>BTCW01000014.1:24520000-34520000 GCA_033239725.1 Echinochloa phyllopogon | reverse complement strand
CTCACGCCGCCCCTCTGCCGCTGACCGCGGGTCCCACGCGTCAGCCCGTCCCCTTCCTCCCGCCGGTGTCCGACTCCGCCCCGACGCCGGAGTTCGTCTCGGCTACGAGCGCGCACGTCGAGGCCCCAGACTCTCTTCGGTCGCCCTACAAATAGCCGCCGCCCTCTCAATCCCAATCCCCACCCTCGCGCCGCCAATTTCTCCGCCGCCCGAAGTCGAAGTCGCCGCCGCCGAGAATTGCGCCGCCGCGAATTCGCCGTCTCGCCACCGCTCCGGCCAAATTAACCGCCCAAGGAGCTTCCCCAGCAGGTACTCTTGCTCCCGAGGCTCTCCCTGCTCTCTCCCTCCCTCTGGTGCGAGCTCGCCGCCGCAGCCGAGCGCCGCTTCCGCCCGAAGTCGCCGCCTCGCCGTCGATCTCGTCGCCTGTCGCCGTTCCGTCCCGGCAAGTTGCCCCAGCGTCTTCGCGTGGAGGTAAGGAACTCCCCGAGCCTCTCCTTGCTCTCCCCCTCTGCCGCGAGCTCTCCGCCGTCACCCGAGCGCCGCCGCCACCTCCACTCGTCGCGCGCCACCGCCGTTGCTCCGCCGTCGTCGAGACCCACACAGTCGAGTTCGTCGCGTCGCCCCGAGTCTGTAGCACCAAGCCACGTCCCAAACCGAGCCTCCTAGCTCGTTTTCGAGCCACGCCGGCGAAACGCCGCCGCTCGCCGCCGTTCAGCGCCGCCGTCAGTCAGCGCCGCCGACGACTTCCTCTCCCCGATCTAATCCCTGCCGCCCAAACCAGATCGGACGGCCCAGATCGAACCGAGCCGAGTCAACACCCCGGGTCAATACCGGTCAACCCAGTCAGCCTCGGCCGTTTTGCAAAAGAACCCCTGTCCTTTTTCGAAATTAACCCGCAGTCCAAATCTATTCAAAAATAATTACAATTAGGTCCTGATTTTTACAGAAAACCCCCTGCTTTATTTCAAAATAGCACCCGAGGTCCTGTTTTGGTTAATTTGCGAATAAACCCTCCTGTTTTAATATAAAATTATGTTTTCGCCCCTGAGTTTTTGCAAATAAGCCCCCGGAACTTTTAAAACTTTGCCAGCAAGTCCCCGAACCTTAGAAAAGCCATAACTTCTTCGTTTTAGCTCTGATTTGAGTGATTCTCGCGCTCACGTGTTCGTAGCGAAGCGTAGATTAGTTTTTCAACCTTCTTTTGTTCTGTTCTTATTGATTGGTGTACTGTTCTTAGTGTATATTGTTTGATTGTATGATTGTGCCGATGATTGCCGTGAGTAGAGGAACATCATCAAGCGAAGGAACACACTTCAAAGTGCTGTCAAGTTTGAAGATCAAGACCCGAAGACTAAGTGAATGCACTGGATTTGAGGCAAGTACAGCACGGACAATCCTTGCTACCTAAACACACCTTTACATTATTTACTGCATATGCAAGTGTCTAAATTGTTCCTATTAAGGTTATTCCTAGCTTTGTTTATCCTATACCTTGATTACCTTGGGTTATTGCATTTGGGTAGAACTTTGCTAGGCGCAGCTACTGTCACCAATGTTTAACTGTTAATCTTGACTTAATGGTTCACTTCATTGTCAATGGTAAAACTTGCTTTTTAGCAACATGGATCAGGGAGCTAGGGTGTAAGCTTCGTGCCTGGCCCTAGTGTCTCTCCGTAAGGACTGGTTCTTAAAGCGACCACCCAGGAGCCTGTTGCCACCGCCGGAACTATTATGGCTCTGGTCTTGGACAAGTAACATGTACGGTCCTAATTTAACAGTAGTTACCGACAGGCCGACGGCGTTATGGGAAGCATGGGTGAGAGTATGGTTTGATCCACCGAGGACGGAGTATCCGTTGGCTATGCCTCGTCAGGCAAAGTCCCGTGCTCCGCACGTTGCGCCATTTATTTTTGTTGCTGGCCTTCGTGCCGCGCTCTGGACGCCATTGACCCTCCTATTCGGAGCGCCCTGGGAGTCAGTCAATCTCGGTGCCTTGGGTCATGCTGCCTAGGTTGTACCATAACGGCTACTGTTTCGTTAGGGTGTCTTGTGAAAAGCCTCGTAGCGTCCCTATGCGATCACACCTCGGAAGTGTGGTTTGAGAGGTCTGGTCCACCTCGGCATGACTGGGTTTAAAGTTCTATGAACTTTTACGCGACCGGTGGGTAAAGGGCGAAACCTCTGCAGAGTGTATAATCTATCATGATAGCCTTGCTCAGGGTCACGAGCGGCCTGGATCCTTTTTGATTAGAAATTGATGCTTACTCCTGTTTGAAGTTCATCTCTACTTTATTAATTGGGTTGCAACTGGGATTCACTTAATTGTAGTAATCTTAGTTTATGTTAAAATGAATCAACTAAAGTTGCTAATGCAGTACAGCCGTGTCAAGCCTTTCTTTTAAGCCCTCATTAACCGTGTTGTATTTGCTAAATAAGACAATTACTTACACTTGCCAATATTCAACAAAATCCCGGATGGGTAATAGATGGAGTGAAAGAGACAACTACTGAGATTCTTGAGGATCGTCTGTATTCTAAGCTATGGTCAACCAGTCGGTGTCCCTGTGGACTTGAGGCTCTACCTGTGAAGATAGTTAATAAATAGTCTTCCGCTGTGTTTTAGGTAAACTCTGATGCAAAACTAGTTTATTCGAGCATATGTACTCTGTTTTACCACATTTGTAAGCTGTATGTGTTTTGTGGACTTCCTGGGCACACATACAGTAGCATTCGGGTTTCTGTGTAAATCCGGGTGTGACAGGCTCTCACATCGGTGCAAGGACACTTGTAAGCAAGGCTTTTCGGTAAGGTTTTTATTGGCCAACAGCTGTCAAAGACGTGCAACAGTTAGTGAAAACCTGCGAAGCTTGTAAAAAATTCGCACATCAAACAAAAGCACTAGGTGCACCTTCTCAGCTCATTCCTCCATCATGGCCTCTGCAAAGATGGGGCATCGATATCGTTGGTCCACTTCCCACAGCTCTGGGCAATTACAATTTCGTCGCTGTAGCAGTAGAGTACTTCACCAAGTGGATCGAAGCCAAACCCCTGGTTACAATTACCTCTCAAACTTTAAAAAGGTTCTTCTAGCAAAACATCGTCTGCAGATTCGGGGTTCTATATGAAATAACAGTTGACAACGGGAAACAATTTGATTGCCAGCTCTTCAAGGATTTCTGTCACAGCATCGGCACCGTCGCAAAATTCTCATCCGTATAACACCCATAGTCCAGTGGAGTGGTGGAAAGAGCTAATGGTATTCTCCTGCAAGGCATTAAGAAGAGGTTGTACGACCAGAAAAAGAAAGGTAAATGGGTCGAAGAATTACGCAAGGTGATCTGGTCCCATAACACTACAAAATCCAGAGCCACACAATTCACACCATTCAAGCTCTTGTATGGCGGGGAGGCAGTAAGTCCGGAGGAATTGAAACACAAAAGTTTGCGCACCAGCTCAGAACCAAACAACGAGTGCGAAGCACTTGACAAAGACCTACTAGAAGAAGAAAGGCTCAAAGCAGCTGAGAATCTCACTAAGTACCAAGCTGAAACTAGAAGGTGGAGAGATAAAAAGGTGATAAACAAGGAGATAGGTCCTGGTGACCTTGTCCTAAGAAAGAAGCCAGGAGCCAACCTGGGAAAGATGCATGAAAAATGGAAAGGCCCATACCTTGTCTCTGCGAGCAACAGGTCAGGATCGTTTCACCTAATCGATGAAACTGGCAAGGAGCTGCCACACACCTAGAATGTGGATAGCCTCAAGAAATTCTTTTTTTGATCGCAGCTCGGGGCTGCAACCTTTTTATTGTTTCTCCTTTTCTAGTTTTCGCCTGTCATTTATCTTTCTTTTTCCGTTTTTAACCTTGTGTAATCTTCTTTACCTTTTCAAAGGCCGTACTCTTTTCTTCACGGGGAAAGCCCTACTCTGGGGTCTGAGGTTTTTAACGAGGCAGACCTATCTTGTAAATTGTTGTCTATTTATAAAGCAATAATTTCCCCACAAGAAGTGCCGTTCAACAACGAAAAAGCATCATGCGATGCAGATTTCGCTCTCACCTTTTAAACTAGCTCTTCGAAAGTGAACTTTTCATTTTAAAAGAAAAAAAGAAAAGGTTACTTCTTTCAGACTAACAAGCTCCGGGTCATTTTCAAGTAATGATCGGTCTTTGAAAACAAAGCGCACTTTATTAAAAACGCGCCAAACGATTATAAAATTTTCAAAGACGGGACCAAGAACCCGCACCTTTCATCTCACAAAGACGGGCAAAATACCCGCACGAGGATCGAAAGGCACCGTCTTATAACGAAAAGACAAGGGATTATATCCGAAGACGAGTTCAGCACTCGCAAAGCGCATTCAAAGACGGGACCTGGAGCCCGCACCTTTCATCTCGCAAAGACGGGCGAAATGCCTGCACGAGAAATGAAAGGGAGCTAACCCTATTCAAGCTAAAAGCAAACTCTCGCTAATCATGCAGGAAAAGACCATTCCACCCCGCAAATGACAGGGGGAGGTGACGCTTCAATTTAACTTGTCATTTTCATGGCGCTTACCTTCAACCTAAAAAAAGACCTCTTCGTTCTCTCGCGCACAACACAACCACACCCAGGGAAGGGCAAGGCGAAGCTGCAACCTAGTTCGTAGCACAAGCCCGCACAAAAACTCACAAGGCACCTCTACAAATGACAAGGGGGGAGGTGACGCTTCAAAAGGAGCTAGTCATTGTTTGCGGAGCAAGAGAATTTTTGTTCGTTCATTAACTGGCCAAGTGCGGCAACTGCTCATACAAGTACTGTTATTTCTCGGCACAAACTAAAAGAATGACAAATAATAAAACAGAAGCAACATCATTTTTACAATAGGATGGGCAACTTGCCATCTACAACCTAGTCAGAATATTGTTTAGCGAAATCCCAAAATTCTTCAAACCCCACCTCGGGGTAGCACCTGCTGAATTCAAGCCAGTCTTGGTACAGCACACAGAAATTGTCTCAAAGTAGCACCAATCTTACACCAGCCCGCGCAAGGTCCATCCAAGGGACCTGCGCAGGGCAAAAGAAAAATTTACAAGTTACATCAGTCCTAGAGCTAGTTCTTCCTAAGAAAGCTCATGCCTCCCTCGGCGTGTAGTCAAGTTCTACCTCCGCAGCTCGTCCACCCAAGAAGTCCAAATCAGCTTGCGAGGAGACGAGCTCGTCTTTATCCTTCTCCTGCGAAGCACCCCTCGGTATCAGTTCGTGAGCAGGTGTCGTCTTGCCCTGGTGCTCGGCCAGCTCCTGTTTCGCCAGCATAAAATCTCGCTGTTAAAGAAAGGTCGCGAATCAACCTACTTAGCAACAAAAAGAGAGCATGTAGTGGTGTAAAAGAAAAAAAAGTGCTCACCTTGTTCAAGCGATTGAAAGCAGTCTGTTGAGCCATAGCCCTAACACTGGGTTTCCAGAACTTCTGCACGAATCTTTTCACTTGTTCCTTAACTTCGCTACTAGCTTCGGCAGGGTCTTCAGGTTCCAAATATTGAAACAACTTCCGCTTGAATTGCTTGGCGTGGTCGCAGCCTTCCTTCTCAAGCATAGTCAACATGTTCGAGCTACAGACGGAAGCAGCATAGTCACCAACCTTCTCGCAGAAGGAAGGAATGAAGCTTATAAACCGTCCAACCAATCAAAGAAGCGCTCCATTCCCTTCCTTCCAACAAGCTCCGGGGCTCTCCTCCAAAGCGGCGCAAAGCGGCGCGGTATGCATAATAAATTTTGAACCCCCTCTCCCAGTTAAAGTCTTCTCCACACTTAATAGCATCTTTCAATTTCCTCACTTCCTCGTAAAGCTCTTGGCTTTCGCGCACCTTTTCATCGGCTATAATCCTAGCCTGGTCTCGGTCCGCTTTCATGTCAGCTACGACTGAGGCATGGCCAGACAAGGTGGCACGGAGTTCAACTAGTTCTTTCTTTTGCTCCTCACAGTCATGAGAAAGCTTCTCATTTTCTTCTACCAATACTTGTGAGGACCTCTCCAAATCTTTGCACTTGGCATTCAGTGATTCTCGCTCGCGAGTCAGGTCATCAATGACCTTCTTTGTTTCCTCCTTTTCCCTTCGAAGCTTGCCATTGGCTCCCGCCAGCAGCTCCTTGTCCTTAGCAAACTTCTCCTTTTCGCTCTTTAACTCCTGCGCTTCTAATTCAGCCTGCAGCAGCTTGTTTTGCAATATAGCATTGTCAGCATATAACTTCTTAATTTCATCTTGTAACTTAGATTCTTTTTCACGCTCCTCAATCTGCCTCTCAACCAAAGTGCAGCTGATGATGGTACCCTGCATAAGGAGTTAAAAAAGCCAAAGTCAAGAAATGGTGTCCCAACCACGGAAAGCCAACCGACAAAACAAATAAAGAGGTTAGACAAGATGCCCGCACCTTTATCATCTCAGCAGCTAAAACTCGAACAAGTTCGTCATTGCCTTGTGATTCAACAATCTTCTCATACTCTAAGGCATAATGGAAATCAGCTGGATTAGTGGCCTGGAGACCAAGTAAAACACGATCCACAAAATGGTAATCATCAGGGTCACCTGACGGTTTGAACTCCCGGATCTCAACGGATTCAGTTTCTGAACTTTCCGCCCCAGCCTTGCCTCCTATGCAAGGAGAAGTGAACACTGAGCCAAACGTGAGACACCTCTCTAATAAGTAAAAAGAAAGAGAGAAAGGAAAGAAGCCCAGAGAGCTTACCGGAAGCACCAACAATATCAAGTGGTTTCTCTAAGTCCCCTCCAGCCGTCCCCACAAATCCCGCGACAGAAGAGGCATGTTCCTTAGCAGCGCTACCATCAACATCAGCAGCTGGTTGAGAAGGTGGTGCCACCAATGGTGCCAGCTTAATTGTAACATTCGCGGACGGGTGACAAATACGCTTGGGGCTAGGGGTCCCCGCCGAGCTCCCAGAACCCGAATCATCGTCGAAATCAAAGGGACCTTTCCCAAGCCTTTTACTTTTCTCTGCCCCAAAGGGTTTTCCGCTCAGATCCGGTGACAAAGGTGCAACATCCCTACATGGTTCCTTAACCAAACTTCCCCCGACAGAATCTGGGCCTTTCAAATCACGCTTCGGATGCGCCTTGACCGCAGCTAGTGGCGTTAGCTGGTCGCTTTCTGCCCTCGATTTCGCAGAGTCAACTTTGGACGAAGCTCCTTAAGTCGCTTCATCCTGTGAATGGTTAGAGGGGATAGACACCCACTCTCTCGGAGGGGTTCCCTGCTTCTCACTTTTCCCCAGGGAGGCTGTAGGGGATCCTTGCACCCGGTCCAAAACAGAGGGATCGAGCGTCAGCCCTAGCGCGGCTCCCTCACAATCTTTGTTTGCCGTTTTGTCCCGAAGTAGGGTGCCAGCTTTCCTTATCTGGTCTCAGGAGGTCTGGGGCAGGCCGGTAATTGCCAAGGGTACCGCACCTCTCATCTTCAAAGGCACTGAGGTCTTCGCAATTTTTGAAAGCTTTTCCGGTGGTTGGCTGTCAACATCAGTCGGCCGTCGTTTTTTCCTCTTTTCCAAATCCACAGTCACATGCGGCCGAACAGCTAAGGCTCTCGCTTCACCTTGCAAGCTCTCTTTTCCTTTTGCCACCTATGTCGCAATCTTAGCAGGCTTACGGCCTCGCCCACCCGCCGGTCTCGTCTAGGGACCATACGCTAACCCCAGCTTATGAAAAAACTCGGTTCAGCCGATCCTTATGCGCCAAGCAGCTTTCGCAATCGTCAAACTCGGGAACTGAAAAAGGTCCCAAGATGTAGCTCGCTTGCTTCTCTATGTCATAAACATATGCGTCAGGAGTGCACTCGGCCGACAGCTTGGCTGTTTCAAACTCCGGAAAAAACACCTCTAATCCGCACGCCAGCTTTCTCTTTTCCAAAGACTTCGGTTTCCAGTCTCCCAGAGCGGAGACACCTGACGCTAAGAATTCCTCATAAAGATTGCATCCGCTGCTCACCAGTGTAGCCTTCTGGAAAGCTGTCAAGCATTTTTGGTAGGCTCGCGATTCCTTAAACTTCGTTGAGCACTTTGGCTTCATTTCACCAATCGGAGAATGCAGCGGGTACAACAAAGACGCAGGATCAAACAGGCCCGGTACCCCTGGCACCTTGACATAGAACCAATACCGATGCCAGCTTTCTTCCCACATCTTCTTCTGTGCAGCTACTAGCTCAATGCGCATGAGACCTTTCCTCTGCCTGCGCGTCCGAAAGGTCAAGCAGCCATAGTGAGCATCAAAAACCCCCTCATCGAGAACCATCTTCTTCGGCTGGTAGTGGTACTCATACAGACGACAGAAGGTGTCCACATCTGGCTCTTCGCCTTGACATCGAACACCAAAAATAAATTTGACCAGGTGGGTAATTGAATTTGGGGTTAGGTTGTGAAGTTTGCACAGAAAATGGTCCAATACATCCACAACGAACTGACAAATAGGTAACCTGAAGCCAGCCACATAAAAGTCACAGGATGAGGTGCAGGGACCTCCTCCTCATCAGGGGCTCGAGCTTTGCCTTTCGCAAAATAGCCACTCAGCTCGTATTGCTCAATAAGCTGCGAGGTCACAAACGATTTGCTAAACTTGGTCATCCCAGGCGTCATGTTCTTGGCTTTCCCTTTCTTCTTGGAAACCAGGTCATCCAAGCCCGCTTCAACCGTCGCAAGTTCATCACCCGCGTCCTCGCCACCAGACGAGCCCCCGGATTCCTCCAATTCATCACCTTCCTCGAACTCACCCTCCTCCAATGAGCTGGATGACAGAACTTGCGATACAACCAAAGCTCTTTGACTCTCGGCAGCAGCACTTTCACTAGCTACCCTGGTCCCAGTCATGCCGGCAGTCTGTTGTTCAACCTGCTCCTCGGCGTCGCTCAACCTGACCTCTTTTAACCCGGATACCCAAGAACTTGTACCGGCTTCACCCGAATCCATCAACCGATTGGCTAGATAACTCGACATAGATCCATGCACGAATCTCAAAGCAGCGGTGAGAAAAGAAAACAACGGGTCACTTTCAGGCGGGGGGTGAGTCTGGAGTTACCGCACCCCCGCCTTTTATAGACGCACCCCCCGCATCTTTCCACCCAGTCATGGCGGTTGGTTTCCCAAGGATCGGATAAGACGGTTATCCGCTCTTACCTCCCCAATATCTCATTGTTAGCAGCAAAGCAAGCCGGACCTTTCCCCAATAAGCCCGGAGGTGATGCTTTCGTAAAAACAATCCTTGTTAAATCGATGAGTCGGCCTTCTTACTTCAGGTCCGAAACATCGAGGGGCTACTGTTGGGGATCAGTTTTCTGAGCGCAAGTCACCTCCGAGCACACGACAAGTAAAAAGATCTCGGCGACCGGAGCTCGCCCAAAGACCAACCTTATTCATTTACGCTTTGATGTAAAGGAAAGGTCTCAATGTATTTTCTTGTCTTGAGCCTAATTAAATAGTGACGAACATCCAAGGCGAGACGCAGGCCGGCCACGATTGCTCCGAGACAAGGTGTGATGACTCGAGGTGGCCTGGAAAAGGTCGCGCCCCAAGGCAAGGTGCAACGACTCGAGGCGGCCTGGAAAAGGTCGCGCCCCAAGACAAGGTGCGATGACTCGATGTGACCTAGAAAAGGTCACGCCCCAAGACAAGGTGTGATGACTTGAGGTGGATCGGAAAAGGTCACGCCCCAATACAAGGTGCGATGACCCGAGGCGGCCCGGAGAAAGTCGCGCCCCGTGACGACATGCGACAAGGCCCAACGGATCGGAAGAGGTCGCGTTTCGAGGCATCGCGGGCCACGGCGGTTCAGAAGAGGTGGCGCCTTATGCACCCGGAAGGATGAAGCACGCAAACCTTTGCAGATCACTCCGTCGGGGTGAATGGTGCTCACCTCGCGCTCACAAGAACGAACAAGGTGGCGCCAAGCATATATCGCATGAAACCGTTGGCGTGTACAATTTGGTTTTGACTTCTTGTAAATTCACCTCACTGCCCTTGGGGAACCATGTAATAGAGCCCAGCATGTGTCGCGTGACCCAAGGGCATTTTGTGTAATTAGGAAGCCGAACGATCACTATAAAAGGCGACCCTTGTACGTAAATAGGGAATAATGCAAAAAATAGAGAAAGTTTCCATGTTCTGACCTGTCTAATTCCTGCATACAAGTTTCATCATTTACCTGTTTAAACTCGTTGGTTGCTACCTAGACCAATTTTATACCAACACTGGATTTGAGGCAAGTATAGCACGGACAATCCTTGCTACCTAAACACATCCTTTACATAAAGTAATACTTTCATATGCATGTGTCTAAATTGCTATCCCTTCTAAGGTTGTACCTAGCTTTGTTTATCCGGTACCTTGAACACCCCCGGGTTATGCATTTGGGTAGAACTTTGCTAGGCGCAGCTATTGTCATGGTTATGCAAATGTTAAACTTGACTTAATGGTTCACTTCAATTGGATGATTAAAACCTGCTTTTTAGCAAAATGGATCAGGGAACTAGGGCGTAAGCTTCGTGCTTGGCCCTAGTGTCTCTCATAAGGACTGGTTCTTAAAGCGGCAACCTATGAGCCTATCGCCACTGCTGGAACTATTATGGCTCTAGTCTTGGACAAGTAACATGTACGGCTCTAGCTTAGCAGTGGTTACCGACGGGCCGGTGACGTTATGGGAGGCAAGGCACGGGGTATGTTTTGATCCACCGAGGACGGCTTTTCCGTTGGCTAAGTCTTGTTAGGCTCAATTCCATGTTGGTAGCCTTCGTTCAGTGGGGGCTCCGCACGTTGTGCTATTTATTTTTGTTACTGGCCTTTGTGCCACGCTCCGGATGCCATTGACCCTCTTAATCGGGGCGCCCTGGGAGTCAGTCAATCTCAGTGTCTTGGATCATATCACCTTGTAGTACCATAGTGGCTACTATTTTTTTAGGGTGTCTTGTGAAACACCTCGTAGCGTCCCTATGCGATCACACCTCGGAAGTGTGGTATAAGAGGTCTGGCCACCTCGGCATGGTTGGGTTCAAAGCTCCATGAGCTTTTACGCGACTGGTGGGTAAAGGGCGAAACCTCTGCAGAGTGTACAATCTATCATGATAGCCTTGCTCAGGGTCACGAGCGGCCTGGATCCTTTTTTGTTAGAAGATGATGTTTATTATTGTTTAATGTTATATATCTACTTTTTTAATTGGGTTGCAACTAGGAGTCATATACATGTAGTAACTTGGATTATGATAAAACGAATCAACTAAAATTGCTAGTGCAGTTCAGCCGTGTCAAGCCTTACTTTTAAGACTTCATACACCTTGTTATACTTGCTAAGTAAGACAATTACTTACGCTTGCCATTATTCAACAAAATCCCAAAGGGGTAACAAATGTATTGAATGAGACAGCTACTGAGTTTCCTGAGGATCGTCTGTACTTCTGAGCTATGGTCAACCAGTCGGTGTCCCTGTGGACTTGAGGCTCTACCCATCGAGTTACTAAATAGTCTTCCGCCGTGTATGTGCTAAACTCTGATATAAACTATTTTTATTTGAGCATATGTACTCTGATTTCCATATTTGTAAGCTGTATGTGTTCTGTGGACATCCTGGGCACACATACATTAACACACAAGTTTCTGTGTAAATCCGGGTGTGACAGATTGGTATCAGAGCTATGCTGACTGTAGGACCGCAGCCTAGATAGTACTGGTCTTCCATTAAGGCTCATTTTGCCATACAACCCTTTCTTTCTCAATCCTTGAGTTTTTTGTTCATATAAAGTGCTTCCCCTCCTTGATAATTTACTTCTCATCCTTGACTTTCGATTATTTACCTCTACCTTGGTTTGATAAACTGTTGATCCTTAATTCTTGTCTATTCCACTCCTCCTTGTTAATTGTTGTACCTTGGTCATTCATTCTCCTCCTTAAAATTTCTATTTCTATTTCACACCTCCTTGTTCTACAAATATTGTCACTTTGGATTCTTTCCTTGGCTTCTGATTCCAAAGTGCCTTTGCTACTTTTCCTTATACTAAAACACTTAGATTGTCTGTATCGTTCTGATGCATTCGTAAGTCACTTGAAGAATGAAGATATCGTCCGTCTGCCACAAGGAGTTCAAGCCTGAATGACTTCAAATTATAAGACTAACACTACATCAAGAAGATAGAAGGTCAAGTTGAAGGATGCCTATATCAAGATATATCCATATCTAGGAGGATTCCCCCTTACTAACAACATCTAGCTTCGTTTAAATTTTGGTGTGGTTAACTTTAGATGAGTGTGCTCATAATGCCTGTTATTATGTCTTTGTTTGATTTGGTTCTCTGTAATGATTGTGGATGTATTGTGGGTCTTCTACCTGCAATGACATCAGCTGCTTAGCTGGGTTCTTACCTTCAAAGGCTTACTCCTCTTTTTCTCACCCCCTACTCCTTTTTGCAATTCCTCCCAGATGGTGAATCCCCTTGAAAGCAATGCAGATAGTGCCCCTAGAGAAGAGACACCAGCCACTTAAATCCATCTCAGGATGGCAGAGCTTATGGTAGTACAAACTCAACATTGCACACGATGGCTCAAGCTATGGGAGAAATCAAACAAGCTATGACGGAGCAAGCCACACTTCTCAACGATTACAACAAAAGCAATGAAGGAAACCGTAAGGTCTCGCCAACTGCGTTCCCGCCACCATTCAACCCTGAGAAGCTCTTAGCCATGCAAGCAGAAGTCTTGCAGGGAAGAATGCAATATGAGTTATCCTCTCCCTTATCCACGGGGATGACCAATGTGGGAGTTCACCCAGGACTAGTAAAAAACCAAGTTGTAGGAGCATGGAATTATCAACAGAATGAGAGGAGCCATGGAGTTCTAGAGCTAGAAGGGAGGCTACAGCATGAGGACACTAAGACTCTAGGAGGTTGTATATGTTGTGAACACCATGGCCTTCCATGTCCTTAGGTTGAAACTAGCCTAATGACAATTGAGGCGTACCAATGTTTCCGTTCGGAAATCAACAAAGAACAGGTGGCGTTCGCAAAAAGGTCAGCCCCAAAAAGAGTTACCCAAGCTCAAGGTAGTACTCCAATTATGGGCCTTGAGGATTGGAGTATCACCATCAGAGAATTTTGACCCAAGAAATGCAGTGGACCCAAGCAGCAAACAAACAAAAGGAGCCGAGGAAAGGAGATACTGGAACCATTGGCAATTGGTGATAATTGTCCCAGATCCACTCAAACTCACAGATTCCAAGATCAACACACCAAGCACCCTGAAGATGTCCACCCTCCACATCACAACTACCTTGAGATGAATCCAGATGTACAAAATACTCCACCAGCAGGGAACGCAATACAGGAAGCAGGCCGAGATGAAGTTTACGCTACATTTTCGGTAAGGGAGGATACTACAAGCCAATGTTGTACCCGTAACAAGACAGGTAACCAGACCAGAAATAGACCAGCCAAGAAGAGAGGTAGAGGCAAATTCCAACCGTATCCCCTAACATGTGATAGAAAAGGACCACCAGTTGATCAATGGCCGCTAGCTCAAGATTATGCGAGTAAAAATGTGAACGCCACTTTAACAGGAAAATGCTTCCATTGTGGCGAGAGAGGTCATTATGTAGCCAAGTGCCCTGAGAGGAATGGATCGGCCATAGCTCAAGACTATGTGAATGGAAGCATGAACACCACAGTAGCAAGAAAATGCTACCGTTGTGGTGAAGAAGGTCATTATGCGCACGCGTGTTGTTGGAGAGATGGATCATCAGCCTTAGTCACAACAGGGGGACAGAAAGATGTCGATGCATACAAGGCGTTGCAGGAGTAGAAGAACCCGACATGACAAGACCCATAAGATAAGACTGTGCTAAGTGGAAAAGAAGTCGCCACAGACTGGGACACTCACATCAAGGAAAAGCAATCCAGGAATCTATCTGGGTGTACCCCAATAACTCAATCAGGGTAGTAGAAGTAGAATTAGGGGAAGTGACCACAATGTGTTTTATGGTATTTCTACAGCATGAAGGAGTGTGATTCTCAAGTCCATGTAATGACTACTGATCTAAATAAAGTCTATGAGATGTTGGATGCCACCCACATAAAACCTTTCTCTTGCTAGCCTTTCTCCTGAATCTCGGGACGAGATTCCTATTAAGGTGGGTAGTTTGTGTTGGCGGTCGTTACAACCCAAATTCGACCACCAATACTCGGGAATAAATGAGAGAATATGCAACATTCCATGTACTTAGGTTTTATTTCTAATAAAGTTCCACGAGTTTTGGTGAGTGTCATGTTTGCAGGTACAATATCACAAAATACGTGCTATAGGGGTCGGAAATGACCGAATCGGCCGAACGACACGTTCGGCCGGCTACCCCCCTTAGCCGTACAGGCCAGCGGGAGCCGTCCACGTCATCCAATGACCATGCAAGCCACGTAGGACGCCCGCCAACTCAACCAGACCCACACCACGTCACTTCTGGGCCCACACAAGTCAAATCCACGCAGCAGAGGCTGGCTTAGGGGGTCCACAGAGCAAAGGCGGCGCAGGGGAGCAGGCCTGGGCCTCCAGGCCCGTTCGGCCGAACGGAGGCGGGTTGGCCGAACCGCCCCCAACTGCTAACCGCCTCCAGGAGGCTCATCCAGGCCGCAGAAGCAACGTCATTGCAGATCAGTGGTTCAGGCAAACCACAGGGTTCGACCGAACCGACCCTGGTGGCCGGAATCCCAGGGGGTACCCCCCGGCTTCCTTGACTCCTACTCAAGCTCAACCGACCCTGGATGTTACAAATAGGGCCCGGTCACTCACTTGTAACACACACCATCACAAGCCAAGTGCTCTCTTCCACTTCTCTCTTTAGTAGAGTTAGGTTAGTCTAGTTGGGAGCTAGAGTCGAGTCGAGCTATGCCTCGGAGGTTCCGGAGTCGTCTTCAGAAGCTCTGGTATTAGCTCTTGTATCTTTACTTTATCTTTTGTTGACATTCGAGTTATCAATATGGTTATCTACTTTATTCTACTTCTGTCTTATATAGTTGCATCTACTTTATTCTAGTTGCTTCTATATCGTGTTTAGACTATAGTCGGTTCTAGTTCATAGTGCTTCTAGTTCTTGCTTAAGTCTTTGTCTCAATTGGTTCTTCGATCTTGCTTAGTACTTGAGGTGAATTGTCACCAAGAGTAGTAAAGAGGTTGCTTGCTTCTGCTAGCGAAGTAAGTAGTTATTGATCTGTGTAGGAGTGGTTCCTAGACTTGTTAGTAGCCTTAGTTTCTGCCCGTAGCAACGGAGGTGGTAGCCGGGAGGTGGTGACAGCCCTTCCGATCTTTGTAGTCCATCACGTTAGTTCCGGTGTCCTAGGACCCAAGGTTTAGGGTAGTCGGCACCCCTTCTCATCCCTTTCTGTGTGTCGCAGGCCCTGTAGACCCCAAGAAAGACTCTAGACTTATTCCAGACCTTCTAGTGCTGGCTCTTTAGCCGCTGTATCTCTAATCACTTGACTTAGGTAGATAGAGTCCATAGGAATCCTTTAGCTCTTCTCATTGTCCTCCCAACTATCTATACCTTCTCTTATCTATCCGAGCCTCCTTGAGCTGTGAGTGTCACAGTATATCCACTCCTATCCAATACTGTTTATCACCCATCTTGTCCAGTAGTACCCTTCTCTGATAGTCTTGAATATCTATGTGTTAGTACTCTTGCCAAAGCTTCCCTACGGAAATATAAATTACGATACATCGGGATACTCCCAGGTGAAGTGCTACAGCGGTGATTCTGTGCGCTTGCAGAATATTTCTATATTTTACTAGCCATAAGGAAAACCACTGAAACACTCCTTGCATCTAGTACCGGGATTCCCAATCCTAATATTGGATCGTAAGAAGTGCCAACAAGCATTTCTGGCGCCGTTGCCGGGGAAGCAATTGTCTAGATACTCTCAAATATTTATCTCAAGCTATCTTAGTTGAGTACCGCTACTCAAGCGGGTTTATCCTTGCTCTGTTCATTGGCCTTGTGACGCAGAGCAGTGCATGACTGGTTTCCAACTACCGTCGAACTATCAAGAAAATCCGGAGTCTCTTGTGAGGAAAGTACGACCCCATGTTGTACCTCCTCAGAAGCAGCTCCTTCCGACGAGCCCAGTCTTTCCCGCTGTCAATCAGGCTACCCTGAGGATGGCTTCCAAGACGATCCGTGAGTTCTCTGCTCCATCGAGCGAGAATGTACGGACCGGTCCAGCTCTGCCAGTCGGAGATGGCAATTTCGAGCTCAAGCCAGCCCTCATCAACATGGTTCAGGCTAGCCTATTCTGCGGCAAGCCTCATGAAGATGCCAATGCCCATCTCCATCATTTCCTGGAAATCTGCAACACCTTCACAATTCGCGGGAGATGGTTTATTATCCAAACTTTCTATCACGGGCTGTAACACCCCGTCCTCCAAAGCCGCCTCGCACAGCCCTCCCGAGGGGCGTACACGCATACACATAGCACCCTGCTTACACTTTCGTCCTCGCTTCGTGTAAAAGGGTTAACCCGAAGGTGCTATGGCTAGAAGACAATGGCTTATAAGTTACCTCCACCCTTGCTAAACTAGCAATGTGGCACTAAACATGTGCATCCCACACTCATGGGCCACTACTGGGCCATACAAACTGGGCCGGGTGTGACATACACCCCCCTCAAAGAACCCGACGTCCTCGTCGGCGCAACTCACCCACACGAGCAAATGTCCAGGAACGTTCCCCCTTGGCGCACGCCCGTACGTCCAGTGCCGGCGCCATAGTCCATGCCGTATGCCCTACCCGGGCCACACGCGCCATGCGCCCTATGTCCGCACACTGACCCGTACGCGCAACCGCGAGGGTCGGCTCTGATACCATTTGTAACACCCCGTCCTCCAAAGCCGCCTTGCACAGCCCTCCCGAGGGGCGTACACGCGTACACATAGCACCCTGCTTACACTTTCGTCCTCGCTTCGTGTAAAAGGGTTAACCCGTAGGTTCTATGGCTAGAAGACAATGGCTTATAAGTTACCTCCACCCTTGCTAAACTAGCAATGTGGCACTAAACATGTGCATCCCACACTCATGGGCCACTACTGGGCCATACAAACTAGGCCGGGTGTGACACGGGCTGAGAAGCTCTGCCCGTGATCATCTTGATGCTGCTGCTGGAGGCTCGTTCTTCTCTCTTGAGGAGAGTCATGTGAAGGCCCTCATAGAGAAGATGGTCAAGAACCAAGGTTGGTCCGATGACCGGACCTAGCCGAAGACCCGAAGAGTTAACCAGGTTGAAGCCCTGGACATGCTCGCTGCCAAGATGGACCTCCTGATGAAGAAGCTGGAGGCCCCTATTCATGAAATGGTGCAAGCCATGGACGCTCGCATGACCTCCAAAGTCCGTGGCAACACTGGCCATTCGGGGAATGACTGCCCCGAGATGCGAGAAGACGCCCACTACGTCAACAACTCCAACAACAACGGGTACAACTCCAACAACGGGTACCGACCGAACAACTACGGCAATCAATGCTGGAATTCGCGCCCAAACCTCCCCTTCGAGAGGCCATAACAAGGTAACAGTTACAATTCCAGCAATTTCAATAATCAGCCGTCTCTTAGAGATCTTGTGTTTGGCTAGATGAAAATTACTGAAAATATCAACAAAGAGCTAGCTACCAGTGATAAAACTCTAGAAAACATAGACTCTAGGATGGAATCATTCTCTTCTGCTATGAAAAACCAACTGAGCTTTAATAAAATGATAGAAACTCAAGTTGCTTAATTAGCTGCTGCCGTTCCTATCACTAATTCGGGGAAGATTCTGGGGCAACCCGAACCTTCCATCGAGACAGTAAAAGCCATCACTATGAGGCAGGGTAAGATGCCTTGTAGTCTTGTCCGTGCTAACCATGCAGGCAAGGTCACACATATCCAAGTATCGACACCAAAATGGACCTACCTGTCGAGAGCTGCAAAAAGGGCAATCGGGATGACCGCACCAGAAAGAAAGGAAGATCCCGGAGTACCTGTCATCCAGTGCACGATCTAGAATCATCGCATTGATGACGCACTCTGTGATCTTGGGGCAAGCGTCAACATCATGTCTAAGGTACTATTCAAAAAGTTGCGCTACCCTACTCTGTCTCCTACCACTACCCAGGTTCAGCTAGCAGACTCAACCATCCGCTACCCCGAGGGGGTAATTGAGAATGTGTTGGTCCGCATCTGGGGATGTTATGTCCCTGTGGACTTCGTTGTCCTTGACACGGGGAACGAGCAGTCGTTTCCCCTTGTCCTGGGCTGACCATTCTTGAACACCGCCCGGGCTAGGATCGATATGGATACGAGAAAGATCTCGTTCCGTATCGACGGAAGGTTGACTTACTTCAAGTTCCAACCCCGGAAAGAGAAGAAGGCAGAACCACTCAGGCCAGAACAGAAGAGCGCCCAATGCTTCCTAAAGGCACTAATCAATGGAGAGTTGGAAGTGCTGGGAGGAGAGCAGTTCGAGTGGGATGAGCTGATAGGACCGATGAACGCAGAAGAAATGGACCTCCTCGTAAAGAGATACAAGGAAGAGCAAGCTCTCTGGAACACCCCAGAGACACTGATCCCACCGCCACCGTCAAAGAAGAAGAAGAACAAGAAGATGTGGCGGAAGAAAGTTGCATCGTCCGAGTCATCCACTTCGGGACCGGACGATGACAAGAGCACCTGAAGACAGGACAAGTCCCGCTCGCAGACTTAAAAGTCGAGCGCTCGCCGCGAGATAACCGGTATGTATCCCATATTTCCATTTTCAAATTTTTATTTCCATAATTGCATTTGCATGTTTCCCTTCCAAATAAAATGAACCACTAGAATAAAATTTGAGAGAGAAAATTTTGCAAGCATGGTTTAAATAAATGGTCATATACTGAATTTTTTACCTAGGGTGGATGTAATTGGTAACTTTTATCATTTTCATCCCTTCTAGAACATCTCCATTTATTTACCATCACCACTAACCAGCACCAAACATGTCTACCCCACTAAAATGGCTGCACACTCACCAATTATCACAAAACATGGTAGCATGGGGGTGACCACTAATTTCCACTTTGGTCATGTCACATTTGCATCTACCTACCACTAAAATCCATGAGCATGGCCTTGAAAAATTTGTGACCATACAATTTTGGACTGGAAACAAAGGCATGTGAGTGCTGCACTCACATGGAAGTGCCCTGGCCACCAGGCCTGGTTCGGGCGAACCAGAGCCTTCAGGCGATCTGGCCAAGGCCCTCCCCTCGGCCTATAAATGTTGGTGCATTGCTTGCTTGCTCTCACACACTCATGCACTCTGAAAAAATTCTGTTAGGAGCTCTTTCTCTCTCATTTCTTTGCTCTAGCTTGTGCTCAAGTTCTTCCCAAAGTTCTAGCTCAAGTTTTGGTTCACTTGCATCTCTAGAAAAATCCCAAAAATATTTTGCTTTTGTTTGATCCTTGTGCTGAATTTCTGTTGGACGATTTTGTGGTGGTTTTCGACACCCACTAGAACGACTAAACATTTGTGGTGGTCTTCATCCCTGCAAGAACGACTAACCCTCTCCAACGACTGACTTGATTTCTTGTGCTAACCTTTGACATTCAGTCCTTCGGGTAGTCGTCTCTGTGCTAACATTTTGCAGGAGCCATGTCGAAGCTCATCGCCGCACTCCGTCGCTCCACCCGGCTTAACTATCGCTCGGACGATGCTGGGAGTTCCCCAGCCCCGTCCCGTGGCTCAAGCCGGATGGACGAGGATGAGTCAGGAGCAGCCGGTTTGGGTTGGGGCTCTGTTGCACCCCAATCCAAGCAGCTCCTGAGCGAGAGCGACATCGTCCTCAGGACGGACCAGGAGAGAAGTCTCTTCAATGAGCTCAGGCTGAAGGAGTTTGAGCACACTCGTGTGTTCGAACGGGACCTGCTCAGAAGAACGGGGATGGACGAGGAGTTCCCGGAAATCTTCCATGCCGTTGGCTGGGAGAACTTCTGGGAAATCAACGTGCCAGGTTCGTATCTACTCACTCTCGAGTTTCTTTCCACTCTGGTTTCCGAAAATGGGGGGATTCACTTCAGATTGTTCAACCAAGAGTTTTTCTGCTCTTCGAGGGATTTTAGCTCGGCTCTTGGTTTTTCAAGTCGTTGTTCTCTTGAGCCGAGCAAAGCATTAAAAAGGTTTGATCGGGTCGCATTCTAGAAGAGGATTTCCGGGAGTACCAACTGTTGTGCACCCCGCATGAACAGTATTCATAACCCCACCCTGCATTTTATGCACAAGTGGGTGGCTATGATGGTATTCCCGCAAGCCTATATCCGACCCGTTAACACAGTTGAGTTGCGGATTCTGTATGCTATGTTTAAGAAAATTCTGGTTTCTCCAGTGAAGGACATGGTCGATCACTGGCTGTCTCACATTTCCCGTGTGGGTAGCATGGCGATGACTTCTCTATTCACTCGCCTCGCGAACCACCTGGGAGTCCTCCAGGATGCCCAGTACACGTACATAGAGACAGCACACTCTGTCGTAGATGCTGAGCACTTTGTACAGGCTCACATCTTATGAAAGATGCCTGATGCTTCACTTGTGATGATTTATCGCGGTTATACAGCCGAGGTGTGTCTGCCTTGCGTGGCACTGAAGTTGTATACCGCTAAGAAATTAACGCTTCATTTGAGCGCCAATTCGGACGAATCTCCTTCACCGAGAGAACCCGCTTGGCACAGTGTAGCAGGAGAAGGACCGTTCACGAGGGGACGAGCCAGGCGTGATGCCGAGCTCGCCACCTCACAGGAGCCTGAAGATGAACCAGAAGCACCGCACCGACACACGTCCGCGTTCGAGGCCACATACGACATGTACACCGGGGCTGGTACGTCTAGAGCAGGAGGCTCTGGGCAACACCAGGACCCGAACTATCAAGCCTCGGGACGCTAGGACTACGGTCAGAGCACGAACTCTGAGTGGTCCAGGAGCTGGTATGCAGGGGTGTACAACAGTGCCTCCCAACCATACTACCCCGGATACTGACAGTCTGCCCGCTATGACTACGGTCGGGAGTTGTCCTACATCTCCGACTGGGTCGACGTCATCGACGACTGAACTCGGGGCATTCAAGACACACTAGCCCGTCATTCTCAGTACCTTCAAGAGAACGACGGGATGGTGGCATTCATTCAACATGAAGTCCGGGAGCAGTCCGAGCAGCTGGCCGAGTATCTCGCAAGGCTAAATCCCTACCAGTGAAGCATTCTAGCTTGGGGGAGGACCCCCACCAGGTATGCCTAAACCACCCAGCACTTTGATTCTTGCACTTGCATTTTCCCTTTTCCTTAGATTGCATTTAAAAAAAATCCAAAAATATTTCCCTTGAATAAAATTAACTCTCAACTATGCATGGAATGAACCATAGGTCTCTCACCTTGGAAATGATGAATATTTGCTCTGTCATTAATCTTGCTAGTACTTTGTTACAACTAGTGCTTGGTTATGCTTGAGTTATTTGGCATGAGTAAAAATGAACCTGAAACCTTGTGGGAGCACATGGTTTATTCCAAGTTGTTGTGGGAATTGATATAGTGAGACTTGGTTGAATTTTATTTCTGCTCTTAGTATGGTGAAAATCTCGGTTGTTTATGCTTTAAAAAATAAAACAAAGTTCTCATTGGTCATAATACCTACCAGAGCCATATGATAGGATTAGTTCAAACTTTCTACCATATGCTACTTGTCATCTTAGTGAGCTTTGTCAAATTGTTGTGACCATTGTGAGGAACCTTTCATGCGCCTAAGATCGAGATTCACATACACTCCACCTCTCACTTGCAATTCCTACACTGGGAGTTAGCAAATACCATGCCATCATCCATCCACAAAATAAAGCTCCATGTTCTATCATTCCATTCTCCAAATATATGTGAAGTAGAGGCATGGGCTATGTAAAAGTATGAGAAAAAGAAAAGCATGCCAAGTGGCATGGCAAAAATATGAGAAAAAGAAAAGCATGTCAAAAGACATGGCAAAAATAGTAGAAAAAGAAAAGCATGCCAAAAGGCATGGCAAAAATATGGAGAATAAAGATAGCTCATGCTCTCGAAAAATAAATAAAGGAGAGGAAGAATCATCCCAAGGAGTTCCACCATATTCCGCTCCACATATTCCACACACTTGCACTTCTCGATCTAAGAGTATGATTTGATCCTCCTAAGGTCCGGTCTTTGACTTAGCAAAATATAAGATGCCTGTATGCCTTTCTTCCTTGTCCCTGAACCACACAAAAAGCCAAATTAGATGTTAGGATGAAAAGAAGGCAAAGCCTTTGGTGAGGATTCAAATATACTTGAGCGATTGAGTGAACCAATGAGGAACTACTTATCTTTCACAAAAGGGTGAAAACTCTGAGATAGGATCCTGAAAAAAGTAGGGTGGAATAAAACTAAGTTAAACTAATCATTCTTTCAACCGCCCAAGATAAGGAGATTGCTATAAGCCCCATAGGTAAAATGGTGAATTAATGCTTTGCTAGTAATTCAAGTAAAATTTGAGTACTAGTTGTTTATAAAGTTACCTGCAAGAGAAATAACATTGTAGCAACTCCTGATCCACCGAGCCTAAGTTTTATGTTTGCTCGAGGACGAGCAAAGAGCCTAGCTTGGGGGAGCTTGTTGGCGGTCGTTACAACCCAAATTCGACCACCAATACTCAGGAATAAATGAGAGACTATGCAACATTCCATGTACTTAGGTTTTATTTCTAATAAAGTTCCACGAGTTTTGGTGAGTGTCATGTTTGCAGGTACAATATCCCAAAATACGTGCTATAGGGGTTGGAAATGACCGAATCGGCCGAACGACACGTTCGGCCGGCTACCTCCCTTAGCCATACGGGCCAGTGGGAGTCGTCCACGTCATCCAATGACCGTGCAAGCCACGTAGGATGCCCGCCAACTCAACTGGACCCACATCAAGTCACTTATGGGCCCACACAAGTCAAATCCACGCAGCAGAGGCCGGCCCAGGGGGGCCACAGAGCGAAGGCGGTGCAGGGGAGCAGGCCTGGGCCTCCAGGCCTGTTCGGCCAAACGGAGGCGGTTCGGCCGAACTGCCCCCAACTGCCAACCGCCTCCAGGAGGCTCATCCAGGCCGTCCAAGCAACGTCGGTGCAGATCAGTGGTTCGGGCGAACCACAGGGTTCGGCCGAACTGACCCTGGTGGCTGGAATCCCAAGGGGTACCCCCTGGCTTCCTTGACTCCTACTCAAGCTCAACCGACCCTGGATGTTATAAATAGGGCCCTGCCACTCAGTTGTAACACACACCATCACAAGCCAAGTGCCCTCTTCCACTTCTCTCTTTAGTAGAGTTAGGTTTGTCTAGTTGGGAGTTAGAGTCGAGTTGAGCTGTGCCTCGGAGGTTACGGAGTCGTCTTCAGAAGCTCTGGTATTAGCTCTTGTATCTTTACTTTATCTTTTGTTGACATTTGAGTTATCAACATAGTTATCGACTTTATTCTACTTTTGTCTTATATAGTTGCATCTACTTTAGTCTAATTGCTTCTATATCATGTTTAGACTATAGTCGGTTCTAGTTCATAGTGCTTCTAGTTCTTGCTTAAGTATCTGTCTCAATTGGTTCTTCGATCTTGCTTAGTACTTGAGGTGAATTGTCACCAAGAGTAGTAACGAGGTTGCTTGCTTTTGCTAGCGAAGTAAGTAGTTATTGATCTGTGTAGGAGTGGTTCCTAGACTTGTCAGTAGCCTTAGTTTCTGCCCGTCGCAACGGAGGTGGCAGCCGGGAGGTGGTAACAGCCATTTCGGTCTTTGTAGTCCATCACGTTAGTTCCGGTGTCCTAGGACCCAACGTTTAGGGTAGTCGGCACCCCTTCTCATCCCTTTCTGTGTGTCGGAGGCCCTGTAGTCCCCAAGAAAGACTCTAGACTTATTCCAGACCTTCTAGTGTTGGCTCTTTAGCAGTTGTATCTCTAATCACTTGACTTAGGTAGATAGAGTCCATAGGAATCCTTTATCTCTTCTCATTTTCCTCCCAACTATCTATACCTTCTCTCATCTATCCGAGCCTCCTTGAGCTATGAGTGTCACGGTATATCCACTCCTATCCAATACTGTTTATCACCCGTCTTGTCCAGTAGTACCCTTCTCTGATAGTCTCGAATATCTATTTGTTAGTACTCTTGCCAAAGCTTCCCTACGGAAATATAAATTACGATACCTCGAGATACTCCCAGGTGAAGTGCTACAGCGGTGATTCTGTGCGCTTGCAGAATATTTCTATATTTTACTAGCCATAAGGAAAACCACTGAAACACTCCTTGCATCCAGTACCGGGATTCCCAATCCTGATATTGGATCGTAAGAAGTGTCAACAGTTTGTCACACCCCAAAATTTTTGGATTTTGGGATGTGATTTGTTAGCACAATTAATACAATATTTCTCTCAATTTTCTAAATTTTTTCCAAGATTTATATAATTTATAGGGAAATTAGTATAGGAAGTTTTATTTTCTAAATTAAATTAAAATAATATAGGTTTAATATTGAGCGCTTTGCATTTATGCTGGCTTGCATTTAGTGGTTTTATGTGTGTAAAATTTTCTAAAATGCATTCAGAAGCCTAACGGGAATTTTTCCAAATATTCTGGAACTTATTCCTATATTCTCTAAAGCCAATTCCAAATTTTGGAAGGTGCTCTAATCTTTTTCATGAGCTCCAAATATTTTATTTTGGTTCCTCATGTCCAAATCTTTCTCCATAATTTTTCCTAGGATTTTTGGAGTTTTTAGAGTATTTTTTTTCATGGCTTAATTGATTTGTCTAGATATTTCTGGATTAATCTTTGCTCCTGAAAAAAAAATTCTAAAAATAAAAAAGAAAACCTAGATCTACTTCGGGCCGAATCTCATGCACCATGGCCCAACACCCCAAACCAGCCTGCCTCCACTGTTGGGCCCATTTTCCCCTCCATTGCAGGCTCGGCCCGGCGCAGGCCCAATCCGGCCCGCTCCCTCTCTCCGCCCGGCCCACCCCCCGCGCTCCGCCGGCCCACCGCTCCGTGAGCCCGAGCCAGCCCAGCTCGTCCTCCTGGCCAACTGCACCAGCACCCCCCTGCTCGGCCCAGCCACGGCCCATCCGCGCCGGCCCAAGATGCGCGAGCCGTACCTGGCTCCTCTCGCCGCACGACAGCCAGCGCCGCCGCCGCAACTGACGCGCGCCGCCACCGCTGGAAATCTCGGTGTGCGCACCATGCAGGCGCGGGCCCGTGTCACACCCAGCCCAGTTTGTGTGGCCCAGTAGTGGCCCATGAGTGCGGGATGCACGTGTTTAGTGCCACTGTGCTAGTTTAGCAAGAGTGGAGGCAACTTATAAGCCTTTGTCTTCCAACCATAGCACCTTTGGGTTAACCCTTTTACACGAAGCGAGGACGAAAGTGTAAGCAGGGTGTTATGTGTACGCGAGCACGCCCCTCGGGAGGGCTGTGCGAGGCGGATTTGGAGGGCGGGGTGTTACAAATGGTATCAGAGCCGACCCTCGCGGTCGCGCATACGGGTCAGTGTGCGGGCATAGGACGCATGGAGCATGTGGCCCGGGTAGGGCATACGGCATGGACTATGGCGCCGGCACTGGACGTACGGGTGTGCGCCAAGGGGGAACGTTCCTGGACATTTGCCCGTGTGGGTGAGTTGCGCCGACGATAACGTCGGGTTCTTTGAGGGGGGTCTATGTCACACCCGACCCAGTTTGTATGGCCCAGTAGTGGCCCATGAGTGCGGGATGCACGTGTTTAGTGCCACATTGCTAGTTTAGTAAGGGTGGAGGCAACTTATAAGCCTTTGTCTTCCAGCCATAGCACCTTCGGGTTAACCCTTTTACATGAAGTGAGGACGAAAGTGTAAGTAGGGTGTTATGTGAACGCGTGCACGCCCCTCGGCAGGGCTATGCGAGGTGGCTTTGGAGGGCGAGGTGTTACGGCCCGCATCCCTATAAAGGCCACCGCGAGCCTGTGCCCTGGCTGCTACCCCGCCGCTCCGTATATTGCGCACCACCTGCACCGTCCGCGCTGCGCCACCGCCGCCATTGCTCTCGGAGCCAAGCGCCGCCGCCAGCCACCATTGGCGCCGATTCATGGCACTCCGAGGCCGCCGAACGAAGCCGTGGCCACCACAAGCTTCCCCTCGACAAGACGAACCTTCGTCACCCGTCCTCGTCGCTATCCCGGCGCCGGAGAAGCTTGCCCACGCGATGACCTGAGCCGCCGGCCGCTGTCTCCGATTGCGCCGCCCGCTAGCCACCCACGGCCGCCGGTAAGCACCTCCCCGAGATCCCCTCGCTCTCCTCTCCCCCATGCGCTACTTCGCCGCCGCTCTAGCCGACCCTATCGCCGGCGAGCAACGCCGCCTGAGCGCCTGCCATAGCCGGGCTCCCCTGTGTTGCGTTGAGGAAGGAGATGCCCTTTTGTGATTTAGCCCCTGGGGAATCCGGAAATCTTTACATCCAATCTTGTGTCTGGCACCTTTTGCAGAAAACCCCCTGACTCTGTTAGAATCTGGCAAACCAGTCCAACCCGAGCCCCTTTTGCAGATTTAACCCTAGGTTTCATCCTTTTCGTGGCCCCTGTACGCTGAGTCTTG
Source organism: Echinochloa phyllopogon (assembly GCA_033239725.1). Lineage (NCBI taxonomy): Eukaryota > Viridiplantae > Streptophyta > Magnoliopsida > Poales > Poaceae > Echinochloa > Echinochloa phyllopogon. The sequence goes on along the minus strand of BTCW01000014.1, from coordinate 34,493,346 downwards.
CAAATCTCACCAGCTAACCCTTAAAGTCTACGGTTATTTACAAATAGGTCCTTGTAACCTTGTTTTGGGCATACAATTCGCGTTCCAACTCCGATTTCATTTGTTCTTGTTGCGTTAGCTTAACGTCGACTTAAACTATGCATTAGCACTTTTATTGCACATATAAAATATTTCTGAAATTTATTTGGTATTAATTTGAGTAAATACTATTTAAATATTCTTTCCAAATTAAAATCTAATTAAGGTCTATCTTCCGGATTTTCTTATTAAATGTTAAATTAATTAATATATATTCAATTATATTTCTGAATAAAATATAATTAAGTTTTATCTTGGTTTTTATAAACTAAAATTAATATGATTAATGTTTATAATAATTACCTTTCTAATTTAAAAGCAAGTTAAAGCTACACTTCGAGTTTTATAAATAAATGTTAACATTGATTAACATCAACATAAACGTGTTTTATTTATAATATTGATTAGGTTAAACATGACATAAGATCATTATGTTTCGATTAGATGCTCTCACAAGTGTTGTTTTCAAGTTAAATATTTAATTGGAGTAATTTATACATAAATAGTTGTAAGTAATATATGATTAAGTTTTATCTCATTTTATAAATTCAAATAGAATTGGATTAATTCCAACAAAAGATGTTTCTCTGAAATATCTTTTCATATTATTTTATTTAATTAAAATTAATCAAGCATGTAGTCTTTTATGGTTTTTTATCATACAAATCTTTCGATAGTCATATCTTTTCAACCATAGCTTCGTTTTCAGCGATTCTTGCGCTCACGTGACTGTAGCTTTGAGCCCTATCCTTTAGCGTGCTCTTTCAAAGCTTTTCCTCTGATTGGTGTATTATTCACAGTTGTATTGTTTGTTTGCTTGTTTAGCATGTTGCGCTCGTTGATTGATTGTTGCGAGTAGAGGAACGCCATCAGGGATTCAAGAAGAGTTGAAGATCAAGAATTGAAGACTTAAGAGTGATTATACTAGATTTGAGGCAAGTATAGCATGGATAATCCTTGCTATCTAAACACATCCTTTACATAAAGTAATACTTTCATATGCATGTGTCTAAATTGTTATTCCTTCTAAGGTTGTACCTAGCTTTGTTTATCCTGTACCTTGAACACCCCCGGGTTATGCATTTGGGTAGAACTTTGCTAGGCGCAGCTATTGTCACTGTTATGCAAATGTTAGACTTGACTTAATGGTTCACTTCAATTGGATGATTAAAACCTACTTTTTAGCAACAAGGATCAGGGAACTAGGGCATAAGCTTCGTGCCTGGCCCTAGTGTCTCTCTGTAAGGACTGGTTCTTAAAGCGGCAACCCAGGAGCATGTCGCCACCACTGGAACTATTATGGCTCTGGTCTTGGACAAGTAACATGTACGGCTCTAGCTTAGCAGTGGTTACCGATGGGCCGGCGGCGTCATGGGAGGCAAGGCACGCAGGGTATGCTTTGATCCACCGAGGATGAGTTTTTCATTGGCTAAGTCTTGTTAGGCTCAATCCCGTGTTGGTAGCCTTCATTCAGCGGGGGCTCCGCATGTTGCACTATTTATTTTTGTTTCTGGCCTTCATGCCGCGCTCCGTATGGCATTGACCCTCTTAATCGGAGCACCCTGGGAGTCAGTCAATCTCGGTGCCTTGGATCATATCACCTTGTAGTACCATTGCGGCTACTGTTTTGTTAGGGTGTCTTGTGAAAAGCCTCGTAGCGTCCCTATGCGATCACACCTCAGAAGTGTGGTATAAGAGGTCTGGCGACCTTGGCATGGTTGGGTTCAAAGCTCCATGAGTTTTTACGTGACTGGTGGGTAAAGGGCAAAACCTCTGCAGAGTGTACAATCTATCATGATAGCCTTGCTCTGGGTCATGAGCGGCCTAGATCCTTTTTGATTAGAAGATGATGTTTATTATTGTTTAATGTTATATATCTACTTTATTAATTGGGTTGCAACTGGGAGTCATATACATGTAGTGACTTGGATTATGATAAAATGAATCAATTAAAATTACTAATGCAGTTTAGCCATGTCAAGCCTTACTTTTAAGCCTTCATACATTGTGTTATACTTGCTAAGTAAGACAATTACTTACCCTTGCCATTATTCAACAAAATCCCGGATGGGTAACAGATGGAGTGAATGAGACAGCTATTGAGTGTCTTGAGGATCATCTGCACTTCTGAGCTGTGGTCAACCAGTCGGTGTCCCTGTGGACTTGAGGCTCTACCCGTCGAGTTACTAAATAGTCTTCCACTGTGTTTGTGCTAAACTCTGATATAAACTATTTTTATTCGAGCATATGTACTCTGATTTTCATATTTGTAAGTTGTATGTGTTCTGTGGACATCCTGGGCACACATACAGTAACACACGGGTTTCTGTGTAAATCCGGGTGTGACAAAACCCAGCCATGCCGATGTGGCCAAACCTCTTAAACCACACTTCCGAGGTGTGATCGCATAGGGATGCTACGAGGCTTTTCACAAGTCACTCTAACAAAACAGTAGCCATTATGGTACAACACAGGCAGCATGACCCAAGGCACCGAGATTGACATACGCCTACGGAGTCTCACCATAGGGGGGTCAATAGCGTCCAACGCGTGACAAAACATGCCAACAACATAAATAAAGGTGCAACATGTGGAGTTCCTAGTCCAGGGACTCCTAGCACGGGACTGTGTATCAGGGGACATAGCCGACGGATCTCCCGCCCTCGGTGGATCAAACCATACTCCCACGAGTGCTTCCCATACCGCCGTCAGCCCGTCGGTAACTACTGCCAAGCTAGAGCCGTACATGCTATTTGTCCAAGACCAGAGCCATAATAGTTCTGGCGGTGGCGACAGGCTCCTGGGTGGCCGCTTTAAGAACCAGTCCTTACGGAGAGACAATAGGGCCAGGCACGAAGCTTACGCCCTAGTTCCCTGAACCAAGTTGCTAAAAATCATGTTTTATCATTAACATTGAAGTGAACCATTAAGTCAAGATTAACAGTTAAATCATAGTGATAGTAGCTGCGCATAGCAAGGATTCTACCCATATGCATAAACCCGGTAAATCAAGGTACAGGGTAGATAAAACTAGGTACAACCTTCATGGGAAACAATTTAGACACATGCAAAATGCTGTAAATAATGTAGTAAAGGTGTGTGGGAACCAAGGATTGTCCATGCTATAACTTGCCTTCCTCGAAGTGCTGCTGCTGCAAGTCCTGCTCCTGAAAGTTCCCCGTGTACTCGAACTCCAACGGGTACGGCTCACCAACTGGACACGAATCACCACACAAACATCCATACAAGCCAATACATGCAAACAAAAGTATTATATTTGAAACAGTACACCAAACAGTAGAAACAGTATAAAAGAAGGGCAAACATGGCTCTATGTGACACATGTTAGAGAGTCAAGGCTGAACATCAGAGGCCAGCAGGATTGCTCCAGCTTTTGAAGATACCTGAATGGAAGTGGGAGGAAGTTGGTATGGACTTCATCACCGGTCTACCTCATACTCAGAGAGGATTTGACTCCATATGGGTGATTGTGGACCGTTTGACCAAAGTAGCACATTTTCTTCCAGTGAAGCCCACTTACACAGGCGCCAGATTAGCATAACTATACATGGAGAGAATTGTATGCTTGCATGGAGTGCCGAAATGGATAGTGTCTGATTGGGGTACTCAGTTCACATCGCACTTCTGGAAGAGGCTACTTGAGTCGATGGACACAAAGCTGCATTTCAGTTCAGCTTACCACCCACAGACAGATAGGCAGACAGAGCGGACCAATAAGATCTTAGAGGACATGTTGAGAGCTTGTGCATTGTAGTATGGTGTCAGCTGGGACTAGAGTCTGTCTTATGCAAAATTTTCATACAACAACAACTACCAGAAAATTCTACAGATGTCGCCATTCGAGGCTCTATATGGTAGGAAGTGCAAAACACCCCTGTTCTGGAATCAGACTGGGGAGAGCCAAGTTTTTGGGCCTGAGATACTCAGAGAGGCAGAGCGGCAAGTGCAGATGATCAGGCACAACCTGAAAGTAGCACAGTCTCGGAAGAAGAGTTATGCTGATGTCAGAAGGAGGGATCTCAGCTTCAAGGTGGATGACTTTGTGTATTTTAAGGTGTCACCGATGAGGGGTGTGAAGAGATTCAATGTCAAGGGTAAATTGGCACCTCGTTACATTGGACCCTTCAAGATACTAGAACGAATGGGCGAAGTGGCATACCGGCTAGAGTTACCTGAGAAACTGGCCAGAGTACACGATGTGTTCCATGTGTCTCAGCTGAAGAAATATTTGCGGGTGCCTGAGGAGCAGATTCCGATCGAAGAGCTGGGTGTGCAAGAGGATCTCACCTATGAAGAGTATCCAGTCAAGATTCTGGAGGAGTCTGAGAGGGTGACACGAAACAAGGTCATCCGGATATGCATGGTGCAATGGAGTCGACACGCAGAGGATGAGGCAACTTGGGAGAGAGAAGAAGACCTCAAGGCCGCTTATCCACAACTCTTCGCATCCACATCCGAATCTCGAGGAGGAGATTCATCTTAAGGGGGGTAGGTTTGTAACACCCTAAAATAGCATATTTAAAATTTTTAGTAATTAATTTATTATTTATTGTCATGTTCATAATTAATATAGGTTAAATAAATAATTTCTAAAAATTAAAATCAAATATAAGGTATAGAAACATTTTTATTGCAATCATGCTGCTGCATTGGTTTTTGTATTGCTTGTGGTTCAAAGAGAATTTGAATCTGATTTAAATTCACGTTTGAACCACTTTGATTTGAGCTCTAGAAAAGTCGTTCAGGCCCGAGTCTGTTTTCACCCCCCGAACTCTTCATCCAGTCCGCTCTTGCTCCCACATCTCTTTTCCCCCCAGCATGGCCCGACTTGCTCCCAGACGGCCCACTCGGCCCACCGCCAGCACCCTCACGCAGCTCCACCTCGGCCCACTCCCCTCCCCTTCAATCAAAGTCCACTTCTCCTCCCTCTATTTTCTCTCCGTCCCAGCAACTCCCAGCGCCCAGCTGCACTTCTCGGCCCAACGCCACGCCGGCCCGCCTCTTCACCCCTACCGCCGACACACGTGCCCCACCCGTCGGGTCTGTCTTCCACCTCGCGCCAGCGTCAGACTCGAGTCCGACTCGACCGAGCTCGCGCCACCGCCTCAAGCGTGCACATCGAGGCCTACCCCTGGCATGCCCCACTATCCACGAAGCTTCCCCGAAGGCCTCCTCTGCTCCTTTCCTTCTCTGCGGCACCCCCTATTTGGAAATCGATCTCTCCCTATGGAAAGCAAGCTCCACCGCCGGCCTCCGCCCCTACGTGGCTCACATGCCAAGGCAGCCCTACCCCGTGGCTATAAAAGCCACCACCGAGACCCCAAGGCCCTCATCCCATCCTCGCTCGAGCTCCCGAGCCGCAACACCCCTCCCCAGCCCCGCACCACCGCCGTTGGCCGCCGCGACCAATACTCGCCGGCCGCCGCCCTCTGCTTGGCGAAGAACCATCCAGGAGCTCCGCCCGGAGGTAACGCAGCTATCCACGCCATCCAACTCCCTTGGTTCCCCTGATTCGAGGCTAATCACCGTCGTTTCCCTTTTCCAGAGCCGCCGGAGTCACCCGAACCATCAATCCACCGCACTGATGCCGCTCCATCCCGGTCGACACCGCCTCGACTTTCTTCGCGTGGTAAGGCACTTCCCGATCCATCTCCCGTCTCCCCTCGCATCCTGTAGCATCGCAGCCACCTCGCCGTCGATGACCGTCCACCGCTCATCATCGCCTGCTCCCACCTTTTTGAACCCAATGACTTGAGCCTCCCCATCGTGTTCGTCGCGTCTCCCTGGAGCCGTAGGTTCAAACCGCGCCGCGAACCGTGGCCCGTAGTCCTTTCCCGACCTTACTCCGGCGAAGCGCCACCGTCTTGCGAGCAGCGCCGCCGCGTTCCCCGCCGTCGCCGACGACCTCCCCTCCCCGAAGAACCTCATCCATCCGATCGAGATCCAGTGACCCAAATCCATCCCGAGCCAAGTCAAATATGACTCATACCGGTCAGTGCCGATATACTTTGCTAAAGAGCCCCTCGGGTTTTCCCTAATTAACCCGCAGTCCACCATAGTTATAAAAGTAATTACAACCAGGTCCTGCGCTTTTGAAAATTAAAACCCGTCATCCTGTCCTGTTCTCTTTGTGCGTTAGCCCTTGTAGTTTTAAGCATAATTATGTTTAGGTCCCTGGTTTTTCTCAAATAAGCCCCTGGAAGTTTCTCAAACTTGCCAGCAAGCCCCTGAACCTTAGAAATGCCACAACTTTCCTGTTTTAACTCTGATTAATGTGATTCTTGCGCTCATGTGTTCGTAGCGAAGCATAGATTATTTCTAGAACCTTATTTTGTACTGTTTCTACTATTTGTTGTATTTTTTAATAGAATATCTTTGCTTGCATGTATTGGCTTGTATGGATGCTTGTGTGGTGATTCGAGTCCAGTCGGTGAGCCATTGCCGTTGGAGTTTGAGTTCGGGGAGGACTTTCAGGAGCAGGACTCGCAGCAGCAGCAACACTTTGAGGAAGCCAAGTTATAGCATGGACAATCCTTGCTACCTATCCACTATGTATTACATTATTTACATTCATGCATTTAATTTGATGTACCCTAAGGTTGTACCTAGTCTTGTTTATCCTATTCCGTTGATACCTAGGGTTTATTGCATTATGGGTAGACTTTTGCCGCTACTATCACCTTTATATATTCTGTTAATATTGACATAATGGTTCACTTCAACATAAAGATTAAAACTTGCTTTTTAGCAACATGATTCAGGGAACTAGGGCGTAAGCTTCGTGCCTGGCCCTAGTGTCTCTCCTTAAGGTCCGGTTCTTAAAGCAGAAAACCAGGAGCCTGTCACCACTGCCATAACTATTATGGCTCTGGTCTTGGACAAGTAGCTTCTACGTCTCTAGCTTGACAGTGGTTACCGATGGGGCCGACGGCGTTGTGGGAGATAAGGTGCGGGGTGTTTCTTGATTCCACCAAGGACGGTTTGTCCGTTGGCTATGTCTCGTTAGGCACAGTCCCATGTTGGGAGTCCTCACGTTGGAACTCCACACGTTGCGCATTGGTTGGCTCGCGTAGCCCGCGCTCTGGACGCCATTGACCCCCTCACGTTGCGCCCTAAGCTTCAGTCAATCTTGGTGCCTAGAGTTTCACCGCCTTATAGTACCACAACGACTACTATCTTGTTAGGGTGTCTTGTTAAAAGCCTCATAGCGTCCCTATGCAGTCACACCTCGGTAGTGTTGACGTGCGTGGTTGGGTGCAAAGTTCCTTTGAACTTTTACGCGACTGGTGGGTAAAGGGTGAAACCTTTGCAGAGTGTACAATCTATCATGATAGCCTTGCTCAGGGTCATGAGCGGCCTGGCGTTCCTTTTTGATTAGAAATTGATGGTTATCTTTATTGTTGTTTAATGTCACATACACTATTTAATTGGGTTAACACTGGAGTCCTTTCACTTGTAGTAACTTGGATAAAGTTAAAATGAACCAACTAAAAGTGCTAATGCAGTTGAGCCGAGTCTAGCCTTTTGAGCCTTCACACTCTGTGTTATACTTGCTAAGTAATTCTATTACTTACACTTGCTTTAATTCAACAAAATCCCATATGGGTAACAGATTGGGCTGTGCATGAGTCTGCTGCTGAGTTTCCGGAGGATCTGCCATTCTCCTGAGTGTGTTCTCCCAGTCAGAGTCCCTGTCATTAGTTGAGAGTTTTAGTCTTCCACTGTATTCGTTAGTTTATTCTTGATGCACTCTGATGTAAAACTCTTTATTTAAGATTCAATAGAGCATGTGTTCTCTGTTATATCATATTTGTTATGCTATATGTGTACTGTGACTTCTTGGGCACACATATGGCCGCACTACGGGTTTGTATAGAATCCGGGTGTGACACTCATGCGGCCTCTGCCATGTGGGCCCTCCTGGCTGACTCCTGGTGCTTGGCTTCATGATGTACCAGCCTAGAATATGTTGGAGGACCGCTGGTGGACTTGTGGGCTTCGTCGGGTTGGATATGGGTCACTGGGTGATGTGGCAGAAACCCAGGATGAGTTGACGATGAGGTGGACAACTCCCGGTGGCTCGCACGGCTAAAGGGGTAACCGGCCGAATCGAGTCATTCGGCCGAATTGGTCATTTCCGACCCTTATAGCACGTGTTTCTCCATTTCGTACCTACACACGGGACAATCACCAAAACTTGTGGAAATAGTCAGTAGTAAGCCCTATAACTATGGTGTGTGTCTCCATTGTGTTTATTTTATACTTGGTTGGAGGTCGGAAATCGGTTTGTAATGAAGCCATAGCTATGGTCTATAATTCGTTCCTGAGAACGTTTGCTCATGAACCATAGCTATGAAGCCGGGATGTAGCTCATAGCTGGGTGTGAGGATGGGATGTGATGAAGGTGGAGGCTCCAAATAATCGCCCTTTGGAGTCGAGTGTTGACGTAAGGTGAGTGTGGAATCCATATGGTGGATGGTGGTGGGATACACGGACAACTTGGGTTCGGAATCAGAACAGCTACTGTTCCCCGGCAACGGCTTCGAAAAGCTTGTTGGCACTCCTTACGGACTATAGATAAATCCGCAAGCGGATGGATACCGATGTAGCTTTCACCCGGGAGTATTCCAAGGTATCGATTTCCACGGAGAACGAGAAGTGCACTAATCCTAAACTAAGTTGTCCTAGGTAGGTGGTGTGGATAGAATGGAATGGCTGACATGGATGACGACAACAAGGAGACAAGAGAAGAGGTAAGAGGGTAGAGAGGGTACAGGTCTGGTAAAGGTATTCTACCGATTAATAAAGTGGATCAGAAGATACAGACAGATACTTGCTTCGGGACTACAGAGCCTCCGACACACAGAAAGGGATGAGAAGGAGTGCCGACTACCCTGAACCTTGGGTCCTAAGACACCGGAACTAACGTGATGGGCTACGAAGACCATAAGGACTGTCACCACCTTACGGCTACCACCTCCGTTGCGATGGGCAAAATCTAAGCTAGTCTCAAGTACAGGCACCATGCCTACACTAGTTGACTAGTACTTATCTACTACAGACAGATAAGCACTCAAGCTAAGCAGCTAGCATACAATTATACTAAAATACTAAGCATTGAACGAAGAACGATGCAAGTAATGAAAGTAAGAACTGAATGCTCAATTAATCAGAGAGAGATACAAGAGTTACCAGACATGAACCGAATGTTACTCGAAGTGAAGTTGCATCCGTAGAGGTATAGCTAGAAGAGAGGCTGACACTCCGGCTCCTCTCCGGGACGCTCACCTCTCCTCTCTCCCTATTCTACTGATACAAGTGGCGAAGCTTGGCAACACTCAATTCTCTCTAGTGTTGTGTGTTTGATGTAGGTGCTGGAGCCTTCTATTTATAGTGGTAGCAAGGCGGTGGAGGTTAAGCAGCGGCCAAGGCAGCTAGGGGCGGTGCCGGGCCATTCGGCCGAAGAGGCCGGTTCAGCCGAACCGAGGTGTTCGGCCGAACGGGCACGTGGCACCGCCTTGGTGCTGCGTCGGTTGCTGAGGCGGTGGAGCACTGAGGGCGGTTCGGCCAAAGTGGGCCATTCGGCCGAACCGGCCCTGGGGCCTGGCGGCGCTCCCTCATGCGGCCTCTACCCTGTGGGCCCTCCTGGCTGACTCCTGCTGCTTGGCTTCGTGATGTACTGGCCCGAAATAAGTTGGAGGACCGCCGGTGGACTTGTGGGCTTCGTCGGGTTGGATACGGGTCACCGGGTGATGTGGCGGAAACCCAGGATGAGTTGACGATGATGTGGACAACTGCCGGTGGCTTGCACGGCTAAGGGGGTAACCGGCCGAATCGAGTCATTCGGCCGAATTGGTCATTTCCGACCCTTATAGCACGTGTTTCTCCATTTCGTACCTGCACACGGGACAATCACCAAAACTTGTGGAAATAGTCAGTAGTAAGCCCTATAACTATGGTGTGTGTCTCCGTTGTGTTTATTTTATACTTGGTTGGAGGTCGAAAATCGATCTGTAATGACCGCCAACACCTCTCTGTAGCAACCAACCTCCCAAAACATTGCCATAACCTAAGCCAGCTATAGCAACCATTTAGGTGATGTGTTAATAGAGAAGCTCTATTGCAATGATTTCTTCGCATAGCTATAATAGATATTGCAACACCTATGTGGTTGCAATTGGTACCATTGCAACACCCATAGTGGTTGCGATGTCTTATGTTACAATGCTCACCCAGTGTTGCAAAAGCATCAAAACTGTTGCAATAGATGAGTTCTGTGTCGCTATTAAAATGTAAACTATTGCATTACGCTATTGCTATAGTTACAAGTGCAATGACTTTTAACCCAAAAAAATGGTAGCAAAAGTACTATTACTACCATTTTAGGGCCTATTGCAACACTTTTTCGGCGTTGAATTTGATACAAAACCTTATAGTGACTCTGAGTGATCCGGGAGTTAGTATGTAGGGGGGGTACGACATTGCCTCTCAACCATACTACTCTGGATACTCACAGTACGCTCGCTACGACTACGATCGAGAGTTGTCCTAGCTCACCGACCGAGTCGAAGTCATCGACGACCGGACTCGGGAGATCGAAGACACGCTTGCCCACCATTCTCAGTACCATCAAGAGAATAGCAGGATGGTAGCGTCCATCCAGCATGAAGTTCGAGAGCAAGCCGACCAATTGACCGACTACCTTTCAAGGTTGAACCCCTACCAGTGAAGAGTCCAAGCTTGGGGGAGGACCCCCACCAGGTATGTCCCAAATCACTCAACACTTTGATTTTGCAATTGCATTTTCCCTTTTTAGTTTGCATTCAAAAAAAGGAAATACCAAAAATATTTCCCTTCAATAAAATTAACTCCCAACTATGCATGGAATGAATTATATGCCTCTCACTTTGGAAATGATGAATAGTTGCTCTGTCATTAATTTTGCAAGTACTTTGTTGCAACTACATGCTTTATTCCAAGTCTAGGATGTTGTGGGGATTGATATAGTGAGACTTTGGTTGAGTTCTACTTTTGCTCGTAGTATGGTGAAAATCTCGGATGTTTATGCTTTCAAAAAAATAAAGTTTCGCATTGGTCAAAAATTCCTACCAGAGCCATATGATAGGATTAGTTCAAACTTTCTAACATATGCTGCTTGTCATCTTAGTGAGTTTCTCAAATTGTTGTGACCATTGTGAGGAACCATTCATGCTTTCAAGATCGAGATTCACATACACTCCACCTCTCACTTGCAATTCCTACACTGGGAGTTAGCAAAACCATGCCACCATCCATCCACAGAAATAAAGGCTCCATGTTCTATGATTCCCTTCTCCAAATATCCTTGAAGTAGAGGCATGGGCTATGAAAAAAAATATGAGAAAAAAAAGAAAAGCATGTCAAGTGACATGGCAAAAATATGAGAAAAGAAAAGCATGTCAAGTGACATGGCAAAAATATTAGAAAAAAAGAAAAGCATGCCAAAAAGGCATGGAAAAATGTGGAGAATAAAAGATAGCCCATGCTCTCGAAAAATAAATTAAGGAGAGGAAGAATCATCCCTAGGAGTTCCACCAAATTCCACTCCACATATTCCACACGCTAGCACTTCTCGATCTAAGAGTATGATTTGATCCTCCTAAGGTCCAGTTTTTGACATAGCAAAATATAAGATGCTTGTATGCCTTCATCCGTTGTCCTTGAGCCATACAAAAAGCTATATTAGATGATAGGATGAAAAGAAGGCAAAGCCTTTGGTGAGGATTCAAATACACTTGAGTGATTGAGTGAGCCAATGAGGAACTACTTATCTTTTCACAAAAGGGTGAAAACTCCAAGATAGGATCCTGAAAAGGTTAGAGTGGAATTAAACTAAGTTAAACTGTTCATCTTTTCAACCGCCCAAGATAAGGAGATTGCTATAAGCCTCATAGGTAAAATGGTGAATTAATACTTTGCTAGTGATTCAAGTAAAATTTGAGTGCTAGTTGTTTATAAAGTTACCTGCAAGAGAAATGACATTGTGTCACAACCCAAAATTTTTGAATATTGGGATGTGATTTGTTAGCACAATTAATACAATATTTCTCTCAATTTTATAAATTTTTTCATGCTTTTATATATTAACAGGGAATTTAGTATAGGAAAATTTATTTTCTAAATTAAATTAAAATAACATAGGTTATAATGTTGAGTGCCTTGCATTCATGCCAGTTGCATTTAGTGGCTTTATGTGTGTAAAGTTTTCTAAAATACGTTTAGAAGCCTAATGGGAATTTTCCAGAGTTTTCTGGGATTTATTTCTATTTTTTCTATAGATAATTCCAATTTTTGGATGGTGCTACAATCTTTTTCATGAGTTCCAAATATTTTATTTGGGTTTCGCATGTCCAAGTTAATCTCTGGAATTTTTCCCAGGATTTTGGTATTTTCAGAGTATTTTTCGTGGCTTAAACAAATTATCTAGAATTTTTTGGATTTATTCTTGCCCTCAAAAATATTTTCTAAAAATAAAAAGAATCTCAAAACCTAAAACCTAATTGGGCCTATCTATCCCTAAAGCCTAGTCTGGCCTGCAGCTTCCTCTCTCTATTGGGCCCAACCCAGCCAACAGGCCCAATCCGGCCCAGCCGCCCGGCCCAACATCTCCCAAAGCCGGTCCGACTCCCTTCTCTCCGCACGGCCCATCAGTTTCCCCGGCCCAAGCCGCCCCAGCTCCAATTCCCTGGCCTGCTCCCCCTCTCTCTGTCACTGCCCCGCGGGCCACGCCCGTCATCTCTTTCCCCCAGCCGCACCGGACTCAGTGTCCGACTCGAGTCGCGCCGCCCGGCACGCACGCCAAGGCAGGGATGTGAGGACTTCTCCGCCTTGGATCCAACCCCACGCTGCCCTATGCCTCGGCCCGAACCACCCAGCCGGCCCAGCTCCGCTTGTCAGACCTTAGGACCGGCAATCCACCTGGGGGTACCCGAGTGGTTGATTTGTAGGAGGGCGATCATCACGCTAGTAGCTTGATGGTACACAGGAGGCACTGATTTAGATAGGTTCGGGCTACCCGAAGGTATAATACCCTACGTCCTATGTCGGTGGTGTGTGATTGTATTGCTGGTACTCGGCCGAGCTTCAGGAAGCAAGGGCGAGCGTATGGGTTACAATGGGAGATGCATTGTCCCTTGTGAGGGTGCCCTAGACCGCCTTATATAGGGTTGATGGGCTAGGGTTTACAAGTCGGTTTCCATCTAAACCTACATGGCTTCAACCCGGACTCTAATCCGAGTTGGTTACAACCGAATATCCCGAGATATCTGGAGGAGCCATCTGCCAAGTCCTTATCTTCTTGTTCGTCAAGTCAGGGAGCCCATATGGGCCGGCTGGAGGTCGGCCCATGGGCCTGTCAGAGGTGGGCATTGAGTGCCGTGGTCTGGTATGACAGTGGGCCCAGGGGTACCCATATCCCACAGGCCCCCGAGCAATGTGTAGGCGCATGTCAAACTGCTTGACGAAGTGCCGAGGCCAAAGAGGTCGGCTGAAGGTGCTTCTACATGTAGTCGGCACAAGGGTGGGCGGTGCTCAAAAAGAAAGAACACCCAACAGTGACGTCGAGTTCTTCTGAGGTAGTCGGTCGGTCTTCATGAAGGTCGAATACAGGACGATGATCAGGAGCACTATATACAGTGCATCCCCCGAGCGTTGGGTTGGTTAGTATAAGCAAGCTAAAGCTCAAAAAAGCTAGACGAACAATCATGTTGCCCAAGAGTTGGTGAAGGCGTGCTACCACCATGGGAATTATCCGAGTTGCGGGGCTTGCTCGGTGAAACATGTTTGCCGAGTTGTAGTAGGTAGAAGCATGCTGCCACCAAGGAAAGGGCCAAAAGAGTCCACGCCCGTGAATCAACAGTGCATTGATAACGGTGCGCGAAAGGCGCTGCTGAGCGGGCTCAGTCAGTGTGGATGATAAAAGCTGTCGGTGCGGCAGTAAAAGCGCTGCGAATGCGTATGCGAGCCCAGCAACCGTTTCGTCATGGGAGTAACAGTTCTTGACCGTGCGCACCTATATATAGGCGCTCCGGGTGAGGGATCAGCAGAAAGCCATAGCGAGAGCATTCCAGCATGTGGAACCTCAAGATCTACCCACACGATGAGTTCGTGACCCATAGTAGAGCTAGCCGAGGTGCATGCCCCATTGTTTGCCACTGATGCCAGAAGAAAACCGTTGAAACAAGGAGAAGATGCTGCGGGGAAGGATCCGACACCGAACCTCTCATTGGTGAGATGGAGATCCACCTCAGGGAGGGGGCCGAGTGAGGTGGCCGCGATGAGCGTCTTCCCGACGGGGGAGTTCACGCACCTCGGAGGATTGATAACCGAGTGTGCTAGAGAGCTCATTGAGGATGTCCACAAGGTAAGGCCTTGGTGCCATTGCTGGTGTTTAGTGCCTCCTTTCTTTCGGCAATGCGGCCACGAGGTTCTTCAGTTGGTGGGATGCCACAAGAAAACCGTCGAGACAGTTGTGAAGACTGGTTCTTGGTGATTGTGTGCTGACCATCTAATTGAAGTGGTCCAAGAGCTGTCTATAGACAGTTCAAATCTTTGTATCTCTCAATGGCCCATGGCCGAGTGTAATTTATCTTGGTAAATTCACAGTTTGCGAAATATGAAATATGAACTTGTTCATGTGATGGAGTAAGCCTAGTGCCCGACCTCTGGGGAGGGCAGCATGGTCCTTTAGACGCACTGAACCCTAACCAGTGCCCAGCCCCCAAGCATGCGAGGGGAGTAGCATGGTTTGCGGAGAACGCGCTAAGTACTTCTTGCGGCGCCCAGCCCCCGAGCATGCGAGGGTCGTGGCATGGTTCACGGAGAACACACCGACTTCTTTCCCGGCGCCCAGCCACCGAGCGTGCGAGGGTGATGGCATGGTTCACGAAGAACACGCTGAGTACTTTTTGCGGTGCCCAGCCCCGGAGCATGCGAGGGTCGTGTCGTGGTTCGCGGAGAACACGCCGACTTCTTTCTCGGCGCCCAGCCCCCGAGCGTGCAAGGGTGATGGCATGGTTCGTGGATAACACGCCGAGTACTTCTTACGGCGCCCGGCCCCCGAGCATGCGAGGGTTGTGGCATGGTTCACGAAGAACACGCCGAGTACTTCTTGCGGCGCCCAGCCCCCGAGCATGCGAGGGTCATGGCATGGTTCACGCAGAACACGCCGACTTCTTTCCCGGTGCCCAGCCCCCGAGCGTGCGAGGGTGATGGCATGGTTCGCGGAGAATACGCCGAGTACTACTTGTGATGCCCAGCCCCCGAGCATGCGAGGGTCGTGGCATGGTTCATGGAGAACACACCGAGTACTTTCAAATGGAAACATATCCATCCGCTAATTTTGGATCCAATGGATCACGAATCACCAATTCTGCGGATTCCGTCTGTTAGTTTCGGAGCCATTAGGGTAGGCGGCGCCGCTTTAAAAATACGCATCCAATCCCACCGTTGACGTCACCCAGCCATTTGCGCCTCACTCTTCGCCTTCCTCGCTCCCGCTGCTTGCGCATCGGCTCTGGCCCCAAGGGGGACAGGGCCACTCGGATCACCGGTGGGGCAGGGATCGCCTTGTGCTCGGGGAAGCAGAGGGAGTACTTTGACTTCCAGCTGAACGACGGGCACAACGACTGGCGTCGGGAGTGGTTCCTGATGACGGATCAGCCACCCCTGCTGCCCAGCCGGACTGGGCTTCCGCCGAAGGACAAGAGCTCGTGGCTCGACCCGCCGGTGGATGATGAGAAGAGGGACATCCCTGAGCTGCTGAAGACGATCGCCGACTTGAAGACGAGGGGTCTAATGGCGACCGCGGTGGCGTGCTCTTTTGTGTCCCAGGCCATTCAGCCGATCAAGGATTGGGTGCACCTGGCCTACGAGTTCTCCGGCTGTCTTGATCCGACCTGGGAGACGACTCGGGGGATGGACCGGGACGAGGTCATCCGGTGCGTCGGGGCCATGATGAAGGGCCCGGTGGGTAACTCCGATGCACCGGCTGCATTCTGGCTGTTGAATCCGCCCTTGGCGGTATGTATTGCTTTGTCCGAGTACTTTGGTGTCCTTTAGTACTTTTGAATTTGATATTATCTGCCTTGTTTGGACTAGGAGGTGACGAACCAGTTCTTTATCCCGGCTCCCCTTCCCAAAGCTGCCCCAGTGCTGCGCCGGAAGGTGATGAGACCGGAGGAGGCAGCTGCAGACCGCCTGCTGGTGGTTCTCGAGCTCGAGAGGTGGGAGACGGAGTAGTTCAGCCCTCCCGAGAACCCCCAGAGGGTCGTCGATCCAGCAGCGGATGCGGCTGCCTTGGGTAGGACCCGGTCGAGCGCGCGGCGGATGCTGGCATCGCAGTCGGCCACCACTGCTGCAGCTGAGACTCGGAAGAGGTAGACCGTGGCACAGGCGGATGCATCCACGTCGAAGAGGCGCCGCACCGGTGCTGCATCGGCGGGCAGTGAAGATGCCAACAACTCGTCGGGCGGCGAGGATGAGGTCCCGGCGCAAGAGCGGTCGCGGGAGGAGACGCCCGTGTCGGAGCGGCCATAGGCGATGTTGTCGTCGGGCAGTCGACCACCGCGCCCGTTCACCCTGCACTTGAAGAGGCCGAGCAGGAGCAATAGGTTAGAGTCGTGACTCTGTTAAGTTGCTCTTGGTCGGCGTGGTTTCCTTTGGTTTATCTGATGTGTTGTTGTGCTGGTTCCAGGGACGCAGCCGGGCTCTCGGACTTGTCTCGTACCCAATCAGAAGATGGGGAGCGGGTTGGCATCGTGTCACCGAGTCCCGTTGGCTCGGCGGTTCCCGCTCGGCAGGAGGCGTTGCCCAAGGCTTTGGCGGGTGAGGACACCTCGCGGGCCATGGTCACCGCTGGCGACCATGGCTCGACAGCTCCTAGGTTGGGCCAGCAGCTAGAGATGGATCTGGACATGCCGGAGCTCGAGGAGGACGACCAGCCCCATCAGGATGCCAGTCTTGATGTGGTGGTTACGGTGGAGGAGCTGTCCCGTGCAGAGCGCTTTGAGCGTGTCACTCAGCGCAATCAAGGAGCGCTGGAATGGATCCGTAGCTCGTCCGCGTCGATGCTGGAGGACATGGAGGTAAATACTTGATCTCCATGTTTGTTGTCATCTTGTATTGTCGTTTCGATGTTGAATTCATGACGCTTTGGAGTTTGCAGACTTTGGTTGCTGGGGCCGGCGAGTGTGTGCAGCTGCTTCACACCACTAAGGAAGAATATGGCGAGCTCCAGTGGCTCAGGGCCCGCGTGTGCACCATTGCTGATGAAGCGAAGGGGGTCGCGATTCAGAAGGACGCGGAGATGGAGTCGACCGTGCAGCTCAACAAGGACCTCATGGCCCAACTGGAGGTCATGGCTGCCAGTAAGTTTTGCCCACGGTTCTCGCCGAGTGCTTTTTTCGCGAATCTTGTTTGTTGATTGTGTGCTGGCACTTGTCTTAGGTCATGCCCAAGAGAAGGAGTGTCTGGAGCAACGTCTTGAGGTTGTGGATGCCAAGTTCAAGGAGACGTCGGACGTGCTGAAGAGGAGGGACGCCGAGATGAAGCGTGCTCTTGAATGTGAGCGGGAGCCCACCTGTCGCCGCCTTGAGTACCTTGTTTGCTTGGAGCATGAGGCCATAACATTTGGTTATGGTTGGTTCATCTGCGCAGGTCATGCCGGTGAGAATAAGGTGTGGCAGGAGAAGGTTGCCGCGCAGGAGCAGGAGATCCAGGACATCGGTAGCGCGCACCGCCGAGCTGTGGGCACTGTTGGCGGTCGTTATGGCACGTTTTCGACCACCAATACTCAGGAATAAAAGAGGTTATATGCAACATTCCATGCACTTAGGTTTATATTCTAATAATGTTCCATGAGTTTTAGTGAGTATATGGTGTGCAGGTACACAATTCAGCAAACATGGACTAAGGGGGAGTAAAAGTGGCCATTTCGGCCAAACCACTTGGATCGGCTGATCCACCCCCCTTAGCCCATTCATATATGACACACAAGCACATAGGAAAACACACTCAGAGGCCACACGGATCACTGACGTCGTCAATCCGGGGCAAAGAAACACAAACCAACCAAACCCAGCCCATGGGAAGCAATCCTGGACGTCCACAACACATAGTCAGTGCATCGGAGGGCAATCGGGCCTGGGGCCCAGTTCGCCCGAAGGTCCCAGTTCGTCCGAACTGGTGAACCGCCTCAAAACTGCCATCTAGAGTCAATCCAGGCTGTGGAGCATTGAGGCGGTTCATCTGGACGGTTCGGCCGAACTAACCAGTTCGGCCGAACCTATCCGTTCGCTCGAACTGGCCAGGCAACCGCCTCAAGATTGCCTTGGCCGGTACTGCACTCCACCGCCTTGATCCACCTATAAATAGAGGTGTCCATCCCCATTTGAACACACACCACTTGGGAGCAAGTCTCCATTCTCCACTATCAAGATGTAGAGTTAGGCTAGTCCAGTTGGGAGTTAGAGTTAGCGTCGAGCTTCGCTCGGGGTTCTGGAGTCATCTTCTGGAGTTCTGGTAAAGCTCTTGTATCTTTTCCTTTTCTTTATACAAGACTCTGAGTTCTCAATATATTTATCTTCCGCATATATTGTACATTTATTTCGTGGATACATGTTGAATGTTTAGCCTTGGTTAAGCTGTTGTAGTCTGGTGTGGAAGTTCTAGCCTAGTTCTTTATCTTAGCTGGTTCCTTGTCCTTCATAGAGTGGATGAGTATAATTGTGTGCTTGTTGCTCTGCTGGGTTGCTTGCTCTTTCTAGGAGAGTAAGTTGTTATTGTCTAGCGTAGGTGTGATGCCTAGTCTAGATGGTAACCTGGATTTGCGCTCGAGTCCACGGTTGTGTGGTAGCCGATAGGTGGTGACAGCCCTATACGGCCTACGTAGTCCACCACATCCAGCTTGACCCATAGGAGCCTCCAGCGGTTGTTCACTGACACCCCTTCTCCTCCCTTTCTGAGTGTCGGGTGCTCCGCTTCCCAACGTCGAGATAATAGAACTAGGAAAAGAACCATAGACGCCATTCTCCATGCTAGCCGTAACCTTTGCTAGAGTTATCTCAAGGCCAGTGGAAGTATATAGGAATCCTTTCCTGACTCGTTGTCCTCCCACTAGCTAGACCGCTCTTCTATCTCTATCTTGGACTTCTCCTTGTGTGTGTCATATGCATATCACTCCTATCCTATCCTTTACCCCCGCCTTGCTTGTCTTTACTTTATTTAGTAGTACACCCTTGCCAATGGTCAATACTCTTTACCCAATGCTTCCCTGTGAAAATAAATATGATACCTAGGAATACTCCCGGGTGAAATGCTACATCGGTATCTGTACACTTGCGGATTCATATCTATATCATAAGAATACCAATGAACATTCCTTGCAACATTACCAGGATTCACAATCCTGATAGTGGACCGTAAGAAGTGTCAACAAGCATTTCTGGCGCCATTGCCGGGGAAGCAATTGGTGAAAGATATTGATGATTGACATTGGTGTCTACTAATTTAATCTACCACTAGCATTAGCGGGATCACCCTTGTTTGCTTGAGTTTGTTTCAAACAGGAGGAAAGCAGAGAGCCCAGTGTGCCCGATCATGCTGGATTCATCAATTTTTGCCCCTGTCTACTGTGATGCACGTGCAAGTTTTAGAAGAAAAATCCTCATAGGTATGTGTTTAAAACACAAAAATATATATATACATACTATCATAATCATGTGTAGCCTGGAGGGAAGATCGTCGTCCCAGAGGGAAACAAAATCAAATGTGATGGACGAACGGCGCTGCATCACCGCAATTCCATCTCAAATTATCGGTAATGGCGAAGAAAAACCAAGGTATGTACATGTGAGATAGTCCTGCTCTTAGACTTTAAATTTTGAGCACCTGCTAGGAGGCAACCTATGCATTATCCTTTTAATTGTTGCATTATCCACTGCATGTTTGCTTTGAATCACTCATTTTAAATTCATGCATTCCATCACCCCATTCCCCCCCCAAAATCCACTGCATATTTCCCATACTTGCATTTGCATTCATTCGCCCCACCATCATTTTGCATTGAAAAAAAACAAAACTAAAAAACATAAAAAAATCAAAATAAATACCCAACGACTACTGTTTTTAGGCCAAGGTGTTTGTATGTTTGCAAGCCTTGATTCAAGGTTAGTGGACAAACTTCACCTGGCCTGGCCAGTCTTCGCTCGTTCTCTGCGCCTCACGCAAGAGATGAGACGTATTCCATGCCTCTGTTCCTTTGCCGCTCCACTAGCTTAGTTTGGAACCCGTTGTTGCAATATTGTCTACACCCAAGCTAGCCCCACGGCAACCCACTAGTTGGCCTGTTTGATAGCGGATCCCCTTTGCCACACCCATGACCGTGTATCCCTACATGGTGACATCAACACGGAGGAGGATTCAGCCAACTACGTGGAGTCACGTTGGCGTAGTGCTATCACCGTGGCATCAGTTCCGAAAGTCTTCATCATCAGATGCCAACGGTGGGCACACTCAGGTATGTGAAAAGGTTTATGCTTATTACCTGAATTAAAGCAAAGTTCACCAGTTTCCATATGTTCATCTCCATGTGAATATATCTTGACGCTTTCATGCTCCCTTCATCTATTTTGGTTTGCTCTGATCTGAATGTGATCACGCAGTTACATTCATAAGCTCTTTAAATTAAGCATGGTGCTTAGGTTAATTAGATTTCTTTAATCAAATTTAACATGGTGTCAAGTTTGATTAATGAACCTCTAGAGCAATACTTTTATAGATATTGGTTGTATGTTTGGACTAACCCCTGTAGAAAAAAAAGAGAAATTCAAAAAAATGAATGGAAAAATCCTCAAATCAACTTCACATCGGAGATGAGCCACGGCCGTAGATACATTTGAAGCCCAAGGTGGAATAATGTTCCCAGGTATGCACACTTTCTAGTACAATTACAAATAACCTGGAACAAGAAAGTTGCATCGTCCGAGGCATCCTCTCCAGATCGGATGGTAACAAGAACAATCAAAGGAAGGAGAAGTCCTGCTTACGGACTTAAAACACGAGCTCTCACCGCGAGGTAAACCGGTATGTATCCCATGTTTCCTTTTCCAAAATTTTAATTTCATCACTGCATTTACATGTTTACCTTTCCAAATGTGAATCACCCTTGCATTCGAATTAAGAGAAAACAAAAAGAAAAGAAAATTTTTCGGGGAAGTGGGTAGTTCAGCCGATCCAGTTCGGCCAAACCGACCCCTGTGCCCGAATGTGCACTAACCTGCAGGGTTATGTCAAGAAAAGACCAGAGAGTATAGTCAGCCAGGTACACCATTCACCTCCAAATCCTCTCACCCTGTGCCACAAACTCCACTTGCAATATCCTTTCACCTAGCAATCAACACATCCATCCATCCATCCAGAGCCAAATTTTGTGCAAACCCCATACTTGGTTAGATCGGTCGAGGGTCTCATCCATGATCAACCCTAACCTCACCTTCTACCACAAAATTTGCCCCACCAGCACAAAAGCATGGTCTCCACCACTCCACACTGCTGTACACTTCATTCCATCACAATCATGGCAGAATGAGAGTGGTCTGATCCCTTTGATTCTTTGGTCATGCTATCCTATCCACAAAAATCCACCAAAGTTCCTATGCCTTTGTGCTGGACGAGGCTCATAAGAGGAGACCAACAGGGTGAATATCATAGTGGTTTGATCGAGCCATGGTGATTCAACCGAGTTCCTCCTCTCACTCGCCTGTGGGTGACACTCTAGATGCATGGAGGAAGATTGCTCCATTCAGGTATGCACTTGTACACTCTCTGAGTACTTTTCTCTCTCAATCCTATGCAATGTTTGATTCACTTGCATGCATAAAAACAAAAAACACAACAACAAAAATATTTCCTTTTTCCTTGATCATTGAGCCACCTCTTGAAAATGGTTTGTGACGGGTTAAATCCCTGCAAGAATGACAACCAATGTGTAACTAAATCCTAAACCTTGATCATATAGTCCCTCGGGTATTGTCATTCTGACACCTTGCAGGCATCATCTCATGGTCTCTATGCCTAAAGACGATCAATCACATTCAGTACACGGGCATTGGTGAGGCTAGGGACACTCCATAACTTCATCACGTCTCGGCACCGATGAAGGCCAACTTAGAGATCACTGACACCGATGTTCCAAGCCAAGCTTGGGGGAGGACCCTCATGAGGTAAGTCCCAACTGTATCATTACAAGCTGCATCTTTGATCTGGTTTTGCTTTCATTTTAGTTTGAATAATAAAAAAACCAAAAAAAAATATTTGCTTTCGAATAAATAACTCCCAGCTATGCATGGAATGAATCATATGCCTCTCACCTTGGAAATGATGAATAGTTCTTCTGTCATTAATTTTGTAAGTACTTTGTTTCAACTAGTTGCTTAATAGTGCTTGAGTTAATTAGCATGAGTAAAAATGAACCTGAAAACCTTGTGGGAGCACATCTTTATTCCAAGTCGAAGTTGTTGTGGGGATTGATATAGTGAGATTTTGGTTAAGTTCTATTTCTGCTCTTAGTACGGGGAAAATCTCGGAGATTTATGCTTTCAAAATAAAACAAGTTCTTCATTGGTCAAAATACCTACCAGAGTCATATGATAAGCTTAGTTGAAAATTTCTACTCATATGCTGCTTGTTATCTTAGTGAGCTTTGTCAAATTGTTGTGACCTTTGAGTGAAACTTTCATACCCTTAGAGATCGAGATTCACGTACACACCACCTCTCACTTGCAATTCCTATACTGGGAGTTAGCAACCATTTTCCATCATCCATCCACAAAAATAAATGCTCCATGTTCTATGATTTCCCTCTCCAAATATTCTTGATAGAGACTTGGGCTATGCAAAAAGAAAAGCATGCCAAAGAAGCATGACAAAAATAAAGAGAAAAAAAAGAAAAGCATGCTTAAGAGCATGGCAAAAAGAAAGAGAAAAAGAAAAGCATGCCAAGTGGCATGGCAAAAATAAGAAAAATAAAAGATAGCCCATGTTCTCAAAAATAAATCAAGGAGAGGGAGATTCATCCCAAGGAGTTCCACCATATTCCACTCCATCCATATATTCCATAATCTTGCACTTCTCAATCTTAAGGTGTGATTTGTTTCCTCAAAGATCTAGTTTTTGACTTAGCAAAATATAAGATGCAAGCATGCCTTCATCCTTTGTCCCTGAGCCACACAAAAAGCCATATTAGATGTTAGGATGGAAAGAAGGCACAAGCCTTTTTGAGGATTTAAATACACTTGAGTGATTGAGTGTGCCAATTGAGGAACAATTTATAGTTTTCAAAACTTGTGAAAAACTCCAAGATGGGACACTAAAAAGAGTAGAGTGGAATAAAACTGATTTTTGAACTATTCATCCTTTCAACCACCCAAGATAAGGAGATTGCTATAAGCCCCATAGGTAAAATGGTGATTCAAAACTTTGCCATTGATTCAAGTATTGTTGAACACTAGTTGTTTATAAAGTTACCTGCAAAAAATAATGGCATTGTAGCAAACCCTGATCCACCGAGCCAAAGTTTCTATCTTTGCTCACGGACGAGCAAAGGTCTAAGCTTGGGGGAGCTTGTTGGCGGTCGTTACGGCACGTTTTCGACCATCAATACTCGGGAATAAAAGAGGTTATATGCAACATTCCATGCACTTAGGTTTATATTCTAATAATGTTCCATGAGTTTTGGTGAGTATATGGTGTGCAGGTACACAATTCAGCAAACATGGACTAAGGGGGAGTAAAAGTGGCCATTTCGGCCAAACCACTTGGATCGGCTGATCCACCCCCCTTAGCCTATTCATATATGACACACCAGCACATGGGAAAACACACTCAAAGGCCACATGGATCGCTGACGTCATCAATCCGGGGCAAAGAAACACAAACCTACCAAACCCAACCCATGGGAAGCAATCCTGGACGTCCACAACACATAGTCGGTGCATCAGAGGGCAACCGGGCCTGGGGCCCAGTTCACCCAAAGGTCCCAATTTGTTCGAACTGGTGAACCGCCTCAAAACCGCCATCTAGAGTCAATCCAGGCCGTGGAGCATCAAGGCGGTTCATCTGGACGGTTCAGCCGAACTGACCAGTTTGGCCGAACCTATCCGTTCGCCCGAACTGGCCGGGCAACTGCCTCAAGGTTGCCTTGGCCGGTACTACACTCCACTGCCTTGATCCACCTATAAATAGAGGTGTCCATCCCCATTTGATCACACACCACTTGGGAGCAAGTCTCCATTCTCCACTTTCAAGATGTAGAGTTAGGCTAGTCCAGTTGGGAGTTAGAGTCAGGGTCGACCTTCGCTCGGGGTTCTGGAGTCATCTTCTAGAGTTCTGGTAAAGCTCTTGTATCTTTTCCTTTTCTTTATGCAAGACTCTGAGTTCTCAATATATTTATCTTCCGCATTTACTTGAGTTATTTATTCTAAATTTATTTCACGGATACATGTGGAATGTTTAGCCTTGGTTAAGCTGTTGTAGTCTGGTTCTGGAAGTTCTAGCCTAGTTCTTTATCTTAGCTGGTTCCTCGTCCTTCGTAGTATGGATGAGTATAATTGCATCCTTGTTGCTCTGCTGGGTTGCTTGCTCTTTCTAGGAGAGTAAGTTGTTATTGTCTAGCGTAGGTGTGGTGCCTAGTCTAGATGGTAACCTGGGTTTGCGCTCAAGTCCATGGTTGTGTGGTAGCCGTTAGGTGGTGATAACCCTATATGGCCTACGTAGTCCACCACGTCCGGCTCGACCCATAGGAGCCTCCAGCGGTTGTTCACTGACACCCCTTCTCATCCCTTTCTGAGTGTTGGGTGCTCCGCTTCCCGATGTTGAGATAATAGAACTAGGAAAAGAACCATAGACGCCATTCTCCGTGCTAGCCGTAAATTTTGCTAGAGTTATCTCAAGGCCAGTGGAAGTATATAGGAATCCTTTCCTGACTCATTGTCCTCCCACTAGCTAGACCGCTTTTCTATCTCTATCTTGGACTTCTCCTTGTGTGTGTCATATGCATATCACTCCTATCCTATCCTTTACCCCTGCCTTGATAGTCGGTACTTTATTTAGTAGTACACCCTTGCCAATGGTCAATACTCTTTACCCAATGCTTCCCTGTGGAAATAAATACGATACCTAGGAATACTCCCGGGTGAAATGCTACATCGGTATCCGTGCACTTGCGGATTCATATCTGTATCGTAAGAATACCAATGAACATTCCTTGCACCATTACCGGGATTCACAATCCTGATAGTTGACCATAAGAAGTGTCAAGAGGCACCCATGAGGTTGCCATGAAAGGTTAGCCTTGCTTCCGAGTTGTAACTCACTTCCTCGCTTGCGTGACTTGGAACTAATATGCTGTGGGCGTATGTGTAGAGTGGTCTGATCGCTACGGTCGCCTGGTCGAGGCAGCGCGCGCGGCGTGCGATGGCATCCCCCTTCTGGAGCCCCGGCCCGAGGAGCCCATCACCGACTGACTTTGCTGCCTTTTGGAGTCGGCAAAGATCGTCGCCAAGGATACGTCGGAGTACGCGATCAAGAGCGTCCTGGCTCTTGTTCGGTCGTACAACCCTTCGGCCGACTTCAACGAGTGTTGGTGGTCGTTACAACCCAAATTCGACCACCAATACTCGGGAATAAATGAGAGACTATGCAACATTCCATATACTTAGGTTTATTTCTAATAAAGTTCCACGAGTTTTGGTGAGTGTCATGTTTGCGGGTACAACATCGCGAAATACGTGCTATAGGGGTCGGAAATGACATGTTCGGCCGGTTATCCCCTTAGCCATACGGGCCGCCGGGAGCTGTCCACGTCTATGACAACCAAGCAATGACTATGCAAGCCACATAGGACGATTCAACATCAAGTAAATAGGACCCTTGGAGCTATAAATAGGACCATGCACTCTCTTGTAAACACACACCACATCAAGCCAAGTGCTCTTCCACTTCTATCTTTAGTAGAGTTAGGTTAGTTTAGTTGGGAGATAGAGTCGAGTCGAGCTCTACCTCGGAGGTTCCGGAGTAGTCTTCAGAAGTTCTGGTAAAGCTCTTGTATCTTTCCTTTACTTTTGTTGACATTTGATTTATCAATATAGTTATCTACTTTATTCTACTTCTGTCTTATATGGTAGCTTCTACTTTAGTCTAGTTGCTTCTATATTGTGTTTAGACTATAGTCGGTTCTAGTTCATAGTGCTCTTAGTTCTTGTTTAAGTCTTTGTCTTAATTGGTTCTTCGATCTTGCTTAGTGCTCGAGGTGAATTGTCACCAAGAGTAGTAACGAGGTTGCTTGCTTCTGCTAGTGGAGTAAGTAGTTATTGACTAGTGTAGGAGTGGTTCCTAAACTTGCCAGTAGCCTTAGATTCTGCCCGTCGCAACGGAGGTGGCAGCCAGGAGGTGGTGACAGCCCTTCCAGTCTTCGTAGTCCATCACGTTAGTTCCGGTGTATTAGGACCCAAGGTTCAGGGTAACCAGCACTCCTTCTCATCCCTTTCTGTATGTCGGAGGCTCTGTAGTCCCCAGGTTAAGACTCTAGATTTATTCCAGACCTTCTAGTGCTGGCTCTTTAGCCGCTGTATCTCTAACCACTTGACTCAGGTAGATAGAGTCCATAGGAATCCTTTATCTCTTCTCGTTGTCCTCCCAACGATCTATACCTTCTCTCATCTATCCGAGCCTCCTTGAGCTATGTGTGTCACGGTATATCCACTCCTATCCAATACCGTTTATCCCCTGTCTTGTCCAGTAGTACCCTTCTTTGATAGTCTCGAATATGTATTTCCTAGTACTCTTGCCAAAGCTTCCCTGCGGAAATATAAATTATGATACCTCGGGATACTCCCAGGTGAAGTGCTACAGCGGTTATTCTGTGTGCTTGTAGAATATTAATATATTTTACTAGGCATAAGGAAACCACTGAAACACTCCTTGCATCCAGTACCGGGATTCCCAATCCTCATATTGGATCATAAGAAGTGCCAACAAGCATTTCTGTCACCGTTGCCGGGGAAGCAATTGGCTAGATACTTTCAAATATTTATCTCGAGCTATCTTAGTTGAGTACCGCTACTCAAGCGGGTTTATCCTTGCTCTGTTCGTTGGCCTTGCGAAGTAAGCAGTGCATGACTGGTTTCCAACTACCGTCAAACTACCAAGAAAATCCGGAGTCTCTTGTGAGGAAAGTATGACCCCATGTTGTACCTCCTCAGAAGCAGCTCCTTCCGACGAGCCTAGTCTTTCCCGCCGTCAACCAGGCTACACCGAGGATGGCTTCCAAGATAATCCGCGAGTTCTCCGCTCCATCGAGCGAGAATGTGCGTACCGGACCAGCTCCGCCAGTCGGAGATGGTAACTTCATGCTCAAGCCAGCTCTCATCAATATGGTCCAGGCTAGTCCGTTCTGCAACAAGCCTCAAGAAGATGCCAATGCCCATCTCCAGCATTTCCTGGAAATCTGCAACACCTTCACAATTCATGGGGTAAGCATTGATGCCATTCGCCTTTGTTTATTCCCTTTCTCATTACTAGGAAAGGCAAAACAATGGTTTTATGCTAGCTGCGAGGCTATATATACATGGGAAAAATGCACTAGTGCATTCTTGCTAAAATTCTTTCCGGTTGGGAAAACCAACGCCCTCCGGAACAAAATAGCAAGTTTCCAGCAGCTTAAGGATGAAACCGTCTCGGAGGCATGGGATCGCCTTAGGACTATATATCTGCTTGCCCTCACCATGGTATGCAGAGTTGGTTTATTATCCAAACTTTTTATCATGGGCTGAGAAGCTCTGCCCGTGAGTACCTAGATGATGCTGCTGGAGGCTCGTTCTTCTCTCTCGAGGAGAGACGTGCGAAGGCCCTCATAGAGATGATGGTCGAGAACCAAGGTTGGTCTGATGACCAGACTCAGCCAAAGACCCGAGGAGTTCACCAGGTTGAAGCCCTGGACATGCTCGCTGCCAAGATGGATCTCCTTATGAAGAAGCTGGAGGCCCCTGTTCATGAAATGGTGCAAGCCATGGACGCTTGCATGACCTGCGAAGTCTGTGGCAACACTTGCCATTCGGGGAATGACTGCCCCGAGACGCGAGAAGACACCCACTACGTCAACAACTCCAACAACAACAGGTACAACTCCAACAACAGGTACCGATCGAACAACTACTGCAATCAAGGCTGGAATTCGCGCCCAAACCTCCCCTTCGAGAGGCCACAACAAGGTAACTCATACAATTCTAGCAATTTCAATAATCAGCCATCTCTTAGAGATCTTGAGTTTTGCCAGATGAAAATTATTGAAAATATCAATAAAAAGCTAGCTACCAATGATAAAACTCTGGAAAACATAGACTGTAGGATGGAATCATTCTCTTGTGCTATGAAAAACCAACTGAGCTTTAATAAAATGATACAAACTCAAATTGCTCAGTTAGCTGCTTCTCTACTGTCACACCCCAAAATTTTTGGATTTTGGGATGTGATTTATTAGCATAATTAATACAACGATTTTCTCAATTTTCTAAAATTTTCTAACCTTTATATAATTTACAGGGAATTTAGTATAGGAAAATTCAATTTTCTAAAATTAAATTAAAACAATATAGGTTCAACGTTGTGTGTGTTGCAATCATGCTGGCTGCATTGAGCTTTATTTGTGTGTGTTTCAAATAAGGATTTAAATTTAATTCAAATTCGAGTTTGAATCGCTTCGTTTTGATCCTCAGAAAAGTTGTTAAGCCCAGAGTTCGCTTTCAGCCCCTGAACTTTCTTCCCGGCTCGTTTTCGCTCCCTCTACTCCTCCTAGTGACGCGGCCCAGCAGCCCTTGCCTCCTATTCTTTTTCCCGGCCCGCTTCCCTTTTCCCTCCGTGGCCCATCTCTCCCTCTGCACGGCCCAACGCGGCCCAATAGGCTAGCCCGCGCCTTCCCCGCTCCCGCCGCTGACGCACGGGGCCCGCACGTCAGCTCCGCCTTCCCCGCCGAGCCAGACTCGAACTCGAGTCCGACCGGGGCGGGGCGCGTACGCCGAGGTCCACCGGGGCCACCCAAGCTGCCTCCTTAAATAGTAGCCGCCTCCGCCTCCCTACCCCCTACCAAAACCCTAGCCGCCTCCGCCGCTCGAGCTCGCAGCGCCGCCGCCATCTTCAAGTCGCGCGCCGCCGTCGATCCGCCGGTCCAGCACCGCTCCACCACCATCGACCACCAGGAAAGCTTCGCGTGGAGGTAAGTGATCTCCTGAGCCCCTTCCCGTCCTTCCCCGTGCTCTGCAGCGCCGCCATCGCGTCGAGCCACCGTCGCTGAGCCCTGCCGCTGCCATCGCTCATCGCCCCCAGTGCACCGCCATCATCTTGAACCCCCTGGACGCGTTCTCCATCGTGCCCCAAAGCCGTAGGTGCAAACCGCTCCCAAAACCGAGCTCCGCAGCCCTAGTTCGAAGCCACACCGGTGATGCGCCGCCGCCTCTGACCCAGCGCCGCCGCAACCCCTCTCCGCCGGCGACCTCCTCCCAGATCCAATCTGACCCGCTCGTGCTCGATCCAACGGCTCAGATCGAGTCGGCCCCGGGTCAAAGTTGACCATAACGGTCAATCCGAGTCAGCCATGGCCGTTTTGCAAAAGAACCCCTGCCCTTTTTCCAAATCAACTCGCGGTCCAGTTCCATTCAAAAGTATTTACAGTTAGGTCCTGGTTTTACAGAAAACCCCCTGTCCTCTTTAAAAATAGCACCTGAGGTCCTATCTTGGTTAATTTGTGATTAAACCCTCCTATTTTAATACAAAATTATGTTTTAGCCCTGAGTTTTTGCAAATAAGCCCCTGGAACTTTTAAAACTTTGCCAGCAAGTCCCTAAACCCTAGAAAAGCCATATCTTTCTCGTTTTAGCTCCGATTTGAGTGATTTTCACGCTCACGTGTTTGTATTGAAGCATAGATTTGTTTTTCCACCTTCTTTTATTCTGTTGCTACTATTTGGTGTACTGTTATAATAGAATAATATTGTTTGCATGTACTGGCTTGTGTGGATGCTTGTGTGTTGCTTCGTGAGTCCAGTCGGTGAGCCGTACGCACTTGAGTACGAGGGTTACGAGGAGCAGGACCAGCAGCAGCAACAGCAGTTGAAGATTAGACTTCCATTGTGTATCTACTTTATTCTACTTCTGTCTTATATATGGCTTCTACTTTAGTCTAGTTGCTTCTATATTATGTTGAGACTATAGTCGGTTCTAATTCATAGTGCTCTTAGTTCTTGTTTAAGTCTTTGTCTTAATTTGTTCTTCGATCTTGCTTAGTACTTGAGGTGAATTGTCACCAAGAGTAGTAACGAGGTTGCTTGCTTCTGCTAGCGAAGTAAGTAGTTATTGATCTGTGTAGTAGTGGTTCCTAGACTTGTTAGTAGCCTTAGTTTCTTCCCGTCGCAACGGAGGTTGTAGCCGGGAGGTGGTGACAGCCCTTCCGGTCTTCGTAGTCCATCACGTTAGTTCTGGTGTCTTAGGACCCAAGGTTTAGGGTAACCGGCACCCCTTCTCATCCCTTTCTGTGTGTCGGAGGCTCTGTAGTCCCCACGTTAAGACTCTAGATTTACTCCAGACCTTCTAGTGCTGGCTCTTTAGCCGCTGTATCTCTAACCACTTGACTCAGGTAGATAGAGTCCATAGGAATCCTTTATCTCTTCTCGTTGTCCTCCCAACTATCTATACCTTCTCTCATCTATCCGAGCCTCCTTGAGCTGTGTCACACCCGGTTTTTATATAAACCCGAAGTGCTGCTATATGTGTGCCCAGGATGTCCACAGAACACATACAGCTAACAAATATGATAAATAGAGAACATATGCTCGAATAAAAATAATTTAATCAGAGTTAGCACATACACAGCGGAAGCCTAATCTTCAACTCCAAGGTGAGGCCGCAGTCCACAGGGACACCGACTGGTTAACCACAGCTCAGTAGTACTCCAGTTGTTACCCATCCGGGATTTTGTTGAATTTAAGCAAGTGTAAGTAACAGGGTTACTTAGCAAGTATAGCACGGGGTATGAAGGCTCAAAAAGACTTGACACGGCTTAACTGCATTAGCACTTTTAGTTGGTTCATTTTAACTTTATCCAAGTTACTACAAGTGAATGGACTCCCGGTTGTAACCCAATTGAATAGTGTAAGTGATATTAAACAACAATAATAATATCCATCAATTTCTAATCAAAAAGGAACGTTAGGCCGCTCGTGACCTTGAGCAAGGCTATCATGATAGATTGTACACTCTGCAGAGGTTTCACCCTTTACCCACCAGTCGCGTAAAAGTTCAAGGAACTTTAAACCCAACCACGCACGTCAACACTATCGATGTGTGACTGCATAGGGACGCTGCGAGGCTTTTCGCAAGACACCCTAATGAGACAGTAGCCATTGCAGTAATACAAGGTGGTGAGACCTTAGGCACCGAGATTGACTTACTGTTGGCACTTCTTACAATCCAATATCAGGATTGGGAATCCCGGTACTGGATGCAAGGAGTGTTTCAGTGGTTTTCCTTATGGCTAGTAAAATATAGAAATATTCTGCAAGTGCCCAAAATCACCATTGTAGCACTTCACCTAGGAGTACCCCGAGGTATCGTAATTTCCGCAGGGAAGCTTTGGCAAGAGTACTAGGAAATACATATTCGAGACTATCAAAGAAGGGTACTACTGGACAAGACAGGGGATAAACGGTATTGGATAGGAGTGGATATACCGTGACACACATAGCTCAAGGAGGCTCGGATAGATGAGAGAAGGTATAGATCGTTGGGAGGACAACGAGAAGAGATAAAGGATTCCTATGGACTCTATCTACCTAAGTCAAGTGATTAGAGATACAGCGGCTAAAGAGCCAGCATTAGAAGGTCTGGAATAAGTCTAGAGTCTTTCTTGGGGACTACAGGGCCTCTGACACGCAGAAAGGGATGAGAAGGGGTGCCGACTACCCTGAACCTTGGGTCCTAGGACACCGGAACTAACGTGATGGACTACAAAGACCGGAAGGGCTGCCACCACCTCCCGGCTACCACCTCCGTTGCGACGGGCAGAAACTAAGGCTACTGACAAGTCTAGGAACCACTCCTACACAGATCAATAACTACTTACTTTGCTAGCATAAGCAAGCAACTCTAACTCACACCCCAATGACAAGTCACCGCTAGTGTGAGAAGAGATGAAGAACCAATTGAGACAAAGACTTAAGCAAGAACTAGGAGCACTATGAACTAGAACCGACTATAGTCTAAACACGATATAGAAGCAACTAGACTAAAGTAGATGCAACTATATAAGACAGAAGTAGAATAAAGTAGATAACTATATTGATACTCAAATGTCAACAAAAGATAAAGTAAAAGATACAAGAGCTAATACCAGAGCTTCTGAAGACGACTCCGGAACCTCCGAGGCATAGCTCGACTCGACTCTAACTCCCAACTAGACTAACCTAACTCTACTAAAGAGAAGTGGAAGAGAGCACTTGGCTTGTGATGGTGTGTGTTACAAGTGAGTGGCAGGGCCCTATTTATAACATCCAGGGTCGGTTGAGCTTGAGTAGGAGTCAAGGAAGCCAGGGGGTACCCCTTGGGATTCCGGCCACTAGGGTCGGTTCGGCCGAACCCTGTGGTTGGCCCGAACCACTGATCTGCACCGACGTTGCTTGGACAGCTTAGATGAGCCTCTTGGAGGTGGTTGGCAGTTGGGGGCGGTTCGGCCGAACCGCCTTCGTTCGGCCGAATGGGCCTGGAGGCCCAGGCCTGCTCCCCTACGCCGCCTTCGCTCTATGGACCCCCTGGGCCGTCCTCTGCTGCATGGATTTGACTTGTGTGGGCCCAGAAGTGATGTGGTGTAGGTCTGGTTGAGTTGGCGGGCGTCCTACGTGGCTTGCACGGTCATTGGATGACGTGGACGGCTCCCGCTAGCCCGTACGGCTAAGGGGGGTAGCCGGCCGAACGTGTCGTTCGGTCGATTCGGCCATTTCTAAACCCTATAGCACGTATTTCGTGATATTGTACCTGCAAACATGACACTCACCAAAACTCGTGGAACTTTATTAGAAATATAACCTAAGTACATGGAGTGTTGCTTAGTCTCTCATTTATTCTCGAGTATTGGTGGTCGAATTTGGGTTGTAACGACCGCCAACAAGCTTCCCCAAGCTAGGCTCTTTGCTCGTCCTCGAGCAAAGATAAAACTTAGGCTCGGTGGATCAGGAGTTGCTACAATGTCATTTTTCTTGCATCTAACTTTATAAACAACTAGTACTCAAATTTTTCTTGAATTACTAGCAAAGCATTAATTCACCATTTTACCTATGGGGCTTATAGCAATCTCCTTATCTTGGGCGGTTAAAAGAATGAACAGTTTAACTCAGTTTTATTCCACCCTACTCTTTTCAGGATCCTATCTCAGAGTTTTCACCCTTTTGTGAAAGATAAGTAGTTCCGCGTTGGTTCACTCAATCGCTCAAGTGTATTTGAATCCTCACCAAAGGCTTTGCCTTCTTTTCATCCTAACATCTAATTTGGCTTTTTGTGTGGTTCAGGGACAAAGGAGCAAGGCATACAAGCATCTTATATTTTGCTAAGTCAAAGACGAACCTTAGGAGGACCAAATCATACTCTTAGATCGAGAAGTGCAAGTGTGTGGAATATGTGGAGTGGAATATGGTGGAACTCCTTGGGATGATTCTTCCTCTCCTTTATTTATTTTTTGAGAGCATGGGCTATCTTTATTCTTCATATTTTTGCCATGCCTTTTGGCATGCTTTTATTTTTCTATATTTTTCCCATGTCTTTTGACATGCTTTTGTTTTTCTCATATTTTTGCATAGCCCATGCCTCTACTTCACATATATTTGGAGAATTGAATCATGGAACATGGAGCCTTTATTTTGGTGGATGGATGATGGCATAGTTTTTGCAAACTCCCAGTGTAGGAATTGCAAGTGAGAGGTGGAGTGTATGTGAATCTCGATCTTGTGGTATGAAAGGTTCCTCGCAATGGTCACAACAATTTGACAAAGCTCACTAAGATGACAAGCAACATATGGTAGAAAGTTTGAAACTAATCCTATCATATGGCTCTGGTAGGTATTATGACCAATGAGGAACTTTGTTTTATTTTTGAAAGCATAAACAACCGAGATTTTCACCATACCAAGAGCAAAGGTAGAACTTAACCAAAGTCTCACTATATCAATTCCCACAACAAAGCATGTGCTCCCCCAAGGGTTCAGGTTCATTTTTACTCATGCCAAATAACTCAAGCATAACCAAGCACTAGTTGCAACAAAGTACTAGCAAGATTAATGACAGAGCAACTATTCATCATTTCCAAGGTGAGAGACATATGGTTCATTCCATACATAGTTGGGAGTTGATTTTATTCAAGGGAAATATTTTTGGATTTTTTCAAATGCAATCTAAGGAAAAGGGAAAATGCAAGTGCAAGAATCAAAGTGCTGGGTGGTTTAGGCATACCTGGTGGGGGTCCTCTCCCAAGCTAGAACGCTTCACTGGTAGGGATTTAGCCTTGCGAGGTACTCGGCCAGCTGCTCGGACTGCTCTCGGACTTCATATTGAATGGATGCAACCATCCCGTCGTTCTCTTGAAGGTACTGAGAATGACGGGCTAGTGTGTCTTGAATGCCCCGAGTCCAGTCGTCGATGACGTCGACCCGGTCGGAGATGTAGGACAACTCCTGACCGTAGTTATAGCGGGCGGACTGTGAGTATCCGGGGTAGTATGGTTGGGAGGCACTGTCGTACCCCCCTGCATACCAGCTCCCGGACCACTCAGAGTCCGTGCTCTGACCGTAGTCCCAACGTCCCGAGGCTTGATAGTTCGGGTCCTGGTATTACCCAGAGCCTCCTGCTCTAGATGTACCAACCCCGGTGTACATGTCATAGGTGGCCTCCAACGCGGACGTGTGTCGGTGCGGTGCTTCTGGTTCGTCTTCCGGCTCCTGTGAGGTGGCGAGCCCGGCATCACGCCAGGCTCGTCCCCTTGTGAACGGTCCTTCACCTGATACACTGTGCTGAGCGGGCTCTCTCGGTGGAGGAGATTCATCCGACTCGGTGCTCAAATGAAGCGTTAATTTCTTAGCAGTATACAACTTCAGTGCCACGCAAGGCAGACGCACCTCGGCTGTATAACCGCAATAAATCATCACAAGTGAAGCATCAGGCATCTGTCGTAAGATGTGAGCATGTACAAAGTGCTCAACATCTATGACAGAGCGCGCTGTCTCTATGTATGTGCACTGGGCATCCCGAAGGACTCCCAGGTGGTTTGCGAGGTGAGTGACTAGAGAAGTCATCGCCATGCTACCCACACGAGAAATGTGAGACATCCAGTGATCGACCATGTCCTTCACTGGAGAAACTGGAATTTTCTTAAACATAGCTTACAGAATCCACAACTCAACTGTGTTCATGGGTCGGATATCGGCTCGTGGGAATACCGTCATAGCCACCCACTTGCGCATAAAACGCAGGCTGGGGTTATGAATACTGTTCATGTGGGGTGCACGACAGTTGGTACTCCCGGAAATCCTCTTCCAGAATGCGACCCGATCAAACCTTTTTAATGCTTTGCTCGGCTCTAGAGAACAACGACTTGAAAAACCAAGAGCCGAGCTAAAATCCCTCCAAGAGCAGAAAAACTCTTGGTTGAAGAATCTGAAGCGAATCCCCCCATTTTCGGAAACTAGAGTGGAAAGAAACTCGAGAGTGAGTAGATACGAACCTGGCTCATTGATTTCCCAGAAGTTCTCCTAGCCAATGGCATGGAAGATTTCTGGGAACTCCTCGTCCATCCCCGTTCCTCTGAGCAGGTCCTGTTCGAACACACGAGTGTGCTCGAACTCCTTCAGCCTGAGCTCGTTGAAGACACCTCTCTCCCGGTCCGTCCTGAAGATGATGTCGCTCTCGCTCAGGAGCTGCTTGGATTGGGGTGCAGCAGAGCCCCAGCCCGAACCGGCTGCTCCTGACTCATCCTCGCCATCCGGCTTGAGCCACGAGATGGGGCTGGGGAACTCCTAGCATCGTTCGAGCGGTGGTTAAGCCGGGTGGAGCGACGGAGTGTGGCGATGAGCTTCGACATGGCTCCTGCAAAATGTTAGCACAGAAACGACTACCCGAAGGACTGAATGTCAAAGGTTAGCACAAGAAATCAAGTCAATCGTTCGAGAGGGTTAGTCGTTCTTACAGGGATGAAGACCACCACAAATGGTTAGTCATTCTTGTGGGTGTCGGAAACCACCACAAAATCGTCCAACAGAAATTCAGCACAAGGATCAAACAAAAGCAAAATAGTTTTGGGATTTTTCTAGAGATGCAAGTGAAACAAAACTTGAGCTAGAACTTTGGGAAGAACTTGAGCACAAGCAAGAGCAAAGAAATGAGAGAGAAAGAGCTCCTAACAGAAATTTTTCAGAGTGCATGAGTGTGTGAGAGCAAGCAAGCAATGCACCAACATTTATAGGCTGAGGGGAGGGCCTTGGCCAGTTCGCCCGAAGGCTCTGGTTCGCCCGAACCAGGCCTGGTGGCCAGGGCACTTCCATGTGAGTGCAGCACTCACATGCCTTTGTTTCCACTCCAAAATTGTATGGTCACAAATTTTTCAAGGCCATGCTCATGGATTTTAGTGGTAGGTAGATGCAAATGTGACATGACCAAAGTGGAAATTAGTGGAGTCACCCCCTATGCTGCCATGTTTTGTGATAATTGGTGAGTGTGCAGCCATTTTAGTGGGGTAGACATGTTTGGTGCTGGTTGGTGGTGATGGTAAATAAATGGAGATGTTCTAGAAGGGATGAAAATGATAAAAGTTACCAATTACATCCACCCTAGGTAAAAATTCAGCATATGACCATTTATTTAAACCATGCTTGCAAAATTTTCTCTCTCAAATTTTATTCTAGTGGTTCATTTTATTTGGAAGGGAAACATGCAAATGCAATTATGGAAATAAAAAATTGGAAAGAGAAATATGAGATACATACCGGTTATCCTCGCGGCGAGCGCTCAGCTTTTGAGTCCGCGAGCGGGACTTCTCCTATCTTCAGGTGCTCTTGTCATCGTCCGGTCCCGGAGTGGATGACTCGGACGATGCAACCTTCTTCTGCTACGTCTTCTTGTTCTTCTTCTTCTTTGACGGTGGCGGTGGGATCGGTGTCTCTGGGGCATTCCAGAGAGCTTGCTCTTCCTCGTATCTCTTTATGAGGAGGTCCATTTCTTCTGCGTTCATCGGTCCTATCAGCTCGTCCCACTCGAACTGCTCTCCTCCCAGCACTTCCAACTCTCCATTGATCAGTGCCTTTAGGAAGCATTGGGCGCTCTTCTGTTCCAGCCTGAGTGGTTCTGCCTTCTTCTCTTCCCGGGGTTGGAACTTGAAGTAAGTCAACCTTCCGTCGATACGGAACGAGATCTCTCTCGTATCCATATCGATCCTAGCCCGGGCGGTGTTCAAGAATGGTCGGCCCAGGACAAGGGGAAATGACTGCTCATTCCCCATGTCGAGGACAATGAAGTCCACAGGGACATAACGTCCCCAGATGTAGACCGTCACATTCTCAATTATCCCCTCGGGATAGCGGATGGTTGAGTCTGCTAGCTGAACCTGGGCAGTGGTAGGAGACAGAGTAGGGTAGCGCAACTTTTTGAATAGTACCTTAGACAGGATGTTGATGCTTGCCCCTAGATCACAGAGTGCGTCATTGATGTGACGATTCCAGATCGTGCACTGAATGACGGGCACTCCGGGATCTTCCTTTCTTTCTGGTGTGATCTTCCCTATTGCTCTTTTTGTAGCTCTCGGCAGGTAGGTCCATTTTTGTGTCAACACTTGGATATGTGTGACCTTGCCTGCATGGTTAGCATGGACCGTACTATGAGGCATCTTACCCTGCCTCATAGTGATGGCTTTTACTGTCTCGATGGAAGGTTCGGGTTGCCCCGGAATCTTCCCTGAATCAGTGACTGGAACAGCAGCAGCTAACTGAGCAACTTGAGTTTCTATCATTTTGTTAAAGCTCAGTTGGTTTTTCATAGCAGAAGAGAATGATTCCATCCTAGAGTCTATGTTTTCCAGAGTTTTATCATTGGCAGCCAGCTTTTTATTAATATTTTTAGTTGTTTTCATCTGGCCAAACACAAGATCTCTAAGAGACGGCTGATTTTTGAAATTGCTGGAATTGTATGAGTTACCTTGTTGTGGCCTCTCGAAAGGGAGGTTTGGGCACGAATTCAGCCTTGATTGCCATAGTTGTTGGGTCGGTACCCGTTGTTGGAGTTGTACCCATTATTGTTGGAGTTGTTGACGTAGTGGGCGTCTTCTCACATCTCGGGGCAGTCATTCCCCGAATGGCCAGTGTTGCCACAGACTTTGCAGGTCATGCGAGCGTCCATGGCTTGCACCGTTTCATGAACAGGGGCCTCCAGCTTCTTCATCAGGAGGTCCATCTTGGCAGCGAGCATGTCCAGGGCTTCAACCTGATGAACTCCTCGGGTCTTCGGCTGAGTCCTGTCATCGGACCAACCTTTGTTCTCGACCATCTTCTCTATGAGGGCCTTCGCACGACTCTCCTCAAGAGAGAAGAACGAGCCTCCAGTAACAGCATCAAGATACTCACAGGCAGAGCTTCTCAGCCCATGATAAAAAGTTTGAATAATAAACCAACTCTGCATACCATGGTGAGGACAAGCAAAGATATAGTCCTGGAGGCGATCCCATGCCTCCGGGACGGTTTCATCCTTAAGCTTCTGGAAACTAGCTATTTTGTTCCAGAGGACATTGGTTTTCCTAACCGGAAAGAATTTTAGCAACAAAGCGCTAGTGCATTTTTGTCAAGTATCTATAGCCTCACGGCTACCATAAAACCATTGTTTCGCCTTGCCAAGTAATGAGAAAGGGAATAAACGAAGGCGAATGGCATCGATGCTTACCCCGCGAATTGTGAAGGTGTTGCAGATTTCCGGGAAATGCTGGAGATGGGCATTGGCATCTTCATGAGGCTTGCCGCAGAATGGGCTAGCCTAAACCATGTTGATGAGGGCTGGCTTGAGCTCGAAATTGCCCTCTCCGACTGGCGGAGCTGGACCGGTCCGTACATTCTCGATCGATGGAGCAGAGAACTCGCGGATCATCTTGGAAGCCATCCTCGATGTAGCCTGGTTGACGGCGGGAAAGACTGGGCTCGTCGGAAGGAGCTGCTTTTGAGGAGGTACAACATGGGGTCGTACTTTCCTCATAAGAGACTCCGGATTTTCTTGATAGTTTGATGGTAGTTGGAAACCAGTCATGCATTGCTCTGCGTCACAAGGCCAACGAACAGAGCAAGGATAAACCCGCTTGAGTAGTGGTACTCAACTAAGATAGCTCGAGATAAATATCAGGATTGGGAATCCTGGTACTGGATGCAAGGACTGTTTCAGTGGTTTTCCTTGTGGCTAGTAAAATATAGAAATATTCTGCAAGCGCATAGAATCACCGCTGTAGCACTTCACCTGGGAGTACCCCGATGTATCGTAATTTATATTTCCGCAGGGAAGCTTTGGCAAGAGTACTAACAAATAGATATTCAAGACTATTAGAGAAGGGTACTACTGGACAAGACGGGTGATAAACGGTATTGGATAGGAGTGGATATATCGTGACACTCATAGTTCAAGGAGCCTCGGATAGATGAGAGAAGGTTTAGATAGTTGGGAGGACAACGAGAAGAGATAAAGGATTACTATGGACTCTATCTACCTAAGTCAAGTGATTAGAGATACAGTTGCTAAAGAGCCAGCACTAGAAGGTCTGGAATAAGTCTAGAGTCTTTCTTGGGGACTACAGGGCCTCTGACACGTAGAAAGGGATGAGAAGGGGTGCCGACTACCTTGAACCTTAGGTCCTAGGACACCGGAACTAACGTGATGGACTACAAAGACCGGAAGGGCTGTCACCACCTCCCGGCTACCACCTTCATTGCGACGGGCAGAAACTAAGGCTACTGACAAGTCTAGGAACCACTCCTACACAGAAGCAAGCAACTCTAACTCACACCCCAATGACAAGTCACCGCTAGTGTGAGAAGAGACGAAGAACCAATTGAGACAAAGACTTAAGCAAGAACTAGGAGCACTATGAACTAGAACCGACTATAGTCTAAACACGATATAGAAGCAACTAGACTAAAGTAGATGCAACTATATAAGATAGAAGTAGAATAAAGTAGATAACTATATTGATACTCAAATGTCACCAAAGATAAAGTAAAATATACAAGAGCTAATACCAGAGCTTCTAAAGACGACTCCGGAACCTCCGAGCCACAGCTCTACTCGACTCTAACTCCCAACTAGACTAACCTAACTCTACTAAAGAGAAAAGTGGAAGAGAGCACTTGGCTTGTGATGGTGTGTGTTACAAGTGAGTGGCAGGGCCCTATTTATAACATCCAGGGTCGGTTGAGCTTGAGTAGGAGTCAAGGAAGCCAGGGTGGTACCCCCTGGGATTCCAGCCACCAGGGTCGATTCGGCCGAACCCTGTGGTTCGCCCGAACCACTGATCTGCACCGACGTTGCTTGGACGGCCTGGATGAGCCTCCTGGAGGTGGTTGGTAGTTGGGGGCGGTTCGGCTGAATTGCCTCCGTTCGGCCGAATGGGCCTGGAGGCCCAGGCCTGGTCCCCTGCGTCGCCTTCGCTCTGTGGACCCCCTGGGCCAGCCTCTGCTGCATGGATTTGACTTGTGTGGGCCCAGAAGTGACGTGGTGTGGGTCCGTTTGAGTTGGCAGGCGTCCTACGTGGCTTGCACGGTCATTGGATGACGTGGATGGATCCCGCTAGCCCGTACGGCTAAGGGGGGTAGCCGACCGAACGTGTCGTTCGGTCGATTCGGTCATTTCTGACCCCTATAGCACGTATTTTGTGATATTGTACCTGCAAACATGACACTCACCAAAACTCATAGAACTTTATTAGAAATAAAACCTAAGTACATGGAATGTTGCATAGTCTCTCATTTATTCCCGAGTATTGGTGGTTGAATTTGGGTTGTAACGACCGCCAACACTTACGCCTACGGAGTCCACCATAGGGGGGTCAATAGCGTCCAATGCGCGGCATGAAGGCCAGCAAGAAAAGTAAAAGTGCAACGTGTAGAGCTCCCGCTGAACGGTTGCTCCCACACGGGACTGTGCCTCACGGGGACATAGCCGACGAAGCGATCGCCCTCGGTGGAATCGGGAATCACCCCGCGCCTTGCCTCCCACAACGTCATTGACCCGTCGGTAACCACTGTCAAGCTAGAGACATACAAGCTACTTGTCCAAGACCAGAGCCATAATAGTCCTGGCGGTGGCAACAGGCTCCTGGGTTTCCGCTTTAAGAACCGGACCTTAGGGAGAGACACTAGGGCCTGGCATGCTGCTGACGCCCTAGTTCCCTTAATCATGTTGCTAAAAAGCATATTTTAACTTTAATGTGAAGTGAATCTTTAATTCAAGATTAACAATTAACATAAAGGTGGCAGTAGCTGCGCCTAGCAAAAGTCTACGCAATATGCAATAACTCAAGGTAATCAAGGGAACAGGAATAACAAAACTAGGAATATCCTTAGAGGTACATCAATTTAAATGCTTGAATGTAAATAAATGTAGTACAAAGGTGGGTAGGTAGCAAGGACTGTCCGTGCTATAACTTGCCTCAAACCCCTTATACAGCTGCTCAGACTCTTCAACTCCTGATCTTGAATCTCTCAAATGGCCTTCCTCTACTCACAGCAATCAACGAGCATAACAAGCAGCTAAACAAGCAAACAAACAATATACACTAAGAACAGTACACCAATCGAAGGAAAAGATTTAAAAGAGCATGCGAAAGGATAGAGCTTGATTCGATGGTAACGTGAGCTCAATAAACGCTGAAAATGGAGCAACGATTGGAAAGATACAACTATCAAAAGTTTTGTATTGAATGAAAGCCTATAAGCTTCATTAATTTTAATTTAAGTAAAATCATGTATAAATAATTATATTTTAACCTTTAGAAAAGACGAGGTAAACTGAGTCATATTTTTAATTGTAAATATTCATGTACAAATTATTTTAATTAAAGTATTAACTTAAAATAAATTATATGAGAACATCAAATCGAATGATTTCATGAACGGTGTTGAACTAGTAATATTATTATTCACAACATATTTATGTTGATATTAATTAATCAAATTAACATTTATTTATGAAAGCCGAAGTTTAACTCTAGTTTGATTTTAATTAGAAAAGTGGTTAAATACACATTAATCAAATTAACACAACTTCACAAAAATCAAGATATATCCTAGTTAACTTTTATTTATAAAACACATCAAATAGTGCTCGCGAAAAAGGTTAAACACAGGGTTAGATCTGCTAAATTGCTAGGCTTGGACTGGTTTGCAAGGATATAGCAGATCCAGGGGGTTATCAGCAAAAGCTCATGGACACATGACTTGACCTAAGGGATTCATGATTCCGCTGGTGCCCGTGGCTTGCCCGGACCGTCAGCGGTGACGCGGATCGACGAGGCGGCGGCGCTCGGCTCCGGCGGCTCTGGTCGTCTGGCTTGCCGACGCTATGGTGGATGGAGGTCCCGAGCGAGATGCGCATCAGAGAGGGGAGGGATAGGGGATCACGTGGGGGGTGCTCACCGCGGCGGGTATGCAAGGGGGCGGCCGGAATCGCGCCTGCGGCAGCCGACATGGCCAGCGGCGGTGACTTCACGCGGGCGGGGTTGCTCCGATGGAGTGGCAGCGACGGGAAGGAGCGGAGGAGTTGCAGATCGGCTCGAGGAAGCTCGTGGCGGCCTTGAATCCACCCGGTGACCAGCGGAGGCGGCTGGACGGCGGTAATGGCGCCGACGGCGGCGCTTGAATCCCGGTGGCAGCGCTGTGCGAGGAGGAGCGGCTAGGCTGCTGGGAGTGAGGGCAAGAGGATGTGGGGTGTAGAGCCTATGCTTCCATGCTATTTATAGGGGCGCGAGTCACGGCCCTGGAGCTCGCTCACCGAGGATGGCCGGCGGCACTGGCGGCGTCAGTTTCGGAGCGGCCGGTGGCGTGGTGCGTCGCGCGCGGGAGGGTGCTGGAGAGCGGGCTGAGGTGGGCCGAAAGGAGGGGGGAAGTTGACTGGGCCAACGCTGCGAGCATGGGCCGGAACGGCTGCTGGGCCAAGGCAGGTGCTGGTGACTGGGCCGGGTGTTGGGCCACGCGAAGCGCGCTGCACTGGGCTAGCGAAGGAAGGGCTGGGCCTGCTTGGGAGAAAGGAATAAGGAGGGAGGGGGAAAAGCTGAGCCGGGGAAAAGATCAGGGGGCAAAAACGAACTTTGGCCAAAACAATTTTTCTACAGCTCAAACAAACGTGGTTCAAACGCAGTACAAACTCGAATTTGATTTAAATTCTTATTTGAACTACACGCAACCAAAACTCAATGCGGCCAACATGAATGCAAGGCACTCAATAATAGACCTATATTATTTTAATTTAATTTAGAAAATAGATTTTCCCTATACTAAATTCCCTAAAAATTATATAAAGCTTGGGGAAATTTTAGAAAATTGAGAAAATCATCGTATTAGTAATGCTAATAAATCACATCCCAAAATCCAAAAATTTTGGGGTGTGACAAACTACCCCCCTTAACAGGAATCTCATCCCGAGATTCAGGAGAAAGGCTAGCAAGAGAAAGGTTTTGTGTGGGTG
Organism: Echinochloa phyllopogon; assembly: GCA_033239725.1. Lineage (NCBI taxonomy): Eukaryota > Viridiplantae > Streptophyta > Magnoliopsida > Poales > Poaceae > Echinochloa > Echinochloa phyllopogon. The sequence continues at coordinate 34,449,421 of BTCW01000014.1, read as the reverse complement.
GCATCCAACATCTCATAGACTTTATTCAGATCGGTAGTCATTACATGGACTTGAGAATCACACAACTTCATGTTGTGGAAATACCATAAAACACTTTGTGGTCACTTCTCCTAATTCTACTTCTACTATCCTGATTGGGTTATTGGGGTACACCAAGATAGATTCATGGATTGCTTTTCCTTGACGTGAGTGTCCCAGGCTGTGGCGTCTTCCTTTCTACTTAGCACAGTCTTATCTTGTGGGTCCTGTCATGTCGGGTTCTCTACTCCTGCAATGCCTTGTATGCATCGACACCTTTCTGCCCCCCTGCTGTCACTAAGGCTGATGACCTGTCTCTCCAACAACACGCGTGCGCATAATGACCTTCTTCGCCACAGCGGTAGCATCTGCCTGTTGCAGCAAATTCTAGAGGTATCCGCCATTGACCAGCTGGTGGTCCTTTTCTTTCGTAGTTTGGGGAATACAGTTGGAATTTGCCCCTACCCCTCTTCTTGGCTGGTCTCTTTCTGTTCTGGTTACCTGTCTTGTTACGGATGTAACACTGGCTTGTAGTATCCTCCCTTACCGAAAAAGTAGTGTAAACTTCATCCCGGCCTGCTTCCTGTACTGCATTCCCTACTGGTGGAGTATTTTGTACATCTGGATTCATTTCAAGGTAGTTGTGATGTGGAGGGTGGACATCTTCAGGGTGCTTGGTGTGTTGATCTCAGAATCTGTGTGTTTGAGTGGAACTGGGACAAATACCACCAACTGCCCAGGGTTCCGGTAGCTCCTTCCCTCGGCTCCTTTCATTAGTTTGCTTCTTGGATCTACTGCCTTTCCCGGGATGAAATTCTTTGATGGTGATACTCCAATCCTCAAGGCCCATAATTGGAGTACTATCCTGAGCTTGGATAACTCTTACCGGGGCTGACCTTCTAGCGAACGCCCCCTGTTCTCTGTTGATGTCCGACTAGAAACATTGGAATGCCTCAGGTGGCATTAGGCTGGCTTCAATCCGGGGGCATGGAAGGCCATGGTGTTCACAACATATGCATGCTCCTGGAGTCTTAATGTCCTCATGTTGCAGCCTTCCTTCTAGCTCTGGAACTCCACGGCTCCTCTTATTCTGTTGACAATACCATGCTCCTACCGCTTGCCTTTTTACTGGTCCTGGGTGAACTCCCACCTTGGTCATCTTCGTAGATAAGAGAGATGATAACTCACAGGCCTCTGCTTGCATGGCTAAGAGATTCTCATGGTCGAATGGTGGCAGGAACGTTGTTGGTGTGACCTTAGGATTTCCTTCGATGCCATTGTTGTGATCGTTGAGAAGTGTGGCTTGCTCCATCATAACTTGTTTCATTTTTCCCATAGCTTGAGCCATCGTGTGCAATGCCTGGGCTTATGCCACCATAAGCTTCGCCATTTTGAGATGGATTGAAGTAGCCGGCGCCTCTTCTCCATGGGCACCTTCCGCATTGCTTTCGAGGGGGTTCATCATCTGGGGAGGGATGCAAAAGGAGAAGGGGTGAGAAAGGAGGAGCAAGCCCTAGAAAGGAAGAACCCAGCTAGGCAGCTGACACCACTGCAAGTAGAAGGCTAACAATACACTAACAATCATTACAAAGAACCAAATCAATCAGAGGCATAATAACAGGCATTACAAGCATACTCGGCCAAGGTTAGACACATAGACATAAAAGCGACTCTAACCATTATCAATAATGTCAAGGGAATCCTGCTAAGTATGGGCATGGGGCTAATCTTCAAATTTCTTCACACAAGCATCCTTCCGCTTGACGTCGAATTCCTGCTTGTAGTGGTGACATCATCTTGTTCTCTGAAGTCGCCCAAGCTTGAATTTCTTGATGTGGACTAGTATCTTCATGTGACTTGGGAATCATGATCAATGATAATATAAATTTCAAGGAGGTGATGAATGCTCAAGGTATATGAAAGGACAAGGAGGAGTTAAATAGACAAGAATTTAACATAGACAGTTTATCAAACCAAGGTGGAGGTAAATAATCAGAAGTCAATGGGAAGAAGTGAATTATCAAGGATAGGATAAAACATCAAAAGATATAATGATCAAAGAGAAAAATCAAGGAAGGGAAATGCTCAAGGATAGCACTTTTTATGAATAAAAATTTCAAGCAAGAGAAAGCCTTTTATTTGGTGAATTGAACCTTAATGGATGGCCAGTACTATCTAGGCTATGGTCCTACAGTCAGCATAGCTTTGATACCAATCTATCAAACCCGGGTTTTATATAAACCCGAAGTGCTGCTATATGTGTGCCTAGGATGTCCACAGAACACATACCGCTAACAAATATGATAAACAGAGAACATATGCTCGAATAAAAATAATTTAATGAGAGTTAGCACATACAAAGCGGAAGCCTAATCTTCAACTCCAAGGTGAGGCCACAGTCCACAGGGACACTGACTGGTTGACCACAGCTCAGTAGTACTCCATCTATTACCCGTCTGGGATTTTGTTGAATTTAAGCAAGTGTAAGTAACAGGGTTACTTAGCAAGTATAGCACGGGGTATGAAGGCTCAAAAAGACTTGACACGGCTTAACTACATTAGCACTTTTAGTTGGTTCATTTTAACTTTATCCAAGTTACTACAAGTGAATGGACTCCCGGTTGTAACCCAATTAAATAGTGTAAGTGATATTAAACAACAATAATAATATCCATCAATTTCTAATCAAAAAGGAACGCCAGGCCGCTCGTGACCTTGAGCAAGGCTATCATGATAGATTGTACACTCTGCAGAGGTTTCACCCTTTACCCACCAGTCGCGTAAAAGTTCAAGGAACTTTAAACCCAACCACGCACGTTAACACTACCGAGGAGTGACTGCATAGGGACGCTACGAGGCTTTTCGCAAGACACCCTAACGAGACAGTAGCCGTTGCAGTAATACAAGGTGGTGAGACCATAGGCACCGAGATTGACTTACGCCTACGGAGTCCAATATAGGGGGGGTCAATAGCGTCCAATGCGCGGCATGAAGGCCAACAAGAAAAGTAAAAGTGCAACATGTAGAGCTCTCGCTGAACGGTTGCTCCCACATGGGACTGTGCCTCACAGGGACATAGCCGATGGAGCGACCGCCCTCGGTGGAATCGGGAATCACCCCACGCCTTGCCTTCCACAACACCGTCGGCCCATCGGTAACCACTGTCAAGCTAGAGACGTACAAGCTACTTGTCCAAGACCAGAGCCATAATAGTCCTGGCGGTGACAACAGGCTCCTGGGTTTCCGCTTTAAGAACCGGACCTTAGGGAGAGACACTAGGGCCTAGCACGCAGCTGACGCCCTAGTTCCCTTAATCATGTTGCTAAAAAGCAAATTTTAACTTTAATGTGAAGTGAATCTTTAAATCAAGATTAACAATTAACATAAAGCTGGCAGTAGCTGCGCCTAGCAAAAGTCTACCCAATATGCAATAACCTAAGGTAATCAAGGGAACAGGAATAACAAAACTAGGAATATCCTTAGAGGTACATCAATTTAAATGCATGAATGTAAATAAATGTAGTACAAAGGTGGGTAGGTAGCAAGGACTGTCTGTGCTATAACTTGCCTCAAACCCCTTATATAACTACTCAGACTCTTCAACTCCAGATCTTGAATCTCTCAAATGGCCTTCCTCTACTCATAGCAATCAACGAGCATAACAAGCAGCTAAACAAGCAAACAAACAATATACACTAAGAACAGTACACCAATCGAAGGAAAAGATTTAAAAGAGCGTGTGAAAGGATAGAGCCTAATTCGACGGTTACATGAGCGCAAGAAACGCTGAAAACGAAGCAACGATTGGAAAGATACAACTATCGAAAGTTTTGTATTGAATGAAAGCCTATAAGCTTCATTAATTTTAATTTAAGTAAAATCATGTATAAATAATTATATTTTAACCTTTAGAAAAGACGAGGTAAATTTAGTCATATTTTTAATTGTAAATATTCAAGTCCAAATTATTTTAATTAAAGTATTAACTTAAAATAAATTATATGAGAACATCAAATCGAATGATTTCATGAACGGTGTTGAACTAGTCATATTATTATTCACAACTGTCGGGGACAAACCCAGGGGGTCCCCTAATCATCGGGGTAATCACCCTCAAAGAACGATATGCCACAAAAGGCCGAATCGTCGGCAGTTCGGCCTGTCACAGCCTATCACGGCCCAAGAACGGCCATCCGAACTCGCCTAACAGGGGGGCCCGAGTCGCTCTCCCCGCCTCCGCCTCGCTCGAGGGTCGCGCACCCCCTCGAATGGGCGAGCCAACTCCGCCTCGCTCGAGGGTCGCGCACCCCCTCGAACGGGCGAGCCAACTCCACCTCGCTCGAGGCCACTCCTCTACATAACGCGGCGCCCCTCGGCGCCCCTACCGACAACGGCGCTTAATGCCCGCCCCATCAGGCGGGCGCCGAAGTCAAAAGGCGATCTTTCCCCCACGCCGCGCCGCTGACATCGTAGAGCTCGCTGTTCCACCTGCTCCAGTCACTGTGCGTCCTCACTGATGCTGTACGGATGCACGCGGCACTGCGCAAGACCCTGTGCGGACTGGCAGGCGTCATTTCGCGCCACTGTTTCACCTGCTACCACCTTTTCCCCGGGACGCCCCTCGAATGGGCATGGGGGACCCTCGAGAGAATATCTAAACAGCAACCAAGTACAGACTCCGGTCAGGCGTGGCCTGGTGATGACGAACGCTGGGTCAAATCCACCAACTCTCGACCATCCCCTGGTCAGCCGGTCACGCCGCACTGTGGTTGATGGCAACCACCATACCGACCCCTGTACCGCCAACTCCGGTCCTTCCTCACCTGCCCCGCCCTCGAAGTCAACCAGCGAACGGGCGGCTGGACGCGGACTGCGGCAGCGGCACCCCTCGAAGCCGCTCCAGGACAAGCACAGGGACGGCCACAACACTCATAGAAGCCATGACTTGCCATAAATCCCCCGCCAGGGTCAAGGACGATGCAGCCCCGATGCCGTGCTCACCGGTCCATATCCCTGTAGCACGTCACGCCTGTACTTGTAAACTATGCCCCTACCTTTCTCTCCTTGGCCTATAAAAGGAGGAAAGAGGAAGGGAGAGACAGAGGAGACGACACACAATATTAGCACTCGCCTCAATCACACTCGCTTTCAGGGACTTGGAGACTCCTCATTCTCCTCTTCCACCTTTCTTGTAGCCCCCCTCTGCAAGCACTCCGGTGCAAGATAGTACAGCGCCCCGAGCGCACCCTGCTGGACATACGACCCCACGGTCGGAACCAGGATAAACGCTTGTCTCATCGTGCTAGCTCTTGCACCAACCGTCAAGGGACGGGACACGGCGCATTCTGTTTGGCGCCGGGGATTGGTCGACCGATCCCGGCACCGACAGTGGCGCGCCAGGTAGGGGCTGCGCTGTGGACAATCACACCCGATCAGTTCCCTTGACGGCAGGCCGCGCCAGGACCATGCCACCACGATCCGCCACGGGGTCCCCCGGCCCGCTTCCGCGTGGGTACCGGATCACGTTTGGGAGCCTGGAGTTCGAAGCGACCGGTGAGGGCCTCCTCATGGGACTCGCCTCCAGGCCGCCCAGCGTGATGCCTGTTACCCCGACACCGCCGACACCAACCCCGCTCAGAAGACGACGAAGGCTGCGCGAGCTGCAGATCCGCGGTGGAGCGGCGCGTTGCTCCACGCATCATTCTCCCTGACCGGGACGCCCGCCTGCTGCTCCAGCCCGCTGCCATATTACGGGGGGGTGGACCCCCGCCGGCGGCTCCCGCGGAGGGAGCGCGCTGGGAAAATGTGGTCAGGCCGGCGCGGCTCCCCCGCGGGACGAACAACGCGGCCGCAAGCTACTCCGCGGCAATCAGCACCAACCCGAGCGCGCACGAGGATTCGCCGGGTCGCCAGCTGGGTTCGATCCGCGGCCTCAACATTTCCTCACCCGGTGAATCCCAGTCCGGGTCGGATGATGGAGAGAGTGTGCGCGGGCAGGAGCACCCGAACTTGGACTACTCCGGGTTGTGCCACCGCGAAGGCCTCATCTCCTTCCAGGCCGTCGCGGACTTCTGCCTCACCTGCTCCGACGATTCCAGCGAGTGGGAATACGACCCCGCACGGGAATGCTTCGTCCTCGACGGCGAAGTAGAGTCCGTAAGAGAGGATGAAGAGACGCGCGACGGGGCCGGACACGACGAACCGCCACCGGCGCCAGCCGAGCCAGCGAGTGAAGTCACACTCGCACAGGCACAGCTTGCGCAAGTGCAAGAACTGGAAGCCAAGCTCCAGCAGGAGCGACAACAGGTACGGGAGCTGCGCGCAGCCCTGGACGCCCGGCAGCCCAAACGCGGCGAACGCGCATGAGCTGCCGGGTGTACTGCTCAAGCGCGTATCGTGGGTGACTGCGACGACGCCGGTCCTTCCATGCTGCCACGAGCAAGCCAGAAGCTCGTCGCCGCAGCAACCCTGATTTGGGCCATGCCCGAACCATCGACACCAGAAGCACGCAGCATGCGGCGTCAGGTGCAGGCCCTTGTCGAAGAAGCGGCCGTTCAACAAGCGGAAAGTTCCGCCTCCCGCATGCGCCACCAGGACAGTTCGAGAACCGGAGGCGGCAAGCGGGATAGGGAGCAATCCATCCACACCCCACCCAGGGGCGCGTGGACGCCTCACCGTCCAACGAACGATGGAAGGGCGCTTGTGACCGGCGACCGCGAAACGAGGAGGTCCGCGAAGGACCGACTCGTGGACACGTGGGGCGCCGTCGACGATGGCGATGCGCGCAACGTCCTGAACAAGAAGAGGCAGGACGCGGCGCTTCCCCGCAGCAGGCACCCCCGATGGGGAGGTCGCTATGACAGCGAGGAGGACAGAAGCCCAACGCCGGAACCCCCGGGAACCCCGGTGTTCAGCCGAAAGATCCGTTCGGCCGCCATACCGCCGCGTTTTCGCCAGCCAACCACCATCACCAAGTATTCGGGTGAAACGAAACCCGAGACGTGGCTCAACGACTATCGCCTGGCTTGCCAGTTGGGCGGGGCCACCGACGATGCCATGATCATCCGCAACCTTCCGCTTCATCTCGCGGACTCGGCGCGGGCATGGCTCGAACACTGTCACACCCCAAATTTTCTAAATTTGGGATGTGAATAAATAATATAAATAAATACAATGATTTTCTCTAATTTATAAAATTTTTCAGGGTTCAAATAATTAACAGAGAATGTAATATATATATATAATATATATAATATATATATAATATGTTTTCTAATTTCAAAACAACATATGTTTATAATTCTCTAAAATTTTGTTACAAAGAGTATCTAATAGCTCCCTAATTTTTTCTCTATCATTTAATTGAAATTTTATCCTTTTTAATCAAATTAAAACATCCTAATTAATTTATCCAAAATAAGTTTTTGTTGCATTCATGCTGATGCAAATATTTTTGGGTGCTAGTGAATCAAGTTGGAATTTAAATTCTGTTTAAATTCGAATTTGATTTGCTTTTGTTTGAGTTTTAGAAAAGTTTAAATCGCTGAGTTCGGTTTCGGCCCTCGAACTCTTGGCCCAGTCCAAGTTTGCTCCCTGGACTTCTTTCCTCACTCACTTTTCCTCCCCGGCCCGTTTTTCTTTTTCTCCGGGCCAAATCCTTTCCTGTTCACGCGGCCTGTTCCACTTCCGGCCCATCTCTGGCCCAATATTCTTCTCCTCTTTCTCTCTCTGGCGCTCGCCGACAGGTGGGTCCCGCACGTTAGGTTCTTCTTCCTCGAGTCCGCGCCGGACTCTACCCCCGCCGTTGATTCCCGACCGCCGTCGCCGAGCCAGAGTCCTTTGGCCGAGTCCGTTCCCGTCACGCCGCCGAGTCCTGCCCGGCCACGAACGCCTAGGCTTGGCCGAGCCCCCGCTCCTTCTTCTCCTTCCTCTCGCCGTAGCCGAGCAGAACTCCTCCTCGAGTCCGTTCCGCCGCCGCGTCGAGTCTTTCCCCTTCATGCGCGCCGAGGTCGGTTCCCGGACCTATAAAACCACCACTGCCATTGTCTTCCCCCTCCAATCGAAGCCCACAGAGCCGCAACCCGAGCCGCCATCACCGCCTTCGCCGAGCTCGAGCCGCCGTCGCCGATTCGCGCCGCCGCTGCTTCTCCTTCGGGCCGAGCAATTCCAGTAGGTTTGCCTCGACCTCCTGCGCCTCTCCTTCATGTTCTTGCTCGGAGTTTGGCCACGTTCTGCGTTTAATCGCTTGTCGCCGTTCTCCAGCGCCGCCGGCCGCCGTTCACCGCCGCCCGCCGTTGTCGTTGCTCGTGGTGGGAAATCAAGGCCGCCAGAAGTTTCCTCTCGCTATCGCGCGTCGATTTCGCCGCTTCTCATCGAAGTTCGGTCGCCTGAGCTCCTGGTTCGTGTTAAGCCGAGCGCCGCCGCCGCCGTTGATCGTCGCCGGCCACCGTTGTCGCTCTTCTCTCGTCAAGATCATCCCCAGTGAGTTCCCCATCCCCTCCTGATGCTCTAGGTCCAATCCTCGTCGAGTTTAGTGCCCCGTAGCGTGTTTCCGATGAAACTCCGGCGATGCGCCGCCGCGCACGTCTGTCGCCGCCGTCGTTCGTCGTCGTCGCCGACGTCACCCTCGGCCGATCTGTTTTCTGCCGTCCGATCGAGATCCAACGGTCCACAACAGATCCAACCCCGAGTCAAACCGCTGAGTAACGGTCAGCCGTGGCAATTTTGCTAAAGAGCCCTTGATCTTTTCCGAAATTAACCCGCAGTCCATCCCAGTTCAAAAGTATTTCAATCTAGGTCCTGTTTCTTTCACTTTAGCCCCTGCAAGATCTAAAATTTCACCCGAGGTCCTGTTTTGGTCTTTTTACTCGTAAGCCCTCATGTTTTTATACAAAATTATGTTTTAGCCCTCAAAATTTCGCAGTTAAGCCCCTGGAACTTTTAAAACTTTGCCAGTAAGTCCCTAAACCTTAGAAAAATCATATCTTTCACGTTTTAACTCCGTTTTAATCCGTTCTCGTTGCGTTAGCTTCATATCAACCTAAACTACGCGTTAGCACTATTATTTACACCATACTTTATTTCTGAAATTTATTTATTATTAATTTGATTAAAGGCTAATTACATATGCTTTCTTAAATAAAATCTAATTAAGTTTGAGACATTGGTTTTTCTTGTTAAATATTAAATTGATTAATATTTATTCCATGTGTTTTGTAAATAAAAGGTTGATTAAGGTTATATCTTGATTTTCATAAATAATACTAACATGATTAATATTTATTTTGTAATTTTTCTAACTAAAATTTAATTAGGCTCTATCTTGTTTCTTCATAAAATTATGTTAACTTGATTGATGTTTATGACCACTAGTTCTCTAATTAAAAGCTAATTAGAGTTAAACTTTGAGTTTTTATAAATAATTATCAATCTTGATTAATGTTAACACAAATCTGTTTTAATGACAATATGACTAGTTTAACTAGAGCTATAAAGTTATTTGATTAAGATAAACATGTTCCTTTAATTAAAAGCTAATTAAGAATTATATTTTGGTTTTCTTATTAATGTTAATATGGTTAATATTTTATAAGTTTTAAAAGTGATAGTTGAACAAGTTATAATATTGGAAACCTAGGTATAACTTTGATGTAACTTGGATTAAGGTTATATTTAGATTTCATATGTTTTCATAGATAACTGTTGCTTGGTTTAAATGGTTATTAACTAGTGTTTCTAATTAAAGCCAACTTAGAAGTTTCACTTCCAAGTAATTTGATTAATAAACCTTTAATGTGACTTTGTTCTAATGTTCTCGTTTTGCTTATTAATTATCTATCTATTAAGTTTTCTCCATAAAATATGATTAAGTTATATTTCAGATTTTAATAAGCTTATGTAAAATTGATTAATGAGTATTAAACTAGATTTCAAACTAAAAGGTGATTAGCATCAAACTTAATGCTTTCTTAAATGAGTATTAATTTGTGTGAATGGCAACATAAATGTGTTTTATCAACAATATTGATTAGTTCAACATGGTCAATAAAAGTTAATCAATTGGATGCTCGCATCTGTTTTTATTACTAAAGTTATGTGTTTAATTACATAATGTCTAAAAAAATAGTTATAAATAAAATATATTCTTGGTTTTACCTATTTAAATATAATTAAATCAATTTCCAGGAAATGGTCTCTTATATATGATTTTATCAAATTAAAATTTATAAAGCGTATAGTGTTTCCTTTTATAATCTAAAGTCTTCCGCTAGTTTTAAGTTTTCAATCGTAGTTCTGTTCTCAGCTTTTCCTATGCCTCTAAACCCAATTCTGCTAGTGCACCCTACGTTTCTCACTTAGTCCCTATTCTGTTTTGCCAATCAACTGTCTCCATTATCTATCGCATCCTATAAATTCATCGGACAGTGTTCCAATGTCCGCAGCACTCTTTTCTTAAATCCTGAAACTAGTCCATCTTTTTTGAGCCATATCACTAAGTTTGAGTATAGATCTTTTCTTATGTTGTGGTTTCTCTGCAAATCAATATTATTTTAATTTTTAACTTTATGTTGCTTCAATGATATGGTATGAGTTACTATGTCATTGTATTGTAATATAAAATTAAATTATTAAAGTAATATATTATTGTTTGAGATCCTCGTATTCATAAATCCTCTGTACGTGTGATATTCTTTGTGCCAATTAAAGCTCTGCCTTGAAACTTTCGTATCTTTCTTTTTCCCTCTAATCTTCGTGGTCCTTAGGTTCTCGTGATCGTAGCATCGAGCCCTATCCGTTAGTACGCTCTTTTAAAGTTTTTCTTTTGATTGGTGTATTGTTCTTAGTTGTACTTGTTTGTTTGCTTGTATAGTTTTATGCTTGCATGCTTGTGCTCGATGATTGCTACGAGTAGACGGAACGTTGTTCAAATGAAGAAGACTTTTGAAGATATTTTTGAGCAGCTATACTTTGGAGAAAGGCAAGTGTCCCTAACCATCCTTCTACCTATGCTTTATTTACAATATCACGATGTTTTAACCAGAACATGGAGAACCACCCAGGAAAACCGTACAACCATGAGTACTAATGGGCTCTGGTCTTAGCTAATAAATTAGAGACTTTAGTGGATGGTAACCTTACCCGAAAGGGGCATGGGGGTGGCGGTTGACGGGGTATAGCCCGGTCCTCTTGAGTTGTGGGCTTAGCTAAGAGACAGACCTCACTAGGGAGGGTTATGCTTTGCTTCTGAACCGGAAACCTTAACGGGTTACTATTTACTAAGGAATCTTTGTAAAGGCCTCGTAGCGTCCCTATGCGGTCACACCTCGGAAGTGTGATTTAAGAGATTTGGCCACCTCGGCATGGTTGGGTTTAAAGTTCTTTTGAACTTTTACGCGGCTTGTGGTGAAAGTGTACAACCTCTGCAGAGTGTAAAACTGATATATCAGCCGTGCTCATGGTCAAGAGCGGCCTGGACACTTACATGATAATTATACTTAAACATGATATTAAATTGGTCTCTGGTTATTTCTTGTGGCCTTGCTGAGTACCAACCATAAGTGTACTCACCCTTGCTAACCGCTGCTCAGTCAGAAGAAGAACTTGTATGAAGCTGTTTGAAGATGGTGCTCAGTTCTAGGCATATGCAACCCCCAGTCGACTGCCTGTGAAGTTTGGAGCTTTCGTTTCCAAGATACGCTGTAACTCTGATAGACTTGTAAGTCATTTATATAGTTTATTTTACGTGATACTGCATCTTTTATTCACTACTGTTATACTGTATGTGTGAAACTTGATCCTGGCACACATACAGGGTGCATCTGGTTTGTCTTCTAAAACCAAGTGTGACAGCGGAGTCTTGTCACACCCCAAATTTTCTAAATTTGGGATGTGAATAAATAATATAAATAAATACAATGATTTTCTCTAATTTATAAAATTTTTCAGGGTTCAAATAATTAACAGAGAATGTAATATATATATATATATAATATATATAATATATATATATAATATGTTTTCTAATTTCAAAACAACATATGTTTATAATTCTCTAAAATTTTGTTACAAAGAGTATCTAATAGCTCCCTAATTTTTTCTCTATAATTTAATTGAAATTCTATCCTTTTTAATCAAATTAAAACATCCTAATTAATTTATCCAAAATAAGTTTTTGTTGCATTCATGCTGATGCAAATATTTTTGGGTGCTAGTGAATCAAGTTGGAATTTAAATTCTGTTTAAATTCGAATTTGATTTGCTTTTGTTTGAGTTTTAGAAAAGTTTAAATCGCAGAGTTCGGTTTCGGCCCTCGAACTCTTGGCCCAGTCCAAGTTTGCTCCCTGGACTTCTTTCCTCACTCACTTTTCCTCCCCGGCCCGTTTTTCTTTTTCTCCGGGCCAAATCCTTTCCTGTTCACGCGGCCCGTTCCACTTCCGGCCCGTCTCCGGCCCAATATTCTTCTCCTCTTTCTCTCTCTGGCGCTCGCCGACAGGTGGGTCCCGCACGTCAGGTTCTTCTTCCTCGAGTCCGCGCCGGACTCTACCCCCACCGTCGATTCCCGACCGCCGTCGCCGAGTTGGAGTCCTCCGGCCGAGTCCGTTCCCGTCACGCCGCCGAGTCCTGCCCGGCCACGAACGCCTAGGCTTGGCCGAGCCCCCGCTCCTTCTTCTCCTTCCTCTCGCCGTAGCCGAGCAGAACTCCTCCTCGAGTGCGTTCCGCCGCCGCATCGAGTCTTTCCCCTTTACGCGCACCGAGGTCGGTTCTCGGACCTATAAAACCACCGCTGCCGTTGTCTTCCCCCTCCAATCGAAGCCCACAGAGCCGCAACCCGAGCCGCCATCACCGCCTTCGCCGAGCTCGAGCCGCCGTCGCCGATTCGCGCCGCCGCCGCTTCTCCTTCGGGCCGAGCAATTCCAGTAGGTTTGCCTCGACCTCCTGCGCCTCTCCTTCGTGTTCTTGCTCGGAGTTTGGCCACGTTCCGTGGTTAATCGCTTGTCGCCGTTCTCCAGCGCCGCCGGCCGCCGTTCACCGCCGCCCGCCGTTGTCGTTGCTCGTGGTGGGAAATCAAGGCCGCCAGAAGTTTCCTCTCGCTATCGCGCGTCGATTTCGCCGCTTCTCATCGAAGTTCGGTCGCCTGAGCTCCTGGTTCGTGTTAAGCCGAGCGCCGCCGCCGCCGTTGATCGTCGCCGGCCACCGTTGTCGCTCTTCTCTCGTCAAGATCATCCCCAGTGAGTTCCCCATCCCCTCCTGATGCTCTAGGTCCAATCCTCGTCGAGTTTAGTGCCCCGTAGCGTGTTTCCGATGAAACTCCGGCGATGCGCCGCCGCGCACGTCTGTCGCCGCCGTCGTTCGTCGTCGTCGCCGACGTCACCCTCGGCCGATCTGTTTTCTGCCGTCCGATCGAGATCCAACGGTCCACAACAGATCCAACCCCGAGTCAAACCGCTGAGTAACGGTCAGCCGTGGCAATTTTGCTAAAGAGCCCTTGATCTTTTCCGAAATTAACCCGCAGTCCATCCCAGTTCAAAAGTATTTCAATCTAGGTCCTGTTTCTTTCACTTTAGCCCCTGCAAGATCTAAAATTTCACCCGAGGTCCTGTTTTGGTCTTTTTACTCGTAAGCCCTCATGTTTTTATACAAAATTATGTTTTAGCCCTCAAAATTTCGCAGTTAAGCCCCTGGAACTTTTAAAACTTTGCCAGTAAGTCCCTAAACCTTAGAAAAATCATATCTTTCACGTTTTAACTCCGTTTTAATCCGTTCTCGTTGCGTTAGCTTCATATCAACCTAAACTACGCGTTAGCACTATTATTTACACCATACTTTATTTCTGAAATTTATTTATTATTAATTTGATTAAAGGCTAATTACATATGCTTTCTTAAATAAAATCTAATTAAGTTTGAGACATTGGTTTTTCTTGTTAAATATTAAATTGATTAATATTTATTCCATGTGTTTTGTAAATAAAAGGTTGATTAAGGTTATATCTCGATTTTCATAAATAATATTAACATGATTAATATTTATTTTGTAATTTTTCTAACTAAAATTTAATTAGGCTCTATCTTGTTTCTTCATAAAATTATGTTAACTTGATTGATGTTTATGACCACTAGTTCTCTTATTAAAAGCTAATTAGAGTTAAACTTTGAGTTTTAATAAATAATTATCAATCATGATTAATGTTGACACAAATCTGTTTTAATGACAATATGACTAGTTTAACTAGAGCTATAAAGTTATTTGATTAAGATAAGCATGTTCCTTTAATTAAAAGCTAATTAAGAATTATATTTTGGTTTTCTTATTAATGTTAATATGGTTAATATTTTATAAGTTTTAAAAGTGATAGTTGAACAAGTTATAATATTGGAAACCTAGGTATAACTTTGATGTAACTTGGATTAAGGTTATATTTAGATTTCATATGTTTTCATAGATAACTGTTGCTTGGTTTAAATGGTTATTAACTAGTGTTTCTAATTAAAGCCAACTTCGAAGTTTCACTTCCAAGTAATTTGATTAATAAACCTTTAATGTGACTTTGTTCTAATGTTCTCGTTTTGCTTATTAATTATCTATCTATTAAGTTTTCTCTATAAAATATGATTAAGTTTTATTTCAGATTTTAATAAGCTTATGTAAAATTGATTAATGAGTATTAAACTAGATTTCAAACTAAAAGGTGATTAGCATCAAACTTAATGCTTTCTTAAATGAGTATTAATTTGTGTGAATGGCAACATAAATGTGTTTTATCAACAATATTGATTAGTTCAACATGGTCAATAAAAGTTAATCAATTGGATGCTCGCATCTGTTTTTATTACTAAAGTTATGTGTTTAATTACATAATATCTAAAAAAAATAGTTATAAATAAAATATATTCTTGGTTTTACCTATTTAAATATAATTAAATCAATTTCCAGGAAATGGTCTCTTATATATGATTTTATCAAATTAAAATTAATAAAGCGTATAGTGTTTCCTTTTATAATCTAAAGTCTTCCGCTAGTTTTAAGTTTTCAATCGTAGTTCTGTTCTCAGCTTTTCCTATGCCTCTAAACCCAATTCTGCTAGTGCACCCTACGTTTCTCACTTAGTCCCTATTCTGTTTTGCCAATCAACTGTCTCCATTATCTATCGCATCCTATAAATTCATCGGACAGTGTTCCAATGTCCGCAGCACTCTTTTCTTCAATCCTGAAACTAGTCCATCTTTTTTGAGCCATATCACTAAGTTTGAGTATAGATCTTTTCTTATGTTGTGGTTTCTCTGCAAATCAATATTATTTTAATTTTTAACTTTATGTTGCTTCAATGATATGGTATGAGTTACTATGTCATTGTATTGTAATATAAAATTAAATTATTAAAGTAATATATTATTGTTTGAGATCCTCGTATTCATAAATCCTCTGTACGTGTGATATTCTTTGTGCCAATTAAAGCTCTACCTTGAAACTTTCGTATCTTTCTTTTTCCCTCTAATCTTCGTGGTCCTTAGGTTCTCGTGATCGTAGCATCGAGCCCTATCCGTTAGTACGCTCTTTTAAAGTTTTTCTTTTGATTGGTGTATTGTTCTTAGTTGTACTTGTTTGTTTGCTTGTATAGTTTTATGCTTGCATGCTTGTGCTCGATGATTGCTACGAGTAGACGGAACGTTGTTCAAATGAAGAAGACTTTTGAAGATATTTTTGAGCAGCTATACTTTGGAGAAAGGCAAGT
Source organism: Echinochloa phyllopogon (assembly GCA_033239725.1). Classification (NCBI taxonomy): domain Eukaryota; kingdom Viridiplantae; phylum Streptophyta; class Magnoliopsida; order Poales; family Poaceae; genus Echinochloa; species Echinochloa phyllopogon. The sequence goes on along the minus strand of BTCW01000014.1, from coordinate 34,433,670 downwards.
GTCCCTAACCATCCTTCTACCTATGCTTTATTTACAATATCACGATGTTTTAACCAGAACATGGAGAACCACCCAGGAAAACCGTACAACCATGAGTACTAATGGGCTCTGGTCTTAGCTAATTAATTAGAGACTTTAGTGGATGGTAACCTTACCCGAAAGGGGCATGGGGGGTGGCGGTTGACGGGGTATAGCCCGGTCCTCTTGAGCTGTGGGCTTAGCTAAGAGACAGACCTCACTAGGGAGGGTTATGCTTTGCTTCTGAACCGGAAACCTTAGCGGGTTACTATTTACTAAGGAATCTTTGTAAAGGCCTCGTAGCGTCCCTATGCGGTCACACCTCGGAAGTGTAATTTAAGAGGTTTGGCCACCTCGGCATGGTTGGGTTTAAAGTTCTTTTGAACTTTTACGCGGCTTGTGGTGAAAGTGTACAACCTCTGCAGAGTGTAAAACTGATATATCAGCCGTGCTCACGGTCAAGAGCGGTCTGGCCACTTACATGATAATTATACTTAAACATGATATTAAATTGGTCTCTGGTTAATTCTTGTGGCCTTGCTGAGTACCAACCATAAGTGTACTCACCCTTGCTAACCGCTGCTCAGTCAGAAGAAGAACTTGTATGAAGTTGTTTGAAGATGGTGCTCAGTTCTAGGCATATGCAACCCCCAGTCGACTGCCTGTGAAGTTTGGAGCTTTCGTTTCCAAGATACGCTGTAACTCTGATAGACTTGTAAGTCATTTATATAGTTTATTTTATGTGATACTGCATTTTTTATTCACTACTGTTATACTGTATGTGTGAAACTTGATCCTGGCACACATACAGGGTGCATCTGGTTTGTCTTCTAAAACCGGGTGTGACAGCGGTGGTACCCGCGAACCAAATCCATGACTGGGACAACCTGGTCAGGATGTTCGTGGGTAACTTTCAGGGCACATACGTGCGCCCTGGAAACTCCTGGGACCTGCGTGGATGCCGGCAGGCGACCGACGAGCCACTGAGGGACTTCATCCGCCGTTTCTCCAAGCGCTGCACCGAGCTCCCGAGCGTGGGTGACTCCGAAATCATCCACGCCTTCCTCGAAGGCACGACCTGTCGGGAGCTGGTGTGCAAACTGGGACGAAACCATCCCACCAGCGTCAACGCTCTGTTCGACATCACCACCAACTTTGCCTCTGGGGAGGAGGCTGTCAGGGCAATCTTCGACGGCAAGACCAAGGGGAAGCGCGCGGAGGAGCTGCCCGCGGAGGGCAGCAAACCCAAAGCCAAGACAAAAAAGCAGAAACGGGGCAGTAAAGGCAAGAAGCCTCGGCAAGCCCCGCAGCAGCAGCAGGGCGAAGACTCTAACGACGCCGTCGTGGTCGAGCGAGGCCGCAAGGGCTCTCGAGGCCCCCCCTCAGGGGGGAGGCCTGTTCGACGAGATGCTGAAGAAGCCATGCCCGTACCACAAGGGCCATGTCACCCACACCCTCGAACAGTGTGAGATGATCAAGGGTTACTTCAGGCGCACCTCCGCGAAGGAGGGTGGCCCGAAGAGGGATACGGACGGTGACGGCAACGACGAGTTCCCCCATGTGGAGAATGTTTTCTTCATCGCGGGGGGCCCACCGTGAACGCGACATCCCAGGAGCAGAGACGTGAACGCCGAGAGGTCTTCTCCGTTCACCCCGCGATGCCAACTTACCTCGCCTGGTCGGACGAGACCATCTCCTTCAGTCGCGAGGACCATCCGGACTATGTCCCGAATCCGGGGCGCTATCCGCTTGTCGTCGACCCCGTCATCGGCAACACGCGATTCTCCAAGGTGCTGGTGGACGGGGGCAGCAGCCTCAACATCCTCTACGTCCACACCTTAGAGCTCATGGGCATCGGCACGAACCAGTTGAGGCCAAGCAAGGCGCCGTTCCACGGCATCGCGCCGGGAAAACGGGTCCAACCCCTCGGGCAGATCGACCTGCCCGTTTGCTTCGGTACTCCCATGAACTTCCGGAGGGAGACCCTCACCTTCGAGGTGGTGGGATTCCCAGGAGCATACCACTCCATTCTCGGGCGACCGTGCTATGCCAAGTTCATGGCGGTCCCCAACTACGTCTACCTCAAGATGAAGATGCCAGGGCCAAAGGGCATCATCACTGTGGGATCGTCGTATGAGCACGCCTATGCGTGCGACGTCGAGAGCGTCGAGGGCACGGAAGCGCTCGCCTACAGCGAAACCCTGGTGGCGGATTTGGAAAAGATGGCGAACGAGGCCGTCGACTCCACCAAAAGGCACGTGGGCACCTTCGAGGCTGCTGAAGACACCAAAGCGATGCCCCTCGACCCCACTGCCCCCGAGGGCAAGGCGTTGAGGGTCAGCACCACCCTCGACCCCAAATAGGAAGCAGTGCTCGTCGACTTTCTCCGCGCCAACGCCGACATCTTCGCGTGGAGACCCTCGGACATGCCGGGGATCTCGAGGGAAGTCGTCGAGCATAGCCTCGACATCAAGCCTCACTCCAAGCCGGTGGTACAGTGACTGCGGCGGTTCGACGAGGAAAAGCGCCGCGCCATCGGGGAGGAGATTCATCAAAGAGGTATTTCACCCGACCTGGCTTGCTAATCCTGTTCTAGTTAAGAAGAAAAATGGAAAATGGCGCATGTGCGTAGATTACACCGGTTTAAACAAAGCATGCCCTAAGGTTCCATTTCCTCTGCCTAGAATAGATCAAATAATAGACTCCACCGCTGGATGTGAATTGCTATGCTTTCTCGATGCTTATTCCGGTTATCATCAAATCAAGATGAAAGAGTCTGACCAGCTCGCGACTTCTTTCATCACCCCGTTTGGCATGTTTTGCTACGTCACTATGCCGTTCGGCCTCCGAAACGCTGGAGCTACATACCAGCGATGTATGCAACACGTTTTCGGAAGCCACATCGGGCGGACCGTTGAGGCATATGTTGACGATATCGTTGTAAAAACCAGAAAGGCAGACGATCTGGTCAACGATTTGCAAATCACATTCGGTCGCCTCTGAGCGAACGGGGTAAAGTTGAACCCGGAAAAATGCGTATTCGGGGTGCCGCGAGGCATGCTATTGGGTTTCATCGTCTCCCAACGAGGCATCGAACCCAACCCTGAAAAAGTCTCGGCCCTGGAATGAATGAGGCCGATTCGGGACCTCAAGGGGGTACAAAGGGTACTGGGCTGCCTCGCAGCTCTCAGCCGCTTCGTCTCTCGACTTGGCAAAAAAGGTTTACCTTTGTACCGGCTCCTAAAAAAGCACGAACGCTTTTCATGGACCCCCGAAGCCCAAAAAAGCCCTCGACGGGCTAAAAGCGTCGCTCGCACGCGCACCCATCCTCACGCCGCCGCAGAATGGTGAGCCTCTCTACCTATATGTGGCTGCGTCAACACAAGTTGTCAGTGCCGTCATCATTGTGGAAAGGGTAGAGGAGGGCCACGCTCTGCCGGTCCAGAGGCCGGTATACTATGTCAGCGAGGTGCTGACCGAAACCAAGATGCGGTATCCACAGATCCAGAAGCTAATCTATGCGGTAGTGCTCGCGCATCGAAAGCTGCGGCACTACTTCGAGGCCCACCCGGTCACCGTGGTCTCATCTTTCCCTTTGGGGGAGATAGTCCGCAACCCGGACGTCTTGGGTAGAATAGCGAAGTGGTCTATGGAACTCGTAGGGGAGACTCTCTCCTACGCATCGCGTAAGGCGATAAAATCGCAAACCTTAGCGGATTTCGTCGCCGAGTGGACCGACGTCCAACTTCCGCCGCCGCAGATCCAGGCCGAATGCTGGACCATGTATTTCGACGGGTCGGTAATGAAAACCGGGGCAAGTGCGGGCCTCCTCTTCGTCTCCCCCCTCAGAGAACATATCCGATACGTGGTTCGCTTGCACTTCCCAGCGTCAAACAACATGGCGGAGTACGAAGCCATCCTCGCTGGGCTCCGCATCGCCATCAACCTCAACGTCAAACGTCTCGACGTCCGGGGGGATTCTCAGTTGGTCATCGACCAAGTGATGAAGAACGCAAGCTGCCGCGATGAAAAGATGGAGGCGTATTGCAACGAGGTTCATTGTCTCGAGGACAAATTCTATGGCCTCGAGCTGAACCACGTCGTACGCAGATACAACGAGGAAGCGGATCAGCTGGCTAAGATCGCGTCGGAGCGAATCACCGTTCCTCCGAACGTCTTCGCCCGTGACCTCGATCAACCCTCCGTCAACTTCGAGCAAAGGGCCGGAACCCTCAGGACACCTCGGGGGCTGCGGGGGCCGAGCCCATGGAGGAGGACCCCTCAAAAGAGGGGCTCGAAGCCCTCGACGCTGAAATCTCTTCGGCCAAGGCCATGGAAATCGACGTAGACATGCGACCACAAGACTGGCGTGATCCGTACCTCACGTGGATCGACCGCGGGGAGCTGCCCTCAGACCGAACCGAGGGGCGCCGCATCGCCAGAAGGGCCAAGACCTTTGTCTCGGTCGGTGGCAAGCTGTACAAGCGCAGCGCCTCGGGGATCTTGCAGCGATGCATCCCCATCCTCGAGGGAAGGCAGTTGATCCACGACATCCACGCCGGGGCATGCGGACACCACGCAGCCCCGCGTACCCTCGTGGGTAACGCATTCCGGCAAGGCTTTTACTGGCCCACCGCCGTGTCCAACGCGAACGAGGTCATGCGCACCTGTGAAGGGTGCCAATTCTACGCGCGAAAGACGCTTCTCCCAGCGCACGTCCTGCAGACCATCCCTGTAACATGGCCTTTCGCGGTCTGCGGGTTAGATCTCGTGGGGCCCTTCTGCCCAGCGCCCGGGGGATTCACCCACTTGTTGGTAGCCATCGACAAATTCTCGAAGTGGATCGAGGTCCGGGCCATCACCAGCATCAGATCCGAGCAGGCCGTACTATTCTTCACCGACGTCATCCACCGATTCGGGGTACCCAACTCGATCATCACTGACAACGGCACCCAATTCACCGGCAAGAAATTCTTGGAATTCTGCGACGACCATCACATTCGCGTTGATTGGTCGGCCATGGCACATCCACAAACGAACGACCAAGTAGAACGTGCCAACGGCATGATACTACAAGGCCTGAAGCCAAGAATCTTCAACAAGCTGAACAAGTTTGGCTGGAAGTGGGTTGCCGAGCTGCCATCGGTGATCTGGAGTCTCAGGACAACCCCAAGCAGGGCCACAGGCTTCAGCCCGTTCTTCCTCATCTATGGCGCCGAAGCCGTCCTCCCAACAGACTTGGAGTATGGGTCTCCGAGGACAAATCCTACCAGGAAGGCCAAAACCAGCGGGACCGAGAGAATTCGCTGGACCAGGTGGATGAGGCTCGCGACGTGGCCTTGCTTCACTCAGCACGCTACCAACAATCGCTCCGGCAATACCAAGCTCAGAAGGTGCGGCGTCGAGACCTCCACGAAGGGGACCTGGTGCTAAGGCTGCACCAGGACAATCGAGAGCGCCACAAGCTCACTCCGTCGTGGGACGGACCGTTCATCATCGCCAAAGTCCTCAAACCTGGCACTTACAAGCTGGCGAACGAGAAGGGCGAGGTCTTCACCAACGCCTGGAACATCCAACAGCTACGTCGCTTCTATCCTTAAAACTCTCAGTATTTCTTGTAAATACTTCGTGTTCTTAGTTGACAATAATAAAAAGTTTGCGAAAAACATGAAAACATTGTTGCTAACAACACAAGCAAGGGGGACTTGGTTCTATTTTCAAATAAAGCCAAGCCCCCCTCGGGGGCTACGGGGGGTTTACCCCCCTAATCGTCCCAATTTTCAAAAATTGTGCTAAAACTCGAGGCGCTTAGAGGGGATGCGGGGCGCGAGCTAGCTAAAGCTGGAGCCGGTTGAGCCGTGAGATCGCCTATGCCCGCAAAGGGATACGGCATCTCCCTCTCCACTTCACGCTTTAATGGTTTGCGGATTCAAAATACCCGGCTAAAATCTCTCCAAGCCAAAGAGTAGCACGATAGAACAATCGAACAAGTTTGAAACACACAATCGACTTTCAATCTTAGTTCATTTACAGAGCTAGTCTCCTAAAAACTAAGATACATGTGGATACTAAACCCTTCAGGCTCCACCTTCCTGCGGGGGCGCGGTGGCCTCGGCGGCAACGGTCGAGGGAACCGATGCAAGCGCCCCAGGACCATCATCATCGCGGCACACCGAGGCGATGTCCTCCTCAAGGGACGCCACGGCGTCGGCCTCAGGATCAACCTCGGCTTCGGTGGTGGTCGCAGCCTCAGGCCCAACGTCGGCGCGCGCATCCTCATCCTCCTCGGGGAAAAGATCGCGCCCGAACTTGGCGTCAAGTGCCATGGCGGCATCCTCGGCGCCGTCATCAGCCTCGTCGAGGGCAGCAAGGGCGGCATCGTCATCCAGGTCTGCATCGATGAAGTAACCGCGTGCCACCGCCGCAAGGTCAATATCGTAGTGCGTCGACACCACGCCGAGTGCCTTCTTCACTCCAAGGTGAAGCGCGTGCCCGAGGCGCTCCGCCACGCAGTTCTTCAGAGACCTCAGGCGGCTGGGCAACGACGACCCCGACTGCACGTCGACGCACTGAATGTCCCGGCACGCCGCATCGGCGGCGACCTTCAGCGCCTCGAGCTCCCCATGGGCCTCGGAGTAGGCGGCCTAAACAGCCATCACCTCATCTTCCTTCTCCGCCTCGGCCCTCCGCAGCCCTGACAAAACTCGAGCACGTCAATACGAACTCCAACACAGAAATCCAGGAAAGCGTAAGGACATACCGTCCGCCAAGGCCCTGGCCTCGGTAAGCGCTGTGCGCTCTTGTTGGAGTAGGCCCTCCGCGGTCGCCAGCGCACCCTCCTTCTCTCGAAGTACGCGGCCGAGCTGCTCGGCCTCCTGGGCCTTTTGCCCTGCCCGGGCCACCGCCTCCGCGAGCTGGGACTGCGCGGCCTCACACGCCTTACGCTCAAGCTCGAGCAGCTCCAATGCTGCGGCCGAGGCTCGGGCCTCCCGCTCCGCCGCGCCTCTCTCAGCGTCGCGCTCCCGCTCCGCGCGAGCCTTGGCTTCTTCGTGTGCGCGGGCGGCCGTCTCTGCTTCCCTCACCCGGACGGTGAGCTGGGTCACTTCCGTGCCCAGGTCCGCGTTCGCCTGATGAAACCGGCGAAGATCGGCGTACAAGCCCGCGATGCACGTGGTCTTGTCTACCGCCTCTTGCCGTAGAAGCTGCATGAAGAGCCATCAGGAATAAGACACATACTAAAAACAATCTCGAAATGCCGGGACGAGCGCGGGGATACCTCGAAGAGCTCCAGAGCCTGCCTGGAATGGAGATCGGCGGCGGCTGAGATGGCCCGCTCCAGGTCTAACCCGACCCGTTCGGCCTGAGCCCACAGCTCGTTCTCCTCCGCCATGCTCTGCCAGACTCGGGCAGAGACGCCAGGCTCCTCCGGCCACGCGCTCGGGCCGCGACGACCCTGGAGCAGCGCCACCTCGGCCGCATCCCACTCGGCCACTGCCCCGGCCATGGGTATCTGCGGCGGCCCCTGAGACAAGAAGCGCGCCGCCGACGCCTCGGCCGCAGACACACCAGCGGGGGGAGCGCGCCCGCCATCGCCGCCCTAGGCCACGCCTTGTGTGCGACCCAAAGCCGGCAGGATGACCGTGCCGCCGACCGGCACGACCGCCTCCTGCCTCCTTCCAGCAAGGGCCGCGGCCGGGGTGCCACGCCCCGGCTCCACCTCAACCACCGGGGCGTCCTGCCTCGGCTCCGCCACCAGAGGCGTCCTCTCCCGCTCCTCCTCCGCCGATCCGGAGTCTCGCACCTCCGGCGCCGGATCCACCGGCATCGCTGAGGACATCGCAGTGGGACGCGGAGTCCCGCGCAAACGCGATCCTCCAGCGTGAGGGGAATCTGACCCCCCAACCTTCAACGCCTTCTTGGGCGCAAGGTTAGGGACAGCCTTGGCAGCACCCCGCGTGCTAAATCAAAAGGAAAGAACGGAAATCACGAAGCAAAAAACCGAACGAGGATGGAAAGCTACGAAAAAGTTCGAGGCAGAACTTACCGGATGCAGTCCTGCAGCGCCTGCAACTTCCACTTCGAGCCGCCCGTTGAGGGAGCCCTCCCCGAACTCGAGGACCCCCTCAAATCGCTCGGGGGCTGCGAACCCCTCGAGCCCTCGACACTCGCTGCGCTGCGGCGCAGCGCACCCGCAGCGGAGGAAAGAATTGCTCGCGCCCGCGGCGCCGCGGGTCGAGTAGGCGCGACCTCCATCCGCGCCGCCACCGGCGCAACATCGCCCGGGGCCACCACGCTCGTCTCGGGCAGCGGCGCGGCCATCTCCTCCCCCTCACCGGCGGGCGGAACCCCGCCGGCATCGATCTCCTCCTCATCCTCCCCCTCGCTGGGAGGGTCCGGGGAGTCCTCGGGGGACGACGGCTGCGCCCCGCCGTCCCTCCTCCACCGGCGAAGCGCCGCCTGGTGCGCGTCCCGCCGGGCTTGCCTCCTCCGGCTGCTGGCTCTGTTCGCCTCCTTCGCCTCCCTCTCGCGGTCACGACGAGCGCAGTTTGAAGTGCGCACCTCGGGAGTCAGCGCGAGGGAGCGATAGAGGCCGTAGTTCACATCCTGAAATCACGATGAATTAAGTAAGGGAACTCTAAATTAATCAATCCAACAGCCCGGAGAGGGAGAATGACGACTCACCGACAAAACGTGGCCCTCGTCGGGGCGCAGCCGGAACGACCGGAGGTCGCTCGGCATGGTGTCGGGATGCACCGCCGTTCGCACCCTCGTAACAACATACTCTTCAAGCAGCGGCTCCGACAACATGCGCAAAGCTGCCAGTGCCGCCGGGTCGGCACCCCCCGTCATCCGGAATAGAGAGAGCTGCCTCTCCATGAGGGGAACCACCCGGCGGCGATGACAGTGTGCGAGCACGTGCGCCACGGTCAGGCCCGACCCCTCCAAGGCACGAAGGGCGTCGACAACGGGGCGGAACCTCTTCCGCTGACCTTCGCCGGAGACGCCGTAGCTCCAGGAGTCGGCCTTCTCCGTCAAGACCTTGCCGGTGTACTCCGACAACCCCAGGCCGTCATTGCACAGGTAAAACCACCCCTTGGCCCAGCCGCTGTTGTTGGTGGTCATCTTGCAGGACGGGTACAAATGCTTCCTGGACTCGACCGGCACGAGCGTGAGGCCGCCGGCGCACGAAGAGCGGCGCACCCCCTCCCCGCGCCGGACGTGCTGAGCTCGGCGCGGAATAGGTGGACCCACAGGTCCCAGTGCGCTTCGATCCCCAGCATAGCCTCGCAGACGCCGACGAAGGCCGCCGCCTGCGAGATGGCGTTGGGGGAGAAGTTGTGGAGCTCCACGCCGTAGTAGTAGCAGAGGCCCCGCATGAACTGGCTGGCGGGCGCGTTGAAGCCCCGCTCGTGAAAGCAGATGAAGCTCACCACGTACCCCGCCGGTGGGTTCGGCGCCCTGGCTGCCAGCGCCGGGACAATCCACACCGGCCGCGCCGAATCGCCCTTGGGCGAAAGCTGTCCGCCGTTCACCAAGCCCTCCAGGAGGTGCTCGGTAGCGGTCGACGGAGTCCACTCCGTGATGCCTTCGATGATCACCATGGCCGATGGAGGAGCAGGGAGCACGGAGCGAAGGCGACGAAGGCGTGAAGGACGAACAGAGTGCGACTAACGGGCTCGGAGGCAACTGAAAGGCAGAGGCGAGAGCTGGCGCGAGGAAATGGCGAAGGTAAGAAATCCCCTTCCTCCACCGCTTCCCTTTTATAAGGTAGCAGGCTCGTCCCTACCGTGGCACGCTGACCCACCGGCGACAGGGCCGAACTCACGCGTAGCACGTCGCTGACAACCGGGGACCCCCCTCCCCTTTTTCCCACGGAACGGCACGCGTGAGCGGCGGCATTTACTGCGGCACGGCGAAACGAAATGATGCAACAGCGGTGCCTGACCGCCCGTCGCCTCTCCTCTCCTCGGCACACGCCAACTCCGCCTAAAAAGGCGCGCCCACTACGCCCATCTCGCCCACTCTGCGCCACGACGGCCACGACCACGCCCGCCAGCGGTCGTTCGCGGGCCCGAGCGACCTAACCGTTGGATTCCTTCCCAGGTAAGACAATGACCCCCCCTCCGCCTCGAGGCGGGGGGCGCTGCTGATCAGGGACTCAAAACCCGGGCCTCGAAAAGGTTCAATGGGCGCCCCAGATTGAGTGATGTGAAAGCTGCCGATCACGCTCGACCAACCCTCGAGCCCGCTGCTCGAGGGTGACATGCGCCTTTCGCAAGGCCCTACTGATCAGGAGTACGAAGCTTGGCCCTCGAAAGGGTTCGACAGGCGCTCCAGATCGATAGAGTCAGGGACAATTCGGGCATGTCCAACGGACTTCACCCCGAACGCGAAGTTTGGGGACGCCCCTGTTGTGTTCAAGACTGGACAAAGGCAGCTAGTAGGGGGATCCCAATGAGGAAGAGCTTTTGCGCCCTCGGTCTCTGCGAAGGGGACCGAGCCCCACCTAGCAAACCTTTGCAAGCGCTACATGGACGTGTCTCCGGACCACGAGCCGACCCCCAGCGAACGGGGCACGGACGACCACTTGAACTACCCGCTAACAGCTCACCGAGGCATCCGTGTACGCTGCCCAATTCGAGGGTTGCACGAATGACCTCACCCCTCTCCCCCGCGAAGGGGTAGCGAGGGTCGCAACTCCAAAACAAGGAGCCCCACCGACCGCCTCCGCTTGGGCCCGGAGCTCGGGGGCCCCTTGCAGCGTACGTTCCTCCTCTTATGCGCAAAACGCATCGAAGCCATGCAGGGTCCACCCCACGAATTCCGAATAACCCGACGCCATCCCCGCTACCCGCCACGTCAAAAGGGAAGCGGCTAACGCAACCGTTGGGAATCAAAGCCCTTGCATGAGTAAAACACAATCCTCCAAGGGCTCGGGGGCTACACCCGTGGGTGCGCTCGCGCGCCCCCATGGGGGAACGTGCATAATCGAGATGGAATAATCCCCGCAGAAAGCCTGGGAACGATCCTGAGAAACCGTCAGCCTCTGCCCAACTGACCCTCAGTCCGCCAGAGGCTCGGGGGCTACTGTCGGGGACAAACCCAGGGGGTCCCCTAATCATCGGGGTAATCACCCTCAAAGAACGATATGCCACGAAAGGCCGAATTGTCGGCAGTTCGGCCCGTCACAGCCTATCACGGCCCAAGAACGGCCATCCGAACTCGCCTAACAGGGGGGCCCAAGTCGCTCCCCCCGCATCCGCCTCGCTCGAGGGTCGCGCACCCCCTCGAACGGGCGAGCCAACTCCGCCTCGCTCGAGGGTCGCGCACCACCTCGAACGGGCGAGCCAACTCCGCCTCGCTTGAGGCCACTCCTCTACATAACGCGGCGCCCCTCGGCACCCCTACTGACAATGGCGCTTAATGCCCGCCCCATCAGGCGGGCACCGAAGTCAAAAGGCGATCTTTCCCCCACGCCGCGCTGCTGACACCGCAGAGCTCGCTGTTCCACCTGCTCCAGTCACTGTGCGTCCTCACTGACGCTGTGCGGACGCACGCGGCACTGCGCAAGACCCTGTGCGGATTGGCACGCGTCATTTCGCACCACTGTTTCACCTGCTACCACCTTTTCCCCGGGACGCCCCTCGAATGGGCATGGGGGACCCTCGAGAGAATATCTAAACAGCAACCAAGTATAGACTCCGGTCAGGCGTGGCCTGGTGATGACGAACGCTGGGTCAAATCCGCCAACTCTCGACCATCCCCTGGTCAGCCGGTCACGCCGCACTGTGGTTAACGGCAACCACCATACCGACCCCTGTACCGCCAACTCCGGTCCTTCCTCACCTGCCCCGCCCTCGAAGTCAACCAGCGAACGGGCGGCTGGACGCGGACTGGGGCAACGGCACCCCTCGAAGCCGCTCCAGGACAAGCACAGGGACGGCCACGACACTCATAGAAGCCATGACTCACCATAAATCCCCCGCCAGGGTCAAGGACGATGCAGCCCCGACGCCATGCTCACCGGTCCATATCCCTGTAGCATGTCACGCCTGTACTTGTAAACCATGCCCCTACCTTTCTCTCCTTGGCCTATAAAAGGAGGAAAGAGGAAGGGAGAGACAGAGGAGATGACACACGATATTGGCACTCGCCCCAATCACACTCGCTTTCAGGGACTTGGAGACTCCTCATTCTCCTCTCCCGCCTTGCTTGTAGCCCCCCTCTGCAAGCACTCCGGTGCAAGATAGTACAGCGCCCCGAGTGCACCCTGCTAGACGTACGACCCCACGGTCGGAACCAGGATAAACGCTTGTCTCATCGTGCTAGCTCTTGCACCAACCGTCAAGGGACGGGACACAGCGCATTCTGTTTGGCGCCGGGGATTGGTCGACCGATCCCGGCGCCGACAACAACATATTTATGTTGATATTAATTAATCAAATTAACATTTATTTATGAAAGCCGAAGTTTAACTCTAGTTTGATTTTAATTAGAAAAGTGGTTAAATACACATTAATCAAATTAACATCACTTCACAAAAATCGAGATATATCCTAGTTAACTTTTATTTATAAAACACATCAAATAGTGCTCGTGAAAAAGGTTAAACACAGGGTTAGATCTGCTAAATCGCAGGGCTTGGACTGGTTTGCAAGGATATAGCGGATCCAGGGGGTTATCAGCAAAAGCTCATGGACACATGAATAGACCTATATTATTTTAATTTAATTTAGAAAAAAGATTTTCCCTATATTAAATTCCCTAAAAATTATATAAAGCTTGGGAAAATTTTAGAAAATTGAGAAAATCATCGTATTAATAATGCTAATAAATTACATCCCAAAATCCAAAAATTTTGGGGTGTGACAAGCTGTGTGTGTCACGGTATATCCACTCCTATCCAATACCGTTTATCCCCGGTCTTGTCTAGTAGTACCCTTCTTTGATAGTCTCGAATATCTATTTGCTAGTACTCTTGCCAAAGGTTACCTGCGGAAATATAAATTATGATACATCGGGATACTCCTAGGTGAAGTGCTGCAGCGGTTATTCTGTGCGCTTGCAGAATATTAATATATTTTACTAGCCATAAGGAAAACCACTGAAACACTTCTTGCATCCAGTACCGGGATTCCCAATCCTGATATTGGATCATAAGAAGTGCCAACAGCGAGCTCCAGGAGGGCTTCCATCCAAGCTTCACCGAGGAGCAGTTTGCTGCTCTGACGGAGTCCTTCACCGGCCCGGCGGCAGATTTGGCGCAGAATATCATTCTAGATGAAGAGGTCGCTGACGTGCCACCAAACGATCCTACTGAGTAGCCCTGCTTAGAGAGACAAGAAACTTTTGATGTATCTGCTTGATGAACAATTTCGAACTTATGTGTAATAAGTATTTTTGGCTTTAACTCTTTGTTTGGTTTGAGTTGAATTATCAACCCCTATCACTTCACCGTGGTCATGGCGAGCGCTAGGTACTGGGACGAAATCTGGCTGCTAGAGCTCTCGGGGAGGCAGCACTCCTACATGCTACGATGCTCAGCAGGGAGACTTAGTCGTAGGTAGGGTCACGGCCGACTACTTTTGCACAAGCTTAGACTTAAGGATATAGTGAGTCAGACTTGCCGAGTTGTGCTGCTACATGAGCAGTTTGTTTTTGTATTAACAAGCACATGGCTTGCTTGAAAATCATAATTGCAACAGGGCAAAAAGGGAGACACAAAATATATTTGCGGTCATGAGACTTTATTGAATAACAAATCGAAATAGAGAGGTACATAGTTGTATCATGGACTAAGGGTAAAACATAGTGAGGTGTTGTATGTTCCAAATGTTTGGAACTGGGTCGCCATTAGCCGATTCGAGGTAGTAAGTTCCCGGGGAGATGACCTCCTTTACTATGAAGGGGCCTTCCCAAGGTGCCGACAACTTGTGTTGGCCTACCGAGCTCATGACTCGGCCATGTTGAGGGAGCGTTCCCTGATGTTCCTGTTGTGGTAATGATGTATCTGCTGCTCATGGCGCGCGTGCCGAGTTAAGGCGCAGAGCCTATGTTCCTCCAGGGCATCGACGTCGACCTGCCAACTTGTTTCCGCTTCTCCTTCCTCGTAGTTCATGATGCACGGGGCACCGAACGCTAGGTTGGCGGGCAGTATAGCCTCAGAGCCGTATACCATGAAGAAGGGCGAGTAGCTCGTAGCCCGGCTACGCTGGGTCCTGAGTCCCCATACCACGTGTGGTACTTCCTTTGCCCAGCGGCCGGCCGCCGGGTTTAGCGAGTCATAGATGTCCTTCTTGAGGGCATCCAGAAGCATGCCATTTGCCCGCTCGACTTGCTCGTTGCAGCATAGGTGAGTGTACACATCGATCTGGCTGTCTTGACAGAAGTCCCCGAACTCGGACCCTGTAAATTGGGGTCCAAGGTCGGTGATGATCCGGTTAGGGATGCCGAAACGGTGCGTCAGCTCCTCGATGAACGCAACTGCCGTGGCCGACTTGGTGTCGGTGATGACTTTGTACTCTATCCACTTGGTGAACTTGTCCACAGCGATGAGTCTATTCTTGAGCCCGCCCGGGGCTGGCTTGAACGGTCCCATGTTGTCCAGGCCCCATACAGCAAAGGGCAAGGATGGCGAGATAGTACAGAGCGCCTGGGCCGGCAGGTGCTTTTGTTTCTGGAAGAATTGGCACCCGGCGCAACATTGGACGAGTTCGGTCGCTTCAGTGACCGTAGTCGGCCAGAAGAAGCCGGACCTGTAGGCCTTGCCAATCAGGGTTTTGGCTGCCGCGTGGTTGCTACATGTTCCTAAGTGTATCTCGTGCAACAATGCCAAGCCTTGGCTATGCAGGATGCACTTCATGAGTACCCCTGATGATACCGCCTTTCTGTAGAGTTCTGACCCGATGACCACGTAGTTGGCGCTTCGCCGGCTAAGCTGCTCGAGGGCGACCTTGTCTTCCTCGTATTTCTCCTTGATGGTCATCCGGTCGTTCTTGACGAACGCTGTCGGTGCCGAGATTGGTCGGCCAACCTCAGCGCCACACAGAATGCGCTGTGTCCCGTCCCTTAACGGTTGATGCAAGAGCTAGCATGATGGCACACAAGGGTTTTTCCTGGTTCCGGCCACGGGGCCGTACATCCAGCAGAGTGTGCTCACGGCACTGTACTATCTTGACCCGGGGTGCTTGCAGTGGGGGGCTACAAGCAAGGCGGGATAGGAGAGGAAGTCTCCAAGTCCCTATGAATGAGTGATTAAGGCAAAGTGCCAATATCGTGGAGTGTGGTGGTCGGGTTGTGTTCTGCGGGTAGTTTCCTGCCCCTGAGAGGGCGCCCTCCTCCTCCTTTTATAGACTAAGGAGGGGAGGTCATACAAGTACAAGTGCAGTGCGTGCTGCAGGAGAGTGCACTAGAGAGCATGGCGCTGATCCGGCAGTCATCCTTGGACCTGACCGGGGATTTATGGCGAGCTCGGGCTTCCGCGGGCATCATGGTCGCTCCCGTGCTTGTTTTGTAGTGGCATCGAGGGGTGGCGAGGCTCCTAGCCAGCGTTTAGTCATCGTCTTCCGCCGACTCAATGGTGTCGCCTTGTCAGTCGGAGGCATGGCCATGGTGGAAGGACGAGAGTGGGCAGCACAGGGGCCGACATGGCGGTAGCTGTCGACCACAGTGTGCGGCATGCCCATTTCACTGGGGGATGGCCGAGAGTTGGTGGATTTGACTCGGCGTTCATCATCACAGGTCCGTACCTAACCGGAGTCCGCGCTCGGTCGCCGTCCGTACCCTCGCTCGAGGATCCTCCATGCCCGTTCGAGGGCCGCATCATGGGGGGAAGGACGAGGGTAGGCAGAGCAGTGACGCGGAATGACACCTGCCAGTCCGCACAGGGTTCCGTACAACGCCGTGCGCGTCCGCACAGTGGTGGTGAGGGCGTACAATGACCGGAGCAGGTGGAACAGTAAGCTTCTGTAGTGTCAGTGGCGTGGCGTGGGGAGAGATCGCCTTTTGACTTTGGGGCCTGGCTGATGGGGCGGGCATTGAATGCCATTGTCGGGCTGGACGTCGGGGCGTGGCACGTCGCGTTGAGAGGTGCGCGGCCCTCGAGCGAGGCAGAAATGGTGCCGCCCTCGCTCGAGGGGGTCGAGGACACTCGAGCGAGGCGGAGTTGGCATCGCGCCTGCCCTAGGGGTCGAGAACCCTTGAGTGAGGTGGAGTTGGTGCGCGGCCACTTCAGTCCCCTCGACCAGCGTGCCTGGGCCGCCAGTTGGGCCACGACGAGCCGTGCTGGGCCACGTCACCCAGGTGGCTTTCTTGGACTACTGGTGATTAGGTTCCTTCTTGATTTAGTATTTTTTGAGGGTGATTACCCCGATGGTTAGGGGACCCCTTTGGTATCTCCCCGATAGTAGCCCCTGAGCATCTTCCCGACTGGAGGCCAGTCGGGCAGGTGTTGACGGTTAGCGGGATCGTTCCCGGCATCCTGCGTGGGAGTTGTCCCTTTTGATTATGCTCAGTCATCCATGGGGGCGCGCGAGCGCACCCGCGAGTGTAGCCCCCGAGCCCTTGGAGGAGTGAGTTCACTCGTGCAAGTGCTTTGATTCCCGAAAGTTGGATTAGCCGCTCCCCACTTGTCATGGTGGCCTGCGGGCACGACGCCAAGTTTAGTCGATACTCAGGGGTGGGCTCTGCACGGACCTTGAGCCCCGAGCAGGGGCGACCAGGGAGCTCTCGCATTTGAGTTACGACCCTCGCTTCGCCTTTGCGGGGGAGAGGGGTGAGGTCATTCGCGTAACCCTCGAATCGGGCGGCGTACACGAACGCCTCGTTGAGCTGCTAACGGGTGGTTCAAGCGGACACCCGTGCCCCATTTGTTGGGGGTTAGCTCGAGGTCTAGAGACTCGTCCATAAAAGCGCTTGCAAGGGTTTGTTAGGTAGGGCTCAGCCTCCTTCGATGGAGGTCGAGGGCGCGAAAGCTCTCCCTCAATGGGATCTCTCATCTAGCTGCCTTTGCCTGACCTTGAACACAACAGGGGCATCCCCGGACTTCGCGTCCGGGGTAAAGTCCGTTGAGCATGCCTGAATTGTCCCTGACTCTGTTGACCTGGGGTGCCTGTCGAACCCTTTCGAGGGCCAGGCTTCATACCCCTGATCAGTGTCTCCTTGCGGAAGGTGCTGATCATCCTCGAGCTGTGGGCTCGAGGGTGTGCTAGTTGAGTGTGACCCGCGGCCTCCGCGTTGCTTAATTTGCGGCGCCCGTCGAACCCTTTCGGGGGGCCCAGCCTCGAGCCTCCAATCCAGCGGTACCCCGAGTCTCGAGGGCCGGGGAGGGTCACTGCCTTACCTTGGGAGGAGTCTCTTCGTTCGGTCGTCTTTGACGCTCCGGTCTGTGGGCCTGCGCACGGTCGCTCGTTCACCCATCCGAGCACGATCGTGGCTGATGTGGCGCGGAGTGGGCGAGGTGGGCGTAATGGGCGTGCCTTTTTCGGCGGAGTTGCTGTGCGCGTGGGAGAGGTGAGGTGATGGGCAGTCAGGCGCCGCTGCCTCGTTTCTTCATTTTATCGTGCCACAGTTAATGCTACCGCCCACGCGCGCCGTTTCCCGGGGGAAAGCGGGGTGGGACCCGGTTGTCATTGGTGCGCCGTGTGCGCCGGGTTTTTCGCCGGTGGAGTTATACGCCACGGCGAGGGTAAGCTCGCTCCCTCCCTTATAAAAAGAAAGCGGGGGATGGGGATTGCTTACCTTTGACATTCCTCGCACTAGCTCGCATTTTCGCCTTTCTCTCGCTCCCGAGCTCGTTCGTTGCTCGTTTTTGCCCGCTCTCACCGCCTTTGCTTTTTGCTTCGCCGCTTGCCATGGTGCTTGTTGAGGGCGTCACCGAGTGGACTTTGTCCAATGCCACCGAGCACCTCTTGGAGGGCCTGGTGACCGCTGGGTAGCTCTCACCCCGGGGCGACTCTGTGAGGCCAGCGTGGATCGTCCCACCGCTGTCGGCCAGGGTGCCAGACCCACCGGCGGGGTATGTGGTGAGCTCCATCCGCTTCAATGCGCTCGCTAGCTAGTTCATACGGGGCCTCTGCTACCACTATGGCATGGAGCTCCATAACTTCTCCCCCAACGCTATCTCCCAGGCGGCGGGCTTCGTCGGTGTCTGTGAGTGCATGCTGGGGATGGAGGCGCACTGGGATCTGTCGGTCCATTTCTTCCATGCTGAGCTCAGCACCACCGTCGGGGCGGGGAAGAAGGTACGCCGGTCTTCGTGTGCCGGTGGCCTTACATTTGTGCCGTTCGAGCCCCCGAGGAACTTCTACCTGCCCTGCAAGATGACCACCAACAACAGCGCTGGGCCAAGGGGTGTTCTACCTGCACAATGACAGCCTGGGGTTGCCGGCATACACCGGCAAGGTTTGACGGAGAAGGGCGACTGTTGGAGTCATGGTGTCTCCGATTAATATCAGCGGAGGAGGCTCAACCCTGCCATCGACGCCCTGCGTTCCCTAGAGGGGTCAGGTCTGACCGTGGCGCACGTGCTTGCACACTGCCATCGCCTCCGGGTGGTTCCCCTCATGGAGAGGCGGCTTCCTCTGTTTCGGATGATACAGGATGCAGATCCGGTGGTGTTGGCGGCTTCGCACATGGCGTCAGATCCACCCATCGATGCGTACATCATCCTGAGGGTGCGAGTGGTGGTGCATCCCGAGATCATGCCGAACAACCTTTGGGCGTTCCGGCTGCGCCCCCATAGGGACCACGTTTTGTCAGTAAGTCACCATTTTTTTCTTTCCGAGTTGTTGGATTTGTATCCTTGGCTTTCCTTTCCTGATTTGTTGCGATTTTAGGGGGTAGACTGTCGCATATACCGCTCTCGAGTGCCAACCTTGGAGGTGCGTGTCTCGAACCGCGTCAGCCATGACCGCGATTGGGACCGGCCGGCGGCGAAGAGGGCCAGCAGCCAGAGGAGGCAGAAGCGGCAGGACGAGCACCGGGCGGCGGTCCGTCGATGGAAGAGGGATGGTGGGTCACCGCCGACATCCCCGGAGGATTCTTCGGATGTCTCCAGTGACGAGGATGAGGAGTACATCGACGCTGGTGGGATTCTGCCCGCCGATGAGGAAGAGATGGCCCGTCGCCGCCGGGTGTAGGCTACGCGTGACTTCTGCTCCTGCTGCCCGTTCCGCCCGCGGCGTCGTGGGCGCGCGTGACTTTTGCTCCTGCTGTGAGCATGTCACGCCGCAGCGGATCGGGTGCCGATGGCTCGAGGGGTTCGCAGCCCCCAAGCGAGTCGAGGGGGTCCTCGCATTCATGGAGGGACTCCCAGTCAGGCGGCTCAAAGCGGAAGTCGCGGGCTTTGCAGGACTGCGTTCGGTGAGTCTTGATTCTGAGCCACTCTTGTATTTGTCCATTGTCGCTTGGTTTCATAACCTCTATTTCTTTTTTTGTGATTCAGCGCTCAGGGCACCACCAAGGTCACCCCCAACCTCGCGCCCAGGAAGGCGCTGAAGGTTGCAGCACTGGATTTCCCTCATAGAGGGGAGTCATGTTCGCGTGGGACTTTGCACCCCACAGCGACGCCTGTAGCGGTGCCCGAGTTGACAATGCCGGGGGCGCGAGACCCTCGGTCGACGGAGACAGATCGGGGAAGGACGCCCCCGACGGTGGTCGCAGAGCTGGGGCGTGGCGCACCGGCTACTGATGCGAGGCCGGGGCAGAATGCCCCGGTGATTGATGCGAGGCCGGGGTAGAACGCCCCGGCGATCGAGGTGGATGAGCAAGGCGGACGCATTCCCCTGGGGGGATGGCTATGGCTGGGGGGCAGACGGCGTCCCCCTTGACCCAGGGGCTGCCACAGGTGCCGGTGACCGGGGGAGCACCGGAGTGGGATACAGCTGAGGCGGTGTTGCGTCAGGGTCGACGTGGCCCGAGCATGTGGCCGGAGCAGCCCAGTCTCCTTGCCTGGGTCTAGCGAGACATGGGGGAGGAGAACGACCTGTGGGCTCAAGCCGAGCAGGTCGGGAGGGACCTGGAGCAGGCCATCACCGACGCCGCTGACCTTCATTCCCGGCAGGCGCTGGGGATTTTCGAGGTAACCCCGTGCTTCTCTTTTTCGCCCGACAATTTCTCAGTTCATGACTTATCCTTGATGGTTCTTCATGCAGGCCCTATGGAACGAGGCGGTGGACAAGACCGTGTGCATCACGCGCTTGTACGCCGATCTCCATCGGTACCGCCAGGTGAACCTGGACCTGGGCACGGAGGGGACCCAGCTCACCACGCGGGTGCGGGAGGCTAAGGCGGCCGCCCGCATGTACGAGGGTGATAAGGCCCGCGCGGAGCAGGAACACGACGCCGAGAGGGGCATGGCAGAGCGGGGGCACACGCGCTGAACACGGCGCTGGAGCAGCTCGAGCATGAGCGCAAGGCGCGCGAGGAGGCCGATGCCATGCTGCTGGAGGCGCAGGGCCAGCTCCGGCAAGAGCGTTCAGCACGCGAGGAGGCCGACGCCAAGCTGCTGGAGGCATAGGGCTAGCTTCAGCAAGAGCGTACGGCGCGCGAGGAGGCCGACGCCAAGCTGTTGGAGGTGCAGGGCCAGCTCCAGCAGGAGCGCAAGGCGCGCGAGGACGCGCAGTCCCAGCTTGCGGAGGCGATGGCCCAGGCAGGGCAGAGGGCCCAGGAGGCTGAGCGACTGCGTCGCTCGCTCTAGGAGAAGGAGGGTGCGCTGGCTACCACGGAAGACTTGCTTCAACGGGAGCGCATGGCGCTTACCGAGGCCAAGACCTTGGTGGATGGTTTGGTTCTATGCTTTCTCGGCTGCCCTGGCTGTTTTTGTGTTGGAATTTGCTCTTTGACATGCTCGATCTTTGTCAAGGGCTGTGGAAGGCCGAGGCCGAGAAGGCGGACGTAGTGGTGGCTGCTCAGGCTACCTACTCTGAGGCTCAGGAGGAGCTCGAGACTCTGAAGGAGGCTGCCGACGCCATGTGCCGGGACCTTCAAGGTGTCGACATCCCATCAGGGTCATCGCTACCCAACCGCCTGGAGTCTTTGAGAGGCTGCGTGGCGGAGCACCTCGAGGGTGCTCTCTATCTTGGCCTGAAGAAGGCACTAGGTGTGGTGTCGACTTACTACGACATCGACTTCACGATAGTGGCGTGCGGCTACCTCGTCGACATGGATCTGGATGATGACGCCGCCCTCACCGCCCTCGATGAGGCCGACGAAGCCGCCGAGGGTGCCGCCACGGCGCTCGCTGCCAAGTTCAGGCATGGGCTTCATCCTGGCGGGGATGAGGGCGATCTCGAGGCTGCTGACGCCGAGTGTGAGGCTGCTGACGCCGAGCCCAAGACCACTGACGCTGATCCAAAGGCCGTGGCTACCCCTGAGATCGAGGTTGACCCTGAGGTTGTGGCTGCCCCTGAGGTCTTGGCTGCCCCTGAGGTCGAGGCTGACCCTGAGGCCGATGCCATAGCGTCCCTCGAGGAGAACATAGCCTCAGTGTGTCATGACGATGACGGTCCCGGGGCCCTTGCATCGGTTCCTTCGACCGTTGCCGTCGAAGCCGCCGCCTCAGGGGGTCTTGATGCTGTCGCCCCGCCTCTGCAGGAGGGTGATGCCTGAAAGGCTTAGGTGTAGAGGGTCCGAATGTATCTTAGTTTTTAGGAGACTAGCTCCTTTGCGTAACTAAGTTTGAACTTTGACCTTATGCTCCGAACTTGTCTGATTGCTCCTTTGTGCTTTCTTTGGCTTGGAGAGATCTCGACCAGGTACTTTGATTCTACGAGTAATTAAGGAGCGGAGTAGAGAGAGAGATGCCGTATCCCTTCGAGGGCGTAGGCGGTCTCGCAGCTCAACTAGCTCCGTCCTTATTTAACTCGCGCCCTGCGTCTTTCCCTCTGAACGTTGCAAAGTTTAGCACCATTTTTTCGAAAAAAATGGGACGATTGGGGGGGGAGGGTAAACCCTCCCTGTAGCCCCCGAGGGGGACTTGGCTCTATCGAGGCTGGGCTGAAGATAAAGCCAAATCCTCCTTGCTTATGCTATTCGTAACAGAGGCTTATCGGCCGGGGCAGTCTGATCGTGTTCGTACGATCTCGGCTGGCGTGACCCGGCGCTTCGCGTGGGAGTAGTGGGTGTGCCTTTTCAGGTGGAGTGGCATGTGCGGGCGATGGTTGAAGCGACGTGGTGCTCAGGGATGCTGCAGCACCTGCCCGCTTTACCGTGCCGTAGTTAATGCGGCCGCCCACGCCTGGGTGGTTTTCGCTGATGGGGCCCGCCCGTCGGTGGCTCAACCACCCGTCGCGCTTGACGCGTGCGCGCCCTAGTCAAGCAGTCAAGTCCACCTACTGGGGCAGATAAACGGGCACGCCTTTCCCCAATCATGACAGCACTTCAGTTGTGGTGATGCATTGATCATGGGGGCGGACGCAGCCGCTCCACTGCCATTGCAGTGGACGCATCAATTCGGGTTGGGCGGTTTTCCTTCAGCCGGGCCCAGGAGTCGGCGACCTACCTTGATGTCTCCTGGGTCATTTCCCTCACCTGCCTCTTTATCCGCCTACGAAATGTCTGTTTTGCTCGTGAAGTCAGGCTAGAGAATCTCGAGGCGGGGGAGTTAATTACGGCTACCCATTCGGCACGGATGGCGACGCGGGTGCGCATGCCGATCCGTCGGTTGCTTCACTGTGGAGGCAACAGTTGCCATCCCTAGGTGCCTATATAAACAGGCGTCCGGAGGGAAGGGCTATCAGAAAGCCTTGGTAGTCCAAAGCTACCATGGAGAGCCACCGAGTTCGTCCCCCTGAGGGTCCTGATAGTGGGAGTAGTCTGGCCCAAGGCTCCGGCCTTGGCGCACGCCATTGATGCCAGAAGAAAGCTGTCGGGAGACAGGGAGCGGGCTGCACATGGGGGCGGAAGGATGAGCCGCTCATGGAGGAGGCGGTGACCTTGCCGGTGGCATCGGCCTACAAAGATGAGCAGGGGAGGGTGCAGCATTTGCTAGGGAACTAGCAGATGCTGTCGTGGTGATCTTCTCATTTGCTAGGGATCCTAGCGTGATGATCGCCAGTGGTCCTCTTCGCGAGGGCACCCATTGTCGGCCGAATGTGAAGGCCGATCCTATCATCAGTTGTAGGGGTCAGTTGCCCTCCTTCAACCGGGCAGGGCATGAAACCAGGTCCTGTTATCCAGTGAAGTGGTTCAACATTCTCCCCTTCCGTAGCCTCTCGCCCGCTAGCGTCCCTAGCTAGCCGGATGACAGAAGAAAACTGTTGAGGAAGCTGTGGAAACTGCTCCCCATAATAGTGTGCTGGACGGCTTGCTAGAGAGACCGAAGAGTCCCGTTCGAGGGGCTCATGTGTTTGTATCCCTTAAACGGCCTTTGGCCGAGTGTAATTTCTCCTTGTAATTTTACCGTTCGTGGCGTGTAAGGAATAAATCTGTTGATGTGTCCGACCTTTTCGTGGGTCAGCATGGTTTTATGAGAAAATCGCGAATTTTTGATCCATTATCGCCCCCTTGTTCTCGTGGCCCTGGAATGATCTTGTCAGGGAGTTCGTTTTCTTGCGAGTAACTTAGGCGTTCGGCGACGAGGGGGATGTCGTGGCCTTTTGAGGGCGTAGGCGGTCCCGCAGCTCGGCTCGCTTTTAGCCATAGTAGGCTCGCGCCCTGCTTTCTTCCTTTCTGGCCTTCGAGGGGGTCGATTTAGGATTTAGGATTTCGATCGAGGAGCAATCGGGTTTCCCCCACGATCTCTTCATATTCGCGAATCTAGTCGTTTGTGACTCGAAGGGCATCGGAGCTGCTCCTGTATGTCCCTGCAAGATGCGTGTCAAAAGGGGATTTACGATCTGAGCGTTATATCGAGTTGAGTCTTAAGTTTGCTTTCAATCCGCATGCTTCGCGCCTCTTTCTTGGCTCGAGATTGACTTCGGTGAAGGAGGTTCATTCGCAAGTAACTTAAGCGTCAAGTGGTGAGGGGGATGCCGTAGCCACTCGAGGGCGTAGGCGGTCCTATGACTCGGCCGACTCTTAGCCACAGTAGGCTTGCACCTTGCTTTCGTCTTTCCGAGCGGTTGAGAAGAGGGTGAGTAGTGCATTTTTAAAAAAGCACATAGAAAAAAGCTAGGATTATCGAGGGGTTGGCCTCCTTAACAGCCCCCGAGGGTGTAGCCCTCGAGGGAGGTTCGACTTTACTTGAGTTTATTTCGAGGGTAAACACGAGTCGTCCTAGTTTTATTGTTACTAACAATGTTTCCAAGCTTAAGATAACCTTTATTGTTATCATCATGCGATAGACTGAAAACATAAAGCTGAACGAAAAGTTCTATGGGTAGAAGCGACGTAGCTGTTGGATGTTCCAGGCATTGGGGAAGACTTTGCCCTTCTCGTTCGCCAGCTTGTAGGTGCTGGGCTTGAGGACCTTGGCGACGATGAACGGTCCTTCCCACGGTGGGGTGAGCTTGTGGCGTCCCCGATTGTCTTGCCGTAGCCTCAACACCAGGTCCCCTTCGTGGAGGTCTCGACGCCGCACCTTCTGAGCTTGATACCGTCGGAGCGATCGCTGGTAGCGCGCCGAGTAAAGTAGCGCCACATCGCGGGCCTCATCCACCTGATCCAGCGAATTCTCACGATTCCGCTGGTTTCGCTCTTCTTGGTAGGCCTTGAGCCTCGTAGACCCGTACTCCAAGTCCATCGGGAGGACGGCCTCGGCGCCGTAGACGAGGAAGAACGGACTGAAGCCTGTGGCCCTATTGGGGCTCGTCCTGAGACTCCAAATCACTGATGGCAGCTTGGCCACCCATTTCTGGCCGAACTTGTTTAATTTGTTGAAGATTCTAGGCTTCAGGCCTTGTAGTACCATGCCGTTGGCACACTCTACCTGGCCGTTCATTTGCGGATGCGCAGCCGACCAATCTACGCGGATGTGATGATCATCGCAGAACTCCAAAAACTTCTTTCTGGTGAACTGGGTGCCATTGTCGGTGATGATCGAGTTGGGTACCCTGAACCGGTGAATGATGTCGGTGAAGAACAACACGGCCTGCTCAGACCTGATGTTGGTGATGGCCCGGACCTCGATCCACTTTGAGAACTTGTCCATAGCCACCAGCAAGTGGGTAAAGCCCCCGGGCGCTTTGCGGAAAGGCCCTACGAGATCCTATCCCCAGACCGCGAAGGGCCATGTCACAGGGATGGTCTGTAGGGCATGCGCCGGGAGATGTGTCTTGCGTGTGTAGAACTGGCACCCTTCGCAGGTGCGCACGACCTCGTACGCGTCGGCTACGGCGCTAGGCTAGTAAAAGCCTTGCCGGAATGCATTACCTACGAGGATACGTGGTGCCGCGTGATGCCCGCACACCCCGGCGTGGATGTCACGGATCAACTGCCTTCCCTCGGGAATGGGGATGCATCGCTGTAGAATTCCCGAGGCGCCGCGCTTGTACAGCTCACCGCTGACCGAGACGAAGGTCTTGGCCCTTCTGGCGGTGCAGCGTCCCGCGGTTCGGTCCGAGGGCAGCTCCCCGCGGTCGATTCACGCAAGGTACGGACTGCGCCAGTCCTGCGGCCGTGTCTCCACGTCGATTTCCATGGCCTCGGCCGAGGAGGTCTCGAAGTCAGGGTCCTCGAAATTCCTTTCCGAGGGGTCCTCATCCATGGGGTCGCAGTCTCCAGCCCCCGAGGTTTTCGAGGCCTTTTGAGGGGCGAGCCCTGCTCCTTCGAGGTTGGCGGATGGTTTGTCGAGGTCGCGGGCGAAAACGTTCGGAGGAACAGTGATTCACTCGGACGCGATCTTGGCCAGCTGATCCACTTCCCCGTTGTACTTGCGCACGATGTGGTTCAACTCGAGGCCATAAAATTTGTCCTCGAGGCGGCGAACCTCGTTGCGGTACGCCTCCATCTTCTCATCATGGCAGCTTGCATTCTTCATCACTTGGTCGATAACCAATTGAGAATCACCCCGGATGTCGAGGTGCTTGATGCCGAGTTCGATGGCGATGCGGAGCCCTGCGAGGAGAGCTTCGTATTCCACCATGTTGTTCGACACCGGGAAATGCAAGCGAACCACGTATCGGATGTGCTCCCCGAGGGGTGAGATGAAGAGGAGGCCCACGCCTCCCCCAGCCTTCTTCACCGACCCGTCAAAGTACATGGTCCAACACTCAGTTTGGATTTGCGGTGGCAGAAGCTGGATGTCGGTCCATTCGGCGACAAAATCCGCTAATGTTTGCGATTTGATTGCCTTCCGCGGCACGTAGGATAGGGTTTCTCCTACGAGTTCCATCGACCATTTCGTTATTCTACCAGAGACATCCGGGTTGCGGACTATCTCCCCCACAGGGAAGGATGAGACCACAGTGACCGGGTGAGCCTCGAAGTAGTGTCGCAGCTTTCATCGTGCGAGCACTACGGCATAGATTAGCTTCTGTGTCACACCCCAAATTATCTAAATTTGGGATGTGAATAAATAATATAAATAAAGACAATGATTTTCTCTAATTTATAAAATTTTCCAAGGTTTAAATAATTAACAGGGAATGTAATATATATATATTATATATATAAATATATATATATGTATTCTAATTTCAAAACAACATATGTTTATAATTCTCTAAAATTTTTGTTACAAAGAGTATCTAATAGCTCCCTAATTTTCTCTAGAATTTAATTGAAATTCTATCCTTTTAATCAAATTAAAACATCCTAATTAAATAATTTATTCAAAATAAGTTTTTGTTGCATTCATGCTGTTGCAAATATTTTTGGTTGCTAGTAAATCAAGTTAGAATTTAAATTCTGTTTAAATTCGAATTTGATTTGCTTTTGTTTGAGTTTTAGAAAAGTTGTTTAGGCTGAGTCCGCTTTTGCTCCCTGAACTCTTGGCCGAGTCCGCTTTTGCTCCCTGAACTCTTGGCCGAGTCCGCTTTTGCTCCCTGAACTCTTGGCTGAGTCCAAGTTTGCTCCCTGGATTGTTTTCCTCGTTCGCTTTTCCTCCCAGCCTGTTTTCCTTTCTTCCCGGGCCGATTTCCTTTTCTTTCTCCCCGGCTCGTCCCACTTAAGGCCCATCTCCGGCCCGCTATTCTTCTCCCCGTCGCTCTCTCTCTCCCTCACACCGACAGGTGGACCCCGCCTGTCAGACCCGCCATCTTCCTCCTCTCGTCCCCGCGCGGGACTCTGCCCCGACGCCGAGTCCGAGCGCCGCCCGACTCGCCGTCTTCGACTCCGTCCCTGTCACGCCTGCCTATCTCCGGCCTATTTAAGTGCCTGAGCCCCTCCCCGACCTATTTAACCTGGCCTCCCTTGCCGTTTCCCCTCCAATCGATCCGCAATCTTAGCCGCCCTAGCCGCCGCCCGCCATTGCCGGCAATTCGTCGTCGTCGTTGCTCGGGATGGGAAACCAAGACCGCCAGAAGCTTCTCCTTGTCGTGGCGCAATGTTTACGACGCTTCTTGTCATAGTTCGGCCGCCGGAGCTCCTGGTTCGCATGAAGCCGAGCACCGCCGCCACCGTTGATCGTCGACCGTCGCCGACGTGACACTTTTTCTCGACGAGATCGACACCGGTGAGTTCGCCGTTGCCTGCTCCATCTTCCCGTCTACCTCTGCATCGTGCTGTCGTCGTTGCTCCACGTCGTCCGAGCTCTGCCGCCGCTGTTGCTCGTCGTCGGTCGCCATCATCGCCTTTCCCTCGTCGAGACCTAGCCCAGCGAGTCCGCCATCGCCTTCTCATCCCTCCTGTCTTGTTCTTGTCGCGAATTGCAGCCCCTATCCTCGCGTTCACGTCGCGCCCGAGAGGTCCACCACCGCCCTTGGCACCGCCGTCGTGGTTCGTAGTCGGTGCACCATCGCAGCCACCCAATCCACCCTAGATGTACTCGTCGTGGCCCTGTGAACCCGTAGAGCTTGCTCTCGTCGTGTTTGGTGGGCCGTAGCGTCGAGTTCGTCGCCGCCCGAAGCTCTACCGATCCGGCCATGGCGCCGCCGTCGTCGATTCTCGTCGTCACCACCGCTCCTTCGCCAAGAAGTATCCTAGGAGGTTCGCCTCGATATCCCGCACCTTTCCTTCGCGTTTTCTCTCGGACTTTGGCCGCACACCGCGCTAAACTCGCTCGCCGCCGTTCTCCAGCGCCGCCGGCCGCCGTTCATCGTCGCCCGACTCCGTCGTCGCTCTTCCGTCGACGATAACCCTCGAAGTGAGTTCGCCTTGATCTCCTCTTGTTTCCTGTCCAAGTCTCGTCGCAAACCGTGCACCGTAGCACGATTTCGAGGGTCGCCGTCGAAGCTCCGCCGCGTCCGGCAGCGGCGCCGCCGCGTCCGTCGTCGCCGGCGTCACCCCTCGAGGTGCCGATCTGTTTCTGACCGCCCGATCATGATCCAACGGCCCAGATTAGATTGAGCCCGAGTCAAACCCGCCGAGGAACGGTCAGCCATGCTGATTTTGCAAAAGAGCCCTTGAAGTTTTTGGAAATTAACCCAAGGTCCAAATCAGTTCAAAAGTATTTCAATCTAGGTCCTGTTTCTTTCACTTTAGCCCCTGCAAGATCTAAAATTGCACCCGAGGTCCTGTTTTGGTCTTTTTACCCGTAAGCCCTCGAGTTTTTATAAGAAATTATGTTTTAGCCCTCGAAATGTCACACCCGGATTTACACAGAAACCCGAATGCTACTGTATGTGTGCCCAGGAAGTCCACAAAACACATACAGCTTACAAATGTGGTAAAACAGAGTACATATGCTCGAATAAACTAGTTTTGCATCAGAGTTTACCTAAAACACAGCGGAAGACTATATATTAACTATCTTCACAGGTAGAGCCTCAAGTCCACGGGGACACCGACTGGTTGACCGTAGCTTAGAATACAATCTCAGTAGTTGTCTCTTTCACTCCATCTGTTACCCATCCGGGATTTTGTTGAATATTGGCAAGTGTAAGTAATTGTCTTACTTAGCAAATACAACACGGTAATGAAGGCTTAAAAGAAAGGCTTGACACGGCTGTACTGCATTAGCAATTTTAGTTGTTTCATTTTAACATTAACCAAGATTACTACAATTAAGTGAAACCCAGTTGCAATTCCCAATTAATGAAGTAGAGGTGAACATTAAACAATATTAAATATCATCTTCTAATCAAAAAGGATCCAGGCCGCTCGTGACCCTGAGCAAGGCTACCATGATAGATTGTACACTCTGCAGAGGTTTCGCCCTTTACCCACCGGTCGCGTAAAAGTTCAAAGAACTTTAAACCCAGTCATGCCGAGGTGGATCAGACCTCTCAAACCACACTTCCGAGATGTGATCGCATAGGGACGCTACGAGGCTTTTCACAAGACACCCTAAAATAACAGTAGCCGTTATGGTACAACCTAGGCAGCATGACCCAAGGCACCGAGATTGACTGACTCCCAGGGCGCCCCGAATAGGAGGGTCAATGGCGTCCAAGCGCGGCACGAAGGCCAACAACAAAAATAAATAGCGCGACGTGCGGAGCACGGGACTCTGCCTGACGAGACATAGCCAACGGAAAACCCGTCCTCGGTGGATCAAACCATACTCTCACCCATGCTTCCCATAACGCCGTCGGCCTTTCGGTAACTACTGTTAAGATAGAGCCGTACATGTTACTTGTCCAAGACCAGAGCCATTATAGTTCCAGCGGTGGCGACAGGTTCCTGGGTTGCCGCTTTAAGAACCAGTCCTTACGGAGAGACACTAGGGCCAAGCACGAAGCATACGCCCTAGCTCCCTGATCCATGTTGCTAAAAAGCAAGTTTTACCATTAACGTTGAAGTGAACCATTAAGTCAAGATTAACAGTTAAGCAAAGGTGACAGTAGCTGTGCCTAGCAAAGGTCTACCCAAATGCAATAACCCAGGGTAATCAAGGTATAGGATAAACAAAGCTAGGAATATCCTTAATAGGAACAATTTAGACACATGCATATGCAGTAATCATTGTAAAGGGGTGTTTAGGTAGCAAGGATTGTCCGTGCTGTACTTGCCTCAAATCCAATGTATTCACTTAATCTTCGGGTCTTGATCTTCAAACTTGACAGCACTTGAATTGTGTTCCTTCGCTTGATGACGTTCCTCTACTCGCGGCAATCATCGGCACAATCATACAAGCAAACAATATACACTAAGAATAGTACACCAATCAAAAGAAAAGCTTTAAAAGAACGCACTAGAGGATAGGGCTCGATTCGATGGTCACGTGAGCGCAAGAATCGCTGAAAACGGAGTTACGGTTGAAAAGATACGACTATCGGAAGATTTGAATTATTAAATGACACAATTATATGCTTGATTGATTTTAAGTAAAGTAAATCATAAGTAGAGATTATCTCAAATAATTATGTTTGAATTTGTAAAACCGGGGTAAAACTTAATCTCACTTTATTTATAATTATTTATGTATAAGTTATTCCAAATTAAATATTAACATGCAATAAAATATGTGAGAACGTCTAATTGAATAATTTTTGAATCATGTTGCTTAAATCAATATTATAATTCGAAATCATATTTATGTTAATGTTAATCAATGTTAACATTTATTTATGAAAAGCCGGAGGTTGACTCTGAATTACTTTTAATTAGCAAAAACTAGTTAAGTAAACATTAATCAAATTAACACCACGAGAACTGAGATGAAACTTTATTATATTTTATTCAGAAATAGATGGAATAATTTATTAATTAATTTTAACATTTAATATAAAGCCAGGTATAAACCTTAATTGGATTTTAATTAGAAAACTCGTTTAAATAATCTTTAATCAAGTTAATATTGAATAAAATTTAGAAACAATTTAGATGTCAATTAACAGTACTAACGAGGAGTTTAAGTTGATATGAATCTAACGCAACGAAAACGGATCAAATCGGAGCTAAAACGGAGAAGTTATGGCTTTTCTAAGGTTCAGGGACTTGCTGGCAAAGTTTTAAAAGTTCCAGGGGCTTATTTGCAAAAACCCAGGGGCTAAAACATAATTTTATATAAAAACAGGACTGCGGGTTAATTTTTGAAAAAGGACAAGGGTTCTTTTGCAAAACGCCACGGTTGACCGGTATCGGCTGTCTTGACTTGGCTTGGTTGACTCGATCTGAGCCGTCGAACTCAGATTGGACGATGGGGATTAGATCGGGAAGAGGGGGGGGGGTCGCGCGGCGGGGAGGTGCTGCAGCGGCGAGCGGCGGCGCTTCGCCGGCGAAGCTCGAAAACGAGCTACGGGGCACGGTTGACACGGGTTTTGGGCGCTAAAGGACCAGGGCGACGCGACGAACACGTCGGGGTGGGTCTCGTCGACGGCGGAGCAACGACGGTGGCGCGCGAGGATCTATGGCGGCGGCGGAGCTCGGGCAGCGACGGCGACGAGGCTACGGGGCGCAAGTCCGAACAAGAACCGGCTTAGGAGCGAGCTTACCTGCCAGGAAGGGGTCGGCGTCGGGAGGTGCCGGCGTTAGTGCTCCGGGGCACGGAAGGGGTCGCGCAGGGGCTGGACGTGCTCCTGATGGCTCGACGATGCTAAACCGTGGGTCGGCCGGCGCGGAAGGGTGACGGACCAGCGAGTCGACGACGGCGGCGACTTCGGGCGGCGGCGGCGCGGATGAGCTTGGAGCGGCGGCTTGGGCGCGGATTTGTTGGGGAAAAGGCGGCGGGGCTTCGGCCTTTAAGTAGCGCGGACGAGGGGAGAGTCCTGGCGATCCTCGGCGGGCGTGCCGTAGCCGGTCCGGTCTCCACGGTCGGGGCGGGGTCGGACTCGTCACGAGGAGGGAGACGGGTCTGACCCGTGGGTCCATGCGGTCAGCGACAGGGGGGGGGCGCGAAGCTGGCTGCAGTGGGCTGGCTTGCTGGGCCGCGCAGGGAAAGGAAAACGGGGGCTGCTGGGCCAAATTGGTCCTGCGCCGGGCCTCGCAGGCTCGGCCCGAGAGGAAAAAGGGAGGGAGAGAGCTGGGCCGCGAGTTGGGCTGGCGCGGGAGCTGGAGGCAGGCCGGCGGTCTGGGCCGAAAGTGGAGCGAGGGAGGCTGGGCCGCTGCGGGAAGAAGAGAAGGAGGGCCAAGTTCGGCCGGGAGAAATAGTTTAGGGAGGAAAAGTGGACTCGGGCCAAAACAATTTTTCTAAAGCTCCAAACAATGCGAATCAAATTCGAATTTAAAGAGGATTTAAATTCCAATCTAATTCACAAGCAACCAAAACACAATGCAGCAGCATGGATGCAACACACACAACATTTCATTTATTTTTTTGCAAATATATATTTTTTTTTCAATTACAAATTCCCTGTAAATTAAATAAAGCTTGAAAAATTTTAGAAAATTGAGAAAATTATGGTATTAATTATGTTGGAAATTCACATCCCAAAATTCGAAAATTTTGGGGTGTGACACGAAATTTCACAGATAAGCCCCTGGAACTTTTAAAACATTGCCAATAAGTCCCTGAACCTTAGAAAAGCCATATCTTTCACGTTTTAACTCCGTTTTAATCCGTTCTCGTTGTGTTAGCTTCATATCAACTTAAACTACGCGTTAGCACTATTATTTACACCATACTTTATTTTTGAACTTTATTTATTATTAATTTGATTAAAGGCTAATTACATGTGCTTTCTTAAATAAAATCTAATTAAAGTTTGAGACATCGGTTTTTCTTGTTAAATATTAAATTGATTAATATTTATTTTATAATTTTTCTAACTAAAATTTAATTAGGCTCTATCTTGTTTCTTCATAAAATTATGTTAACTTGATTGATGTTTGTGACCACTAGTTCTCTAATTAAAAGCTAATTAGAGTTAAACTTTGAGTTTTCATAAATAATTATCAATCTTGGTTAACGTTAACACAAATCTATTTTTAATGATAATATGATTAATTTAACTAGAGATATAAAGTTATTTGATTAGATAAACATGTTCCTTTAATTAAAAGCCAATTAAGAATTATATTTTGGTTTTCTTATAAATGTTAATATGGTTAATATATTATAAGTTTTAAAAGTGATAGTTGAACAAGTTATAATATTGGAAACTTAGATATAACTTTGATGTAACTTGGATTAAGGTTATATTTAGATTTCATATGTTTTCATAGATAACTGTTACTTGGTTTAAATGGTTATTAACTAGTGTTTCTAATTAAAGCCAACTTAGAAGTTTCACTTCCAAGTAATTTTATTAGTAAACCTTTAATGTGATTTTGTTCTAGTGTTCTCGTTTTTCTTATTAATTATCTATCTATTAAGTTTTCTCTATAAAATATGATTAAGTTATATTTCAGATTTTAATAAGCTTATGTAAAATTGATTAATGAGTATTAAACTAGATATCAAACTAAAAGGTGATTAGCATCAAACTTAATGCTTTCTTAAATAAGTATTAATTTGTGAGAATGGCAACATAAATGTGTTTTATCAATAATATTGATTAGTTCAACATGGTCAATAAAAGTTAATCAATTAGATGCTCGCATCGTTTTTATTACTAAAGTTATGTGTTTAATTACATAATGTCTAAAAAAATAGTTTTAAATAAAATATATTCTTGGTTTTACCTATTTAAATATAATTAAATCAATTTCTAGGAAATAGTCTCTTATATATGATTTTATCAAATTAAAATTTATAAAGCGTATAGTGTTTCCTTTTATAATCTAAAGTCTTCCGCTAGTTTTAAGTTTTCAATCGTAGTTCTGTTCTCAGCTTTTCCTATGCCTCTAAACTCAATCCTGCTAGTGCACCCTACGTTTCTCACTTAGTCCCTATTCTGTTTTGCCAATAAACTGTCTCCAACATCTATCGCATCATATAAATTCATCGGCCAGTGTTCCAATGACCGCAACACTCTTTTATGCAATCCTGACGCTAGTCCATCTTTTCTGAGCCATATCACTAAGTTTGAGTATAGATCTTTTCTTATGTTGTGGTTTCTCCGCAAATCAATATTATTTTAATTTTTAACTTTATATTGCTTCAATGATATGGTGTGAGTTACTATGTCATTGTATTGTAATATAAAATTAAATTATTAAAGTAATATATTATTGTTTGAGATCCTCGTATTCATAAATCCTCTGTACGTGTGATATTCCTTGTGTCAATTAAAGCTCTGCCTTGGAACCTTTGTATCTTTCTTTTTCTCTCTAATCTTCGTGGTCCTTAAGTTCTCGTGATCGTAGCATCGAGCCCTATCCGTTAGTACGCTCTTTTAAAGCTTTTCTTTTGATTGGTGTATTGTTCTTAGTTGTACTTGTTTGTTGCTTGTATAGTTTTATGCTTGCATGCTTGTGTTCGATGATTGCTACGAGTAGACGGAACGTTGTTCAAATGAAGAAGACTTTTGAAGATGTTTTGAGCAGCTATACTTTGGAGAAAGGCAAGTGTCCCTAACCATCCTTCTACCTATGCTTTATTTACAATATCAAGATGTTTTAATCGGAACATGGAGAACCACCCAGGAAAACAGTACAACCATGAGTACTAATGGGCTCTGGTCTTGGCTAATTAATTAGAGAGTTTAGTGGATGGTAACCTTACCCGAAAGGGGCATGGGGGGAGGCCTTGATGGGGTATAGCCCGGTCCTCTTGAGCTGTGAGCTTAGCTAAGAGACAGACCTCACTAGGGAGGGTTATGCTTTGCTTGGACTGGAAACCTTAGCGGGTTACTATTTACTAAGGAATCTTTGTAAAGGCCTCGTAGCGTCCCTATGCGGTCACACCTCGGAAGTGTGATTTAAGAGGTTTGGCCACCTCGGCATGGTTGGGTTTAAAGTTCTTTTGAACTTTTACGCGGCTTATGGTGAAAGTGTACAACCTCTGCAGAGTGTAAAACTGATATATCAGCCGTGCTCACGGTCAAGAGCGGCCTGGACCCTTACATGATAATCAAACTTAAACATGATATTAATTTGATCTCTGGTTATTTCTTGTGGCCTTGCTGAGTACAACCATAAGTGTACTCACCCTTGCTAACCGCTGCTCAGAAGAAGAACTTGTATGAAGCTGTTTGAAGATGGTGCTCAGTTCTAGGCATATGCAACCCCCAGTCGACTGCCTGTGAAGTTTGGAGCCTTCGTTTCTAGGATACGCTGTAACTCTGATAGACTTGTAAGTCATTTATATAGTTTATTTTACGTGATACTGCATCTTTTATTCACTACTATTGTACTGTATGTGTGAAACTTGATCCTGGCACACATACAGGGTGCATCTGGTTTGTCTTCTAAAACCGGGTGTGACAGCGGTGGTATCAGAGCTGTATCAACTGTAGGACGTAAGCCTAGATAGAACTGGTCGTTTATTAAGGTCCAAATTGCCATATAATCCTTGCTCCCACTATCCTTGGTATTTTTGTAAAAAAAATGCTATCCTTGAGCATTTTACCCCCTTGATGATTTATCTTTCTGGTCATTACATCCTTGAATATTCCACCTTCGCCTTGATAACTTATTTCTCACCATAGACTTCTTATTATTCACCTCCACCTTGGTTTGATAAATTGCTGATCTAGCATCTTTGACCATCTCACTTCTCCTTTTGAAGTACTTTACCTTGACCATTAACCTCTCTCCTTGAAGTTGATATTATGTCTGTGAGTATCCTTGTTTACTCACACACATCCTGATATTAGTCAATTTACTCCTGTTGCCTCATTTCACCCTCCGTGCTTTTATGTCACTTTGGATTTCTTCCTTGGTTTTGATCCCAAAGTGTCTTCTCTACTCTTCATTTATTTTAAAAAAATATAGCGTGTATGTATCGTTTAATGCAAGCCCAAATCACCTTGAAGAATGAAGATATAAGTATATTACAAGAAGTCCAACCGGAACAATGGAAGACTGCATCAAGCCTACCAACGTTACAACCAAGAAGTCAGCTTCAAGACATTTGAAGATGTGCCATATGCCCATATTTAGGAGGATTCCCTAAACATTGACTAACAGCGTTTAGTACCATTATATGCTTGTGTGATTAACCTTAGTTGAGTGTGCTTGTAATGTCTGTTATTATGCCATTGCTTGATTTGCTTCTTTGCATTGATTGTATAGTAGGGTTCTCCCTCTTTTTCTTGTACATCCTTGCTTTCTTGCTATCTCTTCGTCACAAGTCGATAAAGAACATCGGAGAAAAAGAGAAGTTGATCTCACGGTGAAAAGGATAAAGCTAAAGAAGATTAGGAGTGAAGACTTTGCAACTTCATCAACAAAGAAGATGAATTCTAGTGAACCAACTCCAGAAGACCTCTCTTCCCAAAAATCTACTGTACTGTTCTGCTCCTTGATCCCTAGTCTCTGCGAATCTCGGGACGAGATTCTGTTTAAGGGGGGTAGTCTTGTCACACCCCAAATTATCTAAATTTGGGATGTGAATAAATAATATAAATAAAGACAATGATTTTCTCTAATTCATAAAATTTTCCAAGGTTTAAATAATTAACAGGGAATGTAATATATATATATATTATATATATAAAAATATATATATATATATGTATTCTAATTTCAAAACAACATATGTTTATAATTCTCTAAATTTTTTTTTACAAAGAGTATCTAATAGCTCCCTAATTTTCTCTAGAATTTAATTGAAATTCTATCCTTTTAATCAAATTAAAACATCCTAATTAAATAATTTATTCAAAATATGTTTTTGTTGCATTCATGCTATTGCAAATATTTTTGGTTGCTAGTAAATCAAGTTGGAATTTAAATTCTGTTTAAATTCGAATTTGATTTGTTTTATTTTGAGTTTTAGAAAAGTTGTTTAGGCTGAGTCCGCTTTTGCTCCCTGAACTCTTGGCCGAGTCCAAGTTTGCTCCCTGGATTCTTTTCCTCGTTCGCTTTTCCTCCCAGCCTGTTTTCCTTTCTTCCCGGGCTGATTTCCTTTTCTTTCTCCACGGCTCGTCCCACTTAAGGCCCATCTCCGGCCCGCTATTCTTCTCCCCGTCGCTCTCTCTCTCCCTCACACCGACAGGTGGACCTCGCCTGTCAGACCCGCCATCTTCCTCCTCTCGTCCCCGCGCGGGACTCTGCCCCGACGCCGAGTCCGAGCGCCGCCCGACTCGCCGTCTTCGACTCCGTCCCTGTCACGCCTGCCTATCTCCGGCCTTTTTAAGTGCCCGAGCCCCTCCCCGACCTATTTAACCCGGCCTCCCTTGCCGTTTCCCCTCCAATCGATCCGCAATCTTAGCCGCCCTAGCCGTCGCCCGCCATTGCCGGCAATTCGTCGTTGTCGTTGCTCGGGATGGGAAACCAAAACCGCCAGAAGCTTCTCCTTGTCGTGGCGCATTGTTTACGACGCTTCTTGTCGTAGTTCGGCCGCCAGAGCTCCTGGTTAGCATGAAGCCGAGCACCGCCGCCGCCGTTGATCGTCGACCGTCGCCGACGTGACACTTTTTCTCGACGAGATCGCCACCGGTGAGTTCGCCGTTGCCTGCTCCATCTTCCCGTCTACCTCTGCATCGTGCTGTCGTCGTTGCTCCGCGTCGTCCGAGCTCTGCCGCCGCCGTTGCTCATCATCGATCACCATCGTCACCTTTCCCTCGTCGAGACCTAGCCCAGCGAGTCCGCCATCGCCTTCTCATCCCTCCTGTCTTGTTCTTGTCGGGAATTGCAGCCCCTATCCTCGCGTTCGCGTCGCGCCCGAGAGCTCCGCCACCGCCCTTGGCGCCGCCGTCGTGGTTCGTAGTCGGTGCGCCATCCCAGCCACCCAATCCACCCTAGATGTACTCATCGTGGCCCTGTGAACCCGTAGAGCTTGCTCTCTTCGTGTTTGGTGGGCCGTAGCGTCGAGTTCGTCGCCGCCCGAAGCTCTACCGATCCGGCCATGGCGCCGCCATCGTCGATTCTCATCGTCGCCGCCGCTCCTTCGCCAAGAAGTATCCCAGGAGGTTTGCCTCGATATCCCGCACCTTTCCTTCACGTTTTCTCTCGGACTTTGGCCGCACACCACGCTAAACTCACTCGCCGCCGTTCTCCAGCGCCGCCGGCCGCCGTTCATCGTCGCCCGACTCCGTCGTCGCTCTTCCCTCGACGATAACCCTTGAAGTGAGTTCGCCTTGATCTCCTCTTGTTTCCCGTCCAAGTCTCGTCGCAAACCGTGCACCGTAGCACGATTTCGAGGGTCGCCGTCGAAGCTCCGCCACGTCCGGCAGCGGCGCCGCCGCGTCCGTCGTCGCCGGTGTCACCCCTCGAGGTGCCGATCTGTTTCTGACCGCCCGATCGTGATCCAACGGCCCAGATTAGATTAAGCCCGAGTCAAACCCGCCGAGGAATGGTCAGCTGTGCCGATTTTGCTAAAGAGCCCTTGAAGTTTTTGGAAATTAACCCGAGGTCCAAATCAGTTCAAAAGTATTTTAATCTAGGTCCTGTTTCTTTCACTTTAGCCCCTGCAAGATCTAAAATTGCACCCGAGGTCCTGTTTTGGTCTTTTTACCCGTAAGGCCTCGAGTTTTTATAAGAAATTATGTTTTAGCCCTCGAAATTTCACAGATAAGCCCCTGGAACTTTTAAAACTTTGCCAGTAAATCCCTGAACCTTAGAAAAGCCATATCTTTCACGTTTTAACTCCGTTTTAATCCGTTCTCGTTGTGTTAGCTTCATATCAACTTAAACTACGCGTTAACACTATTATTTACACCATACTTTATTTCTGAACTTTATTTATTATTAATTTGATTAAAGGCTAATTACATGTGCTTTCTTAAATAAAATCTAATTAAAGTTTGAGACATCGGTTTTTCTTGTTAAATATTAAATTGATTAATATTTATTTTGTAATTTTTCTAACTAAAATTTAATTAGGCTCTATCTTGTTTCTTCATAAAATTATGTTAACTTGATTGATGTTTGTGACCACTAGTTCTCTAATTAAAAGCTAATTAGAGTTAAACTTTGAGTTGTCATAAATAATTATCAATCTTGGTTAACGTTAACACAAATCTGTTTTTAATGATAATATGATTAATTTAACTAGAGATATAAAGTTATTTGATTAGATAAGCATGTTCCTTTAATTAAAAGCCAATTAAGAATTATATTTTGGTTTTCTTATAAATGTTAATATGGTTAATATATTATAAGTTTTAAAAGTGATAGTTGAACAAGTTATAATATTGGAAACCTAGGTATAACTTTGATGTAACTTGGATTAAGGTTATATTTAGATTTCATATGTTTTCATAGATAACTGTTACTTGGTTTAAATGGTTATTAACTAGTGTTTCGAATTAAAGCCAACTTAGAAGTTTCACTTCCAAGTAATTTGATTAGTAAACCTTTAATGTGATTTTGTTCTAGTGTTCTCGTTTTGCTTATTAATTATCTATCTATTAAGTTTTCTCTATAAAATATGATTAAGTTATATTTCAGATTTTAATAAGCTTATGTAAAATTGATTAATGAGTATTAAACTAGATATCAAACTAAAAGGTGATTAGCATCAAACTTAATGCTTTCTTAAATGAGTATTAATTTGTGAGAATGGCAACATAAATGTGTTTTATCAATAATATTGATTAGTTCAACATGGTCAATAAAAGTTAATCAATTAGATGCTCGCATCATTTTTATTACTAAAGTTATGTGTTTAATTACATAATGTCTAAAAAATAGTTTTAAATAAAATATATTCTTGGTTTTACCTATTTAAATATAATTAAATCAATTTCTAGGAAATAGTCTCTTATATATGATTTTATCAAATTAAAATTTAGAAAGCGTATAGTGTTTCCTTTTATAATCTAAAGTCTTCCGCTAGTTTTAAGTTTTCAATCGTAGTTCTGTTCTCAGCTTTTCCTATGCCTCTAAACTCAATCCTGCTAGTGCACCCTACGTTTCTCACTTAGTCCCTATTCTGTTTTGCCAATCAACTGTCTCCAACATCTATCGCATCCTATAAATTCATCGGCCAGTGTTCCAATGACTGCAGCACTCTTTTATGCAATCCTGACGCTAGTCCATCTTTTCTGAGCCATATCACTAAGTTTGAGTATAGATCTTTTCTTATGTTGTGGTTTCTCTGCAAATCAATATTATTTTAATTTTTAACTTTATATTGCTTCAATGATATGGTGTGAGTTACTATGTCATTGTATTGTAATATAAAATTAAATTATTAAAGTAATATATTATTGTTTGAGATCCTCGTATTCATAAATCCTCTATACGTGTGATATTCCTTGTGTCAATTAAAGCTCTGCCTTGGAAACTTTGTATCTTTCTTTTTCTCTCTAATCTTCATGGTCCTTAAGTTCTTGTGATCGTAGCATCGAGCCCTATCCGTTAGTACGCTCTGTTAAAGCTTTTCTTTTGATTGGTGTATTGTTCTTAGTTGTACTTGTTTGTTGCTTGTATAGTTTTATGCTTACATGCTTGTGTTCGATGATTGCTACGAGTAGACGGAACGTTGTTCAAATGAAGAAGACTTTTGAAGATGTTTTGAGCAGCTATACTTTGGAGAAAGGCAAGTGTCCCTAACCATCCTTCTACCTATGCTTTATTTACAATATCAAGATGTTTTAATCAGAACATGGAGAACCACCTAGGAAAACAGTACAACCATGAGTACTAATGGGCTCTGGTCTTGGCTAATTAATTAGAGACTTTAGTGGATGGTAACCTTACCCGAAAGGGGCATGGGGGGAGGCCTTGATGGGGTACAGCCCGGTCCTCTTGAGCTGTGGGCTTAGCTAAGAGACAAACCTCACTAGGGAGGGTTATGCTTTGCTTGGACTGGAAACCTTAGCGGGTTACTATTTACTAAGGAATCTTTGTAAAGGCCTCGTAGCGTCCCTATGCGGTCACACCTCAGAAGTGTGATTTAAGAGGTTTGGCCACCTCGGCATGGTTGGGTTTAAAGTTCTTTTGAACTTTTACGCGGCTTATGGTGAAAGTGTACAACCTCTGCAGAGTGTAAAACTGATATATCAGCCGTGCTCACGGTCAAGAGCGGCCTGGACCCTTACATGATAATCAAACTTAAACATGATATTAATTCGATCTCTGGTTATTTCTTGTGGCCTTGCTGAGTACAACCATAAGTGTACTCACCCTTGCTAACCGCTGCTCAGAAGAAGAACTTGTATGAAGCTGTTTGAAGATGGTGCTCAGTTCTAGGCATACGCGACCCCCAGTCGACTGCCTGTGAAGTTTGGAGCCTTCGTTTCTAGGATATGCTGTAACTCTGATAGACTTGTAAGTCATTTATAAAGTTTATTTTACGTGACACTGCATCTTTTATTCACTACTGTTATACTATATGTGTGAAACTTGATCCTGGCACACATACAGGGTGCATCTGTGGATACCGCGCCTTGGTCTCGGTCAGCACCTCACTGATGTAGTATACTGGCCTCTGGACCGACGGAGCATGTCCCTCCTCTGTTCTTTCTACTACGATGATCACGCTGACAACCTGAGTTGTAGCGGCCACATATAGATAGAGGGGCTTGCCGTCCTGTGGCGGTGTGAGGATCGGTGTGCTTGCGAGCGACGCTTTTAGCCCGTCGAGGGCTTTTTGAGCTTCAGGGTTCCATGAAAAGCGTTCGTGATTTTTCAGGAGCCGGTACAAAGGTAGGCCCTTCTCACCCAGTTGAGAGATGAAACGGCTGAGTGCCGCGAGGTAGCCCAGTACCTTTTGTACCCCCTTGAGGTCCCGAATTGGCCCCATTCGTTCCAGGGCTAAAACTTTTTTGGGGTTGGGTTTGATGCCTCGCTGAGAGACGATGAAACCCAACAACATGCCCCGCAGCACCCCGAATACGCATTTCTTCGGATTTAACTTCACCCCGTGTGCCCGGAGGCAACCGAATGCAACCTGCAAATCGTTCACTAGATCATCCACCTTTCTGGTTTTCACAACGATATCGTCCACATATGCCTCAATGGTCCGCCCGATGTGGTTTCCGAAAACGTGTTGCATACATCGCTGGTATGTAGCCCCGGTGTTTCGGAGACCAAATGGCATAGTGACGTAGCAAAACATGCCAAACGGCGTGATAAAAGAAGTCGCGAGTTGGTCAGACTCTTTCATCTTGATTTGATGATAGCCGGAATAAGCATCAAGAAAGCATAGCAATTCGCACCCAGCAGTGGAGTCTACTATCTGATCTATTCTAGGCAAAGGAAATGGAACCTTAGGGCATGCTTTATTTAAAACGGTATAATCTACCCACATGTGCCATTTTCCATTTTTCTTCCTAACTAGAACAAGATTAGCAAGCCACGTTGGGTGAAATACCTCCTTGATGAACCCAGGCTCCAAAAGCTTGTGCACTTCCTCCCCGATGGCTCGGCGCTTTTCCTCATCGAACCGCCGCAGTCGCTGCACCACCGGCTTGGAGTGAGGCTGGATGTCAATGGAGTGCTCGGCGACCTCCCTCGGAATGCCTGGCATGTCCGAGGGTCTCCACGCAAAGATATCGGCATTGGCACGGAGGAAGTCGACGAGTACTGCTTCCTATTTGGGGTCGAGGGTTGTGCTGACCCTCAACGCCTTGCCCTCGGGGGTACTGGGGTCGAGGGGCACCGCCTTGGTGTGCTCCATGGGCTCGAAGGTGCCCGCGTGCCTCTTGGCGGAGTCGGCGGCCTCGTTCGCCATCTTCTCCAGATCCGCCACCAGGGTCTCGCTATAGGTGAGGGCTTCCGCGCTTTCGACGCACTCGACGTCACACGCATAAGCATGCTCGTACGACGATCCTACGGTGATGATGCCCTTTGGCCCCGGCATCTTCATCTTGAGGTAGGTGTAGTTGGGGACCGCCATGAACTTGGCCTAGCACGGGAGCCCGAGAATGGCATGGTATGCTCCCAGGAACCCCACCACCTCGATGGTGAGGACCTCGCTCAAGAAGTTGCTGGGAGTGCCAAAGCAGACGGGCAGATCGATTTGCCCGAGGGGATGGACCTGTTTTCCAGGCGCGATGCCATGGAATGCTGCCTTGCTCGGCCGGAGCTGGTCCGTGCTGATGCCCATGAGCTCCAAGGAGTGGGCGTAGAGGATGTTAAGGCTGCTGCCTCCGTCCATCAGAATCGTGTGTTGCCGATGATGGGGTCAACGACGAGCGGGTAGCGCCTCGGGTTCGGGACATAGTCCGGGTGGTCTTCGCAGTTGAAGGAGATGGTCTCGTCTGACCAGGCGAGGTAGGCCAGTGTCGCGAGGTGAACGGAGAAGACCTCTCGACGTTCATGCCTTTGCTCCCGAGGCATCATGTTCACGGGGGGCCCCCCGTGATGAAGAAGGCGTTCTCCACGCGGGGGAACCCATCGTTGTCGTCGCCATCCATGTCCTTCTTCGGGCCATCCTCCTTCGCGGAGGTGCGCTTGTAGTAGCCCTTGATCATCTCGCACTGCTCGAGGGTGTGGTTGATGTTGCCCTTGTGGTACGGGCATGGCTTCTTCAGCATCTCGTCGAACAGGCCTCCTCCCTTGGGGGGACGGGAGGCCTCGAGGGCCTTTTCGGCCTCGCTCGACCGCGAAGGCCTTATCAGAGTCCTTGCCCTGCTGCTGCTGCTGCTGCATGGCTTGTCTAGCCTTCTTGCCTTTGCCACCTCGTTTCTACTTTTTAGCCCTGGCCTTGGGCTTGCCGCCTTCCGCAGGCGTCTCTTCCGCACGCTTCCCCTTGGTCTTGCCATCGAAGATCGCCCCGACGGCCTCTTCTCCAGAGGCGAAGTTGGTGGCGATGTCAAACAGTGAGCTGACACTGGTGGGGTGGTTTCGCCCCAGCTCGCGCACTAGTTCCCGAAAAGTTGTGCCCTCAGGGAAGGCGTTGATGATCTCGGAATCACCCACGCTCGGGAGCTTGGTGCAGCGCTTGGAGAAGCGGCGGATGAAGTCCCTCAGTGGCTCGTTAGCCACCTGCCGGCATCCATGTAGGTCCCAGGAGTTTCCAGGGCACACATATGTGCCCTAGAAGTTGCCCACGAATGTCTCGACCAGGTCATTCTAGTCATGGATCTAGTTAGTAGGCAGGTGTTCGAGCCATGCCCGCGCCGTGTCCGCAAGATGAAGCGGAAGGTTGTGGATGATCATGGCCTCGTATGTGGCCCCGCCCAACTCACAAGCCATACGGTAGTCATTGAGCCATGTCTCAGGCTTTGTCTCACCCGAGTACTTGGTGATGGTGGTTGGCTGACGGAAGCGTGGCGGGATGGCGGCCGAGTGGATTTTTCGGCTGAACATAGGGGTTCCCGGAGGTTCCGGCGTCGGGCTCTTGTCCTCCCCACTGTCGTAGCGGCCCCCTCGTTGGGGGTGCCTGTGGCGGGGATGCGCCACATCCTGCCTCTTTTTGTTCAGGACATTGCACACGTCACCGTCGTCGATGGCGCCACATGTGTCCATGAGTCGGTCCTTCGCGGACCTCCTCGCTTTGTGGTCGCCGGCCGCAAGCGCTTTCCTATCATGCGCCGGCCGATGGGGCGTCCGTGCACCTTTAGGTGGGGTGTGGACGGACTGCTCCTGATCCTGCCTGCTCCCTTCGGCCTTGGAGCTGGCCTGGTGGTGCGTGCGGGATGCGGAACTCTCCGCTTGCAGCATGACCGCCTCT
This sequence comes from Echinochloa phyllopogon, assembly GCA_033239725.1. Classification (NCBI taxonomy): domain Eukaryota; kingdom Viridiplantae; phylum Streptophyta; class Magnoliopsida; order Poales; family Poaceae; genus Echinochloa; species Echinochloa phyllopogon. Next base: position 34,389,122 of record BTCW01000014.1, on the reverse strand, counting down.
TTGACGAGGGCCTGCAGCTGGAGCCGCATGTCGCGTGCTTCTGGTGTCGATGGTTTAGGCATGGCCTGAATCAGAGTTGCCACAGCGATGAGCTTCTGACTCGCTCGCGGTGGTGTGGCGAGACCAGAGTTGTCGCCGTCGTTCATGATGCACGTTCGAGCGGCGCGTCTAGCAGCTCACGCGCGTTCGCCGCGCTCGGGCCGCTGGGCCTCCAACGCCGCATGTAGCTCTTGCACCTACTGGAGCTCCTGTTGGAGTCACGCCTCCAGCTCTCTGCGCGAGCTGTGCCTGCTCGAGTGCGTCTTCGCCCGGCGGCTTGACGGGCGCTGGTGGAGGTTCTTTCCGTTCCTCTCTGTCATGAGTATCATCATCCTCATCAACAGACTCTACTTCACCATCGATGATGAAGCATTCCCATGCGGGGTCGTGCTCCCCATCACTGGAATCGTCTGAGCAGGTGAGGCAGAAATCCGCAGTGGCCTGGAAAGTGGTAAAGCCTTCACGGTCCCGTAGCCCGGAATAATCCAGGCTTGGGTGCTCCTGGCCGTGCACGCTTTCCCCGTCGTTTGAATCGGGTCACGACCCGCCGGGCGAGGAAATATTGAGGTCGCGGATCGAACCCAGTGGGTGATCTGGCGAGTCGTCACGTGCATGCATGTTGGCATTGATTGCCATGGAGTAGTTTGCGGCTGTGTTGCTTTTCTCGTAAGCGAGTTGCACTGGTTCGGCCGCATTTTCCCGGCGTGCTCCCTCTGCGGGAGCTACCGGTTGGGGTGCGCTCTCCCGTGCTGCGGCGGTGGGCTGGAGCAACAGGTGTGCATCCCAGTCGGGGAGGACGATGCGCGGGTAGCGCGCTGCTCCACGTGGATCTGCAACGCGCGCAGCCTCGGACGTCTCCTGAGCTGGGTCGGTGTCGGCCGTATCGGGGTCCTGTCCAATACATCGGGGGCCATGGAGGCGAGCCGCATGAGGAAACCCTCACCGGTCACTTCGAACTCCAGACTCCCGAACATGGTCCGGAGCCCATGCGGAAGTGGGCCATGGGATCCCATGTCGGACCACGACGGCATGGCCTCGGCGTGGCTTGCCGTCAAGGGAATCGATTGGGGTAGTGAGTCGATCACAGCGCTCCCCCCTACCTGGCGCGCCACTATCGGTGCCGAGATTGGTCGGCCAACCTCAGCGCCACACAGAATGCGCTGTGTCCCGTCCCTTGACGGTTGATGCAACAGCTAGCACGATGGCACACAAGGGTTTATCCTGTTTCCGGCCACGGGGCTGTACATCCAGCAGAGTGTGCTTGTGGCACTGTACTATCTTGCACCGGGGTGCTTGTAGTGGGGGGCTACCAGCAATGCGGGAGAGGAAAGGAAGTCTCCAAGTCCCTGTGAATGAGTGTGGAGTGATTGAGGCAAAGTGCCAATATCGTGGAGTGTGGTGGTCGGGTTGTGTTCTGTGGGTTGTTTCCTGCCTCTGAGAGGGCGCCCTCCTCCGCTTTTTATAGACCAAGGAGGGGAGGTCATACAAGTACAAGTGCAGTGCGTGCTACAGGAGAGTGCACTAGAGAGCATGGCGCTGATCCGGCCGTCGTCCTTTGACCTGACCGGGAATTTTGGCAAGCTCTGGCTTCCGCGGGCATCATGGTCCCTCCCGTTCTTGTTTTGTAGTGGCCTCGAGGGGTGGCGGGGCTCCTAGACAGCGTTTAGTCATCGTCTTCCGCCGATTCGAGGGTGTCGCCTTGTCAGTCAGAGGCATGGCCATGGTGGAAGGATGAGAGTAGGCAGCACAGGGGCCGACATGGCGGTAGCTGTCGACCAAAGTGCGCGGCGTGCCCGTTTCGCCAGGGGATGGCCAAGAGTTGGTGAATTTGACTCGGCGTTCATCATCACAGGTCCGCACCTGATCAGAGTCTGCGCTGCATCGCCGTCCGTACCCTCGCTCGAGGGTCCTCCATGCCAATTCGAGGGGCACATCATGGGAGGAAGGACGGGTGTAGGCAGAGCAGTGACGCGGAATGACGCCTGCCAGTCCGCACAGGGTTCCGTACAACACCGTGCGCATCCACACAGTGGTGGTGAGGGTGTACAGTGACCGGAGCAGGTGGAACAGTTAGCTTCTATAGTGTCAGCGGCGCGGCGTGGGGAGAGATCGCCTTTTGACTTTGGCGCCTGGCTGATGGGGCGGGCATTGAATTCCGTTGTTGGGCGGGATGTCGGGGCATGCCGCGTCACGTCGAGGGGTGCGCGGCCCTCGAGCGAGGCGGAGACGGTGCCGCGCTCGCTCGAGGGGGTCGAGGACCCTCGAGCGAGGTGGAGTTGGCACCGCGCCTGCCCTAGGGGGTCGAGAACCCTCGAGCGAGGCGGAGTTGGTGCGCGGCCACTGCGGTCCCCTCGACCAGCGCGCCTGGGCTGCCAGTTGGGCCGTGACGAGCCGTGCTGGGCTGCGTCACCGAGGTGGCTTTCTTGGACTGCTGGTGATTAGGTTCTTTCATGATTTAGCCTTTTTGAGGGTGATTACCCCGATGGTTAGGGGACCCCTTTGGTATGTCCCCAACAAATGCGATGAGTGGTTCACGCCAGTCCTCCTCCTCCTGAGAGGTAGTGACCGCTACGACAGCTTGGTCGGGGTCAATGATCGAGTTCTCGTCCAACAGTTTGATGGACGGCTTGCGCAAGTCTTGGACGAATACGCCAGCTGGCACATTTTCCTGGCGCGGCACATGGCGGCACTCGAGACCGTAGAAGTGAGCTTCTAGCTTGTGGACTTCCATGCAGTACGCGTCCATTGTTTCCTTGGAGCAGTCCCAATTCTTGTTGACCTGCTCGACCACCACTTTCGAGTCACCAAAGCAGAGGATGCGCTTTATCCCAAGTGTCACAGCTATCCTGATTCCATGGATCAGGGCTTCATACTCGGCGCCATTGTCGGTCACCTTGTAGTGTATCTGGAGTACTGTCGACGAATTATATCGAGCACGTCTGCCTGGGGGTACCCTAGAGAGTAGAATTGTGGGCCTCGCCTAGTTCTAAGAATGATGGTGTATGAAAGACACAAAGAATTAGACAGGTTCGGGCCGCAAATAGCGTAATACCCTACATCTTGTATGGTTGATTGTATTCTCCGTACTGCTGTGTAGAAAACATAGGCTTAGTCTTTGATCTAGATGATCTTGTCTCTAGACCCTATGGACTCATCCCTCTGGTCTGGACTACCGAACTAGGACCCCTGCCCTCCTTTATATATCCAGTGGGCAAGGTTACATATGGTAAGTATCCTAGTCGGTTTACAATTGGGAGTTCTAGTCCTAGTAGAAGTACTCGAGTAGTCCGAGTAGTTCTACTAGGACTAGTCTTCTATCTTGAGGGTACCCGGGGATGTATATCCGACAAGCCCCCGAGCATCTTGCGCCTTTGCTTCAAGTCTTGAATGCTTTAACATCTTCGAATAGTTGGAGCTAAGCACAAGACGCTCAAATCTTTAATTAATATGCTCACCGAAGGTGAAGCATATATGCTTAGCCCCCGAGCTTCGAGTTGATTAAAATAATCAAGTCGAGGGTCTTGAAAAAATCTCCAAGTCTTTATCTTGAATTGATCAACAATAGGCACAAAAAATGTGTACCCCTTAAGTATAGCCCCCGAGCCTTCGACTACTTCAAGAAAGTAGCCGAAGGATCAAAAGCAATCTAACGACTAGTTTAAAGTACTCGGCTGGCATTGTAAGGCCGCGCCGTTGAGTACCGACTAGTTATAGTTCTTGTCTCCATGTCATAGCCTGCGGTGTGTAGCCCCCGAGCTTCAAGCGACTAGTTGAAATACTCAATATGTGAGCACCGACTAGTATAAGTACTCGATCGGCTCCGCAGCGTCATGGAGAGGTAAAGCGGTGTCGAGTGTGAACCCTGCAATTTAAATACATAGGATTAGTAGTATCCGATCAAGGAAAAAGAAATAATAGCATTTATAATGCATGTTTAATCTGTTAAGCTCATATAGGATGAAAAATAATAGTAGCATATAGTAATGCATGTAAAGAATAAAGTAATCCTTGATCAAAAGAAATGAGATGGGTTACAAAAACCAAAGTACTCTATCATGACTCAAGGGACAGAGCCACTCTAAAAGAGAGCAGTCATGACTTCTCTTGATATAGTTGATAAACAACTCCTCTTGAACTTGTGCTTTTAAAAGAAAAACAACAAGCTAAAGCAGAGGTCTAAAATCGAGTAAAGGTTTTCGCTCGTGCTCTTATTAGACTTTTAACCACTCGAGTAGTAGCCCTGTTACGTCTAAACGCTTGACCCCGCTTAACCATAGCCTATATATGTGAGACAAATGTCTATACTTTGACATGTAAGCATGTAGGTGTTGCGAAGGAATCGAAGCTTCACGAATTAAGGTGCATGCTACCGAGCGGTGTTGGTCATTAAGAGAAACAACGAGCATAAAATAGTCGAGCATAAAGCATGTCGACGAAAGTATGCGCAATACGCAAAAAGGTAGTCGATTAGGACTTGCTCCTATAGGAGAGGTCACGCGAGGGTTTGTAACCCGTCGGCGAGAGAATCTTGTAGATATAGCCTCCGAGAGCCCTACGTAGTTCGATGCACCAAGTCCGCGGGCTAGTGCCCTACGTAACTCGATTTACCAAATATGTGGGCTAATCGTGGCAAGCTCCACAGTCATCGGCTCATGGCCAAGCATGTACAGAACAAGCTAAAAAAATTATTATAAATAAAATAATTATTAAATAAGACTTAGCTTTGTTCGCGGACGATTGTTGACGAAGCCATGGCGGTTGGCGATGAAGCCGACTAGTCGGAGTTGATTCTGACTAGTTGTTGATGAAGCCATAGTCGTTCTCGACTAGTTTTATGTAACACCCTAAAAATGCCTAATTTAAAATTTAGTAATTGAATCGCTTTTAATTTAATTTATGCTCATATTTATCTAAGAAAACAAATTATTTATGAGAAATAAAATCAAATATAAGGCTAGAAACATTTTTGTTGCACTCATGCTGGCTGCATTGAGTTTCGTTTGTTTGAAGTTCAAATCGGATTTTAAAATCCAATCCAAAATTTCGCTTTTAGGCTTTGCCTTCTATTTCCTTTTCTGGCACTGGGTTGTTTCCTTTTCAAGACCCTCGACTTCGACTAGGACTCTGTCTCGAGACCGACTTCGCTGCCGCCTTCGCCGAATCTTTCCTTGACACGAACGCCAAGACTTGGACCTGAGATCGGACTTTGCTCTATTTATAGTTGCCGCCTTGATCTAAATTTCACTTCTTTCCAATCGAGCCGCAACCTTAGCCGTCGTTCTCGCCGAGAAAGTTCCGCCTCGCTCGAGACCGCTCTCGCCGAGAGAAGTTCTGCCTTGCTCGAGACCCACCCTCGATCCTCCCCGTCGGAGCTTCGCAGTCGTCGAGAAGCACATCAGGAGCAGCCCCTCCGCCGCTTGTTGCCGTCGCCAGTCGCCGTCGTCGTTTGACCACCGACAAGAACCTTCGAAGTGAGTTCGACTCGGTTCACTTTTGATCTCGTCGCATATCGAGCCCCGTAGTGTGTTTTCGAAGGTAGCCGTCGAAAGCTCCGCTTCGTCCGACAGCAATGCCACTGTGTTCGGAGTTGCCAGTGTCAAGCCTCGAAGCCAGCATACCCCTCGAAGAGCCGACCTGTTTTGAGCCGTTAGATCTAGATCCAACGCCGCCGCGTCAGCTCGAGGCCCTGGTCGAACCGGAGGATACCGTCGAAGCTGACTGTTTTGCAAAAGAAGCCTTCACGTTTTCAAAATCAACCCGCAGTCCAACCTAGTCCAAAAGTATTTTCAATTAAGTCCTTTTTCTTTTGTTTTAACCCTTGCAAGTTTTTGAAGTTGCGTCCGAGGCCCAGTTTTGTCTTTTAACAGGAAAACCCTCGAATCTTTAAATAAAATTATGTTTTGACCCTCGAAACTTTCGTAGTTTAGCTTCAAACCGTAGAGATGCCATAGCTTCTCTGTTTTAGCTCCGATTTGAGTGATTTTCGCACTCACGTGTTCGTAGTGAAGCGTAGATTAGTTTTCAACCTTCTTTTGTTCTATTTTTTTATTGTTTGATGTATTGTTCTAATAGATTAATATTGTTTGCATGTACTGGCTTGTATGGATGCTTGTGTGTTGATGTATGAGTCCAGTCAGTGAGTCGTTCGCGTTTGAGTTCGAGGGTTACGAGGAGCAGCATCAGCAGTTTGAGGAAGGCAAGTACAGCACGGACAATCCTTGCTACCTAAACACACCTCTTACATTATTTACTGCATATGCATGTGTCTAAATTGTTATCCTATTAAGGTTATTCCTAGCTTTGTTTATCCTATACCTTGATTACCTTGGGTTATTGCATTTGGGTAGAACTTTGCTAGGCGCAGCTACTGTCACCTTTGTTTAACTGTTAATCTTGACTTAATGGTTCATTTCAACGTTAATGGTAAAACTTGCTTTTTAGCAACATGGATCAGGGAGCTAGGGCGTACGCTTCGTGCTTGGCGCTAGTGTCTCACCGTAAGGACTGGTTCTTAAAGCGGCAACCCAGGAACCTGTCGCCACCGCCGGAACTATAATGGCTCTGGTCTTGGACAAGTAACATGTACGGCTTTAATTCAACAGTAGTGACCGGGGGGCCACCGGCATTATGAGAAGCATGGGTGAGAGTATGGTTTGATCCACCAAGGACGGAGTATCCGTTGGCTATGTCCCCGTGAGGCACAGTCCCGTGTTGGGAGCTTCCGTATGGCGGGGGTTCCACGCGATGCGCTATTTATTTTGTTGTTGTTATTCTTTACCGTGCTTGGACGCCATTGACCCCCTCGTGTTGTGACATGGGCGTTAGTCAATCTCGGTGCCTTGGGTCATGCTGCCTAGGTCGTACCATAACGGCTACTGTTTTGTTAGGGTGTCTTGTGAAAAGCCTCGTAGCGTCCCTATGCAGTCACACCTCGGAAGTGTTGATGTGTGTGGTTGGGTGCAAAGTTCTTTTGAATTTTTACGCGACAGGTGGGTAAAGGGCGAAACCTCTACAGAGTGTACGATCTATCATGATAGCCTTGCTCAGGGTCAAGAGCGGCCTGGATCCTTTTTGATTAGAAGATGCTATTATTTATTACTGTTTAATGTCTACTTCTATTTTACTAATTGGGGAATTTAACCGGGATTCATATAGAAGTTGTACTCTCGAGCTACCCTCGAATCACCCTTGAGGTACCCTCGAATCATACTAAAATCAGCCAACTAAAAGTGCTAATGCAGTACAGCCGGGTCAAGCCTTACTTTTTAGCCTTCATTACCTGTGCTGTATTTGCTAAGTAACTTTGTTACTTACACTCGTTGTTGTTATTATTTTTGGGCAAAATCCCGGATGGGTATCAGATGGATTAGAAGGTGCTGCTGCCGTCGAATTTCCTGAAGATCTACCTTTCTACTAGCTGTGCTCAACCAGCCGGTGTCCCTGTGGATTTTGGACTTCGGCTTTGTTAAATTTGAGAGAGTTTAGTTTATGAGTCTTCCGCTGTAATTTTCATTAAGTTTGAGTCAAACTCTGATGCAAAACCTTATATTTTATTCGAGCATTGAGTTCTATTATCATATTTGTTTGCTATATGTGTAATGACTTCCTGGGAACACATATGGCCGCATCTCGGGTTTCTGTGTAAATCCGGGTGTGACAGATTGGTATCAGAGCCGTGCTGACTGTAGGAACGCAGCCTAGTTAGAATGGTTGATCAAATCATTAGGGGACCACCATGATTTCATTTCAGATCATTTAGTTACGTTTTTCAAAACCAGTGCTGTCGAGTCTTGTGTGAATCATGTCCTTGGTGCTTGATTTTGTTGTTATTGTGCTTATGCTTGATTTGGATTTTTGTAATGATTGTGATGGTCATAGACGCGAGTCTATCTCCATCTAGATATAGGACTAAGGTTGGGTTATCTATTCCCTTTGCACTTCCTCTATCTTACTCTCTATACCACTGAATCATATCTTTTCAAGTACTGCTATCTTCTTATGCACCATCTGCAAGCATGATTTATCTATTACCAGTTGATGGGAATACTGATGGGAGATATCTTGCTATGGTAGATGGTTAGCACCAGAGGCAACCCCGGTGGCAGTGGAAGCAACCAGAACCAGAACCCACCACCTCCACCACCGCCACTCACCATGGAGCAGATGATGCAGATGCAACTTCAGCTGACATAGCAGATGGCGCAAACTATAGCATTGATGCAGCAGAATCAGCAGAACCCGCTTCAACAGCACCACATGCAGCCCAGAGATAAAAGGGGCGAGTTTATGAAGGGACGCCCTCCTACCTTCCACAAGTCTAGCGACCCAATGCAAGCAGAGGACTGGCTCAAGGCAGTGGAACGACAGTTGGACATCGCACAGTGCAACGACCGGGAGAAGGTGTTGTATGGAAGTGGACAGCTCCAGGGAGCAGCTTTGGATTGGTGGGATGCGTACCAGTATGCTCACCCCAATCGTGATCAGATCACTTGGCAGGAGTTCTGCGACAGTTTCCGTTCTAACCACGTGCCGGAAGCGCTGATGACCTTGAAGAAGAAGGAGTTCCTGGCTTTGAAGCAGGAAGGTATGAGTGTCACCGCTTATCGTGACAAGTTCATTGAGTTGGCCCGTTATGCTCCAGAGGATGTGAATACGGATAGGAAGAAGCAGACCCGATTCCGAGATGGCCTGCATGATGCACTCCAGTACCAGCTCTTGTGTTCCAAGTTCGCCACTTTTCAAGAACTGGTGGATAGCGCACTACTGCTGGAGCACAAGCGCCGTGAGATGGAAGAAAAGAAGAGGAAGCTTCAAGGCACAACGTCAGGAAGCAATGTTCGCCCTCGCTTCAATCCTCAGCAAGGAAACCAGCAGGTGGTGACTCCCCAGTGTTTCCAGGGACAGTCCGATCCGCTGAACCGCAACCAGTATCAGCAATGTCCCCAGTACCAGCCACGTCCCCAGTACCCCTCAGCACTACCTCAGCAGCGCCTTCAGAACCAGCCACAGAATGGTCCTGCTCAATGCCCCAACCCGACCAGCAATACACCTACGGCTCCGAGGTGTTTTGGTTGTGGTGAGCTAGGACACTATGCCAGTGCTTGTCCTCGCAAGGCTCAGAACGCCGTTGGTCATAACAACAATCAGAGGGTTGGACAACCGCAGAACCAGAATGGGAATCAGTAGCAGAACCCAGCGAGAGGAAAGGTCAACCACATGGGTGCGGAAACCGCAGAAGGAGCAATGGATGTCGTTGTGGGTACGTTCCCTGTCAACTCGACTCTTGCAACTGTTTTGTTTGATACTGGAGCTTCGCATGCTTTCATATCCGCTGCTTTCGTGAAAAAGAACATGATGATCTTGCAACCTATGGGGAACCCCATGATAGTTAGCTCACCTGGGGGAGAACAGCGTGGCACTTTACGTTGCCCCTGTATCACTATCACAATAAGGGGGGTAGACTTCGTGGTGAACCCGATAGTCCTAGAAACCCTTGGGTTTGACTTGATTCTGGGTATGAGCTGGTTAGCCAGATATGAAGGGGTGATTCAATGCTCCAAAAGAACAGTGCAGCTGACAGCAAAGACTGGTGAGAAAGTGGAGTATCAAGCAGCTAGTCCCTTGGGGCACAATCAGATCTACCAAGCCGAGGGTGTAGCACTGGAAGACAGCAGAGTGGTGTGCGATTTCCCAGATGTGTTTCCAGATGAGTTACCAGGTATGCCCCCAGACCGCAAAGTTGAATTTGTTATTGATCTTAAGCCTGGTACTGCCCCTATAGCTAAAAGGCCATATAGAATGAGAGTAAAAGAACTAGAGAAACTTAAGGAGGAATTAAGGGCGTTGTTAGCAAAAGGGTATATTCGTCCTAGTTTGTCCCCTTGGGAAGCACCGGTTATGTTTGTGGATAAGAAAGATGGGACCCAGAGATTGTGTGTGGACTATCGAGCTTTGAATGAAGTGACCATCAAGAACAAGTACCCGTTGCCGAGGATTGATGATCTCTTCGACCAGTTGAAAGGAGCATGTGTGTTCTCTAAGATCGATCTCCGATCCGGTTACCATCAGATGAGGATACGAGTGACTGACATCCCCAAAACAGCCTTCACAACCCGATATGGTCTATATGAGTTCACAGTCATGTCTTTTGGTCTAACAAATGCACCGGCATACTTCATGTATTTGATGAACAATGTGTTCATGGACTATCTTGACAAATTCGTAGTGGTGTTCATTGACGATATTTTGGTTTTCTCCAAGAATGAGGAAGGGCATGAAGAACATCTGAGGTTGGTGATGCAGAGACTTCGTGAGCATCAGTTGTATGCCAAGCTGAGCAAGTGTGAGTTTTGGTTGAAGGAAGTAGCATTCTTGGGACACGTATTGTCCAATGGGGGAGTGGCAGTTGATCCGAAGAAGGTTAGTGATGTGTTGAGTTGGAGTCCGCCTAAGGATGTGAGTGAAATCAGAAGTTTCCTTGGAATGGCTGGATACTATCGGAGGTTTATTGAAGGATTCTCCAAGATTGCTAAACCCCTGACGGCGTTATTGGAGAAAAATGCCAAGTTTGTCTGGACTGAAGAGTGTCAAGTCAGTTTTGAGGAATTGAAGAAGAGGTTGACCACGGCACCTGTGCTAGTGTTGCCAGATATAACCAAGAGCTTCTCTATCTACTGCGATGCATCTCGTCTAGGATTGGGATGTGTGCTCATGCAGGAAGGTAGAGTAGTAGCATATGCATCAAGGCAGTTAAGGAAACATGAGCAGAACTACCCGACTCATGATCAGGAGTTAGCAGCTGTGGTGCATGCTTTGAAGATTTGGAGGCATTATTTGATTGGTCATAAGTGTGATATTTACACTGACCACAAGAGTCTTAAGTATGTGTTCACCCAGTCAGATCTGAATATGAGGCAACGTCGTTGGTTAGAACTGATCAAGGACTACGATCTGGAGATTCATTATCATCCAGGGAAGGCCAATCTGGTGGCAGATGCTCTGAGTAGAAGGAGTTACGTGAATAAGATCACGGGACATTGCTTACCAGAGGAACTCAGTTCAGAGTTTGAAAGGATGAGTCTGGGATTTGTGACCAGCGTCACCGAGATGGCAGTAGAACCGACCTTGGAACAAGAGATCCGAAAAGGACAGCTCACAGATGAGAAGATCAAGGAGATCGTAGGACTAGTGGCATTAGGAAAAGCCCCTGGATTTCGAGTGGATGACCAAGGGACATTGTGGTACGAGAAGAGGATCTGTGTGCCAGATGCAGTGCAGATTAGGGATGCAATTCTCAGGGAAGCCCATGAATCAGCATATTCGATACACCCAGGTAGTACCAAGATGTATCAAGATATCAAGGAGAGATTTTGGTGGTATGGATTGAAGAGAGATGTGGCCACGTACGTAGCTCTATGTGACACATGTCAGAGAGTCAAGGCCGAACATCAGAGGCCAGCAGGCTTGCTCCAGCCCCTGAAGGTACCTGAATGGAAGTGGGAAGAAGTTGGTATGGATTTCATCACTGGCTTACCTCGCACTCAGAGGGGATTTGACTCAATTTGGGTAATCGTGGATCGTTTGACCAAGGTGGCGCATTTCCTTCCAGTAAAGACCACCTACTCAGGAGCCAGACTAGCGGAGTTGTATATGGAGAGGATTGTGTGTTTGCATGGGGTACCGAAAAGAATAGTGTCAGATCGAGGTACCTAGTTCACATCGCACTTTTGGCGACAATTGCATGAGTCTATGGACACTAAGCTATAGTTCAGTTCAGCTTACCATCCACAGACAGATGGGCAGACAGAACGGACAAATAAGATATTGGAGGATATGTTGAGAGCATGTGCTCTACAATATGGTGCTAGTTGGGATAAGAGTTTACCGTACGCGGAATTCTCGTACAACAACAGCTATCAGAAGAGTTTGCAGATGGCACCATTCGAGGCTCTGTATGGCAGAAAGTGTAGGACACCACTATTCTGGAATCAGACAGGAGAAAGTCAGGTATTTGGACCAGAAATACTAAGAGAGGCAGAGCGACAAGTGCAGATAATCAGACAGAATCTGAAAGTGGCACAATCCAGACAGAAGAGCTATGCGGATAACCGACGGAGGGATCTTAGCTTCGAAGTTGGAGACTTCGTGTATCTCAAGGTGTCACCAATGAGAGGCGTGAAGAGGTTCAATGTTAAGGGCAAGTTAGCGCCTCGGTACATTGGACCGTACAAGGTACTTGGTCGGAAAGGTGAGGTGGCATATCAGTTAGAGCTACCAGAGAAGTTAGCAGGAGTACATGGTGTGTTCCATGTGTCTCAGTTGAAAAAGTGCTTGCGAGTACCTGAGGAACAAATTTCGATTGATGAGCTGAATGTGGAGGAAGATCTTACCTATACTGAGCACCCTGTCAAGATTTTGGAGGAGTCAGAAAGAGTCACCAGAAATAAAGTGATCCGGATGTGCAAGGTTCAGTGGAGTCGCCATTCAGTGGATGAAGCGACTTGGGAAAGAGAAGAAGTCCTCAGAGCTGAATATCCACAGTTATTCCCATCCACATCCGAATCTCGAGGACGAGATTCTTCTTAAGGGGGGTAGGTTTGTAACACCCTAAAAATGCCTAATTTAAAATTTAGTAATTGAATCGCTTTTAATTGAATTTATGCTCATATTTATCTAAGAAAACAAATTATTTATGAGAAATAAAATCAAATATAAGGCTAGAAACATTTTTTGTTGCACTCATGCTGGCTGCATTGAGTTTCGTTTGTTTGAAGTTCAAATTGGATTTTAAAATCCAATCCAAAATTTCGCTTTTAGGCTTTGCCTTCTATTTCCTTTTCTCGCACTGAGCCGTTTCCTTTTCAAGACCCTCGACTTCGACTAGGACTCTGTCTCGAGACCGACTTCGGTGCCGCCTTCGCCGAATCTTTCCTTGACATGAACGCCAAGACTTGGACCTGAGATCGGACTTTGCTCTATTTATAGTTGCCGCCTTGATCTAACATTCACTTCTTTCCAAACGAGCCGCAACCCTAGCCGTCGTTCTCACCGAGAAAGTTCCGCCTCGCTCGAGACCGCTCTCGCCGAGAGAAGTTCCGCCTCGCTCGAGACCCACCCTCGATCCTCGCCGTCGGAGCTTCGCAGTCATCGAGAAGCACATCAGGAGCAGCCCCTCTGCCGCTTGTTGCCGTCGCCAGTCGTCGTCGTCGTTTGACCACCGACAAGAACCTTCGAAGTGAGTTCGACTCGGTTCACTTTTGATCTCGTCGCATATCGAGCCCCGTAGTGTGTTTTCGAAGGTAGCCGTCGAAAGCTCCGCTTCATCCGACAGCAACGCCGCTGTGTTCGGAGTTGCCAGTGTCAAGCCTCGAAGCCAGCATACCCCTCGAAGAGCCGACCTGTTTTGAGCCGTTAGATCTAGATCCAACGCCGCCGCGTCAGCTCGAGGCCCTGGTCGAACCGGAGGATACCGTCGAAGCTGACTGTTTTGCAAAAGAAGCCTTCACATTTTCAAAATCAACCCGCAGTCCAACCTAGTCCAAAAGTATTTTCAATTAAATCCTTTTTCTTTTGTTTTAACCCTTGCAAGTTTTTGAAGTTGCGCCCGAGGCCCAGTTTTGTCTTTTAACAGGAAAACCCTCGAATCTTTAAATAAAATTATGTTTTGACCCTCGAAACTTTCGTAGTTTAGCTTCAAACCGTAGAGACGCCATAGCTTCTCTGTTTTAGCTCCGATTTGAGTGATTTTCGCGCTCACGTGTTCGTAGTGAAGCGTAGATTAGTTTATCAACCTTCTTTTGTTCTATTTTTTTATTGTTTGATGTATTGTTCTAATAGATTAATATTGTTTGCATGTACTGGCTTGTATGGATGCTTGTGTGTTGATGTATGAGTCCAGTCAGTGAGCCGTTCGCGTTTGAGTTCGAGGGTTACGAGGAGCAGCAGCAGCAGTTTGAGGAAGGCAAGTACAGCACGGACAATCCTTGCTACCTAAACACACCTCTTACATTATTTACTGCATATGCATGTGTCTAAATTGTTATCCTATTAAGGTTATTCCTAGCTTTGTTTATCCTATACCTTGATTACCTTGGGTTATTGCATTTGGGTAGAACTTTGCTAGGCGCAGCTACTGTCACCTTTGTTTAACTGTTAATCTTGACTTAATGGTTCATTTCAACGTTAATGGTAAAACTTGCTTTTTAGCAACATGGATCAGGGAGCTAGGGCGTACGCTTCGTGCTTGGCCCTAGTGTCTCACCGTAAGGACTGGTTCTTAAAGCGGCAACCCAGGAACCTGTCGCCACCGCCGGAACTATAATGGCTCTGGTCTTGGACAAGTAACATGTACGGCTTTAATTCAACAGTAGTGACCGGGGGGCCACCGGCGTTATGAGAAGCATGGGTGAGAGTATGGTTTGATCCACCGAGGACGGAGTATCCGTTGGCTATGTCCCCATGAGGCACAGTCCCGTGTTGGGAGCTTCCGTATGGCGGGGGTTCCACGCGATGCGCTATTTATTTTGTTGTTGTTATTCTTTACCGCGCTTGGACGCCATTGACCCCCTCGTGTTGCGACATGGGCGTCAGTCAATCTCGGTGCCTTGGGTCATGCTGCCTAGGTCGTACCATAACGGCTACTGTTTTGTTAGGGTGTCTTGTGAAAAGCCTCGTAGCGTCCCTATGCAGTCACACCTCGGAAGTGTTGATGTGTGTGGTTGGGTGCAAAGTTCTTTTGAATTTTTACGCGACCGGTGGGTAAAGGGCGAAACCTCTGCAGAGTGTATGATCTATCATGATAGCCTTGCTCAGGGTCAAGAGCGGCATGGATCCTTTTTGATTAGAAGATGCTATTATTTATTACTGTTTAATGTCTACTTCTATTTTACTAATTGGGGAATTTAACCGGGATTCATATAGATGTTGTACTCTCGAGCTACCCTCGAATCACCCTCGAGGTACCCTCGAATCATACTAAAATCAGCCAACTAAAAGTGCTAATGCAGTACAGCCGTGTCAAGCCTTACTTTTTAGCCTTCATTACCTGTGCTGTATTTGCTAAGTAACTTTGTTACTTACACTCGTTGTTGTTATTATTTTTGGGCAAAATCCCGGATGGGTATCAGATGGATTAGAAGGTGCTGCTGCTGTCGAATTTCCTGAAGATCTACCTTTCTACTAGCTGTGCTCAACCAGCCGATGTCCCTGTGGATTTTGGACTTCGGCTTTGTTAAATTTGAGAGAGTTTAGTTTATGAGTCTTCTGCTGTAATTTTCATTAAGTTTGAGTCAAACTCTGATGTAAAACCTTATATTTTATTCGAGCATTGAGTTCTATTATCATATTTGTTTGCTATATGTGTAATGACTTCATGGGAACACATATGGCCGCATCTCGGGTTTCTGTGTAAATCCGGGTGTGACATTTTAACTAATCGAGAGTAGTCGAAGTAGTCGTACGCTGAGTCGATGAAGCCGATCCCGACTAGTTTTAACTAGTCGAGTAGTCGAAGTAGTCGTGTTCGCGTACATAGAGTACTCGATGCCCGTCCTCTTGGAACGGCAACTCGGTAAGAACCACCGCTGTGAGCCTGGACTCGTCATCCTCGGGTGGAAACTCAGGAACCAAGTCGAGCCAATGAACATGGAGTCCTCCTGGCGCTCTGGTGACCACCAATCCCGAGGGTAATCGAACAAGTGGCTCATCCATCGTGAATTGAGTTTGAATGAAGGTGTTGCAGATATTTTGAATGCTTGTCGGGGAGTTGCTCGACGCAGTCGAATAGTAGTCGCTGTCGATGTCCTCTGATGGCTTCAGAGCCAGCTCAGAGTCCTCGCAACCAATCTCGATCTTGCCGAGTGCTTTCGTAATAGCCCCCTCTTGGTTAGCAGCATAAGCACGTTGATATATGGCCGCAACACTTCGAAGTCCGAAGGGGAGTCGGGCTGGGGGGTAGTCCGATGGCAAAGCCGACTCGGAGTTCCCGACTCCTTCCATAATGGGAAAAGAGTTGTACCCAGACACGACTTGTCGAGTCCCGATCGAAGTCTGAGACAGAATCGAACTCGAAGTCGACATCGATTCGGCAGTTGATGCTTCATCTGAAAGTGAGATCGAAATTGAATCCGAAACAGAAATTGAACTCGAGGTTGAACATGAGAACGAAGTTGACGAAGAAGTCGCCGGGTAAGGGCCTGGTCGATCCACCAAGAATGATTCGAAGCCACCTTCACCATCAGAGACAAAAGTCCATGCTCCGATGACAAAAGTCGCACCCTTCTCGACGCCTTGAGTTTTGAAAGTTGATCCCATCGCGCCTAATGTTGAACTTCAACGAGATAGCCCCACGGTGGACGCCAAGTGTCCACGAATTATATCGAGCACGTCTGCCTGGGGGTACCCCAGAGAGTAGAATTGTGGGCCTCGCCTAGTTCTAAGAATGATGGTGTACGAAAGACATAAAGAATTAGACAGGTTCGGGCCGCAAACAGCGTAATACCCTACATCCTGTATGGTTGATTGTATTCTCCGTACTGCTGTGTAGAAAACACAGGCTTAGTCTTTGATCTAGATGATCTTGTCTCTAGACCCTATGGACTCGTCCCTCTGGTCTGGACTACCGAACTAGGACCCCTGCCCTCCTTTATATATGCAGGGGGCAAGGTTACATATGGTAAGTATCCTAGTCGGTTTACAATTGGGAGTTCTAGTCCTAGTAGAAGTACTCGAGTAGTCCGAGTAGTTCTACTAGGACTAGTCTTCTATCTTGAGGGTACCCGGGGATGTATATCCGACAAGTACGTACTTGAGGTGCTTGCCCTTTGGGGAGATGAATAATACTCCTGCGCTAGTTCCTTCGAGGTTTAGGGTGCCGTCAAAGTACATGGTCTAGTGCTCGGGTGGCTCGATCGGTGTGGGAGCTCGGATCTCTGTCCACTCAGCCAGGAAGTGTCACACCCCAAAATTTTCAGATTTTGGGATGTGATTTAATAGCACAATTAATATAATGATTTTCTCAATTTTCTAAAATTTTTTCCAAGCTTTATATAATTAATAGGAAATTTAGTATAAGAAAATCAATTTTCTAAATTAAATTAAAAAGAACATAGGTTTATTATTGAGTGTCTTGCATTCATGCTGCTGCATTGAGTTTTGTTTGTGCGTAGCTCAACTAAGAATTTAAATCTAGTTTAAATTCTAGTTTGAATCACCTTGTTTCAAGCTTTAGAAAAGTTGTTTTGGCCTGAGTTCACTTTCGCTCCCTAAACTATTCCATCGGTCCGCTCTTGCTCCCCCTT
Source organism: Echinochloa phyllopogon (assembly GCA_033239725.1). Taxonomy (NCBI): domain Eukaryota; kingdom Viridiplantae; phylum Streptophyta; class Magnoliopsida; order Poales; family Poaceae; genus Echinochloa; species Echinochloa phyllopogon. The sequence continues at coordinate 34,371,786 of BTCW01000014.1, read as the reverse complement.
CTTTCTTCCCCCGGCCCACTGTTTCTCTCGGCCAAGTCCGCCTTTGCTCCCTGGATTCTCAGCCCAGCTCCCTTCTTTCCTTTCCTTTCCCGGCCCGTTTCCCTTCTTTCGCCCGACACGGCCCAACCGAACTCTTCTTTTTCCTTTTCTCCTAAGTCGCAGACAAGTGGGTCCTACCTGTCAGGCCCTTCTTCCCCGTCGTGTTCGAGACGAACTCGAACCCGAGTCCGAGCGCCGCCATCTCCACCCCGACGTCGAGTCCCTCCTCTTCACGCCGCCGAGGCCCCGGTCTCTGGCCTATTTAAAGCGCGCACCCGCCTGCAATCTTTCCCCAACCAAGCTCGCCTCGCAACCCTCGTTCTCATGCCGTGCCGCTGCTCGAGATCCGCCACCGCATCGGTTCACCGTCGACCGCCGCCGACGTGAGCTTTTCCTCGACGAGATCGCCACCGGTGAGTTCGCCGTTCCCTGCTCCATCTTCCCGTCTACCTCTCATCATGTTTAGTGGTCTGTAGCATCGAGTTCATCACCGCCGAAGCTTCACCGATCCATCCATGGCATCGCTGCTGTCGGTCATCGCCTCTACGCCACTCCGCTCGTCCAGATTCCCCAGAAGTACTCCCCTCATCGCTCCACGTCTGTAGAGCCAAACCCCGGTGCAAACCAAACTCCGTAGCCTCAGATCGAGTTGCTCCGGCGCAGCGCCGCCGCGGAGGAGCGCAGCGTCGCCGTCCTCGCCGGCGACCGAGGTCCCGAACCCCCCCTAACCGTCCGATCTTGAGTCAACGTCTCAGATTAGATCCAGCCCCGAGTCAAACCAATCCATACCGGTCAGCGCTGGCAGTTTTGCTAAAGAGCCCCTACCCTTTTTGTAAATTAACCCGTGGTCCAGTTCTATTCAAAAGTATTTATAGTTAGGTCCTAATTTTTACAGAAACCCCCTGTCTTCTTTAAAAATAGCACCCGAGGTCCTATCTTGGTTCATTTGCGATTAAACCCTCCTATTTTAATACAAAATTATGTTTTAGCCCTAAGTTTTTGCAAATAAGCCCCTATAACTTTTAAAACTTTGCCAGCAAGCCCCCGAACCGTAGAAACGCCATAACTTCTTCGTTTTAGCTCCGATTTGAGTGATTTTCGCGCTCACGTGTTCGTAGCAAAGAGTAGATTAGTTTTTCAGCCTTCTTTTCTCCTGTTGCTACTGTTTGGTGTACTATTCTAATAAAATAATATTGTTTGCATGTACTGGCTTGTGTGGATGCTTGTGTGTTGCTTCGTGAGTCCAATCGGTGAGCCGTACACACTTGAGTATGAGGGTTACGAGGAGCAGGACCAGCAGCAACAGCAGCAGTTTGAGGAAGGCAAGTATAGCACGGACAATCCTTGCTACCTAAACACACATTTACACTATTTACTGCATATGCATGTGTCTAAATTATTACCCTTTTTAAGGTTGTACCTAGCTTTATTATCCTATACCTTGATTACCTTGGGTTATTGCATTTGGGTAGAACTTTGCTAGGTGCAGCTACTGTCACCTTTGTTTAACTGTTAATCTTGACTTAATGGTTCACTTTAATGTTAATGGTAAAACTTGCTTTTTAGCAACATGGATCAGGGAGCTAGGGCGTACGCTTCGTGCTTGGCCCTAGTGTCTCTCCGTAAGGACTGGTTCTTAAAGTGGCAACCGAGGAGCCTGTCGCCACCGCTGGAACTATTATGGCTCTGGTCTTGGACAAGTAACTTGTACGGCTCTATTTTAACAGTAGTTACCGACAGGCCGACGGCGTTATGGGAAGCATGGGTGAGAGTATGGTTTGATCCACTGAGGATGGGGTATCCGTCGGCTATGTCCCCATGAGGCACAGTCCCGTGTTGGGAGCCACCATATGGAGGGGGCTCCACACATTGCGCTACTTATTTTGTTGTTGATATTTTTTGCCGCGCTTGGACGCCATTGACCCTCCTATTCGGAGCGCCCTGGGAGTCAGTCAATCTTGGTGCCTTGGGTCATGCTGCCTAGGTTGTACCATAATGGCTACTGTTTCGTTAGGGTGTCTTGTGAAAAGCCTCGTAGCGTCCCTATGCGGTCACACCCCAGAAGTGTGATTTGTAAGGTTTGATCCACCTCCACGTGGTTGGGTGTAAAGTTCCTTTGAACTTTTATGCGACTGGTGGGTAAAGGGCGAAACCTCTGCAGAGTGTAAAATCTATCATGATAGCCTTGCTCAGGGTCACGAGTGGCCTGGATCCTTTATGATTAGAAGATGATGTTATTTATTACCGTTTAATGTTCACTTCTACTAAATTAATTGGGTTACAATTGGGATTCATGTAAGTGTAGTGATTATGATGATGTTAAAATGAAACAACTAAAATTGCTAATGCAGTTCAGCCATGTCAAGCCTTTCTTTTAAGCCTTCATTATTCATGTTGTACTTGCTAAGTAAGGCATTTACTTACACTTGCTATTCAACAAAATCCCGGATGGGTAACAGATGGATTAGATCGTACCGCTGCTGTTGAATTTCCTGAGGATCTGCCATTCTACTAGCTGTGCTCAACCAGTCGGTGTCCCCGTGGGTTATCGGTTTCATTTTCGTTTAGAGAGAATTAATATTGAGACTTCCGCTGTTTTAATTAGTTATTTGAGTCAAACTCTGATGTAAAACCATTTTATTCAAGCATATGTACTCTGTTTATCATATTTGTTAACTATATGTGTTCTGTGGACTTCCTGGGCACACATATAGTAGCATTCGGGTTTCCGTGTAAATCCGGGTGTGACAGGAAGTCCATCAGGACATGCGACTTGATGGACTGCCTCGATCTGAAGGTGATGTCGAAACTGTCGAGTTCGACAGCCCACTTGACAACTCGGACGAGTGGGAAGTTAGACACCACGTGTACAGGGTGTGCCTGGAAATAGTGATGCATCTTTCTTGAGCAGATCAAGAGCGCGTATAGCAACTTCTGTGGGTGCTGATAATGAATTTTGGAGTCAGCCAGCACTTCGCTGACGTAGTAGACAGGCCTCTGTACCGGGTACGAGTGGCCTTCTTCTTTTCGCTCCACCACCAAGGCTGCGCTGACTATGTAGGTGGTTGCTGCTATGTATAGCAAGAGAGTTTTGTCCTTGTTGGGCCCGGTGAGCACCGGCGGCGTGACTAGAAACGCTTTGAGGTCGGCCAATGCTTGGTCGGCTTCCGGCGTCCACTCGAACTTGTCGGCTTTCTTCAAGAGCTTGAAGAAGGGAGCACCGCGTTCACCTAGCTTGCTGATGAACCGGATGAGGGCCGCCATCATCCCCGTAAGCTTCATCACTTCCGTCTTGTTCTTCATACGTGGCAAGTTTTGGATTGTCATGATCTTCATCGGGTTAGCCTCGATCCCGCGCTGGCTTACCAGGAACCCCAGGAGCTTGCCTGAGGGTATGCCAAAAATGCATTTGGTTGGGTTGAGCTTCCACCTGAAACACCGTAGGTTGTTGAACGTCTCCTTGAGGTCGGCGATCAGGGTGTCTGGGTCGTAGGTCTTGACCACGACATCGTCTACGTACGCCTTGGCATTACAGCCGATTTGTCTAGATAAGCAACTCTGGATTGCTTTCTGGTATGTGGCTCCAGCATTCTTGAGGCCGAAGGTCATGGTGTTGTAGCAATATATGCCATGGGGCGTAATGAACGCCGTCTTGTCTTGGTCGTCTGGGTTGAGGGCTATCTGGTGATAGCCGGCGTAGTAGTCGAGGAAGTAGAGTAGTTTGCACCCAGAAGTAGAGTCGACAACCTGGTTGATACGAGGAAGAGGGAAGGAGTCCTTAGGGCAGTATCTATTAAGATCAGTATAATCAATGCACATTCTCCATTTACTGGTTTTTTTCACAAGTACAGGATTTGTGAGCCATTTGGGGTGCTTGCACTCCCGAATGAAACCAGCTACAAGGAGCTTATTCAATTCTACCCTAATGGCCTCCTTGCGATCTTGTGCAAACCGTCGAAGCTTCTGCTTGACCGGCTTGGCGGTCTTCACCAAATCCATGGAGTGCTCAGCCTTCTTCCTTGGGACTCCTGGCATATCCGAGGGTTTCCATGTGAATATGTTCCAGTTATCCCGCAGGAAGGAGGTGAGCGCGCTTTCCTATTTGGGGGACAGGCCTGGGCCTATCAGCGCCGTCTTAGAGGGGTCGTCGCTAGAGAGGCTGATTGTCTTCGTCGCTGAGTCAGGCTCGAGTGCTGTCATGGTTGCGTCTTGCTCCGGCACCTTGGAGTCGGCGGGTGGATTGGTCCTGGCCTTGGTAGCGAGCAGCACGCTGTTGCCGAGTTGGTGAGATAGCTCGGCGAGGCGCACCGCATCATCATCGCACTCGTATGATGTCCTAACGTCGCCCCGGACGCTGATGACCCACCTGGGAGCTGGCATCTTCATCACCAAGTAGGTGTGGTTGGGTATTGCCATGAAGCGCACCAGCATGGGCCGACCGAAGATGGCATGGTAGGAACTGCTGAAGTCCGCTACCTTGAAGTGCAGGAACTCGGTGCGGTAGTTCTCCGAAGTGCTGAAGGTGATGGGCAGGGTGACTCTTCCCATGGGGTAGGCGGCCTTCCCCGGGATGACACCGTAAAATGGGTGGTCGGCCCTGCGAAGCTTGGAGTAGTCGAACCCCATGTCGTTGAGCGTCTTGGTGAAAATGATATTGAGGGCACTGCCCCCGTCGATCAGTACCTTGGTCAGGAGGGCCCTATCAACAACCGGGCTGACGATGAGGTGGTAGGAGCCTAGTTCAGGCAGGTGTACCCAGTGGTCCTTCCTGGAGAAGGTGATGGACATGTCCGACCACCTCAAGTACTCGACCGACTTTGTGCCTACGAGATGTATCTCGTGGCTGTGGAGCTTCTTCTTCCTCTTGTCTGGAAAGGCGATAGGGCCTCCTAGGATGATGTTGACCTCTCGGTCGGCATTCTGGAAGTTGTCGCGCGGCTCGCCTTCCGGTCGGGTGCTCTGGTTGGGTCGGCGATCGCCTCCATTCCGAGGTCGGTCGTTGCGGCGATATCCGCAGTTGCGTCGGTCGTCGGGGCGCTCGTTCTGGCGGTCGTTGTCCCTCTTGTCGCTGTGGTTGTTGTTGTAGCGCGGCTTCTTCGGCATCGGGGGAACGCCGAGTTCCTTCTTGAGGATCCAGCAGTCTTTGAATGAGTGCTTCGCGTCCTTATGGAAAGGGCACGGTTCGTTGAGGCGGGCGATCTCATCGAATTGGAGTGTGGACTCGACCCGGCCTTCACCCTCCATGACTATAGCGATGTCAGGTCGGAAGTGTCTGCTGCGCACTCATTCCACCTTCTTGTTCTTGGCTGGTTGCCAATCATGATCCTTGTCTTTCCGGTCCCTGCCCCGGAATTGAGCTAGCTCTGCTGCGTCGGCCTTGGCTTCCTCCTCAACCACCTTCATCATTTCCCCAACCGTCTTGGGGTCTTTTCTGAACAAGGTACAAAAGACATCCTTGTCGTACAGTCCGCGATGGAAGGCATCAATGATGTCCCTCTCTTTGACATTTGAAAGCTTGTTTCGGTTGTCAAAGAAGCGGTTAGTGTAGTCTTGGAGACTTTCACTTCTCTTCTGCTGTACTAGATTGAAGTCGAATCTAGTTTCGGGTCGAGTGTAGGTGGCCTGGTAGTTCTTTGTGAAGGCCTTGAAGAGTTGTTACCAGCTGTCGATGGAGTTCTCTGGGAGCCCAGAGAACCATAGTTGTGCCGCCTTCCCCAGCATGATGGGGAAGAAGGCTGTTGCCTGGTCGTTGTCACCGCGGGCGGCTCATACCGTCATGATGTAGGTCTGGATCCAGAGCTTGGGGTCGGAGCGGAGGTCGAACTTCTCGACCATGGCCGGCTTGAACGTATCAGGCCAGCGGACGCGATGGAGTCGTCTGCTGAATGCCTAGAAGCCCTCGATCTCGAAGTCGTCTCCCGAGTTGTCATTGGAGTACTCGGGTCGGTTGCCTCGGTGATCTGGTCGGCTATAATCTTCATCGTACCACTCACAACAGTCCAATTCGGCCACATCGCGCTCACGATGGTAGTTGTTGAGCACACCCCGCACATCGCGGTCTCCCCTGCGGAGTCAATCACGGAGATCACCGTCAGGGTGGTGATAGTCGCGGCGCCGGTTGCTGCCGCCTCTTCTGTTGCGAGGGTGCCTGCCCTCTGAGCCTTCTGGCTGGTGGTCGGCCGCACCCTCCTGGTCGACTTCTTCTGGGATGACCCCTAAGGTTGGGGATCTAGCACGGCGCCTGTCCCGATCAGATCTACTATACCCGTTCCAGCCGGAATTGGATCTGTTTGAGCATGACTGACTAGATCTGGATCTATCCTGTCTGTCTTGCTAATGGAGCCGTTGTGCGACGTCTAGCCAAGCTTTCAGGCGAGCGGCCTCTGGGGTTGCTGCCATGTGTTCCAGCTCGGCGATGCACGCGGCTATAGCCACGGACGGGGTGAGGTAGTTGGCCCTGGCTCTCTTGAACTCGCGATCTAGGATCTGGGATAGATGGAGCGGGGGCCGGCCAGAGTAGTCGGCAGCCGTGTTCCGCAGTCCGTTCGGGAGTTCGGCCGCCGGACGGCCGAGAACCCGCTCGGACATGGCGATGCAGTCGGCGAGCGTGTCGTTGATGCGCTCTAGCCCATCGATGATCTCATGCGGGTAAGGTACCCGATGCCTAGGAAGTAGATCTAGGATCCAGTCCCTGATGCTGAGCTGCTCGATCTGCTGCATGAGCTGATCTAGCACATCGGGAGGAGATCCCGGAGTTGTCAAGGTTGAGTCCTCCGGAGTCGAGTTGACTCTAGTGGAGCTTGAGTCGCTGGAGTCGGCGAAGAAGCTGATGCCCGGAAGGTGCTTGGGGCTGTGTTGGCACTTCTAATGATCCAATATCAGGATTGGGAATATCGGTACTGGATGCAAGGAGTGTTTCAGTGGTTTTCCTTATGGCTAGTAAAATATAGAAATATTCTGCAAGTGCACAGAATCACCGCTATAGAACTTCACCTAGGAGTATCCCGAGGTATCGTAATTTATATTTCCGCAGGGAAGCTTTGGCAAGAGTACTAACAAATAGATATTCGAGACTATCAGAGAAGGGTACTACTAGACAAGACAGGGGATAAACGGTATTGGATAGGAGTGGATATACCATGACACACACAGCTCAAGGAGGCTCGGATAGATGAGAGAAGGTATATATAGTTGGGAGGACAACAAGAAGAGATAAAGGATTCCTGGGGACTCTATCTACCTAAGTCAAGTGGTTAGAGATACAACGGCTAAAGAGCCAGCACTAGTAGGTCTGGAATAAGTCTAGAGCCTTACTTGGGGACTACAGGGTCTCCGACACACAGAAAGGGATGAGAAGGGGTGCTGACTACCCTGAACCTTGGGTCCTAAGACACCGGAACTAACGTGATGGGCTACAAAGACCGGAAGGGCTGTCACCACCTCCCGGCTACCACCTCCGTTGCGATGGGTAGAAACTAAGGCTACTGACAAGTCTAGGAACCACTCCTACATAGATCAATAACTACTTACTTCGCTAGCAGAAGCAAGCAACTCTAACTCACACCCCAATGACAAGTCACCGCTAGTGTGAGCAGAGATGAAGAACCAATTAAGACAAAGACTTAAGCAAGCACTAGAAGCACTAGAACTAGAATTGACTATAGTCTAAACACTATATAGAAGCAACTAGACTAAAGTAGATGCAACTATATAAGACAAAAGTAGAATAAAGTAGATAACTATATTGATAACTCAAATGTCAACAAAAGTAAAGGAAATATACAAGAGCTTTACCAGAGCTTCTGAAGACTACTCCGGAACCTCCGAGGCAGAGCTCGACTCGACTCTAACTCCCAACTAAACTAACCTAACTCTACTAAAGAGAGAAGTGGAAGAAGAGCTCTTGGCTTGTGGTGTGTGTTACAAGTGAAGTGTAGGCCTCTATTTATAGCACTCTAGGGTCGGTTGAGGTAGGGTAACTGCCAAGGAAGAGGGCAGAGGCAGTTGCCGGCCGTTTCGGCCGAGGGGGTCGGTTCGGCCGAACCCTCCTGTTCGGCCGAACGGAGGATCCACTGCCTCAGCCATCTATGGCCAAGATGCACCCCCTGGAGTCGGTTTTGGTGCTGGGGGCGGTTCGGCCGAAGGCCCCAGTTCGGCCAAACTGGGCCTGGCCTGTGGCCAGCCTCCCAAGCACCGCCTCTTGCTTGTGGACCCCTTGGGCTGCCTTCTGATTGCATGGGATTGAGTTGTGTGGGCCCAGGATGACTTGGCGTGGGTCCGAGTTGAGTTGGCGGTCGTCCCATGTGTCTTACATAGTCATTGGATGACATGGACGGCTCCCCTGGCCCGTATGGCTAAGGGGGGGTAACCGGCCGAACGACATGTATTTGTAAACATTGTTCCTGCAAACATGACACTCACCAAAACTCGTGGAACTTTATTAGAAATAAAACCTAAGTACATGGAATGTTGCATAGTCTCTCACTTATTCTCGAGTATTGGTGGTCGAATTTGGGTCGTAACGACAGCCAACAGGTTGCTGCTTACGTCCGCCGGGAAGATGATGTCTGATGGATCTGCCATCAAGCTAGCGGTGATTTCGGATTGAAAAAGCACGATGATCACCCCTACCTGGCGCGCCAACTTTCGGACCTTAGGACCGGCAATCCACTTGGGGGTACCCGAGTGGTTGATTTGTAGGAGGGCGATCATCGTGCTAGTAGCTTGATGGTACACAGGAGGCACTGATTTAGATAGGTTCGGGCTACCTGAAGGTATAATACCCTATGTCATGTGTCGGTGGTGTGTGATTGTATTGCTGGTACTCGGCCGAGCTTCAGGAAGCAAGGGCGAGCGTATGGGTTACAATGGGAGATGCATTGTCCCTCGTGGGGGTGCCCTAGACCGCCTTATATAGGGTTGATAGGCTAGGGTTTACACGTCGGTTTACATCTAAACCTACTTGGCTTCAACACGGACTCTAATCTGAGTTGGTTACAACTGAATATCCCGAGATATCCGGAGGAGCCATCCGCCGAGTCCTTATCTTCTTGTTCGTCAAGTCAGAGAGCCCGTATGGGCCGACTGGAGGTCGACCCATGGGCCTGTCAGAGGTGGGCCCTGAGCGCCATGGTCTGGTATGACAGTGGGCCCAAGGATACCCATATCCCACACCACTCGCCCCAGTGCTACGCAGCACCGCCGCCGAGGCTTCTTCGGCGTGCGTGTCACGCCAAGCGGCTCTATAAAAGCCGCCGCCGCTCGGGCTCATGCAAGCCCTAACCGACGCCCTCGGCCACCACACGCCCCCCCCCCCCCTCACCTCTCTACAGAGCATTGTGCAGCTGCCAAATCCCGCCGCCGTCGGTATTCGAATGCCGCCGCCCGCTATTGCTGGCAACCCGCCGCTTTCGCTGCCCGACTGGTCAAATCGAGGCCGCCAAGACCTCCCCCACGAGAGCCCCTCACCGCCGGCCATCTGTCTCCGCCGGGAGCTCGATTCCGGCCACCAACATCGATGGTGAGCAGTCCCTCGAGTTTCGCTCGTGCTCCTCTACCTCATGCACCACCTCTCCGCCGACCGTAGGCCCCCACATCGCCAGCGACGCCGACGAGCAGAGCCACCGGCGAGCCCCTGTGTCTGTTTGAGGTAGAGGACGACCTCTTTTGCATTTAGGTCCCTAGAGTTTCCTGTTATTCTTTGGATCTATTCGTGAGTCTTGCACCTCTTCCGAAAAACCCCCTAGGAATATTAGATCCCAGCACATAAGTCCAACCCGAGCCTTTTTCTAGATCTAACCCTGAGTTTATGCCTTTCGCGAGCCCTATTCACTGAGTCTTGCAAAAATCCTCTGCTAGCCCCTGAAGATTAGGGTTAATCGCGTATAGGTCCCTGCAATCTTGTTTTTGAAATGAAAACCATGTTCTAGATCCGATTTAATCCATTTTCATTGTGTTAGATTCATGACAACTTGAACTACACGTTAGCGTTGTCATTTACCCCATACTTTATTTCTGAAATTTATTTGATATTAATTTGCCTAAAGATTATTTAAATGTTTCTTTCTAATTAAAATATAAATAAGGTTTCTAATCAGTTTTCCATGTTGTTATTAATTTGATTAATATTTATTCAATGTTTTTTATAAATAAAATTTAGCTAGGCTATATCTTGATTTTTGTAGAGAGATGTTAATTTGATTAATGTGTATTTAACAACTTTTCTAATTAAAATCAAATTAGAGTTAAACTTTGGCTTTCATAAATAAATGTTAATTTGATTAATTAATATCAACATAAATATGTTGTGAATAATAATATGACTAGTTCAACACTGTTCGTAAAATTATTCGATTAGATGTTCTCATATAATTTATTTTAAGTTAATACTTTAATTAAAATAATTTGTACTTGAATATTTATAATTAAAAATATAATGAAGCTTAAAATATAAATTGTATTAATTATTTATACATGATTTTACCTGAATTAAAATTAATGAAGCTTATAATCTTTCATTTATGCTCCATTTTCAGCGATTCTTGCGCTAATGTGACCTTAGAATCGAGCACGTCTGCGTAGCGCGCTCTTTTAAAGCTTTTCCTTTGATTGGTGTACTGTTCTTAGTTGTATATTGTTTGTTTGCCTGTTTAGCTGCTTGTTGCTCGATGATTGCTGTGAGTAGAGGAACGCCATCGAGAGATATCAAGAAGAAGAAACACGGTTCAAGTGATTTGAAGATTTAGAGAGCAAGAGTGGAAGACTCTGAGTAGCAGTACCTCTGTTGGATAAAGGCAAGTATAGCACGGACAATCCTTGCTACCTAAACACATCCTTTACATAATTTATTACTTTCATATGCATGTGTCTAAATTGTTATCCCTTTTATGGTTTGTCACATCTGACCCAGTTTGTATGGCCCAGTAGTGGCCCATGAGTGTGGGATGCATGTGTTTAGTGCCACATTGCTGGTTTAGCAAGGGTGGAGGCAACTTATAAGCCTTTGTCTTCCAGCCATAGCACCTTCGGGTTAACCCTTTTACACAAAGCGAGGACGAAAGTGTAAGCAGGGTGCTATGTGTACACGTGCCTGCCCCTACGGAAGGGCTGGGCGGTGCGGCTCGTGGAAGGCGGGGTGTTACAAATGGTATCAGGGCCGACCCTCGCGGTTGCGCGTATGAGTCAGTGTGCGGGCATAGGGCGCATTGCGCATGTGGCCCGGGTAGGGCATACGGCATGGACTATGGCGTCTGCACTGGACGTACGGGCGTGCACCAAGGGGGAATGTTCCTGGACATTTGCCCATGTGGGTGAGTTGCACCGACGAGGATGTCGGGTTCTTTGAGGGGGGATGTATGTCACATCCGACGCAGTTTGTATGGCCCAGTAGTGGCCCATGAGTGCGGGATGCACGTGTTTAGTGCAACATTGCTAGTTTAGCAAGGGTGGAGGCAACTTATAAGCCTTTGTCTTCCAGCCATAGCACCTTCGGGTTAACCCTTTTACACGAAGCGAGGACGAAAGTGTAAGCAGGGTGCTATGTGTACGCGTGCCCGCCCCTAGGGAAGGGCTGGGCGGTGCGGCTCATGGAAGGCGGCGTGTTACACGGTTGTACCTAGCTTTGTTTATCACGTACCTTTATTACCCCGGGTTATGCATTTGGGTAGATCTTTGCTGGGCGCAGCTACTGTCACTATTATACAAATGTTAACTTTGACTTAAAGGTTCACTATAATGATGATGCTAAAACTTGCTTTTTAGCAACATGGATCAGGGAACTAGGGCGTAAGCTTCATGCCTGGCCCTAATGTGTCTCCGTAAGGACTGGTTCTTAAAGCGGCAACCCAGGAGCCTATCGCTACTACTGGAACTATTATGGCTCTGGTCTTGGATAAGTAACTTGTACGGCTCTATTTTAACAGTAGTTATCGATAGGCCGATGGCATTATGGGAAGCATGGGTGAGAGTATGGTTTGATCCACCGAGGACGGTTTTACCATCAGCTATGTCCCCATGAGGCACAGTCCCGTGTTGGGAGCTTCCGTTCGGTGGGGGTTCCACATGTTGCGCTATTTAGTTTGTTGTTGTTATTCTTTGCCGCGCTTGGAAGCCATTGACCCCCTCATGTCGCTACATGAGCGTCAGTCAATCTCGGTGCCTTGGGTCATGCTGCCTAGGTTGTACCATAACGGCTACCATTTGTCACACCCGGATTTACACAGAAACCCGAATGTTACTGTATGTGTGCCCAGGAAGTCCACAGAACACATACAGCCTACAAATATGGAAATCAGAGTACATATGCTCGAATAAAGTAGCTTTGCATCAGAGTTTAACAATATACACAATGGAAGACTAACTATTAACTCTCATCTAGGTGGAGCCACAGTCCACAGGGACTCTGACTGGTTGACCACAGCTTAGTAATACGACCGATCTTCAGGGAATTCATCAGCAGCAATATCATTCTCATGACCATCTGTTACCCATCCGGGATTTTGTTGAATAGCAGCAAGTGTAAGTAATTGTCTTACTTAGCAAGTATAACATGGTGTATGAAGGCTTGGGAAGATTACGGAACATGACAGGATAGGGTCTAAAGAGGTAGAGAACTTGATAGATAAAGAACAAGAGAAATAAATAACCCCACTATTTATTCATTAATATCCTTAAACCTTAATCCAAAATCTAGATCGTGGTAAACCTGCATCTACGCCCATCACATTCATTACAAAGATCCAAATCACTCATAAGCATAATAATAACCAAACGAAGCACTTAAAGACAAGATTCACACAAGACTCGACGCTACTGGGTTTTGACTCAACTCAAAAATGTGCACTACTCGATCCCTATTACAATCTTATGGTAGGTTCCTAAGGATCGATGACGGAGGAAGCAAGCAGTATGTAGTGATCAATCCTGGCCATCCATTTCTCTAAAGAAGAAGAGGGCATGGTGTGCAGCATTGCTGATCCCTTCATCGAACATTGACGATGGAGGTATGGCCTTATAAAATATCTCCACATGGTACATTCCATTAGCATCCGGAGTCTTCTGGTAAATGGTGATAGCTAACCACCAGTTGTAGGTATGCTCTCCAAGTTGCGTGCATTCTCCCATGTAGAGAGGTTCCTTTTGGTAGCCTCGTCCCCTGAGTAATGCCCATAGCTCACGAGCGAGTCCTTCATGTAGCCCCAAAGAGTAGAACACGGCTGTCGGTGGATCTTCCCATTCTGGTGTTATTGGTCTCCAATGAGCAAGGGGATGAGCTTCTGACATTCTAGCGGTCCTCTTCGTATGAGCCATCTACTGAAAAAGGGGACAAGAAAGGAAAATGTTTTAGAAACTTTGCAATAGACAAGTGAAAGGAAAATAGAACACCATTTTATAAATAAAACTCAACACATTTTATAAATAATATGAAAGAGCAAGGGATAAATAGAATCTAGACGACTGTTCTAACTAGGCTGCGATCCTATAGTCAACACGGCTCTGATACCAATCTGTCACACCCAGATTTACACAGAAACCCGAATGCTACTGTATGTGTGCCCAGGAAGTCCACAGAACACACATAGCCTACAAATATGGAAATCATAGTACATATGCTCGAATAAAGTAGCTTTACATCAGAGTTTAACAATATACACAGCGGAAGACTAACTATTAAATCTCATCTAGGCGGAGCCGCAGTCCACAGGGACTCTGACTGGTTGACCACAGCTTAGTAATACGACCGATCTTCAGGGAATTCATCAGCAGCAATATCATTCTCATGACCATCTGTTACCCATCCGGGATTTTGTTGAATAGTTGCAAGTATAAGTAATTGTCTAACTTAGCAAGTGTAACACCTCGGTAGTGTTGATGTGCATGGTTGGGTTTAAAGTTCTTTTTAAACTTTTACGCGACTGGTGGGTAAAGGGAGAAACCTCTGCAGAGTGTACAATCTATCATGATAGTCATGGCTTTTCTAAGGTTTAGGTTCTTGCTGGCAAAGTTTTAAAAGTTTTAGGGGCTTATTTGCAAAAACTCAGGGGCTAAAACATAATTTTATATTAAAACAGGAGGGTTTATTCGCAAAATTGCTGAAACAGGAACTCAGGCGCTATTTTTAAAAAGTGCAGGGGGTTTTCATAAAAACCAGGACCTAAATCTAATTATTTTTGACTTAGCTAGGACGGCGGATTGATTTGCGGAAAGTCCAGGAGCTAATTTGAAAGATGACCGGGGTTGACGGTTATGAGTCAACGATGACTCTGGGCGGGGGCGATCTCAACCGTTAGATCCAGATCCAACGGCGCGGGTTGGATCAGGGGAAGGAGGCGGCGCCGGTGGCTGTTGGACGCGGCGGCGCTGCTCGGTTGGCGGCGGCGCATCGCCGGAGCGCACTCGATCTGGATCTAGGAGCCTCGGTTCACGACGCGGCTTGGTGCTACGGCTTCGTGGAGCCGTGGCGAACCTAGCTAGGCGGTTGTAGTCGACGTGGAAGTGGCGCAGCGGCCGGACGGCGGCAAACCGCGGCGACCTACACCGGCGAGGGCAGAGCGCGCGCGGGAGAGCCGAACGAGGAGCGGGAAATGGCTCAGGGGCGTGCTTACCACTCGGGGAAACCTCCTGGTGCGTCGAGGAGGGCAAAGCGGCCACGGCGGCGAAGATCGACGAGGGCCGCGGCGAGCTCGGGAGTGGCAGCGGCGGCGGCGGCTCCAAGGGCTAGGGTTTTGGGCGGCGCTGCGGGAAACGAGAATAGGAGGGGCGGCGACGCAGCTAAATAGGCGGGCGGGAGGTGGCCCCGAGGGTCCTCGGCGTGCGGGTCAAGTGCGCTCGGCCGCGCCATTCTCGGCGAGAGGTTGGGGGAGGATCCGACCAGCGGGTCCCACCTGTCGGCGAGTGGGAGAGGGGAGTGACCGCTGGGCTGGCTCGGCTGTGGGCTGGGGCGCTGCGGGCCGCTGAAGCGAACTGGGCTGAGGCAGCTGCGCGCGGTGGGCCGAGTTGGGCCGCGGAAAGAGGAGGGAAGGAGCTGGGCCGAGAAAAGAAAGAAGGGGGAAGTTCGGCTTTGAAGAAGAATTCAGGGAGAGAAACTGGACTCGAGCCAAAATAACTATTCTAAAGCTCCAAACGACGTAGTTCAAATTCGAGTTTAAATTTCAACTAAACTGCACACAACCAAAACTCAATGCAGACAACATGAATGTATCAAAAATATTTTTAACCCTATATTTAATTTTAATTCTCAAAAATAATTAATTTTTCCTTATATTTAAATATGAGCACAACTAAATAAATTAAATTAATTACTAGAAATTTTAAATAAGCATTTTTAGGTTGTTACAATGTTATTTTAGGGTGTCTTGTGAAAAGCCTCATTGCGTCCCTATGCAGTCACACCTCGGAAGTGTGATATCTACATGTGCAGCACAGCATGGTTGGGTTCAAGGTTCCATGAACTTTTACGCGACTGGTGGGTAAAGGGCGAAACCTCTACAGAGTGTACAATCTATCATGATAGCCTTGCTCAGGGTCACGAGCGGCTTGGATCCTTTTTGATTAGAAGTTGATATTTATTATTGTTTAATGTTCACTTCTACTTTATTAATTGGGGATTTCAATCGGGATTCATATACCCGTAGTAATGTTTGGATTATGATAAAATGAATCAGTTAAAATTGCTAATGCAATTCAGCCATGTCAAGCCTTACTTTTAAGCCATCATACACTGCGTTATACATGTTAAGTAAGACAATTACTTACGCTTTCCATTATTCAACAAAATCCCGGATGGGTAGCAGATGGAGTACTACTGAGCTGTGGTCAACCAGTCGGCGTCCCTGTGGACTGCGGCCTTACCTTGGAGTTGAAGATTAGGCTTCCGTTGTGTATGTGCTAACTCTGGTTTAAATTATTTTTATATCAAGAATATGTACTCTGTTTATCATATTTGTTAGCTGTATGTGTTCTGTGGACATCCTGGGCACACATATAGCAGCACTTCGGGTTTCTGTGTAAATCCGAGTGTGACACATTGTAGCAACTCTTGATCCACCGAGCCTAAGTCTTTATCTTTGCTCGAGGACGAGCAAAGAGCTAAGCTTGGGGGAGCTTGTTGGTGGTCGATACAACCCAATTTCGACCACCAATACTCGGGAATAAATGAAGCTTTATGCAATATTCCATATACTTAAGTTTTATTTCTAATAAAGTTCCATAAGTTTTGGTGAGTGACACTTGTGCAGGTACAACTACGATGAATATGTGCTATAGGGATCGGAATTAACCGATTCGGCCGAACGACACGATTCGGCCGGTTAAGCCCCTTAGCCGTACAACTCACCGGGAGCCGTCCACGTCAGCGATGACCAAGCGAACACGACACAAGACATGTGGACGACTGCCAACTCATCCCGGAGCACCGCCACGTCAAACTAGGCCCAGACATCACGAAGCACATCACCAGAGGCCGGCCCAGGAGGTCCACGAGCAAGAGGCGGTGCTGGGGGGTGGCCACGGGCCAGGCCCAGTTTGGCCGAACTGGGGCCTTCGGCCGAATCGCCCCCAAGCCAGCAACCGACCCCAGGAGTGCATATGAGCCACAGGGAGCAAAGACGGTGGATCCCGCGGTTCGGCCAAACTGACCTGTTCCGTCGAACCCAGTCGTTTCGCCCGAACTCCCAGGGGGTACACCTCTGGCTCCCTTGGCCATTACTCCTCTCAACCGCCTTCGGACACCTATATAAATAGTGGAATACTTCACTTGTAGACACACACCAAGCCAAGAGCTCCATTTCCACTTCTCTCTAGTAGAGTTAGGATAGTTTAGTTGGGAGTTAGAGTCGAGTCGAGCTGTGCCTAGGAGGTTCCGGAGTCGTCTTCAGAAGCTCTGGTATAAGCTCTTGTATCTTTTCCTCTTTCTTTTGTAAGACTTTCAGTTATCAATATAGTTATCTTTATCACTTTGCCTTAGTCATTTATAGTTTGCCTCTACTTTATTCTAGTTGCACCTATATCGTGTTTAGACTATAGTCGGTTCTAGTTCTAGTGCTTCTAGATCTTGTTTAAGTCTTTGTCTTAGCTGGTTCTTCGATCTTGCTTAGTACTGGAGGTAAATTGTCACCAAGAGTACTGACAAGGTTGCTTGCTCCTGCTAGCAGAGTAAGTAAGTTATTGAGTAGTGTAGGAGTGGTTCCTAGACTAGCCAATGGCCTTAGATTACCCCCATCGCAACAGAGGTGGTAGCCGTGAGGTGGTGACAGCCCTTTCGTTCTTCGTAGTCCATCACGTTAGTTCCGCCCTATAGGAGCCCCAGTGTAAGGTATCCAGTGATGGGATTCTCAATCCTGATATTGGATCGTAAGAAGTGCCAACACCTGTAGGAGCCCCAGTGCAGGATAGATCACACCCCTTCTCATCCCTTTCTGTGTGGTTGGTTCTGTTGTCCCGAGGCAAGCATCTATCTGTATCCTCTGATTTGCTCAATCAATCGGTAGAATGGGCACCGTGGCCCGGGAGGTGATGGGGGCTCCCGACGGAATAGTGCGGAGGCACGGATGGGACTGGCGGTGTCGGGGGCGCAGTGCCACGCAGGCCCTGCACAGCTACCACCTATCTGCATCGCAGGGCGCACAGTGCATCGGATCCTGTCAGGGGCGACGTGCGGGCAGATTTGCCCTTTGACCCCGGCGCCCAACACGGGGTTTGGGACTGCTGGGGCCCGCACTCCTGGTGTGGCGCTAGCTCGAGGGGCCACTGTGCACCCTGGCGAGGCGGGGTGCCGATCCGTCGTTCGAGGGGGAACGCGAGGCGCCCTCGAGCGAGGCGGAGCAGTGATCTGTTGCGCGAGGGGGAGTGCGGGGGGCCCTCGAGCGGGACAGAGTTTGGGCGAGGGTAGCACGACCTCGTGGGCCTTTATCAGGCCCTGCTTAGTGGGCTGCACGATTTTGCCGATGCGGGCCCATGTGGCCGTGGGTGATTACTTTATTTAGCATTTTTTGAGGGTGATTATCCTGGTGGTTAAGGGACCCCCTAGTTTGGTCCCCGACAGTAGCCCCCGAGCCTCTATGGGAGCGATTGCTCACGTAAAGGCTCCAGATCGAGGTGATATCTCATGGGGTCTGGTGTCGGGATTGGATTTGGGATGTGCATGGCTTTCGTGGGGGCGCGCTAGCGCACCCGCGGGTGTAGCCCCCGAGCCTTTGCAGGAGTGTTTACTCGTGTAAAGGCTATAACCCCTGATCATTGGGTTCTAGGAATTTCGAGGCTACACCGCGCATGGGCTCGAGCTCTGCACCCGAGGAGTGTTTATGTTAGCGTGCGGGGAGCCCCCGAGCCCTCTGGCCTAGGAGGGGTGGTTGGGTCGATCTCCTCATCTTTTCATATTGCGACCCTCGCTTCCCTTTCGAGGGGCTGAGGGGTGAGACGCTCTGCGCTACCCTCGAGCAGGTTCGCGAACGCGATTGTCTCATTTGAGCTATTAACGGGTAGTTAAAGTGGGTGTCCATGCCGCGTTCGTTAGGGGTTGACTCATGGTCCGGAGACACATCCATCAGCGAGCATTTGCAAAGGTTTGCTAGGCAGGGGCTTGGTCCCGTCCGACCGGGGCCAAGGGCGTGAAAGCACTCCCTCGGTGGGATCCCTCAACTAGCTGCTATTTTCCAGCCTTTAACACAACAGGGGCATCCCCAAACTCCGCGTTCAGGGTAAAGTCATGATGAGCATGCCCGAATTGTCCCTGACTCTGTCGATCTGGAGCATCTGTCGAACCCGTTCATGGGCCAGGTTTCGAACTCCTGATCAGTAAGGCCACGGATGAGGCGTTCGAGCCCCTCTGCTTCGAGGGTCGGGCCGGCTGCCCTACCCTCGTTTGTCTCTGGCTCGGCCAGGGCGTCCGCTCGAACCCATTCGAGGGTCGGACTTCGAACCCCAGCTCCTGCGGAATGCCTCGAGATGATTTGCCTTACCTTGGAAGCCATCGTTGTTTATTGGCCCTTTGACCAGGGGTAGTCGTCCGTGTTTTGCGCGAGTCGTGGATCACATGGTGGTACATCGGCCCGTCGACCGAAATTAGACCATTTGTATCCGCACGATCTCGGCTGACGTGGCGCGGCGCTCCGCGTGGGAGTAATGGTCACGCCTTTTTAGGCGGAGTGGCGTGCATGGGCCGGGGTTGAGGTGACAGGGCGCCCAGGGTTACTGCGGCACCGGTTCGTTTTACCGTGCCGCAGTTAATGTGGCCACCCATGCCGGGGCGGTTTTCCGCTGATGAGGCCCACGTGTCAGTGGTTCAGCCCACCGCCACGTTCGACGCGTGTGTTCCACTCTGAATGGTCAAGTCCTCCCACTGACTCGGGTAAGTGGGCGCGTTTTTCCCCGATCGTGACCGCGCGTCAGTTGAGGCGACGCTTCAATCATGGGGCTGACGTGATCTGCGCTGCTTTCACTGCAGCGGGCGCATTAATTCATGTCGGGTGAGCTTCCCACGTCCGGGCCCAGGGATCAGCGTTCTGGCCTAGGCGCTCCCGTATCGCCTTCCTTGCCTGCCCCTTCTTGCTCGTGAAGCATCTGTTTCGTCATGAAACCAGACGCGTGAATCTCGGGGCGAACGGGTAAAGGGGCGCTGATTAAGGCTGCCCACCCGTTACGGAGGGTGATGCGCGCGCGCGTGCTTATCCAATGACTATTTCATCATGGAGGCAACAGTCGTGGCACCTGGGTGCCTATATAAATAGGCATGGGGGTGGGGGGTGGGGGAAGGGTTATCAGAAAGCCTTTGTGAGCCCTAAGCCGCCATGGCGATCCGCCGGGTCCATCCTTCTGATAGATTTGATAGCGAGAGTAGTTTAGCCCATGGCTCCGGCCTTGGTGTGTGCCATTGGTGCCAGTAGAAAGTCGGCGAACGGCGGGGTACAGGCTGCGCATGAAGGACAGGAGGTTGAGCCGCTCATCGCGAAGACCGCAACTTCGCCCACGGCGAGGCCCCGCAAGGATGCAGCAGGGGTGGGCGCATCATTCGCTAGGAAGCTAGCAAATGATGTCGCAGCGGTCATCTCGTTTGCTAGGAAGCTAGCTAACGATGATCGCTGATGATCCTCTTTGCGAGGACGCTCATCGACGGCAACATCTGTCAAGCCAGGGGTTGTTATCCCTTGTAGGGGTGAGATCCTCCCCCTTCTCACAGCCGCACAGCCGCAAGGCCCTTCAACAAGCCGGATGCTAGTAGAAAATCCGCGAGGAAGCTGTGGAGACTGCTTCCCGTGATAGTGTGTTGGTTGGCTTGTTGAAAGGGTCTAAGAGTCCCGTTAGAGGGGCTCATGTCTTTGTATCTCTTAAATAGCCTATGGCTGAGTTGTCACACCCGGATTTTATATAAACACGAAGTGTGGCTATATGTGTGCCTAGGAAGTCATAGTACACATACAACATAACAAATATGATATAATAGAGTACACATGCTTTATTAAATGCTTGAATAAAGAGTTTTACATCAGAGTGCAACATAAATAAACTAACCAATACAGTGGAAGACTAAACTCTCAACTATGAAGCCGCAATCCCACAGGGACTCTGACTGGGAGAACACACTCAAAAGAACGGCAGATCCTCCGGAAACTCAGCAGCAGACTCATGCATAGCCCAATCTGTTACCCATCTGGGATTTTTATTGAATTAAAGCAAGTGTAAGTAACGGAATTACTTAGCAAGTATAACACGGCGTATGAAGGCTCAAAAGGCTTGACACGGCTTAACTGCATTAGCACTTTTAGTTGGTTCATTTTACATTATCCAAATTACTACAAGTGAATGGATCCCAGTTGCAACCCAATTATTAAGTGTAAGTGACATTAAACAACAATAATAATAACCATCAAGGTCTAATCAAAAAGGAACGCAAGGACGCTCGTGACCCTGAGCAAGGCTATCATGATAGATTGTACACGCTGCAGAGGTTTCGCCCTTTACCCACCAGTCGCGTAAAAGTTCAAAGGAACTTTGCACCCAACCACGCACATCAACACTACCGAGGTGTGACTGCATAGGGATGCTACGAGGCTTTTCACAAGACACCCTAACAAGATAGTGGCCGCTTATGGTACAACACAGGCAGTATGGCCAAGGCACCGAGATTGACTGACGCTCAGGGCGCAATGTGAGCGGGTCAATGGCGTCCGGAGCGCGGGCTACGTGAGCCAACCAATGCACAACGTGCGGAGTTCCAACGCGAGGACTCCCAACACGGGACTGTTCCTAACGAGACATAGCCAACGGATAAACCATCCTCGGTGGATCAAGACATACTCTCACCCATGCTTCTCATAACCGCCGTCGGCCCCCATTGGTAATCACTCTAGAGTCGTACAAGTTACTTGTCGAAGACCTAAGCCATAATAGTTTTGGCGGTGATGACATGCTCCTGGGTTGCCACTTTAAGGACCAGTCCTTACAGAGAGACACTAGGGCCAGGCACGAAGCTTACGCCCTAGTTCTCTGATCTAGGTTGCTAAAAAGCATATTTTAACATTAATGTTGAAGTGGACCATTAAATCAAGGTTAACAATTATAAGTAAAGGTGACAGTATTTGTGCCTAGAAAAAGTCTACCCGTATGCAAAACCCAAGCTAATCAAGGACAGGATTCATCAAACTAGGTACGACCTTAGGGTACATCGAATTAAATGCAGGTATGAAAATAATGTAATTACAAAGGGTGTTTAGGTAGTAAGGATTGTCCGGGCTATAACTTGCCTTCCTCGAAGTGCTGCTGCTGCGAGTCCTACTCCTGAAAATCCTGCCCGAACTCAAACTCCAACGGCAACGGCTCACCGACTGGACTCGAATCATCACACAAGCAACAATACAAGCCAATACATGCAAACAAAGATATTCTATTAGAAATAATACATCAAACAATGAAAACAGTATAAAAGAAGGTTTTAAATTTATCCTACGCTTTGATACGAATACATGAGCGTGAAAATCACCCTAATCGGAGCTAAAACGAGAAAGTTATGATGTTTTGAAGTTTCAGGGACCTATCTGCGAAAAACTGGGGATCTATACGTAATTATGCGAATAACTACGAGGGCTAGCGCGCAGAAATAGCAGCTCAGGACAGCGCGCTCGATTTTTTAAAAATGCAGGGGTTAAAACGTGAAGAAAGGACCTATATGCAAATACTTTTGAACTACATAAGCTCGCGGGTTAAATCTGGAAAATCCGAGGGGCTCTTTAACAAAAGTGCCACGGTTGACCGGTATGGACTTGGTTGACTGGGGTTTGGACTCGATATGGACCGTGGGATCTTGATCGGACGGCTACAGGTCGCCCCGGGGCTTGGTCACCGGCGGGGGGGGGGGGGGGGAATGGAGACGGCGGCGCCGCCATGGCTCGCGGCGGAGCTCCGCCGGCGCGAGCTCGAACTCGAGCCGTGGGGCTCGGTTTTGGGCACGGAGAGTCTCTACGGCTTTAGTACATTGCGGCGAACAAGATGGGGGGGGTTCTCATCATCGATTGTGAGGCGGGAGTGACGAACGATGGCGAACCGCGGAGATGGAACTCCGGTGAGGTTGAGCAAGTGCCTAGAGAGCGAGGGAGGGAGCAAGGGGTGGCTCGGCGCATTGCTCACCTTAGCGCGAAGCTCCTGGAAGGGTTCTCGATGGCGATGCGTCAGCGGGGAGCGTGGATGTCAAGACGGGGCAGCTCCGGCGATCTGAGCAAGGACGGCGACGGGTAAGGCTCGGTTTCAAAGCGGGAATAAGGCCACAGATGGCTGAAAAAGCTTTGTTACCTAATCTAGAAGCCCTGGGCTGGTTCTCGTTGAGAATGTGGCGGTGGCGGAGGAGATAGACGGCTGCGGCCTGGCGGCGGCGATGCGAGGCGCGGTGGGGGTGCAGAGAGGGGAAACGCGGCTCGGAAGCTTGGGCGAGGATGGGTGAGGATTCGGGGGTGCGGGGCGCTGCTTTTATAGCTTCCAGGGGCCTCGGCGTGTGGGTTACGCCAAATCCCGCGGCTGCCGGCGGCGGCGGCAAGCCTTCCATGTGGAGGAGCTCCTTCCAATTATGGGGGGGGGGCGGTGTGAAAGGAAAGGGGCGGAGCGGAAATGGAAAAGGGGATGCGGTGAAGCTGTGAGGAAGCTTCCTTGGGGACGGCGGGGCGCTCGGGCGGATTTGGTAGGGGATCCTCGGCGGCCAGGCCTGCTGGCGGGAGGTAGGGGATGACACTGTGCACGCGGGGTCTACGTGGCAGTGAGAGGTGGTGGGGAGGCGGGGTGCTGGGCTGGTTTGGTGGTTGGGCCGGGAGCGGAGGAAAGATAGGCCGGGGAGATGGAGGGGGCTGGGTCGAGCTGGGCCGCAAGGGAGAGGGGAAAGGCGAGCTGGGCCGGCGGTAGCAGGTGGGCCGAAAGTGATGAGCGCGCTGCGAGGAAGGGGGAAATGTGATCTGGAGGAAGAGATGAGGGAGTGAGAGCAGACCAGAGGAAGAGTTCAGGGGGTGAAAACGAACTCAGGGTCTAACAACTTTTCTAGAGCTCCAAACAGAGTAACTCAAATTCAAATTTAAACAAATTTAAATTCTTGTTTGAACCACAAGCAATACAAAAATAAATGCAGCAGCATGAATGCAACAAAAATGTTTTTATACCTTATATTTGATTTTAATTTTTCAAAAATTAATTATTTAGCCTATAATAATTATGAACATGACAATAAATAATAAATTATTTACTAAAAAATTTAAATAGGCTATTTTAGGTTTTTACAAACCTACCCCCCTTATGATGAATCTCGTCCCCGAGATTCGGATGTGGATGCGAAGAGTTGTGGATAAGCGGATTTGAGGTCTTCTTCTCTCTCCCAAGTTGCCTCATCCTCTGCGTGTCGGCTCCACTGCACCTTGCACATCCGGATGACCTTATTTCTTATCACCCTCTCAGACTCCTCCAGAATCTTGACTGGATATTCTTCATAGGTGAGATCCTCTTGCACACTCAGCTCATCGATCGGGATCTGCTCTTCAGGCACCCGCAAACATTTCTTTAGCTGAGATACATGAAATACATCGTGCACTCCGGCCAGTTTCTCAGGCAACTCTAGCCGGTATGACACTTCACCCATCCGTTCCAGTATCTTGAAGGGTCCAATGTAACGATGTGCCAACTTGCCCTTGACATTGAACCTCTTCACACCCCTCATTGGTGACACCTTGAGATACACAAAGTCATCAACCTTGAAGCTGAGATCCCTCCTTCTGACATCAGCATAGCTCTTCTCCCGAGACTGTGCCACCTTCAGATTGTGTCTGATCATCTGCACTTGCCGCTCTACCTCTCTGAGTATCTCAGGCCCAAAGACTTGACACTCCCCAGTCTGATTCTAGAACAGTGGTGTTCTGCACTTCCTACCATATAGAGCTTCGAATGGTGACATCTGCAGACTTTTCTGGTAGCTGTTGTTGTATGAGAATTCTGCATAGGACAAACTCTTGTCCTAGCTGACACCATACTGCAATGCACAAGCTCTCAACATGTCCTCTAAGATCTAATTGGTCCGCTCTATCTGCCCATCTGTCTGTGGGTGGTAAGTTGAACTGAAATGCAGCTTTGTGTCCATCGACTCATGTAGCCTCTTCCAGAAGTGCGATGTGAACTGAGTACCCCGATCAGACACTATCCGCTTCGGCACTCCATGCAAGCATACAATTCTCTCCATATACAGTTCTGCTAATCTGGCGCCTGTGTAAGTGGTCTTTACTGGAAGAAAATGTGCCACTTTAGTCAAGCGATCCACGATTACCCAGATAGTCATATCCATTCTGAGTGCGAGGTAGGCCAATGATGAAATCCATACCAACTTCCTCCCACTTCCATTCAGGTATCTTCAAAGGCTGGAGCAATCCTGCTGGCCTCTGATGTTCAGCCTTGACTCTCTGACATGTGTCACATAGAGCCACGTGGGTTGTCATAGCTGGCTTATTGCAACGTTTTATGGATGGTTGTTATAGCTGGCTTAGGTTATTGCAACGTTTTTGGAGGTTAGTTGCTACAGAGAGGTCCTCTATTGCCACGTTTGCAAATCGTTGTTATAGGTGACATAGGATATTGCCACAACTAAATGTGGTTGTTATATGTGAGATTGTTGCAACGCAATCTGGTTTGATTTTCATCATATATTACAACGCCAGATTAATATATATTAATAATTCATGATGCGATGCTTTGTTTATTCTCTTGAATAATGAGGCATCGACATCCATTAAACCGAAATACAATTCGTTCATACAGAATCAAACGAAACACACCGAGTGTCAAGATAAATGAGAACACAAGTAGATATATAGCTTAATACATAATAATGCGTCCAGCACACACAATTGTTTGAACTTATTCAAATGAAAAGACTAATGTCTACTGTAGAAGCAAGGCTCTGTTGCTATATATGTTGGCCATAGTCCCACCATTCCCATGCTCCTCAAGCTCAAGAATCCTCCTGAAAAAATCATTGACATGCATTACTTCAACTAAAATTCTAGAACTAAAAATCATTGACATGCACCATATGGACAAGATAAAAGCATCTCAATTCATCCTTAATTAAATCTGGACATAACGTCGACAAAAACAAGCCAAGCTGGTGTACTAAAAGCATATGTGTGAACATCGATCATCAGGTTGGTTTTTCACTCACAACTTGACCATATCTATTTCCCCCTACCAGGATACAAAACCAGATATGCCATATGCACCACACATTTCTCTCCAGAAAAAAAAACACCTAGTCCACTAATTTAGGATATGTAGTAGCATCTAGTCTGTGTGATAGAATGCACAGTATAATCACAGAGAACAAGGGGAAAAGCAATGACAGACACATAGTATTGAGGCACAGAGGACTGAGATCTTCCAGAACTATCAGTTATCAAATAGTATTGAGTAACAGGAACTGTACATTCAGATATCAAGCACCGGTATTTTTCACAAAGATCATTGTGTCTTGCATGCCAACTGGGATAGATAGATGTGGAAGAGCTCACCTTGGTAGATATATTTTAGTTAATTTTTTCCCACCTAGCTATGGCCTCTGCATGAAACAACATCAACGCTGTGCAGAACGACGTATCCCTGCAGATCACCTGATTAGATTAACAAAGTGCCTACAAACGGAAACAAAAAAATGATTTGATTTCTGTTTTCTGATGATGACTGAATCTCTTATGATGGACATGGACAGCTCCGATGGATTGAGGAACCAATATTGCACGACTTTTTCCCTTTGTTTATGGCTATAAACAAACCTACATGGACAATGATGCCAAATGCCAAAGAATGTGTAAGACCATTACCGTCATTAGAAAATGATTGCATACAAGCTCATGACGAAGAATGTGAGGTATCACCTCCAACGAATGGGACAAAACAAGATCAGGATCACAAAAATAAGGTGAGCATAATGGTAACACGCCATGGTTTGTCAGCAGTATAAAGTAAATGTTTTCCAGTCTTGGGCAATAGAACATATATACACACATTATAAACCTACGTATTTACATTAACTCTCAAGCAAGGATGTGTGTACCTATGTGAAATTACCATCACATAGAAACTTCTGCAGTTAATTCCATAAAGGTATTCACGCAACAGGAATAATTACAGCTAAATTGACCTGTGACGCAACCCAAACTGGAAATGAGGCATATCACAGTTTCTCCTAAACATAAGAAGGTAAGCATCAGGTTCGTTCTTTTTGACCTTCAAATAGCTGAAAAACAAAGTCTCCGTATAAATTAGATACTCAGGTCAACCTCATAGTTATCCAAACTTCTATAGCTCATTCAAGCCAGAATTATGTTGCATAAAGAGTCTGTGAGTTCAAACCTTTTCCATTGTGGACAAACTCTGTTACTTGACATGACGGTTTCAAGAACATTAAGCTAAAACTTATATAACTGTGACAGTTATTTTTCTCCCAAGATTCATTTGACAGCATTATTCTGCATATACATCATCTTTGTTGCTTTGCCAATATAATACTATGCAGCAATTACTATTACTTCCGAAGACAACCAACCGCAAAAATCTAACACCAAAATGTCTGTCTCTACATAATCGTGCACTCATATGAGAGAATCTTGGACCTCGAGGACCAAGGCCTTATTATGCCCTTAATGTCAGTGTCCAAGCACATAATTACACAGATCTTAGCAGGTCCAGCAAAAAGAGAGAGGCATGTTCACAGTCCAACGCGCCTAATATTCCTCCAACAAGTCCACTCCGATTCACAGGACCAACGCCAGAGTTCTTCCCGATTCATGCCATGGAGTCCCACAAAAGCTCAGTTGAACTGCAAGAGGGTACGAGTGAGCGGATTACCTGAGAGGGCCGAGAGGATTTGGAGAGACGGCCAGAGCAGCGCGGCGGGCGCCCCGGATCGCCGACCGCTGGCGGCGCTGCGCGCGCGGCGCTGCTGCCGGTGGCGCTCCCGAACGGGCGGCCGCGCTTTGCCGGTGTGCCGCCGCTGCTCCCGCCGGACTTGTCGTCTGCTTCTGTGTGGCTAGGGTTTTGGAACTCGGAGATTGGAGGGCGGATCCAGGGAGAACGGCGCGTGCGGCGGCGGCCGGGGGACGTACGTGAGAGGTCGGTTAGGGCGCGGATGTGGAGGTTGCGGGCGCGTTCGCTGCGGATTAGCTCAAGCGAATTAGCTGCAGAGGAGGGGCATGGAGCTTAACCTGTGATCCGCATCACCGTCGACGTCCTCTGCTCGCTTAGGCTTTCACCGCGCCTCGCCGCCGATCCGCGCCTCGCCATCAGCGTTGGGTGCCTAGGGTTTAGGAGGACGGGGGGTTTGGGGGCGCGGCGGGCATCGGACGGGGGAGGGCGTCGATTCGGTTTTGGGAGGGGCGTGGGCGTCGGACATGGGGGAGTTCGTCGATCCGGTTCGCGAGGGCGTCGGGGGTGGGCGAGGGCGTGGGGCGTCGGACGGGGGTGCGGCGCGAGGGGCGGGGCGAGGGCGTGGGCAGTTCCGCGGCGAAAAAAAAAAAAAAGTGGCGGCGGGCGGTTCCGCAGTAAAAAAAGAAAGAGCGCGGGGCGGGCGGACGAGCGGACGGGAGGAGCGGACGGAATTGTTTGGCGACGCAATTCTCCTTTTGGTTTTAGATAGAATATATATATAGATAGATGTATAAAAGAGATAGAGATTTTCTTTTAATGATAAAAATGTATTAAATTCTAACACACAACAAATAATTTTAAATAAGAAAGTTATCAATATAATAGTTGTAGAACTATTTGAGATCTACAACTATTGTTTTGGTCACTTTCCCATCCGAGTTAGATTCGACTATTTAAATTTTAAATCTCAAAAGTTGAAAAATTCGCATATTTTTAAGAGTAATAAATGATTTCAATTGAAAAAATCATAAATACTAAAGTTGTACAACTCATCAAGATCTACAGACTTTATTTAGTTCATTAATTCATGTGATAAAGTTTGAATAGTCTAAATTTTGAATTTCAAAATTTGATAACTAAAAACAAGATTTTGGAACACTAAATGATTTCAGCTGAAAAAGTCATGAATACCAAAGTTTCATAACTCATCAAGATCTACAATCTTTATTTAGGTAATTTTTTCATTTGAAAAAGTGGTAGTATACATTGGTCACTAATCCTAGATTCACTCACATAGTTTAAGAAACTATGTTTGAGTCTTGTCAAATTTGTACTACATGTTATTACCACTTTTCAAAATGATAAAACGACCTAAATAAATAATGTAGATCTTGATGAGATATGAAACTTTGATATTCATCACTTTTACATTTGACATCATTTAGTGTAAAAAAAATCGTGCTTGTAGTTGTCATTTTTTGAAATTCAAAAATTGGATTGTTCAAACAAACTCACACGAGAAGATTTTGCAAAATAATAGCATTAATAATTTCACAAATTGATAGAGCATGATTTTAGAAATTTTTAGAAAAAAATCATCAAATTTGGATTACGTATGATGGAGAAAAACTAGATACAAAATTCAATTACAGATTAAAAAGAAAAACGTCAGTTGTTCTAGTGTTCTTCAATAAAACAATAGGCGAACAATATAAAAAATAATCAATGCCTCCCTCTATCACTTGAGGGGTCGTAGCCCAATGGTTAGGAGTGGGGGACTTATTTCTTCCCATCAGAGTTCAACTCCTCCCAACAACGCCTCTTTTTTTTGAGAAATTGTCTTTCTTTTCCTTTTTCTTTTTTTGCCAAAGGAGGCTCGAGCGGCCCAGGCAGCAAGCGAAGGGGACTCGAGCAGGCCAGCGAGCCCAGCTAGCAGCATATCGTGGCCCAGGCAGCTAGCGAGCGGCCCAGTATTACCGCATCACCACGTCGTGGGACCCGCATCGACACATCCTCAAGGTGGGACCAGATTTTTCTTTGTAAATTTTTTAAATTCAAATTTGAATTGTTCAAAATCTGTCAAATGCAAAAATGATCAGAACACAAAGTGTAGATATTGAGAACTTAAACAAACTTGGTATTCATGACTTTTTAATTTGAAACCATCTAGGATTTTAAAAACAAGTTTATCTTTTTAAATTTTTGAAATTCAAAATTTGAATCGTTCAAAATCTGTCAAATGCAAAAATGATCATAATACAAAGTGTAGATGTTGATGAGTTCTATAACTTTTTTGACCGAACACTAAAGTACTTTCTTACCCAATGAACTCCTCAAATTTGAATGCAACCTTTTTTATTGCACCGGATTAAATTCCGACCACGACCGGAGTGCGGCTAGGCGCAGCTGGGGCGTGGCCAGCCGTGGCCAGGGTGCGGTCGTTCGTTGCCAGGGTCCGGCTAGGGTGCGGCCGGCCGCGGCCAGGGTGTGGCCTGGTGGGTGCAGCTGGGGCACGGCCGGCCGTGGCTAGGGTGCGGCCGGCCACGGCCAGGTTGCAGCCGACTGGGCGTGTCCGGCCGTGGCAATGCAGAGCAGGCCACGGGTAGCGGAGGGTCTCGAGTTGCGATTATGCCGGCATGTCTCTTCTTTTTTGGATTTTTTTGTCCTCAAGGTGGGACCACATCACCACATCCTCAAGGTGGGACCAGGTGACATGGCAATTTAAAGTTATTTTGGTTTCCGGGCATTGTGTCTATTGCAACCATTTTGGACCTATTGCAACACTTTTTCGATGTTGCATTAGGCAAAAAAACAATAATAATTTTAGAAAACTTTACTTTGTTTTTGAAATAACTAACTAATAAAACCCATTAAAGTAACTATTTTATTTTAATATTTAAAAGGTTACTATAAGCTGACCACATAGAAACATGAAAAATGCTTGAACTATATGTACCAAGGAAATCGTCGAAATTCAGGTTCCTTGAGGCTAGATATACACTTTTCGTAAAATATGTACATACGTTTTCTGTGTAGTTTGTGCTCTAAAAATAAAATAAAAAACAAGATTTTGGAACAATAAATGATTCCAGCTGAAAAAGTCATGAATACCAAAGTTTTATAACTCATCAAGATCTACAATCTTTATTTAGATTACTTTTTCATTGGAAAAAGTGGTAGTATATATTGGTCATTAATCCTAGATTCACTCACATAGTTTAAGAAACTATGTTTGAGTCTTGTCAAATTTGTACTATATGTTATTACCACTTTTGAAAATGATAAAATGACCTAAATAAAGATTGTAGATCTCGATGAGATATGAAACTTTGGTATTCGTCACTTTTCCATTTGACATCATTTAGTGTAAAAAAATTGTGCTTGTAGTTGTCATTTTTTGAAATTCAAAAATTGGATTGTTCAAACAAACTCACATGAGAAGTTTTTTTAAAATAATAGCATTAATAATTTCACAAATTGATAGAGCATGATTTTAGAATTTTTTAGAAAAAAAATCATCAAATTTGGATTACGTATGATGGAGAAAAACTAGATTCAAAATTCGATTACAGATTAAAAAGAAAAATGTCAGTTGTTCTAGTGTTCTTCAATAAAACAATAGGCGAACAATATAAAAAATAATCAATGCCTCCCTCTATCACTTGAGGTGTCGTAGCCCAATGGTTAGGAGTGGGGGACTTTTTTCTTCCCACCGGAGTTCGACTCCTCCCAACAGCGCCTCTTTTTTCTAAGAAATTGTCTTTTTTTTGCCAAAAGAGGCTCGAGCGGCCGAGGCAGCAAGCGATCGAGCAGGACAGTGAGCTCAGCTAGTAGCACATCACGGCCTAGGCAGCAAGCGAGCGGCCTAGTACGCGGCAGTCCAGAGTACATGGCAGCACAAAATTTAGATAAAAAAAATCCAAATGCTTCACAAAGACAACAGTTGTGAAGTAGTCTAGTGCTAAGTGTTGTGGGTTTGAGGTTGAGGTCCTGGGTTCAACCTAAGCTCTGCCCATTTTTTTTGTTTTTTAAGATTTTTTTCAATTTTCTTTATTCATAAATATGACTATTTTTTATTTGTAGATCGCGGACGTGTTCGGGTGACTGGGCGTGTGGAGGCGGCTGGGTGACTAGGCATGGATGAGTCATGTGACGTGGCTGTATTTGTTTGCAATAAATAAAAAACCTTTTAATAAAAAATCTTTTAATATGTAAGTTGTATAACTTTTAATTTTAAGAAACTTTTATTTTGGCCAATCTTTGAATTTCAACCTCTAAAATTAATCATATTTTATTCATAATTTATTAAACATTATAGTGTTTTGGCCCGGACCATGACAGATTTCAAAGAACTGTTACAGTTATCTGGGGCTTAGAGCAAAATGCTAACGTTATGGAGGTCTGGTGGAGCGAAGGTCGGAGGAGTCGAGATGCCGAGCTGCGGCGGTCGCCCTCACCCCCGTGCGCAGCAAGCCGTCAGACGTGGATCGCGAGATACCCCTAAGCAGCGCCCCCTGCCTGACGTGTATGGCCCGTGATAAGGCTCATTCCAAATCAGACTTGCCTCTTAGTTGTTGCAACACTCCAAGTATATATCGCAACAACAATTAAGCGTTGCACTTCAACACAATTTTCGCTTCAGAGCCAAACATCTTGTTGCAATAAAGTTTAGCATTTGCAACAATATCGAAGTATATTGCAATTGTAAACATAGGTTGCAATTGAACCTCACTTTTTCTTCGCCTCCAAGAGTTCTCATTGCATTAAGCATCAATAATTTGCAATGCTTCAGAAAATTTATGCAACACCACACAAGCGTAGCAATAGTCACAACTAAATGTAACTAACACAAATGTGGTTGCAGTACTACCACACAATTGCAACCATAATCAATTCTAGTGCAACCATTTGACACCATTGCAATATCGTCACTCAAATGCAACAAAGCTTTGCAACACCTTCAAAACCGTTGTATTAACAACACGTATCGCTACACTTTTTAAGAATGGTTGCAAAACAATCATCTATACCAACCAAATTTTCACCGTTGCAATTCAAAGGCGTTGAATTTGATACAAAACCTTGTAGTGTTGTCAAGGTAGTCCATGAACTCACTGTTCATCAGGTACATGAAGTATGCAGGAGCATTGGTCAATCCAAAGGACATGACTGTGAACTCATACAACCCGTACCGAGTGGTGAAAGCCGTCTTGGGTATGTCAGTCACCCGGATCTTCATCTGATAATATCCTGACCGGAGATCAATCTTGGAGAACACACATGCTCCCTTCAACTGATCAAACAGATCATCAATTCTCGGCAATGGGTACTTGTTCTTGATGGTCATTTCATTGAGGGCTCGAAAGTCCACACACAACCTCTGTGTCCCATCCTTCTTGTCCACGAACAACATCGGTGCTCCCCATGGTGAAGAACTTGGATGAATGTACCCTTTTGCTAGCAAAGCCCGTAATTCTTCTTTAAGCTTCTCTAGCTCCATTACTCCCATCCTATATGGCCTCTTGGCTATAGGTGCAGTGCCAGGTTTAAGATCAATAACGAATTCAACTTCGCAATCTGGGGGCATACCTGGCAATTCCTCTGGGAATACATCTGGGAATTCGCACACCACTCGAATGTCCTCGAGAGCTGCACCCTCAGCTTGATTAACTTGAAATTGTTCTGAGGACTTGACTGCTTGGTACTCCACTTTCGCTCCGCCTGTTGCTGTCAACTGTACTGCCTTCCTGGCGCACTGGATCACAACACTATATTTGCCTAGCCAGCTCATTCCTAGAATTAGATCAAACCCAACCGAATTCAGGACTATGGGGTATACCTCAAAGTCTACCCCCCTTATTGTAATGATGACTCTGGAGCAACCTAAACTGGCTCGTTGCTCTCCACCAGGTGAACTAACTAGCATGGGGTTCCCCATAGGTTGCAGAGTCAACATATTCTTTTGTACAAATGCAGCAGAGATGAAAGCATGCGAAGCTCTAGTATCGAATAAAACAGTGGCAGGGGTCGAAGTGACAAGGAACGTACCCACAACCACGTCAGTAGCTCCTTCTGCGGTTTCTGCGCCCATGTGGTTGATCGTGCCTCTGGCGGGGTTCTGCGCCTGCTGCTGACCATTCCTCTGATTATTGTTCTGTCCAGAGGCATTCTGAGTCTTGCGGGGCAGTAGTGAGCATAATGCCTAGGCTTGCCACAGTGGAAGCATGCCTTCTGCCCTATTGGTGCATTGTTGACTGGGTTGGGTCGCTGAACAGGACCCGGTTGTGCCTGGTTGCGCGGAGCTGGGACATTCTGCAGCTGGTTCTGGAGACGCTGCTGCTGTGGCGCCTGAGGGTACTGGGGACGCTGCTGGTACTGACCCTGGGGGCGCTGCTGGCTCATCAACTGCTGATTCCCCTGTGGAGGAGTGAAGCGGGGGCGGCTGCTGCTCCCGGTCTTCTGGCCCTGGAACTTCCTCTTCTTCTCTTCTATCTCACGACGCTTGTGTTCCAGCATCAAAGCACCGTCCACCAGTTCCTGAAAGTTGGGGAACTTGGTGCACAACAACTGGTACTGCAGTGCATCCTGCAAGCCATCATGCAACTGGGTCTGCTTCTTCTTGTCCGTGTCCACATCTTCAGGAGCATAGCGGGCGAGCTCGATGAACTTGTCACGGTAAGCGGTGACACCCAGCCCTTCCTACTTTAGCGCCAGGAACTCCTTCATCTTCAGGGTCATCAGGGCCTCCGGCAGCCGGCACATGGTGCTTGCGGAAGCTGTCACAGAACTCCTGCCATGTGATCTGGCCACGATTGGGGTGGGCATACTGGTATGAATCCCACCAGTCCAATGCTGGCCCCTGAAGCTGTCCTCGAGCGTACAACATCTTCTCCCGGTCATTGTTGGCACTTCTTACGATCCAATATCATGATTGGGAATCCCGGTACTGGATGCAAGGAGTGTTTCAGTGGTTTTTCTTATGGCTAGTAAAATATAGAAATATTCTGCAAGTGCACAGAATCACCGATGTAGCACTTCACCTGGGAGTATCCCGAGGTATCGTAATTTATATTTCCGCAGGGAAGCTTTGGCAAGAGTACTATCAAATAAATATTCGAGACTATCAGAGAAGGGTACTACTAGACAAGACAGGGGATAAACGGTATTGGATAGGAGTGGATATACCGTGACACACATAGCTCAAGGAGGCTCGGATAGATGAGAGAAGGTATAAATAGTTGGGAGGACAACGAGAAGAGATAAAGGATTCCTATGGACTCTATCTACCTAAGTCAAGTGATTAGAGATACAACGGCTAAATAGCCAGCACTAGTAGGTCTGGAATAAGTCTAGAGCCTTACTTGGGGACTACAGGGCCTCCGACACACAGAAAGGGATGAGAAGTGGTGCCGGTTACCCTAAACCTTGGGTCCTAAGACACTAGAACTAACGTGATGGACTACGAAGACTGAAAGGGCTGCCATCACCTCCCGGCTACCACCTCCATTGCGACGGGCAGAAACTAAGGCTACTGGCAAGTCTAGGAACCACTCCTACACTAGTCAATAACTACTTACTTCACTAGCAGAAGCAAGCAACTCTAACTCACACACCAATGACAATTCACCGCTAGTGTGAGCAGAGACGAAGAACCAATCGAGATAAAGACTTAAGCAAGAACTAGGAGCACTAGAACTAGAACCGACTATAGTCTAAACACTATATAGAAGCAACTAGACTAAGGTAGATGCAATTATATAAGATAGAAGTAGAATAAAGTAGATAACTATATTGATAACTCAAATGTCAACAAAAGTAAAGGAAAGATATAAGAGCTTTACCAGAGCTTCTAAAGACTACTCCGGAACCTCCGAGGCGAAGCTCGACTCAACTCTAACTCCCAACTAAACTAACCTAACTCTACTAAAGAGAGAAGTGGAAGAAGAGCTCTTGGCTTGTGGTGTGTTTTTTACAAGTGAAGCACAAGGTCCTATTTATAGCACTCTAGGGTCGTTTTGGCAGGTGGAGTAACAGCCAAGGAGGGCTGGTGGCGGTTGCGTCCGTTTCGGCCGAAGGAGTCGATTCAGCCAAACTATAGGGTTCGACCGAACCCTTGGATGCGCTGACTTGAGTTCCTGTGGCCTGGATGCAGCTTGGAGAGGCGGTTTGGCAAATGGGGGTGGTTCGGGCGAACCCCCCAGTTCGGCCGAACTGGGCTGGGAGCCCAGGCCCGCTCCCCAGCACCGCCTCTACTCCGTGGTGCTCCTGGACCGGCCTCTGATGCTTGTACTTGTGATGTGTGGGCCTAGAGTGATGTGGCAGTGGCCCGAGTTGAGTTGGCGGTCGTCTTACGTGGCTTCCACAGTCATTGGATGACGTGGACGGCTCCGCTGGCCCGTACAGGTAAGGGAGGTAGCCGGCCGAACGTGTCGTTCGGCCGATTCGGCCATTTCCGATCCCAATAGGTCGTATTTATAAACATTGTACCTGCAAACATGGCACTCACCAAAACTCGTGGAACTTTATTAGAAATAAAACCTAAGTACATGGAATGTTGCATAGTCTCTCATTTATTCCCGAGTATTGGTGGTCGAATTTGGGTTGTAACGACCGCCAACAGTCATCGCATTGCGCGATGTCCAGCTGTCTCTCCACAGCCTTGAGCTAATCTTCAGCCAGCAGGGGTCGCTGGCTCTGGTGAAGGTCGGAGGTCATCCCTTCATAAATTCGCCCCTCTTGTCTCTAGGCAGCATGTGAGGTGGAGGAGGTGGATTCTGCTGTTGTTGTTGCAGCAAGGCTATAGTCTGGGCCATCTGCTGTGTCAGCTGGAGCTGCATCTGCATCATCTGCTCCATGGTGAGTGGCGGTGGAGGCGGTGGCTGGTTCCCACCCGTGTTGGTCCTTGTGTTCACCATCTATCATCAGTAAATATTTCTTGTCAGGACATGAGTTTAGAGATGGAGAATTTGATAGATAAAGAGCAAGGGAAACAATTAACCCCCTCTATGTAAACACTAATATCCTTAAACCTTAATCCAAAATCTAGATGGTGGTAGACTTGCGTCTATGCCCATCACAATCGTTACAAAAATCCAAATCAAACATGAACATAATAACAATCAAAACAAGCACCTATAGACAGAATTCATACAAGACTCGATAAAACTGGGTTTTGAAAATCTAGACGAACCATAGTATAAAATCAAGGTGGTCTCCTAGTGTTTCATCAACCGTTCTAGCTAAGCTATATTCCTACAGTC
This sequence comes from Echinochloa phyllopogon, assembly GCA_033239725.1. Lineage (NCBI taxonomy): Eukaryota > Viridiplantae > Streptophyta > Magnoliopsida > Poales > Poaceae > Echinochloa > Echinochloa phyllopogon. The sequence goes on along the minus strand of BTCW01000014.1, from coordinate 34,335,115 downwards.
AGCACGGCTCTGATACCAATCTGTCACACTCGGATTTTATATAAACCTGAAGTGCGGCTATATGTGTGGCTAGGAAGTCATAGTACATATACATCATAACAAATATGATATAACGGAGTACACATGCTTTATTAAATGCTTGAATAAAGAGTTTTACATCAGAGTGCAACATAAATAAACTAACCAATACAGTGGAAGACTAAACTCTCAACTATGAAGCCGCAATCCCACAGGGACTCTAACTGGGAGAACACACTCAGAAGAATGGCAGATCCTCCGGAAACTCAACAGCAGACTCATGCACAGCCCAATCTGTTACCCATCTGGGGTTTTTATTGAATTAAAGCAAGTGTAAGTAACAGAATTACTTAGCAAGTAGAACACGGGGTACGAAGGCTCAAAAGGCTTGACATGGCTTAACTGCATTAGCACTTTTAGTTGGTTCATTTTACATTATCCAAATTACTACAAGTGAATGGATCCTAGTTGCAACCCAATTATTAAGTGTAAGTGACATTAAACAACAACAATAATAACAATCAAGTTCTAATAAATAAGGAACGCCAGGCCACTCATGACCCTGAGCAAGGCTATCATGATAGATTGTACACTCTGCAGAGGTTTCGCCCTTTACCCATCAGTCGCGTAAAAGTTCAAAGGAACTTTGCACCCAACCACGCACATCAACACTACCGAGGTGTGACTGCATAGGGACACTACGAGGCTTTTCACAAGACACCCTAACAAGACAGTGGCCGCTTATGGTACAACACAAGCAGCATGGCCCAGGCACCAAGATTGACTGACGCTCAGGGCGCAACGTGAGCGGGTCAATGGCGACCGGAGCGCGGGCTACGCGACCCAACCAGTGCACAACGTGCGGAGCTCCAACGCGAGGACTCCCAACATGGGACTGTGCCTAACGAGACATAGCCAAGGGATAAACCTTCCTCGGTGGATCAAGACATACTCTCACCCATGCTTCTCATAACCGTCGTCGGCCCCAATCAGTAACCACTGGCAAGCTAGAGCCATACAAGCTACTTGTCCAAGACCAGAGCCATAATAGTTCTAGTGGTGATGACAGGCTCCTGGGTTGCCGCTTTAAGGACCAGTCCTTACGGAGAGATACTAGGGCCAGGCATGAAGCTTACGCCCTAGTTCCCTGATCCAAGTTGCTAAAAAGCATATTTTAACATTAATGTTGAAGTGGACCATTAAATCAAGGTTAACAATTATAAGTAAAGGTGACAGTATTTGCGCCTAACAAAAGTCTACCCGTATGCAAAACCCAAGGTAATCAAGGACAGGATTCATCAAACTAGGTACAACCTTAGGGTACATCAAATTAAATGCAGGTATGAAAATAATGTAATTACAAATGGTGTTTAGGTAGCAAGGATTGTCCGTGCTATAACTTGCCTTCCTCGAAGTGCTGCTACTGCTGTGAGTACTACTCCTGAAAATCCTCCCCGAACTCAAACTCCAATGGCAACGGCTCACCGACTGGACTCGAATCATCACACAAGCAACAATACAAGCCAATACATGCAAACAAAGGTATTCTATTAGAAATAGTACATCAAACAGTGAAAACAATACAAAATAAGGTTTTAAATTTATTCTATGCTTTGCTACGAACACATGAGCATGAAAATCACCCTAATCGGAGCTAAAACGAGAAAGTTATGGTGTTTTGAAGTTTCAGGGACCTATCTGCGAAAAACCGAGGGCTAGCGTGCAAAAACAGCAGCTCAGGATGGCGCGCGTGATTTTTCAAAAATGCAGGGGTTAAAACGTGAAGAGAGGACCTATACGCAAATACTTTTGAACTACAGAAGCTCGCGGATTAAATCTAGAAAACATGAGGGGCTCTTTAACAAAAGTGCCACGATTGACCGGTATGGACTTGGTTGACTGGGGTTTGGACTCGATATGGACCGTGGTATATTGATCGGACGGCTACAGGTCACCCCGGGGCTTGGCCACCAGTGGGGCCATGGAGACGACGGTGCTGCCATGGCACGCGGCGGAGCTCCGCCGGCGCGAGCTCAAACTCGAGCCGTGGGGCTCGGTTTTGGGCGCGGAGAGGCTCTACGGCTTCAGTACATTGCGGCGAACAAGATGGGGGGGGGGGTTTCTCGTCGTCGATTGTGAGGCGGGAGCGACGAACGACGACAAACCGCAGAGATGGAACTCCGGTGAGGTTGAGCAAGGGCCTAGAGAGCGAGGGAGGGAGCAAGGGGTGGCTCGGCGCGTTGCTCACCTTAGCGCGAAGCTCCTGGAGGGGTTCTCGACGGCGATGCATCAGTGGGGAGCGTGGACATCGAGACGGGGCAGCTCCGGCGATCTGAGCAAGGACAGCGATGGGTAAGGCTCGGTTTCAAAGCGGGAATAAGGCCATAGATGGCTGAAAAAGCTTTGTTACCTCCTCTAGAAGCCCTGGGCCGGTTCTCGTCGAGAATGTGGTGGTGGCGGAGGAGATCGACGGCTGCGGCCTAGCGGCGGTGATGCGAGGCGCGGTGGGGGTTGCAGAGAGGGGAAACGTGGCTCGGAAGCTTGGGCGAGGATGGGTGAGGCTTCGGGGGTGCGGGGCGCTGCTTTTATAGCCTCCAGGGGCCTCGGCGTGCGGGTTACGCCAAATCCCGCGGCGGCCGGCGGCGGCAGCAAGCCTTCCATGTGGAGGAGCTCCTTCCAATTGGGGGGAGGGGCGCAGAAGGAAAGGGGTGGAGCGGAAATGGAAAGGGGGATGCGGGGAAGCTGTGAGGAAGCTTCCTTGGGGGCGGTGGGGTGCTCGGGCGAATTTGTTAGGGGATCCTCGGTGGCCGGGTATGCTGGCGAGAGGTAGGGGATGACACTGTGGACGCGGGGCCCTTGTGGCAGTGAGAGGTGGCGGGGAGGCGGGGTGCTGGGCTGGTTTGGTGGTTGGGCCGGGAGCGGAGGAAAGATAGGACGGGGAGATGGAGGGGGCTGGGTCGAGCTGGGCCGCAAGGGAGAGGGGAAAGGCGAGCTGGGCCGGCGGTAGCAGGTGGGCCGAAAGTGATGAGCGCGCTGCGAGGAAGGGGGAAATGTGATCTGGAGGAAGAGATGAGGGAGTGAGAGCAGACCAGAGGAAGAGTTCAGGGGGTGAAAACGAACTCAGGGTCTAACAACTTTTCTAGAGCTCCAAACAGAGTGATTCAAATTCAAATTTAAACAAATTTAAATTCTTGTTTGAACCACAAGCAATACAAAAATAAATGCAGCAGCATGAATGCAACAAAAATGTTTCTATACCTTATTTTTTATTTTATTTTTTCAAAAATTAATTATTTAGCCTATAATAATTATGAACATGACAATAAATAATAAATTATTTACTAAAAATTTTAAATAGGTTATTTTAGGGTGTTACAAACCTACTCCCCCTTAAGATGAATCTCGTCCCCGAGATTCGGACGTGGATGCGATGAGTTGTGGATAAGCGGCCTTGAGGTCTTCTTCTCTCTCCCAAGTTGCCTCATCCTCTGCGTGTCGGCTCCACTGCACCTTGCATATTTGGATGACCTTATTTCTTGTCACCCTCTCAGACTCCTCCAGAATCTTGACCGGATATTCTTCATAGGTGAGATACTCTTGCACACTCAGCTCATCGATCGGGATCTACTCTTCAGCAACCCACAAACATTTCTTTAGCTGAGACACATGAAATACATCGTGCACTCCGGCCAGTTTCTCAGGCAACTCTAGCTGGTATGCCACTTCGCCCATTCATTCCAGTATCTTGAAGGGTCCAATGTAACGAGGTGCCAACTTGCCCTTGACATTGAACCTCTTCACACCCCTCATTGGTGACACCTTGAGATACACAAAGTCATCAACCTTGAAGCTGAGATCCCTCCTTCTGACATCAACATAGCTCTTCTGCCGAGACTGTGCCACCTTCAGATTATGTTTGATCATCTGCACTTGCCGCTCTGCCTCTTTGAGTATCTCAGGACCAAAGACTTGACTCTCTCCGGTCTGATTCCAGAACAATGGTGTTCTGCACTTCCTACCATACAAAGCTTCGAATGGTGACATCTGTAGTCTTTTCTGGTAGTTGTTGTTGTACGAGAATTCTGCATAGGACAGACTCTTGTCCCAGCTGACACCATACTGCAATGCACATGCTCTCAACATGTCCTCTAAGATCTGATTTGTCCGCTCTGTCTGCCCATCTGTCTGTGGGTGGTAAGCTGAACTGAAATGCAGCTTTGTGTCCATTGACTCATGTAGCCTCTTCCAGAAGTGCGATGTGAACTGAGTACCCCGATTAGACACTATCCGCTTTAGCACTCCATGCAAGCATACAATTCTCTCCATGTACAGTTCTGCTAATCTAGCGCCTGTGTAAGTGGTCTTCCCTGAAAGAAAATATGCCACTTTGGTCAAGTGATGCACGATTACCCAGATAGAGTCGTATCCATTCTGAGTGCGAGGTAGGCCAGTGATGAAATCCATACCAACTTCCTCTCACTTCCATTCAGGTATCTTCAAAGGTTGGAGCAATCCTGTTGGCCTCTGATGTTCAGCCTTGACTCTCTGACATGTGTCACATAGAGCCACGTGGGTTGCCACATCCCACTTCAATCCGTACCACCAGAATCTCTCCTTGATGTCTTGGTACATCTTGGTACTTCCTGGGTGGATCGAATAAGCTGAATCATGGGCTTCTCTTAGGATTGTGTCCCTGATCTGTGCTATGTCTGGTACATATATCCTCTTCCCATGCCACAAGGTTCCCTGTTCATCCACTCGGAATCCGGGAGCCTTTCCTAGAGCAACATTCCCCACAATCTCCTTGATCTACTCATCTTCAAGCTGACCCTTCCGGATCTCATGTTCCAGAGTCGGTTCCACTGTCATCTCTGTGATGCTGGTCATAAATCCCAAACTTATCCTCTCAAACTCCAAGCTGAGTTCTTCAGGTAGACAGTGTCCGGTGATCTTGTTCACATAGCTTCTCCTACTCAGAGCATCTGCCACCAAGTTGGCCTTCCCTAGGTGGTAGTGGATCTCCAGATCATAGTCCTTGATCAACTCCAACCAGCGGTGTTGCCTCATATTCAGCTCTGACTGAGTGAAGACATATTTGAGGCTTTTATGATTAGTGTAAATGCCACACTTGTGTCCAATCAAATAATGCCTCCAAATCTTCAGAGCATGTACCATAGCTGCTAGCTCCAGATCGTGTTTCGGGTAGTTCTGCTTATGTTTTCTCAACTGCCTCGACGCATATGCCACAACTCTCCCTTCCTGCATGAGTACACACCCCAATCCTAGACGGGATGCATCGCAGTAGATAGAGAAGCTCTTGGCAAGGTAAGGCAATACCAACACAGGGGTTGTTGTCAGTCTCTTCTTCAACTCCTCAAAACTGGACTGACACTCCTCGGTCCAAACAAACTTGGCATTTTCCTCCAACAACACCGTCAGGGGCTTAGCAATCCTGGAGAATCCTTCGATAAACCTTCGGTAATATCCGGCCATCCCAAGGGAACTCCTGATTTCGCTCACATCTCGAGGCGGATTCCAGCTCAACACATCGCTGACCTTCTTTGGATTAACTGCCACTCCTCCATTGGACAACACATGACCCAGGAATGCCACTTCCTTCAGCCAGAACTCACACTTGCTCAGCTTAGCATACAGCTGATGTTCCCGGAGTCTCTACATCTCCAACCTCAAGTGTTCCTCATGTTCTTCCTCATTTTTGGAGAAGACCAGTATGTCATCAATGAATACCACCACAAACTTGTCAAGGTAGTCCATAAGCACACTGTTCATCAGGTACATGAAGTATGCAGGAGCATTGGTCAATCCAAAGGACATGACTGTGAACTCATACAACCCGTACCGAGTGGTGAAAGTCGTCTTGGGTATGTCAGTCACCCGGATCTTCATCTGATAATATCCTCACCGGAGATCAATCTTGGAGAACACACATGCTCCCTTCAACTGATCAAATAGATCATCAATTCTCGGCAATGGGTACTTATTCTTGATGGTCATTTCGTTGAGGGCTCGAAAGTCCACACACAACCTTTGTGTCCCATCCTTCTTGTCCACGAACAACACTGGTGCTCCTCATGGTGAAGAACTTGGATGAATGTACCCTTTTGCTAGCAAAGCCTGTAATTCTTCTTTAAGCTTCAATAACAAATTCAACTTCGCGATCTAGGGGCATACCTGGCAATTCCTCTGGGAATACATCCGGGAATTTGCACACCACTCGAATGTCCTCGAGAGCTGCACCCTCAGCTTGATTAACTTGACATTGTTCTTAGGACTTGACTGCCTGGTACTCCACTTTCTCTCTGCCTATTGCTATCAATTGTACTGCCTTCCTGGCGCACTGGATCACAACACTATATTTGCCTAGCCAGCTCATTCCCAGAATTAGATCAAACCCAACCAAATTCAGGACTATGGGGTATACCTCAAAGTCTACCCCCCTTATTGTAATGATGACTCTGGAGCAACGTAAACTGGCTCGTTGCTCTCCTGTCACACCCGGATTTACACAGAAACCCGAATGCTACTGTATGTGTGCCCAGGATGTCCACAGAACACATACAACTTACAAATATGGAAATCAGAGTATATATGCTCGAATAAAATAGTTTTACATCAGAGTTTAGCATATACACAGCGGAAGACTATTCGTTAACTCGACACGTAGAGCCTCAAGTCCACAGGGACACCGACTGGTTGAGCACAGCTAGTAGAATGGCAGATCCTCAGGAAATTCAACAGCAGCAGTACCATCTAATCCATCTGTTACCCATCCAGGATTTTGTTGAATAGCAAGTGTAAGTAAATGTCTTACTTAGCAAATACAACACGGGTAATGAAGGCTTAACACGGCTGTACTGCATTAGCAATTTTAGTTGTTTCATTTTAACCATCATCATAATCACTATATTTATATGAATCCCAGTTGTAACCCAGTTAATAGTGTAGAAGTGAACATTAAACAATAATAAATATCAACTTCTAATCAAAAAGGATCCAGGCCGCTCGTGACCCTGAGCAAGGCTATCATGATAGATTATACACTCTGCAGAGGTTTCGCCCTTTACCCACCAGTCGCGTAAAAGTTCAAAGGAACTTTGCACCCTACCACGCACATCAACACTACCGAGGTGTGACTGCATAGGGACGCTACGAGGCTTTTCACAAGACACCCTAATGAAACAATAGCCATTATGGTACAACCTAGGCAGCATGACCCAAGGCACCGAGATTGACTGACGCCCATGTCGCAACATGAGGGGGTCAATGGCGTCCAAGCGCGGTAAAGAATAACAACAACAAAATAAATAGCGCAACATGTGGAACCCCCACCATACGGAAGCTCCCAACACGGGACTGTGCCTCATGGGGACATAGCCAACGGATACTCCGTCCTCGGTGGATCAAACCATACTCTCACCCATGCTTCCCATAGCGCCGTCTGCCCGTCGGTAACTACTGTCAAGCTAGAGCCGTACATGTTACTCATCCAAGACCAGAGCCATTATAGTTCCAGTGGTGGCGACAGGTTCCTGGGTTGCCGCTTTAAGAACCAGTCCTTACGGAGAGACACTAGGGCCAAGCATGAAGCATACGCCCTAGCTCCCTGTTCCATGTTGCTAAAAAGCAAGTTTTACCATTAACATTGAAGTGAACCATTAAGTCAGGATTAACAGTTAAATATTGGTGACAGTAGCTGCGCCTAGCAAGGATCTACCCAAATGCAGTAACCCAAGGTAATCAAGGTATAAGATAGACAAAGCTAGGTACAACCTTAATAGGAACAATTTAGACACATGCATATGCAATAAATAATGTAAAAGGTGTGTTTAGGTAGCAAGGATTGTCCGTGCTATACTTGCCTTCGCCAAACTGCTGCTGCTGCTCCTGCTGCTGCTGTTGGTCCTGCTCCTTGTAACCCTCGAACTCAAACGCGTATGGCTCACCGACTGGACTCATACATCAACACACAAGCATCCATACAAGCCAGTACATGCAAGCAATAGTAATCTATTAGAACAGTACATCAAACAATAAAAACAGAACAAAAGAAGGTTGAAAAACTAATCTACGCTTCACTACGAACACGTGAGCGTAAAAATCACTCAAATCGGAGCTAAAACGAGAAAGATATGGCTTTTCTAAGGTTTGGGGACTTGCTGGCAAAGTTTTAAAAGTTCCAGGGGCTTATTTGCAAAAACTCAGGGGCTAAAACATAATTTTATATTAAAATAGGAGGGTTTATTCGCAAATTAACCAAACAGGACCTCGGGTATTAATTTTAAATAAGACAGGGGGTTTTCTATAAAAATTAGGACCTAGTTCTAATTATTTTTGAATAGATCTGGACTGCGTGTTAATTTTGAAAAAGGTCAGGGGCTCTTTTGCAAAACGGCCGCGGCTGACTTGGGTTGACCGTTACGGTCAACTTTGACCTGGGGCTGGATTCGATTTGGGCCGTCGGATTGAACACGGGCGGCTGGGATTGGATCAAGGGAAAAGGGGTTGTCGACGGCGAGAGGAGCTGCGGCGGCGCTGAGCGGCGGTGGCGGCGCTTCACCGGCGAGGGCGCATCCGCACACTACAAGGCTCGGTTTGGGGCGTGGCAGGGTACTACCGACTCGGAGCGACGCAGCGAGTTCGCCGGGATAGGTCTCGTCGGCGGCGGAGCAGCGGAGGTGGCTCACGCCGAGCAGTGGCGGCGGCGGCGCTCGGGCATCGACGGCGAGCATGCAACAGAGGGGGAAAAGGAGCAAGGAGGGGCTTGGGAGGCTCCTTACCTCCTCGAGAAGCTACCCTGGCGGCCGATGGCGACGGAGCGGTGCTGGACCGGCGGATCGACGACGGAGGCGATTATGAAACCGCGGCGGCGTTGCGGCTCGAGTGGGCGGCTAGGGATAGGGGTTTTGGGGCAGGGGGGTCGGGAGCAGTGGCGGCGGCTATTTGAGGAGTGGCCGGGGTCGGTTCGGGTGGGCCTCGATGTGCGTGTCGTGGCCGTGCCGGACTAGAGCTCGTGGCCGGGACGAACTCGATCGGGGGTAGGGGACGAGTCTGACGCATGGGACCCGCGCGGCAGCGGCAGGGGGTGCGGGCTGTGCTGTAGGCCGCGCTACTGGGCCGCGTTGGGCCGCGAGCGGGCGAAGCTGGCTGGGCTGCTGCGGGAGAGTGAGGGGGGGGGGGGGGCGACGCAGACTTCACGCGCGCGTGAGCCGAGCGAACGGGCGGCTGGGCTAGGCCGAAAGCGGCGAAGGAGGGAGCTGGGCTGCTGCGGAGACAAAAGGAAAGGGGGCAAGTTCGGCCGGGAAAAAGAGTTCAGGGAGAAAAAGTGGACTCGGGCCGCTGCAACTTTTCTAGAGCTCCAAACACAACGATTCAAATTCGAATTGAAACAAAATTTAAATTCCAATTGAACCGCACGCAAACAAAACTCAATGCAGACAGCATGAATGCAACAAAAATGTTTCTAACCTTATATTTAATTTTATTTCTCATAAATAATTTATTTTCCTTAGATAAATATGAGCATTATATTAAATAAAGGCAATTTAATTACTAAATTTTAAAATAGGCATTGTGCTATTAAATCACATCCCAAAATCCAAAAATTTGGGGTGTGACATCTCCACTAGGTTAACTAACTAGCATGGGGTTCCCCATAGGTTGCAGAGTCAACATATTCTTTTGTACAAATGCAGCAGAGATGAAAGCATGCGAATGTCCAGTATCGAATAAAACAGTGGCACGGGTCGAAGTGACAAGGAACGTACCCATAACCACGTCAGTAGCTCCTTCTACGGTTTCTGCGCCCATGTGGTTGATCTTGCCTCTAGTGGGGTTAGGCGCTTGCTGCTGACCATTCCTCTGATTATTGTTCTGGCCGGTGGCATTCTGAGTCTTGCGGGGGCAGTAGTGAGCATAATGCCCAGGCTCGCCACAATGGAAGCACGCCTTCTGCCCTGCTGGTGCACTGTTGACTCGGTTGGGGCGCTGAACAGGACCTGGCTGCGCCTGGTTGCATGGAGCTGGGACATTCTGCAGCTGGTTCTAGAGATGCTGCTGCTGTGGTGCTTGAGGGTACTGGGGACACTGTTGGTACTGGGTCGCTGCTGGTACTGACCCTGGGGGCGCTGCTGGCTCATCAACTGCTGATTCCCCAATGGAGGAGTGAAGCAGGGGCGGCTGCTACTCCTGGTCTGCTAGCCCTAGAACTTCCTCTTCTTCTCTTCTATCTCACGGCGCTTGTGTTCCAGCATCAAATCACTGTCCACCAGTTCCTGAAAGTTGGGGAACTTGGTGCACAACAACTGGTTCTGCAGTGCATCCTACAAGCCATCACGGAACCAGGTCTGCTTCTTCTTGTCCATGTCCACATCTTCAGGAGCGTAGCGGGCGAGCTCGATGAACTTGTCACAGTAAGCGGTGACACTCAGCCCTTCCTGCTTTAACGCTAGGAACTCCTTCTTCTTCAGGGTCATCAGGGCCTCCGGCACATGGTGCTTGCGGAAGCTGTCACGGAACTCCTGTCATGTGATCTGTCACACCCGAATTTTATATAAACCCGCAGTGCGGCCATATGTGTGCCCAGGAAGTCACAGTACACATATAGCATAACAAATATGATATAACAGAGAACACATGTTTTATTGAATCTTAAATAAAGAGTTTTACATCAAAGTGCATCAAAAATATACTAACCAATACAGCAGAAGTCTAAAACTCTCAACTAATGAAGCCGCAATCCCACAGGGACTCTGACTGGGAGAACACACTCAGAAGAATGGCAGATCCTCCGGAAACTTAGCAGCAGTCTCATGCACAGCCCAATCTGTTACCAATCTGGGATTTTGTTGAATTAAAGCAAGTGTAAGTAACAGAATTACTTAGCAAGTATAACACGGGTATGAAGGCTCAAAAAGGCTTGACATGGCTTAACTGTATTAGCACTTTTAGTTGGTTCATTTTAACTTTATCCAAGTTACTACAAGTGATTGGACTCACAGTTGCTCCCCATGGTGAAGAACTTGACGAATGTACCCTTTGGCTAGCAAAGCCCGTAATTCTTCTTTAAGCTTCTCCAGTTTCTTTACTCCCATCCTATATGGACTCTTGGGTATAGGTGCAGTGCCAGGTTTAAGATCAATAATGAATTCAACTTTGCGATCTGGGGGCATACCTGGCAATTCATCTGGGAATACATCCGGGTAGTCACACAACACTCGAATGTCCTCCAGCGCTACACCCTCAGCTTGGTTGACCTGACTGTGCTCCATGGAACTAGCTGCCTGATACTCCACTCTTTCACCGGTCTTGGCTATCAGTTGCACTGCTCTCTTGGAGCATTGGATCACCCCTTCATATCTGGCTAACTAGCTCATTCCCAGAATCAAGTCAAACCCAAGGGTCTCCAAGACTATCGTATACACCTCAAAGTCTACCCCTCTTATTGTGATGGTGACATGGGTGCAGCGTAAAGTGACTCAGCTCGCTGCTCACCCCCTGGTGAACTAACTAGCATGGTGTTCGACATAGGTCGTAAGGCCATCATATTCTTTTTCACAAAAGCAGCAGATATGAAAGCATGCAAAGCTCCAGTATCGAACAAAACAGTTGAAGGAGCCAAATTGTCAGGGAACGTACCCACAACCACGTCAGTAGCTCCTTCTACGGTTTCTACACCCATGTGGTTGACCTTGCCTCTGGTGGGGTTCTGCGGACCCCTACCCGCCTGAGCCTGCTGCTGACCAGCCCGCTGGTTGTTCTGACCTGCGCTGTTCTGGGCCTTCTAGGGACAGAAATTGGCAAAGTGCCCCAGCTCTCCAAAGTGATAACACACCCTTGGACCCGCTGGTGCAGTGCTGGCGGGGTTGGGACGTGGAACATGACTTGACTGCACCTGGTTGCGCTGAGCTGGGACAGTCTACTGCTGCTCCTGTGGTGCCTGGGGTACTGAGGGCGCTGCTGGTAATGGGGGCGCTGTTGGAACTAACTGCAGCTTAGCAGGCTAGACTGACCCTGGGGGCGATTGTCACACCCGGATTTAAACAGAAACCCGAATGCGGCCATATGTGTGCCAAGGAAGTCATAGTACACATATAGCAAAACAAATATGATATAATAGAGAACTCATGCTTTATTGAATGCTTAAATAAAGAGTTTACATCAGAGTGCAACATAAATAAACTAACCAATACAACGGAAGACTAAAACTCTCAACTAATGAAGCTGCACTCCTACAGGGACTCTGACTAGGAGAACACAACTCAGTAGAAAGGCAGATCCTCCGGGAACTCTGTAGCAGTCTCATGCGCAGGCCAGTCTGTTACCCATCCGAGATTTTGTTGAATTAAAACAAGTGTAAGTAACAGAATTACTTAGCAAGTAAAACACGGGGTATGAAGGCTAAAAAGGCTTGACACGGCTTAACTGCATTAGCACTTTTAGTTGGTTCATTTTATATTGTCCAAAATTACTACATGTGAAAGGAACCAAGTTGTAACCCAATTAATAAGTGTAAGTGACATTAAACAACAATAATAATAATAATCAATTTATAATAAAAAAGGACACAGGCCGCTCGTGACCCTGAGCAAGGCTATCATGATAGATCGTACACTCTGCAGAGGTTTCGCCCTTTACCCACCAGTTGCGTAAAAGTTCAAGGAACTTTAAACCCAACCATGCTGAGGTGGCCAAACCTCTTAAACCACACTTCTGAGGTGTGATCGCATAGGGACGCTATGAGGCTTTTTGCAAGAAACACTAACAAAACAGTAGCCATTATGGTACAACATAGGCAACATGACCCAAGCCACCGAGATTGACGTACACCTACGGAGTCCACCATAGGGGGGTCAATAGCATCCAATGCGCAGCAAAACATGCCAACAACACAAATAAAGGTGCAATGTGTGGAGTTCCCAGTCCAGGGACTCCCAGCACGGGATTATGTCTCACAGGGACATAGCCGACGGATCTCCCACCCTCGGTGGATCAAACCATACTCTCACCCATGCTTCCCATACTGCCATCGGCCCGTCGGTAACTACTACCAAGCTATAGCTGTACATGCTACTTGTCCAAGACCAGAGCCATAATAGTTCTGGCAGTGGTGACAGGCTCCTGGGTGGCCGCTTTAAGAACCAGTCCTTACAGAGAGACACTAGGGCCAGACACGAAGCTTACGCCCTAGTTCCCTAAACCAAGTTGCTAAAAAGCATATTTTATCATTAACATTGAAGTGGACCATAGAGTCAAGATTAACAGTTAAATAATGGTGATAATAGCTACGCATAGCAAAGATTCTACCCATATGCAGAAACTAGGTATATCAAGGTACAGGATAAATAAACTAGGTACAACCTTAATGGGATACAAATTAGACACATGCAGAATGCTGTAAATAATGTATTAAAAGTGTGTAGGTAGCAAGGAATATCCATATTATAACTTGCCTTCCTCGAAGGGCTGCTGCTGCTGCTGCTGAGAGTCCTACTCCTGAAAGTCCCCTGTGTACTCCAACGGGTACGGCTCGCCGACTAGACACAAATCACCACACAACATCCATACAAGCCAATACATGCAAACAAAAGTATTCTATTAGAAACAATACACCAAACAATAAAAATAGTACAAAATAAGGTTTTAAAATTATTCTATGCTTCGCTACGAACACATGAGCGCAAAATTCACACTAATCGGAGCTAAAACGAGAATGTTATGACTATTTTAAGGCTCTAGGGACCTGTTGGCAAGTTTTACAAAGTTTTTGGGGCTTATTTGCGAAAACCAAGGACCTAATTGGAAATACATATAAAAACTGAGGGGCTAAAGTGCAAACAGACAAGAGCTGGACGGCGTGCAAGATAACCTAAAACAGCAGGGGGGTTTTTGAATAAAACAGGACTTATATGCAATTATTTTTGAAAAGGCTGGGACCAAGAGTTGATTACTACAAAGGTTGGGGACTCTTTAGCAAAACTGGCTTGGCTGACTGGTTGTTGACCGGTATTGACTCCAGCGGGGGCGCGTGCTGGTCGTTAGATCTGGATCCGAGGGCTAGAAATGGATCAGGAGAAGGGGGCTGTCGGCGGAGGTTTGGGCGTGGCTCGCCGGAGTGGAGGCAATCTCGGCCTACAGGGCACCAAATAGAGCACAGCTGAGTGCTACATGCTCAGGGGAGGGCAACGAGTCGATCTGGGTGGCTCTAGTTGGGGATAGTGCGCCGTGGATGGCCGCCGGTGAGGAGCAGCGGAGATGTCATCGATGAGCAGTGTGGAACCGGCTACGAGACTCGATTTACAACGTGATTAAGACCTACGGCTACAGGGCAACGAGGAGGACGTGAAAGAGGGGATCTCCATGGCTAAAGCGTGGCTACGACGGCTACCGACGATGAACGGCGGTGGAATACTCCGGTGAGCAGCGATGGCGCGGTGTCAAAGAGCGAAAGGAAACGAGGAAGGGCTCGGGGTGGTCGTTAGCTCCACGCAAATCTACTGGAGGTGTCAAATCGGAGCGGGGCGGTGGCGAAGGTGGAGCCCGACGGCGACCGGCGGATGGTGGGCATTGGGGCGCGTTGGCGACAGTGCTCTGGAGCGCAACAGCAGGTGTGGGGAGGCTTAGACTGATGTGAACCTGCTGGGGTTTGTGCCCGATCTTTTGATGAGAGGCGTGGGGGATAACTCGATTGGAGGAGACGACGATCACGGCCCGACTACAACCTTTCAAAGACTGCGCCTTAGCGACCGATACACCACCTCTTATGGATGCCACGATCTTGTGGGAGCGCGTCACCCGACCTGTCCTACAAGCAATCGAAGAACTAGCAAGAACAAGTATGATACAAGTACTGAATTTACTAGATGGGAATTGAAGTGTCTCAATCTTAAACTCAATCACCAACGAAGTGGGGTTCCGTCGACTCGAAGACGGGCGGCTAGACCAGCACGCGCGCTTACAAGCAAGTAGCAATGGCTAAACTTGATCTAAACAAAACCCAATCTGTTTGTGACGGCTATGGAGGTATAAAAGAGGGTGGAGGACGACCAAGAGAGGTTGGGGTCGTCCTACAACCCTAGGACGCGCCCCTAATGGACCCAACTTGATACACGGCCCATTGGCCCAAAATAAGGTGACTCAGCACCATGAGCAGAAAAGGTCTCGGTAGTAAATCGATGATTGCGGCCGCATCTAAACAGGTACGAGTGTGAGTCTAGATCCATCTGAAAGTAGACTTGATAAGCTTTCCATCAAGTACTTAAATTCCCCAAACAGAGTAGGGATGAAACCGTGGTGGCCGTCGTAAGTCAGCACTTTCCTGCAGTCCGAATCCAGACTTTCCAAAACGTGTTGGATTTGGTCTCTTTCCTTCCTTAGGCCAATGTGATGTGGTAACCTGATGGGGGACGTGGGAATACTTAGAATTGGTCCCCAATCAACTTCTTTGGTCCTCCATGTCTTCCATATGTGTCTAGCACTCTTTTTAATCCATGTATGTATTTCTGAAAATGAGAATGAACACACATCATGGCGCAGCATCAATTCATCGAATGTACCAACAACAATTGTGATATAGGATTGATTCACCTTTGGTTTGCAAGCCATTAATATGGTCGTATCTAAGCCGGTGATGTCCTCATCACTTGGAGGACTCCTCGCGGGCCGGCGAAGCTCCCACGGGGGTCGGCCGGGGCGGGGAGTTACCAGAGCGGTGGGTCGACGGCGGCGGCTTCCGATTCTCGATGCGCGGCGGCGCGGGCAAGCTCGGAGCGGCTAGGGCGGGGGATTCGCGGCGCGGGTGGTTAGAGGAAGGGCAACAGGGTTTGGGCGCTTATCAGGGGCGGCGCGGGGGCCTCGGCATGCACGCCAGCCATGGCGGCATGCGCACCCACCTCCGCTGCTTTCGGCGGGAGGTTGGGGATGATGGGCGGGGCCCGCCCGTCAGTGAGGGGAGGCGGGGAGCGGCGAGGCTGCTGTGCTGGGCCGGATGTGGAAGAGGCCTTGGGCCGCAGCTGGGGCGACTGCTGTGAGAGAGCATGAAGGGAGGAGGACTGGGCCGGTGCTGGTGCAGCCAGTTGGGCCGACCAGTTGGGCCGGCTGAGCGGCGGAGAGAGGAAAGAAAGGGGGCAAAGTTGGCCGAGGGGAAAAGTTTAGGGAGCAAAAGCGGACTCGGGCTATAGCAACTATTCTAGGGCTCAAACAAAAGTAGTTCAAATACAAATTTAAATTATTTTTAAATCCTCATTCAAACTACGCACAAACAAAACTCGATGCAGCGAGCATGAATGCAACAAAAATGTTTCTATAACTTATATTTGATTTTAATTTCCTGAAATTATTTATTAACCTATATTAATTAGGAACATGGCAATAAATAATCAATTAATTACTAAAAATTTTAAATAGGCCAAATTAGGGTGTTATAAACCTACCCCCTTAAGATGAATCTCGTCCTCGAGATTCGGACGTGGATGCAAAGAGTTGTGGATACGCGGCCTTGAGGTCTTCTTCTCTCTCCCAAGTTGCTTCATCCTCCGCGTGCTGGCTCCATTGCACCTTGCACATCCGGATGACTTTGTTCCTAGTCACCCTCTCAGACTTCTCCAGAATCCTGACTGGATACTCCTCATAGGTGAGATCCTCTTGCACACTCAGCTCATCAATCGGGATCTGCTCTTCAGGCACCCGTAGACAACTGAGACACATGGAACACATCGTACACTCCGGCCAGTTTCTCAGGTAACTCTAGCCGGTAAGCCACTTCTCCCAATCATTCCAGTACTTTGAAAGGCCCAATGTAGCGAGGCACCAGTTTGCCTTTGACATTAAACATCTTCACACCTCTCATCGGTGACACTTTGAGATACACAAAGTCACCAACAACAAAGCTGAGATCCCTCCATCTCACATCAGCATACCTCTTCTGTCGGGACTGTGCCACCTTCAAATTATGTCTGATCATTTTCACATGCCGCTCTGCCTCTCCGAGTATTGCAGGCCCAAAAACCTGACTCTCTCCAGTCTGATCCCAGAACAGTGGTGTCCTGCACTTCCTACCATACAGAGCCTCAAATGGTGACATCTGTAGACTTTTCAGATAGCTGTTGTTGTACGAGAATTCTGCATAGCACAGACTCTTGTCCCAGCTGACACCATACTACAGAGCACAAGCTCTCAACATGTCCTTCAAGATCTGATTGGTCCGCTCTGTTTGCCCTTCTGTCTGTGGATGGTAAGCTGAACTGAAATGCAGCTTAGTGTCCATTGACTCATGTAACTTCTGCTAGAAGTGCGATGTGAACTGAGTACCCCGATCAGACACTATGCGCTTTGGCACCCCATACAAGCACACAATCCTCTCCATGTACAGCTCTGCTAATCTGGCACCTGTGTAAGTGGTCTTCACTGGAAGGAAATGTGCCACTTTGGTCAAGCGGTCCACAATCACCCAAATGGAGTAAAACCCTCTGAGTGCGAGGCAGACCGGTGATGAAGTCCATACCCACTTCTTCCCACTTCCATTCAGGAATCTTCAGTGGCTGAAGTAATCCTGCTGGCCTCTGATGTTCAGCCTTGACCCTCTGACATGTGTCACATAGAGCCATGTGGGTTGCCACGTCCTGCTTTAGTCCGTACCACCAGAATCTCTCCTTGATGTCCTGGTACATCTTGGTACTTCCTGGGTGGATCGAATAGGCTGAATCATGTGCCTCTCTCAGGATGGAGTCCCTAATCTGCGCTATGTCTGGCACACATATCCTCTTCCCATGCCACAAGGTTCCCTGCTCATCAACTCGGAATCCAGGGGCTTTTCCTCGAGCAACAAGCTCCACAATCTCCTGGATCTTCTCATCCCCAAGCTGACCTTTCCGGATCTTCTGCTCCAGAGTCGGTTCTACTGTCATCTCTTTGGTACTAGTCACAAATCCTAGACTCATCCTCTCAAACTCCAAGCTACGTTCCTCTGGCAGACAGTGTCCAGTAGTCTTGTTCACATAGCTCCTCCTACTCAGGGCATCTGCCACCAAATTAGCCTTCCCTGGGTGGTAGTGGATCTCCAGATCATAGTCCTTGATCAACTCCAACCATCGGTGTTGCCTCATATTCAGCTCTGACTGAGTGAAGACATATTTCAGGCTCTTATGATCAGTGTAAATGACACACTTATGCCCAATCAGATAATGCCTCCAATTCTTCAGAGCGTGCACCACAGTTGCCAACTCCAGATCATGTGTCGGGTAGTTCTGCTCATGCTTCCTCAACTGCCTCGACGCATATGCCACAACTCTGCCTTCCTGTGTGAGTGCACACCCTAATCCTAGACGGGATGCATCATAGTAGATAGAGAAGCTCTTGGCGAGATCAGGCAATACCAGCACAGGGGTTGTAGTCAGTCTTTTATTCAACTCCTCAGCTGACCTGACACTCCTCTAACCAGACAAGCATGGCATTTTTCTCTAGTAACGCCATCAGGGGCTTAGCAATCCGGAAGAATCCTTCGATGAACCATCTGTAATATCCGGCCATCCCCAGGAAACTCCTGATCTCGCTCACATCCCAAGGCAGATTCCAGCTCAACACATCACTGACCTTCTTCGGATCAACTGCCAGTCCTCCATTGGACAACACATGTCCCAGGAATGCCACTTTCTTCAACCAGAAATCACACTTGCTCAGCTTAGCATACAGCTGATGCTCCCGGAGTCTCTGCATCACCAACCTCAGGTGCTCCTCATGCTCTACCTCATTCTTGGAGAAGACCAGAATGTCATCAATGAATACCACCACGAATTTGTCAAGATAATCCATGAACACACTGTTCATCATGTACATGAAGTAGGCAGGAGCATTAGTCAATCCAAAGGACATGACTATGAACTCATACAACCCATACCGAGTGGTGAAAGTCGTCTTGGGTATGTCACACACCCAAATCCTCATCTGATGATAGCCTGACCGGAGGTCAATCTTGGAGAACACACAGGCTCCCCTCAACTGATCAAAGAGGTCATCAATCCTCGGCAGCGGGTACTTATTCTTGATTGTCACTTCATTAAGGGCTCGATAGTCCACACACATCCTCTGTGTCTCATCCTTCTTATCCACAAACAACACTAGGGCTCCCCATGGTGAAGAACTCGGATGAATGTACCCTTTTGCTAGCAATGCCCTCAATTCTTCTTTAAGCTTCTCCAGCTCCTTAGCACCCATCCTATACGGCCTCTTGGATATAGGTGTGGTGCTAGGTTTAAGATCAATAACGAATTCAACTTCGCAAGCTGGGGGCATACCTGGCAACTCATCTGGGAACACATCTGGGAAATCACATACCACCCGAATGTCCTCCAGTGCTACACCCTCTGCTTGGTTGACCTGGCTGTGCTCTGAGGAACTGGTGGCCTGATACTCCACTCTCTCACTAGTCTTCACTGTCAGCTGCACTGCTCTCTTGGAGCACTGGATCACCCCTTCATATCTGGCTAACCAGCTCATACCCAGAATCATATCAAACCCAAGGGTCTCCAGGACTATCGGGCTCGCCACACAGTCTACCCCCTTATGGTGACAGTGGTACAGGGGCACCATAAAGTAGCATGTTGTTCCCCCCTGGAGAACTAACTATCATTGCATTTCCCATAGGTTGTAACATCATCATGTTCTTTTTCACAAAAGCAGCAGATATGAAAGCATGCGAAGCTCTAGTATTGAACAAAACAGTCGCAGGAATCGAGTTGATAGGGAACGTACCTACAACCACATCAGTAGCTGCCTCTGCGGTCTCTGGTGGTTGACCTTGCCTCTGGCGGGGTTCTGCGGACCACGACCCGCCTGAGCCTGCTGCTGACCTGTGCCATTCTGGGCCTTCTGGGGACAGACATTGGCAAAGTGCCCTGGCTCTCCACAGTGGTAACACGCCCTCGGACCCGCAGGTACAGTGCGGGCGGGGTTGGGGCGTGGAATAGGACCTGACTGCGCTGAGCTGGGACAGTCTGCAACTGCAGTTGGGGACGCTGCTGCTGTGGTGCCAGAGGGTACTGAGGATGCTGCTGGTACTGGAGTCGCTGCTGGAACTGATCGTGGCCCAGTAGGCTAGACTGACCCTGAGGGCGCTGCTGGCCCATCATCTGCTGGTTCCCCTACGGAGGAGTGAAGCGGGGGCGGCTGCTGCTCCTGGTCTGCTGGCCCTGGAACTTCCTCTTCTTCTCTTCTATCTCATGGTGCTTGTGTTCCAGCATCAAGGCACCGTCCACCAGTTCCTGAAAGTTGGGGAACTTGGTGCACAACAACTGGTACTGCAGTGCATCCTGCAAACCATCACAGAACCGAGTCTGCTTCTTCTTGTCCATGTCCACATCTTCAGGAGCATAGCGGGAGAGCTCAATGAACTTATCATGGTAAGCGGTGACACTCAGCCCTCCCTGTGTCAGCAACAGGAACTCCTTCTTCAGGACCATCAAGGCCTCCGGCACATGGTGCTTGCGGAAGCTGTCTTGGAACTCCTGCCTGGTGATCTGGCCACGATTGGGGTGAGCGTACTGGTATGAGTCCCACCAGTCCAATGCTAGACCCTGAAGCTGTCCTCCAGCGTACAGCACTTTCTCCCTGTCATCACACTGCGCGATGTTCAGCTGTCTTTCAACAGCCTTGAGCCAATCCTCAGCCCGCTGGGGGTCACTGGCTCTGGTGAAGGTCGGAGGGAGTCCTTTCATAAATTCGCCCCTCTTGTCTCTAGGCGGCATGTGGGGTAGAGGAGGTGGATTCTGCTGTTGCTGTTGTAGCAAGGCTATAGTCTGGGTCATCTGTTGTGTCAGCTGGAGCTGCATCTGCATCATCTGCTCCATGGTGAGTGGCGGTGGAGGCGGTGGCTGGTTCCCACCCGCGTTGGTCCTTGTGTTCACCATCTATCATCAGCAAATATTTCTTGTCAGGATATGAGTTTAGAGATGGAAACAATAAATCCCCCCACTATATAAACACTAATATCCTTAAACCTTAATCCAATATCTAGATGGTGGTAGACTTGCGTCCATGCCCATCACAATCATTACAAAAATCCAAATTAAACATGAGTATAATAACAATCCAAACAATCACCTAGAGATAGAGTTCATACAAGACTCGATGAGACTGGGTTTTGAAAATCTAGATGAACCATAGAACAAAATCATGGTGGTCTCCTAGTGTTTCATAAACCGTTCTAGCTAAGCTACGTTCCTACAATTAGCACGGCTCTGATACCAATCTGTCACACCCAGATTTTATATAAACCCGCAGTGCGGCCATATGTGTGCCCAGGAAGTCATAATACACATATAGCATAACAAATATGATATAACAGAGAACACATGCTTTATTGAATCTTAAATAAAGAGTTTTACATCAGAGTGCATCAAAAATAAACTAATCAATACAACGGAAGACTATAACTCTCAACTAATGAAGCCACAATCCCATAGGGACTTTGACTGGGAGAACACACTCAGAAGAACAGCAGATCCTCCAGAAACTCAGCAGCAGACTCATACACATCCCAATCTATTACCCATCCAAGATTTTGTTGAATTAAAGCAAGTGTAAGTAACAGCATTACTTAGCAAGTATAACACGGAGTATGAAGGCTCAAAAGGCTAGACTCGGCTTAACTGCATTAGCACTTTTAGTTGATTCATTTTAACTTTATCCAAGTTACTACAAGTGAAAGGACTCCCAGTTGTAACCCAATTAAATAATGTAAGTGACATTAACATCATTAATAATAACCATCAAGTTCTAATAAAAAAGGAACGCCAGGCCGCTCGTGACCCTGAGCAAGGCTATCATGATAGATTGTACACTCTGCAGAGGTTTCACCCTCTACCCACCAGTCGCATAAAAGTTCATAGAACTTTGAACCCAACCATGTTGTGCTGCGCAGGCACGTATCACACTTCCGAGGTGTGACTGCATAGGGACGCTACGAGGCTTTTCACAAGACACCCTAACAAGACAGTAGCCGTTATGGTACAACACAGGCAGCATGACCCAAGGCACAGAGATTGACTGACTCCCAGGGCGCAGCGATAGGAGGGTCAATGGCGCCCAAGCGCGGCAAGGCATGCCAACAACAAAGTAAATAGCGCAATGTGTGGAGCTCCTGCACTCACGGTGGCTCCCAACACGGGACTGTGCCTAACGAGGCATAGTCGACGATACCCCCGTCCTCGGTGGATCAAACCATACTCTCATGAGTGCTTCTCATAACGCCGTCGGCCCGTCGGTAACTACTGCCAAGCTAGAGCCATACATGCTACTTGTCCAAGACCAGAGCCATAATAGTTCTGGCGGTGGCGACAGGCTCCTAGGCTTCCGCTTTAAGAACCGGACCTTAAGGAGGGACACTAGGGCCAGGCACGAAGCTTACGCCCTAGTTCCCTGAATCATGTTGCTAAAAAGCAAGTTTTAATCTTTATGTTGAAGTGAACCATTATGTCAATATTAACACATTATATTAAGCTGATAGTGGCAGCGCATAGCAAAAGTCTACCCAGAATGCAATAAACCCAAGGTATCAATGGAATAGGATAAACAAATCTAGGAACAACCTTAGGGTACATCAAATTAAATGCATGAATGTAAATAATGTAGTACAAAGTGGGTAGGTAGCAAGAATTGTCTGTGCTATAACTTGCCTTCCTTAAAGTGCTGCTGCTGCTGCTGCGAGTCCTGCTCCTGAAAGTTCTCCCCGTACTCGAACTCCAACGGCAACGGCTCACCGACTGGACATGAATCACCACACAAGCAACCATACAAGCCATACATGCAAACAAAAGTATTTCCATTAGAAACAGTACACCAAAAAGTAAAAACAGTACAAAAGAAGGTTTTAAAACTATTCTACGCTTCGCTATGAACACATGAGCGCGAGAATCACACTAATCGGAGCTAAAATGAGAAAGTTATGAGGTTTTTAAGATTCAGGGACTAAACTGTGAAAAACCGAGGGCCTATATGTAAATACGAGTTAAAACAGAAGGGCTAACGAGTAAAACTAACAGCACAGGATGGCGCGCATGATTTTTCAAAAGATCCGGGGGGTCACAAAAGGAAGGACCTATCGGTGAATATTTTTGAACTACTCAGGATTGTGGTGTAAATAGGAGGAAAGGCAGGGGCTCTTTAGCAAAAGTAATAGGTTGACCTGGGGTTGACCGTTATCCGACCGTGGTTAGATCTGGTTTCGGCCATAGGATCGGGATCGAATGGCTGGGGAGAAAGGGTGGAAAGGTTCGCCGACGGTGGCTGTTTTCGCGGCGGCGCCGCTTGGGTCGGCGGCCGAGGCTCGCCGGCGCAGCACCAAACCGGTGCTACGGTGCATGATTCTCGACGAGGTTTGGCACTAAAGGACCGGGAGAGTATGGCAAATCTTTCTGGGTGGTTCTCGCCGTCGATCGGGCAGTGGTGGTGTCGTGCGGTGGTGAGGGGCGGAGGCGAGCTCCAGCGTGGGTGGGCGAAGGCGCTACGGAGGACGAATCGCTACGCGACTTGGTCCTATAGCTTCTGTGTGATGAGGTGAACGTGATAGAGGGGTTGTGGGGGCGAGAAAAGGTGGCACGGATGGTCGCCAATGACGAGTGGCGGAGGCGGCTGTCGGTGTGCCACGGGAGCACGTCTACGGGGTACTGGAGGGGGAATGGAAGGGCTCGGGGGTTTCCATACCTCACTGCGATGCTCCAGGTGTGGTCGAGAGACGCGGAGCTACTCCCGAGCAGCAGCTCCACATGGAGCTTCAAGCGATGTCAATGGCGATGGTGTGAGCAGAGGAGAAGGGTGTGGTGGCTCGGGGCGGGGTGTGTGAGGCTCTGGGGGCTGTGGAGAGGCCACTTTTTTAGCCCGAGGGGGCCTAGGGCACCGGGAGGGAGCGTGGCCCTCACGCCGAGGGGATTGGCGGCCGACGATCGCCTTCCAAGCCGGAGTGCCATGGAAAAGGATGGAAGAGGAGGCAGGGAAGGAAATTGGCGGCTGCGGAAGCTTCGTGGAGGTTTCGGTCGCGCTGAGCAGTGGGCCCATGGATCCTCGTCGTGCGTGTCATGGGGTGCGGCGGCGGCGGCGGTCAATCCTTCCAAACCGAGAAGGATGGCCTTCCATCAGGGGAGCTCGGTGTAGAAGGAAAGGGGTGAGGGGGAAACTTCGGGGCAGCTTCGGATGGGCCTACGGCAGCGCGAGAGTGGGCCAGGGCCGAGGCAAGGTGCGACCGGCGGGCTGGAGCTCGAGCTCGGCTCGTGGCCGAAGGTTGGGTATGGTCCGCCATGTGGGCCCGGTGTGCAGCGAGGGAGGGGGGCTGGTGCGGTGGAGGGGTTCTGGGCCGACTTCGACGTGGCCCAAGAGCGGTGTGAGCGGCAGTGGTGTCTGGGCCGAGGTGTTGGAGGGGGGAGAAAGTGGAGTGGGCCGGTGCGGTGGAGTGCTGGGCCGGCTCAGCGGGGTGGCCCAAGAGTGGAGAGGCTGGGCCGAGCACGAGTTGGGCCTGGAGCGAGCGCCAACTGGGCCGCGGAAATGCTGTGGTGGCTGGGCTGGTTTGGGAAGAAGAAGAGGGGGCAGAAACGGATCAAGAGAAAAGTTTAGGGAGCAGAAGTGAACCCGGGCTTAGCAACTTTTCTAGAGCTCTAAACAAAGTGATTCAAATTCGAATTTAAACGGATTTAAATTCTTGTTTGAACCACAAGCAATACAAAATCAAATGTAGCAGCATGAATGTAATAAAAATGTTTCTATACCTTATATTTTATTTTAATTTCTAGAAATTATTTATTTAACCTATATTAATTATGAACATGACAATAAATAATCAATTAATTACTAAAAATTTTCAATATGCTATTTTAAGGTGTTACATCCTTTGAAGTAGTTGGTTCTGGGTAGCCAACACTTCTGTCAAGTTAGGCGACAAGGGTGGTGCCTCCGATAGGTGGTCGTTGCTACCTCTCCTTTGTTGTGGTGGTTGCTCGGTCTGAACTTCTCCCTGTACCTCCTCTCGATCATCGTTGGTGTTCTGCGGTGGATGAGGGGCACGTCCACGCACATGGCTTGTGGTACGCCCACGTCCATGTACAGTGGCAGCTTCTTCCTCTTGGGAAGATCCCTCAAGGAGTGCAAGCAACCGATTGGATCTTCGGACTGACATCGTCCTGCAAGACATCGTAGTGGTAGTCAGCTATGGGTATTGGACTCTCTCCCAACTACTAAATGGGGGTTGAATATAGTCATGAAAATAAACTTAATAACCTACACTCATGAAGAACAGCGACAAAACGACAAGAACAGCCACAAAAGCCAATCACTCAAACAAAGCATTACAACCTAAACATGGGTGCTATCTCAAGGCCAACTCCCACAACCTTGGAGATTAAACACACCTAATCGAGCTAAACATCGTGGTCATGCCTTATGGTGGTCATCTCTACTAGCAGCATTGGTACAAGATGGAGAGTACATGACTCGATCCATGCATTATTTCAACGTCAAGGTTACACGATGAAGGTCTCTAACACACATTATAGACTCTACTTATTCAGACTCAAAAAGCTTCACGAAGGGGGATAGAGCTCGTCCACTTGAGTTCAGTCCTTCGCCTTGGGTGATGGTAGTGCTTAAGCTGGCTTCTTCCCCTTGTGCGGGTTCCTTCCAGGGCATTTGGCTTTCTTGTGCCCGAGTTTCCCGCAGTTGTGGCACCTGATCTGGGGTCCTTCAGAGAACTGAATCTCGAACTGTTCTACACCCATGGTGGAACTAGTTCCTTGCCAGTTGGTGCCAACCTTCCTCTGCTTGGGCTTTCCTTCTACTTGCTTGAGTCCCTCTTCAAGGGAAACCATCTGGTAACTCATCTGCATCATCTGGGCTTCCCAAGAGCCTGGGCCTTGAGCGCAATCCCAAGAGCCTGGGCCTCATGAGCTTCATTGAACTTATCAGTCTTGGTCTCTTGAGAGGGGTCCATAGTTTTCTCTTTTCCTGACCTCTCACGTGCCAACTCCTCTTCTACGTTCAAGAGTTTGGCATTCAAGTCTTCGAGTTGCTTTCCCATCTCTGCCAAAAGGGTCTTGTTGTGGTTAACCTCAGCATCTCTATGGCTAAGTTGCCCTTCCAACTTGCCAATTCTTGCGCGAAGTGTGGCACATACCACTTCTCCACACACTCTTCCTCCTTTCTGATAGGTTGCATTTTCCTCCAAGTTCCGGTTCCTTTGTGTCATCACTGCTAGAGCAGTCTGTAGCTCAACAATAGTGTTCTCCTGGTGGGATATAGTGTCCAAACACTCAGCCAATCTTCCATCGTGTTGGGTGGTGGTGTTCACACACTTGCCTGAGCGATGGCTCGGAACTGGCGTGTATGACTCCAACTGATTAATCATCCTATCCTGGGCCAGCACATAGCGAGCGGTAACTCTGAGAGTCTCATCCAGTTCTGCAAGTGCATCCATGATGATTCGCTGAGCTTCCTTACTCAAGTTTCCAGGGTCCAGAATGGCCCTAGGTAGACACCGATAGTTTGTATCTTGGAGTCTTGACCTCAGTTGTGTGTGGACCTGACGAAGTGCTCTTCTGGCAGCAGTCTGTACAGCCTCTGGCACTGTCGGCCCAAAGACATGTACAATAGTCCTGACGAAGTTTGGCACCTTGGGGTCCGCTGGGATGGTTAGGGTAAGCTCCGTTGGTAGCTCATCTCCAACACCCTGAGCTCTTCCATCATAGCGAACATTCTCCGTGTCCACTCCAGCTTGTTTCAGGCACTCGTCCAGTAGGTTTGCAAAGCCTCCATAGCGCAAACCATTGGTCTGGAACTCTCACCATTTGTTGTTTGCCATCTGTTACAGATTGAGCAAGAGGGTTGTAAGTGAGTCAGTAGAAAAAGTCAAGGAAAGATGAGAGAACAATAGTTCAAGGTGTCGTACAAAATAGTTCAAGGGGGTATATATACAAAGGACTCAGTTAGAGCTTCCTAAACTAGTGTTTCAACCTAGGGTCACGTACTACGGTCAAGTATGGCTCTGATACCAACTGAAACGAACCGGATTTTCATAGAAGAGAATTCGACTCCCTGTACCATTGTGATAGTCCCAGGACACATCGGCTATCACATACAGAACTCATTTCAGCAAAATATCACATCCATACAATGATTACAAGACTTCAAATCAACTATTACATAATTTACGATCTGATACAAGCCACTATGGGCTAAATCGACAACAAGAAACATCTACGCAACGATAGCTAGGGCTTCCAATCTTCATTTCTGATCTTCACTTCTTCTCCACAGGCATCCTTGAGTGAAGCACGTAACCCTCAGTCGTACCATCCATCTTGGTTATTGTCGAAGTCCGACACGTATCCTGCAAGTCCTGGTACTGTTCCCAAGGAATGGAACAGTTCCATGTCACCATCCGTATATGTGCAAGCTTTAAAGTGGCCTATTCTAGTATAGAAAATATAGCAAGGTATAGGATATGGCTTCCTATGCGAAGCAGCAACAGTTGTAAAGTATAATCCTCAACTCAACACTTTTGAAAAACAACGGGCAATCCTGTCATCACAGGCGCCCGTTTCCACCTCCACACTCTCAATTCTGAGACAAGGAAGGCTCCCTCCCTTCCAAGTCTAATCTGCCCAAGCCATGCTCACCTCACTCAAAACAGTTTTTAAAAAGGGGGAGATAGAATTCACCAGGAAAGTCTAGTCAGATTACTCAGTTCACAAGGGTGTCCATGACCGAGGACGTGGCTATACGTATAGTTTTAACTCTGCAGAGTGTGTACACCTTTGGAAAATATATCCACTCGGGATGCAGCTGGTGGCCGCCAACTTGAGACACATCCCACAGCCAAGACCCTGAAACGGTAGCGGTACCTTCCTGTTCTCCCCGAGCTTGGGAACAATGGCAAAACAAGGGGCCATCGCCCCGGGAACTGTGACGACCTCCCCACGGGATCAATCGGGGGTCTATGGCCCGTCAGGGGATGAATGGTAAACACCAGACTCCCCCACACTATCCTAACATCAGAACTCCTACAGTCCGGGTACCGTACCGAGTAGGCTTGCTGGAACACTCCGAAAAAGGACGGGTAAGTGGCATGCACGTTTACATAATCCCATGAAGCGGTTAATCTGAGTCGGTCCTCAACTGCCAAAGCGAACTTCTTCCATTAATGCGTATCCGCCGCAACGGTCCGCCATCGGCACCAATTACAAGTCTTGCCGCCCAAACTCCTTATCTCAAATCATCTATGTACCCGCAACAGGTACTCCATACGAGATGCCCAAGTGCAACTCCCCAGCATCCCCTGATCCGAAGATCGGGTTGTTGTTTGCTCGCTTCCGCAAAATAGTTTTCGAAATCACCTTCTCCTTCCACCCGGTTTTACCCACTCACGCCAAGAAGGTTTTAAATCATTTTATCACATCATGCAAGCATCGCGTAGCATAAGTATATGTAGTAGAGTAAAACAGGGTAGCAAGGAATAACAGGCATAAAACAAGGCTATGCAGGGCATATCATCACCATCATGCGGAATAAGTAAAGCGCTAGCAAACTAGTTGCAATGTCTAATAGGAGTTCAAGATTCGGATGGGCGTGAACCTGGAGATTGATCCTCCTCGTAGTAGTAGCTTCGGTCTCCCGGTTCACCTCGGTCTTCGTCAGCTCCTAGAGACGTAATTAAAATAAATACCGAGGACCTACTTGCAAATAAACACCAAAACAGAACCAAGGAGTAACCAAACAACACCAAGGCCTACTCTAACATGTAGAGCATGATTTTAGAAAAATAATGAAACTGGTTTCATATTTTTCTGAGCTACGGTTGATTTTTTATTAATTTTTGAAGTTTAAATCATTTTCTGAAATTACTTAATTAATTCCGAAAAGAAAACAAATCAGACAGGGACATGTGGCACCCTCTGGTGGTGCCACGTCATCACTGCTGATGTCAGCATGATGTCATGCTGACATCATCAGTGGGGCCGGGCTGGATGACGTCATCGTGGGTCCGATGACGTTAGCGTTGGCCGGTCAACGTTGGCCGGTCAATGTTGACCAGGTCAACGGTCATAGTTAGTGGGGTCAGCGGGGTCAGTTGGGCCCACCTGTCAGCCTCTACGCGTCTATGACAGGTGGGGCCGGTCAGCAGGGTTTAAAAGAAAAAGAAAAGGGTAAGGAGCGCTGGGCCAACTTTTAGGCCGAAAGTGGCCGGGCTCGGCCCAACAGGCCAGGAATTGGCCCATGAGGCGCTGATGGAGGGGCTGCTGCGGCTGAGGGCGTGCGGTGGACAAGGTCCATCATGGACCGTGCGAGTGGTCCACGTGAGTCGAGTCTACGGGATCCAGGTGTGGCAGAGCAGGATCGTCCGCGGATCTTGGTGTGGTGTGGTGGTGTGGCCGAAGGTGTGGAGTACGGCGGCTCGCTCTGGCGTGCGGCTCTACGCAATGCGCGCGTGCACTCTGGAGCGTCGGTCGCGGCGGCGGCATGCGACGGCGGTGGCCAGGAAGGTCCGGCGAGGCTCGAGAAAGGAGGGGAAAGGTCCGATTGGTCCTCCCGGTGACGTTTGGCAAGGAAGACGGGGTTCTTGGCTGACGGAGGCGGCCTGCCGACGAGCGGCGACGAGCACCGGCGACGGTGAAATTAGGGTCACATCGGCGAGGGTCAAGGCGGGGTCATCTCGGCTCGGGAAGAAGGGAACAGGTCCACGCGGATCTCGCGGATGCAACAGGCAGGGATTGGCGAGGGCGTGGCCGATGTGACGGCCTGCCGTCGAGCGGTGGCGGAGCTCGGCTCTGACAATGGCAGCGAGGTGGAGAAGAGAGGCTTCGAGGGTGGTTAGCTCGACCCTGAGGGCGGTTTTCGTGAGACGAGGGGTCGGCGGAGCTCTGGGTGTGGTCTGGAGCGACGGAGGGGGTTCTGGCGCGGCTGTCCATGGCAGCGAGCCGCGGCGACTTGCACGGCGGCAGCGCGTGGCGAACGCACCTGGTTTCAGGTCAGGAAGGAAGGGCTCGGCTTGGCTCAGCAAGGCTCGGCCTTGCGGTGGGGGAGAAGGTTGGGCTCCATCTCGCGAAGGTGGTCGGCAAGGAGAGGGGAAAGGACGAGACTTGGCCAACGGGGCAGTGCTCCGGCGGCGGTTCGGCCACGGGGCGAAAACAGGGTGAACGCGAACGGTGATGGCGGGCTGCGGGACAGGGGCTGCGGCGCGACGAGAACCTACTGAAGACCCCCGGCACGAAGGTCGGGACACAGAGGCTGTGCAGCGGCAGGGGTAACCGATGGCTCGACGGCCGGAATCCACAGAGAAACAGGGATGCACGGCGGCGACGGCGAACAGAGGATGGGGCTCGGCGGCGGCTCACCTCGGGGCGATGGTGGAGTCGTGGCCAGCCTAGAGAGGACTCACAGAATGGCGGGGTCATCATCGTGTGCGTGGTGCTCGAGGACGATGCCTCCTTCACCTGGTCCGGCGGCGCCGGCTCGAGGTTGATGGCGCGAACGGCGGCGAAGGGGCTCGGCTGCTCCTCCTCGGCTCCTTCCGCTTCTCCCCTTCCTCCTCCTCAAGCGATGCTGGTGGTGTGGGTGGAGTGGAGAGCGGAGTCCCCCGGCGGCAGGGTGGCGGCTCGAGGAGGGAGAGGCACCGGTGGGGCTATTTATATAGGCGGCAAGCGCTAGGGTTCGGGGTCACGGGGTAGGCGCAGACGGTCGAGGCCTCGGCGTCCGTGCACCCGGGCCACGCGGCGCGCATCGCCTGCAGGAGCGGCGGCTTCTGTCGTGAGGTGGGGGCAGCGCATCGTGGTGGGGTGTGTGTGAGTGGGCAGTGGGGGAAGGGATGACGCGAGGTGGAAGAGAAGGCCGGCAGGTGGGGTCTACCTGTCAGCGGGAGAGGGAGAGGGGAAAGGGGGCGCGGGGTGGTTGTTGGGCCGCTAGGGGTTTAGGCTGTTAGCTGGGCTGGGTTAGGTCTGGATAGTGGTTTCAGCCCATGTTAGTGTTAGGGTGTTAGTTATTTAGTCTAGGGGCTAGTTAGTGTTTTAATTTGAATTTGAATTAGATTCAAATTCAAATGCTCAATCAATTAAACTCCAAGAAAACCAAAATAAAAACCAAATCACACTTGCATTATTTATCCTTAATTTAAATTAAATGCTCTCATATTTTTATTACTAGGAATTTTTAAAAGGCACAAGAAGAAAACCTTAGATTTTCTAGCTAGCAATCAAACAATGCACGAAAAATTTTGAAATCCACATTTTTCAAACATATAACATTCCGGAGAAATCCGGGATGTTACACAAAAGCTGGAAATTACAGTTGTGAATGCAACCAGTGGGAGCACACTGGTCTATTCTGCATGCACATAATCAAAGCTTT
Organism: Echinochloa phyllopogon; assembly: GCA_033239725.1. NCBI lineage: Eukaryota > Viridiplantae > Streptophyta > Magnoliopsida > Poales > Poaceae > Echinochloa > Echinochloa phyllopogon. The sequence continues at coordinate 34,303,705 of BTCW01000014.1, read as the reverse complement.
CACATACCTGCATGTCCAACGGATCCTAGAGAAATACATACTGAAACAATACACTAGAGATGCAGTGTCTGAGGTGCCCTGGGACAGGCATGACATAGTGGACGTTGGACCCAGACAGGACAGTTAACAAGCAAGATTATCAAAATTGTTGCCTAAGCTTATGAGGCTAGGAAGAGCAGGAATGAGGTCGGATCATGCGTTTGCAGAGGTTGAGCGCATTCTGGACAGAATAACTCTAGGGATTGAAATGTTCCAGAGATCTGAAGATATTGAGACACAGAACTCAAATTCTGCACCTCTGGAGACAACTGCTGATAGTGCTCCCATACAATCAACAACCCCCATGTCGGTGACTACTGCAACATCAACTGTAGACCAGCAATCACCTGAAACTGCTCATACTGCTACACAGCAATCATCAGCTGGGCTGCCCTCGCCACAATTGGGAAAATCAATCACTCTACTGCCTGTGTCAAAGACAAAAGGTAGGGCTAAGGGCAAGAACACAAAAACTATTATTGACAGTCCACCTGTTGGCAACACAATGAGTACATATGACAAGGAGAACTATGGGGACACGGAATGCTCGTTGTGCTTTGTAAGAGGAACACACTATAGAACAGCTTGCCCTCTGAACCCAGACAGGAGCAGAGCAGCTGAAAACAGGCTTCTGAAAAGAAAGGACAGTGTAAACACTGCTACACCGAGGAAAAGAGGATGGCCAAGACTCAACAAGGACAAGAATACTGAAAAACAGAAACAGTGAACTACAGATTAATTTGGCTATATTTTATTTATATACAATAGTTAGTGTCTGTTTAAGATTGTGCAGGTTGCTTTGAACATGTAATATATGGTTCGGTTTTAAACACTTTGGCATTAAAACATGAATCCAGGTTGCTGATACAGTTAGAAAAAAAGCATAAAAGGTCTGATACTCATGAAATACTGGCAAGTTGCACCAGTTGCAGGTACATGTTGATACCGATTGCGGTTACATGTGTATGGTAGTTGCGAACCATATATTTCAGAAGCAACTGCTAGATATAAATTAGGTAATAATTTTGAAAATAAAGATTGTGTAAAAGGTCCATTTGTCCAAGATTCTCCAGAAAAACATGTAATATATGGAAGTGCATAAAAACAATTGCATAATCAAAAAGTGAAGAATCAAAGATACTGCTAATTGCAGGGTAATGTATATCTCTATTGCGGTCAGAGATGCACGGGGATTGCAATTGGGAAATGAAAAAAATTGTTAACTGATAATACAACAACGACATTTTTAACTGACAACATTGATAAACACATCTGCAATTGTTCATGACTTGACACTAACAAACAAGAACAAAATATAAAACCACAGCAGTACCATTACAAAAAGAAAATAAATTACATAAAAACGGACAGACAAGACAGACTATGATAAAACGACTACATCGGTTGGATCGACGATGGATGATCTACTCGTTGTCTGAACTCGACTCGCCGCTAGTGTAGTCCTCGATGTCCTCCTCATCAGAAGAACCGACGTAGAAGGTCGGCGGAGATACTGGCTCGCCGCTCGGCACGGCCTCGCCATCGTTGCCGCTGGCGATCTTCCTCCTCTTGGCGGCTGGCGATCCTCCTCCTCGAGCCAGATAGTCGAGGTAAGCCTCCTCCGCAATGTCATCGTCGTCGAAGTACCTATAGTCGTCCTACTTCGGCCACTGGTCTTCTTCTTCTGTGGCGGCGGCGGCAGCGGCTGGAGCGTCATCGTCGTCGTTGTCGCTGCTGTCCTCCTCCTCCTCGTCGTCGTCGTCATCGTCAACGTCGTCATCGCCGTCGCCCTCCTCGCGGCAAAACTCCTCGTAGTCGGTGTCGTAGAGGCTGTCATCGGTTTCCTCGGCCGAGGAACCACGCTCTGACTCCGAGTAGTACACCTCTTCGTCCTCCTCCTCAGACGAAGTCACGTAGGGGATGCGAGGCGGGGAGGAACCCATTGTCTCTCTCTCACTCTCTCTCTCTAGCTCCTTCTCTCTCGGATGAAAGGCTGTTGCACAGAAAAACTACTGAGGCGGATGAAAGGAAGATACAGATGAAAGGGGGATGGGTGCGCCCTTATATAGAGGCAAGATCGAAATACGAAACGACCCATTGCCGGATCATACAAGCGCAAATAACCGTTATAAAAGGGGACAGTTGCAGGTGGTTAATAAAAATAGCAGTTAATGTTTATCGGAACTGACAATTGCGGGTATCTATGATACATGATTGACGGTGCATAATAACACCAGTTGACCGTGTAATACGAAGCGACGCAGGTACATTTACCCGCGCAAAAAGTAGGGACGGTTGCCAGCCGGGAAAAAAAGAAGAAGAAAAAAGGGACAATTATATTTGCTTGAGCTGTCAGTTGAGAACCGCTCCAACAGCAGCCTAGTAAAAAAGCGAGCATGCCCAGTACTGCGGCCCAGCATGCTCAACAACAGCCCAGTAGCGCAAAAAAAGCAGCAGGCTGCAGCCCAGGCCCATGAGTCATAGCAAAAAGTCACGGCCCAGAAAAAAAACAGGCTGGCCAGGCATCACCAAAAAATTACAGGTTGCAGCAGGTGCATCAGATGCAGCGCACATAAAAAAAGCAGCAGGGACCACAAATGGCAAATAAAAAGAAGAAGTTGATACAATTGCATATAAAAGGCAGAAACAGTTGCAGGATAATAGTAGGGACAATTGCCGGATAATAGTAGGGACAATTGCATTTAGAAGGCAGAAACAGTTGCAGGATAATAGTAGGGACAGTTGTAGGTAAACATTACAGTTTCCAGTATCACATCAAAAAAGATGAGTCTGGCTTGGACATGTTCACTCGGAGCGAAAATAGCATAGGACAAAAGAAGAAGTTGCAAGCTAGTTGCGACATGTTTTTTTATACTTTCCTAAAGGCTTCATAGACAATGTGAAGTCTGTCAAATATATTCTTGTGACGTGATTCTGGATCAGCTTCAGTCAGCAAATAATCAGTTGAATCAAGAACGTCAACGTGCTTGTGGATCATGTTGAAACAATACACAAAGTACCGACCTCCATCAAACATAGGCATGAAAATCTGGAAAAAAAGCAAAAATGTACTAGTTGAAGGTCAACAAAATGCAGGTTTAATTTCAGTCCAATTGCATTAAAAAGGCAGTATCAATTACAGGGGTACATTCAGTGCAAAACTGCAGGTATACGGTCAGTCAGCGCAAAAAAAGTACAGGTGTACAGTCAGTTAGTGCAGGTGTACAAAAAAAATGGGTGATCAATTGCAGGACTTCACTCAGTGCAGTTGCAAAAACAAGAAAAAATGTACCAGTTGAAGGTAACAGGAAATAATCACAGTTAAATTTCATATAAAAAGAAAAAAGGTGCAAACAATTGCAGGTTTAAATTCATTCCAATTGCATAAAAAAGGTAGTATCAATTGCATGTGAAAAAATGACAAACTAACCGATTTTGCTTTTGTAATATCGAGTAACGTCAGATCAGCCTCTAGAATATTCAATGCTGCCCTGAAGGAAGGAGACTCGGATCCACCAGTGTAAATCTCATCCACTGCGCTAATTTCATGTTGCACATTTTTTATCTAAAAATATATAAGAATAAAATGCAGGATAAAAACAAACATGTTTGCGGTAAGAGACTGAACATAATTTCCAGTAGTTGACATGTAGAAGAATCAATGCTTACATAGAAGCTGGTGGACAGAAAAACCCTAAAACCAATTGAATCAGGTTTGTGTACAATATCATCCTGATGTAGACACTGGATCATAAAATCAACAACAGGTGTAGCTCGGCTTGGGTCATCAGCAAAAAATTTCAGGACGTCTTCACCATCATATTCGATTAGAAAAGTGTAGTCAATAAGCACTTTCTTGTGGAAGGTCTAATCCAATGTTAAGTTTTCAGACACTGTTATGAATGAGAAAAAGGGAAGATGGGGTTAAAAGTGCTTACTTATGCAGTGAACTATCAGCAGCTATCCTTTTCCAGAGCGCAAGCGCCATAACCAGAGGAATGCCCGGGCGTTTCTGCTTGATAACAAACGGAGAAACATATTTTCTTGGGATCTTGCGCGGTCTGTCACCCAGCTGCTTGAAAATTTGCCTTGTGAAATGATATGTATCACCAAAATCAATGGAGTCCTTTTCCTCTTGTGACAGACGAACAGGTGGGGTCAAACTCAAAACAGCTTCTTCTGAATCATCTGGAAAAGAATCAGCAAAGCTATCCTTGCTCGGAATAAACCTTTGAAGATCTGCAAGTTCCTCCTTTGCTTCCTGGTCTAGAATAGCCAACCGACGAATATGATCATCACGCTTCTTCTTCATATCTTCCTTTATATCTTTTGCAGCCTGGGGTACCTTCTTCTTCCTTGTAGCAGGCCCCTTCCCCTTGTTCTAAAGGTTCTTGGAAGCTTCAGCCTTCTTCCTTTGGACCTCCTTCTGCTTGAGAGCTTCAGCCTTCTTCGTATCACCCTTTAACTTCTTCTCCTGCCTATTCAACTCACGCTCAATCTTTTCCATACTCTTCTCTGCTTCAGCATCTTCATCGTATGATACACCGAGTTGTCTACTACGATGCGTCGTTCTTTTAACTTTGACACCACCTCGAATTCCACAAACTTCCTTGCTTCTGCCATCATGGCCATGCTGCATACAGATGTTTTACAAAAAGAACATAAAGTCAGTGAAAAAATATCAAAAACTGCAGAATGGATGCAAAAAATAGGCTGGTCGACATAAACACCACTATGCTGATAATGAAGACCAAAAAAAGGCAGCTTTAAACTGGGGAACTATCAATTGTAGAAAAATTGAAACAACAGTTGCATAGCAAATAAGCACCTCAATTGCCGCTGTTTTGGATCCAACATCAACACCAGTAGATTCAGGCTGATGAGGACGGTCTTCAGTATTGCCAGCACAAGCATTTCCATCATCTAAAGGAAAAATTGGCTGATCCTGATCTGGCAGATTCACATCGGGGGCACCACTTCCCTGATAACAAAAAACAAAAAAATGGAATGATAAACTAGACAAAAAACAAGTTAACAATTGCATGACGATTAGATAAAGAATTGCATGTAAACAAATACCACAGTTGCATCAGCTGCTTTGGATCCAACACCGGCATCAGTAGAATCAGGCTGATCCACATGGGGCGAACAGTCTTTATTAGTGCCAGCACCAGCATTTCCATCATCTGAAGGAAAAATTGGATGATCCTGATCTGCATGCACACCACCCCCCTGATAACAAAAAAAGAGAATATAATGTTAAACTAAACAAAAAAACAAGTTATCAATTGCAAGATGATTAAATAAAACAATTGCATGTAAAAAATACCACAGTTCCAGAAGCAGATTTAGATACAACGTCAGTGTCACGAGCTTCAGGCTGCTCCACATGGCCTACCGTAGTTCCAGCACCAGCGTTTACATCCTCTGAAGAAATAGACTGATCCTGATCTGGCAGATTGGCATCAGGCACACCACTTCCCTGTTAACAAAAAAAAGGAATGTTAAACTGGACAAAAAACAAGTTATCAATTGCATGATGAATGGAAAAAATATTGCATGTAAACAAATACCCCAATCTCATTTACAAATGCTGATCTTGCGGCATCATCGGAAGCGGCAACGTCAGGATGATCAGAATTGTTTGCAATATCTTGAGGCTTAAATGTCTGATCGTGCTCTGCCAGATTCACATGGGGAACCCCACTCTCCTGATAACAAAAACAAAAAATGGAATGTTAAAATAGAAAAAAAGAAGATAATTGCAGGCCAATAAACGATGCCCCAGTTGCATAGAAAAAAAGCACCTCAGTTGCAGCAGCTACTCTGGAACCAACATCAGAGGCAGTAGCTTCAGGAAATATAGGTGAAACAACTTCTAATGCCATCAAACGTGAAAGAAAAAAACGATGATTAAGCTTGCTAGTTAGGAAAAAAACATAATAATGACATTACTCACATGACTAAATACATGCATACTGCCTAATTGGTACAAGCCTTGACAAATATCATGCATTGCCTAAAAAAAGAGCATATTTTGACAAAAAAACAGCATGGAAAAAAACTGAATATAATATGTAAGACAAATTGCAAGATAGAGTGTGTGTGTGGGGGGTTGCAATGGAAAAAAACCTCAATTGCACACCGCGAAGTCCATTGTCAATCATATTGCATATAGCCCCAACAGAAGCTCCACCACGCAAATGATGAGGTGTTCCCATATCTTCATCCTTGTCATCTTCAGAGCTACTGGTGTGCATAATAAGCCATCAACGTCAAAATTCTGATAGGGGGGGTGGTCTGGTAGGGCAAACTGTCATCTAGTGGGGGCTCAGAGAACCTTTCCTCTTCTCTTGGTGTGACCACAGAATGTGTGCCATCACCATCTCCATTCCTGACTTCCTCCTCTTCACCTCCACTTGATGGGGCCTCAGAATGTGTGCCATCACCCTCTCCATTCCTCACTTCCTCCTCTTCACCTCCACTTGATGGGGCCTCAGAATGTGTGCCAGCATGCTGCTCACAATCTACATCCCTTACTTCCTCCTCTTTATCCCCACTTCCATTAGCAGCTGCTGCTGAAGAGGTATCCTTCCTATAGCGGGCATTTTTCCTATTCTTGGCAGCCACCTTTTCAGCACATGCATCACTCAGCGACTTCTGAATGGCAGTGTAGCATTCATGGTGAGCCTTTGCCATTGCATCATGCGCCATCACCATACACCTGTGCGCCTTGTGCATGAGTTGTTGTGCAGTTGCAGCTTGACGATCAAAATCCTTCATAATCTTATGAACTTCTTCCTTATTCTTGGATTTGCCCAGCAACTGATCGATACTCTAGCCGAAGCTAAGACTTAACCACGCTCTGACTCCGAGTAGTACACCTCTTCGTCCTCCTCCTCAGACGAAGTCACGTAGGGGATGCGAGGCGGGGAGGAACCCATTGTCTCTCTCTCACTCTCTCTCTCTAGCTCCTTCTCTCTCGGATGAATGGCTGTTGCATAGAAAAACTACTGAGGTGGATGAAAGGAAGATACAGATGAAAGGGGGATGGGTGCGCCCTTATATAGAGGCAAGATCGAAATACAAAACGACCCATTGCCGGATCATACAAGCGCAAATAACCGTTATAAAAGGGGACAGTTGCAGGTGGTTAATAAAAATAGCAGTTAATGTTTATCGAACTGACAATTGCGGGTACCTATGATACATGATTGACGGTGCATAATAACACCAGTTGACCGTGTAATACGAAGCGACGCAGGTACATTTACCCGTGCAAAAAGTAGGGACGGTTGCCAGCCGGGAAAAAAAGAAGAAGAAAAAAGGGACAATTATATTTGCTTGAGCTGTCAGTTGAGAACCGCTCCAACAGCAGCCTAGTAAAAAAGCGAGCATGCCCAGTACTGCGGCCCAGCATGCTCAACAACAGCCCAGTAGCGCAAAAAAAGCAGCAGGCTGCAGCCCAGGCCCATGAGTCATAGCAAAAAGTCACGGCCCAGAAAAAAAAACAGGCTGGCCAGGCATCAGCAAAAAATTACAGGTTGCAGCAGGTGCATCAGATGCAGCGCACATAAAAAAAAGCAGCAGGGACCACAAATGGCAAATAAAAAGAAGAAGTTGATACAATTGCATATAAAAGGCAGAAACAGTTGCAGGATAATAGTAGGGACAATTGCCGGATAATAGTAGGGACAATTGCATTTAGAAGGCAGAAACAGTTGCAGGATAATAGTAGGGACAGTTGCAGGTAAACATTACAGTTTCCAGTATCACATCAAAAAAGATGAGTCTGGCTTGGACATGTTCACTCGGAGCGAAAATAGCATAGGACAAAAGAAGAAGTTGCAAGCTAGTTGCGACATGTTTTTTGATACTTTCCTAAAGGCTTCATAGACAATGTGAAGTCTGTCAAATATATTCTTGTGACGTGATTCTGGATCAGCTTCAGTCAGCAAGTAATCAATTGAATCAAGAACGTCAACGTGCTTGTGGATCATGTTGAAACAATACACAAAGTACCGACCTCCATCAAACATAGGCATGAAAATCTGGAAAAAAAGCAAAAATGTACTAGTTGAAGGTCAACAAAATGCAGGTTTAATTTCAGTCCAATTGCATTAAAAAGGCAGTATCAATTACAGGGGTACATTCAGTGCAAAACTGCAGGTATACGGTCAGTCAGCGCAAAAAAAGTACAGGTGTACAGTCAGTTAGTGCAGGTGTACAAAAAAAATGGGTGATCAATTGCAGGACTTCACTCAGTGCAGTTGCAAAAACAAGAAAAAATGTACCAGTTGAAGGTAACAGGAAATAATCACAGTTAAATTTCATATAAAAAGAAAAAAGGTGCAAACAATTGCAGGTTTAAATTCATTCCAATTGCATAAAAAAGGTAGTATCAATTGCATGTGAAAAAATGACAAACTAACCGATTTTGCTTTTGTAATATCGAGTAACGTCAGATCAGCCTCTAGAATATTCAATGCTGCCCTGAAGGAAGGAGACTCGGATCCACCAGTGTAAATCTCATCCACTGCGCTAATTTCATGTTGCACATTTTTTATCTAAAAATATATAAGAATAAAATGCAGGATAAAAACAAACATGTTTGCGGTAAGAGACTGAACATAATTTGCAGTAGTTGACATGTAGAAGAATCAATGCTTACATAGAAGCTGGTGGACAGAAAAACCCTAAAACCGATTGAATCAGGTTTGTGTACAATATCATCATGATGTAGACACTGGATCATAAAATCAACAACAGGTGTAGCTCGGCTTGGGTCATCAGCAAAAAATTTCAGGACGTCTTCACCATCATATTCGATTAGAAAAGTGTAGTCAATAATTAAGCACTTTCTTGTGGAAGGTCTAATCCAATGTTAAGTTTTCAGACACTGTTACGAATGAGAAAAAGGGAAGATGGGGTTAAAAGTGCTTACTTATGCAGTGAACTATCAGCAGCTATCCTTTTCCAGAGCGCAAGCGCCATAACCAGAGGAATGCCCGGGCGTTTCTGCTTGATAACAAACGGAGAAACATATTTTCTTGGGATCTTGCGCGGTCTGTCACCCAGCTGCTTGAAAATTTGCCTTGTGAAATGATATGTATCACCAAAATCAATGGAGTCCTTTTCCTCTTGTGACAGACGAACAGGTGGGGTCAAACTCAAAACAGCTTCTTCTGAATCATCTGGAAAAGAATCAGCAAAGCTATCCTTGCTCGGAATAAACCTTTGAAGATCTGCAAGTTCCTCCTTTGCTTCCTGGTCTAGAATAGCCAACCGACGAATATGATCATCACGCTTCTTCTTCATATCTTCCTTTATATCTTTTGCAGCCTGGGGTACCTTCTTCTTCCTTGTAGCAGGCCCCTTCCCCTTGTTCTAAAGGTTCTTGGAAGCTTCAGCCTTCTTCCTTTGGACCTCCTTCTGCTTGAGAGCTTCAGCCTTCTTCGTATCACCCTTTAACTTCTTCTCCTGCCTATTCAACTCACGCTCAATCTTTTCCATACTCTTCTCTGCTTCAGCATCTTCATCGTATGATACACCGAGTTGTCTACTACGATGCGTCGTTCTTTTAACTTTGACACCACCTCGAATTCCACAAACTTCCTTGCTTCTGCCATCATGGCCATGCTGCATACAGATGTTTTACAAAAAGAACATAAAGTCAGTGAAAAAATATCAAAAACTGCAGAATGGATGCAAAAAATAGGCTGGTCGACATAAACACCACTATGCTGATAATGAAGACCAAAAAAAGGCAGCTTAAAACTGGGGAACTATCAATTGCAGAAAAATTGAAACAACAGTTGCATAGCAAATAAGCACCTCGATTGCCGCTGTTTTGGATCCAACATCAACACCAGTAGATTCAGGCTGATGAGGACGGTCTTTAGTATTGCCAGCACAAGCATTTCCATCATCTAAAGGAAAAATTGGCTGATCCTGATCTGGCAGATTCACATCGGGGGCACCACTTCCCTGATAACAAAAAACAAAAAAATGGAATGATAAACTAGACAAAAAACAAGTTAACAATTGCATGATGATTAGATAAAGAATTGCATGTAAACAAATACCACAGTTGCATCAGCTGCTTTGGATCCAACACCGGCATCAGTAGAATCAGGCTGATCCACATGGGGCGGACAGTCTTTATTAGTGTCAGCACCAGCATTTCCATCATCTGAAGGAAAAATTGGATGATCCTGATCTGCATGCACACCACCCCCCTGATAACAAAAAAAAGAGAATATAATGTTAAACTAAACAAAAAACAAGTTATCAATTGCAAGATGATTAAATAAAACAATTGCATGTAAAAAATACCACAGTTCCAGAAGCAGATTTAGATACAACGTCAGTGTCACGAGCTTCAGGCTGCTCCACATGGCCTACCGTAGTTCCAGCACCAGCGTTTACATCCTCTGAAGAAATAGACTGATCCAGATCTGGCAGATTGGCATCAGGCACACCACTTCCCTGTTAACAAAAAAAAGGAATGTTAAACTGGACAAAAAACAAGTTATCAATTGCATGATGAATGGAAAAACAAATTGCATGTAAACAAATACCCCAATCTCATTTACAAATGCTGATCTTGCGGCATCATCGGAAGCGGCGACGTCAGGCTGATCAGAATTGTTTGCAATATCTTGAGGCTTAAATGTCTGATCGTGCTCTGCCAGATTCACATGGGGAACCCCACTCTCCTGATAACAAAAACAAAAAATGGAATGTTAAAATAGAAAAAAAGAAGATAATTGCAGGCCAATAAACGATGCCCCAGTTACATAGAAAAAAAGCACCTCAGTTGGAGCAGCTACTCTGGAACCAACATCAGAGGCAGTAGCTTCAGGAAATATAGGTGAAACAACTTCTAATGCCATCAAACGTGAAAGAAAAAAACGATGATTAAGCTTGCTAGTTAGGAAAAAAACATAATAATGACATTACTCACATGACTAAATACATGCATACTGCCTAATTGGTACAAGCCTTGACAAATATCATGCATTGCCTAAAAAAAGAGCATATTTTGACAAAAAACAGCATGGAAAAATCTGAATATAATATGTAAGACAAATTGCAAGATAGAGTGTGTGTGTGGGGGGTTGCAATGGAAAAAAACCTCAATTGCACGCCGCGAAGTCCATTGTCAATCATATTGCATATAGCCCCAACAGAAGCTCCACCACGCAAATGATGAGGTGTTCCCATATCTTCATCCTTGTCATCTTCAGAGCTACTGGTGTGCATAATAAGCCATCAACGTCAAAATTCTGATAGGGGGGTGGTCTGGTAGGGCAAACTGTCATCTAGTGGGGGCTCAGAGAACCTTTCCTCTTCTCTTGGTGTGACCACAGAATGTGTGCCATCACCATCTCCATTCCTGACTTCCTCCTCTTCACCTCCACTTGATGGGGCCTCAGAATGTGTGCCATCACCCTCTCCATTCCTCACTTCCTCCTCTTCACCTCCACTTGATGGGGCCTCAGAATGTGTGCCAGCATGCTGCTCACAATCTACATCCCTTACTTCCTCCTCTTTATCCCCACTTCCATTAGCAGCTGCTGCTGAAGAGGTATCCTTCCTATAGCGGGCATTTTTCCTATTCTTGGCAGCCACCTTTTCAGCACATGCATCACTCAGCGACTTCTGAATGGCAGTGTAGCATTCATGGTGAGCCTTTGCCATTGCATCATGCGCCATCACCATACACCTGTGCGCCTTGTGCATGAGTTGTTGCGCAGTTGCAGCTTGACGATCAAAATCCTTCATAATCTTATGAACTTCTTCCTTATTCTTGGATTTGCCCCGCGACTGATCGATACTCTAGCCGAAGCTAAGACTTAACCACGCTCTGACTCCGAGTAGTACACCTCTTCGTCCTCCTCCTCAGACGAAGTCACGTAGGGGATGCGAGGCGGGGAGGAACCCATTGTCTCTCTCTCACTCTCTCTCTCTAGCTCCTTCTCTCTCGGATGAAAGGCTGTTGCATAGAAAAACTACTGAGGTGGATGAAAGGAAGATACAGATGAAAGGGGGATGGGTGCGCCCTTATATAGAGGCAAGATCGAAATACGAAACAACCCATTGCCGGATCATACAAGCGCAAATAACCGTTATAAAAGGGGACAGTTGCAGGTGGTTAATAAAAATAGCAGTTAATGTTTATCGGAACTGACAATTGCGGGTACCTATGATACATGATTGACGGTGCATAATAACACCAGTTGACCGTGTAATACGAAGCGACGCAGGTACATTTACCCGCGCAAAAAGTAGGGACGGTTGCCAGCCGGGAAAAAAAGAAGAAGAAAAAAGGGACAATTATATTTGCTTGAGCTGTCAGTTGAGAACTGCTCCAACAGCAGCCTAGTAAAAAAGCGAGCATGCCCAGTACTGCGGCCCAGCATGCTCAACAACAGCCCAGTAGCGCAAAAAAAGCAGCAGGCTGCAGCCCAGGCCCATGAGTCATAGCAAAAAGTCACGGCCCAGAAAAAAAAACAGGCTGGCCAGGCATCAGCAAAAAATTACAGGTTGCAGCAGGTGCATCAGATGCAGCGCACATAAAAAAAAGCAGCAGGGACCACAAATGGCAAATAAAAAGAAGAAGTTGATACAATTGCATATAAAAGGCAGAAACAGTTGCAGGATAATAGTAGGGACAATTGCCGGATAATAGTAGGGACAATTGCCTTTAGAAGGCAGAAACAGTTGCAGGATAATAGTAGGGACAGTTGCAGGTAAACATTACTGATCGATACTCTAGCCGAAGCTAAGACTTAAGCTGGGATAGGTATACAAGCCTGAGTTCTGGAAGAAGCTAGAGGCAGTGGCTCCCATATCATGAAATATGGATGAACCAGGAGAAGAGGCAGGGGCTGCTGCACGGGGATCACATTATAACAAGTATCAACTATGCTCTTCAGCTGTAGAAAAATGAAATCAATAATCAACAATTGCAACTGTTCACTCAATATAGTTACTGAAGAAAAAGCAGTACTAGTTGCGGGTGACAGATGATAAACTACCAGTTTAATTTCATATTTAAAAAACATAAATTGCAGGTGAAAACTCAGTGCAATTGTGGAAAAAACACAGTATCAGTTGCATGTAACAGGTGATCATTCCTTTGGTTAATTTCAGAGCAAAAAAGTTATATGCAAAACTATGCAATTGCGTATAGAAAAATACACAACAAATAGCAGGTATATCATAGTAACAATTACTAACCTTGAGATGGCCGTACTCGACTGAACCATGTTGAACATCTCCTCTCAGATCAGACTCAGCAATCTTATCAATAGTCTTAGAGTCAAAAACAGCACAACGGGGAAGCGAAAATGGATCCAAAGGCAAGGTATGCTGAAGATGATCCAAATACAACATCTGCAGTAAAAACATCTCATAGTATCAGTGCATTGCTGAAAAAAAAGTATCACTTGCAATCAGGTTACAGATAATCACTCACAGATCAATTTGACATGAAAAAAAGGAACAATTGCAGGTACAATCAATGCAATTGCAGAATAAAAAAGAATCGGTTACAGGTAACATAAAACATACAAGTCACATAAACATAACACATAAAACAGACCACATAAAAACAAGAAATTACAACATAAAAATAAAAAGTAACAGCAAGCATACAAAAAACAAAACATGGACCAATAAAAGGGGAAAGCAAATCGAACTCAGGATAAGAAATATCCCGCAGCCTGTCACCGGAAGCAGAGACTTCCCCCGCTTCTGAGTCCTGAAAAGACGTCCAGCACACCACAGATTCTCACAAACTGCTTTGCACCAGTTGATTTGGCCAATACTGTCCAGATCCTCTGTCCATTTTGCGTCAACAACCCTAATGTAGTTATCCGTATTGGAGAACAAAACGGTGCAGAACAAATGCATGAAGAAATAGCGAAGAGCAAGATTGCTCAGTCTTTAGGGAGAATTTTCAATTTTCTGCACCTTCCCGTAAATCTGCTGTGCAACTTCATTACGTGATGAAGCACAGATGTGTTCATCACATTCAACAGGATCATGTCCAGTCCTGGGAAGCTGAAAGACGCACCAAACGGTATGCTCAGTAATATGAATGACCTTCCCACCACCAAGCTCAAGCACCATTTTCTCAGGATTAAACCTTTGCATAAGCCATAAGAAAAGAGTCCTGTCAAGCGATGTCGGTTTGAATTGCAACAAACCACCAAATCCCTTCTTAGTTATCATATCCTTCAAATCCTATCGATCACTAATAGCAGAGAGTAAGCAAGCAAACTTCGAAGGTGAATGTCTGGTAGAATACTCTCCCTTCCTGAATTCAGGAACTTCAGCACAGACAGCTCTACGACGCTTCTTCTTGGGGCTATGCTGTACAGCTTCATCATTTCCCTCAGGCCCAAAATCATCAGCATTATAATCACCATCCGGTGCATTATCCTCATCCGCTGCATAATCCTCATCAGCTGCAACGTCATCTTCTGTCTGGTCTGGAAGCCGAAGCCTCTTACGCCTCTGCTTCCAAGTCATCTTGTCTTTAACAGCAGGAGCTGCTTCCTTCTCTTGTGCAGCTTTTAGACGTGGTGACATACGTATATTCTTAGAACCTCCAGCCAATTCATTGACGCGATCCATCAAACTGCTGAAAATACAAAATAAAAGGCCATCAAATTGCAGGAGTAGATTTAGTGCAGTTGGTAAAACAAAAAAAGCATTATCAGTTTCAGGTAACATCAAAAAAACATTGCTGATGCCAATATAACCATAATAGAACATTTGCAACCAATTGCAGATTCGATTATGAACCAAATGCATAACGAAATATGAAGCAATAACCAATTGAATAACAAAAAAATTACAGCCATCAGAGATGAATTGCGCATAAACACAGGACCTATGCTAGTGCATTATAACATTTATACAAATCTCAAAATACATAGCAATAAAATTACTGCCATCACAGATGAATTGGCATAAAAGCACAAGGACTATGCTAGTGCATTATAGCATTTATATACATCTCACTACACGAAAACCCCCCGAGACGAAATGAAGAAATCAAGTCCTAGGGCATTACAAAATGACAGCAAAATGAAGCGGGGATTACAGAGCGCAAGCAGTAGTACCTTCCAGATCCAGATGCAGTGCAATCCCATGAGCTAGCCACCAATCCTCAATCCTCTTCGCTCCCCTCTCGAACCCGCGCAACCAAGAGTGAAGCGGATCGCGGGGGCCTCCGCCTCGCACCTCCACAGCCTCAACAAGAGCGAGGGGAGCGCGGGGGCTAGCCGCCGAGGAATGCTTGCTCACTTCTCCGCCTCCGCCTCCTCCGCCACCACAACCACAACTGGCCGGAAATCGCGACGGAGAATGGTTGGAAAAAACGAATCCACCTCCTCCTACTCAACCCACGACACCTCCTCGGCCTCAAACCCTAGCGACGTCGACAACAGCTGGCCCTGACGACCTCTCTGCCGCTTCCGCCTCCGCCGGAGAACACGAGGATTGGAGGAGAAGAAAACGGAAGGGAGTGCGAGTCCGTTGCAGACCGGGAGTGGAAGGCGGAGGGGATTAGTGCGGGCCGGTTGAGTCGCTCGGTCGGCTGGTCCGTTGGGCACTCGGTCGGACTGGCGGTCGAGTTGACTCGCCCGGCCGGAATGGTCTGGGTGCATTCCCTACACCAGTTGCACCCAGGTGTAGGATAGATTTACTGTATATATATATATATACATACATACATACATACACGCGCCACGCGCATTACCCTCGATCAATGAAAATTTATTCCATTTCCTGATGCCTCCTTCGGAACGAAGGATACTCGAAACATAGGAATAGAAAAAATGTAGGAATTGAATGACATCGTATCTTAAATCCTATTGTTGTTTGGATGGAGTACAGGAAAAACAAAGGAATTAGAGGAGAGAGAGTGACACAAAGAAAACTTTCTTTGAAGTCCAACCTCTTGGTATAATTTCTCCAAAATTGGTATGAAACAAGCCATTTCATAGGAATTTTATAGGATTCAATCTTTTGTTCCGAAGGGCTTTATAGGAAAAAATCCGGTAGGATCTAAATCCTCTAAAATTCCTATACTTTTTGTCTGTTCCAAAGGTGGCCTCAACGAGAATTTTAGGGGCGTGCAGAAACAATCAAAGGAACTGACAGCGTTGGGCTGATTCTTGCGGCCCAGTTTGACTGCTTCAGGAAAAACTTATGTAACGTCTAGTCGAGCCCGAGGCCCCGAGCTACACTTAATTGAAACTCCGGATGGTCGAAAAAAAATTGGGCTTTACTAGGCCCTAAATCATCTTTCATATGTTAGCGTAAGCAAGACAAATAGGAGATCCCTGGCCGGCCGCCGGCTGCTGTTGTCCTGCCCTCCCATCAATCCCCTATGCCCCGTTGCCTTCATCAGCTCTTCCTAATTCCCCCTCACCTGGGGTAAAATAGCTGCCGACAAGTTCCTAACCAATTCCGTGAAGACTATTGAGGCGGTGGTGATGCAAAACCTCTCACGATCGATTGTTGGATTCTGCCGCAGAGTCAGCTCCCCGCCGCCTCGCTGGTGGCCTAACGGGCTTGTGCGACGAGATGCTCCACTCAGGATGGATCGTCTTTACAGGTCTGTTATCCTCCTTCCGAACATTGTGATAATCATGCGCCTTGCGGTGAAATTTTTGGATCTCGAGCGATGGATTTTTTTGGATCTGGATTCCGGGGAACTTTTCTTAAAAGAAGTCTTATCCGGAAAGATAGGCAGTTTTTATGTCAACTTCATAATTTTGTGTTTTCTGCTCTATATAAGCGACGCTTACCTGACAACGCCCTACGGTATTTGTTGAATTATAAAATTGATTGATGTTTTGTTGGAATCAGATTGGAAATATAGAAATCTGTTTCAATTTTGGTATTATTACACATGCCATTTTAATCCTCACTGGTTATACTGTGATACCGGATGCTAAGATTGACGTTTATGTATTTTTTTACAGATCCTGCAACATACAGTGCAACACTGGAGTAGGAAGTGAGAAGCAGAGTAAGATGCATTCCCACATCCCCCTGGCTTGTGCCACTACCAGATGCATGGATACAGAAACAAAGATTGTCACATATAACAAACCGTTAATGGAGAATATATGGTTTGAGCCTATCTATAAAAGAAGCAGCCACCGTGATGGTGCCATATACAGAAATCAGCTTTTCAAGGAAGAATGGATTGATGCTGATATTACTGACCGTAATGAAAGTAAGTGGTCCAAATGACAAATCTCTTTTACTTTTTTCCTTTATCCCTATTACCGCTGCATGTTTACACTGGTGAACATATGTGCATACTTCATCTGGATGTCTTGGCTCAAGTATAGTGGTGTGAGTTCTCCATTATAACACCTATTTTGCTAATTTAGAATGAGTGCAAAGTTGGGGTGGGGATCTTTTACCTCAGAATGATAAACAATATCAGATTGCAGATATTAACCTTTCATTCCTAGGGCATTTGGCCATTCCTATGATTAGTCGGTATACTTTCTAGTAAAGTCATGAAGCTATATGTGCAGCATTTTATTTATTTTTCAAGAGTATGTGTTGAGGTTTTTGAGCCACCCTTGATCTAGGCTATTGGGGAGGGAGAGGGAGATGGCCGGCGGCCATGGTGATGGAGCAGGAGGTGCAAGGAGAGGAGGGTGCCGAAGCCAGAGAGCCAAGAGCTTTAGAGAGTTCTTTAATTATTTTCTTGATTAATTTGGTACGAGGGGCCTCTATTATATAAAGGGGACTCAATTTGACTCTCAAGCAACCTTGACCTACTTGGCTTGCAAGCCATCCTAATCTTTCTTGAATTACATGTAATCCTAATGTCTAGACCCTTCCTAAATCCTAACTTATTTACAAAGCAGGCGGCGGCCCTAGGGCGTTGCTACAGTACCCACAGGTTTTGTTCACGCGTGAACAGCACCGCATGGACCCTTGTGGGCCTCTAGGCCCATCTTGGCCCTTTAAACCCATATCAGTATGCTTATCTATGGTTGTCAAAATTTTGAAGCATCAAGCATAAGAAAACATACAAGTGCATAAACTTATTCAACCTCAGGTTTGCCAAAACATTTGTCATTTTCACTTGCATAGTTGCATACAATGAATTATTTGACAATATTCTTTAGTTAGTGGTTCTCTGCAACTCGGCATAGATATACATGGAAAATAATAGTTTTCTCTGTTTTTGATGTAGTATTTTCTCTACTGTATCAAGTAACAAATATTTCTTTTGTCCTTGGTGAAGCTCTGTTGGAGCCAATGATGTTCTCGGAGGTTACAGAAAACTGTGTACATGATCCAGAAAATTGCATGGTCCATTTTCCACGGGACATGTTGCAATTTATGTCACTGATGGTGGTCGACAGTCCTGTCTGCAATGGCTCAATGCAGTTATATGGATACATTGCAGTAAGGGATGAGAGGGATTGGATGCTTAACTATGTTTTCAACCATAGCAGGGATGATCCCATTATCGTGCAGCAGGTACACTTCTTTTTTTCGACATGAGGCTCATCCCCGTTTCCATTAACAACAACAACAACAACAACATAGCCTTTTGTCCCAAGCAAGTTGGGGTAGGTTAGAAGTGAAACCCAAAAAGGCAAAAAGAAACAGAAATTAGAGTTAGGGGAAAACAGAAAAGGAAGCAAAGATCACGGTTCAGGCACATTGATTGCTAGCTCCAAGTGCTCCTATCCCTAGCTAAATCCTTAGATATATTCCACTACTTAAGGTCTCTCTTGACCGACTCGTCCCAAGTCAGCTTAGTCCGACATCTACCTCTCTTAACATTATTGACCCGCTGTAGAACCCCACTACGCACCGGCGCCTCAGGAGGCCTCCGTTGGACAAGTCCAAACCATATCAACCGATGTTGAGTCAGTTTCTCCTGAATTGGTGCCACCCCAACCTATCCCGAATATCTTCATTTCGTATCATATCCCTTCTTGTGTGCCCACAAAACCAACGCAACATGCGCCTCTCTGCTACACTCAGTTGCTGTATATGCTAGCTTTTGTAGGCCAACATTCAGCACCATATAGCATCGCCGGCCGAATCGTCGTCCTATAGAACTTACCTTTTAGCTTTTGTGGTACCCTCTTATCATAGAGGACGCCAGAAGCTTGACGCCATTTCCATTATCTAAAAAAATCACTAGAAAATAGATAACGAAGGGTGAGTATGATGGAGAGAGCAGAGAGGTGGAGGGGGGATAAGAGCTACACGTTCTCACAGGTCTGATTCAGACCAGGAGAAACCCCAATGTTCACTGATGGTGCCCCAGGATTCCCAGAGACCCAGCAGCCCTGATATAGAGAGGTCTTACATCACCAGAAACTCAGAACAAAAGTTCAACTTAACAGACTGCAAACTAGCTATTCTACTGAACTACTATCGCACCAGCTTCCGCCATGGGGAGATCTTCTTTGTTGCCTATTCTTCCCAAGCCACCTTATCTTTGTTGTTGTCCTCCGGAGCCTTCAGCAGCAGCCTTGTTGTTGGTGCACCATCTTGTCTCACCAGTACCTTGTCAGCACAGGCAAGCATAGTCTTCACACCAGTTAGGATCTTGTCTTGAAATTCAGCCTTGTACAGACCTGCTCAATATGACATCAGCGAACAAGCATGCGAGATGATTTCAGCTGGATTGCGAATTATCTTTTTTGTTTCAAAACATGCTTTGTTTCTGCATTTAAATATAGCCCAGCGGATTGCTTAATGGAGTCCTTAACGGGATCAGAGAGGAACTGCAATTATGGAGCATTGCTAGGGCCCAAGGAATTTCCCATCTCCTCGCCCTAGAGCCCTTACAAGTGTAGCTGGTGTCCTTGGTCTAGTTTAGGTCTCATTGGTGGGAGGAATTTTTTCTGTACAGGTTTTTTAACCCTAAATAAAAACCTGTCCTCTAACCTTGGTTTTCTTTAAACCTTTTTCTTCTTAATATATTGATACACAGCTCTCCTGCGTGTTTGAGAAAAAAAAAGCCCAGCAGATTGCCTACAAGACAAATGTGTACTTCCTCACCACCTGGCAGCCATTTTGCCACCCATCTCTTGTATTGATTCAGAGCAGAAGGGATGTTGTTTTGCCCAAAGCAGCTTCCAACAATACCCCACACCACTCGAGCAATTGGGCATTGGAAGAAAAGATGGTCAATTGATTCATTTTGTTCACAGAACTTATCCGTTTTCTTCTTATTAGACTGTCTTCAGTTAATATGGCTCTATTTTCTAAGAATCAGATAAAAATCTTGAGTTTGTATGGAACTTTGGCTTTCCAAATGTGTCTAAATTTTTTTCCAGTCGTTCATGAACCGACCTGGTTGTAAAATTTCCATTTTTACTCCATTTCCACTGAATAATGCCATCAGTGCAGGAGGCATGCTTCTATACTTATGTGCAGACATTGGTAATTACTCTTATGTTGTTCTTCTTACAATAATAAACCCAATTCTATCAATGCATACAAGAAATGAGATTGACAATTCTTCTTTGGATGCTTATTACAACCACTATCTCCATCAAATTATATAACATGGGATAGAGAATGGAAAATATTGTATTAATTTTGCCCTTGGTTTTGGTACTTTCGTAGAGTTATTCTATAACACATAAGCTTATGCTAATTTTCTGTTTACGCGCAAATGTTTTGACAAGGTGTGAATATTTACCTATTTTTGTGTATGCAAGGATCTCACAGCTGTTGGACAAGAAATTGTAATACCACTTAGCTGCTGTAAAAAGATGATTCATTGTTGCCTTGCACCAATGCTCTTTTCTACCTAGGTTGGACATGTGCATGATCAACTATGCAATAGTTACCTTTAAACATAATCAAGAATGGAAGTTTTAGATCATTATTTGGTACAAAATAATAACTTCATACAATGGATATGAAGATGCATAACAAAAATAATTCCAGTGCAACAGATATATTGGCTTTTCCAAATATGAAAAATCACTTGAACTGCTTGCTTTTACAAGTGTAATTTCATCATTGCTCCTACAAATAGATTGAGTTGGTGTTAGTGGTGGCTGCACATTGAGGATCTTATGTGGGTGGATGTGGTTAGGTTTATGGAAATACATATACCTCCAAGTATCTTGTACGATGCTGTTATTTGTCTGGCTGTTGATAGAAAGTGAACTTTGTGTGCAGAATACATATTTGTTTCTAACTTTTTTGAATTATAGATTTCTTACAGTTAGCTTGTTTTGTTTAAACATAAAATTCTCAAGTGCTTAATTCCTAGGACAGAATTCCTTTTTCTTACAGTTAATAGTTTATGCAATTGTTTATTGGAAACTGGTGGCACAAGGCTAGTATCTGGCTTTAGATATTTCTTATTTTGATTTGTGAGGTTATCAAATGACAAGAAGAATGGTTTTTTTAGGGTTCTCTCATTGAAATGACGGGCCCTAAGAGAGGTATCGAAATGTCTCCCCCTGTTCTAATAGAGATGGATATAAGGGTCAAGAATGGAGAGTTGGAGGAAGATGATCTGGAGCTGATTGATGCAGCAATATCCTGCACCCTTCGAAGACCATGGAAACCAATTAAACATCGCATTGTTGGCAATTGTGGCACAGTTGACATGAATTTAGCATTTGTTGTTTATGCTGTGGAGGCCACAATAGAAGTTGTCATAGCAGAAGTGCAGAGAGGTCTGAGTTTTTCTCTAAGCGCCCTTGTTTATATTGCTGAGGACTATGAAGAAATTCAGCTTTTTCATGGCACTATTGATCAATCGATTAGCCTAAGACGTTTTGTGGTTGCTGTCACCAAGGGTACTGAGTTGCTTTTGAAGTTCAAGGTAGGTAACAATCATATTGAACGCTGTCTTTCCTTTAAAGCTAAGCAACATGGATGTGCCAATCAAGGGATGAAGCTTGAGCTCGCTGCTGTCTCAGTGAAGGTGACTTGGTCCACTATTTGAAGTCCTCGTTTTATAAACAGATGCTCAGCTATGTTATTTGATATTGATGGATCTGTACTAATAATATACTGGTTTTGCACTAGATGGATGCGTTCCTAGTTGCATACTGGTTTCGTGCTGGCCTGAATCCTATTTTTGATTAGTAGAGATCCTGCCGGTAGCCATTAAGTTTCAATCGAAATTCTCCATGATAGATGACTGATCATTTGGCGTCTGTGACGAAGGTTCTGTAAAAAAAATACAATCAATTTAGATGCTCTCCCCTTGTTACAAATTCCCACACACCATCACCCCTCTCTTGCACAATAGAAACATATTTGAGAGTCTACAAGTAGAGCCGGTTCAAGAAGATATTAGGCACCGAGATAAACTATGAATACATTTTATAATAAAATGGGTCCGCGTCCATGCGTTGTGACCGGTAAAAACAACTTCCCCACATGAGCATCAAGATTCATCGCATAAAATATTGTAGCCTTTGGGTGTAGACATTCAGCCTTAGAATTAGGAATTGATATTGAAACCACTGAATACCGGTTGTTTGTATGTTCTGGAATTTGGAATTGGAAAACACCTTAAATGCCAACCTGTATTCATAACGCGCTCAACCCTTGCCTCCAATAATTCTCAAAAAAAAAACCCTTGCCTCCAATACCGATCTCACCCCCTTCGTAATCGTTGGAATCGTGCTCATCTTGTCCCCGGCTCCTCTCTCTTGCACACTCTTCCTCCTTCGTGGCGCTCCTCACTGCCCCACCTCCGTGGAGCTCCACCCGCGCCCTCCCCTACCTCTATAGGTGAGACGCACCGCCCTTCCGCCTGCGAGTTGCCTTGCGTCGTCCGTTGCCTCTCATTGCGGGAAGATGTGTCACGCCTCCTTTGCAGCGCCAGCCCCTCAACCACCACATCCCTTCTCCAGACGACCTCTCCACCACACCACCATTCCCTCTTCTGCGCCGGCGGTTGTCGGACCTTAGGACCGGCAATCCACCTGGGGGTACCTGAGTGGTTGATTTGTAGGCGGGCGATCGTCGTGCTAGTAGCTCGATGGTACACAGGAGGCACTGATTTAGACAGGTTCGGGCTACCCGGAGGAATAATACCCTACGTCCTGTATCGGTGGTGTCTGGTTGTATTGCTGGTACTCGACCGAGCTCCGGGAAGCAAGGGCGAGCGTATGGGTTACAATGGGAGATGTCGTGTCCCTCATGGGGGTGCCCTAGGCCGCCTTATATAGGGTTGGCGGGCTAGGGTTTACAAGTCGGTTTCCATCTAAACCTACTTGACTCCGACCCGGACTCTAGTCTGAGTCGGTTACAACTGGATATCCGGAAGAGCCGCCCGCCGAGTCTTCATCATTTTGTCCATCAAGTCAGGGAGCCCGTATGGGCCGGCTAACGGTTGGCCCATGGGACTGTCAGTAATGGGCCCTGGGCGCCGTGGTTTGGTCTGATAGTGGGCCCAAGGGTACCCATATCCCACAAGCCCCCGAGCAACATGCAGGCGCGTGTCGAACTGCTTGACGAAGTGCCGAAGACAATGAGGTCGGCTGAAGGTGCTTCTACATGTAGTCGGCACAAGGGTGGGCGGTGCTCAAAAAGAGAGAACACCCAACATTGACGCTGAGTCCTTCGAGGTAGTCGGTCGGTCCTCATGAGGGCCGAGTACAGGGCGACGATTAGGAGCACTGTATGTATAGTAGCCCCCGAGCGTTGGGTTGGTTAGTATAAGCGAGCCAAAGCTCAAAAGTAGTCGAACAACATGTTCCCCGAGAGTTGGTGAAGGCTTGCTACCACCAAGGTAGTAATCCGAGTTATGTGGCTTGCCCAGTCAATCATGTTGGCCGAGTCATGGTAGGTAGGAGTATGCTGCCACCAAGGAAAGGGCCAAAGTATTCAACGCCCGTGAATCAACAGTGCATTGATAACAAGACGCGAAAAACGCCGCTGAGCAGGCTCAGTCAAGAGGGGTGATAAAAGCTGCCCACGCATCAATAAAGGCGTTGCGCATGCGCACGCGAGCCCAGCGACCGTTTCATCATGGGGCAACAGTTCTTGACCACGAGTGCCTATATATAGGTGCTCCAGGGGGAATAACCTCAGAACTATAGTGAGTACATTCCAACATGTGGAACCTCAAGATCCACCCACCCGATGAGTTCGTGATCCAGAGTAGAGCTAGTCGAGGTGCATGCCTCGGTGTATACCATTGATGCCAGAAGAAAACCGTTGAAAGGTGGGGCAGATGCTGTGGGGAAGGAGCTGGCACCGTGCCTCTCATTGGTGGGATGGAGATCCATCTCATGGAGTGTCACACCCCAAAATTTTTGGATTTTGGGATGCGATTTATTAGCATAATTAATACAATGATTTGCTCAATTCTCTAAAATTTTTCCAAGCTTTATATAATTAACAGGGAATTTAGTGTAGTGTCGGGGACCAAATTAAGGGGTCTCTTAACCACCCGGGTAATCACCCAAAAAAACGCAAAAACAAATACTCCCGAACCATATGGGCCAAGATCAACGAACTGATACGGCCCATGGCACCCACGCATGGCCCAAGCAGTCAAGACGCCGGCCCGCTAGAGGCCCACTAGGTGCACAACCAATTCTCCACCTCGCTCGAGGTGTCCAACCCCTCAACCGCCGGGTCGCGAGCTCCGCCTCGCCTGGGCATACCTCGACCCCTTGAGCGGATGGCACGTGGGGATGGAACCCAACAGTCTTTCTCGCCACACCAGGCGCCAAAGTCAAAAGGCAGATCGCCCCGACACGTCACCCCTGACAGAATCCGGGGGTACTATGCGCCTCGCAAGGTGAGCACGGCACTGTGCATCTGACATCGCCAACCCCGATTGTACCTCAAAATGTTGTTCAGCTGGGCCCCACAGTGCTTCCCTCCTGAGGACGCCCTCGAACGGGCGTGAAGCCCCTCGAACGGGGGTGTTGGCGGTCATTACAACCCAATTTCGACCACCAATACTCAGGAATAAATGAGGCTTTATGCAACACTCCATGTACTTAGGTTTTATTTCTAATGGAGTTCCACGAGTTTTGGTGAGTGTCGCTTGTGCAGGTACAACTACGACAAATACGTGCTATAGGGGTCAGAAATGACCGATTCGCCCGAACGACACGTTCGGACGATTACCCCCCTTAGCCGTATTCAGCGAGTAGCACACCGGGAGCCATCCACGTCATTGATGACCGAGCAATGACCATGCAAGCCACGTAGGAACACTGCCACCTCATCCTGGACCCCCGCCATGTCATCTCGGGCCCATACAGCAGGAAACCCAAGCACCAGAACCAAGCCCAGGAGGTCCAGAAGATAAGGCGGTGCAGCAGGGACCGGACCGGGCCCCCGGCCCAGTTCGGCCGAAGCCTCCCATTCGGCCGAACTGACCCCAGCTGGGAACCGCCTCCCAGGGGCTAATCCAGGCTGTAGGTGCCTTGGTCGGTTGATCCTCCGGTTCGGCCGAACCGGCATCTTCGGCCGAATCATCCCGAAATCTTTCCCCCGGTGCCTTGGCCGCTGCTCCACCTCAAACTGACCCTGGGAGCTATAAATAGAGGCCCTCTTTCACCTGCAAAGACACACAACAGAAGAGAGAAGTGAGCGTTGCGAAGTTCCGCCACTTGTATCAGTAGAATAGGGAGAGAGGAGAGGTAAGCGTCCCGGAGAGGAGCCGGAGTGTCGGCCCCTCTTCTAGCTGTACCTCTACGGATGCGACTTCACTTCAAGTAACATCCGGGTTATGTCTGGTAACTCTTGTATCTCTCTTTGATTAATTGAGCATTCAGTTCTTACTTTCATTTACTTGTTTCGTTCTTCGTTCAATGCTTAGTAGTTTAGTATAATTGTATGCTAGCTACTTAGCTTGAGTGCTTATCTATCTGCGCAGTAGATAAGTATTAGTCAACTAGTGTAGGCATGGTGCCTATACTTGAGGCTAACTTAGTTTCTGCCCGTCGCAATGGAGGTGGTAGCCGTAAGGTGGTGACAGCCCTTTCGGTCTTCGTAGCCCATCACGTTAGTTCCGGTGTCTTAGGAGCCAAGGTTCAGGGTAGTCGGCACCCCTTCTCATCCCTTTCTGCATGTCGGAGGCTCTGTAATCCTGAAGCAAGTATCTATCTGTATCCTCTGAAATGCTCAGTAGATTGGTAGAATACCCTTACCAGACATGTACCCTCTTTACCCTCTTACCTCTTCGCTTCTCTCCTTGTTGTCGTCATCCACCTCATCCGTTCCATTCCATCGACTCCATCTATCTAGGACAACTTAGTTTAGGATTAGTACACTTCTCATTCTCTGTGGAAATCGATACCTGGAATACTTCTGGGTGAAAGCTACATCGGTATCTGTCCGCTTGCGGATTTATCTGTAGGCCATAAGGAGTGCCAACAGGGGGTACGATCGGCGACCAGGGGCGGACCCTGGTCAAGCACCGCCTAAGGACTAACACGGCAAGGGACGAAACCCTTGACCCTTGGCCACTACGTCTCTGAACGGGAATGCTTCATACCATCGCCACTGTGCGCCCTGTCACACCTAGGCCGTCTATACCTACCCCAGTTGTAGAAGGGGGCCCCCGTGGCGGATGCGGGAGCCCCCGGATCGCCTGCAGGGCCACCGCCCCATACAAATCTGGCCTAACACGAATGGCAGGGCGAAGCTACTTTCCCTGACCCAGCAAAACGGGCCCCTACACCTCCGGTCACCATGCCGGGCAAAGATGCTTGACACTGTGGCAACAACAGACATCATGGCCGCCCTAGGGGGCGCCTACGCTGACTCCCCATGATGGGTAACCCCTTGAAGGGGCACGGAAGACCCCTCGAGTGAAGTCGCAGGCAGTGATTCGCCCTCTTCTACAACCAAGCACCCCTCGAAGCCCTGTCAGAACAGGTACAAAGCCCACCTCGCCGCCTGACAAGAGCCAAGAAGGAGATCTCTACCCCACCCAAGGCACCGGATTCGCCAAGATCAGAGAATGTCCCTCCGCAGGACACATCGTACTTCCATCACTGTAGCATCTATAGGAACCATGCTTGTAACCCTTTCCCCTCTCGGAACTATAAGAGGGGGGAAGAGGAGCCCAACAGGGCAATCCCATTCTTTTGCGGACATCCCTTGGAGGAATTCCCTGGGAGATCTACTCGACCACCAATGCCACACACTCACACATGATATTGGCATTCGCCTCAATCACTCTTCAGGGACTTGGAGATCTGCTCTCCTCTCCCGCCATTCCTTGTAGTCCCCCGCTGCAAGCACCCAGGTGCAGACTAATACAAGTGCGTGAGCACACCCTGCTGGATGTACAGCCCCGCGGCCAGAACCAGGATAAACCCCGTGTCCTTGTGTTAGCTCTCACATCAACCATCAGGGACGAGGCACAACGCATTTCTGTGTGGCGTTAGGAGTGCCGACCATTTCCGACACCGACAGTAGCGCGCCATGTAGGGGGAGCGTTGTGCGAGTCGACTTCCTCATCAGTTCCCTTGATGGCTTCTCGCAACGATAGCCAGATGGTGGGGTCCCCTGACAGGACCCCCACCGATTTCCCGCCTGGGTTCATGATCCAATTCGGAAGCCTGACTTTCGAGTCAGATGGGTCCAACTACCTCATGCGGTTACACCGCACCGATGAGGAGGAGGACACGACATCGTCACCGCCATCAGGCGGGCTGCGCCATCGCCGACAGCTGCAAGACATGCACGTGCAAGTGGACCAGCGATAGCCCGTGCGGTCCATGCTCCTAGACTGGGACGACCCATGGGTACCGCCACCAGTCATGGAGACAGGCGGGACCGTACCCTCTCCAGCGAGCCCTGCGGAAGGGAATCGCCAGGAGACGACTTCCGCGCCGTCCTAGTTTCCGATGGGCCTACGCAACGCCGCCGCGACACATGCGTCGATGATCAATGCACGCATGGGCGCAAGCCAAGGCGCTGCGTCATCGTCGTCGTAGGCCAGGCTACCCCCGGTCCACCAGGGGCCACCAAACCCACGGCCGCTGCCCACATGCTCGGAGCCGCACCAGACGACCCACGCCGATGCTCCTAGCCGGTCGGAGGGCATCCAACGCCCCACCCCTGCGCGAGGTGGTTCTTTGCCGGCGTATCGCCGTGGAACTCATGTGTCCAGGGGGAGAGCCACTCACCGGCTAGTGCGACCGCGGAGGCCGCGTCCTCGTTGCACGGCCCTAGCCGATGACTCGGCGCGTTACCACACCTCTTCGCCGGACGAGTGGTTCCCTCGCAGCTCCAGCAGCGACGATTTGGACTACTCCAGAGCACAAGACGTGGAGACGCTCAAGCAGTTCTTGGATGCTGTCGACTACAGCTTCGAGATCCCTAGCGAAGGGGACAACGACTCCGTGATGGGCTGCTTCGTCGTTGACGGCGAACTCACGTCGGTAACCGACGACGGGATGGAGGGCGACGACAACCGGGACTGAACCCCCTTGGGTTCGGAAAACGCCCGTGACCTGCTTCCCGCGGACGCCACCGTAGCAGTGCCACCCAATGTGAATGCCACGCCGCCTCCGGGCGATGAGGCGTTAGTGCATGCTCAGCTGGCGCAAGTAAAGGAGCTTGAGGAGAGACTCCAAGAGGAGCGCCGGCAGGTGTAACAGCTTCGAGCGACGTTGGAGGCGCAGCGACCTCCATGTGGTGACCACGCTCGTGCTGCGGGATGCGTCGCCTGCACACGCATAGCGAACGACGATGACGCCAACCTACCACACACGAGTCAGAAGCTCGTCACAGCGGCAACGCTGTTACGAACCATCCCCGAGCCCTCTACTCCTTCGGCTCGGCTCCTGCATCATGAGGTACGGGACCTCGTCGAGCAGGCGGCCGTGCTCAGGCCCGAGAGCTCGGCCTCGCACATTCACCATCAAGCCGACTCGAGGGCTGGAGGCGATGGGCGGGACAAGGAGGAATCCGTTCACACCCCTCATCGGGTAATGTGGATGCCAAACCGTCCAGCGAATGATGGCAGGGCGCACACATCTCACCGTCTAGGTGAGAGACTGCCGGCGAAGGACCGGCTTCAGGATACATGCGGCACCATCGACGACGGCGATGCACGCAACATCCTGAACAGAAAGAGGACTGACACGGTGATGAGCCATTGGTATCGCCCACGTCGCGGGGGGCACTTCGACAGCGCCAAGGACAAGAGCCCGATGCCTGAGCCCGCAGGAACTCGGGTGTTCAGCACTGCCATTCGCACGGCGGCCATCCCACTTTGCTTCCGCCAATCGACAACCATCATCAAGTACTCAGGTGAGACCAACCCCGAGGTTTGGCTCAATGATTATCGTTTGCCTTGTCAGTTAGACGGTGCCATGGATGACAATATGATCATCCGCAACCTATCGCTCCACCTCGTCGACTCCGCTCGCCAGTGGCTCGAGCACTTGCCCGCGAACCAGATTCATGACTGGGGCGACCTGGTCGAGATCTTTGTAGGAAACTTCTAGGGCACTTACGTGCGCCCGGGAAACTCCTAGGACCTGTGAGGGTGCCGCCAGAAGTCAAGCGAACCCATGAGGGACTACATCCGTCGTTTCTCCAAGCGCTGCACCGAGCTTCCCAACGTTAGTGATGCCAAGGTCATCAACGCCTTCCTTGAGGGTACCACCTGCCACGAGATGGTACATGAGCTCGGCCGCGACCACCCCTTGAGCATCAGCGAGCTATTCGACATCGTGTCTAGCTTCGCCTCAGGGGAGGAGGCGGTCTGTGCCATCTAAGATGGCAAGAGGGGGAAGCGCACGGAGGAGGCGCCTGCAGAGGGCGACCGCCCCAAGGAGCATGTGAAGAAGCTCAAGCAGCACAGGCAAGGCGCCAAGGGGAAGCACGGCCCGAGGACTGTGCGGGACTGGCTCTGCGGGGAAGACTCCAACGAGGCGCTCGCCGCCAATCAACCATGACGAGGCCCTCGACCTCCACCGCCCCCCGGGGGTAGGTTCGATGACATGCTCAAAAAGCCGTGTCCCTACCACAACACGGTCATCTCGCACACCCTCGAGCAATGCGAGATGATCAAGAAGCATTACCAGCGCTTAGCCGCGAAGGAAGGAGATGCGAGGAAGGACGCCGATGGTGGCAGCGGAGCCGCTGGTGGAGGATTCCCGGTCGTGGAGAACGTTTTCTTCATCGCCGGGGGGCCTAAGGCGAACATGTCAGCGCGGCAGCGGCGACGTGAGCGCTGTGAGGTCTACATCGTGCAGCCTGCCACACCGACGTACCTCGACTGGTCAACGGAGACCATATCCTTCGGTCGCGAAGACCACCCGGATTACATCCCCAATCTGGGGCATTATCCTCTCGTCGTCGATCCGGTGATCGGCAACACCCGATTCTCCAAGGTGTTGATGGACGGAGGCAGCAGCCTCAACATCATATTCTCTAACACCCTGGAGCTGATGGGGATCAGTACAGACAAACTTCGACCAAGCTTGTTGGCTTTCCATGGCATCGCGCCGGGAAAGAAGGTCCACCCCCTCGGGCAGATCGACTTTCCTGTTCGTTTCGGCACACCCAACAACTTCCGGCAGGAGATCCTCACCTTCGAGGTGGTGGGGTTTCGAGGGGCCTACCATGCCATACTTGGACATCCCGCATACGCCAAGTTCATGGCGATCCCCAACTACACCTACCTCAAGCTGAAGATGCCGGGGCCTAACAGCGTCATCACGATCGGGCCGTCATTCGAGCATGCCTTCGAATGCGACATGGAGTGCGTCGAGCATGCCGAGGCTCAAGCTCTACTCGAGGTCTAGGTAAATGATCTCAAGAAGATGTTCAATGAGGCTGCCAAGGCCAACAACAAGAAGCATGTGGGCAACTTCGATCCCGCCGAGCAAACCAAGGCTGTACCCCTCGACCCGAACGACCTCGAGGGGAGGGCGGTGATGGTCAGCTCCTCCCTCGAGCCCAAATAGGAGCCAATGCTCGTCGACTTTCTCCACTCCAATGCTGACATCTTCGCATCGAGCCCCTCGGATATGCCGGGCATTCCGAGGGAGGTCGCCAAGCACTCCCTTGACATCCAGCCTCAAGCAAGACCGGTGATGCAGCGCCTGCGACGCTTTGATGTGGAGAAGCATCGGGCGATCGGGGAGGAGTTGCGCAAGCTCTTGGAGGCCAGATTCATCAAGGAGGTATTTCACCCAACGTGGCTAGCTAATCCTGTTTTAGTTAAGAAAAAGAATGGGAAGTGGCACATTGTCACACCCCAAAATTTTTGGATTTTGGGATGTGATTTAATAGCACAATTAATACAATAATTTTTCAATTTTCTAAAATTTTTCAAGCTTTATTTAATTTACAGGGAATTTGTAATTGAAAAAAATATATATAAAAATATTTGCGAAATATAAATAAAATGTTGTGTGTGTTGCATTCATGCTGCTGCATTGTGTTTTGTTTGCGTGTGATTCAATTGGAATTTAAATCTGGTTTAAATCCGAATTTGAATCGTGGTGTTTGGAGCTCTAGAAAAGTTGTAGAAGCCGTAGTTCAGTTTCCCTCCCTGAACTTTTTCCCCGGCTGAAATAGCCCCTTCTACTTTCTTTCCGCAGCAGCCCACCTCCCCGCGCTCCCGCTTTTGGCCCGCTGCCGGCCTGCCTCACGCCGCTGACACGCGGGGCCCGCGTGTCAGGGTCATCTTCCACCTCCGACCGAGTCCGCCACGGCCACGCACCGGAGTTAGGCCCGGCCACGGCACGGACGCCGAGGACCCCCGGACTCTCCCCTCGGCCGCTCCATAAAGGCCGCGGCCGTGCCGCCCTAACCCCCACCCTAATTCGCGCCGCCCGTCTCACTCGAGCTCTCCGCGCAGCCGCCGCCATAGCCGCCGCATCCGAGCTCGCCGCCGCTGTCAATCTCGCCGCTCCGACACCCCTCCGCCCCGGCCGACTCTCGAAGCAGCACCGCCAGGCCGCCAGGAGCACGCCAAGCCCCCGGACGACCCCTCCCACGCCCCGGAACACCACCGCCGGCACACCCCGACGCCCACTGTCCGCCGTTCGCCGTCGATCCGCCGTCTCGCCATCGCTCCGGTCCAATTAGCCGTCGTAGAAGCTTCGCGTGGTGGTAAGGAGCCTCCCAAGCCCCTCCTTGCTCCTTTTCCCCCTCTGTTGCATGCTCGCCGTCGATGCCCGAGCACCGCCGCCGCCACTGCTCGGCGTGAGCCACCTCCGCTGCTCCGCCGCCGACGAGACCTATCCCGGCGAACTCGCTGTGTCGCCCCGAGTCGGTAGCACCCAGCCACGCCCCAAACCGAGCCTTGTAGTGTGCGGATGCGTCCTCTCCGGTGAAGCGCCGGCACCGCCGCTCAGCGCCGCCATAGCTCCTCTCGCCGTCGACAACCCCTTCCCCTTGATCCAATCCCAGCCGCCTGTGTTCAATCCGACGGCCCAGATCGAATCCAACCCCGGGTCAAAGTTGACCGTAACGGTCAACCCGAGTCAGCCGTGATCGTTTTGCAAAAGAGCCCCTCCACTATTTCAAAATTAACCCGCGGTCCAGATCAATTCAGAAGTAATTAGATTTAGGTCCTGATTTTTACAGAAAACCCCCTGTCTTATTTTAAAATAGCACCCGAGGTCCTGTTTAAGTTATTTTACGCTTTAGCCCTCCTGTTTTTTTATAAAATTATGTTTTAGTCCCTGAGTTTTTGCAAATAAGCCCCCAGAACTTTTAAAACTTTGCCAGCAAGTCCCTGAACCTTAGAAAAGCCATATCTTTCTCGTTTTAGCTCCGATTTGAGTGATTTTCGCGCTCATGTGTTCGTAGCAAAGCGTAGATTAGTTTTTCAGCCTTCTTTTGTTCTGTTCTTATTGATTGGTGTACTGTTCTTAGTGTATATTGTTTGATTGTATGATTGTGCCGATGATTGCCGCGAGTAGAGGAACATCATCAAGCGAAGGAACACACTTCAAAGTGCTGTCAAATTTGAAGATCAAGACCCGAAGACTAAGTCAATACACTAGATTTTAGGCAAGTACAGCACGGACAATCCTTGCTACCTAAACACACCTCTTACATTATTTACTGCATATGCATGTGTCTAAATTGTTCCTATTAAAGTTATTCCTAGCTTTGTTTACCCTATACCTTGATTACCTTGGGTTATTGCATTTGGGTAGAACTTTGCTAGGCGCAGCTACTGTCACCAATGTTTAACTGTTAATCTTGACTTAATGGTTCACTTCAATGTTAATGGTAAAGCTTGCTTTTTAGCAACCTGGATCAGGGAGCTAGGGCGTATGCTTCGTGCCTGGCCCTAGTGTCTCTCCGTAAGGACTGGTTCTTAAAGCGACCACCCAGGAGCCTGTTGCCACCGCCGGAACTATTATGGCTCTGGTCTTGGACAAGTAACTTGTACGGCTCTAATTTAACAGTAGTTACCGACAGGCCGACGGCGCTATGGGAAGCATGGGTGAGAGTATGGTTTGATCCACCGAGGACGGAGTATCCGTTGGCTATGTCCCCGTGAGGCACAATCCCGTGTTGGGAGCTTCCATATGGCGGGGGTTCCACACGTTGCACTATTTATTTTGTTGTTGTTGTTCTTTTCCGCGCTCTGGACGCTATTGACCCTCCTATTCGGAGAGCCCTGGGAGTTAGTCAATCTCGGTGCCTTGGGTCATGCTGCCTAGGTTGTACCATAACGGCTACTATTTTGTTAGGGTGTCTTGTGAAAAGCCTCGTAGCGTCCCTATGCAGTCACACCTCGGAAGTGTTGATGTGCGTGGTTGGGTGCAAAGTTCTTTTGAATTTTTACGCGACCGGTGGGTAAAGGGCGAAACCTCTGCAGAGTGTATAATCTATCATGATAGCCTTGCTCAGGGTCACGAGCGGCCTCGATCCTTTTTGATTAGAAGATGGAGTTATTTGTGTTTAATGTTCACTTATACTTACTTAATTGGGACTATCATCTGGGATTATTTTAATTGTAGTAACTTGGTGAATGATAAAATGAATCAATTAAAAGTGCTAATGCAGTACAGCCGTGTCGAGCCTTTCTTTTAAGCCCTCATTAACCGTTTTGTATTTGCTAAGTAAGACAATTACTTACACTTGCCAATATTCAACAAAATCCCAGATGGGTAACAGATGGAGTGAAAGAGACAACTACCGAGATTCCTGAGGATCATCTGTATTCTAAGCTATGGTCAACCAGTCGGTGTCCCTGTGGACTTGAGGCTCTACCTGTGAAGATAGTTAATAAGTAGCCTTCCACTGTGTTTTAGGTAAACTTTGATGCAAAACTAGTTTATTCGAGCATATGTACTCTGTTTTACCACATTTGTAAGCTGTATGTGTTTTGTGGACTTCCTGGGCACACATACAGTAGCATTCGGGTTTCTGTGTAAATCCGGGTGTGACACACATGTGCGTAGACTACACTGGTTTAAAAAAAGCATATCCAAAAGTTCCGTTTCCTTTGCCACGTATCGATCAGATAGTAGATTCGACTGCTGGGTGTGAATTATTATGCTTCCTTGATGCTTATTCCGGTTACCACAAGATCAAGATGAAAGAGTCCGACCAGCTCGTGACTTATTTTATCACCCCGTTTGGCATGTTTTGCTATGTCACTATGTCGTTTGGCCTCCGAAACGCTGGGGCTACATACCAGTGATGTATGCAACACGTTTTTGTGGACCACATCAGGCGGACCGTTGAGGCATATGTTGATGACATCTTTGTGAAATCTAGGAAGACGGACGAACTAGTCAATGATTTGCGGATCGCATTTGATTGCCTCCGGACAAATGGGGTAAAATTAAACCCGGAGAAATGTGTTTTCAGGGTGCCACGTGGCATGTTGTTGGGTTTCATCATCTCTCAGTGAGGCATCGAGCCTAACCCCAAAAAAGTGACAGCCCTGGAACGAATGGGGCCGATCCAAGACCTCAAAAGGGTACAGAAGGCGCTGGGTTGCCTTGCAGTGCTGAGCCGCTTTATCTCACGACTCGGTGAGAAAGGCTTACCCCTATAACGGCTCCTGAAGAAACATGAACGTTTCATCTGGACCCCCAAAGCGCAGAAGGCCCTCGACGGGCTGAAGGCGTCGCTCGCGCGTGTGCCGATTTTGACACCACCGCAGGGTGCTGAGCCCCTCTACCTCTATCTAGCTGCAATGACCCAGGTGGTCAGCGCAGTCATTGTTGTCGAAAGGACAAAGGAGGGCCACGCTTTGCTGGTGCAAAGACCGGTGTACTACATCAGCGAGGTGTTGTCTGACACCAAGATGAGGTACCCTCACATCTAGAAGCTGCTTTAAGCGGTGGTGCTCGCGCGACGAAAGCTGCGACACTACTTCGAGGCGCACCCGATCACCGTGGTCTCGTCCTTCCCTTTGGGGGAGATAGCCCATAACCCGGATGTTGCTGGCAGAATTGCCAAGTGGTCGATGGAGCTCATGGGGGAAACCCTCACGCCCCTCGAAAGGCGACAAAATCACAGGTCCTCGCAGATTTAGTGGCAGAATGGATGGATACACAGCTTCCCCCGCCACAGATCCAAGCCACGGGTCGGTGATGAAAGCTGGGGTAGGCGCGGGCCTCCTCTTTGTCTCACCCTAGGGGGAGCATATCCGCTACATAGTGCGGCTGCACTTTTCGGCCTCCAACAACATGGCGGAATACGAGGCCCTACTCGCCGGGCTCCGCATCGCCATCGAGCTTGGAGTCAAGCATCTCGATATTCGAGGCGACTCCCAGTTGGTCGTCGACCAGGTTATGAAAACCTCTAATTGTCGTGACGACAAGATGGAGGTGTACTGCCAAGCGGTACGTAAGCTGGAGGACAAATTCTATGGCCTCGAGCTCAACCACATCCCGTGCAAGTACAACGGGGAGGCAGACCAACTGGCAAAGATCGCAGCTGAACGCCTTACCGTTCCACCAAATGTCTTTGCCCGCGACCTCGACAAACCATCCGTCGATCTCGAGGGTACCACACGTTCCCCCTCGATGGCACCGAAACCCTCGGGGGCTGCGGATTGCGATCCCATGAGCGAGGACCCCTCGAAAGGGAACCTCGAGTTTTTGGATCTTGAGACATCCATGATGGATGAGGCCGAGGCCATGGAGATCGATGATGATGCACCGCCTCGAGATTGGCGCACCCCGTATCTCGAATGGCTCGACCAAGACAAGCTACCCTCGGACCGGACTGAGGCTCACCGCATTGCGAGAAGAGCCATGTCCTTCATTTCAATCGAGGGGGAGTTGTACAAGCGCAGTGCCTCGGGAATTCTACAACGATGCATACACATTCTCGAGGGTCAACAACTGACCCGCGACATCCACGAGGGCATATGTGGGCATCACGCCGCCCCTCGAACCCTTGTTGGCAACATATTTCGGCAGGGTTTCTACTGGCCCACTGCGGTGGCTGATGCCAAGGAAACAGTGCACAGCTGCGAAGGGTGTCAATTTTACGCATGCAAGATGCACCTCCTGGCGCATGCTTTGCAGACCATTCCTGTCACGTGGCCTTTCGCGATCTGGGGATTAGATCTCGTAGGTCCTTTTCGACCAGCGCCCGTGGGCTTCACGCACCTGCTGGTGGCCATAGACAAGTTCTCGAAGTGGATCGAAGTCTGAGCCATCACCAACGTCAAGTCCGAGCAGGCCATGCTGTTCTTCACCGACATCGTCCACAGGTTCGGCATGCCCAACTCGATCATCACCGACAATGGCACACAGTTCACGGGCAAGAAGTTCTTGGAATTCTGCGATGACTTCCACATCCATGTGGACTGGGCGGCCATAGCACACCCTCAGTGCAATGGGCAAGTCGAGCGTGCCAAGGGCTAAAGCCAAGAATCTTCAACAAGCTGAACAAGTTTGGTCGAAGATGGGCGGTCGAGCTACCATCAGTGGTATGGAGCTTGAGAACTACTCCAAGCAGGGCCACAGGCTTCAGCCCGTTCTTCCTCGTCTTTGGCACCGAGGCTATCCTCCCAACCGACCTAGAATATGGGTCTCCGAGGCTCAGGACCTACCAAGAGGAGCAGAACCAGCGAACACACGAAGACTCGCTGGACCAGGTGGAGAGGCTCGAGACATGGCCACCTTGCACTCAACAAGGTTCTAGCAGTCCTTGAGGCGATACCAGGCGCAGAAGGTGCGGCATCGAGACCTGAGCAAAGGCGACTTGGTGTTGAGGCTTCGCCAAGACAATCGAGGGTGCCACAAGCTGACGCCGCCATGGGAAGGACCGTTCATCATTGCCGAAGTCCTCAAGCCCGGCACTTACAAGCTGGCCAACGAGAAGGGCGAGGTCTTCCCCAACGCCTAGAACATCCAACAGCTATGTCACTTCTATCCTTAGAACATTTTCGTTCCATTTTGTATTTTCATCTTATCGCATGATGATAATAATAAAGGTTCGTTAAGACATGGAAAGATTGTTACTAACAACAATGAAAACAGTGTGACTCGTCTTTACCCTCGAAATGAACTCGAGTAAAGACGAGCCCCCTCGGGGGCTACTGGGGGGCTGGCCCCCCAACGGTCCTAAGTTTTCTCCATGCGCTTTTTTCGAAAATACGTTGCCAAGTTTCTGCTCAACAACTCAGAAAGATGAAAGCAAGGCGCGAGCCTACTGCGGATAAGAGTCGGCTGGGTCGTGGGACCGCCTACGCCCTCGAAAGGCTATGGCATCCCCCCCATCCCTCGACGCCAAAGTTACTTGCAAAATGGGGCACAAGCCTACCGAGGCCAAGAGCCGGTCGGGTCATGGGACCGCCTACGCCCTCGAAAGGCTACGGCATCCCCCCACCACTCGACGCCAAAGTTACTTGTGAACAACCTCCTCTGCTGAAGTCGATCCCGAGTCAAGAGAAAACACAACACGTATGAACAAACGAACCATGAACGAACACTAACTCGATTACGAAAATTGAAAGGACGCGATCACAAGCAGCGACATGTTCAAGAGTTCATCACAAATAGGTTCACAGCCAAACATGGGAAAGATAAAATAAAGGGGCTCAGAACGCTTCAGGGATCAGCTCCGGCGTCGTCAGTGGCAGGCTCAATGTCGGGATCAGCACCGTCGGTAGCAGGTTCGAGGAAGAGGTCGACGTCGAACTTAGCGGCAAGTGCGGTGGCAGCGTCGGCGGCCTCAGCGTCAGCCTCGTCGATCACGGCAAGCCACGCATCACCTTCAAGGCCCGCTGGGATGGTGTACCCCTCGGCCACGCGGTTAAGATCGACGGTGTAGTGCATGGTCAAAACGCCGAAGGTCTTTCGAACCCCGAGGCAAAGGGCACCTCGAAGGCGCTCGACGATCACATCTCCCACCAAGGCCAGGCGCTCCAACAGATTCCGGACCGCCGCGCCATCTCTGCCCTCAACTGCCACACAGGCAGCTGCCGCGGTGCCCTCCAGAGTCTGGCGCTCATTCTCCGACTGATCATAGGCGGTCCGGAGGTCCGTCAGCTCTGTCAATGAATCCACGGCCAGCCTGCAAAGATCTGAAGAAACAAGATACGAGCGCATCAACAACAAGCTCCAAGGAAGAAGAAATTCAAAAAACAGAAATCAAGAGTCCTAGACTTACCCTTGACAAGCTTCCGTTCCATCGCTAGCGCCTCCTCCTGCTCCCACAGATGCTGCCGGACCTCCTCGAGCACGGCCGGGTCCGCGCGAGGGCAAGCCAACTCTATGGCGAGCATCTCCTCCTTCTGCAGGAGCTGAGCCCGTACACCTGCATGGGCCGAACGCTCATCTTGGAGCTGGCGCTCAGCTTTAGTAAGGGCCTCCGTCTTGGCCACGAGATCCTTGGCACAGGATTCAGCCAAGACGGGCTGCTCATCGTGCTCTCTGCGAGCCTCATCGCGCTCCTTGTGGGCTTTGTCATGGTCCTTGCAAGCCTCATCGCAAAGGATTTGCAATGACTGCAACTCCCGCGCCTTCTACTCAAAAGCAGCCTTCGCCTCCTGGGCCTCTTGAGTCTTCGCCTGCACCGAAGCCCTGAGTGAGGGGATGCCCTGCACCGCCATCCAGGCTTTCTTCAAAACTGAGCTTTGTTGTTTGACAAGGGAGTTCACCTTAACCAATTGCGCCGTCAGCTTCTCAACAGCTGCCTTTTGGGCGTCGAGATCCGTCTGCAACTGGCGAACCTCGGCCTGGAGAGCCTGCCGGGCGTCCTGAAGCTCCTTACGCTCGACATGAATGTCGGCCAGCGTGATCGACTTTTCGTCGGAAACGCACTGAAGCTGCTGCACATCAAAAGGGAGTTAACACAAAACAGAGCAAACCAGAACAATGGAGAAAGCAACGGTGCCTACCCGATAAAGCTTAAGCCCCCTCGAGTTATGATGGTCGAGGGTAGTCCGAAGAGCGTCCAAGATGGCGACACCGTTTGAATGCTGCTCATCCCATAGCGCCCTCTCCTTCTCCATGGCGGCTGCCAAGCTGCCTGGGACCCCGAGCTGATCGAACGTGAGATCAACCGTTACTGCCATCTCAGCAGCCAGAACCGCCGGCGATCGCTGCAGCTCCTCGGGCCATGAGTCCCACTCGCTGGGGTCCTCGGGAACTAGGGTAGGAGCGAGGATGACACCACGATCGGCAGGCATGCCCCCACCAATGCTCCATGGGAGTGTTGCTTCCGCGCCATGGGCAATCTGTAAAATGCCTCTGAGCTCATGCTCGCTGCCGGTGCGCACCACCTCCTCTTGGCCCGCGATCTCGCCCGCAGGAGCAGGGGCGGCCTCCCTCACGGCTACGTCCGGGCGGTCCCGGACGATGCCCAGCGTATCCTCTAGCCCCCTCTTACGCTTCTTGAGGGGGGCAAGGCCGGGAGAGGGACGTGACGTCCTGACCAACAAAGAAGAAAAAAGGGAATTGAATCAGGAACGCGAAGCTGATGGATGAAAGGGCGAAAGAGGACCAAAGTGATGGAAACTTACCGAACGCCGCCAAACTGCTCCAGCCTCTTTCCCAGTGCCGCTGCAGGTGTTGAACCCGATCCATCGGGGCGGCGCAGGATCTTCGACGCCATGCGTTTGCTCGACGTTGAGCCTGACGCGGACGCAGGGGTCGTGCATGCACGCGACTGGGACGAAGAAGACTGGCCGCCCCCGCTGGACCCTTGCCCTTCTTGGCCACATGAGTGACCTCCTCCAGCGTCGCTATCAGCACCGCCTCCGGAGGCGCCAACTCCTCATCGCTTTCCTCCTCCTCCTACGTATCCTCAGGCGACTGAGGAGGAGTGTGGCCCTCCGACTCGCACTGGCACACCTCAGCCTCATGCGCCTCCTTCGGCTTGCGTCATCACATCTGCACCTCCTTCTCGGCGATCTTCCGGGCCTGGCACTGCTCATTCAGGGCACGGTTCGCCGCCTTCGACTCTTTGGTCTTGGGCTTAGTGAAGCGGGCGGCCACCCCCTGGGTTCAAGACAAAGGAAACTATTGGGATCGGGACAGTGACGCGGAAAGCCTAGCACAAAAGGAAGGAAAAAAGAAAACTTACCAAGGAGAAATTGCCCGCGTCTGGAAGAAGCCTAAAGGACCAAATGTCCTTGCGCTCGCACGGCGTCTTCTCGTGGTCCACCGCTGCACGTGCACGTTGGTGGGTGTCCTCTTCAGAAAGCTGCTCCGCCGCCATCCACGAGGCAGCTAGGTCCTCTTCCCTAGCGTCCGGCTTCATACAGAACAGGGGAAGCTTCCGCTCCATAAGGGGGAGCACCCTCCGCTGGTGGAAGTGGCCAATGACTGTGGCCACCGTCACCCCTTATCCGCCAAGAACTTCAAGGCATCAAGAAAAGGATCGAGCTTGACCCGTTAATTGGCCCTTCGACACACCATCCGTCCAACACCTCTCCTCCGACCAAAGCACCTTCCCCGTGTAAGCTGGAAGGCCTGGAGCGTCGTTGCGAAGATAGAACCACCCGCTGCTCCAGCCACTGTTGTTGGTGGTCATCTTGCAAGGGAGGTAAAGATCCTTTCACCCCAGCTTTACTGAGAGCGTAAAACCACAGGCGCGAACCGGGCAACGCTTCCCCGCCGAAGAGCCATCGGCCAAGAAGAGCTTGCCATTGAAGAGATGGAACCACAGGTCCCACTAGACCGGAACTCCCAGCAACCCCTCACAAACGGCGACGAACGCCGCCACCTGAGAAATCCCATTGGGGGCAAAATTGTGGAGCTCCATGCCGTAATGCTGGCAGAGCACGCGCATGAACTCACTCGCGGGAGCATTGTTGGCACTCCTTACGGCCTATAGATAAATCCGCAAGCGGACGGATACCGATGTAGCTTTCACCCGGGAGTATTCCAAGGTATCAATTTCCACTGCGCTCCACGGCGGCGCTTCGCCGGAGCGGCACAGAACTTGCGCTAGGAGGCTCGGTTCTCAACGAGGTTTGGCCTAGGAGGGAGCTGGTAGCACGGCGAGTTCAACGAGCCGGTTCTCGTCGGCGTCGACGCGGCTCAGCGGCCGGACGACGGGTGCGATGGCGGCACGGTGCTACGGGCCACGGTTTCACATGCGCTAAGCATCTACGGATGCAGGGAGGCACGGCGAAGCTAGCTACGGGGTTATGGATGCGCGGGATGTGGCGGCGCGGCCTAACGACGATGAGCAGCGGCGGCGGGTCACCGGTGACGCGGCGAACACGCGACAGAGGAAGAGAGGGGGCAAGGAGGGGCTCGGGGGCGTGGTACCTCGGCGCGAAGCTGCTACGGGTGTTGGCTTGGGCTGGGCTGGCGGCGCGCGCAGTTGGGCTGAGGCAACTGGGCCGGACTGGCTAGCTGGCCGGGCCACAAAGGAAGGGCTGGCCGGGCTGAGGAAGGAGCGGTCCGAGCGAGCGAGCTGGGCTGCGGGGAGGCGTGGCGCTGGGCCGGGGCAAACTGGGCTGCGCAGGGGGGGGAGGGGGAAAGCATAAGCGGACTGAGAAAATAGTTCATGGGGCAAAGGTGGACTCAGGCTCAAACAACTTTTTCAAGGCTCAAACAAATGCAAATTAAATTCAAATTTAAATAGAATTTAAATTCCAATTTAATTCACAAACAACCAAAATACAATGCTGCAGCATGAATGCATCAAAAATGTTTCTACTCCTTATATTTGATTTTAAATTATCATAAATAATTTAATTTTCCTTATATTAAATATGAGCACAACTAAATAATTAAATTAATTACTAAAAATTTTAAATAGACATTTTTAGGGTGTTACAAATCTACCTCCCTAAGATGAATCTCGTCCTCGAGATTCGGATGTAGATGCGAAGAGTTGTGGATATTCTGCCTTGAGATCATCTTCCCTTTCCCAGGTCACCTCATCTTCTGAATGACGACTCCATTGAACCTTGAACATCCAGATCACTTTATTTCAGGTGACCCTTTCAGACTCCTCCAATATACTATCAGGGTACTC
The DNA here is from genome assembly GCA_033239725.1 of Echinochloa phyllopogon. Taxonomy (NCBI): domain Eukaryota; kingdom Viridiplantae; phylum Streptophyta; class Magnoliopsida; order Poales; family Poaceae; genus Echinochloa; species Echinochloa phyllopogon. Next base: position 34,261,249 of record BTCW01000014.1, on the reverse strand, counting down.
GGCATAAGTGAGATCTCCTTGCACATCCAGCTCATCTATCGGGATCTGCTCCTCAGGCACCCGCAAACATTTCTTCAACTGAGACACGTGGAACACGTCGTGTACCCCTGCCAACCGCTCGGGTAGCTCCAACTGGTATGCCACCTCACCTTTTCGTTCAAGTACCTTGAAAGGTCCAATGTAACGAGGCGCTAATTTTCCCTTGACATTGAATCTTTTCACACACTCTCATTGGTGAAACCTTGAGATACACAAAGTCACCGACCTCAAAGTTAAGGTCTCTTTGTCTGACATCTGCATAGCTTTTCTATCTAGACTGTGCCACTTTCAAATTTTGTCTAATCATCTGCACTTGTCGCTCTGCCCCTCTTTGTATCTCAGGTCTAATTACCTGATTTTCTCCCGTATGATTCCAGAATAGTGGTGTCCTACACTTTCTGCCATACAAAGCCTCGAATGGTGCCATCTGCAAACTTTTCTGGTAGGTGTTGTTGTACGATAATTCTACATAAGGTAAACTCTTTTCCCAACTGACACCATACTGCAGAGCATATGCTCTTAACATGTCTTCCAAGATCTGGTTGGTCCGCTCTGTCTGTCCATCCGTCTGTGGGTGGTAAGCTGAACTAAAATGTAGCTTAGTGTCCATAGACTCATGAAGTTGCCGCCAAAAGTGTGATGTGAACTGAGTACCGCGATCAGACACTATCCGCTTTGGTACTCCACTTTTTCCCCGGACTCTACAGTCATCCGTACTATTTTATCTGCACATTGGATCACCGCATCATGTTTGACTAGCCAATTCTTTCCCAAGATCAGGTCAAAACCAATAGAATCTAGGACCATGGGACTCACCCTAAAGTCTACCCCCCTTATAGAGATGAGGGCATCGGGGCAACATTGGGTAATTCGCAATACATCCCCTGGTGAGCTAACTAGCATGGGATTCCTCATCGGTCGCATGATCATTGCACTCTTTTTCACAAAGGCCGCAGATATGAAAATGGGTGAGGCCACAGAATCAAATAGAACTGTGGCGGGGGTTGAGTTGACAAGGATTGTACCCATGACTGCATCGGCAGCTCCTTCTGCAGTTTCCGCGTCCATGTGATTGAGCTTGCCCTTGACAAAATTCAGTTGTCCACGGTTTACCGGGGCTAGTCGCTGATTCCCGTTTTGTGCCTGATGTTGTCCAACTCTCCTATTGTCATTCTGACCAGAGGCATTCTGAGCCTTGTGGGGGCAAACATCGGTGTAGTGTCTGGGCTCACCATAGTTGAAACACACCCTCGGACCCACTGATGTATTGTTAGCTGGGTTGGGGCGCTGAACAGGACTATTCTGCAACATATTGCACTGAAATGGGCCATTCTGGAAACATTGTTGTTGTTGTGGTGTCTGGTGGTACTGGGGTCGTTGCTGGTACTGGTTGCAGTTCAGCAAGCTGAACTGTCCTTGGAAGCATTGTAGATTTACCATCTGCTGATTCTCATGCTGCAGCTCGAAGCGGGGGCGGCTGTTACTTCCTAACTGTTGGGCCTGGGGTTTCCTCTTCTTCTCCTCCATTTCACGACGCTTGAGCTCCAGCATCAGGGCTCCATTTACCAGTTCATAGAAGCTAGGAAAGGTGATACACATCAATTGGTATTGTAATGCATCTTGTAAGCCATCCTTGAATCCGGACTGCCTCTTCTTGTCAGTCAAGACATCCTCTGGAGCATAGCGAGCGAGCTCGATGAACTTGTGTCACACCCGGGTTTACACAGAAACCCGAAGTGCTGACATATGTGTGCCCAGGATGTCCACAGAACACATATAGCAAACAAATATGATAAATAGAGTACATATGCTTGAATAAAAATAATTTAATCAGAGTTGGCACATACACAGCGGAAGTCTAATCTTCAACTCCATGGTGAGGCCGCAACCCACAGGGACACCGACTGGTTGACCACAGCTAGTAGAATAGCAGATCCTCAGGAAATTCAACAGCAGCAGTACCATCTAATCCATCTGTTACCCATCCGGGATTTTGTTGAATAGCAAGTGTAAGTAAATGCCTTAATTAGCAAGTACAACATGGATAATGAAGGCTTAAAAGAAAGGCTTGACACGGCTGTATTGCATTAGCAATTTTAGTTGTTTCATTTTAACATCATCATAATCACTACATTTACATGAATCCCAATTGTAACCCAATTAATTTAGTAGAAGTAAACATAAACGGTAACTAATAACAACATCTTCTAATCATAAAGGATCCAGGCCGCTCGTGACCCTGAGCAAGGCTATCATGATAGGTTTTACACTCTACAGAGGTTTCTCCCTTTACCCACCAGTCGCGTAAAGTTCAAAGGAACGTTGCACCCAACCAAGCGGAGGTGGATCAGACCTCACAAATCACACTTCCAAGGTGTGACTGCATAGGGACGCTACGAGACTTTTCACAAGACACCCTAACGAAACAGTAGCACAACGTGTGGAGCCCCCACCATACGGTGGCTCCCAACACAGGACTGTGCCTCACGGGGACATAGCCGACGGATACCCCGTCCTCAGTGGATCAAACCATACTCTCACCCATGCTTCCAATAATGCCGTCAGCCCGTCAGTAACTACTGTCAAGCTAGAGCCATACATGTTACTTGTCCAAGACCAGAGCCATTATAGATTCAGTGGTGGCGATAGATTCCTGGGTTGCCGCTTTAAGAACCAGTCCTTACGGAGAGACACTAGGGCCAAGCACGAAGCGTACGCCCTAGCTCCCTGATCCATGTTGCTAAAAAGCACGTTTTACCATTAACATTGAAGTGAACCATTAAGTCAAGATTAACAGTTAAACAAAGGTGACAGTAGCTGCGCCTAGCAAAGTTCTACCCAAATGCAATAACCCAAGGTAATCAAGGTATAGGATAATCAAGCTAGGTACAACCTTAAAAAGGGTAATAATTTAGACACATGCGTATGCAGTAAATAGTGTAAATGTGTGTTTAGGTAGCAAGGATTGTCCGTGCTATACTTGCCTTCCTCAAACTGCTACTGCTACGGCTGGTCCTGCTCCTCGTAACCCTCGTACTCAAGTGCGTACGGCTCACCGACTGGACTCACGAAGCAACACACAAGCATCCACACAAGCCAGTACATGCAAACAATATTATTCTATTAGAACAGTATACCAAACAGTAGCAACAGAAGAAAAGAAGGCTGAACAGTATACCGAGGAAGAAAGTTCAGGGGCCAAAAGCAAACTCTGGGCTTAACAACTTTTCTGAGGATCAAAACGAAGCGATTCAAACTTGAATTTGAATTAAATTTAAATCCTTATTTGAAACACACACAAATAAAGCTCAATGCAGCCAGCATTATTGCAATACACACAACGTTAAACCTATATTGTTTTAATTTAATTTTAGAAAATTGAATTTTCCTATACTAAATTCCCTGTAAATTATATAAAGCTTGGAAAATTTTAGAAAATTGAGAAAATCGTTGTATTAATTATGCTAATAAATCACATCCCAAAATCCAAAAATTTTGGGGTGTGACAAACTACCCCCCTTAAACTGAATCTCGTCCCGAGATTCATAGAGGCTAGGAATCAAGGAGGAGAATGGAACAACAAGATTCTAGAAGGGAGTTGGATCAATCTTCTTCGTCTTGTTTGTTGATGCAGTTGCGACGTTTCTACTTTGGATCTTCTTCAGCGTCGTTTCTTCATTGCAGAGATCTCCTTCTTGTTTCCTTCTTGATGTTCTTCATTTGATTCACATGAATAGATAGCAAGAAGAGCAAGGATATTCGGGGAAAATAGAGAGAGCCCAACTACACAATCATTGCAAAGAAGCAAATCAATCAATGGCATAAGGAGAGGCATTACAAGCACACCCAATTAAAGTTAACCACACAAGCACAAGAGCGATTCTAAACATTGTGAGTTAGGGGGAATCCTCCTAGGTATGGATATATCTTCAACTTTCTTGATATAGGCATCCTTCAACTCTTCTTGATGTAGTGGTAGTCGTTCAGGCTTGAACCTCTCGTAGTAGGCCAATATGTTCATGTGACTTGGGAATTGTGATCAATGATAATACAAATTTCAAGGAGGGGATGAATGATCAAGGTAGATGAAAAGACAAGGAGTTAAATAGACAAGAATTAAAAATTAGCAATTTATCAAGCCAAGGTGGGGGTAAATAATCAGAAGTCAAGGATGAGAAGTAAATTATCAAGGAGAGGATAAAACATACAAGGATATAATGACCAAAGAGAAATTGTCAAGGAGGGGGAAATGCTCAAGGATAGCACTTTTTATGAATAAAAATCTCAAGGGTAGAGAAAGCAAGGGTTGTATGGCAAAACGAGCCTTAATGGAAGACCAATACTATCTAGGCTACGGTCCTACAGTCAGCATAGCTCTGATACCAATCTGTCACACCCGGGTTTACACAGAAACCCGAAGTGCTGCCATATGTGTGCCCAGGATGTCCACAGAACACATAAAACTAACAAATATGATAAATAGAGTACACATGCTTGAATAAAAATAATTTAATCAGAGTTAGCACATACACAGCGGAAGTCTAATCTTCAACTCCAAGGTGAGGCCGCAGCCCACAGGGACACCGACTGGTTGACCACAGCTAGTAGAATGGCAGGTCCTCAGGAAATTCAACAGCAGCAGTACCATCTAATCCATCTGTTACTCATCCGGGATTTTGTTGAATAGAAAGTGTAAGTAAATGCCTTACTTAGCAAGTACAACACGGATAATGAAGGCTTAAAAGAAAGGCTTGACACGGCTGTACTGCATTAGCAATTTTAGTTGTTTCATTTTAACATCATCATAATCACTACATTTACACGAATCCCAATTGTAGCCCAATTAATTTAGTAGAAGTGAACATTAAATGGTAATAAATAACAGCATCTTCTAATCATAAAGGATTCAGGCCACTCGTGACCCTGAGCAAGGCTATCATGATAGATTTTATACTCTGCAGAGGTTTCGCCCTTTACCCACCAGTCGCGTAAAAGTTCAAAGGAACTTTGCACCCAACCACGCGGAGGTGGATCAGACCTCACAAATCACACTTCCGAGGTGTGACCGCATAGGGACGCAATGAGGCTTTTCACAAGACACCCTAATGAAATAGTAGCTGTTAAGGTATAACCTAGGCAGCATGACCCAAGGCACCGAGATTGACTGACTCCCAGGGCGCTCCGAATAGGAGGGTCAATGGCGTCCAAGCGTGGCAAAGAATATCAACAACAAAATAAGTAGCGCAACATGTGGAGCCCCTGCCATACGGTGGCTCCCAACATGGGACTGTGCCTCACGGGGACATAGCCGACGGATACCCCGTCCTCGGTGGATCAAACCATACTCTCACCCATGCTTCCCATAACGCCTTCGGCCCATCGGTAACTACTGTCAAGCTAGAGCCGTACATGTTACTTGTCCAAAACCAGAGCCATTATAGTGCCAGTGGTGGTGATAGATTCCTGGGTTGCCGCTTTAAGAACCAGTCCTTACGGAGAGACACTAGGGCCAAGCACGAAGCGTACGCCCTAGCTCCCTGATCCATGTTGCTAAAAAGCACGTTTTACCATTAATATTGAAGTGAACCATTAAGTCAAGATTAACAGTTAAACAAAGGTGACAGTAGCTGCGCCTAGCAAAGTTCTACCCAAATGCAATAACCCAAGGTAATCAAGGTATTGGATAATCAAGCTAGGTACAACCTTAAAAAGGGTAATAATTTAGACGCATGCGTATGCAGTAAATAGTGTAAATGTGTGTTTAGGTAGCAAGGATTGTCCATGCTATACTTGCCCTCCTCAAACTGCTGCTGCTGTGGCTGGTCCTGCTCCTCGTAACCCTCATACTCAAGTGCGTACGGCTCACCGACTGGACTCACGAAGCAACACACAAGCCTCCACACAAGCCAGTACATGCAAACAATATTATTCTATTAGAAAAGTACACCAAACAGTAGCAACAGAAGAAAAGAAGCCAGAAAAACTAATCTACGCTTCGCTATGAACACGTGAGCGTGAAAATCACTCAAATCGGAGCTAAAACGAGAAAGATATGGCTTTTCTAGGGTTTAGGGACTTGCTGGCAAAGTTTTAAAAGTTCTAGGGGCTTATTTGCAAAAACTTAGGGGCTAAAACATAATTTTGTATTAAAATAGGAGGGTTTAATCACAAATTAACCAAGACAGGACCTCAGGTGCTATTTTTAAAGAGGATAGGGGGTTTTCTGTAAAAATCAGGACCTAACTGTAAATACTTTTGAATAGAACTGGACCGCGGGTTGATTTAGAAAAAGGGTAGGGGTTCTTTTGCAAAACGGCCACGGCAGACTCGGGTTGACCGTTACGGTCAACTTTGACCCGGGGTCGACTCGATCTGAGCCATTGGATCGAGCACGAGCGGGTCAAATTGGATCTGGGAGGAGAAGTCGCCGGCGGGGAGGGGCTGCCGCGGCGCTGGGTCAGAGGCGGCGGCGCTGGGTCAGAGGCGGCGGCGCATCACCGGCGTGGCTTCGAATTGGGGCTGTAGAGCTCGGTTTTGGGAGCGGTTTGCACCTACGGCTTCGGGGCACGATGGTGAACGCGTCCAGGGGGTTCCAGATGATGGCGATGCAGTGGGGGCGACGAGCGATGAGCGATGGCGGCGGCGGGGCTCAGCGACGGTGGCTCGACGCGATGGCGGCGCTACAGAGCACGGGGGAGGACGGGGAGGGGCTCGGGAGATCCGTTAACTCCACGCGAAGCTTTCCTGGCGGTCGATGGCGGTGGAGCGGTGCTAGACCGGCGAATCGACGGCGGCACGCGACTTGAAGATGGCGGCGGCGCTTCGATCTCGAGCGATGGAGGCGGCTAGGGTTTTTGGTAGGAGGTTGGGAGGCGGCGGTGGCTACTATTTAAAGAGGCAGCTTGGGTGGCCCCAGTGGACCTCGGCGTGCGCGCCCATGGGCCCCGGGTCGGACTCGAGGCAGAGTCCGGCTCGGTCGGGAGGTCAGGGACGGATCCGACGGGCGGGTCCGGCCTGGCAGTCGGAGTGGAGAGGGGCGCTACGGGCCGCCCTGATGGGCCGAGCTGGGCTGCGGAGTGAGGGGAGGCGAGGAGCGCTGGTGGGCTGAGCAAATGTGCTGGGCTGCGGGAGCGGGAGAGCGAGCGGGCCGAAGGCGGGCCAAAAGCGGAGCGGGGCGAGCTGGGCTGATGCGGAGAGAAAAGAAAGAGGGGGCAAGCTCGGCCGAGGAAGAAAGTTCAGGGGCCAAAAGCGAACTCTGGGCTTAACAACTTTTCTGAGGATCAAAACGAAGCGATTCAAACTCGAATTTGAATTAAATTTAAATCCTTATTTGAAACACACACAAATAAAGCTCAATGCAGCCAGCATGATTGCAACACACACAACATTAAACCTATATTGTTTTAATTTAATTTTAGAAAATTGAATTTTCCTATACTAAATTCCCTGTAAATTATATAAAGCTTGGAAAATTTTAGAAAATTGAGAAAATCATTGTATTAATTATGCCAATAAATCACATCCCAAAATCCAAAAATTTTGGGGTGTGACAACTTGTCACGATAAGCAGTGACACTCATCTCTCCCTGCTCCAGTGCTAGGAATTCCTTCTTCTTTAGTATCATTAGTGCCTTCGGCACATGGTGAGAACGAAAGCTGTCTCGAAACTCCTGCCAGGTGATCTGGGTGCGGTCAGGGTGAGCATACTGGTATGCATCCCACCAATCCAATGCTAGACCACGTAGCTGTCCTCCTCCATACAATACTTTCTCCCTGTCAGTACACTATGCAATGTCGAGTTCCCTCTCCACCGCCTTGAGCCAATCATCTGCTTGCAGGGGATCACTGGCTTTAGTGAAGGTAGGAGGGCGTCCCTTCATAAATTCACCCCTCTTGTCCCGGGGAGGGATGTTAGGCTGGGGAGGCAGATTCTGTTGGTTCTGCTGCAATAGTGTGATAGTCTGGGCCAGTTGCTGTATCAACTGGAGTTGCATTTGCATCATCTGCTCCACGATGAGTGGTGGCTGGTTCTGGTTTGGGGGCTGGTTGCTTCCACTGCTTCCAACGTTGCTCCTTGTCCCAACCATCTATCATCAACAAATAATTCCCATTGGTATTCCGTCGGACATAACCAAGTAACTCAGATTTTGTGTAGAAGAAACTTGGGAAGATTACGGAACATGACAAGATAGGGACTACAGACGTAGGGAACTTGATAGATAAGGAACAAGAGAAGTAAAGAACCCCACTATTTATTCTTTAATATCCTTAAACCTTAATCCAAAATCTAGATGGTGGTAGACTTGCGTCTACGCCCATCACAATCATTACAAAGATCCAAATCACTCATGTGCATAATAATAAACAAACCAAGCACTTAAGAACAAGGTTCACACAAGACTCGACATTACTGAGTTTTGACTCAACTCAAAAATGCGTACTACTTGATCCCTATTACAATCTTATGGTAGGTTCCTAAGGATCATCGATGGAGAAAGCAAGCAGTATGTAGTGATCAATCCTGGCCGTCCATTTCTCTGAAGAAGAAGAGGGCATGGTGTGCAGCATCGCTGATCCCTTTGTCGAACGTTGATGATGGGGGTATAGCCTTGTAAAATCTCTCCACATGATACATTCCACTGGCATCTAGAGTCTTCTGGTAAATGGTGACAGCTGACCATAGTTGTAGGTATGCTCTCCAAGGTGCGTGCGTTCTCCCGTGTAGAGAGGTTCCTTTTGGTAGCCTTCCTCTAAACAGTGACCAAAGCTCACGAGCGAGTTCTTCATGTAGCCCCAAGGAGTAGAACACGACTGTCGGTGGTTCTTCCCATTCCGATGTTATTGGTCTCCAATGAGCAAGGGGGCGAGCCTCTGACCTTCTAGCGGTCCTCTTCGTATGAGCCATCTACTGGAAAAGGGGACAAGGAAGGAAAAAGTTTTAGAAACTTTGCAATAGACAGAGGGAAAGGGAATAGAACACCACTTTATAAATAAACTCAACACATTTTATAAATAAAAGAAAAGAGCAAGGGCTAAATAGAATCTAGTCGACCGTTGTAACTAGGCTGCGATCCTACAGTCAGCACGACTCTGATACCAATCTATCACACCCGGATTCACACAAAAACCTGTATGCTACCGTATGTGTGCCCAGGAAGTCCACAGAACACATACAGTTTACAAATATGGAAATAAGAGTACATATGCTCGAATAAAAAGGTTTTACATCAGAGTTTAATACATTACACAGTGGAAGTCTAACTATTAACTCTCGAACGAAGCGGAGCCGCAGTCCACAGGGACTCTGACTAGTTGACCACAGTCTAGCAGCAAGATGGATTTTCTGGGGATTCAACAGCAACGATAACATTCTCAAGTCTATCTGGTACCCGTCCGGGATTTTGTTGAATAATGGCAAGTGTAAGTAATTGTCTTACTTAGCAGGTATAATACGGGTATATGAAGGTTTTAAAAGAAAGGTTTGACACGACTGAACTGCATTAGCAATTTTAATTGATTCATTTTATCATAATCCAAAATTACTACGAGAATATGAACCCCAGTTGAATTCCCCAATTAATAAAGTAGAGGTGAACATTAAGCAATAGTAAATATCATCATCTTCTAATAAAAAAGGATCCAGGCCGCTCGTGACCCTGAGCAATGCAATCATGATAGATTGTACATTCTACAGAGGTTTCGCCCTTTACGCACCAGTCGCGTAAAAGCTCAAAGGAGCTTTGAACCCAACCATGCCGAGGTGGCCAAACATCTTAAACCACACTTCCGAGGTGTGATCGCATGGGGACGCTACGAGGCATTTCACAAGACACCCTAACAAGTCAGTAGCCACTATGGTAACAAGGGTGCATTAGTTCCGAGGAACCAAGGTTGACTGACTCCCAGGGCGCACCGGTAGGAGGGTCAATGGCAATCTAGAGCACTGGGCACGTGGCCGACAGGCACAACGTGTGGTGCACGAGGCCCCCACACGGGACTGGGTCTAACGGGACCTAGCTAATGGGGCTACCGTCCTCGGTGGATCAAAAACCATGCCTAGCGCCTTGTTCCCAAAGCGTCATTGGCCCCATCGATAACCACTGACAAGCTAGAGCCGTACAAATTACTTGGCCAAGACCAGAGCCATTATAGTTCCAGCGGTGGCGATAGGCTCCTGGGTTGCCGCTTTAAGAACCAGTCCTTACGGAGAGACGCTAGGGCCAGTCACGAAGCTTACGCCCTAGTTCCCTGAACCATGTTGCTAAAAAGCAAGTTTTATCATAAATATTGAAGTGAACCATTAACTCAAAATTAATTTCTCGCACAGTAACGAAACTGACCAAAACAAACCAAAACATCACTATTGGGTCCAAAAAGGTGGATTGGGTGCGTTCGTTTCGTTTCTGGACCGAAATTGTGCATCGTTTCGTTAACGGGCCGAACCGGTGCATTAAATGCAACCCCGGCATGGTTTCTCGCACAGCAACGAAACTGACCAAAACGAAGCAAAAAATCACTATTCGGTCCAAAAAGGTGGATTGGGTGCGTTCGTTTCGTTTCTGGACCGAAACTGTGCATCGTTTCGTTAACGGGCCGAACCGGTGCATTAAATGCAACCCCGGCATGGTTTCTCGCACAGTAACGAAACTGACCAAAACGAACCAAAACATCACTATTGGGTCCAAAAAGGTGGATTGGGTGCGTTCGTTTCGTTTCTGGACCGAAACTGTGCATCGTTTCGTTAACGGGCCGAACCGGTGCATTAAATGCAACCCCGGCATGGTTTCTCGCACAGTAACAAAACTGACCAAAACAAACCAAAACATCACTATTGGGTCCAAAAAGGTGGATTGGGTGCGTTCGTTTCGTTTCTGGACTGAAACTGTGCATCGTTTCGTTAACGGGCCGAACCGGTGTATTAAATGCAACCCCGACATGGTTTCTCGCACAGTAACGAAACTGACCAAAACCAACCAAAACATCACTATTGGGTCCAAAAAGGTGGATTGGGTGCGTTCGTTTCGTTTCTGGACCGAAACTGTGCATCGTTTCGTTAACGGGCCGAACCGGTGCATTAAATGCAACCCCGGCATGGTTTCTCGCACAGTAACGAAACTGAACAAAACCAACCAAAACATCACTATTGGGTCCAAAATGGTGGATTGGGTGTGTTCGTTTCGTTTCTGGACCGAATCTGTGCATCGTTTCCTTAACGGGCCGAACCGGTGCATTAAATGCAACCCCGGCATGGTTTCTCGCACAGTAACGAAACTAACCAAAACGAAGCAAAACATCACTATTGGGTCCAAAAAGGTGGATTGGGTGCGTTTGTTTCATTTCTGGACCGAAACTGTGCATCGTTTCGTTAACGAGCTGAACCTGTGCATTAAATGCAACCCCGGCATGGTTTCTCGCACAGTAACGAAACTGACCAAAACGAAGCAAAACATCACTATTGGGTCCAAAAAGGTGGATTGGGTGCGTTCGTTTCGTTTCTGGACCGAAACTGTGCATCGTTTCGTTAACGGGCCGAACCGGTGCATTAAATGCAACCCCGGCATGGTTTCTCGCACAGTAACAAAACTGACCAAAACAAACCAAAACATCACTATTGGGTCCAAAAAGGTGGATTGGGTGCGTTCGTTTCGTTTCTGGACTGAAACTGTGCATCGTTTCGTTAACGGGCCGAACCGGTGTATTAAATGCAACCCCGACATGGTTTCTCGCACAGTAACGAAACTGACCAAAACCAACCAAAACATCACTATTGGGTCCAAAAAGGTGGATTGGGTGCGTTCGTTTCGTTTCTGGACCGAAACTGTGCATCGTTTCGTTAACGGGCCGAACCGGTGCATTAAATGCAACCCCGGCATGGTTTCTCGCACAGTAACGAAACTGAACAAAACCAACCAAAACATCACTATTGGGTCCAAAATGGTGGATTGGGTGTGTTCGTTTCGTTTCTGGACCGAATCTGTGCATCGTTTCCTTAACGGGCCGAACCGGTGCATTAAATGCAACCCCGGCATGGTTTCTCGCACAGTAACGAAACTAACCAAAACGAAGCAAAACATCACTATTGGGTCCAAAAAGGTGGATTGGGTGCGTTTGTTTCATTTCTGGACCGAAACTGTGCATCGTTTCGTTAACGAGCTGAACCTGTGCATTAAATGCAACCCCGGCATGGTTTCTCGCACAGTAACGAAACTGACCAAAACCAACCAAAACATCACTATTGGGTCCAAAAAGGTGGATTGGGTGCGTTCGTTTCGTTTCTGGACCGAAATTGTGCATCGTTTCGTTAACGGGCCGAACCGGTGCATTAAATACAACCCCGACATGGTTTCTCGCACAGTAACGAAACTGACCAAAACAAACCAAAACATCACTATTGGGTCCAAAAAGGTGGATTGGGTGCGTTCGTTTCGTTTCTGGACCGAAATTGTGCATCGTTTCGTTAACGGGCCGAACCGGTGCATTAAATGCAACCCCGGCATGGTTTCTCGCACAGCAACGAAACTGACCAAAACGAAGCAAAAAATCACTATTCGGTCCAAAAAGGTGGATTGGGTGCGTTCGTTTCATTTCTGGACCGAAACTGTGCATCGTTTCGTTAACGGGCCGAACCGGTGCATTAAATGCAACCCCGGCATGGTTTCTCGCACAGTAACGAAACTGACCAAAACGAACCAAAACATCACTATTGGGTGCAAAAAGGTGGATTGGGTGCGTTCGTTTCGTTTCTGGACCGAAACTGTGCATCGTTTCGTTAACGGGCCGAACCGGTGCATTAAATGCAACCCCGGCATGGTTTCTCGCACAGTAACGAAACTAACCAAACCGAAGCAAAAAATCACTATTGGGTCCAAAAAGGTGGATTGGGTGCGTTCGTTTCGTTTCTGGACCGAAACTGTGCATCGTTTCCTTAACGGGCCGAACCGGTGCATTAAATGCAACCCCGGCATGGTTTCTCGCATAGTAACGAAACTGACCAAAACCAACCAAAACATCACTATTGGGTCCAAAAAGGTGGATTGGGTGCGTTCGTTTCGTTTCTGGACCGAAACTGTGCATCGTTTCGTCAATGGGCCGAACCGGTGCATTAAATGCAACCCCGGCATGGTTTCTCGCACAGTAACAAAATTAACCAAAACGAAGCAAAACATCACTATTGGGTCCAAAAAGGTGGATTGGGTGCGTTCGTTTCATTTCTGGACCGAAACTGTGCATCGTTTCGTGAACGGGCCGAACCGGTGCATTAAATGCAACCCCGGCATGGTTTCTCGCACAGTAACGAAACTGACCAAAACCAACCAAAACATCACTATTGGGTCCAAAAAGGTGGATTGGGTGCGTTCGTTTCGTTTCTGGACCGAAATTGTGCATCGTTTCGTTAACGGGCCGAACCGGTGCATTAAATACAACCCCGACATGGTTTCTCGCACAGTAACGAAACTGACCAAAACAAACCAAAACATCGCTATTGGGTCCAAAATGGTGGATTGGGTGCATTCGTTTCGTTTCTGGACCGAAATGGTGCATCGTTTCGTTAACGGGCCGAACCGGTGCATTAAATGCAACCCGGGCATGGTTTTTTGCACAGTAATGAAACTGACCAAAACCAACCAAAACATCACTATTGGGTCCAAAAAGGTGGATTGGGTGCGTACGTTTCGTTTCTGGACCGAAACTGTGCATTGTTTCGTTAACGGGCCGAACCAGTGCATTAAATGCAACCCCAGCATGCTTTTTCGCACAGTAACGAAACTGACCAAAACGAACCAAAACATCACTTTTGGGTCCAAAAAGGTGGATTGGGTGCGTTCGTTTCATTTCTGGATCGAAATTGTGCATCATTTCGTAAACGGGCCGAACCGGTGCATTAAATGCAACCCCGGCATGGTTTTTCAAACAGCAATGAAACTGACCAAAAGGAACCAAAACATCACTATTGGGTCCAAAAAGGTGGATTGGGTGCGTTCGTTTCATTTCTGGACCGAAATTGTGCATCGTTTCGTAAACGGGCCGAACCGGTGCATTAAATGCAACCCCGGCATGGTTTTTCAAACAGCAATGAAACTGACCAAAAGGAACCAAAACATCACTATTGGGTCCAAAAAGGTGGATTGGGTGCGTTCATTTCGTTTCTGGACCGAAACTGTGCATCGTTTCGTTAACGGGCCGAACCGGTGCATTAAATGCAACCCCGGCATGGTTTCTCGCACAGTAACGAAACTGACCAAAACAAACCAAAACATCACTATTGGGTCCAAAAAGGTGGATTGGGTGCGTTCGTTTCATTTCTGGACCGAAATTGTGCATCGTTTCGTTAACGGGCCGAACCGGTGCATTAAATGCAACCCCGGCATGGTTTCTCGCACAGTAACAAAACTGACCAAAACAAACCAAAACATCACTATTGGGTCCAAAAAGGTGGATTGGGTGCGTTCGTTTCGTTTCTGGACTGAAACTGTGCATCGTTTCGTTAACGGGCCGAACCGGTGTATTAAATGCAACCCCGACATGGTTTCTCGCACAGTAACGAAACTGACCAAAACCAACCAAAACATCACTATTGGGTCCAAAAAGGTGGATTGGGTGCGTTCGTTTCGTTTCTGGACCGAAACTGTGCATCGTTTCGTTAACGGGCCGAACCGGTGCATTAAATGCAACCCCGGCATGGTTTCTCGCACAGTAACGAAACTGAACAAAACCAACCAAAACATCACTATTGGGTCCAAAATGGTGGATTGGGTGTGTTCGTTTCGTTTCTGGACCGAATCTGTGCATCGTTTCCTTAACGGGCCGAACCGGTGCATTAAATGCAACCCCGGCATGGTTTCTCGCACAGTAACGAAACTAACCAAAACGAAGCAAAACATCACTATTGGGTCCAAAAAGGTGGATTGGGTGCGTTTGTTTCATTTCTGGACCGAAACTGTGCATCGTTTCGTTAACGAGCTGAACCTGTGCATTAAATGCAACCCCGGCATGGTTTCTCGCACAGTAACGAAACTGACCAAAACCAACCAAAACATCACTATTGGGTCCAAAAAGGTGGATTGGGTGCGTTCGTTTCGTTTCTGGACCGAAATTGTGCATCGTTTCGTTAACGGGCCGAACCGGTGCATTAAATACAACCCCGACATGGTTTCTCGCACAGTAACGAAACTGACCAAAACAAACCAAAACATCGCTATTGGGTCCAAAATGGTGGATTGGGTGCATTCGTTTCGTTTCTGGACCGAAATGGTGCATCGTTTCGTTAACGGGCCGAACCGGTGCATTAAATGCAACCCGGGCATGGTTTTTTGCACAGTAATGAAACTGACCAAAACCAACCAAAACATCACTATTGGGTCCAAAAAGGTGGATTGGGTGCGTACGTTTCGTTTCTGGACCGAAACTGTGCATTGTTTCGTTAACGGGCCGAACCAGTGCATTAAATGCAACCCCAGCATGCTTTTTCGCACAGTAACGAAACTGACCAAAACGAACCAAAACATCACTATTGGGTCCAAAAAGGTGGATTGGGTGCGTTCGTTTCATTTCTGGATCGAAATTGTGCATCATTTCGTAAACGGGCCGAACCGGTGCATTAAATGCAACCCCGGCATGGTTTTTCAAACAGCAATGAAACTGACCAAAAGGAACCAAAACATCACTATTGGGTCCAAAAAGGTGGATTGGGTGCGTTCGTTTCATTTCTGGACCGAAATTGTGCATCGTTTCGTAAACGGGCCGAACCGGTGCATTAAATGCAACCCCGGCATGGTTTTTCAAACAGCAATGAAACTGACCAAAAGGAACCAAAACATCACTATTGGGTCCAAAAAGGTGGATTGGGTGCGTTCATTTCGTTTCTGGACCGAAACTGTGCATAGTTTCGTTAACGGGCCGAACCGGTGCATTAAATGCAACCCCGGCATGGTTTCTCACACAGTAACGAAACTGACCAAAACAAACCAAAACATCACTATTGGGTCCAAAAAGGTGGATTGGGTGCGTTCGTTTCGTTTCTGGACCGAAATTGTGCATCGTTTCGTTAACGGGCCGAACCGGTGCATTAAATGCAACCCCGGCCTGGTTTCTCGCACAGCAACGAAACTGACCAAAACAAACCAAAACATCACTATTGGGTCCAAAAAGGTGGATTGGGTGCGTTCGTTTCGTTTCTGGACCGAAACTGTGCATCGTTTCGTTAACGGGCCGAACCGGTGCATTAAATGCAACCCCGGCATGGTTTCTCGCACAGTAACGAAACTAACCAAAATGAAGCAATAAATCACTATTGGGTCCAAAAAGGTGGATTGGGTGCGTTCGTTTCGTTTCTGGACCGAAACTGTGCATCGTTTCGTTAACGGGCCGAACCGGTGCATTAAATGCAACCCCGGCATGGTTTCTCGCACAGTAACAAAACTGACCAAAACGAACCAAAACATCACTATTGGGTCCAAAAAGGTGGATTGGGTGCGTTCGTTTCGTTTCTGGACCGAAACTGTGCATCGTTTCGTTAACGGGCCGAACCGGTGCATTAAATGCAACCCCGACATGGTTTCTCGCACAGTAACGAAACTGACCAAAACAAACCAAAACATCGCTATTGGGTCCAAAAAGGTGGATTGGGTGCGTTCGTTTCGTTTCTGGACCGAAACTGTGCATCGTTTCGTCAACGGGCCGAACCGGTGCATTAAATGCAACCCCGGCATGGTTTTTTGCACAGTAACGAAACTGACCAAAACGAAGCAAAACATCACTATTGGGTCCAAAAAGGTGGATTGGGTGCGTTCGTTTCGTTTCTGGACCGAAACTGTGCATCGTTTCGTTAACGGGCCGAACCGGTGCATTAAATGCAACCCCGGCATGGTTTCTCGCACAGTAACAAAACTGACCAAAACAAACCAAAACATCACTATTGGGTCCAAAAAGGTGGATTGGGTGCGTTCGTTTCGTTTCTGGACTGAAACTGTGCATCGTTTCGTTAACGGGCCGAACCGGTGTATTAAATGCAACCCCGACATGGTTTCTCGCACAGTAACGAAACTGACCAAAACCAACCAAAACATCACTATTGGGTCCAAAAAGGTGGATTGGGTGCGTTCGTTTCGTTTCTGGACCGAAATTGTGCATCGTTTCGTTAACGGGCCGAACCGGTGCATTAAATGCAACCCGGGCATGGTTTTTTGCACAGTAATGAAACTGACCAAAACCAACCAAAACATCACTATTGGGTCCAAAAAGGTGGATTGGGTGCGTACGTTTCGTTTCTGGACCGAAACTGTGCATTGTTTCGTTAACGGGCCGAACCAGTGCATTAAATGCAACCCCAGCATGCTTTTTCGCACAGTAACGAAACTGACCAAAACGAACCAAAACATCACTATTGGGTCCAAAAAGGTGGATTGGGTGCGTTCGTTTCATTTCTGGATCGAAATTGTGCATCATTTCGTAAACGGGCCGAACCGGTGCATTAAATGCAACCCCGGCATGGTTTTTCAAACAGCAATGAAACTGACCAAAAGGAACCAAAACATCACTATTGGGTCCAAAAAGGTGGATTGGGTGCGTTCGTTTCATTTCTGGACCGAAATTGTGCATCGTTTCGTAAACGGGCCGAACCGGTGCATTAAATGCAACCCCGGCATGGTTTTTCAAACAGCAATGAAACTGACCAAAAGGAACCAAAACATCACTATTGGGTCCAAAAAGGTGGATTGGGTGCGTTCATTTCGTTTCTGGACCGAAACTGTGCATCGTTTCGTTAACGGGCCGAACCGGTGCATTAAATGCAACCCCGGCATGGTTTCTCACACAGTAACGAAACTGACCAAAACAAACCAAAACATCACTATTGGGTCCAAAAAGGTGGATTGGGTGCGTTCGTTTCGTTTCTGGACCGAAATTGTGCATCGTTTCGTTAACGGGCCGAACCGGTGCATTAAATGCAACCCCGGCATGGTTTCTCGCACAGCAACGAAACTGACCAAAACAAACCAAAACATCACTATTGGGTCCAAAAAGGTGGATTGGGTGCGTTCGTTTCGTTTCTGGACCGAAACTGTGCATCGTTTCGTTAACGGGCCGAACCGGTGCATTAAATGCAACCCCGGCATGGTTTCTCGCACAGTAACGAAACTAACCAAAATGAAGCAATAAATCACTATTGGGTCCAAAAAGGTGGATTGGGTGCGTTCGTTTCGTTTCTGGACCGAAACTGTGCATCGTTTCGTTAACGGGCCGAACCGGTGCATTAAATGCAACCCCGGCATGGTTTCTCGCACAGTAACAAAACTGACCAAAACGAACCAAAACATCACTATTGGGTCCAAAAAGGTGGATTGGGTGCGTTCGTTTCGTTTCTGGACCGAAACTGTGCATCGTTTCGTTAACGGGCCGAACCGGTGCATTAAATGCAACCCCGACATGGTTTCTCGCACAGTAACGAAACTGACCAAAACAAACCAAAACATCGCTATTGGGTCCAAAAAGGTGGATTGGGTGCGTTCGTTTCGTTTCTGGACCGAAACTGTGCATCGTTTCGTCAACGGGCCGAACCGGTGCATTAAATGCAACCCCGGCATGGTTTTTTGCACAGTAACGAAACTGACCAAAACGAAGCAAAACATCACTATTGGGTCCAAAAAGGTGGATTGGGTGCGTTCGTTTCGTTTCTGGACCGAAACTGTGCATCGTTTCGTTAACGGGCCGAACCGGTGCATTAAATGCAACCCCGGCATGGTTTCTCGCACAGTAACAAAACTGACCAAAACAAACCAAAACATCACTACTGGGTCCAAAAAGGTGGATTGGGTGCGTTCGTTTCGTTTCTGGACTGAAACTGTGCATCGTTTCGTTAACGGGCCGAACCGGTGTATTAAATGCAACCCCGACATGGTTTCTCGCACAGTAACGAAACTGACCAAAACCAACCAAAACATCACTATTGGGTCCAAAAAGGTGGATTGGGTGCGTTCGTTTCGTTTCTGGACCGAAACTGTGCATCGTTTCGTTAACGGGCCGAACCGGTGCATTAAATGCAACCCCGGCATGGTTTCTCGCACAGTAACGAAACTGAACAAAACCAACCAAAACATCACTATTGGGTCCAAAATGGTGGATTGGGTGTGTTCGTTTCGTTTCTGGACCGAATCTGTGCATCGTTTCCTTAACGGGCCGAACCGGTGCATTAAATGCAACCCCGGCATGGTTTCTCGCACAGTAACGAAACTAACCAAAACGAAGCAAAACATCACTATTGGGTCCAAAAAGGTGGATTGGGTGCGTTTGTTTCATTTCTGGACCGAAACTGTGCATCGTTTCGTTAACGAGCTGAACCTGTGCATTAAATGCAACCCCGGCATGGTTTCTCGCACAGTAACGAAACTGACCAAAACCAACCAAAACATCACTATTGGGTCCAAAAAGGTGGATTGGGTGCGTTCGTTTCGTTGCTGGACCGAAATTGTGCATCGTTTCGTTAACGGGCCGAACCGGTGCATTAAATACAACCCCGACATGGTTTCTCGCACAGTAACGAAACTGAACAAAACAAACCAAAACATCGCTATTGGGTCCAAAATGGTGGATTGGGTGCATTCGTTTCGTTTCTGGACCGAAATGGTGCATCGTTTCGTTAACGGGCCGAACCGGTGCATTAAATGCAACCCGGGCATGGTTTTTTGCACAGTAATGAAACTGACCAAAACCAACCAAAACATCACTATTGGGTCCAAAAAGGTGGATTGGGTGCGTACGTTTCGTTTCTGGACCGAAACTGTGCATTGTTTCGTTAACGGGCCGAACCAGTGCATTAAATGCAACCCCAGCATGCTTTTTCGCACAGTAACGAAACTGACCAAAACGAACCAAAACATCACTATTGGGTCCAAAAAGGTGGATTGGGTGCGTTCGTTTCATTTCTGGATCGAAATTGTGCATCATTTCGTAAACGGGCCGAACCGGTGCATTAAATGCAACCCCGGCATGGTTTTTCAAACAGCAATGAAACTGACCAAAAGGAACCAAAACATCACTATTGGGTCCAAAAAGGTGGATTGGGTGCGTTCGTTTCATTTCTGGACCGAAATTGTGCATCGTTTCGTAAACGGGCCGAACCGGTGCATTAAATGCAACCCCGGCATGGTTTTTCAAACAGCAATGAAACTGACCAAAAGGAACCAAAACATCACTATTGGGTCCAAAAAGGTGGATTGGGTGCGTTCATTTCGTTTCTGGACCGAAACTGTGCATCGTTTCGTTAACGGGCCGAACCGGTGCATTAAATGCAACCCCGGCATGGTTTCTCGCACAGTAACGAAACTGACCAAAACAAACCAAAACATCACTATTGGGTCCAAAAAGGTGGATTGGGTGCGTTCGTTTCGTTTCTGGACCGAAATTGTGCATCGTTTCGTTAACGGGCCGAACCGGTGCATTAAATGCAACCCCGGCATGGTTTCTCGCACAGCAACGAAACTGACCAAAACGAAGCAAAAAATCACTATTCGGTCCAAAAAGGTGGATTGGGTGCGTTCGTTTCATTTCTGGACCGAAACTGTGCATCGTTTCGTTAACGGGCCGAACCGGTGCATTAAATGCAACCCCGGCATGGTTTCTCGCACAGTAACGAAACTGACCAAAACGAACCAAAACATCACTATTGGGTGCAAAAAGGTGGATTGGGTGCGTTCGTTTCGTTTCTGGACCGAAACTGTGCATCGTTTCGTTAACGGGCCGAACCGGTGCATTAAATGCAACCCCGGCATGGTTTCTCGCACAGTAACGAAACTAACCAAACCGAAGCAAAAAATCACTATTGGGTCCAAAAAGGTGGATTGGGTGCGTTCGTTTCGTTTCTGGACCGAAACTGTGCATCGTTTCCTTAACGGGCCGAACCGGTGCATTAAATGCAACCCCGGCATGGTTTCTCGCATAGTAACGAACTGACCAAAACCAACCAAAACATCACTATTGGGTCCAAAAAGGTGGATTGGGTGCGTTCGTTTCGTTTCTGGACCGAAACTGTGCATCGTTTCGTCAATGGGCCGAACCGGTGCATTAAATGCAACCCCGGCATGGTTTCTCGCACAGTAACAAAATTAACCAAAACGAAGCAAAACATCACTATTGGGTCCAAAAAGGTGGATTGGGTGCGTTCGTTTCATTTCTGGACCGAAACTGTGCATCGTTTCGTGAACGGGCCGAACCGGTGCATTAAATGCAACCCCGGCATGGTTTCTCGCACAGTAACGAAACTGACCAAAACCAACCAAAACATCACTATTGGGTCCAAAAAGGTGGATTGGGTGCGTTCGTTTCGTTTCTGGACCGAAATTGTGCATCGTTTCGTTAACGGGCCGAACCGGTGCATTAAATACAACCCCGACATGGTTTCTCGCACAGTAACGAAACTGACCAAAACAAACCAAAACATCGCTATTGGGTCCAAAATGGTGGATTGGGTGCATTCGTTTCGTTTCTGGACCGAAATGGTGCATCGTTTCGTTAACGGGCCGAACCGGTGCATTAAATGCAACCCGGGCATGGTTTTTTGCACAGTAATGAAACTGACCAAAACCAACCAAAACATCACTATTGGGTCCAAAAAGGTGGATTGGGTGCGTACGTTTCGTTTCTGGACCGAAACTGTGCATTGTTTCGTTAACGGGCCGAACCAGTGCATTAAATGCAACCCCAGCATGCTTTTTCGCACAGTAACGAAACTGACCAAAACGAATCAAAACATCACTTTTGGGTCCAAAAAGGTGGATTGGGTGCGTTCGTTTCATTTCTGGATCGAAATTGTGCATCATTTCGTAAACGGGCCGAACCGGTGCATTAAATGCAACCCCGGCATGGTTTTTCAAACAGCAATGAAACTGACCAAAAGGAACCAAAACATCACTATTGGGTCCAAAAAGGTGGATTGGGTGCGTTCGTTTCATTTCTGGACCGAAATTGTGCATCGTTTCGTAAACGGGCCGAACCGGTGCATTAAATGCAACCCCGGCATGGTTTTTCAAACAGCAATGAAACTGACCAAAAGGAACCAAAACATCACTATTGGGTCCAAAAAGGTGGATTGGGTGCGTTCATTTCGTTTCTGGACCGAAACTGTGCATCGTTTCGTTAACGGGCCGAACCGGTGCATTAAATGCAACCCCGGCATGGTTTCTCGCACAGTAACGAAACTGACCAAAACAAACCAAAACATCACTATTGGGTCCAAAAAGGTGGATTGGGTGCGTTCGTTTCATTTCTGGACCGAAATTGTGCATCGTTTCGTTAACGGGCCGAACCGGTGCATTAAATGCAACCCCGGCATGGTTTCTCGCACAGTAACGAAACTGACCAAAACAAACCAAAACATCACTATTGGGTCCAAAAAGGTGGATTGGGTGCGTTCGTTTTGTTTCTGGACCGAAACTGTGCATCGTTTCGTTAACGGGCCGAACCGGTGCATTAAATGCAACCCCGGCATGGTTTCTCGCACAGTAACGAAACTAACCAAAATGAAGCAATAAATCACTATTGGGTCCAAAAAGGTGGATTGGGTGCGTTCGTTTCGTTTCTGGACCGAAACTGTGCATCGTTTCGTTAACGGGCCGAACCGGTGCATTAAATGCAACCCCGGCATGGTTTCTCGCACAGTAACGAAACTGACCAAAACGAACCAAAACATCACTATTGGGTCCAAAAAGGTGGATTGGGTGCGTTCGTTTCGTTTCTGGACCGAAACTGTGCATCGTTTCATTAACGGGCCGAACCGGTGCATTAAATGCAACCCCGGCATGGTTTCTCGCACAGTAACAAAACTGACCAAAACAAACCAAAACATCACTATTGGGTCCAAAAAGGTGGATTGGGTGCGTTCGTTTCGTTTCTGGACTGAAACTGTGCATCGTTTCGTTAACGGGCCGAACCGGTGTATTAAATGCAACCCCGACATGGTTTCTCGCACAGTAACGAAACTGACCAAAACCAACCAAAACATCACTATTGGGTCCAAAAAGGTGGATTGGGTGCGTTCGTTTCGTTTCTGGACCGAAACTGTGCATCGTTTCGTTAACGGGCCGAACCGGTGCATTAAATGCAACCCCGGCATGGTTTCTCGCACAGTAACGAAACTGAACAAAACCAACCAAAACATCACTATTGGGTCCAAAATGGTGGATTGGGTGTGTTCGTTTCGTTTCTGGACCGAATCTGTGCATCGTTTCCTTAACGGGCCGAACCGGTGCATTAAATGCAACCCCGGCATGGTTTCTCGCACAGTAACGAAACTAACCAAAACGAAGCAAAACATCACTATTGGGTCCAAAAAGGTGGATTGGGTGCGTTTGTTTCATTTCTGGACCGAAACTGTGCATCGTTTCGTTAACGAGCTGAACCTGTGCATTAAATGCAACCCCGGCATGGTTTCTCGCACAGTAACGAAACTGACCAAAACGAAGCAAAACATCACTATTGGGTCCAAAAAGGTGGATTGGGTGCGTTCGTTTCGTTTCTGGACCGAAACTGTGCATCGTTTCGTTAACGGGCCGAACCGGTGCATTAAATGCAACCCCGGCATGGTTTCTCGCACAGTAACAAAACTGACCAAAACAAACCAAAACATCACTATTGGGTCCAAAAAGGTGGATTGGGTGCGTTCGTTTCGTTTCTGGACTGAAACTGTGCATCGTTTCGTTAACGGGCCGAACCGGTGTATTAAATGCAACCCCGACATGGTTTCTCGCACAGTAACGAAACTGACCAAAACCAACCAAAACATCACTATTGGGTCCAAAAAGGTGGATTGGGTGCGTTCGTTTCGTTTCTGGACCGAAACTGTGCATCGTTTCGTTAACGGGCCGAACCGGTGCATTAAATGCAACCCCGGCATGGTTTCTCGCACAGTAACGAAACTGAACAAAACCAACCAAAACATCACTATTGGTCCAAAATGGTGGATTGGGTGTGTTCGTTTCGTTTCTGGACCGAATCTGTGCATCGTTTCCTTAACGGGCCGAACCGGTGCATTAAATGCAACCCCGGCATGGTTTCTCGCACAGTAACGAAACTAACCAAAACGAAGCAAAACATCACTATTGGGTCCAAAAAGGTGGATTGGGTGCGTTTGTTTCATTTCTGGACCGAAACTGTGCATCGTTTCGTTAACGAGCTGAACCTGTGCATTAAATGCAACCCCGGCATGGTTTCTCGCACAGTAACGAAACTGACCAAAACCAACCAAAACATCAC
The DNA here is from genome assembly GCA_033239725.1 of Echinochloa phyllopogon. Lineage (NCBI taxonomy): Eukaryota > Viridiplantae > Streptophyta > Magnoliopsida > Poales > Poaceae > Echinochloa > Echinochloa phyllopogon. The sequence goes on along the minus strand of BTCW01000014.1, from coordinate 34,236,967 downwards.
TATTGGGTCCAAAAAGGTGGATTGGGTGCGTTCGTTTCGTTTCTGGACCGAAATTGTGCATCGTTTCGTTAACGGGCCGAACCGGTGCATTAAATACAACCCCGACATGGTTTCTCGCACAGTAACGAAACTGACCAAAACAAACCAAAACATCACTATTGGGTCCAAAAAGGTGGATTGGGTGCGTTCGTTTCGTTTCTGGACCGAAATTGTGCATCGTTTCGTTAACGGGCCGAACCGGTGCATTAAATGCAACCCCGGCATGGTTTCTCGCACAGCAACGAAACTGACCAAAACGAAGCAAAAAATCACTATTCGGTCCAAAAAGGTGGATTGGGTGCGTTCGTTTCGTTTCTGGACCGAAACTGTGCATCGTTTCGTTAACGGGCCGAACCGGTGCATTAAATGCAACCCCGGCATGGTTTCTCGAACAGTAACGAAACTGACCAAAACGAACCAAAACATCACTATTGGGTCCAAAAAGGTGGATTGGGTGCGTTCGTTTCGTTTCTGGACCGAAACTGTGCATCGTTTCGTTAACGGGCCGAACCGGTGCATTAAATGCAACCCCGGCATGGTTTCTCGCACAGTAACAAAACTGACCAAAACAAACCAAAACATCACTATTGGGTCCAAAAAGGTGGATTGGGTGCGTTCGTTTCGTTTCTGGACTGAAACTGTGCATCGTTTCGTTAACGGGCCGAACCGGTGTATTAAATGCAACCCCGACATGGTTTCTCGCACAGTAACGAAACTGACCAAAACCAACCAAAACATCACTATTGGGTCCAAAAAGGTGGATTGGGTGCGTTCGTTTCGTTTCTGGACCGAAACTGTGCATCGTTTCGTTAACGGGCCGAACCGGTGCATTAAATGCAACCCCGGCATGGTTTCTCGCACAGTAACGAAACTAACCAAAATGAAGCAATAAATCACTATTGGGTCCAAAAAGGTGGATTGGGTGCGTTCGTTTCATTTCTGGACCGAAATTGTGCATCGTTTCGTTAACGGGCCGAACCGGTGCATTAAATGCAACCCCGGCATGGTTTCTCGCACAGTAACGAAACTGACCAAAACAAACCAAAACATCACTATTGGGTCCAAAAAGGTGGATTGGGTGCGTTCGTTTTGTTTCTGGACCGAAACTGTGCATCGTTTCGTTAACGGGCCGAACCGGTGCATTAAATGCAACCCCGGCATGGTTTCTCGCACAGTAACGAAACTAACCAAAATGAAGCAATAAATCACTATTGGGTCCAAAAAGGTGGATTGGGTGCGTTCGTTTCGTTTCTGGACCGAAACTGTGCATCGTTTCGTTAACGGGCCGAACCGGTGCATTAAATGCAACCCCGGCATGGTTTCTCGCACAGTAACGAAACTGACCAAAACGAACCAAAACATCACTATTGGGTCCAAAAAGGTGGATTGGGTGCGTTCGTTTCGTTTCTGGACCGAAACTGTGCATCGTTTCATTAACGGGCCGAACCGGTGCATTAAATGCAACCCCGGCATGGTTTCTCGCACAGTAACAAAACTGACCAAAACAAACCAAAACATCACTATTGGGTCCAAAAAGGTGGATTGGGTGCGTTCGTTTCGTTTCTGGACTGAAACTGTGCATCGTTTCGTTAACGGGCCGAACCGGTGTATTAAATGCAACCCCGACATGGTTTCTCGCACAGTAACGAAACTGACCAAAACCAACCAAAACATCACTATTGGGTCCAAAAAGGTGGATTGGGTGCGTTCGTTTCGTTTCTGGACCGAAACTGTGCATCGTTTCGTTAACGGGCCGAACCGGTGCATTAAATGCAACCCCGGCATGGTTTCTCGCACAGTAACGAAACTGAACAAAACCAACCAAAACATCACTATTGGGTCCAAAATGGTGGATTGGGTGTGTTCGTTTCGTTTCTGGACCGAATCTGTGCATCGTTTCCTTAACGGGCCGAACCGGTGCATTAAATGCAACCCCGGCATGGTTTCTCGCACAGTAACGAAACTAACCAAAACGAAGCAAAACATCACTATTGGGTCCAAAAAGGTGGATTGGGTGCGTTTGTTTCATTTCTGGACCGAAACTGTGCATCGTTTCGTTAACGAGCTGAACCTGTGCATTAAATGCAACCCCGGCATGGTTTCTCGCACAGTAACGAAACTGACCAAAACGAAGCAAAACATCACTATTGGGTCCAAAAAGGTGGATTGGGTGCGTTCGTTTCGTTTCTGGACCGAAACTGTGCATCGTTTCGTTAACGGGCCGAACCGGTGCATTAAATGCAACCCCGGCATGGTTTCTCGCACAGTAACAAAACTGACCAAAACAAACCAAAACATCACTATTGGGTCCAAAAAGGTGGATTGGGTGCGTTTGTTTCGTTTCTGGACCGAAACTGTGCATCGTTTCGTTAACGAGCTGAACCGGTGTATTAAATGCAACCCCGACATGGTTTCTCGCACAGTAACGAAACTGACCAAAACCAACCAAAACATCACTATTGGGTCCAAAAAGGTGGATTGGGTGCGTTCGTTTCGTTTCTGGACCGAAACTGTGCATCGTTTCGTTAACGGGCCGAACCGGTGCATTAAATGCAACCCCGGCATGGTTTCTCGCACAGTAACGAAACTGAACAAAACCAACCAAAACATCACTATTGGGTCCAAAATGGTGGATTGGGTGTGTTCGTTTCGTTTCTGGACCGAATCTGTGCATCGTTTCCTTAACGGGCCGAACCGGTGCATTAAATGCAACCCCGGCATGGTTTCTCGCACAGTAACGAAACTAACCAAAACGAAGCAAAACATCACTATTGGGTCCAAAAAGGTGGATTGGGTGCGTTTGTTTCATTTCTGGACCGAAACTGTGCATCGTTTCGTTAACGAGCTGAACCTGTGCATTAAATGCAACCCCGGCATGGTTTCTCGCACAGTAACGAAACTGACCAAAACCAACCAAAACATCACTATTGGGTCCAAAAAGGTGGATTGGGTGCGTTCGTTTCGTTTCTGGACCGAAATTGTGCATCGTTTCGTTAACGGGCCGAACCGGTGCATTAAATACAACCCCGACATGGTTTCTCGCACAGTAACGAAACTGACCAAAACAAACCAAAACATCACTATTGGGTCCAAAAAGGTGGATTGGGTGCGTTCGTTTCGTTTCTGGACCGAAATTGTGCATCGTTTCGTTAACGGGCCGAACCGGTGCATTAAATGCAACCCCGGCATGGTTTCTCGCACAGCAACGAAACTGACCAAAACGAAGCAAAAAATCACTATTCGGTCCAAAAAGGTGGATTGGGTGCGTTCGTTTCGTTTCTGGACCGAAACTGTGCATCGTTTCGTTAACGGGCCGAACCGGTGCATTAAATGCAACCCCGGCATGGTTTCTCGAACAGTAACGAAACTGACCAAAACGAACCAAAACATCACTATTGGGTCCAAAAAGGTGGATTGGGTGCGTTCGTTTCGTTTCTGGACCGAAACTGTGCATCGTTTCGTTAACGGGCCGAACCGGTGCATTAAATGCAACCCCGGCATGGTTTCTCGCACAGTAACAAAACTGACCAAAACAAACCAAAACATCACTATTGGGTCCAAAAAGGTGGATTGGGTGCGTTCGTTTCGTTTCTGGACTGAAACTGTGCATCGTTTCGTTAACGGGCCGAACCGGTGTATTAAATGCAACCCCGACATGGTTTCTCGCACAGTAACGAAACTGACCAAAACCAACCAAAACATCACTATTGGGTCCAAAAAGGTGGATTGGGTGCGTTCGTTTCGTTTCTGGACCGAAACTGTGCATCGTTTCGTTAACGGGCCGAACCGGTGCATTAAATGCAACCCCGGCATGGTTTCTCGCACAGTAACGAAACTGAACAAAACCAACCAAAACATCACTATTGGGTCCAAAATGGTGGATTGGGTGTGTTCGTTTCGTTTCTGGACCGAATCTGTGCATCGTTTCCTTAACGGGCCGAACCGGTGCATTAAATGCAACCCCGGCATGGTTTCTCGCACAGTAACGAAACTAACCAAAACGAAGCAAAACATCACTATTGGGTCCAAAAAGGTGGATTGGGTGCGTTTGTTTCATTTCTGGACCGAAACTGTGCATCGTTTCGTTAACGAGCTGAACCTGTGCATTAAATGCAACCCCGGCATGGTTTCTCGCACAGTAACGAAACTGACCAAAACGAAGCAAAACATCACTATTGGGTCCAAAAAGGTGGATTGGGTGCGTTCGTTTCGTTTCTGGACCGAAACTGTGCATCGTTTCGTTAACGGGCCGAACCGGTGCATTAAATGCAACCCCGGCATGGTTTCTCGCACAGTAACAAAACTGACCAAAACAAACCAAAACATCACTATTGGGTCCAAAAAGGTGGATTGGGTGCGTTCGTTTCGTTTCTGGACTGAAACTGTGCATCGTTTCGTTAACGGGCCGAACCGGTGTATTAAATGCAACCCCGACATGGTTTCTCGCACAGTAACGAAACTGACCAAAACCAACCAAAACATCACTATTGGGTCCAAAAAGGTGGATTGGGTGCGTTCGTTTCGTTTCTGGACCGAAACTGTGCATCGTTTCGTTAACGGGCCGAACCGGTGCATTAAATGCAACCCCGGCATGGTTTCTCGCACAGTAACGAAACTGAACAAAACCAACCAAAACATCACTATTGGGTCCAAAATGGTGGATTGGGTGTGTTCGTTTCGTTTCTGGACCGAATCTGTGCATCGTTTCCTTAACGGGCCGAACCGGTGCATTAAATGCAACCCCGGCATGGTTTCTCGCACAGTAACGAAACTAACCAAAACGAAGCAAAACATCACTATTGGGTCCAAAAAGGTGGATTGGGTGCGTTTGTTTCATTTCTGGACCGAAACTGTGCATCGTTTCGTTAACGAGCTGAACCTGTGCATTAAATGCAACCCCGGCATGGTTTCTCGCACAGTAACGAAACTGACCAAAACCAACCAAAACATCACTATTGGGTCCAAAAAGGTGGATTGGGTGCGTTCGTTTCGTTTCTGGACCGAAATTGTGCATCGTTTCGTTAACGGGCCGAACCGGTGCATTAAATACAACCCCGACATGGTTTCTCGCACAGTAACGAAACTGACCAAAACAAACCAAAACATCACTATTGGGTCCAAAAAGGTGGATTGGGTGCGTTCGTTTCGTTTCTGGACCGAAATTGTGCATCGTTTCGTTAACGGGCCGAACCGGTGCATTAAATGCAACCCCGGCATGGTTTCTCGCACAGCAACGAAACTGACCAAAACGAAGCAAAAAATCACTATTCGGTCCAAAAAGGTGGATTGGGTGCGTTCGTTTCATTTCTGGACCGAAACTGTGCATCGTTTCGTTAACGGGCCGAACCGGTGCATTAAATGCAACCCCGGCATGGTTTCTCGCACAGTAACGAAACTGACCAAAACGAACCAAAACATCACTATTGGGTGCAAAAAGGTGGATTGGGTGCGTTCGTTTCGTTTCTGGACCGAAACTGTGCATCGTTTCGTTAACGGGCCGAACCGGTGCATTAAATGCAACCCCGGCATGGTTTCTCGCACAGTAACGAAACTAACCAAACCGAAGCAAAAAATCACTATTGGGTCCAAAAAGGTGGATTGGGTGCGTTCGTTTCGTTTCTGGACCGAAACTGTGCATCGTTTCCTTAACGGGCCGAACCGGTGCATTAAATGCAACCCCGGCATGGTTTCTCGCATAGTAACGAAACTGACCAAAACCAACCAAAACATCACTATTGGGTCCAAAAAGGTGGATTGGGTGCGTTCGTTTCGTTTCTGGACCGAAACTGTGCATCGTTTCGTCAATGGGCCGAACCGGTGCATTAAATGCAACCCCGGCATGGTTTCTCGCACAGTAACAAAAGTAACCAAAACGAAGCAAAACATCACTATTGGGTCCAAAAAGGTGGATTGGGTGCGTTCGTTTCATTTCTGGACCGAAACTGTGCATCGTTTCGTGAACGGGCCGAACCGGTGCATTAAATGCAACCCCGGCATGGTTTCTCGCACAGTAACGAAACTGACCAAAACCAACCAAAACATCACTATTGGGTCCAAAAAGGTGGATTGGGTGCGTTCGTTTCGTTTCTGGACCGAAATTGTGCATCGTTTCGTTAACGGGCCGAACCGGTGCATTAAATACAACCCCGACATGGTTTCTCGCACAGTAACGAAACTGACCAAAACAAACCAAAACATCGCTATTGGGTCCAAAATGGTGGATTGGGTGCATTCGTTTCGTTTCTGGACCGAAATGGTGCATCGTTTCGTTAACGGGCCGAACCGGTGCATTAAATGCAACCCGGGCATGGTTTTTTGCACAGTAATGAAACTGACCAAAACCAACCAAAACATCACTATTGGGTCCAAAAAGGTGGATTGGGTGCGTACGTTTCGTTTCTGGACCGAAACTGTGCATTGTTTCGTTAACGGGCCGAACCAGTGCATTAAATGCAACCCCAGCATGCTTTTTCGCACAGTAACGAAACTGACCAAAACGAACCAAAACATCACTTTTGGGTCCAAAAAGGTGGATTGGGTGCGTTCGTTTCATTTCTGGATCGAAATTGTGCATCATTTCGTAAACGGGCCGAACCGGTGCATTAAATGCAACCCCGGCATGGTTTTTCAAACAGCAATGAAACTGACCAAAAGGAACCAAAACATCACTATTGGGTCCAAAAAGGTGGATTGGGTGCGTTCGTTTCATTTCTGGACCGAAATTGTGCATCGTTTCGTAAACGGGCCGAACCGGTGCATTAAATGCAACCCCGGCATGGTTTTTCAAACAGCAATGAAACTGACCAAAAGGAACCAAAACATCACTATTGGGTCCAAAAAGGTGGATTGGGTGCGTTCATTTCGTTTCTGGACCGAAACTGTGCATCGTTTCGTTAACGGGCCGAACCGGTGCATTAAATGCAACCCCGGCATGGTTTCTCGCACAGTAACGAAACTGACCAAAACAAACCAAAACATCACTATTGGGTCCAAAAAGGTGGATTGGGTGCGTTCGTTTCATTTCTGGACCGAAATTGTGCATCGTTTCGTTAACGGGCCGAACCGGTGCATTAAATGCAACCCCGGCATGGTTTCTCGCACAGTAACGAAACTGACCAAAACAAACCAAAACATCACTATTGGGTCCAAAAAGGTGGATTGGGTGCGTTCGTTTCGTTTCTGGACCGAAACTGTGCATCGTTTCGTTAACGGGCCGAACCGGTGCATTAAATGCAACCCCGGCATGGTTTCTCGCACAGTAACGAAACTAACCAAAATGAAGCAATAAATCACTATTGGGTCCAAAAAGGTGGATTGGGTGCGTTCGTTTCGTTTCTGGACCGAAACTGTGCATCGTTTCGTTAACGGGCCGAACCGGTGCATTAAATGCAACCCCGGCATGGTTTCTCGCACAGTAACGAAACTGACCAAAACGAACCAAAACATCACTATTGGGTCCAAAAAGGTGGATTGGGTGCGTTCGTTTCGTTTCTGGACCGAAACTGTGCATCGTTTCGTTAACGGGCCGAACCGGTGCATTAAATGCAACCCCGACATGGTTTCTCGCACAGTAACAAAACTGACCAAAACAAACCAAAACATCGCTATTGGGTCCAAAAAGGTGGATTGGGTGCGTTCGTTTCGTTTCTGGACCGAAACTGTGCATCGTTTCGTCAACGGGCCGAACCGGTGCATTAAATGCAACCCCGGCATGGTTTTTTGCACAGTAACGAAACTGACCAAAACGAAGCAAAACATCACTATTGGGTCCAAAAAGGTGGATTGGGTGCGTTCGTTTCGTTTCTGGACCGAAACTGTGCATCGTTTCGTTAACGGGCCGAACCGGTGCATTAAATGCAACCCCGGCATGGTTTCTCGCACAGTAACAAAACTGACCAAAACAAACCAAAACATCACTATTGGGTCCAAAAAGGTGGATTGGGTGCGTTCGTTTCGTTTCTGGACTGAAACTGTGCATCGTTTCGTTAACGGGCCGAACCGGTGTATTAAATGCAACCCCGACATGGTTTCTCGCACAGTAACGAAACTGACCAAAACCAACCAAAACATCACTATTGGGTCCAAAAAGGTGGATTGGGTGCGTTCGTTTCGTTTCTGGACCGAAACTGTGCATCGTTTCGTTAACGGGCCGAACCGGTGCATTAAATGCAACCCCGGCATGGTTTCTCGCACAGTAACGAAACTGAACAAAACCAACCAAAACATCACTATTGGGTCCAAAATGGTGGATTGGGTGTGTTCGTTTCGTTTCTGGACCGAATCTGTGCATCGTTTCCTTAACGGGCCGAACCGGTGCATTAAATGCAACCCCGGCATGGTTTCTCGCACAGTAACGAAACTAACCAAAACGAAGCAAAACATCACTATTGGGTCCAAAAAGGTGGATTGGGTGCGTTTGTTTCATTTCTGGACCGAAACTGTGCATCGTTTCGTTAACGAGCTGAACCTGTGCATTAAATGCAACCCCGGCATGGTTTCTCGCACAGTAACGAAACTGACCAAAACCAACCAAAACATCACTATTGGGTCCAAAAAGGTGGATTGGGTGCGTTCGTTTCGTTTCTGGACCGAAATTGTGCATCGTTTCGTTAACGGGCCGAACCGGTGCATTAAATACAACCCCGACATGGTTTCTCGCACAGTAACGAAACTGACCAAAACAAACCAAAACATCGCTATTGGGTCCAAAATGGTGGATTGGGTGCATTCGTTTCGTTTCTGGACCGAAATGGTGCATCATTTCGTTAACGGGCCGAACCGGTGCATTAAATGCAACCCGGGCATGGTTTTTTGCACAGTAATGAAACTGACCAAAACCAACCAAAACATCACTATTGGGTCCAAAAAGGTGGATTGGGTGCGTACGTTTCGTTTCTGGACCGAAACTGTGCATTGTTTCGTTAACGGGCTGAACCAGTGCATTAAATGCAACCCCAGCATGCTTTTTCGCACAGTAACGAAACTGACCAAAACGAACCAAAACATCACTATTGGGTCCAAAAAGGTGGATTGGGTGCGTTCGTTTCATTTCTGGATCGAAATTGTGCATCATTTCGTAAACGGGCCGAACCGGTGCATTAAATGCAACCCCGGCATGGTTTTTCAAACAGCAATGAAACTGACCAAAAGGAACCAAAACATCACTATTGGGTCCAAAAAGGTGGATTGGGTGCGTTCGTTTCATTTCTGGACCGAAATTGTGCATCGTTTCGTAAACGGGCCGAACCGGTGCATTAAATGCAACCCCGGCATGGTTTTTCAAACAGCAATGAAACTGACCAAAAGGAACCAAAACATCACTATTGGGTCCAAAAAGGTGGATTGGGTGCGTTCATTTCGTTTCTGGACCGAAACTGTGCATCGTTTCGTTAACGGGCCGAACCGGTGCATTAAATGCAACCCCGGCATGGTTTCTCGCACAGTAACGAAACTGACCAAAACAAACCAAAACATCACTATTGGGTCCAAAAAGGTGGATTGGGTGCGTTCGTTTCGTTTCTGGACCGAAATTGTGCATCGTTTCGTTAACGGGCCGAACCGGTGCATTAAATGCAACCCCCGCATGGTTTCTCGCACAGCAACGAAACTGACCAAAACGAAGCAAAAAATCACTATTGGGTCCAAAAAGGTGGATTGGGTGCGTTCGTTTCATTTCTGGACCGAAACTGTGCATCGTTTCGTTAACGGGCCGAACCGGTGCATTAAATGCAACCCCGGCATGGTTTCTCGCACAGTAACGAAACTGACCAAAACGAACCAAAACATCACTATTGGGTGCAAAAAGGTGGATTGGGTGCGTTCGTTTCGTTTCTGGACCGAAACTGTGCATCGTTTCGTTAACGGGCCGAACCGGTGCATTAAATGCAACCCCGACATGGTTTCTCGCACAGCAACGAAACTGACCAAAACAAACCAAAACATCGCTATTCGGTCCAAAAAGGTGGATTGGGTGCGTTCGTTTCGTTTCTGGACCGAAACTGTGCATCGTTTCGTTAACGGGCCGAACCGGTGCATTAAATGCAACCCCGGCATGGTTTCTCGCACAGTAACGAAACTAACCAAACCGAAGCAAAAAATCACTATTGGGTCCAAAAAGGTGGATTGGGTGCGTTCGTTTCATTTCTGGACCGAAACTGTGCATCGTTTCCTTAACGGGCCGAACCGGTGCATTAAATGCAACCCCGGCATGGTTTCTCGCATAGTAACGAAACTGACCAAAACCAACCAAAACATCACTATTGGGTCCAAAAAGGTGGATTGGGTGCGTTCGTTTCGTTTCTGGACCGAAACTGTGCATCGTTTCGTCAATGGGCCGAACCGGTGCATTAAATGCAACCCCGGCATGGTTTCTCGCACAGTAACAAAATTAACCAAAACGAAGCAAAACATCACTATTGGGTCCAAAAAGGTGGATTGGGTGCGTTCGTTTCATTTCTGGACCGAAACTGTGCATCGTTTCGTGAACGGGCCGAACCGGTGCATTAAATGCAACCCCGGCATGGTTTCTCGCACAGTAACGAAACTGACCAAAACCAACCAAAACATCACTATTGGGTCCAAAAAGGTGGATTGGGTGCGTTCGTTTCGTTTCTGGACCGAAACTGTGCATCGTTTTGTCAATGGGCCGAACCGGTGCATTAAATGCAACCGTGGCATGGTTTCTCGCACAGTAACGAAACTGACCAAAACGAAGCAAAACATCACTATTGGGTCCAAAAAGGTGGATTGGGTGCGTTCGTTTCGTTTCTGGACCGAAACTGTGCATCGTTTCGTAAACGGGCCGATCCGGTGCATTAAATGCAACCCCGGCATGGTTTTTCAAACAGCAATGAAACTGACCAAAAGGAACCAAAACATCACTATTGGGTCCAAAAAGGTGGATTGGGTGCGTTCGTTTCATTTCTGGACCGAAATTGTGCATCGTTTCGTAAACGGGCCGAACCGGTGCATTAAATGCAACCCCGGCATGGTTTTTCAAACACCAATGAAACTGACCAAAAGGAACCAAAACATCACTATTGGGTCCAAAAAGGTGGATTGGGTTCGTTCATTTCGTTTCTGGACCGAAACTGTGCATCGTTTCGTTAACGGGCCGAACCGGTGCATTAAATGCAACCCCGGCATGGTTTTTCGCACAGTAACGAAACTGACCAAAACGAACCAAAAAATCACTATTGGGTCCAAAAAGGTGGATTGGGTGCGTTCGTTTCGTTTCTGGACCGAAACTGTGCATCGTTAACGGGCCGAACCGGTGCATTAAATGCAACCCCGGCATGGTTTCTCGCACAGTAACGAAACTGACCAAAACGAACCAAAACATCACTATTGGGTCCAAAAAGGTGGATTGGGTGCGTTCGTTTCGTTTCTGGACCGAAACTGTGCATCGTTTCGTTAACGGGCCGAACCGGTGCATTAAATGCAACCCCGACATGGTTTCTCGCACAGTAACGAAACTGACCAAAACAAACCAAAACATCGCTATTGGGTCCAAAAAGGTGGATTGGGTGCATTCGTTTCGTTTCTGGACCGAAACTGTGCCTCGTTTCGTCAACGGGCCGAACCGGTGCATTAAATGCAACCCCGGCATGGTTTTTTGCACAGTAACGAAACTGACCAAAACGAAGCAAAACATCACTATTGGGTCCAAAAAGGTGGATTGGGTGCGTTCGTTTCGTTTCTGGACCGAAACTGTGCATCGTTTCGTTAACGGGCCGAACCGGTGCATTAAATGCAACCCCGGCATGGTTTCTCGCACAGTAACGAAACTGACCAAAACAAACCAAAACATCACTATTGGGTCCAAAAAGGTGGATTGGGTGCGTTCGTTTCGTTTCTGGACTGAAACTGTGCATCGTTTCGTTAACGGGCCGAACCGGTGTATTAAATGCAACCCCGACATGGTTTCTCGCACAGTAACGAAACTGACCAAAACCAACCAAAACATCACTATTGGGTCCAAAAAGGTGGATTGGGTGCGTTCGTTTCGTTTCTGGACCGAAACTGTGCATCGTTTCGTTAACGGGCCGAACCGGTGCATTAAATGCAACCCCGGCATGGTTTCTCGCACAGTAACGAAACTGACCAAAACCAACCAAAACATCACTATTGGGTCCAAAATGGTGGATTGGGTGTGTTCGTTTCGTTTCTGGACCGAATCTGTGCATCGTTTCCTTAACGGGCCGAACCGGTGCATTAAATGCAACCCCGGCATGGTTTCTCGCACAGTAACGAAACTAACCAAAACGAAGCAAAACATCACTATTGGGTCCAAAAAGGTGGATTGGGTGCGTTTGTTTCATTTCTGGATCGAAACTGTGCATCGTTTCGTTAACGGGCCGAACCGGTGCATTAAATGCAACCCCGGCATGGTTTCTCGCACAGTAACGAAACTGACCAAAACAAACCAAAACATCACTATTGGGTCCAAAAAGGTGGATTGGGTGCGTTCGTTTCGTTTCTGGACCGAAACTGTGCATCGTTTCGTCAACGGGCCGAACCGGTGCATTAAATGCAACCCCGGCATGGTTTTTTGCACAGTAACGAAACTGACCAAAACGAAGCAAAACATCACTATTGGGTCCAAAAAGGTGGATTGGGTGCGTTCGTTTCGTTTCTGGACCGAAACTGTGCATCGTTTCGTTAACGGGCCGAACCGGTGCATTAAATGCAACCCCGGCATGGTTTTTCGCACAGTAACGAAACTGACCAAAACGAACCAAAACATCACTATTGGGTCCAAAAAGGTGGATTGGGTGCGTTCGTTTCATTTCTGGACCGAAATTGTGCATCGTTTCGTTAACGGGCCGAACCGGTGCATTAAATTCAACCCCGACATGGTTTCTCGCACAGTAACGAAACTGACCAAAACAAACCAAAACATCGCTATTGGGTCCAAAATGGTGGATTGGGTGCATTCGTTTCGTTTCTGGACCGAAATGGTGCATCGTTTCGTTAACGGGCCGAACCGGTGCATTAAATGCAACCCGGGCATGGTTTTTTTCACAGTAATGAAACTGACCAAAACCAACCAAAACATCACTATTGGGTCCAAAAAGGTGGATTGGGTGCGTACATTTCGTTTCTGGACCGAAACTGTGCATTGTTTCGTTAACGGGCCGAACCAGTGCATTAAATGCAACCCCAGCATGCTTTTTCGCACAGTAACGAAACTGACCAAAATGAAGCAAAACATCACTATTGGGTCCAAAAAGGTGGATTGGGTGCGTTCGTTTCGTTTCTGGACCGAAACTGTGCATCGTTTCGTTAACGGGCCGAACCGGTGCATTAAATGCAACCCCGGCATGGTTTTTCAAACAGCAATGAAACTGACCAAAAGGAACCAAAACATCACTATTGGGTCCAAAAAGGTGGATTGGGTTCGTTCATTTCATTTCTGGACCGAAACTGTGCATCGTTTCGTTAACGGGCCGAACCGGTGCATTAAATGCAATCCCGACATGGTTTCTCGCACAGTAACGAAACTGACCAAAACAAACCAAAACATCGCTATTTGGTCCAAAAAGGTGGATTGGGTGCATTCATTTCATTTCTGGACCGAAACTGTGCATCGTTTCGTTAACGGGCCGAACCGGTGCATTAAATGCAATCCCGGCATGGTTTTTCGCACACTAACGAAACTGACCAAAACAAACCAAAACATCACTATTGGGTCCAAAAAGGTGGATTGGGTGCGTTCGTTTCGTTTCTGGACAGAAACTGTGAATCGTTTCGTTAACGGGCCGAACCGGTGCATTAAATGCAACCCCGACATGGTTTCTCGCACAGTAACGAAACTGACCAAAACCAACAAAAACATGACTATTGGGTCCAAAAAGGTGGATTGGGTGCATTCGTTTCGTTTCTGGACCGAAACTGTGCATTGTTTCGTTAACGGGCCGAACCGGTGCATTAAATGCAACCCCGGCATGGTTTCTCGCACAGTAACGAAACTGAACAAAACCAACTAAAACATCACTATTGGGTCCAAAATGGTGGATTGGGTGTGTTCGTTTCGTTTCTGGACCGAATCTGTGCATCGTTTCCTTAACGGGCCGAACCGGTGCATTAAATGCAACCCCGGCATGGTTTCTCGCACAGTAACGAAACTAACAAAAACGAAGCAAAACATCACTATTGGGTCCAAAAAGGTGGATTGGGTGCGTTTGTTTCATTTCTGGACCGAAACTGTGCATCGTTTCGTTAACGAGCTGAACCTGTGCATTAAATGCAACCCCGGCATGGTTTCTCGCACAGTAACGAAACTGACCAAAACGAAGCAAAACATCACTATTGGGTCCAAAAAGGTGGATTGGGTGCGTTCGTTTCGTTTCTGGACCGAAACTGTGCATCGTTTCGTTAACGGGCCGAACCGGTGCATTAAATGCAACCCCGGCATGGTTTCTCGCACAGTAACAAAACTGACCAAAACAAACCAAAACATCACTATTGGGTCCAAAAAGGTGGATTGGGTGCGTTCGTTTCGTTTCTGGACTGAAACTGTGCATCGTTTCGTTAACGGGCCGAACCGGTGTATTAAATGCAACCCCGACATGGTTTCTCGCACAGTAACGAAACTGACCAAAACCAACCAAAACATCACTATTGGGTGCAAAAAGGTGGATTGGGTGCGTTCGTTTCGTTTCTGGACCGAAACTGTGCATCGTTTCGTTAACGGGCCGAACCGGTGCATTAAATGCAACCCCGACATGGTTTCTCGCACAGCAACGAAATTAACCAAAACGAAGCAAAACATCACTATTGGGTCCAAAAAGGTGGATTGGGTGCGTTCGTTTCATTTCTGGACCGAAACTGTGCATCGTTTCGTGAACGGGCCGAATCGGTGCATTAAATGCAACCCCGGCATGGTTTCTCGCACAGTAACGAAACTGGCCAAAACCAACCAAAACATCACTATTGGGTCCAAAAAGGTGGATTGGGTGCGTTCGTTTCGTTTCTGGACCGAAACTGTGCATCGTTTCGTCAATGGGCCGAACCGGTGCATTAAATGCAACCGTGGCATGGTTTCTCGCACAGTAATGAAACTGACCAAAACGAAGCAAAACATCACTATTGGGTCCAAAAAGGTGGATTGGGTGCGTTCGTTTCGTTTCTGGACCGAAACTGTGCATCGTTTCGTAAACGGGCCGATCCGGTGCATTAAATGCAACCCCGGCATGGTTTTTCAAACAGCAATGAAACTGACCAAAAGGAACCAAAACATCACTATTGGGTCCAAAAAGGTGGATTGGGTGCGTTCGTTTCATTTCTGGACCGAAATTGTGCATCGTTTCGTAAACGGGCCGAACCGGTGCATTAAATGCAACCCCGGCATGGTTTTTCAAACAGCAATGAAACTGACCAAAAGGAACCAAAACATCACTATTGGGTCCAAAAAGGTGGATTGGGTTCGTTCATTTCGTTTCTGGACCGAAACTGTGCATCGTTTTGTTAACGGGCCGAACCGGTGCATTAAATGCAACCCCGGCATGGTTTCTCGCACAGTAACGAAACTGACCAAAACAAACCAAAACATCACTATTGGGTCCAAAAAGGTGGATTGGGTGCGTTCGTTTCGTTTCTGGACCGAAACTGTGCATCGTTTCGTTAACGGGCCGAACCGGTGCATTAAATGCAACCCCGGCATGGTTTCTCGCACAGTAACGAAACTAATCAAAACGAAGCAAAAAATCACTATTGGGTCCAAAAAGGTGGATTGGGTGCGTTCGTTTCGTTTCTGGACCGAAACTGTGCATCGTTTCGTTAACGGGCCGAACCGGTGCATTAAATGCAACCCCGGCATGGTTTTTCGCACAGTAACGAAACTGACCAAAACGAACCAAAACATCACTATTGGGTCCAAAAAGGTGGATTGGGTGCGTTCGTTTCATTTCTGGACCGAAATTGTGCATCGTTTCGTTAACGGGCCGAACCGGTGCATTAAATTCAACCCCGACATGGTTTCTCGCACAGTAACGAAACTGACCAAAACAAACCAAAACATCGCTATTGGGTCCAAAATGGTGGATTGGGTGCATTCGTTTCGTTTCTGGACCGAAATGGTGCATCGTTTCGTTAACGGGCCGAACCGGTGCATTAAATGCAACCCGGGCATGGTTTTTTTCACAGTAATGAAACTGACCAAAACCAACCAAAACATCACTATTGGGTCCAAAAAGGTGGATTGGGTGCGTACATTTCGTTTCTGGACCGAAACTGTGCATTGTTTCGTTAACGGGCCGAACCAGTGCATTAAATGCAACCCCAGCATGCTTTTTCGCACAGTAACGAAACTGACCAAAATGAAGCAAAACATCACTATTGGGTCCAAAAAGGTGGATTGGGTGCGTTCGTTTCGTTTCTGGACCGAAACTGTGCATCGTTTCGTTAACGGGCCGAACCGGTGCATTAAATGCAACCCCGACATGGTTTCTCGCACAGTAACGAAACTGACCAAAACAAACCAAAACATCGCTATTGGGTCCAAAAAGGTGGATTGGGTGCATTCGTTTCATTTCTGGACCGAAACTGTGCATCGTTTCGTTAACGGGCCGAACCGGTGCATTAAATGCAATCCCGGCATGGTTTTTCGCACACTAACGAAACTGACCAAAACAAACCAAAACATCACTATTGGGTCCAAAAAGGTGGATTGGGTGCGTTCGTTTCGTTTCTGGACAGAAACTGTGAATCGTTTCGTTAACGGGCCGAACCGGTGCATTAAATGCAACCCCGACATGGTTTCTCGCACAGTAACGAAACTGACCAAAACCAACAAAAACATCACTATTGGGTCCAAAAAGGTGGATTGGGTGCATTCGTTTCGTTTCTGGACCGAAACTGTGCATCGTTTCGTTAACGGGCCGAACCGGTGCATTAAATGCAACCCCGGCATGGTTTCTCGCACAGTAACGAAACTGACCAAAACGAACCAAAACATCACTATTGGGTCCAAAAAGGTGGATTGGGTGCGTTCGTTTCGTTTCTGGACCGAAACTGTGCATCGTTTCGTTAACGGGCCGAACCGGTGCATTAAATTCAACCCCGGCATGGTTTCTCGCACAGTAACGAAACTAACCAAAACGAAGCAAAAAATCGCTATTGGGTCCAAAATGGTGGATTGGGTGCATTCGTTTCGTTTCTGGACCGAAATGGTGCATCGTTTCGTTAACGGGCCGAACCGGTGCATTAAATGCAACCCGGGCATGGTTTTTTTCACAGTAATGAAACTGACCAAAACCAACCAAAACATCACTATTGGGTCCAAAAAGGTGGATTGGGTGCGTTCGTTTCGTTTCTGGACCGAAACTGTGCATTGTTTCGTTAACGGGCCGAACCGGTGCATTAAATGCAACCCCGACATGCTTTTTCGCACAGTAACGAAACTGACCAAAACAAACCAAAACATCGCTATTGGGTCCAAAATGGTGGATTGGGTGCATTCGTTTCGTTTCTGGACCGAAACTGTGCATCGTTTCGTTAACGGGCCGAACCGGTGCATTAAATGCAACCCCGACATGGTTTCTCGCACAGTAACGAAACTGACCAAAACAAACCAAAACATCGCTATTGGGTCCAAAAAGGTGGATTGGGTGCATTCGTTTCATTTCTGGACCGAAACTGTGCATCGTTTCGTTAACGGGCCGAACCGGTGCATTAAATGCAATCCCGGCATGGTTTTTCGCACACTAACGAAACTGACCAAAACAAACCAAAACATCACTATTGGGTCCAAAAAGGTGGATTGGGTGCGTTCGTTTCGTTTCTGGACAGAAACTGTGAATCGTTTCGTTAACGGGCCGAACCGGTGCATTAAATGCAACCCCGACATGGTTTCTCGCACAGTAACGAAACTGACCAAAACCAACAAAAACATCACTATTGGGTCCAAAAAGGTGGATTGGGTGCATTCGTTTCGTTTCTGGACCGAAACTGTGCATCGTTTCGTTAACGGGCCGAACCGGTGCATTAAATGCAACCCCGGCATGGTTTCTCGCACAGTAACGAAACTGACCAAAACAAACCAAAACATCACTATTGGGTCCAAAAAGGTGGATTGGGTGCGTTCGTTTCGTTTCTGGACCGAAACTGTGCATCGTTTCGTTAACGGGCCGAACCGGTGCATTAAATGCAACCCCGGCATGGTTTCTCGCACAGTAACGAAACTAACCAAAACGAAGCAAAAAATCACTATTGGGTCCAAAAAGGTGGATTGGGTGCGTTCGTTTCGTTTCTGGACCGAAACTGTGCATCGTTTCGTTAACGGGCCGAACCGGTGCATTAAATGCAACCCCGGCATGGTTTTTCGCACAGTAACGAAACTGACCAAAACGAACCAAAACATCACTATTGGGTCCAAAAAGGTGGATTGGGTGCGTTCGTTTCATTTCTGGACCGAAATTGTGCATCGTTTCGTTAACGGGCCGAACCGGTGCATTAAATTCAACCCCGACATGGTTTTTCAAACAGCAATGAAACTGACCAAAAGGAACCAAAACATCACTATTGGGTCCAAAAAGGTGGATTGGGTGCGTTCGTTTCGTTTCTGGACCGAAATTGTGCATCGTTTCGTAAACGGGCCGAACCGGTGCATTAAATGCAACCCCGGCATGGTTTTTCAAACAGCAATGAAACTGACCAAAAGGAACCAAAACATCACTATTGGGTCCAAAAAGGTGGATTGGGTTCGTTCATTTCGTTTCTGGACCGAAACTGTGCATCGTTTTGTTAACGGGCCGAACCGGTGCATTAAATGCAACCCCGGCATGGTTTCTCGCACAGTAACGAAACTGACCAAAACAAACCAAAACATCACTATTGGGTCCAAAAAGGTGGATTGGGTGCGTTCGTTTCGTTTCTGGACCGAAACTGTGCATCGTTTCGTTAACGGGCCGAACCGGTGCATTAAATGCAACCCCGGCATGGTTTCTCGCACAGTAACGAAACTAATCAAAACGAAGCAAAAAATCACTATTGGGTCCAAAAAGGTGGATTGGGTGCGTTCGTTTCGTTTCTGGACCGAAACTGTGCATCGTTTCGTTAACGGGCCGAACCGGTGCATTAAATGCAACCCCGGCATGGTTTTTCGCACAGTAACGAAACTGACCAAAACGAACCAAAACATCACTATTGGGTCCAAAAAGGTGGATTGGGTGCGTTCGTTTCATTTCTGGACCGAAATTGTGCATCGTTTCGTTAACGGGCCGAACCGGTGCATTAAATTCAACCCCGACATGGTTTCTCGCACAGTAACGAAACTGACCAAAACAAACCAAAACATCGCTATTGGGTCCAAAATGGTGGATTGGGTGCATTCGTTTCGTTTCTGGACCGAAATGGTGCATCGTTTCGTTAACGGGCCGAACCGGTGCATTAAATGCAACCCGGGCATGGTTTTTTTCACAGTAATGAAACTGACCAAAACCAACCAAAACATCACTATTGGGTCCAAAAAGGTGGATTGGGTGCGTACATTTCGTTTCTGGACCGAAACTGTGCATTGTTTCGTTAACGGGCCGAACCAGTGCATTAAATGCAACCCCAGCATGCTTTTTCGCACAGTAACGAAACTGACCAAAATGAAGCAAAACATCACTATTGGGTCCAAAAAGGTGGATTGGGTGCGTTCGTTTCGTTTCTGGACCGAAACTGTGCATCGTTTCGTTAACGGGCCGAACCGGTGCATTAAATGCAACCCCGACATGGTTTCTCGCACAGTAACGAAACTGACCAAAACAAACCAAAACATCGCTATTGGGTCCAAAAAGGTGGATTGGGTGCATTCGTTTCATTTCTGGACCGAAACTGTGCATCGTTTCGTTAACGGGCCGAACCGGTGCATTAAATGCAATCCCGGCATGGTTTTTCGCACACTAACGAAACTGACCAAAACAAACCAAAACATCACTATTGGGTCCAAAAAGGTGGATTGGGTGCGTTCGTTTCGTTTCTGGACAGAAACTGTGAATCGTTTCGTTAACGGGCCGAACCGGTGCATTAAATGCAACCCCGACATGGTTTCTCGCACAGTAACGAAACTGACCAAAACCAACAAAAACATCACTATTGGGTCCAAAAAGGTGGATTGGGTGCATTCGTTTCGTTTCTGGACCGAAACTGTGCATCGTTTCGTTAACGGGCCGAACCGGTGCATTAAATGCAACCCCGGCATGGTTTCTCGCACAGTAACGAAACTGACCAAAACGAACCAAAACATCACTATTGGGTCCAAAAAGGTGGATTGGGTGCGTTCGTTTCGTTTCTGGACCGAAACTGTGCATCGTTTCGTTAACGGGCCGAACCGGTGCATTAAATTCAACCCCGGCATGGTTTCTCGCACAGTAACGAAACTAACCAAAACGAAGCAAAAAATCGCTATTGGGTCCAAAATGGTGGATTGGGTGCATTCGTTTCGTTTCTGGACCGAAATGGTGCATCGTTTCGTTAACGGGCCGAACCGGTGCATTAAATGCAACCCGGGCATGGTTTTTTTCACAGTAATGAAACTGACCAAAACCAACCAAAACATCACTATTGGGTCCAAAAAGGTGGATTGGGTGCGTTCGTTTCGTTTCTGGACCGAAACTGTGCATTGTTTCGTTAACGGGCCGAACCGGTGCATTAAATGCAACCCCGACATGCTTTTTCGCACAGTAACGAAACTGACCAAAACAAACCAAAACATCGCTATTGGGTCCAAAATGGTGGATTGGGTGCATTCGTTTCGTTTCTGGACCGAAACTGTGCATCGTTTCGTTAACGGGCCGAACCGGTGCATTAAATGCAACCCCGACATGGTTTCTCGCACAGTAACGAAACTGACCAAAACAAACCAAAACATCGCTATTGGGTCCAAAAAGGTGGATTGGGTGCATTCGTTTCATTTCTGGACCGAAACTGTGCATCGTTTCGTTAACGGGCCGAACCGGTGCATTAAATGCAATCCCGGCATGGTTTTTCGCACACTAACGAAACTGACCAAAACAAACCAAAACATCACTATTGGGTCCAAAAAGGTGGATTGGGTGCGTTCGTTTCGTTTCTGGACAGAAACTGTGAATCGTTTCGTTAACGGGCCGAACCGGTGCATTAAATGCAACCCCGACATGGTTTCTCGCACAGTAACGAAACTGACCAAAACCAACAAAAACATCACTATTGGGTCCAAAAAGGTGGATTGGGTGCATTCGTTTCGTTTCTGGACCGAAACTGTGCATCGTTTCGTTAACGGGCCGAACCGGTGCATTAAATGCAACCCCGGCATGGTTTCTCGCACAGTAACGAAACTGACCAAAACAAACCAAAACATCACTATTGGGTCCAAAAAGGTGGATTGGGTGCGTTCGTTTCGTTTCTGGACCGAAACTGTGCATCGTTTCGTTAACGGGCCGAACCGGTGCATTAAATGCAACCCCGGCATGGTTTCTCGCACAGTAACGAAACTAACCAAAACGAAGCAAAAAATCACTATTGGGTCCAAAAAGGTGGATTGGGTGCGTTCGTTTCGTTTCTGGACCGAAACTGTGCATCGTTTCGTTAACGGGCCGAACCGGTGCATTAAATGCAACCCCGGCATGGTTTTTCGCACAGTAACGAAACTGACCAAAACGAACCAAAACATCACTATTGGGTCCAAAAAGGTGGATTGGGTGCGTTCGTTTCATTTCTGGACCGAAATTGTGCATCGTTTCGTTAACGGGCCGAACCGGTGCATTAAATTCAACCCCGACAAGGTTTCTCGCACAGTAACGAAACTGACCAAAACAAACCAAAACATCGCTATTGGGTCCAAAATGGTGGATTGGGTGCATTCGTTTCGTTTCTGGACCGAAATGGTGCATCGTTTCGTTAACGGGCCGAACCGGTGCATTAAATGCAACCCGGGCATGGTTTTTTTCACAGTAATGAAACTGACCAAAACCAACCAAAACATCACTATTGGGTCCAAAAAGGTGGATTGGGTGCGTACATTTCGTTTCTGGACCGAAACTGTGCATTGTTTCGTTAACGGGCCGAACCAGTGCATTAAATGCAACCCCAGCATGCTTTTTCGCACAGTAACGAAACTGACCAAAATGAAGCAAAACATCACTATTGGGTCCAAAAAGGTGGATTGGGTGCGTTCGTTTCATTTCTGGACCGAAACTGTGCATCGTTTCGTTAACGGGCCGAACCGGTGCATTAAATGCAACCCCGACATGGTTTCTCGCACAGTAACGAAACTGACCAAAACAAACCAAAACATCGCTATTGGGTCCAAAAAGGTGGATTGGGTGCATTCGTTTCATTTCTGGACCGAAACTGTGCATCGTTTCGTTAACGGGCCGAACCGGTGCATTAAATGCAATCCCGGCATGGTTTTTCGCACACTAACGAAACTGACCAAAACAAACCAAAACATCACTATTGGGTCCAAAAAGGTGGATTGGGTGCGTTCGTTTTGTTTCTGGACAGAAACTGTGAATCGTTTCGTTAACGGGCCGAACCGGTGCATTAAATGCAACCCCGACATGGTTTCTCGCACAGTAACGAAACTGACCAAAACCAACAAAAACATCACTATTGGGTCCAAAAAGGTGGATTGGGTGCGTTCGTTTCGTTTCTGGACCGAAACTGTGCATCGTTTCGTTAACGGGCCGAACCGGTGCATTAAATGCAACCCCGGCATGGTTTCTCGCACAGTAACGAAACTGACCAAAACAAACCAAAACATCACTATTGGGTCCAAAAAGGTGGATTGGGTGCGTTCGTTTCGTTTCTGGACCGAAATTGTGCATCGTTTCGTTAACGGGCCGAACCGGTGCATTAAATGCAACCCCGGCATGGTTTCTCGCACAGCAACGAAACTGACCAAAACGAAGCAAAAAATCGCTATTGGGTCCAAAAAGGTGGATTGGGTGCATTCGTTTCATTTCAGGACCGAAACTGTGCATCGTTTCGTTAACGGGCCGAACCGGTGCATTAAATGCAACCCCGGCATGGTTTCTCGCACAGTAACGAAACTGACCAAAACGAACCAAAACATCACTATTGGGTGCAAAAAGGTGGATTGGGTGCGTTCGTTTCGTTTCTGGACCGAAACTGTGCATCGTTTCGTTAACGGGCCGAACCGGTGCATTAAATGCAACCCCGACATGGTTTCTCGCACAGCAACGAAATTAACCAAAACGAAGCAAAACATCACTATTGGGTCCAAAAAGGTGGATTGGGTGCGTTCGTTTCATTTCTGGACCGAAACTGTGCATCGTTTCGTGAACGGGCCGAATCGGTGCATTAAATGCAACCCCGACATGGTTTCTCGCACAGTAACGAAACTGACCAAAACCAACCAAAACATCACTATTGGGTCCAAAAAGGTGGATTGGGTGCGTTCGTTTCCTTTCTGGACCGAAACTGTGCATCGTTTCGTCAATGGGCCGAACCGGTGCATTAAATGCAACCGTGGCATGGTTTCTCGCACAGTAACGAAACTGACCAAAACGAAGCAAAACATCACTATTGGGTCCAAAAAGGTGGATTGGGTGCGTTCGTTTCGTTTCTGGACCGAAACTGTGCATCGTTTCGTAAACGGGCCGATCCGGTGCATTAAATGCAACCCCGGCATGGTTTTTCAAACAGCAATGAAACTGACCAAAAGGAACCAAAACATCACTATTGGGTCCAAAAAGGTGGATTGGGTGCGTTCGTTTCATTTCTGGACCGAAATTGTGCATCGTTTCGTAAACGGGCCGAACCGGTGCATTAAATGCAACCCCGGCATGGTTTTTCAAACAGCAATGAAACTGACCAAAAGGAACCAAAACATCACTATTGGGTCCAAAAAGGTGGATTGGGTTCGTTCATTTCGTTTCTGGACCGAAACTGTGCATCGTTTCGTTAACGGGCCGAACCGGTGCATTAAATGCAACCCCGGCATGGTTTCTCGCACAGTAACGAAACTGACCAAAACAAACCAAAACATCACTATTGGGTCCAAAAAGGTGGATTGGGTGCGTTCGTTTCATTTCTGGACCGAAACTGTGCATCGTTTCGTTAACGGGCCGAACCGGTGCATTAAATGCAACCCCGGCATGGTTTCTCGCACAGTAACGAAACTAACCAAAACGAAGCAAAAAATCACTATTGGGTCCAAAAAGGTGGATTGGGTGCATTCGTTTCGTTTCTGGACCGAAACTGTGCATCGTTAACGGGCCGAACCGGTGCATTAAATGCAACCCCGGCATGGTTTCTCGCACAGTAACGAAACTGACCAAAACGAACCAAAACATCACTATTGGGTCCAAAAAGGTGGATTGGGTGCGTTCGTTTCGTTTCTGGACCGAAATTGTGCATCGTTTCGTTAACGGGCCGAACCGGTGCATTAAATGCAACCCCGGCATGGTTTTTCAAACAGCAATGAAACTGACCAAAAGGAACCAAAACATCACTATTGGGTCCAAAAAGGTGGATTGGGTTCGTTCATTTCGTTTCTGGACCGAAACTGTGCATCGTTTCGTTAACGGGCCGAACCGGTGCATTAAATGCAACCCCGGCATGGTTTCTCGCACAGTAACGAAACTGACCAAAACAAACCAAAACATCACTATTGGGTCCAAAAAGGTGGATTGGGTGCGTTCGTTTCGTTTCTGGACCGAAACTGTGCATCGTTTCGTTAACGGGCCGAACCGGTGCATTAAATGCAACCCCGGCATGGTTTCTCGCACAGTAACGAAACTAACCAAAACGAAGCAAAAAATCACTATTGGGTCCAAAAAGGTGGATTGGGTGCATTCGTTTCGTTTCTGGACCGAAACTGTGCATCGTTAACGGGCCGAACCGGTGCATTAAATGCAACCCCGGCATGGTTTCTCGCACAGTAACGAAACTGACCAAAACGAACCAAAACATCACTATTGGGTCCAAAAAGGTGGATTGGGTGCGTTCGTTTCGTTTCTGGACCGAAACTGTGCATCGTTTCGTTAACGGGCCGAACCGGTGCATTAAATGCAACCCCGACATGGTTTCTCGCACAGTAACGAAACTGACCAAAACAAACCAAAACATCGCTATTGGGTCCAAAAAGGTGGATTGGGTGCGTTCGTTTCGTTTCTGGACCGAAACTGTGCATCGTTTCGTCAACGGGCCGAACCGGTGCATTAAATGCAACCCCGGCATGGTTTTTTGCACAGTAACGAAACTGACCAAAACGAAGCAAAACATCACTATTGGGTCCAAAAAGGTGGATTGGGTGCGTTCGTTTCGTTTCTGGACCGAAACTGTGCATCGTTTCGTTAACGGGCCGAACCGGTGCATTAAATGCAACCCTGGCATGGTTTCTCGCACAGTAACGAAACTGACCAAAACCAACCAAAACATCACTATTGGGTCCAAAATGGTGGATTGGGTGTGTTCGTTTCGTTTCTGGACCGAATCTGTGCATCGTTTCCTTAACGGGCCGAACCGTTGCATTAAATGCAACCCCGGCATGGTTTCTCGCACAGCAACGAAACTGACCAAAACGAAGCAAAAAATCGCTATTGGGTCCAAAAAGGTGGATTGGGTGCATTCGTTTCATTTCTGGACCGAAACTGTGCATCGTTTCGTTAACGGGCCGAACCGGTGCATTAAATGCAACCCCGGCATGGTTTCTCGCACAGTAACGAAACTGACCAAAACGAACCAAAACATCACTATTGGGTGCAAAAAGGTGGATTGGGTGCGTTCGTTTCGTTTCTGGACCGAAACTGTGCATCGTTTCGTTAACGGGCCGAACCGGTGCATTAAATGCAACCCCGACATGGTTTCTCGCACAGCAACGAAATTAACCAAAACGAAGCAAAACATCACAATTGGGTCCAAAAAGGTGGATTGGGTGCGTTCGTTTCATTTCTGGACCGAAACTGTGCATCGTTTCGTGAACGGGCCGAATCGGTGCATTAAATGCAACCCCGGCATGGTTTCTCGCACAGTAACGAAACTGACCAAAACCAACCAAAACATCACTATTGGGTCCAAAAAGGTGGATTGGGTGCGTTCGTTTCGTTTCTGGACCGAAACTGTGCATCGTTTCGTCAATGGGCCGAACCGGTGCATTAAATGCAACCGTGGCATGGTTTCTCGCACAGTAACGAAACTGACCAAAACGAAGCAAAACATCACTATTGGGTCCAAAAAGGTGGATTGGGTGCGTTCGTTTCGTTTCTGGACCGAAACTGTGCATCGTTTCGTAAACGGGCCGATCCGGTGCATTAAATGCAACCCCGGCATGGTTTTTCAAACAGCAATGAAACTGACCAAAAGGAACCAAAACATCACTATTGGGTCCAAAAAGGTGGATTGGGTGCGTTCGTTTCATTTCTGGACCGAAATTGTGCATCGTTTCGTAAACGGGCCGAACCGGTGCATTAAATGCAACCCCGGCATGGTTTTTCAAACAGCAATGAAACTGACCAAAAGGAACCAAAACATCACTATTGGGTCCAAAAAGGTGGATTGGGTTCGTTCATTTCGTTTCTGGACCGAAACTGTGCATCGTTTCGTTAACGGGCCGAACCGGTGCATTAAATGCAACCCCGGCATGGTTTCTCGCACAGTAACGAAACTGACCAAAACAAACCAAAACATCACTATTGGGTCCAAAAAGGTGGATTGGGTGCGTTCGTTTCATTTCTGGACCGAAACTGTGCATCGTTTCGTTAACGGGCCGAACCGGTGCATTAAATGCAACCCCGGCATGGTTTCTCGCACAGTAACGAAACTAACCAAAACGAAGCAAAAAATCACTATTGGGTCCAAAAAGGTGGATTGGGTGCATTCGTTTCGTTTCTGGACCGAAACTGTGCATCGTTAACGGGCCGAACCGGTGCATTAAATGCAACCCCGGCATGGTTTCTCGCACAGTAACGAAACTGACCAAAACGAACCAAAACATCACTATTGGGTCCAAAAAGGTGGATTGGGTGCGTTCGTTTCGTTTCTGGACCGAAATTGTGCATCGTTTCGTTAACGGGCCGAACCGGTGCATTAAATGCAACCCCGGCATGGTTTTTCAAACAGCAATGAAACTGACCAAAAGGAACCAAAACATCACTATTGGGTCCAAAAAGGTGGATTGGGTTCGTTCATTTCGTTTCTGGACCGAAACTGTGCATCGTTTCGTTAACGGGCCGAACCGGTGCATTAAATGCAACCCCGGCATGGTTTCTCGCACAGTAACGAAACTGACCAAAACAAACCAAAACATCACTATTGGGTCCAAAAAGGTGGATTGGGTGCGTTCGTTTCGTTTCTGGACCGAAACTGTGCATCGTTTCGTTAACGGGCCGAACCGGTGCATTAAATGCAACCCCGGCATGGTTTCTCGCACAGTAACGAAACTAACCAAAACGAAGCAAAAAATCACTATTGGGTCCAAAAAGGTGGATTGGGTGCATTCGTTTCGTTTCTGGACCGAAACTGTGCATCGTTAACGGGCCGAACCGGTGCATTAAATGCAACCCCGGCATGGTTTCTCGCACAGTAACGAAACTGACCAAAACGAACCAAAACATCACTATTGGGTCCAAAAAGGTGGATTGGGTGCGTTCGTTTCGTTTCTGGACCGAAACTGTGCATCGTTTCGTTAACGGGCCGAACCGGTGCATTAAATGCAACCCCGACATGGTTTCTCGCACAGTAACGAAACTGACCAAAACAAACCAAAACATCGCTATTGGGTCCAAAATGGTGGATTGGGTGCGTTCGTTTCGTTTCTGGACCGAAACTGTGCATCGTTTCGTCAACGGGCCGAACCGGTGCATTAAATGCAACCCCGGCATGGTTTTTTGCACAGTAACGAAACTGACCAAAACGAAGCAAAACATCACTATTGGGTCCAAAAAGGTGGATTGGGTGCGTTCGTTTCGTTTCTGGACCGAAACTGTGCATCGTTTCGTTAACGGGCCGAACCGGTGCATTAAATGCAACCCTGGCATGGTTTCTCGCACAGTAACGAAACTGACCAAAACCAACCAAAACATCACTATTGGGTCCAAAATGGTGGATTGGGTGTGTTCGTTTCGTTTCTGGACCGAATCTGTGCATCGTTTCCTTAACGGGCCGAACCGTTGCATTAAATGCAACCCCGGCATGGTTTCTCGCACAGTAACGAAACTAACCAAAACGAAGCAAAACATCACTATTGGGTCCAAAAAGGTGGATTGGGTGCGTTTGTTTCATTTCTGGACCGAAACTGTGCATCGTTTCGTTAACGGGCTGAACCTGTGCATTAAATGCAACCCCGGCATGGTTTCTCGCACAGTAACGAAACTGACCAAAACGAACCAAAACATCACTATTGGGTCCAAAAAGGTGGATTGGGTGCATTCGTTTCATTTCTGGACAGAAACTGTGAATCGTTTCGTTAACGGGCCGAACCGGTGCATTAAATGCAACCCCGACATGGTTTCTCGCACAGTAACGAAACTGACCAAAACCAACAAAAACATCACTATTGGGTCCAAAAAGGTGGATTGGGTGCGTTCGTTTTGTTTCTGGACCGAAACTGTGCATCGTTTCGTTAACGGGCCGAACCGGTGCATTAAATGCAACCCCGGCATGGTTTCTCGCACAGTAACGAAACTGACCAAAACAAACCAAAACATCACTATTGGGTCCAAAAAGGTGGATTGGGTGCGTTCGTTTCGTTTCTGGACTGAAACTGTGCATCGTTTCGTTAACGGGCCGAACCGGTGTATTAAATGCAACCCCGACATGGTTTCTCGCACAGTAACGAAACTGACCAAAACCAACCAAAACATCACTATTGGGTCCAAAAAGGTGGATTGGGTGCGTTCGTTTCGTTTCTGGACCGAAACTGTGCATCGTTTCGTTAACGGGCCGAACCGGTGCATTAAATGCAACCCCGGCATGGTTTCTCGCACAGTAACGAAACTGACCAAAACAAACCAAAACATCACTATTGGGTCCAAAATGGTGGATTGGGTGTGTTCGTTTCATTTCTGGACCGAATCTGTGCATCGTTTCCTTAACGGGCCGAACCGGTGCATTAAATGCAACCCCGGCATGGTTTCTCGCACAGTAACGAAACTAACCAAAACGAAGCAAAACATCACTATTGGGTCCAAAAAGGTGGATTGGGTGCGTTTGTTTCATTTCTGGACCGAAACTGTGCATCGTTTCGTTAACGGGCCGAACCGGTGCATTAAATGCAACCCCGGCATGGTTTCTCGCACAGTAACGAAACTGACCAAAACAAACCAAAACATCACTATTGGGTCCAAAAAGGTGGATTGGGTGCGTTCGTTTCGTTTCTGGACTGAAACTGTGCATCGTTTCGTTAACGGGCCGAACCGGTGTATTAAATGCAACCCCGACATTGTTTCTCGCACAGTAACGAAACTGACCAAAACCAACCAAAACATCACTATTGGGTCCAAAAAGGTGGATTGGGTGCGTTCGTTTCGTTTCTGGACCGAAACTGTGCATCGTTTCGTTAACGGGCCGAACCGGTGCATTAAATGCAACCCCGGCATGGTTTTTCGCACAGTAACGAAACTGACCAAAACGAACCAAAACATCACTATTGGGTCCAAAAAGGTGGATTGGGTGCGTTCGTTTCATTTCTGGACCGAAATTGTGCATCGTTTCGTTAACGGGCCGAACCGGTGCATTAAATTCAACCCCGACATGGTTTCTCGCACAGTAACGAAACTGACCAAAACAAACCAAAACATCGCTATTGGGTCCAAAATGGTGGATTGGGTGCATTCGTTTCGTTTCTGGACCGAAATGGTGCATCGTTTCGTTAACGGGCCGAACCGGTGCATTAAATGCAACCCGGGCATGGTTTTTTTCACAGTAATGAAACTGACCAAAACCAACCAAAACATCACTATTGGGTCCAAAAAGGTGGATTGGGTGCGTACATTTCGTTTCTGGACCGAAACTGTGCATTGTTTCGTTAACGGGCCGAACCAGTGCATTAAATGCAACCCCAGCATGCTTTTTCGCACAGTAACGAAACTGACCAAAATGAAGCAAAACATCACTATTGGGTCCAAAAAGGTGGATTGGGTGCGTTCGTTTCGTTTCTGGACCGAAACTGTGCATCGTTTCGTTAACGGGCCGAACCGGTGCATTAAATGCAACCCCGACATGGTTTCTCGCACAGTAACGAAACTGACCAAAACAAACCAAAACATCGCTATTGGGTCCAAAAAGGTGGATTGGGTGCATTCGTTTCATTTCTGGACCGAAACTGTGCATCGTTTCGTTAACGGGCCGAACCGGTGCATTAAATGCAATCCCGGCATGGTTTTTCGCACACTAATGAAACTGACCAAAACAAACCAAAACATCACTATTGGGTCCAAAAAGGTGGATTGGGTGCGTTCGTTTCGTTTCTGGACAGAAACTGTGAATCGTTTCGTTAACGGGCCGAACCGGTGCATTAAATGCAACCCCGACATGGTTTCTCGCACAGTAACGAAACTGACCAAAACCAACAAAA
The DNA here is from genome assembly GCA_033239725.1 of Echinochloa phyllopogon. Classification (NCBI taxonomy): domain Eukaryota; kingdom Viridiplantae; phylum Streptophyta; class Magnoliopsida; order Poales; family Poaceae; genus Echinochloa; species Echinochloa phyllopogon. Next base: position 34,206,423 of record BTCW01000014.1, on the reverse strand, counting down.
ACATCACTATTGGGTCCAAAAAGGTGGATTGGGTGCGTTCGTTTTGTTTCTGGACCGAAACTGTGCATCGTTTCGTTAACGGGCCGAACCGGTGCATTAAATGCAACCCCGACATGGTTTCTCGCACAATAATGAAACTGACCAAAACAAACCAAAACATCACTATTGGGTCCAAAAAGGTGGATTGGGTGCGTTCGTTTCGTTTCTGGACCGAAACTGTGCATCGTTTCGTTAACGGGCCGAACCGGTGCATTAAATGCAACCCCGGCATGGTTTTTCCCACAGTAACGAAACTGACCAAAACGAACCAAAACATCACTATTGGATCCAAAAAGGTAGATTGGGTGCGTTCGTTTCGTTTCTGGACCAAAACTGTGCATCGTTTCGTTAACGGGCCGAACCGGTGCATTAAATGCAACCGTGGCATGGTTTCTCGCACAGTAACGAAACTGACCAAAACGAACCAAAACATCACTATTGGGTCCAAAAAGGTGGATTGGGTGCATTCGTTTCATTTCTGGATCGAAATTGTGCATCATTTCGTAAACGGGCCGATCCGGTGCATTAAATGCAACCCCGGCATGGTTTTTCAAACAGCAATGAAACTGACCAAAAGGAACCAAAACATCACTATTGGGTCCAAAAAGGTGGATTGGGTGCGTTCGTTTCATTTCTGGACCGAAATTGTGCATCGTTTCGTAAACGGGCCGAACCGGTGCATTAAATGCAACCCCGGCATGGTTTTTCAAACAGCAATGAAACTGATCAAAAGGAACCAAAACATCACTATTGGGTCCAAAAAGGTGGATTGGGTGCGTTCATTTCGTTTCTGGACCGAAACTGTGCATCGTTTCGTTAACGGGCCGAACCGGTGCATTAAATGCAACCCCGGCATGGTTTCTCGCACAGTAACGAAACTGACCAAAACAAACCAAAACATCACTATTGGGTCCAAAAAGGTGGATTGGGTGCGTTCGTTTCGTTTCTGGACTGAAACTGTGCATCGTTTCGTTAACGGGCCGAACCGGTGTATTAAATGCAACCCCGACATTGTTTCTCGCACAGTAACGAAACTGACCAAAACCAACCAAAACATCACTATTGGGTCCAAAAAGGTGGATTGGGTGCGTTCGTTTCGTTTCTGGACCGAAACTGTGCATCGTTTCGTTAACGGGCCGAACCGGTGCATTAAATGCAACCCCGGCATGGTTTTTCGCACAGTAACGAAACTGACCAAAACGAACCAAAACATCACTATTGGGTCCAAAAAGGTGGATTGGGTGCGTTCGTTTCATTTCTGGACCGAAATTGTGCATCGTTTCGTTAACGGGCCGAACCGGTGCATTAAATTCAACCCCGACATGGTTTCTCGCACAGTAACGAAACTGACCAAAACAAACCAAAACATCGCTATTGGGTCCAAAATGGTGGATTGGGTGCATTCGTTTCGTTTCTGGACCGAAATGGTGCATCGTTTCGTTAACGGGCCGAACCGGTGCATTAAATGCAACCCGGGCATGGTTTTTTTCACAGTAATGAAACTGACCAAAACCAACCAAAACATCACTATTGGGTCCAAAAAGGTGGATTGGGTGCGTACATTTCGTTTCTGGACCGAAACTGTGCATTGTTTCGTTAACGGGCCGAACCAGTGCATTAAATGCAACCCCAGCATGCTTTTTCGCACAGTAACGAAACTGACCAAAATGAAGCAAAACATCACTATTGGGTCCAAAAAGGTGGATTGGGTGCGTTCGTTTCGTTTCTGGACCGAAACTGTGCATCGTTTCGTTAACGGGCCGAACCGGTGCATTAAATGCAACCCCGACATGGTTTCTCGCACAGTAACGAAACTGACCAAAACAAACCAAAACATCGCTATTGGGTCCAAAAAGGTGGATTGGGTGCATTCGTTTCATTTCTGGACCGAAACTGTGCATCGTTTCGTTAACGGGCCGAACCGGTGCATTAAATGCAATCCCGGCATGGTTTTTCGCACACTAATGAAACTGACCAAAACAAACCAAAACATCACTATTGGGTCCAAAAAGGTGGATTGGGTGCGTTCGTTTCGTTTCTGGACAGAAACTGTGAATCGTTTCGTTAACGGGCCGAACCGGTGCATTAAATGCAACCCCGACATGGTTTCTCGCACAGTAACGAAACTGACCAAAACCAACAAAAACATCACTATTGGGTCCAAAAAGGTGGATTGGGTGCGTTCGTTTTGTTTCTGGACCGAAACTGTGCATCGTTTCGTTAACGGGCCGAACCGGTGCATTAAATGCAACCCCGACATGGTTTCTCGCACAATAATGAAACTGACCAAAACAAACCAAAACATCACTATTGGGTCCAAAAAGGTGGATTGGGTGCGTTCGTTTCGTTTCTGGACCGAAACTGTGCATCGTTTCGTTAACGGGCCGAACCGGTGCATTAAATGCAACCCCGGCATGGTTTTTCCCACAGTAACGAAACTGACCAAAACGAACCAAAACATCACTATTGGATCCAAAAAGGTAGATTGGGTGCGTTCGTTTCGTTTCTGGACCAAAACTGTGCATCGTTTCGTTAACGGGCCGAACCGGTGCATTAAATGCAACCGTGGCATGGTTTCTCGCACAGTAACGAAACTGACCAAAACGAACCAAAACATCACTATTGGGTCCAAAAAGGTGGATTGGGTGCATTCGTTTCATTTCTGGATCGAAATTGTGCATCATTTCGTAAACGGGCCGATCCGGTGCATTAAATGCAACCCCGGCATGGTTTTTCAAACAGCAATGAAACTGACCAAAAGGAACCAAAACATCACTATTGGGTCCAAAAAGGTGGATTGGGTGCGTTCGTTTCATTTCTGGACCGAAATTGTGCATCGTTTCGTAAACGGGCCGAACCGGTGCATTAAATGCAACCCCGGCATGGTTTTTCAAACAGCAATGAAACTGATCAAAAGGAACCAAAACATCACTATTGGGTCCAAAAAGGTGGATTGGGTGCGTTCATTTCGTTTCTGGACCGAAACTGTGCATCGTTTCGTTAACGGGCCGAACCGGTGCATTAAATGCAACCCCGGCATGGTTTCTCGCACAGTAACGAAACTGACCAAAACAAACCAAAACATCACTATTGGGTCCAAAAAGGTGGATTGGGTGCGTTCATTTCGTTTCTGGACCGAAACTGTGCATCGTTTCGTTAACGGGCCGAACCGGTGCATTAAATGCAACCCCGGCATGGTTTCTCGCACAGTAACGAAACTAACCAAAACGAAGCAAAAAATCACTATTGGGTCCAAAAAGGTGGATTGGGTGCGTTCGTTTCGTTTCTGGACCGAAACTGTGCATCGTTTCGTTAACGGGCCGAACCGGTGCATTAAATGCAACCCCGGCATGGTTTCTCGCACAGTAACGAAACTGACCAAAACGAACCAAAACATCACTATTGGGTCCAAAAAGGTGGATTGGGTGCGTTCGTTTCGTTTTTGGACCGAAACTGTGCATCGTTTCGTTAACGGGCCGAACCGGTGCATTAAATGCAACCCCGGCATGGTTTCTCGCACAGTAACGAAATTAACCAAAACGAAGCAAAACATCACTATTGGGTCCAAAAAGGTGGATTGGGTGCGTTCGTTTCGTTTCTGGACCGAAACTGTGCATCGTTTCGTTAACGGGCCGAACCGGTGCATTAAATGCAACCCCGGCATGGTTTCTCGCACAGTAACGAAACTAACCAAAACGAAGCAAAACATCACTATTGGGTCCAAAAAGGTGGATTGGGTGCGTTTGTTTCATTTCTGGACCGAAACTGTGCATCGTTTCGTTAACGGGCTGAACCTGTGCATTAAATGCAACCCCGGCATGGTTTCTCGCACAGTAACGAAACTAACCAAAACGAAGCAAAAAATCACTATTGGGTCCAAAAAGGTGGATTGGGTGCATTCGTTTCGTTTCTGGACCGAAACTGTGCATCGTTAACGGGCCGAACCGGTGCATTAAATGCAACCCCGGCATGGTTTCTCGCACAGTAACGAAACTGACCAAAACGAACCAAAACATCACTATTGGGTCCAAAAAGGTGGATTGGGTGCGTTCGTTTCGTTTCTGGACCGAAACTGTGCATCGTTTCGTTAACGGGCCGAACCGGTGCATTAAATGCAACCCCGACATGGTTTCTCGCACAGTAACGAAACTGACCAAAACAAACCAAAACATCGCTATTGGGTCCAAAAAGGTGGATTGGGTGCGTTCGTTTCGTTTCTGGACCGAAACTGTGCATCGTTTCGTCAACGGGCCGAACCGGTGCATTAAATGCAACCCCGGCATGGTTTTTTGCACAGTAACGAAACTGACCAAAACGAAGCAAAACATCACTATTGGGTCCAAAAAGGTGGATTGGGTGCGTTCGTTTCGTTTCTGGACCGAAACTGTGCATCGTTTCGTTAACGGGCCGAACCGGTGCATTAAATGCAACCCTGGCATGGTTTCTCGCACAGTAACGAAACTGACCAAAACCAACCAAAACATCACTATTGGGTCCAAAATGGTGGATTGGGTGTGTTCGTTTCGTTTCTGGACCGAATCTGTGCATCGTTTCCTTAACGGGCCGAACCGTTGCATTAAATGCAACCCCGGCATGGTTTCTCGCACAGTAACGAAACTAACCAAAACGAAGCAAAACATCACTATTGGGTCCAAAAAGGTGGATTGGGTGCGTTTGTTTCATTTCTGGACCGAAACTGTGCATCGTTTCGTTAACGGGCTGAACCTGTGCATTAAATGCAACCCCGGCATGGTTTCTCGCACAGTAACGAAACTGACCAAAACGAACCAAAACATCACTATTGGGTCCAAAAAGGTGGATTGGGTGCATTCGTTTCATTTCTGGACAGAAACTGTGAATCGTTTCGTTAACGGGCCGAACCGGTGCATTAAATGCAACCCCGACATGGTTTCTCGCACAGTAACGAAACTGACCAAAACCAACAAAAACATCACTATTGGGTCCAAAAAGGTGGATTGGGTGCGTTCGTTTTGTTTCTGGACCGAAACTGTGCATCGTTTCGTTAACGGGCCGAACCGGTGCATTAAATGCAACCCCGGCATGGTTTCTCGCACAGTAACGAAACTGACCAAAACAAACCAAAACATCACTATTGGGTCCAAAAAGGTGGATTGGGTGCGTTCGTTTCGTTTCTGGACTGAAACTGTGCATCGTTTCGTTAACGGGCCGAACCGGTGTATTAAATGCAACCCCGACATGGTTTCTCGCACAGTAACGAAACTGACCAAAACCAACCAAAACATCACTATTGGGTCCAAAAAGGTGGATTGGGTGTGTTCGTTTCGTTTCTGGACCGAAACTGTGCATCGTTTCGTTAACGGGCCGAACCGGTGCATTAAATGCAACCCCGGCATGGTTTCTCGCACAGTAACGAAACTGACCAAAACCAACCAAAACATCACTATTGGGTCCAAAATGGTGGATTGGGTGTGTTCGTTTCATTTCTGGACCGAATCTGTGCATCGTTTCCTTAACGGGCCGAACCGGTGCATTAAATGCAACCCCGGCATGGTTTCTCGCACAGTAACGAAACTAACCAAAACGAAGCAAAACATCACTATTGGGTCCAAAAAGGTGGATTGGGTGCGTTTGTTTCATTTCTGGACCGAAACTGTGCATCGTTTCGTTAACGGGCCGAACCGGTGCATTAAATGCAACCCCGGCATGGTTTCTCGCACAGTAACGAAACTGACCAAAACAAACCAAAACATCACTATTGGGTCCAAAAAGGTGGATTGGGTGCGTTCGTTTCGTTTCTGGACTGAAACTGTGCATCGTTTCGTTAACGGGCCGAACCGGTGTATTAAATGCAACCCCGACATTGTTTCTCGCACAGTAACGAAACTGACCAAAACCAACCAAAACATCACTATTGGGTCCAAAAAGGTGGATTGGGTGCGTTCGTTTCGTTTCTGGACCGAAACTGTGCATCGTTTCGTTAACGGGCCGAACCGGTGCATTAAATGCAACCCCGGCATGGTTTTTCGCACAGTAACGAAACTGACCAAAACGAACCAAAACATCACTATTGGGTCCAAAAAGGTGGATTGGGTGCGTTCGTTTCATTTCTGGACCGAAATTGTGCATCGTTTCGTTAACGGGCCGAACCGGTGCATTAAATTCAACCCCGACATGGTTTCTCGCACAGTAACGAAACTGACCAAAACGAACCAAAACATCGCTATTGGGTCCAAAATGGTGGATTGGGTGCATTCGTTTCGTTTCTGGACCGAAATGGTGCATCGTTTCGTTAACGGGCCGAACCGGTGCATTAAATGCAACCCGGGCATGGTTTTTTTCACAGTAATGAAACTGACCAAAACCAACCAAAACATCACTATTGGGTCCAAAAAGGTGGATTGGGTGCGTTCGTTTTGTTTCTGGACCGAAACTGTGCATCGTTTCGTTAACGGGCCGAACCGGTGCATTAAATGCAACCCCGGCATGGTTTCTCGCACAGTAACGAAACTGACCAAAACAAACCAAAACATCACTATTGGGTCCAAAAAGGTGGATTGGGTGCGTTCGTTTCGTTTCTGGACTGAAACTGTGCATCGTTTCGTTAACGGGCCGAACCGGTGTATTAAATGCAACCCCGACATGGTTTCTCGCACAGTAACGAAACTGACCAAAACCAACCAAAACATCACTATTGGGTCCAAAAAGGTGGATTGGGTGTGTTCGTTTCGTTTCTGGACCGAAACTGTGCATCGTTTCGTTAACGGGCCGAACCGGTGCATTAAATGCAACCCCGGCATGGTTTCTCGCACAGTAACGAAACTGACCAAAACCAACCAAAACATCACTATTGGGTCCAAAATGGTGGATTGGGTGTGTTCGTTTCATTTCTGGACCGAATCTGTGCATCGTTTCCTTAACGGGCCGAACCGGTGCATTAAATGCAACCCCGGCATGGTTTCTCGCACAGTAACGAAACTAACCAAAACGAAGCAAAACATCACTATTGGGTCCAAAAAGGTGGATTGGGTGCGTTTGTTTCATTTCTGGACCGAAACTGTGCATCGTTTCGTTAACGGGCCGAACCGGTGCATTAAATGCAACCCCGGCATGGTTTCTCGCACAGTAACGAAACTGACCAAAACAAACCAAAACATCACTATTGGGTCCAAAAAGGTGGATTGGGTGCGTTCGTTTCGTTTCTGGACCGAAACTGTGCATCGTTTCGTTAACGGGCCGAACCGGTGCATTAAATGCAACCCCGGCATGGTTTTTCCCACAGTAACGAAACTGACCAAAACGAACCAAAACATCACTATTGGATCCAAAAAGGTAGATTGGGTGCGTTCGTTTCGTTTCTGGACCAAAACTGTGCATCGTTTCGTTAACGGGCCGAACCGGTGCATTAAATGCAACCGTGGCATGGTTTCTCGCACAGTAACGAAACTGACCAAAACGAACCAAAACATCACTATTGGGTCCAAAAAGGTGGATTGGGTGCATTCGTTTCATTTCTGGATCGAAATTGTGCATCATTTCGTAAACGGGCCGATCCGGTGCATTAAATGCAACCCCGGCATGGTTTTTCAAACAGCAATGAAACTGACCAAAAGGAACCAAAACATCACTATTGGGTCCAAAAAGGTGGATTGGGTGCGTTCGTTTCATTTCTGGACCGAAATTGTGCATCGTTTCGTAAACGGGCCGAACCGGTGCATTAAATGCAACCCCGGCATGGTTTTTCAAACAGCAATGAAACTGATCAAAAGGAACCAAAACATCACTATTGGGTCCAAAAAGGTGGATTGGGTGCGTTCATTTCGTTTCTGGACCGAAACTGTGCATCGTTTCGTTAACGGGCCGAACCGGTGCATTAAATGCAACCCCGGCATGGTTTCTCGCACAGTAACGAAACTGACCAAAACAAACCAAAACATCACTATTGGGTCCAAAAAGGTGGATTGGGTGCGTTCGTTTCGTTTCTGGACCGAAACTGTGCATCGTTTCGTTAACGGGCCGAACCGGTGCATTAAATGCAACCCCGGCATGGTTTCTCGCACAGTAACGAAACTAACCAAAACGAAGCAAAAAATCACTATTGGGTCCAAAAAGGTGGATTGGGTGCGTTCGTTTCGTTTCTGGACCGAAACTGTGCATCGTTTCGATAACGGGCCGAACCGGTGCATTAAATGCAACCCCGGCATGGTTTCTCGCACAGTAACGAAACTGACCAAAACGAACCAAAACATCACTATTGGGTCCAAAAAGGTGGATTGGGTGCGTTCGTTTTGTTTCTGGACCGAAACTGTGCATCGTTTCGTTAACGGGCCGAACCGGTGCATTAAATGCAACCCCGACATGGTTTCTCGCACAATAACGAAACTGACCAAAACAAACCAAAACATCGCTATTGGGTCCAAAAAGGTGGATTGGGTGCGTTCGTTTCGTTTCTGGACCGAAACTGTGCATCGTTTCGTCAACGGGCCGAATCGGTGCATTAAATGCAACCCCGGCATGGTTTTTTGCACAGTAACGAAACTGACCAAAACGAAGCAAAACATCACTATTGGGTCCAAAAAGGTGGATTGGGTGCGTTCGTTTCGTTTCTGGACCGAAACTGTGCATCGTTTCGTTAACGGGCCGAACCGGTGCATTAAATGCAACCCCGGCATGGTTTCTCGCACAGTAATGAAACTGACCAAAACAAACCAAAACATCACTATTGGGTCCAAAAAGGTGGATTGGGTGCGTTCGTTTTGTTTCTGGACTGAAACTGTGCATCGTTTCGTTAACGGGCCGAACCGGTGCATTAAATGCAACCCCGGCATGGTTTCTCGCACAGTAACGAAACTGACCAAAACAAACCAAAACATCACTATTGGGTCCAAAAAGGTGGATTGGGTGCGTTCGTTTCATTTCTGGACCGAAACTGTGCATCGTTTCGTTAACGGGCCGAACCGGTGCATTAAATGCAACCCCGGCATGGTTTCTCGCACAGTAACGAAACTGACCAAAACCAACCAAAACATCACTATTGGGTCCAAAATGGTGGATTGGGTGTGTTCGTTTCGTTTCTGGACCGAATCTGTGCATCGTTTCCTTAACGGGCCGAACCGGTGCATTAAATGCAACCCCGGCATGGTTTCTCGCACAGTAACGAAACTAACCAAAACGAAGCAAAACATCACTATTGGGTCCAAAAAGGTGGATTGGGTGCGTTCGTTTTGTTTCTGGACCGAAACTGTGCATCGTTTCGTTAACGGGCCGAACCGGTGCATTAAATGCAACCCCGACATGGTTTCTCGCACAGTAACGAAACTGACCAAAACAAACCAAAACATCGCTATTGGGTCCAAAAAGGTGGATTGGGTGCGTTCGTTTCGTTTCTGGACCGAAACTGTGCATCGTTTCGTCAACGGGCCGAACCGGTGCATTAAATGCAACCCCGGCATGGTTTTTTGCACAGTAACGAAACTGACCAAAACGAAGCAAAACATCACTATTGGGTCCAAAAAGGTGGATTGGGTGCGTTCGTTTCGTTTCTGGACCGAAACTGTGCATCGTTTCGTTAACGGGCCGAACCGGTGCATTAAATGCAACCCCGGCATGGTTTCTCGCACAGTAATGAAACTGACCAAAACAAACCAAAACATCACTATTGGGTCCAAAAAGGTGGATTGGGTGCGTTCGTTTCGTTTCTGGACTAAAACTGTGCATCGTTTCGTTAACGGGCCGAACCGGTGTATTAAATGCAACCCCGACATGGTTTCTCGCACAGTAACGAAACTGACCAAAACCAACCAAAACATCACTATTGGGTCCAAAAAGGTGGATTGGGTGCGTTCGTTTCGTTTCTGGACCGAAACTGTGCATCGTTTCGTTAACGGGCCGAACCGGTGCATTAAATGCAACCCCGGCATGGTTTCTCGCACAGTAACGAAACTGACCAAAACCAACCAAAACATCACTATTGGGTCCAAAATGGTGGATTGGGTGTGTTCGTTTCGTTTCTGGACCGAATCTGTGCATCGTTTCCTTAACGGGCCGAACCGGTGCATTAAATGCAACCCCGGCATGGTTTCTCGCACAGTAACGAAACTAACCAAAACGAAGCAAAACATCACTATTGGGTCCAAAAAGGTGGATTGGGTGCGTTTGTTTCATTTCTGGACCGAAACTGTGCATCGTTTCGTTAACGGGCTGAACCTGTGCATTAAATGCAACCCCGGCATGGTTTCTCGCACAGTAACGAAACTGACCAAAACGAACCAAAACATCACTATTGGTTCCAAAAAGGTGGATTGGGTGCGTTCGTTTCGTTTCTGGACCGAAATTGTGCATCGTTTCGTTAACGGGCCGAACCGGTGCATTAAATGCAACCCCGACATGGTTTCTCGCACAGTAACGAAACTGACCAAAACAAACCAAAACATCGCTATTGGGTCCAAAATGGTGGATTGGGTGCATTCGTTTCGTTTCTGGACCGAAATGGTGCATCGTTTCGTTAACGGGCCGAACCGGTGCATTAAATGCAACCCAGGCATGGTTTTTTGCACAGTAATGAAACTGACCAAAACCAACAAAAACATCACTATTGGGTCCAAAAAGGTGGATTGGGTGCGTACATTTCGTTTCTGGACCGAAACTGTGCATTGTTTCGTTAACGGGCCGAACCAGTGCATTAAATGCAACCCCAGCATGCTTTTTCGCACAGTAACGAAACTGACCAAAATGAAGCAAAACATCACTATTGGGTCCAAAAAGGTGGATTGGGTGCGTTCGTTTCGTTTCTGGACCGAAACTGTGCATCGTTTCGTTAACGGGCCGAACCGGTGCATTAAATGCAACCCCGACATGGTTTCTCGCACAGTAACGAAACTGACCAAAACAAACCAAAACATCGCTATTGGGTCCAAAAAGGTGGATTGGGTGCATTCGTTTCATTTCTGGACCGAAACTGTGCATCGTTTCGTTAACGGGCCGAACCGGTGCATTAAATGCAATCCCGGCATGGTTTTTCGCACACTAACGAAACTGACCAAACCAAACCAAAACATCACTATTGGGTCCAAAAAGGTGGATTGGGTGCATTCGTTTCGTTTCTGGACCGAAACTGTGCATCGTTTCGTTAACGGGCCGAACCGGTGCATTAAATGCAACCCCGCCATGGTTTCTCGCACAGTAACGAAACTGACCAAAACAAACCAAAACATCGCTATTGGGTCCAAAAAGGTGGATTGGGTGCATTCGTTTCATTTCTGGACCGAAACTGTGCATCGTTTCGTTAACGGGCCGAACCGGTGCATTAAATGCAACCCCGGCATGGTTTTTCGCACACTAACGAAACTGACCAAAACGAACCAAAACATCACTATTGGGTCCAAAAAGGTGGATTGGGTGCGTTCGTTTCATTTCTGGACCGAAACTGTGCATCGTTTCGTTAACGGGCCGAACCGGTGCATTAAATGCAACCCCGGCATGGTTTTTCGCACAGTAACGAAACTGACCAAAACGAACCAAAACATCACTATTGGGTCCAAAAAGGTGGATTGGGTGCGTTCGTTTCGTTTCTGGACCGAAACTGTGCATCGTTTCGTTAACGGGCCGAACCGGTGCATTAAATGCAACCCCGACATGGTTTCTCGCACAGTAACGAAACTGACCAAAACAAACCAAAACATCGCTATTGGGTCCAAAAAGGTGGATTGGGTGCATTCGTTTCATTTCTGGACCGAAACTGTGCATCGTTTCGTTAACGGGCCGAACCGGTGCATTAAATGCAATCCCGGCATGGTTTTTCGCACACTAATGAAACTGACCAAAACAAACCAAAACATCACTATTGGGTCCAAAAAGGTGGATTGGGTGCGTTCGTTTCGTTTCTGGACAGAAACTGTGAATCGTTTCGTTAACGGGCCGAACCGGTGCATTAAATGCAACCCCGACATGGTTTCTCGCACAGTAACGAAACTGACCAAAACCAACCAAAACATCACTATTGGGTCCAAAAAGGTGGATTGGGTGCGTTCGTTTCGTTTCTGGACCGAAACTGTGCATCGTTTCCTTAACGGGCCGAACCGGTGCATTAAATTCAACCCCGACATGGTTTCTCGCACAGTAACGAAACTGACCAAAACGAACCAAAACATCACTATTGGGTCCAAAAAGGTGGATTGGGTGCGTTCGTTTCATTTCTGGACCGAAATTGTGCATCGTTTCGTTAACGGGCCGAACCGGTGCATTAAATTCAACCCCGACATGGTTTCTCGCACAGTAACGAAACTGACCAAAACAAACCAAAACATCGCTATTGGGTCCAAAAAGGTGGATTGGGTGCGTTCGTTTCATTTCTGGACCGAAACTGTGCATCGTTTCGTTAACGGGCCGAACCGGTGCATTAAATGCAACCCCGGCATGGTTTCTCGCACAGTAACGAAACTGACCAAAACCAACCAAAACATCACTATTGGGTCCAAAAAGGTGGATTGGGTGCGTTCGTTTCGTTTCTGGACTGAAACTGTGCATCGTTTCGTTAACGGGCCGAACCGGTGTATTAAATGCAACCCCGACATGGTTTCTCGCACAGTAACGAAACTGACCAAAACCAACCAAAACATCACTATTGGGTCCAAAAAGGTGGATTGGGTGCGTTCGTTTCGTTTCTGGACCGAAACTGTGCATCGTTTCGTTAACGGGCCGAACCGGTGCATTAAATGCAACCCCGGCATGGTTTCTCGCACAGTAACGAAACTGACCAAAACCAACCAAAACATCACTATTGGGTCCAAAATGGTGGATTGGGTGTGTTCGTTTCGTTTCTGGACCGAATCTGTGCATCGTTTCCTTAACGGGCCGAACCGGTGCATTAAATGCAACCCCGGCATGGTTTCTCGCACAGTAACGAAACTAACCAAAACGAAGCAAAACATCACTATTGGGTCCAAAAAGGTGGATTGGGTGCGTTTGTTTCATTTCTGGACCGAAACTGTGCATCGTTTCGTTAACGGGCTGAACCTGTGCATTAAATGCAACCCCGGCATGGTTTCTCGCACAGTAACGAAACTGACCAAAACGAACCAAAACATCACTATTGGTTCCAAAAAGGTGGATTGGGTGCGTTGGTTTCGTTTCTGGACCGAAATTGTGCATCGTTTCGTTAACGGGCCGAACCGGTGCATTAAATGCAACCCCGACATGGTTTCTCGCACAGTAACGAAACTGACCAAAACAAACCAAAACATCGCTATTGGGTCCAAAAAGGTGGATTGGGTGCGTTCGTTTCGTTTCTGGACCGAAACTGTGCATCGTTTCGTCAACGGGCCGAACCGGTGCATTAAATGCAACCCCGGCATGGTTTTTTGCACAGTAACGAAACTGACCAAAACGAAGCAAAACATCACTATTGGGTCCAAAAAGGTGGATTGGGTGCGTTCGTTTCGTTTCTGGACCGAAACTGTGCATCGTTTCGTTAACGGGCCGAACCGGTGCATTAAATGCAACCCCGGCATGGTTTCTCGCACAGTAATGAAACTGACCAAAACAAACCAAAACATCACTATTGGGTCCAAAAAGGTGGATTGGGTGCGTTCGTTTCGTTTCTGGACTGAAACTGTGCATCGTTTCGTTAACGGGCCGAACCGGTGTATTAAATGCAACCCCGACATGGTTTCTCGCACAGTAACGAAACTGACCAAAACCAACCAAAACATCACTATTGGGTCCAAAAAGGTGGATTGGGTGCGTTCGTTTCGTTTCTGGACCGAAACTGTGCATCGTTTCGTTAACGGGCCGAACCGGTGCATTAAATGCAACCCCGGCATGGTTTCTCGCACAGTAACGAAACTGACCAAAACCAACCAAAACATCACTATTGGGTCCAAAATGGTGGATTGGGTGTGTTCGTTTCGTTTCTGGACCGAATCTGTGCATCGTTTCCTTAACGGGCCGAACCGGTGCATTAAATGCAACCCCGGCATGGTTTCTCGCACAGTAACGAAACTAACCAAAACGAAGCAAAACATCACTATTGGGTCCAAAAAGGTGGATTGGGTGCGTTCGTTTTGTTTCTGGACCGAAACTGTGCATCGTTTCGTTAACGGGCCGAACCGGTGCATTAAATGCAACCCCGACATGGTTTCTCGCACAGTAACGAAACTGACCAAAACAAACCAAAACATCGCTATTGGGTCCAAAAAGGTGGATTGGGTGCGTTCGTTTCGTTTCTGGACCGAAACTGTGCATCGTTTCGTCAACGGGCCGAACCGGTGCATTAAATGCAACCCCGGCATGGTTTTTTGCACAGTAACGAAACTGACCAAAACGAAGCAAAACATCACTATTGGGTCCAAAAAGGTGGATTGGGTGCGTTCGTTTCGTTTCTGGACCGAAACTGTGCATCGTTTCGTTAACGGGCCGAACCGGTGCATTAAATGCAACCCCGGCATGGTTTCTCGCACAGTAATGAAACTGACCAAAACAAACCAAAACATCACTATTGGGTCCAAAAAGGTGGATTGGGTGCGTTCGTTTCGTTTCTGGACTGAAACTGTGCATCGTTTCGTTAACGGGCCGAACCGGTGTATTAAATGCAACCCCGACATGGTTTCTCGCACAGTAACGAAACTGACCAAAACCAACCAAAACATCACTATTGGGTCCAAAAAGGTGGATTGGGTGCGTTCGTTTCGTTTCTGGACCGAAACTGTGCATCGTTTCGTTAACGGGCCGAACCGGTGCATTAAATGCAACCCCGGCATGGTTTCTCGCACAGTAACGAAACTGACCAAAACCAACCAAAACATCACTATTGGGTCCAAAATGGTGGATTGGGTGTGTTCGTTTCGTTTCTGGACCGAATCTGTGCATCGTTTCCTTAACGGGCCGAACCGGTGCATTAAATGCAACCCCGGCATGGTTTCTCGCACAGTAACGAAACTAACCAAAACGAAGCAAAACATCACTATTGGGTCCAAAAAGGTGGATTGGGTGCGTTTGTTTCATTTCTGGACCGAAACTGTGCATCGTTTCGTTAACGGGCTGAACCTGTGCATTAAATGCAACCCCGGCATGGTTTCTCGCACAGTAACGAAACTGACCAAAACGAACCAAAACATCACTATTGGTTCCAAAAAGGTGGATTGGGTGCGTTCGTTTCGTTTCTGGACCGAAATTGTGCATCGTTTCGTTAACGGGCCGAACCGGTGCATTAAATGCAACCCCGACATGGTTTCTCGCACAGTAACGAAACTGACCAAAACAAACCAAAACATCGCTATTGGGTCCAAAATGGTGGATTGGGTGCATTCGTTTCGTTTCTGGACCGAAATGGTGCATCGTTTCGTTAACGGGCCGAACCGGTGCATTAAATGCAACCCAGGCATGGTTTTTTGCACAGTAATGAAACTGACCAAAACCAACAAAAACATCACTATTGGGTCCAAAAAGGTGGATTGGGTGCGTACATTTCGTTTCTGGACCGAAACTGTGCATTGTTTCGTTAACGGGCCGAACCAGTGCATTAAATGCAACCCCAGCATGCTTTTTCGCACAGTAACGAAACTGACCAAAATGAAGCAAAACATCACTATTGGGTCCAAAAAGGTGGATTGGGTGCGTTCGTTTCGTTTCTGGACCGAAACTGTGCATCGTTTCGTTAACGGGCCGAACCGGTGCATTAAATGCAACCCCGACATGGTTTCTCGCACAGTAACGAAACTGACCAAAACAAACCAAAACATCGCTATTGGGTCCAAAAAGGTGGATTGGGTGCATTCGTTTCATTTCTGGACCGAAACTGTGCATCGTTTCGTTAACGGGCCGAACCGGTGCATTAAATGCAATCCCGGCATGGTTTTTCGCACACTAACGAAACTGACCAAACCAAACCAAAACATCACTATTGGGTCCAAAAAGGTGGATTGGGTGCATTCGTTTCGTTTCTGGACCGAAACTGTGCATCGTTTCGTTAACGGGCCGAACCGGTGCATTAAATGCAACCCCGCCATGGTTTCTCGCACAGTAACGAAACTGACCAAAACAAACCAAAACATCGCTATTGGGTCCAAAAAGGTGGATTGGGTGCATTCGTTTCATTTCTGGACCGAAACTGTGCATCGTTTCGTTAACGGGCCGAACCGGTGCATTAAATGCAACCCCGGCATGGTTTTTCGCACACTAACGAAACTGACCAAAACGAACCAAAACATCACTATTGGGTCCAAAAAGGTGGATTGGGTGCGTTCGTTTCATTTCTGGACCGAAACTGTGCATCGTTTCGTTAACGGGCCGAACCGGTGCATTAAATGCAACCCCGGCATGGTTTTTCGCACAGTAACGAAACTGACCAAAACGAACCAAAACATCACTATTGGGTCCAAAAAGGTGGATTGGGTGCGTTCGTTTCGTTTCTGGACCGAAACTGTGCATCGTTTCGTTAACGGGCCGAACCGGTGCATTAAATGCAACCCCGACATGGTTTCTCGCACAGTAACGAAACTGACCAAAACAAACCAAAACATCGCTATTGGGTCCAAAAAGGTGGATTGGGTGCATTCGTTTCATTTCTGGACCGAAACTGTGCATCGTTTCGTTAACGGGCCGAACCGGTGCATTAAATGCAATCCCGGCATGGTTTTTCGCACACTAATGAAACTGACCAAAACAAACCAAAACATCACTATTGGGTCCAAAAAGGTGGATTGGGTGCGTTCGTTTCGTTTCTGGACAGAAACTGTGAATCGTTTCGTTAACGGGCCGAACCGGTGCATTAAATGCAACCCCGACATGGTTTCTCGCACAGTAACGAAACTGACCAAAACCAACCAAAACATCACTATTGGGTCCAAAAAGGTGGATTGGGTGCGTTCGTTTCGTTTCTGGACCGAAACTGTGCATCGTTTCCTTAACGGGCCGAACCGGTGCATTAAATTCAACCCCGACATGGTTTCTCGCACAGTAACGAAACTGACCAAAACGAACCAAAACATCACTATTGGGTCCAAAAAGGTGGATTGGGTGCGTTCGTTTCATTTCTGGACCGAAATTGTGCATCGTTTCGTTAACGGGCCGAACCGGTGCATTAAATTCAACCCCGACATGGTTTCTCGCACAGTAACGAAACTGACCAAAACAAACCAAAACATCGCTATTGGGTCCAAAATGGTGGATTGGGTGCATTCGTTTCGTTTCTGGACCGAAATGGTGCATCGTTTCGTTAACGGGCCGAACCGGTGCATTAAATGCAACCCGGGCATGGTTTTTTTCACAGTAATGAAACTGACCAAAACCAACCAAAACATCACTATTGGGTCCAAAAAGGTGGATTGGGTGCGTACATTTCGTTTCTGGACCGAAACTGTGCATTGTTTCGTTAACGGGCCGAACCAGTGCATTAAATGCAACCCCAGCATGCTTTTTCGCACAGTAACGAAACTGACCAAAATGAAGCAAAACATCACTATTGGGTCCAAAAAGGTGGATTGGGTGCGTTCGTTTCGTTTCTGGACCGAAACTGTGCATCGTTTCGTTAACGGGCCGAACCGGTGCATTAAATGCAACCCCGACATGGTTTCTCGCACAGTAACGAAACTGACCAAAACAAACCAAAACATCGCTATTGGGTCCAAAAAGGTGGATTGGGTGCATTCGTTTCATTTCTGGACCGAAACTGTGCATCGTTTCGTTAACGGGCCGAACCGGTGCATTAAATGCAATCCCGGCATGGTTTTTCGCACACTAACGAAACTGACCAAAACAAACCAAAACATCACTATTGGGTCCAAAAAGGTGGATTGGGTGCGTTCGTTTCGTTTCTGGACAGAAACTGTGAATCGTTTCGTTAACGGGCCGAACCGGTGCATTAAATGCAACCCCGACATGGTTTCTCGCACAGTAACGAAACTGACCAAAACCAACAAAAACATCACTATTGGGTCCAAAAAGGTGGATTGGGTGCGTTCGTTTCGTTTCTGGACCGAAACTGTGCATCGTTTCGTTAACGGGCCGAACCGGTGCATTAAATGCAACCCCGGCATGGTTTCTCGCACAGTAACGAAACTGACCAAAACAAACCAAAACATCACTATTGGGTCCAAAAAGGTGGATTGGGTGCGTTCGTTTCGTTTCTGGACCGAAATTGTGCATCGTTTCGTTAACGGGCCGAACCGGTGCATTAAATGCAACCCCGGCATGGTTTCTCGCACAGCAACGAAACTGACCAAAACGAAGCAAAAAATCACTATTGGGTCCAAAAAGGTGGATTGGGTGCATTCGTTTCATTTTTGGACCGAAACTGTGCATCGTTTCGTTAACGGGCCGAACCGGTGCATTAAATGCAACCCCGGCATGGTTTCTCGCACAGTAACGAAACTGACCAAAACGAACCAAAACATCACTATTGGGTGCAAAAAGGTGGATTGGGTGCGTTCGTTTCGTTTCTGGACCGAAACTGTGCATCGTTTCGTTAACGGGCCGAACCGGTGCATTAAATGCAACCCCGACATGGTTTCTCGCACAGCAACGAAATTAACCAAAACGAAGCAAAACATCACTATTGGGTCCAAAAAGGTGGATTGGGTGCGTTCGTTTCATTTCTGGACCGAAACTGTGCATCGTTTCGTGAACGGGCCGAATCGGTGCATTAAATGCAACCCCGGCATGGTTTCTCGCACAGTAACGAAACTGACCAAAACCAACCAAAACATCACTATTGGGTCCAAAAAGGTGGATTGGGTGCGTTCGTTTCGTTTCTGGACCGAAACTGTGCATCGTTTCGTCAATGGGCCGAACCGGTGCATTAAATGCAACCGTGGCATGGTTTCTCGCACAGTAACGAAACTGACCAAAACGAAGCAAAACATCACTATTGGGTCCAAAAAGGTGGATTGGGTGCGTTCGTTTCGTTTCTGGACCGAAACTGTGCATCGTTTCGTAAACGGGCCGATCCGGTGCATTAAATGCAACCCCGGCATGGTTTTTCAAACAGCAATGAAACTGACCAAAAGGAACCAAAACATCACTATTGGGTCCAAAAACGTGGATTGGGTGCGTTCGTTTCATTTCTGGACCGAAATTGTGCATCGTTTCGTAAACGGGCCGAACCGGTGCATTAAATGCAACCCCGGCATGGTTTTTCAAACAGCAATGAAACTGACCAAAAGGAACCAAAACATCACTATTGGGTCCAAAAAGGTGGATTGGGTTCGTTCATTACGTTTCTGGACCGAAACTGTGCATCGTTTCGTTAACGGGCCGAACCGGTGCATTAAATGCAACCCCGGCATGGTTTCTCGCACAGTAACGAAACTGACCAAAACAAACCAAAACATCACTATTGGGTCCAAAAAGGTGGATTGGGTGCGTTCGTTTCGTTTCTGGACCGAAACTGTGCATCGTTTCGTTAACGGGCCGAACCGGTGCATTAAATGCAACCCCGGCATGGTTTCTCGCACAGTAACGAAACTAACCAAAACGAAGCAAAAAATCACTATTGGGTCCAAAAAGGTGGATTGGGTGCATTCGTTTCGTTTCTGGACCGAAACTGTGCATCGTTAACGGGCCGAACCGGTGCATTAAATGCAACCCCGGCATGGTTTCTCGCACAGTAACGAAACTGACCAAAACGAACCAAAACATCACTATTGGGTCCAAAAAGGTGGATTGGGTGCGTTCGTTTCGTTTCTGGACCGAAATTGTGCATCGTTTCGTTAACGGGCCGAACCGGTGCATTAAATGCAACCCCGGCATGGTTTTTCAAACAGCAATGAAACTGACCAAAAGGAACCAAAACATCACTATTGGGTCCAAAAAGGTGGATTGGGTTCGTTCATTTCGTTTCTGGACCGAAACTGTGCATCGTTTCGTTAACGGGCCGAACCGGTGCATTAAATGCAACCCCGGCATGGTTTCTCGCACAGTAACGAAACTGACCAAAACAAACCAAAACATCACTATTGGGTCCAAAAAGGTGGATTGGGTGCATTCGTTTCGTTTCTGGACCGAAACTGTGCATCGTTTCGTTAACGGGCCGAACCGGTGCATTAAATGCAACCCCGGCATGGTTTCTCGCACAGTAACGAAACTAACCAAAACGAAGCAAAAAATCACTATTGGGTCCAAAAAGGTGGATTGGGTGCATTCGTTTCGTTTCTGGACCGAAACTGTGCATCGTTAACGGGCCGAACCGGTGCATTAAATGCAACCCCGGCATGGTTTCTCGCACAGTAACGAAACTGACCAAAACGAACCAAAACATCACTATTGGGTCCAAAAAGGTGGATTGGGTGCGTTCGTTTCGTTTCTGGACCGAAACTGTGCATCGTTTCGTTAACGGGCCGAACCGGTGCATTAAATGCAACCCCGACATGGTTTCTCGCACAGTAACGAAACTGACCAAAACAAACCAAAACATCGCTATTGGGTCCAAAAAGGTGGATTGGGTGCGTTCGTTTCGTTTCTGGACCGAAACTGTGCATCGTTTCGTCAACGGGCCGAACCGGTGCATTAAATGCTACCCCGGCATGGTTTTTTGCACAGTAACGAAACTGACCAAAACGAAGCAAAACATCACTATTGGGTCCAAAAAGGTGGATTGGGTGCGTTCGTTTCGTTTCTGGACCGAAACTGTGCATCGTTTCGTTAACGGGCCGAACCGGTGCATTAAATGCAACCCCGGCATGGTTTCTCGCACAGTAATGAAACTGACCAAAACAAACCAAAACATCACTATTGGGTCCAAAAAGGTGGATTGGGTGCGTTCGTTTCGTTTCTGGACCGAAACTGTGCATCGTTTCGTCAACGGGCCGAACCGGTGCATTAAATGCAACCCCGGCATGGTTTTTTGCACAGTAACGAAACTGACCAAAACGAAGCAAAACATCACTATTGGGTCCAAAAAGGTGGATTGGGTGCGTTCGTTTCGTTTCTGGACCGAAATTGTGCATCGTTTCGTTAACGGGCCGAACCGGTGCATTAAATGCAACCCCGGCATGGTTTCTCGCACAGCAACGAAACTGACCAAAACGAAGCAAAAAATCACTATTGGGTCCAAAAAGGTGGATTGGGTGCATTCGTTTCATTTTTGGACCGAAACTGTGCATCGTTTCGTTAACGGGCCGAACCGGTGCATTAAATGCAACCCCGGCATGGTTTCTCGCACAGTAACGAAACTGACCAAAACGAACCAAAACATCACTATTGGGTGCAAAAAGGTGGATTGGGTGCGTTCGTTTCGTTTCTGGACCGAAACTGTGCATCGTTTCGTTAACGGGCCGAACCGGTGCATTAAATGCAACCCCGACATGGTTTCTCGCACAGCAACGAAATTAACCAAAACGAAGCAAAACATCACTATTGGGTCCAAAAAGGTGGATTGGGTGCGTTCGTTTCATTTCTGGACCGAAACTGTGCATCGTTTCGTGAACGGGCCGAATCGGTGCATTAAATGCAACCCCGGCATGGTTTCTCGCACAGTAACGAAACTGACCAAAACCAACCAAAACATCACTATTGGGTCCAAAAAGGTGGATTGGGTGCGTTCGTTTCGTTTCTGGACCGAAACTGTGCATCGTTTCGTCAAAGGGCCGAACCGGTGCATTAAATGCAACCGTGGCATGGTTTCTCGCACAGTAACGAAACTGACCAAAACGAAGCAAAACATCACTATTGGGTCCAAAAAGGTGGATTGGGTGCGTTCGTTTCGTTTCTGGACCGAAACTGTGCATCGTTTCGTAAACGGGCCGATCCGGTGCATTAAATGCAACCCCGGCATGGTTTTTCAAACAGCAATGAAACTGACCAAAAGGAACCAAAACATCACTATTGGGTCCAAAAAGGTGGATTGGGTGCGTTCGTTTCATTTCTGGACCGAAATTGTGCATCGTTTCGTAAACGGGCCGAACCGGTGCATTAAATGCAACCCCGGCATGGTTTTTCAAACAGCAATGAAACTGACCAAAAGGAACCAAAACATCACTATTGGGTCCAAAAAGGTGGATTGGGTTCGTTCATTTCGTTTCTGGACCGAAACTGTGCATCGTTTCGTTAACGGGCCGAACCGGTGCATTAAATGCAACCCCGGCATGGTTTCTCGCACAGTAACGAAACTGACCAAAACAAACCAAAACATCACTATTGGGTCCAAAAAGGTGGATTGGGTGCGTTCGTTTCGTTTCTGGACCGAAACTGTGCATCGTTTCGTTAACGGGCCGAACCGGTGCATTAAATGCAACCCCGGCATGGTTTCTCGCACAGTAACGAAACTAACCAAAACGAAGCAAAAAATCACTATTGGGTCCAAAAAGGTGGATTGGGTGCATTCGTTTTGTTTCTGGACCGAAACTGTGCATCGTTAACGGGCCGAACCGGTGCATTAAATGCAACCCCGGCATGGTTTGTCGCACAGTAACGAAACTGACCAAAACGAACCAAAACATCACTATTGGGTCCAAAAAGGTGGATTGGGTGCGTTCGTTTCGTTTCTGGACCGAAATTGTGCATCGTTTCGTTAACGGGCCGAACCGGTGCATTAAATGCAACCCCGGCATGGTTTTTCAAACAGCAATGAAACTGACCAAAAGGAACCAAAACATCACTATTGGGTCCAAAAAGGTGGATTGGGTTCGTTCATTTCGTTTCTGGACCGAAACTGTGCATCGTTTCGTTAACGGGCCGAACCGGTGCATTAAATGCAACCCCGGCATGGTTTCTCGCACAGTAACGAAACTGACCAAAACAAACCAAAACATCACTATTGGGTCCAAAAAGGTGGATTGGGTGCGTTCGTTTCGTTTCTGGACCGAAACTGTGCATCGTTTCGTTAACGGGCCGAACCGGTGCATTAAATGCAACCCCGGCATGGTTTCTCGCACAGTAACGAAACTAACCAAAACGAAGCAAAAAATCACTATTGGGTCCAAAAAGGTGGATTGGGTGCATTCGTTTCGTTTCTGGACCGAAACTGTGCATCGTTAACGGGCCGAACCGGTGCATTAAATGCAACCCCGGCATGGTTTCTCGCACAGTAACGAAACTGACCAAAACGAACCAAAACATCACTATTGGGTCCAAAAAGGTGGATTGGGTGCGTTCGTTTCGTTTCTGGACCGAAACTGTGCATCGTTTCGTTAACGGGCCGAACCGGTGCATTAAATGCAACCCCGACATGGTTTCTCGCACAGTAACGAAACTGACCAAAACAAACCAAAACATCGCTATTGGGTCCAAAAAGGTGGATTGGGTGCGTTCGTTTCGTTTCTGGACCGAAACTGTGCATCGTTTCGTCAACGGGCCGAACCGGTGCATTAAATGCTACCCCGGCATGGTTTTTTGCACAGTAACGAAACTGACCAAAACGAAGCAAAACATCACTATTGGGTCCAAAAAGGTGGATTGGGTGCGTTCGTTTCGTTTCTGGACCGAAACTGTGCATCGTTTCGTTAACGGGCCGAACCGGTGCATTAAATGCAACCCCGGCATGGTTTCTCGCACAGTAATGAAACTGACCAAAACAAACCAAAACATCACTATTGGGTCCAAAAAGGTGGATTGGGTGCGTTCGTTTCGTTTCTGGACTGAAACTGTGCATCGTTTCGTTAACGGGCCGAACCGGTGTATTAAATGCAACCCCGACATTGTTTCTCGCACAGTAACGAAACTGACCAAAACCAACCAAAACATCACTATTGGGTCCAAAAAGGTGGATTGGGTGCGTTCGTTTCGTTTCTGGACCGAAACTGTGCATCGTTTCGTTAACGGGCCGAACCGGTGCATTAAATGCAACCCCGGCATGGTTTTTCGCACAGTAACGAAACTGACCAAAACGAACCAAAACATCACTATTGGGTCCAAAAAGGTGGATTGGGTGCGTTCGTTTCATTTCTGGACCGAAATTGTGCATCGTTTCGTTAACGGGCCGAACCGGTGCATTAAATTCAACCCCGACATGGTTTCTCGCACAGTAACGAAACTGACCAAAACAAACCAAAACATCGCTATTGGGTCCAAAATGGTGGATTGGGTGCATTCGTTTCATTTCTGGACCGAAATGGTGCATCGTTTCGTTAACGGGCCGAACCGGTGCATTAAATGCAACCCGGGCATGGTTTTTTTCACAGTAATGAAACTGACCAAAAGGAACCAAAACATCACTATTGGGTCCAAAAAGGTGGATTGGGTTCGTTCATTTCGTTTCTGGACCGAAACTGTGCATCGTTTCGTTAACGGGCCGAACCGGTGCATTAAATGCAACCCCGGCATGGTTTCTCGCACAGTAACGAAACTGACCAAAACAAACCAAAACATCACTATTGGGTCCAAAAAGGTGGATTGGGTGCGTTCGTTTCGTTTCTGGACCGAAACTGTGCATCGTTTCGTTAACGGGCCGAACCGGTGCATTAAATGCAACCCCGGCATGGTTTCTCGCACAGTAACGAAACTAACCAAAACGAAGCAAAAAATCACTATTGGGTCCAAAAAGGTGGATTGGGTGCATTCGTTTCGTTTCTGGACCGAAACTGTGCATCGTTAACGGGCCGAACCGGTGCATTAAATGCAACCCCGGCATGGTTTCTCGCACAGTAACGAAACTGACCAAAACGAACCAAAACATCACTATTGGGTCCAAAAAGGTGGATTGGGTGCGTTCGTTTCGTTTCTGGACCGAAACTGTGCATCGTTTCGTTAACGGGCCGAACCGGTGCATTAAATGCAACCCCGACATGGTTTCTCGCACAGTAACGAAACTGACCAAAACAAACCAAAACATCGCTATTGGGTCCAAAAAGGTGGATTGGGTGCGTTCGTTTCGTTTCTGGACCGAAACTGTGCATCGTTTCGTCAACGGGCCGAACCGGTGCATTAAATGCTACCCCGGCATGGTTTTTTGCACAGTAACGAAACTGACCAAAACGAAGCAAAACATCACTATTGGGTCCAAAAAGGTGGATTGGGTGCGTTCGTTTCGTTTCTGGACCGAAACTGTGCATCGTTTCGTTAACGGGCCGAACCGGTGCATTAAATGCAACCCCGGCATGGTTTCTCGCACAGTAATGAAACTGACCAAAACAAACCAAAACATCACTATTGGGTCCAAAAAGGTGGATTGGGTGCGTTCGTTTCGTTTCTGGACTGAAACTGTGCATCGTTTCGTTAACGGGCCGAACCGGTGTATTAAATGCAACCCCGACATTGTTTCTCGCACAGTAACGAAACTGACCAAAACCAACCAAAACATCACTATTGGGTCCAAAAAGGTGGATTGGGTGCGTTCGTTTCGTTTCTGGACCGAAACTGTGCATCGTTTCGTTAACGGGCCGAACCGGTGCATTAAATGCAACCCCGGCATGGTTTTTCGCACAGTAACGAAACTGACCAAAACGAACCAAAACATCACTATTGGGTCCAAAAAGGTGGATTGGGTGCGTTCGTTTCATTTCTGGACCGAAATTGTGCATCGTTTCGTTAACGGGCCGAACCGGTGCATTAAATTCAACCCCGACATGGTTTCTCGCACAGTAACGAAACTGACCAAAACAAACCAAAACATCGCTATTGGGTCCAAAATGGTGGATTGGGTGCATTCGTTTCATTTCTGGACCGAAATGGTGCATCGTTTCGTTAACGGGCCGAACCGGTGCATTAAATGCAACCCGGGCATGGTTTTTTTCACAGTAATGAAACTGACCAAAACCAACCAAAACATCACTATTGGGTCCAAAAAGGTGGATTGGGTGCGTACATTTCGTTTCTGGACCGAAACTGTGCATTGTTTCGTTAACGGGCCGAACCAGTGCATTAAATGCAACCCCAGCATGCTTTTTCGCACAGTAACGAAACTGACCAAAATGAAGCAAAACATCACTATTGGGTCCAAAAAGGTGGATTGGGTGCGTTCGTTTCGTTTCTGGACCGAAACTGTGCATCGTTTCGTTAACGGGCCGAACCGGTGCATTAAATGCAACCCCGACATGGTTTCTCGCACAGTAACGAAACTGACCAAAACAAACCAAAACATCGCTATTGGGTCCAAAAAGGTGGATTGGGTGCATTCGTTTCATTTCTGGACCGAAACTGTGCATCGTTTCGTTAACGGGCCGAACCGGTGCATTAAATGCAATCCCGGCATGGTTTTTCGCACACTAATGAAACTGACCAAAACAAACCAAAACATCACTATTGGGTCCAAAAAGGTGGATTGGGTGCGTTCGTTTTGTTTCTGGACAGAAACTGTGAATCGTTTCGTTAACGGGCCGAACCGGTGCATTAAATGCAACCCCGACATGGTTTCTCGCACAGTAACGAAACTGACCAAAACCAACAAAAACATCACTATTGGGTCCAAAAAGGTGGATTGGGTGCGTTCGTTTTGTTTCTGGACCGAAACTGTGCATCGTTTCGTTAACGGGCCGAACCGGTGCATTAAATGCAACCCCGACATGGTTTCTCGCACAATAATGAAACTGACCAAAACAAACCAAAACATCACTATTGGGTCCAAAAAGGTGGATTGGGTGCGTTCGTTTCGTTTCTGGACCGAAACTGTGCATCGTTTCGTTAACGGGCCGAACCGGTGCATTAAATGCAACCCCGGCATGGTTTTTCCCACAGTAACGAAACTGACCAAAACGAACCAAAACATCACTATTGGATCCAAAAAGGTAGATTGGGTGCGTTCGTTTCGTTTCTGGACCAAAACTGTGCATCGTTTCGTTAACGGGCCGAACCGGTGCATTAAATGCAACCGTGGCATGGTTTCTCGCACAGTAACGAAACTGACCAAAACGAACCAAAACATCACTATTGGGTCCAAAAAGGTGGATTGGGTGCATTCGTTTCATTTCTGGATCGAAATTGTGCATCATTTCGTAAACGGGCCGATCCGGTGCATTAAATGCAACCCCGGCATGGTTTTTCAAACAGCAATGAAACTGACCAAAAGGAACCAAAACATCACTATTGGGTCCAAAAAGGTGGATTGGGTGCGTTCGTTTCATTTCTGGACCGAAAGTGTGCATCGTTTCGTAAACGGGCCGAACCGGTGCATTAAATGCAACCCCGGCATGGTTTTTCAAACAGCAATGAAACTGATCAAAAGGAACCAAAACATCACTATTGGGTCCAAAAAGGTGGATTGGGTGCGTTCATTTCGTTTCTGGACCGAAACTGTGCATCGTTTCGTTAACGGGCCGAACCGGTGCATTAAATGCAACCCCGGCATGGTTTCTCGCACAGTAACGAAACTGACCAAAACAAACCAAAACATCACTATTGGGTCCAAAAAGGTGGATTGGGTGCGTTCGTTTCGTTTCTGGACCGAAACTGTGCATCGTTTCGTTAACGGGCCGAACCGGTGCATTAAATGCAACCCCGGCATGGTTTCTCGCACAGTAACGAAACTAACCAAAACGAAGCAAAAAATCACTATTGGGTCCAAAAAGGTGGATTGGGTGCGTTTGTTTCATTTCTGGACCGAAACTGTGCATCGTTTCGTTAACGGGCCGAACCTGTGCATTAAATGCAACCCCAGCATGGTTTCTCGCACAGTAACGAAACTGACCAAAACGAACCAAAACATCACTATTGGTTCCAAAAAGGTGGATTGGGTGCGTTCGTTTCGTTTCTGGACCGAAATTGTGCATCGTTTCGTTAACGGGCCGAACCGGTGCATTAAATGCAACCCCGACATGGTTTCTCGCACAGTAACGAAACTGACCAAAACAAACCAAAACATCGCTATTGGGTCCAAAAAGGTGGATTGGGTGCGTTCGTTTCGTTTCTGGACCGAAACTGTGCATCGTTTCGTCAACGGGCCGAACCGGTGCATTAAATGCAACCCCGGCATGGTTTTTTGCACAGTAACGAAACTGACCAAAACGAAGCAAAACATCACTATTGGGTCCAAAAAGGTGGATTGGGTGCGTTCGTTTCATTTCTGGACTGAAACTGTGCATCGTTTCGTTAACGGGCCGAACCGGTGCATTAAATGCAACCCCGGCATGGTTTCTCGCACAGTAATGAAACTGACCAAAACAAACCAAAACATCACTATTGGGTCCAAAAAGGTGGATTGGGTGCGTTCGTTTCGTTTCTGGACTGAAACTGTGCATCGTTTCGTTAACGGGCCGAACCGGTGCATTAAATGCAACCCCGGCATGGTTTCTCGCACAGTAACGAAACTGACCAAAACAAACCAAAACATCACTATTGGGTCCAAAAAGGTGGATTGGGTGCGTTCGTTTCATTTCTGGACCGAAACTGTGCATCGTTTCGTTAACGGGCCGAACCGGTGCATTAAATGCAACCCCGGCATGGTTTCTCGCACAGTAACGAAACTGACCAAAACCAACCAAAACATCACTATTGGGTCCAAAATGGTGGATTGGGTGTGTTCGTTTCGTTTCTGGACCGAATCTGTGCATCGTTTCCTTAACGGGCCGAACCGGTGCATTAAATGCAACCCCGGCATGGTTTCTCGCACAGTAACGAAACTAACCAAAACGAAGCAAAACATCACTATTGGGTCCAAAAAGGTGGATTGGGTGCGTTCGTTTTGTTTCTGGACCGAAACTGTGCATCGTTTCGTTAACGGGCCGAACCGGTGCATTAAATGCAATCCCGACATGGTTTCTCGCACAGTAACGAAACTGACCAAAACAAACCAAAACATCGCTATTGGGTCCAAAAAGGTGGATTGGGTGCGTTCGTTTCGTTTCTGGACCGAAACTGTGCATCGTTTCGTCAACGGGCCGAACCGGTGCATTAAATGCAACCCCGGCATGGTTTTTTGCACAGTAACGAAACTGACCAAAACGAAGCAAAACATCACTATTGGGTCCAAAAAGGTGGATTGGGTGCGTTCGTTTCGTTTCTGGACCGAAACTGTGCATCGTTTCGTTAACGGGCCGAACCGGTGCATTAAATGCAACCCCGGCATGGTTTCTCGCACAGTAATGAAACTGACCAAAACAAACCAAAACATCACTATTGGGTCCAAAAAGGTGGATTGGGTGCGTTCGTTTCGTTTCTGGACTGAAACTGTGCATCGTTTCGTTAACGGGCCGAACCGGTGTATTAAATGCAACCCCGACATGGTTTCTCGCACAGTAACGAAACTGACCAAAACCAACCAAAACATCACTATTGGGTCCAAAAAGGTGGATTGGGTGCGTTCGTTTCGTTTCTGGACCGAAACTGTGCATCGTTTCGTTAACGGGCCGAACCGGTCCATTAAATGCAACCCCGGCATGGTTTCTCGCACAGTAACGAAACTGACCAAAACCAACCAAAACATCACTATTGGGTCCAAAATGGTGGATTGGGTGT
Source organism: Echinochloa phyllopogon (assembly GCA_033239725.1). Lineage (NCBI taxonomy): Eukaryota > Viridiplantae > Streptophyta > Magnoliopsida > Poales > Poaceae > Echinochloa > Echinochloa phyllopogon. The sequence goes on along the minus strand of BTCW01000014.1, from coordinate 34,177,089 downwards.
GTTCGTTTCGTTTCTGGACCGAATCTGTGCATCGTTTCCTTAACGGGCCGAACCGGTGCATTAAATGCAACCCCGGCATGGTTTCTCGCACAGTAACGAAACTAACCAAAACGAAGCAAAACATCACTATTGGGTCCAAAAAGGTGGATTGGGTGCGTTTGTTTCATTTCTGGACCGAAACTGTGCATCGTTTCGTTAACGGGCTGAACCTGTGCATTAAATGCAACCCCGGCATGGTTTCTCGCACAGTAACGAAACTAACCAAAACGAAGCAAAACATCACTATTGGGTCCAAAAAGGTGGATTGGGTGCGTTCGTTTCGTTTCTGGACCGAAACTGTGCATCGTTTCGTCAACGGGCCGAACCGGTGCATTAAATGCAACCCCGGCATGGTTTTTTGCACAGTAACGAAACTGACCAAAACGAAGCAAAACATCACTATTGGGTCCAAAAAGGTGGATTGGGTGCGTTCGTTTCGTTTCTGGACCGAAACTGTGCATCGTTTCGTTAACGGGCCGAACCGGTGCATTAAATGCAACCCCGGCATGGTTTCTCGCACAGTAATGAAACTGACCAAAACAAACCAAAACATCACTATTGGGTCCAAAAAGGTGGATTGGGTGCGTTCGTTTCGTTTCTGGACTGAAACTGTGCATCGTTTCGTTAACGGGCCGAACCGGTGTATTAAATGCAACCCCGACATGGTTTCTCGCACAGTAACGAAACTGACCAAAACCAACCAAAACATCACTATTGGGTCCAAAAAGGTGGATTGGGTGCGTTCGTTTCGTTTCTGGACCGAAACTGTGCATCGTTTCGTTAACGGGCCGAACCGGTGCATTAAATGCAACCCCGGCATGGTTTCTCGCACAGTAACGAAACTGACCAAAACCAACCAAAACATCACTATTGGGTCCAAAATGGTGGATTGGGTGTGTTCGTTTCGTTTCTGGACCGAATCTGTGCATCGTTTCCTTAACGGGCCGAACCGGTGCATTAAATGCAACCCCGGCATGGTTTCTCGCACAGTAACGAAACTAACCAAAACGAAGCAAAACATCACTATTGGGTCCAAAAAGGTGGATTGGGTGCGTTTGTTTCATTTCTGGACCGAAACTGTGCATCGTTTCGTTAACGGGCTGAACCTGTGCATTAAATGCAACCCCGGCATGGTTTCTCGCACAGTAACGAAACTGACCAAAACGAACCAAAACATCACTATTGGTTCCAAAAAGGTGGATTGGGTGCGTTCGTTTCGTTTCTGGACCGAAATTGTGCATCGTTTCGTTAACGGGCCGAACCGGTGCATTAAATGCAACCCCGACATGGTTTCTCGCACAGTAACGAAACTGACCAAAACAAACCAAAACATCGCTATTGGGTCCAAAATGGTGGATTGGGTGCATTCGTTTCATTTCTGGACCGAAATGGTGCATCGTTTCGTTAACGGGCCGAACCGGTGCATTAAATGCAACCCGGGCATGGTTTTTTGCACAGTAATGAAACTGACCAAAACCAACCAAAACATCACTATTGGGTCCAAAAAGGTGGATTGGGTGTGTACATTTCGTTTCTGGACCGAAACTGTGCATTGTTTCGTTAACGGGCCGAACCAGTGCATTAAATGCAACCCCAGCATGCTTTTTCGCACAGTAACGAAACTGACCAAAATGAAGCAAAACATCACTATTGGGTCCAAAAAGGTGGATTGGGTGCGTTCGTTTCATTTCTGGACCGAAACTGTGCATCGTTTCGTTAACGGGCCGAACCGGTGCATTAAATGCAACCCCGGCATGGTTTCTCGCACAGTAACGAAACTGACCAAAACGAACCAAAACATCACTATTGGGTCCAAAAAGGTGGATTGGGGGCGTTCGTTTCGTTTCTGGACCGAAACTGTGCATCGTTTCGTTAACGGGCCGAACCGGTGCATTAAATGCAACCCCGGCATGGTTTCTCGCACAGTAACGAAACTGACCAAAACGAACCAAAACATCACTATTGGGTCCAAAAAGGTGGATTGGGTGCATTCGTTTCGTTTCTGGACCGAAACTGTGCATCGTTTCGTTAACGGGCCGAACCGGTGCATTAAATGCAACCCCGCCATGGTTTCTCGCACAGTAACGAAACTGACCAAAACAAACCAAAACATCGCTATTGGGTCCAAAAAGGTGGATTGGGTGCATTCGTTTCATTTCTGGACCGAAACTGTGCATCGTTTCGTTAACGGGCCGAACCGGTGCATTAAATGCAACCCCGGCATGGTTTTTCGCACACTAACGAAACTGACCAAAACGAACCAAAACATCACTATTGGGTCCAAAAAGGTGGATTGGGTGCGTTCGTTTCATTTCTGGACCGAAACTGTGCATCGTTTCGTTAACGGGCCGAACCGGTGCATTAAATGCAACCCCGGCATGGTTTTTCGCACAGTAACGAAACTGACCAAAACGAACCAAAACATCACTATTGGGTCCAAAAAGGTGGATTGGGTGCGTTCGTTTCGTTTCTGGACCGAAACTGTGCATCGTTTCGTTAACGGGCCGAACCGGTTCATTAAATGCAACCCCGACATGGTTTCTCGCACAGTAATGAAACTGACCAAAACAAACCAAAACATCACTATTGGGTCCAAAAAGGTGGATTGGGTGCGTTCGTTTCGTTTCTGGACTGAAACTGTGCATCGTTTCGTTAACGGGCCGAACCGGTGTATTAAATGCAACCCCGACATGGTTTCTCGCACAGTAACGAAACTGACCAAAACGAACCAAAACATCACTATTGGGTCCAAAAAGGTGGATTGGGTGCGTTCGTTTCATTTCTGGATCGAAATTGTGCATCATTTCGTAAACGGGCCGAACCGGTGCATTAAATGCAACCCCGGCATGGTTTTTCAAACAGCAATGAAACTGACCAAAAGGAACCAAAACATCACTATTGGGTCCAAAAAGGTGGATTGGTTGCGTTCGTTTCATTTCTGGACCGAAATTGTGCATCGTTTCGTAAACGGGCCGAACCGGTGCATTAAATGCAACCCCGGCATGGTTTTTCAAACAGCAATGAAACTGACCAAAAGGAACCAAAACATCACTATTGGGTCCAAAAAGGTGGATTGGGTGCGTTCATTTCGTTTCTGGACCGAAACTGTGCATCGTTTCGTTAACGGGCCGAACCGGTGCATTAAATGCAACCCCGGCATGGTTTCTCGCACAGTAACGAAACTGACCAAAACAAACCAAAACATCACTATTGGGTCCAAAAAGGTAGATTGGGTGCGTTCGTTTCGTTTCTGGACCGAAATTGTGCATCGTTTCGTTAACGGGCCGAACCGGTGCATTAAATGCAACCCCGGCATGGTTTCTCGCACAGTAACGAAACTGACCAAAACCAACCAAAACATCACTATTGGGTCCAAAAAGGTGGATTGGGTGCGTTCGTTTCGTTTCTGGACCGAAACTGTGCATCGTTTCGTTAACGGGCCGAACCGGTGCATTAAATGCAACCCCGGCATGGTTTCTCGCACAGTAACGAAACTGAACAAAACAAACCAAAACATCACTATTGGGTCCAAAATGGTGGATTGGGTGTGTTCGTTTCATTTCTGGACCGAAACTGTGCATCGTTTCGTTAACGGGCCGAACCGGTGCATTAAATGCAACCCCCGGCATGGTTTCTCGCACAGTAACGAAACTGACCAAAACGAACCAAAACATCACTATTGGGTCCAAAAAGGTGGATTGGGGGCGTTCGTTTCGTTTCTGGACCGAAACTGTGCATCGTTTCGTTAACGGGCCGAACCGGTGCATTAAATGCAACCCCGGCATGGTTTCTCGCACAGTAACGAAACTGACCAAAACGAACCAAAACATCACTATTGGGTCCAAAAAGGTGGATTGGGTGCGTTCGTTTCGTTTCTGGACCGAAACTGTGCATCGTTTCGTTAACGGGCCGAACCGGTGCATTAAATGCAACCCCGACATGGTTTCTCGCACAGTAACGAAACTGACCAAAACAAACCAAAACATCGCTATTGGGTCCAAAAAGGTGGATTGGGTGCATTCGTTTCATTTCTGGACCGAAACTGTGCATCGTTTCGTTAACGGGCCGAACCGGTGCATTAAATGCAACCCCGGCATGGTTTTTCGCACACTAACGAAACTGACCAAAACGAACCGAAACATCACTATTGGGTCCAAAAAGGTGGATTGGGTGCGTTCGTTTCGTTTCTGGACTGAAACTGTGAATCGTTTCGTTAACGGGCCGAACCGTTGCATTAAATGCAACCCCGACATGGTTTCTCGCACAGTAACGAAACTGACCAAAACCAACCAAAACATCACTATTGGGTCCAAAAAGGTGGATTGGGTGCGTTCGTTTTGTTTCTGGACCGAAACTTTGCATCGTTTCGTTAACGGGCCGAACCGGTGCATTAAATGCAACCCCGGCATGGTTTCTCGCACAGTAACGAAACTGACCAAAACCAACCAAAACATCACTATTGGGTCCAAAATGGTGGATTGGGTGTGTTCGTTTCATTTCTGGACCGAAACTGTGCATCGTTTCCTTAACGGAACCGGTGCATTAAATGCAACCCCGGCATGGTTTCTCGCACAGTAACGAAACTAACCGAAACGAAGCAAAACATCACTATTGGGTCCAAAAAGGTGGATTGGGTGCGTTCGTTTCGTTTCTGGACCGAAACTGTGCATCGTTTCGTTAACGGGCCGAACCGGTGCATTAAATGCAACCCCGGCATGGTTTCTCGCACAGTAACGAAACTGACCAAAACCAACCAAAACATCACTATTGGGTCCAAAATGGTGGATTGGGTGTGTTTGTTTCGTTTCTGGACCGAAACTGTGCATCGTTTCGTTAACGGGCCGAACCGGTGCATTAAATGCAACCCCGACATGGTTTCTCGCACAGCAACGAAACTGACCAAAACAAACCAAAACATCACTGTTGGGTCCAAAAAGGTAGACTGGGTGCGTTCGTTTCGTTTCTGGACCGAAACTGTGCATCGTTTCCTTAACGGGTCGAACCGGTGCATTAAATGCAACCCCGGCATGGTTTATCGCACAGTAACGAAACTAACCAAAACGAAGCAAAAAATCACTATTGGGTCCAAAAAGGTGGATTGGGTGCGTTCGTTTCATTTCTGGACCGAAACTGTGCATCGTTTCGTTAACGGGCCGAACCGGTGCATTAAATGCAACCCCGGCATGGTTTCTCGCACAGTAACGAAACTGACCAAAACCAACCAAAACATCACTATTGGGTCCAAAAAGGTGGATTGGGTGCGTTCGTTTCGTTTCTGGACCGAAACTGTGCATCGTTTCGTCAACGGGCCGAACCGGTGCATTAAATGCAACCCCGGCATGGTTTTTTGCACAGTAACGAAACTGACCAAAACGAAGCAAAACATCACTATTGGGTCCAAAAAGGTGGATTGGGTGCGTTCGTTTCGTTTCTGGACCGAAACTGTGCATCGTTTCGTTAACGGGCCGAACCGGTGCATTAAATGCAACCCCGGCATGGTTTCTCGCACAGTAACGAAACTGACCAAAACAAACCAAAACATCTCTATTGGGTCCAAAAAGGTGGATTGGGTGCGTTCGTTTTGTTTCTGGACTGAAACTGTGCATCGTTTCGTTAACGGGCCGAACCGGTGTATTGAATGCAACCCCGACATGGTTTCTCGCACAGTAACGAAACTGACCAAAACCAACCAAGACATCACTATTGGGTCCAAAAAGGTGGATTGGGTGCGTTCGTTTCGTTTCTGGACTGAAACTGTGAATCGTTTCGTTAACGGGCCGAACCGGTGCATTAAATGCAACCCCGACATGGTTTCTCGCACAGTAACGAAACTGACCAAAACCAACCAAAACATCACTATTGGGTCCAAAAAGGTGGATTGGGTGCGTTCGTTTTGTTTCTGGACCGAAACTTTGCATCGTTTCGTTAACGGGCCGAACCGGTGCATTAAATGCAACCCCGGCATGGTTTCTCGCACAGTAACGAAACTGACTAAAACCAACCAAAACATCACTATTGGGTCCAAAATGGTGGATTGGGTGTGTTCGTTTCATTTCTGGACCGAAACTGTGCATCGTTTCCTTAACGGAACCGGTGCATTAAATGCAACCCCGGCATGGTTTCTCGCACAGTAACGAAACTAACCGAAACGAAGCAAAACATCACTATTGGGTCCAAAAAGGTGGATTGGGTGCGTTCGTTTCGTTTCTGGACCGAAACTGTGCGTCGTTTCGTTAACGGGCCGAACCGGTGCATTAAATGCAACCCCGGCATGGTTTCTCGCACAGTAACGAAACTGACCAAAACCAACCAAAACATCACTATTGGGTCCAAAATGGTGGATTGGGTGTGTTTGTTTCGTTTCTGGACCGAAACTGTGCATCGTTTCGTTAACGGGCCGAACCGGTGCATTAAATGCAACCCCGACATGGTTTCTCGCACAGCAACGAAACTGACCAAAACAAACCAAAACATCACTGTTGGGTCCAAAAAGGTAGACTGGGTGCGTTCGTTTCGTTTCTGGACCGAAACTGTGCATCGTTTCCTTAACGGGCCGAACCGGTGCATTAAATGCAACCCCGGCATGGTTTATCGCACAGTAACGAAACTAACCAAAACGAAGCAAAAAATCACTATTGGGTCCAAAAAGGTGGATTGGGTGCGTTCGTTTCATTTCTGGACCGAAACTGTGCATCGTTTCGTTAACGGGCCGAACCGGTGCATTAAATGCAACCCCGGCATGGTTTCTCGCACAGTAACGAAACTGACCAAAACCAACCAAAACATCACTATTGGGTCCAAAAAGGTGGATTGGGTGCGTTCGTTTCGTTTCTGGACCGAAACTGTGCATCGTTTCGTCAACGGGCCGAACCGGTGCATTAAATGCAACCCCGGCATGGTTTTTTGCACAGTAACGAAACTGACCAAAACGAAGCAAAACATCACTATTGGGTCCAAAAAGGTGGATTGGGTGCGTTCGTTTCGTTTCTGGACCGAAACTGTGCATCGTTTCGTTAACGGGCCGAACCGGTGCATTAAATGCAACCCCGGCATGGTTTCTCGCACAGTAATGAAACTGACCAAAACAAACCAAAACATCACTATTGGGTCCAAAAAGGTGGATTGGGTGCGTTCGTTTTGTTTCTGGACTGAAACTGTGCATCGTTTCGTTAACGGGCCGAACCGGTGTATTAAATGCAACCCCGACATGGTTTCTCGCACAGTAACGAAACTGACCAAAACCAACCAAGACATCACTATTGGGTCCAAAAAGGTGGATTGGGTGCGTTCGTTTCGTTTCTGGACCGAAACTGTGCATCGTTTCGTTAACGGGCCGAACCGGTGCATTAAATGCAACCCCGGCATGGTTTCTCGCACAGTAACGAAACTGACCAAAACCAACCAAAACATCACTATTGGGTCCAAAATGGTGGATTGGGTGTGTTCGTTTCGTTTCTGGACCGAATCTGTGCATCGTTTCCTTAACGGGCCGAACCGGTGCATTAAATGCAACCCCGGCATGGTTTCTCGCACAGTAACGAAACTAACCAAAACGAAGCAAAACATCACTATTGGGTCCAAAAAGGTGGATTGGGTGCGTTTGTTTCATTTCTGGACCGAAACTGTGCATCGTTTCGTTAACGGGCTGAACCTGTGCATTAAATGCAACCCCGGCATGGTTTCTCGCACAGTAACGAAACTGACCAAAACGAACCAAAACATCACTATTGGGTCCAAAAAGGTGGATTGGGTGCGTTCGTTTCGTTTCTGGACCGAAATTGTGCATCGTTTCGTTAACGGGCCGAACCGGTGCATTAAATGCAACCCCGACATGGTTTCTCGCACAGGAACGAAACTGACCAAAACAAACCAAAACATCGCTATTGGGTCCAAAATGGTGGATTGGGTGCATTCGTTTCGTTTCTGGACCGAAATGGTGCATCGTTTCGTTAACGGGCCGAACCGGTGCATTAAATGCAACCCGGGCATGATTTTTTGCACAGTAATGAAACTGACCAAAACCAACCAAAACATCACGATTGGGTCCAAAAAGGTGGATTGGGTGCGTACATTTCGTTTCTGGACCGAAACTGTGCATTGTTTCGTTAACGGGCCGAACCAGTGCATTAAATGCAACCCCAGCATGCTTTTTCGCACAGTAACGAAACTGACCAAAATGAAGCAAAACATCACTATTGGGTCCAAAAAGGTGGATTGGGTGCGTTCGTTTCATTTCTGGACCGAAACTGTGCATCGTTTCGTTAACGGGCCGAACCGGTGCATTAAATGCAACCCCGGCATGGTTTCTCGCACAGTAACAAAACTGACCAAAACGAACCAAAACATCACTATTGGGTCCAAAAAGGTGGATTGGGGGCGTTCGTTTCGTTTCTGGACCGAAACTGTGCATCGTTTCGTTAACGGGCCGAACCGGTGCATTAAATGCAACCCCGGCATGGTTTCTCGCACAGTAACGAAACTGACCAAAACGAACCAAAACATCACTATTGGGTCCAAAAAGGTGGATTGGGTGCGTTCGTTACGTTTCTGGACCGAAACTGTGCATCGTTTCGTTAACGGGCCGAACCGGTGCATTAAATGCAACCCCGACATGGTTTCTCGCACAGTAACGAAACTGACCAAAACAAACCAAAACATCGCTATTGGGTCCAAAAAGGTGGATTGGGTGCATTCGTTTCATTTCTGGACCAAAACTGTGCATCGTTTCGTTAACGGGCCGAACCGGTGCATTAAATGCAACCCCGGCATGGTTTTTCGCACACTAACGAAACTGACCAAAACGAACCAAAACATCACTATTGGGTCCAAAAAGGTGGATTGGGTGCGTTCGTTTCGTTTCTGGACTGAAACTGTGAATCGTTTCGTTAACGGGCCGAACCGGTGCATTAAATGCAACCCCGACATGGTTTCTCGCATAGTAACGAAACTGACCAAAACCAACCAAAACATCACTATTGGGTCCAAAAAGGTGGATTGGGTGCGTTCGTTTTGTTTCTGGACCGAAACTTTGCATCGTTTCGTTAACGGGCCGAACCGGTGCATTAAATGCAACCCCGGCATGGTTTCTCGCACAGTAACGAAACTGACCAAAACAAACCAAAACATCACTATTGGGTCCAAAATGGTGGATTGGGTGTGTTCGTTTCATTTCTGGACCGAAACTGTGCATCGTTTCCTTAACGGAACCGGTGCATTAAATGCAACCCCGGCATGGTTTCTCGCACAGTAACGAAACTAACCAAAACGAAGCAAAACATCACTATTGGGTCCAAAAAGGTGGATTGGGTGCGTTTGTTTCGTTTCTGGACCGAAACTGTGCATCGTTTCATTAACGGGCCGAACCGGTGCATTAAATGCAACCCCGGCATGGTTTCTCGCACAGTAACGAAACTGACCAAAACCAACCAAAACATCACTATTGGGTCCAAAATGGTGGATTTGGTGTGTTCGTTTCGTTAACGGGCCGAACCGGTGCATTAAATGCAACCCCGACATGGTTTCTCGCACAGCAACGAAACTGACCAAAACAAACCAAAACATCACTATTGGGTCCAAAAAGGTGGATTGGGTGCGTTCGTTTCGTTTCTGGACCGAAACTGTGCATCGTTTCATTAACGGGCCGAACCGGTGCATTAAATGCAACCCCGACATGGTTTCTCGCACAGCAACGAAACTGACCAAAACAAACCAAAACATCACTATTGGGTCCAAAAAAGTGGATTGGGTGCGTTCGTTTCGTTTCTGGACCGAAACTGTGCATCGTTTCCTTAACGGGCCGAACCGGTGCATTAAATGCAACCCCGGCATGGTTTCTCGCACAGTAACGAAACTAACCAAAACGAAGCAAAAAATCACTATTGGGTCTAAAAAGGTGGATTGGGTGCGTTCGTTTCATTTCTGGACCGAAACTGTGCATCGTTTCGTTAACAGGCCGAACCGGTGCATTAAATGCAACCCCGTCATGGTTTTTCGCACAGTAACGAAACTGACCAAAACAAACCAAAACATCGCTATTGGGTCCAAAAAGGTGGATTGGGTGCATTCGTTTCGTTTCTGGACCGAAATGGTGCATCGTTTCGTTAACGGGCCGAACCGGTGCATTAAATGCAACCCCGGCATGGTTTTTTGCACAGTAATGAAACTGACCAAAACCAACCAAAACATCACTATTGTGTCCAAAAAGGTGGATTGGGTGCGTACGTTTCGTTTCTGGACCGAAACTGTGCATCGTTTCGTTAACGGGCCGAACCGGTGCATTAAATGCAACCCCGGCATGGTTTTTCACACAGTAACGAAACTGACCAAAACGAACCAAAACATCACTATTGGATCCAAAAAGGTAGATTGGGTGCGTTCGTTTCGTTTCTGGACCAAAACTGTGCATCGTTTCGTTAACGGGCCGAACCGGTGCATTAAATGCAACCGTGGCATGGTTTCTCGCACAGTAACGAAACTGACCAAAACGAACCAAAACATCACTATTGGGTCCAAAAAGGTGGATTGGGTGCGTTCGTTTCATTTCTGGATCGAAATTCTGCATCATTTCGTAAACGGGCCGATCCGGTGCATTAAATGCAACCCCGGCATGGTTTTTCAAACAGTAATGAAACTGACCAAAAGGAACCAAAACATCACTATTGGGTCCAAAAAGGTGGATTGGGTGCGTTCGTTTCATTTCTGGACCGAAATTGTGCATCGTTTCGTAAACGGGCCGAACCGGTGCATTAAATGCAACCCCGGCATGGTTTTTCAAACAGCAATGAAACTGATCAAAAGGAACCAAAACATCACTATTGGGTCCAAAAAGGTGGATTGGGTGCGTTCATTTCGTTTCTGGACCGAAACTGTGCATCGTTTCGTTAACGGGCCGAACCGGTGCATTAAATGCAACCCCGGCATGGTTTCTCGCACAGTAACGAAACTGACCAAAACAAACCAAAACATCACTATTGGGTCCAAAAAGGTGGATTGGGTGCGTTCGTTTCGTTTCTGGACCGAAACTGTGCATCGTTTCGTTAATGGGCCGAACCGGTGCATTAAATGCAACCCCGGCATGGTTTCTCGCACAGTAACGAAACTAACCAAAACGAAGCAAAAAATCACTATTGGGTCCAAAAAGGTGGATTGGGTGCGTTCGTTTCGTTTCTGGACCGAAACTGTGCATCGTTTCGTTAACGGGCCGAACCGGTGCATTAAATGCAACCCCGGCATGGTTTCTCGCACAGTGACGAAACTGACCAAAACGAACCAAAACATCACTATTGGGTCCAAAAAGGTGGATTGGGTGCGTTCGTTTCGTTTCTGGACAGAAACTGTGCATCGTTTCGTTAACGGGCCGAACCGGTGCATTAAATGCAACCCCGACATGGTTTCTCGCACAGTAACGAAACTGACCAAAACAAACCAAAACATCGCTATTGGGTCCAAAAAGGTGGATTGGGTGCGTTCGTTTCGTTTCTGGACCGAAACTGTGCATCGTTTCGTCAACGGGCCGAACCGGTGCATTAAATGCAACCCCGGCATGGTTTTTTGCACAGTAACGAAACTGACCAAAACGAAGCAAAACATCACTATTGGGTCCAAAAAGGTGGATTGGGTGCGTTCGTTTCGTTTCTGGACCGAAACTGTGCATCGTTTCGTTAACGGGCCGAACCGGTGCATTAAATGCAACCCCGGCATGGTTTCTCGCACAGTAATGAAACTGACCAAAACAAACCAAAACATCACTATTGGGTCCAAAAAGGTGGATTGGGTGCGTTCGTTTCATTTCTGGACTGAAACTGTGCATCGTTTCGTTAACGGGCCGAACCGGTGTATTAAATGCAACCCCGGCATGGTTTCTCGCACAGTAACGAAACTGACCAAAACGAACCAAAACATCACTATTGGGTCCAAAAAGGTGGATTGGGTGCGTTCGTTTCGTTTCTGGACAGAAACTGTGCATCGTTTCGTTAACGGGCCGAACCGGTGCATTAAATGCAACCCCGGCATGGTTTCTCGCACAGTAACGAAACTGACCAAAACGAACCAAAACATCACTATTGGGTCCAAAAAGGTGGATTGGGTGCGTTCGTTTCGTTTCTGGACCGAAACTGTGCATCGTTTCGTTAACGGGCCGAACCGGTGCATTAAATGCAACCCCGACATGGTTTCTCGCACAGTAACGAAACTGACCAAAACAAACCAAAACATCGCTATTGGGTCCAAAAAGGTGGATTGGGTGCGTTCGTTTCGTTTCTGGACCGAAACTGTGCATCGTTTCGTCAACGGGCCGAACCGGTGCATTAAATGCAACCCCGGCATGGTTTTTTGCACAGTAACGAAACTGACCAAAACGAACCGAAACATCACTATTGGGTCCAAAAAGGTGGATTGGGTGCGTTCGTTTCGTTTCTGGACTGAAACTGTGAATCGTTTCGTTAACGGGCCGAACCGTTGCATTAAATGCAACCCCGACATGGTTTCTCGCACAGTAACGAAACTGACCAAAACCAACCAAAACATCACTATTGGGTCCAAAAAGGTGGATTGGGTGAGTTCGTTTTGTTTCTGGACCGAAACTTTGCATCGTTTCGTTAACGGGCCGAACCGGTGCATTAAATGCAACCCCGGCATGGTTTCTCGCACAGTAACGAAACTGACCAAAACCAACCAAAACATCACTATTGGGTCCAAAATGGTGGATTGGGTGTGTTCGTTTCATTTCTGGACCGAAACTGTGCATCGTTTCCTTAACGGAACCGGTGCATTAAATGCAACCCCGGCATGGTTTCTCGCACAGTAACGAAACTAACCGAAACGAAGCAAAACATCACTATTGGGTCCAAAAAGGTGGATTGGGTGCGTTCGTTTCGTTTCTGGACCGAAACTGTGCATCGTTTCGTTAACGGGCCGAACCGGTGCATTAAATGCAACCCCGGCATGGTTTCTCGCACAGTAACGAAACTGACCAAAACCAACCAAAACATCACTATTGGGTCCAAAATGGTGGATTGGGTGTGTTTGTTTCGTTTCTGGACCGAAACTGTGCATCGTTTCGTTAACGGGCCGAACCGGTGCATTAAATGCAACCCCGACATGGTTTCTCGCACAGCAACGAAACTGACCAAAACAAACCAAAACATCACTGTTGGGTCCAAAAAGGTAGACTGGGTGCGTTCGTTTCGTTTCTGGACCGAAACTGTGCATCGTTTCCTTAACGGGCCGAACCGGTGCATTAAATGCAACCCCGGCATGGTTTATCGCACAGTAACAAAACTAACCAAAACGAAGCAAAAAATCACTATTGGGTCCAAAAAGGTGGATTGGGTGCGTTCGTTTCATTTCTGGACCGAAACTGTGCATCGTTTCGTTAACGGGCCGAACCGGTGCATTAAATGCAACCCCGGCATGGTTTCTCGCACAGTAACGAAACTGACCAAAACCAACCAAAACATCACTATTGGGTCCAAAAAGGTGGATTGGGTGCGTTCGTTTCGTTTCTGGACCGAAACTGTGCATCGTTTCGTCAACGGGCCGAACCGGTGCATTAAATGCAACCCCGGCATGGTTTTTTGCACAGTAACGAAACTGACCAAAACGAAGCAAAACATCACTATTGGGTCCAAAAAGGTGGATTGGGTGCGTTCGTTTCGTTTCTGGACCGAAACTGTGCATCGTTTCGTTAACGGGCCGAACCGGTGCATTAAATGCAACCCCGGCATGGTTTCTCGCACAGTAACGAAACTGACCAAAACAAACCAAAACATCACTATTGGGTCCAAAAAGGTGGATTGGGTGCGTTCGTTTTGTTTCTGGACTGAAACTGTGCATCGTTTCGTTAACGGGCCGAACCGGTGTATTAAATGCAACCCCGACATGGTTTCTCGCACAGTAACGAAACTGACCAAAACCAACCAAGACATCACTATTGGGTCCAAAAAGGTGGATTGGGTGCGTTCGTTTCGTTTCTGGACTGAAACTGTGAATCGTTTCGTTAACGGGCCGAACCGGTGCATTAAATGCAACCCCGACATGGTTTCTCGCACAGTAACGAAACTGACCAAAACCAACCAAAACATCACTATTGGGTCCAAAAAGGTGGATTGGGTGCGTTCGTTTTGTTTCTGGACCGAAACTTTGCATCGTTTCGTTAACGGGCCGAACCGGTGCATTAAATGCAACCCCGGCATGGTTTCTCGCACAGTAACGAAACTGACCAAAACCAACCAAAACATCACTATTGGGTCCAAAATGGTGGATTGGGTGTGTTCGTTTCATTTCTGGACCGAAACTGTGCATCGTTTCCTTAACGGAACCGGTGCATTAAATGCAACCCCGGCATGGTTTCTCGCACAGTAACGAAACTAACCGAAACGAAGCAAAACATCACTATTGGGTCCAAAAAGGTGGATTGGGTGCGTTCGTTTCGTTTCTGGACCGAAACTGTGCATCGTTTCGTTAACGGGCCGAACCGGTGCATTAAATGCAACCCCGGCATGGTTTCTCGCACAGTAACGAAACTGACCAAAACCAACCAAAACATCACTATTGGGTCCAAAATGGTGGATTGGGTGTGTTTGTTTCGTTTCTGGACCGAAACTGTGCATCGTTTCGTTAACGGGCCGAACCGGTGCATTAAATGCAACCCCGACATGGTTTCTCGCACAGCAACGAAACTGACCAAAACAAACCAAAACATCACTGTTGGGTCCAAAAAGGTAGACTGGGTGCGTTCGTTTCGTTTCTGGACCGAAACTGTGCATCGTTTCCTTAACGGGCCGAACCGGTGCATTAAATGCAACCCCGGCATGGTTTATCGCACAGTAACGAAACTAACCAAAACGAAGCAAAAAATCACTATTGGGTCCAAAAAGGTGGATTGGGTGCGTTCGTTTCATTTCTGGACCGAAACTGTGCATCGTTTCGTTAACGGGCCGAACCGGTGCATTAAATGCAACCCCGGCATGGTTTCTCGCACAGTAACGAAACTGACCAAAACCAACCAAAACATCACTATTGGGTCCAAAAAGGTGGATTGGGTGCGTTCGTTTCGTTTCTGGACCGAAACTGTGCATCGTTTCGTCAACGGGCCGAACCGGTGCATTAAATGCAACCCCGGCATGGTTTTTTGCACAGTAACGAAACTGACCAAAACGAAGCAAAACATCACTATTGGGTCCAAAAAGGTGGATTGGGTGCGTTCGTTTCGTTTCTGGACCGAAACTGTGCATCGTTTCGTTAACGGGCCGAACCGGTGCATTAAATGCAACCCCGGCATGGTTTCTCGCACAGTAATGAAACTGACCAAAACAAACCAAAACATCACTATTGGGTCCAAAAAGGTGGATTGGGTGCGTTCGTTTGGTTTCTGGACTGAAACTGTGCATCGTTTCGTTAACGGGCCGAACCGGTGTATTAAATGCAACCCCGACATGGTTTCTCGCACAGTAACGAAACTGACCAAAACCAACCAAGACATCACTATTGGGTCCAAAAAGGTGGATTGGGTGCGTTCGTTTCGTTTCTGGACCGAAACTGTGCATCGTTTCGTTAACGGGCCGAACCGGTGCATTAAATGCAACCCCGGCATGGTTTCTCGCACAGTAACGAAACTGACCAAAACCAACCAAAACATCACTATTGGGTCCAAAATGGTGGATTGGGTGTGTTCGTTTCGTTTCTGGACCGAATCTGTGCATCGTTTCCTTAACGGGCCGAACCGGTGCATTAAATGCAACCCCGGCATGGTTTCTCGCACAGTAACGAAACTAACCAAAACGAAGCAAAACATCACTATTGGGTCCAAAAAGGTGGATTGGGTGCGTTTGTTTCATTTCTGGACCGAAACTGTGCATCGTTTCGTTAACGGGCTGAACCTGTGCATTAAATGCAACCCCGGCATGGTTTCTCGCACAGTAACGAAACTGACCAAAACGAACCAAAACATCACTATTGGGTCCAAAAAGGTGGATTGGGTGCGTTCGTTTCGTTTCTGGACCGAAATTGTGCATCGTTTCGTTAACGGGCCGAACCGGTGCATTAAATGCAACCCCGACATGGTTTCTCGCACAGGAACGAAACTGACCAAAACAAACCAAAACATCGCTATTGGGTCCAAAATGGTGGATTGGGTGCATTCGTTTCGTTTCTGGACCGAAATGGTGCATCGTTTCGTTAACGGGCCGAACCGGTGCATTAAATGCAACCCGGGCATGATTTTTTGCACAGTAATGAAACTGACCAAAACCAACCAAAACATCACTATTGGGTCCAAAAAGGTGGATTGGGTGCGTACATTTCGTTTCTGGACCGAAACTGTGCATTGTTTCGTTAACGGGCCGAACCAGTGCATTAAATGCAACCCCAGCATGCTTTTTCGCACAGTAACGAAACTGACCAAAATGAAGCAAAACATCACTATTGGGTCCAAAAAGGTGGATTGGGTGCGTTCGTTTCATTTCTGGACCGAAACTGTGCATCGTTTCGTTAACGGGCCGAACCGGTGCATTAAATGCAACCCCGGCATGGTTTCTCGCACAGTAACAAAACTGACCAAAACGAACCAAAACATCACTATTGGGTCCAAAAAGGTGGATTGGGGGCGTTCGTTTCGTTTCTGGACCGAAACTGTGCATCGTTTCGTTAACGGGCCGAACCGGTGCATTAAATGCAACCCCGGCATGGTTTCTCGCACAGTAACGAAACTGACCAAAACGAACCAAAACATCACTATTGGGTCCAAAAAGGTGGATTGGGTGCGTTCGTTACGTTTCTGGACCGAAACTGTGCATCGTTTCGTTAACGGGCCGAACCGGTGCATTAAATGCAACCCCGACATGGTTTCTCGCACAGTAACGAAACTGACCAAAACAAACCAAAACATCGCTATTGGGTCCAAAAAGGTGGATTGGGTGCATTCGTTTCATTTCTGGACCAAAACTGTGCATCGTTTCGTTAACGGGCCGAACCGGTGCATTAAATGCAACCCCGGCATGGTTTTTCGCACACTAACGAAACTGACCAAAACGAACCAAAACATCACTATTGGGTCCAAAAAGGTGGATTGGGTGCGTTCGTTTCGTTTCTGGACTGAAACTGTGAATCGTTTCGTTAACGGGCCGAACCGGTGCATTAAATGCAACCCCGACATGGTTTCTCGCATAGTAACGAAACTGACCAAAACCAACCAAAACATCACTATTGGGTCCAAAAAGGTGGATTGGGTGCGTTCGTTTTGTTTCTGGACCGAAACTTTGCATCGTTTCGTTAACGGGCCGAACCGGTGCATTAAATGCAACCCCGGCATGGTTTCTCGCACAGTAACGAAACTGACCAAAACAAACCAAAACATCACTATTGGGTCCAAAATGGTGGATTGGGTGTGTTCGTTTCATTTCTGGACCGAAACTGTGCTTCGTTTCCTTAACGGAACCGGTGCATTAAATGCAACCCCGGCATGGTTTCTCGCACAGTAACGAAACTAACCAAAACGAAGCAAAACATCACTATTGGGTCCAAAAAGGTGGATTGGGTGCGTTTGTTTCGTTTCTGGACCGAAACTGTGCATCGTTTCATTAACGGGCCGAACCGGTGCATTAAATGCAACCCCGGCATGGTTTCTCGCACAGTAACGAAACTGACCAAAACCAACCAAAACATCACTATTGGGTCCAAAATGGTGGATTTGGTGTGTTCGTTTCGTTAACGGGCCGAACCGGTGCATTAAATGCAACCCCGACATGGTTTCTCGCACAGCAACGAAACTGACCAAAACAAACCAAAACATCACTATTGGGTCCAAAAAGGTGGATTGGGTGCGTTCGTTTCGTTTCTGGACCGAAACTGTGCATCGTTTCATTAACGGGCCGAACCGGTGCATTAAATGCAACCCCGGCATGGTTTCTCGCACAGTAACGAAACTGACCAAAACCAACCAAAACATCACTATTGGGTCCAAAATGGTGGATTTGGTGTGTTCGTTTCGTTAACGGGCCGAACCGGTGCATTAAATGCAACCCCGACATGGTTTCTCGCACAGCAACGAAACTGACCAAAACAAACCAAAACATCACTATTGGGTCCAAAAAGGTGGATTGGGTGCGTTCGTTTCGTTTCTGGACCGAAACTGTGCATCGTTTCCTTAACGGGCCGAACCGGTGCATTAAATGCAACCCCGGCATGGTTTCTCGCACAGTAACGAAACTAACCAAAACGAAGCAAAAAATCACTATTGGGTCTAAAAAGGTGGATTGGGTGCGTTCGTTTCATTTCTGGACCGAAACTGTGCATCGTTTCGTTAACAGGCCGAACCGGTGCATTAAATGCAACCCCGTCATGGTTTTTCGCACAGTAACGAAACTGACCAAAACAAACCAAAACATCGCTATTGGGTCCAAAAAGGTGGATTGGGTGCATTCGTTTCGTTTCTGGACCGAAATGGTGCATCGTTTCGTTAACGGGCCGAACCGGTGCATTAAATGCAACCCCGGCATGGTTTTTTGCACAGTAATGAAACTGACCAAAACCAACCAAAACATCACTATTGTGTCCAAAAAGGTGGATTGGGTGCGTACGTTTCGTTTCTGGACCGAAACTGTGCATCGTTTCGTTAACGGGCCGAACCGGTGCATTAAATGCAACCCCGGCATGGTTTTTCACACAGTAACGAAACTGACCAAAACGAACCAAAACATCACTATTGGATCCAAAAAGGTAGATTGGGTGCGTTCGTTTCGTTTCTGGACCAAAACTGTGCATCGTTTCGTTAACGGGCCGAACCGGTGCATTAAATGCAACCGTGGCATGGTTTCTCGCACAGTAACGAAACTGACCAAAACGAACCAAAACATCACTATTGGGTCCAAAAAGGTGGATTGGGTGCGTTCGTTTCATTTCTGGATCGAAATTCTGCATCATTTCGTAAACGGGCCGATCCGGTGCATTAAATGCAACCCCGGCATGGTTTTTCAAACAGTAATGAAACTGACCAAAAGGAACCAAAACATCACTATTGGGTCCAAAAAGGTGGATTGGGTGCGTTCGTTTCATTTCTGGACCGAAATTGTGCATCGTTTCGTAAACGGGCCGAACCGGTGCATTAAATGCAACCCCGGCATGGTTTTTCAAACAGCAATGAAACTGATCAAAAGGAACCAAAACATCACTATTGGGTCCAAAAAGGTGGATTGGGTGCGTTCATTTCGTTTCTGGACCGAAACTGTGCATCGTTTCGTTAACGGGCCGAACCGGTGCATCAAATGCAACCCCGGCATGGTTTCTCGCACAGTAACGAAACTGACCAAAACAAACCAAAACATCACTATTGGGTCCAAAAAGGTGGATTGGGTGCGTTCGTTTCGTTTCTGGACCGAAACTGTGCATCGTTTCGTTAATGGGCCGAACCGGTGCATTAAATGCAACCCCGGCATGGTTTCTCGCACAGTAACGAAACTAACCAAAACGAAGCAAAAAATCACTATTGGGTCCAAAAAGGTGGATTGGGTGCGTTCGTTTCGTTTCTGGACCGAAACTGTGCATCGTTTCGTTAACGGGCCGAACCGGTGCATTAAATGCAACCCCGGCATGGTTTCTCGCACAGTAACGAAACTGACCAAAACGAACCAAAACATCACTATTGGGTCCAAAAAGGTGGATTGGGTGCGTTCGTTTCGTTTCTGGACCGAAACTGTGCATCGTTTCGTTAACGGGCCGAACCGGTGCATTAAATGCAACCCCGACATGGTTTCTCGCACAGTAACGAAACTGACCAAAACAAACCAAAACATCGCTATTGGGTCCAAAAAGGTGGATTGGGTGCGTTCGTTTCGTTTCTGGACCGAAACTGTGCATCGTTTCGTCAACGGGCCGAACCGGTGCATTAAATGCAACCCCGGCATGGTTTTTTGCACAGTAACGAAACTGACCAAAACGAAGCAAAACATCACTATTGGGTCCAAAAAGGTGGATTGGGTGCGTTCGTTTCGTTTCTGGACCGAAACTGTGCATCGTTTCGTTAACGGGCCGAACCGGTGCATTAAATGCAACCCCGGCATGGTTTCTCGCACAGTAATGAAACTGACCAAAACAAACCAAAACATCACTATTGGGTCCAAAAAGGTGGATTGGGTGCGTTCGTTTCATTTCTGGACTGAAACTGTGCATCGTTTCGTTAACGGGCCGAACCGGTGTATTAAATGCAACCCCGACATGGTTTCTCGCACAGTAACGAAACTGACCAAAACCAACCAAAACATCACTATTGGGTCCAAAAAGGTGGATTGGGTGCGTTCGTTTCGTTTCTGGACCGAAACTGTGCATCGTTTCGTTAACGGGCCGAACCGGTGCATTAAATGCAACCCCGGCATGGTTTCTCGCACAGTAACGAAACTGACCAAAACGAACCAAAACATCACTATTGGGTCCAAAAAGGTGGATTGGGTGCGTTCGTTTCGTTTCTGGACCGAAACTGTGCATCGTTTCGTTAACGGGCCGAACCGGTGCATTAAATGCAACCCCGACATGGTTTCTCGCACAGTAACGAAACTGACCAAAACAAACCAAAACATCGCTATTGGGTCCAAAAAGGTGGATTGGGTGCGTTCGTTTCGTTTCTGGACCGAAACTGTGCATCGTTTCGTCAACGGGCCGAACCGGTGCATTAAATGCAACCCCGGCATGGTTTTTTGCACAGTAACGAAACTGACCAAAACGAAGCAAAACATCACTATTGGGTCCAAAAAGGTGGATTGGGTGCGTTCGTTTCGTTTCTGGACCGAAACTGTGCATCGTTTCGTTAACGGGCTGAACCGGTGCATTAAATGCAACCCTGGCATGGTTTCTCGCACAGTAACGAAACTGACCAAAACCAACCAAAACATCACTATTGGGTCCAAAATGGTGGATTGGGTGTGTTCGTTTCGTTTCTGGACCGAATCTGTGCATCGTTTCGTAAACGGGCCGAACCGGTGCATTAAATACAACCCCGGCATGGTTTTTCAAACAGCAATGAAACTGATCAAAAGGAACCAAAACATCACTATTGGGTCCAAAAAGGTGGATTGGGTGCGTTCATTTCGTTTCTGGACCGAAACTGTGCATCGTTTCGTTAACGGGCCGAACCGGTGCATTAAATGCAACCCCGGCATGGTTTCTCGCACAGTAACGAAACTGACCAAAACAAACCAAAACATCACTATTGGGTCCAAAAAGGTGGATTGGGTGCGTTCGTTTCATTTCTGGATCGAAATTCTGCATCATTTCGTAAACGGGCCGATCCGGTGCATTAAATGCAACCCCGGCATGGTTTTTCAAACAGTAATGAAACTGACCAAAAGGAACCAAAACATCACTATTGGGTCCAAAAAGGTGGATTGGGTGCGTTCATTTCATTTCTGGACCGAAACTGTGCATCGTTTCGTTAACGGGCCGAACCGGTGCATTAAATGCAACCCCGGCATGGTTTCTCGCACAGTAACGAAACTGACCAAAACGAACCAAAACATCACTATTGGGTCCAAAAAGGTGGATTGGGTGCGTTCGTTTCGTTTCTGGACCGAAACTGTGCATCGTTTCGTTAACGGGCCGAACCGGTGCATTAAATGCAACCCCGGCATGGTTTCTCGCACAGTAACGAAACTGACCAAAACGAACCAAAACATCACTATTGGGTCCAAAAAGGTGGATTGGGTGCGTTCGTTTCATTTCTGGACTGAAACTGTGCATCGTTTCGTTAACGGGCCGAACCGGTGTATTAAATGCAACCCCGACATGGTTTCTCGCACAGTAACGAAACTGACCAAAACCAACCAAAACATCACTATTGGGTCCAAAAAGGTGGATTGGGTGCGTTCGTTTCGTTTCTGGACCGAAACTGTGCATCGTTTCGTTAACGGGCCGAACCGGTGCATTAAATGCAACCCCGGCATGGTTTCTCGCACAGTAACGAAACTGACCAAAACCAACCAAAACATCACTATTGGGTCCAAAAAGGTGGATTGGGTGCGTTCGTTTCGTTTCTGGACCGAAACTGTGCATCGTTTCGTTAACGGGCCGAACCGGTGCATTAAATGCAACCCCGACATGGTTTCTCGCACAGTAACGAAACTGACCAAAACAAACCAAAACATCGCTATTGGGTCCAAAAAGGTGGATTGGGTGCGTTCGTTTCGTTTCTGGACCGAAACTGTGCATCGTTTCGTCAATGGGCCGAACCGGTGCATTAAATGCAACCCCGGCATGGTTTTTTGCACAGTAACGAAACTGACCAAAACGAAGCAAAACATCACTATTGGGTCCAAAAAGGTGGATTGGGTGCGTTCGTTTCGTTTCTGGACCGAAACTGTGCATCGTTTCGTTAACGGGCCGAACCGGTGCATTAAATGCAACCCTGGCATGGTTTCTCGCACAGTAACGAAACTGACCAAAACCAACCAAAACATCACTATTGGGTCCAAAATGGTGGATTGGGTGTGTTCGTTTCGTTTCTGGACCGAATCTGTGCATCGTTTCCTTAACGGGCCGAACCGTTGCATTAAATGCAACCCCGGCATGGTTTCTCGCACAGTAACGAAACTAACCAAAACGAAGCAAAACATCACTATTGGGTCCAAAAAGGTGGATTGGGTGCGTTTGTTTCATTTCTGGACCGAAACTGTGCATCGTTTCGTTAACGGGCTGAACCTGTGCATTAAATGCAACCCCGGCATGGTTTCTCGCACAGTAACGAAACTGACCAAAACGAACCAAAACATCACTATTGGGTCCAAAAAGGTGGATTGGGTGCGTTCGTTTCGTTTCTGGACCGAAATTGTGCATCGTTTCGTTAACGGGCCGAACCGGTGCATTAAATGCAACCCCGACATGGTTTCTCGCACAGTAACAAAACTGACCAAAACAAACCAAAACATCGCTATTGGGTCCAAAATGGTGGATTGGGTGCTTCGTTTCGTTTCTGGACCGAAATGGTGCATCGTTTCGTTAACGGGCCGAACCGGTGCATTAAATGCAACCCGGGCATGGTTTTTTGCACAGTAATGAAACTGACCAAAACCAACCAAAACATCACTATTGGGTCCAAAAAGGTAGATTGGGTGCGTACGTTTCGTTTCTGGACCGAAACTGTGCATTGTTTCGTTAACGGGCCGAACCAGTGCATTAAATGCAACCCCAGCATGCTTTTTCGCACAGTAACGAAACTGACCAAAATGAAGCAAAACATCACTATTGGGTCCAAAAAGGTGGATTGGGTGCGTTCATTTCATTTCTGGACCGAAACTGTGCATCGTTTCGTTAACGGGCCGAACCGGTGCATTAAATGCAACCCCGGCATGGTTTCTCGCACAGTAACGAAACTGACCAAAACGAACCAAAACATCACTATTGGGTCCAAAAAGGTGGATTGGGTGCGTTCGTTTCGTTTCTGGACCGAAACTGTGCATCGTTTCGTTAACGGGCCGAACCGGTGCATTAAATGCAACCCCGGCATGGTTTCTCGCACAGTAACGAAACTGACCAAAACGAACCAAAACATCACTATTGGGTCCAAAAAGGTGGATTGGGTGCGTTCGTTTCGTTTCTGGACCGAAACTGTGCATCGTTTCGTTAACGGGCCGAACCGGTGCATTAAATGCAACCCCGACATGGTTTCTCGCACAGTAACGAAACTGACCAAAACAAACCAAAACATCGCTATTGGGTCCAAAAAGGTGGATTGGGTGCGTTCGTTTCGTTTCTGGACCGAAATTGTGCATCGTTTCATCAACGGGCCGAACCGGTGCATTAATTGCAACCCCGACATGGTTTCTCGCACAGCAACGAAACTGACCAAAACAAACCAAAACATCACTATTAGGTCCAAAAAGGTGGATTGGGTGCGTTCGTTTCGTTTCTGGACCAAAACTGTGCATCGTTTCCTTAACGGGCCGAACCGGTGCATTAAATGCAACCCCGGCATGGTTTCTCGCACAGTAACGAAACTGACCAAAACCAACCAAAACATCACTATTGGGTCCAAAAAGGTGGATTGGGTGTGTTCGTTTCGTTTCTGGACCGAAACTGTGCATCGTTTCGTCAATGGGCCGAACCGGTGCATTAAATGCAACCCCGGCATGGTTTCTCGCACAGTAACGAAATTAACCAAAACGAAGCAAAACATCACTATTGGGTCCAAAAAGGTGGATTGGGTGCGTTCGTTTCGTTTTTGGACCGAAACTGTGCATCGTTTCGTGAACGGGCCGAACCGGTGCATTAAATGCAACCCCGGCATGGTTTCTCGCACAGTAACGAAACTGACCAAAACCAACCAAAACATCACTATTGGGTCCAAAAAGGTGGATTGGGTGCGTTCGTTTCGTTTCTGGACCAAAACTGTGCATCGTTTCGTCAATGGGCCGAACCGGTGCATTAAATGCAACCCCGGCATGGTTTTTCGCACAGTAACGAAACTGACCAAAACGAAGCAAAACATCACTATTGGGTACAAAAAGGTGGATTGGGTGCGTTCGTTTTGTTTCTGGACCGAAACTGTGCATCGTTTCGTCAACGGGCCGAACCGGTGCATTAAATGCAACCCCGGCATGGTTTTTTGCACAGTAACGAAACTGACCAAAACGAAGCAAAACATCACTATTGGGTCCAAAAAGGTGGATTGGGTGCGTTCGTTTCGTTTCTGGACCGAAACTGTGCATCGTTTCGTTAACGGGCCGAACCGGTGCATTAAATGCAACCCCGGCATGGTTTCTCGCACAGTAATGAAACTGACCAAAACAAACCAAAACATCACTATTGGGTCCAAAAAGGTGGATTGGGTGCGTTCGTTTGGTTTCTGGACTGAAACTGTGCATCGTTTCGTTAACGGGCCGAACCGGTGTATTAAATGCAACCCCGACATGGTTTCTCGCACAGTAACGAAACTGACCAAAACCAACCAAGACATCACTATTGGGTCCAAAAAGGTGGATTGGGTGCGTTCGTTTCGTTTCTGGACCGAAACTGTGCATCGTTTCGTTAACGGGCCGAACCGGTGCATTAAATGCAACCCCGGCATGGTTTCTCGCACAGTAACGAAACTGACCAAAACCAACCAAAACATCACTATTGGGTCCAAAAAGGTGGATTGGGTGCGTTCGTTTCGTTTCTGGACCGAAACTGTGCATCGTTTCGTTAACGGGCCGAACCGGTGCATTAAATGCAACCCCGACATGGTTTCTCGCACAGTAACGAAACTGACCAAAACAAACCAAAACATCGCTATTGGGTCCAAAAAGGTGGATTGGGTGCGTTCGTTTCGTTTCTGGACCGAAACTGTGCATCGTTTCGTCAACGGGCCGAACCGGTGCATTAAATGCAACCCCGGCATGGTTTTTTGCACAGTAACGAAACTGACCAAAACGAAGCAAAACATCACTATTGGGTCCAAAAAGGTGGATTGGGTGCGTTCGTTTCGTTTCTGGACCGAAACTGTGCATCGTTTCGTTAACGGGCCGAACCGGTGCATTAAATGCAACCCTGGCATGGTTTCTCGCACAGTAACGAAACTGACCAAAACCAACCAAAACATCACTATTGGGTCCAAAATGGTGGATTGGGTGTGTTCGTTTCGTTTCTGGACCGAATCTGTGCATCGTTTCCTTAACGGGCCGAACCGGTGCATTAAATGCAACCCCGGCATGGTTTCTCGCACAGTAACGAAACTAACCAAAACGAAGCAAAACATCACTATTGGGTCCAAAAAGGTGGATTGGGTGCGTTTGTTTCATTTCTGGACCGAAACTGTGCATCGTTTCGTTAACGGGCTGAACCTGTGCATTAAATGCAACCCCGGCATGGTTTCTCGCACAGTAACGAAACTGACCAAAACGAACCAAAACATCACTATTGGGTCCAAAAAGGTGGATTGGGTGCGTTCGTTTCGTTTCTGGACCGAAATTGTGCATCGTTTCGTTAACGGGCCGAACCGGTGCATTAAATGCAACCCCGACATGGTTTCTCGCACAGTAACAAAACTGACCAAAACAAACCAAAACATCGCTATTGGGTCCAAAATGGTGGATTGGGTGCTTCGTTTCGTTTCTGGACCGAAATGGTGCATCGTTTCGTTAACGGGCCGAACCGGTGCATTAAATGCAACCCGGGCATGGTTTTTTGCACAGTAATGAAACTGACCAAAACCAACCAAAACATCACTATTGGGTCCAAAAAGGTGGATTGGGTGCGTACGTTTCGTTTCTGGACCGAAACTGTGCATTGTTTCGTTAACGGGCCGAACCAGTGCATTAAATGCAACCCCAGCATGCTTTTTCGCACAGTAACGAAACTGACCAAAATGAAGCAAAACATCACTATTGGGTCCAAAAAGGTGGATTGGGTGCGTTCATTTCATTTCTGGACCGAAACTGTGCATCGTTTCGTTAACGGGCCGAACCGGTGCATTAAATGCAACCCCGGCATGGTTTCTCGCACAGTAACGAAACTGACCAAAACGAACCAAAACATCACTATTGGGTCCAAAAAGGTGGATTGGGTGCGTTCGTTTCGTTTCTGGACCGAAACTGTGCATCGTTTCGTTAACGGGCCGAACCGGTGCATTAAATGCAACCCCGGCATGGTTTCTCGCACAGTAACGAAACTGACCAAAACGAACCAAAACATCACTATTGGGTCCAAAAAGGTGGATTGGGTGCGTTCGTTTCGTTTCTGGACCGAAACTGTGCATCGTTTCGTTAACGGGCCGAACCGGTGCATTAAATGCAACCCCGACATGGTTTCTCGCACAGTAACGAAACTGACCAAAACAAACCAAAACATCGCTATTGGGTCCAAAAAGGTGGATTGGGTGCGTTCGTTTCGTTTCTGGACCGAAATTGTGCATCGTTTCATCAACGGGCCGAACCGGTGCATTAATTGCAACCCCGACATGGTTTCTCGCACAGCAACGAAACTGACCAAAACAAACCAAAACATCACTATTGGGTCCAAAAAGGTGGATTGGGTGCGTTCGTTTCGTTTCTGGACCAAAACTGTGCATCGTTTCCTTAACGGGCCGAACCGGTGCATTAAATGCAACCCCGGCATGGTTTCTCGCACAGTAACGAAACTGACCAAAACCAACCAAAACATCACTATTGGGTCCAAAAAGGTGGATTGGGTGTGTTCGTTTCGTTTCTGGACCGAAACTGTGCATCGTTTCGTCAATGGGCCGAACCGGTGCATTAAATGCAACCCCGGCATGGTTTCTCGCACAGTAACGAAATTAACCAAAACGAAGCAAAACATCACTATTGGGTCCAAAAAGGTGGATTGGGTGCGTTCGTTTCGTTTTTGGACCGAAACTGTGCATCGTTTCGCGAACGGGCCGAACCGGTGCATTAAATGCAACCCCGGCATGGTTTCTCGCACAGTAACGAAACTGACCAAAACCAACCAAAACATCACTATTGGGTCCAAAAAGGTGGATTGGGTGCGTTCGTTTCATTTCTGGACCGAAACTGTGCATCGTTTCGTCAATGGGCCGAACCGGTGCATTAAATGCAACCCCGGCATGGTTTTTCGCACAGTAACGAAACTGACCAAAACGAAGCAAAACATCACTATTGGGTACAAAAAGGTGGATTGGGTGCGTTCGTTTTGTTTCTGGACCGAAACTGTGCATCGTTTCGTTAACGGGCCGAACCGGTGCATTAAATGCAACCCCGGCATGGTTTCTCGCACAGTAACGAAACTGACCAAAATGAACCAAAACATCACTATTAGGTCCAAAAAGGTGGATTGGGTGCGTTCGTTTCATTTCTAGACCTAAACTGTGCATCGTTTCGTTAACGGGCTGAACCGGTGCATTAAATGCAACCCCGGCATGGTTTTTCGCACACTAACGAAACTGACCAAAACGAACCAAAACATCACTATTGGGTCGAAAAAGGTGGATTGGGTGCATTCGTTTCATTTCTGGACTGAAACTGTGAATCGTTTCGTTAACGGGCCGAACCGGTGCATTAAATGCAACCCCGACATGGTTTCTCGCACAGTAACGAAAGTGACCAAAACCAACCAAAACATCACTATTGGGTCCAAAAAGGTGGATTGGGTGCGTTCGTTTTGTTTCTGGACCGAAACTGTGCATCGTTTCGTTAACGGGCCGAACCGGTGCATTAAATGCAACCCCGGCATGGTTTCTCGCACAGTAACGAAACTGACCAAAACCAACCAAAACATCACTATTGGGTCCAAAAAGGTGGATTGGGTGCGTTCGTTTCGTTTCTGGACCGAAACTGTGCATCGTTTCGTTAACGGGCCGAACCGGTGCATTAAATGCAACCCCGACATGGTTTCTCGCACAGTAACGAAACTGACCAAAACAAACCAAAACATCGCTATTGGGTCCAAAAAGGTGGATTGGGTGCGTTCGTTTCGTTTCTGGACCGAAACTGTGCATCGTTTCGTCAACGGGCCGAACCGGTGCATTAAATGCAACCCCGGCATGGTTTTTTGCACAGTAACGAAACTGACCAAAACGAAGCAAAACATCACTATTGGGTCCAAAAAGGTGGATTGGGTGCGTTCGTTTCGTTTCTGGACCGAAACTGTGCATCGTTTCGTTAACGGGCCGAACCGGTGCATTAAATGCAACCCTGGCATGGTTTCTCGCACAGTAACGAAACTGACCAAAACCAACCAAAACATCACTATTGGGTCCAAAATGGTGGATTGGGTGTGTTCGTTTCGTTTCTGGACCGAATCTGTGCATCGTTTCCTTAACGGGCCGAACCGGTGCATTAAATGCAACCCCGGCATGGTTTCTCGCACAGTAACGAAACTAACCAAAACGAAGCAAAACATCACTATTGGGTCCAAAAAGGTGGATTGGGTGCGTTTGTTTCATTTCTGGACCGAAACTGTGCATCGTTTCGTTAACGGGCTGAACCTGTGCATTAAATGCAACCCCGGCATGGTTTCTCGCACAGTAACGAAACTGACCAAAACGAACCAAAACATCACTATTGGGTCCAAAAAGGTGGATTGGGTGCGTTCGTTTCGTTTCTGGACCGAAATTGTGCATCGTTTCGTTAACGGGCCGAACCGGTGCATTAAATGCAACCCCGACATGGTTTCTCACACAGTAACAAAACTGACCAAAACAAACCAAAACATCGCTATTGGGTCCAAAATGGTGGATTGGGTGCTTCGTTTCGTTTCTGGACCGAAATGGTGCATCGTTTCGTTAACGGGCCGAACCGGTGCATTAAATGCAACCCGGGCATGGTTTTTTGCACAGTAATGAAACTGACCAAAACCAACCAAAACATCACTATTGGGTCCAAAAAGGTGGATTGGGTGCGTACGTTTCGTTTCTGGACCGAAACTGTGCATTGTTTCGTTAACGGGCCGAACCAGTGCATTAAATGCAACCCCAGCATGCTTTTTCGCACAGTAACGAAACTGACCAAAATGAAGCAAAACATCACTATTGGGTCCAAAAAGGTGGATTGGGTGCGTTCATTTCATTTCTGGACCGAAACTGTGCATCGTTTCGTTAACGGGCCGAACCGGTGCATTAAATGCAACCCCGGCATGGTTTCTCGCACAGTAACGAAACTGACCAAAACCAACCAAAACATCACTATTGGGTCCAAAAAGGTGGATTGGGTGCGTTCGTTTCGTTTCTGGACCGAAACTGTGCATCGTTTCGTTAACGGGCCGAACCGGTGCATTAAATGCAACCCCGACATGGTTTCTCGCACAGTAACGAAACTGACCAAAACAAACCAAAACATCGCTATTGGGTCCAAAAAGGTGGATTGGGTGCGTTCGTTTCGTTTCTGGACCGAAACTGTGCATCGTTTCGTCAACGGGCCGAACCGGTGCATTAAATGCAACCCCGGCATGGTTTTTTGCACAGTAACGAAACTGACCAAAACAAACCAAAACATCGCTATTGGGTCCAAAAAGGTGGATTGGGTGCGTTCGTTTCGTTTCTGGACCGAAACTGTGCATCGTTTCGTTAACGGGCCGAACCGGTGCATTAAATGCAACCCTGGCATGGTTTCTCGCACAGTAACGAAACTGACCAAAACCAACCAAAACATCACTATTGGGTCCAAAATGGTGGATTGGGTGTGTTCGTTTCGTTTCTGGACCGAATCTGTGCATCGTTTCCTTAACGGGCCGAACCGGTGCATTAAATGCAACCCCGGCATGGTTTCTCGCACAGTAACGAAACTAACCAAAACGAAGCAAAACATCACTATTGGGTCCAAAAAGGTGGATTGGGTGCGTTTGTTTCATTTCTGGACCGAAACTGTGCATCGTTTCGTTAACGGGCTGAACCTGTGCATTAAATGCAACCCCGGCATGGTTTCTCGCACAGTAACGAAACTGACCAAAACGAACCAAAACATCACTATTGGGTCCAAAAAGGTGGATTGGGTGCGTTCGTTTCGTTTCTGGACCGAAATTGTGCATCGTTTCGTTAACGGGCCGAACCGGTGCATTAAATGCAACCCCGACATGGTTTCTCGCACAGTAACAAAACTGACCAAAACAAACCAAAACATCGCTATTGGGTCCAAAATGGTGGATTGGGTGCTTCGTTTCGTTTCTGGACCGAAATGGTGCATCGTTTCGTTAACGGGCCGAACCGGTGCATTAAATGCAACCCGGGCATGGTTTTTTGCACAGTAATGAAACTGACCAAAACCAACCAAAACATCACTATTGGGTCCAAAAAGGTGGATTGGGTGCGTACGTTTCGTTTCTGGACCGAAACTGTGCATTGTTTCGTTAACGGGCCGAACCAGTGCATTAAATGCAACCCCAGCATGCTTTTTCGCACAGTAACGAAACTGACCAAAATGAAGCAAAACATCACTATTGGGTCCAAAAAGGTGGATTGGGTGCGTTCATTTCATTTCTAGACCGAAACTGTGCATCGTTTCGTTAACGGGCCGAACCGGTGCATTAAATGCAACCCCGGCATGGTTTCTCGCACAGTAACGAAACTGACCAAAACGAACCAAAACATCACTATTGGGTCCAAAAAGGTGGATTGGGTGCGTTCGTTTCGTTTCTGGACCGAAACTGTGCATCGTTTCGTTAACGGGCCGAACCGGTGCATTAAATGCAACCCCGGCATGGTTTCTCGCACAGTAACGAAACTGACCAAAACGAACCAAAACATCACTATTGGGTCCAAAAAGGTGGATTGGGTGCGTTCGTTTCGTTTCTGGACCGAAACTGTGCATCGTTTCGTTAACGGGCCGAACCGGTGCATTAAATGCAACCCCGACATGGTTTCTCGCACAGTAACAAAACTGACCAAAACAAACCAAAACATCGCTATTGGGTCCAAAAAGGTGGATTGGGTGCGTTCGTTTCGTTTCTGGACCAAAATTGTGCATCGTTTCATCAACGGGCCGAACCGGTGCATTAATTGCAACCCCGACATGGTTTCTCGCACAGCAACGAAACTGACCAAAACAAACCAAAACATCACTATTGGGTCCAAAAAGGTGGATTGGGTGCGTTCGTTTCGTTTCTGGACCAAAACTGTGCATCGTTTCCTTAACGGGCCGAACCGGTGCATTAAATGCAACCCCGGCATGGTTTCTCGCACAGTAACGAAACTGACCAAAACCAACCAAAACATCACTATTGGGTCCAAAAAGGTGGATTGGGTGTGTTCGTTTCGTTTCTGGACCGAAACTGTGCATCGTTTCGTCAATGGGCCGAACCGGTGCATTAAATGCAACCCCGGCATGGTTTCTCGCACAGTAACGAAATTAACCAAAACGAAGCAAAACATCACTATTGGGTCCAAAAAGGTGGATTGGGTGCGTTCGTTTCGTTTTTGGACCGAAACTGTGCATCGTTTCGTGAACGGGCCGAACCGGTGCATTAAATGCAACCCCGGCATGGTTTCTCGCACAGTAACGAAACTGACCAAAACCAACCAAAACATCACTATTGGGTCCAAAAAGGTGGATTGGGTGCGTTCGTTTCGTTTCTGGACCGAAACTGTGCATCGTTTCGTCAATGGGCCGAACCGGTGCATTAAATGCAACCCCGGCATGGTTTTTCGCACAGTAACGAAACTGACCAAAACGAAGCAAAACATCACTATTGGGTACAAAAAGGTGGATTGGGTGCGTTCGTTTCGTTTCTGGACCGAAACTGTGCATCGTTTCGTTAACGGGCCGAACCGGTGCATTAAATGCAACCCCGGCATGGTTTCTCGCACAGTAACGAAACTGACCAAAACGAACCAAAACATCACTATTGGGTCCAAAAAGGTGGATTGGGTGCGTTCGTTTCGTTTCTGGACCGAAACTGTGCATCGTTTCGTTAACGGGCCGAACCGGTGCATTAAATGCAACCCCGGCATGGTTTCTCGCACAGTAACGAAACTGACCAAAACCAACCAAAACATCACTATTGGGTCCAAAAAGGTGGATTGGGTGCGTTCGTTTCGTTTCTGGACCGAAACTGTGCATCGTTTCGTTAACGGGCCGAACCGGTGCATTAAATGCAACCCCGACATGGTTTCTCGCACAGTAACGAAACTGACCAAAACAAACCAAAACATCGCTATTGGGTCCAAAAAGGTGGATTGGGTGCGTTCGTTTCGTTTCTGGACCGAAACTGTGCATCGTTTCGTCAACGGGCCGAACCGGTGCATTAAATGCAACCCCGGCATGGTTTTTTGCACAGTAACGAAACTGACCAAAACAAACCAAAACATCGCTATTGGGTCCAAAAAGGTGGATTGGGTGCGTTCGTTTCGTTTCTGGACCGAAACTGTGCATCGTTTCGTTAACGGGCCGAACCGGTGCATTAAATGCAACCCTGGCATGGTTTCTCGCACAGTAACGAAACTGACCAAAACCAACCAAAACATCACTATTGGGTCCAAAATGGTGGATTGGGTGTGTTCGTTTCGTTTCTGGACCGAATCTGTGCATCGTTTCCTTAACGGGCCGAACCGGTGCATTAAATGCAACCCCGGCATGGTTTCTCGCACAGTAACGAAACTAACCAAAACGAAGCAAAACATCACTATTGGGTCCAAAAAGGTGGATTGGGTGCGTTTGTTTCATTTCTGGACCGAAACTGTGCATCGTTTCGTTAACGGGCTGAACCTGTGCATTAAATGCAACCCCGGCATGGTTTCTCGCACAGTAACGAAACTGACCAAAACGAACCAAAACATCACTATTGGGTCCAAAAAGGTGGATTGGGTGCGTTCGTTTCGTTTCTGGACCGAAATTGTGCATCGTTTCGTTAACGGGCCGAACCGGTGCATTAAATGCAACCCCGACATGGTTTCTCGCACAGTAACAAAACTGACCAAAACAAACCAAAACATCGCTATTGGGTCCAAAATGGTGGATTGGGTGCTTCGTTTCGTTTCTGGACCGAAATGGTGCATCGTTTCGTTAACGGGCCGAACCGGTGCATTAAATGCAACCCGGGCATGGTTTTTTGCACAGTAATGAAACTGACCAAAACCAACCAAAACATCACTATTGGGTCCAAAAAGGTGGATTGGGTGCGTACGTTTCGTTTCTGGACCGAAACTGTGCATTGTTTCGTTAACGGGCCGAACCAGTGCATTAAATGCAACCCCAGCATGCTTTTTCGCACAGTAACGAAACTGACCAAAATGAAGCAAAACATCACTATTGGGTCCAAAAAGGTGGATTGGGTGCGTTCATTTCATTTCTAGACCGAAACTGTGCATCGTTTCGTTAACGGGCCGAACCGGTGCATTAAATGCAACCCCGGCATGGTTTCTCGCACAGTAACGAAACTGACCAAAACGAACCAAAACATCACTATTGGGTCCAAAAAGGTGGATTGGGTGCGTTCGTTTCGTTTCTGGACCGAAACTGTGCATCGTTTCGTTAACGGGCCGAACCGGTGCATTAAATGCAACCCCGGCATGGTTTCTCGCACAGTAACGAAACTGACCAAAACGAACCAAAACATCACTATTGGGTCCAAAAAGGTGGATTGGGTGCGTTCGTTTCGTTTCTGGACCGAAACTGTGCATCGTTTCGTTAACGGGCCGAACCGGTGCATTAAATGCAACCCCGACATGGTTTCTCGCACAGTAACAAAACTGACCAAAACAAACCAAAACATCGCTATTGGGTCCAAAAAGGTGGATTGGGTGCGTTCGTTTCGTTTCTGGACCGAAATTGTGCATCGTTTCATCAACGGGCCGAACCGGTGCATTAATTGCAACCCCGACATGGTTTCTCGCACAGCAACGAAACTGACCAAAACAAACCAAAACATCACTATTGGGTCCAAAAAGGTGGATTGGGTGCGTTCGTTTCGTTTCTGGACCAAAACTGTGCATCGTTTCCTTAACGGGCCGAACCGGTGCATTAAATGCAACCCCGGCATGGTTTCTCGCACAGTAACGAAACTGACCAAAACCAACCAAAACATCACTATTGGGTCCAAAAAGGTGGATTGGGTGTGTTCGTTTCGTTTCTGGACCGAAACTGTGCATCGTTTCGTCAATGGGCCGAACCGGTGCATTAAATGCAACCCCGGCATGGTTTCTCGCACAGTAACGAAATTAACCAAAACGAAGCAAAACATCACTATTGGGTCCAAAAAGGTGGATTGGGTGCGTTCGTTTCGTTTTTGGACCGAAACTGTGCATCGTTTCGTGAACGGGCCGAACCGGTGCATTAAATGCAACCCCGGCATGGTTTCTCGCACAGTAACGAAACTGACCAAAACCAACCAAAACATCACTATTGGGTCCAAAAAGGTGGATTGGGTGCGTTCGTTTCGTTTCTGGACCGAAACTGTGCATCGTTTCGTCAATGGGCCGAACCGGTGCATTAAATGCAACCCCGGCATGGTTTTTCGCACAGTAACGAAACTGACCAAAACGAAGCAAAACATCACTATTGGGTACAAAAAGGTGGATTGGGTGCGTTCGTTTTGTTTCTGGACCGAAACTGTGCATCGTTTCGTTAACGGGCCGAACCGGTGCATTAAATGCAACCCCGGCATGGTTTCTCGCACAGTAACGAAACTGACCAAAATGAACCAAAACATCACTATTAGGTCCAAAAAGGTGGATTGGGTGCGTTCGTTTCGTTTCTAGACCGAAACTGTGCATCGTTTCGTTAACGGGCTGAACCGGTGCATTAAATGCAACCCCGGCATGGTTTTTCGCACACTAACGAAACTGACCAAAACGAACCAAAACATCACTATTGGGTCCAAAAAGGTGGATTGGGTGCGTTCGTTTCATTTCTGGACTGAAACTGTGAATCGTTTCGTTAACGGGCCGAACCGGTGCATTAAATGCAACCCCGACATGGTTTCTCGCACAGTAACGAAAGTGACCAAAACCAACCAAAACATCACTATTGGGTCCAAAAAGGTGGATTGGGTGCGTTCGTTTTGTTTCTGGACCGAAACTGTGCATCGTTTCGTTAACGGGCCGAACCGGTGCATTAAATGCAACCCCGGCATGGTTTCTCGCACAGTAACGAAACTGACCAAAACCAACCAAAACATCACTATTGGGTCCAAAATGGTGGATTGGGTGTGTTCGTTTAATTTCTGGACCGAAACTGTGCATCGTTTCCTTAACGGGCCGAACCGGTGCATTAAATGCAACCCCGGCATGGTTTCTAGCACAGTAACGAAACTAACCAAAACGAAGCAAAACATCACTATTGGGTCCAAAAAGGTGGATTGGGTGCGTTCGTTTCGTTTCTGGACCGAAACTGTGCATCGTTTCGTTAACGGGCCGAACCGGTGCATTAAATGCAACCCCGGCATGGTTTCTCGCACAGTAACGAAACTGACCAAAACCAACCAAAACATCACTATTGGGTCCAAAATGGTGGATTGGGTGTGTTCGTTTCATTTCTGGACCGAAACTGTGCATCGTTTCGTTAACGGGCCGAACCGGTGCATTAAATGCAACCCCGACATGGTTTCTCGAACAGCAACGAAACTGACTAAAACAAACCAAAACATCACTATTGGGTCCAAAAAGGTGGATTGGGTGCGTTCGTTTTGTTTCTGGACCGAAACTGTGCATCGTTTCCTTAACGGGCCGAACCGGTGCATTAAATGCAACCCCGGCATGGTTTCTCGCACAGTAACGAAACTGACCAAAACCAACCAAACCATCACTATTGGGTCCAAAAAGGTGGATTGGGTGCGTTCGTTTCGTTTCTGGACCGAAACTGTGCATCGTTTCGTCAATGGGCCGAACCGGTGCATTAAATGCAACCCCGGCATGGTTTTTCGCACAGTAACGAAACTGACCAAAAGGAAGCAAAACATCACTATTGGGTCCAAAAAGGTGGATTGGGTGCGTTCATTTTGTTTCTGGACCGAAACTGTGCATCGTTTCATTAACGGGCCGAACCGGTGCATTAAATGCAACCCCGGCATGGTTTTTCGCACACTAACGAAACTGACCAAAACGAACCAAAACATCACTATTGGGTCCAAAAAGGTGGATTGGGTGCGTTCGTTTCGTTTCTGGACTGAAACTGTGCATCGTTTCGTTAACGGGCCGAACCGGTGCATTAAATGCAACCCCGGCATGGTTTCTCGCACAGTAACGAAACTGACCAAAATGAACCAAAACATCACTATTGGGTCCAAAAAGGTGGATTGGGTGCGTTCGTTTCGTTTCTGGACCGAAACTGTGCATCGTTTCCTTAACGGGCCAAACCGGTGCATTAAATGCAACCCCGGCATGGTTTCTCGCACAGTAACGAAACTAACCAAAACGAAGCAAAACATCACTATTGGGTCCAAAAAGGTGGATTGGGTGCGTTTGTTTCATTTCTGGACCGAAACTGTGCATCGTTTCGTTAACGGGCTGAACCTGTGCATTAAATGCAACCCCGGCATGGTTTCTCGCACAGTAACGAAACTGACCAAAACGAACCAAAACATCACTATTGGGTCCAAAAAGGTGGATTGGGTGCGTTCGTTTCATTTCTGGACCGAAATTGTGCATCGTTTCGTTAACAGGCCGAACCGGTGCATTAAATGCAACCCCGTCATGGTTTTTCGCACAGTAACGAAACTGACCAAAACAAACCAAAACATCGCTATTGGGTCCAAAAAGGTGGATTGGGTGCATTCGTTTCGTTTCTGGACCGAAATGGTGCATCGTTTCGTTAACGGGCCGAACCGGTGCATTAAATGCAACCCCGGCATGGTTTCTCGCACAGTAACGAAACTGACCAAAACCAACCAAAACATCACTATTGGGTCCAAAAAGGTGGATTGGGTGCGTTCGTTTCGTTTCTGGACCGAAACTGTGCATCGTTTCGTTAACGGGCCGAACCGGTGCATTAAATGCAACCCCGGCATGGTTTCTCGCACAGTAACGAAACTGACCAAAATGAACCAAAACATCACTATTGGGTCCAAAAAGGTGGATTGGGTGCGTTCGTTTCGTTTCTGGACCGAAACTGTGCATCGTTTCCTTAACGGGCCGAACCGGTGCATTAAATGCAACCCCGGCATGGTTTCTCGCACAGTAACGAAACTAACCAAAACGAAGCAAAACATCCCTATTGGGTCCAAAAAGGTGGATTGGGTGCGTTCGTTTCGTTTCTGGACCGAAACTGTGCATCGTTTCGTCAATGGGCCGAACCGGTGCATTAAATGCAACCCCGGCATGGTTTTTCGCACAGTAACAAAACTGACCAAAACGAACCAAAACATCACTATTGGGTCCAAAAAGGTGGATTGGGTGCGTACGTTTCGTTTCTGGACCAAAACTGTGCATCGTTTCGTAAACGGGCCGAAACGGTGCATTAAATGCAACCCCGGCATGTTTTTTCGCACAGTAACAAAACTGACCAAAACAAACCAAAACATCACTATTGGGTCCAAAAAGGTGGATTGGGTGTGTTCGCTTCGTTTCTGGACCGAAAGTGTGCATCGTTTCGTTAACGTGTCGAACCGGTGCATTAAATGCAACCCCGGCATGGTTTTTCGCACAGTAACGAAACTGACCAAAACGAACCAAAACATCACTATTGGGTCCAAAAAGGTGGATTGGGTGCGTTCGTTTCGTTTCTGGACAGAAACTGTGCATCGTTTCGTTAACGGGCCGAACCGGTGCATTAAATGCAACCCCGGCATGGTTTCTCGCACAGTAACGAAACTGACCAAAACAAACCAAAACATCACTATTGGGTCCAAAAAGGTGGATTGGGTGCGTTCGTTTCATTTCTGGATCGAAATTGTGCATCCTTTCGTGAACGGGCCGAACCGGTGCATTAAATGCAACCCCGGCATGGTTTTTCAAACAGCAATGAAACTGACCAAAAGGAACCAAAACATCACTATTGGGTCCAAAAAGGTGGATTGGGTGCGTTCGTTTCATTTCTGGACCGAAATTGTGCATCGTTTCGTAAACGGGCCGAACCGGTGCATTAAATGCAACCCCGGCATGGTTTTTCAAACAGCAATGAAACTGACCAAAAGGAACCAAAACATCACTATTGGGTCCAAAAAGGTGGATTGGGTGCGTTCGTTTCGTTTCTAGACCGAAACTGTGCATCGTTTCGTTAATGGGCCGAACCGGTGCATTAAATGCAACCCCGGCATGGTTTCTCGCACAGTAACGAAACTAACCAAAACGAAGCAAAACATCACTATTGGGTCCAAAAAGGTGGATTGGGTGCGTTCGTTTCATTTCTGGACCAAAACTGCGCATCGTTTCGTCAATGGGCCGAACCGGTGCATTAAATGCAACCCCGGCATGGTTTTTCGCACAGTAACGAAACTGACCAAAACGAAGCAAAACATCACTATTGGGTCCAAAAAGGTGGATTGGGTGCGTTCGTTTCGTTTCTGGACCGAAACTGTGCATCGTTTCGTTAACGGGCCGAACCGGTGCATTAAATGCAACCCCGGCATGGTTTCTCGCACAGTAACGAAACTAACCAAAACGAAGCAAAACATCACTATTGGGTCCAAAAAGGTGGATTGGGTGCGTTCGTTTCGTTTCTGGACCGAAACTGTGCATCGTTTCGTTAACGGGCCGAACCGGTGCATTAAATGCAACCCCGGCATGGTTTCTTGCACAGTAACGAAACTGACCAAAATGAACCAAAACATCACTATTTGGTCCAAAAAGGTGGATTGGGTGCGTTCGTTTCGTTTCTGGACCGAAACTGTGCATCGTTTCCTCAATGGGCCGAACCGGTGCATTAAATGCAACCCCGGCATGGTTTTTCGCACAGTAACAAAACTGACCAAAACGAACCAAAAAATCACTATTGGGTCCAAAAAGGTGGATTGGGTGCGTTCGTTTCGTTTCTGGACCGAAACTGTGCATCGTTTCGTTAACGGGCCGAACCGGTGCATTAAATGCAACCCCGGCATGGTTTCTCGCACAGTAACGAAACTGACCAAAACGAAGCAAAACATCACTATTGGGTCCAAAAAGGTGGATTGGGTGCGTTCGTTTCGTTTCTGGACCGAAACTGTGCATCGTTTCGTTAACGGGCCGAACCGGTGCATTAAATGCAACCCCGACATGGTTTCTCGCACAGTAACGAAACTGACCAAAACAAACCAAAACATCGCTATTGGGTCCAAAAAGGTGGATTGGGTGCGTTCATTTTGTTTCTGGACCGAAACTGTGCATCGTTTCATCAACGGGCCGAACCGGTGCATTAAATGCAACCCCGGCATGGTTTTTTGCACAGTAACGAAACTGACCAAAACGAAGCAAAACATCACTATTGGGTCCAAAAAGGTGGATTGGGTGCGTTCGTTTCGTTTCTGGACCGAAACTGTGCATCGTTTCGTTAACGGGCCGAACCGGTGCATTAAATGCAACCCCGGCATGGTTTCTCGCACAATAACGAAACTGACCAAAACGAAGCAAAACATCACTATTGGGTCCAAAAAGGTGGATTGGGTGCGTTCGTTTCGTTTCTGGACCGAAACTGTGCATCGTTTCGTTAACGGGCCGAACCGGTGCTTTAAATGCAACCCCGACATGGTTTCTCGCACAGTAACGAAACTGACCAAAACAAACCAAAACATCGCTATTGGGTCCAAAAAGGTGGATTGGGTGCGTTCGTTTCATTTCTGGACCGAAACTGTGCATCGTTTCATCAACGGGCCGAATTGGTGCATTAAATGCAACCCCGGCATGGTTTTTTGCACAGTAACGAAACTGACTAAAACGAAGCAAAACATCACTATTGGGTCCAAAAAGGTGGATTGGGTGCGTTCGTTTCGTTTCTGGACCAAAACTGTGCATCGTTTCGTTAACGGGCCGAACCGGTGCATTAAATGCAACCACGGCATGGTTTCTCGCACAGTAACGAAACTGACCAAAACAAACCAAAACATCACTATTGGGTCCAAAAAGGTGGATTGGGTGCGTTCGTTTCGTTTCTGGACCGAAACTGTGCATCGTTTCGTCAATGGGCCGAACCGGTGCATTAAATGCAACCCCGGCATGGTTTTTCGCACAGTAACGAAACTGACCAAAACGAACCAAAACATCACTATTGGGTCCAAAAAGGTGGATTGGGTGCGTTCGTTTCGTTTCTGGACCGAAATTGTGCATCGTTTCGTTAACGGGCCGAACCGGTGCATTAAATGCAACCCCGGCATGGTTTTTCGCACACCAACGAAACTGACCAAAACGAACCAAAACATCACTATTTTGTCCAAAAAGGTGGATTGGGTGCGTTCGTTTCGTTTCTGGACCGAAACTGTGCATCGTTTCGTTAACGGGCCGAACCGGTGCATTAAATGCAACCCCGGCATGGTTTCTCGCACAGTAACGAAACTGACCAAAATGAACCAAAACATCACTATTGGGTCCAAAAAGGTGGATTGGGTGCGTTCGTTTCGTTTCTGGACCGAAACTGTGCATCGTTTCCTTAACGGGCCGAACCGGTGCATTAAATCCAAACCCGGCATGGTTTCTCGCACAGTAACGAAACTAACCAAAACGAAGCAAAACATCACTATTGGGTCCAAAAAGGTGGATTGGGTGCGTTCGTTTCGTTTCTGGACCGAAACTGTGCATTGTTTCGTTAACGGGCCGAACCGGTGCATTAAATGCAACCCCGGCATGGTTTCTCGCACAGTAACGAAACTGACCAAAACCAACCAAAACATCACTATTGGGTCCAAAAAGGTGGATTGGGTGTGTTCGTTTCGTTTCTGGACCGAATCTGTGCATCGTTTCCTTAACGGGCCGAACCGGTGCATTAAATGCAACCCCGGCATGGTTTCTCGCACAGTAACGAAACTAACCAAAACGAAGCAAAACATCACTATTGGGTCCAAAAAG
The DNA here is from genome assembly GCA_033239725.1 of Echinochloa phyllopogon. Lineage (NCBI taxonomy): Eukaryota > Viridiplantae > Streptophyta > Magnoliopsida > Poales > Poaceae > Echinochloa > Echinochloa phyllopogon. Next base: position 34,135,721 of record BTCW01000014.1, on the reverse strand, counting down.
GTGGATTGGGTGCGTTTGTTTCATTTCTGGACCGAAACTGTGCATCGTTTCGTTAACGGGCTGAACCTGTGCATTAAATGCAACCCCGGCATGGTTTCTCGCACAGTAACGAAACTGACCAAAACGAACCAAAACATCACTATTGGGTCCAAAAAGGTGGATTGGGTGCGTTCGTTTCATTTCTGGACCGAAATTGTGCATCGTTTCGTTAACGGGCCGAACCGGTGCATTAAATGCAACCCCGTCATGGTTTTTCGCACAATAACGAAACTGACCAAAACAAACCAAAACATCGCTATTGGGTCCAAAAAGGTGGATTGGGTGCATTTGTTTCATTTCTGGACCGAAATGGTGCATCGTTTCGTTAACGGGCCGAACCGGTGCATTAAATGCAACCCCGGCATGGTTTTTTGCACAGTAATGAAACTGACCAAAACCAACCAAAACATCACTATTGGGTCCCAAAAGGTGGATTGGGTGCGTACGTTTCGTTTCTGGACCGAAACTGTGCATTGTTTCGTTAACGGGCCGAACCAGTGCATTAAATGCAACCCCAGCATGCTTTTTCGCACAGTAACGAAACTGACCAAAATGAAGCAAAACATCACTATTGGGTCCAAAAAGGTGGATTGGGTGCGTACGTTTCGTTTCTGGACCGAAACTGTGCATCGTTTCGTTAACGGGCCGAACCGGTGCATTAAATGCAACCCCGGCATGGTTTCTCGCACAGTAACGAAACTGACCAAAACAAACCAAAACATCACTATTGGGTCCAAAAAGGTGGATTGGGTGCGTTCGTTTCGTTTCTGGACCGAAACTGTGCATCGTTTCGTCAATGGGCCGAACCGGTGCATTAAATGCAACCCCGGCATGGTTTTTCGCACAGTAACGAAACTGACCAAAACGAAGCAAAACATCACTATTGGGTCCAAAAAGGTGGATTGGGTGCGTTCGTTTCGTTTCTGGACCGAAACTGTGCATCGTTTCGTCAATGGGCCGAACCGGTGCATTAAATGCAACCCCGGCATGGTTTTTCGCACAGTAACGAAACTGACCAAAACGAAGCAAAACATCACTATTGGGTACAAAAAGGTGGATTGGGTGCGTTCGTTTTGTTTCTGGACCGAAACTGTGCATCGTTTCGTTAACGGGCCGAACCGGTGCATTAAATGCAACCCCGGCATGGTTTCTCGCACAGTAACGAAACTGACCAAAATGAACCAAAACATCACTATTAGGTCCAAAAAGGTGGATTGGGTGCGTTCGTTTCATTTCTAGACCGAAACTGTGCATCGTTTCGTTAACGGGCTGAACCGGTGCATTAAATGCAACCCCGGCATGGTTTTTCGCACACTAACGAAACTGACCAAAACGAAGCAAAACATCACTATTGGGTCCAAAAAGGTGGATTGGGTGCGTTCGTTTCATTTCTGGACTGAAACTGTGAATCGTTTCGTTAACGGGCCGAACCGGTGCATTAAATGCAACCCCGACATGGTTTCTCGCACAGTAACGAAAGTGACCAAAACCAACCAAAACATCACTATTGGGTCCAAAAAGGTGGATTGGGTGCATTTGTTTCATTTCTGGACCGAAATGGTGCATCGTTTCGTTAACGGGCCGAACCGGTGCATTAAATGCAACCCCGGCATGGTTTTTTGCACAGTAATGAAACTGACCAAAACCAACCAAAACATCACTATTGGGTCCCAAAAGGTGGATTGGGTGCGTACGTTTCGTTTCTGGACCGAAACTGTGCATTGTTTCGTTAACGGGCCGAACCAGTGCATTAAATGCAACCCCAGCATGCTTTTTCGCACAGTAACGAAACTGACCAAAATGAAGCAAAACATCACTATTGGGTCCAAAAAGGTGGATTGGGTGCGTACGTTTCGTTTCTGGACCGAAACTGTGCATCGTTTCGTTAACGGGCCGAACCGGTGCATTAAATGCAACCCCGGCATGGTTTCTCGCACAGTAACGAAACTGACCAAAACAAACCAAAACATCACTATTGGGTCCAAAAAGGTGGATTGGGTGCGTTCGTTTCGTTTCTGGACCGAAACTGTGCATCGTTTCGTCAATGGGCCGAACCGGTGCATTAAATGCAACCCCGGCATGGTTTTTCGCACAGTAACGAAACTGACCAAAACGAAGCAAAACATCACTATTGGGTCCAAAAAGGTGGATTGGGTGCGTTCGTTTCGTTTCTGGACCGAAACTGTGCATCGTTTCGTCAATGGGCCGAACCGGTGCATTAAATGCAACCCCGGCATGGTTTTTCGCACAGTAACGAAACTGACCAAAACGAAGCAAAACATCACTATTGGGTACAAAAAGGTGGATTGGGTGCGTTCGTTTTGTTTCTGGACCGAAACTGTGCATCGTTTCGTTAACGGGCCGAACCGGTGCATTAAATGCAACCCCGGCATGGTTTCTCGCACAGTAACGAAACTGACCAAAATGAACCAAAACATCACTATTAGGTCCAAAAAGGTGGATTGGGTGCGTTCGTTTCATTTCTAGACCGAAACTGTGCATCGTTTCGTTAACGGGCTGAACCGGTGCATTAAATGCAACCCCGGCATGGTTTTTCGCACACTAACGAAACTGACCAAAACGAAGCAAAACATCACTATTGGGTCCAAAAAGGTGGATTGGGTGCGTTCGTTTCATTTCTGGACTGAAACTGTGAATCGTTTCGTTAACGGGCCGAACCGGTGCATTAAATGCAACCCCGACATGGTTTCTCGCACAGTAACGAAAGTGACCAAAACCAACCAAAACATCACTATTGGGTCCAAAAAGGTGGATTGGGTGCGTTCGTTTTGTTTCTGGACCGAAACTGTGCATCGTTTCGTTAACGGGCCGAACCGGTGCATTAAATGCAACCCCGGCATGGTTTCTCGCACTGTAACGAAACTGACCAAAACCAACCAAAACATCACTATTGGGTCCAAAATGGTGGATTGGGTGTGTTCGTTTAATTTCTGGACCGAAACTGTGCATCGTTTCCTTAACGGGCCGAACCGGTGCATTAAATGCAACCCCGGCATGGTTTCTCGCACAGTAACGAAACTAACCAAAACGAAGCAAAACATCACTATTGGGTCCAAAAAGGTGGATTGGGTGCGTTCGTTTCGTTTCTGGACCGAAACTGTGCATCGTTTCGTTAACGGGCCGAACCGGTGCATTAAATGCAACCCCGGCATGGTTTCTCGCACAGTAACGAAACTGACCAAAACCAACCAAAACATCACTATTGGGTCCAAAATGGTGGATTGGGTGTGTTCGTTTCGTTTCTGGACCGAAACTGTGCATCGTTTCGTTAACGGGCCGAACCGGTGCATTAAATGCAACCCCGACATGGTTTCTCGCACAGCAACGAAACTGACTAAAACAAACCAAAACATCACTATTGGGTCCAAAAAGGTGGATTGGGTGCGTTCGTTTTGTTTCTGGACCGAAACTGTGCATCGTTTCCTTAACGGGCCGAACCGGTGCATTAAATGCAACCCCGGCATGGTTTCTCGCACAGTAACGAAACTGACCAAAACCAACCAAACCATCACTATTGGGTCCAAAAAGGTGGATTGGGTGCGTTCGTTTCGTTTCTGGACCGAAACTGTGCATCGTTTCGTCAATGGGCCGAACCGGTGCATTAAATGCAACCCCGGCATGGTTTTTCGCACAGTAACGAAACTGACCAAAACGAAGCAAAACATCACTATTGGGTCCAAAAAGGTGGATTGGGTGCGTTCATTTTGTTTCTGGACCGAAACTGTGCATCGTTTCGTTAACGGGCCGAACCGGTGCATTAAATGCAACCCCGGCATGGTTTTTCGCACACTAACGAAACTGACCAAAACGAACCAAAACATCACTATTGGGTCCAAAAAGGTGGATTGGGTGCGTTCGTTTCGTTTCTGGACTGAAACTGTGCATCGTTTCGTTAACGGGCCGAACCGGTGCATTAAATGCAACCCCGGCATGGTTTCTCGCACAGTAACGAAACTAACCAAAACGAAGCAAAAAATCACTATTGGGTCCAAAATGGTGGATTGGGTGCGTTCGTTTCGTTTCTGGACCGAAACTGTGCATCGTTTCCTTAACGGGCCAAACCGGTGCATTAAATGCAACCCCGGCATGGTTTCTCGCACAGTAACGAAACTAACCAAAACGAAGCAAAACATCACTATTGGGTCCAAAAAGGTGGATTGGGTGCGTTTGTATCATTTCTGGACCGAAACTGTGCATCGTTTCGTTAACGGGCTGAACCTGTGCATTAAATGCAACCCCGGCATGGTTTCTCGCACAGTAACGAAACTGACCAAAACGAACCAAAACATCACTATTGGGTCCAAAAAGGTGGATTGGGTGTGTTCGTTTCATTTCTGGACCGAAATTGTGCATCGTTTCGTTAACAGGCCGAACCGGTGCATTAAATGCAACCCCGTCATGGTTTTTCGCACAGTAACGAAACTGACCAAAACAAACCAAAACATCGCTATTGGGTCCAAAAAGGTGGATTGGGTGCCTTCGTTTCGTTTCTGGACCGAAATGGTGCATCGTTTCGTTAACGGGCCGAACCGGTGCATTAAATGCAACCCCGGCATGGTTTCTCGCACAGTAACGAAACTGACCAAAACCAACCAAAACATCACTATTGGGTCCAAAAAGGTGGATTGGGTGCGTTCGTTTCGTTTCTGGACTGAAACTGTGCATCGTTTCGTTAACGGGCCGAACCGGTGCATTAAATGCAACCCCGGCATGGTTTCTCGCACAGTAACGAAACTGACCAAAATGAACCAAAACATCACTATTGGGTCCAAAAAGGTGGATTGGGTGCGTTCGTTTCGTTTCTGGACCGAAACTGTGCATCGTTTCCTTAACGGGCCGAACCGGTGCATTAAATGCAACCCCGGCATGGTTTCTCGCACAGTAACGAAACTAACCAAAACGAAGCAAAACATCACTATTGGGTCCAAAAAGGTGGATTGGGTGCGTTCGTTTCGTTTCTGGACCGAAACTGTGCATCGTTTCGTTAACGGGCCGAACCGGTGCATTAAATGCAACCCCGGCATGGTTTCTCGCACAGTAACGAAACTGACCAAAACCAACCAAAACATCACTATTGGGTCCAAAATGGTGGATTGGGTGTGTTCGTTTCGTTTCTGGACCGAAACTGTGCATCGTTTCCTTAACGGGCCGAACCGGTGCATTAAATGCAACCCCGACATGGTTTCTCGCACAGCAACGAAACTGACTAAAACAAACCAAAACATCACTATTGGGTCCAAAAAGGTGGATTGGGTGCGTTCGTTTTGTTTCTGGACCGAAACTGTGCATCGTTTCCTTAACGGGCCGAACCGGTGCATTAAATGCAACCCCGGCATGGTTTCTCGCACAGTAACGAAACTGACCAAAACCAACCAAACCATCACTATTGGGTCCAAAAAGGTGGATTGGGTGCGTTCGTTTCGTTTCTGGACCGAAACTGTGCATCGTTTCGTCAATGGGCCGAACCGGTGCATTAAATGCAACCCCGGCATGGTTTTTCGCACAGTAACGAAACTGACCAAAACGAAGCAAAACATCACTATTGGGTCCAAAAAGGTGGATTGGGTGCGTTCATTTTGTTTCTGGACCGAAACTGTGCATCGTTTCGTTAACGGGCCGAACCGGTGCATTAAATGCAACCCCGGCATGGTTTTTCGCACACTAACGAAACTGACCAAAACGAACCAAAACATCACTATTGGGTCCAAAAAGGTGGATTGGGTGCGTTCGTTTCGTTTCTGGACTGAAACTGTGCATCGTTTCGTTAACGGGCCGAACCGGTGCATTAAATGCAACCCCGGCATGGTTTCTCGCACAGTAACGAAACTAACCAAAACGAAGCAAAAAATCACTATTGGGTCCAAAATGGTGGATTGGGTGCGTTCGTTTCGTTTCTGGACCGAAACTGTGCATCGTTTCCTTAACGGGCCAAACCGGTGCATTAAATGCAACCCCGGCATGGTTTCTCGCACAGTAACGAAACTAACCAAAACGAAGCAAAACATCACTATTGGGTCCAAAAAGGTGGATTGGGTGCGTTTGTATCATTTCTGGACCGAAACTGTGCATCGTTTCGTTAACGGGCTGAACCTGTGCATTAAATGCAACCCCGGCATGGTTTCTCGCACAGTAACGAAACTGACCAAAACGAACCAAAACATCACTATTGGGTCCAAAAAGGTGGATTGGGTGTGTTCGTTTCATTTCTGGACCGAAATTGTGCATCGTTTCGTTAACAGGCCGAACCGGTGCATTAAATGCAACCCCGTCATGGTTTTTCGCACAGTAACGAAACTGACCAAAACAAACCAAAACATCGCTATTGGGTCCAAAAAGGTGGATTGGGTGCCTTCGTTTCGTTTCTGGACCGAAATGGTGCATCGTTTCGTTAACGGGCCGAACCGGTGCATTAAATGCAACCCCGGCATGGTTTCTCGCACAGTAACGAAACTGACCAAAACCAACCAAAACATCACTATTGGGTCCAAAAAGGTGGATTGGGTGCGTTCGTTTCGTTTCTGGACTGAAACTGTGCATCGTTTCGTTAACGGGCCGAACCGGTGCATTAAATGCAACCCCGGCATGGTTTCTCGCACAGTAACGAAACTGACCAAAATGAACCAAAACATCACTATTGGGTCCAAAAAGGTGGATTGGGTGCGTTCGTTTCGTTTCTGGACCGAAACTGTGCATCGTTTCCTTAACGGGCCGAACCGGTGCATTAAATGCAACCCCGGCATGGTTTCTCGCACAGTAACGAAACTAACCAAAACGAAGCAAAACATCGCTATTGGGTCCAAAAAGGTGGATTGGGTGCGTTCGTTTCGTTTCTGGACCGAAACTGTGCATCGTTTCGTTAACGGGCCGAACCGGTGCATTAAATGCAACCCCGGCATGTTTTCTCGCACAGTAACGAAACTGACCAAAACAAACCAAAACATCACTATTGGGTCCAAAAAGGTGGATTGGGTGCGTTCGTTTCATTTCTGGATCGAAATTGTGCATCCTTTCGTGAACGGGCCGAACCGGTGCATTAAATGCAACCCCGGCATGGTTTTTCAAACAGCAATGAAACTGACCAAAAGGAACCAAAACATCACTATTGGGTCCAAAAAGGTGGATTGGGTGCGTTCGTTTCATTTCTGGACCGAAATTGTGCATCGTTTCGTAAACGGGCCGAACCGGTGCATTAAATGCAACCCCGGCATGGTTTTTCAAACAGCAATGAAACTGACCAAAAGGAACCAAAACATCACTATTGGGTCCAAAAAGGTGGATTGGGTGCGTTCGTTTCGTTTCTAGACCGAAACTGTGCATCGTTTCGTTAATGGGCCGAACCGGTGCATTAAATGCAACCCCGGCATGGTTTCTCGCACAGTAACGAAACTAACCAAAACGAAGCAAAACATCACTATTGGGTCCAAAAAGGTGGATTGGGTGCGTTCGTTTCGTTTCTGGACCAAAACTGTGCATCGTTTCGTCAATGGGCCGAACCGGTGCATTAAATGCAACCCCGGCATGGTTTTTCGCACAGTAACAAAACTGACCAAAACGAACCAAAACATCACTATTGGGTCCAAAAAGGTGGATTGGGTGCGTACGTTTCGTTTCTGGACCAAAACTGTGCATCGTTTCGTAAACGGGCCGAAACGGTGCATTAAATGCAACCCCGGCATGTTTTTTCGCACAGTAACAAAACTGACCAAAACAAACCAAAACATCACTATTGGGTCCAAAAAGGTGGATTGGGTGTGTTCGCTTCGTTTCTGGACCGAAATTGTGCATCGTTTCGTTAACGTGTCGAACCGGTGCATTAAATGCAACCCCGGCATGGTTTTTCGCACAGTAACGAAACTGACCAAAACGAACTAAAACATCACTATTGGGTCCAAAAAGGTGGATTGGGTGCGTTCGTTTCGTTTCTTGACCGAAACTGTGCATCGTTTCGTTAACAGGCCGAACCGGTGCATTAAATGCAACCCCGGCATGGTTTTTCGCACAGTAACGAAACTGACCAAAACGAACCTAAACATCACCTTGGGTCCAAAAAGGTGGATTGGGTGCGTACGTTTCGTTTCTAGATCGAAACTGTGCATCGTTTCGATAACGGGCCGAACCGGTGCATTAAATGCAACCCCGGCATGGTTTTTCACACAGTAACGAAACTGAACAAAACGAACCAAAACATCACTATTGGGTCCAAAAAGGTGGATTGGGTGCGTTCGTTTCGTTTCTGGACAAAAACTGTCCATCGTTTCGTTAACGGGCCGAACCGGTGCATTAAATGCAACCGCGGCATGGTTTTTCGCACAGTAACGAAACTGACCAAAACGAACTAAAACATCACTATTGGGTCCAAAAAGGTGGATTGGGTGCGTTCGTTTCGTTTCTGGACCGAAACTGTGCATCGTTTCCTTAACGGGCCGAACCGGTGCATTAAATGCAACCACGGCATGGTTTCTCGCACAGTAAAGAAACTGACTAAATCGAACCAAAACATCACTATTGGGTCTAAAAAGGTGGATTGGGTGCGTTCGTTTCGTTTCCGGACCAAAACTGTGCATCGTTTTGTTAACGGGTTGAACCGGTGCATTAAATGCAACCACGGCATGGTTTCTCGCACAGTAACGAAACTGACCAAAACGAACCAAAACATCACTATTGGGTCCAAAAAGGTGGATTGGGTGTGTTCGTTTCATTTCTGGACCGAAACTGTGCATCGTTTCGTAAATGGGCCGAACCGGTGCATTAAATGCAACCCCGGCATGGTTTTTCGCACAGTAACAAAACTGACCAAAACGAATCAAAACATCACTATTGGGTCCAAAAAGGTGGATTGGGTGCGTACGTTTCGTTTCTGGACCAAAACTGTGCATCGTTTCGTAAACGGGCCGAACCGGTGCATTAAATGCTACCCCGGCATGTTTTTTCGCACAGTAACGAAACTGACCAAAACGAACCAAAACATCACTATTGGGTCCAAAAAGGTGGATTGGGTGCATTAGTTTCGTTTCTGGACCGAAACTGTGTATCGTTTCCTTAACGGGCCGAACCGGTGCATTAAATGCAACCCCGGCATGGTTTTTCGCACAGTAACGAAACTAACCAAAACGAACTAAAACATCACTATTGGGTCCAAAAAGGTGGATTGGGTGCGTTCGTTTCGTTTCTGGACCGAAACTGTGCATCGTTTCCATAACGGGCCGAACCGGTGCATTAAATGCAACCACGGCATGGTTTATCGCACAGTAACAAAACTGACTAAAACGAACCAAAACATCACTATTGGGTCCAAAAAGGTGGATTGGGTGCGTACGTTTCGTTTCTGGACCAAAACTGTGCATCGTTTCGTAAACGGGCCGAACCGGTGCATTAAATGCAACCCCGGCATGTTTTTTCGCACAGTAACAAAACTGACCAAAATAAACCAAAACATCACTATTGGGTCCAAAAAGGTGGATTGGGTGTGTTCGCTTCGTTTCTGGACCGAAATTGTGCATCGTTTCGTTAACGTGTCGAACCGGTGCATTAAATGCAACCCCGGCATGGTTTTTCGCACAGTAACGAAACTAACCAAAACGAACTAAAACATCACTATTAGGTCCAAAAAGTTGGATTGGGTGCGTTCGTTTCGTTTCTGGACCAAAACTGTGTATCGTTTCGTTAACGGGCCGAACCGGTGCATTAAATGCAACCCCGGCATGGTTTTTCGCACAGTAACGAAACTGACCAAAACGAACTACAACATCACTATTGGGTCCAAAAAGGTGGATTGGGTGCGTTCGTTTCGTTTCTGGACCGAAACTGTGCATCGTTTCGTTAACGGGCCGAACCGGTGCATTAAATGCAACCCCGGCATGGTTTTTCGCACAGTAACGAAACTGACCAAAACGAACCTAAACATCACCTTGGGTCCAAAAAGGTGGATTGGGTGCGTACGTTTCGTTTCTAGATCGAAACTGTGCATCGTTTCGATAACGGGCCGAACCGGTGCATTAAATGCAACCCCGGCATGGTTTTTCACACAGTAACGAAACTGAACAAAACGAACCAAAACATCACTATTGGGTCCAAAAAGGTGGATTGGGTGCGTTCGTTTCGTTTCTGGACAAAAACTGTGCATCGTTTCGTTAACGGGCCGAACCGGTGCATTAAATGCAACCGCGGCATGGTTTTTCGCACAGTAACGAAACTGACCAAAACGAACTAAAACATCACTATTGGGTCCAAAAAGGTGGATTGGGTGCGTTCGTTTCGTTTCTGGACCGAAACTGTGCATCGTTTCCTTAACGGGCCGAACCGGTGCATTAAATGCAACCCCGGCATTGTTTTTCGCACAGTCACGAAACTGACCAAAACGAACTAAAACATCACTATTGGGTCCAAAAAGGTGGATTGGGTGTGTTCGCTTCGTTTCTGGACCGAAACTGTGCATCGTTTCCTTAACGGGCCGAACCGGTGCATTAAATGCAACCCCGGCATGGTTTTTCGCACAGTAACGAAACTGACCAAAACGAACCTAAACATCACCTTGGGTCCAAAAAGGTGGATTGGGTGCGTACGTTTCGTTTCTAGATCGAAACTGTGCATCGTTTCGATAACGGGCCGAACCGGTGCATTAAATGCAACCCCGGCATGGTTTTTCACACAGTAACGAAACTGAACAAAACGAACCAAAACATCACTATTGGGTCCAAAAAGGTGGATTGGGTGCGTTCGTTTCGTTTCTGGACAAAAACTGTGCATCGTTTCGTTAACGGGCCGAACCGGTGCATTAAATGCAACCGCGGCATGGTTTTTCGCACAGTAACGAAACTGACCAAAACGAACTAAAACATCACTATTGGGTCCAAAAAGGTGGATTGGGTGCGTTCGTTTCGTTTCTGGACCGAAACTGTGCATCGTTTCCTTAACGGGCCGAACCGGTGCATTAAATGCAACCACGGCATGGTTTCTCGCACAGTAAAGAAACTGACTAAATCGAACCAAAACATCACTATTGGGTCTAAAAAGGTGGATTGGGTGCGTTCGTTTCGTTTCCGGACCAAAACTGTGCATCGTTTTGTTAACGGGTTGAACCGGTGCATTAAATGCAACCACGGCATGGTTTCTCGCACAGTAACGAAACTGACCAAAACGAACCAAAACATCACTATTGGGTCCAAAAAGGTGGATTGGGTGTGTTCGTTTCATTTCTGGACCGAAACTGTGCATCGTTTCGTAAATGGGCCGAACCGGTGCATTAAATGCAACCCCGGCATGGTTTTTCGCACAGTAACAAAACTGACCAAAACGAATCAAAACATCACTATTGGGTCCAAAAAGGTGGATTGGGTGCGTACGTTTCGTTTCTGGACCAAAACTGTGCATCGTTTCGTAAACGGGCCGAACCGGTGCATTAAATGCTACCCCGGCATGTTTTTTCGCACAGTAACGAAACTGACCAAAACGAACCAAAACATCACTATTGGGTCCAAAAAGGTGGATTGGGTGCATTAGTTTCGTTTCTGGACCGAAACTGTGTATCGTTTCCTTAACGGGCCGAACCGGTGCATTAAATGCAACCCCGGCATGGTTTTTCGCACAGTAACGAAACTAACCAAAACGAACTAAAACATCACTATTGGGTCCAAAAAGGTGGATTGGGTGCGTTCGTTTCGTTTCTGGACCGAAACTGTGCATCGTTTCCATAACGGGCCGAACCGGTGCATTAAATGCAACCACGGCATGGTTTATCGCACAGTAACAAAACTGACTAAAACGAACCAAAACATCACTATTGGGTCCAAAAAGGTGGATTGGGTGCGTACGTTTCGTTTCTGGACCAAAACTGTGCATCGTTTCGTAAACGGGCCGAACCGGTGCATTAAATGCAACCCCGGCATGTTTTTTCGCACAGTAACAAAACTGACCAAAATAAACCAAAACATCACTATTGGGTCCAAAAAGGTGGATTGGGTGTGTTCGCTTCGTTTCTGGACCGAAATTGTGCATCGTTTCGTTAACGTGTCGAACCGGTGCATTAAATGCAACCCCGGCATGGTTTTTCGCACAGTAACGAAACTAACCAAAACGAACTAAAACATCACTATTAGGTCCAAAAAGTTGGATTGGGTGCGTTCGTTTCGTTTCTGGACCAAAACTGTGTATCGTTTCGTTAACGGGCCGAACCGGTGCATTAAATGCAACCCCGGCATGGTTTTTTGCACAGTAACGAAACTGACCAAAACGAACTACAACATCACTATTGGGTCCAAAAAGGTGGATTGGGTGCGTTCGTTTCGTTTCTGGACCGAAACTGTGCATCGTTTCGTTAACGGGCCGAACCGGTGCATTAAATGCAACCCCGGCATGGTTTTTCGCACAGTAACGAAACTGACCAAAACGAACCTAAACATCACCTTGGGTCCAAAAAGGTGGATTGGGTGCGTACGTTTCGTTTCTAGATCGAAACTGTGCATCGTTTCGATAACGGGCCGAACCGGTGCATTAAATGCAACCCCGGCATGGTTTTTCACACAGTAATGAAACTGAACAAAACGAACCAAAACATCACTATTGGGTCCAAAAAGGTGGATTGGGTGCGTTCGTTTCGTTTCTGGACAAAAACTGTGCATCGTTTCGTTAACGGGCCGAACCGGTGCATTAAATGCAACCGCGGCATGGTTTTTCGCACAGTAACGAAACTGACCAAAACGAACTAAAACATCACTATTGGGTCCAAAAAGGTGGATTGGGTGCGTTCGTTTCGTTTCTGGACCGAAACTGTGCATCGTTTCCTTAACGGGCCGAACCGGTGCATTAAATGCAACCCCGGCATTGTTTTTCGCACAGTAACGAAACTGACCAAAACGAACTAAAACATCACTATTGGGTCCAAAAAGGTGGATTGGGTGTGTTCGCTTCGTTTCTGGACCGAAACTGTGCATCGTTTCCTTAACGGGCCGAACCGGTGCATTAAATGCAACCACGGCATGGTTTATCGCACAGTAACAAAACTGACTAAAACGAACCAAAACATCACTATTGGGTCCAAAAAGGTGGATTGGGTGCGTACGTTTCGTTTCTGGACCAAAACTGTGCATCGTTTCGTAAACGGGCCGAACCGGTGCATTAAATGCAACCCCGGCATGTTTTTTCGCACAGTAACAAAACTGACCAAAACAAACCAAAACATCACTATTGGGTCCAAAAAGGTGGATTGGGTGTGTTCGCTTCGTTTCTGGACCGAAAGTGTGCATCGTTTCGTTAACGTGTCGAACCGGTGCATTAAATGCAACCCCAGCATGGTTTTTCGCACAGTAACGAAACTGACCAAAACGAACCTAAACATCTCCTTGGGTCCAAAAAGGTGGATTGGGTCCGTACGTTTCGTTTCTAAACCGAAACTGTGCATCGTTTCGATAACGGGCCGAACCGGTGCATTAAATGCAACCCCGGCATGGTTTTTCACACAGTAACGAAACTGAACAAAACGAAAGAAAACATCACTATTGGGTCCAAAAAGGTGGATTGGGTGCGTTCGTTTCGTTTCTGGACCGAAACTGTGCATCGTTTCCTTAACGGGCCGAACCGGTGCATTAAATGAGACCCCGGCATGGTTTTTCGCACAGTAACGAAACTGACCAAAACTAACTAAAACATCACTATTGGGTCCAAAAAGGTGGATTGGGTGCGTTCGTTTCGTTTCTGGACCGAAACTGTGCATCGTTTCCTTAACGGGCCGAACCAGTGCATTAAATGCAACCACGACATGGTTTATCGCACAGTAACAAAACTGACTAAAATGAACCAAAACATCACTATTGGGTCCAAAAAGGTGGATTGGGTGCGTACGTTTCGTTTCTGGACCAAAACTGTGCATCGTTTCGTAAACGGGCCGAACCGGTGCATTAAATGCAACCCCGGCATGTTTTTTCGCACAGTAACGAAACTGACCAAAACGAACCAAAACATCACTATTGGGTCCAAAAAGGTGGATTGGGTGCGTACGTTTCGTATCTGGACCGAAACTGTGCATCGTTTCGTTAACGTGTTGAACCTGTGCATTAAATGCAACCACGGCATGGTTTCTCGCACAGTAACGAAACTGACTAAAACGAACCAAAACATCACTATTGGGTCTAAAAAGGTGGATTGGGTGCGTTCGTTTCGTTTCCGGACCAAAACTTTGCATCGTTTTGTTAACGGGCCGAACCGGTGCATTAAATGCAACCCCGGCATGGTTGCTCGCACAGTAACGAAACTGACCAAAACGAACCAAAACATCACTATTGGGTCCAAGAAGGTGGATTGGGTGCGTTCGTTTCGTAAATGGGCCGAACCGGTGCATTAAATGCAACCCCGGCATGGTTTTTCGCACAGTAACAAAACTGACCAAAACGAACCAAAACATCACTATTGGGTCCAAAAAGGTGGATTGGGTGCGTTCGTTTCGTTTCTGGACCGAAATTGTGCATCGTTTCGTAAACGGGCCGAACCGGTGCATTAAATGCAACCCCGGCATGGTTTTTCGCACAGTAACGAAACTAACCAAAACGAAGCAAAACATCGCTATTGGGTCCAAAAAGGTGGATTGGGTGCGTTCGTTTCGTTTCTGGACCGAAACTGTGCATCGTTTCGTTAACGGGCCGAACCGGTGCATTAAATGCAACCCCGGCATGTTTTCTCGCACAGTAACGAAACTGACCAAAACAAACCAAAACATCACTATTGGGTCCAAAAAGGTGGATTGGGTGCGTTCGTTTCATTTCTGGATCGAAATTGTGCATCCTTTCGTGAACGGGCCGAACCGGTGCATTAAATGCAACCCCGGCATGGTTTTTCAAACAGCAATGAAACTGACCAAAAGGAACCAAAACATCACTATTGGGTCCAAAAAGGTGGATTGGGTGCGTTCGTTTCATTTCTGGACCGAAATTGTGCATCGTTTCGTAAACGGGCCGAACCGGTGCATTAAATGCAACCCCGGCATGGTTTTTCAAACAGCAATGAAACTGACCAAAAGGAACCAAAACATCACTATTGGGTCCAAAAAGGTGGATTGGGTGCGTTCGTTTCGTTTCTAGACCGAAACTGTGCATCGTTTCGTTAATGGGCCGAACCGGTGCATTAAATGCAACCCCGGCATGGTTTCTCGCACAGTAACGAAACTAACCAAAACGAAGCAAAACATCACTATTGGGTCCAAAAAGGTGGATTGGGTGCGTTCGTTTCGTTTCTGGACCAAAACTGTGCATCGTTTCGTCAATGGGCCGAACCGGTGCATTAAATGCAACCCCGGCATGGTTTTTCGCACAGTAACAAAACTGACCAAAACGAACCAAAACATCACTATTGGGTCCAAAAAGGTGGATTGGGTGCGTACGTTTCGTTTCTGGACCAAAACTGTGCATCGTTTCGTAAACGGGCCGAAACGGTGCATTAAATGCAACCCCGGCATGTTTTTTCGCACAGTAACAAAACTGACCAAAACAAACCAAAACATCACTATTGGGTCCAAAAAGGTGGATTGGGTGTGTTCGCTTCGTTTCTGGACCGAAAGTGTGCATCGTTTCGTTAACGTGTCGAACCGGTGCATTAAATGCAACCCCGGCATGGTTTTTCGCACAGTAACGAAACTGACCAAAACGAACTACAACATCACTATTGGGTCCAAAAAGGTGGATTGGGTGCGTTCGTTTCGTTTCTGGACCGAAACTGTGCATCGTTTCGTTAACAGGCCGAACCGGTGCATTAAATGCAACCCCGGCATGGTTTTTCGCACAGTAACGAAACTGACCAAAACGAACCTAAACATCACCTTGGGTCCAAAAAGGTGGATTGGGTGCGTACGTTTCGTTTCTAGATCGAAACTGTGCATCGTTTCGATAACGGGCCGAACCGGTGCATTAAATGCAACCCCGGCATGGTTTTTCACACAGTAACGAAACTGAACAAAACGAACCAAAACATCACTATTGGGTCCAAAAAGGTGGATTGGGTGCGTTCGTTTCGTTTCTGGACAAAAACTGTGCATCGTTTCGTTAACGGGCCGAACCGGTGCATTAAATGCAACCGCGGCATGGTTTTTCGCACAGTAACGAAACTGACCAAAACGAACTAAAACATCACTATTGGGTCCAAAAAGGTGGATTGGGTGCGTTCGTTTCGTTTCTGGACCGAAACTGTGCATCGTTTCCTTAACGGGCCGAACCGGTGCATTAAATGCAACCACAGCATGGTTTCTCGCACAGTAAAGAAACTGACTAAATCGAACCAAAACATCACTATTGGGTCTAAAAAGGTGGATTGGGTGCGTTCGTTTCGTTTCCGGACCAAAACTGTGCATCGTTTTGTTAACGGGTTGAACCGGTGCATTAAATGCAACCACGGCATGGTTTCTCGCACAGTAACGAAACTGACCAAAACGAACCAAAACATCACTATTGGGTCCAAAAAGGTGGATTGGGTGTGTTCGTTTCATTTCTGGACCGAAACTGTGCATCGTTTCGTAAATGGGCCGAACCGGTGCATTAAATGCAACCCCGGCATGGTTTTTCGCACAGTAACAAAACTGACCAAAACGAATCAAAACATCACTATTGGGTCCAAAAAGGTGGATTGGGTGCGTACGTTTCGTTTGTGGACCAAAACTGTGCATCGTTTCGTAAACGGGCCGAACCGGTGCATTAAATGCTACCCCGGCATGTTTTTTCGCACAGTAACGAAACTGACCAAAACGAACCAAAACATCACTATTGGGTCCAAAAAGGTGGACTGGGTGCATTAGTTTCGTTTCTGGACCGAAACTGTGTATCGTTTCCTTAACGGGCCGAACCGGTGCATTAAATGCAACCCCGGCATGGTTTTTCGCACAGTCACGAAACTGACCAAAACGAACTAAAACATCACTATTGGGTCCAAAAAGGTGGATTGGGTGCGTTCGTTTCGTTTCTGGACCGAAACTGTGCATCGTTTCCATAACGGGCCGAACCGGTGCATTAAATGCAACCACGGCATGGTTTATCGCACAGTAACAAAACTGACTAAAACGAACCAAAACATCACTATTGGGTCCAAAAAGGTGGATTGGGTGCGTACGTTTCGTTTCTGGACCAAAACTGTGCATCGTTTCGTAAACGGGCCGAACCGGTGCATTAAATGCAACCCCGGCATGTTTTTTCGCACAGTAACAAAACTGACCAAAACAAACCAAAACATCACTATTGGGTCCAAAAAGGCGGATTGGGTGTGTTCGCTTCGTTTCTGGACCGAAATTGTGCATCGTTTCGTTAACGTGTCGAACCGGTGCATTAAATGCAACCCCGGCATGGTTTTTCGCACAGTAACGAAACTAACCAAAACGAACTAAAACATCACTATTAGGTCCAAAAAGTTGGATTGGGTGCGTTCGTTTCGTTTCTGGACCAAAACTGTGTATCGTTTCGTTAACGGGCCGAACCGGTGCATTAAATGCAACCCCGGCATGGTTTTTCGCACAGTAACGAAACTGACCAAAACGAACTACAACATCACTATTGGGTCCAAAAAGGTGGATTGGGTGCGTTCGTTTCGTTTCTGGACCGAAACTGTGCATCGTTTCGTTAACGGGCCGAACCGGTGCATTAAATGCAACCCCGGCATGGTTTTTCGCACAGTAACGAAACTGACCAAAACGAACCTAAACATCACCTTGGGTCCAAAAAGGTGGATTGGGTGCGTACGTTTCGTTTCTAGATCGAAACTGTGCATCGTTTCGATAACGGGCCGAACCGGTGCATTAAATGCAACCCCGGCATGGTTTTTCACACAGTAACGAAACTGAACAAAACGAACCAAAACATCACTATTGGGTCCAAAAAGGTGGATTGGGTGCGTTCGTTTCGTTTCTGGACAAAAACTGTGCATCGTTTCGTTAACGGGCCGAACCGGTGCATTAAATGCAACCGCGGCATGGTTTTTCGCACAGTAACGAAACTGACCAAAACGAACTAAAACATCACTATTGGGTCCAAAAAGGTGGATTGGGTGCGTTCGTTTCGTTTCTGGACCGAAACTGTGCATCGTTTCCTTAACGGGCCGAACCGGTGCATTAAATGCAACCCCGGCATTGTTTTTCGCACAGTAACGAAACTGACCAAAACGAACTAAAACATCACTATTGGGTCCAAAAAGGTGGATTGGGTGTGTTCGCTTCGTTTCTGGACCGAAACTGTGCATCGTTTCCTTAACGGGCCGAACCGGTGCATTAAATGCAACCACGGCATGGTTTATCGCACAGTAACAAAACTGACTAAAACGAACCAAAACATCACTATTGGGTCCAAAAAGGTGGATTGGGTGCGTACGTTTCGTTTCTGGACCAAAACTGTGCATCGTTTCGTAAACGGGCCGAACCGGTGCATTAAATGCAACCCCGGCATGTTTTTTCGCACAGTAACAAAACTGACCAAAACAAACCAAAACATCACTATTGGGTCCAAAAAGGTGGATTGGGTGTGTTCGCTTCGTTTCTGGACCGAAAGTGTGCATCGTTTCGTTAACGTGTCGAACCGGTGCATTAAATGCAACCCCAGCATGGTTTTTCGCACAGTAACGAAACTGACCAAAACGAACCTAAACATCTCCTTGGGTCCAAAAAGGTGGATTGGGTCCGTACGTTTCGTTTCTAAACCGAAACTGTGCATCGTTTCGATAACGGGCCGAACCGGTGCATTAAATGCAACCCCGGCATGGTTTTTCACACAGTAACGAAACTGAACAAAACGAAAGAAAACATCACTATTGGGTCCAAAAAGGTGGATTGGGTGCGTTCGTTTCGTTTCTGGACCGAAACTGTGCATCGTTTCCTTAACGGGCCGAACCGGTGCATTAAATGAGACCCCGGCATGGTTTTTCGCACAGTAACGAAACTGACCAAAACTAACTAAAACATCACTATTGGGTCCAAAAAGGTGGATTGGGTGCGTTCGTTTCGTTTCTGGACCGAAACTGTGCATCGTTTCCTTAACGGGCCGAACCAGTGCATTAAATGCAACCACGACATGGTTTATCGCACAGTAACAAAACTGACTAAAATGAACCAAAACATCACTATTGGGTCCAAAAAGGTGGATTGGGTGCGTACGTTTCGTTTCTGGACCAAAACTGTGCATCGTTTCGTAAACGGGCCGAACCGGTGCATTAAATGCAACCCCGGCATGTTTTTTCGCACAGTAACGAAACTGACCAAAACGAACCAAAACATCACTATTGGGTCCAAAAAGGTGGATTGGGTGCGTACGTTTCGTATCTGGACCGAAACTGTGCATCGTTTCGTTAACGTGTTGAACCTGTGCATTAAATGCAACCACGGCATGGTTTCTCGCACAGTAACGAAACTGACTAAAACGAACCAAAACATCACTATTGGGTCTAAAAAGGTGGATTGGGTGCGTTCGTTTCGTTTCCGGACCAAAACTTTGCATCGTTTTGTTAACGGGCCGAACCGGTGCATTAAATGCAACCCCGGCATGGTTGCTCGCACAGTAACGAAACTGACCAAAACGAACCAAAACATCACTATTGGGTCCAAGAAGGTGGATTGGGTGCGTTCGTTTCGTAAATGGGCCGAACCGGTGCATTAAATGCAACCCCGGCATGGTTTTTCGCACAGTAACAAAACTGACCAAAACGAACCAAAACATCACTATTGGGTCCAAAAAGGTGGATTGGGTGCGTTCGTTTCGTTTCTGGACCGAAATTGTGCATCGTTTCGTAAACGGGCCGAACCGGTGCATTAAATGCAACCCCGGCATGGTTTTTCGCATAGTAACGAAACTAACCAAAACGAAGCAAAACATCGCTATTGGGTCCAAAAAGGTGGATTGGGTGCGTTCGTTTCGTTTCTGGACCGAAACTGTGCATCGTTTCGTTAACGGGCCGAACCGGTGCATTAAATGCAACCCCGGCATGTTTTCTCGCACAGTAACGAAACTGACCAAAACAAACCAAAACATCACTATTGGGTCCAAAAAGGTGGATTGGGTGCGTTCGTTTCATTTCTGGATCGAAATTGTGCATCCTTTCGTGAACGGGCCGAACCGGTGCATTAAATGCAACCCCGGCATGGTTTTTCAAACAGCAATGAAACTGACCAAAAGGAACCAAAACATCACTATTGGGTCCAAAAAGGTGGATTGGGTGCGTTCGTTTCATTTCTGGACCGAAATTGTGCATCGTTTCGTAAACGGGCCGAACCGGTGCATTAAATGCAACCCCGGCATGGTTTTTCAAACAGCAATGAAACTGACCAAAAGGAACCAAAACATCACTATTGGGTCCAAAAAGGTGGATTGGGTGCGTTCGTTTCGTTTCTAGACCGAAACTGTGCATCGTTTCGTTAATGGGCCGAACCGGTGCATTAAATGCAACCCCGGCATGGTTTCTCGCACAGTAACGAAACTAACCAAAACGAAGCAAAACATCACTATTGGGTCCAAAAAGGTGGATTGGGTGCGTTCGTTTCGTTTCTGGACCAAAACTGTGCATCGTTTCGTCAATGGGCCGAACCGGTGCATTAAATGCAACCCCGGCATGGTTTTTCGCACAGTAACAAAACTGACCAAAACGAACCAAAACATCACTATTGGGTCCAAAAAGGTGGATTGGGTGCGTACGTTTCGTTTCTGGACCAAAACTGTGCATCGTTTCGTAAACGGGCCGAAACGGTGCATTAAATGCAACCCCGGCATGTTTTTTCGCACAGTAACAAAACTGACCAAAACAAACCAAAACATCACTATTGGGTCCAAAAAGGTGGATTGGGTGTGTTCGCTTCGTTTCTGGACCGAAAGTGTGCATCGTTTCGTTAACGTGTCGAACCGGTGCATTAAATGCAACCCCGGCATGGTTTTTCGCACAGTAACGAAACTGACCAAAACGAACTACAACATCACTATTGGGTCCAAAAAGGTGGATTGGGTGCGTTCGTTTCGTTTCTGGACCGAAACTGTGCATCGTTTCGTTAACAGGCCGAACCGGTGCATTAAATGCAACCCCGGCATGGTTTTTCGCACAGTAACGAAACTGACCAAAACGAACCTAAACATCACCTTGGGTCCAAAAAGGTGGATTGGGTGCGTACGTTTCGTTTCTAGATCGAAACTGTGCATCGTTTCGATAACGGGCCGAACCGGTGCATTAAATGCAACCCCGGCATGGTTTTTCACACAGTAACGAAACTGAACAAAACGAACCAAAACATCACTATTGGGTCCAAAAAGGTGGATTGGGTGCGTTCGTTTCGTTTCTGGACAAAAACTGTGCATCGTTTCGTTAACGGGCCGAACCGGTGCATTAAATGCAACCGCGGCATGGTTTTTCGCACAGTAACGAAACTGACCAAAACGAACTAAAACATCACTATTGGGTCCAAAAAGGTGGATTGGGTGCGTTCGTTTCGTTTCTGGACCGAAACTGTGCATCGTTTCCTTAACGGGCCGAACCGGTGCATTAAATGCAACCACGGCATGGTTTCTCGCACAGTAAAGAAACTGACTAAATCGAACCAAAACATCACTATTGGGTCTAAAAAGGTGGATTGGGTGCGTTCGTTTCGTTTCCGGACCAAAACTGTGCATCGTTTTGTTAACGGGTTGAACCGGTGCATTAAATGCAACCACGGCATGGTTTCTCGCACAGTAACGAAACTGACCAAAACGAACCAAAACATCACTATTGGGTCCAAAAAGGTGGATTGGGTGTGTTCGTTTCATTTCTGGACCGAAACTGTGCATCGTTTCGTAAATGGGCCGAACCGGTGCATTAAATGCAACCCCGGCATGGTTTTTCGCACAGTAACAAAACTGACCAAAACGAATCAAAACATCACTATTGGGTCCAAAAAGGTGGATTGGGTGCGTACGTTTCGTTTCTGGACCAAAACTGTGCATCGTTTCGTAAACGGGCCGAACCGGTGCATTAAATGCTACCCCGGCATGTTTTTTCGCACAGTAACGAAACTGACCAAAACGAACCAAAACATCACTATTGGGTCCAAAAAGGTGGACTGGGTGCATTAGTTTCGTTTCTGGACCGAAACTGTGTATCGTTTCCTTAACGGGCCGAACCGGTGCATTAAATGCAACCCCGGCATGGTTTTTCGCACAGTAACGAAACTGACCAAAACGAACTAAAACATCACTATTGGGTCCAAAAAGGTGGATTGGGTGCGTTCGTTTCGTTTCTGGACCGAAACTGTGCATCGTTTCCATAACGGGCCGAACCGGTGCATTAAATGCAACCACGGCATGGTTTATCGCACAGTAACAAAACTGACTAAAACGAACCAAAACATCACTATTGGGTCCAAAAAGGTGGATTGGGTGCGTACGTTTCGTTTCTGGACCAAAACTGTGCATCGTTTCGTAAACGGGCCGAACCGGTGCATTAAATGCAACCCCGGCATGTTTTTTCGCACAGTAACAAAACTGACCAAAACAAACCAAAACATCACTATTGGGTCCAAAAAGGCGGATTGGGTGTGTTCGCTTCGTTTCTGGACCGAAATTGTGCATCGTTTCGTTAACGTGTCGAACCGGTGCATTAAATGCAACCCCGGCATGGTTTTTCGCACAGTAACGAAACTAACCAAAACGAACTAAAACATCACTATTAGGTCCAAAAAGTTGGATTGGGTGCGTTCGTTTCGTTTCTGGACCAAAACTGTGTATCGTTTCGTTAACGGGCCGAACCGGTGCATTAAATGCAACCCCGGCATGGTTTTTCGCACAGTAACGAAACTGACCAAAACGAACTACAACATCACTATTGGGTCCAAAAAGGTGGATTGGGTGCGTTCGTTTCGTTTCTGGACCGAAACTGTGCATCGTTTCGTTAACGGGCCGAACCGGTGCATTAAATGCAACCCCGGCATGGTTTTTCGCACAGTAACGAAACTGACCAAAACGAACCTAAACATCACCTTGGGTCCAAAAAGGTGGATTGGGTGCGTACGTTTCGTTTCTAGATCGAAACTGTGCATCGTTTCGATAACGGGCCGAACCGGTGCATTAAATGCAACCCCGGCATGGTTTTTCACACAGTAACGAAACTGAACAAAACGAACCAAAACATCACTATTGGGTCCAAAAAGGTGGATTGGGTGCGTTCGTTTCGTTTCTGGACAAAAACTGTGCATCGTTTCGTTAACGGGCCGAACCGGTGCATTAAATGCAACCGCGGCATGGTTTTTCGCACAGTAACGAAACTGACCAAAACGAACTAAAACATCACTATTGGGTCCAAAAAGGTGGATTGGGTGCGTTCGTTTCGTTTCTGGACCGAAACTGTGCATCGTTTCCTTAACGGGCCGAACCGGTGCATTAAATGCAACCCCGGCATTGTTTTTCGCACAGTAACGAAACTGACCAAAACGAACTAAAACATCACTATTGGGTCCAAAAAGGTGGATTGGGTGTGTTCGCTTCGTTTCTGGACCGAAACTGTGCATCGTTTCCTTAACGGGCCGAACCGGTGCATTAAATGCAACCACGGCATGGTTTATCGCACAGTAACAAAACTGACTAAAACGAACCAAAACATCACTATTGGGTCCAAAAAGGTGGATTGGGTGCGTACGTTTCGTTTCTGGACCAAAACTGTGCATCGTTTCGTAAACGGGCCGAACCGGTGCATTAAATGCAACCCCGGCATGTTTTTTCGCACAGTAACAAAACTGACCAAAACAAACCAAAACATCACTATTGGGTCCAAAAAGGTGGATTGGGTGTGTTCGCTTCGTTTCTGGACCGAAAGTGTGCATCGTTTCGTTAACGTGTCGAACCGGTGCATTAAATGCAACCCCAGCATGGTTTTTCGCACAGTAACGAAACTGACCAAAACGAACCTAAACATCTCCTTGGGTCCAAAAAGGTGGATTGGGTCCGTACGTTTCGTTTCTAAACCGAAACTGTGCATCGTTTCGATAACGGGCCGAACCGGTGCATTAAATGCAACCCCGGCATGGTTTTTCACACAGTAACGAAACTGAACAAAACGAAAGAAAACATCACTATTGGGTCCAAAAAGGTGGATTGGGTGCGTTCGTTTCGTTTCTGGACCGAAACTGTGCATCGTTTCCTTAACGGGCCGAACCGGTGCATTAAATGAGACCCCGGCATGGTTTTTCGCACAGTAACAAAACTGACCAAAACTAACTAAAACATCACTATTGGGTCCAAAAAGGTGGATTGGGTGCGTTCGTTTCGTTTCTGGACCGAAACTGTGCATCGTTTCCTTAACGGGCCGAACCAGTGCATTAAATGCAACCACGACATGGTTTATCGCACAGTAACAAAACTGACTAAAATGAACCAAAACATCACTATTGGGTCCAAAAAGGTGGATTGGGTGCGTACGTTTCGTTTCTGGACCAAAACTGTGCATCGTTTCGTAAACGGGCCGAACCGGTGCATTAAATGCAACCCCGGCATGTTTTTTCGCACAGTAACGAAACTGACCAAAACGAACCAAAACATCACTATTGGGTCCAAAAAGGTGGATTGGGTGCGTACGTTTCGTATCTGGACCGAAACTGTGCATCGTTTCGTTAACGTGTTGAACCTGTGCATTAAATGCAACCACGGCATGGTTTCTCGCACAGTAACGAAACTGACTAAAACGAACCAAAACATCACTATTGGGTCTAAAAAGGTGGATTGGGTGCGTTCGTTTCGTTTCCGGACCAAAACTTTGCATCGTTTTGTTAACGGGCCGAACCGGTGCATTAAATGCAACCCCGGCATGGTTGCTCGCACAGTAACGAAACTGACCAAAACGAACCAAAACATCACTATTGGGTCCAAGAAGGTGGATTGGGTGCGTTCGTTTCGTAAATGGGCCGAACCGGTGCATTAAATGCAACCCCGGCATGGTTTTTCGCACAGTAACAAAACTGACCAAAACGAACCAAAACATCACTATTGGGTCCAAAAAGGTGGATTGGGTGCGTTCGTTTCGTTTCTGGACCGAAATTGTGCATCGTTTCGTAAACGGGCCGAACCGGTGCGTTAAATGCAACCCCGGCATGGTTTTTCGCACAGTAACGAAACTGACGAAAACGAACCAAAACATCACTATTGGGTCCAAAAAGGTGGATTGGGTGCGTACGTTTCGTTTCTGGACCGAAACTGTGCATCGTTTTGTTAACGGGCCGAACCGGTGCATTAAATGCAACCCCGGCATGGTTTCTCGCACAGTAACGAAACTGACCAAAACGAACCAAAACATCACTATTGGGTCCAAGAAGGTGGATTGGGTGCGTTCGTTTCATTTCTGGACCGAAACTGTGCATTGTTTCGTAAATGGGCCGAACCGGTGCATTAAATGCAACCCCGGCATGGTTTTTCGCACAGTAACAAAACTGACCAAAACGAACCAAAACATCACTATTGGGTCCAAAAAGGTGGATTGGGTGCGTACGTTTCGTTTCTGGACCAAAACTTTGCATCGTTTCGTAAACGGGCCGAAACGGTGCATTAAATGCAACCCCGGCATGTTTTTTCGCACAGTAACAAAACTGACCAAAACAAACCAAAACATCACTATTGGGTCCAAAAAGGTGGATTGGGTGTGTTCGCTTCGTTTCTGGACCGAAATTGTGCATCGTTTCGTTAACGTGTCGAACCGGTGCATTAAATGCAACCCCGGCATGGTTTTTCGCACAGTAACGAAACTGACCAAAACGAACTACAACATCACTATTGGGTCCAAAAAGGTGGATTGGGTGCGTTCGTTTCGTTTCTGGACCGAAACTGTGCATCGTTTCGTTAACGGGCCGAACCGGTGCATTAAATGCAACCCCGGCATGGTTTTTCGCACAGTAACGAAACTGACCAAAACGAACCTAAACATCACCTTGGGTCCAAAAAGGTGGATTGGGTGCGTACGTTTCGTTTCTAGATCGAAACTGTGCATCGTTTCGATAACGGGCCGAACCGGTGCATTAAATGCAACCCCGGCATGGTTTTTCACACAGTAACGAAACTGAACAAAACGAACCAAAACATCACTATTGGGTCCAGAAAGGTGGATTGGGTGCGTTCGTTTCGTTTCTGGACAAAAACTGTGCATCGTTTCGTTAACGGGCCGAACCGGTGCATTAAATGCAACCGCGGCATGGTTTTTCGCACAGTAACGAAACTGACCAAAACGAACTAAAACATCACTATTGGGTCCAAAAAGGTGGATTGGGTGCGTTCGTTTCGATTCTGGACCGAAACTGTGCATCGTTTCCTTAACGGGCCGAACCGGTGCATTAAATGCAACCCCGGCATTGTTTTTCGCACAGTAACGAAACTGACCAAAACGAACTAAAACATCACTATTGGGTCCAAAAAGGTGGATTGGGTGTGTTCGCTTCGTTTCTGGACCGAAACTGTGCATCGTTTCCTTAACGGGCCGAACCGGTGCATTAAATGCAACCCCAGCATGGTTTTTCGCACAGTAACGAAACTGACCAAAACGAACCTAAACATCTCCTTGGGTCCAAAAAGGTGGATTGGGTCCGTACGTTTCGTTTCTAAACCGAAACTGTGCATCGTTTCGATAACGGGCCGAACCGGTGCATTAAATGCAACCCCGGCATGGTTTTTCACACAGTAACGAAACTGAACAAAACGAAAGAAAACATCACTATTGGGTCCAAAAAGGTGGATTGGGTGCGTTCGTTTCGTTTCTGGACCGAAACTGTGCATCGTTTCCTTAACGGGCCGAACCGGTGCATTAAATGAGACCCCGGCATGGTTTTTCGCACAGTAACGAAACTGACCAAAACTAACTAAAACATCACTATTGGGTCCAAAAAGGTGGATTGGGTGCGTTCGTTTCGTTTCTGGACCGAAACTGTGCATCGTTTCCTTAACGGGCCGAACCAGTGCATTAAATGCAACCACGACATGGTTTATCGCACAGTAACAAAACTGACTAAAATGAACCAAAACATCACTATTGGGTCCAAAAAGGTGGATTGGGTGCGTACGTTTCGTTTCTGGACCAAAACTGTGCATCGTTTCGTAAACGGGCCGAACCGGTGCATTAAATGCAACCCCGGCATGTTTTTTCGCACAGTAACGAAACTGACCAAAACGAACCAAAACATCACTATTGGGTCCAAAAAGGTGGATTGGGTGCGTACGTTTCGTATCTGGACCGAAACTGTGCATCGTTTCGTTAACGTGTTGAACCTGTGCATTAAATGCAACCACGGCATGGTTTCTCGCACAGTAACGAAACTGACTAAAACGAACCAAAACATCACTATTGGGTCTAAAAAGGTGGATTGGGTGCGTTCGTTTCGTTTCCGGACCAAAACTTTGCATCGTTTTGTTAACGGGCCGAACCGGTGCATTAAATGCAACCCCGGCATGGTTGCTCGCACAGTAACGAAACTGACCAAAACGAACCAAAACATCACTATTGGGTCCAAGAAGGTGGATTGGGTGCGTTCGTTTCGTAAATGGGCCGAACCGGTGCATTAAATGCAACCCCGGCATGGTTTTTCGCACAGTAACAAAACTGACCAAAACGAACCAAAACATCACTATTGGGTCCAAAAAGGTGGATTGGGTGCGTTCGTTTCGTTTCTGGACCGAAATTGTGCATCGTTTCGTAAACGGGCCGAACCGGTGCGTTAAATGCAACCCCGGCATGGTTTTTCGCACAGTAACGAAACTGACGAAAACGAACCAAAACATCACTATTGGGTCCAAAAAGGTGGATTGGGTGCGTACGTTTCGTTTCTGGACCGAAACTGTGCATCGTTTTGTTAACGGGCCGAACCGGTGCATTAAATGCAACCCCGGCATGGTTTCTCGCACAGTAACGAAACTGACCAAAACGAACCAAAACATCACTATTGGGTCCAAGAAGGTGGATTGGGTGCGTTCGTTTCATTTCTGGACCGAAACTGTGCATTGTTTCGTAAATGGGCCGAACCGGTGCATTAAATGCAACCCCGGCATGGTTTTTCGCACAGTAACAAAACTGACCAAAACGAACCAAAACATCACTATTGGGTCCAAAAAGGTGGATTGGGTGCGTACGTTTCGTTTCTGGACCAAAACTTTGCATCGTTTCGTAAACGGGCCGAAACGGTGCATTAAATGCAACCCCGGCATGTTTTTTCGCACAGTAACAAAACTGACCAAAACAAACCAAAACATCACTATTGGGTCCAAAAAGGTGGATTGGGTGTGTTCGCTTCGTTTCTGGACCGAAATTGTGCATCGTTTCGTTAACGTGTCGAACCGGTGCATTAAATGCAACCCCGGCATGGTTTTTCGCACAGTAACGAAACTGACCAAAACGAACTACAACATCACTATTGGGTCCAAAAAGGTGGATTGGGTGCGTTCGTTTCGTTTCTGGACCGAAACTGTGCATCGTTTCGTTAACGGGCCGAACCGGTGCATTAAATGCAACCCCGGCATGGTTTTTCGCACAGTAACGAAACTGACCAAAACGAACCTAAACATCACCTTGGGTCCAAAAAGGTGGATTGGGTGCGTACGTTTCGTTTCTAGATCGAAACTGTGCATCGTTTCGATAACGGGCCGAACCGGTGCATTAAATGCAACCCCGGCATGGTTTTTCACACAGTAACGAAACTGAACAAAACGAACCAAAACATCACTATTGGGTCCAGAAAGGTGGATTGGGTGCGTTCGTTTCGTTTCTGGACAAAAACTGTGCATCGTTTCGTTAACGGGCCGAACCGGTGCATTAAATGCAACCGCGGCATGGTTTTTCGCACAGTAACGAAACTGACCAAAACGAACTAAAACATCACTATTGGGTCCAAAAAGGTGGATTGGGTGCGTTCGTTTCGATTCTGGACCGAAACTGTGCATCGTTTCCTTAACGGGCCGAACCGGTGCATTAAATGCAACCCCGGCATTGTTTTTCGCACAGTAACGAAACTGACCAAAACGAACTAAAACATCACTATTGGGTCCAAAAAGGTGGATTGGGTGTGTTCGCTTCGTTTCTGGACCGAAACTGTGCATCGTTTCCTTAACGGGCCGAACCGGTGCATTAAATGCAACCACGGCATGGTTTATCGCACAGTAACAAAACTGACTAAAACGAACCAAAACATCACTATTGGGTCCAAAAAGGTGGATTGGGTGCGTACGTTTCGTTTCTGGACCAAAACTGTGCATCGTTTCGTAAACGGGCCGAACCGGTGCATTAAATGCAACCCCGGCATGTTTTTTCGCACAGTAACAAAACTGACCAAAACAAACCAAAACATCACTATTGGGTCCAAAAAGGTGGATTGGGTGTGTTCGCTTCGTTTCTGGACCGAAAGTGTGCATCGTTTCGTTAACGTGTCGAACCGGTGCATTAAATGCAACCCCAGCATGGTTTTTCGCACAGTAACGAAACTGACCAAAACGAACCTAAACATCTCCTTGGGTCCAAAAAGGTGGATTGGGTCCGTACGTTTCGTTTCTAAACCGAAACTGTGCATCGTTTCGATAACGGGCCGAACCGGTGCATTAAATGCAACCCCGGCATGGTTTTTCACACAGTAACGAAACTGAACAAAACGAAAGAAAACATCACTATTGGGTCCAAAAAGGTGGATTGGGTGCGTTCGTTTCGTTTCTGGACCGAAACTGTGCATCGTTTCCTTAACGGGCCGAACCGGTGCATTAAATGAGACCCCGGCATGGTTTTTCGCACAGTAACGAAACTGACCAAAACTAACTAAAACATCACTATTGGGTCCAAAAAGGTGGATTGGGTGCGTTCGTTTCGTTTCTGGACCGAAACTGTGCATCGTTTCCTTAATGGGCCGAACCAGTGCATTAAATGCAACCACGACATGGTTTATCGCACAGTAACAAAACTGACTAAAATGAACCAAAATATCACTATTGGGTCCAAAAAGGTGGATTGGGTGCGTACGTTTCGTTTCTGGACCAAAACTGTGCATCGTTTCGTAAACGGGCCGAACCGGTGCATTAAATGCAACCCCGGCATGTTTTTTCGCACAGTAACGAAACTGACCAAAACGAACCAAAACATCACTATTGGGTCCAAAAAGGTGGATTGGGTGCGTACGTTTCGTATCTGGACCGAAACTGTGCATCGTTTCGTTAACGTGTTGAACCTGTGCATTAAATGCAACCACGGCATGGTTTCTCGCACAGTAACGAAACTGACTAAAACGAACCAAAACATCACTATTGGGTCTAAAAAGGTGGATTGGGTGCGTTCGTTTCGTTTCCGGACCAAAACTTTGCATCGTTTTGTTAACGGGCCGAACCGGTGCATTAAATGCAACCCCGGCATGGTTGCTCGCACAGTAACGAAACTGACCAAAACGAACCAAAACATCACTATTGGGTCCAAGAAGGTGGATTGGGTGCGTTCGTTTCGTAAATGGGCCGAACCGGTGCATTAAATGCAACCCCGGCATGGTTTTTCGCACAGTAACAAAACTGACCAAAACGAACCAAAACATCACTATTGGGTCCAAAAAGGTGGATTGGGTGCGTTCGTTTCGTTTCTGGACCGAAATTGTGCATCGTTTCGTAAACGGGCCGAACCGGTGCATTAAATGCAACCCCGGCATGGTTTTTTGCACAGTAACGAAACTGACCAAAACGAACCAAAACATCACTATTGGGTCCAAAAAGGTGGATTGGGTGCGTACGTTTCGTTTCTGGACCGAAACTGTGCATCGTTTTGTTAACGGGCCGAACCGGTGCATTAAATGCAACCCCGGCATGGTTTCTCGCACAGTAACGAAACTGACCAAAACGAACCAAAACATCACTATTGGGTCCAAGAAGGTGGATTGGGTGCGTTCGTTTCATTTCTGGACTGAAACTGTGCATTGTTTCGTAAATGGGCCGAACCGGTGCATTAAATGCAACCCCGGCATGGTTTTTCGCACAGTAACAAAACTGACCAAAACGAACCAAAACATCACTATTGGGTCCAAAAAGGTGGATTGGGTGCGTACGTTTCGTTTCTGGACCAAAACTGTGCATCGTTTCGTAAACGGGCCGAAACGGTGCATTAAATGCAACCCCGGCATGTTTTTTCGCACAGTAACAAAACTGACCAAAACAAACCAAAACATCACTATTGGGTCCAAAAAGGTGGATTGGGTGTGTTCGCTTCGTTTCTGGACCGAAATTGTGCATCGTTTCGTTAACGTGTCGAACCGGTGCATTAAATGCAACCCCGACATGGTTTTTCACACAGTAACGAAACTGACCAAAACGAACTAAAACATCACTATTGGGTCCAAAAAGGTGGATTGGGTGCGTTCGTTTCGTTTCTGGACCGAAACTGTGCATCGTTTCGTTAACGGGCCGAACCGGTGCATTAAATGCAACCCCGGCATGGTTTTTCGCACAGTAACGAAACTGACCAAAACGAACCTAAACATCACCTTGGGTCCAAAAAGGTGGATTGGGTGCGTACGTTTCGTTTCTGGACCAAAACTGTGCATCGTTTCGTAAACGGGCCGAACCGGTGCATTAAATGCAACCCCGGCATGTTTTTTCGCACAGTAACAAAACTGACCAAAACAAACCAAAACATCACTATTGGGTCCAAAAAGGTGGATTGGGTGTGTTCGCTTCGTTTCTGGACCGAAAGTGTGCATCGTTTCGTTAACGTGTCGAACCGGTGCATTAAATGCAACCCCAGCATGGTTTTTCGCACAGTAACGAAACTGACCAAAACGAACCTAAACATCTCCTTGGGTCCAAAAAGGTGGATTGGGTCCGTACGTTTCGTTTCTAAACCGAAACTGTGCATCGTTTCGATAACAGGCCGAACCGGTGCATTAAATGCAACCCCGGCATGGTTTTTCACACAGTAACGAAACTGAACAAAACGAAAGAAAACATCACTATTGGGTCCAAAAAGGTGGATTGGGTGCGTTCGTTTCGTTTCTGGACCGATACTGTGCATCGTTTCCTTAACGGGCCGAACCGGTGCATTAAATGAGACCCCGGCATGGTTTTTCGCACAGTAACGAAACTGACCAAAACTAACTAAAACATCACTATTGGGTCCAAAAAGGTGGATTGGGTGCGTTCGTTTCGTTTCTGGACCGAAACTGTGCATCGTTTCCTTAACGGGCCGAACCAGTGCATTAAATGCAACCACGACATGGTTTATCGCACAGTAACAAAACTGACTAAAATGAACCAAAATATCACTATTGGGTCCAAAAAGGTGGATTGGGTGCGTACGTTTCGTTTCTGGACCAAAACTGTGCATCGTTTCGTAAACGGGCCGAACCGGTGCATTAAATGCAACCCCGGCATGTTTTTTCGCACAGTAACGAAACTGACCAAAACGAACCAAAACATCACTATTGGGTCCAAAAAGGTGGATTGGGTGCGTACGTTTCGTATCTGGACCGAAACTGTGCATCGTTTCGTTAACGTGTTGAACCTGTGCATTAAATGCAACCACGGCATGGTTTCTCGCACAGTAACGAAACTGACTAAAACGAACCAAAACATCACTATTGGGTCTAAAAAGGTGGATTGGGTGCGTTCGTTTCGTTTCCGGACCAAAACTTTGCATCGTTTTGTTAACGGGCCGAACCGGTGCATTAAATGCAACCCCGGCATGGTTGCTCGCACAGTAACGAAACTGACCAAAACGAACCAAAACATCACTATTGGGTCCAAGAAGGTGGATTGGGTGCGTTCGTTTCGTAAATGGGCCGAACCGGTGCATTAAATGCAACCCCGGCATGGTTTTTCGCACAGTAACAAAACTGACCAAAACGAACCAAAACATCACTATTGGGTCCAAAAAGGTGGATTGGGTGCGTTCGTTTCGTTTCTGGACCGAAACTGTGCATCGTTTCGTAAACGGGCCGAAACGGTGCATTAAATGCAACCCCGGCATGGTTTTTCGCACAGTAACGAAACTGACCAAAACGAACCAAAACATCACTATTGGGTCCAAAAAGGTGGATTGGGTGCGTACGTTTCGTTTCTGGACCGAAACTGTGCATCGTTTTGTTAACGGGTCGAACCGGTGCATTAAATGCAACCCCGGCATGGTTTCTCGCACAGTAACGAAACTGACCAAAACGAACCAAAACATCACTATTGGGTCCAAAAAGGTGGATTGGGTGCGTTCGTTTTGTTTCTGGACAAAAACTGTGCATCGTTTCGTTAACGGGCCGAACCGGTGCATTAAATGCAACCGCGGCATGGTTTCTCGCACAGTAACGAAACTGACCAAAACGAACCAAAACATCACTATTGGGTCCAAAAAGGTGGATTGGGTGCGTTCATTTCGTTTCTGGACCGAAATTGTGCATCGTTTCGTAAACGGGCCGAACCGGTGCATTAAATGCAACCCCGGCATGGTTTTTCGCACAGTAACGAAACTGACCAAAACGAACCAAAACATCACTATTGGTTCCAAAAAGGTGGATTGGGTGCGTTCATTTCGTTTCTGGACAAAAACTGTGCATCGTTTCGTTAACGGGCCGAACCGGTGCATTAAATGCAACCGCGGCATGGTTTTTCGCACAGTAACGAAACTGACCAAAACGAACCAAAACATCACTATTGGGTCCAAAAAGGTGGATTGGGTGCGTACGTTTCGTATCTGGACCGAAACTGTGCATCGTTTCGTTAACGTGTTGAACCTGTGCATTAAATGCAACCACGGCATGGTTTCTCGCACAGTAACGAAACTGACTAAAACGAACCAAAACATCACTATTGGGTCTAAAAAGGTGGATTGGGTGCGTTCGTTTCGTTTCCGGACCAAAACTTTGCATCGTTTTGTTAACGGGCCGAACCGGTGCATTAAATGCAACCCCGGCATGGTTGCTCGCACAGTAACGAAACTGACCAAAACGAACCAAAACATCACTATTGGGTCCAAGAAGGTGGATTGGGTGCGTTCGTTTCGTAAATGGGCCGAACCGGTGCATTAAATGCAACCCCGGCATGGTTTTTCGCACAGTAACAAAACTGACCAAAACGAACCAAAACATCACTATTGGGTCCAAAAAGGTGGATTGGGTGCGTACGTTTCGTTTCTGGACCAAAACTGTGCATCGTTTCGTAAACGGGCCGAAACGGTGCATTAAATGCAACCCCGGCATGTTTTTTCGCACAGTAACAAAACTGACCAAAACAAACCAAAACATCACTATTGGGTCCAAAAAGGTGGATTGGGTGTGTTCGCTTCGTTTCTGGACCGAAATTGTGCATCGTTTCGTTAACGTGTCGAACCGGTGCATTAAATGCAACCCCGGCATGGTTTTTCACACAGTAACAAAACTGACCAAAACGAACTAAAACATCACTATTGGGTCCAAAAAGGTGGATTGGGTGCGTTCGTTTCGTTTCTGGACCGAAACTGTGCATCGTTTCGTTAACGGGCCGAACCGGTGCATTAAATGCAACCCCGGCATGGTTTTTCGCACAGTAACGAAACTGACCAAAACGAACCTAAACATCACCTTGGGTCCAAAAAGGTGGATTGGGTGCGTACGTTTCGTTTCTAGATCGAAACTGTGCATCGTTTCGATAACGGGCCGAACCGGTGCATTAAATGCAACCCCGGCATGTTTTTTCGCACAGTAACAAAACTGACCAAAACAAACCAAAACATCACTATTGGGTCCAAAAAGGTGGATTGGGTGTGTTCGCTTCGTTTCTGGACCGAAACTGTGCATCGTTTCCTTAACGAGCCGAACCGGTGCATTAAATGCAACCACGGCATGGTTTATCGCACAGTAACAAAACTGACTAAAATGAACCAAAACATCACTATTGGGTCCAAAAAGGTGGATTGGGTGCGTACGTTTCGTTTCTGGACCTAAACTGTGCATCGTTTCGTAAACGGGCCGAACCGGTGCATTAAATGCAACCCCGGCATGTTTTTTCGCACAGTAACAAAACTGACCAAAACAAACCAAAACATCACTATTGGGTCCAAAAAGGTGGATTGGGTGTGTTCGCTTCGTTTCTGGACCGAAAGTGTGCATCGTTTCGTTAACGTGTCGAACCGGTGCATTAAATGCAACCCCAGCATGGTTTTTCGCACAGTAACGAAACTGACCAAAACGAACCTAAACATCTCCTTGGGTCCAAAAAGGTGGATTGGGTCCGTACGTTTCGTTTCTAAACCAAAATTGTGCATCGTTTCGATAACGGGCCGAACCGGTGCATTAAATGCAACCCCGGCATGGTTTTTCACACAGTAACGAAACTGAACAAAACGAAAGAAAACATCACTATTGGTTCCAAAAAGGTGGATTGGGTGCGTTCGTTTCGTTTCTGGACCGAAACTGTGCATCGTTTCCTTAACGGGCCGAACCGGTGCATTAAATGCAACCCCGGCATGGTTTTTCGCACAGTAACGAAACTGACCAAAACTAACTAAAACATCACTATTGGGTCCAAAAAGGTGGATTGGGTGCGTTCGTTTCGTTTCTGGACCGAAACTGTGCATCGTTTCCTTAACGGGCCGAACCGGTGCATTAAATGCAACCCCGGCATGGTTTTTCGCACAGTAACGAAACTGACCAAAACTAACTAAAACATCACTATTGGGTCCAAAAAGGTGGATTGGGTGCGTTCGTTTCGTTTCTGGACCGAAACTGTGCATCGTTTCCTTAACGGGCCGAACCAGTGCATTAAATGCAACCACGACATGGTTTATCGCACAGTAACAAAACTGACTAAAATGAACCAAAACATCACTATTGGGTCCAAAAAGGTGGATTGGGTGCGTACCTTTCGTTTCTGGACCAAAACTGTGCATCGTTTCGTAAACGGGCCGAACCGGTGCATTAAATGCAACCCCGGCATGTTTTTTCGCACAGTAACGAAACTGACCAAAACGAACCAAAACATCACTATTGGGTCCAAAAAGGTGGATTGGGTGCGTACGTTTCGTATCTGGACCGAAACTGTGCATCGTTTCGTTAACGTGTTGAACCTGTGCATTAAATGCAACCACGGCATGGTTTCTCGCACAGTAACGAAACTGACTAAAACGAACCAAAACATCACTATTGGGTCTAAAAAGGTGGATTGGGTGCGTTCGTTTCGTTTCCGGACCAAAACTTTGCATCGTTTTGTTAACGGGCCGAACCGGTGCATTAAATGCAACCCCGGCATGGTTGCTCGCACAGTAACGAAACTGACCAAAACGAACCAAAACATCACTATTGGGTCCAAAAAGGTGGATTGGGTGCGTTCGTTTCGTAAATGGGCCGAAACTGTGCATTAAATGCAACCCCGGCATGGTTTTTCGCACAGTAACAAAACTGACCAAAACGAACCAAAACATCACTATTGGGTCCAAAAAGGTGGATTGGGTGCGTTCGTTTCGTTTCTGGACCGAAATTGTGCATCGTTTCGTAAACGGGCCGAACCGGTGCATTAAATGCAACCCCGGCATGGTTTTTCGCACAGTAACGAAACTGACCAAAACGAACCAAAACATCACTATTGGGTCCAAAAAGGTGGATTGGGTGCGTACGTTTCGTTTCTGGACCGAAACTGTGCATCGTTTTGTTAACGGGCCGAACCGGTGCATTAAATGCAACCCCGGCATGGTTTCTCGCACAGTAACGAAACTGACCAAAACGAACCAAAACATCACTATTGGGTCCAAGAAGGTGGATTGGGTGCGTTCGTTTCGTAAATGGGCCGAACCGGTGCATTAAATGCAACCCCGGCATGGTTTTTCGCACAGTAACAAAACTGACCAAAACGAACCAAAACATCACTATTGGGTCCAAAAAGGTGGATTGGGTGCGTACGTTTCGTTTCTGGACCAAAACTGTGCATCGTTTCGTAAACGGGCCGAAACGGTGCATTAAATGCAACCCCGACATGTTTTTTCGCACAGTAACAAAACTGACCAAAACAAACCAAAACATCACTATTGGGTCCAAAAAGGTGGATTGGGTGTGTTCGCTTCGTTTCTGGACCGAAATTGTGCATCGTTTCGTTAACGTGTCGAACCGGTGCATTAAATGCAACCCCGGCATGGTTTTTCACACAGTAACAAAACTGACCAAAACGAACTAAAACATCACTATTGGGTCCAAAAAGGTGGATTGGGTGCGTTCGTTTCGTTTCTGGACCGAAACTGTGCATCGTTTCGTTAACGGGCCGAACCGGTGCATTAAATGCAACCCCGGCATGGTTTTTCGCACAGTAACGAAACTGACCAAAACGAACCTAAATATCACCTTGGGTCCAAAAAGGTGGATTGGGTGCGTACGTTTCGTTTCTAGATCGAAACTGTGCATCGTTTCGATAACGGGCCGAACCGGTGCATTAAATGCAACCCC
This sequence comes from Echinochloa phyllopogon, assembly GCA_033239725.1. Classification (NCBI taxonomy): domain Eukaryota; kingdom Viridiplantae; phylum Streptophyta; class Magnoliopsida; order Poales; family Poaceae; genus Echinochloa; species Echinochloa phyllopogon. Next base: position 34,098,319 of record BTCW01000014.1, on the reverse strand, counting down.
GGCATGTTTTTTCGCACAGTAACAAAACTGACCAAAACAAACCAAAACATCACTATTGGGTCCAAAAAGGTGGATTGGGTGTGTTCGCTTCGTTTCTGGACCGAAACTGTGCATCGTTTCCTTAACGAGCCGAACCGGTGCATTAAATGCAACCACGGCATGGTTTATCGCAGAGTAACAAAACTGACTAAAATGAACCAAAACATCACTATTGGGTCCAAAAAGGTGGATTGGGTGCGTACGTTTCGTTTCTGGACCTAAACTGTGCATCGTTTCGTAAACGGGCCGAACCGGTGCATTAAATGCAACCCCGGCATGTTTTTTCGCACAGTAACAAAACTGACCAAAACAAACCAAAACATCACTATTGGGTCCAAAAAGGTGGATTGGGTGTGTTCGCTTCGTTTCTGGACCGAAAGTGTGCATCGTTTCGTTAACGTGTCGAACCGGTGCATTAAATGCAACCCCAGCATGGTTTTTCGCACAGTAACGAAACTGACCAAAACGAACCTAAACATCTCCTTGGGTCCAAAAAGGTGGATTGGGTCCGTACGTTTCGTTTCTAAACCAAAACTGTGCATCGTTTCGATAACGGGCCGAACCGGTGCATTAAATGCAACCCCGGCATGGTTTTTCACACAGTAACGAAACTGAACAAAACGAAAGAAAACATCACTATTGGTTCCAAAAAGGTGGATTGGGTGCGTTCGTTTCGTTTCTGGACCGAAACTGTGCATCGTTTCCTTAACGGGCCGAACCGGTGCATTAAATGCAACCCCGGCATGGTTTTTCGCACAGTAACGAAACTGACCAAAACTAACTAAAACATCACTATTGGGTCCAAAAAGGTGGATTGGGTGCGTTCGTTTCGTTTCTGGACCGAAACTGTGCATCGTTTCCTTAACGGGCCGAACCGGTGCATTAAATGCAACCCCGGCATGGTTTTTCGCACAGAAACGAAACTGACCAAAACTAACTAAAACATCACTATTGGGTCCAAAAAGGTGGATTGGGTGCGTTCGTTTCGTTTCTGGACCGAAACTGTGCATCGTTTCCTTAACGGGCCGAACCAGTGCATTAAATGCAACCACGACATGGTTTATCGCACAGTAACAAAACTGACTAAAATGAACCAAAACATCACTATTGGGTCCAAAAAGGTGGATTGGGTGCGTACCTTTCGTTTCTGGACCAAAACTGTGCATCGTTTCGTAAACGGGCCGAACCGGTGCATTAAATGCAACCCCGGCATGTTTTTTCGCACAGTAACGAAACTGACCAAAACGAACCAAAACATCACTATTGGGTCCAAAAAGGTGGATTGGGTGCGTACGTTTCGTATCTGGACCGAAACTGTGCATCGTTTCGTTAACGTGTTGAACCTGTGCATTAAATGCAACCACGGCATGGTTTCTCGCACAGTAACGAAACTGACTAAAACGAACCAAAACATCACTATTGGGTCTAAAAAGGTGGATTGGGTGCGTTCGTTTCGTTTCCGGACCAAAACTTTGCATCGTTTTGTTAACGGGCCGAACCGGTGCATTAAATGCAACCCCGGCATGGTTGCTCGCACAGTAACGAAACTGACCAAAACGAACCAAAACATCACTATTGGGTCCAAAAAGGTGGATTGGGTGCGTTCGTTTCATTTTGACCGAAACTGTGCATCGTTTCGTAAATGGGCCGAACCGGTGCATTAAATGCAACCTCGGCATGGTTTTTCGCACAGTAACAAAACTGACCAAAACGAACCAAAACATCACTATTGGGTCCAAAAAGGTGGATTGGGTGCGTACGTTTCGTTTCTGGACCAAAACTGTGCATCGTTTCGTAAACGGGCCGAACCGGTGCATTAAATGCTACCCCGGCATGTTTTTTCGCACAGTAACGAAACTGACCAAAACGAACCAAAACATCACTATTGGGTCCAAAAAGGTGGATTGGGTGCGTTTGCTTCGTTTCTGGACCGAAATTGTGCATCGTTTCGTTAACGTGCCGAACCGGTGCATTAAATGCAACCCCGACATGGTTTTTCACACAGTAACGAAACTGACCAAAACAAACTAAAACATCACTATTGGGTGCAAAAAGGTGGATTGGGTGCGTTCGTTTCGTTTCTGGACCGAAATTGTGCATCGTTTTGTTAACGGGCCGAACCGGTGCATTAAATGCAACCCCGGCATGGTTTCTCGCACAGTAACGAAACTGACCAAAACGAACCAAAACATCACTATTGGGTCCAAGAAGGTGGATTGGGTGCGTTCGTTTCGTAAATGGGCCGAACCGGTGCATTAAATGCAACCCCGGCATGGTTTTTCGCACAGTAACAAAACTGACCAAAACGAACCAAAACATCACTATTGGGTCCAAAAAGGTGGATTGGGTGCGTTCGTTTCGTTTCTGGACCGAAACTGTGCATCGTTTCGTAAACGGGCCGAAACGGTGCATTAAATGCAACCCCGGCATGGTTTTTCGCACAGTAACGAAACTGACCAAAACGAACCAAAACATCACTATTGGGTCCAAAAAGGTGGATTGGGTGCGTACGTTTCGTTTCTGGACCGAAACTGTGCATCGTTTTGTTAACGGGTCGAACCGGTGCATTAAATGCAACCCCGGCATGGTTTCTCGCACAGTAACGAAACTGACCAAAACGAACCAAAACATCACTATTGGGTCCAAGAAGGTGGATTGGGTGCGTTCGTTTCATTTCTGGACCGAAACTGTGCATTGTTTCGTAAACGGGCCGAACCGGTGCATTAAATGCAACCCCGGCATGGTTTTTCGCACAGTAACAAAACTGACCAAAACGAACCAAAACATCACTATTGGGTCCAAAAAGGTGGATTGGGTGCGTACGTGTCGTTTCTGGACCGAAACTGTGCATCGTTTCGATAACGGGCCGAACCGGTGCATTAAATGCAACCCTGGCATGGTTTTTCACACAGTAACGAAACAGAACAAAACGAACCAAAACATCACTATTGGGTCCAAAAAGGTGGATTGGGTGCGTTCGTTTCGTTTCTGATGAGGACATCACCGGCTTAGATACGACCATTTTAATGGCTTGCAAATCAAAGGTGAATCAATCCTATATCACAATTATTGTTGGTACATTCGATAAATTGATGCTGCGCCATGATGTATGTTCATTGTCATTTTCAGAAATACATACATGGATTAAAAAGAGTGCTAGACATATATGGAAGGCATGGAGGACCAAAGAAGTTGATTGGGGACCAATTCTAAGTATTCTCACGTCCCCCATCAGGTTACCACGTCACATTGGTCCAAGGAAGGAAAGAGACCAAATCCAACACGTTTTGAAAAGTCTGGATTCGGACTGCAGGAAAGTGCTGACTTGCGACGGCCGCCACGGTTTCATCCGGACTTCGTTTTGGGCGATTAAGTACTTGATGGAAAGCTTATCAAGTCTACTTTCAGATGGATCCGGACTCACCCTCATATCTGTTGGGATGCGGCCACAATCGTCGATTTACTACAGAGACCATTTCTGCACACGGTGTTGCGTCACCTTATTTTGGGCCAATGGGCCGTGTATCAAGTTGAGCCCAATAGGGGCGCGTCCTAGGGTTGGAGCACGACCCCCACCAGGTCCTGGTCGTCCTCCAACCTCTCATATACCCCCATAGCCGCCACAAACAGATTGGGTTTTGTTTAGATCAAGTTTAGCCATTGCTACTTGCTTGTAAGCGCGCGTGCTGGTCCAGCCGCCCGTCTTCGAGTCGACGGAACCCCACTTCATTGGTGATTGAGTTTGAGATTGAGACACTTCAATTCCCATCTAGTAAATTCAGTACTTGTATCATACTTGTTCTTTCTAGTTCTTCGATTGCTTGCAGGACAGGTCAGTTGACGCGCTCCCACAAGATCGTGGCATCCATAGGAGGTGGTGTATCGGTCGCTAAGGCGCAGTCTTTGAAAGGTTGTAGTCGGGCCGTGAACGTCGTCTCCTCCAATCGAGTTATCCCCCACGCCTCTCATCGAAAGATCGGGCACAAACCCCAGCGGGTTCACATCAGTTTCTGGAAAAAAACTGTGCATCGTTTCGTTAACGGGCCGAACCGGTGCATTAAATGCAACCGCGGCATGGTTTTTCGCACAGTAACGAAACTGACCAAAACGAACTAAAACATCACTATTGGGTCCAAAAAGGTGGATTGGGTGCGTTCGTTTCGTTTCTGGACCGAAACTGTGCATCGTTTCCTTAACGGGCCGAACCGGTGCATTAAATGCAACCCCGGCATGGTTTTTCACACAGTAACGAAACTGACCAAAACGAACTAAAACATCACTATTGGGTCCAAAAAGGTGGATTGGGTGCGTTCGTTTCGTTTCTGTACCGAAACTGTGCATCGTTTCCTTAACGGGCCGAACCGGTGCATTAAATGCAACCACGGCATGGTTTATCGCACAGTAACAAAACTGACTAAAACGAACCAAAACATCACTATTGGGTCCAAAAAGGTGGATTGGGTGCGTACGTTTCGTTTCTGGACCAAAACTGTGCATCGTTTCGTAAACAGGCCGAACCGGTGCATTAAATGCAACCCCGGCATGTTTTTTCGCACAGTAACAAAACTGACCAAAACAAACCAAAACATCACTATAGGGTCCAAAAAGGTGGATTGGGTGGGTTCGCTTCATTTCTGGACCGAAAGTGTGCATCGTTTCGTTAACGTGTCGAACCGGTGCATTAAATGCAACCCCAACATGGTTTTTCGCACAGTAACGAAACTGACCAAAACGAACCTAAACATCTCCTTGGGTCCAAAAAGGTGGATTGGGTGCGTACGTTTCGTTTCTAGACCGAAACTGTGCATCGTTTCGATAACGGGCCGAACCGGTGCATTAAATGCAACCCCGGCATGGTTTTTCACACAGTAACGAAACTGAACAAAATGAACCTAAACATCTCCTTGGGTCCAAAAAGGTGGATTGGGTGCGTACGTTTCGTTTCTAGACCAAAATTGTGCATCGTTTCGTTAACGGGCCGAACCGGTGCATTAAATGCAACCCCGGCATGGTTTTTCACACAGTAACGAAACTGAACAAAACGAACCAAAACATCACTATTGGGTCCAAAAAGGTGGATTGGGTGCGTTCGTTTTGTTTCTGGACAAAAACTGTGCATCGTTTCGTTAACGGGTCGAACCGGTGCATTAAATGCAACCACGGCACGGTTTCTCGCACAGTAACGAAACTGACCAAAACGAACCAAAACATCACTATTGGGTCCAAAAAGGTGGATTGGGTGCGTTCGTTTCGTTTCTGGACCGAAATTGGGCATCGTTTCGTAAACGGGCCGAACCGGTGCATTAAATGCAACCCCGGCATGGTTTTTCGCACAGTAACGAAACTGACCAAAACGAACCAAAACATCACTATTGGGTCCAAAAAGGTGGATTGGGTGCGTTCATTTCGTTTCTGGACAAAAACTGTGCATCGTTTCGTTAACGGGCCGAACCGGTGCATTAAATGCAACCGCGGCATGGTTTCTCGCACAGTAACGAAACTGACCAAAACGAACCAAAACATCACTTTTGGGTCCAAAAAGGTGGATTGGGTGCGTTCGTTTCGTTTCTGGACCGAAATTGTGCATCGTTTCGTAAACGGGCCGAACCGGTGCATTAAATGCAACCCCGGCATGGTTTTTCGCACAGTAACGAAACTGACCAAAACGAACCAAAACATCACTATTGGGTCCAAAAAGGTGGATTGGGTGCGTACGTTTCGTATCTGGACCGAAACTGTGCATCGTTTCGTTAACGTGTTGAACCTGTGCATTAAATGCAACCACGGCATGGTTTCTCGCACAGTAACGAAACTGACTAAAACGAACCAAAACATCACTATTGGGTCTAAAAAGGTGGATTGGGTGCGTTCGTTTCGTTTCCGGACCAAAACTTTGCATCGTTTTGTTAACGGGCCGAACCGGTGCATTAAATGCAACCCCGGCATGGTTGCTCGCACAGTAACGAAACTGACCAAAACGAACCAAAACATCACTATTGGGTCCAAAAAGGTGGATTGGGTGCGTTCGTTTCATTTTGACCGAAACTGTGCATCGTTTCGTAAATGGGCCGAACCGGTGCATTAAATGCAACCCCGGCATGGTTTTTCGCACAGTAACAAAACTGACCAAAACGAACCAAAACATCACTATTGGGTCCAAAAAGGTGGATTGGGTGCGTACGTTTCGTTTCTGGACCAAAACTGTGCATCGTTTCGTAAACGGGCCGAACCGGTGCATTAAATGCTACCCCGGCATGTTTTTTCGCACAGTAACGAAACTGACCAAAACGAACCAAAACATCACTATTGGGTCCAAAAAGGTGGATTGGGTGCATTTGCTTCGTTTCTGGACCGAAATTGTGCATCGTTTCGTTAACGTGCCGAACCGGTGCATTAAATGCAACCCCGACATGGTTTTTCACACAGTAACGAAACTGACCAAAACGAACTAAAACATCACTATTGGGTCCAAAAAGGTGGATTGGGTGCGTTCGTTTCGTTTCTGTACCGAAACTGTGCATCGTTTCCTTAACGGGCCGAACCGGTGCATTAAATGCAACCACGGCATGGTTTATCGCACAGTAACAAAACTGACTAAAACGAACCAAAACATCACTATTGGGTCCAAAAAGGTGGATTGGGTGCGTACGTTTCGTTTCTGGACCAAAACTGTGCATCGTTTCGTAAACAGGCCGAACCGGTGCATTAAATGCAACCCCGGCATGTTTTTTCGCACAGTAACAAAACTGACCAAAACAAACCAAAACATCACTATAGGGTCCAAAAAGGTGGATTGGGTGGGTTCGCTTCATTTCTGGACCGAAAGTGTGCATCGTTTCGTTAACGTGTCGAACCGGTGCATTAAATGCAACCCCAACATGGTTTTTCGCACAGTAACGAAACTGACCAAAACGAACCTAAACATCTCCTTGGGTCCAAAAAGGTGGATTGGGTGCGTACGTTTCGTTTCTAGACCGAAACTGTGCATCGTTTCGATAACGGGCCGAACCGGTGCATTAAATGCAACCCCGGCATGGTTTTTCACACAGTAACGAAACTGAACAAAATGAACCTAAACATCTCCTTGGGTCCAAAAAGGTGGATTGGGTGCGTACGTTTCGTTTCTAGACCAAAATTGTGCATCGTTTCGTTAACGGGCCGAACCGGTGCATTAAATGCAACCCCGGCATGGTTTTTCACACAGTAACGAAACTGAACAAAACGAACCAAAACATCACTATTGGGTCCAAAAAGGTGGATTGGGTGCGTTCGTTTTGTTTCTGGACAAAAACTGTGCATCGTTTCGTTAACGGGTCGAACCGGTGCATTAAATGCAACCACGGCACGGTTTCTCGCACAGTAACGAAACTGACCAAAACGAACCAAAACATCACTATTGGGTCCAAAAAGGTGGATTGGGTGCGTTCGTTTCGTTTCTGGACCGAAATTGGGCATCGTTTCGTAAACGGGCCGAACCGGTGCATTAAATGCAACCCCGGCATGGTTTTTCGCACAGTAACGAAACTGACCAAAACGAACCAAAACATCACTATTGGGTCCAAAAAGGTGGATTGGGTGCGTTCATTTCGTTTCTGGACAAAAACTGTGCATCGTTTCGTTAACGGGCCGAACCGGTGCATTAAATGCAACCGCGGCATGGTTTCTCGCACAGTAACGAAACTGACCAAAACGAACCAAAACATCACTTTTGGGTCCAAAAAGGTGGATTGGGTGCGTTCGTTTCGTTTCTGGACCGAAATTGTGCATCGTTTCGTAAACGGGCCGAACCGGTGCATTAAATGCAACCCCGGCATGGTTTTTCGCACAGTAACGAAACTGACCAAAACGAACCAAAACATCACTATTGGGTCCAAAAAGGTGGATTGGGTGCGTACGTTTCGTATCTGGACCGAAACTGTGCATCGTTTCGTTAACGTGTTGAACCTGTGCATTAAATGCAACCACGGCATGGTTTCTCGCACAGTAACGAAACTGACTAAAACGAACCAAAACATCACTATTGGGTCTAAAAAGGTGGATTGGGTGCGTTCGTTTCGTTTCCGGACCAAAACTTTGCATCGTTTTGTTAACGGGCCGAACCGGTGCATTAAATGCAACCCCGGCATGGTTGCTCGCACAGTAACGAAACTGACCAAAACGAACCAAAACATCACTATTGGGTCCAAAAAGGTGGATTGGGTGCGTTCGTTTCATTTTGACCGAAACTGTGCATCGTTTCGTAAATGGGCCGAACCGGTGCATTAAATGCAACCCCGGCATGGTTTTTCGCACAGTAACAAAACTGACCAAAACGAACCAAAACATCACTATTGGGTCCAAAAAGGTGGATTGGGTGCGTACGTTTCGTTTCTGGACCAAAACTGTGCATCGTTTCGTAAACGGGCCGAACCGGTGCATTAAATGCTACCCCGGCATGTTTTTTCGCACAGTAACGAAACTGACCAAAACGAACCAAAACATCACTATTGGGTCCAAAAAGGTGGATTGGGTGCATTTGCTTCGTTTCTGGACCGAAATTGTGCATCGTTTCGTTAACGTGCCGAACCGGTGCATTAAATGCAACCCCGACATGGTTTTTCACACAGTAACGAAACTGACCAAAACAAACTAAAACATCACTATTGGGTGCAAAAAGGTGGATTGGGTGCGTTCGTTTCGTTTCTGGACCGAAATTGTGCATCGTTTTGTTAACGGGCCGAACCGGTGCATTAAATGCAACCCCGGCATGGTTTCTCGCACAGTAACGAAACTGACCAAAACGAACCAAAACATCACTATTGGGTCCAAGAAGGTGGATTGGGTGCGTTCGTTTCGTAAATGGGCCGAACCGGTGCATTAAATGCAACCCCGGCATGGTTTTTCGCACAGTAACAAAACTGACCAAAACGAACCAAAACATCACTATTGGGTCCAAAAAGGTGGATTGGGTGCGTTCGTTTCGTTTCTGGACCGAAACTGTGCATCGTTTCGTAAACGGGCCGAAACGGTGCATTAAATGCAACCCCGGCATGGTTTTTCGCACAGTAACGAAACTGACCAAAACGAACCAAAACATCACTATTGGGTCCAAAAAGGTGGATTGGGTGCGTACGTTTCGTTTCTGGACCGAAACTGTGCATCGTTTTGTTAACGGGTCGAACCGGTGCATTAAATGCAACCCCGGCATGGTTTCTCGCACAGTAACGAAACTGACCAAAACGAACCAAAACATCACTATTGGGTCCAAGAAGGTGGATTGGGTGCGTTCGTTTCATTTCTGGACCGAAACTGTGCATTGTTTCGTAAACGGGCCGAACCGGTGCATTAAATGCAACCCCGGCATGGTTTTTCGCACAGTAACAAAACTGACCAAAACGAACCAAAACATCACTATTGGGTCCAAAAAGGTGGATTGGGTGCGTACGTTTCGTTTCTGGACCGAAACTGTGCATCGTTTCGATAACGGGCCGAACCGGTGCATTAAATGCAACCCTGGCATGGTTTTTCACACAGTAACGAAACAGAACAAAACGAACCAAAACATCACTATTGGGTCCAAAAAGGTGGATTGGGTGCGTTCGTTTCGTTTCTGATGAGGACATCACCGGCTTAGATACGACCATTTTAATGGCTTGCAAATCAAAGGTGAATCAATCCTATATCACAATTATTGTTGGTACATTCGATAAATTGATGCTGCGCCATGATGTATGTTCATTGTCATTTTCAGAAATACATACATGGATTAAAAAGAGTGCTAGACATATATGGAAGGCATGGAGGACCAAAGAAGTTGATTGGGGACCAATTCTAAGTATTCTCACGTCCCCCATCAGGTTACCACGTCACATTGGTCCAAGGAAGGAAAGAGACCAAATCCAACACGTTTTGAAAAGTCTGGATTCGGACTGCAGGAAAGTGCTGACTTGCGACGGCCGCCACGGTTTCATCCGGACTTCGTTTTGGGCGATTAAGTACTTGATGGAAAGGTTATCAAGTCTACTTTCAGATGGATCCGGACTCACCCTCATATCTGTTGGGATGCGGCCACAATCGTCGATTTACTACAGAGACCTTTTCTGCACACGGTGCTGCGTCACCTTATTTTGGGCCAATGGGCCGTGTATCAAGTTGAGCCCAATAGGGGCGCGTCCTAGGGTTGGAGCACGACCCCCACCAGGTCCTGGTCGTCCTCCAACCTCTCATATACCCCCATAGCCGCCACAAACAGATTGGGTTTTGTTTAGATCAAGTTTAGCCATTGCTACTTGCTTGTAAGCGCGCGTGCTGGTCCAGCCGCCCGTCTTCGAGTCGACGGAACCCCACTTCGTTGGTGATTGAGTTTGAGATTGAGACACTTCAATTCCCATCTAGTAAATTCAGTACTTGTATCATACTTGTTCTTGCTAGTTCTTCGATTGCTTGCAGGACAGGTCAGGTGACGCGCTCCCACAAGATCGTGGCATCCATAGGAGGTGGTGTATCGGTCGCTAAGGCGCAGTCTTTGAAAGGTTGTAGTCGGGCCGTGAACGTCGTCTCCTCCAATCGAGTTATCCCCCACGCCTCTCATCGAAAGATCGGGCACAAACCCCAGCGGGTTCACATCAGTTTCTGGAAAAAAACTGTGCATCGTTTCGTTAACGGGCCGAACCGGTGCATTAAATGCAACCGCGGCATGGTTTTTCGCACAGTAACGAAACTGACCAAAACGAACTAAAACATCACTATTGGGTCCAAAAAGGTGGATTGGGTGCGTTCGTTTCGTTTCTGGACCGAAACTGTGCATCGTTTCCTTAACGGGCCGAACCGGTGCATTAAATGCAACCCCGGCATGGTTTTTCACACAGTAACGAAACTGACCAAAACGAACTAAAACATCACTATTGGGTCCAAAAAGGTGGATTGGGTGCGTTCGTTTCGTTTCTGTACCGAAACTGTGCATCGTTTCCTTAACGGGCCGAACCGGTGCATTAAATGCAACCACGGCATGGTTTATCGCACAGTAACAAAACTGACTAAAACGAACCAAAACATCACTATTGGGTCCAAAAAGGTGGATTGGGTGCGTACGTTTCGTTTCTGGACCAAAACTGTGCATCGTTTCGTAAACAGGCCGAACCGGTGCATTAAATGCAACCCCGGCATGTTTTTTCGCACAGTAACAAAACTGACCAAAACAAACCAAAACATCACTATAGGGTCCAAAAAGGTGGATTGGGTGGGTTCGCTTCATTTCTAGACCGAAAGTGTGCATCGTTTCGTTAACGTGTCGAACCGGTGCATTAAATGCAACCCCAACATGGTTTTTCGCACAGTAACGAAACTGACCAAAACGAACCTAAACATCTCCTTGGGTCCAAAAAGGTGGATTGGGTGCGTACGTTTCGTTTCTAGACCGAAACTGTGCATCGTTTCGATAACGGGCCGAACCGGTGCATTAAATGCAACCCCGGCATGGTTTTTCACACAGTAACGAAACTGAACAAAATGAACCTAAACATCTCCTTGGGTCCAAAAAGGTGGATTGGGTGCGTACGTTTCGTTTCTAGACCAAAATTGTGCATCGTTTCGTTAACGGGCCGAACCGGTGCATTAAATGCAACCCCGGCATGGTTTTTCACACAGTAACGAAACTGAACAAAACGAACCAAAACATCACTATTGGGTCCAAAAAGGTGGATTGGGTGCGTTCGTTTTGTTTCTGGACAAAAACTGTGCATCGTTTCGTTAACGGGTCGAACCGGTGCATTAAATGCAACCACGGCACGGTTTCTCGCACAGTAACGAAACTGACCAAAACGAACCAAAACATCACTATTGGGTCCAAAAAGGTGGATTGGGTGCGTTCGTTTCGTTTCTGGACCGAAATTGGGCATCGTTTCGTAAACGGGCCGAACCGGTGCATTAAATGCAACCCCGGCATGGTTTTTCGCACAGTAACGAAACTGACCAAAACGAACCAAAACATCACTATTGGGTCCAACAAGGTGGATTGGGTGCGTTCATTTCGTTTCTGGACAAAAACTGTGCATCGTTTCGTTAACGGGCCGAACCGGTGCATTAAATGCAACCGCGGCATGGTTTCTCGCACAGTAACGAAACTGACCAAAACGAACCAAAACATCACTTTTGGGTCCAAAAACTTGGATTGGGTGCATTCGTTTCGTTTCTGGACCGAAATTGTGCATCGTTTCGTAAACGGGCCGAACCGGTGCATTAAATGCAACCCCGGCATGGTTTTTCGCACAGTAACGAAACTGACCAAAACGAACCAAAACATCACTATTGGGTCCAAAAAGGTGGATTGGGTGCGTACGTTTCGTATCTGGACCGAAACTGTGCATCGTTTCGTTAACGTGTTGAACCTGTGCATTAAATGCAACCACGGCATGGTTTCTCGCACAGTAACGAAACTGACTAAAACGAACCAAAACATCACTATTGGGTCTAAAAAGGTGGATTGGGTGCGTTCGTTTCGTTTCCGGACCAAAACTTTGCATCGTTTTGTTAACGGGCCGAACCGGTGCATTAAATGCAACCCCGGCATGGTTGCTCGCACAGTAACGAAACTGACCAAAACGAACCAAAACATCACTATTGGGTCCAAAAAGGTGGATTGGGTGCGTTCGTTTCATTTTGACCGAAACTGTGCATCGTTTCGTAAATGGGCCGAACCGGTGCATTAAATGCAACCCCGGCATGGTTTTTCGCACAGTAACAAAACTGACCAAAACGAACCAAAACATCACTATTGGGTCCAAAAAGGTGGATTGGGTGCGTACGTTTCGTTTCTGGACCAAAACTGTGCATCGTTTCGTAAACGGGCCGAACCGGTGCATTAAATGCTACCCCGGCATGTTTTTTCGCACAGTAACGAAACTGACCAAAACGAACCAAAACATCACTATTGGGTCCAAAAAGGTGGATTGGGTGCATTTGCTTCGTTTCTGGACCGAAATTGTGCATCGTTTCGTTAACGTGCCGAACCGGTGCATTAAATGCAACCCCGACATGGTTTTTCACACAGTAACGAAACTGACCAAAACAAACTAAAACATCACTATTGGGTGCAAAAAGGTGGATTGGGTGCGTTCGTTTCGTTTCTGGACCGAAATTGTGCATCGTTTTGTTAACGGGCCGAACCGGTGCATTAAATGCAACCCCGGCATGGTTTCTCGCACAGTAACGAAACTGACCAAAACGAACCAAAACATCACTATTGGGTCCAAGAAGGTGGATTGGGTGCGTTCGTTTCGTAAATGGGCCGAACCGGTGCATTAAATGCAACCCCGGCATGGTTTTTCGCACAGTAACAAAACTGACCAAAACGAACCAAAACATCACTATTGGGTCCAAAAAGGTGGATTGGGTGCGTTCGTTTCGTTTCTGGACCGAAACTGTGCATCGTTTCGTAAACGGGCCGAAACGGTGCATTAAATGCAACCCCGGCATGGTTTTTCGCACAGTAACGAAACTGACCAAAACGAACCAAAACATCACTATTGGGTCCAAAAAGGTGGATTGGGTGCGTACGTTTCGTTTCTGGACCGAAACTGTGCATCGTTTTGTTAACGGGTCGAACCGGTGCATTAAATGCAACCCCGGCATGGTTTCTCGCACAGTAACGAAACTGACCAAAACGAACCAAAACATCACTATTGGGTCCAAAAAGGTGGATTGGGTGCGTTCGTTTTGTTTCTGGACAAAAACTGTGCATCGTTTCGTTACCGGGCCGAACCGGTGCATTAAATGCAACCGCGGCATGGTTTTTCGCACAGTAACGAAACTGACCAAAACGAACCAAAACATCACTATTGGGTCCAAAAAGGTGGATTGGGTGCGTTCATTTCGTTTCTGGACAAAAACTGTGCATCGTTTCGTTAACGGGCCGAACCGGTGCATTAAATGCAACCGCGGCATGGTTTCTCGCACAGTAACGAAACTGACCAAAACGAACCAAAACATCACTATTGGGTCCAAAAAGGTGGATTGGGTGCGTTCGTTTCGTTTCTGGACCGAAATTGTGCATCGTTTCGTAAACGGGCCGAACCGGTGCATTAAATGCAACCCCGGCATGGTTTTTCGCACAGTAACGAAACTGACCAAAACGAACCAAAACATCACTATTGGGTCCAAAAAGGTGGATTGGGTGCGTATGTTTCGTATCTGGACCGAAACTGTGCATCGTTTCGTTAACGTGTTGAACCTGTGCATTAAATGCAACCACGGCATGGTTTCTCGCACAGTTACGAAACTGACTAAAACGAACCAAAACATCACTATTCGGTCTAAAAAGGTGGATTGGGTGCGTTCATTTCGTTTCCGGACCAAAACTGTGCATCGTTTTGTTAACGGGCCGAACCGGTGCATTAAATGCAACCCCGGCATGGTTTCTCGCACAGTAACGAAACTGACCAAAACGAACCAAAACATCACTATTGGGTCCACAAAGGTGGATTGGGTGCGTTCGTTTCATTTCTGGACCGAAACTGTGCATCGTTTCGTAAATGGGCCGAACCGGTGCATTAAATGCAACCCCGGCATGGTTTTTCGCACAGTAACAAAACTGACCAAAACGAACTAAAACATCACTATTGGGTCCAAAAAGGTGGATTGGGTGCGTACGTTTCGTTTCTGGACCAAAACTGTGCATCGTTTCGTAAACGGGCCGAACCGGTGCATTAAATGCTACCCCGGCATGTTTTTCCGCACAGTAACGAAACTGACCAAAACGAACCAAAACATCACTATTGGGTCCAAAAAGGTGGATTGGGTGCGTTCGCTTCATTTCTAGACCGAAATTGTGCATCGTTTCGTTAACGTGCCGAACCGGTGCATTAAATGCAACCCCGGCATGGTTTTTCGCACAGTAACGAAACTGACCAAAACGAACGAAAACATCACTATTGGGTCCAAAAAGGTGGATTGGGTGCGTTCGTTTCGTTTCTGGACCGAAACTGTGCATCGTTTCCTTAACGGGCCGAACCGGTGCATTAAATGCAACCCCGGCATGGTTTTTCGCACAGTAACGAAACTGACCAAAACAAACTAAAACATCACTATTGGGTCCAAAAAGGTGGATTGGGTGCGTTCGTTTCATTTCTGGACCGAAACTGTGCATCGTTTCCTTAACGGGCCGAACCGGTGCATTAAATGCAACCACGGCATGGTTTATCGCACAGTAACAAAACTGACTAAAACGAACCAAAACATCACTATTGGGTCCAAAAAGGTGGATTGGGTGCGTACGTTTCGTTTCTGGACCAAAACTGTGCATCGTTTCGTAAACGGGCCGAACCGGTGCATTAAATGCAACCCCGGCATGTTATTTCGCACAGTAACAAAACTGACCAAAACAAACCAAAACATCACTATTGGGTCCAAAAACGTGGATTGGGTGTGTTCGCTTCGTTTCTGGACCGAAATTGTGCATCGTTTCGTTAACGTGTCGAACCGGTGCATTAAATGCAACCCCGGCATGGTTTTTCGCACAGTAACGAAACTGACCAAAACGAACTAAAACATCACTATTGGGTCCAAAAAGGTGGATTGGGTGCGTTCCTTTCGTTTCTGGACCGAAACTGTGCATCGTTTCGTTAACGGGCCGAACCGGTGCATTAAATGCAACCCCGGCATTGTTTTTCGCACAGTAACGAAACTGACCAAAACGAACCTAAACATCTCCTTGGGTCCAAAAAGGTGGATTGGGTGCGTACGTTTCATTTCTAGACCGAAACTGTGCATCGTTTCGTTAACGGGCCGAACCGGTGCATTAAATGCAACCCCGGCATGGTTTTTCACACAGTAACGAAACTGAACAAAACGAACCAAAACATCACTATTGGGTCCAAAAAGGTGGATTGGGTGCGTACGTTTCGTTTCTGGACCAAAACTGTGCATCGTTTCGTAAACGGGCCGAACCGGTGCATTAAATGCAACCCCGGCATGTTTTTTCGCACAGTAACAAAACTGACCAAAACAAACCAAAACATCACTATTGGGTCCAAAAAGGTGGATTGGGTGTGTTCGCTTCGTTTCTGGACCGAAAGTGTGCATCGTTTCGTTAACGTCTCGAACCGGTGCATTAAATGCAACCCCAGCATGGTTTTTCGCACAGTAACGAAACTGGCCAAAACGAACCTAAACATCTCCTTGGGTCCAAAAAGGTGGATTGGGTGCGTACGTTTCGTTTCTAGACCGAAACTGTGCATCGTTTCGATAACGGGCCGAACCGGTGCATTAAATGCAACCCCGGCATGGTTTTTCACACAGTAACGAAACTGAACAAAACGAACCTAAACATCTCCTTGGGTCCAAAAAGGTGGATTGGGTGCGTACGTTTCGTTTCTAGACCGAAATTGTGCATCGTTTCGTTAACGGGCCGAACCGGTGCATTAAATGCAACCCCGGCATGGTTTTTCACACAGTAACGAAACTGAACAAAACGAACCAAAACATCACTATTGGGTCCAAAAAGGTGGATTGGGTGCGTTCGTTTTGTTTCTGGACAAAAACTGTGCATCGTTTCGTTAACGGGCCGAACCGGTGCATTAAATGCAACCACGGCATGGTATATCGCACAGTAACAAAACTGACTAAAACGAACCAAAACATCACTATTGGGTCCAAAAAGGTGGATTGGGTGCGTACGTTTCGTTTTTGGACCAAAACTGTGCATCGTTTCGTAAACGGGCCGAACCGTTGCATTAAATGCAACCCCGGCATGTTTTTTCGCACAGTAACAAAACTGACCAAAACAAACCAAAACATCACTATTGGGTCCAAAAACGTGGATTGGGTGTGTTCGCTTCGTTTCTGGACCGAAATTGTGCATCGTTTCGTTAACGTGTCGAACCGGTGCATTAAATGCAACCCCGGCATGGTTTTTTGCACAGTAACGAAACTGACCAAAACGAACTAAAACATCACTATTGGGTCCAAAAAGGTGGATTGGGTGCGTTCGTTTCGTTTCTGGACCGAAACTGTGCATCGTTTCGTTAACGGGCCGAACCGGTGCATTAAATGCAACCCCGGCATGGTTTTTCGCACAGTAACGAAACTGACCAAAACGAACCTAAACATCTCCTTGGGTCCAAAAAGGTGGATTGGGTGCGTACGTTTCGTTTCTAGACCGAAATTGTGCATCGTTTCGTAAACGGGCCGAACCGGTGCATTAAATGCAACCCCGGCATGGTTTTTCGCACAGTAACGAAACTGACCAAAACGAACCAAAACATCACTATTGGGTCCAAAAAGGTGGATTGGGTGCGTACGTTTCGTATCTGGACCGAAACTGTGCATCGTTTCGTTAACGTGTTGAACCTGTGCATTAAATGCAACCACGGCATGGTTTCTCGCACAGTAACGAAACTGACTAAAACGAACCAAAACATCACTATTGGGTCTAAAAAGGTGGATTGGGTGCGTTCGTTTCATTTCCGGACCAAAACTGTGCATCGTTTTGTTAACGTGTTGAACCTGTGCATTAAATGCAACCACGGCATGGTTTCTCGCACAGTAACGAAACTGACTAAAACGAACCAAAACATCACTATTGGGTCCAAAAAGGTGGATTGGGTGCGTACGTTTCGTTTCTGGACCAAAACTGTGCATCGTTTCGTAAACGGGCCGAACCGGTGCATTAAATGCAACCCCGGCATGTTTTTTCGCACAGTAACAAAACTGACCAAAACAAACCAAAACATCACTATTGGGTCCAAAAAGGTGGATTGGGTGTGTTCGCTTCGTTTCTGGACCGAAAGTGTGCATCGTTTCGTTAACGTGTCGAACCGGTGCATTAAATGCAACCCCAGCATGGTTTTTCGCACAGTAACGAAACTGGCCAAAACGAACCTAAACATCTCCTTGGGTCCAAAAAGGTGGATTGGGTGCGTACGTTTCGTTTCTAGACCGAAACTGTGCATCGTTTCGATAACGGGCCGAACCGGTGCATTAAATGCAACCCCGGCATGGTTTTTCACACAGTAACGAAACTGAACAAAACGAACCTAAACATCTCCTTGGGTCCAAAAAGGTGGATTGGGTGCGTACGTTTCGTTTCTAGACCGAAATTGTGCATCGTTTCGTTAACGGGCCGAACCGGTGCATTAAATGCAACCCCGGCATGGTTTTTCACACAGTAACGAAACTGAACAAAACGAACCAAAACATCACTATTGGGTCCAAAAAGGTGGATTCGGTGCGTTCGTTTTGTTTCTGGACAAAAACTGTGCATCGTTTCGTTAACGGGCCGAACCGGTGCATTAAATGCAACCGCGGCATGGTTTCTCGCACAGTAACGAAACTGACCAAAACGAACCAAAACATCACTATTGGGTCCAAAAAGGTGGATTGGGTGCGTTCATTTCGTTTCTGGACCGAAATTGTGCATCGTTTCGTAAACGGGCCGAACCGGTGCATTAAATGCAACCCCGGCATGGTTTTTCGCACAGTAACGAAACTGACCAAAACGAACCAAAACATCACTATTGGTTCCAAAAAGGTGGATTGGGTGCGTTCATTTCGTTTCTGGACAAAAACTGTGCATCGTTTCGTTAACGGGCCGAACCGGTGCATTAAATGCAACCGCGGCATGGTTTTTCGCACAGTAACGAAACTGACCAAAACGAACCAAAACATCACTATTGGGTCCAAAAAGGTGGATTGGGTGCGTACGTTTCGTATCTGGACCGAAACTGTGCATCGTTTCGTTAACGTGTTGAACCTGTGCATTAAATGCAACCACGGCATGGTTTCTCGCACAGTAACGAAACTGACTAAAATGAACCAAAACATCACTATTGGGTCTAAAAAGGTGGATTGGGTGCGTTCGTTTCGTTTCTGGACCGAAACTGTGCATCGTTTCGTTAACGGGCCGAACCGGTGCATTAAATGCAACCCCGGCATGGTTTTTCGCACAGTAACGAAACTGACCAAAACGAACCTAAACATCTCCTTGGGTCCAAAAAGGTGGATTGGGTGCGTACGTTTCGTTTCTAGACCGAAATTGTGCATCGTTTCGTAAACGGGCCGAACCGGTGCATTAAATGCAACCGCGGCATGGTTTTTCGCACAGTAACGAAACTGACCAAAACGAACCAAAACATCACTATTGGGTCCAAAAAGGTGGATTGGGTGCGTACGTTTCGTATCTGGACCGAAACTGTGCATCGTTTCGTTAACGTGTTGAACCTGTGCATTAAATGCAACCACGGCATGGTTTCTCGCACAGTAACGAAACTGACTAAAACGAACCAAAACATCACTATTGGGTCTAAAAAGGTGGATTGGGTGCCTTCGTTTCATTTCCGGACCAAAACTGTGCATCGTTTTGTTAACGTGTTGAACCTGTGCATTAAATGCAACCACGGCATGGTTTCTCGCACAGTAACGAAACTGACTAAAACGAACCAAAACATCACTATTGGGTCCAAAAAGGTGGATTGGGTGCGTACGTTTCGTTTCTGGACCAAAACTGTGCATCGTTTCGTAAACGGGCCGAACCGGTGCATTAAATGCAACCCCGGCATGTTTTTTCGCACAGTAACGAAACTGACCAAAACGAACTAAAACATCACTATTGGGTCCAAAAAGGTGGATTGGGTGCGTTCGTTTCGTTTCTGGACCGAAACTGTGCATCGTTTCGTTAACGGGCCGAACCGGTGCATTAAATGCAACCCCGGCATGGTTTTTCGCACAGTAACGAAACTGACCAAAACGAACTAAAACATCACTATTGGGTCCAAAAAGGTGGATTGGGTGCGTTCGTTTCGTTTTTGGACCGAAACTGTGCATCGTTTCGTTAACGGGCCGAACCGGTGCATTAAATGCAACCCCGGCATGGTTTTTCGCACAGTAACGAAACTGACCAAAACGAACCTAAACATCTCCTTGGGTCCAAAAAGGTGGATTGGGTGCGTACGTTTCGTTTCTAGACCGAAATTGTGCATCGTTTCGTAAACGGGCCGAACCGGTGCATTAAATGCAACCGCGGCATGGTTTTTCGCACAGTAACGAAACTGACCAAAACGAACCAAAACATCACTATTGGGTCCAAAAAGGTGGATTGGGTGCGTACGTTTCGTATCTGGACCGAAACTGTGCATCGTTTCGTTAACGTGTTGAACCTGTGCATTAAATGCAACCACGGCATGGTTTCTCGCACAGTAACGAAACTGACTAAAACGAACCAAAACATCACTATTGGGTCTAAAAAGGTGGATTGGGTGCGTTCGTTTCATTTCCGGACCAAAACTGTGCATCGTTTTGTTAACGTGTTGAACCTGTGCATTAAATGCAACCACGGCATGGTTTCTCGCACAGTAACGAAACTGACTAAAACGAACCAAAACATCACTATTGGGTCTAAAAAGGTGGATTGGGTGCGTTCGTTTCGTTTCCGGACCAAAACTGTGCATCGTTTTGTTAACGGGCCGAACCGGTGCATTAAATGCAACCCCGGCATGGTTTCTCGCACAGTAACGAAACTGACCAAAACGAACCAAAACATCACTATTGGTTCCAAAAAGGTGGATTGGGTCCGTTCATTTCGTTTCTGGACAAAAACTGTGCATCGTTTCGTTAACGGGCCGAACCGGTGCATTAAATGCAACCCCGGCATGGTTTTTGGCACAGTAACAAAAGTGACCAAAACGAACCAAAACATCACTATTGGGTCCAAAAAGGTGGATTGGGTGCGTTCGTTTTGTTTCTGGACAAAAACTGTGCATCGTTTCGTTACCGGGCCGAACCGGTGCATTAAATGCAACCGCGGCATGGTTTCTCGCACAGTAACGAAACTGACCAAAACGAACCAAAACATCACTATTGGGTCCAAAAAGGTGGATTGGGTGCGTTCATTTCGTTTCTGGACCGAAATTGTGCATCGTTTCGTAAACGGGCCGAACCGGTGCATTAAATGCAACCCCGGCATGGTTTTTCGCACAGTAACGAAACTGACCAAAACGAACCAAAACATCACTATTGGTTCCAAAAAGGTGGATTGGGTGCGTTCATTTCGTTTCTGGACAAAAACTGTGCATCGTTTCGTTAACGGGCCGAACCGGTGCATTAAATGCAACCGCGGCATGGTTTCTCGCACAGTAACGAAACTGACCAAAACGAACCAAAACATCACTATTGGGTCCAAAAAGGTGGATTGGGTGCGTTTGTTTCGTTTCTGGACCGAAATTGTGCATCGTTTCGTAAACGGGCCGAACCGGTGCATTAAATGCAACCCCGGCATGGTTTTTCGCACAGTAACGAAACTGACCAAAACGAACCAAAACATCACTATTGGGTCCAAAAAGGTGGATTGGGTGCGTACGTTTCGTATCTGGACCGAAACTGTGCATCGTTTCGTTAACGTGTTGAACCTGTGCATTAAATGCAACCACGGCATGGTTTCTCGCACAGTAACGAAACTGACTAAAACGAACCAAAACATCACTATTGGGTCTAAAAAGGTGGATTTGGTGCGTTCGTTTCGTTTCCGGACCAAAACTGTGCATCGTTTTGTTAACGGGCCGAACCGGTGCATTAAATGCAACCCCGGCATGGTTTCTCGCACAGTAACGAAACTGACCAAAACGAACCAAAACATCACTATTGGGTCCAAAAAGGTGGATTGGGTGCGTTCGTTTCATTTCTGGACCGAAACTGTGCATCGTTTCGTAAATGGGCCGAACCGGTGCATTAAATGCAACCGCGGCATGGTTTTTCGCACAGTAACAAAACTGACCAAAACGAACTAAAACATCACTATTGGGTCCAAAAAGGTGGATTGGGTGCGTACGTTTCGTTTCTGGACCAAAACTGTGCATCGTTTCGTAAACGGGCCGAACCGGTGCATTAAATGCTACCCCGGCATGTTTTTTCACACAGTAACGAAACTGACCAAAACGAACCAAAACATCACTATTGGGTCCAAAAAGGTGGATTGGGTGCATTCCCTTCGTTTCTGGACCGAAATTGTGCATCGTTTCGTTAACGTGCCGAACCGGTGCATTAAATGCAACCCCGGCATGGTTTTTCGCACAGTAACGAAACTGACCAAAACAAACGAAAACATCACTATTGGGTCCAAAAAGGTGGATTGGGTGCGTTCGTTTCGTTTCTGGACCGAAACTGTGCATCGTTTCCTTAACGGGCCGAACCGGTGCATTAAATGCAACCCCGGCATGGTTTTTCGCACAGTAACGAAACTGACCAAAACGAACTAAAACATCACTATTGGGTCCAAAAAGGTGGATTGGGTGCGTTCGTTTCGTTTCTGGACCGAAACTGTGCATCGTTTCCTTAACGGGCCGAACCGGTGCATTAAATGCAACCACGGCATGGTTTATCGCACAGTAACAAAACTGACTAAAACAAACCAAAACATCACTATTGGGTCCAAAAAGGTGGATTGGGTGCATACGTTTCGTTTTTGGACCAAAACTGTGCATCGTTTCGTAAACGGGCCGAACCGGTGCATTAAATGCAACCCCGGCATGGTTTCTCGCACAGTAACAAAACTGACCAAAACAAACCAAAACATCACTATTGGGTCCAAAAACGTGGATTGGGTGTGTTCGCTTTGTTTCTGGACCGAAATTGTGCATCGTTTCGTTAACGTGTCGAACCGGTGCATTAAATGCACCCCCGGCATGGTTTTTCGCACAGTAACGAAACTGACCAAAACGAACTAAAACATCACTATTGGGTCCAAAAAGGTGGATTGGGTGCGTTCGTTTCGTTTCTGGACCGAAACTGTGCATCGTTTCGTTAACGGGCCGAACCGGTGCATTAAATGCAACCCCGGCATGGTTTTTCGCACAGTAACGAAACTGACCAAAATGAACCTAAACATCTCCTTGGGTCCAAAAAGGTGAATTGGGTGCGTATGTTTCATTTCTAGACCGAAACTGTGCATCGTTTCGTTAACGGGCCGAACCGGTGCATTAAATGCAACCCCGACATGGTTTTTCACACAGTAACGAAACTGAACAAAACGAACCAAAACATCACTATTGGGTCTAAAAAGGTGGATTGGGTGCGTTCGTTTCGTTTCTGGACAAAAACTGTGCATCGTTTCGTTAACGGGCCGAACCGGTGCATTAAATGCAACCGCGGCATGGTTTCTCGCACAGTAACGAAACTGACCAAAACGAACCAAAACATCACTATTGGGTCCAAAAAGGTGGATTGGGTGCGTTCGTTTCGTTTCTGGACCGAAATTGAGCATCGTTTCGTAAACGGGCCGAACCGGTGCATTAAATGCAACCCCGGCATGGTTTTTCGCACAGTAACGAAACTGACCAAAACGAATCAAAACATCACTATTGGGTCCAAAAAGGTGGATTGGGTGCGTTCGCTTCGTTTCTGGACCGAAACTGTGCATCGTTTCCTTAACGGGCCGAACCGGTGCATTAAATGCAACCCCGGCATGGTTTTTCGCACAGTAACGAAACTGACCAAAACGAACGAAAACATCACTATTGGGTCCAAAAAGGTGGATTGGGTGCGTTCGTTTCGTTTCTGGACCGAAACTGTGCATCGTTTCCTTAACGGGCCGAACCGGTGCATTAAATGCAACCCCGGCATGGTTTTTCGCACAGTAACGAAACTGACCAAAACGAACGAAAACATCACTATTGGGTCCAAAAAGGTGGATTGGGTGCGTTCGTTTCGTTTCTGGACCGAAACTGTGCATCGTTTCCTTAACGGGCCGAACCGGTGCATTAAATGCAACCCCGGCATGGTTTTTCGCACAGTAACGAAACTGACCAAAACGAACTAAAACATCACTATTGGGTCCAAAAAGGTGGATTGGGTGCGTTCGTTTCGTTTCTGGACCGAAACTGTGCATCGTTTCCTTAACGGGCCGAACCGGTGCATTAAATGCAACCACGGCATGGTTTATCGCACAGTAACAAAACTGACTAAAACAAACCAAAACATCACTATTGGGTCCAAAAAGGTGGATTGGGTGCGTACGTTTCGTTTTTGGACCAAAACTGTGCATCGTTTCGTAAACGGGCCGAACCGGTGCATTAAATGCAACCCCGGCATGGTTTCTCGCACAGTAACAAAACTGACCAAAACAAACCAAAACATCACTATTGGGTCCAAAAACGTGGATTGGGTGTGTTCGCTTTGTTTCTGGACCGAAATTGTGCATCGTTTCGTTAACGTGTCGAACCGGTGCATTAAATGCACCCCCGGCATGGTTTTTCGCACAGTAACGAAACTGACCAAAACGAACTAAAACATCACTATTGGGTCCAAAAAGGTGGATTGGGTGCGTTCGTTTCGTTTCTGGACCGAAACTGTGCATCGTTTCGTTAACGGGCCGAACCGGTGCATTAAATGCAACCCCGGCATGGTTTTTCGCACAGTAACGAAACTGACCAAAACGAACCTAAACATCTCCTTGGGTCCAAAAAGGTGAATTGGGTGCGTATGTTTCATTTCTAGACCAAAACTGTGCATCGTTTCGTTAACGGGCCGAACCGGTGCATTAAATGCAACCCCGACATGGTTTTTCACACAGTAACGAAACTGAACAAAACGAACCAAAACATCACTATTGGGTCTAAAAAGGTGGATTGGGTGCGTTCGTTTCGTTTCTGGACAAAAACTGTGCATCGTTTCGTTAACGGGCCGAACCGGTGCATTAAATGCAACCGCGGCATGGTTTCTCGCACAGTAACGAAACTGACCAAAACGAACCAAAACATCACTATTGGGTCCAAAAAGGTGGATTGGGTGCGTTCGTTTCGTTTCTGGACCGAAATTGAGCATCGTTTCGTAAACGGGCCGAACCGGTGCATTAAATGCAACCCCGGCATGGTTTTTCGCACAGTAACGAAACTGACCAAAACGAATCAAAACATCACTATTGGGTCCAAAAAGGTGGATTGGGTGCGTTCGCTTCGTTTCTGGACCGAAACTGTGCATCGTTTCCTTAACGGGCCGAACCGGTGCATTAAATGCAACCCCGGCATGGTTTTTTGCACAGTAACGAAACTGACCAAAACGAACTAAAACATCACTATTGGGTCCAAAAAGGTGGATTGGGTGCATTCGTTTCGTTTCTGGACCGAAACTGTGCATCGTTTCCTTAACGGGCCGAACCGGTGCATTAAATGCAACCACGGCATGGTTTCTCGCACAGTAACGAAACTGACCAAAACGAACCAAAACATCACTATTGGGTCCAAAAAGGTTGATTGGGTGCGTTCGTTTCATTTCTGGACCGAAACTGTGCATCGTTTCGTAAATGGGCCGAACCGGTGCATTAAATGCAACCCCGGCATGTTTTTTCGCACAGTAACAAAACTGACCAAAACGAACCAAAACATCACTATTGGGTCCAAAAAGGTGGATTGGGTGTGTACGTTTCGTTTCTGGACCAAAACTGTGCATCGTTTCGTAAACGGGCCGAACCGGTGCATTAAATGCTACCCCGGCATGTTTTTTCGCACAGTAACGAAACTGACCAAAACGAACCAAAACATCACTATTGGGTCCAAAAAGGTGGATTGGGTGCGTTCGCTTCGTTTCTGGACCGAAATTGTGCATCGTTTCCTTAACGGGCCGAATCGGTGCATTAAATGCAACCCCGGCATGGTTTTTCGCACAGTAACGAAACTGACCAAAACGAACTAAAATTTCACTATTGGGTCCAAAAAGGTGGATTGGGTGCGTTCGTTTCGTTTCTGGACCGAAACTGTGCATCGTTTCCTTAACGGGCCGAACCGGTGCATTAAATGCAACCACGGCATGGTTTTTCGCACAGTAATGAAACTGACTAAAATGAACCAAAACATCACTATTGGGTCTAAAAAGGTGGATTGGGTGCGTTCGTTTCGTTTCTGGACCAAAACTGTGCATCGTTTCGTTAACGGGCCGAACCGGTGCATTAAATGCAACCCCGGCATGGTTTCTCGCACAGTAACGAAACTGACCAAAACGAACCAAACCATCACTATTGGGTCCAAAAAGGTGGATTGGGTGCGTTCGTTTCATTTCTGGACCGAAACTGTGCATCGTTTCGTAAATGGGCCGAACCGGTGCATTAAATGCAACCCCGGCATGGTTTTTCGCACAGTAACGAAACTGACCAAAACGAACCAAAACATCACTATTGGGTCCAAAAAGGTGGATTGGGTGCGTTCGTTTCGTTTCTGGACAAAAACTGTGCATCGTTTCGTTAACGGGCCGAACCGGTGCATTAAATGCAACCGCGGCATGGTTTCTCGCACAGTAACGAAACTGACCAAAACGAACCTAAACATCTCCTTGGGTCCAAAAAGGTGAATTGGGTGCGTATGTTTCATTTCTAGACCGAAACTGTGCATCGTTTCGTTAACGGGCCGAACCGGTTCATTAAATGCAACCCCGACATGGTTTTTCACACAGTAACGAAACTGAACAAAACGAACCAAAACATCACTATTGGGTCTAAAAAGGTGGATTGGGTGCGTTCGTTTCGTTTCTGGAAAAAAACTGTGCATCGTTTCGTTAACGGGCCGAACCGGTGCATTAAATGCAACCGCGGCATGGTTTCTCGCACAGTAACGAAACTGACCAAAACGAACTAAAACATCACTATTGGGTCCAAAAAGGTGGATTGGGTGCGTACGTTTCGTTTCTGGACCAAAACTGTGCATCGTTTCGTAAACGGGTCGAACCGGTGCATTAAATGCTACCCCGGCATGTTTTTTCACACAGTAACGGAACTGACCAAAACGAACCAAAACATCACTATTGGGTCCAAAAAGGTGGATTGGGTGCATTCGCTTCGTTTCTGGACCGAAATTGTGCATCGTTTCGTTAACGTGCCGAACCGGTGCATTAAATGCAACCCCGGCATGGTTTTTCGCACAGTAACGAAACTGACCAAAACGAACGAAAACATCACTATTGGGTCCAAAAAGGTGGATTGGGTGCGTTCGTTTCGTTTCTGGACCGAAACTGTGCATCGTTTCCTTAACGGGCCGAACCGGTGCATTAAATGCAACCCCGGCATGGTTTTTCGCACAGTAACGAAACTGACCAAAACGAACTAAAACATGACTATTGGGTCCAAAAAGGTGGATTGGGTGCGTTCGTTTCGTTTCTGGACCGAAACTGTGCATCGTTTCCTTAACGGGCCGAACCGGTGCATTAAATGCAACCACGGCATGGTTTATCGCACAGTAACAAAACTGACTAAAACAAACCAAAACATCAGTATTGGGTCCAAAAAGGTGGATTGGGTGCGTTCGTTTCGTTTCTGGACAAAAACTGTGCATCGTTTCGTTAACGGGCCGAACCGGTGCATTAAATGCAACCGCGGCATGGTTTCTCGCACAGTAACGAAACTGACCAAAACGAACCAAAACATCACTATTGGGTCCAAAAAGGTGGATTGGGTGTGTTCGCTTTGTTTCTGGACCGAAATTGTGCATCGTTTCGTTAACGTGTCGAACCGGTGCATTAAATGCACCCCCGGCATGGTTTTTCGCACAGTAACGAAACTGACCAAAACGAACTAAAACATCACTATTGGGTCCAAAAAGGTGGATTGGGTGCGTTCGTTTCGTTTCTGGACCGAAACTGTGCATCGTTTCGTTAACGGGCCGAACCGGTGCATTAAATGCAACCCCGGCATGGTTTTTCGCACAGTAACGAAACTGACCAAAACGAACCTAAACATCTCCTTGGGTCCAAAAAGGTGAATTGGGTGCGTATGTTTCATTTCTAGACCGAAACTGTGCATCGTTTCGTTAACGGGCCGAACCGGTGCATTAAATGCAACCCCGACATGGTTTTTCACACAGTAACGAAACTGAACAAAACGAACCAAAACATCACTATTGGGTCTAAAAAGGTGGATTGGGTGCGTTCGTTTCGTTTCTGGACAAAAACTGTGCATCGTTTCGTTAACGGGCCGAACCGGTGCATTAAATGCAACCGCGGCATGGTTTCTCGCACAGTAACGAAACTGACCAAAACGAACCAAAACATCACTATTGGGTCCAAAAAGGTGGATTGGGTGCGTTCGTTTCGTTTCTGGACCGAAATTGAGCATCGTTTCGTAAACGGGCCGAACCGGTGCATTAAATGCAACCCCGGCATGGTTTTTCGCACAGTAACGAAACTGACCAAAACGAATCAAAACATCACTATTGGGTCCAAAAAGGTGGATTGGGTGCGTTCGCTTCGTTTCTGGACCGAAACTGTGCATCGTTTCCTTAACGGGCCGAACCGGTGCATTAAATGCAACCCCGGCATGGTTTTTTGCACAGTAACGAAACTGACCAAAACGAACTAAAACATCACTATTGGGTCCAAAAAGGTGGATTGGGTGCATTCGTTTCGTTTCTGGACCGAAACTGTGCATCGTTTCCTTAACGGGCCGAACCGGTGCATTAAATGCAACCACGGCATGGTTTCTCGCACAGTAACGAAACTGACCAAAACGAACCAAAACATCACTATTGGGTCCAAAAAGGTTGATTGGGTGCGTTCGTTTCATTTCTGGACCGAAACTGTGCATCGTTTCGTAAATGGGCCGAACCGGTGCATTAAATGCAACCACGGCATGTTTTTTCGCACAGTAACAAAACTGACCAAAACGAACCAAAACATCACTATTGGGTCCAGAAAGGTGGATTGGGTGTGTACGTTTCGTTTCTGGACCAAAACTGTGCATCGTTTCGTAAACGGGCCGAACCGGTGCATTAAATGCTACCCCGGCATGTTTTTTCGCACAGTAACGAAACTGACCAAAACGAACCAAAACATCACTATTGGGTCCAAAAAGGTGGATTGGGTGCGTTCGCTTCGTTTCTGGACCGAAATTGTGCATCGTTTCCTTAACGGGCCGAACCGGTGCATTAAATGCAACCCCGGCATGGTTTTTCGCACAGTAACGAAACTGACCAAAACGAACTAAAATTTCACTATTGGGTCCAAAAAGGTGGATTGGGTGCGTTCGTTTCGTTTCTGGACCGAAACTGTGCATCGTTTCCTTAACGGGCCGAACCGGTGCATTAAATGCAACCACGGCATGGTTTTTCGCACAGTAATGAAACTGACTAAAATGAACCAAAACATCACTATTGGGTCTAAAAAGGTGGATTGGGTGCGTTCGTTTCGTTTCTGGACCAAAACTGTGCATCGTTTCGTTAACGGGCCGAACCGGTGCATTAAATGCAACCCCGGCATGGTTTCTCGCACAGTAACGAAACTGACCAAAACGAACCAAAACATCACTATTGGGTCCAAAAAGGTGGATTGGGTGCGTTCGTTTCATTTCTGGTCCGAAACTGTGCATCGTTTCGAAAATGGGCCGAACCGGTGCATTAAATGCAACCCCGGCATGGTTTTTCGCACAGTAACGAAACTGACCAAAACGAACCAAAACATCACTATTGGGTCCAAAAAGGTGGATTGGGTGCGTTCGTTTCGTTTCTGGACAAAAACTGTGCATCGTTTCGTTAACGGGCCGAACCGGTGCATTAAATGCAACCGCGGCATGGTTTCTCGCACAGTAACGAAACTGACCAAAACGAACCAAAACATCACTATTGGGTCCAAAAAGGTGGATTGGGTGTGTTCGCTTTGTTTCTGGACCGAAATTGTGCATCGTTTCGTTAACGTGTCGAACCGGTGCATTAAATGCACCCCCGGCATGGTTTTTCGCACAGTAACGAAACTGACCAAAACGAACTAAAACATCACTATTGGGTCCAAAAAGGTGGATTGGGTGCGTTCGTTTCGTTTCTGGACCGAAACTGTGCATCGTTTCGTTAACGGGCCGAACCGGTGCATTAAATGCAACCCCGGCATGGTTTTTCGCACAGTAACGAAACTGACCAAAACGAACCAAAACATCACTATTGGGTCCAAAAAGGTGGATTGGGTGCGTTCGTTTCGTTTCTGGACAAAAACTGTGCATCGTTTCGTTAACGGGCCGAACCGGTGCATTAAATGCAACCGCGGCATGGTTTCTCGCACAGTAACGAAACTGACCAAAACGAACCAAAACATCACTATTGGGTCCAAAAAGGTGGATTGGGTGCGTTTGTTTCGTTTCTGGACCGAAATTGTGCATCGTTTCGTAAACGGGCCGAACCGGTGCATTAAATGCAACCCCGGCATGGTTTTTCGCACAGTAACGAAACTGACCAAAACGAACCAAAACATCACTATTGGGTCCAAAAAGGTGGATTGGGTGCGTACGTTTCGTATCTGGACCGAAACTGTGCATCGTTTCGTTAACGTGTTGAACCTGTGCATTAAATGCAACCACGGCATGGTTTCTCGCACAGTAACGAAACTGACTAAAACGAACCAAAACATCACTATTGGGTCTAAAAAGGTGGATTTGGTGCGTTCGTTTCGTTTCCGGACCAAAACTGTGCATCGTTTTGTTAACGGGCCGAACCGGTGCATTAAATGCAACCCCGGCATGGTTTCTCGCACAGTAACGAAACTGACCAAAACGAACCAAAACATCACTATTGGGTCCAAAAAGGTGGATTGGGTGCGTTCGTTTCATTTCTGGACCGAAACTGTGCATCGTTTCGTAAATGGGCCGAACCGGTGCATTAAATGCAACCGCGGCATGGTTTTTCGCACAGTAACAAAACTGACCAAAACGAACTAAAACATCACTATTGGGTCCAAAAAGGTGGATTGGGTGCGTACGTTTCGTTTCTGGACCAAAACTGTGCATCGTTTCGTAAACGGGCCGAACCGGTGCATTAAATGCTACCCCGGCATGTTTTTTCACACAGTAACGAAACTGACCAAAACGAACCAAAACATCACTATTGGGTCCAAAAAGGTGGATTGGGTGCATTCGCTTCGTTTCTGGACCGAAATTGTGCATCGTTTCGTTAACGTGCCGAACCGGTGCATTAAATGCAACCCCGGCATGGTTTTTCGCACAGTAACGAAACTGACCGAAACGAACGAAAACATCACTATTGGGTCCAAAAAGGTGGATTGGGTGCGTTCGTTTCGTTTCTGGACCGAAACTGTGCATCGTTTCCTTAACGGGCCGAACCGGTGCATTAAATGCAACCCCGGCATGGTTTTTCGCACAGTAACGAAACTGACCAAAACGAACTAAAACATCACTATTGGGTCCAAAAAGGTGGATTGGGTGCGTTCGTTTCGTTTCTGGACCGAAACTGTGCATCGTTTCCTTAACAGGCCGAACCGGTGCATTAAATGCAACCACGGCATGGTTTATCGCACAGTAACAAAACTGACTAAAACAAACCAAAACATCACTATTGGGTCCAAAAAGGTGGATTGGGTGCATACGTTTCGTTTTTGGACCAAAACTGTGCATCGTTTCGTAAACGGGCCGAACCGGTGCATTAAATGCAACCCCGGCATGGTTTCTCGCACAGTAACAAAACTGACCAAAACAAACCAAAACATCACTATTTGGTCCAAAAACGTGGATTGGGTGTGTTCGCTTTGTTTCTGGACCGAAATTGTGCATCGTTTCGTTAACGTGTCGAACCGGTGCATTAAATGCACCCCCGGCATGGTTTTTCGCACAGTAACGAAACTGACCAAAACGAACTAAAACATCACTATTGGGTCCAAAAAGGTGGATTGGGTGCGTTCGTTTCGTTTCTGGACCGAAACTGTGCATCGTTTCGTTAACGGGCCGAACCGGTGCATTAAATGCAACCCCGGCATGGTTTTTCGCACAGTAACGAAACTGACCAAAACGAACCTAAACATCTCCTTGGGTCCAAAAAGGTGAATTGGGTGCGTATGTTTCATTTCTAGACCGAAACTGTGCATCGTTTCGTTAACGGGCCGAACCGGTGCATTAAATGCAACCCCGACATGGTTTTTCACACAGTAACGAAACTGAACAAAACGAACCAAAACATCACTATTGGGTCTAAAAAGGTGGATTGGGTGCGTTCGTTTCGTTTCTGGACAAAAACTGTGCATCGTTTCGTTAACGGGCCGAACCGGTGCATTAAATGCAACCGCGGCATGGTTTCTCGCACAGTAACGAAACTGACCAAAACGAACCAAAACATCACTATTGGGTCCAAAAAGGTGGATTGGGTGCGTTCGTTTCGTTTCTGGACCGAAATTGAGCATCGTTTCGTAAACGGGCCGAACCGGTGCATTAAATGCAACCCCGGCATGGTTTTTCGCACAGTAACGAAACTGACCAAAACGAATCAAAACATCACTATTGGGTCCAAAAAGGTGGATTGGGTGCGTTCGCTTCGTTTCTGGACCGAAACTGTGCATCGTTTCCTTAACGGGCCGAACCGGTGCATTAAATGCAACCCCGGCATGGTTTTTCGCACAGTAACGAAACTGACCAAAACGAACGAAAACATCACTATTGGGTCCAAAAAGGTGGATTGGGTGCGTTCGTTTCGTTTCTGGACCGAAACTGTGCATCGTTTCCTTAACGGGCCGAACCGGTGCATTAAATGCAACCCCGGCATGGTTTTTCGCACAGTAACGAAACTGACCAAAACGAACGAAAACATCACTATTGGGTCCAAAAAGGTGGATTGGGTGCGTTCGTTTCGTTTCTGGACCGAAACTGTGCATCGTTTCCTTAACGGGCCGAACCGGTGCATTAAATGCAACCCCGGCATGGTTTTTCGCACAGTAACGAAACTGACCAAAACGAACTAAAACATCACTATTGGGTCCAAAAAGGTGGATTGGGTGCGTTCGTTTCGTTTCTGGACCGAAACTGTGCATCGTTTCCTTAACGGGCCGAACCGGTGCATTAAATGCAACCACGGCATGGTTTATCGCACAGTAACAAAACTGACTAAAACAAACCAAAACATCACTATTGGGTCCAAAAAGGTGGATTGGGTGCGTACGTTTCGTTTTTGGACCAAAACTGTGCATCGTTTCGTAAACGGGCCGAACCGGTGCATTAAATGCAACCCCGGCATGGTTTCTCGCACAGTAACAAAACTGACCAAAACAAACCAAAACATCACTATTGGGTCCAAAAACGTGGATTGGGTGTGTTCGCTTTGTTTCTGGACCGAAATTGTGCATCGTTTCGTTAACGTGTCGAACCGGTGCATTAAATGCACCCCCGGCATGGTTTTTCGCACAGTAACGAAACTGACCAAAACGAACTAAAACATCACTATTGGGTCCAAAAAGGTGGATTGGGTGCGTTCGTTTCGTTTCTGGACCGAAACTGTGCATCGTTTCGTTAACGGGCCGAACCGGTGCATTAAATGCAACCCCGGCATGGTTTTTCGCACAGTAACGAAACTGACCAAAACGAACCTAAACATCTCCTTGGGTCCAAAAAGGTGAATTGGGTGCGTATGTTTCATTTCTAGACCAAAACTGTGCATCGTTTCGTTAACGGGCCGAACCGGTGCATTAAATGCAACCCCGACATGGTTTTTCACACAGTAACGAAACTGAACAAAACGAACCAAAACATCACTATTGGGTCTAAAAAGGTGGATTGGGTGCGTTCGTTTCGTTTCTGGACAAAAACTGTGCATCGTTTCGTTAACGGGCCGAACCGGTGCATTAAATGCAACCGCGGCATGGTTTCTCGCACAGTAACGAAACTGACCAAAATGAACCAAAACATCACTATTGGGTCCAAAAAGGTGGATTGGGTGCGTTCGTTTCGTTTCTGGACCGAAATTGAGCATCGTTTCGTAAACGGGCCGAACCGGTGCATTAAATGCAACCCCGGCATGGTTTTTCGCACAGTAACGAAACTGACCAAAACGAATCAAAACATCACTATTGGGTCCAAAAAGGTGGATTGGGTGCGTTCGCTTCGTTTCTGGACCGAAACTGTGCATCGTTTCCTTAACGGGCCGAACCGGTGCATTAAATGCAACCCCGGCATGGTTTTTTGCACAGTAACGAAACTGACCAAAACGAACTAAAACATCACTATTGGGTCCAAAAAGGTGGATTGGGTGCATTCGTTTCGTTTCTGGACCGAAACTGTGCATCGTTTCCTTAACGGGCCGAACCGGTGCATTAAATGCAACCACGGCATGGTTTCTCGCACAGTAACGAAACTGACCAAAACGAACCAAAACATCACTATTGGGTCCAAAAAGGTTGATTGGGTGCGTTCGTTTCATTTCTGGACCGAAACTGTGCATCGTTTCGTAAATGGGCCGAACCGGTGCATTAAATGCAACCCCGGCATGTTTTTTCGCACAGTAACAAAACTGACCAAAACGAACCAAAACATCACTATTGGGTCCAGAAAGGTGGATTGGGTGTGTACGTTTCGTTTCTGGACCAAAACTGTGCATCGTTTCGTAAACGGGCCGAACCGGTGCATTAAATGCTACCCCGGCATGTTTTTTCGCACAGTAACGAAACTGACCAAAACGAACCAAAACATCACTATTGGGTCCAAAAAGGTGGATTGGGTGCGTTCGCTTCGTTTCTGGACCGAAATTGTGCATCGTTTCCTTAACGGGCCGAATCGGTGCATTAAATGCAACCCCGGCATGGTTTTTCGCACAGTAACGAAACTGACCAAAACGAACTAAAATTTCACTATTGGGTCCAAAAAGGTGGATTGGGTGCGTTCGTTTCGTTTCTGGACCGAAACTGTGCATCGTTTCCTTAACGGGCCGAACCGGTGCATTAAATGCAACCACGGCATGGTTTTTCGCACAGTAATGAAACTGACTAAAATGAACCAAAACATCACTATTGGGTCTAAAAAGGTGGATTGGGTGCGTTCGTTTCGTTTCTGGACCAAAACTGTGCATCGTTTCGTTAACGGGCCGAACCGGTGCATTAAATGCAACCCCGGCATGGTTTCTCGCACAGTAACGAAACTGACCAAAACGAACCAAACCATCACTATTGGGTCCAAAAAGGTGGATTGGGTGCGTTCGTTTCATTTCTGGACCGAAACTGTGCATCGTTTCGTAAATGGGCCGAACCGGTGCATTAAATGCAACCCCGGCATGGTTTTTCGCACAGTAACGAAACTGACCAAAACGAACCAAAACATCACTATTGGGTCCAAAAAGGTGGATTGGGTGCGTTCGTTTCGTTTCTGGACAAAAACTGTGCATCGTTTCGTTAACGGGCCGAACCGGTGCATTAAATGCAACCGCGGCATGGTTTCTCGCACAGTAACGAAACTGACCAAAACGAACCTAAACATCTCCTTGGGTCCAAAAAGGTGAATTGGGTGCGTATGTTTCATTTCTAGACCGAAACTGTGCATCGTTTCGTTAACGGGCCGAACCGGTGCATTAAATGCAACCCCGACATGGTTTTTCACACAGTAACGAAACTGAACAAAACGAACCAAAACATCACTATTGGGTCTAAAAAGGTGGATTGGGTGCGTTCGTTTCGTTTCTGGACAAAAACTGTGCATCGTTTCGTTAACGGGCCGAACCGGTGCATTAAATGCAACCGCGGCATGGTTTCTCGCACAGTAACGAAACTGACCAAAACGAACTAAAACATCACTATTGGGTCCAAAAAGGTGGATTGGGTGCGTACGTTTCGTTTCTGGACCAAAACTGTGCATCGTTTCGTAAACGGGTCGAACCGGTGCATTAAATGCTACCCCGGCATGTTTTTTCACACAGTAACGGAACTGACCAAAACGAACCAAAACATCACTATTGGGTCCAAAAAGGTGGATTGGGTGCATTCGCTTCGTTTCTGGACCGAAATTGTGCATCGTTTCGTTAACGTGCCGAACCGGTGCATTAAATGCAACCCCGGCATGGTTTTTCGCACAGTAACGAAACTGACCAAAACGAACGAAAACATCACTATTGGGTCCAAAAAGGTGGATTGGGTGCGTTCGTTTCGTTTCTGGACCGAAACTGTGCATCGTTTCCTTAACGGGCCGAACCGGTGCATTAAATGCAACCCCGGCATGGTTTTTCGCACAGTAACGAAACTGACCAAAACGAACTAAAACATGACTATTGGGTCCAAAAAGGTGGATTGGGTGCGTTCGTTTCGTTTCTGGACCGAAACTGTGCATCGTTTCCTTAACGGGCCGAACCGGTGCATTAAATGCAACCACGGCATGGTTTATCGCACAGTAACAAAACTGACTAAAACAAACCAAAACATCAGTATTGGGTCCAAAAAGGTGGATTGGGTGCGTTCGTTTCGTTTCTGGACAAAAACTGTGCATCGTTTCGTTAACGGGCCGAACCGGTGCATTAAATGCAACCGCGGCATGGTTTCTCGCACAGTAACGAAACTGACCAAAACGAACCAAAACATCACTATTGGGTCCAAAAAGGTTGATTGGGTGCGTTCGTTTCATTTCTGGACCGAAACTGTGCATCGTTTCGTAAATGGGCCGAACCGGTGCATTAAATGCTACCCCGGCATGTTTTTTCGCACAGTAACGAAACTGACCAAAACGAACCAAAACATCACTATTGGGTCCAAAAAGGTGGATTGGGTGCGTTCGTTTCGTTTCTGGACCGAAACTGTGCATCGTTTCGTTAACGGGCCGAACCGGTGCATTAAATGCAACCCCGGCATGGTTTTTCGCACAGTAACGAAACTGACCAAAACGAACCTAAACATCTCCTTGGGTCCAAAAAGGTGAATTGGGTGCGTATGTTTCATTTCTAGACCGAAACTGTGCATCGTTTCGTTAACGGGCCGAACCGGTGCATTAAATGCAACCCCGACATGGTTTTTCACACAGTAACGAAACTGAACAAAACGAACCAAAACATCACTATTGGGTCTAAAAAGGTGGATTGGGTGCGTTCGTTTCGTTTCTGGACAAAAACTGTGCATCGTTTCGTTAACGGGCCGAACCGGTGCATTAAATGCAACCGCGGCATGGTTTCTCGCACAGTAACGAAACTGACCAAAACGAACCAAAACATCACTATTGGGTCCAAAAAGGTGGATTGGGTGCGTTCGTTTCGTTTCTGGACCGAAATTGAGCATCGTTTCGTAAACGGGCCGAACCGGTGCATTAAATGCAACCCCGGCATGGTTTTTCGCACAGTAACGAAACTGACCAAAACGAATCAAAACATCACTATTGGGTCCAAAAAGGTGGATTGGGTGCGTTCGCTTCGTTTCTGGACCGAAACTGTGCATCGTTTCCTTAACGGGCCGAACCGGTGCATTAAATGCAACCCCGGCATGGTTTTTTGCACAGTAACGAAACTGACCAAAACGAACTAAAACATCACTATTGGGTCCAAAAAGGTGGATTGGGTGCATTCGTTTCGTTTCTGGACCGAAACTGTGCATCGTTTCCTTAACGGGCCGAACCGGTGCATTAAATGCAACCACGGCATGGTTTCTCGCACAGTAACGAAACTGACCAAAACGAACCAAAACATCACTATTGCGTCCAAAAAGGTTGATTGGGTGCGTTCGTTTCATTTCTGGACCGAAACTGTGCATCGTTTCGTAAATGGGCCGAACCGGTGCATTAAATGCAACCACGGCATGTTTTTTCGCACAGTAACAAAACTGACCAAAACGAACCAAAACATCACTATTGGGTCCAAAAAGGTGGATTGGGTGTGTACGTTTCGTTTCTGGACCAAAACTGTGCATCGTTTCGTAAACGGGCCGAACCGGTGCATTAAATGCTACCCCGGCATGTTTTTTCGCACAGTAACGAAACTGACCAAAACGAACCAAAACATCACTATTGGGTCCAAAAAGGTGGATTGGGTGCGTTCGCTTCGTTTCTGGACCGAAATTGTGCATCGTTTCCTTAACGGGCCGAACCGGTGCATTAAATGCAACCCCGGCATGGTTTTTCGCACAGTAACGAAACTGACCAAAACGAACTAAAATTTCACTATTGGGTCCAAAAAGGTGGATTGGGTGCGTTCGTTTCGTTTCTGGACCGAAACTGTGCATCGTTTCCTTAACGGGCCGAACCGGTGCATTAAATGCAACCACGGCATGGTTTTTCGCACAGTAATGAAACTGACTAAAATGAACCAAAACATCACTATTGGGTCTAAAAAGGTGGATTGGGTGCGTTCGTTTCGTTTCTGGACCAAAACTGTGCATCGTTTCGTTAACGGGCCGAACCGGTGCATTAAATGCAACCCCGGCATGGTTTCTCGCACAGTAACGAAACTGACCAAAACGAACCAAAACATCACTATTGGGTCCAAAAAGGTGGATTGGGTGCGTTCGTTTCATTTCTGGTCCGAAACTGTGCATCGTTTCGTAAATGGGCCGAACCGGTGCATTAAATGCAACCCCGGCATGGTTTTTCGCACAGTAACGAAACTGACCAAAACGAACCAAAACATCACTATTGGGTCCAAAAAGGTGGATTGGGTGCGTTCGTTTCGTTTCTAGACAAAAACTGTGCATCGTTTCGTTAACGGGCCGAACCGGTGCATTAAATGCAACCGCGGCATGGTTTCTCGCACAGTAACGAAACTGACCAAAACGAACCAAAACATCACTATTGGGTCCAAAAAGGTGGATTGGGTGTGTTCGCTTTGTTTCTGGACCGAAATTGTGCATCGTTTCGTTAACGTGTCGAACCGGTGCATTAAATGCACCCCCGGCATGGTTTTTCGCACAGTAACGAAACTGACCAAAACGAACTAAAACATCACTATTGGGTCCAAAAAGGTGGATTGGGTGCGTTCGTTTCGTTTCTGGACCGAAACTGTGCATCGTTTCGTTAACGGGCCGAACCGGTGCATTAAATGCAACCCCGGCATGGTTTTTCGCACAGTAACGAAACTGACCAAAACGAACCTAAACATCTCCTTGGGTCCAAAAAGGTGAATTGGGTGCGTATGTTTCATTTCTAGACCGAAACTGTGCATCGTTTCGTTAACGGGCCGAACCGGTGCATTAAATGCAACCCCGACATGGTTTTTCACACAGTAACGAAACTGAACAAAACGAACCAAAACATCACTATTGGGTCTAAAAAGGTGGATTGGGTGCGTTCGTTTCGTTTCTGGACCAAAACTGTGCATCGTTTCGTTAACGGGCCGAACCGGTGCATTAAATGCAACCCCGGCATGGTTTCTCGCACAGTAACGAAACTGACCAAAACGAACCAAAACATCACTATTGGGTCCAAAAAGGTGGATTGGGTGCGTTCGTTTCGTTTCTGGACCGAAATTGAGCATCGTTTCGTAAACGGGCCGAACCGGTGCATTAAATGCAACCCCGGCATGGTTTTTCGCACAGTAACGAAACTGACCAAAACGAATCAAAACATCACTATTGGGTCCAAAAAGGTGGATTGGGTGCGTTCGCTTCGTTTCTGGACCGAAACTGTGCATCGTTTCCTTAACGGGCCGAACCGGTGCATTAAATGCAACCCCGGCATGGTTTTTTGCACAGTAACGAAACTGACCAAAACGAACTAAAACATCACTATTGGGTCCAAAAAGGTGGATTGGGTGCATTCGTTTCGTTTCTGGACCGAAACTGTGCATCGTTTCCTTAACGGGCCGAACCGGTGCATTAAATGCAACCACGGCATGGTTTCTCGCACAGTAACGAAACTGACCAAAACGAACCAAAACATCACTATTGCGTCCAAAAAGGTTGATTGGGTGCGTTCGTTTCATTTCTGGACCGAAACTGTGCATCGTTTCGTAAATGGGCCGAACCGGTGCATTAAATGCAACCACGGCATGTTTTTTCGCACAGTAACAAAACTGACCAAAACGAACCAAAACATCACTATTGGGTCCAAAAAGGTGGATTGGGTGTGTACGTTTCGTTTCTGGACCAAAACTGTGCATCGTTTCGTAAACGGGCCGAACCGGTGCATTAAATGCTACCCCGGCATGTTTTTTCGCACAGTAACGAAACTGACCAAAACGAACCAAAACATCACTATTGGGTCCAAAAAGGTGGATTGGGTGCGTTCGCTTCGTTTCTGGACCGAAATTGTGCATCGTTTCCTTAACGGGCCGAACCGGTGCATTAAATGCAACCCCGGCATGGTTTTTCGCACAGTAACGAAACTGACCAAAACGAACTAAAATTTCACTATTGGGTCCAAAAAGGTGGATTGGGTGCGTTCGTTTCGTTTCTGGACCGAAACTGTGCATCGTTTCCTTAACGGGCCGAACCGGTGCATTAAATGCAACCACGGCATGGTTTTTCGCACAGTAATGAAACTGACTAAAATGAACCAAAACATCACTATTGGGTCTAAAAAGGTGGATTGGGTGCGTTCGTTTCGTTTCTGGACCAAAACTGTGCATCGTTTCGTTAACGGGCCGAACCGGTGCATTAAATGCAACCCCGGCATGGTTTCTCGCACAGTAACGAAACTGACCAAAACGAACCAAAACATCACTATTGGGTCCAAAAAGGTGGATTGGGTGCGTTCGTTTCATTTCTGGTCCGAAACTGTGCATCGTTTCGTAAATGGGCCGAACCGGTGCATTAAATGCAACCCCGGCATGGTTTTTCGCACAGTAACGAAACTGACCAAAACGAACCAAAACATCACTATTGGGTCCAAAAAGGTGGATTGGGTGCGTTCGTTTCGTTTCTAGACAAAAACTGTGCATCGTTTCGTTAACGGGCCGAACCGGTGCATTAAATGCAACCGCGGCATGGTTTCTCGCACAGTAACGAAACTGACCAAAACGAACCAAAACATCACTATTGGGTCCAAAAAGGTGGATTGGGTGTGTTCGCTTTGTTTCTGGACCGAAATTGTGCATCGTTTCGTTAACGTGTCGAACCGGTGCATTAAATGCACCCCCGGCATGGTTTTTCGCACAGTAACGAAACTGACCAAAACGAACTAAAACATCACTATTGGGTCCAAAAAGGTGGATTGGGTGCGTTCGTTTCGTTTCTGGACCGAAACTGTGCATCGTTTCGTTAACGGGCCGAACCGGTGCATTAAATGCAACCCCGGCATGGTTTTTCGCACAGTAACGAAACTGACCAAAACGAACCTAAACATCTCCTTGGGTCCAAAAAGGTGAATTGGGTGCGTATGTTTCATTTCTAGACCGAAACTGTGCATCGTTTCGTTAACGGGCCGAACCGGTGCATTAAATGCAACCCCGACATGGTTTTTCACACAGTAACGAAACTGAACAAAACGAACCAAAACATCACTATTGGGTCTAAAAAGGTGGATTGGGTGCGTTCGTTTCGTTTCTGGACAAAAACTGTGCATCGTTTCGTTAACGGGCCGAACCGGTGCATTAAATGCAACCGCGGCATGGTTTCTCGCACAGTAACGAAACTGACCAAAACGAACCAAAACATCACTATTGGGTCCAAAAAGGTGGATTGGGTGCGTTCGTTTCGTTTCTGGACCGAAATTGAGCATCGTTTCGTAAACGGGCCGAACCGGTGCATTAAATGCAACCCCGGCATGGTTTTTCGCACAGTAACGAAACTGACCAAAACGAATCAAAACATCACTATTGGGTCCAAAAAGGTGGATTGGGTGCGTTCGCTTCGTTTCTGGACCGAAACTGTGCATCGTTTCCTTAACGGGCCGAACCGGTGCATTAAATGCAACCCCGGCATGGTTTTTTGCACAGTAACGAAACTGACCAAAACGAACTAAAACATCACTATTGGGTCCAAAAAGGTGGATTGGGTGCATTCGTTTCGTTTCTGGACCGAAACTGTGCATCGTTTCCTTAACGGGCCGAACCGGTGCATTAAATGCAACCACGGCATGGTTTCTCGCACAGTAACGAAACTGACCAAAACGAACCAAAACATCACTATTGGGTCCAAAAAGGTTGATTGGGTGCGTTCGTTTCATTTCTGGACCGAAACTGTGCATCGTTTCGTAAATGGGCCGA
The DNA here is from genome assembly GCA_033239725.1 of Echinochloa phyllopogon. Classification (NCBI taxonomy): domain Eukaryota; kingdom Viridiplantae; phylum Streptophyta; class Magnoliopsida; order Poales; family Poaceae; genus Echinochloa; species Echinochloa phyllopogon. Next base: position 34,056,482 of record BTCW01000014.1, on the reverse strand, counting down.
ACCGGTGCATTAAATGCAACCCCGGCATGTTTTTTCGCACAGTAACAAAACTGACCAAAACGAACCAAAACATCACTATTGGGTCCAAAAAGGTGGATTGGGTGTGTACGTTTCGTTTCTGGACCAAAACTGTGCATCGTTTCGTAAACGGGCCGAACCGGTGCATTAAATGCTACCCCGGCATGTTTTTTCGCACAGTAACGAAACTGACCAAAACGAACCAAAACATCACTATTGGGTCCAAAAAGGTGGATTGGGTGCGTTCGCTTCGTTTCTGGACCGAAATTGTGCATCGTTTCCTTAACGGGCCGAACCGGTGCATTAAATACAACCCCGGCATGGTTTTTCGCACAGTAACGAAACTGACCAAAACGAACTAAAATTTCACTATTGGGTCCAAAAAGGTGGATTGGGTGCGTTCGTTTCGTTTCTGGACCGAAACTGTGCATCGTTTCCTTAACGGGCCGAACCGGTGCATTAAATGCAACCACGGCATGGTTTTTCGCACAGTAATGAAACTGACTAAAATGAACCAAAACATCACTATTGGGTCTAAAAAGGTGGATTGGGTGCGTTCGTTTCGTTTCTGGACCAAAACTGTGCATCGTTTCGTTAACGGGCCGAACCGGTGCATTAAATGCAACCCCGGCATGGTTTCTCGCACAGTAACGAAACTGACCAAAACGAACCAAAACATCACTATTGGGTCCAAAAAGGTGGATTGGGTGCGTTCGTTTCATTTCTGGACCGAAACTGTGCATCGTTTCGTAAATGGGCCGAACCGGTGCATTAAATGCAACCCCGGCATGGTTTTTCGCACAGTAACGAAACTGACCAAAACGAACCAAAACATCACTATTGGGTCCAAAAAGGTGGATTGGGTGCGTTCGTTTCGTTTCTGGACAAAAACTGTGCATCGTTTCGTTAACGGGCCGAACCGGTGCATTAAATGCAACCGCGGCATGGTTTCTCGCACAGTAACGAAACTGACCAAAACGAACCAAAACATCACTATTGGGTCCAAAAAGGTGGATTGGGTGTGTTCGATTTGTTTCTGGACCGAAATTGTGCATCGTTTCGTTAACGTGTCGAACCGGTGCATTAAATGCACCCCCGGCATGGTTTTTCGCACAGTAACGAAACTGACCAAAACGAACTAAAACATCACTATTGGGTCCAAAAAGGTGGATTGGGTGCGTTCGTTTCGTTTCTGGACCGAAACTGTGCATCGTTTCGTTAACGGGCCGAACCGGTGCATTAAATGCAACCCCGGCATGGTTTTTCGCACAGTAACGAAACTGACCAAAACGAACCTAAACATCTCCTTGGGTCCAAAAAGGTGAATTGGGTGCGTATGTTTCATTTCTAGACCGAAACTGTGCATCGTTTCGTTAACGGGCCGAACCGGTGCATTAAATGCAACCCCGACATGGTTTTTCACACAGTAACGAAACTGAACAAAACGAACCAAAACATCACTATTGGGTCTAAAAAGGTGGATTGGGTGCGTTCGTTTCGTTTCTGGACAAAAACTGTGCATCGTTTCGTTAACGGGCCGAACCGGTGCATTAAATGCAACCGCGGCATGGTTTCTCGCACAGTAACGAAACTGACCAAAACGAACCAAAACATCACTATTGGGTCCAAAAAGGTGGATTGGGTGCGTTCGTTTCGTTTCTGGACCGAAATTGAGCATCGTTTCGTAAACGGGCCGAACCGGTGCATTAAATGCAACCCCGGCATGGTTTTTCGCACAGTAACGAAACTGACCAAAACGAATCAAAACATCACTATTGGGTCCAAAAAGGTGGATTGGGTGCGTTCGCTTCGTTTCTGGACCGAAACTGTGCATCGTTTCCTTAACGGGCCGAGCCGGTGCATTAAATGCAACCCCGGCATGGTTTTTTGCACAGTAACGAAACTGACCAAAACGAACTAAAACATCACTATTGGGTCCAAAAAGGTGGATTGGGTGCATTCGTTTCGTTTATGGACCGAAACTATGCATCGTTTCCTTAACGGGCCGAACCGGTGCATTAAATGCAACCACGGCATGGTTTCTCGCACAGTAACGAAACTGACCAAAACGAACCAAAACATCACTATTGGGTCCAAAAAGGTTGATTGGGTGCGTTCGTTTCATTAATGGACCGAAACTGTGCATCGTTTCGTAAATGGGCCGAACCGGTGCATTAAATGCAACCCCGGCATGTTTTTTCGCACAGTAACAAAACTGACCAAAACGAACCAAAACATCACTATTGGGTCCAAAAAGGTGGATTGGGTGTGTACGTTTCGTTTCTGGACCAAAACTGTGCATCGTTTCGTAAACGGGCCGAACCGGTGCATTAAATGCTACCCCGGCATGTTTTTTCGCACAGTAACGAAACTGACCAAAACGAACCAAAACATCACTATTGGGTCCAAAAAGGTGGATTGGGTGCATTCGTTTCGTTTATGGACCGAAACTGTGCATCGTTTCCTTAACGGGCCGAACCGGTGCATTAAATGCAACCACGGCATGGTTTCTCGCACAGTAACGAAACTGACCAAAACGAACCAAAACATCACTATTGGGTCCAAAAAGGTTGATTGGGTGCGTTCGTTTCATTAATGGACCGAAACTGTGCATCGTTTCGTAAACGGGCCGAACCGGTGCATTAAATGCTACCCCGGCATGTTTTTTCGCACAGTAACGAAACTGACCAAAACGAACTAAAACATCACTATTGGGTCCAAAAAGGTGGATTGGGTGCCTTCGTTTCGTTTCTGGACCGAAACTGTGCATCGTTTCCTTAACGGGCCGAACCGGTGCATTAAATGCAACCACGGCATGGTTTCTCGCACAGTAACAAAACTGACTAAAACGAACCAAAACATCACTATTGGGTCTAAAAAGGTGGATTGGGTGCGTTCGTTTCGTTTCCGGACCAAAACTGTGCATCGTTTTGTTAACGGGCCGAACCGGTGCATTAAATGCAACCCCGGCATGGTTTCTCGCACAGTAACGAAACTGACCAAAACGAACCAAAACATCACTATTGGGTCCAAAAAGGTTGATTGGGTGCGTTCGTTTCATTTCTGGACCGAAACTGTGCATCGTTTCGTAAATGGGCCGAACCGGTGCATTAAATGCAACCCCGGCATGTTTTTTCGCACAGTAACAAAACTGACCAAAACGAACCAAAACATCACTATTGGGTCCAAAAAGGTGGATTGGGTGTGTACGTTTCGTTTCTGGACCAAAACTGTGCATCGTTTCGTAAACGGGCCGAACCGGTGCATTAAATGCTACCCCGGCATGTTTTTTCGCACAGTAACGAAACTGACCAAAACGAACCAAAACATCACTATTGGGTCCAAAAAGGTGGATTGGGTGCGTTCGCTTCGTTTCTGGACCGAAATTGTGCATCGTTTCCTTAACGGGCCGAACCGGTGCATTAAATGCAACCCCGGCATGGTTTTTCGCACAGTAACGAAACTGACCAAAACGAACTAAAATTTCACTATTGGGTCCAAAAAGGTGGATTGGGTGCGTTCGTTTCGTTTCTGGACCGAAACTGTGCATCGTTTCCTTAACGGGCCGAACCGGTGCATTAAATGCAACCACGGCATGGTTTTTCGCACAGTAATGAAACTGACTAAAATGAACCAAAACATCACTATTGGGTCTAAAAAGGTGGATTGGGTGCGTTCGTTTCGTTTCTGGACCAAAACTGTGCATCGTTTCGTTAACGGGCTGAACCGGTGCATTAAATGCAACCCCGGCATGGTTTCTCTCACAGTAACGAAACTGACCAAAACGAACCAAAACATCACTATTGGGTCCAAAAAGGTGGATTGGGTGCGTTCGTTTCATTTCTGGACCGAAACTGTGCATCGTTTCGTAAATGGGCCGAACCGGTGCATTAAATGCAACCCCGGCATGGTTTTTCGCACAGTAACGAAACTGACCAAAACGAACCAAAACATCACTATTGGGTCCAAAAAGGTGGATTGGGTGCGTTCGTTTCGTTTCTGGACAAAAACTGTGCATCGTTTCGTTAACGGGCCGAACCGGTGCATTAAATGCAACCGCGGCATGGTTTCTCGCACAGTAACGAAACTGACCAAAACGAACCAAAACATCACTATTGGGTCCAAAAAGGTGGATTGGGTGCGTTCGTTTCGTTTCTGGACAAAAACTGTGCATCGTTTCGTTAACGGGCCGAACCGGTGCATTAAATGCAACCGCGGCATGGTTTCTCGCACAGTAACGAAACTGACCAAAACGAACCAAAACATCACTATTGGGTCCAAAAAGGTGGATTGGGTGCGTTCGTTTCGTTTCTGGACCGAAATTGTGCATCGTTTCGTAAACGGGCCGAACCGGTGCATTAAATGCAACCCCGGCATGGTTTTTCGCACAGTAACGAAACTGACCAAAACGAATCAAAACATCACTATTGGGTCCAAAAAGGTGGATTGGGTGCGTTCGCTTCGTTTCTGGACCGAAACTGTGCATCGTTTCCTTAACGGGCCGAACCGGTGCATTAAATGCAACCCCGGCATGGTTTTTCGCACAGTAACGAAACTGACCAAAACGAACTAAAACATCACTATTGGGTCCAAAAAGGTGGATTGGGTGCATTCGTTTCGTTTCTTGACCGAAACTGTGCATCGTTTCCTTAACGGGCCGAACCGGTGCATTAAATGCAACCACGGCATGGTTTCTCGCACAGTAACAAAACTGACTAAAACGAACCAAAACATCACTATTGGGTCTAAAAAGGTGGATTGGGTGCGTTCGTTTCGTTTCCGGACCAAAACTGTGCATCGTTTTGTTAACGGGCCGAACCGGTGCATTAAATGCAACCCCGGCATGGTTTCTCGCACAGTAACGAAACTGACCAAAACGAACCAAAACATCACTATTGGGTCCAAAAAGGTTGATTGGGTGCGTTCGTTTCATTTCTGGACCGAAACTGTGCATCGTTTCGTAAATGGGCCGAACCGGTGCATTAAATGCAACCCCGGCATGTTTTTTCGCACAGTAACAAAACTGACCAAAACGAACCAAAACATCACTATTGGGTCCAAAAAGGTGGATTGGGTGTGTACGTTTCGTTTCTGGACCAAAACTGTGCATCGTTTCGTAAACGGGCCGAACCGGTGCATTAAATGCTACCCCGGCATGTTTTTTCGCACAGTAACGAAACTGACCAAAACGAACCAAAACATCACTATTGGGTCCAAAAAGGTGGATTGGGTGCGTTCGCTTCGTTTCTGGACCGAAATTGTGCATCGTTTCCTTAACGGGCCGAACCGGTGCATTAAATGCAACCCCGGCATGGTTTTTCGCACAGTAACGAAACTGACCAAAACGAACTAAAATTTCACTAATTGGGTCCAAAAAGGTGGATTGGGTGCGTTCGTTTCGTTTCTGGACCGAAACTGTGCATCGTTTCCTTAACGGGCCGAACCGGTGCATTAAATGCAACCACGGCATGGTTTTTCGCACAGTAATGAAACTGACTAAAATGAACCAAAACATCACTATTGGGTCTAAAAAGGTGGATTGGGTGCGTTCGTTTCGTTTCTGGACCAAAACTGTGCATCGTTTCGTTAACGGGCCGAACCGGTGCATTAAATGCAACCCCGGCATGGTTTCTCGCACAGTAACGAAACTGACCAAAACGAACCAAAACATCACTATTGGGTCCAAAAAGGTGGATTGGGTGCGTTCGTTTCATTTCTGGACCGAAACTGTGCATCGTTTCGTAAACGGGCCGAACCGGTGCATTAAATGCAACCGCGGCATGGTTTCTCGCACAGTAACGAAACTGACCAAAACGAACCAAAACATCACTATTGGGTCCAAAAAGGTGGATTGGGTGCGTTCGTTTCGTTTCTGGACCGAAATTGTGCATCGTTTCGTAAACGGGCCGAACCGGTGCATTAAATGCAACCCCGGCATGGTTTTTCGCACAGTAACGAAACTGACCAAAACGAATCAAAACATCATTATTGGGTCCAAAAAGGTGGATTGGGTGCGTTCGCTTCGTTTCTGGACCGAAACTGTGCATCGTTTCCTTAACGGGCCGAACCGGTGCATTAAATGCAACCCCGGCATGGTTTTTCGCACAGTAACGAAACTGACCAAAACGAACTAAAACATCACTATTGGATCCAAAAAGGTGGATTGGGTGCCTTCGTTTCGTTTCTGGACCGAAACTGTGCATCGTTTCCTTAACGGGCCGAACCGGTGCATTAAATGCAACCACGGCATGGTTTCTCGCACAGTAACAAAACTGACTAAAACGAACCAAAACATCACTATTGGGTCTAAAAAGGTGGATTGGGTGCGTTCGTTTCGTTTCCGGACCAAAACTGTGCATCGTTTTGTTAACGGGCCGAACCGGTGCATTAAATGCAACCCCGGCATGGTTTCTCGCACAGTAACGAAACTGACCAAAACGAACCAAAACATCACTATTGGGTCCAAAAAGGTTGATTGGGTGCGTTCGTTTCATTTCTGGACCGAAACTGTGCATCGTTTCGTAAATGGGCCGAACCGGTGCATTAAATGCAACCCCGGCATGTTTTTTCGCACAGTAACAAAACTGACCAAAACGAACCAAAACATCACTATTGGGTCCAAAAAGGTGGATTGGGTGTGTACGTTTCGTTTCTGGACCAAAACTGTGCATCGTTTCGTAAACGGGCCGAACCGGTGCATTAAATGCTACCCCGGCATGTTTTTTCGCACAGTAACGAAACTGACCAAAACGAACCAAAACATCACTATTGGGTCCAAAAAGGTGGATTGGGTGCGTTCGCTTCGTTTCTGGACCGAAATTGTGCATCGTTTCCTTAACGGGCCGAACCGGTGCATTAAATGCAACCCCGGCATGGTTTTTCGCACAGTAACGAAACTGACCAAAACGAACTAAAATTTCACTATTGGGTCCAAAAAGGTGGATTGGGTGCGTTCGTTTCGTTTCTGGACCGAAACTGTGCATCGTTTCCTTAACGGGCCGAACCGGTGCATTAAATGCAACCACGGCATGGTTTTTCGCACAGTAATGAAACTGACTAAAATGAACCAAAACATCACTATTGGGTCTAAAAAGGTGGATTGGGTGCGTTCGTTTCGTTTCTGGACCAAAACTGTGCATCGTTTCGTTAACGGGCCGAACCGGTGCATTAAATGCAACCCCGGCATGGTTTCTCGCACAGTAACGAAACTGACCAAAACGAACCAAAACATCACTATTGGGTCCAAAAAGGTGGATTGGGTGCGTTCGTTTCATTTCTGGACCGAAACTGTGCATCGTTTCGTAAATGGGCCGAACCGGTGCATTAAATGCAACCCCGGCATGGTTTTTCGCACAGTAACGAAACTGACCAAAACGAACCAAAACATCACTATTGGGTCCAAAAAGGTGGATTGGGTGCGTTCGTTTCGTTTCTGGACAAAAACTGTGCATCGTTTCGTTAACGGGCCGAACCGGTGCATTAAATGCAACCGCGGCATGGTTTCTCGCACAGTAACGAAACTGACCAAAACGAACCAAAACATCACAATTGGGTCCAAAAAGGTGGATTGGGTGCGTTCGTTTCGTTTCTGGACCGAAATTGTGCATCGTTTCGTAAACGGGCCGAACCGGTGCATTAAATGCAACCCCGGCATGGTTTTTCGCACAGTAACGAAACTGACCAAAACGAATCAAAACATCACTATTGGGTCGAAAAAGGTGGATTGGGTGCGTTCGCTTTGTTTCTGGACCGAAACTGTGCATCGTTTCCTTAACGGGCCGAACCGGTGCATTAAATGCAACCCCGGCATGGTTTTTCGCACAGTAACGAAACTGACCAAAACGAACTAAAACATCACTATTGGGTCCAAAAAGGTGGATTGGGTGCATTCGTTTCGTTTCTGGACCGAAACTGTGCATCGTTTCGTAAACGGGCCGAACCGGTGCATTAAATGCAACCCCGGCATGGTTTCTTGCACAGTAACGAAACTGACCAAAATGAACCAAAACATCACTATTGGGTCTAAAAAGGTGGATTGGGTGCGTTCGTTTCGTTTCCGGACCAAAACTGTGCATCGTTTTGTTAACGGGCCGAACCGGTGCATTAAATGCAACCCCGGCATGGTTTCTCGCACAGTAACGAAATTGACCAAAACGAACCAAAACATCACTATTGGGTCCAAAAAGGTTGATTGGGTGCGTTCGTTTCATTTCTGGACCGAAACTGTGCATCGTTTCGTAAATGGGCCGAACCGGTGCATTAAATGCAACCCCGGCATGTTTTTTCGCACAGTAACGAAACTGACCAAAACGAACCAAAACATCACTATTGGGTCCAAAAAGGTGGATTGGGTGTGTACGTTTCGTTTCTGGACCAAAACTGTGCATCGTTTCGTAAACGGGCCGAACCGGTGCATTAAATGCTACCCCGGCATGTTTTTTCGCACAGTAACGAAACTGACCAAAACGAACCAAAACATCACTATGGGTCCAAAAAGGTGGATTGGGTGCGTTCGCTTCGTTTCTGGACCGAAATTGTGCATCGTTTCCTTAACGGGCCGAACCGGTGCATTAAATGCAACCCCGGCATGGTTTTTCGCACAGTAACGAAACTGACCAAAACGAACTAAAATTTCACTATTGGGTCCAAAAAGGTGGATTGGGTTCGTTCGTTTCGTTTCTGGACCGAAACTGTGCATCGTTTCCTTAACGGGCCGAACCGGTGCATTAAATGCAACCACGGCATGGTTTTTCGCACAGTAATGAAACTGACCAAAATGAACCAAAACATCACTATTGGGTCTAAAAAGGTGGATTGGGTGCGTTCGTTTCGTTTCTGGACCAAAACTGTGCATCGTTTCGTTAACGGGCCGAACCGGTGCATTAAATGCAACCACGGCATGGTTTTTCGCACAGTAATGAAACTGACTAAAATGAACCAAAACATCACTATTGGGTCTAAAAAGGTGGATTGGGTGCGTTCGTTTCGTTTCTGGACCAAAACTGTGCATCGTTTCGTTAACGGGCCGAACCGGTGCATTAAATGCAACCCCGGCATGGTTTCTCGCACAGTAACGAAACTGACCAAAACGAACCAAAACATCACTATTGGGTCCAAAAAGGTGGATTGGGTGCGTTCGTTTCATTTCTGGACCGAAACTGTGCATCGTTTCGTAAATGGGCCGAACCGGTGCATTAAATGCAACCCCGGCATGGTTTTTCGCACAGTAACGAAACTGACCAAAACGAACCAAAACATCACTATTGGGTCCAAAAAGGTGGATTGGGTGCGTTCGTTTCGTTTCTGGACAAAAACTGTGCATCGTTTCGTTAACGGGCCGAACCGGTGCATTAAATGCAACCGCGGCATGGTTTCTCGCACAGTAACGAAACTGACCAAAACGAACCAAAACATCACTATTGGGTCCAAAAAGGTGGATTGGGTGCGTTCGTTTCGTTTCTGGACCGAAATTGTGCATCGTTTCGTAAACGGGCCGAACCGGTGCATTAAATGCAACCCCGGCATGGTTTTTCGCACAGTAACGAAACTGACCAAAACGAATCAAAACATCACTATTGGGTCCAAAAAGGTGGATTGGGTGCGTTCGCTTCGTTTCTGGACCGAAACTGTGCATCGTTTCCTTAACGGGCCGAACCGGTGCATTAAATGCAACCCCGGCATGGTTTTTCGCACAGTAACGAAACTGACCAAAACGAACTAAAACATCACTATTGGGTCCAAAAAGGTGGATTGGGTGCCTTCGTTTCGTTTCTGGACCGAAACTGTGCATCGTTTCCTTAACGGGCCGAACCGGTGCATTAAATGCAACCACGGCATGGTTTCTCGCACAGTAACAAAACTGACTAAAACGAACCAAAACATCACTATTGGGTCTAAAAAGGTGGATTGGGTGCGTTCGTTTCGTTTCCGGACCAAAACTGTGCATCGTTTTGTTAACGGGCCGAACCGGTGCATTAAATGCAACCCCGGCATGGTTTCTCGCACAGTAACGAAACTGACCAAAACGAACCAAAACATCACTATTGGGTCCAAAAAGGTTGATTGGGTGCGTTCGTTTCATTTCTGGACCGAAACTGTGCATCGTTTCGTAAATGGGCCGAACCGGTGCATTAAATGCAACCCCGGCATGTTTTTTCGCACAGTAACAAAACTGACCAAAACGAACCAAAACATCACTATTGGGTCCAAAAAGGTGGATTGGGTGTGTACGTTTCGTTTCTGGACCAAAACTGTGCATCGTTTCGTAAACGGGCCGAACCGGTGCATTAAATGCTACCCCGGCATGTTTTTTCGCACAGTAACGAAACTGACCAAAACGAACCAAAACATCACTATTGGGTCCAAAAAGGTGGATTGGGTGCGTTCGCTTCGTTTCTGGACCGAAATTGTGCATCGTTTCCTTAACGGGCCGAACCGGTGCATTAAATGCAACCCCGGCATGGTTTTTCGCACAGTAACGAAACTGACCAAAACGAACTAAAATTTCACTATTGGGTCCAAAAAGGTGGATTGGGTGCGTTCGTTTCGTTTCTGGACCGAAACTGTGCATCGTTTCCTTAACGGGCCGAACCGGTGCATTAAATGCAACCACGGCATGGTTTTTCGCACAGTAATGAAACTGACTAAAATGAACCAAAACATCACTATTGGGTCCAAAAAGGTGGATTGGGTGCGTTCGTTTCGTTTCTGGACCAAAACTGTGCATCGTTTCGTTAACGGGCCGAACCGGTGCATTAAATGCAACCCCGGCATGGTTTCTCGCACAGTAACGAAACTGACCAAAACGAACCAAAACATCACTATTGGGTCCAAAAAGGTGGATTGGGTGCGTTCGTTTCATTTCTGGACCGAAACTGTGCATCGTTTCGTAAATGGGCCGAACCGGTGCATTAAATGCAACCCCGGCATGGTTTTTCGCACAGTAACGAAACTGACCAAAACGAACCAAAACATCACTATTGGGTCCAAAAAGGTGGATTGGGTGCGTTCGTTTCGTTTCTGGACAAAAACTGTGCATCGTTTCGTTAACGGGCCGAACCGGTGCATTAAATGCAACCGCGGCATGGTTTCTCGCACAGTAACGAAACTGACCAAAACGAACCAAAACATCACTATTGGGTCCAAAAAGGTGGATTGGGTGCGTTCGTTTCGTTTCTGGACCGAAATTGTGCATCGTTTCGTAAACGGGCCGAACCGGTGCATTAAATGCAACCCCGGCATGGTTTTTCGCACAGTAACGAAACTGACCAAAACGAATCAAAACATCACTATTGGGTCGAAAAAGGTGGATTGGGTGCGTTCGCTTTGTTTCTGGACCGAAACTGTGCATCGTTTCCTTAACGGGCCGAACCGGTGCATTAAATGCAACCCCGGCATGGTTTTTCGCACAGTAACGAAACTGACCAAAACGAACTAAAACATCACTATTGGGTCCAAAAAGGTGGATTGGGTGCATTCGTTTCGTTTCTGGACCGAAACTGTGCATCGTTTCGTAAACGGGCCGAACCGGTGCATTAAATGCAACCCCGGCATGGTTTCTTGCACAGTAACGAAACTGACCAAAATGAACCAAAACATCACTATTGGGTCTAAAAAGGTGGATTGGGTGCGTTCGTTTCGTTTCCGGACCAAAACTGTGCATCGTTTTGTTAACGGGCCGAACCGGTGCATTAAATGCAACCCCGGCATGGTTTCTCGCACAGTAACGAAATTGACCAAAACGAACCAAAACATCACTATTGGGTCCAAAAAGGTTGATTGGGTGCGTTCGTTTCATTTCTGGACCGAAACTGTGCATCGTTTCGTAAATGGGCCGAACCGGTGCATTAAATGCAACCCCGGCATGTTTTTTCGCACAGTAACGAAACTGACCAAAACGAACCAAAACATCACTATTGGGTCCAAAAAGGTGGATTGGGTGTGTACGTTTCGTTTCTGGACCAAAACTGTGCATCGTTTCGTAAACGGGCCGAACCGGTGCATTAAATGCTACCCCGGCATGTTTTTTCGCACAGTAACGAAACTGACCAAAACGAACCAAAACATCACTATTGGGTCCAAAAAGGTGGATTGGGTGCGTTCGCTTCGTTTCTGGACCGAAATTGTGCATCGTTTCCTTAACGGGCCGAACCGGTGCATTAAATGCAACCCCGGCATGGTTTTTCGCACAGTAACGAAACTGACCAAAACGAACTAAAATTTCACTATTGGGTCCAAAAAGGTGGATTGGGTTCGTTCGTTTCGTTTCTGGACCGAAACTGTGCATCGTTTCCTTAACGGGCCGAACCGGTGCATTAAATGCAACCACGGCATGGTTTTTCGCACAGTAATGAAACTGACTAAAATGAACCAAAACATCACTATTGGGTCTAAAAAGGTGGATTGGGTGCGTTCGTTTCGTTTCTGGACCAAAACTGTGCATCGTTTCGTTAACGGGCCGAACCGGTGCATTAAATGCAACCCCGGCATGGTTTCTCGCACAGTAACGAAACTGACCAAAATGAACCAAAACATCACTATTGGGTCCAAAAAGGTGGATTGGGTGCGTTCGTTTCATTTCTGGACCGAAACTGTGCATCGTTTCGTAAATGGGCCGAACCGGTGCATTAAATGCAACCCCGGCATGGTTTTTCGCACAGTAACGAAACTGACCAAAACGAACCAAAACATCACTATTGGGTCCAAAAAGGTGGATTGGGTGCGTTCGCTTCGTTTCTGGACCGAAACTGTGCATCGTTTCCTTAACGGGCCGAACCGATGCATTAAATGCAACCACGGCATGGTTTCTCGCACAGTAACAAAACTGACTAAAACGAACCAAAACATCACTATTGGGTTTAAAAAGGTGGATTGGGTGCGTTCGTTTCGTTTCCGGACCAAAACTGTGCATCGTTTTGTTAACGGGCCGAACCGGTGCATTAAATGCAACCCCGGCATGGTTTCTCGCACAGTAACGAAACTGAGCAAAACGAACCAAAACATCACTATTGGGTCCAAAAAGGTTGATTGGGTGCGTTCGTTTCATTTCTGGACCGAAACAGTGCATCGTTTCGTAAATGGGCCGAACCGGTGCATTAAATGCAACCCCGGCATGTTTTTTCGCACAGTAACAAAACTGACCAAAACGAACCAAAACATCACTATTGGGTTAAAAAGGTGGATTGGGTGCGTTCGTTTCGTTTCTGGACCGAAACTGTGCATCGTTTCCTTAACGGGCCGAACCGGTGCATTAAATGCAACCCCGGTATAGTTTTCGGCACAGTAACGAAACCGAATAAAACGAACCAAAACATCACTATTGGGTCCAAAAAAAATGGATTGGGTGCGTTCGTTTCGTTTCTGGCTCAAATCGGTGAATCATTTCGTTTCCGGCCCGAACCGGTGCATCGTTTCATTTCCGACCCGAACCGGTGCATAAAATACAACCCGACATCATTTTCGGCACACTAATGAAACTTACCAAAACATCACTATTGGGTCCAAAAAAGTGGATTGGGTATGTTCGTTTTATTTCTGGTCTAATCGGTGCATCATTTTGCTTCTGGACCGAATCGGTGCATCGTTTCGTTTGTGGCTCGAACCGGTGCATGAAATGCAACCGCGGTATCGTTTTCGGCACACTAATGAAACCGACCAAAACGAACCAAAACATCTCTACTGGGTCCAAAAAAATGGATTGGATGCGTTCGTTTCGTTTCTCGCTCAAATCGGTGAATCGTTTCGTTTCCAGCCCGAACCGGTGCATCGTTTCATTTCCGACCCGAACCGGTCCATAAAATACAACCCGGCATCATTTTTGGCACACTAATGAAACTAACCAAAACGAACCAAAACATCACTATTGGATCCAAAAAAGTGGATTGGGTGCGTTCGTTTCGTTTCTGGACCGAAACTGTGCATCGTTTCCTTAACGGGCCGAACCGGTGCATTAAATGCAACCGCGGCATGGTTTTTCGCACAGTACCAAAACTGATCAAAACGAAACAAAACATCACTATTGGGTCCAAAAAGGTGGATTGGGTGCGTTCGTTTCGTTTCTGGACCGAAACTGTGCATCGTTTCGTAAACGGGCCGAACCGATGCATTAAATGCAACCGCGGCATGGTTTTTCGCACAGTAACGAAACTTACCAAAACGAACCAAAACATCACTATTGGGTCCAAAAAGGTGGATTGGGTGCGTTTGTTTTGTTTCTGGACCGAAACTGTGCATCGTTTCGTTAACGGGCCGAACCGGTGCATTAAATGCAACCGCGGCATGGTTTTTCGCACAGTAACGAAACTGACCAAAACGAACCAAAACATCACTATTGGGTCAAAAAAGGTGGATTGGGTGCGTTCGTTTCGTTTCTGGACCGAAACTGTGCATCGTTTCGTAAATGGGCCGAACCGGTGCATTAAATGCAACCCCGGCATGGTTTCTTGCACAGTAACGAAACTGACCAAAACGAACCAAAACATCACTATTGGGTCCAAAAAGGTGGATTGGGTGCGTTAGTTTCATTTCTAGACCGAAACTGTGCATCGTTTCATTAACATGCCGAACCGGTGCATTAAATGCAACCCCGGCATGGTTTCTCGCACAGTAACGAAACTGACCAAAACGAACCAAAACATCACTATTGGGTCCAAAAAGGTGGATTGGGTGCGTTCGTTTCATTTCTGGACAAAAACTGTGCATCGTTTCGTTAACGTGCCGAACCGGTGCATTAAATGCAACCCCGGCATGGTTTCTCGCACAGTAACGAAACTGACCAAAACGAACCAAAACATCACTATTGGGTTAAAAAGGTGGATTGGGTGCGTTCGTTTCGTTTCTGGACCGAAACTGTGCATCGTTTCCTTAACGGGCCGAACCGGTGCATTAAATGCAACCCCGGCATGGTTTCTCGCACAGTAACGAAACTGACCAAAATGAACCAAAACATCACTATTGGGTCCAAAAAGGTGGATTGGGTGCGTTTGTTTCGTTTCTGGACCGAAATTGTGCATCGTTTCGTTAACGGGCCGAACCGAAGCATTAAATGCAACCCCGGCATGGTTTCTCGCACAGTTTCGAAACTGACCAAAACGAACCAAAACATCACTATTGGGTCCAAAAAGGTGGATTGGGTGTGTTCGTTTCGTTTCTGGACCGAAATTGTGCATCGTTTCGTAAACGGGCCGAACCGATGCATTAAATGCAACCGCGGCATGGTTTTTCGCACAGTTACGAAACTGACCAAAACGAACCAAAACATCACTATTGGGTCCCAAAAGGTGGATTGGGTGCGTTCTGATGTGAACCCGCTGGGGTTTGTGCCCGATCTTTCGATGACAGGTGTGGGGGATAACTCGATTGGAGGAGACGACGTTCACGGCCCGACTACAACCTTTCAAAGACTGCGCCTTAGCGACCGATACACCACCTCCTATGGATGCCGCGATCTTGTGGGAGCGCGTCACCCGACTTGTCCTGCAAGCAATCGAAGAACTAGCAAGAACAAGTATGATACAAGTATTGAATTTACTAGATGGGAATTGAAGTGTCTCAATCTCAAACTCAATCACCAACGAAGTGGGGTTCCGTCGACTCGAAGACGGACGGCTGGACCAGCACGCGCGCTTACAAGCAAGTAGCAATGGCTAAACTTGATCTAAACAAAACCCAAGTGTTCTTGGCGGCGGCTAAGGGGTATAAAACAAAGGGAGGACGACCAGAGGGGTGTTGGGGTCATGCTCCAACCCTAGGATGCGTCCATAATGGACTCTACATGATACACGGCCCATTGGGCCAAAATACGATGACGCAACATCATGGGCAGAAAACGTCTCGGCACAAAATAGATGATTTTGGCCGACTCCGACAAGATATGGACGCGAGGTCGGATCCGTTGGAAAGTAAACTTGATAAGCTTTCCGTGAAGTACTTGAACTCCCCAATCCGAGTCCGTATGCGACCGTGGCGTCCATCACAAGTTGACGCTTTTCTGCAGTCCGAATCCAGCCCGCGCGTATCCGATTCCTTCTTGGTCCTCTCCATGATTCCTGATCAAAACAAGAGTGCACGGGTCTCCACATTCTAAATATGATGAACATGAACTCAAGAGTGAACTCACATGAGGATTATGTTGTTTAGCACGAGCACGAGTTATAGGATCAGCAACGATAGGAGGAGATGGCGTGGATGTATCGTCGGCATGGATGTCCTCATCATCCTCCCCTTCTTGCATTTGAGTCGTCCTCGACTCAAGCTCATCTTTCTCTCCCAAATATGGCTTCAAATCTGCAATGTTAAATGTGGGACTAACCCCAAAATCGGCAGGCAAATTGAGCTTATATGCATTATCATTAATCTTCTCTAACACTTTAAATGGACCATCTGCTCGAGGCAACAACTTTGATTTTCTCAATTCAGGAAACCGGTCCTTTCTCAAATGCAACCAAACTAAATCTCCAGGTTCAAACTTTAATTCCTTTCTACCTTTATCACCAGCAAGCTTGTATTTAGCATTCATGCGCTCTATGTTTTCTTTAGTTGTTTCATGCAGTTTTAACATAAATTCAGCACGCGTAATAGCATCAAAATTCAACTTGTCAGACGATGGCAAAGGCATTAAATCAATAGAAGCACGAGGCAAGAAACCATACACAATCTGAAATGGGCACATCTTTGTAGTAGAATGCATCAAACGATTATAAGCAAACTCAATATGAGGCAAACAATCTTCCCACATCTTAATGTTTTTCTTTAAAACAGCCCTTAACATAGTAGACAAAGTTCTATTCACAACTTCAGTTTGACCATCAGTTTGGGGATGACATGTAGTAGAAAAAAAAAGCTTAGTCCCTAATTTAGCCCATAATGTCTTCCAAAAATAACTAAGAAATTTAGCATCACGATCAGACACAATAGTATTGGGCACACCATGCAAACGAACAATTTCTCGAAAGAACAAATCAGCAACATGAGAAGCATCATCAGTCTTATGACATGGTATAAAGTGTGCCATCTTAGAAAATCGATCAACAACCACAAACACACTATCACGACCCTTCCTAGTTCTTGGCAAACCCATCACAAAATCCATAGAAATATCTTCCCAAGGAGCACTAGGAACGGGTAAAGGCAAATATAAACCGTGTGGATTTAACCTTGACTTTGCCTTTTGACATGTAGTGCAACGAGCAACAAATCTCTCCACATCTCTTCTCATCCTTGGCCAAAAGAAATGACCAGCAAGTATATCCTCCGTCTTTTTTACTCCAAAATGCCCCATCAAGCCACCTCCATGCGCTTCCTGCAACAACAACAAACGAACGGAGCTAGCTGGAATGCATAGCTTGTTAGCTCTAAACACAAACCCATCACTAACGATGAATTTGTTCCATCCTTTTCCATCTTTACAATGCAGCAACACCTCTTTAAAATCAGCATCATTAGCATATAGGTCTTTAATTGTTTCTAATCCAAAGATTTTGTAATCAAGTTGGTTCAGCAATGTATATCTCCTAGACAACGCATCAGCAATGACATTTTCTTTCCCTTTCTTGTGCTTAATAACATAAGGAAAAGATTCAATAAATTCAACCCACTTAGCATGTCTACGGTTTAGTTTTCCTTGACTACGAATATGTTTCAATGATTCATGATCAGAATGAATAACAAACTCTTTGGGCCACAAATAATGCTGCCAAGTTTCCAATGTTCGAACAAGAGCATACAATTCTTTGTCATAAGTGGAATAATTCAAAATAGGCCCGCTCAATTTTTCACTAAAATATGCAACTGGTTTGCCCTCTTGCAACAAAACACCACCCAATCCAATTCCACTAGCATCACATTCAAGCTCAAAAGTTTTATTAAAATCAGGAAGTTGGAGTAGAGGTGCATGTGTCAACTTATCTTTCAGCATGTTGAAAGCATTCTCTTGCTCTTTGTCCCAACGAAAAGGCACTCCCTTCTTCGTAAGCTCGTTCAATGGTGCAGCAATGGTGCTGAAATTCTTCACAAAGCGACGGTAGAAACCAGCAAGTCCTAGAAAACTCCGCACCTGTGTAATAGTCTTTGGTATAGGCCATCCCTGTATAGCTTCAACCTTGGCTTGATCAACCTCAATTCCCTGTGGAGTCACAACATAGCCAAGAAAAGACACTTGATCGGTGCAAAAGGTGCACTTCTCAAGGTTACCAAACAAACATGCATCTCGTAACGCATTAAAAACAGCACGCAAGTGATCAACATGTTCATCCATGGATTTGCTATAGATCAAAATATCATCAAAGTATACTACAAAAAATTTCCCAATGAAAGCACGCAAAACCTCGTTCATTAATCTCATGAAAGTGCTAGGTGCATTAGTTAACCCAAAAGGCATGACTAACCACTCATATAGACCGAACTTAGTTTTGAAAGCAGTTTTCCATTCATCTCCCAATTTCATACGAATCTGGTGGTACCCACTACGCAAATCAACTTTAGAAAACACAACAGCACCACTCAACTCATCAAGCATATCATCTAAACGTGGAATAGGGTGTCGATATCGGATGATGATATTATTAATAGCTCTACAATCAACACACATACGCCATGTTCCATCTTTCTTAGGCACCAAAATAACTGGAACGGCACAAGGACTAAGAGACTCACGCACATACCCTTTGTCGAGTAGCTCTTGCACTTGCCGCTGAATTTCTTTCGTTTCCTCTGGATTTGTTCTGTATGGTGCACGGTTTGGCAAAGATGCACCAGGAATTAGATCAATTTGGTGCTCAATCCCTCGCATTGGTGGCAGCCCCGCTGGAATCTCACTTGGAAACACATCCGAATATTCCTGCAAAATGTTAGCAACTACAGGGGACAAAGATTGCTGCATATCGTGAAGTGAAATCAAAGCATCCTTTCACACCAAAGCATAAGCAACAGAAGTAGAAGCAACCAATTCATTTATATCAGATTTAGTAGCAAGCAAGCAATGCCCTTTTAATCTTATCTCATCTTTCTTACATTCAGCAGGTTTAACAATTTTAGTGTTCTCATTTTTATCTTTTGCAGCTTTAGCAATATCATCACGCACAATATCCTCAGGAGACATGGGAAGCAAAACAAGTTTCTTATCATGGTGTATGAGAGAATATTGATTTGATCTACCATGATGTCTACAATCTGTATCAAATTGCCATGGCCTACCTAGCAGAATATGACAAGCTTCCATAGGCACAACATCACATTCAACAACATCATGATATGAACCAATAGCAAAACTAATTCGAACCATCTTGGTTACCTTTACCTTACCGCTGTTGTTCAGCCATCGAATGTGATATGGATGTGGATGTGGTTTTGTTGATAGTGAAAGTTTCTCCACCATGTCGCTGCTAGCCAAGTTGTTGCAGCTGCCTCCGTCAATGATCAAGCGGCAAGATCGCTCTTTAATTACACACTTGGTTTGGAACAATGTATGCCGCTGATTTTGCTCCGCCTTCTCCATTTGTGCACTAAGCACACGCTGCACAATGAGGCTCTCATAATGCTCTGCATCCTCTGCACCAATCTGTTCATCAAGTGGCTCCTCACTACCTGCATCATCAGCTGCAAGCAAAGCAAGTTTTTGTTCATTGAAATCAGAAGCAGAGGAATACCCACCATCATTGTTAACCACCAAAACTCGCTTGTTTGGGCAATCACGCTGCACGTGCCCATATCCCTTGCACCGGTGACACTGTATATCTCTTGTTCTACCTGTGGAGGCAACTGAGGAAGTACTACCAGCCGGTTTTGGAGCAGATTTTGTTGCTGAATTTGCTGGAGTTGCACGTGTCTTGTCGCTAGAGGGAGGTGGCGGTGCTGAACGACTCGGCAACGGAGTTGGAGGGGGTGCACGCCCAGTCAAAGAGGTAGTCGTACGCTGCTGCCATGGTGCTGATTTTCCTGCAGAAACATTAGACCTCGCACCTGCACGTCGTCCCTGCACTTCTCTTTCAGCTTTACAAGCAATATGAAAACATTTCGTTATGCTATTATAATCTTTATATTCAACGATATCCCGAATTTCTCTATTCAGCCCTCCCACAAATCTAGCAATTGCAGGTTCCTCACCCTCCTCTATTTGACATCGCAGCATACCCATTTGTAATTCGTGATAATATTCTTCTACACTTTTAGCACCCTGTCTCAATTGCTGCAACTTATGTAACAGATCACGTGCATAATAAGAAGGAACAAATCTAGCCTGCATGACCCGTTTCAAAGCATCCCAAGTTTGTGGCATGTTATTAGGATGTTTCTTGCCATGTTCTATCCACCAAACAGAAGCAAATTCAGTAAATTCACTAGTAGCAGCCCTAACACGTGTAGCTTCAGGAAATTCATGGCATGCAAATTTTTGATCAACAGCAATCTCCCAAGTAATGTAAGCATCAGGATCATATTTACCATCAAAATGAGGTATTTTAAATTTAATCTTACTAAAAGCATCATCATTACCATGTACCTCACGTCGACGATGACCACCCATACCTCGGCGATTAAAACGTTGTCGACGCCGAGCAGGATCTTGGTCTTCGACTTCAGTGTGTGCACTATATGCATTGTCTTCAAAACTTTCTTCCTTCTTGTCATCCTTCTTGTCATCTCCATCTTTTGCACTGGTTGTTTTAGCATGCATCTCATCAAATCGCCTCAAAAGTGCAGCAAGACTCTTGTCCACACGAGCCACTGATGTCTCCATCTTTGTAAGCTTGCTATTGGTTGCGAACTGTGCGGCCTCCAATTGCCCAATCTTGTCATTCGTCACCAGCAAGTCATTATCAATCCCCTCGTTGTGCTTCTTCACCAATCTTTCAAAATGTTGTACGATGCCCTTGGTGCGAGGAGACTGCGGAGTCTTGTCACTTTGAGACCCGTCACCATCATCTTGAGGGCCTGCCATGGTCCAACAAACAAAGGCAACAAGAGAAACAAGTGAAGGAATAAAAGCCCTACAGCTAATAGGATGTAGTACTATAAGGCGCTCACTCTCAACTTGTTATACAAGCTCTTACCAATTCTTACCTTGCTTGACAGGAGGGCACAACTACCACAAGTCGGCAAAACTGGAATGAAGTGTATCGGTGCCGCAGCAACAAGACCTGTCAAGCTGTAGTCGGATATGTGGAGCTATAGGTGGGCTGAAAAACAAGGAATAGCTAGCACCAAGTTAGTTAAACAAAGCAAGCTGAATAATCGTTCAACGGCGGTACTGTGCTGGTCCTAGCCTAGACCGTGCTAGAGACGCGAGCCTCGACACAAGGGAAGTTACAATGCACCACCGAAAACAATAGATACTCACGATGAACAGATCAGCCCCCTTTCTTTCTTTCTTTTTTTTATCTTTTCTTTTTTTCTGTTCCTCTTCTTTTTGGGGACTAAAATCTTTTGATTGATGCTATGACAACCAAAACAAATGGCAGCATACAACCCCTAACAAAACAGATTTACAATTCTTATTTCAGCTAACCAGACACGCAAATCTTAAAGGCGATTGCGGCGTGCTCAGAAGGAATTTTTTAGCACGGTCAGATCCGTTCGAAACTGACCAAAACGAACCAAAACATCACTATTGGGTCCAAAAAGGTGGATTGGGTGCGTTCGTTTCATTTCTTGACCGAAACTGTGCATCGTTTCGTAAACGGGCCGAACCGATGCATTAAATGCAACCGCGGCATGGTTTTTTGCACAGTAACGAAACTAACCAAAACGAACCAAAACATCACTATTGGATCCAAAAAGGTGGATTGGGTGCGTTCGTTTCATTTCTTGACCGAAATTGTGCATCGTTTTGTTAACGGGCCGAACCGTTGCATTAAATGCAACCCCGGCATGGTTTCTTGCACAGTAACGAAACTGACCAAAATGAACCAAAACATCACTATTGGGTCCAAAAAAGTGGATTGGGTATGTTCGTTTTATTTCTGGTCTAATCGGTGCATCGTTTTGCTTCTGGACCGAATCGGTGCATCGTTTCGTTTGTGGCTCGAACCGGTGCATTAAATGCAACCGCGGTATCGTTTTCGGCACACTAATGAAACCGACCAAAACAAACCAAAACATCTCTACTGGGTCCAAAAAAATGGATTGGATGCGTTCGTTTCATTTGTCACTCAAATCGGTGAATCGTTTCGTTTCCGGCCCGAACCGGTGCATCGTTTCATTTCCGACCCGAAACGGTGCATAAAATACAACCCGGCATCATTTTCGGCACACTAATGAAACTAACCAAAACATCACTATTGGATCCAACACAGTGGATTGGGTGCGTTCGTTTTGTTTCTGGACCGAAACTGTGCATCGTTTCGTTAACGGGCCGAACCGGTGCATTAAATGCAACCCCGTCCTGGTTTCTCGCACAGTAACGAAACTGACCAAAACCAACCAAAACATCACTATTGGGTCCAAAAAGGTGGATTGGGTGCATTCGTTTTGTTTCTGGACCGAAATGGTGCATCGTTTCGTTAACGGGCCGAACCGGTGCATTAAATGCAACCCCGGCACGGTTTCTTGCACAGTAACGAAACTGACCAAAACGAACCAAAACATCACTATTGGGTCCAAAAAGGTGGATTGGGTGCGTTCGTTTCGTTTCTGGACCGAAACTGTGCATAGTTTCGTTAACGGGCCGAACCGGTGCATTAAATGCAACCGCGGCATGGTTTTTCGCACAGTAACGAAACTGACCCAAACGAACCAAAACATCACTATTGGGTCCAAAAAGGTGGATTGGGTGCGTTCGTTTCATTTCTGGACCGAAACTGTGCATCGTTTCATAAACGGGCCGAACCGGTGCATTAAATGCAACCCCGGCATGGTTTCTCGCACAGTAACGAAACTGACCAAAACGAACCAAAACATCACTATTGGGTCCAAAAAGGTGGATTGGGTGCGTTCGTTTCGTTTCTGGACCGAAACTGTGCATCGTTTCGTTAACGAGCCGAACCGGTGCATTAAATACAACCCCGGCATGGTTTCTCGCACAGAAACGAAACTGACCAAAACGAACCAAAACATCACTATTTGGTCCAAAAAGGTGGATTGGTGCGTTCGTTTCGTTTCTTGACCGAAACTGTGCATCGTTTCGTAAACGGGCCGAACCGATGCATTAAATGCAACCGTGGCATGGTTTCTCACACAGTAACGAAACTGACCAAAACGAACCAAAACATCACTATTGGGTCCAAAAAGTTGGATTGGGTGCGTTCGTTTCGTTTCTGGACCGAAACTGTGCATCGTTTCGTAAACGGGCCGAACCGGTGCATTAAATGCAACCCCGGCATGGTTTCTCGCACAGTAACGAAACTGACCAAAACGAACCAAAACATCACTATTGGGCCCAAAAAGGTGGATTGGGTGCGTTCGTTTCATTTCTGGACCGAAACTGTGCATTGTTTCGTAAACAGGCCGAACCGGTGCATTAAATGCAACCGTGGCATGGTTTCTCGCACAGTAACGAAACTGACGAAAATGAACCAAAACATCACTATTGGGTCCAAAAAGGTGGATTGGGTGCGTTCGTTTTGTTTCTGGACTGAAACTGTGCATTGTTTCGTAAACGGGCCGAACCGGTGCATTAAATGCAACCGTGGCATGGTTTCTCGCACAGTAACGAAACTTACCAAAACGAACCAAAACATTACTATTGGGTCCAAAAAGGTGGATTGGGTGCGTTCGTTTCGTTTCTTGACCGAAACTGTGCATCGTTTCGTAAACGGGCCGAACCGATGCATTAAATGCAACCGCGGCATGGTTTTTTGCACAGTAACGAAACTGACCAAAACGAACCAAAACATCACTATTGGATCCAAAAAGGTGGATTGGGTGCGTTCGTTTCATTTCTTGACCGAAATTGTGCATCGTTTCGTTAACGGGCCGAACCGGTGCATTAAATGCAACCCCGGCATGGTTTCTTGCACAGTAACGAAACTGACCAAAATGAACCAAAACATCACTATTGGGTCCAAAAAAGTGGATTGGGTATGTTCGTTTTATTTCTGGTCTAATCGGTGCATCGTTTTTCTTCTGGACCGAATCGGTGCATCGTTTCGTTTGTGGCTCGAACCGGTGCATTAAATGCAACCGCGGTATCGTTTTCGGCACACTAATGAAACCGACCAAAACAAACAAAAACATCTCTACTGGGTCCAAAAAAATGGATTGGATGCGTTCGTTTCATTTGTCGCTCAAATCGGTGAATCGTTTCGTTTCCGGCCCGAACCGGTGCATCGTTTCATTTCCGACCCGAACCGGTGCATAAAATACAACCCGGCATCATTTTCGGCACACTAATGAAACTAACCAAAACAAACCAAAACATCACTATTGGATCCAAAACAGTGGATTGGGTGCGTTCGTTTCGTTTCTGGACCGAAACTGTGCATCGTTTCGTTAATGGGCCGAACCGGTGCATTAAATGCAACCCCGTCCTGGTTTTTCGCACAGTAACGAAACTGACCAAAACCAACCAAAACATCGCTATTGGGTCCAAAAGGTGGATTGGGTGCATTCGTTTCGTTTCTTGACCGAAATTGTGCATCGTTTCGTTAACGGGCCGAACCGGTGCATTAAATGCAACCCCGGCATGGTTTCTCGCACAGTAACGAAACTGACCAAAATGAACCAAAACACCACTATTGGGTCCAAAAAGGTGGATTGGGTGCGTTCGTTTCGTTTCTGGACCGAAACTGTGCATCGTTTCGTAAACGGGCCGAACCGGTGCATTAAATGCAACCGTGGCATGGTTTCTCGCACAGTAACAAAACTGACCAAAACGAACCAAAACATCACTATTGGGTCCAAAAAGTTGGATTGGGTGCGTTCGTTTCGTTTCTGGACCGAAACTGTGCATCGTTTCGTAAACGGGCCGAACCGGTGCATTAAATGCAACCCGGGCATGGTTTCTTGCACAGTAACGAAACTGCCCAAAACGAACCAAAACATCACTATTGAGTCCAAAAAAGTGGATTCTACGCGTTCGTTTCGTTAACGGGCCGAACCGGTGCATTAAATGCAACCCCGGCATGGTTTCTCGCACAGTAACGAAACTGACCAAAACGAACCAAAACATCACTATTGGGTCCAAAAAGGTGGATTGGGTGCGTTCGTTTCGTTTCTGGACCGAAACTGTGCATCGTTTCGTAAACGGGCCGAACCGGTGCATTAAATGCAACCCCGGCATGGTTTCTTGCACAGTAACGAAACTGACCAAAATGAACCAAAACATCACTATTGGGTCCAAAAAGGTGGATTGGGTGCGTTCGTTTCGTTTCTGGACCGAAACTGTGCATCGTTTCGTAAACGGGCCGAACCGGTGCATTAAATGCAACCCCGGCATGGTTTCTTGCACAGTAACGAAACTGACCAAAACGAACCAAAACATCACTATTGAGTCCAAAAAAGTGGATTCTACGCGTTCGTTTCGTTTCTGGCCCGAATCAATGCATCGTTTCATTTCCGGCCCGAATCGGTGCATTACATGCAACCCCGGTATAGTTTTCGGCACAATAACGAAACCGAATAAAACGAACCAAAACATCACTATTGGGTCCAAAAAAATTGATTGGGTGCGTTCGTTTCGTTTCTGGCTCAAATCGGTGAATCATTTCGTTTCCGGCCCGAACCGGTGCATCGTTTCATTTCCGACCCGAACCGGTGCATAAAATACAACCCGGCATCATTTTTGGCACACTAATGAAACTTACCAAAACATCACTATTGGGTCCAAAAAATTGGATTGGGTATGTTCGTTTTATTTCTGGTCTAATCGGTGCATCGTTTTGCTTCTGGACCGAATCGGTGCATCGTTTCGTTTGTGGCTTGAACCGGTGCATTAAATGCAACCGCGGTATCGTTTTCGGCACACTAATGAAACCGACCAAAACGAACCAAAACATCTCTACTGGGTCCAAAAAAATGGATTGGATGCGTTCGTTTCGTTTCTCGCTCAAATCGGTGAATCGTTTCGTTTCCGGCCCGAACCGGTGCATCGTTTCATTCCCGACCCAAACCGGTGCATAAAATACAACCCGGCATCATTTTCGGCACACTAATGAAACTAACCAAAACGAACCAAAACATCACTATTGGATCCAAAAAAGTGGATAGGGTGCGTTCGTTTCGTTTCTGGACCGAAACTGTGTATCGTTTCGTTAACGGGCCGAACCGGTGCATTAAATGCAACCGCGGCATGGTTTTTCGCACAGTAACGAAACTGACCAAAACAAACCAAAACATCACTATTGGGTCCAAAAAGGTGGATTGGGTGCGTTCGTTTCGTTTCTGGACCGAAACTGTGCATAGTTTCGTTAACGGGCCGAACCGGTGCATTAAATGCAACCGCGGCATGGTTTTTCGCACAGTAACGAAACTGACCCAGACGAACCAAAACATCACTATTGGGTCCAAAAAGGTGGATTGGGTGCGTTCGTTTCATTTCTTGACCGAAACTGTGCTTCGTTTCGTAAACGGGCCGAACCGATGCATTAAATGCAACCGCGGCATGGTTTTTTGCACAGTAACGAAACTAACCAAAACGAACCAAAACATCACTATTGGATCCAAAAAGGTGGATTGGGTGCGTTCGTTTCATTTCTTGACCGAAATTGTGCATCGTTTTGTTAACGGGCCGAACCGTTGCATTAAATGCAACCCCGGCATGGTTTCTTGCACAGTAACGAAACTGACCAAAATGAACCAAAACATCACTATTGGGTCCAAAAAAGTGGATTGGGTATGTTCGTTTTATTTCTGGTCTAATCGGTGCATCGTTTTGCTTCTGGACCGAATCGGTGCATCGTTTCGTTTGTGGCTCGAACCGGTGCATTAAATGCAACCGCGGTATCGTTTTCGGCACACTAATGAAACCGACCAAAACAAACCAAAACATCTCTACTGGGTCCAAAAAAATGGATTGGATGCGTTCGTTTCGTTTCTTGACCGAAACTGTGCATCGTTTCGTAAACGGGCCGAACCGATGCATTAAATGCAACCGTGGCATGGTTTCTCACACAGTAACGAAACTGACCAAAACGAACCAAAACATCACTATTGGGTCCAAAAAGTTGGATTGGGTGCGTTCGTTTCGTTTCTGGACCGAAACTGTGCATCGTTTCGTAAACGGGCCGAACCGGTGCATTAAATGCAACCCCGGCATGGTTTCTCGCACAGTAACGAAACTGACCAAAACGAACCAAAACATCACTATTGGGCCCAAAAAGGTGGATTGGGTGCGTTCGTTTCGTTTCTGGACCGAAACTGTGCATTGTTTCGTAAACAGGCCGAACCGGTGCATTAAATGCAACCGTGGCATGGTTTCTCGCACAGTAACGAAACTGACGAAAATGAACCAAAACATCACTATTGGGTCCAAAAAGGTGGATTGGGTGCGTTCGTTTTGTTTCTGGACCGAAACTGTGTATCGTTTCGTTAACGGGCCGAACCGGTGCATTAAATGCAACCGCGGCATGGTTTCTCGCACAGTAACGAAACTTACCAAAACGAACCAAAACATCACTATTGGGTCCAAAAAGGTGGATTGGGTGTGTTCGTTTCGTTTCTGGACCGAAACTGTGCATCGTTTCGTAAACGGGCCGAACCGGTGCATTAAATGCAACCCGGGCATGGTTTCTTGCACAGTAACGAAACTGACCAAAACGAACCAAAACATCACTATTAAGTCCAAAAAAGTGGATTCTACGCGTTCGTTTCGTAAATGGGCCGAACCGGTGCATTAAATGCAACCCCGGCATGGTTTCTCGCACAGTAACGAAACTGACCAAAACGAACCAAAACATCACTATTGGGTCCAAAAAGGTGGATTGGGTGCGTTCGTTTCGTTTCTGGACCGAAACTGTGCATTGTTTCGTAAACAGGCCGAACCGGTGCATTAAATGCAACCGTGGCATGGTTTCTCGCACAGTAACGAAACTGACGAAAATGAACCAAAACATCACTATTGGGTCCAAAAAGGTGGATTGGGTGCGTTCGTTTTGTTTCTGGACCGAAACTGTGTATCGTTTCGTTAACGGGCCGAACCGGTGCATTAAATGCAACCGCGGCATGGTTTCTCGCACAGTAACGAAACTTACCAAAACGAACCAAAACATCACTATTGGGTCCAAAAAGGTGGATTGGGTGTGTTCGTTTCGTTTCTGGACCGAAACTGTGCATCGTTTCGTAAACGGGCCGAACCGGTGCATTAAATGCAACCCGGGCATGGTTTCTTGCACAGTAACGAAACTGACCAAAACGAACCAAAACATCACTATTAAGTCCAAAAAAGTGGATTCTACGCGTTCGTTTCGTAAATGGGCCGAACCGGTGCATTAAATGCAACCCCGGCATGGTTTCTCGCACAGTAACGAAACTGACCAAAACGAACCAAAACATCACTATTGGGTCCAAAAAGGTGGATTGGGTGCGTTCGTTTCGTTTCTGGACCGAAACTGTGCATCGTTTCGTAAACGGGCCGAACCGGTGCACTAAACGCAACCCCGGCATGGTTTCTTGCACAGTAACGAAACTGACCAAAATGAACCAAAACATCACTATTGGGTCCAAAAAGGTGGATTGGGTGCGTTCGTTTCGTTTCTGGACCGAAACTGTGCATCGTTTCGTAAACGGGCCGAACCGGTGCATTAAATGCAACCGCGGCATGGTTTTTCGCACAGTAACGAAACTGACCCAAACGAACCAAAACATCACTATTGGGTCCAAAAAGGTGGATTGGGTGCGTTCGTTTCATTTCTGGACCGAAACTGTGCATCGTTTCATAAACGGGCCGAACCGGTGCATTAAATGCAACCCCGGCATGGTTTCTCGCACAGTAACGAAACTGACCAAAACGAACCAAAACATCACTATTGTGTCCAAAAAGGTGGATTGGGTGCGTTCGTTTCATTTCTGGACCGAAACTGTGCATCGTTTCGTTAACGTGCCGAACCGGTGCATTAAATGCAACCCCGGCATGGTTTCTCGCACAGTAACGAAACTGACCAAAACGAACCAAAACATCACTATTGGGTCCAAAAAGGTGGATTGGTGCGTTCGTTTCATTTCTTGACCGAAACTGTGCATCGTTTCGTAAACGGGCCGAACCGATGCATTAAATGCAACCGTGACATGGTTTCTCACACAGTAACGAAACTGACCAAAACGAACCAAAACATCACTATTGGGTCCAAAAAGTTGGATTGGGTGCGTTCGTTTCGTTTCTGGACCGAAACTGTGCATCGTTTCGTAAACGGGCCGAACCGGTGCATTAAATGCAACGCGGGCATGGTTTCTTGCACAGTAACGAAACTGACCAAAACGAACCAAAACATCACTATTGAGTCCAAAAAAGTGGATTCTACGCGTTCGTTTCGTTAACGGGCCGAACCGGTGCATTAAATGCAACCCCGGCATGGTTTCTCGCACAGTAACGAAACTGACCAAAACGAACCAAAACATCACTATTGGGTCCAAAAAGGTGGATTGGGTGCGTTCGTTTCGTTTCTGGACCGAAACTGTGCATCGTTTCGTAAACGGGCCGAACCGGTGCATTAAATGCAACCCCGGCATGGTTTCTTGCACAGTAACGAAACTGACCAAAATGAACCAAAACATCACTATTGGGTCCAAAAAGGTGGATTGGGTGCGTTCGTTTCGTTTCTGGACCGAAACTGTGCATCGTTTCGTAAACGGGCCGAACCGGTGCATTAAATGCAACCCCGGCATGGTTTCTTGCACAGTAACGAAACTGACCAAAACGAACCAAAACATCACTATTGAGTCCAAAAAAGTGGATTCTACGCGTTCGTTTCGTTTCTGGCCCGAATCAATGCATCGTTTCATTTCCGGCCCGAATCGGTGCATTACATGCAACCCCGGTATAGTTTTCGGCACAATAACGAAACCGAATAAAACGAACCAAAACATCACTATTGGGTCCAAAAAAAATGGATTGGGTGCGTTCGTTTCGTTTCTGGCTCAAATCGGTGAATCATTTCGTTTCCGGCCCGAACCGGTGCATCGTTTCATTTCCGACCCGAACCGGTGCATAAAATACAACCCGGCATCATTTTTGGCACACTAATGAAACTTACCAAAACATCACTATTGGGTCCAAAAAAGTGGATTGGGTATGTTCGTTTTATTTCTGGTCTAATCGGTGCATCGTTTTGCTTCTGGACCGAATCGGTGCATCGTTTCATTTGTGGCTTGAACCGGTGCATTAAATGCAACCGCGGTATCGTTTTCGGCACACTAATGAAACCGACCAAAACGAACCAAAACATCTCTACTGGGTCCAAAAAAATGGATTGGATGCGTTCGTTTCGTTTCTCGCTCAAATCGGTGAATCGTTTCGTTTCCGGCCCGAACCGGTGCATCGTTTCATTCCCGACCCAAACCGGTGCATAAAATACAACCCGGCATCATTTTCGGCACACTAATGAAACTAACCAAAACGAACCAAAACATCACTATTGGATCCAAAAAAGTGGATAGGGTGCGTTCGTTTCGTTTCTGGACCGAAACTGTGTATCGTTTCGTTAACGGGCCGAACCGGTGCATTAAATGCAACCGCGGCATGGTTTTTCGCACAGTAACGAAACTGACCAAAACAAACCAAAACATCACTATTGGGTCCAAAAAGGTGGATTGGGTGTGTTCGTTTCGTTTCTGGACCGAAACTGTGCATCGTTTCGTAAACGGGCCGAACCGATGCATTAAATGCAACCGCGGCATGGTTTTTTGCACAGTAACGAAACTGACCAAAACGAACCAAAACATCACTATTGGATCCAAAAAGGTGGATTGGGTGCGTTCGTTTCATTTCTTGACCGAAATTGTGCATCGTTTCGTTAACGGGCCGAACCGGTGCATTAAATGCAACCCCGGCATGGTTTCTTGCACAGTAACGAAACTGACCAAAATGAACCAAAACATCACTATTGGGTCCAAAAAAGTGGATTGGGTATGTTCGTTTTATTTCTGGTCTAATCGGTGCATCGTTTTTCTTCTGGACCGAAACGGTGCATCGTTTCGTTTGTGGCTCGAACCGGTGCATTAAATGCAACCGCGGTATCGTTTTCGGCACACTAATGAAACCGACCAAAACAAACAAAAACATCTCTACTGGGTCCAAAAAAATGGATTGGATGCGTTCGTTTCATTTGTCGCTCAAATCGGTGAATCGTTTCGTTTTCGGCCCGAACCGGTGCATCGTTTCGTTAACGGGCCGAACCGGTGCATTAAATGCAACCCCGTCCTGGTTTTTTGCACAGTAACGAAACTGACCAAAACCAACCAAAACATCGCTATTGGGTCCAAAAGGTGGATTGGGTGCATTCGTTTCGTTTCTTGACCGAAATTGTGCATCGTTTCGTTAACGGGCCGAACCGGTGCATTAAATGCAACCCCGGCATGGTTTCTCGCACAGTAACGAAACTGACCAAAACGAACCAAAACATCACTATTGGGTCCAAAAAGGTGGATTGGGTGCGTTCGTTTCGTTTCTGGACCGAAACTGTGCATCGTTTCGTAAACGGGCCGAACCGGTGCATTAAATGCAACCGTGGCATGGTTTCTCGCACAGTAACGAAACTGACCAAAACGAACCAAAACATCACTATTGGGTCCAAAAAGTTGGATTGGGTGCGTTCGTTTCGTTTCTGGACCGAAACTGTGCATCGTTTCGTAAACGGGCCGAACCGGTGCATTAAATGCAACCCGGGCATGGTTTCTTGCACAGTAACGAAACTGACCAAAACGAACCAAAACATCACTATTAAGTCCAAAAAAGTGGATTCTACGCGTTCGTTTCGTAAACGGGCCGAACCGGTGCATTAAATGCAACCCCGGCATGGTTTCTCGCACAGTAACGAAACTGACCAAAACGAACCAAAACATCACTATTGGGTCCAAAAAGGTGGATTGGGTGCGTTCGTTTCGTTTCTGGACCGAAACTGTGCATCGTTTCGTAAACGGGCCGAACCGGTGCATTAAACGCAACCCCGGCATGGTTTCTTGCACAGTAACGAAACTGACCAAAATGAACCAAAACATCACTATTGGGTCCAAAAAGGTGGATTGGGTGCGTTCGTTTCGTTTCTGAACCGAAACTGTGCATCGTTTCGTAAACGGGCCGAACCGGTGCATTAAATGCAACCCCGGCATGGTTTCTTGCACAGTAACGAAACTGACCAAAACGAACCAAAACATCACTATTGAGTCCAAAAAAGTGGATTCTACGCGTTCGTTTCGTTTCTGGCCCGAATCAATGCATCGTTTCATTTCCGGCCCGAATCGGTGCATTACATGCAACCCCGGTATAGTTTTCGGCACAATAACGAAACCGAATAAAACGAACCAAAACATCACTATTGGGTCCAAAAAAAATGGATTGGGTGCGTTCGTTTCGTTTCTGGCTCAAATCGGTGAATCATTTCGTTTCCGGCCCGAACCGGTGCATCGTTTCATTTCCGACCCGAACCGGTGCATAAAATACAACCTGGCATCATTTTCGGCACGCTAATGAAACTTAGCAAACAAAACCAAAACATCACTATTGGATCCAAAACAGTGGATTGGGTGCGTTCGTTTCGTTTCTGGACCGAAACTGTGCATCGTTTCGTTAACGGGCCGAACCGGTGCATTAAATGCAACCCCGTCCTGGTTTTTCGCACAGTAACGAAACTGACCAAAACCAACCAAAACATCGCTATTGGGTCCAAAAGGTGGATTGGGTGCATTCGTTTCGTTTCTTGACCGAAATTGTGCATCGTTTCGTTAACGGGCCGAACCGGTGCATTAAATGCAACCCCGGCATGGTTTCTCGCACAGTAACGAAACTGACCAAAACGAACCAAAACATCACTATTGGGTCCAAAAAGGTGGATTGGGTGCGTTCGTTTCGTTTCTGGACCGAAACTGTGCATCGTTTCGTAAACGGGCCGAACCGGTGCATTAAATGCAACCCGGGCATGGTTTCTTGCACAGTAACGAAACTGACCAAAACGAACCAAAACATCACTATTGAGTCCAAAAAAGTGGATTCTACGCGTTCGTTTCGTAAACGGGCCGAACCGGTGCATTAAATGCAACCCCGGCATGGTTTCTCGCACAGTAACGAAACTGACCAAAACGAACCAAAACATCACTATTGGGTCCAAAAAGGTGGATTGGGTGCGTTCGTTTCGTTTCTGGACCGAAACTGTGCATCGTTTCGTAAACGGGCCGAACCGGTGCATTAAATGCAACCCCGGCATGGTTTCTTGCACAGTAACGAAACTGACCAAAAGGAACCAAAACATCACTATTGGGTCCAAAAAGGTGGATTGGGTGCGTTCGTTTCGTTTCTGGACCGAAACTGTGCATCGTTTTGTAAACGGGCCGAACCGGTGCATTAAATGCAACCGTGGCATGGTTTCTCGCACAGTAACGAAACTGACCAAAACGAACCAAAACATCACTATTGGGTCCAAAAAGTTGGATTGGGTGCGTTCGTTTCGTTTCTGGACCGAAACTGTGCATCGTTTCGTAAACGGGCCGAACCGGTGCATTAAATGCAACCCGGGCATGGTTTCTTGCACAGTAACGAAACTGACCAAAACGAACCAAAACATCACTATTGAGTCCAAAAAAGTGGATTCTACGCGTTCGTTTCGTTAACGGGCCGAACCGGTGCATTAAATGCAACCCCGGCATGGTTTCTCGCACAGTAACGAAACTGACCAAAACGAACCAAAACATCACTATTGGGTCCAAAAAGGTGGATTGGGTGCGTTCGTTTCGTTTCTGGACCGAAACTGTGCATCGTTTCGTAAACGGGCCGAACCGGTGCATTAAATGCAACCCCGGCATGGTTTCTTGCACAGTAACGAAACTGACCAAAATGAACCAAAACATCACTATTGGGTCCAAAAAGGTGGATTGGGTGCGTTCGTTTCGTTTCTGGACCGAAACTGTGCATCGTTTCGTAAACGGGCCGAACCGGTGCATTAAATGCAACCCCGGCATGGTTTCTTGCACAGTAACGAAACTGACCAAAACGAACCAAAACATCACCATTGAGTCCAAAAAAGTGGATTCTACGCGTTCGTTTCGTTTCTGGCCCGAATCAATGCATCGTTTCATTTCCGGCCCGAATCGGTGCATTACATGCAACCCCGGTATAGTTTTCGGCACAATAACGAAACCGAATAAAACGAACCAAAACATCACTATTGGGTCCAAAAAAAATGGATTGGGTGCGTTCGTTTCATTTCTGGCTCAAATCGGTGAATCATTTTGTTTCCGGCCCGAACCGGTGCATCGTTTCATTTCTGACCCGAACCGGTGCATAAAATACAACCCGGCATCATTTTTGGCACACTAATGAAACTTACCAAAACATCACTATTGGGTCCAAAAAAGTGGATTGGGTATGTTCGTTTTATTTCTGGTCTAATCGGTGCATCGTTTTGCTTCTGGACCGAATCGGTGCATCGTTTCGTTTGTGGCTTGAACTGGTGCATTAAATGCAACCGCGGTATCGTTTTCGGCACACTAATGAAACCGACCAAAACGAACCAAAACATCACTATTGGGTCCAAAAAGGTGGATTGGGTGCGTTCGTTTCGTTTCTGGACCGAAACTGTGCATCGTTTCGTAAACGGGCCGAACCGGTGCATTAAATGCAACCCCGGCATGGTTTCTTGCACAGTAACGAAACTGACCAAAATGAACCAAAACATCACTCTTGGGTCCAAAAAGGTGGATTGGGTGCGTTCGTTTCGTTTCTGGACCGAAACTGTGCATCGTTTCGTAAACGGGCCGAACCGGTGCATTAAATGCAACCCCGGCATGGTTTCTTGCACAGTAACGAAACTGACCAAAACGAACCAAAACATCACTATTGAGTCCAAAAAAGTGGATTCTACGCGTTCGTTTCGTTTCTGGCCCGAATCAATGCATCGTTTCATTTCCGGCCCGAATCGGTGCATTACATGCAACCCCGGTATAGTTTTCGGCACAATAACGAAACCGAATAAAACGAACCAAAACATCACTATTGGGTCCAAAAAAAATGGATTGGGTGCGTTCGTTTCGTTTCTGGCTCAAATCGGTGAATCATTTCGTTTCCGGCCCGAACCGGTGCATCGTTTCATTTCCGACCCGAACCGGTGCATAAAATACAACCCGGCATCATTTTCGGCACACTAATGAAACTAACCAAAACAAACCAAAACATCACTATTGGATCCAAAACAGTGGATTGGGTGCGTTCGTTTCGTTTCTGGACCGAAACTGTGCATCGTTTCGTTAACGGGCCGAACCGGTGCATTAAATGCAACCCCGTCCTGGTTTTTCGCACAGTAACGAAACTGACCAAAACCAACCAAAACATCGCTATTGGGTCCAAAAGGTGGATTGGGTGCATTCGTTTCGTTTCTTGACCGAAATTGTGCATCGTTTCGTTAACGGGCCGAACTGGTGCATTAAATGCAACCCCGGCATGGTTTCTCGCACAGTAACGAAACTGACCAAAACGAACCAAAACATCACTATTGGGTCCAAAAAGTTGGATTGGGTGCGTTCGTTTCGTTTCTGGACCGAAACTGTGCATCGTTTCGTAAACGGGCCGAACCGGTGCATTAAATGCAACCCGGGCATGGTTTCTTGCACAGTAACGAAACTGACCAAAACGAACCAAAACATCACTATTGAGTCCAAAAAAGTGGATTCTACGCGTTCGTTTCGTTAACGGGCCGAACCGGTGCATTACATGCAACCCCGGCATGGTTTCTCGCACAGTAACGAAACTGACCAAAACGAACCAAAACATCACTATTGGGTCCAAAAAGGTGGATTGGGTGCGTTCGTTTCATTTTGACCGAAACTGTGCATCGTTTCGTAAATGGGCCGAACCGGTGCATTAAATGCAACCCCGGCATGGTTTTTTGCACAGTAACAAAACTGACCAAAACGAACCAAAACATCACTATTGGGTCCAAAAAGGTGGATTGGGTGCGTACGTTTCGTTTCTGGACCAAAACTGTGCATCGTTTCGTAAACGGGCCGAACCGGTGCATTAAATGCAACCGTGGCATGGTTTCTCGCACAGTAACGAAACTGACCAAAACGAACCAAAACATCACTATTGGGTCCAAAAAGTTGGATTGGGTGCGTTCCTTTCGTTTCTGGACCGAAACTGTGCATCGTTTCGTAAACGGGCCGAACCGGTGCATTAAATGCAACCCGGGCATGGTTTCTTGCACAGTAACGAAACTGACCAAAACGAACCAAAACATCACTATTGAGTCCAAAAAAGTGGATTCTACGCGTTCGTTTCGTTAACGGGCCGAACCGGTGCATTAAATGCAACCCCGGCATGGTTTCTCGCACAGTAACGAAACTGACCAAAACGAACCAAAACATCACTATTGGGTCCAAAAAGGTGGATTGGGTGCGTTCGTTTCGTTTCTGGACCGAAACTGTGCATCGTTTCGTAAACGGGCCGAACCGGTGCATTAAATGCAACCCCGGCATGGTTTCTTGCACAGTAACGAAACTGACCAAAATGAACCAAAACATCACTATTGGGTCCAAAAAGGTGGATTGGGTGCGTTCGTTTCGTTTCTGGACCGAAACTGTGCATCGTTTCGTAAACGGGCCGAACCGGTGCATTAAATGCAACCCGGGCATGGTTTCTTGCACAGTAACGAAACTGACCAAAACGAACCAAAACATCACTATTGAGTCCAAAAAAGTGGATTCTACGCGTTCGTTTCGTTAACGGGCCGAACCGGTGCATTAAATGCAACCCCGGCATGGTTTCTCGCACAGTAACGAAACTGACCAAAACGAACCAAAACATCACTATTGGGTCCAAAAAGGTGGATTGGGTGCGTTCGTTTCGTTTCTGGACCGAAACTGTGCATCGTTTCGTAAACGGGCCGAACCGGTGCATTAAATGCAACCCCGGCATGGTTTCTTGCACAGTAACGAAACTGACCAAAATGAACCAAAACATCACTATTGGGTCCAAAAAGGTGGATTGGGTGCGTTCGTTTCGTTTCTGGACCGAAACTGTGCATCGTTTCGTAAACGGGCCGAACCGGTGCATTAAATGCAACCCCGGCATGGTTTCTTGCACAGTAACGAAACTGACCAAAACGAACCAAAACATCACCATTGAGTCCAAAAAAGTGGATTCTACGCGTTCGTTTCGTTTCTGGCCCGAATCAATGCATCGTTTCATTTCCGGCCCGAATCGGTGCATTACATGCAACCCCGGTATAGTTTTCGGCACAATAACGAAACCGAATAAAACGAACCAAAACATCACTATTGGGTCCAAAAAAAATGGATTGGGTGCGTTCGTTTCATTTCTGGCTCAAATCGGTGAATCATTTCGTTTCCGGCCCGAACCGGTGCATCGTTTCATTTCCGACCCGAACCGGTGCATAAAATACAACCCGGCATCATTTTTGGCACACTAATGAAACTTACCAAAACATCACTATTGGGTCCAAAAAAGTGGATTGGGTATGTTCGTTTTATTTCTGGTCTAATCGGTGCATCGTTTTGCTTCTGGACCGAATCGGTGCATCGTTTCGTTTGTGGCTTGAACCGGTGCATTAAATGCAACCGCGGTATCGTTTTCGGCACACTAATGAAACCGACCAAAACGAACCAAAACATCACTATTGGGTCCAAAAAGGTGGATTGGGTGCGTTCGTTTCGTTTCTGGACCGAAACTGTGCATCGTTTCGTAAACGGGCCGAACCGGTGCATTAAATGCAACCCCGGCATGGTTTCTTGCACAGTAACGAAACTGACCAAAATGAACCAAAACATCACTCTTGGGTCCAAAAAGGTGGATTGGGTGCGTTCGTTTCGTTTCTGGACCGAAACTGTGCATCGTTTCGTAAACGGGCCGAACCGGTGCATTAAATGCAACCCCGGCATGGTTTCTTGCACAGTAACGAAACTGACTAAAACGAACCAGAACATCACTATTGAGTCCAAAAAAGTGGATTCTACGCGTTCGTTTCGTTTCTGGCCCGAATCAATGCATCGTTTCATTTCCGGCCCGAATCGGTGCATTACATGCAACCCCGGTATAGTTTTCGGCACAATAACGAAACCGAATAAAACGAACCAAAACATCACTATTGGGTCCAAAAAAAATGGATTGGGTGCGTTCGTTTCGTTTCTGGCTCAAATCGGTGAATCATTTCGTTTCCGGCCCGAACCGGTGCATCGTTTCATTTCCGACCCGAACCGGTGCATAAAATACAACCCGGCATCATTTTTGGCACACTAATGAAACTTACCAAAACATCACTATTGGGTCCAAAAAAGTGGATTGGGTATGTTCGTTTTATTTCTGGTCTAATCGGTGCATCGTTTTGCTTCTGGACCGAATCGGTGCATCGTTTCGTTTGTGGCTTGAACCGGTGCATTAAATGCAACCGCGGTATCGTTTTCGGCACACTAATGAAACCGACCAAAACGAACCAAAACATCTCTACTGGGTCCAAAAAAATGGATTGGATGCGTTCGTTT
This sequence comes from Echinochloa phyllopogon, assembly GCA_033239725.1. Lineage (NCBI taxonomy): Eukaryota > Viridiplantae > Streptophyta > Magnoliopsida > Poales > Poaceae > Echinochloa > Echinochloa phyllopogon. Next base: position 34,017,899 of record BTCW01000014.1, on the reverse strand, counting down.
CGTTTCTCGCTCAAATCGGTGAATCGTTTCGTTTCCGGCCCGAACCGGTGCATCGTTTCATTCCCGACCCAAACCGGTGCATAAAATACAACCCGGCATCATTTTCGGCACACTAATGAAACTAACCAAAACGAACCAAAACATCACTATTGGATCCAAAAAAGTGGATAGGGTGCGTTCGTTTCGTTTCTGGACCGAAACTGTGCATCGTTTCGTTAACGGGCCGAACCGGTGCATTAAATGCAACCCCGTCCTGGTTTTTCGCACAGTAACGAAACTGACCAAAACCAACCAAAACATCACTATTGGGTCCAAAAGGTGGATTGGGTGCATTCGTTTCGTTTCTTGACCGAAACTGTGCATCGTTTCGTAAACGGGCCGAACCGGTGCATTAAATGCAACCGTGGCATGGTTTCTCGCACAGTAACGAAACTGACCAAAACGAACCAAAACATCACTATTGGGTCCAAAAAGGTGGATTGGGTGCGTTCGTTTCGTTTCTGGACCGAAACTGTGCATCGTTTCGTAAACGGGCCGAACCGGTGCATTAAATGCAACCCGGGCATGGTTTCTTGCACAGTAACGAAACTGACCAAAACGAACCAAAACATCACTATTAAGTCCAAAAAAGTGGATTCTACGCGTTCGTTTCGTAAACGGGCCGAACCGGTGCATTAAATGCAACCCCGGCATGGTTTCTTGCACAGTAACGAAACTGACCAAAACGAACCAAAACATCACTATTGAGTCCAAAAAAGTGGATTCTACGCGTTCGTTTCATTTCTGGCCCGAATCAATGCATCGTTTCATTTCCGGCCCGAATCGGTGCATTACATGCAACCCCGGTATAGTTTTCGGCACAATAACGAAACCGAATAAAACGAACCAAAACATCACTATTGGGTCCAAAAAAATGGATTGGGTGCGTTCGTTTCGTTTCTGGCTCAAATCGGTGAATCATTTCGTTTCCGGCCCGAACCGGTGCATCGTTTCATTTCCGACCCGAACCGGTGCATAAAATACAACCCGGCATCATTTTCGGCACACTAATGAAACTAACCAAAACAAACCAAAACATCACTATTGGATCCAAAACAGTGGATTGGGTGCGTTCGTTTCGTTTCTGGACCGAAACTGTGCATCGTTTCGTTAACGGGCCGAACCGGTGCATTAAATGCAACCCCGTCCTGGTTTTTCGCACAGTAACGAAACTGACCAAAACCAACCAAAACATCGCTATTGGGTCCAAAAGGTGGATTGGGTGCATTCGTTTCGTTTCTTGACCGAAATTGTGCATCGTTTCGTTAACGGGCCGAACCGGTGCATTAAATGCAACCCCGGCATGGTTTCTCGCACAGTAACGAAACTGACCAAAACGAACCAAAACATCACTATTGGGTCCAAAAAGGTGGATTGGGTGCGTTCGTTTCGTTTCTGGACCGAAACTGTGCATCGTTTCGTTAACGGGCCGAACCGGTGCATTAAATGCAACCCCGTCCTGGTTTTTCGCACAGTAACGAAACTGACCAAAACCAACCAAAACATCGCTATTGGGTCCAAAAGGTGGATTGGGTGCATTCGTTTCATTTCTTGACCGAAATTGTGCATCGTTTCGTTAACGGGCCGAACCGGTGCATTAAATGCAACCCCGGCATGGTTTCTCGCACAGTAACGAAACAGACCAAAACGAACCAAAACATCACTATTGGGTCCAAAAAGGTGGATTGGGTGCGTTCGTTTCGTTTCTGGACCGAAACTGTCCATCGTTTCGTAAACGGGCCGAACCGGTGCATTAAATGCAACCCGGGCATGGTTTCTTGCACAGTAACGAAACTGACCAAAACGAACCAAAACATCACTATTGAGTCCAAAAAAGTGGATTCTACGCGTTCGTTTCGTAAACGGGCCGAACCGGTGCATTAAATGCAACCCCGGCATGGTTTCTCGCACAGTAACGAAACTGACCAAAACGAACCAAAACATCACTATTGGGTCCAAAAAGGTGGATTGGGTGCGTTCGTTTCGTTTCTGGACCGAAACTGTGCATCGTTTCGTAAACGGGCCGAACCGGTGCATTAAATGCAACCCCGGCATGGTTTCTTGCACAGTAACGAAACTGACCAAAAGGAACCAAAACATCACTATTGGGTCCAAAAAGGTGGATTGGGTGCGTTCGTTTCGTTTCTGGACCGAAACTGTGCATCGTTTTGTAAACGGGCCGAACCGGTGCATTAAATGCAACCGTGGCATGGTTTCTCGCACAGTAACGAAACTGACCAAAACGAACCAAAACATCACTATTGGGTCCAAAAAGTTGGATTGGGTGCGTTCGTTTCGTTTCTGGACCGAAACTGTGCATCGTTTCGTAAACGGGCCGAACCGGTGCATTAAATGCAACCCGGGCATGGTTTCTTGCACAGTAACGAAACTGACCAAAACGAACCAAAACATCACTATTGAGTCCAAAAAAGTGGATTCTACGCGTTCGTTTCGTTAACGGGCCGAACCGGTGCATTAAATGCAACCCCGGCATGGTTTCTCGCACAGTAACGAAACTGACCAAAACCAACCAAAACATCGCTATTGGGTCCAAAAGGTGGATTGGGTGCATTCGTTTCGTTTCTTGACCGAAACTGTGCATCGTTTCATAAACGGGCCGAACCGGTGCATTAAATGCAACCGTGGCATGGTTTCTCGCACAGTAACGAAACTGACCAAAACGAACCAAAACATCACTATTGGGTCCAAAAAGGTGGATTGGGTGCGTTCGTTTCGTTTCTGGACCGAAACTGTGCATCGTTTCGTAAACGGGCCGAACCGGTGCATTAAATGCAACCCGGGCATGGTTTCTTGCACAGTAACGAAACTGACCAAAACGAACCAAAACATCACTATTGAGTCCAAAAAAGTGGATTCTACGCGTTCGTTTCGTTTCTGGCCCGAATCAATGCATCGTTTCATTTCCGGCCCGAATCGGTGCATTACATGCAACCCCGGTATAGTTTTCGGCACAATAACGAAACCGAATAAAACGAACCAAAACATCACTATTGGGTCCAAAAAAAATGGATTGGGTGCGTTCGTTTCATTTCTGGCTCAAATCGGTGAATCATTTCGTTTCCGGCCCGAACCGGTGCATCGTTTCATTTCCGACCCGAACCGGTGCATAAAATACAACCCGGCATCATTTTTGGCACACTAATGAAACTTACCAAAACATCACTATTGGGTCCAAAAAAGTGGATTGGGTATGTTCGTTTTATTTCTGGTCTAATCGGTGCATCGTTTTGCTTCTGGACCGAATCGGTGCATCGTTTCGTTTGTGGCTTGAACTGGTGCATTAAATGCAACCGCGGTATCGTTTTCGGCACACTAATGAAACCGACCAAAACGAACCAAAACATCACTATTGGGTCCAAAAAGGTGGATTGGGTGCGTTCGTTTCGTTTCTGGACCGAAACTGTGCATCGTTTCGTAAACGGGCCGAACCGGTGCATTAAATGCAACCCCGGCATGGTTTCTTGCACAGTAACGAAACTGACCAAAATGAACCAAAACATCACTCTTGGGTCCAAAAAGGTGGATTGGGTGCGTTCGTTTCGTTTCTGGACCGAAACTGTGCATCGTTTCGTAAACGGGCCGAACCGGTGCATTAAATGCAACCCCGGCATGGTTTCTTGCACAGTAACGAAACTGACCAAAACGAACCAAAACATCACTATTGAGTCCAAAAAAGTGGATTCTACGCGTTCGTTTCATTTCTGGCCCGAATCAATGCATCGTTTCATTTCCGGCCCGAATCGGTGCATTACATGCAACCCCGGTATAGTTTTCGGCACAATAACGAAACCGAATAAAACGAACCAAAACATCACTATTGGGTCCAAAAAAAATGGATTGGGTGCGTTCGTTTCGTTTCTGGCTCAAATCGGTGAATCATTTCGTTTCCGGCCCGAACCGGTGCATCGTTTCATTTCCGACCCGAACCGGTGCATGAAATACAACCCGGCATCATCTTTGGCACACTAATGAAACTTACCAAAACATCACTATTGGGTCCAAAAAAGTGGATTGGGTATGTTCGTTTTATTTCTGGTCTAATCGGTGCATCGTTTTGCTTCTGGACCGAATCGGTGCATCGTTTCGTTTGTGGCTTGAACCGGTGCATTAAATGCAACCGCGGTATCGTTTTCGGCACACTAATGAAACCGACCAAAACGAACCAAAACATCTCTACTAGGTCCAAAAAAATGGATTGGATGCGTTCGTTTCGTTTCTCGCTCAAATCGGTGAATCGTTTCGTTTCCGGCCCGAACCGGTGCATCGTTTCATTCCCGACCCAAACCGGTGCATAAAATACAACCCGGCATCATTTTCGGCACACTAATGAAACTAACCAAAACGAACCAAAACATCACTATTGGATCCAAAAAAGTGGATAGGGTGCGTTCGTTTCGTTTCTGGACCGAAACTGTGCATCGTTTCGTTAACGGGCCGAACCGGTGCATTAAATGCAACCCCGTCCTGGTTTTTCGCACAGTAACGAAACTGACCAAAACCAACCAAAACATCGCTATTGGGTCCAAAAGGTGGATTGGGTGCATTCGTTTCGTTTCTTGACCGAAACTGTGCATCGTTTCGTAAACGGGCCGAACCGGTGCATTAAATGCAACCGTGGCATGGTTTCTCGCACAGTAACGAAACTGACCAAAACGAACCAAAACATCACTATTGGGTCCAAAAAGGTGGATTGGGTGCGTTCGTTTCGTTTCTGGACCGAAACTGTGCATCGTTTCGTAAACGGGCCGAACCGGTGCATTAAATGCAACCCGGGCATGGTTTCTTGCACAGTAACGAAACTGACCAAAACGAACCAAAACATCACTATTAAGTCCAAAAAAGTGGATTCTACGCGTTCGTTTCATAAACGGGCCGAACCGGTGCATTAAATGCAACCCCGGCATGGTTTCTTGCACAGTAACGAAACTGACCAAAACGAACCAAAACATCACTATTGAGTCCAAAAAAGTGGATTCTACGCGTTCGTTTCATTTCTGGCCCGAATCAATGCATCGTTTCATTTCCGGCCCGAATCGGTGCATTACATGCAACCCCGGTATAGTTTTCGGCACAATAACGAAACCGAATAAAACGAACCAAAACATCACCATTGGGTCCAAAAAAAATGGATTGGGTGCGTTCGTTTCGTTTCTGGCTCAAATCGGTGAATCATTTCGTTTCCGGCCCGAACCGGTGCATCGTTTCATTTCCGACCCGAACCGGTGCATAAAATACAACCCGGCATCATTTTCGGCACACTAATGAAACTAACCAAAACAAACCAAAACATCACTATTGGATCCAAAACAGTGGATTGGGTGCGTTCGTTTCGTTTCTGGACCGAAACTGTGCATCGTTTCGTTAACGGGCCGAACCGGTGCATTAAATGCAACCCCGTCCTGGTTTTTCGCACAGTAACGAAACTGACCAAAACCAACCAAAACATCGCTATTGGGTCCAAAAGGTGGATTGGGTGCATTCGTTTCGTTTCTTGACCGAAATTGTGCATCGTTTCGTTAACGGGCCGAACCGGTGCATTAAATGCAACCCCGGCATGGTTTCTCGCACAGTAACGAAACTGACCAAAACGAACCAAAACATCACTATTGGGTCCAAAAAGGTGGATTGGGTGCGTTCGTTTCGTTTCTGGACCGAAACTGTGCATCGTTTCGTAAACGGGCCGAACCGGTGCATTAAATGCAACCGTGGCATGGTTTCTCGCACAGTAACGAAACTGACCAAAACGAACCAAAACATCACTATTGGGTCCAAAAAGTTGGATTGGGTGCGTTCGTTTCGTTTCTGGACCGAAACTGTGCATCGTTTCGTAAACGGGCCGAACCGGTGCATTAAATGCAACCCGGGCATGGTTTCTTGCACAGTAACGAAACTAACCAAAACGAACCAAAACATCACTATTAAGTCCAAAAAAGTGGATTCTACGCGTTCGTTTCGTAAACGGGCCGAACCGGTGCATTAAATGCAACCCCGGCATGGTTTCTCGCACAGTAACGAAACTGACCAAAACGAACCAAAACATCACTATTGGGTCCAAAAAGGTGGATTGGGTGCGTTCGTTTCGTTTCTGGACCGAAACTGTGCATCGTTTCGTAAACGGGCCGAACCGGTGCATTAAATGCAACCCCGGCATGGTTTCTTGCACAGTAACGAAACTGACCAAAACGAACCAAAACATAACTATTGGGTCCAAAAAGGTGGATTGGGTGCGTTCGTTTCGTTTCTGGACCGAAACTGTGCATCGTTTCGTAAACGGGCCGAACCGGTGCATTAAATGCAACCCCGGCATGGTTTCTTGCACAGTAACGAAACTGACCAAAACGAACCAAAACATCACTATTGAGTCCAAAAAGGTGGATTGGGTGCGTTCGTTTCGTTTCTGGACCGAAACTGTGCATCGTTTCGTAAACGGGCCGAACCGGTGCATTAAATGCAACCCCGGCATGGTTTCTTGCACAGTAACGAAACTGACCAAAACGAACCAAAACATCACTATTGGGTCCAAAAAGGTGGATTGGGTGCATTCGTTTCGTTTCTTGACCGAAATTGTGCATTGTTTCGTTAACGGGCCGAACCGGTGCATTAAATGCAACCCCGGCATGGTTTCTCGCACAGTAACGAAACTGACCAAAACGAACCAAAACATCACTATTGGGTCCAAAAAGGTGGATTGGGTGCGTTCGTTTCGTTTCTGGACCGAAACTGTGCATCGTTTCGTTAACGGGCCGAACCGGTGCATTAAATGCAACCCCGTCCTGGTTTTTCGCACAGTAACGAAACTGACCAAAACCAACCAAAACATCGCTATTGGGTCCAAAAGGTGGATTGGGTGCATTCGTTTCATTTCTTGACCGAAATTGTGCATCGTTTCGTTAACGGGCCGAACCGGTGCATTAAATGCAACCCCGGCATGGTTTCTCGCACAGTAACGAAACTGACCAAAACGAACCAAAACATCACTATTGGGTCCAAAAAGGTGGATTGGGTGCGTTCGTTTCGTTTCTGGACCGAAACTGTGCATCGTTTCGTAAACGGGCCGAACCGGTGCATTAAATGCAACCCCGGCATGGTTTCTTGCACAGTAACGAAACTGACCAAAACGAACCAAAACATAACTATTGGGTCCAAAAAGGTGGATTGGGTGCGTTCGTTTCGTTTCTGGACCGAAACTGTGCATCGTTTCGTAAACGGGCCGAACCGGTGCATTAAATGCAACCCCGGCATGGTTTCTTGCACAGTAACGAAACTGACCAAAACGAACCAAAACATCACTATTGGGTCCAAAAAGGTGGATTGGGTGCATTCGTTTCGTTTCTTGACCGAAATTGTGCATCGTTTCGTTAACGGGCCGAACCGGTGCATTAAATGCAACCCCGGCATGGTTTCTCGCACAGTAACGAAACTGACCAAAACGAACCAAAACATCACTATTGGGTCCAAAAAGGTGGATTGGGTGCGTTCGTTTCGTTTCTGGACCGAAACTGTGCATCGTTTCGTTAACGGGCCGAACCGGTGCATTAAATGCAACCCCGTCCTGGTTTTTCGCACAGTAACGAAACTGACCAAAACCAACCAAAACATCGCTATTGGGTCCAAAAGGTGGATTGGGTGCATTCGTTTCATTTCTTGACCGAAATTGTGCATCGTTTCGTTAACGGGCCGAACCGGTGCATTAAATGCAACCCCGGCATGGTTTCTCGCACAGTAACGAAACTGACCAAAACGAACCAAAACATCACTATTGGGTCCAAAAAGGTGGATTGGGTGCGTTCGTTTCGTTTCTGGACCGAAACTGTCCATCGTTTCGTAAACGGGCCGAACCGGTGCATTAAATGCAACCCGGGCATGGTTTCTTGCACAGTAACGAAACTGACCAAAACGAACCAAAACATCACTATTGAGTCCAAAAAAGTGGATTCTACGCGTTCGTTTCGTAAACGGGCCGAACCGGTGCATTAAATGCAACCCCGGCATGGTTTCTCGCACAGTAACGAAACTGACCAAAACGAACCAAAACATCACTATTGGGTCCAAAAAGGTGGATTGGGTGCGTTCGTTTCGTTTCTGGACCGAAACTGTGCATCGTTTCGTAAACGGGCCGAACCGGTGCATTAAATGCAACCCCGGCATGGTTTCTTGCACAGTAACGAAACTGACCAAAAGGAACCAAAACATCACTATTGGGTCCAAAAATGTGGATTGGGTGCGTTCGTTTCGTTTCTGGACCGAAACTGTGCATCGTTTTGTAAACGGGCCGAACCGGTGCATTAAATGCAACCGTGGCATGGTTTCTCGCACAGTAACGAAACTGACCAAAACGAACCAAAACATCACTATTGGGTCCAAAAAGTTGGATTGGGTGCGTTCGTTTCGTTTCTGGACCGAAACTGTGCATCGTTTCGTAAACGGGCCGAACCGGTGCATTAAATGCAACCCGGGCATGGTTTCTTGCACAGTAACGAAACTGACCAAAACGAACCAAAACATCACTATTAAGTCCAAAAAAGTGGATTCTACGCGTTCGTTTCGTAAACGGGCCGAACCGGTGCATTAAATGCAACCCCGGCATGGTTTCTCGCACAGTAACGAAACTGACCAAAACGAACCAAAACATCACTATTGGGTCCAAAAAGGTGGATTGGGTGCGTTCGTTTCGTTTCTGGACCGAAACTGTGCATCGTTTCGTAAACGGGCCGAACCGGTGCATTAAACGCAACCCCGGCATGGTTTCTTGCACAGTAACGAAACTGACCAAAATGAACCAAAACATCACTATTGGGTCCAAAAAGGTGGATTGGGTGCGTTCGTTTCGTTTCTGGACCGAAACTGTGCATCGTTTCGTAAACGGGCCGAACCGGTGCATTAAATGCAACCCCGGCATGGTTTCTTGCACAGTAACGAAACTGACCAAAACGAACCAAAACATCACTATTGAGTCCAAAAAAGTGGATTCTACGCGTTTGTTTCGTTTCTGGCCCGAATCAATGCATCGTTTCATTTCCGGCCCGAATCGGTGCATTACATGCAACCCCGGTATAGTTTTCGGCACAATAACGAAACCGAATAAAACGAACCAAAACATCACTATTGGGTCCGAAAAAAATGGATTGGGTGCGTTCGTTTCGTTTCTGGCTCAAATCGGTGAATCATTTCGTTTCCGGCCCGAACCGGTGCATCGTTTCATTTCCGACCCGAACCGGTGCATAAAATACAACCCGGCATCATTTTTGGCACACTAATGAAACTTACCAAAACATCACTATTGGGTCCAAAAAAGTGGATTGGGTATGTTCGTTTTATTTCTGGTCTAATCGGTGCATCGTTTTGCTTCTGGACCGAATCGGTGCATCGTTTCGTTTGTGGCTTGAACCGGTGCATTAAATGCAACCGCGGTATCGTTTTCGGCACACTAATGAAACCGACCAAAACGAACCAAAACATCACTATTGGGTCCAAAAAGGTGGATTGGGTGCGTTCGTTTCGTTTCTGGACCGAAACTGTGCATCGTTTCGTAAACGGGCCGAACCGGTGCATTAAATGCAACCCGGGCATGGTTTCTTGCACAGTAACGAAACTAACCAAAACGAACCAAAACATCACTATTAAGTCCAAAAAAGTGGATTCTACGCGTTCGTTTCGTAAACGGGCCGAACCGGTGCATTAAATGCAACCCCGGCATGGTTTCTCGCACAGTAACGAAACTGACCAAAACGAACCAAAACATCACTATTGGGTCCAAAAAGGTGGATTGGGTGCGTTCGTTTCGTTTCTGGACCGAAACTGTGCATCGTTTCGTAAACGGGCCGAACCGGTGCATTAAATGCAACCCCGGCATGGTTTCTTGCACAGTAACGAAACTGACCAAAACGAACCAAAACATAACTATTGGGTCCAAAAAGGTGGATTGGGTGCGTTCGTTTCGTTTCTGGACCGAAACTGTGCATCGTTTCGTAAACGGGCCGAACCGGTGCATTAAATGCAACCCCGGCATGGTTTCTTGCACAGTAACGAAACTGACCAAAACGAACCAAAACATCACTATTGAGTCCAAAAAAGTGGATTCTACGCGTTCGTTTCGTTTCTGGCCCGAATCAATGCATCGTTTCATTTCCGGCCCGAATCGGTGCATTACATGAAACCCCGGTATAGTTTTCGGCACAATAACGAAACCGAATAAAACGAACCAAAACATCACTATTGGGTCCAAAAAAAATGGATTGGGTGCGTTCGTTTCGTTTCTGGCTCAAATCGGTGAATCATTTCGTTTCCGGCCCGAACCGGTGCATCGTTTCATTTCCGACCCGAACCGGTGCATAAAATACAACCCGGCATCATCTTTGGCACACTAATGAAACTTACCAAAACATCACTATTGGGTCCAAAAAAGTGGATTGGGTATGTTCGTTTTATTTCTGGTCTAATCGGTGCATCGTTTTGCTTCTGGACCGAATCGGTGCATCGTTTCGTTTGTGGCTTGAACCGGTGCATTAAATGCAACCGCGGTATCGTTTTCGGCACACTAATGAAACCGACCAAAACGAACCAAAACATCTCTACTGGGTCCAAAAAAATGGATTGGATGCGTTCGTTTCGTTTCTCGCTCAAATCGGTGAATCGTTTCGTTTCCGGCCCGAACCGGTGCATCGTTTCATTCCCGACCCAAACCGGTGCATAAAATACAACCCGGCATCATTTTCGGCACACTAATGAAACTAACCAAAACGAACCAAAACATCACTATTGGATCCAAAAAAGTGGATAGGGTGCGTTCGTTTCGTTTCTGGACCGAAACTGTGCATCGTTTCGTTAACGGGCCGAACCGGTGCATTAAATGCAACCCCGTCCTGGTTTTTCGCACAGTAACGAAACTGACCAAAACCAACCAAAACATCGCTATTGGGTCCAAAAGGTGGATTGGGTGCATTCGTTTCGTTTCTTGACCGAAACTGTGCATCGTTTCGTAAACGGGCCGAACCGGTGCATTAAATGCAACCGTGGCATGGTTTCTCGCACAGTAACGAAACTGACCAAAACGAACCAAAACATCACTATTGGGTCCAAAAAGGTGGATTGGGTGCGTTCGTTTCATTTCTGGACCGAAACTGTGCATCGTTTCGTAAACGGGCCGAACCGGTGCATTAAATGCAACCCGGGCATGGTTTCTTGCACAGTAACGAAACTGACCAAAACGAACCAAAACATCACTATTAAGTCCAAAAAAGTGGATTCTACGCGTTCGTTTCATAAACGGGCCGAACCGGTGCATTAAATGCAACCCCGGCATGGTTTCTTGCACAGTAACGAAACTGACCAAAACGAACCAAAACATCACTATTGAGTCCAAAAAAGTGGATTCTACGCGTTCGTTTCATTTCTGGCCCGAATCAATGCATCGTTTCATTTCCGGCCCGAATCGGTGCATTACATGCAACCCCGGTATAGTTTTCGGCACAATAACGAAACCGAATAAAACGAACCAAAACATCACCATTGGGTCCAAAAAAAATGGATTGGGTGCGTTCGTTTCGTTTCTGGCTCAAATCGGTGAATCATTTCGTTTCCGGCCCGAACCGGTGCATCGTTTCATTTCCGACCCGAACCGGTGCATAAAATACAACCCGGCATCATTTTCGGCACACTAATGAAACTAACCAAAACAAACCAAAACATCACTATTGGATCCAAAACAGTGGATTGGGTGCGTTCGTTTCGTTTCTGGACCGAAACTGTGCATCGTTTCGTTAACGGGCCGAACCGGTGCATTAAATGCAACCCCGTCCTGGTTTTTCGCACAGTAACGAAACTGACCAAAACCAACCAAAACATCGCTATTGGGTCCAAAAGGTGGATTGGGTGCATTCGTTTCGTTTCTTGACCGAAATTGTGCATCGTTTCGTTAACGGGCCGAACCGGTGCATTAAATGCAACCCCGGCATGGTTTCTCGCACAGTAACGAAACTGACCAAAACGAACCAAAACATCACTATTGGGTCCAAAAAGGTGGATTGGGTGCGTTCGTTTCGTTTCTGGACCGAAACTGTGCATCGTTTCGTAAACGGGCCGAACCGGTGCATTAAATGCAACCGTGGCATGGTTTCTCGCACAGTAACGAAACTGACCAAAACGAACCAAAACATCACTATTGGGTCCAAAAAGTTGGATTGGGTGCGTTCGTTTCGTTTCTGGACCGAAACTGTGCATCGTTTCGTAAACGGGCCGAACCGGTGCATTAAATGCAACCCGGGCATGGTTTCTTGCACAGTAACGAAACTAACCAAAACGAACCAAAACATCACTATTAAGTCCAAAAAAGTGGATTCTACGCGTTCGTTTCGTAAACGGGCCGAACCGGTGCATTAAATGCAACCCCGGCATGGTTTCTCGCACAGTAACGAAACTGACCAAAACGAACCAAAACATCACTATTGGGTCCAAAAAGGTGGATTGGGTGCGTTCGTTTCGTTTCTGGACCGAAACTGTGCATCGTTTCGTAAACGGGCCGAACCGGTGCATTAAACGCAACCCCGGCATGGTTTCTTGCACAGTAACGAAACTGACCAAAATGAACCAAAACATCACTATTGGGTCCAAAAAGGTGGATTGGGTGCGTTCGTTTCGTTTCTGGACCGAAACTGTGCATCGTTTCGTAAACGGGCCGAACCGGTGCATTAAATGCAACCCCGGCATGGTTTCTTGCACAGTAACGAAACTGACCAAAACGAACCAAAACATCACTATTGAGTCCAAAAAAGTGGATTCTACGCGTTCGTTTCGTTTCTGGCCCGAATCAATGCATCGTTTCATTTCCGGCCCGAATCGGTGCATTACATGCAACCCCGGTATAGTTTTCGGCACAATAACGAAACCGAATAAAACGAACCAAAACATCACTATTGGGTCCAAAAAAAATGGATTGGGTGCGTTCGTTTCGTTTCTGGCTCAAATCGGTGAATCATTTCGTTTCCGGCCCGAACCGGTGCATCGTTTCATTTCCGACCCGAACCGGTGCATAAAATACAACCCGGCATCATCTTTGGCACACTAATGAAACTTACCAAAACATCACTATTGGGTCCAAAAAAGTGGATTGGGTATGTTCGTTTTATTTCTGGTCTAATCGGTGCATCGTTTTGCTTCTGGACCGAATCGGTGCATCGTTTCGTTTGTGGCTTGAACCGGTGCATTAAATGCAACCGCGGTATCGTTTTCGGCACACTAATGAAACCGACCAAAACGAACCAAAACATCTCTACTGGGTCCAAAAAAATGGATTGGATGCGTTCGTTTCGTTTCTCGCTCAAATCGGTGAATCGTTTCGTTTCCGGCCCGAACCGGTGCATCGTTTCATTCCCGACCCAAACCGGTGCATAAAATACAACCCGGCATCATTTTCGGCACACTAATGAAACTAACCAAAACGAACCAAAACATCACTATTGGATCCAAAAAAGTGGATAGGGTGCGTTCGTTTCGTTTCTGGACCGAAACTGTGCATCGTTTCGTTAACGGGCCGAACCGGTGCATTAAATGCAACCCCGTCCTGGTTTTTCGCACAGTAACGAAACTGACCAAAACCAACCAAAACATCGCTATTGGGTCCAAAAGGTGGATTGGGTGCATTCGTTTCGTTTCTTGACCGAAACTGTGCATCGTTTCGTAAACGGGCCGAACCGGTGCATTAAATGCAACCGTGGCATGGTTTCTCGCACAGTAACGAAACTGACCAAAACGAACCAAAACATCACTATTGGGTCCAAAAAGGTGGATTGGGTGCGTTCGTTTCGTTTCTGGACCGAAACTGTGCATCGTTTCGTAAACGGGCCGAACCGGTGCATTAAATGCAACCCGGGCATGGTTTCTTGCACAGTAACGAAACTGACCAAAACGAACCAAAACATCACTATTAAGTCCAAAAAAGTGGATTCTACGCGTTCGTTTCATAAACGGGCCGAACCGGTGCATTAAATGCAACCCCGGCATGGTTTCTTGCACAGTAACGAAACTGACCAAAACGAACCAAAACATCACTATTGAGTCCAAAAAAGTGGATTCTACGCGTTCGTTTCATTTCTGGCCCGAATCAATGCATCGTTTCATTTCCGGCCCGAATCGGTGCATTACATGCAACCCCGGTATAGTTTTCGGCACAATAACGAAACCGAATAAAACGAACCAAAACATCACCATTGGGTCCAAAAAAAATGGATTGGGTGCGTTCGTTTCGTTTCTGGCTCAAATCGGTGAATCATTTCGTTTCCGGCCCGAACCGGTGCATCGTTTCATTTCCGACCCGAACCGGTGCATAAAATACAACCCGGCATCATTTTCGGCACACTAATGAAACTAACCAAAACAAACCAAAACATGACTATTGGATCCAAAACAGTGGATTGGGTGCCTTCGTTTCGTTTCTGGACCGAAACTGTGCATCGTTTCGTTAACGGGCCGAACCGGTGCATTAAATGCAACCCCGTCCTGGTTTTTCGCACAGTAACGAAACTGACCAAAACCAACCAAAACATCGCTATTGGGTCCAAAAGGTGGATTGGGTGCATTCGTTTCGTTTCTTGACCGAAATTGTGCATCGTTTCGTTAACGGGCCGAACCGGTGCATTAAATGCAACCCCGGCATGGTTTCTCGCACAGTAACGAAACTGACCAAAACGAACCAAAACATCACTATTGGGTCCAAAAAGGTGGATTGGGTGCGTTCGTTTCGTTTCTGGACCGAAACTGTGCATCGTTTCGTAAACGGGCCGAACCGGTGCATTAAATGCAACCGTGGCATGGTTTCTCGCACAGTAACGAAACTGACCAAAACGAACCAAAACATCACTATTGGGTCCAAAAAGTTGGATTGGGTGCGTTCGTTTCGTTTCTGGACCGAAACTGTGCATCGTTTCGTAAACGGGCCGAACCGGTGCATTAAATGCAACCCGGGCATGGTTTCTTGCACAGTAACGAAACTAACCAAAACGAACCAAAACATCACTATTAAGTCCAAAAAAGTGGATTCTACGCGTTCGTTTCGTAAACGGGCCGAACCGGTGCATTAAATGCAACCCCGGCATGGTTTCTCGCACAGTAACGAAACTGACCAAAACGAACCAAAACATCACTATTGGGTCCAAAAAGGTGGATTGGGTGCGTTCGTTTCGTTTCTGGACCGAAACTGTGCATCGTTTCGTAAACGGGCCGAACCGGTGCATTAAATGCAACCCCGGCATGGTTTCTTGCACAGTAACGAAACTGACCAAAACGAACCAAAACATAACTATTGGGTCCAAAAAGGTGGATTGGGTGCGTTCGTTTCGTTTCTGGACCGAAACTGTGCATCGTTTCGTAAATGGGCCGAACCGGTGCATTAAATGCAACCCCGGCATGGTTTCTTGCACAGTAACGAAACTGACCAAAACGAACCAAAACATCACTATTGAGTCCAAAAAAGTGGATTCTACGCGTTCGTTTCGTTTCTGGCCCGAATCAATGCATCGTTTCATTTCCGGCCCGAATCGGTGCATTACATGAAACCCCGGTATAGTTTTCGGCACAATAACGAAACCGAATAAAACGAACCAAAACATCACTATTGGGTCCAAAAAAAATGGATTGGGTGCGTTCGTTTCGTTTCTGGCTCAAATCGGTGAATCATTTCGTTTCCGGCCCGAACCGGTGCATCGTTTCATTTCCGACCCGAACCGGTGCATAAAATACAACCCGGCATCATTTTTGGCACACTAATGAAACTTACCAAAACATCACTATTGGGTCCAAAAAAGTGGATTGGGTATGTTCGTTTTATTTCTGGTCTAATCGGTGCATCGTTTTGCTTCTGGACCGAATCGGTGCATCGTTTCGTTTGTGGCTTGAACCGGTGCATTAAATGCAACCGCGGTATCGTTTTCGGCACACTAATGAAACCGACCAAAACGAACCAAAACATCTCTACTGGGTCCAAAAAAATGGATTGGATGCGTTCGTTTCGTTTCTCGCTCAAATCGGTGAATCGTTTCGTTTCCGGCCCGAACCGGTGCATCGTTTCATTCCCGACCCAAACCGGTGCATAAAATACAACCCGGCATCATTTTCGGCACACTAATGAAACTAACCAAAACGAACCAAAACATCACTATTGGATCCAAAAAAGTGGATAGGGTGCGTTCGTTTCGTTTCTGGACCGAAACTGTGCATCGTTTCGTTAACGGGCCGAACCGGTGCATTAAATGCAACCGCGGCATGGTTTTTTGCACAGTAACGAAACTGACCCAAACGAACCAAAACATCACTATTGGGTCCAAAAAGTTGGATTGGGTGCGTTCGTTTCGTTTCTGGACCGAAGCTGTGCATCGTTTCGTAAACGGGCCGAACCGATGCATTAAATGCAACCGCGGCATGGTTTCTCGCACAGTAACGAAACTGACCAAAACGAACCAAAACATCACTATTGGGTCCAAAAAGTTGGATTGGGTGCGTTCGTTTCGTTTCTGGACCGAAACTGTGCATCGTTTCGTAAACGGGCCGAACCGGTGCATTAAATGCAACCCGGGCATGGTTTCTTGCACAGTAACGAAACTGACCAAAACGAACCAAAACATCACTATTAAGTCCAAAAAAGTGGATTCTACGCGTTCGTTTCGTAAACGGGCCGAACCGGTGCATTAAATGCAACCCCGGCATGGTTTCTCGCACAGTAACGAAACTGACCAAAACGAACCAAAACATCACTATTGGGTCCAAAAAGGTGGATTGGGTGCGTTCGTTTCGTTTCTGGACCGAAACTGTGCATCGTTTCGTAAACGGGCCGAACCGGTGCATTAAACGCAACCCCGGCATGGTTTCTTGCACAGTAACGAAACTGACCAAAATGAACCAAAACATCACTATTGGGTCCAAAAAGGTGGATTTGGTGCGTTCGTTTCGTTTCTGGACCGAAACTGTGCATCGTTTCGTAAACGGGCCGAACCGGTGCATTAAATGCAACCCCGGCATGGTTTCTTGCACAGTAACGAAACTGACCAAAACGAACCAAAACATCACTATTGAGTCCAAAAAAGTGGATTCTACGCGTTCGTTTCGTTTCTGGCCCGAATCAATGCATCGTTTCATTTCCGGCCCGAATCGGTGCATTACATGCAACCCCGGTATAGTTTTCGGCACAATAACGAAACCGAATAAAACGAACCAAAACATCACTATTGGGTCCAAAAAAAATGGATTGGGTGCGTTGGTTTCGTTTCTGGCTCAAATCGGTGAATCATTTCGTTTCCGGCCCGAACCGGTGCATCGTTTCATTTCCGACCCGAACCGGTGCATAAAATACAACCCGGCATCATTTTCGGCACACTAATGAAACTAACCAAAACAAACCAAAACATCACTATTGGATCCAAAACAGTGGATTGGGTGCGTTCGTTTCGTTTCTGGACCGAAACTGTGCATCGTTTCGTTAACGGGCCGAACCGGTGCATTAAATGCAACCCCGTCCTGGTTTTTCGCACAGTAACGAAACTGACCAAAACCAACCAAAACATCGCTATTGGGTCCAAAAGGTGGATTGGGTGCATTTGTTTCGTTTCTTGACCGAAATTGTGCATCGTTTCGTTAACGGGCCGAACCGGTGCATTAAATGCAACCCTGGCATGGTTTCTCGCACAGTAACGAAACTGACCAAAACGAACCAAAACATCACTATTGGGTCCAAAAAGGTGGATTGGGTGCGTTCGTTTCGTTTCTGGACCGAAATTTTGCATCGTTTCGTAAACGGGCCGAACCGGTGCATTAAATGCAACCCGGGCATGGTTTCTTGCACAGTAACGAAACTGACCAAAACGAACCAAAACATCACTATTGAGTCCAAAGAAGTGGATTCTACGCGTTCGTTTCGTAAACGGGCCGAACCGGTGCATTAAATGCAACCCCGGCATGGTTTCTCGCACAGTAACGAAACTGACCAAAACGAACCAAAACATCACTATTGGGTCCAAAAAGGTGGATTGGGTGCGTTCGTTTCATTTCTGGACCGAAACTGTGCATCGTTTCGAAAACGGGCCGAACCGGTGCATTAAACGCAACCCCGGCATGGTTTCTTGCACAGTAACGAAACTGACCAAAATGAACCAAAACATCACTATTGGGTCCAAAAAGGTGGATTGGGTGCGTTCGTTTCGTTTCTGGACCGAAACTGTGCATCGTTTTGTAAACGGGCCGAACCGGTGCATTAAATGCAACCCCAGCATGGTTTCTCGCACAGTAACGAAACTGACCAAAACGAACCAAAACATCACTATTGGGTCCAAAAAGGTGGATTGGGTGCGTTCGTTTCATTTCTGGACCGAAACTGTGCATCGTTTCGTAAACGGGCCGAACCGGGGCATTAAATGCAACCGTGGCATGGTTTCTCGCACAGTAACGAAACTGACCAAAACGAACCAAAACATCACTATTGGGTCCAAAAAGTTGGATTGGGTGCGTTCGTTTCGTTTCTGGACCGAAACTGTGCATCGTTTCGTAAACGGGCCGAACCGGTGCATTAAATGCAACCCGGGCATGGTTTCTTGCACAGTAACGAAACTGACCAAAACGAACCAAAACATCACTATTGAGTCCAAAAAAGTGGATTCTACGCGTTCGTTTCGTTAACGGGCCGAACCGGTGCATTAAATGCAACCCCGGCATGGTTTCTCGCACAGTAACGAAACTGACCAAAACGAACCAAAACATCACTATTGGGTCCAAAAAGGTGGATTGGGTGCGTTCGTTTCGTTTCTGGACCGAAACTGTGCATCGTTTCGTAAACGGGCCGAACCGGTGCATTAAATGCAACCCCGGCATGGTTTCTTGCACAGTAACGAAACTGACCAAAAGGAATCAAAACATCACTATTGGGTCCAAAAAGGTGGATTGGGTGCGTTCGTTTCGTTTCTGGACCGAAACTGTGCATCGTTTCGTAAACGGGCCGAACCGGTGCATTAAATGCAACCCCGGCATGGTTTCTTGCACAGTAACGAAACTGACCAAAACGAACCAAAACATCACTATTGAGTCCAAAAAAGTGGATTCTACGCGTTCGTTTCGTTTCTGGCCCGAATCAATGCATCGTTTCATTTCCGGCCCGAATCGGTGCATTACATGCAACCCCGGTATAGTTTTCGGCACAATAACGAAACCGAATAAAACGAACCAAAACATCACTATTGGGTCCAAAAAAAATGGATTGGGTGCGTTCGTTTCGTTTCTGGCTCAAATCGGTGAATCATTTCGTTTCCGGCCCGAACCGGTGCATCGTTTCATTTCCGACCCGAACCGGTGCATAAAATACAACCCGGCATCATTTTCGGCACACTAATGAAACTAACCAAAACAAACCAAAACATCACTATTGGATCCAAAACAGTGGATTGGGTGCGTTCGTTTCGTTTCTGGACCGAAACTGTGCATCGTTTCGTTAACGGGCCGAACCGGTGCATTAAATGCAACCCCGTCCTTGTTTTTCGCACAGTAACGAAACTGACCAAAACCAACCAAAACATCGCTATTGGGTCCAAAAGGTGGATTGGGTGCATTCGTTTCATTTCTTGACCGAAATTGTGCATCGTTTCGTTAACGGGCCGAACCGGTGCATTAAATGCAACCCCGTCCTGGTTTTTCGCACAGTAACGAAACTGACCAAAACCAACCAAAACATCGCTATTGGGTCCAAAAGGTGGATTGGGTGCATTTGTTTCGTTTCTTGACCGAAATTGTGCATCGTTTCGTTAACGGGCCGAACCGGTGCATTAAATGCAACCCTGGCATGGTTTCTCGCACAGTAACGAAACTGACCAAAACGAACCAAAACATCACTATTGGGTCCAAAAAGGTGGATTGGGTGCGTTCGTTTCGTTTCTGGACCGAAATTTTGCATCGTTTCGTAAACGGGCCGAACCGGTGCATTAAATGCAACCCGGGCATGGTTTCTTGCACAGTAACGAAACTGACCAAAACGAACCAAAACATCACTATTGAGTCCAAAGAAGTGGATTCTACGCGTTCGTTTCGTAAACGGGCCGAACCGGTGCATTAAATGCAACCCCGGCATGGTTTCTCGCACAGTAACGAAACTGACCAAAACGAACCAAAACATCACTATTGGGTCCAAAAAGGTGGATTGGGTGCGTTCGTTTCATTTCTGGACCGAAACTGTGCATCGTTTCGAAAACGGGCCGAACCGGTGCATTAAACGCAACCCCGGCATGGTTTCTTGCACAGTAACGAAACTGACCAAAACGAACCAAAACATCACTATTGAGTCCAAAAAAGTGGATTCTACGCGTTCGTTTCGTTTCTGGCCCGAATCAATGCATCGTTTCATTTCCGGCCCGAATCGGTGCATTACATGCAACCCCGGTATAGTTTTCGGCACAATAACGAAACCGAATAAAACGAACCAAAACATCACTATTGGGTCCAAAAAAAATGGATTGGGTGCGTTCGTTTCGTTTCTGGCTCAAATCGGTGAATCATTTCGTTTCCGGCCCGAACCGGTGCATCGTTTCATTTCCGACCCGAACCGGTGCATAAAATACAACCCGGCATCATTTTCGGCACACTAATGAAACTAACCAAAACAAACCAAAACATCACTATTGGATCCAAAACAGTGGATTGGGTGCGTTCGTTTCGTTTCTGGACCGAAACTGTGCATCGTTTCGTTAACGGGCCGAACCGGTGCATTAAATGCAACCCCGTCCTTGTTTTTCGCACAGTAACGAAACTGACCAAAACCAACCAAAACATCGCTATTGGGTCCAAAAGGTGGATTGGGTGCATTCGTTTCATTTCTTGACCGAAATTCTGCATCGTTTCGTTAACGGGCCGAACCGGTGCATTAAATGCAACCCCGTCCTGGTTTTTCGCACAGTAACGAAACTGACCAAAACCAACCAAAACATCGCTATTGGGTCCAAAAGGTGGATTGGGTGCATTTGTTTCGTTTCTTGACCAAAATTGTGCATCGTTTCGTTAACGGGCCGAACCGGTGCATTAAATGCAACCCTGGCATGGTTTCTCGCACAGTAACGAAACTGACCAAAACGAACCAAAACATCACTATTGGGTCCAAAAAGGTGGATTGGGTGCGTTCGTTTCGTTTCTGGACCGAAATTTTGCATCGTTTCGTAAACGGGCCGAACCGGTGCATTAAATGCAACCCGGGCATGGTTTCTTGCACAGTAACAAAACTGACCAAAACGAAACAAAACATCACTATTGAGTCCAAAGAAGTGGATTCTACGCGTTCGTTTCGTAAACGGGCCGAACCGGTGCATTAAATGCAACCCCGGCATGGTTTCTCGCACACTAACGAAACTGACCAAAACGAACCAAAACATCACTATTGGGTCCAAAAAGGTGGATTGGGTGCGTTCGTTTCATTTCTGGACCGAAACTGTGCATCGTTTCGAAAACGGGCCGAACCGGTGCATTAAACGCAACCCCGGCATGGTTTCTTGCACAGTAACGAAACTGACCAAAATGAACCAAAACATCACTAT
This sequence comes from Echinochloa phyllopogon, assembly GCA_033239725.1. NCBI lineage: Eukaryota > Viridiplantae > Streptophyta > Magnoliopsida > Poales > Poaceae > Echinochloa > Echinochloa phyllopogon. The sequence goes on along the minus strand of BTCW01000014.1, from coordinate 33,996,291 downwards.
TGGGTCCAAAAAGGTGGATTGGGTGCGTTCGTTTCGTTTCTGGACCGAAACTGTGCATCGTTTTGTAAACGGGCCGAACCGGTGCATTAAATGCAACCCCGGCATGGTTTCTCGCACAGTAACGAAACTGACCAAAACGAACCAAAACATCACTATTGGGTCCAAAAAGGTGGATTGGGTGCGTTCGTTTCATTTCTGGACCGAAACTGTGCATCGTTTCGTAAACGGGCCGAACCGGGGCATTAAATGCAACCGTGGCATGGTTTATCGCACAGTAACGAAACTGACCAAAACGAACCAAAACATCACTATTGGGTCCAAAAAGTTGGATTGGGTGCGTTCGTTTCGTTTCTGGACCGAAACTGTGCATCGTTTCGTAAACGGGCCGAACCGGTGCATTAAATGCAACCCGGGCATGGTTTCTTGCACAGTAACGAAACTGACCAAAACGAACCAAAACATCACTATTAAGTCCAAAAAAGTGGATTCTACGCGTTCGTTTCGTTAACGGGCCGAACCGGTGCATTAAATGCAACCCCGGCATGGTTTCTCGCACAGTAACGAAACTGACCAAAACGAACCAAAACATCACTATTGGGTCCAAAAAGGTGGATTGGGTGCGTTCGTTTCGTTTCTGGACCGAAACTGTGCATCGTTTCGTAAACGGGCCGAACCGGTGCATTAAATGCAACCCCGTCCTGGTTTTTCGCACAGTAACGAAACTGACCAAAACCAACCAAAACATCGCTATTGGGTCCAAAAGGTGGATTGGGTGCATTCGTTTCGTTTCTTGACCGAAACTGTGCATCGTTTCGTTAACGGGCCGAACCGGTGCATTAAATGCAACCCCGTCCTGGTTTTTCGCACAGTAACGAAACTGACCAAAACCAACCAAAACATCGCTATTGGGTCCAAAAGGTGGATTGGGTGCATTCGTTTCGTTTCTTGACCGAAACTGTGCATCGTTTCGTAAACGGGCCGAACCGGTGCATTAAATGCAACCGTGGCATGGTTTCTCGCACAGTAACGAAACTGACCAAAACGAACCAAAACATCACTATTGGGTCCAAAAAGGTGGATTGGGTGCGTTCGTTTCGTTTCTGGACCGAAACTGTGCATCGTTTCGTAAACGGGCCGAACCGGTGCATTAAATGCAACCCGGGCATGGTTTCTTGCACAGTAACGAAACTGACCAAAACGAACCAAAACATCACTATTAAGTCCAAAAAAGTGGATTCTACGCGTTCGTTTCATAAACGGGCCGAACCGGTGCATTAAATGCAACCCCGGCATGGTTTCTTGCACAGTAACGAAACTGACCAAAACGAACCAAAACATCACTATTGAGTCCAAAAAAGTGGATTCTACGCGTTCGTTTCATTTCTGGCCCGAATCAATGCATCGTTTCATTTCCGGCCCGAATCGGTGCATTACATGCAACCCCGGTATAGTTTTCGGCACAATAACGAAACCGAATAAAACGAACCAAAACATCACCATTGGGTCCAAAAAAAATGGATTGGGTGCGTTCGTTTCGTTTCTGGCTCAAATCGGTGAATCATTTCGTTTCCGGCCCGAACCGGTGCATCGTTTCATTTCCGACCCGAACCGGTGCATAAAATACAACCCGGCATCATTTTCGGCACACTAATGAAACTAACCAAAACAAACCAAAACATGACTATTGGATCCAAAACAGTGGATTGGGTGCCTTCGTTTCGTTTCTGGACCGAAACTGTGCATCGTTTCGTTAACGGGCCGAACCGGTGCATTAAATGCAACCCCGTCCTGGTTTTTCGCACAGTAACGAAACTGACCAAAACCAACCAAAACATCGCTATTGGGTCCAAAAGGTGGATTGGGTGCATTCGTTTCGTTTCTTGACCGAAATTGTGCATCGTTTCGTTAACGGGCCGAACCGGTGCATTAAATGCAACCCCGGCATGGTTTCTCGCACAGTAACGAAACTGACCAAAACGAACCAAAACATCACTATTGGGTCCAAAAAGGTGGATTGGGTGCGTTCGTTTCGTTTCTGGACCGAAACTGTGCATCGTTTCGTAAACGGGCCGAACCGGTGCATTAAATGCAACCGTGGCATGGTTTCTCGCACAGTAACGAAACTGACCAAAACGAACCAAAACATCACTATTGGGTCCAAAAAGTTGGATTGGGTGCGTTCGTTTCGTTTCTGGACCGAAACTGTGCATCGTTTCGTAAACGGGCCGAACCGGTGCATTAAATGCAACCCGGGCATGGTTTCTTGCACAGTAACGAAACTAACCAAAACGAACCAAAACATCACTATTAAGTCCAAAAAAGTGGATTCTACGCGTTCGTTTCGTAAACGGGCCGAACCGGTGCATTAAATGCAACCCCGGCATGGTTTCTCGCACAGTAACGAAACTGACCAAAACGAACCAAAACATCACTATTGGGTCCAAAAAGGTGGATTGGGTGCGTTCGTTTCGTTTCTGGACCGAAACTGTGCATCGTTTCGTAAACGGGCCGAACCGGTGCATTAAATGCAACCCCGGCATGGTTTCTTGCACAGTAACGAAACTGACCAAAACGAACCAAAACATAACTATTGGGTCCAAAAAGGTGGATTGGGTGCGTTCGTTTCGTTTCTGGACCGAAACTGTGCATCGTTTCGTAAACGGGCCGAACCGGTGCATTAAATGCAACCCCGGCATGGTTTCTTGCACAGTAACGAAACTGACCAAAACGAACCAAAACATCACTATTGAGTCCAAAAAAGTGGATTCTACGCGTTCGTTTCGTTTCTGGCCCGAATCAATGCATCGTTTCATTTCCGGCCCGAATCGGTGCATTACATGAAACCCCGGTATAGTTTTCGGCACAATAACGAAACCGAATAAAACGAACCAAAACATCACTATTGGGTCCAAAAAAAATGGATTGGGTGCGTTCGTTTCGTTTCTGGCTCAAATCGGTGAATCATTTCGTTTCCGGCCCGAACCGGTGCATCGTTTCATTTCCGACCCGAACCGGTGCATAAAATACAACCCGGCATCATTTTTGGCACACTAATGAAACTTACCAAAACATCACTATTGGGTCCAAAAAAGTGGATTGGGTATGTTCGTTTTATTTCTGGTCTAATCGGTGCATCGTTTTGCTTCTGGACCGAATCGGTGCATCGTTTCGTTTGTGGCTTGAACCGGTGCATTAAATGCAACCGCGGTATCGTTTTCGGCACACTAATGAAACCGACCAAAACGAACCAAAACATCTCTACTGGGTCCAAAAAAATGGATTGGATGCGTTCGTTTCGTTTCTCGCTCAAATCGGTGAATCGTTTCGTTTCCGTCCCGAACCGGTGCATCGTTTCATTCCCGACCCAAACCGGTGCATAAAATACAACCCGGCATCATTTTCGGCACACTAATGAAACTAACCAAAACGAACCAAAACATCACTATTGGATCCAAAAAAGTGGATAGGGTGCGTTCGTTTCGTTTCTGGACCGAAACTGTGCATCGTTTCGTTAACGGGCCGAACCGGTGCATTAAATGCAACCGCGGCATGGTTTTTCGCACAGTAACGAAACTGACCCAAACGAACCAAAACATCACTATTGGGTCCAAAAAGTTGGATTGGGTGCGTTCGTTTCGTTTCTGGACCGAAACTGTGCATCGTTTCGTAAACGGGCCGAACCGATGCATTAAATGCAACCGCGGCATGGTTTCTCGCACAGTAACGAAACTGACCAAAACGAACCAAAACATCACTATTGGGTCCAAAAAGTTGGATTGGGTGCGTTCGTTTCGTTTCTGGACCGAAATTGTGCATCGTTTCGTAAACGGGCCGAACCGGTGCATTAAATGCAACCCGGGCATGGTTTCTTGCACAGTAACGAAACTGACCAAAACGAACCAAAACATCACTATTAAGTCCAAAAAAGTGGATTCTACGCGTTCGTTTCGTAAACGGGCCGAACCGGTGCATTAAATGCAACCCCGGCATGGTTTCTCGCACAGTAACGAAACTGACCAAAACGAACCAAAACATCACTATTGGGTCCAAAAAGGTGGATTGGGTGCGTTCGTTTCGTTTCTGGACCGAAACTGTGCATCGTTTCGTAAACGGGCCGAACCGGTGCATTAAATGCAACCGTGGCATGGTTTCTCGCACAGTAACGAAACTGACCAAAACGAACCAAAACATCACTATTGGGTCCAAAAAGTTGGATTGGGTGCGTTCGTTTCGTTTCTGGACCGAAACTGTGCATCGTTTCGTAAACGGGCCGAACCGGTGCATTAAATGCAACCCGGGCATGGTTTCTTGCACAGTAACGAAACTAACCAAAACGAACCAAAACATCACTATTAAGTCCAAAAAAGTGGATTCTACGCGTTCGTTTCGTAAACGGGCCGAACCGGTGCATTAAATGCAACCCCGGCATGGTTTCTCGCACAGTAACGAAACTGACCAAAACGAACCAAAACATCACTATTGGGTCCAAAAAGGTGGATTGGGTGCGTTCGTTTCGTTTCTGGACCGAAACTGTGCATCGTTTCGTAAACGGGCCGAACCGGTGCATTAAATGCAACCCCGGCATGGTTTCTTGCACAGTAACGAAACTGACCAAAACGAACCAAAACATAACTATTGGGTCCAAAAAGGTGGATTGGGTGCGTTCGTTTCGTTTCTGGACCGAAACTGTGCATCGTTTCGTAAACGGGCCGAACCGGTGCATTAAATGCAACCCCGGCATGGTTTCTTGCACAGTAACGAAACTGACCAAAACGAACCAAAACATCACTATTGAGTCCAAAAAAGTGGATTCTACGCGTTCGTTTCGTTTCTGGCCCGAATCAATGCATCGTTTCATTTCCGGCCCGAATCGGTGCATTACATGAAACCCCGGTATAGTTTTCGGCACAATAACGAAACCGAATAAAACGAACCAAAACATCACTATTGGGTCCAAAAAAAATGGATTGGGTGCGTTCGTTTCGTTTCTGGCTCAAATCGGTGAATCATTTCGTTTCCGGCCCGAACCGGTGCATCGTTTCATTTCCGACCCGAACCGGTGCATAAAATACAACCCGGCATCATTTTTGGCACACTAATGAAACTTACCAAAACATCACTATTGGGTCCAAAAAAGTGGATTGGGTATGTTCGTTTTATTTCTGGTCTAATCGGTGCATCGTTTTGCTTCTGGACCGAATCGGTGCATCGTTTCGTTTGTGGCTTGAACCGGTGCATTAAATGCAACCGCGGTATCGTTTTCGGCACACTAATGAAACCGACCAAAACGAACCAAAACATCTCTACTGGGTCCAAAAAAATGGATTGGATGCGTTCGTTTCGTTTCTCGCTCAAATCGGTGAATCGTTTCGTTTCCGTCCCGAACCGGTGCATCGTTTCATTCCCGACCCAAACCGGTGCATAAAATACAACCCGGCATCATTTTCGGCACACTAATGAAACTAACCAAAACGAACCAAAACATCACTATTGGATCCAAAAAAGTGGATAGGGTGCGTTCGTTTCGTTTCTGGACCGAAACTGTGCATCGTTTCGTTAACGGGCCGAACCGGTGCATTAAATGCAACCGCGGCATGGTTTTTCGCACAGTAACGAAACTGACCCAAACGAACCAAAACATCACTATTGGGTCCAAAAAGTTGGATTGGGTGCGTTCGTTTCGTTTCTGGACCGAAACTGTGCATCGTTTCGTAAACGGGCCGAACCGATGCATTAAATGCAACCGCGGCATGGTTTCTCGCACAGTAACGAAACTGACCAAAACGAACCAAAACATCACTATTGGGTCCAAAAAGTTGGATTGGGTGCGTTCGTTTCGTTTCTGGACCGAAATTGTGCATCGTTTCGTAAACGGGCCGAACCGGTGCATTAAATGCAACCCGGGCATGGTTTCTTGCACAGTAACGAAACTGACCAAAACGAACCAAAACATCACTATTAAGTCCAAAAAAGTGGATTCTACGCGTTCGTTTCGTAAACGGGCCGAACCGGTGCATTAAATGCAACCCCGGCATGGTTTCTCGCACAGTAACGAAACTGACCAAAACGAACCAAAACATCACTATTGGGTCCAAAAAGGTGGATTGGGTGCGTTCGTTTCGTTTCTGGACCGAAACTGTGCATCGTTTCGTAAACGGGCCGAAACGGTGCATTAAACGCAACCCCGGCATGGTTTCTTGCACAGTAACGAAACTGACCAAAATGAACCAAAACATCACTATTGGGTCCAAAAAGGTGGATTGGGTGCGTTCGTTTCGTTTCTGGACCGAAACTGTGCATCGTTTCGTAAACGGGCCGAACCGGTGCATTAAATGCAACCCCGGCATGGTTTCTTGCACAGTAACGAAACTGACCAAAACGAACCAAAACATCACTATTGAGTCCAAAAAAGTGGATTCTACGCGTTCGTTTCGTTTCTGGCCCGAATCAATGCATCGTTTCATTTCCGGCCCGAATCGGTGCATTACATGCAACCCCGGTATAGTTTTCGGCACAATAACGAAACCGAATAAAACGAACCAAAACATCACTATTGGGTCCAAAAAAAATGGATTGGGTGCGTTCGTTTCGTTTCTGGCTCAAATCGGTGAATCATTTCGTTTCCGGCCCGAACCGGTGCATCGTTTCATTTCCGACCCGAACCGGTGCATAAAATACAACCCGGCATCATTTTCGGCACACTAATGAAACTAACCAAAACAAACCAAAACATCACTATTGGATCCAAAACAGTGGATTGGGTGCGTTCGTTTCGTTTCTGGACCGAAACTGTGCATCGTTTCGTTAACGGGCCGAACCGGTGCATTAAATGCAACCCCGTCCTGGTTTTTCGCACAGTAACGAAACTGACCAAAACCAACCAAAACATCGCTATTGGGTCCAAAAGGTGGATTGGGTGCATTTGTTTCGTTTCTTGACCGAAATTGTGCATCGTTTCGTTAACGGGCCGAACCGGTGCATTAAATGCAACCCTGGCATGGTTTCTCGCACAGTAACGAAACTGACCAAAACGAACCAAAACATCACTATTGGGTCCAAAAAGGTGGATTGGGTGCGTTCGTTTCGTTTCTGGACCGAAATTTTGCATCGTTTCGTAAACGGGCCGAACCGGTGCATTAAATGCAACCCGGGCATGGTTTCTTGCACAGTAACGAAACTGACCAAAACGAACCAAAACATCACTATTGAGTCCAAAGAAGTGGATTCTACGCGTTCGTTTCGTAAACGGGCCGAACCGGTGCATTAAATGCAACCCCGGCATGGTTTCTCGCACAGTAACGAAACTGACCAAAACGAACCAAAACATCACTATTGGGTCCAAAAAGGTGGATTGGGTGCGTTCGTTTCGTTTCTGGACCGAAACTGTGCATCGTTTTGTAAACGGGCCGAACCGGTGCATTAAATGCAACCCCGGCATGGTTTCTCGCACAGTAACGAAACTGACCAAAACGAACCAAAACATCACTATTGGGTCCAAAAAGGTGGATTGGGTGCGTTCGTTTCATTTCTGGACCGAAACTGTGCATCGTTTCGTAAACGGGCCGAACCGGGGCATTAAATGCAACCGTGGCATGGTTTCTCGCACAGTAACGAAACTGACCAAAACGAACCAAAACATCACTATTGGGTCCAAAAAGTTGGATTGGGTGCGTTCGTTTCGTTTCTGGACCGAAACTGTGCATCGTTTCGTAAACGGGCCGAACCGGTGCATTAAATGCAACCCGGGCATGGTTTCTTGCACAGTAACGAAACTGACCAAAACGAACCAAAACATCACTATTGAGTCCAAAAAAGTGGATTCTACGCGTTCGTTTCGTTAACGGGCCGAACCGGTGCATTAAATGCAACCCCGGCATGGTTTCTCGCACAGTAACGAAACTGACCAAAACGAACCAAAACATCACTATTGGGTCCAAAAAGGTGGATTGGGTGCGTTCGTTTCGTTTCTGGACCGAAACTGTGCATCGTTTCGTAAACGGGCCGAACCGGTGCATTAAATGCAACCCCGGCATGGTTTCTTGCACAGTAACGAAACTGACCAAAATGAACCAAAACATCACTATTGGGTCCAAAAAGGTGGATTGGGTGCGTTCGTTTCGTTTCTGGACCGAAACTGTGCATCGTTTCGTAAACGGGCCGAACCGGTGCATTAAATGCAACCCCGGCATGGTTTCTTGCACAGTAACGAAACTGACCAAAACGAACCAAAACATCACTTTTGAGTCCAAAAAAGTGGATTCTACGCGTTCGTTTCGTTTCTGGCCCGAATCAATGCATCGTTTCATTTCCGGCCCGAATCGGTGCATTACATGCAACCCCGGTATAGTTTTCGGCACAATAACGAAACCGAATAAAACGAACCAAAACATCACTATTGGGTCCAAAAAAAATGGATTGGGTGCGTTCGTTTCGTTTCTGGCTCAAATCGGTGAATCATTTCGTTTCCGGCCCGAACCGGTGCATCGTTTCATTTCCGACCCGAACCGGTGCATAAAATACAACCCGGCATCATTTTCGGCACACTAATGAAACTAACCAAAACAAACCAAAACATCACTATTGGATCCAAAACAGTGGATTGGGTGCGTTCGTTTCGTTTCTGGACCGAAACTGTGCATCGTTTCGTTAACGGGCCGAACCGGTGCATTAAATGCAACCCCGTCCTTGTTTTTCGCACAGTAACGAAACTGACCAAAACCAACCAAAACATCGCTATTGGGTCCAAAAGGTGGATTGGGTGCATTCGTTTCATTTCTTGACCGAAATTCTGCATCGTTTCGTTAACGGGCCGAACCGGTGCATTAAATGCAACCCCGTCCTGGTTTTTCGCACAGTAACGAAACTGACCAAAACCAACCAAAACATCGCTATTGGGTCCAAAAGGTGGATTGGGTGCATTTGTTTCGTTTCTTGACCGAAATTGTGCATCGTTTCGTTAACGGGCCGAACCGGTGCATTAAATGCAACCCTGGCATGGTTTCTCGCACAGTAACGAAACTGACCAAAACGAACCAAAACATCACTATTGGGTCCAAAAAGGTGGATTGGGTGCGTTCGTTTCGTTTCTGGACCGAAATTTTGCATCGTTTCGTAAACGGGCCGAACCGGTGCATTAAATGCAACCCGGGCATGGTTTCTTGCACAGTAACGAAACTGACCAAAACGAACCAAAACATCACTATTGAGTCCAAAGAAGTGGATTCTACGCGTTCGTTTCGTAAACGGGCCGAACCGGTGCATTAAATGCAACCCCGGCATGGTTTCTCGCACAGTAACGAAACTGACCAAAACGAACCAAAACATCACTATTGGGTCCAAAAAGGTGGATTGGGTGCGTTCGTTTCATTTCTGGACCGAAACTGTGCATCGTTTCGAAAACGGGCCGAACCGGTGCATTAAACGTAACCCCGGCATGGTTTCTTGCACAGTAACGAAACTGACCAAAATGAACCAAAACATCACTATTGGGTCCAAAAAGGTGGATTGGGTGCGTTCGTTTCGTTTCTGGACCGAAACTGTGCATCGTTTTGTAAACGGGCCGAACCGGTGCATTAAATGCAACCCCGGCATGGTTTCTCGCACAGTAACGAAACTGACCAAAACGAACCAAAACATCACTATTGGGTCCAAAAAGGTGGATTGGGTGCGTTTGTTTCATTTCTGGACCGAAACTGTGCATCGTTTCGTAAACGGGCCGAACCGGGGCATTAAATGCAACCGTGGCATGGTTTATCGCACAGTAACGAAACTGACCAAAACGAACCAAAACATCACTATTGGGTCCAAAAAGTTGGATTGGGTGCGTTCGTTTCGTTTCTGGACCGAAACTGTGCATCGTTTCGTAAACGGGCCGAACCGGTGCATTAAATGCAACCCGGGCATGGTTTCTTGCACAGTAACGAAACTGACCAAAACGAACCAAAACATCACTATTAAGTCCAAAAAAGTGGATTCTACGCGTTCGTTTCGTTAACGGGCCGAACCGGTGCATTAAATGCAACCCCGGCATGGTTTCTCGCACAGTAACGAAACTGACCAAAACGAACCAAAACATCACTATTGGGTCCAAAAAGGTGGATTGGGTGCGTTCGTTTCGTTTCTGGACCGAAACTGTGCATCGTTTCGTAAACGGGCCGAACCGGTGCATTAAATGCAACCCCGGCATGGTTTCTTGCACAGTAACGAAACTGACCAAAAGGAACCAAAACATCACTATTGGGTCCAAAAAGGTGGATTGGGTGCGTTCGTTTCGTTTCTGGACCGAAACTGTGCATCGTTTTGTAAACGGGCCGAACCGGTGCATTAAATGCAACCGTGGCATGGTTTCTCGCACAGTAACGAAACTGACCAAAACGAACCAAAACATCACTATTGGGTCCAAAAAGTTGGATTGGGTGCGTTCGTTTCGTTTCTGGACCGAAACTGTGCATCGTTTCGTAAACGGGCCGAACCGGTGCATTAAATGCAACCCCGGCATGGTTTCTCGCACAGTAACGAAACTGACCAAAACGAACCAAAACATCACTATTGGGTCCAAAAAGGTGGATTGGGTGCGTTTGTTTCATTTCTGGACCGAAACTGTGCATCGTTTCGTAAACGGGCCGAACCGGGGCATTAAATGCAACCGTGGCATGGTTTATCGCACAGTAACGAAACTGACCAAAATGAACCAAAACATCACTATTGGGTCCAAAAAGGTGGATTGGGTGCGTTCGTTTCGTTTCTGGACCGAAACTGTGCATCGTTTTGTAAACGGGCCGAACCGGTGCATTAAATGCAACCCCGGCATGGTTTCTCGCACAGTAACGAAACTGACCAAAACGAACCAAAACATCACTATTGGGTCCAAAAAGGTGGATTGGGTGCGTTTGTTTCATTTCTGGACCGAAACTGTGCATCGTTTCGTAAACGGGCCGAACCGGGGCATTAAATGCAACCGTGGCATGGTTTATCGCACAGTAACGAAACTGACCAAAACGAACCAAAACATCACTATTGGGTCCAAAAAGTTGGATTGGGTGCGTTCGTTTCGTTTCTGGACCGAAACTGTGCATCGTTTCGTAAACGGGCCGAACCGGTGCATTAAATGCAACCCGGGCATGGTTTCTTGCACAGTAACGAAACTGACCAAAACGAACCAAAACATCACTATTAAGTCCAAAAAAGTGGATTCTACGCGTTCGTTTCGTTAACGGGCCGAACCGGTGCATTAAATGCAACCCCGGCATGGTTTCTCGCACAGTAACGAAACTGACCAAAACGAACCAAAACATCACTATTGGGTCCAAAAAGGTGGATTGGGTGCGTTCGTTTCGTTTCTGGACCGAAACTGTGCATCGTTTCGTAAACGGGCCGAACCGGTGCATTAAATGCAACCCCGGCATGGTTTCTTGCACAGTAACGAAACTGACCAAAAGGAACCAAAACATCACTATTGGGTCCAAAAAGGTGGATTGGGTGCGTTCGTTTCGTTTCTGGACCGAAACTGTGCATCGTTTCGTAAACGGGCCGAACCGGTGCATTAAATGCAACCCCGGCATGGTTTCTTGCACAGTAACGAAACTGACCAAAACGAACCAAAACATCACTATTGAGTCCAAAAAAGTGGATTCTACGCGTTCGTTTCGTTTCTGGCCCGAATCAATGCATCGTTTCATTTCCGGCCCGAATCGGTGCATTACATGCAACCCCCGGTATAGTTTTCGGCACAATAACGAAACCGAATAAAACGAACCAAAACATCACTATTGGGTCCAAAAAAAATGGATTGGGTGCGTTCGTTTCGTTTCTGGCTCAAATCGGTGAATCATTTCGTTTCCGGCCCGAACCGGTGCATCGTTTCATTTCCGACCCGAACCGGTGCATAAAATACAACCCGGCATCATTTTCGGCACACTAATGAAACTAACCAAAACAAACCAAAACATCACTATTGGATCCAAAACAGTGGATTGGGTGCGTTCGTTTCATTTCTGGACCGAAACTGTGCATCGTTTCGTTAACGGGCCGAACCGGTGCATTAAATGCAACCCCGTCCTTGTTTTTCGCACAGTAACGAAACTGACCAAAACCAACCAAAACATCGCTATTGGGTCCAAAAGGTGGATTGGGTGCATTCATTTCATTTCTTGACCGAAATTGTGCATCGTTTCGTTAACGGGCCGAACCGGTGCATTAAATGCAACCCCGGCATGGTTTCTCGCACAGTAACGAAACTGACCAAAACGAACCAAAACATCACTATTGGGTCCAAAAAGGTGGATTGGGTGCGTTCGTTTCGTTTCTGGACCGAAACTGTGCATCGTTTCGTAAACGGGCCGAACCGGTGCATTAAATGCAACCGTGGCATGGTTTCTCGCACAGTAACGAAACTGACCAAAACGAACCAAAACATCACTATTGGGTCCAAAAAGTTGGATTGGGTGCGTTCGTTTCGTTTCTGGACCGAAACTGTGCATCGTTTCGTAAACGGGCCGAACCGGTGCATTAAATGCAACCCGGGCATGGTTTCTTGCACAGTAACGAAACTGACCAAAACGAACCAAAACATCACTATTGAGTCCAAAAAAGTGGATTCTACGCGTTCGTTTCGTAAACGGGCCGAACCGGTGCATTAAATGCAACCCCGGCATGGTTTCTCGCACAGTAACGAAACTGACCAAAACGAACCAAAACATCACTATTGGGTCCAAAAAGGTGGATTGGGTGCGTTCGTTTCGTTTCTGGACCGAAACTGTGCATCGTTTCGTAAACGGGCCGAACCGGTGCATTAAACGCAACCCCGGCATGGTTTCTTGCACAGTAACGAAACTGACCAAAATGAACCAAAACATCACTATTGGGTCCAAAAAGGTGGATTGGGTGCGTTCGTTTCGTTTCTGGACCGAAACTGTGCATCGTTTCGTAAACGGGCCGAACCGGTGCATTAAATGCAACCCCGGCATGGTTTCTTGCACAGTAACGAAACTGACCAAAACGAACCAAAACATCACTATTGAGTCCAAAAAAGTGGATTCTACGCGTTCGTTTCGTTTCTGGCCCGAATCAATGCATCGTTTCATTTCCGGCCCGAATCGGTGCATTACATGCAACCCCGGTATAGTTTTCGGCAGAATAACGAAACCGAATAAAACGAACCAAAACATCACTATTGGGTCCAAAAAAAATGGATTGGGTGCGTTCGTTTCGTTTCTGGCTCAAATCGGTGAATCATTTCGTTTCCGGCCCGAACCGGTGCATCGTTTCATTTCCGACCCGAACCGGTGCATAAAATACAACCCGGCATCATTTTCGGCACACTAATGAAACTAACCAAAACAAACCAAAACATCACTATTGGATCCAAAACAGTGGATTGGGTGCGTTCGTTTCGTTTCTGGACCGAAACTGTGCATCGTTTCGTTAACGGGCCGAACCGGTGCATTAAATGCAACCCCGTCCTGGTTTTTCGCACAGTAACGAAACTGAGCAAAACCAACCAAAACATCGCTATTGGGTCCAAAAGGTGGATTGGGTGCATTCGTTTCGTTTCTTGACCGAAATTGTGCATCGTTTCGTTAACGGGCCGAACCGGTGCATTAAATGCAACCCCGGCATGGTTTCTCGCACAGTAACGAAACTGACCAAAACGAACCAAAACATCACTATTGGGTCCAAAAAGGTGGATTGGGTGCGTTCGTTTCGTTTCTGGACCGAAACTGTGCATCGTTTCGTAAACGGGCCGAACCGGTGCATTAAATGCAACCGTGGCATGGTTTCTCGCACAGTAACGAAACTGACCAAAACGAACCAAAACATCACTATTGGGTCCAAAAAGTTGGATTGGGTGCGTTCGTTTCGTTTCTGGACCGAAACTGTGCATCGTTTCGTAAACGGGCCGAACCGGTGCATTAAATGCAACCCGGGCATGGTTTCTTGCGCAGTAACGAAACTGACCAAAACGAACCAAAACATCACTATTGAGTCCAAAAAAGTGGATTCTACGCGTTCGTTTCGTTAACGGGCCGAACCGGTGCATTAAATGCAACCCCGGCATGGTTTCTCGCACAGTAACGAAACTGACCAAAACGAACCAAAACATCACTATTGGGTCCAAAAAGGTGGATTGGGTGCGTTCGTTTCGTTTCTGGACCGAAACTGTGCATCGTTTCGTAAACGGGCTGAACCGGTGCATTAAACGCAACCCCGGCATGGTTTCTTGCACAGTAACGAAACTGACCAAAATGAACCAAAACATCACTATTGGGTCCAAAAAGGTGGATTGGGTGCGTTCGTTTCGTTTCTGGACCGAAACTGTGCATCGTTTCGTAAACGGGCCGAACCGGTGCATTAAATGCAACCCCGGCATGGTTTCTTGCACAGTAACGAAACTGACCAAAACGAACCAAAACATCACTATTGAGTCCAAAAAAGTGGATTCTACGCGTTCGTTTCGTTTCTGGCCCGAATCAATGCATCGTTTCATTTCCGGCCCGAATCGGTGCATTACATGCAACCCCGGTATAGTTTTCGGCACAATAACGAAACCGAATAAAACGAACCAAAACATCACTATTGGGTCCAAAAAAAATGGATTGGGTGCGTTCGTTTCGTTTCTGGCTCAAATCGGTGAATCATTTCGTTTCCGGCCCGAACCGGTGCATCGTTTCATTTCCGACCCGAACCGGTGCATAAAATACAACCCGGCATCATTTTCGGCACACTAATGAAACTAACCAAAACAAACCAAAACATCACTATTGGATCCAAAACAGTGGATTGGGTGCGTTCGTTTCGTTTCTGGACCGAAACTGTGCATCGTTTCGTTAACGGGCCGAACCGGTGCATTAAATGCAACCCCGTCCTGGTTTTTCGCACAGTAACGAAACTGACCAAAACCAACCAAAACATCGCTATTGGGTCCAAAAGGTGGATTGGGTGCATTCGTTTCGTTTCTTGACCGAAATTGTGCATCGTTTCGTTAACGGGCCGAACCGGTGCATTAAATGCAACCCCGGCATGGTTTCTCGCACAGTAACGAAACTGACCAAAACGAACCAAAACATCACTATTGGGTCCAAAAAGGTGGATTGGGTGCGTTCGTTTCGTTTCTGGACCGAAACTGTGCATCGTTTCGTAAACGGGCCGAACCGGTGCATTAAATGCAACCGTGGCATGGTTTCTCGCACAGTAACGAAACTGACCAAAACGAACCAAAACATCACTATTGGGTCCAAAAAGTTGGATTGGGTGCGTTCGTTTCGTTTCTGGACCGAAACTGTGCATCGTTTCGTAAACGGGCCGAACCGGTGCATTAAATGCAACCCGGGCATGGTTTCTTGCACAGTAACGAAACTGACCAAAACGAACCAAAACATCACTATTGAGTCCAAAAAAGTGGATTCTACGCGTTCGTTTCGTTAACGGGCCGAACCGGTGCATTACATGCAACCCCGGCATGGTTTCTCGCACAGTAACGAAACTGACCAAAACGAACCAAAACATCACTATTGGGTCCAAAAAGGTGGATTGGGTGCGTTCGTTTCGTTTCTGGACCGAAACTGTGCATCGTTTCGTAAACGGGCCGAACCGGTGCATTAAACGCAACCCCGGCATGGTTTCTTGCACAGTAACGAAACTGACCAAAATGAACCAAAACATCACTATTGGGTCCAAAAAGGTGGATTGGGTGCGTTCGTTTCGTTTCTGGACCGAAACTGTGCATCGTTTCGTAAACGGGCCGAACCGGTGCATTAAATGCAACCCCGGCATGGTTTCTTGCACAGTAACGAAACTGACCAAAACGAACCAAAACATCACTATTGAGTCCAAAAAAGTGGATTCTACGCGTTCGTTTCGTTTCTGGCCCGAATCAATGCATCGTTTCATTTCCGGCCCGAATCGGTGCATTACATGCAACCCCGGTATAGTTTTCGGCACAATAACGAAACCGAATAAAACGAACCAAAACATCACTATTGGGTCCAAAAAAAATGGATTGGGTGCGTTCGTTTCGTTTCTGGCTCAAATCGGTGAATCATTTCGTTTCCGGCCCGAACCGGTGCATCGTTTCATTTCCGACCCGAACCGGTGCATAAAATACAACCCGGCATCATTTTCGGCACACTAATGAAACTAACCAAAACAAACCAAAACATCACTATTGGATCCAAAACAGTGGATTGGGTGCGTTCGTTTCGTTTCTGGACCGAAACTGTGCATCGTTTCGTTAACGGGCCGAACCGGTGCATTAAATGCAACCCCGTCCTGGTTTTTCGCACAGTAACGAAACTGACCAAAACCAACCAAAACATCGCTATTGGGTCCAAAAGGTGGATTGGGTGCATTCGTTTCGTTTCTTGACCGAAATTGTGCATCGTTTCGTTAACGGGCCGAACCGGTGCATTAAATGCAACCCCGGCATGGTTTCTCGCACAGTAACGAAACTGACCAAAACGAACCAAAACATCACTATTGGGTCCAAAAAGGTGGATTGGGTGCGTTCGTTTCGTTTCTGGACCGAAACTGTGCATCGTTTCGTAAACGGGCCGAACCGGTGCATTAAATGCAACCGTGGCATGGTTTCTCGCACAGTAACGAAACTGACCAAAACGAACCAAAACATCACTATTGGGTCCAAAAAGTTGGATTGGGTGCGTTCGTTTCGTTTCTGGACCGAAACTGTGCATCGTTTCGTAAACGGGCCGAACCGGTGCATTAAATGCAACCCGGGCATGGTTTCTTGCACAGTAACGAAACTGACCAAAACGAACCAAAACATCACTATTGAGTCCAAAAAAGTGGATTCTACGCGTTCGTTTCGTTAACGGGCCGAACCGGTGCATTACATGCAACCCCGGCATGGTTTCTCGCACAGTAACGAAACTGACCAAAACGAACCAAAACATCACTATTGGGTCCAAAAAGGTGGATTGGGTGCGTTCGTTTCGTTTCTGGACCGAAACTGTGCATCGTTTCGTAAACGGGCCGAACCGGTGCATTAAATGCAACCCCGGCATGGTTTCTTGCACAGTAACGAAACTGACCAAAATGAACCAAAACATCACTATTGGGTCCAAAAAGGTGGATTGGGTGCGTTCGTTTCGTTTCTGGACCGAAACTGTGCATCGTTTCGTAAACGGGCCGAACCGGTGCATTAAATGCAACCCCGGCATGGTTTCTTGCACAGTAACGAAACTGACCAAAACGAACCAAAACATCACTATTGAGTCCAAAAAAGTGGATTCTACGCGTTTGTTTCGTTTCTGGCCCGAATCAATGCATCGTTTCATTTCCGGCCCGAGTCGGTGCATTACATGCAACCCCGGTATAGTTTTCGGCACAATAACGAAACCGAATAAAACGAACCAAAACATCACTATTGGGTCCAAAAAAAATGGATTGGGTGCGTTCGTTTCGTTTCTGGCTCAAATCGGTGAATCATTTCGTTTCCGGCCCGAACCGGTGCATCGTTTCATTTCCGACCCGAACCGGTGCATAAAATACAACCCGGCATCATTTTTGGCACACTAATGAAACTTACCAAAACATCACTATTGGGTCCAAAAAAGTGGATTGGGTATGTTCGTTTTATTTCTGGTCTAATCGGTGCATCGTTTTGCTTCTGGACCGAATCGGTGCATCGTTTCGTTTGTGGCTTGAACCGGTGCATTAAATGCAACCGCGGTATCGTTTTCGGCACACTAATGAAACCGACCAAAACGAACCAAAACATCTCTACTGGGTGCAAAAAAATGGATTGGATGTGTTCGTTTCGTTTCTCGCTCAAATCGGTGAATCGTTTCGTTTCCGGCCCGAACCGGTGCATCGTTTCATTCCCGACCCAAACCGGTGCATAAAATACAACCCGGCATCATTTTCGGCACACTAATGAAACTAACCAAAACGAACCAAAACATCACTATTGGATCCAAAAAAGTGGATAGGGTGCGTTCGTTTCGTTTCTGGACCGAAACTGTGCATCGTTTCGTTAACGGGCCGAACCGGTGCATTAAATGCAACCCCGTCCTGGTTTTTCGCATAGTAACGAAACTGACCAAAACCAACCAAAACATCGCTATTGGGTCCAAAAGGTGGATTGGGTGCATTCGTTTCGTTTCTTGACCGAAATTGTGCATCGTTTCGTTAACGGGCCGAACCGGTGCATTAAATGCAACCCCGGCATGGTTTCTCGCACAGTAACGAAACTGACCAAAACGAACCAAAACATCACTATTGGGTCCAAAAAGGTGGATTGGGTGCGTTCGTTTCGTTTCTGGACCGAAACTGTGCATCGTTTCGTAAACGGGCCGAACCGGTGCATTAAATGCAACCGTGGCATGGTTTCTCGCACAGTAACGAAACTGACCAAAACGAACCAAAACATCACTATTGGGTCCAAAAAGGTGGATTGGGTGCGTTCGTTTCATTTCTGGACCGAAACTGTGCATCGTTTCGTAAACGGGCCGAACCGGGGCATTAAATGCAACCGTGGCATGGTTTCTCGCACAGTAACGAAACTGACCAAAACGAACCAAAACATCACTATTGGGTCCAAAAAGTTGGATTGGGTGCGTTCGTTTCGTTTCTGGACCGAAACTGTGCATCGTTTCGTAAACGGGCCGAACCGGTGCATTAAATGCAACCCGGGCATGGTTTCTTGCACAGTAACGAAACTGACCAAAACGAACCAAAACATCACTATTGAGTCCAAAAAAGTGGATTCTACGCGTTCGTTTCGTTAACGGGCCGAACCGGTGCATTAAATGCAACCCCGGCATGGTTTCTCGCACAGTAACGAAACTGACCAAAACGAACCAAAACATCACTATTGGGTCCAAAAAGGTGGATTGGGTGCGTTCGTTTCGTTTCTGGACCGAAACTGTGCATCGTTTCGTAAACGGGCCGAACCGGTGCATTAAATGCAACCCCGGCATGGTTTCTTGCACAGTAACGAAACTGACCAAAAGGAACCAAAACATCACTATTGGGTCCAAAAAGGTGGATTGGGTGCGTTCGTTTCGTTTCTGGACCGAAACTGTGCATCGTTTCGTAAACGGGCCGAACCGGTGCATTAAATGCAACCCCGGCATGGTTTCTTGCACAGTAACGAAACTGACCAAAACGAACCAAAACATCACTATTGAGTCCAAAAAAGTGGATTCTACGCGTTCGTTTCGTTTCTGGCCCGAATCAATGCATCGTTTCATTTCCGGCCCGAATCGGTGCATTACATGCAACCCCCGGTATAGTTTTCGGCACAATAACGAAACCGAATAAAACGAACCAAAACATCACTATTGGGTCCAAAAAAAATGGATTGGGTGCGTTCGTTTCGTTTCTGGCTCAAATCGGTGAATCATTTCGTTTCCGGCCCGAACCGGTGCATCGTTTCATTTCCGACCCGAACCGGTGCATAAAATACAACCCGGCATCATTTTCGGCACACTAATGAAACTAACCAAAACAAACCAAAACATCACTATTGGATCCAAAACAGTGGATTGGGTGCGTTCGTTTCATTTCTGGACCGAAACTGTGCATCGTTTCGTTAACGGGCCGAACCGGTGCATTAAATGCAACCCCGTCCTTGTTTTTCGCACAGTAACGAAACTGACCAAAACCAACCAAAACATCGCTATTGGGTCCAAAAGGTGGATTGGGTGCATTCGTTTCATTTCTTGACCGAAATTGTGCATCGTTTCGTTAACGGGCCGAACCGGTGCATTAAATGCAACCCCGGCATGGTTTCTCGCACAGTAACGAAACTGACCAAAACGAACCAAAACATCACTATTGGGTCCAAAAAGGTGGATTGGGTGCGTTCGTTTCGTTTCTGGACCGAAACTGTGCATCGTTTCGTAAACGGGCCGAACCGGTGCATTAAATGCAACCGTGGCATGGTTTCTCGCACAGTAACGAAACTGACCAAAACGAACCAAAACATCACTATTGGGTCCAAAAAGTTGGATTGGGTGCGTTCGTTTCGTTTCTGGACCGAAACTGTGCATCGTTTCGTAAACGGGCCGAACCGGTGCATTAAATGCAACCCGGGCATGGTTTCTTGCACAGTAACGAAACTGACCAAAACGAACCAAAACATCACTATTGAGTCCAAAAAAGTGGATTCTACGCGTTCGTTTCGTAAACGGGCCGAACCGGTGCATTAAATGCAACCCCGGCATGGTTTGTCGCACAGTAACGAAACTGACCAAAACGAACCAAAACATCACTATTGGGTCCAAAAAGGTGGATTGGGTGCGTTCGTTTCGTTTCTGGACCGAAACTGTGCATCGTTTCGTAAACGGGCCGAACCGGTGCATTAAACGCAACCCCGGCATGGTTTCTTGCACAGTAACGAAACTGACCAAAATGAACCAAAACATCACTATTGGGTCCAAAAAGGTGGATTGGGTGCGTTCGTTTCGTTTCTGGACCGAAACTGTGCATCGTTTCGTAAACGGGCCGAACCGGTGCATTAAATGCAACCCCGGCATGGTTTCTTGCACAGTAACGAAACTGACCAAAACGAACCAAAACATCACTATTGAGTCCAAAAAAGTGGATTCTACGCGTTCGTTTCGTTTCTGGCCCGAATCAATGCATCGTTTCATTTCCGGCCCGAATCGGTGCATTACATGCAACCCCGGTATAGTTTTCGGCACAATAACGAAACCGAATAAAACGAACCAAAACATCACTATTGGGTCCAAAAAAAATGGATTGGGTGCGTTCGTTTCGTTTCTGGCTCAAATCGGTGAATCATTTCGTTTCCGGCCCGAACCGGTGCATCGTTTCATTTCCGACCCGAACCGGTGCATAAAATACAACCCGGCATCATTTTCGGCACACTAATGAAACTAACCAAAACAAACCAAAACATCACTATTGGATCCAAAACAGTGGATTGGGTGCGTTCGTTTCGTTTCTGGACCGAAACTGTGCATCGTTTCGTTAACGGGCCGAACCGGTGCATTAAATGCAACCCCGTCCTGGTTTTTCGCACAGTAACGAAACTGAGCAAAACCAACCAAAACATCGCTATTGGGTCCAAAAGGTGGATTGGGTGCATTCGTTTCGTTTCTTGACCGAAATTGTGCATCGTTTCGTTAACGGGCCGAACCGGTGCATTAAATGCAACCCCGGCATGGTTTCTCGCACAGTAACGAAACTGACCAAAACGAACCAAAACATCACTATTGGGTCCAAAAAGGTGGATTGGGTGCGTTCGTTTCGTTTCTGGACCGAAACTGTGCATCGTTTCGTAAACGGGCCGAACCGGTGCATTAAATGCAACCGTGGCATGGTTTCTCGCACAGTAACGAAACTGACCAAAACGAACCAAAACATCACTATTGGGTCCAAAAAGTTGGATTGGGTGCGTTCGTTTCGTTTCTGGACCGAAACTGTGCATCGTTTCGTAAACGGGCCGAACCGGTGCATTAAATGCAACCCGGGCATGGTTTCTTGCGCAGTAACGAAACTGACCAAAACGAACCAAAACATCACTATTGAGTCCAAAAAAGTGGATTCTACGCGTTCGTTTCGTTAACGGGCCGAACCGGTGCATTAAATGCAACCCCGGCATGGTTTCTCGCACAGTAACGAAACTGACCAAAACGAACCAAAACATCACTATTGGGTCCAAAAAGGTGGATTGGGTGCGTTCGTTTCGTTTCTGGACCGAAACTGTGCATCGTTTCGTAAACGGGCCGAACCGGTGCATTAAACGCAACCCCGGCATGGTTTCTTGCACAGTAACGAAACTGACCAAAATGAACCAAAACATCACTATTGGGTCCAAAAAGGTGGATTGGGTGCGTTCGTTTCGTTTCTGGACCGAAACTGTGCATCGTTTCGTAAACGGGCCGAACCGGTGCATTAAATGCAACCCCGGCATGGTTTCTTGCACAGTAACGAAACTGACCAAAACGAACCAAAACATCACTATTGAGTCCAAAAAAGTGGATTCTACGCGTTCGTTTCGTTTCTGGCCCGAATCAATGCATCGTTTCATTTCCGGCCCGAATCGGTGCATTACATGCAACCCCGGTATAGTTTTGGGCACAATAACGAAACCGAATAAAACGAACCAAAACATCACTATTGGGTCCAAAAAAAATGGATTGGGTGCGTTCGTTTCGTTTCTGGCTCAAATCGGTGAATCATTTCGTTTCCGGCCCGAACCGGTGCATCGTTTCATTTCCGACCCGAACCGGTGCATAAAATACAACCCGGCATCATTTTCGGCACACTAATGAAACTAACCAAAACAAACCAAAACATCACTATTGGATCCAAAACAGTGGATTGGGTGCGTTCGTTTCGTTTCTGGACCGAAACTGTGCATCGTTTCGTTAACGGGCCGAACCGGTGCATTAAATGCAACCCCGTCCTGGTTTTTCGCACAGTAACGAAACTGACCAAAACCAACCAAAACATCGCTATTGGGTCCAAAAGGTGGATTGGGTGCATTCGTTTCGTTTCTTGACCGAAATTGTGCATCGTTTCGTTAACGGGCCGAACCGGTGCATTAAATGCAACCCCGGCATGGTTTCTCGCACAGTAACGAAACTGACCAAAACGAACCAAAACATCACTATTGGGTCCAAAAAGGTGGATTGGGTGCGTTCGTTTCGTTTCTGGACCGAAACTGTGCATCGTTTCGTAAACGGGCCGAACCGGTGCATTAAATGCAACCGTGGCATGGTTTCTCGCACAGTAACGAAACTGACCAAAACGAACCAAAACATCACTATTGGGTCCAAAAAGTTGGATTGGGTGCGTTCGTTTCGTTTCTGGACCGAAACTGTGCATCGTTTCGTAAACGGGCCGAACCGGTGCATTAAATGCAACCCGGGCATGGTTTCTTGCACAGTAACGAAACTGACCAAAACGAACCAAAACATCACTATTGAGTCCAAAAAAGTGGATTCTACGCGTTCGTTTCGTTAACGGGCCGAACCGGTGCATTACATGCAACCCCGGCATGGTTTCTCGCACAGTAACGAAACTGACCAAAACGAACCAAAACATCACTATTGGGTCCAAAAAGGTGGATTGGGTGCGTTCGTTTCGTTTCTGGACCGAAACTGTGCATCGTTTCGTAAACGGGCCGAACCGGTGCATTAAATGCAACCCCGGCATGGTTTCTTGCACAGTAACGAAACTGACCAAAATGAACCAAAACATCACTATTGGGTCCAAAAAGGTGGATTGGGTGCGTTCGTTTCGTTTCTGGACCGAAACTGTGCATCGTTTCGTAAACGGGCCGAACCGGTGCATTAAATGCAACCCCGGCATGGTTTCTTGCACAGTAACGAAACTGACCAAAACGAACCAAAACATCACTATTGAGTCCAAAAAAGTGGATTCTACGCGTTTGTTTCGTTTCTGGCCCGAATCAATGCATCCTTTCATTTCCGGCCCGAGTCGGTGCATTACATGCAACCCCGGTATAGTTTTCGGCACAATAACGAAACCGAATAAAACGAACCAAAACATCACTATTGGGTCCAAAAAAAATGGATTGGGTGCGTTCGTTTCGTTTCTGGCTCAAATCGATGAATCATTTCGTTTCCGGCCCGAACCGGTGCATCGTTTCATTTCCGACCCGAACCGGTGCATAAAATACAACCCGGCATCATTTTTGGCACACTAATGAAACTTACCAAAACATCACTATTGGGTCCAAAAAAGTGGATTGGGTATGTTCGTTTTATTTCTGGTCTAATCGGTGCATCGTTTTGCTTCTGGACCGAATCGGTGCATCGTTTCGTTTGTGGCTTGAACCGGTGCATTAAATGCAACCGCGGTATCGTTTTCGGCACACTAATGAAACCGACCAAAACGAACCAAAACATCTCTACTGGGTGCAAAAAAATGGATTGGATGTGTTCGTTTCGTTTCTCGCTCAAATCGGTGAATCGTTTCGTTTCCGGCCCGAACCGGTGCATCGTTTCATTCCCGACCCAAACCGGTGCATAAAATACAACCCGGCATCATTTTCGGCACACTAATGAAACTAACCAAAACGAACCAAAACATCACTATTGGATCCAAAAAAGTGGATAGGGTGCGTTCGTTTCGTTTCTGGACCGAAACTGTGCATCGTTTCGTTAACGGGCCGAACCGGTGCATTAAATGCAACCGCGGCATGGTTTTTCGCACAGTAACGAAACTGACCAAAACGAACCAAAACATCACTATTGGGTCCAAAAAGGTGGATTGGGTGCGTTCGTTTCGTTTCTGGACCGAAACTGTGCATCGTTTCGTAAACGGGCCGAACCGGTGCATTAAATGCAACCCCGGCATGGTTTCTTGCACAGTAACGAAACTGACCAAAATGAACCAAAACATCACTCTTGGGTCCAAAAAGGTGGATTGGGTGCGTTCGTTTCGTTTCTGGACCGAAACTGTGCATCGTTTCGTAAACGGGCCGAACCGGTGCATTAAATGCAACCCCGGCATGGTTTCTTGCACAGTAACGAAACTGACCAAAACGAACCAAAACATCACTATTGAGTCCAAAAAAGTGGATTCTACGCGTTCGTTTCGTTTCTGGCCCGAATCAATGCATCGTTTCATTTCCGGCCCGAATCGGTGCATTACATGCAACCCCGGTATAGTTTTCGGCACAATAACGAAACCGAATAAAACGAACCAAAACATCACTTTTGGGTCCAAAAAAAATGGATTGGGTGCGTTCGTTTCGTTTCTGGCTCAAATCGGTGAATCATTTCGTTTCCGGCCCGAACCGGTGCATCGTTTCATTTCCGACCCGAACCGGTGCATAAAATACAACCCGACATCATTTTTGGCACACTAATGAAACTTACCAAAACATCACTATTGGGTCCAAAAAAGTGGATTGGGTATGTTCGTTTTATTTCTGGTCTAATCGGTGCATCGTTTTGCTTCTGGACCGAATCGGTGCATCGTTTCGTTTGTGGCTTGAACCGGTGCATTAAATGCAACCGCGGTATCGTTTTCGGCACACTAATGAAACCGACCAAAACGAACCAAAACATCTCTACTGGGTCCAAAAAAATGGATTGGATGCGTTCGTTTCGTTTCTCGCTCAAATCGGTGAATCGTTTCGTTTCCGGCCCGAACCGGTGCATCGTTTCATTCCCGACCCAAACCGGTGCATAAAATACAACCCGGCATCATTTTCGGCACACTAATGAAACTAACCAAAACGAACCAAAACATCACTATTGGATCCAAAAAAGTGGATAGGGTGCGTTCGTTTCGTTTCTGGACCGAAACTGTGCATCGTTTCGTTAACGGGCCGAACCGGTGCATTAAATGCAACCCCGTCCTGGTTTTTCGCACAGTAACGAAACTGACCAAAACCAACCAAAACATCGCTATTGGGTCCAAAAGGTGGATTGGGTGCATTCGTTTCGTTTCTTGACCGAAATTGTGCATCGTTTCGTTAACGGGCCGAACCGGTGCATTAAATGCAACCCCGGCATGGTTTCTCACACAGTAACGAAACTGACCAAAACGAACCAAAACATCACTATTGGGTCCAAAAAGGTGGATTGGGTGCGTTCGTTTCGTTTCTGGACCAAAACTGTGCATCGTTTCGTAAACGGGCCGAACCGGTGCATTAAATGCAACCGTGGCATGGTTTCTCGCACAGTAACGAAACTGACCAAAACGAACCAAAACATCACTATTGGGTCTAAAAAGTTGGATTGGGTGCGTTCGTTTCGTTTCTGGACCGAAACTGTGCATCGTTTCGTAAACGGGCCGAACCGGTGCATTAAATGCAACCCGGGCATGGTTTCTTGCACAGTAACGAAACTGACCAAAACGAACCAAAACATCACTATTAAGTCCAAAAAAGTGGATTCTACGCGTTCGTTTCGTAAACGGGCCGAACCGGTGCATTAAATGCAACCCCGGCATGGTTTCTCGCATAGTAACGAAACTGACCAAAACGAACCAAAACATCACTATTGGGTCCAAAAAGGTGGATTGGGTGCGTTCGTTTCGTTTCTGGACCGAAACTGTGCATCGTTTCGTAAACGGGCCGAACCGGTGCATTAAATGCAACCGTGGCATGGTTTCTCGCACAGTAACGAAACTGACCAAAACGAACCAAAACATCACTATTGGGTCCAAAAAGTTGGATTGGGTGCATTCGTTTCGTTTCTGGACCAAAACTGTGCATCGTTTCGTAAACGGGCCGAACCGGTGCATTAAATGCAACCCGGGCATGGTTTCTTGCACAGTAACGAAACTGACCAAAACGAACCAAAACATCACTATTGAGTCCAAAAAAGTGGATTCTACGCGTTCGTTTCGTAAACGGGCCGAACCGGTGCATTAAATGCAACCCCGGCATGGTTTCTCGCAAAGTAACGAAACTGACCAAAACGAACCAAAACATCACTATTGGGTCCAAAAAGGTGGATTGGGTGCGTTCGTTTCGTTTCTGGACCGAAACTGTGCATCTTTTCGTAAACGGGCCGAACCGGTGCATTAAACGCAACCCCGGCATGGTTTCTTGCACAGTAACGAAACTGACCAAAATGAACCAAAACATCACTATTGGGTCCAAAAAGGTGGATTGGGTGCGTTCGTTTCGTTTCTGGACCGAAACTGTGCATCGTTTCGTAAACGGGCCGAACCGGTGCATTAAATGCAACCCCGGCATGGTTTCTTGCACAGTAACGAAACTGACCAAAACGAACCAAAACATCACTATTGAGTCCAAAAAAGTGGATTCTACGCGTTCGTTTCGTTTCTGGCCCGAATCAATGCATCGTTTCATTTCCGGCCCGAATCGGTGCATTACATGCAACCCCGGTATAGTTTTCGGCACAATAACGAAACCGAATAAAACGAACCAAAACATCACTATTGGGTCCAAAAAAAATGGATTGGGTGCGTTCGTTTCGTTTCTGGCTCAAATCGGTGAATCATTTCGTTTCCGGCCCGAACCGGTGCATCGTTTCATTTCCGACCCGAACCGGTGCATAAAATACAACCCGGCATCATTTTCGGCACACTAATGAAACTAACCAAAACAAACCAAAACATCACTATTGGATCCAAAACAGTGGATTGGGTGCGTTCGTTTCGTTTCTGGACCGAAACTGTGCATCGTTTCGTTAACGGGCCGAACCGGTGCATTAAATGCAACCGCGGCATGGTTTTTCGCACAGTAACGAAACTGACCAAAACAAACCAAAACATCACTATTGGGTCCAAAAAGGTGGATTGGGTGTGTTCGTTTCGTTTCTGGACCGAAACTGTGCATCGTTTCGTAAACGGGCCGAACCGGTGCATTAAATGCAACCCCGTCCTGGTTTTTCGCACAGTAACGAAACTGACCAAAACCAACCAAAACATCGCTATTGGGTCCAAAAGGTGGATTGGGTGCATTCGTTTCGTTTCTTGACCGAAACTGTGCATCGTTTCGTTAACGGGCCGAACCGGTGCATTAAATGCAACCCCGGCATGGTTTCTCGCACAGTAACGAAACTGACCAAAACGAACCAAAACATCACTATTGGGTCCAAAAAGGTGGATTGGGTGCGTTCGTTTCGTTTCTGGACCGAAACTGTGCATCGTTTCGTAAACGGGCCGAACCGGTGCATTAAATGCAACCCCGTCCTGGTTTTTCGCACAGTAACGAAACTGACCAAAACCAACCAAAACATCGCTATTGGGTCCAAAAGGTGGATTGGGTGCATTCGTTTCGTTTCTTGACCGAAACTGTGCATCGTTTCGTTAACGGGCCGAACCGGTGCATTAAATGCAACCCCGGCATGGTTTCTCGCACAGTAACGAAACTGACCAAAACGAACCAAAACATCACTATTGGGTCCAAAAAGGTGGATTGGGTGCGTTCGTTTCGTTTCTGGACCGAAACTGTGCATCGTTTCGTAAACGGGCCGAACCGGTGCATTAAATGCAACCGTGGCATGGTTTCTCGCACAGTAACGAAACTGACCAAAACGAACCAAAACATCACTATTGGGTCCAAAAAGTTGGATTGGGTGCGTTCCTTTCGTTTCTGGACCGAAACTGTGCATCGTTTCGTAAACGGGCCGAACCGGTGCATTAAATGCAACCCGGGCATGGTTTCTTGCACAGTAACGAAACTGACCAAAACGAACCAAAACATCACTATTGAGTCCAAAAAAGTGGATTCTACGCGTTCGTTTCGTTAACGGGCCGAACCGGTGCATTAAATGCAACCCCGGCATGGTTTCTCGCACAGCAACGAAACTGACCAAAACGAACCAAAACATCACTATTGGGTCCAAAAAGGTGGATTGGGTGCGTTCGTTTCGTTTCTGGACCGAAACTGTGCATCGTTTCGTAAACGGGCCGAACCGGTGCATTAAATGCAACCCCGGCATGGTTTCTTGCACAGTAACGAAACTGACCAAAATGAACCAAAACATCACTATTGGGTCCAAAAAGGTGGATTGGGTGCGTTCGTTTCGTTTCTGGACCGAAACTGTGCATCGTTTCGTAAACGGGCCGAACCGGTGCATTAAATGCAACCCCGGCATGGTTTCTTGCACAGTAACGAAACTGACCAAAACGAACCAAAACATCACTATTGAGTCCAAAAAAGTGGATTCTACGCGTTTGTTTCGTTTCTGGCCCGAATCAATGCATCGTTTCATTTCCGGCCCGAATCGGTGCATTACATGCAACCCCGATATAGTTTTCGGCACAATAACGAAACCGAATAAAACGAACCAAAACATCACTATTGGGTCCGAAAAAAATGGATTGGGTGCGTTCGTTTCGTTTCTGGCTCAAATCGGTGAATCATTTCGTTTCCGGCCCGAACCGGTGCATCGTTTCATTTCCGACCCGAACCGGTGCATAAAATACAACCCGGCATCATTTTTGGCACACTAATGAAACTTACCAAAACATCACTATTGGGTCCAAAAAAGTGGATTGGGTATGTTCGTTTTATTTCTGGTCTAATCGGTGCATCGTTTTGCTTCTGGACCGAATCGGTGCATCGTTTCGTTTGTGGCTTGAACCGGTGCATTAAATGCAACCGCGGTATCGTTTTCGGCACACTAATGAAACCGACCAAAACGAACCAAAACATCTCTACTGGGTGCAAAAAAATGGATTGGATGCGTTCGTTTCATTTCTCGCTCAAATCGGTGAATCGTTTCGTTTCCGGCCCGAACCGGTGCATCGTTTCATTCCCGACCCAAACCGGTGCATAAAATACAACCCGGCATCATTTTCGGCACACTAATGAAACTAACCAAAACGAACCAAAACATCACTATTGGATCCAAAAAAGTGGATAGGGTGCGTTCGTTTCGTTTCTGGACCGAAACTGTGCATCGTTTCGTTAACGGGCCGAACCGGTGCATTAAATGCAACCGCGGCATGGTTTTTCGCACAGTAACGAAACTGACCAAAACAAACCAAAACATCACTATTGGGTCCAAAAAGGTGGATTGGGTGTGTTCGTTTCGTTTCTGGACCGAAACTGTGCATCGTTTCGTAAACGGGCCGAACCGATGCATTAAATGCAACCGCGGCATGGTTTTTTGCACAGTAACGAAACTGACCAAAACAAACCAAAACATCACTATTGGGTCCAAAAAGGTGAATCATTTAATGCATTTTGTTTCGTTTCTGGCTCAAATCGGTGAATCATTTCGTTTCCGGCCCGAACCGGTGCATCGTTTCATTTCCGACCCGAACCGGTGCATAAAATACAACCCGGCATCATTTTTGGCACACTAATGAAACTTACCAAAGCATCACTATTGGGTCCAAAAAAGTGGATTGGGTATGTTCGTTTTATTTCTGGTCTAATCGGTGCATCGTTTTGCTTCTGGACCGAATCGGTGCATCGTTTCGTTTGTGGCTTGAACCGGTGCATTAAATGCAACCGCGGTATCGTTTTCGGCACAGTAACGAAACTGACCAAAATGAACCAAAACATCACTATTGGGTCCAAAAAAGTGGATTGGGTATGTTCGTTTTATTTCTGGTCTAATCGGTGCATCGTTTTTCTTCTGGACCGAATCGGTGCATCGTTTCGTTTGTGGCTCGAACCGGTGCATTAAATGCAACCGCGGTATCGTTTTCGGCACACTAATGAAACCGACCAAAACAAACAAAAACATCTCTACTGGGTCCAAAAAAATGGATTGGATGCGTTCGTTTCATTTGTCGCTCAAATCGGTGAATCGTTTCGTTTCCGGCCCGAACCGGTGCATCGTTTCGTTAACGGGCCGAACCGGTGCATTAAATGCAACCCCGTCCTGGTTTTTCGCACAGTAACGAAACTGACCAAAACCAACCAAAACATCGCTATTGGGTCCAAAAGGTGGATTGGGTGCGTTCGTTTCGTTTCTTGACCGAAATTGTGCATCGTTTCGTTAACGGGCCGAACCGGTGCATTTAATGCAACCCCGGCATGGTTTTTCGCACAGTAACAAAACTGACCAAAACAAACCAAAACATCACTATTGGGTCCAAAAAGGTGGATTGGGTGCGTTCACTTCGTTTCTGGACCGAAATTGTGCATCGTTTCGTTAACGTGCTGAACCGGTGCATTAAATGCAACCCCGGCATGGTTTTTCGCACAGTAACGAAACAGACCAAAACGAACCAAAACATCACTATTGGGTCCAAAAAGGTGGATTGGGTGCGTTCGTTTCGTTTCTGGACCAAAACTGTGCATCGTTTCGTTAACGGGCCGAACCGGTGCATTAAATGCAACCCCGGCATGGTTTCTTGCACAGTAACGAAACTGACCAAAATGAACCAAAACATCACTATTGGGTCCAAAAAGGTGGATTGGGTGCGTTCGTTTCGTTTCTGGACCAAAACTGTGCATCGTTTCGTTAACGGGCCGAACCGGTGCATTAAATGCAACCGCGGCATGGTTTCTCGCACAGTAACGAAACTGACCAAAACGAACCAAAACATCACTATTGGGTCCAAAAAGGTGGATTGGGTGCGTTCGTTTCGTTTCTGGACCGAAATTGTCCATTGTTTCGTAAACGGGCCGAACCGGTGCATTAAATGCAACCCCGGCATGGTTTTTCGCACAGTAACGAAACTGACCAAAAGAACCCAAAGATCACTATTTGGTCCAAAAAGGTGGATTGGGTGCGTACGTTCCGTTTCTGGACCGAAACTGTGCATCGTTTCGTTAACGGGCCGAACCGGTGCATTAAATGCAACCGCGGCATGGTTTCTCGCACAGTAACGAAACTGACCAAAACGAACCAAAACATCACTATTGGGTCCAAAAAGGTGGATTGGGTGCGTACGTTTCGTTTCTAGACCGAAACTGTGCGTCGTTTCGTTAACGGGCCGAACCGGTGCATTAAATGCAACCCCGGCATGGTTTTTCACACAGTAATGAAACTGAACAAAACGAACCAAAACATCACAATTGTGTCCAAAAAGGTGGATTGGGTGCGTTTGTATCGTTTCTGGACAAAAACTGTGCATCGTTTCATTAACGGGCCGAACCGGTGCATTAAATGCAACCGCAGCATGGTTTCTCGCACAGTAACGAAACTGACCAAAACGAACCAAAACATCACTATTGGGTCCAAAAAGGTGGATTGGGTGCGTTCGTTTCGTTTCTGGACCGAAATTGTGCATCGTTTCGTAAACGGGCCGAACCGGTGCATTAAATGCAACGCCGGCATGGTTTTTCGCACAGTAACGAAACTGACCAAAACGAACCAAAACATCACTATTGGGTCCAAAAAGGTGGATTGGGTGCGTACGTTTCGTATCTGGACCGAAACTGTGCATCGTATCGTTAACGTGTTGAACCTGTGCATTAAATGCAACCATGACATGGTTTCTCGCACAGTAATGAAACTGACTAAAACGAACCAAAACATCACTATTGGGTCTAAAAAGGTGGATTGGGTGCGTTCGTTTCGTTTCTGGACCAAATCTGTGCATCGTTTTGTCAACGGGCCGAACCGGTGCATTAAATGCAACCCCGGCATGATTTCTCGCACAGTAACGAAACTGACCAAAACGAACCAAAACATCACTATTGGGTCCAAAAAGGTGGATTGGGTGCGTTCGTTTCGTTTCTGGACCGAAACTGTGCATCGTTTCGTAAATGGGCCGAACCGGTGCATTAAATGCAACCCCGGCATGGTTTCTTGCACAGTAACGAAACTGACCAAAACGAACCAAAACATAACTATTGGGTCCAAAAAGGTGGATTGGGTGCGTTCGTTTCGTTTCTGGACCGAAACTGTGCATCGTTTCGTAAACGGGCCGAACCGGTGCATTAAATGCAACCCCGGCATGGTTTCTTGCACAGTAACGAAACTGACCAAAACGAACCAAAACATCACTATTGAGTCCAAAAAAGTGGATTCTACGCGTTCGTTTCGTTAACGGGCCGAACCGGTGCATTAAATGCAACCCCGGCATGGTTTCTCGCACAGTAACGAAACTGACCAAAACGAACCAAAACATCACTATTGGGTCCAAAAAGGTGGATTGGGTGCGTTCGTTTCGTTTCTGGACCGAAACTGTGCATCGTTTCGTAAACGGGCCGAACCGGTGCATTAAATGCAACCCCGGCATGGTTTCTCGCACAGTAACGAAACTGACCAAAACGAACCAAAACATCACTATTGGGTCCAAAAAGGTGGATTGGGTGCGTTCGTTTCATTTCGGACCGAAACTGTGCATCGTTTCGTAAATGGGCCGAACCGGTGCATTAAATGCAACCCCGGCATGGTTTTTCGCACAGTAACAAAACTGACCAAAACGAACCAAAACATCACTATTGGGTCCAAAAAGGTGGATTGGGTGCGTTCGTTTCGTTTCTGGACCGAAACTGTGCATCGTTTCGTAAACGGGCCGAACCGGTGCATTAAATGCAACCCCGGCATGGTTTCTTGCACAGTAACGAAACTGACCAAAACGAACCAAAACATCACTATTGGGTCCAAAAAGGTGGATTGGGTGCGTTCGTTTCGTTTCTGGACCGAAACTGTGCATCGTTTCGTAAACGGGCCGAACCGGTGCATTAAATGCAACCCCGGCATGGTTTCTTGCACAGTAACGAAACTGACCAAAACGAACCAAAACATCACTATTGAGTCCAAAAAAGTGGATTCTACGCGTTCGTTTCGTTTCTGGCCCGAATCAATGCATCGTTTCATTTCCGGCCCGAATCGGTGCATTACATGCAACCCCGGTATAGTTTTCGGCACAATAACGAAACCGAATAAAACGAACCAAAACATCACTATTGGGTCCAAAAAAAATGGATTGGGTGCGTTCGTTTCGTTTCTGGCTCAAATCGGTGAATCATTTCGTTTCCGGCCTGAACCGGTGCATCGTTTCATTTCCGACCCGAACCGGTGCATAAAATACAACCCGGCATCATTTTTGGCACACTAATGAAACTTACCAAAACATCACTATTGGGTCCAAAAAAGTGGATTGGGTATGTTCGTTTTATTTCTGGTCTAATCGGTGCATCGTTTTGCTTCTGGACCGAATCGGTGCATCGTTTCGTTTGTGGCTTGAACCGGTGCATTAAATGCAACCGCGGTATCGTTTTCGGCACACTAATGAAACCGACCAAAACGAACCAAAACATCTCTACTGGGTCCAAAAAAATGGATTGGATGCGTTCGTTTCGTTTCTCGCTCAAATCGGTGAATCGTTTCGTTTCCGGCCCGAACCGGTGCATCGTTTCATTCCCGACCCAAACCGGTGCATAAAATACAACCCGGCATCATTTTCGGCACACTAATGAAACTAACCAAAACGAACCAAAACATCACTATTGGATCCAAAAAAGTGGATAGGGTGCGTTCGTTTCGTTTCTGGACCGAAACTGTGTATCGTTTCGTTAACGGGCCGAACCGGTGCATTAAATGCAACCGCGGCATGGTTTTTCGCACAGTAACGAAACTGACCAAAACAAACCAAAACATCACTATTGGGTCCAAAAAGGTGGATTGGGTGTGTTCGTTTCGTTTCTGGACCGAAACTGTGCATCGTTTCGTAAACGGGCCGAACCGATGCATTAAATGCAACCGCGGCATGGTTTTTTGCACAGTAACGAAACTGACCAAAACGAACCAAAACATCACTATTGGATCCAAAAAGGTGGTTGGGTGCATTCGTTTCATTTCTTGACCGAAATTGTGCATCGTTTCGATAACGGGCCGAACCGGTGCATTAAATGCAACCCCGGCATGGTTTCTTGCACAGTAACGAAACTGACCAAAATGAACCAAAACTTCACTATTGGGTCCAAAAAAGTGGATTGGGTATGTTCGTTTTATTTCTGGTCTAATCGGTGCATCGTTTTTCTTCTGGACCGAATCGGTGCATCGTTTCGTTTGTGGCTCGAACCGGTGCATTAAATGCAACCGCGGTATCGTTTTCGGCACACTAATGAAACCGACCAAAACAAACAAAAACATCTCTACTGGGTCCAAAAAAATGGATTGGATGCGTTCGTTTCATTTGTCGCTCAAATCGGTGAATCGTTTCGTTTCCGGCCCGAACCGGTGCATCGTTTCATTTCCGACCCGAACCGGTGCATAAAATACAACCCGGCATCATTTTCGGCACACTAATGAAACTAACCAAAACATCACTATTGGATCCAAAACAGTGGATTGGGTGCGTTCGTTTCGTTTCTGGACCGAAACTGTGCATCGTTTCGTTAACGGGCCGAACCGGTGCATTAAATGCAACCCCGTCCTGGTTTTTCGCACAGTAACGAAACTGACCAAAACCAACCAAAACATCGCTATTGGGTCCAAAAGGTGGATTGGGTGCATTCGTTTCGTTTCTTGACCGAAATTGTGCATCGTTTCGTTAACGGGCCGAACCGGTGCATTAAATGCAACCCCGGCATGGTTTCTCGCACAGTAACGAAACTGACCAAAACGAACCAAAACATCACTATTGGGTCCAAAAAGGTGGATTGGGTGCGTTCGTTTCATTTCTGGACCGAAACTGTGCATCGTTTCGTAAACGGGCCGAACCGGTGCATTAAATGCAACCGTGGCATGGTTTCTCGCACAGTAACGAAACTGACCAAAACGAACCAAAACATCACTATTGGGTCCAAAAAGTTGGATTGGGTGCGTTCGTTTCGTTTCTGGACCGAAACTGTGCATCGTTTCGTAAACGGGCCGAACCGGTGCATTAAATGCAACCCGGGCATGGTTTCTTGCACAGTAACGAAACTGACCAAAACGAACCAAAACATCACTATTGAGTCCAAAAAAGTGGATTCTACGCGTTCGTTTCGTTAACGGGCCGAACCGGTGCATTAAATGCAACCCCGGCATGGTTTCTCGCACAGTAACGAAACTGACCAAAACGAACCAAAACATCACTATTGGGTCCAAAAAGGTGGATTGGGTGCGTTCGTTTCGTTTCTGGACCGAAACTGTGCATCGTTTCGTAAACGGGCCGAACCGGTGCATTAAATGCAACCCCGGCATGGTTTCTTGCACAGTAACGAAACTGACCAAAATGAACCAAAACATCACTATTGGGTCCAAAAAGGTGGATTGGGTGCGTTCGTTTCGTTTCTGGACCGAAACTGTGCATCGTTTCGTAAACGGGCCGAACCGGTGCATTAAATGCAACCCCGGCATGGTTTCTTGCACAGTAACGAAACTGACCAAAACGAACCAAAACATCACTTTTGAGTCCAAAAAAGTGGATTCTACGCGTTCGTTTCGTTTCTGGCCCGAATCAATGCATCGTTTCATTTCCGGCCCGAATCGGTGCATTACATGCAACCCCGGTATAGTTTTCGGCACAATAACGAAACCGAATAAAACGAACCAAAACATCACTATTGGGTCCAAAAAAAATGGATTGGGTGCGTTCGTTTCGTTTCTGGCTCAAATCGGTGAATCATTTCGTTTCCGGCCCGAACCGGTGCATCGTTTCATTTCCGACCCGAACCGGTGCATAAAATACAACCCGGCATCATTTTTGGCACACTAATGAAACTTACCAAAACATCACTATTGGGTCCAAAAAAGTGGATTGGGTATGTTCGTTTTATTTCTGGTCTAATCGGTGCATCGTTTTTCTTCTGGACCGAATCGGTGCATCGTTTTGTTTGTGGCTCGAACCGGTGCATTAAATGCAACCGCGGTATCGTTTTCGGCACACTAATGAAACCGACCAAAACAAACAAAAACATCTCTACTGGGTCCAAAAAAATGGATTGGATGCGTTCGTTTCGTTTCTCGCTCAAATCGGTGAATCGTTTCGTTTCCGGCCCGAACCGGTGCATCGTTTCATTCCCGACCCAAACCGGTGCATAAAATACAACCCGGCATCATTTTCGGCACACTAATGAAACTAACCAAAACGAACCAAAACATCACTATTGGATCCAAAAAAGTGGATAGGGTGCGTTCGTTTCGTTTCTGGACCGAAACTGTGCATCGTTTCGTTAACGGGCCGAACCGGTGCATTAAATGCAACCGCGGCATGGTTTTTCGCACAGTAACGAAACTGACCAAAACGAACCAAAACATCACTATTGGATCCAAAAAGGTGGATTGGGTGCGTTCGTTTCATTTCTTGACCGAAATTGTGCATCGTTTCGTTAACGGGCCGAACCGGCGCATTAAATGCAACCCCGGCATGGTTTCTTGCACAGTAATGAAACTGACCAAAATGAACCAAAACATCACTATTGGGTCCAAAAAAGTGGATTGGGTATGTTCGTTTTATTTCTGGTCTAATCGGTGCATCGTTTTTCTTCTGGACCGAATCGGTGCATCGTTTCGTTTGTGGCTCGAACCGGTGCATTAAATGCAACCGCGGTATCGTTTTCGGCACACTAATGAAACCGACCAAAACAAACAAAAACATCTCTACTGGGTCCAAAAAAATGGATTGGATGCGTTCGTTTCATTTGTCGCTCAAATCGGTGAATCGTTTCGTTTCCGGCCCGAACCGGTGCATCGTTTCATTTCCGACCCGAACCGGTGCATAAAATACAACCCGGCATCATTTTCGGCACACTAATGAAACTAACCAAAACAAACCAAAACATCACTATTAAATGCAACCCCGTCCTGGTTTTTCGCACAGTAACGAAACTGACCAAAACCAACCAAAACATCGCTATTGGGTCCAAAAGGTGGATTGGGTGCATTCGTTTCGTTTCTTGACCGAAATTGTGCATCGTTTCGTTAACGGGCCGAACCGGTGCATTAAATGCAACCCCGGCATGGTTTCTCGCACATTATCGAAACTGACCAAAACGAACCAAAACATCACTATTGGGTCCAAAAAGGTGGATTGGGTGCGTTCGTTTCGTTTCTGGACCGAAACTGTGCATCGTTTCGTAAACGGGCCGAACCGGTGCATTAAATGCAACCCCGGCATGGTTTCTTGCACAGTAACGAAACTGACCAAAACGAACCAAAACATCACTATTGGGTCCAAAAAGGTGGATTGGTGCGTTCGTTTCGTTTCTTGACCGAAACTGTGCATCGTTTCGTAAACAGGCCGAACCGGTGCATTAAATGCAACCGTGGCATGGTTTCTCGCACAGTAACGAAACTGACCAAAACGAACCAAAACATCACTATTGGGTCCAAAAAGTTGGATTGGGTGCGTTCGTTTCGTTTCTGGACCGAAACTGTGCATCGTTTCGTAAACGGGCCGAACCGGTGCATTAAATGCAACCCGGGCATGGTTTCTTGCACAGTAACGAAACTGACCAAAACGAACCAAAACATCACTATTGAGTCCAAAAAAGTGGATTCTACGCGTTCGTTTCGTTAACGGTCCGAACCGGTGCATTAAATGCAACCCCGGCATGGTTTCTTGCACAGTAACGAAACTGACCAAAACGAACCAAAACATCACTATTGGGTCCAAAAAGGTGGATTGGTGCGTTCGTTTCGTTTCTTGACCGAAACTGTGCATCGTTTCGTAAACAGGCCGAACCGGTGCATTAAATGCAACCGTGGCATGGTTTCTCGCACAGTAACGAAACTGACCAAAACGAACCAAAACATCACTATTGGGTCCAAAAAGTTGGATTGGGTGCGTTCGTTTCGTTTCTGGACCGAAACTGTGCATCGTTTCGTTAACGGGCCGAACCGGTGCATTAAATGCAACCCCGTCCTGGTTTTTCGCACAGTAACGAAACTGACCAAAACCAACCAAAACATCGCTATTGGGTCCAAAAGGTGGATTGGGTGCATTCGTTTCGTTTCTTGACCGAAATTGTGCATCGTTTCGTTAACGGGCCGAACCGGTGCATTAAATGCAACCCCGGCATGGTTTCTCGCACAGTAACGAAACTGACCAAAACGAACCAAAACATCACTATTGGGTCCAAAAAGGTGGATTGGGTGCGTTCGTTTCATTTCTGGACCGAAACTGTGCATCGTTTCGTAAACGGGCCGAACCGGTGCATTAAATGCAACCGTGGCATGGTTTCTCACACAGTAACGAAACTGACCAAAACGAACCAAAACATCACTATTGGGTCCAAAAAGTTGGATTGGGTGCGTTCGTTTCGTTTCTGGACCGAAACTGTGCATCGTTTCGTAAACGGGCCGAACCGGTGCATTAAATGCAACCCGGGCATGGTTTCTTGCACAGTAACGAAACTGACCAAAACGAACCAAAACATCACTATTGAGTCCAAAAAAGTGGATTCTACGCGTTCGTTTCGTTAACGGGCCGAACCGGTGCATTAAATGCAACCCCGGCATGGTTTCTCGCACAGTAACGAAACTGACCAAAACGAACCAAAACATCACTATTGGGTCCAAAAAGGTGGATTGGGTGCGTTCGTTTCGTTTCTGGACCGAAACTGTGCATCGTTTCGTAAACGGGCCGAACCGGTGCATTAAATGCAACCCCGGCATGGTTTCTTGCACAGTAACGAAACTGACCAAAATGAACCAAAACATCACTATTGGGTCCAAAAAGGTGGATTGGGTGCGTTCGTTTCGTTTCTGGACCGAAACTGTGCATCGTTTCGTAAACGGGCCGAACCGGTGCATTAAATGCAACCCCGGCATGGTTTCTTGCACAGTAACGAAACTGACCAAAACGAACCAAAACATCACTTTTGAGTCCAAAAAAGTGGATTCTACGCGTTCGTTTCGTTTCTGGCCCGAATCAATGCATCGTTTCATTTCCGGCCCGAATCGGTGCATTACATGCAACCCCGGTATAGTTTTCGGCACAATAACGAAACCGAATAAAACGAACCAAAACATCACTATTGGGTCCAAAAAAAATGGATTGGGTGCGTTCGTTTCGTTTCTGGCTCAAATCGGTGAATCATTTCGTTTCCGGCCCGAACCGGTGCATCGTTTCATTTCCGACCCGAACCGGTGCATAAAATACAACCCGGCATCATTTTTGGCACACTAATGAAACTTACCAAAACATCACTATTGGGTCCAAAAAAGTGGATTGGGTATGTTCGTTTTATTTCTGGTCTAATCGGTGCATCGTTTTTCTTCTGGACCGAATCGGTGCATCGTTTCGTTTGTGGCTCGAACCGGTGCATTAAATGCAACCGCGGTATCGTTTTCGGCACACTAATGAAACCGACCAAAACAAACAAAAACATCTCTACTGGGTCCAAAAAAATGGATTGGATGCGTTCGTTTCGTTTCTCGCTCAAATCGGTGAATCGTTTCGTTTCCGGCCCGAACCGGTGCATCGTTTCATTCCCGACCCAAACCGGTGCATAAAATACAACCCGGCATCATTTTCGGCACACTAATGAAACTAACCAAAACGAACCAAAACATCACTATTGGATCCAAAAAAGTGGATAGGGTGCGTTCGTTTCGTTTCTGGACCGAAACTGTGCATCGTTTCGTTAACGGGCCGAACCGGTGCATTAAATGCAACCGCGGCATGGTTTTTCGCACAGTAACGAAACTGACCAAAACAAACCAAAACATCACTATTGGGTCCAAAAAGGTGGATTGGGTGTGTTCGTTTCGTTTCTGGACCGAAACTGTGCATCGTTTCGTAAACGGGCCGAACCGATGCATTAAATGCAACCGCGGCATGGTTTTTTGCACAGTAACGAAACTGACCAAAACGAACCAAAACATCACTATTGGATCCAAAAAGGTGGATTGGGTGCGTTCGTTTCATTTCTTGACCGAAATTGTGCATCGTTTCGTTAACGGGCCGAACCGGCGCATTAAATGCAACCCCGGCATGGTTTCTTGCACAGTAATGAAACTGACCAAAATGAACCAAAACATCACTATTGGGTCCAAAAAAGTGGATTGGGTATGTTCGTTTTATTTCTGGTCTAATCGGTGCATCGTTTTTCTTCTGGACCGAATCGGTGCATCGTTTCGTTTGTGGCTCGAACCGGTGCATTAAATGCAACCGCGGTATCGTTTTCGGCACACTAATGAAACCGACCAAAACAAACAAAAACATCTCTACTGGGTCCAAAAAAATGGATTGGATGCGTTCG
Source organism: Echinochloa phyllopogon (assembly GCA_033239725.1). Classification (NCBI taxonomy): domain Eukaryota; kingdom Viridiplantae; phylum Streptophyta; class Magnoliopsida; order Poales; family Poaceae; genus Echinochloa; species Echinochloa phyllopogon. The sequence continues at coordinate 33,955,802 of BTCW01000014.1, read as the reverse complement.
TTTCATTTGTCGCTCAAATCGGTGAATCGTTTCGTTTCCGGCCCGAACCGGTGCATCGTTTCATTTCCGACCCGAACCGGTGCATAAAATACAACCCGGCATCATTTTCGGCACACTAATGAAACTAACCAAAACAAACCAAAACATCACTATTAAATGCAACCCCGTCCTGGTTTTTCGCACAGTAACGAAACTGACCAAAACCAACCAAAACATCGCTATTGGGTCCAAAAGGTGGATTGGGTGCATTCGTTTCGTTTCTTGACCGAAATTGTGCATCGTTTCGTTAACGGGCCGAACCGGTGCATTAAATGCAACCCCGGCATGGTTTCTCGCACATTATCGAAACTGACCAAAACGAACCAAAACATCACTATTGGGTCCAAAAAGGTGGATTGGGTGCGTTCGTTTCGTTTCTGGACCGAAACTGTGCATCGTTTCGTAAACGGGCCGAACCGGTGCATTAAATGCAACCCCGGCATGGTTTCTTGCACAGTAACGAAACTGACCAAAACGAACCAAAACATCACTATTGGGTCCAAAAAGGTGGATTGGTGCGTTCGTTTCGTTTCTTGACCGAAACTGTGCATCGTTTCGTAAACAGGCCGAACCGGTGCATTAAATGCAACCGTGGCATGGTTTCTCGCACAGTAACGAAACTGACCAAAACGAACCAAAACATCACTATTGGGTCCAAAAAGTTGGATTGGGTGCGTTCGTTTCGTTTCTGGACCGAAACTGTGCATCGTTTCGTAAACGGGCCGAACCGGTGCATTAAATGCAACCCGGGCATGGTTTCTTGCACAGTAACGAAACTGACCAAAACGAACCAAAACATCACTATTGAGTCCAAAAAAGTGGATTCTACGCGTTCGTTTCGTTAACGGTCCGAACCGGTGCATTAAATGCAACCCCGGCATGGTTTCTTGCACAGTAACGAAACTGACCAAAACGAACCAAAACATCACTATTGGGTCCAAAAAGGTGGATTGGTGCGTTCGTTTCGTTTCTTGACCGAAACTGTGCATCGTTTCGTAAACAGGCCGAACCGGTGCATTAAATGCAACCGTGGCATGGTTTCTCGCACAGTAACGAAACTGACCAAAACGAACCAAAACATCACTATTGGGTCCAAAAAGTTGGATTGGGTGCGTTCGTTTCGTTTCTGGACCGAAACTGTGCATCGTTTCGTTAACGGGCCGAACCGGTGCATTAAATGCAACCCCGTCCTGGTTTTTCGCACAGTAACGAAACTGACCAAAACCAACCAAAACATCGCTATTGGGTCCAAAAGGTGGATTGGGTGCATTCGTTTCGTTTCTTGACCGAAATTGTGCATCGTTTCGTTAACGGGCCGAACCGGTGCATTAAATGCAACCCCGGCATGGTTTCTCGCACAGTAACGAAACTGACCAAAACGAACCAAAACATCACTATTGGGTCCAAAAAGGTGGATTGGGTGCGTTCGTTTCATTTCTGGACCGAAACTGTGCATCGTTTCGTAAACGGGCCGAACCGGTGCATTAAATGCAACCGTGGCATGGTTTCTCACACAGTAACGAAACTGACCAAAACGAACCAAAACATCACTATTGGGTCCAAAAAGTTGGATTGGGTGCGTTCGTTTCGTTTCTGGACCGAAACTGTGCATCGTTTCGTAAACGGGCCGAACCGGTGCATTAAATGCAACCCGGGCATGGTTTCTTGCACAGTAACGAAACTGACCAAAACGAACCAAAACATCACTATTGAGTCCAAAAAAGTGGATTCTACGCGTTCGTTTCGTTAACGGGCCGAACCGGTGCATTAAATGCAACCCCGGCATGGTTTCTCGCACAGTAACGAAACTGACCAAAACGAACCAAAACATCACTATTGGGTCCAAAAAGGTGGATTGGGTGCGTTCGTTTCGTTTCTGGACCGAAACTGTGCATCGTTTCGTAAACGGGCCGAACCGGTGCATTAAATGCAACCCCGGCATGGTTTCTTGCACAGTAACGAAACTGACCAAAATGAACCAAAACATCACTATTGGGTCCAAAAAGGTGGATTGGGTGCGTTCGTTTCGTTTCTGGACCGAAACTGTGCATCGTTTCGTAAACGGGCCGAACCGGTGCATTAAATGCAACCCCGGCATGGTTTCTTGCACAGTAACGAAACTGACCAAAACGAACCAAAACATCACTTTTGAGTCCAAAAAAGTGGATTCTACGCGTTCGTTTCGTTTCTGGCCCGAATCAATGCATCGTTTCATTTCCGGCCCGAATCGGTGCATTACATGCAACCCCGGTATAGTTTTCGGCACAATAACGAAACCGAATAAAACGAACCAAAACATCACTATTGGGTCCAAAAAAAATGGATTGGGTGCGTTCGTTTCGTTTCTGGCTCAAATCGGTGAATCATTTCGTTTCCGGCCCGAACCGGTGCATCGTTTCATTTCCGACCCGAACCGGTGCATAAAATACAACCCGGCATCATTTTTGGCACACTAATGAAACTTACCAAAACATCACTATTGGGTCCAAAAAAGTGGATTGGGTATGTTCGTTTTATTTCTGGTCTAATCGGTGCATCGTTTTTCTTCTGGACCGAATCGGTGCATCGTTTCGTTTGTGGCTCGAACCGGTGCATTAAATGCAACCGCGGTATCGTTTTCGGCACACTAATGAAACCGACCAAAACAAACAAAAACATCTCTACTGGGTCCAAAAAAATGGATTGGATGCGTTCGTTTCGTTTCTCGCTCAAATCGGTGAATCGTTTCGTTTCCGGCCCGAACCGGTGCATCGTTTCATTCCCGACCCAAACCGGTGCATAAAATACAACCCGGCATCATTTTTGGCACACTAATGAAACTAACCAAAACGAACCAAAACATCACTATTGGATCCAAAAAAGTGGATAGGGTGCGTTCGTTTCGTTTCTGGACCGAAACTGTGCATCGTTTCGTTAACGGGCCGAACCGGTGCATTAAATGCAACCGCGGCATGGTTTTTCGCACAGTAACGAAACTGACCAAAACAAACCAAAACATCACTATTGGGTCCAAAAAGGTGGATTGGGTGTGTTCGTTTCGTTTCTGGACCGAAACTGTGCATCGTTTCGTAAACGGGCCGAACCGATGCATTAAATGCAACCGCGGCATGGTTTTTTGCACAGTAACGAAACTGACCAAAACGAACCAAAACATCACTATTGGATCCAAAAAGGTGGATTGGGTGCGTTCGTTTCATTTCTTGACCGAAATTGTGCATCGTTTCGTTAACGGGCCGAACCGGCGCATTAAATGCAACCCCGGCATGGTTTCTTGCACAGTAATGAAACTGACCAAAATGAACCAAAACATCACTATTGGGTCCAAAAAAGTGGATTGGGTATGTTCGTTTTATTTCTGGTCTAATCGGTGCATCGTTTTTCTTCTGGACCGAATCGGTGCATCGTTTCGTTTGTGGCTCGAACCGGTGCATTAAATGCAACCGCGGTATCGTTTTCGGCACACTAATGAAACCGACCAAAACAAACAAAAACATCTCTACTGGGTCCAAAAAAATGGATTGGATGCGTTCGTTTCATTTGTCGCTCAAATCGGTGAATCGTTTCGTTTCCGGCCCGAACCGGTGCATCGTTTCATTTCCGACCCGAACCGGTGCATAAAATACAACCCGGCATCATTTTCGGCACACTAATGAAACTAACCAAAACAAACCAAAACATCACTATTAAATGCAACCCCGTCCTGGTTTTTCGCACAGTAACGAAACTGACCAAAACCAACCAAAACATCGCTATTGGGTCCAAAAGGTGGATTGGGTGCATTCGTTTCGTTTCTTGACCGAAATTGTGCATCGTTTCGTTAACGGGCCGAACCGGTGCATTAAATGCAACCCCGGCATGGTTTCTCGCACATTATCGAAACTGACCAAAACGAACCAAAACATCACTATTGGGTCCAAAAAGGTGGATTGGGTGCGTTCGTTTCGTTTCTGGACCGAAACTGTGCATCGTTTCGTAAACGGGCCGAACCGGTGCATTAAATGCAACCCCGGCATGGTTTCTTGCACAGTAACGAAACTGACCAAAACGAACCAAAACATCACTATTGGGTCCAAAAAGGTGGATTGGTGCGTTCGTTTCGTTTCTTGACCGAAACTGTGCATCGTTTCGTAAACAGGCCGAACCGGTGCATTAAATGCAACCGTGGCATGGTTTCTCGCACAGTAACGAAACTGACCAAAACGAACCAAAACATCACTATTGGGTCCAAAAAGTTGGATTGGGTGCGTTCGTTTCGTTTCTGGACCGAAACTGTGCATCGTTTCGTAAACGGGCCGAACCGGTGCATTAAATGCAACCCGGGCATGGTTTCTTGCACAGTAACGAAACTGACCAAAACGAACCAAAACATCACTATTGAGTCCAAAAAAGTGGATTCTACGCGTTCGTTTCGTTAACGGTCCGAACCGGTGCATTAAATGCAACCCCGGCATGGTTTCTTGCACAGTAACGAAACTGACCAAAACGAACCAAAACATCACTATTGGGTCCAAAAAGGTGGATTGGTGCGTTCGTTTCGTTTCTTGACCGAAACTGTGCATCGTTTCGTAAACAGGCCGAACCGGTGCATTAAATGCAACCGTGGCATGGTTTCTCGCACAGTAACGAAACTGACCAAAACGAACCAAAACATCACTATTGGGTCCAAAAAGTTGGATTGGGTGCGTTCGTTTCGTTTCTGGACCGAAACTGTGCATCGTTTCGTAAACGGTCCGAACCGGTGCATTAAATGCAACCCGGGCATGGTTTCTTGCACAGTAACGAAACTGACCAAAACGAACCAAAACATCACTATTGAGTCCAAAAAACTGGATTCTACGCGTTCGTTTCGTTAACGGGCCGAACCGGTGCATTAAATGCAACCCCGGCATGGTTTCTCGCACAATAACGAAACTGACCAAAACGAACCAAAACATCACTATTGAGTCCAAAAAAGTGGATTCTACGCGTTCGTTTCGTTTCTGGCCCGAATCAATGCATCGTTTCATTTCCGGCCCGAATCGGTGCATTACATGCAACCCCGGTATAGTTTTCGGCACAATAACGAAACCGAATAAAACGAACCAAAACATCACTATTGGGTCCAAAAAAAATGGATTGGGTGCGTTCGTTTCGTTTCTGGCTCAAATCGGTGAATCATTTCGTTTCCGGCCCGAACCGGTGCATCGTTTCATTTCCGACCCGAACCGGTGCATAAAATACAACCCGGCATCATTTTCGGCACACTAATGAAACTTACCAAAACATCACTATTGGGTCCAAAAAAGTGGATTGGGTATGTTCGTTTTATTTCTGGTCTAATCGGTGCATCGTTTTGCTTCTGGACCGAATCGGTGCATCGTTTCTTTTGTGGCTTGAACCGGTGCATTAAATGCAACCGCGGTATCGTTTTCGGCACACTAATGAAACCGACCAAAACGAACCAAAACATCTCTACTGGGTCCAAAAAAATGGATTGGATGCGTTCGTTTCGTTTCTCGCTCAAATCGGTGAATCGTTTCGTTTCTGGCCCGAACCGGTGCATCGTTTCATTCCCGACCCAAACTGGTGCATAAAATACAACCCGGCATCATTTTCGGCACACTAATGAAACTAACCAAAACGAACCAAAACATCACTATTGGATCCAAAAAAGTGGATTGGGTGCGTTCGTTTCGTTTCTGGACCGAAACTGTGCATCGTTTCGTTAACGGGCCGAACCGGTGCATTAAATGCAACCGCGGCATGGTTTTTCGCACAGTAACGAAACTGACCAAAACAAACCAAAACATCACTATTGGGTCCAAAAAGGTGGATTGGGTGCGTTCGTTTCGTTTCTGGACCGAAACTGTGCATCGTTTCGTAAACGGGCCGAACCGATGCATTAAATGCAACCGCGGCATGGTTTTTTGCACAGTAACGAAACTGACCAAAACGGACCAAAACATCACTATTGGATCCAAAAAGGTGGATTGGGTGCGTTCGTTTCATTTCTTGACCGAAATTGTGCATCGTTTCGTTAACGGGCCGAACCGGTGCATTAAATGCAACCCCGGCATGGTTTCTTGCACAGTAACGAAACTGACCAAAATGAACCAAAACATCACTATTGGGTCCAAAAAAGTGGATTGGGTATGTTCGTTTTATTTCTGGTCTAATCGGTGCATCGTTTTTCTTCTGGACCGAATCGGTGCATCGTTTCGTTTGTGGCTCGAACCGGTGCATTAAATGGAACCGTGGTATCGTTTTCGGCACACTAATGAAACCGACCAAAACAAACAAAAACATCTCTACTGGGTCCAAAAAAATGGATTGGATGCGTTCGTTTCATTTGTCGCTCAAATCGGTGAATCGTTTCGTTTCCGGCCCGAACCGGTGCATCGTTTCATTTCCGACCCGAACCGGTGCATAAAATACAACCCGGCATCATTTTCGGCACACTAATGAAACTATCCAAAACAAACCAAAACATCACTATTGGATCCAAAACAGTGGATTGGGTGCGTTCGTTTCGTTTCTGGACCGAAACTGTGCATCGTTTCGTTAACGGGCCGAACCGGTGCATTAAATGCAACCCCGTCCTGGTTTTTCGCACAGTAACGAAACTGACCAAAACCAACCAAAACATCGCTATTGGGTCCAAAAGGTGGATTGGGTGCATTCGTTTCGTTTCTTGACCGAAATTGTGCATCGTTTCGTTAACGGGCCGAACCGGTGCATTAAATGCAACCCCGGCATGGTTTCTCGCACAGTAACGAAACTGACCAAAACGAACCAAAACATCACTATTGGGTCCAAAAAGGTGGATTGGGTGCGTTCGTTTCGTTTCTGGACCGAAACTGTGCATCGTTTCGTAAACGGGCCGAACCGGTGCATTAAATGCAACCCCGGCATGGTTTCTTGCACAGTAACGAAACTGACCAAAACGAACCAAAACATCACTATTGGGTCCAAAAAGTTGGATTGGGTGCGTTCGTTTCGTTTCTGGACCGAAACTGTGCATCGTTTCGTAAACGGGCCGAACCGGTGCATTAAATGCAACCCGGGCATGGTTTCTTGCACAGTAACGAAACTGAGCAAAACGACCAAAACATCACTATTGAGTCCAAAAAAGTGGATTCTACGCGTTCGTTTCGTTTCTGGCCCGAATCAATGCATCGTTTCATTTCCGGCCCGAACCGGTGCATTAAATGCAACCTCGGCATGGTTTCTCGCACAGTAACGAAACTGACCAAAACGAACCAAAACATCACTATTGGGTCCAAAAAGGTGGATTGGGTGCGTTCGTTTCGTTTCCGGACTGAAACTATGCATCGTTTCGTTAACGTGCCGAACCGGTGCATTAAATGCAACCCCGGCATGGTTTCTCGCACAGTAACGAAACTGACCAAAACGAACCAAAACATCACTATTGGGTCCAAAAAGGTGGATTGGGTGCGTTCGTTTCGTTTCTGGACCGAAATTGTGCATCGTTTCGTTAACGGGCCGAACCGGTGCATTAAATGCAACCACGGCATGGTTTTTCGCACAGTAACGAAACTGACCAAAACGAACCAAAACATCACTATTGGGTCCAAAAAGGTGGATTGGGTGCGTTTGTTTCGTTTCTGGACCGAAACTGTGCATCGTTTCGTAAACGGGCCGAACCGATCCATTAAATGCAACCGCGGCATGGTTTTTCGCACAGTAACGAAACTGACCAAAACGAACCAAAACATCACTATTGGGTCCCAAAAGGTGGATTGGGTGCGTTCGTTTCGTTTCTTGACCGAATTTGTGCATCGTTTCATTAACGGGCCGAACCGGTGCATTAAATGCAACCCCGGCATGGTTTCTCGCACAGTAACGAAACTGACCAAAATGAACCAAAACATCACTATTGGGTCCAAAAACGTGGATTGGGTGCGTTCGTTTCGTTTCTGGACCGAAACTGTGCATCGTTTCGTAAACGGGCCGAACCGGTGCATTAAATGCAACCCCGGCATGGTTTCTTGCACAGTTACGAAACTGACCAAAACGAACCAAAACATCACTATTGGGTCCAAAAAAGTGGATTGGTGCGTTCGTTTCGTTTCTGGCCCGAATCAATGCATCATTTCGTAAACGGGCCGAACCGATGCATTAAATGCAACCGCGGCATGGTTTTTTGCACAGTAACGAAACTGACCAAAACGAACCAAAACATCACTATTGGATCCAAAAAGGTGGATTGGGTGCGTTCATTTCGTTTTCGGACTGAAACTGTGCATCGTTTCGTTAACGTGCCGAACCGGTGCATTAAATGCAACCCCGGCATGGTTTCTCGCACAGTAACGAAACTGACCAAAACAAACCAAAACATCACTATTGGGTCCAAAAAGGTGGATTGGTGCGTTCGTTTCGTTTCATGACCGAAACTGTGCATCGTTTCGTAAACGGGCCGAACCGATGCATTAAATGCAACCGCGGCATGGTTTTTTGCACAGTAACGAAACTGACCAAAACGAACCAAAACATCACTATTGGGTCCAAAAAGGTGGATTGGGTGCGTTCATTTCGTTTCCGGACTGAAACTGTGCATCGTTTCGTAAACGGGCCGAACCGGTGCATTAAATGCAACCCCGGCATGGTTTCTTGCACAGTAACGAAACTGACCAAAACGAACCAAAACATCACTATTGGGTCCAAAAAGGTGGATTGGTGCGTTCGTTTCGTTTCTGGACCGAAACTGTTCATCGTTTCGTTAACGTGCCGAACCGGTGCATTAAATGCAACCCCGGCATGGTTTCTCGCACAGTAACGAAACTGACCAAAACAAACCAAAACATCACTATTGGGTCCAAAAAGTTGGATTGGGTGCGTTCGTTTCGTTTCTGGACCGAAACTGTGCATCGTTTCGTAAACGGGCCGAACCGGTGCATTAAATGCAACCCGGGCATGGTTTCTTGCACAGTAACGAAACTGAGCAAAACGACCAAAACATCACTATTGAGTCCAAAAAAGTGGATTCTACGCGTTCGTTTCGTTTCTGGCCCGAATCAATGCATCGTTTCATTTCCGGCCCGAACCGGTGCATTAAATGCAACCTCGGCATGGTTTCTCGCACAGTAACGAAACTGACCAAAACGAACCAAAACATCACTATTGGGTCCAAAAAGGTGGATTGGGTGCGTTCGTTTCGTTTCCGGACTGAAACTATGCATCGTTTCGTTAACGTGCCGAACCGGTGCATTAAATGCAACCCCGGCATGGTTTCTCGCACAGTAACGAAACTGACCAAAACGAACCAAAACATCACTATTGGGTCCAAAAAGGTGGATTGGGTGCGTTCGTTTCGTTTCTGGACCGAAATTGTGCATCGTTTCGTTAACGGGCCGAACCGGTGCATTAAATGCAACCACGGCATGGTTTTTCGCACAGTAACGAAACTGACCAAAACGAACCAAAACATCACTATTGGGTCCAAAAAGGTGGATTGGGTGCGTTTGTTTCGTTTCTGGACCGAAACTGTGCATCGTTTCGTAAACGGGCCGAACCGATCCATTAAATGCAACCGCGGCATGGTTTTTCGCACAGTAACGAAACTGACCAAAACGAACCAAAACATCACTATTGGGTCCCAAAAGGTGGATTGGGTGCGTTCGTTTCGTTTCTTGACCGAATTTGTGCATCGTTTCATTAACGGGCCGAACCGGTGCATTAAATGCAACCCCGGCATGGTTTCTCGCACAGTAACGAAACTGACCAAAATGAACCAAAACATCACTATTGGGTCCAAAAACGTGGATTGGGTGCGTTCGTTTCGTTTCTGGACCGAAACTGTGCATCGTTTCGTAAACGGGCCGAACCGGTGCATTAAATGCAACCCCGGCATGGTTTCTTGCACAGTTACGAAACTGACCAAAACGAACCAAAACATCACTATTGGGTCCAAAAAAGTGGATTGGTGCGTTCGTTTCGTTTCTGGCCCGAATCAATGCATCGTTTCGTAAACGGGCCGAACCGATGCATTAAATGCAACCGTGGCATGGTTTTTTGCACAGTAACGAAACTGACCAAAACGAACCAAAACATCACTATTGGATCCAAAAAGGTGGATTGGGTGCGTTCATTTCGTTCTGGACTGAAACTGTGCATCGTTTCGTTAACGTGCCGAACCGTTTCATTAAATGCAACCCCGGCATGGTTTCTCGCACAGTAACGAAACTGACCAAAACAAACCAAAACATCACTATTGGGTCCAAAAAGGTGGACTGGTGCGTTCGTTTCGTTTCATGACCGAAACTGTGCATCGTTTCGTAAACGGGCCGAACCGATGCATTAAATGCAACCGCGGCATGGTTTTTTGCACAGTAACGAAACTGACCAAAACGAACCAAAACATCACTATTGGGTCCAAAAAGGTGGATTGGGTGCGTTCATTTCGTTTCCGGACTGAAACTGTGCATCGTTTCGTTAACGTGCCGAACCGGTGCATTAAATGCAACCCCGGCATGGTTTCTCGCACAGTAACGAAACTGACCAAAACAAACAAAAACATCACTATTGGGTCCAAAAAGGTGGATTGGGTGCGTTCGTTTCGTTTCTGGACCGAAACTGTGCATCGTTTCGTTAACGGGCCGAACCGGTGCATTAAATGCAACCCTGGCATGGTTTCTCGCACAGTAACGAAACTGACCAAAACGAACCAAAACATCACTATTGGGTCCAAAAAGGTGGATTGGTGCGTTCGTTTCGTTTCTGGACCGAAACTGTTCATCGTTTCGTTAACGGGCCGAACCGGTGCATTAAATGCAACCCCGGCATGGTTTCTCGCACAGTAACGAAACTGACCAAAACGAACCAAAACATCACTATTGGGTCCAAAAAGGTGGATTGGGTGCGTTCATTTCGTTTCCGGACTGAAACTGTGCATCGGTTCGTTAACGTGCCGAACCGGTGCATTAAATGCAACCCCGGCATGGTTTCTCGCACAGTAACGAAACTGACCAAAACGAACCAAAACATCACTATTGGGTCCAAAAAGGTGGATTGGGTGCGTTCGTTTCGTTCTGGACTGAAACTGTGCATCGTTTCGTTAACGTGCCGAACCGTTTCATTAAATGCAACCCCGGCATGGTTTCTCGCACAGTAACGAAACTGACCAAAACAAACCAAAACATCACTATTGGGTCCAAAAAGGTGGACTGGTGCATTCGTTTCGTTTCATGACCGAAACTGTGCATCGTTTCGTAAACGGGCCGAACCGATGCATTAAATGCAACCGCGGCATGGTTTTTTGCACAGTAACGAAACTGACCAAAACGAACCAAAACATCACTATTGGGTCCAAAAAGGTGGATTGGGTGCGTTCATTTCGTTTCCGGACTGAAACTGTGCATCGTTTCGTTAACGTGCCGAACCGGTGCATTAAATGCAACCCCGGCATGGTTTCTCGCACAGTAACGAAACTGACCAAAACAAACAAAAACATCACTATTGGGTCCAAAAAGGTGGATTGGGTGCGTTCGTTTCGTTTCTGGACCGAAACTGTGCATCGTTTCGTTAACGGGCCGAACCGGTGCATTAAATGCAACCCTGGCATGGTTTCTCGCACAGTAACGAAACTGACCAAAACGAACCAAAACATCACTATTGGGTCCAAAAAGGTGGATTGGTGCGTTCGTTTCGTTTCTGGACCGAAACTGTTCATCGTTTCGTTAACGGGCCGAACCGGTGCATTAAATGCAACCCCGGCATGGTTTCTCGCACAGTAACGAAACTGACCAAAACGAACCAAAACATCACTATTGGGTCCAAAAAGGTGGATTGGGTGCGTTCATTTCGTTTCCGGACTGAAACTGTGCATCGGTTCGTTAACGTGCCGAACCGGTGCATTAAATGCAACCCCGGCATGGTTTCTCGCACAGTAACGAAACTGACCAAAACAAACCAAAACATCACTATTGGGTCCAAAAAGGTGGATTGGGTGCGTTCGTTTCGTTTCTGGACCGAAACTGTGCATCGTTTCGTTAACGGGCCGAACCGGTGCATTAAATGCAACCCCGGCATGGTTTCTCGCACAGTAACGAAACTGACCAAAACGAACTAAAACATCACTATTGGGTCCAAAAAAGTTGATTGGGTGCATTCGTTTCGTTTCTGGACAGAAATTGTGCATCGTTTCGTTAACGGGCCGAACCGGTGCATTAAATGCAACCGCGGCATGGTTTTTCGCACAGTAACGAAACTGACCAAAACAAACCAAAACATCACTATTGGGTCCAAAAAGGTGGATTGGGTGTGTTCGTTTCGTTTCTGGACCGAAACTGTGCATCGTTTCGTAAACGGGCCAAACCGATGCATTAAATGCAACCGCGGCATGGTTTTTCGCGCAGTAACGAAACTGACCAAAACGAACCAAAACATATTGGGTCCAAAAAGGTGGATTGGGTGCGTTCGTTTCGTTTCTTGACCGAAATTGTGCATCGTTTCGTTAACGGGCCGAACCGGTGCATTAAATGCAACCCCGGCATGGTTTCTCGCACAGTAACGAAACTGACCAAAACGAACCAAAACATCACTATTGGGTCCAGAAAGGTGGATTGGGTGCGTTCGTTTCGTTTCTGGACCGAAACTGTCCATCGTTTCGTAAACGGGCCGAACCGGTGCATTAAATGCAACCCCGGCATGGTTTCTTGCACAGTAACGAAACTGACCAAAACGAATCAAAACATCACTATTGGGTCCAAAAAGGTGGATTGGTGCATTCGTTTCGTTTCTGGACCGAAACTGTTCATCGTTTCGTTAACGTGCCGAACCGGTGCATTAAATGCAACCCCGGCATGGTTTCTCGCACAGTAACGAAACTGATCAAAACGAACCAAAACATCACTATTGGGTCCAAAAAGGTGGATTGGGTGCATTCATTTCGTTTCCGGACTGAAACTGTGCATCGTTTCGTTAACGTGCCGAACCGGTGCATTAAATGCAACCCCGGCATGGTTTCTCGCACAGTAACGAAACTGACCAAAACAAACCAAAAGATCACTATTGGGTCCAAAAAGGTGGATTGGGTGCGTTCGTTTCGTTTCTGGACCGAAACTGTGAATCGTTTCGTTAACGGGCCGAACCGGTGCATTAAATGCAACCCCGGCATGGTTTCTCGCACAGTAACAAAACTGACCAAAACGAACTAAAACATCACTATTGGGTCCAAAAAAGTTGATTGGGTGCATTCGTTTCCTTTCAGGACAGAAATTGTGCATCGTTTCGTTAACGGGCCGAACCGGTGCATTAAATGCAACCGCGGCATGGTTTTTCGCACAGTAACGAAACTGACCAAAACGAACCAAAACATCACTATTGGGTCCAAAAAGGTGGATTGGGTGTGTTCGTTTCGTTTCTGGACCGAAACTGTGCATCGTTTCGTAAACGGGCCGAACCGATGCATTAAATGCAACCGCGGCATGGTTTTTCGCACAGTAACGAAACTGACCAAAACGAACCAAAACATCACTATTGGGTCCAAAAAGGTGGATTGGGTGCGTTCGTTTCGTTTCTTGACCGAAATTGTGCATCGTTTCGTTAACGGGCCGAACCGGTGCATTAAATGCAACCCCGGCATGGTTTCTCGCACAGTAACGAAACTGACCAAAACGAACCAAAACATCACTATTGGGTCCAAAAAGGTGGATTGGGTGCGTTCGTTTCGTTTCTGGACCGAAACTGTGCATCGTTTCGTAAACGGGCCGAACCGGTGCATTAAATGCAACCCCGGCATGGTTTCTTGCACAGTAACGAAACTGACCAAAACGAACCAAAACATCACTATTGGGTCCAAAAAGGTGGATTGGTGCGTTCGTTTCGTTTCTGGACCGAAACTGTTCATCGTTTCGTTAACGTGCCGAACCGGTGCATTAAATGCAACCCCGGCATGGTTTCTCGCACAGTAACGAAACTGACCAAAACGAACCAAAACATCACTATTGGGTCCAAAAAGGTGGATTGGGTGCGTTCGTTTCATTTCTGGACCGAAACTGTGCATCGTTTCGTAAATGGGCCGAACCGGTGCATTAAATGCAACCCCGGCATGTTTTTTCGCACAGTAACAAAACTGACCAAAACGAACCAAAACATCACTATTGCGTCCAAAAAGTTGGATTGGGTGTGTACGTTTCGGTTCTGGACCAAAACTGTGCATCGTTTCGTAAACGGGCCGAACCGGTGCATTAAATGCTACCCCGGCATGTTTTTTCGCACAGTAACGAAACTGACCAAAACATCACTATTGGGTCCAAAAAGGTGGATTGGGTGCGTTCGTTTCGTTTCTGGGCCGAACCGGTGCATTAAATGCAACCGTGGCATGGTTTCTCACACAGTGACGAAACTGACCAAAACGAACCAAAATATCACTATTGAGTCCAAAAAGGTTGATTGGGTGTGTTCGTTTCATTTCTGGCCCGAATCGATGCATCGTTTCATTTCCGGCCCGAATCGGTGCATTACATGCAACCCCGGTATAGTTTTCGGCACAGTAACGAAACCGAATAAAACGAACCAAAACATCACTATTGGGTCCAAAAAAAATGGATTGGGTGCGTTCGTTTTGTTTCTGGCTCAAATCGGTGAATCATTTCGTTTCCGGCCCGAACCGGTGCATCGTTTCATTTCCGACCCGAACCGGTGCATAAAATACAACCCGGCATCATTTTCGGCTCACTAATGAAACTTAACAAAACATCACTATTGGGTCCAAAAAAGTGGATTGGGTATGTTCGTTTTATTTCTGGTCTAATCGGTGCATCGTTTTGCTTCTGGACCGAATCGGTGCATCGTTTCTTTTGTGGCTTGAACCGGTGCATTAAATGCAACCGCGGTATCATTTTTGGCACACTAATGAAACCGACCAAAACGAACCAAAACATCTCTACTGGGTCCAAAAAAATGGATTGGATGCGTTCGTTTCGTTTCTCGCTCAAATCGGTGAATCGTTTCGTTTCCGGCCCAAACCGGTGCGTCGTTTCATTTCCGACCCGAACCGGTGCATAAAATACAACCCGGCATCATTTTCGGCACACTAATGAAACTAACCAAAACGAACCAAAACATCACTATTGGATCAAAAAAAGTGGATTGGGTGCGTTCGTTTCGTTTCTGGACCGAAATTGTGCATCGTTTCGTTAACGGGCCGAACCGGTGCATTAAATGCAACCGCGGCATGGTTTTTCGCACAGTAACGAAACTGACCAAAACGAACCAAAACATCACTATTGGGTCCAAAAAGGTGGATTGGGTGCGTTCGTTTCGTTTCTGGACCGAAACTGTGCATCGTTTTGTAAACGGGCCGAACCCGTGCATTAAATGCAACCCCGGCATGGTTTCTTGCACAGTAACGAAACTGACCAAAATGAACCAAAACATCACTATTGGGTCCAAAAAGGTGGATTGGGTGCGTTCGTTTCGTTTCTAGACTGAAACTGTGCATCATTTCGTTAACGTGCCGAACCGGTGCATTAAATGCAACCCCGGCATGGTTTCTCGCACAGTACCGAAACTGACCAAAACGAACCAAAACATCACTATTGGGTCCCAAAAGGTGGATTGGGTGCGTTCGTTTCGTTTCTGGACCGAAACTGTGCATCGTTTCGTAAACGGGCCGAACCGATACATTAAATGCAACCGCGGTATGGTTTTTTGCACAGTAACGAAACTGACCAAAACGAACCAAAACATCACTATTGGATCCAAAAAGGTGGATTGGGTGCGTTCGTTTCGTTTCTTGACCGAAATTGTGCATCGTTTCGTTAACGGGCCGAACCGGTGCATTAAATGCAACCCCGGCATGGTTTCTCGCACAGTAACGAAACTGACCAAAACGAACCAAAACATCACTATTGGTCCCAAAAAGGTGGATTGGGTGCGTTCATTTCGTAAACGGGCCGAACCGGTGCATTAAATGCAACCGTTGCATGGTTTCTCGCACAGTAACGAAACTGACCAAAACGAACCAAAACATCACTATTGGGTCCAAAAAGGTGGATTGGGTGCGTTCGTTTCGTTTCGTGACCGAAACTGTCCATCGTTTCGTAAACGGACCGAACCGGTGCATTAAATGCAACCCCGGCATGGTTTCTTGCATAGTAACGAATCTGACCAAAATGAACCAAAACATGACTATTGGGTCCAAAAAAGTGGATTCTACGCGTTCATTTCGTTTCTGGCCCGAATCGATGCATCGTTTCATTTCCGGCCCGAATTGGTGCATTACATGCAACCCCGGTATAGTTTTCGGCACAGTAACGAAACCGAATAAAACGAACGAAAACATCACTATTGGGTCCAAAAAAATGGATTGGGTGCGTTCGTTTCGTTTCTGGCTCAAATCGGTGAATCATTTCGTTTCCGGCCCGAACCGGTGCATCGTTTCATTTCCGACCCGAACCGGTGCATAAAATACAACCCGGCATCATTTTCGGCACACTAATGAAACTTACCAAAACATCACTATTGGGTCCAAAAAAGTGGATTGGGTATGTTCGTTTTATTTCTGGTCTAATCGGTGCATCGTTTTGCTTCTGGACCGAATCGGTGCATCGTTTCGTTTGTGGCTCGAACCGGTGAATTAAACACAACCGCGGTATCGTTTTCGGCACGCTAATGAAACCGACCAAAACGAACCAAAACATCTCTACTGGGTCCAAAAAAATGGATTGGATGCATTCGTTTCGTTTCTCGCTCAAATCGGTGAATCGTTTCGTTTCCGGCCAGAACCGGTGCATCGTTTCATTTCCGACCCGGTCCGGTGCATAAAATACAACCCGGCATCATTTTCGGCACACTAATGAAACTAACCAAAACGAACCAAAACATCACTATTGGATCCAAAAAAGTGGATTGGGTGCGTTCGTTTCGTTTCAGGCCCGAATCAGTGAATCGTTTCGTTTCCGGCCCGAACTGGTGAATCGTTTCGTTTTTGGCCCGAACCGGTGCATTAAATGCAAACCCGACAAGATTTTTGGCACAGTAACAAAACTGACCAAAATGAACCAAAACATCACTATTGAGTCCAAAAAAGTGGATTCGGTGCGTTCGTTTCATTTCTAGCCCGAATTGATGCATCGTTTCATTTCCGGCCCGAATTGGTGCATTACATGCAACCCCGGCATAGTTTTCGGGACAGTAACGAAACTGAATAAAACGAACCAAAACATCACTATTGGGTCCAAAAAAATGGATTGGGTGCGTTCGTTTCGTTTCTGGCTCAAATCGGTGAATCGTTTCGTTTCCGGCCCGAACCGGTGCATCGTTTTATTTCCGACCCGAACGAGTGCATAAAATACAACCCGACATCATTTTTGGCACAGTAATGAAACTAACCAAAACGAACCAAAACATCACTATTGGGTCCAAAAAAGTAGATTGGGTGCGTTCGTTTCGTTTCAGGCCCGAATCAGTGAATCCTTTCGTTTCCAGCCCGAACTGGTGCATCGTTTCGTTTCCGGCCCGAACCGGTGCATTCATTGCAACCCCGGTATCATTTTTTCCACACTAATGAAACTGACCAAAATGAACCAAAACATCTCTATTGGGTCCAAAAAAGATGGATTGGCTGTGTTCGTTTCCTTTCTTGTCTGAATCGGTGCATCGTATCATTTCCGGCCCTAACCGGTGCATTAAATGCAACCCCGACATAATTTTTGGCACAGTAACGAAACTGACCAAAATGAACCAAAACATCACTATTGGGTCCAAAAAAGTGGATTATGTGCGTTCGTTTCGTTTCTGGCCCGATTCGATGCATCGTTTTATTTCCGACCCGAATCGGTGCATTACATGCAACCCCGGCATAGTTTTCGGCACAGTAACGAAACTGAATAAAACGAACCAAAACATCACTATTGGGTCCAAAAAAATGGATTGGGTGCGTTCGTTTCATTTCTGGCTCAAATCGGTGAATCATTTCGTTTCCGGCCCGAACCGGTGCATCGTTTCATTTCCGACCCGAACCGGTGCATAAAATACAACCCGGCATCATTTTCGGCACACTAATGAAACTAACCAAAACGAACCAAAACATCACTATTGGATCAAAAAAAGTGCATTGGGTGCGTTCGTTTCGTTTCAGGCCCGAATCAGTGAATCGTTTCGTTTCCGGCCCGAACTGGTGCATCGTTTCGTTTTCGGCCCGAACCGGTGCATTAAATGCAACCCCGACAAGATTTTCGGCACAGTAACAAAACTGACCAAAATGAACCAAAACATCACTATTGAGTCCAAAAAAGTGGATTCGGTGCGTTCGTTTCGTTTCTAGCCCGAATTGATGCATCGTTTCATTTCCGGCCCGAATCGGTGCATTACATGCAACCCCGGCATAGTTTTCGGGACAGTAACGAAACTGAATAAAACGAACCAAAACATCACTATTGGGTCCAAAAAAATGGATTGGGTGCGTTCGTTTCGTTTCTGGCTCAAATCGGTGAATCGTTTCGTTTCCGGCCCGAACCGGTGCATCGTTTTATTTCAGACCCGAATGAGTGCATAAAATACAACCCGGCATCATTTTTGGCACACTAATGAAACTAACCAAAACGAACCAAAACATCTCTATTGGGTCCAAAAAAGATGGATTGGCTGCGTTCGTTTCCTTTCTTGTCTGAATCGGTGCATCGTATCATTTCCGGCCCTAACCGGTGCATTAAATGCAACCCCGACATAATTTTTGGCACAGTAACGAAACTGACCAAAATGAACCAAAACATCACTATTGGGTCCAAAAAAGTGGATTCTGTGCGTTCGTTTCGTTTCTGGCCCGATTCGATGCATCGTTTCATTTCTGGCCCGAATCGGTGCTTTACATGCAACCCCGGCATAGTTTTCGGCACAGTAACGAAACCGAATAAAACAAACCAAAACATCACTATTGGGTCCAAAAAAATGGATTGGGTGCGTTCGTTTCGTTTCTGGCTCAAATCGGTGAATCGTTTCGTTTCCGGCCCGAACCGGTGCATCGTTTTATTTCAGACCCGAACGAGTGCATAAAATACAACCCGGCATCATTTTTGGCACACTAATGAAACTAACCAAAATGAACCAAAACATCACTATTCGGTCCAAAAAAGTAGATTGGTTGCGTTCGTTTCGTTTCAGGCCCGAATCAGTGAATCCTTTCGTTTCCAGCCCGAACTGGTGCATCGTTTCGTTTCCGGCCCGAACCGGTGCATTCATTGCAACCCCGGTATCATTTTTGCCACACTAATGAAACTGACCAAAATAAACCAAACCATCTCTATTAGGTCCAAAAAAGATGGATTGGCTGCGTTCGTTTCCTTTCTTGTCTGAATCGGTGCATCGTATCATTTCCGGCCCTAACCGGTGCATTAAATGCAACCCCGACATAATTTTTGGCACAATAACGAAACTGACCAAAATGAACCAAAACATCACTATTGGGTCCAAAAAAGTGGATTCTGTGCGTTCTTTTCGTTTCTGGCCCGATTCGATGCATCGTTTCATTTCTGGCCCAAATCGGTGCATTACATGCAACCCCAGCATAGTTTTCGGCACAGTAACGAAACCGAATAAAATGAACCAAAACATCACTATTGGGTCCAAAAAATGGATTGGGTGCGTTCGTTTCGTTTCTGGCTCAAATCGGTGAATCATTTGGTTTCCGGCCCGAACCGGTGCATCGTTTCATTTCCGACCCGAACGAGTGCATAAAATACAACCCGGCATCATTTTTGGCACACTAATGAAACTAACCAAAACGAACCAAAACATCACTATTGGGTCCAAAAAAGTAGATTGGGTGCGTTCGTTTCGTTTCAGGCCCGAATTAGTGAATCCTTTCATTTCCAGCCCGAACTGGTGCATCGTTTCGTTTCCGGCCCGAACCGGTGCATTCATTGCAACCCCGGTATCATTTTTGCCACACTAATGAAACTGACCAAAATGAACCAAAACATCTCTATTGGGTCCAAAAAAGATGGATTGGCTGCGTTCGTTTACTTTCTTGTCTTAATCGGTGCATCGTATCATTTCCGGCCCTAACCGGTGCATTAAATGCAACCCCGACATAATTTTTTGCACAGTAACGAAACTGACCAAAATGAACCAAAACATCACTATTGGGTCCAAAAAAGTGGATTCTGTGCGTTCGTTTCGTTTCTGGCCTGATTCGATGCATCGTTTCATTTCTGGCCCGAATCGGTGCATTACATGCAACCCCGGCAGAGTTTTCGGCACAGTAACGAAACCGAATGAAACAAACCAAAACATCACTATTGGGTCCAAAAAAATGGATTGGGTGCGTTCGTTTCGTTTCTGGCTCAAATCGGTGAATCATTTCGTTTCCGGCCCGAACCGGTGCATCGTTTCATTTCCGACCCGAACCGGTGCATAAAATACAACCCGGCATCATTTTCGGCACACTAATGAAACTAACCAAAACGAACCAAAACATCACTATTGGATCAAAAAAAGTGGATTGGGTGCGTTCGTTTCGTTTCAGGCCCGAATCAGTGAATCGTTTCATTTCCGGCCCGAACTGGTGCATCGTTTCATTTTCTGCCCGAACCGGTGCATTAAATGCAACCCCGACAAGATTTTCGGCACAGTAACAAAACTGACCAAAATGAACCAAACCATCACTATTGAGTCCAAAAAAGTGGATTCGGTGCGTTCGTTTCATTTCTAGCCCGAATTGATGCATCGTTTCATTTCCGGCCCGAATCGGTGCATTACATGCAACCCCGGCATAGTTTTCGGGACAGTAACGAAACTGAATAAAACGAACCAAAACATCACTATTGGGTCCAAAAAAATGGATTGGGTGCGTTCGTTTCGTTTCTGGCTCAAATCGGTGAATCGTTTCGTTTCCGGCCCGAACCGGTGCATCGTTTTATTTCCGACCCGAACGAGTGCATAAAATACAACCCGGCATCATTTTTGGCACACTAATGAAACTAACCAAAACGAACCAAAACATCACTATTGGGTCCAAAAAAGTAGATTGGGTGCGTTCGTTTCGTTTCAGGCCCGAATCAGTGAATCCTTTCGTTTCCAGCCCGAACTGGTGCATCGTTCCGTTTCCGGCCCGAACCGGTGCATTCATTGCAACCCCGGTATCATTTTTGCCACACTAATGAAACTGACCAAAATGAACCAAAACATCTCTATTGGGTCCAAAAAAGATGGATTGGCTGCGTTCGTTTCCTTTCTTGTCTGAATCGGTGCATCGTATCATTTCCGGCCCTAACCAGTGCATTAAATGCAACCCCGACATAATTTTTGGCACAGTAACGAAACTGACCAAAATGAACCAAAACATCACTATTGGGTCCAAAAAAGTGGATTCTGTGCGTTCTTTTCGTTTCTGGCCCGATTCGATGCATCGTTTCATTTCTGCCCCGAATCGGTGCATTACATGCAACCCCGGCATAGTTTTCGGCACAGTAACGAAACCGAATAAAATGAACCAAAACATCACTATGGGTCCCAAAAATGGATTGGGTGCGTTCGTTTCGTTTCTGGCCCAAATCGGTGAATCATTTGGTTTCCGGCCTGAACCGGTGCATCGTTTCATTTCCGACCCGAACGAGTGCATAAAATACAACCCGGCATCATTTTTGGCACACTAATGAAACTGACCAAAATGAACCAAAACATCTCTATTGGGTCCAAAAAAGATGGATTGGCTGCGTTCGTTTCCTTTCTTGTCTGAATCGGTGCATCGTATCATTTCCGGCCCTAACCGATGCATTAAATGCAACCCCGACATAATTTTTGGCACAGTAACGAAACTGACCAAAATGAACCAAAACATCACTATTGGGTCCAAAAAAGTGGATTATGTGCGTTCGTTTCGTTTCTGGCCCGATTCGATGCATCGTTTCATTTCTGGCCCGAATCGGTGCATTACATGCAACCCCGGCATAGTTTTCGGCACAGTAACGAAACTGAATAAAACGAACCAAAACATCACTATTGGGTCCAAAAAAATGGATTGGGTGCGTTCGTTTCGTTTCAGGCCCGAATCAGTGAATCCTTTCGTTTCCAGCCCGAACTGGTGCATCGTTCCGTTACCGGCCCGAACCGGTGCATTCATTGCAACCCTGGTATCATTTTTGCCACACAAATGAAACTGACCAAAATGGAACCAAAACATCGTTTCATTTCCGGCCCGAATCGGTGCATTACATGCAACCCCGGCATAGTTTTCGGGACAGTAACGAAACTGAATAAAACGAACCAAAACATCACTATTGGGTCCAAAAAAATGGATTGGGTGCGTTCGTTTCGTTTCTGGCTCAAATCGGTGAATCGTTTCGTTTCCGGCCCGAACCGGTGCATCGTTTTATTTCCGACCCGAACGAGTGCATAAAATACAACCCGGGATCATTTTTGGCACACTAATGAAACTAACCAAAACGAACCAAAACATCACTATTGGGTCCAAAAAAGTAGATTGGGTGCGTTCGTTTCGTTTCAGGCCCGAATCAGTGAATCCTTTCGTTTCCAGCCCGAACTGGTGCATCGTTCCGTTTCCGGCCCGAACCGGTGCATTCATTGCAACCCCGGTATCATTTTTGCCACACTAATGAAACTGACCAAAATGAACCAAAACATCTCTATTGGGTCCAAAAAAGATGGATTGGCTGCGTTCGTTTCCTTTCTTGTCTGAATCGGTGCATCGTATCATTTCCGGCCCTAACCAGTGCATTAAATGCAACCCCGACATAATTTTTGGCACAGTAACGAAACTGACCAAAATGAACCAAAACATCACTATTGGGTCCAAAAAAGTGGATTCTGTGCGTTCGTTTTGTTTTTGGCCCGATTCGATGCATCGTTTCATTTCTGGCCCGAATCGGTGCATTACATGCAACCCCGGCATAGTTTTCGGCACAGTAACGAAACCGAATAAAACAAACCAAAACATCACTATTGGGTCCAAAAAAATGGATTGGGTGCGTTCGTTTCGTTTCTGGCTCAAATCGGTGAATCATTTCGTTTCCGGCCCGAACCGGTGCATCGTTTCATTTCCGACCCGAACCGGTGCATAAAATACAACCCGGCATCATTTTCGGCACACTAATGAAACTAACCAAAACGAACCAAAACATCACTATTGGATCCAAAAAAGTGGATTGGGTGCGTTCGTTTCGTTTCTGGCTCAAATCGGTGAATCGTTTCGTTTCCGGCCCGAACCGGTGCATCGTTTTATTTCTGACCCGAACGAGTGCATAAAATACAACCCGGCATCATTTTTGGCACACTAATGAAACTAACCAAAACGAACCAAAACATCACTATTGGGTCCAAAAAAGTAGATTGGGTGCGTTCGTTTCGTTTCAGGCCCGAATCAGTGAATCCTTTCGTTTCCAGCCCGAACTGGTGCATCGTTCCGTTTCCGGCCCGAACCGGTGCATTCATTGCAACCCCGGTATCATTTTTGCCACACTAATGAAACTGACCAAAATGAACCAAAACATCTCTATTGGGTCCAAAAAAGATGGATTGGCTGCGTTCGTTTCCTTTCTTGTCTGAATCGGTGCATCGTATCATTTCCGGCCCTAACCAGTGCATTAAATGCAACCCCGACATAATTTTTGGCACAGTAACGAAAC
Source organism: Echinochloa phyllopogon (assembly GCA_033239725.1). Lineage (NCBI taxonomy): Eukaryota > Viridiplantae > Streptophyta > Magnoliopsida > Poales > Poaceae > Echinochloa > Echinochloa phyllopogon. Next base: position 33,932,178 of record BTCW01000014.1, on the reverse strand, counting down.
TGACCAAAATGAACCAAAACATCACTATTGGGTCCAAAAAAGTGGATTCTGTGCGTTCTTTTCGTTTCTGGCCCGATTCGATGCATCGTTTCATTTCTGCCCCGAATCGGTGCATTACATGCAACCCCGGCATAGTTTTCGGCACAGTAACGAAACCGAATAAAATGAACCAAAACATCACTATGGGTCCCAAAAATGGATTGGGTGCGTTCGTTTCGTTTCTGGCCCAAATCGGTGAATCATTTGGTTTCCGGCCTGAACCGGTGCATCGTTTCATTTCCGACCCGAACGAGTGCATAAAATACAACCCGGCATCATTTTTGGCACACTAATGAAACTGACCAAAATGAACCAAAACATCTCTATTGGGTCCAAAAAAGATGGATTGGCTGCGTTCGTTTCCTTTCTTGTCTGAATCGGTGCATCGTATCATTTCCGGCCCTAACCGATGCATTAAATGCAACCCCGACATAATTTTTGGCACAGTAACGAAACTGACCAAAATGAACCAAAACATCACTATTGGGTCCAAAAAAGTGGATTATGTGCGTTCGTTTCGTTTCTGGCCCGATTCGATGCATCGTTTCATTTCTGGCCCGAATCGGTGCATTACATGCAACCCCGGCATAGTTTTCGGCACAGTAACGAAACTGAATAAAACGAACCAAAACATCACTATTGGGTCCAAAAAAATGGATTGGGTGCGTTCGTTTCGTTTCAGGCCCGAATCAGTGAATCCTTTCGTTTCCAGCCCGAACTGGTGCATCGTTCCGTTACCGGCCCGAACCGGTGCATTCATTGCAACCCTGGTATCATTTTTGCCACACAAATGAAACTGACCAAAATGGAACCAAAACATCGTTTCATTTCCGGCCCGAATCGGTGCATTACATGCAACCCCGGCATAGTTTTCGGGACAGTAACGAAACTGAATAAAACGAACCAAAACATCACTATTGGGTCCAAAAAAATGGATTGGGTGCGTTCGTTTCGTTTCTGGCTCAAATCGGTGAATCGTTTCGTTTCCGGCCCGAACCGGTGCATCGTTTTATTTCCGACCCGAACGAGTGCATAAAATACAACCCGGGATCATTTTTGGCACACTAATGAAACTAACCAAAACGAACCAAAACATCACTATTGGGTCCAAAAAAGTAGATTGGGTGCGTTCGTTTCGTTTCAGGCCCGAATCAGTGAATCCTTTCGTTTCCAGCCCGAACTGGTGCATCGTTCCGTTTCCGGCCCGAACCGGTGCATTCATTGCAACCCCGGTATCATTTTTGCCACACTAATGAAACTGACCAAAATGAACCAAAACATCTCTATTGGGTCCAAAAAAGATGGATTGGCTGCGTTCGTTTCCTTTCTTGTCTGAATCGGTGCATCGTATCATTTTCGGCCCTAACCGGTGCATTAAATGCAACCCCGACATAATTTTTTGCACAGTAACGAAACTGACCAAAATGAACCAAAACATCACTATTGGGTCCAAAAAAGTGGATTCTGTGCGTTCGTTTTGTTTTTGGCCCGATTCGATGCATCGTTTCATTTCTGGCCCGAATCGGTGCATTACATGCAACCCCGGCATAGTTTTCGGCACAGTAACGAAACCGAATAAAACAAACCAAAACATCACTATTGGGTCCAAAAAAATGGATTGGGTGCGTTCGTTTCGTTTCTGGCTCAAATCGGTGAATCATTTCGTTTCCGGCCCGAACCGGTGCATCGTTTCATTTCCGACCCGAACCGGTGCATAAAATACAACCCGGCATCATTTTCGGCACACTAATGAAACTAACCAAAACGAACCAAAACATCACTATTGGATCCAAAAAAGTGGATTGGGTGCGTTCGTTTCGTTTCAGGCCCGAATCAGTGAATCGTTTCGTTTCCGGCCCGAACTGGTGAATCGTTTCGTTTTTGGCCCGAAGCGGTGCATTAAATGCAAACCCGACAAGATTTTTGGCACAGTAACAAAACTGACCAAAATGAACCAAAACATCACTATTGAGTCCAAAAAAGTGGATTCGGTGCGTTCGTTTCATTTCTAGCCCGAATTGATGCATCGTTTCATTTCCGGCCCGAATCGGTGCATTACATGCAACCCCGGCATAGTTTTCGGGACAGTAACGAAACTGAATAAAACGAACCAAAACATCACTATTGGGTCCAAAAAAATGGATTGGGTGCGTTCGTTTCGTTTCTGGCTCAAATCGGTGAATCGTTTCGTTTCCGGCCCGAACCGGTGCATCGTTTTATTTCAGACCCGAACGAGTGCATAAAATACAACCCGGCATCATTTTTGGCACACTAATGAAACTAACCAAAACGAACCAAAACATCACTATTGGGTCCAAAAAAGATGGATTGGGTGCGTTCGTTTCGTTTCAGGCCCGAATCAGTGAATCCTTTCGTTTCCAGCCCGAACTGGTGCATTGTTTCGTTTCCGGCCCGAACCGGTGCATTCATTGCAACCCCGGTATCATTTTTGCCACACTAATGAAACTGACCAAAATGAACCAAAACATCTCTATTGGGTCCAAAAAAGATGGATTGGCTGCGTTCGTTTCCTTTCTTGTCTGAATCGGTGCATCGTATCATTTCCGGCCCTAACCGGTGCATTAAATGCAACCCCGACATAATTTTTGGCACAGTAACGAAACTGACCAAAATGAACCAAAACATCACTATTGGGTCCAAAAAAGTGGATTCTGTGCGTTCGTTTCGTTTCTGGCCCGATTCGATGCATCGTTTCATTTCTGGCCCGAATCGGTGCTTTACATGCAACCCCGGCATAGTTTTCGGCACAGTAACGAAACTGAATAAAACGAACCAAAACATCACTATTGGGTCCAAAAAAATGGATTGGGTGCGTTCGTTTCGTTTCTGGCTCAAATCGGTGAATCGTTTCGTTTCCGGCCCGAACCGGTGCATCGTTTTATTTCAGACCCGAACGAGTGCATAAAATACAACCCGGCATCATTTTTGGCACACTAATGAAACTAACCAAAACGAACCAAAACATCACTATTGGGTCCAAAAAAGTAGATTGGGTGCGTTCGTTTCGTTTCAGGCCCGAATCAGTGAATCCTTTCGTTTCCAGCCCGAACTGGTGCATCGTTTCGTTTCCGGCCCGAACCGGTGCATTCATTGCAACCCCGGTATCATTTTTGCCACACTAATGAAACTGACCAAAATAAACCAAACCATCTCTATTAGGTCCAAAAAAGATGGATTGGCTGCGTTCGTTTCCTTTCTTGTCTGAATCGGTGCATCGTATCATTTCCGGCCCTAACCGGTGCATTAAATGCAACCCCGACATAATTTTTGGCACAGTAACGAAACTGACCAAAATGAACCAAAACATCACTATTGGGTCCAAAAAAGTGGATTCTGTGCGTTCGTTTCGTTTCTGGCCCGATTCGATGCATCGTTTCATTTCTGGCCCAAATCGGTGCTTTACATGCAACCCCGGCATAGTTTTCGGCACAGTAACGAAACCGAATAAAATGAACCAAAACATCACTATTGGGTCCAAAAAAATGGATTGGGTGCGTTCGTTTCGTTTCTGGCTCAAATCGGTGAATCGTTTCGTTTCCGGCCCGAACCGGTGCATCGTTTTATTTCAGACCCGAACGAGTGCATAAAATACAACCCGGCATCATTTTTGGCACACTAATGAAACTAACCAAAACGAACCAAAACATCACTATTGGGTCCAAAAAAGTAGATTGGGTGCGTTCGTTTCGTTTCAGGCCCGAATTAGTGAATCCTTTCGTTTCCAGCCCGAACTGGTGCATCGTTTCGTTTTCTGCCCGAACCGGTGCATTAAATGCAACCCCGACAAGATTTTTGGCACAGTAACAAAACTGACCAAAATGAACCAAACCATCACTATTGAGTCCAAAAAAGTGGATTCGGTGCGTTCGTTTCGTTTCTAGCCCGAACTGGTGCATCGTTTCGTTTCCGGCCCGAACCAAAACATCACTATTGGATCAAAAAAAGTGGATTGGGTGCGTTCGTTTCGTTTCAGGCCCGAATCAGTGAATCGTTTCGTTTCCGGCCCGAACCGGTGCATCGTTTCGTTTTCGGCCCGAACCGGTGCATTAAATGCAACCCCGACAAGATTTTCGGCACAGTAACAAAACCGAATAAAATGAACCAAAACATCACTATTGGGTCCAAAAAATGGATTGGGTGCGTTCGTTTCCTTTCTGGCTCAAATCGGTGAATCATTTCGTTTCCGGCCTGAACCGGTGCATCGTTTCATTTCCGACCCGAACCGGAGCATAAAATACAACCCGACATCATTTTCGGCACACTAACGAAACTTACCAAAACATCACTAATGGGTCCAAAAAAGTGGATTGGGTATGTTCGTTTTATTTCTGGACCGAATCGGTGCATCGTTTTGCTTCTGGACCGAATCGGTGCATCGTTTCGTTTGTGGCTCGAACCGCTGCATTAAATGCAACCCGCCAACCTTTTTGTACATTAGCGAAACTAACTAAAACAAACCAAAACATCACTATTGGGTCCAAAAAAGTAGATTGGGTGCGTTCGTTTCGTTTCAGGCCCGAATTAGTGAATCCTTTCGTTTCCAGCCCGAACTGGTGCATCGTTTCGTTTCCGGCCCGAACCGGTGCATTCATTGCAACCCCGGTATCATTTTTGCCACAGTAATGAAACTGACCAAAATGAACCAAAACATCTCTATTGGGTCCAAAAAAGATGGATTGGCTGCGTTCGTTTACTTTCTTGTCTTAATCGGTGCATCGTATCATTTCCGGCCGTAACCGGTGCATTAAATGCAACCCCGACATAATTTTTTGCACAGTAACGAAACTGACCAAAATGAACCAAAACATCACTATTGGGTCCAAAAAAGTGGATTCTGTGCGTTCGTTTCATTTCTGGCCTGATTCGATGCATCGTTTCATTTCTGGCCCGAATCGGTGCATTACATGCAACCCCGGCATAGTTTTTGGCACAGTAACGAAACCGAATGAAACAAACCAAAACATCACTATTGGGTCCAAAAAAATGGATTGGGTGCGTTCGTTTCGTTTCTAGCTCAAATCGGTGAATCATTTCGTTTCCGGCCCGAACCGGTGCATCGTTTCATTTCCGACCCGAACCGGTGCATAAAATACAACCCGGCATCATTTTCGGCACACTAATGAAACTAACCAAAACGAACCAAAACATCACTATTGGATCAAAAAAAGTGGATTGGGTGCGTTCGTTTCGTTTCAGGCCCGAATCAGTGAATCGTTTCATTTCCGGCCCGAACTGGTGCATCGTTTCGTTTTCTGCCCGAACCGGTGCATTAAATGCAACCCCGACAAGATTTTCGGCACAGTAACAAAACTGACCAAAATGAACCAAACCATCACTATTGAGTCCAAAAAAGTGGATTCGGTGCGTTCGTTTCGTTTCTAGCCCGAACTGGTGCATCGTTTCGTTTCCGGCCCGAACCAAAACATCACTATTGGATCAAAAAAAGTGGATTGGGTGCGTTCGTTTCGTTTCAGGCCCGAATCAGTGAATCGTTTCGTTTCCGGCCCGAACCGGTGCATCGTTTCGTTTTCGGCCCGAACCGGTGCATTAAATGCAACCCCGACAAGATTTTCGGCACAGTAACAAAACCGAATAAAATGAACCAAAACATCACTATTGGGTCCAAAAAATGGATTGGGTGCGTTCGTTTCCTTTCTGGCTCAAATCGGTGAATCATTTCGTTTCCGGCCTGAACCGGTGCATCGTTTCATTTCCGACCCGAACCGGAGCATAAAATACAACCCGACATCATTTTCGGCACACTAACGAAACTTACCAAAACATCACTAATGGGTCCAAAAAAGTGGATTGGGTATGTTCGTTTTATTTCTGGACCGAATCGGTGCATCGTTTTGCTTCTGGACCGAATCGGTGCATCGTTTCGTTTGTGGCTCGAACCGCTGCATTAAATGCAACCCGCCAACCTTTTTGTACATTAGCGAAACTAACTAAAACAAACCAAAACATCACTATTGGGTCCAAAACAGTGGATTGGGTGTGTTCGTTTTGTTTCTGGCCCGAATCGGTGAATCGTTTCGTTTCCGGCCCAAACCAGTGCATTAAATGCAACCGCGGTATCGTTTTCGGCACACTAATGAAACCAACCAAAAGGAACCAAAACATCACTATTGGGTCCAAAAAAATGGATTGGGTGCGTTCGTTTCGTTTCTGGCTCAAATCGGTGAATCGTTTCGTTTCCGGCCCGAACCGGTGCATCGTTTCATTTCCGACCCGAACCGGTGCATAAAATACAACCCGGCATCATTTTCGGCACACTAATGAAACTAACCAAAACGAACCAAAACATCACTATTGGGTCCAAAAAAGTGGATTGGGTGCGTTCGTTTTGTTTCAGGCCCGAATAAGTGAATCGTTTCGTTTCCGGCCCGAACTGGTGCATCGTTTCGTTTTCGGCCCGAACCGGTGCATTAAATGCAACCCCGACAAGATTTTTGGCACAGTAACAAAACTGACCAAAATGAACCAAAACATCACTATTGAGTCCAAAAAAGTGGATTCTGTGCGTTCGTTTCGTTTCTGGCCCGAATCGATGCATCGTTTCATTTCCGGCCCGAATCGGTGCATTACATGCAACCCCGACATAGTTTTCGGGACAGTAACAAAACTGAATAAAACGAACCAAAACATCACTATTGGGTCCAAAAAAATTGATTGGGTGCGTTCGTTTCGTTTCTGGCTCAAATCGGTGAATCGTTTCGTTTCCGGCCCGAACCGGTGCATCGTTTTATTTCCGACCCGAACCGGTGCATAAAATACAACCCGGCATCATTTTTAGCACACTAATGAAACTAACCAAAACGAACCAAAACATCACTATTGGGTCGAAAAAAGTGGATTGGGTGCGTTCGTTTCGTTTCTAGCCTGAATTAGTGAATCGTTTCGTTTCCGGCCCGAACTGGTGCATTGTTTCGTTTCCGGCCCGAACCGGTGCATTAAATGCAACCCCGGTATCATTTTTGCCACACAAATGAAACTGACCAAAATGAACCAAAACATCTCTAGTGGGTCCAAAAAAGATGGATTGGGTGCGTTCGTTTCCTTTCTGGTCTGAATCAGTGCATCGTATCATTTCCGGCCCTAACCGGTGCATTAAATGCAACCCCGACATGATTTTTGGCACACTAACGAAACTGACTGATGAGGACATCCTCCACTATTACCCGTTGGCAAAGATGCAACAAAGTTGTAGTCGGGCGACGACCGTGTGAGCCTCTGAATAATCCCACCTTGCTTATCTAGGGAGGAGGAAGCCACCTTAAAAGGGAGAGCCAACCTTCCCCTATCAGACTAGTCTTTTAGGGAGATTGGGCCTTTCCTTGAGTGGGTGTGCCTAAGAACTGTTGGGGGCCGGACAACCTTAATTTGTTGGGCCTCGGCCAACCCCACGCCTGGGCCGGATGCATCACTGACCAAAATGAACCAAAACATCACTATTGGGTCCAAAAAAGTGGATTCGGTGCGTTTGTTTTGTTTCTGGCCCGAATCAGTGAATCGTTTCGTTTCTGGCCTGAACTGGTGCATCGCTTCGTTTCTGCCCCGAACCGGTGCATTAAATGCAACCCTAGTATCATTTTTGCCACACTGATGAAACTTACCAAAATGAACCAAAACATCTCTATTGGGTCCAAAAAAGATGGATTGGGTGCGTTCGTTTCTTTTCTGGTCTGAATCGGTGCATCGTATCATTTTCGGCCCTAACCGGTGCATTAAATGTAACCCCGACATGATTTTTGGCACACTAACGAAACTGACCAAAATGAACCAAAACTTCACTATTGGGTCAAAAAGAATGTATTGGGTGCGTTCGTTTCGTTTCTGGCCCGAATCGATGCATCGTTTCGTTTCCGACCCGAATCGGTGCATTACATGCAACCCCGGCATAGTTTTTGGCACAGTAACGAAAGTGATCAAAACGAACCAAAACATCACAATTGTGTTCAAAAATATGGATTGGGTGTGTTTGTTTCGTTTCTGGCTCGAATCGGTGAATCGTTTCGTTTCCGACACGAACCAGTGCATCGTTTCATTTCCGGCCCGAACCGATGCATAAAATACAACCCGACATCATTTTCAGCACACTAATGAAACTAACCAAAACATCACTATTGGGTCCAATAAAGTGGATTCGGTGCGTCCATTTCGTTTCTGGCCCGAATCAGTGAATCGTTTCGTTTCTGGCCCGAATTGGTGCATCGTTTCATTTCCGGCCTGAACCAATGCATTAAATGCAACCCCTGCATGGTTTTCTACACAACAACGAAAGTGACCAAAACGAACCAAAACATCACTATTGGATCCAGAAAAGTGGATTGGGTGCGTTCATTTCATTTCTAGTCAGAATCGGTGCATCGTTTGTTTCCTGGTTGAATCGGTGCATTAAATGCAACATTGGCATAGTTTTCGGCACAATAATGAAACTGACCAAAATGAACCAAAATATCACTATTGTGTCAAAGAATGTAGATTGGGTGCGTTCATTTCATTTCTTGACTGAATCGGTGCACCGTTTCGTCTCTGGCCTGAATTGGTGCATCGTTTTGTTTTCGGCCTGAACTGGTGCATAAAATGCAACCCCGACATTGTTTTTGGCTCAGTAACGAAACTGACCAAAACATCACAATTGGGTCCAAAAAAGTTGTTTGGGTGCGTTCGTTTCATTTCTGGCCTGAACCGGTGCATTAAATGCAACACCGGCATGGTTTTCGACACAATAACGAAAGTGACCAAACGGAACCAAAACATCACTATTGGATCCAGAAAAATGGGTTGGGTGCGTTTGTTTCGTTTCTAGTCGGAATCGGTGCATCGTTTCATTTCCCGGTCGAATCGGAGCATTAAATGCAACCCTGGCATGGTTTTTGGCACAATAACGAAATTGACCAAAATGAACCAAAACATCACTATTGGGTCGAAAAAAGTGGATTGGGTGTGTTCCTTTTGTTTCTGGCCCGAATTGGTGCATCGTTTCGTTTTCGGCCCGAACCGATGCATTAAATGCAACCCCGGCATGGTTTTCTACACAATAACAAAAGTGACCAAAATGAACTAAAACATCACTATTGAATCCAGAAAAGTTGATTGGGTGCGTTCATTTAATTTCTAGTCGGAATCGGTGCATCGTTTCGTTTCCCGATCGAATCGGTGCATTAAATGCAACCTTGGCATGGTTTTCGGCACAACAACAAAACTGACCAAAATGAACCAAAATATCACTATTGGGTCCAAAAAAGCGGATTGGGTGCGTTCATTTCATTTCTAGACCGAATCGGTGCATCGTTTTGTCTCTGGCCTGAATTGGTGCATCGTTTTGTTTTCGGCCTGAACTGGTGCATTAAATGCAACCACGACATTATTTTTGGCTCAATAACGAAACTGACCAAAACATCACAATTGGGTCCTAAAAAGTTGTTTGGGTGCGTTCGTTTCGTTTCTGGCCTGAACCGGTGCGATAAATGCAACACCAGCATGGTTTTCGACACAATAACAAAAGTAACCAAAACGAACCAAAACTTCACTATTGGATCCAGAAAAGTGGATTGGGTACGTTCGTTTCGTTTCTAGTCAGAATCGGTGCATCGTTTCATTTCCCGGTCGAATCAGAGTATTAAATGCAACCCTGGCATGATTTTTGGCACAATAACGAAATTGACCAAAATGAACCAAAACATCAGTATTGGGTCAAAAAAGTGGATTGGGTGTGTTCCTTTTGTTTCTGGCCCGAATTGGTGCATCGTTTCGTTTTCAGCCCGAACTGATGCATTAAATGCAACCCTGACATGGTTTTCTACACAATAACGAAAGTGACCAAAATGAACCAAAACATCACTATTGGATCCAGAAAAGTGGATTTGTTGTGTTCATTTCCTTTCTAGTCCGAATCGGTGCATCGTTCGTTTCCGGCCCGAACCGGTGCATTAAATGCAACCCCGGCATGGTTTTCGACACAATAACGAAAGTGACCAAACGAAACCAAAACATCACTATTGGATCAAGAAAACTGGATTGGGTGCGTTTAATTCGTTTCTAGTCGGAATCGGTGCATCGTTTCATTTCCCGGTCGAATCGGAGCATTAAATGCAACCCTGGCATGGTTTTTGGCACAATAACGAAATTGACCAAAATGAACCAAAACATCACTATTGGGTCGAAAAAATTGGATTGGGTGTGTTCCTTTTGTTTATGGCCCGAATTGGTGCATCGTTTCGTTTTCGGCCCGAACCGATGCATTAAATGCAACCCCGGCATGGTTTTCTACACAATAACGAAAGTGACCAAAATAAACCAAAACATCACTATTGGATCCAGAAAAGTTGATTGGGTGCGTTCATTTCGTTTCTAGTCGGAATCGGTGCATCGTTTCGTTTCCCGATCGAATCGGTGCATTAAATGCAACCTTGGCATGGTTTTCGGCACAACAACAAAACTGACCAAAATGAACCAAAATATCACTATTGGGTCCAAAAAAGCGGATTGGGTGCGTTCATTTCATTTCTAGACCGAATCGGTGCATCGTTTTGTCTCTGGCCTGAATTGGTGCATCGTTTTGTTTTCGGCCTGAACTGGTGCATTAAATGCAACCACGACATTATTTTTGGCTCAGTAACGAAACTGACCAAAACATCACAATTGGGTCCTAAAAAGTTGTTTGGGTGCGTTCGTTTCGTTTCTGGCCTGAACCGGTGCGATAAATGCAACACCGGCATAGTTTTCGACACAATAACGAAAGTAACCAAAACGAACCAAAACTTCACTATTGGATCCAGAAAAGTGGATTGGGTACGTTCGTTTCGTTTCTAGTCAGAATCGGTGCATCGTTTCATTTCCCGGTCGAATCAGAGCATTAAATGCAACCCTGGCATGGTTTTTGGCACAATAACGAAATTGACCAAAATGAACCAAAACATCAGTATTGGGTCAAAAAAGTGGATTGGGTGTGTTCCTTTTGTTTCTGGCCCGAATTGGTGCATCGTTTCGTTTTCAGCCCGAACTGATGCATTAAATGCAACCCTGACATGGTTTTCTACACAATAATGAAAGTGACCAAAACAAACCAAAACATCACTATTGGATCCAGAAAAGTGGATTTGTTGTGTTCATTTCCTTTCTAGTCCGAATCGGTGCATCGTTCGTTTCCGGCCCGAACCGGTGCATTAAATGCAACCCCGGCATGGTTTTCGACACAATAACGAAAGTGACCAAACGGAACCAAAACATCACTATTGGATCAAGAAAACTGGATTGGGTGCGTTTAATTCGTTTCTAGTCGAAATCGGTGCATCGTTTCATTTCCCGGTCGAATCGGAGCATTAAATGCAACCCTGGCATGGTTTTTGGCACAATAACGAAATTGACCAAAATGAACCAAAACATCACTATTGGGTCGAAAAAATTGGATTGGGTGTGTTCCTTTTGTTTATGGCCCGAATTGGTGCATCGTTTCGTTTTCGGCCCGAACCGATGCATTAAATGCAACCCCGGCATGGTTTTCTACACAATAACGAAAGTGACCAAAATGAACCAAAACATCACTATTGGATCCAGAAAAGTTGATTGGGTGCGTTCATTTCGTTTCTAGTCGGAATCGGTGCATCGTTTCGTTTCCCGATCGAATCGGTGCATTAAATGCAACCTTGGCATGGTTTTCGGCACAACAACAAAACTGACCAAAATGAACCAAAATATCACTATTGGGTCCAAAAAAGCGGATTGGGTGCGTTCATTTCATTTCTAGACCGAATCGGTGCATCGTTTTGTCTCTGGCCTGAATTGGTGCATCGTTTTGTTTTCGGCCTGAACTGGTGCATTAAATGCAACCACGACAATATTTTTGGCTCAGTAACGAAACTGACCAAAACATCACAATTGGGTCCTAAAAAGTTGTTTGGGTGCGTTCGTTTCGTTTCTGGCCTGAACCGGTGCGATAAATGCAACACCGGCATAGTTTTCGACACAATAACGAAAGTAACCAAAACGAACCAAAACTTCACTATTGGATCCAGAAAAGTGGATTGGGTACGTTCGTTTCGTTTCTAGTCAGAATCGGTGCATCGTTTCATTTCCCGGTCGAATCAGAGCATTAAATGCAACCCTGGCATGGTTTTTGGCACAATAACGAAATTGACCAAAATGAACCAAAACATCAGTATTGGGTCAAAAAAGTGGATTGGGTGTGTTCCTTTTGTTTCTGGCCCGAATTGGTGCATCGTTTCGTTTTCAGCCCGAACTGATGCATTAAATGCAACCCTGACATGGTTTTCTACACAATAACGAAAGTGACCAAAACAAACCAAAACATCACTATTGGATCCAGAAAAGTGGATTTGTTGTGTTCATTTCCTTTCTAGTCCGAATCGGTGCATCGTTCGTTTCCGGCCCGAACCGGTGCATTAAATGCAACCCCGGCATGGTTTTCGACACAATAACGAAAGTGACCAAACGGAACCAAAACATCACTATTGGATCAAGAAAACTGGATTGGGTGCGTTTAATTCGTTTCTAGTCGGAATCGGTGCATCGTTTCATTTCCCGGTCGAATCGGAGCATTAAATGCAACCCTGGCATGGTTTTTGGCACAATAACGAAATTGACCAAAATGAACCAAAACATCACTATTGGGTCGAAAAAATTGGATTGGGTGTGTTCCTTTTGTTTATGGCCCGAATTGGTGCATCGTTTCGTTTTCGGCCCGAACCGATGCATTAAATGCAACCCCGGCATGGTTTTCTACACAATAACGAAAGTGACCAAAATGAACCAAAACATCACTATTGGATCCAGAAAAGTTGATTGGGTGCGTTCATTTCGTTTCTAGTCGGAATCGGTGCATCGTTTCGTTTCCCGATCGAATCGGTGCATTAAATGCAACCTTGGCATGGTTTTCGGCACAACAACAAAACTGACCAAAATGAACCAAAATATCACTATTGGGTCCAAAAAAGCGGATTGGGTGCGTTCATTTCATTTCTAGACCGAATCGGTGCATCGTTTTGTCTCTGGCCTGAATTGGTGCATCGTTTTGTTTTCGGCCTGAACTGGTGCATTAAATGCAACCACGACAATATTTTTGGCTCAGTAACGAAACTGACCAAAACATCACAATTGGGTCCTAAAAAGTTGTTTGGGTGCGTTCGTTTCGTTTCTGGCCTGAACCGGTGCGATAAATGCAACACCGGCATAGTTTTCGACACAATAACGAAAGTAACCAAAACGAACCAAAACTTCACTATTGGATCCAGAAAAGTGGATTGGGTACGTTCGTTTCGTTTCTAGTCAGAATCGGTGCATCGTTTCATTTCCCGGTCGAATCAGAGCATTAAATGCAACCCTGGCATGGTTTTTGGCACAATAACGAAATTGACCAAAATGAACCAAAACATCAGTATTGGGTCAAAAAAGTGGATTGGGTGTGTTCCTTTTGTTTCTGGCCCGAATTGGTGCATCGTTTCGTTTTCAGCCCGAACTGATGCATTAAATGCAACCCTGACATGGTTTTCTACACAATAACGAAAGTGACCAAAACAAACCAAAACATCACTATTGGATCCAGAAAAGTGGATTTGTTGTGTTCATTTCCTTTCTAGTCCGAATCGGTGCATCGTTCGTTTCCGGCCCGAACCGGTGCATTAAATGCAACCCCGGCATGGTTTTCGACACAATAACGAAAGTGACCAAACGGAACCAAAACATCACTATTGGATCAAGAAAACTGGATTGGGTGCGTTTAATTCGTTTCTAGTCGGAATCGGTGCATCGTTTCATTTCCCGGTCGAATCGGAGCATTAAATGCAACCCTGGCATGGTTTTTGGCACAATAACGAAATTGACCAAAATGAACCAAAACATCACTATTGGGTCGAAAAAATTGGATTGGGTGTGTTCCTTTTGTTTATGGCCCGAATTGGTGCATCGTTTCGTTTTCGGCCCGAACCGATGCATTAAATGCAACCCCGGCATGGTTTTCTACACAATAACGAAAGTGACCAAAATGAACCAAAACATCACTATTGGATCCAGAAAAGTTGATTGGGTGCGTTCATTTCGTTTCTAGTCGGAATCGGTGCATCGTTTCGTTTCCCGATCGAATCGGTGCATTAAATGCAACCTTGGCATGGTTTTCGGCACAACAACAAAACTGACCAAAATGAACCAAAATATCACTATTGGGTCCAAAAAAGTGGATTGGGTGCGTTCATTTCATTTCTAGACCGAATCGGTGCATCGTTTTGTCTCTGGCCTGAATTGGTGCATCGTTTTGTTTTCGGCCTGAACTGGTGCATTAAATGCAACCACGACAATATTTTTGGCTCAGTAACGAAACTGACCAAAACATCACAATTGGGTCCTAAAAAGTTGTTTGGGTGCGTTCGTTTCGTTTCTGGCCTGAACCGGTGCGATAAATGCAACACCGGCATAGTTTTCGACACAATAACGAAAGTAACCAAAACGAACCAAAACTTCACTATTGGATCCAGAAAAGTGGATTGGGTACGTTCGTTTCGTTTCTAGTCAGAATCGGTGCATCGTTTCATTTCCCGGTCGAATCAGAGCATTAAATGCAACCCTGGCATGGTTTTTGGCACAATAACGAAATTGACCAAAATGAACCAAAACATCAGTATTGGGTCAAAAAAGTGGATTGGGTGTGTTCCTTTTGTTTCTGGCCCGAATTGGTGCATCGTTTCGTTTTCAGCCCGAACTGATGCATTAAATGCAACCCTGACATGGTTTTCTACACAATAACGAAAGTGACCAAAACAAACCAAAACATCACTATTGGATCCAGAAAAGTGGATTTGTTGTGTTCATTTCCTTTCTAGTCCGAATCGGTGCATCGTTCGTTTCCGGCCCGAACCGGTGCATTAAATGCAACCCCGGCATGGTTTTCGACACAATAACGAAAGTGACCAAACGGAACCAAAACATCACTATTGGATCAAGAAAACTGGATTGGGTGCGTTTAATTCGTTTCTAGTCGGAATCGGTGCATCGTTTCATTTCCCGGTCGAATCAGAGCATTAAATGCAACCCTGGCATGGTTTTTGGCACAATAACGAAATTGACCAAAATGAACCAAAACATCACTATTGGGTCGAAAAAATTGGATTGGGTGTGTTCCTTTTGTTTATGGCCCGAATTGGTGCATCGTTTCGTTTTCGGCCCGAACCGATGCATTAAATGCAACCCCGGCATGGTTTTCTACACAATAACGAAAGTGACCAAAATGAACCAAAACATCACTATTGGATCCAGAAAAGTTGATTGGGTGCGTTCATTTCGTTTCTAGTCGGAATCGGTGCATCGTTTCGTTTCCCGATCGAATCGGTGCATTAAATGCAACCTTGGCATGGTTTTCGGCACAACAACAAAACTGACCAAAATGAACCAAAATATCACTATTGGGTCCAAAAAAGCGGATTGGGTGCGTTCATTTCATTTCTAGACCGAATCGGTGCATCGTTTTGTCTCTGGCCTGAATTGGTGCATCGTTTTGTTTTCGGCCTGAACTGGTGCATTAAATGCAACCACGACAATATTTTTGGCTCAGTAACGAAACTGACCAAAACATCACAATTGGGTCCTAAAAAGTTGTTTGGGTGCGTTCGTTTCGTTTCTGGCCTGAACCGGTGCGATAAATGCAACACCGGCATAGTTTTCGACACAATAACGAAAGTAACCAAAACGAACCAAAACTTCACTATTGGATCCAGAAAAGTGGATTGGGTACGTTCGTTTCGTTTCTAGTCAGAATCGGTGCATCGTTTCATTTCCCGGTCGAATCAGAGCATTAAATGCAACCCTGGCATGGTTTTTGGCACAATAACGAAATTGACCAAAATGAACCAAAACATCAGTATTGGGTCAAAAAAGTGGATTGGGTGTGTTCCTTTTGTTTCTGGCCCGAATTGGTGCATCGTTTCGTTTTCAGCCCGAACTGATGCATTAAATGCAACCCTGACATGGTTTTCTACACAATAACGAAAGTGACCAAAACAAACCAAAACATCACTATTGGATCCAGAAAAGTGGATTTGTTGTGTTCATTTCCTTTCTAGTCCGAATCGGTGCATCGTTCGTTTCCGGCCCGAACCGGTGCATTAAATGCAACCCCGGCATGGTTTTCGACACAATAACGAAAGTGACCAAACGGAACCAAAACATCACTATTGGATCAAGAAAACTGGATTGGGTGCGTTTAATTCGTTTCTAGTCGGAATCGGTGCATCGTTTCATTTCCCGGTCGAATCGGAGCATTAAATGCAACCCTGGCATGGTTTTTGGCACAATAACGAAATTGACCAAAATGAACCAAAACATCACTATTGGGTCGAAAAAATTGGATTGGGTGTGTTCCTTTTGTTTATGGCCCGAATTGGTGCATCGTTTCGTTTTCGGCCCGAACCGATGCATTAAATGCAACCCCGGCATGGTTTTCTACACAATAACGAAAGTGACCAAAATGAACCAAAACATCACTATTGGATCCAGAAAAGTTGATTGGGTGCGTTCATTTCGTTTCTAGTCGGAATCGGTGCATCGTTTCGTTTCCCGATCGAATCGGTGCATTAAATGCAACCTTGGCATGGTTTTCGGCACAACAACAAAACTGACCAAAATGAACCAAAATATCACTATTGGGTCCAAAAAAGCGGATTGGGTGCGTTCATTTCATTTCTAGACCGAATCGGTGCATCGTTTTGTCTCTGGCCTGAATTGGTGCATCGTTTTGTTTTCGGCCTGAACTGGTGCATTAAATGCAACCACGACAATATTTTTGGCTCAGTAACGAAACTGACCAAAACATCACAATTGGGTCCTAAAAAGTTGTTTGGGTGCGTTCGTTTCGTTTCTGGCCTGAACCGGTGCGATAAATGCAACACCGGCATAGTTTTCGACACAATAACGAAAGTAACCAAAACGAACCAAAACTTCACTATTGGATCCAGAAAAGTGGATTGGGTACGTTCGTTTCGTTTCTAGTCAGAATCGGTGCATCGTTTCATTTCCCGGTCGAATCAGAGCATTAAATGCAACCCTGGCATGGTTTTTGGCACAATAACGAAATTGACCAAAATGAACCAAAACATCAGTATTGGGTCAAAAAAGTGGATTGGGTGTGTTCCTTTTGTTTCTGGCCCGAATTGGTGCATCGTTTCGTTTTCAGCCCGAACTGATGCATTAAATGCAACCCTGACATGGTTTTCTACACAATAACGAAAGTGACCAAAACAAACCAAAACATCACTATTGGATCCAGAAAAGTGGATTTGTTGTGTTCATTTCCTTTCTAGTCCGAATCGGTGCATCGTTCGTTTCCGGCCCGAACCGGTGCATTAAATGCAACCCCGGCATGGTTTTCGACACAATAACGAAAGTGACCAAACGGAACCAAAACATCACTATTGGATCAAGAAAACTGGATTGGGTGCGTTTAATTCGTTTCTAGTCGGAATCGGTGCATCGTTTCATTTCCCGGTCGAATCGGAGCATTAAATGCAACCCTGGCATGGTTTTTGGCACAATAACGAAATTGACCAAAATGAACCAAAACATCACTATTGGGTCGAAAAAATTGGATTGGGTGTGTTCCTTTTGTTTATGGCCCGAATTGGTGCATCGTTTCGTTTTCGGCCCGAACCGATGCATTAAATGCAACCCCGGCATGGTTTTCTACACAATAACGAAAGTGACCAAAATGAACCAAAACATCACTATTGGATCCAGAAAAGTTGATTGGGTGCGTTCATTTCGTTTCTAGTCGGAATCGGTGCATCGTTTCGTTTCCCGATCGAATCGGTGCATTAAATGCAACCTTGGCATGGTTTTCGGCACAACAACAAAACTGACCAAAATGAACCAAAATATCACTATTGGGTCCAAAAAAGCGGATTGGGTGCGTTCATTTCATTTCTAGACCGAATCGGTGCATCGTTTTGTCTCTGGCCTGAATTGGTGCATCGTTTTGTTTTCGGCCTGAACTGGTGCATTAAATGCAACCACGACAATATTTTTGGCTCAGTAACGAAACTGACCAAAACATCACAATTGGGTCCTAAAAAGTTGTTTGGGTGCGTTCGTTTCGTTTCTGGCCTGAACCGGTGCGATAAATGCAACACCGGCATAGTTTTCGACACAATAACGAAAGTAACCAAAACGAACCAAAACTTCACTATTGGATCCAGAAAAGTGGATTGGGTACGTTCGTTTCGTTTCTAGTCAGAATCGGTGCATCGTTTCATTTCCCGGTCGAATCAGAGCATTAAATGCAACCCTGGCATGGTTTTTGGCACAATAACGAAATTGACCAAAATGAACCAAAACATCAGTATTGGGTCAAAAAAGTGGATTGGGTGTGTTCCTTTTGTTTCTGGCCCGAATTGGTGCATCGTTTCGTTTTCAGCCCGAACTGATGCATTAAATGCAACCCTGACATGGTTTTCTACACAATAACGAAAGTGACCAAAACGAACCAAAACATCACTATTGGGTCAAAGAATGTAGATTGGGTGCGTTCATTTCATTTTTGGACCGAATCGGTGCATCGTTCCGTCTCTGGCCTGAATTGGTGCATCGTTTTGTTTTCGGACTGAACTGGTGCATTAAATGCAACCCCGACATGGTTTTTGGCTCAGTAACGAAACTGACCAAAACATCACACTTGGGTCCTAAAAAGTTGTTTAGGTCCGTTCGTTTCGTTTTCGGCCTGAATCGGTGCATTAAATGGAACACTCGCATGGTTTTCAACACAATAATGAAAGTGACCAAAACGAACCAAAACATCACTATTGGATCCAGAAAAGTGGATTGGGTGCGTTCGTTTGGTTTCTAGTCAAAATCAAAGCATCGTTTCGTTTCCCGGTCGAATCGGTGCATTAAATGCAACCCTGGCATGGTTTTCGGCACAGTAACGAATCTGACCAAAACAAACTTCATCACTATTAGGTTCAAAAAAGTGGATTGGGTGTGTTCGTTTTATTTCTGGCCCGAATTGGTGCATCGTTTCGTTTTCGGCCCGAACTGGTGCATTAAGTGCAACCCCGGCACGTTTTTCGGCTCAGTGATGAAACTGACTAAAACATCACAATTGGGTCCTAAAAAGTTGTTTGGGTGCGTTCGTTTCGTTTCTAGTCAGAATCGGTGCATCGTTTCATTTCCCGGTCGAATCAGAGCATTAAATGCAACCCTGGCATGGGTTTTGGCACAATAACGAAATTGACCAAAATGAACCAAAACATCAGTATTGGGTCAAAAAAGTGGATTGGGTGTGTTCCTTTTGTTTCTAGCCCGAATTGGTGCATCGTTTCGTTTTCAGCCCGAACTGATGCATTAAATGGCAACCCAGGCATGGTTTTCTACACAATACTGAAAGAGACCAAAACGAACCAAAACATCACTATTGGATCCAGAAAAGTGGATTGGGTGTGTTCATTTCCTTTCTAGTCCGAATCGGTGCATCGTTCGTTTCCGGCCCGAACCGGTGCATTAAATGCAACCCCGGCATGGTTTTCGACACAATAACGAAAGTGACCAAATGGAACCAAAACATCACTATTGGATCAAGAAAACTGGATTGGGTGCGTTTAATTCATTTCTAGTCGGAATCGGTGCATCGTTTCATTTCCCGGTCGAATCGGAGCATTAAATGCAACCCTGGCATGGTTTTTGGCACAATAACGAAATTGACCAAAATGAACCAAAACATCACTATTGGGTCGAAAAAAGTCGATTGGGTGTGTTCCTTTTGTTTATGGCCCGAATTGGTGCATCGTTTCGTTTTCGGCCCGAACCGATGCATTAAATGCAACCCCGGCATGGTCTTCTACACAATAACGAAAGTGACCAAAACGAACCAAAACATCACTATTGGATCTAGAAAAGTTGATTGGGTGCGTTCATTTCGTTTCTTGTCGGAATCGGTGCATCGTTCGTTTACTGGTTGAATCGGTGCATGAAATGCAACCTTGCCATGGTTTTCGGCACAACAACGAAACTGACCAAAATGAAGCAAAATATCACAATTGGGTCCTAAAAAGTTGTTTGGGTGCGTTCGTTTCATTTCCGGCTCGAACTGATGCATTAAATGCAACACCGGCATGGTTTTCGACACAATATCGAAAGTGACCAAAACGAACCAAAAATATCACTATTGGATCCAGAAAAGTGGATTGGGTACGTTCGTTTCGTTTCTAGTCAGAATCGGTGCATCGTTTCATTTCCCGGTCGAATCAGAGCATTAAATGCAACCCTGGCATGGTTTTTGGCACAATAACGAAATTGACCAAAATGAACCAAAACATCAGTATTGGGTCAAAAAAGTGGATTGGGTGTGTTCCTTTTGTTTCTGGCCCGAATTGGTGCATCGTTTCGTTTTCAGCCCGAACTGATGCATTAAATGGCAACCCAGGCATGGTTTTCTACACAATAACGAAAGAGACCAAAACGAACCAAAACATCACTATTGGATCCAGAAAAGTGGATTGGGTGTGTTCATTTCCTTTCTATTCCGAATCGGTGCATCGTTCGTTTCCGGCCCGAACCGGTGCATTAAATGCAACCCCGGCATGGTTTTCGACACAATAACGAAAGTGACCAAACGGAACCAAAACATCACTATTGGATCAAGAAAACTGGATTGGGTGCGTTTAATTCGTTTCTAGTCGGAATCGGTGCATCGTTTCATTTCCCGGTCGAATCGGAGCATTAAATGCAACCCTGGCATGGTTTTTGGCACAATAACGAAATTGACAAAAATGAACCAAAACATCACTAGTGGGTCAAAAAAATTCGATTGGGTGTGTTCCTTTTGTTTATGGCCCGAATTGGTGCATCGTTTCGTTTTCGGCCCGAACCGATGCATTAAATGCAACCCCGGCATGGTCTTCTACACAATAACGAAAGTGACCAAAACGAACCAAAACATCACTATTGGATCTAGAAAAGTTGATTGGGTGCGTTCATTTCGTTTCTTGCCGGAATCGGTGCATCGTTCGTTTACTGGTTGAATCG
The DNA here is from genome assembly GCA_033239725.1 of Echinochloa phyllopogon. Taxonomy (NCBI): domain Eukaryota; kingdom Viridiplantae; phylum Streptophyta; class Magnoliopsida; order Poales; family Poaceae; genus Echinochloa; species Echinochloa phyllopogon. The sequence goes on along the minus strand of BTCW01000014.1, from coordinate 33,911,094 downwards.
GTGCATGAAATGCAACCTTGCCATGGTTTTCGGCACAACAACGAAACTGACCAAAATGAAGCAAAATATCACTATTGGGTCCAAAAAAGTGGATTGGGTGCGTTCATTTAATTTCTGGACCGAATCGGTACATCGTTTCGTCTCTGGCCTGAATTGGTGCATCGTTTTGTTTTCGGCCTGAACTGGTGCATTAAATGCAACCACGACATTATTTTTGGCTTAGTAACGAAACTGACCAAAACATCACAATTGGGTCCTAAAAAGTTGTTTGGGTGCGTTTGTTTCGTTTCCGGCTCGAACTGATGCATTAAATGCAACACCGGCATGGTTTTCAACACAATATCGAAAGTGACCAAAATGAACCAAAACATCACTATTGGATCCAGAAAAGTGGATTGGGTACGTTCGTTTCGTTTCTAGTCGGAATCGGTGCATCGTTTCATTTCCTGGTCGAATCGGAGCATTAAATGCAACCCTGGCATGGTTTTTGGCACAATAACGAAATTGACCAAAATGAACCAAAACATCAGTATTGGGTCAAAAAAGTGGATTGGGTGTGTTCCTTTTGTTTCTGGCCCGAATTGGATCATCGTTTCGTTTTCAGCCTGAACTGATGCATTAAATGCAACCCCGACATGGTTTTCTACACAATAACGAAAGTGACCAAAACGAACCAAAACATCACCATTGGATCTAGAAAAGTGGATTGGGAGTGTTCATTTCCTTTCTAGTCCGAATCGGTGCATCGTTCGTTTACGGCCCGAACCGGTGCATTAAATGCAACCCCGGCATGGTTTCGGCACAGCAACGAAACTGACCAAAATGAACCAAAATATCACTATTGGGTCCAAAAAAGTGGATTGGGTGCGTTCATTTCATTTCTGGACCGAATCGGTGCATCGTTTTGTTTTCGGCCCGAACTGGTGCATTAAATGCAACCCCGACATGGTTTTTGGCTCAGTAATGAAACTAACCAAAACATCACAATTGGGTCCTAATAAGTTGTTTGGGTGTGTTCGTTTCGTTTCCGGCCCGAACCGATGCATTAGATGCAACACCGGCATGGTTTTCGACACAATATCGAAAGTGACCAAAACGAACCAAAACATCACTATTGGATCCAGAAAAGTGGATTGGGTACGTTCGTTTCGTTTCTAGTCGGAATCGGTGCATCGTTTCATTTCCCGGTCGAATCGGAGCATTAAATGCAACCCTGGCATGGTTTTTGGCACAATAACGAAATTGACAAAAATGAACCAAAACATCACTAGTGGGTCAAAAAAATTCGATTGGGTGTGTTCCTTTTGTTTATGGCCCGAATTGGTGCATCGTTTCGTTTTCGGCCCGAACCGATGCATTAAATGCAACCCCGGCATGGTCTTCTACACAATAACGAAAGTGACCAAAACGAACCAAAACATCACTATTGGATCTAGAAAAGTTGATTGGGTGCGTTCATTTCGTTTCTTGTCGGAATCGGTGCATCGTTCGTTTACTGGTTGAATCGGTGCATGAAATGCAACCTTGCCATGGTTTTCGGCACAACAACGAAACTGACCAAAATGAAGCAAAATATCACTATTGGGTCCAAAAAAGTGGATTGGGTGCGTTCATTTAATTTCTGGACTGAATCGGTACATCGTTTCGTCTCTGGCCTGAATTGGTGCATCGTTTTGTTTTCGGCCTGAACTGGTGCATTAAATGCAACCACGACATTATTTTTGGCTTAGTAACGAAACTGACCAAAACATCACAATTGGGTCCTAAAAAGTTGTTTGGGTGCGTTTGTTTCGTTTCCGGCTCGAACTGATGCATTAAATGCAACACCGGCATGGTTTTCAACACAATATCGAAAGTGACCAAAATGAACCAAAACATCACTATTGGATCCAGAAAAGTGGATTGGGTACGTTCGTTTCGTTTCTAGTCGGAATCGGTGCATCGTTTCATTTCCCGGTCGAATCGGAGCATTAAATGCAACCCTGGCATGGTTTTTGGCACAATAACGAAATTGACCAAAATGAACCAAAACATCAGTATTGGGTCAAAAAAGTGGATTGGGTGTGTTCCTTTTGTTTCTGGCCCGAATTGGATCATCGTTTCGTTTTCAGCCTGAACTGATGCATTAAATGCAACCCCGACATGGTTTTCTACACAATAACGAAAGTGACCAAAACGAACCAAAACATCACCATTGGATCTAGAAAAGTGGATTGGGAGTGTTCATTTCCTTTCTAGTCCGAATCGGTGCATCGTTCGTTTACGGCCCGAACCGGTGCATTAAATGCAACCCCGGCATGGTTTCGGCACAGCAACGAAACTGACCAAAATGAACCAAAATATCACTATTGGGTCCAAAAAAGTGGATTGGGTGCGTTCATTTCATTTCTGGACCGAATCGGTGCATCGTTTTGTTTTCGGCCCGAACTGGTGCATTAAATGCAACCCCGACATGGTTTTTGGCTCAGTAATGAAACTAACCAAAACATCACAATTGGGTCCTAATAAGTTGTTTGGGTGTGTTCGTTTCGTTTCCGGCCCGAACCGATGCATTAGATGCAACACCGGCATGGTTTTCGACACAATATCGAAAGTGACCAAAACGAACCAAAACATCACTATTGGATCCAGAAAAGTGGATTGGGTGCGTTCGTTTCGTTTCTAGTCGGAATCGTTGCATCGTTTCGTTTCCCGGTCGAATCGGTGCATTAAATGCAACCATGGCATGGTTTTCGGCACAGTAACGAATCTGACCAAAAGAAACAAAACATCACTATTAGGTTAAAAAGAGTGGATTGGGAGTGTTCGTTTTGTTTCTGGCCCGAATTGGTGCATCGTTTCGTTTTCAGCCCGAACTGGTGCATTAAGTGCAACCCCGGCATGGTCTTCGGCTCAGTGATGAAACTGACTAAAACATCACAATTGGGTCCTAAAAAGTTGTTTGGGTGCGTTCGTTTCGTTTCTAGTCAGAATCGGTGCATCGTTTCATTTCCCGGTCGAATCAGAGCATTAAATGCAACCCTGGCATGGGTTTTGGCACAATAACGAAATTGACCAAAATGAACCAAAACATCAGTATTGGGTCAAAAAAGTGGATTGGGTGTGTTCCTTTTGTTTCTAGCCCGAATTGGTGCATCGTTTCGTTTTCAGCCCGAACTGATGCATTAAATGGCAACCCAGGCATGGTTTTCTACACAATACTGAAAGAGACCAAAACGAACCAAAACATCACTATTGGATCCAGAAAAGTGGATTGGGTGTGTTCATTTCCTTTCTAGTCCGAATCGGTGCATCGTTCGTTTCCGGCCCGAACCGGTGCATTAAATGCAACCCCGGCATGGTTTTCGACACAATAACGAAAGTGACCAATTGGAACCAAAACATCACTATTGGATCAAGAAAACTGGATTGGGTGCGTTTAATTCATTTCTAGTCGGAATCGGTGCATCGTTTCATTTCCCGGTCGAATCGGAGCATTAAATGCAACCCTGGCATGGTTTTTGGCACAATAACGAAATTGACCAAAATGAACCAAAACATCACTATTGGGTCGAAAAAAGTCGATTGGGTGTGTTCCTTTTGTTTATGGCCCGAATTGGTGCATCGTTTCGTTTTCGGCCCGAACCGATGCATTAAATGCAACCCCGGCATGGTCTTCTACACAATAACGAAAGTGACCAAAACGAACCAAAACATCACTATTGGATCTAGAAAAGTTGATTGGGTGCGTTCATTTCGTTTCTTGTCGGAATCGGTGCATCGTTCGTTTACTGGTTGAATCGGTGCATGAAATGCAACCTTGCCATGGTTTTCGGCACAACAACGAAACTGACCAAAATGAAGCAAAATATCACAATTGGGTCCTAAAAAGTTGTTTGGGTGCGTTCGTTTCATTTCCGGCTCGAACTGATGCATTAAATGCAACACCGGCATGGTTTTCGACACAATATCGAAAGTGACCAAAACGAACCAAAAATATCACTATTGGATCCAGAAAAGTGGATTGGGTACGTTCGTTTCGTTTCTAGTCAGAATCGGTGCATCGTTTCATTTCCCGGTCGAATCAGAGCATTAAATGCAACCCTGGCATGGTTTTTGGCACAATAACGAAATTGACCAAAATGAACCAAAACATCAGTATTGGGTCAAAAAAGTGGATTGGGTGTGTTCCTTTTGTTTCTGGCCCGAATTGGTGCATCGTTTCGTTTTCAGCCCGAACTGATGCATTAAATGGCAACCCAGGCATGGTTTTCTACACAATAACGAAAGAGACCAAAACGAACCAAAACATCACTATTGGATCCAGAAAAGTGGATTGGGTGTGTTCATTTCCTTTCTATTCCGAATCGGTGCATCGTTCGTTTCCGGCCCGAACCGGTGCATTAAATGCAACCCCGGCATGGTTTTCGACACAATAACGAAAGTGACCAAACGGAACCAAAACATCACTATTGGATCAAGAAAACTGGATTGGGTGCGTTTAATTCGTTTCTAGTCGGAATCGGTGCATCGTTTCATTTCCCGGTCGAATCGGAGCATTAAATGCAACCCTGGCATGGTTTTTGGCACAATAACGAAATTGACAAAAATGAACCAAAACATCACTAGTGGGTCAAAAAAATTCGATTGGGTGTGTTCCTTTTGTTTATGGCCCGAATTGGTGCATCGTTTCGTTTTCGGCCCGAACCGATGCATTAAATGCAACCCCGGCATGGTCTTCTACACAATAACGAAAGTGACCAAAACGAACCAAAACATCACTATTGGATCTAGAAAAGTTGATTGGGTGCGTTCATTTCGTTTCTTGTCGGAATCGGTGCATCGTTCGTTTACTGGTTGAATCGGTGCATGAAATGCAACCTTGCCATGGTTTTCGGCACAACAACGAAACTGACCAAAATGAAGCAAAATATCACTATTGGGTCCAAAAAAGTGGATTGGGTGCGTTCATTTAATTTCTGGACCGAATCGGTACATCGTTTCGTCTCTGGCCTGAATTGGTGCATCGTTTTGTTTTCGGCCTGAACTGGTGCATTAAATGCAACCACGACATTATTTTTGGCTTAGTAACGAAACTGACCAAAACATCACAATTGGGTCCTAAAAAGTTGTTTGGGTGCGTTTGTTTCGTTTCCGGCTCGAACTGATGCATTAAATGCAACACCGGCATGGTTTTCAACACAATATCGAAAGTGACCAAAATGAACCAAAACATCACTATTGGATCCAGAAAAGTGGATTGGGTACGTTCGTTTCGTTTCTAGTCGGAATCGGTGCATCGTTTCATTTCCCGGTCGAATCGGAGCATTAAATGCAACCCTGGCATGGTTTTTGGCACAATAACGAAATTGACCAAAATGAACCAAAACATCAGTATTGGGTCAAAAAAGTGGATTGGGTGTGTTCCTTTTGTTTCTGGCCCGAATTGGATCATCGTTTCGTTTTCAGCCTGAACTGATGCATTAAATGCAACCCCGACATGGTTTTCTACACAATAACGAAAGTGACCAAAACGAACCAAAACATCACCATTGGATCTAGAAAAGTGGATTGGGAGTGTTCATTTCCTTTCTAGTCCGAATCGGTGCATCGTTCGTTTACGGCCCGAACCGGTGCATTAAATGCAACCCCGGCATGGTTTCGGCACAGCAACGAAACTGACCAAAATGAACCAAAATATCACTATTGGGTCCAAAAAAGTGGATTGGGTGCGTTCATTTCATTTCTGGACCGAATCGGTGCATCGTTTTGTTTTCGGCCCGAACTGGTGCATTAAATGCAACCCCGACATGGTTTTTGGCTCAGTAATGAAACTAACCAAAACATCACAATTGGGTCCTAATAAGTTGTTTGGGTGTGTTCGTTTCGTTTCCGGCCCGAACCGATGCATTAGATGCAACACCGGCATGGTTTTCGACACAATATCGAAAGTGACCAAAACGAACCAAAACATCACTATTGGATCCAGAAAAGTGGATTGGGTGCGTTCGTTTCGTTTCTAGTCGGAATCGTTGCATCGTTTCGTTTCCCGGTCGAATCGGTGCATTAAATGCAACCGTGGCATGGTTTTCGGCACAGTAACGAATCTGACCAAAAGAAACAAAACATCACTATTAGGTTAAAAAGAGTGGATTGGGAGTGTTCGTTTTGTTTCTGGCCCGAATTGGTGCATCGTTTCGTTTTCAGCCCGAACTGGTGCATTAAGTGCAACCCCGGCATGGTCTTCGGCTCAGTGATGAAACTGACTAAAACATCACAATTGGGTCCTAAAAAGTTGTTTGGGTGCGTTCGTTTCATTTCTAGTCAGAATCGGTGCATCGTTTCATTTCCCGGTCGAATCAGAGCATTAAATGCAACCCTGGCATGGGTTTTGGCACAATAACGAAATTGACCAAAATGAACCAAAACATCAGTATTGGGTCAAAAAAGTGGATTGGGTGTGTTCCTTTTGTTTCTGGCCCGAATTGGTGCATCGTTTCGTTTTCAGCCCGAACTGATGCATTAAATGGCAACCCAGGCATGGTTTTCTACACAATACTGAAAGAGACCAAAACGAACCAAAACATCACTATTGGATCCAGAAAAGTGGATTGGGTGTGTTCATTTCCTTTCTAGTCCGAATCGGTGCATCGTTCGTTTCCGGCCCGAACCGGTGCATTAAATGCAACCCCGGCATGGTTTTCGACACAATAACGAAAGTGACCAAACGGAACCAAAACATCACTATTGGATCAAGAAAACTGGATTGGGTGCGTTTAATTCATTTCTAGTCGGAATCGGTGCATCGTTTCATTTCCCGGTCGAATCGGAGCATTAAATGCAACCCTGGCATGGTTTTTGGCACAATAACGAAATTGACCAAAATGAACCAAAACATCACTATTGGGTCGAAAAAAGTCGATTGGGTGTGTTCCTTTTGTTTATGGCCCGAATTGGTGCATCGTTTTGTTTTCGGCCCGAACCGATGCATTAAATGCAACCCCGGCATGGTCTTCTACACAATAACGAAAGTGACCAAAACGAACCAAAACATCACTATTGGATCTAGAAAAGTTGATTGGGTGCGTTCATTTCGTTTCTTGTCGGAATCGGTGCATCGTTCGTTTACTGGTTGAATCGGTGCATGAAATGCAACCTTGCCATGGTTTTCGGCACAACAACGAAACTGACCAAAATGAAGCAAAATATCACAATTGGGTCCTAAAAAGTTGTTTGGGTGCGTTCGTTTCATTTCCGGCTCGAACTGATGCATTAAATGCAACACCGGCATGGTTTTCGACACAATATCGAAAGTGACCAAAACGAACCAAAAATATCACTATTGGATCCAGAAAAGTGGATTGGGTACGTTCGTTTCGTTTCTAGTCAGAATCGGTGCATCGTTTCATTTCCCGGTCGAATCAGAGCATTAAATGCAACCCTGGCATGGTTTTTGGCACAATAACGAAATTGACCAAAATGAACCAAAACATCAGTATTGGGTCAAAAAAGTGGATTGGGTGTGTTCCTTTTGTTTCTGGCCCGAATTGGTGCATCGTTTCGTTTTCAGCCCGAACTGATGCATTAAATGGCAACCCAGGCATGGTTTTCTACACAATAACGAAAGAGACCAAAACGAACCAAAACATCACTATTGGATCCAGAAAAGTGGATTGGGTGTGTTCATTTCCTTTCTATTCCGAATCGGTGCATCGTTCGTTTCCGGCCCGAACCGGTGCATTAAATGCAACCCCGGCATGGTTTTCGACACAATAACGAAAGTGACCAAACGGAACCAAAACATCACTATTGGATCAAGAAAACTGGATTGGTTGCGTTTAATTCGTTTCTAGTCGGAATCGGTGCATCGTTTCATTTCCCGGTCGAATCGGAGCATTAAATGCAACCCTGGCATGGTTTTTGGCACAATAACGAAATTGACAAAAATGAACCAAAACATCACTATTGGGTCGAAAAAAGTCGATTGGGTGTGTTCCTTTTGTTTATGGCCCGAATTGGTGCATCGTTTCGTTTTCGGCCCGAACCGATGCATTAAATGCAACCCCGACATGGTCTTCTACACAATAACGAAAGTGACCAAAACGAACCAAAACATCACTATTGGATCTAGAAAAGTTGATTGGGTGCGTTCATTTCGTTTCTTGTCGGAATCGGTGCATCGTTCGTTTACTGGTTGAATCGGTGCATGAAATGCAACCTTGCCATGGTTTTCGGCACAACAACGAAACTGACCAAAATGAAGCAAAATATCACTATTGGGTCCAAAAAAGTGGATTGGGTGCGTTCATTTAATTTCTGGACCGAATCGGTACATCGTTTCGTCTCTGGCCTGAATTGGTGCATCGTTTTGTTTTCGGCCTGAACTGGTGCATTAAATGCAACCACGACATTATTTTTGGCTTAGTAACGAAACTGACCAAAACATCACAATTGGGTCCTAAAAAGTTGTTTGGGTGCGTTTGTTTCGTTTCCGGCTCGAACTGATGCATTAAATGCAACACCGGCATGGTTTTCAACACAATATCGAAAGTGACCAAAATGAACCAAAACATCACTATTGGATCCAGAAAAGTGGATTGGGTACGTTCGTTTCGTTTCTAGTCGGAATCGGTGCATCGTTTCATTTCCCGGTCGAATCGGAGCATTAAATGCAACCCTGGCATGGTTTTTGGCACAATAACGAAATTGACCAAAATGAACCAAAACATCAGTATTGGGTCAAAAAAGTGGATTGGGTGTGTTCCTTTTGTTTCTGGCCCGAATTGGATCATCGTTTCGTTTTCAGCCTGAACTGATGCATTAAATGCAACCCCGACATGGTTTTCTACACAATAACGAAAGTGACCAAAACGAACCAAAACATCACCATTGGATCTAGAAAAGTGGATTGGGAGTGTTCATTTCCTTTCTAGTCCGAATCGGTGCATCGTTCGTTTACGGCCCGAACCGGTGCATTAAATGCAACCCCGGCATGGTTTTGGCACAGCAACGAAACTGACCAAAATGAACCAAAATATCACTATTGGGTCCAAAAAAGTGGATTGGGTGCGTTCATTTCATTTCTGGACCGAATCGGTGCATCGTTTTGTTTTCGGCCCGAACTGGTGCATTAAATGCAACCCCGACATGGTTTTTGGCTCAGTAATGAAACTAACCAAAACATCACAATTGGGTCCTAATAAGTTGTTTGGGTGTGTTCGTTTCGTTTCCGGCCCGAACCGATGCATTAGATGCAACACCGGCATGGTTTTCGACACAATATCGAAAGTGACCAAAACGAACCAAAACATCACTATTGGATCCAGAAAAGTGGATTGGGTGCGTTCGTTTCGTTTCTAGTCGGAATCGTTGCATCGTTTCGTTTCCCGGTCGAATCGGTGCATTAAATGCAACCATGGCATGGTTTTCGGCACAGTAACGAATCTGACCAAAAGAAACAAAACATCACTATTAGGTTAAAAAGAGTGGATTGGGAGTGTTCGTTTTGTTTCTGGCCCGAATTGGTGCATCGTTTCGTTTTCAGCCCGAACTGGTGCATTAAGTGCAACCCCGGCATGGTCTTCGGCTCAGTGATGAAACTGACTAAAACATCACAATTGGGTCCTAAAAAGTTGTTTGGGTGCGTTCGTTTCGTTTCTAGTCAGAATCGGTGCATCGTTTCATTTCCCGGTCGAATCAGAGCATTAAATGCAACCCTGGCATGGTTTTTGGCACAATAACGAAATTGACCAAAATGAACCAAAACATCAGTATTGGGTCAAAAAAGTGGATTGGGTGTGTTCCTTTTGTTTCTGGCCCGAATTGGTGCATCGTTTCGTTTTCAGCCCGAACTGATGCATTAAATGGCAACCCAGGCATGGTTTTCTACACAATAACGAAAGAGACCAAAACGAACCAAAACATCACTATTGGATCCAGAAAAGTGGATTGGGTGTGTTCATTTCCTTTCTATTCCGAATCGGTGCATCGTTCGTTTCCGGCCCGAACCGGTGCATTAAATGCAACCCCGGCATGGTTTTCGACACAATAACGAAAGTGACCAAACGGAACCAAAACATCACTATTGGATCAAGAAAACTGGATTGGTTGCGTTTAATTCGTTTCTAGTCGGAATCGGTGCATCGTTTCATTTCCCGGTCGAATCGGAGCATTAAATGCAACCCTGGCATGGTTTTTGGCACAATAACGAAATTGACAAAAATGAACCAAAACATCACTAGTGGGTCAAAAAATTTCGATTGGGTGTGTTCCTTTTGTTTATGGCCCGAATTGGTGCATCGTTTCGTTTTCGGCCCGAACCGATGCATTAAATGCAACCCCGGCATGGTCTTCTACACAATAACGAAAGTGACCAAAACGAACCAAAACATCACTATTGGATCTAGAAAAGTTGATTGGGTGCGTTCATTTCGTTTCTTGTCGGAATCGGTGCATCGTTCGTTTACTGGTTGAATCGGTGCATGAAATGCAACCTTGCCATGGTTTTCGGCACAACAACGAAACTGACCAAAATGAAGCAAAATATCACTATTGGGTCCAAAAAAGTGGATTGGGTGCGTTCATTTAATTTTTGGACCGAATCGGTACATTGTTTCGTCTCTGGCCTGAATTGGTGCATCGTTTTGTTTTCAGCCTGAACTGGTGCATTAAATGCAACCACGACATTATTTTTGGCTTAGTAATGAAACTGACCAAAACATCACAATTGGGTCCTAAAAAGTTGTTTGGGTGCGTTTGTTTCGTTTCCGGCTCGAACTGATGCATTAAATGCAACACCGGCATGGTTTTCAACACAATATCGAAAGTGACCAAAACGAACCAAAACATCACTATTGGATCCAGAAAAGTGGATTGGGTACGTTCGTTTCGTTTCTAGTCGGAATCGGTGCATCGTTTCATTTCCCGGTCGAATCGGAGCATTAAATGCAACCCTGGCATGGTTTTTGGCACAATAACGAAATTGACCAAAATGAACCAAAACATCAGTATTGGGTCAAAAAAGTGGATTGGGTGTGTTCCTTTTGTTTCTGGCCCGAATTGGATCATCGTTTCGTTTTTAGCCTGAACTGATGCATTAAATGCAACCCCGGCATGGTTTTCTACACAATAACGAAAGTGACCAAAACGAACCAAAACATCACTATTGGATCTAGAAAAGTGGATTGGGAGTGTTCATTTCCTTTCTAGTCCGAATCGGTGCATCGTTCGTTTACGGCCCGAACCGGTGCATTAAATGCAACCCCGGCATGGTTTCGGCACAGCAACGAAACTGACCAAAATGAACCAAAATATCACTATTGGGTCCAAAAAAGTGGATTGGGTGCGTTCATTTCATTTCTGGACCGAATCGGTGCATCGTTTTGTTTTCGGCCCGAACTGGTGCATTAAATGCAACCCCGACATGGTTTTTGGCTCAGTAATGAAACTAACCAAAACATCACAATTGGGTCCTAATAAGTTGTTTGGGTGTGTTCGTTTCGTTTCCGGCCCGAACCGATGCATTAGATGCAACACCGGCATGGTTTTCGACACAATATCGAAAGTGACCAAAACGAACCAAAACATCACTATTGGATCCAGAAAAGTGGATTGGGTGCGTTCGTTTCGTTTCTAGTCGGAATCGTTGCATCGTTTCGTTTCCCGGTCGAATCGGTGCATTAAATGCAACCATGGCATGGTTTTCGGCACAGTAACGAATCTGACCAAAAGAAACAAAACATCACTATTAGGTTAAAAAGAGTGGATTGGGAGTGTTCGTTTTGTTTCTGGCCCGAATTGGTGCATCGTTTCGTTTTCAGCCCGAACTGGTGCATTAAGTGCAACCCCGGCATGGTCTTCGGCTCAGTGATGAAACTGACTAAAACATCACAATTGGGTCCTAAAAAGTTGTTTGGGTGCGTTCGTTTCGTTTCTAGTCAGAATCGGTGCATCGTTTCATTTCCCGGTCGAATCAGAGCATTAAATGCAACCCTGGCATGGTTTTTGGCACAATAACGAAATTGACCAAAATGAACCAAAACATCAGTATTGGGTCAAAAAAGTGGATTGGGTGTGTTCCTTTTGTTTCTGGCCCGAATTGGTGCATCGTTTCGTTTTCAGCCCGAACTGATGCATTAAATGGCAACCCAGGCATGGTTTTCTACACAATAACGAAAGAGACCAAAACGAACCAAAACATCACTATTGGATCCAGAAAAGTGGATTGGGTGTGTTCATTTCCTTTCTATTCCGAATCGGTGCATCGTTCGTTTCCGGCCCGAACCGGTGCATTAAATGCAACCCCGGCATGGTTTTCGACACAATAACGAAAGTGACCAAACGGAACCAAAACATCACTATTGGATCAAGAAAACTGGATTGGTTGCGTTTAATTCGTTTCTAGTCGGAATCGGTGCATCGTTTCATTTCCCGGTCGAATCGGAGCATTAAATGCAACCCTGGCATGGTTTTTGGCACAATAACGAAATTGACAAAAATGAACCAAAACATCACTAGTGGGTCAAAAAAATTCGATTGGGTGTGTTCCTTTTGTTTATGGCCCGAATTGGTGCATCGTTTCGTTTTCGGCCCGAACCGATGCATTAAATGCAACCCCGGCATGGTCTTCTACACAATAACGAAAGTGACCAAAACGAACCAAAACATCACTATTGGATCTAGAAAAGTTGATTGGGTGCGTTCATTTCGTTTCTTGTCGGAATCGGTGCATCGTTCGTTTACTGGTTGAATCGGTGCATGAAATGCAACCTTGCCATGGTTTTCGGCACAACAACGAAACTGACCAAAATGAAGCAAAATATCACTATTGGGTCCAAAAAAGTGGATTGGGTGCGTTCATTTAATTTTTGGACCGAATCGGTACATTGTTTCGTCTCTGGCCTGAATTGGTGCATCGTTTTGTTTTCGGCCTGAACTGGTGCATTAAATGCAACCACGACATTATTTTTGGCTTAGTAATGAAACTGACCAAAACATCACAATTGGGTCCTAAAAAGTTGTTTGGGTGCGTTTGTTTCGTTTCCGGCTCGAACTGATGCATTAAATGCAACACCGGCATGGTTTTCAACACAATATCGAAAGTGACCAAAACGAACCAAAACATCACTATTGGATCCAGAAAAGTGGATTGGGTACGTTCGTTTCGTTTCTAGTCGGAATCGGTGCATCGTTTCATTTCCCGGTCGAATCGGAGCATTAAATGCAACCCTGGCATGGTTTTTGGCACAATAACGAAATTGACCAAAATGAACCAAAACATCAGTATTGGGTCAAAAAAGTGGATTGGGTGTGTTCCTTTTGTTTCTGGCCCGAATTGGATCATCGTTTCGTTTTCAGCCTGAACTGATGCATTAAATGCAACCCCGGCATGGTTTTCTACACAATAACGAAAGTGACCAAAACGAACCAAAACATCACTATTGGATCTAGAAAAGTGGATTGGGAGTGTTCATTTCCTTTCTAGTCCGAATCGGTGCATCGTTCGTTTACGGCCCGAACCGGTGCATTAAATGCAACCCCGGCATGGTTTCGGCACAGCAACGAAACTGACCAAACTGAACCAAAATATCACTATTGGGTCCAAAAAAGTGGATTGGGTGCGTTCATTTCATTTCTGGACCGAATCGGTGCATCGTTTTGTTTTCGGCCCGAACTGGTGTATTAAATGCAACCCCGACATGGTTTTTGGCTCAGTAATGAAACTAACCAAAACATCACAATTGGGTCCTAATAAGTTGTTTGGGTGCGTTCGTTTCGTTTCCGGCCCAAACCGATGCATTAGATGCAACACCGGCATGGTTTTCGACACAATATCGAAAGTGACCAAAACGAACCAAAACATCACTATTGGATCCAGAAAAGTGGATTGGGTGCGTTCGTTTCGTTTCTAGTCGGAATCGGTGCATCGTTTCGTTTCCCGGTCGAATCGGTGCATTAAATACAACCGTGGCATGGTTTTCGGCACAGTAACGAATCTGACCAAAACAAACAAAACATCACTATTAGGTTAAAAAGAGTGGATTGGGAGTGTTCGTTTTGTTTCTGGCCCGAATTGGTGCATCGTTTCGTTTTCAGCCCGAACTGGTGCATTAAGTGCAACCCCGGCATGGTCTTCGGCTCAGTGATGAAACTGACTAAAACATCACAATTGTGTCCTAAAAGGTTGTTTGGGTGTGTTCGTTTCGTTTCCGACCCGAACCGGTGCATTAAATGCAACCCCGGCATGGTATTCGGCACAATAATGAAAGTGACCAAAACGAACCAAAACATCACTATTGCATTCAGAAAAGTGGATTGGGTGCGTTCGTTTTGTTTCTAGTCGGAATCAGTGCATCGTTTCGTTTCCCGGTCGAATCGGTGCATTAAATGCAACCCTAGCATGGTTTTCGGCACAGTAACGAATCTGACCAAAATGAACAAACACATCACTATTAGGTACAAAAAAGTGGATTGGGTGTGTTCGTTTTGTTTCTGGCCCGAATTGGTGCATCGTTTCGTTTGCAGCCCGAACTGGTGCATTAAGTGCAACCCCGGCATGGTTTTCGGCTCAGTGATGAAACTGACTAAAACATCACAATTGGGTCCTAAAAAGTTGTTCGGGTGTGTTCGTTTCGTTTCCGACCCGAACCGGTGCATTAAATGCAACCCCGGCATGGTATTCGGCACAATAATGAAAGTGACCAAAACGAACCAAAACATCACTATTGCATTCAGAAAAGTGGATTGGGTGCGTTCGTTTTGTTTCTAGTCGGAATCAGTGCATCGTTTCGTTTCCCGGTTGAATCGGTGCATTAAATGCAACCCTGGCATGGTTTTCGGCACAGTAACGAATCTGACCAAAACGAACAAACACATCACTATTAGGTTCAAAAAAGTGGATTGGGTGTGTTCGTTTTGTTTCTGGCCCGAATTGGTGCATTGTTTCGTTTTCAGCCCGAACTGGTGCATTAAGTGCAACCCCGGCATGGTTTTCGGCTCGGTGATGAAACTGACTAAAACATCACAATTGGGTCCTAAAAAGTTGTTTGGGTGTGTTCGTTTCGTTTCCGACCCGAACCGGTGCATTAAATGCAACCCCGGCATTGTATTCGGCACAATAATGAAAGTGACCAAAACGAACCAAAACATCACTATTGGATCCAGAAAAGTGGATTGGGTGCGTTCGTTTCGCTTCTAGCTAGAATCGGTGCATCGTTTCGTTTCCCGGTTGAGTCGGTGCATTAAATGCAACCCTGGTATGGTTTTCGGCACAGTAACGAATCTGACCAAAACAAACAAAACATCACTATTAGGTTAAAAAAAGTGGATTGCGTGTGTTCGTTTTGTTTCTGGCCCGAATTGGTGCATCGTTTCGTTTGCAGCCCGAACTGGTGCATTAAGTGTAACCCCGGCATGGTTTTTGGCTCAGTGATGAAACTGACTAAAACATCACAATTGGGTCCTAAAAAGTTGTTTGGGTGTGTTCGTTTCGTTTCCGACCTGAACCGGTGCATTAAATGCAACCCCGGCATGGTATTCGGCACAATAATGAAAGTGACCAAAACGAACCAAAACATCACTATTGCATTCAGAAAAGTGGATTGGGTGCGTTCGTTTTGTTTCTAGTCGGAATCAGTGCATCGTTTCGTTTCCCGGTCGAATCGGTGCATTAAATGCAACCCTGGCATGGTTTTCGGCACAGTAACGAATCTGACCAAAACGAACAAACACATCACTATTAGGTACAAAAAAGTGGATTGGGTGTGTTCGTTTTGTTTCTGGCCCGAATTGGTGCATCGTTTCGTTTGCAGCCCGAACTGGTGCATTAAGTGCAACCCCGGCATGGTTTTCGGCTCAGTGATGAAACTGACTAAAACATCACAATTGGGTCCTAAAAAGTTGTTCGGGTGTGTTCGTTTCGTTTCCGACCCGAACCGGTGCATTAAATGCAACCCCGGCATGGTATTCGGCACAATAATGAAAGTGACCAAAACGAACCAAAACATCACTATTGCATTCAGAAAAGTGGATTGAGTACGTTCGTTTTGTTTCTAGTCGGAATCAGTGCATCGTTTCGTTTCCCGGTCGAATCGGTGCATTAAATGCAACCCTGGCATGGTTTTTGGCACAGTAACGAATCTGACCAGAACAAACAAACACATTACTATTAGGTTCAAAAAAGTGGATTGGGTGTGTTCGTTTTGTTTCTGGCCCGAATTGGTGCATCGTTTCGTTTTCAGCCCGAACTGCTGCATTAAGTAAAACCCCGGCATGGTTTTCTACACAATAATAAAAGTGGCCAAAACGAACTAAAACATCACTATTGGATCCAAAAAAGTGGATTGGGGGCGTTTATTTCGTTTCTAGTCGGAATCGGTGCATCATTTCGTTTCACGGTCGAATCGGTGCATTAAATGCAACCTTGGCATGGTTATTGGAACAATAACAAAACTGACCAAAATGAACCAAAATATCACTATTGGGTCAAAGAATGTAGATTGGGTGCGTTCATTTCATTTTTGGACCGAATCGGTGCATCGTTCCGTCTCTGGCCTGAATTGGTGCATCGTTTTGTTTTCGGACTGAACTGGTGCATTAAATGCAACCCCGACATGGTTTTTGGCTCAGTAACGAAACTGACCAAAACATCACAATTGGGTCCTAAAAAGTTGTTTAGGTGCGTTCGTTTCGTTTTCGGCCTGAATCGGTGCATTAAATGGAACACCCGCATGGTTTTCAACACAATAATGAAAGTGACCAAAACGAACCAAAACATCACTATTGGATCCAGAAAAGTGGATTGGGTGCGTTCGTTTCGTTTCTAGTCAAAATCAGAGCACCATTTCGTTTCCCGGTCGAATCGGTGCATTAAATGCAACCCTGGCATGGTTTTCGGCACAGTAACGAATCTGACCAAAACAAACAAAACATCACTATTAGGTTCAAAAAAGTGGATTGGGTGTGTTCGTTTTATTTCTAGCCCGAATTGGTGCATCGTTTCGTTTTCGGCCCGAACTGGTGCATTAAGTGCAACCCCGGCATGGTTTTCGGCTCAGTGATGAAACTGACTAGAACATCACAATTGGGTCCTAAAAAGTTGTTTGGGTGCGTTCGTTTCGTTTCTAGTCAGAATCGGTGCATCGTTTAATTTTCCGGTCGAATCAGAGCATTAAATGCAACACTGGCATGGTTTTTGGCACAATAACGAAATTGACCAAAATGAACCAAAACATCAGTATTGGGTCAAAAAAGTGGATTGGGTGAGTTCCTTTTGTTTCTAGCCTGAATTGGTGCATCGTTTCGTTTTCAGCCCGAACTGATGCATTAAATGGCAACCCAGGCATGGTTTTCTACACAATAACGAAATAGACCAAAACGAACCAAAACATCACTATTGGATCCAGAAAAGTGGATTGGGTGTGTTCATTTCCTTTCTAGTCCGAATCGGTGGATCGTTCGTTTCCGGCCCGAACCGGTGCATTAAATGCAACCCCGGCATGGTTTTCGACACAATAACGAAAGTGACCAAACGGAACCAAAACATCACTATTGGATCAAGAAAACTGGATTGGGTGCGTTTAATTCGTTTCTAGTCGGAATCGGTGCATCGTTTCATTTCCCGATCGAATCGGAGCATTAAATGCAACCCTGGCATGGTTTTTGGCACAATAACGAAATTGACCAAAATGAACCAAAACATCACTATTGGGTCGAAAAAAGTAGATTGGGTGTGTTCCTTTTGTTTATGGCCCGAATTGGTGCATCGTTTCGTTTTCGACCCGAACCGATGCATTAAATGCAACCCCGGCATGGTCTTCTACACAATAACGAAAGTGACCAAAACGAACCAAAACATCACTATTGGATCTAGAAAAGTTGATTTGGTGCGTTCATTTCGTTTCTTGTCGGAATCGGTGCATCGTTCGTTTACTGGTTGAATCGGTGCATGAAATGCAACCTTGCCATGGTTTTCGGCACAACAACGAAACTGACCAAAATGAAGCAAAATATCACTATTGGGTCCAAAAAAGTGGATTGGGTGCGTTCATTTAATTTCTGGATCGAATCGGTGCATCGTTTTGTTTTCGGCCTGAACTGGTGCATTAAATGCAACCACGACATTATTTTTGGCTTAGTAACGAAACTGACCAAAACATCACAATTGGGTCCTAAAAAGTTGTTTGGGTGCATTCGTTTCGTTTCCGGCTCGAACTGATGCATTAAATGCAACACCGGCATGGTTTTCGACACAATATCGAAAGTGACCAAAACGAACCAAAACATCACTATTGGATCCAGAAAAGTGGATTGGGTACGTTCGTTTCGTTTCTAGTCGGAATCGGTGCATCGTTTCATTTCCCGGTCGAATCGGAGCATTAAATGCAACCCTGGCATGGTTTTTGGCACAATAACGAAATTGACCAAAATGAACCAAAACATCAGTATTGGGTCAAAAAAGTGGATTGGGTGTGTTCCTTTTCTTTCTGGCCCGAATTGGTGCATCGTTTCGTTTTCAGCCCGAACTGATGCATTAAATGCAACCCCGGCATGGTTTTCTACACAATAACGAAAGTGACCAAAACGAACCAAAATATCACTATTGGATCCAGAAAAGTGGATTGGGAGTGTTCATTTCCTTTCTAGTCCGAATCGGTGCATCGTTCGTTTACGGCCCGAACCGGTGCATTAAATGCAACCCCGGCATGGTTTCGGCACAGCAACGAAACTGACCAAAATGAACCAAAATATCACTATTGGGTCCAAAAAAGTGGATTGGGTGCGTTCATTTCATTTCTGGACCGAATCGGTGCATCGTTTTGTTTTCGGCCCGAACTGGTGTATTAAATGCAACCCCGACATGGTTTTTGGCTCAGTAACGAAACTAACCAAAACATCACAATTGGGTCCTAAAAAGTTGTTTGGGTGCGTTCGTTTCGTTTCCGGCCCGAACCGATGCATTAGATGCAACACCAGCATGGTTTTCGACACAATATCGAAAGTGACCAAAACGAACCAAAACATCACTATTGGATCCAGAAAAGTGGATTGGGTGCGTTCGTTTCGTTTCTAGTCGGAATCGGTGCATCGTTTCGTTTCCCGGTCGAATCGGTGCATTAAATGCATCCGTGGCATGGTTTTCGGTACAGTAACGAATCTGACCAAAACAAACAAAACATCACTATTAGGTTAAAAAGAGTGGATTGGGAGTGTTCGTTTTGTTTCTGGCCCGAATTGGTGCATCGTTTCGTTTTCAGCCCGAACTGGTGCATTAAGTGCAACCCCGGCATGGTCTTCGGCTCAGTGATGAAACTGACTAAAACATCACAATTGTGTCCTAAAAAGTTGTTTGGGTGTGTTCGTTTCGTTTCCGACCCGAACCGGTGCATTAAATGCAACCCCGGCATGGTATTCGCCACAATAATGAAAGTGACCAAAACGAACCAAAACATCACTATTGGATCCAGAAAAGTGGATTGGGTGCGTTCGTTTCGCTTCTAGTCAGAATCGGTGCATCGTTTCGTTTCCCGGTCGAATCGGTGCATTAAATGCAACCCTGGCATGGTTTTCGGCACAGTAACGAATCAGACCAAAACAAACAAAACATCACTATTAGGTTAAAAAGAGTGGATTGGGTGTGTTCGTTTTGTTTCTGGCACGAGTTGGTGCATCGTTTCGTTTTCAGCCCGAACTGGTGCATTAAGTGCAACCCCGGCATGGTTTTCGGCTCAGTGATGAAACTGACTAAAACATCACAATTGGGTCCTAAAAAGTTGTTTGGGTGTGTTCGTTTCGTTTCCGGCCCGAACCGGTGCATTAAATGCAACCCCGGCATGGTATTCGGCACAATAATGAAAGTGACCAAAACGAACCAAAACATCACTATTGGATCCAGAAAAGTGGATTGGGTGCGTTCGTTTCGCTTCTAGCTAGAATCGGTGCATCGTTTCGTTTCCCGGTTGAGTCGGTGCATTAAATGCAACCCTGGTATGGTTTTCGGCACAGTAACGAATCTGACCAAAACAAACAAAACATCACTATTAGGTTAAAAAAAGTGGATTGCGTGTGTTCGTTTTGTTTCTGGCCCGAATTGGTGCATCGTTTCGTTTTCAGCCCGAACTGGTGCATTAAGTGTAACCCCGGCATGGTTTTCGGCTCAGTGATGAAACTGACTAAAACATCACAATTGGGTCCTAAAAAGTTGTTTGGGTGTGTTCGTTTCGTTTCCGACCCGA
This sequence comes from Echinochloa phyllopogon, assembly GCA_033239725.1. NCBI lineage: Eukaryota > Viridiplantae > Streptophyta > Magnoliopsida > Poales > Poaceae > Echinochloa > Echinochloa phyllopogon. The sequence continues at coordinate 33,890,884 of BTCW01000014.1, read as the reverse complement.
ACCGGTGCATTAAATGCAACCCCGGCATGGTATTCGGCACAATAATGAAAGTGACCAAAACGAACCAAAACATCACTATTGCATTCAGAAAAGTGGATTGGGTGCGTTCGTTTTGTTTCTAGTCGGAATCAGTGCATCGTTTCGTTTCCCGGTCGAATCGGTGCATTAAATGCAACCCTGGCATGGTTTTCGGCACAGTAACGAATCTGATCAAAACGAACAAACACATCACTATTAGGTACAAAAAAGTGGATTGGGTGTGTTCGTTTTGTTTCTGGCCCGAATTGGTGCATCGTTTCGTTTGCAGCCCGAACTGGTGCATTAAGTGCAACCCCGGCATGGTTTTCGGCTCAGTGATGAAACTGACTAAAACATCACAATTGGGTCCTAAAAAGTTGTTCGGGTGTGTTCGTTTCGTTTCCGACCCGAACCGGTGCATTAAATGCAACCCCGGCATGGTATTCGGCACAATAATGAAAGTGACCAAAACGAACCAAAACATCACTATTGCATTCAGAAAAGTGGATTGAGTACGTTCGTTTTGTTTCTAGTCGGAATCAGTGCATCGTTTCGTTTCCCGGTCGAATCGGTGCATTAAATGCAACCCTGGCATGGTTTTTGGCACAGTAACGAATCTGACCAGAACAAACAAACACATTACTATTAGGTTCAAAAAAGTGGATTGGGTGTGTTCGTTTTGTTTCTGGCCCGAATTGGTGCATCGTTTCGTTTTCAGCCCGAACTGCTGCATTAAGTAAAACCCCGGCATGGTTTTCGGCTCGGTGATGAAACTGACTAAAACATCACAATTGGGTCCTAAAAAGTTGTTTGGGTGTGTTCGTTTCGTTTCCGACCCGAACCGGTGCATTAAATGCAACCCCGGCATTGTATTCGGCACAATAATGAAAGTGACCAAAACGAACCAAAACATCACTATTGGATCCAGAAAAGTGGATTGGGTGCGTTCGTTTCGCTTCTAGCTAGAATCGGTGCATCGTTTTGTTTCCCGGTTGAGTCGGTGCATTAAATGCAACCCTGGTATGGTTTTCGGCACAGTAACGAATCTGACCAAAACAAACAAAACATCACTATTAGGTTAAAAAAAGTGGATTGCGTGTGTTCGTTTTGTTTCTGGCCCGAATTGGTGCATCGTTTCGTTTTCAGCCCGAACTGGTGCATTAAGTGTAACCCCGGCATGGTTTTCGGCTCAGTGATGAAACTGACTAAAACATCACAATTGGGTCCTAAAAAGTTGTTTGGGTGTGTTTGTTTCGTTTCCGACCCGAACCGGTGCATTAAATGCAACCCCGGCATGGTATTCGGCACAATAATGAAAGTGACCAAAACGAACCAAAACATCACTATTGCATTCAGAAAAGTGGATTGGGTGCGTTCGTTTTGTTTCTAGTCGGAATCAGTGCATCGTTTCGTTTCCCGGTCGAATCGGTGCATTAAATGCAACCCTGGCATGGTTTTCGGCACAGTAACGAATCTGACCAAAACGAACAAACACATCACTATTAGGTTCAAAAAAGTGGATTGGGTGTGTTCGTTTTGTTTCTGGCCCGAATTGGTGCATCGTTTCGTTTGCAGCCCGAACTGGTGCATTAAGTGCAACCCCGGCATGGTTTTCGGCTCAGTGATGAAACTGACTAAAACATCACAATTGGGTCCTAAAAAGTTGTTCGGGTGTGTTCGTTTCGTTTCCGACCCGAACCGGTGCATTAAATGCAACCCCGGCATGGTATTCGGCACAATAATGAAAGTGACCAAAACGAACCAAAACATCACTATTGCATTCAGAAAAGTGGATTGAGTACGTTCGTTTTGTTTCTAGTCGGAATCAGTGCATCGTTTCGTTTCCCGGTCGAATCGGTGCATTAAATGCAACCCTGGCATGGTTTTTGGCACAGTAACGAATCTGACCAGAACAAACAAACACATTACTATTAGGTTCAAAAAAGTGGATTGGGTGTGTTCGTTTTGTTTCTGGCCCGAATTGGTGCATCGTTTCGTTTTCAGCCCGAACTGCTGCATTAAGTAAAACCCCGGCATGGTTTTCTACACAATAATAAAAGTGGCCAAAACGAACTAAAACATCACTATTGGATCCAAAAAAGTGGATTGGGGGCGTTTATTTCGTTTCTAGTCGGAATCGGTGCATCATTTCGTTTCACGGTCGAATCGGTGCATTAAATGCAACCTTGGCATGGTTATTGGAACAATAACAAAACTGACCAAAATGAACCAAAATATCACTATTGGGTCAAAGAATGTAGATTGGGTGCGTTCATTTCATTTTTGGACCGAATCGGTGCATCGTTCCGTCTCTGGCCTGAATTGGTGCATCGTTTTGTTTTCGGACTGAACTGGTGCATTAAATGCAACCCCGACATGGTTTTTGGCTCAGTAACGAAACTGACCAAAACATCACAATTGGGTCCTAAAAAGTTGTTTAGGTGCGTTCGTTTCGTTTTCGGCCTGAATCGGTGCATTAAATGGAACACCCGCATGGTTTTCAACACAATAATGAAAGTGACCAAAACGAACCAAAACATCACTATTGGATCCAGAAAAGTGGATTGGGTGCGTTCGTTTCGTTTCTAGTCAAAATCAGAGCACCATTTCGTTTCCCGGTCGAATCGGTGCATTAAATGCAACCCTGGCATGGTTTTCGGCACAGTAACGAATCTGACCAAAACAAACAAAACATCACTATTAGGTTCAAAAAAGTGGATTGGGTGTGTTCGTTTTATTTCTAGCCCGAATTGGTGCATCGTTTCGTTTTCGGCCCGAACTGGTGCATTAAGTGCAACCCCGGCATGGTTTTCGGCTCAGTGATGAAACTGACTAGAACATCACAATTGGGTCCTAAAAAGTTGTTTGGGTGCGTTCGTTTCGTTTCTAGTCAGAATCGGTGCATCGTTTAATTTTCCGGTCGAATCAGAGCATTAAATGCAACACTGGCATGGTTTTTGGCACAATAACGAAATTGACCAAAATGAACCAAAACATCAGTATTGGGTCAAAAAAGTGGATTGGGTGAGTTCCTTTTGTTTCTAGCCTGAATTGGTGCATCGTTTCGTTTTCAGCCCGAACTGATGCATTAAATGGCAACCCAGGCATGGTTTTCTACACAATAACGAAATAGACCAAAACGAACCAAAACATCACTATTGGATCCAGAAAAGTGGATTGGGTGTGTTCATTTCCTTTCTAGTCCGAATCGGTGGATCGTTCGTTTCCGGCCCGAACCGGTGCATTAAATGCAACCCCGGCATGGTTTTCGACACAATAACGAAAGTGACCAAACGGAACCAAAACATCACTATTGGATCAAGAAAACTGGATTGGGTGCGTTTAATTCGTTTCTAGTCGGAATCGGTGCATCGTTTCATTTCCCGATCGAATCGGAGCATTAAATGCAACCCTGGCATGGTTTTTGGCACAATAACGAAATTGACCAAAATGAACCAAAACATCACTATTGGGTCGAAAAAAGTAGATTGGGTGTGTTCCTTTTGTTTATGGCCCGAATTGGTGCATCGTTTCGTTTTCGACCCGAACCGATGCATTAAATGCAACCCCGGCATGGTCTTCTACACAATAACGAAAGTGACCAAAACGAACCAAAACATCACTATTGGATCTAGAAAAGTTGATTTGGTGCGTTCATTTCGTTTCTTGTCGGAATCGGTGCATCGTTCGTTTACTGGTTGAATCGGTGCATGAAATGCAACCTTGCCATGGTTTTCGGCACAACAACGAAACTGACCAAAATGAAGCAAAATATCACTATTGGGTCCAAAAAAGTGGATTGGGTGCGTTCATTTAATTTCTGGACCGAATCGGTGCATCGTTTTGTTTTCGGCCTGAACTGGTGCATTAAATGCAACCACGACATTATTTTTGGCTTAGTAACGAAACTGACCAAAACATCACAATTGGGTCCTAAAAAGTTGTTTGGGTGCATTCGTTTCGTTTCCGGCTCGAACTGATGCATTAAATGCAACACCGGCATGGTTTTCGACACAATATCGAAAGTGACCAAAACGAACCAAAACATCACTATTGGATCCAGAAAAGTGGATTGGGTACGTTCGTTTCGTTTCTAGTCGGAATCGGTGCATCGTTTCATTTCCCGGTCGAATCGGAGCATTAAATGCAACCCTGGCATGGTTTTTGGCACAATAACGAAATTGACCAAAATGAACCAAAACATCAGTATTGGGTCAAAAAAGTGGATTGGGTGTGTTCCTTTTCTTTCTGGCCCGAATTGGTGCATCGTTTCGTTTTCAGCCCGAACTGATGCATTAAATGCAACCCCGGCATGGTTTTCTACACAATAACGAAAGTGACCAAAACGAACCAAAACATCACTATTGGATCCAGAAAAGTGGATTGGGAGTGTTCATTTCCTTTCTAGTCCGAATCGGTGCATCGTTCGTTTACGGCCCGAACCGGTGCATTAAATGCAACCCCGGCATGGTTTCGGCACAGCAACGAAACTGACCAAAATGAACCAAAATATCACTATTGGGTCCAAAAAAGTGGATTGGGTGCGTTCATTTCATTTCTGGACCGAATCGGTGCATCGTTTTGTTTTCGGCCCGAACTGGTGTATTAAATGCAACCCCGACATGGTTTTTGGCTCAGTAACGAAACTAACCAAAACATCACAATTGGGTCCTAAAAAGTTGTTTGGGTGCGTTCGTTTCGTTTCCGGCCCGAACCGATGCATTAGATGCAACACCAGCATGGTTTTCGACACAATATCGAAAGTGACCAAAACGAACCAAAACATCACTATTGGATCCAGAAAAGTGGATTGGGTGCGTTCGTTTCGTTTCTAGTCGGAATCGGTGCATCGTTTCGTTTCCCGGTCGAATCGGTGCATTAAATGCATCCGTGGCATGGTTTTCGGTACAGTAACGAATCTGACCAAAACAAACAAAACATCACTATTAGGTTAAAAAGAGTGGATTGGGAGTGTTCGTTTTGTTTCTGGCCCGAATTGGTGCATCGTTTCGTTTTCAGCCCGAACTGGTGCATTAAGTGCAACCCCGGCATGGTCTTCGGCTCAGTGATGAAACTGACTAAAACATCACAATTGTGTCCTAAAAAGTTGTTTGGGTGTGTTCGTTTCGTTTCCGACCCGAACCGGTGCATTAAATGCAACCCCGGCATGGTATTCGCCACAATAATGAAAGTGACCAAAACGAACCAAAACATCACTATTGGATCCAGAAAAGTGGATTGGGTGCGTTCGTTTCGCTTCTAGTCAGAATCGGTGCATCGTTTCGTTTCCCGGTCGAATCGGTGCATTAAATGCAACCCTGGCATGGTTTTCGGCACAGTAACGAATCAGACCAAAACAAACAAAACATCACTATTAGGTTAAAAAGAGTGGATTGGGTGTGTTCGTTTTGTTTCTGGCACGAGTTGGTGCATCGTTTCGTTTTCAGCCCGAACTGGTGCATTAAGTGCAACCCCGGCATGGTTTTCGGCTCAGTGATGAAACTGACTAAAACATCACAATTGGGTCCTAAAAAGTTGTTTGGGTGTGTTCGTTTCGTTTCCGGCCCGAACCGGTGCATTAAATGCAACCCCGGCATGGTATTCGGCACAATAATGAAAGTGACCAAAACGAACCAAAACATCACTATTGGATCCAGAAAAGTGGATTGGGTACGTTCGTTTCGCTTCTAGTCAGAATCGGTGCATCGTTTCATTTCCCGGTCGAATCGGTGCATTAAATGCAACCCTGGCATGGTTTTTGGCACAATAACGAAATTGACCAAAATGAACCAAAACATCAGTATTGGGTCAAAAAAGTGGATTGGGTGTGTTCCTTTTGTTTCTGGCCCGAATTGGTGCATCGTTTCGTTTTCAGCCCGAACTGATGCATTAAATGGCAACCCAGGCATGGTTTTCTACACAATAACGAAATAGACCAAAACGAACCAAAACATCACTATTGGATCCAGAAAAGTGGATTGGGTGTGTTCATTTCCTTTCTAGTCCGAATCGGTGGATCGTTCGTTTCCGGCCCGAACCGGTGCATTAAATGCAACCCCGGCATGGTTTTTGACACAATAACGAAAGTGACCAAACGGAACCAAAACATCACTATTGGATCAAGAAAACTGGATTGGGTGCGTTTAATTCGTTTCTAGTCGGAATCGGTGCATCGTTTCATTTCCCGATCGAATCGGAGCATTAAATGCAACCCTGGCATGGTTTTTGGCACAATAATGAAATTGACCAAAATGAACCAAAACATCACTATTGGGTCGAAAAAAGTAGATTGGGTGTGTTCCTTTTGTTTATGGCCCGAATTGGTGCATCGTTTCGTTTTCGGCCCGAACCGATGCATTAAATGCAACCCCGGCATGGTCTTCTACACAATAACGAAAGTGACCAAAACGAACCAAAACATCACTATTGGATCTAGAAAAGTTGATTTGGTGCGTTCATTTCGTTTCTTGTCGGAATCGGTGCATCGTTCGTTTACTGGTTGAATCGGTGCATGAAATGCAACCTTGCCATGGTTTTCGGCACAACAACGAAACTGACCAAAATGAAGCAAAATATCACTATTGGGTCCAAAAAAGTGGATTGGGTGCGTTCATTTAATTTCTGGACTGAATCGGTACATCGTTTCGTCTCTGGCCTGAATTGGTGCATCGTTTTGTTTTCGGCCTGAACTGGTGCATTAAATGCAACCACGACATTATTTTTGGCTTAGTAACGAAACTGACCAAAACATCACAATTGGGTCCTAAAAAGTTGTTTGGGTGCGTTCGTTTCGTTTCCGGCTCGAACTGATGCATTAAATGCAACACCGGCATGGTTTTCGACACAATATCGAAAGTGACCAAAACGAACCAAAACATCACTATTGGATCCAGAAAAGTGGATTGGGTACGTTCGTTTCGTTTCTAGTCGGAATCGGTGCATCGTTTCATTTCCCGGTCGAATCGGAGCATTAAATGCAACGCTGGCATGGTTTTTGGCACAATAACGAAATTGACCAAAATGAACCAAAACATCAGTATTGGGTCAAAAAAGTGGATTGGGTGTGTTCCTTTTGTTTCTGGCCCGAATTGGTGCATCGTTTCGTTTTCAGCCCGAACTGATGCATTAAATGCAACCCCGGCATGGTTTTCTACACAATAACGAAAGTGACCAAAACGAACCAAAACATCACTATTGGATCCAGAAAAGTGGATTGGGAGTGTTCATTTCCTTTCTAGTCCGAATCGGTGCATCGTTCATTTACGGCCCGAACCGGTGCATTAAATGCAACCCCGGCATGGTTTCGGCACAGCAACGAAACTGACCAAAATGAACCAAAATATCACTATTGGGTCCAAAAAAGTGGATTGGGTGCGTTCATTTCATTTCTGGACCGAATCGGTGCATCGTTTTGTTTTCGGCCCGAACTGGTGTATTAAATGCAACCCCGACATGGTTTTTGGCTCAGTAACGAAACTAACCAAAACATCACAATTGGGTGCTAAAAAGTTGTTTGGGTGCGTTCGTTTCGTTTCCGGCCCGAACCGATGCATTAGATGCAACACCAGCATGGTTTTCGACACAATATCGAAAGTGACCAAAACGAACCAAAACATCACTATTGGATCCAGAAAAGTGGATTGGGTGCGTTCGTTTCATTTCTAGTCGGAATCGGTGCATCGTTTCGTTTCCCGGTCGAATCGGTGCATTAAATGCATCCGTGGCATGGTTTTCGGTACAGTAACGAATCTGACCAAAACAAACAAAACATCACTATTAGGTTAAAAAGAGTGGATTGGGAGTGTTCGTTTTGTTTCTGGCCCGAATTGGTGCATCGTTTCGTTTTCAGCCCGAACTGGTGCATTAAGTGCAACCCCGGCATGGTCTTCGGCTCAGTGATGAAACTGACTAAAACATCACAATTGTGTCCTAAAAAGTTGTTTGGGTGTGTTCGTTTCGTTTCCGACCCGAACCGGTGCATTAAATGCAACCCCGGCATGGTATTCGCCACAATAATGAAAGTGACCAAAACGAACCAAAACATCACTATTGGATCCAGAAAAGTGGATTGGGTGCGTTCGTTTCGCTTCTAGTCAGAATCGGTGCATCGTTTCGTTTCCCGGTCGAATCGGTGCATTAAATGCAACCCTGGCATGGTTTTCGGCACAGTAACGAATCAGACCAAAACAAACAAAACATCACTATTAGGTTAAAAAGAGTGGATTGGGTGTGTTCGTTTTGTTTCTGGCACGAGTTGGTGCATCGTTTCGTTTTCAGCCCGAACTGGTGCATTAAGTGCAACCCCGGCATGGTTTTCGGCTCAGTGATGAAACTGACTAAAACATCACAATTGGGTCCTAAAATGTTGTTTGGGTGTGTTCGTTTCGTTTCCGGCCCGAACCGGTGCATTAAATGCAACCCCGGCATGGTATTCGGCACAATAATGAAAGTGACCAAAACGAACCAAAACATCACTATTGGATCCAGAAAAGTGGATTGGGTACGTTCGTTTCGCTTCTAGTCAGAATCGGTGCATCGTTTCATTTCCCGGTCGAATCGGTGCATTAAATGCAACCCTGGCATGGTTTTTGGCACAATAACGAAATTGACCAAAATGAACCAAAACATCAGTATTGGGTCAAAAAAGTGGATTGGGTGTGTTCCTTTTGTTTATGGCCCGAATTGGTGCATCGTTTCGTTTTCGGCCCGAACCGATGCATTAAATGCAACCCCGGCATGGTCTTCTACACAATAACGAAAGTGACCAAAACGAACCAAAACATCACTATTGGATCTAGAAAAGTTGATTTGGTGCGTTCATTTCGTTTCTTGTCGGAATCGGTGCATCGTTCGTTTACTGGTTGAATCGGTGCATGAAATGCAACCTTGCCATGGTTTTCGGCACAACAACGAAACTGACCAAAATGAAGCAAAATATCACTATTGGGTCCAAAAAAGTGGATTGGGTGCGTTCATTTAATTTCTGGACTGAATCGGTACATCGTTTCGTCTCTGGCCTGAATTGGTGCATCGTTTTGTTTTCGGCCTGAACTGGTGCATTAAATGCAACCACGACATTATTTTTGGCTTAGTAACGAAACTGACCAAAACATCACAATTGGGTCCTAAAAAGTTGTTTGGGTGCGTTCGTTTCGTTTCCGGCTCGAACTGATGCATTAAATGCAACACCGGCATGGTTTTCGACACAATATCGAAAGTGACCAAAACGAACCAAAACATCACTATTGGATCCAGAAAAGTGGATTGGGTACGTTCGTTTCGTTTCTAGTCGGAATCGGTGCATCGTTTCATTTCCCGGTCGAATCGGAGCATTAAATGCAACGCTGGCATGGTTTTTGGCACAATAACGAAATTGACCAAAATGAACCAAAACATCAGTATTGGGTCAAAAAAGTGGATTGGGTGTGTTCCTTTTGTTTCTGGCCCGAATTGGTGCATCGTTTCGTTTTCAGCCCGAACTGATGCATTAAATGCAACCCCGGCATGGTTTTCTACACAATAACGAAAGTGACCAAAACGAACCAAAACATCACTATTGGATCCAGAAAAGTGGATTGGGAGTGTTCATTTCCTTTCTAGTCCGAATCGGTGCATCGTTCATTTACGGCCCGAACCGGTGCATTAAATGCAACCCCGGCATGGTTTCGGCACAGCAACGAAACTGACCAAAATGAACCAAAATATCACTATTGGGTCCAAAAAAGTGGATTGGGTGCGTTCATTTCATTTCTGGACCGAATCGGTGCATCGTTTTGTTTTCGGCCCGAACTGGTGTATTAAATGCAACCCCGACATGGTTTTTGGCTCAGTAACGAAACTAACCAAAACATCACAATTGGGTGCTAAAAAGTTGTTTGGGTGCGTTCGTTTCGTTTCCGGCCCGAACCGATGCATTAGATGCAACACCAGCATGGTTTTCGACACAATATCGAAAGTGACCAAAACGAACCAAAACATCACTATTGGATCCAGAAAAGTGGATTGGGTGCGTTCGTTTCATTTCTAGTCGGAATCGGTGCATCGTTTCGTTTCCCGGTCGAATCGGTGCATTAAATGCATCCGTGGCATGGTTTTCGGTACAGTAACGAATCTGACCAAAACAAACAAAACATCACTATTAGGTTAAAAAGAGTGGATTGGGAGTGTTCGTTTTGTTTCTGGCCCGAATTGGTGCATCGTTTCGTTTTCAGCCCGAACTGGTGCATTAAGTGCAACCCCGGCATGGTCTTCGGCTCAGTGATGAAACTGACTAAAACATCACAATTGTGTCCTAAAAAGTTGTTTGGGTGTGTTCGTTTCGTTTCCGACCCGAACCGGTGCATTAAATGCAACCCCGGCATGGTATTCGCCACAATAATGAAAGTGACCAAAACGAACCAAAACATCACTATTGGATCCAGAAAAGTGGATTGGGTGCGTTCGTTTCGCTTCTAGTCAGAATCGGTGCATCGTTTCGTTTCCCGGTCGAATCGGTGCATTAAATGCAACCCTGGCATGGTTTTCGGCACAGTAACGAATCAGACCAAAACAAACAAAACATCACTATTAGGTTAAAAAGAGTGGATTGGGTGTGTTCGTTTTGTTTCTGGCACGAGTTGGTGCATCGTTTCGTTTTCAGCCCGAACTGGTGCATTAAGTGCAACCCCGGCATGGTTTTCGGCTCAGTGATGAAACTGACTAAAACATCACAATTGGGTCCTAAAATGTTGTTTGGGTGTGTTCGTTTCGTTTCCGGCCCGAACCGGTGCATTAAATGCAACCCCGGCATGGTATTCGGCACAATAATGAAAGTGACCAAAACGAACCAAAACATCACTATTGGATCCAGAAAAGTGGATTGGGTACGTTCGTTTCGCTTCTAGTCAGAATCGGTGCATCGTTTCATTTCCCGGTCGAATCGGTGCATTAAATGCAACCCTGGCATGGTTTTCGGCACAGTAACGAATCAGACCAAAACAAACAAAACATCACTATTAGGTTAAAAAGAGTGGATTGGGTGTGTTCGTTTTGTTTCTGGCCCGAATCGGTGCATCGTTTCGTTTTCAGCCCGAACTGGTGCATTAAGTGCAACCCCGGCATGGTTTTCGGCTCAGTGATGAAACTGACTAAAACATCACAATTGGGTCCTAAAAAGTTGTTTGGGTGTGTTCGTTTCGTTTCCGACCCGAACCGGTGCATTAAATGCAACCCCGGCATGGTATTCGGCACAATAATGAAAGTGACCAAAACGAACCAAAATATCACTATTGCATTCATAAAAGTGGACTGGGTGCGTTCGTTTTGTTTCTAGTCGGAATCAGTGCATCGTTTCGTTTCCCGGTCGAATCGGTGCATTAAATGCAACCCTGGCATGGTTTTCGGCACAGTAACGAATCTGACCAAAACGAACAAACACATCATTATTAGGTTCAAAAAAGTGGATTGGGTGTGTTCGTTTTGTTTCTGGCCCGAATTGGTGCATCGTTTCATTTTCAGCCCGAACTGGTGCATTAAGTGCAACCCCGGCATGGTTTTCGGCTCGGTGATGAAACTGACTAAAACATCACAATTGGGTCCTAAAAAGTTGTTTGGGTGTGTTCGTTTCGTTTCCGACCCGAACCGGTGCATTAAATGCAACCCCGGCATGGTATTCGGCACAATAATGAAAGTGACCAAAACGAACCAAAACATCACTATTGGATCCAGAAAAGTGGATTGGGTGCGTCCGTTTCGCTTCTAGTTTGAATCGGTGCATCGTTTCGTTTCCCAGTCGAATCGGTGCATTAAATGCAACCCTGGCATGGTTTTCGGCACAGTAACGAATCAGACCAAAACAAACAAAACATCACTATTAGGTTAAAAAAAGTGGATTGCGTGTGTTCGTTTTGTTTCTGGCCCGAATCGGTGCATCGTTTCGTTTTCAGCCCGAACTGGTGCATTAAGTGCAACCCCGGCATGGTTTTCGGCTCAGTGATGAAACTGACTAAAACATCACAATTGGGTCCTAAAAAGTTGTTTGGGTGTGTTCGTTTCCTTTCCGACCCGAACCGGTGCATTAAATGCAACCCCGGCATGGTATTCGGCACAATAATGAAAGTGACCAAAACGAACCAAAACATCACTATTGCATTCAGAAAAGTGGACTGGGTGCGTTCGTTTTGTTTCTAGTCGGAATCAGTGCATCGTTTCGTTTCCCGGTCGAATCGGTGCATTAAATGCAACCCTGGCATGGTTTTCGGCACAGTAACGAATCTGACCAAAACGAACAAACACATCATTATTAGGTTCAAAAAAGTGGATTGGGTGTGTTCGTTTTGTTTCTGGCCCGAATTGGTGCATCGTTTCATTTTCAGCCCGAACTGGTGCATTAAGTGCAACCCCGGCATGGTTTTCGGCTCGGTGATGAAACTGACTAAAACATCACAATTGGGTCCTAAAAAGTTGTTTGGGTGTGTTCGTTTCGTTTCCGACCCGAACCGGTGCATTAAATGCAACCCCGGCATGGTATTCGGCACAATAATGAAAGTGACCAAAACGAACCAAAACATCACTATTGGATCCAGAAAAGTGGATTGGGTGCGTCCGTTTCGCTTCTAGTTTGAATCGGTGCATCGTTTCGTTTCCCAGTCGAATCGGTGCATTAAATGCAACCCTGGCATGGTTTTCGGCACAGTAATGAATCAGACCAAAACAAACAAAACATCACTATTAGGTTAAAAAAAGTGGATTGCGTGTGTTCGTTTTGTTTCTGGCCCGAATTGGTGCATCGTTTCGTTTGCAGCCCGAACTGGTGCATTAAGTGAAACCCCGGCATGGTTTTCGGCTCAGTGATGAAAGTGACTAAAACATCACAATTGGGTCCTAAAAAGTTGTTTGGGTGTGTTCGTTTCGTTTCTGACCCGAACCGGTGCATTAAATGCAACCCCGGCGTGGTATTCGGCACAATAATGAAAGTGACCAAAACGAACCAAAACATCACTATTGCATTCAGAAAAGTAGATTGGGTGCGTTCGTTTTGTTTCTAGTCGGAATCAGTGCATCGTTTCGTTTCCCGGTCGAATCGGTGCATTAAATGCAACCCTGGCATGGTTTTCGGCACAGTAACGAATCTGACCAGAACGAACAAACACATCACTATTAGGTTCAAAAAAGTGGATTGGGTGTGTTCGTTTTGTTTCTGGCCCGAATTGGTGCATCGTTTCGTTTTCAGCCCGAACTGGTGCATTAAGTAAAACCCCGGCATGGTTTTCTACACAATAATAAAAGTGGCCAAAACGAACTAAAACATCACTATTGGATCCAAAAAAGTGGATTGGGGGCGTTTATTTCGTTTCTAGTCAGAATCGGTGCATCATTTCGTTTCACGGTCGAATCGGTGCATTAAATGCAACCTTGGCATGGTTATTGGAACAATAACAAAACTGACCAAAATGAACCAAAATATCACTATTGGGTCAAAAAAGTGGATTGGGTGTGTTCGTTTTGTTTCTGGCCCGAATTGGTGCATCGTTTCGTTTCCGGCACGAACCGGTGCATTAAATGCAACCCCGGCATGGTTTTCGGCACAGTAACGAAAAAGACCAAAACGAACCAAAACATTACTATTGGGTCAAAGAATGTATATTGGGTGCGTTCATTTCATTTTTGGACCGAATCGGTGCATCGTTCCGTCTCTGGCCTGAATTGGTGCATCGTTTTGTTTTCGGACTGAACTGGTGCATTAAATGCAACCCCGACATGGTTTTTGGCTCAGTAACGAAACTGACCAAAACATCACAATTGGGTCCTAAAAAGTTGTTTGGGTGCGTTCGTTTCGTTTTCGGCCTGAATCGGTGCATTAAATGGAACACCTGCATGGTTTTCAACACAATAACGAAAGTGACCAAAACGAACCAAAACATCACTATTGGATCAAGAAAAGTGGATTGGGTGCGTTCGTTTCGTTTCTAGTAAAAATCAGAGCATCGTTTCGTTTCCCGGTCGAATCGGTGCATTAAATGCAACCCTGGCATGGTTTTCGGCACAGTAACGAATCAGACCAAAACAAACAAAACATCACTATTAGGTTCAAAAAAGTGGATTGGGTGTGTTCGTTTTATTTCTGGCCCGAATTGGTGCATCGTTTCGTTTTCGGCCCGAACTGGTGCATTAAGTGCAACCCCGGCATGGTTTTCGGCTCAGTGATGAAACTGACTAAAACATCACAATTGGGTCCTAAAAAGTTGTTTGGGTGCGTTTGTTTCGTTTCTAGTCAGAATCGGTGCATCGTTTCATTTTCTAGTCGAATCAGAGCATTAAATGCAACCCTGGCATGGTTTTTGGCTCAATAACGAAATTGACCAAAATGAACCAAAACATCAGTATTGGGTCAAAAAATTGGATTGGGTGTGTTCCTTTTGTTTCTGGCCCGAATTGGTGCATCGTTTCGTTTTCAGCCCGAACTGATGCATTAAATGGCAACCCAGGCATGGTTTTCTACACAATAACGAAAGAGACCAAAACGAACCAAAACATCCCTATTGGATCCAGAAAAGTGGATTGGGTGTGTTCATTTCCTTTCTAGTCCGAATCGGTGGATCGTTCGTTTCCGGCCCGAACCGGTGCATTAAATGCAACCCCGGCATGGTTTTCGACACAATAACGAAAGTGACCAAACGGAACCAAAACATCACTATTGGATCAAGAAAACTAGATTGGGTGCGTTTAATTCGTTTCTAGTCGGAATCGGTGCATCGTTTCATTTCCCGGTCGAATCGGAGCATTAAATGCAACCCTGGCATGGTTTTTGGCACAATAACAAAATTGACCAAAATGAACCAAAACATCACTATTGGGTCGAAAAAAGTCGATTGGGTGTGTTCCTTTTGTTTATGGCCCGAATTGGTGCATCGTTTCGTTTTCGGCCCGAACCGATGCATTAAATGCAACCCCGGCATGGTCTTCTACACAATAACGAAAGTGACCAAAACGAACCAAAACATCACTATTGGATCTAGAAAAGTTGATTTGGTGCGTTCATTTCGTTTCTTGTCGGAATCGGTGCATCGTTCGTTTACTGGTTGAATCGGTGCATGAAATGCAACCTTGCCATGGTTTTCGGCACAACAACGAAACTGACCAAAATGAAGCAAAATATCACTATTAGGTCCAAAAAAGTGGATTGGGTGCGTTCATTTAATTTCTGGACCGAATCGGTACATCGTTTCGTCTCTGGCCTGAATTGGTGCATCGTTTTGTTTTCGGCCTGAACTGGTGCATTAAATGCAACCACGAAATTATTTTTGGCTTAGTAACGAAACTGACCAAAACATCACAATTGGGTCCTAAAAAGTTGTTTGGGTGCGTTCGTTTCGTTTCCGGCTCGAACTGATGCATTAAATGCAACACCGGCATGGTTTTCGACACAATATCGAAAGTGACCAAAACGAACCAAAACATCACTATTGGATCCAGAAAAGTGGATTGGGTACGTTCGTTTCGTTTCTAGTCGGAATCGGTGCATCGTTTCATTTCCCGGTCGAATCGGAGCATTAAATGCAACCCTGGCATGGTTTTTGGCACAATAACGAAATTGACCAAAATGAACCAAAACATCAGTATTGGGTCAAAAAAGTGGATTGGGTGTGTTCCTTTTGTTTCTGGCCCGAATTGGTGCATCGTTTCGTTTTCAGCCCGAACTGATGCATTAAATGCAACCCCGGCATGGTTTTCTACACAATAACGAAAGTGACCAAAACGAACCAAAACATCACTATTGGATCCAGAAAAGTGGATTGGGAGTGTTCATTTCCTTTCTAGTCCGAATCGGTGCATCGTTCGTTTACGGCCCGAACCGGTGCATTAAATGCAACCCCGGCATGGTTTCGGCACAGCAACGAAACTGACCAAAATGAACCAAAATATCACTATTGGGTCCAAAAAAGTGGATTGGGTGCGTTCATTTCATTTCTGGACCGAATCGGTGCATCGTTTTGTTTTCGGCCCGAACTGGTGTATTAAATGCAACCCCGACATGGTTTTTGGCTCAGTAATGAAACTAACCAAAACATCACAATTGGGTCCTAAAAAGTTGTTTGGGTGCGTTCATTTCGTTTCCGGCCTGAACCGATGCATTAAATGCAACACCGGCATGGTTTTCGACACAATATCGAAAGTGACCAAAACGAACCAAAACATCACTATTGGATCCAGAAAAGTGGATTGGGTGCATTCGTTTCGTTTCTAGTCGGAATCGGTGCATCGTTTCATTTCCCGGTCGAATCGGTGCATTAAATGCAACCCTGGCATGGTTTTCGGCACAGTAACAAATCTGACCAAAACAAACAAAACATCACTATTAGGTTAAAAAGAGTGGATTGGGTGTGTTCGTTTTGTTTCTGGCCTGAATTGGTGCATCGTTTCGTTTTAAGCCCGAACTGGTGCATTAAGTGCAACCCCGGCATGGTTTTCGGCTCAGTGATGAAACTGACTAAAACATCACAATTGTGTCCTAAAAAGTTGTTTGGGTGTGTTCGTTTCGTTTCCGACCCGAACCGGTGCATTAAATGCAACCCCGGCATGGTATTCGCCACAATAATGAAAGTGACCAAACCGAACCAAAACATCACTATTGGATCCAGAAAAGTGGATTGGGTGCGTTCGTTTCGCTTCTAGTTTGAATCGGTGCATCGTTTCGTTTCCCGGTCGAATCGGTGCATTAAATGCAACCCTGGCATGGTTTTCGGCACAGTAACGAATCAGACCAAAACAAACAAAACATCACTATTAGGTTAAAAAGAGTGGATTGGGTGTGTTCGTTTTGTTTCTGGCACGAATTGGTGCATCGTTTCGTTTTCAGCCCGAACTGGTCCATTAAGTGCAACCCCGGCATGGTTTTCGGCTCAGTGATGAAACTGACTAAAACATCACAATTGGGTCCTAAAAAGTTGTTTGGGTGTGTTCGTTTCGTTTCCGACCCGAACCGGTGCATTAAATGCAACCCCGGCATGGTATTCGGCACAATAATGAAAGTGACCAAAACGAACCAAAACATCACTATTGGATCCAGAAAAGTGGATTGGGTGCGTTCGTTTCGCTTCTAGTCAGAATCGGTGCATCGTTTCGTTTCCCGGTCGAATCGGTGCATTAAATGCAACCCTGGCATGGTTTTCGGCACAGTAACGAATCAGACCAAAACAAACAAAACATCACTATTAGGTTAAAAAGAGTGGATTGGGTGTGTTCGTTTTGTTTCTGGCACGAATTGGTGCATCGTTTCGTTTTCAGCCCGAACTGGTCCATTAAGTGCAACCCCGGCATGGTTTTCGGCTCAGTGATGAAACTGACTAAAACACCACAATTGGGTCCTAAAAAGTTGTTTGGGTGTGTTCGTTTCGTTTCCGACCCGAACCGGTGCATTAAATGCAACCACGCCATGGTATTCGGCACAATAATGAAAGTGACCAAAACGAACCAAAACATCACTATTGGATCCAGAAAAGTGGATTGGGTGCGTTCGTTTCGCTTCTAGTCAGAATCGGTGCATCGTTTCGTTTCCCGGTCGAATCGGTGCATTTAATGCAACCCTGGCATGGTTTTCGGCACAGTAACGAATCAGACCAAAACAAACAAAACATCACTATTAGGTTAAAAAAAGTGGATTGGGTGTGTTCGTTTTGTTTCTGGCCCGAATTGGTGCATCGTTTCGTTTTCAGCCCGAACTGGTGCATTAAGTGCAACCCCGGCATGGTTTTCGGCTCAGTGATGAAACTGCCTAAAACATCACAATTGGGTCCTAAAAAGTTGTTTGGTGTGTTCGTTTCGTTTCCGACCCGAACCGGTGCATTAAATGCAACCCCGGCATGGTATTCGGCACAATAATGAAAGTGACCAAAACGAACCAAAACATCACTATTGCATTCAGAAAAGTGGACTGGGTGCGTTCGTTTTGTTTCTAGTCGGAATCAGTGCATCGTTTCGTTTCCCGGTCGAATCGGTGCATTAAATGCAACCCTGGCATGGTTTTCGGCACAGTAACGAATCTGACCAAAACGAACAAACACATCATTATTAGGTTCAAAAAAGTGGATTGGGTGTGTACGTTTTGTTTTTGGCCCGAATTGGTGCATCGTTTCGTTTTCAGCCCGAATTGGTGCATTAAGTGCAACCCCGGCATGGTTTTCGGCTCGGTGATGAAACTGACTAAAACATCACAATTGGGTCCTAAAAAGTTGTTTGGGTGTGTTCGTTTCGTTTCCGACCCGAACCGGTGCATTAAATGCAACCCCGGCATGGTATTCGGCACAATAATGAAAGTGACCAAAACGAACCAAAACATCACTATTGGATCCAGAAAAGTGGATTGGGTGCGTTCGTTTCGCTTCTAGTTTGAATCGGTGCATCGTTTCGTTTCCCGGTCGAATCGGTGCATTAAATGCAACCCTGGAATGGTTTTCGGCACAGTAACGAATCAGACCAAAACAAACAAAACATCACTATTAGGTTAAAAAAAGTGGATTGCGTGTGTTCGTTTTGTTTCTGGCCTGAATTGGTGCATCGTTTCGTTTGCAGCCCGAACTGGTGCATTAAGTGAAACCCCGGCATGGTTTTCGGCTCAGTGATGAAACTGACTAAAACATCACAATTGGGTCCTAAAAAGTTGTTTGGGTGTGTTCGTTTCGTTTCCGACCCGAACCGGTGCATTAAATGCAACCCCGGCGTGGTATTCGGCACAATAATGAAAGTGACCAAAACGAACCAAAACATCACTATTGCATTCAGAAAAGTAGATTGGGTGCGTTCGTTTTGTTTCTAGTCGGAATCAGTGCATCGTTTCGTTTCCCTGTCAAATCGGTGCATTAAATGCAACCCTGGCATGGTTTTCGGCACAGTAACGAATCTGACCAGAACGAACAAACACATCACTATTAGGTTCAAAAAAGTGGATTGGGTGTGTTCGTTTTGTTTCTGGCCCGAATTGGTGCATCGTTTCGTTTTCAGCCCGAACTGGTGCATTAAGTAAAACCCCGGCATGGTTTTCTACACAATAATAAAAGTGGCCAAAACGAACTAAAACATCACTATTGGATCCAAAAAAGTGGATTGGGGGCGTTTATTTCGTTTCTAGTCGGAATCGGTGCATCATTTCGTTTCACGGTCGAATCGGTGCATTAAATGCAACCTTGGCATGGTTATTGGAACAATAACAAAACTGACCAAAATGAACCAAAATATCACTATTGGGTCAAAAAAGTGGATTGGGTGTGTTCGTTTTGTTTCTGTCCCGAATTGGTGCATCGTTTCATTTCCGGCACGAACCGGTGCATTAAATGCAATCCCGGCATGTATTTCGGCATAGTAACGAAAAAGACCAAAACGAACCAAAACATCACTATTGGGTCAAAGAATGTATATTGGGTGCGTTCATTTCATTTTTGGACCGAATCAGTGCATCGTTCCGTCTCTGGCCTGAATTGGTGCATCGTTTTGTTTTCGGACTGAACTGGTGCATTAAATGCAACCCCGACATGGTTTTTGGCTCAGTAACGAAACTGACCAAAACATCACAAAGGGGTCCTAAAAAGTTGTTTGGGTGCATTCGTTTCGTTTTCGGCCTGAATCGGTGCATTAAATGGAACACCCGCATGGTTTTCAACACAATAACGAAAGTGACCAAAACGAACCAAAACATCACTATTGGATCCAGAAAAGTGGATTGGGTGCGTTCGTTTCGTTTCTAGTAAAAATCAGAGCATCGTTTCGTTTCCCGGTCGAATCGGTGCATTAAATGCAACCCTGGCATGGTTTTCGGCACAGTAACGAATCAGACCAAAACAAACAAAACATCACTATTAGGTTCAAAAAAGTGGATTGGGTGTGTTCGTTTTATTTCTGGCCCGAATTGGTTCATCGTTTCGTTTTTGGCCCGAACTGGTGCATTAAGTGCAACCCCGGCATGGTTTTCGGCTCAGTGATGAAACTGACTAAAACATCACAATTGGGTCCTAAAAAGTTGTTTGGGTGCGTTCGTTTCGTTTCTAGTCAGAATCGGTGCATCGTTTCATTTTCTAGTCGAATCAGAGCATTAAATGCAACCCTGGCATGGTTTTTGGCACAATAACGAAATTGACCAAAATGAACCAAAACATCAGTATTGGGTCAAAAAAGTGGATTGGGTGGGTTCCTTTTGTTTCTGGCCCGAATTGGTGCATCGTTTCGTTTTCAGCCCGAACTGATGCATTAAATGGCAACCCAGGCATGGTTTTCTACACAATAACGAAAGAGACCAAAACGAACCAAAACATCCCTATTGGATCTAGAAAAGTGGATTGGGTGTGTTCAATTCCTTTCTAGTCCGAATCGGTGGATCGTTCGTTTCCGGCCCGAACCGGTGCATTAAATGCAACCCCGGCATGGTTTTCGACACAATAACGAAAGTGACAAAACGGAACCAAAACATCACTATTGGATCAAGAAAACTGGATTGGGTGCGTTTAATTCGTTTCTAGTCGGAATCGGTGCATCGTTTCATTTCCCGGTCGAATCGGAGCATTAAATGCAACCCTGGCATGGTTTTTGGCACAATAACGAAATTGACCAAAATGAACCAAAACATCACTATTGGGTCGAAAAAAGTCGATTGGGTGTGTTCCTTTTGTTTATGGCCCGAATTGGTGCATCGTTTCGTTTTCGGCCCGAACCGATGCATTAAATGCAACCCCGGCATGGTCTTCTACACAATAACGAAAGTGACCAAAACGAACCAAAACATCACTATTGGATCTAGAAAAGTTGATTTGGTGCGTTCATTTCGTTTCTTGTCGGAATCGGTGCATCGTTCGTTTACTGGTTGAATCGGTGCATGAAATGCAACCTTGCCATGGTTTTCGGCACAACAACGAAACTGACCAAAATGAAGCAAAATATCACTATTGGGTCCAAAAAAGTGGATTGGGTGCGTTCATTTAATTTCTGGACCGAATCGGTACATCGTTTCGTCTCTGGCCTGAATTGGTGCATCGTTTTGTTTTCGGCCTGAACTGGTGCATTAAATGCAACCACGACATTATTTTTGGCTTAGTAACGAAACTGACCAAAACATCACAATTGGGTCCTAAAAAGTTGTTTGGGTGCGTTCGTTTCGTTTCCGGCTCGAACTGATGCATTAAATGCAACACCGGCATGGTTTTCGACACAATATCGAAAGTGACCAAAACGAACCAAAACATCACTATTGGATCCAGAAAAGTGGATTGGGTACGTTCGTTTCGTTTCTAGTCGGAATCGGTGCATCGTTTCATTTCCCGGTCGAATCGGAGCATTAAATGCAACCCTGGCATGGTTTTTGGCACAATAACGAAATTGACCAAAATGAACCAAAACATCAATATTGGGTCAAAAAAGTGGATTGGGTGTGTTCCTTTTGTTTCTAGCCCGAATTGGTGCATCGTTTCGTTTTCAGCCCGAACTGATGCATTAAATGCAACCCCGGCATGGTTTTCTACACAATAACGAAAGTGACCAAAACGAACCAAAACATCACTATTGGATCCAGAAAAGTGGATTGGGAGTGTTCATTTCCTTTCTAGTCCGAATCGGTGCATCGTTCGTTTACGGCCCGAACCGGTGCATTAAATGCAACCCCGGCATGGTTTCGGCACAACAACGAAACTGACCAAAATGAACCAAAATATCATTATTGGGTCCAAAAAAGTGGATTGGGTGCGTTCATTTCATTTCTGGACCGAATCGGTGCATCGTTTTGTTTTCGGCCCGAACTGGTGTATTAAATGCAACCCCGACATGGTTTTTGGCTCAGTAACGAAACTAACCAAAACATCACAATTGGGTCCTAAAAAGTTGTTTGGGTGCGTTCGTTTCGTTTCCGGCCCGAACCGATGCATTAAATGCAACACCGGCATGGTTTTCGACACAATATCAAAAGTGACCAAAACGAACCAAAACATCACTATTGGATCCAGAAAAGTGGATTGGGTGCGTTCGTTTCGTTTCTAGTCGGAATCGGTGCATCGTTTCGTTTCCCGGTCGAATCGGTGCATTAAATGCAACCCTGGCATGGTTTTCGGCACAGTAACGAATCTGACCAAAACAAACAAAACATCACTATTAGGTTAAAAAGAGTGGATTGTGTGTGTTCGTTTTGTTTCTGGCCCGAATTGGTGCATCGTTTCGTTTTCAGCCCGAACTGGTGCATTAAGTGCAACCCCGGCATGGTTTTCGGCTCAGTGATGAAACTGACTAAAACATCACAATTGTGTACTAAAAAGTTGTTTGGGTGTGTTCGTTTCGTTTCCGACCCGAACCGGTGCATTAAATGCAACCCCGGCATGGTATTCGCCACAATAATGAAAGTGACCAAAACGAACCAAAACATCACTATTGGATCCAGAAAAGTGGATTGGGTGCGTTCGTTTCGCTTCTAGTCAGAATCGGTGCATCGTTTCGTTTCCCGGTCGAATCGATGCATTAAATGCAACCCTGGCATGGTTTTCGGCACAGTAACGAATCAGACCAAAACAAACAAAACATCACTATTAGGTTAAAAAGAGTGGATTGGGTGTGTTCGTTTTGTTTCTGGCACGAATTGGTGCATCGTTTCGTTTTCAGCCCGAACTGGTGCATTAAATGCAACCCCGGCATGGTTTTCGGCTCAGTGATGAAACTGACTAAAACATCACAATTGGGTCCTAAAAAGTTGTTTGGGTGTGTTCGTTTCGTTTCCGACCCGAACCGGTGCATTAAATGCAACCCCGCATGGTATTCGGCACAATAATGAAAGTGACCAAAATGAACCAAAACATCACTATTGGATCCAGAAAAGTGGATTGGGTGCGTTCATTTCGCTTCTAGTCAGAATCGGTGCATCGTTTCGTTTCCCGGACGAATCGGTGCATTAAATGCAACCCTGGCATGGTTTTCGGCACAGTAACGAATCAGACCAAAACAAACAAAACATCACTATTAGGTTAAAAAAAGTGGATTGGGTGTGTTCGTTTTGTTTCTGGCCCGAATTGGTGCATCGTTTCGTTTTCAGCCCGAACTGGTGCATTAAGTGCAACCCCGGCATGGTTTTCGGCTCAGTGATGAAACTGACTAAAACATCACAATTGGGTCCTAAAAAGTTGTTTGGGTGTGTTCGTTTCGTTTCCGACCCGAACCGGTGCATTAAATGCAACCCCGGCATGGTATTCGGCACAATAATGAAAGTGACCAAAACGAACCAAAACGTCACTATTGCATTCAGAAAAGTGGACTGGGTGCGTTCGTTTTGTTTCTAGTCGGAATTAGTGCATCGTTTCGTTTCCCGGTCGAATCAGTGCATTAAATGCAACCTTGGCATGGTTTTCGGCACAGTAACGAATCTGACCAAAACGAACAAACACATCACTATTAGGTTAAAAAAAGTGGATTGCGTGTGTTCGTTTTGTTTCTGGCCCGAATTGGTGCATCGTTTCGTTTGCAGCTGTTGACGTAAAATCCGCACTTCACGCCAAGCACACAGCAAGCCGAATTAGCTAGCTTCACACGTGGCCCGAGCGTCTGAACCCAAAAGCGTGCCAGTCAATTTTCCTGAAACTGACAAAGGGAGAAAAGATGTTTAGATAACACCTGGAACGTACCGGGTGATACCAGTCAGTTCCATATTTGTGGCTACTGAGCCAGCTTCGAACGACATATAGCTACAGAGAAGCTATCTGTCAGCAGTTAAAGCATCATTCGGCAATCGGCAAAGCACGCAGGAAGCGCACTGCCGAATGCGTGACGTAAGCATGACGAAAGATCGGTAGTCGACTGAATAAACATTGTAACGTATTACTCATAACCGATTAACGGGGAACAGAGCATGATAGATAAATAAAAGGGCGAAAACATGACCATAATTTCATAATAAACAAGAATGCATAGACTAAAAAGCACTAGTCTACCGCATGTCTAGGTACTTTTCAACCCGTCGAGCATGAGACAAGCAAGTTAATCCACCGCATGATACGACTTGCTTGGAATCACACCACCAACCAAGAATAGATCAATCCACCGCATGATATACTCTAAACGTGGAAGGCTAAAAACATTCTTTATTTAAAACAAAACCATAAACATGTTTCACTCGTGGCGATACTGCCGAATACAGCTATATAGCCGAATCGGGTTCCATGAAGAAGGAACATGCTTCGTTGATGATGATAGGTCTATCAGATCGAATCGAATTCTAATCCACCGGATGATTAGCTCTAAGACGACCCAAAAACCTGCATCCACCGCATGATACCCGGTTCTGTCAAGATATACACAAGACCAACGAGCCTGAACCCGCAACATGTGACAATCTAGATTGACTTCGAATTCGGCTATGGAAACGCAGTACATTGTGAGCTAGAACCGAATCTAATCAATCTAGACTGGGCAAAAGAGTGTTGTAATGAATTAAACATAAAGGTAAAATTCAGAGCAACACATGGTAACTTAATGGATCTATCAGATCTTGCCAAAATCCAATAGAACCGATAACTTGTTCCAAGCTAAAACTTAGCCCACCGCATGGCTCATGATCTAACAATGGAACCTTCCTGAACCAAAGCCTAAATCCACCGCATGATACTAGGCATGGTGCAGGGTTGCCGGCATGGTTTTCGGCTCAGTGATGAAACTGACTGAAACATCACAATTGGGTCCTAAAAAGTTGTTTGGGTGTGTTCGTTTCGTTTCCGACCCGAACCGGTGCATTAAATACAACCCCGGCATGGTATTCGGCACAATAATGAAAGTGACCAAAACGAACCAAAACATCACTATTGCATTCAGAAAAGTGGATTGGGTGCGTTCGTTTTGTTTCTAGTCGGAATCAGTGCATCGTTTCGTTTCCCGGTCGAATCGGTGCATTAAATGCAACCCTGGAATGGTTTTCGGTAGAGTAACGAATCTGACCAAAACGAACAAACACATCACTATTAGGTTCAAAAAAGTGGATTGGGTGTGTTCGTTTTGTTTTTGGCCCGAATTGGTGCATCGTTTCGTTTTCAGCCCGAACTGGTGCATTAAGTGCAACTCCGAGCATGGTTTTCTACACAATAACGAAAGTGGCCAAAACGAACTAAAACATCACTATTGGATCCAGAAAAGTGGATTGGGTGCGTTCATTTCGTTTCTAGTCGGAATCGGTGCATCGTTTCGTTTCCCGATCGAATCGGTGCATTAAATGCAACCTTGGCATGGTTATCAGCACAATAACAAAACTAACCAAAATGAACCAAAATATCACAATTGGGTCCAAAAAAGTGGATTGGGTGTGTTCCTTTGTTTCTGGCCCGAATTGGTGCATCGTTTCGTTTTTTGCCCGAACCGATGCATTAAATGCAACCCCGGCATGGTTTTTGGCACAGTAACGAAAAAGACCAAAACAAACCAAAACATCACTATTGGGTCAAAAAATGCAGATTGGGTGCGTTCATTTCATTTGTGGACCGAATCGGTGCATCGTTTCGTCTCTGGCCCGAATTGGTGCATCATTTTGTTTTCGGCCCGAAGTGGTGTATTAAATGCAACCCCGACATGGTTTTCGACACAATAACGAAACTGACCAAAACATCACAATTGGGTCCTAAAAAGTTGTTTGGAGGCGTTCGTTTCGTTTCCGGCCCGAACTGGTGCATTAAATGCAACACTAACATGGTTTTCGACACAATAACGAAAGTGACTAAAACGAACCAAAACATCACTATTGGATCCAGAAAAGTGGATTGGGTGCGTTTGTTTCATTTCTAGTCAGAATCGGTGCATCTTTTCGTTTCCCGGTCGAATCGGAGCATTAAATGCAACCTTGGTATGGTTTTTGGCACAATAACGAAATTGATCAAAATGAACCAAAACATCACTATTGGGTCGAAAAAAGTGGATTGGGTGTGTTTCTTTTGTTTCTGGCCCGAATTTGTGCATCGTTTCGTTTTTGGCCCGAACCGATGCATTAAATGCAACCCCGGCATGGTTTTTGGCACAGTAATGAAAAAGACCAAAACGAACCAAAATATCACTATTGGGTCAAAAAATGTAGATTGGGTTCGTTCATTCATTTCTGGACCGAATCGGTGCATCGTTTCGTCTCTGGCCCAAATTGGTGCATCATTTTGTTTTCGGCCCGAAGTGGTGTATTAAATGCAACCGCGACATGGTTTTCGACACAATAACGAAACTGACCAAAACATCACAATTGGGTCCTAAAAAGTTGTTTGGAGGCGTTCGTTTCGTTTCTGGCCCGAACTGGTGCATTAAATGCAACACTGACATGGTTTTCGACACAATAACGAAAGTGACTAAAACGAACCAAAACATCACTATTGGATCCAGAAAAGTGGATTGGGTGCGTTTGTTTCGTTTCTAGTCAGAATCGGTGCATCTTTTCGTTTCCCGGTCGAATTGGAGCATTAAATGCAACCTTGGTATGGTTTTTGGCACAATAACGAAATTGATCAAAATGAACCAAAACATCACTATTGGGTCGAAAAAAGTGGATTGGGTGTGTTTCTTTTGTTTCTGGCCCGAATTTGTGCATCGTTTCGTTTTTGGCCCGAACCGATGCATTAAATGCAACCCCGGCATGGTTTTTGGCACAGTAACGAAAAAGACCAAAACGAACCAAAATATCACTATTGGGTCAAAAAATGTAGATTGGGTTCGTTCATTCATTTCTGGACCGAATCGGTGCATCGTTTCGTCTCTGGCCCAAATTGGTGCATCATTTTGTTTTCGGCCCGAAGTGGTGTATTAAATGCAACCGCGACATGGTTTTCGACACAATAACGAAACTGACCAAAACATCACAATTGGGTCCTAAAAAGTTGTTTGGGTGCGTTCGTTTCGTTTCCGGCCCGAACCGGTGCATTAAATGGAACACTGGCATGGTTTTTGACACAATAACGAAAGTGACCAAAACGAACTAAAACATCACTATTGGATCAAGAAAAGTGGATTGGGTGCGTTTGTTTCGTTTCTAGTCGGAATCGGTGCATCGTTTCGTTTCCCGGTCGAATCGGTGCATTAAATGCAACCCTGGCATGGTTTTCGGCACAGTAACGAATCGGACCAAAACGAACAAAACATCACTATTAGGTTCAAAAAAGTGGATTGGGTGTGTTCGTTTTGTTTCTGGCCCGAATTGGTGCATCATTTTGTTTTCGGCCCGAACTGGTGCATTAAGTGCAGCAATGGAGCCGGGTATCTGGCAAGGTTTGGCTGCCGCCAAACCTAGAAAAATTAAAAAAAACTAAATATATGTATACAAGTGTATGATATACGTCTACTTAGGCAATAACCAATGAGTCAACACGCAAGTCTACTTAACTGATTTGACAGTTTGGTGCTGCCTGCCTTGCATAGTTGATAGTTGTATTATACATATTTGACCTTTACAAATCCGCCACACCTAGAAAATATTCCTGCCTCCGCCACTGATTAAGTGCAACCCCGGCATGGTTTTCGGCTCAGTGATGAAACTGACTAAAACATCACAATTGGGTCCTAAAAATGATGAGGACATCACCGCCAATGATACAGCCACGCCATCTTCTCCTATCATTGCCGGTCCTATTACCCGTGCTCGTGCTAGACAACTTAATCATCCGGTGAGTTCACTCCTGAGTTCATGTTCATCATATTTAGAATGTGGAGTGATGAGGACATCACCGCCAACGATACAGCCACGCCATCTTCTCCTATCTGCTGGTCCTATTATCCGTGCTCGTGCTAGACAACTTAATCATTACATGAGTTCACTGCTGAGTTCATGTTCATCATATTTAGACTATGGAGACTCGTGCACTCTTGTTTTGCTTAGGAATCATGGAGAGGATCGAGAACGAAAAGGATTCACGCGGGCTGGATTCGGACTGCAGAAAACATCAACTTGTGATGGACACCACGGTCACATACGGACTCGGATTGGGGCGTTCAAGTACTTCATGGAAAGCTTGTCAAGTCTAATGTCCAACGGATCCAACCGCACATCCATATCTCTTCGGAGTCGTCCAGAATCGTCTATTTTCTCCGAGATGTTTTCTGCCCATGATGATGCGCCATCTTATTTTGGCCCAATGGGCCGTGTATCATGTAGAGTCCATTATGGATGCGTCCTAGGGTTGGAGCACGACCCCAGCACCCTTGTGGTCGTCCTCCCTTGTTTTATACCCCTTAGCCGCTGCCAAGAACACTTAGGTTTTGTTTAGATCAAGTTTAGCCATTGCTACTTGCTTGTAAGCGCGCGTGCTGGTCCAGCCGCCCGTCTTCGAGTCTTCAGAACCCTACTTCATTTGTGATTGAGTTTGAGATTGAACATTTCATTCCCATCTAGTAATTTCAGTACTTGTTCGATACTTGTTCTTGCTAGTTCTTCGATTGCTTGCAGGACAGGACCGGGTGACGTGCTTCCACAAGATCACGACATCCATATGAGGTGGTGTATCGGTTGCTAAGGTGCAGTCTTTGGAAGGCTGTAGTTGGGCCGTCAACATCGACTCCTCCAATTGAGTTATCCCCCACGCCTCTCATCGAAAGATCGGGTATAAACCCTAGCGGGTTCCCATCAGTTGGTATCAGAGCAAGGTTGTTCGGTGAGAGATTCCAATCCGTCCCCCTATTTTTTTCCTACAGTACACAAAAGCCAAAAAAATTAGTAGATTAGTTTACAGTGATCCTATAAACCCTTTGAGCCTTGCTAGTACTTCTTAGTTAGGGCTTGTTGAGTTTTTGGTTGCATCGGTCGTGTCGAGTTGCTGGTCTTAGTTCTGATCGTTTATAGTTTCGAGTTCTTGTCACGTTTTGGTCACGGCTATACGGTACCTATTGGTTCGTGTGTTGGGCGAATTTGAGTACTCATTAGTGCCAATCCGACCAGGAATCGGCTAACTGCGAGAAAAGGAAGACCAAACCAAACCCCCCACATCGAGTTGCAATTCGAGTTGCAATCGGTTTCGGAGTCTGAGTTGCTTGCTGCTTCGTGTTACCTTACCATGCAGCTGTTGATTTGCGCTTATATATTGACATGTTCCGGAAAGGCAACAGTACTTCATATTCATACTAGACCTCTCCAAGATTGTGCATAAAACAGATCAGTTCGCCTCACTCTAGAGAATACCGGAATACCCCTGTACTTTCTGAAAAGTTTATGTGGTAATTGACTGTTTGGGATCCTCTTCATTCATATATTCAGTTTTGAGGACCCCTGAAAAAAAAAGAAAAAAAAACAGAAAAAAAAGAAGCAAAAGAAAAAGAAGAAAGAAAGGGGCTGATCATTGTGATTGCTTTTCGGTGGTGCGTTGTGACTTCCTTTGTGTCCAGGCTCGCGTCTCTAGCACGGTCTAGGCTAGGACCAGCACAATACCGCCGTTGAACGATTATTTAGCTTGCTTTGTTTTAACTAATGTGGTGCTAGCTATTCCTTGTTTTCAGCCCACCTATAGCTCCTCATATCCGACTACAGCTTTACAGGTCTTGTTCCTGCGGCACCGATACACTTCATTACAGGTTTGCAGACTTGTTAGTAGACGTGCCCTCCTGTCGAGCAAGGTAAGAATCGGTAAGAGCTTGTATCACAGGTTGAGAGTGAGCGCCTTACAAATAGCTACATCCTATTAGCTGTAGGGCTTTTATTTCTTCACCTGTTTCTCTTGTTGCCTCTGTTTGTTTAACCATGACAGGCTCAGAAGGTGATGGTGATGGGTCTCCCAGTAACAAGATCCCACAGTCTCCTCGCACCAAGGGCATCATACAACATTTTGAAAGGTTGGTGAAGAGGCACAATGAGGGGATTGATAATGACTTACTGGTGATGAATAAGAAGATGGGGCAATTGGAGGCCTCACAGATCGCGACCAATAACAAGCTTACAAAGATGGAGGCGTCAGTGGCTCGTATAGATAAGAGTCTTGCTGCACTTTTGAGGTGATTTGATGAGATGCATGCTAAAACCACTAGCGGGCGTGATGGAGATGATAAGAAGGACGGCAGCAAGACTGACAAGAAGGAAGAAAGTTTTGACGACAATGCATACAATGTGGATACTGAAGTCGATGACCAAGATCCTGCTCGCCGCCGGCTACGTCATAATCGCCGAGGTATGGGTGGTCATCGTCTACGCGAGGTACATGGTAATGATGATGCTTTTAGCAAGATTAAATTTAAGATACCTCCTTTTGATGGTAAATATGATCCTGATGCTTATATTACTTGGGAGATTGCTGTTGATCAAAAATTTGCATGCCATGAATTTCCTGAAGCTACGCGTGTTAGAGCTGCTACTAGTGAGTTTACAGATTTTGCTTCTGTTTGGTGGATAGAACATGGCAAGAAACATCCTAATAACATGCCACAAACCTGGGATGCTTTGAAACGGGTCATGCGGGCTAGATTTGTTCCTTCCTATTATGCACGTGATCTATTACTTAAGTTGCAGCAATTGAGACAGGGTGCAAAAAGTGTAGAAGAATATTATCAAGAATTACAAATGGGTATGTTGCGTTGTCAAATAGAGGGTGAGGAGCCTGCTATTGCTAGATTTTTGGGAGGGCTGAATAGAGAAATTCGGGACATCGTTGAATATAAAGATTATAACAACATAACAAAGTGTTTTCATATTGCTTATAAAGCTGAGAGAGAAGTGCAGGGACGACGTGCAGGTGCAAGGTCTAATGTTTCTACAGGAAAATCAGCACCATGGCAGCAGCGCACGACTACTTCCTTGACCGGGCGTGCACCTCCCCCAACTCCGACGCCAAGTCGTTCAGCACCACCGCCTCCTTCCAGTGACAAGATACGTGTTGTTCCCGCAAATTCAGCAACAAAATCTGCCCCAAAACCAGCCGTTAGTACCTCCTCAGTTGCCTCCACAGGTAGAACAAGAGATATCCAGTGTCACTGGTGCAAGGGTTATGGGCATGTGCAGCGTGATTGCCTAAACAAGCGCGTTTTGGTGGTTAACAATGATGGTGGGTATTCTTCTGCTAGTGATTTCGATGAACAAACACTTGCTTTGCTTGCGGCTGACGATGCAGGTAGTGAGGAGCCACTAGGTGAATAGATTGGTGCGGACAAAGCTTCCTCAGCGCATGGAGGTGGCTTGATGGGGCATTTTGGAGCCAAAAAGACAGAAGATATACTTGCTGGTCATTTCTTGCGGCACATTAACGAAACTAACGAAAATGAACCAAAACATCACTATTGGATCCAGAAAAGTGGATTGGGTGCGTTCATTTCGTTTCTAGTCGGAATCGGTGCATCGTTTCATTTCCCGGTCGAATCACTGCATTAAATTCAACCCTGGCATGGTTTTTGGCACAATAACTAAACTGACCAAAACATCACTATTGGGTCCAAAAAAGTGGATTGCGTGTGTTCGTTTTGTTTCTGGGCCGAATTGGTGGATCGTTTCGTTTTCGGCCCGAACCGGTGCATTAAATGCAACCCCGGCATGGTTGTCGGCACAATAACGAAACTGACCAACATGAACCAAAACATCACTATTGGGTCCAAAAAAGTAGATTGGGTGCGTTCATTTCATTTCTGGACCGAATCAATGCATCATTTCATTTCTGGCCCGAATGGTGCATCATTTCATTTCTGGCCCGAATCAGTGCATTAAAAGCAACCCGAGCATGATTTTCGACACAGTAACGAAACTAACCAAAACATCACAATTGGGACCGAAATAATTGATTGGGTGCATTCGTTTCGTTTTCGGCCCGAACTGAGGCATTAAATGCAACCCAGACATGGTTTTCGGCACAATATTGAAAGTGACCAAAACGAACCAAAACATCACTATTGGGTCCAAAAAAGTGGATTGGGTGCTTTCATTTCGTTTCTGGACCGAATTGGTGCATCATTTTGTTTCTGGCCCGAATTGGTGCATCGTTTCGTTTTTGGACTGAACTGGTGCATTAAATGCAACCCCGCCATGGTTTTCGGCGCAGTAACGAAACTGACCAAAACATCACAATTGGGTCCAAAATAATTTATTGGGTGCGTTCGTTTCATTTTTGGCCAGAACCGGTGCATTAAATGCAACCCGTCATGGTTTTCGGCACAATAACGAAAATGACCAAAACGAACCAAAACATCACTATTGGATTTAGAAAAGTGGATTGGGTGGGTTCGTTTCGTTTCTAGTCGGAATCGGTGCATCGTTTCGTTTCCCGGTCGAATCGGTGCATTAAATGCAACCCTGACATGGTTTTCGGCACAGTAACAAAACTAACCAACACGAACCAAAACATCACTATTGCGTCCAGAAAAGTGGATTGGGTGCATTCGTTTCGTTTCTAGTCGGAATCTGTGCATCGTTTCGTTTCCCGGTCGAATCGGTGCATTAAATGCAACCCTGGCATGGTTTTCGGCACAATATCGAAACTAACCAAAATATCACTATTGGGTCCAGAAAAGTGGATTGGGTGCATTCGTTTCGTTTCTAGTCGGAATCGGTGCATCGTTTCATTTCCCGGTCGAATCGCTGCATTAAATGCAACCCTGGTTTTCGGCACAAAATCGAAACTGAACAAAACGAACCAAAACATCACTATTGGGTCCAAAAAAGTGGATTTGGTGCGTTCATTTCGTTTCTGGACCGAATCGGTGCATCATTTTGTTTCTAGCCCGAATTGGTGCATTGTTTCGTTTTTGGCCCGAACCGGCGCATTAAATGCAACCCCGACACGGTTTTTGGCACAGTAACGAAACTGACCAAAACATCACAATTGGTTCCAAAAAAATTGATTGGGTATGTTCATTTCATTTCCGGCCCAAAACTAACCAAAACGAACCAAAATATCACTATTGGGTCCAAAAAAGTGGATTGGGTGTGTTCGTTTTGTTTCTGGAACGAATCGGTGCATCGTTTTGTGTCCGGCCTGAATCGGTGCATTAAATGCAACCCCGGCATGGTTTTCGGCACAATAACGAAAGTGACCAAAACGAACGAAAACATCACTATTGGATTCAGAAAAGTGGATTGGGTGCGTTCATTTCGTTTCTAGTCGGAATCGGTGCATCGTTTCATTTCCCGGTCAAATTGGTGCATTAAATGCAACCCTGGCATGGTTTTCGGCACAATAACGAAACTAACCAAAACATCACATATCCAGAAAAGTGGATTGGGTGCGTTCGTTTCGTTTCTAGTCGGAATCGGTGCATCGTTTCGTTTCCCGGACGAATCGCTGCATTAAATGCAACCCTAGCATGGTTTTCGGCACAATAACGAAACTAATCAAAATGAACCAAAACATCACTATTGGCTCCAAAAAATGGATTTTGTGCGTTCGTTTCATTTCTAGTCGGAATCGGTGCATCGTTTCGTTTCGCGGTCGAATAGCAGCATTAAATGGAACACTAGCATTGTTTTCGACACAATATCGAAACTGAACAAAATAAACCAAAACACCACTATTGGGTCCAAAAAAGTGGATTTGCTGCGTTTTTTTGTCTCTGGAACAAATCGGTGCATCGTTTTGTGTCCGGCCCGAATCGGTGCATTAAATGCAACCCCGGCATGGTTTTCGGCACAATAACAAAAGTGACCAAAATGAACCAAAACATCACTATTGGATTCAGAAAAGTGGATTGGGTGTGTTCATTTCGTTTCTAGTCAGAATCGGTGCATCGTTTCATTTCCCGGTCGAATCGGTGCATTAAATGCAACCCTGGCATGGTTTTCGGCACGGTAACGAAACTAACCAAAACGAACCAAAACATCGCAATTGGATCCAGAAAAGTGGATTGAGTGCGTTCGTTTCGTTTCTAGTCGGAATCGGTGCATCGTTTCGTTTCCCGGTCGAATCGCTGCATTAAATGTACCCCCGGCATGGTTTTCGGCACAATATCGAAACTGAACAAAACGAACCAAAGCATCACTATTGGGTCCAAAAAAGTGGATTTGGTGCGTTCATTTCATTTCTGGACCGAATCGGTGCATCATTTTATTTCTGGCCCGAATTGGTGCATTGTTTCGTTTTTGGCCCGAACCGGCGCATTAAATGCAACCCCGACACGGTTTTTGGCACAGTAAAGAAACTGACCAAAACATCACAATTGGTTCCAAAAAAATTGATTGGGTGCGTTCGTTTCGTTTATGGCCCCAAACGAACCAAAATGATGAGGACATCACATGCTCGGATATGACCATACGCCATGATGTGTGTTCAATGTCATTTTCAGAAATATATAGCTGGATCAAAAAGAGTGTTAAACATACATGGAAGGCATGGAGAACCAAAGAAGTTGATTGGGGACCAATTCTAAGTATTTCCACATTTTCTATCAGCCTACCACGTCACAATGGCCCAAGGAAGGAAAGAGACCAAATCCAACACGTTTTGGAAAGTCTGGATTCGGAATGCAGAAAAACATCAACTTGTGATGGACACCACAGTTGCATACTGACTCGGATTGGGGTGTTCAAGTACTTCCCGGAAAGCTTATCAAGTCTAATTTCCAACGGATCCAACCGCACATCCATATCTATTCGGAGTCGTCCAAAATCATCTATTTGCTCCGAGATGTTTTCTGCCCATGATGCTACGCCATCTTATTTTGGCCCGATGGGCCGTGTATCATGTAGAGTCCATTATGGATGCGTCCTAGGGTTGGAGCACGACCCCAGCACCCCTGTGGTCATCCTCCCTTGTCTTATACCCCTTAGCCGCTGCCAAGAACACTTGGGTTTTGTTTAGATCAAGTTTAGCCATTGCTACTTGCTTGTAAGCGCGCGTGCTGGTCCAGCCGCCCGTCTTCGAGTCTTCGGAACCCCACCTTTGTGATTTCAGACTGGTTATCATCTCTAAATTTGCAATTCAGTTGCTTGTTCTACTTGTTCTTGCTTGTTCTTTGATTGCTTGCAGGAATTACCCTAGTGGTTTGGTTGATCATGCTCCACAAGATCACGGCGACCGCTGGAGTTGGTGTATCGGTTGCTAAGGTGCAGCATCCTTGGATGGTTGTAGTCGGGCCATGATCGTCTCTCCAGTTTAAATCGAAGTTATCCCCCTCTCATCGAAAGATCGGGCATAAACCCTAGCGGGTTCCCATCACAAAATATCACTATTGGGTCCAAAAAAGTTTATTGGGTGTGTTCGTTTTGTTTCTGGAACGAATCGGTGCATCGTTTTGTGTCCGGCCTGAATCGGTGCATTAAATGCAACCCCGGCATGGTTTTCGGCACAATAACGAAAGTGACCAAAACGAACCAAAACATCACTATTGGATTCATAAAAGTGGATTGGGTGCGTTCGTTTCGTTTCTAGTCGGAATCGGTGCATCGTTTCATATCCCGGTCAAATCGGTGCATTAAATGCAACCCTGGCATGGTTTTCGGCACAATAACGAAACTAACAAAAACATCACGATTGGATCCAGAAATGTGGATTGGCTGCATTCGTTTCGTTTCTAGTCGGAATCGGTGCATCGTTTCGTTTCCCGGTCGAATCGCTTCATTAAATGCAACCCTAGCATGGTTTTCGGCACAATAACGAAACTGACCTAAACATCACTATTGGGTCCAGAAAAGTGGATTGCGTGGGTTTGTTTTGTTTCTAGTTGTAATCGGTGGATCGTTTCATTTTCCGGTCGAATCGCTGCATTAAATGGAACCCTGGCATGGTTTTCGGCACAATATCGAAACTGAACAAAACGAACCAAAACATCTCTATTGGGTCCAAAAAAGTGGATTTGGTGCATTCGTTTTGTTTCTGGAACGAATCGGTGCATTAAATGCAACCCCGGCATGGTTTTCGGCACAATAACGAAAGTGACCAAAATGAACCAAAACATCACTATTGGATTCAGAAAAGTGGATTGGGTGCGTTCGTTTCGTTTCAAGTCAGAATCAGTGCATCGTTTCATTTCCCGGTCGAATCGGTGCATTAAATGCAACCCTGGCATGGTTTTCGGCACAATAACGAAACTAACCAAAACGAACCAAAACATCACTATTGGATCCAGAAAAGTGGATTGGGTGCGTTCGTTTCGTTTCTAGTCGGAATCGGTGCATCGTTTCGGTTCCCGGTCGAATCAGTGCATTAAATGCAACCCTGGCATGGTTTTCGGCACAATATCGAAACTAACCAAAACATCACTATTGGGTCCAGAAAAGTGGATTGGGTACGTTCGTTTCGTTTCTAGTCGGAATCGGTGCATCGTTTCGTTTCCCGACCGAAACGCTGCATTAAATGCAACCCTGGCATGGTTTTCGGCACAATATCGAAACTGAACAAAACGAACCAAAGCATCACTATTGGGTCCAAAAAAGTGGATTTGGTGCGTTCATTTTGTTTCCGGACCGAATCAGTGCATCATTTTGTTTCTGGCCCGAATTGGTGCATTGTTTCGTTTTTGGCCCGAACCGGCGCATTAAATGCAACTCCGACACAGTTTTTGGCACAGTAACGAAACTGACCAAAACATCACAATTGGTTCCAAAAAAATTGATTGGGTATGTTCATTTCATTTTCGGCCCAAAACTAACCAAAACGAACCAAAATATCACTATTGGGTCCAAAAAAGTGGATTGGGTGTGTTCGTTTTGTTTCTGGAACGAATCGGTGCATCGTTTTGTGTCTGGCCTGAATCGGTGCATTAAATGCAACCCCGGCATGGTTTTCGGCACAATAACGAAAGTGACCAAAACGAACGAAAACATCACTATTGGATTCAGAAAAGTGGATTGGGTGCGTTCATTTCGTTTCTAGTCGGAATCGGTGCATCGTTTCATTTCCCGGTCAAATTGGTGCATTAAATGCAACCCTGGCATGGTTTTCGGCACAATAACGAAACTAACCAAAACATCACATATCTAGAAAAGTGGATTGGGTGCGTTCGTTTCGTTTCTAGTCGGAATCGGTGCATCGTTTCGTTTCCCGGTCGAATCGCTGCATTAAATGCAACCCTAGCATGGTTTTCGGCACAATAACGAAACTGACCAAAACATCACTATTGGGTCCAAAAAAGTGGATTGCGTGGGTTCGTTTTGTTTCTTGGCCGAATTGGTGGATTGTTTCATTTTCGGCCCGAACCGGTGCATTAAATGCAACCTCAGCATGGTTGTCGGCACAGTAACGAAACTGACCAACACGAACCAAAACATCACAATTGGGTCCAAAACAGTAGATTGGGAGCGTTCATTTCATTTCTGGACCGAATCGGTGCATCGTTTCGTTTTTGGCCCGAATGTTGCATCTTTTCATTTCTGGCCTGAATCGGTGCATTAAATGCAACCCCGGCATGATTTTTGACACAGTAACGAAACTAACCAAAACATCACAATTGGGACAAAAAAAATTGATTGGGTGCATTCGTTTCGTTTTCGGCCTAAACCGATGCATTAAATGCAACCCCGGCACGGTTTTTGGCACAATATTGAAAGTGACCAAAACGAACCAAAACATCACTATTGGGTCCAAAGAAGTGGATTGGGTGCGTTCATTTCGTTTCTGGACCGAATCGGTGCATCATTTTGTTTCTGGCTCGAATTGGTGCATCGTTTCGTTTTTGGCACGAACCGGTGTATTAAATGCAACCCCGGCATGGTTGTCGGCACAGTAACGAAACTGACCAACACAAACCAAAACATCACTATTGGGTCCAAAACAGTAGATTGGGTGCATTTATTTCATTTTTGGATCGAATCGATGCATCGTTTCGTTTCTGGCCCGAATGGTGCATCATTTCATTTCTGGACCGAATCGGTGCATTAAAAGCAACCCCGACATGATTTTTGACACAGTAATAAAACTAACCAAAACATCAGAATTGGGACAAAAAAATTGATTGGGTGCATTCGTTTCGTTTTTGGCCTGAACCGATGCATTAAATGCAACCCCGGCATAGTTTTCGGCACAATATTGAAAGTGACGAAAACGAACCAAAACATCACTATTGGGTACAAAAAAGTGGATTGGGTGCGTTCATTTCGTTTCTGGACCGAATCGGTGCATCATTTTGTTTCTGGCCCGAATTGGTGCATCGTTTCATTTTTGCCCCGAACTTGTGCATTAAATGCAACCCCGGCATGGTTTTCGGCGCAGTAACGAAACTGACCAAAACATCACAATTTGGTCCAAAATAATTGATTGGGCGCATTCGTTTCGTTTTTAGCCCGACCCGGTGCATTAAATGCAACCCCGTCATGGTTTTTGATACAATAACAAAAATGACCAAAACGAACCAAAACATCACTATTGGATTCAGAAAAGTGGATTGGGTGCGTTCGTTTCGTTTATAGTCGGAATCGGTGCGTCGTTTCGTTTCGCAGTCCAATCGGTGCATTAAATGCAACCCTGGCATGGTTTTCGGCACAATAACGAAACTAACCAAAACAAACCAAAACATCACTATTGGGTCCAGAAAAGTGGATTGGGTGCGTTCGTTTCGTTTCTAGTCGCAGTCGGTGCATCGTTTCGTTTCCCGGTCGAATCGCTGCATTAAATGCAATCCAGGCATGGTTTTCGGCACAATATCGAAACTGAACAAAACGAACCAAAACATCACTATTGGGTCAAAAAAGTGGATTGGGTGCGTTCATTTAGTTTCTGGACCGAATCGATGCATCATTTTGTTTCTGGCCCGAATTGGTGCATCGTTTCGTTTTTGGCCCGAACCGGCGCATTAAATGCAACCCCGGCACGATTTTTGGCACAGTAACAAAACTGACCAAAACATCACAATTGGTTCCAAAAAAATTGATTGGGTGTGCTCGTTTCATTTCCAGCCCGAAACTAACCAAAACAAACCAAAATATCACTCTTGGGTCCAAAAAAGTGGATTGGGTGTGTTCGTTTTGTTTCTAGAACAAATCGGTGCATCGTTTTGTGTCCGGCCTGAATCGGTGCATTAAATGCAACCCCGTCATGGTTTTTGGCACAATAACGAAAGTGACCAAAACGAACCAAAACATCACTATTGGATTGAGAAAAGTGGATTGGGTGCGTTCGTTTCGTTTCTAGTCGGAATCGGTGCATCGTTTCGTTTCTCGGTCGAATCGCTGCATTAAATGCAACCCTGGCATGGTTTTCGGCACAATAACGAAACTGACCAAAACATCACTATTGGGTCCAAAAAAGTTGATTGTGTGTGTTCGTTTTGTTTCTGGGCCGAATTGGTGGATTGTTTCATTTTCGGCCCGAACCGGTGCATTAAATGCAACCCCGGCATAGTTGTCGGCACAGTAACGAAAATGAGCAACACGAACCAAAACATCACTATTGGGTCCAAAAAAGTAGATTGGGTGCGTTCATTTCATTTCTGGAATGATCGTTGCATCGTTTTGTTTCTGGCCCAAATGGTGCATCATTTCATTTCTGGCCCGAATCGGTGCATTAAATGCAACCCCGGCATGATTTTTGACACAGTAACGAAACTAACCAAAACATCCCAATTCTTACCAAAAAAATTGATTGGGTGCGTTCATTTCGTTTTCGGCCCGAACCGATGCATTAAATACAACCTCGGAATGGTTTTCGGCACAATATTGAAAGTGACCAAAACGATCCAAAACATCACTATTGGGTCCAAAAAAGTGGATTGGGTGCGTTCATTTTGTTTCTGGACCGAATCGGTGCATCATTTTGTTTCTGGCCCGAATTGGTGCATCGTTTCATTTTTGGCCCGAACTGGTGCATTAAATGCAACCCCGGCATGGTTTTCGGCGCAGTAACGAAACTGACCAAAACATCACAATTGGGTCCAAAATAATTGATTGGGTGCATTCGTTTCGTTTCCGGCCTGAACCGATGCATTAAATGCAACCCCGGCATGGTTTTCGGCACAATATTGAAATTGACCAAAACGAACCAAAACATCAATATTGGGTCCAAAAAAGTGGATTGGGTGCGTTCATTTTGTTTCTGGACCGAATCGGTGCATCATTTTGTTTCTGGCCCGAATTGGTGCATCGTTTCATTTTTGGCCCGAACTGGTGCATTAAATGCAACGCCGGCATGGTTTTCGGCGCAGTAACGAAACTGACCAAAACATCACAATTGGGTCCAAAATAATTGATTGGGTGCATTCGTTTCGTTTTCGGCCTGAACCGATGCATTAAATGCAACCCCGGCATGGTTTTCGGCACAATATTGAAAGTGACCAAAACGAACCAAAACATCAATATTGGGTCCAAAAAAGTGGATTGGGTGCGTTCATTTCGTTTCTGGACCGAATCGGTGCATCATTTTGTTTCTGGCCCGAATTGGTGCATCGTTGAATGAGCTTACAAAGAAGGGAGTGCCTTTTCGTTGGGACAAAGAGCAA
The DNA here is from genome assembly GCA_033239725.1 of Echinochloa phyllopogon. Classification (NCBI taxonomy): domain Eukaryota; kingdom Viridiplantae; phylum Streptophyta; class Magnoliopsida; order Poales; family Poaceae; genus Echinochloa; species Echinochloa phyllopogon. The sequence continues at coordinate 33,850,591 of BTCW01000014.1, read as the reverse complement.
GAGAATGCTTTCAACATGCTAAAAGATAAGTTAACACATGCACCTCTCCTCCAACTTACTGATTTTAATAAAACTTTTGAGCTTGAATGTGATGCTAGTGGAATTGGATTGGGTGGTGTTTTGCTGCAAGAGGGAAAACCAGTTGCATATTTTAGTGAAAAATTGAGCGGGCCTGTTCTGAATTATTCCACTTATGACAAAGAATTGTATGCTCTTGTTCGCACATTGGAAACTTGGCAGCATTATTTGTGGCCCAAAGAGTTTGTTATTCATTCTGATCATGAATCATTGAAACATATTCGTAGTCAAGGAAAACTGAACCGTAGGCATGCTAAGTTGGTTGAATTTATTGAATCTTTTCCTTATGTTATTAAGCACAAGAAAGGGAAAGCAAATGTTATTGCTGATGCCTTGTCTAGGAGATATACATTGCGGAACCAACTTGATTACAAAATATTTGGATTAGAAACAATTAAAGACCTGTATGCTAATGATGCTGATTTTAAAGAGGTGTTGCTGCATTGTAAAGATGGGAAAGGATGGAACAAATTCATCGTTAGTGATGGGTTTGTGTTTAGAGCTAACAATCTATGCATTCCAGCTAGCTCCGTTCGCTTGTTGTTGCTGCAGGAAGCGCATGGAGGTGGCTTGATGGGGCATTTTGGAGCCAAAAAGACGGAAGATATACTTGCTGGTCATTTCTTTTGGCCAAAGATGAGAAGCGCATGGTTTTTGGCACAATAACGAAACTAACCAAAACGAACCAAAACATCACTATTGGATCCAGAAAAGTGGATTGGGTGCGTTCGTTTCGTTTCTAGTCGGAATCGGTGCATCGTTTCGTTTCCCGGTCGAATCGCTGCATTAAATGCAACCCTGGCATGGTTTTCGGCACAATAACGAAACTGACCAAAACATCACTATTGGGTCCAAAAAAGTGGATTGCGTGTGTTCGTTTTCGGCACAATAACGAAAATGACCAAAACGAACCAAAACATCACTATTGGATTCAGAAAAGTGGATTGGGTGCGTTCGTTTCGTTTCTAGTCGGAATCGGTGCATCGTTTCATTTCCCGGTCGAAGCGCTGCATTAAATGCAACCCTGGCATGGTTTTTGGCACAATATCGAAACTGAACAAAACGAACCAAAAGATCACTATTGGATTCAGAAAAGTGGATTGGGTGCGTTCGTTTCGTTTCTAGTCAGAATCGGTGCATCGTTTCATTTCCCGGTCGAATCGGTGCATTAAATGCAACCCCGGCATGGTTTTCGGCACAATAACGAAAGTGACCAAAACGAACCAAAACATCACTATTGGATTCAGAAAAGTGGATTGGGTGCGTTCGTTTCGTTTCTAGTCAGAATCGGTGCATCGTTTCATTTCCCGGTCGAATCGGTGCATTAAATGCAACCCCGGCATGGTTTTCGGCACAATAACGAAAGTGACCAAAACGAACCAAAACATCACTATTGGATTCAGAAAAGTGGATTGGGTGCGTTCGTTTCGTTTCTAGTCAGAATCGGTGCATCGTTTCGTTTCCCGGTCGAATCGCTGCATTAAATGCAACCCTAGCATGGTTCTCGGCACATTAACGAAACTAACTAAAACGAACCAAAACATCACTATTGGATCCAGAAAAGTGGATTGGGTGCGTTCGATTCATTTCTAGTCGGAATCGGTGCATCGTTTCGTTTCCCGGTCGAATTGCTGCATTAAATGCAACCCTGGCATGGTTTTCGGCACAATATTGGAACTGACCAAAACATCACTATTGGGTCCAAAAAAGTTGATTGCGTGTGTTCGTTTCGTTTCTAGTCGGAATCGGTGCATCGTTTCGTTTCTCGGTCGAATCGCTGCATTAAATGCAACCCCGGCATGGTTGTCGGCACAGTAACAAAACTGACCAAAACATTACTATTGGGACCAAAAAAGTTGATTGTGTGTGTTCGTTTCGTTTCTAGTCGGAATCGGTGGATCGTTTTGTTTTTGGCCCGAACCGGTGCATTAAATGCAACCCCGGCATAGTTGTCGGCACAGTAACGAAACTGACCAACACGAACCAAAACATCACTATTGGGTCCAAAAAAGTAGATTGGGTGCGTTCATTTCATTTCTGGAATGAATCGGTGCATCGTTTCGTTTCTGGCCCGAATGGTGCATCATTTCATTTCTGGCCCGAATCGGTGCATTAAATGCAACCCCGACATGGTTTTCGGCGCAGTAACGAAACTGACCAAAACATCACAATTGGGTCCAAAACAATTGATTGGGTGCATTCGTTTTGTTTTCGGCCTGAACCGATGCATTAAATGCAACCCCGGCATGGTTTTCGGCACAATATTGAAAGTGACCAAAACGAACCAAAACATCAATATTGGGTCCAAAAAAGTGGATTGGGTGCGTTCATTTCGTTTCTGGACCGAATCGGTGCATCATTTTGTTTCTGGCCCGAATTGGTGCATCGTTGAATGAGCTTACACAGAAGGGAGTGCCTTTTCGTTGGGACAAAGAGCAAGAGAATGCTTTCAACATGCTGAAAGATAAGTTAACACATGCACCTCTCCTCCAACTTACTGATTTTAATAAAACTTTTGAGCTTGAATGTGATGCTAGTGGAATTGGATTGGGTGGTGTTTTGCTGCAAGAGGGAAAACCAGTTGCATATTTTAGTGAAAAATTGAGCGGGCCTGTTCTGAATTATTCCACTTATGACAAAGAATTGTATGCTCTTGTTCGCACATTGGAAACTTGGCAGCATTATTTGTGGCCCAAAGAGTTTGTTATTCATTCTGATCATGAATCATTGAAACATATTCGTAGTCAAGGAAAACTGAACCGTAGGCATGCTAAGTGGATTGAATTTATTGAATCTTTTCCTTATGTTATTAAGCACAAGAAAGGGAAAGCAAATGTTATTGCTGATGCCTTGTCTAGGAGATATACATTGCTGAACCAACTTGATTACAAAATATTTGGATTAGAAACAATTAAAGACCTGTATGCTAATGATGCTGATTTTAAAGAGGTGTTGCTGCATTGTAAAGATGGGAAAGGATGGAACAAATTCATCGTTAGTGATGGTTTGTGTTTAGAGCTAACAATCTATGCATTCCAGCTAGCTCCGTTCGCTTGTTGTTGCTGCAGGAAGCGCATGGAGGTGGCTTGATGGGGCATTTTGGAGCCAAAAAGATGGAAGATATACTTGCTGGTCATTTCTTTTTGCCAAAGATGAGAAGCGCATGGTTTTTGGCACAATAACGAAACTAACCAAAATGAACCAAAACATCACTATTGGATCCAGAAAAGTGGATTGGGTGCGTTCGTTTCGTTTCTAGTCGGAATCGGTACATCGTTTTGTTTCCCGGTCGAATCGCTGCATTAAATGCAACCCTGGCATGGTTTTCGGCACAATAACGAAACTGACCAAAACATCACTATTGGGTCCAAAAAAGTGGATTGCGTGTGTTCGTTTTCGGCACAATAACGAAAATGACCAAAACGAACCAAAACATCACTATTGGATTCAGAAAAGTGGATTGGGTGCGTTCGTTTCGTTTCTAGTCGGAATCGGTGCATCGTTTCATTTCCCGGTCGAAGCGCTGCATTAAATGCAACCCTGGCATGGTTTTTGGCACAATATCGAAACTGAACAAAATGAACCAAAAGATCACTATTGGATTCAGAAAAGTGGATTGGGTGCGTTCGTTTCGTTTCTAGTCAGAATCGGTGCATCGTTTCATTTCCCGGTCGAATCGGTGCATTAAATGCAACCCCGGCATGGTTTTCGGCACAATAACGAAAGTGACCAAAACGAACCAAAACATCACTATTGGATTCAGAAAAGTGGATTGGGTGCGTTCATTTCGTTTCTAGTCAGAATCGGTGCATCGTTTCATTTCCCGGTCGAATCGGTGCATTAAATGCAACCCCGGCATGGTTTTCGGCACAATAACGAAAGTGACCAAAACGAACCAAAACATCACTATTGGATTCAGAAAAGTGGATTGGGTGCGTTCGTTTCGTTTCTAGTCAGAATCGGTGCATCGTTTCATTTCCCGGTCGAATCGCTGCATTAAATGCAACCCTAGCATGGTTTTCGGCACATTAACGAAACTAACTAAAACGAACCAAAACATCACTATTGGATCCAGAAAAGTGGATTGGGTGCGTTCGATTCATTTCTAGTCGGAATCGGTGCATCGTTTCGTTTCCCGGTCGAATTGCTGCATTAAATGCAACCCTGGCATGGTTTTCGGCACAATATTGGAACTGACCAAAACATCACTATTGGGTCCAAAAAAGTTGATTGCGTGTGTTCATTTCGTTTCTAGTCGGAATCGGTGCATCGTTTCGTTTCTCGGTCGAATCGCTTCATTAAATGCAACCCCGGCATGGTTGTCGGCACAGTAACAAAACTGACCAAAACATTACTATTGGGACCAAAAAAGTTGATTGTGTGTGTTCATTTTGTTTCTGGGCCGAATTGGTGGATTGTTTCGTTTTCGGCCCGAACCGGTGCATTAAATGCAACCCCGGCATAGTTGTCGGCACAGTAACGAAACTGACCAACACGAACCAAAACATCACTATTGGGTCCAAAAAAGTAGATTGGGTGCGTTCACTTCATTTCTGGAATGAATCGGTGCATCGTTTCGTTTCTGGCCCGAATGGTGCATCATTTCATTTCTGGCCCGAATCGGTGCATTAAATGCAACCCCGACATGGTTTTCGGCGCAGTAACGAAACTGACCAAAACATCACAATTGGGTCCAAAATAATTGATTGGGTGCATTCGTTTCGTTTTCGGCCTGAACCGATGCATTAAATGCAACCCCGGCATGGTTTTCGGCACAATATTGAAAGTGACCAAAACGAACCAAAACATCAATATTGGGTCCAAAAAAGTGGATTGGGTGCGTTCATTTCGTTTCTGGACCGAATCGGTGCATCATTTTGTTTCTGGCCCGAATTGGTGCATCGTTGAATGAGCTTACAAAGAAGGGAGTGCCTTTTCGTTGGTACAAAGAGCAAGAGAATGCTTTCAACATGCTGAAAGATAAGTTAACACATGCACCTCTCCTCCAACTTACTGATTTTAATAAAACTTTTGAGCTTGAATGTGATGCTAGTGGAATTGGATTGGGTGGTGTTTTGCTGCAAGAGGGAAAACCAGTTGCATATTTTAGTGAAAAATTGAACGGGCCTGTTCTGAGTTATTCCACTTATGACAAAGAATTGTATGCTCTTGTTCGCACATTGGAAACTTGGCAGCATTATTTGTGGCCCAAAGAGTTTGTTATTCATTCTGATCATGAATCATTGAAACATATTCGTAGTCAAGGAAAACTGAACCGTAGGCATGCTAAGTGGGTTGAATTTATTGAATCTTTTCCTTATGTTATTAAGCACAAGAAAGGGAAAGGAAATGTTATTGCTGATGCCTTGTCTAGGAGATATACATTGCTGAACCAACTTGATTACAAAATATTTGGATTAGAAACAATTAAAGACCTGTATGCTAATGATGCTGATTTTAAAGATGTGTTGCTGCATTGTAAAGATGGGAAAGGATGGAACAAATTCATCGTTAGTGATGGGTTTGTGTTTAGAGCTAACAATCCATGCATTCCAGCTAGCTCCGTTTGCTTGTTGTTGCTGCAGGAAGCGCATGGAGGTGGCTTGATGGGGCATTTTGGAGCCAAAAAGACGGAAGATATACTTGCTGGTCATTTCTTTTGGCCAAAGATGAGAAGCGCATGGTTTTCGGCACAATAACGAAACTAACCAAAACGAACCAAAACATCACTATTGGATCCAGAAAAGTGGATTGGGTGCGTTCGTTTCGTTTATAGTCAGAATCGGTGCATCGTTTCGTTTCCCGGTCGAATCGCTGCATTAAATGCAACCCTGGCATGGTTTTCGGCACAATAACGAAACTGACCAAAACATCACTATTGGGTCCAAAAAAGTGGATTGTGTGTGTTCGTTTTTGGCACAATAACGAAAATGACCAAAACGAACCAAAACATCACTATTGGATTCAGAAAAGTGGATTGGGTGCGTTCGTTTCGTTTCTAGTCGGAATCGGTGCATCTTTTCGTTTCCCGGTCGAAGCGCTGCATTAAATGCAACCCTGACATGGTTTTTGGCACAATATCGAAACTGAACAAAACGAACCAAAACATCACTATTGGATTCAGAAAAGTGGATTGGGTGCGTTCGTTTCGTTTCTAGTCAGAATCGGTGCATCGTTTCATTTCTTGGTCGAATCGGTGCATTAAATGCAACCCCGGCATGGTTTTCGGCACAATATCGAAAGTGACCAAAACGAACCAAAACATCACTATTGGATTCAGAAAAGTGGATTGGGTGCGTTCGTTTCGTTTCTAGTCAGAATCGGTGCATCGTTTCATTTCCCGGTCGAATCGCTGCATTAAATGCAACCCTAGAATGGTTTTCGGCACAATAATGAAAGTGACCAAAACGAACCAAAACATCACTATTGGATCTAGAAAAGTGGATTGGGTGCGCTCGATTCGTTTCTAGTCAGAATCGGTGCATCGTTTCATTTCCCGGTCGAATCGGTGCATTAAATGCAACCCCGGCATGGTTTTCGGCACAATAACGAAAGTGACCAAAACGAACCAAAACATCACTATTGGATTCAGAAAAGTGGATTGGGTGCGTTCATTTCGTTTCTAGTCAGAATCGGTGCATCGTTTCATTTCCCGGTCGAATCGGTGCATTAAATGCAACCCCGGCATGGTTTTCGGCACAATAACGAAAGTGACCAAAACGAACCAAAACATCACTATTGGATTCAGAAAAGTGGATTGGGTGCGTTCGTTTCGTTTCTAGTCAGAATCGGTGCATCGTTTCATTTCCCGGTCGAATCGCTGCATTAAATGCAACCCTAGCATGGTTTTCGGCACATTAACGAAACTAACTAAAACGAACCAAAACATCACTATTGGATCCAGAAAAGTGGATTGGGTGCGTTCGATTCATTTCTAGTCGGAATCGGTGCATCGTTTCGTTTCCCGGTCGAATTGCTGCATTAAATGCAACCCTGGCATGGTTTTCGGCACAATATTGGAACTGACCAAAACATCACTATTGGGTCCAAAAAAGTTGATTGCGTGTGTTCATTTCGTTTCTAGTCGGAATCGGTGCATCGTTTCGTTTCTCGGTCGAATCGCTTCATTAAATGCAACCCCGGCATGGTTGTCGGCACAGTAACAAAACTGACCAAAACATTACTATTGGGACCAAAAAAGTTGATTGTGTGTGTTCATTTTGTTTCTGGGCCGAATTGGTGGATTGTTTCGTTTTCGGCCCGAACCGGTGCATTAAATGCAACCCCGGCATAGTTGTCGGCACAGTAACGAAACTGACCAACACGAACCAAAACATCACTATTGGGTCCAAAAAAGTAGATTGGGTGCGTTCACTTCATTTCTGGAATGAATCGGTGCATCGTTTCGTTTCTGGCCCGAATGGTGCATCATTTCATTTCTGGCCCGAATCGGTGCATTAAATGCAACCCCGACATGGTTTTCGGCGCAGTAACGAAACTGACCAAAACATCACAATTGGGTCCAAAATAATTGATTGGGTGCATTCGTTTCGTTTTCGGCCTGAACCGATGCATTAAATGCAACCCCGGCATGGTTTTCGGCACAATATTGAAAGTGACCAAAACGAACCAAAACATCAATATTGGGTCCAAAAAAGTGGATTGGGTGCGTTCATTTCGTTTCTGGACCGAATCGGTGCATCATTTTGTTTCTGGCCCGAATTGGTGCATCGTTGAATGAGCTTACAAAGAAGGGAGTGCCTTTTCGTTGGTACAAAGAGCAAGAGAATGCTTTCAACATGCTGAAAGATAAGTTAACACATGCACCTCTCCTCCAACTTACTGATTTTAATAAAACTTTTGAGCTTGAATGTGATGCTAGTGGAATTGGATTGGGTGGTGTTTTGCTGCAAGAGGGAAAACCAGTTGCATATTTTAGTGAAAAATTGAACGGGCCTGTTCTGAGTTATTCCACTTATGACAAAGAATTGTATGCTCTTGTTCGCACATTGGAAACTTGGCAGCATTATTTGTGGCCCAAAGAGTTTGTTATTCATTCTGATCATGAATCATTGAAACATATTCGTAGTCAAGGAAAACTGAACCGTAGGCATGCTAAGTGGGTTGAATTTATTGAATCTTTTCCTTATGTTATTAAGCACAAGAAAGGGAAAGGAAATGTTATTGCTGATGCCTTGTCTAGGAGATATACATTGCTGAACCAACTTGATTACAAAATATTTGGATTAGAAACAATTAAAGACCTGTATGCTAATGATGCTGATTTTAAAGATGTGTTGCTGCATTGTAAAGATGGGAAAGGATGGAACAAATTCATCGTTAGTGATGGGTTTGTGTTTAGAGCTAACAATCCATGCATTCCAGCTAGCTCCGTTTGCTTGTTGTTGCTGCAGGAAGCGCATGGAGGTGGCTTGATGGGGCATTTTGGAGCCAAAAAGACGGAAGATATACTTGCTGGTCATTTCTTTTGGCCAAAGATGAGAAGCGCATGGTTTTCGGCACAATAACGAAACTAACCAAAACGAACCAAAACATCACTATTGGATCCAGAAAAGTGGATTGGGTGCGTTCGTTTCGTTTATAGTCAGAATCGGTGCATCGTTTCGTTTCCCGGTCGAATCGCTGCATTAAATGCAACCCTGGCATGGTTTTCGGCACAATAACGAAACTGACCAAAACATCACTATTGGGTCCAAAAAAGTGGATTGTGTGTGTTCGTTTTTGGCACAATAACGAAAATGACCAAAACGAACCAAAACATCACTATTGGATTCAGAAAAGTGGATTGGGTGCGTTCGTTTCGTTTCTAGTCGGAATCGGTGCATCTTTTCGTTTCCCGGTCGAAGCGCTGCATTAAATGCAACCCTGACATGGTTTTTGGCACAATATCGAAACTGAACAAAATGAACCAAAACATCACTATTGGATTCAGAAAAGTGGATTGGGTGCGTTCGTTTCGTTTCTAGTCAGAATCGGTGCATCGTTTCATTTCTTGGTCGAATCGGTGCATTAAATGCAACCCCGGCATGGTTTTCGGCACAATATCGAAAGTGACCAAAACGAACCAAAACATCACTATTGGATTCAGAAAAGTGGATTGGGTGCGTTCGTTTCGTTTCTAGTCAGAATCGGTGCATCGTTTCATTTCCCGGTCGAATCGCTGCATTAAATGCAACCCTAGAATGGTTTTCGGCACAATAATGAAAGTGACCAAAACGAACCAAAACATCACTATTGGATCTAGAAAAGTGGATTGGGTGCGCTCGATTCATTTCTAGTCAGAATCGGTGCATCGTTTCGTTTCCCGGTCGAATTGCTGCATTAAATGCAACCCTGGCATGGTTTTCGGCACAATAACGAAACTAACCAAAATGAACCAAAACATCACTATTGGATCCAGAAAAGTGGATTGGGTGCGTTCGTTTCGTTTCTATTCGGAATCGGTGCATCGTTTCATTTCCCGGTCGAATCGCTGCATTAAATGCAACCCTGGCATGGTTTTCGGCACAATAACGAAACTGACCAAAACATCACTATTGGGTCCAAAAAAGTGGATTGCGTGTGTTCGTTTTGTTTCTGGGCCGAATTGGTGGATCGTTTCGTTTTCGGCCTGAACCGGTGCATTAAATGCAAACCCAGCATGGTTGTCGGCACTGTAACGAAACTGACCAACACGAACCAAAACATCACTATTGGGTCAAAAAAAGTAGATTGGGTGCGTTCATTCCATTTCTAGACCGAATCGGTGCAACGTTTCATTTCTGGCCGGAATGGTGCATCATTTCATTTCTGGCCCGAATCGGTGCATTAAATGCAACCCCGGCATGATTTTCGACACAGTATCGAAACTAATTAAAACATCACAATTGGGACCAAAAAATTGATTGGGCACATTCGTTTCATTTTTGGCCCGAACCGATGCATTAAATGCAACCCCGTCATGGTTTTCGGCACAATAACGAAAATGACCAAAACGAACCAAAATATCACTATTGGATTCAGAAAAGCGGATTGGGTGCGTTCGTTTCGTTTCTTGTCAGAATCGGTGCGTCGTTTCGTTTCCCGGTCGAATCGGTGCATTAAATGCAACCCTGGCATGTTTTTTGGCATAATAACGAAACTAACCAAAACGAACAAAAACATCACTATTGGGTCAAGAAAGTGGATTGGGTGCGTTCGTTTCGTTTCTCTGTCGAATCGCTGCATTAAATCCAACCGTGGCATGATTTTCGGCACAATATCGAAACTGAACAAAACGAACCAAAACATCACTCTTGGGTCCAAACAAGTGGATTCAGTGCGTTCATTTCATTTCTGGACCGAATCGGTGCACCATTTTGTTTCTTACCCAAATTGGTGCATCGTTTGGTTTTTGGCCCGAACTGGTGTATTAAATCCAACACCGGCATGGTTTTTGACGCAGTAACGAAACTGACCAAAATGAACCAAAACATCACTATTGGGTTTGAAAAAGTGGATTGGGTGCGTTAATTCCAAATCTGGACCGAATCGGTGCATCATTTTGTTTTTGGCCCGAATTGGTGCATCGTTTCGTTTTTTGCCCGAACCGGTGCATTAATTGCAACCCCGTCATGGTTTTCGGCACAATAATGAAAATGACCAAAACAAACCAAAACATCACTATTGGATTCAGAAAAGTTCGGGTGCGTTCGTTTCGTTTCTAGTCGGAATCGGTGCGTCGTTTCGTTTCCCGGTCGAATCGGTGCATTAAATGCAACACCGGCATGGTTTTTGACGCAGTAACGAAACTGGCCAAAATGAACCAAAATATCACTATTGGGTCCAAAAAGTGGATTGGGTGCGTTCATTTCATTTCTGGACCGAATTGGTGCATCATTTCGTGTGTGGCCGAAATTGGTGCATCATTTCGTTTTCGGCCCGAACCGGCGCATTAAATGCAACCCCGACACGATTTTTGGCACAATATTGAAAGTGACCAAAATGAACCAAAACATCACTATTGGATTCATAAAAGAGGATTAGGTGCATCCGTTTCATTTCTAGTCAGAATCGGTGCATCGTTTCGTTTCTCGGTCGAATCGCTGCATTAAATGCAACCCTGGCATGGTGATGAGGACATCACATGCTCGGATATGACCATACGCCATGATGTGTGTTCAATGTCATTTTTAGAAATATATAGCTGGATCAAAAAGAGTGTTAAACATACATGGAAGGCATGGAGGACCAAAGAAGTTGATTGGGGACCAATTCTAAGTATTTCCATATTTTCCATCAGGCTACCACGTCACAATGGCCCAAGGAAGGAAAGAGACCAAATCCAACACGTTTTGGAAAGTCTGGATTCAGACTGCAGAAAAACATCAATTTGTGATGGACACCACGGTCACATACGAACTCGTATTGGGGCGTTCAAGTACTTCGCAGAAAGCTTATCAAGTCTACTTTCCAACAGATCCGACCGAACATCCATATCTATTCGGAGTCGTCCAGAATCGTCTATTTGCTCCGAGATGTTTTCTGCCCATGATGCTGCGCCATCTTATTTTGGCCCGATGGGCCATGTATCATGTAGAGTCCATTAGGGATGCATCCTAGGGTTGGAGCACGACCCCAGCACCCCTGTGGTCATCCTCCCTTGTCTTATACCCCTTAGCCGCCGCCAAGAACACTTGGGTTTTGTTTAGATCAAGTTTAGCCATTGCTACTTGTTTGTAAGCGTGCGTGCTGGTCCAGCCGCCCGTCTTTGAGTCTTCGGAACCCCACCTTTGTGATTTCAGATTGGTTATCATCTCCAAATTTGCAATTCAGTTGCTTGTTCTACTTGTTCTTGCTTGTTCTTTGATTGCTTGCAGGAATTACCCTAGTGGTTTGGTTGATCATGCTCCACAAGATCACGGCGACCGCTGGAGTTGGTGTATCGGTTGCTAAGGCGTAGTCTTTGGAAGGCTGTAGTCGGGCCGTCAACGTCGTCTCCTCCAATCAAGTTATCCCCCATGCCTCTCATCGAAAGATCGGGCATAAATCCTAGCGGGTTCCCATCAGTTGGTAATCAAAGCAAGGTTTATCGGTGAGAGTTATCCAATTCTTTGCTGATTTTAATTTTCTATAGTACAGAAAAGCCAAAAAGAAATAGTAGATTGGTTTACCTACAATCCTATAAACTCTTTGAGCCTTTGCTAGTACTGCTTAGTTAGGGCTTGTTGAGTTTTCGGTTGCTTCGGTTGCGTCGAGTTGCTGGTCTTAGTTTGGTCCTTTAGAGTTTCGAGTTCTTGTCACTTTTTGTTTCGGAGTTCCTGTCCAGCACGAAACAAAAACTACTGCAGTTTCCGTGTCCAATCTCCAAATTCGGTGTTTTAGAATAATCTGGAAAGCTTAACTCGTGCTCTTTCCAACGCATCTGATCTTGGTCGAAAATTCCTTCTGAGCACTCCTTAGCCGCTGCCAAGAACACTTGGGTTTTGTTTAGATCAAGTTTAGCCATTGCTACTTGCTTGTAAGCGCGCGTGCTGGTCCAGCCGCCCGTCTTCGAGTCTTCGGAACCCCACCTTTGTGATTTCAGACTGGTTATCATCTCTAAATTTGCAATTCAGTTGCTTGTTCTACTTGTTCTTGCTTGTTCTTTGATTGCTTGCAGGAATTACCCTAGTGGTTTGGTTGATCATGCTCCACAAGATCACGGCGACCGCTGGAGTTGGTGTATCGGTTGCTAAGGTGCAGCATCCTTGGATGGTTGTAGTCGGGCCATGATCGTCTCTCCAGTTTAAATCGAAGTTATCCCCCTCTCATCGAAAGATCGGGCATAAACCCTAGCGGGTTCCCATCACAAAATATCACTATTGGGTCCAAAAAAGTTTATTGGGTGTGTTCGTTTTGTTTCTGGAACGAATCGGTGCATCGTTTTGTGTCCGGCCTGAATCGGTGCATTAAATGCAACCCCGGCATGGTTTTCGGCACAATAACGAAAGTGACCAAAACGAACCAAAACATCACAATTTGGACAAAAAATTGATTGGGTGCATTCGTTTCATTTTCGGCCCGAACCGATGCATTAAGTGCAACCCCCGCATGGTTTTCGGCGCAATATTAAAAGTGACCAAAACGCAACAAAACATCACTATTGGGTCCAAAAAAGTGGATTGGGTGCGTTCATTTCGTTTCTGGACCGAATCGGTGCATCATTTCGTTTCTGGCCCGAATTGGTGCATCGTTTCGTTTTTGGCCCGAACTGGTGCATTAAATGCAACCCCGGCATGGTTTTCGGCATAGTAATGAAACTGACCAAAATGAACCAAAACATCACTATTGAATCCAGAAAAGTGGATTGGGTGCGTTCGTTTGGTTTCTAGTCGGAATCGGTGCATCGTTTCATTTCCCGGTCGAATCGGTGCATTAAATGCAACCCTGGCATGGTTTTCGGCACATTAACGAAACTAACGAAAATGAACCAAAACATCACTATTGGATCCAGAAAAGTGGATTGGGTGCGTTCGTTTCGTTTCTAGTCGGAATCGGTGCATCGTTTCATTTCCCGGTCGAATCACTGCATTAAATTCAACCCTGGCATGGTTTTTGGCACAATAACTAAACTGACCAAAACATCACTATTGGGTCCAAAAAAGTGGATTGCGTGTGTTCGTTTTGTTTCTGGGCCGAATTGGTGGATCGTTTCGTTTTCGGCCCGAACCGGTGCATTAAATGCAACCCCGGCATGGTTGTCGGCACAATAACGAAACTGACCAACATGAACCAAAACATCACTATTGGGTCCAAAAAAGTAGATTGGGTGCGTTCATTTCATTTCTGGACCGAATCAATGCATCATTTCATTTCTGGCCCGAATGGTGCATCATTTCATTTCTGGCCCGAATCAGTGCATTAAAAGCAACCCGAGCATGATTTTCGACACAGTAACGAAACTAACCAAAACATCACAATTGGGACCGAAATAATTGATTGGGTGCATTCGTTTCGTTTTCGGCCCGAACTGAGGCATTAAATGCAACCCAGACATGGTTTTCGGCACAATATTGAAAGTGACCAAAACGAACCAAAACATCACTATTGGGTCCAAAAAAGTGGATTGGGTGCTTTCATTTCGTTTCTGGACCGAATTGGTGCATCATTTTGTTTCTGGCCCGAATTGGTGCATCGTTTCGTTTTTGGACTGAACTGGTGCATTAAATGCAACCCCGCCATGGTTTTCGGCGCAGTAACGAAACTGACCAAAACATCACAATTGGGTCCAAAATAATTTATTGGGTGCGTTCGTTTCGTTTTTGGCCAGAACCGGTGCATTAAATGCAACCCGTCATGGTTTTCGGCACAATAACGAAAATGACCAAAACGAACCAAAACATCACTATTGGATTTAGAAAAGTGGATTGGGTGGGTTCGTTTCGTTTCTAGTCGGAATCGGTGCATCGTTTCGTTTCCCGGTCGAATCGGTGCATTAAATGCAACCCTGACATGGTTTTCGGCACAATAACAAAACTAACCAACACGAACCAAAACATCACTATTGCGTCCAGAAAAGTGGATTGGGTGCATTCGTTTCGTTTCTAGTCGGAATCTGTGCATCGTTTCGTTTCCCGGTCGAATTGGTGCATTAAATGCAACCCTGGCATGGTTTTCGGCACAATATCGAAACTAACCAAAATATCACTATTGGGTCCAGAAAAGTGGATTGGGTGCATTCGTTTCGTTTCTAGTCGGAATCGGTGCATCGTTTCATTTCCCGGTCGAATCGCTGCATTAAATGCAACCCTGGTTTTCGGCACAAAATCGAAACTGAACAAAACGAACCAAAACATCACTATTGGGTCCAAAAAAGTGGATTTGGTGCGTTCATTTCGTTTCTGGACCGAATCGGTGCATCATTTTGTTTCTGGCCCGAATTGGTGCATTGTTTCGTTTTTGGCCCGAACCGGCGCATTAAATGCAACCCCGACACGGTTTTTGGCACAGTAACGAAACTGACCAAAACATCACAATTGGTTCCAAAAAAATTGATTGGGTATGTTCATTTCATTTCCGGCCCAAAACTAACCAAAACGAACCAAAATATCACTATTGGGTCCAAAAAAGTGGATTGGGTGTGTTCGTTTTGTTTCTGGAACGAATCGGTGCATCGTTTTGTGTCCGGCCTGAATCGGTGCATTAAATGCAACCCCGGCATGGTTTTCGGCACAATAACGAAAGTGACCAAAACGAACGAAAACATCACTATTGGATTCAGAAAAGTGGATTGGGTGCGTTCATTTCGTTTCTAGTCGGAATCGGTGCATCGTTTCATTTCCCGGTCAAATTGGTGCATTAAATGCAACCCTGGCATGGTTTTCGGCACAATAACGAAACTAACCAAAACATCACATATCCAGAAAAGTGGATTGGGTGCGTTCGTTTCGTTTCTAGTCGGAATCGGTGCATCGTTTCGTTTCCCGGACGAATCGCTGCATTAAATGCAACCCTAGCATGGTTTTCGGCACAATAACGAAACTAATCAAAACGAACCAAAACATCACTATTGGCTCCAAAAAATGGATTTTGTGCGTTCGTTTCATTTCTAGTCGGAATCGGTGCATCGTTTCGTTTCGCGGTCGAATAGCAGCATTAAATGGAACACTGGCATTGTTTTCGACACAATATCGAAACTGAACAAAATAAACCAAAACACCACTATTGGGTCCAAAAAAGTGGATTTGCTGCGTTTTTTTGTCTCTGGAACAAATCGGTGCATCGTTTTGTGTCCGGCCCGAATCGGTGCATTAAATGCAACCCCGGCATGGTTTTCGGCACAATAACAAAAGTGACCAAAATGAACCAAAACATCACTATTGGATTCAGAAAAGTGGATTGGGTGTGTTCATTTCGTTTCTAGTCAGAATCGGTGCATCGTTTCATTTCCCGGTCGAATCGGTGCATTAAATGCAACCCTGGCATGGTTTTCGGCACGGTAACGAAACTAACCAAAACGAACCAAAACATCGCAATTGGATCCAGAAAAGTGGATTGAGTGCGTTCGTTTCATTTCTAGTCGGAATCGGTGCATCGTTTCGTTTCCCGGTCGAATCGCTGCATTAAATGTACCCCCGGCATGGTTTTCGGCACAATATCGAAACTGAACAAAACGAACCAAAGCATCACTATTGGGTCCAAAAAAGTGGATTTGGTGCGTTCATTTCATTTCTGGACCGAATCGGTGCATCATTTTATTTCTGGCCCGAATTGGTGCATTGTTTCGTTTTTGGCCCGAACCGGCGCATTAAATGCAACCCCGACACGGTTTTTGGCACAGTAAAGAAACTGACCAAAACATCACAATTGGTTCCAAAAAAATTGATTGGGTGCGTTCGTTTCGTTTATGGCCCCAAACGAACCAAAATGATGAGGACATCACATGCTCGGATATGACCATACGCCATGATGTGTGTTCAATGTCATTTTCAGAAATATATAGCTGGATCAAAAAGAGTGTTAAACATACATGGAAGGCATGGAGAACCAAAGAAGTTGATTGGGGACCAATTCTAAGTATTTCCACATTTTCTATCAGCCTACCACGTCACAATGGCCCAAGGAAGGAAAGGGACCAAATCCAACACGTTTTGGAAAGTCTGGATTCGGAATGCAGAAAAACATCAACTTGTGATGGACACCACAGTCGCATACTGACTCGGATTGGGGTGTTCAAGTACTTCCCGGAAAGCTTATCAAGTCTAATTTCCAACGGATCCAACCGCACATCCATATCTATTCGGAGTCGTCCAAAATCATCTATTTGCTCCGAGATGTTTTCTGCCCATGATGCTACGCCATCTTATTTTGGCCCGATGGGCCGTGTATCATGTAGAGTCCATTATGGATGCGTCCTAGGGTTGGAGCACGACCCCAGCACCCCTGTGGTCATCCTCCCTTGTCTTATACCCCTTAGCCGCTGCCAAGAACACTTGGGTTTTGTTTAGATCAAGTTTAGCCATTGCTACTTGCTTGTAAGCGCGCGTGCTGGTCCAGCCGCCCGTCTTCGAGTCTTCGGAACCCCACCTTTGTGATTTCAGATTGGTTATCATCTCTAAATTTGCAATTCAGTTGCTTGTTCTACTTGTTCTTGCTTGTTCTTTGATTGCTTGCAGGAATTACCCTAGTGGTTTGGTTGATCATGCTCCACAAGATCACGGCGACCGCTGGAGTTGGTGTATCGGTTGCTAAGGTGCAGCATCCTTGGATGGTTGTAGTCGGGCCATGATCGTCTCTCCAGTTTAAATCGAAGTTATCCCCCTCTCATCGAAAGATCGGGCATAAACCCTAGCGGGTTCCCATCACAAAATATCACTATTGGGTCCAAAAAAGTTTATTGGGTGTGTTCGTTTTGTTTCTGGAACGAATCGGTGCATCGTTTTGTGTCCGGCCTGAATCGGTGCATTAAATGCAACCCCGGCATGGTTTTCGGCACAATAACGAAAGTGACCAAAACGAACCAAAACATCACAATTTGGACAAAAAATTGATTGGGTGCATTCGTTTCGTTTTCGGCCCGAACCGATGCATTAAGTGCAACCCCCGCATGGTTTTCGGCGCAATATTAAAAGTGACCAAAACACAACAAAACATCACTATTGGGTCCAAAAAAGTGGATTGGGTGCGTTCATTTCGTTTCTGGACCGAATCGGTGCATCATTTCGTTTCTGGCCCGAATTGGTGCATCGTTTCGTTTTTGGCCCGAACTGGTGCATTAAATGCAACCCCGGCATGGTTTTCGGCATAGTAATGAAACTGACCAAAATGAACCAAAACATCACTATTGAATCCAGAAAAGTGGATTGGGTGCGTTCGTTTGGTTTCTAGTCGGAATCGGTGCATCGTTTCATTTCCCGGTCGAATCGGTGCATTAAATGCAACCCTGGCATGGTTTTCGGCACATTAATGAAACTAACGAAAATGAACCAAAACATCACTATTGGATCCAGAAAAGTGGATTGGGTGCGTTCGTTTCGTTTCTAGTCGGAATCGGTGCATCGTTTCATTTCCCGGTCGAATCACTGCATTAAATTCAACCCTGGCATGGTTTTTGGCACAATAACTAAACTGACCAAAACATCACTATTGGGTCCAAAAAAGTGGATTGCGTGTGTTCGTTTTGTTTCTGGGCCGAATTGGTGGATCGTTTCGTTTTCGGCCCGAACCGGTGCATTAAATGCAACTCCGGCATGGTTGTCGGCACAATAACGAAACTGACCAACATGAACCAAAACATCACTATTGGGTCCAAAAAAGTAGATTGGGTGCGTTCATTTCATTTCTGGACCGAATCAATGCATCATTTCATTTCTGGCCCGAATGGTGCATCATTTCATTTCTGGCCCGAATCAGTGCATTAAAAGCAACCCGAGCATGATTTTCGACACAGTAACGAAACTAACCAAAACATCACAATTGGGACCGAAATAATTGATTGGGTGCATTCGTTTCGTTTTCGGCCCGAACTGAGGCATTAAATGCAACCCAGACATGGTTTTCGGCACAATATTGAAAGTGACCAAAACGAACCAAAACATCACTATTGGGTCCAAAAAAGTGGATTGGGTGCTTTCATTTCGTTTCTGGACCGAATTGGTGCATCATTTTGTTTCTGGCCCGAATTGGTGCATCGTTTCGTTTTTGGACTGAACTGGTGCATTAAATGCAACCCCGCCATGGTTTTCGGCGCAGTAACGAAACTGACCAAAACATCACAATTGGGTCCAAAATAATTTATTGGGTGCGTTCGTTTCGTTTTTGGCCAGAACCGGTGCATTAAATGCAACCCGTCATGGTTTTCGGCACAATAACGAAAATGACCAAAACGAACCAAAACATCACTATTGGATTTAGAAAAGTGGATTGGGTGGGTTCGTTTCGTTTCTAGTCGGAATCGGTGCATCGTTTCGTTTCCCGGTCGAATCGGTGCATTAAATGCAACCCTGACATGGTTTTCGGCACAATAACAAAACTAACCAACACGAACCAAAACATCACTATTGCGTCCAGAAAAGTGGATTGGGTGCATTCGTTTCGTTTCTAGTCGGAATCTGTGCATCGTTTCGTTTCCCGGTCGAATCGGTGCATTAAATGCAACCCTGGCATGGTTTTCGGCACAATATCGAAACTAACCAAAATATCACTATTGGGTCCAGAAAAGTGGATTGGGTGCATTCGTTTCGTTTCTAGTCGGAATCGGTGCATCGTTTCATTTCCCGGTCGAATCGCTGCATTAAATGCAACCCTGGTTTTCGGCACAAAATCGAAACTGAACAAAACGAACCAAAACATCACTATTGGGTCCAAAAAAGTGGATTTGGTGCGTTCATTTCGTTTCTGGACCGAATCGGTGCATCATTTTGTTTCTGGCCCGAATTGGTGCATTGTTTCGTTTTTGGCCCGAACCGGCGCATTAAATGCAACCCCGACACGGTTTTTGGCACAGTAACGAAACTGACCAAAACATCACAATTGGTTCCAAAAAAATTGATTGGGTATGTTCATTTCATTTCCGGCCCAAAACTAACCAAAACGAACCAAAATATCACTATTGGGTCCAAAAAAGTGGATTGGGTGTGTTCGTTTTGTTTCTGGAACGAATCGGTGCATCGTTTTGTGTCCGGCCTGAATCGGTGCATTAAATGCAACCCCGGCATGGTTTTCGGCACAATAACGAAAGTGACCAAAACGAACGAAAACATCACTATTGGATTCAGAAAAGTGGATTGGGTGCGTTCATTTCGTTTCTAGTCGGAATCGGTGTATCGTTTCATTTCCCGGTCAAATTGGTGCATTAAATGCAACCCTGGCATGGTTTTCGGCACAATAACGAAACTAACCAAAACATCACATATCCAGAAAAGTGGATTGGGTGCGTTCGTTTCGTTTCTAGTCGGAATCGGTGCATCGTTTCGTTTCCCGGACGAATCGCTGCATTAAATGCAACCCTAGCATGGTTTTCGGCACAATAACGAAACTAATCAAAACGAACCAAAACATCACTATTGGCTCCAAAAAATGGATTTTGTGCGTTCGTTTCATTTCTAGTCGGAATCGGTGCATCGTTTCGTTTCGCGGTCGAATAGCAGCATTAAATGGAACACTGGCATTGTTTTCGACACAATATCGAAACTGAACAAAATAAACCAAAACACCACTATTGGGTCCAAAAAAGTGGATTTGCTGCGTTTTTTTGTCTCTGGAACAAATCGGTGCATCGTTTTGTGTCCGGCCCGAATCGGTGCATTAAATGCAACCCCGGCATGGTTTTCGGCACAATAACAAAAGTGACCAAAATGAACCAAAACATCACTATTGGATTCAGAAAAGTGGATTGGGTGTGTTCATTTCGTTTCTAGTCAGAATCGGTGCATCGTTTCATTTCCCGGTCGAATCGGTGCATTAAATGCAACCCTGGCATGGTTTTCGGCACGGTAACGAAACTAACCAAAACGAACCAAAACATCGCAATTGGATCCAGAAAAGTGGATTGAGTGCGTTCGTTTCGTTTCTAGTCGGAATCGGTGCATCGTTTCGTTTCCCGGTCGAATCGCTGCATTAAATGTACCCCCGGCATGGTTTTCGGCACAATATCGAAACTGAACAAAACGAACCAAAGCATCACTATTGGGTCCAAAAAAGTGGATTTGGTGCGTTCATTTCATTTCTGGACCGAATCGGTGCATCATTTTATTTCTGGCCCGAATTGGTGCATTGTTTCGTTTTTGGCCCGAACCGGCGCATTAAATGCAACCCCGACACGGTTTTTGGCACAGTAAAGAAACTGACCAAAACATCACAATTGGTTCCAAAAAAATTGATTGGGTGCGTTCGTTTCGTTTATGGCCCCAAACGAACCAAAATGATGAGGACATCACATGCTCGGATATGACCATACGCCATGATGTGTGTTCAATGTCATTTTCAGAAATATATAGCTGGATCAAAAAGAGTGTTAAACATACATGGAAGGCATGGAGAACCAAAGAAGTTGATTGGGGACCAATTCTAAGTATTTCCACATTTTCTATCAGCCTACCACGTCACAATGGCCCAAGGAAGGAAAGGGACCAAATCCAACACGTTTTGGAAAGTCTGGATTCGGAATGCAGAAAAACATCAACTTGTGATGGACACCACAGTCGCATACTGACTCGGATTGGGGTGTTCAAGTACTTCCCGGAAAGCTTATCAAGTCTAATTTCCAACGGATCCAACCGCACATCCATATCTATTCGGAGTCGTCCAAAATCATCTATTTGCTCCGAGATGTTTTCTGCCCATGATGCTACGCCATCTTATTTTGGCCCGATGGGCCGTGTATCATGTAGAGTCCATTATGGATGCGTCCTAGGGTTGGAGCACGACCCCAGCACCCCTGTGGTCATCCTCCCTTGTCTTATACCCCTTAGCCGCTGCCAAGAACACTTGGGTTTTGTTTAGATCAAGTTTAGTCATTGCTACTTGCTTGTAAGCGCGCGTGCTGGTCCAGCCGCCCGTCTTCGAGTCTTCGGAACCCCACCTTTGTGATTTCAGATTGGTTATCATCTCTAAATTTGCAATTCAGTTGCTTGTTCTACTTGTTCTTGCTTGTTCTTTGATTGCTTGCAGGAATTACCCTAGTGGTTTGGTTGATCATGCTCCACAAGATCACGGCGACCGCTGGAGTTGGTGTATCGGTTGCTAAGGTGCAGCATCCTTGGATGGTTGTAGTCGGGCCATGATCGTCTCTCCAGTTTAAATCGAAGTTATCCCCCTCTCATCGAAAGATCGGGCATAAACCCTAGCGGGTTCCCATCACAAAATATCACTATTGGGTCCAAAAAAGTTTATTGGGTGTGTTCGTTTTGTTTCTGGAACGAATCGGTGCATCGTTTTGTGTCCGGCCTGAATCGGTGCATTAAATGCAACCCCGGCATGGTTTTCGGCACAATAACGAAAGTGACCAAAACGAACCAAAACATCACAATTTGGACAAAAAATTGATTGGGTGCATTCGTTTCGTTTTCGGCCCGAACCGATGCATTAAGTGCAACCCCCGCATGGTTTTCGGCGCAATATTAAAAGTGACCAAAACACAACAAAACATCACTATTGGGTCCAAAAAAGTGGATTGGGTGCGTTCATTTCGTTTCTGGACCGAATCGGTGCATCATTTCGTTTCTGGCCCGAATTGGTGCATCGTTTCGTTTTTGGCCCGAACTGGTGCATTAAATGCAACCCCGGCATGGTTTTCGGCATAGTAATGAAACTGACCAAAATGAACCAAAACATCACTATTGAATCCAGAAAAGTGGATTGGGTGCGTTCGTTTGGTTTCTAGTCGGAATCGGTGCATCGTTTCATTTCCCGGTCGAATCGGTGCATTAAATGCAACCCTGGCATGGTTTTCGGCACATTAATGAAACTAACGAAAATGAACCAAAACATCACTATTGGATCCAGAAAAGTGGATTGGGTGCGTTCGTTTCGTTTCTAGTCGGAATCGGTGCATCGTTTCATTTCCCGGTCGAATCACTGCATTAAATTCAACCCTGGCATGGTTTTTGGCACAATAACTAAACTGACCAAAACATCACTATTGGGTCCAAAAAAGTGGATTGCGTGTGTTCGTTTTGTTTCTGGGCCGAATTGGTGGATCGTTTCGTTTTCGGCCCGAACCGGTGCATTAAATGCAACTCCGGCATGGTTGTCGGCACAATAACGAAACTGACCAACATGAACCAAAACATCACTATTGGGTCCAAAAAAGTAGATTGGGTGCGTTCATTTCATTTCTGGACCGAATCAATGCATCATTTCATTTCTGGCCCGAATGGTGCATCATTTCATTTCTGGCCCGAATCAGTGCATTAAAAGCAACCCGAGCATGATTTTCGACACAGTAACGAAACTAACCAAAACATCACAATTGGGACCGAAATAATTGATTGGGTGCATTCGTTTCGTTTTCGGCCCGAACTGAGGCATTAAATGCAACCCAGACATGGTTTTCGGCACAATATTGAAAGTGACCAAAACGAACCAAAACATCACTATTGGGTCCAAAAAAGTGGATTGGGTGCTTTCATTTCGTTTCTGGACCGAATTGGTGCATCATTTTGTTTCTGGCCCGAATTGGTGCATCGTTTCGTTTTTGGACTGAACTGGTGCATTAAATGCAACCCCGCCATGGTTTTCGGCGCAGTAACGAAACTGACCAAAACATCACAATTGGGTCCAAAATAATTTATTGGGTGCGTTCGTTTCGTTTTTGGCCAGAACCGGTGCATTAAATGCAACCCGTCATGGTTTTCGGCACAATAACGAAAATGACCAAAACGAACCAAAACATCACTATTGGATTTAGAAAAGTGGATTGGGTGGGTTCGTTTCGTTTCTAGTCGGAATCGGTGCATCGTTTCGTTTCCCGGTCGAATCGGTGCATTAAATGCAACCCTGACATGGTTTTCGGCACAATAACAAAACTAACCAACACGAACCAAAACATCACTATTGCGTCCAGAAAAGTGGATTGGGTGCATTCGTTTCGTTTCTAGTCGGAATCTGTGCATCGTTTCGTTTCCCGGTCGAATCGGTGCATTAAATGCAACCCTGGCATGGTTTTCGGCACAATATCGAAACTAACCAAAATATCACTATTGGGTCCAGAAAAGTGGATTGGGTGCATTCGTTTCGTTTCTAGTCGGAATCGGTGCATCGTTTCATTTCCCGGTCGAATCGCTGCATTAAATGCAACCCTGGTTTTCGGCACAAAATCGAAACTGAACAAAACGAACCAAAACATCACTATTGGGTCCAAAAAAGTGGATTTGGTGCGTTCATTTCGTTTCTGGACCGAATCGGTGCATCATTTTGTTTCTGGCCCGAATTGGTGCATTGTTTCGTTTTTGGCCCGAACCGGCGCATTAAATGCAACCCCGACACGGTTTTTGGCACAGTAACGAAACTGACCAAAACATCGCAATTGGTTCCAAAAAAATTGATTGGGTATGTTCATTTCATTTCCGGCCCAAAACTAACCAAAACGAACCAAAATATCACTATTGGGTCCAAAAAAGTGGATTGGGTGTGTTCGTTTTGTTTCTGGAACGAATCGGTGCATCGTTTTGTGTCCGGCCTGAATCGGTGCATTAAATGCAACCCCGGCATGGTTTTCGGCACAATAACGAAAGTGACCAAAACGAACGAAAACATCACTATTGGATTCAGAAAAGTGGATTGGGTGCGTTCATTTCGTTTCTAGTCGGAATCGGTGCATCGTTTCATTTCCCGGTCAAATTGGTGCATTAAATGCAACCCTGGCATGGTTTTCGGCACAATAACGAAACTAACCAAAACATCACATATCCAGAAAAGTGGATTGGGTGCGTTCGTTTCGTTTCTAGTCGGAATCGGTGCATCGTTTCGTTTCCCGGACGAATCGCTGCATTAAATGCAACCCTAGCATGGTTTTCGGCACAATAACGAAACTAATCAAAACGAACCAAAACATCACTATTGGCTCCAAAAAATGGATTTTGTGCGTTCGTTTCATTTCTAGTCGGAATCGGTGCATCGTTTCGTTTCGCGGTCGAATAGCAGCATTAAATGGAACACTGGCATTGTTTTCGACACAATATCGAAACTGAACAAAATAAACCAAAACACCACTATTGGGTCCAAAAAAGTGGATTTGCTGCGTTTTTTTGTCTCTGGAACAAATCGGTGCATCGTTTTGTGTCCGGCCCGAATCGGTGCATTAAATGCAACCCCGGCATGGTTTTCGGCACAATAACAAAAGTGACCAAAATGAACCAAAACATCACTATTGGATTCAGAAAAGTGGATTGGGTGTGTTCATTTCGTTTCTAGTCAGAATCGGTGCATCGTTTCATTTCCCGGTCGAATCGGTGCATTAAATGCAACCCTGGCATGGTTTTCGGCACGGTAACGAAACTAACCAAAACGAACCAAAACATCGCAATTGGATCCAGAAAAGTGGATTGAGTGCGTTCGTTTCGTTTCTAGTCGGAATCGGTGCATCGTTTCGTTTCCCGGTCGAATCGCTGCATTAAATGTACCCCCGGCATGGTTTTCGGCACAATATCGAAACTGAACAAAACGAACCAAAGCATCACTATTGGGTCCAAAAAAGTGGATTTGGTGCGTTCATTTCATTTCTGGACCGAATCGGTGCATCATTTTATTTCTGGCCCGAATTGGTGCATTGTTTCGTTTTTGGCCCGAACCGACGCATTAAATGCAACCCCGACACGGTTTTTGGCACAGTAAAGAAACTGACCAAAACATCACAATTGGTTCCAAAAAAATTGATTGGGTGCGTTCGTTTCGTTTATGGCCCCAAACGAACCAAAATGATGAGGACATCACATGCTCGGATATGACCATACGCCATGATGTGTGTTCAATGTCATTTTCAGAAATATATAGCTGGATCAAAAAGAGTGTTAAACATACATGGAAGGCATGGAGAACCAAAGAAGTTGATTGGGGACCAATTCTAAGTATTTCCACATTTTCTATCAGCCTACCACGTCACAATGGCCCAAGGAAGGAAAGGGACCAAATCCAACACGTTTTGGAAAGTCTGGATTCGGAATGCAGAAAAACATCAACTTGTGATGGACACCACAGTCGCATACTGACTCGGATTGGGGTGTTCAAGTACTTCCCGGAAAGCTTATCAAGTCTAATTTCCAACGGATCCAACCGCACATCCATATCTATTCGAAGTCGTCCAAAATCATCTATTTGCTCCGAGATGTTTTCTGCCCATGATGCTACGCCATCTTATTTTGGCCCGATGGGCCGTGTATCATGTAGAGTCCATTATGGATGCGTCCTAGGGTTGGAGCACGACCCCAGCACCCCTGTGGTCATCCTCCCTTGTCTTATACCCCTTAGCCGCTGCCAAGAACACTTGGGTTTTGTTTAGATCAAGTTTAGCCATTGCTACTTGCTTGTAAGCGCGCGTGCTGGTCCAGCCGCCCGTCTTCGAGTCTTCGGAACCCCACCTTTGTGATTTCAGACTGGTTATCATCTCTAAATTTGCAATTCAGTTGCTTGTTCTACTTGTTCTTGCTTGTTCTTTGATTGCTTGCAGGAATTACCCTAGTGGTTTGGTTGATCATGCTCCACAAGATCACGGCGACCGCTGGAGTTGGTGTATCGGTTGCTAAGGTGCAGCATCCTTGGATGGTTGTAGTCGGGCCATGATCGTCTCTCCAGTTTAAATCGAAGTTATCCCCCTCTCATCGAAAGATCGGGCATAAACCCTAGCGGGTTCCCATCACAAAATATCACTATTGGGTCCAAAAAAGTTTATTGGGTGTGTTCGTTTTGTTTCTGGAACGAATCGGTGCATCGTTTTGTGTCCGGCCTGAATCGGTGCATTAAATGCAACCCCGGCATGGTTTTCGGCACAATAACGAAAGTGACCAAAACGAACCAAAACATCACTATTGGATTCATAAAAGTGGATTGGGTGCGTTCGTTTCGTTTCTAGTCGGAATCGGTGCATCGTTTCATATCCCGGTCAAATCGGTGCATTAAATGCAACCCTGGCATGGTTTTCGGCACAATAACGAAACTAACAAAAACATCACGATTGGATCCAGAAAAGTGGATTGGCTGCATTCGTTTCGTTTCTAGTCGGAATCGGTGCATCGTTTCGTTTCCCGGTCGAATCGCTTCATTAAATGCAACCCTAGCATGGTTTTCGGCACAATAACGAAACTGACCTAAACATCACTATTGGGTCCAGAAAAGTGGATTGCGTGGGTTCGTTTTGTTTCTAGTTGTAATCGGTGGATCGTTTCATTTTCCGGTCGAATCGCTGCATTAAATGGAACCCTGGCATGGTTTTCGGCACAATATCGAAACTGAACAAAACGAACCAAAACATCTCTATTGGGTCCAAAAAATTGGATTTGGTGCATTCGTTTTGTTTCTGGAACGAATCGGTGCATTAAATGCAACCCCGGCATGGTTTTCGGCACAATAACGAAAGTGACCAAAATGAACCAAAACATCACTATTGGATTCAGAAAAGTGGATTGGGTGCGTTCGTTTGGTTTCTAGTCGGAATCGGTGCATCGTTTCATTTCCCGGTCGAATCGGTGCATTAAATGCAACCCTGGCATGGTTTTCGGCACAATAACGAAACTAACCAAAACGAACCAAAACATCACTATTGGATCCAGAAAAGTGGATTGGGTGCGTTCGTTTCGTTTCTAGTCGGAATCGGTGCATCGTTTCGGTTCCCGGTCGAATCAGTGCATTAAATGCAACCGTGGCATGGTTTTCGGCACAATATCGAAACTAACCAAAACATCACTATTGGGTCCAGAAAAGTGGATTGGGTACGTTCGTTTCGTTTCTAGTCGGAATCGGTGCATCGTTTCGTTTCCCGACCGAAACGCTGCATTAAATGCAACCCTGGCATGGTTTTCGGCACAATATCGAAACTGAACAAAACGAACCAAAGCATCACTATTGGGTCCAAAAAAGTGGATTTGGTGCGTTCATTTTGTTTCCGGACCGAATCAGTGCATCATTTTGTTTCTGGCCCGAATTGGTGCATTGTTTCATTTTTGGCCCGAACCGGCGCATTAAATGCAACTCCGACACAGTTTTTGGCACAGTAACGAAACTGACCAAAACATCACAATTGGTTCCAAAAAAATTGATTGGGTATGTTCATTTCATTTTCGGCCCAAAACTAACCAAAACGAACCAAAATATCACTATTGGGTCCAAAAAAGTGGATTGGGTGTGTTCGTTTTGTTTCTGGAACGAATCGGTGCATCGTTTTATGTCTGGCCTGAATCGGTGCATTAAATGCAACCCCGGCATGGTTTTCGGCACAATAATGAAAGTGACCAAAACGAACGAAAACATCACTATTGGATTCAGAAAAGTGGATTGGGTGCGTTCATTTCGTTTCTAGTCGGAATCGGTGCATCGTTTCATTTCCCGGTCAAATTGGTGCATTAAATGCAACCCTGGCATGGTTTTCGGCACAATAACGAAACTAACCAAAACATCACATATCTAGAAAAGTGGATTGGGTGCGTTCGTTTCGTTTCTAGTCGGAATCGGTGCATCGTTTCGTTTCCCGGTCGAATCGCTGCATTAAATGCAACCCTAGCATGGTTTTCGGCACAATAACGAAACTGACCAAAACATCACTATTGGGTCCAAAAAAGTGGATTGCGTGGGTTCGTTTTGTTTCTTGGCCGAATTGGTGGATTGTTTCGTTTTCGGCCCGAACCGGTGCATTAAATGCAACCTCAGCATGGTTGTCGGCACAGTAACGAAACTGACCAACACGAACCAAAACATCACAATTGGGTCCAAAACAGTAGATTGGGAGCGTTCATTTCATTTCTGGACCGAATCGGTGCATCGTTTCGTTTTTGGCCCGAATGTTGCATCTTTTCATTTCTGGCCTGAATCGGTGCATTAAATGCAACCCCGGCATGATTTTTGACACAGTAACGAAACTAACCAAAACATCACAATTGGGACAAAAAAAATTGATTGGGTGCATTCGTTTCGTTTTCGGCCTAAACCGATGCATTAAATGCAACCTCGGCACGGTTTTTGGCACAATATTGAAAGTGACCAAAACGAACCAAAACATCACTATTGGGTCCAAAGAAGTGGATTGGGTGCGTTCATTTCGTTTCTGGACCGAATCGGTGCATCATTTTGTTTCTGGCTCGAATTGGTGCATCGTTTCGTTTTTAGCACGAACCGGTGTATTAAATGCAACCCCGGCATGGTTGTCGGCACAGTAACGAAACTGACCAACACAAACCAAAACATCACTAATGGGTCCAAAACAGTAGATTGGGTGCATTCATTTCATTTTTGGATCGAATCGATGCATCGTTTCGTTTCTGGCCCGAATGGTGCATCATTTCATTTCTGGACCGAATCGGTGCATTAAAAGCAACCCCGACATGATTTTTGACACAGTAATAAAACTAACCAAAACATCAGAATTGGGACAAAAAAATTGATTGGGTGCATTCGTTTCGTTTTTGGCCTGAACCGATGCATTAAATGCAACCCCGGCATAGTTTTCGGCACAATATTGAAAGTGACGAAAACGAACCAAAACATCACTATTGGGTACAAAAAAGTGGATTGGGTGCGTTCATTTCGTTTCTGGACCGAATCGGTGCATCATTTTGTTTCTGGCCCGAATTGGTGCATCGTTTCGTTTTTGCCCCGAACTTGTGCATTAAATGCAACCCCGGCATGGTTTTCGGCGCAGTAACGAAACTGACCAAAACATCACAATTTGGTCCAAAATAATTGATTGGGCGCATTCGTTTCGTTTTTAGCCCGACCCGGTGCATTAAATGCAACCCCGTCATGGTTTTTGATACAATAACAAAAATGACCAAAACGAACCAAAACATCACTATTGGATTCAGAAAAGTGGATTGGGTGCGTTCGTTTCGTTTATAGTCGGAATCGGTGCGTCGTTTCGTTTCGCAGTCGAATCGGTGCATTAAATGCAACCCTGGCATGGTTTTCGGCACAATAACGAAACTAACCAAAACAAACCAAAACATCACTATTGGGTCCAGAAAAGTGGATTGGGTGCGTTCGTTTCGTTTCTAGTCGCAGTCGGTGCATCGTTTCGTTTCCTGGTCGAATCGCTGCATTAAATGCAACCCAGGCATGGTTTTCGGCACAATATCGAAACTGAACAAAACGAACCAAAACATCACTATTGGGTCAAAAAAGTGGATTGGGTGCGTTCATTTAGTTTCTGGACCGAATTGGTGCATCATTTTGTTTCTGGCCCGAATTGGTGCATCATTTCGTTTTTGGCCCGAACTGGCGCATTAAATGCAACCCCGGCACGATTTTTGGCACAGTAACAAAACTGACCAAAACATCACAATTGGTTCCAAAAAAATTGATTGGGTGTGCTCGTTTCATTTCCAGCCCGAAACTAACCAAAACGAACCAAAATATCACTCTTGGGTCCAAAAAAGTGGATTGGGTGTGTTCATTTCATTTTTGGACCGAATCGATGCATCGTTTCGTTTCTGGCCCGAATGGTGCATCATTTCATTTCTGGACCGAATCGGTGCATTAAAAGCAACCCCGACATGATTTTTGACACAGTAATAAAACTAACCAAAACATCAGAATTGGGACAAAAAATTGATTGGGTGCATTCGTTTCGTTTTCGGCCTGAACCGATGCATTAAATGCAACCCTGGCATAGTTTCCGGCACAATATTGAAAGTGACCAAAACGAACCAAAACATCACTATTGGGTCCAAAAAAGTGGATTGGGTGCGTTCATTTCGTTTCTGGACCGAATCGGTGCATCATTTTGTTTCTGGCTCGAATTGGTGCATCGTTTCGTTTTTGCCCCGAACTGGTGCATTAAATGCAACCCCAGCATGGTTTTCGGCGCAGTAACGAAACTGACCAAAACATCACAATTTGGTCCAAAATAATTGATTGGGTGCGTTCGTTTCGTTTTTGGCCCGACCCGGTGCATTAAATGCAACCCCCTCATGGTTTTCGGCACAATAACAAAAATGACCAAAACGAACCAAAACATCACTATTGGATTCAGAAAAGTGGATTGGGTGCGTTCGTTTCGTTTATAGTCGGAATCGGTGCGTCGTTTCGTTTCGCAGTCGAATCGGTGCATTAAATGCAACCCTGGCATGGTTTTCGGCACAATAACGAAACTAACCAAAACGAACCAAAACATCACTATTGGGTCCAGAAAAGTGGATTGGGTGCGTTCGTTTCGTTTCTAGTCGCAGTCGGTGCATCGTTTCGTTTCCCGGTCGAATCGCTGCATTAAATGCAACCCAGGCATGGTTTTCGGCACAATATCGAAACTGAACAAAACGAACCAAAACATCACTATTGGGTCAAAAAAGTGGATTGGGTGCGTTCATTTAGTTTCTGGACCGAATCGATGCATCATTTTGTTTCTGGCCCGAATTGGTGCATCGTTTCGTTTTTGGCCCGAACCGGCGCATTAAATGCAACCCCGGCACGATTTTTGGCACAGTAACAAAACTGACCAAAACATCACAATTGGTTCCAAAAAAATTGATTGCGTGTGCTCGTTTCATTTCCAGCCCGAAACTAACCAAAACAAACCAAAATATCACTCTTGGGTCCAAAAAAGTGGATTGGGTGTGTTCGTTTTGTTTCTAGAACAAATCGGTGCATCGTTTTGTGTCCGGCCTGAATCGGTGCATTAAATGCAACCCCGTCATGGTTTTTGGCACAATAACGAAAGTGACCAAAACGAACCAAAACATCACTATTGGATTGAGAAAAGTGGATTGGGTGCGTTCGTTTCGTTTCTAGTCGGAATCGGTGCATCGTTTCATTTCCCGGTCAAATTGGTGCATTAAATGCAACCCTGGCATGGTTTTCGGCACAATAACGAAACTAACCAAAACATCACATATCCAGAAAAGTGGATTGGGTGCGTTCGTTTCGTTTCTAGTCGGAATCGGTGCATCGTTTCGTTTCCCGGACGAATCGCTGCATTAAATGCAACCCTAGCATGGTTTTCGGCACAATAACGAAACTAATCAAAACGAACCAAAACATCACTATTGGCTCCAAAAAATGGATTTTGTGCGTTCGTTTCGTTTCTAGTCGGAATCGGTGCATCGTTTCGTTTCTCGGTCGAATCGCTGCATTAAATGCAGCCCTGGCATGGTTTTCGGCACAATAACGAAACTGACCAAAACATCACTATTGGGTCCAAAAAAGTTGATTGTGTGTGTTCGTTTTGTTTCTGGGCCGAATTGGTGGATTGTTTCGTTTTCGGCCCGAACCGGTGCATTAAATGCAACCCCGGCATAGTTGTCGGCACAGTAACGAAAATGACCAACACGAACCAAAACATCACTATTGGGTCCAAAAATGTAGATTGGGTGCGTTCATTTCATTTCTGGAATGATCGTTGCATCGTTTTGTTTCTGGCCCAAATGGTGCATCATTTCATTTCTGGCCCGAATCGGTGCATTAAATGCAACCCCGGCATGATTTTTGACACAGTAACGAAACTAACCAAAACATCCCAATTCTTACCAAAAAAATTGATTGGGTGCGTTCATTTCGTTTTCGGCCCGAACCGATGCATTAAATACAACCTCGGAATGGTTTTCGGCACAATATTGAAAGTGACCAAAACGATCCAAAACATCACTATTGGGTCCAAAAAAGTGGATTGGGTGCGTTCATTTTGTTTCTGGACCGAATCGGTGCATCATTTTGTTTCTGGCCCGAATTGGTGCATCGTTTCATTTTTGGCCCGAACTGGTGCATTAAATGCAACCCCGGCATGGTTTTCGGCGCAGTAACGAAACTGACCAAAACATCACAATTGGGTCCAAAATAATTGATTGGGTGCATTCGTTTCGTTTCCGGCCTGAACCGATGCATTAAATGCAACCCCGGCATGGTTTTCGGCACAATATTGAAAGTGACCAAAACGAACCAAAACATCAATATTGGGTCCAAAAAAGTGGATTGGGTGCGTTCATTTTGTTTCTGGACCGAATCGGTGCATCATTTTGTTTCTGGCCCGAATTGGTGCATCGTTTCATTTTTGGCCCGAACTGGTGCATTAAATGCAACGCCGGCATGGTTTTCGGCGCAGTAACGAAACTGACCAAAACATCACAATTGGGTCCAAAATAATTGATTGGGTGCATTCGTTTCGTTTTCGGCCTGAACCGATGCATTAAATGCAACCCCGGCATGGTTTTCGGCACAATATTGAAAGTGACCAAAACGAACCAAAACATCAATATTGGGTCCAAAAAAGTGGATTGGGTGCGTTCATTTTGTTTCTGGACCGAATCGGTGCATCATTTTGTTTCTGGCCCGAATTGGTGCATCGTTGAATGAGCTTACAAAGAAGGGAGTGCCTTTTCGTTGGGACAAAGAGCAAGAGAATGCTTTCAACATGCTAAAAGATAAGTTAACACATGCACCTCTCCTCCAACTTACTGATTTTAATAAAACTTTTGAGCTTGAATGTGATGCTAGTGGAATTGGATTGGGTGGTGTTTTGCTGCAAGAGGGAAAACCAGTTGCATATTTTAGTGAAAAATTGAGCGGGCCTGTTCTGAATTATTCCACTTATGACAAAGAATTGTATGCTCTTGTTCGCACATTGGAAACTTGGCAGCATTATTTGTGGCCCAAAGAGTTTGTTATTCATTCTGATCATGAATCATTGAAACATATTCGTAGTCAAGGAAAACTGAACCGTAGGCATGCTAAGTTGGTTGAATTTATTGAATCTTTTCCTTATGTTATTAAGCACAAGAAAGGGAAAGCAAATGTTATTGCTGATGCCTTGTCTAGGAGATATACATTGCGGAACCAACTTGATTACAAAATATTTGGATTAGAAACAATTAAAGACCTGTATGCTAATGATGCTGATTTTAAAGAGGTGTTGCTGCATTGTAAAGATGGGAAAGGATGGAACAAATTCATCGTTAGTGATGGGTTTGTGTTTAGAGCTAACAATCTATGCATTCCAGCTAGCTCCGTTCGCTTGTTGTTGCT
Source organism: Echinochloa phyllopogon (assembly GCA_033239725.1). Lineage (NCBI taxonomy): Eukaryota > Viridiplantae > Streptophyta > Magnoliopsida > Poales > Poaceae > Echinochloa > Echinochloa phyllopogon. Next base: position 33,816,898 of record BTCW01000014.1, on the reverse strand, counting down.
GCAGGAAGCGCATGGAGGTGGCTTGATGGGGCATTTTGGAGCCAAAAAGACGGAAGATATACTTGCTGGTCATTTCTTTTGGCCAAAGATGAGAAGCGCATGGTTTTTGGCACAATAACGAAACTAACCAAAACGAACCAAAACATCACTATTGGATCCAGAAAAGTGGATTGGGTGCGTTCGTTTCGTTTCTAGTCGGAATCGGTGCATCGTTTCGTTTCCCGGTCGAATCGCTGCATTAAATGCAACCCTGGCATGGTTTTCGGCACAATAACGAAACTGACCAAAACATCACTATTGGGTCCAAAAAAGTGGATTGCGTGTGTTCGTTTTCGGCACAATAACGAAAATGACCAAAACGAACCAAAACATCACTATTGGATTCAGAAAAGTGGATTGGGTGCGTTCGTTTCGTTTCTAGTCGGAATCGGTGCATCGTTTCATTTCCCGGTCGAAGCGCTGCATTAAATGCAACCCTGGCATGGTTTTTGGCACAATATCGAAACTGAACAAAACGAACCAAAAGATCACTATTGGATTCAGAAAAGTGGATTGGGTGCGTTCGTTTCGTTTCTAGTCAGAATCGGTGCATCGTTTCATTTCCCGGTCGAATCGGTGCATTAAATGCAACCCCGGCATGGTTTTCGGCACAATAACGAAAGTGACCAAAACGAACCAAAACATCACTATTGGATTCAGAAAAGTGGATTGGGTGCGTTCGTTTCGTTTCTAGCCAGAATCGGTGCATCGTTTCATTTCCCGGTCGAATCGGTGCATTAAATGCAACCCCGGCATGGTTTTCGGCACAATAACGAAAGTGACCAAAACGAACCAAAACATCACTATTGGATTCAGAAAAGTGTATTGGGTGCGTTCGTTTCGTTTCTAGTCAGAATCGGTGCATCGTTTCGTTTCCCGGTCGAATCGCTGCATTAAATGCAACCCTAGCATGGTTCTCGGCACATTAACGAAACTAACTAAAACGAACCAAAACATCACTATTGGATCCAGAAAAGTGGATTGGGTGCGTTCGATTCATTTCTAGTCGGAATCGGTGCATCGTTTCGTTTCCCGGTCGAATTGCTGCATTAAATGCAACCCTGGCATGGTTTTCGACACAATATTGGAACTGACCAAAACATCACTATTGGGTCCAAAAAAGTTGATTGCGTGTGTTCGTTTCGTTTCTAGTCGGAATCGGTGCATCGTTTCGTTTCTCGGTCGAATCGCTGCATTAAATGCAACCCCGGCATGGTTGTCGGCACAGTAACAAAACTGACCAAAACATTACTATTGGGACCAAAAAAGTTGATTGTGTGTGTTCGTTTCGTTTCTAGTCGGAATCGGTGGATCGTTTTGTTTTTGGCCCGAACCGGTGCATTAAATGCAACCCCGGCATAGTTGTCGGCACAGTAACGAAACTGACCAACACGAACCAAAACATCACTATTGGTTCCAAAAAAGTAGATTGGGTGCGTTCATTTCATTTCTGGAATGAATCGGTGCATCGTTTCGTTTCTGGCCCGAATGGTGCATCATTTCATTTCTGGCCCGAATCGGTGCATTAAATGCAACCCCGACATGGTTTTCGGCGCAGTAACGAAACTGACCAAAACATCACAATTGGGTCCAAAACAATTGATTGGGTGCATTCGTTTTGTTTTCGGCCTGAACCGATGCATTAAATGCAACCCCGGCATGGTTTTCGGCACAATATTGAAAGTGACCAAAACGAACCAAAACATCAATATTGGGTCCAAAAAAGTGGATTGGGTGCGTTCATTTCGTTTCTGGACCGAATCGGTGCATCATTTTGTTTCTGGCCCGAATTGGTGCATCGTTGAATGAGCTTACACAGAAGGGAGTGCCTTTTCGTTGGGACAAAGAGCAAGAGAATGCTTTCAACATGCTGAAAGATAAGTTAACACATGCACCTCTCCTCCAACTTACTGATTTTAATAAAACTTTTGAGCTTGAATGTGATGCTAGTGGAATTGGATTGGGTGGTGTTTTGCTGCAAGAGGGAAAACCAGTTGCATATTTTAGTGAAAAATTGAGCGGGCCTGTTCTGAATTATTCCACTTATGACAAAGAATTGTATGCTCTTGTTCGCACATTAGAAACTTGGCAGCATTATTTGTGGCCCAAAGAGTTTGTTATTCATTCTGATCATGAATCATTGAAACATATTCGTAGTCAAGGAAAACTGAACCGTAGGCATGCTAAGTGGATTGAATTTATTGAATCTTTTCCTTATGTTATTAAGCACAAGAAAGGGAAAGCAAATGTTATTGCTGATGCCTTGTCTAGGAGATATACATTGCTGAACCAACTTGATTACAAAATATTTGGATTAGAAACAATTAAAGACCTGTATGCTAATGATGCTGATTTTAAAGAGGTGTTGCTGCATTGTAAAGATGGGAAAGGATGGAACAAATTCATCGTTAGTGATGGTTTGTGTTTAGAGCTAACAATCTATGCATTCCAGCTAGCTCCGTTCGCTTGTTGTTGCTGCAGGAAGCGCATGGAGGTGGCTTGATGGGGCATTTTGGAGCCAAAAAGATGGAAGATATACTTGCTGGTCATTTCTTTTGGCCAAAGATGAGAAGCGCATGGTTTTTGGCACAATAACGAAACTAACCAAAATGAACCAAAACATCACTATTGGATCCAGAAAAGTGGATTGGGTGCGTTCGTTTCGTTTCTAGTCGGAATCGGTACATCGTTTCGTTTCCCGGTCGAATCGCTGCATTAAATGCAACCCTGGCATGGTTTTCGGCACAATAACGAAACTGACCAAAACATCACTATTGGGTCCAAAAAAGTGGATTGCGTGTGTTCGTTTTCGGCACAATAACGAAAATGACCAAAACGAACCAAAACATCACTATTGGATTCAGAAAAGTGGATTGGGTGCGTTCGTTTCGTTTCTAGTCGGAATCGGTGCATCGTTTCATTTCCCGGTCGAAGCGCTGCATTAAATGCAACCCTGGCATGGTTTTTGGCACAATATCGAAACTGAACAAAACGAACCAAAAGATCACTATTGGATTCAGAAAAGTGGATTGGGTGCGTTCGTTTCGTTTCTAGTCAGAATCAGTGCATCGTTTCATTTCCCGGTCGAATCGGTGCATTAAATGCAACCCCGGCATGGTTTTCGGCACAATAACGAAAGTGACCAAAACGAACCAAAACATCACTATTGGATTCAGAAAAGTGGATTGGGTGCGTTCATTTCGTTTCTAGTCAGAATCGGTGCATCGTTTCATTTCCCGGTCGAATCGGTGCATTAAATGCAACCCCGGCATGGTTTTCGGCACAATAACGAAAGTGACCAAAACGAACCAAAACATCACTATTGGATTCAGAAAAGTGGATTGGGTGCGTTCGTTTCGTTTCTAGTCAGAATCGGTGCATCGTTTCATTTCCCGGTCGAATCGCTGCATTAAATGCAACCCTAGCATGGTTTTCGGCACATTAACGAAACTAACTAAAACGAACCAAAACATCACTATTGTATCCAGAAAAGTGGATTGGGTGCGTTCGATTCATTTCTAGTCGGAATCGGTGCATCGTTTCGTTTCCCGGTCGAATTGCTGCATTAAATGCAACCCTGGCATGGTTTTCGGCACAATATTGGAACTGACCAAAACATCACTATTGGGTCCAAAAAAGTTGATTGCGTGTGTTCGTTTCGTTTCTAGTCGGAATCGGTGCATCGTTTCGTTTCTCGGTCGAATCGCTTCATTAAATGCAACCCCGGCATGGTTGTCGGCACAGTAACAAATCTGACCAAAACATTACTATTGGGACCAAAAAAGTTGATTGTGTGTGTTCATTTTGTTTCTGGGCCGAATTGGTGGATTGTTTCGTTTTCGGCCCGAACCGGTGCATTAAATGCAACCCCGGCATAGTTGTCGGCACAGTAACGAAACTGACCAACACGAACCAAAACATCACTATTGGGTCCAAAAAAGTAGATTGGGTGCGTTCACTTCATTTCTGGAATGAATCGGTGCATCGTTTCGTTTCTGGCCCGAATGGTGCATCATTTCATTTCTGGCCCGAATCGGTGCATTAAATGCAACCCCGACATGGTTTTCGGCGCAGTAACGAAACTGACCAAAACATCACAATTGGGTCCAAAATAATTGATTGGGTGCATTCGTTTCGTTTTCGGCCTGAACCGATGCATTAAATGCAACCCCGGCATGGTTTTCGGCACAATATTGAAAGTGACCAAAACGAACCAAAACATCAATATTGGGTCCAAAAAAGTGGATTGGGTGCGTTCATTTCGTTTCTGGACCGAATCGGTGCATCATTTTGTTTCTGGCCCGAATTGGTGCATCGTTGAATGAGCTTACAAAGAAGGGAGTGCCTTTTCGTTGGTACAAAGAGCAAGAGAATGCTTTCAACATGCTGAAAGATAAGTTAACACATGCACCTCTCCTCCAACTTACTGATTTTAATAAAACTTTTGAGCTTGAATGTGATGCTAGTGGAATTGGATTGGGTGGTGTTTTGCTGCAAGAGGGAAAACCAGTTGCATATTTTAGTGAAAAATTGAACGGGCCTTTTCTGAATTATTCCACTTATGACAAAGAATTGTATGCTCTTGTTCGCACATTGGAAACTTGGCAGCATTATTTGTGGCCCAAAGAGTTTGTTATTCATTCTGATCATGAATCATTGAAACATATTCGTAGTCAAGGAAAACTGAACCGTAGGCATGCTAAGTGGGTTGAATTTATTGAATCTTTTCCTTATGTTATTAAGCACAAGAAAGGGAAAGCAAATGTTATTGCTGATGCCTTGTCTAGGAGATATACATTGCTGAACCAACTTGATTACAAAATATTTGGATTAGAAACAATTAAAGACCTGTATGCTAATGATGCTGATTTTAAAGATGTGTTGCTGCATTGTAAAGATGGGAAAGGATGGAACAAATTCATCGTTAGTGATGGGTTTGTGTTTAGAGCTAACAATCCATGCATTCCAGCTAGCTCCGTTTGCTTGTTGTTGCTGCAGGAAGCGCATGGAGGTGGCTTGATGGGGCATTTTGGAGCCAAAAAGACGGAAGATATACTTGCTGGTCATTTCTTTTGGCCAAAGATGAGAAGCGCATGGTTTTCGGCACAATAACGAAACTAACCAAAACGAACCAAAACATCACTATTGGATCCAGAAAAGTGGATTGGGTGCGTTCGTTTCGTTTATAGTCAGAATCGGTGCATCGTTTCGTTTCCCGGTCGAATCGCTGCATTAAATGCAACCCTGGCATGGTTTTCGGCACAATAACGAAACTGACCAAAACATCACTATTGGGTCCAAAAAAGTGGATTGTGTGTGTTCGTTTTTGGCACAATAACGAAAATGACCAAAACGAACCAAAACATCACTATTGGATTCAGAAAAGTGGATTGGGTGCGTTCGTTTCGTTTCTAGTCGGAATCGGTGCATCTTTTCGTTTCCCGGTCGAAGCGCTGCATTAAATGCAACCCTGACATGGTTTTTGGCACAATATCGAAACTGAACAAAACGAACCAAAACATCACTATTGGATTCAGAAAAGTGGATTGGGTGCGTTCGTTTCGTTTCTAGTCAGAATCGGTGCATCGTTTCATTTCTTGGTCGAATCGGTGCATTAAATGCAACCCCGGCATGGTTTTCGGCACAATATCGAAAGTGACCAAAACGAACCAAAACATCACTATTGGATTCAGAAAAGTGGATTGGGTGCGTTCGTTTCGTTTCTAGTCAGAATCGGTGCATTGTTTCATTTCCCGGTCGAATCGCTGCATTAAATGCAACCCTAGAATGGTTTTCGGCACAATAATGAAAGTGACCAAAACGAACCAAAACATCACTATTGGATCCAGAAAAGTGGATTGGGTGCGCTCGATTCATTTCTAGTCAGAATCGGTGCATCGTTTCGTTTCCCGGTCGAATTGCTGCATTAAATGCAACCCTGGCATGGTTTTCGGCACAATAACGAAACTAACCAAAATGAACCAAAACATCACTATTGGATCCAGAAAAGTGGATTGGGTGCGTTCGTTTCGTTTCTATTCGGAATCGGTGCATCGTTTCATTTCCCGGTCGAATCGCTGCATTAAATGCAACCCTGGCATGGTTTTCGGCACAATAACGAAACTGACCAAAACATCACTATTGGGTCCAAAAAAGTGGATTGCGTGTGTTCGTTTTGTTTCTGGGCCGAATTGGTGGATCGTTTCGTTTTCGGCCTGAACCGGTGCATTAAATGCAAACCCAGCATGGTTGTCGGCACTGTAACGAAACTGACCAACACGAACCAAAACATCACTATTGGGTCAAAAAAAGTAGATTGGGTGCGTTCATTCCATTTCTAGACCGAATCGGTGCAACGTTTCATTTCTGGCCGGAATGGTGCATCATTTCATTTCTGGCCCGAATCGGTGCATTAAATGCAACCCCGGCATGATTTTCGACACAGTATCGAAACTAATTAAAACATCACAATTGGGACCAAAAAATTGATTGGGCACATTCGTTTCATTTTTGGCCCGAACCGATGCATTAAATGCAACCCCGTCATGGTTTTCGGTACAATAACGAAAATGACCAAAACGAACCAAAATATCACTATTGGATTCAGAAAAGCGGATTGGGTGCATTCGTTTCGTTTCTTGTCAGAATCGGTGCGTCGTTTCGTTTCCCGGTCGAATCGGTGCATTAAATGCAACCCTGGCATGTTTTTTGGCACAATAACGAAACTAACCAAAACGAACAAAAACATCACTATTGGGTCAAGAAAGTGGATTGGGTGCGTTCGTTTCGTTTCTCGGTCGAATCGCTGCATTAAATCCAACCGTGGCATGATTTTCGGCACAATATCGAAACTGAACAAAACGAACCAAAACATCACTCTTGGGTCCAAACAAGTGGATTCAGTGCGTTCATTTCATTTCTGGACCGAATCGGTGCACCATTTTGTTTCTTACCCAAATTGGTGCATCGTTCGGTTTTTGGCCCGAACTGGTGTATTAAATCCAACACCGGCATGGTTTTTGACGCAGTAACGAAACTGACCAAAATGAACCAAAACATCACTATTGGGTTTGAAAAAGTGGATTGGGTGCGTTAATTCCAAATCTGGACCGAATCGGTGCATCATTTTGTTTTTGGCCCGAATTGGTGCATCGTTTCGTTTTTTGCCCGAACCGGTGCATTAATTGCAACCCCGTCATGGTTTTCGGCACAATAATGAAAATGACCAAAACAAACCAAAACATCACTATTGGATTCAGAAAAGTTCGGGTGCGTTCGTTTCGTTTCTAGTCGGAATCGGTGCGTCGTTTCGTTTCCCGGTCGAATCGGTGCATTAAATGCAACACCGGCATGGTTTTTGACGCAGTAACGAAACTGGCCAAAATGAACCAAAATATCACTATTGGGTCCAAAAAGTGGATTGGGTGCGTTCATTTCATTTCTGGACCGAATTGGTGCATCATTTCGTGTGTGGCCGAAATTGGTGCATCATTTCGTTTTCGGCCCGAACCGGCGCATTAAATGCAACCCCGACACGATTTTTGGCACAATATTGAAAGTGACCAAAATGAACCAAAACATCACTATTGGATTCATAAAAGAGGATTAGGTGCGTCCGTTTCATTTCTAGTCAGAATCGGTGCATCGTTTCGTTTCTCGGTCGAATCGCTGCATTAAATGCAACCCTGGCATGGTGATGAGGACATCACATGCTCGGATATGACCATACGCCATGATGTGTGTTCAATGTCATTTTTAGAAATATATAGCTGGATCAAAAAGAGTGTTAAACATACATGGAAGGCATGGAGGACCAAAGAAGTTGATTGGGGACCAATTCTAAGTATTTCCATATTTTCCATCAGGCTACCACGTCACAATGGCCCAAGGAAGGAAAGAGACCAAATCCAACACGTTTTGGAAAGTCTGGATTCAGACTGCAGAAAAACATCAATTTGTGATGGACACCACGGTCACATACGAACTCGTATTGGGGCGTTCAAGTACTTCGCAGAAAGCTTATCAAGTCTACTTTCCAACAGATCCGACCGAACATCCATATCTATTCGGAGTCGTCCAGAATCGTCTATTTGCTCCGAGATGTTTTCTGCCCATGATGCTGCGCCATCTTATTTTGGCCCGATGGGCCATGTATCATGTAGAGTCCATTAGGGATGCATCCTAGGGTTGGAGCACGACCCCAGCACCCCTGTGGTCATCCTCCCTTGTCTTATACCCCTTAGCCGCCGCCAAGAACACTTGGGTTTTGTTTAGATCAAGTTTAGCCATTGCTACTTGTTTGTAAGCGTGCGTGCTGGTCCAGCCGCCCGTCTTTGAGTCTTCGGAACCCCACCTTTGTGATTTCAGATTGGTTATCATCTCCAAATTTGCAATTCAGTTGCTTGTTCTACTTGTTCTTGCTTGTTCTTTGATTGCTTGCAGGAATTACCCTAGTGGTTTGGTTGATCATGCTCCACAAGATCACGGCGACCGCTGGAGTTGGTGTATCGGTTGCTAAGGCGTAGTCTTTGGAAGGCTGTAGTCGGGCCGTCAACGTCGTCTCCTCCAATCAAGTTATCCCCCATGCCTCTCATCGAAAGATCGGGCATAAATCCTAGCGGGTTCCCATCAGTTGGTAATCAAAGCAAGGTTTATCGGTGAGAGTTATCCAATTCTTTGCTGATTTTAATTTTCTATAGTACAGAAAAGCCAAAAAGAAATAGTAGATTGGTTTACCTACAATCCTATAAACTCTTTGAGCCTTTGCTAGTACTGCTTAGTTAGGGCTTGTTGAGTTTTCGGTTGCTTCGGTTGCGTCGAGTTGCTGGTCTTAGTTTGGTCCTTTAGAGTTTCGAGTTCTTGTCACTTTTTGTTTCGGAGTTCCTGTCCAGCATGAAACAAAAACTACTGCAGTTTCCGTGTCCAATCTCCAAATTCGGTGTTTTAGAATAATCTGGAAAGCTTAACTCGTGCTCTTTCCAACGCATCTGATCTTGGTCGAAAATTCCTTCTGAGCACTCCGCAATCGCCTTGGAGATCTGCGCATCTCGTGCTTGCTTTATTTTAACTAACGTGGTGCTAGCTATTCCTTGTTTTCAGCCCACCTATAGCTCCACATATACGACTACAGCTTGACAGGTCTTGTTGCTGCGGCACCGATACACTATCTTTGAGGCTATTGTCTTGTTGGTTGCCGTCACCTCCTGTTTTGCTTGGTAAGAACTTGTAAGAGCTTGTTTTGAATAAGTTCAGTTTGAGAGAATTACAACCAACACATCTAGTAGTTGACAGGAGGATACATCTTGTTTTTGTGTTTCTTGTTTTCTACTAATCATGGCAGGTGATATAGAAATTTTTGAGCAGTTGGAACTAGACCCTCATCTTCAAGATGTCATTCAACATTTGCCATTATATGCTGGTATGTTTGATCCTGAAGCTTATATTGATTGGGAGCTTCAGGTAGATGCAGAATTTGATAGTTATGACTTGTCTGAACATGAAATGATTTTTGCTGCTTCTAGTGCTTTAACAAAATATGCTTTGATTACATGGAAACATATTTGTAGGCACAATAGAGTTCCACAAACTTGGAAAGATTTTAAAATGCTTTTTCGAGATGAATATGTTCCTGAATATTATGCTGATTGTTTACTTGCAAAATTGGACAAATTGAAGCAAGGTAGTAGGACTATCAAAGAATACTATCATAGCTTTAAGATTTGTGTCATGTTTGGTGGATTAGATGAATGCAAGGAAGATGTTATGAGTAGGTTCATGAAAGGGCTTAATTCTGAAATTCGAACTATGCTAATTAGCAAATCATACAATAATATTGCTTCATTGTTTTGGCTTGTCGTAAGTGCTGAAAAGGAGATTTTGTTATCTAGGAATACTTGCAAGAATGATGTGACCCATGATATTAAAAACTTGTCCACTTTGCATGCTTATCAAGAGCAACAAATAGTAGAAACTGTTATAGATTTACCTTTGTCACAAGATGAATTACTTGTTATTCCTTGTGATAAAGAGGACTTGTGTGTTGATGATTATTTTACTCATATGTCACAAGTAGTGAATAAGTGTGATTCTTTTGGTTTGGAACCATACAAATGTACTGGAGATAAAGTTTTCTATCCTATTACTTGTGCAAAAGATGAATTGAAATTGATGTCTTCTTTAAATACTTTGGGCTATATTGAATTTGATATTCTTTGTGATCTAAAATGTTTAGAGGAGAAGCTTTTTGCATATTCTGAATTTTCATGCTTGCCTAATCATACATATCACCTTATTGGCAAGTATAATTGCAAAGGAGAGTATTTGGTGCATAAAGTTTATATTTGCTCTAATCTAAATTCTCCTTTTGGGCTGCAATACCATGATCAAATAGGGGGCTACACTAACACTAATAATGTCTCACAAAGTTTTCCTAGTGTTTCTCTTATTCAACAGGTTCAGCCCAAAGAAGGGGAGCATTCCTGGTTGTTGTCGGACAGTATAGTTTTCGCTCCATATTCCAACTTCAAACCAAGAACTTCTGAATGCAACTGGAGCAAGTCGAGGACGAATTGCAGCCAAGAAGGGGAGAATGATGAGGACATCACATGCTCGGATATGACCATACACCATGATGTGTGTTCAATGTCATTTTCAGAAATATATAGCTGGATCAAAAAGAGTGTTAAACATACATGAAAGGCATGGAGGACCAAAGAAGTTGATTGGGGACCAATTCTAAGTATTTCCACATTTTCCATCAGGCTACCACGTCACAATGGCCCAAGGAAGGAAAGAGACCAAATCCAACACGTTTTGGAAAGTCTGGATTCGGACTGCAGAAATACATCAACTTGTGATGGACACCACGATCACATACGAACACCATGGTAATGATGATGCTTTTAGTAAAATTAAATTTAAGATACCTCCTTTTGATGGTAGATATGATCCTGATGCTTACATTACTTGGGAGATTGCTGTTGATCAAAAAATTGCATGCCATGAATTTCCTGAAGCTACTCGTGTTAGGGCTGCTACTAGTGAGTTTACAGATTTTGCTTCTGTTTGGTGGATAGAACATGGCAAGAAATATCCTTATAATATGCCACAAACTTGGGATGCTTTGAAACGGGCCATGCGGGCCATATTTGTTCCTTCTTATTATGCACGTGATCTATTACATAAGTTGCAGCAATTGAGACAGGGTGCTAAAAGTGTAGAAGAATATTATCAAGAATTACAAATGGGTATGTTGCGTTGTCAAATAGAGGAGGGTGAGGAACCTGATATTGCTAGATTTGTGGGAGGGTTGAATAGAGAAATTCGAGACATCATTGAATATAAAGATTATAACAGCATAACAGAGTGTTTTCATATTGCTTGTAAAGCTGAGAGAGAAGTGCAAGGACGACGTGCAGGTGCAAGGTCTAATGTTTCTACAGGAAAATCAGCACCATCGCAGCAGCGTACGACTACTTCCTTGACCGGGCATGCACCTCCCCAAACTTTGTCGCCAAGTCGTTCAGCAGCACCGCCTCCTTCCAGTGACAAGACACGTGTTGTTCTCACAAATTCAGCAACAAAATCTGCTCCAAAACCAGCCGGTAGTACTTCCTCAGTTGCCTCCACATGTAAAACAAGAGATATCCAGTGTCACCGGTGCAAGGGTTATGGGCATGTGCAGTGTGATTGCCCAAACAAGCGAGTTTTGGTGGTTAACAATGATGGTGGCTATTCCTCTGCTAGTGATTTCGATGAACAAACACTTGCTTTGCTTGCGGCTGGCGATGGAGGTGGTGAGGAGCCACTAGACGAACAGATTAGTGCGGAAGATGCGGAGCATTATGAGAACGTCATTGTGCAGCGTGTGCTTAGTGCACAAATGGAGAAGGCGGAGCAAAATCAGCGGCATACATTGTTCCAAACCAAGTGTGTAATTAAAGAGCGTTCTTAACTAACCAAAACATCACAATTGGGACCAAAAAAATTGATTGGGTGCATTCGTTTCGTTTTCGGCCCGAACCGATGCATTAAATGCAAACCCGGCATGGTTTTCGGCACAATATTGAAAGTGACAAAAACGAACCAAAACATCACTATTGGGTACAAAAAAGTGGATTGGGTGCGTTCATTTCGTTTCTAGACCGAATCAGTGCATCATTTTGTTTCTGGCCCGAGTTGGTGCATCGTTTCGTTTTTGGCCCGAACTGGTGCATTAAATGCAACCCCGGCATGGTTTTCGGCGCAGTAACGAAACTGACCAAAACATCACAATTGGGTCCAAAATAATTTATTGGGTGTGTTCGTTTCTTTTTTGCCCGAACCGGTGCATTAAATGCAACCCCATCATGGTTTTCGGCACAATAACGAAAATGACCAAAACAAACCAAAACATCACTATTGGATTCAGAAAAGTGGATTGGGTGCGTTCGTTTCGTTTCTAGTCGGAATCGGTGCGTCGTTTCTTTTCCCGGTCGAATCGGTGCATTAAATGCAACCCTGGCATGGTTTTCGGCACAATAACGAAACTAACCAAAATGAACCAAAACATCACTATGGGGTCCAGAAAAGTGGATTGGGTGCGTTCGTTTCGTTTCTAGTCAGAATCGGTGCATCGTTACGTTTCCCGGTCGAATCGCTGCATTAAATGCAACCCTGGCATGGTTTTCGGCACAATATCGAAACTGAACAAAACGAACCAAAACATCACTATTGGGTCCAAAAAAGTGGATTTGGTGCATTCATTTTGTTTCTGGACCGAATAGGTGCATCATTTTGTTTCTGGCCCGAATTGGTGCATCGTTTCATTTTTGGCCCGAACCGGCACATTAAATGCAACCCTGACATGGTTTTTGCCACAGTAACGAAACTGACCAAAACATCACAATTGGTTCCAAAAAAATTGATTGGGTGTGTTCGTTTCGTTTCTGGGCCGAATTGGTGGATCGTTTCGTTTTCGGCCCGAACCGGTGCATTAAATGCAACCCCGGCATGGTTGTCGGCACAGTAACGAAACTGACCAACACGAACCAAAACATCACTATTGGGTCCAAAAAGTAGACTGGGTGCGTTCATTTCATTTCTGGACCGAATCGGTGCATCGTTTCGTTTCTGGCCCGAATCGGTGCATTAAATGCAACCCCGGCATGATTTTCGACACAATAACGAAACTAACCAAAACATCACAATTTGGACAAAAGATTGATTGGGTGCATTCGTTTCGTTTTCGGCCCGAACCAATGCATTAAGTGCAACCCCCGCATGGTTTTCGGCGCAATATTAAAAGTGACCAAAACGCAACAAAACATCACTATTGGGTCCAAAAAAGTGGATTGGGTGCGTTCATTTCGTTTCTGGACCAAATCGGTGCATCATTTCGTTTCTGGCCCGAATTGGTGCATCGTTCCGTTTTTGGCCCGAACTGGTGCATTAAATGCAACCCCGGCATGGTTTTCGGTGTAGTAATGAAACTGACCAAAACGAACCAAAACATCACTATTGGATCCAGAAAAGTGGATTGGGTGCGTTCGTTTCGTTTCTAGTCGGAATCGGTGCATCGTTTCATTTCCCGGTCGAATCACTGCATTAAATTCAACCCTGGCATGGTTTTTGGCACAATAACTAAACTGACCAAAACATCACTATTGGGTCCAAAAAAGTGGATTGCGTGTGTTCGTTTTGTTTCTAGGCCGAATTGGTGGATCGTTTCGTTTTCGGCCCGAACCGGTGCATTAAATGCAAGCCCGGCACGGTTGTCGGCACAGTAACGAAACTGACCAACACGAACCAAAACATCACTATTGGGTCCAAAAAAGTAGATTGGGTGCGTTCATTTCATTTCTGGACCGAATCAGTGCATCATTTCATTTCTGGCCCGAATGGTGCATCATTTCATTTCTGGCCCGAATCAGTGCATTAAATGCAACCCCAGCATGATTTTCGACACAGTAACGAAACTAACCAAAACATCACAATTGGGACCGAAATAGTTGATTGGGTGCATTCGTTTCATATTCGGCCCGAACCGATGCATTAAATGTAACCCAGACATGGTTTTCGGCACAATATTGAAAGTGACCAAAATGAACCAAAACATCACTATTGGGTCCAAAAAAGTGGATTGGGTGCGTTCATTTTGTTTCTGGACCGAATCGGTGCATCATTTTGTTTCTGGCCCGAGTTGGTGCATAATTTTGTTTTTGGCCTGAACTAGTGCATTAAATGCAACCCAGGCATGGTTTTCAGCGCAGTAACGAAACTGACCAAAACGAACCAAAACATCACTATTGGATCCAGAAAAGTGGATTGGGTGCGTTCGTTTCGTTTCTAGTCGGAATCGGTGCATCGTTTCATTTCCCGGTCGAATCACTGCATTAAATTCAACCCTGGCATGGTTTTTGACACAATAACTAAACTGACCAAAACATCACATATCCAGAAAAGTGGACTGGGTGCGTTCGTTTCATTTCTGGGCCAAATTGGTGGATCGTTTCATTTTCGGCCCGAACCGGTGCAGTAAATGCAACCCCGGCATGGTTGTCGGCAGAGTAATGAAACTGACCAACACGAACCAAAACATCACTATAGGGTCCAAAAAAGTAGATTGGGTGCGTTCATTTCATTTCTGGAGCGAATCGGTGCATCGTTTCGTTTCTAGCCCGAATGGTGCATCATTTCATTTCTTGCCCGAATCGGTGCATTAAATGCAACCCCGGCATGATTTTCGACACAGTAACGAAACTAACCAAAACATCACAATTGGGACAAAAAAAATTGATTGGGAGCATTCGTTTCGTTTTCGGCCAAAACCGATGCATTAAATGCAACCCCGGCATGGTTTTCGGCACAATATTTAAAGTGACCAAAACGAACCAAAACATCACTATTGGGTCCAAAAAAGTGGATTGGGTGCTTTCATTTCATTTCTGGACCGAATTGGTGCATCATTTTGTTTCTGGCCCGAATTGGTGCATCGTTTCGGTTTTGGACTGAACTGGTGCATTAAATGCAACCCCGCCATGGTTTTCGGTGCAGTAACGAAACTGACCAAAACATCACAATTGGGTCCAAAATAATTTATTGGGTGTGTTCGTTTCGTTTTTGGCCAGAACCGGTGCATTAAATGCAACCCCATCATGGTTTTCGGCACAATAACGAAAATGACCAAAACGAACCAAAACATCACTATTGGATTCAGAAAAGTGGACTGAGTGCGTTCGTTTCGTTTCTAGTCGGAATCGGTGCGTCGTTTCTTTTCCCGGTCGAATCGGTGCATTAAATGCAACCCTGGCATGGTTTTCGGCACAATAACGAAACTAACCAAAACGAACCAAAACATCACTATGGGGTCCAGAAAAGTGGATTGGGTGCGTTCGTTTCGTTTCTAGTCAGAATCGGTGCATCGTTACGTTTCCCGGTCGAATCGCTGCATTAAATGCAACCCTGGCATGGTTTTCGGCACAATATCGAAACTGAACAAAACGAACCAAAACATCACTATTGGGTCCAAAAAAGTGGATTTGGTGCATTCATTTTGTTTCTGGACCGAATAGGTGCATCATTTTGTTTCTGGCCCGAATTGGTGCATCGTTTCATTTTTGGCCCGAACTGGTGCATTAAATGCAACCCCGGCATGGTTTTCGGTGTAGTAATGAAACTGACCAAAACGAACCAAAACATCACTATTGGATCCAGAAAAGTGGATTGGGTGCGTTCGTTTTGTTTCTAGTCGGAATCGGTTCATCGTTTCATTTCCCGGTCGAATCGGTGCATTAAATGCAACCCTGGCATGGTTTTCGGCACATTAACGAAACTAACCAAAACGAACCAAAACATCACTATTGGATCCAGAAAAGTGGATTGGGTGCGTTCGTTTCGTTTCTAGTCGGAATCGGTGCATCGTTTCATTTCCCGGTCGAATCACTGCATTAAATTCAACCCTGGCATGGTTTTTGGCACAATAACTAAACTGACCAAAACATCACTATTGGGTCCAAAAAATTGGATTGCGTGTGTTCGTTTTGTTTCTGGGCCGAATTGGTGGATCGTTTCATTTTCGGCCCGAACCGGTGCATTAAATGCAAGCCCGGCATGGTTGTCGGCACAGTAACGAAACTGACCAACACGAACCAAAACATCACTATTGGGTCCAAAAAAGGAGATTGGGTGCGTTCATTTCATTTCTGGACCAAATCAGTGCATCATTTCATTTCTGGCCCGAATGGTGCATCATTTCATTTCTGGCCCGAATCAGTGCATTAAATGCAACCCCAGCATGATTTTCGACACAGTAACGAAACTAACCAAAACATCACAATTGGGACTGAAATAATTGATTGGGTGCATTCGTTTAATATTCGGCCCGAACCGATGCATTAAATGCAACCCCGGCATGGTTTTCGGCACAATATTGAAAGTGACCAAAACGAACCAAAACATCACTATTGGGTCCAAAAAAGTGGATTGGGTGCTTTCATTTCGTTTCTGGACCGAATTGGTGCATCATTTTGTTTCTGGCCCGAATTGGTGCATCGTTTCATTTTTGGACTGAACTGGTGCATTAAATGCAACCCCGCCATGTTTTTCGGCGCAGTAACGAAACTGACCAAAACATCACAATTGGGTCCAAAATAATTTATTGGGTGCGTTCGTTTCGTTTTTGGCCCGAACCGGTGCATTAAATGCAACCCCGTCATGGTTTTCGGCACAATAACGAAAATGACCAAAACGAACCAAAACATCACTATTGGATTTAGAAAAGTGGATTGGGTGGGTTCGTTTCGTTTCTAGTCGGAATCGCTGCGTCGTTTCGTTTCCCGGTCGAATCGGTGCATTAAATGCAACCCTGACATGGTTTTCGGCACAATAACGAAACTAACCAACACGAACCAAAACATCACTATTTGGTCCAGAAAAGTGGATTGGGTGCATACGTTTCGTTTCTAGTCGGAATCTGTGCATCGTTTCGTTTCCCGGTCGAATCGGTGCATTAAATGCAACCCTGGCATGGTTTTCGGCACAATATCGAAACTAACCAAAACATCACTATTGGGTCCAGAAAAGTGGATTGGGTGCATTCGTTTCATTTCTAGTCGGAATCGGTGCATCGTTTCGTTTCCCGATCGAATCACTGCATTAAATGCAACCCTGGTTTTCGGCACAATATCGAAACTGAACAAAACGAACCAAGACATCACTATTGGGTCCAAAAAAGTGGATTTGGTGCGTTCATTTCGTTTCTGGACCGAATTGGTGCATCGTTTCATTTTTGGCCCGAACCGGCGCATTAAATGCAACCCCGACACGGTTTTTGGCACAGTAACGAAACTGACCAAAACATCACAATTGGTTCCAACAAAATTGATTGGGTGTGTTTGTTTCGTTTCCGGCGCGAAACAAACCAAAACGAACCAAAATATCACTATTGGGTCCAAAAAAGTGAATTGGGTGTGTTCGTTTTGTGTCTGGAACGAATCAGTGCATTGTTTTGTGTGCGGCCTGAATCGGTCCATTAAATGCAACCACGACATGGTTTTCGGCACAATAACGAAATTGACCAAAACGAACCAAAACATCACTATTGAATTTAGAAAAGTGGATTAGGTGCGTTCGTTTTGTTTCTAGTCGGATTTGGTGCATCGTTTCATTTCCCGGACGAATCGGTGCATTAAATGCAACCCTGGCATGGTTTTCGGCACAATAACAAAACTAATCAAAACGAACCAAAACATCACTATTGGCTCCAAAAAATGGATTGGGTGCGTTCGTTTCATTTCTAGTCGGAATCGGTGCATCGTTTCGTTTCGCGGTCGAATAGCTGCATTAAATGGAACACTGGCATTGTTTTCGGCACAATATCGAAACTGAACAAAACAAACCAAAACATCACTATTGGGTCCAAAAAAGTGGATTTGCTGCGTTTTTTTGTCTCTGGAACGAATCGGTGCATCGTTTTGTGTCCGGCCCGAATCGGTGCATTAAATGCAACCCCGGCATGGTTTTCGGCACAATAACGAAAGTGACCAAAACGAACCAAAACATCACTATTGGATTCAGAAAAGTGGATTGGGTGTGTTCATTTCGTTTCTAGTCGGATTTGGTGCATCGTTTCATTTCCCGGTCGAATCGGTGCATTAAATGCAACCCTGGCATGGTTTTCGGCACGATAACGAAACTAACCAAAATGAACCAAAACATCACTATTGGATCCAGAAAAGTGGATTGAGTGCGTTCGTTTCGTTTCTAGTCGGAATCGGTGCATCGTTTCGTTTCCCGGTCGAATCGCTGCATTAAATGCACCGCCGGCATGGTTTTCGGCACAATAACGAAACTGAACAAAACATCACTATTGGGTCCAAAAAGTGGATTGCATGTGTTCGTGTTGTTTTTGGTCCGAATTGGTGGATTGTTTCGTTTTCGACCCGAACCGGTGCATTAAATGCAACCCCAGCATGGTTGTCGGCAAAGTAACGAAACTGACGAATACGAACCAAAACAACACTATTGGGTCCAAAACAGTAGATTGGGTGCGTTCATTTCATTTCTGGACCGAATCGGTGCATCGTTTCGTTTCTGGCCCGAATGGTGCATCATTTCATTTCTGGCACGAATCGGTGCATTAAATGCAAC
Source organism: Echinochloa phyllopogon (assembly GCA_033239725.1). NCBI lineage: Eukaryota > Viridiplantae > Streptophyta > Magnoliopsida > Poales > Poaceae > Echinochloa > Echinochloa phyllopogon. The sequence continues at coordinate 33,798,232 of BTCW01000014.1, read as the reverse complement.
CCCGTCATGATTTTCGACACAGTAACGAAACTAACCAAAACATCACAATTGGGAGAAAAAAATATTGATTGGGTGCATTCGTTTCGTTTTCGGCCTGAACCAATGCATTAAATGCAACCCCGGCATGGTTTTCGGCACAATATTGAAAATGACCAAAACGAACCAAAACATCACTATTGGGTCCAAGAAAGTGGATTGGGTGCGTTCATTTCGTTTCTGGACCGAATCGGTGCATCATTTTGTTTCTGGCCCGAATTGGTGCATCGTTTCGTTTTTGGCCCAAACTGGTGCATTAAATGCAACCCCGGCATGGTTTTCGGCGTAGTAACGAAACTGACCAAAACATCACAATTGGGTCCAAAATAATTGATTGCGTGTGTTCGTTTCGTTTTTGGCCCGACCCGGTGCATTAAATGCAACCTCGTCATGGTTTTCGGCACAATAACGAAAATGACCAAAACGAACCAAAACATCACTATTGGATTAAGAAAAGTGGATTGGGTGCGTTCGTTTCATTTCTAGTCGGAATCGGTGCGCCGTTTCATTTCCCGGTCGAATCGGTGCATTAAATGCAACCCTGGCATGGTTTTCGGCACAATAACGAAACTAACCAAAACGAACCAAAACATCACTATTGGGTAAAGAAAAGTGGATTGGGTGCGTTCATTTCGTTTCTAGTCGGAATCGGTGCATCGTTTCGTTTCTAGTCGGAATCGGTGCATCGTTTCGTTTCCCAGTCGAATCGGTGCATTAAATGCACCCAGGCATGGTTTTCGGCACAATATCGAAACTGAACAAAACGAACCAAAACATCACTATTGGGTCCAAAAAAGTGGATTTGGTGCGTTCATTTCGTTTCTGGACCGAATCGGTGCATCATTTTGTTTCTGGCCCGAATTGGTGCATCGTTTCGTTTTTGGCCCGATCCGGCGCATTAAATGCAACCCCGACACGGTTTTTGGCACAGTAACGAAACTGACCAAAACATCACAATTGGTTACAAAAAAATTGATTGGGTGTGTTTGTTTCGTTTCCGGCCCGAAACTAACCAAAATATCACTATTGGGTCCAAAAAAGTGGATTGGGTATGTTCGTTTTGTTTCTGGAACGAATCAGTGCATCGTTTTGGGTCCGGCTTGAATCGGTGCATTAAATGCAACCCAGGCATGGTTTTCGGCACAATAACGAAAGTGACCAAAACGAACCAAAACATCACAATTGGATTCAGAAAAGTGGATTGGGTGCGTTCGTTTCGTTTCTAGTCGGAATCGGGGCATCGTTTCATTTCCCGGTCAAATCGGTGCATTAAATGCAACCCTGGAATGGTTTTTGGCACAATAACGAAACTAACTAAAATGAACCAAAACATCACTATTGTATCCAGAAAAGTGGATTGGGTGCGTTCGTTTCGTATCTAGTCGGAATCGGTGCATCGTTTCGTTTCCCGGTCGAATCGCTGCATTAAATGGAACCCTGGCATGGTCTTCGGCACAATATCGAAACTCAACAAAACGAACCAAAACATCACTATTGGGTCCAAAAAAGTGGATTTGGTGCGCTCGTTTTGTTTCTGGAACGAATCAGTGCATCGTTTTGTGTCCGGCCCGAATCGGTGCATTAAATGCAACCCCGGATTGGTTTTTGGCATAATAACGAAAGTGACCAAAACAAACCAAAACATGACTATTGGATCCAGAAAAGTGGATTGGGTGCGTTCGTTTCGTTTCTAGTCAGAATCGGTGCATCGTTTCATTTCCCGGTCGAATCGGTGTATTAAATGCGACCCTGGCATGGTTTTCAGCACAATAACGAAACTAACCGAAACGAACCAAAACATCACTATGTGATCCAGAAAAGTGGATTGGGTGTGTTCGTTTCGTTTCTAGTCGGAATTGGTGCATCGTTTCGTTTCCCGGTCGAATCGCTGCATTAAATGGAACGCTGGCATGGTCTTCGGCACAATATCGAAACTAACCAAAACATCACTATTGGGTCCAGAAAAGTGGATTGGGTGCATTCGTTTCATTTCTAGTCGGAATCGGTGCATCGTTTCGTTTCCCGATCGAATCGCTGCCTTAAATGCAACCCTGGCATGGTTTTCGGCACAATATCAAAACTGAACAAAATGAACCAAAGCATCACTATTGGGTCCAAAAAAGTGGATTTGGTGCGTTCGTTTCGTTTCTGGACCGAATCGGTGCATTATTTTGTTTCTGGCCCGAATTGGTGCATCGTTTCGTTTTTGGCCCGAACCGGCGCACTAAATGCAACCCCGACACGGTTATTGGCACAGTAACGAAACTGAGCAAAACATCACAATTGGTTCCAAAAAAATTGATTGGGTGTGTTCGTTTCATTTCCGGCCCGAAACTAACCAAAACAAACCAAAATATCACTCTTGGGTCCAAAAAAGTGGATTGAGTGTGTTCGTTTTGTTTCTGGAACGAATCGGTGCATCGTTTTGTGTCTGGCCTGAATTGGTGCATTAAATGCAACCCCGGCATGGTTTTCAGCACAATAACGAAAGTGACCAAAACGAACCAAAACATCACTATTGGATTCAGAAAAGTGGATTGGGTGCGTTCGTTTCATTTCTAGTCAGAATCGGTGCATCGTTTCATTTCCCGGTCGAATCGGTGCATTAAATGCAACCCTGGCATGGTTTTTGGCACAATAACGAAACTAACAAAATGAACCAAAACATCACTATTTGATCCAGAAAAGTGGATTGGGTGCGTTCGTTTCGTTTCTAGTCGGAATCGGTGCATCGTTTCGTTTCCCGGTCGAATCGCTGCATTAAATGGAACACTGGTATGGTTTTCGGCACAATATCGAAACTGAACATAACGAACCAAAAGATCACAATTGGGTCAAGAAAAGTGGATTTGGTTCGTTCGTTTTGTTTCTGGAACGAATCAGTGCTTCGTTTTGTGTCCGGCCCGAATCGGTGCATTAAATGCAACCCCGGCATGGTTTTCGGCACAATAACGAAAGTGACCAAAACGAACCAAAACATCACTATTGGATTCAGAAAAGTGGATTGGGTGCGTTCGTTTCGTTTCTAGTCAGAATCGGTGCATCGTTTCATTTCCCGGTCGAATCGGTGCATTAAATGCAACCCTGACATGGTTTTCGGCACAATAACGAAACTAACCAAAACGAACCAAAACATCACTATTGGATCCAGAAAAGTGGATTGAGTGTGTTCGTTTCGTTTCTTGTCGGAATCGGTGCATCGTTTCGTTTCGCGGTCGAATCGCTGCATTAAATGCAACCCTGGCATGGTTTTCGGCACAATAACGAAACTGAACAAAACATCACTATTGGGTCCAAAAAATTGGATTCCGTGTGTTCATTTTGTTTCTGGGCAGAATTGGTGGATTGTTACGTTTTCGGCCCGAACCGGTGCATTAAATGCAACCCCGGCATGGTTGTCGGCAGAGTAACGAAACTGACCAACACGAACAAATACATCACTATTGGGTCCCAAATAGTAGATTGGGTGCGTTCATTTCATTTCTGGACCGAATTGGTGCATCGTTTCGTTTCTGGCCCGACTGGTGCATCATTTCATTTCTGGCCCGAATCGGTGCATTAAATGCAACCCCGGCATGATTTTCGACACAGTAACGAAACTAACCAAAACATCACAATTGGGACAAAAAAAATTGATTGGGTGCATTCGTTTCGTTTTCGGCCCGAACCGATGCATTAAATGCAACCCCGGCATGGTTTTGGGCACAATTTTGAAAATGACCAAAACAAACCAAAACATCACTATTGGGTCCAAAAAAGTGGATTGGGTGCGTTCATTTCGTTTCTGGACCGAATCGGTGCATCATTTTGTTTCTGGCCCGAATTGGTGCATCCTTTCGTTTTTGGCCCGAACTGGTGCATTAAATGCAACCCCGGCATGGTTTTCGGCGCAGTAACGAAACTGACCAAAACATCACAATTGGGTCTAAAATAATTGATTGGTTGCATTCGTTTCGTTTTTGGCCCGACCCGGTGCATTAAATGCAACCCCGTCATGGTTTTCGGCACAATAACGAAAATGACCAAAACGAACCAAAACATCACTATTGGATTCAGAAAAGTGGATTGGATGCGTTCATTTCGTTTCTAGTCGGAATCGGTGCGTCGTTTCGTTTCCCGGCCGAATTGGTGCATTAAATGCAGCCCTAGCATGGTTTTCGGCACAATAACGAAACTAACCAAAAAGAAACCAAAACATCACTATTGGGTCCAGAAAAGTGGATTGGGTGCGTTCGTTTCGTTTCTTGTCGGAATCGGTGCATCGTTTCGTTTCGCGGTCGAATCGCTGCATTAAATGCAACCCTGGCATGGTTTTTGGCACAATAACGAAACTGAACAAAACATCACTATTGGGTCCAAAAAAGTGGATTCCGTGTGTTCATTTTGTTTCTGGGCAGAATTGGTGGATTGTTACGTTTTCGGCCCGAACCGGTGCATTAAATGCAACCCCGGCATGGTTGTCAGCAGAGTAACGAAACTGACCAACACGAACAAAAACATCTCTATTGGGTCCCAAACAGTAGATTGGGTGCGTTCATTTCATTTCTGGACCGAATCGGTGCATCGTTTCGTTTCTGGCCCGACTGGTGCATCATTTCATTTCTGGCCCGAATCGGTGCATTAAATGCAACCCCGGCATGATTTTCTACACAGTAACGAAACTAACCAAAACATCACAATTGGGACCAAAAAAATTGATTGGGTGCATTCGTTTCGTTTTCGGCTCGAACCGATGCTTTAAATGCAACCCCGGCATTGTTTTCGGCACAATTTTGAAAATGACCAAAACAAACCAAAACATCACTATTGGGTCCAAAAAAGTGGATTGGGTGCGTTCATTTCGTTTCTGGACCGAATCGGTGCATCATTTTGTTTCTGGCCCGAATTGATGCATCATTTCGTTTTTGGCCCGAACTGGTGCATTAAATGCAACCCCGGCATGGTTTTCGGCGCAGTAACGAAACTGACCAAAACATCACAATTGGGTCTAAAATAATTGATTGGTTGCGTTCGTTTCATTTTTGGCCCGACCTGGTGCATTAAATGCAACCCCGTCATGGTTTTCGGCACAATAACGAAAATGACCAAAACGAACCAAAACATCACTATTGGATTCAGAAAAGTGGATTGGATGTGTTCATTTCGTTTCTAGTCGGAATCGGTGCGTCGTTTCGTTTCCCGGCCGAATTGGTGCATTAAATGCAGCCCTAGCATGGTTTTCGGCACAATAACGAAACTAACCAAAAAGAAACCAAAACATCACTATTGGGTCCAGAAAAGTGGATTGGGTGCGTTCGTTTCGTTTCTAGTCGGAATCGGTGCATCGTTTCGTTTCCCGGTCGAATCGGTGCATTAAATGCAACCCTGGCATGGTTTTCGGCACAATAACGAAACTAACAAAATGAACCAAAACATCACTATTTGATCCAGAAAAGTGGATTTGGTGCGTTCGTTTCGTTTCTAGTCGGAATCGGTGCATCGTTTCGTTTCCCAGTCGAATCGCTGCATTAAATGGAACACTGGTATGGTTTTCGGCACAATATCGAAACTGAACATAACGAACCAAAACATCACTATTGGATCCAGAAAAGTGGATTTGGTGCGTTCGTTTTGTTTCTGGAACGAATCGGTGCTTCGTTTTGTGTCCGGCCCGAATCGGTGCATTAAATGCAACCCCGGCATGGTTTTCGGCACAATAACGAAAGTGACCAAAACGAACCATAACATCACTATTGGATTCAGAAAAGTGGATTGGGTGCGTTCATTTCGTTTCTAGTCAGAATCGGTGCATCGTTTCATTTCCCGGTCGAATCGGTGCATTAAATGCAACCCTGGCATGGTTTTCGGCACAATAACGAAACTGAACAAAACATCACTATTGGGTCCAAAAAAGTGGATTCCGTGTGTTCATTTTGTTTCTGGGCAGAATTGGTGGATTGTTACGTTTTCGGCCCGAACCGGTGCATTAAATGCAACTCCGGCATGGTTGTCGGCAGAGTAACGAAACTGACCAACACGAACAAAAACATCACTATTGGGTCCCAAACAGTAGATTGGGTGCGTTCATTTCATTTCTGGACCGAATCGGTGCATCGTTTCGTTTCTGGCCCGACTGGTGCATCATTTCATTTCTGGCCCGAATCGGTGCATTAAATGCAACCCCGGCATGATTTTTGACACAGTAACGAAACTAACCAAAACATCACAATTGGGACCAAAAAAATTGATTGGGTGCATTCGTTTCGTTTTCGGCCTGAACCGATGCATTAAATGCAACCCCGGCATGGTTTTCGGCACAATTTTGAAAATGACCAAAACAAACCAAAACATCACTATTGGGTCCAAAAAAGTGGATTGGGTGCGTTCATTTCGTTTCTGGACCGAATCGGTGCATCATTTTGTTTCTGGCCCGAATTGGTGCATCATTTCGTTTTTGGCCCGAACTGGTGCATTAAATGCAACCCCGGCATGGTTTTCGGCGCAGTAACGAAACTGACCAAAACATCACAATTGGGTCTAAAATAATTGATTGGTTGCGTTCGTTTCGTTTTTGGCCCGACCCGGTGCATTAAATGCAACCCCGTCATGGTTTTCGGCACAATAACGAAAATGACCAAAACGAACCAAAACATCACTATTGGATTCAGAAAAGTGGATTGGATGCGTTCATTTCGTTTCTAGTCGGAATCGGTGCGTCGTTTCGTTTCCCGGCCGAATTGGTGCATTAAATGCAGCCCTAGCATGGTTTTCGGCACAATAACGAAACTAACCAAAAAGAAACCAAAACATCACTATTGGGTCCAGAAAAGTGGATTGGGTGCGTTCGTTTCGTTTCTAGTCGGAATCGGTGCATCGTTTCGTTTCCCGGCCGAATCGGTGTATTAAAAGCAACCCTGGCATGGTTTTCGGCACAATAACGAAACTAACAAAATGAACCAAAACATCACTATTTGATCCAGAAAAGTGGATTGGGTGCGTTCGTTTCGTTTCTAGTCGGAATCGGTGCATCGTTTCGTTTCCCAGTCGAATCGCTGCATCAAATGGAACACTGGTATGGTTTTCGGCACAATATCGAAACTGAACATAACGAACCAAAACATCACTATTGGGTCCAGAAAAGTGGATTTGGTGCGTTCGTTTTGTTTCTGGAATGAATCGGTGCTTCGTTTTGTGTCCGGCCCGAATCGGTGCATTAAATGCAACCCCGGCATGGTTTTCGGCACAATAACGAAAGTGACCAAAACGAACCATAACATCACTATTGAATTCAGAAAAGTGGATTGGGTGCGTTCGTTTCGTTTCTAGTCAGAATCGGTGCATCGTTTCATTTCCCGGTCGAATCGGTGCATTAAATGCAACCCCGGCATGGTTTTCGGCACAATAACGAAAGTGACCAAAACGAACCATAACATCACTATTGGATTCAGAAAAGTGGATTGGGTGCGTTCGTTTCGTTTCTAGTCAGAATCGGTGCATCGTTTCATTTCCCGGTCGAATCGGTGCATTAAATGCAACCCTGGCATGGTTTTCGGCACAATAACGAAACTAACCAAAACGAACCAAAACATCACTATTGGATCCAGAAAAGTGGATTGAGTGCGTTCGTTTCGTTTCTTGTCGGAATCGGTGCATCGTTTCGTTTCGCGGTCGAATCGCTGCATTAAATGCAACCCTGGCATGGTTTTTGGCACAATAACGAAACTGAACAAAACATCACTATTGGGTCCAAAAAAGTGGATTCCGTGTGTTCATTTTGTTTCTGGGCAGAATTGGTGGATTGTTACGTTTTCGGCCCGAACCGGTGCATTAAATGCAACCCCGGCATGGTTGTCAGCAGAGTAACGAAACTGACCAACACGAACAAAAACATCTCTATTGGGTCCCAAACAGTAGATTGGGTGCGTTCATTTCATTTCTGGACCGAATCGGTGCATCGTTTCGTTTCTGGCCCGACTGGTGCATCATTTCATTTCTGGCCCGAATCGGTGCATTAAATGCAACCCCGGCATGATTTTCGACACAGTAACGAAACTAACCAAAACATCACAATTGGGACCAAAAAAATTGATTGGGTGCATTCGTTTCGTTTTCGGCTCGAACCGATGCTTTAAATGCAACCCCGGCATTGTTTTCGGCACAATTTTGAAAATGACCAAAACAAACCAAAACATCACTATTGGGTCCAAAAAAGTGGATTGGGTGCGTTCATTTCGTTTCTGGACCGAATCGGTGCATCATTTTGTTTCTGGCCCGAATTGATGCATCATTTCGTTTTTGGCCCGAACTGGTGCATTAAATGCAACCCCGGCATGGTTTTCGGCGCAGTAACGAAACTGACCAAAACATCACAATTGGGTCTAAAATAATTGATTGGTTGCGTTCGTTTCATTTTTGGCCCGACCTGGTGCATTAAATGCAACCCCGTCATGGTTTTCGGCACAATAACGAAAATGACCAAAACGAACCAAAACATCACTATTGGATTCAGAAAAGTGGATTGGATGTGTTCATTTCGTTTCTAGTCGGAATCGGTGCGTCGTTTCGTTTCCCGGCCGAATTGGTGCATTAAATGCAGCCCTAGCATGGTTTTCAGCACAATAACGAAACTAACCAAAAAGAAACCAAAACATCACTATTGGGTCCAGAAAAGTGGATTGGGTGCGTTCGTTTCGTTTCTAGTCGGAATCGGTGCATCGTTTCGTTTCCCGGTCGAATCGGTGCATTAAATGCAACCCTGGCATGGTTTTCGGCACAATAACGAAACTAACAAAATGAACCAAAACATCACTATTTGATCCAGAAAAGTGGATTGGGTGCGTTCGTTTCGTTTCTAGTCGGAATCGGTGCATCGTTTCGTTTCCCAGTCGAATCGCTGCATTAAATGGAACACTGGTATGGTTTTCGGCACAATATCGAAACTGAACATAACGAACCAAAACATCACTATTGGGTCCAGAAAAGTGGATTTGGTGCGTTTGTTTTGTTTCTGGAATGAATCGGTGCTTCGTTTTGTGTCCGGCCCGAATCGGTGAATTAAATGCAACCCCGGCATGGTTTTCGGCACAATAACGAAAGTGACCAAAACGAACCATAACATCACTATTGGATTCAGAAAAGTGGATTGGGTGCGTTCGTTTCGTTTCTAGTCAGAATCGGTGCATCGTTTCATTTCCCGGTCGAATCGGTGCATTAAATGCAACCCTGGCATGGTTTTCGGCACAATAACGAAACTAACCAAAACGAACCAAAACATCACTATTGGATCCAGAAAAGTGGATTGAGTGCATTCGTTTCGTTTCTTGTCGGAATCGGTGCATCGTTTCGTTTCGCGGTCGAATCGCTGCATTAAATGCAACCCTGGCATGGTTTTTGGCACAATAACGAAACTGAACAAAACATCACTATTGGGTCCAAAAAAGTGGATTCCGTGTGTTCATTTTGTTTCTGGGTAGAATTGGTGGATTGTTACGTTTTCGGCCCGAACCGGTGCATTAAATGCAACCCCGGCATGGTTGTCAGCAGAGTAACGAAACTGACCAACACGAACAAAAACATCTCTATTGGGTCCCAAACAGTAGATTGGGTGCGTTCATTTCATTTCTGGACCGAATCGGTGCATCGTTTCGTTTCTGGCCCGACTGGTGCATCATTTCATTTCTGGCCCGAATCGGTGCATTAAATGCAACCCCGGCATGATTTTCGACACAGTAACGAAACTAACCAAAACATCACAATTGGGACCAAAAAAATTGATTGGGTGCATTCATTTCGTTTTCGGCCCGAACCGATGCTTTAAATGCAACCCCGGCATTGTTTTCGGCACAATTTTGAAAATGACCAAAACAAACCAAAACATCACTATTGGGTCCAAAAAAGTGGATTGGGTGCGTTCATTTCGTTTCTGGACCGAATCGGTGCATCATTTTGTTTCTGGCCTGAATTGGTGCATCATTTCGTTTTTGGCCCGAACTGGTGCATTAAATGCAACCCCGGCATGGTTTTCGGCGCAGTAACGAAACTGACCAAAACATCACAATTGGGTCTAAAATAATTGATTGGTTGCGTTCGTTTCATTTTTGGCCCGACCCGGTGCATTAAATGCAACCCCGTCATGGTTTTCGGCACAATAACGAAAATGACCAAAACGAACCAAAACATCACTATTGGATTCAGAAAAGTGGATTGGATGCGTTCATTTCGTTTCTAGTCGGAATCGGTGCGTCGTTTCGTTTCCCGGCCGAATTGGTGCATTAAATGCAGCCCTAGCATGGTTTTCGGCACAATAACGAAACTAACCAAAAAGAAACCAAAACATCACTATTGGGTCCAGAAAAGTGGATTGGGTGCGTTCGTTTCGTTTCTAGTCGGAATCGGTGCATCGTTTCGTTTCCCGGTCGAATCGGTGCATTAAATGCAACCCTGGCATGGTTTTCGGCACAATAACGAAACTAACAAAATGAACCAAAACATCACTATTTGATCCAGAAAAGTGGATTTGGTGCGTTCGTTTCGTTTCTAGTCGGAATCGGTGCATCGTTTCGTTTCCCAGTCGAATCGCTGCATTAAATGGAACACTGGTATGGTTTTCGGCACAATATCGAAACTGAACATAACGAACCAAAACATCACTATTGGATCCAGAAAAGTGGATTTGGTGCGTTCGTTTTGTTTCTGGAACGAATCGGTGCTTCGTTTTGTGTCCGGCCCGAATCGGTGCATTAAATGCAACCCCGGCATGGTTTTCGGCACAATAACGAAAGTGACCAAAACGAACCATAACATCACTATTGGATTCAGAAAAGTGGATTGGGTGCGTTCATTTTGTTTCTAGTCAGAATCGGTGCATCGTTTCATTTCCCGGTCGAATCGGTGCATTAAATGCAACCCTGGCATGGTTTTCGGCACAATAACGAAACTGAACAAAACATCACTATTGGGTCCAAAAAAGTGGATTCCGTGTGTTCATTTTGTTTCTGGGCAGAATTGGTGGATTGTTACGTTTTCGGCCCGAACCGGTGCATTAAATGCAACTCCGGCATGGTTGTCGGCAGAGTAACGAAACTGACCAACACGAACAAAAACATCACTATTGGGTCCCAAACAGTAGATTGGGTGCGTTCATTTCATTTCTGGACCGAATCGGTGCATCGTTTCGTTTCTGGCCCGACTGGTGCATCATTTCATTTCTGGCCCGAATCGGTGCATTAAATGCAACCCCGGCATGATTTTTGACACAGTAACGAAACTAACCAAAACATCACAATTGGGACCAAAAAAATTGATTGGGTGCATTCGTTTCGTTTTTGGCCTGAACCGATGCATTAAATGCAACCCCGGCATGGTTTTCGGCACAATTTTGAAAATGACCAAAACAAACCAAAACATCACTATTGGGTCCAAAAAAGTGGATTGGGTGCGTTCATTTCGTTTCTGGACCGAATCGGTGCATCATTTTGTTTCTGGCCCGAATTGGTGCATCATTTCGTTTTTGGCCCGAACTGGTGCATTAAATGCAACCCCGGCATGGTTTTCGGCGCAGTAACGAAACTGACCAAAACATCACAATTGGGTCTAAAATAATTGATTGGTTGCGTTCGTTTCGTTTTTGGCCCGACCCGGTGCATTAAATGCAACCCCGTCATGGTTTTCGGCACAATAACGAAAATGACCAAAACGAACCAAAACATCACTATTGGATTCAGAAAAGTGGATTGGATGCGTTCATTTCATTTCTAGTCGGAATCGGTGCGTCGTTTCGTTTCCCGGCCGAATTGGTGCATTAAATGCAGCCCTAGCATGGTTTTCGGCACAATAACGAAACTAACCAAAAAGAAACCAAAACATCACTATTGGGTCCAGAAAAGTGGATTGGGTGCGTTCGTTTCGTTTCTAGTCGGAATCGGTGCATCGTTTCGTTTCCCGGCCGAATCGGTGTATTAAAAGCAACCCTGGCATGGTTTTCGGCACAATAACGAAACTAACAAAATGAACCAAAACATCACTATTTGATCCAGAAAAGTGGATTGGGTGCGTTCGTTTCGTTTCTAGTCGGAATCGGTGCATCGTTTCGTTTCCCAGTCGAATCGCTGCATCAAATGGAACACTGGTATGGTTTTCGGCACAATATCGAAACTGAACATAACGAACCAAAACATCACTATTGGGTCCAGAAAAGTGGATTTGGTGCGTTCGTTTTGTTTCTGGAATGAATCGGTGCTTCGTTTTGTGTCCGGCCCGAATCGGTGCATTAAATGCAACCCCGGCATGGTTTTCGGCACAATAACGAAAGTGACCAAAACGAACCATAACATCACTATTGGATTCAGAAAAGTGGATTGGGTGCGTTCGTTTCGTTTCTAGTCAGAATCGGTGCATCGTTTCATTTCCCGGTCGAATCGGTGCATTAAATGCAACCCTGGCATGGTTTTCGGCACAATAACGAAACTAACCAAAACGAACCAAAACATCACTATTGGATCCAGAAAAGTGGATTGAGTGCGTTCGTTTCGTTTCTTGTCGGAATCGGTGCATCGTTTCGTTTCGCGGTCGAATCGCTGCATTAAATGCAACCCTGGCATGGTTTTTGGCACAATAACGAAACTGAACAAAACATCACTATTGGGTCCAAAAAAGTGGATTCCGTGTGTTCATTTTGTTTCTGGGCAGAATTGGTGGATTGTTACGTTTTCGGCCCGAACCGGTGCATTAAATGCAACCCCGGCATGGTTGTCAGCAGAGTAACGAAACTGACCAACACGAACAAAAACATCTCTATTGGGTCCCAAACAGTAGATTGGGTGCGTTCATTTCATTTCTGGACCGAATCGGTGCATCGTTTCGTTTCTGGCCCGACTGGTGCATCATTTCATTTCTGGCCCAAATCGGTGCATTAAATGCAACCCCGGCATGATTTTCGACACAGTAACGAAACTAACCAAAACATCACAATTGGGACCAAAAAAATTGATTGGGTGCATTCGTTTCGTTTTCGGCTCGAACCGATGCTTTAAATGCAACCCCGGCATTGTTTTCGGCACAATTTTGAAAATGACCAAAACAAACCAAAACATCACTATTGGGTCCAAAAAAGTGGATTGGGTGCGTTCATTTCGTTTCTGGACCGAATCGGTGCATCATTTTGTTTCTGGCCCGAATTGATGCATCATTTCGTTTTTGGCCCGAACTGGTGCATTAAATGCAACCCCGGCATGGTTTTCGGCGCAGTAACGAAACTGACCAAAACATCACAATTGGGTCTAAAATAATTGATTGGTTGCGTTCGTTTCATTTTTGGCCCGACCTGGTGCATTAAATGCAACCCCGTCATGGTTTTCGGCACAATAACGAAAATGACCAAAACGAACCAAAACATCACTATTGGATTCAGAAAAGTGGATTGGATGTGTTCATTTCGTTTCTAGTCGGAATCGGTGCGTCGTTTCGTTTCCCGGCCGAATTGGTGCATTAAATGCAGCCCTAGCATGGTTTTCAGCACAATAACGAAACTAACCAAAAAGAAACCAAAACATCACTATTGGGTCCAGAAAAGTGGATTGGGTGCGTTCGTTTCGTTTCTAGTCGGAATCGGTGCATCGTTTCGTTTCCCGGTCGAATCGGTGCATTAAATGCAACCCTGGCATGGTTTTCGGCACAATAACGAAACTAACAAAATGAACCAAAACATCACTATTTGATCCAGAAAAGTGGATTGGGTGCGTTCGTTTCGTTTCTAGTCGGAATCGGTGCATCGTTTCGTTTCCCAGTCGAATCGCTGCATTAAATGGAACACTGGTATGGTTTTCGGCACAATATCGAAACTGAACATAACGAACCAAAACATCACTATTGGGTCCAGAAAAGTGGATTTGGTGCGTTTGTTTTGTTTCTGGAATGAATCGGTGCTTCGTTTTGTGTCCGGCCCGAATCGGTGAATTAAATGCAACCCCGGCATGGTTTTCGGCACAATAACGAAAGTGACCAAAACGAACCATAACATCACTATTGGATTCAGAAAAGTGGATTGGGTGCGTTCGTTTCGTTTCTAGTCAGAATCGGTGCATCGTTTCATTTCCCGGTCGAATCGGTGCATTAAATGCAACCCTGGCATGGTTTTCGGCACAATAACGAAACTAACCAAAACGAACCAAAACATCACTATTGGATCCAGAAAAGTGGATTGAGTGCGTTCGTTTCGTTTCTTGTCGGAATCGGTGCATCGTTTCGTTTCGCGGTCGAATCGCTGCATTAAATGCAACCCTGGCATGGTTTTTGGCACAATAACGAAACTGAACAAAACATCACTATTGGGTCCAAAAAAGTGGATTCCGTGTGTTCATTTTGTTTCTGGGCAGAATTGGTGGATTGTTACGTTTTCGGCCCGAACCGGTGCATTAAATGCAACCCCGGCATGGTTGTCAGCAGAGTAACGAAACTGACCAACACGAACAAAAACATCTCTATTGGGTCCCAAACAGTAGATTGGGTGCGTTCATTTCATTTCTGGACCGAATCGGTGCATCGTTTCGTTTCTGGCCCGACTGGTGCATCATTTCATTTCTGGCCCGAATCGGTGCATTAAATGCAACCCCGGCATGATTTTCGACACAGTAACGAAACTAACCAAAACATCACAATTGGGACCAAAAAAATTGATTGGGTGCATTCATTTCGTTTTCGGCCCGAACCGATGCTTTAAATGCAACCCCGGCATTGTTTTCGGCACAATTTTGAAAATGACCAAAACAAACCAAAACATCACTATTGGGTCCAAAAAAGTGGATTGGGTGCGTTCATTTCGTTTCTGGACCGAATCGGTGCATCATTTTGTTTCTGGCCTGAATTGGTGCATCATTTCGTTTTTGGCCCGAACTGGTGCATTAAATGCAACCCCGGCATGGTTTTCGGCGCAGTAACGAAACTGACCAAAACATCACAATTGGGTCTAAAATAATTGATTGGTTGCGTTCGTTTCATTTTTGGCCCGACCCGGTGCATTAAATGCAACCCCGTCATGGTTTTCGGCACAATAACGAAAATGACCAAAACGAACCAAAACATCACTATTGGATTCAGAAAAGTGGATTGGATGCGTTCATTTCGTTTCTAGTCGGAATCGGTGCGTCGTTTCGTTTCCCGGCCGAATTGGTGCATTAAATGCAGCCCTAGCATGGTTTTCGGCACAATAACGAAACTAACCAAAAAGAAACCAAAACATCACTATTGGATTCAGAAAAGTGGATTGGATGCGTTCATTTCGTTTCTAGTCGGAATCGGTGCGTCGTTTCGTTTCCCGGCCGAATCGGTGTATTAAAAGCAACCCTGGCATGGTTTTCGGCACAACAACGAAACTAACCAAAACGAACGAAAACATCACTATTGGGTCCAGAAAAGTGGATTGGGTGCGTTCGTTTCGTTTCTAGTCGGAATCGGTGCATCGTTTCGTTTCCCAGTCGAATCGCTGCATTAAATGGAACACTGGTATGGTTTTCGGCACAATATCGAAACTGAACATAACGAACCAAAACATCACTATTGGGTCCAGAAAAGTGGATTTGGTGCGTTCGTTTTGTTTCTGGAATGAATCGGTGCTTCGTTTTGTTTCCGGCCCGAATCGGTGCATTAAATGCAACCCCGGCATGGTTTTCGGCACAATAACGAAAGTGACCAAAACGAACCAAAACATCACTATTGGATTCAGAAAAGTGGATTGGGTGCGTTCGTTTCGTTTCTAGTCAGAATCGGTGCATCGTTTCATTTCCCGGTCGAATCGGTGCATTAAATGCAACCCTGGCATGGTTTTCGGCACAATAATGAAACTAACCAAAACGAACCAAAACATCACTATTGGATCCAGAAAAGTGGATTGAGTGCGTTCGTTTCGTTTCTTGTCGGAATCGGTGCATCGTTTCGTTTCGCGGTCGAATCGCTGCATTAAATGCAACCCTGGCATGGTTTTTGGCACAATAACGAAACTGAACAAAACATCACTATTGGGTCCAAAAAAGTGGATTCCGTGTGTTCATTTTGTTTCTGGGCAGAATTGGTGGATTGTTACGTTTTCGGCCCGAACCGGTGCATTAAATGCAACCCCGGCATGGTTGTCAGCAGAGTAACGAAACTGACCAACACGAACAAAAACATCTCTATTGGGTCCCAAACAGTAGATTGGGTGCGTTCATTTCATTTCTGGACCGAATCGGTGCATCGTTTCGTTTCTGGCCCGACTGGTGCATCATTTCATTTCTGGCCCGAATCGGTGCATTAAATGCAACCCCGGCATGATTTTCGACACAGTAACGAAACTAACCAAAACATCACAATTGGGACCAAAAAAATTGATTGGGTGCATTCGTTTCGTTTTCGGCCCGAACCGATGCTTTAAATGCAACCCCGGCATTGTTTTCGGCACAATTTTGAAAATGACCAAAACAAACCAAAACATCACTATTGGGTCCAAAAAAGTGGATTGGGTGCGTTCATTTCGTTTCTGGACCGAATCGGTGCATCATTTTGTTTCTGGCCCGAATTGGTGCATCATTTCGTTTTTGGCCCGAACTGGTGCATTAAATGCAACCCCGGCATGGTTTTCGGCGCAGTAACGAAACTGACCAAAACATCACAATTGGGTCTAAAATAATTGATTGGTTGCGTTCGTTTCATTTTTGGCCCGACCCGGTGCATTAAATGCAACCCCGTCATGGTTTTCGGCACAATAACGAAAATGACCAAAACGAACCAAAACATCACTATTGGATTCAGAAAAGTGGATTGGATGCGTTCATTTCGTTTCTAGTCGGAATCGGTGCGTCGTTTCGTTTCCCGGCCGAATTGGTGCATTAAATGCAGCCCTAGCATGGTTTTCAGCACAATAACGAAACTAACCAAAAAGAAACCAAAACATCACTATTGGGTCCAGAAAAGTGGATTGGGTGCGTTCGTTTCGTTTCTAGTCAGAATCGGTGCATCGTTTCGTTTCCCGGTCGAATCGGTGCATTAAATGCAACCCTGGCATGGTTTTCGGCACAATAACGAAACTAACAAAATGAACCAAAACATCACTATTTGATCCAGAAAAGTGGATTGGGTGCGTTCGTTTCGTTTCTAGTCGGAATCGGTGCATCGTTTCGTTTCCCAGTCGAATCGCTGCATTAAATGGAACACTGGTATGGTTTTCGGCACAATATCGAAACTGAACATAACGAACCAAAACATCACTATTGGGTCCAGAAAAGTGGATTTGGTGCGTTCGTTTTGTTTCTGGAACGAATCGGTGCTTCGTTTTGTGTCCGGCCCGAATCGGTGCATTAAATGCAACCCCGGCATGGTTTTCGGCACAATAACGAAAGTGACCAAAACGAACCAAAACATCACTATTGGATTCAGAAAAGTGGATTGGGTGCGTTCGTTTCGTTTCTAGTCAGAATCGGTGCATCGTTTCATTTCCCGGTCGAATCGGTGCATTAAATGCAACCCTGGCATGGTTTTCGGCACAATAACGAAACTAACCAAAACGAACCAAAACATCACTATTGGATCCAGAAAAGTGGATTGAGTGCGTTCGTTTCGTTTCTTGTCGGAATCGGTGCATCGTTTCGTTTCGCGGTCGAATCGCTGCATTAAATGCAACCCTGGCATGGTTTTCGGCACAATAACGAAACTGAACAGAACATCACTATTGGGTCCAAAAAAGTGGATTCCGTGTGTTCATTTTGTTTCTGGGCAGAATTGGTGGATTGTTACGTTTTCGGCCCGAACCGGTGCATTAAATGCAACCCCGGCATGGTTGTCAGCAGAGTAACGAAACTGACCAACACGAACAAAAACATCTCTATTGGGTCCCAAACAGTAGATTGGGTGCGTTCATTTCATTTCTGGACCGAATCGGTGCATCGTTTCGTTTCTGGCCCGACTGGTGCATCATTTCATTTCTGGCCCGAATCGGTGCATTAAATGCAACCCCGGCATGATTTTCGACACAGTAACGAAACTAACCAAAACATCACAATTGGGACCAAAAAAATTGATTGGGTGCATTCGTTTCGTTTTCGGCCCGAACCGATGCTTTAAATGCAACCCCGGCATTGTTTTCGGCACAATTTTGAAAATGACCAAAACAAACCAAAACATCACTATTGGGTCCAAAAAAGTGGATTGGGTGCGTTCATTTCGTTTCTGGACCGAATCGGTGCATCATTTTGTTTCTGGCCCGAATTGGTGCATCATTTCGTTTTTGGCCCGAACTGGTGCATTAAATGCAACCCCGGCATGGTTTTCGGCGCAGTAACGAAACTGACCAAAACATCACAATTGGGTCTAAAATAATTGATTGGTTGCGTTCGTTTCATTTTTGGCCCGACCCGGTGCATTAAATGCAACCCCGTCATGGTTTTCGGCACAATAACGAAAATGACCAAAACGAACCAAAACATCACTATTGGATTCAGAAAAGTGGATTGGATGCGTTCATTTCGTTTCTAGTCGGAATCGGTGCGTCGTTTCGTTAGCCGGCCGAATTGGTGCATTAAATGCAGCCCTAGCATGGTTTTCGGCACAATAACGAAACTAACCAAAAAGAAACCAAAACATCACTATTGGATTCAGAAAAGTGGATTGGATGCGTTCATTTCGTTTCTAGTCGGAATCGGTGCGTCGTTTCGTTTCCCGGTCGAATCGGTGCATTAAATGCAACCCTGGCATGGTTTTCGGCACAATAACGAAACTAACAAAATGAACCAAAACATCACTATTTGATCCAGAAAAGTGGATTGGGTGCGTTCGTTTCGTTTCTAGTCGGAATCGGTGCATCGTTTCGTTTCCCAGTCGAATCGCTGCATTAAATGGAACACTGGTATGGTTTTCGGCACAATATCGAAACTGAACATAACGAACCAAAACATCACTATTGGGTCCAGAAAAATGGATTTGGTGCGTTCGTTTTGTTTCTGGAACGAATCGGTGCTTCGTTTTGTGTCCGGCCCGAATCGGTGCATTAAATGCAACCCCGGCATGGTTTTCGGCACAATAACGAAAGTGACCAAAACGAACCAAAACATCACTATTGGATCCAGAAAAGTGGATTGAGTGCGTTCGTTTCGTTTCTTGTCGGAATCGGTGCATCGTTTCGTTTCGCGGTCGAATCGCTGCATTAAATGCAACCCTGGCATGGTTTTCGGCACAATAACGAAACTGAACAAAACATCACTATTGGGTCCAAAAAAGTGGATTCCGTGTGTTCATTTTGTTTCTGGGCAGAATTGGTGGATTGTTACGTTTTCGGCCCGAACCGGTGCATTAAATGCAACCCCGGCATGGTTGTCAGCAGAGTAACGAAACTGACCAACACGAACAAAAACATCTCTATTGGGTCCCAAACAGTAGATTGGGTGCGTTCATTTCATTTCTGGACCGAATCGGTGCATCGTTTCGTTTCTGGCCCGACTGGTGCATCATTTCATTTCTGGCCCGAATCGGTGCATTAAATGCAACCCCGGCATGATTTTCGACACAGTAACGAAACTAACCAAAACATCACAATTGGGACCAAAAAAATTGATTGGGTGCATTCGTTTCGTTTTCGGCCCGAACCGATGCTTTAAATGCAACCCCGGCATTGTTTTCGGCACAATTTTGAAAATGACCAAAACAAACCAAAACATCACTATTGGGTCCAAAAAAGTGGATTGGGTGCGTTCATTTCGTTTCTGGACCGAATCGGTGCATCATTTTGTTTCTGGCCCGAATTGGTGCATCATTTCGTTTTTGGCCCGAACTGGTGCATTAAATGCAACCCCGGCATGGTTTTCGGCGCAGTAACGAAACTGACCAAAACATCACAATTGGGTCTAAAATAATTGATTGGTTGCGTTCGTTTCATTTTTGGCCCGACCCGGTGCATTAAATGCAACCCCGTCATGGTTTTCGGCACAATAACGAAAATGACCAAAACGAACCAAAACATCACTATTGGATTCAGAAAAGTGGATTGGATGCGTTCATTTCGTTTCTAGTCGGAATCGGTGCGTCGTTTCGTTAGCCGGCCGAATTGGTGCATTAAATGCAGCCCTAGCATGGTTTTCGGCACAATAACGAAACTAACCAAAAAGAAACCAAAACATCACTATTGGATTCAGAAAAGTGGATTGGATGCGTTCATTTCGTTTCTAGTCGGAATCGGTGCGTCGTTTCGTTTCCCGGTCGAATCGGTGCATTAAATGCAACCCTGGCATGGTTTTCGGCACAATAACGAAACTAACAAAATGAACCAAAACATCACTATTTGATCCAGAAAAGTGGATTGGGTGCGTTCGTTTCGTTTCTAGTCGGAATCGGTGCATCGTTTCGTTTCCCAGTCGAATCGCTGCATTAAATGGAACACTGGTATGGTTTTCGGCACAATATCGAAACTGAACATAACGAACCAAAACATCACTATTGGGTCCAGAAAAATGGATTTGGTGCGTTCGTTTTGTTTCTGGAACGAATCGGTGCTTCGTTTTGTGTCCGGCCCGAATCGGTGCATTAAATGCAACCCCGGCATGGTTTTCGGCACAATAACGAAAGTGACCAAAACGAACCAAAACATCACTATTGGATTCAGAAAAGTGGATTGGGTGCGTTCGTTTCGTTTCTAGTCAGAATCGGTGCATCGTTTCATTTCCCGGTCGAATCGGTGCATTAAATGCAACCCTGGCATGGTTTTCGGCACAATAACGAAACTAACCAAAACGAACCAAAACATCACTATTGGATCCAGAAAAGTGGATTGAGTGCGTTCGTTTCGTTTCTTGTCGGAATCGGTGCATCGTTTCGTTTCGCGGTCGAATCGCTGCATTAAATGCAACCCTGGCATGGTTTTTGGCACAATAACGAAACTGAACAAAACATCACTATTGGGTCCAAAAAAGTGGATTCCGTGTGTTCATTTTGTTTCTGGGCAGAATTGGTGGATTGTTACGTTTTCGGCCCGAACCGGTGCATTAAATGCAACCCCGGCATGGTTGTCAGCAGAGTAACGAAACTGACCAACACGAACAAAAACATCTCTATTGGGTCCCAAACAGTAGATTGGGTGCGTTCATTTCATTTCTGGACCGAATCGGTGCATCGTTTCGTTTCTGGCCCGACTGGTGCATCATTTCATTTCTGGCCCGAATCGGTGCATTAAATGCAACCCCGGCATGATTTTCGACACAGTAACGAAACTAACCAAAACATCACAATTGGGACCAAAAAAATTGATTGGGTGCATTCATTTCGTTTTCGGCCCGAACCGATGCTTTAAATGCAACCCCGGCATTGTTTTCGGCACAATTTTGAAAATGACCAAAACAAACCAAAACATCACTATTGGGTCCAAAAAAGTGGATTGGGTGCGTTCATTTCGTTTCTGGACCGAATCGGTGCATCATTTTGTTTCTGGCCCGAATTGGTGCATCATTTCGTTTTTGGCCCGAACTGGTGCATTAAATGCAACCCCGGCATGGTTTTCGGCGCAGTAACGAAACTGACCAAAACAACACAATTGGGTCTAAAATAATTGATTGGTTGCGTTCGTTTCATTTTTGGCCCGACCCGGTGCATTAAATGCAACCCCGTCATGGTTTTCGGCACAATAACGAAAATGACCAAAACGAACCAAAACATCACTATTGGATTCAGAAAAGTGGATTGGATGCGTTCATTTCGTTTCTAGTCGGAATCGGTGCGTCGTTTCGTTTCCCGGCCGAATTGGTGCATTAAATGCAGCCCTAGCATGGTTTTCGGCACAATAACGAAACTAACCAAAAAGAAACCAAAACATCACTATTGGATTCAGAAAAGTGGATTGGATGCGTTCATTTCGTTTCTAGTCGGAATCGGTGCGTCGTTTCGTTTCCCGGCCGAATCGGTGTATTAAAAGCAACCCTGGCATGGTTTTCGGCACAACAACGAAACTAACCAAAACGAACGAAAACATCACTATTGGGTCCAGAAAAGTGGATTGGGTGCGTTCGTTTCGTTTCTAGTCGGAATCGGTGCATCGTTTCGTTTCCCAGTCGAATCGCTGCATTAAATGGAACACTGGTATGGTTTTCGGCACAATATCGAAACTGAACATAACGAACCAAAACATCACTATTGGGTCCAGAAAAGTGGATTTGGTGCGTTCGTTTTGTTTCTGGAATGAATCGGTGCTTCGTTTTGTTTCCGGCCCGAATCGGTGCATTAAATGCAACCCCGGCATGGTTTTCGGCACAATAACGAAAGTGACCAAAACGAACCAAAACATCACTATTGGATTCAGAAAAGTGGATTGGGTGCGTTCGTTTCGTTTCTAGTCAGAATCGGTGCATCGTTTCATTTCCCGGTCGAATCGGTGCATTAAATGCAACCCTGGCATGGTTTTCGGCACAATAACGAAACTAACCAAAACGAACCAAAACATCACTATTGGATCCAGAAAAGTGGATTGAGTGCGTTCGTTTCGTTTCTTGTCGGAATCGGTGCATCGTTTCGTTTCGCGGTCGAATCGCTGCATTAAATGCAACCCTGGCATGGTTTTTGGCACAATAACGAAACTGAACAAAACATCACTATTGGGTCCAAAAAAGTGGATTCCGTGTGTTCATTTTGTTTCTGGGCAGAATTGGTGGATTGTTACGTTTTCGGCCCGAACCGGTGCATTAAATGCAACCCCGGCATGGTTGTCAGCAGAGTAACGAAACTGACCAACACGAACAAAAACATCTCTATTGGGTCCCAAACAGTAGATTGGGTGCGTTCATTTCATTTCTGGACCGAATCGGTGCATCGTTTCGTTTCTGGCCCGACTGGTGCATCATTTCATTTCTGGCCCGAATCGGTGCATTAAATGCAACCCCGGCATGATTTTCGACACAGTAACGAAACTAACCAAAACATCACAATTGGGACCAAAAAAATTGATTGGGTGCATTCGTTTCGTTTTCGGCCCGAACCGATGCTTTAAATGCAACCCCGGCATTGTTTTCGGCACAATTTTGAAAATGACCAAAACAAACCAAAACATCACTATTGGGTCCAAAAAAGTGGATTGGGTGCGTTCATTTCGTTTCTGGACCGAATCGGTGCATCATTTTGTTTCTGGCCCGAATTGGTGCATCATTTCGTTTTTGGCCCGAACTGGTGCATTAAATGCAACCCCGGCATGGTTTTCGGCGCAGTAATGAAACTGACCAAAACATCACAATTGGGTCTAAAATAATTGATTGGTTGCGTTCGTTTCATTTTTGGCCCGACCCGGTGCATTAAATGCAACCCCGTCATGGTTTTCGGCACAATAACGAAAATGACCAAAACGAACCAAAACATCACTATTGGATTCAGAAAAGTGGATTGGATGCGTTCATTTCGTTTCTAGTCGGAATCGGTGCGTCGTTTCGTTTCCCGGCCGAATTGGTGCATTAAATGCAGCCCTAGCATGGTTTTCAGCACAATAACGAAACTAACCAAAAAGAAACCAAAACATCACTATTGGGTCCAGAAAAGTGGATTGGGTGCGTTCGTTTCGTTTCTAGTCAGAATCGGTGCATCGTTTCGTTTCCCGGTCGAATCGGTGCATTAAATGCAACCCTGGCATGGTTTTCGGCACAATAACGAAACTAACAAAATGAACCAAAACATCACTATTTGATCCAGAAAAGTGGATTGGGTGCGTTCGTTTCGTTTCTAGTCGGAATCGGTGCATCGTTTCGTTTCCCAGTCGAATCGCTGCATTAAATGGAACACTGGTATGGTTTTCGGCACAATATCGAAACTGAACATAACGAACCAAAACATCACTATTGGGTCCAGAAAAGTGGATTTGGTGCGTTCGTTTTGTTTCTGGAACGAATCGGTGCTTCGTTTTGTGTCCGGCCCGAATCGGTGCATTAAATGCAACCCCGGCATGGTTTTCGGCACAATAACGAAAGTGACCAAAACGAACCAAAACATCACTATTGGATTCAGAAAAGTGGATTGGGTGCGTTCGTTTCGTTTCTAGTCAGAATCGGTGCATCGTTTCATTTCCCGGTCGAATCGGTGCATTAAATGCAACCCTGGCATGGTTTTCGGCACAATAACGAAACTAACCAAAACGAACCAAAACATCACTATTGGATCCAGAAAAGTGGATTGAGTGCGTTCGTTTCGTTTCTTGTCGGAATCGGTGCATCGTTTCGTTTCGCGGTCGAATCGCTGCATTAAATGCAACCCTGGCATGGTTTTCGGCACAATAACGAAACTGAACAAAACATCACTATTGGGTCCAAAAAAGTGGATTCCGTGTGTTCATTTTGTTTCTGGGCAGAATTGGTGGATTGTTACGTTTTCGGCCCGAACCGGTGCATTAAATGCAACCCCGGCATGGTTGTCAGCAGAGTAACGAAACTGACCAACACGAACAAAAACATCTCTATTGGGTCCCAAACAGTAGATTGGGTGCGTTCATTTCATTTCTGGACCGAATCGGTGCATCGTTTCGTTTCTGGCCCGACTGGTGCATCATTTCATTTCTGGCCCGAATCGGTGCATTAAATGCAACCCCGGCATGATTTTCGACACAGTAACGAAACTAACCAAAACATCACAATTGGGACCAAAAAAATTGATTGGGTGCATTCGTTTCGTTTTCGGCCCGAACCGATGCTTTAAATGCAACCCCGGCATTGTTTTCGGCACAATTTTGAAAATGACCAAAACAAACCAAAACATCACTATTGGGTCCAAAAAAGTGGATTGGGTGCGTTCATTTCGTTTCTGGACCGAATCGGTGCATCATTTTGTTTCTGGCCCGAATTGGTGCATCATTTCGTTTTTGGCCCGAACTGGTGCATTAAATGCAACCCCGGCATGGTTTTCGGCGCAGTAACGAAACTGACCAAAACATCACAATTGGGTCTAAAATAATTGATTGGTTGCGTTCGTTTCATTTTTGGCCCGACCCGGTGCATTAAATGCAACCCCGTCATGGTTTTCGGCACAATAACGAAAATGACCAAAACGAACCAAAACATCACTATTGGATTCAGAAAAGTGGATTGGATGCGTTCATTTCGTTTCTAGTCGGAATCGGTGCGTCGTTTCGTTAGCCGGCCGAATTGGTGCATTAAATGCAGCCCTAGCATGGTTTTCGGCACAATAACGAAACTAACCAAAAAGAAACCAAAACATCACTATTGGATTCAGAAAAGTGGATTGGATGCGTTCATTTCGTTTCTAGTCGGAATCGGTGCGTCGTTTCGTTTCCCGGTCGAATCGGTGCATTAAATGCAACCCTGGCATGGTTTTCGGCACAATAACGAAACTAACAAAATGAACCAAAACATCACTATTTGATCCAGAAAAGTGGATTGGGTGCGTTCGTTTCGTTTCTAGTCGGAATCGGTGCATCGTTTCGTTTCCCAGTCGAATCGCTGCATTAAATGGAACACTGGTATGGTTTTCGGCACAATATCGAAACTGAACATAACGAACCAAAACATCACTATTGGGTCCAGAAAAATGGATTTGGTGCGTTCGTTTTGTTTCTGGAACGAATCGGTGCTTCGTTTTGTGTCCGGCCCGAATCGGTGCATTAAATGCAACCCCGGCATGGTTTTCGGCACAATAACGAAAGTGACCAAAACGAACCAAAACATCACTATTGGATTCAGAAAAGTGGATTGGGTGCGTTCGTTTCGTTTCTAGTCAGAATCGGTGCATCGTTTCATTTCCCGGTCGAATCGGTGCATTAAATGCAACCCTGGCATGGTTTTCGGCACAATAACGAAACTAACCAAAACGAACCAAAACATCACTATTGGATCCAGAAAAGTGGATTGAGTGCGTTCGTTTCGTTTCTTGTCGGAATCGGTGCATCGTTTCGTTTCGCGGTCGAATCGCTGCATTAAATGCAACCGTGGCATGGTTTTCGGCACAATAACGAAACTGAACAAAACATCACTATTGGGTCCAAAAAAGTGGATTCCGTGTGTTCATTTTGTTTCTGGGCAGAATTGGTGGATTGTTACGTTTTCGGCCCGAACCGGTGCATTAAATGCAACCCCGGCATGGTTGTCGGCAGAGTAACGAAACTGACCAACACGAACAAAAACATCACTATTGGGTCCCAAACAGTAGATTGGGTGCGTTCATTTCATTTCTGGACCGAATCGGTGCATCGTTTCGTTTCTGGCCCGACTGGTGCATCATTTCATTTCTGGCCCGAATCGGTGCATTAAATGCAACCCCGGCATGATTTTCGACACAGTAACGAAACTAACCAAAACATCACAATTGGGACCAAAAAAATTGATTGGGTGCATTCGTTTCGTTTTCGGCCCGAACCGATGCTTTAAATGCAACCCCGGCATTGTTTTCGGCACAATTTTGAAAATGACCAAAACAAACCAAAACATCACTATTGGGTCCAAAAAAGTGGATTGGGTGCGTTCATTTCGTTTCTGGACCGAATCGGTGCATCATTTTGTTTCTGGCCCGAATTGGTGCATCATTTCGTTTTTGGCCCGAACTGGTGCATTAAATGCAACCCCGGCATGGTTTTCGGCGCAGTAACGAAACTGACCAAAACATCACAATTGGGTCTAAAATAATTGATTGGTTGCGTTCGTTTCATTTTTGGCCCGACCCGGTGCATTAAATGCAACCCCGTCATGGTTTTCGGCACAATAACGAAAATGACCAAAACGAACCAAAACATCACTATTGGATTCAGAAAAGTGGATTGGATGCGTTCATTTCGTTTCTAGTCGGAATCGGTGCGTCGTTTCGTTTCCCGGCCGAATTGGTGCATTAAATGCAGCCCTAGCATGGTTTTCGGCACAATAACGAAACTAACCAAAAAGAAACCAAAACATCACTATTGGGTCCAGAAAAGTGGATTGGGTGCGTTCGTTTCGTTTCTAGTCAGAATCGGTGCATCGTTTCGTTTCCCGGTCGAATCGGTGCATTAAATGCAACCCTGGCATGGTTTTCGGCACAATAACGAAACTAACAAAATGAACCAAAACATCACTATTTGATCCAGAAAAGTGGATTGGGTGCGTTCGTTTCGTTTCTAGTCGGAATCGGTGCATCGTTTCGTTTCCCAGTCGAATCGCTGCATTAAATGGAACACTGGTATGGTTTTCGGCACAATATCGAAACTGAACATAACGAACCAAAACATCACTATTGGGTCCAGAAAAGTGGATTTGGTGCGTTCGTTTTGTTTCTGGAACGAATCGGTGCTTCGTTTTGTGTCCGGCCCGAATCGGTGCATTAAATGCAACCCCGGCATGGTTTTCGGCACAATAACGAAAGTGACCAAAACGAACCAAAACATCACTATTGGATTCAGAAAAGTGGATTGGGTGCGTTCGTTTCGTTTCTAGTCAGAATCGGTGCATCGTTTCATTTCCCGGTCGAATCGGTGCATTAAATGCAACCCTGGCATGGTTTTCGGCACAATAACGAAACTAACCAAAATGAACCAAAACATCACTATTGGATCCAGAAAAGTGGATTGAGTGCGTTCGTTTCGTTTCTTGTCGGAATCGGTGGATGGTTTCGTTTCGCGGTCGAATCGCTGCATTAAATGCAACCCTGGCATGGTTTTCGGCACAATAACGAAACTGAACAAAACATCACTATTGGGTCCAAAAAAGTGGATTCCATGTGTTCATTTTGTTTCTGGGCAGAATTGGTGGATTGTTACGTTTTCGGCCCGAACTGGTGCATTAAATGCAACCCCGGCATGGTTGTCGGCAGAGTAACGAAACTGACCAACACGAACAAAAACATCACTATTGGGTCCCAAACAGTAGATTGGGTGCGTTCATTTCATTTCTGGACCGAATCGGTGCATCGTTTCGTTTCTGGCCCGACTGGTGCATCGTTTCATTTCTGGCCCGAATCGGTGCATTAAATGCAACCCCGGCATGATTTTCGACACAGTAACGAAACTAACCAAAACATCACAATTGGGACCAAAAAAATTGATTGGGTGCATTCGTTTCGTTTTCGGCCCGAACCGATGCTTTAAATGCAACCCCGGCATTGTTTTCGGCACAATTTTGAAAATGACCAAAACAAACCAAAACATCACTATTGGGTCCAAAAAAGTGGATTGGGTGCGTTCATTTCGTTTCTGGACCGAATCGGTGCATCATTTTGTTTCTGGCCCGAATTGGTGCATCATTTCGTTTTTGGCCCGAACTGGTGCATTAAATGCAACCCCGGCATGGTTTTCGGCGCAGTAACGAAACTGACCAAAACATCACAATTGGGTCTAAAATAATTGATTGGTTGCGTTCGTTTCATTTTTGGCCCGACCCGGTGCATTAAATGCAACCCCGTCATGGTTTTCGGCACAATAACGAAAATGACCAAAACGAACCAAAACATCACTATTGGATTCAGAAAAGTGGATTGGATGCGTTCATTTCGTTTCTAGTCGGAATCGGTGCGTCGTTTCGTTAGCCGGCCGAATTGGTGCATTAAATGCAGCCCTAGCATGGTTTTCGGCACAATAACGAAACTAACCAAAAAGAAACCAAAACATCACTATTGGATTCAGAAAAGTGGATTGGATGCGTTCATTTCGTTTCTAGTCGGAATCGGTGCGTCGTTTCGTTTCCCGGTCGAATCGGTGCATTAAATGCAACCCTGGCATGGTTTTCGGCACAATAACGAAACTAACAAAATGAACCAAAACATCACTATTTGATCCAGAAAAGTGGATTGGGTGCGTTCGTTTCGTTTCTAGTCGGAATCGGTGCATCGTTTCGTTTCCCAGTCGAATCGCTGCATTAAATGGAACACTGGTATGGTTTTCGGCACAATATCGAAACTGAACATAACGAACCAAAACATCACTATTGGGTCCAGAAAAATGGATTTGGTGCGTTCGTTTTGTTTCTGGAACGAATCGGTGCTTCGTTTTGTGTCCGGCCCGAATCGGTGCATTAAATGCAACCCCGGCATGGTTTTCGGCACAATAACGAAAGTGACCAAAACGAACCAAAACATCACTATTGGATTCAGAAAAGTGGATTGGGTGCGTTCGTTTCGTTTCTAGTCAGAATCGGTGCATCGTTTCATTTCCCGGTCGAATCGGTGCATTAAATGCAACCCTGGCATGGTTTTCGGCACAATAACGAAACTAACCAAAACGAACCAAAACATCACTATTGGATCCAGAAAAGTGGATTGAGTGCGTTCGTTTCGTTTCTTGTCGGAATCGGTGCATCGTTTCGTTTCGCGGTCGAATCGCTGCATTAAATGCAACCCTGGCATGGTTTTCGGCACAATAACGAAACTGAACAAAACATCACTATTGGGTCCAAAAAAGTGGATTCCGTGTGTTCATTTTGTTTCTGGGCAGAATTGGTGGATTGTTACGTTTTCGGCCCGAACCGGTGCATTAAATGCAACCCCGGCATGGTTGTCAGCAGAGTAACGAAACTGACCAACACGAACAAAAACATCTCTATTGGGTCCCAAACAGTAGATTGGGTGCGTTCATTTCATTTCTGGACCGAATCGGTGCATCGTTTCGTTTCTGGCCCGACTGGTGCATCATTTCATTTCTGGCCCGAATCGGTGCATTAAATGCAACCCCGGCATGATTTTCGACACAGTAACGAAACTAACCAAAACATCACAATTGGGACCAAAAAAATTGATTGGGTGCATTCGTTTCGTTTTCGGCCCGAACCGATGCTTTAAATGCAACCCCGGCATTGTTTTCGGCACAATTTTGAAAATGACCAAAACAAACCAAAACATCACTATTGGGTCCAAAAAAGTGGATTGGGTGCGTTCATTTCGTTTCTGGACCGAATCGGTGCATCATTTTGTTTCTGGCCCGAATTGGTGCATCATTTCGTTTTTGGCCCGAACTGGTGCATTAAATGCAACCCCGGCATGGTTTTCGGCGCAGTAACGAAACTGACCAAAACATCACAATTGGGTCTAAAATAATTGATTGGTTGCGTTCGTTTCATTTTTGGCCCGACCCGGTGCATTAAATGCAACCCCGTCATGGTTTTCGGCACAATAACGAAAATGACCAAAACGAACCAAAACATCACTATTGGATTCAGAAAAGTGGATTGGATGCGTTCATTTCGTTTCTAGTCGGAATCGGTGCGTCGTTTCGTTAGCCGGCCGAATTGGTGCATTAAATGCAGCCCTAGCATGGTTTTCGGCACAATAACGAAACTAACCAAAAAGAAACCAAAACATCACTATTGGATTCAGAAAAGTGGATTGGATGCGTTCATTTCGTTTCTAGTCGGAATCGGTGCGTCGTTTCGTTTCCCGGTCGAATCGGTGCATTAAATGCAACCCTGGCATGGTTTTCGGCACAATAACGAAACTAACAAAATGAACCAAAACATCACTATTTGATCCAGAAAAGTGGATTGGGTGCGTTCGTTTCGTTTCTAGTCGGAATCGGTGCATCGTTTCGTTTCCCAGTCGAATCGCTGCATTAAATGGAACACTGGTATGGTTTTCGGCACAATATCGAAACTGAACATAACGAACCAAAACATCACTATTGGGTCCAGAAAAATGGATTTGGTGCGTTCGTTTTGTTTCTGGAACGAATCGGTGCTTCGTTTTGTGTCCGGCCCGAATCGGTGCATTAAATGCAACCCCGGCATGGTTTTCGGCACAATAACGAAAGTGACCAAAACGAACCAAAACATCACTATTGGATTCAGAAAAGTGGATTGGGTGCGTTCGTTTCGTTTCTAGTCAGAATCGGTGCATCGTTTCATTTCCCGGTCGAATCGGTGCATTAAATGCAACCCTGGCATGGTTTTCGGCACAATAACGAAACTAACCAAAACGAACCAAAACATCACTATTGGATCCAGAAAAGTGGATTGAGTGCGTTCGTTTCGTTTCTTGTCGGAATCGGTGCATCGTTTCGTTTCGCGGTCGAATCGCTGCATTAAATGCAACCCTGGCATGGTTTTCGGCACAATAACGAAACTGAACAAAACATCACTATTGGGTCCAAAAAAGTGGATTCCGTGTGTTCATTTTGTTTCTGGGCAGAATTGGTGGATTGTTACGTTTTCGGCCCGAACCGGTGCATTAAATGCAACCCCGGCATGGTTGTCGGCAGAGTAACGAAACTGACCAACACGAACAAAAACATCACTATTGGGTCCCAAACAGTAGATTGGGTGCGTTCATTTCATTTCTGGACCGAATCGGGGCATCGTTTCGTTTCTGGCCCGACTGGTGCATCATTTCATTTCTGGCCCGAATCGGTGCATTAAATGCAACCCCGGCATGATTTTCGACACAGTAACGAAACTAACCAAAACATCACAATTGGGACCAAAAAAATTGATTGGGTGCATTCGTTTCGTTTTCGGCCCGAACCGATGCTTTAAATGCAACCCCGGCATTGTTTTCGGCACAATTTTGAAAATGACCAAAACAAACCAAAACATCACTATTGGGTCCAAAAAAGTGGATTGGGTGCGTTCATTTCGTTTCTGGACCGAATCGGTGCATCATTTTGTTTCTGGCCCGAATTGGTGCATCATTTCGTTTTTGGCCCGAACTGGTGCATTAAATGCAACCCCGGCATGGTTTTCGGCGCAGTAACGAAACTGACCAAAACATCACAATTGGGTCTAAAATAATTGATTGGTTGCGTTCGTTTCATTTTTGGCCCGACCCGGTGCATTAAATGCAACCCCGTCATGGTTTTCGGCACAATAACGAAAATGACCAAAACGAACCAAAACATCACTATTGGATTCAGAAAAGTGGATTGGATGCGTTCATTTCGTTTCTAGTCGGAATCGGTGCGTCGTTTCGTTTCCCGGCCGAATTGGTGCATTAAATGCAGCCCTAGCATGGTTTTCGGCACAATAACGAAACTAAGCAAAAAGAAACCAAAACATCACTATTGGGTCCAGAAAAGTGGATTGGGTGCGTTCGTTTCGTTTCTAGTCAGAATCGGTGCATCGTTTCGTTTCCCGGTCGAATCGGTGCATTAAATGCAACCCTGGCATGGTTTTCGGCACAATAACGAAACTAACAAAATGAACCAAAACATCACTATTTGATCCAGAAAAGTGGATTGGGTGCGTTCGTTTCGTTTCTAGTCGGAATCGGTGCATCGTTTCGTTTCCCAGTCGAATCGCTGCATTAAATGGAACACTGGTATGGTTTTCGGCACAATATCGAAACTGAACATAACGAACCAAAACATCACTATTGGGTCCAGAAAAGTGGATTTGGTGCGTTCGTTTTGTTTCTGGAACGAATCGGTGCTTCGTTTTGTGTCCGGCCCGAATCGGTGCATTAAATGCAACCCCGGCATGGTTTTCGGCACAATAACGAAAGTGACCAAAACGAACCAAAACATCACTATTGGATTCAGAAAAGTGGATTGGGTGCGTTCGTTTCGTTTCTAGTCAGAATCGGTGCATCGTTTCATTTCCCGGTCGAATCGGTGCATTAAATGCAACCCTGGCATGGTTTTCGGCACAATAACGAAACTAACCAAAATGAACCAAAACATCACTATTGGATCCAGAAAAGTGGATTGAGTGCGTTCGTTTCGTTTCTTGTCGGAATCGGTGCATCGTTTCGTTTCGCGGTCGAATCGCTGCATTAAATGCAACCCTGGCATGGTTTTCGGCACAATAACGAAACTAACAAAATGAACCAAAACATCACTATTTGATCCAGAAAAGTGGATTGGGTGCGTTCGTTTCGTTTCTAGTCGGAATCGGTGCATCGTTTCGTTTCCCAGTCGAATCGCTGCATTAAATGGAACACTGGTATGGTTTTCGGCACAATATCGAAACTGAACATAACGAACCAAAACATCACTATTGGGTCCAGAAAAATGGATTTGGTGCGTTCGTTTTGTTTCTGGAACGAATCGGTGCTTCGTTTTGTGTCCGGCCCGAATCGGTGCATTAAATGCAACCCCGGCATGGTTTTCGGCACAATAACGAAAGTGACCAAAACGAACCAAAACATCACTATTGGATTCAGAAAAGTGGATTGGGTGCGTTCGTTTCGTTTCTAGTCAGAATCGGTGCATCGTTTCATTTCCCGGTCGAATCGGTGCATTAAATGCAACCCTGGCATGGTTTTCGGCACAATAACGAAACTAACCAAAACGAACCAAAACATCACTATTGGATCCAGAAAAGTGGATTGAGTGCGTTCGTTTCGTTTCTTGTCGGAATCGGTGGATGGTTTCGTTTCGCGGTCGAATCGCTGCATTAAATGCAACCCTGGCATGGTTTTCGGCACAATAACGAAACTGAACAAAACATCACTATTGGGTCCAAAAAAGTGGATTCCATGTGTTCATTTTGTTTCTGGGCAGAATTGGTGGATTGTTACGTTTTCGGCCCGAACTGGTGCATTAAATGCAACCCCGGCATGGTTGTCGGCAGAGTAACGAAACTGACCAACACGAACAAAAACATCACTATTGGGTCCCAAACAGTAGATTGGGTGCGTTCATTTCATTTCTGGACCGAATCGGTGCATCGTTTCGTTTCTGGCCCGACTGGTGCATCGTTTCATTTCTGGCCCGAATCGGTGCATTAAATGCAACCCCGGCATGATTTTCGACACAGTAACGAAACTAACCAAAACATCACAATTGGGACCAAAAAAATTGATTGGGTGCATTCGTTTCGTTTTCGGCCCGAACCGATGCTTTAAATGCAACCCCGGCATTGTTTTCGGCACAATTTTGAAAATGACCAAAACAAACCAAAACATCACTATTGGGTCCAAAAAAGTGGATTGGGTGCGTTCATTTCGTTTCTGGACCGAATCGGTGCATCATTTTGTTTCTGGCCCGAATTGGTGCATCATTTCGTTTTTGGCCCGAACTGGTGCATTAAATGCAACCCCGGCATGGTTTTCGGCGCAGTAACGAAACTGACCAAAACATCACAATTGGGTCTAAAATAATTGATTGGTTGCGTTCGTTTCATTTTTGGCCCGACCCGGTGCATTAAATGCAACCCCGTCATGGTTTTCGGCACAATAACGAAAATGACCAAAACGAACCAAAACATCACTATTGGATTCAGAAAAGTGGATTGGATGCGTTCATTTCGTTTCTAGTCGGAATCGGTGCGTCGTTTCGTTAGCCGGCCGAATTGGTGCATTAAATGCAGCCCTAGCATGGTTTTCGGCACAATAACGAAACTAACCAAAAAGAAACCAAAACATCACTATTGGATTCAGAAAAGTGGATTGGATGCGTTCATTTCGTTTCTAGTCGGAATCGGTGCGTCGTTTCGTTTCCCGGTCGAATCGGTGCATTAAATGCAACCCTGGCATGGTTTTCGGCACAATAACGAAACTAACAAAATGAACCAAAACATCACTATTTGATCCAGAAAAGTGGATTGGGTGCGTTCGTTTCGTTTCTAGTCGGAATCGGTGCATCGTTTCGTTTCCCAGTCGAATCGCTGCATTAAATGGAACACTGGTATGGTTTTCGGCACAATATCGAAACTGAACATAACGAACCAAAACATCACTATTGGGTCCAGAAAAATGGATTTGGTGCGTTCGTTTTGTTTCTGGAACGAATCGGTGCTTCGTTTTGTGTCCGGCCCGAATCGGTGCATTAAATGCAACCCCGGCATGGTTTTCGGCACAATAACGAAAGTGACCAAAACGAACCAAAACATCACTATTGGATTCAGAAAAGTGGATTGGGTGCGTTCGTTTCGTTTCTAGTCAGAATCGGTGCATCGTTTCATTTCCCGGTCGAATCGGTGCATTAAATGCAACCCTGGCATGGTTTTCGGCACAATAACGAAACTAACCAAAACGAACCAAAACATCACTATTGGATCCAGAAAAGTGGATTGAGTGCGTTCGTTTCGTTTCTTGTCGGAATCGGTGCATCGTTTCGTTTCGCGGTCGAATCGCTGCATTAAATGCAACCCTGGCATGGTTTTCGGCACAATAACGAAACTGAACAAAACATCACTATTGGGTCCAAAAAAGTGGATTCCGTGTGTTCATTTTGTTTCTGGGCAGAATTGGTGGATTGTTACGTTTTCGGCCCGAACCGGTGCATTAAATGCAACCCCGGCATGGTTGTCGGCAGAGTAACGAAACTGACCAACACGAACAAAAACATCACTATTGGGTCCCAAACAGTAGATTGGGTGCGTTCATTTCATTTCTGGACCGAATCGGTGCATCGTTTCGTTTCTGGCCCGACTGGTGCATCATTTCATTTCTGGCCCGAATCGGTGCATTAAATGCAACCCCGGCATGATTTTCGACACAGTAACGAAACTAACCAAAACATCACAATTGGGACCAAAAAAATTGATTGGGTGCATTCGTTTCGTTTTCGGCCCGAACCGATGCTTTAAATGCAACCCCGGCATTGTTTTCGGCACAATTTTGAAAATGACCAAAACAAACCAAAACATCACTATTGGGTCCAAAAAAGTGGATTGGGTGCGTTCATTTCGTTTCTGGACCGAATCGGTGCATCATTTTGTTTCTGGCCCGAATTGGTGCATCATTTCGTTTTTGGCCCGAACTGGTGCATTAAATGCAACCCCGGCATGGTTTTCGGCGCAGTAACGAAACTGACCAAAACATCACAATTGGGTCTAAAATAATTGATTGGTTGCGTTCGTTTCATTTTTGGCCCGACCCGGTGCATTAAATGCAACCCCGTCATGGTTTTCGGCACAATAACGAAAATGACCAAAACGAACCAAAACATCACTATTGGATTCAGAAAAGTGGATTGGATGCGTTCATTTCGTTTCTAGTCGGAATCGGTGCGTCGTTTCGTTTCCCGGCCGAATTGGTGCATTAAATGCAGCCCTAGCATGGTTTTCGGCACAATAACGAAACTAACCAAAAAGAAACCAAAACATCACTATTGGGTCCAGAAAAGTGGATTGGGTGCGTTCGTTTCGTTTCTAGTCAGAATCGGTGCATCGTTTCGTTTCCCGGTCGAATCGGTGCATTAAATGCAACCCTGGCATGGTTTTCGGCACAATAACGAAACTAACAAAATGAACCAAAACATCACTATTTGATCCAGAAAAGTGGATTGGGTGCGTTCGTTTCGTTTCTAGTCGGAATCGGTGCATCGTTTCGTTTCCCAGTCGAATCGCTGCATTAAATGGAACACTGGTATGGTTTTCGGCACAATATCGAAACTGAACATAACGAACCAAAACATCACTATTGGGTCCAGAAAAGTGGATTTGGTGCGTTCGTTTTGTTTCTGGAGCGAATCGGTGCTTCGTTTTGTGTCCGGCCCGAATCGGTGCATTAAATGCAACCCCGGCATGGTTTTCGGCACAATAACGAAAGTGACCAAAACGAACCAAAACATCACTATTGGATTCAGAAAAGTGGATTGGGTGCGTTCGTTTCGTTTCTAGTCAGAATCGGTGCATCGTTTCATTTCCCGGTCGAATCGGTGCATTAAATGCAACCCTGGCATGGTTTTCGGCACAATAACGAAACTAACCAAAATGAACCAAAACATCACTATTGGATCCAGAAAAGTGGATTGAGTGCGTTCGTTTCGTTTCTTGTCGGAATCGGTGGATGGTTTCGTTTCGCGGTCGAATCGCTGCATTAAATGCAACCCTGGCATGGTTTTCGGCACAATAACGAAACTGAACAAAACATCACTATTGGGTCCAAAAAAGTGGATTCCATGTGTTCATTTTGTTTCTGGGCAGAATTGGTGGATTGTTACGTTTTCGGCCCGAACTGGTGCATTAAATGCAACCCCGGCATGGTTGTCGGCAGAGTAACGAAACTGACCAACACGAACAAAAACATCACTATTGGGTCCCAAACAGTAGATTGGGTGCGTTCATTTCATTTCTGGACCGAATCGGTGCATCGTTTCGTTTCTGGCCCGACTGGTGCATCGTTTCATTTCTGGCCCGAATCGGTGCATTAAATGCAACCCCGGCATGATTTTCGACACAGTAACGAAACTAACCAAAACATCACAATTGGGACCAAAAAAATTGATTGGGTGCATTCGTTTCGTTGTCGGCCCGAACCGATGCTTTAAATGCAACCCCGGCATTGTTTTCGGCACAATTTTGAAAATGACCAAAACAAACCAAAACATCACTATTGGGTCCAAAAAAGTGGATTGGGTGCGTTCATTTCGTTTCTGGACCGAATCGGTGCATCATTTTGTTTCTGGCCCGAATTGGTGCATCATTTCGTTTTTGGCCCGAACTGGTGCATTAAATGCAACCCCGGCATGGTTTTCGGCGCAGTAACGAAACTGACCAAAACATCACAATTGGGTCTAAAATAATTGATTGGTTGCGTTCGTTTCATTTTTGGCCCGACCCGGTGCATTAAATGCAACCCCGTCATGGTTTTCGGCACAATAACGAAAATGACCATAACGAACCAAAACATCACTATTGGATTCAGAAAAGTGGATTGGATGCGTTCATTTCGTTTCTAGTCGGAATCGGTGCGTCGTTTCGTTTCCCGGCC
Organism: Echinochloa phyllopogon; assembly: GCA_033239725.1. Classification (NCBI taxonomy): domain Eukaryota; kingdom Viridiplantae; phylum Streptophyta; class Magnoliopsida; order Poales; family Poaceae; genus Echinochloa; species Echinochloa phyllopogon. The sequence goes on along the minus strand of BTCW01000014.1, from coordinate 33,760,684 downwards.
GAATTGGTGCATTAAATGCAGCCCTAGCATGGTTTTCGGCACAATAACGAAACTAACCAAAAAGAAACCAAAACATCACTATTGGGTCCAGAAAAGTGGATTGGGTGCGTTCGTTTCGTTTCTAGTCAGAATCGGCGCATCGTTTCGTTTCCCGGTCGAATCGGTGCATTAAATGCAACCCTGGCATGGTTTTCGGCACAATAACGAAACTAACAAAATGAACCAAAACATCACTATTTGATCCAGAAAAGTGGATTGGGTGCGTTCGTTTCGTTTCTAGTCGGAATCGGTGCATCGTTTCGTTTCCCAGTCGAATCGCTGCATTAAATGGAACACTGGTATGGTTTTCGGCACAATATCGAAACTGAACATAACGAACCAAAACATCACTATTGGGTCCAGAAAAGTGGATTTGGTGCGTTCGTTTTGTTTCTGGAACGAATCGGTGCTTCGTTTTGTGTCCGGCCCGAATCGGTGCATTAAATGCAACCCCGGCATGGTTTTCGGCACAATAACGAAAGTGACCAAAACGAACCAAAACATCACTATTGGATTCAGAAAAGTGGATTGGGTGCGTTCGTTTCGTTTCTAGTCAGAATCGGTGCATCGTTTCATTTCCCGGTCGAATCGGTGCATTAAATGCAACCCTGGCATGGTTTTTGGCACAATAACGAAACTAACCAAAATGAACCAAAACATCACTATTGGATCCAGAAAAGTGGATTGAGTGCGTTCGTTTCGTTTCTTGTCGGAATCGGTGGATGGTTTCGTTTCGCGGTCGAATCGCTGCATTAAATGCAACCCTGGCATGGTTTTCGGCACAATAACGAAACTGAACAAAACATCACTATTGGGTCCAAAAAAGTGGATTCCATGTGTTCATTTTGTTTCTGGGCAGAATTGGTGGATTGTTACGTTTTCGGCCCGAACTGGTGCATTAAATGCAACCCCGGCATGGTTGTCGGCAGAGTAACGAAACTGACCAACACGAACAAAAACATCACTATTGGGTCCCAAACAGTAGATTGGGTGCGTTCATTTCATTTCTGGACCGAATCGGTGCATCGTTTCGTTTCTGGCCCGACTGGTGCATCATTTCATTTCTGGCCCGAATCGGTGCATTAAATGCAACCCCGGCATGATTTTCGACACAATAACGAAACTAACCAAAACATCACAATTGGGACCAAAAAAATTGATTGGGTGCATTCGTTTCGTTTTCGGCCCGAACCGATGCTTTAAATGCAACCCCGGCATTGTTTTCGGCACAATTTTGAAAATGACCAAAACAAACCAAAACATCACTATTGGGTCCAAAAAAGTGGATTGGGTGCGTTCATTTCGTTTCTGGACCGAATCGGTGCATCATTTTGTTTCTGGCCCGAATTGGTGCATCATTTCGTTTTTGGCCCGAACTGGTGCATTAAATGCAACCCCGGCATGGTTTTCGGCGCAGTAACGAAACTGACCAAAACATCACAATTGGGTCTAAAATAATTGATTGGTTGCGTTCGTTTCATTTTTGGCCCGACCCGGTGCATTAAATGCAACCCCGTCATGGTTTTCGGCACAATAACAAAAATGACCAAAACGAACCAAAACATCACTATTGGATTCAGAAAAGTGGATTGGATGCGTTCATTTCGTTTCTAGTCGGAATCGGTGCGTCGTTTCGTTTCCCGGCCGAATTGGTGCATTAAATGCAGCCCTAGCATGGTTTTCGGCACAATAACGAAACTAACCAAAAAGAAACCAAAACATCACTATTGGGTCCAGAAAAGTGGATTGGGTGCGTTCGTTTCGTTTCTAGTCAGAATCGGTGCATCGTTTCGTTTCCCGGTCGAATCGGTGCATTAAATGCAACCCTGGCATGGTTTTCGGCACAATAACGAAACTAACAAAATGAACCAAAACATCACTATTTGATCCAGAAAAGTGGATTGGGTGCGTTCGTTTCGTTTCTAGTCGGAATCGGTGCATCGTTTCGTTTCCCAGTCGAATCGCTGCATTAAATGGAACACTGGTATGGTTTTCGGCACAATATCGAAACTGAACATAACGAACCAAAACATCACTATTGGGTCCAGAAAAGTGGATTTGGTGCGTTCGTTTTGTTTCTGGAACGAATCGGTGCTTCGTTTTGTGTCCGGCCCGAATCGGTGCATTAAATGCAACCCCGGCATGGTTTTCGGCACAATAACGAAAGTGACCAAAACGAACCAAAACATCACTATTGGATCCAGAAAAGTGGATTGGGTGCGTTCGTTTCGTTTCTAGTCGGAATCGGTGCATCGTTTCGTTTCCCGGTCGAATCGGAGAATTAAATGCAACCCTGGCATGGTTTTCGGCACAATATCGAAACCAACAAAAACATAACTATTGGGTCCAGAAAAGTGGATTGGGTTCGTTCGTTTCGTTTCTAGTCGAAATCGGTGCATCGTTTCGTTTCCCGATCGAATCGCTACATTAAATGCAACCCTGACATGGTTTTCGGCACAATATCGAAACTGAACAAAACGAACCAAAGCATCACTATTGGGTCCAAAAGAGTGGATTTGGTGCGTTCATTTCGTTTCCGGACCGAATCAGTGCATCATTTTGTTTCTGGCCCGAATTGGTCCATTGTTTCATTTTTGGCCCGAACCGGCGCATTAAATGCAACCCCGACACGGTTTTTGGCACAGTAACGAAACTGACCAAAACATCACAATTGGTTCCAAAAAAATTGATTGGGTATGTTCATTTCGTTTCCAGCCCAAAACTAACCAAAACGAACCAAAATATCACTATTGGGTCCAAAAAATGGATTGGGTGTGTTCGTTTTGTTTCTGGAACGAATCGGTGCATCGTTTTGTGTCCGGCCTGAATCGGTGCATTAAGTGCAACCCCGACATGGTTTTCGGCACAAGAACGAAAGTGACCAAAACGAACGAAAACATCACTATTGGATTCAGAAAAGTGGATTGGGTGCATTCGTTTCGTTTCTAGTCGGAGTCGGTGCATCGTTTCATTTCCCGGTCGAATCGGTGCATTAAATGCAACCCTGGCATGGTTTTCGGCACAATAACGAAACTAACCAAAACATCACATATCCAGAAAAGTGGATTGGGTGTGTTCGTTTCGTTTCTAGTCGGAATCGGTGCATCGTTTCGTTTCCCGGTCGAATCGCTGCATTAAATGCAACCCTAGCATGGTTTTCGGCACAACAACGAAACTGACCAAAACATCACTATTGGGTCCAAAAAAGTGGATTGCGTGGGTTCGTTTTGTTTCTTGGCCGAATCGGTGGATCGTTTCGTTTTCGGCCCGAACCGGTGCATTAAATGCAACCCCGGCATGGTTGTCGGCACAGTAACGAAACTGACCAACACGAACCAAAACATCACAATTGGGTCCAAAACAGTAGATTGGGTGCGTTCATTTCATTTCTGGACCGAATCGGTGCATCGTTTCGTTTCTGGCCCGAATGGTGCATCTTTTCATTTCTGGCCTGAATCGGTGCATTAAATCCAACCCCGGCATGATTTTTGACACATTAACGAAACTAACCAAAACATCACAATTGGGACAAAAAAAATTGATTGGGTGCATTCGTTTCGTTTTCGGCCTGAACCGATGCATTGAATGCAACACCGGCATGGTTTTTGGCACAATATTGAAAGTGACCAAAACGAACCAAAACATCACTATTGGGTCCAAAAAAGTGGATTGGGTGCGTTCATTTCATTTCTGGACCGAATCGGTGCATCATTTTGTTTCTGGCTCGAATTGGTGCATCGTTTCGTTTTTGGCACGAACCGGTGTATTAAATGCAACCCCGGCATGGTTGTCGGCACAGTAACGAAACTGACCAACACAAACCAAAACATTACTATTGGGTCCAAAACAGTAGATTGGGTGCGTTCATTTCATTTTTGGAACGAATTGAAGCATCGTTTCGTTTCTGGCCCGAATGGTGCATCATTTCATTTCTGGACCGAATCGGTGCATTAAATGCAACCCCGACATGATTTTAGACACATTAACGAAACTAACCAAAACATCACAATTGGGACAAAAAAATTGATTGGGTGCATTCGTTTCATTTTCGGCCTGAACTGATGCATTAAATGCAACCCCGGCATAGTTTTCGGCACAATATTGAAAGTGACCAAAACGAACCAAAACATCACTATTGGGTCCAAAAAAGTGGATTGGGTGCGTTCATTTCGTTTCTGGACCGAATCGGTGCATCATTTTGTTTCTGGCACGAATTGGTGCATCGTTTCGTTTATGCCCCGAACTGGTGCATTAAATGCAACCCCGGCATGGTTTTCGGCGTAGTAACGAAACTGACCAAAACATCACAATTTGGTCCAAAATAATTGATTGGGTGCGTTCGTTTCGTTTTTGGCCCGACCCGATGCATTAAATGCAACCCCCGTCATGGTTTTCGGCACAATAACAAAAATGACCAAAACGAACCAAAACATCACTATTGGATTCAGAAAAGTGGATTGGGTGCGTTCGTTTCGTTTATAGTCGGAATCGGTGCGTCGTTTCGTTTCGCGGTCGAATCGGTGCATTAAATGCAACCCTGGCATGGTTTCCGGCACAATAACAAAACTAACCAAAACGAACCAAAACATCACTATTGGGTCCAGAAAAGTGGATTGGGTGCGTTCGTTTAGTTTCTAGTCGTAGTCGGTGCATCGTTTCGTTTCCCGGTCGAATCGCTACATTAAATGCAACCCTGGCATGGTTTTCGGGACAATATCGAAACTGAACAAAACGAACCAAAACATCACTATTGGGTCAAAAAAGTGGATTGGGTGCATTCATTTAGTTTCCGGACCGAATCGGTGCATCATTTTGTTTCTGGCCCGAATTGGTGCATCGTTTCGTTTTTGGCCCGAACCGGCGCATTAAATGCAACCCCGACACGGTTTTTGGCACAGTAACGAAACTGACCAAAACATCACAATTGGTTCCAAAAAAATTGATTGGGTATGTTCATTTCGTTTCCAGCCCAAAACTAACCAAAACGAACCAAAATATCACTATTGGGTCCAAAAAATGGATTGGGTGTGTTCGTTTTGTTTCTGGAACGAATCGGTGCATCGTTTTGTGTCCGGCCTGAATCGGTGCATTAAGTGCAACCCCGACATGGTTTTCGGCACAATAACGAAAGTGACCAAAACGAACCAAAACATCACTATTGGATTCAGAAAAGTGGATTGGGTGCGTTCGTTTCGTTTCTAGTCGGAGTCGGTGCATCGTTTCATTTCCCGGTCGAATCGGTGCATTAAATGCAACCCTGGCATGGTTTTCGGCACAATAACGAAACTAACCAAAACATCACATATCCAGAAAAGTGGATTGGGTGTGTTCGTTTCGTTTCTAGTCGGAATCGGTGCATCGTTTCGTTTCCCGGTCGAATCGCTGCATTAAATGCAACCCTAGCATGGTTTTCGGCACAACAACGAAACTGACCAAAACATCACTATTGGGTCCAAAAAAGTGGATTGCGTGGGTTCGTTTTGTTTCTTGGCCGAATCGGTGGATCGTTTCGTTTTCGGCCCGAACCGGTGCATTAAATGCAACCCCGGCATGGTTGTCGGCACAGTAACGAAACTGACCAACACGAACCAAAACATCACAATTGGGTCCAAAACAGTAGATTGGGTGCGTTCATTTCATTTCTGGACCGAATCGGTGCATCGTTTCGTTTCTGGCCCGAATGGTGCATCTTTTCATTTCTGGCCTGAATCGGTGCATTAAATCCAACCCCGGCATGATTTTTGACACATTAACGAAACTAACCAAAACATCACAATTGGGACAAAAAAAATTGATTGGGTGCATTCGTTTCGTTTTCGGCCTGAACCGATGCATTGAATGCAACACCGGCATGGTTTTTGGCACAATATTGAAAGTGACCAAAACGAACCAAAACATCACTATTGGGTCCAAAAAAGTGGATTGGGTGCGTTCATTTCATTTCTGGACCGAATCGGTGCATCATTTTGTTTCTGGCTCGAATTGGTGCATCGTTTCGTTTTTGGCACGAACCGGTGTATTAAATGCAACCCCGGCATGGTTGTCGGCACAGTAACGAAACTGACCAACACAAACCAAAACATTACTATTGGGTCCAAAACAGTAGATTGGGTGCGTTCATTTCATTTTTGGAACGAATTGAAGCATCGTTTCGTTTCTGGCCCGAATGGTGCATCATTTCATTTCTGGACCGAATCGGTGCATTAAATGCAACCCCGACATGATTTTAGACACATTAACGAAACTAACCAAAACATCACAATTGGGACAAAAAAATTGATTGGGTGCATTCGTTTCGTTTTCGGCCTGAACTGATGCATTAAATGCAACCCCGGCATAGTTTTCGGCACAATATTGAAAGTGACCAAAACGAACCAAAACATCACTATTGGGTCCAAAAAAGTGGATTGGGTGCGTTCATTTCGTTTCTGGACCGAATCGGTGCATCATTTTGTTTCTGGCACGAATTGGTGCATCGTTTCGTTTATGCCCCGAACTGGTGCATTAAATGCAACCCCGGCATGGTTTTCGGCGTAGTAACGAAACTGACCAAAACATCACAATTTGGTCCAAAATAATTGATTGGGTGCGTTCGTTTCGTTTTTGGCCCGACCCGATGCATTAAATGCAACCCCCGTCATGGTTTTCGGCACAATAACAAAAATGACCAAAACGAACCAAAACATCACTATTGGATTCAGAAAAGTGGATTGGGTGCGTTCGTTTCGTTTATAGTCGGAATCGGTGCGTCGTTTCGTTTCGCGGTCGAATCGGTGCATTAAATGCAACCCTGGCATGGTTTCCGGCACAATAACAAAACTAACCAAAACGAACCAAAACATCACTATTGGGTCCAGAAAAGTGGATTGGGTGCGTTCGTTTAGTTTCTAGTCGTAGTCGGTGCATCGTTTCGTTTCCCGGTCGAATCGCTACATTAAATGCAACCCTGGCATGGTTTTCGGGACAATATCGAAACTGAACAAAACGAACCAAAACATCACTATTGGGTCAAAAAAGTGGATTGGGTGCATTCATTTAGTTTCCGGACCGAATCGGTGCATCATTTTGTTTCTGGCCCGAATTGGTGCATCGTTTCGTTTTTGGCCCGAACCGGCGCATTAAATGCAACCCCGACACGGTTTTTGGCACAGTAACGAAACTGACCAAAACATCACAATTGGTTCCAAAAAAATTGATTGGGTATGTTCATTTCGTTTCCAGCCCAAAACTAACCAAAACGAACCAAAATATCACTATTGGGTCCAAAAAATGGATTGGGTGTGTTCGTTTTGTTTCTGGAACGAATCGGTGCATCGTTTTGTGTCCGGCCTGAATCGGTGCATTAAGTGCAACCCCGACATGGTTTTCGGCACAATAACGAAAGTGACCAAAACGAACCAAAACATCACTATTGGATTCAGAAAAGTGGATTGGGTGCGTTCGTTTCGTTTCTAGTCGGAGTCGGTGCATCGTTTCATTTCCCGGTCGAATCGGTGCATTAAATGCAACCCTGGCATGGTTTTCGGCACAATAACGAAACTAACCAAAACATCACATATCCAGAAAAGTGGATTGGGTGTGTTCGTTTCGTTTCTAGTCGGAATCGGTGCATCGTTTCGTTTCCCGGTCGAATCGCTGCATTAAATGCAACCCTAGCATGGTTTTCGGCACAACAACGAAACTGACCAAAACATCACTATTGGGTCCAAAAAAGTGGATTGCGTGGGTTCGTTTTGTTTCTTGGCCGAATCGGTGGATCGTTTCGTTTTCGGCCCGAACCGGTGCATTAAATGCAACCCCGGCATGGTTGTCGGCACAGTAACGAAACTGACCAACACGAACCAAAACATCACAATTGGGTCCAAAACAGTAGATTGGGTGCGTTCATTTCATTTCTGGACCGAATCGGTGCATCGTTTCGTTTCTGGCCCGAATGGTGCATCTTTTCATTTCTGGCCTGAATCGGTGCATTAAATCCAACCCCGGCATGATTTTTGACACATTAACGAAACTAACCAAAACATCACAATTGGGACAAAAAAAATTGATTGGGTGCATTCGTTTCGTTTTCGGCCTGAACCGATGCATTGAATGCAACACCGGCATGGTTTTTGGCACAATATTGAAAGTGACCAAAACGAACCAAAACATCACTATTGGGTCCAAAAAAGTGGATTGGGTGCGTTCATTTCATTTCTGGACCGAATCGGTGCATCATTTTGTTTCTGGCTCGAATTGGTGCATCGTTTCGTTTTTGGCACGAACCGGTGTATTAAATGCAACCCCGGCATGGTTGTCGGCACAGTAACGAAACTGACCAACACAAACCAAAACATTACTATTGGGTCCAAAACAGTAGATTGGGTGCGTTCATTTCATTTTTGGAACGAATTGAAGCATCGTTTCGTTTCTGGCCCGAATGGTGCATCATTTCATTTCTGGACCGAATCGGTGCATTAAATGCAACCCCGACATGATTTTAGACACATTAACGAAACTAACCAAAACATCACAATTGGGACAAAAAAATTGATTGGGTGCATTCGTTTCGTTTTCGGCCTGAACTGATGCATTAAATGCAACCCCGGCATAGTTTTCGGCACAATATTGAAAGTGACCAAAACGAACCAAAACATCACTATTGGGTCCAAAAAAGTGGATTGGGTGCGTTCATTTCGTTTCTGGACCGAATCGGTGCATCATTTTGTTTCTGGCACGAATTGGTGCATCGTTTCGTTTATGCCCCGAACTGGTGCATTAAATGCAACCCCGGCATGGTTTTCGGCGTAGTAACGAAACTGACCAAAACATCACAATTTGGTCCAAAATAATTGATTGGGTGCGTTCGTTTCGTTTTTGGCCCGACCCGATGCATTAAATGCAACCCCCGTCATGGTTTTCGGCACAATAACAAAAATGACCAAAACGAACCAAAACATCACTATTGGATTCAGAAAAGTGGATTGGGTGCGTTCGTTTCGTTTATAGTCGGAATCGGTGCGTCGTTTCGTTTCGCGGTCGAATCGGTGCATTAAATGCAACCCTGGCATGGTTTCCGGCACAATAACAAAACTAACCAAAACGAACCAAAACATCACTATTGGGTCCAGAAAAGTGGATTGGGTGCGTTCGTTTAGTTTCTAGTCGTAGTCGGTGCATCGTTTCGTTTCCCGGTCGAATCGCTACATTAAATGCAACCCTGGCATGGTTTTCGGGACAATATCGAAACTGAACAAAACGAACCAAAACATCACTATTGGGTCAAAAAAGTGGATTGGGTGCATTCATTTAGTTTCCGGACCGAATCGGTGCATCATTTTGTTTCTGGCCCGAATTGGTGCATCGTTTCGTTTTTGGCCCGAACCGGCGCATTAAATGCAACCCCGACACGGTTTTTGGCACAGTAACGAAACTGACCAAAACATCACAATTGGTTCCAAAAAAATTGATTGGGTATGTTCATTTCGTTTCCAGCCCAAAACTAACCAAAACGAACCAAAATATCACTATTGGGTCCAAAAAATGGATTGGGTGTGTTCGTTTTGTTTCTGGAACGAATCGGTGCATCGTTTTGTGTCCGGCCTGAATCGGTGCATTAAGTGCAACCCCGACATGGTTTTCGGCACAATAACGAAAGTGACCAAAACGAACCAAAACATCACTATTGGATTCAGAAAAGTGGATTGGGTGCGTTCGTTTCGTTTCTAGTCGGAGTCGGTGCATCGTTTCATTTCCCGGTCGAATCGGTGCATTAAATGCAACCCTGGCATGGTTTTCGGCACAATAACGAAACTAACCAAAACATCACATATCCAGAAAAGTGGATTGGGTGTGTTCGTTTCGTTTCTAGTCGGAATCGGTGCATCGTTTCGTTTCCCGGTCGAATCGCTGCATTAAATGCAACCCTAGCATGGTTTTCGGCACAACAACGAAACTGACCAAAACATCACTATTGGGTCCAAAAAAGTGGATTGCGTGGGTTCGTTTTGTTTCTTGGCCGAATCGGTGGATCGTTTCGTTTTCGGCCCGAACCGGTGCATTAAATGCAACCCCGGCATGGTTGTCGGCACAGTAACGAAACTGACCAACACGAACCAAAACATCACAATTGGGTCCAAAACAGTAGATTGGGTGCGTTCATTTCATTTCTGGACCGAATCGGTGCATCGTTTCGTTTCTGGCCCGAATGGTGCATCTTTTCATTTCTGGCCTGAATCGGTGCATTAAATCCAACCCCGGCATGATTTTTGACACATTAACGAAACTAACCAAAACATCACAATTGGGACAAAAAAAATTGATTGGGTGCATTCGTTTCGTTTTCGGCCTGAACCGATGCATTGAATGCAACACCGGCATGGTTTTTGGCACAATATTGAAAGTGACCAAAACGAACCAAAACATCACTATTGGGTCCAAAAAAGTGGATTGGGTGCGTTCATTTCATTTCTGGACCGAATCGGTGCATCATTTTGTTTCTGGCTCGAATTGGTGCATCGTTTCGTTTTTGGCACGAACCGGTGTATTAAATGCAACCCCGGCATGGTTGTCGGCACAGTAACGAAACTGACCAACACAAACCAAAACATTACTATTGGGTCCAAAACAGTAGATTGGGTGCGTTCATTTCATTTTTGGAACGAATTGAAGCATCGTTTCGTTTCTGGCCCGAATGGTGCATCATTTCATTTCTGGACCGAATCGGTGCATTAAATGCAACCCCGACATGATTTTAGACACATTAACGAAACTAACCAAAACATCACAATTGGGACAAAAAAATTGATTGGGTGCATTCGTTTCGTTTTCGGCCTGAACTGATGCATTAAATGCAACCCCGGCATAGTTTTCGGCACAATATTGAAAGTGACCAAAACGAACCAAAACATCACTATTGGGTCCAAAAAAGTGGATTGGGTGCGTTCATTTCGTTTCTGGACCGAATCGGTGCATCATTTTGTTTCTGGCACGAATTGGTGCATCGTTTCGTTTATGCCCCGAACTGGTGCATTAAATGCAACCCCGGCATGGTTTTCGGCGTAGTAACGAAACTGACCAAAACATCACAATTTGGTCCAAAATAATTGATTGGGTGCGTTCGTTTCGTTTTTGGCCCGACCCGATGCATTAAATGCAACCCCCGTCATGGTTTTCGGCACAATAACAAAAATGACCAAAACGAACCAAAACATCACTATTGGATTCAGAAAAGTGGATTGGGTGCGTTCGTTTCGTTTATAGTCGGAATCGGTGCGTCGTTTCGTTTCGCGGTCGAATCGGTGCATTAAATGCAACCCTGGCATGGTTTCCGGCACAATAACAAAACTAACCAAAACGAACCAAAACATCACTATTGGGTCCAGAAAAGTGGATTGGGTGCGTTCGTTTAGTTTCTAGTCGTAGTCGGTGCATCGTTTCGTTTCCCGGTCGAATCGCTACATTAAATGCAACCCTGGCATGGTTTTCGGGACAATATCGAAACTGAACAAAACGAACCAAAACATCACTATTGGGTCAAAAAAGTGGATTGGGTGCATTCATTTAGTTTCCGGACCGAATCGGTGCATCATTTTGTTTCTGGCCCGAATTGGTGCATCGTTTCGTTTTTGGCCCGAACCGGCGCATTAAATGCAACCCCGACACGGTTTTTGGCACAGTAACGAAACTGACCAAAACATCACAATTGGTTCCAAAAAAATTGATTGGGTATGTTCATTTCGTTTCCAGCCCAAAACTAACCAAAACGAACCAAAATATCACTATTGGGTCCAAAAAATGGATTGGGTGTGTTCGTTTTGTTTCTGGAACGAATCGGTGCATCGTTTTGTGTCCGGCCTGAATCGGTGCATTAAGTGCAACCCCGACATGGTTTTCGGCACAATAACGAAAGTGACCAAAACGAACCAAAACATCACTATTGGATTCAGAAAAGTGGATTGGGTGCGTTCGTTTCGTTTCTAGTCGGAGTCGGTGCATCGTTTCATTTCCCGGTCGAATCGGTGCATTAAATGCAACCCTGGCATGGTTTTCGGCACAATAACGAAACTAACCAAAACATCACATATCCAGAAAAGTGGATTGGGTGTGTTCGTTTCGTTTCTAGTCGGAATCGGTGCATCGTTTCGTTTCCCGGTCGAATCGCTGCATTAAATGCAACCCTAGCATGGTTTTCGGCACAACAACGAAACTGACCAAAACATCACTATTGGGTCCAAAAAAGTGGATTGCGTGGGTTCGTTTTGTTTCTTGGCCGAATCGGTGGATCGTTTCGTTTTCGGCCCGAACCGGTGCATTAAATGCAACCCCGGCATGGTTGTCGGCACAGTAACGAAACTGACCAACACGAACCAAAACATCACAATTGGGTCCAAAACAGTAGATTGGGTGCGTTCATTTCATTTCTGGACCGAATCGGTGCATCGTTTCGTTTCTGGCCCGAATGGTGCATCTTTTCATTTCTGGCCTGAATCGGTGCATTAAATCCAACCCCGGCATGATTTTTGACACATTAACGAAACTAACCAAAACATCACAATTGGGACAAAAAAAATTGATTGGGTGCATTCGTTTCGTTTTCGGCCTGAACCGATGCATTGAATGCAACACCGGCATGGTTTTTGGCACAATATTGAAAGTGACCAAAACGAACCAAAACATCACTATTGGGTCCAAAAAAGTGGATTGGGTGCGTTCATTTCATTTCTGGACCGAATCGGTGCATCATTTTGTTTCTGGCTCGAATTGGTGCATCGTTTCGTTTTTGGCACGAACCGGTGTATTAAATGCAACCCCGGCATGGTTGTCGGCACAGTAACGAAACTGACCAACACAAACCAAAACATTACTATTGGGTCCAAAACAGTAGATTGGGTGCGTTCATTTCATTTTTGGAACGAATTGAAGCATCGTTTCGTTTCTGGCCCGAATGGTGCATCATTTCATTTCTGGACCGAATCGGTGCATTAAATGCAACCCCGACATGATTTTAGACACATTAACGAAACTAACCAAAACATCACAATTGGGACAAAAAAATTGATTGGGTGCATTCGTTTCGTTTTCGGCCTGAACTGATGCATTAAATGCAACCCCGGCATAGTTTTCGGCACAATATTGAAAGTGACCAAAACGAACCAAAACATCACTATTGGGTCCAAAAAAGTGGATTGGGTGCGTTCATTTCGTTTCTGGACCGAATCGGTGCATCATTTTGTTTCTGGCACGAATTGGTGCATCGTTTCGTTTATGCCCCGAACTGGTGCATTAAATGCAACCCCGGCATGGTTTTCGGCGTAGTAACGAAACTGACCAAAACATCACAATTTGGTCCAAAATAATTGATTGGGTGCGTTCGTTTCGTTTTTGGCCCGACCCGATGCATTAAATGCAACCCCCGTCATGGTTTTCGGCACAATAACAAAAATGACCAAAACGAACCAAAACATCACTATTGGATTCAGAAAAGTGGATTGGGTGCGTTCGTTTCGTTTATAGTCGGAATCGGTGCGTCGTTTCGTTTCGCGGTCGAATCGGTGCATTAAATGCAACCCTGGCATGGTTTCCGGCACAATAACAAAACTAACCAAAACGAACCAAAACATCACTATTGGGTCCAGAAAAGTGGATTGGGTGCGTTCGTTTAGTTTCTAGTCGTAGTCGGTGCATCGTTTCGTTTCCCGGTCGAATCGCTACATTAAATGCAACCCTGGCATGGTTTTCGGGACAATATCGAAACTGAACAAAACGAACCAAAACATCACTATTGGGTCAAAAAAGTGGATTGGGTGCATTCATTTAGTTTCCGGACCGAATCGGTGCATCATTTTGTTTCTGGCCCGAATTGGTGCATCGTTTCGTTTTTGGCCCGAACCGGCGCATTAAATGCAACCCCGACACGGTTTTTGGCACAGTAACGAAACTGACCAAAACATCACAATTGGTTCCAAAAAAATTGATTGGGTATGTTCATTTCGTTTCCAGCCCAAAACTAACCAAAACGAACCAAAATATCACTATTGGGTCCAAAAAATGGATTGGGTGTGTTCGTTTTGTTTCTGGAACGAATCGGTGCATCGTTTTGTGTCCGGCCTGAATCGGTGCATTAAGTGCAACCCCGACATGGTTTTCGGCACAATAACGAAAGTGACCAAAACGAACCAAAACATCACTATTGGATTCAGAAAAGTGGATTGGGTGCGTTCGTTTCGTTTCTAGTCGGAGTCGGTGCATCGTTTCATTTCCCGGTCGAATCGGTGCATTAAATGCAACCCTGGCATGGTTTTCGGCACAATAACGAAACTAACCAAAACATCACATATCCAGAAAAGTGGATTGGGTGTGTTCGTTTCGTTTCTAGTCGGAATCGGTGCATCGTTTCGTTTCCCGGTCGAATCGCTGCATTAAATGCAACCCTAGCATGGTTTTCGGCACAACAACGAAACTGACCAAAACATCACTATTGGGTCCAAAAAAGTGGATTGCGTGGGTTCGTTTTGTTTCTTGGCCGAATCGGTGGATCGTTTCGTTTTCGGCCCGAACCGGTGCATTAAATGCAACCCCGGCATGGTTGTCGGCACAGTAACGAAACTGACCAACACGAACCAAAACATCACAATTGGGTCCAAAACAGTAGATTGGGTGCGTTCATTTCATTTCTGGACCGAATCGGTGCATCGTTTCGTTTCTGGCCCGAATGGTGCATCTTTTCATTTCTGGCCTGAATCGGTGCATTAAATCCAACCCCGGCATGATTTTTGACACATTAACGAAACTAACCAAAACATCACAATTGGGACAAAAAAAATTGATTGGGTGCATTCGTTTCGTTTTCGGCCTGAACCGATGCATTGAATGCAACACCGGCATGGTTTTTGGCACAATATTGAAAGTGACCAAAACGAACCAAAACATCACTATTGGGTCCAAAAAAGTGGATTGGGTGCGTTCATTTCATTTCTGGACCGAATCGGTGCATCATTTTGTTTCTGGCTCGAATTGGTGCATCGTTTCGTTTTTGGCACGAACCGGTGTATTAAATGCAACCCCGGCATGGTTGTCGGCACAGTAACGAAACTGACCAACACAAACCAAAACATTACTATTGGGTCCAAAACAGTAGATTGGGTGCGTTCATTTCATTTTTGGAATGAATTGAAGCATCGTTTCGTTTCTGGCCCGAATGGTGCATCATTTCATTTCTGGACCGAATCGGTGCATTAAATGCAACCCCGACATGATTTTAGACACATTAACGAAACTAACCAAAACATCACAATTGGGACAAAAAAATTGATTGGGTGCATTCGTTTCGTTTTCGGCCTGAACTGATGCATTAAATGCAACCCCGGCATAGTTTTCGGCACAATATTGAAAGTGACCAAAACGAACCAAAACATCACTATTGGGTCCAAAAAAGTGGATTGGGTGCGTTCATTTCGTTTCTGGACCGAATCGGTGCATCATTTTGTTTCTGGCACGAATTGGTGCATCGTTTCGTTTATGCCCCGAACTGGTGCATTAAATGCAACCCCGGCATGGTTTTCGGCGTAGTAACGAAACTGACCAAAACATCACAATTTGGTCCAAAATAATTGATTGGGTGCGTTCGTTTCGTTTTTGGCCCGACCCGATGCATTAAATGCAACCCCCGTCATGGTTTTCGGCACAATAACAAAAATGACCAAAACGAACCAAAACATCACTATTGGATTCAGAAAAGTGGATTGGGTGCGTTCGTTTCGTTTATAGTCGGAATCGGTGCGTCGTTTCGTTTCGCGGTCGAATCGGTGCATTAAATGCAACCCTGGCATGGTTTCCGGCACAATAACAAAACTAACCAAAACGAACCAAAACATCACTATTGGGTCCAGAAAAGTGGATTGGGTGCGTTCGTTTAGTTTCTAGTCGTAGTCGGTGCATCGTTTCGTTTCCCGGTCGAATCGCTACATTAAATGCAACCCTGGCATGGTTTTCGGGACAATATCGAAACTGAACAAAACGAACCAAAACATCACTATTGGGTCAAAAAAGTGGATTGGGTGCATTCATTTAGTTTCCGGACCGAATCGGTGCATCATTTTGTTTCTGGCCCGAATTGGTGCATCGTTTCGTTTTTGGCCCGAACCGGCGCATTAAATGCAACCCCGACACGGTTTTTGGCACAGTAACGAAACTGACCAAAACATCACAATTGGTTCCAAAAAAATTGATTGGGTATGTTCATTTCGTTTCCAGCCCAAAACTAACCAAAACGAACCAAAATATCACTATTGGGTCCAAAAAATGGATTGGGTGTGTTCGTTTTGTTTCTGGAACGAATCGGTGCATCGTTTTGTGTCCGGCCTGAATCGGTGCATTAAGTGCAACCCCGACATGGTTTTCGGCACAATAACGAAAGTGACCAAAACGAACCAAAACATCACTATTGGATTCAGAAAAGTGGATTGGGTGCGTTCGTTTCGTTTCTAGTCGGAGTCGGTGCATCGTTTCATTTCCCGGTCGAATCGGTGCATTAAATGCAACCCTGGCATGGTTTTCGGCACAATAACGAAACTAACCAAAACATCACATATCCAGAAAAGTGGATTGGGTGTGTTCGTTTCGTTTCTAGTCGGAATCGGTGCATCGTTTCGTTTCCCGGTCGAATCGCTGCATTAAATGCAACCCTAGCATGGTTTTCGGCACAACAACGAAACTGACCAAAACATCACTATTGGGTCCAAAAAAGTGGATTGCGTGGGTTCGTTTTGTTTCTTGGCCGAATCGGTGGATCGTTTCGTTTTCGGCCCGAACCGGTGCATTAAATGCAACCCCGGCATGGTTGTCGGCACAGTAACGAAACTGACCAACACGAACCAAAACATCACAATTGGGTCCAAAACAGTAGATTGGGTGCGTTCATTTCATTTCTGGACCGAATCGGTGCATCGTTTCGTTTCTGGCCCGAATGGTGCATCTTTTCATTTCTGGCCTGAATCGGTGCATTAAATCCAACCCCGGCATGATTTTTGACACATTAACGAAACTAACCAAAACATCACAATTGGGACAAAAAAAATTGATTGGGTGCATTCGTTTCGTTTTCGGCCTGAACCGATGCATTGAATGCAACACCGGCATGGTTTTTGGCACAATATTGAAAGTGACCAAAACGAACCAAAACATCACTATTGGGTCCAAAAAAGTGGATTGGGTGCGTTCATTTCATTTCTGGACCGAATCGGTGCATCATTTTGTTTCTGGCTCGAATTGGTGCATCGTTTCGTTTTTGGCACGAACCGGTGTATTAAATGCAACCCCGGCATGGTTGTCGGCACAGTAACGAAACTGACCAACACAAACCAAAACATTACTATTGGGTCCAAAACAGTAGATTGGGTGCGTTCATTTCATTTTTGGAACGAATTGAAGCATCGTTTCGTTTCTGGCCCGAATGGTGCATCATTTCATTTCTGGACCGAATCGGTGCATTAAATGCAACCCCGACATGATTTTAGACACATTAACGAAACTAACCAAAACATCACAATTGGGACAAAAAAATTGATTGGGTGCATTCGTTTCGTTTTCGGCCTGAACTGATGCATTAAATGCAACCCCGGCATAGTTTTCGGCACAATATTGAAAGTGACCAAAACGAACCAAAACATCACTATTGGGTCCAAAAAAGTGGATTGGGTGCGTTCATTTCGTTTCTGGACCGAATCGGTGCATCATTTTGTTTCTGGCACGAATTGGTGCATCGTTTCGTTTATGCCCCGAACTGGTGCATTAAATGCAACCCCGGCATGGTTTTCGGCGTAGTAACGAAACTGACCAAAACATCACAATTTGGTCCAAAATAATTGATTGGGTGCGTTCGTTTCGTTTTTGGCCCGACCCGATGCATTAAATGCAACCCCCGTCATGGTTTTCGGCACAATAACAAAAATGACCAAAACGAACCAAAACATCACTATTGGATTCAGAAAAGTGGATTGGGTGCGTTCGTTTCGTTTATAGTCGGAATCGGTGCGTCGTTTCATTTCGCGGTCGAATCGGTGCATTAAATGCAACCTTGGCATGGTTTCCGGCACAATAATGAAACTAACCAAAACGAACCAAAACATCACTATTGGGTCCAGAAAAGTGGATTGGGTGCGTTCGTTTAGTTTCTAGTCGTAGTCGGTGCATCGTTTCGTTTCCCGGTCGAATCGCTACATTAAATGCAACCCTGGCATGGTTTTCGGGACAATATCGAAACTGAACAAAACGAACCAAAACATCACTATTGGGTCAAAAAAGTGGATTGGGTGCATTCATTTAGTTTCCGGACCGAATCGGTGCATCATTTTGTTTCTGGCCCGAATTGGTGCATCGTTTCGTTTTTGGCCCGAACCGGCGCATTAAATGCAACCCCGACACGGTTTTTGGCACAGTAACGAAACTGACCAAAACATCACAATTGGTTCCAAAAAAATTGATTGGGTATGTTCATTTCGTTTCCAGCCCAAAACTAACCAAAACGAACCAAAATATCACTATTGGGTCCAAAAAATGGATTGGGTGTGTTCGTTTTGTTTCTGGAACGAATCGGTGCATCGTTTTGTGTCCGGCCTGAATCGGTGCATTAAGTGCAACCCCGACATGGTTTTCGGCACAATAACGAAAGTGACCAAAACGAACCAAAACATCACTATTGGATTCAGAAAAGTGGATTGGGTGCGTTCGTTTCGTTTCTAGTCGGAGTCGGTGCATCGTTTCATTTCCCGGTCGAATCGGTGCATTAAATGCAACCCTGGCATGGTTTTCGGCACAATAACGAAACTAACCAAAACATCACATATCCAGAAAAGTGGATTGGGTGTGTTCGTTTCGTTTCTAGTCGGAATCGGTGCATCGTTTCGTTTCCCGGTCGAATCGCTGCATTAAATGCAACCCTAGCATGGTTTTCGGCACAACAACGAAACTGACCAAAACATCACTATTGGGTCCAAAAAAGTGGATTGCGTGGGTTCGTTTTGTTTCTTGGCCGAATCGGTGGATCGTTTCGTTTTCGGCCCGAACCGGTGCATTAAATGCAACCCCGGCATGGTTGTCGGCACAGTAACGAAACTGACCAACACGAACCAAAACATCACAATTGGGTCCAAAACAGTAGATTGGGTGCGTTCATTTCATTTCTGGACCGAATCGGTGCATCGTTTCGTTTCTGGCCCGAATGGTGCATCTTTTCATTTCTGGCCTGAATGGGTGCATTAAATCCAACCCCGGCATGATTTTTGACACATTAACGAAACTAACCAAAACATCACAATTGGGACAAAAAAAATTGATTGGGTGCATTCGTTTCGTTTTCGGCCTGAACCGATGCATTGAATGCAACACCGGCATGGTTTTTGGCACAATATTGAAAGTGACCAAAACGAACCAAAACATCACTATTGGGTCCAAAAAAGTGGATTGGGTGCGTTCATTTCATTTCTGGACCGAATCGGTGCATCATTTTGTTTCTGGCTCGAATTGGTGCATCGTTTCGTTTTTGGCACGAACCGGTGTATTAAATGCAACCCCGGCATGGTTGTCGGCACAGTAACGAAACTGACCAACACAAACCAAAACATTACTATTGGGTCCAAAACAGTAGATTGGGTGCGTTCATTTCATTTTTGGAACGAATTGAAGCATCGTTTCGTTTCTGGCCCGAATGGTGCATCATTTCATTTCTGGACCGAATCGGTGCATTAAATGCAACCCCGACATGATTTTAGACACATTAACGAAACTAACCAAAACATCACAATTGGGACAAAAAAATTGATTGGGTGCATTCGTTTCGTTTTCGGCCTGAACTGATGCATTAAATGCAACCCCGGCATAGTTTTCGGCACAATATTGAAAGTGACCAAAACGAACCAAAACATCACTATTGGGTCCAAAAAAGTGGATTGGGTGCGTTCATTTCGTTTCTGGACCGAATCGGTGCATCATTTTGTTTCTGGCACGAATTGGTGCATCGTTTCGTTTATGCCCCGAACTGGTGCATTAAATGCAACCCCGGCATGGTTTTCGGCGTAGTAACGAAACTGACCAAAACATCACAATTTGGTCCAAAATAATTGATTGGGTGCGTTCGTTTCGTTTTTGGCCCGACCCGATGCATTAAATGCAACCCCCGTCATGGTTTTCGGCACAATAACAAAAATGACCAAAACGAACCAAAACATCACTATTGGATTCAGAAAAGTGGATTGGGTGCGTTCGTTTCGTTTATAGTCGGAATCGGTGCGTCGTTTCGTTTCGCGGTCGAATCGGTGCATTAAATGCAACCCTGGCATGGTTTCCGGCACAATAACAAAACTAACCAAAACGAACCAAAACATCACTATTGGGTCCAGAAAAGTGGATTGGGTGCGTTCGTTTAGTTTCTAGTCGTAGTCGGTGCATCGTTTCGTTTCCCGGTCGAATCGCTACATTAAATGCAACCCTGGCATGGTTTTCGGGACAATATCGAAACTGAACAAAACGAACCAAAACATCACTATTGGGTCAAAAAAGTGGATTGGGTGCATTCATTTAGTTTCCGGACCGAATCGGTGCATCATTTTGTTTCTGGCCCGAATTGGTGCATCGTTTCGTTTTTGGCCCGAACCGGCGCATTAAATGCAACCCCGACACGGTTTTTGGCACAGTAACGAAACTGACCAAAACATCACAATTGGTTCCAAAAAAATTGATTGGGTATGTTCATTTCGTTTCCAGCCCAAAACTAACCAAAACGAACCAAAATATCACTATTGGGTCCAAAAAATGGATTGGGTGTGTTCGTTTTGTTTCTGGAACGAATCGGTGCATCGTTTTGTGTCCGGCCTGAATCGGTGCATTAAGTGCAACCCCGACATGGTTTTCGGCACAATAACGAAAGTGACCAAAACGAACCAAAACATCACTATTGGATTCAGAAAAGTGGATTGGGTGCGTTCGTTTCGTTTCTAGTCGGAGTCGGTGCATCGTTTCATTTCCCGGTCGAATCGGTGCATTAAATGCAACCCTGGCATGGTTTTCGGCACAATAACGAAACTAACCAAAACATCACATATCCAGAAAAGTGGATTGGGTGTGTTCGTTTCGTTTCTAGTCGGAATCGGTGCATCGTTTCGTTTCCCGGTCGAATCGCTGCATTAAATGCAACCCTAGCATGGTTTTCGGCACAATAACGAAACTGACCAAAACATCACTATTGGGTCCAAAAAAGTGGATTGCGTGGGTTCGTTTTGTTTCTTGGCCGAATCGGTGGATCGTTTCGTTTTCGGCCCGAACCGGTGCATTAAATGCAACCCCGGCATGGTTGTCGGCACAGTAACGAAACTGACCAACACGAACCAAAACATCACAATTGGGTCCAAAACAGTAGATTGGGTGCGTTCATTTCATTTCTGGACCGAATCGGTGCATCGTTTCGTTTCTGGCCCGAATGGTGCATCTTTTCATTTCTGGCCTGAATCGGTGCATTAAATCCAACCCCGGCATGATTTTTGACACATTAACGAAACTAACCAAAACATCACAATTGGGACAAAAAAAATTGATTGGGTGCATTCGTTTCGTTTTCGGCCTGAACCGATGCATTGAATGCAACACCGGCATGGTTTTTGGCACAATATTGAAAGTGACCAAAACGAACCAAAACATCACTATTGGGTCCAAAAAAGTGGATTGGGTGCGTTCATTTCATTTCTGGACCGAATCGGTGCATCATTTTGTTTCTGGCTCGAATTGGTGCATCGTTTCGTTTTTGGCACGAACCGGTGTATTAAATGCAACCCCGGCATGGTTGTCGGCACAGTAACGAAACTGACCAACACAAACCAAAACATTACTATTGGGTCCAAAACAGTAGATTGGGTGCGTTCATTTCATTTTTGGAACGAATTGAAGCATCGTTTCGTTTCTGGCCCGAATGGTGCATCATTTCATTTCTGGACCGAATCGGTGCATTAAATGCAACCCCGACATGATTTTAGACACATTAACGAAACTAACCAAAACATCACAATTGGGACAAAAAAATTGATTGGGTGCATTCGTTTCGTTTTCGGCCTGAACTGATGCATTAAATGCAACCCCGGCATAGTTTTCGGCACAATATTGAAAGTGACCAAAACGAACCAAAACATCACTATTGGGTCCAAAAAAGTGGATTGGGTGCGTTCATTTCGTTTCTGGACCGAATCGGTGCATCATTTTGTTTCTGGCACGAATTGGTGCATCGTTTCGTTTATGCCCCGAACTGGTGCATTAAATGCAACCCCGGCATGGTTTTCGGCGTAGTAACGAAACTGACCAAAACATCACAATTTGGTCCAAAATAATTGATTGGGTGCGTTCGTTTCGTTTTTGGCCCGACCCGATGCATTAAATGCAACCCCCGTCATGGTTTTCGGCACAATAACAAAAATGACCAAAACGAACCAAAACATCACTATTGGATTCAGAAAAGTGGATTGGGTGCGTTCGTTTCGTTTATAGTCGGAATCGGTGCGTCGTTTCGTTTCGCGGTCGAATCGGTGCATTAAATGCAACCCTGGCATGGTTTCCGGCACAATAACAAAACTAACCAAAACGAACCAAAACATCACTATTGGGTCCAGAAAAGTGGATTGGGTGCGTTCGTTTAGTTTCTAGTCGTAGTCGGTGCATCGTTTCGTTTCCCGGTCGAATCGCTACATTAAATGCAACCCTGGCATGGTTTTCGGGACAATATCGAAACTGAACAAAACGAACCAAAACATCACTATTGGGTCAAAAAAGTGGATTGGGTGCATTCATTTAGTTTCCGGACCGAATCGGTGCATCATTTTGTTTCTGGCCCGAATTGGTGCATCGTTTCGTTTTTGGCCCGAACCGGCGCATTAAATGCAACCCCGACACGGTTTTTGGCACAGTAACGAAACTGACCAAAACATCACAATTGGTTCCAAAAAAATTGATTGGGTATGTTCATTTCGTTTCCAGCCCAAAACTAACCAAAACGAACCAAAATATCACTATTGGGTCCAAAAAATGGATTGGGTGTGTTCGTTTTGTTTCTGGAACGAATCGGTGCATCGTTTTGTGTCCGGCCTGAATCGGTGCATTAAGTGCAACCCCGACATGGTTTTCGGCACAATAACGAAAGTGACCAAAACGAACCAAAACATCACTATTGGATTCAGAAAAGTGGATTGGGTGCGTTCGTTTCGTTTCTAGTCGGAGTCGGTGCATCGTTTCATTTCCCGGTCGAATCGGTGCATTAAATGCAACCCTGGCATGGTTTTCGGCACAATAACGAAACTAACCAAAACATCACATATCCAGAAAAGTGGATTGGGTGTGTTCGTTTCGTTTCTAGTCGGAATCGGTGCATCGTTTCGTTTCCCGGTCGAATCGCTGCATTAAATGCAACCCTAGCATGGTTTTCGGCACAATAACGAAACTGACCAAAACATCACTATTGGGTCCAAAAAAGTGGATTGCGTGGGTTCGTTTTGTTTCTTGGCCGAATCGGTGGATCGTTTCGTTTTCGGCCCGAACCGGTGCATTAAATGCAACCCCGGCATGGTTGTCGGCACAGTAACGAAACTGACCAACACGAACCAAAACATCACAATTGGGTCCAAAACAGTAGATTGGGTGCGTTCATTTCATTTCTGGACCGAATCGGTGCATCGTTTCGTTTCTGGCCCGAATGGTGCATCTTTTCATTTCTGGCCTGAATCGGTGCATTAAATCCAACCCCGGCATGATTTTTGACACATTAACGAAACTAACCAAAACATCACAATTGGGACAAAAAAAATTGATTGGGTGCATTCGTTTCGTTTTCGGCCTGAACCGATGCATTGAATGCAACACCGGCATGGTTTTTGGCACAATATTGAAAGTGACCAAAACGAACCAAAACATCACTATTGGGTCCAAAAAAGTGGATTGGGTGCGTTCATTTCATTTCTGGACCGAATCGGTGCATCATTTTGTTTCTGGCTCGAATTGGTGCATCGTTTCGTTTTTGGCACGAACCGGTGTATTAAATGCAACCCCGGCATGGTTGTCGGCACAGTAACGAAACTGACCAACACAAACCAAAACATTACTATTGGGTCCAAAACAGTAGATTGGGTGCGTTCATTTCATTTTTGGAACGAATTGAAGCATCGTTTCGTTTCTGGCCCGAATGGTGCATCATTTCATTTCTGGACCGAATCGGTGCATTAAATGCAACCCCGACATGATTTTAGACACATTAACGAAACTAACCAAAACATCACAATTGGGACAAAAAAATTGATTGGGTGCATTCGTTTCGTTTTCGGCCTGAACTGATGCATTAAATGCAACCCCGGCATAGTTTTCGGCACAATATTGAAAGTGACCAAAACGAACCAAAACATCACTATTGGGTCCAAAAAAGTGGATTGGGTGCGTTCATTTCGTTTCTGGACCGAATCGGTGCATCATTTTGTTTCTGGCACGAATTGGTGCATCGTTTCGTTTATGCCCCGAACTGGTGCATTAAATGCAACCCCGGCATGGTTTTCGGCGTAGTAACGAAACTGACCAAAACATCACAATTTGGTCCAAAATAATTGATTGGGTGCGTTCGTTTCGTTTTTGGCCCGACCCGATGCATTAAATGCAACCCCCGTCATGGTTTTCGGCACAATAACAAAAATGACCAAAACGAACCAAAACATCACTATTGGATTCAGAAAAGTGGATTGGGTGCGTTCGTTTCGTTTATAGTCGGAATCGGTGCGTCGTTTCGTTTCGCGGTCGAATCGGTGCATTAAATGCAACCCTGGCATGGTTTCCGGCACAATAACAAAACTAACCAAAACGAACCAAAACATCACTATTGGGTCCAGAAAAGTGGATTGGGTGCGTTCGTTTAGTTTCTAGTCGTAGTCGGTGCATCGTTTCGTTTCCCGGTCGAATCGCTACATTAAATGCAACCCTGGCATGGTTTTCGGGACAATATCGAAACTGAACAAAACGAACCAAAACATCACTATTGGGTCAAAAAAGTGGATTGGGTGCATTCATTTAGTTTCCGGACCGAATCGGTGCATCATTTTGTTTCTGGCCCGAATTGGTGCATCGTTTCGTTTTTGGCCCGAACCGGCGCATTAAATGCAACCCCGACACGGTTTTTGGCACAGTAACGAAACTGACCAAAACATCACAATTGGTTCCAAAAAAATTGATTGGGTATGTTCATTTCGTTTCCAGCCCAAAACTAACCAAAACGAACCAAAATATCACTATTGGGTCCAAAAAATGGATTGGGTGTGTTCGTTTTGTTTCTGGAACGAATCGGTGCATCGTTTTGTGTCCGGCCTGAATCGGTGCATTAAGTGCAACCCCGACATGGTTTTCGGCACAATAACGAAAGTGACCAAAACGAACCAAAACATCACTATTGGATTCAGAAAAGTGGATTGGGTGCGTTCGTTTCGTTTCTAGTCGGAGTCGGTGCATCGTTTCATTTCCCGGTCGAATCGGTGCATTAAATGCAACCCTGGCATGGTTTTCGGCACAATAACGAAACTAACCAAAACATCACATATCCAGAAAAGTGGATTGGGTGTGTTCGTTTCGTTTCTAGTCGGAATCGGTGCATCGTTTCGTTTCCCGGTCGAATCGCTGCATTAAATGCAACCCTAGCATGGTTTTCGGCACAATAACGAAACTGACCAAAACATCACTATTGGGTCCAAAAAAGTGGATTGCGTGGGTTCGTTTTGTTTCTTGGCCGAATCGGTGGATCGTTTCGTTTTCGGCCCGAACCGGTGCATTAAATGCAACCCCGGCATGGTTGTCGGCACAGTAACGAAACTGACCAACACGAACCAAAACATCACAATTGGGTCCAAAACAGTAGATTGGGTGCGTTCATTTCATTTCTGGACCGAATCGGTGCATCGTTTCGTTTCTGGCCCGAATGGTGCATCTTTTCATTTCTGGCCTGAATCGGTGCATTAAATCCAACCCCGGCATGATTTTTGACACATTAACGAAACTAACCAAAACATCACAATTGGGACAAAAAAAATTGATTGGGTGCATTCGTTTCGTTTTCGGCCTGAACCGATGCATTGAATGCAACACCGGCATGGTTTTTGGCACAATATTGAAAGTGACCAAAACGAACCAAAACATCACTATTGGGTCCAAAAAAAGTGGATTGGGTGCGTTCATTTCATTTCTGGACCGAATCGGTGCATCATTTTGTTTCTGGCTCGAATTGGTGCATCGTTTCGTTTTTGGCATGAACCGGTGTATTAAATGCAACCCCGGCATGGTTGTCGGCACAGTAACGAAACTGACCAACACAAACCAAAACATTACTATTGGGTCCAAAACAGTAGATTGGGTGCGTTCATTTCATTTTTGGAACGAATTGAAGCATCGTTTCATTTCTGGCCCGAATGGTGCATCATTTCATTTCTGGACCGAATCGGTGCATTAAATGCAACCCCGACATGATTTTAGACACATTAACGAAACTAACCAAAACATCACAATTGGGACAAAAAAATTGATTGGGTGCATTCGTTTCGTTTTTGGCCTGAACTGATGCATTAAATGCAACCCCGGCATAGTTTTCGGCACAATATTGAAAGTGACCAAAACGAACCAAAACATCACTATTGGGTCCAAAAAAGTGGATTGGGTGCGTTCATTTCGTTTCTGGACCGAATCGGTGCATCATTTTGTTTCTGGCACGAATTGGTGCATCGTTTCGTTTATGCCCCGAACTGGTGCATTAAATGCAACCCCGGCATGGTTTTCGGCGTAGTAACGAAACTGACCAAAACATCACAATTTGGTCCAAAATAATTGATTGGGTGCGTTCGTTTCGTTTTTGGCCCGACCCGATGCATTAAATGCAACCCCCGTCATGGTTTTCGGCACAATAACAAAAATGACCAAAACGAACCAAAACATCACTATTGGATTCAGAAAAGTGGATTGGGTGCGTTCGTTTCGTTTATAGTCGGAATCGGTGCGTCGTTTCGTTTCGCGGTCGAATCGGTGCATTAAATGCAACCCTGGCATGGTTTCCGGCACAATAACGAAACTAACCAAAACGAACCAAAACATCACTATTGGGTCCAGAAAAGTGGATTGGGTGCGTTCGTTTAGTTTCTAGTCGTAGTCGGTGCATCGTTTCGTTTCCCGGTCGAATCGCTACATTAAATGCAACCCTGGCATGGTTTTCGGGACAATATCGAAACTGAACAAAACGAACCAAAACATCACTATTGGGTCAAAAAAGTGGATTGGGTGCATTCATTTAGTTTCCGGACCGAATCGGTGCATCATTTTGTTTCTGGCCCGAATTGGTGCATCGTTTCGTTTTTGGCCCGAACCGGCGCATTAAATGCAACCCCGACACGGTTTTTGGCACAGTAACGAAACTGACCAAAACATCACAATTGGTTCCAAAAAAATTGATTGGGTATGTTCATTTCGTTTCCAGCCCAAAACTAACCAAAACGAACCAAAATATCACTATTGGGTCCAAAAAATGGATTGGGTGTGTTCGTTTTGTTTCTGGAACGAATCGGTGCATCGTTTTGTGTCCGGCCTGAATCGGTGCATTAAGTGCAACCCCGACATGGTTTTCGGCACAATAACGAAAGTGACCAAAACGAACCAAAACATCACTATTGGATTCAGAAAAGTGGATTGGGTGCGTTCGTTTCGTTTCTAGTCGGAGTCGGTGCATCGTTTCATTTCCCGGTCGAATCGGTGCATTAAATGCAACCCTGGCATGGTTTTCGGCACAATAACGAAACTAACCAAAACATCACATATCCAGAAAAGTGGATTGGGTGTGTTCGTTTCGTTTCTAGTCGGAATCGGTGCATCGTTTCGTTTCCCGGTCGAATCGCTGCATTAAATGCAACCCTAGCATGGTTTTCGGCACAATAACGAAACTGACCAAAACATCACTATTGGGTCCAAAAAAGTGGATTGCGTGGGTTCGTTTTGTTTCTTGGCCGAATCGGTGGATCGTTTCGTTTTCGGCCCGAACCGGTGCATTAAATGCAACCCCGGCATGGTTGTCGGCACAGTAACGAAACTGACCAACACGAACCAAAACATCACAATTGGGTCCAAAACAGTAGATTGGGTGCGTTCATTTCATTTCTGGACCGAATCGGTGCATCGTTTCGTTTCTGGCCCGAATGGTGCATCTTTTCATTTCTGGCCTGAATCGGTGCATTAAATCCAACCCCGGCATGATTTTTGACACATTAACGAAACTAACCAAAACATCACAATTGGGACAAAAAAAATTGATTGGGTGCATTCGTTTCGTTTTCGGCCTGAACCGATGCATTGAATGCAACACCGGCATGGTTTTTGGCACAATATTGAAAGTGATCAAAACGAACCAAAACATCACTATTGGGTCCAAAAAAGTGGATTGGGTGCGTTCATTTCATTTCTGGACCGAATCGGTGCATCATTTTGTTTCTGGCTCGAATTGGTGCATCGTTTCGTTTTTGGCACGAACCGGTGTATTAAATGCAACCCCGGCATGGTTGTCGGCACAGTAACGAAACTGACCAACACAAACCAAAACATTACTATTGGGTCCAAAACAGTAGATTGGGTGCGTTCATTTCATTTTTGGAACGAATTGAAGCATCGTTTCGTTTCTGGCCCGAATGGTGCATCATTTCATTTCTGGACCGAATCGGTGCATTAAATGCAACCCCGACATGATTTTAGACACATTAACGAAACTAACCAAAACATCACAATTGGGACAAAAAAATTGATTGGGTGCATTCGTTTCGTTTTCGGCCTGAACTGATGCATTAAATGCAACCCCGGCATAGTTTTCGGCACAATATTGAAAGTGACCAAAACGAACCAAAACATCACTATTGGGTCCAAAAAAGTGGATTGGGTGCGTTCATTTCATTTCTGGACCGAATCGGTGCATCATTTTGTTTCTGGCACGAATTGGTGCATCGTTTCGTTTATGCCCCGAACTGGTGCATTAAATGCAACCCCGGCATGGTTTTCGGCGTAGTAACGAAACTGACCAAAACATCACAATTTGGTCCAAAATAATTGATTGGGTGCGTTCGTTTCGTTTTTGGCCCGACCCGATGCATTAAATGCAACCCCCGTCATGGTTTTCGGCACAATAACAAAAATGACCAAAACGAACCAAAACATCACTATTGGATTCAGAAAAGTGGATTGGGTGCGTTCGTTTCGTTTATAGTCGGAATCGGTGCGTCGTTTCGTTTCGCGGTCGAATCGGTGCATTAAATGCAACCTTGGCATGGTTTCCGGCACAATAACGAAACTAACCAAAACGAACCAAAACATCACTATTGGGTCCAGAAAAGTGGATTGGGTGCGTTCGTTTAGTTTCTAGTCGTAGTCGGTGCATCGTTTCGTTTCCCGGTCGAATCGCTACATTAAATGCAACCCTGGCATGGTTTTCGGGACAATATCGAAACTGAACAAAACGAACCAAAACATCACTATTGGGTCAAAAAAGTGGATTGGGTGCATTCATTTAGTTTCCGGACCGAATCGGTGCATCATTTTGTTTCTGGCCCGAATTGGTGCATCGTTTCGTTTTTGGCCCGAACCGGCGCATTAAATGCAACCCCGACACGGTTTTTGGCACAGTAACGAAACTGACCAAAACATCACAATTGGTTCCAAAAAAATTGATTGGGTATGTTCATTTCGTTTCCAGCCCAAAACTAACCAAAACGAACCAAAATATCACTATTGGGTCCAAAAAATGGATTGGGTGTGTTCGTTTTGTTTCTGGAACGAATCGGTGCATCGTTTTGTGTCCGGCCTGAATCGGTGCATTAAGTGCAACCCCAACATGGTTTTCGGCACAATAACGAAAGTGACCAAAACGAACCAAAACATCACTATTGGATTCAGAAAAGTGGATTGGGTGCGTTCGTTTCGTTTCTAGTCGGAGTCGGTGCATCGTTTCATTTCCCGGTCGAATCGGTGCATTAAATGCAACCCTGGCATGGTTTTCGGCACAATAACGAAACTAACCAAAACATCACATATCCAGAAAAGTGGATTGGGTGTGTTCGTTTCGTTTCTAGTCGGAATCGGTGCATCGTTTCGTTTCCCGGTCGAATCGCTGCATTAAATGCAACCCTAGCATGGTTTTCGGCACAATAACGAAACTGACCAAAACATCACTATTGGGTCCAAAAAAGTGGATTGCGTGGGTTCGTTTTGTTTCTTGGCCGAATCGGTGGATCGTTTCGTTTTCGGCCCGAACCGGTGCATTAAATGCAACCCCGGCATGGTTGTCGGCACAGTAACGAAACTGACCAACACGAACCAAAACATCACAATTGGGTCCAAAACAGTAGATTGGGTGCGTTCATTTCATTTCTGGACCGAATCGGTGCATCGTTTCGTTTCTGGCCCGAATGGTGCATCTTTTCATTTCTGGCCTGAATCGGTGCATTAAATCCAACCCCGCCATGATTTTTGACACATTAACGAAACTAACCAAAACATCACAATTGGGACAAAAAAAATTGATTGGGTGCATTCGTTTCGTTTTCGGCCTGAACCGATGCATTGAATGCAACACCGGCATGGTTTTTGGCACAATATTGAAAGTGACCAAAACGAACCAAAACATCACTATTGGGTCCAAAAAAGTGGATTGGGTGCGTTCATTTCATTTCTGGACCGAATCGGTGCATCATTTTGTTTCTGGCTCGAATTGGTGCATCGTTTCGTTTTTGGCACGAACCGGTGTATTAAATGCAACCCCGGCATGGTTGTCGGCACAGTAACGAAACTGACCAACACAAACCATAACATTACTATTGGGTCCAAAACAGTAGATTGGGTGCGTTCATTTCATTTTTGGAACGAATTGAAGCATCGTTTCGTTTCTGGCCCGAATGGTGCATCATTTCATTTCTGGACCGAATCGGTGCATTAAATGCAACCCCGACATGATTTTAGACACATTAACGAAACTAACCAAAACATCACAATTGGGACAAAAAAATTGATTGGGTGCATTCGTTTCGTTTTCGGCCTGAACTGATGCATTAAATGCAACCCCGGCATAGTTTTCGGCACAATATTGAAAGTGACCAAAACGAACCAAAACATCACTATTGGGTCCAAAAAAGTGGATTGGGTGCGTTCATTTCGTTTCTGGACCGAATCGGTGCATCATTTTGTTTCTGGCATGAATTGGTGCATCGTTTCGTTTATGCCCCGAACTGGTGCATTAAATGCAACCCCGGCATGGTTTTCGGCGTAGTAACGAAACTGACCAAAACATCACAATTTGGTCCAAAATAATTGATTGGGTGCGTTCGTTTCGTTTTTGGCCCGACCCGATGCATTAAATGCAACCCCCGTCATGGTTTTCGGCACAATAACAAAAATGACCAAAACGAACCAAAACATCACTATTGGATTCAGAAAAGTGGATTGGGTGCGTTCGTTTCGTTTATAGTCGGAATCGGTGCGTCGTTTCGTTTCGCGGTCGAATCGGTGCATTAAATGCAACCCTGGCATGGTTTCCGGCACAATAACAAAACTAACCAAAACGAACCAAAACATCACTATTGGGTCCAGAAAAGTGGATTGGGTGCGTTCGTTTAGTTTCTAGTCGTAGTCGGTGCATCGTTTCGTTTCCCGGTCGAATCGCTACATTAAATGCAACCCTGGCATGGTTTTCGGGACAATATCGAAACTGAACAAAACGAACCAAAACATCACTATTGGGTCAAAAAAGTGGATTGGGTGCATTCATTTAGTTTCCGGACCGAATCGGTGCATCATTTTGTTTCTGGCCCGAATTGGTGCATCGTTTCGTTTTTGGCCCGAACCGGCGCATTAAATGCAACCCCGACACGGTTTTTGGCACAGTAACGAAACTGACCAAAACATCACAATTGGTTCCAAAAAAATTGATTGGGTATGTTCATTTCGTTTCCAGCCCAAAACTAACCAAAACGAACCAAAATATCACTATTGGGTCCAAAAAATGGATTGGGTGTGTTCGTTTTGTTTCTGGAACGAATCGGTGCATCGTTTTGTGTCCGGCCTGAATCGGTGCATTAAGTGCAACCCCGACATGGTTTTCGGCACAATAACGAAAGTGACCAAAACGAACCAAAACATCACTATTGGATTCAGAAAAGTGGATTGGGTGCGTTCGTTTCGTTTCTAGTCGGAGTCGGTGCATCGTTTCATTTCCCGGTCGAATCGGTGCATTAAATGCAACCCTGGCATGGTTTTCAGCGCAATAACGAAACTAACCAAAACATCACATATCCAGAAAAGTGGATTGGGTGTGTTCGTTTCGTTTCTAGTCGGAATCGGTGCATCGTTTCGTTTCCCGGTCGAATCGCTGCATTAAATGCAACCCTAGCATGGTTTTCGGCACAATAACGAAACTGACCAAAACATCACTATTGGGTCCAAAAAAGTGGATTGCGTGGGTTCGTTTTGTTTCTTGGCCGAATCGGTGGATCGTTTCGTTTTTGGCCCGAACCGGTGCATTAAATGCAACCCCGGCATGGTTGTCGGCACAGTAACGAAACTGACCAACACGAACCAAAACATCACAATTGGGTCCAAAACAGTAGATTGGGTGCGTTCATTTCATTTCTGGACCGAATCGGTGCATCGTTTCGTTTCTGGCCCGAATGGTGCATCTTTTCATTTCTGGCCTGAATCGGTGCATTAAATCCAACCCCGCCATGATTTTTGACACATTAACGAAACTAACCAAAACATCACAATTGGGACAAAAAAAATTGATTGGGTGCATTCGTTTCGTTTTCGGCCTGAACCGATGCATTGAATGCAACACCGGCATGGTTTTTGGCACAATATTGAAAGTGATCAAAACGAACCAAAACATCACTATTGGGTCCAAAAAAGTGGATTGGGTGCGTTCATTTCATTTCTGGACCGAATCGGTGCATCATTTTGTTTCTGGCTCGAATTGGTGCATCGTTTCGTTTTTGGCACGAACCGGTGTATTAAATGCAACCCCGGCATGGTTGTCGGCACAGTAACGAAACTGACCAACACAAACCAAAACATTACTATTGGGTCCAAAACAGTAGATTGGGTGCGTTCATTTCATTTTTGGAACGAATTGAAGCATCGTTTCGTTTCTGGCCCGAATGGTGCATCATTTCATTTCTGGACCGAATCGGTGCATTAAATGCAACCCCGACATGATTTTAGACACATTAACGAAACTAACCAAAACATCACAATTGGGACAAAAAAATTGATTGGGTGCATTCGTTTCGTTTTCGGCCTGAACTGATGCATTAAATGCAACCCCGGCATAGTTTTCGGCACAATATTGAAAGTGACCAAAACGAACCAAAACATCACTATTGGGTCCAAAAAAGTGGATTGGGTGCGTTCATTTCATTTCTGGACCGAATCGGTGCATCATTTTGTTTCTGGCACGAATTGGTGCATCGTTTCGTTTATGCCCCGAATTGGTGCATTAAATGCAACCCCGGCATGGTTTTCGGCGTAGTAACGAAACTGACCAAAACATCACAATTTGGTCCAAAATAATTGATTGGGTGCGTTCGTTTCATTTTTGGCCCGACCCGATGCATTAAATACAACCCCCGTCATGGTTTTCGGCACAATAACAAAAATGACCAAAACGAACCAAAACATCACTATTGGATTCAGAAAAGTGGATTGGGTGCGTTCGTTTCGTTTATAGTCGGAATCGGTGCGTCGTTTCGTTTCGCGGTCGAATCGGTGCATTAAATGCAACCCTGGCATGGTTTCCGGCACAATAACAAAACTAACCAAAACGAACCAAAACATCACTATTGGGTCCAGAAAAGTGGATTGGGTGCGTTCGTTTAGTTTCTAGTCGTAGTCGGTGCATCGTTTCGTTTCCCGGTCGAATCGCTACATTAAATGCAACCCTGGCATGGTTTTCGGGACAATATCGAAACTGAACAAAACGAACCAAAACATCACTATTGGGTCAAAAAAGTGGATTGGGTGCATTCATTTAGTTTCCGGACCGAATCGGTGCATCATTTTGTTTCTGGCCCGAATTGGTGCATCGTTTCGTTTTTGGCCCGAACCGGCGCATTAAATGCAACCCCGACACGGTTTTTGGCACAGTAACGAAACTGACCAAAACATCACAATTGGTTCCAAAAAAATTGATTGGGTATGTTCATTTCGTTTCCAGCCCAAAACTAACCAAAACGAACCAAAATATCACTATTGGGTCCAAAAAATGGATTGGGTGTGTTCGTTTTGTTTCTGGAACGAATCGGTGCATCGTTTTGTGTCCGGCCTGAATCGGTGCATTAAGTGCAACCCCGACATGGTTTTTGGCACAATAACGAAAGTGACCAAAACGAACCAAAACATCACTATTGGATTCAGAAAAGTGGATTGGGTGCGTTCGTTTCGTTTCTAGTCGGAGTCGGTGCATCGTTTCATTTCCCGGTCGAATCGGTGGATTAAATGCAACCCTGGCATGGTTTTCGGCACAATAACGAAACTAACCAAAACATCACATATCCAGAAAAGTGGATTGGGTGTGTTCGTTTCGTTTCTAGTCGGAATCGGTGCATCGTTTCGTTTCCCGGTCGAATCGCTGCATTAAATGCAACCCTAGCATGGTTTTCGGCACAATAACGAAACTGACCAAAACATCACTATTGGGTCCAAAAAAGTGGATTGCGTGGGTTCGTTTTGTTTCTTGGCCGAATCGGTGGATCGTTTCGTTTTCGGCCCGAACCGGTGCATTAAATGCAACCCCGGCATGGTTGTCGGCACAGTAACGAAACTGACCAACACGAACCAAAACATCACAATTGGGTCCAAAACAGTAGATTGGGTGCGTTCATTTCATTTCTGGACCGAATCGGTGCATCGTTTCGTTTCTGGCCCGAATGGTGCATCTTTTCATTTCTGGCCTGAATCGGTGCATTAAATCCAACCCCGGCATGATTTTTGACACATTAACGAAACTAACCAAAACATCACAATTGGGACAAAAAAAATTGATTGGGTGCATTCGTTTCGTTTTCGGCCTGAACCGATGCATTGAATGCAACACCGGCATGGTTTTTGGCACAATATTGAAAGTGACCAAAACGAACCAAAACATCACTATTGGGTCCAAAAAAGTGGATTGGGTGCGTTCATTTCATTTCTGGACCGAATCGGTGCATCATTTTGTTTCTGGCTCGAATTGGTGCATCGTTTCGTTTTTGGCACGAACCGGTGTATTAAATGCAACCCCGGCATGGTTGTCGGCACAGTAACGAAACTGACCAACACAAACCAAAACATTACTATTGGGTCCAAAACAGTAGATTGGGTGCGTTCATTTCATTTTTGGAACGAATTGAAGCATCGTTTCGTTTCTGGCCCGAATGGTGCATCATTTCATTTCTGGACCGAATCGGTGCATTAAATGCAACCCCGACATGATTTTAGACACATTAACGAAACTAACCAAAACATCACAATTGGGACAAAAAAATTGATTGGGTGCATTCGTTTCGTTTTCGGCCTGAACTGATGCATTAAATGCAACCCCGGCATAGTTTTCGGCACAATATTGAAAGTGACCAAAACGAACCAAAACATCACTATTGGGTCCAAAAAAGTGGATTGGGTGCGTTCATTTCGTTTCTGGACCGAATCGGTGCATCATTTTGTTTCTGGCACGAATTGGTGCATCGTTTCGTTTATGCCCCGAACTGGTGCATTAAATGCAACCCCGGCATGGTTTTCGGCGTAGTAACGAAACTGACCAAAACATCACAATTTGGTCCAAAATAATTGATTGGGTGCGTTCGTTTCGTTTTTGGCCCGACCCGATGCATTAAATGCAACCCCCGTCATGGTTTTCGGCACAATAACAAAAATGACCAAAACGAACCAAAACATCACTATTGGATTCAGAAAAGTGGATTGGGTGCGTTCGTTTCGTTTATAGTCGGAATCGGTGCGTCGTTTCGTTTCGCGGTCGAATCGGTGCATTAAATGCAACCCTGGCATGGTTTCCGGCACAATAACAAAACTAACCAAAACGAACCAAAACATCACTATTGGGTCCAGAAAAGTGGATTGGGTGCGTTCGTTTAGTTTCTAGTCGTAGTCGGTGCATCGTTTCGTTTCCCGGTCGAATCGCTACATTAAATGCAACCCTGGCATGGTTTTCGGGACAATATCGAAACTGAACAAAACGAACCAAAACATCACTATTGGGTCAAAAAAGTGGATTGGGTGCATTCATTTAGTTTCCGGACCGAATCGGTGCATCATTTTGTTTCTGGCCCGAATTGGTGCATCGTTTCGTTTTTGGCCCGAACCGGCGCATTAAATGCAACCCCGACACGGTTTTTGGCACAGTAACGAAACTGACCAAAACATCACAATTGGTTCCAAAAAAATTGATTGGGTATGTTCATTTCGTTTCCAGCCCAAAACTAACCAAAACGAACCAAAATATCACTATTGGGTCCAAAAAATGGATTGGGTGTGTTCGTTTTGTTTCTGGAACGAATCGGTGCATCGTTTTGTGTCCGGCCTGAATCGGTGCATTAAGTGCAACCCCGACATGGTTTTCGGCACAATAACGAAAGTGACCAAAACGAACCAAAACATCACTATTGGATTCAGAAAAGTGGATTGGGTGCGTTCGTTTCGTTTCTAGTCGGAGTCGGTGCATCGTTTCATTTCCCGGTCGAATCGGTGCATTAAATGCAACCCTGGCATGGTTTTCGGCACAATAACGAAACTAACCAAAACATCACATATCCAGAAAAGTGGATTGGGTGTGTTCGTTTCGTTTCTAGTCGGAATCGGTGCATCGTTTCGTTTCCCGGTCGAATCGCTGCATTAAATGCAACCCTAGCATGGTTTTCGGCACAATAACGAAACTGACCAAAACATCACTATTGGGTCCAAAAAAGTGGATTGCGTGGGTTCGTTTTGTTTCTTGGCCGAATCGGTGGATCGTTTCGTTTTCGGCCCGAACCGGTGCATTAAATGCAACCCCGGCATGGTTGTCGGCACAGTAACGAAACTGACCAACACGAACCAAAACATCACAATTGGGTCCAAAACAGTAGATTGGGTGCGTTCATTTCATTTCTGGACCGAATCGGTGCATCGTTTCGTTTCTGGCCCGAATGGTGCATCTTTTCATTTCTGGCCTGAATCGGTGCATTAAATCCAACCCCGGCATGATTTTTGACACATTAACGAAACTAACCAAAACATCACAATTGGGACAAAAAAAATTGATTGGGTGCATTCG
Organism: Echinochloa phyllopogon; assembly: GCA_033239725.1. Classification (NCBI taxonomy): domain Eukaryota; kingdom Viridiplantae; phylum Streptophyta; class Magnoliopsida; order Poales; family Poaceae; genus Echinochloa; species Echinochloa phyllopogon. The sequence continues at coordinate 33,723,294 of BTCW01000014.1, read as the reverse complement.
TTTCGTTTTCGGCCTGAACCGATGCATTGAATGCAACACCGGCATGGTTTTTGGCACAATATTGAAAGTGACCAAAACGAACCAAAACATCACTATTGGGTCCAAAAAAGTGGATTGGGTGCGTTCATTTCATTTCTGGACCGAATCGGTGCATCATTTTGTTTCTGGCTCGAATTGGTGCATCGTTTCGTTTTTGGCACGAACCGGTGTATTAAATGCAACCCCGGCATGGTTGTCGGCACAGTAACGAAACTGACCAACACAAACCAAAACATTACTATTGGGTCCAAAACAGTAGATTGGGTGCGTTCATTTCATTTTTGGAACGAATTGAAGCATCGTTTCGTTTCTGGCCCGAATGGTGCATCATTTCATTTCTGGACCGAATCGGTGCATTAAATGCAACCCCGACATGATTTTAGACACATTAACGAAACTAACCAAAACATCACAATTGGGACAAAAAAATTGATTGGGTGCATTCGTTTCGTTTTCGGCCTGAACTGATGCATTAAATGCAACCCCGGCATAGTTTTCGGCACAATATTGAAAGTGACCAAAACGAACCAAAACATCACTATTGGGTCCAAAAAAGTGGATTGGGTGCGTTCATTTCGTTTCTGGACCGAATCGGTGCATCATTTTGTTTCTGGCACGAATTGGTGCATCGTTTCGTTTATGCCCCGAACTGGTGCATTAAATGCAACCCCGGCATGGTTTTCGGCGTAGTAACGAAACTGACCAAAACATCACAATTTGGTCCAAAATAATTGATTGGGTGCGTTCGTTTCGTTTTTGGCCCGACCCGATGCATTAAATGCAACCCCCGTCATGGTTTTCGGCACAATAACAAAAATGACCAAAACGAACCAAAACATCACTATTGGATTCAGAAAAGTGGATTGGGTGCGTTCGTTTCGTTTATAGTCGGAATCGGTGCGTCGTTTCGTTTCGCGGTCGAATCGGTGCATTAAATGCAACCCTGGCATGGTTTCCGGCACAATAACAAAACTAACCAAAACGAACCAAAACATCACTATTGGGTCCAGAAAAGTGGATTGGGTGCGTTCGTTTAGTTTCTAGTCGTAGTCGGTGCATCGTTTCGTTTCCCGGTCGAATCGCTACATTAAATGCAACCCTGGCATGGTTTTCGGGACAATATCGAAACTGAACAAAACGAACCAAAACATCACTATTGGGTCAAAAAAGTGGATTGGGTGCATTCATTTAGTTTCCGGACCGAATCGGTGCATCATTTTGTTTCTGGCCCGAATTGGTGCATCGTTTCGTTTTTGGCCCGAACCGGCGCATTAAATGCAACCCCGACACGGTTTTTGGCACAGTAACGAAACTGACCAAAACATCACAATTGGTTCCAAAAAAATTGATTGGGTATGTTCATTTCGTTTCCAGCCCAAAACTAACCAAAACGAACCAAAATATCACTATTGGGTCCAAAAAATGGATTGGGTGTGTTCGTTTTGTTTCTGGAACGAATCGGTGCATCGTTTTGTGTCCGGCCTGAATCGGTGCATTAAGTGCAACCCCGACATGGTTTTCGGCACAATAACGAAAGTGACCAAAACGAACCAAAACATCACTATTGGATTCAGAAAAGTGGATTGGGTGCGTTCGTTTCGTTTCTAGTCGGAGTCGGTGCATCGTTTCATTTCCCGGTCGAATCGGTGCATTAAATGCAACCCTGGCATGGTTTTCGGCACAATAACGAAACTAACCAAAACATCACATATCCAGAAAAGTGGATTGGGTGTGTTCGTTTCGTTTCTAGTCGGAATCGGTGCATCGTTTCGTTTCCCGGTCGAATCGCTGCATTAAATGCAACCCTAGCATGGTTTTCGGCACAATAACGAAACTGACCAAAACATCACTATTGGGTCCAAAAAAGTGGATTGCGTGGGTTCGTTTTGTTTCTTGGGCGAATCGGTGGATCGTTTCGTTTTCGGCCCGAACCGGTGCATTAAATGCAACCCCGGCATGGTTGTCGGCACAGTAACGAAACTGACCAACACGAACCAAAACATCACAATTGGGTCCAAAACAGTAGATTGGGTGCGTTCATTTCATTTCTGGACCGAATCGGTGCATCGTTTCGTTTCTGGCCCGAATGGTGCATCTTTTCATTTCTGGCCTGAATCGGTGCATTAAATCCAACCCCGGCATGATTTTTGACACATTAACGAAACTAACCAAAACATCACAATTGGGACAAAAAAAATTGATTGGGTGCATTCGTTTCGTTTTCGGCCTGAACCGATGCATTGAATGCAACACCGGCATGGTTTTTGGCACAATATTGAAAGTGACCAAAACGAACCAAAACATCACTATTGGGTCCAAAAAAGTGGATTGGGTGCGTTCATTTCATTTCTGGACCGAATCGGTGCATCATTTTGTTTCTGGCTCGAATTGGTGCATCGTTTCGTTTTTGGCACGAACCGGTGTATTAAATGCAACCCCGGCATGGTTGTCGGCACAGTAACGAAACTGACCAACACAAACCAAAACATTACTATTGGGTCCAAAACAGTAGATTGGGTGCATTCATTTCATTTTTGGAACGAATTGAAGCATCGTTTCGTTTCTGGCCCGAATGGTGCATCATTTCATTTCTGGACCGAATCGGTGCATTAAATGCAACCCCGACATGATTTTAGACACATTAACGAAACTAACCAAAACATCACAATTGGGACAAAAAAATTGATTGGGTGCATTCGTTTCGTTTTCGGCCTGAACTGATGCATTAAATGCAACCCCGGCATAGTTTTCGGCACAATATTGAAAGTGACCAAAACGAACCAAAACATCACTATTGGGTCCAAAAAAGTGGATTGGGTGCGTTCATTTCGTTTCTGGACCGAATCGGTGCATCATTTTGTTTCTGGCACGAATTGGTGCATCGTTTCGTTTATGCCCCGAACTGGTGCATTAAATGCAACCCCGGCATGGTTTTCGGCGTAGTAACGAAACTGACCAAAACATCACAATTTGGTCCAAAATAATTGATTGGGTGCGTTCGTTTCGTTTTTGGCCCGACCCGATGCATTAAATGCAACCCCCGTCATGGTTTTCGGCACAATAACAAAAATGACCAAAACGAACCAAAACATCACTATTGGATTCAGAAAAGTGGATTGGGTGCGTTCGTTTCGTTTATAGTCGGAATCGGTGCGTCGTTTCGTTTGGCGGTCGAATCGGTGCATTAAATGCAACCCTGGCATGGTTTCCGGCACAATAACAAAACTAACCAAAACGAACCAAAACATCACTATTGGGTCCAGAAAAGTGGATTGGGTGCGTTCGTTTAGTTTCTAGTCGTAGTCGGTGCATCGTTTCGTTTCCCGGTCGAATCGCTACATTAAATGCAACCCTGGCATGGTTTTCGGGACAATATCGAAACTGAACAAAACGAACCAAAACATCACTATTGGGTCAAAAAAGTGGATTGGGTGCATTCATTTAGTTTCCGGACCGAATCGGTGCATCATTTTGTTTCTGGCCCGAATTGGTGCATCGTTTCGTTTTTGGCCCGAACCGGCGCATTAAATGCAACCCCGACACGGTTTTTGGCACAGTAACGAAACTGACCAAAACATCACAATTGGTTCCAAAAAAATTGATTGGGTATGTTCATTTCGTTTCCAGCCCAAAACTAACCAAAACGAACCAAAATATCACTATTGGGTCCAAAAAATGGATTGGGTGTGTTCGTTTTGTTTCTGGAACGAATCGGTGCATCGTTTTGTGTCCGGCCTGAATCGGTGCATTAAGTGCAACCCCAACATGGTTTTCGGCACAATAACGAAAGTGACCAAAACGAACCAAAACATCACTATTGGATTCAGAAAAGTGGATTGGGTGCGTTCGTTTCGTTTCTAGTCGGAGTCGGTGCATCGTTTCATTTCCCGGTCGAATCGGTGCATTAAATGCAACCCTGGCATGGTTTTCGGCACAATAACGAAACTAACCAAAACATCACATATCCAGAAAAGTGGATTGGGTGTGTTCGTTTCGTTTCTAGTCGGAATCGGTGCATCGTTTCGTTTCCCGGTCGAATCGCTGCATTAAATGCAACCCTAGCATGGTTTTTGGCACAATAACGAAACTGACCAAAACATCACTATTGGGTCCAAAAAAGTGGATTGCGTGGGTTCGTTTTGTTTCTTGGCCGAATCGGTGGATCGTTTCGTTTTCGGCCCGAACCGGTGCATTAAATGCAACCCCGGCATGGTTGTCGGCACAGTAACGAAACTGACCAACACGAACCAAAACATCACAATTGGGTCCAAAACAGTAGATTGGGTGCGTTCATTTCATTTCTGGACCGAATCGGTGCATCGTTTCGTTTCTGGCCCGAATGGTGCATCTTTTCATTTCTGGCCTGAATCGGTGCATTAAATCCAACCCCGGCATGATTTTTGACACATTAACGAAACTAAACAAAACATCACAATTGGGACAAAAAAAATTGATTGGGTGCATTCGTTTCGTTTTCGGCCTGAACCGATGCATTGAATGCAACACCGGCATGGTTTTTGGCACAATATTGAAAGTGACCAAAACGAACCAAAACATCACTATTGGGTCCAAAAAAAGTGGATTGGGTGCGTTCATTTCATTTCTGGACCGAATCGGTGCATCATTTTGTTTCTGGCTCGAATTGGTGCATCGTTTCGTTTTTGGCATGAACCGGTGTATTAAATGCAACCCCGGCATGGTTGTCGGCACAGTAACGAAACTGACCAACACAAACCAAAACATTACTATTGGGCCCAAAACAGTAGATTGGGTGCGTTCATTTCATTTTTGGAACGAATTGAAGCATCGTTTCATTTCTGGCCCGAATGGTGCATCATTTCATTTCTGGACCGAATCGGTGCATTAAATGCAACCCCGACATGATTTTAGACACATTAACGAAACTAACCAAAACATCACAATTGGGACAAAAAAATTGATTGGGTGCATTCGTTTCGTTTTTGGCCTGAACTGATGCATTAAATGCAACCCCGGCATAGTTTTCGGCACAATATTGAAAGTGACCAAAACGAACCAAAACATCACTATTGGGTCCAAAAAAGTGGATTGGGTGCGTTCATTTCGTTTCTGGACCGAATCGGTGCATCATTTTGTTTCTGGCACGAATTGGTGCATCGTTTCGTTTATGCCCCGAACTGGTGCATTAAATGCAACCCCGGCATGGTTTTCGGCGTAGTAACGAAACTGACCAAAACATCACAATTTGGTCCAAAATAATTGATTGGGTGCGTTCGTTTCGTTTTTGGCCCGACCCGATGCATTAAATGCAACCCCCGTCATGGTTTTCGGCACAATAACAAAAATGACCAAAACGAACCAAAACATCACTATTGGATTCAGAAAAGTGGATTGGGTGCGTTCGTTTCGTTTATAGTCGGAATCGGTGCGTCGTTTCGTTTCGCGGTCGAATCGGTGCATTAAATGCAACCCTGGCATGGTTTCCGGCACAATAACGAAACTAACCAAAACGAACCAAAACATCACTATTGGGTCCAGAAAAGTGGATTGGGTGCGTTCGTTTAGTTTCTAGTCGTAGTCGGTGCATCGTTTCGTTTCCCGGTCGAATCGCTACATTAAATGCAACCCTGGCATGGTTTTCGGGACAATATCGAAACTGAACAAAACGAACCAAAACATCACTATTGGGTCAAAAAAGTGGATTGGGTGCATTCATTTAGTTTCCGGACCGAATCGGTGCATCATTTTGTTTCTGGCCCGAATTGGTGCATCGTTTCGTTTTTGGCCCGAACCGGCGCATTAAATGCAACCCCGACACGGTTTTTGGCACAGTAACGAAACTGACCAAAACATCACAATTGGTTCCAAAAAAATTGATTGGGTATGTTCATTTCGTTTCCAGCCCAAAACTAACCAAAACGAACCAAAATATCACTATTGGGTCCAAAAAATGGATTGGGTGTGTTCGTTTTGTTTCTGGAACGAATCGGTGCATCGTTTTGTGTCCGGCCTGAATCGGTGCATTAAGTGCAACCCCGACATGGTTTTCGGCACAATAACGAAAGTGACCAAAACGAACCAAAACATCACTATTGGATTCAGAAAAGTGGATTGGGTGCGTTCGTTTCGTTTCTAGTCGGAGTCGGTGCATCGTTTCATTTCCCGGTCGAATCGGTGCATTAAATGCAACCCTGGCATGGTTTTCGGCACAATAACGAAACTAACCAAAACATCACATATCCAGAAAAGTGGATTGGGTGTGTTCGTTTCGTTTCTAGTCGGAATCGGTGCATCGTTTCGTTTCCCGGTCGAATCGCTGCATTAAATGCAACCCTAGCATGGTTTTCGGCACAATAACGAAACTGACCAAAACATCACTATTGGGTCCAAAAAAGTGGATTGCGTGGGTTCGTTTTGTTTCTTGGCCGAATCGGTGGATCGTTTCGTTTTCGGCCCGAACCGGTGCATTAAATGCAACCCCGGCATGGTTGTCGGCACAGTAACGAAACTGACCAACACGAACCAAAACATCACAATTGGGTCCAAAACAGTAGATTGGGTGCGTTCATTTCATTTCTGGACCGAATCGGTGCATCGTTTCGTTTCTGGCCCGAATGGTGCATCTTTTCATTTCTGGCCTGAATCGGTGCATTAAATCCAACCCCGGCATGATTTTTGACACATTAACGAAACTAACCAAAACATCACAATTGGGACAAAAAAATTGATTGGGTGCATTCGTTTCGTTTTCGGCCTGAACCGATGCATTGAATGCAACACCGGCATGGTTTTTGGCACAATATTGAAAGTGACCAAAACGAACCAAAACATCACTATTGGGTCCAAAAAAAGTGGATTGGGTGCGTTCATTTCATTTCTGGACCGAATCGGTGCATCATTTTGTTTCTGGCTCGAATTGGTGCATCGTTTCGTTTTTGGCATGAACCGGTGTATTAAATGCAACCCCGGCATGGTTGTCGGCACAGTAACGAAACTGACCAACACAAACCAAAACATTACTATTGGGTCCAAAACAGTAGATTGGGTGCGTTCATTTCATTTTTGGAACGAATTGAAGCATCGTTTCATTTCTGGCCCGAATGGTGCATCATTTCATTTCTGGACCGAATCGGTGCATTAAATGCAACCCCGACATGATTTTAGACACATTAACGAAACTAACCAAAACATCACAATTGGGACAAAAAAATTGATTGGGTGCATTCGTTTCGTTTTTGGCCTGAACTGATGCATTAAATGCAACCCCGGCATAGTTTTCGGCACAATATTGAAAGTGACCAAAACGAACCAAAACATCACTATTGGGTCCAAAAAAGTGGATTGGGTGCGTTCATTTCGTTTCTGGACCGAATCGGTGCATCATTTTGTTTCTGGCACGAATTGGTGCATCGTTTCGTTTATGCCCCGAACTGGTGCATTAAATGCAACCCCGGCATGGTTTTCGGCGTAGTAACGAAACTGACCAAAACATCACAATTTGGTCCAAAATAATTGATTGGGTGCGTTCGTTTCGTTTTTGGCCCGACCCGATGCATTAAATGCAACCCCCGTCATGGTTTTCGGCACAATAACAAAAATGACCAAAACGAACCAAAACATCACTATTGGATTCAGAAAAGTGGATTGGGTGCGTTCGTTTCGTTTATAGTCGGAATCGGTGCGTCGTTTCGTTTCGCGGTCGAATCGGTGCATTAAATGCAACCCTGGCATGGTTTCCGGCACAATAACGAAACTAACCAAAACGAACCAAAACATCACTATTGGGTCCAGAAAAGTGGATTGGGTGCGTTCGTTTAGTTTCTAGTCGTAGTCGGTGCATCGTTTCGTTTCCCGGTCGAATCGCTACATTAAATGCAACCCTGGCATGGTTTTCGGGACAATATCGAAACTGAACAAAACGAACCAAAACATCACTATTGGGTCAAAAAAGTGGATTGGGTGCATTCATTTAGTTTCCGGACCGAATCGGTGCATCATTTTGTTTCTGGCCCGAATTGGTGCATCGTTTCGTTTTTGGCCCGAACCGGCGCATTAAATGCAACCCCGACACGGTTTTTGGCACAGTAACGAAACTGACCAAAACATCACAATTGGTTCCAAAAAAATTGATTGGGTATGTTCATTTCGTTTCCAGCCCAAAACTAACCAAAACGAACCAAAATATCACTATTGGGTCCAAAAAATGGATTGGGTGTGTTCGTTTTGTTTCTGGAACGAATCGGTGCATCGTTTTGTGTCCGGCCTGAATCGGTGCATTAAGTGCAACCCCGACATGGTTTTCGGCACAATAACGAAAGTGACCAAAACGAACCAAAACATCACTATTGGATTCAGAAAAGTGGATTGGGTGCGTTCGTTTCGTTTCTAGTCGGAGTCGGTGCATCGTTTCATTTCCCGGTCGAATCGGTGCATTAAATGCAACCCTGGCATGGTTTTCGGCACAATAACGAAACTAACCAAAACATCACATATCCAGAAAAGTGGATTGGGTGTGTTCGTTTCGTTTCTAGTCGGAATCGGTGCATCGTTTCGTTTCCCGGTCGAATCGCTGCATTAAATGCAACCCTAGCATGGTTTTCGGCACAATAACGAAACTGACCAAAACATCACTATTGGGTCCAAAAAAGTGGATTGCGTGGGTTCGTTTTGTTTCTTGGCCGAATCGGTGGATCGTTTCGTTTTCGGCCCGAACCGGTGCATTAAATGCAACCCCGGCATGGTTGTCGGCACAGTAACGAAACTGACCAACACGAACCAAAACATCACAATTGGGTCCAAAACAGTAGATTGGGTGCGTTCATTTCATTTCTGGACCGAATCGGTGCATCGTTTCGTTTCTGGCCCGAATGGTGCATCTTTTCATTTCTGGCCTGAATGGGTGCATTAAATCCAACCCCGGCATGATTTTTGACACATTAACGAAACTAACCAAAACATCACAATTGGGACAAAAAAAATTGATTGGGTGCATTCGTTTCGTTTTCGGCCTGAACCGATGCATTGAATGCAACACCGGCATGGTTTTTGGCACAATATTGAAAGTGACCAAAACGAACCAAAACATCACTATTGGGTCCAAAAAAGTGGATTGGGTGCGTTCATTTCATTTCTGGACCGAATCGGTGCATCATTTTGTTTCTGGCTCGAATTGGTGCATCGTTTCGTTTTTGGCACGAACCGGTGTATTAAATGCAACCCCGGCATGGTTGTCGGCACAGTAACGAAACTGACCAACACAAACCAAAACATTACTATTGGGTCCAAAACAGTAGATTGGGTGCGTTCATTTCATTTTTGGAACGAATTGAAGCATCGTTTCGTTTCTGGCCCGAATGGTGCATCATTTCATTTCTGGACCGAATCGGTGCATTAAATGCAACCCCGACATGATTTTAGACACATTAACGAAACTAACCAAAACATCACAATTGGGACAAAAAAATTGATTGGGTGCATTCGTTTCGTTTTCGGCCTGAACTGATGCATTAAATGCAACCCCGGCATAGTTTTCGGCACAATATTGAAAGTGACCAAAACGAACCAAAACATCACTATTGGGTCCAAAAAAGTGGATTGGGTGCGTTCATTTCGTTTCTGGACCGAATCGGTGCATCATTTTGTTTCTGGCACGAATTGGTGCATCGTTTCGTTTATGCCCCGAACTGGTGCATTAAATGCAACCCCGGCATGGTTTTCGGCGTAGTAACGAAACTGACCAAAACATCACAATTTGGTCCAAAATAATTGATTGGGTGCGTTCGTTTCGTTTTTGGCCCGACCCGATGCATTAAATGCAACCCCCGTCATGGTTTTCGGCACAATAACAAAAATGACCAAAACGAACCAAAACATCACTATTGGATTCAGAAAAGTGGATTGGGTGCGTTCGTTTCGTTTATAGTCGGAATCGGTGCGTCGTTTCGTTTCGCGGTCGAATCGGTGCATTAAATGCAACCCTGGCATGGTTTCCGGCACAATAACAAAACTAACCAAAACGAACCAAAACATCACTATTGGGTCCAGAAAAGTGGATTGGGTGCGTTCGTTTAGTTTCTAGTCGTAGTCGGTGCATCGTTTCATTTCCCGGTCGAATCGCTACATTAAATGCAACCCTGGCATGGTTTTCGGGACAATATCGAAACTGAACAAAACGAACCAAAACATCACTATTGGGTCAAAAAAGTGGATTGGGTGCATTCATTTAGTTTCCGGACCGAATCGGTGCATCATTTTGTTTCTGGCCCGAATTGGTGCATCGTTTCGTTTTTGGCCCGAACCGGCGCATTAAATGCAACCCCGACACGGTTTTTGGCACAGTAACGAAACTGACCAAAACATCACAATTGGTTCCAAAAAAATTGATTGGGTATGTTCATTTCGTTTCCAGCCCAAAACTAACCAAAACGAACCAAAATATCACTATTGGGTCCAAAAAATGGATTGGGTGTGTTCGTTTTGTTTCTGGAACGAATCGGTGCATCGTTTTGTGTCCGGCCTGAATCGGTGCATTAAGTGCAACCCCGACATGGTTTTCGGCACAATAACGAAAGTGACCAAAACGAACCAAAACATCACTATTGGATTCAGAAAAGTGGATTGGGTGCGTTCGTTTCGTTTCTAGTCGGAGTCGGTGCATCGTTTCATTTCCCGGTCGAATCGGTGCATTAAATGCAACCCTGGCATGGTTTTCGGCACAATAACGAAACTAACCAAAACATCACATATCCAGAAAAGTGGATTGGGTGTGTTCGTTTCGTTTCTAGTCGGAATCGGTGCATCGTTTCGTTTCCCGGTCGAATCGCTGCATTAAATGCAACCCTAGCATGGTTTTCGGCACAATAACGAAACTGACCAAAACATCACTATTGGGTCCAAAAAAGTGGATTGCGTGGGTTCGTTTTGTTTCTTGGCCGAATCGGTGGATCGTTTCGTTTTCGGCCCGAACCGGTGCATTAAATGCAACCCCGGCATGGTTGTCGGCACAGTAACGAAACTGACCAACACGAACCAAAACATCACAATTGGGTCCAAAACAGTAGATTGGGTGCGTTCATTTCATTTCTGGACCGAATCGGTGCATCGTTTCGTTTCTGGCCCGAATGGTGCATCTTTTCATTTCTGGCCTGAATCGGTGCATTAAATCCAACCCCGGCATGATTTTTGACACATTAACGAAACTAACCAAAACATCACAATTGGGACAAAAAAAATTGATTGGGTGCATTCGTTTCGTTTTCGGCCTGAACCGATGCATTGAATGCAACACCGGCATGGTTTTTGGCACAATATTGAAAGTGACCAAAACGAACCAAAACATCACTATTGGGTCCAAAAAAGTGGATTGGGTGCGTTCATTTCATTTCTGGACCGAATCGGTGCATCATTTTGTTTCTGGCTCGAATTGGTGCATCGTTTCGTTTTTGGCACGAACCGGTGTATTAAATGCAACCCCGGCATGGTTGTCGGCACAGTAACGAAACTGACCAACACAAACCAAAACATTACTATTGGGTCCAAAACAGTAGATTGGGTGCGTTCATTTCATTTTTGGAACGAATTGAAGCATCGTTTCGTTTCTGGCCCGAATGGTGCATCATTTCATTTCTGGACCGAATCGGTGCATTAAATGCAACCCCGACATGATTTTAGACACATTAACGAAACTAACCAAAACATCACAATTGGGACAAAAAAATTGATTGGGTGCATTCGTTTCGTTTTCGGCCTGAACTGATGCATTAAATGCAACCCCGGCATAGTTTTCGGCACAATATTGAAAGTGACCAAAACGAACCAAAACATCACTATTGGGTCCAAAAAAGTGGATTGGGTGCGTTCATTTCGTTTCTGGACCGAATCGGTGCATCATTTTGTTTCTGGCACGAATTGGTGCATCGTTTCGTTTATGCCCCGAACTGGTGCATTAAATGCAACCCCGGCATGGTTTTCGGCGTAGTAACGAAACTGACCAAAACATCACAATTTGGTCCAAAATAATTGATTGGGTGCGTTCGTTTCGTTTTTGGCCCGACCCGATGCATTAAATGCAACCCCCGTCATGGTTTTCGGCACAATAACAAAAATGACCAAAACGAACCAAAACATCACTATTGGATTCAGAAAAGTGGATTGGGTGCGTTCGTTTCGTTTATAGTCGGAATCGGTGCGTCGTTTCGTTTCGCGGTCGAATCGGTGCATTAAATGCAACCCTGGCATGGTTTCCGGCACAATAACAAAACTAACCAAAACGAACCAAAACATCACTATTGGGTCCAGAAAAGTGGATTGGGTGCGTTCGTTTAGTTTCTAGTCGTAGTCGGTGCATCGTTTCGTTTCCCGGTCGAATCGCTACATTAAATGCAACCCTGGCATGGTTTTCGGGACAATATCGAAACTGAACAAAACGAACCAAAACATCACTATTGGGTCAAAAAAGTGGATTGGGTGCATTCATTTAGTTTCCGGACCGAATCGGTGCATCATTTTGTTTCTGGCCCGAATTGGTGCATCGTTTCGTTTTTGGCCCGAACCGGCGCATTAAATGCAACCCCGACACGGTTTTTGGCACAGTAACGAAACTGACCAAAACATCACAATTGGTTCCAAAAAAATTGATTGGGTATGTTCATTTCGTTTCCAGCCCAAAACTAACCAAAACGAACCAAAATATCACTATTGGGTCCAAAAAATGGATTGGGTGTGTTCGTTTTGTTTCTGGAACGAATCGGTGCATCGTTTTGTGTCCGGCCTGAATCGGTGCATTAAGTGCAACCCCGACATGGTTTTCGGCACAATAACGAAAGTGACCAAAACGAACCAAAACATCACTATTGGATTCAGAAAAGTGGATTGGGTGCGTTCGTTTCGTTTCTAGTCGGAGTCGGTGCATCGTTTCATTTCCCGGTCGAATCGGTGCATTAAATGCAACCCTGGCATGGTTTTCGGCACAATAACGAAACTAACCAAAACATCACATATCCAGAAAAGTGGATTGGGTGTGTTCGTTTCGTTTCTAGTCGGAATCGGTGCATCGTTTCGTTTCCCGGTCGAATCGCTGCATTAAATGCAACCCTAGCATGGTTTTCGGCACAATAACGAAACTGACCAAAACATCACTATTGGGTCCAAAAAAGTGGATTGCGTGGGTTCGTTTTGTTTCTTGGCCGAATCGGTGGATCGTTTCGTTTTCGGCCCGAACCGGTGCATTAAATGCAACCCCGGCATGGTTGTCGGCACAGTAACGAAACTGACCAACACGAACCAAAACATCACAATTGGGTCCAAAACAGTAGATTGGGTGCGTTCATTTCATTTCTGGACCGAATCGGTGCATCGTTTCGTTTCTGGCCCGAATGGTGCATCTTTTCATTTCTGGCCTGAATCGGTGCATTAAATCCAACCCCGGCATGATTTTTGACACATTAACGAAACTAACCAAAACATCACAATTGGGACAAAAAAAATTGATTGGGTGCATTCGTTTCGTTTTCGGCCTGAACCGATGCATTGAATGCAACACCGGCATGGTTTTTGGCACAATATTGAAAGTGACCAAAACGAACCAAAACATCACTATTGGGTCCAAAAAAAGTGGATTGGGTGCGTTCATTTCATTTCTGGACCGAATCGGTGCATCATTTTGTTTCTGGCTCGAATTGGTGCATCGTTTCGTTTTTGGCATGAACCGGTGTATTAAATGCAACCCCGGCATGGTTGTCGGCACAGTAACGAAACTGACCAACACAAACCAAAACATTACTATTGGGTCCAAAACAGTAGATTGGGTGCGTTCATTTCATTTTTGGAACGAATTGAAGCATCGTTTCATTTCTGACCCGAATGGTGCATCATTTCATTTCTGGACCGAATCGGTGCATTAAATGCAACCCCGACATGATTTTAGACACATTAACGAAACTAACCAAAACATCACAATTGGGACAAAAAAATTGATTGGGTGCATTCGTTTCGTTTTTGGCCTGAACTGATGCATTAAATGCAACCCCGGCATAGTTTTCGGCACAATATTGAAAGTGACCAAAACGAACCAAAACATCACTATTGGGTCCAAAAAAGTGGATTGGGTGCGTTCATTTCGTTTCTGGACCGAATCGGTGCATCATTTTGTTTCTGGCACGAATTGGTGCATCGTTTCGTTTATGCCCCGAACTGGTGCATTAAATGCAACCCCGGCATGGTTTTCGGCGTAGTAACGAAACTGACCAAAACATCACAATTTGGTCCAAAATAATTGATTGGGTGCGTTCGTTTCGTTTTTGGCCCGACCCGATGCATTAAATGCAACCCCCGTCATGGTTTTCGGCACAATAACAAAAATGACCAAAACGAACCAAAACATCACTATTGGATTCAGAAAAGTGGATTGGGTGCGTTCGTTTCGTTTATAGTCGGAATCGGTGCGTCGTTTCGTTTCGCGGTCGAATCGGTGCATTAAATGCAACCCTGGCATGGTTTCCGGCACAATAACGAAACTAACCAAAACGAACCAAAACATCACTATTGGGTCCAGAAAAGTGGATTGGGTGCGTTCGTTTAGTTTCTAGTCGTAGTCGGTGCATCGTTTCGTTTCCCGGTCGAATCGCTACATTAAATGCAACCCTGGCATGGTTTTCGGGACAATATCGAAACTGAACAAAACGAACCAAAACATCACTATTGGGTCAAAAAAGTGGATTGGGTGCATTCATTTAGTTTCCGGACCGAATCGGTGCATCATTTTGTTTCTGGCCCGAATTGGTGCATCGTTTCGTTTTTGGCCCGAACCGGCGCATTAAATGCAACCCCGACACGGTTTTTGGCACAGTAACGAAACTGACCAAAACATCACAATTGGTTCCAAAAAAATTGATTGGGTATGTTCATTTCGTTTCCAGCCCAAAACTAACCAAAACGAACCAAAATATCACTATTGGGTCCAAAAAATGGATTGGGTGTGTTCGTTTTGTTTCTGGAACGAATCGGTGCATCGTTTTGTGTCCGGCCTGAATCGGTGCATTAAGTGCAACCCCGACATGGTTTTCGGCACAATAACGAAAGTGACCAAAACGAACTAAAACATCACTATTGGATTCAGAAAAGTGGATTGGGTGCGTTCGTTTCGTTTCTAGTCGGAGTCGGTGCATCGTTTCATTTCCCGGTCGAATCGGTGCATTAAATGCAACCCTGGCATGGTTTTCGGCACAATAACGAAACTAACCAAAACATCACATATCCAGAAAAGTGGATTGGGTGTGTTCGTTTCGTTTCTAGTCGGAATCGGTGCATCGTTTCGTTTCCCGGTCGAATCGCTGCATTAAATGCAACCCTAGCATGGTTTTCGGCACAATAACGAAACTGACCAAAACATCACTATTGGGTCCAAAAAAGTGGATTGCGTGGGTTCGTTTTGTTTCTTGGCCGAATCGGTGGATCGTTTCGTTTTCGGCCCGAACCGGTGCATTAAATGCAACCCCGGCATGGTTGTCGGCACAGTAACGAAACTGACCAACACGAACCAAAACATCACAATTGGGTCCAAAACAGTAGATTGGGTGCGTTCATTTCATTTCTGGACCGAATCGGTGCATCGTTTCGTTTCTGGCCCGAATGGTGCATCTTTTCATTTCTGGCCTGAATGGGTGCATTAAATCCAACCCCGGCATGATTTTTGACACATTAACGAAACTAACCAAAACATCACAATTGGGACAAAAAAAATTGATTGGGTGCATTCGTTTCGTTTTCGGCCTGAACCGATGCATTGAATGCAACACCGGCATGGTTTTTGGCACAATATTGAAAGTGACCAAAACGAACCAAAACATCACTATTGGGTCCAAAAAAGTGGATTGGGTGCGTTCATTTCATTTCTGGACCGAATCGGTGCATCATTTTGTTTCTGGCTCGAATTGGTGCATCGTTTCGTTTTTGGCACGAACCGGTGTATTAAATGCAACCCCGGCATGGTTGTCGGCACAGTAACGAAACTGACCAACACAAACCAAAACATTACTATTGGGTCCAAAACAGTAGATTGGGTGCGTTCATTTCATTTTTGGAACGAATTGAAGCATCGTTTCGTTTCTGGCCCGAATGGTGCATCATTTCATTTCTGGACCGAATCGGTGCATTAAATGCAACCCCGACATGATTTTAGACACATTAACGAAACTAACCAAAACATCACAATTGGGACAAAAAAATTGATTGGGTGCATTCGTTTCGTTTTCGGCCTGAACTGATGCATTAAATGCAACCCCGGCATAGTTTTCGGCACAATATTGAAAGTGACCAAAACGAACCAAAACATCACTATTGGGTCCAAAAAAGTGGATTGGGTGCGTTCATTTCGTTTCTGGACCGAATCGGTGCATCATTTTGTTTCTGGCACGAATTGGTGCATCGTTTCGTTTATGCCCCGAACTGGTGCATTAAATGCAACCCCGGCATGGTTTTCGGCGTAGTAACGAAACTGACCAAAACATCACAATTTGGTCCAAAATAATTGATTGGGTGCGTTCGTTTCGTTTTTGGCCCGACCCGATGCATTAAATGCAACCCCCGTCATGGTTTTCGGCACAATAACAAAAATGACCAAAACGAACCAAAACATCACTATTGGATTCAGAAAAGTGGATTGGGTGCGTTCGTTTCGTTTATAGTCGGAATCGGTGCGTCGTTTCGTTTCGCGGTCGAATCGGTGCATTAAATGCAACCCTGGCATGGTTTCCGGCACAATAACAAAACTAACCAAAACGAACCAAAACATCACTATTGGGTCCAGAAAAGTGGATTGGGTGCGTTCGTTTAGTTTCTAGTCGTAGTCGGTGCATCGTTTCGTTTCCCGGTCGAATCGCTACATTAAATGCAACCCTGGCATGGTTTTCGGGACAATATCGAAACTGAACAAAACGAACCAAAACATCACTATTGGGTCAAAAAAGTGGATTGGGTGCATTCATTTAGTTTCCGGACCGAATCGGTGCATCATTTTGTTTCTGGCCCGAATTGGTGCATCGTTTCGTTTTTGGCCCGAACCGGCGCATTAAATGCAACCCCGACACGGTTTTTGGCACAGTAACGAAACTGACCAAAACATCACAATTGGTTCCAAAAAAATTGATTGGGTATGTTCATTTCGTTTCCAGCCCAAAACTAACCAAAACGAACCAAAATATCACTATTGGGTCCAAAAAATGGATTGGGTGTGTTCGTTTTGTTTCTGGAACGAATCGGTGCATCGTTTTGTGTCCGGCCTGAATCGGTGCATTAAGTGCAACCCCGACATGGTTTTCGGCACAATAACGAAAGTGACCAAAACGAACTAAAACATCACTATTGGATTCAGAAAAGTGGATTGGGTGCGTTCGTTTCGTTTCTAGTCGGAGTCGGTGCATCGTTTCATTTCCCGGTCGAATCGGTGCATTAAATGCAACCCTGGCATGGTTTTCGGCACAATAACGAAACTAACCAAAACATCACATATCCAGAAAAGTGGATTGGGTGTGTTCGTTTCGTTTCTAGTCGGAATCGGTGCATCGTTTCGTTTCCCGGTCGAATCGCTGCATTAAATGCAACCCTAGCATGGTTTTCGGCACAATAACGAAACTGACCAAAACATCACTATTGGGTCCAAAAAAGTGGATTGCGTGGGTTCGTTTTGTTTCTTGGCCGAATCGGTGGATCGTTTCGTTTTCGGCCCGAACCGGTGCATTAAATGCAACCCCGGCATGGTTGTCGGCACAGTAACGAAACTGACCAACACGAACCAAAACATCACAATTGGGTCCAAAACAGTAGATTGGGTGCGTTCATTTCATTTCTGGACCGAATCGGTGCATCGTTTCGTTTCTGGCCCGAATGGTGCATCTTTTCATTTCTGGCCTGAATGGGTGCATTAAATCCAACCCCGGCATGATTTTTGACACATTAACGAAACTAACCAAAACATCACAATTGGGACAAAAAAAATTGATTGGGTGCATTCGTTTCGTTTTCGGCCTGAACCGATGCATTGAATGCAACACCGGCATGGTTTTTGGCACAATATTGAAAGTGACCAAAACGAACCAAAACATCACTATTGGGTCCAAAAAAGTGGATTGGGTGCGTTCATTTCATTTCTGGACCGAATCGGTGCATCATTTTGTTTCTGGCTCGAATTGGTGCATCGTTTCGTTTTTGGCACGAACCGGTGTATTAAATGCAACCCCGGCATGGTTGTCGGCACAGTAACGAAACTGACCAACACAAACCAAAACATTACTATTGGGTCCAAAACAGTAGATTGGGTGCGTTCATTTCATTTTTGGAACGAATTGAAGCATCGTTTCGTTTCTGGCCCGAATGGTGCATCATTTCATTTCTGGACCGAATCGGTGCATTAAATGCAACCCCGACATGATTTTAGACACATTAACGAAACTAACCAAAACATCACAATTGGGACAAAAAAATTGATTGGGTGCATTCGTTTCGTTTTCGGCCTGAACTGATGCATTAAATGCAACCCCGGCATAGTTTTCGGCACAATATTGAAAGTGACCAAAACGAACCAAAACATCACTATTGGGTCCAAAAAAGTGGATTGGGTGCGTTCATTTCGTTTCTGGACCGAATTGGTGCATCATTTTGTTTCTGGCACGAATTGGTGCATCGTTTCGTTTATGCCCCGAACTGGTGCATTAAATGCAACCCCGGCATGGTTTTCGGCGTAGTAACGAAACTGACCAAAACATCACAATTTGGTCCAAAATAATTGATTGGGTGCGTTCGTTTCGTTTTTGGCCCGACCCGATGCATTAAATGCAACCCCCGTCATGGTTTTCGGCACAATAACAAAAATGACCAAAACGAACCAAAACATCACTATTGGATTCAGAAAAGTGGATTGGGTGCGTTCGTTTCGTTTATAGTCGGAATCGGTGCGTCGTTTCGTTTCGCGGTCGAATCGGTGCATTAAATGCAACCCTGGCATGGTTTCCGGCACAATAACAAAACTAACCAAAACGAACCAAAACATCACTATTGGGTCCAGAAAAGTGGATTGGGTGCGTTCGTTTAGTTTCTAGTCGTAGTCGGTGCATCGTTTCGTTTCCCGGTCGAATCGCTACATTAAATGCAACCCTGGCATGGTTTTCGGGACAATATCGAAACTGAACAAAACGAACCAAAACATCACTATTGGGTCAAAAAAGTGGATTGGGTGCATTCATTTAGTTTCCGGACCGAATCGGTGCATCATTTTGTTTCTGGCCCGAATTGGTGCATCGTTTCGTTTTTGGCCCGAACCGGCGCATTAAATGCAACCCCGACACGGTTTTTGGCACAGTAACGAAACTGACCAAAACATCACAATTGTTCCAAAAAAATTGATTGGGTATGTTCATTTCGTTTCCAGCCCAAAACTAACCAAAACGAACCAAAATATCACTATTGGGTCCAAAAAATGGATTGGGTGTGTTCGTTTTGTTTCTGGAACGAATCGGTGCATCGTTTTGTGTCCGGCCTGAATCGGTGCATTAAGTGCAACCCCGACATGGTTTTCGGCACAATAACGAAAGTGACCAAAACGAACCAAAACATCACTATTGGATTCAGAAAAGTGGATTGGGTGCGTTCGTTTCGTTTCTAGTCGGAGTCGGTGCATCGTTTCATTTCCCGGTCGAATCGGTGCATTAAATGCAACCCTGGCATGGTTTTCGGCACAATAACGAAACTAACCAAAACATCACATATCCAGAAAAGTGGATTGGGTGTGTTCGTTTCGTTTCTAGTCGGAATCGGTGCATCGTTTCGTTTCCCGGTCGAATCGCTGCATTAAATGCAACCCTAGCATGGTTTTCGGCACAATAACGAAACTGACCAAAACATCACTATTGGGTCCAAAAAAGTGGATTGCGTGGGTTCGTTTTGTTTCTTGGCCGAATCGGTGGATCGTTTCGTTTTCGGCCCGAACCGGTGCATTAAATGCAACCCCGGCATGGTTGTCGGCACAGTAACGAAACTGACCAACACGAACCAAAACATCACAATTGGGTCCAAAACAGTAGATTGGGTGCGTTCATTTCATTTCTGGACCGAATCGGTGCATCGTTTCGTTTCTGGCCCGAATGGTGCATCTTTTCATTTCTGGCCTGAATCGGTGCATTAAATCCAACCCCGGCATGATTTTTGACACATTAACGAAACTAACCAAAACATCACAATTGGGACAAAAAAAATTGATTGGGTGCATTCGTTTCGTTTTCGGCCTGAACCGATGCATTGAATGCAACACCGGCATGGTTTTTGGCACAATATTGAAAGTGACCAAAACGAACCAAAACATCACTATTGGGTCCAAAAAAAGTGGATTGGGTGCGTTCATTTCATTTCTGGACCGAATCGGTGCATCATTTTGTTTCTGGCTCGAATTGGTGCATCGTTTCGTTTTTGGCATGAACCGGTGTATTAAATGCAACCCCGGCATGGTTGTCGGCACAGTAACGAAACTGACCAACACAAACCAAAACATTACTATTGGGTCCAAAACAGTAGATTGGGTGCGTTCATTTCATTTTTGGAACGAATTGAAGCATCGTTTCATTTCTGGCCCGAATGGTGCATCATTTCATTTCTGGACCGAATCGGTGCATTAAATGCAACCCCGACATGATTTTAGACACATTAACGAAACTAACCAAAACATCACAATTGGGACAAAAAAATTGATTGGGTGCATTCGTTTCGTTTTTGGCCTGAACTGATGCATTAAATGCAACCCCGGCATAGTTTTCGGCACAATATTGAAAGTGACCAAAACGAACCAAAACATCACTATTGGGTCCAAAAAAGTGGATTGGGTGCGTTCATTTCGTTTCTGGACCGAATCGGTGCATCATTTTGTTTCTGGCACGAATTGGTGCATCGTTTCGTTTATGCCCCGAACTGGTGCATTAAATGCAACCCCGGCATGGTTTTCGGCGTAGTAACGAAACTGACCAAAACATCACAATTTGGTCCAAAATAATTGATTGGGTGCGTTCGTTTCGTTTTTGGCCCGACCCGATGCATTAAATGCAACCCCCGTCATGGTTTTCGGCACAATAACAAAAATGACCAAAACGAACCAAAACATCACTATTGGATTCAGAAAAGTGGATTGGGTGCGTTCGTTTCGTTTATAGTCGGAATCGGTGCGTCGTTTCGTTTCGCGGTCGAATCGGTGCATTAAATGCAACCCTGGCATGGTTTCCGGCACAATAACGAAACTAACCAAAACGAACCAAAACATCACTATTGGGTCCAGAAAAGTGGATTGGGTGCGTTCGTTTAGTTTCTAGTCGTAGTCGGTGCATCGTTTCGTTTCCCGGTCGAATCGCTACATTAAATGCAACCCTGGCATGGTTTTCGGGACAATATCGAAACTGAACAAAACGAACCAAAACATCACTATTGGGTCAAAAAAGTGGATTGGGTGCATTCATTTAGTTTCCGGACCGAATCGGTGCATCATTTTGTTTCTGGCCCGAATTGGTGCATCGTTTCGTTTTTGGCCCGAACCGGCGCATTAAATGCAACCCCGACACGGTTTTTGGCACAGTAACGAAACTGACCAAAACATCACAATTGTTCCAAAAAAATTGATTGGGTATGTTCATTTCGTTTCCAGCCCAAAACTAACCAAAACGAACCAAAATATCACTATTGGGTCCAAAAAATGGATTGGGTGTGTTCGTTTTGTTTCTGGAACGAATCGGTGCATCGTTTTGTGTCCGGCCTGAATCGGTGCATTAAGTGCAACCCCGACATGGTTTTCGGCACAATAACGAAAGTGACCAAAACGAACCAAAACATCACTATTGGATTCAGAAAAGTGGATTGGGTGCGTTCGTTTCGTTTCTAGTCGGAGTCGGTGCATCGTTTCATTTCCCGGTCGAATCGGTGCATTAAATGCAACCCTGGCATGGTTTTCGGCACAATAACGAAACTAACCAAAACATCACATATCCAGAAAAGTGGATTGGGTGTGTTCGTTTCGTTTCTAGTCGGAATCGGTGCATCGTTTCGTTTCCCGGTCGAATCGCTGCATTAAATGCAACCCTAGCATGGTTTTCGGCACAATAACGAAACTGACCAAAACATCACTATTGGGTCCAAAAAAGTGGATTGCGTGGGTTCGTTTTGTTTCTTGGCCGAATCGGTGGATCGTTTCGTTTTCGGCCCGAACCGGTGCATTAAATGCAACCCCGGCATGGTTGTCGGCACAGTAACGAAACTGACCAACACGAACCAAAACATCACAATTGGGTCCAAAACAGTAGATTGGGTGCGTTCATTTCATTTCTGGACCGAATCGGTGCATCGTTTCGTTTCTGGCCCGAATGGTGCATCTTTTCATTTCTGGCCTGAATCGGTGCATTAAATCCAACCCCGGCATGATTTTTGACACATTAACGAAACTAACCAAAACATCACAATTGGGACAAAAAAAATTGATTGGGTGCATTCGTTTCGTTTTCGGCCTGAACCGATGCATTGAATGCAACACCGGCATGGTTTTTGGCACAATATTGAAAGTGACCAAAACGAACCAAAACATCACTATTGGGTCCAAAAAAAGTGGATTGGGTGCGTTCATTTCATTTCTGGACCGAATCGGTGCATCATTTTGTTTCTGGCTCGAATTGGTGCATCGTTTCGTTTTTGGCATGAACCGGTGTATTAAATGCAACCCCGGCATGGTTGTCGGCACAGTAACGAAACTGACCAACACAAACCAAAACATTACTATTGGGTCCAAAACAGTAGATTGGGTGCGTTCATTTCATTTTTGGAACGAATCGGTGCATCGTTTCATTTCTGGCCCGAATGGTGCATCATTTCATTTCTGGACCGAATCGGTGCATTAAATGCAACCCCGACATGATTTTAGACACATTAACGAAACTAACCAAAACATCACAATTGGGACAAAAAAAATTGATTGGGTGCATTCGTTTCGTTTTCGGCCTGAACCGATGCATTGAATGCAACACCGGCATGGTTTTTGGCACAATATTGAAAGTGACCAAAACGAACCAAAACATCACTATTGGGTCCAAAAAAAGTGGATTGGGTGCGTTCATTTCATTTCTGGACCGAATCGGTGCATCATTTTGTTTCTGGCTCGAATTGGTGCATCGTTTCGTTTTTGGCATGAACCGGTGTATTAAATGCAACCCCGGCATGGTTGTCGGCACAGTAACGAAACTGACCAACACAAACCAAAACATTACTATTGGGTCCAAAACAGTAGATTGGGTGCGTTCATTTCATTTTTGGAACGAATCGGTGCATCGTTTCATTTCTGGCCCGAATGGTGCATCATTTCATTTCTGGACCGAATCGGTGCATTAAATGCAACCCCGACATGATTTTAGACACATTAACGAAACTAACCAAAACATCACAATTGGGACAAAAAAATTGATTGGGTGCATTCGTTTCGTTTTTGGCCTGAACTGATGCATTAAATGCAACCCCGGCATAGTTTTCGGCACAATATTGAAAGTGACCAAAACGAACCAAAACATCACTATTGGGTCCAAAAAAGTGGATTGGGTGCGTTCATTTCGTTTCTGGACCGAATCGGTGCATCATTTTGTTTCTGGCACGAATTGGTGCATCGTTTCGTTTATGCCCCGAACTGGTGCATTAAATGCAACCCCGGCATGGTTTTCGGCGTAGTAACGAAACTGACCAAAACATCACAATTTGGTCCAAAATAATTGATTGGGTGCGTTCGTTTCGTTTTTGGCCCGACCCGATGCATTAAATGCAACCCCCGTCATGGTTTTCGGCACAATAACAAAAATGACCAAAACGAACCAAAACATCACTATTGGATTCAGAAAAGTGGATTGGGTGCGTTCGTTTCGTTTATAGTGGGAATCGGTGCGTCGTTTCGTTTCGCGGTCGAATCGGTGCATTAAATGCAACCCTGGCATGGTTTCCGGCACAATAACGAAACTAACCAAAACGAACCAAAACATCACTATTGGGTCCAGAAAAGTGGATTGGGTGCGTTCGTTTAGTTTCTAGTCGTAGTCGGTGCATCGTTTCGTTTCCCGGTCAAATCGCTACATTAAATGCAACCCTGGCATGGTTTTCGGGACAATATCGAAACTGAACAAAACGAACCAAAACATCACTATTGGGTCAAAAAAGTGGATTGGGTGCATTCATTTAGTTTCTGGACCGAATCGGTGCATCATTTTGTTTCTGGCCCGAATTGGTGCATCGTTTCATTTTTGGCCCGAACCGGCGCATTAAATGCAACCCCGACACGTTTTTTGGCACAGTAACGAAACTGACCAAAACATCACAATTGGTTCCAAAAAAATTGATTGGGTATGTTCATTTCGTTTCCAGCCCAAAACTAACCAAAACGAACCAAAATATCACTATTGGGTCCAAAAAATGGATTGGGTGTGTTCGTTTTGTTTCTGGAACGAATCGGTGCATCATTTTGTGTCCGGCCTGAATCGGTGCATTAAGTGCAACCCCGACATGGTTTTCGGCACAATAACGAAAGTGACCAAAACGAACCAAAACATCACTATTGGATTCAGAAAAGTGGATTGGGTGCGTTCGTTTCGTTTCTAGTCGGAGTCGGTGCATCGTTTCATTTCCCGATCGAATCGGTGCATTAAATGCAACCCTGGCATGGTTTTCGGCACAATAACGAAACTAACCAAAATGAACCAAAACATCACTATTGGGTCCAGAAAAGTGGATTGGGTGCGTTCTTTTAGTTTCTAGTCGTAGTCGGTGCATCGTTTCGTTTCCCGGTCGAATCGCTACATTAAATGCAACCCTGGCATGGTTTTCGGCACAATATCGAAACTGAACAAAACGAACCAAAACATCACTATTGGGTCAAAAAAGTGGATTGGGTGCATTCATTTAGTTTCCGGACCGAATCGGTCCATCATTTTGTTTCTGGCCCGAATTGGTGCATCGTTTCGTTTTTGGCCCGAACCGGCGCATTAAATGCAACCCGGGCACGATTTTTGGCACAGTAACAAAACTGATCAAAACATCACAATTGGTTTCAAAAAAATTGATTGGGTGTGTTCGTTTCGTTTCCGGCCCGAAACTAACCAAAACGAACCAAAATATCACTATTAGGTCCAAAAAAGTTTATTGGGTGTGTTCGTTTTGTTTCTGGAACGAATCGGTGCATCGTTTTGTGTCCGGCCTGAATCGGTGCATTAAATGCAACCCCGTCATGGTTTTCGGCACAATAACGAAAGTGACCAAAACGAACCAAAACATCACTATTGGATTCAAAAAAGTGGATTGGGTGCGTTCGTTTCGTTTCTAGTCGGAGTCGGTGCATCGTTTGATTTCCGGGTCGAATCGGTGCATTAAATGCAACCCTAGCATGGTTTTCGACACAATAACGAAACTAACCAAAACATCACATATCCAGAAAAGTGGATTGGGTGCGTTCGTTTCGTTTCTAGTCGGAATCGGTGCATCGTTTCGTTTCCCGGTCGAATCGCTGCATTAAATGCAACCCTAGCATGGTTTTCGGCACAATAACGAAACTGACCAAAACATCACTATTAGGTCCAAAAAAGTTGATTGCGTGGGTTCGTTTTGTTTCTTGGCCGAATCGGTGGATCGTTTCGTTTTCGGCCCGAACTGGTGCATTAAATGCAACCCCGACATGGTTGTCGGCACAGTAACGAAACTGACCAACACGAACCAAAACATCACAATTGGGTCCAAAACAGTAGATTGGGTGCGTTCATTTCATTTCTGGACCGAATCGGTGCATCGTTTCGTTTCTGGCCCGAATGGCGCATCTTTTCATTTCTGGCCTGAATCGGTGCATTAAATGCAACCCCGGCATGATTTTAGACACATTAACGAAACAAACCAAAACATCACAATTGGGACAAAAAAAATTGATTGGGTGCATTCGTTTCGTTTTCGGCCTGAACCGATGCATTAAATGCAACCCCGGCATAGTTTTCGGCACAATATTGAAAGTGACCAAAACGAACCAAAACATCACTATTGGGTCCAAAAAAGTGGATTGGGTGCGTTCATTTCGTTTCTGGAACGAATCGGTGCATCATTTTGTTTCTGGCACGAATTGGTGCATCGTTTCGTTGATGCCCCGAACTGGTGCATTAAATGCAACCCCGGCATGGTTTTCGGCGAAGTAACGAAACTGACCAAAACATCACAATTTGGTCCAAAATAATTGATTGGGTGCGTTCGTTTCGTTTTTGGCCCGACCCGGTGCATTAAATGCAACCCCGTCATGGTTTTCGGCACAATAACAAAAATGACCAAAACGAACCAAAACATCACTATTGGATTCAGAAAAGTGGATTGGGTGCGTTCGTTTCGTTTATAGTCGGAATCGGTGCGTCGTTTCGTTTCGCGGTCGAATCGGTGCATTAAATGCAACCCTGGCATGGTTTTCGGCACAATAACGAAACTAACCAAAACGAACCAAAACATCACTATTGGGTCCAGAAAAGTGGATTGGGTGCGTTCGTTTAGTTTCTAGTCATAGTCGGTGCATCGTTTCGTTTCCCGGTCGAATCGCTGCATTAAATGCAACCCTGGCATGGTTTTCGGCACAATATCGAAACTGAACAAAATGAACGAAAACATCACTATTGGGTCAAAAAAGTGGATTGGGTGCGTTCATTTAGTTTCTGGACCGAATCGGTGCATCATTTTGTTTCTGGCCCGAATTGGTGCATCGTTTCGTTTTTGGCCCGAACCGGCGCATTAAATGCAACCCCGGCACGATTTTTGGCACAGTAACAAAACTGACCAAAACATCACAATTGGTTCCAAAAAAATTGATTGGGTGTGTTCGTTTCGTTTCCGGCCCGAAACTAACCAAAACGAACCAAAATATCACTATTAGGTCCAAAAAAGTTTATTGGGTGTGTTCGTTTTGTTTCTGGAACGAATCGGTGCATCGTTTTGTGTCCGGCCTGAATCGGTGCATTAAATGCAACCCCGTCATGGTTTTCGGCACAATAACGAAAGTGACCAAAACGAACCAAAACATCACTATTGGATTCAGAAAAGTGGATTGGGTGCGTTCGTTTCGTTTCTAGTCGGAGTCGGTGCATCGTTTGATTTCCCGGTCGAATCGGTGCATTAAATGCAACCCTGGCATGGTTTTCGGCACAATAACGAAACTAACCAAAACATCACATATCCAGAAAAGTGGATTGGGTGCGTTCGTTTCGTTTCTAGTCGGAATCGGTGCATCGTTTCGTTTCCCGGTCGAATCGCTGCATTAAATGCAACCCTAGCATGGTTTTCGGCACAATAACGAAACTGACCAAAACATCACTATTGGGTCCAAAAAAGTGGATTGCGTGGGTTCGTTTTGTTTCTTGGCCGAATCGGTGGATCGTTTCGTTTTCGGCCCGAACTGGTGCATTAAATGCAACCCCGACATGGTTGTCGGCACAGTAACGAAACTGACCAACACGAACCAAAACATCACAATTGGGTCCAAAACAGTAGATTGGGTGCGTTCATTTCATTTCTGGACCGAATCGGTGCATCGTTTCGTTTCTGGCCCGAATGGCGCATCTTTTCATTTCTGGCCTGAATCGGTGCATTAAATGCAACCCCGGCATGATTTTAGACACATTAACGAAACTAACCAAAACATCACAATTGGGACAAAAAAAATTGATTGGGTGCATTCGTTTCGTTTTCGGCCTGAACCGATGCATTAAATGCAACCCCGGCATAGTTTTCGGCACAATATTGAATGTGACCAAAACGAACCAAAACATCAGTATTGGGTCCAAAAAAGTGGATTGGGTGCGTTCATTTCGTTTCTGGACCGAATCGGTGCATCATTTTGTTTCTGGCACGAATTGGTGCATCGTTTCGTTTATGCCCCGAACTGGTGCATTAAATGCAACCCCGGCATGGTTTTTGGCGTAGTAACGAAACTGACCAAAACATCACAATTTGGTCCAAAATAATTGATTGGGTGCGTTCGTTTCGTTTTTGGCCCGACCCGGTGCATTAAATGCAACCCCGTCATGGTTTTCGGCACAATAACAAAAATGACCAAAACGAACCAAAACATCACTATTGGATTCAGAAAAGTGGATTGGGTGCGTTCGTTTCGTTTATAGTCGGAATCGGTGCGTCGTTTCGTTTCGCGGTCGAATCGGTGCATTAAATGCAACCCTGGCATGGTTTTCGGCACAATAACGAAACTAACCAAAACGAACCAAAACATCACTATTGGGTCCAGAAAAGTGGATTGGGTGCGTTCGTTTAGTTTCTAGTCGTAGTCGGTGCATCGTTTCATTTCCCGGTCGAATCGCTGCATTAAATGCAACCCTGCCATGGTTTTCGGCACAATATCGAAACTGAACAAAATGAACGAAAACATCACTATTGGGTCAAAAAAGTGGATTGGGTGCGTTCATTTAGTTTCTGGACCGAATCGGTGCATCATTTTGTTTCTGGCCCGAATTGGTGCATCGTTTCGTTTTTGGCCCGAACCGGCGCATTAAATGCAACCCCGGCACGATTTTTGGCACAGTAACAAAACTGACCAAAACATCACAATTGGTTCCAAAAAAATTGATTGGGTGTGTTCGTTTCGTTTCCGGCCCGAAACTAACCAAAACGAACCAAAATATCACTATTAGGTCCAAAAAAGTTTATTGGGTGTGTTCGTTTTGTTTCTGGAACGAATCGGTGCATCGTTTTGTGTCCGGCCTGAATCGGTGCATTAAATGCAACCCCGTCATGGTTTTCGGCACAATAACGAAAGTGACCAAAACGAACCAAAACATCACTATTGGATTCAGAAAAGTGGATTGGGTGCGTTCGTTTCGTTTCTAGTCGGAGTCGGTGCATCGTTTGATTTCCCGGTCGAATCGGTGCATTAAATGCAACCCTGGCATGGTTTTCGGCACAATAACGAAACTAACCAAAACATCACATATCCGGAAAAGTGGATTGGGTGCGTTCGTTTCGTTTCTAGTCGGAATCGGTGCATCGTTTCGTTTCCCGGTCGAATCGCTGCATTAAATGCAACCCTAGCATGGTTTTCGGCACAATAACGAAACTGACCAAAACATCACTATTAGGTCCAAAAAAGTGGATTGCGTGGGTTCGTTTTGTTTCTTGGCCGAATCGGTGGATCGTTTCGTTTTCGGCCCGAACTGGTGCATTAAATGCAACCCCGACATGGTTGTCGGCACAGTAACGAAACTGACCAACACGAACCAAAACATCACAATTGGGTCCAAAACAGTAGATTGGGTGCGTTCATTTCATTTCTGGACCGAATCGGTGCATCGTTTCGTTTCTGGCCCGAATGGCGCATCTTTTCATTTCTGGCCTGAATCGGTGCATTAAATGCAACCCCGGCATGATTTTAGACACATTAACGAAACTAACCAAAACATCACAATTGGGACAAAAAAAATTGATTGGGTGCATTCGTTTCGTTTTCGGCCTGAACCGATGCATTAAATGCAACCCCGGCATAGTTTTCGGCACAATATTGAAAGTGACCAAAACGAACCAAAACATCACTATTGGGTCCAAAAAAGTGGATTGGGTGCGTTCATTTCGTTTCTGGAATGAATCGGTGCATCATTTTGTTTCTGGCACGAATTGGTGCATCGTTTCGTTGATGCCCCGAACTGGTGCATTAAATGCAACCCCGGCATGGTTTTCGGCGAAGTAACGAAACTGACCAAAACATCACAATTTGGTCCAAAATAATTGATTGGGTGCGTTCGTTTCGTTTTTGGCCCGACCCGGTGCATTAAATGCAACCCCGTCATGGTTTTCGGCACAATAACAAAAATGACCAAAACGAACCAAAACATCACTATTGGATTCAGAAAAGTGGATTGGGTGCGTTCGTTTCGTTTATAGTCGGAATCGGTGCGTCGTTTCGTTTCGCGGTCGAATCGGTGCATTAAATGCAACCCTGGCATGGTTTTCGGCACAATAACGAAACTAACCAAAACGAACCAAAACATCACTATTGGGTCCAGAAAAGTGGATTGGGTGCGTTCGTTTAGTTTCTAGTCGTAGTCGGTGCATCGTTTCGTTTCCCGGTCGAATCGCTGCATTAAATGCAACCCTGGCATGGTTTTCGGCACAATATCGAAACTGAACAAAATGAACGAAAACATCACTATTGGGTCAAAAAAGTGGATTGGGTGCGTTCATTTAGTTTCTGGACCGAATCGGTGCATCATTTTGTTTCTGGCCCGAATTGGTGCATCGTTTCGTTTTTGGCCCGAACCGGCGCATTAAATGCAACCCCGGCACGATTTTTGGCACAGTAACAAAACTGACCAAAACATCACAATTGGTTCCAAAAAAATTGATTGGGTGTGTTCGTTTCGTTTCCGGCCCGAAACTAACCAAAACGAACCAAAATATCACTATTAGGTCCAAAAAAGTTTATTGGGTGTGTTCGTTTTGTTTCTGGAACGAATCGGTGCATCGTTTTGTGTCCGGCCTGAATCGGTGCATTAAATGCAACCCCGTCATGGTTTTCGGCACAATAACGAAAGTGACCAAAACGAACCAAAACATCACTATTGGATTCAGAAAAGTGGATTGGGTGCGTTCGTTTCGTTTCTAGTCGGAGTCGGTGCATCGTTTGATTTCCCGGTCGAATCGGTGCATTAAATGCAACCCTGGCATGGTTTTCGGCACAATAACGAAACTAACCAAAACATCACATATCCAGAAAAGTGGATTGGGTGCGTTCGTTTCGTTTTTAGTCAGAATCGGTGCATCGTTTCGTTTCCCGGTCGAATCGCTGCATTAAATGCAACCCTAGCATGGTTTTCGGCACAATAACGAAACTGACCAAAACATCACTATTAGGTCCAAAAAAGTGGATTGCGTGGGTTCGTTTTGTTTCTTGGCCGAATCGGTGGATCGTTTCGTTTTCGGCCCGAACTGGTGCATTAAATGCAACCCCGACATGGTTGTCGGCACAGTAACGAAACTGACCAACACGAACCAAAACATCACAATTGGGTCCAAAACAGTAGATTGGGTGCGTTCATTTCATTTCTGGACCAAATCGGTGCATCGTTTCGTTTCTGGCCCGAATGGCGCATCTTTTCATTTCTGGCCTGAATCGTTGCATTAAATGCAACCCCGGCATGATTTTAGACACATTAACGAAACTAACCAAAACATCACAATTGGGACAAAAAAAATTGATTGGGTGCATTCGTTTCGTTTTCGGCCTGAACCGATGCATTAAATGCAACCCCGGCATAGTTTTCGGCACAATATTGAATGTGACCAAAACGAACCAAAACATCACTATTGGGTCCAAAAAAGTGGATTGGGTGCGTTCATTTCGTTTGTGGACCGAATCGGTGCATCATTTTGTTTCTGGCACGAATTGGTGCATCGTTTCGTTTATGCCCCGAACTGGTGCATTAAATGCAACCCCGGCATGGTTTTTGGCGTAGTAACGAAACTGACCAAAACATCACAATTTGGTCCAAAATAATTGATTGGGTGCGTTCGTTTCGTTTTTGGCCCGACCCGGTGCATTAAATGCAACCCCGTCATGGTTTTCGGCACAATAACAAAAATGACCAAAACGAACCAAAACATCACTATTGGATTCAGAAAAGTGGATTGGGTGCGTTCGTTTCGTTTATAGTCGGAATCGGTGCGTCGTTTCGTTTCGCGGTCGAATCGGTGCATTAAATGCAACCCTGGCATGGTTTTCGGCACAATAACGAAACTAACCAAAACGAACCAAAACATCACTATTGGGTCCAGAAATGTGGATTGGGTGCGTTCGTTTAGTTTCTAGTCGTAGTCGGTGCATCGTTTCGTTTCCCGGTCGAATCGCTGCATTAAATGCAACCCTGGCATGGTTTTCGGCACAATATCGAAACTGAACAAAATGAACCAAAACATCACTATTGGGTCAAAAAAGTGGATTGGGTGCGTTCATTTAGTTTCTGGACCGAATCGGTGCATCATTTTGTTTCTGGCCCGAATTGGTGCATCGTTTCGTTTTTGGCCCGAACCGGCGCATTAAATGCAACCCCGGCACGATTTTTGGCACAGTAACAAAACTGACCAAAACATCACAATTGGTTCCAAAAAAATTGATTGGGTGTGTTCGTTTCGTTTCCGGCCCGAAACTAACCAAAACGAACCAAAATATCACTATTAGGTCCAAAAAAGTTTATTGGGTGTGTTCGTTTTGTTTCTGGAACGAATCGGTGCATCGTTTTGTGTCCGGCCTGAATCGGTGCATTAAATGCAACCCCGTCATGGTTTTCGGCACAATAACGAAAGTGACCAAAACGAACCAAAACATCACTATTGGATTCAGAAAAGTGGATTGGGTGCGTTCGTTTCGTTTCTAGTCGGAGTCGGTGCATCGTTTGATTTCCCGGTCGAATCGGTGCATTAAATGCAACCCTGGCATGGTTTTCGGCACAATAACGAAACTAACCAAAACATCACATATCCAGAAAAGTGGATTGGGTGCGTTCGTTTCGTTTCTAGTCGGAATCGGTGCATCGTTTCGTTTCCCGGTCGAATCGCTGCATTAAATGCAACCCTAGCATGGTTTTCGGCACAATAACGAAACTGACCAAAACATCACTATTAGGTCCAAAAAAGTGGATTGCGTGGGTTCGTTTTGTTTCTTGGCCGAATCGGTGGATCGTTTCGTTTTCGGCCCGAACTGGTGCATTAAATGCAACCCCGACATGGTTGTCGGCACAGTAACGAAACTGACCAACACGAACCAAAACATCACAATTGGGTCCAAAACAGTAGATTGGGTGCGTTCATTTCATTTCTGGACCGAATCGGTGCATCGTTTCGTTTCTGGCCCGAATGGCGCATCTTTTCATTTCTGGCCTGAATCGGTGCATTAAATGCAACCCCGGCATGATTTTAGACACATTAACGAAACTAACCAAAACATCACAATTGGGACAAAAAAAATTGATTGGGTGCATTCGTTTCGTTTTCAGCCTGAACCGATGCATTAAATGCAACCCCGGCATAGTTTTCGGCACAATATTGAATGTGACCAAAACGAACCAAAACATCACTATTGGGTCCAAAAAAGTGGATTGGGTGCGTTCATTTCGTTTGTGGACCGAATCGGTGCATCATTTTGTTTCTGGCACGAATTGGTGCATCGTTTCATTTATGCCCCGAACTGGTGCATTAAATGCAACCCCGGCATGGTTTTTGGCGTAGTAACGAAACTGACCAAAACATCACAATTTGGTCCAAAATAATTGATTGGGTGCGTTCGTTTCGTTTTTGGCCCGACCCGGTGCATTAAATGCAACCCCGTCATGGTTTTCGGCACAATAACAAAAATGACCAAAACGAACCAAAACATCACTATTGGATTCAGAAAAGTGGATTGGGTGCGTTCGTTTCGTTTATAGTCGGAATCGGTGCGTCGTTTCGTTTCGCGGTCGAATCGGTGCATTAAATGCAACCCTGGCATGGTTTTCGGCACAATAACGAAACTAACCAAAACGAACCAAAA
Source organism: Echinochloa phyllopogon (assembly GCA_033239725.1). Lineage (NCBI taxonomy): Eukaryota > Viridiplantae > Streptophyta > Magnoliopsida > Poales > Poaceae > Echinochloa > Echinochloa phyllopogon. Next base: position 33,689,684 of record BTCW01000014.1, on the reverse strand, counting down.
CATCACTATTGGGTCCAGAAAAGTGGATTGGGTGCGTTCGTTTAGTTTCTAGTCGTAGTCGGTGCATCGTTTCGTTTCCCGGTCGAATCGCTGCATTAAATGCAACCCTGGCATGGTTTTCGGCACAATATCGAAACTGAACAAAATGAACGAAAACATCACTATTGGGTCAAAAAAGTGGATTGGGTGCGTTCATTTAGTTTCTGGACCGAATCGGTGCATCATTTTGTTTCTGGCCCGAATTGGTGCATCGTTTCGTTTTTGGCCCGAACCGGCGCATTAAATGCAACCCCGGCACGATTTTTGGCACAGTAACAAAACTGACCAAAACATCACAATTGGTTCCAAAAAAATTGATTGGGTGTGTTCGTTTCGTTTCCGGCCCGAAACTAACCAAAACGAACCAAAATATCACTATTAGGTCCAAAAAAGTTTATTGGGTGTGTTCGTTTTGTTTCTGGAACGAATCGGTGCATCGTTTTGTGTCCGGCCTGAATCGGTGCATTAAATGCAACCCCGTCATGGTTTTCGGCACAATAACGAAAGTGACCAAAACGAACCAAAACATCACTATTGGATTCAGAAAAGTGGATTGGGTGCGTTCGTTTCGTTTCTAGTCGGAGTCGGTGCATCGTTTGATTTCCCGGTCGAATCGGTGCATTAAATGCAACCCTGGCATGGTTTTCGGCACAATAACGAAACTAACCAAAACATCACATATCCAGAAAAGTGGATTGGGTGCGTTCGTTTCGTTTCTAGTCGGAATCGGTGCATCGTTTCGTTTCCCGGTCGAATCGCTGCATTAAATGCAACCCTAGCATGGTTTTCGGCACAATAACGAAACTGACCAAAACATCACTATTGGGTCCAAAAAAGTGGATTGTGTGGGTTCGTTTTGTTTCTTGGCCGAATCGGTGGATCGTTTCGTTTTCGGCCCGAACTGGTGCATTAAATGCAACCCCGACATGGTTGTCGGCACAGTAACGAAACTGACCAACACGAACCAAAACATCACAATTGGGTCCAAAACAGTAGATTGGGTGCGTTCATTTCATTTCTAGACCGAATCGGTGCATCGTTTCGTTTCTGGCCCGAATGGCGCATCTTTTCATTTCTGGCCTGAATCGGTGCATTAAATGCAACCCCGGCATGATTTTAGACACATTAACGAAACTAACCAAAACATCACAATTGGGACAAAAAAAATTGATTGGGTGCATTCGTTTCGTTTTCGGCCTGAACCGATGCATTAAATGCAACCCCGGCATAGTTTTCGGCACAATATTGAATGTGACCAAAACGAACCAAAACATCACTATTGGGTCCAAAAAAGTGGATTGGGTGCGTTCATTTCGTTTCTGGACCGAATCGGTGCATCATTTTGTTTCTGGCACGAATTGGTGCATCGTTTCGTTTATGCCCCGAACTGGTGCATTAAATGCAACCCCGGCATGGTTTTTGGCGTAGTAACGAAACTGACCAAAACATCACAATTTGGTCCAAAATAATTGATTGGGTGCGTTCGTTTCGTTTTTGGCCCGACCCGGTGCATTAAATGCAACCCCGTCATGGTTTTCGGCACAATAACAAAAATGACCAAAATGAACCAAAACATCACTATTGGATTCAGAAAAGTGGATTGGGTGCGTTCGTTTCGTTTATAGTCGGAATCGGTGCGTCGTTTCGTTTCGCGGTCGAATCGGTGCATTAAATGCAACCCTGGCATGGTTTTCGGCACAATAACGAAACTAACCAAAACGAACCAAAACATCACTATTGGGTCCAGAAAAGTGGATTGGGTGCGTTCGTTTAGTTTCTAGTCGTAGTTGGTGCATCGTTTCGTTTCCCGGTCGAATCGCTGCATTAAATGCAACCCTGGCATGGTTTTCGGCACAATATCGAAACTGAACAAAATGAACGAAAACATCACTATTGGGTCAAAAAAGTGGATTGGGTGCGTTCATTTAGTTTCTGGACCGAATCGGTGCATCATTTTGTTTCTGGCCCGAATTGGTGCATCATTTCGTTTTTGGCCCGAACCGGCGCATTAAATGCAACCCCGGCACGATTTTTGGCACAGTAACAAAACTGACCAAAACATCACAATTGGTTCCAAAAAAATTGATTGGGTGTGTTCGTTTCGTTTCCGGCCCGAAACTAACCAAAACGAACCAAAATATCACTATTAGGTCCAAAAAAGTTTATTGGGTGTGTTCGTTTTGTTTCTGGAACGAATCGGTGCATCGTTTTGTGTCCGGCCTGAATCGGTGCATTAAATGCAACCCCGTCATGGTTTTCGGCACAATAACGAAAGTGACCAAAACGAACCAAAACATCACTATTGGATTCAGAAAAGTGGATTGGGTGCGTTCGTTTCGTTTCTAGTCGGAGTCGGTGCATCGTTTGATTTCCCGGTCGAATCGGTGCATTAAATGCAACCCTGGCATGGTTTTCGGCACAATAACGAAACTAACCAAAACATCACATATCCAGAAAAGTGGATTGGGTGCGTTCGTTTCGTTTCTAGTCGGAATCGGTGCATCGTTTCGTTTCCCGGTCGAATCGCTGCATTAAATGCAACCCTAGCATGGTTTTCGGCACAATAACGAAACTGACCAAAACATCACTATTGGGTCCAAAAAAGTGGATTGCGTGGGTTCGTTTTGTTTCTTGGCCGAATCGGTGGATCGTTTTGTTTTCGGCCCGAACCGGTGCATTAAATGCAACCCCGGCATGGTTGTCGGCACAGTAACGAAACTGACCAACACGAACCAAAACATCACAATTGGGTCCAAAACAGTAGATTGGGTGCGTTCATTTCATTTCTGGACCGAATCGGTGCATCGTTTCGTTTCTGGCCCGAATGGTGCATCTTTTCATTTCTGGCCTGAATCGGTGCATTAAATGCAACCCCGGCATGATTTTTGACACATTAACGAAACTAACCAAAACATCACAATTGGGACAAAAAAAATTGATTGGGTGCATTCGTTTCGTTTTCGGCCTGAACCGATGCATTAAATGCAACCCCGGCATAGTTTTCGGCACAATATTGAAAGTGACCAAAACGAACCAAAACATCACTATTGGGTCCAAAAAAGTGGATTGGGTGCGTTCATTTCGTTTCTGGACCGAATCGGTGCATCATTTTGTTTCTGGCACGAATTGGTGCATCGTTTCGTTTATGCCCCGAACTGGTGCATTAAATGCAACCCCGGCATGGTTTTCGGCGTAGTAACGAAACTGACCAAAACATCACAATTTGGTCCAAACTAATTGATTGGGTGCGTTCGTTTCGTTTTTGGCCCGACCCGGTGCATTAAATGCAACCCCGTCATGGTTTTCGGCACAATAACAAAAATGACCAAAACGAACCAAAACATCACTATTGGATTCAGAAAAGTGGATTGGGTGCGTTCGTTTCGTTTATAGTCGGAATCGGTGCGTCGTTTCGTTTCGCGGTCGAATCGGTGCATTAAATGCAACCCTGGCATGGTTTTCGGCACAATAACGAAACTAACCAAAACGAACCAAAACATCACTATTGGGTCAAGAAAAGTGGATTGGGTGCGTTCGTTTAGTTTCTAGTCGTAGTCGGTGCATCGTTTTGTTTCCCGGTCGAATCGCTGCATTAAATGCAACCCTGACATGGTTTTCGGCACAATATCGAAACTGAACAAAATGAACCAAAACATCACTATTGGGTCAAAAAAGTGGATTGGGTGCGTTCATTTAGTTTCTGGACCGAATCGGTGCATCATTTTGTTTCTGGCCCGAATTGGTGCATCGTTTCGTTTTTGGCCCGAACCGGCGCATTAAATGCAACCCCGGCACGATTTTTGGCACAGTAACAAAACTGACCAAAACATCACAATTGGTTCCAAAAAAATTGATTGGGTGTGTTCGTTTCGTTTCCGGCCCGAAACTAACCAAAACGAACCAAAATATCACTATTAGGTCCAAAAAAGTTTATTGGGTGTGTTCGTTTTGTTTCTGGAACGAATCGGTGCATCGTTTTGTGTCCGGCCTGAATCGGTGCATTAAATGCAACCCCGTCATGGTTTTCGGCACAATAACGAAAGTGACCAAAACGAACCAAAACATCACTATTGGATTCAGAAAAGTGGATTGGGTGCGTTCGTTTCGTTTCTAGTCGGAGTCGGTGCATCGTTTGATTTCCCGGTCGAATCGGTGCATTAAATGCAACCCTGGCATGGTTTTCGGCACAATAACGAAACTAACCAAAACATCACATATCCAGAAAAGTGGATTGGGTGCGTTCGTTTCGTTTCTAGTCGGAATCGGTGCATCGTTTCGTTTCCCGGTCGAATCGCTGCATTAAATGCAACCCTAGCATGGTTTTCGGCACAATAACGAAACTGACCAAAACATCACTATTGGGTCCAAAAAAGTGGATTGCGTGGGTTCGTTTTGTTTCTTGGCCGAATCGGTGGATCGTTTTGTTTTCGGCCCGAACCGGTGCATTAAATGCAACCCCGGCATGGTTGTCGGCACAGTAACGAAACTGACCAACACGAACCAAAACATCACAATTGGGTCCAAAACAGTAGATTGGGTGCGTTCATTTCATTTCTGGACCGAATCGGTGCATCGTTTCGTTTCTGGCCCGAATGGTGCATCTTTTCATTTCTGGCCTGAATCGGTGCATTAAATGCAACCCCGGCATGATTTTTGACACATTAACGAAACTAACCAAAACATCACAATTGGGACAAAAAAAATTGATTGGGTGCATTCGTTTCGTTTTCGGCCTGAACCGATGCATTAAATGCAACCCCGGCATAGTTTTCGGCACAATATTGAAAGTGACCAAAACGAACCAAAACATCACTATTGGGTCCAAAAAAGTGGATTGGGTGCGTTCATTTCGTTTCTGGACCGAATCGGTGCATCATTTTGTTTCTGGCACGAATTGGTGCATCGTTTCGTTTATGCCCCGAACTGGTGCATTAAATGCAACCCCGGCATGGTTTTCGGCGTAGTAACGAAACTGACCAAAACATCACAATTTGGTCCAAAATAATTGATTGGGTGCGTTCGTTTCGTTTTTGGCCCGACCCGGTGCATTAAATGCAACCCCGTCATGGTTTTCGGCACAATAACAAAAATGACCAAAACGAACCAAAACATCACTATTGGATTCAGAAAAGTGGATTGGGTGCGTTCGTTTCGTTTATAGTCGGAATCGGTGCGTCGTTTCGTTTCGCGGTCGAATCGGTGCATTAAATGCAACCCTGGCATGGTTTTCGGCACAATAACGAAACTAACCAAAACGAACCAAAACATCACTATTGGGTCCAGAAAAGTGGATTGGGTGCGTTCGTTTAGTTTCTAGTCGTAGTCGGTGCATCGTTTCGTTTCCCGGTCGAATCGCTGCATTAAATGCAACCCTGGCATGGTTTTCGGCACAATATCGAAACTGAACAAAATGAACGAAAACATCACTATTGGGTCAAAAAAGTGGATTGGGTGCGTTCATTTAGTTTCTGGACCGAATCGGTGCATCATTTTGTTTCTGGCCCGAATTGGTGCATCGTTTCGTTTTTGGCCCGAACCGGCGCATTAAATGCAACCCCGGCACGATTTTTGGCACAGTAACAAAACTGACCAAAACATCACAATTGGTTCCAAAAAAATTGATTGGGTGTGTTCGTTTCGTTTCCGGCCCGAAACTAACCAAAACGAACCAAAATATCACTATTAGGTCCAAAAAAGTTTATTGGGTGTGTTCGTTTTGTTTCTGGAACGAATCGGTGCATCGTTTTGTGTCCGGCCTGAATCGGTGCATTAAATGCAACCCCGTCATGGTTTTCGGCACAATAACGAAAGTGACCAAAACGAACCAAAACATCACTATTGGATTCAGAAAAGTGGATTGGGTGCGTTCGTTTCGTTTCTAGTCGGAGTCGGTGCATCGTTTGATTTCCCGGTCGAATCGGTGCAGTAAATGCAACCCCGGCATGGTTGTCGGCACAGTAACGAAACTGACCAACACGAACCAAAACATCACAATTGGGTCCAAAACAGTAGATTGGGTGCGTTCATTTCATTTCTGGACCGAATCGGTGCATCGTTTCGTTTCTGGCCCGAATGGTGCATCTTTTCATTTCTGGCCTGAATCGGTGCATTAAATGCAACCCCGGCATGATTTTTGACACATTAACGAAACTAACCAAAACATCACAATTGGGACAAAAAAAATTGATTGGGTGCTTTCGTTTCGTTTTCGGCCTGAACCGATGCATTAAATGCAACCCCGGCATAGTTTTCGGCACAATATTGAAAGTGACCAAAACGAACCAAAACATCAGTATTGGGTCCAAAAAAGTGGATTGGGTGCGTTCATTTCATTTCTGGACCGAATCGGTGCATCATTTTGTTTCTGGCTCGAATTGGTGCATCGTTTCGTTTTTGGCCCGACCCGGTGCATTAAATGCAACCCCGTCATGGTTTTCGGCACAATAACAAAAATGACCAAAATGAACCAAAACATCACTATTGGATTCAGAAAAGTGGATTGGGTGCGTTCGTTTCGTTTATAGTCGGAATCGGTGCGTCGTTTCGTTTCGCGGTCGAATCGGTGCATTAAATGCAACCCTGGCATGGTTTTCGGCACAATAACGAAACTAACCAAAACGAACCAAAACATCACTATTGGGTCCAGAAAAGTGGATTGGGTGCGTTCGTTTAGTTTCTAGTCGTAGTCGGTGCATCGTTTCGTTTCCCGGTCGAATCGCTGCATTAAATACAACCCTGGCATGGTTTTCGGCACAATATCGAAACTGAACAAAATGAACGAAAACATCACTATTGGTTCAAAAAAGTGGATTGGGTGCGTTCATTTAGTTTCTGGACCGAATCGGTGCATCATTTTGTTTCTGGCCCGAATTGGTGCATCGTTTCGTTTTTGGCCCGAACCGGCGCATTAAATGCAACCCCGGCACGATTTTTGGCACAGTAACAAAACTGACCAAAACATCACAATTGGTTCCAAAAAAATTGATTGGGTGTGTTCGTTTCGTTTCCGGCCCGAAACTAACCAAAACGAACCAAAATATCACTATTAGGTCCAAAAAAGTTTATTGGGTGTGTTCGTTTTGTTTCTGGAACGAATCGGTGCATCGTTTTGTGTCCGGCCTGAATCGGTGCATTAAATGCAACCCCGTCATGGTTTTCGGCACAATAACGAAAGTGACCAAAACGAACCAAAACATCACTATTGGATTCAGAAAAGTGGATTGGGTGCGTTCGTTTCGTTTCTAGTCGGAGTCGGTGCATCGTTTGATTTCCCGGTCGAATCGGTGCAGTAAATGCAACCCCGGCATGGTTGTCGGCACAGTAACGAAACTGACCAACACGAACCAAAACATCACAATTGGGTCCAAAACAGTAGATTGGGTGCGTTCATTTCATTTCTGGACCGAATCGGTGCATCGTTTCGTTTCTGGCCCGAATGGTGCATCTTTTCATTTCTGGCCTGAATCGGTGCATTAAATGCAACCCCGGCATGATTTTTGACACATTAACGAAACTAACCAAAACATCACAATTGGGACAAAAAAAATTGATTGGGTGCTTTCGTTTCGTTTTCGGCCTGAACCGATGCATTAAATGCAACCCCGGCATAGTTTTCGGCACAATATTGAAAGTGACCAAAACGAACCAAAACATCAGTATTGGGTCCAAAAAAGTGGATTGGGTGCGTTCATTTCATTTCTGGACCGAATCGGTGCATCATTTTGTTTCTGGCTCGAATTGGTGCATCGTTTCGTTTTTGGCCCGACCCGGTGCATTAAATGCAACCCCGTCATGGTTTTCGGCACAATAACAAAAATGACCAAAACGAACCAAAACATCACTATTGGATTCAGAAAAGTGGATTGGGTGCGTTCGTTTCGTTTATAGTCGGAATCGGTGCGTCGTTTCGTTTCGCGGTCGAATCGGTGCATTAAATGCAACCCTGGCATGGTTTTCGGCACAATAACGAAACTAACCAAAACGAACCAAAACATCACTATTGGGTCCAGAAAAGTGGATTGGGTGCGTTCGTTTAGTTTCTAGTCGTAGTCGGTGCATCGTTTCGTTTCCCGGTCGAATCGCTGCATTAAATGCAACCCTGACATGGTTTTCGGCACAATATCGAAACTGAACAAAATGAACCAAAACATCACTATTGGGTCAAAAAAGTGGATTGGGTGCGTTCATTTAGTTTCTGGACCGAATCGGTGCATCATTTTGTTTCTGGCCCGAATTGGTGCATCGTTTCGTTTTTGGCCCGAACCGGCGCATTAAATGCAACCCCGGCACGATTTTTGGCACAGTAACAAAACTGACCAAAACATCACAATTGGTTCCAAAAAAATTGATTGGGTGTGTTCGTTTCGTTTCCGGCCCGAAACTAACCAAAACGAACCAAAATATCACTATTAGGTCCAAAAAAGTTTATTGGGTGTGTTCGTTTTGTTTCTGGAACGAATCGGTGCATCGTTTTGTGTCCGGCCTGAATCGGTGCATTAAATGCAACCCCGTCATGGTTTTCGGCACAATAACGAAAGTGACCAAAATGAACCAAAACATCACTATTGGATTCAGAAAAGTGGATTGGGTGCGTTCGTTTCGTTTCTAGTCGGAGTCGGTGCATCGTTTGATTTCCCGGTCGAATCGGTGCATTAAATGCAACCCTGGCATGGTTTTCGGCACAATAACGAAACTAACCAAAACATCACATATCCAGAAAAGTGGATTGGGTGCGTTCGTTTCGTTTCTAGTCGGAATCGGTGCATCGTTTCGTTTCCCGGTCGAATCGCTGCATTAAATGCAACCCTAGCATGGTTTTCGGCACAATAACGAAACTGACCAAAACATCACTATTGGGTCCAAAAAAGTGGATTGTGTGGGTTCGTTTTGTTTCTTGGCCGAATCGGTGGATCGTTTCGTTTTCGGCCCGAACTGGTGCATTAAATGCAACCCCGACATGGTTGTCGGCACAGTAACGAAACTGACCAACACGAACCAAAACATCACAATTGGGTCCGAAACAGTAGATTGGGTGCGTTCATTTCATTTCTGGACCGAATCGGTGCATCGTTTCGTTTCTGGCCCGAATGGCGCATCTTTTCATTTCTGGCCTGAATCGGTGCATTAAATGCAACCCCGGCATGATTTTAGACACATTAACGAAACTAACCAAAACATCACAATTGGGACAAAAAAAATTGATTGGGTGCATTCGTTTCGTTTTCGGCCTGAACCGATGCATTAAATGCAACCCCGGCATAGTTTTCGGCACAATATTGAATGTGACCAAAACGAACCAAAACATCACTATTGGGTCCAAAAAAGTGGATTGGGTGCGTTCATTTCGTTTCTGGACCGAATCGGTGCATCATTTTGTTTCTGGCACGAATTGGTGCATCGTTTCGTTTATGCCCCGAACTGGTGCATTAAATGCAACCCCGGCATGGTTTTCGGCGTAGTAACGAAACTGACCAAAACATCACAATTTGGTCCAAAATAATTGATTGGGTGCGTTCGTTTCGTTTTTGGCCCGACCCGGTGCATTAAATGCAACCCCGTCATGGTTTTCGGCACAATAACAAAAATGACCAAAACGAACCAAAACATCACTATTGGATTCAGAAAAGTGGATTGGGTGCGTTCGTTTCGTTTATAGTCGGAATCGGTGCGTCGTTTCGTTTCGCGGTCGAATCGGTGCATTAAATGCAACCCTGGCATGGTTTTCGGCACAATAACGAAACTAACCAAAACGAACCAAAACATCACTATTGGGTCCAGAAAAGTGGATTGGGTGCGTTCGTTTAGTTTCTAGTCGTAGTCGGTGCATCGTTTCGTTTCCCGGTCGAATCGCTGCATTAAATGCAACCCTGGCATGGTTTTCGGCACAATATCGAAACTGAACAAAATGAACCAAAACATCACTATTGGGTCAAAAAAGTGGATTGGGTGCGTTCATTTAGTTTCTGGACCGAATCGGTGCATCATTTTGTTTCTGGCCCGAATTGGTGCATCGTTTCGTTTTTGGCCCGAACCGGCGCATTAAATGCAACCCCGGCACGATTTTTGGCACAGTAACAAAACTGACCAAAACATCACAATTGGTTCCAAAAAAATTGATTGGGTGTGTTCGTTTCGTTTCCGGCCCGAAACTAACCAAAACGAACCAAAATATCACTATTAGGTCCAAAAAAGTTTATTGGGTGTGTTCGTTTTGTTTCTGGAACGAATCGGTGCATCGTTTTGTGTCCGGCCTGAATCGGTGCATTAAATGCAACCCCGTCATGGTTTTCGGCACAATAACGAAAGTGACCAAAATGAACCAAAACATCACTATTGGATTCAGAAAAGTGGATTGGGTGCGTTCGTTTCGTTTCTAGTCGGAGTCGGTGCATCGTTTGATTTCCCGGTCGAATCGGTGCATTAAATGCAACCCTGGCATGGTTTTCGGCACAATAACGAAACTAACCAAAACATCACATATCCAGAAAAGTGGATTGGGTGCGTTCGTTTCGTTTCTAGTCGGAATCGGTGCATCGTTTCGTTTCCCGGTCGAATCGCTGCATTAAATGCAACCCTAGCATGGTTTTCGGCACAATAACGAAACTGACCAAAACATCACTATTGGGTCCAAAAAAGTGGATTGCGTGGGTTCGTTTTGTTTCTTGGCCGAATCGGTGGATCGTTTCGTTTTCGGCCCGAACCGGTGCATTAAATGCAACCCCGACATGGTTGTCAGCACAGTAACGAAACTGACCAACACGAACCAAAACATCACAATTGGGTCCAAAACAGTAGATTGGGTTCGTTCATTTCATTTCTGGACCGAATCGGTGCATCGTTTCGTTTCTGGCCCGAATGGCGCATCTTTTCATTTCTGGCCTGAATCGGTGCATTAAATGCAACCCCGGCATGATTTTAGACACATTAACGAAACTAACCAAAACATCACAATTGGGACAAAAAAAATTGATTGGGTGCATTCGTTTCGTTTTCGGCCTGAACCGATGCATTAAATGCAACCCCGGCATAGTTTTCGGCACAATATTGAATGTGACCAAAACGAACCAAAACATCACTATTGGGTCCAAAAAAGTGGATTGGGTGCGTTCATTTCGTTTCTGGACCGAATCGGTGCATCATTTTGTTTCTGGCACGAATTGGTGCATCGTTTCGTTTATGCCCCGAACTGGTGCATTAAATGCAACCCCGGCATGGTTTTTGGCGTAGTAACGAAACTGACCAAAACATCACAATTTGGTCCAAAATAATTGATTGGGTGCGTTCGTTTCGTTTTTGGCCCGACCCGGTGCATTAAATGCAACCCCGTCATGGTTTTCGGCACAATAACAAAAATGACCAAAACGAACCAAAACATCACTATTGGATTCAGAAAAGTGGATTGGGTGCGTTCGTTTCGTTTCTAGTCGGAATCGGTGCGTCGTTTCGTTTCGCGGTCGAATCGGTGCATTAAATGCAACCCTGGCATGGTTTTCGGCACAATAACGAAACTAACCAAAACGAACCAAAACATCACTATTGGGTCCAGAAAAGTGGATTGGGTGCGTTCGTTTAGTTTCTAGTCGTAGTCGGTGCATCGTTTCGTTTCCCGGTCGAATCGCTGCATTAAATGCAACCCTGGCATGGTTTTCGGCACAATATCGAAACTGAACAAAATGAACCAAAACATCACTATTGGGTCAAAAAAGTGGTTTGGATGCGTTCATTTAGTTTCTGGACCGAATCGGTGCATCATTTTGTTTCTGGCCCGAATTGGTGCATCGTTTCGTTTTTGGCCCGAACCGGCGCATTAAATGCAACCCCGGCACGATTTTTGGCACAGTAACAAAACTGACCAAAACATCACAATTGGTTCCAAAAAAATTGATTGGGTGTGTTCGTTTCGTTTCCGGCCCGAAACTAACCAAAACGAACCAAAATATCACTATTAGGTCCAAAAAAGTTTATTGGGTGTGTTCGTTTTGTTTCTGGAACGAATCGGTGCATCGTTTTGTGTCCGGCCTGAATCGGTGCATTAAATGCAACCCCGTCATGGTTTTCGGCACAATAACGAAAGTGACCAAAATGAACCAAAACATCACTATTGGATTCAGAAAAGTGGATTGGGTGCGTTCGTTTCATTTCTAGTCGGAGTCGGTGCATCGTTTGATTTCCCGGTCGAATCGGTGCATTAAATGCAACCCTGGCATGGTTTTCGGCACAATAACGAAACTAACCAAAACATCACATATCCAGAAAAGTGGATTGGGTGCGTTCGTTTCTAGTCGGAATCGGTGCATCGTTTCGTTTCCCGGTCGAATCGCTGCATTAAATGCAACCCTAGCATGGTTTTCGGCACAATAACGAAACTGACCAAAACATCACTATTGGGTCCAAAAAAGTGGATTGCGTGGGTTCGTTTTGTTTCTTGGCCGAATCGGTGGATCGTTTTGTTTTCGGCCCGAACCGGTGCATTAAATGCAACCCCGGCATGGTTGTCGGCACAGTAACGAAACTGACCAACACGAACCAAAACATCACAATTGGGTCCAAAACAGTAGATTGGGTGCGTTCATTTCATTTCTGGACCGAATCGGTGCATCGTTTCGTTTCTGGCCCGAATGGCGCATCTTTTCATTTCTGGCCTGAATCGGTGCATTAAATGCAACCCCGGCATGATTTTAGACACATTAACGAAACTAACCAAAACATCACAATTGGGACAAAAAAAATTGATTGGGTGCATTCGTTTCGTTTTCGGCCTGAACCGATGCATTAAATGCAACCCCGGCATAGTTTTCGGCACAATATTGAATGTGACCAAAACGAACCAAAACATCACTATTGGGTCCAAAAAAGTGGATTGGGTGCGTTCATTTCGTTTCTGGACCGAATCGGTGCATCATTTTGTTTCTGGCACGAATTGGTGCATCGTTTCGTTTATGCCCTGAACTGGTGCATTAAATGCAACCCCGGCATGGTTTTCGGCGTAGTAACGAAACTGACCAAAACATCACAATTTGGTCCAAACTAATTGATTGGGTGCGTTCGTTTCGTTTTTGGCCCGACCCGGTGCATTAAATGCAACCCCGTCATGGTTTTCGGCACAATAACAAAAATGACCAAAACGAACCAAAACATCACTATTGGATTCAGAAAAGTGGATTGGGTGCGTTCGTTTCGTTTATAGTCGGAATCGGTGCGTCGTTTCGTTTCGCGGTCGAATCGGTGCATTAAATGCAACCCTGGCATGGTTTTCGGCACAATAACGAAACTAACCAAAACGAACCAAAACATCACTATTGGGTCCAGAAAAGTGGATTGGGTGCGTTCGTTTAGTTTCTAGTCGTAGTCGGTGCATCGTTTCGTTTCCCGGTCGAATCGCTGCATTAAATGCAACCCTGGCATGGTTTTCGGCACAATATCGAAACTGAACAAAATGAACCAAAACATCACTATTGGGTCAAAAAAGTGGATTGGGTGCGTTCATTTAGTTTCTGGACCGAATCGGTGCATCATTTTGTTTCTGGCCCGAATTGGTGCATCGTTTCGTTTTTGGCCCGAACCGGCGCATTAAATGCAACCCTGGCACGATTTTTGGCACAGTAACAAAACTGACCAAAACATCACAATTGGTTCCAAAAAAATTGATTGGGTGTGTTCGTTTCGTTTCCGGCCCGAAACTAACCAAAACGAACCAAAATATCACTATTAGGTCCAAAAAAGTTTATTGGGTGTGTTCGTTTTGTTTCTGGAACGAATCGGTGCATCGTTTTGTGTCCGGCCTGAATCGGTGCATTAAATGCAACCCCGTCATGGTTTTCGGCACAATAACGAAAGTGACCAAAACGAACCAAAATATCACTATTGGATTCAGAAAAGTGGATTGGGTGCGTTCGTTTCGTTTCTAGTCGGAGTCGGTGCATCGTTTGATTTCCCGGTCGAATCGGTGCATTAAATGCAACCCTGGCATGGTTTTCGGCACAATAACGAAACTAACCAAAACATCACATATCCAGAAAAGTGGATTGGGTGCGTTCGTTTCGTTTCTAGTCGGAATCGGTGCATCGTTTCTTTTCCCGGTCGAATCGCTGCATTAAATGCAACCCTAGCATGGTTTTCGGCACAATAATGAAACTGACCAAAACATCACTATTGGGTCCAAAAAAGTGGATTGCGTGGGTTCGTTTTGTTTCTTGGCCGAATCGGTGGATCGTTTTGTTTTCGGCCCGAACCGGTGCATTAAATGCAACCCCGGCATGGTTGTCGGCACAGTAACGAAACTGACCAACACGAACCAAAACATCACAATTGGGTCCAAAACAGTAGATTGGGTGCGTTCATTTCATTTCTGGACCGAATCGGTGCATCGTTTCGTTTCTGGCCCGAATGGCGCATCTTTTCATTTCTGGCCTGAATCGGTGCATTAAATGCAACCCCGGCATGATTTTTGACACATTAACGAAACTAACCAAAACATCACAATTGGGACAAAAAAAAATTGATTGGGTGCATTCGTTTCGTTTTCGGCCTGAACCGATGCATTAAATGCAACCCCGGCATAGTTTTCGGCACAATATTGAATGTGACCAAAACGAACCAAAACATCACTATTGGGTCCAAAAAAGTGGATTGGGTGCGTTCATTTCGTTTCTGGACCGAATCGGTGCATCATTTTGTTTCTGGCACGAATTGGTGCATCGTTTCGTTTATGCCCCGAACTGGTGCATTAAATGCAACCCCGGCATGGTTTTCGGCGTAGTAACGAAACTGACCAAAACATCACAATTTGGTCCAAACTAATTGATTGGGTGCGTTCGTTTCGTTTTTGGCCCGACCCGGTGCATTAAATGCAACCCCGTCATGGTTTTCGGCACAATAACAAAAATGACCAAAACGAACCAAAACATCACTATTGGATTCAGAAAAGTGGATTGGGTGCGTTCGTTTCGTTTATAGTCGGAATCGGTGCGTCGTTTCGTTTCGCGGTCGAATCGGTGCATTAAATGCAACCCTGGCATGGTTTTCGGCACAATAACGAAACTAACCAAAACGAACCAAAACATCACTATTGGGTCCAGAAAAGTGGATTGGGTGCGTTCGTTTAGTTTCTAGTCGTAGTCGGTGCATCGTTTCGTTTCCCGGTCGAATCGCTGCATTAAATGCAACCCTGGCATGGTTTTCGGCACAATATCGAAACTGAACAAAATGAACCAAAACATCACTATTGGGTCAAAAAAGTGGATTGGGTGCGTTCATTTAGTTTCTGGACCGAATCGGTGCATCATTTTGTTTCTGGCCCGAATTGGTGCATCGTTTCGTTTTTGGCCCGAACCGGCGCATTAAATGCAACCCCGGCACGATTTTTGGCACAGTAACAAAACTGACCAAAACATCACAATTGGTTCCAAAAAAATTGATTGGGTGTGTTCGTTTCGTTTCCGGCCCGAAACTAACCAAAACGAACCAAAATATCACTATTAGGTCCAAAAAAGTTTATTGGGTGTGTTCGTTTTGTTTCTGGAACGAATCGGTGCATCGTTTTGTGTCCGGCCTGAATCGGTGCATTAAATGCAACCCCGTCATGGTTTTCGGCACAATAACGAAAGTGACCAAAACGAACCAAAACATCACTATTGGATTCAGAAAAGTGGATTGGGTGCGTTCGTTTCGTTTCTAGTCGGAGTCGGTGCATCGTTTGATTTCCCGGTCGAATCGGTGCAGTAAATGCAACCCCGGCATGGTTGTCGGCACAGTAACGAAACTGACCAACACGAACCAAAACATCACAATTGGGTCCAAAACAGTAGATTGGGTGCGTTCATTTCATTTCTGGACCGAATCGGTGCATCGTTTCGTTTCTGGCCCGAATGGTGCATCTTTTCATTTCTGGCCTGAATCGGTGCATTAAATGCAACCCCGGCATGATTTTTGACACATTAACGAAACTAACCAAAACATCACAATTGGGACAAAAAAAATTGATTGGGTGCTTTCGTTTCGTTTTCGGCCTGAACCGATGCATTAAATGCAACCCCGGCATAGTTTTTGGCACAATATTGAAAGTGACCAAAACGAACCAAAACATCAGTATTGGGTCCAAAAAAGTGGATTGGGTGCGTTCATTTCATTTCTGGACCGAATCGGTGCATCATTTTGTTTCTGGCTCGAATTGGTGCATCGTTTCGTTTTTGGCACGAACCGGTGTATTAAATGCAACCCCGGCATGGTTGTCGGCACAGTAACGAAACTGACTAACACAAGCCAAAACATTACTATTAGGTCCAAAACAGTAGATTGGGTGCGTTCATTTCATTTTTGGAACGAATTGAAGCATCGTTTCGTATCTGGCCCGAGTGGTGCATCATTTCATTTCTGGACCGAATCGGTGCATTAAATGCAACCCCGGCATGATTTTCGACACAGTAACGAAACTAACCAAAACATCACAATTGGGACCAAAAAAATTGATTGGGTGCATTCGTTTCGTTTTCGGCCCGAACCGATGCATTAAATGCAACCCCGGCATGGTTTTCGGCACAATATTGAATGTGACCAAAACGAACCAAAACATCACTATTGGGTCCAAAAAAGTGGATTGGGTGCGTTCATTTCGTTTCTGGACCGAATCGGTGCATCATTTTGTTTCTGGCCCGAATTGGTGCATCGTTTCGTTTTTGGCCCGAACCGGCGCATTAAATGCAACCCCGGCACGATTTTTGGCACAGTAACAAAACTGACCAAAACATCACAATTGGTTCCAAAAAAATTGATTGGGTGTGTTCGTTTCGTTTCCGGCCCGAAACTAACCAAAACGAACCAAAATATCACTATTAGGTCCAAAAAAGTTTATTGGGTGTGTTCGTTTTGTTTCTGGAACGAATCGGTGCATCGTTTTGTGTCCGGCCTGAATCGGTGCATTAAATGCAACCCCGTCATGGTTTTCGGCACAATAACGAAAGTGACCAAAACGAACCAAAATATCACTATTGGATTCAGAAAAGTGGATTGGGTGCGTTCGTTTCGTTTCTAGTCGGAGTCGGTGCATCGTTTGATTTCCCGGTCGAATCGGTGCATTAAATGCAACCCTGGCATGGTTTTCGGCACAATAACGAAACTAACCAAAACATCACATATCCAGAAAAGTGGATTGGGTGCGTTCGTTTCGTTTCTAGTCGGAATCGGTGCATCGTTTCTTTTCCCGGTCGAATCGCTGCATTAAATGCAACCCTAGCATGGTTTTCGGCACAATAATGAAACTGACCAAAACATCACTATTGGGTCCAAAAAAGTGGATTGCGTGGGTTCGTTTTGTTTCTTGGCCGAATCGGTGGATCGTTTTGTTTTCGGCCCGAACCGGTGCATTAAATGCAACCCCGGCATGGTTGTCGGCACAGTAACGAAACTGACCAACACGAACCAAAACATCACAATTGGGTCCAAAACAGTAGATTGGGTGCGTTCATTTCATTTCTGGACCGAATCGGTGCATCGTTTCGTTTCTGGCCCGAATGGTGCATCTTTTCATTTCTGGCCTGAATCGGTGCATTAAATGCAACCCCGGCATGATTTTTGACACATTAACGAAACTAACCAAAACATCACAATTGGGACAAAAAAAAATTGATTGGGTGCATTCGTTTCGTTTTCGGCCTGAACCGATGCATTAAATGCAACCCCGGCATAGTTTTCGGCACAATATTGAAAGTGACCAAAACGAACCAAAACATCACTATTGGGTCCAAAAAAGTGGATTGGGTGCGTTCATTTCGTTTCTGGACCGAATCGGTGCATCATTTTGTTTCTGGCACGAATTGGTGCATCGTTTCGTTTATGCCCCGAACTGGTGCATTAAATGCAACCCCGGCATGGTTTTCGGCGTAGTAACGAAACTGACCAAAACATCACAATTTGGTCCAAACTAATTGATTGGGTGCGTTCGTTTCGTTTTTGGCCCGACCCGGTGCATTAAATGCAACCCCGTCATGGTTTTCGGCACAATAACAAAAATGACCAAAACGAACCAAAACATCACTATTGGATTCAGAAAAGTGGATTGGGTGCGTTCGTTTCGTTTATAGTCGGAATCGGTGCGTCGTTTCGTTTCGCGGTCGAATCGGTGCATTAAATGCAACCCTGGCATGGTTTTCGGCACAATAACGAAACTAACCAAAACGAACCAAAACATCACTATTGGGTCAAGAAAAGTGGATTGGGTGCGTTCGTTTAGTTTCTAGTCGTAGTCGGTGCATCGTTTCGTTTCCCGGTCGAATCGCTGCATTAAATGCAACCCTGACATGGTTTTCGGCACAATATCGAAACTGAACAAAATGAACCAAAACATCACTATTGGGTCAAAAAAGTGGATTGGGTGCGTTCATTTAGTTTCTGGACCGAATCGGTGCATCATTTTGTTTCTGGCCCGAATTGGTGCATCGTTTCGTTTTTGGCCCGAACCGGCGCATTAAATGCAACCCCGGCACGATTTTTGGCACAGTAACAAAACTGACCAAAACATCACAATTGGTTCCAAAAAATTGATTGGGTGTGTTCGTTTCGTTTCCGGCCCGAAACTAACCAAAACGAACCAAAATATCACTATTAGGTCCAAAAAAGTTTATTGGGTGTGTTCGTTTTGTTTCTGGAACGAATCGGTGCATCGTTTTGTGTCCGGCCTGAATCGGTGCATTAAATGCAACCCCGTCATGGTTTTCGGCACAATAACGAAAGTGACCAAAACGAACCAAAACATCACTATTGGATTCAGAAAAGTGGATTGGGTGCGTTCGTTTCGTTTCTAGTCGGAGTCGGTGCATCGTTTGATTTCCGGGTCGAATCGGTGCAGTAAAAGCAACCCCGGCATGGTTGTCGGCACAGTAACGAAACTGACCAACACGAACCAAAACATCACAATTGGGTCCAAAACAGTAGATTGGGTGCGTTCATTTCATTTCTGGACCGAATCGGTGCATCGTTTCGTTTCTGGCCCGAATGGCGCATCTTTTCATTTCTGGCCTGAATCGGTGCATTAAATGCAACCCCGGCATGATTTTAGACACATTAACGAAACTAACCAAAACATCACAATTGGGACAAAAAAAATTGATTGGGTGCATTCGTTTCGTTTTCGGCCTGAACCGATGCATTAAATGCAACCCCGGCATAGTTTTCGGCACAATATTGAATGTGACCAAAACGAACCAAAACATCACTATTGGGTCCAAAAAAGTGGATTGGGTGCGTTCATTTCGTTTCTGGACCGAATCGGTGCATCATTTTGTTTCTGGCACGAATTGGTGCATCGTTTCGTTTATGCCCCGAACTGGTGCATTAAATGCAACCCCGGCATGGTTTTCGGCGTAGTAACGAAACTGACCAAAACATCACAATTTGGTCCAAACTAATTGATTGGGTGCGTTCGTTTCGTTTTTGGCCCGACCCGGTGCATTAAATGCAACCCCGTCATGGTTTTCGGCACAATAACAAAAATGACCAAAACGAACCAAAACATCACTATTGGATTCAGAAAAGTGGATTGGGTGCGTTCGTTTCGTTTATAGTCGGAATCGGTGCGTCGTTTCGTTTCGCGGTCGAATCGGTGCATTAAATGCAACCCTGGCATGGTTTTCGGCACAATAACGAAACTAACCAAAACGAACCAAAACATCACTATTGGGTCAAGAAAAGTGGATTGGGTGTGTTCGTTTAGTTTCTAGTCGTAGTCGGTGCATCGTTTCGTTTCCCGATCGAATCGCTGCATTAAATGCAACCCTGACATGGTTTTCGGCACAATATCGAAACTGAACAAAATGAACCAAAACATCACTATTGGGTCAAAAAAGTGGATTGGGTGCGTTCATTTAGTTTCTGGACCGAATCGGTGCATCATTTTGTTTCTGGCCCGAATTGGTGCATCGTTTCGTTTTTGGCCCGAACCGGCGCATTAAATGCAACCCCGGCACGATTTTTGGCACAGTAACAAAACTGACCAAAACATCACAATTGGTTCCAAAAAAATTGATTGGGTGTGTTCGTTTCGTTTCCGGCCCGAAACTAACCAAAACGAACCAAAATATCACTATTAGGTCCAAAAAAGTTTATTGGGTGTGTTCGTTTTGTTTCTGGAACGAATCGGTGCATCGTTTTGTGTCCGGCCTGAATCGGTGCATTAAATGCAACCCCGTCATGGTTTTCGGCACAATAACGAAAGTGACCAAAACGAACCAAAATATCACTATTGGATTCAGAAAAGTGGATTGGGTGCGTTCGTTTCGTTTCTAGTCGGAGTCGGTGCATCGTTTGATTTCCCGGTCGAATCGGTGCATTAAATGCAACCCTGGCATGGTTTTCGGCACAATAACGAAACTAACCAAAACATCACATATCCAGAAAAGTGGATTGGGTGCGTTCGTTTCGTTTCTAGTCGGAATCGGTGCATCGTTTCTTTTCCCGGTCGAATCGCTGCATTAAATGCAACCCTAGCATGGTTTTCGGCACAATAACGAAACTGACCAAAACATCACTATTGGGTCCAAAAAAGTGGATTGCGTGGGTTCGTTTTGTTTCTTGGCCGAATCGGTGGATCGTTTCGTTTCCGGCCCGAACCGGTGCATTAAATGCAACCCCGGCATGGTTGTCGGCACAGTAACGAAACTGACCAACACGAACCAAAACATCACAATTGGGTCCAAAACAGTAGATTGGGTGCGTTCATTTCATTTCTGGACCGAATCGGTGCATCGTTTCGTTTCTGGCCCGAATGGTGCATCTTTTCATTTCTGGCCTGAATCGGTGCATTAAATGCAACCCCGGCATGATTTTTGACACATTAACGAAACTAACCAAAACATCACAATTGGGACAAAAAAAATTGATTGGGTGCATTCGTTTCGTTTTCGGCCTGAACCGATGCATTAAATGCAACCCCGGCATAGTTTTCGGCACAATATTGAAAGTGACCAAAACGAACCAAAACATCACTATTGGGTCCAAAAAAGTGGATTGGGTGCGTTCATTTCATTTCTGGACCGAATCGGTGCATCATTTTGTTTCTGGCACGAATTGGTGCATCGTTTCGTTGATGCCCCGAACTGGTGCATTAAATGCAACCCCGGCATGGTTTTCGGCGTAGTAACGAAACTGACCAAAACATCACAATTTGGTCCAAAATAATTGATTGGGTGCGTTCGTTTCGTTTTTGGCCCGACCCGGTGCATTAAATGCAACCCCGTCATGGTTTTCGGCACAATAACAAAAATGACCAAAACGAACCAAAACATCACTATTGGATTCAGAAAAGTGGATTGGGTGCGTTCGTTTCGTTTATAGTCGGAATCGGTGCGTCGTTTCGTTTCGCGGTCGAATCGGTGCATTAAATGCAACCCTGGCATGGTTTTCGGCACAATAACGAAACTAACCAAAACGAACCAAAACATCACTATTGGGTCCAGAAAAGTGGATTGGGTGCGTTCGTTTAGTTTCTAGTCGTAGTCGGTGCATCGTTTCGTTTCCCGGTCGAATCGCTGCATTAAATGCAACCCTGGCATGGTTTTCGGCACAATATCGAAACTGAACAAAATGAACGAAAACATCACTATTGGGTCAAAAAAGTGGATTGGGTGCGTTCATTTAGTTTCTGGACCGAATCGGTGCATCATTTTGTTTCTGGCCCGAATTGGTGCATCGTTTCGTTTTTGGCCCGAACCGGCGCATTAAATGCAACCCCGGCACGATTTTTGGCACAGTAACAAAACTGACCAAAACATCACAATTGGTTCCAAAAAAATTGATTGGGTGTGTTCGTTTCGTTTCCGGCCCGAAACTAACCAAAACGAACCAAAATATCACTATTAGGTCCAAAAAAGTTTATTGGGTGTGTTCGTTTTGTTTCTGGAACGAATCGGTGCATCGTTTTGTGTCCGGCCTGAATCGGTGCATTAAATGCAACCCCGTCATGGTTTTCGGCACAATAACGAAAGTGACCAAAACGAACCAAAACATCACTATTGGATTCAGAAAAGTGGATTGGGTGCGTTCGTTTCGTTTCTAGTCGGAGTCGGTGCATCGTTTGATTTCCCGGTCGAATCGGTGCATTAAATGCAACCCTAGCATGGTTTTCGGCACAATAACGAAACTAACCAAAACATCACATATCCAGAAAAGTGGATTGGGTGCGTTCGTTTCGTTTCTAGTCGGAATCGGTGCATCGTTTCTTTTCCCGGTCGAATCGCTGCATTAAATGCAACCCTAGCATGGTTTTCGGCACAATAACGAAACTGACCAAAACATCACTATTGGGTCCAAAAAAGTGGATTGCGTGGGTTCGTTTTGTTTCTTGGCCGAATCGGTGGATCGTTTCGTTTCCGGCCCGAACCGGTGCATTAAATGCAACCCCAGCATGGTTGTCGGCACAGTAACGAAACTGACCAACACGAACCAAAACATCACAATTGGGTCCAAAACAGTAGATTGGGTGCGTTCATTTCATTTCTGGACCGAATCGGTGCATCGTTTCGTTTCTGGCCCGAATGGTGCATCTTTTCATTTCTGGCCTGAATCGGTGCATTAAATGCAACCCCGGCATGATTTTAGACACATTAACGAAACTAACCAAAACATCACAATTGGGACAAAAAAAATTGATTGGGTGCATTCGTTTCGTTTTCGGCCTGAACCGATGCATTAAATGCAACCCCGGCATAGTTTTCGGCACAATATTGAATGTGACCAAAACGAACCAAAACATCACTATTGGGTCCAAAAAAGTGGATTGGGTGCGTTCATTTCGTTTCTGGACCGAATCGGTGCATCATTTTGTTTCTGGCACGAATTGGTGCATCGTTTCGTTTATGCCCCGAACTGGTGCATTAAATGCAACCCCGGCATGGTTTTCGGCGTAGTAACGAAACTGACCAAAACATCACAATTTGGTCCAAACTAATTGATTGGGTGCGTTCGTTTCGTTTTTGGCCCGACCCGGTGCATTAAATGCAACCCCGTCATGGTTTTCGGCACAATAACAAAAATGACCAAAACGAACCAAAACATCACTATTGGATTCAGAAAAGTGGATTGGGTGCGTTCGTTTCGTTTATAGTCGGAATCGGTGCGTCGTTTCGTTTCGCGGTCGAATCGGTGCATTAAATGCAACCCTGGCATGGTTTTCGGCACAATAACGAAACTAACCAAAACGAACCAAAACATCACTATTGGGTCAAGAAAAGTGGATTGGGTGCGTTCGTTTAGTTTCTAGTCGTAGTCGGTGCATCGTTTCGTTTCCCGGTCGAATCGCTGCATTAAATGCAACCCTGACATGGTTTTCGGCACAATATCGAAACTGAACAAAATGAACCAAAACATCACTATTGGGTCAAAAAAGTGGATTGGGTGCGTTCATTTAGTTTCTGGACCGAATCGGTGCATCATTTTGTTTCTGGCCCGAATTGGTGCATCGTTTCGTTTTTGGCCCGAACCGGCGCATTAAATGCAACCCCGGCACGATTTTTGGCACAGTAACAAAACTGACCAAAACATCACAATTGGTTCCAAAAAAATTGATTGGGTGTGTTCGTTTCGTTTCCGGCCCGAAACTAACCAAAACGAACCAAAATATCACTATTAGGTCCAAAAAAGTTTATTGGGTGTGTTCGTTTTGTTTCTGGAACGAATCGGTGCATCGTTTTGTGTCCGGCCTGAATCGGTGCATTAAATGCAACCCCGTCATGGTTTTCGGCACAATAACGAAAGTGACCAAAACGAACCAAAATATCACTATTGGATTCAGAAAAGTGGATTGGGTGCGTTCGTTTCGTTTCTAGTCGGAGTCGGTGCATCGTTTGATTTCCCGGTCGAATCGGTGCATTAAATGCAACCCTGGCATGGTTTTCGGCACAATAACGAAACTAACCAAAACATCACATATCCAAAAAAGTGGATTGGGTGCGTTCGTTTCGTTTCTAGTCGGAATCGGTGCATCGTTTCTTTTCCCGGTCGAATCGCTGCATTAAATGCAACCCTAGCATGGTTTTCGGCACAATAACGAAACTGACCAAAACATCACTATTGGGTCCAAAAAAGTGGATTGCGTGGGTTCGTTTTGTTTCTTGGCCGAATCGGTGGATCGTTTCGTTTCCGGCCCGAACCGGTGCATTAAATGCAACCCCGGCATGGTTGTCGGCACAGTAACGAAACTGACCAACACGAACCAAAACATCACAATTGGGTCCAAAACAGTAGATTGGGTGCGTTCATTTCATTTCTGGACCGAATCGGTGCATCGTTTCGTTTCTGGCCCGAATGGTGCATCTTTTCATTTCTGGCCTGAATCGGTGCATTAAATGCAACCCCGGCATGATTTTTGACACATTAACGAAACTAACCAAAACATCACAATTGGGACAAAAAAAATTGATTGGGTGCATTCGTTTCGTTTTCGGCCTGAACCGATGCATTAAATGCAACCCCGGCATAGTTTTCGGCACAATATTGAAAGTGACCAAAACGAACCAAAACATCACTATTGGGTCCAAAAAAGTGGATTGGGTGCGTTCATTTCGTTTCTGGACCGAATCGGTGCATCATTTTGTTTCTGGCACGAATTGGTGCATCGTTTCGTTTATGCCCCGAACTGGTGCATTAAATGCAACCCCGGCATGGTTTTCGGCGTAGTAACGAAACTGACCAAAACATCACAATTTGGTCCAAAATAATTGATTGGGTGCGTTCGTTTCGTTTTTGGCCCGACCCGGTGCATTAAATGCAACCCCGTCATGGTTTTCGGCACAATAACAAAAATGACCAAAACGAACCAAAACATCACTATTGGATTCAGAAAAGTGGATTGGGTGCGTTCGTTTCGTTTATAGTCGGAATCGGTGCGTCGTTTCGTTTCGCGGTCGAATCGGTGCATTAAATGCAACCCTGGCATGGTTTTCGGCACAATAACGAAACTAACCAAAACGAACCAAAACATCACTATTGGGTCCAGAAAAGTGGATTGGGTGCGTTCGTTTAGTTTCTAGTCGTAGTCGGTGCATCGTTTCGTTTCCCGGTCGAATCGCTGCATTAAATGCAACCCTGGCATGGTTTTCGGCACAATATCGAAACTGAACAAAATGAACCAAAACATCACTATTGGGTCAAAAAAGTGGATTGGGTGCGTTCATTTAGTTTCTGGACCGAATCGGTGCATCATTTTGTTTCTGGCCCGAATTGGTGCATCGTTTCGTTTTTGGCCCGAACCGGCGCATTAAATGCAACCCCGGCACGATTTTTGGCACAGTAACAAAACTGACCAAAACATCACAATTGGTTCCAAAAAAATTGATTGGGTGTGTTCGTTTCGTTTCCGGCCCGAAACTAACCAAAACGAACCAAAATATCACTATTAGGTCCAAAAAAGTTTATTGGGTGTGTTCGTTTTGTTTCTGGAACGAATCGGTGCATCGTTTTGTGTCCGGCCTGAATCGGTGCATTAAATGCAACCCCGTCATGGTTTTCGGCACAATAACGAAAGTGACCAAAACGAACCAAAATATCACTATTGGATTCAGAAAAGTGGATTGGGTGCGTTCGTTTCGTTTCTAGTCGGAGTCGGTGCATCGTTTGATTTCCCGGTCGAATCGGTGCATTAAATGCAACCCTGGCATGGTTTTCGGCACAATAACGAAACTAACCAAAACATCACATATCCAGAAAAGTGGATTGGGTGCGTTCGTTTCGTTTCTAGTCGGAATCGGTGCATCGTTTCTTTTCCCGGTCGAATCGCTGCATTAAATGCAACCCTAGCATGGTTTTTGGCACAATAACGAAACTGACCAAAACATCACTATTGGGTCCAAAAAAGTGGATTGCGTGGGTTCGTTTTGTTTCTTGGCCGAATCGGTGGATCGTTTCGTTTCCGGCCCGAACCGGTGCATTAAATGCAACCCCGGCATGGTTGTCGGCACAGTAACGAAACTGACCAACACGAACCAAAACATCACAATTGGGTCCAAAACAGTAGATTGGGTGCGTTCATTTCATTTCTGGACCGAATCGGTGCATCGTTTCGTTTCTGGCCCGAATGGTGCATCTTTTCATTTCTGGCCTGAATCGGTGCATTAAATGCAACCCCGGCATGATTTTTGACACATTAACGAAACTAACCAAAACATCACAATTGGGACAAAAAAAATTGATTGGGTGCATTCGTTTCGTTTTCGGCCTGAACCGATGCATTAAATGCAACCCCGGCATAGTTTTCGGCACAATATTGAAAGTGACCAAAACGAACCAAAACATCACTATTGGGTCCAAAAAAGTGGATTGGGTGCGTTCATTTCGTTTCTGGACCGAATCGGTGCATCATTTTGTTTCTGGCACGAATTGGTGCATCGTTTCGTTTATGCCCCGAACTGGTGCATTAAATGCAACCCCGGCATGGTTTTCGGCGTAGTAACGAAACTGACCAAAACATCACAATTTGGTCCAAAATAATTGATTGGGTGCGTTCGTTTCGTTTTTGGCCCGACCCGGTGCATTAAATGCAACCCCGTCATGGTTTTCGGCACAATAACAAAAATGACCAAAACGAACCAAAACATCACTATTGGATTCAGAAAAGTGGATTGGGTGCGTTCGTTTCGTTTATAGTCGGAATCGGTGCGTCGTTTCGTTTCGCGGTCGAATCGGTGCATTAAATGCAACCCTGGCATGGTTTTCGGCACAATAACGAAACTAACCAAAACGAACCAAAACATCACTATTGGGTCCAGAAAAGTGGATTGGGTGCGTTCGTTTAGTTTCTAGTCGTAGTCGGTGCATCGTTTCGTTTCCCGGTCGAATCGCTGCATTAAATGCAACCCTGGCATGGTTTTCGGCACAATATCGAAACTGAACAAAATGAACCAAAACATCACTATTGGGTCAAAAAAGTGGATTGGGTGCGTTCATTTAGTTTCTGGACCGAATCGGTGCATCATTTTGTTTCTGGCCCGAATTGGTGCATCGTTTCGTTTTTGGCCCGAACCGGCGCATTAAATGCAACCCCGGCACGATTTTTGGCACAGTAACAAAACTGACCAAAACATCACAATTGGTTCCAAAAAAATTGATAGGGTGTGTTCGTTTCGTTTCCGGCCCGAAACTAACCAAAACGAACCAAAATATCACTATTAGGTCCAAAAAAGTTTATTGGGTGTGTTCGTTTTGTTTCTGGAACGAATCGGTGCATCGTTTTGTGTCCGGCCTGAATCGGTGCATTAAATGCAACCCCGTCATGGTTTTCGGCACAATAACGAAAGTGACCAAAATGAACCAAAATATCACTATTGGATTCAGAAAAGTGGATTGGGTGCGTTCGTTTCGTTTCTAGTCGGAGTCGGTGCATCGTTTGATTTCCCGGTCGAATCGGTGCATTAAATGCAACCCTGGCATGGTTTTCGGCACAATAACGAAACTAACCAAAACATCACATATCCAGAAAAGTGGATTGGGTGCGTTCGTTTCGTTTCTAGTCGGAATCGGTGCATCGTTTCTTTTCCCGGTCGAATCGCTGCATTAAATGCAACCCTAGCATGGTTTTCGGCACAATAATGAAACTGACCAAAACATCACTATTGGGTCCAAAAAAGTGGATTGCGTGGGTTCGTTTTGTTTCTTGGCCGAATCGGTGGATCGTTTTGTTTCCGGCCCGAACCGGTGCATTAAATGCAACCCCGGCATGGTTGTCGGCACAGTAACGAAACTGACCAACACGAACCAAAACATCACAATTGGGTCCAAAACAGTAGATTGGGTGCGTTCATTTCATTTCTGGACCGAATCGGTGCATCGTTTCGTTTCTGGCCCGAATGGTGCATCTTTTCATTTCTGGCCTGAATCGGTGCATTAAATGCAACCCCGGCATGATTTTTGACACATTAACGAAACTAACCAAAACATCACAATTGGGACAAAAAAAATTGATTGGGTGCATTCGTTTCGTTTTCGGCCTGAACCGATGCATTAAATGCAACCCCGGCATAGTTTTCGGCACAATATTGAAAGTGACCAAAACGAACCAAAACATCACTATTGGGTCCAAAAAAGTGGATTGGGTGCGTTCATTTTGTTTCTGGACCGAATCGGTGCATCATTTTGTTTCTGGCACGAATTGGTGCATCGTTTCGTTTATGCCCCGAACTGGTGCATTAAATGCAACCCCGGCATGGTTTTCGGCGTAGTAACGAAACTGACCAAAACATCACAATTTGGTCCAAAATAATTGATTGGGTGCGTTCGTTTCGTTTTTGGCCCGACCCGGTGCATTAAATGCAACCCCGTCATGGTTTTCGGCACAATAACAAAAATGACCAAAACGAACCAAAACATCACTATTGGATTCAGAAAAGTGGATTGGGTGCGTTCGTTTCGTTTATAGTCGGAATCGGTGCGTCGTTTCGTTTCGCGGTCGAATCGGTGCATTAAATGCAACCCTGGCATGGTTTTCGGCACAATAACGAAACTAACCAAAACGAACCAAAACATCACTATTGGGTCCAGAAAAGTGGATTGGGTGCGTTCGTTTAGTTTCTAGTCGTAGTCGGTGCATCGTTTCGTTTCCCGGTCGAATCGCTGCATTAAATGCAACCCTGGCATGGTTTTCGGCACAATATCGAAACTGAACAAAATGAACCAAAACATCACTATTGGGTCAAAAAAGTGGATTGGGTGCGTTCATTTAGTTTCTGGACCGAATCGGTGCATCATTTTGTTTCTGGCCCGAATTGGTGCATCGTTTCGTTTTTGGCCCGAACCGGCGCATTAAATGCAACCCCGACACGATTTTTGGCACAGTAACAAAACTGACCAAAACATCACAATTGGTTCCAAAAAAATTGATTGGGTGTGTTCGTTTCGTTTCCGGCCCGAAACTAACCAAAACGAACCAAAATATCACTATTAGGTCCAAAAAAGTTTATTGGGTGTGTTCGTTTTGTTTCTGGAACGAATCGGTGCATCGTTTTGTGTCCGGCCTGAATCGGTGCATTAAATGCAACCCCGTCATGGTTTTCGGCACAATAACGAAAGTGACCAAAACGAACCAAAACATCACTATTGGATTCAGAAAAGTGGATTGGGTGCGTTCGTTTCGTTTCTAGTCGGAGTCGGTGCATCGTTTGATTTCCCGGTCGAATCGGTGCAGTAAATGCAACCCCGGCATGGTTGTCGGCACAGTAACGAAACTGACCAACACGAACCAAAACATCACAATTGGGTCCAAAACAGTAGATTGGGTGCGTTCATTTCATTTCTGGACCGAATCGGTGCATCGTTTCGTTTCTGGCCCGAATGGTTCATCTTTTCATTTCTGGCCTGAATCGGTGCATTAAATGCAACCCCGGCATGATTTTTGACACATTAACGAAACTAACCAAAACATCACAATTGGGACAAAAAAAATTGATTGGGTGCTTTCGTTTCGTTTTCGGCCTGAACCGATGCATTAAATGCAACCCCGGCATAGTTTTTGGCACAATATTGAAAGTGACCAAAACGAACCAAAACATCAGTATTGGGTCCAAAAAAGTGGATTGGGTGCGTTCATTTCATTTCTGGACCGAATCGGTGCATCATTTTGTTTCTGGCTCGAATTGGTGCATCGTTTCGTTTTTGGCACGAACCGGTGTATTAAATGCAACCCCGGCATGGTTGTCGGCACAGTAACGAAACTGACTAACACAAGCCAAAACATTACTATTAGGTCCAAAACAGTAGATTGGGTGCGTTCATTTCATTTTTGGAACGAATTGAAGCATCGTTTCGTATCTGGCCCGAGTGGTGCATCATTTCATTTCTGGACCGAATCGGTGCATTAAATGCAACCCCGGCATGATTTTCGACACAGTAACGAAACTAACCAAAACATCACAATTGGGACCAAAAAAATTGATTGGGTGCATTCGTTTCGTTTTCGGCCCGAACCGATGCATTAAATGCAACCCCGGCATGGTTTTCGGCACAATTTTGAAAATGACCAAAACAAACCAAAACATCACTATTGGGTCCAAAAAAGTGGATTTGGTGCGTACATTTCATTTCTGGACCGAATCGGTGCATCATTTTGTTTCTGGCCCGAATTGGTGCATCATTTCGTTTTTGGCCCGAACTGGTGCATTAAATGCAACCCCGGCATGGTTTTCGGCGCAGTAACGAAACTGACCAAAACATCACAATTGGGTCTAAAATAATTGATTGGTTGCGTTTGTTTCATTTTTGGCCCAACCCGGTGCATTAAATGCAACCCCGTCATGGTTTTCGGCATAATAACGAAAATGACCAAAACGAACCAAAACATCACTATTGGATTCAGAAAAGTGGATTGGATGCGTTCATTTCGTTTCTAGTCGGAATCGGTGCGTCATTTCGTTTCCCGGCCGAATTGGTGCATTAAATGCAGCCCTAGCATGGTTTTCGGCACAATAACGAAACTAACCAAAAAGAAACCAAAACATCACTATTGGGTCCAGAAAAGTGGATTGGGTGCGTTCGTTTCGTTTCTAGTCGGAATCGGTGCATCGTTTCGTTTCCCGGTCGAATCGGTGCATTAAATGCAACCCTGGCATGGTTTTCGGCACAATAACGAAACTAACAAAATGAACCAAAACATCACTATTTGATCCAGAAAAGTGGATTGGGTGCGTTCGTTTCGTTTCTAGTCGGAATCGGTGCATCGTTTCGTTTCCCAGTCGAATCGCTGCATTAAATGGAACACTGGTATGGTTTTCGGCACAATATCGAAACTGAACATAACGAACCAAAACATCACTATTGGGTCCAGAAAAGTGGATTTGGTGCGTTCGTTTTGTTTCTGGAACGAATCGGTGCTTCGTTTTGTGTCCGGCCCAAATCGGTGCATTAAATGCAACCCCGGCATGGTTTTCGGCACAATAACGAAAGTGACCAAAACGAACCATAACATCACTATTGGATTCAGAAAAGTGGATTGGGTGCGTTCGTTTCGTGTCTAGTCAGAATCGGTGCATCGTTTCATTTCCCGGTCGAATCGGTGCATTAAATGCAACCCTGGCATGGTTTTCGGCACAATAACGAAACTAACCAAAACATCACATATCCAGAAAAGTGGATTGGGTGTGTTCGTTTCGTTTCTAGTCGGAATCGGTGCATCGTTTCGTTTCCCGGTCGAATCGCTGCATTAAATGCGACCCTAGCATGGTTTTCGGCACAATAACGAAACTAACCAAAACGAACCAAAACATCACTATTGGGTCCAGAAAAGTGGATTGGGTGCGTTCGTTTAGTTTCTAGTCGTAGTCGGTGCATCGTTTCGTTTCCCGGTCGAATCGCGGCATTAAATGCAACCCTGGCATGGTTTTCGGCACAATATCGAAACTGAACAAAATGAACCAAAACATCACTATTGGGTCAAAAAAGTGGATTGGGTGCGTTCATTTAGTTTCTGGACCGAATCGGTGCATCATTTTGTTTCTGGCCCGAATTGGTGCATCGTTTCGTTTTTGGCCCGAACCGGCGCATTAAATGCAACCCCGGCACGATTTTTGGCACAGTAACAAAACTGACCAAAACATCACAATTGGTTCCAAAAAAATTGATTGGGTGTGTTCGTTTCGTTTCCGGCCCGAAACTAACCAAAACGAACCAAAATATCACTATTAGGTCCAAAAAAGTTTATTGGGTGTGTTCGTTTTGTTTCTGGAACGAATCGGTGCATCGTTTTGTGTCCGGCCTGAATCGGTGCATTAAATGCAACCCCGTCATGGTTTTCGGCACAATAACGAAAGTGACCAAAACGAACCAAAACATCACTATTGGATTCAGAAAAGTGGATTGGGTGCGTTCGTTTCGTTTCTAGTCGGAGTCGGTGCATCGTTTGATTTCCCGGTCGAATCGGTGCATTAAATGCAACCCTGGCATGGTTTTCGGCACAATAACGAAACTAACCAAAACATCACATATCCAGAAAAGTGGATTGGGTGCGTTCGTTTCGTTTCTAGTCGGAATCGGTGCATCATTTCGTTTCCCGGTCGAATCGCTGCATTAAATGCAACCCTAGCATGGTTTTCGGCACAATAACGAAACTGACCAAAACATCACTATTAGGTCCAAAAAAGTGGATTGCGTGGGTACGTTTTGTTTCTTGGCCGAATCGGTGGATCGTTTCGTTTTCGGCCCGAACTGGTGCATTAAATGCAACCCCGACATGGTTGTCGGCACAGTAACGAAACTGACCAACACGAACCAAAACATCACAATTGGGTCCAAAACAGTAGATTGGGTGCGTTCATTTCATTTCTGGACCGAATCGGTGCATCGTTTCGTTTCTGGCCCAAATGGCGCATCTTTTCATTTCTGGCCTGAATCGGTGCATTAAATGCAACCCCGGCATGATTTTAGACACATTAACGAAACTAACCAAAACATCACAATTGGGACAAAAAAAATTGATTGGGTGCATTCGTTTCGTTTTCGGCCTGAACCGATGCATTAAATGCAACCCCGGCATAGTTTTCGGCACAATATTGAATGTGACCAAAACGAACCAAAACATCACTATTGGGTCCAAAAAAGTGGATTGGGTGCGTTCATTTCGTTTCTGGACCGAATCGGTGCATCATTTTGTTTCTGGCACGAATTGGTGCATCGTTTCGTTTATGCCCCGAACTGGTGCATTAAATGCAACCCCGGCATGGTTTTTGGCGTAGTAACGAAACTGACCAAAACATCACAATTTGGTCCAAAATATTTGATTGGGTGCGTTCGTTTCGTTTTTGGCCCGACCCGGTGCATTAAATGCAACCCCGTCATGGTTTTCGGCACAATAACAAAAATGACCAAAACGAACCAAAACATCACTATTGGATTCAGAAAAGTGGATTGGGTGCGTTCGTTTCGTTTATAGTCGGAATCGGTGCGTCGTTTCGTTTCGCGGTCGAATCGGTGCATTAAATGCAACCCTGGCATGGTTTTCGGCACAATAACGAAACTAACCAAAACGAACCAAAACATCACTATTGGGTCCAGAAAAGTGGATTGGGTGCGTTCGTTTAGTTTCTAGTCGTAGTCGGTGCATCGTTTCGTTTCCCGGTCGAATCGCTGCATTAAATGCAACCCTGGCATGGTTTTCGGCACAATATCGAAACTGAACAAAATGAACGAAAACATCACTATTGGGTCAAAAAAGTGGATTGGGTGCGTTCATTTAGTTTCTGGACCGAATCGGTGCATCATTTTGTTTCTGGCCCGAATTGGTGCATCGTTTCGTTTTTGGCCCGAACCGGCGCATTAAATGCAACCCCAGCACGATTTTTGGCACAGTAACAAAACTGACCAAAACATCACAATTGGTTCCAAAAAAATTGATTGGGTGTGTTCGTTTCGTTTCCGGCCCGAAACTAACCAAAACGAACCAAAATATCACTATTAGGTCCAAAAAAGTTTATTGGGTGTGTTCGTTTTGTTTCTGGAATGAATCGGTGCATCGTTTTGTGTCCGGCCTGAATCGGTGCATTAAATGCAACCCCGTCATGGTTTTCGGCACAATAACGAAAGTGACCAAAATGAACCAAAACATCACTATTGGATTCAGAAAAGTGGATTGGGTGCGTTCGTTTCGTTTCTAGTCGGAGTCGGTGCATCGTTTGATTTCCCGGTCGAATCGGTGCATTAAATGCAACCCTGGCATGGTTTTCGGCACAATAACGAAACTAACCAAAACATCACATATCCAGAAAAGTGGATTGGGTGCGTTCGTTTCGTTTCTAGTCGGAATCGGTGCATCGTTTCGTTTCCCGGTCGAATCGCTGCATTAAATGCAACCCTAGCATGGTTTTCGGCACAATAACGAAACTGACCAAAACATCACTATTGGGTCCAAAAAAGTGGATTGCGTGGGTTCGTTTTGTTTCTTGGCCGAATCGGTGGATCGTTTCGTTTTCGGCCCGAACTGGTGCATTAAATGCAACCCCGACATGGTTGTCGGCACAGTAACGAAACTGACCAACACGAACCAAAACATCACAATTGGGTCCAAAACAGTAGATTGGGTGCGTTCATTTCATTTCTGGACCGAATCGGTGCATCGTTTTGTTTCTGGCCCGAATGGCACATCTTTTCATTTCTGGCCTGAATCGGTGCATTAAATGCAACCCCGGCATGATTTTAGACACATTAACGAAACTAACCAAAACATCACAATTGGGACAAAAAAAATTGATTGGGTGCATTCGTTTCGTTTTCGGCCTGAACCGATGCATTAAATGCAACCCCGGCATAGTTTTCGGCACAATATTGAATGTGACCAAAACGAACCAAAACATCACTATTGGGTCCAAAAAAGTGGATTGGGTGCGTTCATTTCGTTTCTGGACCGAATCGGTGCATCATTTTGTTTCTGGCACGAATTGGTGCATCGTTTCGTTTATGCCCCGAACTGGTGCATTAAATGCAACCCCGGCATGGTTTTCGGCGTAGTAACGAAACTGACCAAAACATCACAATTTGGTCCAAAATAATTGATTGGGTGCGTTCGTTTCGTTTTTGGCCCGACCCGGTGCATTAAATGCAACCCCGTCATGGTTTTCGGCACAATAACAAAAATGACCAAAACGAACCAAAACATCACTATTGGATTCAGAAAAGTGGATTGGGTGCGTTCGTTTCGTTTATAGTCGGAATCGGTGCGTCGTTTCGTTTCGCGGTCGAATCGGTGCATTAAATGCAACCCTAGCATGGTTTTCGGCACAATAACGAAACTAACCAAAACGAACCAAAACATCACTATTGGGTCAAGAAAAGTGGATTGGGTGCGTTCGTTTAGTTTCTAGTCGTAGTCGGTGCATCGTTTCGTTTCCCGGTCGAATCGCTGCATTAAATGCAACCCTGACATGGTTTTCGGCACAATATCGAAACTGAACAAAATGAACCAAAACATCACTATTGGGTCAAAAAAGTGGATTGGGTGCGTTCATTTAGTTTCTGGACCGAATCGGTGCATCATTTTGTTTCTGGCCCGAATTGGTGCATCGTTTCGTTTTTGGCCCGAACCGGCGCATTAAATGCAACCCCGGCACGATTTTTGGCACAGTAACAAAACTGACCAAAACATCACAATTGGTTCCAAAAAAATTGATTGGGTGTGTTCGTTTCGTTTCCGGCCCGAAACTAACCAAAACGAACCAAAATATCACTATTAGGTCCAAAAAAGTTTATTGGGTGTGTTCGTTTTGTTTCTGGAACGAATCGGTGCATCGTTTTGTGTCCGGCCTGAATCGGTGCATTAAATGCAACCCCGTCATGGTTTTCGGCACAATAACGAAAGTGACCAAAACGAACCAAAACATCACTATTGGATTCAGAAAAGTGGATTGGGTGCGTTCGTTTCGTTTCTAGTCGGAGTCGGTGCATCGTTTGATTTCCCGGTCGAATCGGTGCATTAAATGCAACCCTGGCATGGTTTTCGGCACAATAACGAAACTAACCAAAACATCACATATCCAGAAAAGTGGATTGGGTGCGTTCGTTTCGTTTCTAGTCGGAATCGGTGCATCGTTTCGTTTCCCGGTCGAATCGCTGCATTAAATGCAACCCTAGCATGGTTTTCGGCACAATAACGAAACTGACCAAAACATCACTATTAGGTCCAAAAAAGTGGATTGCGTGGGTACGTTTTGTTTCTTGGCCGAATCGGTGGATCGTTTCGTTTTCGGCCCGAACTGGTGCATTAAATGCAACCCCGACATGGTTGTCGGCACAGTAACGAAACTGACCAACACGAACCAAAACATCACAATTGGGTCCAAAACAGTAGATTGGGTGCGTTCATTTCATTTCTGGACCGAATCGGTGCATCGTTTCGTTTCTGGCCCGAATGGTGCATCTTTTCATTTCTGGCCTGAATCGGTGCATTAAATGCAACCCCGGCATGATTTTAGACACATTAACGAAACTAACCAAAACATCACAATTGGGACAAAAAAAATTGATTGGGTGCATTCGTTTCGTTTTCGGCCTGAACCGATGCATTAAATGCAACCCCGGCATAGTTTTCGGCACAATATTGAATGTGACCAAAACGAACCAAAACATCACTATTGGGTCCAAAAAAGTGGATTGGGTGCGTTCATTTCGTTTCTGGACCGAATCGGTGCATCATTTTGTTTCTGGCACGAATTGGTGCATCGTTTCGTTTATGCCCCGAACTGGTGCATTAAATGCAACCCCGGCATGGTTTTTGGCGTAGTAACGAAACTGACCAAAACATCACAATTTGGTCCAAAATAATTGATTGGGTGCGTTCGTTTCGTTTTTGGCCCGACCCGGTGCATTAAATGCAACCCCGTCATGGTTTTCGGCACAATAACAAAAATGACCAAAACGAACCAAAACATCACTATTGGATTCAGAAAAGTGGATTGGGTGCGTTCGTTTCGTTTATAGTCGGAATCGGTGCGTCGTTTCGTTTCGCGGTCGAATCGGTGCATTAAATGCAACCCTGGCATGGTTTTCGGCACAATAACGAAACTAACCAAAACGAACCAAAACATCACTATTGGGTCCAGAAAAGTGGATTGGGTGCGTTCGTTTAGTTTGTAGTCGTAGTCGGTGCATCGTTTCGTTTCCCGGTCGAATCGCTGCATTAAATGCAACCCTGGCATGGTTTTCGGCACAATATCGAAACTGAACAAAATGAACCAAAACATCACTATTGGGTCAAAAAAGTGGATTGGGTGCGTTCATTTAGTTTCTGGACCGAATTGGTGCATCATTTTGTTTCTGGCCCGAATTGGTGCATCGTTTCGTTTTTGGCCCGAACCGGCGCATTAAATGCAACCCCGGCACGATTTTTGGCACAGTAACAAAACTGACCAAAACATCACAATTGGTTCCAAAAAAATTGATTGGGTGTGTTCGTTTCGTTTCTGGCCCGAAACTAACCAAAACGAACCAAAATATCACTATTAGGTCCAAAAAAGTTTATTGGGTGTGTTCGTTTTGTTTCTGGAACGAATCGGTGCATCGTTTTGTGTCCGGCCTGAATCGGTGCATTAAATGCAACCCCGTCATGGTTTTCGGCACAATAACGAAAGTGACCAAAACGAACCAAAACATCACTATTGGATTCAGAAAAGTGGATTGGGTGCGTTCGTTTCGTTTCTAGTCGGAGTCGGTGCATCGTTTGATTTCCCGGTCGAATCGGTGCAGTAAATGCAACCCCGGCATGGTTGTCGGCACAGTAACGAAACTGACCAACATGAACCAAAACATCACAATTGGGTCCAAAACAGTAGATTGGGTGCGTTCATTTCATTTCTGGACCGAATCGGTGCATCGTTTCGTTTCTGGCCCGAATGGTGCATCTTTTCATTTCTGGCCTGAATCGGTGCATTAAATGCAACCCCGGCATGATTTTTGACACATTAACGAAACTAACCAAAACATCACAATTGGGACAAAAAAAATTGATTGGGTGCTTTCGTTTCGTTTTCGGCCTGAACCGATGCATTAAATGCAACCCCGGCATAGTTTTTGGCACAATATTGAAAGTGACCAAAACGAACCAAAACATCAGTATTGGGTCCAAAAAAGTGGATTGGGTGCGTTCATTTCATTTCTGGACCGAATCGGTGCATCATTTTGTTTCTGGCTCGAATTGGTGCATCGTTTCGTTTTTGGCACGAACCGGTGTATTAAATGCAACCCCGGCATGGTTGTCGGCACAGTAACGAAACTGACTAACACAAGCCAAAACATTACTATTAGGTCCAAAATAGTAGATTGGGTGCGTTCATTTCATTTTTGGAACAAATTGAAGCATCGTTTCGTATCTGGCCCGAGTGGTGCATCATTTCATTTCTGGACCGAATCGGTGCATTAAATGCAACCCCGGCATGATTTTCGACACAGTAACGAAACTAACCAAAACATCACAATTGGGACCAAAAAAATTGATTGGGTGCATTCGTTTCGTTTTCGGCCCGAACCGATGCATTAAATGCAACCCCGGCATGGTTTTCGGCACAATTTTGAAAATGACCAAAACAAACCAAAACATCACTATTGGGTCCAAAAAAGTGGATTTGGTGCGTTCATTTCATTTCTGGACCGAATCGGTGCATCATTTTGTTTCTGGCCCGAATTGGTGCATCATTTCGTTTTTGGCCCGAACTGGTGCATTAAATGCAACCCCGGCA
The DNA here is from genome assembly GCA_033239725.1 of Echinochloa phyllopogon. Taxonomy (NCBI): domain Eukaryota; kingdom Viridiplantae; phylum Streptophyta; class Magnoliopsida; order Poales; family Poaceae; genus Echinochloa; species Echinochloa phyllopogon. The sequence goes on along the minus strand of BTCW01000014.1, from coordinate 33,651,459 downwards.
TGGTTTTCGGCGCAGTAACGAAACTGACCAAAACATCACAATTGGGTCTAAAATAATTGATTGGTTGCGTTTGTTTCATTTTTGGCCCAACCCGGTGCATTAAATGCAACCCCGTCATGGTTTTCGGCACAATAACGAAAATGACCAAAACGAACAAAAACATCACTATTGGATTCAGAAAAGTGGATTGGATGCGTTCATTTCGTTTCTAGTCGGAATCGGTGCGTCGTTTCGTTTCCCGGCCGAATTGGTGCATTAAATGCAGCCCTAGCATGGTTTTCGGCACAATAACGAAACTAACCAAAAAGAAACCAAAACATCACTATTGGGTCCAGAAAAGTGGATTGGGTGCGTTCGTTTAGTTTCTAGTCGTAGTCGGTGCATCGTTTCGTTTCCCGGTCGAATCGCTGCATTAAATGCAACCCTGGCATGGTTTTCGGCACAATATCGAAACTGAACAAAATGAACCAAAACATCACTATTGGGTCAAAAAAGTGGATTGGGTGCGTTCATTTAGTTTCTGGACCGAATCGGTGCATCATTTTGTTTCTGGCCCGAATTGGTGCATCGTTTCGTTTTTGGCCCGAACCGGCGCATTAAATGCAACCCCGGCACGATTTTTGGCACAGTAACAAAACTGACCAAAACATCACAATTGGTTCCAAAAAAATTGATTGGGTGTGTTCGTTTCGTTTCCGGCCCGAAACTAACCAAAACGAACCAAAATATCACTATTAGGTCCAAAAAAGTTTATTGGGTGTGTTCGTTTTGTTTCTGGAACGAATCGGTGCATCGTTTTGTGTCCGGCCTGAATCGGTGCATTAAATGCAACCCCGTCATGGTTTTCGGCACAATAACGAAAGTGACCAAAACGAACCAAAACATCACTATTGGATTCAGAAAAGTGGATTGGGTGCGTTCGTTTCGTTTCTAGTCGGAGTCGGTGCATCGTTTGATTTCCCGGTCGAATCGGTGCAGTAAAAGCAACCCCGGCATGGTTGTCGGCACAGTAACGAAACTGACCAACACGAACCAAAACATCACAATTGGGTCCAAAACAGTAGATTGGGTGCGTTCATTTCATTTCTGGACCGAATCGGTGCATCGTTTCGTTTCTGGCCCGAATGGTGCATCTTTTCATTTCTGGCCTGAATCGGTGCATTAAATGCAACCCCGGCATGATTTTTGACACATTAACGAAACTAACCAAAACATCACAATTGGGACAAAAAAAATTGATTGGGTGCTTTCGTTTCGTTTTCGGCCTGAACCGATGCATTAAATGCAACCCCGGCATAGTTTTTGGCACAATATTGAAAGTGACCAAAACGAACCAAAACATCAGTATTGGGTCCAAAAAAGTGGATTGGGTGCGTTCATTTCATTTCTGGACCGAATCGGTGCATCATTTTGTTTCTGGCTCGAATTGGTGCATCGTTTCGTTTTTGGCACGAACCGGTGTATTAAATGCAACCCCGGCATGGTTGTCGGCACAGTAACGAAACTGACTAACACAAGCCAAAACATTACTATTAGGTCCAAAACAGTAGATTGGGTGCGTTCATTTCATTTTTGGAACGAATTGAAGCATCGTTTCGTATCTGGCCCGAGTGGTGCATCATTTCATTTCTGGACCGAATCGGTGCATTAAATGCAACCCCGGCATGATTTTCGACACAGTAACGAAACTAACCAAAACATCACAATTGGGACCAAAAAAATTGATTGGGTGCATTCGTTTCGTTTTCGGCCCGAACCGATGCATTAAATGCAACCCCGGCATGGTTTTCGGCACAATTTTGAAAATGACCAAAACAAACCAAAACATCACTATTGGGTCCAAAAAAGTGGATTTGGTGCGTTCATTTCATTTCTGGACCGAATCGGTGCATCATTTTGTTTCTGGCCCGAATTGGTGCATCATTTCGTTTTTGGCCCGAACTGGTGCATTAAATGCAACCCCGGCATGGTTTTCGGCGCAGTAACGAAACTGACCAAAACATCACAATTGGGTCTAAAATAATTGATTGGTTGCGTTTGTTTCATTTTTGGCCCAACCCGGTGCATTAAATGCAACCCCGTCATGGTTTTCGGCACAATAACGAAAATGACCAAAACGAACAAAAACATCACTATTGGATTCAGAAAAGTGGATTGGATGCGTTCATTTCGTTTCTAGTCGGAATCGGTGCGTCGTTTCGTTTCCCGGCCGAATTGGTGCATTAAATGCAGCCCTAGCATGGTTTTCGGCACAATAACGAAACTAACCAAAAAGAAACCAAAACATCACTATTGGGTCCAGAAAAGTGGATTGGGTGCGTTCGTTTCGTTTCTAGTCGGAATCGGTGCATCGTTTCGTTTCCCGGTCGAATCGGTGCATTAAATGCAACCCTGGCATGGTTTTCGGCACAATAACGAAACTAACAAAATGAACCAAAACATCACTATTTGATCCAGAAAAGTGGATTGGGTGCGTTCGTTTCGTTTCTAGTCGGAATCGGTGCATCGTTTCGTTTCCCAGTCGAATCGCTGCATTAAATGGAACACTGGTATGGTTTTCGGCACAATATCGAAACTGAACATAACGAACCAAAACATCACTATTGGGTCCAGAAAAGTGGATTTGGTGCGTTCGTTTTGTTTCTGGAACGAATCGGTGCTTCGTTTTGTGTCCGGCCCAAATCGGTGCATTAAATGCAACCCCGGCATGGTTTTCGGCACAATAACGAAAGTGACCAAAACGAACCATAACATCACTATTGGATTCAGAAAAGTGGATTGGGTGCGTTCGTTTCGTGTCTAGTCAGAATCGGTGCATCGTTTCATTTCCCGGTCGAATCGGTGCATTAAATGCAACCCTGGCATGGTTTTCGGCACAATAACGAAACTAACCAAAATGAACCAAAACATCACTATTGGATCCAGAAAAGTGGATTGAGTGCGTTCGTTTCGTTTCTTGTCGGAATCGGTGGATGGTTTCGTTTCGCGGTCGAATCGCTGCATTAAATGCAACCCTGGCATGGTTTTCGGCACAATAACGAAACTGAACAAAACATCACTATTGGGTCAAAAAAAGTGGATTCCGTGTGTTCATTTTGTTTCTGGGCAGAATTGGTGGATTGTTACGTTTTCGGCCCGAACCGGTGCATTAAATGCAACCCCGGCATGGTTGTCGGCAGAGTAACGAAACTGACCAACACGAACAAAAACATCACTATTGGGTCCCAAACAGTAGATTGGGTGCGTTCATTTCATTTCTGGACCGAATCGGTGCATCGTTTCGTTTCTGGCCCGACTGGTGCATCATTTCATTTCTGGCCCGAATCGGTGCATTAAATGCAACCCCGGCATGATTTTCGACACAGTAACGAAACTAACCAAAACATCACAATTGGGACCAAAAAAATTGATTGGGTGCATTCGTTTCGTTTTCGGCCCGAACCGATGCATTAAATGCAACCCCGACATTGTTTTCGGCACAATTTTGAAAATGACCAAAACAAACCAAAACATCACTATTGGGTCCAAAAAAGTGGATTGGGTGCGTTCATTTCGTTTCTGGACCGAATCGGTGCATCATTTTGTTTCTGGCCCGAATTGGTGCATCATTTCGTTTTTGGCCCGAACTGGTGCATTAAATGCAACCCCGGCATGGTTTTCGGCGCAGTAACGAAACTGACCAAAACATCACAATTGGGTCTAAAATAATTGATTGGTTGCGTTCGTTTCATTTTTGGCCCGACCCGGTGCATTAAATGCAACCCCGTCATGGTTTTCGGCACAATAACGAAAATGACCAAAACGAACCAAAACATCACTATTGGATTCAGAAAAGTGGATTGGATGCGTTCATTTCGTTTCTAGTCGGAATCGGTGCGTCGTTTCGTTTCCCGGCCGAATTGGTGCATTAAATGCAGCCCTAGCATGGTTTTCGGCACAATAACGAAACTAACCAAAAAGAAACCAAAACATCACTATTGGGTCCAGAAAAGTGGATTGGGTGCGTTCGTTTAGTTTCTAGTCGTAGTCGGTGCATCGTTTCGTTTCCCGGTCGAATCGCTGCATTAAATGCAACCCTGGCATGGTTTTCGGCACAATATCGAAACTGAACAAAATGAACCAAAACATCACTATTGGGTCAAAAAAGTGGATTGGGTGCGTTCATTTAGTTTCTGGACCGAATCGGTGCATCATTTTGTTTCTGGCCCGAATTGGTGCATCGTTTCGTTTTTGGCCCGAACCGGCGCATTAAATGCAACCCCGGCACGATTTTTGGCACAGTAACAAAACTGACCAAAACATCACAATTGGTTCCAAAAAAATTGATTGGGTGTGTTCGTTTCGTTTCCGGCCCGAAACTAACCAAAACGAACCAAAATATCACTATTAGGTCCAAAAAAGTTTATTGGGTGTGTTCGTTTTGTTTCTGGAACGAATCGGTGCATCGTTTTGTGTCCGGCCTGAATCGGTGCATTAAATGCAACCCCGTCATGGTTTTCGGCACAATAACGAAAGTGACCAAAACGAACCAAAACATCACTATTGGATTCAGAAAAGTGGATTGGGTGCGTTCGTTTCGTTTCTAGTCGGAGTCGGTGCATCGTTTGATTTCCCGGTCGAATCGGTGCAGTAAAAGCAACCCCGGCATGGTTGTCGGCACAGTAACGAAACTGACCAACACGAACCAAAACATCACAATTGGGTCCAAAACAGTAGATTGGGTGCGTTCATTTCATTTCTGGACCGAATCGGTGCATCGTTTCGTTTCTGGCCCGAATGGTGCATCTTTTCATTTCTGGCCTGAATCGGTGCATTAAATGCAACCCCGGCATGATTTTTGACACATTAACGAAACTAACCAAAACATCACAATTGGGACAAAAAAAATTGATTGGGTGCTTTCGTTTCGTTTTCGGCCTGAACCGATGCATTAAATGCAACCCCGGCATAGTTTTTGGCACAATATTGAAAGTGACCAAAACGAACCAAAACATCAGTATTGGGTCCAAAAAAGTGGATTGGGTGCGTTCATTTCATTTCTGGACCGAATCGGTGCATCATTTTGTTTCTGGCTCGAATTGGTGCATCGTTTCGTTTTTGGCACGAACCGGTGTATTAAATGCAACCCCGGCATGGTTGTCGGCACAGTAACGAAACTGACTAACACAAGCCAAAACATTACTATTAGGTCCAAAACAGTAGATTGGGTGCGTTCATTTCATTTTTGGAACGAATTGAAGCATCGTTTCGTATCTGGCCCGAGTGGTGCATCATTTCATTTCTGGACCGAATCGGTGCATTAAATGCAACCCCGGCATGATTTTCGACACAGTAACGAAACTAACCAAAACATCACAATTGGGACCAAAAAAATTGATTGGGTGCATTCGTTTCGTTTTCGGCCCGAACCGATGCATTAAATGCAACCCCGGCATGGTTTTCGGCACAATTTTGAAAATGACCAAAACAAACCAAAACATCACTATTGGGTCCAAAAAAGTGGATTTGGTGCGTTCATTTCATTTCTGGACCGAATCGGTGCATCATTTTGTTTCTGGCCCGAATTGGTGCATCATTTCGTTTTTGGCCCGAACTGGTGCATTAAATGCAACCCCGGCATGGTTTTCGGCGCAGTAACGAAACTGACCAAAACATCACAATTGGGTCTAAAATAATTGATTGGTTGCGTTTGTTTCATTTTTGGCCCAACCCGGTGCATTAAATGCAACCCCGTCATGGTTTTCGGCACAATAACGAAAATGACCAAAACGAACAAAAACATCACTATTGGATTCAGAAAAGTGGATTGGATGCGTTCATTTCGTTTCTAGTCGGAATCGGTGCGTCGTTTCGTTTCCCGGCCGAATTGGTGCATTAAATGCAGCCCTAGCATGGTTTTCGGCACAATAACGAAACTAACCAAAAAGAAACCAAAACATCACTATTGGGTCCAGAAAAGTGGATTGGGTGCGTTCGTTTCGTTTCTAGTCGGAATCGGTGCATCGTTTCGTTTCCCGGTCGAATCGGTGCATTAAATGCAACCCTGGCATGGTTTTCGGCACAATAACGAAACTAACAAAATGAACCAAAACATCACTATTTGATCCAGAAAAGTGGATTGGGTGCGTTCGTTTCGTTTCTAGTCGGAATCGGTGCATCGTTTCGTTTCCCAGTCGAATCGCTGCATTAAATGGAACACTGGTATGGTTTTCGGCACAATATCGAAACTGAACATAACGAACCAAAACATCACTATTGGGTCCAGAAAAGTGGATTTGGTGCGTTCGTTTTGTTTCTGGAACGAATCGGTGCTTCGTTTTGTGTCCGGCCCAAATCGGTGCATTAAATGCAACCCCGGCATGGTTTTCGGCACAATAACGAAAGTGACCAAAACGAACCATAACATCACTATTGGATTCAGAAAAGTGGATTGGGTGCGTTCGTTTCGTGTCTAGTCAGAATCGGTGCATCGTTTCATTTCCCGGTCGAATCGGTGCATTAAATGCAACCCTGGCATGGTTTTCGGCACAATAACGAAACTAACCAAAATGAACCAAAACATCACTATTGGATCCAGAAAAGTGGATTGAGTGCGTTCGTTTCGTTTCTTGTCGAAATCGGTGGATGGTTTCGTTTCGCGGTCGAATCGCTGCATTAAATGCAACCCTGGCATGGTTTTCGGCACAATAACGAAACTGAACAAAACATCACTATTGGGTCCAAAAAAGTGGATTCCGTGTGTTCATTTTGTTTCTGGGCAGAATTGGTGGATTGTTACGTTTTCGGCCCGAACCGGTGCATTAAATGCAACCCCGGCATGGTTGTCGGCAGAGTAACGAAACTGACCAACACGAACAAAAACATCACTATTGGGTCCCAAACAGTAGATTGGGTGCGTTCATTTCATTTCTGGACCGAATCGGTGCATCGTTTCGTTTCTGGCCCGACTGGTGCATCATTTCATTTCTGGCCCGAATCGGTGCATTAAATGCAACCCCGGCATGATTTTCGACACAGTAACGAAACTAACCAAAACATCACAATTGGGACCAAAAAAATTGATTGGGTGCATTCGTTTCGTTTTCGGCCCGAACCGATGCATTAAATGCAACCCCGACATTGTTTTCGGCACAATTTTGAAAATGACCAAAACAAACCAAAACATCACTATTGGGTCCAAAAAAGTGGATTGGGTGCGTTCATTTCGTTTCTGGACCGAATCGGTGCATCATTTTGTTTCTGGCCCGAATTGGTGCATCATTTCGTTTTTGGCCCGAACTGGTGCATTAAATGCAACCCCGGCATGGTTTTCGGCGCAGTAACGAAACTGACCAAAACATCACAATTGGGTCTAAAATAATTGATTGGTTGCGTTCGTTTCATTTTTGGCCCGAACCGGTGCATTAAATGCAACCCCGTCATGGTTTTCGGCACAATAACGAAAATGACCAAAACGAACCAAAACATCACTATTGGATTCAGAAAAGTGGATTGGATGCGTTCATTTCGTTTCTAGTCGGAATCGGTGCGTCGTTTCGTTTCCCGGCCGAATTGGTGCATTAAATGCAGCCCTAGCATGGTTTTCGGCACAATAACGAAACTAACCAAAAAGAAACCAAAACATCACTATTGGGTCCAGAAAAGTGGATTGGGTGCGTTCGTTTTGTTTCTAGTCGGAATCGGTGCATCGTTTCGTTTCCCGGTCGAATCGGTGCATTAAATGCAACCCTGGCATGGTTTTCGGCATAATAACGAAACTAACAAAATGAACCAAAACATCATTATTTGATCCAGAAAAGTGGATTGGGTGCGTTCGTTTCGTTTCTAGTCGGAATCGGTGCATCGTTTCGTTTCCCAGTCGAATCGCTGCATTAAATGGAACACTGGTATGGTTTTCGGCACAATATCGAAACTGAACATAACGAACCAAAACATCACTATTGGGTCCAGAAAAGTGGATTTGGTGCGTTCGTTTTGTTTCTGGAACGAATCGGTGCTTCGTTTTGTGTCCGGCCCAAATCGGTGCATTAAATGCAACCCCGGCATGGTTTTCGGCACAATAACGAAAGTGACCAAAACGAACCATAACATCACTATTGGATTCAGAAAAGTGGATTGGGTGCGTTCGTTTCGTGTCTAGTCAGAATCGGTGCATCGTTTCATTTCCCGGTCGAATCGGTGCATTAAATGCAACCCTGGCATGGTTTTCGGCACAATAACGAAACTAACCAAAATGAACCAAAACATCACTATTGGATCCAGAAAAGTGGATTGAGTGCGTTCGTTTCGTTTCTTGTCGGAATCGGTGCATGGTTTCGTTTCGCGGTCGAATCGCTGCATTAAGTGCAACCCTGGCATGGTTTTTGGCACAATAATGAAACTGAACTAAACATCACTATTGGGTCCAAAAAAGTGGATTCCGTGTGTTCATTTTGTTTCTGGGCAGAATTGGTGGATTGTTACGTTTTCGGCCCGAACCCGTGCATTAAATGCAACCCCGGCATGGTTGTCGGCAGAGTAACGAAACTGACCAACACGAACAAAAACATCACTATTGGGTCCCAAACAGTAGATTGGGTGCGTTCATTTCATTTCTGGACCGAATCGGTGCATCGTTTCGTTTTTGGTCCGACTGGTGCATCATTTCATTTCTGGCCCGAATCGGTGCATTAAATGCAACCCCGGCATGATTTTCGACACAGTAACGAAACTAACCAAAACATCACAGTTGGGACCAAAAAAATTGATTGGGTGCATTCATTTCGTTTTCGGCCCGAACCGATGCATTAAATGCAACCCCGGCATGGTTTTCGGCACAATTTTGAAAATGACCAAAACATACCAAAACATACCAAAACATCACTATTGGGTCCAAAAAAGTGGATTGGGTGCGTTCATTTCGTTTCTGGACCAAATCGGTGCATCATTTTGTTTCTGGCCCGAATTGGTGCATCATTTCGTTTTTGGCCCGACTGGTGCATTAAATGCAACCCCGGCATGGTTTTCGGCGCAGTAACGAAACTGACCAAAACATCACAATTGGGTCTAAAATAATTGATTGGTTGCGTTCGTTTCATTTTTGGCCCGACCCGGTGCATTAAATGCAACCCCGTCATGGTTTTCGGCACAATAACGAAAATGACCAAAACGAACCAAAACATCACTATTGGATTCAGAAAAGTGGATTGGATGCGTTCATTTCGTTTCTAGTCGGAATCGGTGCGTCGTTTCGTTTCCCGGCCGAATTGGTGCATTAAATGCAGCCCTAGCATGGTTTTCGGCACAATAACGAAACTAACCAAAAAGAAACCAAAACATCACTATTGGGTCCAGAAAAGTGGATTGGGTGCGTTCGTTTTGTTTCTAGTCGGAATCGGTGCATCGTTTCGTTTCCCGGTCGAATCGGTGCATTAAATGCAACCCTGGCATGGTTTTCGGCACAATAACGAAACTAACAAAATGAACCAAAACATCACTATTTGATCCAGAAAAGTGGATTGGGTGCGTTCGTTTCGTTTCTAGTCGGAATCGGTGCATCGTTTCGTTTCCCAGTCGAATCGCTGCATTAAATGGAACACTGGTATGGTTTTCGGCACAATATCGAAACTGAACATAACGAACCAAAACATCACTATTGGGTCCAGAAAAGTGGATTTGGTGCGTTCGTTTTGTTTCTGGAACGAATCGGTGCTTCGTTTTGTGTCCGGCCCGAATCGGTGCATTAAATGCAACCCCGGCATGGTTTTCGGCACAAAAACGAAAGTGACCAAAAATGAACCATAACATCACTATTGGATTCAGAAAAGTGGATTGGGTGCGTTCGTTTCGTTTCTAGTCAGAATCGGTGCATCGTTTCATTTCCCAGTCGAATCGGTGCATTAAATGCAACCCTGGCATGGTTTTCGGCACAATAACGAAACTAACCAAAATGAACCAAAACATCACTATTGGATCCAGAAAAGTGGATTGAGTGCGTTCGTTTCGTTTCTTGTCGGAATCGGTGCATGGTTTCGTTTCGCGGTCGAATCGCTGCATTAAATGCAACCCTGGCATGGTTTTTGGCACAATAATGAAACTGAACTAAACATCACTATTGGGTCCAAAAAAGTGGATTCCGTGTGTTCATTTTGTTTCTGGGCAGAATTGGTGGATTGTTACGTTTTCGGCCCGAACCCGTGCATTAAATGCAACCCCGGCATGGTTGTCGGCAGAGTAACGAAACTGACCAACACGAACAAAAACATCACTATTGGGTCCCAAACAGTAGATTGGGTGCGTTCATTTCATTTCTGGACCGAATTGATGAGGACACCACCTACGACACGAGTACATCTACACCTTCTCCAACGCCACCAGATGATCCTCCACCACAGGCGCCACCTTCTGGCCCAATCACGCGGGCCCGTGCAAGAGAACTTAACTTCATTATGCTACTGAAGAATGAAGGCCCAGAAGAATAGAAGCTGGCCCAACAAGGGCCTTTGTGTGGGCGCCTAGGGCTGTTGCCCTCTCCCTTTCCCTGGGCGCCACCTTCCTTAGGGGCTGCGCCCCCTTTCCCTCTATTTAGATAGAGGCTTCCTTTCATTTCAGACTTGAGTTTTGTTTTACATCTAGCTTTAGCTACCCCCCGAAGAACACGCGCAAATCAGCGCTGTCCTCGTGTAATTCAGAACTCCACCTTCGAGTGATATTGAGATTGCTCGCATCTTTTTCTTGTTCGTTCTTCGATTGCGCACAGGAAACGATCTTCGTGATCAGGCTGATCTTGCACCAGCAAGGTCGGTAACCACAGGGAGTTGGTTCAGCGATTGCATTGGCGCTACGGGTTCGCTCGTCGTAGTCGGATCGTGAGGGTCTACTTCCACCAAGTCGAAATTATCTCCACTCACCGAAAGATCGGGCACTTCAGCTCTATCAAGTGGTATCAGATTTCAGGTTGATCGGTGAGTTTTATCGAGTGTTTTTCCATTTCCTACAGTCCACAAAACCAAAACAAATATATATCTTCAGGTTAGATCATAGTCCCAGCACCCTGTTTGAGCCTTGCACTTTCTTTCAATAATTTGCATTGTTGAATTTGTGTGCTTACGCGTTCAATTGTTGCTGGTTGCATTGTGTCTATCATCATTTTTTTTTCACTCACATCTTGCCGCAGCCATCCATCCCTTTCCCCCTGATCCCCAGCGCTTGAACGCGCTCCCTGGAATCGCGCCCCCACGCGTGAGGCCCCTCCCCCTGATTGCCTTGTGTGTTTTTGGAAACTCAAAAGAAAAAGAGGAAGTGTGCAATCAGAAAAAAAAAGGAAAGAAACTAGAAGCAAACAAAAAAGGAAGTGTGCCTAATCCTGGCCGGTCTCTTTGAATAGTTTCTAATTTTGCTGTTGGTAAACCTTCCTGTTTTTCCACCCCGGATTACCTGCCTAGTTTATCCTTTGGCAAGTCAACAACAAAAAGGGGAAAGCAAAGAGGGAAAGCACACCCACAAAAAAAACAGTTGCCTCATCTTGGCTGATCTTCTTTTTACCGGAATACCCCTACCCTTCCAGAAAAAGTGTGTGTGGCGAATTGCTCTTTTGTATTCCTTTGTTCCTACAATCCGTTTGTGAGTTTGTCCAAAAAAAAAAACAAAAAAAAACAGAAAAAAAAAGAACAAAAACAAAAACAGGACAACGACGGAAGCCGTGTGCGCCCTCCCTGCTTCCTTTTGTTCGCTTCCTTTTCGCCTTGCTCCACTGTTGCACTTTGTCTCCAGCAGCTTTGTGCAAGTTTCGCACTATTATTCAACTTTGCATTATTGTTTGATTGTGCTAACCCTTGCATTGAGTGCAGCCTACCCAGAACTCCACATAGTCCTACGACGAGCAGATTTTATTTCTCCAGGCAATCGCTGCTCCAATCTCTCGCCGGTACTACTTGTTGGTTGCAGCTCACCCCTGTGTGCTTGGTAAGAACGGATAAGCATTTGATAACAGCATTTTAGTGTGCGTGTTGAGAGCGATTCCACCTTTGTTGTTGCCTTTGCTTTGTGTTTGCGCTAACCATGGCAGATGACGACGACCCGAAGGATGCACAGCTGCAGGACATGCGGACTCAAGTTGATGGCCTTGCAGCGGACATGCAAACGTTGCATGAACGGCTTGATTCCACGGTCACTACGACGAACGCGCGGTTCGATCAGCTCGACCTCGCGCAGACGGCCACTAAGACCACGCTCGACTCCATTGTGGCACGTCTCGATGCCATGAACACGGTGATCACAGAGTTACAGAAGGGTTATGGTGGTGACACGGAGCAGGAAGATGGAAACCGCCGCGGCCGCGCTCGCCGTGTGGTACGTCCCCCCGGTACTGATTCATTTGCTAAGATTAAATTTAAGATTCCATCTTTTAATGGCAAATATGATCCTGCTGCATATCTTGATTGGGAGTTAGAGGTCGAACAGAAATTTTCATGCCATGATATTCCTGCTACTTCTCAAGTTAAGGCTGCTATCAGTGAATTTTCTGATTTCGCTTTAATTTGGTGGTGTGAATATAAACAAACCCATCCCACAACCACTCCCACATCGTGGGCTCAATTAAAGGCTGCCATGCGACATAGGTTTGTGCCTTCCTATTATGCCCGTGATTTGCTTAACAAAATGCAGCGTTTTCAGCAAGGACAACAATCTGTTGAGGAGTATTACCAGCAGCTCCAAAAGGGCATGATGCGTTGTGGTTTACTTGAGGAGGCTGATGCTGCTATGGCACGTTTTCGTGGTGGTTTGAACCACGACATTCAGGATATACTTGATTATAAGGAGTATGCTGATATGAACACATTATTTGAATATGCTTGCAAAGCTGAACGTGAAGTGCAGGGACGCCGCTCGAAGCCATATACTAACTCTTTTGCAGGGAGAAGTTCGGCCGCTCCAGCCAAGAATGCACCATCCACGTCCACCACTACAACGCGCGAGAAGACGTCCACACCTGCAGCAGCACCACCCACAGGAGCTGCCCCTTCCACAGGACGTACACGGGATATACAGTGTCATCGTTGCAAAGGGTTTGGTCACATACTTCGGGACTGCCCAAACAAGCGTACTTTGCTCATCCGTGACAATGGTGAGTACTCGTCCGAAAGTGATTCTGAGGAAACTCGACATGCTATATTTGCCACTGACCATGCAGCTCATGCGGAGGTACATGTCAACCCAGGGGACGCTGACAGGTATGAAAGTCTTGTTGTGCAGCGTGTTCTTAGTACACAGGTCGCCCCGGCCGAGAAGAACCAGCGCCACACTCTGTTCCATACTAAAGGCGTTGTGCAGGAGCGGTCGATTCGCATCATCATCGACAGCGGCAGCTGCAACAACTTGGCAAGTACCGTGCTGGTTGAAAAATTGTCTTTGCCCACACGTAAGCATCCAAATCCATATCACATTCAATGGCTCAATGATGGTGGGAAAATTAGAGTGACACGATCGGTTCGTGTTCCTTTCTCCATGGGTGCTTATTCTGATTTTGTTGATTGTGATGTTATTCCCATGGAAGCATGTTCCTTGTTACTTGGTCGACCTTGGCAATATGATACTGACAGCTTGCATCATGGTCGTTCGAATCATTATTCTTTTATGTTTAAAGGTCAGAAAATAATCATACATCCCATGACACCTGAACAAATTGTTAAAGATGATCTTGCTCGCGTTGCTAAGGCTGCTAAACAACCATCGATTTCTGCTAATTCTGAAATCAAATTGAATGCCCCTGTTCTCCTTGCTACACGTGCTGATTTTGATGATATTCGTGATGCTCATTTGCCCTGCTATGCACTTGTATGCTCTGGTATGTTCGTTTCACTTGATGCCACACCATCTTCGGATACTCCCCCTGCGGTTGCTAACCTTTTGCAGGAGTACGCTGATGTTTTTCCCACCGACTTACCACCGGGTCTTCCACCACTCCGTGGCATTGAGCACCAGATCGATCTCATCCCCGGTGCACAGCTTCCGAACCGCGCACCATACCGTACAAATCCGGATGAAACGAAGGAGATACAGCGCCAGGTACAGGCGTTGCTTGACAAGGGTTACATTCGTGAGTCTCTCAGCCCTTGCTCTGTTCCTGTGTTACTTGTCCCAAAGAAAGATGGATCTTGGCGTATGTGTGTAGATTGTCGTGCTATTAATAACATCACCATTCGTTACCGATACCCTATACCACGCCTTGATGATATGCTAGATGAGCTTAGTGGTGCCATTATTTTCACAAAGATTGATTTGCGTAGTGGTTACCACCAGATTAGAATGAAACTCGGTGATGAATGGAAAACGGCTTTTAAAACGAAATTTGGGTTATATGAATGGTTGGTTATGCCGTTTGGATTGACTAATGCTCCCAGCACCTTTATGCGTTTAATGAATGAAGTTCTTAGGCCCTTCATAGGCTTGTTTGTTGTTGTCTATTTTGATGATATTCTCATTTACAGCAAGACTATGAAAGAGCATTTAGAACATTTGCGTGCTGTTTTTGATACGTTGCGTGCTGCTCATCTGTTTGGTAACATGGAAAAGTGCCTCTTTTGCACACAACGTGTCTCGTTTCTTGGCTATGTTGTTACTCCACAGGGCATTGAGGTGGATAGCAGCAAGATCGATGCCATCCAGGAATGGCCTACACCGACGACGGTCACGCAGATTCGGAGCTTTCTTGGACTTGCAGGTTTCTATCGCAGGTTCGTCCGTGATTTCAGCTCCATTGCAGCACCTCTACATGAGCTTACAAAGAAAGGTGTGCCGTTTGCTTGGAGTGAATCTCAGGCGGTAGCGTTCAATACCTTGAAAGACAGGTTAACACATGCTCCTCTCTTGCAATTGCCTGATTTTGGTAAAATCTTTGAGCTTGAATGTGATGCCAGCGGTATTGGGCTAGGTGCTGTTTTGTTACAAGAAGGAAAACCGGTTGCTTATTTCAGTGAAAAATTAAGCGGTGCTAGCTTGCGATACTCTACCTATGATAAGGAACTTTATGCTTTAGTACGCACTTTGCAAACATGGCAGCACTATCTTTGGCATCGTGAGTTTATTATTCACTCTGATCATGAGGCTTTAAAACACATTCGTACCCAAACCAATCTGAACCGTCGTCATGCTAATTGGGTAGAATTCATTGAGTCTTTTCCTTACATCATTAAACACAAGAATGGGAAGGAAAATGTTATTGCTGATGCTTTGTCTCGTCGATATACCATGCTGTCCCAGTTGGATTTTAAAATCTTTGGCTTGCAAACTGTGAAAGATCAATATGACGACGATGCTGATTTTCGGGATATCTTAGTTCACTGCATGCATGGCAAACCATGGGGCAAATTTCACATGCAGGATGGGTTCCTGTTTCGCGCTAACAAGCTGTGTGTTCCAGCTAGCTCGGTTCGTCTTTTGTTGTTACAGGAAGCACATGGCGGCGGTCTTATGGGACATTTTGGTGTCTACAAGACACATGAGGTGCTGGCTGCCCATTTCTTTTGGCCCCGGATGCGCCGTGATGTTGAGCGCCTTGTTGCCCGCTGCACTACTTGTCAGAAAGCTAAGTCACGACTAAACAACCATGGTTTATATATGCCTTTGCCTGTCCCTACTTCCCCCTGGCTTGATATTTCTATGGACTTTGTCTTGGGCTTACCTAGAACTAAGAAGGGGAGGGACAGTATTTTTGTGGTTGTTGATCGCTTCTCCAAAATGGCTCATTTTATACCTTGTCATAAGACTGATGATGCTAGCCGTGTTGCTGAATTGTTCTTTAGAGAGATTATTCGCTTGCATGGTATTCCAAATACAATAGTCTCTGATCGTGATGCTAAGTTTCTCAGCCATTTTTGGAGATCACTGTGGAATAAAATGGGAACTAAATTGCTGTTTAGCACCACTTGTCACCCTCAGACTGATGGACAAACTGAGGTGGTTAATCGAACTTTGTCAACCATGCTTAGGGCTGTTTTGGATAAAAACTTGAAACGTTGGGAAGATTGCTTACCTCATGTTGAGTTTGCTTATAATCATGCAACGCATTCTTCTACAAAGATGTGTCCCTTTCAGGTTGTTTATGGATATATTCCTCGAGCGCCTATTGATCTGTTTGCGCTTGATGCTGCGAATGCTCCCCACATAGATGCTGCTGCACATGTTGACCAAATG
The DNA here is from genome assembly GCA_033239725.1 of Echinochloa phyllopogon. NCBI lineage: Eukaryota > Viridiplantae > Streptophyta > Magnoliopsida > Poales > Poaceae > Echinochloa > Echinochloa phyllopogon. The sequence goes on along the minus strand of BTCW01000014.1, from coordinate 33,635,286 downwards.
ATTAGCTTGCATGAACAAACTCAACAAAACATTGCTGCTGCTAATGCTAAATACCAGGTTGCAGGTAGTAAAGGAAGAAAACATGTTACTTTTGAACCGGGTGATATGGTTTGGTTGCATCTAAGAAAGGATCGATTTCCCACTTTACGCCGCTCTAAATTGATGCCTCGTGCTGCTGGTCCTTTTAAGATACTAACCAAGATTAATGATAATGCTTATGTTCTTGACCTGCCTGCGGAGTTTGGTGTTTCCACTAGTTTTAATGTTGCAGATTTGAAACCGTATGCGGGTGAAGATGAGGAGTTGCCGTCGAGGACGACTTCAGTTCAAGAAGGGGAGGATGATGAGGACACCACCTACGACACGAGTACATCTACACCTTCTCCAACGCCACCAGATGATCCTCCACCACAGGCGCTACCTTCTGGCCCAATCACGCGGGCCCGTGCAAGAGAACTTAACTTCGTTATGCTACTGAAGAATGAAGGCCCAGAAGAATAGAAGCTGGCCCAACAAGGGCCTTTGTGTGGGCGCCTAGGGCTGTTGCCCTCTCCCTTTCCCTGGGCGCCACCTTCCTTAGGGGCTGCGCCCCCTTTCCCTCTATTTAGATAGAGGCTTCCTTTCATTTCAGACTTGAGTTTTGTTTTACATCTAGCTTTAGCTACCCCCCGAAGAACACGCGCAAATCAGCGCTGTCCTCGTGTAATTCAGAACTCCACCTTCGAGTGATATTGAGATTGCTCGCATCTTTTTCTTGTTCGTTCTTCGATTGCGCACAGGAAACGATCTTCGTGATCAGGCTGATCTTGCACCAGCAAGGTCGGTAACCACAGGGAGTTGGTTCAGCGATTGCATTGGCGCTACGGGTTCGCTCGTCGTAGTCGGATCGTGAGGGTCTACTTCCACCAAGTCGAAATTATCTCCACTCACCGAAAGATCGGGCACTTCAGCTCTATCACGAATCGGTGCATCGTTTCGTTTTTGGCCCGACTGGTGCATCATTTCATTTCTGGCCCGAATCGGTGCATTAAATGCAACCCCGGCATGATTTTCGACACAGTAACGAAACTAACCAAAACATCACAGTTGGGACCAAAAAAATTGATTGGGTGCATTCGTTTCGTTTTCGGCCCGAACCGATGCATTAAATGCAACCCCGGCATGGTTTTCGGCACAATTTTGAAAATGACCAAAACATACTAAAACATCACTATTGTGTCCAAAAAAGTGGATTGGGTGCGTTCATTTCGTTTCTGGACCAAATCGGTGCATCATTTTGTTTCTGGCCCGAATTGGTGCATCATTTCGTTTTTGGCCCGACTGGTGCATTAAATGCAACCCCGGCATGGTTTTCGGCGCAGTAACGAAACTGACCAAAACATCACAATTGGGTCTAAAATAATTGATTGGTTGCGTTCGTTTCATTTTTGGCCCGACCCGGTGCATTAAATGCAACCCCGTCATGGTTTTCGGCACAATAACGAAAATGACCAAAACGAACCAAAACATCACTATTGGATTCAGAAAAGTGGATTTGATGCGTTCATTTCGTTTCTAGTCGGAATCGGTGCGTCGTTTCGTTTCCCAGCCGAATTGGTGCATTAAATGCAGCCCTAGCATGGTTTTCTGCACAATAACGAAACTAACCAAAAAGAAACCAAAACATCACTATTGGGTCCAGAAAAGTGGATTGGGTGCGTTCGGTTCGTTTCTAGTCGGAATCGGTGCATCGTTTCGTTTCCCGGTCGAATCGGTGCATTAAATGCAACCCTGGCATGGTTTTCGGCACAATAACGAAACTAACAAAATGAACCAAAACATCACTATTTGATCCAGAAAAGTGGATTGGGTGCGTTCGTTTCGTTTCTAGTCGGAATCGGTGCATCGTTTCGTTTCCCAGTCGAATCGCTGCATTAAATGGAACACTGGTATGGTTTTCGGCACAATATCGAAACTGAACATAACGAACCAAAACATCACTATTGGGTCCAGAAAAGTGGATTTGGTGCGTTCGTTTTGTTTCTGGAACGAATCGGTGCTTCGTTTTGTGTCCGGCCCGAATCGGTGCATTAAATGCAACCCCGGCATGGTTTTCGGCACAATAACGAAAGTGACCAAAACGAACCAAAACATCACTATTGGATTCAGAAAAGTGGATTGGGTGCGTTCGTTTCGTTTCTAGTCAGAATCGGTGCATCGTTTCATTTCCCGGTCGAATCGGTGCATTAAATGCAACCCTGGCATGGTTTTCGGCACAATAATGAAACTAACCAAAACGAACCAAAACATCACTATTGGATCCAGAAAAGTGGATTGAGTGCGTTCGTTTCGTTTCTTGTTGGAATCGGTGCATCATTTCGTTTCGCGGTCGAATCGCTGCATTAAATGCAACCCTGGCATGGTTTTCGGCACAATAACGAAACTGAACAAAACATCACTATTGGGTCCAAAAAAGTGGATTCCGTGTGTTCATTTTGTTTCTGTGCAGAATTGGTGGATTGTTACGTTTTCGGCCCGAACCGGTGCATTAAATGCAACCCCGGCATGGTTGTCAGCAGAGTAACGAAACTGACCAACACGAACAAAAACATCACTATTGGGTCCCAAACAGTAGATTGGGTGCGTTCATTTCATTTTTGGACCGAATCGGTGCATCGTTTCGTTTCTGGCCCGACTGGTGCATCATTTCGTTTTTGGCCCGAACTGGTGCATTAAATGCAACCCCGGCATGATTTTCGGCGCAGTAACGAAACTGACCAAAACATCACAATTGGGTCTAAAATAATTGATTGGTTGCGTTCGTTTCATTTTTGGCCCGACCCGGTGCATTAAATGCAACCCCGTCATGGTTTTCGGCACAATAACGAAAATGACCAAAACTAACCAAAACATCACTATTGGATTCAGAAAAGTGGATTGGATGCGTTCATTTCGTTTCTAGTCGGAATCGGTGCGTCGTTTCGTTTCCCGGCCGAATTGGTGGATTAAATGCAGCCCTAGCATGCTTTTCGGCACAATAACGTAACTAACCAAAAAGAAACCAAAACATCACTATTGGGTCCAGAAAAGTGGATTGGGTGCGTTCGGTTCGTTTCTAGTCGGAATCGGTGCATCGTTTCGTTTCCCGGTCGAATTGGTGCATTAAATGCAACCCTGGCATGGTTTTCGGCACAATAACGAAACTAACAAAATGAACCAAAACATCACTATTTGATCCAGAAAAGTGGATTGGGTGCGTTCGTTTCGTTTCTAGTCGGAATCGGTGCATCGTTTCGTTTCCCAGTCGAATCGCTGCATTAAATGGAACACTGGTATGGTTTTCGGCACAATATCGAAACTGAACATAACGAACCAAAACATCACTATTGGGTCCAGAAAAGTGGATTTGGTGCGTTCGTTTTGTTTCTGGAACGAATCGGTGCTTCGTTTTGTGTCCGGCCCGAATCGGTGCATTAAATGCAACCCCGGCATGGTTTTCGGCACAATAACGAAAGTGACCAAAACGAACCAAAACATCACTATTGGATTCAGAAAAGTGGATTGGGTGCGTTCGTTTCATTTCTAGTCAGAATCGGTGCATCGTTTCATTTCCCGGTCGAATCGGTGCATTAAATGCAACCCTGGCATGGTTTTCGGCACAATAATGAAACTAACCAAAACGAACCAAAACATCACTATTGGATCCAGAAAAGTGGATTGAGTGCGTTCGTTTCGTTTCTTGTTGGAATCGGTGCATCATTTCGTTTCGCGGTCGAATCGCTGCATTAAATGCAACCCTGGCATGGTTTTCGGCACAATAACGAAACTGAACAAAACATCACTATTGGGTCCAAAAAAGTGGATTCCGTGTGTTCATTTTGTTTCTGTGCAGAATTGGTGGATTGTTACGTTTTCGGCCCGAACCGGTGCATTAAATGCAACCCCGGCATGGTTGTCAGCAGAGTAACGAAACTGACCAACACGAACAAAAACATCACTATTGGGTCCCAAACAGTAGATTGGGTGCGTTCATTTCATTTTTGGACCGAATCGGTGCATCGTTTCGTTTCTGGCCCGACTGGTGCATCATTTCGTTTTTGGCCCGAACTGGTGCATTAAATGCAACCCCGGCATGATTTTCGGCGCAGTAACGAAACTGACCAAAACATCACAATTGGGTCTAAAATAATTGATTGGTTGCGTTCGTTTCATTTTTGGCCCGACCCGGTGCATTAAATGCAACCCCGTCATGGTTTTCGGCACAATAACGAAAATGACCAAAACTAACCAAAACATCACTATTGGATTCAGAAAAGTGGATTGGATGCGTTCATTTCGTTTCTAGTCGGAATCGGTGCGTCGTTTCGTTTCCCGGCCGAATTGGTGGATTAAATGCAGCCCTAGCATGCTTTTCGGCACAATAACGTAACTAACCAAAAAGAAACCAAAACATCACTATTGGGTCCAGAAAAGTGGATTGGGTGCGTTCGTTTCGTTTCTAGTCGGAATCGGTGCATCGTTTCGTTTCCCGGTCGAATTGGTGCATTAAATGCAACCCTGGCATGGTTTTCGGCACAATATCGAAACTAACCAAAGCATCACTATTGGGTCTAGAAAAGTGGATTGGGTGCGTTCGTTTCGTTTCTAGTCGGAATGGGTGCATCGTTTCGTTTCCCTATCGAATCGCTGCATTAAATGCAACCCTGGCATGGTTTTCGGCACAATATCGAAACTGAACAAAATGAACCAAAGCATCACTATTGGGTCCAAAAAAGTGGATTTGGTGCGTTCATTTCGTTTCTGGACCGAATCGGTGCATCATTTTGTTTCTGGCCCGAATTGGTGCATCGTTTCGTTTTTGGCCCGAACCGGCGCATTAAATGCAACCCCGACACGGTTTTTGGCACAGTAACGAAACTGATCAAAACATCACAATTAGTTCCAAAAAAATTGATTGGGTGCGTTCGTTTCGCTTCTGGCCTGAAACGAACCAAAATGATGAGGACATCACATGCTCGGATATGACCATACGCCATGATGTGTGTTCAATGTCATTTTCAGAAATATATAGCTGGATCAAAAAGAGTGTTAAACATACATGGATGGCATGGAGGACCAAAGAAGTTGATTGGGAACCAATTCTAAGTATTTCCACATTTTCCATCCGGCTACCACGTCACAATGGCCCAAGGAAGGAAAGAGACCAAATCCAACACGTTTTGGAAAGTCTGGATTCGGACTGCAGAAAAACATCAAATTGTGATGGACACCACGGTCGCATACGGACTCGGATTGGGGTGTTCAAGTACTTCACGGAAAGCTTATCAAGTCTACTTTCCAACGGATCCAACCGCACATCCATATCTATTCGGAGTCGTCCAAAATCATCTATTTGCTCCAAGATGTTTTCTGCCCATGATGCTACGCCATCTTATTTTGGCCCGATGGGCCGTGTATCATGTAGAGTCCATTATGGATGCGTCCTAGGGTTGGAGCACGACCCCAGCACCCCTGTGGTCATCCTCCCTTGTCTTATACCCCTTAGCCGCCGCCAAGAACACTTGGGTTTTGTTTAGATCAAGTTTAGCCATTGCTACTTGCTTGTGAGCGCGCGTGCTGGTCCAGCCGCCCGTCTTCGAGTCTTCGGAACCCCACCTTTGTGATTTCAGATTGGTTATCATCTCCAAATTTGCAATTCAGTTGCTTGTTCTACTTGTTCTTGCTTGTTCTTTGATTGCTTGCAGGAATTACCCTAGTGGTTTGGTTGATCATGCTCCACAAGATCACGGCGACCGCTGGAGTTGGTGTATTGGTTGCTAAGGCGCAGCATCCTTGGATGGTTGTAGTCGGGCCGTGATTGTCTCTCCAGATTAAATCGAAGTTATCCCCCTCTCATCGAAAGATCGGGCATAAACCCTAGCGGGTTCCCATCACAAAATATCACTATTGGGTCCAAAAAAGTTTATTGGGTGTGTTAGTTTTGTTTCTGGAACGAATCGGTGCATCGTTTTGTGTCCGGCCTGAATCGGTGCATTAAATGCAACCCTGGCATGGTTTTCGGCACAATAACGAAAGTGACCAAAACGAACCAAAACATCACTATTGGATTCATAAAAGTGGATTGGGTGCGTTCGTTTCGTTTCTAGTCGGAATCGGTGCATCGTTTCATTTCCCGGTCAAATCGGTGCATTAAATGCAACCCTGGCATGGTTTTCGGCACAATAACGAAACTAACCAAAACATCACTATTGGATCCAGAAAAGTGGATTGGGTGCATTCGTTTCGTTTCTAGTCGGAATCAGTGCATCGTTGCGTTTTCCGGTTGAATCGCTGCATTAAATTGAACCCTGGCATGGTTTTCGGCACAATATCGAAACTGAACAAAACGAACCAAAACATCTCTATTGGGTCCAAAAAAGTGGATTTGGTGCATTCGTTTTGTTTCTGGAACGAATCGGTGCATTAAATGCAACCCCGGCATGGTTTTCGGCACAAAAACGAAAGTGACCAAAACGAACCAAAACATCACTATTCGATTCAGAAAAGTGGATTGGGTGCGTTCGTTTCGTTTCTAGTCAGAATCAGTGCATCGTTTCATTTCCCGGTCGAATCGGTGCATTAAATGCAACCCTGGCATGGTTTTTGGCACAATAACGAAACTAACCAAAACCAACCAAAACATCACTATTGGATCCAGAAAAGTGGATTGGGTGCGTTCGTTTCGTTTCTAGTCGGAATCGGTGCATCGTTTCGTTTCGCGGTCGAATCGGTGCATTAAATGCAACCCTGGCATGGTTTTCGGCACAATAACGAAACTAACCAAAACGAACCAAAACATCACTATTGGGTCCAGAAAAGTGGATTGGGTGCGTTCGTTTAGTTTCTAGTCGTAGTCGGTGCATCGTTTCGTTTCCCGGTCGAATCGCTGCATTAAATGCAACCCTGGCATGGTTTTCGGCACAATATCGAAACTGAACAAAATGAACCAAAACATCACTATTGGGTCAAAAAAGTGGATTGGATGCGTTCATTTAGTTTCTGGACCGAATCGGTGCATCATTTTGTTTCTGGCCCGAATTGGTGCATCGTTTCGTTTTTGGCCCGAACCGGCGCATTAAATGCAACCCCGGCACGATTTTTGGCACAGTAACAAAACTGACCAACACGAACCAAAACATCACAATTGGGTCCAAAACAGTAGATTGGGTGCGTTCATTTCATTTCTGGACTGAATCGGTGCATCGTTTCGTTTCTGGCCCGAATGGTGCATCTTTTCATTTCTGGCCTGAATCGGTGCATTAAATGCAACCCCAACATGATTTTTGACACAGTAATAAAACTAACCAAAACATCACAATTGGGACAAAAAAATTGATTGGGTGCATTCGTTTCGTTTTTGGCCTGAACTGATGCATTAAATGCAACCCCGGCATAGTTTTCGGCACAATATTGAAAGTGACCAAAACGAACCAAAACATCACTATTGGGTCCAAAAAAGTGGATTGGGTGCGTTCATTTCGTTTCTGGACCGAATCGGTGCATCATTTTGTTTCGGGCACGAATTGGTGCATCGTTTCGTTTATGCCCAGAACTGGTGCATTAAATGCAACCCCGGCATGGTTTTCGGCGTAGTAACGAAACTGACCAAAACATCACAATTTGGTCCAAAATAATTGATTGGGTGCGTTCGTTTCGTTTTTGGCCCGACCCGATGTATTAAATGCAACCCCGTCATGGTTTTCGGCACAATAACAAAAATCACCAAAACGAACCAAAACATCACTATTGGATTCAGAAAAGTGGATTGGGTGCGTTCGTTTCGTTTATAGTCGGAATCGGTGCGTCGTTTCGTTTCGCGGTCGAATCGGTGCATTAAATGCAACGCTGGCATGGTTTTCGGCACAATAACGAAACTAACCAAAACGAACCAAAACATCACTATTGGGTCCAGAAAAGTGGATTGGGTGCGTTCGTTTAGTTTCTAGTCGTAGTCGGTGCATCGTTTCGTTTCCCGGTCGAATCGCTGCATTAAATGCAACCCTGGCATGGGTTTCGGCACAATATCGAAACTGAACAAAACGAACCAAAACATCACTATTGGGTCAAAAAAGTGGATTGGGTGCATTCATTTAGTTTCTGGACCGAATCGGTGCATCATTTTGTTTCTGGACGAATTGGTGCATCGTTTCGTTTTTGGCCCGAACCGGCGCATTAAATGCAACCCGGGCACGATTTTTGGCACAGTAACAAAACTGACCAAAACATCACAATTGGTTTCAAAAAGATTGATTGGGTGTGTTCGTTTCGTTTCCGGCCCGAAACTAACCAAAACGAACCAAAATATCACTATTAGGTCCAAAAAAGTTTATTGGGTGTGTTCGTTTTGTTTATGGAACGAATCGGTGCATCGTTTTGTGTCCGGCCTGAATCGGTGCATTAAATGCAACCCCGTCATGGTTTTCGGCACAATAACGAAAGTGACCAAAACGAACCAAAACATCACTATTGGATTCAAAAAAGTGGATTGGGTACGTTCGTTTCGTTTCTAGTCGGAGTCGGTGCATCGTTTGATTTCCGGGTCGAATCGGTGCATTAAATGCAACCCTAGCATGGTTTTCGACACAATAACGAAACTAACCAAAACATCACATATCCAGAAAAGTGGATTGGGTGCGTTCGTTTCGTTTCTAGTCGGAATCGGTGCATCGTTTCGTTTCCCGGTCGAATCGCTGCATTAAATGCAACCCTAGCATGGTTTTCGGCACAATAACGAAACTGACCAAAACATCACTATTAGGTCCAAAAAAGTTGATTGCGTGGGTTCGTTTTGTTTCTTGGCCGAATCGGTGGATCGTTTCGTTTATGCCCCGAACTGGTGCATTAAATGCAACCCCGGCATGGTTTTTGGCGTAGTAACGAAACTGACCAAAACATCACAATTTGGTCCAAAATAATTGATTGGGTACGTTCGTTTCGTTTTTGGCCCGACCCGGTGCATTAAATGCAACCCCGTCATGGTTTTCGGCACAATAACAAAAATGACCAAAACGAACCAAAACATCACTATTGGATTCAGAAAAGTGGATTGGGTGCGTTCGTTTCGTTTATAGTCGGAATCGGTGCGTCGTTTCGTTTCGCGGTCGAATCGGTGCATTAAATGCAACCCTGGCATGGTTTTCGGCACAATAACGAAACTAACCAAAACGAACCAAAACATCACTATTGGGTCCAGAAAAGTGGATTGGGTGCGTTCGTTTAGTTTCTAGTCGTAGTCGGTGCATCGTTTTGTTTCCCGGTCGAATCGCTGCATTAAATGCAACCCTGGCATGGTTTTCGGCACAATATCGAAACTGAACAAAATGAACCAAAACATGACTATTGGGTCAAAAAAGTGGATTGGGTGCGTTCATTTAGTTTCTGGACCGAATCGGTGCATCATTTTGTTTCTGGCCCGAATTGGTGCATCATTTCGTTTTTGGCCCGAACCGGCGCATTAAATGCAACCCCGGCACGATTTTTGGCACAGTAACAAAACTGACCAAAACATCACAATTGGTTCCAAAAAAATTGATTGGGAGTGTTCGTTTCGTTTCCGGCCCGAAACTAACCAAAACGAACCAAAATATCACTATTAGGTCCAAAAAAGTTTATTGGGTGTGTTCGTTTTGTTTCTGGAACGAATCGGTGCATCGTTTTGTGTCCGGCCTGAATCGGTGCATTAAATGCAACCCCGTCATGGTTTTCGGCACAATAACGAAAGTGACCAAAACGAACCAAAACATCACTATTGGATTCAGAAAAGTGGATTGGGTGCGTTCGTTTCGTTTCTAGTCGGAGTCGGTGCATCGTTTGATTTCCCGGTCGAATGGGTGCATTAAATGCAACCCTGGCATGGTTGTCGGCACAGTAACGAAACTAACCAAAACATTACATATCCAGAAAAGTGGATTGGGTGCGTTCGTTTCGTTTCTAGTCGGAATCGGTGCATCGTTTCTTTTCCCGGTCGAATCGCTGCATTAAATGCAACCCTAGCATGGTTTTCGGCACAATAATGAAACTGACCAAAACATCACTATTGGGTCCAAAAAAGTGGATTGCGTGGGTTCGTTTTGTTTCTTGGCTGAATCGGTGGATCGTTTTGTTTTCGGCCCGAACCGGTGCATTAAATGCAACCCCGGCACGGTTGTCGGCACAGTAACGAAACTGACCAACACGAACCAAAACATCACAATTGGGTCCAAAACAGTAGATTGGGTGCGTTCATTTCATTTCTGGACCAAATCGGTGCATCGTTTCGTTTCTGGCCCGAATGGTGCATCTTTTCATTTCTGGCCTGAATCGGTGCATTAAATGCAACCCCGGCATGATTTTTGACACATTAACGAAACTAACCAAAACATCACAATTGGGACAAAAAAATTGATTGGGTGCTTTCGTTTCGTTTTCGGCCTGAACCGATGCATTAAATGCAACCCCGGCATAGTTTTCGGCACAATATTGAAAGTGACCAAAACGAACCAAAACATCACTATTGGGTCCAAAAAAGTGGATTGGGTGCGTTCATTTCGTTTCTGGACCGAATCGGTGCATCATTTTGTTTCTGGCACGAATTGGTGCATTGTTTCGTTTATGCCCCGAACTGGTGCATTAAATGCAACCCCGGCATGGTTTTCGGCGTAGTAACGAAACTGACCAAAACATCACAATTTGGTCCAAAATAATTGATTGGGTACGTTCGTTTCGTTTTTGGCCCGACCCGGTGCATTAAATGCAACCCCGTCATGGTTTTCGGCACAATAACAAAAATGACCAAAACGAACCAAAACATCACTATTGGATTCAGAAAAGTGGATTGGGTGCGTTCGTTTCGTTTATAGTCGGAATCGGTGCGTTGTTTCGTTTCGCGGTCGAATCGGTGCATTAAATGCAACCCTGGCATGGTTTTCGGCACAATAACGAAACTAACCAAAACGAACCAAAACATCACTATTGGGTCCAGAAAAGTGGATTGGGTGCGTTCGTTTAGTTTCTAGTCGTAGTCGGTGCATCGTTTCGTTTCCCGGTCGAATCGCTGTATTAAATGCAACCCTGGCATGGTTTTCGGCACAATATCGAAACTGAACAAAATGAACCAAAACATGACTATTGGGTCAAAAAAGTGGATTGGGTGCGTTCATTTAGTTTCTGGACCGAATCGGTGCATCATTTTGTTTCTGGCCCGAATTGGTGCATCATTTCGTTTTTGGCCCGAACCGGCGCATTAAATGCAACCCCGGCACGATTTTTGGCACAGTAACAAAACTGACCAAAACATCACAATTGGTTCCAAAAAAATTGATTGGGAGTGTTCGTTTCGTTTCCGGCCCGAAACTAACCAAAACGAACCAAAATATCACTATTAGGTCCAAAAAAGTTTATTGGGTGTGTTCGTTTTATTTCTGGAACGAATCGGTGCATCGTTTTGTGTCCGGCCTGAATCGGTGCATTAAATGCAACCCCGTCATGGTTTTCGGCACAATAACGAAAGTGACCAAAACGAACCAAAACATCACTATTGGATTCAGAAAAGTGGATTGGGTGCGTTCGTTTCGTTTCTAGTCGGAGTCGGTGCATCGTTTGATTTCCCGGTCGAATCGGTGCATTAAATGCAACCCTGGCATGGTTTTCGGCACAATAACGAAACTAACCAAAACATTACATATCCAGAAAAGTGGATTGGGTGCGTTCGTTTCGTTTCTAGTCGGAATCGGTGCATCGTTTCTTTTCCCGGTCGAATCGCTGCATTAAATGCAACCCTAGCATGGTTTTCGGCACAATAATGAAACTGACCAAAACATCACTATTGGGTCCAAAAAAGTGGATTGCGTGGGTTCGTTTTGTTTCTTGGCTGAATCGGTGGATCGTTTTGTTTTCGGCCCGAACCGGTGCATTAAATGCAACCCCGGCACGGTTGTCGGCACAGTAACGAAACTGACCAACACGAACCAAAACATCACAATTGGGTCCAAAACAGTAGATTGGGTGCGTTCATTTCATTTCTGGACCAAATCGGTGCATCGTTTCGTTTCTGGCCCGAATGGTGCATCTTTTCATTTCTGGCCTGAATCGGTGCATTAAATGCAACCCCGGCATGATTTTTGACACATTAACGAAACTAACCAAAACATCACAATTGGGACAAAAAAAATTGATTGGGTGCTTTCGTTTCGTTTTCGGCCTGAACCGATGCATTAAATGCAACCCCGGCATAGTTTTCGGCACAATATTGAAAGTGACCAAAACGAACCAAAACATCACTATTGGGTCCAAAAAAGTGGATTGGGTGCGTTCATTTCGTTTCTGGACCGAATCGGTGCATCATTTTGTTTCTGGCACGAATTGGTGCATCGTTTCGTTTATGCCCCGAACTGGTGCATTAAATGCAACCCTGGCATGGTTTTCGGCGTAGTAACGAAACTGACCAAAACATCACAATTTGGTCCAAAATAATTGATTGGGTACGTTCGTTTCGTTTTTGGCCCGACCCGGTGCATTAAATGCAACCCCGTCATGGTTTTCGGCACAATAACAAAAATGACCAAAACGAACCAAAACATCACTATTGGATTCAGAAAAGTGGATTGGGTGCGTTCGTTTCGTTTATAGTCGGAATCGGTGCGTCGTTTCGTTTCGCGGTCGAATCGGTGCATTAAATGCAACCCTGGCATGGTTTTCGGCACAATAACGAAACTAACCAAAACGAACCAAAACATCACTATTGGGTCCAGAAAAGTGGATTGGGTGCGTTCGTTTAGTTTCTAGTCGTAGTCGGTGCATCGTTTCGTTTCCCGGTCGAATCGCTGTATTAAATGCAACCCTGGCATGGTTTTCGGCACAATATCGAAACTGAACAAAATGAACCAAAACATGACTATTGGGTCAAAAAAGTGGATTGGGTGCGTTCATTTAGTTTCTGGACCGAATCGGTGCATCATTTTGTTTCTGGCCCGAATTGGTGCATCATTTCGTTTTTGGCCCGAACCGGCGCATTAAATGCAACCCCGGCACGATTTTTGGCACAGTAACAAAACTGACCAAAACATCACAATTGGTTCCAAAAAAATTGATTGGGAGTGTTCGTTTCGTTTCCGGCCCGAAACTAACCAAAACGAACCAAAATATCACTATTAGGTCCAAAAAAGTTTATTGGGTGTGTTCGTTTTATTTCTGGAACGAATCGGTGCATCGTTTTGTGTCCGGCCTGAATCGGTGCATTAAATGCAACCCCGTCATGGTTTTCGGCACAATAACGAAAGTGACCAAAACGAACCAAAACATCACTATTGGATTCAGAAAAGTGGATTGGGTGCGTTCGTTTCGTTTCTAGTCGGAGTCGGTGCATCGTTTGATTTCCCGGTCGAATCGGTGCATTAAATGCAACCCTGGCATGGTTTTCGGCACAATAACGAAACTAACCAAAACATTACATATCCAGAAAAGTGGATTGGGTGCGTTCGTTTCGTTTCTAGTCGGAATCGGTGCATCGTTTCTTTTCCCGGTCGAATCGCTGCATTAAATGCAACCCTAGCATGGTTTTCGGCACAATAATGAAACTGACCAAAACATCACTATTGGGTCCAAAAAAGTGGATTGCGTGGGTTCGTTTTGTTTCTTGGCTGAATCGGTGGATCGTTTTGTTTTCGGCCCGAACCGGTGCATTAAATGCAACCCCGGCACGGTTGTCGGCACAGTAACGAAACTGACCAACACGAACCAAAACATCACAATTGGGTCCAAAACAGTAGATTGGGTGCGTTCATTTCATTTCTGGACCAAATCGGTGCATCGTTTCGTTTCTGGCCCGAATGGTGCATCTTTTCATTTCTGGCCTGAATCGGTGCATTAAATGCAACCCCGGCATGATTTTTGACACATTAACGAAACTAACCAAAACATCACAATTGGGACAAAAAAAATTGATTGGGTGCTTTCGTTTCGTTTTCGGCCTGAACCGATGCATTAAATGCAACCCCGGCATAGTTTTCGGCACAATATTGAAAGTGACCAAAACGAACCAAAACATCACTATTGGGTCCAAAAAAGTGGATTGGGTGCGTTCATTTCGTTTCTGGACCGAATCGGTGCATCATTTTGTTTCTGGCACGAATTGGTGCATCGTTTCGTTTATGCCCCGAACTGGTGCATTAAATGCAACCCTGGCATGGTTTTCGGCGTAGTAACGAAACTGACCAAAACATCACAATTTGGTCCAAAATAATTGATTGGGTACGTTCGTTTCGTTTTTGGCCCGACCCGGTGCATTAAATGCAACCCCGTCATGGTTTTCGGCACAATAACAAAAATGACCAAAACGAACCAAAACATCACTATTGGATTCAGAAAAGTGGATTGGGTGCGTTCGTTTCGTTTATAGTCGGAATCGGTGCGTCGTTTCGTTTCGCGGTCGAATCGGTGCATTAAATGCAACCCTGGCATGGTTTTCGGCACAATAACGAAACTAACCAAAACGAACCAAAACATCACTATTGGGTCCAGAAAAGTGGATTGGGTGCGTTCGTTTAGTTTCTAGTCGTAGTCGGTGCATCGTTTCGTTTCCCGGTCTAATCGCTGCATTAAATGCAACCCTGGCATTGTTTTCGGCACAATATCGAAACTGAACAAAATGAACCAAAACATGACTATTGGGTCAAAAAAGTGGATTGGGTGCGTTCATTTAGTTTCTGGACCGAATCGGTGCATCATTTTGTTTCTGGCCCGAATTGGTGCATCATTTCGTTTTTGGCCCGAACCGGCGCATTAAATGCAACCCCGGCACGATTTTTGGCACAGTAACAAAACTGACCAAAACATCACAATTGGTTCCAAAAAAATTGATTGGGAGTGTTCGTTTCGTTTCCGGCCCGAAACTAACCAAAACGAACCAAAATATCACTATTAGGTCCAAAAAAGTTTATTGGGTGTGTTCGTTTTGTTTCTGGAACGAATCGGTGCATCGTTTTGTGTCCGGCCTGAATCGGTGCATTAAATGCAACCCCGTCATGGTTTTCGGCACAATAACGAAAGTGACCAAAACGAACCAAAACATCACTATTGGATTCAGAAAAGTGGATTGGGTGCGTTCGTTTCGTTTCTAGTCGGAGTCGGTGCATCGTTTGATTTCCCGGTCGAATCGGTGCATTAAATGCAACCCTGGCATGGTTTTCGGCACAATAACGAAACTAACCAAAACATTACATATCCAGAAAAGTGGATTGGGTGCGTTCATTTCGTTTCTAGTCGGAATCGGTGCATCGTTTCTTTTCCCGGTCGAATCGCTGCATTAAATGCAACCCTAGCATGGTTTTCGGCACAATAATGAAACTGACCAAAACATCACTATTGGGTCCAAAAAAGTGGATTGCGTGGGTTCGTTTTGTTTCTTGGCTGAATCGGTGGATCGTTTTGTTTTCGGCCCGAACCGGTGCATTAAATGCAACCCCGGCACGGTTGTCGGCACAGTAACGAAACTGACCAACACGAACCAAAACATCACAATTGGGTCCAAAAC
This sequence comes from Echinochloa phyllopogon, assembly GCA_033239725.1. Taxonomy (NCBI): domain Eukaryota; kingdom Viridiplantae; phylum Streptophyta; class Magnoliopsida; order Poales; family Poaceae; genus Echinochloa; species Echinochloa phyllopogon. The sequence continues at coordinate 33,619,760 of BTCW01000014.1, read as the reverse complement.
AGTAGATTGGGTGCGTTCATTTCATTTCTGGACCAAATCGGTGCATCGTTTCGTTTCTGGCCCGAATGGTGCATCTTTTCATTTCTGGCCTGAATCGGTGCATTAAATGCAACCCCGGCATGATTTTTGACACATTAACGAAACTAACCAAAACATCACAATTGGGACAAAAAAAATTGATTGGGTGCTTTCGTTTCGTTTTCGGCCTGAACCGATGCATTAAATGCAACCCCGGCATAGTTTTTGGCACAATATTGAAAGTGACCAAAACGAACCAAAATATCAGTATTGGGTCCAAAAAAGTGGATTGGGTGCGTTCATTTCATTTCTGGACTGAATCGGTGCATCATTTTGTTTCTGGCTCGAATTGGTGCATCGTTTCGTTTTTGGCACGAACCGGTGTATTAAATGCAACCCCGGCATGGTTGTCGGCACAGTAACGAAACTGACCAACACAAACTAAAACATTACTATTGGGTCCAAAACAGTAGATTGGGTGCGTTCATTTCATTTTTGGAACGAATTGAAGCATCGTTTCGTTTATGGCCCGAATGGTGTATTATTTCATTTCTGGACCGAATCGGTGCATTAAATGCAACCCCAACATGATTTTTGACACTGTAATAAAACTAACCAAAACATCACAATTGGGACAAAAAAATTGAATGGGTGCATTCGTTTCGTTTTCGGCCTGAACTGATGCATTAAATGCAACCCCGGCATAGTTTTCGGCACAATATTGAAAGTGACCAAAACGAACCAAAACATCACTATTGGGTCCAAAAAAGTGGATTGGGTGCGTTCATTTCCTTTCTGGACCGAATCGGTGCATCATTTTGTTTCTGGCACGAATTGGTGCATCGTTTCGTTTATGCCCCGAACTGGTGCATTAAATGCAACCCCGGCATGGTTTTCGGTGTAGTAACGAAACTGACCAAAACATCACAATTTGGTCCAAAATAATTGATTGGGTGCGTTCGTTTCGTTTTTGGCCCGACCCGGTGCATTAAATGCAACCCCGTCATGGTTTTCGGCACAATAACAAAAATGACCAAAACGAACCAAAACATCACTATTGGATTCAGAAAAGTGGATTGGGTGCGTTCGTTTCGTTTATAGTCGGAATCGGTGCGTCGTTTCATTTCGCGGTCGAATCGGTGCATTAAATGCAACCATGGCATGGTTTTCGGCACAATAACGAAACTAACCAAAACGAACCAAAACATCACTATTGGGTCCAGAAAAGTGGATTGGGTGCGTTCGTTTCGTTTCTAGTGGGAATCGGTGCATCGTTTCATTTCCCGGTCGAATCGGTGCATTAAATGCAACCCTGGCATGGTTTTCGGCACAATAACGAAACTAACCAAAACGAACCAAAACATCACTATTGGGTCCAGAAAAGTCGATTAGGTGCGTTCGTTTAGTTTCTAGTCGTAGTCGGTGCATCGTTTTGTTTCCCGGTCGAATCGCTGCATTAAATGCAACCCTCGCATGGTTTTCGGCACAATATCGAAACTGAACAAAACGAACCAAAACATCACTATTGGGTCAAAAAAGTGGATTGGGTGCATTCATTTAGTTTCTGGACCGAATCGGTGCATCATTTTGTTTCTGGCCCGAATTGGTGCATCGTTTCGTTTTTGGCCCGAACCGGCGCATTAAATGCAACCCGGGCAAGATTTTTGGCACAGTAACAAAACTGACCAAAACATCACAATTGGTTTCAAAAAAATTGATTGGGTGTGTTCGTTTTGTTTCCAGACCGAAACTAACCAAAACGAACCAAAATATCACTATTAGGTCCAAAAAAGTTTATTGGGTGTGTTCGTTTTGTTTCTGGAACGAATCGGTGCATCGTTTTGTGTCCGGCCTGAATCGGTGCATTAAATGCAACCCCGTCATGGTTTTCAGCACAATAACGAAAGTGACCAAAACGAACCAAAACATCACTATTGGATTCAAAAAAGTGGATTGGGTGCGTTCGTTTCGTTTCTAGTCGGAGTCGGTGCATCGTTTGATTTCCGGGTCGAATCGGTGCATTAAATGCAACCCTAGCATGGTTTTCGACACAATAACGAAACTAACCAAAACATCACATATCCAGAAAAGTGGATTGGGTGCATTCGTTTCGTTTCTAGTCGGAATCGGTGCATCGTTTCGTTTCCCGGTCGAATCGCTGCATTAAATGCAACCCTAGCATGGTTTTCGGCACAATAACGAAACTGACCAAAACATCACTATTAGGTCCAAAAAAGTTGATTGCGTGGGTTCGTTTTGTTTCTTGGCCGAATCGGTGGATCGTTTCATTTTCGGCCCGAACTGGTGCATTAAATGCAACCCCGACATGATTGTCGGCACAGTAACGAAACTGACCAACACGAACCAAAACATCACAATTGGGTCCAAAACAGTAGATTGGGTGCGTTCATTTCATTTCTGGACCGAATCGGTGCATCGTTTCGTTTCTGGCCCGAATGGTGCATCTTTTCATTTCTGGCCTGAATCGGTGCATTAAATGCAACCCCGGCATGATTTTCGGCACAATAACAAAAATGACCAAAACGAACCAAAACATCACTATTGGATTCAGAAAAGTGGATTGGGTGCGTTCGTTTCGTTTATAGTCGGAATCGGTGCGTCGTTTCGTTTCGCGGTCGAATCGGTGCATTAAATGCAACCCCGTCATGGTTTTCGGCACAATAACGAAAGTGACCAAAACGAACCAAAACATCACTATTGGATTCAAAAAAGTGGATTGGGTGCGTTCGTTTCGTTTCTAGTCGGAGTCGGTGCATCGTTTGATTTCCGGGTCGAATCGGTGCATTAAATGCAACCCTAGCATGGTTTTCGACACAATAACGAAACTAACCAAAACATCACATATCCAGAAAAGTGGATTGGGTGCGTTCGTTTCGTTTCTAGTCGGAATCGGTGCATCGTTTCGTTTCCCGGTCGAATCGCTGCATTAAATGCAACCCTAGCATGGTTTTCGGCACAATAACGAAACTGACCAAAACATCACTATTAGGTCCAAAAAAGTTGATTGCGTGGGTTCGTTTTGTTTCTTGGCCGAATCGGTGGATCGTTTCGTTTATGCCCCGAACTGGTGCATTAAATGCAACCCCGGCATGGTTTTCGGCGTAGTAACGAAACTGACCAAAACATCACAATTTGGTCCAAAATAATTGATTGGGTACGTTCGTTTCGTTTTTGGCCCGACCCGGTGCATTAAATGCAACCCCGTCATGGTTTTCGGCACAATAACAAAAATGACCAAAACGAACCAAAACATCACTATTGGATTCAGAAAAGTGGATTGGGTGCGTTCGTTTCGTTTATAGTCGGAATCGGTGCGTCGTTGCGTTTCGCGGTCGAATCGGTGCATTAAATGCAACCCTGGCATGGTTTTCGGCACAATAACGAAACTAACCAAAACGAACCAAAACATCACTATTGGGTCCAGAAAAGTGGATTGGGTGCGTTCGTTTAGTTTCTAGTCGTAGTCGGTGCATCGTTTCGTTTCCCGGTCGAATCGCTGCATTAAATGCAACCCTGGCATGGTTTTCGGCACAATATCGAAACTGAACAAAACGAACCAAAACATCACTATTGGGTCAAAAAAGTGGATTGGGTGCATTCATTTAGTTTCTGGACCGAATCGGTGCATCATTTTGTTTCTGGCCCGAATTGGTGCATCGTTTCGTTTTTGGCCCGAACCGGCGCATTAAATGCAACCCCGGCACGATTTTTGGCACAGTAACAAAACTGACCAAAACATCACAATTGGTTCCAAAAAAATTGATTGGGTGTGTTCGTTTCGTTTCCGGCCCGAAACTAACCAAAACGAACCAAAATATCACTATTAGGTCCAAAAAAGTTTATTGGGTGTGTTCGTTTTGTTTCTGGAATGAATCGGTGCATCGTTTTGTGTCCGGCCTGAATCGGTGCATTAAATGCAACCCCGTCATGATTTTCGGCACAACAACGAAAGTGACCAAAACGAACCAAAACATCACTATTGGATTCAGAAAAGTGGATTGGGTGCGTTCGTTTCGTTTCTAGTCGGAATCGGTGCATCGTTTCATTTCCCGGTCGAATCGGTGCATTAAATGCAACCCTAGCATGGTTTTCGGCACAATAACGAAACTAACCAAAACGAACCAAAACATCACTATTGGATCCAGAAAAGTGGATTGGGTGCGTTCGATTCATTTCTAGTCGGAATCGCTGCATCGTTTTGTTTCCCGGTCGAATTGCTGCATTAAATGCAACCCTGGCATGGTTTTCGGCACAATATTGGAACTGACCAAAACATCACTATTGGGTCCAAAAAAGTTGATTGTGTGTGTTCGTTTTATTTCTGGGCTGAATTGGTTGATTGTTTCGTTTTCGGCCCGAACCGGTGCATTAAATGCAACCCCGGCATGGTTGTCGGCACAATAACGAAAATGACCAAAACGAACCAAAACATCACTATTGGATTCAGAAAAGTGGATTGGGTGCGTTCGTTTCGTTTCTAGTCAGAATCGGTGCATCGTTTCGTTTCCCGGTCGAAGCGCTGCATTAAATGCAACCCTGGCATGGTTTTTGGCACAATATCGAAACTGAACAAAACGAACCAAAACATCACTATTGGATTCAGAAAAGTGGATTGGGTGCGTTCGTTTCGTTTCTAGTCAGAATCGGTGCATCGTTTCATTTCCTGGTCGAATCGGTGCATTAAATGCAACCCTGGCATGGTTTTCGGCACAATAACGAAACTAACCAAAACATCACTATTGGAACCAGAAAAGTGGATTGGGTGCATTCGTTTCGTTTCTAGTCGGAATCGGTGCATCGTTTCGTTTCCCGGTCGAATCGCTTCATTAAATGCAACCCTAGCATGGTTTTCGGCACAATAACGAAACTGACCTAAACATCACTATTGGGTCCAGAAAAGTGGATTGCGTGGGTTCGTTTTGTTTCTAGTCGGAATCGGTGGATCGTTTCGTTTTCCGGTCGAATCGCTGCATTAAATGGAACCCTGGCATGGTTTTCGGCACAATATCGAAACTGAACAAAACGAACCAAAACATCTCTATTGGGTCCAAAAAAGTGGATTTGGTGCATTCGTTTTGTTTCTGGAACGAATCGGTGCATTAAATGCAACCCCGGCATGGTTTTCGGCACAATAACGAAAGTGACCAAAACGAACCAAACAATCACTATTGGATTCAGAAAAATGGATTGGGTGCGTTCGTTTCGTTTATAGTCGGAATCGGTGCGTCGTTGCGTTTCGCGGTCGAATCGGTGCATTAAATGCAACCCTGGCATGGTTTTCGGCACAATAACGAAACTAACCAAAACGAACCAAAACATCACTATTGGGTCCAGAAAAGTGGATTGGGTGCGTTCATTTCGTTTCTGGACCGAATCGGTGCATCATTTTGTTTCTGGCACGAATTGGTGCATCGTTTCGTTTATGCCCCGAACTGGTGCATTAAATGCAACCCCGGCATGGTTTTCGGCGTAGTAACGAAACTGACCAAAACATCACAATTTGGTCCAAAATAATTGATTGGGTACGTTCGTTTCGTTTTTGGCCCGACCCGGTGCATTAAATGCAACCCCGTCATGGTTTTCGGCACAATAACAAAAATGACCAAAACGAACCAAAACATCACTATTGGATTCAGAAAAGTGGATTGGGTGCGTTCGTTTCGTTTATAGTCGGAATCGGTGCGTCGTTGCGTTTCGCGGTCGAATCGGTGCATTAAATGCAACCCTAGCATGGTTTTCGGCACAATAACGAAACTAACCAAAACGAACCAAAACATCACTATTGGGTCCAGAAAAGTGGATTGGGTGCGTTCGTTTAGTTTCTAGTCGTAGTCGGTGCATCGTTTCGTTTCCCGGTCGAATCGCTGCATTAAATGCAACCCTGGCATGGTTTTCGGCACAATATCGAAACTGAACAAAACGAACCAAAACATCACTATTGGGTCAAAAAAGTGGATTGGGTGCGTTCATTTAGTTTCTAGACCGAATCGGTGCATCATTTTGTTTCTGGCCCGAATTGGTGCATCGTTTCGTTTTTGGCCCGAACCGGCGCATTAAATGCAACCCCGGCACGATTTTTGGCACAGTAACAAAACTGACCAAAACATCACAATTGGTTCCAAAAAAATTGATTGGGTGTGTTCGTTTCGTTTCCGGCCCGAAACTAACCAAAACGAACCAAAATATCACTATTAGGTCCAAAAAAGTTTATTGGGTGTGTTCGTTTTGTTTCTGGAATGAATCGGTGCATCGTTTTGTGTCCGGCCTGAATCGGTGCATTAAATGCAACCCCGTCATGATTTTCGGCACAACAACGAAAGTGACCAAAACGAACCAAAACATCACTATTGGATTCAGAAAAGTGGATTGGGTGCGTTCGTTTCGTTTCTAGTCGGAATCGGTGCATCGTTTCATTTCCCGGTCGAATCGGTGCATTAAATGCAACCCTAGCATGGTTTTCGGCACAATAACGAAACTAACCAAAACGAACCAAAACATCACTATTGGATCCAGAAAAGTGGATTGGGTGCGTTCGATTCATTTCTAGTCGGAATCGCTGCATCGTTTTGTTTCCCGGTCGAATTGCTGCATTAAATGCAACCCTGGCATGGTTTTCGGCACAATATTGGAACTGACCAAAACATCACTATTGGGTCCAAAAAAGTTGATTGTGTGTGTTCGTTTTATTTCTGGGCTGAATTGGTTGATTGTTTCGTTTTCGGCCCGAACCGGTGCATTAAATGCAATCCCGGCATGGTTGTCGGCACAATAACGAAAATGACCAAAACGAACCAAAACATCACTATTGGATTCAGAAAAGTGGATTGGGTGCGTTCGTTTCGTTTCTAGTCAGAATCGGTGCATCGTTTCGTTTCCCGGTCGAAGCGCTGCATTAAATGCAACCCTGGCATGGTTTTTGGCACAATATCGAAACTGAACAAAACGAACCAAAACATCACTATTGGATTCAGAAAAGTGGATTGGGTGCGTTCGTTTCGTTTCTAGTCAGAATCGGTGCATCGTTTCATTTCCTGGTCGAATCGGTGCATTAAATGCAACCCTGGCATGGTTTTCGGCACAATAGCGAAACTAACCAAAACATCACTATTGGAACCAGAAAAGTGGATTGGGTGCATTCGTTTCGTTTCTAGTCGGAATCGGTGCATCGTTTCGTTTCCCGGTCGAATCGCTTCATTAAATGCAACCCTAGCATGGTTTTCAGCACAATAACGAAACTGACCTAAACATCACTATTGGGTCCAGAAAAGTGGATTGCGTGGGTTCGTTTTGTTTCTAGTCGGAATCGGTGGATCGTTTCATTTTCCGGTCGAATCGCTGCATTAAATGGAACCCTGGCATGGTTTTCGGCACAATATCGAAACTGAACAAAACGAACCAAAACATCTCTATTGGGTCCAAAAAAGTGGATTTGGTGCATTCGTTTTGTTTCTGGAACGAATCGGTGCATTAAATGCAACCCCGTCATGGTTTTCGGCACAATAACAAAAATGACCAAAACGAACCAAAACATCACTATTGGATTCAGAAAAGTGGATTGGGTGCGTTCGTTTCGTTTATAGTCGGAATCGGTGCGTCGTTTCGTTTCGCGGTCGAATCGGTGCATTAAATGCAACCCTGGCATGGTTTTCGGCACAATAACGAAACTAACCAAAACGAACCAAAACATCACTATTGGGTCCAGAAAAGTGGATTGGGTGCGTTCGTTTAGTTTCTAGTCGTAGTCGGTGCATCGTTTCGTTTCCCGGTCTAATCGCTGCATTAAATGCAACCCTGGCATGGTTTTCGGCACAATATCGAAACTGAACAAAATGAACCAAAACATCACTATTGGGTCAAAAAAGTGGATTGGGTGCGTTCATTTAGTTTCTGCACCGAATCGGTGCATCATTTTGTTTCTGGCCCGAATTGGTGCATCGTTTCGTTTTTGGCCCGAACCGGCGCATTAAATGCAACCCCGGCACGATTTTTGGCACAGTAACAAAACTGACCAAAACATCACAATTGGTTCCAAAAAAATTGATTGGGTGTGTTCGTTTCGTTTCCGGCCCGAAACTAACCAAAACGAACCAAAATATCACTATTAGGTCCAAAAAAGTTTATTGGGTGTGTTCGTTTTGTTTCTGGAACGAATCGGTGCATCGTTTTGTGTCCGGCCTGAATCGGTGCATTAAATGCAACCCCGTCATGGTTTTCAGCACAATAACGAAAGTGACCAAAACGAACCAAAACATCACTATTGGATTCAGAAAAGTGGATTGGGTGCGTTCGTTTCGTTTCTAGTCAGAGTCGGTGCATCGTTTGATTTCCCGGTCGAATCGGTGCATTAAATGCAACCCTGGCATGGTTTTCGGCACAATAACGAAACTAACCAAAACATCACATATCCAGAAAAGTGGATTGGGTGCGTTCGTTTCGTTTCTAGTCGGAATCGGTGCATCGTTTCTTTTCCCGGTCGAATCGCTGCATTAAATGCAACCCTAGCATGGTTTTCGGCACAATAATGAAACTGACCAAAACATCACTATTGGGTCCAAAAAAGTGGATTGCGTGGGTTCGTTTTGTTTCTTGGCTGAATCGGTGGATCGTTTTGTTTTCGGCCCGAACCGGTGCATTAAATGCAACCCCGGCACGGTTGTCGGCACAGTAACGAAACTGACCAACACGAACCAAAACATCACAATTGGGTCCAAAACAGTAGATTGGGTGCGTTCATTTCATTTCTGGACCAAATCGGTGCATCGTTTCGTTTCTGGCCCGAATGGTGCATCTTTTCATTTCTGGCCTGAATCGGTGCATTAAATGCAACCCCAACATGATTTTTGACACAGTAATAAAACTAACCAAAACATCACAATTGGGACAAAAAAATTGATTGGGTGCATTCGTTTCGTTTTTGGCCTGAACTGATGCATTAAATGCAACCCCGGCATAGTTTTCGGCACAATATTGAAAGTGACCAAAACGAACCAAAACATCACTATTGGGTCCAAAAAAGTGGATTGGGTGCGTTCATTTCGTTTCTGGACCGAATCGGTGCATCATTTTGTTTCTGGCACGAATTGGTGCATCGTTTCGTTTATGCCCCGAACTGGTGCATTAAATGCAACCCCGGCATGGTTTTCGGCGTAGTAACGAAACTGACCAAAACATCATAATTTGGTCCAAAATAATTGATTGGGTGCGTTCGTTTTGTTTTTGGCCCGACCCGGTGCATTAAATGCAACCCCGTCATGGTTTTCGGCACAATAACAAAAATGACCAAAACGAACCAAAACATCACTATTGGATTCAGAAAAGTGGATTGGGTGCGTTCGTTTCGTTTATAGTCGGAATCGGTGCGTCGTTTCGTTTCGCGGTCGAATCGGTGCATTAAATGCAACCCTGGCATGGTTTTCGGCACAATAACGAAACTAACCAAAACGAACCAAAACATCACTATTGGGTCCAGAAAAGTGGATTGGGTGCGTTCGTTTAGTTTCTAGTCGTAGTCGGTGCATCGTTTCGTTTCCCGGTCTAATCGCTGCATTAAATGCAACCCTGGCATGGTTTTCGGCACAATATCGAAACTGAACAAAATGAACCAAAACATCACTATTGGGTCAAAAAAGTGGATTGGGTGCGTTCATTTAGTTTCTGCACCGAATCGGTGCATCATTTTGTTTCTGGCCCGAATTGGTGCATCGTTTCGTTTTTGGCCCGAACCGGCGCATTAAATGCAACCCCGGCACGATTTTTGGCACAGTAACAAAACTGACCAAAACATCACAATTGGTTCCAAAAAAATTGATTGGGTGTGTTCGTTTCGTTTCCGGCCCGAAACTAACCAAAACGAACCAAAATATCACTATTAGGTCCAAAAAAGTTTATTGGGTGTGTTCGTTTTGTTTCTGGAACGAATCGGTGCATCGTTTTGTGTCCGGCCTGAATCGGTGCATTAAATGCAACCCCGTCATGGTTTTCAGCACAATAACGAAAGTGACCAAAACGAACCAAAACATCACTATTGGATTCAGAAAAGTGGATTGGGTGCGTTCGTTTCGTTTCTAGTCAGAGTCGGTGCATCGTTTGATTTCCCGGTCGAATCGGTGCATTAAATGCAACCCTGGCATGGTTTTCGGCACAATAACGAAACTAACCAAAACATCACATATCCAGAAAAGTGGATTGGGTGCGTTCGTTTCGTTTCTAGTCGGAATCGGTGCATCGTTTCTTTTCCCGGTCGAATCGCTGCATTAAATGCAACCCTAGCATGGTTTTCGGCACAATAATGAAACTGACCAAAACATCACTATTGGGTCCAAAAAAGTGGATTGCGTGGGTTCGTTTTGTTTCTTGGCCGAATCGGTGGATCGTTTTGTTTTCGGCCCAAACCGGTGCATTAAATGCAACCCCGGCATGGTTGTCGGCACAGTAACGAAACTGACCAACACGAACCAAAACATCACAATTGGGTCCAAAACAGTAGATTGGGTGCGTTCATTTCATTTCTGGACTGAATCGGTGCATCGTTTCGTTTCTGGCCCGAATGGTGCATCTTTTCATTTCTGGCCTGAATCGGTGCATTAAATGCAACCCCAACATGATTTTTGACACAGTAATAAAACTAACCAAAACATCACAATTGGGACAAAAAAATTGATTGGGTGCATTCGTTTCGTTTTTGGCCTGAACTGATGCATTAAATGCAACCCCGGCATAGTTTTCGGCACAATATTGAAAGTGACCAAAACGAACCAAAACATCACTATTGGGTCCAAAAAAGTGGATTGGGTGCGTTCATTTCGTTTCTGGACCGAATCGGTGCATCATTTTGTTTCTGGCACGAATTGGTGCATCGTTTCGTTTATGCCCCGAACTGGTGCATTAAATGCAACCCCGGCATGGTTTTCGGCGTAGTAACGAAACTGACCAAAACATCATAATTTGGTCCAAAATAATTGATTGGGTGCGTTCGTTTCGTTTTTGGCCCGACCCGGTGCATTAAATGCAACCCCGTCATGGTTTTCGGCACAATAACAAAAATGACCAAAACGAACCAAAACATCACTATTGGATTCAGAAAAGTGGATTGGGTGCGTTCGTTTCGTTTATAGTCGGAATCGGTGCGTCGTTTCGTTTCGCGGTCGAATCGGTGCATTAAATGCAACCCTGGCATGGTTTTCGGCACAATAACGAAACTAACCAAAACGAACCAAAACATCACTATTGGGTCCAGAAAAGTGGATTGGGTGCGTTCGTTTAGTTTCTAGTCGTAGTCGGTGCATCGTTTCGTTTCCCGGTCTAATCGCTGCATTAAATGCAACCCTGGCATGGTTTTCGGCACAATATCGAAACTGAACAAAATGAACCAAAACATCACTATTGGGTCAAAAAAGTGGATTGGGTGCGTTCATTTAGTTTCTGCACCGAATCGGTGCATCATTTTGTTTCTGGCCCGAATTGGTGCATCGTTTCGTTTTTGGCCCGAACCGGCGCATTAAATGCAACCCCGGCACGATTTTTGGCACAGTAACAAAACTGACCAAAACATCACAATTGGTTCCAAAAAAATTGATTGGGTGTGTTCGTTTCGTTTCCGGCCCGAAACTAACCAAAACGAACCAAAATATCACTATTAGGTCCAAAAAAGTTTATTGGGTGTGTTCGTTTTGTTTCTGGAACGAATCGGTGCATCGTTTTGTGTCCGGCCTGAATCGGTGCATTAAATGCAACCCCGTCATGGTTTTCAGCACAATAACGAAAGTGACCAAAACGAACCAAAACATCACTATTGGATTCAGAAAAGTGGATTGGGTGCGTTCGTTTCGTTTCTAGTCAGAGTCGGTGCATCGTTTGATTTCCCGGTCGAATCGGTGCATTAAATGCAACCCTGGCATGGTTTTCGGCACAATAACGAAACTAACCAAAACATCACATATCCAGAAAAGTGGATTGGGTGCATTCGTTTCGTTTCTAGTCGGAATCGGTGCATCGTTTCTTTTCCTGGTCGAATCGCTGCATTAAATGCAACCCTAGCATGGTTTTCGGCACAATAATGAAACTGACCAAAACATCACTATTGGGTCCAAAAAAGTGGATTGCGTGGGTTCGTTTTGTTTCTTGGCCGAATCGGTGGATCGTTTTGTTTTCGGCCCAAACCGGTGCATTAAATGCAACCCCGGCATGGTTGTCGGCACAGTAACGAAACTGACCAACACGAACCAAAACATCACAATTGGGTCCAAAACAGTAGATTGGGTGCGTTCATTTCATTTCTGGACTGAATCGGTGCATCGTTTCGTTTCTGGCCCGAATGGTGCATCTTTTCATTTCTGGCCTGAATCGGTGCATTAAATGCAACCCCAACATGATTTTTGACACAGTAATAAAACTAACCAAAACATCACAATTGGGACAAAAAAATTGATTGGGTGCTTTCGTTTCATTTTCGGCCTGAACCGATGCATTAAATGCAACCCCGGCATAGTTTTTGGCACAATATTGAAAGTGACCAAAACGAACCAAAACATCAGTATTGGGTCCAAAAAAGTGGATTGGGTGCGTTCATTTCATTTCTGGACCGAATCGGTGCATCATTTTGTTTCTGGCTCGAATTGGTGCATCGTTTCTTTTTTGGCACGAACCGGTGTATTAAATGCAACCCCGGCATGGTTGTCGGCACAGTAACGAAACTGACCAACACAAACCAAAACATTACTATTGGGTCCAAAACAGTAGATTGGGTGCGTTCATTTCATTTTTGGAACGAATTGAAGCATCGTTTCGTTTCTGGCCCGAATGGTGCATCATTTCATTTCTGGACCGAATCGGTGCATTAAATGCAACCCCAACATGATTTTTGACACAGTAATAAAACTAACCAAAACATCACAATTGGGACAAAAAAATTGATTGGGTGCATTCGTTTCGTTTTTGGCCTGAACTGATGCATTAAATGCAACCCCGGCATAGTTTTCGGCACAATATTGAAAGTGACCAAAACGAACCAAAACATCACTATTGGGTCCAAAAAAGTGGATTGGGTGCGTTCATTTCGTTTCTGGACCGAATCGGTGCATCATTTTGTTTCTGGCACGAATTGGTGCATCGTTTCGTTTATGCCCCGAACTGGTGCATTAAATGCAACCCCGGCATGGTTTTCGGCGTAGTAACGAAACTGACCAAAACATCACAATTTGGTCCAAAATAATTGATTGGGTACGTTCGTTTCGTTTTTGGCCCGACCCGGTGCATTAAATGCAACCCCGTCATGGTTTTCGGCACAATAACAAAAATGACCAAAACGAACCAAAACATCACTATTGGATTCAGAAAAGTGGATTGGGTGCGTTCGTTTCGTTTATAGTCGGAATCGGTGCGTCGTTGCGTTTCGCGGTCGAATCGGTGCATTAAATGCAACCCTGGCATGGTTTTCGGCACAATAACGAAACTAACCAAAACGAACCAAAACATCACTATTGGGTCCAGAAAAGTGGATTGGGTGCGTTCGTTTAGTTTCTAGTCGTAGTCGGTGCATCGTTTCGTTTCCCGGTCGAATCGCTGCATTAAATGCAACCCTGGCATGGTTTTCGGCACAATATCGAAACTGAACAAAACGAACCAAAACATCACTATTGGGTCAAAAAAGTGGATTGGGTGCGTTCATTTAGTTTCTAGACCGAATCGGTGCATCATTTTGTTTCTGGCCCGAATTGGTGCATCGTTTCGTTTTTGGCCCGAACCGGCGCATTAAATGCAACCCCGGCACGATTTTTGGCACAGTAACAAAACTGACCAAAACATCACAATTGGTTCCAAAAAAATTGATTGGGTGTGTTCGTTTCGTTTCCGGCCCGAAACTATCCAAAACGAACCAAAATATCACTATTAGGTCCAAAAAAGATTATTGGGTGTGTTCGTTTTGTTTCTGGAACGAATCGGTGCATCGTTTTGTGTCCGGCCTGAATCGGTGCATTAAATGCAACCCCGTCATGGTTTTCAGCACAATAACGAAAGTGACCAAAACGAACCAAAACATCACTATTGGATTCAGAAAAGTGGATTGGGTGCGTTCGTTTCGTTTCTAGTCAGAGTCGGTGCATCGTTTGATTTCCCGGTCGAATCGGTGCATTAAATGCAACCCTGGCATGGTTTTCGGCACAATAACGAAACTAACCAAAACATCACATATCCAGAAAAGTGGATTGGGTGCGTTCGTTTCGTTTCTAGTCGGAATCGGTGCATCGTTTCTTTTCCCGGTCGAATCGCTGCATTAAATGCAACCCTAGCATGGTTTTCGGCACAATAATGAAACTGACCAAAACATCACTATTGGGTCCAAAAAAGTGGATTGCGTGGGTTCGTTTTGTTTCTTGGCTGAATCGGTGGATCGTTTTGTTTTCGGCCCGAACCGGTGCATTAAATGCAACCCCGGCACGGTTGTCGGCACAGTAACGAAACTGACCAACACGAACCAAAACATCACAATTGGGTCCAAAACAGTAGATTGGGTGCGTTCATTTCATTTCTGGACCAAATCGGTGCATCGTTTCGTTTCTGGCCCGAATGGTGCATCTTTTCATTTCTGGCCTGAATCGGTGCATTAAATGCAACCCCAACATGATTTTTGACACAGTAATAAAACTAACCAAAACATCACAATTGGGACAAAAAAATTGATTGGGTGCATTCGTTTCGTTTTTGGCCTGAACTGATGCATTAAATGCAACCCCGGCATAGTTTTCGGCACAATATTGAAAGTGACCAAAACGAACCAAAACATCACTATTGGGTCCAAAAAAGTGGATTGGGTGCGTTCATTTCGTTTCTGGACCGAATCGGTGCATCATTTTGTTTCTGGCACGAATTGGTGCATCGTTTCGTTTATGCCCCGAACTGGTGCATTAAATGCAACCCCGGCATGGTTTTCGGCGTAGTAACGAAACTGACCAAAACATCATAATTTGGTCCAAAATAATTGATTGGGTGCGTTCGTTTCGTTTTTGGCCCGACCCGGTGCATTAAATGCAACCCCGTCATGGTTTTCGGCACAATAACAAAAATGACCAAAACGAACCAAAACATCACTATTGGATTCAGAAAAGTGGATTGGGTGCGTTCGTTTCGTTTATAGTCGGAATCGGTGCGTCGTTTCGTTTCGCGGTCGAATCGGTGCATTAAATGCAACCCTGGCATGGTTTTCGGCACAATAACGAAACTAACCAAAACGAACCAAAACATCACTATTGGGTCCAGAAAAGTGGATTGGGTGCGTTCGTTTAGTTTCTAGTCGTAGTCGGTGCATCGTTTCGTTTCCCGGTCTAATCGCTGCATTAAATGCAACCCTGGCATGGTTTTCGGCACAATATCGAAACTGAACAAAATGAACCAAAACATCACTATTGGGTCAAAAAAGTGGATTGGGTGCGTTCATTTAGTTTCTGCACCGAATCGGTGCATCATTTTGTTTCTGGCCCGAATTGGTGCATCGTTTCGTTTTTGGCCCGAACCGGCGCATTAAATGCAACCCCGGCACGATTTTTGGCACAGTAACAAAACTGACCAAAACATCACAATTGGTTCCAAAAAAATTGATTGGGTGTGTTCGTTTCGTTTCCGGCCCGAAACTAACCAAAACGAACCAAAATATCACTATTAGGTCCAAAAAAGTTTATTGGGTGTGTTCGTTTTGTTTCTGGAACGAATCGGTGCATCGTTTTGTGTCCGGCCTGAATCGGTGCATTAAATGCAACCCCGTCATGGTTTTCAGCACAATAACGAAAGTGACCAAAACGAACCAAAACATCACTATTGGATTCAGAAAAGTGGATTGGGTGCGTTCGTTTCGTTTCTAGTCAGAGTCGGTGCATCGTTTGATTTCCCGGTCGAATCGGTGCATTAAATGCAACCCTGGCATGGTTTTCGGCACAATAACGAAACTAACCAAAACATCACATATCCAGAAAAGTGGATTGGGTGCGTTCGTTTCGTTTCTAGTCGGAATCGGTGCATCGTTTCTTTTCCTGGTCGAATCGCTGCATTAAATGCAACCCTAGCATGGTTTTCGGCACAATAATGAAACTGACCAAAACATCACTATTGGGTCCAAAAAAGTGGATTGCGTGGGTTCGTTTTGTTTCTTGGCCGAATCGGTGGATCGTTTTGTTTTCGGCCCAAACCGGTGCATTAAATGCAACCCCGGCATGGTTGTCGGCACAGTAACGAAACTGACCAACACGAACCAAAACATCACAATTGGGTCCAAAACAGTAGATTGGGTGCGTTCATTTCATTTCTGGACTGAATCGGTGCATCGTTTCGTTTCTGGCCCGAATGGTGCATCTTTTCATTTCTGGCCTGAATCGGTGCATTAAATGCAACCCCGGCATGATTTTTGACACATTAACGAAACTAACCAAAACATCACAATTGGGACAAAAAAATTGATTGGGTGCTTTCGTTTCATTTTCGGCCTGAACCGATGCATTAAATGCAACCCCGGCATAGTTTTTGGCACAATATTGAAAGTGACCAAAACGAACCAAAACATCAGTATTGGGTCCAAAAAAGTGGATTGGGTGCGTTCATTTCATTTCTGGACCGAATCGGTGCATCATTTTGTTTCTGGCTCGAATTGGTGCATCGTTTCTTTTTTGGCACGAACCGGTGTATTAAATGCAACCCCGGCATGGTTGTCGGCACAGTAACGAAACTGACCAACACAAACCAAAACATTACTATTGGGTCCAAAACAGTAGATTGGGTGCGTTCATTTCATTTTTGGAACGAATTGAAGCATCGTTTCGTTTCTGGCCCGAATGGTGCATCATTTCATTTCTGGACCGAATCGGTGCATTAAATGCAACCCCAACATGATTTTTGACACAGTAATAAAACTAACCAAAACATCACAATTGGGACAAAAAAATTGATTGGGTGCATTCGTTTCGTTTTTGGCCTGAACTGATGCATTAAATGCAACCCCGGCATAGTTTTCGGCACAATATTGAAAGTGACCAAAACGAACCAAAACATCACTATTGGGTCCAAAAAAGTGGATTGGGTGCGTTCATTTCGTTTCTGGACCGAATCGGTGCATCATTTTGTTTCTGGCACGAATTGGTGCATCGTTTCGTTTATGCCCCGAACTGGTGCATTAAATGCAACCCCGGCATGGTTTTCGGCGTAGTAACGAAACTGACCAAAACATCACAATTTGGTCCAAAATAATTGATTGGGTACGTTCGTTTCGTTTTTGGCCCGACCCGGTGCATTAAATGCAACCCCGTCATGGTTTTCGGCACAATAACAAAAATGACCAAAACGAACCAAAACATCACTATTGGATTCAGAAAAGTGGATTGGGTGCGTTCGTTTCGTTTATAGTCGGAATCGGTGCGTCGTTGCGTTTCGCGGTCGAATCGGTGCATTAAATGCAACCCTGGCATGGTTTTCGGCACAATAACGAAACTAACCAAAACGAACCAAAACATCACTATTGGGTCCAGAAAAGTGGATTGGGTGCGTTCGTTTAGTTTCTAGTCGTAGTCGGTGCATCGTTTCGTTTCCCGGTCGAATCGCTGCATTAAATGCAACCCTGGCATGGTTTTCGGCACAATATCGAAACTGAACAAAACGAACCAAAACATCACTATTGGGTCAAAAAAGTGGATTGGGTGCGTTCATTTAGTTTCTAGACCGAATCGGTGCATCATTTTGTTTCTGGCCCGAATTGGTGCATCGTTTCGTTTTTGGCCCGAACCGGCGCATTAAATGCAACCCCGGCACGATTTTTGGCACAGTAACAAAACTGACCAAAACATCACAATTGGTTCCAAAAAAATTGATTGGGTGTGTTCGTTTCGTTTCCGGCCCGAAACTAACCAAAACGAACCAAAATATCACTATTAGGTCCAAAAAAGTTTATTGGGTGTGTTCGTTTTGTTTCTGGAACGAATCGGTGCATCGTTTTGTGTCTGGCCTGAATCGGTGCATTAAATGCAACCCCGTCATGGTTTTCAGCACAATAACGAAAGTGACCAAAACGAACCAAAACATCACTATTGGATTCAGAAAAGTGGATTGGGTGCGTTCGTTTCGTTTCTAGTCAGAGTCGGTGCATCGTTTGATTTCCCGGTCGAATCGGTGCATTAAATGCAACCCTGGCATGGTTTTCGGCACAATAACGAAACTAACCAAAACATCACATATCCAGAAAAGTGGATTGGGTGCGTTCGTTTCGTTTCTAGTCGGAATCGGTGCATCGTTTCTTTTCCTGGTCGAATCGCTGCATTAAATGCAACCCTAGCATGGTTTTCGGCACAATAATGAAACTGACCAAAACATCACTATTGGGTCCAAAAAAGTGGATTGCGTGGGTTCGTTTTGTTTCTTGGCCGAATCGGTGGATCGTTTTGTTTTCGGCCCAAACCGGTGCATTAAATGCAACCCCGGCATGGTTGTCGGCACAGTAACGAAACTGACCAACACGAACCAAAACATCACAATTGGGTCCAAAACAGTAGATTGGGTGCGTTCATTTCATTTCTGGACTGAATCGGTGCATCGTTTCGTTTCTGGCCCGAATGGTGCATCTTTTCATTTCTGGCCTGAATCGGTGCATTAAATGCAACCCCAACATGATTTTTGACACAGTAATAAAACTAACCAAAACATCACAATTGGGACAAAAAAATTGATTGGGTGCATTCGTTTCGTTTTTGGCCTGAACTGATGCATTAAATGCAACCCCGGCATAGTTTTCGGCACAATATTGAAAGTGACCAAAACGAACCAAAACATCACTATTGGGTCCAAAAAAGTGGATTGGGTGCGTTCATTTCGTTTCTGGACCGAATCGGTGCATCATTTTGTTTCTGGCACGAATTGGTGCATCGTTTCGTTTATGCCCCGAACTGGTGCATTAAATGCAACCCCGGCATGGTTTTCGGCGTAGTAACGAAACTGACCAAAACATCATAATTTGGTCCAAAATAATTGATTGGGTGCGTTCGTTTCGTTTTTGGCCCGACCCGGTGCATTAAATGCAACCCCGTCATGGTTTTCGGCACAATAACAAAAATGACCAAAACGAACCAAAACATCACTATTGGATTCAGAAAAGTGGATTGGGTGCGTTCGTTTCGTTTATAGTCGGAATCGGTGCGTCGTTTCGTTTCGCGGTCGAATCGGTGCATTAAATGCAACCCTGGCATGGTTTTCGGCACAATAACGAAACTAACCAAAACGAACCAAAACATCACTATTGGGTCCAGAAAAGTGGATTGGGTGCGTTCGTTTAGTTTCTAGTCGTAGTCGGTGCATCGTTTCGTTTCCCGGTCTAATCGCTGCATTAAATGCAACCCTGGCATGGTTTTCGGCACAATATCGAAACTGAACAAAACGAACCAAAACATCACTATTGGGTCAAAAAAGTGGATTGGGTGCGTTCATTTAGTTTCTAGACCGAATCGGTGCATCATTTTGTTTCTGGCCCGAATTGGTGCATCGTTTCGTTTTTGGCCCGAACCGGCGCATTAAATGCAACCCCGGCACGATTTTTGGCACAGTAACAAAACTGACCAAAACATCACAATTGGTTCCAAAAAAATTGATTGGGTGTGTTCGTTTCGTTTCCGGCCCGAAACTAACCAAAACGAACCAAAATATCACTATTAGGTCCAAAAAAGTTTATTGGGTGTGTTCGTTTTGTTTCTGGAACGAATCGGTGCATCGTTTTGTGTCCGGCCTGAATCGGTGCATTAAATGCAACCCCGTCATGGTTTTCAGCACAATAACGAAAGTGACCAAAACGAACCAAAACATCACTATTGGATTCAGAAAAGTGGATTGGGTGCGTTCGTTTCGTTTCTAGTCAGAGTCGGTGCATCGTTTGATTTCCCGGTCGAATCGGTGCATTAAATGCAACCCTGGCATGGTTTTCGGCACAATAACGAAACTAACCAAAACATCACATATCCAGAAAAGTGGATTGGGTGCGTTCGTTTCGTTTCTAGTCGGAATCGGTGCATCGTTTCTTTTCCTGGTCGAATCGCTGCATTAAATGCAACCCTAGCATGGTTTTCGGCACAATAATGAAACTGACCAAAACATCACTATTGGGTCCAAAAAAGTGGATTGCGTGGGTTCGTTTTGTTTCTTGGCCGAATCGGTGGATCGTTTTGTTTTCGGCCCAAACCGGTGCATTAAATGCAACCCCGGCATGGTTGTCGGCACAGTAACGAAACTGACCAACACGAACCAAAACATCACAATTGGGTCCAAAACAGTAGATTGGGTGCGTTCATTTCATTTCTGGACTGAATCGGTGCATCGTTTCGTTTCTGGCCCGAATGGTGCATCTTTTCATTTCTGGCCTGAATCGGTGCATTAAATGCAACCCCGGCATGATTTTTGACACATTAACGAAACTAACCAAAACATCACAATTGGGACAAAAAAATTGATTGGGTGCTTTCGTTTCATTTTCGGCCTGAACCGATGCATTAAATGCAACCCCGGCATAGTTTTTGGCACAATATTGAAAGTGACCAAAACGAACCAAAACATCAGTATTGGGTCCAAAAAAGTGGATTGGGTGCGTTCATTTCATTTCTGGACCGAATCGGTGCATCATTTTGTTTCTGGCTCGAATTGGTGCATCGTTTCTTTTTTGGCACGAACCGGTGTATTAAATGCAACCCCGGCATGGTTGTCGGCACAGTAACGAAACTGACCAACACAAACCAAAACATTACTATTGGGTCCAAAACAGTAGATTGGGTGCGTTCATTTCATTTTTGGAACGAATTGAAGCATCGTTTCGTTTCTGGCCCGAATGGTGCATCATTTCATTTCTGGACCGAATCGGTGCATTAAATGCAACCCCAACATGATTTTTGACACAGTAATAAAACTAACCAAAACATCACAATTGGGACAAAAAAATTGATTGGGTGCATTCGTTTCGTTTTTGGCCTGAACTGATGCATTAAATGCAACCCCGGCATAGTTTTCGGCACAATATTGAAAGTGACCAAAACGAACCAAAACATCACTATTGGGTCCAAAAAAGTGGATTGGGTGCGTTCATTTCGTTTCTGGACCGAATCGGTGCATCATTTTGTTTCTGGCACGAATTGGTGCATCGTTTCGTTTATGCCCCGAACTGGTGCATTAAATGCAACCCCGGCATGGTTTTCGGCGTAGTAACGAAACTGACCAAAACATCACAATTTGGTCCAAAATAATTGATTGGGTACGTTCGTTTCGTTTTTGGCCCGACCCGGTGCATTAAATGCAACCCCGTCATGGTTTTCGGCACAATAACAAAAATGACCAAAACGAACCAAAACATCACTATTGGATTCAGAAAAGTGGATTGGGTGCGTTCGTTTCGTTTATAGTCGGAATCGGTGCGTCGTTGCGTTTCGCGGTCGAATCGGTGCATTAAATGCAACCCTGGCATGGTTTTCGGCACAATAACGAAACTAACCAAAACGAACCAAAACATCACTATTGGGTCCAGAAAAGTGGATTGGGTGCGTTCGTTTAGTTTCTAGTCGTAGTCGGTGCATCGTTTCGTTTCCCGGTCGAATCGCTGCATTAAATGCAACCCTGGCATGGTTTTCGGCACAATATCGAAACTGAACAAAACGAACCAAAACATCACTATTGGGTCAAAAAAGTGGATTGGGTGCGTTCATTTAGTTTCTAGACCGAATCGGTGCATCATTTTGTTTCTGGCCCGAATTGGTGCATCGTTTCGTTTTTGGCCCGAACCGGCGCATTAAATGCAACCCCGGCACGATTTTTGGCACAGTAACAAAACTGACCAAAACATCACAATTGGTTCCAAAAAAATTGATTGGGTGTGTTCGTTTCGTTTCCGGCCCGAAACTAACCAAAACGAACCAAAATATCACTATTAGGTCCAAAAAAGTTTATTGGGTGTGTTCGTTTTGTTTCTGGAACGAATCGGTGCATCGTTTTGTGTCCGGCCTGAATCGGTGCATTAAATGCAACCCCGTCATGGTTTTCAGCACAATAACGAAAGTGACCAAAACGAACCAAAACATCACTATTGGATTCAGAAAAGTGGATTGGGTGCGTTCGTTTCGTTTCTAGTCAGAGTCGGTGCATCGTTTGATTTCCCGGTCGAATCGGTGCATTAAATGCAACCCTGGCATGGTTTTCGGCACAATAACGAAACTAACCAAAACATCACATATCCAGAAAAGTGGATTGGGTGCGTTCGTTTCGTTTCTAGTCGGAATCGGTGCATCGTTTCTTTTCCTGGTCGAATCGCTGCATTAAATGCAACCCTAGCATGGTTTTCGGCACAATAATGAAACTGACCAAAACATCACTATTGGGTCCAAAAAAGTGGATTGCGTGGGTTCGTTTTGTTTCTTGGCCGAATCGGTGGATCGTTTTGTTTTCGGCCCAAACCGGTGCATTAAATGCAACCCCGGCATGGTTGTCGGCACAGTAACGAAACTGACCAACACGAACCAAAACATCACAATTGGGTCCAAAACAGTAGATTGGGTGCGTTCATTTCATTTCTGGACTGAATCGGTGCATCGTTTCGTTTCTGGCCCGAATGGTGCATCTTTTCATTTCTGGCCTGAATCGGTGCATTAAATGCAACCCCGGCATGATTTTTGACACATTAACGAAACTAACCAAAACATCACAATTGGGACAAAAAAATTGATTGGGTGCTTTCGTTTCATTTTCGGCCTGAACCGATGCATTAAATGCAACCCCGGCATAGTTTTTGGCACAATATTGAAAGTGACCAAAACGAACCAAAACATCAGTATTGGGTCCAAAAAAGTGGATTGGGTGCGTTCATTTCATTTCTGGACCGAATCGGTGCATCATTTTGTTTCTGGCTCGAATTGGTGCATCGTTTCTTTTTTGGCACGAACCGGTGTATTAAATGCAACCCCGGCATGGTTGTCGGCACAGTAACGAAACTGACCAACACAAACCAAAACATTACTATTGGGTCCAAAACAGTAGATTGGGTGCGTTCATTTCATTTTTGGAACGAATTGAAGCATCGTTTCGTTTCTGGCCCGAATGGTGCATCATTTCATTTCTGGACCGAATCGGTGCATTAAATGCAACCCCAACATGATTTTTGACACAGTAATAAAACTAACCAAAACATCACAATTGGGACAAAAAAATTGATTGGGTGCATTCGTTTCATTTTTGGCCTGAACTGATGCATTAAATGCAACCCCGGCATAGTTTTCGGCACAATATTGAAAGTGACCAAAACGAACCAAAACATCACTATTGGGTCCAAAAAAGTGGATTGGGTGCGTTCATTTCGTTTCTGGACCGAATCGGTGCATCATTTTGTTTCTGGCACGAATTGGTGCATCGTTTCGTTTATGCCCTGAACTGGTGCATTAAATGCAACCCCGGCATGGTTTTCGGCGTAGTAACGAAACTGACCAAAACATCACAATTTGGTCCAAAATAATTGATTGGGTACGTTCGTTTCGTTTTTGGCCCGACCCGGTGCATTAAATGCAACCCCGTCATGGTTTTCGGCACAATAACAAAAATGACCAAAACGAACCAAAACATCACTATTGGATTCAGAAAAGTGGATTGGGTGCGTTCGTTTCGTTTATAGTCGGAATCGGTGCGTCGTTGCGTTTCGCGGTCGAATCGGTGCATTAAATGCAACCCTGGCATGGTTTTCGGCACAATAACGAAACTAACCAAAACGAACCAAAACATCACTATTGGGTCCAGAAAAGTGGATTGGGTGCGTTCGTTTAGTTTCTAGTCGTAGTCGGTGCATCGTTTCGTTTCCCGGTCGAATCGCTGCATTAAATGCAACCCTGGCATGGTTTTCGGCACAATATCGAAACTGAACAAAACGAACCAAAACATCACTATTGGGTCAAAAAAGTGGATTGGGTGCGTTCATTTAGTTTCTAGACCGAATCGGTGCATCATTTTGTTTCTGGCCCGAATTGGTGCATCGTTTCGTTTTTGGCCCGAACCGGCGCATTAAATGCAACCCCGGCACGATTTTTGGCACAGTAACAAAACTGACCAAAACATCACAATTGGTTCCAAAAAAATTGATTGGGTGTGTTCGTTTCGTTTCCGGCCCGAAACTAACCAAAACGAACCAAAATATCACTATTAGGTCCAAAAAAGTTTATTGGGTGTGTTCGTTTTGTTTCTGGAACGAATCGGTGCATCGTTTTGTGTCCGGCCTGAATCGGTGCATTAAATGCAACCCCGTCATGGTTTTCAGCACAATAACGAAAGTGACCAAAACGAACCAAAACATCACTATTGGATTCAGAAAAGTGGATTGGGTGCGTTCGTTTCGTTTCTAGTCAGAGTCGGTGCATCGTTTGATTTCCCGGTCGAATCGGTGCATTAAATGCAACCCTGGCATGGTTTTCGGCACAATAACGAAACTAACCAAAACATCACATATCCAGAAAAGTGGATTGGGTGCGTTCGTTTCGTTTCTAGTCGGAATCGGTGCATCGTTTCTTTTCCTGGTCGAATCGCTGCATTAAATGCAACCCTAGCATGGTTTTCGGCACAATAATGAAACTGACCAAAACATCACTATTGGGTCCAAAAAAGTGGATTGCGTGGGTTCGTTTTGTTTCTTGGCCGAATCGGTGGATCGTTTTGTTTTCGGCCCAAACCGGTGCATTAAATGCAACCCCGGCATGGTTGTCGGCACAGTAACGAAACTGACCAACACGAACCAAAACATCACAATTGGGTCCAAAACAGTAGATTGGGTGCGTTCATTTCATTTCTGGACTGAATCGGTGCATCGTTTCGTTTCTGGCCCGAATGGTGCATCTTTTCATTTCTGGCCTGAATCGGTGCATTAAATGCAACCCCGGCATGATTTTTGACACATTAACGAAACTAACCAAAACATCACAATTGGGACAAAAAAATTGATTGGGTGCTTTCGTTTCATTTTCGGCCTGAACCGATGCATTAAATGCAACCCCGGCATAGTTTTTGGCACAATATTGAAAGTGACCAAAACGAACCAAAACATCAGTATTGGGTCCAAAAAAGTGGATTGGGTGCGTTCATTTCATTTCTGGACCGAATCGGTGCATCATTTTGTTTCTGGCTCGAATTGGTGCATCGTTTCTTTTTTGGCACGAACCGGTGTATTAAATGCAACCCCGGCATGGTTGTCGGCACAGTAACGAAACTGACCAACACAAACCAAAACATTACTATTGGGTCCAAAACAGTAGATTGGGTGCGTTCATTTCATTTTTGGAACGAATTGAAGCATCGTTTCGTTTCTGGCCCGAATGGTGCATCATTTCATTTCTGGACCGAATCGGTGCATTAAATGCAACCCCAACATGATTTTTGACACAGTAATAAAACTAACCAAAACATCACAATTGGGACAAAAAAATTGATTGGGTGCATTCGTTTCGTTTTTGGCCTGAACTGATGCATTAAATGCAACCCCGGCATAGTTTTCGGCACAATATTGAAAGTGACCAAAACGAACCAAAACATCACTATTGGGTCCAAAAAAGTGGATTGGGTGCGTTCATTTCGTTTCTGGACCGAATCGGTGCATCATTTTGTTTCTGGCACGAATTGGTGCATCGTTTCGTTTATGCCCCGAACTGGTGCATTAAATGCAACCCCGGCATGGTTTTCGGCGTAGTAACGAAACTGACCAAAACATCACAATTTGGTCCAAAATAATTGATTGGGTACGTTCGTTTCGTTTTTGGCCCGACCCGGTGCATTAAATGCAACCCCGTCATGGTTTTCGGCACAATAACAAAAATGACCAAAACGAACCAAAACATCACTATTGGATTCAGAAAAGTGGATTGGGTGCGTTCGTTTCGTTTATAGTCGGAATCGGTGCGTCGTTGCGTTTCGCGGTCGAATCGGTGCATTAAATGCAACCCTGGCATGGTTTTCGGCACAATAACGAAACTAACCAAAACGAACCAAAACATCACTATTGGGTCCAGAAAAGTGGATTGGGTGCGTTCGTTTAGTTTCTAGTCGTAGTCGGTGCATCGTTTCGTTTCCCGGTCGAATCGCTGCATTAAATGCAACCCTGGCATGGTTTTCGGCACAATATCGAAACTGAACAAAACGAACCAAAACATCACTATTGGGTCAAAAAAGTGGATTGGGTGCGTTCATTTAGTTTCTAGACCGAATCGGTGCATCATTTTGTTTCTGGCCCGAATTGGTGCATCGTTTCGTTTTTGGCCCGAACCGGCGCATTAAATGCAACCCCGGCACGATTTTTGGCACAGTAACAAAACTGACCAAAACATCACAATTGGTTCCAAAAAAATTGATTGGGTGTGTTCGTTTCGTTTCCGGCCCGAAACTAACCAAAACGAACCAAAATATCACTATTAGGTCCAAAAAAGTTTATTGGGTGTGTTCGTTTTGTTTCTGGAATGAATCGGTGCATCGTTTTGTGTCCGGCCTGAATCGGTGCATTAAATGCAACCCCGTCATGATTTTCGGCACAACAACGAAAGTGACCAAAACGAACCAAAACATCACTATTGGATTCAGAAAAGTGGATTGGGTGCGTTCGTTTCGTTTCTAGTCGGAATCGGTGCATCGTTTCATTTCCCGGTCGAATCGGTGCATTAAATGCAACCCTAGCATGGTTTTCGGCACAATAACGAAACTAACCAAAACGAACCAAAACATCACTATTGGATCCAGAAAAGTGGATTGGGTGCGTTCGATTCATTTCTAGTCGGAATCGCTGCATCGTTTTGTTTCCCGGTCGAATTGCTGCATTAAATGCAACCCTGGCATGGTTTTCGGCACAATATTGGAACTGACCAAAACATCACTATTGGGTCCAAAAAAGTTGATTGTGTGTGTTCGTTTTATTTCTGGGCTGAATTGGTTGATTGTTTCGTTTTCGGCCCGAACCGGTGCATTAAATGCAACCACGGCATGGTTGTCGGCACAATAACGAAAATGACCAAAACGAACCAAAACATCACTATTGGATTCAGAAAAGTGGATTGGGTGCGTTCGTTTCGTTTCTAGTCAGAATCGGTGCATCGTTTCGTTTCCCGGTCGAAGCGCTGCATTAAATGCAACCCTGGCATGGTTTTTGGCACAATATCGAAACTGAACAAAACGAACCAAAACATCACTATTGGATTCAGAAAAGTGGATTGGGTGCGTTCGTTTCGTTTCTAGTCAGAATCGGTGCATCGTTTCATTTCCTGGTCGAATCGGTGCATTAAATGCAACCCTGGCATGGTTTTCGGCACAATAGCGAAACTAACCAAAACATCACTATTGGAACCAGAAAAGTGGATTGGGTGCATTCGTTTCGTTTCTAGTCGGAATCGGTGCATCGTTTCGTTTCCCGGTCGAATCGCTTCATTAAATGCAACCCTAGCATGGTTTTCGGCACAATAACGAAACTGACCTAAACATCACTATTGGGTCCAGAAAAGTGGATTGCGTGGGTTCGTTTTGTTTCTAGTCGGAATCGGTGGATCGTTTCGTTTTCCGGTCGAATCGCTGCATTAAATGGAACCCTGGCATGGTTTTCGGCACAATATCGAAACTGAACAAAACGAACCAAAACATCTCTATTGGGTCCAAAAAAGTGGATTTGGTGCATTCGTTTTGTTTCTGGAACGAATCGGTGCATTAAATGCAACCCCGTCATGGTTTTCGGCACAATAACAAAAATGACCAAAACGAACCAAAACATCACTATTGGATTCAGAAAAGTGGATTGGGTGCGTTCGTTTCGTTTATAGTCGGAATCGGTGCGTCGTTTCGTTTCGCGGTCGAATCGGTGCATTAAATGCAACCCTGGCATGGTTTTCGGCACAATAACGAAACTAACCAAAACGAACCAAAACATCACTATTGGGTCCAGAAAAGTGGATTGGGTGCGTTCGTTTAGTTTCTAGTCGTAGTCGGTGCATCGTTTCGTTTCCCGGTCTAATCGCTGCATTAAATGCAACCCTGGCATGGTTTTCGGCACAATATCGAAACTGAACAAAATGAACCAAAACATCACTATTGGGTCAAAAAAGTGGATTGGGTGCGTTCATTTAGTTTCGGCACCGAATCGGTGCATCATTTTGTTTCTGGCCCGAATTGGTGCATCGTTTCGTTTTTGGCCCGAACCGGCGCATTAAATGCAACCCCGGCACGATTTTTGGCACAGTAACAAAACTGACCAAAACATCACAATTGGTTCCAAAAAAATTGATTGGGTGTGTTCGTTTCGTTTCCGGCCCGAAACTAACCAAAACGAACCAAAATATCACTATTAGGTCCAAAAAAGTTTATTGGGTGTGTTCGTTTTGTTTCTGGAACGAATCGGTGCATCGTTTTGTGTCCGGCCTGAATCGGTGCATTAAATGCAACCCCGTCATGGTTTTCAGCACAATAACGAAAGTGACCAAAACGAACCAAAACATCACTATTGGATTCAGAAAAGTGGATTGGGTGCGTTCGTTTCGTTTCTAGTCAGAGTCGGTGCATCGTTTGATTTCCCGGTCGAATCGGTGCATTAAATGCAACCCTGGCATGGTTTTCGGCACAATAACGAAACTAACCAAAACATCACATATCCAGAAAAGTGGATTGGGTGCGTTCGTTTCGTTTCTAGTCGGAATCGGTGCATCGTTTCTTTTCCCGGTCGAATTGCTGCATTAAATGCAACCCTAGCATGGTTTTCGGCACAATAATGAAACTGACCAAAACATCACTATTGGGTCCAAAAAAGTGGATTGCGTGGGTTCGTTTTGTTTCTTGGCTGAATCGGTGGATCGTTTTGTTGTCGGCCCGAACCGGTGCATTAAATGCAACCCCGGCACGGTTGTCGGCACAGTAACGAAACTGACCAACACGAACCAAAACATCACAATTGGGTCCAAAACAGTAGATTGGGTGCGTTCATTTCATTTCTGGACCAAATCGGTGCATCGTTTCGTTTCTGGCCCGAATGGTGCATCTTTTCATTTCTGGCCTGAATCGGTGCATTAAATGCAACCCCAACATGATTTTTGACACAGTAATAAAACTAACCAAAACATCACAATTGGGACAAAAAAATTGATTGGGTGCATTCGTTTCGTTTTTGGCCTGAACTGATGCATTAAATGCAACCCCGGCATAGTTTTCGGCACAATATTGAAAGTGACCAAAACGAACCAAAACATCACTATTGGGTCCAAAAAAGTGGATTGGGTGCGTTCATTTCGTTTCTGGACCGAATCGGTGCATCATTTTGTTTCTGGCACGAATTGGTGCATCGTTTCGTTTATGCCCCGAACTGGTGCATTAAATGCAACCCCGGCATGGTTTTCGGCGTAGTAACGAAACTGACCAAAACATCATAATTTGGTCCAAAATAATTGATTGGGTGCGTTCGTTTCGTTTTTGGCCCGACCCGGTGCATTAAATGCAACCCCGTCATGGTTTTCGGCACAATAACAAAAATGACCAAAACGAACCAAAACATCACTATTGGATTCAGAAAAGTGGATTGGGTGCGTTCGTTTCGTTTATAGTCGGAATCGGTGCGTCGTTTCGTTTCGCGGTCGAATCGGTGCATTAAATGCAACCCTGGCATGGTTTTCGGCACAATAACGAAACTAACCAAAACGAACCAAAACATCACTATTGGGTCCAGAAAAGTGGATTGGGTGCGTTCGTTTAGTTTCTAGTCGTAGTCGGTGCATCGTTTCGTTTCCCGGTCTAATCGCTGCATTAAATGCAACCCTGGCATGGTTTTCGGCACAATATCGAAACTGAACAAAATGAACCAAAACATCACTATTGGGTCAAAAAAGTGGATTGGGTGCGTTCATTTAGTTTCTGCACCGAATCGGTGCATCATTTTGTTTCTGGCCCGAATTGGTGCATCGTTTCGTTTTTGGCCCGAACCGGCGCATTAAATGCAACCCCGGCACGATTTTTGGCACAGTAACAAAACTGACCAAAACATCACAATTGGTTCCAAAAAAATTGATTGGGTGTGTTCGTTTCGTTTCCGGCCCGAAACTAACCAAAACGAACCAAAATATCACTATTAGGTCCAAAAAAGTTTATTGGGTGTGTTCGTTTTGTTTCTGGAATGAATCGGTGCATCGTTTTGTGTCCGGCCTGAATCGGTGCATTAAATGCAACCCCGTCATGATTTTCGGCACAACAACGAAAGTGACCAAAACGAACCAAAACATCACTATTGGATTCAGAAAAGTGGATTGGGTGCGTTCGTTTCGTTTCTAGTCGGAATCGGTGCATCGTTTCATTTCCCGGTCGAATCGGTGCATTAAATGCAACCCTAGCATGGTTTTCGGCACAATAACGAAACTAACCAAAACGAACCAAAACATCACTATTGGATCCAGAAAAGTGGATTGGGTGCGTTCGATTCATTTCTAGTCGGAATCGCTGCATCGTTTTGTTTCCCGGTCGAATTGCTGCATTAAATGCAACCCTGGCATGGTTTTCGGCACAATATTGGAACTGACCAAAACATCACTATTGGGTCCAAAAAAGTTGATTGTGTGTGTTCGTTTTATTTCTGGGCTGAATTGGTTGATTGTTTCGTTTTCGGCCCGAACCGGTGCATTAAATGCAACCCCGGCATGGTTGTCGGCACAATAACGAAAATGACCAAAACGAACCAAAACATCACTATTGGATTCAGAAAAGTGGATTGGGTGCGTTCGTTTCGTTTCTAGTCAGAATCGGTGCATCGTTTCGTTTCCTGGTCGAAGCGCTGCATTAAATGCAACCCTGGCATGGTTTTTGGCACAATATCGAAACTGAACAAAACGAACCAAAACATCACTATTGGATTCAGAAAAGTGGATTGGGTGCGTTCGTTTCGTTTCTAGTCAGAATCGGTGCATCGTTTCATTTCCTGGTCGAATCGGTGCATTAAATGCAATCCTGGCATGGTTTTCGGCACAATAACGAAACTAACCAAAACATCACTATTGGAACCAGAAAAGTGGATTGGGTGCATTCGTTTCGTTTCTAGTCGGAATCGGTGCATCGTTTCGTTTCCCGGTCGAATCGCTTCATTAAATGCAACCCTAGCATGGTTTTCGGCACAATAACGAAACTGACCTAAACATCACTATTGGGTCCAGAAAAGTGGATTGCGTGGGTTCGTTTTGTTTCTAGTCGGAATCGGTGGATCGTTTCGTTTTCCGGTCGAATCGCTGCATTAAATGGAACCCTGGCATGGTTTTCGGCACAATATCGAAACTGAACAAAACGAACCAAAACATCTCTATTGGGTCCAAAAAAGTGGATTTGGTGCATTCGTTTTGTTTCTGGAACGAATCGGTGCATTAAATGCAACCCCGGCATGGTTTTCGGCACAATAACGAAAGTGACCAAAACGAACCAAACAATCACTATTGGATTCAGAAAAATGGATTGGGTGCGTTCGTTTCGTTTATAGTCGGAATCGGTGCGTCGTTGCGTTTCGCGGTCGAATCGGTGCATTAAATGCAACCCTGGCATGGTTTTCGGCACAATAACGAAACTAACCAAAACGAACCAAAACATCACTATTGGGTCCAGAAAAGTGGATTGGGTGCGTTCGTTTAGTTTCTAGTCGTAGTCGGTGCATCGTTTCGTTTCCCGGTCGAATCGCTGCATTAAATGCAACCCTGGCATGGTTTTCGGCACAATATCGAAACTGAACAAAACGAACCAAAACATCACTATTGGGTCAAAAAAGTGGATTGGGTGCGTTCATTTAGTTTCTGGACCGAATCGGTGCATCATTTTGTTTCTGGCCCGAATTGGTGCATCGTTTCGTTTTTGGCCCGAACCGGCGCATTAAATGCAACCCCGGCACGATTTTTGGCACAGTAACAAAACTGACCAAAACATCACAATTGGTTCCAAAAAAATTGATTGGGTGTGTTCGTTTCGTTTCCGGCCCGAAACTAACCAAAACGAACCAAAATATCACTATTAGGTCCAAAAAAGTTTATTGGGTGTGTTCGTTTTGTTTCTGGAATGAATCGGTGCATCGTTTTGTGTCCGGCCTGAATCGGTGCATTAAATGCAACCCCGTCATGATTTTCGGCACAACAACGAAAGTGACCAAAACGAACCAAAACATCACTATTGGATTCAGAAAAGTGGATTGGGTGCGTTCGTTTCGTTTCTAGTCGGAATCGGTGCATCGTTTCATTTCCCGGTCGAATCGGTGCATTAAATGCAACCCTAGCATGGTTTTCGGCACAATAACGAAACTAACCAAAACGAACCAAAACATCACTATTGGATCCAGAAAAGTGGATTGGGTGCGTTCGATTCATTTCTAGTCGGAATCGCTGCATCGTTTTGTTTCCCGGTCGAATTGCTGCATTAAATGCAACCCTGGCATGGTTTTCGGCACAATATTGGAACTGACCAAAACATCACTATTGGGTCCAAAAAAGTTGATTGTGTGTGTTCGTTTTATTTCTGGGCTGAATTGGTTGATTGTTTCGTTTTCGGCCCGAACCGGTGCATTAAATGCAACCCCGGCATGGTTGTCGGCACAATAACGAAAATGACCAAAACGAACCAAAACATCACTATTGGATTCAGAAAAGTGGATTGGGTGCGTTCGTTTCGTTTCTAGTCAGAATCGGTGCATCGTTTCGTTTCCCGGTCGAAGCGCTGCATTAAATGCAACCCTGGCATGGTTTTTGGCACAATATCGAAACTGAACAAAACGAACCAAAACATCACTATTGGATTCAGAAAAGTGGATTGGGTGCGTTCGTTTCGTTTCTAGTCAGAATCGGTGCATCGTTTCATTTCCTGGTCGAATCGGTGCATTAAATGCAATCCTGGCATGGTTTTCGGCACAATAACGAAACTAACCAAAACATCACTATTGGAACCAGAAAAGTGGATTGGGTGCATTCGTTTCGTTTCTAGTCGGAATCGGTGCATCGTTTCGTTTCCCGGTCGAATCGCTTCATTAAATGCAACCCTAGCATGGTTTTCGGCACAATAACGAAACTGACCTAAACATCACTATTGGGTCCAAAAAAGTGGATTGCGTGGGTTCGTTTTGTTTCTAGTCGGAATCGGTGGATCGTTTCGTTTTCCGGTCGAATCGCTGCATTAAATGGAACCCTGGCATGGTTTTCGGCACAATATCGAAACTGAACAAAACGAACCAAAACATCTCTATTGGGTCCAAAAAAGTGGATTTGGTGCATTCGTTTTGTTTCTGGAACGAATCGGTGCATTAAATGCAACCCCGGCATGGTTTTCGGCACAATAACGAAAGTGACCAAAACGAACCAAACAATCACTATTGGATTCAGAAAAATGGATTGGGTGCGTTCGTTTCGTTTATAGTCGGAATCGGTGCGTCGTTGCGTTTCGCGGTCGAATCGGTGCATTAAATGCAACCCTGGCATGGTTTTCGGCACAATAACGAAACTAACCAAAACGAACCAAAACATCACTATTGGGTCCAGAAAAGTGGATTGGGTGCGTTCGTTTAGTTTCTAGTCGTAGTCGGTGCATCGTTTCGTTTCCCGGTCGAATCGCTGCATTAAATGCAACCCTGGCATGGTTTTCGGCACAATATCGAAACTGAACAAAACGAACCAAAACATCACTATTGGGTCAAAAAAGTGGATTGGGTGCGTTCATTTAGTTTCTGGACCGAATCGGTGCATCATTTTGTTTCTGGCCCGAATTGGTGCATCGTTTCGTTTTTGGCCCGAACCGGCGCATTAAATGCAACCCCGGCACGATTTTTGGCACAGTAACAAAACTGACCAAAACATCACAATTGGTTCCAAAAAAATTGATTGGGTGTGTTCGTTTCGTTTCCGGCCCGAAACTAACCAAAACGAACCAAAATATCACTATTAGGTCCAAAAAAGTTTATTGGGTGTGTTCGTTTTGTTTCTGGAATGAATCGGTGCATCGTTTTGTGTCCGCCCTGAATCGGTGCATTAAATGCAACCCCGTCATGATTTTCGGCACAACAACGAAAGTGACCAAAACGAACCAAAACATCACTATTGGATTCAGAAAAGTGGATTGGGTGCGTTCGTTTCGTTTCTAGTCGGAATCGGTGCATCGTTTCATTTCCCGGTCGAATCGGTGCATTAAATGCAACCCTAGCATGGTT
Source organism: Echinochloa phyllopogon (assembly GCA_033239725.1). Classification (NCBI taxonomy): domain Eukaryota; kingdom Viridiplantae; phylum Streptophyta; class Magnoliopsida; order Poales; family Poaceae; genus Echinochloa; species Echinochloa phyllopogon. The sequence continues at coordinate 33,585,529 of BTCW01000014.1, read as the reverse complement.
TTCGGCACAATAACGAAACTAACCAAAACGAACCAAAACATCACTATTGGATCCAGAAAAGTGGATTGGGTGCGTTCGATTCATTTCTAGTCGGAATCGCTGCATCGTTTTGTTTCCCGGTCGAATTGCTGCATTAAATGCAACCCTGGCATGGTTTTCGGCACAATATTGGAACTGACCAAAACATCACTATTGGGTCCAAAAAAGTTGATTGTGTGTGTTCGTTTTATTTCTGGGCTGAATTGGTTGATTGTTTCGTTTTCGGCCCGAACCGGTGCATTAAATGCAACCCCGGCATGGTTGTCGGCACAATAACGAAAATGACCAAAACGAACCAAAACATCACTATTGGATTCATAAAAAGTGGATTAGGTGCGTTCGTTTCGTTTCTAGTCAGAATCGGTGCATCGTTTCGTTTCCCGGTCGAAGCGCTGCATTAAATGCAACCCTGGCATGGTTTTTGGCACAATATCGAAACTGAACAAAACGAACCAAAACATCACTATTGGATTCAGAAAAGTGGATTGGGTGCGTTCGTTTCGTTTCTAGTCAGAATCGGTGCATCGTTTCATTTCCTGGTCGAATCGGTGCATTAAATGCAACCCTGGCATGGTTTTCGGCACAATAGCGAAACTAACCAAAACATCACTATTGGAACCAGAAAAGTGGATTGGGTGCATTCGTTTCGTTTCTAGTCGGAATCGGTGCATCGTTTCGTTTCCCGGTCGAATCGCTTCATTAAATGCAACCCTAGCATGGTTTTCGGCACAATAACGAAACTGACCTAAACATCACTATTGGGTCCAGAAAAGTGGATTGCGTGGGTTCGTTTTGTTTCTAGTCGGAATCGGTGGATCGTTTCGTTTTCCGGTCGAATCGCTGCATTAAATGGAACCCTGGCATGGTTTTCGGCACAATATCGAAACTGAACAAAACGAACCAAAACATCTCTATTGGGTCCAAAAAAGTGGATTTGGTGCATTCGTTTTGTTTCTGGAACGAATCGGTGCATTAAATGCAACCCCATCATGGTTTTCGGCACAATAACAAAAATGACCAAAACGAACCATAACATCACTATTGGATTCAGAAAAGTGGATTGGGTGCGTTCGTTTCGTTTATAGTCGGAATCGGTGCGTCGTTGCGTTTCGCGGTCGAATCGGTGCATTAAATGCAACCCTGGCATGGTTTTCGGCACAATAACGAAACTAACCAACACAAACCAAAACATTACTATTGGGTCCAAAACAGTAGATTGGGTGCGTTCATTTCATTTTTGGAACGAATTGAAGCATCGTTTCGTTTCTGGCCCGAATGGTGCATCATTTCATTTCTGGACCGAATCGGTGCATTAAATGCAACCCCAACATGATTTTTGACACAGTAATAAAACTAACCAAAACATCACAATTGGGACAAAAAAATTGATTGGGTGCATTCGTTTCGTTTTTGGCCTGAACTGATGCATTAAATGCAACCCCGGCATAGTTTTCGGCACAATATTGAAAGTGACCAAAACGAACCAAAACATCACTATTGGGTCCAAAAAAGTGGATTGGGTGCGTTCATTTCGTTTCTGGACCGAATCGGTGCATCATTTTGTTTCTGGCACGAATTGGTGCATCGTTTCGTTTATGCCCCGAACTGGTGCATTAAATGCAACCCCGGCATGGTTTTCGGCGTAGTAACGAAACTGACCAAAACATCACAATTTGGTCCAAAATAATTGATTGGGTACGTTCGTTTCGTTTTTGGCCCGACCCGGTGCATTAAATGCAACCCCGTCATGGTTTTCGGCACAATAACAAAAATGACCAAAACGAACCAAAACATCACTATTGGATTCAGAAAAGTGGATTGGGTGCGTTCGTTTCGTTTATAGTCGGAATCGGTGCGTCGTTGCGTTTCGCGGTCGAATCGGTGCATTAAATGCAACCCTGGCATGGTTTTCGGCACAATAACGAAACTAACCAAAACGAACCAAAACATCACTATTGGGTCCAGAAAAGTGGATTGGGTGCGTTCGTTTAGTTTCTAGTCGTAGTCGGTGCATCGTTTCGTTTCCCGGTCGAATCGCTGCATTAAATGCAACCCTGGCATGGTTTTCGGCACAATATCGAAACTGAACAAAACGAACCAAAACATCACTATTGGGTCAAAAAAGTGGATTGGGTGCGTTCATTTAGTTTCTGGACCGAATCGGTGCATCATTTTGTTTCTGGCCCGAATTGGTGCATCGTTTCGTTTTTGGCCCGAACCGGCGCATTAAATGCAACCCCGGCACGATTTTTGGCACAGTAACAAAACTGACCAAAACATCACAATTGGTTCCAAAAAAATTGATTGGGTGTGTTCGTTTCGTTTCCGGCCCGAAACTAACCAAAACGAACCAAAATATCACTATTAGGTCCAAAAAAGTTTATTGGGTGTGTTCGTTTTGTTTCTGGAATGAATCGGTGCATCGTTTTGTGTCCGGCCTGAATCGGTGCATTAAATGCAACCCCGTCATGATTTTCGGCACAACAACGAAAGTGACCAAAACGAACCAAAACATCACTATTGGATTCAGAAAAGTGGATTGGGTGCGTTCGTTTCGTTTCTAGTCGGAATCGGTGCATCGTTTCATTTCCCGGTCGAATCGGTGCATTAAATGCAACCCTAGCATGGTTTTCGGCACAATAACGAAACTAACCAAAACGAACCAAAACATCACTATTGGATCCAGAAAAGTGGATTGGGTGCGTTCGATTCATTTCTAGTCGGAATCGCTGCATCGTTTTGTTTCCCGGTCGAATTGCTGCATTAAATGCAACCCTGGCATGGTTTTCGGCACAATATTGGAACTGACCAAAACATCACTATTGGGTCCAAAAAAGTTGATTGTGTGTGTTCGTTTTATTTCTGGGCTGAATTGGTTGATTGTTTCGTTTTCGGCCCGAACCGGTGCATTAAATGCAACCCCGGCATGGTTGTCGGCACAATAACGAAAATGACCAAAACGAACCAAAACATCACTATTGGATTCAGAAAAGTGGATTGGGTGCGTTCGTTTCGTTTCTAGTCAGAATCGGTGCATCGTTTTGTTTCCTGGTCGAAGCGCTGCATTAAATGCAACCTTGGCATGGTTTTTGGCAAAATATCGAAACTGAACAAAACGAACCAAAACATCTCTATTGGGTCCAAAAAAGTGGATTTGGTGCATTCGTTTTGTTTCTGGAACGAATCGGTGCATTAAATGCAACCCCGGCATGGTTTTCAGCACAATAACGAAAGTGACCAAAACGAACCAAACAATCACTATTGGATTCAGAAAAATGGATTGGGTGCGTTCGTTTCGTTTCTAGTCAGAATCGGCGCATCGTTTCGTTTCCCGGTCGAATCGGTGCATTAAATGCAAGCCTGGCATGGTTTTCGGCGCAGTAACGAAACTGACAAAAACATGGTCCAAAATAATTGATTGGGTGCGTTCGTTTCGTTTTTGGCCCGACCCGGTGCATTAAATGCAACCCCGTCAAGGTTTTCGGCACAATAACAAAAATGACCAAAACGAACCAAAACATCACTATTGGATTCAGAAAAGTGGATTGGGTGCGTTCGTTTCGTTTATAGTCGGAATCGGTGCGTCGTTTCGTTTCGCGGTCGAATCGGTGCATTAAATGCAACCCTGACATGGTTTTCGGCACAATAACGAAACTGACCGAAACATCACTATTGGGTCCAAAAAAGTGGATTGCGTGGGTTCGTTTCGTTTCTAGTCAGAATCGGTTCATCGTTTCGTTTCTCGGTCGAATCGGTGCATTAAATGCAACACTGGCATGATTTTCTGCACAATATCGAAACTAAACAAAACGAACCAAAACATCTCTATTGTGTCCAAAAAAGTGGATTGGGTGCGTTCATTTCATTTCTGGACTGAATCGGTGCACCATTTTGTTTTTGGCCCCAATTGGTGCATCATTTCGTTTTTGGCCCGAACTGGTGTATTAAATGCAACACCGGCATGGTTTTTGACGCAGTAACGAAACTGGCCAAAATGAACCAAAATATCACTATTGGGTCCAAAAAAGTGGATTGGGTGCGTTCATTTCATTTTTGGACCGAATTGGTGCATCATTTCGTGTGTGGCCGAAATTGGTGCATCGTTTCGTTTTCGGCCCGAACCGGCGCATTAAATGCAACCTCGACACGGTTTTTGGCACAATATTGAAAGTGACCAAAACGAACCAAAACATCACTATTAGATTCATAAAAGAGGATTAGGTGCGTCCGTTTCATTTCTAGTCGGAATCGGTGCATCGTTTCGTTTCCCGGTCGAATCGCTGCATTAAATGCAACCCTGGCATGGTGATGAGGACATCACATGCTCGGATATGACCATACGCCATGATGTGTGTTCAATGTCATTTTCAGAAATATATAGCTGGATCAAAAAGAGTGTTAAACATACATGGAAGGCATGGAGGACCAAAGAAGTTGATTGGGGACCAATTCTAAGTATTTCCATATTTTCCATTAGGCTACCACATCACAATGGCCCAAGGAAGGAAAGAGACCAAATCCAACACGTTTTGGAAAGTCTGGATTCGGACTGCAGAAAAACATCAACTTGTGATGGACATCACTGTCGCATACGGACTCGGATTGGGGCGTTCAAGTACTTCACGGAAAGCTTATCAAGTCTACTTTCCAAAGGATCTGACCGAACATCCATATCTATTCGGAGTCGTCCAGAATCGTCTATTTGCTCCGAGATGTTTTCTGCCCATGATGCTGCGCCATCTTATTTTGGCCCGATGGGCCGTGTATCATGTAGAGTCCATTAGGGATGCATCCTAGGGTTGGAGCACGACCCCAGCACCCCTGTGGTCGTCCTCCCTTGTCTTATACCCCTTAGCCGCCGCCAAGAACACTTGGGTTTTGTTTAGATCAAGTTTAGCCATTGCTACTTGTTTGTAAGCGCGCGTGCTAGTCCAGCCGCCCGTCTTTGAGTCTTCGGAACCCCACCTTTGTGATTTCAGATTAGTTATTATCTCCAAATTTGCAATTCAGTTGCTTGTTCTACTTGTTCTTGCTTGTTCTTCGATTGCTTGCAGGAATTACCCTAGTGGTTTGGTTGATTGTGCTCTACAAGATCATGGCAACCGCTGGAGTTGGTGTATCGGTTGCTAAGGCGTAGTCTTTGGAAGGCTGTAGTCGGGCTGTCAACGTCGTCTCCTCCAATCGAGTTATCCCCCACGCCTCTCATCGAAAGATCGGGCATAAATCCTAGCGGGTTCCCATCACATGGTTTTCAGCACAATATCGAAACTGAACAAAATGAACCAAAACATCACTATTGGGTCAAAAAAGTGGATTGTGTGCGTTCGTTTCGTTTCTGGACCGAATCGGTGCATCATTTTGTTTCTGGCCCGAATTGGTGCATCGTTTCGTTTTTGGCCCGAACTGTTGTATTAAATGCAACACCGGCATGGTTTTTGACGCAGTAAGGAAACTGACCAAGATGAAACAAAACATCACTATTGGGTCAAAAAAGTGGATTGGGTGTGTTCATTTCATTTCTGGACCGAATCGGTGCATCATTTCGTTTGTGGCCCAAATTGGTGCATCGTTTCGTTTTTGGCCCGAACCGGCGCATTAAATGCAACCCCGGCATGGTTTTCGGCGCAGTAACGAAACTGACCAAAACATCACAATTGGGTCCAAAATAATTGATTGGGTGTGTTCGTTTCATTTTTGGCCCGAACCGGTGCATTAAATGCAACCCCATCATAGTTTTCGGCACAATAACGAAAATGACCAAAACGAACAAAAACATCACTATTGGGTCCAAAAAAGTGGATTGGGTGCGTTCATTTCATTTCTGGACCGAATCGGTGCACCATTTTGTTTCTGGCCCGAATTGGTGCATCGTTTCGTTTTTGGCCCGAACTGGTGTATTAAATGCAACACCGGCATGGTTTTTGACGCAGTAACGAAACTGACCAAAATGAACCAAAACATCACTATTGGGTCCAAAAAAGTGGATTGGGTGCGTTCATTCCAAATCTAGACCGAATCGGTGCACCATTTTGTTTTTGGCCCGAATTGGTGCATCGTTTCGTTTTTTGCCCGAACCGATGCACTAAATGCAACCCCGTCATGGTTTTCGGCACAATAACAAAAATGACCAAAACGAACCAAAACATCACTATTGGATTCAGAAAAGTGGATTGGGTGCGTTCGTTTCGTTTCTAGTCGGAATCGGTGCGTCGTTTCGTTTCCCGGTCGAATCGGTGCATTAAATGCAACCCTGGCATGGTTTTCGGCACAATAACGAAACTAACCAAAACATCACTATTGGGTCCGGAAAAGTGGATTCGGTGCGTTCGTTTCGTTTCTAGTCGGAATCGGTGCATCGTTTCTCGGTCGAATCGGTGCATTAAATGCAAACCCGGCATGGTTGTCGCCACAGTAACGAAACTGACCAACACGAACCAAAACATCTCTATTGGGTCCAAAAAAGTGGATTGGGTGCGTTGATTTCATTTCTGGACCGAATCGGTGCACCATTTTGTTTTTGGCCCGAATTGGTGCATCATTTCGTTTTTGGCCCGAACTGGTGTATTAAAAGCAACACCGGCATGGTTTTTGATGCAGTAACGAAACTGACCAAAATGAACCAAAATATCACTATTGGGTCCAAAATAGTGGATTGGGTGCGTTCATTTCATTTCTGGACCGAATCGGTGCATCATTTCGTTTGTGGCCCAAATCGGTGCGTCGTTTCGTTTCCCGGCCGAATCGGTGCATTAAATGCAGCCCTAGCATGGTTTTCGGCACAATAACGAAACTAACGAAAAAGAAACCAAAACATCACTATTGGGTCCAGGAAAGTAGATTGGGTGTGTTCGTTTCGTTTCTAGTCGGAATCGGTGCATCGTTTCGTTTCCCGGTCGAAGCACTGCATTAAATGCAACCCTGGCATGATTTTTGGCACAACATCGAAACTGAACAAAACGGACCAAAACATCACTATTGGATTCAGAAAAGTGGATTGGGTGCGTTCGTTTCGTTTCTAGTCAGAATCGGTGCATCGTTTCATTTCCCGGTCGAATCGGTGCATTAAATGCAACCATGGCATGGTTTCAGCACAATAACGAAACTGACCAAAACATCACTATTGGGTCCAAAAAAGTGGATTGCGTGTGTTCGTTTTCGGCACAATAACGAAAATGACCAACACGAACCAAAAAGTCACTATTGGGTCCAAAAAAGTAGATTGGGTGTGTTCATTTCATTTCTGGAATGAATCGATGCATCGTTTCGTTTCTGGCCCGAATGGTGCATCATTTCATTTCTGGCCCGAATCGGTGCATTAAATGCAACCCCGGCATGATTTTTAACACAGTAACGAAACTAACCAAAACATCCCAATTGGGACCAAAAAAATTGATTGGGTGCGTTCGTTTCGTTTTCGGCCCGAACCGATGCATTAAATGCAACCTCGGCATGGTTTTCGGCACAATAACGAAAGTGACCAAAACGAACCAAAACATCACTATTGGGTCCAAAAAAGTGGATTGGGTGCGTTCATTTTGTTTCTGGACCGAATCGGTGCATCATTTTGTTTCTGGCCCGAATTGGTGCATCGTTTCATTTTTGGCCCGAACTGGTGCATTAAATGCAACCCCGGCATGGTTTTCGGCGCAGTAACGAAACTGACCAAAACATCACAATTGGGTCCAAAATAATTGATTGGGTGCATTCGTTTCGTTTTCGGCCTGAACCGATGCATTAAATACAACCCTGGCATGGTTTTCGGCACAATATTGAAAGTGACCAAAACGAACCAAAACATCACTATTGGGTCCAAAAAAGTGGATTGGGTGCGTTCATTTCGTTTCTGGACCGAATCGGTGCATCATTTTGTTTCTGACCCGAATTAGTGCATCGTTGAATGAGCTTACAAAGAAGGGAGTGCCTTTTCGTTGGGACAAAGAGCAAGAGAATGCTTTCAACATGCTGAAAGATAAGTTAACACATGCACCTCTCCTCCAACTTCCTGATTTTAATCAAACTTTTGAGCTTGAGTGTGATGCTAGTGGAATTGGATTGGGTGGTGTTTTGCTGCAAGAGGGAAAACCAGTTGCATATTTTAGTGAAAAATTGAGCGGGCCTGTTCTGAATTATTCCACTTATGACAAAGAATTGTATGCTCTTGTTCGCACATTGGAAACTTGGCAGCATTATTTGTGGCCCAAAGAGTTTGTTATTCATTCTGATCATGAATCATTGAAACATATTCGTAGTCAAGGAAAACTGAACCGTAGGCATGCTAAGTGGGTTGAATTTATTGAATCTTTTCCTTATGTTATTAAGCACAAGAAAGGGAAAGAAAATGTTATTGCTAATGCCTTGTCTAGGAGATATACATTGCTGAACCAACTTGATTACAAAATATTTGGATTAGAAACAATTAAAGACCTGTATGCTAATGATGCTGATTTTAAAGAGGTGTTGCTGCATTGTAAAGATGGGAAAGGATGGAACAAATTCATCGTTAGTGATGGGTTTGTGTTTAGAGCTAACAATCTATGCATTCCAGCTAGCTCCGTTCGCTTGTTGTTGCTGCAGGAAGCGCATGGAGGTCGCTTGATGGGGCATTTTGTAGCCAAAAAGACGGAAGATATACTTGCTGGTCATTTCTTTTGGCCAAAGATGAAAAGCTCATGGTTTTCGGCACAATAACGAAACTAACCAAAACGAACCAAAACATCACTATTGGATCCAGAAAAGTGGATTGGGTGCGTTCGTGTCGTTTCTAGTCGGAATCGGTGCATCGTTTCGTTTCCCGGTCGAATCGCTGCATTAAATGCAACCCTGGCATGGTTTTCGGCACAATAACGAAACTGACCGAAACATCACTATTGGGTCCAAAAAAGTGGATTGCGTGTGTTCGTTTTCGACACAATAACGAAAATGACCAAAACGAACCAAAACATCACTATTGGATTCAGAAAAGTGGATTGGGTGCGTTCGTTTCGTTTCTAGTCGGAATCGGTGCATCGTTTCGTGTCCCGGTCGAAGCGCTGCATTAAATGCAACCCTGGCATGGTTTTCAGCACAATATCGAAACTGAACAAAATGAACCAAAACATCACTATTGGGTCCAAAAAAGTGGATTTGGTGCGTTCATTTCTTTTTTGGACCGAATCGGTGCATCATTTTGTTTCTGGCCCGAATTGGTGCATCGTTTCGTTTTTGGCCCGAACCGGCGCATGAAATGCAACCCCGACACGGTTTTTGGCACAGTAACTGACCAAAACATCACAATTGGTTCTAGAAAAATTGATTGGGTGTGTTTGTTTCATTTCCGGCCCGAAACTAACCAAAACGAACCAAAATATCACTATTGGGTCCAAAAAAGTGGATTGGGTGTGTTCGTTTTGTTTCTGGAACGAATCAGTACATCCTTTTGTGTCCGGTCTGAATCGGTGCATTAAATGCAACCCCAGCATGGTTTTCAGCACAATAACTAAAGTGACCAAAACGAACCAAAACATCACTATTAGATTCAGAAAAGTAGATTGGGTGCGTTCGTTTCATTTCTAGTCAGAATCGGTGCATCGTTTCATTTCCCGGTCAAATCGATGCATTAAATGCAAGCCTAGCATGGTTTTTGGCACAATAACGAAATTAACCAAAACAAACGAAAACATCACTATTGGATCCAGAAAAGTGGATTGGGTGCGTTCGTTTCGTTTCTAGTCGGAATCGGTGCATCGTTTCGTTTCCCGGTCGAATCGCTGCATTAAATGCAACCATGGCATGGTTTTCATCACAATATCGAAACTGAACAAAACGAACCAAAACACCACTATTGGGTCCAAAAAAGTGGATTTGGTGCGTTCATTTCTTTTCTGGACCGAATCGGTGCATCATTTTGTTTCTGGCCCGAATTGGTGCATCGTTTCGTTTTTGGCCCGAACCGGCGCATTAAATGCAACCCCGACACGGTTTTTGGCACAGTAACTGACCAAAACATCACAATTGGTTCCAGAAAAATTGATTGGGTGTGTTTGCTTCATTTCCGGCCCGAAACTAACCAAAACGAACCAAAATATCACTATTGGGTCCAAAAAAGTGGATTGGGTGTGTTCGTTTTGTTTCTGGAACGAATCGGTGCATCCTTTTGTGTCCGGTCTGAATCGGTGCATTAAATGCAACCCCAACATGGTTTTTGGCACAATAACTAAAGTGACCAAAATGAACCAAAACATCACTATTGGATTCAGAATAGTAGATTGGGTGCGTTCGTTTCATTTCTAGTCAGAATCGGTGCATCGTTTCATTTCCCGTCGAATCGGTGCATTAAATGCAACCCAGGCATGGTTTTCGGCACAATAACGAAACTAACCAAAACGAACCAAAACATCACTATTGGATCCAGAAAAGTGGATTGGGTGCGTTCGTTTCGTTTCTAGTCAGAATCGGTGCATCGTTTCGTTTCCCGGTCGAATCGCTGCATTAAATGCAACCCTGTCATGGTTTTCGGCACAATAACGAAACTGACCAAAACATCACTATTGGGTCCATAGAAGTGGATTGCGTGTATTCGTTTTGTTTCTGGGCCGAATTGGTGGATCGTTTCGTTTTCGGCCCGAACCGGTGCATTAAATGCAAACCCGGCATGGTTGTCGGCACAGTAACGAAACTGACCAACACGAACCAAAACATCACTATTGGGTCCAAAAAAGTAGATTGGGTGCGTTCATTCCATTTCTGGACCGTATCGGTGCATTAAATGCAACCCCGGCATGATTTTCGACACAGTAACAAAACTAATTAAAACATCACAATTGGGACCAAAAAAATTGATTGGGTACATTCGTTTCATTTTCGGCACAATATCGAAAGTGACCAAAACGAACCAAAACATCACTATTGGGTCCAAAAAAGTGGATTGGGTGCGTTCATTTCGTTTCTGGACCGAATCGGTGTATCATTTTGTTTCTGGCCTGAATTGGTGCATCGTTTCGTTTTTGGCTCGAACTGGTGCATTAAATGCAACCCTGGCATGGTTTTCGGCGCAGTAACGAAACTGACCAAAAACATCAAAATTAGGTCCAAAATAATTAATTGGGTGCGTTCGTTTCGTTTTTGGCCTGAATTTGTGCATCGTTTCGTTTTTGGCCCGAACCGATACATTAAATGCAACCCCATCATGGTTTTCGGCACGATAACGAAAATGACCAAAACGAACCAAAATATCACTATTGGATTCAGAAAAGCGGATTGGGTGCGTTCGTTTCGTTTCTTGTCAGAATCGGTGCGTCGTTTCGTTTCTCGGTCGAATCGGTGCATTAAATGCAACCCTGGCATGTTTTTTGGCACAATAACGAAAGTAACCAAAACGAACCAAAACATCACTATTGGGTCAAGAAAAGTGGATTGGGTGCGTTCGTTTCGTTTCTAGTCGGAATCGGTGCATCGTTTCGTTTCCCGGTCGAATCGCTGCATTAAATGTAACCGTGGCATGATTTTCAGCACAATATCGAAACTGAACAAAACGAACCAAAACATCACTATTGGGTCCAAAAAAGTGGATTGGGTGCGTTCATTTCATTTCTGGACCGAATCGGTGCACCATTTTGTTTCTGACCCGAATTGGTGCATCGTTTGGTTTTTGGCCCGAACTGGTGTATTAAATGCAACACCGGCATGGTTTTTGACGCAGTAACGAAACTGACCAAAATGAACCAAAACATCACTATTGGGTTTGAAAAAGTGGATTGGGTGCGTTGATTCCAAATCTGGACCGAATCGGTGCACCATTTTGTTTTTGGCCCGAATTGGTGCATCGTTTCGTTTTTTGCCCGAACCGGTGCATTAATTGCAACCCCGACATGGTTTTCGGCACAATAACGAAAATGACCAAAACAAACCAAAACATCACTATTGGATTCAGAAAAGTGGATTGGGTGCGTTCGTTTCGTTTCTAGTCGGAATCGGTGCGTCGTTTCGTTTCCCGGTCGAATCGGTGTATTAAAAGCAACCCTGGCATGGTTTTCGGCACAACAACGAAACTAACCAAAACGAACGAAAACATCACTATTGGGTCCAGAAAAGTGGATTGGGTGCGTTCGTTTCGTTTCTAGTCGAAATCGGTGCATCGTTTCGTTTCCCGGTCGAATCGCTGCATTAAATGCAACCGTGGCAGGATTTTCGGCACAATATCGAAACTGAACAAAACGAACCAAAACATCACTATTGGGTCCAAAAAAGTGGATTGGGTGCGTTCATTTCATTTCTGGACCGAATCGGTGCACCATTTTGTTTCTGACCCGAATTGGTGCATCGTTTGGTTTTTGGCCCGAACTGGTGTATTAAATGCAACACCGGCATGGTTTTTGACGCAGTAACGAAACTGACCAAAATGAACCAAAACATCACTATTGGGTTTGAAAAAGTGGATTGGGTGCATTGATTCCAAATCTTGACTGAATCGGTGCACCATTTTGTTTTTGGCCCGAATTGGTGCATCGTTTCGTTTTTTGCCCGAACCGGTGCATTAATTGCAACCCCGTCATGGTTTTCGGCACAATAATGAAATGACCAAAACAAACCAAAACATCACTATTGGATTCAGAAAAGTGGATTGGGTGCGTTCGTTTCGTTTCTAGTCGGAATCGGTGCGTCGTTTCGTTTCCCAGTCGAATCGGTGTATTAAAAGCAACCCTGGCATGGTTTTCAGCACAACAACGAAACTAACCAAAACAAACGAAAACATCACTATTGGGTCCAGAAAAGTGGATTGGGTGCGTTCGTTTCGTTTCAAGTCGGAATCGGTGCGTCGTTTCGTTTCCCGGTCGAATCGGTGTATTAAAAGCAACCCTGGCATGGTTTTCGGCACAACAACGAAACTAACCAAAACGAACGAAAACATCACTATTGGGTCCAGAAAAGTGGATTGGGTGCGTTCGTTTCGTTTCTAGTTGGAATCGGTGTATCCTTTCGTTTTCCGGTCGAATCGCTACATCAAATACAACCCTGGCATGATTTTCGGCACAATATCGAAACTAAACAAAACGAACCAAAACATCTCTATTGTGTCCAAAAAAGTGGATTGGGTGCGTTCATTTCATTTCTGAACCGAATCGGTGCACCATTTTGTTTTTTGCCCCAATTGGTGCATCATTTCGTTTTTGGCCCGAACTGGTGTATTAAATGCAACACCGGCATGGTTTTTGACGCAGTAACGAAACTGGCCAAAATGAACCAAAATATCACTATTGGGTCCAAAAAAGTGGATTGGGTGCGTTCATTTCATTTTTGGACCGAATTGGTGCATCATTTCGTGTGTGGCCGAAATTGGTGCATCGTTTCATTTTCGGCCCGAACCGGCGCATTAAATGCAACCTCGACACGGTTTTTGGCACAATATTGAAAGTGACCAAAACGAACCAAAACATCACTATTGGATTCATAAAAGAGGATTAGGTGCGTCTGTTTCATTTCTAGTTGGAATCGGTGCATCGTTTCGTTTCCCGGTCGAATCGCTGCATTAAATGCAACCCTGGCATGGTGATGAGGACATCACATGCTCGGATATGACCATACGCCATGATGTGTGTTCAATGTCATTTTCAGAAATATATAGCTGGATCAAAAAGAGTGTTAAACATACATGGAAGGCATGGAGGACCAAAGAAGTTGATTGGGGACTAATTCTAAGTATTTCCATATTTAACATTAGGCTACCACATCACAATGGCCCAAGGAAGGAAAGAGACCAAATCCAACACGTTTTGGAAAGTCTAGATTCGGACTGCAGAAAAACATCAACTTGTGATGGACATCACTGTCGCATACAGACTCGGATTGGGGCGTTCAAGTACTTCACGGAAAGCTTATCAAGTCTACTTTCCAACGGATCTGACCGAACATCCATATCTATTCGGAGTCGTCCAGAATCGTCTATTTGCTCCGAGATGTTTTCTGCCCATGATGCTGCGCCATCTTATTTTGGCCCGATGGGCCGTGTATCATGTAGAGTCCATTAGGGATGCATCCTAGGGTTGGAGCACGACCCCAGCACCCCTGTGGTCGTCCTCCCTTGTCTTATACCCCTTAGCCGCCGCCAAGAACACTTGGGTTTTGTTTAGATCAAGTTTAGCCATTGCTACTTGTTTGTAAGCGCGCGTGCTAGTCCAGCCGCCCGTCTTTGAGTCTTCGGAACCCCACCTTTGTGATTTCAGATTGGTTATTATCTCCAAATTTGCAATTCAGTTGCTTGTTGTACTTGTTCTTGCTTGTTCTTCGATTGCTTGCAGGAATTACCCTAGTGGTTTGGTTGATTGTGCTCTACAAGATCATGGCAACCGCTGGAGTTGGTGTATCGGTTGCTAAGGCGTAGTCTTTGGAAGGCTGTAGTCGGGCTGTCAACGTCGTCTCCTCCAATTGAGTTATCCTCCACGCCTCTCATCGAAAGATCGGGCATAAATCCTAGCGGGTTCCCATCACATGGTTTTCAGCACAATATCGAAACTGAACAAAATGAACAAAACATCACTATTGGGTCAAAAAAGTGGATTGGGTGCGTTCGTTTCGTTTCTGGACCGAATCGGTGCATCATTTTGTTTCTGGCCCGAATTGGTGCATCGTTTCGTTTTTGGCCCGAACTGTTGTATTAAATGCAACACGGGCATGGTTTTTGACGCAGTAAGGAAACTGACCAAGATGAAACAAAACATCACTATTGGGTCAAAAAAGTGGATTGGGTGTGTTCATTTCATTTCTGGACCGAATCGGTGCATCATTTCGTTTGTGGCCCAAATTGGTGCATCGTTTCGTTTTTGGCCCGAACCGGCGCATTAAATGCAACCCCGGCATGGTTTTCGGCGCAGTAACGAAACTGACCAAAACATCACAATTGGGTCCAAAATAATTGATTGGGTGTGTTCGTTTCATTTTTGGCCCGAACCGGTGCATTAAATGCAACCCCATCATAGTTTTCGGCACAATAACGAAAATGACCAAAACGAACAAAAACATCACTATTGGGTCCAAAAAAGTGGATTGGGTGCGTTCATTTCATTTCTGGACCGAATCGGTGCACCATTTTGTTTCTGGCCCGAATTGGTGCATCGTTTCGTTTTTGGCCCGAACTGGTGTATTAAATGCAACACCGGCATGGTTTTTGACGCAGCAACGAAACTGACCAAAATGAACCAAAACATCACTATTGGGTCCAAAAAAGTGGATTGGGTGCGTTCATTCCAAATCTAGACCGAATCGGTGCACCATTTTGTTTTTTGCCCGAATTGGTGCATCGTTTCGTTTTTTGCCCGAACCGATGCACTAAATGCAACCCTGTCATGGTTTTCGGCACAATAACGAAAATGACCAAAACGAACCAAAACATCACTATTGGATTCAGAAAAGTGGATTGGGTGCGTTCGTTTCGTTTCTAGTCGGAATCGGTGCGTCGTTTCGTTTCCCGGTCGAATCGGTGCATTAAATGCAACCCTGGCATGGTTTTCGGCACAATAACGAAACTAACCAAAACATCACTATTGGGTCCGGAAAAGTGGATTGGGTGCGTTCGTTTCGTTTCTAGTCGGAATCGGTGCATCGTTTCTCGGTCGAATCGGTGCATTAAATGCAAACCCGGCATGGTTGTCGGCACAGTAACGAAACTGACCAACACGAACCAAAACATCTCTATTGGGTCCAAAAAAGTGGATTGGGTGCGTTCATTTCATTTCTGGACCGAATCGGTGCACCATTTTGTTTTTGGCCCGAATTGGTGCATCATTTCGTTTTTGGCCCGAACTGGTGTATTAAAAGCAACACCGGCATGGTTTTTGATGCAGTAACGAAACTGACCAAAATGAACCAAAATATCACTATTGGGTCCAAAATAGTGGATTGGGTGCGTTCATTTCATTTCTGGACCGAATCGGTGCATCATTTCGTTTGTGGCCCAAATCGGTGCGTCGTTTCGTTTCCCGGCCGAATCGGTGCATTAAATGCAGCCCTAGCATGGTTTTCGGCACAATAACGAAACTAACCAAAAAGAAACCAAAACATCACTATTGGGTCCAGGAAAGTAGATTGGGTGTGTTCGTTTCGTTTCTAGTCGGAATCGGTGCATCGTTTCGTTTCCCGGTCGAAGCGCTGCATTAAATGCAACCCTGGCATGATTTTTGGCACAACATCGAAACTGAACAAAACGGACCAAAACATCACTATTGGATTCAGAAAAGTGGATTGGGTGCGTTCGTTTCGTTTGTAGTCAGAATCGGTGCATCGTTTCATTTCCCGGTCGAATCGGTGCATTAAATGCAACCCTGGCATGGTTTCGGCACAATAACGAAACTGACCAAAACATCACTATTGGGTCCAAAAAAGTGGATTGCGTGTGTTCGTTTTCGGCACAATAACGAAAATGACCAACACGAACCAAAAAGTCACTATTGGGTCCAAAAAAGTAGATTGGGTGTGTTCATTTCATTTCTGGAATGAATCGATGCATCGTTTCGTTTCTGGCCCGAATGGTGCATCATTTCATTTCTGGCCCGAATCGGTGCATTAAATGCAACCCCGGCATGATTTTTAACACAGTAACGAAACTAACCAAAACATCCCAATTGGGACCAAAAAAATTGATTGGGTGCGTTCGTTTCGTTTTCGGCCCGAACCGATGCATTAAATGCAACCTCGGCATGGTTTTCGGCACAATAACGAAAGTGACCAAAACGAACCAAAACATCACTATTGGGTCCAAAAAAGTGGATTGGGTGCGTTCATTTTGTTTCTGGACCGAATCGGTGCATCATTTTGTTTCTGGCCCGAATTGGTGCATCGTTTCATTTTTGGCCCGAACTGGTGCATTAAATGTAACCCCGGCATGGTTTTCGGCGCAGTAACGAAACTGACCAAAACATCACAATTGGGTCCAAAATAATTGATTGGGTGCATTCGTTTCGTTTTCGGCCTGAACCGATGCATTAAATACAACCCTGGCATGG
This sequence comes from Echinochloa phyllopogon, assembly GCA_033239725.1. Taxonomy (NCBI): domain Eukaryota; kingdom Viridiplantae; phylum Streptophyta; class Magnoliopsida; order Poales; family Poaceae; genus Echinochloa; species Echinochloa phyllopogon. Next base: position 33,568,517 of record BTCW01000014.1, on the reverse strand, counting down.
TTTTCGGCACAATATTGAAAGTGACCAAAACGAACCAAAACATCACTATTGGGTCCAAAAAAGTGGATTGGGTGCGTTCATTTCGTTTCTGGACCGAATCGGTGCATCATTTTGTTTCTGGCCCGAATTAGTGCATCGTTGAATGAGCTTACAAAGAAGGGAGTGCCTTTTCGTTGGGACAAAGAGCAAGAGAATGCTTTCAACATGCTGAAAGATAAGTTAACACATGCACCTCTCCTCCAACTTCCTGATTTTAATCAAACTTTTGAGCTTGAATGTGATGCTAGTGGAATTGGATTGGGTGGTGTTTTGCTGCAAGAGGGAAAACCAGTTGCATATTTTAGTGAAAAATTGAGCGGGCCTGTTCTGAATTATTCCACTTATGACAAAGAATTGTATGCTCTTGTTCGCACATTGGAAACTTGGTAGCATTATTTGTGGCCCAAAGAGTTTGTTATTCATTCTGATCATGAATCATTGAAACATATTCGTAGTCAAGGAAAACTGAACCGTAGGCATGCTAAGTGGGTTGAATTTATTGAATCTTTTCCTTATGTTATTAAGCACAAGAAAGGGAAAGAAAATGTTATTGCTGATGCCTTGTCTAGGAGATATACATTGCTGAACCAACTTGATTACAAAATATTTGGATTAGAAACAATTAAAGACCTGTATGCTAATGATGCTGATTTTAAAGAGGTGTTGCTGCATTGTAAAGATGGGAAAGGATGGAACAAATTCATCGTTAGTGATGGGTTTGTGTTTAGAGCTAACAATCTATGCATTCCAGCTAGCTCCGTTCGCTTGTTGTTGCTGCAGGAAGCGCATGGAGGTCGCTTGATGGGGCATTTTGTAGCCAAAAAGACGGAAGATATACTTGCTGGTCATTTCTTTTGGCCAAAGATGAAAAGCTCATGGTTTTCGGCACAATAACGAAACTAACCAAAACGAACCAAAACATCACTATTGGATCCAGAAAAGTGGATTGGGTGCGTTCGTGTCGTTTCTAGTCGGAATCGGTGCATCGTTTCGTTTCCCGGTCGAATCACTGCATTAAATGCAACCCTGGCATGGTTTTCGGCACAATAACGAAACTGACCGAAACATCACTATTGGGTCCAAAAAAGTGGATTGCGTGTGTTCGTTTTCGGCACAATAACGAAAATGACCAAAACGAACCAAAACATCACTATTGGATTCAGAAAAGTGGATTGGGTGCGTTCGTTTCGTTTCTAGTCGGAATCGGTGCATCGTTTCGTTTCCCGGTCGAAGCGCTGCATTAAATGCAACCCTGGCATGGTTTTCAGCACAATATCGAAACTGAACAAAACGAACCAAAACATCACTATTGGGTCCAAAAAAGTGGATTTGGTGCGTTCATTTCTTTTTTGGACCGAATCGATGCATCATCTTGTTTCTGGCCCGAATTGGTGCATCGTTTCGTTTTTGGCCCGAACCGGCGCATTAAATGCAACCCCGACACGGTTTTTGGCACAGTAACTGACCAAAACATCACAATTGGTTCTAGAAAAATTGATTGGGTGTGTTTGTTTCATTTCCGGCCCGAAACTAACCAAAACGAACCAAAATATCACTATTGGGTCCAAAAAAGTGGATTGGGTGTGTTCGTTTTGTTTCTGGAACGAATCAGTACATCCTTTTGTGTCCGGTCTGAATCGGTGCATTAAATGCAACCCCAGCATGGTTTTCAGCACAATAACTAAAGTGACCAAAACGAACCAAAACATCACCATTAGATTCAGAAAAGTAGATTGGGTGCGTTCGTTTCATTTCTAGTCAGAATCGGTGCATCGTTTCATTTCCTGGTCAAATCGGTGCATTAAATGCAACCCTAGCATGGTTTTTGGCACAATAACGAAATTAACCAAAACAAACGAAAACATCACTATTGGATCCAGAAAAGTGGATTGGGTGCGTTCGTTTCGTTTCTAGTCGGAATCGGTGCATCGTTTCGTTTCCCGGTCGAATCGCTGCATTAAATGCAACCATGGCATGGTTTTCATCACAATATCGAAACTGAACAAAACGAACCAAAACACCACTATTGGGTCCAAAAAAGTGGATTTGGTGCGTTCATTTCTTTTCTGGACCGAATCGGTGCATCATTTTGTTTCTGGCCCGAATTGGTGCATCGTTTCGTTTTTGGCCCGAACCGGCGCATTAAATGCAACCCCGACACGGTTTTTGGCACAGTAACTGACCAAAACATCACAATTGGTTCCAGAAAAATTGATTGGGTGTGTTTGCTTCATTTCCGGCCCGAAACTAACCAAAACGAACCAAAATATCACTATTGGGTCCAAAAAAGTGGATTGGGTGTGTTCGTTTTGTTTCTGGAACGAATCGGTGCATCCTTTTGTGTCCGGTCTGAATCGGTGCATTAAATGCAACCCCAACATGGTTTTCGGCACAATAACTAAAGTGACCAAAATGAACCAAAACATCACTATTGGATTCAGAATAGTAGATTGGGTGCGTTCGTTTCATTTCTAGTCAGAATCGGTGCATCGTTTCATTTCCCGGTCGAATCGGTGCATTAAATGCAAGCCAGGCATGGTTTTCGGCACAATAACGAAACTAACCAAAACGAACCAAAACATCACTATTGGATCCAGAAAAGTGGATTGGGTGCGTTCGTTTCGTTTCTAGTCAGAATCGGTGCATCGTTTCGTTTCCCGGTCGAATCGCTGCATTAAATGCAACCCTGGCATGGTTTTCGGCACAATAACGAAACTGACCAAAACATCACTATTGGGTCCATAGAAGTGGATTGCGTGTATTCGTTTTGTTTCTGGGCCGAATTGGTGGATCGTTTCGTTTTCGGCCCGAACCGGTGCATTAAATGCAAACCCGGCATGGTTGTCGGCACAGTAACGAAACTGACCAACACGAACCAAAACATCACTATTGGGTCCAAAAAAGTAGATTGGGTGCGTTCATTCCATTTCTGGACCGTATCGGTGCATTAAATGCAACCCCGGCATGATTTTCGACACAGTAACAAAACTAATTAAAACATCACAATTGGGACCAAAAAAATTGATTGGGTACATTCGTTTCATTTTCGGCCCGAACCGATGCATTAAATGCAACCCCGGCATGGTTTTCGGCACAATATCAAAAGTGACCAAAACGAACCAAAACATCACTATTGGGTCCAAAAAAGTGGATTGGGTGCGTTCATTTCGTTTCTGGACCGAATCGGTGCATCATTTTGTTTCTGGCCTGAATTGGTGCATCGTTTCGTTTTTGGCTCGAACTGGTGCATTAAATGCAACCCCGGCATGGTTTTCGGCGCAGTAACGAAACTGACCAAAAACATCAAAATTAGGTCCAAAATAATTGATTGGGTGCGTTCATTTCGTTTTTGGCCTGAATTTGTGCATCGTTTCGTTTTTGGCCCGAACCGATACATTAAATGCAACCCCATCATGGTTTTCGCCACGATAACGAAAATGACCAAAACGAACCAAAATATCACTATTGGATTCAGAAAAGCGGATTGGGTGCGTTCGTTTCGTTTCTTGTCAGAATCGGTGCGTCGTTTCGTTTCTCGGTCGAATCGGTGCATTAAATGCAAGCCTGGCATGTTTTTTGGCACAATAACGAAAGTAACCAAAACGAACCAAAACATCACTATTGGGTCAAGAAAAGTGGATTGGGTGCGTTCGTTTCGTTTCTAGTCGGAATCGGTGCATCGTTTCGTTTCCCGGTCGAATCGCTGCATTAAATGCAACCGTGGCATGATTTTCGGCACAATATCGAAACTGAACAAAACGAACCAAAACATCACTATTGGGTCCAAAAAAGTGGATTGGGTGCGTTCATTTCATTTCTGGACCGAATCGGTGCACCATTTTGTTTCTGACCCGAATTGGTGCATCGTTTGGTTTTTGGCCCGAACTGGTGTATTAAATGCAACACCGGCATGGTTTTTGACGCAGTAACGAAACTGACCAAAATGAACCAAAACATCACTATTGGGTTTGAAAAAGTGGATTGGGTGCGTTGATTCCAAATCTGGACCGAATCGGTGCACCATTTTGTTTTTGGCCCGAATTGGTGCATCGTTTCGTTTTTTGCCCGAACCGGTGCATTAATTGCAACCCCGACATGGTTTTCGGCACAATAACGAAAATGACCAAAACAAACCAAAACATCACTATTGGATTCAGAAAAGTGGATTGGGTGCGTTCGTTTCGTTTCTAGTCGGAATCGGTGCGTCGTTTCGTTTCCCGGTCGAATCGGTGTATTAAAAGCAACCCTGGCATGGTTTTCGGCACAACAACGAAACTAACCAAAACGAACGAAAACATCACTATTGGGTCCAGAAAAGTGGATTGGGTGCGTTCGTTTCGTTTCTAGTCGGAATCGGTGCATCGTTTCGTTTCCCGGTCGAATCGCTGCATTAAATGCAACCGTGGCATGATTTTCGGCGCAATATCGAAACTGAACAAAACGAACCAAAACATCACTATTGGGTCCAAAAAAGTGGATTGGGTGCGTTCATTTCAGTTCTGGACCGAATCGATGCACCATTTTGTTTCTGACCCGAATTGGTGCATCGTTTGGTTTTTGGCCCGAACTGGTGTATTAAATGCAACACCGGCATGGTTTTTGACGCAGTAACGAAACTGACCAAAATGAACCAAAACATCACTATTGGGTTTGAAAAAGTGGATTGGGTGCATTGATTCCAAATCTTGACTGAATCGGTGCACCATTTTGTTTTTGGCCCGAATTGGTGCATCGTTTCGTTTTTTGCCCGAACCGGTGCATTAATTGCAACCCCGTCATGGTTTTCGGCGCAATAATGAAAATGACCAAAACAAACCAAAACATCACTATTGGATTCAGAAAAGTGGATTGGGTGCGTTCGTTTCGTTTCTAGTCGGAATCGGTGCGTCGTTTCGTTTCCCAGTCGAATCGGTGTATTAAAAGCAACCCTGGCATGGTTTTCGGCACAACAACGAAACTAACCAAAACGAACGAAAACATCACTATTGGGTCCAGAAAAGTGGATTGGGTGCGTTCGTTTCGTTTCAAGTCGGAATCGGTGCGTCGTTTCGTTTCCCGGTCGAATCGGTGTATTAAAAGCAACCCTGGCATGGTTTTTGGCACAACAACGAAACTAACCAAAACGAACGAAAACATCACTATTGGGTCCAGAAAAGTGGATTGGGTGCGTTCGTTTCGTTTCTAGTTGGAATCGGTGTATCGTTTCGTTTTCCGGTCGAATCGCTACATCAAATGCAACCCTGGCATGATTTTCGGCACAATATCGAAACTAAACAAAACGAACCAAAACATCTCTATTGTGTCCAAAAAAGTGGATTGGGTGCGTTCATTTCATTTCTGGACCGAATCGGTGCACCATTTTGTTTTTTGCCCCAATTGGTGCATCATTTCGTTTTTGGCCCGAACTGGTGTATTAAATGCAACACCGGCATGGTTTTTGACGCAGTAACGAAACTGGCCAAAATGAACCAAAATATCACTATTGGGTCCAAAAAAGTGGATTGGGTGCGTTCATTTCATTTTTGGACCGAATTGGTGCATCATTTCGTGTGTGGCCGAAATTGGTGCATCGTTTCGTTTTCGGCCCGAACCGGCGCATTAAATGCAACCTCGACACGGTTTTTGGCACAATATTGAAAGTGACCAAAATGAACCAAAACATCACTATTGGATTCATAAAAGAGGATTAGGTGCGTCCGTTTCATTTCTAGTCGGAATCGGTGCATCGTTTCGTTTCCCGGTCGAATCGCTGCATTAAAGGCAACCCTGGCATGGTGATGAGGACATCACATGCTCGGATATGACCATACGCCATGATGTGTGTTCAATGTCATTTTCAGAAATATATAGCTGGATCAAAAAGAGTGTTAAACATACATGGAAGGCATGGAGGACCAAAGAAGTTGATTGGGGACCAATTCTAAGTATTTCCATATTTTCCATTAGGCTACCACATCACAATGGCCCAAGAAAGGAAAGAGACCAAATCCAACACGTTTTGGAAAGTCTGGATTCGGACTGCAGAAAAATATCAACTGGTGATGGACATCACTGTCGCATACAGACTCGGATTGGGGCGTTCAAGTACTTCACGGAAAGCTTATCAAGTCTACTTTCCAACGGATCTGACCGAACATCCATATCTATTCGGAGTCGTCCAGAATCGTCTATTTGCTCCGAGATGTTTTCTGCCCATGATGCTGCGCCATCTTATTTTGGCCCGATGGGCCGTGTATCATGTAGAGTCCATTAGGGATGCATCCTAGGGTTGGAGCACGACCCCAGCACCCCTGTGGTCGTCCTCCCTTGTCTTATACCCCTTAGCCGCCGCCAAGAACACTTGGGTTTTGTTTAGATCAAGTTTAGCCATTGCTACTTGTTTGTAAGCGCGCGTGCTAGTCCAGCCGCCCGTCTTTGAGTCTTCGGAACCCCACCTTTGTGATTTCAGATTGGTTATTATCTCCAAGTTTGCAATTCAGTTGCTTGTTCTACTTGTTCTTGCTTGTTCTTCGATTGCTTGCAGGAATTACCCTAGTGGTTTGGTTGATTGTGCTCTACAAGATCATGGCAACCGCTGGAGTTGGTGTATCGGTTGCTAAGGCGTAGTCTTTGGAAGGCTGTAGTCGGGCTGTCAACGTCGTCTCCTCCAATCGAGTTATCCCCCACGCCTCTCATCGAAAGATCGGGCATAAATCCTAGCGGGTTCCCATCACATGGTTTTCAGCACAATATCGAAACTGAACAAAATGAACCAAAACATCACTATTGGGTCAAAAAAGTGGATTGGGTGCGTTCGTTTCGTTTCTGGACCGAATCGGTGCATCATTTTGTTTCTGGCCCGAATTGGTGCATCGTTTCGTTTTTGGCCCGAACTGTTGTATTAAATGCAACACCGGCATGGTTTTTGACGCAGTAAGGAAACTGACCAAGATGAAACAAAACATCACTATTGGGTCAAAAAAGTGGATTGGGTGTGTTCATTTCATTTCTGGACCGAATCGGTGCATCATTTCGTTTGTGGCCCAAATTGGTGCATCGTTTCGTTTTTGGCCCGAACCGGCGCATTAAATGCAACCCCGGCATGGTTTTCGGCGCAGTAACGAAACTGACCAAAACATCACAATTGGGTCCAAAATAATTGATTGGGTGTGTTCGTTTCATTTTTGGCCCGAACCGGTGCATTAAATGCAACCCCATCATAGTTTTCGGCACAATAACGAAAATGACCAAAACGAACAAAAACATCACTATTGGGTCCAAAAAAGTGGATTGGGTGCGTTCATTTCATTTCTGGACCGAATCGGTGCACCATTTTGTTTCTGGCCCGAATTGGTGCATCGTTTCGTTTTTGGCCCGAACTGGTGTATTAAATGCAACACCGGCATGGTTTTTGACGCAGTAACGAAACTGACCAAAATGAACCAAAACATCACTATTGGGTCCAAAAAAGTGGATTGGGTGCGTTCATTCCAAATCTAGACCGAATCGGTGCACCATTTTGTTTTTGGCCCGAATTGGTGCATCGTTTCGTTTTTTGCCCGAACCGATGCACTAAATGCAACCCTGTCATGGTTTTCGGCACAATAACGAAAATGACCAAAACGAACCAAAACATCACTATTGGATTCAGAAAAGTGGATTGGGTGCGTTCGTTTCATTTCTAGTCGGAATCGGTGCGTCGTTTCGTTTCCCGGTCGAATCGGTGCATTAAATGCAACCCTGGCATGGTTTTCGGCACAATAACGAAACTAACCAAAACATCACTATTGGGTCCGGAAAAGTGGATTGGGTGCGTTCGTTTCGTTTCTAGTCGGAATCGGTGCATCGTTTCTCGGTCGAATCGGTGCATTAAATGCAAACCCGGCATGGTTGTCGGCACAGTAACGAAACTGACCAACACGAACCAAAACATCTCTATTGGGTCCAAAAAAGTGGATTGGGTGCGTTCATTTCATTTCTGGACCGAATCGGTGCACCATTTTGTTTTTGGCCCGAATTGGTGCATCATTTCGTTTTTGGCCCGAACTGGTGTATTAAAAGCAACACCGGCATGGTTTTTGATGCAGTAACGAAACTGACCAAAATGAACCAAAATATCACTATTGGGTCCAAAATAGTGGATTGGGTGCGTTCATTTCATTTCTGGACCGAATCGGTGCATCATTTCGTTTGTGGCCCAAATCGGTGCGTCGTTTCGTTTCCCGGCCGAATCGGTGCATTAAATGCAGCCCTAGCATGGTTTTCGGCACAATAACGAAACTAACCAAAAAGAAACCAAAACATCACTATTGGGTCCAGGAAAGTAGATTGGGTGTGTTCGTTTCATTTCTAGTCGGAATCGGTGCATCGTTTCGTTTCCCGGTCGAAGCGCTGCATTAAATGCAACCCTGGCATGATTTTTGGCACAACATCGAAACTGAACAAAACGGACCAAAACATCACTATTGGATTCAGAAAAGTGGATTGGGTGCGTTCGTTTCGTTTCTAGTCAGAATCGGTGCATCGTTTCATTTCCCGGTCGAATCGGTGCATTAAATGCAACCCTGGCATGGTTTCGGCACAATAACGAAACTGACCAAAACATCACTATTGGGTCCAAAAAAGTGGATTGCGTGTGTTCGTTTTCGGCACAATAACGAAAATGACCAACACGAACCAAAAAGTCACTATTGGGTCCAAAAAAGTAGATTGGGTGTGTTCATTTCATTTGTGGAATGAATCGATGCATCGTTTCGTTTCTGGCCCGAATGGTGCATCATTTCATTTCTGGCCCGAATCGGTGCATTAAATGCAACCCCGACATGATTTTTAACACAGTAACGAAACTAACCAAAACATCCCAATTGGGACCAAAAAAATTGATTGGGTGCGTTCGTTTCGTTTTCGGCCCGAACCGATGCATTAAATGCAACCTCGGCATGGTTTTCGGCACAATAACGAAAGTGACCAAAACGAACCAAAACATCACTATTGGGTCCAAAAAAGTGGATTGGGTGTGTTCATTTTGTTTCTGGACCGAATCGGTGCATCATTTTGTTTCTGGCCCGAATTGGTGCATCGTTTCATTTTTGGCCCGAACTGGTGCATTAAATGCAACCCCGGCATGGTTTTCGGCGCAGTAACGAAACTGACCAAAACATCACAATTGGGTCCAAAATAATTGACTGGGTGCATTCGTTTCGTTTTCGGCCTGAACCGATGCATTAAATACAACTCTGGCATGGTTTTCGGCACAATATTGAAAGTGACCAAAACGAACCAAAACATCACTATTGGGTCCAAAAAAGTGGATTGGGTGCGTTCATTTCGTTTCTGGACCGAATCGGTGCATCATTTTGTTTCTGGCCCGAATTAGTGCATCGTTGAATGAGCTTACAAAGAAGGGAGTGCCTTTTCGTTGGGACAAAGAGCAAGAGAATGCTTTCAACATGCTGAAAGATAAGTTAACACATGCACCTCTCCTCCAACTTCCTGATTTTAATCAAACTTTTGAGCTTGAATGTGATGCTAGTGGAATTGGATTGGGTGGTGTTTTGCTGCAAGAGGGAAAACCAGTTGCATATTTTAGTGAAAAATTGAGCGGGCCTGTTCTGAATTATTCCACTTATGACAAAGAATTGTATGCTCTTGTTCGCACATTGGAAACTTGGCAGCATTATTTGTGGCCCAAAGAGTTTGTTATTCATTCTGATCATGAATCATTGAAACATATTCGTAGTCAAGGAAAACTGAACCGTAGGCATGCTAAGTGGGTTGAATTTATTGAATCTTTTCCTTATGTTATTAAGCACAAGAAAGGGAAAGAAAATGTTATTGCTGATGCCTTGTCTAGGAGATATACATTGCTGAACCAACTTGATTACAAAATATTTGGATTAGAAACAATTAAAGACCTGTATGCTAATGATGCTGATTTTAAAGAGGTGTTGCTGCATTGTAAAGATGGGAAAGGATGGAACAAATTCATCGTTAGTGATGGGTTTGTGTTTAGAGCTAACAATCTATGCATTCCAGCTAGCTCCGTTCGCTTGTTGTTGCTGCAGGAAGCGCATGGAGGTCGCTTGATGGGGCATTTTGTAGACAAAAAGATGGAAGATATACTTGCTGGTCATTTCTTTTGGCCAAAGATGAAAAGCTCATGGTTTTCGGCACAATAACGAAACTAACCAAAACGAACCAAAACATCACTATTGGATCCAGAAAAGTGGATTGGGTGCGTTCGTGTCGTTTCTAGTCGGAATCGGTGCATCGTTTCGTTTCCCGGTCGAATCGCTGCATTAAATGCAACCCTGGCATGGTTTTCGGCACAATAACGAAACTGACCGAAACATCACTATTGGGTCCAAAAAAGTGGATTGCGTGTGTTCGTTTTCGGCACAATAACGAAAATGACCAAAACGAACCAAAACATCACTATTGGATTCAGAAAAGTGGATTGGGTGCGTTCGTTTCGTTTCTAGTCGGAATCGGTGCATCGTTTCGTTTCCCGGTCGAAGCGCTGCATTAAATGCAACCCTGGCATGGTTTTCAGCACAATATCGAAACTGAACAAAACGAACCAAAACATCACTATTGGGTCCAAAAAAGTGGATTTGGTGCGTTCATTTCTTTTTTGGACCGAATCGGTGCATCATTTTGTTTCTGGCCCGAATTGGTGCATCGTTTCGTTTTTGGCCCGAACCGGCGCATTAAATGCAACCCCGACACGGTTTTTGGCACAGTAACTGACCAAAACATCACAATTGGTTCTAGAAAAATTGATTGGGTGTGTTTGTTTCATTTCCGGCCCGAAACTAACCAAAACGAACCAAAATATCACTATTGGGTCCAAAAAAGTGGATTGGGTGTGTTCGTTTTGTTTCTGGAACGAATCAGTACATCCTTTTGTGTCCGGTCTGAATCGGTGCATTAAATGCAACCCCAGCATGGTTTTCAGCACAATAACTAAAGTGACCAAAACGAACCAAAACATCACTATTAGATTCAGAAAAGTAGATTGGGTGCGTTCGTTTCATTTCTAGTCAGAATCGGTGCATCGTTTCATTTCCCGATCAAATCGGTGCATTAAATGCAACCCTAGCATGGTTTTTGGCACAATAACGAAATTAACCAAAACAAACGAAAACATCACTATTGGATCCAGAAAAGTGGATTGGGTGCGTTCGTTTCGTTTCTAGTCGGAATCGGTGCATCGTTTCGTTTCCCGGTCGAATCGCTGCATTAAATGCAACCATGGCATGGTTTTCATCACAATATCGAAACTGAACAAAACGAACCAAAACACCACTATTGGGTCCAAAAAAGTGGATTTGGTGCGTTCATTTCTTTTCTGGACCAAATCGGTGCATCATTTTATTTCTGGCCCGAATTGGTGCATCGTTTCGTTTTTGGCCCGAACCGGCGCATTAAATGCAACCCCGACACGGTTTTTGGCACAGTAACTGACCAAAACATCACAATTGGTTCCAGAAAAATTGATTGGGTGTGTTTGCTTCATTTCCGGCCCGAAACTAACCAAAACGAACCAAAATATCACTATTGGGTCCAAAAAAGTGGATTGGGTGTGTTCGTTTTGTTTCTGGAACGAATCGGTGCATCCTTTTGTGTCCGGTCTGAATCGGTGCATTAAATGCAACCCCAACATGGTTTTCGGCACAATAACTAAAGTGACCAAAATGAACCAAAACATCACTATTGGATTCAGAATAGTAGATTGGGTGCGTTCGTTTCATTTCTAGTCAGAATCGGTGCATCGTTTCATTTCCCGGTCGAATCGGTGCATTAAATGCAACCCAGGCATGGTTTTCGGCACAATAACGAAACGAACCCAAACATCACTATTGGATCCAGAAAAGTGGATTGGGTGCGTTCGTTTCGTTTCTAGTCAGAATCGGTGCATCGTTTCGTTTCCCGGTCGAATCGCTGCATTAAATGCAACCCTGGCATGGTTTTCGGCACAATAACGAAACTGACCAAAACATCACTATTGGGTCCATAGAAGTGGATTGCGTGTATTCGTTTTGTTTCTGGGCCGAATTGGTGGATCGTTTCGTTTTCGGCCCGAACCGGTGCATTAAATGCAAACCCGGCATGGTTGTCGGCACAGTAACGAAACTGACCAACACGAACCAAAACATCACTATTGGGTCCAAAAAAGTAGATTGGGTGCGTTCATTCCATTTCTGGACCGTATCGGTGCATTAAATGCAACCCCGGCATGATTTTCGACACAGTAACATAACTAATTAAAACATCACAATTGGGACCAAAAAAATTGATTGGGTACATTCGTTTCATTTTCGGCCCGAACCGATGCATTAAATGCAACCCCGGCATGGTTTTCGGCACAATATCGAAAGTGACCAAAACGAACCAAAACATCACTATTGGGTCCAAAAAAGTGGATTGGGTGCGTTCATTTCGTTTCTGGACTGAATCGGTGCATCATTTTGTTTCTGGCCTGAATTGGTGCATCGTTTCGTTTTTGGCTCGAACTGGTGCATTAAATGCAACCCCGGCATGGTTTTCGGCGCAGTAACGAAACTGACCAAAAACATCAAAATTAGGTCCAAAATAATTGATTGGGTGCGTTCGTTTCGTTTTTGGCCTGAATTTGTGCATCGTTTCGTTTTTGGCCCGAACCGATACATTAAATGCAACCCCATCATGGTTTTCGGCACGATAACGAAAATGACCAAAACGAACCAAAATATCACTATTGGATTCAGAAAAGCGGATTGGGTGCGTTCGTTTCGTTTCTTGTCAGAATCGGTGCGTCGTTTCGTTTCTCGGTCGAATCGGTGCATTAAATGCAACCCTGGCATGTTTTTTGGCACAATAACGAAACTAACCAAAACGAACCAAAACATCACTATTGGGTCAAGAAAAGTGGATTGGGTGCGTTCGTTTCGTTTCTAGTCGGAATCGGTGCATCGTTTCGTTTCCCGGTCGAATCGCTGCATTAAATGCAACCGTGGCATGATTTTCGGCACAATATCGAAACTGAACAAAACGAACCAAAACATCACTATTGGGTCCAAAAAAGTGGATTGGGTGCGTTCATTTCATTTCTGGACCGAATCGGTGCACCATTTTGTTTCTGACCCGAATTGGTGCATCGTTTGGTTTTTGGCCCGAACTGGTGTATTAAATGCAACACCGGCATGGTTTTTGACGCAGTAACGAAACTGACCAAAATGAACCAAAACACAACTATTGGGTTTGAAAAAGTGGATTGGGTGCGTTGATTCCAAATCTGGACCGAATCGGTGCACCATTTTGTTTTTGGCCCGAATTGGTGCATCGTTTCATTTTTTGCCCGAACCGGTGTATTAAAAGCAACACCGGCATGGTTTTTGATGCAGTAACGAAACTGACCAAAATGAACCAAAATATCACTATTGGGTCCAAAATAGTGGATTGGGTGCGTTCATTTCATTTCTGGACCGAATCGGTGCATCATTTCGTTTGTGGCCCAAATCGGTGCGTCGTTTCGTTTCCCGGCCGAATCGGTGCATTAAATGCAGCCCTAGCATGGTTTTCGGCACAATAACGAAACTAACCAAAAAAAACCAAAACATCACTATTGGGTCCAGGAAAGTAGATTGGGTGTGTTCGTTTCGTTTCTAGTCGGAATCGGTGCATCGTTTCGTTTCCCGGTCGAAGCGCTGCATTAAATGCAACCCTGGCATGATTTTTGGCACAACATCGAAACTGAACAAAACGGACCAAAACATCACTATTGGATTCAGAAAAGTGGATTGGGTGCGTTCGTTTCGTTTCTAGTCAGAATCGGTGCATCGTTTCATTTCCCGGTCGAATCGGTGCATTAAATGCAACCCTGGCATGGTTTCGGCACAATAACGAAACTGACCAAAACATCACTATTGGGTCCAAAAAAGTGGATTGCGTGTGTTCGTTTTCGGCACAATAACGAAAATGACCAACACGAACCAAAAAGTCACTATTGGGTCCAAAAAAGTAGATTGGGTGTGTTCATTTCATTTCTGGAATGAATCGATGCATCGTTTCGTTTCTGGCCCGAATGGTGCATCATTTCATTTCTGGCCCGAATCGGTGCATTAAATGCAACCCCGACATGATTTTTAACACAGTAACGAAACTAACCAAAACATCCCAATTGGGACCAAAAAAATTGATTGGGTGCGTTCGTTTCGTTTTCGGCCCGAACCGATGCATTAAATGCAACCTCGGCATGGTTTTCGGCACAATAACGAAAGTGACCAAAACGAACCAAAACATCACTATTGGGTCCAAAAAAGTGGATTGGGTGCGTTCATTTTGTTTCTGGACCGAATCGGTGCATCATTTTGTTTCTGGCCCGAATTGGTGCATCGTTTCATTTTTGGCCCGAACTGGTGCATTAAATGCAACCCCGGCATGGTTTTCGGCGCAGTAACGAAACTGACCAAAACATCACAATTGGGTCCAAAATAATTGACTGGGTGCATTCGTTTCGTTTTCGGCCTGAACCGATGCATTAAATACAACTCTGGCATGGTTTTCGGCACAATATTGAAAGTGACCAAAACGAACCAAAACATCACTATTGGGTCCAAAAAAGTGGATTGGGTGCGTTCATTTCGTTTCTGGACCGAATCGGTGCATCATTTTGTTTCTGGCCCGAATTAGTGCATCGTTGAATGAGCTTACAAAGAAGGGAGTGCCTTTTCGTTGGGACAAAGAGCAAGAGAATGCTTTCAACATGCTGAAAGATAAGTTAACACATGCACCTCTCCTCCAACTTCCTGATTTTAATCAAACTTTTGAGCTTGAATGTGATGCTAGTGGAATTGGATTGGGTGGTGTTTTGCTGCAAGAGGGAAAACCAGTTGCATATTTTAGTGAAAAATTGAGCGGGCCTGTTCTGAATTATTCCACTTATGACAAAGAATTGCATGCTCTTGTTCGCACATTGGAAACTTGGCAGCATTATTTGTGGCCCAAAGAGTTTGTTATTCATTCTGATCATGAATCATTGAAACATATTCGTAGTCAAGGAAAACTGAACCGTAGGCATGCTAAGTGGGTTGAATTTATTGAATCTTTTCCTTATGTTATTAAGCACAAGAAAGGGAAAGAAAATGTTATTGCTGATGCCTTGTCTAGGAGATATACATTGCTGAACCAACTTGATTACAAAATATTTGGATTAGAAACAATTAAAGACCTGTATGCTAATGATGCTGATTTTAAAGAGGTGTTGCTTCATTGTAAAGATGGGAAAGGATGGAACAAATTCATCGTTAGTGATGGGTTTGTGTTTAGAGCTAACAATCTATGCATTCCAGGTAGCTCCGTTCGCTTGTTGTTGCTGCAGGAAGCGCATGGAGGTCGCTTGATGGGGCATTTTGTAGACAAAAAGACGGAAGATATACTTGCTGGTCATTTCTTTTGGCCAAAGATGAAAAGCTCATGGTTTTCGGCACAATAACGAAACTAACCAAAACGAACCAAAACATCACTATTGGATCCAGAAAAGTGGATTGGGTGCGTTCGTGTCGTTTCTAGTCGGAATCGGTGCATCGTTTCGTTTCCCGGTCGAATCGCTGCATTAAATGCAACCCTGGCATGGTTTTCGGCACAATAACGAAACTGACCGAAACATCACTATTGGGTCCAAAAAAGTGGATTGCGTGTGTTCGTTTTCGGCACAATAACGAAAATGACCAAAACGAACCAAAACATCACTATTGGATTCAGAAAAGTGGATTGGGTGCGTTCGTTTCGTTTCTAGTCGGAATCGGTGCATCGTTTCGTTTCCCGGTCGAAGCGCTGCATTAAATGCAACCCTGGCATGGTTTTCAGCACAATATCGAAACTGAACAAAACGAACCAAAACATCACTATTGGGTCCAAAAAAGTGGATTTGGTGCGTTCATTTCTTTTTTGGACCGAATCGGTGCATCATTTTGTTTCTGGCCCGAATTGGTGCATCGTTTCGTTTTTGGCCCGAACCGGCGCATTAAATGCAACCCCGACACGGTTTTTGGCACAGTAACTGACCAAAACATCACAATTGGTTCTAGAAAAATTGATTGGGTGTGTTTGTTTCATTTCCGGCCCGAAACTAACCAAAACGAACCAAAATATCACTATTGGGTCCAAAAAAGTGGATTGGGTGTGTTCGTTTTGTTTCTGGAACGAATCAGTACATCCTTTTGTGTCCGGTCTGAATCGGTGCATTAAATGCAACCCCAGCATGGTTTTCAGCACAATAACTAAAGTGACCAAAACGAACCAAAACATCACTATTAGATTCAGAAAAGTAGATTGGGTGCGTTCGTTTCATTTCTAGTCAGAATCGGTGCATCGTTTCATTTCCCGATCAAATCGGTGCATTAAATGCAACCCTAGCATGGTTTTTGGCACAATAACGAAATTAACCAAAACAAACGAAAACATCACTATTGGATCCAGAAAAGTGGATTGGGTGCGTTCGTTTCGTTTCTAGTCGGAATCGGTGCATCGTTTCGTTTCCCGGTCGAATCGCTGCATTAAATGCAACCATGGCATGGTTTTCATCACAATATCGAAACTGAACAAAACGAACCAAAACACCACTATTGGGTCCAAAAAAGTGGATTTGGTGCGTTCATTTCTTTTCTGGACCGAATCGGTGCATCATTTTATTTCTGGCCCGAATTGGTGCATCGTTTCGTTTTTGGCCCGAACCGGCGCATTAAATGCAACCCCGACACGGTTTTTGGCACAGTAACTGACCAAAACATCACAATTGGTTCCAGAAAAATTGATTGGGTGTGTTTGCTTCATTTCCGGCCCGAAACTAACCAAAACGAACCAAAATATCACTATTGGGTCCAAAAAAGTGGATTGGGTGTGTTCGTTTTGTTTCTGGAACGAATCGGTGCATCCTTTTGTGTCCGGTCTGAATCGGTGCATTAAATGCAACCCCAACATGGTTTTCGGCACAATAACTAAAGTGACCAAAACGAACCAAAACATCACTATTGGATTCAGAATAGTAGATTGGGTGCGTTCGTTTCATTTCTAGTCAGAATCGGTGCATCGTTTCATTTCCCGGTCGAATCGGTGCATTAAATGCAACCCAGGCATGGTTTTCGGCACAATAACGAAACGAACCAAAACATCACTATTGGATCTAGAAAAGTGGATTGGGTGCGTTCGTTTCGTTTCTAGTCAGAATCGGTGCATCGTTTCGTTTCCCGGTCGAATCGCTGCATTAAATGCAACCCTGGCATGGTTTTCGGCACAATAACGAAACTGACCAAAACATCACTATTGGGTCCATAGAAGTGGATTGCGTGTATTCGTTTTGTTTCTGGGCCGAATTGGTGGATCGTTTCGTTTTCGGCCCGAACCGGTGCATTAAATGCAAACCCGGCATGGTTGTCGGCACAGTAACGAAACTGACCAACACGAACCAAAACATCACTATTGGGTCCAAAAAAGTAGATTGGGTGCGTTCATTCCATTTCTGGACCGTATCGGTGCATTAAATGCAACCCCGGCATGATTTTCGACACAGTAACATAACTAATTAAAACATCACAATTGGGACCAAAAAAATTGATTGGGTACATTCATTTCATTTTCGGCCCGAACCGATGCATTAAATGCAACCCCGGCATGGTTTTCGGCACAATATCGAAAGTGACCAAAACGAACCAAAACATCACTATTGGGTCCAAAAAAGTGGATTGGGTGCGTTCATTTCGTTTCTGGACCGAATCGGTGCATCATTTTGTTTCTGGCCTGAATTGGTGCATCGTTTCGTTTTTGGCTCGAACTGGTGCATTAAATGCAACCCCGGCATGGTTTTCGGCGCAGTAACGAAACTGACCAAAAACATCAAAATTAGGTCCAAAATAATTGATTGGGTGCGTTCGTTTCGTTTTTGGCCTGAATTTGTGCATCGTTTCGTTTTTGGCCCGAACCGATACATTAAATGCAACCCCATCATGGTTTTCGGCACGATAACGAAAATGACCAAAACGAACCAAAATATCACTATTGGATTCAGAAAAGCGGATTGGGTGCGTTCGTTTCGTTTCTTGTCAGAATCGGTGCGTCGTTTCGTTTCTCGGTCGAATCGGTGCATTAAATGCAACCCTGGCATGTTTTTTGGCACAATAACGAAACTAACCAAAACGAACCAAAACATCACTATTGGGTCAAGAAAAGTGGATTGGGTGCGTTCGTTTCGTTTCTAGTCGGAATCGGTGCATCGTTTCGTTTCCCGGTCGAATCGCTGCATTAAATGCAACCGTGGCATGATTTTCGGCACAATATCGAAACTGAACAAAACGAACCAAAACATCACTATTGGGTCCAAAAAAGTGGATTGGGTGCGTTCATTTCATTTCTGGACCGAATCGGTGCACCATTTTGTTTCTGACCCGAATTGGTGCATCGTTTGGTTTTTGGCCCGAACTGGTGTATTAAATGCAACACCGGCATGGTTTTTGACGCAGTAACGAAACTGACCAAAATGAACCAAAACATCACTATTGGGTTTGAAAAAGTGGATTGGGTGCGTTGATTCCAAATCTGGACCGAATCGGTGCACCATTTTGTTTTTGGCCCGAATTGGTGCATCGTTTCATTTTTTGCCCGAACCGGTGCATTAATTGCAACCCCGACATGGTTTTCGGCACAATAACGAAAATGGCCAAAACAAACCAAAACATCACTATTGGATTCAGAAAAGTGGATTGGGTGCGTTCGTTTCGTTTCTAGTCGGAATCGGTGCGTCGTTTCGTTTCCCGGTCGAATCAGTGTATTAAAAGCAACCCTGCCATGGTTTTCGGCACAACAACGAAACTAACCAAAACGAACGAAAACATCACTATTGGGTCCAGAAAAGTGGATTGGGTGCGTTCGTTTCATTTCTAGTCGGAATCGGTGCATCGTTTCGTTTCCCGGTCGAATCGCTGCATTAAATGCAACCGTGGCATGATTTTCGGCACAATATCGAAACTGAACAAAATGAACCAAAACATCACTATTGGGTCCAAAAAAGTGGATTGGGTGCGTTCATTTCATTTCTGGACCGAATCGGTGCACCATTTTGTTTCTGACCCCGAATTGGCGCATCGTTTGGTTTTTGGCCCGAACTGGTGTATTAAATGCAACACCGGCATGGTTTTTGACGCAGTAACGAAACTGACCAAAATGAACCAAAACATCACTATTGGGTTTGAAAAAGTGGATTGGGTGCATTGATTCCAAATCTTGACTGAATCGGTGCACCATTTTGTTTTTGGCCCGAATTGGTGCATCGTTTCGTTTTTTGCCCGAACCGGTGCATTAATTGCAACCCCGTCATGGTTTTCGGCACAATAATGAAAATGACCAAAACAAACCAAAACATCACTATTGGATTCAGAAAAGTGGATTGGGTGTGTTCGTTTCGTTTCTAGTCGGAATCGGTGCGTCGTTTCGTTTCCCAGTCGAATCGGTGTATTAAAAGCAACCCTGGCATGGTTTTCGGCACAACAACGAAACTAACCAAAACGAACGAAAACATCACTATTGGGTCCAGAAAAGTGGATTGGGTGCGTTCGTTTCGTTTCAAGTCGGAATCGGTGCGTCGTTTCGTTTCCCGGTCGAATCGTTGTATTAAAAGCAACCCTGGCATGGTTTTCGGCACAACAACGAAACTAACCAAAACGAACGAAAACATCACTATTGGGTCCAGAAAAGTGGATTGGGTGCGTTCGTTTCGTTTCTAGTTGGAATCGGTGTATCGTTTCGTTTTCCGGTCGAATCGCTACATCAAATGCAACCCTGGCATGATTTTCGGCACAATATCGAAACTAAACAAAACGAACCAAAACATCTCTATTGTGTCCAAAAAAGTGGATTGGGTGCGTTCATTTCATTTCTGGACCGAATCGGTGCACCATTTTGTTTTTGGCCCCAATTGGTGCATCATTTCGTTTTTGGCCCGAACTGGTGTATTAAATGCAACACCGGCATGATTTTTGACGCAGTAACGAAACTGGCCAAAATGAACCAAAATATCACTATTGGGTCCAAAAAAGTGGATTGGGTGCGTTCATTTCATTTTTGGACCGAATTGGTGCATCATTTCGTGTGTGGCCGAAATTGGTGCATCGTTTCGTTTTCGGCCCGAACCGGCGCATTAAATGCAACCTCGACACGGTTTTTGGCACAATATTGAAAGTGACCAAAACGAACCAAAACATCACTATTGGATTCATAAAAGAGGATTAGGTGCGTCCGTTTCATTTCTAGTCGGAATCGGTGCATCGTTTCGTTTCCCGGTCGAATCGCTGCATTAAATGCAACCCTGGCATGGTGATGAGGACATCACATGCTCGAATATGACCATACGCCATGATGTGTGTTCAATGTCATTTTCAGAAATATATAGCTGGATCAAAAAGAGTGTTAAACATACATGGAAGGCATGGAGGACCAAAGAAGTTGATTGGGGACCAATTCTAAGTATTTCCATATTTTCCATTAGGCTACCACATCACAATGGCCCAAGGAAGGAAAGAGACCAAATCCAACACGTTTTGGAAAGTCTGGATTCGGACTGCAGAAAAACATCAACTTGTGATGGACATCACTGTCGCATACGGACTCGGATTGGGGCGTTCAAGTACTTCACGGAAAGCTTATCAAGTCTACTTTCCAACGGATCTGACCGAACATCCATATCTATTCGGAGTCGTCCAGAATCGTCTATTTGCTCCGAGATGTTTTCTGCCCATGATGCTGCGCCGTCTTATTTTGGCCCGATGGGCCGTGTATCATGTAGAGTCCATTAGGGATGCATCCTAGGGTTGGAGCACGACCCCAGCACCCCTGTGGTCGTCCTCCCTTGTCTTATACCCCTTAGCCGCCGCCAAGAACACTTGGGTTTTGTTTAGATCAAGTTTAGCCATTGCTACTTGTTTGTAAGCGCGCGTGCTAGTCCAGCCGCCCGTCTTTGAGTCTTCGGAACCCCACCTTTGTGATTTCAGATTGGTTATTATCTCCAAGTTTGCAATTCAGTTGCTTGTTCTACTTGTTCTTGCTTGTTCTTCGATTGCTTGCAGGAATTACCCTAGTGGTTTGGTTGATTGTGCTCTACAAGATCATGGCAACCGCTGGAGTTGGTGTATCGGTTGCTAAGGCGTAGTCTTTGGAAGGCTGTAGTCGGGCTGTCAACGTCGTCTCCTCCAATCGAGTTATCCCCCACGCCTCTCATCGAAAGATCGGGCATAAATCCTAGCGGGTTCCCATCACATGGTTTTCAGCACAATATCGAAACTGAACAAAATGAACCAAAACATCACTATTGGGTCAAAAAAGTGGATTGTGTGCGTTCGTTTCGTTTCTGGACCGAATCGGTGCATCATTTTGTTTCTGGCCCGAATTGGTGCATCGTTTCGTTTTTGGCCCGAACTGTTGTATTAAATGCAACACCGGCATGGTTTTTGACGCAGTAAGGAAACTGACCAAGATGAAACAAAACATCACTATTGGGTCAAAAAAGTGGATTGGGTGTGTTCATTTCATTTCTGGACCGAATCGGTGCATCATTTCGTTTGTGGCCCAAATTGGTGCATCGTTTCGTTTTTGGCCCGAACCGGCGCATTAAATGCAACCCCGGCATGGTTTTCGGCGCAGTAACGAAACTGACCAAAACATCACAATTGGGTCCAAAATAATTGATTGGGTGTGTTCGTTTCATTTTTGGCCCGAACCGGTGCATTAAATGCAACCCCATCATAGTTTTCGGCACAATAACGAAAATGACCAAAACGAACAAAAACATCACTATTGGGTCCAAAAAAGTGGATTGGGTGCGTTCATTTCATTTCTGGACCGAATCGGTGCACCATTTTGTTTCTGGCCCGAATTGGTGCATCGTTTCGTTTTTGGCCCGAACTGGTGTATTAAATGCAACACCGGCATGGTTTTTGACGCAGTAACGAAACTGACCAAAATGAACCAAAACAACACTATTGGGTCCAAAAAAGTGGATTGGGTGCGTTCATTCCAAATCTAGACCGAATCGGTGCACCATTTTGTTTTTGGCCCGAATTGGTGCATCGTTTCGTTTTTTGCCCGAACCGATGCACTAAATGCAACCCCGTCATGGTTTTCGGCACAATAACGAAAATGACCAAAACGAACCAAAACATCACTATTGGATTCAGAAAAGTGGATTGGGTGCGTTCGTTTCGTTTCTAGTCGGAATCGGTGCGTCGTTTCGTTTCCCGGTCGAATTGGTGCATTAAATGCAACCCTGGCATGGTTTTCGGCACAATAACGAAACTAACCAAAACATCACTATTGGGTCCGGAAAAGTGGATTGGGTGCGTTCGTTTCGTTTCTAGTCGGAATCGGTGCATCGTTTCTCGGTCGAATCGGTGCATTAAATGCAAACCCGACATGGTTGTCGGCACAGTAACGAAACTGACCAACACGAACCAAAACATCTCTATTGGGTCCAAAAAAGTGGATTGGGTGCGTTCATTTCATTTCTGGACCGAATCGGTGCACCATTTTGTTTTTGGCCGAATTGGTGCATCATTTCGTTTTTGGCCCGAACTGGTGTATTAAAAGCAACACCGGCATGGTTTTTGATGCAGTAACGAAACTGACCAAAATGAACCAAAATATCACTATTGGGTCCAAAATAGTGGATTGGGTGCGTTCATTTCATTTCTGGACCGAATCGGTGCATCATTTCGTTTGTGGCCCAAGTTGGTGCATCGTTTCGTTTTCGGCCCGAACCGGCGCATTAAATGCAACCCCGACACGGTTTTTGGCACAGTAACGAAACCGACCAAAACATCACAATTGGTTCCAAAAAAATTGATTGGGTGTGTTTGTTTCGTTTCCGGCCCGAAACTAACCAAAACGAACCAAAATATCACTATTGGGTCCAAAAAAGTGGAATGGGTGTGTTCGTTTTGTTTCTGGAATGAATCGGTGCATCGTTTTGTTTCCGGCCTGAATCGGTGCATTAAATGCAACCCCGGCATGGTTTTCGGCACAGTAACGAAAGTGACCAAAACGAACCAAAGCATCACTATTGGATTCAGAAAAGTGGATTGGGTGCGTTCGTTTCATTTCTAGTCAGAATCGGTGCTTTGATTTCCTGATCGAATCGGTGCATTAAATGCAACCCTGGCATGGTTTTCGGCACAATAACGAAACGAACCAAAACATCACTATTGGATCCAGAAAAGTGGATTGGGTGCGTTTGTTTCGTTTCTAGTCGGAATCGGTGCATCGTTTCGTTTCCCGGACGAATCGATGCATTAAATGCAACCCTGGCATGGTTTTCGGCACAATAACAAAACTGACCAAAACATCACTATTCGGTCCAAAAAAGTGGATTGCGTGTGTTCGTTTTGTTTCTGGGCCGAATTGGTGGATCGTTTCATTTTTGGCCCGAACGAGTGCATTAAATGCAACCCCG
The DNA here is from genome assembly GCA_033239725.1 of Echinochloa phyllopogon. NCBI lineage: Eukaryota > Viridiplantae > Streptophyta > Magnoliopsida > Poales > Poaceae > Echinochloa > Echinochloa phyllopogon. Next base: position 33,545,026 of record BTCW01000014.1, on the reverse strand, counting down.
GCATGGTTGTCGGCATAGTAACGAAACTGACCAACACGAACCAAAACATCACTATTGGGTCGAAGAAAAGTAGATTGGGTGCGTTCATTTCATTTCTGGACAAAATCGGTGCATCGTTTCGTTTCTGGCCCGAATGGTGCATCATTTCATTTCTGGCCCGAATCGGTGCATTAAATGCAACCCCGACATGATTTTCGACACAGTAACGAAACTAACCAAAACATTACAATTGGGACCAAAAAAATTGATTGGGTGCATTCGTTTCGTTTTCGGCCCGAACCGATGCATTAAATGCAACCCCAGCATGGTTTTCGGCACAATATTGAAACTAACCAAAACATCACTATTTGGTCCAAAAAAGTGGATTGGGTGCATTCATTTCGTTTCTGGACCGAATCGACGCATCATTTTGTTTCTGGCCCAAATTGGTGCATCGTTTCATTTTTGGCCCGAACTGGTGCATTAAATGCACCCCGGCATGGTTTTCGGCGCAGTAACGAAACTGACCAAAACATCACAATTGGGTCCAAAATAATTGATTGGGTGTGTTCGTTTCATTTTTGGCCCGAACCGGTGCATTAAATGCAACCCCGTCATGTTTTCGGCACAATAACGAAAATGACCAAAACGAACCAAAACATCACTATTGGGTCCAAAAAAGTGGATTGGGTGCGTTCATTTCAATAATGGACCGAATCGGTGCACCATTTTGTTTCTGGCCCGAATTGGTGTATTAAATGCAACACAGGCATGGTTTTTGACGTAGTAAGGAAACTGACCAAAATGAACCAAAATATCACTATTGGGTCCAAAAAAGTGGATTGGGTGCGTTCATTTCATTTCTGGACCGAATCGGTGCATCATTTCATTTGTAGCCCAAATTGGTGCATCGTTACGTTTTCGGCCCGAAACGGCGCATTAAATGCAACGCCGGCACGGTTTTTGGAACAATATTGAAACTGACCAAAACGAACCAAAACATCACTATTGGGTCCAAAAAAGTGGATTGGGTGCGTTCATTCCAAATCTGGACCGAATCGGTGCACCATTTTGTTTTTGGCCCGAATTGGTGAATCGCTTCGTTTTTTGCCCGAACCAATGCATTAAATGCAACCCCGTCATGGTTTTTGGCACAATAACGAAAATGACCAAAACGAACCAAAACATCACTATTGGATTCAGAAAAGTGGATTGCGTGCGTTCGTTTCGTTTCTAGTCGGAATCGGTGCGTCGTTTCGTTTCCCGGTCGAATCGGTGCATTAAATGCAACCCTGGCATGGTTTTCGGCACAATAACGAAACTAACCAAAACGAACCAAAACATCACTATTGGGTCCAGAAAAGTGGATTGGGTGCGTTCGTTTCGTTTCTAGTCGGAATCGGTGCATCGTTTCATTTTCCGGTCGAATCGCTGCATTAAATGCAACCCTGGCATGATTTTCGGCACAATATCGAAACTGAACAAAATGAACCAAACATCTCTATTGGGTCCAAAAAAGTGGATTGGGTGCTTTCATTTCATTTCTGGACCGAATCGGTGCACCATTTTGTTTTTGGCCCGAATTGGTGCATCATTTCATTTTTGGCCCGAACTGGTATATTAAAAGCAACACCGGCATGGCTTTTGATGCAGTAACGAAACTGACCAAAATGAACCAAAATATCACTATTGGGTCCAAAAAAGTGGATTGGGTGCGTTCATTTCATTTCTGGACCGAATCGGTGCATCATTTCATTTGTGGCCCAAATTGGTGCATCGTTTCGTTTTCGGCCCAAAACGGCGCATTAAATGCAACCCCGGCATGGTTTTTGGCACAATATTGAAAGTGACCAAAACGAACCAAAACATCACTATTGCATTCATAAAAGAGGATTAGGTGCATTCGTTTCGTTTCTAGTCGGAATCGGTGCATCGTTTCGTTTCCCGGTGATGGGAACCCGCTAGGGTTTATGCCCGATCTTTCGATGAGAGGCGTGGGGGATAACTCGATTGGAGGAGACGACGTTGACGGCCCGACTACAGCCTTCCAAAGACTGCGCCTTAGCAACCGATACACCACCTCCTATGGATGCCGTGATCTTGTGGAAGCACGTCACCCGGTCCTGTCATGCAAGCAATCGAAGAACTTGCAAGAACAAGTATCGAACAAGTACTGAAATTACTAGATGGGAATGAAGTGTTCAACCTCAAACTCAATCACAAACGAAGTGGGGTTCTGTAGACTCGAAGACGGGCGGCTAGAGCAGCACGCGCGCTTACAAGCAAGTAGCAATGGCTAAACTTGATCTAAACAAAACCCGAGTGTTCTTGGCGGCGGCTAAGGGGTATAAAACAAGGGAGGATGACCACAGGGGTGCTGGGGTCGTGCTCCAACCCTAGGACGCGTCCATAATGGACTCTACATGATACACGGCCCATTGGGCCAAAATAAGATGGCGCAGCATCATGGTCAGAAAACATCTCGGAGCAAAAAGACGATTCTGGACGACTCCGAAGAGTATGGAAGTGCGGTCGGATCCTTTGGAAAGTAGACTTGATAAGCTTTCGGTGACGTACTTGAACGCCCCAATCCGAGTTCGTATGCGACCGTGGTGTCCATCACAAGTTGATGTTTTTCTGCAGTCTGAATCCAGCCCGCGTGAATCCTTTTCGTTCTCGATCCCCTCCATGATTCCTAAGCAAAACTAGAGTGCACGGGTCTCCACAGTCTAAATATGATGAACATGAACTCAGGAGTGAACTCACCAGCATGGGTAATAGGACCGGCAATGATAGGAGAAGATGGCGTGCCTGTATCGTTGGCGGTGATGTCCTCATCATCCTCCCCTTCTTGCATTTGAGTCGTCCTCGACTCAAGCTCATCTTCCTCTCCCAAATATGGCTTCAAATCTGCAATGTTAAATGTGGGACTAACCCCAAAATTTGCAGGCAACTCGAGCTTGTATGCATTATCATTAATCTTCTCTAATACTTTATAGGGACCATCCGCTCGAGGCAACAACTTACATTTTCGCAATTCAGGAAAACGATCCTTCCTCAAATGCAACCAAACTAAATCTCCAGGTTCAAATTTTAATTCCTTTCTACCTTTATCACCAGCAAGCTTGTATTTAGCATTCATGCGCTCTATGTTTGCTTTAGTTGTTTCATGCATTTTCAACATCAATTCGGCACGTATAGTAGCATCAAAATCCAATTTTTTAGATGAAGGCAAAGGCATTAAATCAATAGGAGCACGAGGCAAGAAACCATACACAATCTGAAATGGGCACATCTTTGTGGTAGAATGCATCGAACGATTATATGCAAACTCAATATGAGGCCAACAATCTTCCCACATCTTAATGTTTTTCTTTAAAACAGCCCTTAACATAGTAGACAAAGTTCTATTCACAACCTCAGTTTGACCATCAGTTTGGGGATGATATGTAGTAGAAAACAAAAGCTTAGTCCCCAATTTAGCCCACAATGTCTTCCAAAAATAACTAAGAAATTTAGCATCCCGATCAGACACAATAGTTTTAGGCACACCATGCAAACGAACAATTTCCCGAAAGAACAAATCAGCAACATGAGAAGCATCATCAGTCTTATGACATGGTATAAAGTGTGCCATCTTAGAAAACCTATCAACAACCACAAACACACTATCACGACCCTTCCTAGTTCTCGGCAAACCCATCACAAAATCCATAGAAATATCTTCCCAAGGAGCACTAGGAACGGGTAAAGGCAAATACAAACCGTGTGGATTTAACCTTGACTTAGCCTTTTGACATGTAGTGCAACGAGCAACGAATCTCTCCACATATCTTCTCATCTTTGCCAAAAGAAATGACCAGCAAGTATATCTTCCGTCTTTTTGGCTCCAAAATGCCCCATCAAGTCACCTCCATGTGCTTCCTGCAGCAACAACAAGCGAACAGAGCTAGCTGGAATGCATAGCTTGTTAGCTCTAAACACAAACCCATCACTAACGATGAATTTGTTCCATCCTTTCCCATCTTTACAATGCAGCAAAACCTCTTTAAAATCAGCATCATTAGCATATAGGTCTTTAATTGTTTCTAATCCAAAGATTTTGTAATCAAGTTGGTTCAGCAATGTATATCTCCTAGACAAGGCATCAGCAATAACATTTTCTTTCCCTTTCTTGTGATAACATAAGGAAAAGATTCAATAAATTCAACCCACTTAGCATGCCTACGGTTCAGTTTTCCTTGACTACGAATATGTTTCAATGATTCATGATCAGAATGAATAACAAACTCTTTGGGCCACAAATAATGCTGCCAAGTTTCCAATGTGCGAACAAGAGCATACAATTCTTTGTCATAAGTGGAATAATTCAGAACAGGCCCGCTCAATTTTTCACTAAAATATGCAACTGGTTTTCCCTCTTGCAGCAAAACACCACCCAATCCAATTCCACTAGCATCACATTCAAGCTCAAAAGTTTTATTAAAATCAGGAAGTTGGAGGAGAGGTGCATGTGTTAACTTATCTTTCAGCATGTTGAAAGCATTCTCTTGCTCTTTGTCCCAACGAAAAGGCACTCCCTTCTTTGTAAGCTCATTCAACGGTGCAGCAATGGTGCTGAAATTCTGCACAAAGCGTCGATAGAAACCAGCAAGTCCTAGAAAACTCCGTACCTGTGTAATAGTCTTTGGTATAGGGCATCCCTGTATAGCTTCAACCTTGGCTTGATCAACCTCAATTCCCTGTGGAGTCACAACATAGCCAAGAAAAGACACTTGATCGGTGCAAAAGGTGCACTTCTCAAGATTACCAAACAAACGTGCATCTCGTAATGCATTAAAAACAGCACACAAGTGATCAAGATGTTCAACCATGGATTTGTTGTAGATCAAAATATCATCAAAGTATACTACAACAAATTTCCCAATGAAAGCACGCAAAACCTCGTTCATTAATCTCATGAAAGTACTAGGTGCATTAGTTAACCCAAAAGGCATGACTAACCATTCATATAGACCGAACCTAGTTTTGAAAGCAGTTTTTCATTCATCTCCAAATTTCATACGAATCTGGTGGTACCCACTACGCAAATCAACTTTAGAAAACACAACAGCACCACTCAACTCATCAAGCATATCATCTAAACATGGAATAGGGTGTCGATATCGAATGGTGATATTATTAATAGCTCTACAATCAACACACATACGCCATGTTCCATCTTTCTTAGGCACCAAAATAACCAGAACAACACAGGGACTAAGAGACTCACGCACATAACCTTTGTGGAGTAGCTCCTGCACTTGCCGCTGAATTTCTTTTGTTTCCTCCGGATTTGTTCTGTATGGTGCACGGTTAGGCAAAGAAGCACCAGGAATCAGATCAATTTGGTGCTCAATCCCTCGCATTGGTGGCAGCCCCGCTGGTATCTCACTTGGAAACACATCCGAATACTCCTGCAAAATGTTAGCAACAGCAGGGGGCAACGATTGCTGCATATCGTGAAGTGAAATCAAAGAATCCTTGCACACCAACGCATAGGCGACAGAAGTAGAAGCAACAAATTCATTTATATCAGATTTAGTAGCAAGCAAGCAATGCCCTTTTAATCTTATCTCATCTTTCTTACTTTCAGCAGTTTTGGCAATTTTAGTGTTCTCAGTTTTATCTTTAGCAGCTTTAGCAATATCAGCACGCACAATAGCCAATAGGAGACATGGGAAGCAAAACAAGTTTCTTATCATTGTGTATGAGAGAATATTGATTTGATCTACCATGATGTCTACAATCTGTATCAAATTGCCATGGCCTACCTAGCAGAATATGACAAGCTTCCATAGGCACAACATCACATTCGACAACATCATGATATGAACCAATAGCAAAATTAATTCAAACCAGCTTGGTTACCTTTACCTTACCGTTGTTGTTCAGCCATTGAATGTGCTATGGATGTGGATGTGGTTTTGTTGTTAGTGAAAGTCTCTCCACCATGTCGCTACTAGCCATGTTGTTGCAGCTGCCTCCATCAATGATAGAGCGGCAGGAATGCTCTTTGATTACACACTTTGTTTGGAACAGTGTATGCCGCTGATTTTGCTCCGCCTTCTCCATTTGTGCACTAAGCACACGCTGCACGATGAGGCTCTCATAATGCTCCGCATCTTCCGTACCAATCTGTTCATCTAGTGGCTCCTCACTACCTGCATCGTCAGCCGCAAGCAAAGCAAGTGTTTGTTCATCGAAATCACTAGTAGAGGAATACCCACCATCATTGTTAACCACCAAAACGCGCTTGTTTGGGCAATCACACTGCACATGCCCATAACCCTTGCACCAGTGACACTGGATATCTCTTGTTCTACCTACGGAGGCAATTGAAGAAGTACTAACGGCTGGTTTTGGGCAGATTTTGTTGCTGAATTTGCGGGAACAACACGTGTCTTGTCACTAGAAGGAGGCGGTGGTGCTGAACGACTTGGCGATGGAGTTGGGGGAGGTGCACGCCCGGTCAAGGAAGTAGTCGTGTGCTACTGTCATGGTGCTGATTTTCCTGCAGAAACATTAGACCTTGCACCTGCACGTCGTCCCTGCACTTCTCTCTCACCTTTACAAGCATTATGAAAACACTTTGTTATGCTGTTATAATCTTTATATTCAACGATGTCCCGAATTTCTCTATTCAGCCCTCCCACAAATCTAGCAATAGCAGGCTCCTCACCCTCCTCTATTTGACAACGCAACATACCCATTTGTAATTCTTGATAATATTCTTCTACACTTTTAGCACCCTGTCTCAATTGCTGCAACTTATGTAATAGATCACGTGCATAATAGGAAGGAACAAATCTAGCCCGCATGACCCGTTTCAAAGCATCACAGGTTTGTGGCATGTTATTAGGATGTTTCTTGCCATGTTCTATCCACCAAACAGAAGCAAAATCTGTAAACTCACTAGTAGCAACCCTAACACGCGTAGCTTCAGGAAATTCATGGCATGCAAATTTTTGATGAACAACAATCTCCCAAGTAATATAAGCATCAGGATCATATTTACCATCAAAAGGAGGTATCTTAAATTTAATCTTGCTAAAAGCATCATCATTACCATGTACCTCGCGTCGACGATGACCACCCATACCTCGGCGATTATGACATAGCCGGCGGCGAGCAGGATCTTGGTCATCGACTTCAGTATCCGCACTATATGCATTGTCGTCAAAACTTTCAGTCTTGTTGCCGTCCTTCTTGTCATCTCTATCACGCCCGCTAGTGGTTTTAGCATGCATCTCATCAAATCGCCTCAAAACTGCAGCAAGACTCTTATCCATACGAGCCACTGACGCCTCCATCTTTGTGAGCTTGTTATTGGTCGCGATCTGTGAGGCCTCCAATTGCCCCATCTTCTCATTCGTCACCAGCAAGTCATTATCAATCCCCTCGTTGTGCTTCTTCACCAACCTTTCAAAATGTTGTATGATGCCCTTGGTGCGAGGAGACTGTGGGATCTTGTTACTGGGAGACCCATCACCATCACCTTCTAATCCTTTCATGGTTAAACAAACAGAGGCAACAAGAGAAACAGGTGAAGAAATAAAAGCCCTACAGCTAATAGGATGTAGCTATTTGTAAGGTGCTCACTCTCAACCTGTGATACAAGCTCTTACCAATTCTTACCTTGCTCGACAGGAGCGCACGGCTACCAACAAGTCTGCAAACTTGGAATGAAGTGTATCGGTGTCGCAGGAACAAGACCTGTAAAGCTGTAGTCGGATATGTGGAGCTATAGGTGGGCTGAAAAAAAGGAATAGCTAGCACCATGTTAGTTAAAACAAAGCAAGCTGAATAATCGTTCAACGGTGGAACTGTGCTGGTCCTAGCATAGACCGTGCTAGAGATGCGAGCCTGGACACAAAGGAAGTCACAACGCACCACCGAAAAGCAATCACAATGATCAGCCCCTTTCTTTCTTCTTTTTCTTTTGCTATTTTTTTTTCTTTTCTTTTTTTTAGGGGTCCTCAAAACTGAATATATGAACAAAGAGGATCCCAAATAGCCAATCACCACATAAACTTTTTCAGAAAGTACAGGGGTATTCCGGTAAAAAAAAGTACAGCCAATCACTCTCTTTCTCTCTCTCTAGAGTGAGGCAAACTAATCTGTTTTATGCACAGTCTTGGAGAGGTCGAGTATGAATATGAAGTACTGTTGTCTTCCCAGAACACGTCAATATATAAGCACAAAGCAACAGCTGCACGTTAAGGTAACACGAAGCAGTAAGCAACTCGGACTCCGAAACCGATTGCAACTCGATGTGGGGGTTCGGTTTGGTCTTCCTTTTCTCGCAGTTAGCCGATTCCTGGTTGGACTGGATCACCAATGATTACTCAAATTCGCCCAACACAGGAACCAATAGGTAGCGTACAGCCGTGACCGAAACGTGACAAGAACTCGAAACTCTAAACGACCAGAACTAAGACCAGCAACTCGACACGACCGATGCAACCGAAAACTCAACAAGCCCTAACTAAGCAGTACTAGCAAGGCTGAAAGGGTTTATAGGATCACGGTAAACTAATCTACTAATTTTTTTGGCTTTTGTGTACTGTAGGAAAAAAAATAGGGGGAAGGATTGGAATCTCTCACCGAACAACCTTGCTCTGATTACCAACTGATGGGTACCCGCTAGGGTTTATGCCCGATCTTTCGATGAGAGGCGTGGGGGATAACTCGATTGGAGGAGACGACGTTGACAGCCCGACTATAGCCTTCCAAAGACTGCGCCTTAGCAACCGATACACCACATCCTATGGATGCCGTGATCTTGTGGAAACACGTCACCCGGTCCTGGCCTGCAAGCAATCGAAGAACTAGCAAGAACAAGTATCGAACAAGTACTGAAATTACTAGATGGGAATGAAGTGTTCAATCTCAAACTCAATCGCAAACGAAGTGGGGTTCTGAAAACTCGAAGACTGGCGGCTGGACCAGCACGCGCGCTTACAAGCAAGTAGCAATGGCTAAACTTGATCTAAACAAAACCCAAGTGTTCTTGGCGGCGGCTAAGGGGTATAAAACACGGGAGGATGACCACAGGGGTGCTGGGGTCGTGCTCCAAACCTAGGACGCGTCCATAATGGACTCTACATGATACACGGCCCATTAGGCCAAAATAAGATGGCGCAGCACCATGGTCAGAAAACATCTTGGAGCAAATAGACGATTCTGGACCACTCCAAAGAGATATGGACGTGCGGTCAGATCCGTTGGAATGTAGACTTGATAAGCTTTCCGTGAAGTACTTGAACGCCCCAATCCGAGTCCATGTGCGAGCGTGGTGTCCATCACAAGTTGATGTTTTTCTGCAGTCCGAATCCAGCCCGCGTGAATCCTTTTCGTTCTCGATCCTCTCCATGATTCCTAAGCAAAACAAGAGTGCACGGGTCTCCACAGTCTAAATATGATGAACATGAACTCAGGAGTGAACTCACCTGATGATTAAGTTGTCTAGCACGAGCACGGGTAATAGGACCGGCAATGATAGGAGAAGATGGTGTGGCTGTATCGTTGGTGGTGATGTACTCATCAAAAACGCGCTTGTTTGGGCAATCACGCTGCACATGCCCATAACCCTTGCACCGGTGACAATGGATATCTCTTGTTCTACCTGTGGAGGCAACTGAGGAAGTACTAACGGCTGGTTTTGGGGCAGATTTTGTTGCTGAATTTGTGGGAACAACACGTGTCTTATCACTGGAAGGACGTGGTGGTGCTGAACGACTCGGCGACGGAGTTGGGGGAGGTGCACACCCGGTCAAGGAATTAGTCGTGCGCTGCTGCTATGGTGCTGATTTTCCTGCAGAAACATTAGACCTTGCACCTGCACGTCGTCCCTGCACTTCTCTCTCAGCTTTACAAGCAATACTAAAACACTTTGTTATGCTGTTATAATCTTTATATTCAATGATGTCCCGAATTTCTCTATTCAGCCCTCCCACAAATTTAGCAATAGCAGGTTCCTCACCCTCCTCTATTTGACAATGCAACATACCCATTTGTAATTCTTGATAATATTCTTCTACACTTTTAGCACCCTGTCTCAATTGCTGCAACTTATGTAATAGATCACGTGCATAATAGGAAGGAACAAATCTAGCCCGCATGACCCGTTTCAAAGCATCCCAGGTTTGTGGCATGTTATTAGGATGTTTCTTGCCATGTTCTATCCACCAAACAGAAGTAAAATCTGTAAACTCACTAGTAGCAGCCCTAACACGCGTAGCTTCAGGAAATTCATGGCATGCAAATTTTTGATCAACAGCAATCTCCCAAGTAATATAAGCATCAGGATCATATTTACCATCAAAAGGAGGTATCTTAAATTTAATCTTGCTAAAAGCATCATCATTACCATGTACCTCGCGTCGACGATGACCACCCATACCTCGACGATTATGACATAGTCAGCGGCGAGCAGGATCTTGGTCATCGACTTCAGTATCCGCACTGTATGCATTGTCGTCAAAACTTTCTTCCTTCTTATCAATCTTGCTGCCGTCCTTCTTGTTATCTCCATCACGCCCGCTAGGGGTTTTAGCATGCATCTCATCAAATCGCCTCAAAAGTGCAGCAAGACTCTTATCCATACGAGCCACTGACGCCTCCATCTTTGTAAGCTTGTTATTGGTCGCGATCTGTGAGGCCTCCAATTGCCCCATCTTCTCATTCGTCACCAGCAAGTCATTATCAATCCCCTCGTTGTGCTTCTTCACCAACCTTTCAAAATGTTGTATGACACCCTTGGTGCGAGGAGACTGTGGGATCTTGTTACTGGGAGACCCATCACCATCACCTTCTGATCCTGTCATGGTTAAACAAACAGAGGCAACAAGAGAAACATGTGAAGAAATAAAAGCCCTACATCTAATAGGATGTAACTATTTGTAAAGCGCTCACTCTCAACCTGTGATACAAGCTCATACCAATTCTTACCTTGCTCGACAGGAGGGCACGACTACCAACAAGTATGCAAACCTGGAATGAAGTGTATCGGTGCCGCAACAACAAGACCTGTAAAGCTGTAGTCGGATATGTGGAGCTATAGGTGGGCTGAAAACAAGGAATAGCTAGCACCACGTTAGTTAAAATAAAGCAAGCTGAATAATCGTTCAACGGTGGTACTGTGCTGGTCCTATCCTAGACTGTGCTAGAGACGCGAGCCTGGACACAAAGGAAGTCACAACGCACCACCGAAAAGCAATCACAATGATCAGCCCCTTTCTTTCCTCTTTTTCTTTTGCTTCTTTTTTGTCGCAGTTAGCCGATTCCAGGTCGGATTGGATCACCAATGAGTACTCAAATTCGCCCAACATAGGAACCAATAGGTAGCATACAATCGTGACCGAAACGTGACAAGAACTCGAAACTCTAAACAACCAGAACTAAGACCAGCAACTCGACACGACCGATGCAACCGAAAACTCAACAAGCCCTAACTAAGCAGTACTGGCAAGGCTCAAAGGGTTTATAGGATCACGGTAAACTAATCTACTAATTTTATTTTTTTGGCTTTTGTGTACTGTAGGAAGAAAAATAGGGGACGGATTGGAATCTCTCACCGAACAACCTTGCTCTGATTACCAACTGATGGGAACCCGCTAGGGTTTATGCCCGATCTTTCGATGAGAGGCGTGGGGGATAACTCAATTGGAGGAGACGACGTTGACGGCCCGACTACAGCCTTCCAAAGACTGCGCCTTAGCAATCGATACACCACCTCCTATGGATGCCGTGATCTTGTGGAAGCACGTCACCCGGTCCTGTCCTACAAGCAATCGAAGAACTAGCAAGAACAAGTATCGAACAAGTACTGAAATTACTAGATGGGAATGAAGTGTTCAATCTCAAACTCAATCACAAATGAAGTGGGGTTCTGAAGACTCGAAGACGGGCGGCTGTACCAGCACGCGCGCTTACAAGCAAGTAGCAATGACTAAACTTGATCTAAACAAAACCCGAGTGTTCTTGGCGGTGGCTAAGGGGTATAAAAACAAGGGAGGACAACGACAGGGGTGTTGGGGTCGTGCTCCAACCCTAGGACGCGTCCATAATGGACTGTACATGATACACGGCCCATTGGGCCAAATAAGATGGCGCAACATCATTGGCAGAAAACATCTCAGAGCAAATAGACGATTCTAGACGACTCCGAAGAGATATGGAAGTGCGGTTGGATCCCTTGGAAAGTAGACTTGATAAGCTTTCCATGACGTATTTGAACGCTCCAATCCGAGTTCGTATGCGACCATGGTGTCCATCACAAGTTGATGTTTTTCTGCAGTACGAATCCAGCCCGCTTGAATCCTTTTCGTTCTCGATCCTCTCCATGATTCCTAAGCAAAACAAGAGTGCACGGGTCTCCACAGTATAAATATGATGAACATGAACTCAGGAGTGAACTTACCTGATGATTAAGTTGTCTAGCACGAGCATGGGTAATAGGACCGGCAATGATAGGAGAAGATGGCGTGGCTGTATCGTTGGCGGTGATGTCCTCATCACCCGAGCGAATCGCTACATTAAATGCAACCCTGGCATGGTTTTCGGCACAATATCGAAACTGAACAAAATGAACCAAAACATCACTATTGGGTCCAAAAAAGTGGATTGGGTGCGTTCATTTCGTTTCTGGACCGAATCGGTGCATCATTTTGTTTCTGGCCCGAATTGGTGCATTGTTTCGTTGTTGGCCCGAACTGGTGTATTAAATGCAACACCGGCATGGTTTTTGACGCAGTAACGAAACTGACCAAAATGAAACAAAACATCACTATTGGGTCCAAAAAGTGGATTGGGTGCGTTCATTTCATTTCTGGACCGAATCGGTGCATCATTTCGTTTGTGGCCCAAATTGGTGCATCGTTTCGTTTTTGGCCCGAACCGGCGCATTAAATGCAACCCCGACACGGTTTTTGGCACAGATACGAAACTGACCAAAACATCACAATTGGTTCCAAAAAAATTGATTGGGTGGTTTCATTTCGTTTCCGGCCCGAAACTAACCAAAACGAACCAAAATATCACTATTGGGTCCAGAAAAGTGGATTGGGTGTGTTCGTTTTGTTTCTAGAACGAATCGGTGCATCGTTTTGCTTCCGGCCTGAATCGGTGCATTAAATGCAACCCCTGCATGGTTTTCGGCACAGTAATGAAAGTGACCAAAATGAACCAAAACATCACTATTGGATTCAGAAAAATGGATTGGGTGCGTTCGTTTCGTTTCTAGTCAGAATCGGTGCATCGTTTCGTTTCCCGGTCGAATCGATGCATTAAATGCAATCCTGGCATGGTTTTCGGCACAATAACGAAACTAACCAAAACGAACCAAAACATCACTATTGGATCCAGAAAAGTGGATTGGGTGCGTTCGTTTCGTTTCTAGTCAGAATCAGTGCATCGTTTCGTTTCGCGGTTGAATCGCTGCATTAAATGCAACCCTGGCATGGTTTTCGGTGCAATAACAAAACTGACCAAAACATCACTATTGGGTCCAAAAAAGTGGATTGCGTGTGTTCGTTTTGTTTCTGGCACGAATTGGTGGATCGTTTCGTTTTCGGCCCGAACCGGTGCATTAAATGCAACCCCGGTATGGTTGTCGGCACAGTAACGAAACTGACCAACACGAACCAAAACATCACTATTGTGTGCGTTCATTTCATTTCTGGACCGAATCGGTGCATCGTTTCGTTTCGGAAACGAATGGTGCATCATTTCATTTCTAGCCCGAATCGGTGCATTAAATGCAACCCCAGCATGATTTTCGACACCGTAACGAAACTAACCAAAACATCCCAATTGGGACCAAAAAAATTGATTGGGTGCATTCGTTTCGTTTTCGGCCCGAACCGATACATTAAATGCAACCCCGGCATGGTTTTCGGCACAATATTGAAAGTGACCAAAACGAACCAAAACATCACTATTGGGTCCAAAAAAGTGGATTGGATGCTTTCATTTCGTTTCTGGACCGAATCGGCGCATCATTTTGTTTCTGGCCCGAATTGGTGCATCGTTTCGTTTTTGGCCCGAACTGGTGCATTAAATGCACCCCGGCATGGTTTTCGGCGCAGTAACGAAACTGACCAAAACATCACAATTGGGTCCAAAATAATTGATTGGGTGTGTTCGTTTCATTTTTGGCCCGAACCGGTGCATTAAATGCAACCCCGTCATGGTTTTCGGCACAATAACGAAAATGACCAAAACGAACCAAAACATCACTATTGGGTCCAAAAAAGTGGATTGGGTGCGTTCATTTCATTAATGGACCGAATCGGTGCACCATTTTGTTTCTGGCCCGAATTGGTGCATCGTTTCGTTTTTGGCCCGAACTGGTGTATTAAATGCAACACAGGCATGGTTTTTGATGCAGTAAGGAAACTGACCAAAATGAACCAAAATATCACTATTGGGTTGAAAAAAAGTAGATTGGGTGCGTTCATTTCATTTCTGGACCGAATCGGTGCATCGTTTCGTTTCTGGCCCGAATGGTGCATCATTTCATTTCTGGCCCGAATCGGTGCGTTAAATGCAACCCCGACATGATTTTCGACACAGTAACGAAACTAATCAAAACATCACAATTGGGACCAAAAAAATTGATTGGGTGCATTCGTTTCATTTTCGGCCCGAACCGATGCATTAAATGCAACCCCGGCATGGTTTTGGGCACAATATTGAAAGTGACCAAAACGAACCAAAACATCACTATTGGGTCCAAAAAAGTGGATTGGGTGCGTTCATTTCGTTTCTGGACCGAATCGGTGCATCATTTTGTTTCTGGCCCGAAATGGTGCATCATTTCATTTTTGGCCCGAACTGGTGAATTAAATGCAACCCCGACATGGGTTTCGGCGCAGTAACGAAACTGACCAAAACATCACAATTGGGTCCAAAATAATTGATTGGGTGCCTTCGTTTCATTTTTGGCCCGAACCGGTGCATTAAATGCAACCCCGTCATGGTTTTCGGCACAATAACGAAAATGACCAAAATGAACCAAAACATCACTATTGGATCCAGAATAGTGGATTGGGTGCGTTCATTTTGTTTCTAGTCAGAATCCGTGAGTCGTTACGTTTCCCGGTTGAATCGGTGCATTAAATGCAACCCTGATGCGAACCTGCTAGGGTTTGCGCCCGATCTTTCGATGAGAGGGGGATAACTTCGATTTAGACTGGAGAGACATTCACGTGACTACAACCGTCCAAGGATGCTGCGCCTTAGCAACCGATACACCAACTCCAGCGGTCGCCGTGATCTTGTGGAGCACAATCAACCAAACCACTAGGGTAATTCCTGCAAGCAATCGAAAAACAAGCAAGAAAAAGTAGAACAAGCAACTAAATTGAAAATTTGGAGATGATAACCAATCAGAAATCACAATGGTGGGGTTCCGAGGACTCGAAGACGGGCGGCTGGACCAGCACGCGCGCTTACAAGCAAGTAACAATGGCTAAACTTTCATCTAAACAAAACCCAAGTGTTCTTGGCGGCGGCTAAGGGGTATAAGACAAGGGAGGACGACCACAGGGGTGCTGGGGTCGTGCTCCAACCCTAGGACGTGTCCATAATGGACTCTACATGATACACGGCCCATTGGGCCAAAATAAGATGGCGCAGCATCATGGGCAGAAAACATCTCAGAGCAAATAGACGATTCTGGACGACTCCGAATAGATATGGATGTGCGGTTGGATCCGTTGGAAAGTAGACTTGATAAGCTTTACGTGAAGTACTTGACCGCCCCAATCCGAGTCCGTATGCGACCGTGGTGTCCATCACAAGTTGATGTTTTTCTGCAGTCCGAATCCAGACTTTCCAAAACGTGTTGGATTTGGTCTCTTTCCTTCCTTGGGCCATTGTGACGTGGTAGCCTGATGGAAAACGTGGAAATACTTAGAATTGGTCCCCAATCAACTTTTTTGGTCCTCCATGCCTTCCATGTATGTTTAACACTCTTTTTGATCCAGCTATATATTTCTGAAAATGACATTGAACACACATCATGGCGTATGGTCATATCCGAGCATGTGATGTCCTCGCCATTCTCCCCTTCTTGGCTGCAAGTCGTCCTCGACTTGCCCCAGTTGCATTCAGAGGTTCTTGGTTTGAAGTTGGAATATGGAGCGAAAACTATACTGTCCGACAACAACCAGGAATGCTGCCCTTCTTTGGGCTGAACCTGTTGAATAAGAGAAACACTAGGAAAACTTTGCGAGACATTATTAGTGTTAGTGCAGCCCCCTATTTGATCATGGTATTCTAGCCCAAAAGGAGAATTTAGATTAGAGCAAATATAAACTTTATGCACCAAATACTCTCCTTTGCAATTATACTTGCCAATAAAGTGATATGTATGATTAGACAAGCATGAAAATTCAGAATATGCAAAAAGCTTCTCCTCTAAACATTTTAGATCACAAAGAATATCAAATTCAATATAGCCCAAAGTATTTAAAGAAGACATCAATTTCAGTTCATCTTGTGCACAAGTAATAGGATGGAAAAGTTTTTCTTCAGTACATTTGTATGGTTCCAAACCAAAAGAATCACACTTATTCACTACTTGTGGCATATGAGTAAAAGAATCATCAACACACAAGTCCTCTTTATCATAAGGAACAATAAGTAACTCATCTTGTGACAAAGGTAAATCTACAACGGTTTCTACTATTTGTTTCTCTTGATAAGCATGCAAAGTGGACAAGTTTTTAATATCATGGGTCGCATCATTCTTGCAAGTATTCGTAGATAACAAAATCTCCTTTTCAGCACTTACGGCAAGCCAAAACAATGAAGCAATATTGTTGTATGATTTGCTAATTAGCTTGGTTCGAATTTCAGAATTAAGCCATTTCATGAACCTACTCATAACATCTTCCTTGCATTCATCTAATCCACCAAACATGACACAAATCTTAAAGCTATGATAGTATTCTTTGACAGTCCTACTACCTTGCTTCAATTTGTCCAATTTTGCAAGTAAACAATCAGCATAATTTCGTTTCTAGTCAGAATCGGTGCATCGTTTCGTTTCCCGGTCGAATCGGTGCATTAAATGCAACCCTGCCATGGTTTTCGGCACAATAACGAAACTAACCAAAATGAACCAAAACATCACTATTGGATTCAGAAAAGAGGATTGGGTGCATTCGTTTCGTTTCTAGTCAGAATCGGTGCGTCGTTTCGTTTCCCGGTCGAGTCGGTGCATTAAATGCAACCCTGGCATGGTTTTCGGCACAATAATGAAACTAACCAAAACGAACCAAAACATCACTATTGGATCCAGAAAAGTGGATTGGGTGCATTCGTTTCGTTTCTAGTCGGAATCAGTGCTTCGTTTCGTTTCCCGGTCGAATCGCTGCATTAAATGCAACCCTGGCATGGTTTTCGGCACAATATCGAAACTGAACAAAACGAACCAAAACATCACTATTGGGTCCAAAAAAGTGGATTGGGTGCGTTCATTTTGTTTCTGGACCGAATCGATGCATCATTTTGTTTCTGGGCCGAATTGGTGCATCGCTTCGTTTTTGGCCCGAACTGGTGTATTAATTGCAACACCGGCATGGTTTTTGAGGTAGTAACAAAACTGACCAAAACGAACCAAAACATCACTATTGGGTCCAAAAAAGTGGATTGGGTGCGTTCATTTCATTTCTGGACCGAATCGGTGCATCATTTCGTTTGTGGTCCAAATTGGTGCATCGTTTCGTTTTTTGGCCCTAACCGGCGCATTAAATGCAACCCCGGCGCGGTTTTTGAGGCAGTAACAAAACTGACCAAAATGAACCAAAATACCACTATTGGTTCCAAAAAAGTGGATTGGGTGCGTTCATTTCATTTCTGGACCGAATCGGTGCATCATTTCGTTTGTGGTCCAAATTGGTGCATTTCGTTTTCGGCCCGAACAGGCGAATTAAATGCGACCCCGACATAGTTTTCGGCATAGTAACAAAACTGACCAAAACGAACTAATACTGATCTATTGTGTCCAAAAAAGTGTATTGGGTGCGTTCATTTCATTTCTGGACCGAATTGGTGCATCATTTCATTTTTGGCCCGAACTGGTGCATTAAATGCAACCCCGGCATGGTTTTTGACGCAATAACAAAACTGACCAAAATGAACCAAAACATCACTGTTGGGTCCAAAAAAGTGGATTGAGTGCGTTCATTTCATTTCTGGACCGAATCGGTGCATCATTTCATTTCTTGCCCAAATTGGTGCAAAATTGATTGGGTGCGTTTGTTTCGTTTCCGGACTGAAACTGACCAAAACGAACCAAAACATCACTATTGGGTCCAAAAAAGTGGATTGGGTGTGTTGGGAACGAATCGGTGCATCATTTTGTTTCCGGCCTGAATCGGTGCATTAAATGCAACCTAATAAGAACCCGCTAGGGTTTGTGGCTAATCTTTTGATGAGAGGCATGGGGATAACTCGATTGGAAGAGACGACGTTCATGTCCCGACTACAGCCTTCCAATGGATGCTGCGCCTTAGCAACCGATACACCACCTCCTATGGATGCCGCGATATTTTGGAAGCACGTCACCCGCACCTGTCCTGCAAGCAATTGAAGAACTAGCAAGAACAAGTGTGGAACAAGTACTGAATTTACTAGATGGGAATGAAGTGTTCAATCTCAAACTCAATCACAAACGAAGTGGGGTTCCAAAGAATCGAAGACGGGCGGCTTGACCAGCACGCACGCTTACAAGCAAGTCGCAAAGGCTAAACTTGATCTAAACAAAACCCAAATGTTCTTGGCGACGGCTAAGGGGTATAAAACAAAGGGTGGATGACCACAAGGGTGCTGGGGTCGTGCTCCAACCCTAGGACGCGTCCATAATGGACTCCACATGATACACGGCCCATTGAGCCAAAATAAGATGACACAGCATCATGGGCAGAAAACATCTCGGTGCAAATAGACGATTCTGGTCGACTCCTATTAGATATGGACGTGCGTTGAATCCGTTGGAAAATAGACTTGATAAGCCCCAATCCGAGTCTGTATGCGATCATGGCATCCATCACAAGTTGAAGTTTTCTGCAGTCCGAATCCAGCCCGCGCGAATTCTTTTCCTTCTCGATCCTCTCCATAATTCCTAAGCAAAACAAGAGTGCATGAGTCTCCATAGTCTAAATATGATGAACATGAACTCAGGAGTGAACTCACCGGATGATTAAGTTGTCTAGCACGAGCACGGGTAATAGGACCAGCAATGATAGGAGAAGATGGCGTGGCTGTATCGTTGGCGGTGACGTCCTCATCATCCTCCCCTTCTTGCATTTGAGTCGTCCTCGACTCAAGCTCATCTTCCTCTCCCAAATATGACTTCAAATCTGCAATGTTAAATGTGGGACTAACCACAAAATCTGCAGGCAACTTGAGCTTGTATGCATTATCATTAATCTTCTCTAATACTTTAAAGGGACCATCCGCTCGAGGCAACAACTTAGATTTTCGCAATTCAGGAAAACGATCCTTCCTCAAATGCAACCAAACTAAATCTCTAGGTTCAAATTTTAATTTCTTTCTACCTTTATCACCAGCAAGCTTGTATTTAGCATTCATGCGCTCTAGGTTTTCTTTAGTTGTTTCATGCATTTTCAACATTACTTCGGCACGTGTAGTAGCATCAAAATCCAATTTTTCAGATGATGGCAAAGACATTAAATCAATAGGAGCACGAGGCAAGAAACTATACATAATCTGAAATGGGCACATCTTTGTGGTAGAATGCATCGAACCATTATATGCAAACTCAATATGAGGCAAACAATCTTCCCACATCTTAATGTTTTTCTTTAAAACAGCCCTTAACATAGTAGACAAAGTTCTATTCACAACCTCAGTTTGACCATCAGTTTGGGGATGACATGTAGTAGAAAACAAAAGCTTAGTCCCCAATTTAGCCCACAATGTCTTCCAAAAATAACTAAGAAATTTAGCATCACGATCAGACACAATAGTATTAGGCACACCAGGCAAACAAACAATTTCCCGAAAGAACAAATCAGCAACATGAGAAGCATCATTAGTCTTATGACATGGTATAAAGTGTGCCATCTAAGAAAATCTATCAACAACCACAAACACACTATCACGACCCTTCCTAGTTCTCGGCAAACCCATCACAAAATCCATAGAAATATCTTCCCAAGGAGCACTAGGAACGGGTAAAGGCAAATACAAACAGTGCGGATTTAACTTTGACTTAGCCTTTTGACATGTAGTGCAACGAGCAATGAATCTCTCCACATCTCTTCTCATCTTTGGCCAAAAGAAATGACCAGCAAGTATATCTTCCGTCTTTTTGGCTCCAAAATGCCCCCATCAAGCCACCTCCATGCGCTTCCTGCAACAACAACAAGCGAACTGAGCTAGCTGGAATTCATAGCTTGTTAGCTCTAAACACAAACCCATCACTAACGATGAATTTGTTCCATCCTTTCCCATCTTTACAATGCAGCAACACCTCTTTAAAATCAGCATCATTAGCATATAGGTCTTTAATTGTTTCTAATCCAAAGATTTTGTAATCAAGTTGGTTCAGCAATGTATATCTCCTAGACAAGGCATCAGCAATAACATTTTCTTTCCCTTTCTTGTGCTTAATAACATAAGGAAAAGATTCAATAAATTCAACCCACTTAGCATGCCTACGGTTCAGTTTTCCTTGACTACGAATATGTTTCGATGATTCATGATCAGAATGAATAACAAACTCTTTGGGCCACAAATAATGCTGCCAAGTTTCCAATGTTCGAACAAGAGCATACAATTCTTTGTCATAAGTGGAATAATTCAGAACAGGCCCGCTCAATTTTTCACTAAAATATGCAACTGGTTTTCCCTCTTGCAGCAAAACACCACCCAATCCAATTCCACTAGCATCACATTCAAGCTCAAAAGTTTTATTAAAATCAGGAAGTTGGAGGAGAGGTGCATGTGTCAACTTATCTTTCAGCATGTTGAAATTATTCTCTTGCTCTTTGTCCAAATGAAAAGGCACTCCCTTCTTTGTAAGCTCATTCAACGGTGCAGCAATGGTGCTGAAATTCTGCACAAAGCGGTGATAGAAACCAGCAAGTCCTAGAAAACTCCGCACCTGTGTAATAGTCTTTGGTATAGGCCATCCCTGTATAGCTTCAACATTGGCTTGATCAACCTCAATTCCCTATGGAGTCACAACATAGCCAAGAAAAGACACTCGATCGGTGCAAAAGGTGCACTTCTCAAGATTACCAAACAAACGTGCATCTCGTAATGCATCAAAAACAGCACGCAAGTGATCAAGATGTTCAACCATGGATTTGCTGTAGATCAAAATATCATCAAAATATAATACAACAAATTTCCCAATGAAAGCACGCAAAACCTCGTTCATTAATCTCATGAAAGTACTAGGTGAATTAGTTAACCCAAAAAGCATGACTAACCACTCATATAGACCGAACTTAGTTTTGAAAGCAGTTTTCCATTCATACGAATCTTGTGGTACCCACTTACGCAAATCAACTTTAGAAAATACAACAGCACCACTCAACTCATCAAGCATATTATCTAAACGTGGAATAGGGTGTCGATATCGAATGGTGATATTATTAATAGCTCTACAATCAACACACATACGCCATGTTCCATCTTTCTTACACATACACCAGGAATCAGATCAATTTGGTGCTCAATCCCTCGCATTAGTGGCAGCCCCACTAGTATCTCACTTGGAAACACATCTGAATACTCCTGCAAAATGTTAGCAACAGCAGGGGGCAGAGATTGTTGCATATCGTGAAGTGAAATCAAGGCATCCTTGCACACCAAAGCATAGGCAACAGAAGTAGAAGCAACCAATTCATTTATATCAGATCCAGTAGAAAGAAAGCAATGCCCTATTAATCTTATCTCATCTTTCTTACTTTCAGCAGATTTGGCAATTTTAGTGTTCTCAGTTTTATCTTTTGCAGCTTTAGCAATATCATCACGCACAATAGCCTCAGGAGACATAGGAAGCAAAACAAGTTTCTTATCATGGTGTATGAGAGAATATTGATTTGATCTACCATGATGTCTACAATCTGTATCAAACTGCCATGGCTTACCTAGCAGAATATGACAAGCTTCCATAGGCACAACATCACATTCAACAACATCATGATATGAACCAATAGCAAAACTAATTCGAACCAGCTTGGTTACCTTTACCTTACCGCTGTTGTTCAGCCATCGAATGTGGTACGGATGTGGATGTGGTTTTGTTGTTAGTGAAAGTTTCTCCACCATGTCGCTGCTAGCCAAGTTGTTGGAGCTGCCTCCATCAATGATCAAGCGGCAAGAACGCTCTTTAATTACACACTTGGTTTGGAACAATGTATGCCACTAATTTTGCTCCGCTTTCTCCATTTGTGCACTAAGCACACGCTGCACAATAAGGCTCTCATAATGCGCCGCATCCTCCGAACCAATCTATTCATCTAGTGGCTCCTCACTACCTGCATCATCAGCCGGAAGCAAAGCAAGTGTTTGTTCATCGAAATCACTAGCAGAGGAATACCCACCATCATTGTTTCTCACCCTCCTCTATTTGACAACGCAACATACCCATTTGTAATTCTTGATAATATTCTTCTACACTTTTAGCACCCTGTCTCAATTGCTGCAACTTATGTAATAGATCACGTGCATAATAAGAAGGAACAAATCTAGCCCGCATGACCCGTTTCAAAGCATCACAAGTTTGTGGAATGTTATTAGGATGTTTTTTGCCATGTTCTATCCACCAAACAGAAGCAAAATCTGTAAACTCACTAGTAACAACCCTAACACGAGTAGCTTCAAGAAATTCATGGCATGGAAATTTTTGATCAACAGTAATGTGCCAAGTAATATAAGCATCCGGGTCATATCTACCATCAAAAGGAGGTATCTTAAATTTAATTTTACTAAAAGCATCATCATTACCATGTATCTCGCGTCGACGACGACCACCCATACCTTGGCAATTATGACGTAGCCGGCGGCGAGCAGGATCTTGGTCATCGACTTCAGTATCCGCATTGTATGCATTGTCATCAAAACTTTCTTCCTTCTTATCAGTCTTGCTGTCATCCTTCTTGTCATCTCCATCACGCCCGCTAGTGGTTTTAGCATGCATCTCATCAAATCGCCTCAAAAGTGAAGCAAGACTCTTATCCATACGAGCCACTGACACCTCCATCTTTGTAAGCTTGTTATTGGTCGTGATCTATGAGGCCTCCAATTGTCCCATCTCTCATTCGTCACTAGCAAGTCATTATCAATCCCCTCGTTGTACTTCTTCACCAACCTTTCAAAATGTTGTATGATGCCCTTGGTGTGAGGAGACTGTGGGATCTTGTTACTGGGAGACCCATCACCATCACCTTCTGATCATGTCTTGGTTAAACAAATAGAGGCAACAAGAGAAACAGGTGAAGAAATAAAAGCCCTACAGCTAATAGGATGTAGCTATTTGTAATGCGCTCACTCTCAACCTGTTATACAAGCTCTTACCAATTCTTACCTTGCTCGACAGGAGGGCACAGCTACCAACAAGTCTGCAAACCTAGAATGAAGTGTATCGGTGCCGCAGCGCAAGACCTGTCAAGCTGTAGTCGGATATATTTTGCTATAGGTGGGCTGAAAATAAGGAATAGCTAGCACCACATTAGTTAAAACAAAGCAAGCTGAATAATCATTCAATGTCGGTACTGTGCTGGTCCTAGCTTAGACCGTGCTAGAGACGCGAGCCTGGACACAACGAAACTCACAACGCACCACTGAAAAGCAATCACAATTACCAGCCCCTTTCTTTCTTCTTTTTCTTTTGTTTCTTTTTTTTCTTTTTCTTTCTTTTTTTTCAGGGGTCCTCAAAACTGAATATATGAACAAAGAGGATCCCAAACAGCCAATCACCACATAAACATTTTCAGAAAGTATAGGGGTATTTTGGTAAAAAAAAGATACTCTCTCTCTCTAGAGTAAGGCACATTGATCTGTTTATGCACAATCTTGGAGAGGTCGAGTATGAATATGGAGTACTGTTGCCTTCCCGGAACACGTAAATATATAAGCACAAAGCAACAGTTGCACAGTAAGGTAACACGAAGCAGCAAGCAACTCGCACTCCGAAACCGATTGCAACTCGAATTGCAACACGATATGGGGGTTCGGTTTGGTCTTCCTTTTCTCGCAGTTAGCCGATTCCTGTTCGGATTGGATCACCAATGAGTACTCAAATTTGCCCAACACAGGAACCAATAGGTAGCGTACAGCCGTGACCAAAATGTGACAAGAACTCGAAACTCTAAACGACCAGAACTAAGACCAGCAACTCGACGCGACTGATGCAATCAAAAACTCAACAAGGCCTAATTACGCAGTACTAGCAAAGGCTCAAAGGGTTTATAGGATCACGGTAAAACAAATCTACTAATTTTTTTTGGCTTTTGTGTACTGTAGGAATTGAAACAAAAACAGGGGAATGATTGGAATATCTCACCGAACAACCTTGCTCTGATTACCAACTGATAAGAACCCGCTAGGGTTTGTGGTTGATCTTTCGATGAGAGGCGTGGGGATAACTCGATTGGAGGAGACGACATTCACGGCCTGACTACTGCCTTCCAATGGATGTTGCGCCTTAGCAACCGATACACCACCTCCTATGGATGCCACGATCTTGTGGAAGCGCGTCACCCGCACCTATCCTCCAAGCAATCGAAGAACTAGCAAGAACAAGTATGGAACAAGTACTGAATTTACTAGATGGGAATTAAGTGTTCAATCTCAAACTCAATCACAAACGAAGTGGGGCTCTGAAGACTCGAAGACGGATGGCTGGACCAGCACGCGCGCTTACAAGCAAGTAGCAAAGGCTAAACTTGATCTAAACAAAACCAAATGTTCTTGGCGGCGGCTGGGGTCGTGCTCCAACCCTAGGATGCGTCCATAATGGACTCTACGATGAGAACCCGCTAGGGTTTGTACCCGATCTTTCGATGAGAGGGGGATAACTTTGATTTAGACTGGAGAGACGTTCACGGCCCGACTACAACCGTCCATCTATGCTGCACCTTAGCAACTGATACACCAACTCCAGCGGTCGCCGCGATCTTGTGGAGCACGATCAACCAAACCACTAGGGTAATTCCTGCAAGCAATCGAAGAACAAGTAGAACAAGCAACTCAATTGTTAATATGGAGTTAATAACCAATCTGAAAACACAGAGGTGGGGTTCCGTAGACTCGAAGACGGGCGGCTAGACCAGCACGCGCGCTTACAAGCAAGTAGCAATGGCTAAACTTTCATCTAAACAAAACCTAATCTGTTCATGATGGCTATGGGGGTATATGAGAGGGGAGGGGCACGCCCAGGACCTGGTGGGGGACGTGCTCCAACCCTAGGATGCATCCCTAATGGACCCGACTTGATACATGGCCCATTGGGCCAAAATAAGGTGACGCAGCACCGTAGGCAGAAAAGGTCTCTGTAGTAAATTGATTATTGCGGCCGCCTCGGAGCAGATATGGACATGAGTCTGGATCCGTATGAAAGTATACTTGATAAGCTTTCCATCAAGTGTTTGATCGTCCAAAACGGAGTCCGGGTGAAGTCGTGGCGGCCGTCGCAAGTCAGCACTTTCCTGCAGTCCGAATCCAGACTTTCCAAAACGTGTTGGATTTGGTCCCTTTCCTTCTTTGGGCAATTGTGATGTGGTAGCCTGATGGAGAACGTGGGAATACTTAGAATTGGTCCCCAATCAACTTCTTTGGTCCTCCATGCCTTCCATGTGTGTCTAGCACTCTTTTTTATCCATGTATGTATTTCTGAAAATGACAACGAACACACATCATGGCGCAGCATCAATTCATCCAATGTAGCCACAATAATCATGATATAGGAGTGATTCACCTTTTGTTTACAAGCCATTAATATGGTCATATCTAAGCTAGTGATGTCCTCATCATTCTCCCCTTCTTGGCTGCAAGTCGTCCTCGACTTGCTCTGGTGGCATTCTAAGGTGATTCCTTTGTTGTTTGAGCACGTAACCACATCTATGTTGCACGACCACAACCAGCAATGCTCCCCTTCTTTGGGCTGACCCTGTTGCTTAAGAGGAAAACTAGCGAAACTTTGCAAGACATCGTTAGTGTTAGCCCATCCATCTATTTGATTATGATATTGTAGCCCAAAAAGATATTTCAGATTAGAGCAAATATAAACTTTATGCACCAAATACTCTCCTTTGCAATTATACTTGCCGACAAAGTGATACGTATGATTACACAAGCACGAAAATTCAGAATATGCAAAAAGTTTCTCCTCTAAACATTTTAGATCACAAAGAATATCAAATTCAATATAACCCAAAGTATTTAAAGAAGACATCAATTTCAGTTCATCTTGGGCACAAGTAATAGGATGGAAAAGCTTTGCTTCAGCACATTTGTATGGTTCTAAACCAAAAGAATCACACTTATTCACTACTTGTGGCATATGAGTAAAACAATCATCAACACACAAGTTCTCTTTATCACAAGGAACAACAAGTAATTCATCTTGTGGAAAAGGTAAATCTACAAAGGTTTCCACTATTTGTTGCTCTTGATAAGCATGCAAAGTGGACAAGTTTTTAATATCATGGGTCACATCATTCTTGCAAGTATTCGTAGATAAAAAATCTCCTTTTCAACACTTACGGCAAGCCAAAACAATGAAGCAATATTGTTGTATGATTTGCTAATTAGCATGGTTTGAATTTCAGAATTAAGCCATTTCATGAACCTACTCACAACATCTTCCTTGCATTCATCTAATCCACCAAACATGATACAAATCTTAAAGCTATGATAGTATTCTTTGACAGTCCTACTACATTGCTTCAATTTGTCCAATTTTACAAGTAAATAATCAGCATAATATTCAGGAACATATTCATCTCGAAAAAGCATTTTTAAATCTTTCCAAGTTTGTGGAACTCTGTTGTGCCTACAAATATGTTTCCATGTAATTAAAGCATATTTTGTTAAAGCACTAGAAGCAGCAAATATCATTTCATGTTCAGGCAAGTCATAACTATCAAATTCTACATCTACCTTAAGCTCTCAATCAATATAAGCTTCAGGATCAAACATACCAGCATATAATGGCAAATTTTGAATGACATCATGAAGATGAGGGTCTAGTTTCAACTGCTCAAAAATCTCTGTATCACCTGCCATGATTAGTAGACAACAAGAAACACAAAAATAAGATGTATCCTCCTGTCAACTACTAGATGTGTTGGTTGTAATTCTCTCAAACTAAACTTGTTCAAAACAAGCTCTTACAAGTTCTTACCAAGCAAAACAGGAGGTGACGGCAACCAACAAGACAACAACCTCGAAGATAGTGTATCGGTGACCTGTCAAGCTGTAGTTGTATATGTGGAGCTATAGGTGGGCTGAAAATAAGGAATAGCTAGCACCACGTTAGTTGAAATAAAAGCAAGCTGAATAATCGTTCAACGGTGGTACCGTGCTGGTCCTAGCCTAGACCAAGCTAGAGATGCGAGCCTGGACACAAGGGAAGTCACAACACACCACCGAAAACAATAGATACTCACAATGAACAGATCAGCTACTTTCTTTCTTTTTTCTTTTATTTTTTCTTCTTCTTTTTTCTCTTTTTTTTCTTCTTTTCCTTTTCTTTTGGGGCACTAAAATCTTCTGATTGATGGTGTAATAACCAAAACAAATGGTAGCATACAACACCGATCAAAACAGATTTACAATTCTTATTTTAGCTAGCCAGATGCGCAAATCTCCAAGGCGATTGCAGAGTGCTCAGAATGAATTTTCGACCATTGTCAGATGCGTTGGAAAGAGCACGAGTTAAGCTTTCCAGATTGTACTAAAACACCCAATTTGGAGATTGGACATGGAAACTATAGCAGTTTTTGTGTCATGCTGGATAGGAACTCCGAAACAAAAAGTGACAAGAACTCGAAACTCTAAAGGACTAAACTAAGACCAGCAACTCGACGCAACCGATGCAACCAAAAACTCAACAAGCCCTAACTAAGCAGTACTAGCAAAGGCTCAAAGGGTTTATAGGATTGCAGTAAAACTAATCTACTATTTTTTTGCTTTTTTGGAATTTAGGGAAAAATCAGCAAAGAATTTGATAACTCTCACCGATAAACCTTGCTCTGATTACCAACTGATGCAAACCCACCAGGGTTTGTGCCCGATCTTTCGATGAGAGGGGGATAACTTCGACTTAGACTGGAGAGACGTTCACGGCCCGACAACAACCGTCCAAGGATGCTGCGCCTTAGCAACCGATACACCAACTCCAGCGGTCACCGCGATCTTGTGGAGCACGATCAACCAAACCACTAGGGTAATTCCTGCAAGCAATCGAAGAACAAGCAAGAACAAGTAGAACAAGCAACTGAATTGCAAATTTGGAGATGATAACCAATCTAAAATCACAAAGGTGGGGTTACAAAGACTCGAAGACAGGCAGCTAGACCAGCACGCACGCTTACAAGCAAGTAGGAAAGGCTAAACTTGATCTAAACAAAACCCAATCTGTTCATGATGGCTATGGAGGTATATGATAGGGGAGGGGCACGCCCAGGACCTGGTGGGGGTCGTGCTCCAACCCTAGGATGCATCCCTAATGGACCCGACTTGATACATGGCCCATTGGCCCAAAATAAGGTGACGCAGCACCGTAGGCATAAAAGGTCTCTTTAGTAAATTAACGACTGCGGCCGCCTCGGAGCAGATATGGACATGAGTTTGGATCCGTATGAAAGTATACTTGATAAGCTTTCCATCAAGTGTTTGATCATCCAAAACGGAGTCCTAATCACTCTACATGATACACGGCCCATTGGGCCAAAATAAGATGATGCAGCATCATGGGCAGAAAACATCTCGGTGCAAATAGACGATTCTAGTCGACTCCGAACAGATATGGATGTGCGGTTGGATCCGTTGCAAATTAGACTTGGATCCGTTGCACCATGGCAGCAGCGCACGACTACTTCCTTGACCGGGCATGCACCTCCCGCAACTCCATCGCCGAGTCGTTCAGCACCACCGCCTCCTTCCAGTGACAAGACACGTGTTGTTCCCACAAATTCAGCAACAAAATCTGCCCCAAAACCAGCCGTTAGTACTTCCTCAGTTGCCTCCACAGGTAGAACAAGAGATATCCAGTGTCACCGGTGCAAGGGTTATGGGCATGTGCAGCGTGATTGCCCAAACAAGTGCGTTTTGGTGGTTAACAATGATGGTGGGTATTCCTCTGCTAGTGATTTCGATGAACAAACACTTGCTTTGCTTGCGGCTGACGATGCAGGTTGTAAGGAGCCACTAGATGAACATATTGGTGCGGAAGATGTGGAGTATTATGAGAGCCTCATTGTGCAGCGTGTGCTTAGTGCACAAATGGAGAAGGCGGAGCAAAATCAGTGGCATACATTGTTCCAAACAAAGTGTGTAATTAAAGAGCGTTCCTGCCGCTTGATCATTGATGGAGGCAGCTGCAACAACTTGGCTAGGAGCGACATGGTGAAGAGACTTTGACTAACAACAAAACCACATCCACATCCATACCACATTCAATGGCTGAACAACAACGGTAAGGTAAAGGTAACCAAGCTGGTTCGAATTAGTTTTGCTATTGGTTCATATCATGATGTTGTTGAATGTGATGTTGCGCCTATGGAAGCTTGTCATATTCTGCTAGGTAAGCCATGGCAATTTGATACAGATTGTAGACATCATGGTAGATCAAATCAATATTGTCTCATACACAATGATAAGAAACTTGTTTTGCTTCCCATGTCTCCTGAGGCTATTGTGCGTGATGATATTGCTAAAGCTGCAAAAGATAAAACTGAGAACACTAAAATTGTCAAATCTGCTGAAAGTAAGAAAGATGAGATAAGATTAAAAGGGCATTGCTGGCTTGCTACTAAATCTGATATAAATGAATTGGTTGCTTCGACTTCTGTTGCCTATGCTTTGGTGTGCAAGGATGCTTTGATTTCACTTCACGATATGCAGCAATCTTTGCTCCCTGCTGTTGCTAACATTTTGCAAGAGTATTCGAATGTGTTTCCAAGTGAGATACCAGCGGGGCGACCACCAATGCGAGGGATTGAGCACCAAATTGATCTGATTCCTGGTGCATCTTTGCCTAACCGTGCACCATACAGAACAAATCCGGAGGAAACAAAAGAAATTCAGCGGCAAGTGCAAGAGCTACTCAACAAATGTTATGTGCGTGAGTCTCTTAGTCCTTGTGTTGTTCCGGTTATTTTAGTGCCTAAGAAAGATGGAACATGGCGTATGTGTGTTGATTGTAGAGCTATTAATAATATCACCATTCGATATCGACACCCTATTCCACGTTTAGATGATATGCTTGATGAGTTGAGTGGTGCTGTTGTGTTTTCTAAAGTTGATTTGCGTAGTGGGTACCACCAGATTCGTATGAAATTGGGAGATGAATGGAAAACTGCTTTCAAAACTAAGTTCGGTCTATATGAGTGGTTAGTCATGCCATTTGGGTTAACTAATGCACCTAGTACTTTCATGAGATTAATGAACGAGGTTTTGCGTGCTTTCATTGGGAAATTTGTTGTAGTATACTTTGATGATATTTTGATCTACAGCAAATCCATGGTTGAACATCTTGATCACTTGCGTGCTATTTTTAATGCGTTACGAGATGCACGTTTGTTTGGTAATCTTGAGAAGTGAACCTTTTGCACCGATCGAGTGTCTTTTCTTGGCTATGTTGTGACTCCACAGGGAATTGAGGTTGATCAAGCCTTGAAGCTATACAGGGATGGCCTATACCAAAGACTATTACATAGGTGCGGAGTTTTCTAGGACTTACTGGTTTCTATCACCGCTTTGTGCAGAATTTCAGCACCATTACTGCACCATTGAACGAGCTTACGAAGAAGGGAGTGCCTTTTCGTTGGGACAACGAGCAAGAGAATGCTTTCAATATGCTGAAAGATAAGTTGACACATGCACCTCTCCTCCAACTTCCTGATTTTAATAAAACTTTTGAGCTTGAATGTGATGCGAGTGGAATTGGATTGGGTGGTATTTTGTTGCAAGAGGGAAAACCAGTTGCATATTTTAGTGAAAAATTGAGCGGGCCTGTTCTGAATTATTCCACTTATGACAAAGAATTGTATGCTCTTGTTCGAACATTGGAAACTTGGCAGCATTATTTGTGGCCCAAAGAGTTTGTTATTCATTCTGATCATGAATCATTGAAACATATTCGTAGTCAAGGAAAACTGAACCGTAGGCATGTTAAGTGGGTTGAATTTATTGAATCTTTTCCTTATGTTATTAAGCACAAGAAAGGGAAAGAAAATGTTATTGCCGATGCCTTGTCTAGGAGATATACATTGCTAAATCAACTTGATTACAAAATCTTTGGATTAGAAACAATTAAAGACCTATATGCTAATGATGCTGATTTTAAAGAGGTGTTGCTTCATTGTAAAGATGGGAAAGGATGGAACAAATTCATCGTTAGTGATGGGTTTGTGTTTAGAGCTAACAAGCTATGCATTCCAGCTAGCTCTGTTCGCTTGTTGTTGTTGCAGGAAGCGCATGGAGGTGGCTTGATGGGGCATTTTGGAGCCAAAAAGATTGAAGATATACTTGCTGGTCATTTCTTTTGGCCAAAGATGAGAAGAGATGTGGAGAGATTGTTGCTCGTTGCACTACATGTCAATAGACTAAATCAAGGTTAAATTGTTCGTCAAAAGACTGATGATGCTTCTCATGTTGCTGATTTGTTTTTTTGGGAAATTGTTCGTTTGCATGGTGTGCCTAATACTATTGTGTCTGATCGTGATGCTAAATTTCTTAGTTATTTTTGGAAGACATTGTGGGCTAAATTGGGGACTAAGCTTTTGTTTTCTACTACATGTCATCCCCAAACTGATGGTCAAACTGAGGTTGTGAATAGAACGTTGTCTACTATGTTAAGGGCTGTTTTAAAGAAAAACATTAAGATGTGGGAAGATTTTTGCCTCATATTGAGTTTGCATATAATTGTTCAAAGCATTCTACCACAAAGATGTGCCCATTTCAGATTGTGTATGGTTTCTCCTGCTCCTATTGATTTAATGCCTTTGCCATCATCTGAAAAATTGGATTTTGATGCTACTACAAGTGCCGAATTGATGTTGAAAATGCATGAAACAACTAAAGCAAACATAGTGCGCATGAATGCTAAATACAAGCTTGCTGGTGATAAAGGTTGAAAGGAATTAAAATTTGAACCTAGAGATTTAGTTTGGTTGCATTTGAGGAAGGATCGTTTTCCTGAATTGCGAAAATCTAAGTTGTTGCCTCGGGAGGATGGTCCCTTTAAAGTATTAGAGAAGATTAATGATAATGCATACAAGCTCGAGTTGCCTGCAGATTTTGGGGTTAGTCCCACATTTAACATTGCAGATTTGAAGCCATATTTGGGAGGGGAAGATGAGCTTGAGTCGAGGACGACTCAAATGCAAGAAGGGGAGGATGATGAGGACATCACCGCCAATGATACAGCCACGCCATCTTCTCCTATCATTGCCGGTCCTATTACCCGTGCTCGTGCTAGACAACTTAATCATTAGGTGAGTTCACTCCAGAGTTCATGTTCATCATATTTAGACTGTGGAGACCCGTGCACTCTTGTTTTGCTTAGGAATCATGGAGAGGATCGAGAACGAAAAGGATTCACGCGGGCTGGATTCGGGCTACAGAAAAATATCAACTTGTGATGGACGCCACGATCGCATACGTACTCGGATTGGGGTGTTCAAGTATTTCGTGGAAAGCTTATCAAGTCTACTTTCCAACGGATCTGACCGAAAATCATCTATTTGCTCCGAGATGTTTTCTGCCCATGATGCTACGCCATCTTATTTTGGCCCAATGGGCCGTGTATCATGTAGAGTCCATTATGGACGCGTCCTAGGGTTGGAGCATGACCCCAGCACCCCTGTGGTCGTCCTCCCTTGTCTTATACCCCTTAGCCGCCACCAAAAACACTCAGGTTTTGTTTAGATCAAGTTTAGCCATCGCTACTTGCTTGTAAGCGCGCGTGCTAGTCCAGCCACCCGTCTTCGAGTCTTCAGAACCCCACTTCGTTTGTGATTGAGTTTGAGATTGAACACTTCATTCCCATCTAGTAATTTCACTACTTGTTCGATACTTGTTCTTGCTAGTTCTTCGATTGCTTGCAGGACAGGACCGGGTGACGTGCTTCCACAAGATCACGGCATCCATAGGAGGTGGTCTATCGATTGCTAAGGCACAGTCTTTGGAAGGCTGTAGTTGGGCCGTCCACGTCGTCTCCTCCAATCGAGTTATCCTCCACGCCTCTCATCGAAAGATCGGGCATGAACCCTAGTGGGTTCCCATCAGCGTTCATTCCATTTCTAGTCAGAATCGGTGCATCGTTTCATTTCCTGGTCGAATCGCTGCATTAATTGGAACCCTGGCATGGTTTTCGGCACAATATCGAAACTGAACAAAACGAACCAAAACATCACTATTGGGTGCAAAAAAGTGGATTGGGTGCATTTGTTTTGTTTCTGGCCCGAATTGGTGCATCGTTTCGTTTTTTGCCCGAACCGGTGCATTAAATGCAACCCTAGTATCGTTGTCGGCACAGTAACAAACCTGACAAAAACGAACCAAAACATCACTATTGGGTGTAAAAAAGTGGATTGGGTGTGTTTCTGGACCGAATTGGTCCATCGTTTCGTTTTCGGCCCGAGCCGTTGCATTAAATGCAACCCCGGCATGGTGTTCGGCACAGTAATGAAACAGACCAAAACTAACCAAAACAACACTATTGGGTCAAAAAAGAATATTGGGAGCATTCATTTCATTTCTGGACCGAATCAGTGCATCGTTTCGTTTCTGGCCCGAATTGGTGCATGGTTTCAATTTCGGCCCGAACTGGTGCAATAAATGCAACCCCGACATCGTTTTTGGCTCAGTAACGACACTGACCAAAACATCACAATTGGGTCCCAAAAAGTTGTTTGGGTGCGTTCGTTTCGTTTCCGGCCCGAACCGGTGCATTAAATGCAACCCCGGCATGGTTTTCGACACAATAATGAAAGTGCCCAGAACGAACCAAAACATCACTATTGGATCCAGAAAAGTGGATTGGGTGCGTTCGTTTCATTTCTAGTTGGAATTGGTGCATCGTTTCATTTCTCGGTCGAATCGGTGCATTAAATGCAACCCTGGCATGGTTTTCGGCACAGTAATGAATCTGACCAAAACGAAACAAAACATCACTATTGGGTACAAAAAAGCAGATTGGGTGTGTTCATTTTGGTTCTGGTCCGAATGGGTACATCGTTTCATTTTCGGCCCGAACAGTGCATTAAATGCAACCCCGGCATGGTTGTCGGCACAGTAACGAAACTGACCAAAACGAACCAAAACATCACTATTAGGTCCAAAAAAGTACATTGGTTGCGTTCATTTCATTTCTGGACCGAATCGGAGCATTGTTTCATTTTCGGCCGGAATCGGTGCATCGTGTCGTTTCCGGCCTAAATCGGTGCATTAAATGCAACCCCGGCATGATTTTTGACACAATAATGAAACTGACCAAAATGAAATCGGTGCTTCGTTTCGTTTCCCGATCGAATTGGTGCATTAAGTGCAACCCTGGCATGGTTTTTGGCACAATAATGAAACTGACCAAAATGAACCAAAACATCACTATTGGATCCAGAAAAGTGGATTGGGTGTGTCTGTTTCGTTTCTAGTCGGAATCGGTGCATCGTTTCGTTTCCCGGTCGAATCGGTGCATCAAATGCAACCTTGGCATTGTTTTTGGCACAATAACAAAACTGACCAAAACGAACCAAAACATAACTATTCGATTCAGAAAAGTGGATTGGGTGCGTTCGTTTCGTTTCTAGTCGGAATCGGTGCATCGTTTCGTTTCCCGGTCGAATCGGTGCATTAAATGCAACCCTGGCATGGTTTTCGGCACAATAACAAAACTGACCAAAACAAACCAAAACATAACTATTGAATTCAGAAAAGTGGATTGGGTGCGTTCGTTTCGTTTCTAGTCAGAATCGGTGCATCGTTTCGTTTCCCGGTAGAATCGGTGCATTAAATGCAACACTGCCATGGTTTTTCGGCACAATAACGAAACTCACCAAAACGAACCAAGACATCACTATTGGATCCAGAAAAGTGGATTGGATGCGTTCGTTTCATTTCTAGTCGGATCGGTGCATCGTTTCGTCTCCCGGTCGAATTTGTGCATTAAATGCAACCCCGGCACGGTTTTCGGCACAGTAGTGAAACTAACTGTTGACACTTCTTACGGTCCACTATTAGGATTGCCAATCCCAGTAATGGTGCAAATAGTGTTCATTGGTATTCTTACGATACAGATATAAATCCGCAAGCGCACGGTCACCCGGGAGTATTCCTAGGTATCGTATTTATATTTCCGCAGGGAAGCATTGGATAAAGAGTATTGACTATTGACAAGAATGTAACTACTAATTAAAGTACCGGCTAACAAGGCGGGGGTAAAGGATAGGATAGGAGTGATATTCAGTTGACACACACAAGGAGAAGTTCAGGATAGAGATAGAAGAGCGGTCTAGCTAGTGGGAGAACAACGAGACAGGAAAGGATTCCTATATACTTCCACTGGCCTTGAGATACCTCTGGCAAGGGTTATGGCTAGCATGAAGAATGGCATCTATGGTTCTCTTCCTAGTTCTATTATCTCAACATCGGGGACGGAGCCCGTGACACACAGAAAGGGATGAGAAGGGGTGCCACAAACTCCGTGCTCTTACGGGGTGCCTGCAGACCGGAACTAACGTGATGGACTCCGAAGACCGAAAGGGCTGTCACCACCTCACGGCTACCACCTCCGTTGCGACGGGGACAAACCAAGGTTACCATCTAGACTAGGTACCACACCTATGCTAGGCAGTAACTACTCACTCTTCTAGAAAGAGCAAGCAATCCTGTCAATACCCTAGTGACAATTCACCGCAAGTATTGAGCAGAAACGAGGAACCAGCTAAGACAAAGGACTAAGAGAGAACTTATAGAACCAGACTACAACAGCTTATAACCAAGGCTAGACATTCCATAATTACTCGCGAAATAAATGCAGAACAAATAGCTCAAGTAAATGCAGAGGAAATATATTGATTACTCAGAGTCGAACATAAAGAAAAGGAAAAGATACAAGAGCTTTACCAGAACTCCAGAAGACGACTCCGGAACCCCGAACGAAGCTCGACCCTGACTCTAACTCCCAACAGGACTAGCCTACTCTACATCTTGAAAGTGGAGAATGGAGACTTGCTCCCAAGTGGTGTGTGTTACAAGTGAAGTGGACGCCTCTATTTATAGTGGTACATGGCGGTTGAGCTTGGGTAACCGCCAAGGAAGCCAGGGAGCATCTCCGGCTGATTCGGCCGAATCCTAGAGTTCGGCCGAACCGTGGATCTCCACCGCCTTTGCTCCCACGGCCTGGATTGCTCCCCTGGAGGCGGTATCTAGCTTGGGGGTGGTTCGGCCGAACTGAGGCGTTCGGCCGAACTGGGCTTTCGGCCCAGCACGCCTCCCATGCACCGCCTTAGGTCCTGGGCCATCCTGGATGACTTGTTCGTGGTGGACTTCTTCTGATTTGGCCCAGAAGTGGCATGGCAGTGATCTACATGGCTTGCACGGTCGTCCGCTTAGTCATCGCTGACGTGGATGGCCTCCGGTTGTGCGTCTCGTCATGTTCGGCTAAGGGGGTAACCGGCCGAACGGAGTCGTTCGGCCGAATCGGTCAATTCCGACCCCTATAGCACGTATTTGTTGTAGTTGTACCTGCACAAGCGACACTCACCAAAACTCGTGGAACTTTATTAGAAATGAAACCTAGATACATGGATTGTCACATATGTCCTCAATTATTCCCGAGTATTGGTGGTCGAAATTGGGTTGTAACGACCGCCAACACTGACCAAACCATCACAATTGGGGCCAAAAAATTGATTGGGTGCGTTCGTTTCGTTTTCGGCCCGAACCGGTGCATTAAATGCAACCCCGGTATGGTTTTCGGCACAATAACGAAAGTGACCAGAACGAACCAAAACATCACTATTTAATTTTACTCAAAGCATCATCATCACTATTTAGTTTTACTAAAAGCATCATCATCCAGAAAAGTGGATTGGATGCGTTTGTTTCGTTTCTAGTCGGATCAGTGCATCGTTTCATGGATCAGGAGTTGCTACAATGTCATTTCTTTTGCAGGTAACTTATAAACAACTAGTCTTCAAAAATACTTGAATCATAGGCAAAGTTTCAAATCACCTTTTTACCTATGGGGCTTATAGCAATCTCCTTATCTTGGGCGGTTGAAAGGACGAACAGTTTAAACTCAGTTTTATTCCACTCTACTCTTTTCAGGATCCCATCTCGGAATTTTTTCACAAGTTTTGAAAACTACAAATTGTTCCTCATTGGCACACTCAATCACTCAAGTGTATTTGAATCCTCACCTAAGGCTTGTGCCTTCTTTTCATCCTAACATCTAATATGGCTTTTTGTGTGGCTCAGGGACAAAGGATGAAGGCATGCATGCATCTTATATTTTGCTAAGTCAAAGACCGGATCTCTGAGGAGACAAATCACATCTTAAGATCGAGACGTGCAAGTGTGTGGATATGAATGGAGTGGAATATGGTGGAATGGTGGAATGGAATATGGTGGAACTCCTTGGATGAAAACTCCCTCTCCTTGATTTATTTTCGAGAACATGGGTTATCTTTCATTCTCATATTTTTGCCATGCCACTTGGCATGCTCTTTTTTTTCTTTCTTTTTGCCATGCTCTTTGGCATGCTTTTCTTTTTCTCTTATTTTTGCCATGCTTCTTTGGCATGCTTTTCTTTTTGCATAGCCCATGTCCCTATCAAGAATGTTTGGAGAGGGAACTCATAGAACATGGAGCATTTATTTTTGTGGATGGATGATGGAAAAATGTTTGCTAACTCCCAGTGTAGGAATTGCAAGTGAGAGGTGGTGTGTGTATGTGGGTCTCGATCTTTAAGAATATGAAAGCTTCACTCAAAGGTCACAACAATTTGACAAAGCTTACTAAGATAACAAGCAGCATATGAGTAGAAATTTTCAACTAAGCTTATCATATGGCTCTGGTAGGTATTTTGACCAATGAGAAACTTGTTTCATTTTGAAAGCATAAATTTCTGAGATTTTCCCGTACTAAAAGCAGAATGGAACTTAACCAAATTCTCACTATATCAATCCCCACAACAACTTAGACTTGGAATAAAGCATGTGCTCCCACAAGGTTTTCAGGATCATTTTTACTCATGCCAAATAACTCAAGCACAATCTAGCAACTAGTTGAAACAAAGTACTTGCAGAATTAATGACAGAGCAACTATTCATCATTTCCAAGGTGAGAGGCATATGATTCATTCCATGCATAGTTGGGAGTTATTTTTATTCAAGGGAAATATTGTTTAAGGGAAATATTTTTGGTATTTTCATTTTTTTTAAAATGCAAATTATCATGAAGGAAAATGAACGGGAAATTAAAAGATCAAAGTGCTGGATAAATCGGGACATACCTGGTGGGGGTCCAACCCCAAGCTTGGACTTTCACTGGTAGGGGTTGAGCCTTGAAAGGTACTGGCTCAGCTGTTCTGCTTGCTCGTGGACGTCATGCTGGATGGACGCCACCATCCCGCTATTCTCTTGATGGTACTGACAATGGCGGGCTAGCGTGTCTTGAATCTCTCGGGTACGGTCTTCGATGAGCTCGACTCGGTCGGAGATGTAGGGCAACTCCCGGCCGTAGTCGAAGTGTGCTGACTGTGAGTATCCGGGGTAATATGGCTGGGAGGCACTGTCGTACCCCCCTCCATACCGGCTCCCGGACCACTCAGAGTCCGTGTCCTGGACGTAGTCCCAGCGTCCTGAGGTGAAGTAGTTCGGCTCCTGGTGTTGCCCGGAGCCTCCTGCTCCAGACGTCCTAGCACCGGTGTACATGTCGTAGGTGGCCTCAAAAGCGGAAGTGTGTCGGTGCGGCATTTGTGTTGCATCTTCCGGCTCCTGTGAGGTGGTGAGCCCAGCATCACGCCTGGCTCGTCCCCTCATGACGGGTCCGTCACCTGCAACGCTGTGCCGAGCGGGCTCTCTACAAGGTGGAGAATCGTCCGACTCGGTCCTCAACTGAAGAGTTAGTTTCGACGTGGTATACAACCTTAGTGCTGCACAAGGCAAAGGCACTTCAATTGTATATCCATGGTAAATCATTGCCAGCGTTGCGTCAGGCGTCCGCCGTATCATGTGGGCTTGCACGAAGTGCTTGGCATCCACGACGGAACGCGCTGTCTCGATGTACGTGAACCGGGCGCCTTGGAGGACGCCTAGATGGTTAGCGAGGCGAGTGACTAGAGAAGTCATCGCCATGCTACCCGCACGAGAAATATGAGACAGCCAGTGACCAACCATGTCTTTCACTGGTGAATAGGGAATCTGCTTGACCATGGCAAAAGGAACCCGCAACTCGATGGTGTTGACAGGGCACAAATCTGCCCGGGGGAATATCATCATAGACACCCAACGATGCATGAAACGCAAAGTGGGGTTATGTATGTTGTTCGTGTGCGACGCATGACAGTTGGTATTCCCTGAAATCTTTTTCCAAAATGCCACCTGGTCAAATCTTTTAAGCGCTTTGTTCGGGTCTAAGGAACAACGGCTTGAAAATCCGAGACCCGAACTAAAATCCCTCCAAGAGCAGAAAAACTCTTGGTTGAAAAATTGGAAACGAACCCCCCCAGTTTCAGAAACCAAAGTCGAGAGGAATTCAAGGGTGAGCAGGTACGAACCTTCTTCGTTGATGTGCCAGAAATTCTCCCAGCCAACGGCTTGGAAGATTTCCGTGAACTCTACGTCCATCCCCGTGTCCCTGAGCAAGTCTTGCTCAAACACACGGGTGTGCTCGAACTCCTTCAGCCGAAGCTCGTTGAAGGTGTTCTGCTCCCGTTCTGTCCTGAGATTGATGTCACTCTCGCTCAGGAGCTGCCTGGCCGGGGGCGTGGCATGGCCCCATCCCGAGCCGGCTGCTCCGTACTCGTCCGTGTCCATCCGGCTCGAGCCTCGGGACGGAGCTGGGGAACTCCCAACATCGTCCGATCGTTGGCCTAGCCGGGCGGAACGACGGAGCGACGTGAAGAACTTCGACATGATTCCTGCAAAAGGTTAGTGCAACAACAACTACCCGAAGGACTGAATATATATGGTTAGCACAAGAAAATCAAGTCAGTCGTTCGAGATAGTTAGTCGTTCTTGCGGGGATAAAAACCACCACAAAAGGTTAGTCGTTCTTGTGGGTGTCGGTGACCACCACAAAATCGTCAAGAATTTCAGCACAAAGATCACAACCAAAGCAAAATATTTTTTTTCTAGTGATGCAAGTGAACCAAAACTTGAGCAAGAACTTTGGGAAGGACTTGAGCACAAGCTAGAGCAAGAAATGAGAGAGGGAGAGCTTCTAACAGAAATTTTTCAGAGTGTATGAGTGTGTGAGAGCTCACAAGCTTGCACCAGCATTTATAGGCCGAGGGGAGGCAGGTCCCTGGTTCGGCCGAACTGGGTGGTTCGGGCGAACCAGGCCCTGGTGGCCAGGGCACTCCTCCCTGAGTGGAGCACCTCCCCTTGCTTTGATTCCACGAATTTTTGTGTGCCCAACAATTCCCAAGGTCATGTGAGTGGTTTTTAGTGGTAGGTGAGATGCAAACTTGACATGACCAAAGTTGGTTTTAGTGGAGTGACCCTCATGCTGCCATGTTTGTGATAATTGATGAGTGTGCAGCCATTTTTAGTGGGGTAGACATGTTTGGTGCTGGTTGGTGGTGATGGTGAATAATTGGAGATGTTCTAGAGGGGAGGAAAATGATAAAAGTTACCAATTACATCCACCCTAGGTAAAATTTCAGCATGTGTCCAATTATTTCTAACCAAGCTTGCAAAATTTTCTACTCTCTCTCAAATTAATTACTCAAGTGGTTCATTTATTTTGAAAAGGGAAACATGCAAATGCAATTGAAAAATTAAAAATTGGAAGGGAAATATGGGATACATACCGGTTTTCCTCGCGGCGAGAGCTCAGCTTTTAAGTCCGCGAGCGGGACTTCTCTTGTCTTCAATTGTTCTTGTCACCGTCCGATCTGGAGACAATGTCTCGGATGCTGCAACTTCCTGTTCCAGGTTACTTATAATTTACTACAATATGTGCATACCTGGAATGATTGTCCACCCTGGGCTTCAACTGTATCCATAGCCTTCATATCCGGTGTGAAGTATATTTTGGGACTCCCCTTCTCTCTTTTTTTTTGATTTTTTTTTCTGTAGGGGTTAGTCCACACATACAACCAATATCCATAGAAGTACTGCTTTAAAGGTTCATTAATCAAACTTGACACCATGTCTAGTTCGATTAAAGCAAGCTAACTAACCTAAGCACCATGCTTAATTTAAAGAGCTTATGAATGTATTCTAGCTAGCAACACATTCAAACCCGAGCAAACCGCAATAGATGAAGGGGCATGGAAACACCTGAGCGTGCCTACCGTTGGCATCTGATGATGAATACTTTCAGAACTGATGCAGCGGTGATGCTACAACGCCAACGTGACTGCACGAAGTTGGCTGAGTCCTCCTCCGCGTTGATGTTTCCGTGTACGGATACACGGTTATGGATGTGGCAAAGGGGATCGGCACTCAAATATACCAACTAGTGGAATGCCGCGGAACTAGCTTGTATGTGAATGTTGAAACAATGGGTCCCAAAAACAAGCAAGTGGAGCGGCAAAGGAGTGGAGGCGTAGAGTTTGCCTCCTCTCTCGCGCGAAGCGCAAAGGACAAGCGAAAACTGGCCAGGCCAGGTTATGTTTGGCCACTAGCCTTGGATTAAGGCTTGCAGACATATAGACACCTTGGCCTAACACTAGTGGTCGCTGGATATTTATTTTATTTTTCTTTTAGTGTTTTTTTTATGCAAAACAGTGATGGGGCGAATGAATGCAAATGCAAGAATGGGAAATATGCAATGAATTGGGAAAAAAAATGGGGTAATAGTATGCATGAATTCCTAAATTAAGTGATTCAATGCAAACATGTAGTGGATAATGCAACAATTAAAAGGATAAAGCTCAAAATTTAAAGTCTAAGAGCTGGACTATCTCACATACCTTGATTTTTCTCGCCATTACCAACAATTTGAGACGGAATTGCGGTGATGCAGCGTCATTCGTCCGTCACATTTGATTTCCTTTTTCTTCCTTGACGACGATCTTTCTTCCATTCTGCACGTGGTTATGATAAAATATGTATATGTATGAACCATTCTGCACGTGGTTATGATAAAATATGTATATGTATGAACACATACCTGTGCAAATTTTCTTCAGAAGCTTCCGTACAGTACTCATTGCAGTAGACAGGCCTGCATGATCAGGCACCCTGGGCTCTCTGCTTTCCTCCTGTTTGAAACAAACTCAAACAAACAGGGGTGATCCCGCTAATGCTAGCGGTAAATTAAATTAGTAGACACCAGTGTCAATCATCAATATCTTTTGCCAATTGCTTCCCCGGCAACGGCGCCAGAAATGCTTGTTGACACTTCTTACGGTCCACTATTAGGATTGCCAATGCCAGTAATGGTGCAAGTAGTGTTCATTGGTATTCTTACGATACAGATATAAATCCGCAAGAGCACGGATACCGATGTAGCATTTCACCCGGGAGTATCCCTAGGTATCGTATTTATATTTCCGCAGGGAAGCATTGGATAAAGAGAATAGACTATTGACAAGGATGTAACTACTAATTAAAGTATCGGCTAACAAGGCGGGGGTAAAGGATAGGATAGGAGTGATATTCAGTTGACACACACAAGGAGAAGTTCAGGATAGAGATAGAAGAGCGGTCTAGCTAGTGGGAGAACAACGAGACAGGAAAGGATTCCTATATACTTCCACTGGCCTTGAGATACCTCTGGCAAGGGTTACGGCTAGCATGAAGAATGACATCTATGGTTCTCTTCCTAGTTCTATTATCTCAACATCGGGGACGGAGCCCGTGACACACAAAAAGGGATGAGAAGGGGTGCCACAAACTCCGTGCTCTTACAGGGTGCCTGCAGACCGGAACTAACGTGATGGAC
Organism: Echinochloa phyllopogon; assembly: GCA_033239725.1. Classification (NCBI taxonomy): domain Eukaryota; kingdom Viridiplantae; phylum Streptophyta; class Magnoliopsida; order Poales; family Poaceae; genus Echinochloa; species Echinochloa phyllopogon. Next base: position 33,501,670 of record BTCW01000014.1, on the reverse strand, counting down.
TACGAAGACCGAAAGGGCTATCACCACCTCATGGCTACCACCTCCGTTGCGACGGGGACAAACCAAGGTTATCATCTAGACTAGGTACCACACCTATGCTAGGCAGTAACTACTCACTCTTCTAGAAAGAGCAAGCAATCCTGTCAATACCCCAGTGACAATTCACCGCAACTATTGAGCGGAAACGAGGAACCAGCTAAGACAAAGGACTAAGAGAGAACTTATAGAACCAGACTACAACAGCTTATAACCAAGGCTAGACATTCCACAATTACTCGCGAAATAAATGCAGAACAAATAGCTCAAGTAAATGCAGAGGAAATATATTGATTACTCAGAGTCGAACATAAAGAAAAGGAAAAGATACAAGAGCTTTACCAGAACTCCAGAAGACGACTCCGGAACCCCGAACGAAGCTCGACCCTGACTCTAACTCCCAACAGGACTAGCCTACTCTACATCTTGAAAGTGGAGAATGGAGACTTGCTCCCAAGTGGTGTGTGTTACAAGTGAAGTGGACGCCACTATTTATAGTGGTACATGGAGGTTGAGCTTGGGTAACCGCCAAGTAAGCCAGGGAGCATCTCTGGCTGATTCAGCCGAATATCCTGGTTCGGCCGAATCCTAGAGTTCGGCCGAACCGTGGATCTCCACCGCCTTTGCTCCCACGGCCAGGATTGCTCCCCTGGAGGCGGTATCTAGCTCGGGGGCGGTTCGGCCGAACTGAGGCGTTCGGCCGAACTGGGCTTTCGGCCCAGCACGCCTCCCATGCACCGCCTTAGGTCCTGGGCCATCCTGGATGACTTGTTCGTGGTGGACTTCTTCTGATTTGGCCCAGAAGTGACGTGGCAGTGATCTACATGGCTTGCACGGTCGTCCGCTTAGTCAAAATTGGGTTGTAACGACCGCCAACACTGACCAAACCATCACAATTGGGGCCAAAAAAATTGATTGGGTGCGTTCGTTTCGTTTTCGGCCCGAACCGGTGCATTAAATGCAACCCCGGTATGGTTTTCGGCACAATAACGAAAGTGACCAGAACGAACCAAAACATCACTATTTAATTTTACTCAAAGCATCATCATCACTATTTAGTTTTACTAAAAGCATCATCATCCAGAAAAGTGGATTGGATGCGTTTGTTTCGTTTCTAGTCGGATCGGTGCATCGTTAAGTTTCGCGGTCGAATCGGTGCATTAAATGCAACCCCAGCATGGTTTTCGGCACAGTAGCGAAACTGACCAAACCATCACACTTGGGGCCAAAAAATTGATTGGGTTCGTTCGTTTTGATTTCGGCCCGAACTGGTGCATTAAATGCACCCCCGGCATGGTTTTCGGCACATTAACGAATCTGACCAAAATGAATAAAAACAATCACTATTGGGTCCAGAAAAGTGGATTGGGTGCGCTCATTTCGTTTCTGGACCGAATCGGTGCATTGTTTTGTTTCCAGCCCGAATCGATGCATTGTTTCGTTTTCAGCCCGAACTGGTGCATCAAATGCAACCTTGTCATTATTTTCGGTGCAAAAAAATATACCAAAACATCACTATTAGGTCCAAAAAAGTGGATTGGGAGCGTTCATTTCATTTCTGGACCGAATCGGTGCATCATTTCGTTTCTGGCCCGAATTGGTGCATCATTTCATTTTCGGCCCAAACCGACGCATTAAAAGCGACCCCGGCACGGTTTTCGGCACAGTAACGAAACTGACCAAAATGAACCAAAACTGATCTATTGGGTCCAAAAAAGTGGATTCTGTGCGTTTGTTTTGTTTCTGGACCGAATCGGTGCATCATTTTGTTTCTAGCCCGAATTGGTGCATCGTTTCGTTTTCGGCCCGAACTGGTGCATCAAATGCAACCCCGACATGAATTTCGGCTTAGTAACAAAACTGACCAAAACATCACAATTGGGTCCTAAAAAGTTGTTTGGGTGCGTTCGTTTCGTATCCGGCCCGAACCGGTGCATTAAATGCAACCCCGACATGGTTTTTGACACAATAATGAAAGTGACCAGAATGAACCAAAACACCACTATTGGATCCAGAAAAGTGGATTGGTTGCGTTCGTTTCATTTCCAGTCGGAATCGGTGCATCGTTTCGTTTCCCGGTCGAATCGGTGCATTAAATGCAACCCTGGCATGGTTTTCGGCACAGTAACGAAAGTGACCAAAATGAACCAAAAAATCACTATTGGATCCAGAAAAGCGGATTGGGTGCGTTCGTTTCGTTTCTAGTCAGAATCGGTGCATCGTTTTGTTTTCGGCACGAACCGATGCATTAAATGCAACCCCGGCATGGTTGTCGGCACAGTAATGAAATTGACCAAAATGAACCAAAACATCACTATTGGGTCCAAAAAAGTAGATTGGTTGCGTTCATTTCATTTCTGGACCGAATCGGTGCATCGTTTCGTTTCTGGCCCGAATCGGTGCATCGTTTCGTTTCCGTCCTGAATCGGTGCATTAAATGCAACCCCGGCATGATTTTTGACACAGTATAAAACTGACCAAAACATCACAATTGGGTCCAAAAAATTGATTGGGTGCGTTCGTTTCGTTTTCGGGCCGAACCGGTGCATTAAATGCAACCCCGGCATGGTTTTAGGCACAATAACGAAAGAGACCAGAATGAACCAAAACATCACTATTCGATTCAGAAAAGTGGATTGTGTGCGTCCATTTTGTTTCTAGTCGGAATCGGTGCATCGTTTCATTTCTCGGTCGAATCGGTGCATTAAATGCAACCCTGGCATGGTTTTCGGCACAATATCGAAACTGAACAAAACGAACCAAAACATCACTATTGGGTGGAAAAAAGTGGATTGGGTGCGTTCGTTTTGTTTCTGGCCCGAATTGGTGCATCGTTTCGTTTTCGGCCCGAACCGGTGCATTAAATGCAACCCCGGCATCGTTGTCGGCACAGTAACGAAACTAACCAAAACAGAACAAAACATCACTATTGGGTCCAAAAAAGTAGATTGGGTGCGTTCATTTAATTTCTGGACCGAATCGGTGCATCGTTTCGTTTCTGGCCCGAATCGGTGCATCATTTCGTTTCAGGCCCGAATTGGTGCATCGTTTCGTTTTCGGCCCGAACCGGCGCATTAAATGCGACCCCGGCATGGTTTTCGGCACAGTAACGAAACTGACCAAAACGAACCAAAACTGATCTATTGGATCCAAAAAAGTGGATTGGGTGCGCTCCTTTCATTTCTGGACCGAATCAGTGCATCGTTTTGTCTCTGGCCCGAATTGGTGCATCGTTTCATTTTCAGCCCGAACTGGTGCATTAAATGCAACCCTGGCATGGTTTTCGGCGCAGTAATGAAACTGACGAAAATAAACCAAAACAACACTATTGGGTCCAAAAAAGTGGATTGGGAGCGTTCATTTCATTTCCGTACCGAATCGGTGCATCATTTCGGTTCCATGCCAAATTGGTGCATCGTTTTGTTTTCAGCCCGAACCGGCGCATTAAATGCAACCCCGGCACGATTTTTGGCCCAGTAACGAAACTGAGCAAAACGAACCAAAACTGATCTATTGGGTCCAAAAAAGTGGATTCGATACGTTTGTTTCGTTTCTGGACCGAATCGGTGCATCGTTTTGTTTCTGGCCCGAATTGGTGCATCGTTTCATTTTCGGCCCGAACGGGTGTATTCAATGCAACCCCGACATGGTTTTCAACTTAGTAACAAAACTGACCAAAACATCACAATTGGGTTCGAAAAAATTGACTGGGTGCGTTCGTTTCGTTTTCGGCCCGAACCGGTGCATTAAATGCAACCCCGGCATGGTTTTCGGCACAATAACGAAACTGACCAGAATGAACCAAAACATCACTATTGTATTCAGAAAAGTGGATTGGGTGCGTTCGTTTCGTTTCTAGTCAGAATCAGTGCATCGTTTCGTTTCGCGGTTGAATCGCTGCATTAAATGCAACCCTGGCATGGTTTTCGGTGCAATAACGAAACTGAACAAGATGAACCAAAACATCACTATTAGGTGGAAAAAAGTGGATTGGGTGCGTTCGTTTTGTTTCTGGCCCGAATTGGTGCATCGTTTCATTTTTGGCCCGAACCGGTGCATTAAATGCAACCCCGGCATCGTTGTCGGCACAGTAACGAAACTGACCAAAACGAACCAAAACATCACTATTGGGTCCAAAAAAGTAGATTGGCTGCATTCATTTAATTTCTGGACCGAATCGGTGCATCGTTTCGTCTCTTGCCCGAATCGGTGCATCATTTCGTTTTAGGCCCGAATTGATGCGTCATTTCGTTTTCGGGCCGAACCGGTGCATTAAATGCGACCCCGGCATGATTTTCGGCACAGTAACGAAACTGACCAAAATGAACCAAAACTGATCTATCGGATCCAAAAAAGTGGATTGGGTGCGCTCATTTCGTTTCTGGACCGAATCGGTGCATCGTTTTGTCTGAGGCCCGAATTGGTGCATCGTTTCGTTTTCAGACGAACTGGTGCATTAAATGCAACCCTGGCATGCTTTTCGGTGCAGTAATGAATCTGACAAAAATAAACCAAAACAACATTATTGGGTCCAAAAAAGTGGATTGTGAGCGTTCATTTCATTTCTGGACCGAATCGGTGCATCTTTTCGGTTCCGGGCCAAATTGGTGCATTGTTTCATTTTCGTCCCAAACCGGCACATTAAATGCAACCCCGGCACGGTTTTTGGCAGAGTAACGAAACTGACCAAAATGAACCAAAACTGATCTATTGGGTCCAAAAAAGTGGATTCGGTGCGTTTGTTTCGTTTTTGGACCGAATCGGTGCATCGTTTTGTTTCTGGCACGAATTGGTGCATCGTTTCGTTTTTGGCCCGAACCGGTGCATTAGATGCAACCCCGGCATGGTTTTCGGCACAATAACGAAAGTGACCAGAATGAACCAAAACATCACTATTGGATTCAGAAAACTGGATTGGGTGCGTTCGTTTCGTTTATAGTCGGAATTGGTGCATTGTTTCCTTTCCCGGTCGAATCGGTGCATTAAATGCAACCCTGGCATGGTTTTCGACACAATATCGAAACTGAACAAAACGAACCAAAACAACACTATTGGGTGGAAAAAAGTGGATTGGGTGCGTTCGTTTTGTTTCTGGCCCGAATTTGTGCATCGTTTCCTTTTCGGCCCGAACCGGTGCATTAAATGCAACCCTGGCATCGTTGTCGGCACAGTAACAAAACTGACCAAAATGAACCAAAACATCACTATTGGGTCGAAAAAAGTAGATTGGGTGCGTTCATTTAATTTCTGGACCGAATCGGTGCATCGTTTTGTTTCTGGCCCGAATCGGTGCATCATTTCGTTTCAGGCCCGAATTGGTGAATCGTTTCGTTTTCGGCCCGAACCGGCACATTAAATGCGACCCTGGCATGGTTTTCGGCACAGTAACAAAACTTACCAAAACGAACCAAAACTGATCTATTGGATCCAAAAAAGTGGATTGTGTGCGCTCATTTTGTTTCTGGACCGAATCGGTGCATCGTTTTGTCTCTGGCGCAAATTGGTGCATCATTTCGTTTTCAACCCGAACTGGTGCATTATATGTAACCCCGACATGGTTTTCAGCTTAGTAACAAAACTGACCACAATCGGTGCATCGTTTCGGTTCCAGGCCAAATTAGTGCATCGTTTCGTTTTCAGCCCGAACCGGCGCATTAAATGCAACCCGGGCACGGTTTTTGGCCCAGTAACGAAACTGACCAAAACGAACCAAAACGGAACTATTGGGTACAAAAAAGTGGATTCGGTGCGTTTGTTTCGTTTCTAGACCGAATCGGTGCATCGTTTTGTTTCTCGCCCGAATTGATGCATCGTTTCATTTTCGGCCCGAACGGGTGCATTCAATGCAACCCCGACATGGTTTTCAGCTTAGTAACAAAACTGACCAAAACATCACAATTGGGTTCAAAAAATTGATTGGGTGCGTTCGTTTCATTTTCGACCCGAACCGGTGCATTAAATACAACCCCGGCATGGTTTTCGGCACAATAACGAAAGTGACCAGAATGAACCAAAACATCACTATTGGATTCAGAAAAGTGGATTGGGTGCGTTCGTTTCATTTCTAGTCGCAATCGGTGCATCGTTTCCTTTCCCGGTCGAATCGGGGCATTAAATGCAACCCTGGCATGGTTTTCGGCACAATATCGAAACTGAACAAAACGAACCAAAACATCACTCTTGGGTGGAAAAAAGTGGATTGGGTGCGTTCGTTTTGTTTCTGGCCCAAATTGGTTCATCATTTCTAATGAGGACATCACCGCCAATGATACAGCCACGCCATCTTCTCCTATCATTGCCGGTCCTATTACCCGTGCTCGTGCTAGACAACTTAATCATCAGGTGAGTTCACTCTTGAGTTCATGTTCATCATATTTAGACTGTGGAGACCCGTGCACTCTTGTTTTGCTTAGGAATCATGGAGAGGATCGAGAACGAAAAGGATTCACGCGGGCTGGATTCGGGCTGCAGAAAAATATCAACTTGTGATGGATGCCACGGTCGCATACAGACTCGGATTGGGGCGTTCAAGGACTTCAAGGAAAGCTTATCAAGTTTACATTCTAACGGATCCAACCGCACGTCCATATATTTTCAGAGTCGTCCAGAATCGTCTATTTGCTCCGAGATGTTTTCTGCCCATGATGCTGCGCCATCTTATTTTGGCCCAATGGGCCGTGTATCATGTAGAGTCCATTATGTATCAAAAAAACGAACCAAAAGATCACTATTGGATCCAACAAAGTGGATTGGGTGCGTTCATTTCATTTCTAGTCGGCATCGGTGCATCGTTTCGTTTCCCGGTCGAATCGGTGCATTAAATGCAACCCTGGCATGGTTTTCGGCTCAGTATCGAAACTGAACAAAACGAACCAAAACATCACTATTGGGTGGAAAAAAGTAGATTGGGTGCGTTCGTTTTGTTTCTGGCCCGAATTGGTGCATCGTTTCGTTTTCGGCCCAAACCGGTGCATTAAATGCAACCCCGGTGATGGGAACCCGCTAGGGTTTATGCTCGATCTTTCGATGAGAGGCGTGCGGGATAACTCGATTGGAGGAGACGACGTTGATGGCCTGACTACAGCCTTCCAAAGACTGCGCCTTAGCAACCGATACACCACCTCCTATGGATGTCGTGATCTTATGGAAGCACGTCGCCCGGTCTTGTCCTGCAAGCAATCGAAGAACTAGCAAGAACAAGTATCAAACAAGTACTGAAATTACTAGATGGGAATGAAGTGTTCAATCTCAAACTCAATCACAAACGAAGTGGGGTTCTGAAAACTCGAAGACGAGCGGCTGGACCAGCACGCGCGCTTACAAGCAAGTAGCAATGGCTAAACTTGATCTAAACAAAACCCGAGTGTTCTTGGCGGCGGCTAAGGGGTATAAAATAAGGGAGGATGACCACAGGGGTGCTGGGGTTGCGCTCCAACCCTAGGACACGTCCATAATGGACTCTACATGATACACGACCCATTGGGCCAAAATAAGATGGCGCAGCATCATGGGCAGAAAACATCTCGGAGCAAATAGACGATTCTGGACGACTCCAAAAATATATGGACGTGCAGTTGGATCCGTTAGAATGTAGACTTGATAAGCTTTCCTTGAAGTACTTGAACGCCCCAATCCGAGTCCATATGCGACCGTGGCGTCCATCACAATTTGATATTTTTCTGCAGCCCGAATCCAGCGCCGCGTGAATCCTTTTTGTTCTCGATCCTCTCCATGATTCCTAAGCAAAACAAGAGTGCACGGGAAACCACAGTCTAAATATGATGAACATGAACTTAGGAGTGAACTCACCTGATGATTAAGTTGTCTAGCACGAGCATGGGCAATAGGACCGGCAATGATAGGAGAAGATGGCGTGGCTGTATCGTTGGCGGTGATATCCTCATCATCCTCCCCTTCTTGCATTTGAGTCGTCCTCGACTCAAGCTCATCTTCCTCTCCCAAATATGGCTTCAAATCTGCAATGTTAAATGTGGGACTAACCCCAAAATCTGCAGGCAACTCAAGCTTGTATGCATTATCATTAATCTTCTCTAATACTTTAAAGGGACCATCCGCTCGAGGCAACAACTTAGATTTTCGCAATTCAGGAAAACGATCCTTCCTCAAATGCAACCAAACTAAATCTCCAGGTTGAAATTTTAATTCCTTTCTACCTTTATCGCCAGCAAGCTTGTATTTAGCATTCATGCGCTCTATGTTTGCTTTAGTTGTTTCATGCATTTTCAACATCAATTCGGCACGTGTAGTAGCATCAAAATCCAATTTTTCAGATGATGGCAAAGGCATTAAATCAATAGGAGCACGAGGCAAGAAACCATACACAATCTGAAATGGGCACATCTTTGTGGTAGAATGCATCGAACAATTATATGCAAACTCAATATGAGGCAAACAATCTTCCCACATCTTAATATTTTCTTTAAAACAGCCATTAACATAGTAGACAAAGTTCTATTCACAACCTCAGTTTGACCATCAGTTTGGGGATAACATGTAGTAGAAAACAAAAGCTTAGTCCCCAATTTAGCCCATAATGTCTTCCAAAAATAACTAAGAAATTTAGCATCTCGATCAGACACAATAGTATTAGGCACACCATGCAAACGAACAATTTCCCGAAAGAACAAATCAGCAACATGAGAAGCAACATCAGTCTTATGACATGGTATAAAGTGTGCCATCTTAGAAAACCTATCAACAACCACAAACACACTATCACGACCCTTCCTAGTTCTCGACAAACCCATCACAAAAACCAAAGAAATATCTTCCCAAGGAGCACTAGGAACGGGTAAAGGCAAATACAAACTATGTGGATTTAACCTTGACTTAGCCTTTTGACATGTATTGCAACGAGCAACGAATCTATCCACATCTCTTCTCATCTTTGGCCAAAAGAAATGACCAACAAGTATATCTTCCATCTTTTTGGCCAAAAAGTGGATTCGGTGCGTTTGTCTCGTTTCTGGACCGAATCGGTGTATCGTTTTGTTTCTGGCCCGAATTGTTGCATCGTTTCGTTTTCGTCCTGAACTGGTGCATTCAATGCAACCCCAACATGGTTTTCGGCTCAATAACGAAACTGACCAAAACATCACAACTGGGTTCAAAAAAATTGATTGGGTGCGTTCGTTTCGTTTTCGGCCCGAACCGGTGCATTAAAAGCAACCCTGGCATCGTTTTCGGCACAATAACGAAAATGACCAAAATGAACCAAAACATCACTATTGGATTCAAAAAAGTGGATTGGGTGCGTCCGTTTTGTTTCTAGTCGGAATCAGTGCATCGTTTCCTTTCCCGGTCGAATCGGTGCATTAAATGCAACCCTGGAATGGTTTTCGGCACAATATTGAAACTGAACAAAACGAACCAAAACATCACTATTGGGTGGAAAAAAGTGGATTGGGTGCGTTCGTTTTGTTTCTGGCCCGAATTGGTGCATCGTTTCGTTTTCGGCCCGAACCGGTGCATTAAATGCAACTCCGGCATCGTTGTCGGCACAGTAACTAAACTGACCAAAACAAACCAAAACATCACTATTGGGTCCAAAAAAGTAGACTGGGTGCGTTCATTTAATTTCTGGACTGAATCGGTACATCGTTTCGTTTCTGGCCCGAATCGGTGCATCATTTCGTTTCAGGCCCGAATTGGTGCATCGTTTCGTTTTCGGCCCGAACCGGCGCATTTGACGCGACCCCGGCCCGGTTTTCGGCACAGTAACAAAACTGACGAAAACGAACCAAAACTGATCTATTGGATCCAAAAAATTGGATTGTGTGCGCTCATTTCGTTTCTGGGCCGAATAGGTGCATCGTTTTGTCTCTAGCCCGAATTGGTGCATCGTTTCGTTTTCAGCCCGAACTGGTGCATTAAATGCAACCCTGGCATGGTTTTCGGCGCAGTAACGAAACTGACAAAAATAAACCAAAACAACACTATTTGGTCCAAAAAAGTGGATTGGGAGCGTTCATTTCATTTCCGGACCGAATCGGTGCATCGTTTCAATTTCGGGCCGAATTGGTGCATCGTTTCGTTTTCGGCCCGAACCGGTGCATTAAATGCGACCCCGGCACGATTTTCGGCATAGTAACGAAACTGACCAAAATGAACCAAAACTGATCATTGGGTCCAAAAAAGTGGATTCGGTGCGTTTGTCTCGTTTCTGGACCGAATCGGTGTATCGTTTTGTTTCTGGCCCGAATTGTTGCATCGTTTCGTTTTCGGCCTGAACTGGTGCATTCAATGCAACCCCAACATGGTTTTCGGCTCAATAACGAAACTGACCAAAACATCACAACTGGGTTCAAAAAAATAGATTGGGTGCGTTCGTTTCGTTTTCGGCCCGAACCGGTGCATTAAAAGCAACCCCGGCATCGTTTTTGGCACAATAACGAAAATGACCAAAATGAACCAAAATATCACTATTGGATTCAAAAAAGTGGATTGGGTGCGTCCGTTTTGTTTCTAGTCGGAATCGGTGCATCGTTTCCTTTCCCGGTCGAATCGGTGCATTAAATGCAACCCTGGCATGGTTTTCGGCACAATATTGAAACTGAACAAAACGAACCAAAACATCACTATTGGGTGGAAAAAAGTGGATTGGGTGATGAGGACATCCTCCACTATTACCCGCTGGCAAAGACGCAACAAAGTTGTAGTCGGGCGGCGATCGTGTGAGCCTCTGAATAATCCCACCTTGCATATCTAGGGAGGAGGAAGCCACCTTAAAAGGGAGAGCCACCCTTCCCCTATCAGACTAGTCTTTTAGGGAGACTGGGCCTTTCCTTGAGTGGGTGTGCCTAAGAACTGTTGGGGGCCGAGCAACCTTAATTTGTTGGGCCTCGGCCAACCCCACGCCAGGGCCGGATGCATCATTTGGTATGAGAGCTGGGCCCTTGATAAGAAGGGGAGAATGATGAGGACATCCTCTACTATTACCCGCTGGCAAAGACGCAACAAAGTTGTAGTCGGGCGGCGACCATGTGAGCCTCTGAATAATCCCACCTTGCTTATCTAGGGAGGAGGAAGCCACCTTAAAAGGGAGAGCCACCCTTCCCCTATCAGACTAGTCTTTTAGGGAGACTGGGCCTTTCCTTGAGTGGGTGGGCCTAAGAACTGTTGGGGGCCGAGCAACCTTAATTTGTTGGGCCTCGGCCAACCCCACGCTTGGGCCGGATGCATCATTTGGTATGAGAGCTGGGCCCTTGATAAGAAGGGAAGAATGATGAGGACATCCTCCACTATTACCCGCTTGCAAAGACGCAACAAAGTTGTAGTCGGGCGGCGCCCGTGTGAGCCTCTGAATAATCCCACCTTGCTTATCTAGGTAGGAGGAAGCCACCTTAAAAGGGAGAGCCACCCTTACCCTATCAGACTAGTCTTTTAGGGAGACTGGGCCTTTCTTTGAGTGGGTGTGTCTAAGAACTGTTGGGGGCCGAGCAACCTTAATTCGTTGGGCCTCGGCCAACCCCACGCCTAGGCCGGATGCATCATTGGGTGCGTTCATTTTGTTTCTGGCCCGAATTGGTGCATCGTTTCGTTTTCGGCCCAGTAACGAAACTGACCAAAATGAACCAAAACATCACTATTGAGTCCAAACAAGTAGATTGGTGGCATTCATTTTATTTGTGGCCCGAATTGGTGCATCGTTTCGTTTTCGGCCCGAACCGGTGCATTAAATGCAACTCCGGCATCATTGTCGGCACAGTAACGAAACTGACCAAAATGAACCAAAACATCACTATTGGGTCCAAAAAAGTAGATTGGTTGCGTTCATTTCATTTCTGGACCGAATCGGTGCATCGTTTCGTTTCTGGCCCGAATCGGTGCATCATTTTGTTTCAGGCCCGAATTGATGTATCGTTTCGTTTTCGGCCCGAACCAGCGCATTAGATGCGACCCTGGCACGGTTTTCGGTACAGTAACAAAACTGACGAAAATGAACCAAAACTGATCTATTGGATCCAAAAAAGTGGATTGTGTGCGCTCATTTCCTTTCTGGACCGAATCGGTGCATCGTTTTGTCTCTGGCCCGAATTGGTCCATCGTTTCGTTTTCAGCCCGAACTGGTGCATTAAATGCAACCGTGGCATGGTTTTCGGCGCAGTAACGAAACTGACAAAAATAAACCAAAACAACACTATTGGGTCCAAACCGGTGCATCGTTTCAATTTCAGGCCGAATTGGTGCATTGTTTCGTTTTCGGCCCAAACCGGCACATTAAATGCGACCCCGGCACGATTTTCGGCACAGTAACAAAACTGACCAAAACGAACCAAAACTGATCTATTGGGTCCAAAAAAGTGGATTCGGTGCGTTTGTCTTGTTTCTGGACTGAATCGGTGTATCGTTTTGTTTGTGGCCCGAATTGTTGCATCGTTTCGTTTTCGGCCTGAACGGGTGCATTCAATGCAACCCCAACATGGTTTTCGGCTCAATAACGAAACTGACCAAAACATCACAATTGGGTTGAAAAAAATTGATTGGGTGCATTCGTTTCGTTTTCGGCCCGAACCGGTGCATTAAATGCAACCCCGGCATCGTTTTCAGCACAATAACAAAAATGACCAAAATGAACCAAAACATCACTATTGGATTCAAAAAAGTGGATTGGGTGCGTCCGTTTTGTTTCTAGTCAGACTCGGTGCTTCGTTTCATTTCCTGATCGAATCATTGCATTAAATGCAACCCTGGCATGGTTTTTGTCACAATAACGAAACTGACCAAAACAAACTAAACATCACTATTGGATCCAGAAAAGTGGATTGGGTGAGTCCGTTTCGTTTCTAGTCAGAATCGGTGCATCGTTTCATTTCCCGGTCGAATCGGTGCATTAAATGCAACCCGGGCATGGTTTCTGGCGCAATAACGAAACTGACCAAAAACCATCACTATTAGGTCCAAAAAGGTGGATTGGGAGCGTTCGTTTCATTTCTGGATCGAATCGGTGCATCATTTCATTTGTGGCCCGAATGTGTGCATCAGTTCGTTTTCGGCCCGAACAAGCATTAAATGCGACCCCGGCACGGTTTTCGGCACAGTAACAAAACTGACCAAAACGAACCAAAATTGTCTATGGGTCCAAAAAAGTGGATTCGACGCGTTTGTCTCGTTTCTGGATCGAATCGGTGTATCGTTTTGTTTCTGGCCCGAATTGCTGCGTCGTTTCATTTTCGGCCTGAACGGGTGCATTCGATGCAGCCCCGACATGGTTTTCGGCTCAGTAACAAAACTGACCAAAACATCACAATTGGGTGTAAAAAAATTGATTGGGCGTGTTCGTTTCGCTTTCGGCCCAAACCGGTGCATTAAATGCATCCCCGGCATGGTTTTCGGCACAATAACGAAAGTGACCAGAATAAACCAAAACATCACTAGTGGATTCAGAAAAGTGGATTGGGTGCGTTCGGTTCGTTTCTAGTCAGAATTAGTGCATCGTTTCCTTTCCCGGCCGAATCGGTGAATTAAATGCAACCCTGGCATGGTTTTCGGCACAATATTGAAACTGAACAAAACGAACCAAAACAACACTATTGGGTGGAAAAAAGTGGATTGGGTGCGTTCGTTTTGTTTCTGGCCCGAATTGGTGCATCGTTTCGTTTTCAGCCCGAACCGGTGCATTATATGCAACCCCGGCATCGTTGTCGGCACAGTAACAAAACTGACCAAAACGAACCAAAACATCACTATTGGGTTCAAAAAAGTATATTGGGTGCATTCATTTAATTTCTGGACCGAATCGGTGCATCGTTTCATTTCTGGCCCGAATCGGTGCATCATTTCGTTTCAAGCCCGAATTGGTGCATCGTTTCGTTTTCGGCCCGAACCGGCGCATTAGATGCGACCCCGGTACGGTTTTCGGCACAGTAACAAAACTGACAAAAACAAACCAAAACTGATCTATTGGATCCAAAAAAGTGGATTGTGTGCGCTCATTTCCTTTCTGGACCGAATCGGTGCATCGTTTTGTCTCTGGCCCGAATTGGTCCATCGTTTCGTTTTCAGCCCGAACTGGTGCATTAAATGCAACCGTGGCATGGTTTTCGGCGCAGTAACGAAACTGACAAAAATAAACCAAAACAACACTATTGGGTCCAAAAAAGTTGATTGGGAGTGTTCATTTCATTTCTGGACCAAATCGGTGCATCGTTTCAATTTCAGGCCGAATTGGTGCATTGTTTCATTTTCGGCCCAAACCGGCACATTAAATGCGACCCCGGCACGATTTTCGGCACAGTAACAAAACTGACCAAAACGAACCAAAACTGATCTATTGGGTGCAAAAAAGTGGATTCGGTGCGTTTGTCTTGTTTCTGGACTGAATCGGTGTATCGTTTTGTTTGTGGCCCGAATTGTTGCATCGTTTCGTTTTCGGCCTGAACGGGTGCATTCAATGCAACCCCAACATGGTTTTCGGCTCAATAACGAAACTGACCAAAACATCACAATTGGGTTGAAAAAAATGATTGGGTGCGTTCGTTTTGTTTTCGGCCCGAACCGGTGCATTAAATGCAACCCAGGCATCGTTTTCGGCACAATAACGAAAATGACCAAAAAGAACCAAAACATCACTATTGGATTCAAAAAAGTGGATTGGGTGCGTCCGTTTTGTTTCTAGTCAGACTCGGTGCTTCGTTTCGTTTCCTGATCGAATCGGTGCATTAAATGCAACCCTGGCATGGTTTTTGTCACAATAACGAAACTGACCAAAACGAACTAAACATCACTATTGGATCCAGAAAAGTGGATTGGGTGAGTCCGTTTCGTTTCTAGTCAAAATCGATGCATCATTTCATTTCCCGGTCGAATCGGTGCATTAAATGCAACCCTGGCATGGTTTTTGGCACAATAACGAAACTGACCAAAAACTGATGTGAACCCGCTGGGGTTTGTGCCCGATCTTTCGATGAGAGGCGCGGGGGATAACTCGATTGGAGGAGACGACATTCACGGCCCGACTACAACCTTTCAAAGACTGCGCCTTAGCGACCGATACACCACCTCCTATGGATGCCGCGATCTTGTGGGAGCGCGTCACCCGACCTGTCCTGCAAGCAATCGAAGAACTAGAAAGAACAAGTATGATACAAGTACTGAATTTACTAGATGGGAATTGAAGTGTCTCAATCTCAAACTCAATCACCAACGAAGTGGGGTTCCGTCGACTCGAAGACGGGCGGCTGGACCAGCACGCGCGCTTACAAGCAAGTAGCAATGGCTAAACTTGATCTAAACAAAACCCAATCTGTTTGTGGCGGCTATGGAGGTATAAAAGAGGGTGGAGGATGACCAGGACGAGGTTGGGTCGTCCTACAACCCTAGGATGCGCCCCTAATGGACCCAACTTGATACACAGCCCATTGGCCCAAAATAAGGTGACGCAGCACCGTGGGCAGAAAAGGTCTCTATAGGAAATCGATGCTTGCGGCCGCATCTGAACAGGAACGAGGGTGAGTCCGAATCCATCTGAAAGTAGACTTGATAAGCTTTCCATCAAGTACTTAAACGCCCAAAACGGAGTCCGGATGAAACCGTGGTAGCCGTCGTAAGTCAGCACTTTCCTGCAGTCCGAATCCAGACTTTCCAAAACGTGTTGGATTTGGTCTCTTTCCTTCCTTAGGCCAATGTGACGTGGTAACCTAATGGGGGACGTGGGAATACTTAGAATTGGTCCCCAATCAACTTCTTTGGTCCTCCATGTCTTCCATATGTGTCTAGCACTCTTTTTAATCCACGTATGTATTTCTGAAAATGAGAATGAACACACATCATGGCGCAGCATCAATTCATCAAATGTACCAACAATAATTGTGATATAGGATTGATTCACCTTTGGTTTGCAAGCCATTAATATGGTTGTATCTAAGCCGGTGATGTCCTCATCAAAAACCATCACTATTAGGTCCAAAAAGGTGGATTGGGAGCGTTCGTTTCATTTCTGGACCGAATCGGTGCATCATTTCATTTGTGGCCCGAATGGGTGCATCATTTCGTTTTCGGCCCGAACCGGCGCATTAAATGCGACCCGGCACGGTTTTCGGCACAGTAACGAAACTGACCAAAATGAACCAAAACTGTCTATTGGGTCCAAAAAAGTGGATTCGGTGCATTTGTCTCGTTTCTGGATCGAATCGGTGTATCGTTTTGTTTCTGGCCCGAATTGCTGCATCGTTTCCTTTTCGGCCTGAACGGGTGCATTCGATGCAGCCCCAACATGGTTTTCGGCTCAGTAACGAAACTGACCAAAACATCACAATTGGGTTCAAAAAAATTGATTGGGCGCATTCGTTTCGTTTTCGGCCCAAACCGGTGCATTAAATGCATCCCCGGCATGGTTTTCGGAACAATAACGAAAGTGACCAGAATGAACCGAAACATCACTATTGGATTCGAAAAAGTGGATTGGGTGTGTTCGTTTCATTTCTAGTCGGAATCGGTGCATCGTTTCCTTTCCCGGTCGAATCGGTGAATTAAATGCAACCCTGGCATGGTTTTCCGCACAATATTGAAACTGAACAAAACAAACCAAAACAACACTATAGGGTGGAAAAAAGTGGATTGAGAGCGTTCGTTTTGTTTCTGGCCCGAATTGGTGCATCGTTTCGTTTTCAGCCCGAACCGGTGCATTATATGCAACCCCAGCATCGTTGTCGGCACAGTAACAAAACTGACCAAAACGAACCAAAACATCACTATTGGGTTCAAAAAAGTAGATTGGGTGCGTTCATTTAATTTCTGGACCGAAGCGGTGCATCGTTTCATTCCTGGCCCGAATCGGTGCATCATTTCGTTTCAGGCCCGAATTGGTGCATCGTTTCTTTTCGGGCCGAACCGGCGCATTAGATGCGACCCCAGCACGGTTTTCGGCACAGTAACAAAACTGACGAAAACGAACCAAAACTGATCTATTGGATCAAAAAAAAGTGGATTGTGTGCGCTCATTTCCTTTCTGGACCGAATCGATGCATCGTTTTGTCTCTGGCCCGAATTGGTCCATCGTTTCGTTTTCAGCCCGAACTGGTGCATTAAATGCAACTGTGGCATGGTTTTCGGCGCAGTAACGAAACTGACAAAAATAAACCAAAACAACACTATTGGGTCCAAAAAAGTGGATTGGAAGCGTTCATTTCATTTTCGGACCGAATCGGTGCATCGTTTCAATTTCGGGCCGAATTGGTGCATCGTTTCGTTTTCGGCCCGAACCGGCGCATTAAATGCGACCCCGGCACGATTTTTGGCACAGTAACGAAACTGACCAAAACGAACCAAAACTGATCTATTGGGTCCAAAAAGTGGATTCGGTGCGTTTGTCTCGTTTCTGGACCGAATTGTTGCATCGTTTCATTTTCGGCCTGAACGGGTGCATTCAATGCAACCCCAACATGGTTTTCGGCTCAATAACGAAACTTACCAAAACATCACAATTGAGTTGAAAAAAATTGATTGGGTCCGTTCGTTTCGTTTTCGGCCCGAACCGGTGCATTAAATGCAACCCCGGCATCGTTTTGGCACAATAACGAAAATGAAAAAAATGAACCAAAACATCACTATTGGATTCAAAAAAGTGGATTGGGTGCTTCCGTTTTGTTTCTAGTCAGACTCGGTGCTTCGTTTCGTTTCCTGATCGAATCGGTGCATTAAATGCAACCCTGGCATGGTTTTTGGCACAATAACGAAACTGACCAAAACGTACTAGAACATCACTATTGGATCCAGAAAAGTTGATTGGGTGAGTCCGTTTCATTTCTAGTCAGAATCGGTGCATCGTTTCATTTCCGGTCGAATCGGTGCATTAAATGCTACCCTGGCATGGTTTTTGGCACAATAACGAAACTGACCAAAATCCATCACTATTAGGTCCAAAAAGGTGGATTGGGAGCGTTCGTTTCATTTCTGGACCGAATCGATGCATCATTTTGTTTGTGGCCCGAATTGGTGCATCATTTCATTTCGGCCCGATCCGGCGCACTAAATGCGACCCCGGCATGATTTTCGGCACAGTAACGAAACTGCCCAAAACGAACCAAAACTGTCTATTGGATCCAAAAAAGTGGATTAGGTGCGTTTGTCTTTTTTCTGGACCGCATCGGTGTATCGTTTTGTTTCTGGCCCGAATTGTTGAATCGTTTCGTTCTCGGCCTGAACGGGTGCATTCAATGCAACCCCAACATGGTTTTCGGCTCAATAACGAAACTGACCAAAACATCACAACTGGGTTCAAAAAAATAGATTGGCTGCGTTCATTTCGTTTTCGGCCCGAACCGGTGCATTAAAAGCAACCCCGGCATCGTTTTTGGCACAATAACGAAAATGACCAAAATGAACCAAAACATCACTATTGGATTCAAACAAGTGGATTGGGTGTGTCCGTTTTGTTTCTAGTCAGACTCGGTGCATCGTTTCGTTTCCTGATCGAATCGGTGCATTAAATGCAACCCTGGCATGGTTTTTGGCACAATAACGAAACTGACCAAAACGAACTAAAACATCACTATTGGATCCGGAAAAGTGGATTGGGTGAGTCCGTTTCGTTTCTAGTCAGAATCGGTGCATCGTTTCATTTCCCGGTCGAATCGGTGCATTAAATGCAACCCTGGCATGGTTTTTGGCACAATAACGAAACTGACAAAAAACCATCACTATTAGGTCCAAAAAGGTGGATTGGGAGCATTCGTTTCATTTCTGGACCGAATCGGTGCATCATTTTGTTTGTGGCCCGAATTGGTGCATCATTTCATTTCGGCCCGATCCGGCGCACTAAATGCGACCCCGGCATGATTTTCGGCACAGTAACGAAACTGACCAAAACGAACCAAAACTGTCTATTGGGTCCAAAAAAGTGGATTCGGTGCGTTTGTCTTTTTTCAGGACCGAATCGGTGTATCGTTTTGTTTCTGGCCCGAATTGCTGCATCGTTTTGTTTTCGGCCTGAACGGGTGCATTCGATGCAGCCCCGACATGGTTTTCGGCTCAGTAACGAAACTGACCAAAACATCACAATTGGGTTCAAAAAAATTGATTGGGCGCGTTCGTTTCGTTTTCGGCCCGAACCCGTGCATTAAATGCAACCCTGGCATGGTTTTCGGAACAATAACGAAAGTGACCAGAATGAACCAAAATATCAATATTGGATTCAGGAAAGTGGATTGGGTGCGTTCGTTCGTTTCTAGTCGGAATCGGTGCATCGTTTCCTTTCCCGGTCGAATCGGTGCATTAATTGCAACCCTGGCATGGTTTTCGGCACAATATTGAAACTGAACAAAACGAACCAAAACAACCCTATTGGGTGGAAAAAAGTGGATTGGGTGCGCTCGTTTTGTTTCTGGCCCGAATTGGTGCATCATTTCGTTTTCGGCCCGAACCGGTGCATTAGATGCAACCCCGGCATCGTTGTCGGCACAGTAACAAAACTGACCAAAACGAACCAAAACATCACTATTGAGTCCAAAAAAGTAGATTGGGCGCGTTCATTTAATTTCTTGACCGAATCGGTGCATCGTTTCATTTCTGGCCCGAATCGGTGCATCATTTCGTTTCAGGCCCGAATTGGTGCATCGTTTCGTTTCCGGCCCGAACCGGCACATTAGATGCGACCCCCGCACGGTTTTCGGCACAGTAACAATATTGATGAAAATGAACCAAAACTGATCTATTGGATCAAAAAAAGTGGATTGTGTGCCCTCATTTCGTTTCTGGACCGAATCGGTGCATCGTTTTGCCTCTGGCCCGAATTGGTGCAGCGTTTCATTTTCAGCCCGAACTGGTGCATTAAATGCAACCCTGGCATGGTTTTTGGCGCAGTAACGAAACTGACAAAAATAAACCAAAACAACACTATTGGGTCCAAAAAAGTGGATTCGGAGCGTTCATTTCATTTCCGGACCGAATCGGTGCATCGTTTCAATTTCGGGCCGAATTGGTGCATCATTTCGTTTTCGGCCCGAACCGGCGCATTAAATGCGACCCCGGCACGATTTTCGGCACAGTAACGAAACTGACCAAAATGAACCAAAACTGATCTATTGGGTCCAAAAAAGTGGATTCGGTGCGTTTGTCTCGTTTCTGGACCGAATCGGTGTATCGTTTTGTTTCTGGCCCGAATTGTTGCATCGTTTCGTTTTCGGCCTGAACGGGTGCATTCAATGCAACCCCAACATGGTTTTCGGCTCAATAACGAAACTGACCAAAACATCACAATTGGGTTGAAAAAAATTGATTGGGTGCGTTCGTTTTGTTTTCGGCCCGAACCGGTGCATTAAATGCAACCCCGGCATCGTTTTCGGCACAATAACGAAAATGACCAAAATGAACCAAAACATCACTATTGGATTCAAAAAAGTGGATTGGGTGTGTCCGTTTTGTTTCTATTCAGACTCGGTGCTTCGTTTCGTTTCCTGATCGAATCGGTGCATTAAATGCAACCCTGGCATGGTTTTTGTCACAATAACGAAACTGACCAAAATGAACTAAACATCACTATTGGATCCAGAAAAGTGGATTGGGTGAGTCCGTTTCGTTTCTAGTCAGAATCGGTGCATCGTTTCCTTTCCTGGTCGAATCGGTGCATTAAATGCAACCCTGGCATAGTTTTCGGCACAATATTGAAACTGAACAAAACGAACCAAAACAACACTATTTGGTGGAAAAAAGTGGATTGGGTGCGTTTGTTTTGTTTCTGGCCCGAATTGGTGCACCGTTTCGTTTTCGGCCCGAACCGGTGCATTAGATGCAACCCCGGCATCGTTGTCGGCACAGTAACGAAACTGACCAAAACGAACCAAAACATCACTATTGAGTCCAAAAAAGTAGATTGGGTGCGTTCATTTAATTTCTTGACCGAATCGGTGCATCGTTTCATTTCTAGCCCGAATCGGTGCATCATTTCGTTTCAGACCCGAATTGGTGCATCGTTTCGTTTTCGGCCCGAACCGGCGCATTAGATGCGACCCGGCACGGTTTTCGGCACAGTAACAAAACTGACGAAAACGAACCAAAACTAATCTATTGGATCAAAAAAGTGGATTGTGTGTGCTCATTTCGTTTCTGGACCGAATCGGTGCATCGTTTTGCCTCTGGCCCGAATTGGTGCAGCGTTTCGGTTTCAGCCCGAATGGTGCATTAAATGCAACCCTGGCATGGTTTTCGGTGCAGTAACGAAACTGACAAAAATAAACCAAAACAACACTATTGGGTCCAAAAAAGTGGATTGGGAGCTTTCATTTCATTTCCGGACCGAATCGGTGCATCGTTTCAATTTCGGGCCGAATTGGTGCATCGTTTCGTTTTCGGCCCGAACCGGCGCATTAAATGCGACCCCGGCACGATTTTCGGCACAGTAACGAAACTGACCAAAATGAACCAAAACTGATCTATTGGGTCCAAAAAAGTGGATTCGGTGCGTTTGTCTCGTTTCTGGACCGAATCGGTGTATCGTTTTGTTTCTGGCCCGAATTGTTGCATCGTTTCGTTTTCGGCCTGAACGGGTGCATTCAATGCAACCCCAACATGGTTTTCGGCTCAATAACGAAACTGACCAAAACATCACAATTGGGTTGAAAAAAATTGATTGGGTGCGTTCGTTTTGTTTTCGGCCCGAACCGGTGCATTAAATGCAACCCCGGCATCGTTTTCGGCACAATAACGAAAATGACCAAAATGAACCAAAACATCACTATTGGATTCAAAAAAGTGGATTGGGTGTGTCCGTTTTGTTTCTATTCAGACTCGGTGCTTCGTTTCGTTTCCTGATCGAATCGGTGCATTAAATGCAACCCTGGCATGGTTTTTGTCACAATAACGAAACTGACCAAAATGAACTAAACATCACTATTGGATCCAGAAAAGTGGATTGGGTGAGTCCGTTTCGTTTCTAGTCAGAATCGGTGCATCGTTTCCTTTCCTGGTCGAATCGGTGCATTAAATGCAACCCTGGCATAGTTTTCGGCACAATATTGAAACTGAACAAAACGAACCAAAACAACACTATTTGGTGGAAAAAAGTGGATTGGGTGCGTTTGTTTTGTTTCTGGCCCGAATTGGTGCACCGTTTCGTTTTCGGCCCGAACCGGTGCATTAGATGCAACCCCGGCATCGTTGTCGGCACAGTAACGAAACTGACCAAAACGAACCAAAACATCACTATTGAGTCCAAAAAAGTAGATTGGGTGCGTTCATTTAATTTCTTGACCGAATCGGTGCATCGTTTCATTTCTAGCCCGAATCGGTGCATCATTTCGTTTCAGACCCGAATTGGTGCATCGTTTCGTTTTCGGCCCGAACCGGCGCATTAGATGCGACCCGGCACGGTTTTCGGCACAGTAACAAAACTGACGAAAACGAACCAAAACTAATCTATTGGATCAAAAAAGTGGATTGTGTGTGCTCATTTCGTTTCTGGACCGAATCGGTGCATCGTTTTGCCTCTGGCCCGAATTGGTGCAGCGTTTCGGTTTCAGCCCGAATGGTGCATTAAATGCAACCCTGGCATGGTTTTCGGTGCAGTAACGAAACTGACAAAAATAAACCAAAACAACACTATTGGGTCCAAAAAAGTGGATTGGGAGCTTTCATTTCATTTCCGGACCGAATCGGTGCATCGTTTCAATTTCGGGCCGAATTGGTGCATCGTTTCGTTTTCGGCCCGAACCGGCGCATTAAATGCGACCCCAGCACGATTTTCGGCACAGTAACGAAACTGACCAAAACGAACCAAAACTGATCTATTGGGTCCAAAAAAGTGGAATCGGTGCGTTTGTCTCGTTTCTGGACCGAATCGGTGTATCGTTTTGTTTCTGGCCCGAATTGTTGCATCGTTTCGTTTTCGGCCTGAATGGGTGCATTCAATGCAACCCCAACATGGTTTTCGTCTCAATAACGAAACTGACCACAACATCACAATTGGGTTGAAAAAAATTGATTGGGTGCGTTCGTTTTGTTTTCGGCCCGAACCGGTGCATTAAATGCAACCCCGGCATCGTTTTCGGCACAATAACGAAAATGACGAAAATGAACCAAAACATCACTATTGGATTCAAAAAAGTGGATTGGGTGCGTCCGTTTTGTTTCTAGTCAGACTCGGTGCTTCGTTTCGTTTCCTGATCGAATCGGTGTATTAAATGCAACACTGGCATGGTTTTTGTCACAATAACGAAGCTGACCAAAACGAAGTAAACATCACTATTGGATCCAGAAAAGTGGATTGGTTGAGTTCGTTTCGTTTCTAGTCAGAATCGGTGCATCGTTTCATTTCCCAGTCGAATCGGTGCATTAAACACTACCCTGGCATGGTTTTTGGCACAATAACGAAATTGACAAAAAACCATCACTATTAGGTCCAAAAAGGTGGATTGGGAGCGTTCGTTTCATTTCTGGACCGAATCGGTGCATCATTTTGTTTGTGGCCCGAATTGGTGCATCATTTCGTTTCAGGCCCGAATTGGTGCATCGTTTCGTTTTCGGCCCGAACCGGCGCATTAGATGCGACCCCGGCACGGTTTTCGGCACAGTAACAAAACTGACGAAAATGAACCAAAACTAATCTATTGGATCAAAAAAGTGGATTGTATGTGCTCATTTCGTTTCTGGACCGAATCGGTGCATCGTTTTGCCTCTGGCCCTAATTGGTGCAGCGTTTCGGTTTCAGCCCGAACTGGTGCATTAAATGCAACCCTGGCATGGTTTTCGGCGCAGTAACAAAACTGACAAAAATAAACCAAAACAACACTATTGGGTCCAAAAAAGTGGATTGGGAGCGTTCATTTCATTTCTGGACCGAATCGGTGCATCGTTTCAATTTCGGGCCGAATTGGTGCATCGTTTCGTTTTCGGCCCGAACCGACCAATTAAATGCGACCCCGGCATGATTTTCGGCACAGTAACGAAACTGACCAAAACGAACCAAAACTGATCTATTGGGTCCAAAAAAGTGGATTCGGTGCGTTTGTCTCGTTTCTCGACCGAATCGGTGTATCGTTTTGTTTCTGGCCCGAATTGTTGCATCGTTTCGTTTTCGGCCTGAACGGGTGCATTCAATGCAACCCCAACATGGTTTTCGGCTCAATAATGAAACTGACCAAAACATCTCAATTGGGTGGAAAAAAATTGATTGGGTGCGTTCGTTTTGTTTTCGGCCCGAACCGGTGCATTAAATGCAACCCCGGCATCGTTTTGGGCACAATAACGAAAATGACCAAAATGAACCAAAATATCACTATTGGATTCAAAAAAGTGGACTGGGTGCGTCTGTTTTGTTTCTAGTCAGACTCGGTGCTTCGTTTCGTTTCCTGATCGAATCGGTGCATTAGATGCAACACTGGCATGGTTTTTGTCACAATAATGAAACTGACCAAAACGAACTAAACATCACTATTGGATATAGAAAAGTGGATTAGGTGAGTCCATTTCGTTTCTAGTCAGAATCGGTGCATCGTTTCATTTCCCGGTCGAATCGGTGCATTAAATGCAACCCTGGCATGGTTTTTGGCACAATAACGAAACTGACCAAAACCCATCACTATTAGGTCCAAAAAGGTGGATTGGGAGCGTTCGTTTCATTTCTGGACCGAATCAGTGCATCATTTTGTTTGTGGCCCGAATTGGTGCATCATTTAATTTCGGCCCGAACCGGCGCACTAAATGCGACCCCGGCAAGGTTTCTGGCACAGTAACGAAACTGACCAAAACGAACCAAAACTGTCTATTGGGTCCAAAAAAGTGGATTCGGTGCGTTTGTCTCGTTGCTTGACCGAATCGGTGTATCGTTTTGTTTCTGGCCCGAATTGCTGCATCGTTTCGTTTTCGGCCTGAGCGGGTGCATTCGATGCAACCCCGACATGGCTTTCGGCTCATTAACGAAACTGACCAAAACATCACAATTGGGTTCAAAAAAATTGATTGGGCGCGTTCGTTTCGTTTTCGGCCCGAACCGGTGCATTAAATGCAACCCCGGTATGGTTTTCGGCACAATAACGAAAGTGACCAGAATGAACCAAAACATCACTATTGGATTCAGAAAAGTGGACTGGGTGCGTTCGTTTCGTTTCTAGTCGGAATCGGTGCATCGTTTCCTTTCCTGGTCGAATTGGTGCATTAAATGCAACCCTGGCATGGTTTTCGGCACAATATTGAAACTGAACAAAACGAACCAAAACAACACTATTGGGTGGAAAAAAGTGGATTGGGTGCGTTCGTTTTGTTTCTGGCCCGAATTGGTGCACCGTTTCGTTTTCGGCCCGAACCGGTGCATTAGATGCAATCCCGGCATCGTTGTCGGCACAGTAACGAAACTGACCAAAACGAACCAAAACATCACTATTGACTCCAAAAAAGTAGATTGGGTGCGTTCATTTAATTTCTTGACCGAGTCGGCGCATCGTTTCGTTTCTTGCCCGAATCGGTGCATCATTTCGTTTCAGGCCCGAATTGGTGCATCGTTTCGTTTCCTGATCGAATCGGTGTATTAAATGCAACACTGGCATGGTTTTTGTCACAATAACGAAACTGACCAAAACGAACTAAACATCACTATTGGATCCAGAAAAGTGGATTGGGTGAGTCCGTTTCGTTTCTAGTCAGAATCAGTGCATCGTTTCATTTCCCGGTCGAATCGGTGCATTAAACGCAACCCTGGCATGGTTTTTGGCACAATAACGAAATTGACAAAAAACCATCACTATTAGGTCCAAAAAGGTGGATTGGGAGCGTTCGTTTCATTTCTGGACCGAATCGGTGCATCATTTTGTTTGTGGCCCGAATTGATGCATCATTTCATTTCGGCCCGAACCGGCGCACTAAATGCGACCCCGGCACGGTTTTGGGCACAGTAACGAAACTGACCAAAATGAACCAAAACTGTCTATTGGGTCCAAAAAAGTGGATTCGGTGCGTTTGTCTTGTTGCTTGACCGAATCGGTGTATCATTTTGTTTCTGGCTTGAATTGATGCATCGTTTCGTTTTCGGCCTGAACGGGTGCATTCGATGCAACCCCGACATGCTTTTCGGCTCATTAACGAAACTGACAAAAACATCACAATTGGGTTCAAAAAAATTGATTGCGCGCGTTCGTTTCGTTTTCGGCCCGAACCGGTGCATTAAATGCAACCCCGGCATCGTTTTCGGCACAATAACGAAAATGACCAAAATGAACCAAAATATCACTATTGGATTCAAAAAAGTGGACTAGGTGCGTCTGTTTTGTTTGTAGTCAGACTCGGTGCTTCGTTTCGTTTCCTGATCGACTCGGTGCATTAGATGCAACCCTGGCATGGTTTTCGGCACAATATTCAAACTGAACAAAACGAACCAAAATAACACTATTGGGTGGAAGAAAGTGGATTGGGTGCGTTCGTTTTGTTTCTGGCCCGAATTGGTGCACCGTTTCGTTTTCGGCCCGAACCGGTGCATTAGATGCAACCCCGGCATCGTTGACGGCACAGTAACGAAACTGACCAAAATGAACCAAAACATCACTATTGAGTCCAAAAAAGTAGATTGGGTGCGTTCATTTAATTTCTTGACCGAATCGGTGCATCGTTTCATTTCTGGCCAAAATCGGTGCATCATTTCGTTTCAGGCCCGAATTGGTGCATCGTTTCGTTTTCGGCCCGAACCGGCGCATTAGATGCGACCCCGGCACGGTTTTCGGCATAGTAACAAAACTGACGAAAACCAACCAAAACTGATCTATTGGATCAAAAAAAGTGGATTGTGTGCGCTCATTTCCTTTCTGGACCGAATCGGTGCATCGTTTTGTCTCTGGCCCGAATTGGTGCAGCGTTTCGTTTTCAGCCCGAAGTGGTGCATGAAATGCAACCCTGGCATGGTTTTCGGCGCAGAAACGAAACTGACAAAAATAAACCAAAACAACACTATTGGGTCCAAAAAAGTGGATTGGGAGTGTTCATTTCATTTCCGGACCGAATCGGTGCATCATTTCAATTTCGGGCCGAATTGGTGCATCGTTTCGTTTTCGGCCCGAACTGGCCAATTAAATGCGACCCCGGCACGATTTTCGGCACAGTAACGAAACTGACCAAAACGAACCAAAACTGATCTATTGGGTCCAAAAAAGTGGATTCGGTGCGTTTGTCTCGTTTCTCGACCGAATCGGTGTATCGTTTTGTATCTGGCCCGAATTGTTGCATCGTTTCGTTTTCGGCCTGAACGGGTGCATTCAATGCAACCCCAACATGGTTTTCGGCTCAATAATGAAACTGACCAAAACATCACAATTGGGTTGAAAAAAATTGATTGGGTGCGTTCGTTTTGTTTTCAGCCCGAACCGGTGCATTAAATGCAACCCCGGCATCGTTTTCGGCACAATAACGAAAATGACCAAAATGAACCAAAACATCACTATTGGATTCAAAAAAGTGGATTGGGTACGTCCGTTTTGTTTCTAGTCAGACTCGGTGCTTCGTTTCGTTTCCTGATCGAATTGGTGCATTAAATGCAACACTGGCATGGTTTTTGTCACAATAATGAAACTGACCAAAACGAACTAAACATCACTATTGGATCCAGAAAAGTGGATTGGGTGAGTCCGTTTCGTTTCTAGTCAGAATCGGTGCATCGTTTCATTTCCCGGTCGAATCGGTGCATTAAATGCTACCCTGGCATGGTTTTTGGCACAATAACGAAACTGACCAAAAACCATCACTATTAGGTCCAAAAAGGTGGATTGGGAGCGTTCATTTCATTTCTGGACCGAATCGGTGCATCATTTTGTTTGTGGCCCGAATTGGTGCATCATTTCATTTCGGCCCGAACC
The DNA here is from genome assembly GCA_033239725.1 of Echinochloa phyllopogon. Taxonomy (NCBI): domain Eukaryota; kingdom Viridiplantae; phylum Streptophyta; class Magnoliopsida; order Poales; family Poaceae; genus Echinochloa; species Echinochloa phyllopogon. The sequence continues at coordinate 33,473,846 of BTCW01000014.1, read as the reverse complement.
GGCGCACTAAATGCGACCCCGGCATGGTTTTCGGCACAGTAACGAAACTGACCAAAACAAACCAAAACTGTCTATTGGGTCCAAAATAGTGGATTCGGTGCGTTTGTCTCGTTGCTTGACCGAATCGGTGTATCGTTTTGTTTCTGGCCCGAATTGCTGCATCGTTTCGTTTTCGGCCTGAACGGGTGCATTCGATGCAACCCCGACATGGTTTTCGGCTCATTAACGAAACTGACCAAAACATCACAATTGGGTTCAAAAAAATTGATTGGGCGCGTTCGTTTCGTTTTCGGCCCGAACCGGTGCACTAAATGCAACCCCGGTATGGTTTTCGGCACAATAACGAAAGTGACCAGAATGAACTAAAACATCACTATTGGATTCAGAAAAGTGGACTGGGTGCGTTCGTTTCGTTTCTAGTCGGAATCGGTGCATCGTTTCCTTTCCTGGTCGAATCGGTGCATTAAATGCAACCCTGGCATGGTTTTCGGCACAATATTGAGACTGAACAAAACGAACCAAAACAACACTATTGGGTGGAAAAAAGTGGATTGGGTGCGTTTGTTTTGTTTCTTGCCCGAATTGGTGCACCGTTTCGTTTTCGGCCCGAACCGGTGCATTAGATGCAACCCCGGCATCGTTGACGGCACAGTAACGAAACTAACCAAAACGAACCAAAACATCACTATTGAGTCCAAAAAAGTAGACTGGGTGCGTTCATTTAATTTCTTGACCGAATCGGTGCATCGTTTCGTTTCTGGCCCGAATCGGTGCATCATTTCGTTTCAGGCCCGAATTAGTGCATCGTTTCGTTTTCGGCCCGAACCGGCGCATTAGATGCGACCCCGACACGGTTTTCGGCACAGTAACAAAACTGAAGAAAACGAACCAAAACTAATCTATTGGATCAAAAAAAGTGGATTGTGTGTGCACATTTCGTTTCTGGACCGAATCGGTGCATCGTTTTGCCACTCGCCCGAATTGGTGCAGCGTTTCGGTTTCAGCCCGAACTGGTGCATTAAATGCAACCCTGACATGGTTTTCGGCGCAGTAACGAAACTGACAAAAATAAACCAAAACAACACTATTGGGTCCAAAAAAGTGGATTGGGAGCGTTCATTTCATTTCCGGACCGAATCGGCGCATCGTTTCAATTTCGGGCCGAATTGGTGCATCCTTTCGTTTTCGGGCCGAACCGGCGCATTAAATGCGACCCCGGCACGATTTTCGGCACAGTAACGAAACTGACCAAAACGAACCAAAACTGATCTATTGGGTCCAAAAAAGTGGATTCGGTGCGTTTGTCTCGTTTCTGGACCGAATCGGTGTATCGTTTTGTTTCTGGCCCGAATTGTTGCATCGTTTCGTTTTCGGCCTGAACAGGTGCATTCAATGCAACCCCAACATGGTTTTCGGCTCAATAACGAAACTGACCAAAACATCACAATTGGGTTGAAAAAAATTGATTGGGTGCGTTCGTTTTGTTTTCGGCCCGAACCGGTGCATTAAATGCAACCCCGGCATCGTTTTCGGCACAATAACAAAAATGACCAAAATGAACCAAAACATCACTATTGGATTCAAAAAAGTGGATTGGGTGTGTCCGTTTTGTTTCTAGTCAGACTCGGTGCTTCGTTTCGTTTCCTGATCGAATCGGTGCATTAAATGCAACACTGGCATGGTTTTTGTCACAATAATGAAACTGACCAAAACGAACTAAACATCACTATTGGATCCAGAAAAGTGGATTGGGTGAGTCCGTTTCGTTTCTAGTCAGAATCGGTGCATCGTTTCATTTCCCGGTCGAATCGGTGCATTAAACGAAACCCTGGCATGGTTTTTGGCACAATAACGAAACTGACCAAAAACCATCACTATTAGGTCCAAAAAGGTGGATTGGGAGCGTTCGTTTCATTTCTGGACCGAATCGGTGCATCATTTTGTTTGTGGCCCGAATTGGTGCATCATTTCATTTCGGCCCGAACCGGCGCACTAAATGCGACCCCGGCACGGTTTTCGGCACAGTAACGAAACTGACCAAAATGAACCAAAACTGTCTATTGGGTCCAAAAAAGTGGATTCGGTGCGTTTGTCTCGTTGCTTGACCGAATCGGTGTATCGTTTTGTTTCTGGCCTGAATTGCAGCATCGTTTCGTTTTCGGCCTGAACGGGTGCATTCGATGCAACCCCGACATGGTTTTCGGCTCATTAACGAAACTGACCAATACATCACAATTGGGTTCAAAAAAATTGATTGGGCACGTTCGTTTCGTTTTCGGCCCAAACCGGTGCACTAAATGCAACCCCGGTATGGTTTTCGGCACAATAACGAAAGTGACCAGAATGAACCAAAACATCACTATTGGATTCAGAAAAGTGGACTGGGTGCGTTCGTTTCGTTTCTAGTCGGAATCGGTGCATCGTTTCCTTTCCTGGTCAAATCGGTGCATTAAATGCAATCGTGGCATGGTTTTCGGCACAATATTGAAACTGAACAAAACGAACCAAAACAACACTATTGGGTGGAAAAAACTGGATTGGGTGCATTTATTTTGTTTCTGGACCGAATTGGTGCACCGTTTCGTTTTCGGCCCAAACCGGTGCATTAGATGCAACCCCGGCATCGTTGACGGCACAGTAACGAAACTGACCAAAACGAACCAAAACATCACTATTGAGTCCAAAAAAGTACATTGGGTGCGTTCATTTAATTTCTTGACCGAATCGGTGCGTCGTTTCGTTTCTGGCCCGAATCGGTGCATCATTTCGTTTCAGGCCCGAATTGGTGCATCGTTTCATTTTCGGCCCGAACCGGCGCATTAGATGCGACCCCAGCACGGTTTTTGGCACAGAAACAAAACTGAAGAAAACGAACCAAAACTAATCTATTGGATCAAAAAAAGTGGATTGTGTGTGCTCATTTCGTTTCCGGACCGAATCGGTGCATCGTTTTGCCACTGGCCCGAATTGGTGCAGCGTTTCGGTTTCAGCCCGAACTGGTGCATTAAATGCAACCCTGGCATGGTTTTCGGCGCAGTAACGAAACTGACAAAAATAAACCAAAACAACACGATTGGGTCCAAAAAAGTGGATTGGGAGCGTTCATTTCATTTCCGGACCGAATCGGTGCATCATTTCACTTTCGGGCCGAATTGGTGCATCGTTTCGTTTTCGGCCCGAACCGGCCAATTAAATGCGACCCCGGCACGATTTTCGGCACAGTAACGAAACTGACCAAAACGAACCAAAACTGATCTATTGGGTCCAAAAAAGTGGATTCGGTGCGTTTGTCTCGTTTCTCCACCGAATCGGTGTATCGTTTTGTATCTGGCCCGAATTGTTGCATCGTTTCGTTTTCGGCCTGAACGGGTGCATTCAATGCAACCCCAACATGGTTTTCGGCTCAATAACGAAACTGACCAAAACATCACAATTGGGTTGAAAAAATTGATTGGGTGCGTTCGTTTTGTTTTCAGCCCGAACCGGTGCATTAATTGCAACCCCGGCATCGTTTTCGGCACAATAACGAAAATGACCAAAATGAACCAAAACATCACTATTGGATTCAAAAAAGTGGATTGGGTGTGTCCGTTTTGTTTCGAGTCAGACTCGGTGCTTCGTTTCGTTTCCTGATCGAATCGGTGCATTAAATGCAACACTGGCATGGTTTTTGTCACAATAATGAAACTGACCAAAACGAACTAAACATCACTATTGGATCCAGAAAAGTGGATTGGGTGAGTCCGTTTCGTTTCTAGTCAGAATCGGTGCATCGTTTCATTTCCCGGTCGAATCGGTGCATTAAACGCAACCCTGGCATGGTTTTTGGCACAATAACGAAACTGACCAAAAACCATCACTATTAGGTCCAAAAAGGTGGATTGGGAGCGTTCATTTCATTTCTGGACCGAATCGGTGCATCATTTTGTTTGTGGCCCGAATTGGTGCATCATTTCATTTCGGCCCGAACCGGCGCACTTAATGCGACCCCGGCACGGTTTTCGGCACAGTAACGAAACTGACCAAAACGAACCAAAACTGTCTATTGGGTCCAAAAAAGTGGATTCGGTGCGTTTGTCTCGTTGCTTGACCGAATCGGTGTATCGTTTTGTTTCTGGCCTGAATTGCTGCATCGTTTCGTTTTCGTCCTGAACGGGTGCATTCGATGCAACCCCGACATGCTTTTCGGCTCATTAACGAAACTGACCAAAACATCACAATTGGGTTCAAAAAAATTGATTGTGCGCGTTCGTTTCGTTTTCGGCCCAAACCGGTGCATTAAATGCAACCCCGGTATGGTTTTCGGCACAATAACGAAAGTGACCAGAATGAACCAAAACATCACTATTGGATTCAGAAAAGTGGATTGGGTGCGTTCGTTTCGTTTCAAGTCGGAATCGGTGCATCGTTTCCTTTCCCGGTCGAATCGGTGCATTAAATGCAACCCTGGCATGGTTTTCGGCACAATATTGAAACTGAACAAATCGAACCAAAACAACACTATTGGGTGGAGAAAAGTGGATTGGGTGCGTTCGTTTTGTTTCTGGCCCGAATTGGTGCACCGTTTTGTTTTCGGCCCGAACCGGTGCATTAGATGCAACCCCGGCATCGTTGTCGGCACAGTAACGAAACTGACCAAAACGAACCAAAACATCACTATTGAGTCCAAAAAAGTAGATTGGGTGCGTTCATTTAATTTCTTGGCCGAATCGGTGCATCGTTTTGTGTCAGGCCCGAATTGGTGCATCGTTTCGTTTTCGGGCCCGAATTGGTGCATCGTTTCGTTTTTGGCCCGAACCGGCGCATTAGATGCGACCCCGGCACGGTTTTCGGCACAGTAACAAAACTGACGAAAATGAACCAAAACTGATCTATTGGATCAAAAAAAGTGGATTGTGTGCGCTCATTTCGTTTCTCGACCGAATCGGTGCATCGTTTTGCCTCTGGCCCGAATTGGTTCACCGTTTCGTTTTCAGCCTAAACTGGTGCATTAAATGCAACCCTGGCATGGTTTTCGGCGCAGTAACAAAACTGACAAAAATAAACCAAAACAACACTATTGGGTCCAAAAAAGTGGATTGGGAACGTTCATTTCATTTCCGGACCGAATTGGTGCATCGTTTCGTTTTCGGCCCGAACCAGCGCATTAAATGCGACCCCGACACGATTTCCGGCACAGTAATGAAACTGACCAAAACGAACAAAAACTGATCTATTGGGTCCAAAATAGTGGATTCGGTGCGTTTGTCTCGTTTCTGGACCGAATCGGTGTATCGTTTTGTTTCTGGCCCGAATTGTTGCATCGTTTCGTTTTCGGCCTGAACGGGTGCATTCAATGCAACCCCAACATGGTTTTCGGCTCAATAACGAAACTGACCAAAACATCACAATTGGGTTGAAAAAAATTGATTGGGTGTGTTCGTTTTGTTTTCGGCCCGAACCGGTGCATTAAATGCAACCCCGGCATCGTTTTCGGCACAATAACGAAAATGACCAAAATGAACCAAAACATCACTATTGGATTCAAAAAAGTGGATTGGGTGCGTCCGTTTTGTTTCTAGTCAGACTCGGTGCTTTGTTTCGTTTCCTGATCGAATCGTTGCATTAAATGCAACACTGGCATGGTTTTTGTCACAATAACGAAACTGACCAAAACGAACCAAAACATCACTATTGGATCCAGAAAAGTGGATTGGGTGAGTCCGTTTCGTTTCTAGTCAAAATCGGTGCATCGTTTCATTTCCCGGTCGAATCGGAGCATTAAATGCTACCCTGGCATGGTTTTTGGCACAATAACGAAACTGACCAAAAACCATCACTATTAGGTCCAAAAAGGTGGATTGGGAGCGTTCGTTTAATTTCTGGACCGAATCGGTGCATCATTTTGTTTGTGGCCCGAATTGGTGCATTAAATGCAACCCCGGCATGGTTTTCGGCACAATAACGAAAGTGACCAGAATTAACCAAAACATCACTATTGGATTCAAAAAAGTGGATTGGGTGCGTCCGTTTTGTTTCTAGTCGGAATCGGTGCTTCGTTTGGTTTCCTGATCGAATCGTTGCATTAAATGCAACACTGGCATGGTTTTTGTCACAATAACGAAACTGACCAAAACGAACCAAAACATCACTATTGGATCCAGAAAAGTGGATTGGGTGAGTCCGTTTCGTTTCTAGTCAGAATCGGTGCATCGTTTCATTTCCCGGTCGAATCGGAGCATTAAATGCTACCCTAGCATGGTTTTTGGCACAATAACGAAACTGACCAAAAACCATCACTATTAGGTCCAAAAAGGTGGATTGGGAGCGTTCGTTTCATTTCTGGACTGAATCGGTGCATCATTTTGTTTGTGGCCCGAATTGGTGCATTAAATGCAACCCCGGCATGGTTTTCGGCACAATAACGGAAGTGACCAGAATTAACCAAAACATCACTATTGGATTCAAAAAAGTGGATTGGGTGCGTCCGTTTTGTTTCTAGTCGGAATCGGTGCTTCGTTTGGTTTCCTGATCGAATCGTTGCATTAAATGCAACACTGGCATGGTTTTTGTCACAATAACGAAACTGACCAAAACGAACCAAAACATCACTATTGGATCCAGAAAAGTGGATTGGGTGAGTCCGTTTCGTTTCTAGTCAGAATCGGTGCATCGTTTCATGTCCCGGTCGAATCGGAGCATTAAATGCTACCCTAGCATGGTTTTTGGCACAATAACGAAACTGACCAAAAACCATCACTATTAGGTCCAAAAAGGTGGATTGGGAGCGTTCGTTTCATTTCTGGACCGAATCGGTGCATCATTTTGTTTGTGGCCCGAATTAGTGCATTAAATGCAACCCCGGCATGGTTTTCGGCACAATAACGAAAGTGACCAGAATTAACCAAAACATCACTATTGGATTCAAAAAAGTGGATTGGGTGCGTCCGTTTTGTTTCTAGTCGGAATCGGTGCTTCGTTTGGTTTCCTGATCGAATCGTTGCATTAAATGCAACACTGGCATGGTTTTTGTCACAATAACGAAACTGACCAAAACGAACCAAAACATCACTATTGGATCCAGAAAATTGGATTGGGTGAGTCCGTTTCGTTTCTAGTCAGAATCGGTGCATCGTTTCATGTCCCGGTCGAATCGGAGCATTAAATCCTACCCTGGCATGGTTTTTGGCACAATAACGAAACTGACCAAAAACCATCACTATTAGGTCCAAAAAGGTGGATTGGGAGCGTTCGTTTCATTTCTGGACCGAATCGGTGCATCATTTTGTTTGTGGCCCGAATTGGTGCATCATTTCATTTCGGCCCGAACCGGCGCACTAAATGCGACCCCGGCATGGTTTTCGGCACAGTAATGAAACTGACCAAAACGAACCAAAACTGTCTATTGGGTCCAAAAAAGAGGATTCGGTGCGTTTGTCTCGTTGGTTGACCGAATCGGTGCATCGTTTTGCCTTTGGCCCGAATTGGTGCACCGTTTCGTTTTCAGCCTGAACTGGTGCATTAAATGCAACCCTGGCATGGTTTTCGGCGCAGTAACAAAACTGACAAAAATAAACCAAAACAACACTATTGGGTCCAAAAAAAGTGGATTGGGAGCGTTCATTTCATTTCCGGACCGAATTGGAGCGTCGTTTCGTTTTCGGCCCGAACCAGCGTATTAAATGCGACCCCGGCACGATTTTCGGCACAGTAATGAAACTGACCAAAACGAACCAAAACTGATCTATTGGGTCCAAAAAAGTGGATTCGGTGCGTTTGTCTCGTTTCTGGACCGAATCGGTGTATCGTTTTGTTTCTGGCCCGAATTGTTGCATCGTTTCGTTTTCGGCCTGAACGGGTGCATTCAATGCAACCCCAACATGGTTTTCGGCTCAATAACGAAACTGACCAAAACATCACAATTGGGTTGAAAAAAATTGATTGGGTGTGTTCGTTTTGTTTTTGGCCCGAACCGGTGCATTAAATGCAACCCCGGCATCGTTTTCGGCACAATAACGAAAATGACCAAAATGAACCAAAACATCACTATTGGATTCAAAAAAGTGGATTGGGTGCGTCCGTTTTGTTTCTAGTCAGACTCGGTGCTTCGTTTCGTTTCCTGATCGAATCGTTGCATTAAATGCAACACTGGCATGGTTTTTGTCACAATAACGAAACTGACCAAAACGAACCAAAACATCACTATTGGATCCAGAAAAGTGGATTGGGTGAGTCCGTTTCGTTTCTAGTCAGAATCGGTGCATCGTTTCATTTCCCGGTCGAATCGGAGCATTAAATGCTACCCTGGCATGGTTTTTGGCACAATAACGAAACTGACCAAAAACCATTACTATTAGGTCCAAAAAGGTGGATTGGGAGCGTTCGTTTCATTTCTGGACCGAATCGGTGCATCATTTTGTTTGTGGCCCGAATTGGTGCATTAAATGCAACCCGGCATGGTTTTCGGCACAATAACGAAAGTGACCAGAATGAACCAAAACATCACTATTGGATTCAGAAAAGTGGACTTGGTGCGTTCGTTTCGTTTCTAGTCGGAATCGGTGCATTAAATGCAACCATGGAATGGTTTTCGGCACAATATTGAAACTGAACAAAACGAACCAAAACAACACTATTGGGTGGAAAAAAGTGGATTTGGTGCGTTCGTTTTGTTTCTAGCGCGAATTGGTGCACCGTTTCATTTTCGGCCCGAACCGGTGCATTAGATGCAACCCCGGCATCGTTGTCGGCACAGTAACGAAACTGACCAAAACGAACCAAAACATCACTATTGAGTCCAAAAAAGTAGATTGGGAGCGTTCATTTAATTTCTTGACCGAATCGGTGCATCGTTTCATTTCTGGCCCGAATCGGTGCATCATTTCGTTTCAGGCCCGAATTGGTGCATCGTTTCGTTTTCGGCCCGAACCGGCGCATTAGATGCGCCCCCGGCACGGTTTTCGGCACAGTAACAAAACTGACGAAAACGAAGCAAAACTGATCTATTGGATCAAAAAAAGTGGATTGTGTGCGCTCATTTCGTTTTTGGACCGAATCCGTGCATCGTTTTGCCACTGGCCCGAATTGGTGCATCGTTTCGTTTTCAGCCTGAACTGGTGCATTAAATGCAACCCTGGCATGGTTTTCGGCGCAGTAACGAAACTGACCAAAACGAACCAAAACATCACTATTGAGTCCAAAAAAGTAGATTGGGAGCGTTCATTTAATTTCTTGACCGAATCGGTGCATCGTTTCATTTCCGGACCGAATCGGTGCATCATTTCAATTTCGGGCCGAATTGGTGCATCGTTTCGTTTTCGGCCCGAACTGGCGCATTAAATGCGATCCCGGCACGATTTTCGGCACAGTAAAGAAACTGACCAAAACGAACCAAAACTGATCTATTGGGTCCAAAAAAGTGGATTCGGTGCGTTTGTCTCGTTTCTGGACCGAATCGGTGTATCGTTTTGTTTCTGGGCCGAATTGTTGCATCGTTTCGTTTTCGGCCTGAACGGGTGCATTCAATGCAACCCCAACATGATTTTCGGCTCAATAACGAAACTGACCAAAACATCACAATTGGGTTGAAAAAAATTGATTGGGTGCGTTCGTTTTGTTTTCGGCCCGAACTGGTGCATTAAATGCAACCCCGGCATCGTTTTTGTCATAATAACGAAACTGACCAAAACGAACTAAAACATCACTATTGGATCCAGAAAATTGGATTGGGTGAGTCCGTTTCGTTTCTAGTAGGAATCGGTGCATCGTTTCATTTCCCGGTCGAATCAGTGCATTAAATGCTACCCTGGCATGGTTTTTGACACAATAACGAAACTGACCAAAAACCATCACTATTAGGTCCAAAAAGGTGGATTGGGAGCGTTCGTTTCAATTCTGGACCGAATCGGTGCATCATTTCGTTTGTGGCCCGAATTGGTGCATCATTTCGTTTTCGGCCCGAACCGGCGCATTAAATGTCCGGCACGGTTTTCGGCACAGTAACGAAACTGACCAAAACGAACCAAAAATGTCTATTGGGTCCAAAAAAGTGGATTCGGTGCGTTTGTCTCGTTTCTGGACCGAATCGGTGTATCGTTTTGTTCTGGCCCGAATTGCTGCATCGTTTCGTTTTCGGCCTAAACGGGTGCATTCGATGCAGCCCCGACATGGTTTTCGGCTCAGTAACGAAACTGACCAAAACATCACAATTGGGTTCAAAAAAATTGATTGGGCGCGTTCGTTTCGTTTTCGGCCCGAACCGGTGCATTAAATGCAACCCCGGCATGGTTTTCGGCACAATAATGAATGTGACCAGAATGAACCAAAACATCACTATTTGATTCAGGAAAGTGGATTGGGTGCGTTCGTTTCGTTTCTAATCAGAATCGGTGCATCATTTCCTTTCCCGGTCGAATCGGTGCATTAAATGCAACCCTGGCATGGTTTTTGGCACAATATTAAAACTGAACAAAACGAACCAAAACAACACTATTGGGTGGAAAAAAGTGGATTGGGTGCGTTCATTTTATTTCTGGCCCGAATTGGTGCATCGTTTCGTTTTCGGCCCGAACCGGTGCATTAGATGCAACCCCGACATCGTTGTCGGCACAGTAACGAAACTGACCAAAACGAACCAAAACATCACTATTGAGTCCAAAAAAGTAGATTGGGTGCGTTCATTTAATTTCTTGACCGAATCGGTGCATCGTTTCGTTTCTGGCCCGAATTGGTGCATCGTTTTGTTTTCGGGCTCGAATTGGTGCATCGTTTCGTTTTCGGCCCGAACCGGCGCATTAGATGCGACCCCGGCATGATTTTCGGCACAGTAACGAAACTGACCAAAACGAACCAAAACTGATCTATTGGGTCCAAGAAAGTGGATTCGGTGCGTTCGTCTCGTTTCTGGACCGAATCGGTGTATCGTTTTGTTTCTGGCCCGAATTGTTGCATCGTTTCGTTTTCGGCCTGAACGGGTGCATTCAATGCAACCCCAACATGGTTTTCGGCTCAATAACGAAACTGGCCAAAACATCACAATTGGGTTGAAAAAAATTGATTGGGTGCGTTCGTTTTGTTTTCGGCCTGAACCGGTGCATTAAATGTAACCCCGGCATCGTTTTCGGCACAGTAACGAAAATGACCAAAATGAACCAAAACATCACTATTGGATTCAAAAAAGTGGATTGGGTGCGTCCGTTTTGTTTCTAGTCAGACTCGGTGCTTCGTTTCATTTCCTGATCGAATCGGTGCATTAAATGCAACCCTGGCATGGTTTTTTTCACAATAACGAAACTGACCAAAACGAACTAAACATCACTATTGAATCCAGAAAAGTGGATTGGGTGAGTCCGTTTCGTCTCTAGTCAGAATCGGTGCTTTGTTTCATTTCTCGGTCGAATCGGTGCATTAAACGCTACCCTGGCATGGTTTTTGGCACAATAATGAAACTGACCAAAAACCATCACTATTAGGTCCAAAAAGGTGGATTGGGAGCGTTCGTTTCATTTCTGGACCGAATCGGTGTATCATTTCGTTTGTGGCCCGAATTGGTGCATCATTTCGTTTTCGGCGCGAACCGGCGTATTAAATGCGACCCCGGCACGGTTTTCGGCACAGTAACGAAACTGACCAAAACGAACCAAAAATGTCTATTGGGTCCAAAAAAGTGGATTCGGTGCGTTTGTCTCGTTTCTGGACCGAATCGGTGTATCGTTTTGTTCTGGCCCGAATTGCTGCATCCTTTCGTTTTCGGCCTAAACGGGTGCATTCGATGCAGCCCCGACATGGTTTTCGGCTCAGTAACGAAACTGACCAAAACATCACAATTGGGTTCAAAAAAATTGATTGGGCGCGTTCGTTTTGTTTTCGGCCCGAACCGGTGCATTAAATGCAACCCCGGCATGGTTTTCGGCACAATAACGAAACTGACCAGAATGAACTAAAACATCACTATTGGATCCAGAAAAGTGGATTGGGTGAGTCCGTTTCGTTTCTAGTCAGAATCGGTGCATCGCTTCATTTCCCGGTCGAATCGGTGCATTAAACGCAACCCTGGCATGGTTTTTGGCACAATAACGAAACTGACCAAAAACCATCACTATTAGGTCCAAAAAGGTGGATTGGGAGCGTTCGTTTCATTTCTGGACCGAATTGGTGCATCATTTTGTTTGTGGCCCGAATTGGTGCATCATTTCATTTCGGCCCGAACCGGCGCACTAAATGCGACCCCGGCACGGTTTTCGGCACAGTAACGAAACTGACCAAAACGAACCAAAACTGTCTATTGGGTCCAAAAAAGTGGATTCGGTGCGTTTGTCTCGTTGCTTGACCGAATCGGTGTATCGTTTTGTTTCTGGCCCGAAATGCTGCATCGTTTCGTTTTCGGCCTGAACGGGTGCATTCGATGCAACCCCGACATGGTTTTCGGCTCATTAACGAAACTGACCAAAACATCACAATTGGGTTCAAAAAATTTGATTGGGCGCGTTCGTTTCGTTTTCGCCCCGAACAGGTGCATTAAATGCAACCCCGGCATGGTTTTCGGCACAATAACGAAAGTGACCAGAATGAACCAAAACATCCCTATTGGATTCAGAAAAGTAGACTGGGTGCGTTCGTTTCGTTTCTAGTCAAAATCGGTGCATCGTTTCCTTTCCTGGTCGAATCGGTGCATTAAATGCAACCCTGGCATGGTTTTGGGCACAATATTGAAACTGAACAAAACGAACCAAAACAACACTATTGGTTGGAAAAAAGTGGATTGGGTGCGTTCGTTTTGTTTCTGGCCCGAATTGGTGCATCGTTTCGTTTTCGGCCCGAACCGGTGCATTAGATGCAACCCCGGCATCGTTGTCGGCACAGTAACAAAACTGACCAAAACGAACCAAAACATCACTATTGAGTACAAAAAAGTAGATTGGGTGCATTCATTTAATTTCTTGACCGAATCGGTGGATCGTTTCGTTTCTGGCCCGAATCGGTGCATCATTTCGTTTCAGGCCCGAATTGGTGCATCGTTTCGTTTTCGGCCCGTACCGGCGCATTAGATGCGACCTCGGCACGGTTTTCGGCACAGTAACAAAACTGACGAAAACGAACCAAAACTGATCTATTGGATCAAAAAAATTGGATTGTGTGTGCTCATTTCGTTTCTGGACCGAATCGGTGCATCGTTTTGCCTCTGGCACGACTTGGTGCAGCGTTTCGTTTTCAGCCCGAACTGTTGCATTAAATGCAACCCTGGCATGGGTTTCGGCGCAATAACGAAACTGACAAAAATAAACCAAAACAACACTATTGGGTCCGAAAAAGTGGATTGGGAGCGTTCATTTCATTTCCGGACCGAATCGGTGCATCGTTTCAATTTCGGGCCGAATTGGTGCATCGTTTCGTTTTCGGCCCGAACCGGCGCATTAAATGCGACCCCGGCACGATTTTCGGCACAGTAACGAAACTGACCAAAACGAACCAAAACTAATCTATTGGGTCCAAGAAAGTGGATTCGGTGCGTTTGTCTTGTTTCTGGACCGAATCGGTGTATCGTTTTGTGTCTGGCCCGAATTGTTGCATCGTTTCGTTTTCGGCCTGAACGGGTGCATTCAATGCAACCCCAACATGGTTTTCGGCTCAATAACGAAACTGGCCAAAACATCACAATTGGGTTGAAAAAAATTGATTGGGTGCGTTCGTTTTGTTTTCGGCCCGAACCGGTGCATTAAATGCAACCCCGGCATCGTTTTCGGCACAGTAACGAAAATGTCCAAAATGAACCAAAACATCACTATTGGATTCAAAAAAGTGGATTGGGTGCGTCCGTTTTGTTTCTAGTCAGACTCGGTGCTTCGTTTCATTTCCTGATCGAATCGGTGCATTAAATGCAACCCTGGCATGGTTTTTTTCACAATAACGAAACTGACCAAAACGAACTAAAACATCACTATTGGATCCAGAAAAGTGGATTGGGTGAGTCCATTTCGTTTCTAGTCAGAATCGGTGCATCGCTTCATTTCCCGTTCGAATCGGTGCATTAAACGCAACCCTGGCATGGTTTTTGGCACAATAACGAAACTGACCAAAAACCATCACTATTAGGTCCAAAAAGGTGGATTGGGAGCGTTCGTTTCATTTCTGGACCGAATTGGTGCATCATTTTGTTTGTGGCCCGAATTGGTGCATCATTTCATTTCGGCCCGAACCGGCGCACTAAATGCGACCCCGGCACGGTTTTCGGCACAGTAACGAAACTGACCAAAACGAACCAAAACTGTCTATTGGGTCCAAAAAAGTGGATTCGGTGCGTTTGTCTCGTTTCTGGACCGAATCGGTGTATCGTTTCGTTTCAGGCCCGAATTGGTGCATCGTTTCGTTTTCGGCCCGAACCGGCGCATTTGATGCGACCTCGGCACGGTTTTTGGCACAGTAACAAAACTGACGAAAACGAACCAAAACTGATCTATTGGATCAAAAAAAGTGGATTGTGTGCGCTCATTTCATTTCTGGACGGAATCGGTGCATCGTTTTGCCTCTGGCCCGAATTGGTGCAGCGTTTCGTTTTCAGCCCGAACTGGTGCATTAAATGCAACCCTGGCATGGTTTTCGGTGCAGTAACGAAACTGACAAAAATAAACCAAAACAACACTATTGGGTCCAAAAAAGTGGATTGGGAGCATTCATTTCATTTCCGGACCGAATCGGTGCATCGTTTCAATTTCGGGCCGAATTGGTGCATCGTTTCGTTTTCGGCCCGAACCGGCGCATTAAATGCGACCCCGGCACGATTTTCGGCACAGTAACGAAACTGACCAAAACGAACCAAAACTGATCTATTGGGTCCAAAAAAGCGGATTCGGTGCGTTTGTCTCGTTTCTGGACCGAATCGGTGTATCGTTTTGTTTCTGGCCCGAATTGTTGCATCGTTTCGTTTTTGGCTCAATAACGAAACTGACCAAAACATCACAATTGGGTTGAAAAAAATTGATTGGGTGCGTTCGTTTTGTTTTCGGCCCGAACCGGTGCATTAAATGCAACCCCGGCATCGTTATCGGCACAATAACGAAAATGACCAAAATGAACCAAAACATCAGTATTGGATTCAAAAAAGTGGATTGTGCGCGCTCATTTCATTTCTGGACCGAATCGGTGCATCGCTTTGCCTCTGGCCCGAATTGGTGCAGCGTTTCGTTTTCAGCCCGAACTGGTGCATTAAATGCAACCCTGGCATGGTTTTCGGCGCAGTAACGAAACTGACAAAAATAAACCAAAACAACACTATTGGGTCCAAAAAAGTGGATTGGGAGCGTTCATTTCATTTCCGGACCGAATCGGTGCATCGTTTCAATTTCGGGCCGAATTGGTGCATCGTTTCGGTTTCGGCCCGAACCGGCGCATTAAATGCGACCCCGGCACGATTTTCGGCACAGTAACGAAACTGACCAAAACGAACCAAAACTGTCTATTGGGTCCAAAAAAGTGGATTCGGTGCGTTTGTCTCGTTGCTTGACCGAATCGGTGTATCGTTTTGTTTCTGGCCCGAATTGCTGCATCGTTTCGTTTTTGGCCTGAACGGGTGCATTCGATGCAACCCCGACATGGTTTTCGGCTCAATAACGAAACTGACCAAAACATCACAATTGGGTTCAAAAAAATTGATTGGGCGCGTTCGTTTCCTTTTCGGCCTGAACCGGTGCATTAAATGCAACCCCGACATGGTTTTCGGCACAATAACGAAAGTGACCAGAATGAACCAAAACATCACTATTGGATTCAGAAAAGTGGACTGGGTGCGTTCGTTTTGTTTCTAGTCAGAATCGATGCATCGTTTCCTTTCCTGGTCGAATCGGTGCATTAAATGCAACCCTGGCATGGTTTTCGGCACAATATTGAAACTGAACAAAACGAACCAAAACAACACTATTGGGTGGAAAAAAGTGGATTGGGTGCGTTTGTTTTGTTTGTGGCCCAAATTGGTGCACAGTTTCGTTTTCGGCCCGAACCAGTGCATTAGATGCAACCCCGGCATCGTTGTCGGCACAGTAACGAAACTGACCAAAACGAACCAAAACATCACTATTGAGTCCAAAAAAGTAGATTGGGTGCGTTCATTTAATTTCTTGACCGAATTGGTGCATCGTTTCGTTTCTGGCCCGAACCGGCGCATTAGATGCGACCCCGGCACGGTTTTCGGCATAGTAACAAAACTGACAAAAACGAACCAAAACTGATCTATTGGATCAAAAAAAGTGGATTGTGTGCGCTCATTTCGATTCTGGACGGAATCGGTGCATCGTTTTGCCTCTGGCCCGAATTGGTGCAGCGTTTCGTTTTCAGCCCGAACTGGTGCATTAAATGCAACCCTGGCATGGTTTTCGGTGTAGTAATAAAACTGACAAAAATAAACCAAAACAACACTATTGGGTCTAAAAAAGTGGATTGGGAGCGTTCATTTCATTTCCGGACCGAATCGGTGCATCGTTTCAATTTCGGGGCGAATTGGTGCATCGTTTCGTTTTCGGCCCGAACCGGCGCATTAAATACGACCCCGGCACGATTTTCAGCACAGTAACGAAACTGACCAAAACGAACCAAAAGTGATCTATTGGGTCCAAAAAAGTGGATTCGGTGTGTTTGTCTCGTTTCTGGACCGAATCGGTGTATCGTTTTGTGTCTGGCCCGAATTGTTGCATCGTTTCGTTTTCGGCCTGAACGGGTGCATTCAATGCAACCCCAACATGGTTTTCGGCTCAATAACGAAACTGGCCAAAACATCACAATTGGGTTGAAAAAAATTGATTGGGTGCGTTCGTTTTGTTTTCGGCCCGAACCGGTGCATTAAATGCAACCCCGGCATCGTTTTCGGCACAGTAACGAAAATGTCCAAAATGAACCAAAACATCACTATTGGATTCAAAAAAGTGGATTGGGTGCGTCCGTTTTGTTTCTAGTCAGACTCGGTGCTTCGTTTCATTTCCTGATCGAATCGGTGCATTAAATGCAACCCTGGCATGGTTTTTTTCACAATAACGAAACTGACCAAAACGAACTAAAACATCACTATTGGATCCAGAAAAGTGGATTGGGTGAGTCCATTTCGTTTCTAGTCAGAATCGGTGCATCGCTTCATTTCCCGTTCGAATCGGTGCATTAAACGCAACCCTGGCATGGTTTTTGGCACAATAACGAAACTGACCAAAAACCATCACTATTAGGTCCAAAAAGGTGGATTGGGAGCGTTCGTTTCATTTCTGGACCGAATTGGTGCATCATTTTGTTTGTGGCCCGAATTGGTGCATCATTTCATTTCGGCCCGAACCGGCGCACTAAATGCGACCCCGGCACGGTTTTCGGCACAGTAACGAAACTGACCAAAACGAACCAAAACTGTCTATTGGGTCCAAAAAAGTGGATTCGGTGCGTTTGTCTCGTTTCTGGACCGAATCGGTGTATCGTTTCGTTTCAGGCCCGAATTGGTGCATCGTTTCGTTTTCGGCCCGAACCGGCGCATTTGATGCGACCTCGGCACGGTTTTTGGCACAGTAACAAAACTGACGAAAACGAACCAAAACTGATCTATTGGATCAAAAAAAGTGGATTGTGTGCGCTCATTTCATTTCTGGACGGAATCGGTGCATCGTTTTGCCTCTGGCCCGAATTGGTGCAGCGTTTCGTTTTCAGCCCGAACTGGTGCATTAAATGCAACCCTGGCATGGTTTTCGGTGCAGTAACGAAACTGACAAAAATAAACCAAAACAACACTATTGGGTCCAAAAAAGTGGATTGGGAGCATTCATTTCATTTCCGGACCGAATCGGTGCATCGTTTCAATTTCGGGCCGAATTGGTGCATCGTTTCGTTTTCGGCCCGAACCGGCGCATTAAATGCGACCCCGGCACGATTTTCGGCACAGTAACGAAACTGACCAAAACGAACCAAAACTGATCTATTGGGTCCAAAAAAGCGGATTCGGTGCGTTTGTCTCGTTTCTGGACCGAATCGGTGTATCGTTTTGTTTCTGGCCCGAATTGTTGCATCGTTTCGTTTTTGGCTCAATAACGAAACTGACCAAAACATCACAATTGGGTTGAAAAAAATTGATTGGGTGCGTTCGTTTTGTTTTCGGCCCGAACCGGTGCATTAAATGCAACCCCGGCATCGTTATCGGCACAATAACGAAAATGACCAAAATGAACCAAAACATCAGTATTGGATTCAAAAAAGTGGATTGTGCGCGCTCATTTCATTTCTGGACCGAATCGGTGCATCGCTTTGCCTCTGGCCCGAATTGGTGCAGCGTTTCGTTTTCAGCCCGAACTGGTGCATTAAATGCAACCCTGGCATGGTTTTCGGCGCAGTAACGAAACTGACAAAAATAAACCAAAACAACACTATTGGGTCCAAAAAAGTGGATTGGGAGCGTTCATTTCATTTCCGGACCGAATCGGTGCATCGTTTCAATTTCGGGCCGAATTGGTGCATCGTTTCGGTTTCGGCCCGAACCGGCGCATTAAATGCGACCCCGGCACGATTTTCGGCACAGTAACGAAACTGACCAAAACGAACCAAAACTGTCTATTGGGTCCAAAAAAGTGGATTCGGTGCGTTTGTCTCGTTGCTTGACCGAATCGGTGTATCGTTTTGTTTCTGGCCCGAATTGCTGCATCGTTTCGTTTTTGGCCTGAACGGGTGCATTCGATGCAACCCCGACATGGTTTTCGGCTCAATAACGAAACTGACCAAAACATCACAATTGGGTTCAAAAAAATTGATTGGGCGCGTTCGTTTCCTTTTCGGCCTGAACCGGTGCATTAAATGCAACCCCGACATGGTTTTCGGCACAATAACGAAAGTGACCAGAATGAACCAAAACATCACTATTGGATTCAGAAAAGTGGACTGGGTGCGTTCGTTTTGTTTCTAGTCAGAATCGATGCATCGTTTCCTTTCCTGGTCGAATCGGTGCATTAAATGCAACCCTGGCATGGTTTTCGGCACAATATTGAAACTGAACAAAACGAACCAAAACAACACTATTGGGTGGAAAAAAGTGGATTGGGTGCGTTTGTTTTGTTTGTGGCCCAAATTGGTGCACAGTTTCGTTTTCGGCCCGAACCAGTGCATTAGATGCAACCCCGGCATCGTTGTCGGCACAGTAACGAAACTGACCAAAACGAACCAAAACATCACTATTGAGTCCAAAAAAGTAGATTGGGTGCGTTCATTTAATTTCTTGACCGAATTGGTGCATCGTTTCGTTTCTGGCCCGAACCGGCGCATTAGATGCGACCCCGGCACGGTTTTCGGCATAGTAACAAAACTGACAAAAACGAACCAAAACTGATCTATTGGATCAAAAAAAGTGGATTGTGTGCGCTCATTTCGATTCTGGACGGAATCGGTGCATCGTTTTGCCTCTGGCCCGAATTGGTGCAGCGTTTCGTTTTCAGCCCGAACTGGTGCATTAAATGCAACCCTGGCATGGTTTTCGGTGTAGTAATAAAACTGACAAAAATAAACCAAAACAACACTATTGGGTCTAAAAAAGTGGATTGGGAGCGTTCATTTCATTTCCGGACCGAATCGGTGCATCGTTTCAATTTCGGGGCGAATTGGTGCATCGTTTCGTTTTCGGCCCGAACCGGCGCATTAAATACGACCCCGGCACGATTTTCAGCACAGTAACGAAACTGACCAAAACGAACCAAAAGTGATCTATTGGGTCCAAAAAAGTGGATTCGGTGTGTTTGTCTCGTTTCTGGACCGAATCGGTGTATCGTTTTGTTTCTGGCCCGAATTGTTGCATCGTTTCGTTTTCGGCTCAATAACGAAACTGACCAAAACATCACAATTGGGTTGAAAAAAATTGATTGGGTGCGTTCGTTTTGTTTTCGGCCCGAACCGGTGCATTAAATGCAACCCCGGCATCGTTTTCGGCACAATAACGAAAATGACCAAAATGAACCAAAACATCACTATTGGATTCAAAAAAGTGGATTGTGTGCGCTCATTTCGCTTCTGGACCGAATCGGTGCATCGCTTTGCCTCTGGCCTGAATTGGTGCAGCGTTTCGTTTTCAGCCCTCACTGGTGCATTAAATGCAACCCTGGCATGGTTTTCGACGCAGTAACGAAACTGACAAAAACAAACCAAAACAACACTATTGGGTCCAAAAAAGTGGATTGGGAGCGTTCATTTCATTTCCGGACCGAATCGGTGCATCGTTTCAATTTCGGGCCGAATTGGTGCATCGTTTCGTTTTCAGCCCGAACCGGCGCATTAAATGCGACCCCGGCACGATTTTCGACACAGTAACGAAACTGACCAAAACGAACCAAAACTGATCTATTGGGTCCAAAAAAGTGGATTCGGTGTGTTTGTCTCGTTTCTGGACCGAATCGGTGTATCGTTTTGTTTCTGGCCCGAATTGTTGCATCGTTTCGTTTTCAGCTCAATAACGAAACTGACCAAAACATCACAATTGGGTTGAAAAAAATTGATTGGGTGCGTTCGTTTTGTTTTCGGCCCGAACCGGTGCATTAAATGCAACCCCGGCATCGTTTTCGGCACAATAATGAAAATGACCAAAATGAACCAAAACATCACTATTGGATTCAAAAAAGTGGATTGGGTGCGTCCGTTTTGTTTCTAGTCAGACTCGGTGCTTCGTTTCGTTTCCTGATCGAATCGGTGCATTAAATGCAACACTGGCATGGTTTTTGTCACAATAACGAAGCTAACCAAAACGAACTAAACATCACTATTGGATCCAGAAAAGTGGATTGGGTGAGTCCGTTTCGTTTCTAGTCAGAATCGGTGCATCGTTTCATTTCCCGGTCGAATCGGTGCATTAAACGCAACCCTTGCATGGTTTTTGGCACAATAACGAAACTGACCTAAAACCATCACTATTAGGTCCAAAAAGGTGGATTGGGAGCGTTCTTTTCATTTCTGGACGGAATCGGTGCATCATTTTATTTGTGGCCCGAATTGGTGCATCATTTCATTTCGGCCCGAACCGGCGCACTAAATGCGACCCCGGCACGGTTTTCGGCACAGTAACGAAACTGACCAAAACGAACCAAAACTGTCTATTGGGTCCAAAAAAGTGGATTCGGTGCGTTTGTCTTGTTGCTTGACCGAATCGGTGTATAGTTTTGTTTCTGGCCCGAATTGCCGCATCGTTTCGTTTTCGGCCTGAACGGGTGCATTCGATGCAACCCCGACATGGTTTTCGGCTCATTAATGAAACTGACCAAAACATCACACTTGGGTTCAAAAAAACTGATTGGGCGCGTTCGTTTCGTTTTCGGCCCGAACCGGTGCATTAAATGCAACCCAGGCATGGTTTTCGGCACAATAACGAAAGTGACCAGAATGAACCAAAAAATCACTATT
The DNA here is from genome assembly GCA_033239725.1 of Echinochloa phyllopogon. NCBI lineage: Eukaryota > Viridiplantae > Streptophyta > Magnoliopsida > Poales > Poaceae > Echinochloa > Echinochloa phyllopogon. Next base: position 33,452,480 of record BTCW01000014.1, on the reverse strand, counting down.
GGATTCAGAAAAAGTGGACTGGGTGCGTTCGATTCGTTTCTAGTCGGAATCGGTGCATCGTTTCCTTTCCTGGTCGAATCGGTGCATTAAATGCAACCCTGGCATGGTCTTCGGCACAATATTGAAACTGAACAAAACGAACCAAAACAACACTATTGGGTGGAAAAAAGTGGATTGGGTGCGTTCGTTTTGTTTCTAGCCCGAATTGGTGCACCGTTTCGTTTTCGGCCCGAACCGGTGCATTAGATGCAACCCCGGCATCGTTGTTGGCACAGTAACGAAACTGACCAAAACGAACCAAAACATCACTATTGAGTCCAAAAAAGTAGATTGGGTGCGTTCATTTAATTTCTTGACCGAATCGGTGCATCGTTTCGTTTCTGGCCCGAATCGGTGCATCATTTCGTTTCAGGCCCTAATTGGTGCATCGTTTCGTTTTTGGCCCGAACCGGCGCATTAGATGCGACCCCGGCACGGTTTTCGGCATAGTAACAAAACTGACAAAAACGAACCAAAACTGATCTATTGGATCAAAAAAAAGTGGATTGTGTGCGCTCATTTCGATTCTGGACGGAATCGGTGCATCGTTTTGCCTCTGGCCCGAATTGGTGCAGCGTTTCGTTTTCAGCCCGAACTGGTGCATTAAATGCAACCCTGGCATGGTTTTCGGTGTAGTAACAAAACTGACAAAAATAAACCAAAACAACACTATTGGGTCTAAAAAAGTGGATTGGGAGCGTTCATTTCATTTCCGGACCGAATCGGTGCATCGTTTCAATTTCGGGGCGAATTGGTGCATCGTTTCGTTTTCGGCCCGAACCGGCGCATTAAATACGACCCCGGCACGATTTTCGGCACAGTAACGAAACTGACCAAAACGAACCAAAAGTGATCTATTGGGTCCAAAAAAGTGGATTCGGTGTGTTTGTCTCGTTTCTGGACCGAATCGGTGTATCGTTTTGTTTCTGGCCCGAATTGTTGCATCGTTTCGTTTTCGGCTCAATAACGAAACTTACCAAAACATCACAATTGGGTTGAAAAAAATTGATTGGGTGCATTCGTTTTGTTTTCGGCCCGAACCGGTGCATTAAATGCAACCCCGGCATCGTTTTCGGCACAATAACGAAAATGACCAAAATGAACCAAAACATCACTATTGGATTCAAAAAAGTGGATTGTGTGCGCTCATTTCGTTTCTGCACCGAATCGGTGCATCATTTCGTTTCTGGCCCGAATCGGTGCATCATTTCGTTTCAGGCCCGAATTGGTGCATCGTTTCGTTTTTGGGCCGAACCGGCGCATTAGATGCGACCCCGGCACGGTTTTTGGCACAGTAACAAAACTGACGAAAATGAACCAAAACTGATCTATTGGATCAAAAAAGTGGATTGTGTGCGCTCATTTCGTTTCTGGACCGAATCGGTGCATTGTTTTGCCTCTGGCCCGAATTGGTGCAGCGTTTCGTTTTCAGCCCGAACTGGTGCATTAAATGCAACCCTGGCATGGTTTTCGGCGCAGTAACGAAACTGACAAAAATAAACCAAAGTGGATTGGGAGCGTTCATTTCATTTGCGGACCGAATTGGTGCATCGTTTCAATTTCGGGCCAAATTGGTACATCGTTTCGTTTTCGGCCCGAACCGGCGCATTAAATGCGACCCCGGCACGATTTTCGGCACAGTAACGAAACTGACCAAAACGAACCAAAACTGATCTATTGGGTCCAAGAAAGTGGATTCGGTGCGTTTGTCTTGTTTCTGGACCGAATCGGTGTATCTTTTTGTTTCTGTCCCGAATTGTTGCATCATTTCGTTTTCGGCCTGAACGGGTGCATTCAATGCAACCCCAGTATGGTTTTCGGCTCAATAACGAAACTGACCAAAACATCACAATTGGGTTGAAAAAAATTGATTGGTTGCGTTCGTTTTGTTTTCGGCCCGAACCGGTGCATTAAATGCAACCCCGGCATCGTTTTCAGCACAATAACGAAAATGACCAAAATGAACCAAAACATCACTATTGGATTCAAAAAAGTGGATTGGGTGTGTTCGTTTTGTTTCTAGTCAGACTCGGTGCATCGTTTCATTTCCCGGTCGAATCGGTGCATTAAACGCAACCCTGGCATGGTTTTTGGCACAATAACGAAACTGACCTAAAACCATCAATATTAGGTCCAAAAAGGTGGATTGGGAGCGTTCGTTTCATTTCTGGACCGAATCGGTGCATCATTTTGTTTGTGGCCCGAATTGGTGCATCATTTCATTTCGGCCCGAACCGGCGCACTAAATGCGACCCCGGCACGGTTTTCGGCACAGTAACGAAACTGACCAAAACGAACCAAAACTGTCTATTGGGTCCAAAAAAGTGGATTCGGTGCGTTTGTCTCGATGCTTGACCGAATCGGTGTATCGTTTTGTTTCTGGCCCGAATTGCTGCATCGTTTCGTTTTTGGCCTGAACGGGTGCATTCGATGCAACCCCGACATGGTTTTCGGCTCATTAACGAAACTGACCAAAACATCACAATTGGGTTCACAAAAATTGATTGGGCGCGTTCGTTTCGTTTTCGGCCCGAACCGGTGCATTAAATGCAACCCCGGCATGGTTTTCGGCACAATAACGAAAGTGACCAGAATGAACCAAAACATCACTATTGGATTCAGAAAAGTGGACTGGGTGCGTTCGTTTCGTTTCTAGTCGGAATCGGTGCATCGTTTCCTTTCCTGGTCGAATCGGTGCATTAAATGCAACCCTGACATGGTTTTCGGCACAATATTGAAACTGAACAAAACGAACCAAAACAACACTATTGAGTGGAAAAAAGTGGATTGGGTGCGTTCGTTTTGTTTCTGGCCCGAATTGGTGCACAGTTTCGTTTTCGGCCCGAACCGGTGCATTAGATGCAACCCCGGCATCGTTGTCGGCACAGTAACGAAACTGACCAAAACGAACCAAAACATCACTATTGAGTCCAAAAAAGTAGATTGGGTGCGTTCATTTAATTTCTTGACTGAATCGGTGCATCGTTTCGTTTCTAGACCAAATCGGTGCATCATTTCGTTTCAGGCCCGAATTGGTGCATTGTTTCGATTTTGGCCCGAACCGGCGCATTAGATACGACCCCGGCACGGTTTTCGGCACAGTAACAAAACTGACGAAAACGAACCAAAACTGATCTATTGGATCAAAAAAAGTGGATTGTGTGCGCTCATTTCGTTTCTGGACCGAATCGGTGCATCGTTTTGTCTCTGGCCCGAATTGGTGCATCGTTTCGTTTTCAGCCCGAACTGATTTTAATGCAACCCTAGCATGGTTTTCGGCGCAGTAACGAAACTGACAAAAATAAACCAAAACAACACTATTGGGTCCAAAAAAGTGAATTGGGAGCGTTCATTTCATTTCCGGACCGAATCGGTGCATCGTTTCAATTTCGGGCCGAATTGGTGCATCGTTTCGTTTTCGGCCCAAACCGGCGCATTAAATGCGACCCCGGCACGATTTTTGGCACAATAACGAAACTGACCAAAACGAACCAAAACTGATCTATTGGGTCCAAAAAAGTGGATTCGATGCGTTTGTCTCGTTTCTGGACCGAATCAGTGTATCGTATTGTTTCTGGCCCGAATTGTTGCATCGTTTCGTTTTCGGCTCAATAACGAAACTGACCAAAACATCACAATTGGGTTGAAAAAAATTGATTGGGTGCATTCGTTTTGTTTTCGGCCCGAACCGGTGCATTAAATGCAACCCCGGCATCGTTTTCGGCACAATAACGAAAATGACCAAAATGAACCAAAACATCACTATTGGATTCAAAAAAGTGCATTGTGTGCGCTCATTTCATTTCTGGACCGAATCGGTGCATCGTTTTGCCTCTGGCCCGAATTGGTGCATCGTTTCGTTTTCAGCCCGAACTGGTGCATTGAATGCAACCCTGGCATGGATTTCGGCACAGTAACGAAACTGACAAAAATAAACCAAAACAACACTCTTGGATCCAAAAAAGTGGATTGTGAGCATTCATTTCATTTCCGGACCGAATCGGTGCATCGTTTCAATTTCGGGCCGAATTGGTGCATCGTTTTGTTTTCGGCCCGAACCGGCGCATTAAATGCGACCCCGGCACGATTTTCGGCACAGTAACGAAACTGACCAAAACAAACCAAAACTGTCTATTGGGTCCAAAAAAGTGGATTCGGTGCGTTTGTCTCGTTGCTTGACCGAATCGGTGTATCGTTTTGTTTCTGGCCCGAATTGCTGCATCGTTTCGTTTTCGGCCTGAACGGGTGCATTCGATGCAACCCCGACATGGTTTTCGGCTCAATAACGAAACTGACCAAAACATCACAATTGGGTTCAAAAAAATTGATTGGGCGCGTTCGTTTCGTTTTCGGCCCGAACCGGTGCATTAAATGCAACCCCGACATGGTTTTCGGCACAATATAGAAAAGGGACCAGAATGAACAAAAACATCACTATTGGATTCAGAAAAGTGGACTGGGTGCGTTCGTTTCGTTTCTAGTCGGTATCGGTGCATCGTTTCCTTTCCTGGTCGAATCGGTGCATTAAATGCAACCCTGGCATGGTTTTCGGCACAATATTGAAACTGAACAAAACGAACCAAAACAACACTATTGGGTGGAAAAAAGTGGATTGGGTGGGTTCGTTTTGTTTCTGGCCCGAATTGGTGCACAGTTTCGTTTTCGGCCCGAACCGGTGCATTAGATGCAACCCCGGCATCGTTGTCGGCACAGTAACGAAACTGACCAAAACGAACCAAAACATCACTATTGAGTCCAAAAAAGTAGATTAGGTGCGTTCATTTAATTTCTTGACCGAATCGGTGCATCGTTTCGTTTCTGGCCCGAACCGGCGCATTAGATGCGACCCCGGCACGGTTTTCGGCATAGTAACAAAACTGACAAAAACGAACCAAAACTGATCTATTGGATCAAAAAAAGTGGATTGTGTGCGCTCATTTCATTTCTGAACGGAATCGGTGCATCGTTTTGCCTCTGGCCCGAATTGGTGCAGCGTTTCGTTTTCAGCCCGAACTGGTGCATTAAATGCAACCCTGACATGGTTTTCGGCGCAGTAATGAAACTGACAAAAATAAACCAAAACAACACTATTGGGTCCAAAAAAGTGGATTGGGAGCGTTCATGTCATTTCGGACCGAATCGGTGCATCGTTTCAATTTCGGACCGAATTGGTGCATCGTTTCGTTTTCGGCCCGAACCGGCGCATTAAATGCGACCCCGGCACGATTTTCGGCACAGTAACGAAACTGACCAAAACGAACCAAAACTGATCTATTGGGTCCAAAAAAGTGGATTCGGTGTGTTTGTCTCGTTTCTGGACCGAATCGGTGTATCGTTTTGTTTCTGGCCCGAATTGTTGTATCGTTTAGTTTTCGGCTCAATAACGAAACTAACCAAAACATCACAATTGGGTTTAAAAAAATTGATTGGGTGCGTTCGTTTTGTTTTCGGCCCGAACCGGTGCATTAAAAGCAACCCCGGCATCATTTTTGGCACAATAATGAAAATGACCAAAATGAACCAAAACATCACTATTGGATTCAAAAAAGTGGATTGTGTGCGCTCATTTCGTTTCTTGACCGAATCGGTGCTTCGTTTCGTTTCCCGATCGAATCGGTGCATTAAATGCAACACTGGCATGGTTTTTGTCACAATAACGAAACTGACCAAAACGAACTAAACATCACTATTGGATCCAGAAAAGTGGATTGGGTGAGTCAGTTTCGTTTCTAGTCAGAATCGGTGCATCGTTTCATTTCCCGGTCGAATCGGTGCATTAAACGCAACCCTGGCATGGTTTTTGGCACAATAACGAAACTGACGTAAAACCATCACTATTAGGTCCAAAAAGGTGGATTGGGAGCGTTTGTTTCATTTATGGAACGAATCGGTGCATCATTTTGTTTGTGGCCCGAATTGGTGCATCATTTCATTTCGGCCCGAACCGGCGCACTAAATGCGACCCCGGCACGGTTTTCGGCACAGTAACGAAACTAACCAAAACGAACCAAAACTGTCTATTGGGTCCAAAAAAGTGGATTCGGTGCGTTTGTCTTGTTGCTTGACCGAATCGGTGTATCGTTTTGTTTCTGGCCCGAATTGCTGCATCGTTTCGTTTTCGGCCTGAACGGGTGCATTCGATGCAACCCCGACATGGTTTTCGGCTCATTAACGAAACTGACCAAAACATCACACTTGGGTTCAAAAAAACTGATTGGGCGCGTTCGTTTCGTTTTCGGCCCGAACCGGTGCATTAAATGCAACCCAGGCATGGTTTTCGGCACAATAACGACAGTGACCAGAATGAACCAAAACATCACTATTGGATTCAGAAAAAGTGGACTGGGTGCGTTCGATTCGTTTCTAGTCGGAATCGGTGCATCGTTTCCTTTCCTGGTCGAATCGGTGCATTAAATGCAACCCTGGCATGGTTTTCGGCACAATATTGAAACTGAACAAAACGAACCAAAACAACACTATTGGGTGGAAAAAAGTGGATTGGGTGCGTTCGTTTTGTTTCTGGCCCGAATTGGTGCACCGTTTCGTTTTCGGCCCGAACCGGTGCATTAGATGCAACCCCGGCATCGTTGTCGGCACAGTAACGAAACTGACCAAAACGAACCAAAACATCACTATTGAGTCCAAAAAAGTAGATTGGGTGCGTTCATTTAATTTCTTGACCGAATCGGTGCATCGTTTCGTTTCTGGCCCGAATCGGTGCATCATTTCGTTTCAGGCCCGAATTGGTGCATCGTTTCGTTTCAGGCCCGAATTGGTGCATCGTTTCGTTTTCGGCCCGAACCGGCGCATTAGATGCGACCCCGGCACGGTTTTTGGCACAGTAACAAAACTGACGAAAACGAACCAAAACTGATCTATTTTGATTCAGAAAAGTGGATTGTGTGCGCTCATTTCGTTTCTGGACCGAATCGGTGCATCGTTTTGCCTCTGGCCCGAATTGGTGCAGCGTTTCGTTTTCAGCCCGAACTGGTGCATTAAATGCAACCCTGGCATGGTTTTCGGCGTAGTAACGAAACTGACAAAAATAAACCAAAGTGGATTGGGAGTGTTCATTAAATTTCCGTACCGAATTGGTGCATCGTTTCAATTTCGGGCCGAATTGGTACATCGTTTCGTTTTCGTCCCGAACCGGCGCATTAAATGCGACCCCGGCACGATTTTCGGCACAGTAACGAAACTGACCAAAACGAACCAAAACTGATCTATTGGGTCCAAAAAAGTGCATTTGTCTCGTTTCTGGACCGAATCGTTGTATCTTTTTGTTTCTGGCCCGAATTGTTGCATCATTTCGTTTTCGGCCTGAACGGGTGCATTCAATGCAACCCCAGTATGGTTTTCGGCTCAATAACGAAACTGACCAAAACATCACAATTGGGTTGAAAAAAATTGATTGGGTGCGTTCATTTTGTTTTCGGCCCGAACCGGTGCATTAAATGCAACCCCGGCATCGTTTTCGGCACAATAACGAAAATGACCAAAATGAACCAAAACATCACTATTGGATTCAAAAAAGTGGATTGGGTGCATCCATTTTGTTTCTAGTCAGACTCGGTGCTTCGTTTCGTTTCCTGATCGAATCGGTGCATTAAATGCAACACTGGCATGATTTTTGTCACAATAACGAAACTGACCAAAACGAACTAAACATCACTATTAGATCCAGAAAAGTGGATTGGGTGAGTCCGTTTCGTTTCTAGTCAGAATCGGTGCATCGTTTCATTTCCCGGTCGAATCGGTGCATTAAACGCAACCCTGGCATGGTTTTTGGCACAATAACGAAACTGACCTAAAACCATCACTATTAGGTCCAAAAAGGTGGATTGGGAGCGATCGTTTCATTTCTGGACCGAATCGGTACATCATTTTGTTTGTGGCCCGAATTGGTGCATCATTTCATTTCGGCCCGAACCGGCGCACTAAATGCGACCCCGGCACGGTTTTCGGCACAGTAACGAAACTGACCAAAACGAACCAAAACTGTCTATTGGGTCCAAAAAAGTGGATTCGGTGCGTTTGTCTTGTTGCTTGACCGAATCGGTGTATCGTTTTGTTTCTGGCCCGAATTGCTGCATCGTTTCGTTTTCGGCCTGAACGGGTGCATTCGATGCAACCCCGACATGGTTTTCGGCTCATTAACGAAACTGACCAAAACATCACACTTGGGTTCAAAAAAACTGATTGAGCGCGTTCGTTTCGTTTTCGGCCCGAACCGGTGCATTAAATGCAACCCAGGCATGGTTTTCGGCACAATAACGAAAGTGACCAGAATGAACCAAAACATCACTATTGGATTCAGAAAAAGTGGACTGGGTGCGTTCGATTCGTTTCTAGTCGGAATCGGTGCATCGTTTCCTTTCCTGGTCGAATCGGTGCATTAAATGCAACCCTGGCATGGTTTTCGGCACAATATTGAAACTGAACAAAACGAACCAAAACAACACTATTGGGTGGAAAAAAGTGGATTGGGTGCGTTCGTTTTGTTTCTGGCCCGAATTGGTGCACCGTTTCGTTTTTGGCCCGAACCGGTGCATTAGATGCAACCCCGGCATCGTTGTCGGCACAGTAACGAAACTGACCAAAACGAACCAAAACATCACTATTGAGTACAAAAAAGTAGATTGGGTGCATTCATTTAATTTCTTGACCGAATCGGTGCATCGTTTCGTTTCAGGCCCGAATCGGTGCATCATTTCGTTTCAGGCCCGAATTGGTGCATCGTTTCGTTTTCGGCCCGAACCGGCGCATTAGATGCGACCCCAGCACGGTTTTTGGCACAGTAACAAAACTGACGAAAACGAACCAAAACTGATCTATTGGATCAAAAAAGTGGATTGTGTGCGCTCATTTCGTTTCTGCACCGAATTGGTGCATCGTTTTGCCTCTGGCCCGAATTGGTGCAGCGTTTCGTTTTCAGCCCGAACTGGTGCATTAAATGCAACCCTGGCATGGTTTTCGGCGCAGTAACGAAACTGACAAAAATAAACCAAAGTGGATTTGGAGCGTTCATTTCATTTCCGGACCGAAACGGTGCATCGTTTCAATTTCGGGCCGAATTGGTGCATCGTTTCGTTTTCGGCCCGAACCGCCGCATTAAATGCGACCCCGGCACGATTTTCGGCACAGTAATGAAACTGACCAAAACGAACCAAAACTGATCTATTGGGTCCAAAAAAGTGGATTCGGTGCGTTTGTCTCGTTTCTGGACCGAATCGGTGTATCTTTTTGTTTCTGGCCCGAATTGTTGCATCATTTCGTTTTCGGCCTGAACGGGTGCATTCAATGCAACCCCAGTATGGTTTTCGGCTCAATAACGAAATTGACCAAAACATCACAATTGGGTTGAAAAAAATTGATTGGGTGCGTTCGTTTTGTTTTCGGCCCGAACCGGTGCATTAAATGCAACCCCGGCATCGTTTTTGGCACAATAACGAAAATGACCAAAATGAACCAAAACATCTCTATTGGATTCAAAAAAGTGGATTGGGTGCGTCTGTTTTGTTTCTAGTCAGACTCGGTGCTTCGTTTCGTTTCCTGATCGAATCGGTGCATTAAATGCAACACTGGCATGGATTTTGTCACAATAACGAAACTGACCAAAACGAACTAAACATCACTATTGGATCCAGAAAAGTGGATTGGGTGAGTCCGTTTCGTCTCTTGTCAGAATCGGTGCTTCGTTTTATTTCTCGGTCGAATCGGTGCATTAAACGCAACCCTGGCATGGTTTTTGGCACAATAATGAAACTGACCAAAAACAATAACTATTAGGTCCAAAAAGGTGGATTGGGAGCGTTCGTTTCATTTCCGGACCGAATCGGTGCATCATTTTGTTTGTGGCCCGAATTGGTGCATCGTTTCGTTTTCGGCCCGAATCGGCGCATTAAATGCGACCCCGGCACGATTTTCGGCACAGTAACGAAACTGACCAAAACGAACGAAAACTGATCTATTGGGTCCAAAAAAGTGGATTCGGTGCGTTTGTGTCGTTTCTGGACCGAATCGGTGTATCATTTTGTTTCTAGCCCGAATTGTTGCATCGTTTCGTTTTCGGCCTGAACGGGTGCATTCAATGCAACCCCAACATGGTTTTCGGCTCAATAACGAAACTGACCAAAACATCACAATTGGGTTGAAAAAAATTGATTGGGTGCGTTCGTTTTGTTTTCGGCCCGAACCGGTGCATTAAATGCAACCTTGGCATGGTTTTCGGTGCAGTAACGAAACTGACAAAAATAAACCAAAACAACACTATTTGGTCCAAAAGGGTGGATTGGGAGCGTTCATTTCATTTCCGTACCGAATCGGTGCATCGTTTCAATTTCGGGCCGAATTGGTGCATCGTTTCGTTTTCGGCCCGAACCGGCGCATTAAGTGCGACCCCGGCACGATTTTTGGCACAGTAATGAAACTGACCAAAACGAACCAAAATTGATCTATTGGGTCCAAAAAAGTGGATTCAGTGCGTTTGTCTCATTTCTGGACCGAATCGGTGTATCGTTTTGTTTCTGGCCCGAATTGTTGCATCGTTTCGTTTTCGGCCTGAACGGGTGCATTCAATGCAACCCTAACATGGTTTTCGGCTCAATAACGAAACTGACCAAAACATCACAATTGGGTTGAAAAAAATTGATTGGGTGCATTCGTTTTGTTTTCGGCCCGAACCGGTGCATTAAATGCAACCCCGGCATCGTTTTCGGCACAATAACGAAAATGACCAAAATGAACCAATACATCACTATTGGATTCAAAAAAGTGGATTGGGTGCGTCCGTTTTGTTTCTAGTCAGACTCGGTGCTTCGTTTCGTTTCCTGATCGAATCGGTGCATTAAATGCAACACTGGCATGGATTTTGTCACAATATCGAAACTGACCAAAACGAACTAAACATCACTATTGGATCCAGAAAAGTGGATTGGGTGAGTCCGTTTTGTCTCTAGTCAGAATCGGTGCATCGTTTCATTTCCTGGTCGAATCGGTGCATTAAACGCAACCCTAGCATGGTTTTTGGCACAATATTGAAACTGAACAAAACGAACCTAAACAACACTATTGGGTGGAAAAAAGTGGATTGGGTGCGTTCGTTTTGTTTCTAGCACGAATTGGTGCACCGTTTCGTTTTCGGCCCGAACCGGTGCATTAGATGCAACCCCGGCATCGTTGTCGGCACAGTAACGAAACTGACCAAAACGAACCAAAACATCACTATTGAGTCCAAAAAAGTATATTGGGTGCGTTCATTTAATTTCTTGACCGAATCGGTGCATCGTTTCGATTTTGGCCCGAACCGGCGCATTAGATGCGACCCCGGCACGGTTTTCGGCACAGTAACAAAACTGACAAAAACGAACCAAAACTGATCTATTGGATCAAAAAAGTGTATTGTGTGCGCTCATTTCGTTTCTGGACCGAATCGGTGCATCGTTTTGCCTCTGGCCCGAATTGGTGCAGCGTTTCGTTTTCAGCCCGAACTGGTGCATTAAATGCAACCCTGGCATAGTTTTCGGCGCAGTAACGAAACTGACAAAAATAAACCAAAACAACACTATTGGGTCCAAAAAAGTGGATTTGGAGCGTTCATTTCATTTCCGCACCGAATCGGTGCATCGTTTCAATTTCGGGCCGAATTGGTGCATCGTTTCGTTTTCGGCCCGAACCGGCGCATTAAATGCGACCCCGGCACGATTTTTGGCACAGTAACGAAACTGACCAAAATGAACCAAAACTGATCTATTGGGTCCAAAAAAGTGGATTCGGTGCGTTTATCTCGTTTCTGGACCGAATCGGTGTATCGTTTTGTTTCTGGCCCGAATTGTTGCATCGTTTCGTTTTCGGCCTGAACGGGTGCATTCAATGCAACCCCAACATGGTTTTCGGCTCAATAACGAAATTGACCAAAACATCACAATTGGGTTGAAAAAAATTGATTGGGTGCGTTCGTTTTGTTTTCGGCCCTGCATTAAATGCAACCCCGGCATCATTTTCGGCACAATAACGAAAATGACCAAAATGAACCAAAACATCACTATTGGATTCAAAAAAGTGGATTGGGTGCGTCTGTTTTGTTTCTAGTCAGACTCGGTGCTTCGTTTCGTTTCCTGATCGAATCGGTGCATTAAATGCAACACTGGCATGGATTTTGTCACAATAACGAAACTGACCAAAACGAACTAAACATCACTATTGGATCCAGAAAAGTGGATTGGGTGAGTCCGTTTCGTCTCTTGTCAGAATCGGTGCTTCGTTTTATTTCTCGGTCGAATCGGTGCATTAAACGCAACCCTGGCATGGTTTTTGGCACAATAATGAAACTGACCAAAAACAATAACTATTAGGTCCAAAAAGGTGGATTGGGAGCGTTCGTTTCATTTCCGGACCGAATCGGTGCATCATTTTGTTTGTGGCCCGAATTGGTGCATCGTTTCGTTTTCGGCCCGAATCGGCGCATTAAATACGACCCCGGCACGATTTTCGGCACAGTAACGAAACTGACCAAAACGAACGAAAACTGATCTATTGGGTCCAAAAAAGTGGATTCGGTGCGTTTGTGTCGTTTCTGGACCGAATCGGTGTATCATTTTGTTTCTAGCCCGAATTGTTGCATCGTTTCGTTTTCGGCCTGAACGGGTGCATTCAATGCAACCCCAACATGGTTTTCGGCTCAATAACGAAACTGACCAAAACATCACAATTGGGTTGAAAAAAATTGATTGGGTGCGTTCGTTTTGTTTTCGGCCCGAACCGGTGCATTAAATGCAACCTTGGCATGGTTTTCGGCGCAGTAACGAAACTGACAAAAATAAACCAAAACAACACTATTTGGTCCAAAAGGGTGGATTGGGAGCGTTCATTTCATTTCCGTACCGAATCGGTGCATCGTTTCAATTTCGGGCCGAATTGGTGCATCGTTTCGTTTTCGGCCCGAACCGGCGCATTAAGTGCGACCCCGGCACGATTTTTGGCACAGTAATGAAACTGACCAAAACGAACCAAAATTGATCTATTGGGTCCAAAAAAGTGGATTCAGTGCGTTTGTCTCATTTCTGGACCGAATCGGTGTATCGTTTTGTTTCTGGCCCGAATTGTTGCATCGTTTCGTTTTCGGCCTGAACGGGTGCATTCAATGCAACCCTAACATGGTTTTCGGCTCAATAACGAAACTGACCAAAACATCACAATTGGGTTGAAAAAAATTGATTGGGTGCATTCGTTTTGTTTTCGGCCCGAACCGGTGCATTAAATGCAACCCCGGCATCGTTTTCGGCACAATAACGAAAATGACCAAAATGAACCAATACATCACTATTGGATTCAAAAAAGTGGATTGGGTGCGTCCGTTTTGTTTCTAGTCAGACTCGGTGCTTCGTTTCGTTTCCTGATCGAATCGGTGCATTAAATGCAACACTGGCATGGATTTTGTCACAATATCGAAACTGACCAAAACGAACTAAACATCACTATTGGATCCAGAAAAGTGGATTGGGTGAGTCCGTTTTGTCTCTAGTCAGAATCGGTGCATCGTTTCATTTCCTGGTCGAATCGGTGCATTAAACGCAACCCTAGCATGGTTTTTGGCACAATATTGAAACTGAACAAAACGAACCTAAACAACACTATTGGGTGGAAAAAAGTGGATTGGGTGCGTTCGTTTTGTTTCTAGCACGAATTGGTGCACCGTTTCGTTTTCGGCCCGAACCGGTGCATTAGATGCAACCCCGGCATCGTTGTCGGCACAGTAACGAAACTGACCAAAACGAACCAAAACATCACTATTGAGTCCAAAAAAGTATATTGGGTGCGTTCATTTAATTTCTTGACCGAATCGGTGCATCGTTTCGATTTTGGCCCGAACCGGCGCATTAGATGCGACCCCGGCACGGTTTTCGGCACAGTAACAAAACTGACAAAAACGAACCAAAACTGATCTATTGGATCAAAAAAGTGTATTGTGTGCGCTCATTTCGTTTCTGGACCGAATCGGTGCATCGTTTTGCCTCTGGCCCGAATTGGTGCAGCGTTTCGTTTTCAGCCCGAACTGGTGCATTAAATGCAACCCTGGCATAGTTTTCGGCGCAGTAACGAAACTGACAAAAATAAACCAAAACAACACTATTGGGTCCAAAAAAGTGGATTTGGAGCGTTCATTTCATTTCCGCACCGAATCGGTGCATCGTTTCAATTTCGGGCCGAATTGGTGCATCGTTTCGTTTTCGGCCCGAACCGGCGCATTAAATGCGACCCCGGCACGATTTTTGGCACAGTAACGAAACTGACCAAAATGAACCAAAACTGATCTATTGGGTCCAAAAAAGTGGATTCGGTGCGTTTATCTCGTTTCTGGACCGAATCGGTGTATCGTTTTGTTTCTGGCCCGAATTGTTGCATCGTTTCGTTTTCGGCCTGAACGGGTGCATTCAATGCAACCCCAACATGGTTTTCGGCTCAATAACGAAATTGACCAAAACATCACAATTGGGTTGAAAAAAATTGATTGGGTGCGTTCGTTTTGTTTTCGGCCCTGCATTAAATGCAACCCCGGCATCATTTTCGGCACAATAACGAAAATGACCAAAATGAACCAAAACATCACTATTGGATTCAAAAAAGTGGATTGGGTGCGTCTGTTTTGTTTCTAGTCAGACTCGGTGCTTCGTTTCGTTTCCTGATCGAATCGGTGCATTAAATGCAACACTGGCATGGATTTTGTCACAATAACGAAACTGACCAAAACGAACTAAACATCACTATTGGATCCAGAAAAGTGGATTGGGTGAGTCCGTTTCGTCTCTTGTCAGAATCGGTGCTTCGTTTTATTTCTCGGTCGAATCGGTGCATTAAACGCAACCCTGGCATGGTTTTTGGCACAATAATGAAACTGACCAAAAACAATAACTATTAGGTCCAAAAAGGTGGATTGGGAGCGTTCGTTTCATTTCCGGACCGAATCGGTGCATCATTTTGTTTGTGGCCCGAATTGGTGCATCGTTTCGTTTTCGGCCCGAATCGGCGCATTAAATGCGACCCCGGCACGATTTTCGGCACAGTAACGAAACTGACCAAAACGAACGAAAACTGATCTATTGGGTCCAAAAAAGTGGATTCGGTGCGTTTGTGTCGTTTCTGGACCGAATCGGTGTATCATTTTGTTTCTAGCCCGAATTGTTGCATCGTTTCGTTTTCGGCCTGAACGGGTGCATTCAATGCAACCCCAACATGGTTTTCGGCTCAATAACGAAACTGACCAAAACATCACAATTGGGTTGAAAAAAATTGATTGGGTGCGTTCGTTTTGTTTTCGGCCCGAACCGGTGCATTAAATGCAACCTTGGCATGGTTTTCGGCGCAGTAACGAAACTGACAAAAATAAACCAAAACAACACTATTTGGTCCAAAAGGGTGGATTGGGAGCGTTCATTTCATTTCCGTACCGAATCGGTGCATCGTTTCAATTTCGGGCCGAATTGGTGCATCGTTTCGTTTTCGGCCCGAACCGGCGCATTAAGTGCGACCCCGGCACGATTTTTGGCACAGTAATGAAACTGACCAAAACGAACCAAAATTGATCTATTGGGTCCAAAAAAGTGGATTCAGTGCGTTTGTCTCATTTCTGGACCGAATCGGTGTATCGTTTTGTTTCTGGCCCGAATTGTTGCATCGTTTCGTTTTCGGCCTGAACGGGTGCATTCAATGCAACCCTAACATGGTTTTCGGCTCAATAACGAAACTGACCAAAACATCACAATTGGGTTGAAAAAAATTGATTGGGTGCATTCGTTTTGTTTTCGGCCCGAACCGGTGCATTAAATGCAACCCCGGCATCGTTTTCGGCACAATAACGAAAATGACCAAAATGAACCAATACATCACTATTGGATTCAAAAAAGTGGATTGGGTGCGTCCGTTTTGTTTCTAGTCAGACTCGGTGCTTCGTTTCGTTTCCTGATCGAATCGGTGCATTAAATGCAACACTGGCATGGATTTTGTCACAATATCGAAACTGACCAAAACGAACTAAACATCACTATTGGATCCAGAAAAGTGGATTGGGTGAGTCCGTTTTGTCTCTAGTCAGAATCGGTGCATCGTTTCATTTCCTGGTCGAATCGGTGCATTAAACGCAACCCTAGCATGGTTTTTGGCACAATATTGAAACTGAACAAAACGAACCTAAACAACACTATTGGGTGGAAAAAAGTGGATTGGGTGCGTTCGTTTTGTTTCTAGCACGAATTGGTGCACCGTTTCGTTTTCGGCCCGAACCGGTGCATTAGATGCAACCCCGGCATCGTTGTCGGCACAGTAACGAAACTGACCAAAACGAACCAAAACATCACTATTGAGTCCAAAAAAGTATATTGGGTGCGTTCATTTAATTTCTTGACCGAATCGGTGCATCGTTTCGATTTTGGCCCGAACCGGCGCATTAGATGCGACCCCGGCACGGTTTTCGGCACAGTAACAAAACTGACAAAAACGAACCAAAAATGATCTATTGGATCAAAAAAGTGTATTGTGTGCGCTCATTTCGTTTCTGGACCGAATCGGTGCATCGTTTTGCCTCTGGCCCGAATTGGTGCAGCGTTTCGTTTTCAGCCCGAACTGGTGCATTAAATGCAACCCTGGCATAGTTTTCGGCGCAGTAACGAAACTGACAAAAATAAACCAAAACAACACTATTGGGTCCAAAAAAGTGGATTTGGAGCGTTCATTTCATTTCCGCACCGAATCGGTGCATCGTTTCAATTTCGGGCCGAATTGGTGCATCGTTTCGTTTTCGGCCCGAACCGGCGCATTAAATGCGACCCCGGCACGATTTTTGGCACAGTAACGAAACTGACCAAAATGAACCAAAACTGATCTATTGGGTCCAAAAAAGTGGATTCGGTGCGTTTATCTCGTTTCTGGACCGAATCGGTGTATCGTTTTGTTTCTGGCCCGAATTGTTGCATCGTTTCGTTTTCGGCCTGAACGGGTGCATTCAATGCAACCCCAACATGGTTTTCGGCTCAATAACGAAATTGACCAAAACATCACAATTGGGTTGAAAAAAATTGATTGGGTGCGTTCGTTTTGTTTTCGGCCCTGCATTAAATGCAACCCCGGCATCATTTTCGGCACAATAACGAAAATGACCAAAATGAACCAAAACATCACTATTGGATTCAAAAAAGTGGATTGGGTGCGTCTGTTTTGTTTCTAGTCAGACTCGGTGCTTCGTTTCGTTTCCTGATCGAATCGGTGCATTAAATGCAACACTGGCATGGATTTTGTCACAATAACGAAACTGACCAAAACGAACTAAACATCACTATTGGATCCAGAAAAGTGGATTGGGTGAGTCCGTTTCGTCTCTTGTCAGAATCGGTGCTTCGTTTTATTTCTCGGTCGAATCGGTGCATTAAACGCAACCCTGGCATGGTTTTTGGCACAATAATGAAACTGACCAAAAACAATAACTATTAGGTCCAAAAAGGTGGATTGGGAGCGTTCGTTTCATTTCCGGACCGAATCGGTGCATCATTTTGTTTGTGGCCCGAATTGGTGCATCGTTTCGTTTTCGGCCCGAATCGGCGCATTAAATGCGACCCCGGCACGATTTTCGGCACAGTAACGAAACTGACCAAAACGAACGAAAACTGATCTATTGGGTCCAAAAAAGTGGATTCGGTGCGTTTGTGTCGTTTCTGGACCGAATCGGTGTATCATTTTGTTTCTAGCCCGAATTGTTGCATCGTTTCGTTTTCGGCCTGAACGGGTGCATTCAATGCAACCCCAACATGGTTTTCGGCTCAATAACGAAACTGACCAAAACATCACAATTGGGTTGAAAAAAATTGATTGGGTGCGTTCGTTTTGTTTTCGGCCCGAACCGGTGCATTAAATGCAACCTTGGCATGGTTTTCGGCGCAGTAACGAAACTGACAAAAATAAACCAAAACAACACTATTTGGTCCAAAAGGGTGGATTGGGAGCGTTCATTTCATTTCCGTACCGAATCGGTGCATCGTTTCAATTTCGGGCCGAATTGGTGCATCGTTTCGTTTTCGGCCCGAACCGGCGCATTAAGTGCGACCCCGGCACGATTTTTGGCACAGTAATGAAACTGACCAAAACGAACCAAAATTGATCTATTGGGTCCAAAAAAGTGGATTCAGTGCGTTTGTCTCATTTCTTGACCGAATCGGTGTATCGTTTTGTTTCTGGCCCGAATTGTTGCATCGTTTCGTTTTCGGCCTGAACGGGTGCATTCAATGCAACCCTAACATGGTTTTCGGCTCAATAACGAAACTGACCAAAACATCACAATTGGGTTGAAAAAAATTGATTGGGTGCATTCGTTTTGTTTTCGGCCCGAACCGGTGCATTAAATGCAACCCCGGCATCGTTTTCGGCACAATAACGAAAATGACCAAAATGAACCAATACATCACTATTGGATTCAAAAAAGTGGATTGGGTGCGTCCGTTTTGTTTCTAGTCAGACTCGGTGCTTCGTTTCGTTTCCTGATCGAATCGGTGCATTAAATGCAACACTGGCATGGATTTTGTCACAATATCGAAACTGACCAAAACGAACTAAACATCACTATTGGATCCAGAAAAGTGGATTGGGTGAGTCCGTTTTGTCTCTAGTCAGAATCGGTGCATCGTTTCATTTCCTGGTCGAATCGGTGCATTAAACGCAACCCTAGCATGGTTTTTGGCACAATATTGAAACTGAACAAAACGAACCTAAACAACACTATTGGGTGGAAAAAAGTGGATTGGGTGCGTTCGTTTTGTTTCTAGCACGAATTGGTGCACCGTTTCGTTTTCGGCCCGAACCGGTGCATTAGATGCAACCCAGGCATCGTTGTCGGCACAGTAACGAAACTGACCAAAACGAACCAAAACATCACTATTGAGTCCAAAAAAGTATATTGGGTGCGTTCATTTAATTTCTTGACCGAATCGGTGCATCGTTTCGATTTTGGCCCGAACCGGCGCATTAGATGCGACCCCGGCACGGTTTTCGGCACAGTAACAAAACTGACAAAAACGAACCAAAACTGATCTATTGGATCAAAAAAGTGTATTGTGTGCGCTCATTTCGTTTCTGGACCGAATCGGTGCATCGTTTTGCCTCTGGCCCGAATTGGTGCAGCGTTTCGTTTTCAGCCCGAACTGGTGCATTAAATGCAACCCTGGCATAGTTTTCGGCGCAGTAACGAAACTGACAAAAATAAACCAAAACAACACTATTGGGTCCAAAAAAGTGGATTTGGAGCGTTCATTTCATTTCCGCACCGAATCGGTGCATCGTTTCAATTTCGGGCCGAATTGGTGCATCGTTTCGTTTTCGGCCCGAACCGGCGCATTAAATGCGACCCCGGCACGATTTTTGGCACAGTAACGAAACTGACCAAAATGAACCAAAACTGATCTATTGGGTCCAAAAAAGTGGATTCGGTGCGTTTATCTCGTTTCTGGACCGAATCGGTGTATCGTTTTGTTTCTGGCCCGAATTGTTGCATCGTTTCGTTTTCGGCCTGAACGGGTGCATTCAATGCAACCCCAACATGGTTTTCGGCTCAATAACGAAATTGACCAAAACATCACAATTGGGTTGAAAAAAATTGATTGGGTGCGTTCGTTTTGTTTTCGGCCCTGCATTAAATGCAACCCCGGCATCATTTTCGGCACAATAACGAAAATGACCAAAATGAACCAAAACATCACTATTGGATTCAAAAAAGTGGATTGGGTGCGTCTGTTTTGTTTCTAGTCAGACTCGGTGCTTCGTTTCGTTTCCTGATCGAATCGGTGCATTAAATGCAACACTGGCATGGATTTTGTCACAATAACGAAACTGACCAAAACGAACTAAACATCACTATTGGATCCAGAAAAGTGGATTGGGTGAGTCCGTTTCGTCTCTTGTCAGAATCGGTGCTTCGTTTTATTTCTCGGTCGAATCGGTGCATTAAACGCAACCCTGGCATGGTTTTTGGCACAATAATGAAACTGACCAAAAACAATAACTATTAGGTCCAAAAAGGTGGATTGGGAGCGTTCGTTTCATTTCCGGACCGAATCGGTGCATCATTTTGTTTGTGGCCCGAATTGGTGCATCGTTTCGTTTTCGGCCCGAATCGGCGCATTAAATGCGACCCCGGCACGATTTTCGGCACAGTAACGAAACTGACCAAAACGAACGAAAACTGATCTATTGGGTCCAAAAAAGTGGATTCGGTGCGTTTGTCTCGTTTCTGGACCGAATCGGTGTATCGTTTTGTTTCTGGCCCGAATTGTTGCATCGTTTCGTTTTCGGCCTGAACGGGTGCATTCAATGCAACCCCAACATGGTTTTCGGCTCAATAACGAAAATGACCAAAATGAACCAAAACATCACTATTGGATTCAAAAAAGTGGATTGGGTGCGTCTGTTTTGTTTCTAGTCAGACTCGGTGCTTCGTTTCGTTTCCTGATCGAATCGGTGCATTAAATGCAACACTGGCATGGATTTTGTCACAATAACGAAACTGACCAAAACGAACTAAACATCACTATTGGATCCAGAAAAGTGGATTCGGTGAGTCTGTTTCGTCTCTAGTCAGAATCGGTGCATCGTTTCATTTCCCGATCGAATCGGTGCATTAAACGCAACCCTGGCATGGTTTTTGGCACAATAACGAAACTGACCAAAAACCATCACTATTAGGTCCAAAAAGGTCAATTGGGAGCGTTCGTTTCATTTCTGGACCGAATCGGTGCATCATTTTGTTTGCGGCCCGAATTGGTGCATCATTTCATTTCGGCACGAACCGGCGCACTAAATGCGACCCCGGCACGGTTTTCGGCACAGTAACAAAACTGACCAAAACAAACCAAAACTGTCTATTGGGTCCAAAAAAGTGGATTCGGTGCGTTTGTCTCGTTGCTTGACCGAATCGGTGTATCGTTTTGTTTCTGGCCCGAATCGCTGCATCGTTTCGTTTTCGGCCTGAACGGGTGCATTCGATGCAACCCCGACATGGTTTTCGGCTCATTAACGAAACTGACCAAAACATCACACTTGGTTTTCGGCACAATAACGAAAGTGACCAGAATGAACCAAAACATCACTATTGGATTCAGAAAATTGGACTGGGTGCGTTCGTTTCGTTTCTAGTCGAAATCGGTGCATCGTTTCCTTTCCCGGTCGAATCGGTGCATTAAATGCAACCCTGGCATGGTTTTCGGCAGAATATCGAAACTGAACAAAATGAACCAAAACATCACTATTGGGTGGAAAAATTGGATTGGGTGCATTCATTTTGTTTCTGGCCCGAATTGGTGCATCGTTTCGTTTTCGGCCCGAACCGGTGCATTAAATGCAACCCTGGCATCGTTAACGGCACAGTAACGAAACTGACCAAAACGAACCAAAACATCACTATTGAGTCCAAAAAAGTAGATTGGGTGCGTTCATTTAATTTCTGGACCGAATCGGTGCATCGTTTCGTTTCTGGCCCGAATCGGTGCATCATTTCGTTTCAGGCCCGAATTGGTGCATCGTTTCGTTTTTGGCCCGAACCGGCGCATTAGATGCGACCCCGGCACGGTTTTCGGCACAGTAACAAAACTGACGAAAACGAACCAAAACTGATCTATTGGATCCAAAAAAGTGGATTGTGTGCGCTCATTTCCTTTCTGGACCGAATCGGTGCATCGTTTTGTCTCTGGCCCGAATTGGTGCATCGTTTCGTTTTCAGCCCGAACTGATTTTAATGCAACCCTAGCATGGTTTTCGGCGCAGTAACGAAACTGACAAAAATAAACCAAAACAACACTATTGGGTCCAAAAAAGTGGATTGGGAGCGTTCATTTCATTTCCGAACCGAATCGGTGCATCGTTTCAATTTCGGGCCGAATTGGTGCATCGTTTCGTTTTCAGCCCGAATTGGTGCATAAAATGCAACCCCGGCACGATTTTCGGCACAGTAACGAAACTGACCAAAACGAACCAAAACTGATCTATTGGGTCCAAAAAAGTGGATTCGGTGCGTTTATATCGTTTCTGGACCGAATCGGTGTATCGTTTTGTTTCTGGCCCGAATTGTTGCATCGTTTCGTTTTCGGCCTGAACGGTCTGCATTCAATGCAACCCCAACGTGGTTTTCGGCTCAATAACGAAATTGACCAAAACATCACAATTGGGTTGAAAAAAATTGATTGAGTGCGTTCGTTTTGTTTTCGGCCCGAACCAGTGCATTAAATGCAGCCCCGGCATCATTTTCGGCACAATAACGAAAATGACCAAAATGAACCAAAACATCACTATTGGATTCAAAAAAGTGGATTGGGTGCGTCTGTTTTGTTTCTAGTAAGACTCGGTGCTTCGTTTCGTTTCCTGATCGAATTGGTGCATTAAATGCAACACTGGCATGGTTTTTGTCACAATAACGAAACTGACCAAAACGAACTAAACATCACTATTGGATCCAGAAAAGTGGATTGGGTGAGTCCGTTTCGTCTCTAGTCAGAATCGGTGCATCGTTTCATTTCCCGGTCGAATCGGTGCATTAAACGCAACCCTGGCATGGTTTTTGGCACAATAACGAAACTGACCAAAAACCATCACCATTAGGTCCAAAAAGGTGAAATGGGAGCGTTCGTTTCATTTCTGGACCGAATCGGTGCATCGTTTCAATTTCGGGCCGAATTGGTGCATCGTTTCGTTTTCGGCCCGAACTGGCGCATTATCTGCGACCCCGGCTCGATTTTCGGCACAGTAACGAAACTGACCAAGACGAACCAAAACTGATCTATTGGGTCCAAAAAAGTGGATTCGGTGCATTTATATCGTTTCTGGACCGAATCGGTGTATCGTTTTGTTTCTTGCCCGAATTGTTGCATCGTTTCGTTTTCGGCCTGAACGGGTGCATTCAATGCAACCCCAACATGGTTTTCAGCTCAATAACGAAATTGACCAAAACATCACAATTGGGTTGAAAAAAATTGATTGGGTGCGTTCGTTTTGTTTTCGGCCCGAACCAGTGCATTAAATGCAGCCCCAGAATCATTTTTGGCACAATAACGAAAATGACCAAAATGAACGAAAACATCACTATTGGATTCAAAAAAGTGGATTGGGTGCGTCGGTTTTGTTTCTAGTCAGACTCGGTGCTTCGTTTCGTTTCCTGATCGAATTGGTGCATTAAATGCAACACTGGCATGGTTTTTGTCACAATAACGAAGCTGACCAAAACGAACTAAACATCACTATTGGATCCAGAAAAGTGGATTGGGTGAGTCCGTTTCGTCTCTAGTCAGAATCGGTGCATCGTTTCATTTCCCGGTCGAATCGGTGCATTAAACGCAACCCTGGCATGGTTTTTGGCACAATAACGAAACTGACCAAAACGAACCAAAACTGATCTATTGGGTCCAAAAAAGTGAATTCGGTGCGTTTATATCGTTTCTGGACCGAATCGGTGTATCGTTTTGTTTCTGGCCCGAATTGTTGCATCGTTTCGTTTTCGGCCTGAACGGGTGCATTTAATGCAACCCCAACATGGTTTTCAGCTCAATAACGAAATTGACCAAAACATCACAATTGGATTGAAAAAAATTGATTGGGTGCGTTCGTTTTGTTTTCGGCCCGAACCAGTGCATTAAATGCAGCCCCGGAATCATTTTTGGCACAATAACGAAAATGACCAAAATGAACGAAAACATCACTATTGGATTCAAAAAAGTGGATTGGGTGCGTCGGTTTTGTTTCTAGTCAGACTCAGTGCTTCGTTTCGTTTCCTGATCGAATTGGTGCATTAAATGCAACACTGGCATGGTTTTTGTCACAATAACGAAGCTGACCAAAACGAACTAAACATCACTATTGGATCCAGAAAAGTGGATTGGGTGAGTCCGTTTCGTCTCTAGTCAGAATCGGTGCATCGTTTCATTTCCCGGGCGAATCGGTGCATTAAACGCAACCCTGGCATGGTTTTTGGCACAATAACGAAACTGACTAAAACGAACCAAAACTGATCTATTGGGTCCAAAAAAGTGAATTCGGTGCGTTTATATCGTTTCTGGACCGAATCGGTGTATCGTTTTGTTTCTGGCCCGAATTGTTGCATCGTTTCGTTTTCGGCCTGAACGGGTGCATTTAATGCAACCCCAACATGGTTTTCAGCTCAATAACGAAATTGACCAAAACATCACAATTGGATTGAAAAAAATTGATTAGGTGCGTTCGTTTTGTTTTCGGCCCGAACCAGTGCATTAAATGCAGCAACGGCATCATTTTCGGCACAATAACGAAAATGACCAAAATGAACCAAAACATCACTATTGGATTCAAAAAAGTGGATTGGGTGCGTCTGTTTTGTTTCTAGTTAGACTCGGTGCTTCGTTTCGTTTCCTGATCGAATTGGTGCATTAAATGCAACACTGGCATGGTTTTTGTCACAATAACGAAACTGACCAAAACGAACTAAACATCACTATTGGATCCAGAAAAGTGGATTGGGCGAGTCCGTTTCGTCTCTAGTCAGAATCGGTGCATCGTTTCATTTCCCGGTCGAATCGGTGCATTAAACGCAACCCTGGCATGGTTTTTGGCACAATAACAAAACTGACCAAAACAAACCAAAACTGATCTATTGGGTCCAAAAAAGTGGATTCGGTGCGTTTATATCGTTTCTGGACCGAATCGGTGTATCGTTTTGTTTCTGGCCCGAATTGTTGCATCGTTTCGTTTTCGGCCTGAACGGGTGCATTCAATGCAACCCCAACATGGTTTTCAGCTCAATAACGAAATTGACCAAAACATCACAATTGGGTTGAAAAAAATTGATTGGGTGCGTTCGTTTTGTTTTCGGCGCGAACCAGTGCATTAAATGCAGCCCCGGAATCATTTTTGGCACAATAACGAAAATGACCAAAATGAACCAAAACATCACTATTGGATTCAAAAAAGTGGATTGGGTGCGTCTGTTTTGTTTCTAGTCAGACTCGGTGCTTCGTTTTGTTTCCTGATCGAATTGGTGCATTAAATGCAACACTGGCATGGTTTTTGTCACAATAACGAAATTGACCAAAACGAACTAAACATCACTATTGGATCCAGAAAAGTGGATTGGGTGAGTCCGTTTCGTCTCTAGTCAGAATCGGTGCATCGTTTCATTTCCCAGTCGAATCGGTGCATTAAACGCAACCCTGGCATGGTTTTTGGCACAATAACGAAACTGACAAAAAACCATCACTATTAGGTCCAAAAAGGTGGATTGGGAGCGTTCGCTTCATTTCTGGACCGAATCGGTGCATCATTTTCTTTGTGGCCCGAATTGGTGCATCATTTCATTTCGGCCCGAACCGGCGCACTAAATGTGACCCCGGCACGGTTTTTTGGCATAGTAACGAAACTGACCAAAATGAACCAATACTGTCTATTGGGTCCAAAAAAGTGGATTCGGTGCGTTTGTCTCGTTGCTTGACCGAATCGGTGTATCGTTTTGATTCTGGCCCGAATTGCTGCATCGTTTCGTTTTCGGCCTGAACGGGTGCATTCGATGCAACCCCGACATGGTTTTCGGCTCATTAACGAAACTGACCAAAACATCACACTTGGTTTTTGGCACAATAACGAAAGTGACCAGAATGAACCAAAACATCACTATTGGATTCAGAAAATTGGACTGGGTGCGTTCGTTTCGTTTCTAGTCGAAATCGGTGCATCGTTTCCTTTCCCGCTCGAATCGGTGCATTAAATGCAACCCTGGCATGGTTTTCGGCAGAATATCGAAACTGAACAAAATGAACCAAAACATCACTATTGGGTGGAAAAATTGGATTGGGTGTGTTCATTTTGTTTCTGGCCCGAATTGGTGCATCGTTTCGTTTTCGGCCCGAACCGGTGCATTAAATGCAACCCCGGCATCGTTAACGGCACAGTAACGAAACTGACCAAAACGAACCAAAACATCACTATTGAGTCCAAAAAAGTAGATTGGGTGCGTTCATTTAATTTCTGGACCGAATCGGTGCATCGTTTCGTTTCTGGCCCGAATTGGTGCATCATTTCGTTTCAGGCCCGAATTGGTGCATCGTTTCGTTTTTGGCCCGAACCGGCGCATTAGATGCGACCCCAGCACGGTTTTTGGCACAGTAACAAAACTGACGAAAACGAACCAAAACTGATCTATTGGATCCAAAAAAGTGGATTGTGTGCGCTCATTTCCTTTCTGGACCGAATCGGTGCATCGTTTTGTCTCAGGCCCGAATTGGTGCATCGTTTCGTTTTCGGCCCGAACCGGTGCATTAAATGCAACCCCGGCATCGTTAACGGCACAGTAACGAAACTGACCAAAACGAACCAAAACATCACTATTGAGTCCAAAAAAGTAGATTGGGTGTGTTCATTTAATTTCTGGACCGAATCGGTGCATCGTTTCGTTTCTGGCCCGAATTGGTGCATCATTTCGTTTCAGGCCCGAATTGGTGCATCGTTTCGTTTTTGGCCCGAACCGGCGCATTAGATGCGACCCCAGCACGGTTTTTGGCACAGTAACAAAACTGACGAAAACGAACCAAAACTGATCTATTGGATCCAAAAAAGTGGATTGTGTGCGCTCATTTCCTTTCTGGACCGAATCGGTGCATCGTTTTGTCTCTGGCCCGAATTGGTGTATCGTTTCGTTTTCAGCCCGAACTGATTTTAATGCAACCCTAGCATGGTTTTTGGCGCAGTAATGAAACTGACAAAAATAAACCAAAACAACACTATTGGGTCCAAAAAAGTGGATTGGGAGCGTTCATTTCATTTCCGAACCGAATCGGTGCATCGTTTCAATTTCGGGCCGAATTGGTGCATCGTTTCGTTTTCAGCCCGAATTGGTGCATAAAATGCAACACCGGCACGATTTTCGGCACAGTAACGAAACTGACCAAAACGAACCAAAACTGATCTATTGGGTCCGAAAAAGTGGATTCGGTGCGTTTATATCGTTTCTGGACCGAATCGGTGTATTGTTTTGTTTCTGGCCTGAATTGTTGCATCGTTTCATTTTCGGCCTGAACGGTCTGCATTCAATGCAACCCCAACATGGTTTTTGGCTCAATAACGAAATTGACCAAAACATCACAATTGGGTTGAAAAAAATTGATTGGGTGCGTTCGTTTTGTTTTCGGCCCGAACCAGTGCATTAAATGCAGCCCCGGCATCATTTTCGGCACAATTACGAAAATGACCAAAATGAACCAAAACATCACTATTGGATTCAAAAAAGTGGATTGGGTGCGTCTGTTTTGTTTCTAGTCAGACTCGGTGCTTCGTTTCGTTTCCTGATCGAATTGGTGCATTAAATGCAACACTGGCATGGTTTTTGTCACAATAACGAAACTGACCAAAACGAACCAAAACTGATCTATTGGGTCCAAAAAAGTGGATTCGGTGTGTTTATATCGTTTCTGGACCGAATCGGTGTATTGTTTTGTTTCTGGCCCGAATTGTTGCATCGTTTCGTTTTCGGCCTGAACGGTCTGCATTCAATGCAACCCCAACATGGTTTTCGGCTCAATAACGAAATTGACCAAAACATCACAATTGGGTTGAAAAAAATTGATTGGGTGCGTTCGTTTTGTTTTCGGCCCGAACCAGTGCATTAAATGCAGCCCCGGCATCATTTTCGGCATAATAACGAAAATGACCAAAATGAACCAAAACATCACTATTGGATTCAAAAAAGTGGATTGGGTGCGTCTGTTTTGTTTCTAGTCAGACTCGGTGCTTCGTTTCGTTTCTTGATCGAATTTGTGCATTAAATGCAACACTGGCATGGTTTTTGTCACAATAACGAAACTGACCAAAACGAACTAAACATCACTATTGGATCCAGAAAAGTGGATTGGGTGAGTCCGTTTCGTCTCTAGTCAGAATCGGTGCATCGTTTCATTTCCCGGTCGAATCGGTGCATTAAACGCAACCCTGGCATGGTTTTTGGCACAATAACGAAACTGACCAAAACGAACCAAAACTGATCTATTGGGTCCAAAAAAGTGGATTCGGTGCGTTTATATCGTTTCTGGACCGAATCGGTGTATCGTTTTGTTTCTGGCCCGAATTGTTGCATCGTTTCGTTTTCGGCCTGAACGGGTGCATTCAATGCAACCCCAACATGGTTTTCAGCTCAATAACGAAATTGACCAAAACATCACAATTGGGTTGAAAAAAATTGATTGGGTGCGTTCGTTTTGTTTTCGGCCCGAACCAGTGCATTAAATGCAGCCCCGGAATCATTTTTGGCACAATAACGAAAATGACCAAAATGAACCAAAACATCACTATTGGATTCAAAAAAGTGGATTGGGTGCGTCTGTTTTGTTTCTAGTCAGACTCGGTGCTTCGTTTCGTTTCCTGATCGAATTGGTGCATTAAATGCAACACTGGCATGGTTTTTGTCACAATAACGAAGCTGACCAAAACGAACTAAACATCACTATTGGATCCAGAAAAGTGGATTGGGTGAGTCTGTTTCGTCTCTAGTCAGAATCGGTGCATCGTTTCATTTCCCGGTCGAATCGGTGCATTAAACGCAACCCTGGCATGGTTTTTGGCACAATAACGAAACTGACCAAAACGAACCAAAACTGATCTATTGGGTCCAAAAAAGTGAATTCGGTGCGTTTATATCGTTTCTGGACCGAATCGGTGTATCGTTTTGTTTCTGGCCCGAATTGTTGCATCGTTTCGTTTTCGGCCTGAACAGGTGCATTCAATGCAACCCCAACATGCTTTTCAGCTCAATAACGAAATTGACCAAAACATCACAATTGGGTTGAAAAAAATTGATTGGGTGCGTTCGTTTTGTTTTCGGCCCGAACCAGTGCATTAAATGCAGCCCCGGCATCATTTTCGGCACTATAACGAAAATGACCAAAATGAACCAAAACATCACTATTGGATTCAAAAAAGTGGATTGGGTGCGTCTGTTTTGTTTCTAGTCAGACTCGGTGCTTCGTTTTGTTTCCTGATCGAATTCGTGCATTAAATGCAACACTGGCATGGTTTTTGTCACAATAACGAAACTGACCAAAACGAACTAAACATCACTATTGGATCCAGAAAAGTGGATTGGGTGAGTCCGTTTCGTCTCTAGTCAGAATCGGTGCATCGTTTCATTTCCCGGTCGAATCGGTGCATTAAACGCAACCCTGGCACGGTTTTTGGCACAATAACAAAACTGACCAAAACGAACCAAAACTGATCTATTGGGTCCAAAAAAGTGGATTCGGTGCGTTTATATCGTTTCTGGACCGAATCGGTGTATCGTTTTGTTTCTGGCCCGAATTGTTGCATCGTTTCGTTTTCGGCCTGAACGGGTGCATTCAATGCAACCCCAACATGGTTTTCAGCTCAATAACGAAATTGACCAAAACATCACAATTGGGTTGAAAAAAATTGATTGGGTGCGTTCGTTTTGTTTTCGGCCCGAACCAGTGCATTAAATGCAGCCCCGGCATCATTTTCGGCACAATAACGAAAATGACCAAAATGAACCAAAACATCACTATTGGATTCAAAAAAGTGGATTGGGTGCGTCTGTTTTGTTTCTAGTCAGAATCGGTGCTTCGTTTCGTTTCCTGATCGAATTGGTGCATTAAATGCAACACTGGCATGGTTTTTGGCACAATAACGAAACTGACCAAAACATCACAATTGGGTTCAAAAAAATTGATTGGGTGCGTTCGTTTTGTTTTCGGCCCGAACCAGTGCATTAAATGCAACCCCGGAATCATTTTTGGCTCAATAACGAAAATGACCAAAATGAACGAAAACATCACTATTGGATTCAAAAAAGTGGATTGGGTGCGTCTGTTTTGT
The DNA here is from genome assembly GCA_033239725.1 of Echinochloa phyllopogon. Lineage (NCBI taxonomy): Eukaryota > Viridiplantae > Streptophyta > Magnoliopsida > Poales > Poaceae > Echinochloa > Echinochloa phyllopogon. Next base: position 33,422,576 of record BTCW01000014.1, on the reverse strand, counting down.
TTCTAGTCAGACTCGGTGCTTCGTTTCGTTTCCTGATCTAATTGGTGCATTAAATGCAACACTGGCATGGTTTTTGTCACAATAATGAAACTGACCAAAACGAACTAAACTTCACTATTGGATCCAGAAAAGTGGATTGGGTGAGTAAGTTTCGTGTCTAGTCAGAATCGGTGCATCGCTTCATTTCCCGGTCGAATCGGTGCATTAAACGCAACCCTGGCATGGTTTTTGGCACAATAACGAAACTGACCAAAACGAACCAAAACTGATCTATTGGGTCCAAAAAAGTGGATTCGGTGCGTTTATATCGTTTCTGGACCGAATCGGTGTATCGTTTTGTTTCTGGCCCGAATTGTTGCATCGTTTCGTTTTTGGCCTGAACGGGTGCATTTAATGCAACCCCAACATGGTTTTCAGCTCAATAACGAAATTGACCAAAACATCACAATTGGGTTGAAAAAAATTGATTGGGTGCGTTCGTTTTGTTTTCGGCCCGAACCAGTGCATTAAATGCAGCCCCGGCATCATTTTCGGCACAATAACGAAAATGACCAAAATGAACCAAAACATCACTATTGGATTCAAAAAAGTGGATTGGGTGCGTCGGTTTTGTTTCTAGTCAGACTCGGTGCTTCGTTTCGTTTCCTGATCGAATTGGTGCATTAAATGCAACACTGGCATGGTTTTTGTCACAATAACGAAGCTGACCAAAACGAACTAAACATCACTATTGGATCCAGAAAAGTGGATTGGGTGAGTCCGTTTCGTCTCTAGTCAGAATCGGTGCATCGTTTCATTTCCCGGTCGAATCGGTGCATTAAACGCAACCCTGGCATGGTTTTTGGCACAATAACGAAACTGACCAAAACGAACCAAAACTGATCTATTGAGTCCAAAAAAGTGAATTCGGTGCGTTTATATCGTTTCTGGACCGAATCGGTGTATCGTTTTGTTTCTGGCCCAAATTGTTGCATCGTTTCGTTTTCGGCCTGAACAGGTGCATTCAATGCAACCCCAACATGGCTTTCAGCTCAATAACGAAATTGACCAAAACATCACAATTGGGTTGAAAAAAATTGATTGGGTGCGTTCGTTTTGTTTTCGGCCCGAACCAGTGCATTAAATGCAGCCCCGGCATCATTTTCGGCACAATAACGAAAATGACCAAAAGGAACCAAAACATCACTATTGGATTCAAAAAAGTGGATTGGGTGCGTCTGTTATGTTTCTAGTCAGACTCGGTGCTTCGTTTTGTTTCCTGATCGAATTCGTGCATTAAATGCAACACTGGCATGGTTTTTGTCACAATAACGAAACTGACCAAAACGAACTAAACATCACTATTGGATCCAGAAAAGTGGATTGGGTAAGTCCGTTTCGTCTCTAGTCAGAATCGGTGCATCGTTTCATTTCCCGGTCGAATCGGTGCATTAAACGCAACCCTTGCACGGTTTTTGGCACAATAACAAAACTGACCAAAACGAACCAAAACTGATCTATTGGGTCCACAAAAGTGGATTCGGTGCGTTTATATCGTTTCTGGACCGAATCGGTGTATCGTTTTGTTTCTGGCCCGAATTGTTGCATCGTTTCGTTTTCGGCCTGAACGGGTGCATTCAATGCAACCCCAACATGGTTTTCAGCTCAATAACGAAATTGACCAAAACATCACAATTGGGTTGAAAAAAATTGATTGGGTGCATTCGTTTTGTTTTCGGCCCGAACCAGTGCATTAAATGCAGCCCCGGCATCATTTTTGGCACAATAACGAAAATGACCAAAATGAACCAAAACATCACTATTGGATTCAAAAAAGTGGATTGGGTGCGTCTGTTTTGTTTCTAGTCAGACTCGGTGCTTCGTTTCGTTTCCTGATCGAATTGGTGCATTAAATGCAACACTGGCATGGTTTTTGTTACAATAACGAAGCTGACCAAAACGAACTAAACATCAGTATTGGATCCAGAAAAGTGGATTGGGTGAGTCCGTTTCGTCTCTAGTCAGAATCGGTGCATCGTTTCATTTCCCGGTCGAATCGGTGCATTAAACGCAACCCTGGCACGATTTTCGGCACAGTAACGAAACTGACCAAAACGAACCAAAACTGATCTATTGGGTCCAAAAAAGTGGATTCGGTGCGTTTATATCGTTTCTGGACCGAATCGGTGTATCGTTTTGTTTCTGGCCCGAATTGTTGCATCGTTTCGTTTTCGGCCTGAACGGGTGCATTCAATGCAACCCCAACATGGTTTTCAGCTCAATAACGAAATTGACCAAAACATCACAATTGGGTTGAAAAAAATTGATTGGGTGCGTTCGTTTTGTTTTCGGCCCGAACCAGTGCATTAAATGCAGCCCCGGCATCATTTTCGGCACAATAACGAAAATGACCAAAATGAACCAAAACATCACTATTGGATTCAAAAAAGTGGATTGGGTGCGTCTGTTTTGTTTCTAGTCAGACTCGGTGCTTCGTTTTGTTTCCTGATCGAATTGGTGCATTAAATGCAACACTGGCATGGTTTTTGTCACAATAACGAAACTGACCAAAACGAACTAAACATCACTATTGGATCCAGAAAAGTGGATTGGGTGAGTCCGTTTCATCTCTAGTCAGAATCGGTGCATCGTTTCATTTCCCGGTCGAATCGGTGCATTAAACGCAACCGTGGCATGGTTTTTGGCACAATAACAAAACTGACCAAAACGAACCAAAACTGATCTATTGGGTCAAAAAAAGTGGATTCGGTGCGTTTATATCGTTTCTGGACCGAATCGGTGTATCGTTTTGTTTCTGGCCCGAATTGTTGCATCGTTTCGTTTTCGGCCTGAACGGGTGCATTCAATGCAACCCCAACATGGTTTTCAGCTCAATAACGAAATTGACCAAAACATCACAATTGGGTTGAAAAAAATTGATTGGGTGCGTTCGTTTTGTTTTCGGCCCGAACCAGTGCATTAAATGCAGCCCCGGCATCATTTTCGGCACAATAACGAAAATGACCAAAATGAACCAAAACATCACTATTGGATTCAAAAAAGTGGATTGGGTGCGTCTGTTTTGTTTCTAGTCAGACTCGGTGCTTCGATTCGTTTCCTGATCGAATTGGTGCATTAAATGCAACACTGGCATGGTTTTTGTCACAATAACGAAACTAACCAAAACGAACTAAACATCACTATTGGATCCAGAAAAGTGGATTGGGTGAGTCCATTTCGTCTCTAGTCAGAATCGGTGCATCGTTTCATTTCCCAGTCGAATCGGTGCATTAAACGCAACCCTGGCATGGTTTTTGGCACAATAACGAAACTGACCAAAAACCATCACTATTAGGTCCAAAATGGTGGATTGGGAGCGTTCGTTTCATTTCTGGACCGAATCGGTGCATCATTTTGTTTGTGGCCTGAATTGGTGCATCATTTCATTTCGGCCCGAACCAGCGCACTAAATGTGACCCCGGCACGGTTTTTTGGCATAGTAACGAAACTGACCAAAACGAACCAAAACTGTCTATTGGGTCCAAAAAAGTGGATTCGGTGTGTTTGTCTCGTTGCTTGACCGAATCGATGTATCGTTTTGTTTCTGGCCCGAATTGCTGCATCGTTTCGTTTTCGGCCTGAACGGGTGCATTCGATGCAACCCCGACATGGTTTTCGGCTCATTAACGAAACTGACCAAAACATCACACTTGGTTTTTGGCACAATAACGAAAGTGACCAGAATGAACCAAAACATCACTATTGGATTCAGAAAATTGGACTGGGTGCGTTCGTTTCGTTTCTAGTCGAAATCGGTGCATCGTTTCCTTTCCCGGTCGAATCGGTGCATTAAATGCAACCCTGGCATGGTTTTCGGCAGAATATCGAAACTGAACAAAATGAACCAAAACATCACTATTGGGTGGAAAAATTGGATTGGGTGCGTTCATTTTGTTTCTGGCCCGAATTGGTGCATCGTTTCGTTTTCGGCCCGAACCGGTGCATTAAATGCAACCCCGGCATCGTTAACGGCACAGTAACGAAACTGACCAAAACGAACCAAAACATCACTATTGAGTCCAAAAAAGTAGATTGGGTGCGTTCATTTAATTTCTGGACCGAATCGGTGCATCGTTTCGTTTCTGGCCCGAATTGGTGCATCATTTCGTTTCAGGCCCGAATTGGTGCATCGTTTCGTTTTTGGCCCGAACCGGCGCATTAGATGCGACCCCAGCACGGTTTTTGGCACAGTAACAAAACTGACGAAAATGAACCAAAACTGATCTATTGGATCCAAAAAAGTGGATTGTGTGCGCTCATTTCCTTTCTGGACCGAATCGGTGCATCGTTTTGTCTCTGGCCCGAATTGGTGCATCGTTTCGTTTTCAGCCCGAACTGATTTTAATGCAACCCTAGCATGGTTTTCGGCGCAGTAATGAAACTGACAAAAATAAACCAAAACAACACTATTGGGTCCAAAAAAGTGGATTGGGAGCGTTCATTTCATTTCCGAACCGAATCGGTGCATCGTTTCAATTTCGGGCCGAATTGGTGCATCGTTTCGTTTTCAGCCCGAATTGGTGCATAAAATGCAACCCCGGCACGATTTTTGGCACAGTAACGAAATTGACCAAAACGAACCAAAACTGATCTATTGGGTCCAAAAAAGTGGATTCGGTGTGTTTATATCGTTTCTGGACCGAATCGGTGTATTGTTTTGTTTCTGGCCCGAATTGTTGCATCGTTTCGTTTTCGGCCTGAACGGTCTGCATTCAATGCAACCCCAACATGGTTTTCGGCTCAATAACGAAATTGACCAAAACATCACAATTGGGTTGAAAAAAATTGATTGGGTGCGTTCGTTTTGTTTTCGGCCCGAACCAGTGCATTAAATGCAGCCCCGGCATCATTTTCGGCATAATAACGAAAATGACCAAAATGAACCAAAACATCACTATTGGATTCAAAAAAGTGGATTGGGTGCGTCTGTTTTGTTTCTAGTCAGACTCGGTGCTTCGTTTCGTTTCCTGATCGAATTGGCGCATTAAATGCAACACTGGCATGGTTTTTGTCACAATAACGAAACTGACCAAAACGAACTAAACATCACTATTGGATCCAGAAAAGTGGATTGGGTGAGTCCGTTTCGTCTCTAGTCAGAATCGGTGCATCGTTTCATTTCCCGGTCGAATCAGTGCATTAAACGCAACCCTGGCATGGTTTTTGGCACAATAACGAAACTGACCAAAAACCATCACTATTAGGTCCAAAAAGGTGAATTGGGAGCGTTCGTTTCATTTCTGGACCGAATCGGTGCATCGTTTCAATTTCGGGCCGAATTGGTGCATCGTTTCGTTTTCGGCCCGAACTGGCGCATTATATTCGACCCCGGCACGATTTTCGGCACAGTAACGAAACTGACCAAAACGAACAAAAACTGATCTATTGGGTCCAAAAAAGTGGATTCGGTGCGTATATATCGTTTCTGGACCGAATCGGTGTATCGTTTTGTTTCTTGCCCGAATTGTTGCATCGTTTCGTTTTCGGCCTGAACGGGTGCATTTAATGCAACCCCAACATGGTTTTCAGCTCAATAACGAAATTGACCAAAACATCACAATTGGGTTCAAAAAAATTGATTGGGTGCGTTCGTTTTGTTTTCGGCCCGAACCAGTGCATTAAATGCAACCCCGGAATCATTTTTGGCTCAATAACGAAAATGACCAAAATGAACGAAAACATCACTATTGGATTCAAAAAAGTGGATTGGGTGCGTCTGTTTTGTTTCTAGTCAGACTCGGTGCTTCGTTTCGTTTCCTGATCGAATTGGTGCATTAAATGCAACACTGGCATGGTTTTTGTCACAATAATGAAACTGACCAAAACGAACTAAACATCACTATTGGATCCAGAAAAGTGGATTGGGTGAGTAAGTTTCGTGTCTAGTCAGAATCGGTGCATCGCTTCATTTCCCGGTCGAATCGGTGCATTAAACGCAACCCTGGCATGGTTTTTGGCACAATAACGAAACTGACCAAAATGAACCAAAACTGATCTATTGGGTCCAAAAAAATGGATTCGGTGCGTTTATATCGTTTCTGGACCGAATCGGTGTATCGTTTTGTTTCTGGCCCGAATTGTTGCATCGTTTCGTTTTCGGCCTGAACGGGTGCATTTAATGCAACCCCAACATGGTTTTCAGCTCAATAACGAAATTGGCCAAAACATCACAATTGGGTTGAAAAAAATTGATTGGGTGCGTTCGTTTTGTTTTCGGCCCGAACCAGTGCATTAAATGCAGCCCCGGCATCATTTTCGGCACAATAACGAAAATGACCAAAATGAACCAAAACATCACTATTGGATTCAAAAAAGTGGATTGGGTGCGTCTGTTATGTTTCTAGTCAGACTCGGTGCTTCGTTTTGTTTCCTGATCGAATTGGTGCATTAAATGTAACACTGGCATGGTTTTTGTCACAATAACGAAACTAACCAAAACGAACTAAACATCACTATTGGATCCAGAAAAGTGGATTGGGTGAGTCCGTTTCGTCTCTAGTCAGAATCGGTGCATCGTTTCATTTCCCGGTCGAATCGGTGCATTAAACGCAACCCTGGCACGGTTTTCGGCACAATAACAAAACTGACCAAAACGAACCAAAACTGATCTATTGGGTCCAAAAAAGTGGATTCGGTGCGTTTATATCGTTTCTGGACCGAATCGGTGTATCGTTTTGTTTCTGGCCCGAATTGTTGCATCGTTTCGTTTTCGGCCTGAACGGGTGCATTCAATGCAACCCCAACATGGTTTTCAGCTCAATAACGAAATTGACCAAAACATCACAATTGGGTTGAAAAAAATTGATTGGGTGCGTTCGTTTTGTTTTCGGCCCGAACCAGTGCATTAAATGCAGCCCCGGCATCATTTTTGGCACAATAACGAAAATGACCAAAATGAACCAAAACATCACTATTGGATTCAAAAAAGTGGATTGGGTGCGTCTGTTTTGTTTCTAGTCAGACTCGGTGCTTCGTTTTGTTTCCTGATCGAATTGGTGCATTAAATGCAACACTGGCATGGTTTTTGTCACAATAACGAAACTGACCAAAACGAACTAAATATCACTATTGGATCGAGAAAAGTGGATTGGGTGAGTCCGTTTCGTCTCTAGTCAGAATCGGTGCATCGTTTCATTTCCCAGTCGAATCGGTGCATTAAACGCAACCCTGGCATGGTTTTTGGCACAATAACGAAACTGACCAAAAACCATCACTATTAGGTCCAAAAAGGTGGATTGGGAGCGTTCGTTTCATTTCTGGACGGAATCGGTGCATCATTTTGTTTGTGGCCCGAATTGGTGCATCATTTCATTTCGGCCTGAACCGGTGCACCAAATGCGACCCCAGCACGGTTTTCGGCACAGTAACGAAACTGACCAAAACGAACCAAAACTGTCTATTGGGTCCAAAAAAGTGGATTCGGTGCGTTTGTCTCGTTGCTTGACCGAATCGGTGTATCGTTTTGTTTCTGGCCCGAATTGCTGCATCGTTTCGTTTTCAGCCTGAATGGGTGCATTCGATGCAACCCCGACATGGTTTTCAGCTCATTAACGAAACTGACCAAAACATCACAATTGGGTTCAAAAAAATTGATTGGGCGCGTTCGTTTCGTTTTCGGCCCGAACCGGTGCATTAAATGCAACCCCGGCATGGTTTTTGGCACAATAACGAAAGTGACCAGAATGAACCAAAACATCACTATTGGATTCAGAAATGTGGACTGGGTGCATTCGTTTCGTTTCTAGTCGGAATCGGTGCATCGTTTCCTTTCCCGGTCGAATCGGTGCATTAAATGCAACCCTGGCATGGTTTTCGGCAGAATATCGAAACTGAACAAAATGAACCAAAACATCACTATTGGGTGGAAAAATTGGATTAGGTGCGTTCGTTTTGTTTCTGGCCCGAATTGGTGCATCGTTTCGTTTTCGGCCCGAACCGGTGCATTAAATGCAACCCCGGCATCGTTAACGGCACAGTAACGAAACTGACCAAAATGAACCAAAACATCACTATTGAGTCCAAAAAAGTAGATTGGGTGCGTTCATTTAATTTCTGGACCGAATCGGTGCATCGTTTCGTTTCTGGCCCGAATCGGTGCATCATTTCGTTTTAGGCCCGAATAGGTGCATCGTTTCGTTTTTGGCCCGAACCGGCGCATTAGATGCGACCCCGGCACGGTTTTCGGCACAGTAACAAAACTGACGAAAACGAACCAAAACTGATCTATTGGATCCAAAAAAGTGGATTGTGTGCGCTCATTTCCTTTCTGGACCGAACCAGTGCATCGTTTTGTCTCTGGCTCGAATTGGTGCATCGTTTCGTTTTCAGCCCGAACTGATTTTAATGCAACCCTAGCATGGTTTTCGGCGCAGTAACGAAACTGACAAAAATAAACCAAAACAACACTATTGGGTCCAAAAAGTGGATTGGGAGCGTTCATTTCATTTCCGAACCGAATCGGTGCATCGTTTCAATTTCGGGCCGAATTGGTGCATCGTTTCGTTTTCAGCCAGAACTGGTGTATTAAATGCAACCCTAGCATGGTTTTCGGCGCAGTAACGAAACTGACAAAAATAAACCAAAACAACACTATTGGGTCCAAAAAAGTGGATTGGGAGCGTTCATTTCATTTCCGAACCGAAGCGGTGCATCGTTTCAATTTCGGGCCGAATTGGTGCATCGTTTCGTTTTCAGCCCGAACTGATGCATTAAATGCAACCGTGGCATGGTTTTTGGTGCAGTAACGAAACTAACAAAAATAAACCAAAACAACACTATTGGGTCCAAAAAAGTGGATTGGGAGCGTTCATTTCATTTCCAGACCGAATCGGTGCATCGTTTCAATTTCAAGCCGAATTGGTGCATCGTTTCGTTTTCGGCCCGACCCCAGCACGATTTTTGGCATAGTAACGAAAGTGACCAAAATGAACCAAAATTGATCTATTGGGTCCAAAAAAGTAGATTCGGTGCATTTGTCTCGTTTCTGGACAGAATCGGTGTATCGTTTTGTTTCTGGCCCGCATTGTTGCATCCTTTCATTTTCGGCTTGAACGGGTGCATTCAATGCAACCCCAACATGGTTTTTGGCTCAATAACGAAACTGACCAATACATCACAATTGGGTTGAAAAAATTGATGTGGTGCGTTCGTTTCGTTTTGGGCCCGAACCGGTGCATTAAATGCAACCCCGGCATCGTTTTTGGCACAATAACGAAAATGACCAAAATAAACCAAAACAATCACTATAGGATTCAAAAAAGTGGATTGGGTGCGTCCGTTTTGTTTCTAGTCAGACTCGGTGCTTGGTTTCGTTTCCTGATCGAATCGGTGCATTAAATGCAACACTGGCATGGTTTTTGTCACAATAATGAAACTGACCAAAATGAACTAAACATCACTATTGGATCCAGAAAAGTGGATTGGGTGAGTCCGTTTCGTTTCTAGTTAGAATTGGTGCATCGTTTCATTTCCCGGTCGAATCGGTGCATTAAACGCAACACTGGCATGGTTTTTGGCACAATAACGAAACTGACCAAAAACCATCACTATTAGGTCCAAAAAGGTGGATTGGGAGCATTCGTTTCGTTTCTGGACCGAATCGGTGCATCATTTTGTTTGTGGCCCAAATTGGTGCATCATTTCATTTCGGCCCGAACCGGCGCACTAAATGCGACCCCGGCACGGTTTTTGGCACAGTAACGAAACTGACCAAAATGAACCAAAACTGTCTATTGGGTCCAAAAAAGTGGATTCGGTGCGCTCATTTCCTTTCTGGACCAAATCGGTGTATCGTTTTGTTTCTGGCCCGAATTGCTGCATCGTTACGTTTTCAACCCGAACTGATTTTAATGCAACCCTAGCATGGTTTTCGGCGCAGTAACGAAACTGACAAAAATAAACCAAAACAACACTATTGGGTCCAAAAAAGTGGATTGGGAGCGTTCATTTCATTTCCGGACCGAATCGGTGCATCGTTTCAATTTCGGGTCGAATTGTTGCATCCTTTCGTTTTCGGCCTGAACGGGTGCATTCAATGCAACCCCATCATGGTTTTCGGCTCAATAACGAAACTGACCAAAACATCACAGTTGGGTTGAAAAAAATTGATTGGGTGCGTTCGTTTCGTTTTCGGCCCGAACCGGTGCATTAAATGCAACGCTGGCATCATTTTCGGCACAATAACGAAAATGACCAAAATGAACCAAAACATCACTATTGGATTCAAAAAAGTGGATTGAGTGCGTCCGTTTTGTTTCTAGTCAGATTTGTTGCTTCATTTTGTTTCCTGATCGAAGCGGTGCATAAAATGCAACCCTGGCATGGTTTTTGTCACAATAACGAAACTGACCAAAACGAACTAAAACATCACTATTGGATCAAGAAAAGTGGATTGGGTGAGTCCGTTTCGTTTCTAGTCAGAATCGGTGCATCGTTTCATTTCCCAGTCGAATCGGTGCATTAATTGCAACCCTGGCATGGTTTTTGGCACAATAATGAAACTGACTAAAAACCATCACTATTAGGTCCAAAAAACTGGATTGGGAGCGTTCGTTTCATTTCTGGACTGAATCGGTGCATCATTTCGTTTCTGGCCCGAATTGGCGCATCATTTCGTTTTCAGCCTGAACAGGCGCATTAAATGCGACCCCGGCACGATTTTTGGCACAGTAACGAAACTGACCAAAACGAACCAAAACTGATCTATTGGGTCCAAAAAAGTGGATTCGGTGCGTTTGTTTCGTTTCTGGACCGAATCGGAGCATCATTTTATTTCTGGCCCGAATTGGTGCATCGTTTCGTTTTCGGCCCGAACTGTTGCATTGAATGCATCCCCGGCATGGTTTTCGGCTCAGTAACGAAACTGACCAAAACATCACAATTTGGTCATAAAAATTTGTTTGGGTGCGTTCGTTTCGTTTCCGGCCCGAGCCGGTGCATTAAATGCAATCCCGACATGGTTTTCGACACAATAATGAAAGTGACCAGAAGGAACCAAAACATCACTAGTGGATCCAGAAAAGTGGATTGGGTGCGTTCGTTTCATTTCTAGTCGGAATCGGTGCATCGTTTCGTTTCCCGGTCGAATCGGTGCATTAAATGCAACCCTGGCATGGTTTTCAGCACAGTAATGAATCTGACCAAAACGAATCAAAACATCACTATTGGGTACAAAAAAATGGATTGGGTGCGTCTGTTTTGTTTCTATTCAGACTCGGTGCTTCGTTTCGTTTCCTGATCGAATCGGTGCATTAAATGCAACACTGGCATGGTTTTTGTCACAATAACGAAACTGACCAAAACGAACTAAACATCACTATTGGATCCAGAAAAGTGGATTGGGTGAGTCCGTTTCGTTTCTAGTCAGAATCGGTGCATGGTTTCATTTCCCGGTCGAATCGGTGCATTAAACGCAACCCTGGCATGGTTTTTGGCACAATAACGAAACTGACCAAAAACCATCACTATTAGGTCCAAAAAGGTGGATTGGGAGCATTCGTTTCGTTTCTGGACCGAATCGGTGCATCATTTTGTTTGTGGCCCGAATTGGTGCATCATTTCATTTCGGCCCGCACCGGCGCACTAAATGCGACCCCGGCACGGTTTTTGGCACAGTAACGAAACTGACCAAAACGAACCAAAACTGTCTATTGGGTCCAAAAAAGTGGATTCGGTGCGCTCATTTCCTTTCTGGACCGAATCGGTGTATCGTTTTGTTTCTGGCCCGAATTGCTGCATCGTTACGTTTTCAACCCGAACTGATTTTAATGCAACCCTAGCATGGTTTTCGGCACAGTAACGAAACTGACAAAAATAAACCAAAACAACACTATTGGGTCCAAAAAAGTGGATTGGGAGCGTTCATTTCATTTCCGAACCGAATCGGTGCATCGATTCAATTTCGGGCCGAATTGGTGCATCGTTTCATTTTCAGCCCGAACTGGTGCATTAAATGCAACCGTGGCATGGTTTTCGGTGCAGTAACGAAACTGACAAAAATAAACCAAAACAACACTATTGGGTCCAAAAAAGTGGATTGGGAGCGTTCATTTCATTTCCGGACAGAATCGGTGCATCGTTTCAATTTCGGGTCGAATTGTTGCATCCTTTCATTTTCGGCCTGAACGGGTGCATTCAATGCAACCCCATCATGGTTTTCGGCTCAATAACGAAACTGACCAAAACATCACAGTTGGGTTGAAAAAAATTGATTGGGTGCGTTCGTTTCGTTTTCGGCCCAAACCGGTGCATTAAATGCAACCCCGGCATCGTTTTCGGCACAATAACGAAAATGACCAAAATGAACCAAAACATCACTATTGGATTCAAAAAAGTGGATTGAGTGCGTCCGTTTTGTTTCTAGTCAGATTCGTTGCTTCGTTTTGTTTCCTGATCGAATCGGTGCATTAAATGCAACCCTGGCATGGTCTTTGGCACAATAACGAAACTGACCAAAACGAACTAAAACATCACTATTGGATCAAGAAAAGTGGATTGGGTGAGTCCGTTTCGTCTCTAGTCAGAATCGGTGCATCGTTTCATTTCCCGGTCGAATCGGTGCATTAAATGCAACCCTGGCACGGTTTTTGGCACAATAACAAAACTGACCAAAACGAACCAAAACTGATCTATTGGGTCCAAAAAAGTGGATTCGGTGCGTTTATATCGTTTCTGGACCGAATCGGTGTATCGTTTTGTTTCTGGCCCGAATTGTTGCATCGTTTCGTTTTCGGCCTGAACGGGTGCATTCAATGCAACCCCAACATGGTTTTCAGCTCAATAACGAAATTGACCAAAACATCACAATTGGGTTGAAAAAAATTGATTGGGTGCGTTCGTTTTGTTTTCGGCCCGAACCAGTGCATTAAATGCAGCCCCGGCATCATTTTTGGCAAAATAACGAAAATGACCAAAATGAACCAAAACATCACTATTGGATTCAAAAAAGTGGATTGGGTGCGTCTGTTTTGTTTCTAGTCAGACTCGGTGCTTCGTTTCGTTTCCTGATCGAATTGGTGCATTAAATGCAACACTGGCATGGTTTTTGTTACAATAACGAAGCTGACCAAAATGAACTAAACATCACTATTGGATCCAGAAAAGTGGATTGGGTGAGTCCGTTTCGTCTCTAGTCAGAATCGGTGCATCGTTTCATTTCCCGGTCGAATCGGTGCATTAAACGCAACCCTGGCACGATTTTCGGCACAGTAATGAAACTGACCAAAACGAACCAAAACTGATCTATTGGGTCCAAAAAAGTGGATTGGGTGCGTTTATATCGTTTCTGGACCGAATCGGTGTATCGTTTTGTTTCTGGCCCGAATTGTTGCATCGTTTCGTTTTCGGCCTGAACGGGTGCATTCAATGCAACCCCAACATGGTTTTCAGCTCAATAACGAAATTGACCAAAACATCACAATTGGGTTGAAAAAAATTGATTGGGTGCGTTCGTTTTGTTTTCGGCCCGAACCAGTGCATTAAATGCAGCCCCGGCATCATTTTCGGCACAATAACGAAAATGACCAAAATGAACCAAAACATCACTATTGGATTCAAAAAAGTGGATTGGGTGCGTCTGTTTTGTTTCTAGTCAGACTCGGTGCTTCGTTTTGTTTCCTGATCGAATTGGTGCATTAAATGCAACACTGGCATGGTTTTTGTCACAATAACGAAACTGACCAAAACGAACTAAACATCACTATTGGATCCAGAAAAGTGGATTGGGTGAGTCCGTTTCATCTCTAGTCAGAATCGGTGCATCGTTTCATTTCCCGGTCGAATCGGTGCATTAAACGCAACCCTGGCACGGTTTTTGGCACAATAACAAAAGTGAACAGAATGAACCAAAACATCACTATTGGATTCAGAAAAGTGGATTGGGTGCGTTCGTTTCGTTTCTAATTGGAATCGGTGCATTAAATGCAACCTTGGCATGGTTTTCGGCACAATATCGAAACTAAACAAAATGAACCAAAACATCACTATTGGGTGGAAAAATTGGATTGGGTGCGTTCGTTTTGTTTCTGCCCCGAATTGGTGCATCGTTTCGTTTTCGGCGCGAACCGGTGCATTAAATGCAACCCCGACATCGTTGACGGCACAGTAACGAAACTGACAAAAACGAACCAAAACATCACTATTGAGTCCAAAAAAGTAGATTGGGTGCGTTCATTTAATTTCTGGACCGAATCGGTGCATCGTTTCGTTTCCGTCCCGAATCGGTGCATCATTTCGTTTCAGGCCCGAATTGGTGCATCGTTTCATTTTCGGCCTGAACCGGCGCATTAGATGTGACCCCGGCACGGTTTTCGGCACAGTAACAAAACTGACAAAAACGAACCAAAACTGATCTATTGGATCCAAAAAAGTGGATTGTGTGCGCTCATTTCCCTTCTAGACCGAATCGGTGCATCGTTTTGTCTCTGGCCCGAATTGGTGCATCGTTTCGTTTTCAGCCCGAACTGATTTTAATGCAACCCTAGCATGGTTTTCGGCGCTGTAACGAAACTGACAAAAATAAACCAAAACAACACTATTGGGTCCAAAAAAGTGGATTGGGAGCGTTCATTTCATTTCCGAACCGAATCGGTGCATCGTTTCAATTTCGGGCCGAATTGGTGCATCGTTTCGTTTTCAGCCCGAACTGGTGCATTAAATGCAACCGTGGCATGGTTTTCGGTGCAGTAACGAAACTGACAAAAATAAACCAAAACAACACTATTGGGTCCAAAAAAGTGGGTTGGGAGCATTCAATTCATTTCCGGACCGAATCGGTGCATCGTTTCAATTTCGGGCCGAATTGCTGCATCGTTTCGTTTTCGGTCTGAAACCGCGCATTAAATGCGACCCACGCTCGATTTTAGGCACAGTAACGAAAGTGACCAAAACAAAACAAAACTGATCTATTGGGTCCAAAAAAGTGGATTCGGTGCATTTGTCTCGTTTCTAGACCGAATCGGTGTATCGTTTTGTTTCTGGCCCGAATTGTTGCATCCTTTCATTTTCGGCTTGAACGGGTGCATTCAATGCAACCCCAACATGGTTTTTGGCTCAATAACGAAACTGTCCAAAACATCACAATTGGGTTGAAAAAATTGATTGGGTGCGTTCGTTTCGTTTTGGGCCCGAACCGGTGCATTAAATGCAACCCCGGCATCGTTTTCGGCACAATAATGAAAATGACCAAAATATACCAAAACATCACTATTGGATTCAAAAAAGTGGATTGGGTGCGTCCGTTTTGTTTCTAGTCAGACTCGGTGCTTGGTTTCGTTTCCTGATCGAATCGGTGCATTAAATGCAACACTAGCATGGTTTTTGTCACAATAACAAAAATGACCAAAACGAACTAAACATCACTATTGGATCCAGAAAAGTGGATTGGGTAAGTCCGTTTCGTTTCTAGTTAGAATTGGTGCATCGTTTCATTTCCCGGTCGAATCGGTGCATTAAACGCAACACTGGCATGATTTTTGGCACAATAACGAAACTGACCAAAAACCATCACTATTAGGTCCAAAAAGGTGGATTGGGAGCATTCGTTTCATTTCTGGACCGAATCGGTGCATCATTTTGTGTGTGGCCCGAATTGGTGCATCATTTCATTTCGGCCCGAACCGGCGGACTAAATGCGACCCCGGCACGGTTTTCGGCACAGTAATGAAACTGACCAAAACGAACCAAAACTATCTATTGGGTCCAAAAAAGTGGATTCGGTGCGCTCATTTCCTTTCTGAACCGAATCGGTGTATCGTTTTGTTTCTGGCCCGAATTGCTGCATCGTTTCGTTTTCAGCCCGAACTAATTTTAATGCAACCCTAGCATGGTTCTCGGCGTAGTAACGAAACTGACAAAAATAAACCAAAACAACACTATTGGGTCCAAAAAAGTGGATTGGGAGCGTTCATTTCATTTCCGAACCGAATCGGTGCATCGTTTCAATTTCGGGCCGAATTGGTGCATCGTTTCGTTTTCAGCCCGAACTGGTGCATTAAATGCAACCGTGGCATGGTTTTTGGTGCAGTAACGAAACTGACAAAAATAAACCAAAACAACACTATTGGGTCCAAAAAAGTGGTTTGGGAGAGTTCATTTCATTTCCGGACCGAATCGGTGCATCGTTTCAATTTCGGGTCAAATTGTTGCATCCTTTCGTTTTCGGCCTGAACGGGTGCATTCAATGCAACCCCAACATGGTTTTCGGCTCAATAACGAAACTGACCAAAACATCACAATTGGGTTGAAAAAAATTGATTGGGTGCGTTCGTTTCGTTTTCGGCCCGAACCGGTGCATTAAATGCAACCTCGACATCGTTTTCGGCACAATAACGAAAATGACCAAAATGAACCAAAACATCACTATTGGATTCAAAAAAGTGGATTGAGTGCGTCCATTTTGTTTCTAGTCAGACTCGGTGCTTCGTTTCGTTTCCTGATCGAATCGGTGCATTAAATGCAACCCTGGCATGGTTTTTGGCACAATAACGAAACTGACCAAAACGAACTAAAACATCACTATTGGATCAAGAAAAGTGGATTGGGTGAGTCTGTTTCGTTTCTAGTCAGAATCGGTGCATCGTTTCATTTCCCGGTCGAATCGGTGCATTAAATGCAATCCTGGCATGGTTTTTGGCACAATAATGAAACTGACTAAAAACCATCACTATTAGGTCAAAAAAGCTGGATTGGGAGCGTTCGTTTCATTTCTGGACCGAATCGGTGCATCATTTCGTTTCTGGCCCGAATTGGTGCATCATTTCGTTTTCAGCCCGAACAGGCGCATTAAATGCGACCCCGGCACGGTTTTCGGCACAGTAACGAAACTGACCAAAACGAACCAAAACTGATCTATTGGGTCCAAAAAAGTGGATTCGGTGCGTTTGTTTCGCTTCTAGACCGAATCGGAGAATCATTTTATTTCTGGCCCGAATTGGTGCATCGTTTCGTGTTCGGCCCGAACCGGTGCATTGAATGCAACCCCGACATGGTTTTCGGCTCAGTAACGAAACTGACCAAAACATCACAATTTGGTCCTAAATATTTGTTTGGGTGCGTTCATTTCGTTTCCGGCCCGAACCGGTGCATTAAATGCAATCCCGACATGGTTTTCGACACAATAATGAAAGTGACCAGAAGGAACCAAAACATCACTATTGGATCCAGAAAAGTGGATTGGGTGCGTTCGTTTCATTTCTAGTCGGAATCGGTGCATCGTTTCGTTTCCCGGTCGAATCGGTGCATTAAATGCAACCCTGGCATGGTTTTCAGCACAGTAATGAATCTGACCAAAACGAATCAAAACATCACTATTGGGTACAAAAAAGTGGATTCGGTGTGTTCATTTTGGTTCTGGCCCGAATTGGTGCATCGTTTCGTTTTCGGCCCGAACCGGTGCATTAAATGCAACCCCGACATGGTTGTCGGCTCAGTAACGAAACTGACCAAAACGAACCAAAACATCACTATTGGGTCCAAAATAGTAGATTGGTTGAGTTCATTCCATTTCTGGACCGAATCGGTGCATCATTTCGTTTCTGGCCCGAATCGGTGAATCGTTTCGTTTCTGGCCCGAATTGGTGCATCGTTTCGTTTTCAGCCAGAACTGGTGCATTAAATGCAACCCTAGCATGGTTTTCGGCGCTGTAACGAAACTGACAAAAATAAACCAAAACAACACTATTGGGTCCAAAAAAGTGGATTGGGAGCGTTCATTTCATTTCCGGACCGAATCGGTGCATCGTTTCAATTTCGGGCCGAATTGGTGCATCGTTACGTTTTCGGCCCGAACCGGCGAATTAAATGCGACCCCGGCATGATTTACGGCACAGTAACGAAACTGACCAAAACGAACCAAAACTGATCTATTGGGTCCAAAAAAGTGGATTCGGTGCGTTTGTTTCGCTTCTAGACCGAATCGGAGAATCATTTTATTTCTGGCCCGAATTGGTGCATCGTTTCGTGTTCGGCCCGAACTGGTGCATTGAATGCAACCCCGACATGGTTTTCGGCTCAGTAACGAAACTGACCAAAACATCACAATTTGGTCCTAAAAATTTGTTTGGGTGCGTTCATTTCGTTTCCGGCCCGAACCGGTGCATTAAATGCAATCCCGACATGGTTTTCGACACAATAATGAAAGTGACCAGAAGGAACCAAAACATCACTATTGGATCCAGAAAAGTGGATTGGGTGCGTTCGTTTCATTTCTAGTCGGAATCGGTGCATCGTTTCGTTTCCCGATCGAATCGGTGCATTAAATGCAACCCTGGCATGGTTTTCAGCACGGTTTTCGGCACAGTAATGAAACTGACCAAAATGAACTAAAACTGTCGATTGGGTCCAAAAAAGTGGAATCGGTGCGTTTGTCTCGTTTCTGGACCGAATCGGTGTATCGTTTTGTTTCTGGCCCGAATTGCTGCATCGTTTCATTTTCGGCCTGAACGGGTGCATTCGATGCAACCCCGACATGGTTTTCGGCTCAGTAACGAAACTGACCAAAACATCACAATTTGGTCCTAAATATTTGTTTGGGTGCGTTCATTTCGTTTCCGGCCCGAACCGGTGCATTAAATGCAATCCCGACATGGTTTTCGACACAATAATGAAAGTGACCAGAAGGAACCAAAACATCACTATTGGATCCAGAAAAGTGGATTGGGTGCGTTCGTTTCATTTCTAGTCGGAATCGGTGCATCGTTTCGTTTCCCGGTCGAATCGGTGCATTAAATGCAACCCTGGCATGGTTTTCAGCACAGTAATGAAACTAAACAAAACGAACCAAAACATCACTATTTGTTGGAAAAATTGGATTGGGTGCGTTCGTTTTGTTTCTGCCCCGAATTGGTGCATCGTTTCGTTTTCGGCCCGAACCGGTGCATTAAATGCAACCCGGGCATCGTTGTCGGCACAGTAATGAAACTGACCAAATGAACCAAAACATCACTATTGAGTCCAAAAAAGTAGATTGGGTGCATTCATTTAATTTCTGGACCGAATCGGTGCATCGTTTCGTTTCCGGACCGAATCGGTGCATCATTTCGTTTCAGGCCCGAATTGGTACATCGTTTCGTTTTCGGCCCGAACCGGCGCATTAGATGCGACCCCGGCACGGTTTTCGGCACAGTAACAAAACTGATGGAAACGAACCAAAACTGATCTATTGGATGCAAAAAAGTGGATTGTGTGCGCTGATTTCGTTTCTGGACCGAATCAGTGCATCATTTTGTCTCTGGCCCGAATTGGTGCATCGTTTCGTTTTCAGCCCGAACTGGTTTTAATGCAACCCTAGCATGGTTTTCGGCGCAGTAACGAAATTGACAAAAATAAACCAAAACAACACTATTGGGTCCAAAAAAGTGGATTGGGAGCGTTCATTACATTTCCGAACCGAATCGGTGCATCGTTTCAATTTCGGGCCGAATTGGTGCATCGTTTCGTTTTCAGCCCGAATCGGTGCATTAAATGCAACCCCGGCATGGTTTTCGCCACAATAACGAAAGTGACTAGAATGAACCAAAACATCACTATTGGATTCAGAAAAGTGGATTGGGTGCGTTCGTTTCATTTCTAGTCGGAATCGGTGCATCGTTTCCTTTCCCGGTTGAATTGGTGCATTAAATGCAACCTTGGCATGGTTTTCAGCACAATATCGAAACTGAACAAAACGAACCAAAACATCACTATTGGGTGGAAAAATTGGATTGGGTGCGTTCGTTTTGTTTCTGGCCCGAATTGGTGCATCGTTTCGTTTTCGGCCCGAACCGGTGCATTAAATGCAACCCCGGCATCGTTGTCGGCACAGTAACGAAACTGACCAAAACGAACCAAAACATCACTATTGAGTCCAAAAAAGTAGATTGGGTGCGTACATTTAATTTCTGGACCGAATCGGTGCATCGTTTCCTTTCTGGCCCGAATCGGTGCATCATTTCGTTTCAGGCCCGAATTGGTGCATCGTTTCGTTTTCGGCCCGAACCGGCGCATTAGATGCGACCCCGGGACGGTTTTCGGCACAGTAACAAAACTGATGAAAAGGAACCAAAACTGATCTATTGGATCAAAAAAAGTGGATTGTGTGCACTCATTTCATTTCTGGACCGAATCGGTGCATCGTTTTGTCTCTGGCCCGAATTGGTGGAGCGTTTCGTTTTCAGCTCGAACTGGTGCATTAAATGCAACCGTGGCATGGTTTTCGGTGCAGTAACAAAACTAACAAAAATAAACCAAAACAACACTATTGGGTCCAAAAAAGTGGATTGGGAGCGTTCATTTCATTTCCGGACCGAATCGGTGCATCGTTTCAATTTCTGGCCCGAATTGGTGCATCATTTCGTTTTCGGCCCGAACCGGCGCATTAAATGCGACCCCGGCACGGCACAGTAACGAAACTGACCAAAACGAACCAAAACTGATCTATTGGGTCCAAAAAAGTGGATTCGGTGCGTTTGTCTCGTTTCTGGACCGAATCGGTGTATCGTTTTGTTTCTGGCCCTAATTGTTGCATCGTTTCATTTTCGGCCTGAACGGGTGCATTCAATGCAACCCCAACATGGTTTTCGGCTCAATAACGAAACTGACAAAAACATCACAATTGGGTTGAAAAAAATTGATTGGGTGCGTTCGTTTTGTTTTCGGCCCGAACCGGTGCATTAAATGCAACCCCGGCATCGTTTTCGGCACAATAACGAAAATGACCAAAATGAACCAAAACATCACTATTGGATTCAAAAAAGTGGATTGGGTCCGTCCGTTTCGTTTCTAATCGGAATCGGTGCATCGTTTCCTTTCCCGGTCGAATCGGTGCATCGTTTCCTTTCCCGGTCGAATCGGTGCATTAAATGCAACCTTGGCATGGGTTTCGGCACAATATCGAAACTGAACAAAACGAACCAAAACATCACTATTGGGTGGAAAAATTGGATTGGGTGCGTTCGTTTTGTTTCTGCCCCGAATTGGTGCATCGTTTCGTTTTCGGCCCGAACCGGTGCATTAAATGCAACCCGGGCATCGTTGTCGGCACAGTAATGAAACTGACCAAATGAACCAAAACATCACTATTGAGTCCAAAAAAGTAGATTGGGTGCATTCATTTAATTTTTGGACCGAATCGGTGCATCGTTTCGTTTCCGGACCGAATCGGTGCATCATTTCGTTTCAGGCCCGAATTGGTACATCGTTTCGTTTTCGGCCCGAACCGGCGCATTAGATGCGACCCCGGCACGGTTTTCGGCACAGTAACAAAACTGATGGAAACGAACCAAAACTGATCTATTGGATGCAAAAAAGTGGATTGTGTGCGCTCATTTCGTTTCTGGACCGAATCAGTGCATCATTTTGTCTCTGGCCCGAATTGGTGCATCGTTTCGTTTTCAGCCCGAACTGGTTTTAATGCAACCCTAGCATGGTTTTCAGCGCAGTAACGAAATTGACAAAAATAAACCAAAACAACACTATTGGGTCCAAAAAAGTGGATTGGGAGCGTTCATTACATTTCCGAACCGAATCGGTGCATCGTTTCAATTTCGGGCCGAATTGGTGCATCGTTTCGTTTTCAGCCCGAATCGGTGCATTAAATGCAACCCCGGCATGGTTTTCGCCACAATAACGAAAGTGACTAGAATGAACCAAAACATCACTATTGGATTCAGAAAAGTGGATTGGGTGCGTTCGTTTCATTTCTAGTCGGAATCGGTGCATCGTTTCCTTTCCCGGTTGAATTGGTGCATTAAATGCAACCTTGGCATGGTTTTCAGCACAATATCGAAACTGAACAAAACGAACCAAAACATCACTATTGGGTGGAAAAATTGGATTGGGTGCGTTTGTTTTGTTTCTGGCCCGAATTGGTGCATCGTTTCGTTTTCGGCCCGAACCGGTGCATTAAATGCAACCCCGGCATCGTTGTCGGCACAGTAACGAAACTGACCAAAACGAACCAAAACATCACTATTGAGTCCAAAAAAGTAGATTGGGTGCGTACATTTAATTTCTGGACCGAATCGGTGCATCGTTTCCTTTCTGGCCCGAATCGGTGCATCATTTCGTTTCAGGCCCGAATTGGTGCATCGTTTCGTTTTCGGCCCGAACCGGCGCATTAGATGCGACCCCGGGACGGTTTTCGGCACAGTAACAAAACTGATGAAAAGGAACCAAAACTGATCTATTGGATCAAAAAAAGTGGATTGTGTGCACTCATTTCATTTCTGGACCGAATCGGTGCATCGTTTTGTCTCTGGCCCGAATTGGTGGAGCGTTTCGTTTTCAGCTCGAACTGGTGCATTAAATGCAACCGTGGCATGGTTTTCGGTGCAGTAACAAAACTGACAAAAATAAACCAAAACAACACTATTGGGTCCAAAAAAGTGGATTGGGAGCGTTCATTTCATTTCCGGACCGAATCGGTGCATCGTTTCAATTTCTGGCCCGAATTGGTGCATCATTTCGTTTTCGGCCCGAACCGGCGCATTAAATGCGACCCCGGCACGGCACAGTAACGAAACTGACCAAAACGAACCAAAACTGATCTATTGGGTCCAGAAAAGTGGATTCGGTGCGTTTGTCTCGTTTCTGGACCGAATCGGTGTATCGTTTTGTTTCTGGCCCTAATTGTTGCATCGTTTCATTTTCGGCCTGAACGGGTGCATTCAATGCAACCCCAACATGGTTTTCGGCTCAATAACGAAACTGACAAAAACATCACAATTGGGTTGAAAAAAATTGATTGGGTGCGTTCGTTTTGTTTTCGGCCCGAACCGGTGCATTAAATGCAACCCCGGCATCGTTTTCGGCACAATAACGAAAATGACCAAAATGAACCAAAACATCACTATTGGATTCAAAAAAGTGGATTGGGTCCGTCCGTTTCGTTTCTAATCGGAATCGGTGCATCGTTTCCTTTCCCGGTCGAATCGGTGCATCGTTTCCTTTCCCGGTCGAATCGGTGCATTAAATGCAACCTTGGCATGGGTTTCGGCACAATATCGAAACTGAACAAAACGAACCAAAACATCACTATTGGGTGGAAAAATTGGATTGGGTGCGTTCGTTTTGTTTCTGCCCCGAATTGGTGCATCGTTTCGTTTTCGGCCCGAACCGGTGCATTAAATGCAACCCGGGCATCGTTGTCGGCATAGTAATGAAACTGACCAAAACGAACCAAAACATCACTATTGAGTCCAAAAAAGTAGATTGGGTGCGTTCATTTAATTTCTGGACTGAATCGGTGCATCGTTTCGTTTCCGGCCCGAATCGGTGCATCATTTCGTTTCAGGCCCGAATTGGTGCATCGTTTCATTTTCGGCCCGAACCGGCGCATTAGATGCGACCCCGGCACAGTTTTCGGCACAATAACAAAACTGATGGAAATGAACCAAAACTGATCTATTGGATGCAAAAAAGTGGATTGTGTGCGCTCATTTCGTTTCTGGACCGAATCGGTGCATCGTTTTGTCTCTGGCCCGAATTGGTGCATCGTTTCGTTTTCAGCCCGAACTGGTTTTAATGCAACCATAGCATGGTTTTCAGCGCAGTAACAAAACTGACAAAAATAAACCAAAACAACACTATTGGGGCCAAAAAAATGGATTGGGAGCGTTCATTTCATTTCCGGACCAAATCGGTGCATCATTTCGTTTCTGGCCCGAATTGGTGCAATATTTCGTTTTCGGCCCGAACCGGCGCATTAAATGCGACCCCGGCACGGTTTTCGGCACAGTAACGAAACTGACCAAAATGAACCAAAACTGATCTATTGGGTCCAAAAAAGTGGATTCGGTGCATTTGTTTCGTTGCTGGACCGAATCGGTGCATCTTTTGTTTCTGGCCCGAATTGGTGCATCATTTCGTTTTCGGCCCGAACTGGTGCATTGAATGCAACCCCGACATGGTTTTCGGCTCAGTAACGAAACTGACCAAAACATCACAATTGGGTCCTAAAAATTTGTTTGGGTGCATTCGTTTCGTTTCCGGCCCGAACCGGTGTATTAAATGCAATCCCGACATGATTTTCGACACAATAATGAAAGTGACCAGAACGAACCAAAACATCACTATTGGATCCAGAAAAGTCAATTGGGTGCGTTCGTTTCATTTCTAGTGTGAATCGGTGCATCGTTTCGTTTCCCGGTCGAATCGGTGCATTAAATGCAACCCTGACATGGTTTTCAGCACAGTAACGAATCTGACCAAAACGAATCAAAACATCACTATTGGGTACAAAAAAGCGGATTCAGTGTGTTCGTTTTGGTTCTGGCCCGAATTGATGCATTGTTTCGTTTTCGGCCCGAACCGGTGCATTAAATGCAACCCCGGCATGGTTGTCGGCACAGTAACGAAACTGACCAAAACGAACCAAAACATCACTATTGGGTCCAAAAAAGTAGATTGGTTGTGTTCATTTCATTTCTGGACCGAATCGGTGCATCATTTCGTTTCTTGCCCGAATCGGTGCATCGTTTCATTTCCGGCCTAAATCGGTGCATTAAATGCAACCCCAGCATGATTTTTGACACAGTAACGAAACTGACCAAAACATCACAATTGGGTCCAAAAAATTGATTGGGTGCGTTCGTTTCATTTTCGGCCTGAACCGGTGAATTAAATGCAATCCCGGCATCGTTTTCGGCACAATAACGAAAATGATAAAAATGAACCAAAACATCACTATTGGATTCAGAAAAGTGGATTGGGTACGTGTGTTTTGTTTCTAGTCAGAATTGTTGCTTCGTTTCGTTTCCCGATCGAATCGGTGCATTAAATGCAACCCTGGCATGGTTTTTGGCACAATAACGAAACTGAACAAAATGAACCAAAACATCACTATTGGATCCATAAAAGTGGATCTGGTGCGTTCGTTTCGTTTCTAGTCGGATCGGTGCATCAAATGCAACCCTGGCATGGTTTTCGGCACAATATTGAAACTGAACAAAATGAACCAAAACAACACTATTGGGTGGAAAAAAGTGGATTCAGTGCGTTTGTTTCGTTTCTGGACCGAATCGGTGCATCGTTTTGTCTCTGGCCTGAATTGGTGCAGCGTTTCGTTTTCAGCCCGAACTGGTGCATTAAATGCAACCGTGGCATGGTTTTCAGCGCAGTAACGAAACTGACAAAAATAAACCAAAACAACACTATTGGGTCCAAAAAAGTGGATTGGGAGCGTTCATTTAATTTCCGGACCGAATCGGTGCATCGTTTCAATTTCTGGCCTGAACTGGTGCATCGTTTCGTTTTCGGCCCGAACCGGCGCATTAAATGCGACCCCAGCACGTCACATTAACGAAACTGACCAAAACGAACCAAAACTGATCTATTGGGTCCAAAAAAGAGGATTCAATGCATTTGTCTCGTTTATGGACCGAATCGGTGTATCGTTTTGTTTCTGGCCCGAATTGTTGCATCGTTTCGTTTTCGGCCTGAACAGGTGCATTCAATGCAACCCCAACATGGTTTTCGGCTCAATAACGAAACTGACCAAAACATCACAATTGGGTTGAAAAAAATTGATTGGGTGCGTTCGTTTCGTTTTCGGCCCAAACCGGTGCATTAAATGCAACCCCGGCATCGTTGTTGGCACAATAACGAAAACTGATGGAAATGAACCAAAACTGATCTATTGGATGCAAAAAAGTGGATTGTGTGCGCTCATTTCGTTTCTGGACCGAATCGGTGCATCGTTTTGTCTCTGGCCCGAATTGGTGCATCGTTTCGTTTTCAGCCCGAACTGGTTTTAATGCAACCATAGCATGGTTTTCAGCGCAGTAACAAAACTGACAAAAATAAACCAAAACAACACTATTGGGTCCAAAAAAATGGATTGGGAGCGTTCATTTCATTTCCGGACCAAATCGGTGCATCATTTCGTTTCTGGCCCGAATTGGTGCATCATTTCGTTTTCGGCCCGAACCGGCGCATTAAATGCGACCCCGGCACGGTTTTTGGCACGGTAACGAAACTGACCAAAACGAACCAAAACTGATCTATTGAGTCCAAAAAAGTGGATTCAGTGCGTTTGTTTCGTTGCTGGACCGAATCGGTGCATCTTTTGTTTCTGGCCCGAATCGGTGCATCTTTTGTTTCTGGCCCAAACTGGTGCATTGAATGCAACCCCGACATGGTTTTCGGCTCAGTAACGAAACTGACCAAAATATCACAATTGGGTCCTAAAAATTTGTTTGGGTGCGTTCGTTTCGTTTCCGGCCCGAACCGGTGCATTAAATGCAATCCCGACATGGTTTTCGACACAATAATGAAAGTGACAAGAACGAACCAAAACATCACTATTGGATCCAGAAAAGTCGATTAGGTGTGTTCGTTTCATTTCTAGTCCGAATCGGTGCATCGTTTCGTTTCCCGGTCGAATCGGTGCATTAAATGCAACCCTGGCATGGTTTTCAGCACAGTAACGAATCTGACCAAAACGAATCAAAACATCACTATTGGGTACAAAAAAGCGGATTCGGTGTGTTCGTTTTGGTTCTGGCCCGAATTGATGCATTCTTTCGTTTTCGGCCCGAACCGGTGCATTAAATGCAACCACGGCATGGTTGTCGGCACAGTAACGAAACTGACCAAAACGAACCAAAACATCACTATTGGGTCCAAAAAAGTAGATTGGTTGCGTTCATTTCATTTTTGGACCGAATCGGTGCATCATTTCGTTTCTGGCCCGAATCGGTGCATCGTTTCGTTCCCGGCCTAAATCGGTGGATTAAATGCAACCCCGGCATGATTTTTGACACAGTAACGAAACTGACCAAAACATCACAATTGGGTCCAAAAAATTGATTGGGTGCGTTCGTTTCATTTTCGGCCTGAACCGGTGCATTAAATGCAACTCCGGCATCGTTTTCGGCACAATAACGAAAATGATCAAAATGAACCAAAACATCACTATTGGATTCAGAAAAGTGGATTGGGTGCGTCTGTTTTGTTTCTAGTGGCAATTGTTGCTTCGTTTCGTTTCCCGATCGAATCAGTGCATTAAATGCAACCGTGGCATGGTTTTTGGCACAATAACGAAACTGAACAAAACGAACCAAAACATCACTATTGGATCCATAAAAGTGGATTGGGTGCGTTCGTTTCGTTTCTAGTCGGATCGGTGCATTGTTTCATTTTGCGGTCGAACCAGTGCATTAAATGCAACCCCGCCATGGTTTTTGGCACAGTAGCGAACCAGACCAAACCATCTCAATTGGGGCCAAAAAAATTGATTAGGTGAGTTCGTTTCGATTTCGGCCCGAATTGGTGCATTAAATGTAACCCCGGCATGGTTTTCGACACATTAACGAAACTTACCAAAACGAACAAAAACCATCACTATTGGGTCCAGAAAAGTGGATTAGGTGCGCTCATTTCGTTTCTCGACCGAATCGGTGCATCGTTTTGTTTCTGGCCCAAATTGATGCATCGTTTCGTTTTCAGCCTGACTGGTGCATCCAATGCAACCCTGTCATTGTTTTTGGCGCAGTAATGAAACTGACCAAAATAAACCAAAACATCACTATTAGGTCCAAAAAAGTGGATTGGGAGCTAGGCCACACCGATTCAGATACGTGTATCGGAATCGGATACCGATACGCTGATACGATACATTATTTTCAAATTAATTTGATACGTCTATACGTTTAGAATTTAAATTCAATATATAAAATAAGTCTCAAATAGAAGAATTTAATCTATAAAATAAGTCTTAAATAGTTGGATTGGTGTTGGAAGCATTTAACACTTGCACATACACTGCTAGTATCGGTTGCCGCCATCTAACTAAAGGAAAAAATCGATCTAAGAAAGTAGGGAGGAAGAGTAAGAATAGTAGTACTGCATCAGTATCGATGGAGTATCGGTGCTGTATCGCGAATCGGAAACGTCCGCGATACGACAGCCGACCGAAGTATCGGCGTGGCGTAGATTGGGAGCGTTCATTTCATTTCTGGACTGAATCGGTGCATCATTTCGTTTCTGGTCCGAATTGGTGCATCATTTCGTTTTCAGTCCGAACCGGCGCATTAAATGCGACCCCGGCACGGTTTTCGGCACAGTAACGAAACTGACCAAATCGAACCAAAACTGATCTATTGGGTCCAAAAAAGTGGATTCAGTGCATTCGTTTCGTTGCTGGACCGAATCGGTGCATCTTTTGTTTCTGGCCCGAATTGGTGCATCGTTTCGTTTTCGGCCCGAACTGGTGCATTAAATGCAACCCCGACATGGTTTTCGGCTCAGTAATGAAACTAAACAAAACATCACAATTGGGTCCTAAAAATTTGTTCGGGTGCGTTCGTTTCGTTTCCGGCCCGAACCGGTGCATTAAATGCAACCCCGACATGGTTTTCGACACAAT
The DNA here is from genome assembly GCA_033239725.1 of Echinochloa phyllopogon. Classification (NCBI taxonomy): domain Eukaryota; kingdom Viridiplantae; phylum Streptophyta; class Magnoliopsida; order Poales; family Poaceae; genus Echinochloa; species Echinochloa phyllopogon. The sequence goes on along the minus strand of BTCW01000014.1, from coordinate 33,394,198 downwards.
AATGAAAGTGACCAGAACGAACCAAAATATCACTATTGGATCCAGAAAAGTGGATTGGGTGTGTTCGTTTCATTTCTAGTTGGAATCGGTGCATCGTTTCGTTTCCCGGTCGAATCGGTGCATTAAATGCAACCCTGGCATGGTTTTCGGCACGGTAACGAATCTGACCAAAATGAATCAAAACATTACTATTGGGTACAAAAAAGAGGATTGGGTGTGTTCGTTTTGGTTCTGGCCCGAATTGGTGCATCGTTTCGTTTTTGGCCCGAACAGGTGCATTAAATGTAACCCCGGCATGGTTGTCGGCACAGTAACGAAACTCACCAAAACATCACTATTGGGTCCAAAAAAGTAGACTGGTTGCGTTCATTTCATTTCTGGACCGAATCGGTGCATCGTTTCGTTTCTGGCCCGAATCGGTGCATCGTTTCATTTCCGGCTTGAATCGGTGCATTAAATGCAACCGCGGCATGATTTTTGACTCAATAATGAAACTGACCAAAACATCACAATTGGGTCCTAAAAATTTGTTTGGGTGCGTTCGTTTCGTTTCCGGCCCGAACCGGTGCATTAAATGCAATCCCGACATGGTTTTCGACACAATAATGAAAGTGACAAGAACGAACCAAAACATCACTATTGGATCCAGAAAAGTCGATTGGGTGCGTTCGTTTCATTTCTAGTCCGAATCGGTGCATCGTTTCGTTTCCCGGTCGAATCGGTGCATTAAATGCAACCCTGGCATGGTTTTCAGCACAGTAACGAATCTGACCAAAACGAATCAAAACATCACTATTGGGTACAAAAAAAGCGGATTCGGTGTGTTCGTTTTGGTTCTGGCCCGAATTGATGCATTCTTTCGTTTTCGGCCCGAACCGGTGCATTAAATGCAACCCCGGCATGGTTGTCGGCACAGTAACGAAACTGACCAAAACGAACCAAAACATCACTATTGGGTCCAAAAAAGTAGATTGGTTGCGTTCATTTCATTTTTGGACCGAATCGGTGCATCATTTCGTTTCTGGCCCGAATCGGTGCATCGTTTCGTTCCCGGCCTAAATCGGTGGATTAAATGCAACCCCGGCATGATTTTTGACACAGTAACGAAACTGACCAAAACATCACAATTGGGTCCAAAAAATTGATTGGGTGCGTTCGTTTCATTTTCGGCCTGAACCGGTGCATTAAATGCAACTCCGGCATCGTTTTCGGCACAATAACGAAAATGATCAAAATGAACCAAAACATCACTATTGGATTCAGAAAAGTGGATTGGGTGCGTCTGTTTTGTTTCTAGTGGCAATTGTTGCTTCGTTTCGTTTCCCGATCGAATCAGTGCATTAAATGCAACCGTGGCATGGTTTTTGGCACAATAACGAAACTTAACAAAACGAACCAAAACATCACTATTGGATCCATAAAAGTGGATTGGGTGCGTTCGTTTCGTTTCTAGTCGGATCGGTGCATTGTTTCATTTTGCGGTCGAACCGGTGCATTAAATGCAACCCCGGCATGGTTTTTGGCACAGTAGCGAACCAGACCAAACCATCTCAATTGGGGCCAAAAAAATTGATTAGGTGAGTTCGTTTCGATTTCGGCCCGAATTGGTGCATTAAATGTAACCCCGGCATGGTTTTCGGCACATTAACGAAACTTACCAAAACGAACAAAAACCATCACTATTGGGTCCAGAAAAGTGGATTAGGTGCGCTCATTTCGTTTCTCGACCGAATCGGTGCATCGTTTTGTTTCTGGCCCAAATTGATGCATCGTTTCGTTTTCAGCCTGAACTGGTGCATCCAATGCAACCGTGTCATTGTTTTTGGCGCAGTAATGAAACTGACCAAAATAAACCAAAACATCACTATTAGGTCCAAAAAAGTGGATTGGGAGCTAGGCCACACCGATTCAGATACGTGTATCGGTATCGGATACGGATGCGCTGATACGATACATTATTTTCAAATTAATTTGATACGTCTATACGTTTAGAATTTAAATTCAATATATAAAATAAGTCTCAAATAGAAGAATTTAATCTATAAAATAAGTCTTAAATAGTTGGATTGGTGTTGGAAGCATTTAACACTTGCACATACACTGCTAGTATCGGTTGCCGCCATCTAACTAAAGGAAAAAATCGATCTAAGAAAGTAGGGAGGAAGAGTAAGAATAGTAGTACTGCATCAGTATCGATGGAGTATCGGTGCTGTATCGCGAATCGGAAACGTCCGCGATACGACAGCCGACCGAAGTATCGGCGTGGCGTAGATTGGGAGCGTTCATTTCATTTCTGGACTGAATCGGTGCATCATTTCGTTTCTGGTCCGATTGGTGCATCATTTCGTTTTCAGTCCGAACCGGCGCATTAAATGCGACCCCGGCACGGTTTTCGGCACAGTAACGAAACTGACCAAATCGAACCAAAACTGATCTATTGGGTCCAAAAAAGTGGATTCAGTGCATTCGTTTCGTTGCTGGACCGAATCGGTGCATCTTTTGTTTCTGGCCCGAATTGGTGCATCGTTTCGTTTTCGGCCCGAACTGGTGCATTAAATGCAACCCCGACATGGTTTTCGGCTCAGTAATGAAACTAACCAAAACATCACAATTGGGTCCTAAAAATTTGTTCGGGTGCGTTCGTTTCGTTTCCGGCCCGAACCGGTGCATTAAATGCAACCCCGACATGGTTTTCGACACAATAATGTAAGTGACCAGAACGAACCAAAACATCACTATTGGATCCAGAAAAGTGGATTGGGTGCGTTCGTTTCATTTCTAGTCGGAATCGGTGCATCGTTTCGTTTCCCGGTCGAATCGGTGCATTAAATGCAACGCTGGCATGGTTTTCGGCACGGTAACGAATCTGACCAAAATGAATCAAAACATTACTATTGGGTACAAAAAAGAGGATTGGGTGTGTTCGTTTTGGTTCTGGCCCGAATTGGTGCATCGTTTCGTTTTTGGGCCGAACAGGTGCATTGAATGTAACCCCGGCATGGTTGTCGGCACAGTAACGAAACTCACCAAAACATCACTATTGGGTCCAAAAAAGTAGACTGGTTGCGTTCATTTCATTTCTGGACCGAATCGGTGCATCGTTTCGTTTCTGGCCCGAATCGGTGCATCGTTTCATTTCCGGCCTGAATCGGTGCATTAAATGCAACCGCGGCATGATTTTTGACTCAATAATGAAACTGACCAAAACATCACAATTGGGTCCTAAAAATTTGTTTGGATGCGTTCGTTTCGTTTCCGGCCCGAACCGGTGCATTAAATGCAATCCCGACATGGTTTTCGACACAATAATGAAAGTGACAAGAACGAACCAAAACATCACTATTGGATCCAGAAAAGTCGATTGGGTGCGTTCGTTTCATTTCTAGTCCGAATCGGTGCATCGTTTCGTTTCCCGGTCGAATCGGTGCATTAAATGCAACCCTGGCATGGTTTTCAGCACAGTAACGAATCTGACCAAAACGAATCAAAACATCACTATTGGGTACAAAATAAGCGGATTCGGTGTGTTCGTTTTGGTTCTGGCCCGAATTGATGCATTCTTTCGTTTTCGGCCTGAACCGGTGCATTAAATGCAACCCCGGCATGGTTGTCGGCACAGTAACGAAACTGACCAAAACGAACCAAAACATCACTACTGGGTCCAAAAAAGTAGATTGGTTGCGTTCATTTCATTTTTGGACCGAATCGGTGCATCATTTCGTTTCTGGCCCGAATCGGTGCATCGTTTCGTTCCCGGCCTAAATCGGTGGATTAAATGCAACCCCGGCATGATTTTTGACACAGTAACGAAACTGACCAAAACATCACAATTGGGTCCAAAAAATTGATTGGGTGCGTTCGTTTCATTTTCGGCCTGAACCGGTGCATTAAATGCAACTCCGGCATCGTTTTCGGCACAATAACGAAAATGATCAAAATGAACCAAAACATCACTATTGGATTCAGAAAAGTGGATTGGGTGCGTCTGTTTTGTTTCTAGTGGCAATTGTTGCTTCGTTTCGTTTCCCGATCGAATCAGTGCATTGAATGCAACCGTGGCATGGTTTTTGGCACAATAACGAAACTGAACAAAACGAACCAAAACATCACTATTGGATCCATAAAAGTGGATTGGGTGCGTTCGTTTCGTTTCTAGTCGGATCGGTGCATTGTTTCATTTTGCGGTCGAACCGGTGCATTAAATGCAACCCCGGCATGGTTTTTGGCACAGTAGCGAACCAGACCAAACCATCTCAATTGGGGCCAAAAAAATTGATTAGGTGAGTTCGTTTCGATTTCGGCCCGAATTGGTGCATTAAATGTAACCCCGGCATGGTTTTCGGCACATTAACGAAACTTACCAAAACGAACAAAAACCATCACTATTGGGTCCAGAAAAGTGGATTAGGTGCGCTCATTTCGTTTCTCGACCGAATCGGTGCATCGTTTTGTTTCTGGCCCAAATTGATGCATCGTTTCGTTTTCAGCCTGAACTGGTGCATCCAATGCAACCCTGTCATTGTTTTTGGCGCAGTAATGAAACTGACCAAAATAAACCAAAACATCACTATTAGGTCCAAAAAAGTGGATTGGGAGCTAGGCCACACCGATTCAGATACGTGTATCGGAATCGGATACCGATACGCTGATACGATACATTATTTTCAAATTAATTTGATACGTCTATACGTTTAGAATTTAAATTCAATATATAAAATAAGTCTCAAATAGAAGAATTTAATCTATAAAATAAGTCTTAAATAGTTGGATTGGTGTTGGAAGCATTTAACACTTGCACATACACTGCTAGTATCGGTTGCCGCCATCTAACTAAAGGAAAAAATCGATCTAAGAAAGTAGGGAGGAAGAGTAAGAATAGTAGTACTGCATCAGTATCGATGGAGTATCGGTGCTGTATCGCGAATCGGAAACGTCCGCGATACGACAGCCGACCGAAGTATCGGCGTGGCGTAGATTGGGAGCGTTCATTTCATTTCTGGACTGAATCGGTGCATCATTTCGTTTCTGGTCCGAATTGGTGCATCATTTCGTTTTCAGTCCGAACCGGCGCATTAAATGCGACCCCGGCACGGTTTTCGGCACAGTAACGAAACTGACCAAATCGAACCAAAACTGATCTATTGGGTCCAAAAAAGTGGATTCAGTGCATTCGTTTCGTTGCTGGACCGAATCGGTGCATCTTTTGTTTCTGGCCCGAATTGGTGCATCGTTTCGTTTTCGGCCCGAACTGGTGCATTAAATGCAACCCCGACATGGTTTTCGGCTCAGTAATGAAACTAACCAAAACATCACAATTGGGTCCTAAAAATTTGTTCGGGTGCGTTCGTTTCGTTTCCGGCCCGAACCGGTGCATTAAATGCAACCCCGACATGGTTTTCGACACAATAATGTAAGTGACCAGAACGAACCAAAACATCACTATTGGATCCAGAAAAGTGGATTGGGTGCGTTCGTTTCATTTCTAGTCGGAATCGGTGCATCGTTTCGTTTCCCGGTCGAATCGGTGCATTAAATGCAACGCTGGCATGGTTTTCGGCACGGTAACGAATCTGACCAAAATGAATCAAAACATTACTATTGGGTACAAAAAAGAGGATTGGGTGTGTTCGTTTTGGTTCTGGCCCGAATTGGTGCATCGTTTCGTTTTTGGGCCGAACAGGTGCATTGAATGTAACCCCGGCATGGTTGTCGGCACAGTAACGAAACTCACCAAAACATCACTATTGGGTCCAAAAAAGTAGACTGGTTGCGTTCATTTCATTTCTGGACCGAATCGGTGCATCGTTTCGTTTCTGGCCCGAATCGGTGCATCGTTTCATTTCCGGCCTGAATCGGTGCATTAAATGCAACCGCGGCATGATTTTTGACTCAATAATGAAACTGACCAAAACATCACAATTGGGTCCTAAAAATTTGTTTGGGTGCGTTCGTTTCGTTTCCGGCCCGAACCGGTGCATTAAATGCAATCCCGACATGGTTTTCGACACAATAATGAAAGTGACAAGAACGAACCAAAACATCACTATTGGATCCAGAAAAGTCGATTGGGTGCGTTCGTTTCATTTCTAGTCCGAATCGGTGCATCGTTTCGTTTCCCGGTCGAATCGGTGCATTAAATGCAACCCTGGCATGGTTTTCAGCACAGTAACGAATCTGACCAAAACGAATCAAAACATCACTATTGGGTACAAAAAAAGCGGATTCGGTGTGTTCGTTTTGGTTCTGGCCCGAATTGATGCATTCTTTCGTTTTCGGCCCGAACCGGTGCATTAAATGCAACCCCGGCATGGTTGTCGGCACAGTAACGAAACTGACCAAAACGAACCAAAACATCACTATTGGGTCCAAAAAAGTAGATTGGTTGCGTTCATTTCATTTTTGGACCGAATCGGTGCATCATTTCGTTTCTGGCCCGAATCGGTGCATCGTTTCGTTCCCGGCCTAAATCGGTGGATTAAATGCAACCCCGGCATGATTTTTGACACAGTAACGAAACTGACCAAAACATCACAATTGGGTCCAAAAAATTGATTGGGTGCGTTCGTTTCATTTTCGGCCTGAACCGGTGCATTAAATGCAACTCCGGCATCGTTTTCGGCACAATAACGAAAATGATCAAAATGAACCAAAACATCACTATTGGATTCAGAAAAGTGGATTGGGTGCGTCTGTTTTGTTTCTAGTGGCAATTGTTGCTTCGTTTCGTTTCCCGATCGAATCAGTGCATTAAATGCAACCGTGGCATGGTTTTTGGCACAATAACGAAACTTAACAAAACGAACCAAAACATCACTATTGGATCCATAAAAGTGGATTGGGTGCGTTCGTTTCGTTTCTAGTCGGATCGTTGCATTGTTTCATTTTGCGGTCGAACCGGTGCATTAAATGCAACCCCGGCATGGTTTTTGGCACAGTAGCGAACCAGACCAAACCATCTCAATTGGGGCCAAAAAAATTGATTAGGTGAGTTCGTTTCGATTTCGGCCCGAATTGGTGCATTAAATGTAACCCCGGCATGGTTTTCGGCACATTAACGAAACTTACCAAAACGAACAAAAACCATCACTATTGGGTCCAGAAAAGTGGATTAGGTGCGCTCATTTCGTTTCTCGACCGAATCGGTGCATCGTTTTGTTTCTGGCCCAAATTCATGCATCGTTTCGTTTTCAGCCTGAACTGGTGCATCCAATGCAACCGTGTCATTGTTTTTGGCGCAGTAATGAAACTGACCAAAATAAACCAAAACATCACTATTAGGTCCAAAAAAGTGGATTGGGAGCTAGGCCACACCGATTCAGATACGTGTATCGGTATCGGATACGGATACGCTGATACGATACATTATTTTCAAATTAATTTGATACGTCTATACGTTTAGAATTTAAATTCAATATATAAAATAAGTCTCAAATAGAAGAATTTAATCTATAAAATAAGTCTTAAATAGTTGGATTGGTGTTGGAAGCATTTAACACTTGCACATACACTGCTAGTATCGGTTGCCGCCATCTAACTAAAGGAAAAAATCGATCTAAGAAAGTAGGGAGGAAGAGTAAGAATAGTAGTACTGCATCAGTATCGATGGAGTATCGGTGCTGTATCGCGAATCGGAAACGTCCGCGATACGACAGCCGACCGAAGTATCGGCGTGGCGTAGATTGGGAGCGTTCATTTCATTTCTGGACTGAATCGGTGCATCATTTCGTTTCTGGTCCGATTGGTGCATCATTTCGTTTTCAGTCCGAACCGGCGCATTAAATGCGACCCCGGCACGGTTTTCGGCACAGTAACGAAACTGACCAAATCGAACCAAAACTGATCTATTGGGTCAAAAAAAGTGGATTCAGTGCATTCGTTTCGTTGCTGGACCGAATCGGTGCATCTTTTGTTTCTGGCCCGAATTGGTGCATCGTTTCGTTTTCGGCCCGAACTGGTGCATTAAATGCAACCCCGACATGGTTTTCGGCTCAGTAATGAAACTAACCAAAACATCACAATTGGGTCCTAAAAATTTGTTCGGGTGCGTTCGTTTCGTTTCCGGCCCGAACCGGTGCATTAAATGCAACCCCGACATGGTTTTCGACACAATAATGTAAGTGACCAGAACGAACCAAAACATCACTATTGGATCCAGAAAAGTGGATTGGGTGCGTTCGTTTCATTTCTAGTCGGAATCGGTGCATCGTTTCGTTTCCCGGTCGAATCGGTGCATTAAATGCAACGCTGGCATGGTTTTCGGCACGGTAACGAATCTGACCAAAATGAATCAAAACATTACTATTGGGTACAAAAAAGAGGATTGGGTGTGTTCGTTTTGGTTCTGGCCCGAATTGGTGCATCGTTTCGTTTTTGGGCCGAACAGGTGCATTGAATGTAACCCCGGCATGGTTGTCGGCACAGTAACGAAACTCACCAAAACATCACTATTGGGTCCAAAAAAGTAGACTGGTTGCGTTCATTTCATTTCTGGACCGAATCGGTGCATCGTTTCGTTTCTGGCCCGAATCGGTGCATCGTTTCATTTCCGGCCTGAATCGGTGCATTAAATGCAACCGCGGCATGATTTTTGACTCAATAATGAAACTGACCAAAACATCACAATTGGGTCCTAAAAATTTGTTTGGATGCGTTCGTTTCGTTTCCGGCCCGAACCGGTGCATTAAATGCAATCCCGACATGGTTTTCGACACAATAATGAAAGTGACAAGAACGAACCAAAACATCACTATTGGATCCAGAAAAGTCGATTGGGTGCATTCGTTTCATTTCTAGTCCGAATCGGTGCATCGTTTCGTTTCCCGGTCGAATCGGTGCATTAAATGCAACCCTGGCATGGTTTTCAGCACAGTAACGAATCTGACCAAAACGAATCAAAACATCACTATTGGGTACAAAAAAAGCGGATTCGGTGTGTTCGTTTTGGTTCTGGCCCGAATTGATGCATTCTTTCGTTTTCGGCCTGAACCGGTGCATTAAATGCAACCCCGGCATGGTTGTCGGCACAGTAACGAAACTGACCAAAACGAACCAAAACATCACTACTGGGTCCAAAAAAGTAGATTGGTTGCGTTCATTTCATTTTTGGACCGAATCGGTGCATCATTTCGTTTCTGGCCCGAATCGGTGCATCGTTTCGTTCCCGGCCTAAATCGGTGGATTAAATGCAACCCCGGCATGATTTTTGACACAGTAACGAAACTGACCAAAACATCACAATTGGGTCCAAAAAATTGATTGGGTGCGTTCGTTTCATTTTCGGCCTGAACCGGTGCATTAAATGCAACTCCGGCATCGTTTTCGGCACAATAACGAAAATGATCAAAATGAACCAAAACATCACTATTGGATTCAGAAAAGTGGATTGGGTGCGTCTGTTTTGTTTCTAGTGGCAATTGTTGCTTCGTTTCGTTTCCCGATCGAATCAGTGCATTGAATGCAACCGTGGCATGGTTTTTGGCACAATAACGAAACTGAACAAAACGAACCAAAACATCACTATTGGATCCATAAAAGTGGATTGGGTGCGTTCGTTTCGTTTCTAGTCGGATCGGTGCATTGTTTCATTTTGCGGTCGAACCGGTGCATTAAATGCAACCCCGGCATGGTTTTTGGCACAGTAGCGAACCAGACCAAACCATCTCAATTGGGGCCAAAAAAATTGATTAGGTGAGTTCGTTTCGATTTCGGCCCGAATTGGTGCATTAAATGTAACCCCGGCATGGTTTTCGGCACATTAACGAAACTTACCAAAACGAACAAAAACCATCACTATTGGGTCCAGAAAAGTGGATTAGGTGCGCTCATTTCGTTTCTCGACCGAATCGGTGCATCGTTTTGTTTCTGGCCCAAATTGATGCATCGTTTCGTTTTCAGCCTGAACTGGTGAATCCAATGCAACCGTGTCATTGTTTTTGGCGCAGTAATGAAACTGACCAAAATAAACCAAAACATCACTATTAGGTCCCAAAAAAGTGGATTGGGAGCTAGGCCACACCGATTCAGATACGTGTATCGGTATCGGATACGGATACGCTGATACGATACATTATTTTCAAATTAATTTGATACGTCTATACGTTTAGAATTTAAATTCAATATATAAAATAAGTCTCAAATAGAAGAATTTAATCTATAAAATAAGTCTTAAATAGTTGGATTGGTGTTGGAAGCATTTAACACTTGCACATACACTGCTAGTATCGGTTGCCGCCATCTAACTAAAGGAAAAAATCGATCTAAGAAAGTAGGGAGGAAGAGTAAGAATAGTAGTACTGCATCAGTATCGATGGAGTATCGGTGCTGTATCGCGAATCGGAAACGTCCGCGATACGACAGCCGACCGAAGTATCGGCGTGGCGTAGATTGGGAGCGTTCATTTCATTTCTGGACTGAATCGGTGCATCATTTCGTTTCTGGTCCGATTGGTGCATCATTTCGTTTTCAGTCCGAACCGGCGCATTAAATGCGACCCCGGCACGGTTTTCGGCACAGTAACGAAACTGACCAAATCGAACCAAAACTGATCTATTGGGTCCAAAAAAGTGGATTCAGTGCATTCGTTTCGTTGCTGGACCGAATCGGTGCATCTTTTGTTTCTGGCCCGAATTGGTGCATCGTTTCGTTTTCGGCCCGAACTGGTGCATTAAATGCAACCCCGACATGGTTTTCGGCTCAGTAATGAAACTAACCAAAACATCACAATTGGGTCCTAAAAATTTGTTCGGGTGCGTTCGTTTCGTTTCCGGCCCGAACCGGTGCATTAAATGCAACCCCGACATGGTTTTCGACACAATAATGTAAGTGACCAGAACGAACCAAAACATCACTATTGGATCCAGAAAAGTGGATTGGGTGCGTTCGTTTCATTTCTAGTCGGAATCGGTGCATCGTTTCGTTTCCCGGTCGAATCGGTGCATTAAATGCAACGCTGGCATGGTTTTCGGCACGGTAACGAATCTGACCAAAATGAATCAAAACATTACTATTGGGTACAAAAAAGAGGATTGGGTGTGTTCGTTTTGGTTCTGGCCCGAATTGGTGCATCGTTTCGTTTTTGGGCCGAACAGGTGCATTGAATGTAACCCCGGCATGGTTGTCGGCACAGTAACGAAACTCACCAAAACATCACTATTGGGTCCAAAAAAGTAGACTGGTTGCGTTCATTTCATTTCTGGACCGAATCGGTGCATCGTTTCGTTTCTGGCCCGAATCGGTGCATCGTTTCATTTCCGGCCTGAATCGGTGCATTAAATGCAACCGCGGCATGATTTTTGACTCAATAATGAAACTGACCAAAACATCACAATTGGGTCCTAAAAATTTGTTTGGATGCGTTCGTTTCGTTTCCGGCCCGAACCGGTGCATTAAATGCAACCCCGACATGGTTTTCGACACAATAATGAAAGTGACAAGAACGAACCAAAACATCACTATTGGATCCAGAAAAGTCGATTGGGTGCGTTCGTTTCATTTCTAGTCCGAATCGGTGCATCGTTTCGTTTCCCGGTCGAATCGGTGCATTAAATGCAACCCTGGCATGGTTTTCAGCACAGTAACGAATCTGACCAAAACGAATCAAAACATCACTATTGGGTACAAAAAAAGCGGATTCGGTGTGTTCGTTTTGGTTCTGGCCCGAATTGATGCATTCTTTCGTTTTCGGCCCGAACCAGTGCATTAAATGCAACCCCGGCATGGTTGTCGGCACAGTAACGAAACTGACCAAAACGAACCAAAACATCACTACTGGGTCCAAAAAAGTAGATTGGTTGCGTTCATTTCATTTTTGGACCGAATCGGTGCATCATTTCGTTTCTGGCCCGAATCGGTGCATCGTTTCGTTCCCGGCCTAAATCGGTGGATTAAATGCAACCCCGGCATGATTTTTGACACAGTAACGAAACTGACCAAAACATCACAATTGGGTCCAAAAAATTGATTGGGTGCGTTCGTTTCATTTTCGGCCTGAACCGGTGCATTAAATGCAACTCCGGCATCGTTTTCGGCACAATAACGAAAATGATCAAAATGAACCAAAACATCACTATTGGATTCAGAAAAGTGGATTGGGTGCGTCTGTTTTGTTTCTAGTGGCAATTGTTGCTTCGTTTCGTTTCCCGATCGAATCAGTGCATTGAATGCAACCGTGGCATGGTTTTTGGCACAATAACGAAACTGAACAAAACGAACCAAAACATCACTATTGGATCCATAAAAGTGGATTGGGTGCGTTCGTTTCGTTTCTAGTCGGATCGGTGCATTGTTTCATTTTGCGGTCGAACCGGTGCATTAAATGCAACCCCGGCATGGTTTTTGGCACAGTAGCGAACCAGACCAAACCATCTCAATTGGGGCCAAAAAAATTGATTAGGTGAGTTCGTTTCGATTTCGGCCCGAATTGGTGCATTAAATGTAACCCCGGCATGGTTTTCGGCACATTAACGAAACTTACCAAAACGAACAAAAACCATCACTATTGGGTCCAGAAAAGTGGATTAGGTGCGCTCATTTCGTTTCTCGACCGAATCGGTGCATCGTTTTGTTTCTGGCCCAAATTGATGCATCGTTTCGTTTTCAGCCTGAACTGGTGCATCCAATGCAACCCTGTCATTGTTTTTGGCGCAGTAATGAAACTGACCAAAATAAACCAAAACATCACTATTAGGTCCAAAAAAGTGGATTGGGAGCTAGGCCACACCGATTCAGATACGTGTATCGGAATCGGATACCGATACGCTGATACGATACATTATTTTCAAATTAATTTGATACGTCTATACGTTTAGAATTTAAATTCAATATATAAAATAAGTCTCAAATAGAAGAATTTAATCTATAAAATAAGTCTTAAATAGTTGGATTGGTGTTGGAAGCATTTAACACTTGCACATACACTGCTAGTATCGGTTGCCGCCATCTAACTAAAGGAAAAAATCGATCTAAGAAAGTAGGGAGGAAGAGTAAGAATAGTAGTACTGCATCAGTATCGATGGAGTATCGGTGCCGTATCGCGAATCGGAAACGTCCGCGATACGACAGCCGACCGAAGTATCGGCGTGGCGTAGATTGGGAGCGTTCATTTCATTTCTGGACTGAATCGGTGCATCATTTCGTTTCTGGTCCGAATTGGTGCATCATTTCGTTTTCAGTCCGAACCGGCGCATTAAATGCGACCCTGGCACGGTTTTCGGCACAGTAACGAAACTGACCAAATCGAACCAAAACTGATCTATTGGGTCCAAAAAAGTGGATTCAGTGCATTCGTTTCGTTGCTGGACCGAATCGGTGCATCTTTTGTTTCTGGCCCGAATTGGTGCATCGTTTCGTTTTCGGCCCGAACTGGTGCATTAAATGCAACCCCGACATGGTTTTCGGCTCAGTAATGAAACTAACCAAAACATCACAATTGGGTCCTAAAAATTTGTTCGGGTGCGTTCGTTTCGTTTCCGGCCCGAACCGGTGCATTAAATGCAACCCCGACATGGTTTTCGACACAATAATGAAAGTGACCAGAACGAACCAAAACATCACTATTGGATCCAGAAAAGTGGATTGGGTGCGTTCGTTTCATTTCTAGTCGGAATCGGTGCATCGTTTCGTTTCCCGGTCGAATCGGTGCATTAAATGCAACCCTGGCATGGTTTTCGGCACGGTAACGAATCTGACCAAAATGAATCAAAACATTACTATTGGGTACAAAAAAGAGGATTGGGTGTGTTCGTTTTGGTTCTGGCCCGAATTGGTGCATCGTTTCGTTTTTGGGCCGAACAGGTGCATTGAATGTAACCCCGGCATGGTTGTCGGCACAGTAACGAAACTCACCAAAACATCACTATTGGGTCCAAAAAAGTAGACTGGTTGCGTTCATTTCATTTCTGGACCGAATCGGTGCATCGTTTCGTTTCTGGCCGGAATCGGTGCATCGTTTCATTTCCGGCCTGAATCGGTGCATTAAATGCAACCGCGGCATGATTTTTGACTCAATAATGAAACTGACCAAAACATCACAATTGGGTCCTAAAAATTTGTTTGGATGCGTTCGTTTCGTTTCCGGCCCGAACCGGTGCATTAAATGCAATCCCGACATGGTTTTCGACACAATAATGAAAGTGACAAGAACGAACCAAAACATCACTATTGGATCCAGAAAAGTCGATTGGGTGCGTTCGTTTCATTTCTAGTCCGAATCGGTGCATCGTTTCGTTTCCCGGTCGAATCGGTGCATTAAATGCAACCCTGGCATGGTTTTCAGCACAGTAACGAATCTGACCAAAACGAATCAAAACATCACTATTGGGTACAAAAAAAGCGGATTCGGTGTGTTCGTTTTGGTTCTGGCCCGAATTGATGCATTCTTTCGTTTTCGGCCCGAACCGGTGCATTAAATGCAACCCCGGCATGGTTGTCGGCACAGTAACGAAACTGACCAAAACGAACCAAAACATCACTATTGGGTCCAAAAAAGTAGATTGGTTGCGTTGATTTCATTTTTGGACCGAATCGGTGCATCATTTCGTTTCTGGCCCGAATCGGTGCATCGTTTCGTTCCCGGCCTAAATCGGTGGATTAAATGCAACCCCGGCATGATTTTTGACACAGTAACGAAACTGACCAAAACATCACAATTGGGTCCAAAAAATTGATTGGGTGCGTTCGTTTCATTTTCGGCCTGAACCGGTGCATTAAATGCAACTCCGGCATCGTTTTCGGCACAATAACGAAAATGATCAAAATGAACCAAAACATCACTATTGGATTCAGAAAAGTGGATTGGGTGCGTCTGTTTTGTTTCTAGTGGCAATTGTTGCTTCGTTTCGTTTCCCGATCGAATCAGTGCATTAAATGCAACCGTGGCATGGTTTTTGGCACAATAACGAAACTGAACAAAACGAACCAAAACATCACTATTGGATCCATAAAAGTGGATTGGGTGCGTTCGTTTCGTTTCTAGTCGGATCGGTGCATTGTTTCATTTTGCGGTCGAACCGGTGCATTAAATGCAACCCCGGCATGGTTTTTGGCACAGTAGCGAACCAGACCAAACCATCTCAATTGGGGCCAAAAAAATTGATTAGGTGAGTTCGTTTCGATTTCGGCCCGAATTGGTGCATTAAATGTAACCCCGGCATGGTTTTCGGCACATTAACGAAACTTACCAAAACGAACAAAAACCATCACTATTGGGTCCAGAAAAGTGGATTAGGTGCGCTCATTTCGTTTCTCGACCGAATCGGTGCATCGTTTTGTTTCTGGCCCAAATTGATGCATCGTTTCGTTTTCAGCCTGAACTGGTGCATCCAATGCAACCCTGTCATTGTTTTTGGCGCAGTAATGAAACTGACCAAAATAAACCAAAACATCACTATTAGGTCCAAAAAAGTGGATTGGGAGCTAGGCCACACCGATTCAGATACGTGTATCGGAATCGGATACCGATACGCTGATACGATACATTATTTTCAAATTAATTTGATACGTCTATACGTTTAGAATTTAAATTCAATATATAAAATAAGTCTCAAATAGAAGAATTTAATCTATAAAATAAGTCTTAAATAGTTGGATTGGTGTTGGAAGCATTTAACACTTGCACATACACTGCTAGTATCGGTTGCCGCCATCTAACTAAAGGAAAAAATCGATCTAAGAAAGTAGGGAGGAAGAGTAAGAATAGTAGTACTGCATCAGTATCGATGGAGTATCGGTGCCGTATCGCGAATCGGAAACGTCCGCGATACGACAGCCGACCGAAGTATCGGCGTGGCGTAGATTGGGAGCGTTCATTTCATTTCTGGACTGAATCGGTGCATCATTTCGTTTCTGGTCCGAATTGGTGCATCATTTCGTTTTCAGTCCGAACCGGCGCATTAAATGCGACCCCGGCACGGTTTTCGGCACAGTAACGAAACTGACCAAATCGAACCAAAACTGATCTATTGGGTCCAAAAAAGTGGATTCAGTGCATTCGTTTCGTTGCTGGACCGAATCGGTGCATCTTTTGTTTCTGGCCCGAATTGGTGCATCGTTTCGTTTTCGGCCCGAACTGGTGCATTAAATGCAACCCCGACATGGTTTTCGGCTCAGTAATGAAACTAACCAAAACATCACAATTGGGTCCTAAAAATTTGTTCGGGTGCGTTCGTTTCGTTTCCGGCCCGAACCGGTGCATTAAATGCAACCCCGACATGGTTTTCGACACAATAATGAAAGTGACCAGAACGAACCAAAACATCACTATTGGATCCAGAAAAGTGGATTGGGTGCGTTCGTTTCATTTCTAGTCGGAATCGGTGCATCGTTTCGTTTCCCGGTCGAATCGGTGCATTAAATGCAACCCTGGCATGGTTTTCGGCACGGTAACGAATCTGACCAAAATGAATCAAAACATTACTATTGGGTACAAAAAAGAGGATTGGGTGTGTTCGTTTTGGTTCTGGCCCGAATTGGTGCATTGTTTCGTTTTTGGGCCGAACAGGTGCATTGAATGTAACCCCGGCATGGTTGTCGGCACAGTAACGAAACTCACCAAAACATCACTATTGGGTCCAAAAAAGTAGACTGGTTGCGTTCATTTCATTTCTGGACCGAATCGGTGCATCGTTTCGTTTCTGGCCGGAATCGGTGCATCGTTTCATTTCCGGCCTGAATCGGTGCATTAAATGCAACCGCGGCATGATTTTTGACTCAATAATGAAACTGACCAAAACATCACAATTGGGTCCTAAAAATTTGTTTGGATGCGTTCGTTTCGTTTCCGGCCCGAACCGGTGCATTAAATGCAATCCCGACATGGTTTTCGACACAATAATGAAAGTGACAAGAACGAACCAAAACATCACTATTGGATCCAGAAAAGTCGATTGGGTGCGTTCGTTTCATTTCTAGTCCGAATCGGTGCATCGTTTCGTTTCCCGGTCGAATCGGTGCATTAAATGCAACCCTGGCATGGTTTTCAGCACAGTAACGAATCTGACCAAAACGAGTCAAAACATCACTATTGGGTACAAAAAAAGCGGATTCGGTGTGTTCGTTTTGGTTCTGGCCCGAATTGATGCATTCTTTCGTTTTCGGCCCGAACTGGTGCATTAAATGCAACCCCGACATGGTTTTCGGCTCAGTAATGAAACTAACCAAAACATCACAATTGGGTCCTAAAAATTTGTTCGGGTGCGTTCGTTTCGTTTCCGGCCCGAACCGGTGCATTAAATGCAACCCCGACATGGTTTTCGACACAATAATGTAAGTGACCAGAACGAACCAAAACATCACTATTGGATCCAGAAAAGTGGATTGGGTGCGTTCGTTTCATTTCTAGTCGGAATCGGTGCATCGTTTCGTTTCCCGGTCGAATCGGTGCATTAAATGCAACCCTGGCATGGTTTTCGGCACGGTAACGAATCTGACCAAAATGAATCAAAACATTACTATTGGGTACAAAAAAGAGGATTGGGTGTGTTCGTTTTGGTTCTGGCCCGAATTGGTGCATCGTTTCGTTTTTGGGCCGAACAGGTGCATTGAATGTAACCCCGGCATGGTTGTCGGCACAGTAACGAAACTCACCAAAACATCACTATTGGGTCCAAAAAAGTAGACTGGTTGCGTTCATTTCATTTCTGGACCGAATCGGTGCATCGTTTCGTTTCTGGCCGGAATCGGTGCATCGTTTCATTTCCGGCCTGAATCGGTGCATTAAATGCAACCGCGGCATGATTTTTGACTCAATAATGAAACTGACCAAAACATCATAATTGGGTCCTAAAAATTTGTTTGGATGCGTTCGTTTCGTTTCCGGCCCGAACCGGTGCATTAAATGCAATCCCGACATGGTTTTCGACACAATAATGAAAGTGACAAGAACGAACCAAAACATCACTATTGGATCCAGAAAAGTCGATTGGGTGCGTTCGTTTCATTTCTAGTCCGAATCGGTGCATCGTTTCGTTTCCCGGTCGAATCGGTGCATTAAATGCAACCCTGGCATGGTTTTCAGCACAGTAACGAATCTGACCAAAACGAATCAAAACATCACTATTGGGTACAAAAAAAGCGGATTCGGTGTGTTCGTTTTGGTTCTGGCCCGAATTGATGCATTCTTTCGTTTTCGGCCCGAACTAGTGCATTAAATGCAACCCCGGCATGGTTGTCGGCACAGTAACGAAACTGACCAAAACGAACCAAAACATCACTACTGGGTCCAAAAAAGTAGATTGGTTGCGTTCATTTCATTTTTGGACCGAATCGGTGCATCATTTCGTTTCTGGCCCGAATCGGTGCATCGTTTCGTTCCCGGCCTAAATCGGTGGATTAAATGCAACCCCGGCATGATTTTTGACACAGTAACGAAACTGACCAAAACATCACAATTGGGTCCAAAAAATTGATTGGGTGCGTTCGTTTCATTTTCGGCCTGAACCGGTGCATTAAATGCAACTCCGGCATCGTTTTCGGCACAATAACGAAAATGATCAAAATGAACCAAAACATCACTATTGGATTCAGAAAAGTGGATTGGGTGCGTCTGTTTTGTTTCTAGTGGCAATTGTTGCTTCGTTTCGTTTCCCGATCGAATCAGTGCATTGAATGCAACCGTGGCATGGTTTTTGGCACAATAACGAAACTGAACAAAACGAACCAAAACATCACTATTGGATCCATAAAAGTGGATTGGGTGCGTTCGTTTCGTTTCTAGTCGGATCGGTGCATTGTTTCATTTTGCGGTCGAACCGGTGCATTAAATGCAACCCCGGCATGGTTTTTGGCACAGTAGCGAACCAGACCAAACCATCTCAATTGGGGCCAAAAAAATTGATTAGGTGAGTTCGTTTCGATTTCGGCCCGAATTGGTGCATTAAATGTAACCCCGGCATGGTTTTCGGCACATTAACGAAACTTACCAAAACGAACAAAAACCATCACTATTGGGTCCAGAAAAGTGGATGAGGTGCGCTCATTTCGTTTCTCGACCGAATCGGTGCATCGTTTTGTTTCTGGCCCAAATTGATGCATCGTTTCGTTTTCAGCCTGAACTGGTGCATCCAATGCAACCCTGTCATTGTTTTTGGCGCAGTAATGAAACTGACCAAAATAAACCAAAACATCACTATTAGGTCCAAAAAAGTGGATTGGGAGCTAGGCCACACCGATTCAGATACGTGTATCGGAATCGGATACCGATACGCTGATACGATACATTATTTTCAAATTAATTTGATACGTCTATACGTTTAGAATTTAAATTCAATATATAAAATAAGTCTCAAATAGAAGAATTTAATCTATAAAATAAGTCTTAAATAGTTGGATTGGTGTTGGAAGCATTTAACACTTGCACATACACTGCTAGTATCGGTTGCCGCCATCTAACTAAAGGAAAAAATCGATCTAAGAAAGTAGGGAGGAAGAGTAAGAATAGTAGTACTGCATCAGTATCGATGGAGTATCGGTGCCGTATCGCGAATCGGAAACGTCCGCGATACGACAGCCGACCGAAGTATCGGCGTGGCGTAGATTGGGAGCGTTCATTTCATTTCTGGACTGAATCGGTGCATCATTTCGTTTCTGGTCCGAATTGGTGCATCATTTCGTTTTCAGTCCGAACCGGCGCATTAAATGCGACCCCGGCACGGTTTTCGGCACAGTAACGAAACTGACCAAATCGAACCAAAACTGATCTATTGGGTCCAAAAAAGTGGATTCAGTGCATTCGTTTCGTTGCTGGACCGAATCGGTGCATCTTTTGTTTCTGGCCCGAATTGGTGCATCGTTTCGTTTTCGGCCCGAACTGGTGCATTAAATGCAACCCCGACATGGTTTTCGGCTCAGTAATGAAACTAACCAAAACATCACAATTGGGTCCTAAAAATTTGTTCGGGTGCGTTCGTTTCGTTTCCGGCCCGAACCGGTGCATTAAATGCAACCCCGACATGGTTTTCGACACAATAATGAAAGTGACCAGAACGAACCAAAACATCACTATTGGATCCAGAAAAGTGGATTGGGTGCGTTCGTTTCATTTCTAGTCGGAATCGGTGCATCGTTTCGTTTCCCGGTCGAATCGGTGCATTAAATGCAACCCTGGCATGGTTTTCGGCACGGTAACGAATCTGACCAAAATGAATCAAAACATTACTATTGGGTACAAAAAAGAGGATTGGGTGTGTTCGTTTTGGTTCTGGCCCGAATTGGTGCATCGTTTCGTTTTTGGGCCGAACAGGTGCATTGAATGTAACCCCGGCATGGTTGTCGGCACAGTAACGAAACTCACCAAAACATCACTATTGGGTCCAAAAAAGTAGACTGGTTGCGTTCATTTCATTTCTGGACCGAATCGGTGCATCGTTTCGTTTCTGGCCGGAATCGGTGCATCGTTTCATTTCCGGCCTGAATCGGTGCATTAAATGCAACCGCGGCATGATTTTTGACTCAATAATGAAACTGACCAAAACATCACAATTGGGTCCTAAAAATTTGTTTGGATGCGTTCGTTTCGTTTCCGGCCCGAACCGGTGCATTAAATGCAATCCCGACATGGTTTTCGACACAATAATGAAAGTGACAAGAACGAACCAAAACATCACTATTGGATCCAGAAAAGTCGATTGGGTGCGTTCGTTTCATTTCTAGTCCGAATCGGTGCATCGTTTCGTTTCCCGGTCGAATCGGTGCATTAAATGCAACCCTGGCATGGTTTTCAGCACAGTAACGAATCTGACCAAAACGAATCAAAACATCACTATTGGGTACAAAAAAAGCGGATTCGGTGTGTTCGTTTTGGTTCTGGCCCGAATTGATGCATTCTTTCGTTTTCGGCCCGAACCGGTGCATTAAATGCAACCGCGGCATGGTTGTCGGCACAGTAACGAAACTGACCAAAACGAACCAAAACATCACTATTGGGTCCAAAAAAGTAGATTGGTTGCGTTGATTTCATTTTTGGACCGAATCGGTGCATCATTTCGTTTCTGGCCCGAATCGGTGCATCGTTTCGTTCCCGGCCTAAATCGGTGGATTAAATGCAACCCCGGCATGATTTTTGACACAGTAACGAAACTGACCAAAACATCACAATTGGGTCCAAAAAATTGATTGGGTGCGTTCGTTTCATTTTCGGCCTAAACCGGTGCATTAAATGCAACTCCGGCATCGTTTTCGGCACAATAACGAAAATGATCAAAATGAACCAAAACATCACTATTGGATTCAGAAAAGTGGATTGGGTGCGTCTGTTTTGTTTCTAGTGGCAATTGTTGCTTCGTTTCGTTTCCCGATCGAATCAGTGCATTAAATGCCACCGTGGCATGGTTTTTGGCACAATAACAAAACTGAACAAAACGAACCAAAACATCACTATTGGATCCATAAAAGTGGATTGGGTGCGTTCGTTTCGTTTCTAGTCGGATCGGTGCATTGTTTCATTTTGCGGTCGAATCGGTGCATTAAATGCAACCCCGGCATGGTTTTTGGCACAGTAGCGAACCAGACCAAACCATCTCAATTGGGGCCAAAAAAATTGATTAGGTGAGTTCGTTTCGATTTCGGCCCGAATTGGTGCATTAAATGTAACCCCGGCATGGTTTTCGGCACATTAACGAAACTTACCAAAACGAACAAAAACCATCACTATTGGGTCCAGAAAAGTGGATTAGGTGCGCTCATTTCGTTTCTCGACCGAATCGGTGCATCGTTTTGTTTCTGGCCCAAATTGATGCATCGTTTCGTTTTCAGCCTGAACTGGTGCATCCAATGCAACCCTGTCATTGTTTTTGGCGCAGTAATGAAACTGACCAAAATAAACCAAAACATCAGTATTAGGTCCAAAAAAGTGGATTGGGAGCTAGGCCACACCGATTCAGATACGTGTATCGGTATCGGATACGGATACGCTGATACGATACATTATTTTCAAATTAATTTGATACGTCTATACGTTTAGAATTTAAATTCAATATATAAAATAAGTCTCAAATAGAAGAATTTAATCTATAAAATAAGTCTTAAATAGTTGGATTGGTGTTGGAAGCATTTAACACTTGCACATACACTGCTAGTATCGGTTGCCGCCATCTAACTAAAGGAAAAAATCGATCTAAGAAAGTAGGGAGGAAGAGTAAGAATAGTAGTACTGCATCAGTATCGATGGAGTATCGGTGCTGTATCGCGAATCGGAAACGTCCGCGATACGACAGCCGACCGAAGTATCGGCGTGGCGTAGATTGGGAGCGTTCATTTCATTTCTGGACTGAATCGGTGCATCATTTCGTTTCTGGTCCGAATTGGTGCATCATTTCGTTTTCAGTCCGAACCGGCGCATTAAATGCGACCCCGGCACGGTTTTCGGCACAGTAACGAAACTGACCAAATCGAACCAAAACTGATCTATTGGGTCCAAAAAAATGGATTCAGTGCATTCGTTTCGTTGCTGGACCGAATCGGTGCATCTTTTGTTTCTGGCCCGAATTGGTGCATCGTTTCGTTTTCGGCCCGAACTGGTGCATTAAATGCAACCCCGACATGGTTTTCGGCTCAGTAATGAAACTAACCAAAACATCACAATTGGGTCCTAAAAATTTGTTCGGGTGCGTTCGTTTCGTTTCCGGCCCGAACCGGTGCATTAAATGCAACCCCGACATGGTTTTCGACACAATAATGTAAGTGACCAGAACGAACCAAAACATCACTATTGGATCCAGAAAAGTGGATTGGGTGCGTTCGTTTCATTTCTAGTCGGAATCGGTGCATCGTTTCGTTTCCCGGTCGAATCGGTGCATTAAATGCAACGCTGGCATGGTTTTCGGCACGGTAACGAATCTGACCAAAATGAATCAAAACATTACTATTGGGTACAAAAAAGAGGATTGGGTGTGTTCGTTTTGGTTCTGGCCCGAATTGGTGCATCGTTTCGTTTTTGGGCCGAACAGGTGCATTGAATGTAACCCCGGCATGGTTGTCGGCACAGTAACGAAACTCACCAAAACATCACTATTGGGTCCAAAAAAGTAGACTGGTTGCGTTCATTTCATTTCTGGACCGAATCGGTGCATCGTTTCGTTTCTGGCCCGAATCGGTGCATCGTTTCATTTCCGGCTTGAATCGGTGCATTAAATGCAACCGCGGCATGATTTTTGACTCAATAATGAAACTGACCAAAACATCACAATTGGGTCCTAAAAATTTGTTTGGATGCGTTCGTTTCGTTTCCGGCCCGAACCGGTGCATTAAATGCAATCCCGACATGGTTTTCGACACAATAATGAAAGTGACAAGAACGAACCAAAACATCACTATTGGATCCAGAAAAGTCGATTGGGTGCGTTCGTTTCATTTCTAGTCCGAATCGGTGCATCGTTTCGTTTCCCGGTCGAATCGGTGCATTAAATGCAACCCTGGCATGGTTTTCAGCACAGTAACGAATCTGACCAAAACGAATCAAAACATCACTATTGGGTACAAAAAAAGCGGATTCGGTGTGTTCGTTTTGGTTCTGGCCCGAATTGATGCATTCTTTCGTTTTCGGCCCGAACCGGTGCATTAAATGCAACCCCGGCATGGTTGTCGGCACAGTAACGAAACTGACCAAAACGAACCAAAACATCACTATTGGGTCCAAAAAAGTAGATTGGTTGCGTTCATTTCATTTTTGGACCGAATCGGTGCATCATTTCGTTTCTGGCCCGAATCGGTGCATCGTTTCGTTCCCGGCCTAAATCGGTGGATTAAATGCAACCCCGGCATGATTTTTGACACAGTAACGAAACTGACCAAAACATCACAATTGGGTCCAAAAAATTGATTGGGTGCGTTCGTTTCATTTTCGGCCTGAACCGGTGCATTAAATGCAACTCCGGCATCGTTTTCGGCACAATAACGAAAATGATCAAAATGAACCAAAACATCACTATTGGATTCAGAAAAGTGGATTGGGTGCGTCTGTTTTGTTTCTAGTGGCAATTGTTGCTTCGTTTCGTTTCCCGATCGAATCAGTGCATTGAATGCAACCGTGGCATGGTTTTTGGCACAATAACGAAACTGAACAAAACGAACCAAAACATCACTATTGGATCCATAAAAGTGGATTGGGTGCGTTCGTTTCGTTTCTAGTCGGATCGGTGCATTGTTTCATTTTGCGGTCGAACCGGTGCATTAAATGCAACCCCGGCATGGTTTTTGGCACAGTAGCGAACCAGACCAAACCATCTCAATTGGGGCCAAAAAAATTGATTAGGTGAGTTCGTTTCGATTTCGGCCCGAATTGGTGCATTAAATGTAACCCCGGCATGGTTTTCGGCACATTAACGAAACTTACCAAAACGAACAAAAACCATCACTATTGGGTCCAGAAAAGTGGATTAGGTGCGCTCATTTCGTTTCTCGACCGAATCGGTGCATCGTTTTGTTTCTGGCCCAAATTGATGCATCGTTTCGTTTTCAGCCTGAACTGGTGCATCCAATGCAACCCTGTCATTGTTTTTGGCGCAGTAATGAAACTGACGAAAATAAACCAAAACATCACTATTAGGTCCAAAAAAGTGGATTGGGAGCTAGGCCACACCGATTCAGATACGTGTATCGGAATCGGATACCGATACGCTGATACGATACATTATTTTCAAATTAATTTGATACGTCTATACGTTTAGAATTTAAATTCAATATATAAAATAAGTCTCAAATAGAAGAATTTAATCTATAAAATAAGTCTTAAATAGTTGGATTGGTGTTGGAAGCATTTAACACTTGCACATACACTGCTAGTATCGGTTGCCGCCATCTAACTAAAGGAAAAAATCGATCTAAGAAAGTAGGGAGGAAGAGTAAGAATAGTAGTACTGCATCAGTATCGATGGAGTATCGGTGCCGTATCGCGAATCGGAAACGTCCGCGATACGACACCCGACCGAAGTATCGGCGTGGCGTAGATTGGGAGCGTTCATTTCATTTCTGGACTGAATCGGTGCATCATTTCGTTTCTGGTCCGAATTGGTGCATCATTTCGTTTTCAGTCCGAACCGGCGCATTAAATGCGACCCCGGCACGGTTTTCGGCACAGTAACGAAACTGACCAAATCGAACCAAAACTGATCTATTGGGTCCAAAAAAGTGGATTCAGTGCATTCGTTTCGTTGCTGGACCGAATCGGTGCATCTTTTGTTTCTGGCCCGAATTGGTGCATCGTTTCGTTTTCGGCCCGAACTGGTGCATTAAATGCAACCCCGACATGGTTTTCGGCTCAGTAATGAAACTAACCAAAACATCACAATTGGGTCCTAAAAATTTGTTCGGGTGCGTTCGTTTCGTTTCCGGCCCGAACCGGTGCATTAAATGCAACCCCGACATGGTTTTCGACACAATAATGAAAGTGACCAGAACGAACCAAAACATCACTATTGGATCCAGAAAAGTGGATTGGGTGCGTTCGTTTCATTTCTAGTCGGAATCGGTGCATCGTTTCGTTTCCCGGTCGAATCGGTACATTAAATGCAACCCTGGCATGGTTTTCGGCACGGTAACGAATCTGACCAAAATGAATCAAAACATTACTATTGGGTACAAAAAACAGGATTGGGTGTGTTCGTTTTGGTTCTGGCCCGAATTGGTGCATCGTTTCGTTTTTGGCCCGAACAGGTGCATTGAATGTAACCCCGGCATGGTTGTCGGCACAGTAACGAAACTCACCAAAACATCACTATTGGGTCCAAAAAAGTAGACTGGTTGCGTTCATTTCATTTCTGGACCGAATCGGTGCATCGTTTCGTTTCTGGCCCGAATCGGTGCATCGTTTCATTTCCGGCCTGAATCGGTGCATTAAATGCAACCGCGGCATGATTTTTGACTCAATAATGAAACTGACCAAAACATCACAATTGGGTCCTAAAAATTTGTTTGGATGCGTTCGTTTCGTTTCCGGCCCGAACCGGTGCATTAAATGCAATCCCGACATGGTTTTCGACACAATAATGAAAGTGACAAGAACGAACCAAAACATCACTATTGGATCCAGAAAAGTCGATTGGGTGCGTTCGTTTCATTTCTAGTCCGAATCGGTGCATCGTTTCGTTTCCCGGTCGAATCGGTGCATTAAATGCAACCCTGGCATGGTTTTCAGCACAGTAACGAATCTGACCAAAACGAATCAAAACATCACTATTGGGTACAAGAAAAGCGGATTCGGTGTGTTCGTTTTGGTTCTGGCCCGAATTGATGCATTCTTTCGTTTTCGGCCCGAACCGGTGCATTAAATGCAACCCCGGCATGGTTGTCGGCACAGTAACGAAACTGACCAAAATGAACCAAAACATCACTATTGGGTCCAAAAAAGTAGATTGGTTGCGTTCATTTCATTTTTGGACCGAATCGGTGCATCATTTCGTTTCTGGCCCGAATCGGTGCATCGTTTCGTTCCCGGCCTAAATCGGTGGATTAAATGCAACCCCGGCATGATTTTTGACACAGTAACGAAACTGACCAAAACATCACAATTGGGTCCAAAAAATTGATTGGGTGCGTTCGTTTCATTTTCGGCCTGAACCGGTGCATTAAATGCAACTCCGGCATCGTTTTCGGCACAATAACGAAACTGATCAAAATGAACCAAAACATTACTATTGGATTCAGAAAAGTGGATTGGGTGCGTCTGTTTTGTTTCTAGTGGCAATTGTTGCTTCGTTTCGTTTCCCGATCGAATCAGTGCATTAAATGCAACCGTGGCATGGTTTTTGGCACAATAACGAAACTGAACAAAACGAACCAAAACATCACTATTGGATCCATAAAAGTGGATTGGGTGCGTTCGTTTCGTTTCTAGTCGGATCGGTGCATTGTTTCATTTTGCGGTCGAACCGGTGCATTAAATGCAACCCCGGCATGGTTTTTGGCACAGTAGCGAACCAGACCAAACCATCTCAATTGGGGCCAAAAAAATTGATTAGGTGAGTTCGTTTCGATTTCGGCCCGAATTGGTGCATTAAATGTAACCCCGGCATGGTTTTCGGCACATTAACGAAACTTACCAAAACGAACAAAAACCATCACTATTGGGTCCAGAAAAGTGGATTAGGTGCGCTCATTTCGTTTCTCGACCGAATCGGTGCATCGTTTTGTTTCTGTCCCAAATTGATGCATCGTTTCGTTTTCAGCCTGAACTGGTGCATCCAATGCAACCCTGTCATTGTTTTTGGCGCAGTAATGAAACTGACCAAAATAAACCAAAACATCACTATTAGGTCCAAAAAAGTGGATTGGGAGCTAGGCCACACCGATTCAGATACGTGTATCGGAATCGGATACCGATACGCTGATACGATACATTATTTTCAAATTAATTTGATACGTCTATACGTTTAGAATTTAAATTCAATATATAAAATAAGTCTCAAATAGAAGAATTTAATCTATAAAATAAGTCTTAAATAGTTGGATTGGTGTTGGAAGCATTTAACACTTGCACATACACTGCTAGTATCGGTTGCCGCCATCTAACTAAAGGAAAAAATCGATCTAAGAAAGTAGGGAGGAAGAGTAAGAATAGTAGTACTGCATCAGTATCGATGGAGTATCGGTGCTGTATCGCGAATCGGAAACGTCCGCGATACGACAGCCGACCGAAGTATCGGCGTGGCGTAGATTGGGAGCGTTCATTTCATTTCTGGACTGAATCGGTGCATCATTTCGTTTCTGGTCCGAATTGGTGCATCATTTCGTTTTCAGTCCGAACCGGCGCATTAAATGCGACCCCGGCACGGTTTTCGGCACAGTAACGAAACTGACCAAATCGAACCAAAACTGATCTATTGGGTCCAAAAAAGTGGATTCAGTGCATTCGTTTCGTTGCTGGACCGAATCGGTGCATCTTTTGTTTCTGGCCCGAATTGGTGCATCGTTTCGTTTTCGGCCCGAACTGGTGCATTAAATGCAACCCCGACATGGTTTTCGGCTCAGTAATGAAACTAACCAAAACATCACAATTGGGTCCTAAAAATTTGTTCGGGTGCGTTCGTTTCGTTTCCGGCCCGAACCGGTGCATTAAATGCAACCCCGACATGGTTTTCGACACAATAATGAAAGTGACCAGAACGAACCAAAACATCACTATTGGATCCAGAAAAGTGGATTGGGTGCGTTCGTTTCATTTCTAGTCGGAATCGGTGCATCGTTTCGTTTCCCGGTCGAATCGGTGCATTAAATGCAACCCTGGCATGGTTTTCGGCACGGTAACGAATCTGACCAAAATGAATCAAAACATTACTATTGGGTACAAAAAAGAGGATTGGGTGTGTTCGTTTTGGTTCTGGCCCGAATTGGTGCATCGTTTCATTTTTGGCCCGAACAGGTGCATTGAATGTAACCCCGGCATGGTTGTCAGCACAGTAACGAAACTCATCAAAACATCACTATTGGGTCCAAAAAAGTAGACTGGTTGCGTTCATTTCATTTCTGGACCGAATCGGTGCATCGTTTCGTTTCTGGCCGGAATCAGTGCATCGTTTCATTTCCGGCTTGAATCGGTGCATTAAATGCAACCGCGGCATGATTTTTGACTCAATAATGAAACTGACCAAAACATCACAATTGGGTCCTAAAAATTTGTTTGGATGCGTTCGTTTCGTTTCCGGCCCGAACCGGTGCATTAAATGCAATCCCGACATGGTTTTCGACACAATAATGAAAGTGACAAGAACGAACCAAAACATCACTATTGGATCCAGAAAAGTCGATTGGGTGCGTTCGTTTCATTTCTAGTCCGAATCGGTGCATCGTTTCGTTTCCCGGTCGAATCGGTGCATTAAATGCAACCCTGGCATGGTTTTCAGCACAGTAACGAATCTGACCAAAACGAATCAAAACATCACTATTGGGTACAAAAAAAGCGGATTCGGTGTGTTCGTTTTGGTTCTGGCCCGAATTGATGCATTCTTTCGTTTTCGGCCCGAACCGGTGCATTAAATGCAACCCCGGCATGGTTGTCGGCACAGTAACGAAACTGACCAAAACGAACCAAAACATCACTATTGGGTCCAAAAAAGTAGATTGGTTGCGTTCATTTCATTTTTGGACCGAATCGGTGCATCATTTCGTTTCTGGCCCGAATCGGTGCATCGTTTCGTTCCCGGCCTAAATCGGTGGATTAAATGCAACCCCGGCATGATTTTTGACACAGTAACGAAACTGACCAAAACATCACAATTGGGTCCAAAAAATTGATTGGGTGCGTTCGTTTCATTTTCGGCCTGAACCGGTGCATTAAATGCAACTCCGGCATCGTTTTCGGCACAATAACGAAAATGATCAAAATGAACCAAAACATCACTATTGGATTCAGAAAAGTGGATTGGGTGCGTCTGTTTTGTTTCTAGTGGCAATTGTTGCTTCGTTTCGTTTCCCGATCGAATCAGTGCATTGAATGCAACCGTGGCATGGTTTTTGGCACAATAACGAAACTGAACAAAACGAACCAAAACATCACTATTGGATCCATAAAAGTGGATTGGGTGCGTTCGTTTCGTTTCTAGTCGGATCGGTGCATTGTTTCATTTTGCGGTCGAACCGGTGCATTAAATGCAACCCCGGCATGGTTTTTGGCACAGTAGCGAACCAGACCAAACCATCTCAATTGGGGCCAAAAAAATTGATTAGGTGAGTTCGTTTCGATTTCGGCCCGAATTGGTGCATTAAATGTAACCCCGGCATGGTTTTCGGCACATTAACGAAACTTACCAAAACGAACAAAAACCATCACTATTGGGTCCAGAAAAGTGGATTAGGTGCGCTCATTTCGTTTCTCGACCGAATCGGTGCATCGTTTTGTTTCTGGCCCAAATTGATGCATCGTTTCGTTTTCAGCCTGAACTGGTGCATCCAATGCAACCCTGTCATTGTTTTTGGCGCAGTAATGAAACTGACCAAAATAAACCAAAACATCACTATTAGGTCCAAAAAAGTGGATTGGGAGCTAGGCCACACCGATTCAGATACGTGTATCGGAATCGGATACCGATACGCTGATACGATACATTATTTTCAAATTAATTTGATACGTCTATACGTTTAGAATTTAAATTCAATATATAAAATAAGTCTCAAATAGAAGAATTTAATCTATAAAATAAGTCTTAAATAGTTGGATTGGTGTTGGAAGCATTTAACACTTGCACATACACTGCTAGTATCGGTTGCCGCCATCTAACTAAAGGAAAAAATCGATCTAAGAAAGTAGGGAGGAAGAGTAAGAATAGTAGTACTGCATCAGTATCGATGGAGTATCGGTGCCGTATCGCGAATCGGAAACGTCCGCGATACGACACCCGACCGAAGTATCGGCGTGGCGTAGATTGGGAGCGTTCATTTCATTTCTGGACTGAATCGGTGCATCATTTCGTTTCTGGTCCGAATTGGTGCATCATTTCGTTTTCAGTCCGAACCGGCGCATTAAATGCGACCCCGGCACGGTTTTCGGCACAGTAACGAAACTGACCAAATCGAACCAAAACTGATCTATTGGGTCCAAAAAAGTGGATTCAGTGCATTCGTTTCGTTGCTGGACCGAATCGGTGCATCTTTTGTTTCTGGCCCGAATTGGTGCATCGTTTCGTTTTCGGCCCGAACTGGTGCATTAAATGCAACCCCGACATGGTTTTCGGCTCAGTAATGAAACTAACCAAAACATCACAATTGGGTCCTAAAAATTTGTTCGGGTGCGTTCGTTTCGTTTCCGGCCCGAACCGGTGCATTAAATGCAACCCCGACATGGTTTTCGACACAATAATGAAAGTGACCAGAACGAACCAAAACATCACTATTGGATCCAGAAAAGTGGATTGGGTGCGTTCGTTTCATTTCTAGTCGGAATCGGTGCATCGTTTCGTTTCCCGGTCGAATCGGTACATTAAATGCAACCCTGGCATGGTTTTCGGCACGGTAACGAATCTGACAAAAATGAATCAAAACATTACTATTGGGTACAAAAAACAGGATTGGGTGTGTTCGTTTTGGTTCTGGCCCGAATTGGTGCATCGTTTCGTTTTTGGCCCGAACAGGTGCATTGAATGTAACCCCGGCATGGTTGTCGGCACAGTAACGAAACTCACCAAAACATCACTATTGGGTCCAAAAAAGTAGACTGGTTGCGTTCATTTCATTTCTGGACCGAATCGGTGCATCGTTTCGTTTCTGGCCCGAATCGGTGCATCGTTTCATTTCCGGCCTGAATCGGTGCATTAAATGCAACCGCGGCATGATTTTTGACTCAATAATGAAACTGACCAAAACATCACAATTGGGTCCTAAAAATTTGTTTGGATGCGTTCGTTTCGTTTCCGGCCCGAACCGGTGCATTAAATGCAATCCCGACATGGTTTTCGACACAATAATGAAAGTGACAAGAACGAACCAAAACATCACTATTGGATCCAGAAAAGTCGATTGGGTGCGTTCGTTTCATTTCTAGTCCGAATCGGTGCATCGTTTCGTTTCCCGGTCGAATCGGTGCATTAAATGCAACCCTGGCATGGTTTTCAGCACAGTAACGAATCTGACCAAAACGAATCAAAACATCACTATTGGGTACAAGAAAAGCGGATTCGGTGTGTTCGTTTTGGTTCTGGCCCGAATTGATGCATTCTTTCGTTTTCGGCCCGAACCGGTGCATTAAATGCAACCCCGGCATGGTTGTCGGCACAGTAACGAAACTGACCAAAATGAACCAAAACATCACTATTGGGTCCAAAAAAGTAGATTGGTTGCGTTCATTTCATTTTTGGACCGAATCGGTGCATCATTTCGTTTCTGGCCCGAATCGGTGCATCGTTTCGTTCCCGGCCTAAATCGGTGGATTAAATGCAACCCCGGCATGATTTTTGACACAGTAACGAAACTGACCAAAACATCACAATTGGGTCCAAAAAATTGATTGGGTGCGTTCGTTTCATTTTCGGCCTGAACCGGTGCATTAAATGCAACTCCGGCATCGTTTTCGGCACAATAACGAAACTGATCAAAATGAACCAAAACATTACTATTGGATTCAGAAAAGTGGATTGGGTGCGTCTGTTTTGTTTCTAGTGGCAATTGTTGCTTCGTTTCGTTTCCCGATCGAATCAGTGCATTAAATGCAACCGTGGCATGGTTTTTGGCACAATAACGAAACTGAACAAAACGAACCAAAACATCACTATTGGATCCATAAAAGTGGATTGGGTGCGTTCGTTTCGTTTCTAGTCGGATCGGTGCATTGTTTCATTTTGCGGTCGAACCGGTGCATTAAATGCAACCCCGGCATGGTTTTTGGCACAGTAGCGAACCAGACCAAACCATCTCAATTGGGGCCAAAAAAATTGATTAGGTGAGTTCGTTTCGATTTCGGCCCGAATTGGTGCATTAAATGTAACCCCGGCATGGTTTTCGGCACATTAACGAAACTTACCAAAACGAACAAAAACCATCACTATTGGGTCCAGAAAAGTGGATTAGGTGCGCTCATTTCGTTTCTCGACCGAATCGGTGCATCGTTTTGTTTCTGTCCCAAATTGATGCATCGTTTCGTTTTCAGCCTGAACTGGTGCATCCAATGCAACCCTGTCATTGTTTTTGGCGCAGTAATGAAACTGACCAAAATAAACCAAAACATCACTATTAGGTCCAAAAAAGTGGATTGGGAGCTAGGCCACACCGATTCAGATACGTGTATCGGAATCGGATACCGATACGCTGATACGATACATTATTTTCAAATTAATTTGATACGTCTATACGTTTAGAATTTAAATTCAATATATAAAATAAGTCTCAAATAGAAGAATTTAATCTATAAAATAAGTCTTAAATAGTTGGATTGGTGTTGGAAGCATTTAACACTTGCACATACACTGCTAGTATCGGTTGCCGCCATCTAACTAAAGGAAAAAATCGATCTAAGAAAGTAGGGAGGAAGAGTAAGAATAGTAGTACTGCATCAGTATCGATGGAGTATCGGTGCTGTATCGCGAATCGGAAACGTCCGCGATACGACAGCCGACCGAAGTATCGGCGTGGCGTAGATTGGGAGCGTTCATTTCATTTCTGGACTGAATCGGTGCATCATTTCGTTTCTGGTCCGAATTGGTGCATCATTTCGTTTTCAGTCCGAACCGGCGCATTAAATGCGACCCCGGCACGGTTTTCGGCACAGTAACGAAACTGACCAAATCGAACCAAAACTGATCTATTGGGTCCAAAAAAGTGGATTCAGTGCATTCGTTTCGTTGCTGGACCGAATCGGTGCATCTTTTGTTTCTGGCCCGAATTGGTGCATCGTTTCGTTTTCGGCCCGAACTGGTGCATTAAATGCAACCCCGACATGGTTTTCGGCTCAGTAATGAAACTAACCAAAACATCACAATTGGGTCCTAAAAATTTGTTCGGGTGCGTTCGTTTCGTTTCCGGCCCGAACCGGTGCATTAAATGCAACCCCGACATGGTTTTCGACACAATAATGAAAGTGACCAGAACGAACCAAAACATCACTATTGGATCCAGAAAAGTGGATTGGGTGCGTTCGTTTCATTTCTAGTCGGAATCGGTGCATCGTTTCGTTTCCCGGTCGAATCGGTGCATTAAATGCAACCCTGGCATGGTTTTCGGCACGGTAACGAATCTGACCAAAATGAATCAAAACATTACTATTGGGTACAAAAAAGAGGATTGGGTGTGTTCGTTTTGGTTCTGGCCCGAATTGGTGCATCGTTTCATTTTTGGCCCGAACAGGTGCATTGAATGTAACCCCGGCATGGTTGTCAGCACAGTAACGAAACTCATCAAAACATCACTATTGGGTCCAAAAAAGTAGACTGGTTGCGTTCATTTCATATCTGGACCGAATCGGTGCATCGTTTCGTTTCTGGCCGGAATCAGTGCATCGTTTCATTTCCGGCCTGAATCGGTGCATTAAATGCAACCGCGGCATGATTTTTGACTCAATAATGAAACTGACCAAAACATCACAATTGGGTCCTAAAAATTTGTTTGGATGCGTTCGTTTCGTTTCCGGCCCGAACCGGTGCATTAAATGCAATCCCGACATGGTTTTCGACACAATAATGAAAGTGACAAGAACGAACCAAAACATCACTATTGGATCCAGAAAAGTCGATTGGGTGCGTTCGTTTCATTTCTAGTCCGAATCGGTGCATCGTTTCGTTTCCCGGTTGAATCGGTGCATTAAATGCAACCCTGGCATGGTTTTCAGCACAGTAACGAATCTGACCAAAACGAATCAAAACATCACTATTGGGTACAAAAAAAGCGGATTCGGTGTGTTCGTTTTGGTTCTGGCCCGAATTGATGCATTCTTTCGTTTTCGGCCCGAACCGGTGCATTAAATGCAACCCCGGCATGGTTGTCGGCACAGTAACGAAACTGACCAAAACGAACCAAAACATCACTATTGGGTCTAAAAAAGTAGATTGGTTGCGTTGATTTCATTTTTGGACCGAATCGGTGCATCATTTCGTTTCTGGCCCGAATCGGTGCATCGTTTCGTTCCCGGCCTAAATCGGTGGATTAAATGCAACCCCGGCATGATTTTTGACACAGTAACGAAACTGACCAAAACATCACAATTGGGTCCAAAAAATTGATTGGGTGCGTTCGTTTCATTTTCGGCCTAAACCGGTGCATTAAATGCAACTCCGGCATCGTTTTCGGCACAATAACGAAAATGATCAAAATGAACCAAAACATCACTATTGGATTCAGAAAAGTGGATTGGGTGCGTCTGTTTTGTTTCTAGTGGCAATTGTTGCTTCGTTTCGTTTCCCGATCGAATCAGTGCATTAAATGCCACCGTGGCATGGTTTTTGGCACAATAACAAAACTGAACAAAACGAACCAAAACATCACTATTGGATCCATAAAAGTGGATTGGGTGCGTTCGTTTCGTTTCTAGTCGGATCGGTGCATTGTTTCATTTTGCGGTCGAATCGGTGCATTAAATGCAACCCCGGCATGGTTTTTGGCACAGTAGCGAACCAGACCAAACCATCTCAATTGGGGCCAAAAAAATTGATTAGGTGAGTTCGTTTCGATTTCGGCCCGAATTGGTGCATTAAATGTAACCCCGGCATGGTTTTCGGCACATTAACGAAACTTACCAAAACGAACAAAAACCATCACTATTGGGTCCAGAAAAGTGGATTAGGTGCGCTCATTTCGTTTCTCGACCGAATCGGTGCATCGTTTTGTTTCTGGCCCAAATTGATGCATCGTTTCGTTTTCAGCCTGAACTGGTGCATCCAATGCAACCCTGTCATTGTTTTTGGCGCAGTAATGAAACTGACCAAAATAAACCAAAACATCACTATTAGGTCCAAAAAAGTGGATTGGGAGCTAGGCCACACCGATTCAGATACGTGTATCGGTATCGGATACGGATACGCTGATACGATACATTATTTTCAAATTAATTTGATACGTCTATACGTTTAGAATTTAAATTCAATATATAAAATAAGTCTCAAATAGAAGAATTTAATCTATAAAATAAGTCTTAGATAGTTGGATTGGTGTTGGAAGCATTTAACACTTGCACATACACTGCTAGTATCGGTTGCCGCCATCTAACTAAAGGAAAAAATCGATCTAAGAAAGTAGGGAGGAAGAGTAAGAATAGTAGTACTGCATCAGTATCGATGGAGTATCGGTGCTGTATCGCGAATCGGAAACGTCCGCGATACGACAGCCGACCGAAGTATCGGCGTGGCGTAGATTGGGAGCGTTCATTTCATTTCTGGACTGAATCGGTGCATCATTTCGTTTCTGGTCCGAATTGGTGCATCATTTCGTTTTCAGTCCGAACCGGCGCATTAAATGCGACCCCGACACGGTTTTCGGCACAGTAACGAAACTGACCAAATCGAACCAAAACTGATCTATTGGGTCCAAAAAAGTGGATTCAGTGCATTCGTTTCGTTGCTGGACCGAATCGGTGCATCTTTTGTTTCTGGCCCGAATTGGTGCATCGTTTCGTTTTCGGCCCGAACTGGTGCATTAAATGCAACCCCGACATGGTTTTCGGCTCAGTAATGAAACTAACCAAAACATCACAATTGGGTCCTAAAAATTTGTTCGGGTGCGTTCGTTTCGTTTCCGGCCCGAACCGGTGCATTAAATGCAACCCCGACATGGTTTTCGACACAATAATGAAAGTGACCAGAACGAACCAAAACATCACAATTGGGTCCAAAAAATTGATTGGGTGCGTTCGTTTCATTTTCGGCCTAAACCGGTGCATTAAATGCAACTCCGGCATCGTTTTCGGCACAATAACGAAAATGATCAAAATGAACCAAAACATCACTATTGGATTCAGAAAAGTGGATTGGGTGCGTCTGTTTTGTTTCTAGTGGCAATTGTTGCTTCGTTTCGTTTCCCGATCGAATCAGTGCATTAAATGCCACCGTGGCATGGTTTTTGGCACAATAACAAAACTGAACAAAACGAACCAAAACATCACTATTGGATCCATAAAAGTGGATTGGGTGCGTTCGTTTCGTTTCTAGTCGGATCGGTGCATTGTTTCATTTTGCGGTCGAATCGGTGCATTAAATGCAACCCCGGCATGGTTTTTGGCACAGTAGCGAACCAGACCAAACCATCTCAATTGGGGCCAAAAAAATTGATTAGGTGAGTTCGTTTCGATTTCGGCCCGAATTGGTGCATTAAATGTAACCCCGGCATGGTTTTCGGCACATTAACGAAACTTACCAAAACGAACAAAAACCATCACTATTGGGTCCAGAAAAGTGGATTAGGTGCGCTCATTTCGTTTCTCGACCGAATCGGTGCATCGTTTTGTTTCTGGCCCAAATTGATGCATCGTTTCGTTTTCAGCCTGAACTGGTGCATCCAATGCAACCCTGTCATTGTTTTTGGCGCAGTAATGAAACTGACCAAAATAAACCAAAACATCACTATTAGGTCCAAAAAAGTGGATTGGGAGCTAGGCCACACCGATTCAGATACGTGTATCGGTATCGGATACGGATACCCTGATACGATACATTATTTTCAAATTAATTTGATACGTCTATACGTTTAGAATTTAAATTCAATATATAAAATAAGTCTCAAATAGAAGAATTTAATCTATAAAATAAGTCTTAAATAGTTGGATTGGTGTTGGAAGCATTTAACACTTGCACATACACTGCTAGTATCGGTTGCCGCCATCTAACTAAAGGAAAAAATCGATCTAAGAAAGTAGGGAGGAAGAGTAAGAATAGTAGTACTGCATCAGTATCGATGGAGTATCGGTGCTGTATCGCGAATCGGAAACGTCCGCGATACGACAGCCGACCGAAGTATCGGCGTGGCGTAGATTGGGAGCGTTCATTTCATTTCTGGACTGAATCGGTGCATCATTTCGTTTCTGGTCCGAATTGGTGCATCATTTCGTTTTCAGTCCGAACCGGCGCATTAAATGCGACCCCGACACGGTTTTCGGCACAGTAACGAAACTGACCAAATCGAACCAAAACTGATCTATTGGGTCCAAAAAAGTGGATTCAGTGCATTCGTTTCGTTGCTGGACCGAATCGGTGCATCTTTTGTTTCTGGCCCGAATTGGTGCATCGTTTCGTTTTCGGCCCGAACTGGTGCATTAAATGCAACCCCGACATGGTTTTCGGCTCAGTAATGAAACTAACCAAAACATCACAATTGGGTCCTAAAAATTTGTTCGGGTGCGTTCGTTTCGTTTCCGGCCCGAACCGGTGCATTAAATGCAACCCCGACATGGTTTTCGACACAATAATGAAAGTGACCAGAACGAACCAAAACATCACTATTGGATCCAGAAAAGTGGATTGGGTGCGTTCGTTTCATTTCTAGTTGGAATCGGTGCATCGTTTCGTTTCCCGGTCGAATTGGTGCATTAAATGCAACCCTGGCATGGTTTTCGGCACGGTAACGAATCTGACCAAAATGAATCAAAACATTACTATTGGGTACAAAAAAGAGGATTGGGTGTCTTCGTTTTGGTTCTGGCCCGAATTGGTGCATCGTTTCGTTTTTGGCCCGAACAGGTGCATTAAATGTAACCCCGGCATGGTTGTCGGCACAGTAACGAAACTCACCAAAACATCACTATTGGGTCCAAAAAAGTAGACTGGTTGCGTTCATTTCATTTCTGGACCGAATCGGTCCATCGTTTCGTTTCTGGCCCGAATCGGTGCATCGTTTCATTTCCGGCCTGAATCGGTGCATTAAATGCAACCGCGGCATGATTTTTGACTCAATAATGAAACTGACCAAAACAACACAATTGGGTCCTAAAAATTTGTTTGGGTGCGTTCGTTTCGTTTCCGGCCCGAACCGGTGCATTAAATGCAATCCCGACTTGGTTTTCGACACAATAATGAAAGTGACAAGAACGAACCAAAACATCACTATTGGATCCAGAAAAGTCGATTGGGTGCGTTCGTTTCATTTCTAGTCCGAATCGGTCCATTAAATGCAACCCCGGCATGGTTTTTGGCACAATAACGAAAGTGACCAGAATGAACCAAAACATCACTATTGGATTCAGAAATGTGGATTGGGTGCGTCCGTTTTGTTTCTAGTCGGAATCGGTGCATCATTTCCTTTCCCGATCGAATCGGTGCATTAAATGCAACCCAGCCATGGTTTTCAGCACAATATCGAAACTGAACAAAACAAACCAAAACATCACTATTGGGTACAAAAAAGTAGATTGGGTGCGTTCGTTTCGTTTCTAGTCGGATCGGTGCAACGTTTCATTTCGCGGTCGAAGCGGTGCATTAAATGCAACCCCGGCATGGTTTTCGGCACAGTAGTGAAACTGACCAAATCATCTCAATTGGGGCCAAAAAAATTGATTAGGTGAGTTCGTTTCGATTTCGGCCCGAACTTGTGCATTAAATGCAACCCCGACATGGTTTTCGGCACATTAACAAAACTGACCAAAACAAACAAAAACCATAACTATTGGGTCCAGAAAAGTGGATTGGGTGCGCTCATTTTGTTTCTGGACCGAATCGGTGCATCGTTTTGTTTCTGGCCCGAATTGATGCATCGTTTCGTTTTCAGCCCGAATTGGTGCATCAAATGCAACCCTGTCATTGTTTTTGGCGCAGTAACGAAACTGATCAAAATAAACCAAAACATCACTATTAGGTCCAAAAAATTTGATTGAGAGCGTTCATTTCATTTCTGGACCGAATCGGTGCATCATTTCATTTCTGGCACGAATTGCTGCATCATTTTGTTTTCGGCCCGAACTGGCGCATTAAATGCGACCCCAGCAAGGTTTTTGGTACAGTAACGAAACTGACCAAAACGAAGCAAAACTGATCTATTGGGTCCAAAAAACTGGATTCGGTGCGATTGTTTCGTTTCTGGACCGAATCGGTGCATCATTGTGTTTCTGGCCCGAATTGGTGCATCCTTTCATTTTCGGCACGAACTGGTGCATTAAATGAAACCCCGACATGGTTTTTGGCTCAGTAACGAAACTAACCAAAACATCACAATTGGGTCCTAAAAAGTTGTTTGGGTGCGTTCGTTTCGTTTTCGACCCGAACCGGTGCATTAAATGCAACCCCGGCCTGGTTTTGACACAATAATGAAAGTGACCAAAACGAACCAAAACATCACTATTGGATCAAGAAAAGTGGATTGGGTGCGTTCGTTTCATTTCTAGTCGGAATCGGTGCATCGTTTCATTTCCCGGTCGAATCACTGCATTAAATGCAACCCTGGCATGGTTTTTGGCACAATATCGAAACTGAACAAAACGAACCAAAACATCACTATTGGGTGCAAAAAAGTTGATTGGGTGTGTTTGTTTTGTTTCTGGCACAAATTGGTGCAACGTTTTGTTTTCGGCCCAAACCGGTACAATAAATGCAACCCCGACATCGTTGTCGGCACAGTAACGAAACTGACCAAAACGAACGAAAACATCACTATTGGGTCCAAAAAAGTAGATTGGGTGCATTCATTTCATTTCTGGACCGAATCGGTGCATCATTTCGTTTCTGGCCCGAATCGGTGCATCATTTTGTTTCTCGCCGAATTGGTGCATCGTTTCGTTTTTGGCCTGAACCAGCGCATTAAATGTGACCCTAGCACAGTTTTCGGCACAGTAACAAATGATGAGTCCGGCCCAGGTTGGATAGGATGAAAAGCCCGACACACCGACCCGGCTACAACGCCACTAGGGCCTCCTGTTGCACCTCGGCGGTCTTAGCACCAGCAGCCGAAATTACGACACACCGATCCGGCTACAAACGCCACTTGGGCCTCTTGTTTCGCCTCGGCAATCTTAGCACCGCACTCCAGCGCACCCCTCGGGGAAAGGCCCAATCGCCCCAATAGACTAGTCTGATAGGGGAAGGGTGGCTCTCCTTTTTAAGGTGACTTCCTCCCCCCTAGATAAGAAAGGTGGGATTATTTAGAGGCTCACACGGTTGCCGCTCGACTACAACTTTGTTGCGTCTTTGCCAGCGGGTAATAGTGGAGGATGTCCTCATCAAAAAAACTGACCAAAACGAACCAAAACTGATCTATTGGATCCAAAAAAGTGGATTGGGTGCGCTCATTTCGTTTCTGGACCGAATCGGTGCATCGTTTCGTTTCTGGCCCGGATTGGTGCATCGTTTCGTTTTCAGCCTGAACTGGTGCATTAAATGCAACCCAGGCAAGGTTTTCAGTGCAGTAACGAAACTGACCAAAATAAACCAAAACATGACTATTTGGTCGAAAAAAATGGATTGGGAGCGTTCATTTCATTTCCGTACCGAATCGGTGCATCGTTTCGGTTCCGGGCTGAATTGGTGCATCGTTTTGTTTTCGGCCCGAACCGGCGCATTAAATGTGACCACGGCACGGTTTTTGGCACAGTAACGAAACTGACCAAAATGAACCAAAACTTATCTATTGGGTCCAAAAAAGTGGATTCGGTGCGTTTGTTTCGTTTCTGGACCGAATCGGTGCATCATTTTGTTTCTGGCCCGAATT
This sequence comes from Echinochloa phyllopogon, assembly GCA_033239725.1. Classification (NCBI taxonomy): domain Eukaryota; kingdom Viridiplantae; phylum Streptophyta; class Magnoliopsida; order Poales; family Poaceae; genus Echinochloa; species Echinochloa phyllopogon. Next base: position 33,353,173 of record BTCW01000014.1, on the reverse strand, counting down.
GGTGCATCGTTTCATTTTCGGCCCGAACCGGTGCATTAAATTCAACCCCGACATGGGTTTTGGCACAATAATGAAAGTGACTAGAACGAACCAAAACATCACTATTGGATTCAGAAATGTGGACTGGGTGCGTTCGTTTTGTTTCTAGTCGGAATCGGTGCAATGTTTTGTTTCCCGATCGAATCGGTGCATTAAATGCAACCCCGGCAAGGTGTTCGGCATAGTAATGAAACAGACCAAAACATCACTATTGGGTCGAAAAAAGTAGATTGGGTGCGTTCATTTCATTTCTGGACCGAATCGGTGCATCATTTCATTTCTGGCCTGAATTGGTGCGTCGTTTCGTTTTTGGCCCGAGCTGGTGCATTAAATGCAACCCCGACATGGATTTCGGCTCAGTAACGAAACTGACCAAAACATCACAATTGGGTCCTAAAAAGTTGTTTGGGTGCGTTCGTTTAGTTTTCAGCCCGAATCGGTGCATTAAATGCAACCCCGGCATGGTTTTCGACAAAATAATGAAAGTGACCAGAACGAACCAAAACATCACTATTGGATCAAGAAAAGTGGATTGGGTGCGTTCGTTTCATTTCTAGTCGGAATCGGTGCATCGTTTCGTTTCCCGGTCAAATCGGTGCATTAACTGCAACCCTGGCATGTTTTTCGGCACAGTAACGAATGTGACCAAAACGAATCAAAACATCACTATTGGGTACAAAAAAGTGGATTGGGTGTGTTCGTTTTGGTTCTGGCCCAAATTGGTGCATCGTTTCGTTTTCGGCCTGAACAGGTGCATTAAATGCAACCCCAACATGGTTGTCGGCACAGTAATGAAACTGACAAAAATGAACCAAAACATCACTATTGGATTTAGAAAAGTGGATTGGGTGCGTTCGTTTCGTTTCTGGTCGGAATCGGTGCATCGTTTCGTTTCCCGGTCGAATCGGTGCATTAAATGCAACCCTGCCATGGTTTTCGGCACAATAACGGAACTCACTAAAACGAACCAAAACATCACTATTTCATCCAGAAAATTTGATTGGATGCGTTCGTTTCATTTCTAGTCGGATTGGTGTATCGTTTCGTTTCTCGGTTGAATCGTTGCATTAAATGCAACCCCGGCATGGTTTTCGGCACAGTAGCGAAACTGACCAAACCATCACAATTGGGGCCAAAAAAATTGATTGGGTGCGTTCGTTTCGTTTTCGGCCCGAACCGGTGCATTAAATGCAACCCCCGCAAGGTTTTCGGCACAATAACGAAAGTGACCAGAACGAACCAAAACATCACTATTTAATTTTACTGAAAGCATCATCATCACTATTTAGTTTTACTGAAAGCATCATCATCACTATTTAGTTTTACTGAAAGCATCATCTGTATTTAGTTTTACTGAAAGCATCATCATCACTATTTAGTTTTACTGAAAGCATCATCATCCAGAAAACTGGATTGGATGCGTTGGTTTCGTTTCTACTCGGATTGGTGCATCCTTTTGTTTCGCGGTCGAATCGGTGCATTAAATGCAACCCCAACATGGTTTTTGGCACATTAACAAAACTGACCAAAACAAACAAAAACCATCACTATTGGGTCCAGAAAAGTGGATTGGGTGCGCTCATTTCATTTCTGGACCGAATCGGTGCATCGTTTTGTTTCTGGCCTGAATTGATGCATCGTTTCGTTTTCAGCCCGAACTGGTGCATCAAATGCAACCCTGTCATTGTTTTCAGCGCAGTAACGAAACAGACCAAAATGAACCAAAACTGATCTATTGGGTCCAAAAAAGTGGATTCGGTGCGTTTGTTTCGTTTCTGAACCGAATCGGTGCAAAAAATTGTTTCTGGCCCGAATCGGTGCATCGTTTCGTTTCTGGCCCGAATTGGTGCATCATTTCGTTTTCGGCCCGAACCGACGCATTAAATGCGACCCCGGCATGGTTTTCGGCACAGTAACGAAACTGACCAAAACGAACCAAAACTGATTTATTGGGTCCAAAAAAGTGGATTCGGTGCGATTGTTTCGTTTCTAGACCGAATCGGTGCATCATTTTGTTTCTGGCCCGAATTGGTGCATCATTTCGTATTTGGTCTGAACTGGTGCATTAAATGCAACACCGACATGGTTTTCGGCTCAGTAACGAAACTGACCAAAACATCACAATTGGGTCCTAAAAATTTGTTTGGATGCGTTCGTTTCGTTTCCGGCCCGAACCGGTGCATTAAATGCAACCCCGACATGGTTTTCGACACAATAATGAAAGTGACCAGAATGAACCAAAACAACACTATTGGATCCATAAAAGTGGATTGGGTGCGTTCGTTTCATTTCTAGTCGGAATCGGTGCATCGTTTCGTTTCTCGGTCGAATCGGTGCATTAAATGCAACCCTGACATGGTTTTTAGCACAGTAACGAATCTGACCAAAACGAATCAAAACATCACTATTGGGTACAAAAAAAGCGGATTCGGTGTGTCCGTTTTGGTTCTGGCACGAATTGGTGCATCGTTTCATTTTCAGCCCGAACCGGTGCATTAAATGCAACCCCGTCATGGTTGTCGGCACAGTAATGAAACTAACCAAAACATCACAATTGGGTCCTCAAAAGTTGTTTCGGTGCATTCGTTTCGTTTTCGGCGAGAACCGGTGCATTAAATGCAACCCCGGCATGGTTTTTCACACAATAATGAAAGTGACCAAAACGAACCAAAACATCACTATTGGATCAAGAAAAGTGGATTGGGTGCGTTCGTTTCATTTCTAGTCGGAATCGGTGCATCGTTTCATTTCCCGGTCGAATCGCTGCATTAAATGCAACCCTGGCATAGTTTTTGGCACAATATCGAAACTGAACAAAACGAATCAAAACATCACTATTGGGTGCAAAAAAGTGGATTGGGTGTGTTTGTTTTGTTTCTGGCCCAAATTGGTGTAACGTTTCGTTTTCGGCCCAAACGGGTACAATAAATGCAACCCCGACATCGTTGTTGGCACGGTAATGAGACTGACCAAAATGAACCAAAACATCACTATTGGGTTAAAAAAAGTAGATTGGGTGCGTTCATTTCATTTCTAGACCGAATCGGTGCATCGTTTCGTTTCTGGCCCGAATCGGTGCATCATTTCGTTTCTCGCCCGAATTGGTGCATCGTTTCGTTTTCGGCCTGAACCGGCGCATTAAATGTGACCCCAGCACGGTTTTCAGTACAGTAACAAATGATGAGTCCGGCTCAGGTTGGATAGGATGAAAAGCCCGACACAACGACCCGGCTACAACGCCACTAGGGCCTCCTGTTGCGCCTCGTCAGTCTTAGCACCAGCAGCCGAAATTACGACACACCGATCCGGCTACAATGCCACTTGGGCCTCTTGTTGCGCCTCGGCAATCTTAGCACCGCACTCCGGTGCACCCCTCGGGGAAAGGCCCAATCGCCCCAAAAGACTAGTCTGATAGGGGAAGGGTGTCTCTCCTTTTTAAGGTGACTTCCTCTGATTCGAACCCGCTAGGGTTTGCGCCCGATCTTTCGATGAGAGGGGGATAACTTCGATTTAGACTGGAGTGACATTCACGGCCCGACTACAACTGTCCAAGGACGCTGCGCCTTAGCAACCGATACACCCACTCCAGCGGTCGCCGCGATCTTGTGGAGCACGATCAACCAAACCACTAGGGTAATTCTTGCAAGCAATCGAAGAACAAGCAAGAACAAGTAGAACAAGCAACTCAATTGCTAATATGGAGTTAATAACCAATCTGAAAAACATAGAGGTGGGGTTCCGTAGACTCGAAGACGGGCGGCTGGACCAGCACGCGCGCTTACAAGCAAGTAGCAATGGCTAAACTTTCATCTATACAAAACCCAAGTGTTCTTGGTGGCGGCTAAGGGGTATAAGACAAGGAAGGACGACCGCAGGGGTGCTGGGGTCGTGTTCCAACCCTAGGACGCGTCCATAATGGACTCTACATGATACACGGCCCATTGGGCCAAAATAAGATGGCGCAGCATCATGGGCAGCAAACATCTCGGAGAAAATAGACGATTCTGGAAGACTCCGAATAGATATGGATGGGCGGTCGGATCCGTTGGAAAGTAGACTTGATAAGATTTCCGTGAAGTACTTGAACGCCCCAATCCGAGTCCGTATGCGACCGTGGTGTCCATCACAAGTTGATGTTTTTCTGCAGTCCGAATCCAGACTTTCCAAAACGTGTTGGATTTGGTCTCTTTCCTTCCTTGGGCCATTGTGACGTGGTAGCGTGATGGAAAACATGGAAATACTTAGAATTGGTCCCCAATCAACTTCTTTGGTCCTCCATGCCTTCCATGTATGTTTAACATTCTTTTTGATAAATCTATATATTTCTGAAAATGACATTGAACACACATCATGGCGTATGGTCATATCCGAGCATGTGATGTCCTCATCATTCTCCCCTTCTTGGCTGCAAGTCATCCTCGACTTGCTCTAGTTGCATTCAGAAGTTCTTGGTTTGAAGTGGGAATATGGAGCAAAAACTATACTGTCCGACAAAACCCAGGAATGCACCCCTTCTATGGGTTGAACTTGTTGAATAAGAGAAACACTAGGAAAACTTTGCGAGACATTATTAGTGTTAGTGCAGCCCCCTATTTGATCATGGTCTTGCAGCCCAAAAGGAGAATTTAGATTAGAGCAAATATAAACTTTATGCACCAAATACTCTCCTTTGCAATTATACTTGCCAATAAAGTGATATGTATGATTAGACAAGCATGAAAATTCAGAATATGCAAAAAGCTTCTCCTCTAAACATTTTAGATCACAAAGAATATCAAATTCAATATAGCCCAAAGTATTTAAAGAAGACATCAATTTCAGTTCATCTTGTGCACAAGTAATAGGATAGAAAACTTTATCTTCAGTACATTTGTATGGTTCCAAACCAAAAGAATCACGCTCATTCACTAATTGTGACATATGAGTAAAATAATCATCAACACACAAGTCCTCTTTATCACAAGGAATAACAAGTAATTCATCTCGTGACAAAGGTAAATCTATAACAGTTTCTACTATTTATTGCTATTGATAAGCATGCAAAGTGGACAAGTTTTTAATATCATGGGTCACATCATTCTTGCAAGTATTCGTAGCTAAGAAAATCTCCTTTTCAGCACTTACGGCAAGCCAAAACAATGATGCAATATTGTTGTATGATTTGCTAATTAGCATGGTTCAAATTTCAGAATTAAGCCCTTTCATGAACCTACTCATAACATCTTCCTTGCATTCATCTAATCCACCAAACATGACACAAATCTTAAAGCTATGATAGTATTCTTTGATAGTCCTACTACCTTGCTTCAATTTGTCCAATTTTGCAAGTAAACAATCAGCATAATATTCAGGAACATATTCATCTTGAAAAAGCATTTTAAAATCTTTCCAAGTTTGTGGAACTCTATTGTGCCTACAAATATGTTTCCATATAATCAAAGCATATTTTGTTAAAGCACTAGAAGCAGCAAAAATCATTTCATGTTCAGACAAGTCATAACTATCAAATTCTGCATCTACCTGAAGCTCCCAATCAATATAAGCTTTAGGATCAAACATACCAGCATATAATGGCAAATGTTGAATGACATCCTGAAGATGAGGGTCTAGTTCCAACTGCTCAAAAATTTCTGTATCACCTGCCATGATTTGTAGAAAACGAGAAACACAAAAACAAGATGTATCCTCCTGTCAACTACTAGATGTGTTGGTTGTAATTCTCTCAAACTGAACTTGTTCAAAACAAGCTCTTACAAGTTCTTACCAAGCAAAACAGGAGGTGACGGCAACCAACAAGACAACAACCTCGAAGATAGTGTATCGGTGCCGCAGCAACAAGACCTGTCAAGCTGTAGTCGTATATGTGGAGCTATAGGTGGGCTGAAAACAAGGAATAGCTAGCACCCCGTTAGTTAAAATAAAGCAAGCTGAATAATTATTCAATGGTGGTACCGTGCTGGTCCTAGCCTAGACCAAGCTAGAGACGCGAGCCTGGACACAAGGGAAGTCACAACGCACCACCGAAAACAATATATACTCACAATGAACAGATCAGCCCCTTTCTTTCTTTTTTTTCTTTTATTTTTTTCTTCTTTTTTTCTCTTTTTTTCCTTTTTTTTCCTTTTCTTTTGGGGCACTAAGATCTTCTGATGGATGGTGTAATAACCAAAACAAATGGCAGCATACAACACCTATCAAAACAGATTTACAATTCTTATTTCAGCTAGCAAGATGCGCAAATCTCCAAGGTGATTGCGGAGTGCTCAGAAGGAATTTTAGACCAATGTCAGATGCGTTGGAAAGAGCACGAGTTAAGCTTTCCAGATTGTACTAAAACACCCAATTTGGAGATCGGACACAGAAACTGCAATAGTTTTTGTGTCGTGCTGGACAGGAACTCCGAAACAAAATGTGACAAGAACTCGAAACTCTAAAGAACTAAACTAAGACCAGCAACTCGACGCGACCGATGCAACCGAAAACTCAACAAGCCCTAACTATGCAGTACTAGCAAAGGCTCAAGGGGTTTATAGGATTGCGGTAAAACTAATCTACTTTTTTTTGCTTTTCTGGACTATAGGAAAAAAATCAGCAAAGAATTGGATAACTCTCACCGATAAACCTTGCTCTGATACCAACTGATGCAAACCCGCTAGGGTTTGCACCCGATCTTTCGATGAGAGGGGGATAACTTCGATTTAGACTGGAGTGACGTTCACGGCCCGACTACAACTGTCCAAGGACGCTGCGCCTTAGCAACCGATACACCAACTCCAGCGGTCATCACGATCTTGTGGAGCACGATCAACCAAACCACTAGGGTAATTCTTGCAAGCAATCGAAGAACAAGCAAGAACAAGTAGAACAAGCAACTCAATTGCTAATATGGAGTTAATAACCAATCTGAAAAACATAGAGGTGGGGTTCCGTAGACTCGAAGACGGGCGGCTGGACCAGCACGCGCGCTGACAAGCAAGTAGCAATGGCTAAACTTTCATCTATACAAAACCCAAGTGTTTTTGGCGGCGGCTAAGGGGTATAAGACAAGGGAGGACGACCGCAGGGGTTCTGGGGTCGTGTTCCAACCCTAGGACGCATCCATAATGGACTCTACATGATACACGGCCCATTGGGCCAAAATAAGATGGCGCAGCATCATGGGCAGCAAACATCTCGGAGCAAATAGACGATTCTGGACGACTCGGAATAGATATGGATGTGCGGTCGGATCCGTTGGAAAGTAGACTTGATAAGCTTTACGTGAAGTACTTGAACGCCCCAATCCGATTCTGTATGCGACCGTGGTGTCCATCACAAGTTGATGTTTTTCTGCAGTCCGAATCCAGACTTTCCAAAACGTGTTGGATTTGGTCTCTTTCCTTCCTTGGGCCATTGTGACGTTGTAGAGTGATGGAAAACATGGAAATACTTAGAATTTGTCCCCAATCAACTTCTTTGGTCCTCCATGCCTTCTATGTATGTATAACATTCTTTTTGATCCAGCTATATATTTCTGAAAATGACATTGAACACACATCATGGCGTATGGTCATATCCCAGCATGTGATGTCCTCATTATCCTCCCCCCTAGATAAGAAAGGTGGGATTATTCAGAGGCTCACACGGTCGCCGCCCGACTACAACTTTGTTGCGTCTTTGCCAGCGGGTAATAGTGGAGGATGTCCTCATCAACAAAACTGACCAAAACGAACCAAAACTGGTCTATTGGATCCAAAAAAGTGGATTTGGTGCGCTCATTTCGTTTCTGGACCGAATCGGTGCATCGTTTCGTTTCTGGCCCGAATAGGTGCATCATTTCATTTTCAGCCTGAACTGGTGCATTAAATGCAACCTAGACAAGGTTTTCAGTGCAGTAACGAAACTGACCAAAATAAACCAAAACATGACTATTTGGTCCAAAAAAATGGATTGGGAGCGTTCATTTCATTTCCGTACTGAATCGGTGCATCGTTTCGGTTCCGGGCCGAATTTGTGCATCGTTTTGTTTTTGGCCTGAACCGGCGCATTAAATGTGACCCCAGCACGGTTTTCGGCACAGTAACAAAACTGACCAAAATGAACCAAAACTGATCTATTGGGTCCAAAAAAGTGGATTCGGTGCGTTTGTTTCGTTTCTGGACCGAATCGGTGCATCATTTTGTTTCTGGCCCGAATTGGTGCATCGTTTTATTTTCGGTCCGAACCGGTGCATTAAATGCAACCCCGGCATGGTTTTTGGCACAATAATGAAAGTGACCAGAACGAACCAAAACATCACTATTGGATTCAGAAATGTGGATTGGGTGCGTTCGTTTTGTTTCTAGTCGGAATCGGTGCAATGTTTTGTTTCCCGATCGAATCGGTGTATTAAATGCAACCCTGGCATGGTTTTCGGCACAATAACGAAACTGACCAAAATGAACCAAAACATCACTATTGGGTCCAAAAGAGTGGATTGGGTTTGTTCATTTTGTTTCTGGACTGAATTGGTCCATCGTTTGGTTTTCAGCCTAAACAGGTGCATTAAATGCAACCCCGGCATGGTCTTCGGCATAGTAATGAAACAGACCAAAACGAACCAAAACATCACTATTGGGTCAAAAAAAGTAGATTGAGTGCGTTCATTTCATTTCTAGACTGAATCGGTGCATCGTTTCATTTCTGGCGTGAATTGGTGCATCGTTTCGTTTTCGGCCCGAACTGGTGCATTAAATGCAACCCCGACATGGATTTCGGCTCAGTAACGAAACTGACCAAAACATCACAATTGGGTCCTAAAAAGATGTTTGGGTGCGTTCGTTTCGTTTCCGGCCCGAACCGGTGCATTAAATGCAACCCAGGCATGGTTTTCGACACAATAATGAAAGTGACCAGAACGAACCAAAACATCACTATTGGATCCAGAAAAGTGGATTAGGTGTGTTCGTTTCGTTTCTAGTAGGAATCGGTTCATTGTTTCGTTTCCCGGTCGAATCGGTGCATTAAATGCAACCCTGGCATGGTTTTCAGCACAGTAACAAATCTGACCAAAACGAATCAAACATCACTATAGGGTACAAAAAAGTGGATTGGGTGTGTTCATTTTGGTTCTGGCCCGAATTGGTGCATCGTTTCATTTTCGGCCCGAACTGGTGCATTAAATGCAACCCCGTCATGGTTGTCGGCACAATAACGAAACTGACCAAAATGAACCAAAACAACACTATTGGGTCCAAAAAAGTAGACTGGTGCGTTCATTTCATTTCTAGACCAAATCGGTGCATCGCTTCGTTTCTGGCCCAAATCGGTGCATCGTTTCGTTTCCGGCCTGAATCGTTGCATTAAATGCAACCCCGACATGATTTTTGACACAATAACCAAACTGACCAAAACATCACAATTGGGTCCAAAAAAATTGATTGGGTGCGTTCGTTTCGTTTTCGGCCCGAACCGGTGCATTAAATGCAACCCCGGCATGGTTTTCGACACAATTAAAAAAATGACCAAAATGAACCAAAACATAACTATTGGATTCAGAAAACTGGATTGGGTGCGTCCGTTTTGTTTCTAGTCGGCACCGGTGCATCGTTTCGTTTCGAGATCGAATCGGTGCATTAAATGCAACCCTGGCATGGTTTTCGGCACAATAATGAAACTGGCCAAAACGAACCAAAACATCACTATTGGATCCGGAAAAGTGGATTGGGTGCGTTCATTTCGTTTCTAGTTGGAATCAGTGCATCGTTCCGTTTACCAGTCGAATCGCTGCATTAAATGCAACCCTGGCATGGTTTTCGGCACAATATCGAAACTGAACAAAACGAACTAAAACATCACTATTGGGTCCAAAAAAGTAGATTGGGTGCATCGTTTCGTTTTCGGCCCAGACTGGTGCATTACATACAACCCCGACATGGTTTTCGGCTCAGTAACGAAACTGACCAAAACATCACAATTGGGTCCTAAAAATTTGTTTGGGTGCATTCGTTTCGTTTCTGGCCTGAACCGGTGCATTAAATGCAACCCCGGCATGGTTTTCGACACAATAACGAAATTGACCCAAACGTACCAAAACATCATTATTGGATCCAGAAAAGTGGATTGGGTGCGTACGTTTCATTTCTATTCGGAATCTGTGCAAGGTTTCGTTTCCCGGTCGAATCGGTGCATTAAATACAACCCTGTCATGGTTTTCGGCACAGTGACGGAACTGACCAAAACGAACCAAAGCATCACTATTTGGTCCAAAAAAGTGGATTGGGTGTGTTCGTTTTTTTCTGGCCCGAATTGGTGCATCGTTTCATTTTCGGCCCGAAACGGTGCATTAAATGCAACCCCGGCATGGTTGTCGGCACAGTAACGACACTGACCAAAACGAACCAAAACATCACGATGAGGACATCCTTGGGCATGATTTGGCTAGGCGCACGACAGTGTAGGCGGCACCCGTGTTACCGGTTTGGCTATGCGCACAACAGTGTAGGCGGTAGTCGTGGCCCAGCGGGAGCTCGGTTTGGCCAGCGCACGACAGTGTAGGCGGCAGCTGTGCACACGGTTTGGCCAGGCGCACAATAGTATATGCGGCAGCCGTGCGCGTCCGAATTATCCCACCTCGCTTAGCAAAGAGGGAGGAAGCCACCTTAAAAGGGAGAGTCACCCTTCCTCTATCAGACTAGTCTTTTAGGGACATTGGACCTTTCCTTGAGTGAGTGTGCCTAAGAACTGTTGGGGGCTGGGCAACCTTAATTTGTCGAGGCCAACCCCACGCCTGGGCCGGATGCATCATTTGGTATCAGAGCTGGGCCTTCGGTTAAAGGGGTGGGAATGATGAGTGTTGGCGGTCATTACAACCCAACTTCGACCACCAATACTCGGGAATAAAAGAGGCTTTATGTAACATTCCATGTACTTAGGTTTTAGTTCTAATAAAGTTCCACGAGTTTTGGTGAGTGTTGCTTATGCAGGTACAGTATCTACAAATACGTGCTATAGGGGTCGGAAATGACCAATTCGGCTGGACGACACGTTCGGCCGGTTACCCCCCTTAGCCGTACAGGCCAGCGGGAGCCGTCCACGTCAACCAAATGACAACACACGACACGTGGATGACCGCCATCACATCCCGGAGCACCGACACGTCATCCTGGGCCGAATCAACTCAAACCCAAGCACTAGAGGCCAGCCCAAGGGGTCCAGGAGCAAGAGGCGGTGCACGGGGGGCGTTCTGGGCTGAAAGCCCAGTTCAGCCGAACCCACCAGTTCGGCCGAACCGCCCCCAATGCACCAACCGCCTCCAGGAGTGCATCCAAGCCGTCCAGAGCCAAGGCGGTGGATCCAGGGGTTCGGCCGAACCGACCTGTTCGGCAGAACCCGGTCTCTTCGCCCGAATCAACAGGGAATATCCCCTGGATCCCTCGGCGGTTACTCCACTCCAAACCGCCTTAGGACACCTATATAAGCAGTGGCATACACCTTGTATCAAACACAACACAAGAGAAGAAGAAGAGTAGGCATCGCTAGGTTCTGCCACTCAGTAGAAATAGGGAGAGAGGAGAGGTGAGCGTCCCGGAGAGGAGCCGGAGTGTCGGCCCCTCTTCCCGCTGTACCTCTACGGATGCGGCTCTGCTTCGAGTGACATTCGGGTCATGTCTGGTAACTCTTGTATCTCTTTCTGATTAATTGAGCATTCAGTTCTTACATCTATATACTTGTCTCGTTCTTCGTTCAATGCTTAGTTGATTGGTATAACTGTATACTGGTTGCTTAGCTTGGGTGCTTATCTTGCTATAGGAGATAAGTAGTTATTGACTAGTGTAGGAGTGGTTCCAAGACTAGCTAGTAACCCTAGTTTCTGCCCGTCGCAATGGAGGTGGTAGCCGTAAGGTGGTGACAGCCCTTTCGGTCTTCGTAGTCCATCACGTTAGTTCCGGTGTCCTAGGACCCAAGGTTCAGGGTAACTGGCACCCCTTCTCATCCCTTTCTATGTGTCGGAGGCTCTGTAGTCCCGAAGCAAGTATCTATCTGTATCTTCTGCTCTGCTCAGTCAATCGGTAGAATACCCTTACCAGACCTGTACCCTCTCTACCCTCCTACCTCTTCTCTTCTCTCCTTGTTGTCGTCATCCACCTCATCCATTTCATTCATCCACTCCATCTACCTAGGACAACTTAGTTTGGAATCAGTCCACTTCTCGTTCTCCGTGGAAATCGATACCTTGGAATACTCTCGGGTGAAAGCTACATCGGTATCTGTCCGCTTGCGGATTTATCTGTAGGCCGTAAGGAGTGCCAACAAGCTTTCTGGCACCGTTGCCGGGGAACGGTAGCTGTTCTGATTCCGAACCCAAGTTGTCCGTGTATCCCACCACCATCCACCATCCATATGGATCCCACTCTTACCATACGCCAACACTCGGCTCCAAAGGGCGCTTATTTGGAGCCACCACCATCATCACATCCCATATCCACACCCGGCTATGAGCTACGTCCCGGCTTCATAGCCATGGTTCGTGAGCAATCGTTCTCAGGAACGAAGGCCGAGAGTCCATACGCGCATTTGCGCGAGTTTGAGCAACTCTGCTCATGCCTGACCATTGCGAGCATGACACAAGAGACACTCAAATGGAAGCTATTCTCGTTTTCACTAGCGGGCGGAGCAAAGAAATGGTACTCTCTGGCTGTCAGTACTATGGACGGGAGCTGGGACGTTCTCAAGGAAAAATTCTGCCTAAACTTCTTCCCAGTCTCCAAGGTAGCCAGTCTCCGAGCGGAAATCATTAACTTTAAGCAATTAAAGGGAGAATCGTTAGGAGCTGCCTGGGCTCGTTTCAAGCAAATATTGGCCTCAGGACCGGACCTAAGCCTACCAGAACCTGTTGTTTTACAACACTTCAGCCTTGGCCTCTGTCCCGTAGCCGCAACTTTCTTGGACTCTGCTTCAAAAGGGTCATTTTTTCATTTGACTCCTAGTGAAGCGAGGATAGTCCTGGAGCGCATCCTGGATGACACTCCCTACACTGGAGTCTATGACGAACTCCCTGATGAAGAAGAGAAGCAGCCTAAACCTGAAGAGCCTGTACACCAACGATCCAAATCTATCAGCCCTTCCATTCCATCAGAACCCGATGCTCAATTTGAACCACAACCTTACTCTAGCCTGGACTACTATCCTCCACTCTACACCACTCCCTACGATTTTGACGATGGTCTATTCGATGACATCGACTGTGCCATACGTTTCCCACGGGGACAATGTGTAGAGCAAAAGGATCCACCACCCGACAAGGAAGCACTAGAATATCAAAGAGAGTACTTAGGCCGTCTCTCTGTCATCAAGAGTCAGGAATGGCTAGACGAGGCCGAAGCCTCGACCAAGGTTGTCAAAATGCCCAAAAGGATCAGAAGCATATTCTATGAAGTTATGGGCAATGACAAAGAAATCGGGTACGACCCAAGCCTCGGAATCAACATAATCTCTAGCTCTTTGGTGCGAGCGCAACTCCCCGATGAACCATGGTCATTATCTCAGAAACGTTTAAGGTTCACATCGGGAAGGATCCTCGACTGTTTAGGGGTCTTGCGGGTCACACCCGTTAAGATTAATGACCCTGAACTTTTCTTGGATTTCCATATCTTTGACCTACCTGAAAATTCCACTTACTCCATCTTTATTGGTAGGCCAATCATGAAAATCCTAGAAAATTCACCAATAATCCAGCTAGAGCTTAGGATCGGAGAAGAACTCGTCCCAGTCTCTTATTCTTATTCCTTGAATACCCCAATAAAGACAGATCCCGATCCTGAGCCAATAGAGGAGGTCATGTCAACATCCTTGATAGACTTAGAGCAACATTTCCTAGAAGGAGATGCCCAATTCCTTATGGAGGAAGAAGAGATTCATCCTCCAGTCGAACCTAAGCCTCTTCCCTCTGGATTGAAGTGTGCTTCCCTCTTTAAGGATGGACAAACTCCAGTGACCATCAGTGACAAACCCCCTGGAACCCAACCGACTTTCACTGCCCTGGAGGAGGATCGATCAGTCTTAGGACACTCGATCCAAGATTTCAAAGGGATTACTCCTAACCTTCATACACATCATATCCCTATCTTATCTTACCTTGGAGTCGTAAGACAGTTGTCACAAAGATTCGTCTTTGATCGGGGAAAGACTAGATTCAAAGCCTAAAGCCATCATCTTCTCCTGTCATACTCCAAAATACGACCCTATGCGTACACCTCCCACGAGTAAAGGGGATTCGTAGTTCCTTGGCCACACCGGGCTTTATAGGTGTCTCATCGAAAATTTCTCTCAAATAGCCCAGTCATTGACCACTCTCTTAGCCAAAGAACTCCTCTCGTCTCTAATCAAGAGTGCTATGCTTCCTTTCAAACCCTTAAGAAAGCACTCAGCTTCGCTCCCATCATCCAGCCTCCTGACTGGAGCATCTCGCTAGAAATCATGTGTGATGCGAGCGATTTTGCCGTAAGAGATGTTGTGGGCCAAACCAAGAACAAGAAGCATTATGCTCACTAGCCCCAGCTCAACTACGCAACCACGGAAAAGGAACTCTTAGCAACTATGTTTGTTATAGACAAATTCCGGTCCTACCAAGTTAGGGCAAAGGTCATAGTCTATTCCGACCATACTGCTCTGAAGTATCTTTTGACCAACAAGGATGCGAAACCAAGACACACGCTCCTTGAGATCACAACAATAGAGCCGTGGTATGCCACCATAGTTGACTTCATGGTGCAAGGGTACGTCCCATCAGGTGAAAATAGGAAAAGATTGGTTTATGAGAGCAGACATCACCTATGGGATAACCCATATCTCTTCTGGACACAAGATGGACTCAGGCGATGCATACCTGCACCTGAGGCACATATAACCTGGGAGAAATATCATGCAGCACCTTGTGAACGACATTATGGAGCGTTTAGAACAAAGGTCTGGCAATATGGAGATGCTAAGAAATTTAGCAAGAGATGCCCACACTTCCAGAAACACGGGAATATAAGAGACGCAAAGCCGCTTACCAGTAGTCTTCAATTAGAAACCTTTGGTGTATGGGGAATAGACCCTATGGGTCATTTCCCTAACTCAGAGAACTACGAGTTTACTCTGGTAGCCATAGATCCCGTCTCTAACTGGGTAGAAGCCAAGCCCTACCGAGCCGCAGCCACGAGTCACGCTAAGCAAATGTCCCATGAAACATCTTTCCTCGCTTTGGCGTCCTTGGGCTAGTCATAGGGGCTCCTATCTCATTGACTCCATCTCGCCGAAATATCTAAGTTTGGGGGAGCCGCATTTTATAGCCACACCTTCTCACCCCCAAACTAGTGGTCAAGCAGAACATCCAACACTCACATCAAGAACGCTCTGCAAAAAGATCGTCAATGAGATGGGTGTGCACTAGAGAGATAGACTCCGTAAAAGCACTTTGGGCAAACTAGACCACTCTAGTTTGAGAAAATCAGGACAATTCGGCCAAACCATGTTGGTTCGACCGAAGGACCCCTCTTTTGCCCCCTGAGTGTCCTTTTGGACCCTTGATCCTATCTCTATCCCATCTTGTCTCGAAGTCGCTAGGAAAATGTTGGGAAAGCTGCTTGTCGATCTCAAGTCAGAAACCATCCTCCATCACTTTCCCGAACACGACCAAGTGTTCACATTTCCCAGCCTCCATGACCACCCAAGCCTTATCCAAAGACCTTTCCTCACCCAGGGGTTCCCTCTCCAAGAGTATCACGAGCAAAACTGTCAAAACCCCTAAAGCCTTCTGATTGAACATCCCGAGGAGGAAGAAGAGGAGCCCATGGATGAAGAACCTGAATGGAGATCTGGTGCAAACACACCAGAAATTTAACAATCTCGGTGAGAAGGTCATCGAAGGCGAGCCTTGGCAGATGGACAAGGATGACAAGATCAATGTCCTCTGCCAAGCACCCACAGCAAAATTTAAGAGGCTCGCCAAAGCCACGTAACATCTAGACCTTCACGATCCATCTATAGAGTAGATGTCATGTGGTTGTATCCTGTAGAGCACCATTAGTTTCAATTTATTTCCCAATTCAATTTCCCTTTGCTTAAATCATTGTTTAGGAGGTGCTCTCTTTATTTCCCTTCCAATATTTGATTTTCCAAATCTTAGCTTGATGAATAAATAAAATAAGAGTTGAATGCAGAAAGAATAAAATTGTCGCTCCGGTTGGTGCATTTGAGCCAACCGGAGATTGCCCTGTTTAACGAAAAGATACATGAGTACAGACACGACACAGTGGAGGAACAGGACGAGAACGAGCAGGCCAACCAGCTGACTCAGTACCTTTCAAGGTTGAATCCCTACCAGTGAAGAGTCCAAGCTTGGGGGAGCACCCCCATCAGGTACGTTCCGAATTACTCAGCACTTTGGTCATTCAATTGAAAATACTTCCCTTGAATAAAATTAACTCTCAACCATGCATGGAATGAATCATATGCCTCTCACTTTGGAAATGATGAATGGTTGCTCTGTCATTAATTTTGCCAGTACTTTGTTGCAACTAGTTGCTTGACTATGCTTGATTTATTTGGCATGAGTAAAAATGAACCTAAAAACCTTGTGGGAGCATATGCCTTATTCCAAGTCTAGGTTGTTGTGGGAATTGATATAGTGAGACTTCGGTTGAATTCTATTTCTGCTCTTAGTATGGTGAAAATCTCGGTTGTTTATGCTTTCAAAATTAAAACAAAGTTCCTCATTGGTCATAATACCTACCAGAGCCATATGATAGGATTAGTTCTAAACTTTCTACCATATGCTGCTTGTCATCTTAGTGAGCTTTGTCAAATTGTTGTGACCTTAGTGAGGAATCTTTCATGCTTCTAAGATCGAGATGCACATACACTCCAGCTCTCACTTGCAATTCCTACTTGGGAGTTAGCAAAACCATACCATCATCCATTCCATAAATAAAATTTCATGTTCTTTGCTTCCCTCTCCAAATATCTTTAAAGTAGAGGCATGGGCTATGCAAAAAGGAAAAGAAAAGCATGCCAATTGGCATGGCAAAAAAATGAGAAAAAGAAAAGCATGCCAAAAGGCATGGCAAAAATATGAATAAAAGATAGCCCATGCTCTCGAAAAATAAATCAAGGAGAGGAAGAATCATTCCATGAAATTCCGCCAAATTCCACTCCACATATTCCACTCCACATATTCCACTCCACATATCCCACACACTTGCACTTCTCGATCTTAAGGTATGATTTGTTTCCTCAGAGATCCGGTCTTTGACTTAGCAAAATATAAGATGCTTGTATGCCTTCATTCTTTGTCCCTGAGCCACACAAAAAGCCAAATTAGATGTTAGGATAAAAAGAAGGCAAAGCCTTTGGTGAGGATTCAAATACACTTGAGCGATTGAGTGAACCAATGAGGAACAACTTATCTTTTCACAAAAGGGGTGAAAACTCCGAGATAGGATCCTGAAAAGAGTAGAGTGGAATAAAACTAAGTTAAACTGTTCATCCTTTCAACCGCCCAAGATAAGGAGTTTGCTATAAGCCCCATAGGTAAAATGGTGAATTAATACTTTGCTAAGTGATTCAAGTAAAATTTGAGTACTAGTTGTTTATAAAGTTACCTGCAAGAGAAATGACATTGTAGCAACTCCTGATCCACCGAGCCTAAGTTTTTATCTTTGCTCGAGGACGAGCAAAAAGCTAAGCTTGGGGGAGCTTGTTGGCAGTCATTACAACCCAACTTCGACCACCAATACTCGGGAATAAAAGAGGCTTTATGTAACATTCCATGTACTTAGGTTTTAGTTCTAATAAAGTTCCACAAGTTTTGGTGAGTGTTGCTTATGCAGGTACAATATCTACAAATACGTGCTATAGGGGTCGGAAATGACCAATTCGGCCGAACGACACGTTCGGCCGGTTACTCCCCTTAGCCGTACAGGCCAGCGGGAGCCATCCACGTCAACCAAACGACAACACACGACACGTGGACGACCGCCAACACATCCCGGAGCACCGACACGTCATCCTGGGCCGAATCAACTCAAACTCAAGTACTAGAGGCCAGCCCAAGGGGTCCAGGAGCAAGAGGCGGTGCACGGGGGGCGTTCTGGGCTGAAAGCCCAGTTCGGCCGAACCCACCAGTTCGGCCGAACCGCCCCCAATGCACCAACCGCCTCCAGGAGTGCATCCAAGCCGTCCAGAGCCAAGGCGGTGGATCCAGGGGTTCGGCCGAACCGACCTGTTCGGCAGAACCCGGTCTCTTCGCCCGAATCAACAGGGAATATCCCCTGGATCCCTTGGCGGTTACTCGACTCCAAACCGCCTTAGGACACCTATATAAGCAGTGGCATACACCTTGTATCAAACACAACACAAGAGAAGAAGAAGAGTAGGCATCGCTAGGTTCTGCCACTCAGTAGAAATAGGGAGAGAGGAGAGGTGAGCGTCCCGGAGAGGAGCCGGAGTGTCGGCCCCTCTTCCCGCTGTACCTCTACGGATGCGGCTCTGCTTCGAGTGACTTCCGGGTCATGTCTGGTAACTCTTGTATCTCTTTCTGATTAATTGAGCATTCAGTTCTTACATCTATATACTTGTCTCGTTCTTCGTTCAATGCTTAGTTGATTGGTATAACTGTATACTGGTTGCTTAGCTTGGGTGCTTATCTTGCTATAGGAGATAAGTAGTTATTGACTAGTGTAGGAGTGGTTCCTAGACTTGCCATTAACCTTAGTTTCTGCCCGTCGCAACGGAGGTGGTAGCCGTAAGGTGGTGACAGCCCTTTCGGTCTTCGTAGTCCATCACGTTAGTTCCGGTGTGCTAGGACCCAAGGTTCAGGGTAACCGGCACCCCTTCTCATCCCTTTCTGTGTGTCGGAGGCTCTGTAGTCCCGAAGCAAGTATCTATCTGTATCTTCTGCTCTGCTCAGTCAATCGGTAGAATACCCTTACCAGACCTATACCCTCTCTACCCTCCTACCTCTTCTCTTCTCTCCTTGTTGTCGTCATCCACCTCATCCATTTCATTCATCCACTCCATCTACCTAGGACAACTTAGTTTAGAATCAGTCCACTTCTCGTTCTCCGTGGAAATCGATACCTTGGAATACTCCCGGGTGAAAGCTACATTGGTATCCGTCCGCTTGCGGATTTATCTGTAGGCCGTAAGGAGTGCCAACAATGAGGACATCCTTGGGCATGATTTGGTCAGCCGCACGACAGTGTAGGCGGCAGCTATGTAACCGGTTTGGCCAGGCGCACAACAGTGTAGGCGGCAGTCGTGGCCTAGCGGGAGCTCGGTTTGGCCAGGCGCATGACAATGTAGGCGGCAGCCGTGCATGCGGTTTGGCCAGGCGCACAACACTGTAGGCGGCAGCCATGCGCGTCCGAATTATCCCACCTCGCTTAGCGAAGGAGGAGGAAGCCACCTTAAAAGGGAGAGCCACCCTTCCTCTATCAGACTAGTGTTTTAGGGAGATTGGGTCTTTCCTTGAGTGGGTGTGCCTAAGAACTGTTGGGGGCCGAGCAACCTTAATTTGTCTAGGTCAACCCCACGCCTGGGCCGAATGCATCATTAATGATGAGGACATCATCAGCTTAGATATGACCACATTAATGTCTTGTAAACAAAAAGTGAATCAATAATATATCATGATTATTGTTGCTACATTCGATGAATTGATGCTGCGCCATGATGTGTGTTCATTGTCATTTTCAGAAATACATAAATGGATAAAAAAGAGTGCTAGACACACATGGAAGGCATGGAGGACCAAAGAAGTTGATTGGGGACCAAGTCCAAGTGTTCCCACGTCCTCCACCAGGCCACTACGGCACTTTTGGCCCAAAGATAGAAAGAGATCAAGTCCAAAACGTTTTGGCGCTGGATTCGGACTGCAGTAAAGTGCTGCATTGTGACGGCCGCCACGACTTCATCCGGACTCCATTTTGAGCGTTTAAGTACTTGATGGAAAGCTTATCAAGTCTACTTTCACATGGATCCGGATCATCTTCATATCAATTCGTATGCAGCCGCAACCATCGATTTACTACAGTGACCTTTTCTGTCCACAATGCTGTGTCACATGAATTTGGGCCGATGGGCCGTGTATCAAGTCGGGCCCAATAGGGGCACGTCCTAGGGTTGTGGTGATGCATCCGGCCTAGGTGTGGGGTTGGTCGAGGCCCAACAAATTAAGGTTGCCCGGCCCCCAACAGTTCTTAGGCACACCCACTCAAGGAAAGGCCCAATCTCCCTAAAAGACTAGTCTGATAGGGGAAGGGTGGCTCTCCCTTTTAAGGTGACTTCCTCCTCCCTAGCTAAGCAAGGTGGGGTTATTCAGAGGCTCATACGGTCGCCGCCCGACTACAACTGGGCCACTTGGTCCATTTTATTGCGTCTTTGCCAGCGGGTAATAGTGCAGGAAGATGTCCTCATCATGTGGGATGACCCCAACCATGTCCTGGTCATCCTCTACCCTCTCATATACCCCCATAGCCGCCACAAACAGAATGGGTTTTGTTTCGATGAAAGTTTAGCCATTGCTACTTGCTTGTAAGCGCGCGTGCTGGTCCAGCCGCCCATCTTCGAGTCTTCGGAACCCCACCTTTGTGATTTCAGATTGGTTATCATCTCCTAATTTGCAATTCAGTTGCTTGTTCTTCGATTGCTTGCAGGAATTACCCTAGTGGTTTGGTTGATTGTGCTCCACAAGATCACGGCGACCGCTGGAGTTGGTGTATCGGTTGCTAAGGCGCATCGTCCTTGGACGGCTGTAGTCGAGACGTGAACGTCTCTCTAGTCTAAATCGAAGTTATCCCCCTCTCATCGAAAGATCGGGCGCAAACCCTAGCGGGTTCTCATAAGAAACTAACCAAAACGAACCAAAACATAACTATTGGATTCAGAAAAGTGGATTGGGTGCGTTGGTTTCGTTTCTAGTCGGAATCGGTGCATCGTTTCATTTCCCGGTCGAATCGGTGCATTAAATGCAACCCTGGCATGATTTTTGGCACAATAACGAAACTGATCAAAACAAACCAAAATATGACTATTGCATCCAGAAAAGTGGATTGGATGCTTTCGTTTCATTTCTAGTCGGATCGGTGCATCATTTCGTTTCCCGGTCGAATCGGTGCATTAAATGCAACCCCGACATGGTTTTCGGCACAGTAACGAAACTGACCAAACCATTACAATTGGGGCCAACAAAATTGATTGGGTGCATTTGTTTCATTTTTGGCCCGAACCGGTGCATTAAATGCAACCCCGGCGTGGTTTTTGACACAATAACGAAAGTGACCAGAATGAACTAAAACATCACTATTGGATTCAGAAAAAGTGGATTGGGTGCGTTCATTTTGTTTCTAGTCGGAATCGGTGCATTAAATGCAACCCTGGCATGGTTTTTGGAACAATAAAAAACTGACCAAAATGAACCAAAACATCACTATTGGGTCCAAAAAAGTGGATTGGGTGTGTTCGTTTTGTTTCTGGACCGAATTGGTGCATCGTTCCGTTTTCGGTCCGAACCGGTGCATTAAATGCAACCTCGGTATGGTGTTCGGCACAGTATTGAAACAGGCCAAAACGAACCAAAACATCACTATTGGCTCAAAAAAAGTGGATTGCATGCGTTCATTTCATTTGTGGACCGAATCGGTGCAACGTTTGGTTTCTGGCCCGAATTGGTGCATCGTTTTGTTCTCGGCCCGAATTGGTGCATTAAATGCAACCCAGACATGGTTTTCGGCTCAGTAACGAAACTGACCAAAACATCACAATTGGGTCCTAAAAAGTTGTTTGGGTGCGTACGTTTCGTTTCCGGCCCGAACCGGTGCATTAAATGCAACATCGGCATGGTTTTTGGCACAATAACGAATCTGACCAAAACGAATCAAAACATCACTATTGGGTCCAAAAAAGTAGATTGGGTGTGTTCATTTCATTTCTCGACTGAATCGGTGCATCGTTTCATTTCTTGCATGAATCGGTGCATCGTTTCGTTTCCGGCGTGAATCGGTGCATTAAATGCATCCCGACATGGTTGTAGGCACAATAACGACACTGACCAAAAAGAACCAAAACATCACTATTGGATCCAGAAAAGTGGATTGGGTGCGTTCTCGTGACCAAATCGGTGCATCGTTTCGTTTATGGCTCGAAACGGTGCATCGTTTTGTTTCGGGCCTGAATCGGTGCATTAACTGCAACCACGGCATGATTTTGGACACAGTAACAAAACTGACCAAAACATCACAATTGGGTCCAAAAAAATTGATTGGGTGCGTTCGTTTCATTTTCAGCCCGAACCGGTGCATTAAATGCAACCCCGGCATGGTTTTCGGCACAATAACGAAAGTGACCAAAACGAACCAAAACATCAGTATTGGATCCAGAAAAGTGGATTGGGTGCATTCGTTTCTTTCTAGTCGGAATCGGTGCAACGTTTCGTTTCCCGGTCAAATCGGTGTATTACATTCAACCCTGGCATGGTTTTCGGCACAATAACGAAACTGACCAAAATGAACCAAAACATAACTATTGGATTCAGATAAGTGGATTGGAATCGTTCGTTTCGTTTGTAGTCGGAATCGGTGCATCGTTTCGTTTCCCGGTTGAATCGGTGCATTAAATGCAACCCTGGCATGGTTTTTAGCACAATAACGAAACTGACCAAAACGAACCAAAACATCACTATTGGATCCAGAAAAGTGGATTGGGTGTGTTCGTTTCGTTTCTAGTCGGAATCGGTGCGTCGTTTCGTTTCCCGGTCGAATCACTGCATTAAATGCAACCCTAGCATGGCTTTCGGCACAATATCAAAAATGAACCAAACAAACCAAAACATAACTATTGGGTCCAAAAAAGTGGATTGGGTGCGTTCATTTCATTTCTTAACCTAATCGGTGCATTATTTTGTTTCTGGACCGAATTGGTGCATCGTTTCGTTTTCGGCCCAAATCGGTGCATTAAATGCAACCCCGGCATGATTGTCGGCATAGTAACGACACTGACCAAAACGAACCAAAACATCACTATTGGATCCATAAAAGTGGATTGGGTGCGTTCGTTTTGTTTCTAGTCGGAATCGGTGCATCGTTTTGTTTCCCGATCGAATCAGTGCATTAAATGCAACCCTGGCATGGTTTTCGGCACAATAATGAAACTGACCAAAACGAACAAAACATCACTATTGGATCCAGAAAAGTGGATTGGGTGCGTACGTTTCATTTCAAGACGGAATCGGTGCAATGTTTCGTTTCCCGGTCGAATTGGTGCATTAAATGCAACTGTGCCATGGTTTTCAGCACAATAACGAAACTCACCAAAACGAACCAAAACATCACTATTGGATCCAGAAAAGTGGATTGGATGTGTTCATTTCGTTTCTACCCCGATCGGTGTATCGTTTCGTTTCCGGTCAAATCGGTGCATTAAATGCAAGCCCGACATGGTTTTCGGCACAGGAGCGAAACTATTCAAACCATCACATTTGGGTCCAAAAAAATTGATTGGGTGCGTTCGTTTCATTTTCGGCCTGAACCGGTGCATTAAATGCAACCCCGGCATGGTTTTTGGCACAATAACGAAAATGACCAGAACGAACCAAAACATCACTATTGGATTCAGAAAAGTGGATCGGGTGCGTTCGTTTCGTTTTTAGTCAGAATCGGTGCATCGTTTCGTTTCCGGATCGAATCAGTGCATTAAATTCAACCCTGGCATGGTTTTTAGCAGAATAACGAAACTGACCAAAACGAACCAAAACATTACTATTGGATGGAGAAAAGTGGATTGGGTGCATTCGTTTCGTTTCTAGTCGGAATCGGTGCATCGTTTCGTTTTCGGATCGAATCGGTGCATTAAATGCAACCCAGGCATGGTTTTTGGCACAATAAAGAAACTGACCAAAACGAACCAAAACAACACTATTGGATCCAGATTAGTGGATTAGGTACGTTCCTTACGTTTCTAGTCGGAATCGGTGCATCGTTTTGTTTCCCGGTCGAATCGCTGCATTAAATGCAACCCTGGCATTGTTTTCGGCACAATATCGAAACTGAACAAAACGAACTAAACCATCACTATTGGGTCCAAAAAAGTGGATTGGGTGCGTTTATTTCATTTCTGGACCGAATCGGTGCATCATTTTGTTTCTGGCCCGAATTGGTGCATCGTTTCGTTTTTGGCCCGGACTGGTGCATTAAATGCAACACCGACATGGTTTTCGGCTCAGTAACGAAACTGACCAAAACATCATTGTGTGTCCAAGAAAATTGTTTGGGTGCGTTCGTTTCGTTTCTGGCCCGAACCGGTGCATTAAATGCAACCCCGACATGGTTTTCGGCTCAGTAACAAAACTGTTCAAAATATCACAATTGGGTCCTAAAAAGTTGTTTGGGTGTGTTCGTTTTGTTTTCGCCCCGAACCGGCACAATAAATGCATTGGGTCCAAAAAAGTGGATTGGGCGCGTTCGTTTTGTTTCTGGCCCGAATCGGTGCATCGTTTCAATTTCGGCCCGAACTGGTGCATTAAATGCAACCCCGGCATGCGTTTCGGCACATTAACGAAACTGACCAAAATGAACAAAAACCATCACTATTGGGTCAAAAAAAGTGGATTGGGTGCGCTCATTTCGTTTCTGGACCGAATCATTGCATCATTTCGTTTCTGACCCGAATTGCTGCATCGTCTCATTTTCAGACCGAACTGGTGCATTAAATGCAACCGTGGCATGGTTTTCGGAGCAGTAAGGAAACTGACCAAAATAAACAAAAACATCACTATTGGGTCCAAAAAAGTGGATTAGGAGTGTTCATTTCATTTCTGGGCCGAATTGGTGCATCATTTCGTTTCTGGCCCGAATTGGTGCATCATTTCATTTTCGGCCCGAACCGGCGCATTAAATGTAACCCCAGCACAGTTTTCGGCACAGTAACAAAACTGACCAAAACGAACCAAAACTGATCTATTGGGTCCAAAAAAGTGGATTAGATGCGTTCGTTTCGTTTCTAGACCAAATTGGTGCATCGTTTTGTTTCTGGCCTGAATTGGTGCATCGTTTCGTTTTCGGCAATGCAACCCCGGCACAGTTTTTGGCACAGTAACGAAACTGACCAAAACATGTCCAAAAAAATTGATTGGGAGCATTCGTTTCGTTTCCGGTCCGAACCGGTGCATTAAATGCAACTCCGGCATGGTTTTCGGCACAATAACGAAAGTGACCAAAACGAACCAAAGCATCACTATTGGATTCTGAAAAGTACATTGGGTACGTTCGTTTCATTTCTGGACCGAATCGGTGCATCGTTTTGTTTCTGGCCCGAATTGGTACATCGTTTCATTTTTGGCCCGAACTGGTGCATTAAATGCAACCCCAGCATGGTTTTCGACACAGTAACGAAACTAACCAAAACATCACAATTGGGTCCAAAAAAGTTGATTGGGTGCGTTCGTTTCGTTTCCGGCCCGAACCGATGCATTAAATACAACCCCCACATGGTTTTCAGCACAATAACGAAAGTGACCAAAACGAACCAAAACATGACTATTAGATCCAGAAAAGTGCATTGGGTGCGTTCATTTCGTTTCTAGTCGGAATCGGTGCATCGTTTCGTTTTCCGGTCGAATCGGTGCATTAAATGCGACCCTAATATGGTTTTCGGCACAATAATGAAACTAGCCAAAACAAACCAAAATATCACTATTTGGTCCAAAAAAGTGGATTGGGTGCGTTCGTTTTGTTTCTGGCCCGAATCGGTGCATCGTTTCGATTTCAGCCCGAATTGGTGCATCGTTTCATTTTTGGCCGGAACTGATGCATTAAAGGCAACCCCCGCATGGTTTTCCGCGTAGTAACGAAACTAACCAAAATGAATCAAAACATTACTATTGGGTCCAAAAAAGTAGATTGGGTGCGTTCATTTCATTTCTGGACCGAATCGGTACATCATTTCGTTTCTTGCCCGAATTGGTGCATCGTTTCGTTTTTGGCCCAAACTGGTGAATTAAATTCAACCCCGACATGGTTTTCAGCACAGTAACAAAACTGACCAAAAGGAACCAAAACATCACTATTGGGACAAAAAATGTGGATTGGGTGCGTTCATTTTGTTTCTTGTCGGAATGGGTGGATCGTTTCGTTTCCCGGTCGAATTGCTGCATTAAATGCAACCCTGGCATGGATTTCGGAGCAGTAAGGAAACTGACCAAAATAAACCAAAACATCACTATTGGGTCCAAAAAAGTGGATTGGGAGTGTTCATTCCATTTCTGGGCCGAATTGGTGCATCATTTCGTTTCTGGCCCGAATTGGTGCATCATTTCATTTTCGGCCCGAACCGGCGCATTAAATGTAACCCCGGCACAGCTTTCGGCACAATAACAAAACTGACCAAAACGAACCAAAACCGATCTATTGGGTCCAAAAAAGTGGATTAGTTGCGTTCGTTTCGTTTCTGGACCAAATCGGTGCATCGTTTTGTTTCTGGCCTGAATTGGTGCATCGTTTCATTTTCGGCAATGCAACCCCGGCACAGTTTTTGGCACAGTAACGAAACTGACCAAAACATGTCCAAAAAAATTGATTGGGAGCGTTCGTTTCGTTTCCGGCCCGAACAGGTGCATTAAATGCAACCCCGGCATGGTTTTCGGCACAATAACGAAAGTGACCAAAACGAACCAAAGCATCACTATTGGATTCTGAAAAGTACATTGGGTACGTTCATTTCATTTCTGGACCGAATCGGTGCATCGTTTTGTTTCTGGCCCGAATTGGTACATCGTTTCATTTTCGGCCCGAACTGGTGCATTAAATGCAACCCCAACATGGTATTCGACACAGTAACGAAACTAACCAAAACATCACAATTGGGTCCAAAAAAGTTGATTGGGTGCGTTCGTTTCGTTTCTGGCCCGAACCGATGCATTAAATACAACCCCCACATGGTTTTCAGCACAATAACGAAAGTGACCAAAACGAACCAAAACATGACTATTGGATCCAGAAAAGTGCATTGGGTGCGTTCATTTCGTTTCTAGTCGGAATCGGTGCATCGTTTCGTTTTCCGGTCGAATCGGTGCATTAAATGCAACCCTAATATGGTTTTCGGCACAATAATGAAAGTGACCAAAACGAACCAAAACATGACTATTGGATCCAGAAAAGTGCATTGGGTGCGTTCATTTCATTTCTAGTCGGAATCGGTGCATCGTTTCGTTTTCCGGTCGAATCGGTGCATTAAATGCAACCCTAATATGGTTTTCGGCACAATAATGAAACTAGCCAAAACAAACCAAAATATCACTATTTGGTCCAAAAAAGTGGATTGGGTGCGTTCGTTTTGTTTCTGGCCCGAATCGGTGCATCGTTTCGATTTCAGCCCGAATTGGTGCATCGTTTCATTTTCGGCCGGAACTGATGCATTAAAGGCAACCCCCACATGGTTTTCCGCGTAGTAACGAAACTAACCAAAATGAATCAAAACATTACTATTGGGTCCAAAAAAGTAGATTGGGTGCGTTCATTTCATTTCTGGACCGAATCGGTGCATCATTTTGTTTCTTGCCCGAATTGGTGCATCGTTTCGTTTTTGGCCCAAACTGGTGAATTAAATTCAACCCCGACATGGTTTTCAGCACAGTAACAAAACTGACCAAAAGGAACCAAAACATCACTATTGGGACCAAAAATGTGGATTGGGTGCGTTCATTTTGTTTCTAGTCGGAATGGGTGCATCGTTTCGTTTCCCGGTTGAATCGCTGCATTAAATGCAACCCTGGCATTGTTTTCGGCACAATATCGAAACTAAACAAAACAAACTAAAACATCACTATTGGGTCCAAAAAAGTGGATTGGGTGCGTTCATTTCGTTTCTGGACCGAAACGGTGCATCATTTTGTTTCTGGCCCGAATTGATGCATCGTTTCGTTTTTTGCTTGAACTGGTGCATTAAATGCAACCCCGGCATGGTTTTCGGCGCAATAATGAAACTGACCAAAACGAACCAAAACATCGCTATTGGGTCCAAAAAAGTGGATTGGGTGCGTTCATTTCGTTTCTGGACTGAATCAGTGCATCATTTTGTTTCTGGCCCGAATTGGTGCATCGTTTCATTTTTGTCCCGAACTGGTGCATTAAATGCAACCCCGACATGGTGTTCGGTGCAGTAACGAAACCGACCAAAATAAACCAAAACATCACTATTGGGTAAAAAAAAAAGTGGATTGGGAGCGTTCATTTCACTTCTGGACCGAATCGGTGCATCATTTCGTTTCTGGTCCAAATTGGTGCATCGTTTCGTTTTCGGCCCGAACTGGCGCATTAACTGTAACCTCGGCATGGTTTTTAGCACAATAACGAAACTGACCAAAACATCACAATTGGGTCCAATAAAATTGATTGGGTGCGTTCGTTTCGTTTTCGGGTCGAAACTAACCAAAACACCACTATTGGGTCCAAAAAAGTGGATTCGGTGTGTTCGTTTTGTTTCTGGCCCGAATTGGTGCATCGTTTCATTTTCGGCCCAAACTGGTGCATTAAATTCAACCCCAGCATGGTTTTTGGCACTGTAACGGAACTGACCAAAACATCACCATTGGGTCCAAAAAAGTTGATTGGGTGCGTTCGTTTCATTTCTGGCCCGAACCGGTGCATTAAATGCAACCCCCGCATGGTTTTCAGCACAATAACGAAAGTGACCAAAACGAACTATAACATCACTATTGGATCCAGAAAAGTGGCTTGGGTGCGTTCGTTTCGTTTCTAGTCAGAATCGGCGCATCATTTCGTTTCCCGATCGAATCGGTGCATTAAATGCAACCCTGGGATGCACCGTTTCGTTTCACAATAACAAAATTGACCAAAACATCACGATTGGGTCCCAAAAAATGGATTGGGCGCATTCATTTTGTTTATGGCCGGAATCGGTGCATCGTTTTGATTTCGGCCCGAACTAGTGTATTAAATGCAACCGTAGCACGATTTTCGGTACATTAACGAAACTGACCAAAACGAATAAAAAACATCACTATTGGGTCCAAAAAAGTGGATTGGGTGCGTTCATTTTGTTTCTGGACCGAATAGGTGCATCGTTTCGTTTCTGGCCCGAATTGGTGCATCGTTTCATTTTCGGCCCGAACTGATGCATTAAAGGCAACCCCGGCATGGTTTTTGATGTAGTAATGAAACTGACCAAAATGAACCAAAACATCACTATTGGATCCAAAAAAGTTGATTGGGTGCGTTCATTTCATTTCTGGACCAAATCGGTGCATCATTTCATTTCTGGCTCAAATTGGTGCATCGTTTCGTTTACGGCCCAAAGCGGCGCATTAAATGCAACCCCGACATGGTTTTCGACAC
This sequence comes from Echinochloa phyllopogon, assembly GCA_033239725.1. Taxonomy (NCBI): domain Eukaryota; kingdom Viridiplantae; phylum Streptophyta; class Magnoliopsida; order Poales; family Poaceae; genus Echinochloa; species Echinochloa phyllopogon. The sequence continues at coordinate 33,323,786 of BTCW01000014.1, read as the reverse complement.
AATAATGAAAGTGACCAAAATGAACCAAAACAACACTATTGGATTCAGAAAACTGGATTGTTAGTTTTGTTTCTAGTCGGAATCGGTGCATCGTTTCGTTTCCCGGTTGAATCGGTGCATTAAATGCAACCCTGGCATGGTTTTCGGCACAATAGCGAAACTCACCAAAATGAACCAAAACATCACTATTGGGACCAAAAAAGTGGATTGGGTGTGTTCGTTTTGTTTCTGGACCAAATTGGTGCATCGTTTCGTTTTCGGCCCGAACCGGTGCATTAAATGCAACCCCGGCATGGTTTTCGGCAGAATAACGAAAATGACCAAAACGAACCAAAACATCACTATTGGATTCACAAAAGTGGATTGGGTGCGTTCCTTTCATTTCCAGTCGGAATCGGTGCATCGTTTCGTTTCCGGATTGAATCGGTGCATTAAATGCAACCCAGGCATGGTTTTCGGCACACTAACGAAACTGACCAAAACGAACAAAAACATCACTATTGGATCCAGATTAGTGGATTAGGTGCGTTCGTTTCGTTTCTAGTCGGAATCGGTGCATCGTTTTGTTTCCCGGTCGAATCGCTGCATTAAATGCAACCCTAGCATTGTTTTCGGCACAATATCAAAACTGAACAAAACGAACCAAAACATCACTATTGGGTCCAAAAAAGTGGATTGGGTGCGTTCATTTCATTTCTGGACCGAATCGGTGCATCATTTTGTTTCTGGTTCGAATTGGTGTATCGTTTCATTTTCGGCCCGGACTGGTGCATTAAATGCAACAACGACATGGTTTTCGGCTCAGTAACGAAACTGACCAAAACATCACAATTGAGTCCAAGAAAATTGTTTGGGTGCGTTCATTTCGTTTCTGGCCCGAACCGGTGCATTAAATGCAACCCCGACATGGTTTTCGGATCAGTAACAAAACTGACCAAAACATCACAATTGGGTCCTAAAAAGTTGTTTGGGTGCGTTCGTTTTGTTTTCGGCCCGAACCAGCGCAATAAATGCATTGGGTCCAAAAAAGTTGATTGGGCGCGTTCGTTTTGTTTTTGGCCCGAATCGGTGCATCGTTTCAATTTTGGCCCGAACTGGTGCATTAAATGCAACCCCGGCATGGGTTTCGGCACATTAACGAAACTGACCAAAACGAACAAAAACCATCACTATTGGGTCAAAAAAAGTGGATTGGGTGCGCTCATTTCGTTTCTGGACTGAATCATCAACCCCGGCATGGTTTTTGGCACAATAATGAAAGTGACCAAAATGAACCAAAACATCACTATTGGATTCTGAAAAGTAGATTGGGTACGTTCGTTTCATTTCTGGACCGAATCGGTGCATCGTTTTGTTTCTGGCCCGAATTGGTACATCGTTTCGTTTTTGGCTCGAACTGGTGCATTAAATGCAACCCCAACATAGTTTTCGGCACAGTAACGAAATTAACCAAAACATCACAATTGGGTCCAAAAAAGTTGATTGGGTGCGTTCGTTTCGTTTCCGGCCCGAACCGGTGCATTAAATACAACCCCCACATGGTTTTCAGCACAATAATGAAAGTGACCAAAACGAACCAAAACATGACTATTGGATCCAGAAAAGTGCATTGGGTGCGTTCATTTCGTTTCTAGTCGGAATCGGTGCATTGTTTCGTTTTCTGGTCGAATCGGTGCATTAAATGCAACCCTAATATGGTTTTCAGCACAATAATGAAACTAGCCAAAAGGAACCAAAATATTACTATTTGGTCCAAAAAAGTGGATTGGGTGCGTTCGTTTTGTTTCTGGACCGAATCGGTGCATCATTTTGTTTCTGGCCCGAATTGGTGCATCGTTTCGTTTTTGGCCCGGACTAGTTCATTAAATGCAACACCGACATGGTTTTCGGCTCAGTAACGAAACTGACCAAAACTCACAATTGAGTCCAAGAAAATTGTTTGGGTGCATTTGTTTGGGTGCGTTCGTTTCGGTGCTCAGAAGGAATCTTTGACCAACGTCAGATCCGTTGGAAAAAGCACGAGTTAAGCTTTCCAGATTGTACTAAAACACCCAATTTGGAGATTGTACGTGGAAACTGCAGTAGTTTTCTTCTCGTGCTGGAAAGGAACTCCGAAATAAAATGTGACAAGAACTCGAAACTCTAAAGGACTAAACTAAGACCAGCAACTTAACACAACCGAAGCAACCGAAAACTCAACAAGCCCTAACTAAGCAGTACTAGCAAAGGCTCAAAGAGTTTATAGGATTGTAGGTAAACCAATGTACTATTTTTTTGGCTTTTCTGGACTATAGGAAATTAAAATCAGCAAAGAATTGTATAACTGTCACCGATAAACCTTGCTCTGATTACCAACTAATGCGAATCCGCTAGGGTTTACGCCCGATCTTTCGATGAGAGGGGGATAACTTCGATTTAGAATGGAGAGACATTCACGGCCCGACTACAACCGTCCAAGGACGCTGCGCCTTAGCAACCGATACACCAACTCCAGCGGTCACCGCGATCTTATGGAGCACGATCAACCAAACCACTAGGGTAATTCCTACAAGCAATCGAAGAAAAAGCAAGAACAAGTAGAACAAGCAACTCAATTTCTAATATGGAGTTAATAACCAATCTGAAAACACAGAGGTGGGGTTCCGTAGATTCGAAGACGGGCGGCTGGACCAGCACGCGTGTGCTTACAAGCAAGTAGCAATGGCTAAACTTTCATCTAAACAAAACCTGATCTGTTTGTGGCGGCTATGGAAGTATGAAAGAGGGTGGAGGATAACTAGGACGTGGTTATGGTTGTGCCACAACCCTAGGATGCGCCCCTATTGGGCCCCACTTGATACACGGCCCATCGGCCCAAATTCATGCGACGCAGCATTCTGGACAGAAAAGGTCTCTGTTGTAAATCGATGATTGAGGCCACATCCGAAACGATATGAAGGTGAGTTTGGATCCATCTGAAAGTATACTTGATTAGCTTTCCATCAAGTACTTAAACGCCCAAAACGGAGTAAGGATGATGTCGTGGCGGCCGACACAAGTCAGCACTTTCCTGCAGTCCGAATCCAGACTTTCCAAAACATGTTGGATTTGGTCTCTTTCCTTCCTTGGGCCAATGTGACATGGTAGCCTGATGGGAAACGTGGAAATACTTAGAATTAGTCCCCAATCAACTTCTTTGGTCCTCCATGCCTTCCATATATGTTTAACACTCTTTTTGATCCAGCTATATATTTCTGAAAATGACATTGAACACACATCATGGCGTATGGTCATATCCGAGCATGTGATGTCCTAATCATTCTTCCCTTCTTGGCTGCAAGTCATCCTCCACTTGCTCCATTTGCATTCAGAAGTTCTTGGTTTGAAGTTGGAATATGGAGCGAAAATTATGCTATCAAACAACAACCAGCAATGCTCCCCTTCTTTGGGTTGAACCTGTTGAATAAGAGAAACACTAGGAAAACTTTGCGAGACATTATTAGTGTTAGTGCAGCACCCTATTTGATCATGGTATTGCAGCCCAAAACGAGAATTTAGATTAGAGCAAATATAAACTTTATGCACCAAATACTCTCCTTTGCAATTATACTTGCCAATAAAGTGATATATATGATTAGACAAGCATGAAAATTCAGAATATGCAAAAATCTTCTCCTCTAAACATTTTAGATCACAAAGAATATCAAATTCAATATAGCCCAAAGTATTTAAAGAAGACATCAATTTCAGTTCATCTTGTGCACAAGTAATAGGATGGAAAAGTTTTTCTTCAGTACATTTGTATGGTTCCAAACCAAAAGAATCACACTTATTCACTACATGTGGCATATGAGTAAAAGAATCATCAACACACAAGTCCTCTTTATCACAAGGAACAACAAGTAATTCATGTTGTGACAAAAGGTAAATCTACAACGGTTTCTACTATTTGTTGCTCTTGATAATCATGCAAAGTGGACAGGTTTTTAATATCATGGGCCACATCATTCTTGCAAGTATTCGTAGATAAAAAAATCTCCTTTTCAGCACTTACGGCAAGCCAAAACAATGAAGCAATATTGTTGTATGATTTGCTAATTACCATGGTTTGAATTTCAGAATTAAGACCTTTCATGAACCTACTCATAACATCTTCCTTGCATTCATCTAATCCACCAAAAATGACACAAATCTTAAAGCTATGATAGTATTCTTTGACAGTCCTACTACCTTGCTTCAATTTGTCCAATTTTGCAAGTAAACAATAAGCATAATATTCAGGAACATATTCGTCTCAAAAAAGCATTTAAAAATCTTTCCAAGTTTGTGGAACTCTATTGTGCCTACAAATATGTTTCCATGTAATCAAAGCATATTTTGTTAAAGCACTAGAAGCAACAAAAATCATTTCATGTTCAGACAAGTCATAACTATCAAATTCTGCATCTACCTTAAGCTCCCAATCAATATAAGCTTCAGGATCAAACATAGCAGCATATAATGGCAAATGTTGAATCACATCCTGAAGATGAGGGTCTAGTTTCAACTGCTCAAAAATCTTTGTATCACCTGCCATGATTAGTAGACAACAAGAAACACAAAAATAAGATGTATCCTCCTGTCAACTACTAGATGTGTTGGTTGTAATTCTCTCAAACTAAACTTGTTCAAAACAAGCTCTTACAAGTTCTTACCAAGCAAAACATGAGGTGACGGCAACCAACAAGACAACAATCTCGAAGATAGTGTATCGGTGCCGCAGCAACAAGACCTGTCAAGCTATAGTCATATATGTGGAGCTATAGATGGGCTGAAAACAAGGAATGGCTAGCACCACGTTAGTTAAAATAAAGCAAGCCGAATAATCATTCAACGGCGGTACTGTGCTGGTCCTAGCCTAGACCGTGCTAGAGACGTGAGGCTGGACACAAAGGAAGTCACAACGCACCACCGGAAACAATAGATAGTTACTACGATCAGATCAAACCCTTTCTTTCTTCTCTTTCGTTTATTATTTTTTCTCTTTTTTTCCTTCTTTTCCTTTTCTTTTGGGGGACTCAAATCTTTCTGATTTATACTGTGATAACCAAAACAAATGGCAGTATACAACCCCTACCAAAACATATTTACAATTCTTAATTCAGCTAGCCAGATGCGCAAATCTGCAAGGCGATTGCGGAGTGCTCAGAAGGAATCTTTGACCAACGTCAGATCCGTTGGAAAAAGCATGAGTTAAGCTTTCCAGATTGTACTAAAACACCCAATTTGGAGATTGTATGTGGAAACTGCAGTAGTTTTCTTCTCGAGCTGGAAAGGAACTCCGAAATAAAATGTGACAAGAACTCGAAACTCTAAAGGACTAAACTAAGACCAGCAACTTAACACAACCGAAGCAACCGAAAACTCAACAAGCCCTAACTAAGCAGTACTAGCAAAGGCTCAAAGAGTTTATAGGATTGTAGGTAAACCAATGTACTATTTTTTTGGCTTTTCTGGACAATAGGAAATTAAAATCAGCAAAGAATTGGATAACTCTCACCGATAAACCTTGCTCTGATTACCAACTAATGCGAACCCGCTAGGGTTTACGCCCGATCTTTCGATGAGAGGGGGATAACTTCGATTTAGACTGGAGAGACATTCACGGCCCGACTACAACCGTCCAAGGGCGCTGCGCCTTAGCAACCGATACACCAACTCCAGCGGTCACTGCGATCTTATGGAGCACGATCAACCAAACCACTAGGGTAATTCCTACAATCAATCGAAGAAAAAGCAAGAACAAGTAGAACAAGCAACTAAATTGCTAATATGGAGTTAATAACCAATCTGAAAACACAGAGGTTGGGTTCCGTAGACTCGAAGACGGGCGGCTGGACCAGCGTGCGCGCTTACAAGCAAGTAGCAATGGCTAAACTTTCATCTAAACAAAACCCGATCTATTTGTGGTAGCTATGGAAGTATGAAAGAGGGTGGAGGATGACTAGGATGTGGTTTTGGTCATCCCACAACCCTAGGACGTGCCCCTATTGGGCCCCACTTGATACACGGCCCATCGGCCCAAATTCATGCGACGCGGTATTATGGACAGAAAAGGTCTCTGTCGTAAATCGATGATTGCGGCCACATCCGAACAGATATGAAGGTGAATCTGGATCCATCTGAAAGTAGACTTGATTAGCTTTCCATTAAGTACTTAAACGCCCAAAACTGAGTCCGGATGAAGTCGTGGCGGCTGTCTCAAGTCAGCACTTTCCTGCAGTCCGAATCCAGACTTTCCAAAACGTGTTGGATTTGGTCTCTTTCCTTCCTTGGGTCAATGTGACGTGGTAGCCTGATGGGAAACATGGAAATACTTAGAATTGGTCCCCAATCAACTTCTTTGGTCCTCCATGCCTTCCATATATGTTTAACACTCTTTTTGATCCAGCTATATATTTCTGAAAATGACATTGAACACACATCATGGCGTATGGTCATATTCGAGCATGTCATGTCCTCATCAGTTTCGTTTTCGGCCCGAACTGGTGCATTAAATGCAACCCAGCATGGTTTTCGACACAGTAACGAAACTGACCAAAACATCACAAGTGGGTCCAAAAAGATGGTTGGGTGCGTTCGTTTCGTTTCTGGCCTGAACCGGTGCATTAAATGCAACCCCCGCATGGTTTTCAGCATAATAACGAAATTGACCAAAATGAACCAAAACATCACTATTGGGTCCAGAAAAGTGGATTGACTGCGTTCATTTCGTTTATAGTTGGAATCGGTGCATCGTTTCGTTTTCCGGTCGAATCGGTGCATCAAATGCAACCCTGACATGGTTTTGGGCACAATAACGAAACTAGCCAAAACAAACAAAAATATCCCTATTGGGTCCAAAAAACTGGATTGGGTGCGTTCATTTTTGTTTCTGGTCCGAATCGGTGCATCGTTTCGATTTCGGCCCGAATTGGTGCATCGTTTCGTTTTCGGCCCGAACTGCTGCATTAAAGGCAACCCCGGCATGGTTTTCGGCGCAGTAACGAAACTAAACAAAATGAACCAAAACATCACTATTGGGTCCGAAAATGTAGATTGGGTGCGTTCATTTCATTTCGTTTCTGGCACGAATTGGTGCATCGTTTCATTTTTTGCTCGAACTGGTGCATTAAGTGCACCCCCGGCATGGTTTTTGGCATAGTAACAAAACTGACCAAAAGGAACCAAAACATCACTATTGGGTCCAAAAAAGTGGATTGGGTGCGCTCATTTCGTTTCTGGACCGAATCGGTGCATCGTTTCGTTTCTTGCCCGAATTGGTGCATTGTTTCGTTTTCAGCCCGAACTGGTGCATTAAATGCAACCCCAGTATGGTTTCTGGCGCAGTAATGAAACTGGCCAAAATGAACCAAAACATCACTATTGGGTCCAAAAAAGTGGATTGGGTGCGTTCATTTCATTTCTGGAATCGGTGCATCATTTCGTTTCTAGCACGAATTGGTGCATCGTTTCGTTTTCAGCCCGAACCGGCGCATTAAATGCAACTCCGGCACGGTTTTCGGCACAGTTACGAAATTGACCAAAACATTACTATTGGGTCTAAAAAACTGGATTTGGTGCATTCGTTTCATTTCTGGACCGAATCGGTGCATCGTTTTGTTTCTGGCCTGAATTCGTGCATCGTTTCATTTTCGGCCCGAATTGGTGCATTCAATGCAACCCCATCATGGTTTTTGGCATAGTAACGAAACTTACCAAAACATCACAATTGGTTCCTAAAAGTTGATTGGGTGCATTTGTTTCGTTTCTGTACCGAATCAGTGCATCGTTTCGTTTTTGGCCTGGATCGGTACATTAAATGCAACCCCGACATGGTTTTCGGCACAATAAGGAAACTGACCAAAACATCACAAATGGGTCCAAAAAAGTTGATTGGGTGTGTTCGTTTCGTTTCCGGCCCGAATCGGTGCATTAAATGCAACCCGACATGGTTTTTGGCACAATAATGAAAGTGACCAAAATGAACCACAACATCACTATTGGGTCCAAAAAAGTGGGATGGGTGCGTTTGTTTTGTTTCTAGCCCGAATCGGTGCATCGTTTCATTTCCGGCCCAAACCGGTGCATTAAATGCAACCTCGGCATGGTTTTCGGCACAATAACGAAATTGTCCAAAAAAACACTATTGGGTCCAAAAAAGTGGATTGGGCGCGTTCGTTTTGTTTCTGGCCCAAATCGGTGCATCATTTCGATTTCGGCCCGAACCGGTGCATTAAATGCAACCCCGGCATTGGTTAGTTTCGTTACTGTGCCGAAAACCATGCCAGGGTTGCATTTAATGCACCGATTCGACCGGGAAACGAAACGATGCACCGGTTCCGACTAGAAATGAAACGAACGCACCCAATCCACTTTTCTGGATACAATAGTGATGTTTTGGTTCCTTTTGGTCAGTTTCGTTACTGTGCCAAAAACCATGTCAGGGTTGCATTGAATGCACCGATTCCGACTAGAAATGAAATGAATGCACCAAATCCACTTTTCTGAATCCAATAGTGATGTTTTGCTTCGTTTTGGTTACTTTCGTTGTTGTGCCGAAAACCATGCCGGGGTTGCATTTAATGCACCAGTTCGGGCCGGAAACGAAACGAACGCACCCAATCAACTTTTTAGGACCCAATTGTGATGTTTTGGTCAGTTTTGTTACTGTGCCAAAAACCATGTCGGGGTTGCATTTAATGCACCAGTTCGGGCCGAAAATGAAACGATGCACCAATTCGGGCCAGAAACAAAAAGATGCACCGATTCGGTGCAGAAACGAAATGAACGCACCCAATCTACTTTTTTGGACCCAATAGTGATGTTTTGGTTCGTTTTGGTTAGATTCGTTACTGTGCCGAAAACCATGCCAGGGTTGCATTTAATGCACCGATTCGACCGGGAAACGAAACGATGCACCGATTCCGACTAGAAACGAAACGAACGCACTCAATCCACTTTTCTGGATCCAATAGTGATGTTTTGGTTCCTTTTGGTCAATTTCGTTATTGTGCCAAAAACCATGTCAGGGTTGCATTCAATGCACCGATTCGACCGGGAAACGAAACGATGCACCGATTTCGACTAGAAACGAAACAAACGCACCCAATCCTCTTTTCTGAATCCAAAAGTTATGTTTTGGTTCGTTTTGGTCACTTTTGTTGTTGTGTTGTAAATCATGCCGGGATTGCATTTAATGCACCGGTTCGGGCCGGAACGAAATCAACGCACCCAATCAATTTTTTTGGACCCAATTGTGATGTTTTGGTCAGTTTCGTTACTGTGCCGAAAATCATGTCGGGGTTGCATTTAATGCACCAGTTCGGGCAAAAAATGAAACGATGCACCAATTCAGGCCAGAAACAAAATGATGCACCGATTCGGTCCAGAAATGAAATTAACGCACCTGATCTACTTTTTTAAATCCAATAGTGATGATACACGGCCCATTGGGCCAAAATAAGATGACGCAGCATCATGGGCAGAAAACATCTCGGAGAAAATAGACGATTCTGGATGACTCCGAAAAGATATGGACTTGCGGTCAGATCCATTGGAAAGTAGACTTGATAAGCTTTCCGTGAAGTACTTGAACGTCCCGATCTGAGTCAGTGTGCGACTGTGGTGTCTATCACAAGTTGAAGTTTTTCTGCAGTCCGAATCCAGCCCGCGCGAATCCTTTTCGTTCTCGATCCTCTCCATGATTCCTAAGCAAAACAAGAGTGCACGGGTCTCCACATTCTAAATATGATGAACATGAACTCAGGAGTGAACTCACCGAATGATTAAGTTGTCTAGCACGAGCACGGGTAATAGGACCGGCAATGATAGGAGAAGATGGTGTGGCTGTATCATTGGCGGTGATGTCCTCATCAACAAGATCCCACAGTCTCCTCGCACCAAGGGCATCATACAACATTTTGAAAGATTGGTGAAGAAGCACAATGAGGGGATTGATAATGACTTGATGGTGACGAATGAGAAGATGGGACAATTGGAGGCCTCACAGATCGCAACCAATAACAAGCTTACAAAGATGGAGGCGTCAGTGGCTCGTATGGATAAGAGTCTTGCTGCACTTTTGTGGTGATTAGATGGGATGCATGCCAAAACCACTAGTGGCGCATGATGGAGATGACAAGAAGGATGGCAGCAAGACTGATAAGAAGGAAGAAAGTTTTGATGACAATGCATACAGTGCGGATACTGAAGTCGATGACCAAGATCCTGCTCGCCGCCGGCTACATCATAATCGCCGAGGTATGGGTGGTAATCGTCGACGTGAGGTACATGGTAATGATGATGCTTTTGGCAAGATTAAATTTAAGATACCTCCTTTTGATGGTAAATATGATCCTGATGCTTATATTATTTGGGATATTGCTGTTGATCAAAAATTTGCATGCCATGAATCTCCTGAAGCTACACGTGTTAGGGCTGCTACTAGTGAGTTTACAGATTTTGCTTCTGTTTGGTGGATAGAACAAGGCAAGAAACATCCTAATAACATGCCACAAACTTGGGATGCTTTGAAACAGGTCATGTGGGCTAGATTTGTTCCTTCCTATTATGCACGTGACCTATTACATAAGTTGCAGCAATTGAGACATGGTGCTAAAAGTGTAGAAGAATATTATCAAGAATTACAAATGGGTATGTTGCGTTGTCAAATAGAGGAGGGTGAGGAACCTGCTATTGCTAGATTAGTGGGAGGACTGAACAGAGAAATTTGGGACATCGTTGAATATAAATATTATAACAGCATAACAAAGTGTTTTCATATTGCTTGTAAAGCTGAGAGAGAAGTGCAGGGACGACGTGCAGGTGTAAGGTCTAATGTTTCTGCAGGAAAATCAGCACCATGGCAGCAGCGTACGACTACTTCCTTGACCGGGCGTGCACCTCCTCCTACTCCATCGCCGAGTCGTTCAGCACCGCCACCTTCCTCCAGCGACAAGACACGTGTTGTTCCCACAAATTCAGCAACAAAATCTGCTCTAAAACCAGTCAGTAGTACTTTCTCAATTGCCTCCACAGGAAGAACAAGAGATGTCCAGTGTCACCGGTGTAAGGGCTGTGGTCATGTGCAGTGTGATTGCCCAAACAAGCGAGTTTTGGTGGTAAACAATGATGGTGGGTATTCCTCTGCTGGTGATTTCGATGAACAAACACTTGCTTTGTTTGCGGCTGATGATGCAGGTAGTGAGGAGCCACTAGATGAACAGATTGGTGCGGAAGATGCAGAGCATTATGAGAGCCTCATTGTGCAGCGTGTGCTTAGTGCACAAATGAAGAAGGCGGAGCAAAATCAGCGGCATACATTGTTCCAAACTAAGTGTGTAATTAAAGAGCGTTCTTGCCGCTTGATCATTGATGGAGGCAGCTGCAATAACTTGGCTAGCAGCGACATGGTGGAGAGACTTTCTCTAACAACAAAACCACATCCACATCCATACTACATTCGATGGCTGAACAACAGTGTCGGGGACAAACCCAGGGGGTCCCCTAATCATCGGGGTAATCACCCTCGAAAAACATTAACCATGAAAGGCCGAATCGCCGGCAGCCCGGAAGGGCCACCAGGGCAACGCGGCCCAACGCAACTCACGGCCCAAAACAGCCGTCCGAGCTCGCCTGACAAAGGGACCCAGGTGGCGACCTCCGTCTCCGCCTCGCTCGAGGGTCGCGTGCCCCCTCAAGCGGGCGAACCGACTCCGCCTCGCTCGAGGGCACCCCTCTACTCAGCGCGGCGCGCGACGGCACCCCGCCCGACAACGACATTTAATGCCCGCCCCATCAGGCGGGCGCCAAAGTCAAAAGGCAATCTTTCCCCCACGCCACGCCGCTGACACCACTGAGCTCACTGTTCCACCTGCTCCGGTCACTGTACGTCCTTGCAGCCGCTGTGCAGATGTATGCGGCACTGCGCAAGGCCCTGTGCGGACTTGGGGGCGTAATTCCGCAGCACTATTTCACCCGCTCCCGTCCTCCCCCCCCCCGGGACACCCCTCGAATGGGCGTGAGGAACCCTCGAACGAATATGTGAACCGCAACCAAGTACAGACTCCGATCAGACGCGGCCTGGTGATGACGAACGCCGGGTCAAATCCACCAACTCTCGGCCATCCCCTGGTGAGCCGGGCACGCCGCGCACAGTGGTCGACAGCAACCACCGTGCTGACCCCTGTGCCGCCAACTCCGGTCCTTCTTCACCTGCCCCGCCCTCGAAGTCAACCAGCGACGGGCAGCTGGACACGGATTACGGCAACGACACCCCTCGAAACCGCTCCAGGACAAGCACAGGGACGGCCACGACACCCGCAGAAACTGGGGCTCGCCATAAATCCTCTGCCAGGGTCAAGGACGATCGCACGCCTGATGCCATGCTCTCCAGTACGTATCCCTGTAGCACACATCACGCGCGTACTTGTAAACTCCTTCCCCTCCTTCTTCTCCTTGACCTATAAAAGGAGGAAGGGAGCGACGCGGGGAAGGGGGACGAGAAAAGACGACGGACGAACAAACACACACAGACACACCGCCTCACACGATATTGACACCCGCCCCAATCACACCCGTTTTCAGGGACTTGGAGACTCCTTCTCCTCTTCCACCTTGCTTGTAGCCCCCCTCTGCAAGCACTCCGGTGCAAGATACTACAGCGCCCCGAGCTCACCCTGCTGGACGTAGGACCTCACGGTCGGAACCAGGATAAATCGCTGGATGTACGACCTCACGGTCGGAACCAGGATAAATCCTCGTCTCACCGTGCTAGCTCTTGCATCAACCGTCAAGGGACGGGACACAGCGCATTCTGTGTGGCGCTGGGGATTGGCCGACCGATCCCAGCACCGACAGTGGCGCGCCAGGTAGGGGGCTGCGCTGTGATCAACCACACCCGATCAGTTCCCTTGACGGCAGGCCACGCCAAGGCTATGTCGCCACGATCCGCCCCGGGGTCCCCCGGCCCGCTTCCGCGCGGGTACCGGATCATGTTCGGGAGCCTGGAGTTCGAAGCGACCGGTGAGGGCCTCCTCATGTGGCTCGCGTCCAGGGCACCCGGCATGATAGCTATTACCCCGGCGCCGCCAACGCCACCCAACCTCAGGAGATGACGAAGACTGCACGAGCTGCAGATTCGCGCGAAACGACGCGTTGCCCCACGCGTCGTCCTCCCTGATTGGGACGCACACCTGTGGCTCCAGCCTGCCGCTGCATTATACGGGGGCGCACCCCCACCGGCGGATCCCGCGGAGGGAGCACGCCGGGAAAATGTGGCCGGGTTGGCACCACTCCCGCTCGGAATGAGCAACGCGGCCGCAAGTTACTCCGCGGCGATCAGTGCCAGCCTGAGCGCGCGGGAGGATCCGCTGGGTCACCAGCTGGGTTCGACCCGCCACCTTGACACTTCCTCGCCCGGCGGGTCCCAGCCCGAGTCGGACGACGGGGAAAGTGTGCACGGTCAGGAGCACCCAGACCTGGACTACACCGGGCTACGCGACCGCGAAGGCCTTGCCACCTTCCAGGCCATCGCGGACTTCTGCCTCACCTGTTCGGACGATTCCAGTGAAGGGGAATACGACCCCATGCGAGAGTGCTTCGTCCTCGACGGCGAAGTAGAGTCCGTGGGAGAGGATGAAGAAATGCGCGACGGGGCCGGACACGACGAACCGCCACCAGCGCCCGCCGAGCCAGCGGGCGAAGCCGCACTCGCACAGGCACAGCTCATGCAGGTGCAAGAGCTGGAAGCCAGGCTCCAACAGGAGCGCCAGCAGGTACAGGAGCTGCGCGCAGCTCTGGAAGCCCGGCAGCCCAAGCGCGGCGAACGCGCGCGAGCTGCCGGGCGTATCGCTCAAGCGTGAATCATGGGTGACGGCGACGACGCCAGCCCTGCCATGCCGCCACGAGCAAGCCAGAAGCTCGTCGCCGCAGCAACCCTGATTCGGGCCATGCCCGAACCATCGACACCAGAAGCGCGCTGCATGCAGCGCCAGGTGCAGGCCCTTGTCGAAGAAGCGGCCGTTCAACAAGCAGAAAGTTCCGCCTCCCGCATGCGCCACCAGGCCAGTTCAAGAGCCGGAGGAAGCAAGTGGGATAAGGAACAATCCATCCATACCCCGCCTAGGGGCGCATGGACGCCTCACCGTCCAACGAACGACGGAAGGGCGCTCATGACCGGCGACCGCGAGACGAGGAGCTCCGCGAAGGATCGGCTCGTGGACACGCGAGGCGCCATCGACGACGGCGACGCGCGCAATGTCCTGAACAAGAAGAGGCAGGACGTGGCACCTCCTCGCAGTAGGCACCCCCGACGAGGGGGTCGCTATGACAGCGAGGAGGACAAAAGCCCGACGCCGAAACCCCCGGGAACCCCGGTGTTCAGCCGGAAGATCCGTTCGGCCGCCATCCCGCTGCGCTTTCGTCAGCCGACCACCATCACCAAGTATTCGGGTGAGACGAAACCCGAGACGTGGCTCAACGACTACCGCCTGGCTTGCCAGTTGGGCGGGGCCACCGACGACGCCATGATCATTCGCAACCTTCCGCTTCATCTTGCGGACTCGGCGCGGACATGGCTCGAGCACCTACCCGCGAACCAGATCCACGACTGGGACGACCTGGTCAGGATGTTCGTAGGTAACTTCCAGGGCACGTACGTGCGCCCCGGCAACTCCTGGGACCTGCGCGGGTGCCGGCAAGCGGCCGACGAACCGCTGAGAGACTTCATCCGCCGCTTCTCCAAGCGCTGCACCGAGCTACCGAGCGTGGGTGACTCCGAAATCATCCACGCCTTCCTCGAAGGCACGACTTGTCGGGAGCTGGTGCGCGAGCTGGGGCGAAACCATCCCACCAGCGTCAACGCGCTGTTCGACATCGCTACCAACTTCGCCTTCGGGGAGGAGGCTGTCGGGGCGATTTTCGACGGCAAGACCAAGGGGAAGCGCGCGGTGGAGCTGCCCACGGAGGGCAGCAAGTCCAAGGGAAAGGCTAAAAAGCAGAAGCGGGGCGGCAAGGGCAGGAAGCCTCGGCAGGCCGCGCAACAGCAGCAGCAGGGCGAGGACTCCGATGATGCCCTCGTGGTCGAGCGAGGCCGTAAAGGCCCTCGAGGCCCCCCTCAAGGGGGAGGCCTGTTCAACGAAATGCTGAAGAAGCCATGCCCGTACCATAAGGGCCCTGTCACCCACACCGTCGAACAGTGTGGGATGATCAAGGCTTACTTCAGGCGCACCTCCGCGAAGGAGGATGGCCCGAAGAAGGATACAGGTGATGGCGGCAACGACGAGTTCCCCCATGTGGAGAATGTCTTCTTCATCGTGGGGGGGCCCACGGCGAATGCGACGTCCCGAGAGCAGAGGCGTGAACGCCGAGAGGTCTTCTTCGTTCACCCCGCGACGCCAACCTACCTCGCCTGGTCGGACGAGACCATCTCCTTCGACCGCGAGGACCACCCGGACTTTGTCCCGAATCCGGGGCGGTATCCGCTTGTCGTCGACCCCATCGTCGGCAACACGCGATTCTCCAAGGTGCTGATGGACGGGGGCAGCTGCCTCAACATCCTATACGTCCACACCTTAGAGCTCATGGGCATCAGCACGAACTAGCTGAGGCCAAGCAGGGCGCCGTTCCACGGCATCGCGCCGGGAAAACGCGTCCAACCCCTCGTGCAGATCGACCTGCCCGTTTGCTTCGGCACTCCCGACAACTTTCGAAGGGAGACCCTCAACTTCGAGGTAGTGGGATTCCCAGGAGCGTACCACGCCATCCTCGGGCGTCCGTGCTACGCCAAGTTCATGGCGGTCCCCAACTACGCCTACCTCAAGATGAAGATGCCGGGGCCAAAGGGCGTCATCACCGTGGGATTGTCGTACGAGCATGCTTACGCGTGTGACGTCGAGTGCGTCGAGGGCGCAGAAGCGCTCGCCTACAGCGAGACCCTGGTGGCGGACCTGGAGAAGATTGCGAACGAGGTCGTCGACTCCGCCAAAAGGCACGCAGGCACCTTCGAGGCTGCCGAACACACCAAGGTGGTGCCTCTCGACCCCAATGCCCCCGAAGGCAAGGCGTTGAGGGTCAGCACCACACTCGACCCCAAATAGGAAGCAGTGCTCGTCGACTTCCTCCGCACCAATGCCGACATCTTCGCGTGGAGACCCTCGGAGGGAGGTCGCCGAGCACAGCCTCGACATCCAGCCTCACTCCAAGCCGGTGGTACTGTTGACGTAAAATCCGCACCTCACGCCAAGCACACAGCAAACCGAATTAGCTAGCTTTACACGTGGCCCGAGCGTTTGAATCCGAAAGAATGTGCCAGTCAATTTTCCTGAAAACTGACAAAGGGAGAAAAGATGTTCAAATAACACCTGGAACGTACCGGGTAATACCAGACAGTTCCATATTTGCGGCTACGGAGCCAGTTTCGAACGACATATAGCTATACAGGAGCTATCTGTCAGCGGTTAAAGCATCATTCGGCAATCGGCAAAGCATGCAGGAAGCGCACTGCCGAATGCGTGACGTAAGCATGACGAAAGATCGGTATTCGACTGAATAAACATTGTAACATATATTCATAACCGATTAACGAGGAACAGAGCATGATAAATAAATAAAAGGGGGGAAACATGACCATAATCTTATAATAAACAAGAATGCATAGACTAAAAGCACTAGTCTACCGCATGTCTAGGTACTTTTCAACCCGTCGAGCATGAAACAAGCAAGTTAATCCACCGCATGATACGACTTGCTTGGAATCACACCACCAACCAAGAATAGATCAATCCACCGCATGATACGCTCTAAACATGGAAGGCTAAAAGCATTCTTTATTTAAAACAAAACCATGGACACATATTCGCTCGTGGCGATACTGCCGAATACGGCTATATAGCCGAATCGGGTTCCGTGAAGAAGGAACATGCTTCGTTGACGATGATAGATCTATCAGATCGAATCGAATTCTAATCCACCGGATGATTAGCTCTAAGACGACCCAAAAACCTGCATCTACCGCATGATACCCGGTTCTGTCAAGATCTACACAAGACAAACGAGCTTGAACCCGCAACACGTGGCAATCTAGATTGACTTCGAATTCGGCTATGGAAACGCAGTGTATTACGAGCTAGAACCGAATCTAATCAACCTAGACTGGGCAATAGAGTGTTGTAATGAATTAAACATAAAGGTAAAATCCAGAGCAACACATGGTAACTTAATGGATCTATCAGATCTTGCCAAAATCCAATAGAACCGATAACTTGTTCCAAGCTAAAACTTAGCCCACCGCATGGCTCATGATCTAACAATGGAACCTTCCTGAACCAAAGCCTAAATCCACCGCATGATACTAGGCATGGTGCAGGGTTGCCGGTACTTACGGAGGTCGACGGATCAATGATTCCTATCAAAGAACTCGACGACTCGACTAAAGGACTCGAAGTTGGCACGGGGCCGGTTTGTTGTATGGTTGATTGAACTCCCTTTTACAATTACCATGGGTTTATATTTATACCCAGGTTTCGACACGACTCCTAGTTGATTACGATTACATTATTTATTTCCTAAAAAAGATAAATGCCGGGGCACCGTATCCGTCTTGCATTCGAAGTTAAACTAGCCTTTTCCTTACACTTGATCCACGTCATCACGCACTCCCGAATTCCTCCTGCGGAATAGTTTTCTTGCCGAATGACAATGCGTTCCCGACCGCAGAACGTCTTTACCGAATGCTCTGGGGAAAAACTTCTTTGCCGAATGATATCTTTTCAACGAATCCGGCCCACATGTCAGCCTCTTCCTGGTGTCAATTTTTGGTGTCAACACATGCCCCTTCAATTTCGGGATAAAAGATAATTTTACCCCGGAATTGACCAGAAGCACTCAACATTCCCAAGTTAGTTCTGCTCAACACCCGCTTCTCCTTTTGAATCTTCAGAGCTCTCGTCCAGATCCGAACCCTAGGTTATCGACTTCCAAGATTCAATCTTCAAATGGCGAACCAAGATCTTGCCCTCCAGGTAAACTTCAATCCCCTCAAGCACATTCGGTATTCTTCTTTCGATTTGCATTTTAAATTTCTTCTCATCTCTTTCCATTCTTGATAGGCACTAGCTGCCGAAATCCTTA
Source organism: Echinochloa phyllopogon (assembly GCA_033239725.1). Lineage (NCBI taxonomy): Eukaryota > Viridiplantae > Streptophyta > Magnoliopsida > Poales > Poaceae > Echinochloa > Echinochloa phyllopogon. Next base: position 33,305,657 of record BTCW01000014.1, on the reverse strand, counting down.
TTCCCGTTGAGGAAAAAGCTCCATCCTACTTCCTCGGCCCTGTAGGGAATTCAGATCCTTCCGAACTCATCGCGGCCGAATCTCAGAGGGTTCCTTTCAAGATTTCATTGACAAAACCTCATGAGTGGCAAGACGCCTTCAAGAACTGGCCTTTGCCCCCAATTGCCGGCTGGAGAAATTGGTACAAAAGGATATCTGATGACAAAAGCCCCCAAACGCAGAATTGGGACCATCTGCGTATCTCTCATTGCCTGGAGCTGTCACTAGCCGAAACACCAAAGAACGAGAACCTTCTGATTGCAGTTTGCCACTTTTGTTCCAATGGTGCAAATGCTTTTCTCTTTGGTCATGGCCCAATGTCTCCCACTTTGGCCGATGTCTATCTGATGACCGGCCTGAATGTTATAGGAACTGTATATCCATATGACCACAAAGGTTCCTCCAAGCAGACAGGAGTAAAGACAGGGGTTGGATACAAGAGATACATCCAGAACCATATGTCTGATGGCCCTCTGATCGATGTCGAATATAGAGCATTTCTGAACATGTGGCTATGCAGATCGGTCTTCTGTGGCAAAGCCAATGAGCCAACCCTGAATCATATCGTGATGGCTGAAGAGCTGGCTGCCGGAAAACTCATTCCACTTGGGAAATACCTCCTGGGAAGTGTCTACCACATGCTCAATCAAACCACCCACCTGATGCATACCAGCAAGAAAATCCCCTGTGTCAATGGTCCTTGGTGGTTTGTCCAAATGTGGCTGCAGTTGTACATGCATCAAATCGTCGCCATTGATCTCAACAGCCGAGACTTTCCTTCAATCAATTACAAAGAAGGAGAAACCCGGAGAACCAAAGGTTGTCAAACCTATGGAGAAGCTGCCTCCACTGTATCTATCAACAAGAACATCGGTGAACTGTTTGAGCTCTTCTTCAAAGGCTTTGCTCATCCTCTTTGGTTCCCATACCTGGACAATGACCATCTCACTCTCCCTTGCGAATTCAGCTTTGAAACTGGATGCACTGATGTACAATCTATAGCGATCTTCAATGCCTTCATCCAGCCCTGCATCCTGCCAGCCGAATTCTGTGGAGGAAGGCTGGTTCAAAGCACTTACGAATATTATCAGCCAAATATGATGGCTAGACAGTTGGGATGTGGCCAAGTGCCCCCTAGGCTATTTCTTCACGAATTTCTCAAGCCTAGGGAGATTGTCAAGGATTCCACAGAGACAAGAAGGATTTTTACCTATAAATGCTGCGAAACCATCTATGCACCTGATCCTTTTGTGCCAATAATATCTGCCCATCCTTCTTTCACCCTCTGGTGGCAAGAACTCCATGATCATATCTTTAACATGCCAATCCATCCCTTCTGTTTCGAGTTAATGCCCGATTATCAACCAACTTCAGAGGTAATACGCTTATCCCCTCATCTGTCTCAATAATATTAACCCCGATTGATTCTGATTCTGTCATCTTGCAGGATATAACACCTGCCCCTCTTGCCAGGGCGATCTTGTACAAAGCTGCAGGCCCAATATCTGCTTTGGGGCACCAATCTCCTACCTTGGCTCAACTGATGGCTAGACGGGCTTCTCTAGATCCAATACTTACTAGACCATCATCTGTCAAGAGGAAAACCCTTTCTTTAGCTGCTCCCTTAGTTGTAAAGAAGAAAAGAACAAGCAGCAAAAAAGCTATCAAGGTCAGAGCCTTCTTCCTTTGACCATAATGCCATTGGTATTTTGCTCAGCTTTTATCTCTTCTTGGTTTCAGGTCAGAGAACAGCAACTAGCAATAAGTACAGATCTTGCCGATGCTTCATTGACTGGTAAAATTCTACCACTCTATCCTCTTAAATTCCTTTTCATCGGCACTCATCCTTTGTTAACTGTAGAACAATCCTTAATGGACCCAATCTTGGAGAGCTCTTCTTCTCATCACGATTCATCTTTAGCTTTACAACTTCTTCCTCAATCAGAAGCATTATCTTCACCAAGAAATTTTCCAGCTTCTCCTCAGCAAGATACACAGATTCTTTCCATTGAGCCTGAGAGGCTTCCTTCTCCCATTCAGGAAGTCAGGAACGAGGTAAACATAATCATTCAACTTTCTCTACTCTTTTATTCAGCAGATTATTACTAATTCGGCAAGAACTATCTTTCAGGAGAAATCCATTTCATCATCCAGCTATTCTTTTGTTGTGGACGACTTGGTTGCCGAACAAGAGGAGGAAACATCTTCTGGCCAAACTCTGTCAGAAGAAAATCAAACAAAGCTGAAAGATATCCTTGCTTTGCTGCACAAGAGTATCCAAGATCAAGTCAAAGATGTTGATCTCTTAAGGGATGTACTGGAATCCATTGACCAAGAACTCCCTGATGATATCAAAACTTCTTTGGAACCAGTTTCTCATTTGGATCAACAATACGCCGCAGTAAAGCAGGCTCTGAAAAACCAATCTTCCCAACCAGCTCTGGAACAGAGGAGATCCACAGCCAAACAATCTGTGAAAGACCTGCATACTCAAGCTCAGAACAGCAAAGAATTACTGACCAAATTGGAATCTGAACTTGAAAAGAAGAAGGTCAGAAAAGCTGCACTTGAAGCCGAATTGAGAGATCTATCGGCCGAAATTGAAGCTGATGAGAGGAAGATAGTTGAGCTTCCCAAATTAACAGAGAAGATGCGAAAGGAAGCTTCAGCAGCTCTGAACGAAGAAAAACAACTCAAGGCAAAGCTTGCTGCTCTGGCTAGAACCCAAGAAGCTGACAAAAACTTATTAGAGAGCATTAGCAATATGATATCAGATGCTAAAAATGTAATCTCAAAGTACTTGGGCTTGTAATTGTAACAAATAATTAATAACCGAATGCTCCATCAATCCTGTAACTTTGTCATTGCTTAACTCTGTTTTTTCTCCATTGTGGATAACTCATTCGGCAAAGCTGATTGTAACAGTGTCAGACCCGACAACGCCTCAAACACGACACAGCCGAATCTCATTCAGTCAAAACCGAACACGACTTCGGCAAGAATCCCAAACGACATGGAAATCGATCGGTTGGAGAATCCTTTCCATCTTCCGAACTCTTTGGGATGGTGATCCAGAGGAGATCGATGATATCGACGCCTCCATAGATCGTCTTGATGCTCACGGCGCCGCTACTGCCGATTCCATCCATCTTCAGTCTGTTCTGAACAAGCTCTTTTATTAGTTTGTACTAGGGACTATGGAATTTCGACAATAAAGCATTATCTTTTGCAATCCTTATGTGATGACTCTGTCAAACTCATTTTTTGTAATATATTTGCACTAAGGGCAATACACTCTAGTATTGGCCATTTCTTCTTCTGTCAATATTTTTGTTCTGAAGACGGCTCCCTCCCGAATGCCGGCTGTTTCAGTCGTTCTGACATTGAATATTTCAATCAGCGATCAATCTCAACACTAGGATAATATTTCTTCAAGTATCTCCCATTGATAGCAGCAGTAAACTTCTCTCCTAGTAAAGTTTTCAAGATATATGCATTTCCAGGCACGCATCTAACCACTCTGAAAGGACCTTCCCAGTTTGGAGACCACTTACCGAATGCACTGTATTTAGTTCCAATCGGCAATATTGCTTTCCAAACCAAATCTTCTTCTGCAAATTGCTTGACTTTCACCTTCTTGTTGTAATATTTAGCAACTCGCATTTTATTTTTCTCAACATTTTCCAAGGCCCTGAGACGAATCATATGCAAATCTTCTAATTCGTCCATCATTAAATCATTATAATCTTTAGAACTTAAATCTTCTTGCAACTTTATCCTCCTTGAGTCTGACTGCATCTCCCATGGCAAGATAGCATGATGTCCATATACCAATTCATAAGGAGACATCTGTGTAGCCCCATGTGGAGCCATTCGGTAAGCCCATAAAGCCTCATTTAATACCGAATGCCACTTTCTTGGCTTCTGATCAATCTTCTTTTGTATAATTTTAATCATAATCTTGTTAGAAGCCTCTGCCTAACCATTAGCTTGGGCATAATAAGGAGAAGAATTCAACAATTTAATACCCATACTTTCAGCAAAATTTCTGAACTCTGAAGATGTAAACTGAGTCCCTTGATCTGTGGTGATTGTTTGAGGAATTCCAAATCTGTAAATGATATGTTCTTTGACAAATTCAACCATATTCTCTGATGTCACCTTCTTTAATGGAATCGCCTCAACCCACTTAGTAAAATAATCGGTTGCTAAAAGCACAAACTTATGGCCCTTGCTAGATGGAGGATTTATCTGGCCAATCAAATCTATTCCCCATCCTCTGAATGGCCATGGCTTGATAATAGGATTTAGGACTGATGCTGGAACTCTCTGAATGTTTCCAAACCTCTGGCAATCTTGCATCCCTTGTAATATTCAAAGCAGTCTTCTAGCATTGTGGGCCAATAATACCCAGTTCTCCTAATAACCCATTTCATTCGGTAAGCCGATTGATGCGCTCCACACAGCCCACCATGCACTTCACTTATCAGCCTTTTTGCTTCTTCTTGACTTAAGCAATGTAACAGCACCCCATCCAAGGATTTATAATATAAATTATCATCAAGAAGAACAAACTTTAAAGCTTTATACCTGAGCTTTCTAGAAACCTTTCGGGACGGATTCTCCAGATAATCAACAATTTCTTTTCTCCAATCATCTTCTGCTAGATTACTCCCGAAAGCATATACATCATTAGCAAAAACTTCTTGAAGCTCTCTATAACCCGAAGCACTTTGAGCTAATCTGTTCGCCTCTCCATTGTCTTTCCTAGGAATATGCCGTAGAATTACTGACTGAAACTCCTTTAAGATTTGCTTGCATTCTTCATAGTAATTCCTTAAGATATCGTTTTTGCACTCATATTCGCCATTTAGTTGCCTTATGACTAATTCTGAATCTCCAAAAATTTCAACTGCAATGGCCTTTGCTTCTCTCAAGTATTGAAGTCCTCTGAGCAACGCCTCGTACTCAGCTTGATTATTAGTGACAGTAGGTTGAATAGGAATAGCAAATTCAAATACCTCTCCTCTTGGCGAAACTAACAAAATACCTACTCCACCACCTTTGTCACATGAAGATCCATCGAAGAATAATACCCAAGGAGTAATTTCAAGCAAATTAGTTGATGAATCGTGATGTTCAGTAATGAAGTCAGCAATAATCTGTCCTTTAACATCTTTTGCCGATTCAAACCTTAACTCAAATTCAGACAAAGCTAAAATCCATTTGCCAATCCTTCCGTTAAAAATTGGCATAGACAACATGTGCTTTATCACATCAAATTTTGAATACACAATGCATTCGGCATGTAGCAAGTAGTGCCGAAATTTTGTACAGGAGTAGTAAACACATAAACAAAGTTTCTCGGTAGCCGAATACCTCGTTTCGGGATCAAGCAATTTCCGGCTAAGGTATGCAACTACCCTTTCCTTTCCCTTAAATTCTTGTATGAGGGCCGATCCAATAGTTCGGGCATCGGCCACCACGTACAACTTAAAAGGCTTGTTTAGCTGTGGAGGTACCAATACTGGTGGTTCTTTCATGTATTCCTTGATCTCATCGAAAGCCTTTTGTTGTTCGTCACCCCATACAAACTTCTGATCCTTCTTGACTTTTAGCAGTGAAGAGAAAGGCAACACCTTTTGTGATAAGTTTGATATGAATCTTCTCACGAAATTGATCTTGCCAAGTAATGACTGTAATTCCTTAAGATTAGTTGGAGGAACAACTTCATCAATGGTTTTCATACTCTTCTTGCCAACTCCTACTCCTCCTTCATGCACCAGAAATCCTAGAAATTCTCCTGCCGAAACTCCAAAAGCACATTTATTCGGGTTCATCTTGAGCCCATGTTTCCTAGTGCACTCTAGAGTTTTCCTTATGTCGGCCAAATGTGCTTCATGATCCAATGACTTAATCACAACATCATCAATATATATCTCCACAATCTTGCCGATCAACCCATGAAAAATATAATTCATGGCCCTCTGATAAGTTGCACCAGCATTCTTCAAACCAAACGTCATGACAACCCATTCAAACAACCCTATATGTCCTAGACATCTGAAAGCTGTTTTCGCTATATCTTCCAATGCCATAAAAATTTGATTGTACCCTGCATTACCATCCATGAAACTAATCACTTTATATCCAGCAGCAGCATCAACCAACGAGTCAGCAATAGGCATTGGATATCCATCCATGGGTGTAGCTCTGTTCAGATCTCTAAAGTCTATGCAAACTCTCATCTTCCCATTTTTCTTGTACACAGGAACAATATTAGAGATCCATTCTGCATATCTGCGTGGCCGAATAAAATTTGCTGCTATTAATCTTTCCATTTCTTTCTTTACATCGGTCAACACTTCATCTTTGTAGATTTTCCGGGGTGGTTGCTTGTAAGGTTTATAACCAGGCTTGATCGGCAATCGATGCTCAACAATGGAACGATCTAAACCAGGCATCTCCGAATAATCCCAAGCAAAGCAATCTTTGTATTCCTTTAACAACTCAATCAACTTTTCTCTGAAAACTGGATCCAAGCTAGCACTGATGAATATCGGCCTTGGTTTGTCACCATCTCCAATGTCTACTTCTTCTAATTTATCAGCCGACACAAATCCACGTCCTAGCTTCCCATCAGTCCCATCGATTGGATTATCCATTAAAAATTACTAAAAGAGCCGACTGCTTCGATCGGCTGTTGACTACTGCTGACTGGCTCAACAGGACCTTCTCCCCAGTCCTTACCTGAGAAACAATCTATGCCTTGATATTCCCAGAAGGCTGGTTCCACATTAGCCACGCTAATTGAATCATCTGCTGGGACAATTTCCACTTCATCATCTATCCACTGAATAAGCTGTTGATGCATAGTAGATGGAATACAGCAATTCGCATGGATCCAATCCCTTCCAAGTAGCAAGCTGTATGCCCCTTTGCCTTCAATAACAAAGAAGGTTGTAAGCAGAATCTTAGACCCAATCATCAGATCTACATGTACACATCCTTTGGTGTCCGAAGGATTTCCAGCAAAGTCATTCAAAACTATGCTTGTTGGCGTTAAATCTCCAGGGCTCATGCCAAGTTTTCTGAATGTATTGTATGGCATCACATTAACAGCAGCTCCACCATCAACAAACATCTTCGTCAGTGGCTTTCCATTGACATATCCTCTTAAGTATAGTGGCTTCATGTGTCGATTCTGGACTGGCTTCTCGAAAATAGCTTGCTTAGTCAATACCAATTGTGCCATTAACCTACATTGCTCGGCTTCATCCGCTTCTGGCAATATCTCTTCCCGTACAATTTGATTAGCTGGAGCCATGAATTCATTCGGCAAGAAACATACCATGCACGTAGGAGCCGAATGACCCGGTTCGTCAGGTTTGTCTTTTGGACGCCATATCGATTTCATCCTGGTCCCTGCCCGCTTCAACTCTTGATTCCTTAGGCGTTGGACTCTTCTCTTCTAGCTCTTTCTTAAACCAGGTGGACACCACTGTCCTTTCTGCCAGACGTACTCACGATCTTCTTCTTCACGATCAACCCACCTATGATCATCATGTCTTTTCCTCGGTTGATCATCATTCTTATATATATTTAAGCGCCGACCATCACTAGGATGTACCCTTCCAATTCTCTCGTGGACGGATCGGCGACTGGCAACATTTTGCCTATGTTCGACATATCCATTATTGCATTCAGGACAGTTATTCCATGTAGGCAGCTTTAAACCCTCGTTCCAACAGTGTCTGAAGAAGACACAATCCCAATGTGCACGTTCTTGTTCTCGGACATATTCCTCTTGTTCTTCCTCATACCTTTTTTCTTCGCACCTCCTCTTCTCCTCCTCGTACTCACGTCTCTGGTAGCGCTCTTTTTCTTGCTGACGCTGCCACTTATTAAGGAGAATGCGCGATGTGACTCTGGGTCTAGAAGACTCCCCAATTTTAAATCGGCTATTCGGGAAGCGTGGCTTTTCCTTGCGAATCTGTTCGATCGTGATTTGCCGATTAGGATCGACTGAGCCATTCTGCCTTGCTTCCTTCGACGTCAGGACTTTCATCTTTCCTTTTTCTCCAGATTCGGCAACACTCACCATATTGATCGAGAACCCAATCATGTTCTGAGGAAACGGGATACTGTCCAACTTCATCCTACTGTCGAATTTTAGATGCCCTTCTTGGATAGCTTTCTGAATCCTTATTCTAAAAACCCTGCATTCATTGATGGAATGAGAGTTTCTATCATGGAATCCACAGTACCTTTTATCTTTCACTCCATCAGGCCGAAGCATAGAATGCCCCTCTGGCAGCTTGATCCGGCCTTCTTTTACAAGATAATCAAACAATTTATCTGCCTTAGTTACATCAAAATCATAAGTGCCCTTATTCTGTTTAATCCACCTCTGATTCACCATGACTGGTTCTTTGCTCCACACTATCTCTGCTGCAGCTATCTCCTCACTATCTTCATACTCGTCTTCTTGATCTGCTCTTTCAAGGAATTGGTTATAGATGTCAGCTACATCATTGTGTTTAGCAAATCTGGCATCTTTCTTGAAACCATATGCCTGGTTGCTCATTAAGGCCAATCTGTGTGACAACTGGCCCAGATCATCGAACTCCATTCCGAATAGCTTTTCCCGAATGGCAGGCAGCATGCCAGCTACAGCCATACCAGCTAGCTGGTCATCAGGTATGTTCAGAGAAAAGCACATGCTCTTTGTTTCCCTAAGTCTCCTGAGGAACTCCGTAGGCGTCTCATTATTCCTCTGCCTTAAGCTGGTCAAATCAACCAACTTTTTCTTGGCACTGCCAATGTAGTAATGAGCATGGAATTTCTGCTCCAGGTCTTTCCAAGTACAAATTGACTGAGCAGGCAAAGAAGCAAACCATGTAAAAGCTGGACCCGTCAGCGACAAAGGAAAGTATCTGATTCTGAAAGCCTCATCTGCTGAAGCTTCTCCAAGCTGCATCAGATATCGAGCTATATGTTCCACAGTGCTAGTATCATCTTGTCCTGAGAACTTAGTGAACTCTGTAGGCACCTTGACTCTATTCGGCAATGATACCCTTTGGTACCATTCTGGGAAAGGAGACGAGTACATGTACCCCTGATTTTTAGGCTTCAGACCGAATTGATTTTGCAATACATCAGTCATCCTTTGCACCATGAGGTCAATATTGGTATCTTGATTCCCTGGTCTCCCAGCAGGCATCCCTGTAGTACCAACATACCCGGGATTCGGGAGAGCATCAATAGCATTGTAATCCATGAACTCTGAATATCCGTTTCCATACATATCCCTTTGCAGCCTGTTGTTCAGAGGGGATATCTTGTAAGCAGAAGCAGGTAGATCTCCCATGGTGCCGAATGCCATATTACCATATGTACGAGGTTTCGGCAATGCATGCTGGAGCTCTTGCTGAATCGGCTGTCCACTCGCGTCTTTGGTTCCAGAAGCTTCAGTTTCTTCAGTACCTTTACCATGACGTTTTGGGACCGATGCTTGAACATTGAAATATGTTGGGCCACCAAGTTGTCCATGCGCTTGCTCAAAAGGCTTATCCACGTGTTGACCAAAGATGTTGACCAGTATGAGCCGAAAACTGTTCAGGAATGCAGCATTATGATTGGTCATTGTTTCTCCTAAAGCTTTGTACAACAAGCCAGAGAACTTCTCCCTTTCTTCATCTCCAGTAAGATCAGATTGTCCAGGCAAAAGAACTCTTGGCAGATCTGACTTGAGAAACGGTGCACCACTCCTGTTCTTAGCAAAAGACAGCAAGCACTTCTTGATGAACTGATCTGCAGCAGTCTTCACCATTTGTTGATGTTCATCAGACAATTCTTCCAAAGTGACATCCAGAATGTCCCTCAATTCAGGCATCTTCGAAGCTTGTGTGTCCCACCGAGCGTGCCAAAAAGTGTGTTGACGTAAAATCCGCACCTCACGCCAAGCACACAGCAAGCCGAATTAGCTAGCTTTACACGTGGCCCGAGCGTTTGAATCCGAAAGAACGTGCCAGTCAATTTTCCTGAAAACTGACAAAGGGAGAAAAGATGTTCAAATAACACCTGGAACGTACCGGGTAATACCAGACAGTTCCATATTTGCGGCTACGGAGCCAGTTTCGAACGACATATAGCTATACAAGAGCTATCTGTCAGCGGTTAAAGCATCATTCGGCAATCGGCAAAGCATGCAGGAAGCGCACTGCCGAATGCGTGACGTAAGCATGACGAAAGATCGGTATTCGACTGAATAAACATTGTAACATATATTCATAACCGATTAACGAGGAACAGAGCATGATAAATAAATAAAAGGGGGAAAACATGACCATAATCTTATAATAAACAAGAATGCATAGACTAAAAGCACTAGTCTACCGCATGTCTAGGTACTTTTCAACCCGTCGAGCATGAAACAAGCAAGTTAATCCACCGCATGATACGACTTGCTTGGAATCACACCACCAACCAAGAATAGATCAATCCACCGCATGATACGCTCTAAACATGGAAGGCTAAAAGCATTCTTTATTTAAAACAAAACCATGGACACATATTCGCTCGTGGCGATACTGCCGAATACGGCTATATAGCCGAATCGGGTTCCGTGAAGAAGGAACATGCTTCGTTGACGATGATAGATCTATCAGATCGAATCGAATTCTAATCCACCGGATGATTAGCTCTAAGACGACCCAAAAACCTGCATCTACCGCATGATACCCGGTTCTGTCAAGATCTACACAAGACCAACGAGCTTGAACCCGCAACACGTGGCAATCTAGATTGACTTCGAATTCGGCTATGGAAACGCAGTGTATTACGAGCTAGAACCGAATCTAATCAACCTAGACTGGGCAATAGAGTGTTGTAATGAATTAAACATAAAGGTAAAATCCAGAGCAACACATGGTAACTTAATGGATCTATCAGATCTTGCCAAAATCCAATAGAACCGATAACTTGTTCCAAGCTAAAACTTAGCCCACCGCATGGCTCATGATCTAACAATGGAACCTTCCTGAACCAAAGCCTAAATCCACCGCATGATACTAGGCATGGTGCAGGGTTGCCGGTACTTACGGAGGTCGACGGATCGATGATTCCTATCAAAGAACTCGACGACTCGACTAAAGGACTCGAAGTTGGCACGGGGCCGGTTTGTTGTATGGTTGATTGAACTCCCTTTTACAATTACCATGGGTTTATATTTATACCCAGGTTTCGACACGACTCCTAGTTGATTACGATTACATTATTTATTTCCTAAAAAAGATAAATGCCGGGGCACCGTATCCGTCTTGCATTCGAAATTAAACCAGCCTTTTCCTTACACTTGATCCACGTCATCACGCACTCCCGAATTCCTCCTGCGGAATAGTTTTCTTGCCGAATGACAATGCGTTCCCGACCGCAGAACGTCTTTACCGAATGCTCTGGGGAAAAACTTCTTTGCCGAATGATATCTTTTCAACGAATCCGGCCCACATGTCAGCCTCTTCCTGGTGTCAATTTTTGGTGTCAACAGGTACAGCGACTGCGGCGGTTTGACGAGGAAAAGCGCCGCGCCATCGGGGAGGAGGTGCACAAGCTCCTGCAAGCCGGATTCATCAAAGAGGTATTTCACCCGACCTGGCTTGCTAATCCTGTTCTAGTTAAAAAGAAAAACAGAAAATGGCGCATGTGCGTAGATTATACCGTTTTAAACAAAGCATACCCTAAGGTTCCGTTTCCCTTGCCTAGAATAGATCAGATAGTAGACTCCACCACTGGGTGTGAGTTGCTATGCTTTCTTGATGCTTATTCCGGTTATCATCAGATCAAGATGAAAGAGTCCGACCAGCTCGCGACTTCTTTTATCACCCCATTTGGCATGTTTTGCTACGTCACTATGCCGTTCGGCCTCCGAAACGCTGGAGCTACATACCAGCGATGTATGCAACACGTTTTCGGAAGCCACATCGGGCGGACCGTTGAGGCATACATTGACGATATCGTTGTAAAAACCAGAAAGGCGGACGATCTGGTCAACGATTTGCAAATCGCATTCGGTTGCCTCCGGGCGAACGGGGTAAAATTGAATCCGGAAAAATGCGTATTCGGGGTGCCGCGAGGCATGCTATTGGGTTTCATCATCTCCCAACGAGGCATCGAACCCAATCCCGAAAAAGTCTCAGCCCTGGAATGAATGGGGCCAATTCGGGACCTCAAGGGGGTGCAGAGGGTACTGGGCTGCCTCGCAGCTCTCAGCCGTTTCATCTCTCGACTTGGTGAAAAGGGCTTACCTTTGTACCGGCTCCTAAAAAAGCACGAATGCTTTTCATGGACCCCCGAAGCCCAAAAAGCCCTCGACGGGCTAAAAGCGTCACTCGCGCGTGCACCGATCCTCACGCCACCGCGGAACGGCGAGCCCCTCTACCTATATGTGGCTGCGACAACGCAAGTTGTCAGCACCGTCATCGTCATGGAAAGAGCAGAGGAGGGCCACGCTCTGCCGGTCCAGAGGCCGGTGTACTACGTCAGCGAGGTGCTGACTGAAACCAAGACGCGGTATCCACAGATCAAGAAGCTAATCTACGCTGTAGTGCTCGCGCGACGAAAGCTGCGACACTACTTCGAGGCCCATCCGGTCACCGTGGTCTCATCTTTCCCTCTGGGGGAGATAGTCCGCAACCCGGACGTCTCGGGTAGAATAGCGAAGTGGTCGATGGAGCTCGTAGGGGAAACTCTCTCCTACGCGCCGCGAAAAGCGATAAAGTCGCAAACCTTAGCGGATTTCGTCGCTGAGTGGACCGACTGATAGAGCTGAAGTGCCCGATCTTTCGGTGAGTGGAGATAATTTCGACTTGGTGGAAGTAGACCCTCACGATCCGACTACGACGAGCGAACCCGTAGCGCCAATGCAATCGCTGAACCAACTCCCTGTGGTTACCGACCTTGCTGGTGCAAGATCAGCCTGATCACGAAGATCGTTTCCTGTGCGCAATCGAAGAACGAACAAGAAAAAGATGCGAGCAATCTCAATATCACTCGAAGGTGGAGTTCTGAATTACACGAGGACAGCGCTGATTTGCGCGTGTTCTTCGGGGGGTAGCTAAAGCTAGATGTAAAACAAAACTCAAGTCTGAAATGAAAGGAAGCCTCTATCTAAATAGAGGGAAAGGGGGCGCAGCCCCTAAGGAAGGTGGCGCCCAGGGAAAGGGAGAGGGCAACAGCCCTAGGCGCCCACACAAAGGCCCTTGTTGGGCCAGCTTCTATTCTTCTGGACCTTCATTCTTCAGTAGCATAACGAAGTTAAGTTCTCTTGCACGGGCCCGCGTGATTGGGCCAGAAGGTGGCGCCTGTGGTGGAGGATCATCTGGTGGCGCTGGAGAAGGTGTAGATGTACTCGTGTCGTAGGTGGTGTCCTCATCATCCTCCCCTTCTTGAACTGAAGTCGTCCTCGACGGCAACTCCTCATCTTCACCCGCATACGGTTTCAAATCTGCAACATTAAAACTAGTGGAAACACCAAACTCCGCAGGCAGGTCAAGAACATAAGCATTATCATTAAGCTTGGTTAGTATCTTAAAAGGACCAGCAGCACGAGGCATCAATTTAGAGCGGCGTAAAGTGGGAAATCGATCCTTTCTTAGATGCAACCAAACCATATCACCCGGTTCAAAAGTAACATGTTTTCGTCCTTTACTACCTGCAACCTGGTATTTAGCATTAGCAGCAGCAATGTTTTGTTGAGTTTGTTCATGCAAGCTAATCATTTGGTCAACATGTGCAGCAGCATCTATGTGGGGAGCATCCGCAGCATCAAGCGCAAACAGATCAATAGGCGCTCGAGGAATATATCCATAAACAACCTGAAAGGGACACATCTTTGTAGAAGAATGCGTTGCATGATTATAAGCAAACTCAACATGAGGTAAGCAATCTTCCCAACGTTTCAAGTTTTTATCCAAAACAGCCCTAAGCATGGTTGACAAAGTTCGATTAACCACCTCAGTTTGTCCATCAGTCTGAGGGTGACAAGTGGTGCTAAACAGCAATTTAGTTCCCATTTTATTCCACAGTGATCTCCAAAAATGGCTGAGAAACTTAGCATCACGATCAGAGACTATTGTATTTGGAATACCATGCAAGCGAATAATCTCTCTAAAGAACAATTCAGCAACACGGCTAGCATCATCAGTCTTATGACAAGGTATAAAATGAGCCATTTTGGAGAAGCGATCAACAACCACAAAAATATTGTCCCTCCCCTTCTTAGTTCTAGGTAAGCCCAAGACAAAGTCCATAGAAATATCAAGCCAGGGGGAAGTAGGGACAGGCAAAGGCATATATAAACCATGGTTGTTTAGTCGTGACTTAGCTTTCTGACAAGTAGTGCAGCGGGCAACAAGGCGCTCAACATCACGGCGCATCCGGGGCCAAAAGAAATGGGCAGCCAGCACCTCATGTGTCTTGTAGACACCAAAATGTCCCATAAGACTGCCGCCATGTGCTTCCTGTAACAACAAAAGACGAACCGAGCTAGCTGGAACACACAGCTTGTTAGCGCGAAACAGGAACCCATCCTGCATGTGAAATTTGCCCCATGGTTTGCCATGCATGCAGTGAACTAAGATATCCCGAAAATCAGCATCGTCGTCATATTGATCTTTCACAGTTTGCAAGCCAAAGATTTTAAAATCCAACTGGGACAGCATGGTATATCGACGAGACAAAGCATCAGCAATAACATTTTCCTTCCCATTCTTGTGTTTAATGATGTAAGGAAAAGACTCAATGAATTCTACCCAATTAGCATGACGACGGTTCAGATTGGTTTGGGTACGAATGTGTTTTAAAGCCTCATGATCAGAGTGAATAATAAACTCACGATGCCAAAGATAGTGCTGCCATGTTTGCAAAGTGCGTACTAAAGCATAAAGTTCCTTATCATAGGTAGAGTATCGCAAGCTAGCACCGCTTAATTTTTCACTGAAATAAGCAACCGGTTTTCCTTCTTGTAACAAAACAGCACCTAGCCCAATACCGCTGGCATCACATTCAAGCTCAAAGATTTTACCAAAATCAGGCAATTGCAAGAGAGGAGCATGTGTTAACCTGTCTTTCAAGGTATTGAACGCTACCGCCTGAGATTCACTCCAAGCAAACGGCACACCTTTCTTTGTAAGCTCATGTAGAGGTGCTGCAATGGAGCTGAAATCACGGACGAACCTGCGATAGAAACCTGCAAGTCCAAGAAAGCTCCGAATCTGCGTGACCGTCGTCGGTGTAGGCCATTCCCGGATGGCATCGATCTTGCTGCTATCCACCTCAATGCCCTGTGGAGTAACAACATAGCCAAGAAACGAGACACGTTGTGTGCAAAAGAGGCACTTTTCCATGTTACCAAACAGATGAGCAGCACGCAACGTATCAAAAACAGCACGCAAATGTTCTAAATGCTCTTTCATAGTCTTGCTGTAAATGAGAATATCATCAAAATAGACAACAACAAACAAGCCTATGAAGGGCCTAAGAACTTCATTCATTAAACGCATAAAGGTGCTGGGAGCATTAGTCAATCCAAACGGCATAACCAACCATTCATATAACCCAAATTTCGTTTTAAAAGCCGTTTTCCATTCATCACCGAGTTTCATTCTAATCTGGTGGTAACCACTACGCAAATCAATCTTTGTGAAAATAATGGCACCACTAAGCTCATCTAGCATATCATCAAGGCGTGGTATAGGGTATCGGTAACGAATGGTGATGTTATTAATAGCACGACAATCTACACACATACGCCAAGATCCATCTTTCTTTGGGACAAGTAACACAGGAACAGAGCAAGGACTGAGAGACTCACGAATGTAACCCTTGTCAAGCAACGCCTGTACCTGGCGCTGGATCTCCTTCGTTTCATCCGGATTTGTACGGTATGGTGCGCGGTTCGGAAGCTGTGCACCGGGGATGAGATCGATCTGGTGCTCAATGCCACGGAGTGGTGGAAGACCCGGTGGTAAGTCGGTGGGAAAAACATCAGCGTACTCCTGCAAAAGGTTAGCAACCGCAGGGGGAGTATCCGAAGATGGTGTGGCATCAAGTGAAACGAACATACCAGAGCATACAAGTGCATAGCAGGGCAAATGAGCATCACGAATATCATCAAAATCAGCACGTGTAGCAAGGAGAACAGGGGCATTCAATTTGATTTCAGAATTAGCAGAAATCGATGGTTGTTTAGCAGCCTTAGCAACGCGAGCAAGATCATCTTTAACAATTTGTTCAGGTGTCATGGGATGTATGATTATTTTCTGACCTTTAAACATAAAAGAATAATGATTCGAACGACCATGATGCAAGCTGTCAGTATCATATTGCCAAGGTCGACCAAGTAACAAGGAACATGCTTCCATGGGAATAACATCACAATCAACAAAATCAGAATAAGCACCCATGGAGAAAGGAACACGAACCGATCGTGTCACTCTAATTTTCCCACCATCATTGAGCCATTGAATATGATATGGATTTGGATGCTTACGTGTGGGCAAAGACAATTTTTCAACCAGCACGGTACTTGCCAAGTTGTTGCAGCTGCTGCTGTCGATGATGATGCGAATCGACCGCTCCTGCACAACGCCTTTAGTATGGAACAGAGTGTGGCGCTGGTTCTTCTCGGCCGGGGCGACCTGTGTACTAAGAACACGCTGCACAACAAGACTTTCATACCTGTCAGCGTCCCCTGGGTTGACATGTACCTCCGCATGAGCTGCATGGTCAGTGGCAAATATAGCATGTCGAGTTTCCTCAGAATCACTTTCGGACGAGTACTCACCATTGTCACGGATGAGCAAAGTACGCTTGTTTGGGCAGTCCCGAAGTATGTGACCAAACCCTTTGCAACGATGACACTGTATATCCTGTGTACGTCCTGTGGAAGGGGCAGCTCCTGTGGGTGGTGCTGCTGCAGGTGTGGACGTCTTCTCGCGCGTTGTAGTGGTGGACGTGGATGGTGCATTCTTGGCTGGAGCGGCCGAACTTCTCCCTGCAAAAGAGTTAGTATATGGCTTCGAGCGGCGTCCCTGCACTTCACGTTCAGCTTTGCAAGCATATTCAAATAATGTGTTCATATCAGCATACTCCTTATAATCAAGTATATCCTGAATTTCGCGGTTCAAACCACCACGAAAACGTGCCATAGCAGCATCAGCCTCCTCAAGTAAACCACAACGCATCATGCCCTTTTGGAGCTGCTGGTAATACTCCTCAACAGATTGTTGTCCTTGCCGAAAACGCTGCATTTTGTTAAGCAAATCACGGGCATAATAGGAAGGCACAAACCTATGTCGCATGGCAGCCTTTAATTGAGCCCACGATGTGGGAGTGGTTGTGGGATGGGTTTGTTTATATTCACACCACCAAATTAAAGCGAAATCAGAAAATTCACTGATAGCAGCCTTAACTTGAGAAGTAGCAGGAATATCATGGCATGAAAATTTCTGTTCGACCTCTAACTCCCAATCAAGATATGCAGCAGGATCATATTTGCCATTAAAAGATGGAATCTTAAATTTAATCTTAGCAAATGAATCAGTACCGGGGGGACGTACCACACGGCGAGCGCGGCCGCGGCGGTTTCCATCTTCCTGCTCCGTGTCACCACCATAACCCTTCTGTAACTCTGTGATCACCGTGTTCATGGCATCGAGACGTGCCACAATGGAGTCGAGCGTGGTCTTAGTGGCCGTCTGCGCGAGGTCGAGCTGATTGAACCGCGCGTTCGTCGTAGTGACCGTGGAATCAAGCCGTTCATGCAACGTTTGCATGTCCGCTGCAAGGCCATCAACTTGAGTCCGCATGTCCTGCAGCTGTGCATCCTTCGGGTCGTCGTCATCTGCCATGGTTAGCGCAAACACAAAGCAAAGGCAACAACAAAAGGTGGAATCGCTCTCAACACGCACACTAAAATGCTGTTATCAAATGCTTATCCGTTCTTACCAAGCACACAGGGGTGAGCTGCAACCAACAAGTAGTACCGGCGAGAGATTGGAGCAGCGATTGCCTGGAGAAATAAAATCTGCTCGTCGTAGGACTATGTGGAGTTCTGGGTAGGCTGCACTCAATGCAAGGGTTAGCACAATCAAACAATAATGCAAAGTTGAATAATAGTGCGAAACTTGCACAAAGCTGCTGGAGACAAAGTGCAAAAGTGGAGCAAGGCGAAAAGGAAGCGAACAAAAGGAAGCAGGGAGGGCGCACACGGCTTCCGTCGTTGTCCTGTTTTTGTTTTTGTTCTTTTTTTTTTCTGTTTTTTTTTGTTTTTTTTTTGGACAAACTCACAAACGGATTGTAGGAACAAAGGAATACAAAAGAGCAATTCGCCACACACTCTCTCTCTAGAGTGAGGCGAGATCAGCCAAGATGAGGCAACTGTTTTTTTTGTGGGTGTGCTTTCCCTCTTTGCTTTCCCCTTTTTGTTGTTGACTTGCCAAAGGATAAACTAGGCAGGTAATCCGGGGTGGAAAAACAGGAAGGTTTACCAACAGCAAAATTAGAAACTATTCAAAGAGACCGGCCAGGATTAGGCACACTTCCTTTTTTGTTTGCTTCTAGTTTCTTTCCTTTTTTTTTCTGATTGCACACTTCCTCTTTTTCTTTTGAGTTTCCAAAAACACACAAGGCAATCAGGGGGAGGGGCCTCACGCGTGGGGGCGCGATTCCAGGGAGCGCGTTCAAGCGCTGGGGATCAGGGGGAAAGGGATGGATGGCTGCGGCAAGATGTGAGTGAAAAAAAAATGATGATAGACACAATGCAACCAGCAACAATTGAACGCGTAAGCACACAAATTCAACAATGCAAATTATTGAAAGAAAGTGCAAGGCTCAAACAGGGTGCTGGGACTATGATCTAACCTGAAGATATATATTTGTTTTGGTTTTGTGGACTGTAGGAAATGGAAAAACACTCGATAAAACTCACCGATCAACCTGAAATCTGATACCACTTGATAGAGCTGAAGTGCCCGATCTTTCGGTGAGTGGAGATAATTTCGACTTGGTGGAAGTAGACCCTCACGATCCGACTACGACGAGCGAACCCGTAGCGCCAATGCAATCGCTGAACCAACTCCCTGTGGTTACCGACCTTGCTGGTGCAAGATCAGCCTGATCACGAAGATCGTTTCCTGTGCGCAATCGAAGAACGAACAAGAAAAAGATGCGAGCAATCTCAATATCACTCGAAGGTGGAGTTCTGAATTACACGAGGACAGCGCTGATTTGCGCGTGTTCTTCGGGGGGTAGCTAAAGCTAGATGTAAAACAAAACTCAAGTCTGAAATGAAAGGAAGCCTCTATCTAAATAGAGGGAAAGGGGGCGCAGCCCCTAAGGAAGGTGGCGCCCAGGGAAAGGGAGAGGGCAACAGCCCTAGGCGCCCACACAAAGGCCCTTGTTGGGCCAGCTTCTATTCTTCTGGGCCTTCATTCTTCAGTAGCATAACGAAGTTAAGTTCTCTTGCACGGGCCCGCGTGATTGGGCTAGAAGGTGGCGCCTGTGGTGGAGGATCATCTGGTGGCGCTGGAGAAGGTGTAGATGTACTCGTGTCGTAGGTGGTGTCCTCATCACCGACGTCCAACTTCCACCGCCCCAGATCCAAGCCGAATGCTGGACCATGTACTTCGACGGGTCGGTGATGAAAACCGGGGCGGGCGCGGGCCTCCTCTTTGTCTCACCCCTCGGAGAGCACACCCGGTACGTGGTTCGCTTGCACTTCCCGGCGTCGAACAACATGGCGGAATACGAAGCCCTCCTCGCCGGGCTCCGCATCGCCATCGACCTCGGCGTCAAACGCCTCGACGTCCGGGGAATTCTCAGTTGGTCATCGACCATGTGATGAAGAACGCAAGCTGCCGCGACGAAAAGATGGAGGCGTATTGCAACGAGGTTCGCCGTCTCGAGGACAAATTCCATGGCCTCGAACTGAACCACATCGTGCGCAAATACAACGAGGAAGCGGATCAGCTGGCCAAGATCGCGTCGGAGCGAATCACCGTTCCTCCGAACATCTTCGCCCGCGACCTCGACCAACCCTCCGTCAACTTTGAACCAAAGGCCGGAGCCCTCGGGACGCCCTCGGGGGCTGCGGGAGTCGAGCCCATGGAAGAGGACCCCTCGAAAGAGAGGTTCGAAGCCCTCGACGCTGAAATCTCTTCAGCCGAGGCCATGGAAATCGACGTGGACACGCAACCGCAGGACTGGCGCAGTCCGTACCTCGAATGGATCGACCACGGGGAACTACCCTCGGACCGAGCCGAGGGGCGCCGCATCGCCAGAAGGGCCAAGACCTTTGTCTCGGTCGGTGGCGAGCTGTACAAGCGCAGTGCCTCGGGGATTCTGCAGCGATGCATCCCCATCCCCGAGGGAAGGCAGTTGATCCGCGACATCCACGCCGGGGCATGCGGACACCACGCGGCGCCGCGTACCCTCGTGGGTAACGCGTTCCGGCAAGGCTTTTACTGGCCTACCGCCGTATCCGACGCGAACGAAGTCGTGCGCTCCTGCGAAGGGTGCCAATTCTATGCACGAAAGATGCATCTCCCGGCGCACGCTCTACAGACCATCCCTGTAACATGGCCTTTCGCGGTCTGGGGATTGGATCTCGTGGGGCCTTTCCGCCCAGCGCCCGGGGGCTTCACCCACTTGTTGGTGGCCATCGACAAGTTCTCGAAGTGGATCGAGGTCCGGGCCATCACCAGCATCAGATCTGAGCAGGCCGTATTATTTTTCACCGACATCATCCACCGATTCTGGGTACCCAACTCGATCATCACCGACAACGGCACCCAGTTCACCGGCAAGAAGTTCTTGGAGTTCTGCGATGACCATCACATTCGCGTTGATTGGTCGGCCGTGGCACATCCACAAACGAACGGCCAAGTAGAACGTGCCAACGGCATGATACTACAAGGCCTGAAGCCAAGAATCTTCAACCAAAATAAACAAGTTTGGCCGGAAATGGGTTGCTGAGCTGCCATCGGTGATCTGGAGTCTCAGGACAACCCCAAGCAGGGCCACAGGCTTCAGCCCGTTCTTCCTCGTCTACGGCGCCGAAGCCATCCTCCCAACAGACTTGGAGTACGGGTCTCCGAGGCTCAAGGCCTACCAAGAGGACCAAAACCAGCGGAACCGCGAGAATTCGCTGGACCAGGTGGATGAGGCTCGTGACGTAGCGTTGCTTCACTCGGCACGCTACCAGCAATCACTCAGGCGGTATCAGGCTCAGAAGGTGCGGCGTCGAGACCTCCACGAGGGGGACCTGGTGCTGAGGTTGCGCCAGGACAATCGAGGGCGCCACAAGCTCACTCCGCCATGGGAAGGACCATTCATCATCGCCAAAGTCCTCAAGCCTGGCACCTACAAGCTGGCGAACGAGAAGGGCGAGGTCTTCACCAACGCTTGGAACATCCAACAGCTACGTCGCTTCTATCCTTAAAACTCTCAGTATTTCTTGTAAATACTTCATGTTCTTAGTCAACAACGATGAAAAGTTTGCGAAAAACATGGAAACATTGTTACTAACAGCATGAACAAGGGGGACTTGGTTCTATTCTCGACCTAGTCTTGATAAAGCCAAGCCCCCCTCGGGGGCTGCAGGGGGGTTTACCCCCCTAATCGTCCCAATTTTTCAAAAATTGTGCTAAAACTCGAGGCGCTTAGAAAGATGTGGGGCGCAAGCTAACTAAAGCTGGAGCCGGCTGAGCCGTGAGACCGCCTACGCCCTCGAAGGGATACGCATCTCCCTCTCCGCTCCACGCCTTAATTACTCGCGGATTCGAAATACCCGGCCAAAATCTCTCCAAGCCAAGAGCAGCACAATAGAACGATTAACCAGGCTGCCAAGCCTTTCCTCCTTAAATCCAGAAAGGTGAAAGCAAGGCACGAGTCTACCGTGGCTAAGAGTCGGCAGAGTCGTGGGACCGCCCACGCCCCCGAAGGCTACGGCATCCCCATCGCCACTCGATGCCAAAGTTATTGGTGTTCCCCTGCCGAAACCGATCTCGAGTTAAGAGGAAGGCGCGGCATGCCAAACAAACGAAACCTCGGTTGCAAAACCCTAACTAAATCTGAACGCCCTTATTTATCATGCTGCTAACCGCGAAAATACGGGACCAAACTCCCGGAGTCATTGCAGGAACTCACGGAGACGGACTCGGCATCCCAGAGATCGCGAGAAGGGTCTGATTTTCCTTCGGTCGAAACCCAGAAAGCGTTATTAGTCCTTTCCCCTCAAAGATCGAGGAAGACTAAAAGCAAGGCGTGAGTTACTACAGAGGACGGTTGGCAGGGTCGTGGGACTGCTTACGCCCTCGAAAGGCCACGGCATCCCCCCCGTCGCACAACGCTCAAGTCACTCACGAAAACAAACTCCTTGGCAAAAGTCGTTCCTAAATCATGAGAAAAGGCACAATTTTGCACGAAAACTTTCAACGCAAATACGAGATCGTGCTAACCCACGAAAAGGTTAGACGCAAACAGGATTCATTCCTTACACGCCACGAATGGCGAGATCACGATAAGAAAACACACTCGGCCATAGGCCGTTTTAAGGATACAAAGATTGGAGCCACCCTGACGGGGCTCTTGTACTACTTCAGCTAGCCGGCCAGCACACTATCGCGAGAAGCAGTTTCCACAGCTTTCTCGTCGATTTTCTTCTGGCACCCGGCTAACCGAAGAACCCGGTGGTCGGGCGGCTGTGGAACGGAGGGCGTTGAACCACTTGACCGCCCAACAGGGCCTGGCTTTCGCGCCATGCCGTCGATGAGTGCCCTCACGAGGATGAAAGCCGGCGAACGTCATCCACTAGTCTCCTAGCGAACGAAGCGCCCGCCGCAATGTCCTTGCAGCGCCTCGTCTCCGGCAAGGTCACCGCCTCCCCGATGAGGAGCGCGATGCCCTGCTCCTTTCCCGTAGCATGCCCACCACCTCTTGTCGACTTTCTTCTGGCATCAATGGCGCACGCCAAGGACGAAACACCGGACCACTCTACTCCCGCTCTTAAACCCATCGGGAGGATGAAGCTCATGACTCTGCATACCTGACAAGCTACACAAGAACCTGGTGATGATCTTCTCCCCCGCCTGGACGCCTGCTTTTATAGATGCCCAGGGGTCGTGACTGTTACTCCCGTGGGTGGAGGATCACGGGATTCTCGTGCGGGTGCGAACTGCCAGCCGCACCAGGCGGGCAGCCTTGATCACCTCTTTGACTCAGCCTGACTGCGATGCGGTTCCCGCACCCAACGACCCACGAGCGAATCAGCCGCGGCCCAGGTGGACGAACCGGGATGAAGGAAGTCACCCGAAGGCACCTGAACGGGGACCCAGCTCAAGTCATTGATAATTGGGCCCAGTCGCGTGAAGAACCGTCCCACGGCGGGCAACCACGTTTATCCAGCGTGCATCAAGGTGAGTCAACGCGCCAGACGTCCAGATCGTCGCGTCACCTCAGGCCTTGCCCGAACGTAACGCTTCGCCATAAAAGGCGCGCCCATTCAACCGCACCATCAACAGCGACCCGACCGCTCAATCCGGAGAACGCACGCGAAGTGCCGCGGCATACAGAGCCGCTGACACATGGGACAGGCGCGCGTAGCGCATCAACGGCAACCGGGGGCCCCTCTCCTTTTCCCTGGGGAGCGGCACGCGCAAGCGGCAGCATTTACTGCGGCGCGGTAAAATGAAACGGCGCGGCAGCAGCGCCTGACCGCCCGCCGCCTCGCTTCTCCCTGGCGCACGCCAACTCCGCCTAAAAAGGCGCGCCCACTACGCCCATCTCGCCCACTCCACGCCACGACAGCCACGACCGCGCCCGCCATCGGTCGTGCGCGGGCCCGCAAACCGAAACGACCCAACCGTTGGATTCCTTCCAAGGTAAGACAACGGCGCCCCTCCGCCCCGAGGCGCAGGGGGATACTAATCAGGGGACCAAAGCCCAAGCCTCGAAAGGATTCGATGGGTGCCCCAGATTAAACGATGCGAAGGCTGCCGGTTACAGTCGACCAACCCTCGAGCCCGCCACTCGAGGGTTACCCGCACCTTTCGCAAGGCCCCATTGATTAGGAGTACGAAGCCTGGCCCGCGAAAGGGTTCGACAGGTGCTCCGGATCAACAGAGTCAGGGACAATTCGGGCGTGCTCAACGGACTTTACCCCGAACGCGAAGTTTGGGGACGCCCCTGTTGTGTTCAAGGCCGGACAAAGGCAGCTAGTAGGGGGATCCCAACGAGGGAGAGCTGTCGTGCCCTCGGACCCTGTCGAAAGGGACCGAGCCCCACCTAGCAAACCTTTGCAAGCGCTACATGGACACGTCTCCGGACCATGAGCCGACCCCTAGCGAACGGGGCACGGGCGTCCACTTGAACTACCCGCTAACAGCTCACCGAGGCATCCGTGTACGCTGCCCGACTCGAGGGCTGCACGGATGTCCTCACCCCTCTCCCCCGCGAAGGGGAAGCGAGGGTCGCAACTCAAAGACAAGAAGCCTATCCGACCGACCCCACTCGGGCCAGGGGCTCGGGGGCTCCTTGCAGCATACCTCCCTCCTCTTATGCGCAAAACGCGTCGAAGCCATGCAGGGTCCACACCCCGAATTCCGAATAACTCGACGTCATCCCCGCAAACCGCCACGTCAAAAGGGGAGCGGCTAACACAACCGTTGGGAATCAAAGCCCTTGAACGAGTAAACTCACTCCTCCAAGGGCTCGGGGGCTACACCCGCATGTGCGCTCGCGCGCCCCCACGGAAGAACGTGTGTAATCGAGAAGGAGTAATCCCCGCAGAAGGCCTGGGAACGACCCTGCGAAACCGTCAGCCTCTGCCCGACTGACCCTCAGTCCGCCAGAGGCTCGGGGGCTACTGTCGGGGACAAACCCAGGGGGTCCCCTAATCATCGGGGTAATCACCCTCGAAAAATATTAACCACGAAAGGCCGAATCGCCAGCAGCCCGGAAGGGCCACCAGGGCAACGCGGCCCAACGCAACTCACGGCCCAAAACAACCATCCGAGCTCGCCTGACAAAGGGACCCAGGTGGCGACCTCCGTCTCCGCCTCGCTCGAGGGTCGCGTGCCCCCTCAAGCGGGCGAACCGACTCCGCCTCGCTCGAGGGCACCCCTCTACTCAGCGCGGCGCGCGACGGCGCCCGCCCGACAACGGCATTTAATGCCCGCCCCATCAGGCGGGCGCCAAAGTCAAAAGGCAATCTTTCCCCCACGCCACGCCGCTGACACCACTGAGCTCGCTGTTCCACCTGCTCCGGTCACTGTACGTCCTTGCAGCCACTGTGCAGACGTACGCGGCACTGCGCAAGGCCCTGTGCGGACTTGGGGGCGTCATTCCGCAGCACTATTCCACCCTCTCCCGTCCTTTCCCCCCGGGACACCCCTCGAATGGGCATGAGGAACCCTCGAACGAATATGTGAACAGCAACCAAGTACAGACTCCGATCAGATGCGGCCTGGTGATGACGAACGCCGGGTCAAATCCGCCAACTCTCGGCCATCCCCTGGTGAGCCAGGCACGTCGCGCACAGTGGTCGACAGCAACCACCGTGTCGACCCCTGTGCCGCCAACTCCGGTCCTTCTTCACCTGCCCCGCCCTCGAAGTCAACCAGCGACGGGCAGCTGGACACGGATTACGGCAACGACACCCCTCAAAACCGCTCCAGGACAAGCACAGGGACGGCCACGACACCCGCAGAAGCCGGGGCTCGCCATAAATCCCCTGCCAGGGTCAAGGTCGATCGCACGCCCGACGCCATGCTCTCTAGTACGTATCCCTATAGCACACATCATGCGCGTACTTGTAAACTCCTTCCCCTCCTTCTTCTCCTTGACCTATAAAAGGAGGAAGGGAGCGACGCGGGGAAGGGGGACGAGAAAAGACGACGGATGAACAAACGCACACAGACACACCGCCTCACACGATATTGACACCCGCCCCAATCACACCCGTTTTCAGGGATTTGGAGACTCCTTCTCCTCTCCCACCTTGCTTGTAGCCCCCCTCTGCAAGCACTCCGGTGCAAGATAGTACAACGCCCCAAGCGCACCCTGCTGGACGTACGACCTCACGGTCGGAACCAGGATAAATCCTCGTCTCACCGTGCTACCTCTTGCATCAACCGTCAAGGGACGGGACACAGCGCATTCTGTGTGGCGCTGGGGATTGGTCGACCGATCCGAGCACCGACAAACAGCGGTAAGGTAAAGGTAACCAAGCTGGTTCGAATTAGTTTTGCTATTGGTTCATATCATGATGTTGTTGAATGTGATGTTGTGCCTATGGAAGCTTGTCATATTCTGCTAGGTAGGCCATGGCAATTTGATACAGATTGTAGACATCATGGTAGATCAAATCAAAATTCTCTCATACACCATGATAAGAAACTTGTTTTGCTTCCCTTGTCTCCTGAGGCTATTGTGCGTGATGACATTGCTAAAGCTGCAAAAGATAAAACTGAGAACACTAAAATTGCCAAATCTGCTGAAAGTGAGAAAGATGAGATAAGATTAAAAGCTTGCAACTAAATCTGATATAAATGAATTGATTGCTTCTACTTCTGTTGCCTATGCTTTGGTGTGCAAGGATGCTTTGATTTCGCTTCACGATATGCAGCAATCTTTGCCCCCTACTGTTGCTAACATTTTGCAGGAGTATTCGGATATGTTTCCAAGTGAGATACCAGCGGGGCTGCCACCAATGCGCGGGATTGAGCACCAAATTGATCTGATTCCTGGTGCATCTTTGCCTAACCGTGCACCATATAGAACAAATCCGGAGGAAACAAAAGAAATTGAGCAGCAAGTGCAAGAGCTACTCGACAGAGGTTATGTGCGTGAGTCTCTTAGTCCTTGTGCTATTCCGGTTATTTTGGTGCCTAAGAAAGATGGAACATGGTGTATGTGTGTTGATTGTAGAGCTATTAATAATATCACCATTCGATATCGACACCCTATTCCACGTTTAGATGATATGCTTGATGAGTTGAGTGGTGCTGTTGTGTTTTCTAAAGTTGATTTGCGTAGTGGGTACCACCAGATTCGTATGAAATTGGTAGATAAATGGAAAACTGCTTTCAAAACTAAGTTCGGTCTATATGAGTGGTTATTCATGCCTTTTGGGTTAACTAATGCTCCTAGTACTTTCATTAGATTAATGAACGAGGTTTTGCGTGCTTTCATTGGGAAATTTGTTGTAGTATAATGTGATGATATTTTGATCTACAAGAAATCCATGGTTGAACATCTTGATCACTTGCGTGCTGTTTTTAATGCGTTATGAAATGCACGTTTGTTTGGTAATCTTGAGAAGTGGACCTTTTGCACCGATCGAGTGTCTTTTCTTGGCTATGTTGTGACTCCACAGGGAATTGAGGTTGATCAAGCCAAGGTTGAGGCTATACATGGATGGCCTATACCAAAGACTATTACACAGGTGCAGAGTTTTCTAGGACTTGTTGGTTTCTATCACCGCTTTGTGCAGAATTTCAGCACCATTGCTGCACCATTGAACGAGCTTACGAAGAAGGCAGTGCCATTTCATTGGGACAAAGAGCAAGAGAATGCTTTCAATATGCTGAAAGATAAGTTGACACATGCACCTCTCCTCCAACTTCCTGATTTTAATAAAACTTTTGAGCTTGAATGTGATGCTAGTGGAATTAGATTGGGTGGTGTTTTGTTGCAAGAGGGAAAACCAGTTGCATATTTTAGTGAAAAATTGAGTAGGCCTGTTCTGAATTATTCCACTTATGACAAAGAATTGTATGCTCTTGTTCGAACATTGGAAACTTGGCAGCATTATTTATGGCCCAAAGAGTTTGTTATTCATTCTGATCATGAATCATTGAAACATATTCATAGTCAAGGAAAACTGAACCGTAAGCATGCTAAGTGGGTTGAATTTATTGAATCTTTTCCTTATGTTATTAAGCACAAGAAAGGGAAAGAAAATGTTATTGCTGATGCCTTGGCTAGGAGATATACATTGCTGAACCAACTTGATTACAAAATCTTTGGATTAGAAACAATTAAAGACCTATATGCTAATGATGCTGATTTTAAAGAGGTGTTGCTTCATTGTAAAAATGGGAAAGGATGGAACAAATTCATCATTAGTGATGGGTTTGTCTTTAGAGCTAAGAAGTTATGCATTCCATCTAGCTCCGTTCGCTTGTTGTTGTTGCAGGAAGCGAAAGGAGGTGGCTTGATGGGGCATTTTGGAGCCAAAAAGAAGGAAGATATACTTGCTGGTCATTTCTTTTGGCCAAAGATGAGAAGAGATGTGGAGAGATTCGTTGCTCGTTGCACTACATGTCAAAAGGCTAAGTCAAGGTTAAATCCACACGGTTTGTATTTGCCTTTACCCGTTCCTAGTGCTCCTTGGGAAGACATTTCTATGGATTTTGTGATGGGTTTGCCGAGGACTAGGAAGGGTCGTGATAGTGTGTTTGTGGTTGTTGATAGATTTTCTAAGATGGCACACTTTATACCATGTCATAAGACTAATGATGCTTCTCATGTTGCTGATTTGTTCTTTCAGGAAATGAAACGATGCGCCGATTCTGACTAGAAACGAAACAAACGCACCCAATCCACTTTTCTGGATCCAATAGTGAATTTTTTGGTTTGTTTTGGTCACTTTCGTTATTGTGTCGAAAACCACGTCAGGGTTGCATTTAATGCACCAATTCGACCGGGAAACGAAACGATGCATCGATTCTGACTAGAAACGAAACGAACGCACCCAATCCACTTTTCTGGATCCAATAGTGATGTTTTGGTTCGTTTTGGTCACTTTCAATATTGTGTCGAAAACCAAGTCGGGGTTGCATTTAATGCACCGGTTCGGGCCGGGAACGAAACGAACGCACCCAATCAACATTTTAGGACCCAATTGTGATGTTTTGGTCAGTTTCGTTACTGTGCTGAAAACCATGTCGGGGTAGCATTTAATGCATCAGATCGGGTCGAAAACGAAACGATGCACCAATTTGGGCCAGAAACAAAATGATGCATCGATTCGGTCCAGAAATGAAGTGATCGCACCCAATCTACTTTTTTGGACCCAAAAGTGATGTTTTGGTTCATTTTGGTCAGTTTCGTTAGTGTGCCAAAAACCATGCCAGGGTTGCATTTAATGCATCGGTTCGCGCCGAAAACGAAACGATGCTCCAATTCGGGCCAGAAACAAAATGAACACACCCAATCCACTTTTTTGGACCCAATAGTAATGTTTTGGTTCGTTTTGGTCAGTTTTGTTTTTCTGCCGAAAACTATGCCAGGGTTGCATTTAATGCACCGATTCGACCGGGAAACGAAACGATGCACCGATTCTGACTAGAAATGAAATGAATGCATCCAATCCACATTTCTGGATCCAATAGTGATGTTTTGGTTCGTTTTGGTCACTTTGGTTATTGTGCCGAAAACCATGACGGGGTCGCATTTAATGCACTGGTTCGGGCCGAAAACAAAACGATGCACCGATGCAGTCCAGAAATGAAATGAACGCACCCAATCTACTTTTTTGGACCCAATTGTGATGTTTTCATTCGTTTTGGTCAGTTTCGTTACTGTGTCAAAAATCATGCCATGGTTGCATTTAATGCACCGATTCAGGCCGGAAACGAAAAGATGCACCGATTCGGGACAGAAACGAAACGATGCACCGATTCAGTCCAGAAATGAAATGAACTCACCCAATCTACTTTTTTGGACCAATAGTGATGTTTTCATTCGTTTTGGTCAGTTTCGTTACTGTGCTGAAAACCATGCCAGGGTTGCATTTAATGCACTAGTTCGGGCAAAAACGAAACGATGCACCAATTCGGGCCAGAAACAAAATGAACACACCCAATCCTCTTTTTTGACCCAATAGTGATGTTTTGGTGTGTATTGGTCAGTTTCGTTTTTGTGCCGAAAACCATGCAAGGGTTACATTTCATGCACCGATTCGACCGGGAAACGAAACGATGCACCGATTCTGACTAGAAACGAAACGAACGCATCGAATCCACATTTCTGGATCCAATAGTGATGTTTTGGTTCGTTTTGGTCACTTTGGTTATTGTGCCCAAAACCATGACGGGGTCGCATTTAATGCACTGGTTCGGGCCGAAAACTAAACGATGCACCGATGCAGTCCAGAAATGAAATGAACGCACCCAATCTACTTTTTTGGACCCAATTGTGATGTTTTCATTCGTTTTGGTCAGTTTCGTTACTGTGTCAAAAATCATGCCATGGTTGCATTTAATGCACCGATTTAGGCCGGAAACGAAAAGATGCACCGATTCGGGACAGAAACGAAACGATGCACCGATTCAGTCCAGAAATGAAATGAACTCACCCAATCTACTTTTTTGGGCCAATAGTGATGTTTTCATTCGTTTTGGTCAGTTTCGTTACTGTGCTGAAAACCATGCCAGGGTTGCATTTAATGCACTGGTTCGGGCCGAAAACGAAACGATGCACCAATTCGGGTCAGAAACAAAATGAACACACCAAATCCACTTTTTTGACCCAATAGTGATGTTTTGGTGTGTTTTGGTCAGTTTCGTTTCTGTGCCGAAAACCATGCAAGGGTTACATTTCATGCACCGATTCGACCGGGAAACGAAACGATGCACCGATTCTAACTAGAAACGAAACAAACGCACCCAATCCACTTTTCTGGATCCAATAGTGATGTATTGGTTTGTTTTGGTCACTTTCGTTATTGTGCCAAAAACCATGCCGGGGTTGCATTTAATGGACCGATTCGACCGGGAAACGAAACGATGCACCGATTCTGACTAGAAACGAAACGAACGCACCCAATCCACTTTTCTGGATCCAATAGTGATGTTTTGGTTCGTTTTGGTCACTTTCGTTATTGTGCCAAAAACCATGCCGGGGTTGCATTTAATGCACTGCTTCGGGCCGGAAACGATATGAACGCACCCAAACAACTTTTTAGGACCCAATTGTGATGTTTTGGTCAGTTTCGTTACTGTGCCGAAAACCATGTCGAGGTTGCATTTAATGAATAAGATCGGGCCGAAAACGAAACGATGCACCGATTCGGGACAGAAACGAAACGATGCACTGATTCAGTCCAGAAATGAAATGAACTCACCCAATCTACTTTTTTGGACCAATAGTGAAGTTTTCGTTTGTTTTGGTCAGTTTCATTACTGTGCTGAATACCATGCCAGGGTTGCATTTAATGCACTGGTTCGGGCCGAAAACGAAACGATGCACCAATTCGGGCCAGAAACAAAATGAACACACCCAATCCACTTTTTTTGACCCAATAGTGATGTTTTGGTTGGTTTTGGTCAGTTTCGTTTTTGTGCCTAAAACCATGCAAGGGTTACATTTCATGCACTGATTCGATCGGGAAACGAAACGATGCACCGATTCTGACTAGAAACGAAACGAACGCACCCAATCCACTTTTCTGGATCCAATAGAGATGTTTTGGTTTGTTTTGGTCACTTTCGTTATTGTGCCAAAAACCATGCCGTGGTTGCATTTAATGCACCGGTTCGGGCCGAAAACGAAACGAACGCACCCAATCAACTTTTTAGGACCCATTTGTGATGTTTTGGTCAGTTTCGTTACTGTGCCGAAAACCATGTCGGGGTTGCATTTAATGCACCGGTTCGGGCCGAAAACGAAACGATGCACCAATTCGGGCCAGAAACAAAATGAACACACCCAATCCACTTTTTTGGACCCAATAGTGATGTTTCGGTTGGTTTTGGTCAGGTTCATTTTTGTGCCGAAAACCATGCCACGGTCACATTTCATGCACCGATTCGACCGGGAAACGAAATGATGCA
This sequence comes from Echinochloa phyllopogon, assembly GCA_033239725.1. Lineage (NCBI taxonomy): Eukaryota > Viridiplantae > Streptophyta > Magnoliopsida > Poales > Poaceae > Echinochloa > Echinochloa phyllopogon. The sequence continues at coordinate 33,273,723 of BTCW01000014.1, read as the reverse complement.
CCGATTCTTACTAGAAACGAAACGAATGCACCCAATCCACTTTTCTGGATCCAATAGTGATGTTTTGGTTCATTTTGGTCACTTTCGTTATTGTGCCAAAAACCGTGCCGGGGCTGCATTTAATGCACTGCTTCGGGCCGGAAACGAAATGAACGCACCCAATCAACTTTTTAGGACCCAATAGTGATGTTTTGGTCAGTTTCGTTACTGTGCCGAAAACCATGTCGAGGTTGCATTTAATGCATCAATTCGGGCCAAAAACGAAACGATGCACCAATTCAGGCCAGAAACAAAATGAACACACCCAATCCACTTTTTTGGACCCAATAGTGAAGTTCTGGTTGGTTTTGGTCAGTTTCGTTTTTGTGCCGAAAACCATGCAAGGGTTACATTTCATGCACCGATTCAACCGGGAAACGAAACGATACACGATTCTGACTAGAAACGAAACGAACGCACCCAATCCACTTTTCTGGATCCAATAGTGATGTTTTGCTTTGTTTTGGTCACTTTCGTTATTGTGCCAAAAATCATGCCGGGGTTGCATTTAATGCACCGGTTCGGGCCGGAAACGAAACGAACGTACCCAATCAACTTTTTAGGACCCAATTGTGATGTTTTGGTCAGTTTCGTTACTTTGTCGAAAACCATGTCGAGGTTGCATTTAATGAATCAGATCGGGCCGAAAACGAAACGATGCACCGATTCGGGACAAACGAAACGATGCAACAGTCCAGAAATGAAATGAACGCACCCAATCTACTTTTATTACCTATAGTGATGTTTTCATTCGTTTTGGTCAGTTTCGTTACTGTGCCGAAAACCATGCCAGGGTTGCATTTAATGCACTGGTTCGGGCCGAAAACGAAACGATGCACCAATTCGGGCCAGAAACAAAATGATGCATCGATTCGGTCCAGAAATGAAATGATCTTACCCAATCTACATTTTTGGACCCAATAGTGATGTTTCGGTTCGTTTTGGTCACCTTCGTTACTGTGGCAAAAACCATGTCGGGGTTGCATTTAATGCACCGGTTCGGGCCGAAAACTAAACGATGCACCAATTCAGGCCAGAAACAAAATGAACACACCCAATCCACTTTTTTGGACCCAATAGTGATGTTTTGGTTCATTTTGGTCAGTTTCATTTTTATGCCGAAAACTATGCCAGGGTTGCATTTAATGCACCGATTCGACCGGGAAACGAAATGATGCACCGATTCTGACTAGAAACGAAACGAACGCATCCAATCCACATTTCTGGATCCAATAGTGATGTTTTGGTTCGTTTTGGTCACTTTCGTTATTGTGCCAAAAACCGTGCCGGGGTTGCATTTAATGCACTGCTTCGGGCCAGAAACGAAATGAACGCACCCAATCATCTTTTTAGGACCCAATTGTGATGTTTTGGTCAGTTTCATTACTGTGCCGAAAACCATGTTGGGGTCGCATTTCATGCATCAGATCGGGCCGAAAATGAAACGATGCACCAATTCGGGCCAGAAACAAAATGATGCATCGATTCGGTCCAGAAACGAAATGATCACACCCAATCTACTTTTTTGGACCCAATAGTGATGTTTTGGTTCGTTTTGGTCAGTTTCGTTACTGTGCCAAAAATCATGCCGGGGTTGCATTTAATAAACCGATTCGGGCCGAAAACGAAACGATGCACCAATTCGGGCCAGAAACAAAATGAACACACCCAATCCACTTTTTTGGACCTAATAGTGATGTTTTGGTTCGGTTTGGTCAGTTTCATTTTTGTGCCGAAAACTATGCCAGGGTTGCATTTAATGCACCGATTCGACCGGGAAAAGAAACGATGCATCGATTCTTACTAGAAACGAAACGAACACATCCAATACACATTTCTGGATCCAATAGTGATGTTTTGGTTCGTTTTGGTCACTTTGGTTATTGTGCCGAAAACCATGCCGGGGTTGCATTTAATGCACTGGTTCGGGTCGAAAACGAAAGGATGCGCCGATACGGTACATGATGCATCCGGCCCAGGCGTGGGGTTGGCCGAGGCCCAACAAATTAAGGTTGCCTGGCCCCCAACAGTTCTTAGGCACACCCACTCAAGGAAAGGCCCAATCTCCCTAAAAGACTAGTCTGATAGGGGAAGGGTGGCTCTCTCTTTTAAGGTGGCTTCTTCCTCCCTAGATAAGCAAGGTGGGATTATTCAGAGGCTCACACGGTCGCCGCCCGACTACAACTTTGTTGCGTCTTTGCCAGCGGGTAATAGTGGAGGATGTCCTCATCATTCTTCCCTTCTTATCATGGGCCCAGCTCTGATACCAACTGATGGGTACCCGCTAGGGTTTATGCCCGATCTTTCGATGAGAGGCGTGGGGGATAACTCGATTGGAGGAGACGACGTTGACAGCCCGACTACAACCTTCCAAAGACTGCGCCTTAGCAACCGATACAACACCTCCTATGGATGCCGTGATCTTGTGGAAGCACGTCACCCGGTCTTGTCCTGCAAGCAATCGAAGAACTAGCAAGAACAAGTATCGAACAAGTAATGAAATTACTAGATGGGAATGAAGTGTTCAATCTCAAACTCAATCGCAAACGAAGTGGGGTTCTGAAAACTCGAAGACGGGCGGCTGGACCAGCACACGCGCTTACAAGCAAGTAGCAATGGCTAAACTTGATCTAAACAAAACCCAAGTGTTCTTGGTGGTGGCTAAGGGGTATAAAACAAGGGAGGATGACCACAGGGGTGCTGGGGTCGTGCTCCAACCCTAGGACGCATCCATAATGGACTCTACATGATACACGGCCCATTGGGCCAAAATAAGATGGCGCAGCATCATAGGCATCAAACATCTCGGAGAAAATAGACGATTCTGGACGACTCCAACGAGATATGGATGTGCGGTCAGATCCGTTGGAAAGTAGACTTGATAAGCTTTCCGTGAAGTACTTGAACGCCCCAATCCGAGTCCGTATGTGACCGTGGTGTCCATCACAAGTTGATGTTTTTCTGCAGTCCGAATCCAGCCCGCGTGAATCCTTTTCGTTCTCGATCCTCTCCATGATTACTAAGCAAAACAAGAGTGCACGGGTCTCCACAGTCTAAATATGATGAACATGAACTCAGGAGTGAACTCACCTGATGATTAAGTTGTCTAGCATGAGCACAGGTAATAGGACCGGCAATGATAGGAGAAGATGGTGTGGCTGTATCGTTGGCGGTGATGTCCTCATCATCCTCCCCTTCTTGCATTTGAGTCGTCCTCGACTCAAGCTCATCTTCCTCTCCCAAATATGGCTTCAAATCTGCAATGTTAAATGTGGGACTAACCCCAAAATCTGCAAGCAACTCGAGCTTGTATGCGTTATCATTAATCTTCTCTGATACTTTAAAGGGACCATCCGCTCGAGGCAGCAACTTAGATTTTCGCAATTCAGGAAAACGATCCTTCCTCAAATGCAACCAAACTAAATCTCCAGGTTCAAATTTTAATTCCTTTCTACCTTTATCACCAGCAAGCTTGTATTTATCATTCATGCGCTCTATGTTTGCTTTAGTTGTTCCATGCATTTTCAACATCAATTCGGCACGTGTAGTAGCATCAAAATCCAATTTTTCAGATGAAGGCAAAGGCATTAAATCAATAGGAGCACGAGGCAAGAAACCATACACAATCTGAAATGGGCACATCTTTGTGGTAGAATGCATTGAACGATTGTATGCAAACTCAATATGAGGCAAACAATCTTCCCACATCTTAATGTTTTTCTTTAAAACAGCCCTTAACATAGTAGACAAAGTTCTATTCACAACCTTAGTTTGACCATCAGTTTGGGGATGACATGTAGTAGAAAATAAAAGCTTAGTCCCCAATTTAGCCCACAATGTCTTCCAAAAATAACTAATAAATTTAGCATCCCGATCAGACACAATAGTATTAGGCACACCATGCAAACGAACAATTTCCCGAAAGAACAAATCAGCAACATGAGAAGCATCATCAGTCTTATGACATGGTATAAAGTGTGCCATCTTAGAAAACCTATCAACAACCACAAACACACTATCACGACCCTTCCTAGTTCTCGGCAAACCCATCACAAAATCCATAGAAATATCTTCCCAAGGAGCACTAGGAACGGGTAAAGGCAAATACAAACCGTGTGGATTTAACCTTGACTTAGCCTTTTGACATGTAGTGCAACGAGCAACGAATCTCTCCACATCTCTTCTCATCTTTGGCCAAAAGAAATGACCAGCAAGTATATCTTCTGTCTTTTTGGCTCCAAAATGCCCCATCAAGCCACCTCCATGCGCTTCCTGCAGCAACAACAAGCGAACGGAGCTAGCTGGAATGCATAGCTTGTTAGCTCTAAACACAAACCCATCACTAACGATGAATTTGTTCCATCCTTTCCCATCTTTACAATGCAGCAACACCTCTTTAAAATCAGCATCATTAGCATATAGGTCTTTAATTGTTTCTAATCCAAATATTTTGTAATCAAGTTGGTTCAGCAATGTATATCTCCTAGACAAGGCATCAGCAATAACATTTTCTTTCCCTTTCTTGTGCTTAATAACATAAGGAAAAGATTCAATAAATTCAACCCACTTAGCATGCCTACAGTTCAGTTTTCCTTGACTACGAATATGTTTCAATGATTCATGATCAGAATGAATAACAAACTCTTTGGGCCACAAATAATGCTGCCAAGTTTCCAATGTGCGAACAAGAGCATACAATTCTTTGTCATAAGTGGAATAATTCAGAACAGGCCCGCTCAATTTTTCACTAAAATATGCAACTGGTTTTCCCTCTTGCAGCAAAACACCACCCAATCCAATTCCACTAGCATCACATTCAAGCTCAAAAGTTTTATTAAAATCAGGAAGTTGGAGGACAGGTGCATGTGTTAACTTATCTTTCAGCATGTTGAAAGCATTCTCTTGCTCTTTGTCCCAACGAAAAGGCACTCCCTTCTTTGTAACCCCATTCAACGGTGCAGCAATGGTGCTGAAATTCTGCACAAAGCGTCGATAGAAACCAGCAAATCCTAGAAAACTCCGTACCTGTGTAATAGTCTTTGGTATAGGTCATCCCTGTATAGCTTCAACCTTGGCTTGATCAACCTCAATTCCCTGTGGAGTCACAACATAACCAAGAAAAGACACTCGATCGATGCAAAAGGTGCACTTCTCAAGATTACCAAACAAACGTGCATCTCGTAACGCATTAAAAACAGCACGCAAGTGATCAAGATGTTCAACCATGGATTTGTTGTAGATCAAAATATCATCAAAGTATACTACAACAAATTTCCCAATGAAAGCACGCAAAACCTCATTCATTAATCTCATGAAAGTACTAGGTGCATTAGTTAACCCAAAAGGCATGACTAACCACTCATATAGACTGAACATAGTTTTGAAAGCAGTTTTCCATTCATCTCCCAATTTCATACGAATCTAGTGGTACCCACTACGCAAATCAACTTTAGAAAACACAACAGCACCACTCAACTCATCAAGCATATCATCTAAACGTGGAATAGGGTGTCGATATCGAATGGTGATATTATTAATAGCTCTACAATCCACACACATACGCCATGTTCCATCTTTCTTAGGCACCAAAATAACCGGAACAGTATAGGGACTAAGAGACTCACGCACATAACCTTTGTGGAGTAGCTCCTGCACTTGCCGCTGAATTTCTTTTGTTTCCTCCGGATTTGTTCTGTATGGTGCATGGTTAGGCAAAGACGCACCAGGAATCAGATCAATTTGGTGCTCAATCCCTCGCATTGGTGGCAGCCCCGCTGGTATCTCACTTGGAAACACATCCGAATACTCCTGCAAAATGTTAGCAACAGCAGGGGGCAACGATTGCTGCATATCGTGAAGTGAAATCAAAGCATCCTTGCAGACCAACGCATAGGCAACAGAAATAGAAGCAACCAATTCATTTATATCAGATTTAGTAGCAAGCAAAGCAATGCCCTTTTCATCTTATCTCATCTTTCTTAATTTCAGCAGTTTTGGCAATTTTAGTGTTCTCAGTTTTATCTTTAGCAGCTTTAGCAATATCATCACGCACAATAGCCTTAGGAGACATGGGAAGCAAAACAAGTTTCTTATCATTGTGTATGAGAGAATATTGATTTGATCTACCATGATGTCTACAATCTGTATCAAATTGCCATGGCCTACCTAGCAGAATATGACAAGCTTCTATAGGCACAACATCACATTCAACAACATCATGATATGAACCAATAGCAAAACTAATTCGAACCAGCTTGGTTACCTTTACCTTACCGTTGTTGTTCAACCATCGAATGTGGTATGGATGTGGATGTGGTTTTGTTGTTAGTGAAAGTCTCTCCACCATGTCGCTACTAGCCAAGTTGTTGCAGCTGCCTCCATCAATGATCAAGCGACAGGAACGCTCTTTGATTACACACTTTGTTTGGAACAATGTATGCCGCTGATTTTGCTTCGCCTTCTCCATTTGTGCACTAAGCACACGCTGCACGATGAGGCTCTCATAATGCTCCGCATCTTCCGCCCCAATCTGTTCATCTAGTGGCTCCTCACTACCTGCATCGTCAGCCGCAAGCAAAGCAAGTGTTTGTTCATCGAAATCACTAGCAGAGGAATACCCACCATCATTATTAACCACCAAAACGCGCTTGTTTGGGCAATCACGCTGCACATGCCCATAACCCTTGCACTGGTGACACTGGATATCTCTTGTTCTACCTGTGGAGGCAACTGAAGAAGTACTAACGACTGGTTTTGGGGCAGATTTTGTTGCTGAATTTGCGGGAACATCACGTGTCTTGTCACTAGAAGGAGGCGGTGGTGCTGAACGACTTGGCGACGGAGTTGGGGGAGGTGCACGCCCGGTCAAGGAAGTAGTCGTGCGCTGCTGCAATGGTGCTGATTTTCCTGCAGAAACATTAGACCTTGCACCTGCACGTCGTCCCTGCACTTCTCTCTCAGCTTTACAAGCAATATGAAAACACTTTGTTATACTGTTATAATCTTTATATTCAACGATGTCCCGAATTTCTCTATTCAGCCCTCCCACAAATCTAGCAATAGCAGGCTCCTCACCCTCCTCTATTTGACAACACAACATACCCATTTGTAATTCTTGATAATATTCTTCTACACTTTTAGCACCCTGTCTCAATTGCTGCAACTTATGTAATAGATCACGTGCATAATAGGAAGGAACAAATCTAGCCCGCATGAGCCGTTTCAAAGCAACCCAGGTTTGTGGCATGGTATTAGGATGTTTCTTGCCATGTTCTATCCACCAAACAGAAGCAAAATCTGTAAACTCACTAGTAGCAGCCCTAACACGCGTAGCTTTAGGAAATTCATGGCATGCAAATTTTTTATCAACAGCAATCTCCCAAGTAATATAAGCATCAGGATCATATTTACCATCAAAAGGAGGTATCTTAAATTTAATCTTGCTAAAAGCATCATCATTACCATGTACCTCACGTCGACGATGACCACCCATACCTCACGTAGCTGGCGGCGAGCAGGATCTTGGTCATCGACTTCAGTATCCGCACTGTATGCATTGTCGTCAAAACTTTCTTCCTTCTTATCAGTCTTTGTGCCGTCCTTCTTGTCATCTCCATCACACCCGCTAGTGGTTTTAGCATGCATCTCATCAAATCGCCTCAAAAGTGCAGCAAGACTCTTATCCATACGAGCCACCGACGCCTCCATCTTTGTGAGCTTGTTATTGGTCGCGATCTGTGAGGCCTCCAATTTCCCCATCTTCTCATTCGTCACCAGCAAGTCATTATCAATCCCCTCGTTGTGCTTCTTCACCAACCTTTCAAAATGTTGTATGATGCCCTTGGTGCGAGGAGACTATGTGATCTTGTTACTGGGAGACCCATCACCATCACCTTCTGATCCTGTCATGGTTAACCAAACAGAGGCAACAAGAGAAACAGGTGAAGAAATAAAAGCCCTACAGCTAATAGGATGTAGCTATTTGTAAGGCGCTCACTCTCAACCTGTGATACAAGCTTTACCAATTCTTACCTTGCTCGACAGGAGGGCACGGCTACCAACAAGTCTGCAAACCTGGAATGAAGTGTATCGGTGCCGCAGGAACAAGACCTGTAAAGCTGTAGTCGGATATGTGGAGCTATAGGTGGGCTGAAAACAAGGAATAGCTAGCACCACGTTAGTTAAAACAAAGCAAGCTGAATAATCGTTCAACGGCGGTACTGTGCTGGTCCTAGCCTAGACTGTGCTAGAGACGCGAGCCTGGACACAAAGGAAGTCACAACGCACCACCGAAAAGCAATCACAATTATCAGCCCCTTTCTTTCTTCTTTTTCTTTTGCTGTTTTTTTTCAGGGGTCCTCAAAACTGAATATATGAACAAAGAGGATCCCAAACAGCCAATCACCACATAAACTCTCTCTCTCTCTAGAGTGAGGCAAACTGATCTGTTTTATGCACAGTCTTGGAGAGGTCGAGTATGAATAAGAAGTACTGTTGTCTTCCCGGAACACGTCAATATATAAGCACAAAGCAACAGCTGCACGTTAAGGTAACACGAAGCAGTAAGCAACTCGGACTCCATAACCGATTGCAACTCGATGTGGGGGTTCGGTTTGGTCTTCCTTTTCTCGCAGTTAGCCGATTCCTGGTCGGACTGGATCACCAATGAGTACTCAAATTCGCCCAACACAGGAACCAATAGGTAGCGTACAGCCGTGACCGAAATGTGACAAGAACTCGAAACTCTAAACGACCAGAACTAAGACCAGCAACTCGACACGACCGATGCAACAGAAAACTCAACAAGCCCTAACTAAGCAGTACTAGCAAGGCTCAAAGGGTTTATAGGATCACGGTAAACTAATCTACTAATTTTTTTTTGGCTTTTGTGTACTGTAGGAAAAAAATAGGGGGAAGGATTGGAATCTCTCACCGAACAACCTTGCTCTGATTACCAAATGATGCATCCGGCCCAGGCGTGGGGTTGGCCAAGGCCCAACAAATTAAGGTTGCCTGGCCCCCAACAGTTCTTAGGCACACCCACTCAAGGAAAGGCCCAATCTCCCTAAAAGACTAGTCTGATAGGGGAAGGGTGGCTCTCTCTTTTAAGGTGGCTTCCTCCTCCCTAGATAAGCAAGGTGGGATTATTCAGAGGCTCACACGGTTGCCGCCCGACTACAACTTTGTTGCGTCTTTGCCAGCGGGTAATGGTGGAGGATGTCCTCATCAGTACAGAAATGAAACGATGCACCGATTCAGTCCAGAAATGAAATGAACACAGCCAATCTACTTTTTTGGACCCAATTGTGATGTTTTCATTCGTTTTGGTCAGTTTCGATACTGTGCCGAAAATCATGCCATGGTTGCATTTAATGCACCGATTCAGGCCGGAAACGAAACGATGCAGCGATTCAGGACAGAAACGAAACAATGCACCGATTCAGTCTAGAAATGAAATGAACGCACCCAATCTACTTTTTTGGACCCAATAGTGATGTTTTCATTCGTTTTGGTCAGATTCGTTACTGTGCCGAAAATCATGCCATGGTTGCAATTAATGCACCGATTCAGGCCGGAAACGAAACGATGCACCGATTCGGGACAGAAACGAAACGATGCACCGATTCAGTCCAGAAAAGAAATGAACACCCCCAATCTACTTTTTTGGACCCAATAGTGATGTTTTCATTCGTTTTGGTCAGTTTCATTATTGTGCCAAAAACCATGTCAGGGTTGCATTTAATGCACCGGTTCGGGCCGAAAACGAAACGATGCACCAATTCGGGCCAGAAACAAAATGAACACACCCAATCCACTTTTTTGGACCCAATAGTGAAGTTCTGGTTGGTTTTGGTCAGTTTCGTTTTTGTGCCGAAAACCATGCCAGGGTTACATTTAATGCACCGATTCGACCGGGAAACGAAACGATGCACCGATTCTGACTAGAAATGAAATGAACGCACCCAATCCACTTTTCTGGATCCAATAGTGATGTTTTGGTTCGTTTTGGTCACTTTCATTATTGTGCCGAAAACCATACCGGGGTTGCATTTAATGCACCGGTTCGGACCAGAAATGAAACAAACGCACCCAATCAACTTTTTAGGACCCAATAGTGATGTTTTGGTCAGTTTCGTTACTGTGCCGAAAACCATGTCGAGGTTGCATTTAATGCATCAGATCGTGCGGAAAATGAAACCATGCACCAATTTGGGCCAGAAACAAAGAGATGCATCGATTCGGTCAAGAAACGGAATGATCTCACCTAATCTACTTTTTTGACCCAATAGTGATGTTTCGGTTCGTTTTGGTCACCTTCGTTACTGTGGCAAAAACCATGTCGGGGTTGCATTTAATGCACCGGTTCGGGCCGAAAACTAAACGATGCACCAATTCAGGCCAGAAACAAAATGAACACACCCAATCCACTTTTTTGGACCCAATAGTGATGTTTTGGTTCATTTTGGTCAGTTTCATTTTTATGCCGAAAACTATGCCAGGGTTGCATTTAATGCACCGATTCGACCGGGAAACGAAATGATGCACCGATTCTGACTAGAAACGAAACGAACGCATCCAATCCACATTTCTGGATCCAATAGTGATGTTTTGGTTCGTTTTGGTCACTTTCGTTATTGTGCCAAAAACCGTGCCGGGGTTGCATTTAATGCACTGCTTCGGGCCAGAAACGAAATGAACGCACCCAATCATCTTTTTAGGACCCAATTGTGATGTTTTGGTCAGTTTCATTACTGTGCCGAAAACCATGTTGGGGTCGCATATCATGCATCAGATCGGGCCGAAAATGAAACGATGCACCAATTCGGGCCAGAAACAAAATGATGCATCGATTCGGTCCAGAAACGAAATGATCGCACCCAATCTACTTTTTTGGACCCAATAGTGATGTTTTGGTTCGTTTTGGTCAGTTTCGTTACTCTGCCAAAAACCATGCCGGGGTTGTATTTAATGCACCAGTTCAGGCCGAAAATGAAACGATGCACCAATTCGGGCCAGAAATAAAATGAACACACCCAATCCACTTTTTTGACCCAATAGTGATGCTTTGGTTCATTTTGGTCAGTTTTGTTTTTGTGCCGAAAACTATGCCAGGGTTGCATTTAATGCACCGATTCGACCGGGAAACGAAACGATGCACCTATTCTGACTAGAAACGAAACGAACGCATCCAATCCTCATTTTTGGATCCAATAGTGATGTTTTGGTTCGTTTTGGTCACTTTGGTTATTGTGCCGACAACCATGCCTGGGTCACATTTAATGCACTGGTTCGGGCCGGAAACGAAACGATGCACCGATTCGGTACAGAAATGAAACGATGCACCGATTCAGTCCAGACATGAAATGAATGCACCCAATCTACTTTTTTGGACCCAATAGTGATGTTTTCATTCGTTTTGGTTAGTTTCGTTACTGTGCCGAAAATCATGCCATGGTTGCATTTAATGCACCGATTCAGGCTGGAAACGAAACGATGCACCGATTCGGGACAGAAAGGAAACGATGCACCGATTCAGTCCAGAACTGAAATGAACGCACCTAATCTACTTTTTTTGGACCCAATAGTGATGTTTTCATTCTTGGTTAGTTTCGTTACCGTGCCGAAAACCATGCCAGGGTTGCATTTGATGCACCGGTTCGGGCCGAAAATGAAACGATGCACCAATTCGGGCCAGAAACAAAACGAACACACCCATGCCGCTATTTTGGACACAATAGTGATGTTTTGGTTGGTTTTGGTCAGTTTCATTATTGTGCCGAAAACCATGCCAGGGTTACATTTAATGCACTGATTCGATCCGGAAACGAAACGATGCACCGACTCCGAATAGAAACAAAACGAACGCACCCAATCCACTTTTCTGGATCCAATACTGATGTTTTAGTTCGTTTTGGTCACGTTCATTATCGTGCTCATGCCGGGGTTGCATTTAATGTACTGGTTCGGGACGGAAAAAACAAACACACCCAATCAACTTTGTAGGACCCAATTGTGATGTTTTGGTCAGTTTCGTTACTGTGCTGAAAACCATCTCGGGGTTGCATTTAATGCATCAGATCGGGCCGAAAACGAAACGATGCACCAATTCGGGCCAGAAACGAAACGATGCATTGATTCGGTCCAGAAACGAAATGATCGCACCCAATCTACTTTTTTGGACTCAATAGTGATGTTTTGGTTTGTTTTGGTCAGTTTTGTTACTGTGCCAAAAACCATGTCGGGGTTGCATTTAATGCATCGGTTCGGGCCGAAAATGAAACGATGCACCAATTCGGGCCAGAAACAAAATGATCACACCCAATCCACTTTTCTGGACCCAATAGTGATGTTTTCGTTCGTTTTGGTCAGTTTCGTTTTTGTGCCGAAAACTATGCCAGGGTTGCATTTAATGCACCGGTTCGGCCCGTTAACGAAACGATGCACAGTTTCGGTCCAGAAACGAAACGAATGCATCCAATCCACATTTCTCGATCCAATAGTGATGTTTTGGTTTGTTTTGGTCACTTTGGTTATTGTGCCGACAACCATGCCTGGGTCACATTTAATGCACTGGTTCGGGCCGGAAACGAAACGATGCACCGATTCGGTACAGAAATGAAACGATGCACCGATTCAGTCCAGAAATGAAATGAATGCACCCAATCTACTTTTTTGGACCCAATAGTGATGTTTTCATTCGTTTTGGTTAGTTTCGTTACTGTGCCGAAAATCATGCCATGGTTGCATTTAATGCAACGATTCAGGCTGGAAACGAAACGATGCACCGATTCGGGACAGAAAGGAAACGATGCACCGATTCAGTCCAGAACTGAAATGAACGCACCTAATCTACTTTTTTTGGACCCAATAGTGATGTTTTCATTCTTGGTTAGTTTCGTTACCGTGCCGAAAACCATGCCAGGGTTGCATTTAATGCACCGGTTCGGGCCGAAAATGAAACGATGCACCAATTCGGGCCAGAAACAAAACGAACACACCCATGCCACTATTTTGGACACAATAGTGATGTTTTGGTTGGTTTTGGTCAGTTTCGTTATTGTGCCGAAAACCATGCCAAGGTTACATTTAATGCACTGATTCGATCAGGAAACGAAACGATGCACCGACTCCGAATAGAAACAAAACGAACGCACCCAATCCACTTTTCTGGATCCAATAGTGATGTTTTAGTTCGTTTTGGTCACTTTCATTATTGTGCTCATGCCGGGGTTGCATTTAATGTACTGGTTCGGGACGGAAAAAACAAACACACCCAATCAACTTTGTAGGACCCAATTGTGATGTTTTGGTCAGTTTCGTTACTGTGCTGAAAACCATCTCGGGGTTGCATTTAATGCATCAGATCGGGCCGAAAACGAAACGATGCACCAATTCGGGCCAGAAACGAAACGATGCATTGATTCAATCCAGAAATGAAATGATCACACCCAATCTACTTTTTTGGACTCAATAGTGATGTTTTGGTTTGTTTTGGTCAGTTTCGTTACTATGCCAAAAATCATGTCGGGGTTGCATTTAATGCATCGGTTCGGGCCGAAAACGAAACGATGCACCAATTCGGGCCAGAAACAAAATGATCACACCCAATCCACTTTTCTGGACCCAATAGTGATGTTTTCGTTCGTTTTGGTCAGTTTCGTTTTTGTGCCGAAAACTATGCCAGGGTTGCATTTAATGCACCGGTTCGGCCCGTTAACGAAACGATGCACAGTTTCGGTCCAGAAACGAAACGAATGCATCCAATCCACATTTCTCGATCCAATAGTGATGTTTTGGTTCGTTTTGGTCACTTTGGTTATTGTGCCGACAACCATGCGTGGGTCACACTTAATGCACTGGTTCGGGCCGGAAACGAAACGATGCACCGATTCGGTACAGAAATGAAACGATGCACCGATTTAGTCCAGAAATGAAATGAATGCACCCAATCTACTTTTTTGGACCCAATAGTGATGTTTTCATTCGTTTTGGTTAGTTTCGTTACTGTGCTGAAAATCATGCCATGGTTGCATTTAATGCACCGATTCAGGCTGGAAACGAAACGATGCACCGATTCGGGACAGAAAGGAAACGATGCACCGATTCAGTCCAGAACTGAAATGAACGCACCTAATCTACTTTTTTTGGACCCAATAGTGATGTTTTCATTCTTGGTCAGTTTCGTTACCGTGCCGAAAACCATGCCAGGGTTGCATTTAATGCACCGGTTCGGGCCGAAAATGAAACGATGCACCAATTCGGGCCAGAAACAAAACGAACACACCCATGCCACTATTTTGGACACAATAGTGATGTTTTGGTTGGTTTTGGTCAGTTTCGTTATTGTGCCGAAAACCATGCCAGGGTTACATTTAATGCACTGATTCAATCAGGAAACGAAACGATGCACCGACTCCGAATAGAAACAAAACGAACGCACCCAATCCACTTTTCTGGATCCAATAGTGATGTTTTAGTTCGTTTTGGTCACTTTCATTATTGTGCTCATGCCGGGGTTGCATTTAATGTACTGGTTCGGGACGGAAAAAACAAACACACCCAATCAACTTTGTAGGACCCAATTGTGATGTTTTGGTCAGTTTCGTTACTGTGCTGAAAACCATCTCGGGGTTGCATTTAATGCATCAGATCGGGCCGAAAACGAAACGATGCACCAATTCGGGCCAGAAACGAAACGATGCATTGATTCGGTCCAGAAACGAAATGATCGCACCCAATCTACTTTTTTGGACTCAATAGTGATGTTTTGGTTTGTTTTGGTCAGTTTTGTTACTGTGCCAAAAACCATGTCGGGGTTGCATTTAATGCAACGGTTCGGGCCGAAAACGAAACGATGCACCAATTCGGGCCAGAAACAAAATGATCACACCCAATCCATTTTTCTGGACCCAATAGTGATGTTTTCGTTCGTTTTGGTCAGTTTCGTTTTTGTGCCGAAAACTATGCCAGGGTTGCATTTAATGCACCGGTTCGGCCCGTTAACGAAACGATGCACAGTTTCGGTCCAGAAACGAAACGAATGCATCCAATCCACATTTCTCGATCCAATAGTGATGTTTTGGTTCGTTTTGGTCACTTTGGTTATTGTGCCGACAACCATGCCTGGGTCACACTTAATGCACTGGTTCGGGCCGGAAACGAAACGATGCACCGATTCAGTACAGAAATGAAACGATGCACCAATTCAGTCCAGAAATGAAATGAATGCAGCCAATCTACTTTTTTGGACCCAATAGTGATGTTTTCATTCGTTTTGGTCAGTTTCGTTACTGTGCCGAAAATCATGCCATGGTTGCATTTAATGCACCGATTCAGGCCGGAAACGAAACGATGCAGCGATTCAGGACAGAAATGAAACGATGCACCGATTCAGTCTAGAAATGAAATGAACGCACCCAATCTACTTTTCTGGACCCAATAGTGACGTTTTCATTCGTTTTGGTCAGTTTCGTTACTGTGCTGAAAATCATGCCATGGTTGCAATTAATGCACCGATTCAGGCCGGAAACGAAACGATGCACCGATTCGGGACAGAAACGAAACGATGCACCGATTCAGTCCAGAAAAGAAATGAATGCCCCCAATCTACTTTTTTGGACCCAATAGTGATGTTTTCATTCGTTTTGGTCAATTTCGTTACTGTGCCGAAAACCATGTCAGAGTTGCATTTAATGCACCGGTTCAGGCCGAAAACGAAACGATGCACCAATTCGGGCCAGAAACAAAATGAACACACCCAATCCACTTTTTTGGACCCAATAGTGAAGTGCTGGTTGGTTTTGGTCAGTTTCGTTTTTGTGCCGAAAACCATGCCAGAGTTACATTTAATGCACCGATTCGACCGGGAAACGAAACGATGCACCGATTCTTACTAGAAACGAAACGATGCACCAATTCGTTTGCTGCAGCATATGGGTACAAAGGAAAACCATGCACTGATTCAATCTGGAAACGAAACGATGCACCGATTCCGACCAGAAACGAAACGAACGCACCCAATCCACTTTTCTGGATCCAACAGTGATGTTTTAGTTCGTTTTGGTCACTTTCATTATTGTGTCGAAAACCATGTCGGGGTTGCATTTAATGTACTGGTTCTGTCCGGAAGAAACAAACACACCTAATCAACTTTTTAGGATCCAATTGTGATGTTTTGATCAGTTTCGTTACTGTGCCGAAAACCATGTTGGGTTTGCATTTCATGCATCAGATCGGGCCGAAAACGAAACGATGCACCAATTCGGGCCGGAAACGAAACGATGCTCCGATTCAGTACAGAAACGAAATGATCGCACCCAATCAGCTTTTTTGGATCCCATAGTGATGTTTTTGTTGGTTTTGGTCAGTTTTGTTATTGTGCCGAAAACTATGCCAGGGTTGCATTTAATGCACCGATTCGACCGGGAAATAAAACGATGCACCGATTCTGACTAGAAACGAAACAAACGCACCCAATCCACTTTTCTGGATCCAATAGTGATGTTTTGGTTCGTTTTGGTCACTTTCATTATTGTGTCGAAAACCATGCCGGGGTTGCATTTAATGAACGGCTTAGGGCCGGAAACAAAACAAACGCACCCAATCAACTTTGTAGGACCCAATTGTGATGTTTTGGTCAATTTCGTTACTGTGCTGAAAAACATGTCGGGGTTGCATTTAATGCATCAGATCGGGCCGAAAACGAAACAATGCACCAAGTCGGGCCAGAAACAAAATGATGCATCGATTCGGTCTAGAAACGAAGTTATCGCACCCAATCTACTTTTTTGGACCCAATAGTGATGTTTTGGTTCGTTTTGGTCAGTTTCGTTACTGTGCCAAAAACCATGCGGGGGTTGCATTTAATGCATCGGTTCGGGCCGAAAACGAAACGATGCACCAATTCGGGCCAGAACAAAAATGATCACACCCAATCCACTTTTTTGGACCCAATAGTGATGTTTTGGTTCGTTTTGGTCAGTTTCATTTTTGTGCCGAAAACTATGCCAGGGTTGCATTTAATGCACCGATTCGACCGGGAAACGAAACGATGCAGCGCACGCGAATCCTCCTCGCCCGCTCCCAGATCATTTTCACCCAGCCCAGTGTGGACACGCGGCCGTTGAGCTCTGCCATGGTGCGTGTACGCTGGCGAGCGCCCTCGAACCTCTGGCTTCCACTCTGCTAGCCAGCTGGTCCCAACACATCGTTGAGAAGCCTCGAGCGCACCTCCTGTCGCCTATACAAGGGGTCCCAGGCCGCGCATTAGCTTCCCCGTGCTCACCGTCGCCATTTCTGACGCTCCGCCGTCGCCGATCCACCCCTCCGTGGGCAGCTCGCTATGAGCCATCCTAGCTCAATCCAAGCCCACCATGAGACTCCCAGTGACCTAGCGCACCTCCCTGACCCCTCAAACCTCTTTTCCCCGCCGCTCCTGAGCTCCACTGCTGCTCACCATCGCCGCCGTCCGCCACCTCCACGCGGGCTGCCGCCTATGCATCACCCTGACCCCAACTGAGCTCACGAACGCACTCCTCGCAACCCCACAAAGCTCCCCGACCCATCCCTCGAGCTCCCTGACCCGCCGTTGCGCCGGCGTGGCCTCGCCGGAGCCGCCCGAGCTACCTCGCCGTCGTCCGCCGCCGTCGAGTCATCTCCGGCCACGAGACCTAGCCCAATCAACTCGTGGTGAGCTCCTGAACCTCGTGGGCTAGATCAAGTCGAGCATAGGGCCCCATATCGCCGGAATCAAACATGCGCAACCGTCGGCCGGCGAGGGACCCCTGTGTGAAATTTTAAAACTTGAAGGGACCCGAACGATTAAAATCAGGGACTAGAATGTAAACTTAAGTTAAGTTTTTGTTTTAAAAACAACAAACTTTATCAATCGATTATAAATCGTAGATAACCCGAAAAAATGCAAACTAAATTTTATTGGATTCTGTGAGACTAGATCTATAACTTTCACAAAGCATATATATACTTTTTCTATGTAATTTGCAAAATAAAAATTATCATACAATTATATACTTTTGTGGATAACACGAGCCATAGAGAAATTATGAAGCTACTTTTTGGATATGTTGTTCCTCATGGTATGCTTAGTTCACTGTATAAAAATCTCCCAAAAGCATGATCTTTGGGTACTGTTATATTTTTATTTCCTCTACTAGCCGTGCTGAAATAAAATATTTTTAGTAATCTATTTACTAAGTAAAATAGGCTCAACTTTTTATGGTAGGTCATTGATGATGTTCATAATGCTCAGTAAATAGTATAGCTAAATACAGGACGCTCTACAAGTTGAAGTCGAATAAAAGATTAAAATGGTAATAGTATAATGTGACTAATCCAATGAACATATGGTATTTTCCAAAACATTCATCCTTGTTGTGTACTTCTGTTCTCTTTCTGCAAGAAATGAAAGAAACTCGCCATCAACACACCACATGCTTTTGTAAAGATAGGATAAATTTATATTGGTATCTAGGTGAATATGGCCTCAAGTTCAACTCATGCTTAATTTTCGACTTGCATAGTAACTTTATTCTTAAAAATGCTTAAAGGAAATCTTATGCATATGCATTTCGCGTAGATGCTGATCTAGCTGACGGGAACTACACGCTCGTACCGAAGACCAAAGAACACGAAGGAGTGTTAAACGTGATTGAGGCTGATCAAGACCCAAACCAAAGTTTGGGAGAGCCTAAGGCTGACCTAGAGCAAGAAGGCAAGCCCCAGAGCATAACTCGATTTTCTCTAAAAATTCATGCACTACTTTTATGTACTTATGTTTGTGCATTTAAGTGTAGGAGTTAATTGGAACCATAGTTGCATATCCATAGTTCCCATGTGTTGATTACTAGTGGATGGGTCGCTTGTGGCTATGCTAAACTAAGATCCGGTAGAAGTCCAGTGATTTCATGTTACTTGCGAGTTATAGGAGTTTCTTGCTTTACTTATGATGGAATCATAAGGATGATGGGCGGGATGGGCAAGTTGTTTTTGGGGAATTATTGGTGCTCCGTCCGTCTAGTAAGAATTTTGCTAAGGTCGAAGGGTGTCGGTGTTCGTGGTCAAGTCTTTGAACATACTAAACACATGCTGAGAGATTTAATGGTAATCAGTAATCCTAGTACCTGATTGAACCGAGACGTGGCTTTACCCCACTAACCCTAGAATGGGATTCCTTTGCTGCAGCATATGGGTACATGTGCGGCCATGGCACGGCGTCGTTCCGGGGACCGTTGGGGCCTTGTATCCAAGGGCTGCGATCTCTGTACACAAACTGGGAATTGAGGGGAATGGTTGATAATGTGTGGACCCGTCATGGTCATGCATGTCGTGTGTTTAGGTCCCCTTGCATGGTTAACAAATCGATTCGAATCATCTGTCTCTCGCAGCTACTAAGACTGCTTGACCACTATGCTGCATTGAGTAAAAAGTTGAAGATGAGCTCGGTATTGTATTTTTGTTGTTGCTTAAGTTTCTTGTACAACATGCTTGCTGAAAAGATGTGCGCATTTATAATGGTGATACTACTAGAATATGGAAAATAAAAATTGAATGTAAGGACCCACTTTTTAATCGCGTTTGGCAAAACAAACGCCTCAGCCAAAAAGCCCAGCATGCCTAGGAGTCGGTGATCTTGTTTTCCACCTGTCGGGTAAGACTTGCTGAGTAGTAGTATGCTCAGCCTTGCTTGTGGCTAAATTTTTCAGGTGCTCTAGATGAAATGGTTGCTAGTCTGACTTGGCCGTGCCAGCTCCCTCCGGGTTGGACTGTTGAGTGGGACCAGTCCTCGGCTGGCGAGGATCGTGGTGAATGATTTCATGGGAGGCTTCCTCATGATGTCGCATGTATCGTCGTTTAGCACTCGTTTGTTTTTCCGCTGCTTTATGTTGAACTCTAAACCTTTACTTTTGAACTTAGTTTGTAATAAAGGCAAGTGAACCTCCTTGATGTAATAAATTGGATTGAGGTAATCCTTGGGCTCGTCTTTGTACGGGTATTTGTATGCTTTGTTTCAATCTCTAAATACGTGGTTGTATCGGGTGAAACCCGACAGACGGCTATCTTGATCCAATTTAAGTGTCGGATCGCATCTAAGGTGATAGAAGTACACTTTTATTGGGCTGAGATGAGCGGTTCTGCCACAGCTGGTATCAGAGCCGAAAAGCGTACACCAGAGAAAGCAACAAGCCTCCAAACACTTATTTCGATAAAAATTTGCCCACAAAAGTTGAGTTTTTCCAAAAAAATGTTGGATCATTAAGGAAAAAGATAGAGCGTGAAGCCCTAGGGGATTATGGGAATACTAAGGTGGCTACTAACTTATATAAACTGACTTCTAGCAGATTTACTTTCAAGAAGTTTACTTTCATGTAACGACACACCTACGCCTTGGTAAGTAGGTGAGCCTTCTGGTACTTGTAGTCGTTTAGGCTTGCGCACGTGTTTCATACGGGCGCCTATCCTACCGCGCGGTGCGCAACAGGATGCGACTCAAGCTCAATTCAAAATAGCTTGTCGCCACCGGCTGCAGGTGATAAGGCTGCAGTGATCCCCCGATGTTCTAAATCGGACACATTTTGGTATGCAGTGCATCCATGGGTTATTAATATGTTGCCTGGATCAGGAACATATGAATGCTGCCCATGCAGCATTAAACACATGGGTACTATTCCTATAGTGAATGGTAATGACTGTGGACGCTTTCGTGAGTGCTTGCACGAAAGGTTCAAGCGGATATATCTTGTTTTCGATGCAGGTACACTAACTATGTTAGTCTAAGATCAAGTAGTGAAGCGGCTAGTTATTATAGGGAGTGATGTACAGATGCCACCGAAATAGCGTCTAAATCCAAATTTATTTGGATATCTTGTTCAAGAGAGGACGAGTAGGTAATCATCATCATGCATTGAAACCCACTAAAAAATTAAATGGGAACCATGTTAAACTATATTGGGTAAAACGTGAAGTGAAAGCCATATCTGAAGGTTACTAAAAGTTTGCCTGGCACAAGGAGCAAATCTGAACTTTCTTTTGTAAATTGGTCACAAGTCATTTCTGAAAATCATACACATGAAAGATGTTGTTGCAATTGAGCCATAAACCTGCTGTAAAAAGTTTGAGCATTTTGGACCAACGAGCTGAACATTAGGCTAAAAGTACAAAGTACCTGTTCTAAATTTTTCTTCAGGGAGCACTGGTTGCAGGGCCGCTCTAGAATTGAATGGCAAAAATCTTCAGTACTATGTTGGAATGTGTTGGATGAATTTATTTGAAAGGGTACAGAAACAATCATGCATTAGGTTTGAAACTAAGATTTGTTTTCTGTCACTAATTAATGCCTTGGAAACCATTTTTGTAAAAGATGCTGCATAAGATTGAGAAGAAAGATATATATTTTACACTAATGTATTGTAATTCGGCTGGTTGTGTCTCTTTCACTTATATGGTGGTGTACTGAAAATTTTCTTGCTCACAATCCATGAAACCTGCAAAAAGTACAGAAGCAAACAATTTTCATCTAGGGCATATGAATTGTTTAGCTATGGCTGTGAATTTTGAATAATTAGAACCTAGCTAAATTTATCCCCATATGTCTGAACCTAGTGCTCGGTACTATTGCTATGTACAATCTGGTATGTTTGGACATGCTAGTTGTATCTACAAAAATGTGATGCTGGTTGCTCTTGAATTACCATGTAGAGTCGCATCAACCATCCTCGGTCTAGCAGAAACTGTATAGTGGTTTAACCAAGTCATTGTTTGTTCAATTAAATTAAATACCATGAGGCTTCAGGTTCACACTAGCCTTAGGCCTTAATGTTAGCTACATGGCTCAAACTCGCAGAAATAAAATCGTGTTGTGCTAAGTTTCATCTTGGGCAAGATAGGAACCAAACCCCATCATTTGTAAAACTCCCAGAAATCTGTCAGGTTTAGATATAGTTCTGTATTTTAATTTTTTGGCCCTCAAAAACTTATTTCTGGTAAAAGTGACCAATAATAAAGTTGTTTGAAATGGAGTTTTCTACCTTCTGTTACAATTTTAACTCATTTGGACCACTAAGCTAGGAGATATGTCTGAAACATTAAATGGATGTCTATCTGAAAATCTTCAGAGAAATGCTGAATTGAATGGCTTTGCTTAAAAAGTTTCTGAGTTTTAAATTTTTGACTATCTAAACCTCATTTCTGGTAAAAGTAATCATCATGAAAGTTGTTTGTATATGAGTCGTCTACTTTCTTTCAAAATTTGGTGTTTTTATTTCATTTGAGCTGAGAGTTATGCCCAAAACACTAGAACCCTGTCTGCCTACAGCTTCAAGAAATGCTGAACGGGAGAAATGCATAGAATGTAATAACTTAAGGACATGTTTAGCTACAACCTTGAATAACAAAGATGTTCCTAAATATATCAGTAGTATTTTGGCAAAAATTGGGAATTTTTGGACAAACATATCTTGAGGCAAAGATTATTTTTCGTCGTTGTTCGGAAAGTGAGCAGATCTTCCAAACACCGCTTGACATGCCCATATCTCACATTTTTGGCCTTGTTAATTTCAGATGGACAATCCAGTAGTCTTTGAGTTTGATCTTGAGGCGCGTGTTCATTCACATTGCCTATACATGGAAGGGTTCCCCGCCATATTGTGGGATACACTCAGTTCGGTGGGATACAATATTCCGCCATACTACATTGGACGTCCATATGAAGAACTGGGGGTACTACGCTGTCACGTACAGCTAACCGTGCCACCACACCCCGTTCACCCTGAGTGGCCCTTGCTGAATTTAGAGGTCATTGGGTATCAATTGGAGTATGCATGGGAAACAGCAGCGCTTACAGCGCAAACAAACTTCTGCAGCTATCACCCATCGGTGGTAGCAGTCGCACCCATGGGGCTGTTTCCTGCTGCGAATGAAAATGACCTGATGTGGCTAGACCGAATCGGCCACATGGAGTTGCAGGGGTATCTGTGCCCCCAAGAAACAATACTCACATCTACCAGGTGCATGAATGCATTGTATCGCTTGCAGGCCCACCAAAGTGCGGCCATCGCAAGTCTCTCTAACTTGACACAAGCAAATCTAATGATGGGAAACGATCAGGAAGCCCAAGTCCAGGAAATGACCACAAGAATTGTAGAATTAGAAATGGAGGTAGACGGCCTTAGAAATGATTTAGATGAGAGAATCGAAATGGTGGATGTACTACAAGATCAGGTCCATGACTTGCAAGTAGAATTGGCCGATATACAGGAGGAGAATGTTCAGCTGCAGATGCATCAGGCACAACAAGCCCCTCCTGAAGTTATGAACTTAGATGGGGATGAACTTGAGATGATTGAGGGCATATCAGATATTGACTTTGAGGGTGGAGAAAATCATTCCCCTGGACCTAGTCTCTCCTCGGTGGGCAATCCGGATGATTTCTAGATATGGTTAGCAAGTAGTGCACAAACTCCTCATAAGTTGCCTAGCTTTTGGATAGTGGTGATTTAGGCTAGCATAGAGTTGGGTGACTCCTTTAGTAATTAGTGCACGTGGATGTAACTATTTGATAACAGGGTCTGTCCTGGAAGAACTTCTAGATGTAACTGTAATGGAGCTGTCCTAGTTACAGCTGAAACCAAGTTGATGTTGCTAGTGATGCTTCCATGCAAATCTGGGTTCGGGTGCAAATACCAAAGTTGTTGTTCATGATGCAATTTGTTCGTTACCAAAATTTCAGCATTGTTGGAGTAATCTAGAATGAGTTATGTCAAAATTTTTGAAGTGCGGTTTGCTGAAAAAGCAGCAATACAGCAGGACAATAAATAATTCTTTCTGTCATTTTAGTCTTTGATTCTCATCAGGACATGAATACCAAAGTTGTAGCAAACCATGTAGCTTGTCTGCTCACAAAAATTTGGAATCATTTGACCATTCTACAGAAATTTGTGCACCAAATACTAAAGTTATGTCCACTGAAAAATTTCAGTTGAACATCCAAGTATAAGAATAAAGTTTGGTCCATCTTAATCATAGGATTGGGTTCTAAAATGAATACCAAACTTAAAAATACTGAAGTTTTCTAACTACGGCAAAAAGATGAGAATTTTTGGATGTGTAGAACGGAAGCTACGGAATTAATTACAAACTTCAATATTCTGTCCAAAACTTACTGAGAGCTTAGTGCAGTTCATAAATGTCTCTCATTTACCTTATGAAGTATTGGATATTATCGGGATCTTTTGGCTAATGAGAAGGCTTTGAATTTCAGACGGTGGGTCCCACACGGCAAACACCACAGGGGTTTAATGGAGCAGGAGGGAGCGGACAAAACCCACCCTCCATTGAGGCTTTCATGGCTGCTCAAGTATATTTACTACGACAACTAGTCCAAGGACAACAACAGAAGAGGGGTGGCCACAATGGCAATCCTCCCGGGGCGACGACTTATAAGGATTTTCTGGACACAAAGCCTCCCATATTCAGCCAAGCTGAAGAGCCTCTTGATGCGGATGCTTGGATTCGCGCTATTGAATCCAAGTTTTCTTTATTGATAGCTCCTTGTTTAGATGAAAACAAGGTCCGCTATGCCGCACAGCAGCTCCGCGGTACAGCTCGTTTGTGGTGGGAAAGTTATTTTACTACGTTTCCTGCCGACTATGTAGTGACCTGGACAGAATTCAAAAATGCTTTCCGCGATCACCATATACCAGAAGGATTGATGGAAAGGAAGCTAAATGAATTCCTCACTCTCTCACAAGGAACTCGCACCGTGCTGCAGTATTCCCAGGCCTTCAACAATCTTTGTCAGTACGCGGGTTATAATGCTGACACTGATGCTAAGAAGCGTGATCATTTCCGTCGTGGACTTAATACCAAGCTCAAGGAACGCATAAATCCTATCAAGGCTAACACTTACAATGAGCTGTTTAATCTGGCCATTACCCAGGAAGATTGTATTATGGCACACCGTGCTGAGAAAAAGAGGAAGGCACCATCCGGATCCTCTAGTGTTCCACCACGGATGTATCAATTTTTGCGTAGTGCTCCTCCAAAGGATGCTCAGAGGCCTCCTCAGCAGGGACGCTGGGTTTTTAGGCCACCACAACAGCAAGGGAATTTTCAGCCACCAAATCCTTGGCCTAATGGTCCAAGACCGAATGTGCAGCAGTCAGTTCGCCCAATTGTTAACCGATGTTTCACTTGTGGGAGTACGAATCATTTTGCCCGAGAATGCCCCCAGGGCCGACAACAGAATCAAAATCAGGGGTCAAAGCCCAACAACGGCAATAAACTGATGGTGCAAGTACGACAAGGGCGACTTAACTTCACGACTTTCACTGACCTTCCTGAGGGTGCTCCAATTATGGCGGGTACTTTTTCTATTCAAAACCAGCCTGCTGTTATTTTGTTTGATTCAGGAGCATCACATAGTTTCATCAGTACAAAGTTTTGTGGAAAATGTGGGCTAGGGTTCACTCACACAAAAGGTGCTTACATGATCACAACACCGGGTAGGAAAATTGCATCAAATCAAATAACGCGTCGGGTGCCACTCAAGTTGGGTAGTCAAGTAATTCCCACCGATCTTATTATTTGGGCATTGAGGACAAGGATGTTATTTTGGGAGTAAACTGGATGACGCGACATGGAGTTACCTTAGACATCGCATCACGGGTTATAGATATCAATTCCCCCACGCATGGGGCCACTACTCTTTATTTACCACCTCATAAATGCATCAATACTTATGCCTATGCAATGATGGAAATCAAAATAGAAGATACCGGTGGTATGCGAGTATGCCGATGTATTCCCAGACGACTTGCCAGGGATGCCACCAGATAGGGAAATTGACTTTATCATTGAACTGCAGCCCGGCACAGCACCTATCTCTAAGTGGCCGTATCGAATGCCACCTAAGGAGCTAGCAGAATTAAAAATACAACTCCAAGAACTCCTGTGTAAGGGATACATTCACCCTAGTACATCACCTTGGGGTTGTCGAGCTCTCTTTGTTAAGAAGAAAGACGATTTCATGTATCTCATGAATTCAGTCTTTATGCCGGAACTTGATAAATTCGTCGTGGTTTTCATTGACGATATCCTCATTTATTCCAAAAATGAAGAAATGCTCAGCACCTTCACATTGTTCTTCAGCGTCTCCGAGATCATCAGATTTATGCTAAATTCTCCAAGTGTGAATTTTGGCTGAAAAGTGTTAAATTCTTGGGGCACACTATTTCCAGTAATGGTATTGCTGTTGATTCTAGCAAGGTACAAGAAGTGATGGATTGGAAGCCGCCCACTTCCGTACATCAAATTCGGAGTTTTTTGGTCTAGCAGGATATTATCGTCGGTTTATACCAGACTTTTCAAAAATTGCTAAACCCATAACCGAATTGCTGAAGAAAGGAGTCAAGTATGTATGGAGTGAAAAATGCGTGGAAGCTTTCCACACTCTAAGAAAACTATTGACTTTAGCACCCGTTCTAGCTCAGCCAGACAACACCAAGCCATTCGATGTCTATTGTGACGCCTCAGGCACTGGACTTGGGTGTGTTCTCATGCAAGAACATTAGGTTATTGCCTATGCATCATGAGCTCTTTGTCCACATGAGCATAATTATCCTACACATGATCTTGAACTAGCAGCAGTCATTCATGCCTTAAAAATTTGGAGGCACTATCTCATGGGAAATCATTGTAACATCTACACAGATCACAAAAGCCTTAAATATATCTTTACCCAAGCTGACCTTAACTTATGTCAAAGAAGATGGTTAGAACTGATTAAAGACTATGATCTGGAGGTGCATTACCACCCCAGAAAGGCCAATGTGGTAGCAGATGCACTCAGTCGTAAAGCTCATTGTCATTGCTTTTCTATAGAGCCGATCTCAGAAACCATATGCCGAGAAATGCAGAAGCTTAACTTAGAGATGGTTTATCAAGGCACAGTGAATCATATAGCACTTGAACCTACCTTGCAAGATCAAGTAATCATGGCACAACTAAATGACAAGTGTATTCAAATTATCAAACAAAAGTTATACCAAGGAGACTCTTCTTACAAATGTTTCCTACAAGATTATAAGGGAGCTGTATGGTTTGAAGATCGCTTAGTTGTCCCCAAGAATCCCGAGCTGCGTAAACAAATCTTGGATGAAACACATCTTTCAAAATTCTCTATTCATCCGGGAAGTAACAAAATGTACCAAGATTTACGAATGCAATTTTGGTGGACTAGAATGAAAAGGGAAATTGCCAAATATGTGTCGGGATGTGACACGTGTCAGAGGATTAAAGCGAGTCACTTAATGGTAGCAGGTACTCTTCAACCACTACCTATTCCATCATGGAAATGGGAAGACATAAGTATGGACTTCATTGTTGGGTTACCTAACACCTCACAAAAGCATGATTCCATTTGGGTTATAGTGGATCGACTCACTAAAACTGCACATTTTCTTCCTGTCCATACCACCTATTCTGTTAAACGCTATGCTAAAATCTACTTGGATCACATTGTTACTCTACATGGCATACCCAAAACCATTCTCTCTGATAGACGGGCTAAGTTTATTGCTCGCTTTTGGGAGCGAATGCAAGAGTCTCTAGGCACTCATCTGATTAGGAGCTCAGCCTATCATCCACAAGCTGATGGCCAAACCGAAAGGGTGAATCAAATCCTAGAAGACATGCTTCACGCTTGTGTCATTCATTATGGCAAGAATTGGGACAAATGTTTGCCATTAGCAGAATTCTCTTATAACAACAGCTATCAAAACAGTTTGTGTCACACCCGGTTTTAGAAAACAAACTGAGTGTACACCGTATGTGTGCCAGGATCAAGTTTCACACATACAATAAGCCAGTAATCAATAACAGATACAATATCACGTAAAATAAACTATATAAATGACTTACAAGTTTATCAGAGTTATATAGCGTATCCTGGAAAACGACGGCTCCAACTTCACAGGCAATCGATTGGGGGTTGGGTACGCCTAGAACTCAGCACCATCTTCATCAGCTTCACACAAATTCTTCTTCTGAGCAGCAATTAGCAAGGTTGAGTACACTTATGGTTGGTACTCAGCAAGGCCACAAGAAATAACCAGAAAGCAAATTAATTATCAACTTTAAGTAAATTAATCATGCGAGGGTCCAGGCCACTCTTAACCGTGAGTACGGCTGATATATCAGTTTTACACTCTGCAGAGGTTGTACACTTTCACCATAAGTCGCGTAAAAGTTCGGAAGAATTTTAAACCCAACCATGCTGTGCGGATCAGGCACGCATCACACTACCGAGGTGAGACTGCATAGGGACGCTACGAGGCCTTTACAAAGATTCCCTAATAAGTGCAGTCCGCTAAGGTTTTAAAATTCAAGCAAAGCATAATCCTCTACGGAGCTACGGTTGAAAAGATACATCTAGCGGAAGAATTTGGGTTATAAGACAATACAACTATATGCTTGATTGATTTTAATTAAACAAAATCATATGTAAATATTAATTCAAAGAATTACACTTGAATTTGTAAAACCGAGTAAAACTTAATCACATTTTATTTATAATTGTTTATGATACCAAATTAAACATTAACTTGAAATAAAACATGTGAGAGCATTTAATTGAATCATAAGTATGTCGAGTTGAGCTATCAAAAATTAATTTTAGAAAGCACATTTATGTTAGCGTTAATCACATTATTATTTATTATGAAAGCTCAAAGTTTTAACTCTAAGTTGTTTTTAATTAGAAAAGGTACCTTTAATTAATCATTAATCAAATTAACATCACTTTATGAAAACCAAGATAAAACATAATCAGATTTTAATTACAAATATGCAAGTACATATTATTCCAGTTTAAGCATTGAGTTAAAATAAAATATGTGAGCATCAAGTGGAATAAAACTAATGATTCGAGTTTCAGTAATTATGTCTTCAATTAAAAACACATTTGCTTTGGGATTAACCATATTAACATTAATTATAAAATATCGAGGTGCAACTCTAATTACATTTTAATTAGAAAAGCAATTTATCATAAATATTATCAAGATTAATATTTGTTTATGAAAATCTGACATATAACCTAGTTAATTTTTAATTAGAAGACCAATTAAATAAATATTAATTAATTTTGACATTAGTATGAAAATCTAAAGTGTAAACCTTAATTAGCTTTTAATTAATAAAACACATTCGGATAACATTTAATCAACTTAATATTAAATAAAAATTCAGGAACATGTCACATGACAAATAACAGTACTAGATCGTAGCTTGAGTTGATACGAAGCTAACGCAACGAGAACGGATTAAAACGGATCTATAACGCGAATTCTATGGTTAAAACAATGTTGTAGGGACCTATAGGCAAATAACTATAGACTTTAGGGTGTAGTAGGGAAGATTCGCAAGACTCACCAAATAGTGGCTGCAAAACATGATAACTTCAGGGTTAGATCTGAAAATCTTCAAAACTTGGGCTCGGATGCTGGATCAAATAGATCTAGGGGGTTTTCCGTAATTCTACCAAGACACATAAACTTTGCCAAAGATTACATAAATGTACAGGGTCCTTTTTGCAAGAGCTTGGAGCTCTACTAGTCATGGCGGCCGGTGGCTCTGGGTGGCGGCCTCGCCGACAATTGGGTGGATGGGGAGCCCCGGCGTTAGGCGCAAACGAGAGAGGAGGCAAAGGGGAACGCGTTGGATATGCTCACCACGGGCGGAGGTGGATCGAAGCAGCGGGGAGTTGGCGACGATGGCCGGCGGCGAGGGGTTCTCGGGGGCGAGGCGCTCCGGCGGCGAGACGGCGACAAGGACCGGCAGAGGAGCTGCGGCTCGAACTCGCGAAGCTCGTGGTGGTTGCGACTCGCTCCGAGGGGGCTCGACGGTGGCTAATCGGCAGCAATGGCGCCGGCAGCGGTGATCCTTGCTCCGACGAGCTCCTGGCGGCAGCGATGCTCGGCACAGGGGGGCAGAGCGATGGCGGCTGGAGGCTAGGGCTTGCAGGGCGAGGGTGGCTCTTATAGGGCGCGTGGGGTCGGCCTGCCGTGGCACGCATGCCAAGAAGAGGCGGAGGCGGCGGCAAGGGGGCGCCAGCGATGGGCTGGGTCTTCAAGGCCAGGTGGGCCTTTCGACCCGAGAAAGAAAAGAGGAAGTGGCCCAATGGCGGGGAGAGAGGAGGGGGAAGCAGGCCGGCTGGTGGTGTTGGACTGGGCTCGATGAGATTCGGCCCGAAGAGGATTTAGGGTTTTCTCTTTTTTTATTTCCAGAATATTATTTTCCCGTGCAAAGATTAATCCAGAATATTCTAGATAAATCATTTAAGCAATGAAAAAGTCCCGAAAATTCCAAAAATCTCAGGAAAATTCCTAAAGATAGATTTGGACATGAGGAACAAAAATAATGTATTTGGAGCTCATGAAAAAAAATGTTAGCACCTTCCAAAAATTTGAATTTGCGCTTGGAAAATAGGAATAATTTCTAGAAAAATCTTAGAAAATTCCCATTGGGCTTCTAAACACAATTTTTGAAAACTTGCACACATTATCATTATCTATATTTATTTAAATTTAATTTGGAAAACAAAATTTTCCTACACTAAATTCCCTGTAAATTATATAAAGCTTCGAAATTTTTAGAAATTGGAGAAAATAATTATATTAATTTGCCTTATTTTCACATCCTAAAATTTGAAAATTTTTGGGTGTGATAGTTTGAGAATGGCACCTTTTGAGGCATTGTATGGCCGAAGATGTCGAACGCTATTAAGCTGGTCCCAAGCCGGAGAATGACAAGTGCTTGGGTCTGACTTGGTGATTGAAGCAGAAGAAAAGGTCAAGGTCATTCAAAAACATCTCCAGGCAGCTTAGTCAAGGCAAAAGAGCTATTTTGATAAAAGACGTACCCCCTTACAGTTTGAAGTTGGTGATCATGTCTATCTTAGAGTATCACCGATGAAGGGTGTACAGAAATTCAGAGTCAAAGGAAAATTGGCCCCGAGATACATTGGGCCATACGAGATCATCAAAATATGTGGACCAGTAGCTTATCAAGTGATACTTCCTGATAAACTTTCAGCTATTCATGATGTCTTTCATATCTCCCAACTCAAAAAGTTCCTTCGAGTTCCAAACAAAGCAATTAAACAAAAAGAAGTGTGGATAGAACCAGATCTCTCTTATGTGGAATTTCTCATTAAAATTCTTGATTGAAAGGAGAGATGGACGAGGAATCAAGTGGTAAAGATGTTTAAGGTACAATGGAATCATCATACCGAAGATGAAGCCACAAGGGAAACAGAAGATTTTCTTAACAAAAATTTCCAGGGATTTCTTCTTGTACATGAAGGTACCAACATGCTACCAGCTACCATTAACTCAAATCTCGGGACGAGATTTCTTTAAGGGGGTAGGCTGTGACAATCCAAGTAATTAGAGTTCAAATTAAACCAATTGGACCAACATTATACTTTTGATTATAAGTTGACCTAAGTCAAACCAAAGGTTGACTCCATAAGTAAACCTCCCTTTGATCAAAACGAATTTAATTTATGTAAAGTCATCATGATCAGGGACACGACTCTCACATGAGTAAATATAAAATTGGAGCAAAAAGTTTAGTTGAGTTTAATTTAAATATTTGAATTCAAGGCTCATTTGAATATGTTCTAAAAACCCCACAAATGCTACTTAATGTAAGTCTCAAATCAAAAATCATCCAACATGAAAATTATAGGAAATAAAATTTTCCACAACTTTTAGTTTGACAGTTTTTGAAGTTTCAATATGAAAACATTTTCAAAATGCGGGTCAAAAGAAGTCAAACCCAGGTCAAACCCCCTCCCTTTTTCCTTTCTTCTTCCTCTGTTCTTCTTCTCCGGCGCACCACCGAGCTCCCCACCACTCCGGCGTGTCACACGCCTAGGCCACCGGCCCTCCTTCGTGCCGAGCCACTCCAGCGTGAGCACCCTTGCATCCCGCGCGAGCCAGACCCCACCCGCCTGCCTCTCCTCCCTCTACTCCCGTTCCCCGCGTGCTCTCGCTCGCGCTCACGCCGCGCCGTGCGTAGTGGCCGCCATAGCTCCTCTTCTCCACGTGGCCGGTGAGCTCTGACCGCCGCATCGCGCCAAGCCAACGAGCAGCAGCAAACGCGACCATACCGGCCAGTTCTCCACTCCCGCACGTCTGTGACTGCGGTGCACCAAGCCAAACAGTGCGCAGCAGCACTCGCCCAGTCCCAGTGCATGTGAATCCTCCTCGCCCGCTCCCGGATCATTTTCACCCAGCCTAGCGCGGACACGCGGCCGTCGAGCTCTGCCATGGCGCGTGTAGGTTGGCGAGCACCCTCGAAGCTCTGGTTTCCGCTCCGCTGGCCAACTGGTCCCAACACATCGTTGAGAAGCCTCTAGCGCCGTCGCCATTTTTGCCGCTCCACCACCGCCGATCTACCCCTCCGTGGGCAGCTCACTACGAGCCATCCCAAGCCCACCATGGGACTCCCAGTGACCTAGCGCAGCTCCCCGACCCCTCAAACCTCTTTCCCCCGCGGCTCCCGAGCTCCACTACTGCTCACCGTCGCCACCGTCCGCCGCCTCCACTTAGGCTGCCGCCTACGCATGACTCTGACCCCAACCGAGCTCACGAACGCTCTCCTCGCAACCCCACAAAGCTCCCCGACCCATCCCTCGAGCTTCCTAACTCGCCGTTGCACCGGTGTGGCCTCGCCGGAGCCGCCCGAGCTACCTCGTCATCGTCTGCCGCCGTCGAGTCATCTCCGACCACGAGACCTAGCCCAATTAACACGTGGTGAGCTCCTGAACCTCATGGGCTAGATCAAGTCGAGCATAGGGCCCCACATCGCCGGAATCGAACATGCATCGCCGCCGGCCGACGAGGGACCCCTGTGTGAAATTTTAAAACTTGAAGGGACTTGAATGATTAAAATCAGGGACTGGAATGTAAACTCGAGTTAAGTTTTTGTTTTAAAAACAGCGAACTTCATAAATCGATTATAAATCGTAGAAAACCCAAAAACTGCAAACTAAATTTTGTTGGATTCTGTGAGACTCTATAACTTTCACAAAGCATGTATATACTTTTTATGTGTAATTTGCAAAATAAAAATTATCATACATTTATATACTTTTATGGATAACTTAAGCCACAGAGAAATTATGAAGCTAATTTTTGGATATGTTGTTCCTCATGGTATGCTTAGTTCACTGTATAAAAATCTCCCAAAAGTATGATCTTTGGGTACTATTATATTTTTATTTCCTCTACTAGCCGTGCTGAAATAAAATATTTTTAGTAATTTATTTACTAAGTAAAATAGGCTCAATTTTTTATGGAATGCCATTGATGATGTTCATAATGATCAGCAAAAAATATAGCTAAATACAAGACGTTCTACTAGCTGAAGTCGAATAAAAGATTAAAATGGTCATAGTATAATGTGACTAATCTAATGAACATATGGTATTTTACAAAACATTCATACTTGTTGTGTACTTTTGTTCTCTTTGTGCAAAGCTACTGAGTAAAACTTTTATATGTGTACACAATCACAATCAAACAAGAAATGAAAGAAACTCGCCATCAACACACCACATGCTTTGTAAAGATAGGATAAATTTATATTGGTATCTAGGTGAATATGGCCTCAAGTGCAACTCATGCTTAATTTTTGACTTGCATAGTAACTTTATTCTTACAAATGCTTAAAGGAAATCTTATGCATATGCATTTCGCGTAGATGCTGATCTAGCTGACGGGAACTACATGCTCGTACCGGAGACCAAAGAACACGAAGGAGTGTTAAACGCAATCGAGGCTGATCAAGACCCAAACCAAAGTTTGGGAGAGCCTAAGGCTGACCTAGAGCAAGAAGGCAAGCCCCGGAGCATAACCCGGTTTTCTCTAAAAATTCATGCAGTACTTTTATGTACTTATGTTTGTGCATTTAAGTGTAGGAGTTAATTGGAACCATAGTTGCATATCCATAGTTCCCATGTGTTAATTACTAGTGGATGGGTCGCTAGTGGCTATGCTAAACTAAGATCCGGTAGAAGTCGAGTGATTTCCTGTCGCTTGCGAGTTATAGAAGTTTCATGCTTTACTTATGATGGAATCATAAGGATGATGGGCGGGGATGGACAAGTTGTTTGTGGAGAATTGTTGGTGCCCCGTTCGTCTAGTAAGAATTTTGCTAAGGTCGAAGGGTGTCGTTGTTCGTGGTCAAGTCTTTGAACATACTAAACACATGCTGAGAGATTTAATGGTAATCAGTAATCCTAGTACCTGATTGAACCGGGGCATGGCTTTACCCCGCTAACCCTGGAATGGGATTCCTTTGCTGCAGCATATGGGTACATGTGCGGCCACAGCACGGCGTCGTTCCGGGAACCGTTGGGGCCTTGTATCCAAGGGCTGCGGGCTCTGTACACAAATTGGGAATTGAGGGGAACGGTTGATAATGTGTGGACCCGTCATGGTCATGCATGTCGTGTGTTTAGGTCCCCCTTGCAAGGTTAACAAATCGATTCGAATTGTCTGTCTCTCGCAGCTATTGAGACTGCTTGACCACTATGCTGCATTGAGTAAAAAGTTGAACATGAGCTCGGTATTGTATTTTTGTTGTTGCTTAAGTTTCTCGTACAACATGCTTGCTGAAAAGATGTGCTCATTTAGAATGGTGATACTACTAGAATATGGAAAATAAAATTGAATGTAAGGACCCACTTTTTAATCACGTTTGGCAAAACAAACCCCTCAGCCAAAAAGCCCAGCATGCCTAGGAGTCGGTGATCTTGTTTTCCACCTGTCGGGTAAGACTTGCTGAGTAGTAGTATGCTCAGCCTTGCTTGTGGCTAAATTTTTCAGGTGCTCTAGATGAAATGGTGCTAGTCTGACATGGCCGTGCCAGCTCCCTCCGGGTTGGACTGTTGAGTTGGACCAGTCCTCGGGTGGCGAGGATCATGGTGAATGATTTCATGGGAGGCTTCCTCATGATGCCACATGTATCGTCGTTTAGCACTCGTTTGTTTTTCCGCTGCTTTATGTTGAACTCTGAACTTTTACTTTTGAAATCAGGTTGTAATAAAGGCAAGTGAACCTCCTTGATGTAATAAATTGGATTGATGTAATCCCTGGGCTCGTCTTTGTACGGGTATTTGTATGCTTTGTTTCAATCTCGAAATACGTGGTTGTATCGGGTGAAACCTGACAGACGGCTATCTTGATCCAATTTAAGTGTCGGATCGCATCTAAGGCGAAATAAGTACACTTTTATTGGGCTGAGATGAGCGGTTCTGCCACATCCGCCACATTAGGCTTTTGGGTTTTTGCTTATATTATTCTGCTAGAATAGTTTCACCGTCATCGGTTTGTAAAAACCCAACTATTGTGCTTAATCATTCATCTGCAGTTAGTCACTTCCCATTGAGAGTTGCGTTCTTTCGAGTTCTTGCTTGTGTTCTTTGTTTCGCAGGCTGGGATTAGCCTTATTGGCTAGGTCAACCAGGTTGTGACACGGTTGATAACCAGAGGAGTCGTAATACTAAGATTGCAGGGTTTGAGTTTGCTGACTTGGAGCCGGATCGACGTGTTGCGCTCCGCCCAAAACGAGTTACCCTTCACCTGACGGAAGATCGGGCCACCTAGTTCCCAGCAAGGATGTTGAGGACATGACACCCATGCATATGTCCATGAGTGGTGCATGGGGAGAAGAAGGAGACCAACAAGGTTTTCCAAGTCAAGAAGAAGGCCTGAGCTAATCCGATTCAAGTCCCTAAGGTGGAGGCCCAAAGAAACTCAAGTTCGAGTCCACCTCGGAGACCAGGAGCAGCCCGCAGTAAATTGGATGCTCAAGTCACATACGGAGGCCGATTCCGACGTTATTTACATGCATGGAAAGATAATTTCAAGGAGCTTCTAATGACACCAGTCCCACCTCAAATAATACTGGGTCCTCAGGAAACATCGAAACAATTGGACATCTAGAATCTGTCAGGGTGCTGCGCAACCATCTTTTGGGCTGTTGACCCGTGTATCGTGTTGGGGTCAATTATGGACATGGTTAGGGGGTTATGCACGCCCCAACCCTCATATAATTAGTAGCCACCGCCACATTAGCGTTTTAGGTTTTGCTTAGATTATTTTGTTTAGAACATTGTCGCTGTCATCGATTTGTAAAATCCCAACTATTGTGCTTAATCATTCATCTACAGTTAGTCACTTCCCACTAAGAGCTACGTTCTTTTGAGTTCTTGCTTGTGTTCTTCATTTCGCAGGCAAGGATTAGCCTTATTGGCGAGGTCAACCGGGTTGTGACACAGTTGATAACTAGAGGAGTCGTAGTGCTAAAAATTGCAGGGTTCGAGTTTGCTGACTTGGAGCCGGATCAGCGTGTTGCACACCGCCCAAAACAAGTTACCCTTCACCTGACGGAAGATCAGGGCACCTAGTTCCCATCAAGGATGTTGAGGACATGACAGCCATACATATGTTCATGAGTGGTGCATAGGGAGAAGAAGGAGACCAACAAGTTTTCCAAGTCAAGAAGATGGCCCGAGGCTAATCTGATTCGAGTCCCTAAGGTGGAGGCCCAAAGAAACTCAAGTTCGAGTCCATCTCGGAGTGCAGGAGCAGCACACAGTAAATTGGATGCACAGGTCGCATACGGAGGCCGATTGCGATGATCTTTATATGGATGGAAAGATAATTTCAAGCAGCCTCCAATGACGCTAGTCCCACCTCAAAGTTCTTTCTGAGGCCTCAGGAATCATTAAAACAATTGGACGTCCAGAATCTGCCAGGGTGCTACGCTGCCATCTTTTGGGTTGTTGCCCCGTGTATCGTGTTGGGGTCCATTATGGACATGGTTAGGGGGTTATGCACGCCCCAACCATCATATAATCACTAGTCGCTGCCACATTAGGGTTTTGCTTAGATTATTTTGTTTAGCACAGTTTTGCCGTCATCGGTTTGTAAAATCCCAACTATTGTGCTTAATCATTCATATGTAGTTAGTCACTTCCCATTGAGAGGTGTGTTCTTTCGAGTTCTTGCTTGTGTTCTTCATTTCGTAGGCCAGGATTAGCCTTATTGGCGAGGCCAACCGGGTTGTCACACGGTTGATAACCAGAGGAATTGTAGTGCTAACATTGTAGGGTTCGAGTTTGCTGACTTGGAGCCGGATCAGCGTGTTGCGCTCCGCCTAAAACGAGTTACCCTTCACCTGACAGAAGATCGGGCCACCCTAGTTCCCATCAAGGATGTTGAGGACATGACACACATGCATATGTCCATGAGTGGTGCATGGGGAGGAGAAGAAGGAGACCAACAAGGTTTTTCAGGTCAAGAAGAAGGCCCGATACTAATCCGATTCGAGTCCCCAAGGTGGAGGCCCAAAGAAACTCAAGTTCGAGTCCACCTCGGTGTGCAGGAGCAGCCCGCAGTAAATTGGACGCTCAAGTCGCATACGGAGGCCAATTGCGACGTTCTTTACATGGATGGAAATTTAATTTCAAGGAGCTTCTAATGACACTAGTGCCACCTCATAATTCCTTCTGAGTCCTCGGGAAGCGTTGAAACAAGGGGACGTCCAGAATCTATTAGGGTGTTGCGCCACCATCTTTTGGGCTGTTGGCGCGTGTATCGTGTTGGGGTCTATTATGGACATGGTTAGGGGGTTATGCATGCCAAACCCTCATATAATTAGTAGCCGCCCCCACATTAGGGTTTTGGGTTTTGCTTAGATTATTTTTATAGAAAAATGTCGCTATCATCGGTTTGTAAAATCCCAACTATTGTGCTTAATCATTCATCTGCAGTTCGTCACTTCCCATTGAGAGCTACGTTCTTTCGAGTTCTTGCTTGTGTTCTTCATTTCGCGTGCAGTGATTAGCCTTATTGGTGAGGTCAACCGAGTTGTGACACGGTTGATAACCAGAGGAGTCATAGTCCTAAGATTGCAGAGTTCGAGTTTGCTGACTTGGAGCCGGATCGGCGTGTTGCGCTCCGCCCAAAATGAGTTACCCTTCACCTGACGGAAGATCGGTGCACCTAGTTCCCATCAACGATGTTGAGGACATGACAGCCATACATATGTTCATGAGTGGTGCATAGGGAGAAGAAGGAGACCAACAAGGTTTTTCAGGTCAAGAAGAAGGCCCGAGGCTAATCCGATTCAAGTCCCCAAGGTGGAGGCCCAAAGAAACTCAAGTTCGAGTCCACCACGGAGTCCAGGAGCAGCCCACAGTAAATTAGACGCTCAAATCGCATACGGAGGCCGATTGCGACGTTCTTTACATGGATGAAAAGATAATTTCAAGGACCTTCTAGTGACACCAGTCGCACCTAAAAATTCCTTCTGAGTCCTCAGGAATCATCGAAACAAAGGGACGTCCAGAATCTGCCAGGGTGCTACGCCACCATCTTTTAGCCTGTTGGCCCGTGTATCGTGTTGGGGTCCATTATGGACATGGTTAGGGGGTTATGCACGCCCCAACCCTCATATAATGAGTAGCCGCTGCCATATTAGAGTTTTGGGTTTTGCTTAGATTATTCTATTTAGAACAGTTTCGCCGTCATCGGTTTGTAAAATCCCAACTATTGTGCTTAATCATTCATCTGCATTTAGTCCCTTCCCATTGAGAGCTGCGTTCTTTCGAGTTCTTTCTTGTGTTCTTCATTTCGCATGCAGTGATTAGCCTTATTGGCGAGGTCAACCGGGTTGTGACACGGTTGATAACCAGAGGAGTCATAGTGCTACGATTGTAGGGTTCGAGATTGCTAACTTGGAGCCGGATCGGTGTGTTGCCCTCCGCCCAAAACGAGTTAGCCTTCACCTGACGGAACATTGGGTCACCCTAGTTCCCATCAAGGATGTTGAGGACATGATACCCATGCATATGTCCATGAGTGGTGCATGGGGAGGACAAGAAGGACACCAACAAGGTCTTCCATGTCAAGAAGAAGGCCCGAGGCTAATCCGATTCGAGTCCCAAAGGTGGAGGGCCAAAGAAACTCAAGTTCGAGTCCACCTCGGAGTCCAGGAGCAGCCCACAGTAAATTTGACGCTCAAGTCGCATTCGGATGCCGATTGCAATGATCGTTATATGGATGGAAAGATAATTTCAAGGAGCTTGCAATGACACCATTCCCACCGCAAAATTATTTCGGAGTCCTTAGGAATCATCAAAACAAGTGAACATCCAGAATCTGCCAAGGTGCTGCGCCGCCGTCTTATGGGCTGTTAGCCCGTGTATCGTGTAGGGGTCCATTATGGACATGGTTAGGAGGTTATGCATGCCCCAACCCTCATATAATGAGTAACCAACGCCACATTAGGTTTTTGGGTTTTGTTAGATAATTCTGTTTAGTACAATTTCACCGTCATCGGTTTATAAAATCCCAACTATTGTGCTTAATCATTCATCTGCAGTTAGTCACTTTCCATTGAGAGCTGCATTCTTTTGAGTTCATGCTTGTGTTCTTCGTTTTGTAGGCAGAGATTAGCCTTATTGGCGAGGTCAACCGGGTTGTAACACGGTTGATAACCAGAGGAGTGTAACACCCTAAAATTCATCACAATTAAATTGTAGCAACCCTCTGAATTTTTCTAGGATTTATTAAGGCTTAAATAAATTTTCTAGGATTTAATTGGAATTTCTAGCCTTTTATCAATTTAAATATCACATTAAATAATTATTTTAGTCAAAATAAGTTTTTGTTGCATTCATGCTGGTGCATATATTTTTGGTTGCTAGTAAATCAAGTTGGAATTTAAATTCTGTTTAAATTCGAATTTGATTTGCTTTTGTTTGAGTTTTAGAAATGTTAAAATAGGCAGAGTTCGTTTTTGCCCCTCCAACTCTTGGCCCGGTCCAAGTCTGCCCCCTCTACTTCTTTCTCTTTCTCCCCGGCCGATTTCTTTTCCCCGGCCCAATTCCTCGTCGCGGTCCAACTAGTTCGCGCGGCCCGCTCCGTCTCTCTCTCTCTCTCTCCGACAGGTGGGACCACCTGTCGGGTTCGGCGTCTCCGCGCGGGATTCTTCCCCCGTCGCCGACCCGGACTCCGCCCCAAGTCCGAGCTCGTCGCGCCGCCGAGTCCTTCTCCTTCACGCGCGCCGAGGCCGGTTCCCGCACCTATAAAACCATCGCCGCCTTGATCTCCCCTCCAATCCAGCCGAGCCCGCAAACCCGACCCGCCCGCGCCGCCGACTTTTCCGCCGGCCGCCGCTCGCTGTCGTCCGACGCCGTCCCAGGCCTAATCTCGCCGAGTTCACACCTGGTGAGTTCGCCTTCACCCGCTCGTCCTTTTCGTCGACTTCTTGGAGCAAGTGGTGGGCCGTAGCGCCGGGTTCGTGTCGCCCGAGAGCTCCGCCGCCGCGCATGGCGCCGCCGTCGTCGGCCACCGCGTGTGCACCGTCCCAACCACCCAGACCACCCTAGGTGAACTAGCCATGGGCTCGCGAGTCCGTAGGACCAAGTCCCGTTCCAAATCGAGCCGCGTAGCGTTTTTCCGAAGCTTCTCCGGCGAAGCTCCGCCGTGGGAACGAGCGGCGCCGCCGTCCCGGCCGTTGCCGGCGTCGACCGAGCGGCCGATCCGTTCCCGATCGTCAGATCAAGATCCAACGGCCAAGGACCGCTTCAGCCCCGAGTCAAACCGACCGCGTAACGGTCAGCACTGTCCACTTTGCAAAAGAGTCCCTGAGTTTTCTGGAAATCAACCCGCGGTCCTAGTTAGTTCAAAAATAATTCCAAATAGATCCTTTTTCTTCTGTTTTAGCCCCTGCAAGTTTTAAAATTATACCCGAGGTCCAAGTTTTGTTAATTTATGGTTTAGCCCTCGAGTTTTTATACAAAATTATGTTTTAGCCCCTGGTTTTTCGCAGTTAAGCCCCTGAAACTTTTAAAACTTTGCCAGCAAGTCCCTGAACCTTAGAAAAGCCATATCTTTTGCGTTTTAACTCCGATTTTAGTGATTGTCATGCTCACGTGTTCGTTGTGACGCGTAGATTAGTTTTGTGTTGCTGTTTTGATCTTTTGGAATTGTTTGGTGTACTGTTTCTTATTTGTTGTATTATTTCCTTGCATGTGAATGTGTGATGCGAATAGGAAACGGCCAATTTGAGGATTTCTCTGAAGAACCAACTATTGGAGAAGGATTTGAGCAGCAACCGAGTTGGGAAGAAGGCAAGTGTATTATGTCATGCAAATGTCCTAATAATTATTAAATTCACCACCCATGCATGTGTCTTAATTTGATGGGTTCCTATTTAAGGATTTGCCTAGCCACTATATTCCCCTGTCCCTGAAACTGGGTTACTTAATTAATTTTGATGGTAGATGATGCTTAGTTTGCTCAACTGGGATTGGTTAAATGAACCCCTACTCTATGTTCCATATACTCTTTTCAATAATTAATTGGCAAGATCATATCTTTTAATTGGAACATGGAGAACCACCCAGGAAAACAGTGCAACCATAAGTATCATATGGCTCTGGTCTTGGCTAACTAATTAGGGACTTTAGTGGATGGTAACCTTACCCGAAAGGGCAAGAGGCACGGCGGTTGACGGGGTATAGCTCGGTCCTCTTGAGCTGTGGGCTTTGGTAAGAGACAGATCTCATTAGGGAGGGTTATGCTTTGCTTCTGAACCAGAAACCTTAGCGGGTTACTATTTACTAAGGAATCTTTGTAAAGGCCTCGTAGCGTCCCTATGCGGTCACACCTCGGTAGTGTGATTTAAGAGGATTGGCCCCCTCGGCATGGTTGGGTTTAAAGTTCTTTTGAACTTTTACGCGGCTTATGGTGAAAGTGTACAACCTCTGCAGAGTGTAAAACTGTTATAACAGCCGTGCTCACGGTCAAGAGTGGCCTGGACCCTTACATGATAATCATACTTGAACATGATCTAAATCGTGGTTATATGAATATGTTGGGAATATGACATTTGTTAATTTGTGGGTAGTATATACTTTCATTTGCTAGTAAATAGTTTCTTAATAAAACTTGACCAACTAAAAGAGCTTACTGCAGTATGGTCAGCCAACCTTTTTGCCTCAGCCTTGTATGTCATATTACATTTGCTGAGTACATCATGTGCTCATGCTTGTTTTCTTTCTTTCTTTTATTGCATCAACTACACCCGGAATGCTGCTCAGATTGGGAGAATTTTGAGGATTTCACTACTGATTTTGAGGAGTTCTAGGCGAGTCTCCCCCAGTCAATGCCTGTGGAGATGGAGTCACTTTTGCTTCGTTAGATGAACGTTTATTTAAGTCTTCCGCTATGACATTTGAGTCAACTCTGATATTGTAATAAATGCACTATAATACTCTTTCGTTATGCATGGTTATGGATATTCACTTGTGACGTCTACCATATGTGTGTAAACTGATCCTGGCGCACATATGAGATGCACCTGGTTTTGCCTTTAAAAACCGGGTGTGACAGAGGTGGTACCAGAGCTGTGTTGACTGTAGGACGCAAG
The DNA here is from genome assembly GCA_033239725.1 of Echinochloa phyllopogon. Lineage (NCBI taxonomy): Eukaryota > Viridiplantae > Streptophyta > Magnoliopsida > Poales > Poaceae > Echinochloa > Echinochloa phyllopogon. The sequence continues at coordinate 33,231,156 of BTCW01000014.1, read as the reverse complement.
CCTAGATAGCAATGGTCATTTTCTAAGGATTATTTTGCTTAACTACTCTTGTTCTATCTATTCTTGGTTAATTTTGCTATTATTCCTGGGCATTGATAATTGTCTCCTTGATTTTGTATTCTGGTCTATCTTTTTCACCATCTCACCTGGTTCTGATGTCTTTAGAACTGTTCTCACCCCTTTCTTGCTTAAACCATAGATGGTGTTGACAAGGCAAGGTGCTCGTAGATTGGCTAGCACTCTTTCCTCTTTTTCGTCACATTCGGTGCAAGAAGAGGAACCGGAACCTGAAGAGATGGAAGTGATGGACGAAGAAGTTAACTCAGGAGGGAATGCTCCAGCTGGATCTCAAGGAAGTGAAGGACCCTCTCCGCCGCCTGACATGTGGGTAGTGACTTTTCACCACCACGACGGAGGCAACAGTGGGTTCCCGATGATGCTTCGAATGCTATTCGAGCGTCTGAACTACCCAGTGGAGATAGAATATTGTGGAAGGAGGAGGACACATCCAAATTACCCAGAGGACTGGGATGTTGCTGTATACATCCGGAAGCCTGATTATGAGTATGGAGGAACCAAAGAGGCTGCAGTGCACCATGCCATCACCATGAGATCAACCTTCGAAGCTAGAATCCAGGACGCAGCCAGGCGGGCACTTTCTGTGCTTTGTGATGAGGAGGCTGCTGAAGTATGTCACACCGCTTGGGCATATCTTCCTCGAAGGCAGCAAGGCACTCCAACTGGGGTTGTGCCACAACCGCCCGGCGTGCTAAACTCTACACTCAACGTCCAGGTGGCGTTCACCCAGATGCTCAACGTGCACGCCGATGACACCACAAGAGAGCTACAAGAAGTGCGTGAAGAACTCGCTGCTGAACGAAGGAAGAACAAGAGGCTGATAGCTGAACTCAAGGGAGAAGCACTTCCGCCCTTGGATGAAGATATAGAAGGGTTGATGGGTCATTCACCGCCCCGCTAGAGAGTGCTTGGTGGATCGTCTAGTTGCTTCACCCATATCTATTAAGATAGGATACCCTCTCTTTTGTTAGTTCAGTACGTTTAGAATCGTTGAGGCTCGTGCGTAGCATGTGATTTAGTTTGGTTTAAAAGTGTGGTAGAGATGTTTGCTTTGGTGCTAAGTGTGTGATTTGGATCTTTGTAATGATTGAACTTAATTGTGGAGTGATGACCACAATTGAGTAATTATTAAATAAATAAATTTAGTTAGTTTTGGGTTATCTTGGTCTCTGATCTTAGCCCTTAACTATCACTTTATCAATATAATTGTACCCCTCATATAAATCATGTTATGCGACAATCTGTTCTCACTGCTGCATGATATCCTGGTACTGTCTGAATTGTTTCTGGAGCTTCAGAACTCTGTTTGACATAAATCCAGTTGGGTTGGATTAAGGACTTGATAACTTAGGTTCTGGGAAGTTTTCGTGATTTTTGGAGGTTCTGGCAGAGAGATATAATGGTTTTATTGGAGTAACCAGAATCTGTCTCGTGGTCCTGACACAGCTGTCTTGTTTATTTTATACCTCGAGCCACAAAATTCTGATTGAAGTGATTCAAGTTGGGTTAGTTTCAGAATTTGATAGTCTACGTTCAGACAAAAGATCATGATTTTTGGATACTCAGAATGAGAGTTACAATTGTCCTAAGAGGAATGCTCAGACCCCACAGCGCCAGAGTGGCAGTGCACCTAGGCAGAATACCCCTCAGCAACAGAACATGAATGTGAACCCGACGCCCCAGAGCAGCAAGGGCCAGCAGAATTAGATACGGGGCAAGGTGAACCATGTGGCTGCAGAGACCGCACAGGAGTCCCAGGATGTGGTACTTGGTATGTTCCTCGTCAACTCAGCCCCTGCATCGGTTTTATTCGACTCTGGAGCATCCCATTCTTTTATTACTGCTCAGTACGTAGCTAAGTATAATATATCTATGGTCCCTATGAAAAATTCCATGCTAGTCAGCTCTCCCGGTGAAAACATGAAAGCCAACTTTATCTGTCCCCGAGTTAATCTGAAAATAGTTGGGGTAGACTTTCCTGCTGATCTGATAGTCCTGAACTCTGAGGGAATTGATGTCATACTTGAAATGGGATGGTTAGCTGCATTTAATGTGGTGATTCAGTGTGCCAAGAGGTCCGTGTTGTTGACTAGCCCTTAGGGAGAGAAGATTGAATTCAGAGCCACTCAACCCTCAGCTTCAACTTACTCAGTGAATCGGACCAGTGGTGTTCCTTTGGAGGATATCTGAGTTGTTTGTGAGTTTACGGATGTCTTCCCAGATGATTTGCCAGGTATGCCACCTGACCGAGACATCGAGTTTATTATTGAGCTTTTACCTGGTACTGCTCCTATTTCTAAAAGACCCTATAGAATGGCTGTTAATGAACTAGAAGAACTTAAGAAACAACTTAAGGAATTGTTGGATAAAGGTTACATTCGTCCTAGCTCTTCACCTTGGGGAGCACCTGTAATTTTTGTGGGTAAAAAGGATGGTACTCTGAGGATGTGTGTGGATTATCGTTCATTGAATGAGGTAACCATCAACAACAAGTATCCATTGCCCAGAATTGAAGACTTATTTGATCAGTTGAGAGGAGCTAAGGTTTTCTCCAAGATTGACTTGAGATCTGGCTACCATCAGTTGAGGATCAGGCGTTCCGACATTCCTAAGACAGCATTCACCACCCGGTATGGATTGTATGAGTATACTGTGATGTCGTTTGGATTGACAAATGCACCCGCCTACTTTATGTACCTGATGAATAAGGTGTTCATGGAGTACTTGGATAAGTTTGTGGTGGTGTTTATTGATGATATTCTGGTTTACTCGAAGAATGAGGAAGAGCACGAAGAACATTTGAGGTTGGTGTTGCAGACTCTTAGAGAGAACCAGTTGTATGCCAAGTTTAGTAAATGTGAGTTTTGGTTGAATCAAGTGTCTTTTCTTGGTCATGTTGTTACTGATGGAGGTATTGCAGTGGATCCAAGTAAAGTCAAGGATGTGTTGGATTGGGAACCTCCTACCACAGTCTCTGAGATCAGAAGCTTTTTGGGATTGGCTGGATATTACAGGAGATTCATTGAAGGCTTTTCGAAAATAGCGAAACCTCTTACTTCGCTATTAGAGAAGGGCAAGGAGTTTGTTTGGTCAGAAGCATGTCAGGCCAGTTTTGAAGAGTTGAGAAGGAAGTTGACTACAGCCCCAGTGCTTGCTATGCCAGATATTCACAAGAACTTTGATATATATTGTGATGCTTCTCGTAGAGGTCTTGGGTGTGTGCTCATGCAGGAAGGTAGAGTTATAGCCTATGCATCCAGACAGTTGAGGAAACACGAGCTGAACTATCCTACTCATGATCTGGAACTTGCAGCTGTTGTCCATGCCTTGAAGATCTGGAGGCACTATATTCTAGGTAACAGATGTGAACTGTATACTGATCACAAAAGCCTGAAATACATATTTACTCAGAAGGATCTGAATTTGAGGCAGAGAAGATGGTTGGAGTTGATCAAGGATTATGATCTGGGAATCAACTATCATCCTGACAAGGCTAATTTGGTTGCTGATGCGTTGAGTAGGAAGTCACAAGTAAATGCAATGTTTGGTCGCCAGTTACCAGTTGAGTTGCTTGCAGAGATGGAAAAGCTGAACTTGGGATTCCTGAATCAGACAGAAGGTGTGACAATGGAAGTTGAGTCTACACTGGAACAGGAAATTCGGAAGTGTCAGCTTACTGATGAGAAGATAAAGGAAATCAAGGAAACCATGTTAGCAGGAAAAGCTCCCGACTTCACCGAAGATGATCAAGGTACAATTTGGTTTAGAAAGAGGATATGTGTACCGGATATCGAGTCTCTCAGAGAGCAGATATTGAGGGAAGCTCATGATTCCGCATATTCTATACATCCTAGAAGCACCAAGATGTATCAGGATCTGAAGCAAAGGTATTGGTGGTATGGACTAAAAAGGGACGTGGCTGCCCATGTGGCATTGTGCGATGTTTGTCAGAAAGTCAAGGCTGAACACCAGAGACCAGCCGGTTTGCTTCAGCCACTCAAGGTACCTGAATGGAAGTGGGAAGAAATCAGTATGGATTTCATTGTTGGGTTACCCCGCACTCGAGGAGGATATGATTCCATATGGGTTATTGTGGACAGATTAACTAAGGTAGCTCACTTTATACCCATTCACACTACATATACCAGCGCTAAGTTAGCAGAGTTATACATGTCCAGAATTGTTTGTCTCCATGGTGTACCTAAAAAGATAGTGTCTGATAGAGGTACTCAGTTTACATCTAGATTCTGGCAGAAGTTGCATGAGTCTATGGATACAAAGTTGAATTTCAGTTTGGCATATCATCCTCAGACACATAGTCAGCAGAGTTCCCTCAGATTTTCTCTAATCCGTCCGAATCTCGAGGACGAGATTCTTTTTAAGGGGGGTAGGTTTGTAACACCCTAAAATTCATCACAATTAAATTGTAGCAACCCTCTGAATTTTTCTAGGATTTATTAAGGCTTAAATAAATTTTCTAGGATTTAATTGGAATTTCTAGCCTTTTATGAATTTAAATATCACATTAAATAATTATTTTAGTCAAAATAAGTTTTTGTTGCATTCATGCTGGTGCATATATTTTTGGTTGCTAGTAAATCAAGTTGGAATTTAAATTCTGTTTAAATTCGAATTTGATTTGCTTTTGTTTGAGTTTTAGAAAAGTTAAAATAGGCAGAGTTCGTTTTTGCCCCTCCAACTCTTGGCCCGGTCCAAGTGAGCCCCCTCTACTTCTTTCTCTTTCTCCCCGGCCGATTTCTTTTCCCCGGCCCAATTCCTCGTCGCGGTCCAACTAGTTCGCGCGGCCCGCTCCGTCTCTCTCTCTCTCTCCGACAGGTGGGACCCACCTGTCGGGTTCGCCGTCTCCGCACGGGATTCTTCCCCCGTCGTCGACCCGGACTCCGCCCCAAGTCCGAGCTCGTCGCGCCGCCGAGTCCTTCTCCTTCACGCGCACCGAGGCCGGTTCCCGCACCTATAAAACCACTGCCGCCTTGATCTCCCCTCCAATCCAGCCGAGCCCGCAAACCCGAGCCGCCAGCGCCGCCGACTTTTCCGCCGGCCGCCGCTCGCTATCGTCCGACGCCGTCCCAGGCCTAATCTCGCCGAGTTCGCACCTGGTGAGTTCGCCTTCACCCGCTCGTCCTTTTCGTCGACTTCTTGGAGCAAGTGGAGGGCCGTAGCGCCGGGTTCGTGTCGCCCGAGAGCTCCGCCGCCGCGCATGGCGCCGCCGTCGTCGGCCAGCGCGTGTGCACCATCCCAGCCACCCAGACCACCCTAGGTGAACTAGCCATGGGCTCGCGAGTCCGTAGGACCAAGTCCCGTTACAAACCGAGCCGCGTAGCGTTTTTCCGAAGCTTCTCCGGCGAAGCTCCGCCGTGAGAACGAGCGGCGCCGCCGTCCCGGCCGTCGCCGGCGTCGACCGAGCGGCCGATCCGTTCCCGATCGTCAGATCAAGATCCAACGGCCAAGGACCGCTTCAGCCCCGAGTCAAACCGACCGCGTAACGGTCAGCACTGTCCACTTTGCAAAAGAGTCCCTGAGTTTTCTGGAAATCAACCCGCGGTCCTAGTTAGTTCAAAAATAATTCCAAATAGATCCTTTTTCTTCTGTTTTAGCCTCTGCAAGTTTTAAAATTATACCCGAGGTCCAAGTTTTGTTAATTTATGGTTTAGCCCTCGAGTTTTTATACAAAATTATGTTTTAGCCCCTGGTTTTTCGCAGTTAAGCCCCTGGAACTTTTAAAAACTTTGCCAGCAAGTCCCTGAACCTTAGAAAAGCCATATCTTTTGCGTTTTAACTCCGATTTTAGTGATTCTCGCGCTCACGTGTTCGTTGTGATGCGTAGATTAGTTTTGTGTTGCTGTTTTGATCTGTTGGAATTGTTTGGTGTACTGTTTCTTATTTGTTGTATTGTTTCCTTGCATGTGAATGTGTGATGCGAATAGGAAACAACCAATTTGAGGATTTCTCTGAAGAACCAACTGTTGGAGAAGGATTTGAGCAACAACCGAGTTGGGAAGAAGGCAAGTGTATTATGTCATGCAAATGTCCTAATAATTATTAAATTCACCACCCATGCATGTGTCTTAATTTGATGGGTTCCTATTTAAGGATTTGTCTAGCCACTATATTCCCCTGTCCCTGAAACTGGGTTACTTAATTAATTTTGATGGTAGATGATGCTTAGTTTGCTCAACTGGGATTGGTTAAATGAACCCCTACTCTACTTAATTAATTAAATGAACCACCCAGGAAAACAGTGCAACCATAAGTACCATATGGCTCTAGTCTTGGCTAACTAATTAGGGACTTTAGTGGATGGTAACCTTACCCGAAAGGGGCAAGAGGCGCGGCGGTTGACGGGGTATAGCTCGGTCCTCTTGAGTTGTGGGCTTTGGTAAGAGACAGATCTCATTAGGGAGGGTTATGCTTTGCTTCTAAACCGGAAACCTTAGCGGGTTACTATTTACTAAGGAATCTTTGTAAAGGCCTCGTAGCGTCCCTATGCGGTCACACCTCGGTAGTGTGATTTAAGAGGATTGGCCCCCCTCGGCATGGTTGGGTTTAAAGTTCCTTTGAACTTTTACGCGGCTTATGGTGAAAGTGTACAACCTCTGCAGAGTGTAAAACTGTTATAACAGCCGTGCTCACGGTCAAGAGCGGCCTGGACCCTTACATGATAATCATACTTGAACATGATCTAAATCGTGGTTATATGAATATGTTGGGAATATGACATTCGTTAATTTGTGGGTGGTATATACTTTCATTTGCTAGTAAATAGTTGCTTAATAAAACTTGACCAACTAAAAGTGCTTACTGCAGTATGGTCAGCCAACCTTTTTGCCTCAGCCTTGTATGTCATATTACATTTGCTGAGTACGTCATGTGCCTCATGCTTGTTTTCTTTCTTTCTTTTATTGCATCAACTACACCTGGAATGCTGCTCAGATTGGGAGAATTTTGAGGATTTCACTACTGATTTTGAGGAGTTCTAGGCGAGTCTCCCCCAGTCAATGCCTGTGGAGATGGAGTCACTTTTGCTTCGTTAGATGAACGTTTATTTAAGTCTTCCGCTATGACATTTGAGTCAACTCTGATATTGTAATAAATGCACTATAATACTCTTTCGTTATGCATGGTTATGGATATTCACTTGTGATGTCTACCATATGTGTGTAAACTGATCCTGGCGCACATATGAGATGCACCTGGTTTTGCCTTTAAAAACCGGGTGTGACAAGGAGTCGTAGTGCTAAGATTGTAGGGTTTGAGTTTGCTAACTCGGAGCCAGATCGGCGTGTTGCGCTCCGCCCAAAATGAGTTACCCTTCACCTGACGGAAGATCGGGCCATCCTAGTTCCCATCAAGGATGTTGAGGACATGACACCCATGCATATGTCCATGAGTCGTGCATGGGGAGGAGAAGAAGGAGACCAACAAGGTTTTTCAGCTCAAGAAGAAGGCCCGACGCTAATCCGATTCGAGTCCCCAAGGAAACACAAGTTCGAGTCCACCTCGGAGTCCAGGAGCAGCCCGCAGTAAATTGGACGCTCAAGTCGCATACGGAGGCCGATTGCGACGTTCTTTACATGGATCGAAAGATAATTTCAAGGAGCTTCTAATGAATCTAGTCCCACCTCAAAATTCTTTCTGAGTAATCAGGAATCGTCAAAAGAAGGGGATGTCTAGAATCTACCAGGGTGCTGCACCACCATCTTTTGGGCTGTTGGCCTGTGTATCGTGTTGGGGTCCATTATGGATGTGGTTAGGGGGTTATGCACGCCGTAACCCTCATATAATCAGTAGCCGCCACCACATTAGGGTTTTGGGTTTTGCTTAGATTATTCTATTTAGAACAGTTTCGACGTCATCGGTTTGTAAAATCCCAACTATTGTGCTTAATCATTCATCTGCATTTAGTCTCTTCCCATTGAGAGCTGCGTTCTTTTGAGTTCTTGCTTGTGTTCTTCGTTTTGCAGGCAGTGATTAGCCTTATTGGCGAGGTCAACCGGGTTGTGACACGGTTGATAACCAGAGGAGTCGTAGTGCTAAGATTGTAGGGTTCGAGATTGCTGACTTGGAGCCGGATCGGTGTGTTGTCCTCCGCCCAAAACGAGTTAGCCTTCACCTGACGGAACATTGGGTCACCCTAGTTCACATCAAGGATGTTGAGGACATGATACCCATGCATATGTCCATGAGTGGTGCATAGGGAGGACAAGAAGGACACCAACAAGGTCTTCCATGCCAAGAAGAAGGCCCGAGGCTAATCCGATTCGATTCCCAAAGGTGGAGGGCCAAAGAAACTCAAGTTCGAGTCCACCTCGGAGATCAGGAGCAGCCCGCGGTAAATTGGATGCTCAGGTCGCATACGGAAACCGATTGCGATGATCTTTATATGGATGGAAAGATAATTTCAAGGAGCTTGCAACGACACCATTCACAACGCAAAATTATTTCTGAGTCCTTGGGAATCATCAAAACAAGTGGACGTCCAGAATCTGCCAAGGTGCTGCGCCGCCATCTTATGGGCTGTTGGCCCGTGTATCGTGTTGGGGTTCATTATGGACGTGGTTAGGGGGTTATGCATGCCCCAACCCTCATATAATCAGTAGCCGCCACCACATTAGGGTTTTGGGTTTTGCTTAGATTATTCTGTTTAGAACAGTTTCACCGTCATCGGTTTGTAAAATCCCAACTATTGTGCTTAATCATTCATCAGCAGTTAGTCCCTTCCCATTGAGAGATGCGTTCTTTCGAGTTCTTGCTTGTGTTCTTCATTTCACAGGCAGTGATTAGCCTTATTGGCGAGGTTAACCTGGTTGTGACACGGTTGATAACCAGAGTAGTCGTAGTGCTAAGAATGTAGGGTTCGACATTGCTGACTTGGAGCCGGATTGGCGTGTTGCGCTCCGCCCAAAACGAGTTACCCTTCACCTGACGGAACATCGGGTTACCCTAGTTCCCATCAAGGATGTTGAGGACATGACACCCATGCATATGTCCATGAGTGGTGCATGGGGAGGAGAAGAAGGAGACCAACAAGGTTTTTCATGTCAAGAAGAAGGCCCGAGGCTAATCCGATTCGAGTCCCCAAGGTGGAGGCCCAAAGAAACTCAAGTTCGAGTCCACCTCGGAGTCGAGGGTCGGCCCACACTAAATTGGACGCTCAAGTCACATTCAGAGGCCGATTGCGATGATCTTTATATGCATGAGTTTCTTCTTAGCCAACAACGTGTCTACTTCTTTTTGCTTGGACTGTGTAAGTTTCACAGCTTCCACGGCTTGACTCTCCCAGTCCTGGAAGATCCTCTGCTCTTCAGCAAGCTTCTTCTCGTTTTCTTCCATAGAGCGCTTGAGCTGAGAAATCTCATTCGCCTGGGACTGTGAAAGCTTGAACCATGCAGAGGCATTATCTTTTTCTTCTTTCACAGCTTTCTTTAATCCTGTTCCATATCACATGTTGTTACACACAACAAAATCAAATAACGCTACTAACAGGACATGGGTTATCATAGAATAGAGTACTTACTATTGTTTTCCTTCACCAAGTAGCTGCACTGGCCATCTAGCCTGGATCTTTCATTGCCAAGAGCTTGGAGTTGTGCATGGAGGTTATTGATCGTCTTTTGATGCTCCACCTGCATTTCTACTCGTTGCTCAAAAAAACAGCTAGATCCGCCTCCAGTTGTTCAATCTGTGCTGCCAGTTTTGCATCACCCGGTTTCTCAACTATATCTACTAAAGCCTGCAATTATAGCATATTTGTTACCAAATGTCATGCTCTATTGCTTACCAGAATTTAAGTTAAGAGTTCCTACCAGGGCAATTTGAAGGTGGTTCCGAGTTGTGTAGCTTCATCCATTGGTTCCTCCACGGCAACTTCAACCTGTCACAGGATTATGTAGTCATTAATCAAACTACTTTCCTTCGCAAATTATATGTTTCTCAAGAGACTACTTACATTTTTTGCAACTCCTTCGCTAGCTACTGAGACATTTACATTGACATTTTTATCTGTCTCGACTTCCCCTGTTCCGCCAGACTACAAATATTGCAGATTGCAGGTCATTGTTGTTGAAAGGCACTAACTGGAATTCTAATTTGGAGGATTCGATTCAATGAATCTTGCTATCTGGCGTACCTTTGCAATAGAAGGTCTAATCACTTTCATGGTTGAAGGTGCTGCGACGCTCATGGTTTCTTTAGCTTTGCTTGATGGATCTTCACTGTTCTTGTCAACTTCCATGAGCGCCATCGATTTTTGAGCCTCTGTTACAACATTTGGCTCCTCAGCATCCTTTCTACTAGCCTCGGCTTCAGACCTTCCGTCACTTTCGTCAGTACCGACTAGATTGGCCTTGGCGGTCTCTTCAACCTTAGCCGCCGTCGATGGATCTCTGGTAATTTCTTCCACTGAAGCAGTTTGTTTCTCCACATCATCGGCTTGAATTGCCTTTATAAAGGTCTTGGTTGGAGATCTGTCAAAAGAAAGAAGTAATATCAAATTGCGACCACCGGATAGCAATACAACTACTCAACAACGACTAGAGTTATTTTCCTACTTACTTCACGAGGGGCGTCGGGGCAGTCAAAGGCTAGAAACTGAACTTCTTCAGGAGAGGTATATGCCTTTTTGAACTTGTAGTGCTCCCAGTTGTTCCACTACTCATTGCACTCATTGTGGATGAACATTGTGGCTTGGCGATGCGCTTGGGTACCTTGTCTTGCTCGGCAAGGTCCACTTCAGAAGGAGCAGCCTCAATGATTGGCTTTGGACAACTCACAAAGGAGTAGCTTGACCGCTTCCTTTTAGCACCAACAGGGATTGTTGGGGGTACCCTTGAGCTTTCTAGTTTGAAGTCCCCCACGGTGGTGGTGAGTTATCAGAAATCGTTACTCTAATATTATGATAAATCATTAAATAATTAGAGGACTAGGCACAGGGGGCTTACCCTTGACATCCCCTTGTTTTGGATCTGTCACTGCTGTGTCCGCATCAGAATTGGCGACGCATTCTTCATCAGCCTTGGCGGCAGTGTCGGGAATGTTCCCGGCGCTCAATGTTCTTCGGAAGAGGTCTTGCTGATGTCCTTCCAAGCTTCCTTAGTTAAATCATCAGCAAGCATCGTGGCCTGGGTTGTTACAAACAACTCGGATGGATATTATTTCAAATATTAGCTTCCGAAGTAAATACTACAATTACTTACAGGGTCTGGAGGACTTGACTTCGAGTACTCTCCGACGATGAGAGGTTTTTCCGTGACACCAGTAAACAAGCGATCTAATCGCATAAGAACTGTCCGTGATGGATCTGTGTTCAATTCATACTCATATCCAAGGTTGCAACATTCTTGAAGTGGTTGAATCCTTCGCTTTAAAAAGCTGAAGGCGATTCCAACACCTGTCAGACCTTTGTCCTTCAATGCTTCTACTCGCTTTAACAAAGCGGGTACTTCTTTGGCTTCTTCAGGAGTTAGACGTAAATTCTAGTTAGACAGATCTTGTGGGTACCACCCATCTTTCAATGGACAGCTCTTGCTGTGATTGCCTGCTGCATTAAAATGATACAATAGTGGCTTAGATAAACAAATATGAAATATTATTGATACAAGGAATACACAATGCTATCAACTCGCCAATGGTAAACCATTTGGCCTTCCAATCTCCGCAGGAGTCCATGATAGGCATATCAAACCACTTAGCCCGCATATTCTGGCAAAATTGGATCCCGGCTCCTCCAACTACTTCTGTCTGTTGAAAATATGGCTGTGGTTTGATGTGGTACAAGTTATGAAACAAAGCTAGGCTTGGTTTTATACCTAAGAGTGCTTCGCAGGCGTGGACAAAAAATAGAGATATAGAGAACTCCATTTGGATTAAGGTGGTGGAGTTGAAGCTTGTAGAAAGAAAGAAATTCCCTCATGAATGATGGCAGTGGCAAACCCACCCCTCGCTCGCAGAAGGAAAGAAAGAGAGGAATTTCTTCATTGTTTTCAGTCGGGAAAGGTTGTTTCCAACATGATTTTCATTCTAAAGTCGCTTGGGAAAGGAGCAAACCTTGTTCTACCAGATTGTTGAGATCGTCGGTTGAGGCTGTGCATTGTTTCCAAGCATTGGCCGGACACGGAGGATCTTTGAACTCAACCCGGACATTTGGATCAACCAAGGATACCTTCTTTCTTGTGGATTTCTTCTCCGGTGGTTGTGTGGATCCAGCATCGCTAGCCTTCTTCACTGTTCCTTGCTTCCTACCCATGATGACTATGTGCGACAAACAGCTAATGAGATACACTAGGGTTACGAAAAGTTCGGGGGCTAGAGCTCAAGGATTGAAAGATCGGGGGCTCAATATCAAGCTCTGTGAGGCTGACGGCGATTGCAAAGCTTAATGATGTGAAATGAACCAAGGCTTATCGTTTCAAAATTTATAACCTTTGAAAGGGTTACTGTTTGACACAGTACTATGGCGTATCATATTTTGTTATTTTGGCTGGTTTTTTAGGGATAACCTTCCTAACTAAGCCACGAGCGACGGAATATGCAGAGATTTTTAATTATGGTAGGTTTTTGAAAGATTTCCTTGATCTTTAAACCAAATATATTTGCTTTAAAGCTCGGGGGTTGTTACTGGAATATTCGGGATTTTATTTTCCAAAAATTTTGGCTCAATTCAAGACTAGTTTTAAAAAAAACTACTCGAAGCTCGGGGGCTACACCCAATAGGTGCAGCTACTCGGTGCACGCCATTCAACTACTCAAAATGATGGTAGAATACTAATTTTCGAACATCCGACTACTAAAAAAGTACTCGAAGGCTCGGGGGCTACACCCAATGGGTGCATCTAAAGATGCACTCCAATGTAAACTACTCTACAGAGAAGACTTGAGCGTCTTGGGCTTGGCTCCAACTACTCGAATTGTCTAGAGATTATATCTTCAAGATATTAAGGCAGATTCAAGACTTGAAGCAAAGGAGCAAGATGCTCGGTGGCTTGTGGGACCAGGATCCCTAGGGCCACTCATCCATGGGATTAAAACTACTTGATAGGGAAGGTTTAATCCGACTACTTTAAGCCAGTCGGCTATGGTGCAAGACGGCGTAGTTGATTAGGAAAGTCGTGTACTGTTAGGAGACTCCCCAAAGTACCCTGTTGTAGTACTCCTTATTGTATACGACTAGGATTATGTAACCGACTTGTAACTCTGCTCCCCGGATATATAAGGTAGAGTAGGGACCCCCTCAAAACAACTCAACTTACGTGCAATACAATCAAGCACACAGGATGTAGGGTATTACGCTACTCGCGGACCGAACCTGTCTAAATCTCTGTGTTGTTCGTGCACTGTCGTTCCTAGAACTCGGCGAGACCCACAAATCTACTTCCTGGGGTACCCCCTAGCAGACGTGCTCGACATAAATCGTCGACAGGGGCCTATTGCTTTGCTTAGTTGCTCCATAAACCATTTCCAATTTTCCTTAGTCTCAGAGTCAAAAAATCTAAAAGCCAATGGGTACATCCAATTATGTCCATCCGAAGCTTGAGCTGCAGGTAGATGTCCATTCAATGTTGTTGAGTCTATACTGATATAAGGCCTACAACCATATTTGAAACCATCAATTGCAGCCTTGAAACAAGAGAAGAACCTTTTGAAATGAACCTTGCCCTCAATAGTCTAAGTGTCTATCTCTAATATACTCCTAGGTGATCTCATCTCAACCTCTGCCTTGAATCTGTACAACCAATCAAATGAATCATCCAATTAACCAAACAACTTGTCTACTTGATCTCAATTTTGTACTTTTCCTGAAGAGCTTTCTGTACTTCCCTAGGACCCATGCTAGGATTATTCTTGAGTAAGGGTATAGCCCTCTCTACCACCTAAGCATGAGAAGCCATTGTACACCCCTCCACTCTTGTTCTAGAAGCACAAGTGTGCACACCTTCATTTATTTGAACCTGCAAAAGCATAGAAGAAGCTTGCATAAGTAAAAAGCTATAAAAATCTTAGAGAGACAATGATGGGGACTAGGGTGCCCGATCTTCCGTCAGGTTCAGGACAACTCGTTTTGGGTGGAGCACGACACAATGATCCGGCTTCAAGTCAGCAAACTCGAAACCTGCAATCTTAGCACCACGACTCCTCTTATTATCAATAGTGTCACAATCCGGTTGACCTCGCCAAGAAGGCTAATCCTTGCCTGCGAAATGAAGAACACAAGCAAAAACTCAAAAGAACGCAACTTTCAATGGGAAGTGACAAACTGCAGATGAATGATTAAGCACAATAGTTGGGATTTTACAAACCAATGACGGTGAAACTGTTCTAAACAGAATAATCTACACAAAACCCAAAACCCTAATGTGGCGGCGGCTACTGACTATATGAGGGTTGGGGCGTGCATAACGCCCTAATCACGTCCATAATGGACCCCAACACGATACACGGGCCAACAGCCCAAAAGATGGCGGCGTAGCACCCTAGCAGATTCTGGACGTCCAATTGTTTCGATGATTACTAAGGACTTAGAAGGAACTTTGAGGTGGGACTTGTGTCTTTGGAAGCTCCTTGAAATTATCTTTCCATTAATATAAAGATAATCGCAATCGGTTTCCGTATGCGACCTGAGCGTCCAATTTACTACGAACTGCTCCTGAACTCCGAGGTGGACTCGAACTTGAGTTTCTTTGGGCCTCCACCTTTGGGACTCAAATCGGATTAGCCTCAGGCATTCTTCTTGACTTGGAAGACCCTGTTTGTCTCCTTCTTCTTCTCCCCATGCACCACTCATGGACATATGCATGGGTAACATGTCCTCAACATCCGTGATGGGAACTAGGGTGACCCGATGTTCCGTCAGGTGAAGGGCAATTCATTTTAGGCGGAGCACAACACGCCGATCCGGCTCCAAGTCAGCAATCTCAATGGGAAGTGACTAACTGCAGATGAATGATTAAGCACAATAGTTGGGATTTTACAAACCGATGACGGCGAAACTGTTCTAAACAGAATAATCTAAGCAAAACCTAAAACCCAGATGTGGCGGCGGCTACTGGTTATATGAGGGTTGTGGCGTGCATAACCCCCTAACCACCTCCATAATGGACCCCAACACGATACACGGGCCAACAGCCCAAAAGATGGAAGCGCAGCACCCTGGCAGATTCTGGATGTCCACTTGTTTCGATGATTCCCAAGGACTCAGAAGGAACATTGAGCTGTGACCGGTGTCATTGGAAGCTCCTTGAAATTATCTTTCCATCCATATAAAGATCATCACAATCGGCCACCGTATGCGACTTGAGCGTCTAATTTACTGGGCTGCTCCTGGACTCCGAGGTGGAATCGAACTTGAGTTTCTTTGGGCCTCCACCTTGGGGTTCGAATCGGATTAGCCTCGAGCCTTCTTCTTGACTTGGAAAACCATGTTGGTATCCTTCTTCTTGTCCCTATGCACCATTCATGGACATATGCATGGGTGTCATGTCCTCAACATCCTTGATGGGAACTAGGGTGACCCGACCTTTTGTCAAGTAAAGGGTATCTTATTTTGGGTGGAGCACAACACACCGATCCGGCTCCAAGTCAGCAAACTCGAACCCTACAATCTTAACACCACGACTCCTCTGGTTATCATTCGTATCACAATCCGGTTGACCTTACCAAGAAGGCTAATCCATGCCTGCGAATCGAAGAACACAAGCAAGAACTCTAAAGAACGCAGCTCTCAATGGGAAGTGACTAACTGTAGACGAATGGTTAAGCACAATACTTGGGATTTTACAAACTGATGACGGCGAAACTGTTCTAAACAGAATAATCTAAGCAAAACCTAAAACCCAAATGTGGCGGTGGCTGCTGGTTATATGAGGGTTGTGGCGTGCATAACCCCCTAACCACGTCCATAATGGACCCCAACACGATACACGGGCCAACAGCCCAAAAGATGGAAGCGCAGCACCCTGGCAGATTGTGGATGTCCACTTGTTTCGATGATTCCCAAGGACTCAGAAGGAACATTGAGGTGCGACCAGTGTCATTGGAAGATCCTTGAAATTATCTTTCCATCCATATAAAGATCATCGCAATCGGCCACCGTATGCGACCTGAGCGTCCAATTTACTGCGGGCTGCTCCTGTACTCCGAGGTGGACTTGAACTTGAGTTTCTTTGGGCCTCCAGCTTGGGGACTCGAATCGGATTAGCCTCGGGCCTTCTTTTTGACATGGAAAACCTTGTTGGTCTCCTTCTTCTCCCCATGCACCTCTCATATACATATGCATGGGTGTCATGTCCTCAACATCCTTGATGAGAACTAGGGTGACCCGATCTTCCGTCACGTGAAGGGTAACTCATTTTGGGCGGAGCGCATCACGTTGATCTGGCCCTAAGTTAGCAATCTCGAACCCTACAATCTTAGCACTATGACTCCTCTGGTTATCAACCGTGTCACAACCCGGTTGACCTCGCCAATAAGGCTAATCACTGCCTGTGAAACGAAGAACACAAGCAAGAACTCGAAAGAACGCAGCTCTCAATGGGAAGTGACTAAATGCAGATGAATGATTAAGCACAATAGTTGGGATTTTACAAACCGATGACGATGAAACTGTTCTAAATAGAATAATCTAAGCAAAACCTAAAACCCTAATGTAGCGGCGGCTACTGATTATATAAGGGTTGGGGCGTGCATAACCCCCTAACCACGTCCATATTGGACCCCAACAAGATACACGGGCCAACAGCCCAAAAGATGGCAGCGCAGCACCCTGGCAGATTCTATACGTACACTTGTTTCGACGATTCCTGAGGACTCAGAAGGAACTTTGAGGTGGCACTGGTGTCATTGTTAACTCCAGAAGGTACAGAAGCCAACAACCAAACACTTCTACAGCGGCTATGTCAAGTGTCAGAGCAAGTGTCAGAGTTTTGTAAATCAACTCTGAGGGAGTGTACCAATAGACTCTTGGCTTTGGTAAAAGCACATAACACTGAAGCCAAGCTGGGGTTAAGGTATCTGCCTCCTGGCGTGACAAAAGAACAATATGAAGCACTAGTGGCGGAAACCAAGCCTATGGCCAATGAGTTTATCAATTCTTTGGAGTAGTAATGAGAGATCTATCTTGACATGTTTAGTCTGTAAATTATGATACTGCAAAAGTAATCAATGATTTGGCTACTATTAAGTAGTCATTTTTGATGTCGTTTATTAACGATCATTTGTAGCTTATGAACCGCCAAGTATGTTTGCAAAATATATCAATCATTTTTGCATAGAGGACTTGTAGTATAACTGCTTGTGGTCGTGACAGTATCCATAAAGTCTCGGTGAGACTGGGTAGACTTTCTAGAACAAGTCTAGAATACTACGGTAGTAGTTTATGATATGGTGCATGCCATGCCAGAGTAGTTGTATACCAAGGAAAATATCCAGTGGTAAAGATTTTGCCTATATTAGTCCTGTTAAGACATAATCGGTTGCTACCGCAGAGCCGTGGCATGATTTAGAGTAGTTTTATGCTTAATTGCATAAAGAAGCGGTACTAATGTACGCTATGCATAGGACAGAACTCGCATGAGTTCTTGTAATGCATAAGTAAGAAGTCTGATGTAGTCAGCGAAGGACACAGAGCAGAACATAACCTTAACCTTCCATTGAATGAAAGGCATCAAGAAAACGAGACTATCGCCTACAACCGTGTATTGGTTGGGGTAGCTTTACCAGGACTTTTGAAGCTTAGCGACGCTTCCACTTTGTAAAAAGGGAAGTAGTATTGGCTTTCTGTTGTAAAAAACGACAACTACTCTGAGTCTAGGCTTGTTAAGCGATAGGCTATATGCAGAGTCTCTCTAATGAGAATATAGTTAAAAAGATGAACCACAATTTTTGATCGACAGGGATACCATGGTTTTATTGATCTTGTGATCATCAAAGAGTACATTAAAGTTTTACATAAACCCTTTTTATGGGTAAAATTTCCTCAAGTGCTCAGTGTTCCACACATTTGGTAGATCATCTCCTTCTTGAGTCTGGAGGCAATATGTTCCAACTCCAATGACTTGTTTGATGAGAAAAGGCCCCTCCCATCGTGACATAAGTTTGTGTAAGCCATCGGTCTTCTGCATGCGCCTCAAGACTAGATCTCCAACGATGAAAGAACGAGTTTGAACAGAGCGCTGGTGGTATCGACGTAAACCTTCAAGATATCGAGTGTTCTGGATAAGAGCTGCCACTCGAGCTTCTTCAACACCATCAACATCTTGAAATCTTTCTTGCTGGGCGGTTTGTTCGTCGTAATTTTCTAGTCGTAGTGCCTCCCAAAGGAGATCAGCAGGTATGACTGCTTCAGACCCATAGACTAAAAAATATGGTGACTATCCAGTTGCACGGCTGGGCTGTGTACGTAATCCCCATAGTACTACGGGTAACTCCTTGACCCATTTGCCACCATATTTTTTCAAAGGATCGTAGAGTAAAGGCTTCAGCCCTTGTAGCAGTAAGCCATTAGCCTTTTCGACTTGTCCATTAGCGCGTGGATGAGCCACTGAAGCATAGTGCGTCTCGATTGAGTACTTTTAACAGTAATTTTGAAATTCTGCACTTGTGAAAACCGATCCCAAGTCTGTTATGATCTCGTGTGGTACTCCAAACCTTTGAACGATTCCATCAAAGAATTTGATCAAGTTTTCTACCCGCGCGTTTACTAAGGGCTGAGCTTCGATCCATTTGGTAAATTTGTCGATGGCTACAAAGAGCCACTCGAAACCACCCGGGGCTTTAGCTAAGGGCCCCACGAGATCAAGGCCCCAACACGCGAAGGGCCAAGATAACGGAATTGTGTTGAGTTCATGAGCCGGGACATGGGCTTGTCTGGCGAAGAATTGACAGCCTTGACATGTTCTGACGATCTCTTCAGTGTCAGCATTGGCTGATGGCAAGAAAGAACTGGCTCTGTAAGCCTTGCCTACCAAAGTTTGGGAGGCTGCATGGTTACCGCAAACACCTCCATGAATTTCTTCAAGCAGTGCTTTTCCTCGATAAGTTGTGATGCACTTCATCAGAACATTGATCGAAGCCCCATGTCGATAGAGTGTGTTGTCCACCACTACATAGTTCGCAGCTCTACGTCTGATGCATGTTTGTTCTTTCTCCTCATCTAGAAGTTTATGATCTCTCAGATATTCAATAAATGGAGTCATCCAATTGGAGTCAATTACCATAACCTGTAGTTCTGGTTGTGGGTGAACTAGAGTGGTTTCCTCAAGTCATGACTCTTTAATATATGGCTGATGTAGTTCATGAATGAAGATTTCGGCTGGAACATCCGCACGTTTTGAGCCTAGCTTGGTTAAAGCATCGGCAGCAACGTTATAGTCTCGAACGACATGATGGAATTCAAGGCCATAGAAGTGGTGCTCGAGTTTATGGACTTCTTTAACGTAGGCATCCATTGTCTCTTTAGAGCAGTACCAATCCTTGTTAACTTGATTGATAGCAACAGCGGAATCTCCATATACGCATAAACGTTTGATGCCAAGGGATGCGGCCAAACGGAGTCCATGTAACATGGCTTCATATTCTGCTTCATTATTGGTAACTTTGAAGAGAATTTGCAAAACGTACTTGAGTTGGTCATCTTTGGGGGATATTAATAGTACACCCACTCCGCCACCTTCCATCTTTAGCAATCCATCAAAATACATGATCCAATGTTCTGGGCGAGTGGTTGCTCTGAAGTACTGAAGCTCCATCCACTCGACCGTGAAGTCTGCAAGGGTTTGCGACTTGATGGCCGTTTGAGAGGCGAAGTCAAGGTTGTATGCCGCTATTTCTGCCTTCCATTTACATATCCGTCCAATAGCATCAGGATTATTAAGAATTTCCCCTAAGGGAAACTTGGTCACCACAGTTATGTGGAAAGCCTGAAAGTAATGCCTTAGCTTCCTTGAAGTAATAAAGATTGCATAGAGTAACTTCTGTACTTGAGGGTAGCGTATTTTGGAATCAGAGAGTACTTCACTAATGTAGTATACTGGCCGCTGTACTGGGAATACATGGCCTTCCTCTTTCCGCTCAACCACGATGACTGTGCTGACCACATGTGTAGTGGCCGCAATATATAGATAGAGGTGGTCATCTTTGGCTGGAGCCACGAGTACCGGAGGTGTAGACAGGTAGGCTTTGAGTTGTTCAAAAGCCTGATGTGCTTCTTCTGTCCAACTGAATTGGTCTCGGTTCTTGAGTAGTTCAAAGAAAGAAAGTCCCTTCTCTCCGAGTCTTGAAATGAATCTATTGAGGGATGCTATGCAGCCCATGAGTTTTTGTACATCCTTGATACTTCTTGGTGCTTCCATGTTAAGGATAGCTATGATTTTGGAAGGGTTAGCCTCAATGCCTCTGTGACTGATAATGAACCCAAGTAGTTTCCCTGAAGGAACACCAAAGATGCACTTGGTGGGGTTTAGGTTCCAACGAAACGTTCTGAGGTTATCAAATGTTTCTTGTAAGTCGGCAATGAGGTTTTGTGGTTCTTTTATTTTGACAACCACATCATCAACATATGCCTCTACATTAATGCCAATCTGAGATGACAAGCATTTTTGTATGGCTCGTTGGTATGTGGCGCCGACGTTCTTTAACCCAAACGACATTGTCGTGTAGCAATAAGCACCGAAAGGTGTAATGAACGAAGTCTTGATCTTGTCCTCCCTTTTTAGGGTTATCTGATGATATCCTGAGTAGCAATCAAGGAAACAAAGGAACGCACATCCAGCTGTGGAGTCTACGACTTGATCGATGCGCGGGAGACCCATGGGGTCGGGAGGGCAATGTTTGTTGAAGTCTGTATAGTCAACACATATTCGCCATTCGTTATTGTTTTTCTTTTTGACCAGGACTGGATTGGCCAACCACTCTGGATGAAAAACTTCTTTGATAAATCCTGCTGCGAGTAGTTTGGCGAGTTTCGCTTTGATCGCGTCATGTCTGTCCTGAGCAAAACGTCGTAAGCGTTGCCTTTTAGGCTATGCTTTTTCATCAACTTTTAAATTGTGCTCAGCAAGCTCCCTAGGAACACCAGGCATATGAGATGGTTTCCATGCAAATATATCTTTATTATCACGAAGGAACTTGACGAGCGCGTTTTCCTATTTACAATCTAAGTCAGCCCCTATAAGGGCTGTTTTGGACGAATCGCCCATCTCAAGATCTATAGTTTTAAGCTGTACTTCTTCAGAAGGCTTGAAACTTGTGCGTGCGGGCTTCTTGCTTGGAACCTCCAAGTCTTCTTCTTTTGACTTCTTGACCAGAGCGAGTACTTCCAACATCTGGATAGGGACTTGTGAGGTGGCGGTGAACTCTACTGCTTCCACATCACAGTCGTAAGCAATCTTCAGATCACCTCGTAGGGAAAGAACTCCTTTAGGAGCAGACATTTTGAGAACAAGATATACGTAATGCCGAATCGCCATGAATCTAGAGAAGGCTGGACGCCCAAGAATTGCATGATACGAGGTCTCAAAGTCAGCCACTTCGAACTTGATGTACTCTATCCTGAAGTTGGCTTCTGTGCCGAAGGTTACTGGGAGTGTGACTTGTCCGAGAGGAATTGCCGCGTTACTAGGCACGATACCGTAGAACGGAGAATCAGTAGGCTTTAGGTGTTTGGTGATATCAAGTCCCATTTTGGTGAAGGTCGTACCAAAGATGACGTTGAGCCCGCTGCCTCCATCGATGAGAACTTTGGTCAGTCTGGCTTGTGCCACGACTGGATCCAAAACCAATGGATATTTGCCTGGGTTGGTGAAGTTGGTCCACTGATCTTTTCTGGAGAAGGTGATGGGAATGTCAGACCACTTGAGGTATGTCGGGGTGGCTGGTTGAATTGCCATGATCTCACGGAGCGACAGTTTCTTTGCCCGTTTTGATTGATTGTTGTCATCCTTGTCATATTTCTTGTCGTCCTCTTTGTCTGTCTTTGTTGGCCCTTGCTTATCAAATTCCTGTTTAAGGTGAAAGCAATCGGCCATCTTATGTAGTCCATTCGGATGATATGGACAAGGTCCGTTCATCACTTTGTCGATAGAGACCGTGTTTTTCTTCCGCGGAGGGCGCTCAACTGCCGCGACAGTGTTGTCTGGCTTGCGCTTCTTGTTGTCATGGTTTAAATCACGGTTGTTATCGTTGCGGTGATCCTTGCCTCCTCTGTGATAGTTGTTGTCATTGTTGATGTGGTCGCGACGCCAGTCAAAGCACTCGCGCTCACGATCATCTTGATCGGCCCGCTCGGCTGCCATACGCCGTAACTCTAGGATAGTTGTTGGGCATGGCCTGCCAAACTCACGATGTACTAGCGTAGAGTCCATCATGGAAACAGTCTATGACCTCACGGTCAGATATATCAACAATTGTTGCTCTTTTTTCAAAGAATCTTTTGATGAATTTGCGTAGGGTTTCGCTTTTATCCTGTTTACAGGCTGCCAATTCAAATCTGGTTCCAGGCCGAGACCAAGTTCCCTAGAAATTTGCGGTGAACTTCTTGGTAAGGTCTTCCCAGGAGTCGATGGACCCGGGGCGAAGGCCCTTGAGCCCTGTGAGTGGAGTAGTATCCATCATGATGGGGAAGTAGCTGACTTTTACGTCGTTGGATCCTCCGGCCATCTGGATCGCAGTCGAGTAGACTCTTAGCCATTGTTCAGGGTCTTGTTTGCCCGTGAACTTCTCGATCCCAGTTGTCTTGAACTTGCTGGGTAACTTGATTTTCTTGATGCGGCTGGAGAATGCTGGGAAGCCATCGTACTTGTCTACTGGCAAACAATTACGTCCGCGATGACCATCACTGCAGTCGGAGTCATAGTGGTTTCTACGACTATCCGAGTTGTGGCTTGGTGAATTGTTAGGCCTCGAGCGTCCGTGATTGTTGTCACGGTTTTTGTCACAGTCTCGTCCGCGTGGAGGGCGATCTCCGTCGTGATTGTTATCTCGTTGGGGATTGTTATTGCGCTATTGACGATCTGCTTCACGTAGGTGATCACAGTCGCGGCCGCGTGGAGGGCGATCACAGTCGTGATTGTGGTCACGAGGTAGTGGTCCATAGCGACGGTCGAATTCTTCACGCCTGCGAAGCTCCGAGTTAATTTGGTTTGCTCTACTGGACTGTATTACCGAGTGGGCATATCGGTTGGCGTTGATGTGGGAGCAGAGGTCGCTATCACGGTTAGGCCCGTTACGTGGCCTGTTACCATCTTGAGGTCTAGTGTTGGGGACTTGCGCGTTAGCTTGTCTTCCAACTGCTCCGCCCGATGGCTCTCGGGGAGCGCGATTCGGGTGGGCCAATGTTGCTGGGTCGTGCGATGGTCTATCGCCAGGACATCTGCCGCTTGAGGCGTGGTGGCTTAATGTAGGGTCGGTGCTGATGTTCTCGCGCGCCGTCTTCCAGGAGGGTCAGGACCTGCCTGATTTGTGGTGTTTCCGGCATGGACATGACGATTTCTGCTGCGACAGAGATGTTCATTGGGGCGTCCTGGAGTCCCGGTTGATCACCAACCATCGCGAAATCCCTCATAAGGTTTCGAGTTGCGTTCGCGCGTATGGCTGCGTTAAGGCACCTTTGCTTTCGCTTGGCGTTCCTTGCTTGTCTTGAGGTTCTCTGTTGCTCAGATTCTCCATTGGCAATAGGTTCTTCTTCGGAGATGTCACCGATCAGCTCGCGATCGTATTGGGTGCCTTGATCGCCTGAGCCGGCCATGAAGACTTGTCTGCCAGGATCCGGAGAAGTCTGTAATAACAGGGTCGGGGCGTTGGAGAAGTTGTCCCCCGTGCTGTCATAGGAGGAGGTGATGGAAGCTGTTCGACCGTCCTTGTAGGGTAGTTCTTCCAAAATCGTTGCAGCTAGACTCGTTGTCTCGACAGGGTAGGTATAGCACCAGGCCAGTGAACGACAAGTCCTCCTGGTGTCCTGGTTACGATGAGTCCTAACGAGAGGTACACGAGTGGTTCTTCAAGATCATAGCCAGTCTTGAGGTGGGCACTGCAGGTTAAGCGTGTGATGTTGTCAGGGCTCTCGCTCAGTAAAACCGTGAAATCATCGTTTTCGTAGTCCTCTGATGGCTCAAACGCCGGCTCAGAGTCCTTGTTGCTCTCCACGGTTGAACTGTCAACTTTCGGTACATGTTCCCTCTGCTCCGCGGTGTTGATCTATTGATATGTAGCCGCGGCCTTAGGGACTCCGAGTAGGAATTGATTTGGGGGGTTGTCCGATGGCGTAGCCGTCTCGGAGTTCCCAACCCCTTCCATATTTGGAAGCGAGTTGTACCCGATATCGTTTGGAGTAGTCCTAGTCGGAGTTGGGGTCGAAGTCGGGTTCGAATTCCTATGAGGTGTCGGAATTGAAATCGAAATCGTCTCTGGAGTGGTTGTCGAGGCAGGTGCTTTGCGGAGCGGCTCCTTTAGAGATGCCTTTGTTGAATATGGCCCTGTGTAATCAGCAAGAAAACTTGTGAAGTTACCTTTGCCGTTAGCAACAAAGGTCCATGCACCGATGACGAAAGTTGCACCCTCCTCAATGTTGTCAGTGATGAAGCTTGATCCCATCGCGCCTAATGTCGAGCTTCGGCGAGTAGGCTCCACGGTGGATGCTAAGTGTCGACGATTTATGTCAAGCAGGTTTGCTAGGGGGTACCCCAGGAAGTAGATTTGTGGGTCTCGTCGAGTTCTAGGAATGACAGTGCACGAACAACATAGAGATTTAGACAGGTTCAGGCCGCGAGTAGCGTAATACCCTACGTCCTGTGTGCTTGATTGTATTGCACGTGAATTGAGTTGTTTTGAGGGGATCCCTACTCCACCTTATATATTCGGGGAGCAGAGTTACAAGTTGGTTACATAATCCTAGTCGTGTACAATAAGGAGTACTACAACAGGGTACTTTGGGGAGTGTCCTAACAGTACACGACTAGTCTTTCCTAATAAATTACGCCGTCTTGCACCATAGCTGACTGGTTTAAAGTAGTCGGATTAAACCTTCTCTATCGAGTAGTTTTAATCCCGTGGATGAGTGGCCCTAGGGATCCTGGTCCCACAGCCCCATGGACAAGCTAGTTGTTTGCACCGATGCTTGCAAGGGCCTTGAAGCTGCAGTTGCTTAGGTATTCCCAAACTGTGAACAGAGGGAGTGATTTAGGCATCTCATGGAAAACATGAAAAAGTACTACCATGGTGATGTTTATGCCTAGAACATGTGGCCTGCTGCTAGAGCTTATGCACCACACAAGTTCACCTATTTCTTTAACAAGGTAATAGAAGCTAGCTCAAGTGTGCTTGACTGGCTCAAAGATCATCACAACCTATTGTGGGCAAGGAGCAAGTTCAGTCCAGACATCAAATGTGACTCAATCAACAATAATCTGGCTGAGAGTTGGAATGCTTGGATCAAAGAGCACAAGGATCTACCTGTTCACTGCTTGGCTGATGCAATTAGAGAGAAGACACTTACTTTTTATGCAAGGAGGAGGAAGATAGCTAATGCTTTGCCTCCTGGAATACTACCTGCAATTATCCATCAGCTTAATGCAGCTTCCAGGGGTTTAGACCATCTTCAAGTGACTAACAATCACCCATAAGAAGCAGAAGTGACTGAGATCTACAAAGATGAAGAGGTCAGGAGGCATGTTGTGTATCCAACACGACATATTTGCACATGTAGAGAGTGGCAAGTGACTGGAAAGCCTTGCCCTCATGCATTGGCTTTAATCACAACTCTGAGGCAACCAAATATGGGCATGTATGTGAGCAACTACTACTCTGTTGAGAAGTTCCAGGCTGCATAGAATGGGATTATTCCTAGCATAACAGATAGGGAGCAGTGGCCCCAGGTGGACAAGGGCTTCAAGTGCTACCCACCCAATATGGAGAAGAGAAAATAAGGCAGACAGAAGAAGAAAAGGTTTCTTGCTCCAACCTAGAGAAGTGGCAAAGCAAGAAGACAGGTGAAATGCACTGATTTTGGTGAGAATGGCCACAGGAGTGGAAGCTGGAGGTGTTCACTTACTGGCACCAAGAAAAGGTAATGCACTAGACAACCTTTCTTTTTGATAATATAAACATGTACTACCCCTTTATAATTGTTAACCATTGAAAAATAATTCACTAGACAACCTTTCTTTTTGCTAATATAAATCTGTACAGCCCACCATTTATTTATTTATTTGGCAAAGGCCCATCATATATTCAAATGACATTGCAGGAAAAGAACCAAAAAGTCAGCCCCTAAACCTGGAAGGAAGAAGAGCAAGATAGACTCTACTCCTAGTGGAGGAAATACACCAAGAACAAGGGCAGCATTTGCTAGAGAATCTGCAGCTAAGGTGGCAAGGGAGGCTCAGGAAGCTGCAGCTAAAGCTATTGCAGCAGCTGCAGATAGAGAACTCCTAGATGTGGCTCTTATTGAGGTTGCACCACCTTCTACCACTACAGCAACTAGAAGGTATGCACCACCTTCTACCACTACAGCAACTAGATAGAGAAGTCCTAGATGTGGCTCCTATCATCTAACACTTGGTATGTCCATTAAACATGAACCTCTGCTTGGATCTACAGGTGGTGAATGATGTCGATGAGACAAGTACATCGCAGCAGCCACAATCTAAGAAAATGACTCCAAGGAAGAAGCAGCTATCAACAAAGGTGAGGAAGAGCCCAGCCAAAAAGGGGAAGAAATGAGAGCACCATCCTGGACAAATTCATTTTGGTTGTAAAGGCCCAAAACTTGTCCCTTTTGTATGACTATGCCCTTCTGTTGGCAAGACCATGGTACTGTATGTTGCCGAAAACAATGAATGTGGCTAGCTCGGTGTGTGTGGCCAACATAATGTGTCTTGGCTTAACTTTATATGTTAGACATGTGAACAACTATGTATAATGTTATTTGTGATCAGTTGTGTGTGATGAGTTATGTGTCCAGTTGTTATCATGGCTTTGTGATCAATGTATCCACCAGTTGGGATTATGCATTTTTTTAAAAACTAGATTATGCATAATGGACTGGACTAGGCTGTGCCCGTGAGGAGTGGGTTTATGATTTTTTTTTAAAAAAAATGGATTATGCGTCAATCCATGGTGGATTGCAGTAGGCTGGGTGGGAAGGGTAAGGCGCTAGGGACAGGGCCGTCTTTTTCCCTTCGCTTGCCATGCTGGCCAGCTGATGTGGAGTGCCACACGGCGAAATGTGGTAAAATTGTATCCATTTTTATCATCAGGTGCTAAAATTGTATTGTCGTTCGTAAGGATGCTATTTGGAGAGTGGTCATCCGGTATGATGGTAAAAAGTTAAATATCACGGCGGCGGCAAATCCATGTGCGCCACATCTGGTAGCTCGAGTTCCAGTTCGTCACCCCCGGAGGCTGCAGTGCGTGTCCGTTGTTTTGCCAGAAGCACTTCCCCCTCCCTGCAAGGTGAGCGACGGCATGTGACCTCCAAATGCCACAGGAGCCGGGGCGTGCTCCATGACGGAACCGCGGCGTGCTGCAGGGCATCGCGCAGGCAATCCGCGTCTCCACCCTCAGCTGAGGCCATCAAGCCATCAATTGAAGGTTGCTTTATTTATATGCTCTGCTATGTTTTGTGCCTGTATTTTGCTCTGTTCTATATTTCTTAATGTTACATTTATGATATGCCACTGAAACATGTTTGTTACACTTTTCTGCAAACAGTTTGTTAGACTCTATCAGTTTGGAGTGTTCAATTAGCAAATAATCAGGTCTGAATGTTCAATTAGCAATTCAAAATGTCGTCTTTGGGTCCTTGTACTTCTAATTTCGGTGCATGATCCATGTTAAAGCCTAGTTTACACGGATAATTGCCTAGCTCAGTGAGATCAGTATGCGAAATAATGAATTGTAAGAAATTCATAGCTCAGAATATTCAGGAAATGGGTTTTCTGAATTTGTTATCTAGCAAGATATAGAATGCTGGCATGCCATTAGATGATTAGAAAATATTAGTTGTATCCTATAATTTCTAAACCATGATTTTGCTTCCAGCATGTATTGCATCATGTGATGGTTTTTATTTTACAGTCAAGTGAAGTTGAAATTTTATATCTCCATTGCTTTTAGGTTACTGAGTCGTGCCACGTATTACCTACGAGTTTCTTCTGATGTCCTAACTCATAAGTGAATAATCAGGAGGAAGTATGGAGGAATGAAACCCAAGAAGCCTTTGATACCCAAGGTATGGACAATGCACTTCATGGAAGCTTAGGAAGGTGAGCTGGGTGATTGTTTGTCTTCAATCCATGAAATTTAGGTGCCATCGAATTGTGCTTGCTTGGTCTTTGTGGGCCCGGTATGTTCTCCCTTCTTGCTCGTATATACAATTAGGCATCACTCGCCATTTGCTCGCTTGTCTTGGCATTCTGGTATGGTAAGCTAAAACCATGTCATGGTTTTAACATCACAGTCTTGAAAATAAAGGAATACGTGGGAGTTTATGTCGGTGGCCTTGAAAATGCTGGTAGTGGAAATAAAATAGAGTAGGAGTTACCTAGACAACTTTATGCAATGCGTACACTAATAAATGATATTGACTATATTATTGCTTAGCGTATTCACATATAAGTTCTATTTTTCTGTTCAAAGAGTACTACACAGTTCCGTGCTCAAATTGTCTTATTAATCTAACCTCTTGCCCCATTGCAAGTGAACAAAGCTAAGAGTTCAAATCAAACATGAACCAGCTTGGTATAATTTTTTTTTTCAATATGCTTGTTCTCAACTTCATTGTCTCCAACATGCATGTCTTCCTGAGTAATTTCATCTTATGGAAATCACCTGATAGATCTCCATGGTCCTTTGTATGGTCAGACCATGAAAGTTATGTAACGGGAGGTTCTCATATACTATACTTATACAATGAATTTCACTTCAGTAATTTCAGTTATTGATTGAGATTTATCTTTTTAGGTATTTGGAGAATATGTAGATTGAGAAGTTCATTCATGACTGGAAAGAGAAGAAAGAAGGGGCAATAAAAGATAGATTTTAATTGTTAGAGAAAATTTTAGAAGTATTAATATGATGTTGCCATTGTGTATATTTCTTTATGAACACAATTGACTTCTTAGGTGTACTTTAATTGAATGATCTTTGATTACTCCCTTTCTTATTTTGTAAAGTCAGAGAATTTATTGCAAATGCAATGTCATGGATGATTTACATTTTCATTGTTGACCCTGTAAATTAAAATAAAATTTAAATTGTAAATAAAAGATTCATAACATACTAATAAACCTGAATATATATGTAGAAACTGTCTACATTTCTTAATACGCTACATGGTGTTACTATACGACGTGTCTATATCGGTAGACACGTAAAGAGAATGTGCATATGACATTGTTTCTACATTTATTAACACACATTTAGATATTACTAGAAAACGTGTCACCTGTAATGTCACCCGCCACGTAAGCTGACATGTCACATGCCATGCTGTCCAGCAAAGTCAAATGCGTAATAAATGTGTCTATCAAATCGTCTCTATACTTCTTAATACATAATAAGGTGTCACAATAAAACTTCTACATAACTAGACATGTTTTATAAATGTATCTACGAAATGGTCTCTACATTTCTTAATACACAGTAATATGTTACTAAATGCGTAACTACACTATTAGACATATTATATATATATATATGTCTATAAGAATGTATCAATATGTGTAGAGATGCATGTAGCGTGTCTATGAAACATCTTTTCGCACTATAAACACGCTTAAAGAATTCGTGTGTAAACGCCTGACATGGTGCATACGAAGACGCTCCTGACACGCTTTATGTAAACATGTCTACAGTGCCATAGAGACGAAATAAAATGTGTCTAGCTCTAAATATAGCGTAGCTATAGGGGGGTACTCTAGTAGTGTAACTCGTGGATTAGAGTCTAAAAGAACCAACGAATAACCCAAGCAGGAAAAACAGGCGTCCTCCTCTTAGTTATATAATGTTGTAGGTTTGGGGCCGGGCCCAAAACGTGGGCTAAGTTTGCCTCCCGATCAAGGCAACTAACCAGGGATTGAGTTGGATTCGGAATGGGCCTTACGGGCCTATTTCAGATATTGACCCAGGTCAATAATTCCAACATTCTCCCCTTTGACCAAAGGTCAATAACTTATTCTTTATTATATTCACTTTATTGATCACGTGCAGGTGGATACGCACAAATCAATAATCTCCCACTTAATCGAACAATCTTAATACTAAACTTAGACTTATGTTCACTTTATGTTAACACTCAATACCATAGTAAAACCCAGCAAATGCATCATCGGTAGACATACGGACATACCGGGACACCATTAACCAAAGTCCACTATAGTACCTAGATAGAACGCTTATTAACTTATTTGGGAGCTTATTTATTCGGCCTCATCCAGAATCATATTTCAGGTTAATCATCAAATCTATAATAATTTTGCAAAAATAGGATAAGAGATAAACCTTCAATTAGTCATGTTGCTAGCATTAAAATGACTTGGTCCTGAGACCCTTCTTTCATAACAATGTAGTTGTCAACGGGCTTGACACCATCAACTATATGCCATTACTTGAAGGAATATTGTAATCAAATACAGTGACATTGAATTTAATCAATGTAAACTTAATAATAATAATACCAGAATATATCTTATATGCCTGCCTGAAACATGTCATACAAAATTAGCCTTAATAATGCTAATCTTGTTTTAGAGCTCTGCAGAATCGCTCATATGTGTAAGAGTGCACTATTACATCCACACACTCTTACATAATCCTATCTTAATAGTACTTAATTAGATAAGCATGTTGTTCGGTGCTTTAATCTTATAACACCTTTCTAGTGGACCTCCCTTGGACTAAGACTAATAAAATTTTGTCAAGCATTCCGGCTTGTCATGCTAAGTAAATTACTTATAGATCTTAGCATATAGCTTCTATTTGAAGCGTTAGGAATGTCTTTCTATTTGTCTTATTCTTAACTTTATACTTATGATAAAATTTGCTACATAACGCAAAAAGAAATAGGCATGGCTATGTATGCATTCACATATTGTCACTTCAGAGGTTCTCTCAACTTTTGTCCTTAAGTGACAATCCCAACACTCACTTTGGTCCCATCTCAGTGTCATGCTCCCCAGAACTTAGAAAAGCAACACTAGATGTATCTTATGATATGATGAAAACTTTTCCCCTTCCTTGGATGCATGCTTATTTCTGTCAACTAATAGAGAAAATATTGACCTTAGGATAATAATTAATCCACCTTAACTTTATAAATGATTCACGGTTGCCCATGATACAACCTGGCTGATAATAAGTTATGAACTTTGCATCTTAGTTTTCCTTTGGAATCACTATCAAAACTGTAAGACCCATTATATAGCCTGCTGATTTGACTCCATCAGAAAGTTGCTATGAAAAGAACAATACTTATGTTTAAAGTTCACAAAACTCCTTTATAGCCTCTTCATTAAAGTCTTAAAAATAACTAAGGCTCTTACTTTTGTGCCCAATACTTAACTTATCATTAAACATTACTTATCTCTATTATCATTAAACAACTTATGTAAATCCTCAACAGAGTTTGGCAAAGAATGGAGGAATACTTATGGCATGATGCATATGAGAAAATCATATACGTATATATGTCTCATCTTAAATCATTAATATAAAGAAAACTTATCCTATATATCAGT
Organism: Echinochloa phyllopogon; assembly: GCA_033239725.1. NCBI lineage: Eukaryota > Viridiplantae > Streptophyta > Magnoliopsida > Poales > Poaceae > Echinochloa > Echinochloa phyllopogon. The sequence goes on along the minus strand of BTCW01000014.1, from coordinate 33,199,339 downwards.
AAGATATTCTTCTCTCCCATTTCCTTCCTTCTTTGTGAGCTTCCCTTGAACTCTGAGCAATCAGAATATTAATGTGTCAGCCCATAAACTTATCTAAAGTAATTTACAATGGTAGCTCTTTAACTTATTTATCTTTGGCACGACATTTACTATACCACTGATCAACTTTCCTTGCTAACCTAGCCATACTTGCGGTGGCTTGTAAATGAAATAGAGTAGCAAAGCTATGATTAAATGTTCACAAAACAGCGGTGGCCAAAAAATGGATAGAACAACAGAACCTGTGAAGATAATCCCGTACCCAGGGGTGGACAGAATAAGAAATAAAATCACACTGATTTGAGACAATTGATGTTTGTGGAGCATTAGTCCCATGATAATGGTATTATGTCTCAGATTATAAAGTTGTTCCTGAACTTATTCTTAAAATTAAGCAATAAGTGGAAGCGAGTATATTATGCTTAAAAATTTATTCTTAGTATTGCCCTTGAACCTTATGGACAATATTATGGAGAGAATTATTACTTTATCGAAATATTTCTAATTTTCTATGCAGATCAACTCTTAACTGATAAGAGCAATTCTTAAATAGCATTATTAATTGGAGCATCATCTCTAAACTGACGAGACATTCCATTCTCCCCTTCGAATTAATGGTCTAAACGTGAGTGTGCCACATATTCGACAATGTCTCATCACTGAACTTATCTTATCTAATTCTCACATATGTAAAAGATGGATAATAATCATAAAATTTCTTATAGAGAAGCAAGGAAATAATGATAAAAACTTAAAATTTGATGATGTAAAGGATAATATCACAACTCAGAGAAAACAATACTCATAGAATACTTATATATTTATAGAAACAAAGGTTTCACTAAAGTGCATTGAATCCATTAACTAATTCTAAAAGGAAGTTATCAACAATATGAACCGCAACTCAATTAGTCAGAGTAATGCTAAGAACTACTCCCCTAGTCGATGGATCTCTTAAGGATTCGTTAATCCAATGCTCCACAAATGAGTCGGGAAGGTCCATCCAATAGTCTTAAGCTCGTAAGTTATGTCCCATATGATACGTCTATGCTTTGCTAATCCACTTTACCCATCATAACATGAAGTGGTTAGTCTTTTGATGAGAAACTTTGTGGAGACTCTCTCATGACTTATCTCAATTAAATAAAAGAATTCACAAGCAGTCTTGTCCTCATTATCATCAAATGCTCCCCTTATGCCATCGGAGATCCAACGCTTTATGATCCTTTTGGCAAACTTATTATCTTTCTCCCATTTGTCTAGCTTGAAGTGATACTCATACATCTTCTCATCATAGTCCTCAACAGAGTCCTCAATGCCACGAGTAGGAGGAAATGAATTGATCTTATAAAGCACATAATCAAGCTCTAGCAACTTGAGAATGTTTTGCACCTTCTCTTTCCGCAAAGGAAAATCAATGCCATTAAAGGGCTTAATGGTCTTCATGTAGTTTTCAGCTGAAAATGACAAAGCCAAATGATGAGGACATCACCGCCAACGATACAGCCACGCCATCTTCTCCTATCATTGCCGGTCCTATTACCCGTGCTCGTGCTAGACAACTTAATCATCAGGTGAGTTCAATCATGAGTTCATGTTCATCATATTTAGACTGTGGAGACCCGTGCACTCTTGTTTTTCTTAGGAATCATGGAGAGGATCGAGAACGAAAAGGATTCACGCGGGCTGGATTCGGGCTGCAGAAAAACATCAACTTGTGATGGACGCCACGGTCGCATAAGGACTCGGATTGGGGCGGTGAAGTACTTCACGGAAAGCTTATCAAGTCTACTTTCCAACGGATCCAACCGCACATCCATATCTATTCGGAGTCGTCCAGAATCGTCTATTTGCTCCGAGATGTTTTCTGCCCATGATGTTGCGCCATCTTATTTTGGCCCAATGGGCCGTGTATCATGTAGAGTCCATTATGGACGTGTCCTAGGGTTGGAGCACGACCCCAGCACCCCTATAGTCGTCCTCCCTTGTCTTATACCCCTTAGCCGCCGCCAAGAACACTTGAGTTTTGTTTAGATCAAGTTTAGCCATTGCTACTTGCTTGTAAGCGCGCGTGCTGGTCCAGCCGCCCATCTTCGAGTCTTCAGAACCCCACTTCATTTGTGATTGAGTTTGAGATTGAACACTTCATTCCCATCTAGTAATTTCAGTACTTGTTCGATACTTGTTCTTGCTAGTTCTTCGATTGCTTGTAGGACAGGACCGGGTGACGTGCTTCCACAAGATCACGACATCCATAGGAGGTGGTGTATCGGTTGCTAAGGCGCAGTCTTTGGAAGGCTGTAGTCGGGCCGTCAACGTCGTCTCCTACAATCGAGTTATCCCCCACGCATCTCATCGAAAGATCGGGCATAAACCCTAGCGGGTTCCCATCAGTTGGTAATCAGAGCAAGGTTGTTCGGTGAGAGATTCCAATTCTTCCCCCTATTTTTTTCCTACAGTACACAAAAGCAAAAAAAAAATTAGTAGATTAGTTTACCGTGATCCTATAAACCCTTTGAGCCTTGCTAGTACTGCTTAGTTAGGGCTTGTTGAGTTTTCGGTTGCATCGGTCGTGTCGAGTTGCTGGTCTTAGTTCTGGTCGTTTAGAGTTTCGAGTTCTTGTCACGTTTCGGTCACGGCTGTACGCTACCTATTGGTTCCTGTGTTGGGCGAATTTGAGTACTCATTGGTGATCCAATCGGACCAGGAATCGGCTAACTGCGAGAAAAGGAAGACCAAACCGAACCCCCACATCGAGTTGCAATCGGTTTCGGAGTCCGAGTTGCTTGCTGCTTTGTGTTACCTTACCGTGCAGCTGTTGATTTGTGCTTATATATTGACGTGTTCCGGAAAGGCAATAGTACTTCATATTCATACTCGACCTCTCCAAGCTCGTGCATAAAACAGATCAGTTCGCCTCACTCTAGAGAGAGAGAGAGTTTATGTGGTGATTGGCTGTTTGGGATCCTCTTTGTTCATATATTCAGTTTTGAGGACCCCTGAAAAAAAACAGCAAAAGAAAAAGAAGAAAGAAAGGGGCTGATCATTGTGATTGCTTTTCGGTGGTGCGTTGTGACTTCCTTTCTGTCCAGGCTCGCGTCTCTAGCACAGTCTTGGCTAGGACCAGCACAGTACCACCGTTGAACGATTATTTAGCTTGCTTTGTTTTTACTAACGTGGTGCTAGCTATTCCTTGTTTTCAGCCCACCTATAGCTCCACATATCCGACTACAGCTTTACAGGTCTTGTTGCTGCGGCACCGATACACTTCATTCCAGTTTGCAGACTTGTTGGTAGACGTGTACTCCTGTCGAGCAAGGTAAGAATTGGTAAGAGCTTGTATCACAGGTTGAGAGTGAGCGCCTTACAAATAGCTACATCCTATTAGCTGTAGGGCTTTTATTTCTTCACATGTTTCTCTTGTTGTCTCTGTTTGTTTAACCATGACAGGATCAGAAGGTGATGGTGATGGGTCTCCCAGTAACAAGATCCCACGGTCTCCTCGCACCAAGGGCATCATACAGCATTTTGAAAGGTTGGTGAAGAAGCACAACGAGGGGATTGATAATGACTTGCTGGTGACGAATGAGAAGATGGGGCAATTGGAGGCCTCACAGATTGCGACCAATAACAAGCTTACAAAGATGGAGGCGTCAGTGGCTCGTATGGATAAGAGTCTTGCTGCACTTTTGAGGTGATTTGATGAGATGCATGCTAAAACCACTAGCGGGCGTGATGGAGATGACAAGAAGGACGGCAGCAAGACTGATAAGAAGGAAGAAAGTTTTGACGACAATGCATACAGTGCGGATACTGAAGTCGATGACCAAGATCCTGCTCGCCGCCGGCTACGTCATAATCGCTGAGGTATGGGTGGTCATCGTCGACGCGAGGTACATGGTAATGATGATGGTTTTAGCAAGATTAAATTTAAGATACCTCCTTTTGATGGTAAATATGATCCTGATGCTTGCATTACTTGGGAGATTGCTGTTGATCAAAAATTTGCATGTCATGAATTTCCTGAAGCTACGCGTGTTAGGGCTGCTACTAGTGAGTTTACAGATTTTGCTTCTGTTTGGTGGATAGAACATGGCAAGAAACATCCTAATAACATGCCACAAACTTGGGATGCTTTGAAACGGGTCATGCGGGCTAGATTTGTTCCTTCCTATTATGCACGTGATCTATTACATAAGTTGCAGCAATTGAGACAGGGTGCTAAAAGTGTAGAAGAATATTATCAAGAATTACAAATGGGTATGTTGCGTTGTCAAATAGAGGAGGGTGAGAAATCTGCTATTGCTAGATTTGTGGGAGGGCTGAATAGAGAAATTCGGGACATCGTTGAATATAAAGATTATAACAACATAACAAAGTGTTTTCATATTGCTTGTAAAGCTGAGAGAGAAGTGCAGGGACGACGTGTAGGTGCAAGGTCTAATGTTTCTGCAGGAAAATCAGCACCATGGCAACAGCGCACGACTACTTCCTTGACCGGGCATGCACCTCCCCCAACTCTGTCGCTGAGTCGTTCAGCACCACCGCCTCCTTCCAGTGACAAGACACGTGTTGTTCCCACAAATTCAGCAACAAAATCTGCCCCAAAACCAGCCGTTAGTACTTCCTCAGTTGCCTCCATAGGTAGAACAAGAGATATCCAGTGTCACCAGTGCAAGGGTTATGGGCATGTGTAGCGTGATTGCCCAAACAAGTGCGTTTTGGTGGTTAACAATGATGGCGGGTATTCCTCTGCTAGTGATTTCGATGAACAAACACTTGCTTTGCTTGCGGCTGACGATGCACGTAGTGAGGAACCACTAGATGAACAGATTGGTGCAGAAGATACGGAGCATTATGAGAGCCTCATCGTGCAGCGTGTGCTTAGTGCATAAATGGAGAAGGCAGAGCAAAATCAACGGCATATATTGTTCCAAACAAAGTGTGTAATTAAAGAGCGTTCCTGCCGCTTGATCATTGATGAAGGCAGCTGCAACAACTTGGCTAGTAGCGACATGGTGGAGAGACTTTCACTAACAACAAAACCACATCCACATCTATACCACATTCAATGGCTGAACAACAACGGTAAGGTAAAGGTAACCAAGCTGGTTCGAATTACTTTTGCCATTGGTTCATATCATGATGTTGTTGAATGTGATGTTGTGCCTATGGAAGCTTGTCATATTCTGCTAGGTAGGCCATGGCAATTTAATACAGATTGTAGACATCATGGTAGATCAAATCAATATTCTCTCATACACAATGATAAGAAACTTGTTTTGCTTCCCATGTCTCCTGAGGCTATTGTGCGTGATGATATTGCTAAAGCTGCAAAAGATAAAACTGAGAACACTAAAATTGTCAAATCTGCTGAAAGTAAGAAAGATGAGATAAGATTAAAAGGGCATTGCTTGCTTGCTACTAAATCTGATATAAATGAATTGGTTGCTTCTACTTCTGTTGCCTATGCTTTGGTGTGCAAGGATGCTTTGATTTCACTTCACGATATGCAGCAATCTTTGCCCCCTGCTGTTGCTAACATTTTGCAGGAGTATTCGGATGTGTTTCCAAGTGAGATACCAACGGGGCCGCCACCAATGCGAGGGATGGAGCACCAAATTAATCTGATTCCTGGTGCATCTTTGCCTAACCGTGCACCATACAGAACAAATCCGGAGGAAACAAAAGAAATTCAGCGGCAAGTGCAGGAGCTACTCAACAAAGGTTATGTGCATGAGTCTCTTAGTCCTTGTGCTGTTCCGGTTATTTTGGTGCCTAAGAAAGATGGAACACGGCGTATGTGTGTTGATTATAGAGCTATTAATAATATCACCATTCGATATCGACACCCTATTCCACGTTTAGATGATATGCTTGATGAGTTGAGTGGTGCTGTTGTGTTTTCTAAAGTTGATTTGCGTAGTGGGTACCACCAGATTCGTATGAAATTGGGAGATGAATGGAAAACTGCTTTCAAAACTAAGTTCAGTCTATATGAGTGGTTAGTCATGCATTTTGGGTTAACTAATGCACCTAGTACTTTCATGAGATTAATGAACGAGGTTTTACGTGCTTTCATTGGGAAATTTGTTGTAGTATACTTTGATGATATTTTGATCTATAGCAAATCCATGGTTGAACATCTTGATCACTTGCGTGCTGTTTTTAATGCGTTACGAGATGCACGTTTGTTTGGTAATCTTGAGAAGTGCACCTTTTGCACCGATCGAGTGTCTTTTCTTGGCTATGTTGTGACTCCACAGGGAATTGAGGTTGATCAAGCCAAGGTTGAAGCTATACAGGGATGGCCTATACCAAAGACTATTACACAGGTGCGGAGTTTTCTAGGACTTGCTGGTTTCTATCGCCACTTTGTGCAGAATTTCAGCACCATTGCTGCATCGTTGAACGAGCTTATGAAGAAGGGAGTGCCTTTTCGTTGGGACAAAGAGCAAGAAAATGCTTTCAATATGCTGAAAGATAAGTTGACACATGCACATCTCCTCCAACTTCCTGATTTTAATAAAACTTTTGAGCTTGAATGTGATGCGAGTGGAATTGGATTGGGTGGTGTTTTGGATTGAGCGGGCCTGTTCTGAATTATTCCACTTATGACAAAGAATTGTATGCTCTTGTTCGAACATTGGAAACTTGGCAGCATTATTTGTGGCCCAAAGAGTTTGTTATTCATTCTGATCATGAATCATTGAAACATATTAGTAGTCAAGGAAAACTAAACTGTAGGCATGCTAAGTGGGTTGAATTTATTGAATCTTTTCCTTATGTTATCACAAGAAAGGGAAAGAAAATGTTATTGCTGATGCCTTGTCTAGGAGATATACATTGCTGAACCAACTTGATTACAAAATCTTTGGATTAGAAACAATTAAAGACCTATATGCTAATGATGCTAATTTTAAAGAGGTGTTGCTTCATTGTAAAGATGGAAAAGGATGGAACAAATTCATCGTTAGTGATGGGTTTGTGTTTAGAGCTAACAAGCTATGCATTCCAGCTAGCTCCGTTCGCTTGTTATTGTTGCAGGAAGCGCATGGAGGTGGCTTGATGGGACATTTTGGAGCCAAAAAGATGGAAGATATGCTTGCTGGTCATTTCTTTTGGCCAAAGATGAGAAGAGATGTGGAGAGATTCGTTGCTCGTTGCACTACATGTCAAAAGGCTAAATCAAGATTAAATCCACATGGTATGTATTTGCCTTTACCCGTTCCTAGTGCTCCTTGGGAAGATATTTCTATGGATTTTGTGATGGGTTTGCCGAGGACTAGGAAGGGTCGTGATAGTGTGTTTGTGGTTGTTGATAGATTTTCTAAGATGGCACACTTTATACCGTGTCATAAGACTGATGATGCTTCTCATGTTGCTGATTTGTTCTTTCGGGAAATTGTTCGTTTGCATGGTGTGCCTAATACTATTGTGTCTGATCGTGATGCTAAATTTCTTAGTTATTTTTGGAAGACATTGTGGGCTAAATTGGGGACTAAGCTTTTGTTTTCTACTACATGTCATCCCCAAACTGATGGTCAAACTGAGGTTGTGAATAGAACGTTGTCTACTATGTTAAGAGCTGTTTTAAAGAAAAACATTAAGATGTGGGAAGATTGTTTGCCTCATATTGAGTTTGCATATAATCGTTCGATGCATTCTACCACAAAGATGTGCCCATTTTAGATTGTGTATGGTTTCTTGCCTCGTGCTCCTATTGATTTAATGCCTTTGCCATCATCTGAAAAATTGGATTTTGATGCTACTACACGTGCCAAATTGATGTTGAAAATGCATGAAACAACTAAAGCAAACATAGAGCGCATGAATGCTAAATACAAGCTTGCTGGTGATAAAGGTAGAAAGGAATTAAAATTTGAACCTGGAGATTTAGTTTGGTTGCATTTGAGGAAGGACCGTTTTCCTGAATTGCGAAAATCTAAGTTGTTGCCTCGGGCGGATGGTCCCTTTAAAGTATTAGAGAAGATTAATGATAATGCATACAAGCTCGAGTTGCCTGCAGATTTTGGGGTTAGTCCCACATTTAACATTCCAGATTTGAAGCAATATTTGGGAGAGGAAGATGAGCTTGAGTCGAGGACGACTCAAATGCAAGAAGGGGAGGATGATGAGGACATCACCGCCAACGATACAGCCACGCCATCTTCTCCTATCATTGCCGGTCCTATTACCCGTGCTCGTGCTAGACAACTTAATCATCAGGTGAGTTCACTCCTAAGTTCATGTTAATCAACAAGAGTTTTGCTTAGGAATCATGGAGAGGATCGAGAACGAAAAGGATTCATGCGGGCTGGATTCGGGCTGCAGAAAAACATCAACTTGTGATGGACGCCACGGTCTCATACGGACTCGGATTGGGGTGTTCAAGTACTTCACGGAAAGCCTATCAAGTCTAATTTCCAACGGATCCAACCGCATGTCCATATCTATTCGGAGTCGTCCAGAATCGTCTATTTGCTCCGAGATGTTTTCTGCCCATGATGCTGCGCCATCTTATTTTGGCCCAATGGGCCGTGTATCATGTAGAGTCCATTATGGACGCATCCTAGGGTTGGAGCACGACCCCAGTACCCCTGTGGTCGTCCTCCCTTGTCTTATACCCCTTAGCCGCCGCCAAGAACACTTGGGTTTTGTTTAAATCAAGTTTAGCCATTGCTACTTGCTTGTAAGCGCGCGTGCTGGTCCAGCCGCCCGTCTTCGAGTCTTCAGAACCCCACTTCGTTTGTGATTGAGTTTGAGATGGAACACTTCATTCCCATCTAGTAATTTCAGTACTTATTCGATACTTGTTCTTGTTAGTTCTTCGATTGCTTGCAGGACAGGACCGGGTGACGTGCTTCCACAAGATCATGGCATGTATAGGAGGTGGTGTATCGGTTGCTAAGGCGCAGTCTTTGGAAGGCTGTAGTCGGGCCGTCAACGTCGTCTCCTCCAATCGAGTTATCCCCCACGCCTCTCATCGAAAGATCGGGTATAAACCCTAGCGGGTTCCCATCACCAAATAATAGTCAATGTCATAATCTTTTGTGCTACATCTTAATGTACTAATAATGATGCACGTACTTATAGCATCAATAATGCAATTTATGCATTACTTAATCTTAAAACACACATAATAAATGTAACTTACGCATTTCTTATTAATCTTAAGGCATAATTGATTATGATGGAAAAGGTAAATAAATTATCTTAAATATGGAACTTAAAGATTCAACACTTAAAATTAACTTATTTAGTGCATAATCCTTATGAAAAAATAAAATTGCACTAAAAGTATTGGAACTTAATAGATCAAAACTTAATCACCTTAACAAAATAATTGAATAAATAATATATTTGAAAATAACAATTCGAATGCCATATAATATCTAAAATTAAATTAAACATGGTGAGAATAGGTCATCTATATTGGGCATTTAACTTAATGAAATAATGCCCAAACATGTTAAACTCACAGAGATTATTTTGATCATGAAAGATTAAACTTAATTTTTGGAGAAAATTCTTAAACTCAAAACTTTGGGGAATTACTTAAATAATTAAAATCTCATGGTTCTGTTAAAACAGAAGACTTAATAAAACTCATGAAATATGTACTTTGTATATACGAATAATTGCCCAAAGAATTAGCACAACCTAATAGCTAAATTAATCTTATACTTATTCCTTAATCATAATTGTGCTCACGAATAAACTTAACTTAATAAGCATGTACAATGAGATGCAAAATTAGAGCATGATAATAACCCTACGGTGGTATGATTAAAATCATACAATTAAATTTCAAATTGCATCACCGGTGGGGAAAACAAAATGAAAATTATCTTAATACTCATGATTAAGACAACAATGGTCAAAAATAATCACAAGTTTACTCTAAATAAACTTCTCGGTGGTTCCATTTATTTAGAGGCATCTCAAAGTATAGAGGTGAATTTAATACTTAAAACACCAACAATTAATAAATAAAAGTACTAAAAATACTAATTAACTTACTAAAAACAGGCATTGAAACTTAATCTAATATTTTAACTAAATTTGCGCTTAAATTGGGCAAATTAACACTGAAAACTTAAAAAAGAAAAACTAAAATCGTGTGGCCCAGAACTTAAACGTTGCGGCCCAAGACTTAAATTTGGGCCCGCGGCCTAGGGCACATAGCAGCAGAGCAACAACGCGCGTAACGGCCCGACGAGCACAGAGGCCCAACGCAGCAGCAGCTCAGCGCGCGTCAGCCCAACTTAGCGCGGCGACGGCGGCGGCTGCCCGGCCCAGCGAAGCAGCACGCGCAGCGGCGCGGCGCGGCGCGGCGCAGCCCAGCGCACGGCGGCGGCCCACGCGACCAAACTTAATGCGCAGCGCGCGGCAGTAGCGGAGCCCAGCACGCGACCCAACTTAGCGATGCGGCGGAAGAACTCAACGTGGCCCGCTCAGCACAGCGCGTGGGCCAGCGCAAAGCTGGCCCGAGCGCCAATGGGCAGGGCGCCATTTGTGCCCATGCCAACGCGCACGACGGTAAAACGACGCAGCATCTGAGCCATAGAACGCGATCGGAAGGCGAGCGCCCTTAAATAGCCAAAATCGATGGGGGCGAAACCCTAAGGCTCATTTCTTTCTCCCCCCGCTCGAGCGCAGCTGCGCAACTCATAGTGGCGTGGCAGCCGGCGACGCGCGCTGCCACGTGCCGCCTTCTTCTTCTCCAAGTCGGGGCACCCTTAGTTCTTCCCCTCCCCTCCCGTTTCTGAGTGAGAGAGAGATAGCAAGGCAAGGCGAGCTCGTGGCTCGGCCACGCGCAACGCGCTCGCGCATTGCACAAGTTGCGCATGGCAACTCGGCGGCAGCCAGGAGCAGCGGGGCTATCGCGGGGCCCTTGCCGGCGTGCGCACTCCCGTCGCGGTGAGCGCGCGGCCGTCGAGGATCTCCAAGGCGGCCCCCTGATGCTCGTGGCCTCCGGCGACCGGATCTGACGGCGCGCGTGGGTGCCGGCCGAAATGATGGCCGGATCTACTCGTGAGTGGCTGTGCCAGCCGATTCTCATGGCTGTCGGCCCAGGTAGGGCTAATCTTAGGGTAAGGGTTACGGTTTGGGGTGTGCGTGCGTGCGTGTTCGATTCGGTGTTTTGGTACTCCCCTTTCTTCTTTTCTCAACTTAATCCGAAACCCTTAACTTAGATCTAAACTAAAACATGATAATTTACTTAGAAAACTCGCTAATCTTATATCTCTAAGCATGGAAAGCTTACTGTCTTAATCAAAATTTGACTAAAACATGACTTGTTACTTAAATAAACATACTGATCTAATGGATCTAGGCATGAAAACGTTACTGATATACTTAAAATTGGGCTAAAACATGACTACATATAATATCACCTCTGAGTAAACTTAAACTAGGGGATCTAAAAGGACTAGTTTAAAGCTTCTGATACCAATTGTTAGAGTAATCCGATCATAAACTCGGAATAGGATCGCCAGTCACTAATAGATCACACCTAGAACATTAATCTGATATGAAAAATTGGTGAAGCTTAGAACTTACCAAGCACGTTCATGTCCATGATGATGCCTGATGAGGTTGTTGATGTAGAACTCGTGCTTGACGAAGTAACCGAATGTCAATGCAGATCATGTGGGCACCAAGCTTCCAATCATTCCAGCACCTCAGGGATCGGTAGAGTTAGGGTTACTGTAAACCCTATGACTTAACTCGTGTATTAGAGTCTAAAAGAACCAACGAATAACCCAAGCAGGAAAAATAGGCGTCCTCCTCTTAGTTATATAGTGCTGCAGGTTTGAGAGCAGGCTCAAAACATGGGCTAAGTTTGCCTCCCAATCAAGGCAACCAATCAGGGATTGGGTTGCATCCGAAATAGACCTTACGGGCCTATTTCATATATTGACCGAGGTTAACCATTCCAACACAGCTCCACGCGGCAACCATCGAGCATGGGTCTGTACGGAGGTCGTTGTGCAGCCGGGCTGCATCTAAGTTTTTTCCCAACCAGCATAGGCCCGGCAGTGCGGAGTGTTTGACAGATTGAGCCCCCTTCAACTCAAATAATATATTATAATTGTAATGGTATTATAGTAGAAAAATGTGGCCGTAATGGTTTTTTCTCCTAAACTGTATAGCTAAAATGAAAACAGATGTAATTAGCACTCAAGTAGATATCTATGGAGTGCAATAAAAAATTTAACATCAAAACAAAAAATACTCTGTGAGCTTTAACATAAAACAATAATATAATTAGTATTTTATCATAGCAGCGCATGGTGATTCAGTGATTCTACAGACCGGAGTATTATTGTTTGTGAGGCCGGAGGCCGTTTGTGAGCCGCGACGGCTCAGATTGACCGGTAAAAATCAACGGCGCTCGTTGTCTGTCATGGAGCTCTGGGAGCGCCTAGTTTAGCAGACAAAATTCGAGTCAGCGCGCCGCCGCCTCTCCGCTAGTCCACTCCTCACCGCTGGATGCCTGGATGATCCGCCGCCGCATCCGCCTGCTCCTCCACCCTTCTATCTGTCAACCCAATGGCCCGCACCGCTGCGACCTGGCCACCAACGCGGCACTGCAGTGGCTGGACGACGAGCTCACCTCGCTCGCGCTCCCCAAGCTCGATTCCTACGCGTGCGCAAGGCTCCTGCAGCGCTGCATCGCGCGCGGCGATGCCCGCGCCGGTCGCGCTGTGCACGCGCGCGTCGTACAGCGCGGCGGGGTGGCACGGCTGGACACCTTTTGCGCTAACGTCCTTCTCAACCTCTACGCCAAGCTGGGTCCCCTCTCCGCCGCACGCAGAGTGTTCGACGGAATGCCTGAGCGGAACATGGTGTCCTTCGTCACGCTTGTGCAAGGTCACGCGTTGCGTGGGGAGTTCGAGGAGGCCGCGAAGCTGTTTCTGAGGCTGCAGAGAGAGGGTCACGAGGTGAACCAGTTCGTGCTCACCACGATCCTGAAGCTGCTGGTTGCCATGGATGCTCCAGGGCTTGCCTGCGGCATGCATGCCTGCGCGTGCAAGTTAGGCCATGACCGGAATGCCTTTGTGGGGTCAGCACTTATTGATGCCTATTCTCTTTGTCCTGAGGATGCGCTTAATGTTTTCTCCAAGATGAGAATGGCAGGCTTCAAGCCTAATCCTTTTGCTCTTACCAGTTTGCTCAAAGCTGCAGTTTGCCTGTCATCTGCTGTACTAGGCAAGGGCATCCATGGTTGCTCAGTCAAAACCCTTTGTGATACTGAGGGTCATGTTGGCGGCGCTTTACTTGATATGTATGCCAAATGTGGAGACATTGAGGATGCCCGTACTATTTTTGAGATTATTCCCCATGATGATATCATACTCTGGAGCTTTATGATCTCCCGGTACGCTCAGAGCTATCAGAATGAGCATGCATTTGAGCTGTTCCTCAGAATGATGCGGTCTTCTGTGGCACCTAATGAATTTAGTTTGTCTGGTGTTCTGCAAGCTTGTGCTAACATCGCATTTTTGGATCTGGGCGAGCAAATTCATAACCTTGTTATAAAGTTAGGCTACGAGTCTGAACTATTTGTTGGAAATGCGCTAATGGATCTGTATGCAAAGTGCAGAAACATGGAAAATTCACTTGAGATTTTCTCATCATTGCAGGATGCTAACGAAGTGAGCTGGAACACAGTTATCGTGGGCTACTGCCAGTCTGGTTTTGTGGAAGATGCTTTGAGTGTGTTCCGAGAGATGCATGCCACGCAGATGCTTTCGACTCAAGTTACATACTCTATTGTTCTCCGGGCGTGTGCGAGTACAGCATCCATCAAACATGCAGTCCAAATTCACAGCTTGATTGAGAAATCCACATTCAATAGTGACACTGTTGTTTGCAATTCACTGATTGATACATATGCCAAGTGTGGATGCATTAAGGACGCTATGAAGGTATTTGAAGCTATAAAAAAATGTGATGTAATTTCATGGAATGCCATAATCTCAGGATATGCTCTTCATGGATGAGGCATGGATGCTTTGGATCTTTTCAACAGGATGAATAAAAGCAATATAAAAGCAAATGATGTCACCTTTGTTGCTCTGCTGTATGTCTGCGGTAACACAGGCTTAGTCAATCAAGGACTCTCTGTTTAATTCCATGTGGATGGATCATGGAATCAAACCATCCATGGAGCATTTGCTAGGCCTCACTTGAAACATTAGAGCAAGGACTCACTTGCATTGTTAGGCTTCTCGGACGTGCTGGCCGTCTAAATGATGCTCTAATGTTTCTTGGGGATATTCCTTCAGTACCATCTGCTATGGTTTGGCGAGCCTTGCTTAGCTCATGTGTAGTCCATAAGAATGTAGCTTTGGGAAGATTTTCTGCAGAGAAGGTGCTTGAGCTTGAACCACAAGATGAGACAACCTATGTCTTACTGTCAAATATGTATGCTGCAGCTGGAATTTTGGATCAAGTTGCTCTTTTGAGAAAATCAATGAGGAACATAGGTGTAAAGAAAGAGGCTGGCCTTAGTTGGGTTGAGATAAAGGGGGAAGTTCATGCCTTTTCAGTGGGATTAGTAGACCATCCAGATATGCGAGTGATACATACGATGCTGGAATGGCTAAACCTGAAGGCCATAAGGGAAGGTTATGTTCCAGACATTAACGTAGTGTTGCATGATGTGGACGAGGAAGAAAAAGCTCGCATGCTATGGATGCATAGCGAGAGGCTGGCTTTAGCATATGGCCTTGTTATGACACCTCCTGGCCATCCAATATGGATAATGAAAAATTTACGTTCCTGCTTGGACTGCCATATCGTATTTAAGGTTATATCCAAAATTGTTCAATGGGAAATAATTGTTAGAGATATCAATCGTTTTCATCATTTCGAGGAAGGGATATGCTCCTGTGGTGACTATTGGTGATGTTATGTTCATAGATTTATTTGAGCAGAGGATGGCATATTCTATGTTGGTGCTGGACTGCTGGCAGTATGATTTTGTAGGAAAGCCTTTTATTTTCATGAAAAAAGGCCCAAAAATATACATGCATGCATACTCAATGTTGTGGATGAACTATAATGAAGATTATATGTTGCTTGATCTGAAGAGCATTACTGATGTTGTTCTGCTGTTTGTCGAGCTCAACTGCTTACGAGGTAGACGAAAATTGAAGTTTTCTTCTTCTACTCATTCGCATCATTTCCACAAAAGCTTCCATACTTATGAGCATCAGTGTCACCACCAATTGTTATTTCCTGGTATATTAGGTTGCTAACAACATGGGGTTTCTCCAATGTTGGCCTTTTGATGCATGGGTCTCGCACTTGCAAGGTTCCACTTCAATGCCATTAACCCTTCTAAGATATGCTTCTCATTTGCATAAATTTCTGGAAACATTTGTTCATGCACAGCTTGTGTTTGATATGGTGGATAATAGAGGACATCGGATTTGTAGAATGTTGAGATCGCATATTATTGCAACCTGGAAGCTTAGAGATTTTTCTTGTCTTCAAATTAGTGGAATTTTCATATAATTCAGTAGTATTTTTTCTTTGCATGTTGTGCATGTTTGAAAGGAAACATTCTGACTTAAAATCAAATGCAGATCGTTCTCTTTTTGCAGGAAAAAAGAACAGAATGGGATCTGTCTGGAATTTTTTGCAACCACAGATGATATATTTTTTAAAGACAACCAGTATAACTGATGTATCGGTTTGCTAAATCCTTATGTACATAAATAGTGTGAGGTAGTGCAGATGGACACAGCCTTATTACCCACGTTAATTGCATAGCTTAATTTGAAGAAAGCGCAACACAAAATTCTTCAGCTCACGTGAATACAAATTATTACATTTTTGTTGTTACTATTACTTTTGACATGTTTGGACTACTGGTTACTAGCTGCAAATGCCCCGATCCACTGTTAGGGTTCGTACTTCGTTAGCTTAATGACTTAGTTTCTTTATGGGTGGGAAGGCAGTCAGCCAGAAGGTTATGCCAATAAATTTATCAAATACAGCTTCCGTTGGTCCATGATAAAGCTTCGTAGAAATATGCAGGGATTAGAAATATATAGGAAATAGACCGGGTGCATGTCTAGACAATAAGAAGAAACCTGATAAGACATTTTCTATTGTAGAACAAAGATAAATGAATTCAAGTAACGAAAGAGTAGTAATTTTATACCTCATTTATGGCCCCAGGACTTTCTTATATACAATATTCTCTGTGAATGTAGGATTTACTATTGTGTTGTTTTTCATCTCATCTTTTTTTGACTCTCTTCTTATTATTAGCATTTTTCTTAGCCTTTTTTAGCCCTTATTTTCAGCCTTTTCCTTTTCCATGGCATTAGGTGGAAGGACAAGAATGTTAATGTTTAACCTTGCGGTGGCTCTAGATAGAGCAACATACAACTAACCATGCGAGAACACAGTTCCCGCAAATTAGAGATAGAAGTAAGAGGTGTTAGATAATGTACAGCCTTCAAAATATCAACACATACTAATGAAAACAAGGTATTTGACAAGCACCTAAAATACAAACAAAAACCAGACTGATGAACCATGGGGTGATAAGTACACTGCAATTTCCTATATGGATAAGCTTGTCCGTTTTCCTAGACCAAACTAAAGAAGGGTTTAGTGATATTTATACTATCAAGATCATATCATGCCTTGCGGAACTCTCCTGGAAATTATATGATATATATAAGCACAAATCACCTTCATCGGACATATTCACCAGGAATATAAGCAACTGACATCCAGTGGCGGAGCCAGAAACTGGCTTGGACCCCGGCTGAATTAGTGAATATTTTGATCGGTATCCATACGAAAGGATGTATCTCAGGAAGGCAACAAGCTAACAGGCAAATTTTGTGAAATGGCTTGTCATCTAACTCCTAAGTCTTCTATTTCCTGAGCTGAGATCACACGAATTTATCAATTAGCTTGGTGATCTATATGATTGTGCAAGGAGCTGCTTGCCTAGGACCCGGGCTGCAGCCCTGTTGGAGATATGCCCGAGAGCCAATCAGATTGAACTCGTTGACAGGC
The DNA here is from genome assembly GCA_033239725.1 of Echinochloa phyllopogon. Lineage (NCBI taxonomy): Eukaryota > Viridiplantae > Streptophyta > Magnoliopsida > Poales > Poaceae > Echinochloa > Echinochloa phyllopogon. Next base: position 33,182,245 of record BTCW01000014.1, on the reverse strand, counting down.
TTGATCCACGAGGGATAGGTGATGTGAACCCACTAGGGTTTACGCCCGATCTTTCGATGAGAGGGGGATAACTTCGATTTAGACTGGAGAGACGTTCACGGCCCGACTACAACCGTCCAAGGACGCTGCGCCTTAGCAACCGATACACCAACTCCAGCGGTCGCCGCGATCTTGTGGAGCACCATCAACCAAACCACTAGAGTAATTCCTGCAAGCAATCGAAGAACAAGCAATAACAAGTAGAACAAGCAACTAAATTGCAAATTTGGAGATGATAATCAATTTGAAATCACAAAGGTGGGGTTCCGAAGACTCGAAGACGGGCGGCTCGATCAGCACGCGCACTTACAAGCAAGTAGCAAAGACTAAACTTGATCTAAACAAAACCCAATCTGTTTGTGGTGGCCATGGGGGTATATGAGAGGGTAGAGGACGACCAGGACATGGTTGGGGTCGTCCCACAACCCTAGGATGCACCCCTATTGGGCCCCACTTGATACACGGCCCATCGGCCCAAATTCATGTGACGCAGCACTGTGGACAGAAAAGGTCTCTGTAGTAAATCGATGATTGCGGCCGCATCCGAATAGATATGAAGATGAGTCCAGATCCATATGAAAGTAGACTTGATAAGATTTCCATCAAATAATTAAACGCTCAAAACGGAGTCCGTATGAAGTCGTGGCGGCCGTCACAATGCAGCACTTTCCTGCAGTCCGAATTCAGCGCCAAAACGTGTTAGACTTGATCTCTTTCTATCTTTGGGCCAAAAGTGTCGTGGTGGCCTGGTGGAGGACGTGGGAACACTTGGACTTGGTTGCCAATCAACTTATTTGATCCTCCATGCCTTCCATGTGTGTCGAGCACTCTTTTTTATCCATGTATGTATTTCTGAAAATGACAATGAACACACATCATGCCGCAGCATCAATTCATCGAATGTAGCAACAATGATCATGATATAGGATTGATTCACCTTTTGTTTACAAGCTATTAATATGGTCATATCTAAGCTGGTTATGTCCTCATCATTCTTCCCTTCTTGGCTGCAAGTCGTCCTTGACTTGCTCTGGTCGCATTCTAAGGTGATTCCTATGTTGTTTGAGCATGTAAGTACATCCATGTTGCACGACCACAACCAGCAATGCTCCCCATCTTTGGGCTGACCCTGTTGCTTCAGAGAAAAACTAGAGAAACTTGGCAACACATCATTAGTGTTAGTGTTGCCCCCTATTGGACCATTGTATTGCAGCCCAAAAGGATATTTCAAATTAGAGCAGATATAAACTTTGTGCACCATATACTCTCTTTTACAAATATACTTGCCAATAAAGTGATATGTATAATTAGACAAGTATGTCAATTCAGAATATGCAAAAAGTTTCTCCTCTAAATAGTTTAGATCACAAAGAATATCAAATTCAATATAAGCCAAAGTATTTAAAGAAGGCATCAATTTCAGTTCATCTTGTGCACAAGTAATAGGATGGAAAAGCTTTTCTTCAGCACATTTGTATGGTTTCAAGCCAAAAGAATCACACTTATTCACTACTTGTGGCATATGAGTAAAAGAATCATCAACACATAAGTCCTCTTTATCACAAGAAACAACAAGTAATTCATCTTGTGGGAAAGGTAAATCTACAACGGTTTCCACTATTTGTTGCTCATGATAAGCATGCAAAGTGGACAGGTTTTTAATATCATGGGTCACATCATTCTTGCAAGTATTCGTAGATAACAAAATATCCTTTTCAGCACTTACGGCAAGCCAAAACAATGAAGCAATATTGTTGTATGATTTGTTAATTAGCATGGTTTAAATTTCAGAATTAAGCCCTTTCATGAACCTACTCATAACATCTTCCTTGCATTCATCTAATCCACCAAACATGACACAAATCTTAAAGCTATGATAGTATTCTTTGACAGTCCTACTACATTGCTTTAATTTGTCCAATTTTGCAAGTAAACAATCAGCATAATATTCAGGAACATATTCATCTCGAAAAAGCATTTTAAAATCTTTCCAAGTTTGTGGAACTCTGTTGTGCCTACAAATATGTTTCCATGTAATTAAAGCATATTTTGTTAAAGCACTGTAACACCCTAAAATTCATCACAATTAAATTGTAGCAATTTCTGAATTTTCTAGGATTTATTAAGGCTAAAATAAATTTTCTATGATTTAATTGGAATTTCTAGCCTTTTATCAATTTAAATATCATATTAAATAATTTTAGTCAAAATAAGTTTTTGTTGCATTCATGCTGTTGCATATATTTTTGGTTGGTAGTAAATCAAGTTGGAATTTAAATTTTGTTTAAATTCGAATTTGATTTGCTTTTGTTTGAGTTCTAGAAAAGTTAAATAGGCTGAGTTCGGTTTTGGCCCCTGAACTCCTGGCGCGGCTCGCTTTTGCCCCCTGGACTTTTCTTCTCCGTTCGCGTTTCCTCCCCGCTTGGCCCGTCACTCTACGCTTTCGGCCCATCTGCGGCCCAGCTTGAGTCGTCGTTTCTCTCTCTCTCTTACCTGTGACGCCGATAGGTGGGACCCACCTGTCAACTTCTTCTTCCTCACCGTGACCGAGCCGGACTCCGCTCCGCCTCCGAGTTCCGACGTCGAGTCCCTCCTCTTCACGCACGCAGAGGCCGGTCTTCGACCTATATATAGCCGCTGCCGCGCCCTTGATTTTCCCCATCCAATTTCTCTAACCCTAGCCGCCTGTGCTCGAGCCGCCATCGTCGCCACCACCAAGCTTTCGTCCGCACCGTCGATCCACCGCTGCACCGTCACTCAGCCCCTCTCGTCTGCGCCAGAAGCTTCGCGCTGAGGTAACGAGTCTCCCAAGCCTATTTGTGTTCGGTTTCTACATCGAGCCGTCACCGTCGCACCGCGTCGTCCGAGCGCCGCCGCCATAGCTCGTCGCCGGCCTTCACCGTCGCCCTTCGGTTGTCTAGAACCCCCTAGATGAGTTCGTCTCATTGAGCCGCACCCGTAGCACCTGATCTCGTCGCAAACCGTGCACCGTAGCCTTAGATTGGCTTTGCTCCGGCGAAGCGCCGCCGCGGAGGAGAGCGGCGCCGCCGTCCCGGTCGTCGCCGTCGTCGGCCGAGATCCCGATCCATCCCTGGCCATCGAATCGTGATCCAACGGCTCAGATTAGATCCGTCCGCGATTCAAACCCGAGATACCGGTCAGCGCTGCCAATTTTGCAAAAGAGCCCTTGAAGTTTTTGAAAATCAACCCGCGGTCCAGCTCAGTTCAAAAGTATTTCAATTTAGGTCTTGTTTCTTCTGTTTTAGCCCCTGCAAGTTTTAAAATTACACCCGAGGTCCTGTTTTGGTCTTTTTACCCGTAAGCCCTTGAGTTTTTATACAAAATTATGTTTTAGCCCTCGGATTTTCGCAGTTAAGCCCCTGGAATTTTTAAAACTTTGCTAGCAAGTCTCTAAACCTTAGAAAAGCCATATCTTTCTCGTTTTAACTCCGATTTTAGTGATTCTCGCGCTCACGCGTTCGTTGTAACGCGTAGATTAGTTTTGTGCTGTTGTTTTCTTCTGTTGGAATTGTTTGGTGTACTGTTTCTTATTTAGTGTATTGTTTCTTTGCATGCGAATGTGTGATGCGATTAGGAAGCGAGCAGTTCGAGGATTTCTCTGAAGAACCAACTGTTGGAGAAGGATTTGAGCAGCAACAGAGTTGGGAAGAAGGCAAGTGTATTATATCATGCAAATGACCTAATAACTATTAATTTCACCATCCATGCATGTGTCTTAATTTGATGGGTTCCTATTTAAGGATTTGCCTAGCCCCTATATTTTCCTGTCCCTGAAACTGGGTTATTTAATTAACTTTGATGGTAGATGATGCTTAGCTTGCTCAACTGGGATTGGTTAAATGAATCCCGACTCTATGTTCCAAATACTCTTTGAATTAATTAAATGGCAAGATCATATCTTTTTAATTGGAACATGGAGAACCACCCAGGAAAACAGTACAACCATGAGTGTCATGTGGCTCTGGCTTTGACTGACTAATTAGGTGCTCTAGTTTATGGTAGCTTTACTCGAAAGGGCATGGGGGGCGGCGGTTGACGGGGTATAGCTCGGTCCTCTTGAGCTGTGGGCTTTGGTAAGAGATAGACCTCATTAGGGAGGGTTATGCTTTGCTTCTGAACCGGAAACCTTAGCGGGCTATCATTTATTAGAGTGCTTTTGTAAAGGTCTCATAGTGAAACTCAGTAATCGGTCCACGTGGTGTGGGACGGGTGCATGCTTCGGCAATGGGAATCATGGCTTATGGTGAAAGTGTACAACCTCTGTAGAGTGTAAAACTGTTATAACAGCCGTGCTCACGGTCAAGAGCGGCCTGGACCCTTCCATGATAATCATACTTGAACATGGATTAAATTGTGGTTACTTGATTATGTTGGGATTATGACATTTATTAATTTGTGTGTGGTATATACTTTCATTTGCTAGTAAATAGTTGCTTAATAAAACTTGACCACTTAAAAGTGCTTACTGCAGTATTGTCAGCCAGCCTTTTTGCCCCAGCCTTGTATGTCATATTACATTTGCTGAGTACGTCATGTGCTCATGCTTGTTTTCATTCTTTTATTGCATCAACTACACCCGGAATGCTGCTCAGATTGGGAGAATTTTGAGGATTTCACTGTTGATTTTGAGGAGTTCTAGGCGAGTCTCCCCCAGTCAACGCCTGTGGAGTTGGAGTCACTTTTGCTTCGTTAGATGAACGTTTATTTAAGTCTTCCGCTATGACATTGGTGTCAACTCTGAGACTGTAATAAATACACTTTAATACTCTTTCGTTATGCATGGTTATGGATATTCACTTGTGACGTCTACCATATGTGTGTAAACTGATCCTGGCGCACATATGAGATGCATCTGGTTTTGCCTTTAAAACCGGGTGTGACAAGCACTAGAAGCAGCAAAAATCATTTCATGTTCAGACAAGTCATAACTATCAAATTCTGCATCTACCTTAAGCTCCCAATAAATATAAGCTTCAGGATCAAAGATACCAGCATATAATGGCAAATGTTGAATGACATCATGAAGATGAGGGTCTAGTTCCAACTACTCAAAAATTTCTGTATCACCTGCCATGATTAGTAGACAACAAGAAACACAAAAACAAGATGTATCCTCCTGTCAACTACTAGATGTGTTGGTTGTAATTCTCTCAAACTAAATTTGTTCAAAACAAGCGTTTACAAGTTCTTACCAAGCAAAACAGGAGGTGACGGCAACCAACAAGATAACAACCTCGAAGATAGTGTATCGGTGCCGTAGCAACAAGACCTGTCAAGCTGTAGTCGTATATGTGGAGCTATAGTTGGGCTGAAAACAAGGAATAGCTAGCACTACGTTAGTTAAAATCAGGAAAGCTGAATAATTGTTCAACGGCGGTACCGTGCTGGTCCTAGCCTAGACCGAGCTAGAGACGCGAGCCTGGACACAAGGGAAGGCACAACGCATCACCGAAAACAATAGATACTCACAATGAACAGATCAACCCCTTTCTTTCTTTTTTCTTTTATTTTTTTCTTCTTCTTTTTTTCTCTTTTTTTTCTTCTTTTCCTTTTCTGTTGGGGCACTAAAATCTTCTGATTGATGGTGTAATAACAAAAAAAATGGCACCATACAATCCCTACCAAAATAGATTTACAATTCTTATTTCAGGTAGCCAGATGCGCAAATCTCCAAGGCAATTGCGGAGTGCTCAGAAGGAATTTTCAACAAAGGTCAGATGCGTTGGAAAGAGCATGAGTTAAGCTTTCCAGATTGTACTAAAACACCCAATTTGGAGATTGGACACGGAAACTGCAGCAGTTTTTGTGTCGCGCTGGACAGGAATTCCGAAACAAAAAGTGACAAGAACTCGAAACTCTAAAGGAGTAAACTAAGACCAGCAACTCGACGCAATCGATGCAACCAAAAACTCAACAAGCCCTAACTAAGTAGTACTAGCAAAGGCTCAAAGGATTTATAGGATTGCGGTAAAACTAATCTACTATTTTTTTGCTTTTCTGGACTATAGGGAAAAAATCAGCAAAGAATTGGATAATCTCACCGATAAACCTTGCTCTGATTACCAACTGATGTGAACCCGCTAGAGTTTATGCCCGATCTTTCGATGAGAGGCGTGGGGGATAACTCGATTGGAGGAGACGACGTTGACGGCCTGACTACAGCCTTCCAAAGACTGCGCCTTAGCAACCGATACACCACCTCCTATGGATGTCGTGATCTTGTGGAAGCACGTCACCCGGTCCTGTCCTGCAAGCAATCGAAGAACTAGCAAGAACAAGTATCGAATAAGTACTGAAATTACTAGATGGGAATGAAGTGTTCAATCTCAAACTCAATCACAAACGAAGTGGGGTTCTGAAGACTCGAAGACAGGCGGTTGGACTAGCACGCGCGCTTACAAGCAAGTAGCAATGGCTAAACTTGATCTAAACAAAACCCAAGTGTTCTTGGCGGCGGCTAAGGGGTATAAGACAAGGGAGGACGACCACAGGGGTATATGACAGGGTAGAGGACGACCAGGACATGGTTGGGGTCGTTCCAAAACCCTAGGACGCGCCCCTATTGAAGGTCCTTGTTTGATTTTGGTAATTGAGTGACAACTTAGGTGGACTAATATGTGTTTAAGTGAAATACACAGGTGATTAGTCCACAGCTAATTATGTGATGAAGGCGCTCATTGCATATGAGACATGACATGGAGTCATGTGACTAAGAGGAGAAGATCAAGACAAGACTTGGTTTGATGGACCGGTTGCAAGTGTGAAGGGCAAGTCAGAGGCTAAGCGCTGGACCGTGTGGCGGGGTGCTTGAGCAATGACTTGGCGCCGATGGACCGATGCAACGGTGAAGAGCAAGTGAAGTCAAGATCGATGAACCAATACGTCGCATGATGATATGAAGTGGATCATATAATTTGTGATGACGTTGGTGCATGTGTTGCATCAACATTGGAGGATGGAATGGAATGCACAAGGCAAAGGTATAACCAGTAGACATTTCATTTAACCGGTCATAGGTGAGTAGAGAAGTTTATGACCGGGTTTAGGATAGATGGCCGTACTATCAAGAGGGGCAAACTTGTTTGCATATCGGTCATCTAGTCCCACTTGATCAATAACTTGCATGGTTTGCATTTAGATGAGTGGCGACTAACCTTGGAAATGGGCGTTGTTGAAAATCATGAGGAACTCTGTTCTGACAGAAAGATCGGACAGTCTGTGGTGGCGTGGTAAAGAGAGCGGAAAACCCTTTGAGAAATATTTGTGAAAATACTAATTCACTCACACATAAGATGGTACACTTATGTGGTTGGTACATTTGCAAAAGGTTGAAGGTTTGGATGTTGGTTATGGCTTGGTGTGATCTTGGTTTGCAATTCTGCTTTGATCCAAAGTGTTTTGGGTCAATATTTCAGTTGGGTTGGATAGCCCTCTAAATGAGCTTTCCATAGAGTCCAAGATCACCTAATTTGGACATCGGAGCTAAAAGTTATGGCCGTTTTACCGAGCTTCGGTTGTGCTGAAAAAGGGTCCGCCTATCTGGTGGCGGACCGTCCGGGGGGTCCAGACTGTCCGCGACCAGGTGGGCGGACAGTCTGCAGTTTGTTTTCAATGCGAAGAATTTTGTGAGGCAGACTGTCCGGCGTGATGTGGCGGACGGTCCGCAGGTAAAATTTTGTGAGGCGGACCGTTTTCACGGACTGTTTACACAGAAGCGTTTCCGAGCGTTCTAGAGGACTTTTGTGAGGCGGACAGTCCGCGGGAAAAAGTTCGAGTTTGGCCGGTTGATTTTTGTGTGGGGCGGACGGTCCACGCCTGATGGGCAGACGGTCCGCCAGAGCTCTAACGGTCATCTCTGACACATTTTATAGCCGTTGAGATCTGAGGCAGACGGTCCGCCAGTTGTACTGCGGACGGTCCGCCAGTTGCGCTGTTTGAGCATAACGGCTAGTTTTCTCCCTCCCTCTATAAATAGGAGGGTGCCCGGGGCTTGGGAGGTAGGGAGCACCTTGGGAATGTGTTTCCCATGGTAGTGCTTGCCTTGGGAGTCCACTAACTCACTTGTTCATGCAAGATTGCGAATCCATTGCGAGTGAGTGCGAGTCTAGTGCATTGCTTTGAGAGATTGCATCGAGTGGCACTAGGTGTTCGTGTTGCAAGTCGGTTTGCTTGTTACTCTTGGAGGTTGCCACCTCCTAGACAGCTTGGTGGATTGAGGCTCCGTTGAAGCACGCAAGGAGATTGTGCGGTGCTCCGGAGAAGGATTTGTGACGGGGATTGTGCTCACCCCGCGGGGATCGCAAAGAGCAACTCTAGTGGAGCGTGTCATTGAGTTACCTCACTTGCGAGTGGTGTCTTGGAGTGCCCGGAGTGGCCAGAGGCTTGAGAGCTTTGCCCAAGAACCATCGAGGTGTTGGTCGACACAACGAGGATTAGCTTGGTGACAAACAAGTGAACCTCGGGATAAAAATCACCGTGTCAACATTGTCTACTCTTCTCCGTGGTTTGCATTTCTTGATCACAAGCATTGTATTTACATCTTTATATATCTTGTGCTTGTGTCATTGCTCTTATAATTAGTTGGCTTGTGTAGCTTGCTAGTTGTCTTCTTGCTTGTGTAGCTAGAAGTAGTGATCTTGTGAATAATTAGCTTGTGTAGCTTAATTAGTCTCTTTGCTTAGTTTGTGTAGCTAAGTAAATTGAGCATTTGGATTAGACTTATGTAGTCTTGTCCATTGAGCATTGTTAGTGGGCTTAGGGGCTTTGTGCTTTTGCTTACTAGTTGTGTAGGAGCTCCCCGGTGTGTGAAGTACTAGTGGCATAGGTTTGTGTGACCTTGCTCCTAGAATTATTTAGGTGAGCTCGTGCTAGCCCGACACCTTAGTTGCTTGTTTAGGATCTTTTATAAGGTGCTATTGAACACAGATAGAGGGGTGAAGTCTTGGCTAGATCGATTGTTTTAATTCCGCATTTGTTTCAGTTAGCCGGTGCATTAAGTTTTAGAAAGGACTATTCACCCCCCCTCTAGTCCGCCATCTCGACCCTACACCTATTGGCCCCCACTTGATACACGGCCCATCGGCCCAAATTCATGTGACGCAGCACTGTGGACAGAAAAGGTCTCTGTAGTAAATTGATGATTGCGGCTGAATCCGAATAGATATGAAGATACGTCTAGATCCATATGAAAGTAGACTTGATAAGCTTTCCATCAAGTACTTAAACACTCAAAACGGAGTCCGTATGAAGTCATGGCGGCCGTCACAATGCAGCACTTTCCTGCGGTCCGAATCCAGCGCCAAAACGTGTTGGACTTGATCTCTTTCTATGTTTGGGCCAAAAGTGCCGTGGTGGCCTGGTGGAGGACGTGGGAACACTTGGACTTGGTCGCCAATCAACTTCTTTGGTCCTCCATTCCTTCCATGTGTGTCGAGCACTCTTTTTTATCCATGTATGTATTTCTGAAAATAACAATAAACACACATCATGCCGCAGCATCAATTCATCGAATATAGCAACAATAATCATGATATAGGATTGATTCACCTTTTGTTTACAAGCCATTAATATGGTCATATCGAAGCTGGTGATGTCCTCATCAATAGGTTTACTGGTGGGGCTCATGAGATGACAGCCCATTAGTATGGCCTATATATATGTAATGGGGACGGTCATAAGGGGTCCCCTAAACTAAGGGATAATCACCCTTGAAAAAGCGCAAATCAACCACAGTCAAAACTCCACAAACCAACGAAGGTCAAAGTGCACCAAGCCCACGGCCCAACATAGGCCAACGGCCCATTTGAGACCCCCCGAAAGGGTCCCAATGCGCGCTCCATCTCCGCCTCGATCGAGGGTGCCGACCCACCTCGAGCAAACAGCAAACTCCGCCTCGATCGAGGCCCCCGCGGTCGAACCCCGCGTGATCCTCTACTCCAGAGACTCCGCCTCGCTCGAGGCTTCCCCTCGACCCGCCGCACGGGAATGCCTGTCCGTTGCGCTGGCAGACGCATTCAATGCTCAGCGCTGCCACGGGACGCCAAAGTCAAAGGCTGATCACGAGCCATCCCGCATAGTGACTGAATCGCGTCCACCAACTCCGGTCACTGTGCGACCAACTCCGATCACTATCTGGCCAACTCCGGTCACTGTGCGGCCATCCCCGACGCTGTGCCGGCCTGCGGGGCTCTGTGCAACCCTGTGCCATCAACTCCGGTGCTCCTATACTGCCTACTCCCGTGCTGATCCACTGACGAAGCCCTCGACGGGGCATGGAAGAACCCTTGAACGGGTGTACGGACGACGGCTGGGCATGGACGCCGGTCAGCGCGACCCCTCGAAGATGCTCCAGGAACCACCACGTTGTGTACTGAAGCTAGCAGACGCTCAACGATTTGCGCCGGGTAAAAGGATCCGCAAGGACGACTGCCACGCCTAGCGCCATACTCTCCAGTGCTCGATGACAGTGGATCCAACTGTGCGACATGTGTATCTCTGCCCCTCCTTGAACTATAAAAGGAGAAGGTAGACTCCCGGCCAAGGGCCAGCGACGATAGGCAAGCAACAAGCGACCAAAGCAACAAACAACACAGCCATTCGATATGCTTGGGACTCGGAGGCTTCCCCTCCTCTTCCACCTTGCTTGTAAACCCCTACTACAGGCACCCCGGTGTGGGATATGCATCCCCGGGTACCCTTAAGACAGAGGATCGAGTCCTATTAGAACTACTCGGAACTACTCGTGTACTCCTACTAGGACTCCCATATTGTAACCGACTAGGAACCTACCATGTAACCTTGCCCCCTGGGATATATAAAGCAGGGCAGGGGTCCCTAGCTCGGTAGACCATACAACTCAACTCACGTACAATACAATCAAGCACACAGGACGTAGGGTATTACGCTACTCGCGGCCCGAACCTGTCTAAATCTTCGTGTTGTTCGTGCACTATCGTTCCTAGAACTCGGTGAGACCCACAAATCTACTCCCTAGGGGTACCCCCTAGCAGACGTGCTGGACATAAATCGTCAACACATGGTGCCCACCATGGGGCCTACTCACTGAAGCTCGACATTAGGCGCGATGGGATCCAACACCGACCTGGCTACAACGCCACTAGGGCCTCCTGTTGCGCCTCGGCAGTCTTAGCACCAGCAGCCAAAAATACGATGCACCGATCTGGCTACAATGCCACTAGGGCCTCTTGTTGCGCCTCGGCAATCTTAGCACCGCACTCCGGCACACCCCTCGGGGAAGGCCCAATCGCCCCAAAAGACTAGTCTGATAGGGGAAGGGTGGCTCTCCCTTTTAATGTGACTTCCTCCTCCCTAGATAAGAAAGGTCGGATTATTCAGAGGCTCACACAGTCGCCGCCCTAAACTCAATCACAAATGAAGTGGGGTTCTGAAGACTCAAAGATGGGCGGCTGGACCAGCACGCGCGCTTACAAGCAAGTAGCAATGGCTAAACTTGACCTAAACAAAACCCGATCTGTTTGTGGTGACTATGGAGGTATAAAAGAGGGTAGAGGACGACCAGGACGTGGGTATGGTCGTCCCACAACCCTAGGACGCGCCCCTATTCGGTCCCACTTGATACACGGCCCATCGGCCCAAATTCATGTGACGCAGCATTGTGGACATAAAAGGTCTCTGTGGTAAATCGATGATTGCGGCCGTATCCGAACATATATGAAGGTGAGTTTGGATCCATCTAAAAGTAGACTTGATTAGCTTTCCATCAAGTACTTAAAACGCCCAAAACGGAGTCCTAATGCAGTCGTGGCGGCCGTCACAAGTCAGCACTTTCCTGCAGTCCGAATCCAGACTTTCCATAACGTGTTGGATTTGGTCTCTTTCCTTCCTTGGGCCAATGTGATGTGGTAGCCTGATGGGAAACGTGGGAATACTTAGAATTGGTCCCCAATCAACTTTTTTGGTCCTCCATGACTTCCATGTATGTTTAACACTATTTTTGATCCAGCTATATATTTCTGAAAATGACATTGAACACACATCATGGCGTATGTTCATATCCGAGCATGTGATGTCCTCATCAACGACCTGCCGGGATCTGGTGCGCGAGCTGGGACGAAGCCCTCCCACTAGCGCGAACGAGTTGTTCGATGTCGCCACCAGCTTCGCCTCTGGAGAGGAGGCAGTTGGGGCCATCTTCGACGGCAAGAAGGGAAAGCGTGCGAACGAAGCGCCCGCGGAGGGCAGCAAGCCCAAGGGCTCCGCGAAGAAGCACAAGAAGGGCAAGAAAGCACCGTGCGGTCAGGGGCGCGACAAGGACCCAGACGAGACCCTCGCGGTCGATGCAGCTCACAAGGGCCCTCGAGGCCCCCCTCGAGGGGGAGGCGTGTTCGACGACATGCTCAAGAAGCCATGCCCTTACCACCAGGGCATGGTCACTCACACCCTCAAGGAATGCGAGATGCTCAAGAAATACTACAAGTGTGTCACCTCGAAGGACGATAATGTGAAGAAAGACGTGGACGACGGGAGCAAGGACGGCTTCCCCGATGTGGAGACCGTGTTCTTCATCTTCGGGGGGCCAACGGTGAACATGACACCCTGACAGCACAAGCATGAACGTCGAGAAGTCTTCTTCGTTCATAGGTCCGCACCAACCTACTTCGACTGGTCGGAGGAGACCATCTCCTTCAACCGCGAAGATCACCCTGATCACGTCCCAAACCCGGGACAATATCCACTCGTCGTCGACCCCATCATCGACAACACACGCTTCTCCAAGGTGCTCATGGATGGAAGCAGCAGCCTCAACATCATGTATTCCTCCACCTTGGAGCTCATGGGGATCGGCCGGGACAAGCTACGCCCCAGCAAGTCGCCATTCCATGGCGTTGCGCCGGGGAAGCGGGTCCACCCGCTTGGGCAGATCGACCTGCCTGTCTGCTTCGGCACGCCAGACAACTTCCGCAAGGAAATCCTCACCTTCGAGGTTGTGGGGTTTCATGGAGCATATCACGCCATCCTTGGCCGCCCATGCTACGCCAAGTTCATGCCGATCCCGAACTACACCTAACTCAAGATGAAGATGTCAGGGCCAAAGGACGTCATCATGGTGGGGCCATCATTCGAGCACACCTACGAATGCGACGTAGAGTGCGTTGAGCGCGTTGAGGCGCTCGCGGATCTGGAGAAGATGGCGAACGAAGCCGTCGACTCCGCCCACAAGCACGCGGGTAGCTTTGAGCCCGCCGAACACACCAAGGTGGTACCCCTCGACCCTTCTGCCCCCGTGGGCAAGACGCTGAGGGTCAGCTCCACCCTCGACAGCAAATAGGAAGCAGTGCTCGTTGACTTTCTCCACGCCAACGCCGACATCTTCGCGGGGAGCCCCTCGGACATGCCAGGCATACCGTGGGAGGTCGCCAAGAACTCCCTTGACATCCTGCCCCACTCCAAGCCGGTGAAGCAACGCCTGCGGCGCTTTGACGAGCAGAAGCGCCAAGCGATCGGCGAGGAGGTGCGCAAGCTCTTGGATGCCGGATTCATCAAGGAGGTATTCCATCCCGACTGGCTAGCTAATCCTGTATAAGTTAAGAAAAAGAATGGGAAGTGGAGGATGTGTGTAGATTATACTGGTCTAAATAAAGCATGTCCTAAAGTTGCTTTTCCTTTGCCATGTATTGATCAAATAATAGATTCAACTGTGGGATGCGAGCTTTTATGTTTCCTTGATGCGTATTTCGGTTACCACCAAATAAAGATGAAAGAGTCCGACCAGCTCGTGACTTCTTTTATCACCCCCTTCGGCATATTTTGCTACGTCACGATGCCTTTTGGACTCCGGAATGCTGGGGCCACGTACCAACGGTGCATGCTCCATGTTTTCGGGGATCACATCGGGCGAACCATAGAGGCTTATGTCGATGATATCGTTGTAAAATCCAGGAAGGCGGATGACTTGGTTAACAATTTGCGTGCCGCGTTCGATTGTCTCCGAGCTAACGGGGTAAATTAAATCCGGAGAAGTGCGTCTTTGGGGTGCCTCGTGGCATGCTCTTGGGTTTCATCGTCTGTCAATGAGGCATCGAGCCCAACCCTGAGAAAGTCTCGGCCCTCGAAAGAATGGGACCGATCCGAGACCTAAAGGGGGTACAAAAGGTATTGGGTTGCTTGGCGGCCCTAAGCCGCTTCATCTCACGACTCAGAGAGAAAGGCTTGCCTTTGTATCGACTCCTAAAGAAGCACGAACACTTCGTTTGGACCCTCGAAGCCCGAGAAGCCCTCGACAGGCTAAAGGCATCGCTCGTCATGTACCTATTTTAACACCGCCGAAGGACGACGAGCCCCTCTATCTCTACGTGGCCGTGACGACCCAGGTCGTTAGTGCGATCATCGTCATAGAAAGAATGGAGGAGGGTCACGCTCTGCCAGTCCATAGGCCAGTGTACTACATCAGCGAGGTGTTGTCCGACACCAGGATGCGATATCCACACATCCAGAAGCTGCTCTACGCGGTAGTGCTGGCACGGCGCAAACTGCGCCATTACTTCGAGGCTCATCCTATCACCGTGGTCTCATCTTCCCCCTGGGAGAGATAGTCCACAACCAGGACGCCACGGGTAGAATAGCCAAATGGTCTGTGGAGCTGATGGGTGAGACTCTCACCTACGCGCCTCGGAAGGTGATAAAGTCGTAGATCTTGGCAGATTTCGTTGCTGAGTGGACCGACACCCAGCTGCCCCCACCTCAAATCCAAGTCGAATGCTGGAGCATGTACTTCGATGGGTCGGTGATGAAAACTGGCACGGGTGCTTGCCTCTTTCTCGTCTCACCCCTCGGAGAGCACATACTCTACGTAGTGCGCTTGCACTTCCCGGCGTCCAACAACATGGCAGAGTATGAAGCCCTCCTCAGTGGGCTCCGTAACGCCATCGAGCTTGGCGTCAAGCGCCTCGACGTCCGGGGAGATTCTCGGTTGGTCATTGACCAAGTGATGAAGGACTCCAACAGACACGACGAGAAGATGGAGGCATACTGCAATGCTGTGCGACGACTCGAGGACAAATTCCATGGCCTCGAGCTCAGCGCGAAAGTACAACGAGGAGGCAGACGAGCTTGCCAAGATCACGACGGGGCGGGTCACCGTGCCCCCGAACATCTTCGCCCGCGACCTCGCCGAACCCTCTGTCGACTTCAGGACAACCGCCAAGAGCCCCGGCGCACCCTCGGGGATCACCCCCTCCAGAGTTGTGGGTGTCGAGCCCTCGGACGAGGACCCCTTGAAAGGGGAACCCGAGGCCTCAGACCATGGAGCATCCTTGGTAGACGAGGCTAAAGTGATGGAGATCGACGAGGTCCCACCCTCTCGAGACTGGCGTGACCAGTACCTCGCTTGGATCGACCGAGGGGAGCTGCCCCCGGATCGGACCGAAGCATGGCGCATCGCCAAAAAGGCCAAGTCCTTTGTTTTGATTGACGGGGAGTTATATAAGCGCAGCCCTTTGGGGATCTTGCAGCGATGCATCCCTATCCCTGAGGGTAGGGAGCTGGTACGAGACATACATGCCGGTATGTGCTGCCATCACGCGGCACCACGCACCCTCATCGGCAACGTGCTCCCGTAGGGCTTCTACTGGCCCATGGCGGTTGCTGACACCGACGAGGTCATGCGCACCTGCGAAGGGTCTCAATTGTACGCGCGCAAAACCCACCTCCCGGCGCACGCCTTGCAGATCATCCCCATCACGTGGCCTTTCACTGTGTGGGGACTGTACCTCGTGGGTCCTCTGCGAGCGGCGCCCGGGGGCTTCACCCATCTGCTGGTGGCCATTGACAATTCTCGAAATGGTTCGAGGTTCGAGCCATCAGTAGTATCAAATCTGAGCAAGCCGTGCAGTTCTTCACATACATCATCCATCGGTTCGGGGTACCCAATTCAATAATCACCGATAATGGCACCCAGTTCACGGGCAAGAAGTTCTTGGAGTTCTGTGATAGCTACCATATCCACGTGGATTGGGCGGTTATAGCACATCCACAGACGAATGGCCAAGTAGAGCGTGCCAACGGCATGATACTACAAGGCTTGAAGCCAAGAATCTTCAACAAGTTGAACAAGTTTGGCGGAAAATGGGTCTCGAAGCTATCCTCGGTCATCTAGAGCCTCAGAACAACCCCGAGCAGAGCCACGGGCTTCACCCTCTTCATCATCGTCTATGGTGCCGAGGCTATCCTCCCCACAGATTTGGAGTACGGGTCCCCGAGGTTCAAAGCTTACCGAGAGGAGCAAAATCAGCAAGCCCGCGAGGACTCCCTGGATCGCGTGGATGAAGCCGGCGACGTGACGCTCTTGCACTCAGCATGGTACCAGCAGTCCCTCCGACGATATCAGGCGCAAAGGGTTCGACGTCGAGACCTCAACAAGGGGGACCTCGTGCTGAGGCTTCGACAAGACAGTCGAGGGTGCCACAAGCTCACTCCGCCGTGGGAAGGGCCGTACATCATCGCTGAAGTCCTCAAGCCCGACACGTATAAGCTCGTGAACGAGAAGGGCGAAGTCTTCGCCAACGCTTGGAACATTCAACAGCTACGTCGCTTTTACCCATGAATGTCCAAGTTTCTTTGTACATTCTTCACAACGAGTAATAAAGAAAGGTCACAAACAGGAGGACTCGGCTTTGCCCTCGACAAAGCCAAGTCCCCCTCGGGGGCTACATTAGGTGGAACCCCCCCTCCTAAATGGTCCCATTAGATATTTTCTTTCAAAACTTTTTATCGCATTGCGCCCCGCGCATTTTGGAAAGGATAGAAGCAGGGCGCGAATTGACTAAGGCCAAGGCCGGCTGAGTCGTGGGACTACCTATGCCTCCGGGATACGGCATCCCCCTCACCACCCTACGCCCAAGTCATTTTGCGAACGTGACCTACCCTGCCGAAGTCTTTACAAACCGTGAACAATGCAAAATATCAAATTATGCCTTAAACAAATTGTGCGAGCAAATTGTTCATTACATGCCAAATGAAAATTAAACCCTAAGCAATGGACTATCTACTTTCTAAACGCTTCAGGGCGCATCTTCCCCGTCTCGAGAGCCTGTAGCCGCAACGTCTTCTCATTCATCCTCATCGGGGAAGAGGTCGCCCTCGAATAGCTCAGCAAGTGTTGCGGCGGTACCCTCGGCGACAGCATCGGCCCCCTCGACGACTGCAACCGCGGCGTCATCATCGAGGTCTTCGGCGACGATGTAGCCCGCAGCCAATGCCTCGAGCTCCACAACAAAGTGCATCGATATGACGCCGAGCCGAAGGGCACCCTTCAGGCACATGGTGACGCAGTCGCCCAAGGATCTCAGGCGGCTAGCCACCAAGCTACCCGAGGGGATCTCCTCGCCCTCGAGCTCCCTGCACGCAGCGACAGCGGCACCCTCCAGGTCCTCGAGGTGCTCCTGAGCCTTCGAGTACGCCACCTGGAGGGACTCCGCCGATGCCGACGTGTCCGCCACGATCTTCCGCAGCTCTAAGACATGAAAAAACAAATATAAGTCTCGACGAGCTCAAATAGACAAAAATACTAATAAAAGGCGATTTACCTTTAGTCTGTTCCCACTCTGTTGCCAGCAGCGGCTGCATGGCCCTCGTCTCCTGCAGCAACACAGACATCGAGGCCCCCCTCTCCTCGGTAGAGGTCTGCAGTGCCTCGACAGCAATGCCCCGCTCAACTAGAGCCTCGATGAGCAGCGCGATTGCTGTTTCCCTGGACTCGAGTCGGGTCCTTGCCGCCGCGACTGTTGCCTCCCTCTACTGGAGTTGGGCCTCCATCGTCGCGCACTCCTGCTGGAGCCGGGCCTCCATCACCATGCGATCATGCTAGACCTGGGCCTCCACAACTGCGCGCTCCTGCTAGAGTTGAGCCTCCACCGCAGCGCGCTCTTGCTGGAGCTGGGCCTCCATCACCGTTAGCGCCTCGGTCTTCTCTTGGCGAGCGGCGCCGAGTCTCGAGACCTCCTGGGCCCTTCGCTCCGCCAAGGCCCTCTGGGCGTTGCGCTCATCCTTCACGCTGGTCAAAGCCAACCATGCTCGCGGCCATTGGCTTGCGCTACAGTCAGCACGACGCGCAGCTTGTCCACCTCATAGCGAAGGTCCTCGTTCTCCTCCATGGTTTGACGAAGGTTGGTGTGCTATTTGGCTATGTAAGAGATTTTTTGCCCTGCCATTTCTCTCAATTGCTGCCGAAAAGAAACACACGCGATGAAAACATGTGTTGGCACTTCTTACAATCCAATATCAGGATTGTGAATCCAGGTACTAAGGTAAGGAGTATTTCAGTGGTTTTTCTTATGGCTCAGTAAAATATATAAATATTCTGCAAGCGCACAGAATTACCGTTGTAGCCTTCACCAGGGAGTAATCCGAGGTATCGTAATTTATATTTCCGCAGGGAAGCTTTGGCAAGATTACTAGCAAACAGATATTCGAGACTATCAGAGAAGGGTACACTACTAGCCAGACAGGGGATCAACGGTATTGGATAGGAGTGGTTATACCGTGACACACAGCTCAAGGGTGGCTCAAATAGGAAAGAGAAGGAATAGATAGTTGGGAGGACAACGAGAAGAGATAGAGGAATCCTGGGTACTTTATCTACCTATGTCACTCAGGCTTAGAGATATAGTGGCTGAAGAGCCAGTACTCACAGATCATGGTTAACTCTAATGTCTTAGCTTCTGGACAATAGAACCTATGACACGCAGAATGGGATGAGAAGGGGTGCCACCAATCCTACACTCTGGGATCCTGCAGGGCACGACGAACGTGATGGACTACGTAGGCCGTATAGGGCTGTCACCACCTAACGGCTACCACCTCCGTAGACATGGGGACAAACTAAGGCCACTGGCTAGTCTGGGAACCACTCCCACACTAGTCAACAACTACTTACTCCGCTAGCAAGAGCAAGCAACCTTGTCAATACCCCAGTGACAATTCACCACAAGTATTGAGCAAGATCAAAGAACCAGCTAAGACAAAGACTTAATCAAGATCTAGAAGCACTAGAGCTACAACTAACTATAGTCTAAACATGATATAGATGCAACTAGAATAAAGTAGAAGCAAGCTATAAATGACAAGGGCAAAGTGATAAAGATAACTATATTGATAACTCAAAGTCTTACAAAAGGAAAAGGAAAAGATACAAGAGCTTATACCAGAGCTTCTGAAGACGACTCTGGAACCTCCGAGGCACAACTCGACTCAATTCTAACTCCCAACTAAACTATCCTAACTCTACTAGAAAGAAGTGGAATGAGAGCTCCTTGGCTTGAGTGTGTGTGTTACAAGTGAAATGCCACTGCATTTATAGGTGAACTAGGACGGTGGAGAGGAGTGGCGGCCAAGGGAACCAGGGGGGTACCTCCTAGAGATTCGGGTGAATTGCCCGGGTTCGGGCGAATCCTAGGATTCGGCCGAACCCTTGGATGCACCGCCATTTTCTCCCACGGCCTGGATTTGCCCTCCTTGGTCGGTTCTGGTGCTGGGGTTGGTTTGAGCGAATTGGGAGATTCGGCCGAACCGGGCCCGACACGTGGCCGGCCTCCCCAGCACCGCCTTTGGTCTTGGACCCCCCTGGGCTAGCTTCTGGTGATGGACGATCTGGCCCAGGATGAGGTGGCGGTCACCCACTTGTCATGCATCGTCATCTACTTGGTCATTGTTGACGTGGACGACTCTCGATGTTGTGCACGACTAAGGGGGGTAACCGGCCGAACGGAGTCATTCGGCCGAATCGGTCAATTCCGACCCCTATAGCACGTATTTCTCGTTGTTGTACCTGCACAAGTGTAACTCACCAAAACTTGTGGAACTCTGTTAGAAATAAACCTAAGTACATGGAATGTCACATATATCCTCTTTTATTCCTGAGTATTGGTGGTCGAAAATGTGCCGTAACGACCGCCAACAAGCTCCCCCAAGCTTAGACCTTTGCTCATCCTCGAGCAAAGATAAAGACTTAGGCTCGGTGGATCAGGAGTTGCTACAATGTCAATTTTCTTGCAGGTAACTTTATAAACAACTAGTACTCGAAAATACTCGAATCATTGGCAAAATTTTACTCACCATTTTACCTATGGGGCTTATAGCAATCTCCTTGTCTTAGGCGGTTGAAAGGTTGAACAGCTTAACTCAGTTTTTTATTCCACTCCTACTCTTTTCAGGGTCCCATCTCGGAGTTTCCACAATTTTCAAAAATTTAAATTTGTTCCTCAATTGGTACACTCGATTGCTCAATTGGTGTTTGTATCCTCACCAAAGGCTTGTGCCTTCTTTCATCGTAAAATCTAACAAAGCTTTTTGTGTGGCTCAGGGACAAAGGATGAAGGCCTACTTGCATCTTATATTTTGCTAAGTCAAAGACCGGATCTTTGGGGAACCAAATCATACCTTTAGATCGAGAAGTGCAAGTGTGGAATATGTGGAGTGGAATGTGGAATGTGGAATGTGGAATGTGGTGGAACTCCTTGGGATGATTCTTCCTCCCCTTGACTTATTTTTGAGAACATGGGCTATCTTTTTTTTTTGCTCAATTTTTTGCCATGCCACTTGGCATGCTTTTCTTATTTCTTATTTCTTATTTTTGCCATGCTCTTTGGCATGCTTTTTTTTCTCTTTCTTTTTTCCATGCTCTTTGGCATGCTTTTCTTTTTGCATAGCCCATGTCTCTATTCAAGGATATTTGGAGAGGAGATCATAGAACATGGAGTATTTATTTTGTGGATGGATGATGACAATATTTGCTAACTCCTAGTGTAGGAATTGCAAGTGAGAGTGATGTGTACGTAAATCTCGATCTTAGAAGCATGAAGGTTTCACCCAAAGGTCACAACAATTTGACAAAGCTCACTAAGACAACAAGCAGCATATGAGTAGAAATTTTTGACTAAGCTTAGCATATGGCTTTGGTAGGTACTTTGACCAATGAGGAACTTTTTTTTATTTTTGAAAGCAAAAGACATCCGAGATATTCACCATACTAAGAGCAAAAGCAAGAACTCAACCAAATCTCACTATATCATTCCTCACAACAACTTAGACTTGGAATAAAGTATGTGCTCCCACAAGGTTTTCAGGTTCATTTTACTCATGCCAAATAACTCAAGTACTATAAAGCAACTAGTTGGAAACAAAGCACTTGCAAAATTAATGACAAAATAACTATTCATCATTTCTAAGGTGATAGGCATATGGTTCATTCCATGCATAGTTGGGAGTTATTTTATTCAAGGGAAATATTTTTGGTGTTTTCAATTTAAGGTGGAAATAAAATGGAAAGGGAAATGGAAATTGCAAGATCAAAGTGCTGAAGGGACATCGAACATACCTGATAGGGGTCCTCCCCCAAGCTTGGATTCTTCACTAGTAGGGTCGAAACATTTGATCCGTCTGCTGCTGGACGTCGTACCGTAGAGAGTCCAGCACGCCGCTATTCTCTTGGTGATACTGAGAATGGTGTGCCAGGGTGTCTTCAATGCTCCGTGTACGGTCGTCGAGGAGGTCGACTCGGTCGGAGATGTAAGACAACTCTCGACCGATGTCGTAGCCACTGGGTGCAGCAAATCATGCGGACCGAGAGTGCCCAGGGAAGTATGGTCGGGAGGCACAGTCGTACCCTCCCCCGTACCATCCCTGGGAGTACTCTGAGTCCGTACTCAGAGCATAGTCCCAGTAGCCTGAGGCAAAGTAGTCCGGGTCCTGGGGTTGTCTAGAGCCTCCTGCTCCAGACGTCCCAGAACCTCCGTATGCATCGTAAGCTACCTCGAATGCAGACGTGTGTCGATGTGGCTGCGTCGGTGAAGTTTCTGGTTCTTGAGCGGTGAAAAGCCTGGCGTCACGCCTGGCTTGCCCAGGGGTAAATGGCCCCTCTCCTGCAACACTGTGCCAAGCCGCCTCTCTCCGAGGAGGAGAGTCATCCGTCTCGGTACTCAACCTGAGTGTTAATTTCTTAGCGGTATACAACCTCAGTCCTGCACAAGGCAAGGGCACCTCGGTTGTAGAATCGCGATAGATCATAACCAGCGTTGCATCGGGCGCCTGTCGTATCATGTGACCTTGCACAAAGTGCTCAGCATCCACGACGGGTCGCGTTGTCTCTAAGTATGCAAGTTGGGCGCCCTCCAGAACGCCCAACTGGTTAGCAAGGCGGGTGACTAGAGAAGTCCGCCACGCTACCCACGCGAGAGTGATGAGACATCCAATGGGCAACCATATCTTTTACTGGAGAAACAACAACTCGTTTAACCATGGCGTATAAGAACTGCAACTCGACTACATTGACGGGACGCAAATCAGAACGTGGAAACACCATCATAGCCATCCACCGATGCATGAAACGCAAGGTGGGGTTATGAATATTGTTAGTGCGTGGTGCAGAACAATTGGTGTTTCCCGAAATCTTTTTCTAGAACCCGTCCCGACTGAAACTTTTCAAAATTTTGGCAGGCTCCAAAGAACAATGACTAGCAAAACCCAGAGCCGTACTCAAATCCCTCCAAGAGTAGGAATACTCTTGGTTGAAAATCGAAAGCGAACACCCTCCCATCCAGATGTGAGAGTCGAAAGAAATTCGAGGGTGAGGAGATACGAACCTGGTTCGTCGACACGCCAGAAGTTGCCCCAGCCAACGGCTTCGAAGACTTCTAGAAACTCTTCGTCCATACCCGTTCTTACGAGCAGGTCCTACACGTAGACACGGGTATGCTCAAACTCCTTCAGGCGTAGCATGTTGAAGACGTTCCGCTCCAGATCCGTCCGGAGAATGATGTCACTCTCGTTCAGGAGCTGCCGGGTTGGGTGCGAGGCGAAGCCTCTCCCCAAGTCGGCTGCCCCTGACTCGTCCACATCCATCCAGCTTGAACCGCGAGACGGGGCTGGGGAGCTCCTAGCATCATCCGAGCGTTTGCTCAGCTGGGCGGAGCGACGGAACGCGGAGAAGAGCTTCGACACGCTTCCTGCAAAAGGTTAGCGCAACGACTACCCGAAGGACTGAATATATGGGGTTAGCACAAGTAAATCAAGTCAGTCGTTTTTTGCGGGGATGAAAACCTCCACAAAAGATTAGTCGTTCTTGTGGGTGTCAGAAACCACCACAAACACGTTCAAGTTTTAGCACAAAGATCAAACAAAGGCAAAATATTTTTTTGGGATTTTTCAGAAATGCAAATGAACCAACTTGAGCAAGAACTTGAGCAAGGAACTTGAGAGAGAGAGAGAGAGCTTCTGGTGGAAATTTTTTAGTGTGTGAAGGTGGAATGAAGCAAGCAAGCAAGGGGTGGTATTTATAGGCAAGGAGGAGAGCTGGGGCTCATTTGGCCGAATGGCCTGGTTCGCTCGAACCAGGCCAATTCGCCCAAATGCCCCATGTGGGTGCTCTCTCTTTCTTGCCTCCCACTAGCACTAAAAATTTGCCTAGGTCCAACACTAGGGCATGGGCACTTTTGTGGTTTTTGGTAGGTGAGATGCAAAATTGACATGACCAAAGTGGAAGTTAGTGGAGTCACCCCCATGCTGCCATGTTTTGTGATAATTGGTGAGTGTGCAGCCATGTTGAGTGGGGTAGACATGTTTTGCTGGTTGGTGATGATGGTAAATAAATGGAGATGTTCTAGAAGGGGTAAAAGTGATGAGAATTACGTTTTACACCCCCTGTAAATAAATTTCAGCACGTTGTCCATTTATTTTTACCATGCTTGCATTTTTTTTCTACTCTCTTTCAAATTAATTACACAAGTGGTTCATTTATTTTGGAAAAGGAAACATGCAAATGCAATGATGGAAAATAAAATTTTGGAAGGGAAACATGAGATACATACCGGTTTTCCTCGCGGTGAGAGCTCGTGTTTAAAGTCCGTGAGCGGGACTCCTCCTGTCTTCAGTTGATTTTGTCATCGTCCGATCCCGGAGTGAGTTGTTCGGGCGATGCAACCTTCTTCCGCCACATCTTCTTAGTCTTCTTCTGTGTCGGTGGCGGTGGGATCGGTTCCTCTAGAGAATTCCAGAGGGCTTGGTCTTCTTCGTATTTCTTTACGAGAAGATCCATCTCTTCTGCTTGCATTGGTCCTGTCGGCTCATTCCGTTTGAACTGCTCGCGACCGAGTATTTCGAGCTCTCCTTTGATGAGTGCCTTCAGGAAACACTCGGCGCTCTTCTGCTCCGGTGTGAGAGGCTTTGTCTTCTTCTCTTTCCGTGGTTGAAACTTGAAGTATATCAATCTTCCGTCGATACGGAACGAGATTTCTCTTGCATCCATATCGATTCTAGCCCGGGCGGTGTTCAAGAATGGCCGGCCCAACACAAGGGGAAATGGATAATCGTTCCCCGTGTCAAGGACGACAAAGTCCGTAGGGACAAAACGTCCCCAAACGCGGACCGGTACATTCTTGATCACCCCCTCTGGGTAGCGGATCGTTGAGTCCGCAAGTTGTACCTGGGCATTTGTAGATGACAAAGTAGGGTAGCGTAATTTCTTAAATAATACTTTGGACATGATGTTTATGCTGGCCCCTAGATCATAGAGAGCATCATCAATGCAACGATTCCAGATCGTGCACTGAATGATGGGTACTACGGGATCTTCCTTCCTCTCCGGAGAGGTCTTCGTGATTGCTCTCTTAGCAGCTCTTGGTAGGTAGGTCCATCTTTGTATTTGTACTTGGATGTGCACGATCTTACCTGCATGATTAGTACGGAATGTACTACAACACACCTTACCTTGTCTCGTAGTAACAGCATTTACTTTTTCGATGGAAGGTTCGGGTTGCCCCGGAATCTTCCCCGATTCAGTGACAGGAACGGTTGTAGCTAACTGAGCAATTTGGGTTTCTATCATTTTATTGAAACTCAGTTGGCTTTTCGTAGCAGAAGCAAAGGAATCCAGACTAGAGTCTATGCTTTCCAGAATTTTATCGTTAGCAGCAAGCTTTTTATTGATATTTTCAGTGATTTTACCCTGGCCAAACACTAGATCTCTAAGTGATGGCTGATTATTGAAATTGTTGGAATTGAAATTGTTACCTTGTTGAGGCCTCTCGAATGGGAGGTTTGGGCGCGAATTCCAGCCTTGATTACCGTAGTTGTTCGGTCGATACCCGTTGTTGTTGGAGTTGTTGACGTAGTGGGCATCCTCTCGCATTTCGGGGCACTCGCTCCCGAATGGCCAGTGTTGCCACAGACCTCGCAAGTCATGCGAGCATCCATGGCTTGTACCGTTTCTTGAGCAGGGGCCTCTAGTTTCTTCATCAGGAGGTCCATCTTGGCAGCGAGCATGTCCAGAGCTTCAACTTGGTGAACTCCTCGGGTCCAAGGTTGGGCGCGATCGTCGGACCAACCTTGGTTCTCGACCATCTTCTCTATGAGGGCCTTTGCACGGCTCTCCTCAAGAGAGAAGAAAGAACCTCCAGCAGCAGCATCCAGATACTCACGGGCAGAGCTTCTAAGCCCGTGGTAAAAGGTTTGAATGATAAACCAACTCTGCATACCATGGTGAGGACAAGCAGATATATAGTCCTGGAGGCGATCCCATGCCTTCGGGACTGTTTCATCTTTTAGCTGCTGGAAACTAGCAATTTTGTTCCGGAGGGCGTTGGTTTTCCCAACCGGAAAGAATTTTAGCAAAATGCGCTAATGCACTTATCCCAAGTTTCTATGGCTTCGCAGTTAGCATAAAACCATTTTTTTGCCTTGCCTAATAATGAGAAAGGGAATAAATGAAGGCGAATGGCATCAATGCTTACCCCGCGTATGGTGAAGGTGTTGCAAATCTCCAAAAAATGCGTATGGGGAGGAGGCAGAGGTGGGGAGAGGAGGGGGCGGTGATGGCAGAGGGGCTAAGGAGGGGGGCGGCGGCAGAGGGGGCGAGGAGGGGGCAGCGATGGGGAAGAGGAGGGGTCGGGGGAGCGGGTGGAGGGGGCGGTGGTGGGAGGTGGCGGGGGAGCGGGTGGAGATCATGGAGGGGGCAGGGAGATGGAAGAAAGAGAGAGAGGAGGAGGAAAAGAAGGAAAAAATATGACGGGTGGGCTTCACCAGCGAGTAGTTGATATAGAGGATGAGATATAGAGTATGACGACTGTGGAACAAATTGGTCTAGAATAGAGAATCTCAATTACTATGATAGAATATTCATTTTTTTGAGACGAGGCACTGCCCCATCTCCATTTCACATGGAAATATTGAAGTTTGGGGTTTACAGAAGCAGGTTCCAAACAGAGATAAAGAGTGCCTGTCTCTCGGACGTTCTACCCTGATTCAAGCTAGAACTATCGGAACTCCAAACATCCAGGATTCCCAGATGCTTGGAGTAAGACCCCGTGAGCGTTAGTGTTGACACCATTTTTTGGCATCAAGGTCAAAGATACGGTCAGGGGAGTCAAGCCGTTGAAGGCCGACATTCATACATCGAGGTTAGGGAATCAGCCGATGAAACCCAAGAAGTACAGCCGATTTACTTGGGAGACGACAAAGCCGACGCAGTTGATGAACGCAGATTTGGTCGATACACGTGGCGGTGAGGCCACATCAAATTCAACTTATTTTAGGAGTCTTTTTCTATTAGGAAAGTATTGTTTTCTTTTTTTCATCAAGTTTATAAGTCGTAATCGACCCAGAATCTGTATCAGTAGATTATAAATAGCGGCCTGAGGGCCACGAATAAAGTTTGTATACACACCAATCAAACAAACTTTTACTCTATTCGCATCGCATCTACTTTTAAACCCTAGCTTCAGTAGTTCACGAGTTCTTTCAAGTCTTCGCAGGGCTGCATCATCTTGATCTTCGGCTTGCTTGTAAGTTCTGCTTTTACCTGGTGCTCTCTAGGCTTTAACTACCGGGTATATCGTTGTGGTTTCATCTAGATCTCCTAAAAGTTATCGAGCAAATTAGATTTATAAATCTAGTTTGTTCACAAAGTTATCATAATTGTTAGATTATATGCTTAAGTGCCTCATTTTTATCTAAATCTAATTATTACACCCTTGTATCGAACGTTGTTGTATAGCCAATCAGATTAGCCGATTTTAGGTTATTTCGGTCTGCTTTGCTGTTTTGTTCAAATTTATCGATATTTGCTAGTTCTTGATAGATTCGTTCTGTTAAGTTTTAGCTTATATCACAAATTTATCCAGTCTAGCTACAAGATTTGAATCGCCTTCAAAGCTTTTAAGCAAATAACTGATTTAAGTTTGAACGTGGACTTTAAACCATTCATCGGCAGTTTTGGCTGATCGGATCTACAGAAGCACAGTTCGGAATCATTGCCGATCTGTTAATTTTACACTATTTTATCCCTTGTCAAATACAGGTTAAATTGACTGGCACGCCCTAAACCTAAAGACTAACCGGCTCATCATCAAAGTGAAGCAAATCTTCGAGGCCGATCGTGTGTTCACGAAGATTGTCATCACCGATTTTTTGCATCAACAGTTAGGTTTAAGATTTACAACTCTTAACAAAAGAAAAAACTGACCAGCAACAACTAACTACAGGTTCCCATTTCCTTCATTCGATTTCCACCTTCGGATTCTATTGCTCCCATATCACTGCTCGTCATCTTCATCCATGCCATTGCCTAGAACCGGTGGAAGAGGAAGGGGTGTGCTAGCGGGCTGTCGTGCCAAGACTCTGTGTGCGCAAGACAGCATGATCTTGATCCCATCCACAAGCTTGCCTTGAACCTCCATATTGTACAAACCTGCCCAAAAAGGCATAAAAGAGCATGCATGTATTATCAACTCAGCAGGGCTCTGGATTAGTTTCTGATCAAAACAAGCTTTGTTTCTACATTGCCCAACATAGAGCTGCAAGTCTAAACTGATGTAAATTTCCAATCCACAATTTGTATTGCTTGATACTTTGGGGGATAGTGCTGGTCCCCAGGCATAGTCCCACAATCCCTCATGCCACTTTGACTACTGGACATTTGAAAAACAAGTGATCTATCCTTTCCAATTGATCACATAATCTACATGTTGGATCTCCTACCCATTTTCTTTTTATCATATTGTCTTTTGTCAAAATGGCATTGTTTTCTACTAACCAGCAGAATATTTGCACCTTGTATGGTACTTTGGACTTCTAGATATGTTTATTGTGGGGACCAGAAGCACCACTGGACAGATAATTATACACTGACTTGGTGGTGAACTTCCCAGTCCTAGACCATTTCTAGTATAAGTTGTCCCCGTCATTAGTAAAATTGTACTTATACACCTCATCTACAACCCCTACCCGTTGGTCAAACAGTATGTTATTTAACCAACAACAACAACATAGCCTTTTGTCCTAAGCAAGTTGGGGTAGTGTAGGATCTAGGATTACCGACTAGAGGGGGGTTAATAGGCGGTTTTAAACTTCAATCACAACACTAGAGAAATTTAATTAGAACCTCAAGGGGGGTAAATCTCTATCTATTATAAGCCTATGTTGAGGGGTTTGCAACCTATGATGATAAGAAACAATTCAAGTTCTAGATAGTTAGCTTGCTCAAATTAAATTGCTCAAAGTAAACAACAATGGACAACTCACAAACAAGAGCCAAGAATTTATCCCGTGGTGTCGATGACTTGCCGGCCACCCCTAATCCACGTTGAGATGGATTCAATGTTCAACCGCTTCTCTATCAAGACTCCTCTTGATCTCTAAGCTGGTTAGAACCAAAGAAACGCTCCAAATCTCGATTCCACTAGAGTTGCTCTTCACCGCTCTGGTGAGGTGAGCACAAGAACCTCTCACACCGATCTTCCAAGGCAACTTCACAATCTTTTTGAAGTGCTTAATGGAATCGTGAGCTCCAAGCCGTCTAGGAGGCAGCAACCTCCAAGAGTAACAAATCAACTCGCTCGCTTGATGAGTCCCTAGTGCCACAATGATCAAATCCTTGATGCAATGCACTAGATGCTCTCAATCTCACAAAGAAATGCAATCTCAAAGCAAGTGAGTGAGAGAGAGGAGAACGAGGGCTCTAGTATGTCAAGAAAGCTTCCCAAAGTGCCAAGAGACCTCACACACCCATGGGGGTGGGGTATTTATAAGCCCTCTCCTCGATACTAGCCGTTACGTTCAAAACACGTGAAAAACGGCCCTTGCGGACTGTCCGACCTGCACCCTCGGACAGTTCGAGCTTGAATCTAACGGTCACAATCGCGCAGTCAAACGTGTGTCAGAGATGACCGTTGGGCCGGTCGGACTGTCCGACCGCCACCCGTGGACTGTCCGAGACGCATCACAGACGGTCCGCCAGGCGCGGGTGGACGGTCTCACCCCCTAGAACCCCCAAAACCGTCTCTGTCTAAATTTGAGCTATTTTATAGACTGTTCGAGCTCCACTGCGGACTATCCGACGTTTAACTCAACCGCTCGGAAGTTAGCACATGTGGGCCCTCCTGTCAGCACAGGCCGCAGACAGTCCAACCTTACCCCGCGGACCGTCCGGCAGCTGTTCAGACACCCCGAACAGATATTTTTGATGATTTTCATTTAATTAGTTAACTCACATATCTCGGACTATCCGAGACTAGGCCTCGGACTGTCCGACCAGTCTCGATAGAACTGGATTTATACCAGATTTTCAACACGCTCTTCCTATTATAAGTTACCACTCATCTAAATGCACAACATGCAAGTTAATGATTAAAGTGGCACTATAGACACGTCAAGCCAATGACGTTGATCCCTCTTGATAGTACGGCTATCTAGCCTATCAACCCGGTCATATTTCATCATCTAATCACCTTATGACTGGTCAAAGCAAAAGGCCCTATCTTATACCTTTGCCTTGAGCTTCCCATGATCCATAGCACACATGTCATCCACACATCATCTTTTGAAGCTCATTCCAACTATCAGGACTAACCTATTCTGATATTCTCAAATGAAATTGTTAGTCCACATTGGTTGCCATTAATTACCAAAACTCAATTAGGGACCAAGATGCCTTCAGGTAGGCTAGAGGTGAAACCCAAAAGGCAAAAAGAAAAAACCGTATGTTATTTAACCACCTTGAAAAAATTATTCTCCCATTGAGCCTGAGGAATTCATAAACAGAGATCTCTTTGTCGACACATAGGTCGAAATGAATTGGCAATACTAGACATAGAGGCTTATCCCTTAGCCAAATATCTTTCCAAAACAAACATTTTCTACCATCCTTAACCTTCAGACCACGACCTCTCATGTAAATGTGCTTTGTTTTGAGGAGGTCCTTCCATACTGGGGAATCATCAATCTTATGTTTCACCCCACTTAACGTACTTCCTCTCATGTATTTGGCTTCTATTATATCTTGCTACTTCCTCTCATGTATTTGGCTTCTATTATATCTTGCCAGATCCCTTTTTCATTCTCCAATCTCCACCACCATTTACATAGAAGACTAATATTCATCTTTCTTATGTCTTTTATTCCCAGTCCTCCTTTTTCTTTGGATTTACAAACTTTTTCCCACTTTATCAGGTGATATTTCATTTTTTGCCCACCTCCTTACCAAAAGAAAGATCTTCTTTGTTTATCCAGGATATTAACAGTAGTTTGAGGAAGAAAATATATTGACATGTGATAGATAAAAGCACTCGATAGGCTAGAATTTATTAACGTTGCTCTTCCAGCTATCGATAGAGTATTGCCATTCCAAACTACAAATTTCTTCCCATTTTTTCTCCCAGAGGAGCCCAATCTACCACATGTAGTCCGCTTGGACTCACAGGGACACCCAAGTATTTGATAGGAAAACAACCTATTTGACAATTGAAAATCTCGACATAGTATTTATGTTTCTCCTCATCCCGTTAATTATAATCACTTCACTTTGTGAAATTTATTTTCAGGACTGACATTATTTCATATAAGTATATTAAGATTTTCATTTTCCTAGCCTCTTCAATTTCATCACACAAGCATGCACTCCTCTAGGGATTAGATTTCTTGCAAGTCCAATGATACTCTCATTACATTGTGCTTGTCTCACCGTTCTTACCTAACAATCCGTGATAAAATTAAATAAAATTGGGGAGAAAGGATCAATAATAGAATATTCATTTTAGAGAATAAAAATAGAGTACGAGCGGACAGCATTACATCACCGTTGAAGATTTTTTTTAATTTTAACCAATTTTTAAAGAATATTTAAAAAAACCCTCCCAAACATTATTTGCACCAGGTGACCCTTTTGGTCGCGCCAAGACGCGGGGCGCGACCAAACAAGGCTACCGCGCCAAGGCAAGTGGCGCGGCAAGCCTCCCATCGTGGCACAGCCCGCGGACGGCCGCCAGCTTGGCACGGGCTCTGACGCGCCACATGCTCCGGCGCGACAGGCTTGTCGCGTCAGGCAGGGTGGCGCGACAGCTGCAACATACAGGCCGCGCCGCGGCCTCCCCTCTCTCTCCCCTCCCTTCTTCCTCCTCCAGCCCGAGGGCCATTGCGCCCCCAGATCCCCCCCCCCCAAATCCACCGTTTTGGGGGGGGAAGTGGGGGGAATCGATCTGCACGTCATCCCGAAGGTATTCCCCCGCTTTTTTCCATGTTTCACCGTAGGATTTGGTAGATATGGAGTAGTTTTGGTGGTTTTAGGGTTAGGATTGGATTTCAAAATTTCTACGAACTAGATATTTTTTTATGGATTGGATGCTTATTTGGTACGTAGTGAAGTCTGCCCGTGATTGTGACGTGTAGAATTAGTTGCATGCTTCGATTGTTGAATGTTCCTCATGAATGTATAGTGTATATGCATGAGGTAGTATAAATTATTTGTTTGTGTAATGTAGGTAGTGTTTTGTTGGTTTTAATTCATGTATATGATATTTGTGGTATATTGTTGTGTATTGTTTATGTAGATGGACCATTTAGTTCATTTATTTTATGGTGGGGTTGTGAAAGAGAGTGGAGAATTTGAGAATATGAACGAGGATATTGAGTTGTTTGATACTCATCCAAGCTTGAGGGATGTATTTGACCGTGTGATATCAAAGTATGGATGTGTGGAGGAGGAAGTAACATTGAGAGGTCGATTTGATTGTGGTAAAGCTCGGTCACATTATGTGATGATGACTGTCTTCGGAGCCTCATTGGAAGAAATACAAGGAAATAGTTGAGAATGCAAATGTGGTATGTCTGGAGGTGGTGGTTGACATATGTCGTTTGGTTGGAAGTAATCGCAATGTCGTGGTCGATCATGTAGTTGTTGAGAACCTAAGCCAACAGTCAACCATTTCACGTGATGCTCTTAAGCCTACTCAACCTAATTCGTCGTCGCCCAATCCTGGTTCCCCTCATTTTGATTTAGCGGTGGCTTCGGAGGATTTTGGAAATGATACTATGGAAACTCAACCTAATTCATCCTCGCCTCTTCCTAGGTCCCCTCATTTTGATTTAGCGATGGCTTCGGATGATTTTGCAAATGATAGTTTTGAGCAAGAGGAAGAAGATATTGGCGATGATGAAATATCATTAGGACCGGAAGATGATGATTTCAAAGAAGTGGAAGTAGATGAAGTGTGTGAAGAGGAAGTGGAAGATGATGTGGAAATAGAAGAATTAGACGAAGGTGCACCACAACCTTCATCCATGCAACATGATGATGACCGGTTTAAATATACGGATAGAGAGTTGCAGTTGCTTAAGGAAGTTCATGTTGAACTCCCTTCGGTGGCGAATTCTAGGGACATAAGCATGTGTCACAAAGCCATATGTAACTCCGATTTCATGGAATTGGGAGGTGTTGTAGACATGGAGAACCCGTAGATTCGCAAGGGAATGAAGTTTGATACGCTTGAAGAATTGAAGTTTTTCTTGGCTAACTATGCGGTTAGGGTTTTCAGGCCTTTCAGTGTTGTTCACTCGGACCGGAAGCTAATATATGATGTTATGTGCAAGCAAGGGTGCATGTGGCGTGTTTGGTGTAGAGTAATGAGAAGCAGTGGACAATGGAGGATTAGTAGAGAGTCGTGCAACCTCACACTTGCCGCTCGGCCAAGCCGAAGCAAGAGCATGCGCAGTTGACGGCAAGGTACCTTGGTTGCCGGATCCTTGGTATTATTCACACGGACAGCGACACATAGGTGTCATCTCTTGTGGAATCCATTTTTGCCTTCAGTGCGTTTAGGGTGAAGTATTCCAAGGCTTGGCATGCAAAGCAACATGCTTTGTCTGTGTTGTGGGGTGATTGGAAGGAGTCGTATGCAATGGTTCCACGTGTCCTCACTGTTATGGCTCACTTCAATCCTGGCATTAGATGGTTCCCTTACTCTTTGCGGGTGATGCAGCCTGACAAGGGTATTTTCAAGCATGTTCTTCACAGGGTTTTCTGGTGCTTCCCGCAATGCTGCACCGCTTTTCAATATTGTCGTCCTGTGATTCTTGTGGATGGCACATTCTTGACCGGAAAGTACAAGGGCACATTGATGATGGCAGTTGCAGTAGACCCTGAAAGCCAGCTGGCCCCACTTGCTTTTGCATTGGCCGAGGGGGAGAACGATGGTAGCTGGTCATGGTTCATGTGTCTAGTTCACCGACATGTGTTGGGTCCATCGCGGCAAGTCTGTATGATCTCTGATCGACATCATGGCCTGGTCAAGTGTGCCGGTGATCACATGGATGGGTACCCACCACTTGTCCATCGGTGGTGCATGAGACATTTTGCCGCGAATACGTGGCATCGGCAAAAAAACAAAGATGTTATAGGAAAGTTGAAAATATTGTGTTCGGTGCGAACGGTGCAGAAATTTGAGGAGAAACTTGAAGACTTAGTCAAAGATTTGAATGAGCCAGCAAAGGAATGGTTGCAAAATGAAATGGAGGACAAGGATAAGTGGGCACTTGCTTTCGATGAGGGGGGCCGTCGGTACGGAATTATGACCACTAACAATTCAGAAGCATTGAATAACGTTTTCAAAGGAATCCATAGTAGACCCGTAGCCGGAATCGTAGAGTACTCATTCCACAGATGCAATGAGTACTTTGTGGATAGGTGGCAGAAGGCGCGTGCTTTGCTTGATAATGGTGATAGACTTGGTAAAATTGCTGAGGAACACTTGGCAGAAGCGGAAGAGCGTTCTGTTCATCAAATTGGGGAGCCATATGGGCCCGAAAGAATGGTGTACTCTGTTAGAGGTGCTGGAGGCACAACAGTTGGCGGAGAGAGTCACGGAGGCCGCAATTATAGAGTAGATGGCGAGTGCTCATGCATGACTCCACAATTAGCACACCTACCATGTTCACATATGATTACAGCTTGTAAGGCTAGAGGCTTTGATTTCAGTAGCCCCACGTACATGTCACCGTTGTACATGAGAGAAAACACCATTACTATATGGGAACCAAGCTTTGAACCATATCTAGATCCTACACAATGGCCACCGTACAATGGTTTGGAATATATCCCAGACAAAGATTTGATGAAGGTAGGAAAGGGAAGGAGGAGGATGAAACGGTTGAAAGGCGATATGGATGCATCTCAAGGCCGGTTTGTTGCCGACTTTAGCCTCGGGGAATTTGATGCTTCGAAGACCGATAATCGATGCTCCAAGTGTCATAATTTTATTAAGAACTGTAAGTGCCGGAAGAAAAAGAGAAACGGGAAGAAATCAAAGGGCAAAAAAAGTAGCAAAACTTTAAGAAAAGAAAGTGTAGCGACAAAGGTATATAAGTCATGTATTGTTAGATAAATATATGTGCTTTTTTCAATATATGTAATGCATATGTGCTTTTCAATATTTGTAATGCATATGTGCTTTTCAATATTAGTAATCCCTATGTGTATTTTTTCGTTGAACTAATAAATATTTGTCCAATTTGCAGGATGGCGCACCCAGTTTACCCTCTCCTTGAGTTGGCTTACGACAGCAAGCACCATGCACACTTCATCGCCGACAACCATGAGGTTTGTTTAGTTTCATACCAATTTTTTTAATTTCGCATGTTATTCAATTTTGTATGAATTTCCCATTGGTTTCTCAACTTTGAATCTTATGGACTTAAATTTTCACTTTGGCAGGAGTTGGCGGTGTTGCGGCCACGGGCACACAAGCCACTCAGGTGGGATGAGTGGTATAGTTCCTTCATTGGTAGAGCCAGTTTTCTTGAGCTAGCCTGCTTGGTTGTTGGTGGTCTCCCACAGATGGATAATGCTCTGTTGAATACTATGGTTGACCGATGGCGTCCGGAGACCCACACCTTCCACCTACCTTGTGGGGAGATGACGGTCACCATGGAGGACGTCGCCATGATACTTGGCCTTCTGCTGGAGGGTCTTCCAGTGACCGGGATAATTGAGAGTGACAACTGGAGGGATATGGTTGAGCAGCACATTGGTTTACGCCCTCCAGAGCCTCCAGAGAGGGTGTTAGAGATAGGAAGACTTCTGGTGTCAGCTCGGCATGGTTGAAGGCAAACTTCAACCACTGCCCACCGGGAGCAGATGAGGCTACAGTTGAGCGCCATGCTCGTGTTTGGTTGTGGCACCTTGTCAGTGGATTCTTATTCTCAGATGCTTCGGGTAACACTGTGTCTTGGGTGGTTGGGAGAACATTCGTGTTTACAGTTGGGGGTCAGCGGTGCTTGATTGGCTATATAGGCAGTTGCGTGATGCCTGCAGACGTACTGGTGAAGATTCCAATGTTGGAGGATGCGTTTACCTACTACAGGTTTGGATTTGGGAGCGCATCTCCGTTGGTCGACCACATCGTGGCCAGGTGGAGGTATATATCTTGTTGAGTCTTCAATATTTGTATATAACTATAATTATATTGTTTGCCTGAATTATAGAGTTGTTATTTCCCTTGTTAGCCATGGCCGCATCAAGATGCAGGACCGACGGTGGCATACCTTTGGAAGCAGGCTGTCGAAGTATGTGGTCCTCCGGCGAGGCGCTACAAGAGCTACATCAACGAGCTTGACTGCGTAACACAAACTCAGGTAATACATTGACCTACATGTGACTATAAATCACATATGCAGCTAGATTGTAATTTTTTCTGCCAATATGTAGGTTGAGTGGCACCCATACGTTGAACTTCTTGACCACTTCGAGTAATGAGGACATCACCGCCAACGATACAGCCACACCATCTTCTCCTATCATTGCCGGTCCTATTACTCGTGCT
The DNA here is from genome assembly GCA_033239725.1 of Echinochloa phyllopogon. NCBI lineage: Eukaryota > Viridiplantae > Streptophyta > Magnoliopsida > Poales > Poaceae > Echinochloa > Echinochloa phyllopogon. Next base: position 33,146,069 of record BTCW01000014.1, on the reverse strand, counting down.
CATGCTAGACAACTTAATCATCAGGTGAGTTCACTCCTGAGTTCATGTTCATCATATTTAGACTGTGGAGAACCATGCACTCTTGTTTTGCTTAGGAATCATGGAGAGGATCGAGAACGAAAAGGATTCACGCGGGCTGGATTCAGGCTGCAGAAAAACATCAACTTGTGATGGACGCCACGGTTGTATACTGACTCGGATTGGGGTGTTCAAGTACTTCACGGAAAGCTTATCAAGTCTACTTTCGAACAGATCCAACCGCACATCTATATCTCTTCGGAGTCGTCCAGAATAGTCTATTTTCTCCGAGATGTTTTTAGCCCATGATGCTGCGCCATCTTATTTTGGCCCAATGGGCCGTGTATCATGTAGAGTCCATTATGGACGCGTCCTAGGGTTGGAGCATGACCCCAGCACCCCTGTGGTCGTCCTCCCTTGTTTTATACCCCTTAGCCGCCACCAAGAACACTTGGGTTTTGTTTAGATCAAGTTTAACCATTGCCACTTGCTCGTAAGCGCGCGTGTTGGTCCAGCCGCCCGTCTTCGAGTCTTCAGAACCCCACTTCGTTTGTGATTGAGTTTGAGATTGAACACTTCATTCCCATCTAGTAATTTCAGTACTTGTTCGATACTTGTTCTTGCTAGTTCTTCAATTGCTTGCAGGACAGGACCGGGTGACGTGCTTCCACAAGATCACGGCATCCATAGGAGGTGGTGTATCGGTTGCTAAGGCGCGGTCTTTGGAAGGCTGTAGTCAGGCCATCAACGTCGTCTCCTCCAATCGAGTTATCCCCCATGCCTCTCATCGAAAGATCGGGTATAAACCCTAGCGGGTTCCCATCAGTTGGTAATCAGAGCAAGGTTGTTCGGTGAGAGATTCCAATCCTTCCCCCTATTTTTTTCCTACAGTACACAAAAGCCAAAAAAATTAGTAGATTAGTTTACCGTGATCCTATAAACCCTTTGAGCCTTGCTAGTACTGCTTAGTTAGGGCTTGTTGAGTTTTCGGTTGCATCGGTCGTGTCGAGTTGCTGGTCTTAGTTCTGGTCGTTTAGATTTTCGAGTTCTTGTCATGTTTCGGTCACGGCTGTACGCTACCTATTGGTTCCTGTGTTGGGCGAATTTGAGTACTCATTGGTGATCCAATCCGACCAGGATTTGGCTAACTGTGAGAAAAGAAAGACCAAACCGAACCCCCCACATTGAGTTGCAATTCGAGTTGCAATCGGTTTCGGAGTCCGAGTTGCTTGCTGCTTCGTGTTACCTTACCGTGCAGCTGTTGATTTGTGCTTATATATTGACGTGTTCCGGAAAGGCAACAATACTTCATATTCATACTCGACCTCTACAAGATTGTGCATAAAACAGATCAGTTCGCCTTACTCTAGAGAGAGAGAGTATCTTTTTTTTACCAGAATACCCCTGTACTTTCTAAAAAAGTTTATGTGGTAATTGGCTGTTTGGGATCCTCTTTGTGATTCAGTTTTAACTAACGTGATGCTAGCTATTCCTTGTTTTCAGCCCACCTATAGCTCCACATATCCGACTATAGCTTTACAAGTCTTGTTGCTACGGCACCGATACACTTCATTCCAGGTTTGCAGACTTGTTGGTAGTCGTGCCCTCCTGTCGAGCAAGGTAAGAATTGGTAAGAGCTTGTATCACAGGTTGAGAGTGAGCGCCTTACAAATAGCTACGTCCTATTAGTTGTAAGGCTTTTATTTCTTCACCTATTTCTCTTGTTGTCTCTGTTTGTTTAACCATGATAGGATCAGAAGGTGATGGTGATGGGTCTCCCAGTAACAAGATCCCACAGTCTCCTCGCACCAAGGGCATCAGGTTGGTGAAGAAGCACAATGAGGGGATTGATAATGACTTGCTGGTGACGAATGAGAAGATGGGGCAATTGGAGGCCTCACAGATTGCGACCAATAACAAGCTTACAAAGATGGAGGCGTCACTGGCTCGTATGGATAAGAGTCTTGCTGCACTTTTGAGGCGATTTGATGCGATGCATGCTAAAACCACTAGCGGGCGTGATGGAGATGACAAGAAGGGCGACAGCAAGACTGATAAGAAGGAAGAAAGGTTTGACGACAATGCATACAATGAGGATACTGAAGTCGATGACCAAGATCCTGCTCGCCGCCGGCTACGTCATAATCGCCGAGGTATGGGTGGTCATCATCGACGCGAGGTACATGGTAATGATGATGCTTTTAGCAAGATTAAATTTAAGATACCTCCTTTTGATGGTAAATATGATCCTGATGCTTATATTACTTGGGAGATTGCCGCTGATCAAAAATTTGCATGCCATGAATTTCCTGGAGCTACGCATGTTAGGGCTGCTACTAGTGAGTTTACAGATTTTGCTTCTGTTTGGTGGATAGAACATGGCAAGAAACATCCTAATATCATGCCACAAACTTGGGATGCTTTGAAACGGGTCATGCGGGCTAGATTTGTTCCTTCCTATTATGCACGTGATCTATTACATAAGTTGCAGCAATTGAGACAGGGTGCTAAAAGTGTAGAAGAATATTATCAAGAATTACAAATGGGTATGTTGCATTGTCAAATAGAGGAGGGTGAGGAACAGAGAAATTTGGGACATCGTTGAATATAAAGATTATAACAGCATAACAAAGTGTTTTCATATTGCTTGTAAAGCTGAGAGAGAAGTGCAGGGACGACGTGCGGGTGCAAGGTCTAATGTTTCTGCAGGAAAATCAGCACCATGGCAGCAGCGCACGACTACGTCCTTGACCGGGCGTGCACCTCCCCCAACTCCGTCGCCGAGTCGTTCAGCACCACCGCCTCCTTCCAGTGACAAGACACGTGTTGTTCCCACAAATTCAGCAACAAAATCTGCCCCAAAACCAGCCGTTAGTACTTCCTCAGTTGCCTCCACAGGTAGAACAAGAGATATCCAGTGTCACCGGTGCAAGGGTTATGGGCATGTGCAGCGTGATTGCCCAAACAAGCGCGTTTTGGTGGTTAACAATGATGGTGGGTATTCCTCTGCTAGTGATTTCGATGAACAAACACTTGCTTGCGGCTGATGATGCAGGTAGTGAGGAGCCACTAGATGAACAGATTGGTGCGGAAGATGCGGAGCATTATGAGAGACTCATCGTGCAGCGTGTGCTTAGTGCACAAATGGAGAAGGCGGAGCAAAATCAGCGGCATATATTGTTCCAAACAAAATGTGTAATTAAAGATCGTTCCTGCCGCTTGACCATTGATGGAGGCAGCTGCAACAACTTGGCTAGTAGCGACATGGTGGAGAGACTTTCACTAACAACAAAACCACATCCACATCCATACCACATTCGATGGCTGAACAACAACGGTAAGGTAAAGGTAACCAAGCCGGTTCGAATTACTTTTGCTATTGGTTCATATCATGATGTTGTTGAATGTGATGTTGTGCCTATGGAAGCTTGTCATATTCTGCTAGGTAGGCCATGGCAATTTGATACAGATTGTAGACATCATGGTAGATCAAATCAATATTCTCTCATACACAATGATAAGAAACTTGTTTTGCTTCCCATGTCTCCTGAGGCTATTGTGCGTGATGATATTGCTAAAGCTGCAAAAGATAAAACTGAGAACACTAAAATTGCCAAATCTGCTGAAAGTAAGAAAGATGAGATAAGATTAAAAGGGCATTGCTTGCTTGCTACTAAATCTGATATAAATGAATTGGTTGCTTCTACTTTTGTTTCCTATGCTTTGGTGTGCAAGGATGCTTTGATTTCACTTCACGATATGCAGCAATCTTTGCCCCCTGCTGTTGCTAACATTTTGCAGGAGTATTCGGATGTGTTTCCAAGTGAGATACCAGCGGGGCTTCCACCAATGCGAGGGATTGAGCACCAAATTGATCTGATTCCTGGTGCATCTTTGCCTAACCGTGCACCATACAGAACAAATTCGGAGGAAACAAAAGAAATTCAGCGGCAAGTGCAGGAGCTACTCAACAAAGGTTATGTGCGTGAGTCTCTTAGTCCTTGTGCTGTTCCTGTTATTTTGGTGCCTAAGAAAGATGGAACATGGCGTATGTGTGTTGATTGTAGAGCTATTAATAATATCACCATTCGATATCGACACCCTATTCCACGTTTAGATGATATGCTTAATGGGTTGAGTGGTGCTGTTGTGTTTTCTAAAGTTGATTTGCGTAGTGGGTACCACCAGATTCGTATGAAATTGGGAGATGAATGGAAAACTAAGTTCGGTCTATATGAGTGGTTAGTCATGCCTTTTGGGTTAACTAATGCACTAGTACTTTCATGAGATTAATGAACGAGGTTTTGCGTGCTTTCATTGGGAAATTTGTTGTAGTATACTTTGATGATATTTTGATCTACAGCAAATCCATGGTTGAACATCTTGATCACTTGCGTGCTGTTTTTAATGCGTTACGAGATGCACGTTTGTTTGGTAATCTTGAGAAGTGAACCTTTTGCACCGATCGAGTGTCTTTTCTTGGCTATGTTGTGACTCCACAGGGAATTGAGGTTGATCAAGCCAAGGTTGAAGCTATACAGGGATGGCCTATACCAAAGACTATTACACAGGTGCGGAGTTTTCTAGGACTTGCTGGTTTCTATCGCCACTTTGTGCAGAATTTCAGCACCATTGCTGCACCGTTGAACGAGCTTACGAAGAAGGGAGTGCCTTTTCGTTGGGACAAAGAGCAAGAGAATGCTTTCAATATGCTGAAAGATAGGTTGACACATGCACCTCTCCTCCAACTTCCTGATTTTAATAAAACTTTTGAGCTTGAATGTGATGCGAGTGGAATTGGATTGGGTGGTGTTTTGTTGCAAGAGGGAAAACCAGTTGCATATTTTAGTGAAAAATTGAGCGGGCCTGTTCTGAATTATTCCACTTATGACAAAGAATTGTATGCTCTTGTTCGAACATTGGAAACTTGGCAGCATTATTTGTGGCCCAAAGAGTTTGTTATTCATTCTGATCATGAATCATTGAAACATATTCGTAGTCAAGGAAAACTGAACCGTAGGCATGCTAAGTGGGTTGAATTTATTGAATCTTTTCCTTATGTTATTAAGCACAAGAAAGGGAAAGAAAATGTTATTGCTGATGCCTTGTCTAGGAGATATACATTGTTGAACCAACTTGATTACAAAATCTTTGGATTAGAAACAATTAAGGACCTATATGCTAATGATGCTGATTTTAAAGAGGTGTTGCTTCATTGTAAAGATGAGAAAGGATGGAACAAATTCATCGTTAGTGATGGGTTTGTGTTTAGAGCTAACAAACTATGCATTCCAGCTAGCTCCGTTCGCTTGTTGTTGTTGCAGGAAGCGCATGGAGGTGGCTTGATGGGACATTTTGGAGCCAAAAAGACGGAAGATATACTTGCTGGTCATTTCTTTTGGCTAAAGATGAGAAGAGATAGCACCCAAACGGGTTGAGTCCGGCACGACAAGGGCAAAAAATGCTCCACTATTGCGTACCCAGCAAGGGATAGCACGGTCGACCCATGGCGAATCCCCGGTGAGGCACGCACCACAACCGTGACCAACTCCTCATCGGTTGACACGAACATGACGGCGTGCGAGGATTTGCCAGGGCACCACCTGATCTCAATTCGCAACCTCATAGCAATATCGTCAGACGACGACTACCCCGACTCTGGCAACGAGGCACACGAGAGCGGCCAGAGGCTCCCCGAATGGGACTACTTAGGGATTCGCGATCGTGAGGCCTTTTTATCATTCCAGGCTGCGGCAGATTATTGCCTAACCTGCTCCGACGACTCTAGCGAGAGGGACTACGATCCCACCAGGGAGTGCTTCGTCGTCCTCCCAGGAAGGGATGGCGGAGATGACGGGGTAGGAGAGCCAGCGCACGCCAGGGATCACGAGCAGGCGCCTGACAACGTTGCGCTTGCACAAGCACAACTAGCCCAAGTCCGCGAACTTGAAGCCAAGCTTGAGGAAGAACACCGACAGGTCCGAGAGCTCCGGGCAACGCTTGAGGACAATCGTCCTATGCGCGGCGCGCGTGCTAGGGTAGCCAGGCGCATAGCACGAGCCCGCATCGAGGCTGATGACGATGTGGACGACCCACTCGCATTAGCTAGGGCAAGCCAAAAGCTTATCGCAGCGGCGACTTTGATCCGAGCCATGCCCCAGCCCTCAACGCCCGAAGGCCAAAATCTGCGCCGAGAGGCGCAGCTCCTAATCGAGCAAGCGGCTGTGCAGCAAGCCGAAAGCTCAGCCTCTCGCATACGCAGTTCCGCCGGTCCAAAAATCGGTGGAGCAACACGGGAGCACGAGGCATCGGCACAGACCCCATGAAGGGACAATCCAATGCCACCCCCACCCTCGAATAAGGGAAAGACCCCCTCGATGCACGAACGCATCGAGAGGAAGCCTCTCAAGGAGCGAATCCTTGACACATGCGGTGACGCCAGCGACGATGATGCTCACAACACCCTCAACAGAAAGAGGCGGGATGTCACATCTCGCGGTTTCCACCCCCACCGTGGAGGCCGCTACGACAGCAACGAAGACAAGAGCTCAACGCCAGAGCCCCCGGGAACCCGGGTGTTTGGCCGGGAGATTCGTGTGGCCCCGATTCCCGCATGATTCAGGCAGCCGACGACCATCACCAAGTACTCGGGGGAGACGGACCCAAAGGTGTGGCTCAATGATTGTCGCCTCGCCTGTCTATTGGGCGGCGCGAATGACGACGCCATGATTATCCGCAACTTGCCGCTTCATTTGGCAGATTCTGCACGGACATGGCTTGAGCACCTACCCGCGAACCAGATTCACGACTGGAACGACCTCGTGAAGACGTTCGTGGGTAATTTTCAGGGCACCTACCTACGCCCTGGAAATTCATGGGACCTTCGAGGGTGTCGCCAAACATCCAATGAGTCCCTTCGTGATTTCATCCGCCGCTTCTCCAAGCGTTGCACCGAGCTCCCAAGTGTGGGTGACTCCGAGGTCATCCACGCCTTCCTCGAGGGCACAACCTACCGGGACTTGGTGCGCAAGCTAGAACGGAGTCCTCCTACTAGTGTAAATGAATTGTTCGATGTCGCCACCAACTTTGCCTCCGACGAGGAGGCGGTTGGAGCCATCTTTAATGGTAGAAGGAGGAAGCGGACGGACGAAACGCCCGCAGAGGGCAGCAAGTCTAAAGGATCCGCAAAGAAACAAAGACAAGGCAAGAAGGGGAAGAAGCCCCAAAAAGCCTCGCGCCGACAAGAGCGGACCAAGGACCCTGACGAAATCCTCGCAGTCGATCCTGCTGCGCCCAAAGCCCCTCGAGGCCCCCCTCGAGGAGGCGGCATCTTCGATGACATGCTCAAGAAACCTTGCCCTTATCACAAGGGCGTCGTAACCCACACCCTCGAGCAATGCGGAATGCTAAAGAAATACTTCAATCGTGCCGCTTCGAAGGACGAAGGGGGGAAAAGGACACGGGTGAAGGGAGTGGCCAAGGCTTCCCGGAGGTGGAGAATGTCTTCTTCATCTTTGGGGGGCCAACCACGAACATGACCCCTCGACAGCGCAAGCGCGAGCGCCGAGAGGTATTCTCCATACACAAGGCAGGGTCATCTTACCTCGACTGGTCAAAGGAGACCATCTCCTTCAGTCGAGAGGATCACCCCAACTACATCTCAAATCCGGGGCAGTACCCGATTGTCGTTGATCCCATCATCGGCAATACCCGGTTCTCCAAGGTACTCATGGATGGAGGCAGCAGCCTCAACATCATGTATGTTTCATCTTTGGAGCTCATGGGCATCGGGAGGGACATGTTGCGCCCCAGCAAGGCGCCATTCCATGGCGCTGCGCCGGGAAAGCGAGTTCAGCCCCTCGGGCAGATCGATTTGCCAGTTTGCTTCGGTACCCCTGACAACTTCCGCAGGGAGACCCTGACCTTCGAAGTGGTGGGATTTCGAGGTGCATACCACGCCATCCTTGGCCGCCCATGCTACGTCAAGTTTATGGCCATCCCAAACTACACGTACCTCAAGTTGAAGATGTCGGGACCAAACAGCGTCATCACCGTGGCCCCATCGTTCGAACATGCCTACATATGCGACGTGGAATGCGTTGAGAGCGCCGAGGCACTTGCCGAGGACGAGGCTCTCGTCGCGGACCTGGAGAAGATGGCGAACGAAGCCATCCCCTCCACTTTGAAGCATGCAGGCAGTTTCGAGCCCGCAGAGCACACCAAGGCTGTGCCCCTCGACCCCAGCGACAAGACGGTGAGGGTCAGCTCGACCCTCGACACAAATAGGATGTGGTGCTCGTCGACTTTCTCCTCGCCAACACCGACATCTTCGCGTGGAGCCCCTCGGATATGCCGGGCATACCGAGGGAGGTCGCCGAGCACTCCCTTGATATCTTGCCCCACTCCAAGCCGGTGGTTCAATGCCTGCGACGCTTCGACGAGCACAAGCGCAGGGCCATTGGTGAGGAGCTGCGCAATCTCCTCGAGGCCGGATTCATCAAGGAGGTATTTCACCCTAACTGGCTCGCTAATCCTGTTTTAGTTAAGAAAAAGAATGGGAAGTGGAGGATATGCATAGATTATACCGGTTTAAATAAAGCATGTCCAAAAGTCTCTTTTCCTTTACCACGTATCGATCAGATTGTAGATTCAACCGCGGGATGTGAGCTGTTATGTTTCCTTGATGCTTATTCTGGTTTCCACCAAATTAAGATGAAAGTTTCTGACCAACTGGCAACCTCCTTTATCATGCCATTTGGTATCTTCTGCTATGTCAAGATGTCGTTTGGCCTTCGAAATGCCGGAGCTACATACCAGCGGTGTATGCTTCGTGTTTTCGGAGATCATATCGGGCGAACCGTAGAGACATACGTTGACGATATTGTTGTAAAATCCAGGAGGCGAACGAATTGTTAAACGATTTGCGCATTGCGTTTGATTGTCAACGGGCCAACGGGGTAAAGCTAAATCCGAAAAAATGTGTTTTTGGGGTGCCTCGAGGTATGCTCTTGGGTTTCATAGTCTCTCAGCGAGGCATTGAGCCCAACCCTGAAAAAGTCTCAGCCCTTGAACAGATGGGACCGATCCGAGACCTAAAGGGGGGTACAAAGGGTATTGGGATGCTTAGCAGCCCTAAGCAGGTTCATCTCGCGTCTCAGCGAGAAAGGCTTGCCCCTGTACCGACTCCTAAAAAAGAGCGAGCATTTTTCTTGGACCCCCGAGGCTCAAAAAGCCCTCGACGGGCTAAAAGCGTCACTCGCGTGAGCGCCAATTTTAACGCCACCTAAGGAGGGCGAGCGCCTCTACCTCTACGTAGCCGCAACAACTCAAGTAGTCAGCGGAGTCATCGTCGTAGAAAGAACTGAGGAAGGACACGCTCTGCCCGTCCAAAGGCCGGTATATTACATCAGCGAGGTACTGACCGAAACTAAGACGCGATACCCACAAATCCAGAAGCTGCTCTACGCAGTAGTGCTAGCTCGGCGCAAATTGCACCACTACTTTGAGGTTCATCCTGTCACCGTGGTCTCATCTTTCCCCTTGGGGGAGATACTCCGCAACCAGGATGTCTCGGGTAGAATAGCCAAATGGTCCGTGGAGTTGATGGGCGAAGCCCTCACTTATGCCCCCGCAAAGCAATAAAATCGCAAATCTTGGCCGATTTCGTGACAGAGTGGACCGACACACAGCTGCCCCCACCCCAGATCCAAGCCGAATGTTGGATCATATACTTCGACGGGTCGGTGATGAAAACCGGTGCGGGCGCAGGCCTGCTCTTCGTCATGAACATATAAGGCACGTGGTACGCTTGCACTTTCCGGCATCCAATAACATGGCCGAATACGAGGTCCTGCTAGCCGGCCTTCGTATAGCTATAGAGTTGGGCGTTAAACGCCTCGACGTCCGGGGAGATTCACAACTAGTCATCGACCAGGTTATGAAGGAGGCAAACTGCCACGACGACAAGATGCAAGCGTACTGCAATGCAGTACGCCGACTCGAGGACAAATTACATGGCCTCGAGCTCAACCACATCACGCGAAAATACAACGAGGAGGCCGATGAATTAGCAAAAATTGCGTCAGGGCGGATCACCGTTCCACCAAACGTATTCGCTCGTGACCTAACAGAGCCGAGCATCGACCTCAAGCCAACTCCCAGAGCTCCTGATGCTCCCTCGAGGTCCAAACCCTTGGGGGCTGCGTGCATCGAGCCCATGGACGAGGATCCTTCGAAAGAGGAACCTGAAGCCTCAAGTCAGGAGATATCCTCGGCGGACGAGGGTGAAATTATGGAGATCGACGAGGCCCCATCGTCTCGCGATTGGCGCAACCATTACATTGCCTAGATCAACCGAGGGGAACTACCCTCGGATCGAACCGAGGCCCGGCGCATCGCGAGAAAGGTCAAGTCGTTCCTCATTATCGATAGGGAATTGTACAAGCGCAGCCCCTCCGAAATTTTGCAGCGATGCATTCCAATCCCGGAGGGAAGGGAGCTCATTCGAGACATCCACGCTGGCATATGCGCCCACCACGCGGCGCCCCGTACCCTCGTGGGCAACGTGTTTCGCCAAGGCTTCTACTGGCCCACGGCTGTTGCCGACGCCAACAAAATTGTGCGCACCTGCAAAGGGTGTCAGTTCTACGCACGCAAAACTCACCTCCCGGCCCACGTCTTACAAACCGTTCCTATTACATGGCCATTCGCTGTATGGGGGCTCAACCTTGTCGGTCCAATGCGAGCAGCGCCCGGGGGCTTTACGCATCTGCTGGTGGCCATCGACAAGTTCTCGAAATGGATCGAGGCTCGACCAATCAGCGGCATCAGATCCGAACAAGCTGTGCAATTCTTCACAGATATAATTCACAGGTTTGGGGTCCCCAATTTGATAATTACTGACAATGGCACCCAGTTTACAGGCAAGAAGTTCTTGGAATTCTGTGACGACCACCATATCCGCGTGGATTGATCGGCCGTAGCGCATCCACAGACAAACGGCCAAGTAGAACGTCCCAACGGCATGATTCTACAAGGCCTCAAGCCAAGAATATTCAACAAGCTGAATAGATTCGGCGGAAAATGGGTGTCAGAGCTACCCTCGGTAATTTGGATCCTTATAAACAACCCCAAGCAGAGCCATGGGTTTCACCCATTTTTTCCTCGTCTATGGCACCGAGGCTATCCTCCCCACGGACTTGGAATATGGGTCCCCAAGGCTCAGGGTCTACCAAGAAGAAAGGAACAAGCAAACTCGTGAAGACTCACTCGATCAAGCGGATGAGGCTCGAGACGTGGCGATTTTACATTCAACACGGTACCAACAGTCGCTTCAAAAATATCAAGCCCAAAAGGTTCGACGACGAGACCTCAACAAGGGGGACCTGGTGCTAAGGCTGCGACAAGACAATCGAGGACGCCACAAGCTCACACCGCCATGGGAAGGGCCCTACATCATCGTTGAGGTCCTCAAACCAGGCACATACAAGCTCGCAAACGAGAAAGGCGAAGTGTTCGCCAACGCCTGGAACATCCAACAGCAACGTCGCTTCTACCCTTAAGCTTCCAAGCATTCATGTACATTTGTACTTATTTCAATAAATAAATAATGGACCTTAAAATGAGTAAGACTAGGCTTACCATCGAAAAAAGCCAAGTCTCACTCGGGGGCTCATTCGGGGGACACCGCCTCCTAAAATTGTCCCAATTTTAAGGTTTTTTCTTCAAAATTCTTTCATCATGTCCATCTCCAGTAATTGCCAAAAGGCAGTTCGAGGCATAGATTGACTAAGGCCAAGGGCCGGACGAGTTGAGGGACCGCCTACGCCTTCGAAAGGATACGGCATCCCCCTCGCCACCCTACGCTAAAGTTAGTCTATGAATGATACTCTCCTCGACAAGTCCCTTGCAAATTCAGTGAGAAAAACGTGATAAAGAAAACCATAATTCAAATAAAAAATCGAATGTGCACTTGAAGACAAGAAATTGTTTAAACCACTAGAGTGCTTATTACATAAATATCCCTAACTACTCAGGGAGCAGGGCCTTCGGGGTGGCATACTCTTCGTCTTAAGCGTCGGGAAGGAGGTCACTCTCAAAGATTCACGCGAGGGTGGAAGCAGGGGCAGAGGCACTGGCATCAGCGCTCTCCACGACGGCCAGCGCAGCGTCGTCGTCGAGGTCATCCGCTACCACGTAGCCACCGTTCACCGCCTCGAGGTCCACCCCGAGGGTCTTCTGCACGCCGAGGAAAAGGGCCCCCTTTAGGCGCTCGGTAACGCAACCGCTCAAGGCCCTTAGACGGCTGGCCACCGAGCTGCCCGACTGGGACTCGAGGGCGTCTGACCCCTCGACCTCCTTACAGACGGCGAGGGCTACTTCTCGTAGCTCCTCGAGGTCCTCCTGGGCCTTCGAATAGGCCACGTGGAGCGACTCCGCCTGTGAGGAAGTTTCCTCCACCGCCTTCCGCACCTCTGAAAGCCCAAAAGCAAAATCAGATAAGTTTTCAAAAACTGGAATCCAAATTTAGGATGAGTTCGTACCAAACTTACCTTCTACCAGCTTTTCCTTCTCGGCGAGGGCCTCCCGGAAAGTGCTGACCTCCTGCTGGAGTGTTGTCATCTCTCCTTGTTGGGCCTCGACTGAGACCCGCAGCTCCGTGATGGCGACATCTCCCTCCGTCACCGTCACGGTGAGCAGGTCGATAGCCTCGCCCTGGGTCTTCAATTGGGCCTCAGCCGTGGCAAGCGCCGAGTCCCGCTACTGCAGCTGCCCCCGGGCTTCGGCAAAGGCGGCGCGCTCCTGCTGAAGCTCGCCCTCGAGCGCCGCCGGCGCCTGCGTCCGCTGATGGAGCTCGTCCCCCTGCTGAAGGACCTCCTCTGCCGTCTCCACAGCGAGAGTCCTCTCACGCAGGTGTTCCCGCTCAGCATGGCTCAAGGCCTCCCTTAGCTAATGCACCTCGACGTGCACATCAGCAAGCTCGGCGACCTTTCGCCCGGCCATCTCCCTCAGGTTTTGTTATCAACACAACAGATAAAGGTGAAAAAAGGGGGGAGACGCAAAACACGCAACGAATTTAGTAATTAAACCACTTACCTGGTGGACGTCCAAGCCCCCACCGAGGTGGAGTTCGAGGACTTGCTTCAGAGCTTCCTGGACCGCGGTCCCCAAGGCCTGCTGCTCCTCCCATACGAGACGCTCGGCCTCAGCGGACCCGGCCAGGGCAGGAGGGACGCCGCGATGACCGAGCCCCAAGTTGCGCCAGGCCTCGAAGGCTGGGACGCCAGGCAGGGCGCCCATGGTCCTCTCCACCCAAGGGCTCCAGGTCCCGTCCCGGAATCCCGGAGCACCCTCCTCCTCATCCTCCTGGCCACCCTCGAGGGTGGCCGGGAGGGTCACCATTGCGGCGCCGGCCCTAGGCACCTCCTCCGCCTCCGTCGTACCGCTGCCCCGGCCGCGGTCTGACCTGCATCTTCAGCGTGGGCCGCACCTTCTGGCACCCCCGTGCCCTCGGCCGGCACGGAGGTCTCGGTCACCCCCGCAACAGCAGGGGCCGCATCCTCCAGAGGGAGAGCCGGGGTCATCTCCGTGGCCTGCTCGTCGCCCGCTGCCGCCGATACTTCCACGGGCGTCGCCTGCCCCCTTGATCGGGCGGCCCGTCACGCGAGGGCCGCCTGATACCGGGCGACGATCTCCGTCGCCTGGTGCGCTCCGGACGGGGGCGGCGCTGCCGAACGAGGCGTGGCGCGCACCGACACCTTCAGCGTCTTCGTTGGCACCAACGGAAGCGATGCCGGCGGTCTGGGTTGGCTGACAGAAACCAAGTCAATAAAATTAGACCAAAAAACAACCCATAAATTAAGCCCGAGAAAGGAACAACAACTCACCTAACCCGAATGAGGCTGCTCAGCCTGTGCTTCTTACCACTCGAGGGCTGCCAGGTCCCCGAACGACCGCGGCCCCTCGGCGGTAGGGTCTCGCTCGCGGGCCTCGAGCCCGCGGGTGTAGGGCTTTGCGCCCTAGTGGCCCCTGGGGCAGTGCCCCCCTTGTCCGCCACAGGCGCCGGCGGGCTCCGAGCTCGAGCCCCTGCAGCAGCCGCCGCGGTACTGGGGGACGGCACCCGCCGTCGAAGGTGCCGGGCCGCTCGAGGCCTCCCTACCCCGCGATGACGTCGGGGTCTCCTAGCTTTGCCCCCTCGGGGGCGCAATCACTTCAGCCGCCACCGGCGCGGGTGGCGGAATCTCCACGAGGTCGTCCGAGGAGGACTCCTCTGGGATGCTCTCGGGGGTAGTAGGCGGGGGGCGACCCTCCCTGGCCCGACGACGGCATTCCTTCTCATGCGCCGCCTTTCGTTGGCGCTTCCTTTCCTTCTTCTGCTTGGCCACATCCTTCTGTGCCTTATGCCTTTCGGCAGAAAGGCGATTGGCTGCACGGACCTCACGAAGAGGAGGGGTGGAGTGATACCCCTTTTGAGACAAGCCCTGAAGAGAAAATCCAAGATTAGGCAATCAGAAACCCTCGAGGGTAAAAAGCAAGATTGAATCTAAATCAAACTTAAAACAGGACTTACAAATCGTAAATACCCCGCTTCGGGGCGCATCTTGACGGCGAATAGGACCGCCTCCTTGCAATCGAGCTTGGAAACCTCCACGACTCGGTGTGCTCGGTGCATGCAGTACTCGAGGACGAGGGTCCCCTCCTTCATCTTCGAGCCCTGCCAGGTCAAATCCGCCCTGAGCTGGTCAAGGCGCAGCGCCCTCTCCATCGGCGGCATGACGTACCGCTGGTTGAAGTTCGCGATGACCCCCGCCGCGGTCAGCCCTGCCCTTGACAGTGCGGCGAAGGCGTCGGTGAAGACCTGGAGTCGCTCCTGGCGGTCGGCGGGGGAGACACCATAGCCCCACGACTCTGGCCGCTCGCGCAGCACCTTGCCGGTGTACACCGGCAATTTGTTGTCGACGTTGCAGAGGTAGAACCACCCCTTGTCCCAGTTGGCGTTGTTGGAGGTCATTGTCGCCGGGATGTACTGCCCGCTTTGTTGCCCCCGGACGTGCAGGGTGAGGCCCCCGGCGCGAACCGCCCGACGGAACCCCCGAGACTCACCAACGGTCGTATGCAGCTCACCCCAGAAAAGGTGAACCCATAGGTCCCAGTGAGCCTCTATCCCCAAATACCCCTCACAAACAGCGACGAAGACCGCCGCTTGCGAGATGGCATTAGGGGCCAAATTGTGGAGCTCCACGCCGTAGTGGAGGCACAATCCGCGAAAGAACGACGATGCGGGGACTCCGAACCCCCGCTCGTGTAGCCTCGCCAGGCTCACCACGAAGCGCTCCGGCGAAGAAGGCTCGTGGTGGTTGGACGGCGGTGCAATCCACATCGGCTCATCCGGGTTGTTGTTCGCCGGCAGCACCCCGGCCTCCACCAGCCCGGCGAGACAGGCGTCGGTGGCGATTGAGGGGCTCCACGGAGTAGGGTCAACCACGGTCATCATGACGGACGGTGGTGGGGAAAAGCGAAGACGAAAGGCAAGAGCGGCGGCGCTTGGAAATAGCAGATGCAATCAGAAGGCAAGGGCTGGGTAAGCCGAACCTTTCCCCTTGTCTCTTTATTTATAGTGTAACGCAAAGCACAACCGGCATCCCAGCCGCGTGAAATACGCATTCAATGCGGTTGGCACCGCTGTCACTGACGGCCGGACCCCACGGGTTAGGATAACCACTACGCGCGAGAATCCAGGCGTCGCAGACACCACGTCGCATCGTAACTACCCACGCCTCTGCCGCTCCACCTAAAAAGGCACGCCCGCTTCGCATGCTCCAGGACACGTCGGCCACGATTACAAAATAAACGCTCGAGGCTAGCCGAAAGGCGTCCAAGGTAAGTTACCTCTCCTCGAGGCCCTACTGATCAGGGGTTCGAAGCCCTGGCCCCTCGAGGGTTCGACAGGTGCCCCAGATCAAACAGAGTCAGGGATAACCGAGGGCGTGCGCGATCGAGCCTATCCTCGAGTGCGAAACTCGAGGGCACCCCCATGTTATATTCAAGGCCAGATGGAGGCAGCTAGTCGAGGGATCCCACCGAGGGAGAGCAACGAGCCCTCGACCCCTAACGAACGGGGTCGAGCCCTGCCTAGCAAACCTTTACGAGTGCTCTTATGAGACGTGTCTCCGGACCACAAGCCGACCTCCATCGAACGAGACACGGACGTCCACTTGAATTACCCACTAACAACTCACAGAGGCATCCATAACTCGCGGCCTGCTCGAGGGAAGCATGGATTGCGTCACCCCTCCTCCCCACGAACGGGGCGACAAGGGTCGTAACTCAAAGTCGAGGACCGCCCCTGATCGACCATGCTAGGGCCAGGGCTCGAGGACTCCTCGCGCCACAAGATCGAGTTCCTTGAAGACGAAATCTGTTGTAGCTCACGAAAGCGTGAAACACTGACAGCCCTTGCAGGAGTATATCTACTCATCCAAGGCCTCAGGGGCTACACCCGCGGGTGCGCTAGCGCGCACCCAGCAGAATTCTTCGAGGAAACCTTATCAAAAGCGCCCACGACGAAAAGCCTTTGCCGGACTAAAAACCTACTCCAACAAAGGCTCGGGGGCTACTGTTGGGGGCGATTATTAGGGGTACCCAAACCTATGGGATAATCACTCTTGTTAAACATCAAACTCACGTGCATGACCAGAAAAAGAGAAACGGAATTTAAGGCCCACGGCCCAGCAACGAATGAAGGCCCTCGAGGCACCCCATGGAGTGTCTCGACGCAAAACACAAATCTCCGCTTCGCTCGAGGGAACCGACCCCTCGAGCGAATCGGAGAACTCTGCCTCGATCGAGGCCTGAGGATTGAGCCTCGAGCAACCCACGAAATGGGGAGAGCTCCGCCTCGGTCAAGACCCCCGCTCCGACAGACAATTAATGGCGCCTCCGCCGGGCGTCCAAAGTCAAAAGGCAAATCTCTCGCCATGCCGCCCTGACAGCCACGACCACCCCATCGCATCCACCAACTCCCGTCACTATGCTGCCAACCGAGGCTCTGTGCGGGCAGATATGTGCAAACAGAGCCCGTCACTCCGAGCTCCTGTGCTGCCAACTCCGACGACCCGAAGCTCTCCATCGGGCGGGAGAAACCCTCGAACACACAACAGGAGAAGAAGAAAGGACGACGGAGGTATGTCGGGCCATCCCGAGCATTATACGACCATCCCTGGCGTTGTGCGCACATGTCTCCACTATACGAACAGGGTCAGGTCACTCCAACTCCCTATGCTACCAACTCCCACAGTGATTTCCCACAGAATAGGCTGTGCACAGGCATAGGAGACCCTCGAAATAGTGTACGGACGAATTGTTACCGCACAAAGGACAACTCGGGTCCTCAAAACCACTCCTTGGCGTCATCGCTAGTACAAGAATCGATCACAGGGATCGCAATATCGCGCAACAGCGGACAGAGACAAAGAAGCACGCACGGCGCCATTTCTACTACTGTGCGGCAACTGTGCCTGCACGGCGACACATCCCTGTAACCCCTCCTCCTTGGCCTATAAAAGGAGGGGGCGGACGACCATACGAGAGGGATCAAGATTTCGCACACACTCCAAAAAACCACGATATTGGCACTCTGTCTCAATCATCCGGCACTTGGAGGTCTAGCCTCTTCTCCCAACCTGCTTGTATCCCATACTACTTGTAGTTCGGTGCAGAATAACACATCGCACGTACCACCTTGCTGGAAGTACGGTCTTACGACCGGAACCAGTATAAACCCGTGTCTCGTTTATCTTCTGCATCAACCATTAGGGGAGGGAACACAGCGCATTTCTGGTTGGTGTCAGGACCACGATTTCTAAAAACCGACAATGTCCAAAACATATAGACATATACATATACCGTGAAATACATATGTATTCCCACCGTGCAGAGAGAGCAAAGGCTGCTGTGAGATGTTCCCATTTTGGGTGCAGCCTTGCCGCGCCATGTTGTCTGGCGCGGCAGAAGCATCCTGTCACGCCATTCTGCTTGGCGCGACAAGCGAGCTGTCGCGCCAATTGAAATGGCGCGGCAAGACTGAGTTGTTGCGCCCGCTCGCGCGGGCGATTCGATTTGTGAACGAATTTTTCATGGTGACAGAATGGCCTTGGCGCGACAGCTCTAACCTGTCGCGCCGGCACGCTTGTCGTGACAGGGCCTATCGCGCCAAGCCTGCTGGCGCGACAATAGTGTGCCACGCGCGCGACCGATTTGAGAAGGAATACCTCCTGCGCGACGACTCCATCCAGTCGCGCCACGATGCGTGGCGCGACAGGACCTGTCACACCAAAGCTGGTGGCGTGACAGCTTACAACTGTCGCGCCAATCATCGTGGCACGACAGCCTGTCACTCCATTCATTGCATTCGGCCTTCCCAAGCTGTACTTTTGTTTTCCGTACTACCTTTTGCCTTTGCAGTGCATAAACGTTTGTATTCGTATTCCTTGCAAACACAATGATAAATGCACCACTTCATGGGGAGTCTAGTACATGTCATCACAATTAAAAATACAAAATTGTTCATGGCTTAACCACGAGAGAATGAAAAGTGCATTACATACGAACAAGCACAATAGTCAAGTAGTCTTAAACATTGCTCATAACTACTTCCAAGGACATGCTACTGAGTGCAACGAGGCCACTTTCCCTTCCTCAAAGCGTCAGGATTGTCCTCGAGTGCTTCTTTCGCACGACGAACACGCTCAAGCTTCTTGTTCCTCTTCTCCCTTGCCTTCGCAGCACGCCTCATTTCTAGCTCCTCCTCACGCTCCGTTCTTTCTACCTCCTGTTTGCACCTCATATCCAACCTTTCATTTATCTCAGCATCCCACTTCTTCATTGAATCCCAAAACTTTTTGTCTTCCTTCTTAATCTCAGTGTCGATCCACTGCTCAAAATCGCATAGCGGCGGTGGAGTCTGAAAAATAAATGATCGTTACATTGCTATTAGATGATGTATACGTACGGATACAAAATAACTATTTCACCAGATAGTTCTCACCATAATGCCAATGCGGACCGTCTGCGGTGGTGGATCAAATGTAAAATTCGCACACATCCAGTACCTTTGCCTAAAAGTTTCCTCTTCCTCAGAAACGTCTACCTTGCAAGGATCACCGCAAAAGCACATCGGCACCGAAACACCACTAGGTAACGGATACGGCTCAAAGGCATTGCGAGGCCGTAGTTGAAAGGTATTTTCCCTATTCAATAGAACACATTTGCACTCAAGGTTATGGTTAAATTAACGACTAAACTAATAAAATCGGAGAATACAATGGATGGAGATTACCTTGCTTTCCCACCTCTACCACGCCTAGGCATCCTAGGGTTCAATAACAAACATACACATATTATTCAACTAATAACTTCTAAACAAAGCATGAAATTCATGAACAATATTTAAAAATCAAAGCATGCAACTAATTCTACACGTAACAATCGCGGGCAGAGACTTCACTACGTACCAAATAAGCATCCGATCCATCAAGAAAAACATCTCGTTCATCTAAAATCCGAAATCAAATCCTAACCCTAACCCTAACTCAATATCTACCAAATCCTATGGTCGAACATGGAAAAAAGTGGGAAATACCTTCGGGATGACGCGGGGATCGATTCCCCCACTTTTCTCCACCAAAAACGGTGGATTTGGAGAGGTTCTTAGGGCGCAATGGTGGCGGAGGAGCTCGGTAGCAGCCTCAGGCTGGAGGAGGAAGAAAGGAGGGGAGAAAGAGAGGGGAGGCCGCAGAGCCTGTATGTTGCAGCTGTCAGCGCCACCCCACCTGGGGCAACAAGCCTGTCGCGCCGGAGCGTGTCTGGCGCGACAGAGCCCGTGCCAAGCTGGCAGCCCTCCGCGAGCTGTGCCACAGTGGCAGGCTTGACGCGCCACATGCCTTGGCGCGGCAGCCTTATTTGGTCGCGCCCCGCGTCTTGGCGCGACCAAAAGGGTCACCTAATGCAAATAAAGTTTGGGAGGGTTTTTTTAAAATATTCTTTAAAATTTGATTAAAATTAAAAAAAACACCGTTGAATCTTCTATCTCCTCTGTACCCCCTCTCCAGTCTCCACGCTATTGAATCCACGTCATATGACGAGGAAACTAGCGAGGTCGCCCGCTGTTGGAGAAGGCCTGAGAATTAGGCGTATAAACGAGAGAAAACCACGGCATGCGCAGGTGTCGGGACATTGCGGGGGCCAGGGGTAAACAGGAATTCCCGTGGCACCAAATAACCATGCCTAGTTAATGGCGTATTCCAATTTATAGCAAAATAATGCGAGCAGATAGACCATAGAAATAGTATGTCTGAAGTACCTTTTCTTGCTACGCTACCAGATTATCATCCGTTTTTACATTTGTTTCAGCTGGTATTGATCACAATAAGCTTACATTTACATACACCCGTGACCGCATCGATGAGCAGTCCAACAGAAAGCTGACTGTTGGCTACAGTCTACAGTGACTACCTCCCAAGTCCCAAATGATGAACAAAGTATAGTATGATACAAATTTTGTAAAAATGCATGCCTTTTTAAGTACAAACTAAAACGTTGCGCCTCCAGCGCCCCTGAGAAACGCCTGGTCAAAAGAAAGCAAATGTCTAAGAACCGATAACAAAGGGTTAGCTAAGACATGCAAACCATATAAATATAGGACTTACAATCTTGGTTGCTTTAACACTCTGACTCTGCCTTTCCCTCTTTTCACGCTGGCACTCGCCACACCAGCTTGGAAAATCCTTCTGATATTTCTTCATCTCCCTGAACACAGAGCTGTAGGAATAACTTCGTTCAGTTGCAGCATTTCACAAGCCCTTATTAGTCAAAATATAACTTTACATGCTGAGGCACCTAGCACCGAAGAAACTTTGTGATGCACAAGATCGGCAACCTTTTCACAACAACCATATGCCTCAGAATGGTCAAATAACACATTGATGCAAGATGTAGTCAGGCACAAGCAACAAATCTCCCAGTAATAGGTAAGAAAACATAAGCCAGCCAGCCATGTGATATCATCACTTGCCCAATTGAATGGTAATGATAAAGAATGGGAGATTCTAGGTGCATGTTTGGCCGGGCATCAGGTGGGATCATGTTTGTTCTTCGATTGCCTGACAAGCGTACCCTAATTGTACAGAACCCAGGGTGTTCGGGCCTTGGGGGCATATATGCTTAGGCTCAGCTAACCTTGCTAATTTGATGTTTAAGCAATGGTTCATAAATCATAATACTGGATTTTTTTAGTCACATAGTGTTTCCATAAGCTTCAAGTGGTCTATGCAATGACTCCTGTACTCAACAAAAATGGCGAGAACAGATCACAACCTTTTGACCGGGCAAAAACACTTAAGCCCTGTTTGGATGCAAAGTATACATGGAATTTTGGAGGATAACTGTGGTTTTAAAAAATACCATAGTATCAAACACTTTGATGTGTTTTGTACATCTAATTTCTGGAATTTTAGAACACTCACTCTTTCCCCTCTTTTCCTGAAACTCTGTTTTCTCAAATACTACAGAATTTTGAGTTTTAGAACATCCACTCTTCCCCTCTTTTTCTAAATTTGAGCTTGCTGAAGCATGTGTTTCCTATTCATTCATTGTATCCTGGTGGCTCTATTGTCGATTTCTTAGTACGTTTTACTTCCTTTTGGCTCCCAGACATTCCATATAGGTAGAATAAACTTCCTTGAGTTGAGTTCATGTATGGCCATGTGTAATATGTAATTGATGCTATGTGTTTAGGAAAATTGACCATTGATCTCAAAGAGGTAAATGATAAAAATGAAAAAAATGGACGATGCTAATACTTTTTTCCTGAGTTACCAGCTGTCCATAATAACATGTTTCATTGTTAGTTAGCTAACATTTTGTGTTAAGATTTAAACTATACGAAATACTGCAATCTCCAAACACTACATAGTTTTACTGAAACTGAAAAACAAAAACCAGTGTCTTTATAAACTGAAGTATTTTATCCCTTCAACTTCAAAAAATGGTTTTTTTTCACATACTACGGTTTGTGAAAACCGGAACACCCAAACAGGGCCTAAACAACAAACAATAATAAGACCATAACTATAAAAACCAAATTTACATGAATAAACCAATGAATTTCAAACGGCAGGCATCACTAGCATATATACAGTATGAGACGAGTGCTATGAAATCTGCAAATGCGTATTGATTCTGAACCACTCAAGAACCAGTAATAAAAATAGAACAGTAGGGAAAGGCCTGTATACCTCCGGCACCACAAAAGCAGATTGATTCTGAGTCCAGATGATGTTGCTCGAGCACCATGCCTATGTCGACCACGGTGGAGTACAGCCTGTCCAGGAATATGAGTGTAATCATACATCTCCTGCACAAAGGGTCAGACAAAGAAGCATGACACTTCAAGATAACATGAACTGCTTGTCAACAAGAAAGAAGCAACATGGCTAGATAAACCATGGAATCATCTAACAAAAACTAGTCCAAGAAGAAACAAAGAACATACATGCTGATTTCCTTTTTCTATCTCCCTGCCAAAGTTTCCGTTCAAGCTTAGTTTTCATGGTATGATCTATATTCTATGCAATCATATTTTTATAGATTTTTTTGTGCACTTTTCGAGGTGCTACCCAGTAACTTGTGTTTCTATATTCATATTTCTATAGAATTTTACAGAATTATGTTATTCCATACTTTTCCTTTAGGGCCCGTTTGTTTTCGTGGAAACAGGCCGAATTGAATCAGTTTCCACCATGGGCCTGTTTGGCAGCACCTTTGAATTGAAACGGACTTTCCAGGCGTTTCCAGGTACAGAATGCTGGGCCTGCATCCGATTCGTGGGTTAAAAATCAGAAAACGATTCCATCTGCTCCTGCCGTCTCTCTCGCGCACCACGAACTCCTCCCTCTTCTTCGTCCCCTCTCATCCTTGGCGCCATGGCAGCTAGGGTTCCGTAGCGCCGCCCCCTCGCCACCTCCTCGCCGGCCCCTCGCCGCTCCTCGCCGCCGATCAAGGACGTCGTGGCCGCAGCCGGTCAAGGACGTCACGGGTCACCTCCGTTCTACTCCAGCCTCCACCTCTGACGAGAACCAGACGAGAAGACATCTGCTCCACCTCCGACGAGATCGCCAGGTCAGTGATCTCCTCTTCTCCCCGCCCAACCTCTCCCTGCTTCCATGTAGCAAATCTCCTGCTAAGCTTCGATCTGTTTGTCGAAAGGCTTCTGATCTGCTCGCCCCGAAGGCATCGACCTGACGAGATCCAGACGAGAAGACATCTGCTCCGATCCGGGCGTCCTCAAACCAGTCAGTGACCTCTGCTCCGATCCAGTTGTCCTCAGCCGGCGACCTCCGCTCCACCGTCCTCAGTTCGACAGCTCTGTTCAGTCGATGTCTGACAACAACATAGAATTGGTTAGCACAGTGAGGGAGAAGCGTAGGAAAAGGAGAAAGAGAGTAGCTGTTTTATTTGTCGCGGCTGTCATGGGCATGATTGAGCATTGGTATCATCGGAAAAGACCTAGGCAGATTATTGATCCGGTTGAGGAGCTAGAGAGGAACATTGCTGGACGGAAGCAAATGCTAAGGAATCTGTATCAAGGCTCAAATATCTATTGCTATGATAGTTTGCGCTTAACTAAGAGATCATTTTGTGACCTATGCGCCATCTTACGTGAGAGGTGTGGTATGTGTGATACCTTAAATGTGTCGGTAGAAGAAAAGGTTGCTATCTTCTTGCTAATAGTGGGCCATGCCACTAAAATGAGGATAATTCGTAGCACATATGGGTGGTCGCTTGAGCCAATCAGTCGTTATTTCAATGAGGTGTTGAGAAGTGTTCTGACTCTATGTCATGAGTTCATTAAGCTTCCTGATCCAGCAGCCGTACAACCCGAGGACTCCAAGTGGAAGTGGTTTGAAGATTGCCTTGGTGCACTAGATGGTACACATATTGATGTTCAAGTGCCTTTAGCTGATCAAGGAAGATACAGGAGTAGGAAGCAACAAATCACAACTAATGTTTTAGGGGTTTGTGATCGAAATATGAAGTTTGTTTATGTTTTAGCGGGATGGGAAGGATCAGCATCAGATTCACGAGTCCTACGTGATGCCATGTCCCGAGATGATGCATTTGTTGTTCCAAATGGAAAATATTATCTAGTAGATGTTGGATACACAAATGGACCCAGCTTTCTTGCTCCGTATCGATCTACTCGCTATCACTTGAAAGAGTGGTCTGCTCAAGGGCATAACCCTTCAACTGCCAAAGAATTGTTCAATTTGCGCCATTCGACAGCTAGAAATGTCATAGAGAGGACTTTTGGGCTGTTAAAGATGAGGTGGGCTATAATAAGGAACAAATCATATTTTGACTTACAAAATCAGGTATAACGCAGTTTCTAGCCTAGCTAAAAGTTCAACCGAGTTATAACCATGTATAAACTCATTCGTACTAAATTCATGCAGATTAGGATCATTAATGTGTGTTGCATATTACACAACTTTTTGAGTGATAGGCAAAGGGATATGGATGATTTACTCATACAGCAAGTTGATCAAGTGATATCTGTTGAGTCCGCTGAAGTTGAAAATGAAATCAATACAATTACACATGTGCAACCATCAGATGAGTGGACGAACTTTAGGGACACAAAGGCTAACCGTATGTTTGCTGATTATCAAGCAAGGCGCGGTCGATGTATGATAAATATATGTTAAAGTTTTTTTTTGCAGATTTTGTATGCTCCCTAATGCTTAAATAATATCCTTGTAATTTTTTTGAGCAGGACATGGACAAGGGCAAGAAGTCAGGCTCAGGCAGGGCTTATGTTGCTTGGAATGATGAGATGGATAAGGCGTTGCAGGACACCTTTGTGGAATACTATGACAGGGGCGACAAGTGCCAAAACGGGTGGAAGGCTCATGTATATACTGCAGCAATAAAAAATGTGAAAGAGAAATGCAATGTTACTATCACAAAAGACAACATCTCATCTAGGTGCAAGACCTTGATAAGCACAGCAATATAATCAATGGAATCCTTGCAACCAGTGGCTTTGGCTAGGATTGGAACAAGAATAAACTTTCTGTTGATAGTGATTCTTCCTGGGAAGCATATGTTGAGGTAAGTGGAAGTGCACAATAGCTGTGATAACTGCATCTTGCTGATATGCACAATATTTACTGATTTCAGTGTATATTTGCTTTGAACAAGTTCTATTCTCAGAATTGCACATCAAAATGCAGTGCAGAAATCCTACTAGGCCATATTATTAAGGCTCTAATCTCCATTGCTCCAGATTGCTTCTACATTTTTTTACTGTTTCTGAAATTTTACTGCACTCCAGCAATATGAACATTGTTATATGCTGATGTTACACTGTTATATGCCCTTTTGGTTGCTTGTGATAGATAATTAGCCTTGCTCTTCTTCTCTTCAGTCAATGGAGCAGCAATGGGCTGCCCTTGCTCAGTAGCAGTATCAGTAGCAGATAGTAGATAGCTGCAGCAGCAAGTAGCAGCATGGCTGCAGTGGCAGTAGTGGTAGGAGTAGATGGTAGAGTTGGATGGCCATACCTTGTACCTAGCTCACCCTTGTCAATATAATGTAGAGCAGCTGCAGCTCCTTGGTCAAGCAACACCATTTCTCTCGTGTGCTCTTCCTGCTCTTCTTCATCCAGCCACCAAGTGTGAGTGTGTGGGTCTAAATTATGCAGGGCACAGAGGTTGGGGCTATCAGCTTGTCTCTTGTTTCTGTTACCATACTTCTCTGGATTTGTTGTGCTCTGCTTGCTCCATATATTCGCTTGTTAGTCTAGAAATTTTGTAGCCACATTTAGTTTCCGTAGATTTTGTGTTGTCATTGGCAGCGGCTATTACAGGCTTTCTTGGTACTTCTTTTTTATGGTAGAAGACTGTTTTAATTTTTTATTTGTTACAGTGAGGGCTCTAGTAGGGTGATCTGTCACATGTTACTCACAGTTTTTTTTTCTTTCTATTTTTGGACTTGCAACTGTAATGCCATTTGCAGCCTTAACGTGATCAATTGTTTGTTACCATTAGGCCTTTAGAACATAGTCATGCTGCTGATAATCTTGCTGCTACTATTTAGTGCTTGTTACTGATAGAGTGTTTTGTAGCTCTGTCCCTCGCCATATTATTTTTGCAGAAAAATAAAGAAGCTGCTCCATACAGGCACAAGGTTGTCTTATACTGGGACTCAATTAGCTTGGTTTATGGCAAGGACCATGCAACTGGTGATGCGGCAAGGACGGCAGCTGATAGCTCAAAGGAGATGAACAAGGAAGAGAGTGGGAACAAAGAACCAACTTCAACGACGAGTTCAACAGGTTTGAAGAGGCAGCGTTCTGGAGACTCTTTCACTTCTATGATGGCCGAAAAGTTCGACATGATCGCTGAAGCTCTTAAGGATGAAACACCTAAAGTTCCAACACCAAAAGAGATTCTTGACACACTGAAAGAGGTAGAAGGTTTGGATGAGGATACTTTGCTGGATTTATTTGATGTCTTGACTGGTGATGCACGCAAGTACGAATCGCTATTGGCACTTCCAATGACGATGAGGAAGAAGTGGTTGTTGAAGCAGCTCAATAAATGAAAAAAAGACTCCATGGAACTAGTTTCCTATCTATAGATTACGTCAAGTCAAGAATTCTGATATTTTTGTAATAATCAGGGCGTATAACTATATGAATGCTTAGACATTTGCACTATGTTGTCATTTTGGGCAGCTATATGAATATTTAGGCATTTGCACTATGTTGTTTTTTTGAGTATATCTGTGATGTCATTTTGAGTGTATCTGTGCTGCTTCCATTTTCTGTGTGGTAATAGAGAGAGAAGGGGTAGAAAGAGAGGGGGAGGAGAGAGAGATAGGAGGGGTAGGGAGTATTTTCTGAGCGGCTCATATGAATTCCATATTATCTTCATCCAAACAGTTTTTAGAATGTAATTTTAAGAAATACTTTCCATGTCCATCCAAACAAATAAATTGAATTGACTTAGATTCTAGGTAATCCATTTCCTAAGAATCTGATTGCTAGAATCAGATTCGTAGATTTAGTTTCAATTCCGATGAAACAAACGGGCCCTTATATTCATAGAGCCTGTTATTGCCACAGTATTATTCACGAAAGGTAAAACTAAATTAGATTATATAGTTGCTTAATGTATATGTCCCTATAGCATTATTAGCCAGTGACAAAATCTGGAATACAAATAAAAATATAGCTGGGTACGAGGAGCATAATCAAAATCCATACTTACCATAGATGACAGATAAAATAGAAACAAAAATGATAAATATTTAGACAGTTATGCAACTTTTAAATAAGGTAAACCTCGTGTTGTGTCTCTGAATTCACATGATTCTCACACCGAATGCCTCGGAAGTATAATTCACCGCCAGAGAATTGTTTGCCAAGACAAACGTTTAATGTAACTTCGGAATCATCAACGTGAAAACCTACAAAAGCAAAAAAAGTTAACAGTTCAGGGGAAAAGAAGAAGATATCCCGCTTGTTTACATATGTTTATACAGTAAATGTAACGGAACATTATACCTCTTCCTTGGTGCTAATAAAACAGGTCTAAAGATATATTTTAAAGTTTTCCCTGGTAAAAGAAAACACCATACTAGTTCATCTTGAAGTTATAAAGACAAACCAAGAGTACAATATCAAATCGTAAAGAGACCAGCAAAGTGGTGCACACATGTAGAAATGTAAGAATCAAACATTACATCTCATCTTAGAATTCTAAAGTAAGGTAGATTTTCCCAAAACGCATTAAGACCTATAATTTTCTACTAACTCAATATGTAACATCACTTCTCGCAGAAAACAGAACAGGCTCCCTACCTTCAAAATGATGTTCAGTGCATAAGGGTTACTGCATGCAGTAGTAAAATGAATCTAATTGACATTAGTTGGCTAAACCTTCATAAAATTCAAGATAATGTAAACAGTAGTTCTGAAAACAGATATTCCTTTTACAATCACTCACCTATATAATGTCGAAGCATCAATGTAAAATTTTTAAAAGCTAAATATTTAGGCTGCTATCAGATATCTAGCATTTTCAATTATTTTTCCATTGATTATCATATATAGAGTAAGGACATTGTGAATCAAAAAGAACATATTTATCTGATGAGTAGCCTTTTTTACCAGATATATATGATGAAAGAAAAGTTATCTCAAATTTACATGATTTCTTCTGGACAAATCTCAAAGAGGGGATAAGCAGTGAGGATTACAGATGATGCATGTGAGTGAAGAATCACATTTACACCTCATGCCTCCCAGATATTCAAATTTGAGATGATTCAACGCTAGGCCCTAAAGTCGTGATATTGTCTCACCCACCTCCTTCAATTTACAAGTTAATTTGATAGCCTCGTAAGCTTTGTGTCTGTTTGCAACATTGGCCCAAACCCGTTAACAAATTATGCTAATGTGGCACCAAAACATTGGTTGCTTCTCTCCATGGCATGTTATTAAGGGTTTTGGCTAAACCTTACAACATGTGCAATATCCATTCCAAACATAAATAAAAGAACAAAGATTACTAACTCCCATCAAAACATGGAAACTTTGTACTAGTACAATAGCACGTTTGGTGCGACATCAGCACCATCAGTTAGACTAACGGTGATTTGAGCCAATGCCGCAAACAGGTCCAAAGTTTAAGGAGCTCGCGAAGTAATATACAAATTGAGCGGTGTTGGTGTCACATCCCTGATTAGTGGATGCAAGAACGAGTATTGAGTGGTATTGGTGTCACGTCCCTGATTAGGGGATCATGCAAGAACAAGTAGGATTGGGGATTGTGAGGATAAACGGACACCGAACCTGACACTTGAGATCGGGCACACCGGCAACGCTTGTGCCCAATCTCAAGGCCCGGGGTTAGATGGGATCTCTCCTGATAATTCTTACTTCCTGATTAAGGGGGTCGTGCAAGAACAAGTGAGATTGGGGATTGCAAGGGTAAATGGACGCTGAACAGGACACTTGAGATCAGGCATGCCGGCGACGTCTACGCCCAATCTCAGGGCCTGAGGTTAGATGGGATTTTTTTTTCTCGAAAATGCACGAGCTGCGCGTCATCGTATTAAGAAGAAAAGTGGGACAAGAACCCATACAACACACACCACACACACACACCCATCATTCAAGAAAAAGCATTTGCTCCTGTGATAAACATACAGGTGACCTCAACCGGCGTAAATGCGCTATCCACCTGGGAGCTGGGCAGTCAAGGATGACAGCCCCTTAGCCCCTGGCAAGGACCATAACCGGTGCCCTCTCCAGCTAAGACCAGGGTGCCAACTGTCATCGGCAGTCGGCTGGGCCTATTAGACCTATTGGGCTAGATCCATTAGGGTTATGATTAGAGTTAGAGATAGAATTAGATATCTTGCTTAGGGGTCAAGTAAACTGCTCTATATAATGAGAGGAGATGTATCAATGAAAGACAAGTAAGAATTACAAAAAATGTTAAAAGCAAAAGAAATGATTATGAAAAAATGACTGCATTCAGATATGCACACTTCAAAAGGGAGTTTCCAACTTCTGTGCGCGAACTAACCTAGTTCAACATCCCTGTCTTTCCCATATTCAACAACAAAAGCATGATGTGAGTCCAATGCTCCTCCACCAACCTCAGGATAAAAAACTGAAGATCAACACAGAAAATAAAATCAATATGAAAATCAAGAGCTAAAACAAGTGTTTGCTTTCTATAAAAGTAGCAGTCATTCAGACCTGTAGAAATTGGAACTATGAACTGTTCCATGAACTGGTTCAGCATAGCTTCCAGACCAAAATCATCAAGGACAGCACCATACTTGTTCATTGTATTTGGCCTCATTATCTTAAATTTCATTGCATGGACCCATTTTTCAAAGTTCTCTACCTACAAAGGTGCACACAATTAGAAATTGATGAACAAAGTCTGAAGAAAAGTTTACTCACTTGTTCTGAATTTACCATACCTCCTCCAATAACATCTCACAGAAAGTCGGCTGCAACATAGCAAACGAATAAACACCAGGAATTGGCTCAGTCATGATACTTCTAAAGCTTTCTTCTGAATTGCTCCTAACTGCTTCAAGGAATGTTGGTAAGAAGAATGCTGAAGGATGCATATTGTATAATTCTTCATGAAGAGGCTGCCAGAGAACAAATAAAATAGGTGGGTTTCTAGTAGAAAAGGAGGAAGAAATAATGTTAAGAAAATTAGCATAGCCATACAATATGTTTTCAAAGAATTTTCTAATAACATCCAACAGCGTCACCGCGACACGTGTGCATGTGCATGAGTTGGAATCTGACACGGGTGCAGGTGTCCGACTCGGCAAGTTTAGAAAATTAAGATTCAGGGATTCATTTAATATATTTTTTTTCAATTTGTAAAATAATACTTTAGCTCTTCCATTATAAAGTACAGTCTAAACTCAAACCTACAAGACAAGCTGGAAGACCCAGCAATACAGAAAAAGCTTCAGATGTGTCGGACACACCTATTCCCATCCTGCCATTTGTTAGGAATGAGCAACTCAAGTGTATTGCCATGCCCAATGGGGCAGATAAGGTCATGTACAAGTGCAAAGAGCAATTGGCTCATTCAAGACTGTAAAGGATGCAATCTTCCTTCAAGCAGGGCAAATAAATATTTAATTTATCAAAATAGTGAATGGCCATAATGTTATAATTAATCTTGTTGTCTAGTGTATGTGTGAACATGAGTGTGCCATTTCATATGCATATGAAAATCAAGGAGTCATGCCTGAATCTTAATTTTGACTACTTGAAGAGTCAAATAGTAGGTCGAGGTCATTGTGAACTCTAGAAACAAGCTGATTGTGTGAACAGTTGCTCTAATGTGAAATCAGCTAGAAAGAAAAAAAAGAGAAAATGGTGCTAGTTGAGCCACACCGCAAAAGATTCTTGAGGGTTTATTCTTGTTTTCTCATACAGGCTTTGCTATTGTTGTGACCAAGCTGACATAGAATAAATATATTTCAAAAATTACACCCAAATCCTCAAACCTATGAATACAAGAACCATGTAGTCTAGTTATAGACCTGTTATGAAACTATAAATTATGGCATGTTGGGAATCACTCCCTCACTCACTAGATGTTTGTCACAAATACACTAGTTTTTCTTCTATGGTGGGCGGTGGCGGACCCATAAAAATACTACAACACATACTCATTTTGTTGACTCAGGCCACACTAGCCCTCACCGTTTTCTCATTTATATATAGCTAACGTAGAGTTATACCTGCCCATGATATCCTCCTAATTAATGCATTCACTGCATCATATGATCTGCCTATTATTTTCCTTAACTACAAACTGATGAAATCTAGCTGACACTAATAGGAATGAACCTAGACACTAGCTGAACCTGGACACAACTCTCTAGTAACAAGATTAATGCTAACAATCTTGTTACCCATACTTGCCACGCACAGCCGCTTCATGCCACCTTGTTGTTGGCATCACGCCAACCTAGCAGAATCACATCACTACTAGCCTCATCACCAAGGCATCTCACCATGATCTAGAAGTGGCATCACACCACCTCCCCGTGGACACCTGTGCATGACACAACTACCTTCTTTGCACCTCACTCACGTAGCGGTCAGGTACCACCATTGCACCCGACATAGCACCATCATTGCCTAGTTGCGGCTTCACAGTGTGGCTTTCTTCTAGCAGATTCACACTGCTAATGATGTGTGACAGCCAGGGATGTAAACAGATCGGATAGATATCGACATCCTAAAAATCCAACTTTAGGTATTCGGATTCGGATACGGAGTCGGATACCGAGTGTCCAGACTCGGATTCGGACGGATATAAACCCCTCCAATCAAATATGAACTCGGATACGAATGAATAATATCCGTACCATTTACACCCCTAGTGACAGCCTCACACCATGGATACCTAGCAGCTTGAGCTCATGTCACCTCATGGCAGCTCGTAGCCACCACCCTCACCTAGCACCTCACAGTGCTGCATTCTTTTACGGTAATGCAGCACAATCTTCTTCTTGTAGTAGCCATCACTTGCTGTGCAGCCATGCTCCATACATGAACACACCTCTGCGTCTTGATGTTGCCTTGCCATCGATGTCGCCACACCTCGGTATAGCACCAATGGCACTATCTTCCCATAGATCTCTAGGCTCTTGATACCAATTCTTCAGAATCACTCCCTCACTATCTAGATGTTTATCAAACAAACCAGTTTTAATTCTACGGTGGCAGACCCATAAGAACACTACAGCACATACTCATTTTGTTAACTCAGGCCACACTAGCCCTAACTGTTTTCTCATTTATATATAGCTAACATAGGGTTATAGCTGCCCATGATATCCTCCTAACTAATGCATTCACTGCCTCATATGATCTGCCTATTATTTTCCTCAACTACAAGCTGAAATCTAGCTAACACTATTATGAATGAACCTAGACACTAGCTGAAGCTGGACAGAACTCTCTAGTAGCAAGATTAACGCTAACATGGCATACTGGCTTGAAGCAACTAGCAACTGCACTGGATGTGAATTCTTTGTCTATGTAATTTTCAGATATCCTGTATGCCGGACAAGCCCAACTCGATCCAGCATGTTGCATGGCGACAAACTTCAGATACAAAATAACATATAGACTCTAGGCATCATATACACAGATATGATTTATGAATAATACAAATGCACAATACACATCTCAAGGCAGTCTGATCAATGTTATTCCAACAGAACTTCCCCAAAAAAAAACAAGGCTTTCAAAAGATGATAAATTGACATGAATAAGAGAAAAAATGCAAACCTTGTAAAGGTGGAGTATCCTCTGCCTATATTCTTTGTGCCTCTGCACCTGCAATATGAATATACTTTTTTTATACTTAAGCAATATGAATATACTTGACATGAAAACCATAGTAGTAGGCTAATTAGGATATTTGTGAAGTAAAAGATAATTTAGGAAGTAAAAGGTAGTAAAGGGAAATGACCTTGCTAGAAAATTTTGTGATATTGAAAATTCTTGTAAATGAACTAAATGTAAAATAAAACCCTAAAGTTCTTGCTGCCGTACAACTCCTATGCTTGTTTTAACTATGCTTGTTTTAACTAGGATATCTTCCTAAATCAAAATATGCATCAACGCTGCCCATCTCCCCTGCACCCAATTCCTAAAATCTCCAGTTGCTCGTCATTGCCACATCCACTGGCCTCAGCCACTTCCTGGCAGCAATATCTTGCCACTACACGATATCCCTCCATAACCACAGCCAGTAACATGCACCGCCACCTTGCCAAGCCATCTCCTCTGCAGATCATCGAATCCAAGATTGTGTACTAAACCCAGTCCTAACCCAAACCCTGACCCTTCCAAAACTACAGCAGCCCTCAAAGAAGTTGACACTAGTTAAATAGTCATTAATCTTGAAGCAAAATCGAAATATTGAAAATTTTTAAGTGATTACCAAAGAAGTTACTTGAGTGACACCCATAATCCTAGCAAGATCAAATATCCTACCCATAAAAATTAAAAAAACAATCTGAATGAATCGGAGTAATGTCAATACATATCTAGTACATAACAGGGATGGAAAGCCGGACCTTGTTGCGCTCGCCCTGGGGCCAGTAGCGCGCGAGAATGTCCCTCATGAAGTGTAGCTTGACATCGCGGTCGGCATCGAGGAGGCTCGGTGGGAGATGCCGCTCGAGTGCACTGTACACAGCCGGCGCGTACTCGCCGCGCACATCGCTGTAGTCCTGCGGCTTGTGCTCCGCGTTGGGATTCAGACGTAGCCGCCGGTCTGCGTATGGCGCCGTCGACGCCGCAGGCCGGCCAGCCGGCCGCGACGGTTGCGGCGGCGCCACGCCGTTCCCATTCCCCATCGCCACCTGGACCTCGTCCCGTCGCTCCGCCGCGCCGTCCAGAGCCATGGGCACTGGGCGGTTTCACAGCATCGAGCCGTTTAGGGTTAGGGTTTGATATTCGGGGGCAGTTAGGGTTTCGGGACGAGTGGCAAATGTGACATCGGATTGGGGAAGAATTGCGGCCAGCCCATCTGCCCGTGCCGGGGTGTTGTGCAACGGATGTATATAGGGCGTGATTTTTTTATCAACATACAGGGCTTGTTTAGTTCCTGAAATTGGAGTTAAATTTGGGTCTTTTGAAGTATGTGCGCTACTGTAATATTTTGATTTGTATGTGTGAAAAATTGTCCAAAAATTGATTAATTAGGTTCAAAATGTTCGTCTCGTAGAGTACAACAAAACTGTGCAATTAGTTTTTGATTTTATCTACATTTAGTACTCCATACATGCTATGACATTTCGATGTGACGAGAATCTTTTTTTTGCACAGTGAACTTTGGGGTGGAAATTTGGGATCTAAACAAGGGATAGGGCCTCATTGGTTTTGTTCTGACCATAGCCTGGCTCGCATTAGTGCCACAGGCTCTAGATGGCCAGGTTCTTCGGGGCCGTGTTTCTTTGGGTGTGGAAAAAAATTTCACCCCGTTTGATCAATAATTAAAGTTATTAAATAAAGTTTTACAAAACTATCTTCACAACACCGGATTAATTTACGAGATAAATCAAATGAGGCCTTTGACCGCACGATTAGAGGATGGTTACTGTAGCATTACTGTCGTAAATCATGGACTAATTAGACTCATCAGATTCGTCGCGCAAAGTTACACCCGTCCCTAAAAAGGTTTTACAAATAGACTTCATTTAATACTCTATGTATGTAAGATTTCCTTTGAAAATATATTTCGTGTGGAAAAGAAACACGGCGCAGGTGCGGTAGCTTTTGCGCTTGTTTAGTTCTCAAAAAGCAACCCCAAATTTCATTATGCAAAAAGAAGATTTCCATCGCATCAAAATGTCGGTCCATGTATGGAGTACTAAATGTAGATGAAATCAAAAACTAACTGCACAGTTTTGTTGTACTCTGCGAGACGAACATTTTGAGCCTAATTAATCAATTTTTAGACAATTTTTCACACGTACAAACGAAATGCTACAGTGTTATAACGATTATGAAGTGACCCAAACCCCCAAATCCCCACCCCTATATTTTACTTATAAACAAGACCTTTGTTTGGTTGCCGTTTACACGTAGCCAGGCTCATGGGAGAGTGTATGTCCGGCAAGCGTCCAGTCACCTTTTGCTTCTTTGAATGCTAGTCCGAGCGACCGCTCGTGCATCACGCCGGCATCACGCTCAGAGGGAACGGAATAAAATTTCGTATCTCGCGAGCGAGGCTGAGGGACACTATTTGCATCGGAATAGCCAGGCTCGTTTGCTGCCGTAGGCATCCAATCAAATAGAAGTTGCATCCGTAAAGCCTGGTTGAGCTAGAACCGAAACCAATCACGCCCATAATTTCAAAACATAATCTCTACCCCTTTCTCTCTATCTAATACTAAATGAACGATTGAAAATCCCCTAATCTTTACATCTTTTATCTAATAATAAAGTGTGGAATAAATTTCCGTAGTTCCGCCTGCTTCTTAGGCCAGTCTCAGTGGGTTTCATGGAGAGTTTCATGGCATTAAATGTGCTCATGTGATATAGGAGAGAAGGTAGAGTTTCATGGTATGTGAGAGAAGTTTCATCACCATGAAACTCCTTTGGCACGGTTACCTAGTTTATGGTCTAGGTAACCGTATAGTGAAATTATGCACTGAGGCTGGTCTTATTCGTACGTCAATCTATTACCTCTCGCTTCTTCGTACGTGTGTTGGTATCCACCCTGCCAGTTTGTTGGCAACGAAATCTCGACCGAACCCGACTTAAACCTTCCGAACTCTAGACACATCGCCGGGACGGGTATACTGAATGGTCCTCCACGGGTTACTTTAAAAGGAAAGCATCTCCCACTCATTCATATGTGATGCATAGGTGGGATGGCAAGAAAGCAACGCGCGAGGCTGAAGGTCATGGGTTCGAATCCTCGCGGACGTGCATGCGCATTTACGCGTGAAAAATCTCAAGCCTCCCAGCAGCTCAAGTGTTACCGATCGGTACTAAATTGCACCATGGCTTGCACGTTAGTGTTGGCCATCCAGTGCCGACTGGGATAATCGGTACTAAATTGAGATAATCGATACTAAATGGGGGTTGCCAGCCGGTATTAGATTCAAGAGTAAAATGCATCAGCGATCCATCAATTTGTAATGAGGTGTCACCTAGGTCTATAAACTTCAAAAGTGCATTTCTGTGTCCATAAACTTGTAATTTGTATCACTTAGGTCCACAAACTCTGAAAATGCATTTATAGGTCCATAAACTTATTCACCAGCATGAATCTGCAAGCTACCCGTGTTTCGCTGGAGTTTCACCACAAATGTTAAATGCAAACCTTGATTTCAAATCCTAGGGCATATGGAGAGACAGAAGGGGACGAGAGACTTATTTTGGAGGTTATTGACATGAATTATAGTTCAAAGAGGTATCAAATACTTTCATTCGAGGGTTTTAAAGCGAAAGTCCATATTTGATCGACCAGAGCCTATAATATAGGCGGGCCATGACAACGTCAATGGCGCGTTTCGTTAGGATAGTCTCAACAAAATTTCATCCTCTAGTCGCTAAGAGAGGGAGGTCTCTGGTTAGGATACTATGCTAGCACTATGTATACACGTGATGTGTATGTATGGAAGAGTATTTTTATACACGAATTACAAGTATGGGGACCTAAAAATATACTTTTAAAATTTGTGGACCTACGATGACATAAATTACAAGTTTATGGACCAAAACCGTAGTTTCGGAGTTTCTGGATCTAAGTGACACCCGCTTACAAGTTGATGGACCTCTGATGCATTTTATGAACTAGAAGCATGCATACATTACACGTAATATCTAGATGGCGTTAAAAAACATGAACGCCTACCAAACAAAATCGTACGATACTGTTTTTATATTGTTATATTTTAAACATTTTATAAATTATAAGGGATACCGATAAGTGCCGTACTTAAATGTTGCTAGCTTGCCTACCTTCTCGTGGTGGACCGGTTAGAGCGTTGAACTCCGAAAGTCGTTGAAACTTCCGTCTTGACCCGGGTTCGAAGCACGGCACCTTCTTAGAACAAAACCCGGGTGGAGTCTCCTCCCGTGGTTGAGTTTTTTTTTTAATGTTGCTAGCTTCTATCTTGGTAGGGCCTCATAGCGTTGGAGTATATACATGGTTGACGTGCAAGAATAAGAACACATTAATGCATGATGAGTATTATGTAATACTTAAATAATATTTTACTATCAAAATACATGCGTTGCAATGTAAACTACTAACTGTAGGGATAAAAGATAGTTAATTAGAAATTCCCTTTCTAAAATAAAAAGATAGAGACCGAATTGAGTAGAAGAAAGTAGCTCTGATAATAAAGTAAGTCATAAAATAATAAGTCGCCCACGCACAAACAAGTGGAGAGCAAATGTGGATAGAAAGCTCGCTATCTAGAGAAGTAGCAAGGAAAGAGAGTCCTTGGAGATGTTTGAAGGGGATGTTTCATGAAATCCACGTTACACTATTGTCTAATATAAAATTCAACTATAACTATTACTTTTTGATTGCCTAAAATACGACATCAAAAGTTATGTGCAGCCACATAGACACATATATGATAACATATTTAAATAATTTTCACCCGTAGCTACGGACACATTTGCTAGTTTATATATAGAGCGCTATTCCATATCGAATAGTTATTCCATGCCCGAGCCGGCCAGGCACCCGACGACACGGAACGCCCGGCTCGACGCCCACCCGAGCCCCTCCAACCTCCTCGGTGACCCCGCGCCAATCCGAAACTACCGAGCGAGCGCAGGTGCCCCACGTCCTTTCTTTTCTCCTTTTTTTTATTTTGGCGGATTGGCCAGCTCGTTTGGTTTTTCGGAGGCGACTAGGTGGAGAGCCCTCTTCGGCCTTAACTGGAGAGCCCCTCGCGATTACTATATATGGACTGTATAGAAGCGCGGAAGCCAAAAAAGGAAACAGGTGCATGCTTTCCTGCCAAACCACGTGCGCGCCAAAACGAACGGCATGCAGAGCACGCCAATGACAAAAAAAAGCACCAGAAAGAAACATAGATTTTTTCAGAAATTCATATCGGGTCAACATGCAGATCTTTTCACTAAAAATCACACATGATTCATAGAGATTCAAAAACAATGATATTAGATCCAAGTAATTTGAAATCCTAGAGGTCTATCTTATAAGACATACACATGTTTGTTTCCTAGCTGCATATTGAACAAGTAACAACGAGTGCCGCATAAAAATCATTTGTCTATCCCTTCTACAGTCAA
The DNA here is from genome assembly GCA_033239725.1 of Echinochloa phyllopogon. Lineage (NCBI taxonomy): Eukaryota > Viridiplantae > Streptophyta > Magnoliopsida > Poales > Poaceae > Echinochloa > Echinochloa phyllopogon. The sequence goes on along the minus strand of BTCW01000014.1, from coordinate 33,107,632 downwards.
AGAGCACTTCTCCTAAGCCTCAGATTCAGATACGTATCTGATGGAAGACAAAAAAAGAAGTCATAGTCAGAAAACCATTTCATGAGTCTACAATAAGTAACTTGGTGAATTGAAAAGTATAATAGAAAGTAGCTTGCAATAAAACTATCTACATACTTGCAAGAAGTTATTGATGTGAGTAATGTGTTTTTCAAGAATTAACTACATATAAAAAAGTAACAATATCTCATTCTTTTGGATATGACAAAAACTATTTGAACTAGAAAAAAATGTAACAACTTTTTGTCAGCAACCTGATGAAAACAACTCTATCTTGATGACTGGTTTAGAGTTGGGTTAAACTTGATGACAGAAACTGCAACTCAAGTTAGCATAAGATAAACATATAAAATATTTCTTATTCTTTTCAATATAAATCTAGAACTAACTGCAGAACCTGGTACATGGACTTCCCACAAATTTTGTAGAAACAACATATGAACAGACTGAGATGTAGAAGATGAAAAAGGGTTGTACTTGGGTAATGATTTACTTCACTGCAATCATCTAGTTTGTTTTTACTAACCAAGACAGCACATGCATCACTAGAGACGAGTTGTTGATTTCTTCATGAAAGATATCTCCTTTGTTTTGAGGGTCTAGGAGAGCATTTGTCTCTCATGCATGCGCAATAAAAAATGAACTGGAACATAGACCTACTAATGGAGGGTCAAACTGAAAGCCTACTTATCATATCTATGTTGATAAGAGGGTAATTAAGTAACATAGTTGCAGTGTGGGCATATGAAGAGAGTTACTTGCTACTAAACTAAAAATACGAAAAGTTACTTACTGTTAAAAAATAAGTATGGAAAAGCTACCTATTGTGCAACTAAAAATATTGAAAGTTACTTCTACTGAAACTAAGTTGGCTAGCAGGTTTATCACCATGAAAAGAAAGATATGTACACACAGCTCATGGAAGACTTCTTCAACATAGTGTAATCTGCTACTGCTATACTATCAGTCACATGTACCAGAGAAAGCTGATAAGTTTAAATGACATGTCAAAACCATCATAGGTCAAGAAGGTAGCCATGGTAAAAGACCATCTGATCCTTGTTTTTCATGTAAAATGCATGCTCAAAAAGCATAAAAACATGGAAGTTTTCTAAGAGATAAACAGTTGAATTGCACGCGAATTGATCTATTGAATATATGGAAGTACCAACATAGCAGACTAGCAACGATCATGGCTATGCAATCACAATTTAACAAGAGACATCGCCACACAATATCACACAAAACAGGATTGTTCTTAGCAATTTAAAAACAATGCATCATCATAGGTGCTACTTCATGTTTTATTCAACAGATTCCTATACAGATCACACAGCAAAAAAAATCTGGATTAGAAACATTGAATTAAGACTCAAAAAGTCGGATTCCTTGCATTGGAGGTGATTGTGTGCAGGCATAATATATGGTCAGTTAAGAGAAATGAATGATATGGATAAATTAAGTTAATACCTTTTTATTCTGTAGCTCACTACTACATCAAGCACATATACCAAAAAAAAGGCAAAATAATGTGTAATGCAGGTTATGTCAAGTTATTTATTTATTATATATACCGATGCAAAGTTACTTCCTTTGTCATATCAATTATAGATAAGTTACTTTTTGTAATATATGCAGTGATGATAAGTTATTTCCTAATCCATATAAATAGTGTCAAAGTTACTTTTGATACAATAGAACCTAATGATTGGGTGAACATTCAGTTAAAGTACCATGCCATGAATTACTGAGTCACCCATGACACATACCACTATGCAATTCAACTGATAAATAGGCTCTATATGGCTGATCAGACCTAACATATGAAACCCACAATAAAGAAAAATATATATCATGATAACAAGTACTAAAACCAAAAGAAATGACCAAACAGATATATATATTTCTCTGAAACTATATTAGCACTAGAATAACCACAAAAACTAAACACTACAATAGTTGAAGATGCTTGCACCAATAGCTCCAATATCTGGTTCCCAAGAGACAGTGCCACCCCATTATGCACTAACCCTACTTTAGTTACATCTGTACAAAAGCAACAGTAAGTTCCTTTCTAAATAAAATAAAATAGTAAGAAAAGTTGCTTCCTAATTCAGAATATAAAAGAACAAGTTACTTTATCTGCAATTCAAATTAGTGACAGGTTGGAATATGCACTGAAATAAAAACAACATAGATGGGAGGTGTGTGTATGGAATATACCTAATTAATATGTCTTTACAGCTGGTTGTAAAAGAGATATCCCTGCAGCACACAATATGCACTGACCTGACTTAGCTACACATGCAAAAAAAGTCACAAAAAGATAAAATCAGCAAAAACTGACAAGCTACCAGGCCAATATGATTGCACCATCCAATTATCACAAAACAAATAACCACAGTATTTGAAGTTGCTAAAAAGACAAGCCATGTTCATGCTAGGATAAATAAAGCAATGATAAGGTGTTCCATAATCTAACTTTTCAGCCTAGTAGCAAAAATTTCACAATATCAATGCACATAAAACTGAGTGGTGTAAGTTACTTACTGTTAAGTAAAAAATGAAAAGGCTACTTAATGTTGAACTAAATGCATGAGAAAGTTACTTACTAGTGAATAAAAATTATGAAAAGTTACTTCCAACTACAGAAACTTTTCAGCCCAGTAGCAAAAATTTCACAATATCCATGCATATGAAACTGAGTGGTGTTACTTACTGTTAAGTAAAAAAAATGAAAAAGCTACTTAATGTTGAATTAAATGCATGAGAAAGTTACTTACTAATTAATAAAAATTATGAAAAGTTACTTCCAACTACAGAAAATGACACATAAATAACATTTCCAGTGAAATATGGTAGTTATTGTCACCTATTATCATTAGAATGCTAACTGGAACTGAGGCAAATGCAGTATATAAATGTCAAGCCTGATATACTCAGCTAGTTAATTATAGTGAATCTGATACTTGCAGCTTTGCCAGATTGTTTTCTCAGTGCATGACAGGACAGTTTTATGGATATTTTTAGAACACGTCAGCCTAACACGACATCCATTGGAAGCAATTTTACATAAGATTAAAGTAGGTTCCATGTTAATTACTATTATGTACATGAAGTGTTCGCTGTGACAAGTGGCGAGGAAAAAAAATCATGTTACCATAATTGGGTCCAACGAATTCCCTGATAGGTGAAGCGCGCGTGCCATCCTAGTTTGATCATCTTATGCACTAAAAACAATATGAAAAAAGCCTCTATATAGGTGTATCACTAAAAACTCTTATGAGTTACTGCCTCTGTGTTGCTGAACAGTGGAATGTTACGTTAATGATAGGTTACTTCCCTAAAAACATATAAAAATCTTGATCTTCAGTAAGTGTTACCCATCTATAGCTAAGAACTTGAAATCAGGAGCTCAGGGCCAATGTTGTTTGCTCTGATGTAAATCAATTAGAATACAAAGCGCACCCAAAAACTAAAAAAAGATGTCGGGTAGACTATACTATTTTAAGATGCCTACAAATCTTAATTTTCTTAGTCTTCAGCAGAAGTTGCAGTTTAGGCTCATTAGAGCCATACATGCATCCCCAAAGTGAGCGAGTCTCTCAACACATATCCTATTTGTCACAATTAAGCAGCAAACACCACAAAACAGAGGTGATAGACACACCGAAAAGCATCTCGCATCAACTAGCCAATATGAAGCCAGCCTGTTCTTGCACACCCTCCCTCTATCCCTAAAGCACAATGAATGCATAACCAAGATCCAGTTGGACCTAACAGAAGACTGACATTAATCATGCAATCGCATTGCAAGCGAAATGAATTAGAAATCTACAATAGACAGGACCCTGCATCTGTCCATTCAATTCACGAACCGGAAATCTGCAGCGGACAGGGACCCTGCATCTCTCAATCGCGGCCTCCGGGAAACGTACAGATACACCCTAAACACCATAAGTCACCATGGCACAAACACGGAGAAACAAGGAAATCCTCGCGATAAGGAATGGAACCATGCTAGATGGAGAGAATCCGACTCACTATAGGGTGTCAGGCCGGCCGAAAACATTGCTGTCGTCGACAAGTCCGGCCAAGAGTCCATCAACTGGGTTCTTCGCGAGATCTGCTCAAAAAACACCGTACCACATAATAACAAGTCAATCCACCAATGAATCCACAGGGAACGACTAAAATCGAGCCGAAAATAGATGTAGGGATACTTAAGCGGGCTGCGCCTATGAGCTGCTTCTGGAGGACCGGTGAAAATTGGAATCTGATACTCAAACAGATCAAAATCCAAAATCAATGCACACAGTTAGATCCGCAGGTTATGAACGAGGAGAGTCAAGAGTGTGCACCTAGATCGATGCGTTGCCTCGCGTCCCCCGCAGCTCGATTGGTCGGCCCGCCGCCGAAGGCGCTTCCTGCCGGGTTAGCTCGTTGACGGCGCCGCTCCCGCGTTGGGTCGCAGAAGAATCAGCCTCCCGCCGAATCGACTCGTCGGAGATGCTGCGCAAAACTCCCCTCCGCACTCCGGGGTCCGAGATCAACGGCACGCGCCGCCTCCTCGCCGCAGACTGCCTCTTCTCATTGGAGCCCTCGAAATGGAGAGAGAGAGAGAGATGGATTTGGACCGACGATTCACATTTGTGAACACAGGTATTGTTGGATTGAAAAAGAACGAAGATGAGGAGGGGTCTCCCGATAAGGTTAAAGGGAGAGCCCTCTCCCTGTAGATTTTAGGTTTTCCTTTTTACGGTTTTTTCTTCTCACACATGCAAAGTAGTTGCTGTGAGAGCAGCTTGGTCAAAAAGTAATATAAAATGTTTTTTTTGAAAATGGATAGCAGTACGTGTAGGTGCGCGCATGCATATTTTTTATTTGATACACGCGCATGGATAAAATTAACTAGTGTGTACGTTAGCAAGTCGATCTAATGTTTTTTGTCAAGTTGGACAACACATGTTAAAATATACGGAAATTTTGTGGCTGGCCGATTGAAAACACCTTATAAGTAGGCTTTCAATCATAAATTATAATTAATTAATTTTGCAACACGTTCAATATTTTTAGAATCATGAAAACTCACTTCATAAAATACCTCACCGACAGCTCATGGATAAAGACGTATGTATTCACTGATCTATATTCTAACTCACTGTTCTTGTTGTAGTCTAAATAAAAACGGAGGGAGTTAAAACAAAATATTTTTTCATACAAAGATTATGTATTTATGACAAGCTGGCTATTATTTAGTTTTTGAAAAACTCAGTCTTTGTGATCCAACTAGGTGTTTACATTTGTACTCAACACATTCTTGATGATTGTTCATGGTGTAAGAAATGAATTTTTGATTCTTAAGCTGTCCCACCTACTATTCTATTTAAGGGTGACTAGCATTTATTTAGACAATGTAATATTTTTTTAAATGAAACAGGCTAACTTTGAAGCCTTGAGGAAACACGTCACAACATTTACATCCTGGAATCAAAGAGACAACAATCATGAAGAGAACAGACATGGTCGACAATATTAGGATCTCGCCTGAACCAACTACCAACATGAGGTTGTCGCCATCGTCAAACTTGCAATAGCAATAGAGGTTTGGCATTTCCAGTTGCTCCAGCAGCGAGCTCCTCACCCTCCTACTCCAATTGAGACGTGTGCACCGGATTTGTCTATGAAGCCGGTTGCAGAGGACAAGTAGAAGCAAGCAATAGCTTTGCCCACTCCTTGCACTGCTTGGAGGCAGGAGTTGTGGAAAGCCCATGCCAAGCTGGTAACAAGGTGTTCCGGGCCTGTAGCATTTGGGACATATGGGACGCCTAGTCAAGCACCTCGCCTGAACCAAGTACAAATGGCAACAAATGAAGAGTTAACTACAAGGGTTGTTCAGTTTCATTATCCATAGCATGAAAAAGAATACAAGAATAAGCCGTGGACGGAAGGTAGAAACTGAAGTATTGTCCAAATTGAAGTAATTTTGATTCTATGGCATGAGAAAACTTACATCTATCTATCATAATTTTTGTCTAGTGTATATGGAAAGTCCGAAGAAAATTCTGGAAGTATAAATAAATTACAAAAATTCCAAGCTAATGTAGGGACCATGTACTACAATTGCCATATCCTAGAACCAAAGTAAGTAATGAATGCATCCAACAAAGCATGAGAGATTACTGCACCTTCATCTTGTGCTTGGTAATACGGAAGGCATGGCCAACATCCGGCCACCTAAAATGTGCTAAAATGTACTATATTTTTTCAAGAGTTCTAATGGAAGAAATTTTGCAAAAAAAATCTAAAAGATGAAGAACAAGTCAAAGACTAGCAACATTACAAAGCCTCCAACAAATTAAAGGAGCTAACCATATGGATAAGATAAAAGAAGGAATTTAGCATCCATAAAATCTATAGAGAGAAATATGCAGGGAGAAATTACAGATTTTTTATTTACAAATGTAACAGTCATTGCAAATTGATCAAAATTTTCAAAGCATTTCAGATGCATGCACCTGGTATTTGAGATGATCGCCAGGGCAAGTTCTCCGAACCCATGCTCAATGAAGTGGGCGAAGCAGGCGACCTCGCCGGTGTTCTCGGGCGGCTGCTTCTCCTTGTCCGGCACCCTCCATGCATCGACATCCTTTGGTGGCAGCACGCCGCACCTCGCCATGGCCTCAAACTTGGTCTTGGTCATGCGCGACATCCCCCAGCTCGATTCTTGATCCGGCATCTGGGGCAGCGCGTCGGTGGAAGCCTCGGCCATGAGTCGAGCCTGGGGGCGGCGATAGGAGGGTGAATGTAGGTGGGAGTACGCAGCCGCACTAGCGAAGAGCGGTCTCCCTGCCTAATGGAGCGACATGGAGCTCGTTTGGGCACAATGGTTACTGTGCGGAAGGCGAAAGATGCGGCGCGATGGGGAAGACGATGATGACGGTGCGAGGCGTGGTGTATTTATAACGCGATGGCGGTCTACCCTAATGACTCCGAAACTAACAGATGGAATCCATGGGATTGGCGATCCACAATCCGTCGGATCTGAAATTGGTGGACATGATATGTTTCCTTACAACGGACTCGGTGCGTCCAAAGGGACCAGGCCAGACTCCTCGCATGCTCGGGGGCTGGGCGCTCGGCACGGACTCAGCGCGTCCAAAGGGACTGTTGGCGGTCGTTACGGCCTGCTTTTCGACCTCCAACCGAGTTTAAAATAAACACAATGGAATCACACACCATAGCTGTAGGACTTATTTTTAACTATTTCCACAAGTTTTGGTGATTATCAATTGTGCAGGTACAAAATGGAGAAATACGGGCTACATGGGTCAAGATCACCCCGAGGGTCTTCTGCACGCCGAGGAAAAGGGCCCCATTCAGGCGCTCGGTAACGCAACCGATCAAGGCCCTTAGACGGCTGGCCACCGAGCTGCCCGACTGGGACTCGAGGGCGTCTGGCCCCTCGACCTCCTTGCAGACGGCGAGGGCTACTTCCCGTAGCTCCTCGAGGTCCTCCTGGGCCTTCGAATAGGCCACGTGGAGCGACTCCGCCTGTGAGGAAGTGTCCTCCGTCGCCTTCCGCACCTTTGAAAGCCCAAAAGCAAAATCAGATAAGTTTTCGAAAACTGGAATCCAAATTTAGGATGAGTCCGTACCAAACTTACCTTCTACCAGCTTTTCCTTCTCGGCGAGGGCCTCCCGGAAAGTGCTGACCTCCTGCTGGAGTGTTGTCATCTCTCCTTGTTGGGCCTCGACTGAGACCCGCAGCTCCGTGATGGCGACATCTCCCTCCGTCACCGTCATGGTGAGCAGGTCGATAGCCTCGCCCTGGGTCTTCAATTGGGCCTCAGCCGCGGCAAGCGCCGAGTCCCGCTGCTGCAGCTGCCCCCGGGCTTCGGCAAAGGCTGCGCGCTCCTGCTGAAGCTCGCCCTCGAGCGCCGCCGGCGCCTGCGTCCGCCGATGGAGCTCGTCCCCCTGCTGAAGGACCTCCTCTGCCGTCTCCACAACGAGAGTCCTCTCGCGCAGGCGTTCCCGCTCAGCATGGCTCAAGGCCTCCCTTAGCTAATGCACCTCGACATGCACATCAGCAAGCTCGGCGACCTTTCGCCCGGCCATCTCCCTCAGGTTCTGTTATCAACACAACAGATAAAGGTGAAAAAAGGGGGGGAGACGCAAAACACGCAACGAATTTAGTAATTAAACCACTTACCTGGTGGACGTCCAAGCCCCGACCGAGGTGGAGTTCGAGGACTTTCTTCAGAGCTTCCTGGACCGCGGTCCCCAAGGCCTGCTGCTCCTCCCATAGGAGACGCTCGGCCTCAGCGGACCCGGCCAGGGCAGGAGGGACGCCGCGACGACCGAGCCCCAAGTTGCGCCAGGCCTCGAAGGCCGGGACGCCAGGCAGGGCGCCCATGGTCGTCTCCACCCAAGGGCTCCAGGTCCCGTCCCGAAATCCCAGAGCACCCTCCTCCTCATCCTCCTGGCCACCCTCGAGGGTGGCCGGGAGGGTCACCATTGCGGCACCGGCCCTAGGCACCTCCTCCGCCTCCGCCGTACCGCTGCCCCCGGCCGCGGTCTGACCTGCGTCTTCAGCGTGGGCCGTACCTTCTAGCACCCCCGTGCCCTCGGCCGGCACGGAGGTCTCGGTCACCCCCGCAACAGCAGGGGCCGCATCCTCCAGAGGGAGAGCCGGGGTCATCTCCCTGGCCTGCTCGTCGCCCGCTGCCGCCGATACTTCCACGGGCGTCGCCTGCCCCCTTGATCGGGCGGCCCGTCACGCGAGGGCCGCCTGATACCGGGCGACGATCTCCATCGCCTGGGGCGCTCCGGACGGGGGCGGCGCTGCCGAACGAGGCGTGGCGCGCGCCGACACCTTCAGCGTCTTCGTTGGCGCCAACGGAAGCGATGCCGGCGGTCTGGGTTGGCTGACAGAAACCAAGTCAATAAAATTAGACCAAAAAACAACCCATAAATTAAGCCCGAGAAAGGAACAACAACTCACCTAACCCGAATGAGGCTGCTCAGCCTGTGCTTCTTACCGCTCGAGGGGTTCCAGGTCCCCGAACGACCGCGGCCCCTCGGCGGTAGGGTCTCGCTCGCGGGCCTCGAGCCCGCGGGTGTAGGGCTTTGCACCCTAGCGTCCCCTGGGGCAGTGCCCCCCTTGTCCGCCCCAGGCGCCGGCAGGCTCCGAGCTCGAGCCCCTGCAGCAGCCGCCGCGGTACTGGGGGACGGCACCCGCCGTCGAAGGTGCCGGGCCGCTCGAGGCCTCCCTACCCCGCGATGACGTCGGGGTCTCCTAGCTTTGCCCCCTCGGGGGCGCAATCACTTCAGTCGCCACCGGCGCGGGTGGCGGAATCTCCACGAGGTCGTCCGAGGAGGACTCCTCTGGGATGCTCTCGGGGGTAGTAGGCGGGGGGCGACCCTCCCTGGCCCGACGGCGGCATTCCTTCTCATGCGCCGCCTTTCGTTGGCGCTTCCTTTCCTTCTTCTGCTTGGCCGCATCCTTCCGTGCCTTATGCCTTTCGGCAGAAAGGCGATTGGATGCACGGACCTCACGAAGAGGAGGGGCGGAGTGATACCCCTTTTGAGACAGGCCCTGAAGAGAAAATCCAAGATTAGGCAATCAGAAACCCTCGAGGGTAAAAAGCAAGATTGAATCTAAATCAAACTTAAAACAGGACTTACAAATCGTAAATACCCCGCTTCGGGGCGCATCTTGACGGCGAATAGGGCCGCCTCCTTGCAATCGAGCTTGGAGACCTCCACGACTCGGTGTGCTCGGTGCATGCAGTACTCGAGGACGAGGGTCCCCTCCTTCATCTTCGAGCCCTGCCAGGTCAAATCCGCCCTGAGCTGGTCAAGGCGCAGCGCCCTCTCCATCAGCGGCATGACGTACCGCTGGTTGAAGTTCGCGATGACCCCCGCCGCGGTCAGCCCTGCCCTTGACAGTGCGGCGAAGGCGTCGGTGAAGACCTGGAGTCGCTCCTGGCGGTCGGCGGGGGAGACACCATAGCCCCACGACTCTGGCCGCTCGCGCAGCACCTTGCCGGTGTACGCCGGCAATTTGTTGTCGACATTGCGGAGGTAGAACCACCCCTTGTCCCAGTCGGCGTTGTTGGAGGTCATTGTCGCCGGGATGTACTGCCCGCTCCGTTGCCCCCGGATGTGCAGGGTGAGGCCCCCGGCGCGAACCGCCCGACGGAACCCCCGAGACTCACCAACGGCCGTATGCAGCTCACCCTAGAAAAGGTGAACCCATAGGTCCCAGTGAGCCTCTATCCCCAAATACCCCTCACAAACAGCGACGAAGACCGCCGCTTGCGAGATGGCATTGGGGGCCAAATTGTGGAGCTCCACGCCGTAGTGGAGGCACAATCCGCGGAAGAACAACGATGTGGGGACTCCGAACCCCCGCTCGTGTAGCCTCGCCAGGCTCACCACGAAGCCCTCTGGCGGAGAAGGCTCGTGGTGGTTGGACGTCGGTGCAATCCACATTGGCTCATCCGGGTTGTTGTTCGCCGGCAGCACCCCGGCCTCCACCAGCCCGGCGAGATAGGCATCGGTGGCGATGGAGGGGCTCCACGGAGTAGGGTCAACCACGGTCACCATGACGGACGGTGGCGGGGAAAAGCGAAGACGAAAGGCAAGAGCGGCGGCGCTTGGAAATAGCAGATGCAATCAGAAGGCAAGGGCTGGGTAAGCCGAACCTTTCCCCTTGTCTCTTTATTTATAGTATAACGCGAAGCGCAACCGGCATCCCAGCCGCGTGAAATATGCATTCAATGCGGTTGGCACCGCTGTCACTGACGGCCGGACCCCACGGGTTAGGATAACCACTACGCGCGAGAATCCAGGCGTCGCAGACACCACGTCGCATCGTAACTACCCACGCCTCTGCCGCTCCACCTAAAAAGGCGTGCCCGCTTCGCATGCTCCACGACACGTCGGCCACGATTACAAAATAAATGCTCGAGGCTAGCCGAAAGGCGTCCAAGGTAAGTTACCTCTCCTCGAGGCCCTACTGATCAGGGGTTCGAAGCCCTGGCCCCTCGAGGGTTCGACAGGTGCCCCAGATCAAACAGAGTCAGGGATAACCGAGGGCGCGCGCGATCGAGCCTATCCTCGAGTGCGAAACTCGAGGGCACCCCCATGTTATATTCAAGGCCAGATGGAGGCAGCTAGTCGAGCGATCCCACCGAGGGAGAGCAACGAGCCCTTGACCCCTAACGAACGGGGTCGAGCCCTGCCTAGCAAACCTTTACGAGTGCTCTTATGAGACGTGTCTCCGGACCACAAGCCGACCTCCATCGAACGAGGCACGGACGTCCACTTGAATTACCCGCTAACAGCTCACAGAGGCATCCATAACTCGTGGCCCGCTCGAGGGAAGCATGGATTGCGTCACCCCTCCTCCCCACGAACGGGGCGACGAGGGTTGTAACTCAAAGTCGAGGACCGCCCCTGATCGACCTTGCTAGGGCCAGGGCTCGGGGACTCCTCACGCCACAAGATCGAGTTCCTTGAAGACGAAATCTGTTGTAGCTCACGAAAGCGTGAAACACTGACAGCCCTTGCAGGAGTATATCCACTCATCCAAGGCCTCAGGGGCTACACTCGCGGGTGAGCTAGCGCGCACCTAGCAGAATTCTTCGAGGAAACCTTATCAAAAGCGCCCACGACGAAAAGCCTTTGCCGGACTAAAAACCTACTCCAACAAAGGCTCGGGGGCTACTGTTGGGGGCGATTATTAGGGGTACCCAAACCTATGGGATAATCACTCTTGTTAAACATCAAACACACGTGCATGACCGGAAAAAGAGAAACGGAATTTAAGGCCCACGGCCCAGCAACGAATGAAGGCCCTCGAGGCACCCCATGAAGTGTCTCGACGCGAAACACAAATCTCCGCTTCGCTCGAGGGAACCGACCCCTCGAGTGAATCGGAGAACTCCGCCTCGATCGAGGCCTGAGGATCGAGCCTCGAGCAACCCACGAAATGGGGAGAGCTCCGCCTCGGTCGAGACCCCCGCTCCGACAGACAATTAATGGCGCCTCCGCCGGGCGTCCAAAGTCAAAAGGCAAATCTCTCGCCATGCCGCCCTGACAGCCACGACCACCCCATCGCATCCACCAACTCCCGTCACTATGCTGCCAACCGAGGCTCTGTGCGGGCAGATAAGCACTGTGCAAACAGAGCCCGTCACTCCGAGCTCCTGTGCTGCCAACTCCGACGACCCGAAGCTCTCCATCGGGCGGGAGAAACCCTCGAACACACAACAGGAGAAGAAGAAAGGACGACGGAGGTATGTCGGGCCATCCCGAGCACTATACGACCATCTCTGGCGCTGTGCGCACATGTTGCCACTATACGAACAGGGTCAGGTCACTCCAACTTCCTGTGCTACCAACTCCCACAGTGATTTCCCACAGAATAGGCTGTGCACAGGCATGGGAGACCCTCGAAATAGTGTACGGACGAATTGTTACTGCACAAAGGACAACTCGGGTCCTCAAAACCACTCCTTGGCGTCATCGCCAGTACAAGAATCGATCACAGGGATCGCAATATCGCGCAACAGCGGACAGAGACAAAGAAGCACGCCCGGCACCATTTCTACTACTGTGCGGCAACTGTGCCTGCACGGCGACACATCCCTGTAACCCCTCCTCCTTGGCCTATAAAAGGAGGGGGCGGACGACCAGACGAGAGGGATCAAGATTTCGCACACACTCCAAAAAACCACGATATTGGCACTCTGCCTCAATCATCCGGCACTTGGAGGTCTAGCCTCTTCTCCCAACCTGCTTGTATCCCCTACTGCTTGTAGTTCGGTGCAGAATAACACATCGCACGTACCACCTTGCTGGAAGTACGGTCTTACGACCGAAACCAGGATAAACCCGTGTCTCGTTTATCTTCTGCATCAACCATCAGGGGAGGGAATACAGCGCATTTCTGGTTGGTGTCGGGACCACGATTTCTAAAAACCGACAATGTCCAAAACATATAGACATATACATATACCGTGAAATACATATGTATTCCCACCGTGCAGAGACAGCAAAGGCTGCTGTGAGATGTTCCCATTTTGGGTGCAGCCTTGCCGCGCCATGTTGTCTGGCGCGGCAGAAGCATCCTGTCACGCCATTCTGCTCGGCGCGACAAGCGAGCTGTCGCGCCAATTGAAATGGCACGGCAAGACTGAGTTGTCGCGCCTGCTCGCGCGGGCAATTTGATTTGTGAACGGATTTGTCATGGTGACAGAATGGCCTTGGCGCGACAGCTCTAACCTGTCGCGCCGGCACGCTTGGCGTGACAGGGCCTGTCGCGCCAAGCGTGCTGGCGCGACAATAGTGTGCTACGCGCGCGACCGATTTGAGAAGGAATACCTCCTGCGCGACGACTCCATCCTGTCGCGCCACGATGCGTGGCGCGACAGGACCTGTCACGCCAAAGCTGGTGGCGTGACAGCTTACAACTGTCGCGCCAATCATCGTGGCACGACAGCCTGTCACTCCATTCATTGCATTCGGCCTTCCCAAGCTGTACTTTTGTTTTCCGTACTACCTTTTGCCTTTGCAGTGCATAAACGTTTGTATTCGTATTCCTTGCAAACACAATGATAAATGCACCACTTCATGGGGAGTCTAGTACATGTCATCACAATTAAAAATACAAAATTGTTCATGTCTTAACCACGAGAGAATGAAAAGTGCATTACATGCGAACAAGCACAATAGTCAAGTAGTCTTAAACATTGCTCATAACTACTTCCAAGGACATGCTACTGAGTGCAACGAGGCCACTTTCCCTTCCTCAAAGCGTCAGGATTATCCTCGAGTGCTTCTTTCGCACGACGAACACGCTCAAGCTTCTTGTTCCTCTCCTCCCTTGCCTTCGCAGCACGCCTCATTTCTAGCTCCTCCTCACGCTCCTTTCTTTCTACCTCCTGTTTGCACCTCATATCCAACCTTTCATTTATCTCAGCATCCCACTTCTTCATTGAATCCCAAAACTTTTTGTCTTCCTTCTTAATCTCAGTGTCGATCCACTGCTCAAAATCGCATAGCGGCGGTGGAGTCTGAAAAATAAATGATCGTTACATTGCTATTAGATGATGTATACGTACGGATACAAAATAACTATTTCACCAGATAGTTCTCACCATAATGCCAATGCGGACCGTCTGCGGTGGTGGATCAAATGTAAAATTCGCACACATCCAGTACCTTTGCCTAAAAGTTTCCTCTTCCTCAGAAACGTCTACCTTGCAAGGATCACCGCAAAAGCACATCGGCACCGAAACACCACTAGGTAACGGATACGGCTCAAAGGCATTGCGAGGCCGTAGTTGAAAGGTATTGTCCCTATTTAATAGAACACATTTCCACTCAAGGTTATGGTTAAATTAACGACTAAACTAATAAAATCGGAGAATACAATGGATGGAGATTACCTTGCTTTCCCACCTCTACCACCTCTACCACGCCTAGGCATCCTAGGGTTCAATAACAAACATACACATATTATTCAACTAATAACTTCTAAACAAAGCATGAAATTCATGAACAATATTTAAAAATCAAAGCATGCAACTAATTCTACACGTAACAATCGCGGGCAGAGACTTCACTACGTACCAAATAAGCATCCGATCCATCAAGAAAAACATCTCGTTCATCTAAAATCCGAAATCAAATCCTAACCCTAACCCTAACTCAATATCTACCAAATCCTATGGTCGAACATGGAAAAAAGTGGGAAATACCTTCGGGATGACGCGGGAATCGATTCCCCCACTTTTCCCCACCAAAAACGGTGGATTTGGAGAGGTTCTTAGGGCGCAATGGTGGCGGAGGAGCTCGGTAGCAGCCTCGGGCTGGAGGAGGAAGAAGGGAGGGGAGAAAGAGAGGGGAGGCCGCGGAGCCTGTATGTTGCAGCTGTCAGCGCCACCCCACCTGGGGCGACAAGCCTGTCGCGCCGAAGCGTGTCTGGCGCGACAGAGCCCGTGCCAAGCTGGCAGCCCTCCGCGAGCTGTGCCACAGTGGCAAAGCCTGCCACTCCACATGCCTTGGCGCGGCAGCCTTATTTGGTCGCGCCCCGCGTCTTGGCGTGACAAAAAGGGTCACCTAATGCAAATAAAGTTTGGGAGGATTTTTTTAAAATATTCTTTAAAATTTGATTAAAATTAAAAAAAACACCGTTGAATCTTCTATCTCCTCTGTACCCCCTCTCCAGTCTCCACGCTATTGAATCCACGTCATATGACGAGGAAACTAGCGAGGTCGCCCGCTGTTGGAGAAGGCCCGAGAATTAGGCGTATAAACGAGAGAAAACCACGGCATGCGCAGGTGTCGGGACATTGCGGGGGCCAGGGGTAAACAGGAATTCCCGTGGCACCAAATAACCATGCCTAGTTAATGGCGTATTCCAATTTATAGCAAAATAATGCGAGCAGATAGACCATAGAAATAGTATGTCTGAAGTACCTTTTCTTGCTACGCTACCAGATTATCATCCGTTTTTACATTTGTTTCAGCTGGTATTGATCACAATAAGCTTACATTTACATACACCCGTGACCGCATCGATGAGCAGTCCAACAGAAAGCTGACTGTTGGCTACAGTCTACAGTGACTACCTCCCAAGTCCCAAATGATGAACAAAGTATAGTATGATACAAATTTTGTAAAAATGCATGCCTTTTTAAGTACAAACTAAAACGTTGCGCCTCCAGCGCCCCTGAGAAACGCCTGGTCAAAAGAAAGCAAATGTCTAAGAACCGATAACAAAGGGTTAGCTAAGACATGCAAACCATATAAATATAGGACTTACAATCTTGGTTGCTTTAACACTCTGACTCTGCCTTTCCCTCTTTTCACGCTGGCACTCGCCACACCAGCTTGGAAAATCCTTCTGATATTTCTTCATCTCCCTGAACACAGAGCTGTAGGAATAACTTCGTTCAGTTGCAGCATTTCACAAGCCCTTATTAGTCAAAATATAACTTTACATGCTGAGGCACCTAGCACCGAAGAAACTTTGTGATGCACAAGATCGGCAACCTTTTCACAACAACCATATGCCTCAGAATGGTCAAATAACACATTGATGCAAGATGTAGTCAGGCACAAGCAACAAATCTCCCAGTAATAGGTAAGAAAACATAAGCCAGCCAGCCATGTGATATCATCACTTGCCCAATTGAATGGTAATGATAAAGAATGGGAGATTCTAGGTGCATGTTTGGCCGGGCATCAGGTGGGATCATGTTTGTTCTTCGATTGCCTGACAAGCGTACCCTAATTGTACAGAACCCAGGGTGTTCGGGCCTTGGGGGCATATATGCTTAGGCTCAGCTAACCTTGCTAATTTGATGTTTAAGCAATGGTTCATAAATCATAATACTGGATTTTTTTAGTCACATAGTGTTTCCATAAGCTTCAAGTGGTCTATGCAATGACTCCTGTACTCAACAAAAATGGCGAGAACAGATCACAACCTTTTGACCGGGCAAAAACACTTAAGCCCTGTTTGGATGCAAAGTATACATGGAATTTTGGAGGATAACTGTGGTTTTAAAAAATACCATAGTATCAAACACTTTGATGTGTTTTGTACATCTAATTTCTGGAATTTTAGAACACTCACTCTTTCCCCTCTTTTCCTGAAACTCTGTTTTCTCAAATACTACAGAATTTTGAGTTTTAGAACATCCACTCTTCCCCTCTTTTTCTAAATTTGAGCTTGCTGAAGCATGTGTTTCCTATTCATTCATTGTATCCTGGTGGCTCTATTGTCGATTTCTTAGTACGTTTTACTTCCTTTTGGCTCCCAGACTTCCTTGAGTTGAGTTCATGTATGGCCATGTGTAATATGTAATTGATGCTATGTGTTTAGGAAAATTGACCATTGATCTCAAAGAGGTAAATGATAAAAATGAAAAAAATGGACGATGCTAATACTTTTTTCCTGAGTTACCAGCTGTCCATAATAACATGTTTCATTGTTAGTTAGCTAACATTTTGTGTTAAGATTTAAACTATACGAAATACTGCAATCTCCAAACACTACATAGTTTTACTGAAACTGAAAAACAAAAACCAGTGTCTTTATAAACTGAAGTATTTTATCCCTTCAACTTCAAAAAATGGTTTTTTTTCACATACTACGGTTTGTGAAAACCGGAACACCCAAACAGGGCCTAAACAACAAACAATAATAAGACCATAACTATAAAAACCAAATTTACATGAATAAACCAATGAATTTCAAACGGCAGGCATCACTAGCATATATACAGTATGAGACGAGTGCTATGAAATCTGCAAATGCGTATTGATTCTGAACCACTCAAGAACCAGTAATAAAAATAGAACAGTAGGGAAAGGCCTGTATACCTCCGGCACCACAAAAGCAGATTGATTCTGAGTCCAGATGATGTTGCTCGAGCACCATGCCTATGTCGACCACGGTGGAGTACAGCCTGTCCAGGAATATGAGTGTAATCATACATCTCCTGCACAAAGGGTCAGACAAAGAAGCATGACACTTCAAGATAACATGAACTGCTTGTCAACAAGAAAGAAGCAACATGGCTAGATAAACCATGGAATCATCTAACAAAAACTAGTCCAAGAAGAAACAAAGAACATACATGCTGATTTCCTTTTTCTATCTCCCTGCCAAAGTTTCCGTTCAAGCTTAGTTTTCATGGTATGATCTATATTCTATGCAATCATATTTTTATAGATTTTTTTGTGCACTTTTCGAGGTGCTACCCAGTAACTTGTGTTTCTATATTCATATTTCTATAGAATTTTACAGAATTATGTTATTCCATACTTTTCCTTTAGGGCCCGTTTGTTTTCGTGGAAACAGGCCGAATTGAATCAGTTTCCACCATGGGCCTGTTTGGCAGCACCTTTGAATTGAAACGGACTTTCCAGGCGTTTCCAGGTACAGAATGCTGGGCCTGCATCCGATTCGTGGGTTAAAAATCAGAAAACGATTCCATCTGCTCCTGCCGTCTCTCTCGCGCACCACGAACTCCTCCCTCTTCTTCGTCCCCTCTCATCCTTGGCGCCATGGCAGCTAGGGTTCCGTAGCGCCGCCCCCTCGCCACCTCCTCGCCGGCCCCTCGCCGCTCCTCGCCGCCGATCAAGGACGTCGTGGCCGCAGCCGGTCAAGGACGTCACGGGTCACCTCCGTTCTACTCCAGCCTCCACCTCTGACGAGAACCAGACGAGAAGACATCTGCTCCACCTCCGACGAGATCGCCAGGTCAGTGATCTCCTCTTCTCCCCGCCCAACCTCTCCCTGCTTCCATGTAGCAAATCTCCTGCTAAGCTTCGATCTGTTTGTCGAAAGGCTTCTGATCTGCTCGCCCCGAAGGCATCGACCTGACGAGATCCAGACGAGAAGACATCTGCTCCGATCCGGGCGTCCTCAAACCAGTCAGTGACCTCTGCTCCGATCCAGTTGTCCTCAGCCGGCGACCTCCGCTCCACCGTCCTCAGTTCGACAGCTCTGTTCAGTCGATGTCTGACAACAACATAGAATTGGTTAGCACAGTGAGGGAGAAGCGTAGGAAAAGGAGAAAGAGAGTAGCTGTTTTATTTGTCGCGGCTGTCATGGGCATGATTGAGCATTGGTATCATCGGAAAAGACCTAGGCAGATTATTGATCCGGTTGAGGAGCTAGAGAGGAACATTGCTGGACGGAAGCAAATGCTAAGGAATCTGTATCAAGGCTCAAATATCTATTGCTATGATAGTTTGCGCTTAACTAAGAGATCATTTTGTGACCTATGCGCCATCTTACGTGAGAGGTGTGGTATGTGTGATACCTTAAATGTGTCGGTAGAAGAAAAGGTTGCTATCTTCTTGCTAATAGTGGGCCATGCCACTAAAATGAGGATAATTCGTAGCACATATGGGTGGTCGCTTGAGCCAATCAGTCGTTATTTCAATGAGGTGTTGAGAAGTGTTCTGACTCTATGTCATGAGTTCATTAAGCTTCCTGATCCAGCAGCCGTACAACCCGAGGACTCCAAGTGGAAGTGGTTTGAAGATTGCCTTGGTGCACTAGATGGTACACATATTGATGTTCAAGTGCCTTTAGCTGATCAAGGAAGATACAGGAGTAGGAAGCAACAAATCACAACTAATGTTTTAGGGGTTTGTGATCGAAATATGAAGTTTGTTTATGTTTTAGCGGGATGGGAAGGATCAGCATCAGATTCACGAGTCCTACGTGATGCCATGTCCCGAGATGATGCATTTGTTGTTCCAAATGGAAAATATTATCTAGTAGATGTTGGATACACAAATGGACCCAGCTTTCTTGCTCCGTATCGATCTACTCGCTATCACTTGAAAGAGTGGTCTGCTCAAGGGCATAACCCTTCAACTGCCAAAGAATTGTTCAATTTGCGCCATTCGACAGCTAGAAATGTCATAGAGAGGACTTTTGGGCTGTTAAAGATGAGGTGGGCTATAATAAGGAACAAATCATATTTTGACTTACAAAATCAGGTATAACGCAGTTTCTAGCCTAGCTAAAAGTTCAACCGAGTTATAACCATGTATAAACTCATTCGTACTAAATTCATGCAGATTAGGATCATTAATGTGTGTTGCATATTACACAACTTTTTGAGTGATAGGCAAAGGGATATGGATGATTTACTCATACAGCAAGTTGATCAAGTGATATCTGTTGAGTCCGCTGAAGTTGAAAATGAAATCAATACAATTACACATGTGCAACCATCAGATGAGTGGACGAACTTTAGGGACACAAAGGCTAACCGTATGTTTGCTGATTATCAAGCAAGGCGCGGTCGATGTATGATAAATATATGTTAAAGTTTTTTTTTGCAGATTTTGTATGCTCCCTAATGCTTAAATAATATCCTTGTAATTTTTTTGAGCAGGACATGGACAAGGGCAAGAAGTCAGGCTCAGGCAGGGCTTATGTTGCTTGGAATGATGAGATGGATAAGGCGTTGCAGGACACCTTTGTGGAATACTATGACAGGGGCGACAAGTGCCAAAACGGGTGGAAGGCTCATGTATATACTGCAGCAATAAAAAATGTGAAAGAGAAATGCAATGTTACTATCACAAAAGACAACATCTCATCTAGGTGCAAGACCTTGATAAGCACAGCAATATAATCAATGGAATCCTTGCAACCAGTGGCTTTGGCTAGGATTGGAACAAGAATAAACTTTCTGTTGATAGTGATTCTTCCTGGGAAGCATATGTTGAGGTAAGTGGAAGTGCACAATAGCTGTGATAACTGCATCTTGCTGATATGCACAATATTTACTGATTTCAGTGTATATTTGCTTTGAACAAGTTCTATTCTCAGAATTGCACATCAAAATGCAGTGCAGAAATCCTACTAGGCCATATTATTAAGGCTCTAATCTCCATTGCTCCAGATTGCTTCTACATTTTTTTACTGTTTCTGAAATTTTACTGCACTCCAGCAATATGAACATTGTTATATGCTGATGTTACACTGTTATATGCCCTTTTGGTTGCTTGTGATAGATAATTAGCCTTGCTCTTCTTCTCTTCAGTCAATGGAGCAGCAATGGGCTGCCCTTGCTCAGTAGCAGTATCAGTAGCAGATAGTAGATAGCTGCAGCAGCAAGTAGCAGCATGGCTGCAGTGGCAGTAGTGGTAGGAGTAGATGGTAGAGTTGGATGGCCATACCTTGTACCTAGCTCACCCTTGTCAATATAATGTAGAGCAGCTGCAGCTCCTTGGTCAAGCAACACCATTTCTCTCGTGTGCTCTTCCTGCTCTTCTTCATCCAGCCACCAAGTGTGAGTGTGTGGGTCTAAATTATGCAGGGCACAGAGGTTGGGGCTATCAGCTTGTCTCTTGTTTCTGTTACCATACTTCTCTGGATTTGTTGTGCTCTGCTTGCTCCATATATTCGCTTGTTAGTCTAGAAATTTTGTAGCCACATTTAGTTTCCGTAGATTTTGTGTTGTCATTGGCAGCGGCTATTACAGGCTTTCTTGGTACTTCTTTTTTATGGTAGAAGACTGTTTTAATTTTTTATTTGTTACAGTGAGGGCTCTAGTAGGGTGATCTGTCACATGTTACTCACAGTTTTTTTTTCTTTCTATTTTTGGACTTGCAACTGTAATGCCATTTGCAGCCTTAACGTGATCAATTGTTTGTTACCATTAGGCCTTTAGAACATAGTCATGCTGCTGATAATCTTGCTGCTACTATTTAGTGCTTGTTACTGATAGAGTGTTTTGTAGCTCTGTCCCTCGCCATATTATTTTTGCAGAAAAATAAAGAAGCTGCTCCATACAGGCACAAGGTTGTCTTATACTGGGACTCAATTAGCTTGGTTTATGGCAAGGACCATGCAACTGGTGATGCGGCAAGGACGGCAGCTGATAGCTCAAAGGAGATGAACAAGGAAGAGAGTGGGAACAAAGAACCAACTTCAACGACGAGTTCAACAGGTTTGAAGAGGCAGCGTTCTGGAGACTCTTTCACTTCTATGATGGCCGAAAAGTTCGACATGATCGCTGAAGCTCTTAAGGATGAAACACCTAAAGTTCCAACACCAAAAGAGATTCTTGACACACTGAAAGAGGTAGAAGGTTTGGATGAGGATACTTTGCTGGATTTATTTGATGTCTTGACTGGTGATGCACGCAAGTACGAATCGCTATTGGCACTTCCAATGACGATGAGGAAGAAGTGGTTGTTGAAGCAGCTCAATAAATGAAAAAAAGACTCCATGGAACTAGTTTCCTATCTATAGATTACGTCAAGTCAAGAATTCTGATATTTTTGTAATAATCAGGGCGTATAACTATATGAATGCTTAGACATTTGCACTATGTTGTCATTTTGGGCAGCTATATGAATATTTAGGCATTTGCACTATGTTGTTTTTTTGAGTATATCTGTGATGTCATTTTGAGTGTATCTGTGCTGCTTCCATTTTCTGTGTGGTAATAGAGAGAGAAGGGGTAGAAAGAGAGGGGGAGGAGAGAGAGATAGGAGGGGTAGGGAGTATTTTCTGAGCGGCTCATATGAATTCCATATTATCTTCATCCAAACAGTTTTTAGAATGTAATTTTAAGAAATACTTTCCATGTCCATCCAAACAAATAAATTGAATTGACTTAGATTCTAGGTAATCCATTTCCTAAGAATCTGATTGCTAGAATCAGATTCGTAGATTTAGTTTCAATTCCGATGAAACAAACGGGCCCTTATATTCATAGAGCCTGTTATTGCCACAGTATTATTCACGAAAGGTAAAACTAAATTAGATTATATAGTTGCTTAATGTATATGTCCCTATAGCATTATTAGCCAGTGACAAAATCTGGAATACAAATAAAAATATAGCTGGGTACGAGGAGCATAATCAAAATCCATACTTACCATAGATGACAGATAAAATAGAAACAAAAATGATAAATATTTAGACAGTTATGCAACTTTTAAATAAGGTAAACCTCGTGTTGTGTCTCTGAATTCACATGATTCTCACACCGAATGCCTCGGAAGTATAATTCACCGCCAGAGAATTGTTTGCCAAGACAAACGTTTAATGTAACTTCGGAATCATCAACGTGAAAACCTACAAAAGCAAAAAAAGTTAACAGTTCAGGGGAAAAGAAGAAGATATCCCGCTTGTTTACATATGTTTATACAGTAAATGTAACGGAACATTATACCTCTTCCTTGGTGCTAATAAAACAGGTCTAAAGATATATTTTAAAGTTTTCCCTGGTAAAAGAAAACACCATACTAGTTCATCTTGAAGTTATAAAGACAAACCAAGAGTACAATATCAAATCGTAAAGAGACCAGCAAAGTGGTGCACACATGTAGAAATGTAAGAATCAAACATTACATCTCATCTTAGAATTCTAAAGTAAGGTAGATTTTCCCAAAACGCATTAAGACCTATAATTTTCTACTAACTCAATATGTAACATCACTTCTCGCAGAAAACAGAACAGGCTCCCTACCTTCAAAATGATGTTCAGTGCATAAGGGTTACTGCATGCAGTAGTAAAATGAATCTAATTGACATTAGTTGGCTAAACCTTCATAAAATTCAAGATAATGTAAACAGTAGTTCTGAAAACAGATATTCCTTTTACAATCACTCACCTATATAATGTCGAAGCATCAATGTAAAATTTTTAAAAGCTAAATATTTAGGCTGCTATCAGATATCTAGCATTTTCAATTATTTTTCCATTGATTATCATATATAGAGTAAGGACATTGTGAATCAAAAAGAACATATTTATCTGATGAGTAGCCTTTTTTACCAGATATATATGATGAAAGAAAAGTTATCTCAAATTTACATGATTTCTTCTGG
The DNA here is from genome assembly GCA_033239725.1 of Echinochloa phyllopogon. Lineage (NCBI taxonomy): Eukaryota > Viridiplantae > Streptophyta > Magnoliopsida > Poales > Poaceae > Echinochloa > Echinochloa phyllopogon. Next base: position 33,084,198 of record BTCW01000014.1, on the reverse strand, counting down.
ACAAATCTCAAAGAGGGGATAAGCAGTGAGGATTACAGATGATGCATGTGAGTGAAGAATCACATTTACACCTCATGCCTCCCAGATATTCAAATTTGAGATGATTCAACGCTAGGCCCTAAAGTCGTGATATTGTCTCACCCACCTCCTTCAATTTACAAGTTAATTTGATAGCCTCGTAAGCTTTGTGTCTGTTTGCAACATTGGCCCAAACCCGTTAACAAATTATGCTAATGTGGCACCAAAACATTGGTTGCTTCTCTCCATGGCATGTTATTAAGGGTTTTGGCTAAACCTTACAACATGTGCAATATCCATTCCAAACATAAATAAAAGAACAAAGATTACTAACTCCCATCAAAACATGGAAACTTTGTACTAGTACAATAGCACGTTTGGTGCGACATCAGCACCATCAGTTAGACTAACGGTGATTTGAGCCAATGCCGCAAACAGGTCCAAAGTTTAAGGAGCTCGCGAAGTAATATACAAATTGAGCGGTGTTGGTGTCACATCCCTGATTAGTGGATGCAAGAACGAGTATTGAGTGGTATTGGTGTCACGTCCCTGATTAGGGGATCATGCAAGAACAAGTAGGATTGGGGATTGTGAGGGTAAACGGACACCGAACCTGACACTTGAGATCGGGCACACCGGCAACGCTTGTGCCCAATCTCAAGGCCCGGGGTTAGATGGGATCTCTCCTGATAATTCTTACTTCCTGATTAAGGGGGTCGTGCAAGAACAAGTGAGATTGGGGATTGCAAGGGTAAATGGACGCTGAACAGGACACTTGAGATCAGGCATGCCGGCGACGTCTACGCCCAATCTCAGGGCCTGAGGTTAGATGGGATTTTTTTTTCTCGAAAATGCACGAGCTGCGCGTCATCGTATTAAGAAGAAAAGTGGGACAAGAACCCATACAACACACACCACACACACACACCCATCATTCAAGAAAAAGCATTTGCTCCTGTGATAAACATACAGGTGACCTCAACCGGCGTAAATGCGCTATCCACCTGGGAGCTGGGCAGTCAAGGATGACAGCCCCTTAGCCCCTGGCAAGGACCATAACCGGTGCCCTCTCCAGCTAAGACCAGGGTGCCAACTGTCATCGGCAGTCGGCTGGGCCTATTAGACCTATTGGGCTAGATCCATTAGGGTTATGATTAGAGTTAGAGATAGAATTAGATATCTTGCTTAGGGGTCAAGTAAACTGCTCTATATAATGAGAGGAGATGTATCAATGAAAGACAAGTAAGAATTACAAAAAATGTTAAAAGCAAAAGAAATGATTATGAAAAAATGACTGCATTCAGATATGCACACTTCAAAAGGGAGTTTCCAACTTCTGTGCGCGAACTAACCTAGTTCAACATCCCTGTCTTTCCCATATTCAACAACAAAAGCATGATGTGAGTCCAATGCTCCTCCACCAACCTCAGGATAAAAAACTGAAGATCAACACAGAAAATAAAATCAATATGAAAATCAAGAGCTAAAACAAGTGTTTGCTTTCTATAAAAGTAGCAGTCATTCAGACCTGTAGAAATTGGAACTATGAACTGTTCCATGAACTGGTTCAGCATAGCTTCCAGACCAAAATCATCAAGGACAGCACCATACTTGTTCATTGTATTTGGCCTCATTATCTTAAATTTCATTGCATGGACCCATTTTTCAAAGTTCTCTACCTACAAAGGTGCACACAATTAGAAATTGATGAACAAAGTCTGAAGAAAAGTTTACTCACTTGTTCTGAATTTACCATACCTCCTCCAATAACATCTCACAGAAAGTCGGCTGCAACATAGCAAACGAATAAACACCAGGAATTGGCTCAGTCATGATACTTCTAAAGCTTTCTTCTGAATTGCTCCTAACTGCTTCAAGGAATGTTGGTAAGAAGAATGCTGAAGGATGCATATTGTATAATTCTTCATGAAGAGGCTGCCAGAGAACAAATAAAATAGGTGGGTTTCTAGTAGAAAAGGAGGAAGAAATAATGTTAAGAAAATTAGCATAGCCATACAATATGTTTTCAAAGAATTTTCTAATAACATCCAACAGCGTCACCGCGACACGTGTGCATGTGCATGAGTTGGAATCTGACACGGGTGCAGGTGTCCGACTCGGCAAGTTTAGAAAATTAAGATTCAGGGATTCATTTAATATATTTTTTTTCAATTTGTAAAATAATACTTTAGCTCTTCCATTATAAAGTACAGTCTAAACTCAAACCTACAAGACAAGCTGGGAGACCCAGCAATACAGAAAAAGCTTCAGATGTGTCGGACACACCTATTCCCATCCTGCCATTTGTTAGGAATGAGCAACTCAAGTGTATTGCCATGCCCAATGGGGCAGATAAGGTCATGTACAAGTGCAAAGAGCAATTGGCTCATTCAAGACTGTAAAGGATGCAATCTTCCTTCAAGCAGGGCAAATAAATATTTAATTTATCAAAATAGTGAATGGGCATAATGTTATAATTAATCTTGTTGTCTAGTGTATGTGTGAACATGAGTGTGCCATTTCATATGCATATGAAAATCAAGGAGTCATGCCTGAATCTTAATTTTGACTACTTGAAGAGTCAAATAGTAGGTCGAGGTCATTGTGAACTCTAGAAACAAGCTGATTGTGTGAACAGTTGCTCTAATGTGAAATCAGCTAGAAAGAAAAAAAAGAGAAAATGGTGCTAGTTGAGCCACACCGCAAAAGATTCTTGAGGGTTTATTCTTGTTTTCTCATACAGGCTTTGCTATTGTTGTGACCAAGCTGACATAGAATAAATATATTTCAAAAATTACACCCAAATCCTCAAACCTATGAATACAAGAACCATGTAGTCTAGTTATAGACCTGTTATGAAACTATAAATTATGGCATGTTGGGAATCACTCCCTCACTCACTAGATGTTTGTCACAAATACACTAGTTTTTCTTCTATGGTGGGCGGTGGCGGACCCATAAAAATACTACAACACATACTCATTTTGTTGACTCAGGCCACACTAGCCCTCACCGTTTTCTCATTTATATATAGCTAACGTAGAGTTATACCTGCCCATGATATCCTCCTAATTAATGCATTCACTGCATCATATGATCTGCCTATTATTTTCCTTAACTACAAACTGATGAAATCTAGCTGACACTAATAGGAATGAACCTAGACACTAGCTGAACCTGGACACAACTCTCTAGTAACAAGATTAATGCTAACAATCTTGTTACCCATACTTGCCACGCACAGCCGCTTCATGCCACCTTGTTGTTGGCATCACGCCAACCTAGCAGAATCACATCACTACTAGCCTCATCACCAAGGCATCTCACCATGATCTAGAAGTGGCATCACACCACCTCCCCGTGGACACCTGTGCATGACACAACTACCTTCTTTGCACCTCACTCACGTAGCGGTCAGGTACCACCATTGCACCCGACATAGCACCATCATTGCCTAGTTGCGGCTTCACAGTGTGGCTTTCTTCTAGCAGATTCACACTGCTAATGATGTGTGACAGCCAGGGATGTAAACAGATCGGATAGATATCGACATCCTAAAAATCCAACTTTAGGTATTCGGATTCGGATACGGAGTCGGATACCGAGTGTCCAGACTCGGATTCGGACGGATATAAACCCCTCCAATCAAATATGAACTCGGATACGAATGAATAATATCCGTACCATTTACACCCCTAGTGACAGCCTCACACCATGGATACCTAGCAGCTTGAGCTCATGTCACCTCATGGCAGCTCGTAGCCACCACCCTCACCTAGCACCTCACAGTGCTGCATTCTTTTACGGTAATGCAGCACAATCTTCTTCTTGTAGTAGCCATCACTTGCTGTGCAGCCATGCTCCATACATGAACACACCTCTGCGTCTTGATGTTGCCTTGCCATCGATGTCGCCACACCTCGGTATAGCACCAATGGCACTATCTTCCCATAGATCTCTAGGCTCTTGATACCAATTCTTCAGAATCACTCCCTCACTATCTAGATGTTTATCAAACAAACCAGTTTTAATTCTACGGTGGCAGACCCATAAGAACACTACAGCACATACTCATTTTGTTAACTCAGGCCACACTAGCCCTAACTGTTTTCTCATTTATATATAGCTAACATAGGGTTATAGCTGCCCATGATATCCTCCTAACTAATGCATTCACTGCCTCATATGATCTGCCTATTATTTTCCTCAACTACAAGCTGAAATCTAGCTAACACTATTATGAATGAACCTAGACACTAGCTGAAGCTGGACAGAACTCTCTAGTAGCAAGATTAACGCTAACATGGCATACTGGCTTGAAGCAACTAGCAACTGCACTGGATGTGAATTCTTTGTCTATGTAATTTTCAGATATCCTGTATGCCGGACAAGCCCAACTCGATCCAGCATGTTGCATGGCGACAAACTTCAGATACAAAATAACATATAGACTCTAGGCATCATATACACAGATATGATTTATGAATAATACAAATGCACAATACACATCTCAAGGCAGTCTGATCAATGTTATTCCAACAGAACTTCCCCAAAAAAAAACAAGGCTTTCAAAAGATGATAAATTGACATGAATAAGAGAAAAAATGCAAACCTTGTAAAGGTGGAGTATCCTCTGCCTATATTCTTTGTGCCTCTGCACCTGCAATATGAATATACTTTTTTTATACTTAAGCAATATGAATATACTTGACATGAAAACCATAGTAGTAGGCTAATTAGGATATTTGTGAAGTAAAAGATAATTTAGGAAGTAAAAGGTAGTAAAGGGAAATGACCTTGCTAGAAAATTTTGTGATATTGAAAATTCTTGTAAATGAACTAAATGTAAAATAAAACCCTAAAGTTCTTGCTGCCGTACAACTCCTATGCTTGTTTTAACTATGCTTGTTTTAACTAGGATATCTTCCTAAATCAAAATATGCATCAACGCTGCCCATCTCCCCTGCACCCAATTCCTAAAATCTCCAGTTGCTCGTCATTGCCACATCCACTGGCCTCAGCCACTTCCTGGCAGCAATATCTTGCCACTACACGATATCCCTCCATAACCACAGCCAGTAACATGCACCGCCACCTTGCCAAGCCATCTCCTCTGCAGATCATCGAATCCAAGATTGTGTACTAAACCCAGTCCTAACCCAAACCCTGACCCTTCCAAAACTACAGCAGCCCTCAAAGAAGTTGACACTAGTTAAATAGTCATTAATCTTGAAGCAAAATCGAAATATTGAAAATTTTTAAGTGATTACCAAAGAAGTTACTTGAGTGACACCCATAATCCTAGCAAGATCAAATATCCTACCCATAAAAATTAAAAAAACAATCTGAATGAATCGGAGTAATGTCAATACATATCTAGTACATAACAGGGATGGAAAGCCGGACCTTGTTGCGCTCGCCCTGGGGCCAGTAGCGCGCGAGAATGTCCCTCATGAAGTGTAGCTTGACATCGCGGTCGGCATCGAGGAGGCTCGGTGGGAGATGCCGCTCGAGTGCACTGTACACAGCCGGCGCGTACTCGCCGCGCACATCGCTGTAGTCCTGCGGCTTGTGCTCCGCGTTGGGATTCAGACGTAGCCGCCGGTCTGCGTATGGCGCCGTCGACGCCGCAGGCCGGCCAGCCGGCCGCGACGGTTGCGGCGGCGCCACGCCGTTCCCATTCCCCATCGCCACCTGGACCTCGTCCCGTCGCTCCGCCGCGCCGTCCAGAGCCATGGGCACTGGGCGGTTTCACAGCATCGAGCCGTTTAGGGTTAGGGTTTGATATTCGGGGGCAGTTAGGGTTTCGGGACGAGTGGCAAATGTGACATCGGATTGGGGAAGAATTGCGGCCAGCCCATCTGCCCGTGCCGGGGTGTTGTGCAACGGATGTATATAGGGCGTGATTTTTTTATCAACATACAGGGCTTGTTTAGTTCCTGAAATTGGAGTTAAATTTGGGTCTTTTGAAGTATGTGCGCTACTGTAATATTTTGATTTGTATGTGTGAAAAATTGTCCAAAAATTGATTAATTAGGTTCAAAATGTTCGTCTCGTAGAGTACAACAAAACTGTGCAATTAGTTTTTGATTTTATCTACATTTAGTACTCCATACATGCTATGACATTTCGATGTGACGAGAATCTTTTTTTTGCACAGTGAACTTTGGGGTGGAAATTTGGGATCTAAACAAGGGATAGGGCCTCATTGGTTTTGTTCTGACCATAGCCTGGCTCGCATTAGTGCCACAGGCTCTAGATGGCCAGGTTCTTCGGGGCCGTGTTTCTTTGGGTGTGGAAAAAAATTTCACCCCGTTTGATCAATAATTAAAGTTATTAAATAAAGTTTTACAAAACTATCTTCACAACACCGGATTAATTTACGAGATAAATCAAATGAGGCCTTTGACCGCACGATTAGAGGATGGTTACTGTAGCATTACTGTCGTAAATCATGGACTAATTAGACTCATCAGATTCGTCGCGCAAAGTTACACCCGTCCCTAAAAAGGTTTTACAAATAGACTTCATTTAATACTCTATGTATGTAAGATTTCCTTTGAAAATATATTTCGTGTGGAAAAGAAACACGGCGCAGGTGCGGTAGCTTTTGCGCTTGTTTAGTTCTCAAAAAGCAACCCCAAATTTCATTATGCAAAAAGAAGATTTCCATCGCATCAAAATGTCGGTCCATGTATGGAGTACTAAATGTAGATGAAATCAAAAACTAACTGCACAGTTTTGTTGTACTCTGCGAGACGAACATTTTGAGCCTAATTAATCAATTTTTAGACAATTTTTCACACGTACAAACGAAATGCTACAGTGTTATAACGATTATGAAGTGACCCAAACCCCCAAATCCCCACCCCTATATTTTACTTATAAACAAGACCTTTGTTTGGTTGCCGTTTACACGTAGCCAGGCTCATGGGAGAGTGTATGTCCGGCAAGCGTCCAGTCACCTTTTGCTTCTTTGAATGCTAGTCCGAGCGACCGCTCGTGCATCACGCCGGCATCACGCTCAGAGGGAACGGAATAAAATTTCGTATCTCGCGAGCGAGGCTGAGGGACACTATTTGCATCGGAATAGCCAGGCTCGTTTGCTGCCGTAGGCATCCAATCAAATAGAAGTTGCATCCGTAAAGCCTGGTTGAGCTAGAACCGAAACCAATCACGCCCATAATTTCAAAACATAATCTCTACCCCTTTCTCTCTATCTAATACTAAATGAACGATTGAAAATCCCCTAATCTTTACATCTTTTATCTAATAATAAAGTGTGGAATAAATTTCCGTAGTTCCGCCTGCTTCTTAGGCCAGTCTCAGTGGGTTTCATGGAGAGTTTCATGGCATTAAATGTGCTCATGTGATATAGGAGAGAAGGTAGAGTTTCATGGTATGTGAGAGAAGTTTCATCACCATGAAACTCCTTTGGCACGGTTACCTAGTTTATGGTCTAGGTAACCGTATAGTGAAATTATGCACTGAGGCTGGTCTTATTCGTACGTCAATCTATTACCTCTCGCTTCTTCGTACGTGTGTTGGTATCCACCCTGCCAGTTTGTTGGCAACGAAATCTCGACCGAACCCGACTTAAACCTTCCGAACTCTAGACACATCGCCGGGACGGGTATACTGAATGGTCCTCCACGGGTTACTTTAAAAGGAAAGCATCTCCCACTCATTCATATGTGATGCATAGGTGGGATGGCAAGAAAGCAACGCGCGAGGCTGAAGGTCATGGGTTCGAATCCTCGCGGACGTGCATGCGCATTTACGCGTGAAAAATCTCAAGCCTCCCAGCAGCTCAAGTGTTACCGATCGGTACTAAATTGCACCATGGCTTGCACGTTAGTGTTGGCCATCCAGTGCCGACTGGGATAATCGGTACTAAATTGAGATAATCGATACTAAATGGGGGTTGCCAGCCGGTATTAGATTCAAGAGTAAAATGCATCAGCGATCCATCAATTTGTAATGAGGTGTCACCTAGGTCTATAAACTTCAAAAGTGCATTTCTGTGTCCATAAACTTGTAATTTGTATCACTTAGGTCCACAAACTCTGAAAATGCATTTATAGGTCCATAAACTTATTCACCAGCATGAATCTGCAAGCTACCCGTGTTTCGCTGGAGTTTCACCACAAATGTTAAATGCAAACCTTGATTTCAAATCCTAGGGCATATGGAGAGACAGAAGGGGACGAGAGACTTATTTTGGAGGTTATTGACATGAATTATAGTTCAAAGAGGTATCAAATACTTTCATTCGAGGGTTTTAAAGCAAAAGTCCATATTTGATCGACCAGAGCCTATAATATAGGCGGGCCATGACAACGTCAATGGCGCGTTTCGTTAGGATAGTCTCAATAAAATTTCATCCTCTAGTCGCTAAGAGAGGGAGGTCTCTGGTTAGGATTCTATGCTAGCACTATGTATACACGTGATGTGTATGTATGGAAGAGTATTTTTATACACGAATTACAAGTATGGGGACCTAAAAATATACTTTTAAAATTTGTGGACCTACGATGACATAAATTACAAGTTTATGGACCAAAACCGTAGTTTCGGAGTTTCTGGATCTAAGTGACACCCGCTTACAAGTTGATGGACCTCTGATGCATTTTATGAACTAGAAGCATGCATACATTACACGTAATATCTAGATGGCGTTAAAAAACATGAACGCCTACCAAACAAAATCGTACGATACTGTTTTTATATTGTTATATTTTAAACATTTTATAAATTATAAGGGATACCGATAAGTGCCGTACTTAAATGTTGCTAGCTTGCCTACCTTCTCGTGGTGGACCGGTTAGAGCGTTGAACTCCGAAAGTCGTTGAAACTTCCGTCTTGACCCGGGTTCGAAGCACGGCACCTTCTTAGAACAAAACCCGGGTGGAGTCTCCTCCCGTGGTTGAGTTTTTTTTAATGTTGCTAGCTTCTATCTTGGTAGGGCCTCATAGCGTTGGAGTATATACATGGTTGACGTGCAAGAATAAGAACACATTAATGCATGATGAGTATTATGTAATACTTAAATAATATTTTACTATCAAAATACATGCGTTGCAATGTAAACTACTAACTGTAGGGATAAAAGATAGTTAATTAGAAATTCCCTTTCTAAAATAAAAAGATAGAGACCGAATTGAGTAGAAGAAAGTAGCTCTGATAATAAAGTAAGTCACAAAATAATAAGTCGCCCACACGCAAACAAGTGGAGAGCAAATGTGGATAGAAAGCTCGCTATCTAGAGAAGTAGCAAGGAAAGAGAGTCCTTGGAGATGTTTGAAGGGGATGTTTCATGAAATCCACGTTACACTATTGTCTAATATAAAATTCAACTATAACTATTACTTTTTGATTGCCTAAAATACGACATCAAAAGTTATGTGTAGCCACATAGACACATATATAATAACATATTTAAATAATTTTCACCCGTAGCTACGGACACATTTGCTAGTTTATATATAGAGCGCTATTTCATATCGAATAGTTATTCCATGCTCGAGCCGGCCAGGGCACCCGACGACACGGAACGCCCGGCTCGACGCCCACCCGAGCCCCTCCAACCTCCTCGGTGACCCCGCGCCAATCCGAAACTACCGAGCGAGCGCAGGTGCCCCACGTCCTTTCTTTTCTCCTTTTTTTATTTTGGCGGATTGGCCAGCTCGTTTGGTTTTTCCTTTTTACGGTTTTTTCTTCTCACACATGCAAAGGTAGTTGCTGTGAGAGCAGCTTGGTCAAAAAGTAATATAAAATGTTTTTTTTGAAAATGGATAGCAGTACGTGTAGGTGCGCGCATGCATATTTTTTATTTGATACACGCGCATGGATAAAATTAACTAGTGTGTACATTAGCAAGTCGATCTAATGTTTTTTTGTCAAGTTGGACAACACATGTTAAAATATACGGAAATTTTGTGGCTGGCCGATTGAAAACACCTTATAAGTAGGCTTTCAATCATAAATTATAATTAATTAATTTTGCAACACGTTCAATATTTTTAGAATCATGAAAACTCACTTCATAAAATACCTCACCGACAGCTCATGGATAAAGACGTATGTATTCACTGATCTATATTCTAACTCACTGTTCTTGTTGTAGTCTAAATAAAAACGGAGGGAGTTAAAACAAAGTATTTTTTTCATACAAAGATTATGTATTTATGACAAGCTGGCTATTATTTAGTTTTTGAAAAACTCAGTCTTTGTGATCCAACTAGGTGTTTACATTTGTACTCAACACATTCTTGATGATTGTTCTTGGTGTAAGAAATGAATTTTTGATTCTTAAGCTGTCCCACCTACTATTCTATTTAAGGGTGACTAGCATTTATTTAGACAATGTAATATTTTTTTAAATGAAACAGGCTAACTTTGAAGCCTTGAGGAAACACGTCACAACATTTACATCCTGGAATCAAAGAGACAACAATCATGAAGAGAACAGACATGGTCGACAATATTAGGATCTCGCCTGAACCAACTACCAACATGAGGTTGTCGCCATCGTCAAACTTGCAATAGCAATAGAGGTTTGGCATTTCCAGTTGCTCCAGCAGCGAGCTCCTCACCCTCCTACTCCAATTGAGACGTGTGCACCGGATTTGTCTATGAAGCCGGTTGCAGAGTGTTGACAGTCAAAATTGGCTCTGACCCGGCCAAACCGGTCAGACCGGTTTGGGTTCTGTAATTCGAGTAGGATTAGGATTCCGAGTTTAATCCCATATTGTAACCTATTCGAAAGGGGTAAGACTTCCCCGGCCTATAAATATAAAGGCTAGAAGGCCGATTGAGGTATTCCAATCGAATCAAACACATTTATCCTTTACTTTTTTATCTCTCAAACTCTAATCTTTTCCAACCCCCAGATTCTGTTCTTTGCTCGTCTCTACGGCGTTCAAGGGCGTTCTAGGTGGCCTGCCGACCCTAGAGCAACCCTAGCTTGCTTGAGCTCCGACGGGGTCCCTCCCGAGCTCGAGTTTCTAGGTCTTCACGATCTCCCGCCTGAAAGTGGTCTGACCGGTTTCAGGAACCGGTCTGACCGGTTTGCCCCGGGAAGGTCAGGAGTTGACCGTTGTGACGGCCGTGCTGCGCGTTCGATCGATCTCTCGAGTGTGTTGGCGCGCTTTCGTGTCAACATACTTTTTGGCGACTCCGCTGGGAAAAGATTAATCTGGTTTTAAGACCGATTCAATCTACTCCAATTATGTCTGGATCAACGTGCGACCTTGACAAAGACAACATCATCACCGCGACGATGGAAGAGCTCACGGACGAGGAACGGAAGCGGTACCTGATTGCTGAGGAGCACTTCAGAACGCAATTCTTGAAGGGCTTCAAAAAAGATCGCGGTGGTCTTGTCAAGAGAGTGGAGGAATTCGTCATGCCGGCTTTCAAGCTGGCAAACGACCAAGTTGAATAACTTCCAAAGGTAACTGGCGAATCCTCTGATTTGATGCAGCAAATTACTCGCATGATGGATGATAAATTGCTTGCTGCACAAACTGCTACTAGTGAGTTGATTGCTAGTATGTCGGGTAATTCTGATAAGGGTAAAAATAACGTAGAATCTAATGAATTACCTAACCCAACTCCTAGCTCATCAGGCGTGCCAGAAAATGTTTTAGATCCTAATTTAGGCATGCCGATGAATTTCTATGCGGGACAATCATCTCACCCTGGTTCGGTCCACGAACCGGTCAGACCGGTTTTCACAACCGGTCAGACCGGTTTGGCCTCCTCTGGCGGTCAGACCGGTTCCATGGGTGCAGGGGCACCGGGTGCGATGGTTTTATCTAGTACGGTTGCTCCTGGTCCTGTTTACACTATTCCACGCACTACGGTTGTGGGAAGTATACCCCACGGATCTGGCGCGTCTCACGGGCCGATTCCGAATGCTTCTCAAAGTGCGGCATATAATGTTCCCCGTATTCCACAAAACAGAGGTGATGGGAACTATCAAGCCGAGTTAGCTAAGTTTAAAGAGGATATAGCTAATACACTTAGAACAAGACTCGGGCTTGAATTGGGTAAGTCATGCTTATATCAAAAACCGTATTCACCTGAATTTGATCTAGTTGCTTATCCTAATGGTTGGCGTGTTCCTGATTTTATTAAATTCAGTGGCGAAGATAATAGAACTCCTTGGGAACATATTAGTCAATATATCTTGCAATTAGGAGAAGCATCATTTTATGAACCATTGCGTATACGGTTGTTCTCATTATCATTAACTGGAACTGCTTTTTCATGGTTTTCTTCGCTTGCTCCTAATTCTATTCAAAATTGGACTCAATTGGAGCGTAAATTTCATGATCATTTCTTTAGCGGTGAAAACGAAGCTAAATTGTCTGATTTAACATCGGTTAAGCAAAGCCGAGAGGAATCGGTTCTTGATTACTTCAAAAGATTTAAAGATGTTAAGAACCGATGTTTTAACATAACTGTTTCTGAAAATGATTTAGCAGATTTAGCTTTTGCGGGCTTACGGTCTCATTTCAAGGAAAAGCTAGAGGGTTCTGATTTCCTTACTATTAATCACTTGCAAATGAAGGCTATGAGTCTAGAGCTTAAGTTTAAAAATTCAAAAGAATCTGCTAAACCTCATCGTTCGAATGTGCATATTGTTGATAATGATTCTGATAGTTCGGACGATGATAAAGAAATTTATGCTGCTGAATTTGTTTGGTCATCAAAGAGTAAACCTGGTTCTTGTCCCTCGTTGAAGCCGATTCAGAAAAATCGGCAAGAGGAAATTAAATTTACTTTTGATGTAGCCAAATGTGATCGTGTTTTTGATGAATTGCTTAAGAATGGCTTTATTAAACTTTCTCATGCAATTCCACCAGCCGATCAATTAAAAAATCATGCATATTGTAAGTGGCATAATTCTTTTTCTCATGCGACCAACGATTGCAATGTTTTTCGACGACAGGTACAATCGGCCCTTAATGAAGGTCGATTAGTGCTAGCTGAAATGCAAGTTGATAAGGCTCCTTTCCCTGTTCATACCTTGGATTTGAATACCAAAGTGTTGATTCGGCCGGAACAAGCCGATGGAGCTAAAGGTAAGAATGTGGTGATTGGGGACCCAAGGCCGGAAAAAGTTGATGACAAAGTTCCGGTCAGAATAGTGGTGATTGGAAGAACTCTTGATGGTGAAGAGTCTCTGAAGATTACAATTAACACATCAAGGCCCGGGGGGCAAGGAAGTTCCTTGGAAGAGAATTGGTTCGCTAGTCAGGCGAAACCGGTCAGACCGGTTTCCCAAACCGGTCAGACCGGTTTGTCTACAGACCGTCCAAGGACTTTCAAGCCCAAGCACCCGGAAGTGGGTACTTGGAAGTTTAATGAGCCAAAGGTTCAAGGAAGGGTTCTGAAGCAAGTACCTACTTTCTCTCAGCTCATGAACAAGTACACAAAGGCCGTTCAAGTTGATCGGCCAACAAAAAAGAGACAGAGGTCACCGCAATGTTGAATCAGTTCTACAGCTTATAAGCGTCGTGGTGATGTTACTGGGACTTCAGTACATGACCGATTGGGCTCATACCAATCAGGTCCTTCGGCTGCTCCCAAAAGCGGTCAGACCGGTTTCGGTCTGAGTAGAGGTTCCAAGCTCCTCCTAAGCAAGAATACCGTGTCAAGGAGAAAAAGGAGGACGTGCAAGCCAAAGCCAGTGAGTTTGTAAAAATTGGCGATATTCCAGTGGCTATGCAAGACTTGGGTAGAAAGCCGATAGTCATTGGAGATTCGGCTCCTGTTCCAGTCAAAAAGCCGGTCATAACTAATGATCATGAGGCTAGCAGTAGCAAGGGTGTAAAGAAGGTCTTTCAACCAAGGTGGTGTCCTTCTGGTTCTACTCATACGCAGAAGCGGAAGTTACAACGCTTGCGGAACAAAGAAAAAAGGGAACAGGAAGCTGAGAAGCTGAGGGATGAATACTTCAACGATTACAGGCCTATGATCCCTCAGACCAAGATCTGGCAAGCTAAGCCCGTTGTGCAACCAGCAGCACAATCGGTCAGACCGGTTTCTGAATCCAGTCAGACCGGTTTAGATCAGTCCACCGCTGCAGAAGCGGTCAGACCGGTTTCTGGAACCGGTCAGACCGGTTTGACGACAGAAGCGGGAGCTGAGATTACTTCAACCATCGATACTACTCCGCCAATTCCTCCAGTGGTTGAAGATGAAGAATTGGTTGATTTTGAGCCTTCTCTAGAACATGGCAACATGGAAATCAATGTTGTATATTTGTCTTCTGATTATTATGTTATACCAGAGGAGGAGGTCTCTCACCTTCAACTTGGGCCTCAAGATGCTGTTTTTCAGAAGCCTAGTGAATCAGAGAATCATCTCAAGGCTTTATATATGAGAGGGCACATCAACGAGAAGCCAATTTCTCGTATGTTGGTTGATGGCGGAGCTATTGTAAATCTTATGCCATACTCTCTCTACAAGAAGATTGGCGGAAAAGACGAAGAATTGATCAAGACAAACATGACGGTCAGTGAAGTTGGTGGAGGTGATCCCATTGGTGCCAAGGGGGTGGCTTCTATGGAGTTGACCGTCGGGAGCAAGACTATTGCTACGGCTTTCTTCGTCTCCGAGGTGCAAGGTAATTTCAGTTTAATCCTTGGTCGAGATTGGATTCATGCAAATCAATGCGTACCTTCTACCTTGCATCAATATCTTATTCAGTGGATCGGTGATGAAGTTGAAGTTGTACATGGTGATACTTTTTCCTTCGTTGCAACGGCCGATTCCGATTCTATTAGTACAAATGGAAATATTAAGTGTTTGTCGGGCTTAGATTTGACCGATTATGAGCTGATCAGTTGTACTAAGGATGGTTTTGTTACTGCTACATTAAAGCCGATGGAGAATCGGTTGAATTACTTGCTGTAATTAATGGAGCAAACAAATCAACAGAGACAAACCGGTCAGACCGCTTCTGGAAACCGGTCAGACCGGTTTAGACCTGAACAGCGCCGATCAAGCCAAACCGGTCAGACCGCTTCTGGGAACCGGTCAGACCGGTTTACGTCTGGACAGTGGCTTCAAGACCGAATTGATCATCATCGAGCACATTTGGCCGGTATGTTTGAAGCCATTGAAGATCTCGGTGATATGGATAAGTTGGGTCAGGGTTTCACGTCAGCCGACCCTTTAGAAAAAATAGATATTGGTGATGATACTATTCCTAGGCCAACTTTTGTAAACAAAAATTTATCGGCTGAGTTTAAAGACGAGTTAATAAATTTGTTGAAATAGTATGTCGATTGTTTTGCTTGGGAGTACCGTGAGATGCCGGGTTTGAGTCGTGATTTAGTTGAACATCGTTTACCGATAAAAGCCGGTTTTAGACCTTTTAAACAATCAGCTAGACGTTTTAATCCCGCTATTTATGACCGAATAAAAGAAGAAGTTAATCATTTGCTAGATGCTGGTTTTATTCGGACTTGTCGCTATGCGGAGTGGATTTCTAATATTGTTCCCGTTGAAAAGAAAGATTCGGGAAAACTTAGAGTTTGCATTGATCTTAGAGATCTTAATAAAGCCACTCCAAAAGATTCATATCCTATGCCTATAGCCGATGTCTTAATCAATGAAGCTTCTGGGCATCATGTTGTTAGTTTTCTTGATGGTAATGCTGGATATAATCAAATCTTCATGGCCGAAGAGGATATGCACAAAACGGCCTTTCAATGTCCGGGATTTATTGGTTTATTTGAGTGGGTGGTTATGACTTTTGGATTAAAGAATGCCGGTGCAACTTATCAAAGGGCTATGAATTTAATCTTTCATGATTTACTTGGTGTTATTGTGGAAGTGTATATTGATGATATCGTAGTTAAATCGGATGGCTTGGATTCTCATTTAGCCGATTTAAAACTTGCTCTTGAGAGGATGCGACGGTATGGCTTGAAGATGAATCCACTCAAATGTGCTTTTGGTGTTTCGGCTGGGAAGTTTCTTGGGTTTATTATTCATGAGAACGGCATAGAGGTTGATCCCAAGAGAATTGAAGCTATGAAGAAAGTCGAAGCTCCTACTTGCAAGAAAGATTTGCAAAAGTTTCTAGGCAAGGTAAATTTCTTGAGAAGATTTATAATTAACTTGTCTGGAAAGGTTGATGCTTTTACTCCTTTACTTCGGTTAAAGAATGAAGCCGATTTTACTTGGGGGGCAAAACAACAAGAAGCTTTTGAGAAAATCAAAGAGTACTTGTCTTCACCACCAGTGCTTAGGGCGCCTAAGAGAGGAGTACCATTTAGACTTTATGTAGCGGCTGAAGATAGTACTATTGGAGCTGTTTTGACTCAAGAAATCGGCAACAAGGAGTATGTGATTGCTTATGTAAGCCGACGGCTCATCGATGCAGAAACAAGGTATACTTTCATTGAGAAGTTGTGTTTATCCTTGTACCATGCTTGTACTCAATTGAGGCATTATTTATTATCTAGCACTTGCATCGTGTTGTGTCAAACCGATGTAATTAAACATATGTTGCAAAAGCCGATTTCTAGTGGAAGAGTCGGTAAATGGGCTTATGCTTTAGTTGAGTATGATTTGGCTTGTGAACCTTTAAAATCAATGAAAGGCCAAATTGTAGCTGATTTTATTGTTGAACATCGGATAAATGATACAAACAACATCGACGTCGGATATATTACTTGTACCCCGTGGAAGTTATACTTTGATGGATCGGTTTGCAATGATGGGCAAGGAATTGGTGCTGTTTTGATATCTCCGAGTGGTGCCGTCTTTGAGTTTTCAAACCGATTGGAAGAAAAGCGAACCAATAATCAAGTTGAATATGAAGCTCTTCTATTTGGCTTGGAATTTTTGCAAGACATGGGAATAAAGCATGTTGAGGCTTTTGGTGATTCACTCCTGGTGGTACAACAAGTGTCGAAGGTATGCCAATGTTATAATGGTTCATTAAATGCATATCTTGATAGATGTCTTGATATCATTGCTTCTTTTGATGAATTTACTATCAAACATATTCCAAGAGAAGAGAATAACAAGGCAAATACTTTGACTCAGAAAGCATCTGGTTATATGGTTGCAAAGAAGTATTTCTATCTCCAAAAACTGATGCAAACGAAAGCCGAGGTTCTGGTTCTGGACGAACCGGTCACGACGGTTTCAGAAACCGGTCAGACCGGTCTGACTGCCAGAACCGGTCTGACCGGTTCTGAAACCGGTCTGACCGCTTCGTCCCCTGACAGAAGCAAAAATCCTTTGGATAATGCTAATCAATCCAAAGTTGAAGATCAGGATTGGAGGGTGCCTATTATTACTTATTTGAGAGATCCTGGTCGTGGTGCAGAAAGAAATATTCGGCGAATATCGTTTAAATATGTTTTGCTTGACGATGAGCTCTATCGTTGAAACGCCGAAGATTTACTGTTGAAATGTCTTAATTCGGATCAGGCCAAAGTTGCCATGGGTGAGGTCCATGAAGGTATTTGTGGTACACATCAATCGGCTCCAAAGATGAAGTGGTTACTTAGACGAGCCGGTTTTTATTGGCCTACTATGATGGTAGATTGTTTCAAATATTACAAAGGATGTGAGGAATGTCAGAAGTTTGGAAATTTGCAACTTGTTCCTGCTGCATTGATGCATCCTATTATTAAGCCATGGCCGTTCCGAGGTTGGGGATTGGATTTTATTGGACAAATTAATCCTCCATCATCAAAAGGACATTGTTTTGTGTTAGTTGCTACGGATTATTTTACTAAGTGGACCGAAGCGATTCCCTTGAAGAATATGACGCATCGAGAGGTAATTGAGTTTATTACACAAAACATTATTCATAGATTCGGTATTCCTCAAACTTTGACAACGGATCAAGGTACTTCGTTTATGTCTAAAGAGGTACGTGAATTCGCCGAATCCTATAGAATTAAGTTGCTCAATTCATCTCCATATTACGCTCAGGCTAATGCACAAGCCGAGTCAAGTAATAAAATTTTGATCAAATTAATCAAGAAAAAGATAGAAGAAAGTCCTAAGAGATGGCATGAAGTTTTATCCGAAGCATTATGGGCTCATCGTATATCTAGACATGGTGCTACTAAAGTTACTCCTTTTGAGCTTGTGTATGGTCAAGAGGCCGTTTTGCCCGTTGAGGTAAATCTGGACGCTTATAGATTGGCTAAACAAAATGACCTTGATGCTGTTGATTACCACAATTTGATGTTGGACAATATTGATGAGGTAACTGACAAGCGATTGAAGGCTTTGAAGGAAATTGAGCAAGATAAGCTTCGGGTTGCTAAAGCTTACAACAAGAAAGTACGAGGAAAATATTTTCAGATTGGTGAGCTTGTTTGGAAGACGATCTTGCCTATTGGGACGAAAAGCAACAAGTTTGGTAAATGGTGACCAAGTTGGGAAGGACCCTATAGAGTTGTCAAAGTCATTTTTGGGAATTCTTACATGCTAGAGACACTGAAGGGAGATCATTTGCCCAAAGCTATCAACGGAAGATACTTGAAGAAATTCTATCCAAGTGTTTGGCAAGACGCATGAAGACCAATGGCCGATATATTGTTGATATCGCCCTTAGCATAAATTTTAGCTCCTGAATTGTAATTACTTGCTTATTAGTTCTCAAGTTCACTAAAAACGCAGGGGGGCATGTGTTGACAGTCAAAATTGGCTCTGGCCCGGCCAAACCGGTCAGACCGGTTTGCCAAACCGGTCAGACCGGTTTGGGTTCTGTAATTCGAGTAGGATTAGGATTCCGAGTTTAATCCCATATTGTAACCTATTCGAAAGGAGTAAGACTTCCCCGGCCTATAAATATAAAGGCTAGAAGGCCGATTGAGGTATTCCAATCGAATCAAACACATTTATCCTTTACTTTTTTATCTCTCAAACTCTAATCTTTTCCAACCCCCATATTCTGTTCTTTGCTCGTCTCTACGGCGTTCAAGGGCGTTCTAGGTGGCCTGCCGACCCTAGAGCAACCCTAGCTTGCTTGAGCTCCGACGGGGTCCCTCCCGAGCTCGAGTTTCTAGGTCTTCACGATCTCCCGCCTGAAAGCGGTCTGACCGGTTTCAGGAACCGGTCTGACCGGTTTGCCCCGGGAAGGTCAGGAGTTGACCGTTGTGATGGCCGTGCTGCGCGTTCGATCGATCTCTCGAGTGTGTTGGTTCGCTTTCATGTCAACACAGAGGACAAGTAGAAGCAAGCAATAGCTTTGCCCACTCCTTGCACTGCTTGGAGGCAGGAGTTGTGGAAAGCCCATGCCAAGCTCGTAACAAGGTATTCCGGGCCTGTAGCATTTGGGACATATGGGACGCCTAGTCAAGCACCTCGCCTGAACCAAGTACAAATGGCAACAAATGAAGAGTTAACTACAAGGGTTGTTCAGTTTCATTATCCATAGCATGAAAAAGAATACAAGAATAAGCCGTGGACGGAAGGTAGAAACTGAAGTATTGTCCAAATTGAAGCAATTTTGATTCTATGGCATGAGAAAACTTACATCTATCTATCATAATTTTTGTCTAGTGTATATGGAAAGTCCGAAGAAAATTCTGGAAGTATAAATAAATTACAAAAATTCCAAGCTAATGTAGGGACCATGTACTACAATTGCCATATCCTAGAACCAAAGTAAGTAATGAATGCATCCAACAAAGCATGAGAGATTACTGCACCTTCATCTTGTGCTTGGTAATACGGAAGGCATGGCCAACATCCGGCCACCTAAAATGTGCTAAAATGTACTATATTTTTTCAAGAGTTCTAATGGAAGAAATTTTGCAAAAAAAATCTAAAAGATGAAGAACAAGTCAAAGACTAGCAACATTACAAAGCCTCCAACAAATTAAAGGAGCTAACCATATGGATAAGATAAAAGAAGGAATTTAGCATCCATAAAATCTATAGAGAGAAATATGCAGGGAGAAATTACAGATTTTTTATTTACAAATGTAACAGTCATTGCAAATTGATCAAAATTTTCAAAGCATTTCAGATGCATGCACCTGGTATTTGAGATGATCGCTAGGGCAAGTTCTCCAAACCCATGCTCAATGAAGTGGGTGAAGCAGGCGACCTCGCCGGTGTTCTCGGGCGGCTGCTTCTCCTTGTCCGGCACCGTCCATGCATCGCCATCCTTTGGTGGCAGCACGCCGCACCTC
Organism: Echinochloa phyllopogon; assembly: GCA_033239725.1. Lineage (NCBI taxonomy): Eukaryota > Viridiplantae > Streptophyta > Magnoliopsida > Poales > Poaceae > Echinochloa > Echinochloa phyllopogon. The sequence goes on along the minus strand of BTCW01000014.1, from coordinate 33,063,990 downwards.
GCCATGGCCTCGAACTTGGTCTCGGTCATGCGCGACATCCCCCAGCTCGATTCTTGATCCGGCATCTGGGGCAGCGCGTCGGTGGAAGCCTCGGCCATGAGTCGAGCCTGGGGGCGGCGATAGGAGGGTGAATGTAGGTGGGAGTACGCAGCCGCACTAGCGAAGAGCGGTCTCCCTGCCTAACGGAGCGACATGGAGCTCGGTTGGGCGCAATGGTTACTGTGTGGAAGGCGAAAGATGCGGCGCGATGGGGAAGACGATGATGACGGCGCGAGGCGTGGTGTATTTATAACGTGATGGCGGTCTACCCTAATGACTCCGAAACTAACAGACGGAATCCATGGGATTGGCGATCCGCAATCCGTCGGATCTGAAATTGGTGGACATGATATGTTTCCTTACAACAGACTCGGTGCGTCCAAAGGGACCAGGCCAGACTCCTCGCATGCTCGGGGGCTGGGCGCTCGGCACGGACTCGACGCGTCCAAAGGGACAGTTGGCGGTCGTTACGGCCTGCTTTTTGACCTCCAACCGAGTATAAAATAAACACAATGGAATCACACACCATAGCTGTAGGACTTATTTCTAACTATTCCAACAAGTTTTGGTGATTATCAATTGTGCAGGTACAAAATGGAGAAATACGGGCTACATGGGTCAGAATTGATCAATTCGGCCGAACGACACGATTCGGCCGGTTACCTCCCTTAGCCGTACTTGACGCGCTGCACGATCGGAAGGCCATCCAAGTCAGCGACGACCGAGAATGCCACGGGGACCACCGCCACGTCACTTCTGGGCCAAGCAACACGAAGTACATCAAGATGATGCAGCCCAGGAGGACCAGGAGGGAGAGGTTGCACAGGGGAGCGCTCCTGGGCCACAAGCCCAGTTCGGCCGAATGGCCCAAATCAGCCGAACCGTCCCCAGGAGCTGCACCAGCTCTGCACCGCCTCAGCACCAAGGCGGTGCAACGTGACAATTCGGCCGAACTCCTAGGTTCGGCCGAACTGGGAGATTTGGCCGAATCAGCCGGGCACCGCCTTCGGTTGCCTTGGCCGCTGCTCCACCTCCCACCGTCCCTGGTCACTATAAATGGAGGCTTCCCTTCACCTACAAAACACACAACACAAGAGAGAGTTCCTTACTGAAGCTCTGCCACTTTCATACTTAGAAGATTGGGAGAGAGGAGAGGTGAGCGTCCCGGAGAGGAGCCGGAGTGTCGGCCCCTCTTCCCGTTGTACCTCTACGGATGCGGCTCTGCTTCGAGTAACATCCGGGTCGTGTCGGGTAACTCTCTTATCTCTCTCTGATTAATTGAGCATTCAATTCTTACTCTTATATGCTCGCTGGTTCTTCGTTCAATGCTTAGTTGATTGGTATAATTGTATACTGGTTGCTTAGCTTGGGTGCTTGTCTTTCTATAGGAGACAAGTATTAGTTGACTAGTGTAGGCGCGGTGCCTAGACTTGAGGCTAACTTAGTTTGCCCATGAGTCTGCAGAGGTGGTAGTCGTTAGGTGGTGATAGCCCTATACGGCCTTTGTAGCCCATCACGTTCGTCTCGGCTTGTAGGATCCCCCAGTGCAAGATAAATTACACCCCTCTCTCATCCCTTTATGTGTGTGGTAGGTTCTGCTGTCCTGAAGCAAGTATCTAGCTATACCCTCTGACCTGCTCAGTTAATGAGTAGAGTACTTCTACCAGGCTCGTGCCCTCTCTACCCTCTTATCGCTTCTCTTCTCTCTTTGTTGTTGTCATCCCCTTCATCCATTTCATCCAATCCATCCCATTACCCTTGGACAACTTAGTTTGGAATTAGTTCACTTCTCGTTCTCCGTGGAAATTGATATCTTGGAATACTCCCGGGTGAAAGCTACATCGGTATCCGTCCGCTTGCGGATTTATCTGTAGGCCGTAAGGAGTGCCAACAAGCTTTCTGGCGCCATTGCCGGGGAACGGTAGCTATTCTGATTCTGAACCCAAGTTGTCCGTGTATCCCCATCATCCACCATCCATATGGATTCCACTCTTACCTTACGTCAACATTCGGCTCCAAAGGGTGATCGTTTGGAGCCACCACCATCATCACATCCCATCCACACACCCGGCTATGAGCTGCGTCCCGGCTTTATAGCCATGGTTTGAGAGCAAACGTTCTCATGAACGAATGCTGAGAGTCCATACACGCATTTGCACGAGTTTGAGCAACTCTGTTCATGTCTCATCATTGCGGGCATGACACAAGAGACGCTTAAATGGAAGCTATTCCCGTTCTCATTGATGGGAGGAGCAAAGAAATGGTACTTTCTAGCTGTCAGAAATATAGAAGGGAGTTGGGAAACCCTTAGAGAGAAATTCTGCCTAAATTTCTTCCCAGCTTCCAAGGTAGCCAGCCTCCTAATCGAAATTCTTACCTTTAAACAATTAGAGGGAGAATCGTTAGGAGCTGCGTGGGCTCGTTTCAAGCAAATTCTGGCCTCAGGAGCGGACCTAAGCCTTCCAGAACCTGTTGTTCTACAACACTTCAGCCTTGGCCTCTGTCCCGTAGGCACCACTTTCTTGAACTCCGCTTCAGGAGAGTCGTTCTCTTATCTGATTCCTAGTGAAGCGAGGGTAATCCTGGATCGTATCCTGGACGACACTCCCTACACTGGAATCTATGACGAACTCCCCGATGAAGAGAAGCAGCCTGAGCCTAAACCTGAAGAGCCTATACACCCACAATCTAAATCAATCAGCTCTTCCATTCCATCATAACCCGAAGCTCATTTCAAACCACAACCATACTCTAGCCAGGACTATTATGATCCACTCTACACCACTCCCTATGATTTTGATGATGATCTATTTGATGACATTGGGAGTGCAGCAAGTTTCCCATTGGAACAACGTGTAGAGCAAAAAGATCAACCTCCCGACAAGGAAGAACTTGAATATCAGAGAGAGTACTTAGGACGTCTCTGCTATCATGAGTCGGGAATGGCTAGAAGAGGCTGAAGCCTCGACCGAGGTCGTTAAATGCCCAAAAGGATCCGAAGGATATTTTGCGAAGTTACGGGCATAGACAAGGAAATCGGGTACGACCCGAGCATCGGAATCAACATAATCACTAGCTCTTTGGTGCGAGCCCGATTCCCTGATGAACCATGGTCATCATCTTAGAAATGCCTAAGGTTCACATCGGGTAGAATCCTTGACTGTTTGGGGATCTTGCGGGTCATACCCGTTCAGATTAGCGACCCTAAACTGTTCCTGTATTTCCATATCTTTGACCTACCCGAAAATTCCACTCATTCTATCTTTATCGAGAGGCCAATCTTGAAAATACTGGAAAAAGCACCAATGAATCAGCTAGTAGAGCTTAGGATCGGAAAAGAACTTGTCCCTGTCTCTTACTATCATTCTCTGAACACCTCAGTAGAGATAGACCCTGATCCTGATCCCATGGAGGAGGTCATGTCAATAGCCTTGATGGACTTAGAGCCTACCATCCCAGAGGAGGACATCCAATTCTTTATGGAGAAGAGGAAACTCAACCTCCAATCAAGCTCAATCCAATTGAAACTCCAAAACCATCTCCAATCGAGCTGAAACCTCTTCCTCCTGGATTAAAGTACGCTTTCCTCCTCGGGGACAAGCAAACTCCAGTGATTATTAGTGACAAGCTATCTGACCTAGAAACCCAACAACTGCTCATTATCCTGGAGAAGAATCGAGCGGTCTTAGGATATTCACTCCAAGATCTGAAAGGGATCAGTCCTAACCTCTGTACCCATCGTATCCCAATCGATTCTGAAGCGACACCGTCTCGGGAACCTTAAAGACGGTTGAACAATGCCATGAGGAAGGTCGTGAAAAAGGAAGTTCTCAAACTCCTTTATGCAGGGATCATTTATCCTGTCCCTAATAGTGAATGGGTTAGTCCTGTTCAAGTTGTTCCTAAGAAGGGAGGAATGACGGTTGTGCGCAATGATAAAAATGAGCTCATCCCACAGCGCACCGTCACAGTTTGTGCATAAACAGATCAGTTCGCCATTGTGTGTGAGTCTCTTAGTCATTGTGTTGTTCCGGTTATTTTGGTGCCTAAGAAAGATGGAACATGGCGTATGTGTGTTGATTGTAGAGCTATTAATAATATCACCATTCGATATCGACACCCTATTCCACGTTTAGATGATATGCTTGATGAGTTGAGTGGTGCTGTTGTGTTTTCTAAAGATGCGTAGTGGGTACCACCAGATTCGTATGAAATTGGGAGATTAATGGAAAACTGCTTTCAAAACTAAGTTTGGTCTGTATGAGTGGTTAGTAATGCCTTTTGGGTTAACTAATGCACCTAGTACTTTCATGAGATTAATGAACGAGGTTTTGCGTGCTTTCATTGGGAAATTTGTTGTAGTATACTTTGATGATATTTTGATCTACAGTAAATCCATGGTTGACCATCTTGATCACTTGCGTGCTGTTTTTAATGCGTTACGAGATGCACGTTTGTTTGGTAATCTTGAGAAGTGCACCTTTTGCACCGATCGAGTGTCTTTTCTTGGCTATGTTGTGACTCCACAGGGGATTGAGGTTGATCAAGCCAAGGTTGAAGCTATACAGGGATGACATATACCAAAGACTATTACACAGGTGTGGAGTTTTCTAGGACTTGCTGGTTTCTATCGCCGCTTTGTGCAGAATTTTAGCACCATTGCTGCACCATTGAACAAGCTTACGAAGAAGGGAGAGCCTTTTCATTGGGACAAAGAGCAAGAGAATGCTTTCAACATGTTGAAAGATAAGTTGACACATGCACCTCTCCTCCAACTTCCTGATTTTAATAAAACTTTTGAGCTTGAATGTGATGCTAGTGGAATTGGATTGGGTGGTGTTTTGTTGCAAGAGGAAATACCAGTTGCATATTTTAGTGAAAAATTTAGCGGGCCTGTTCTGAATTATTCCACTTATGACAAAGAATTGTATGCTCTTGTTCGAACATTGGAAACTTGGCAGCATTATTTGTGGCCCAAAGAGTTTGTTATTCATTCTGATCATGAATCATTGAAACATATCCGTAGTCAAGGAAAACTGAACCGTAGGCATGCTAAGTGGGTTGAATTTATTGAGTCTTTTCCTTATGTTATTAAGCGCAAGAAAGGGAAAGAAAATGTTATTGCTGATGCCTTGTCTAGGAGATATACATTGCTGAACCAACTTGATTAAAAAATCTTTGGATTAGAAACAATTAAAGACTTATATGCGATGTTGATTTTAAAGAGGTGTTGCTGCATTGTAAAGATGGGAAAGGATGGAATAAATTCATTGTTAGTGATGAGTTTGTGTTTAGAGCTAACAAGCTATGCATTCCAGCTAGCTCTGTTCGCTTGTTGTTGTTGCAGGAAGCGCATGGAGGTGGCTTGATGGGGGCATTTTGGAGCCAAAAAGACGGAAGATATACTTGCTGGTCATTTATTTTGGCCAAAGATGAGAAGAGATGTGGAGAGATTTGTTGCTCGTTGCACTACATGTCAAAAGGCTAAGTCAAGGTTAAATCCACACTGTTTGTATTTGCCTTTACCCATTCCTAGTGCTCCTTGGGAAGATATTTCTATGGATTTTGGGATGGGTTTGCCAAGAACTAGGAAGGGTCGTGATAGTGTGTTTGTGGTTGTTGATAGATTTTCTAAGATGGCACACTTTATACCATGTCATAAGACTGATGATGCTTCTCATGTTGCTGATTTATTCTTTCGAGAAATTGTTCGTTTGCATGGTGTGCCTAATACTATTGTGTCTGATCGTGATGCTAAATTTCTTAGTTATTTTTGGAAGACATTGTGGGCTAAATTGGGGACTAAGCTTTTGTTTTCTACTACATGTCATCCCCAAACTGATGGTCAAACTAAGGTTGTGAATAGAACTTTGTCTACTATGTTAAGGGTTGTTTTAAAGAAAAACATTAAGATGTGGGAAGATTGTTCGCCTCATATTGAGTTTGCATATAATCGTTTGATGCATTCTACCACAAAGATGTGCCCATTTCAGATTGTGTATGGTTTCTTGCCTCGTGCTCCTATTGATTTAATGCCTTTGCCATCATCTGAAAAATTGGATTTTGATACTACTACACGTGCCGAATTGATGTTGAAACTACATGAAACAACTAAAGAAAACATAGAGCGCATGAATGCTAAATATAAGCTTGCTGGTGATAAAGGTAGAAAGGAATTAAAATTTGAACCTGGAGATTTAGTTTGGTTGCATTTGAGGAAGGATCAGTTTCCTGAATTGCGAAAATCTAAGTTGTTGCCTCGAGCGGATAGTCCCTTTAAAGTATTAGAGAAGATTAATGATAATGCATACAAGCTCGAGTTGCCTACAAATTTTGGGGTTAGTCCCACATTTAACATTGCAGATTTGAAGCCATATTTGGGAGAGGAAGATGAGCTTGAGTCGAGGACGACTCAAATGCAAGAAGGGGAGGATGATGAGGACATCACCGCCAATGATACAGCCACGCCATCTTCTCATATCATTGCCAGTCCTATTACCTGTACTCGTGCTAGACAACTTAATCATCTGGTGAGTTCACTCCTGAGTTCATGTTCATCATATTCAGACTATGGAGACCCGTGCACTCTTGTTTTGCTTAGGAATCATGGAGAGGATCGAGAACGAAAAGGATTCGCGCGGGCTGGATTCGGACTGCAGAAAAACTTCAACTTGTGATGAACGCCACAGTCGCATACGGACTCAGATTGGGGCGTTCAAGTACTTCACGAAAAGCTTATCAGGTCTACTTTCAAACGGATCTGACCACACATCCATATCTATTTGGATTCAGCCAGAATCGTCTATTTGCGCCAAGATGTTTTTTTGCCCATGATGCCGCGTCATCTTATTTTGGCCCAATGGGCCGTGTATCATGTAGAGTCCATTATGGACACGTCCTAGGGTTGGAGCATGACCCCAGCACCCCTGTGGTCGTCCTCCCTTGTTTTATACCCCTTAGCCGCCACCAAGAACACTTGGGTTTTGTTTAGATCAAGTTTAACCATTGCCACTTGCTCGTAAGCGCGCGTGTTGGTCCAGCCGCCCGTCTTCGAGTCTTCAGAACCCCACTTCGTTTGTGATTGAGTTTGAGATTGAACACTTCATTCCCATCTAGTAATTTCAGTACTTGTTTGATACCTGTTCTTGCTAGTTCTTTGATTGCTTGCAGGACAGGACCAGGTGACGTGTTGCCACAAGATCACGACATCCATAGGAGGTGGTGTATCGGTTGCTAAGTCGCAGTCTTTGGAAGGCTGTAGTCGGGCCGTCAACGTCGTCTCCTCCAATCGAGTTACCCCCCACGCCTCTCATCGAAAGATCGGGCATAAACCCTAGCGGGTTCACATCAGCTGACCACTTGTCTCGAATGCAAGTCCCATCTGATCTTCCAGTTGATGATTATTTATGGGATGACACGCTCCTTAAGGTCACCACCATTGATCTGTGGTATGCCAACATAGTGAACTACATGGTGACAGGGTACGTCCCACTAGGAGAAACTAAGAAGAGACTAGCTTATGAGAGCCTACTCCATCTCTGGGACTACCCGTACCTATTCAGGATATGTAGTGACGGACTCCTCAGAAGATGCGTACCTGCACATGAGGCATATAAGATCATGGAAAGGTGTCATGCAGCCCCACACAGAGGCCACTATGGTGCATTCCGGACCAATGCTAAAGTCTGGTAGTGTGGATTCTACTGGCCCAGCATGTATGAAGATGCTAAAGAATTTATCATGCGATGCCCACGCTGTCAGAAACATGGAAACATAAACACCAAAGACGCAATGCCACTCACCAGCAATCTCCAAGTACAAATCTTTGATGTTTGGGGAGTTGACTTCATGGGTCCTTTCCCGAACTCAAAGGGCTGCAAATTCATTCTAGTGGCTGTAGACTACGTCTCTAAGTGGGTGGAAGCCTTGCCATGTGTGGCCGCTGACTCCAGGAGCGCAAGACGAATGTTCCACGAAGTTATCTTCCCTCGTTTTGGCGTCCCTAGGATAGTCATCAGCGACGACGACTCCCACTTTATAGATGCAGCTTTCCGTAGGTATCTCTCAAGTTTGGGGGTGCGGCATAACGTAGCTATACCTTATCACCCCCAGACTAGCGGTCAAGCATAAACCTCAAACAAACAAATCAATAACATTCTGCAAAAGTCCGTGAACGAGATGGGCAACCACTAGAAGGACAAGCTCCCAAATGCACTCTGGGCATACCGTACGGCCTATAAAACACCCATAGGAATGACCCCATATCAACTAGTCTATGGCAAGACCTGCCACCTACCAGTAGAAATGGAGTTCAAAGCTCACTGGGCCATTAGGAAGTGGGGTATGGACCTTCCAGCAGCTAGCCTCAAACGGCGGATTCAGCTGGCAAAGTTAGATGAGATGAGAGAGAAAGCATATCATAGCTCCCAGCTATATAAGGAACGGATCAAGAGATGGCACGACAAGAGGATCAAGGTCAAAACATTCAAGCCAGGAGACAAGGTTCTCGTCTTCAATTCTCGTGTCAAGCTTTTCGGTCATGGGAAGCTTAGAAGCAAATGAGATGGCCCGTTCACAGTAGTCAACGCTGCATCTCATGGGGCCGTCACGTTGCAAAGTGAGGACGGAAATACCTTCAAGATCAATGGACAGCGGTTGAAAATCTTCCTAGAACCAGAACCTACACCACTCGATGACTTAGACATCATCGAGTTCGTGGAGCTTTGAAACCCGTCCATGAAATTCGGCCCAGATTCTTCAAATCCAAACCTTTTTGGGCCAAAACCGCCTTCACCCTCGCACCCACAACCAAAGACAAAAGACCCGACTTGGCCTGCACACCAGGAGGCCCAGGGGCCAGTTCGGCCAAACCAGGCCAATTCGGGCAAATAGGCCAATTTGCCCGAATCCTAGGGTTCGGCCGAATCAGCCCCCCTGGCCCCACGTGCGGATATTTGATCCCAAACTCATCTGTAGTTAATCCTATCCCAAAACTCGCGAGGGAAACGTCGAGAAACTCATTTTTCGATCAGAGAAAGCCGCGATAAAAAGCCTGGGACTTCTGTCGACTCCCATCATCCCATCTACAGAAACTTCTTGCCCCTAGCCACAGCCACCATGGCTTCTTCCTCCTCCAAACATGCATCCTGAACCAAGGGATCCAGCCTCGCTAGTTGGATCGATGGGTCCCCCCGCCGTGAGCAAGCTTTCCGCATCGCCGACGTTGAGTTGCCGAGCGATGGGCAGCGTGGGAGGGCTCCTGCCCGCAGCCCCATGAGGCGCCCAGACTCCCCATGCCGCTCTCCTTCAGCGATGCTCAACCACTACACCCCGCTGAAGGCGATCAACAAGCCTCTTCGCTCACCATCACCAGGGCGCCCTACCACAGGTCAGCTGCGCCCGAGGTCAGCATCATCCTCAAGGGTGCTGGACTTTATACTCCCTGCAGTCAAGGGAGAGGGCATGAGGGTGCCGGATTATACACTTGATAGTCCGCTCCGGTTCAGCATCAGAGGCGAGCGTACTGCTACGGGATACGGCAAGGTTTTGGTCCTGCCGTTGAACCGGGAAGAACTCGGGTTGGCGGAGTCCTCCCAGTCCACTCTTCCGCGGCGGAACCCCAGAGTTCAGCACCGCAGGAAGCCTCCACCCATCAGGGGACTGCCGGGAGAGATGGAGTTCTTCGACGATGAGGAGGATGAAGAGGAGGAAGAGAAGCCGCCCACACTGGAGAGCCTACAGGCGGAGCTGGCGCAGGCATGCCAGCAGATAAACCACCTGGAGGAGAAGGTGGTAGAAGCGGAACTGGCGCGACTGGAGACGGAGGACAAGATGGAGGTCCTCCACAAAGGCTTGTGTGCTAAGATCAAGCGGCTCGCCAAGGCCACAGGACACTTGGACATGTACGATCCACCTGCAGAATTGTGTCCTATAGCCGTTTCGTTTAGATAGAGCACCATTAGTTTAGTTCGTTAGTTTGTTTAATTTCATTCATTTATTTCCCTTAGATTAATGTTTAAGGTGCTCTGATTTATTTCTCTTCCAATCACCTTTGTTTCAAATTCTTAGCTCATTGAATAAATAAAGTTAGAGTTGAATAAAAGTGACGCTCCGGTTGGTGCAATTGAGCCATCCGGAGTATGCCCTGTTTAACAAAAAGAGTACATGAGCACAGGATGACACAAGAGCGACATGGGACGAGGAAGCACGCACCGAGCCAATTCGGCCGAACCAGTTGGTTCGGGTGAATTGGGCAATTCGGCCGAACCAACCCGTTCGGCCGAACCAGCCCGACTCGCCTCCTTCGCACACCTGCACACTAGTTTGCACTCCTTACACCTGTCCATCTTTTTAGTGTTGACACATTTCAAATTTTAAACATGCTCACATTAGTTAAATGAAACATTCTCGGTTTTTCTTTCATGCCATGAACTCTGTTTATTGTTCGCTTCAAATTAAGTATCCACATGCCTATGAAATCTTTCATGTTAGGATCCCCTGGTCTAAGTTGTTGATGTTTGTGATATGTCTTGATAAAACAAACCACCTGTTCATTCCATCATTCGGGAGAATTTATCTTGAAAACTTAAAACTACACCCTATCCTTTCATCCTATGCATACAATCCACCTTCTCCCACTTCACACATCTGCTTGAGAGATCATCCCCTAAAAAAGCTTGTCTTGACTAGTATAAAGTCTTGTCGAATTTTGAGTCCCTAGAGAAAGTCCTGTTGCCCAGATCATTTGCAAGCATATATCTATCATCAGAGTTGCATTAGAAGCCCTCATGCCTTGGTGATACCCTGAAAAAAGGAAAAAATATAATAAAGGACTCATGAAAGTCCAATGATTCGAAAGAAAGAATTCCCAAAAAGGGAAAGAAGAAAAAAAGAGGTCACGAGGCTGAGGACCAACAGTGAAATCTTCATCTCAAACTTGCAAATTGATTGAAGGCAATCGACACACCTACAGGAACCAGTCTTCGACTCGACAGAAGTATATGTTTTGATAAGATCACCACCTGAGAGACAAAGAGAAAACACATAAAGAGAAAGAGTAAAAAGGAGTGACTCCAGAGAGTGTGAGAATACTGAGGAAGAAAGGACAAGGGTCATTTATTTGCAAAAATTAGAAAACCCCGAATATAGGATAACAAAGATGGATCTTGTTGTAAGAGCTGTTCCGTTCATCAACCGCCCAAGACCCAGGGAGTAGCCACTTCAAATCCACAGGTATGGAGAAAGGTTTGAAATAAACAGTACACATCTGTTCGTATCATGAAATAACACTTATCTTAGTATTGCTCTTGTTTTAATTCATTACTCAGGACGAGCAAAGATCTAAGTTTGGGGGAGCTTGTTGGCGGTCGTTACAGCCTGCTTTTCGACCTCCAACCGAGTATAAAATAAACACAATGGAATCACACACCATAGCTGTAGGACTTATTTCTAGCTATTTCCACGAGTTTTGGTGATTATCCATTGTGCAGGTACAAAATGGAGAAATACGGGCTACAGGGGTCGGAATTGATCAATTCGGCTGAATGACACGATTTGGCCGGTTACCCCCCTTAGCCGTACTTGACGCGGAGCACGATCGGAAGGCCATCCACGTCAGCGACGACCGAGCATGCCACGGGGACCACTGCCACGTCACCTCTGGGCCAAGACAACACGAAGTACATCAATATGACGCAGCCCAGAAGGACCAGGAGGGAGAGGCTGCACAGGGGAGCGCTCCTGGGGCACAAGCCCAGTTCGGCTGAATGGCCCAATTCGGACGAACCGTCCCCAGGAGCTGCACCGTCTCAGCACCAAGGCGGTGCAACGTGGCAAGGCCAAACTGGGAGATTCGGCCGAATCAGCCTGGCACTGCCTTGGGTTGCCTTGGCCGCTACTCCACCTCCCACTGTCCCTGGCCACTATAAATAGAGGCTTCCCTTCACCTGCAAAACACACAACACAAGAGAGAGTTCCTTAGCGAAGCTCTGCCACTTTCATACTTAAAAGATAGGGAGAGAGGAGGGGTGAGCGTCCCGAAGAGGAGCTGGAGTGTCGCCCCCTCTTCCCGCTGTACCTCTACGGATGCGGCTCTGCTTCGAGTAACATCCGGGTCGTGTCTGGTAACTCTTGTATCTCTCTCTGATTAATTGAGCATTCAGTTCTTACTCTTATATGCTTGCTGGTTCTTCGTTCAATGCTTAGTTGATTGGTATAATTGTATACTGGTTGATTAGCTTGGGTGCTTGTCTTTCTATAGGAGATAAGTATTAGTTGACTAGTGTAGGCGCGGTGCCTAGACTCAAGGCTAACTTAGTTTGCCCCTGAGTCTGCGGAGGTGGTAGTCATTAGGTGGTGACAGCCCTATACGGCCTTTGTAGCCTATCACGTTCATCTCGGCTTGTAGGATCCCCCAGTGCAGGATAGATCACACCCCTCTCTCATCCCTTTCTGTGTGTGGTAGGTTCTGCTGTCCCGAAGCAAGTATCTAGCTGTACCCTCTAACATGCTCAGTTAATCAGTAGAGTACTTCTACCAGGCTCGTGCCCTCTCTACCCTCTTACCACTTCTCTTCTCTCTTTGTTGTTGTCATCCCGTTCATCCATTTCATCCAATCCATCCCATTACCCTTGGACAACTTAGTTTAGAATTAGTTCACTTATCGTTCTCCGTGGAAATTGATACCTTGGAATACTCCCGGGTGAAAGCTACATCGGTATCCGTCCGCTTGCAGATTTATTTGTAGGCTGTAAGGAGTGCCAACAGGGACCAGGCCAGTCTCCTCGCATGCTCGGGGGCTGGGCGCTCGACACGGACTCGACACATCCAAAGGGACCAGGCCAGACTCCTCGCATGCTCGGGGGCTGGGTGCTCGACACAGACTCGACGCGTCCAAAGGGACCAGGCCAGACTCCTCGCATGCTCGGGGGCTGGGCGCTCGACATGGACTCGGAGCGTCCAAAGGGACCAGGCCAGACTCCTCGCATGCTTGGGGGCTGGGCGCTCCACATGGACTCGGCGCGTCCAAAGGGACCAAGCCAGACTCCTCGCATGCTCGGGGGCTGGGCGCTCGACACGGACTCGGCGCGTCTAGAGCGACTATGCCAGACTCCTCACATGCTCGGGGGCTGGGCGCTTGACACGGACTCGGCGTGTCCAAAGGGACCAAGCCAGACTCCTCACATGCTCGGGGACTGGGTGCTCGACACGGACTCGACGCGTCCAAAGAGACTAGGCCAGACCCTTCGCATGCTCGGGGGCTGGGTGCTGAGGCGGGATGTGGCGTGTCCATTCGACCAAGTTGACTCCTCTTCCTAGGATGGGTCAGACGCCTATTTTTCCCGTTGCAAGCGAACATCTACATATTCAAACTTGGTGGGTTTACAAGATAAACTTTAGTCGGCCATGGGCCGTTTACAAATGCAAAGACATAAACTATGTATTTGGCAGTACACAGGTCACTACAGTAAGGTATTTAGCCCAAGCGAAACCAGTCTAGTCTGCATGGACCTTTCGCTGGCTTTCTTGTGGCATCACACCAACTGAAGAACCTTGTGCGGCTACATTGCTGGAAGAGGACGACATTTGGGTTACCCTTGGCGGTTAGATTTGACCCTGGGCGACGTCATTCGCTAGCTTCCTAGCAAAGTTGACCCCCATCTCAGCGACATTGAGCTTCATCCTCCGCTGCTCTCGCCCAACGTCTACTTTGCCGCTCGCTAGCTTTCTTCTGGCATCAATGGCGTGCGTTCCTGCGCATCACTGTGGCTACTTTACCCTCAGTTTAGAACACATCAGGAGGATGAATTTTGGGACACCACATGCTGGTGACTTCAAGTGCGCTGCTCTGGTAAAACCTGACAGAGGCATCTATTTATAGGCGGAGCGGGCTAGCTACTGTTCGCCCGTGACCCGCTAGCAGCTGGGATGTAGATGCGCATGCGCGTAGTTTTTTTCTGTGCAGTTATTGATTGCTCTTTTGACCGGGCATGCCTGGTAAGCGACTTTCCCGCATCGTTGTTAAGCACTTGTATATTCACGGGCATTGAACGTCTTGGCCTTTCCCGAGGCGAAGGCACGCTTTCACCTACTTTTTCCGGCAACATGTTGTCCGACTTTCTTTTTGTTTTGGCTCCTTCCGGTGGCTGCATACTTCCACCAACTCTTGGGCAACAGGTTGTCCGACTACTCTTTAAGCCTTGGCTCGCTTATACTAACCAACCCAACGCTCGAGTGCTACTGTACATACTGTGCTCCTGATCATCGCCATGTACCTAGTCCTCATGAGAACTGGCCGACCACCTCGAAGGTACTCGGCATCATGTTGAGGTACTATTCTTTGGAGCACCGCCCACCCTTGTGCCGACCATGTGTTGAAGCATCTTCAGCCGACTATATTGGCCTCGTTCCCTCAGCAACAGTTCGACACTAGCCTGTCGTTGCTCGGGGGCTTGTGGGATATGGGTACCACTGGGCCCACTGTCAGAGGAGACTACGCCAACCTGGGCCCACACCTGACAAGGTTGTGGGCCGACCCCTAGGCGGCCCACGAGGGATCCCCGACTCGATGAACAAGTTTGGTGAAGGCATGGCTGGTGGCATGCCTAGATATCTCGGGATATCTGTTGTAATCAACTCGGATAGAGAATCCCTATTGTAATCTAGTAGGTTTAGATTGAAATCGACTTGTAAACCCTAGCTTGTCACCCTATATATGGCGGCCTAGGGCCACCTCAGGAGGGTATCCCATTCTGTAACCATACGCTCGGCCTTGCTTCCTGAAGCTTGGCCGAGTTCTAGCAATACAAACACCACCACCGACACAGGACATAGGGTATTATACCTCCGGGTAGACCGAACCTGTTTAAATCGTACCTCCTGTGTCACCATCAAGCTACTCACTCGATGCTCCCTCGCCTACAAATCAACCCCTCGGGTACCCCCAGGTGGATTGCCAGTCCTAAGGTCCGACACTCATACACGGGCGTGGTGCCCGCGTATGCGGGATCCTTTGAATATACCCGTGCTCCACGGTCTTGCAGGGGTAGTCCGCGGAAGGTGACAGCTCCGTTGGTCCGCCATAGCGTATCCAATGTGGTTAGTGCAGTCCCCCACATTTGGGTTCGGGGTAGGAGTTCATGCACATATGTAATGCCCTGGATGTACTTCAGGGTGGGACATTCTCCCCAATGTCCCTAATTTCCTGGCACCTGTAGTCCTAACCATGTGTATGTTGCATAACCTTTACTTTCTTGAATAGATGTTACTAGGACCCTGTTGTATGTCTATGCTCCCACTAACCTTAGGTTTATTTGTTTATTCTTTATCTTGAGTTTGGATGAGTGTGTGTGTCACATTTCCCAATTTATATCTTTATTATGACTTACCGTTACATTCGCTATAGCCTATGCCTTGTTCGTGTCATCTTGGTTATATGCCAAGTAAACTCTTTTGCATCATGCCCTCCTTTGGGAAAATATAAATAACGATACCCCGAATACTCTCCGGGTGAAATGCTACAACGGTATATCCGTGCGCTTGCGGATTCTTTCTGTAATCGTTAAGACATACCGTGGTGTTCCTTAGCTCCGTTGCCGGGGACTTAACTGTTCCTAGTGATCGGCGCTAAGAAATGCCAACAAGCATTTCTGTCGCCGTTGCTAGGGACTTAACCGTTCCTAGTGATCGGCGCTAAGAAATACCATCAAGCATTTCTAGCGCCATTGCCGGGGAGTGGCATTGATCTAAAAGATTTACTAGCACATGATCTTGGCATTACGTTCAAGACATAGCTATAGCTTATGCAGGCTAATGTTACTTTTTGTTTTATCCTAATTTGGATGAAAACAGGGTAGTGTATGACTGGTTTCTCCTTGCCGACAAACTTCGTCGATAACCCGGAGAGGTTAACGAGAAGGGTCCGACCTCGCGTCATCCCTCCTCAACTATTCTTGTCAGCAAGCGAGCCAGTTCGTCAAGCACCAACAACCGAACCCATGGCTGAGAAGACTCTACACGACTTTTTTGTCCTCTCCGCCGCCAATGTGGCGACTAGACCCAACGTTAATGTTGGGGACGTGAACTTTGAGCTGAAATCCAGCCTATTCAACATGGTGCAGGCTAGCCCATTCTGTGGCAAGCCAAATGAGGATGCCAACGCCCACCTCCAAGGCTTCTTGAAGCTATGCGAGACCGTCACCATACGGGGCATTTCTGCTGACGCCATCAAACTTCATATGTTTCCCTTTTCCCTACTAGGAAAGGCGAAACAGTGGTTCTACAAGAACAAAGATGCTATCGACACGTGGGAAAAATGTTCCATGGCATTCTTTGCAAAATTCTTTCCGCTGGGCAAAACGAATGCCCTACGCGGGAAAATATCTCGTTTCCAGCAGACAGGGATGGAATCCATCCCAAAAGCTTGGGAGAGACTTCAAGAGTATATTTGGCGTACTCTTGATGCCATTGCTAGAGGAGCCTTCCTCAACATGGGATGGATGAGTGGCTCATGCTCCAAAGCTTCTACAATGGGCTAACTTCCACATCAAGAGCCCACATTGATGCCGTTGCTGGAGGAGCCTTCCTCGACCTCACAATCGCCAAAGCAAATGCCTTGGTAGAGAAGATGGTCTCCAACCAGGGTTGGAACGATGAACGTTCCCAACCCAAGGCCAAAAGCGGGATGCATACAGTCAAAGAAGTGAACATGCTCTCCGCAAAGATGGACCTCCTACTCAAGCACCTTGATGAAAGGGCGCAATTCAAGGAACATATGAATAAATATGCCCAAGCCATCAACGCAACATGTGCATGTGAAGTATGCGGAGACGGTGGACACTCGGGGAACGACTGCCCCGAAACTCGTGAAGACGCTGCCTTCATCATCAACAATGGGTATCATCCACAAGGAGGTCAAGGGTGGAACCAATCGCGACCGCCCTACCAAGGAGGTGGTAACATCTATAACTCGAATTACAATCCGAATTTCAACTCAAACCAATCCTCCATTAAAGATCTTGTCCTTGGTCAAGCAAAAATAAATGAATCCATCAATAAAAAGCTTGCTGGCAATGACAAATCTCTTGAAAATTTGAATACAAAAATTGAAACTTTATCTTCTACTCGTAAAAACCTACTAAGTTTCAATAAAATGATCGAGTCTCAACTTGCTCAAATTGCTGTTGCCGTTAATATTTCTGATTACGGGAAAATTCATGGGCAACCGGAACGCCCCGTCGAAAATGTAAACATGTCTCCACCGGATGGAGAAACTCATTCCGAAGGACACCACGAACTAACCATACAGGAAAACCCAAGATGAATGCTTGGGGAGGCTTAACAACAACACTAAATGGAGATCCAGGAGTCCCGATGATCCAATGTTCAATTTTTTATCAACAATACGACAGGGCTCTCTGCGACCTTGGGGCAAGCATCAACATCATTCCTAAGGTAATTTTTGAACAATTACAGTACCCTGCTCTTGCCCCTACTATGATGTATGTGCAGCTCTCCGATTCTTCAATACGGCACCCTGAAGGGGTCATCGAGAACATATTGGTGCGAGTTAAGAACTCCTTCGTCTGCGCCGATTTTGTCGTCCTCAACATGGAGGGCGACCTGGGCCTACAACTCATTTTGGGATGCCCCTTCTTATGGGACGCTAGGGCTAGGATTGATGTATGGACGGGAGAAATCCCTTTCCGTATTGGAACGGATAACATCTTTTTTAGATTCAAGCACAAGGCAGAGCAGAAGTTCATCATCCACCAGGGCCATGATGGAACTGCAATCTGGGGCGAGCCAGAACCCCAACATGAAGAACCTCCGACCACAAGAAAAATAAAAACCAAGAAGGTATGGTGGAATGTTGAAAGTTCAACTTCGTCGAATTCTCCTCGACAAGACGACCAATGGTAAGTCATGCCGGAGAAAAGTCTTGCCTGTCGGACTTTAAACGACAAGTCCTTGCCAAAGGTAAATTGGTATTTATCTCATATTTGAATTTACCACCATTTGATTTTTCTTCACCCATCTGAATTTTTTCCACTGCATATTTGAATTCCCTATTTTGATTTCCGCATGCTAGAATTTTCCTAGATGTTTTCTTTTATGAATATCCTAAAAATATTTTTCTGAGTTCAAAATTCCTTTGAAAACTACATTTAAACATATTTTTGGAGCAAACAATTGTCAAGCGCCTGGGCATTCAAAAGATATGATCGTTGGGGGCAGTGGGCCTAGGTTGTTAGCTGGTGGGGTCAACCAGGGTGCGGCCGCACCCCTGGGTCGGCCGACCCCAGGCCAACGGCTCTCGGGCCTACCTTCCTCCAACAGCTCCTAGCCGTTATGCTCGGTGCATCCACAAGTGCTCCAGGCCATTGCTCTTTAAATAGAGCCCGAGGGGGGGTGTTCTTCACTCACACTCACTCATATTCACTCACCCCCTCTCTCACTCTTTGCTCTCGAATTTTTATTGGAATTTCACTCGTGCTTTGATTGGAGAAAACCCTCTCTCTCATTTCTTTGCTGCAAGAAAGTCCACATCATCCAAGGAGCAACTCTCGGGTAAGAGCTTCCATCTCGATTTTGCTAACGTAACCCGATTCGAGTTGTTCTCGCTCGTTTGTGATTCAAGTATGAAGAAAATGGGTCGGGCGATGGCCGGTGTTTTCAAGAAGATGTCAGGTGGAAGCTCATCCCGTTCTCGGGGTAGCACAAGCTCACGCCACACCCCCGAACCAACACCGACCCCGAGCATGATTGATGACGAAGAACAAGAAGAACAGGAAGCACAAGAAGAAACTCAAGCGGAAGCTCAAGCCAAGGACATGGAGGTAGATGAAGCTGATGCACTGTACCTCGACTTGTGCACCTACCGCGAGCGCCAAGCCTACGCCTTGCTCAAGCGTCAAAACTTTGGACACACCAAAGCTTACGACCCCGAACTCCTCACAAAAACATGTATGGACATTGACTTTGCTAATGTTTGGCATGCTCTTTGTTGGGAAGGTTTTGTGCCGGTAGAGGAGTACGGTTCTCGACTCCTCACCATCCAGTTTCTTTCCACACTCCGAGAGGTGGGTTATGGGGTTTGCTTTCGCCTTTTTGGGAAAGAATATTTTTTGGAAAGTGTTCAGTCACCACCTTGGTTTTAGCAAGTGTTTGCCGATTTCTGTTGACCATGCTTGCCACAGTTTTAATCATCTTGAATTTTGGGGTAGAATTTCATGTCAAGTTGTTCTTGGCAAGTTTGCACCTCGGTGCAACGACATTCAAAATCCAACTCTTCGTTTGATGCACAAATGGCTAGATTTTACCCTCTTTCCAAGAGGTGATTTGCGAGTCATGCGCAACAATGAGATGAAAATACTATATGCCATGGTCAACAAGATTCGAATCTCCCCCATTCAAGAAATAGTCAAGAGTTGGCTTTTGATTTTCAAGATGTTGGGACCTATTGAGTGCACTTTGATAACTCGCATTGCTTCAAGTATTGGTGCCTTAAGTAGAACACCGTTTCCTTCATTGAGGGTGACCTACTTTTATCGACGAGACTTATTTGGTCCAAGGCCACACTCTCAAAAAGGGCCCAAACAACTCTTTGATTTTCTTCTCCTTGGGTTATGCAAATGAAATTCCATTGCCAAACGCGGGGTATTATTTGTATAACTGCTAGGCGCTAACCGAACCTCTCATTCTAGAAGAGGTAGCTTGTAGGCATAGTATTTCTGGTTTACCTGGCAGGACTACAAGGAGCATGGCTAGGAGGCAAGACGCAGGACCATCATAGCCGCCACCATCACACCATCATGAGGCGGGTGGTTCAGCTTGGCATAGTGCAAGCATCGACGAATGGGCACGGCAGGCACCAAGCCGCCGGTCCACTGGAAGCCTTGGACGACGCATGGCCTCAAGCCGTGACTTTGGCGTCATCACCCAGCAGCTAGGAGAGCTACGGGTTTAGAGCGACAACATCGAGAACACACTGCAACAACACATCGAATCTAACCAAGCATGGTAGTGGTACACCGACGATAGGATCCATGCCATGGAGCTGATGCAGTAAAAGCAGGAGGAGGAGTGGAGGGCCTACTATCGTTGGCAAGGGTTTAATCCCGACCAGAAACAGTGAGCCTGAAGCTAGCTTGGGGGAGGAGCCCCACGAGAGGTACCTTGTATCCTAATTTATTTACCGCTTTCAAATCTGCAAAAATAAAAACAAATAAAAAAATAAGAATCTGCATGAAAAAAATAAAAATTTACAAAGCTAAAAACAAATAAAAATTTGCAAAACCAAAAAAAACCAAAAATATTCACTTGCTTTCTTATGTGTAGTAGGCATGGTGTAGTTTCCCTTGTTGAAATGATGAATAGTTGGTCTGTTAATTCCCTTCATATGCCTAGTTCCAACCTTGTTCTCTTCCTATGTTTTGAGTTCGATGGCTAAAGTTCAAACCTTAAGCTTGAAACTTGTGGGTAGCAAAATGCAGGATCCAAATCTAGGTTGTTGTGGGCTATGATATGGTTGAATAGAGTTGCTATGATCTTTCTCTTAAAGTGATGCTTGATATTTGGAGTATTTATTTAAAAAAAAACCAAAAAAAACAAAGTTCCTCAATGATATGAAAATTCCCATCCAAAGCCATATGTTGATCTCATTAAAAACCATCCACATATGCAACTTGCTATCTCATTGAGTGTTGTCAAATTGTTGTGACCCTTTGTGAGATTCATTTCATACTCCCATGATCAAGATCACGTACACGTTCCACCATATGCTACACTTTTACACTAGAATTTGGCAAGCATCTCCATCCATCCAGTAATAAAAAAACTCCATGACCAATCTCTTCAATGTTACAATCAAAGAAGGCATGGACAATGCAAAAAAAATAGAGAAATAAAAGATGCATACCCAAAGAAGGTATGCCACATGCTCACAAGGCATGTCCAAAATAGAAAAGGAAGAAAAAATGGCCCATACCCATAAAGAAATAAGAGAGTTGGTCCATGAAAAAGGAGTTCATCCACCATTCCACCCAAAAAAAATCCTCACACTTGCACCTCTTGATCAAGGTTTATAACTTGTCCATCCTTTGGATACGGTCTTTGACTTTGCAAGATTTGAGAAATAAGTTTGCCTTCATAGCCTCCATACCTACAGCTCCACCAAAAATCAAAATCATTAGAGTTAGGTTGAGGAATAAAGGCAAGAATAAAAAGCCTTGGTGAGGAATCATACACAATGAGTGATCTGAGAGATGATTTGAGGAACTTTGCAATCTTCTTTGAGAAAACTTCATAAAAATCCCTCTGATTTGACGGTTGAGCAAAAAGAGAGAGAAAAATTGGCACTCCACTAGACCGTTTTGGCTCTCAACCGCCAAAGATGAGGTAAAAGCTACAAGCCCCAAAGGAGTAAGGTAAGAGGTAAGAACAAAGGCCAACTTATTCAAAATCATGGTAAGAACACTCGGTTGTGCCTAAGGTATAAGTTGGAAATGCAACATTGCAGCAACTCCTGATCAACAACAATAAAGCCTTGTTTTGCTCGGGACGAGCAAAAGGCTAGCTTGGGGGTGTTGTTGATGGTGCTTAAAAACAAAATCCAACTGTCAACCGTACTCGCCAGCACGAGAAAACTATGCCTCTTACTCACATATTTGTATCACTAACCTAGTTCCACAGTTGTTTTGTCTACTTAACCATTACAGGGATACAAGTCTACAATAAGAAGAAAACATGAAGAATACGCAGCAACAAAAGCATAGAAGATCATTCGCTGCATCACACTTATAAGAAGGGCCCACTTGACAGACCAAACCGACGTAACAATGCGGGAAACATCAAGGGATAAGAATCAGGCCCACCTGTCAGTCACCCAGATGAAGGCGGTGGCGAAAGGTGGCCGGGGAGGAGGAGGGGGGTCGGCCGAACCTACCCTGAAGCCTGTCCAGGTGCACCTTGGCGGGAAGATTCCTCTGATCCTCCCAAAGGCGGTGGGCAAAGTTTCCATACGAGGAGAAGGCGGGAACTGACCCTAGAGACTATAAAAGGGACCCCTCACCCCCTCATTCCAGACACACCTCACTTGAAGCCTTTCTCTCACACCCACACTTGTGACTTATAATCCTAGGTGGAGTTAGGCTAGCGCTTTCTCTTTAGCGAATCAAGTCGTTCTTGGGCCGGAACCACTTTGGTCCTCGGTATGGCTTTGTATTCACTTTGTCAGTACTCTATTCATAATGCAGAGCTGAGCTTTGGTTATCTTACTATCTTGCTAGTATATCATGCTTTGTCTTGCAATGCTGTCTTGATGCTAAGTTATATCAATGCTTGTCGCTACACTAGTTATGCTTTATATGTGGTTAGGCCAGAGGATCTGGGTAAGGATATCGATTCGTCATGCTTTCGGGCTTGCCTTAATGTTTTACTTGTCCATCCGAAGGGTGGGAGACAAGGGGACACTAAGGTAGTGACCTCATACACAGGCATGGTGCCCAGGTATGTGGGTTCCTTTGAATATGCCCATGCTCCACGGTCTCGCAAGGGTAGTCCGCGGAAGGTGACAGCTCTGTTGGTCCGCCATAGCATATCCGCTGTGGTTAGTGCAGTCCCCCACGTTCGGGTTCGGGGTAGGAGTTCATGCAAAGATGTAACACCCTGGATGTACTTCGGGGTGGGACATTCTCCCCAATGTCCCTAATTTCCTGGCACATATAGTCCTAACCATGTGTATGTTGCATAACCTTTACTTGCTTGAATAGATGTTACTAGGACCCTGTTGTATGCCTATGCTCCCACTAACCTTAGGTTTATTCGTTTATTCTTTATCTTGAGTTTGGCTGAGTGTGTGTGTCACATTACCCAATTTATATCTTTATTATGACTAACCCCTACATTCACTATAGCCTGTGCCTTGTTCGTGTCATCTCGGTTATATGCCAAGTAAACTCTTTTGCATCATGTCCTCCTTTGGGAAATATAAATAACGATACCTAAATACTCTTCGGGTGAAATGCTACAACGGTATATCCGTGCGCTTGCAGATCCTTTCTGTAATCGTTAAGACATACCATGGTGTTCCTTAGCTCCGTTGTCGGGGACTTAACTGTTCCTAGTGATCGGTGCTAAGAAATGCCAACAAGCATTTCTGGTGCCGTTGTCGGGGACTTAACCGTTCCTTATGATTGGCGCTAAGAAATGCCAACAGGGCCATCCACGACTAGTGCCATGTACAGTGGAACCACTTGAAGCACAACAAGCTCAGTGGCGGGTGCCTTGGAATTGAAGAATTTCTCGTTCAAGCCCAAACCTAAGTTGTTGATGAAGTAAAACTAGTCCTTCCCAGGATCTTTTCATATATTTTGATTTGAACTAATCTTGTCATTCTTAATATGACAGATCTCCAATAGAGACTTTAATCAAAGTTGTACAATCTTTGGATGCGGAGAAGCAGTCTCTGGAGACAGAAAAGCAGTCTTTGGAGTCAGAGAAGCAATCCATTGCTGCCACGCAGAAAGAGCAGACAAAGGAGCCCTTCGCTGATGTAGAAGAGGCTAGAGCTGAAGTGGAGTCATCTGCTGCTATGGAGGTGGATATGGAGAAAGACGCTGTAACAACAGATGATCTGGACCTAAATCAGCAACTTGAAGAAGTTCTAGTAGATCTGCCACAACTTATGTACAATGTGTCACGTCTAACCGCTGCCGAAGAAGAAGAGGTACTCCTCCGAACTGAGGAGGCGAATAAAGAGGTATTTCCAATTGCATAGTATGTTAGCACAGGTCCACCGATTTGTATTCCTTTGCCCTTATTTGTAAATGCCATGATGTTGGATCTGTGGAAGCCACAAACTGGTGGATTAGAGGAAGAGAAGTCGCCTGACCCGCAAAGCCATGATACTACTCCTCCGGCACGCACAGAAGAACCAAGAACTGTAAGTAGCCTGATCCATCCTGTGTGATGATAATAACACATCAAATATTATGCTTGTTGTAATACGGTACTACTTGTCCTTCATGTCAATGTCGTAGAAGAAAACCAAAGCTCCAAGGCCGCCCAACTAAAGAAGAATCTCAAAGCCACCCTGGTAACTACCCAGACTTGTATAATTCCATTAATAGAATAATACTTTATTCAGAGCTGACCATTGTAGTACATGCCCTTGCTAATGAAGTGGATGAAATCAACAACACTGGTCTTGAAGCTCGAGTGAAAGAACTAGAAGATGATCTGAAGGCTGCCTTTGAAGCTCGCGAAACCACTCGAGTGAAGCATCAGCAAATGATTGATAATCTTCACAAACAACTTGAATGTCTAGGCAATGAAAGATCATGACTAGACACCCGGAACCGCTCCTTGAGGGACCAAGTGACGAGTAAGTACTCTTATATGATGATAGAGTAGTTATTGCATTGTTGTATATTGTGATGCATTGACACCTTTGCTTGTGTACAAAGCTAAAAAAAGATCTTGTTGACGAAAAGAGTACCACCAACTCTTGGTATAATGCCCGTCAAAGGAAGCAGGAAGAATGCGATCGCCTAGATAAGCTGGCGACGAAGAATGTGGAAGACTGGGCTGAATAGCATCGAATCCGTGTAGATCTGGAGAACGCCATGAGTCGAGCCTTGAAAGAAAAACAAGACAAACAGGAAGAACTGGAAGGTCTACAAGCGGAGAAAAAAGCAATCGAAGACGCCATGCTTCCAATCCTGGAGATGGTAACTCCTGAAGGTGCAGATACAACCAACCAGTTGTTCCTGGAGCATCTAAGCATGATACCTCAACAAATTACTAATTTATGCAAGAATTCCATGAAGGACTGGATTAACAAAGTAATTGGCATGGTAAAGGCTCATAATCCAATGGTAGTACTTGAAATAGTGGAGCTGCTAGAAGAGGTATCATTGGAGCAATATGAAGCCCTAGTCGTAGAAACTAAGCCCATAGTGGAAAAAATTATCAACTCTTTGGAGGAGTAGTGTAATTAAACAATTCAAACAAGTCTTGTAATATAAGTACTTGTTAAGTTGTCATATGGTTTCTTGTATGACTGAATATTTTGGGTACTTTAGCTATTGCATGAGTACTTTGTGATGTGTCTACTGTAGCAAACATAGTTGTCAGTTGTCTTGTTAAGACAAGCTAGGCCGTTAGCCTTACTAATTATTAGTTCAGAAAATGCGGTTATGCAAGAAGGCAGTATGGATGTACCCGTGAACACATCTAGGATAAAACTCTTTTGAGTTCCTGTAGTGTTAACATTGGAAAGACTGGTGTAAACTCATAGTCGAGTACATACAACTAGAAATCCCCAGGCTCTCTAAGGAAAGCAGAACCACAAAGGAAAGGAGACATGCACCTACAACCGTGTATGAGTTAAGGCAGCTCAACCAATACTTCTAAGGCTTAACGCCACTTTCATAAAAGTAGTCTTGGATCCCTTGTGTAAAATACTAACTACCCCGGGCTTGTGTCACGACTAGTGTCTGTTGATAAACAAGCTTACATAGGGCCCTTCTAATGAAGGCTCTTCCAACGGCGATAAGTAAAACACATTGCAACTGTTAGTTGGCGAGGAGAGATCATCTTTATTGATCATTAATTCACAAAGTATACATTGGAGATTTTACATAGGACCCATTATACGGGTAGAACTTCCGCAAGTGTTCAATGTTCCATACATTTGGCAAATCTTCACCTTCTTCAGTCTGGAGGCGATATGTTCCAGTCCCAATAACTTGTTTGATGATGAATGGTCCTTCCCAATGTGACATGAGCTTGTGTAAGCCGTCACTTTTCTGGATGCACCGAAGTACCAAGTCTCCTATGACGAAGAACGAGGCTGGACAGAGCGCTGATGATAGCGCCGCAGGCCTTGGAGATAGCGTGTGTTCTGGATAAGAGCCGCAACTCGTGCCTCTTTAATGCCATTGTCACACCACAAAATTTCTAGATTTTGGGATGTGAATAGGTAGTAAAATTATAACAATGATTTTCTCTAATTTCCAAAATTTGTCCAAGCATTTATATAAATATCAGGGAATTTACTATATAAAAATTTTGTTTTCTAAATTAAATAAAATAATTTAGGTTATGAAGTTGTGTGCTTTGCATTCATGATGGCTGCATTGAGTTTTGTTTGTGTATATTTCAAATTAGAATTTAAATCTAATTTAAATTTGAATTTGAATTGCATTTGTTTGTGCCCTAGAATAGTTGTTTTGGCCAACGTTTGTTTCTGCCACCTGAACCTTTCTCCCGGCTCAGCTTTGCCCCATTCTCTTTTTCCTCCCAGGCCGCAACTCCCCGCCGGCCCAGCTCGCGTGCGCCAGCCCAGCTCGCCCCGCACCCCGCCTAGCCGCCTGGGCCGTCAGCCCGCTCCGCAGCCAACCCACCGTGCGGCCCAGCTCTCCCCCTCCCCCCTGCCGGCCATTGCCAGGCAGGCCTCGCCAGTCAGCTCCACCTTCCCCGCGGGGCCGAACCAAGCTCGGGTGCGACCGAGCCGCAGCGAGCGCACTCGTCGAGGTTCCCCTTGAGGCCACCTCCGCGCCTATTTAGCTAGCGTCCCGTCGCCGCCTGCTACCTTTCTCCCTCCACATCTTGAGCCCCCAAGCTTTAGCCCCTGAGCTGTCGCAACCCAAGTACACTTCACCACCCATTTTTCTCACAGCGTCACCATGGGCAGGAAACAAGGAGCAGTGAAGAAAACCGATGATGCTGGATTCGCCCAGCCACCGGAGAAGAAATCTACAAGGAAAATAGTGTCATTTATACATCCGAATACCAGGGTCGACTTCAAAGATCCTCCTTGCCCTGCTAACGCTTGGAAGCAATGTACAGCCTCCACCGACGATCTTAACAATCTGGTGGAACAAGGTTTGCTCCTTTCTCAAGCAACTTTGGAGTGGAAATCGTGCTGGAAACAACCCTTCCCAACGAAAAATAATGAAGAGATTCCCCTCTTTCTTTCCTTCTGTGAGCGAGGAGTAGGGTTGCCACTTTCGCCTTTCATGAAAGAATTTCTAGCTTTTTATAAACTACAACTCCATCACCTCAACCCAAACAGAATTCTCTATATCTCTGTATTTGTCCATGCCTGTGAGGCATTCCTGGGTATCAAACCAAGCCTAGCTATGTTCCGCACATTATATCACATCAAACCTCAGCCCAACTTTCAGTGCACAAAAGTAGTCAGAGGAGCCGGAATTCAATTTCACCAAAACATGCGGGCTAAGTGGTTTGACATGCCAATCATGGACTCCTATGGAGATTGGAAAGCCAAATGGTTTACCATTGGTGAGTTGATATTATTATCTGTACTTTGTATCGATGAAATGTCATATTTGTTTTACTGAGCATCTCCTGTGTCATTTTAATACAGCAGGAAATCAAAGTAAAAGCTTCCCAGAGAAAGACGGGTGGTACCCGCGAGATCTTTCAAACTGGAACCTACGTCTGAATCCTGAAGAGGCCAAAGATGTACCCGCTCTGTTAAAGTGAGTGCAAGTATTGAAGGAAAGAGGCTTGACTGGTGTTGGAATTGCCTTCAGCTTTTAAAGCGAAGGATTCAACCACTTCAGGAGCGATGCAATCTTGGTTATGAATATGAAGGAAACGCGGATCCTTCGCGCATGGTACCTGAAGAACTCTCCGACGAGACAGTGCTTATGCGACTGGATTGCTTGTTCACTGGTGTCACACAAAAGCCAGTTATCATGGGAGAGTACTTGAAGACTAGCCCTCCAAACCCTATAAGTAATTGTAGACTTTGATTCAAAAGCTAATGTTGAGAAAAAATATTGACCCGAGTTGTTTTTAACAACATAGGCTCTGGTGCTTGGGGATGAATTAACCGAAGAAGCTTGGAAGGATATCAGCAAGATTTCTTCAGAAAGGACTCTGAGTGCTGGAAATATCCCTGATACTGCCACCATGGCTGAAGAAGAAGGCATAGCAGACTCGGATGCGGACACAACAGCCACAGACCCGAAATAGGGAGATCTCAAGGGTAAGTCCCTTGTGCCTGGTCCTTTGTTTATTGATGATTATCATAACATAGGAGTGGCAAATCTTGATAACTCACAACCGCTGCCAAAAATCCTATGGGGGAATTTCAAACCAGAGAGATCAAGAGAGCCGCTGACAATTCCTGCGAGTGCCAAGAGGAAGCGATCGAGCTACTCCTTTTTAAGCCACTCAAAACCAGTCTCCGAGTCTGCTCCCCCTAAAGCGGATCCTGCTGAACAAGGTAGAGTGTCCAAGCGCGTCGTCATGCCGCAAGGCTCATCCACAACTAGTGCCATGACGAGTGGAATGACTGGAAGCACCACGAGTTCAAAATGACACCTACCCAACCTGAAGAAGTTCAGTTTCCAGCCTTTGACTACCCCGACACCTCCCATGGAGTAAGTAGAGAAATAACACTAGTCATTGTATAATTGTGTTGCTATCGAGTGGTCAAAATCTGATCTTGTTTATGTCTTTCAACATATCTCCAACCAAGGCCTTCATAAAGGCAATACAAGCCGATGATGTGGGAAAACAATCGGCTTTAGTGGAGGAGATTTACCAGAGATCCATCAACGGCGACTAGGGTTGAAGAAACCACCAAGGCTGCTCTAACCATTGAAGTCAGTAGTGATGAAGTTGGCGGAAGGCCTGAAGCCGAAGTGAGTACAAAGGATGCTGAGGAGCCGATTGTTGTAACAGAGGCTCAAAAATCTATTGTGCCTACGGAAGTTGACAAGAACGTTGAAGATCCGTCAAGCATAGCTGAAGAGCCCATGACCGTCGCGCCACCCTCAACCACGGAAGTGATCACACCTTCCACTGCTAAGGTACGCCAGATAGTAGAGTTCACCGAATCGGATTCTCCATATTAGAATTCCATTTAATGCTTTTCTACAATCGTAACCTACAACCTACAAAATTCACAGTCTAGTGGAACAGGGGAAGTCGAGACAGTTAACAGAAATGTTGGCATAAACATCTCGTTAGCTGGTGAAGGGACTTCCAAAAATGTAAGTTGTCTCTATAGAAGCATATAAATTGCAAGGAAAAAGTAGTTTTGTTAGTAACTTCACAATCCTGTTATAGGTTGAGGTTGCGATAATGGAACCAGTAGATGAAGTTGCTCAACTCAGGAACCATCTGCAAATTGTCCTGGTAAGGACTCTTAACCTGAGATGTGTTAGGCAATTGCATAAAACACTCAATATCTAATATGCCTTAATTGCAGGCTCTGGTAGACATGGTTGAAAAACCAGGCGATGCTAAATTAGCAGCGCAGATTGAAGAGCTAGAGGCGGATCTAGCCGGTTTGTTCGAGCACCAAAAAGCAATCGATAACCTCCATGCGCAACTCCAAGCTCTTGGCAAAGAACGATCTAGGCTATATAGCCGCTACAGTAGCTTGGTGAAGGAAAACACTAGTAAGTACTCTTTTCTAGTTTGATCCATGTTCCTTGAGTAGCACTAATTAAGTTGTTGTGTTTAACAACATTGCATATGGAGCAGGACCAAAAAAGAATTTGAAGGAAGAAAAAGATAACTCTGCTTCATGGTGCAAGCTCTCACAATCCCAGGCGGATGAAATTTCTCAGCTCAAGCGCACCATAGAAGAAAAGGAGAAAGACTTCACTGAAGAGCAGAAGATCCGCCAGGATTGGGAAAGTCAAGCCGGGCAAGCTGTGAAGCTTGCGCGGTCCAAGTAGGAAGAAGTTGATACCTTGCTGGCTAAAAAGATAAAATATGGAAGAAGCCATTGAACCAATCCTGGGGATGTTAACTCCGGAAGGCATAGAGGCAAACAACCAAACACTCTTGGAGTGGCTACACTAGGTGCCAGAGCAAGTATCAAAGTTTTGTAAATCAACTCTGAAGGAATGTACCAATAGGCTATTAGCTTTGGTAAAGGCGCATAATCCTGATGCCAAGATAGAGATAAGGTATTTTCCTCCCGGCGCAACGAAAGAACAATATGAAGCATTGGTGGCCAAAACCAAGCCTATGGCCAACGAGTTCATCAGCTCTTTAGAGCAGTACTAAAGGATATGTCTTAGTGCCTGTAAATTGCTACATTTAAGTAGTCTGTAAATTGTGCTACCATGAAAGTAGTCGATGGTTTTTGCTACTGTTAAGTAGTCGTTATTTTTTATGCCTCTATTTAAGCAGTCATTATTGATGCACTACTTTTTAAGTAGTTTTATTACCCGCAAAGTAGTTGTATGCTTGCTGAAAGCATCAGACACTTTGTGTCGAGTACTTGTAATACTACTGCTTGTGGTTGTGATAATGTTCAACTAGTCTTGGTAAGACTTGGTAGACTACTAGGGCAAGTCTACAATACTACTTTAGTAGTTTATGATTTTGTGTGTGTCATGCGAGAGTACGTTTGTACCGAGTACTTTTTAAAGCATTATCTGTTGCAAAAGATTTTGCTTGTGTTAGTCTTATTAAGACATTATTGGTTGCTAGCGCAGAGCCATGGCATGACTTAGAGTAGTTTTGTGCTTTTTTGCACAAAGGAGCAATACTAATGTACGTTATGCATATCAAGGTAAAACTCTCATGAGTTCCTGTAATGCATAAATAAGGGATCTGATGTAGTCGACAAAGGACACAGAGCAGAACAAAATCTTAGCCTTCCATTGAAGGTAGGATATCGAAGAAACGAGACCAGCGCCTACAACCGTGTATTAGTTGGGGTAGCTCTACCAAGACTTCTGAGGCTTAGCGCCTGCTTCCTCTTTTTTTTAAATAGGAGCAGTCTTGGCTTCTGCACATAGAATGAAAACTTCCCTGGGCTCGGGCTTTTTAAGCGACAAGCTATACACAGGATCTCTCTAATGAGAGCATAGTTAGAAGGTAAAAGGTGTACTGCAATTTTTAATTGATAGAGAAACCATAACTTTATTGATATTGTAATCATCGGGAATACATTGGAGTTGTACCATAAACCCATTTGATGGGTAGAATTTCCTCAGATGCTCAACGTTCCACACATTTGGTAAGTCTTCACCTTCTTGAGTCTGGAGGCGATATGTTCCAGCCCCAATGACTTGCTTGACGTGGAACGGCCCCTCCCAGCATGACATAAGCTTGTGTAGGCCGTCAGTCTTCTGCATGCGTCGTAATACCAAGTCTCCTATGACAAAGGAGCGAGGCTGGACAGAGCGTTTGTGGTAGCATCATAAGCCTTCAAGATAGCGAGTATTCTGGATAAGAGCCGCCACTCGAGCTTCTTCGACACCGTTGACGTCTTGGAACCTTTCCTGCTGAGAAATTTGCTCATTGTAGTTTTCTAGTCGCCGGGCTTCCCAAAGAAGATCAACAGGTAGAACTGCTTCAGACCCGTAGACCAGGAAATATGGCGACTGCCCAGTTGCGCGGTTTGGCTGTGTGCGTAAACCCCAAAGTACTGCTGGCAGCTCCTTGGTCCATTTGCCGTCGTATTTCTTCAAGGGATCATAGAGTCTGGGCTTTAGCCCCTGTAGCAACAAGCCATTGGCCTTCTCGACTTGTCCATTGGTGCGCGGATGAGTGACCGAAGCATAGTGTGTCTCGATCGAGTACTTCCCACAATAGTTTTGGAATTCTTCACTTGTGAAGACTGATCCCAAGTTTGTTATGATATCGTGTGGTACACCAAATCTCTAGACAATTCCATCAAAAAACTTAATCAGGTTCTCTGCCCGCGCGTTTACCAGGGGCTGAGCTTCGATCCATTTGGTGAACTTGTCGGTGGCTACAATAATCCACTCGAAACCACCCAGAGCATTAGCTAGAGGGCCCACAAGATCGAGACCCCAACACACAAAGGGCCAGGATAACGGGATTGTGTTGAGTTCATGGGCCGGGACATGGGCTTGTCGGGCAAAGAATTGGCAACCTTGGCACCTTTTGATGATGTCTTCTGCATTGGCCTTGGCTGATGGCCAAAAAACCAGCTCTGTAGGCCTTTCCTACCAGAGTGTGAGAAGCTGCGTGGTTACCGCAGACGCCTCTGTGAATTTCTTCCAGCAGTGCTCTTCCACGGTTAGTCGTGATGCACTTCATCAGAACGTTGACCGAGGCCCCACGTCGATAAAGCGTGTTGTCCACCACTATATAGTTCGTGGCTCTGCGTCTGATACGTACTTGTGCTTTCTCATCGTCTGGAAGTTTATGATCCCTTAGATACTCGATAAACGGGGTCATCCAGTCGGAGTCGATGACCATGACCTGTAGGTCTGGCTGTACGTGAACTAGAGTGGCCTCCTCAATTGTCGGCTCCTTGATGGATGGCTGATGTAGTTCGTGAACGAAGATCTCCGCTGGAACATCTGCGCTTTTCGAGCCTAGCTTGGATAAAGCGTCAGCAACAACATTGTAGTCACGGACGACATGATGAAACTCCAGGCCATAGAAGTGGCGCTCGAGTTTACGAACTTCTTTGACGTAGGCATCCATTGTCTCTTTAGAGCAGTCCCAGTCCTTGTTGACTTGGTTGATAGCGACGGCGGAGTCTCCATATATGCATAGACATTTGATACCAAGAGATGCAGCCAGCCGGATTCCATGCAGCATGGCTTCGTATTTTGCTTCGTTGTTGGTAACTTTGAAGAGAATCTGCAGAACGTACTTGAGTTGATCACCTTTGGGAGATATTAGTAGCACACCCACTCTTCCACCTTCCAGCTTCAGCGATCCGTCAAAATACATGATCCAATGCTTCGAGCGAGTAGTTGCCCTGGAGTACTAGAGCTCCATCCACTCGACCGTGAAGTCTGCAAGGGTCTGTGACTTGATAGCCGTCTGGGGAGCGAAGTCAAGGTTGTACGCAGCTATCTCCGCCTTCCATTTGCATATCCGTCCAGTCACATCAGGATTATTACGGATTTCGCCTAAGGGAAACTTAGTCACCATAGTTATGTGGGAGGCCTGAAAGTAATGCCTTAGCTTCCTTGAGGTGATAAAGATCACATAGAGTAGCTTCTGTACTTGAGGGTAGCGTATCTTGGAGTCGGAGAGTACTTCGCTGATGAAGTATATTGGCCATTGTACTGGGATTACATGGCCTTCCTCTTTGCGCACGACCACAATGACTGTGCTGACCACGTGTGTTGTGGCTGCAATGTATAAATAGAGGTGATCATCTTTGGCGGGAGCAACAAGCACTGGGGGGGTAGACAAGTAGGCTTTGAGTTGTTCAAAGGCTTGACTTGCTTCTTTTGTCTAGTTGAATTGGTCTCGCTTCTTGAGCAGCTTGAAGAAAGGGAGTCCCTTGTCTCCAAGTCTTGAGATGAATATGTTGAGGGCTGCTATGCAGCCCATTAGTTTTTGTACATCCTTGATGCTTCTTGGGGCTTCCATTTTAGGGATAGCTGTGATTTTGGAGGGGTTAGCCTCAATGCCTCTGTGACTGACAATGAACCCGAGTAGTTTCCCTGAGGGAACATCGAAAATGCACTTAGTCGGGTTTAACTTCCAGCGAAATGTTCTGAGGTTATCAAATGTTTCCTGTAAGTCAGCGATGAGGTGTTGTGGTTCTCTTGTTTTTACAACCACGTCATCAACATACGCCTCTACATTGATGCCAATCTGGGATGACAAGCACTTTGTATGGCTCGTTGGTAAGTGTCGAAGATTTATTGCGACTGCCTCCATCTAGGGGTATTCTAGGCAGTAGATTTGTGGGGATCGCCTGATCTGGAACTTGATGGTTAACGCGAAGACACAACACACAAGTATTTAGACAGGTTCGGGCCACCAGAGTAGCGTAATACCCTACGTCCTGTATGGGGTTTGTATATTGTATTCTTCTCGTTGGTTGGTTCTGTAGAACTCTACCGAACTAGGGACCCCTGCCCTCCTTTATATATCCCAGGGGGCAAGGTTACATGGCAAGTTTCCTAGTCGGTTACAATATGGGAGTCCTAGTAGGAGTACACGAGTAGTTCTACTCAGAGTAGGAGTTCTCCGAGTAGTTCTACTAGGACTCGGTCTTCTATCGTGAGGGTACCCGGGGATGTATATCCCACAAGCCCCCGAGCACTTCATAGCCAAACAGCAACCATCCTTTGAAGTCTTCCAGTCTTTCGCCGAGTGGTTGTGGTTACTGAGTGGCCGTGGAGAGCTTCATTAATGTCTTCAATAAATATGCTCACCAAAGGTGAAGCATATATGCTTAGCCCTTGAGCCTTGAGTTGATTAGGATAATCAGGTCGAGGGTCTTGAAAAAATCTTCAAGTCTTTGTCTTGAATTGATCAACAATAGGCACAAAAATGTGTACCCCTTGAGTGTAGCTCCCGAGCCTTGAAGCGAATGGTTGTTCATTCGGTTCGAGGGTCAAGAACATAATCTTCAAAGTAGCTTCTGTGTTGATATCCAAGTACCGACTGGTGCTAGTACTCGGTTGGTCGTCGAGTCGCCGAAAAATGCATGCATCGACTGATTTAAAGTACTCAACTGGCATTGTAGGGCCGCGCCATTTGAGTACTGACTGGTTCGAGTACTCGGCTTCATGTCTCGGCTTGTGCTGTGTAGCGCCCGAGCTTCAAGCGACTAGTTGAAGTACTCAGCTTGTGAGCACCAACTAGTATAAGTAGTCGAGCGGCTTCGTGGTGTCATGAAGAGGCGAAGTGGTGCCAAGTCTCACTAGTTTGAGTACTCAGCTGGTAACCCTGCAATTTAAATACATAGGATGAGTAGTATCCGATCAAGACAAAGGAAAAAATAGCATATTGTAATGCATGTTTAAGATTGTTGCTCGTTACTCTTCTTAGACTCGTAACCACTCGAGTAGTAGCCCTGTTACGTTTAAACACTTGGTCTCGCTTAACCAGTCCTTTTAAGGTGCATAGGTGTTGCGAAGGAACCGAAGTTTCACGAGTTAAAGTGCATGCTACTAGACGGTTTGGTCGTTAAGAGTGTAGAGAAATAATAAAGTAGTCGGTTAGGGCTTTTCTCCTATTGGAGAGGTCGCGTGAGGGTTTGTAACCCGTCGGTGAGAGGTCATGCGAGGGTTTTGTCGATGATTTATATCGAGCATGTCTATATGGGGGTATCCTAGAGAGTAGATTAGTGGGTCTCGCCGAGTTCTAGGAACGACAGTGCACGAACAACACAAAGATTTAGACAGGTTCGGGCCGCGAGTAGTGTAATACCCTACGTCCTGTGTGCTTGATTGTATTGTATGTGAGTTGAGTTGTTTTGAGGGGGTCCCCGCTCCTCCTTATATACTCGGGGAGCAGAGTTACAAATTGATTACAAAGACTACTCGTATCCGACCTGGAAGGTTACATTAAGGTAATCTATCATGAATACGAGTAGTTCTACTACTTGACTACATCGTCCTATACCTTATCTGGCTAGTCCAAAGCAGTCTTGTCATAACTCTCCATATCGAGTAGTTTAATTCCTTAGATGAGTGGCCCTAGGGATCCTGGCCCCACAAGCCCCCGAGCATCTTGCGCCTTTGCTTCAACTCTTGAATCTTTTTAACATCTTCGAGTAGTTAGAGCTA
Organism: Echinochloa phyllopogon; assembly: GCA_033239725.1. Lineage (NCBI taxonomy): Eukaryota > Viridiplantae > Streptophyta > Magnoliopsida > Poales > Poaceae > Echinochloa > Echinochloa phyllopogon. Next base: position 33,028,435 of record BTCW01000014.1, on the reverse strand, counting down.
AGCCCAAGACGCTCAAATCTCTTCTGACGAGTAGTTTCACTAAAGCACATCTTTTGATGTACCCAATAAATGTAGCCCCCGAGCCTCCGAATACTCGTTTAAGTAGTCAAAGGTTCAAGAAACTAATCTTGAATTTCACTGAGTAGATGCAACCATCGAGTTTCGAGTAGTTTTGTTAAAACTAGTTAAAGGTCTTGGATAACGTGAAATCATCGAGCTTTTGAGTAGTTTTGTTAAAACTATTCAAAGATCTTGGATAAAGCATAATAGGTTTAAAAGAAATTGTATCCTTCAAATGCGGCCTCCGAATCCACGAGTACTTTTAAATAGTCGTTGGATCGAGTAGTGCTCCCCTTATTTACTCCAAGCCATGAATCCCAATACAGCATGCTCCCTTGATAATTATTTTCATAAGAATCAGCATGCTTTCTCGAGCATCCATGCAAGTATAAAAACTTTCGAGTTGTCTTCAAATGTAAGAATTGATCAACTGTAATTTCGTATCTACGAGTGGTTTTGTTAAAACCAGTCAAAGATCCTTTTCTACTATTTTCCGCCTTAAATCTCGGAAGGAAATCAAATCCCAGATTATCCGTTAGCAGCCCCCAAGCTTTGAATCAAAAGAATATCTTTGATTTGAAGATCTGATTAATCATCAGGATTCTGTTGTAATGTAATCCAAAATTTACGCCGGGAAAAACTAACCGAACCATCCCCTGTAACGGAATGCGATACGCCGTTGATACTGTTCAAAACAGTAACCCTAATCGAAAGTTATAAATCTGGAGTGAGACCTTCCTTTGTTTCATTAACCTTTAGCGCAGCGCTATAGCCTTGGCCTCCTCATCGAAGCTTCCTTGTCATTTCGAACTTTCTGTGTTTGCTTCTCTTGTGAATGCGTGAGAAAAGCAAAGTCTTAACTCGATCTGCAATCATGAGCTCGAAGAAAGCAGAGGCCTCTTCTGCTAAGCCTGCGGAGAAGAAGGCATCAAGGAAGAGGGTTCCCTTGGTAGATCCAAACACGAAGCCAGATTGCAAGACTCATCCTTCCCCTGCAGATGCTTGGAAGTATTGCACCGCGAAGGAAGGAGACCTTCATGACTTGGTGGAGCAAGGTTTGCTCTTATCTCAGGAGACTCTGGAGTGGAGGGCTTGCTTCAATGCACAATTTCCCACCGAAAACACAAATGAAATCCCTTTGTTTGTGTCATTTTGTGAGCGCGGAGTAGGTCTTCCAATCTCCTCCTTTTTCCGCGAGCTCCTTGATTTCTACAAACTCCAACTCCATCATCTGAATCCTAATGGGAGTTTGAATATCGCTGTATTTGTGCATGCTTGCGAAGCATTCCTTAGCATCAATCCAAATCTCGCTTTATTCCGTACTTTGTATCATGTAAAGCCCCATCCGAATTTCCAGAGGATGGAAGTGGTTGGAGGGGCGGGAATTCAATTCCGCCAAAGGATGAAAGAGCAATGGTTCTCCATGCCCCTAAAGGAATCATGTGGAGACTGGAAGTCCGAGTGGTTCATAATCGGTGAGTAGTCAAAAACGAGTACTCTTCCTATAGTATTTACGGTCAATGCACATTGTTATACACTAATCTTGTTCCTGTGTCGTTGTAATACAGTAGGGAACCATGGAAAAAGCTGTCCTGTCAAAGATGGATGGTATCCCAGGGATCTATCCAACTGGAACACTAAGCCAACCACTGAAGAAGCCAAGGATGTGCCTGCTTTGCTAAAGCGAGTTCAATTGTTGAAGAACAAAGGCTTAACTGGAATCGGGATAGCCTTCAGTTTTCTCAAGAGAAGAATTCAACCACTCCAAGAGCGTGTCAATCTTGGATACAAGTATGAGGGAAATACAGATCCTTCTCGCATGGTGCCAGAAGAACTCGCAGATGAGACCATGCTAATGCGCTCGTCGCGCATGTTCAGCAATGTGAACAATAAGAAGTCATACATTGCAAAGGAATTTTGTAAAGGCCAATCTCCAAGTTCTGTAAGTGCTCGAAACCTTTGAATTGTAGTCATTATTAACATGCGTCTCAATAGTGATTCCTCTCATGTAGTCGGCCACTGATTCTGATGGGCCAATTGGTGGCCTATCTCCGCAAGATTGGGAGAAATTTGGAAAGAGTTCTTCAGAAAAGTCGGAGCCGTCGAATGAGAAAACAGAGGCAATCGCCGACGATATAGAAGAACTTGAAGTGATATCCAACGAGAAGGCAGCTGACTCGGATGGCCAGCAAGTTAATCTTCAAGGTAAGATAAGTCTTCATGATTTAATTCGAGTACTTTGTACGTTCCTCCATCTAATTTGGATGTATTGTTATTGAAAAACAGACGATATAGACATAGTACCAAGAGTTCCCACAGGGGTAAAACGGAAAAGAACCACTCGGTCTCGATCAGATGTCCCTGCGGGATCATATGTGCCTGGAACAGAGGAAGGTCAGCGCATCAAGATCTCCAAATTTATCACTGCTGTTCAAAGCTCTTCAACTACAAGTGCCATGGCGAGTGGTACCACAGGGAGTACAACTAGCTCCAAAGTGGGCGTGCTAAAGTTGAAGAAGTTCAACTTTAAGCCAAAAACCACCACGCCGACAAAGTAAGTTTGTTCAATCAAGATATCCTTTCAATTGAGCCACAATTCAGCTATTGTATCTTGCGTTTTTTGTGAAGGATTTCATCTGGTGCACTTGCGCCACAAGAACAATTGAAAAAAGCTGAAGAGGCAGAGCATAATGAAGAAGAAGTCCTCCCTGGCGCTGTCGAAGAAAGCGGCGGAGTTGCGGGTCTGAACCAGTCTCCAGAGAAAGAGCAATCTGATGTCCATTTGGCTTCAGAATCAAACCCCGTAGAAACTGCAAACCAAGGAGACGCCGAAAGGCCGCCGTCAACTATGGAGGTAAATCATATAGCCTTTGCTCTGTATATCCACCAGAATTTAAATGCTTGTAAAACCATGAAGGTTGGTTTGGAGGCTGGAGAAGTCACCAACATTATTATCAGACAAAGTACTCCACCGCCACAAGAAAGGACTATGGACAATGAAGCTGTGCAGCTGAAGCAACACCTAGCAGCCGCTCTGGTAAGAGGAAATCTTAATAGAAAATAGTTAATACATTGGTTACTAACTACCATCCAATGCTGGCTTTGGTAGATCAAATGGAGAAGAATAGAGATGCCAGTCTGGAATCTCAAATAAAAGATCTCGAAGAAGATCTTGCGGCTGCCTATGAGGCGCACGAAAAAGCTCGAGTTGATAATCAAGAATTGGTCTCTCGACTACACAAGCAACTCGAGGGAATGGGAGATGAAAAATCTCGAATGGATACTCGTAACCGGGCGTTGATCCGAGACAACAATAGTAAGTAAAGCAAATTCTATATTTTTAATTATTAACTTAGTTGTATGAAGTGTAATCATAGACTTGTCTCGCCTTTGTAGGATTGAAAAAAGAATTGGTTGAAGAACAGAGCACCAGCACTTCATGGTATAACTTGGTTCAATCTAAAACCGATGATTGCGCCCGCTTGGAAAAAGAGGTTGAAGACCTGAAAGGAAAATACACCAAGGAGCATCAGATCCGTGTTGACATGGAACAAGCTTGCGCCAGGGCCTTGGTAGGACAACAAGACAAACAACAAGAAGTGGAGGATCTTCAAACTGAGAAGAAGGCCATAGAAGAAGCGGTGCTCCCCATCATTGACATGGTAACACCGGAGGGTGTTGCTACTACCTACCAGTCATTATTGGAGCGGATCAGCGCAGTGCCTGGACAGATAACTGATTTCTGTAAGAATACCATGAAAGAGTGCGTGAATCAGTTGCTAGCAATGGTGAAGGCGCACAATCCAGACGCCAAACTTGAAGTTGTAGAGCTTCCAGAAGGGATGGAAATCGAAGGATTCGAGGAATTGGTGAAAGAAACAGAGCCAGTCGCAGATACTTTTATTAACTCGTTAGAGTAGATCTGTACTGTAACTTGAACTACTCGTTTCACATACTCTGTTTTTAATCTGATATGGATATTTGTCCATGTATATAACATCTGATACTTGTTTAATGTAATCCATTTCGAAATACTACTGTGTAAGTAGTATCCAGTAATTTGTGCGTATGCGAAGTATTGTGGGTAGTATGTTTGATGAGTGACTACAGTGTAAGTAATCCAGTGGTCGTATAAGGTTCGCAACTAGTAGGAGTTGAATCGAGCCTTGTTAATGATTAACAACCTTGCTAATGCAGGGCGAGAAGTTATGCGCATAGGCATATGTTGTACTTTTTAGTACTTTAGAGCACCTTTAGGTGATTTTTATAGGAAATGAAGAATGAGTGTAGTTGGTATAACACTAATTCTTGAAGCTTTTGTTGAAAAAAGCCACAGAGTCAAAAGAAAAGAAATTATCGCCTTCAACCATGTATAGGTGAGGGTAATTCATCCAAGATTTTTAGGTGGTTCGACACCTCCTTTTAAAAGGAAATCCTGGTTTCTTTTGAGAGGGAGTAGAAAACTACTCGGCTACCACACGACGGCTATCGCCGTAATGAACATGATATAGTTTTATCTAATGAGATAAAGGATGTCATGACTTTGTAGATGACAGGGAAACATAACTTTATTAATTTGAGAACAAGGGTTGTTTTACAACGTCTCTAATATAATGTCCCATGTTACGGGTAGAATTTGCGGATATGTTCTATGTTCCATACATTTGGTAATTCCTCTCCCTCAGAGAGTTGCAGCCTGTATGTACCAGGTCCAATGACTTGTTTTACAAGAAAAGGACCTTCCCATCTAGACATAAGTTTGTGCAACCCTTCAGTCTTTTGGATTCGACGTAGTACCAAGTCTCCTATAGTAAAGGATCGAGGTTGAACAGAGCATTGATGAAAGCGATGTAATCCTTGAAGATAACGCGTGTTCTGAATAAGGGCTGCTACTCGAACTTCTTCGACGCCATCAACATCTTGAGACCTTTCTTGATGAGCGAGTTGTTCATCGTAGTTCTCCAAACGCGGGGCTTCCCATAAAAGATCAGCCGGTAAGACTGCTTCAGACCCATAAACCAGGAAATATGGTGATTGGCCGGTGGCCCTACTGGGTTGGGTGCGTAGCCCCCAAAGCACCGCGGGCAACTCTTTTGCCCATTTCCCACCATATTTCTTTAGAGGCTCATAGAATCCGGGTTTTTCCACCCTTGCAGTAGCAAACCGTTTGCTTTTTCCACCTGTCCTTTGGCACAAGGATGAGCAACTGAAGCATAATGTATCTCAATGGAATATCTGTCACAGTAGTCTTGGAATTCTTCGCTGGTGAATACGGAACCGAGGTCTGTGATAATGTTGTGAGGAACTCCAAATCTCTGGACAATACCATCAAAGAATTTGATCAAATTAGCAGCTTTTGCGTTTACTAAAGGCATTGCTTCGATCCATTTAGAAAATTTATCGATGGCTACGACGAGCCACTCGAATCCGCCTGGAGCTTTGGTAAGGGGACCAACGAGATCAAGACCCAACAAGCGAAAGGCCATGATAGTGGTATAGTGTTGAGGTCGTGTGCTGGAACGTGAGCTTGTCATGTGAAGAATTGACATCCTTGACATTTTTTGACGATGTCCGCTGCATCATGCTTGGCTGTTGGCCAGAAGAAACCTGCTCTGTAAGCTTTGCCGACCAATGTTCGTGAGGCAGCGTGATTACCACACACGCCGCTATGAATTTCTTGTAGTAGAGCTTTTCCTTGGTCAATTGTGATGCATTTCATTAAGACGTTGGCCGAAGCCCCATGCCTATAGAGTACATTGTCCACTACTACGTAATTAGCAGCTCGTCTTTGAATGCGTATTTACTCTGGCTTCTGCTCTGGCAATTTGTGGTCTTTCAAGTACTCGATGAAAGGGGTCATCCAGTCAGTGTCGATTACCATGATCTGAGTTTCTGGCTAGGACTAGGGTTGCGTGGTCTCAGCTCGTGTTGGCCCCTTAATGGATGGCTGGAGTAGTTCTTGGACGAATATTTCTACTGGGACGTCGGCTCGCCGAGATCCTAGCTTTGACAGGGCATATGCGGCGACGTTGTAGTCACAAACGACGTGGTGAAATTCCAGGCCTAGAAAGTTTCTTTCTAGTTTACGAACTTCATGAACGTAGGCATCCATTGTCTCTTTAGAAGCGTCCCAGTCTTTATTAACTTGGTTGATGGCCACCGCCGAATCGCCATAAACAACAAGTCGCTTGATACCGAGAGATGCAGCCAGACGGAGCCCGTGCAGCATAGCCTCGTACTCTGCTTCGTTATTGGTGACCTGGAACAGGATTTGAAGAACATATTTAAGTTGGTCTCCTTTAGGAGATATAAGAAGTACGCCTGTGCCTCCTCCTTCAAGTTTGAGTGATCCATCAAAATACATGACTCTGTGCTCAGGTCGAGTGGTTGTCGTAGAATTTTGAATTTCTATCCATTCGCCTATGAAGTCAGCAAGAGCCTGGGACTTGACGACTGTTTGAGATGTGAAGTCAAGGTGGTATGATCCAATTTCAGCCTTCCATTTGCTGATGCGACCTGTTGCGTCTGGATTATTGAGGATTTCTCCTAGCGGGAATTTAGTTATGACCGTGATGTGGAAAGCTTGGAAGTAATGCCGTAGCTCGCATGATGTGATGAAGACGGCGTAGAGTAGTTTTTGGACTTGAGGATAGCGAATCTTGGACTCGGAGAGTACTTCGCTGATGTAATAAATTGGCCGCTGTACTGGGAATACATGGCCGTCCTCTTGTGTTTCAACTACTATTACAGTGCTGACCACATGGGTTGTCGCTACAATGTATAGATATAGATGATCATCTTTCAGAGGCGCTGTGAGTACCGGCGGAGTAGATAGATATGTTTTGAGTTCTTCGAACGCCGTATCCGCTTCATTCGTCCAAGAAAACTTATCCTGCTTTTTAAGCAATTTGAAGAAAGGGAGGCATTTTTCTCCTAATCTTCAGATGAACCTGTTTAAGGCTGCGATGCATCCTGTCAGCTTCTGGACATCTTTTATGTTCTTCGGTACTCCCATGGCAAGGATTCCTGAGATCTTTGCCGGGTTGGCTTTGATGCCCCTGTTACTGACCATGAACCCCAAAAGTTTTCCTGACAGAACACCAAAGACACATTTGGTTGGGTTAAGTTTCCAGCGGAATGTTTTAAGGTTGTCGAATGTCTCTTGAAGGTTGTTGATGAGATGATCTGACTGCCTTGTTTTGACGACTACATTATCAACATATGCCTCTACATTGCGCCCAATTTGTTTAGATAGGCACGTTTGTATGGCTCGCTGATATGTGGCGTCGGCGTTCTTCAATCCAAAAGACATAGTTGTATAGCAGTAAGCGCCGAAGGGAGTGATGAAAGATGTTTTGATCTGATCTTCTTTCTTTAGAGCTATCTGATGGTATCCTGAATAGCAGTCCAGAAAACAGAGCAATGCGCATCCGGCCGTGGAGTCGACGACTTGATCAATGCGTGGGAGTCCCATGGGATCTTTTGGACAATGCTTGTTCAAATCTGTGTAGCCGACACACATCCGCCACTCATTGTTGTTTTTCTTCCGAACTAACACTGGATTAGCCAACCACTCGGGGTGGAAGACTTCTTTGATGAAGCCGGCAGCGAGTAGTTTGGCGAGTTCTTCTTTTATTGCCTCCCGTCTATCTTGTGCAAATCGTCGGAGACGCTGTTTTTTGGGTTTTGCATTTTTGTCAACGTTTAGTTTGTGCTCCACATGTTCTCTGGGAACACCAGGCATATCAGATGGTTTCCAAGCAAAAATATCTTTATTATCTCGGAGGAACTTGACGAGCGTGTCTTCCTATTTACAGTCTAAATCTGCCCCTATAAGGGCAGTTTTGGACGGATCGCCCGTCCCAAGATTTACAGTTTTGAGCTGTACTTCTTTGTAGGGCTTGAAGTTGACGCTTGTTGACTTCTTGCTGGGTACTTCTAGGTCGTCTTCCTTCGACTTCTTGGCCAGGGCGAGTACTTCCAGCATCTGGGTAGGGACATGCGAAGTGGCGGCGAATTCTACTGCCTCGACGTCGCAATCATATGATACCTTTAAGTCTCCTTTTAGGGAAAGTACTCCTTTAGGAGCAGGCATCTTGAGAACCAAGTATACATAATGCGGGATCGCCATAAATTTGGCGAGGGCTGGTCGGCCAAGAATCGCATGGTATAAGGTCTCGAAGTCAGCAACCTCGAACTTGATGTACTCGGTTCTGAAGTTTGCTTCCGTCCCGAAGGTAACTGGTAATGTGACCTGGCCCAGGGGGATTGCTGCATTGCCTGGGACAATGCCATAGAATGGAGCGTCTGTAGGCTTGAGGTATTTTGTAATGTCTAGGCCCATCTCCTTGAACGTGTTTGCGAAGATGACATTGAGTCCGCTGCCTCCATCAATGAGTACTTTAGTCAGTCTGGCTTGTGCGACGACTGGGTTTAAGACCAGAGGGTATCTACCAGGATTTGCGAAGTTTGTCCACTAGTCTGTTCTGGAGAATGTGATAGGCACTTCTGACCACTTTAAGTATGTTGGGGTGGCAGGTTCTATCGACATGATCTCTCACAGAGTGAGCTTCTTGGCGCGCTTCGACTGGTTCAGGGTTTCCCCACTGAATAGTATTGCTACGACGTTCTCGACATTTGCGAAGTTATTGCCAGGGTCTTTGTCATCTTTGTCTTCCTTTTTCTTGTCGGTTTTGGGAGCATCTGGTGTTTGCTTGTCGAATTCCTGCTTTAGGTGAAAGCACTTCGCCATTGTGTGCTTGCCAGTAGGGTGGTAAGGGCAAGGACCGTTCATGACGTCTGCCACTGAACGAGTCTTACGACTAGGGCGCTGGACCGCCACGACTGTGTTGTCTGGCTTGCGCTTCCTGTTATCGCGATTGAAGACCCGATTGTTTGGGCGATCATTACGTCGGTCGCCGTTGTCTTTGTTGTGATTGTTGGTATTGTTATCGCGATGTCTGTCAAAACGCTCCCGCTCGCAATCGTCTCGGTCTGCCCATTCGGTGACAATGCGTCGTAGCTCGCTGATGTTTTCTGGGCGGCGTCGACCAAACTCACGGTGTAGTTCTCGGGTGTAGAGACCATCATGAAAGCAGTCGGTTACTTCCCAGTCAGAGATGTCCATGATTGTAGCTCTTTTATCGAAGAATCTCTTGATGTATTTTCGCAAGGTTTCTCCTTTTCCTTGCTTGCAAGCTTCCAGTTCATAACGGGTTCCGGGCCGAGCCCAGGTTCCCTAAAAGTTGTTGGTGAACTTCCTGGTGAGATCGTCTCAGGAATCAATGGACCCGGGGCGGAGGCCCTCGAGCCATGTTAAGGGTGTGGTATCTAGCATAACGGGGAAGTAACTAACTTTGATATCGTTGGATCCTCCAGCCATCTGGATGGTTGTAGAGTAAATTTGGAGCCATTGTTCAGGGTTTTGCTTGCCCGTGAACTTCCCAATTCCTGTGGGTTTGAACTTGCTTGGCCATTGGATCTCTTTTATGCGCCTGGAAAAGGTTGGAAAGCCGTCATATTTGTCGCCTGGTGATCGATCACTCCGGAAGCTAGAGGTGTTGTGGTCGGAGTCGTTTTGTCGTCCACGGTTGTGGTTTTGGGGAGGTCGATCGCTGTAATTTGAGGACTCCTGATGTCGGTGGCGATCGTTACGTTGTTCTCCTCGGCGATCGTTGCGGCGTTCTTCGTGACGGTCGTAATGGCGTTCTTGATCGAGTGGTCGGTTTCTGTAATTGTGGTGGGGAGGAGGCCCGTAGTTGCGGTCGTAGTCTGCGCGGCGACGGAGTTCTGATTCCATGCGCCGTTGTTGACTCGACTGAATGACAGAGCGAGCATCGCGGTTGTCATTAATGACGTTGCGAAGGTCTCGATCTCGTGGCCTTGCACCGTCTTGGTTGTTACTGCGTCCTCTCCCCTGCTGGTGGTTGCGATCAGCGTCTTGGCCACGTCGATGTCATCCTGTGGTGGCGATTGAAGCTTCATGTGGGGGTGGTCTCTCAGCGTCTGGGCGTCTGGTGTCTGGGTGTGGTGGCTAGGATTCGCCTGGTTCATAGCCTTCTGAGCCGTGTCGAGGAGTGAGAGTACTTGTCTGACCGCAGGGGTGTCGGGCATGGCCCTGACGAGTTCTGCTGCGACGGAGATGTTTAATGGCGTGTTTGGGATACTAGCTGATCGCCGACCATATCGAAGTCCTGTGTAAGGTTTCGCATGGCGTTGGCGCGTAACGCGGCGTTAACACGCCTCTGCTTGCGCTTGGCGTTCCTTGCTTGACGTGCGGTCTTTTGCTCCTCTGTTTCTCCGTCAGCAGTGCGTTCCTCTTCAGAAACGTCGGTAATCAGTTCGCGATCGTACTGAGTGCCTTGGTCTACATTGCCAGCCATGAACACCTGACGGCTTGGGTCTTGATCGCTGAGGACGATCTGAGTGGTTGAGAAGTTATCACTCGAGCTTTCAGTTGGAGTGGTGAGCGATGCGGTCTTGCCGTCTTGGAAGGGGAGTTCTTCCAGTATAACGGCAGCTAGTCTTGAGTCGTTGTCCTAGGAGGTGTCGGCCGGAATTGCTCCGGGCTAGTGAACGGCGAGTCCTCCCGGTGTTCTGGTCACGACTAGTCCGGATGGGAGGTGAGCGAGTGGTTCCTCCAACACGAAATTGGTGTTGAAGTGAGCGTGATAGTGTAGGCGCTGTCACTTAGCAGGATGGTAAAGTCATCGTCACTGTCCCTCGATGGCGTTGATGCCGGCTCGAAGTCATTGGGGTGACTTGGCTTTGAGTGGGACTCCTGGGTCGTCCATGCCTCTGTTTTTGTGGTACGACTCTGTTTATGCGAGTTCAATATGTTGGAGAATCCTTTTGGGAGCCAATATGGGGGGTTGTCCGATGGCGTAGCCAGCTCGGAGTTCCCTGCTTTTTCCGTAACCGGGATCGAGTCGTACCCAGACTCGGCCTGGAGAATCCCGAGCGAATTTGGAGTTAAGATCAGACTCAGAATAGGAGTCAAGATCGAGTTGGAAGTAGCTGCTGAGGAGGAGCCAGGGTTGTTCGCGAGGTAGCTTGCGAACCTACCATCACTTTCGGCGATGAAGGTCCATGTGCCGAAAACGAAGGTGGCTCCTTCTTTGACGTCGGCGATCTTGAAGGTAGTGAATCCCATCGTCCCTGGTGGTGAGCTTTCGGCGAGAGGCCCCACGGTGGGCGCCAAGTGTCGATGATTTATATCGAGCACGTCTATATGGCGGTATCCCAGAGAGTAGATTAGTGGGTCTCACCGAGTTCTAGGAACGACAGTGCACGAACAACACAAAGATTTAGACAGGTTCGGGCCGCGAGTAGCGTAATACCCTACGTCCTGTGTGCTTGATTGTATTGTATGTGAGTTGAGTTGTTTTGAGGGGGTCCCTGCTCCTCCTTATATACTCGGGGAGCAGAGTTACAAATTGATTACAAAGACTACTCGTATCCGACCTGGAAGGTTACATTAAGGTAATCTATCATGAATACGAGTAGTTCTACTACTTGACTACATCGTCGTATACCTTATCCGACTAGTCCAATGCAGTCGGGTCATAACTCTCCATATCGAGTAGTTTAATTCCTTAGATGAGTGGCCCTAGGGATCCTGGCCACACAAGCCCCCGAGCATCTTGCGCCTCTGCTTCAACTCTTGAATCTTTTTAACATCTTCGAGTAGTTAGAGCTAAGCCCAAGACGCTCAAATCTCTTCTGACGAGTAGTTTCACCAATTGACTACACCATCTTATACCCTATCTGGCTAGTCCAAAGCAGTCGGATCACAACTCTCCATATCGAGTAGTTTAATTCCTTAGATGAGTGGCCCTAGGGATCCTGGCCCCACAGGTTTAGCCCTCGAGAACTATTGTTGTTGAGGGATGTACTCTTTTAGAGTAGTCGGCAATGATGTAGCATGTGTTTAAACAAGCTGATGAAATTATTATGAAGAAAATAATTATTAAATAAGACTTAGCTTGATTCGTGGACGAGTGTCGATGAAGCCATGACGGTCGACGATGGAGTCGCGATGGTTGTTGCTGAAGTAGACTAGTCAGAGTCGGATCCGACTAGTTGTTGATGGCGTGGTAGCCGATCTCGACTAGTTTGATTCATCGAAGTAGGCTTACGGCGAGTCGATGCAGCCGACTAGTCAGGATTGGTACCTGAATAGTTCTTAGTCTTGCGGGAGTTGTTGCTGACTGGTTTCGGGTTGAGCCGAGTAGTCGAGGTTGTCCTCACTAAGTCGACGTAGTAGTGCTCTGGTGGGTTTAGTATGTGTGCATAGCTAAAGTGTTGAATTTTATGTTGAGAGCAGCATGGGTCGCCAGCACCAATTGCTTTTCTCGATCTTGATGCCTAAGCTTGCGGTTCTCTCTCTATTGTTTTATTGTTGCTTCCTTCTTGATCGGAGCCAACTACAACCGTTCTCTTCTCTCCTGGACGCGTAGCACACACATGTCATAAAATAGGTTAGTTCCTTCTATTTTGAGGCCAGAAAGATGACGCACCGATTTGGAATTGGTTGCGGTAAGTTGATATAGGTGATTCTGATTCATCGACTCGGACTCCAGATTGGCCGGGAGATTCGACTCCTCCTTGAACTGACGTTGGAACAGCGAGTTGTTGCTCGCGAATTTGACGAGCTTTGCATCACGCTTGTTTATACGTGACGTTTGAAATTGAAGATAACGAGGTCCATCAAGCTGTCCCATTGATCCTGCGATCGGCCCCACGGTTGGCGCCAAAGTGTCGAAGATTTATCGCGACTGCTTCCATCTAGGGGTATCCTAGGGAGTAGATTTGTGGGGATCGCCTGACCTGGAACTTGATGGTTAACGCGAAGACACAACACACAAGGATTTAGACAGGTTCGGGCCGCCAGAGTAGCGTAATACCCTACGTCCTATATGGGGTTTGTATATTGTATTATTCTCGTTGGTTGGTTCTATAGAACTCTACCGAACTAGGGACCCCTTTTCTCCTTTATATATCCCAAGGGGCAAGGTTACATGGCAAGTTTCCTAGTCGGTTACAATATGGGAGTCCTAGTAGTTGTACACGAGTAGTTCTACTTGGAGTAGGAGTTCTCCGAGTAGTTCTACTAGGACTCGGTCTTCTATCTTGAGGGTACCCAGGGATGTATATCCCACAGCCCCCGAGCTTCAAGCGACTAGTTGAAGTACTCAGCATGTGAGCACCGACTAGTATAAGTACTCGAGTGGCTCCGTGGTGTCATGAGGAGGCGAAGTGGTGCCAAGTCTTACTAATGTGAGTACTCAGCTGGTAACCCTGCAATTTAAATACATAGGATGAGTAGTATCCAATTAAAAAAGATCCACGAAGGATAATACTAGCATTTGTAATGCATAGCATTTGTAACGCATGTTTTTTAAACTTATTGCTTGTTGCCACTGGTTAAGTGGTCGTTAAGAGTATAGAGTAGTCGGTTAGGACTTTTCTCCTGTAGGAGAGGTCACGCGAGGGATTGTAACCAATCGGCGAGAGGTCATGCGAGGGTTTGTAACCCGCTGGCAAAGAATCTTGAATTTGTAGATATAGCATTCGAGAGTCCTACGTAGTTCGATGCACCAAGTCTGCGGGCTTGCCCTGCGTAACTCGATTTACCAAATACATGGGCTAACGTGGCATGCTCCATAGGCGGCGATGGTATGGCCCTTGAGAACTTTTGTTGTCGAGTGAAGTACTCTTTTAGAGTAGTCGACTCATGGCCAAGCATGTTTTTAAACAAGCTGATTAAATTATTATGAAGAACATAATTATTAAATAAGACTTAGCTTGATTCTCGGATGATTGTCGACGAAGCCGTGGTGGTCGGTGATGAAGCCGCGATGGTTGTTGTTGAAGTCAACTAGTCGAGGTCGGCCTCGACTAGTTGTTGATGGTGCGGTAGCCGATCTCGACTAGTTTTTAACTAGTTGAAATAAGCAGTCGAAGTAGTCGGGGTAGTTGTTGGTGAGTTAATGCAGCTGGATGTAGGCGTAGTAGTACTCGCGTACATCTTCTCGTGTGCGGCAAGTGAAGGTCTTGAAGCCTTGTTGGTAGGTTTGCACGTACACACGGTAAAGAGGTACCCTCATGTGGAGTCCATGTGTGCACTGTATTTGTACTATATCAGCTTTTTGCAATAGCAATTGTCTCGATATAATTGTTTTTTATATTATCAACGTCCAGCTATAACTCTTCTCTTGACTCAATCCACCTATGAGCCGTAGATGTTTCTGTCAGCCATGGATATATCATCCGTATTTATTGTTGACATCATCAATAACTGATCCAACTCGCATGCAACACTGCCCCTTCATAGATGAGCTTGCCAACATACAGAGTAGGTGATTTCGATTCGATAACACCATCATGCAGCGACAGCACAGCTTCTGAAATCATATTGGAACCGGAGATCCAATCCATTTTGAACTCGATCAACAGGAGATTGGACGAAGCCGCTGACTTGGCATCCTCTTCAATTGCGATTGCTGCTCGATCGAGTTGTTCCTTGAGCATGATGGTGAGGTCGCCGCATTGTCTTCTTTCTTGGAGGTGATGTTGTTGTAGTAGATGATCTGGTCCATCAAGCTCTCCCATTGATCGCTGCGATCTGCCCCACGGTGGGCGCCAAAGTGTCAAAGATTTATCTCGAGTACGTCTGTCTAGGGGTATCCCAGAGAGTAGATTTGTGGGGATCGCCGGACCTGGAACTTGATGGTTAACGCGAAGACACAACACACAAGGATTTAGACAGGTTCGGGCCGCGAGTAGCGTAATACCCTACGTCCTGTATGAGGGTTTTGTATATTGCGTCTTCTAGACGTTGGTTGGTTATGATCTGTCGAGCTAGGGACCCCTGCCCTCCTTTATATATCCCAGGGGCAAGATTACATGGATAGTCTCATAGTCGGTTACAATATGGGAGTCCTAGTAGGAGTACACGAGTACTTCTACTTGGAGTAGAAGTTCTCCGAGTAGTTCTACTAGGACTCGGTCTTCTATCTTGAGGGTATCCGGGGATGCATATCCCACATCCACCACACTTCACATGGCTGCACACTCATCTTTCCCATAAAACATGGCAGCATGGGAGTGACTCCATCATTTGTCCACTTTCGTCATGTCAAATGAGCATCTTACCCACTAAATTCCACGAAAGTGACCATGCCCTATAGTTGGACCTAGACCAAACTTTTGTGCGGGTGGGAGGTAAAGTGGGCAGCACCCACATGTCCAGTTCGGCCGAACCTGCCTGGTTCAGCCGAACCGGGCCAGTTCGGTCGAACCAGCCGGCTGCCCCCCGTTCGCCTATAAATAATGCCCCTCGCCTCCTTGCTTGTTTGCACCATTCAGTTCTAAAATCCCACTCTAAAAGCTCTCTCTCTCTCTCTCTCTCAACTTCTGTCTCAAATGCTTGCTCAAGTTCTTGCTTTAGTTCTTGCTCAAGTTTGGTTCTTTTGCATTAAGAAAACACCAAAAATATTTTCCTTTTTGCTTGACCTTTGTGCTGCAACTTGAACGTGTTTGTGGTGGACTTTAGTATCCCACAAGAATGACTAATCTTCCAGGAATCCTCTATCTCTTCTTGTTGTCCTCCCAACTAGCTATTCCTTCTCTTTCCTATTCGAGTATCCTTGAGCTGTGTGTCACGGTAACCCACTCCTATCATTACCGTTATTCCCCTATCTTGTCTAGTAGTGTACCATTCTCTGTTAGTCGCGAATATCTGTTTGCTAGTACTCTTGCCATAAGCTAACATGCGGAAATATAAATTATGATATCTCGGATTACTCCCTGGTGAAGTGCTACAACAGTAATTCTATGCGCTTGCAAAATATTTATATATTTTGCTGAGCCATAAGAATAACCACTAAAACACTCCTTACCACAGTACCAGGATTCACAATCCTTATATTGGATCGTAAGAAGTGCCAACACATAGCAACCCTAGCAGCTTATTATAAATATCTGATGAAAAACTCTGCTTGTTCTCATCTGTTAACTTGCACTGTCCTTCCTTTATTATAGAGCTTGTAGCCCCCGAGCTTTTGCCCATCCCCTATGCTTGCCTCCAGCCCCCGTGCTTGCCTCCAGCCCCCGAGCTTTGCGCTTTAGTGAATGCTAGAGAAATCCAAAGTCTTGATGCGTTCAGCTGCTATGGGATAGAAGAAAAGCGCCGTGAAGAGGAAAGATGGGGACGAAGGTGCCTCCAAGCTACCGGAGAGGAAGACCGCCAGGAAGAAGGCGTCACTCATAGATCCAACTGCCAAACCTCAGTGCAAGACCCATCCATGTCCCGTCGATGCGTGGAAATTTTCTACAACGTCGACCGAAGATCTGCAAGGCCTAGTTGCACAAGGTTTGCTACTCTCTCAGGAGACTCTTGAATGGAAGTTATGCTATAATGCACAATTCCCCACTAAATATACCCATGAGATTCCAATTTTTACTTCATTCTACGAGCGCAGAGTGGGTCTGCCGATTTCCCCTTTCTTTCGCTCACTTGATTTCTATAAGCTTCAACTTCATCATCTCGATCTCAATGGGATTTTGCATGCATCCGTCTTTGTCCATGCCTGCGAGGCATTTCTTGGCATTGAGCCCAATCTTGCTCTTTTTCGTACATTGTACCATGTCAAACCCCAACCTAACTCTCAACGAGTATAAGTAGTCGGTGGAGCTGGTATCCAGTTTCACCAAAGGATGAAGGACTGGTGGTTTGAGATGCCACTGAAGGACTCCTGCGGAGACTGGAAGTATGAGTGGTTTCTCATTGGCGAGTATTCTAGCCAACTCCTTCTATTATGAAAGTTTGTGACAATATAAAACCATTTAATCCTTGAATGCCTTGTTTTTTATGCAGCAAGTAATCATGGAAAGAGCTGCCCACCCAAAGTGGTAGGAACTAGGGTATCCCGATCTTCCGTCAGGTAAAGGATAACTCGTTTTGGGCGGAGCACGACACACCGATCCGGCTTCAAGTCAGCAAACTCGAACCATGTAATCTTAGCACCACGACTCCTCTGGTTATCAACCGTGTCACAACCCGGTTGACCTCGCCAAGAAGGCTAATCCCTGCCTGTGAAACGAAGAACACAAGCAAGAACTCGAAAGAAGCAGCTCTCAATATGAAGTGACACTGCAGATGTATGATTAAGATCAAAAGTTGGGGTTCTACAAACCGATAACGGCGAAACTGTTCTCGACAGATTAATCTAAGAAAAACCAAACCCTAATTTGGTGGCGGCTACTGATTATATGAGGGTTGGGGCATGCATAACCCCCTAACCACGTCCATAATGGACCCCAACATGATACACGGGCCAACAGCCCAAAAGATGGCAGCGCAGCACCCGGGCAGATTCTGGACGTCCACTTGTTTCGACGATTCCTGATGACTCAGAACGAATTTTGAGGTGGGACTAGTACCATTGGAATTCTTATCTCCTTATCTTTCCAAGCATATGTAGAACGTCAAAAACCGAGCCCGTATGCGACCTGGGCGATGAATTTAGTGCGGGCTGCTCCTGGACTCCGAGGCAGACTCGAACTTGAGTTTCTTTGGGCCTCCACCTTGGGGACTCGAATCGGATTAGCCTTGGGCCTTCTTCTTGACTTGGAAAACCTTGTTGGCCTCCTTCTTCTCCACCCCATGCACCCCTAATGGACATATGTATGGGTGTCATGTCCTCATCACAAAGATAGGTGGTACCCAAGGGATCAATCTACTTGGATTAGCAAGCCAAACGCCATAGTACCTGGTTTGTTAAAGCGCGTACAAAATTTGAAGAACAAAGGTCTTACTGGAGTTGGGGTTGCCTTTATCTTTTTAAAGCGAAGGGTACAACCACTCCAGAAACGAGAAGTAAACGGTTACGAGTACTCGGGCAACTTAGACCCCTCAAGGATGGCACCAGAAGAAATTTTAGATGACACAGTGCTAATGCGACTATCTCGCATGTTCACTGGACTATCAGGCAAGCCAGTACTTGTCGGAGAATGCTCGAAGGAGAAGGCCCCGGGCCCGGTGAGTAGTTTGGTATAAAACACTACAAATGTTTGCACAATATGTTATATGACATGAATTGTTGTTGCGATATACAACCATCCTCTGAAGATGACGACGAAGAGCCTGACGGTTGCGGGACTAGGATCCCTAGGGCCACTCATCCAAGCGATTAAACTACTCGATAAGGGAAGTTTGATTTGACTACTTCAAACCAATCGGCTATGGTGCAAGACGGCATAGTAGATTGGAAAGACTAGTCATGTACTGTTAGGAGACTCCCCAAAGTACCCTATTGTAGTACTCCTTGTTGTATACGACTAGAATCATGCAACCGACTTGTAACTCTGCTCCGTGGATATATAAGGCGGAGCAGGGACCCTCCAGAAACAACTCAACTTACGTGCAATACAATCAAGCACACATGACGTAGGGTATTATGCTACTCTTGGCCTGAACCTGTCTAAATCTTTGTGTTAATTGTGCACTATCATTCCTAGAACTCGGTGAGACCCACGAATCTACTCTTTGGGGTACCCCCAGGCAAACGTGCTCGACATAAATCATCGACACTTGGCGCCCACCGTGGGGCTTACCATCAGGCGCGATGGGGTCAACCTTCAAAGCCCGCGGCATCAAGGAGGGTGCAACCTTTGTCATCGGCGCATGGACCTTCATCGCTAATGGCAAGGGTGGCTTCGCAAATCTCCTTGCGGATCGTCCAGGCCCGTACCCGATGATGGTGTCTCCACTGGAGTCGCTCTGCGATCTCGTCGAAACACAAGTCTCAACGACTACTTCGGCATCGACTTCGACCTCGACTCCAACACGTCGCACGACTTCAAGCTCGACTTCGACCCCGACTTTGACTCCGATCAGGACTCCTCAAGACGAGACCGGGTACAATTCGCTTCTTATGGAAGAAGCACTACAAGAAATGTGTTAATCTATGAGACATTTCCATGACATTTTAAAAAAACGTCATAGTGGCGCACCATCTGTGATGATTCTCTAGTTTTCATCATAGATTTGCAGTAGTGGGTTTTAGGCCCAATACAATGACGTTTTAGCAAATCGTCACATTCAATAAATTAAAAATCACCATATTCCTTATGGCCTTCCCTATCAAGTATGCCACGAAAATTCTATATGTAGGACAAAATAAAAAATGTAAAATATTGGCCTGAGTTATAAGAAAATATGTGAGAGATGTATCATTTTTTGAATAATAGTTCACATAGTTCAATGTTGAATTACTTTCAATAAATACCTAGAAATTCATTTAAACTACTTAAAATAGAAAATCACTTTTAAAAATATTGAAACTTATACACAGCAAATTATATGTAGTCTATTACAAAAAATATATTGAGATATGCAAGATATATTATTGTGTAAGTTACTTCACAAGAGTGCATCAAAAGAGAAAAAGAAAAAGAAAGACACAAAACAATGAAACTTACCAAAAAACAAGCCCAGCTCCCTCTCCCTCATTCGGGCTTCACAAGCCGAGCTCTCCCTCCCTCATTCGGGCCTTCACTCAGCCCACACGTGGAAGAAAAAGCCCAGCTCCCCCTCCCTCATTCGGGCTTCACAAAAATTTCCATTGAAACATGAAAATCGGCCAATACAAAAATTTTTAATTATCCTATTTTTAATTATAATTATTATAATATCCTATTTTTAATTTGACCAAAGCTTTTTTTGTGAGCCAAATATGGCATAGCTCACCGGTGCCTCTTTGAGCAAATCGAGTAATGTGGTGGCTCGAATTGTTGTAGGCTAAACGTGGATGGGATAGCAACGGAAACAAACGAATCACGACAACGGGCGATTGAACTACGACACGAACACAACTAAAACCAGCAACGAGACTTGACCACAGACACAAACTCAACAAAGCAAAACTGAAACGAAATTGCAAAGGCTAAAAGGAGTACTAGGACAGCGGAATACGATGACAAATATTTTTGTAGGGCTATTTTCTAGACTATAGGACAAAGGCGAAAGGACGAACCTGACGATAAACCTGTCTCTGAATACCACTTGATGGAAACTAGGGTATCCCGATCTTCCGTCAGGTAAAGGATAACTCGTTTTGGGCGGAGCACGACACACCGATCCGGCTTCAAGTCAGCAAACTTGAACCCTGTAATCTTAGCACCACGACTCCTCTGGTTATCAACCTTGTCACAACCCGGTTGACCTCGCCAAGAAGGCTAATCCCTGCCTGCAAAACAAAGAACACAAGCAAGAACTCGAAAGAAGCAGCTCTCAATATGAAGTGACACTGCAGATGTATGATTAAGATCAAAAGTTGGGGTTCTACAAACCGATAACAGCGAAACTGTTCTCGACAGATTAATCTAAGCAAAACTCAAACCCTAATGTGGCGGCAGCTACTGATTATATGAGGGTTGGGGCATGCATAACCCCCTAACCACGTCCATAATGGACCCCAACATGATACACGGGCCAACAGCCCAAAAGATGGCGGCGCAGCACCCTGGCAGATTCTAGACGTCCACTTGTTTCGACGATTCCTGATGACTCAGAACGTATTTTGAGGTGGGACTGGTTCCATTGGAAAGCTTATCTACTTATCTTTCCAAGCATATGTAGAACGTCAAAAACCGAGCCCGTATGCGACCTGGGCGATGAATTTAGTACAGGCTGCTCCTGGACTCCGAGGCGGACTCGAACTTGAGTTTCTTTTGGCCTCCACCTTGGGGACTCGAATCGGATTAGCCTTGGGCCTTCTTTTTTACTTGGAAAACCTTGTTGGCCTCCTTCTTCTCCACCCCATGCACCCCTAATGGACATATGTATGGGTTTCATGTCCTCATCACAAAGATAGGTGGTACCCAAGGGATCAATCTACTTGGATTAGCAAGCCAAACGCCATAGTACCTGGTTTGTTAAAGCGCGTACAAAATTTGAAGAACAAAGGTCTTACTGGAGTTGGGGTTGCCTTTATCTTTTTAAAGCGAAGGGTACAACCACTCCAGAAACGAGAAGTAAACGGTTATGAGTACTTGGGCAACTTAGACCCCACAAGGATGGCACCAGAAGAAATTTTAGATGACACAGTGCTAATGCGACTGTCTCGCATGTTCACTGGACTATCAGGCAAGCCAGTACTTGTCGGAGAATGCTCGAAGGAGAAGGCCCCGGGCCCGGTGAGTAGTTTGGTATAAAACACTACAAATGTTTGCACAATATGTTATATGACATGAATTGTTGTTGCGATATACAACCATCCTCTGAAGATGACGATGAAGAGCCTGACGGTTGCGGGACTAGGATCCCTAGGGCCACTCATCCAAGCGATTAAACTACTCGATAAGGGAAGTTTGATTTGACTACTTTAAACCAACCGGCTATGGTGCAAGACGACATAGTAGATTGGAAAGACAAGTCGTGTACTGTTAGGAGACTCCCCAAAGTACCCTATTGTAGTACTCCTTGTTGTATACGACTAGAATCATGTAACCGACTTGTAACTCTGCTCCCTGGATATATAAGGCGGATCAGGGACCCTCCAGAAACAACTCAACTCACATGCAATACAATCAAGCACACATGACGTAGGGTATTATGCTACTCGTGGCCTGAACCTGTCTAAATCTTTGTGTTAATTGTGCACTATCGTTCCTAGAACTCGGTGAGACCCACGAATCTACTCTTTGGGGTACCCCCAGGCAAACGTGCTCGACATAAATCATCGACACTTGGCACCCACCGTGGGGCTTACCATCAGGCGCGATGGGGTCAACCTTCAAAGCCCGCGGCATCAAGGAGTGTGCAACCTTCGTCATCGGCGCATGGACCTTCATCGCTAATGGCAAGGGTGGTTTCGCAAATCTCCTTGCGGATCGTCCAGGCCCGTACCCGATGATGGTGTCTCCACTGGAGTCGCTCCGCGATATCGTCGAAACACAAGTCTCAACGACTACTTCGGCAATGACTTCGACCTCGACTCCGACACGTCGCACGACTTCAAGCTCGACTTCGACCCCGACTTTGACTCCGATCGGGACTCCTCATTGTTTAGATGCTGCAAGAGTTTATTTTTGTAAGTAAAGAAAGGAAGCATTTTCCATCACTTCATTGTAAACTATTGATATGACCAGTTTCTCCTATAGTTGAAGCCTGAATTGATATGGCTATTTTTCCTTGTATAGAATAATTAACTGATTGCAATATCTCAGCAAAAATAAAAAAAACTGATTGCAATATTGCTAATTAGTTGTGCATTTCCTTTGCTTGTGACCTTCATGTTAATAACATCATTTCGATAATTGTATTGGGCCATATCAGCTTCCACGGTGGTTGCCACATCAGCGTCCATGGTGAATGCCACGTCATCGCTATGTCAGCGGCCATATCATCGCCACGGCATCGCCATGTCAGCCGCCATGTTGTTGTCATGTCAGCGGCCAAGTCATTGCCATGTCAGTGGCCATGTCATCCTTTTCATCCACCTCATCGTCATGTCAGTAGCCATGTCATCAGCCACATCATCTTTCATGTTAGCTACTTGTGACGTTTCAACTGGATCCGTGACGTTTATTTTCGTCACAAGTAATGGGCTCGAGCTGGGTTGCATGGGCTTGAGCCTAGTTTATGACAATGTCGGATCGTCATGGATTGAGTTAATTTGTGACGTTTTCATTAAAAACATCATGAGGTCAAATCGTGACGCTCAATACATGAAAAAATTTGAGAACGTCATAGACACTGTCTTATGATGATTTTTTAGTGATCTATGACAAAAGCTAACCGTCATAGATTAACAAATTTCTTGTAGTGAAGCCGGGAAATCCGAGCTGGCTACACCATCGGACAATCCCCCGGATCGATTCCCGCTCGGATTCACCAACTCCACAGCTGTATATCAACAAATCTACACCGTGGAGGACAACAAGTCCACACCTAAAGTCGACAGTCCAACCGTGGAACGCTGCAAGGACTCTGAGCTGGCCCCTAAGCCATCAAAGGACAACAAAGACGACGACTTCACGGTTCTACTGAGCGATAGCCCTGACAATGTCGCACACTTAACCTGCCGTGCCCACTTCAAGACCGACTTCGAGCTTGAAGAACCACTCGTCTATCTCCTGTCAGGACTAGTCGTGACCAGCACACCAGGAGGACTTGTTGTTCACTGGCTTGGCGCGATACCTACTGACACCTGTCGGGACAACGAGTCAAGATTATCCGCAGTGATCCTAGAAGAACTACCCTACCAGGATGGCAAGACTGCTTCCATCACCACCTCCTCCGACAGCACAGGAGATAACTTCTCCAACGCTCTGACCTTACTATTACTGACCCCCTCCGACCCCGGCAGACAAGTCTTCATGGCCGGCTCTGGCGACCAAGGCACCCAGTACGATCGCGAGTTGGTCAGCGACATCTCCGAGGAGGAATGCACCGCCAATGGAGAAACTGAGGAACAGAGAACCTCAAGACAAGCAAGGAACGCCAAGCGCAAGCAAAGGCGTATCAACGCAGCCATACATGCAACCGCAACCCAAAACCTTACACGGGACTTCGTGATGGTTGGTGACCAGCCGATACTCCAGGATGCTCCAATGAATATGTCTGTTACAGCAGAGATCGTCAGGGCTATGCTTGACACACCAAATATCAGGCAGGTCCTGACTCTCCTAGAGACAGCTCACGAGAACATCAACACCGGTCCCGTATCAAGCCACAATGTTTCGAACGGCAGACGCTCTGGAGGTAGGCGCTCACAAGTCGAACCAGCAGCATCTGCTCACCCGAGTCGTGCCCCTCGAGAGCCATCGGGTGGTGCAGCTGGAAGACAAGCTAACGAGCAAGTCCCCAATGCCAGACAACAAGATGGCAACAGGCCACGTGACGGGGCTAACCGCTATGGCGATCTTCGCACCCACATCAACGCCAATCGAGACGCTCATTCTGTAATCCAGTCGAGTAGAGAAAACCACATCAACTCAGAGCTTCGTCGGCATGAAGAATTTGACCGTCGCTACAGACCACTACCCCGTGACCAAGATCATCCACTAGGGGACAATGCCCCCACCCCCCCCCCCCCCCCCCGCGACAACAACCATGACCGCGACCGCGACCACCTACGCGGTGAAATCGTCAACCACGCAACAACGATCCCCCTCGCGACGACGACCGCGACCGTGATCGTCCTCCACGTGGACGCAACCGCGACCAAGACCGCTCCCATAACCATGGATGGCCTGGACCTGACAACTCACCAAGTCACAGCTCAGGCAATCATGGCCACCACTACGACTCCGACCGCAGCAATGGCCACCGCGGACGTGACCGTTCGCCACGAGACAAGTATGACAGCTTCCCAGCCTTCTCTAGCCACATCAAGAAGATCAAGCTGCCAAGCAAGTTCAAGACAACCAGAATTGAGAAGTTCACGGGCAAACAAGACCCTGAACAGTGGCCGAGAGTCTACTCGACTGCAATCCAGATGGCGGGAGGATCCAATGACGTAAAAGTCAGCTACTTCCCCATCATGATGGATACTACCGTGCTTACATGGCTCGAGGGCCTCCGCCTCGGGTCCATTGACTCCTAGGAAGATCTCACCAAGAAGTTCACCGCCAACTTCCAGGGAACCTGACACGGCCCGGAACCCAGTTTGAATTGGTACCCTGTAAACAGGATAAAAGTGAAACCCTACACAAGTTCATCAAGAGGTTCTTTGAAAAAAGAGCCACAATTGTGGATATATCTGACCGCGAGGTCATTGATTGCTTCCACGATGGACTCTACACCAGAGAGATACATCGCGAGTTCGGCAGAAGACGCCCAACAACCATCCCCGAGCTAAGGCATATGACAGCCGAGTAGGCTGATCAAGACAACCGCGAGCGCGAGCGCTTTGACAGGCGCCGCGACAACAGCAACAACGACAATAACTACAACAAAGATGGTAAAGATCGCCACAACAACAACAACTGTGACTTCAACCATGACAATAAAAAGCGCAAGCCAGACAACACTGTTGCGGCAGTCGAGCGCCCTACGCGGAAGAAAAAAACGGTCTCCATCGACAAAGTGATGAATGGACCCTGCCCATATCATCCGAACGGCCAGCACAAGATGGCCAACTGCTTTCACCTTAAATAGGAATTTGACAAACAAGGCCCAGCAAAGGTAGTCAAAGAGGATGTCAAGGAGGAAGAAAAGGACCATAAAGACTCCGGTAATGGCTACCCCCAAGTCAAGAATGTCGTAGCAGTCCTGTTCAGCGGCGAGTCCTTAAACCCGTCGAAGCGGGCAAAGAAACTATCGCTCTGCTAAATCATGTGTCACACCCAGGTTTACACAGAACCCCGAATGCTGCCATATGTGTGCCCAGGATGTGCACAGAACACATACAGCTTACAAATACGGAAAACTAAGTACATATGCTCGAATAAAATGGTTTTACATATCAGTTTAATGCAATAAAATAAATAAACATAGCGGAAGTCTAGTTATTAAATCTCTCGACAGGTAGAGCCTCAAGTCCACAGGGACACCGACTGGTTGACCACAGCTCGCCCTGCTAATGGGCTGACAACCGCTCCAGAATCTACCCCAATCCATATTCTTCGTCCGACGATCTCAATCCAAACCAAATCAATTCACCTCCCTGTCTACCCAAACCCATTTGACTCATTAACAAAATTCTCTCACTCCAATCCCTCAAAAAGGTTTGACAAACTGTTTGAACCCATGGTGTCTAGCAGAGCAGAGGAAAAAAAGACCCATACTGTCTATGTCGCGCTCGCTCAATGCATAGATCGGCGTCATGTGCATGCTCGCGTGCCTGCTGTCTAGCTCCGGCCTCGTGCGCCTCCGGAGAAGCCTTGTCCCCAGCTGAGCCTACACCAAACTGATCCTATTCATTCATAGTTGTTAACCCAATCTGACTTTAATCATCTGGACGCTCAATCCATTTACATCCAGCCCAAGCTAATCCAAAGCAAAACCCAATCCATTAAATCCATCTCACCCCAAACCGTTAGCAGGGCGAACCACAGCTTAGAAGTATCGAGATCCTCAGGAAACTCAGCAGCTGTCTCAATCACTGATCCATCTGTTACCCATCTGGGATTTCATTGAATATTGGCAAGTGTAAGTAAACCATTTACTTAGCAAGTATAACACGGTGTATAAAGGCTAAAAGTAAGGCTAGACACGGCTGAACTGAATTAACAATTTTAGTTGATTCTTTTTAACATTATCCAAGTTACTACAATAAATGAATCCCAGCTGCAACCTGATTAATAAAGTAGAAGTACATTAAGCATAATAAACATCATATCAATCAGGGAATCACTAATAAAAAATGATCCAGGCCGTTCGTGATCGAGAGCACGACTATCATGATAGATTTACACTCTATAGAGGTTTCACCCTTTACCCACCAGTCGCGTAAAAGCTCGAAAGAACTTTGAACCCAACCATGCGGAGGTGGATCAGACCTCACAAATCACACTTCTAAGGTGTGCCCGCATAGGGACGCTACGAGGCTTTTCACAAGACACCCTAACAAAACAATAGCCGTTATGGTACAACACGGGAAGCATGATCCAAGGCACCGAGGTTGACTGACTCTCAGGGCGCAGCGATAAGAGAGTCAATGGCGTCTAGAGCGCGGGCAACACATGCCAACAATTAAAATAAAGAGCGCAACGTGTGGAATTCCCATACCACAGGGACTCCTAACACGGGACTGTGCCTGGCGAGACATAGCCGACGGATCTCCCGTCCTTGGTGGATCAAACCATACTCTCACGAGTGCTTCCCATAGCACCGTCGGCCCATCGGTAACTACTATCAAGCTAGAGCCATACATGCTACTTATCCAAGACCAGAGCCATAATAGTTCTAGTGGTGGCGACAGGCTCCTGGGTTGCCACTTTAAGAACCAGACCTTACGGAGAGACACTAGAACAAAGCACGAAGCACATGCTCTAGCTCCCTGAACCATGTTGCTAAAAGCAAGTTTTACCATCAAGTTGAAGTGAACCATTTATCCAAGATTAATAATTAAATAATGGTGATAATAGCTACACCTAGCAAAGATCTACCCATATGCAAGAACCCGGGGTATCAACGGACAGGATAAACAAAACTAGGTACAACCTTAGGGTACGTCAAATTAGACACATGCATATGAAATAAATGATTAAATGGAGGTGTGTAGGTGGCAAGGATTCTCCATGCTATACTTGTCTTTATCCAACAGATATACTGCTACTCAGAGTCTTCAACTCTTGCTCTTTTAATCTTCATATCACTCAAATTGTGTTCCTTCATCTTGAAATATCTTGATGACGTTCCTCTACTCGCAGCAAGCATCAAGCACAAACATGTAGCTAAACAATCAAACAAACAATATACAACTAAGAACAGTACACAAATCAAAGGAAAAGCTTTAAAAGGGTGCACTAAAGGATAGGGCTCGATGTTATGGTCACGCAAGTGTAAGTATTGCTGAAATCAGAGCTACGGTTGAAAGGATACAACTATCGGAAGATTAGGATTATGAAATAAAATAACATACTAGATGTTTGATATATTTTAATCAAGTAAAATAATTCATATAGGTTATTTTAGATAAATACCCTATTGAGGAATATGAATTATATTTGAATATTGGAAAAGGCCAGAGTAAACTCAATCATGTTTTAATTGTAAATGTTCAAGTATAAAATATTCTAGTTAAAGCATTAACCTAAAATAAATCATATGAGAACATCTAATCAAATAATTTTATGAATCATGTTGAACTAATCAATATTACAATTGAGACACATTTAAGTTAATGTTAATCAATATTGACAATTATTTATGAAAACTCGTAGTTTAACTATAAGTAGCTTTTAATTAGAAAGGTAGCTTTAATTAAACATTAACCAATTTGGCATACTTTATGAAAAATCGAGATATAACCTCATTATATTTTATTTAAAAATAAATTGAATAATTTATTAATCAATTTAACATTTAATAAGAAAAGCCAAGTATAAACCTTAGCTTTTAATTAGAGAAACATGTTAAATAACATTTCATCCATTTAATACAAATAAAATTCAGAAATATTTTATATGTTAGATAATAGTTCTAAAACGTAGTTCATGTCATAATGAATCTATCGTAATGAAAACGGATTGAATCGGATCTAAAACGTTAAAACTATGGGCTTTTAAAGGTTCCAGGGACCTAGTCGTAATTAACCGTAGACTCTAAGGGTTAGCTGGTAAGACTTGCAAGACACACTGAACAGTGCCCACAAAATTGGCAAAGTCTAGGGTTAGATCTGTAAAAGCTCAAGGCTTGGACTAGATTGAAAGGGATCTAAAAGATCTAGGGGGTTTTTCTGCATCTTGGCCATGACATAAGAACTACAGGAAAGGATACACTTATCCTTAGGGGGTTTTCTGCAAAAATCTCCATGAGAGCTCCTTCCCATGGCCGATGGCGGCTCTGGCCGTCGGGCTCACTGGCGTTTTGGTGGTCTAGGGTGGCAGGGATCAAGCGTAGAGGTAGAGGAGGGTGAGTGGATCATGTGGGTGCTCACAAGCGGGCGGAGGTGGGCGGTCACGACCGGTATTTTGGCCAGTGGCGGAAGAGACGGCCGACGACGAGGGCTTCATGGGGGTGTACTCCTCCGGTAGCACTACGGCGACGAGAAGGAGGCGCGGAGGTGCGGCACATCGTGAAGATGGTCGTGGTGGCCTCTGAAGGCATCTAGGCCCCTAATTGAGTTTTGGTAATTAATGACAACCCTTGTGGACTAACAACTTCATTTGAGATAATGAGAATAGGTTAGTCTCGAGAGTTGGAATGAGCTTCAGAGAGACGGTGTATTAATAGCATGTGTGCTTTGGATCTTGGAAGCTCAAGGCAAAGGTATATGATAGGGCTTTTAAATTTGACTAGTCATGAGGTGATTAGAGGATGAAATATGACCGGGTTGATAGGCTAGATAGCCGTACTATCAAGAGGGACCAACTTCGTTGGTTCGATGACATATTAATGCCACAATGGTCTTTGATTTGCATGTAGTGCATTTAGAATTTGACTAACTTGGATGAGGGGACATTTCAAATCTGATGGAAAACCAGCCCTTCGTGGCTGGCAGACCGTCCGAGGCCCTTGGGCGGACGGTCCGCGGGATTTTGATTTTACTTTCTATATAAATCATGTGGAAATTCCGTTTGGTGGATTCCGAACCGACCGCAGACTGTCCGCGGATGGAACGCGGACGGTCCGCGGACTGTGCTGTCTTTGGGCCCACGTGCGTTGACTTGAGCTGGCGCTAAGTGTTCACGAGGATGGTCCGCGGTGGAGCCGCGGACGGTCCGCGGGTGCCTGGCGGATGGTCTGCCAGACCTCAACGGTCACCTCTGACACGTGACTGACAGCCAATATAGCTATTGTAATTTGAACGCGGACGGTCCGCGAGGGTCGTGCGGACGGTCCGCGGTGCACGTTTTTGAACGGGAATTGCACATAACCGCTAGTTCCGATGAGGGGGCTATAAATACTCACACCCCGCAGGCATGTGAGCTCTCTTGGCACTTTGGAAAGCTTGAAACACATTCTAGAGCCCTTGTTCTCCTCTCACTCACTCACTTGCTTTGAGATTGCATTTCTTTGTGAGATTGAGAGCTTCTAGTGCATTGCCTCAAGGATTTGATCATTGTGGCACTAGGATTTCAACGAGCTCGTGGTTGATTTGTTACTCTTGGAGGTTGCCGCCTCCTAGCCGGCTTGGAGCTCGTGATTCCATCGAGCACTTCAAGAAGATTGTGAAGTTGTCGTGGAAGTTGGTTGTGAGAGGTCATTGTGCTCACCTCGCCGGAGCGGTGAAGAGCAACTCTAGTGGAATCGAGATTTGGAGCGGTTCTTTGGTTCTAACCGGCTCATACATCAAGTGGAGACTTGATAGAGGAGCGGTTGAACATTGAATCCATCTCAACGTGGATTAGGGGTGACCGGTAACTCATCGATACCATGGGATAAGTTCTTGTGTCACTTGTTCTTATTGCTTGCTCATTGTCTTGATTATTTACTTGAAGCAAGTTAATTTCATAGAGATTGATTCTTATCTTGTCACCCTAGGTTGCAAAACCATCAACATAGGCTTAGAGTAGCTAGAGATTTAATTCCCCTTGTGGTTCTAATTAAATTTCTCTAGTGTTGTGATTGATGTTTTGAAAACCGCCTATTCACCCCCCCCCCTCTAGTCGATAATCCTAGATCCTACAAGTGGCATCAGAGCCAAATACTCCCTAATCAAGGATTTAATCATCCCGGAGTAGGATTAAAATGGCTAGAGAGAACAAAATGAAGCAAAGGAAGATTCCTTACTTTGATGGGGAAAATTATGATTATTGGAAGACTAGGATGACAACCTATCTAAGGACGACCGGAAGAAAAGTTTGGGGGATTGTTGAGGAAGGGTTTGTCATCCTGGACAAAAATATCAAGACCGAAAGAGATTTAGAGAATGAGGACCTTAATGAGGAAGCATTGTGCATATTGTATGAAGGTCTATCTCTTGATCAATTCAACCATGTCAAGGGCATTACAATTGCAAAAGATGTTTGGAACAAGCTAGCGGAAATCTATGAGGGAACATCCTCAGCCAAAGAAGCCAAGCTCTATGTGCTCCAAGGAAAATTCAATGAGTTTACAATGAAGAAGGATGAAGACATTTCAACCATGTTCAATCGGTTGAATGAAATTGTGAATGAGCTAAAATGCCTTGATTATGAGGTGCCGGATTGAGACTTCTCTCGCAAACTTCTTAGGAGTCTCCCAGAGAAATATGAGACCATTGTCACAATGCTAGTGAGAGAAGACTTGAAGAAATACACTCCTACGGAGGTGCTTGGTGAAGTGCTCACACATGACATCCTCAAGCAATCTCAAAAGGAAGCTCATGGTCAAACAACAAATGAAGAGAAGAAGAATATTGCTCTCAAGGCCAAAGCTACTCAAGAAGAAGAAAGACATTGTGAAAATGATGAAGATTTGGATGAAGAAATGGTTCTCATTGTTAGGGGGCTCCAAAAGGTTCTTGAGAAGAAGAGATTTGGCAAGAGAAATAAGTTCTCAAAGAAGAATCTATTTGAAGGCAAAGAGTGCTTCTATTGTGGAGAGATTGGGCATATATCAATAAATTGCCCAAACAAGAAAGAGGGCAACACAAGCAAGAACAAGTACAAGAAGAGTGAGAACAAGAAGAAGAAGTACTATAAGAAGGATAAGAATGGGCAAGCCTACTTTGTTGAGTGGGACTCCGATGCAAGCTCCGATGAGGAAGAAGAGGAAGTCAAGCCTTCGATGAGTCTTGTCGGGGTTACAATTAAGGAAGCCCCATCACTCTTCTCCAAGCCATATTGCCTTATGGCCAACGGTACATCAAAGGTAATAATCAATGATGAGGAGAGTGATAGTGATGATGATAATGATGATGATGAAAATGCTATATCCTATGAATATCTTGCTAATTTGGTTATAAAATCCGATGAAAAATTGCGCAAGGAAAAGGCTAAGTTGAGGGATTTAGAATTGAAGAATATTTCAATTCAAAAATCCTATGAGGAGCTAAAGATTTCTCATGCCAACCTAAAAGAATCTCATAAAACTCTCAATACATCATGGGGAATTCTCAAAGGAAAGCATGAGGACCTTAAGGAAGCTCACAACTCTCTCCTTGCGCAAGAGGCCAAAGGAAAACTTGTTACTAACCTTGATACTTGCAAAATGTGCATGTCTTGCTCGACTAACACCTCTTGTAGCACAAGTACAAGCTCTTGCATTAGTGACCAAGATTCTAGTAATATCCCTCTCATATTATTGGAAAATGAATCTTTAAATAAGGAAGTTGAATGTTTGTCCAAGGATCTTGCAAAGTGGTTTGGGAGCCAAGTCAAGTTCAATCATTGTTGGACAAGTCAAAAATTCACGTTGAACAAGAATGTCATTGGTTATTTGCCCAAACAAGGGAAAACAACTTTCATTCCCAAGAAGACCACATTTGTGCCATCAAGTGTGACTTTGCAAGAACAGGCAAAATTCAAGAAGTGTCACATTTGCAAGACAAAGGTAGAGATGAATCACAAGACCGTATCCTTTGATCCATCTTACATTCTTAAGAAAGATTGAAAGGGTGTTATATGTGCTAAATTTGTTGGTCGCTCTATGGATAATACTAGATTGAAATCCATTTGGGTGCCTAAAGTTATAATCACTAACATTGAAGGACCCAAGAAAAGTTGGGTACCTAAAAGGAAGTGATTCTCTTGTGTAGGTAAATTACAAAGCCGGAGGAAGACATTGGGTAATTGATAGTGGTTGTACAAACCACATGACTGGTGAAAAGAAAATATTCTCATGTCTTGATGAAGGTATCTCTGACTTTGATAATATTACCTTTGGTGATGATAGCAAGGGAGGTGTTAAAGGCATTGGTGACATTTCTATCTCTCAATATTATAAATTATCAAATGTCTTGTTAGTTGATTCTTTAAATTTCAACTTGCTATCCATTGCTCAACTTTGTGAGAATGGCTATAGATGTTCATTTACTAGTGATGAATTTGTTGTGACAACTCTTGATGAAAAGGAAACTATTTTCAAGGGTTTTCGTCATGATAGTTTATATCTTGTGGACTTTTCATCTAAAGAGGCAAATCTTTCAACTTGTTTATTCTCTAAAGCCTCGATGGGTTGGTTATGGAATAGAAGACTAGGTCATGTTGGCATGAGGCAACTAAATAAATTGGTTAAGCATGATTTAGTCCTTGGCTTGAAGGATGTCAAATTTGAAAAGGATAAATTGTGTAGTGCTTGTCAAGCCGGCAAACAAGTAGCCAACTCTCATCCAACCAAGAGTGTTATGTCCACCACAAGACCTATTGAATTATTGCATATGGATTTATTTGGTCCTACAACTTATAGAAGTATTGGTGGCAATAGTTATTGTCTTGTGATTATGGATGATTTCTCAAGATTCACATGGGTATTCGTTCTTCATGATAAAGCCAATGCATGTGATTTCTTTAAGAGTTTTGTCACTAGAGCTGAAAATGAGTTTGAGGTTAAATTGAAGAAAGTAAGAAGTGACAATGGAAGTGAATTCAAGAACACTAGGGTTGAGGAGTTTTGCAATGAGAAGGGGATCAAGCATGAATTCTCAACCATACCGGAGCTAAATGGTTTGGTTGAGAGAAAGAATAGGACCTTAATTGAAATGGCAAGATCGATGCTCGCCGAATATAATGTGTCGGATTCTTTTTGGGCCGAAGCCATAAACAATGCTTGTCATTCGTCAAATAGGCTTTATTGTCATGGATTCTTCAACAAAACTCCGTATGAATTGCTTGTTGGAAGAAAGCCCAACATTTCATATTTTCGGGTATTTGGGTGTAAATGCTATATCTTGAGAAAAGGCTCTCGATTATCCAAGTTCCAAAGCAAATGTGATGAAGGGTTCTTTCTCGGATATTCATCTTGTAGCAAGGCTTATAGAGTTTATAATAAATCCAAGGGATTTGTTGATGAAGCGTATGATGTTCAATTTGATGAAACAAATGGGTCACATATCGTATCTACTCAATTTGATGAAACAACATGAGAAAGAGAACTAAGATGATGTGAGAGGTGATGGGTTGAGAGAAGCGATGAAGAATATGGATATTGGTGACATTCGACCAAAAGAAGAAGAAGAAGAAGAAGATGATGATGAAGAGCATATCGTATCTACTCAAATGAGTGAATCAACTTCTCAAGACAAAGGGATTAACAATGCAAATGTGAATGGCTCACCTCAAGAAGATGAACAATTGGTCTCTACTTCATCATCCTTATATTCTCAAGATCAAGTTGTTCAACCAAGAGTTCATGGTCAAATTGCCAAAGATCACCCCATTGATCAAATTGTGGGTGACATTAGTAAGGGTGTTCAAACTCGATCTCGTGTTGCTTCGTTTTGTCAACATTACTCTTTTGTATCTTCTCTTGAGCCTAAACATGTAGATGAAGCACTTTGTGATCCGGATTGGGTGATGGCCACGCAAGAAGAATTGAATAACTTCACCCATCAAAAAGTTTGGGAATTGGTTGAGAGGCCCAAGAATTATAATGTTATTGGAACCAAATGGGTCTTTCGTAACAAAGAAAATGAAGATGGCATTGTTGTGAGGAATAAGGCAAGATTGGTTGCGCAAGGCTACACTCAAGTCGAAGGTTTGGATTTCGATGAAACTTTTGCTCCCGTAGCTAGACTTGAAGCTATTAGAATTTTACTTGCTTATGCTTGTTCTCACAATATTAAGTTATATCAAATGGATGTCAAAAGTGCCTTTTTGAATGGTGAAATTAGTCAATTAGTGTATGCAGATCAACCTCCCGGTTTTGAAGACCCCAAGTTGCCCAATCATGTTTATAAGCTTTCTAAGGCTCTCTATGGATTGAAGCAAGCACCTCGTGCTTGGTATGAAAGGCTTAGGGATTTTCTTCTATCAAAGGGCTTCAAAATTGGAAAAGTTGATACTACACTATTCACTAAGAAAATTGGAAAATATATCTTCATTTGTCAAATATATGTTGATGATATTATTTTTGGTTCCACTAATGAATCTTTTTGCAAAGAATTTGGTGAAATGATGTCTAGGGAATTTGAGATGTCCATGATTGGAGAATTTAGTTTCTTTCTCGGTCTTCAAATCAAGCAAATCAAGGAAGGCACATTTGTTTGCCAATCTAAATATGTCTAGGATATTTTGAAGAAATTTGGCATGAAAGATTCAAAGCCAATCAAGACTCCAATGGCCACAAATGGACATCTCGATCTAGATGAGGGAGGTAAAGCGGTTGATATAAAACTCTATAGATCCATGATAGGTAGCTTGCTTTATCTTACCGCATCTAGGCCCGATATCATGTTTAGTGTTTGCATGTGTGCTAGATTTCAAGCCGCTCCAAGAGAATGTCATTTGACCGCCGTGAAAAGAATCATGAGATATTTGAAATTCACTCCAAATAGGTCTTTGGTATCCAAAAGGTGCTCAATTTGAATTAGTTGGTTATTCGGATTTGGATTATGCCGGTTGCAAGGTTGATAGGAAAAGCACATCCGGTGGATGTCAACTTTTGGGTTGCTCTCTAGTGTCTTGGTGTTCAAAGAAGCAAAATTTGGTTGCTCTCTCAACCGCCGAAGCAGAATATGTCTCGGCGGGAAGTTGTTGTGCTCAATTGCTATGAATGAAGCAAACGCTTCTTGATTATGGTGTGAAATTCAATGGAATTCCTCTCTTGTGTGACAATGAAAGTGCTATCAAAATTGCAAATAATCCGGTTCAACATTCTAGAACCAAGCACATTGATATCCGGCATCATTTTCTTAGGGATCATGTGAGTAAGGGTGATATCAAGATTGATGGAGTGAGCACGGATGATCAATTGGCTGATATTTTCACAAAACCTTTGGATGAATCTCGATTTTGCAAATTAAGAAATGAATTGAATGTCATTGACATTTCAAATGTGGCTTGATCTCTAACACATATGTGTGTGCATATCTTCGTTCTTGCATTCATATGTTTTAAATCTTTTGTTAAATTACTTATCATATCATTCTTGTGAAAATATGCATCTTTTGTCAAGCAATGAACCCCATGGATCCATCACAACAAGTGTCAAAAGGATTGAAACTCGGGCTGAAAAGATTGCGCAGCGCGGACCGTCTGCTATGGACCGCGGACCGTTCGCCAGTGGACGCAGACCGTCCGCCAAAGGACCGCAGACCTCACGTTCCAGGGGGTCGGACGGTCCACCGTGACCCGCGGACCGTCCGCGAGGCATCTGAATGCGTGGGACTAACCCGACGGGATCTAAAAGGGGAGGGCAGTCATCTTCTTTCTCATAATCGAGCCAAAGCCATCTCTATCCTCTCTCTCTTGCTCTTCGTGAAGAAAAAGTCTCTCTCTTGGATCTTTTGATTGGAGTGTTCCCCGGACGGTCCGAGCACATCTACGGACTCTCTACAGGATTCTCCACCATGTCATCCGAGTATTTTTGTCAATTTCTCTCTTGTTTGGGTTGAATCTTTGGATGAATGTGGCTAGGGTTGAGTTCCCGATCTGAAATTTAGCAATGGATTTTGAAGTCCGTCTTGGGGAATATGTTGGATATGGTCTTGTGATGGTTTGGCAAAAGTTTGATTGAAAATCATTGGATATATGTTGAGATATGGGGATTGAAAGTTTTTGGATCGCTGTTCATGTTCATCGCGAAACAGTGTCTCGCGGACTGTCCGCACGGGACGCGCGGACCGTCCGCCCGTACTTGGCGGATAGTCCGTGTTGCCTGGCCGGACAGTCCGCCAGGCACTGTCAGCGATGGGTTTGAGCAGGGTATTTTGGGGATTCTTTCATTCATCAAATAGTATCCAAATATATTTGTATATTGATTCAAATGATTGTTTTGTCACAGTCCTCATAAGCTCGCCAAGACTTTGGCCAGTCAGTTGAAGAAAAGTGGGAACAAGAGGAAAGGTGATGATGGGACGTCCAAGAGACGTCGGGTATATGATAGCAGCAGCTCAAGCAGTGATGACTCCAGCGACAGTGACTACATGGCTAACACCGAGGTTGAGTCATATGTGGGACAGCAATCCGAGTACATTGTTGAGGAAGATGCGGGATTGCATCAAGGAGGAGCTGGTTTGCATCAAGATATTATTGACATTCACTCTCATACCACCCCAAAGAAAGTCTGGACACAGAAAGAGTATGCAAGGGTAAGAAATATCAATGCCTTCACTCAGCATCGTGATACGGGTGATCATTTCTTTCATACCCTAGTGCAAGAAAATGCTTTCTTTGGTCATTTGCTAAGTTGTACTATCTGGGCTCATAAGAGAATTTATTTCAATTACATTGCTAGTAAAGATGTGTTGGCTGAGGTAGCTATCATGCTTGAGAGGCTTAGGCTCAGGGAGTTTATGGAGCATGGGTGTGATTGGAATGAAATACTTATTAGACAATTCTATGCCAGTTATGAGCTAGACGTTGGTGCACAAAGTTTAGAGTGGATGACTGGACAAAGGAGGTACACTGCCACCTTTCAGGAGTTTGCTGCAGCTAATCACCTAGATTATGATTATTTCTATGATGATGCTAGTATTGATGTGTACCAACAAAATGTTTATGAGGAGTCACAGATTTTCTATAAGCTTGCACATCTTGGCCTTCTGATCAAGTATGGCACACCCACTGGACTTAGGCACCACCCCGCTGCTATTAACAAGATCATTAGATGCACCTTTATGCCTAAGAGTGGAAACAAAGACAAGATTAGAGAATTCTATTGGAATGTTATCCACTACATCATGACTGGCACTAGATTTAATGTGATTAAGATGATCTTTGAGTAGATGGATGAGAAAAAGCTGACCTTGGCTGGAAATATGTACTTTGCACCATACATCATGTCTTTGATTAAGGTCAAGTGTAGATACAATGGTCCCTGTGAGGTTAATCATGGGTGGTTTCAGCCATTTGTTAATGCTAGAGATTTTCTGAATAGGCCACTCACACCTTATGAAAATCTTGGAGATGAAGCAGGGGGCCCGGGTGGTCACAACATTGGTGCTGAGGCTCCTGCAGATGCTGACATGGGCATTCCTGAGATACCTGTGATGCATGAGATGCCACCACCTCCTCCTCCTATGCAGCCACAGGGATACTGGGTTCCTCCAGAGGGGTACGTCACCCCATACTTTGACAGTATGGCTCAATCGTTTGGTGCTCAGTTCACCACATGGTTTGAGGCTATGCAGCAGGGGCTACAGCAGCAGCTTGATACTTGGTTCATTGCACATGAGCAGCAGATGAACACTCAATACTTCCAGCCCATCATGACTCAGCTCCAGGGGATACAGCAGGGGTTTCACTCTGATATGGAGGCACTGACTGCACGGTTTGATGGTTTATCTACTTCAGAGCAGTATCAACAGGTGGTTGATCGCCAGACTCAGCTTGAGGGCTCATTTGCTACATTCAACACGGCGTTCACCGACTTCAGTGATAATTTCTACAGTATCTATCTTCGGGCACCTCCTCCACCACCGCAGGATGAGTAGTTCCTTCTTGGTATTTGATGCCGAAGGTGGAGAGACTTTGGAGTGATGTGATCTCCAGGGAGAGCTTGTTGCATGAGCATGAAAACTTTGAACTTTGCATTGCATGTTTATTTATGGCATGTGTGAGATGAACTTTGTGTGGATGTAATAAGTTAGAACTTATTTGCTCGTGTGGTACTTTAATATTTGCTTGTGTGATGAACTTATTTTCTATATCTCTTTCCTATGATGAATTTGTGCTAGTGACTCTATGGTTTTTGAGGCTAACACATGTTACGGTTAAATTTTCATATATATATATATATGTGCATGTTGTTGCCTTGATCTCCATGTCGTAGGGAATGCTTCGCCAAAGATTATCATATTCAAACATGTGTGGAAATTGTCACTTGTGATCCATGCACACATATAGGGGGAGCAATTCTCTATTTATTGAAATTTGAAATCATTTACTCTATCACTTATATGAATTCATTGAATGAGAGTAAGTAATTTCATGTTTCACCCTCAACTCTATCACTCCTTTGTTATGGTTGTCATCAATTACCAAAAAGGCGGAGATTGAAGGCATCTAGGCCCCTAATTGAGTTTTGGTAATTAATGACAACCCTTGTGGACTAACAACTTCATTTGAGATAATGAGAATAGGTTAGTCTCGAGAGTTGGAATGAGCTTCAGAGAGACGGTGTATCAATAGCATGTGTGCTTTGGATCTTGGAAGCTCAAGGCAAAGGTATATGATAGGGCTTTTAAATTTGACCGGTCATGAGGTGATTAGAGGATGAAATATGACCGGGTTGATAGGCTAGATAGCCGTACTATCAAGAAGGATCAACTTTTTTGGTTCGATGAAATATTAATGCCATAATGGTCTTTGATTTGCATTTAGTGCATTTAGAATTTGTGGTGACTAACTTGGAAGAGGGCACATTGAAAATCTAATGGAAAACCAGCCCTTCGTGGCTGGCGGACCGTCTGAGGCCCTCGGGCGGACGGTCCGCGGGATTTTGATTTTACTTTCTATATAAATCATGTGGAAATTCCGTTCGGCGGAGTCCGAACGGACCGCAGACGGTCCGCGGATGGAACGTGGACGGTCCGCGGACTGTGCTGTCTTTGGGCCAACGTGCGTTGACTTGAGCTGGCGCTAAGTGTTCACGAGGACGGTCCGCGGTGGAGCCGCGGATGGTCCGTAATTTAACTCAAGATCACATAAAGAGCGTTTTCACGTTTCCAGATGGGTAGACCGTCTGGCCTTGCTCTGGCGGACTGTCCATGGTGATAGCGGACGGTTCGTGGGTGGCTGGCAGACGGTCCGCCAGACCTCAACGGTCACCTCTAACACATGACTGACAGCCAATATAGAGATTGCATTTCTTTGTGAGATTGAGAGCTTCTAGTGCATTGCATCAAGGATTTGATCATTGTGGCACTAGGATTTCATTGAGCTCATGGTTGATTTGTTACTCTTGGAGGTTGTCGCGTCCTAGCCGGCTTGGAGCTCGTGATTCCATCGAGCACTTCAAGAAGATTGTGAAGTTGCCGTGGAAGTTGGTTGTGAGAGGTCATTGTGCTCACCTTGCCTGAGCGGTGAAGAGCAACTCTAGTGGAATTGAGATTTGGAGTGGTTCTTTGGTTCTAACCGGCTCATACATCAAGTGGAGACTTGATAGAGGAGCGGTTGAACATTGAATCCATCTCAACGTGGATTAGGGGTGACCGGCAACTCATCGATACCACGGGATAAGTTCTGGTGTCACTTGTTCTTATTGCTTGCTCATTGTCTTGAATATTTACTTGAAGCAATTTAATTTCATAGAGATTGATTCTTATCTTGTCACCCTAGGTTGCAAAACCATCAACATAGGATTGGAGATTTAATTCCCCTAGTGTTGTGATTGAAGTTTTGAAAACTGCCTATTCACCCCCCCTCTAGTCGGTAATCCTAGATCCTACAGCCTCCATTTGCTCCAGGGGTGACGGGGCTCAGCGAATCGGAGCCACGACGGTCGGCGGCGAGAGGCTCCTGCGGAGGACCGCGTCAGGCGGCGGAACGACGACGAGAAGCAACAGAGTAGATGCAGCTCGACGCGAGGAAGCTGGTGGTGGTGGCGGCTCTTCCTGACGGTCCTGATACGCGACGAATCGCATCAACGAAGCCGGCGGCGGTGCTCGGAGATCGGCGGTGGCAGCGGCGATGCTCGGGCTAGGGTTTGCGCGGTGCGAGCGGAATTGAGGGCATGGGGGCGGCACGTTGGTGCGCTAAATAGGCGCACAGGGGTGGCCCCGGGGGTCCTCGACGTGCGTGCGCTGGTGGGCCTCGGTTGGATGCGAGTCTGACCTGAGTCGGAGGTTGGGGATAGACGTAGTGCGCGGGGCCCGCGTGTCGGCCACTGGGGCAATGGAGCAGGGGAAGCGGGGCGGCGCGGTTGGGTGGGCCGAGCGGAGGCGGGAGCTGGCGGCTGGGGCGGGGCGGCTGGCTGGGTGGGCCGCGAGGGGAGGAAGCGAAGCTGGGCCAGCGCGGGAAGGAAGGAAGGGACTGGGCCAACTTGGGAACTTGGGCTGGGCGCTGGTGACTGGGCTGCCCGCGAGAAAGAAAGGAAGGGGGAAAAAGCGGTTGAGGGAAAGAGTTCGAGGGGCAAAAGCGAACTCCAGCTCAAGCAACTATTCTAGGGCTCAAACAGATGCAATTCAAACTCGAATTTAAATTAGATTTAAATTCTAATTTGAACTACAAGCAGTCAAAACTCAATGCAGCCAACATGAATGCAAGGCACTCAATATTAAACCTATGTCATTTTAAATTTTAATTTACAAAACAAAAATTTCCTATACTAAATTCCCTGTTAATTATATAAAGTTTCAAAAAAATTTAGAAATTGAGAAAATCATTGTATTAATTATGCTAACAAATGACATCCCAAAATCCAAAAATTTTGGGGTGTGACATCATGGCAATACAACCAGCCACCCGACGTACCTCAAGTGGTCCGAGGTCCCCATCGCCTTCTCTAGGAAAGATCAGTGGACCAACTTCGCCAACCCAGGAAGATATCCGCTAGTCTTGGACCTAGTCGTGGCACAAGCCAGAATGACCAATGTACTCATTGACGGAGGCAGTGGGCTCAACGTCATCTTCGCGAAGACCTTCACCAAAATGGGACTTGATATCACCAAGTACCTAAGGCCCACGGAGTCCCCGTTCTACGGCATCGTACCTGGCAATGCGGCAATTCCCCTAGGACAAGTCACACTCCCAGTAACCTTTGGGACAGAAGCCAACTTTAGGACATAGTACATCAAGTTCGAAGTGGAAGATTTTGACACCTCGTATCATGCGATCCTTGGGCGTCAAGCCCTCGCCAAATTCATGGCAATCCCGCACTACGTGTACCTGGTTCTCAAGATGCCCACTCCTAAAGGAGTCCTTTCCTTAAAGGGTGACCTGAAGATCGCTTATGACTGCGACGTGGAAGCAATGGAGTTCGCTGCCACCTCGCAAGTTCCCATCCAGATGCTGGAAGTACTTGCCCTAGCTAAGAAGTCAAATGAAGAAGACCTGGAGGTCCCCAGCAAGAAGCTCGCAAGCACAAGCTTCAAGCCATCTGAAGAAGTACAGCTAAAAACTGTAGACCTTGAGATGGGCGACCCGTTAAAAACTGCCCTTATAGGGGCTGATTTAGATTGTAAATAGGAAGATGCGATCGTCAAGTTCCTTCATGATAATAAAGATATATTTGCCTATAAACCATCCAATATGCCTAGTGTTCCTAGGGAGCTTGCCAAGCAAAAATTAAACATTGACGAGAAGGCAAAGCCTAAAAGGCAACGCTTACGCCGTTTCGTTCAAGACAGACGTGATGCGATCAAGGCAGAGATCGCCAAACTACTCGTTGCCGGTTTCATCAAAGAAGTCTTTCATCCAGAGTGGTTGGTCAATCCAGTCCTGGTCAAAAAGAAAAACAACAACGAGTGGCGGATGTGCGTTGATTACACAGATCTCAACAAGCCACTGCCCTCCGGACCCCATGGGTTTCCTGTGCATTGATCAAGTCGTGGACTCTACGGCGGGATGTGCACTACTCTGCTTCCTCGACTGCTACTCGGGATATCATCAGATATCCTTGAAGAAGGAGGATCAGATCAAGACTTTGTTCATCACACCCTTCGGTGCCTACTACTACACAATAATGTCATTTGGACTGAAGAACATCGGAGCGACGTACCAAGGAGCTATACAGAAGTGCTTATCATCCCAGATTGGCATCAATGTAGAGGCATATGTTGATGATGTGGTTGTAAAAACAAGAGAACCACAAAACCTCATCGCTGACTTACAGGAAACGTTTGATAACCTCAGAATGTTCCGCTGGAATTTAAACCCGACTAAGTGCGTCTTTGGTGTTCCCTCAGGGAAACTACTTGGGTTCATTGTCAGTCGTAGAGGCATCGAGGCTAACCCCTCCAAACAAGAGAAGGATGCACAAAAACTCACGGGTTGCATAGCGGCTCTCAATAGATTCATCTCAAGACTTGGAGAGAAGGGACTCCCTTTCTTCAAGCTGCTCAAGAAGCGAGACCAATTCTACTGGACAGAAAAACCAAATCAAGCCTTTGAACAACTCAAAGCCTACCTGTCTGCCCCCCAGTGCTTGTCGCTCTCGTCAAAGATGACCACCTCTATTTATACATTGCGGCCACAACACACATGGTCAGCACGGTCATCGTGGTCGAGCGCAAAGAGGAAGGCCACATATTCCCAGTATAGCGGCCAGTATATTACATCAGCGAAGTACTCTCCGACTCCAAGATACGCTACCCTCAAGTACAGAAGTTACTCTACGTGATCTTTATCACCTAAAGGAAGATAAGGCATTATTTTTAGGCTTTCCACATAACTGTGGTGACTAAGTTTCCCTTAGGCGAAATCCTTAACAATCCTGATGCGACTGGACGCATATGCAAATGGAAGGCGGAGATAGCTGCGTACAACCTTGACTTCGCTCCTCAGACGGGCATGAAGTCACAGGCCCTTGCAGACTTCACGGTCGAGTGGATGGAGCTCCAGTATTCCAGGGAAACTACTCGCCCGGAGCATTGGATCATGTATTTCGACGGATCGTTGAAGCGGGAAGGTGGAGGAGCGGGTGTGTTACTAGTATCTCCCAAAGGTGAACAACTCAAGTATATTTTACAGATTCTCTTCAAAGTTACCAACAACGAAGCAGAATACAAAGCCATGCTGCACGGGCTCTGCCTGGCCGCATCTCTTGGTATCAAATGTCTATGCGTGTATGGAGATTCCGCCGTCGCCATCAACCAAGTCAACAAAGACTGGGACTGCTCTAAAGAAACAATGGATGCCTACGTCAAGGAAGTCCGTAAACTCTAGCGCCACTTCTATGGCCTGGAGTTTCATCATGTCATCCGTGACTACAATGTTGCTGCTGA
Source organism: Echinochloa phyllopogon (assembly GCA_033239725.1). NCBI lineage: Eukaryota > Viridiplantae > Streptophyta > Magnoliopsida > Poales > Poaceae > Echinochloa > Echinochloa phyllopogon. Next base: position 32,984,732 of record BTCW01000014.1, on the reverse strand, counting down.
CGCTTTATCCAAGCTAGGCTCGAAACGTGCGGATGTTCAAGCGGAGATCTTCGTTCACGAACTGCATCAGCCATCCATTAGGGAGCCGACACCCGAGGAGGTCACTCTAGCTCACCCACAGCCAGACCTACATGTCATGGTCATCGACTCCGACTGGACGAATCCGTTTATCGAGTATCTAAAGGACCATAAACTTCCAGACGATGAGAAAGCACAAGTACGCATCAGACGCAGAGCCGCGAACTATGTAGTAGTGGACAACATGCTTTATCGACGTGGGGCTTCGGTCAACGTTCTGATGAAGTGCATCACGGCTGATCGTGGAAGAGCACTGTTGGAAGAAATTCATGGAGGCATCTGCGGTAACCACGCAGCTCCTTGCACTCTGGTTGGGAAGGCCTACAGAGCTGGTTTCTACTGGCCATCAGCCAAGGCGGATGTAGAAGACATCGTCAAAAAGTGCCAAGGTTGCTAATTCTTCGCCCGACAAGCCCATGTCCCGGCTCACAAACTTAACACGATCCCGCTATCCTGGCCCTTTGCATGTTGGGGTCTTGATCTCGTGGGCCCTCTAGCTAAAGCTCCAGGTGGTTTCGAGTGGCTTATTGTAGCCATCGACAAGTTCACCAAATGGATTCAAGCTAAGCCTCTGGTAAATGCACAGGCAAAAAACCTGATTAAGTTCTTCGATGGAATTGTCCAAAGATTTGGCGTACCTCACGAGATCATAACAAACTTGGGATCAGTTTTCACAAGCGAAGAATTCCAAGACTATTGTGAGAAGTACTCGATCGAGACACACTATGCTTTGGTCGCTCATCCACGCGCCAATGGACAAGTCGAGAAAGCCCATGGCTTGTTGCTACAGGGGCTAAAGCCTAGACTCTACGATCCTCTGAAGAAATACAGCGGCAAATGGGCCAACGAGCTGCTAGCAGTACTTTGGGGTCTACGCACACAAGCCACGCCACTGGGCAGTCACCATATTTTCTGGTCTACGGGTCTGAAGCAGTCTTACCTGCTGATCTCCTTTGGGAAGCCCCACGACTGGAAAACTACAATGAACAAGTTGCTCAGCAGGAAAGATTCCAAGATGTCGATGGTGTAGAAGAAGCCCGAGTGGCAGCTCTTATCCAGAATACAAGCTATCTCGAAGGCTTACGACGCTACCACCAATGTTCCATCTAGCCTCATTCTTTTGTCATAGAAGACTTAGTATTGCGATGCATGCAGACGACTGACGGCCTACATAAGCTTATGTCATGTTGGGAGGGGCCGTTCCTCATCAAGCAAGTTATTGGGGCTGGAACATATCGCCTCCAGACTCAAGAAGGCGAAGACTTACCAAATCTGTGGAATGTCGAGCATCTGAGGAAATTATACCTGTAAAACAGGTTTATGTAACAACTCCAATGTATTCTCGATGATTACAATATCAATAAAGTTATGGTTTCCCTATCAATTAAAAATTGCAGTATACCTTTCACCTCTTAACTATACTCTCATTAGAGAGATCCTGTGTACAGCTTGCCGCTTAAAAAGCCCAGGCCCAGGGTAGTTTCCACTCTATTCACAAAAGCCAAGACTACTTTTATTAAAAGCGGCGCTAAGCCTCAGAAGTCTTGGTAGAGCTACCCCAACTAATACACGGTTGTAGGCGCTAGTTTCGTTTCTTTGATATCCTACCTTCAATGGAAGGTTAAGGTTTTGTTCTGCTCTGTGTCCTTTGTCGACTACATCAGACCCCTTATTTATGCATTACAGGAACTCATGAGAGTCTTACCTCGGATATGCATAGCGTACATTATTATTGCTCTTTCGTGCAAATAAGCACAAAACTGCTCTAAGTAGTGCCATGGCTTTGCACTAGCAACCAATCATGTCTTAACAAGACTAACATATACAAAATCTGTTACAACAAATAATGCATTAAAAGTACCCAAACCTTGAGTACAAAAGTACTCTCGCGTGACACGCACAAAATATAAACTTGCCCTAGCAGTCTACCGAGTCTTACCGAGACCAACATATTTTACGTTTGCTACAACAGACTAGTTGAACACTATCACGACCACAAGCAGTAGTACTACAAGTACTCAACACAAAGTGTATAATGCTTCCAGAAAATATACCACTACTTTGCGGGTAGTAAAACTATTTAAAAAGTAGTACTTCAACAGTGACTGCTTAAACAGCGGCATTAAAATAGCGACTACTTAACAGTAGCAAAAACCATCGACTACCTTCACGACAGCAAAAATTACAGACTACTTAAATGTAGCAACTGGCCCTCTATTAATGCTCTAAAGAGCTGATAAAATTGTTAGCCATAGGCTCGGTCTCAGCCACCAGTGCTTCATACTGCTCTTTCGTTGCGCCAGGAGGCAGATACCTTATCTCCAGCTTGGCATCAGGATTATGCGCCTTTACCAAAGTTAACAGTTTGTTGGTACATTCCTTAGAGTTGATTTGCAAAACTCTAACACTTGCTCCGGCACCTGATGTAGCCGATGCAAGAGCGTTTGGTTGTTTGCCTCTACGCCTTCCGGAGTTAACATCCCCAAGATTGGCTCAATGGCTTCTTCCATATCTTTCTTTTCAGCTAGCAAGGCATCAATTTCTTCCTGTTTGGACTGCGCAAGCTTCACAGCTTGCCCGGTTTGGCTTTCCCAATCCTGGCGGATATTGTGCTCTTCAGCAAAGCCTTTATCCTTTTTATCAATGGTACTCTTCTTGCATTTGATAGGAGAAGCTAGCTAGAATGCATAGCTTGTTAGCTCTAACCATAAACCCATCACTAGCGATGAATTTGTTCCATCCTTTCCCATCTTTACAATGCAGCAACACCTCTTTAAAATCAGCATCATTAGCATATAGGTCTTTAATTGTTTCTAATCCAAAGATTTTGTAATCAAGTTGGTTCAGCAATGTATATATCCTAGACAAGGCATCAGCATTAACATTTTCTTTCCCTTTCTTGTGCTTAATAACATAAGGAAAAGATTCAATAAATTCAACCCACTTAGCATGCCTATGGTTCATTTTTCCTTGACTACGAATATGTTTCAATGATTCATGATCAGAATGAATAACAAACTCTTTGGGCCACAAATAATGCTGCCAAGTTTCCAATGTTCGAACAAGAGCATACAATTCTTTGTCATAAGTGGAATAGTTCAGAACAGGCCCACTCAATTTTTCACTAAAATATGCAACTGGTTTTCCCTCTTGCAACAAAACACCACCCAATCCAATTCCACTAGCATCACATTCAACCTTAAAAGTTTTATTAAAATCAGGAAGTTGGAGGAGAGGTGCATGTGTCAACTTATTTTTCAGCATATTGAAAGCATTTTCTTGCTCTTTGTCCCAACAAAAAGACACTCCCTTCTTTGTAAGGTCGTTCAATGGTGCAGCAATGGTGCTGAAATTCTGCACAAAGCGGCGATAGAAACCAGCAAGTCCGAGAAAACTCCGTACCTGTGTAATAGTCTTTGGTATAGGCCATCCCTGTATAGCTTCAACCTTGGCTTGATCAACCTCAATTCCCTGTGGAGTCACAACATAGCCAAGAAAAGACACTCGATCGGTGCAAAAGGTGCACTTCTGAAGATTACCAAACAAACGTGCATCTCGTAACACATTAAAAACAGCATGCAAGTGAACAAGATGTTCAACCATGGATTTGCTGTAGATCAAAATATCATCAAAGTATACTACAACAAATTTCCCAATGAAAGCACGCAAAACCTTGTTCATTAATCTCATGAAAGAACTAAGTGCATTAGTTAACCCAAAAGGCATGACTTACTCATATAGACCGAACTTAGTTTTGAAAGCAGTTTTCCATTCATCTCCCAATTTCATACGAATCTGGTGGTACCCACTACGTAAATCAACTTTAGAAAACACAACAGCACCACTCAACTCATCAAGGATATCATCTAAACGTGGAATAGGGTGTCGATATCGAATGGTGATATTATTAATAGCTCTACAATCAACACACATACGCCATGTTCCATCGTTCCTAGGCACCAAAATAACCGGAACAGCACAAGGACTAAGAGACTCACGCACAAAACCTTTGTCGAGTAGCTCTTGCACTTACCGCTGAATTTCTTTTGTTTCCTCCGGATTTATTCTGTATGGTGCACGGTTAGGCAAAGATGCACCAGGAATCAGATCAATTTGGTGCTCAATCCCTCGCATTGGTGGCAGCCCCGCTGGTATCTCACTTAGAAACACATCCGAATACTCCTGCAAAATGTTAGCAACAGCAGGGGGCAAAGATTGCTGCATATCGTGAAGTGAAATCAAAGCATCCTTGCACACCAAAGCATAGGCAACAGAAGTAGAAGCAACTAATTCATTTATATCAGATTTAGTAGCAAGCAAGCAATGCCCTTTTAATCTTATCTCATCTTTCTTACTTTCAGCAGATTTGGCAATTTTAGTGTTCTTAGTTTTATCTTTTGCAGCTTTAGCAATATCATCACGCACAATAGCCTCAGGAGACATGGGAAGCAAAACAAGTTTCTTATCATGGTGTATGAGAGAATATTGATTTGATCTACCATGATGTCTACAATCTATATCAAATTGCCATGGCCTATCTAGCAGAATATGACAAGCTTCCATAGGCACAACATCGCATCCAACAACATCATGATATGAACCAATAGCAAAACTAATTCGAATCAGCTTGGTTACCTTTACCTTACCACTGTTGTTCAGCCATCAAATGTGGTATGGATGTGGATGTGGTTTTATTGTTAGTGAAAGTCTCTCCACCATGTCGCTGCTAGCCAAGTTGTTGCAGCTGCGTCCATCAATGATCAAGTGGCAAGAACGCTCTTTAATTACACGCTTGGTTTGGAACAGTGTATGCTGCTGATTTTGCTTCGCCTTCTCCATTTGTGCACTAAGCACACGCTGCACAATGAGGCTCTCATAATGCTCCGCATCTTCTGCACCAACCTGTTCATCTAGTGGCTCCTCACTACCTGCATCGACAACCGCAAGCAAAGCAAATGTTTGTTCATCGAAATCACTAGCAGAGGAATACCCACCATCATTGTTAACCACCAAAACTCGCTTGTTTGGGCAATCACGCTGCACATGCCCATAACCCTTGCACCGGTGACACTGGATATCTCTTGTTCTACCTGTGGAGGCAACTGAGGAAGTACTACTGGCTGGTTTTGGGGCAGATTTTGTTGCTGAATTTGTGGGAACAGCGCGTGTCTTGTCGCTGGAAGGAGGCGGTGGTGCTGAATGACTCAGCGACGGAGTTGGGGGAGGTGCATGCCCGGTCAAGGAAGTAGTTGTACGCTGCTGCCATGGTGCTGATTTTCCTGTAGAAACATTAGACCTTGCACCTGCACGTCGTCCCTGCACTTCTCTTTCAGCTTTACAAGTCATATGAAAACATTTCGTTATGCTATTATAATCTTTATATTCAATGATGTCTTGAATTTCTCTATTCAGCCCTCCCACAAATCTAGCAATAGCAGGTTCCTCACCCTCCTCTATTTGACAACACAGCATACCCATTTGTTACTCTTGATAACATTATTCTACACTTTTAGCACCCTATCTCAATTGCTGCAACTTATGTAACAGATCACGTGCATAATAAGAAGGAACAAATCTAGCCCTCATGACCTATTTCAAAGCATCCCAAGTTTGTGGAATGTTATTAGGATGTTTCTTGCCATATTCTATCCACCAAACAGAAGCAAATTTAGTAAACTCACTAGTAGCAGCCCTAACACGTGTGGCTTCAGGAAATTTATGGCATGCAAATAAGCATTGCTGACGATTATACCTCGACGATTATAACGTTGCCGACGACGAGCAGGATCTTGGTCTTCGACTTCAGTATCTGCACTATAAGCATTGTCTTCAAAACATTCTTCCTTCTTGTCATCTCCATCTTTTCCAGTGGTGGTTTTAGCATGCATCTCATCAAATCACCTCAAAAGTGCAGCAGAACTCTTGTCCATGTGAGCCACTGACGCCTCCATCTTCATAAGCTTGCTATTGGTTGCAATCTGCGAGGCCTCCAATTGCCCAATCTTGTCATTTGTCACCAGCAAGTCATTGTCAATCCCCTCATTGTGCTGCTTTACCAACCTTTCAAAATGTTGTATGATGCCCTTGGTGCGAGGAAACCGTGGAGTCTTGTCACTTTGAGATCCATCACCATCATCTTGAGGGCCTGTCATGGTTAAACAAATAGAGGCAACAAGAGGAACATGTGAAGAAATAAAAGCCCTACAACTAATAGGATGTAGGTACTATAAGGCGCTCACTCTCAACTTGTGATACAAGCTCTTACCAATTCTTATCTTGCTCGATAGGATGGCACGGCTACCAACAAGTCTGCAAACCTGGAATGAAGTATATTGGTGCCGCAGCGACAAGACCTGTAAAGCTGTAGTCGGATATGTGGAGCTATAGGTGGGCTGAAAACAAGGAATAACTAGCACCACGTTAGTTCAAACAAAGCAAGCTGGATAGACGTTCAACGACGGTACTGTGCTGGTCCTAGCCTAGATCGTGCTAGAGACGCGAGCCTGGACACAAAGGAAGTCACAACACACCACCGAAAAACAATCACAATGATCAGCCCCTTTCTTTCTTCTTTTTCTTTTCCTTCTTCTCTTTTTTTCTTTTTTTCTGTTTTTTTAGGGGTCCACAAAACTGAATATATAAACAAAGAGGATCCCAAACAACTAATGACCACACAAACTTTTTCAGAAAGTACAGGGGTATTCCGGTAAAAAAATACTCTCTCTCTCTAGAGTAAGGCGAACTGATCTATTTATGCACAAACTTGGAGAGGTTGAGTATGGGTGTCAGTGTTTGGAAATCGTGGTCCCGACACCAACCAGAAATGCGGTGTGTTCCCACCCCTGATGGTCGATGCAGAAGGTAATGCAATGACACAAATTTATCCTGGTTCCGGTGGCAAGACCGTACGTCCAGCAAGAATGGAGCGTGCAATGTTGTATCCTGCACCGGACTGCAAGTAGTAGGGGATACAAGCAGGTTGGGAGAAGAGGCTAGACCTCCAAGTCCCAGACGATTGAGGCAGAGTGCCAATATCGTGAAGTGCGGATTGTGTGTGAGTGTTGTTTTTTGTTCTGTATTCGATTGATCGGTCCTCCTCTTCATGAGCACGCCCTCTCCTTTTATAGGCCAAGGAGGAGGGGTTACAGGCGTGCGTTGCTATGCGGGCACAATTGTTGCACAGCAGTAGGAGTGGCGTCGGGCATGGTTCTTCGTCCTTGGCCACTGTTACCCGGTGATGCTGTCCCTGTGAGGGATTCCTGTACTGGTGATGACGCCAGGGAATGGTTTCGAGGATTTGAGCTGACCTGAGTGTTGTAACGGCTCGCCCGTACACCAGTTCGAGGGTCACCCATGCCTGTGCATAGCCCATTCTGTGGAAAATCACTATGGGAGTTGGTAGCACAGGGAGTCGGAGTGACCCGGCCCTGTTCGCACAGTGGTGAGATGTCCGCACAGCGCCAGGGATGGTCGCATAGTGCTCGGGATGGCCCGCCATGCCTCCGCCGTCCTTTATCCCCCTCCTGCTGCGTGCTCGAGGGTCTCTTCCGCCCGATCGAGGGCTTCGGGTCATCGGAATTGGTAGCACAGGAGCTCGGAGTGATGTGCTCTGTTCGCACAGCTCCAGCCTGTCTGCACAGAGCCTCGGTTGGTAGCATAGTGACGGGAGTTGGCGGATGCGATGGGGGGGGGTCGTGGCTGTCAGAGCGGCGTGGTGAGAGATTTGCCTTTTGACTATGGATGCACGGCGGTGGTGAGCGTCATTAATTGTTTGTTGGAGCTGAGGTCTTGACCGAGACGGAGCTCTCCCCGTTTCGTGGGTTGCTCGAGGCTCGACCCTCAGGCCTCGACTGAGGCGGAGTTGTCCGATTCGCTGGAGGGGTCGGTTCCCTCGAGCAAAGCGGAGATTGAGGTGCGCGTCGTGGCGCCCCGTGAGATTCGTTGAATGGGCCTTTGCTCATTGCTAGGTCATGGGCCTTAATTTGCTTTTCATTTTTCTGGTATGTGTATGAGTTTAGTGATTTACAAGGGTGATTATCCCATAGGTTTGGGTACCCATAATGACCGCCCCCAACAGTAGCCACCGAGCCTTTGTTGGAGTAGGTTTAATCCGGCAAAGGCTTTTCGTCGTAGGTGCTTCTGATAAGGTTTTCCTTGAAGAATTCCGCTAGGTGCGCACTAGTGCACCCGCGGGTGTAGCCCCCGGGGCCTTGGAGGAGTGGAAATACTCCTGCAAGGGCTGTCAGTGCTTCTCAATTTCGTGAGCTACAACATTTTTCATCTTTAAGGAACTCGATCTTGGGGGGGCGAGGAGCCCCCGAGCCCTAGCCCTAGCAAGGTCGATCAGGGGCGGTCCTCGACTTTGAGTTACGACCCTCATCGCCCCATTCGTGGGGAGGAGGGGTGACGCAATCCATGCTTCCCTCGAGCGGGCTGTGAGTCATGGATGCCTCTGTGAGCTGTTAGCGGGTAATTGAAGTGGACGTCCGTGCCTCGTTCGATAAAGGTCGGCTCGTGGTCCAGAGACACGTCTCATAAGAGAACTTGTGGAGGTTTGCTAAGTAGGGCTTGACCCCATTCGATAGGGGTCAAGGGCTCGATGCTCTCCCTCAGTGGGATCCCTCGACTAGCTGCCTCCATCTGGCCTTGAATACAACATGGGGGGTGCCCTCGAACTCTGCGTTCGAGGATAGGCTCGATCGCGTGCACCCCTTGTTGTCCCTGACTCTTGTTGATCTGGGGTGTCTGTCAAACCCTCGAGGGGCCAGGGCTTCGAACCCCTGATCAGTAGGGCCTCGAGGAGAGGTGGCTTACCTTGGAAGCTTTCCTGCTAGCCTCGAGCATTTATTTAGGGAATCGTGGCACATGTGGCGCGGAGCATGCGAAGCGGGCGCGCCTTTTTAGGCGGAGCGGCAGAGGCATGGGTAGTTACGATGGGACATGGCATCTGCGACGCCTGGGTTCTCGTGCGTGGTGGTTATCCCAACCGGTGGGGTCCGGCTGATGAGGACATCACATGCTCGGATATGACCATACGCCATGATGTGTGTTCAATGTCATTTTTAGAAATATATAGCTAGATCAAAAAGAGTGTTAAACATAAATGGAAGGCATAGAGGACCAAAGAAGTTGATTGGGGACCAATTCTAAGTATTTTCACATTTCCAGTCAGGCTACGACGTCACATTGGCCCAAGGAAGGAAAGAGACCAAATCCAACACGTTTTGGAAAGTCTGGATTCGGACTGCAGGAAACTGCTGACTTGTGACGGCCGCCACGACTTCATCTGGACTCCGTTTCGGGTGTTTAAGTACTTGATGGAAACCTAATCAAGTCTACTTTCAGATGGATCCAGACTCACCATCATATCTCTTCGAATGCGGCCGCAATCATCGATTTACCACAGAGACCTTTTCTGTCCACAATGCTATGTCACATGAATTTGGGCCGATGGGCCGTGTATGAAGTGGGGCCCAATAGGTGCGTGTCCTAGGGTTGTGGGACGACCATAACCATGTCCAGGTCATCCTCCTCGTTGTATTTTTGCGGGATGTGGTTGAGCTCGAGGCCATGTAATTTGTCCTCGAGCCGGCGTACCGCGTTGCAGTACGCTTGCATTTTGTCGTCGTGGCAGCTTCCTTCCTTCATGACCTAATCGATGACCAGTTGCGAATCTCCCCGGATGTCAAGGCGCTTGACACCCAACTCTATAGCTCTACGAAGCTCGGCGAGCAGAGCCTCGTATTCGGCCATATTGTTGGACGCCGGAAAGTGCAAGCGTACCACGTGTCTTATGTGTTCTCCGAGGGGTCAGACGAAGAGTAGGCCCGCGCCTGCACCGGTTTTCATCACCGACCCATCAAAGTACATAATCCAACATTCGGCTTGGATCTGGGGTGGGGGCAGCTGTGTGTCCGTCCACTCTGCCACGAAATCGGCCAAGATCTGCGATTTGATTGCCTTTCGAGGGGCTTAAGTGAGGGCTTCGCCCATCAACTCCACGGACCATTTGGCTATTCTACCCTAGACATCCTGGTTGCGGAGTATCTCCCCTAGGGGGAAAGATGAGATCACGGTGACAGGATGAGCCTTAAAGTAGTGGCGCAGCTTGCGCCGTGCTAGCACTACTGCGTAGAGCAGCTTCTGGATTTGTGGATATCGCGTCTTGGTTTCGGTCAATACTTCGCTGATGTAATATACCGGCCTTTGGATGGGAAGAGCATGTCCCTCCTCAGTTCTTTCTACGACGATGACTCCGCTGACTACTTGAGTCGTTGCGGCTACGTAGAGGTAGAGGCGCTCGCCCTCCTTAGGTGGCGTTAAAATTGGCGCTCGCACGGGAGATGCTTTTAGCCCGTCGAGGGCTTTCTGGGCCTCGGGGTCCAAGAAAAATGCTCGTTCTTTTTTAGGAGTCGATACAGGGGCAAGCCTTTCTCACCGAGGCACGAGATGAACCAGCTCAGGGCTGCTAGGCATCCCAATACCCTTTGTACCCCCTTTAGGTCTCGGATCGGTCCCATCTGCTCGAGGGCCGAGACTTTTTCAGGGTTGGGCTCAATGCCTCGCTGAGAGACTATGAAACCCAAGAGCATGCCTCGAGGCACCCCAAAGATGCATTTATCTGAATTTAGTTTTACCCCATTGGCCCGGATACAATAAATGCAATGCGCAAATCGTTTACCAGGTCGTCCGCCTTGCGGGATTTTACAATGATAACGTCAACGTATGCCTCTACGGTCCACCCGATATGATCCCCAAAAACACGAAGCATACATCATTGGTATGTGGCTCCGGCATTTCGAAGACCAAATGGCATCGTGACATAGCAAAAAATATCAAAAGGCGTGATAAAAGAGGTTGCGAGCTGGTTGTTGGCGGTCGTTACAACCCAAATCCGACCACCAATACTCGGGAATAAATGAGGTTTTATGCAACATTCCATGTACTTAGGTTTATATTCTAATAATGTTCCACGAGTTTTGGTGAGTGTATGGTGTGCAGGTACACAATTCAGCAAACATGGACTAAGGGGGGTAAAAGTGGCCATTTCGGCCAAACCACTTGCATCGGCTGATCCACCCCCCTTAGCCCATTCATATATGACACACCACCACATGGGAAAACACACTCAGAGGCTGCACGGATCGCTGACATCGTCAATCCAGAGCAAAGAAGCACAAACCGACTAAACTCAGCCCATGGGAAGCAATCCTGGACGTCCACAACACATAGTCGGTGCAGCAGAGGTCAACCAGGCAATGGGCCCAGTTCGCCCGAAGGGCCCAGTTCGCCCAAACTGGGTAACCGCCTCAAAACCGACCTCCAGAGTCAATCCAGGCCGTGGAGCACCAAGGCGGTGCATCTGGATGGTTCGGCCGAACTGACCAGTTCGGCCGAACCTATCCGTTCGCCCGAACTGGCCGGGGCACCCCCCTCGGTGCCTTGGCCGGTGCTCTACCTCAACCGCCTCTCCCACCTATAAATAGAAGTGTTCTCCTCACTTGTAACACACACCGCTTGGGAGCAAGTCTCCAATTCTCCACTTTCAAGATGTAGAGTTAGGCTAGTCCAGTTGGGAGTTAGAGTCAGGGTCGAGGTTCGCTCGGGGTTCCGGAGTCGTCTTCTGGAGTTCTGGTAAAGCTCTTGTATCTTTTCCTTTTCTTTATGTTCGACTCTGAGTAATCAATATATTTTCTCTGCATTTACTTGAGCTATTTGTTCTGCATTTATTTCGCGAGTAATTGTGGAATGTCTAGCCTTGGTTATAAGCTATTGTTGTCTGGTTCTATAAGTTCTCTCTTAGTCCTTTGTCTTAGCTGGTTCCTCGTTTCTGCTCAATACTTGCGGTGAATTGTCACTGGGATATTGACAGTATTGCTTGCTCTTTCTAGAAGAGTGAGTAGTTATTGTCTAGTGTAGGTGTGGTACCTAGTCTGGATGGTAACCTTGGTTTATTCGCATCGCAACGGAGGTGGTAGCCGTGAGGTGGTGACAGCCCTTTCGGTCTTCGTAGCCCATCACGTTAGTTCCGGTCCGTAGGATTCCCCAGTTGGGAAATAGTGGCACCCCTTCTCATCCCTTTCTTTGTGTTCACCGGTTCCCTTGTCCCGAAGCTAAGACAATAGAACTAGGAAAAGAACCATAGAAGTCATTCTTCATGCTAGCCGTAATCTTTGCTAGAGATATCTCAAGGCCAGTGGAAGTATATAGGAATCCTTTCCTGTCTCGTTGTTCTCCCACTAGCTGGACCGCTCTTCTATCTCTATCCTGAACTTCTCCTTGTGTGTGTCAACTGAATATCACTCCTATCCTATCCTTTACCCCCACCTTGTTAGCCGGTACTTTAATTAGTAGTTACATCCTTGTCAATAGTCGATACTCTTTATCCAATGCTTCCCTGCGGAAATATTAATACGATACCTAGGAATACTCCCGGGTGAAATGCTACATCGGTATCCGTGCACTTGCGGATTTATATCTGTATCGTAAGAATACCAATGAACACTACTTGCACCATTACTGGGATTGGCAATCCTAATAGTGGACCGTAAGAAGTGTCAACAAGCATTTCTGGCACCGTTGCCGGGGAAGCAATTGGCGAAAGATATTGATGATTGACATTGGTGTCTACTAATTTAATCTACCGGTAGCATTAGCGGATCACCCCTGTTTGCTTGAGTTTGTTTCAAACAGGAGGAAAGCAGAGAGCCCAGGGTGCCCGATCATGCATGATTTATCAATGTATGCCCCTGTCTACTACAATGAGTACCGTACGGAAGCTTCTGAAGAAAATTTGCACAGGTATGTGTTCATACATATACATATTTTATCATAACCACATGCAGAATGGAAGAAAGATCGTCGTCAAGGAAGAAAAAGGAAATCAAATGTGACAGACGAATGACGCTGCATCACCGCAATTCCGTCTCAAATTGTCGGTAATGGCGAAAAAATCAAGGTATGTGAGATAGTCCAGCTCTTAGACTTTAAATTTTGAGCTTTATCCTTTAAATTTTTGCATTATCCACTGCATGTTTGCTTTGAATCACTTAATTTAGAAATTCATGCATTTTATCACCCCATTTTTTTCCAATCCACTACATGTTTCCCATTCTTGCATTTGCATTCATTCGCCCCATCACTGTTTTGCATAAAAAACACTAAAAGAAAAATAAAATAAATATCCAGCGACCACTGGTTTTAGGCCAAGGTATTTGTATGTCTGCAAGCCTTGATTCAAGGCTAGTGGCCAAATTTCACTTGGTCTGGCCAGTTTTCGCTTGTTCTTTGCGTTTCGCGCAAGAGAGGAGACGTACTCCACGCCTCCGCTCCTTTGCCGCTCCACTAGCCTGGTTTGGAACCCATTGTTGCAACATATTTTCTACACCCAAGCTAGCTCCGCGGCATCCCACTGGTTGGCATGTTTGAGAGCCGACCCCCTTTGCCACACCCACGATCGTGTATCCCTACACGGCAACATCAACATGGAGGAGGATTCAGCCAACTACGTGGAGTCACGTCGGCCTAGTGCGATCACCGTGGCATCAGTTCCAAAAGTCTTCATCATCAGATTCCAACGGTGGCCACACTCAGGTACGTAAAAAGGTTTTTACTTTTTACCTTAATCAAAGCAAAGTTCACCAAATTCCATATGCTTGTCTCCATGTGAATATCTCTCGATGCCTTCATGCTCCCTTCATCTTTTGCGGTTTGCTCTGATTTGAATGTGTTTCTAGCTACAATACATTTCATAAGCTCTTTAAATTAAGCAAGGTGCTTAGGTTAATTAGCTTGCTTTAATCAAATTAGACATGGTGTCAAGTTGGATTAATGAACCTTCAGAGCAATACTTGTATAGATATTGGTCGCATGTGTGGACTAACCCCTGCAGAAAAATCGTCAAATTCAAATGGGAAAGTCCTCAAATTCACTTCACATCAGAGATGAACCACAGTCATGGATACAGTCAAATCTCAGGGTGGAGCAATCATCCCAGGTATGCACATTTTCCAGTAAATTTCAAATAACCTCGATCAGGTCAAAGCAGCACCACCCAGGCCAAAGATGGACAACACTAGGCGAACGAACGAAAAAAAAAGTCACCGCCACCTACACCAAGGAAAATCACAAAGGCGCGGCGGAAGAAAGAAGTTGCATCGTCCGAAGCATCCTCTCCAGATCGGACGGTGACAAGAACAATTGAAGACAAGAGAAGTCCCGCTCGCGGACTTAAAAGCTGAGCTCTCGCCGCGAGGAAAACCGGTATGTATCCCATATTTCCCTTCCAATTTTTAATTTTTTCAATTGCATTTGCATGTTCCCCTTTTCAAAATAAATGAACCACTTGAGTAATTAATTTGAGAGAGAGTAGAAAATTTTACAAGCTTGGTTAGAAATAATTGGACACATGCTGAAATTTTACCTAGGGTGGATGTAATTGGTAACTTTTATCATTTTCATCCCCTCTAGAACATCTCCAATTATTTACCATCATCACCAACCAGCACCAAACATGTCTACCCCACTAAAATGGCTGCATACTCACCAATTATCACAAACATGGCAGCATGGGGGTGACTCCACTAAAACCAACTTTGGTCATGTCAAGTTTGCATCTCACCTACCACTAAAAACCACTCACATGACCTTGGGAATTGTTGGCCACACAAAATTTCGTGGAATTAAAGCAAGGGGAGGTGTTCCACTCAGGGAGGAGTGGCCTGGCCACCAGGGCCTGGTTCGCCCGAACCACCCAGTTCGGCCGAACCAGGGACCTGCCTCCCCTCGGCCTATAAATGCTGGTGCGTTGCTTGCTTGCTCTCACACACTCATACACTCTGAAAAATTTCTGTTAGAAGCTCTCCCTCTCTCATTTCTTGCTCTAGCTTGTGCTCAAGTCCTTCCCAAAGTTCTTGCTCAAGTTTTGGTTCACTTGCATCACTAGAAAACAAATATTTTGCTTTGGTTGTGATCTTTGTGCTGAATTTCTGGACGATTTTGTGGTGGTCACCGACACCCACAAGAACGACTAACCTTTTGTGGTGGTTTTCATCCCCGCAAGAACGACTAACTATCTTGAACGACTGACTTGATTTTCTTGTGCTAACCATATATATTCAGTCCTTCGGGTAGTTGTTGTTGCACTAACCTTTTTGCAGGAATCATGTCGAAGTTCTTCACTTCGCTCCGTCGTTCCGCCCGGCTAGGCCGACGATCGGACGATGCTGGAAGTTCCCTAGCTCCGTCCCGAGGCTCGAGCCGGATGGACACGAACGAGTACGGAGCAGCCAGCTCGGGATGGGGCCATGCCACGCCCCCGGCCAGGCAGCTCCTGAGCGAGAGTGACATCAATCTCAGGACAGAACGGGAGCAGAACACCTTCAACGAGCTTTGGCTGAAGGAGTTCGAGCACACCCGTGTGATTGAGCAAGACTTGCTCAGGGACACGGGGATGGACGTAGAGTTCACGGAAATCTTCCAAGCCGTTGGCTGGGAGAATTTCTGGCACATCAACGAAGAAGGTTCGTACCTGCTCACCCTTGAATTCCTCTCGACTTTGGTTTATGAAACTAGGGGGGGGGGGGGTTCGTTTCCGATTTTTCAACCAAGAGTTTTTCTGCTCTTGGAGGGATTTTAGTTCGGGTCTCGGATTTTCAAGCCGTTGTTCCTTAGACCCGAACAAAGCGCTTAAAAGGTTTGACCGGGTGGCATTTTGGAAAAAGATTTCGGGGAATACCAACTGTCATGCGCCACGCACGAACAGCATACATAACCCCACTTTGCGTTTCATGCATCGTTGGGTGTCTATGACGGTATTCCCCCAGGCAGATTTGCGCCCTGTCAACAGCATCGAGTTGCGGGTTCTTTTTGCCATGGTCAAGCAGATTCCCTATTCACCTGTGAAAGACATGGTTGGTCACTGGCTGTCTCATATTTCTCATACGGGTAGCATGGCGATGACTTCTCTAGTCACTCGCCTCGCTAACCACCTGGGCGTCCTTCAAGGCGCCCGGCTCACGTACATCGAGACAGCGCGTTCCGTCGTGGATGCCGAGCACTTCGTGCAAGCCCACATGATACGGCGGACGCCTGACGCAACGCTGGCAATGATTTACCATGGCTATACAACTGAAGTGCCTTTGCCTTGTGCAGCACTAAGGTTGTATACCATGCCGAAACTAACTCTTCAGTTGAGGACCGAGTCGGACGATTCTCCACCTTGGAGAGAGCCCGCTCGGCACAGCGTTGCAGGTGACAGACCCGTCACGAGGGGACGAGCCAGGCGTGATGCTTGGCTCGCCACCTCACAGGAGCCGGAAGATGTACCACAAATGCCGCACCGACACACTTCCACTTTTGAGGCCACCTACGACATGTACATCGGCGCTGGGACGTCCGGAGCAGGAGGCTCCGGGCAGCATCAGGAGCCGAACTACTTCACCTCAGGACGCTGGGACCACGGCTAGGACACAGACTCTGAGTGGTCCGGGAGCCGGTATGGAGGGGGATACGACAGTGCCTCCCAGCCATACTACCCCGGATACTCACAGTCCGCACGCTTCGACTACGGCCGGGAGTTGTCCTACATCTCCGACCGAGTCGAGCTCATCGACGACCGTACCCGAGAGATCCAGGACGCACTAGCCCGCCATTCTCAGTACCATCAAGAGAATAGCGGGATGGTGGTATCTATCTAGCACGACGTCCACGAACAAGCGGAACAACTGAGCCAGTACCTCTCAAGGCTCAACCCCTACCAGTGAAGAGTCCAAGCTTGGGGGAGGACCCCCACAGGTATGCCCCGATATTCCAGCACTTTGATCATTTAATCTCCATTTCATTTCCCTTCATGATAGTTTGCATTTAAAAAAAATGAAAACACCAAAAATATTTCCCTTAAACAATATTTTCCTTGAATAAAATAACTCCCAACTATGCATGGAATGAATCATATGCCTCTCACCTTGGAAACGATGAATAGTTGCTCTGTCATTAATTTTGCAAGTACTTTGTTTCAACTAGTTGCTAGATTGTGCTTGAGTTATTTGGCATGAGTAAAAATGATCCTGAAAACCTTGTGGGAGCACATGCTTTATTCCAAGTCTAAGTTGTTGTGGGGATTGATATAGTGAGAATTTGGTTAAATTCTATTCTGATTTTAGTACGGGGAAAATCTCGGAAATTTATGCTTTCAAAATAAAACAAGTTCCTCATTGGTCAAAATACCTACCAGAGCCATATGATAAGCTTAGTTGAAAATTTCTACTCATATGCCGCTTGTTATCTTAGTGAGCTTTGTCAAATTGTTGTGACCTTTGAGTGAAGCTTTCATATTCTTAAAGATCGAGACCCACGTACACACACCACCTCGCACTTGCAATTCCTACACTAGGAGTTAGCAAACATTTTCCATCATCCATCCACAAAAATAAATGCTCCATGTTCGATGATTTCCCTCTCCAAATATTCTTGATAGAGACATGGGCTATGCAAAAAGAAAAGCATGCCAAAGAAGCATGGCAAAAAAAAAGAAAGAAAAGCATGCCAAGTGGCATGGCAAAAATATGAGAATAAAAGATAGCCCATGTTCTTTAAAATAAATCAAGGAGAGGGAGTTTCATCCAAGGAGTTCCACCATATTCCATTCCACCATTCCACCATATTCCACTCCATTCATATCCACACACTTGCACGTCTCGATCTTAAGATGTGATTTGTCTCCTCAGAGATCCAGTATTTGACTTAGCAAAATATAAGATGCATGCATGCTTTCATCCTTTGTCCCTGAGCCACACAAAAAGCCATATTAGATGTTAGGATGAAAAGAAGGCACAAGCCTTTGGTGAGGATTCAAATACACTTGAGTGATTGAGTGTGCCAATGAGGAACAATTTGTAGTTTTCAAAACTTATGAAAAAAAAACTCCGAGATGGGATCCTGAAAAGAGTAGAGTGGAATAAAACTGAGTTTAAACTGTTCATCCTTTCAACCGCCCAAGATAAGGAGATTGCTATAAGCCCCATAGGTAAAAACGTGATTTGAAACTTTGCCTGTGATTCAAGTATTTTTGAAGACTAGTTGTTTATAAGTTACCTGCAAAAGAAATGACATTGTAGCAACTCCTGATCCACCGAGCCTAAGTTTATATCTTTGCTCGAGGACGAGCAAAGAGCTATGCTTGGGGGAGCTTGTTGGCGGTCGTTACAACCCAAATCTGACCACCAATACTCGGGAATAAATGAGGTTTTATGCAACATTCCATGTACTTAGGTTTATATTCTAATAATGTTCCACGAGTTTTGGTGAGTGTATGGTGTGCAGGTACACAATTCAGCAAACATGGACTAAGGGGGGTAAAAGTGGCCATCTCGGCCAAACCACTTGGATCGGCTGATCCACCCCCCTTAGCCCATTCATATATGACACACCACCACATGGGAAAACACACTCAGAGGCCGCACGGATCGCTGACGTCGTCAATCCGGAGCAAAGAAGCACAAACCGACTAAACCCAGCCCATGGGAAGCAATCCTGGACGTCCACAACACATAGTCGGTGCAGCAGAGGTCAACCGGGCACTAGGCCCAGTTCGCCCGAAGGGCCCAGTTCGCCCGAACTGGGTAACCGCCTCAAAACCGACCTCCAGAGTCAATCCAGGCCGTGGAGCACCAAGGCGGTGCATCTGGACGGTTCGGCCAAACTGACCAGTTCGGCCGAACCTATCCGTTCGCCCGAACTGGCCGGGGCACCCCCCTCGGTGCCTTGGCCGGTGCTCTACCTCAACCGCCTCTCCCACCTATAAATAGAAGTGTTCTCCTCACTTGTAACACACACCACTTGGGAGCAAGTCTCCAATTCTCCACTTTCAAGATGTAGAGTTAGGCTAGTCCAGTTGGGAGTTAGAGTCAGGGTCGAGGTTCGCTCGGGGTTCCGGAGTCGTCTTCTGGAGTTCTGGTAAAGCTCTTGTATCTTTTCCTTTTCTTTATGTTCGACTCTGAGTAATCAATATATTTTCTCTCCATTTACTTGAGCTATTTGTTCTACATTTATTTCGCGAGTAATTGTGGAATGTCTAGCCTTGGTTATAAGCTGTTGTAGTCTGGTTCTATAAGTTCTCTCTTAGTCCTTTGTCTTAGCTGGTTCCTCGTTTCTGCTCAATACTTGCGGTGAATTGTCACAGGGGTATTGACAGGATTGCTTGCTCTTTCTAGAAGAGTGAGTAGTTATTGTCTAGTGTAGGTGTGGTACCTAGTCTGGATGGTAACCTTGGTTTATTCCCGTCGCAACGGAGGTGGTAGCCGTGAGGTGGTGACAGCCCTTTCGGTCTTCGTAGCCCATCACGTTAGTTCTGGTCCGTAGGATTCCCTAGTTGGGAAATAGTGGCACCCCTTCTCATCCCTTTACGTGTGTTCACCGGTTCCCTTGTCCCGAAGCTAAGACAATAGAACTAGGAAAAGAACCATAGAAGTCATTCTTCATGCTAGCCGTAATCTTTGCTAGAGATATCTCAAGGCCAGTGGAAGTATATAGGAATCCTTTCCTGTCTCGTTGTTCTCCCACTAGCTAGACCGCTCTTCTATCTCTATCCTGAACTTCTCCTTGTGTGTGTCAACTGAATATCACTCCTATCCTATCCTTTACCCCCACCTTGTTAGCCGGTACTTTAATTAGTAGTTACATCCTTGTCAATAGTCGATACTCTTTATCCAATGCTTCCCTGCGGAAATATAAATACGATACCTATGAATACTCCCGGGTGAAATGCTACATCGGTATCCGTGCACTTGCGGATTTATATCTGTATCGTAAGAATACCAATGAACACTACTTGCACCATTACTGGGATTGGCAATCCTAATAGTGGACCGTAAGAAGTGTCAACACTGGTCAGAAATTTTCATCTTAATTTGGTGGAAACCAGAATAAGCATCAAGGAAACATAATAGCTGACATCCCGCAGTGGAATCGACAATTTGATCGATACGTGGCAAAGGAAAAGGGACTTTTGGACATGCTTTATTTAAACCAGTATAATCTATGCAGATCCTCCATTTCCCATTCTTTTTCTTAACTAAAATAGGATTAGCGAGCCAGCTAGGGTGAAATACCTCCTTGATGAATCCAGCCTCAAGGAGCTTGCACAGCTCTTCACCAATGGCCCGGCGCTTTTGCTCGTTAAAGCGTCGTAGGCGTTGAACCACTGGCTTGGAGTGTGGCAAGATGTCAAGGGAGTACTCGGCGACCTCCCTCGGTATGCCCGGCATATCCAAGGGGCTCCACGCGAAGATGTCGGCGTTGGCGCGGAGTAAGTCGACGAGCACCACCTCCTATTTGCTGTCGAGGGTCGAACTGACCCTCACCGTCTTGTCATTGGGGACGCTAGGGTCGAGGCGGACGGCCTTGGTGTGCTCCGCGGGTTCGAAACTGCCTGAATGCTTCGACGTGGAGGCGATGGTTTCGTTCGCCATCTTCTCCAGGTCCGCGACGAGAGCCTCGTCCTCGGCAAGCGCCTCGACGCTCTTGACGCATTCCACGTCGCATATGTAGGCATGCTCGAACGATGGGGCCACCGTGATGACGCCCTTTGGCCCCGGCATCTTTAGCTTGAGGTATGTGTAGTTCGGGATGGCCATGAACTTGGCGTAGCATGGGCGGCCAAGGATGGCGTGGTAGGCACCTCGAAATCCCACCACTTCGAAGGTCCGGGTCTCCCTGCGGAAGTTGTCGGGCGTGCCGAAGCAAACAGGCAGATCGATCTGCCTAAGCGGCTGAAATCGCTTTCCCGGCGCAACGCCATGGAATGGCGCCTTGCTGGGGCGTAGCTTGTCCCTCCCGATGCCCATGAGCTCCAAAGTTGAGACATACATGATGTTGAGGCTGCTGCCTCCATCCATGAGTACCTTGGAGAACCGAGTATTGCCGATGATGGGATCAACGACGAGCGGGTACTGCCCCGGGTTTGGGATGTAGTCAGGGTGATCCTCTCGACTGAAGGAGATGGTCAACTCAGACCAATCAAGGTAGGATGGCCCGGCCTTGTGTATGGAGAACACCTCTCGGCGCTCGCGCTTGCGCTGCCGAGGCATCATGTTCGCGGTTGGCCCCCCAAAGATGAAGAAGACGTTCTCCACCTCCGGGAAGCCTTGGCCTCCCCCGTCACCCGTGTCCTTCCCCCCCTCATCCTTCGAAGCGGCACGGTTGAAGCATTTCTTTAGCATTCCGCATTTCTCGAGGGTATGGGTCACGACACCCTTGTGGTAAGCGCAAGGTTTCTTGAGCATGTCATCGAAGATGCCACCTCCTTGAGGGGGGCCTCAAGGAGCTTTGGGAGCAGCAGGGTCGACTACGAGAATTTCGTCGAGGTCCTCGGTCCGCTCTTGTCGGCGTGAGGCTTTTTGGTGCTTCTT
This sequence comes from Echinochloa phyllopogon, assembly GCA_033239725.1. Classification (NCBI taxonomy): domain Eukaryota; kingdom Viridiplantae; phylum Streptophyta; class Magnoliopsida; order Poales; family Poaceae; genus Echinochloa; species Echinochloa phyllopogon. Next base: position 32,963,247 of record BTCW01000014.1, on the reverse strand, counting down.
CCCCTTCTTGCCTTGCTTCTGTTTCTTTGCAGAGCCTTTGGACTTGCTGCCCTCCACGGGTGTTTCCTCCATCCGTTTCCCCCTCCTACCATCAAAGATGGCTCCAACCGCCTCCTCACCAGAGGCAAAGTTGGTGGCGACATCGAACAACTCGTTGACACTGGTAGGAGGACTTCGTCCCAACTCGCGCACCAAGTCCCGGTAGGTTATGCCCTCGAGGAAGGCGTGGATGACTTCGGAGTCACCCACGCTTGGGAGCTCGGTGCAGCGCTTGGAGAAGCGGCGAATGAAATCACGAACGGACTCGTTGGATGTTTGGCGACACCCTCGAAGGTCGCACGAATTTCCAGGGCGGATGTAAGTGCCCTGGAAATTACCCACGAATGTCTTCATGAGGTTGTTCCAATCGTGAATTTGGTTCGCGGGTAGGTGCTCGAGCCATGTCCACGCAGAATCCGCCAAATGGAGCAGCAAGTTACGGATGATCATGGCGTCGTCGGTTGCACCGCCCAGTAGACAGGCGAGGCAATAATCGTTGAGCCACACCTTTGGATCCATTTCCCCCGAGTACTTGGTGATGGTCGTTGGCTGCCGGAATCATGCGGGAATTGGGGCCGCACGAATCTCTTGGCCAAACACCCGGGTTCCCGGAGGTTCCGGTGTTGGGCTCTTGTCTTTTTCGCTGTCGTAGCGGCCTCCCCGGCGGGGGTGGAAACCGCGAGATGTGCCATCCCACCTCTTTCTATTGAGGGTGTTGCGGGCATCGTCGTCGCTGGTGTCACCGCGTGTGTCAAGGATTCGCTCCTTGAGAGGCTTCCTCCCGATGCGTTCGTGCACCGAGGGTGCCTTCCCCTTATTTGATGACGGGGGTGGCATCACATCGTCCCTTCGCAGGGTCTGCATCGATGCCTCGTGCTCCCGCATTCATCCACTGGTTTTTGGGCCGACAGAGTTGCGTATGCGGGAGACTGAGCTTTCGGCTTGCGGCACAGCTGCTTGCTCGATGAGGAGCTGTGCCTCTCGGCGCAGGTTTCGGCCTTCAGGTGTTGAGGGCTCTGGCATGGCCCGGATTAAGGTCGCTGCAGCGATGAGCTTTTGGCTCGCCCTGGCTAACGAGAGTGAGTCGTCCACATCATCATCAGCCTCGATGCAGGCTCAAGCTACGCGCCCGGCCTCCCTGGCACGCGCGCCGCGTACAGGGCGGTTATCCTCGAGCGTTGCCCGGAGCTCCCGGACCTGTCGGCGTTCTTCTTCGAGCTTGGCCTCAAGTTCGCGGACTTGGGCTAGTTGTGCTTGCGCAAACGCAGCGTTGTCAGGCACCTGCTCGTGATTCTTAGCTCCTGCTAGTTCTCCTGCCCCGTCATCTTTGCCACCCCTTTGTGGGAGGACGATGAAGCACTCCCTGGAGGGATCGTAATCCCCCTCGCTAGAGTCGTCGAAGCAAGTTAGGCAATAGTCTGCTGCAGCCTGGAATGATAAAAAGGCCTCACGATCGCGAAGCCCTGAGAAGTCCCGTTCGGGGACCCTATGGCCACTCTCGTGTGCCTTGCTACCAGAGTCGGAGTAGTCGTCATCTAGTGAAGTTGCTATGAGGTTGTGAATTGAGAGCAGATGGTGCCCCGGCAGATCCTCATACGCTGTCATGTCCGTGTCAACTGATGAAGAGTTGGTCACTGTTGTGGTCCGCGTCTCACAGGGGATTTGCGACAGGTCGGCCGTGCTACCCTGGCAGAGTGCAACATTGTGCCGAGTGCCGCTGGCAGGGTGTTCCTTGCCATTGTTGCAGGGTCTAACGTGCCGGTCTCAACCCGCTTGGGGGAGCTGGCGCGGGCCCCTCTGCGTCGTTGCGCGCGCGTTCGCCGCGCGCGTTGACGCGAACGCCTCCTACGTGGAGGTGGTGGTGGTGGGAGTGGCGCTGGCATGTCCACACTGGCGCTCCTCGTAAGGAGCTGCATGTTGTAGCCATCGCCGGTCGCCCTGAACTCGAGACTCCCGAACCGAATTTCGAATCCGGCGGGAAGTGGGTCTGAAGTTCCCAACGGGAAAAGATCGTCGTGTACAACACGGGTTGCCATCAAGGGAGACAGTGGATGATGTGGTCAATCACAGCGCTTCCCCTACCTGGCGTGCCACTGTCGGTGTTTGGAAATCATGGTCCCGACACCAACCAGAAATGCGCTGTGTTCCCACCCCTGATGGTCAATGCAGAAGGTAATGCAATGACACAAATTTATCCTGGTTCTGGTCGCAAGACCGTACATCCAGCAAGAATGGAGCATGCATTGTATTATCCTGCACCGGACTGCAAGTAGTAGGGGATACAAGCAGGTTGGGAGAAGAGGCTAGACCTCCAAGTCCTAGATGATTGAGGCAGAGTGCCCATATCATGAAGTGCGGATTGTGTGTGAGTGTTGTTTTTTGTTCTGTATTCGATTGAGAGTCCTCGTCTTCATGAGCGCGCCCTCTCCTTTTATAGGCCAAGGAGGAGGGGTTACAGGCGTGCGTTGCTATGCGGGCACAGTTGTTGCACAGCAGTAGGAGTGGCGCCGGGCGTGGTTCTTCATCCTTGGCCACTGTTACCTGGTGATGTTGTCCCTGTGAGGGTTTCCTGTACTGGTGATGACGCCAGGGAATGGTTTCGAGGATCTGAGCTAACCTGAGTGCTGTAACAGCTCGCCCGTACACCAGTTCGAGGGTCACCCATGCCTGTGCATAGCCCATTCTGTGGAAAATCACTGTGGGAGTCAGTAGCACTAGGAGTCGGAGTGACCCGGCCCTGTTCGCACAGTGGTGAGATGTCCGCACAGCGCCAGGGATGGTTGCATAGTGCTCGGGATGGCCTGCCATGCCTCCGCCGTCCTTTCTCCTCCTCCTGCTGCGTGCTCGAGGGTCTCTTCCGCCCGATCGAGGGCTTCGGGTCGTCGGAGTTGGTAGCACAGGAGCTCGAAGTGACGTGCTCTATTCGCACAGCGCCGGCCTGTCCGCACAGAGCCTCGGTTGGCAGCATAGTGACGGGAGTTGGCGGATGCGACGGGGGGGGGGGGGGGGGTCGTGGCTGTTAGAGCGGCATGGCGAGAGATTTGCCTTTTGACTTTGGATGCACGGCGGCGATGAGCGTCATTAATTGTTTGTCGAAGCTAAGGTCTCAACCGAGGTGGAGCTCTCCCCGTTTCGTGGGTTGCTCGAGGCTCGACCCTCAGGCCTCGACCGAGGTGGAGTTTTCCGATTCGCTCGAGGGGTCGGTTCCCTCGAGCGAAGCGGAGATTGAGGTGCGCGTCGAGGCGCCCTGTGAGATGCCTTAACCGGGTCTTTGCTCGTTGCTGGGCCGTGGGCCTTAATTTGTTTTTCTTTTTTCTGGTATGTGTATGAGTTTAGTGATTACAAGGGTGATTATCCCATAGGTTTGGGTACCCCTAATGACCGCCCCCAACAATGGGGATATGAAGTGCTGCTGCCTTCGTATAACACGTTGAGGATAGATACACAATGCAACAACCGCCAATTAAGTAACCTGTGCGGCCAGCAAATCAGACTCCAAAATCGATTGCAACTCGGACTTCGACATGGTGTGCGGTTCGGTTTCCCCCTTCTCGCAACTAGCTGTGACTGAAACGTGACTAGGTCACCAAAGAGTACTCAAAATCGCCCACACAGGAACAGAACGACCGCAAACAGCTGTGACTGAAACGTGACAAGAACTCTTCTAAACGACCAGAACTAAGACCATCAACTTGACGCGACAGATGCAACCGAAAACTCAACAAGCCCTAACTAAGCAGTACTAGCAAAGGCTCAAAGGGTTTATAGGATCACGGTAAACTAATCTACTAATTTTTTTTGGCTTTTGTGTACTATAGGAAAAAATAGGGGGAAGGATTGGAATCTCTCACCGAACAACCTTGCTCTGATTACCAACTGATGCGAACCCGCTAGGGTTTATGCCCGATCTTTCAATGAGAGGCGTGGGGGATAACTCTATTGGAGGAGACGACGTTGATGGCCCGACTACAGCCTTAAAGATTGCGTCTTAGCAACCGATACACCACCTCCTATGGATGCCATGATCTTGTGGAAGCACGTCACATGGTCCTGTCCTGCAAGCAATCGAAGAACTAGCAAGAACAAGTATCGAACAAGTACTGAAATTACTAGATGGGAATGAAGTGTTCAATGTCAAACTCAATCACAAACGAAGTGGGTTTATGAAGACTCGAAGACAGGCGGCTGGACCAGCACGCACGCTTACAAGCAAGTAGCAATGGCTAAACTTGATCTAAATAAAACCCCTTTGTTCTTGGCAGCGGCTAAGGGGTATAAGACAAGGGAGGACGACCACAGGGGTTCTGGGATTATGCTCGAACCCTAGGATGCGTCCATAATGGACTCTACATGATACACGGCCCATGGGACAAAATAAGATGACGCAACATCATGGGCAGAAAACATCTCGGCGCAAATAGACAATTCTGGCCGACTCCGAATAGATATGGACGCGCGGTTGGATCTGTTGGAAGTAGACTTGATAAGCTTTCTGTGAAGTACTTGAACGCCGCAATCCGAGTCCGTATGCGACCGTGGTGTCCATCACAAGTTAAAGTTTTTCTACAGTCCGAATCCAGCCCGCGCGATTCCTTTTCATTCTCGATCCTCTCCATGATTCCTAAGCAAAACAAGAGTGCACGGGTCTCCACAGTCTAAATATGATGAACATGAACTCAAGAGTGAACTCACCGAATGAGTAAGTTGTCTAGCACGAGCACGGGTAATAGGACCAGCAATGATAGGAGAAGATAGCGTGGCTGTATCGTTGGCGGTGATGTCCTCATCAAAGATTATATTTTGACCACTCGACAGCAATACAACTACTCAACAAAGACTAGTGTTATTTCTTTACTTACTCTACGGGAGGTGCCGGGGCAGTCAAAGGCTGGAAACTGAACTTCTTCAGCATGGGTAGGTTCCGCTTTGAACTCATGGTGCTTCTAGTCATTCCAATCGCCATGGCACTAGTCGTGGACGAGCCTTGCGGCATGACGGCGCGCTTGGGCATTCTGCCTTGTTCAGCAGGATCGGCTTTAGGTGGAGCAGAATCTGAGACTGGTTTTGAGTGGCTTTCAAATGAGTAGCTCGATCGCTTCCTTTTGGCACTTGCAGGAATTATCGGAGGCTCCCTTGAACTCTCTGGTTTGAAATTCCCCCATAGGATTTTTTTGCGGTGGTTGTGAGTTATCAGGATTTGCCACTCCTATGATAATCATCAATAAACAAAGGGCCAAGCACAAGGGACTTACCCTTGAGATCTCCTTGTTTTGGGTCTGTGGCTGCTATGTCGGCATCTGAGTCCACTACGCCTTCTTCTTCAGCGATGGTGGTAGTATCAGGATTGTTTCCAGCACTCAGAGTTCTTTCTGAAGAAGTCTTGCTGATCTCCTTCCAGACCTCTTCAGTTAATTCATCCCCAAGCACTGTAGCTTACGTTGTTAAAAACAACTCGGATTAATGTTTTTTTAACATTAGCTTTTGAATCAAAGTCTACAATTACTTACAAGGTTCAGAGGGCTAGTCTTCAAGTACTCTCCCATGATAACTAGTTTTTTTGTGACACCAGTGAACAAGCGATCCAGTGGCATAAGCACTGTCTCGTCAGAGAGTTCTTCAGGTGCCATGCATGAAGGATCCGCGCTTCCTTCGTACTCATAACCGAGATGGCATCAATCCTGAAGTGGTTGAATCCTTCGCTTTAAAAAGTTGAAGGCAATCCCAACACTAGTTAAGCCCTTCTCCTTCAATGCTTGTACTCGCTTTAACAAAGCGGGTGCATATTTGGCTTCTTCGAAATTCAGACGCAGGTTCCAGTTGGAAAGATTCCGCGGGTACCACCCGTCTTTCTTTGGGTAGCTTTTACTGTGATTTCCTGCTGTATTAAAATGACACAGGAGATGCTCAGTAAAACAAATATGACATTTCATCGATGCAAAGTACAGATAATTAAATCGACTCACCAATGGTAAACCATTTGGTTTTCCAGTCTCCACAGGAGTCCATGATGGGCATGTCAAACCACTTAGCCCGCATGTTTCGGCGAAATTGAATTATGGCTCCTCCAACTACTTCTGTGTGCTGAAAGTTGGGCTGAGGTTTGATATGATACAATGCGTGGAACAAGGCTAGGCTTGGTTTGATACCCAGGAACGCCTCACAGGCGTGGACAAAGACAAAAATATAGAGAATTCCGTTTAGGTTGAGGTGGTGGAGTTGCAGTTTGTAAAAAGCAAGAAATTCTTTCATGAAAGGCGAAAGCGGCAATCCTACTCCTCGCTCGCAAAAAGAAAGAAAGAGGGGAATCTCTTCATTATTCTCTGTCAAGAAGGGTTGCTTCCAACACGATTTCCACTCCAAAGTCTCTTGAGAAAGGAGCAAACCTTGTTCCACCAGACTGTTGAGATCGTCGGTGGAGGCTGTACTTTTCTTCCAGGCATTGGCGGGTGATGGCGGATCTTTTGCGTCAGCCTTGGTGTTTGGATCTATAATCGACGCCCTTTTCTTCGAGGTTCTCTTGTGGGAGGTCTTTGAAGCTCCGGCTTCATCGCTCTTCTTTGTGGCACCCTTCTTATCACCCATGGCCATGGAGTGGTTTACAATAAAGGTGCTACACTCAAGGCCGTGAAAGCTTGGGGGTTAAAGCTCGGGGGCTCTGAGAGGTCGATGGCGGCTGCAAGGCTTACTGATGGGGAATGAAACAAGGCTTATCACTTCAAGATTTATAGCCGTGGCTAGGGTTACTGTATGTTACAGTCCTACGGCGTATCACATTCCGTTACTTGGGCTGGTTCTTTAGGGATAACCTTCCTAACTAACCACCCGTGGCGGAATACTCGGAGATTCCAGATTTTGGTAGATTTTTGAACATTTCCTTGATCTTTAAACCAAATATATTTGCTTTAAAGCTCGGGGGCTGCTATCGGAATATCTGGGATTTTATTTTTCTGAAATTTTTGGCTTAATTCAAGCGAAGATCTTTGACTAGTTTAAACCAAACTACTCGAAGCTCGGGGGCTATACCCAATGGGAGCACCTGTTCGGTGCACACCATTGAATTACTCAAGATAAAAAGTGAAGGCTGCTTTTGAACCTCCGGCTACTTAAAAAGTAGTCGAAGGCTTAGGGGCTACACCCATTGGGTGCATCTAAAGATGCACTCCAATGAAGACTACTCATTAGAAAAGACTTGAGCATCTTGGGCTTAGCTCTAATTACTCGACAAGGCTTTGAATATGTTAAAGCAGATTCAAGAGTTGAAGCAAAGGCGCAAGATGCTCGAGGGCTTTGTTGGCACTCCTTACGGCCTACAGATAAATCCGCAAGCAGACGGATACCGATGTAGCTTTCACCCGGGAGTATTCCAAGGTATCGATTTCCACAGAGAACGAGAAGTGGACTGATTCTAAACTAAGTTGTCCTAGGTAGATGGAATGGAGTGAATGGTATGGATGAGGTGGATAACAACAACAAAGAGAAGAGGAGTGATAGGAGGGTAGAGAGGGTATGAGTCTGGTAGAGGTATTCTACTGATTGATCGTGCAGATCAGAGGATACAGATAGATACTTGCTTCGGGACAAGGGAACCGGTGGACACACAGAAAGGGATGAGAAGGGGTGCCACTATTTCCCAACTGGGGAATCCTACGGACCGGAACTAACGTGATGGGCTACAAAGACCGGAAGGGCTGTCACCACCTTACGGCTACCACCTCCGTTGCGACGGGAATAAACTAAGTTAGTCTCAAGTATAGGCACCACGCCTACACTAGTCAACTAATACTTATCTCCTATAGAAAGATAAGCACCCAAGCTAAGCAACCAGTATACAGTTATACCAATCAACTAAGCATTGAACGAAGAACCAGCAAGCATATAAAAGTAAGAACTGAATGCTCAATTAATCAGAGAGAGATACAAGAGTTACCAGACACGACCCGGATGTTACTCGAAGTGAAGCCGCATCCGTAGAGGTACAGCGGGAAGAGGGGCCGACACTTCGGCTCCTCTCCGGGACGCTCACCTCTCCTCTCTCCCTATCTCTACTGATACAAGTGGAGAACTAACAGTGCTTCGCCTGCACTCTATTCTTGTGTTGTGTGTCTTGTAGGTGACCAGGGGCCTCAATTTATAGTGGCCAAGGACGGTGGGAGGCAGAGTGGCAGCCAAGGCAGCTGGGAGGCGGTGCCGAGCCGTTCGGGCGAATCTCCTGGTTCAGGCGAACCAAGGAGTTCGGCCGAAGTGCCACGTGCACCGCCTCAACCCTCTATGGCCTTGATCTCTCCTCCAGGTCAGTTCTGAGGCAGTGGAGCCAGTTCGGGCGAACTGGGGGGTTCTGCCGAACCCGGGAAGTTCGGCCGAACCGACCTCTGCGCCGCCTTCGTCCCTCCCACGTGTTGGATCACCTCCTGGGTCGGTGGGTAGGTCGGTTCCTCGGTCTGGGCTGAGCTGGAGGCCTTCTGGTGGACTGACGGGCTTTGGTCAAGATGGACTTGGCCTCTCCCGTCTTATGGTCCACTGGGTTCATAGACGTAGTTCGGTCGAATCACGGGATTCGGCCGAACACATCTTTTCTTATGCTTTTTGCCTCAACTCTGGTCATGTGCCTCCTAGAATCGAATAAACACCAAAACTCATGGAAATGGTTAGAAATAAGTCCTATAGCTATGGTGTGTGATTCCATTGTGTTCATTTTATACTTGGTTGGAGGTCGAAAATCGGTGTGTAATGACCGCCAACAAGCTCCCCCAAGCTTAGCTCTTTGCTCGTCCTCGAGCAAAGATAAAAACTTAGGCTCGGTGGATCAGGAGTTGCTACAATGTCATTTCTCTTGCAGGTAACTTTATAAACAACTAGTACTCAAATTTTTACTTGAATTACTAGCAAGGTATAATTCACCATTTTACCTATGGGCTTATAGCAATCTCCTTATCTTGGGTGGTTGAAAGGATGAACAGGTTAACTTAGTTTTATTCCACTCTACTCTTTTCAGGATCCTATCTCGGCGTTTTTCACCCTTTTGTGAAAAGATAAATTGTTCCTCATTGGCTCACTCAATCGCTCAAGTGTATTTGAATCCTTACCAAAGGCTTTGCCTTCTTTTCATCCTAACATCTAATTTGGCTTTTTGTGTGGCTCAGGGACAAAGAATGAAGGCATACAAGCATCTTATATTTTGCTAAGTCAAAGACCGGATCTCTGAGGAAACAAATCATACCTTAAGATCGAGAAGTTCAAGTGTGTGGGATATATGGAGTGGCATATGGTGGGATGTAATATGGTGGAGCTCCTTGGGATGATTCTCCCTCTCCTTGATTTATTTTCGAGAACATGGGCTATCTTTTATTCTCATATTTTTGCCATGCCACTTGACATGCTTTTCTCTTTTTTTTCTCTTTCTTTTTGCTATGCTTTTCTTTTTCTTTTTATTTTTGCCATGCTTCTTTGGCATGCTTTTCTTTTTGCATAGCCCATGTCTCTATCAAGAATATTTGGAGAGGGAAATCATAGAACATGAAGCATTTTATTTTTGTGGATGGATGATGGAAAATGTTTGCTAACTCCCAGTGTAGGAATTGCAAGTGAGAGGTGGTGTGTGTACGTGGATCTCGATCTCTAAGAATATGAAAGCTTCACTCAAAGGTCACAACAATTTGACAAAGCTCACTAAGATAACAAGCAACATATGAGTAGAAAGTTTGAAACTAATCCTATCATATGACTCTGGTAGGAATGTTTGACCAATGAGGAACTTTGTTTTGAAAACATAAACATCCGAGATTTGCACCATACTAAGAATAGAAATAGAGTTCAACCAAAGTCTCACTATATCAATCCCCACAACAACCTAGACTTGGAATAAAGCATGTGCTCCCACAAGGTTTTCAGGTTCATTTTTACTCATGCCAAATAACTCAAGCATAGTCAAGCAACTAGTTGCAACAAAGTACTGGCAAAATTAATGACAGAGCAACCATTCATCATTTCCAAAGTGAGAGGCATATGATTCATTCCATGCATAGTTGGGAGTTAATTTTATTCAAGGGAAATATTTTTGGTATTTTCAATTGAATGACCAAAGTGCTGAGTAATTCGGAACGTACCTGATGGGGGTCCTCCCCCAAGCTTGGACTCTTCACTGGTAGGGATTCAACCTTGAAAGGTACTGAGTCAGCTGGTCGGCCTGCTCGTTCTCGTCCTGTTCCTCCACTGTGTCATGCTTGTACTCATGTATCTTTTCGTTAAACAGGGCAATCTCCGGTTGGTTCAAATGCACCAACCGGAGCGACAATTTTATTCTTTTTGCATTCAACTCTAATTTTAATTTATTCATCAAGCTAAGGTTGTAAACAAAATGTTTGGAAGGGAAATAATTAGAGCACCTCCTAAACAATGATTTGAGCAAAAGGGAAATTGAATTGGGAAATAAATTGAAACTAATGGTGCTCTACAGGATACAACCACATGGCATCTGCTCTATAGATGGATCATAAAGGTTTAGATGTTACGTGGCTTTGGCGAGCCTCTTTGATTTGGCTGTGAATGCTTGGTACAGGGCATTGTTCTTGTCCATCTGCCAAGGCTCGCCTTCAGTGACCTTCTCATCCTGGTTGCTCAACTTCTGGCATGTTTGTGCCAGTTCTTTTTCAGGCTCTTCAACTATGGGTTTCTCTTCTCCCTCCTCCATGGCTTTCTTCGTTGGTGGACTTGTCATACTCATGGAGAGGGAACCCTTGGGTGAGGAAAGGTCTTTGGACAAGGATTAGGTGGTCATGGTGGCTGGGAAATGTGAACACTTGGTCGTGTTCGGGAAAGTGATGGAGGATGGTTTCTGACTTGAGATCGACAAGCAGCTTTCCCAACATTTTTCTAGCGACTTCGAGACAAGATGGAATAGAGATAGGATCAAGGGTCCAAAAGGACGCTCAAGGGGCAAAAGAGGGGTCCTTCGGTCGAACCAACATGTTTGGCCGAATTGTCCTAATTTGCCCAAACTAGAGTGGTCTAGTTTGCCCAAAGTGCTTCAGTGAGTCTATCTCTCTAGTGCCTACCCATCTCATTGACGGTCTTTATAGAGTGTTCTTGATCTTCAGCTTGACCACTATCTTGGGGGTGTTAAGGTGTGGCTATAAAATGCGGCTCCCCCAAGCTTAGATATTTCCGGGAGTCAATGAGATGGGAGCCCCTATGACTAGCCCAGGGACGCCAAAGCGAGGAAAGATGTTTTCATGGGTCATTTGCTCGGCGTGCCTAGTGGCTGCGGATCGATAGGGCTTGGCTTCTACCCAGTTAGAGACGCTATCTACGGCTACCAGAATAAACTCGTAGTTCTCTGAGTTAGGGAAAGGACCCATGGGGTCTATTCCCCTTACATCAAAGATTTCTACTGAATATTACTGGTGAGTGGCTTCGCGTCTCTTTCCTGTGTTTCTGGCAGTGTGGGCATCACTTGCTAAGTTTCTTAGCTTCTCCATATTTCCAGACCTTTATTTTGAACACTCCATAATGTCCTTCAGAAGGTGCTCCATGATATCTCTCCCAGGTTTTATGTGCCTCAGGTGCAGGCATGCATCGTCTGAGTCCATTTTGTATCCAGAAGAGATACGGGTTGTCCCATAGGTGATGTCTGCTCTCATAAACTAATCTTTTCCTATTTTCACCTGATGGGACGTACCTTAACACCATGAAGTCAACTATGGTGGTGTACCACGGCTCTAGTGTTGTGGCCTTGAGGAGCGTATCACCCGGTAAGAAAATCGGTGATGGGAAGATCAAACGGGACTTGTACCCGAGACAAAACCAACGGATGAGTCTTGGGTTCGCATCCTTTTTGGTCAAAAGGTACTTCAAAGCAACATGGTCCGAATAGACTATGACCTTTGCCCCAACTAGGTAGGACCAGAATTTGTCTATTACAAACTCAAATGCTAAGAGTTTCTTTTCCGTGGTTGCGTAATTGAGCTGGGGCCAGTGAGCATAATGCTTCTTGTCCTTGGTTTTGCCCACAACAGCTCCTATGGCAAAATCGCTCATATCACACATGATTTCTAGTGGAATGCTCTAGTCGTGAGACTGGATGATGGGAGCGAAACTGAGTGCTTTCTTGAGGGTGTGAAAGGAAGAATGGCACTCTTGATCAGAGACGATAGGGGTTTCCTTGGCTAAGTGATTGGTCAGCGACCGGGCTATTAGAGAGAAATTTTCGATGAGACACCTATACAGCCCAGTGTGGCCAAGGAACTACGAATCCCTTTTACTCGTAGGAGGTGTAGGCATAGGGTCGTGTTAGGGGGTATGACAAGGGAAGATGATGGTTTCTGGCTTCAAATCTAGTCTTTCCCCGATCAAAGACGAATCTCCGTGACACTTTCCTAGCGACCCCAAGGTAAGATGAGATAGGGATATGATGAGTATGTAGGTTAGGAGTAATCCCTTTGAAGACTTGGATTGAGTGTCCAAAGACTGACCGATCTTCCTCCAGGACCGTGAAAGTCTGTTGGGTTTCAATGTCAGAGAGCTGGTCACTGATGGTCACTGGAGTGTGTTCATCCTTAAAGAGGAAAGCACACTTCAATCCAGAGGGAAGAGGCTTAGGCTCGATTGGAGGATGAATGTCTTCTTCCTCCATAAGGAATTGGGCATCTTCTTCTAGGAAAGGTTGCTCTAAGTCTATCAAGGATGTTGACATGACCTCCTCTTTAGGATCAGGATCGGGCTCCGCCTCTATAGGTGTGTTCAAGGAATAAGAATATGAGACTGGAACAAGTTCTTCTCCGATCCTAAGCTCTACTAGCTGATGTGGTGATTTCTCTAGGATTTTCATGATTGGCCTACCAATAAAGATGGAATGTGTGGAATCATTGGGTAGGTCAAAGATATGGAAATCTAGGAAAAGTTTAGGGTCATTAATCTTAACGGGTATAACCCGCAAGATCCCTAAACAGTCGAGGATCCTTCCCGATGTGATCCTTAGATGTTTCTGAGATGATGACCATGGTTCATCGGGGAGTTGAGCTCGCACCAAAGAGCTAGAGACTATGTTGATTCCGAGGCTCGGGTCATACCCGATTTCTTTGTCCATGCCCATAACTTCACAAAAGATTGTTCGGATTCTCTTGGGCATTTTAATGACCTCGGTCAAGGCTTCTGCCTCGTCTAGCCATTCCCGACTTTTGATGGCAGAGAGACGGCCTAAGTACTCTCTTTGATATTCTAGTGCTTCCTTGTCGGGTGGTGGATCCTTTTGCTCTACACATTGTCCCCGTGGGAAACGTATGGCACAGTTGATGTCATCGAATAGACCATCGTCAAAATCGTAGGGAGTGGTGTAGAGTTGAGGATAGTAGTCCAGGCTAGAGTAAGGTTGTGGTTCGAATTGGAGGTGGTAGTTTCTGCCCGTCGCAACGGAGGTGGTAGCCGTAAGGTGGTGACAGCCCTTTCGCTCTTCGAAGCCCATCACGTTAGTTCCGGTGTCTTAGGACCCAAGGTTCAGGGTAACCGGCACCCCTTCTCACCCCTTTCTGTGTGTCGGAGGCTCTGTAGTCCCGAAGCAAGTATCTATCTGTATCCTCTGATCTGCTCAATCAATCTGTAGAATACCTTTATCAGACCCGTACCCTCTCTACCCTCTTACCTCTTCTCTTCTCTCCTTGTTGTCGTCATCCATCTCATCCATTCCATTTCATCCACACCATCTATCTAGGACAACTTAGTTTAGGATTAGTACACTTCTCGTTCTCCGTGGAAATCGATACCTTGGAATACTCCCGGGTGAAAGCTACATCGGTATTTGTCCGCTTGCAGATTTATCTGTAGGCCGTAAGGAGTGCCAACAAGCTTTCTGGCACCGTTGCCGGGGAACGGTAGCTGTTCTGATTCCGAACCCAAGTTGTCCGTGTATCCCACCACCATCCACCATCCATATGAATTCCACTCTTACCTTACGCCAACACTCGGCTCCAACGGGCGATTGTTTGGAGCCACCACCATCATCACATCCCATATCCACACCTGGCTATGAGCTACGTCCCGGCTTCATAGCCATGGTTCGTGAGCAATCGTTCTCAGGAACGAAGGTCGAGAGTCCATACGCGCATTTGCGCGAGTTTGAGCAACTCTGCTCATGCCTGACCATTGCGGGCATGACACAAGAGACACTCAAATGGAAGCTATTCCCATTTTCACTAGCGGGAGGAGCAAAGAAATGGTACTCTATGGCTGTCAGTACTATGGACGGGAGCTGGGAAGTTCTCAAGGAAAAATTCTGCCTAAACTTCTTGCCAGTCTCCAAGGTAGCCAGTCTCCGAGCGGAAATCATTAATTTTAAGCAATTAAAGGGAGAATCGTTAGGAGCTGCCTGGGCTCGTTTCAAGCAAATACTGGCCTCAGGAACGGACCTAAGCCTACCAGAACCTGTTGTTTTACAACACTTCAGCCTTGGCCTCTGTCCCGTAGCCACCACTTTCTTGGACTCTGCTTCTGGAGGGTCGTTCTTTCATTTGGTCCCTAGTGAAGCGAGGGTAGTCCTGGACCGTATCCTAGACAACACCCCCTACACTGGAATCTATGATGAACTCCCCGATGAAGAAGAGAAGCAGCCTGAACCTGAACCTAAAAAGCCAATACCAGTCCAATCCAAATCCATTAGCTCGTCCAGTCCATCAGAACCTGAAGCTCATTTCTGTCACACCCGGATTTACACAGAAACCCGAAATGCGGCCATATGTGTTCCCAGGAAGTCATTACACATATAGCGAACAAATATGATAACAGAATACAGTGCTCGAATAAAATAAATGGTTTTACATCAGAGTTTGACTCAAATAAATGAATAAAACAACGTAAGTCTCATTATTAATTCTCTCTAAACGAAAACAAAGCCGATAACCCACGGGGACACCGACTGGTTGAGCACAGCTAGTAGAACGGCAGATCCTCAGGAAATTCAACAGCAGCAGTACCATCTAATCCATCTGTTACCCATCCGGGATTTTGTTGAATAGTAAGTGTAAGTAAATGTCTTACTTAGCAAGTACAACATGGATAATGAAGGCTTAAAAGAAAGGCTTGACATGGCTGTACTGCATTAGCAAATTTTAGTTGTTTCATTTTAACATCATCATAATCACTACATTTACATGAATCCCAATTGTAACCCAATTAATATAGTAGAAGTGAACATTAAACGGTAATAAATAACAACATCTTCTAATCATAAAGGATCCAGGCCGCTCGTGACCCTGAGCAAGGCTATCATGATAGATTATACACTCTGCAGAGGTTTCGCCCTTTACCCACCAGTCGCGTAAAAGCTCATGGAGCTTTGCACCCAACCCCGCACATCAACACTTCCAAGGTGTGACTGCATAGGGACGCTACGAGGCTTTTCACAAGACACCCTAACGAAACAGTAGCCGTTATGGTACAACCTAGGCAGCATGACCCAAGGCACCGAGATTGACTAACGCTCATGTAGCGACACGAGGGGGTCAATGGCGTCCAAGCGCGGTAATGAATATCAACAACAAAATAAATAGCGCAACGTGTGGAGCCCCCACCATACGGTGGCTCCCAACACGGGACTGTGCCTCACGGGGACATAGCCGACGGATACCCCGTCCTCGGTGGATCAAACCATACTCTCACCCATGCTTCCCATAACGCCGTTGGCCCATCGGTAACTACTGTCAAGCTAGAGCCGTACATGCTACTTGTCAAAGACCAGAGCCATTATAGTTCCAGCGGTGGCGACAGGTTCCTGGGTTGCCGCTTTAAGAACCAGTCCTTACGGAGAGACACTAGGGCCAAGCACGAAGCGTACGCCCTATCTCCCTGATCCATGTTGCTAAAAAGCAAGTTTTACCATTAACATTAAAGTGAACCATTAAGTCAAGATTAACAGTTAAGCAAAGGTGACAGTAGTTGCGCCTAGCAAAGTTCTAGCCAAATGCAATAACCCAAGGTAATCAAGGTATAGGATAAACAAAGCTAGGTACAACCTTAAAAGGGTAACAATTTAGACACATGCGTATGTAGTAAATAATGTAAGAGGTGTGTGTAGGTAGCAAGGATTGTCCGTGCTATACTTGCCTTCCTCAAACTGCTGCTGCTGCTGCTGCTGCTCGTCCTGCTCCTCGTAACCCTCAAACTCAAGCGCGTACGGCTCACCGACTGGACTCACGAAGCAACACACAAGCATCCACACAAGCTAGTACATGCAAACAATATTATTCTATTAGAACAGTACACCAAACAGTAAAAACAGAACAAAAGAAGGCTTAGAAACTAATCTACGCTTCGCTACGAACACGTGAGCGCGAAAATCACTCAAATCGGAGCTAAAACGGAGAAGTTATGGCGTTTCTACGGTTCGGGGGCTTGCTGGCAAAGTTTTAAAAGTTCCAGGGGCTTATTTGCAAAAACTCAGGGGCTAAAACATAATTTTATATTAAAACAGGAGGGTTTAATCGCAAATTAACCAAGACAGGACCTCGGGTGCTATTTTAAAAAGGACAGGGGGTTTCTGTAAAAATCAGGACCTAACTGTAAATACTTTTGAATAGATCTGGACCGCGGGTTAATTTACAAAAAGGTCAGGGACTCTTTTGCAAAACGCGGGGCGCTGACCGGTATGGACTTGGGTTGACTAGGGGTTGACTCGATCTAGGCCGTCTATTTCGGATTGGAGGGCTCAAAACATATCATGGGAGGGGGTGGCCGGCGGCGGCGCGGCGAGCGGCGGCGCTGGGGTGGCTGCGGCGGCGCTTCACCGGCGAGGAGGCGCGAACGCGCTACGGGGCACGGTTCGGGACGGGGCTCGGCGCAACGGGTGCGGCGCGATGCGGCGAGTCGAGCGGAGGTGCTCACGACGGTGGGGACGCGGCGGCAGCGGCGCGCGACGACGAGCAGCGGCAGCGGACTCCGGCGAAGGCGGCGCGACAACTGCAGCGCGATGCGGGGCTCGGAAACGAACGGGAAGGGGTTAAGGGGGACTGTTACCTCGTCGCGAAGGTCGTGGTGCAGACGAGAGGCGCGGAGCGGCGGCGAAACGCGAGATCGACGGCGGCGCGCGAGCTCGGGCGGCGGCGATGATGGCGGCGCTGCGAGCGGCGGCTAGGGCTAGGGTTGGCGGCGCGGATTGATGGGCCTAGGAGGCGGCGTGGCGGCGCATTATATAGGGCGGCTTAGGGGGCGGCTCGGGGGTCCTTGGCGTGCGCGCTTGGCCTTGGTCGGACTCTGGCTCGGGGCCGAGCCGAACTTGTCGCGAGGTCGGGGACGGACCCGACGGGCGGGGTCCGCCTGGCAGTCGGAGGAGGAAGGGGGCTCGGTGCTGGGCCGGCTTTGGTCGCGGGCTGGGCTGGCGAGGCCGCTGGGCCGGCAGGGGGGCGGAGCGAAGCGGGGCACAAGCTGGGCTGCGAGCGGAGAGGAGAGGGGGAGATGGGGTGGGCCGAGCTAGGCCAGAAACGGCCGAGGGAAGACTAGGCCGTGGCGGGAGAGGAAAAGAAGAAGGGGCAGCCTCAGCCGAGGGAAGGAGTTGAGGGGGCAAAAGCGGACCAGAGCCGAAACAACTTTTCTAGAGCTCCAAACAATGCGAATCAAATTCGAATTTAAAGAGGATTTAAATTCCAATCTAATTCACAAGAAACCAAAACACAATGCAGCAGCATGGATGCAAAAAAATGTTTCTAACCTTATATTTGATTTTATTTTGCCAAAAAGTATTTATTTACCCTATGTTGAGCATGGGAACTTTAATAAAAAGCATATTAATTACTAAAATTTTAAATAGGCCTAATTTAGGGTGTTACAATTTCGAACCACAACCATATCCTAGCCCAGACTACTATGATTCACTCTACACCACTCCCTATGATTTTGACGATGATCTATTCGATGACATCGGAGTGTAACGAGTTTCCCTCGAGAACACCGTGTAGAGCCCATAGATCAAGCCCCCGACAAGGAAGAACTCGAATACCAGAGAGAATACCTTGGACGTCTCTCTGCTATCATGAGTCGGGAGTGGCTAGAAGAGGCCGAAGCCTCAACCGAGGTCGTCAAGATGCCCAGAAAGATTCAAAGGATATACTGTGAGGTCCTAGGCAAAGACAAAGAAATTGGGTATGACCCGAGCCTCGGGATCAACATAATCTCTAGCTCGTTGGTGCACGGCCAACTCCCTGGTGTACCTTGGTCATTTTCTCAAAAACGACTAAAATTCACTTCAGGAAGAATCCTGGATTGTTTGGGGATCTTCCGGGTCACACCCGTTAAGATTAATGACCCTGAACTCTTCATGGATTTCCATATCTTTGACCTACCCAGCGACACCACACATCCCATCTTCAAAGGTAGACCAATCCAGAAGATATTGGAAAAGGCACCAACAAATCAGCTAGTAGAGCTCAGGATCGGCAAAGAACTCATCCCTGTCTCCTATTCTCAATCCTTGAACACCCCATTAGAGGCAGACCCCAATCCTGACCCATTAGAGGAAGTTAGGTCAGCTCACCTATTAGACCTAGAGCAGCCTATTCCAGAAGAAGATCTCCCGTTTTTCTCGGAAGAAGAGGAAACACATCCTCCGATTGAGTTTGACACAAACGAAACTCCAAAACCATCCCCAATCGAGCTCAAACCACTTCCACCTGGACTTAGGTATGCTTTCCTCTTTGGAGATAAGCAAACTCCAGTGATCATCAGTGATAAGCTCTCCGAACTAGAAACCCAACAACTCATCACTGTCCTGGAGAAGAATCGATCGGTCTTAGGATATTCTCTCCAAGACCTGAAAGGGATTAGCCCAAATCTCTGTACTCATCGCATCCCGATCGATTCTGAAGCAATGCCGTCTCGGGAACCTCAAAGATGGCTGAACAATGCCATGAGAGAGGTCGTGAAAAAGGAAGTTCTCAAGCTCCTTCATGCTGGGATCATCTACCCAGTTCCCAATAGCGAGTGGGTTAGTCCCGTCCAAGTCGTTCCAAAGAAGGGAGGAATGACGGTAGTGCGCAATGACAAGAATGAGCTCATTCCTCAGCGCACTGTTACCGGGTGGCGTATGTGCATAGATTATCGTAAACTCAACAAAGCCACCAAGAAAGACCATTTCCCTCTTCCGTTCATAGACGAGATGCTGGAACGGCTAGCCAAACACTCCTTTTTCTGTTTCCTTGATGGTTACTCTGGATATCACCAAATCCCAATCCATCCTGAAGACCAGAGTAAAACCACGTTCACATGCCCTTATGGGACGTATGCCTATCGGCATATGTCCTTTGGGTTGTGTAATGCACCTGCCTCTTTCCAACGTTGTATGATGTCCATCTTCTCTGACATGATTGAGGAGATTATGGAAGTGTTCATGGAAAATTTCTCAGTTTATGGAAGGACCTTCACCGAGTGTCTGAAAAATCTGGACAAGGTCCTCCAGAGGTGTAGAGAGAAGCACCTCATTTTGAACTGGGAAAAGTGCCATTTTATGGTGCGAGAGGGTATTGTCTTAGGACATAGGGTGTTGGAACGTGGAATCGAGGTAGACAGGGCAAAAATAGAAGTGATTGAGCAACTTCCACCTCCCACAAACGTTAAGGGAATCTGAAGCTTCCTTGGTCATGCCGGATTCTATAGGCGCTTCATCAAAAACTTTTCCCAGATATCTCGGCCCTTGACCAATCTTTTAGCCAAATATGCCCCCTTTATTTTCAATGAGGAGTGCTACGCCGCTTTTCACACCCTCAAGAAGGCACTCATTTCCGCTCCCATTATCCAGCCTCCCGACTGGAGCATCCCATTTGAAATCATGTGTGATGCGAACGACTATGCCGTAGGAGCTGTGCTGGGCCAAACTAAGGACAGGAAGCACTATGCTATCTCATACGCTAGCAAAACGCTCACCGGCCCTCAGCTCAACTACGCGACCACAGAAAAGGAACCCTTAGCGGTCGTATTTGCTATAGACAAATTCCGGTCCTAGCTAGTCGGGGCCAATGTCATAGTCTATTCAGATCACGCTGCTCTGAAGTACCTTCTGACCAAGAAGGATGCAAAGCCGAGACTCATCTGCTAGGTTCTGCTACTCCAGGAGTTCGACATCGAGATAAGAGATAAGAAGGGAGTAGAGAACTCAGTGGCTCACCACCCGTCCCGAATGGAAGTACCATCTGATCTTCTGATCGACGATTACTTGCGGGATGACATGCTCCTTAAGGTCACCACTGGCGATCCATGGTACTCTAACATAATAAACTTCATGGTCACGGGGTATGTCCCTCCTGGAGAAAATAAGAAGAGATTAGCTTATGAGAGCCGACTCCATCTTTGGGACGACCCGTACCTCTTCCGGATATGTAGTGACGGACTCCTCAGAAGGTGCATCCCTGCACATGAGGCATATAAAATCCTAGAGAGGTGCCACGCAGCTCCGTATGGAGGACACTACGGTGCATTCCGGACCAATGCTAAAGTCTGGCAGAGCGGATTTTATTAGCCCAGCATGTACGAAGATGCAAGAGCATTCGTCATGCGATGCCCCCGCTGTCAGAAACACGGAAACATTAACACTAGAGACGCGATGCCACTCACTAGCAATCTCCAAGTAGAAATTTTCGATGTTTGGGGAGTGGACTTCATGGGTCCCTTCCCAATTTTCGAGGGTTGCCAGTTCATCCTAGTGGCAGTAGACTATGTCTCTAAGTGGGTGGAAGCTCTACCTTGTGTAGCCGCCGATTCTAGGAACGCGAGACGAATGTTTCATGAGTACATCTTTCCGCGTTTCGGCGTTCCTAGGATAGTCATTAGTGATGGCGGATCCCATTTCATCGATTCAGCCTTCCGTAAGTATCTTTCAAGTCTGGGGGTGCAGCATAATGTTGCTACACCCTATCACCCTCAGACTAGCGGTCAAGCAGAAACATCAAACAAACAAATCAAAAATATTCTGCAGAAGACCGTAAATGAGATGGGTAGGCAATGGAAGGATAAACTCCCGGATGCACTCTGGGCATATCGTACGGCCTATAAGACGCCCATAGGCATGACCCCATATCAGCTAGTATATGGCAAGACCTGCCACTTACCAGTAGAGATGGAGTTCAAAGCTCACTGGGCCATTAGGAAGTGGGGTATGAACCTTCCAGCTGCAGGCCTCAAGCGGAAGATCCAATTGGCCGAATTAGATGAAATGAGGGAACGAGCTTACCACAGCTCCCGGCTATATAAGGAACGGACCAAGAGATGGCATGATAAGAGAATCAAGGTCAAGACGTTCAAGCCGGGAGATAAGGTCCTCGTTTTCAACTCCCGTGTCAAACTTTTCGGTCACGGGAAGTTGAGGAGCAAGTGGGACGGCCCATCCACAGTAATCAATGCTGCATCTCATGGGGCCGTCACTTTGCAAAGCGAGGACGGAAACACCTTTAAGGTCAACGGACAGCGGTTGAAGGTTTTCCTAGAACCAGAACCTCCGCCACTCGACGAATTAGATGGCGTCGAGTTCATAGAACTCTGAACCCCGTCCGTCTTTAGATAGAGCACCGTTTAGTTCAGTTTAGTTTGTGTAACACCCTAAATTAGGCCTATTTAAAATTTTAGTAATTAATGTGCTTTTTATTAAAGTTCCCATGCTCAACATAGGGTAAATAAATAATTTTTGGAAAAATAAAATCAAATATAAGATTAGAAACATTTTTGTTGCATCCATGCTGCTGCATTGTGTTTTGGTTGCTTGTGAATTAGATTGGAATTTAAATCTTCTTTAAATTCAAATTTGATTTGCTTTGTTTGGAGCTCTAGAAAAGTTGTTTCGGCCCTGGTCCGGTTTTGCCCCTCAAACTTTCTTCTCGGCCCGCCCTTCCCCCTCTCTTCTTTTCCGCGAGCGGCCTAGCTCCCCGCTCTCCCCCGCTTGCGGCCCAGCCCGCGGCCTGCCCCACTTCCCCGCCGGCCTGCTTCCTCTCCCGCTCCCGCGCCAGCCCGCCTCACCCGCTCGCGGCCCAGTCCGGCCCAGCAGCCAGCCTGCCGCGCGCCCCGCCTCCAGCCGCTGACACGCGGGGCCCGCGTGCCAGAGCCGTCCCCAACCTCCCGCCCGAGTCCGACGCGGCCCCGACTCCGACCCGAGGCCCACTGGTGCGGACGCCAAGGTCCACCGGGGCCACCCCGCGTCGCCTCTATTTAAGTGGCCAACCCCGCCGCCCTCAAACCCTAACCACCTGCACCTAAAACCTAACCCTAGCTGCCAGCTCGCAGCACCGCCGCCGCGTTTCGAGCTCGGAGCCGCAGCCGCCAATTCGCCGTCTCGCCGCCGCTCCGTCCAATCCGACCACCGGGAAAGCTTCGCCAGGTGGTAAGCTCGCTCCCAAGCCTGGTTTCACTCTGTTTCGCGCGCCGTAGCTCCGTCGCCGACATCGCCCGAGCGCCGCCGCCGCCATAGCTCGTCGCAAGCTCGCTCCGCCGCTCTCCGCTCGTCCACAACCCCGCAATTGTACTCGCCGTCATCCCGCGCATCTATAGCACCAGGCCGCGTCCCAAACCGAGCATCCTAGCTCGTTTTCGAGCTCACGCCGGCGACCCTCCGCCGCGCCCGCGGGCGCCGCCGCCGCAGTCACCTCGTCGCCGGCGACCCAAACCCCAGATCGAATCTAAGCCGCTCGATCCGTTTTCCACGGCCCAGATTGAACCCAGCCGAGTCAACTCTGACTCATACCGGTCAACCCCCGGGTCAGCCCTGCCTTTTGGCTAAAGAGCCCCTCCACTATTTCAAAATTAAACTGGGGTCCAGATCTATTCAAAAGTATTTACAGTTAGGTCCTGATTTTTACAGAAAACCCCCTGTCCTTTTTTAAAAATAGCACCCGAGGTCCTGTCTTGGTTATTTTGCGATTAAACCCTCCTGTTTTAATATAAAATTATGTTTTAGCCCCTGAGTTTTTGCAAATAAGCCCCTGGAACTTTTAAAACTTTGCCAGCAAGCCCCCGAACCGTAGAAACGCCATAACTTCTCCGTTTTAGCTCCGATTTGAGTGATTTTCACGCTCACGTGTTCGTAGCGAAGCGTAGATTAGTTTCTAAGCCTTCTTTTGTTCTGTTTTTACTGTTTGGTGTACTGTTCTAATAGAATAATATTGTTTGCATGTACTGGCTTGTGTGGATGCTTGTGTGTTGCTTCGTGAGTCCAGTCGGTGAGCCGTACGCGCTTGAGTTCGAGGTTTACGAGGAGCAGGACCAGCAGCAGCAGCAGCAGCAGCAGTTTGAGGAAGGCAAGTATAGCACGGACAATCCTTGCTACCTAAACACACCTTTACATTATTTACTGCATATGCATGTGTCTAAACTGTTCCTATTAAGGTTGTACCTAGCTCTGTTTATCCTATACCTTCAATATCCTGGGTTTATGCATGGGTGAGAGTATGGTTAGATCCACCGAGGACGGGTTTTCCGTCGGTTATGTCTCGTCAGGCAAAGTCCCGTGCTCCGCACGTTGCGCTATTTGTTTTTGTTGCTGGCCTTCGTGCCGCGCTCCGGACGCCATTGACCCTCCTATTCGTTGCGCCCTGGGAGTCAGTCAATCTCGGTGCCTTGGGTCATGCTGCCTAAGTTGTACCATAACGGCTACTGTTATTTTAGGGTGTCTTGTGCAAAGCCTCGTAGCGTCCCTATACGATCACAACTCGGAAGTGTGGTTTAAGAGGTTTGGCCACCTCGGCATGACTGGGTTTAAAGTTCTATGAACTTTTACGCGACCGGTGGGTAAAGGGCGAAACCTCTGCAGAGTGTATAATCTATCATGATAGCCTTGCTCAGGGTCACGAGCGGCCTGGATCCTTTATGATTAGAAGATGCTGCTATTTATTATCGTTTAATGTTCACTTCCACTATATTAATTGGGTTACAATTGGGATTCATGTAAATGTAGTGATTATGATGATGTTAAAATGAAACAACTAAAATTGCTAATGCAGTACAGCCGTGTCAAGCCTTTCTTTTAAGCCTTCATTATCAGTGTTGTACTTGCTAAGTAAGACATTTACTTACACTTGCTATTCAACAAAATCCCGGATGGGTAACAGATGGATTAGATGGTACTGCTGCTGTTGAATTTCCTGAGGATCTGCCGTTCTACTAGCTGTGCTCAACCAGTCGGTGTCCCCGTGGGTTATCGGCTTCGTTTTCGTTTAGAGAGAATTAATAATGAGACTTTCGCTGTTTTATTCACTTATTTGAGTCAAACTCTGATGTAAAACCATTTATTTTATTTGAGCACTGTATTCTGTTATCATATTTGTTCGCTATATGTGTAATGACTTCCTGGGAACACATATGGCCGCATTTCAGGTTTCTGTGTAAATCCGGGTGGGACAGATTGGTTTCAGAGCCGTGCTGACTGTAGGATCGCAGCCTAGTTAGAATGGTCGGTTAGATTTTGCTTTATCCTTGCTCTCTCCATTCTACTTAGATTTGTGTTGGGTTTTTCTTTAAAATGGTGCTGTGTTTTCTCTCCCCTCTGTCTATTGCAAAGAATCTTAGGCATTCTTTCCTCTCTTCTTCCTCCTTCTTTCCAGCAGTAGATGGCTCGCATGAAGTTGACCGCACGCAAGACAACCTGTGGCTACCTTCCGCCACGCGTCCCTGAGGAGGCATTAGGCGCTGGATACCAGGACGCCTACCGTGTGTGGAGGGACAGGCGTGAGGAGGCATTCCTGTTGCAGCAGCAGGAGCTCGAGAGGCAGCAGCTGGAGGAGCCTCAGGAGGAGGCGCCTCAGCAGGAGGAGCCCGCGGAGGAGGAAGAGCCCGCTGAAGAGGAAGGGCCAGAGGAGAGGGAGGTCTCCGACCCCGACGAGGAGTCTTCACCTGGAGAGGGTGGAGAGGCTGCCGGAGACCCTGATGATGATGATGGTGGGGATGACGACTCTGAGCCTTCAGACAAGGGGGAGGAGTCAGACGAAGACCCAGATGAGGAGGGGGAGCCTCTAGTGCCTGCAGTACGGCCAGCGCCAGATGTTTTGGAGCCAGCCAGGTGGACCGTGTACGACTACGTCCGGGATGGAGGCAACAACTACTACCATCGGCGCCTCATGGGGATGCTGTATGCCCGCTATGGTTCACAAAACGTAGCCACAGAGTACCACAGTGAGATGTGGACGCACCCCCGCTTCCCGACCTTCTAGAGGACAGTGCTGCACGTCCGTAGGCCGGATCACCAAGTGAGAGCTGCTAGGATTGAGACGACGCACTTCGCTCTCAGTGACAGAGACTCCCAACAGGCAGGGATACTGGACGCGGCCCGTCAAGCTTACTACACCTACCGTGACAGGCTCTGGCATCAGGTGCACAATGGTCTAGACAGGTATCACCCCCGCAGGAGGAGCGGACAGACAGCTTGCACCATAGCCTCCACAGCTGGCATCGGTGACCCCCAGTTCGTTTCAGCTGTTGGAATGGTGGCTACTCTCAACACCGATCTGGACGCTTCTTCTGATGAGAACTACAGGCTGAGGCAGCAGTTGCACGAGTTGCAGGCCAGAGTGCTGCTACTAGAGGAGCAGCTGGGAGCCCCCGCACCGCGCAGTCCAGAGTACCGTGCAGAGTCCCCGCCGCGCAAGAGGCCTCGCTTCGGTTCCACCACCGCCAGCACCACCATCGTCGACCCTTAGGGAGCTACCATGAGTCTGTAATAGGGAATCGATTAGTCCACGCTTTTTCGGTTGAGTCTAAGCTTAGTGTGTCGAGTCCAGTGTGAAACTTTGCTTTTAGGTGCTTGGTTGGTTTGTTATTATGGTTATGAGTGATTTGGATTTTTGTAATGAGTGTGATGGGCGTAGACGCAAATCTACCACCATCTAGAGATTGGAATAAGGTTTAAGGAATATTAATGAATAAATAGTTGGGTTATCTATCTCCTTTGCACTTCCTCTGTCTTACTCTCTATGTCTCTGAATCATATCCTTCCAAGTACTGCTATCTTCTTATGCACCATCTGCAAGCATGGGTTATCTATTACCGATTGACAGGAATACTGATGGGAGATATCTTCCTATGGTAGATGGTTAACACCAGAGGCAACCCCGGTGGCAGTGGAAGCAACCTGCCCCCGAACCAGAACCCGCCACCTCTCACCATGGAGCAGATGATGCAGATGCAACTCCAGCTGACACAGCAGATGGCGCAAATCATAGCACTGATGCAGCAGAATCAGCAGAACCCGCCTCAACAGCACCACGTGCAGCCCAGAGATAAAAGGGGCGAGTTTATGAAGGGACGCCCTCCTACCTTCAACAAGTCTAGTGACCCAATGCAGGCAGAGGACTGGCTCAAGGCAGTGGAAAGGCAGCTGGACATTGCACAGTGCAATGACAGGGAGAAGGTGTTATATGGAAGTGGACAGCTCCAGGGAGCAGCTTTGGATTGGTGGGATGCGTACCAGTATGCTCACCCCAATCATGATCAGATCACTTGCCAGGAGTTCCGCTACAGCTTCCGCTCTCACCACGTGCCGGAAGCACTGATGACCTTGAAGAAGAAGGAGTTCCTGGCATTGAAGAAGGAAGGTATGAGTGTCACCGCTTATCGTGACAAGTTCATTGAGTTGGCCCGTTATGCTCCAGAGGACGTGAATACTGATAGGAAGAAGCAGACTCGATTCCGAGATGGCCTGCATGATGCACTCCAGTACCAGCTCCTGTGCTCCAAGTTCGCCACCTTTCAAGAACTGGTGGATAGCGCACTACTGCTGGAGCACAAGCGCCGCGAGATGGAGGAAAAGAAGAGGAAGCTTCAAGGCCCACCATCAGGAAGCAATGTTCGCCCCCGCTTCAATCCTCAGCAAGGAAACCAGCAGATGGTGACTCCACAGCGCTTCCAGGGACAGTCCGGTTCGATGAACCGCAACCAGTACCAGCAGCGTCCCCAGTACCTCCCAGCACCACCTCAGCAGCGTCTTCAGAACTAGCCACAGAATGGTCCTGTCCAACGCCCCAACCCGGCCAACAATGCACCTACGGCTCCGAGGTGTTTTGGTTGTGGTGAGCTGGGACACTATGCCAGCGCTTGTCCTCGCAAGGCTCAGAACACCGTTGGTCAGAACAACAATCAGAGGGTTGGGCAACCGCGGAACCAGAATGGGAATCAGCAGCAGAACCCAACAAGAGGCAAGGTCAACCACATGGGTGTGGAAACCGCAGAAGGAGCAACGGATGTCGTTGTGGGTACGTTCCCTGTCAACTCGACTCTCGCAACTGTTTTGTTTGATAGTGGAGCTTCGCATGCTTTCATATCTGCTGCTTTCGTGAAAAAGAACATGATGATCTTGCAACCTATGGGGAGCCCCATGGTAGTTAGTTCACCCGGGGGAGAACAGCGTGCCACTTTACGTTGCCCCTGTATCACCATCACAATAAGGGGGGTAGACTTTGTGGTGAACCCAATAGTCCTAGAAACCCTTGGGTTTGACTTGATTCTGGGTATGAGCTGGTTAGCCAGATATGATGGGGTGATTCAATGTTCCAAAAGAGCAGTGCAGCTGATAGCAAAGACTGGTGAGAAAGTGGAGTATCAAGCAGCTAGTCCCTTGAAGCACAACCAGATCTACCAAGCCGAGGGTGTAGCACTGGAAGACATAAGAGTGGTGTGCGATTTCCCAGATGTGTTTCCAGATGAGTTACCAGGTATGCCCCCAGACCGCGAAGTTGAATTTGTCATTGATCTTAAGCCTGGTACTGCACCTATAGCTAAGAGGCCATATAGAATGGGAGTAAAAGAACTAGAGAAACTTAAGGAGGAATTAAGGGCGTTGTTAGCAAAAGGGTATATTCATCCTAGTTCTTCCCCTTGGGGAGCACCGGTTTTGTTTGTGGATAAGAAAGATGAGACCCAGAGAATGTGTGTGGATTATCGAGCTTTGAATGAAGTGACCATCAAGAACAAGTATCCGCTGCCGAGGATTGATGATCTCTTCGACCAGTTGAAAGGAGCATGTGTGTTCTCTAAGATCGATCTCCGATCCGGTTACCATCAGATGAGGATACGAGTGACTGACATCCCCAAAACAGCCTTCACAACCCGATATGGTCTCTATGAGTTCACTGTCATGTCTTTTGGTTTGACAAATGCACCGGCATACTTCATGTATTTGATGAACAGTGTGTTCATGGACTATCTTGACAAATTCGTGGTGGTGTTCATTGACGATATTCTGGTTTTCTCCAAGAATGAGGAAGAGCATGAAGAACATCTGAGGTTGGTGATGCAGAGACTTCGTGAGCATCAGTTGTATGCCAAGCTGAGCAAGTGTGAGTTCTGGTTGAAGGAAGTAGCATTCTTAGGTCACGTGTTGTCCAATGGTGGAGTGGCAGTTGATCCGAAGAAGGTTAGTGATGTGTTGAGTTGGAATCCGCCTAAGGATGTGAGTGAAATCAGAAGCTTCCTTGGAATGGCTGGATATTATCGGAGGTTCATTGAAGGATTTTCAAAGATTGCTAAACCCATGACGGCACTATTGGAGAAAAATGCTAAGTTTGTCTGGACAAGTGAGTGTCAGGCTAGCTTTGAGGAATTGAAGAAGAGGTTGACAACGGCACCCGTGCTAGTGTTGCCGGATATAACCAAGAGTTTCTCTATCTACTGTGATGCATCTCGTCAAGGTTTGGGATGTGTGCTTATGCAGGAGGGCAGAGTAGTAGCTTATGCATCGAGGCAGTTGAGGAAACATGAGCAGAACTACCCGACACATGATCTGGAGTTAGCAGTTGTGGTGCATGCTTTGAAGATTTGGAGGCATTACTTGATTGGTCATAAGTGTGATATTTACACTGACCACAAGAGTCTCAAGTATGTGTTCACACAGTCAGATCTGAATATGAGGCAACGTCGTTGGTTAGAGTTGATCAAGGACTACGACCTGGAGATTCATTATCATCCAGGGAAGGCCAACCTGGTGGCAGATGCTCTGAGTAGAAGGAGTTACGTGAATAAGACCACGGGACATTGCTTACCGGAGGAACTCAGTTCAGAGTTTGAGAGGATGAGTCTGGGATTTGTGACCAGCGTCACCGAGATGGCAGTAGAACCGACCTTGGAACAAGAGATCCGAAAAGGACAGCTCGCAGATGAGAAGATCAAGGAGATCATGGAACTGGTGGCATTAGGAAAAGCCCCTGGTTTTCGAGTGGATGACCAAGGGAGATTGTGGTATGAGAAGAGGATCTGTGTACCAGATATAGTGCAGATTAGGGATGCAATTCTCAGGGAAGCCCATGAATCGGCGTATTCGATACACCCGGGTAGTACCAAGATGTACCAAGATATCAAAGAGAGATTTTGGTGGTACGGATTGAAGAGAGATGTGGCCACATACGTAGCCCTGTGTGACACGTGCCAGAGAGTCAAAGCTGAGCACCAGAGACCTGCAGGTTTGCTCCAACCCCTGAAGATACCTGAATGGAAGTGGGAAGAAGTTGGTATGGATTTCATCACTGGCTTACCTCGCACTTAGAGGGGATTTGACTCAATCTGGGTAATCGTGGATCGTCTGACCAAGGTGGCGCATTTCCTTCCAGTAAAGACCACCTACACGGGAGCCAGACTAGCGGAGTTGTATATGGAGAGGATTGTGTGTTTACATGGGGTACCGAAAAGAATAGTGTCAGATCGAGGTACCCAGTTCACATCACACTTTTGGCGACAACTGCATGAGTCTATGGACACTAAGCTACAGTTCAGTTCAGCTTACCATCCGCAGACAGATGGGCAGACTGAACGGACAAATCAGATATTGGAGGATATGTTGAGAGCATGTGCTCTACAATATGGTGCCAGTTGGGACATGAGTTTACCGTACGTGGAATTCTCGTACAACAACAGCTATCAGAAGAGTTTGCAGATGGCACCATTCGAGGCTCTGTATGGCAGAAAGTGTAGGACACCACTATTCTGGAATCCGACAGGAGAAAGTTAGGTATTTGGACCTAAGATACTAAGAGAGGCAGAGCGACAAGTGCAGATGATTAGACAAAATTTGAAAGTGGCACAGTCTAGACAGAAAAGCTATGCAGATGTCAGACGAAGAGACCTTTACTTTGAGGTCGATGACTTTGTGTACCTCAAGGTGTCCCCTATGAGAGGAGTAAGGAGATTCAACGTTAAAGGTAAGTTAGCGCCTCGCTACATCAGACCGTTCAAGGTACTGGAACGGAAGGGTGAGGTAGCTTATCAGCTAGAGTTACCTGAGCAGTTGGCAGGAGTGCATGATGTGTTCCATGTGTCTCAGTTGAAAAAGTGCTTGCGAGTACCTGAGGAACAGATTCCGATTGATGAGATGAATGTGGAGGAAGATCTTACCTATACTGAGCATCCTGTCAAGATTTTGGAGGAGTCAGAAAGAGTCACCAGAAATAAAGTGATCCGGATGTGCAAGGTTCAGTGGAGCCGCCATTCAGTGGAAGAAGCAACTTGGGAAAAGGAAGAAGACCTCAGGGCTGAATATCCACAGTTGTTCCCATCCACATCCGAATCTCGAGGGCGAGATTCATCTTAAGGGGGGTAGGTTTGTAACACCCTAAATTAGGCCTATTTAAAATTTTAGTAATTAATGTGCTTTTTATTAAAGTTCCCATGCTCAACATAGGGTAAATAAATAATTTTTGGCAAAATAAAATCAAATATAAGGTTAGAAACATTTTTGTTGCATCCATGCTGCTGCATTGTGTTTTGGTTGCTTGTGAATTAGATTGGAATTTAAATCCTCTTTAAATTCGAATTTGATTCGCTTTGTTTGGAGCTCTAGAAAAGTTGTTTCGGCCCTGGTCCGTTTTTGCCCCTCAAACTTTCTTCTCGGCCCGCCCTTCCCCCTCTCTTCTTTTCCCCGAGCGGCCCAGCTCCCCGCTCTCCCCCGCTTGCGGCCCAGCCCGCGGCCTGCCCCGCTTCCCCGCCAGCCTGCTTCCTCTCCCGCTCCCGCGCCAGCCCGCCTCGCCCGCTCGCGGCCCAGCAGCCAGCCTGCCGCGCGCCCCGCCTCCAGCCGCTGACAAGCAGGGCCCACGTGCCAGGGCCGTCCCCAACCTCCCGCCCGAGTCCGACGTGCCCCCGACTCCGACCCGGGGCCCACTGGCGCGGACGCCAAGGTCCACCGGGGCCACCCCGCGTCGCCTCTATTTAAGTGGCCGACCCCGCTGCCCTCAAACCCTAGCCACCCGCACCGCAAACCTAACCCTAGCCGCCAGCTCGCAGCACCGCCGCCGCGTTTCGAGCTCGGAGCCGCCGCCGCTGATCCGCCGTCTCGCCGCTGCTCCGTCCAATCCGACCGCCGGGAAAGCTTCGCTCCCAAGCCTGATTTCGCTCTGTTTCGCGCGCCGTAGCTCCATCGCCGACATCGCCCGAGCGCCGCCGCTGCCATAGCTCGTCGCAAGCTCGCTCCGCCGCTCTCCGCTCGTCCACAACCCCGCAGCTATACTCGCCGTCGTCCCGCGCATCTGTAGCACTAGGCCGCGTCCCAAACCGAGCATCCTAGCTCGTTTTCGAGCTCACGCCGGCAACCCTACGCCGCGCCCGCGGGCGCCGCCGCCGCAGTCACCTCGTCGCCGGTGACCCAAACCCCAGATCGAATCTGAGCCGCTCGATCCGTTTTCCACGGCCCAGATTGAACCCAGCCGAGTCAACTCTGACTCATATCGGT
Organism: Echinochloa phyllopogon; assembly: GCA_033239725.1. Classification (NCBI taxonomy): domain Eukaryota; kingdom Viridiplantae; phylum Streptophyta; class Magnoliopsida; order Poales; family Poaceae; genus Echinochloa; species Echinochloa phyllopogon. The sequence goes on along the minus strand of BTCW01000014.1, from coordinate 32,931,551 downwards.
CAACCCCCGGGTCAGCCCTGCCTTTTTGCTAAAGAGCCCCTCCACTATTTCAAAATTAAACCGGGGTCCAGATCTATTCAAAAGTATTTACAGTTAGGTCCTGATTTTTACAGAAAACCCCCTGTCCTTTTTTAAAAATAGCACCCGAGGTCCTGTCTTGGTTATTTTGCGATTAAACCCTCCTGTTTTAATATAAAATTATGTTTTAGCCCCTGAGTTTTTGCAAATAAGCCCCTGGAACTTTTAAAACTTTGCCAGCAAGCCCCCGAACCGTAGAAACGCCATAACTTCTCCGTTTTAGCTCCGATTTGAGTGATTTTCACGCTCACGTGTTCGTAGCGAAGCGTAGATTAGTTTCTAAGCCTTCTTTTGTTCTGTTTTTACTGTTTGGTGTACTGTTCTAATAGAATAATATTGTTTGCATGTACTGGCTTGTGTGGATTCTTGTGTGTTGCTTCGTGAGTCCAGTCGGTGAGCCGTACGCGCTTGAGTTCGAGGGTTACGAGGAGCAGGACCAGCAGCAGTTTGAGGAAGGCAAGTATAGCACGGACAATCCTTGCTACCTAAACACACCTTTACATTATTTACTGCATATGCATGTGTCTAAACTGTTCCTATTAAGGTTGTACCTAGCTCTGTTTATCCTATACCTTCAATATCCTGGGTTTATGCATTTGGGTAGATCCTTGCTAGGCGCAGCTACTGTCACTATTATGCAAATGTTAACTTTGACATAATGGTTCTCTCCAACTTGATGATTAAAACTTGCTTTTTAGCATCATGGATCAGGGAACTAGGGCGTAAGTTTTGCGCCTGGCCCTAGTGTCTCTCCGTAAGGACCGTTTCTTAAAGCGGCCACCTAGGAGCCAGTCGCCACCGCTGGAACTATAATGGCTCTGGTCTTGGACAAGTAACATGTACGGCTCTATCTTAACAGTAGTTACCGACAGGCCGACGGCGTTATGGGAAGCATGGGTGAGAGTATGGTTAGATCCACCGAGGACGGGATTTCTGTCGGTTATGTCTCATTATGCAAATTCCCGTGCTCCGCACGTTGTGCTATTTATTTTTGTTGCTGGCCTTCGTGCTGCGCTCCGGACGCCATTGACCCTCCTATTCGGAGCGCCCTGGGAGTCAGTCAATCTTGGTGCCTTGGGTCATGTTGCCTAGGTTGTACCATAACGGCTACTGTTATTTTAGGGTGTCTTGTGAAAAGCCTCGTAGCGTCCCTATGCGATCACACCTCGGAAGTGTGGTTTAAGAGGTTTGGCCACCTCGGCATGACTGGGTTTAAAGTTCTATGAACTTTTACGCGACCGGTGGGTAAAGGGCGAAACCTCTGCAGAGTGTATAATCTATCATGATAGCCTTGCTCAGGGTCACGAGCGGCCTGGATCCTTTATGATTAGAAGATGCTGTTATTTATTATCGTTTAATGTTCACTTCCACTATATTAATTGGGTTACAATTGGGATTCATGTAAAAGTAGTGATTATGATGATGTTAAAATGAAACAACTAAAATTGCTAATGCAGTACAGCCGTGTCAAGCCTTTCTTTTCAGTCTTCATTATCCGTGTTGTACTTGCTAAGTAAGACATTTACTTACACTTGCTATTCAACAAAATCTCGGATGGGTAACAGATGGATTAGATGGTACTGCTGCTGTTGAATTTCCTGAGGATCTGCCGTTCTACTAGTTGTGCTCAACCAGTCGGTGTCCCCGTGGGTTATCGGCTTCGTTTTCGTTTAGAGAGAATTAATAATGAGACTTCCGTTGTTTTATTCATTTATTTGAGTCAAACTCTGATGTAAAACCATTTATTTTATTCGAGCACTGTATTCTGTTATCATATTTGTTCGCTATATGTGTAATGACTTCCTGGCAACACATATGGCCGCATTTCGGGTTTTTGTGTAAATCCGGGTGGGACAGTTTGGTGTGTTAGTTAATTGTGTGATTCATTTATTTTTCTTAGATTCATAATTAGGGTGCTCTGAATTTTCCCTTCCAATCATTTATTCCAAATTTTAGTTTGAAGAATAAATTAGAGTTGAATGCAAAAAGAATAAAATTGTCGCTCCGGTTGGTGCATTTGAACCAACCGGAGATTGCCCTGTTTAACGAAAAGATACATGAGTACAGGCATGACACAGTGGAGGAACAGGACGAGAACGAGCAGGCCAACCAGCTGACTCAGTACCTTTCAAGGTTGAATCCCTACCAGTGAAGAGTCCAAGCTTCGGGGAGCACCCCCATCAGGTACGTTCCGAATTACTCAGCACTTTGGTCATTCAATTGAAAATACTTCCCTTGAATAAAATTAACTCTCAACCATGCATGGAATGAATCATATGCCTCTCACTTTGGAAATGATGAATGGTTGCTCTGTCATTAATTTTGCTAGTATTTTGTTGCAACTAGTTGCTTGACTATGCTTGAGTTATTTGGCATGAGTAGAAATGAACCTGAAAACCTTGTGGGAGCATATGCCTTATTCCAAGTCTAGGTTGTTGTGGGGATTGATATAGTGATACTTTGGTTGAATTATATTTCTGCTCTTAGTATGGTGAAAATCTCGGATGTTTATGTTTTCAAAACAAAGTTCCTCATTGGTCAAACATTCCTACCAGAGCCATATGATAGGATTAGTTTCAAACTTTCTACTCATATGCTGCTTGTTATCTTAGTGAGCTTTGTCAAATTGTTGTGACCTTTGAGTGAAGCTTTCATATTCTTAGAGATCGAGATCCACGTACGCACACCACCTCTCACTTGCAATTCCTACACTGGGAGTTAGCAAACATTTTCCATCATCCATCCACAAAAATAAAATGCTTCATGTTCCATGATTTCCCTCTCCAAATATTCTTGATAGAGACATGGGCTATGCAAAAAGAAAAGCATGCCAAATAAGCATGGAAAAAATAAAAAGAAAAAGAAAAGCATAGCAAAAAAAAAGAAAGGAAAAAAAAGAGAAAAGCATGTCAAGTGGCATGGCAAAAATATGAGAATAAAAGATAGCCCATGTTCTCGAAAATAAATCAAGGAGAGGGAGATTCATCCCAAGGAGCTCCACCATATTCCATTCCACCATATTTCATCCCACCATATTCCACTCCATATATCCCACACACTTGCACTTCTCGATCTTAAGGTATGATTTGTTTCCTCAGAGATCCGGTCTTTGACTTTGCAAAATATAAGATGCTTGTATGCCTTCATTCTTTGTCCCTGAGCCACACAAAAAGCCAAATTAGATGTTAGGATGAAAAGAAGGCAAAGCCTTTGGTAAGGATTCAAATACACTTGAGCGATTGAGTGAGCCAATGAGGAACAATTTATCTTTTCACAAAAGGGTGAAAACTCTAAGATAGGATCCTGAAAAAAGTAGAGTGGAATAAAACTAAGTTAAATTGTTCATCCTTTCAACCACCCAAGATAAGGAGATTGCTATAAGCCCCATAGGTAAAATGGTGAATTAATACCTTGCTAATAATTCAAGTAAATTTGAGTACTAGTTGTTTATAAAGTTACCTGCAAGAGAAATGACATTATAGCAACTCCAGATCCACCGAGCCTAAGTTTTTATCTTTCCTCGAGGACGAGCAAAGAGCCAAGCTTGGGGGAGCTTGTTGGCGGTCGTTACAACCCAAATTCGACCACCAATACTCGGGAATAAATGAGAGTCTATGCAACATTCCATGTACTTAGGTTTTATTTCTAATGGAGTTCCATGAGTTTTGGTGAGTGTCGCTTGTGCAGGTACAACAACGAGAAATGTGTGCTATAGGGGTCGGAAATGACCGATTCGGCCGAACGACACGATTCGGCCGGTTACCCCCCTTTGTCGTGCAAGCCACCGGGAGTCGTCCACGTCAGCGCCAACACATCCCGGGCTTCCGCCACATCACCCTGGGCCCAAACTCAACCTGACAAAGACCCTGAAGTCAACCAGAAGGCCTCCGGCCTAGCCCAGGGCGTGAACCGACCTGCCAACCGACCCCAGGAGCTGGCCCAGCACGTGTGCAAGCTCAAGGCGGTGCAGCACTGGGCCGAGCCCAGTTCGGGCGAACACGTGGGTTCGGCCGAACCAGGGAACCGCCTCCAGAGTGCAATCCTGGCCTTTGGCTGCTGAGGCGGTGCATCCCTCGGTTCGGCCGAACCGGGGAGTTCGGCCGAACCGGGATTTTCGCCCGAACGGCTCGGCACCGACCTCCAGTTGCTTGGCCGCTGCTCCACTTCTCCACCGACCCGGGCCACTATAAATTGAGACCCCTGGTCACCTGCAAGACACACAACACAAGAGTAGAGTGCAGGCGAAGCACTGTTAGTTCTCCACTTGCATCAGTAGAGATAGGGAGAGAGAAGAGGTGAGCGTCCCGGAGAGGAGCCGAAGTGTCGGCCCCTCTTCCCGCTGTACCTCTACGGATGCGACTTCACTTCGAGTAACATCCGGGTCTTGTCTGGTAACTCTTGTATCTCTCTTTGATTAATTGAGCATTCAGTTCTTACTTTATATGCTTGCTGGTTCTTCGTTCAATGCTTAGTTGTGTAGTATAATTGTATACTAGCTGCTTAGCTTGAGTGCTTATCTGTCTGCAGTAGATAAGTATTAGTCAACTTGTGTAGGCGTGGTGCCTATACTTGAGGCTAACTTAGTTTCTGCCCGTCGCAACGGAGGTGGTAGCCGTAAGGTGGTGACAGCCCTTTCGGTCTTCGTAGCCCATCACGTTAGTTCCGGTGTCTTAGGACCCAAGGTTCAGGGTAACCGGCACCCCTTCTCACCCCTTTCTGTGTGTCGGAGGCTCTGTAGCCCCGAAGCAAGTATCTATCTGTATCCTCTGATCTGCTCAATCAATCGGTAGAATACCTTTATCAGACCCGTACCCTCTCTACCCTCTTACCTCTTCTCTTCTCTCCTTGTTGTCGTCATCCATCTCATCCATTCCATTTCATCCACACCATCTATCTAGGACAACTTAGTTTAGGATTAGTACACTTCTCGTTCTCCGTGAAAATCGATACCTTGGAATACTCCCGGGTGAAAGCTACATCGGTATCCATCCGCTTGCGGATTTATCTGTAGGCCGTAAGGAGTGCCAACACCGCTGAAGTTGAATTTGAACTTGAGGCGGAAACATGGGACAATAATGGACATGCAGATGAACCCAAAGGTAAATTCAATGCTATTAACTTCGTTTAATATAGGTGATGTCAATTCCAGAATAATTTTGTAGAGTACTTTTGTGAACCAGAATCCGCCATGGAGCTACCAAAGGTGCCCGTTGGGTCAAAGTGAAAGAGAGCCGCACGAAAGAAAGTGGAGACAACCACCGTTGATCGCATATTTGAATGTGGGCACTCACCCATCATCAAGATGTCCAAAGAAATCACAACTGCCCAAGGATCATCCACGACTAGTGCTATGGGCAGTGGAACCACTGGTAGCACGACGAGCTCAATGAAGGAGTTCTAAAGTTGACGAAATTCACTTTCAAGCCTAAATCTCGGCTTTTGCCAAAGTAAGTAAAACTAGTCGTAGATTCAATACTTCTCAGCCATGTTGTGCCCTGAATCGAAAACACAACTCAGCGAAGACAATGTCATTGAGGATCATGTTTTCGTTGTGCCAGAAATGCCAGAGGAGGAATGGCCGGCTGTCGTGGAGCAGGAGGTTGCTGCCATAGCCAGCTCCGCGGCGTCCTTGGTCGAGCCCATGGTAACTGAGTCAATATTGGAGTAGCCAGTGGTCGAGGAAGAACACAAGGAGGCTGTTGAGGAGCACCTGTGCCAGCAGCCTGTTTCATATAGTCGCTTGGGGTAAGATTCATTCTGTTAATTGTACATGAGGTCATGGAATGATTTTTTGTATTACATTCATCTTTTACATCTTTGCAAATTGCATCTTTCATGGACAGGAGTATCCAACCTGATTGGCGCCGGGCTCTGTTTGATGAAGAGAAAGATGTATCAAGCCAGTTGGGGCTACAGAAAAGGGGAAGAGGATCATGCCATGAAAAGCGTCCAGAAGGTCAGTGCTAACGAGAAGGCATCTATCTCTGATGCGGAGACTGACGACGAGGAAATTGCACCCTTGGATGAGCATGGTGATGAGGTGCGAGGCCATTCTCAGTTGAATGCATCTGATGGGGACCTCAACGAAATGGTAAAGGGCATGTTGTGATCCTTGATTCCTGCATATGGCTCAGTTGTCGACAAAGCAACATCTTAGGATCATATGGTTCATCATATCAATTTATGGAAATTTACTATCAATAGATGTGTAGGAGTAGTACTACGAACTGTCAGTTGTCAATAATTTTAGGTTGGTATTCAACGCTTATGATTGGTGCTTAAATAATTATTTGACAATCATTTCCTGTTAATACAGATGCTATGCTTCATAGTAGAACTATTATTTGTCAATCATTTTAGGTTGTAGCTATCATATTATTGGTGAAACAGGAACACTAGCATAGTGGCAATCTCTTCATACAATGAGAAATGTCAAAAAAATTCAACTCCATTTAATATTGTCTGACAATAGAGAAATGAGTCCATTACAAACTGCTTGAAAATGAACACACTAAAAATGAATTGAAATATTAAAATGAGATCACAAAGTTGTACTCACCCATGAAAACATACTTATTCCCCTAGAGCGAGGTACTGCGCTCTCATATAGCTGACTATCACAACGCAGTCTTCTAGGAAGATCGCCAACTGCCTCCAGACTATCTTTGCCGATGTGAGGGACCCTGTATCTTTTTCCTCCGCCATCTTTCATTACCTCCATTATACAACCTTGTAGTGTTAGGAATACCTTTTTCAACAAAACTGGATTGTATTTCCAATATTCATCTATAACATTAGCAATAAGCTCATCCATATTTTGAGACACACAAGTGTATGTGTATGATTGTAGAGAAGCAAAGAAACTAAGGTCTAGGACATTCATATTAGGTGAATTTGCAGGCTGCGGAATGATATGAATGTCAAGTCCTGTTTGGGCCACAACCGCCAGAAATTGAGGATCATTAGGAGGCGCATGTAATGGCGCATTGTCTTGCTGAGTCCATATAATTCTTCCTCTGTCTTCTTGAGGCCAGTGTGCTACAATAGCCGACAAAAGTTTAGTGATCATGTATGACCTCATTATATCTCTGCCAACCTTGATTGACTTGGTGACTAGGGTCCCCTTGGCCTGTTTCCACTCCTCCTCTTGGCTGGTTCCTTTTATAAAAAAGAAGAGTGCAAGTGAGTGATGTACGTAATGAAGGAAAAAAACTTGGTTAATGTCACACCCCAAAATTTTTGGATTTTGGGATGTGATTTAGCGTAATTAATACAATAATTTTCTAAAATTTTCCAAGCTTTAAACATTTAATAGGTAATTTAGTACAAGGAAATAATCATTTTCTAAAAGCAAAATAAAGCAATATAGGTTTAACGTTGTGTGCTTTGCATTCATGCTGGCTGCATTGAGTTTTGATTGCTTGTAGTTCAAATCAAAATTTATATCTAATTTAAATTTGAGTTTGAGTTGCATTTGTTTGAGCCCTAGAAAAATTGTTTAGGTTAGAGTTCACCTTTGCCCCCTAAACTCCTTAGCTCAGCCCAGCCTTCCTCCTTTCTTTCTTTCTTTCCCGCGCGGCCCACCCTTGCCTTCTTTCTCTCGGCCGGCCCAATTCCTTCTCGAGCCGGCCCAGCTCTCTTTCTCTTCCTCCCCGCTCGGCCCAACCTCCCTGCCGCTTTGGGCCGTTCCACCCCACCGGCCCAGCTCGCCCCCGCCAGCGCCCTACTCTCCCCTGCCTCCGCTACTGGGCCACCAGCCTAGAGTCGCCCCGGCCCACCTGCAGCTCCCCGACCCAGCGCACCGCGCGCGTAGGCCATCCGATCGAAGTCAGCGCCGCCGTCGCTCCACAACCGACGCCGCGCCGTTGCTCCTTCCTTGGCGTGCGGACCACATCCACCCTCAGCCTCTGCGCCCTATATAGCCGCCACCGGGGACCTGTGCCCTGGCCTCCACCCCGCCATCTGTGCAGCACCGCTGCCGTCGACGCCATTGCCGGTGATTCCCCTCATCCACCGCCCATTGGGGAAAGCCGAGGCCACCAGAAGCTTCCCCTCGCCGAGTCGAATCCACCTCGCCGGACACCATTGCCATCTCGTCGCCGGAGGAGCAACCCCCACGTGGAGCTGTGAGCCACCGTCATCTTCCTCAAAATTTCGGTCGTCTCGGTGGCTGGCGGGCCAAGCCGACACCACCACAACCTTCCCCAGGCTGAGACGCTCACTTACCGCCGGTCGCCATCGCCGTCTCGTCGCTGGAGTGCCTCAGCCCCAAGGGCACCTCGCCGTGGGCCACGGTCTCTGCCGCAGGCCGAATTCCCGCCATTACCGTCCAGCACCACCGTGGTGAGCACACCCGCAAGATCCCCTCGCTCTCCTCTACTGCCTGCGCTACCTCGACGCCGCCCTATGCCACCACATTGCCGGCGAGCTAGACACCAGAACCACCGGCAGCCATGGGGAAGAAGCTCGCAAGGTTTTACAGAAAACCCCCTACAGAGATTAGGTCCTCACCATCATATCCAAGCCCTGCAGTTTTATAGATCTAACCCTGCGCTCCTTCCTTTTCGCATGCATTGTTCAGTGTGCCTTGCGAATCTTCCCTGTTAGCCCTTTTAAGTTATAGTTAATTATGTTTAGGTCCCTAAAGCCTTGTTGTATGCATAAATTACGCGTTTTAACTCTGATTTAATATGTTCTTGTTGCGTTAGATTCATATCAATCAAAACTATGATCTAGCACTATCAAATACCGTATTCTATGTTTCTAAATTTTATTTATTATTAACTTGATTAAAGGGTATTTCAATATGTTTTCTGAATTAAAATCTAATTAAGTTTATACTAGGTTTTCATGTTAATATTAATTTGATTAATATTTATTCAGTTAGTTTTATAAATAAAAGTTAACTAGGTTGTACATCAGTTTTCATAAGCTAACACTAATATGATTAATGTTTATGAGAACTAACTTTTCTAATTAAAAGCAACTTAGAGTTAAACTTGAAGCTTTCATAAATAAATGTTAATTTGATTAACACTAACATAAATATGTTTTGTGAATAAAGATTGTTAGTCCAAAACGATATATGATCAATATGTTTCGATTAGATGCTCTCATATGTTTTATTCCAAATTAATATTTAATTTGGTATAATTTATACATAAATAATTATAAATAAAATGTGATTAAGTTTTACCTCGGTTTTATAAATTCAAATGTAAATTTTTGAAATAACCGTTTCACATCATTTTGTTTAATTAAAATCAATCAAGCATATAGTTGTATTGTTTTATAACCAAATCCTTCGGATAGCTTTATCCTTTCAACCTTAGCTCCTTTTCCGCCTTTCTTGAGCTTGTGTAACCATAGAAGCGAGCCCTATTGAAAGGACCTTGATGTCACCTAGAGGGGGTGAATAGGTGAATCTGCAGTTTACGAAACTTTTTCGCACAGTCTGTACCAAAACCGGTCAAACCGATTTCTGACAGTGAAACCTAAATATGTAAATCAACACCTCTACGAGTTCTAGCACAAACCAAACTTGGTGAGTAGCTTTTGTAGATGATTTCTAGCAAGTCCACTAAGTCCCTGCACACAAGTAAAGCACAACCAAGTAGATCGAAGCGGAAGCAAATATAAATGCTAGAATTGAACAAGGTGAGGCAAACCAAATGAGAGACGCAAAGATTTGTTTCCCGAAGTTCGGATTCACTGCTTGCCACAAAGGCTGCCACCAAGGCACAATGAATCCTACGTCTCCATTGAGGGCCTACGAAAGGTGGGCTTATCCACTCCAAGCCACTTTCCTCGGTTCCACTAACTCGTGACCTTTTCCCACAAAGGATGCAGGGCCAGCCTTTACAAACTGTTCATGGCTCACCACAAACTCGGTAGCTCAATGGCGACGCCTAGCCATCTAGGAGGCTTCACCTCCAAGAGTAACAAATGCTTCAAATGTTGCAAGACTTCAACCGAAAGTGCTCAAGCTAAGGAAATGCTCTTCACTGAGTTAGCTAGCTCTCTACAACTCACACACAATCACTCTCTCAACCCAAATCCAAAGATATGAACAATATAAACCTATCTCATAAAGAGATGTTTGGGGAGAGCTTGCTGGTGCTCAAAGAAGCTTTGGACGCACAAGGGACCCAAATGAACCAGCAGCTCTCAAAAGAGACGGCCAAGGGGTATAAATAGCCCACTCACCAAAACTAGCCGTTATGGTCAGAGGCAAACCGGTTAGACTGATTGCCAAAACTGGTCAGACCGGTTTTTCAAACCAAATAGTCGTTAGACATGTCAGAGCACCCAAACCGGTCAGACCAGTTTCCCAATGGTTTGGGTCGAGTCAGCACACTAAGTCCCTAAAGGACTTCTCTCAAAGGCTATCTCACATGGGTTGACCTATGAGCACTTTTGGTGTGTTGTCAATCAACTAATGTTGCATCCCTCTTGATAGTACGGCATACCTATACTCAAGCTTAAAAACAACAAATGGAACCTCTTACTTGAGCTTTTATGTCTTCATTGATGCCATACTTGTTCATTCTCAACTTGAGGGCTCACAACATTCTTTTCTTGCTGAGCAAATCCAACTTGAGCCAATGGCTTAGAATTTCCAAGTGTATGAACTCATAAGCCATTCCAATATATGATCCAATAATGATTAGATGCATTGCTTTGCTTCACTAGATAAGGCTTGATTAATGCCTAGAGATCAAATCAAGATGCTAGACCTTTCACCGCAACAAAGTCCCTCGGCTACAAGACCAACTTGCCCTTCTCTTTGCTTGGTGCCTCGTCACTCCCATCTAGCTTGATCCTTTCATCCTATCTTGCCACTTTAAGTTTAGCTTCACTTTGCATCGAATACCACTTTGAATTCAATGTCTTCAACTAAACCTATGATATGTTCATTATGATCCTCTATGTCCTTTATATCATATAACTTGTCCATAAGCTTCTCTTCATATGAGACTACTTGCTAACCATAGAATCATATCTCTTTTTTATTCATTCTATGGCTTAAGGACCAAGTCTAATGAAATCCCAATTTCTTCAAATAAATTATCCCAATTTCCTTTGACAAGCTTCTTCTAGATGAGACCAACCGATATGCATAAACCCTTGTCTCTTTTGTCATTCTTATTAACTTGTCATTGCCTATCTTAGTGTCATGGGATCACATCCACTTGCTTGCTTTTATGTCATCAAATACCACAAGAGAGTTTTCATTCTCATTAATGCTTGTGTCTCACATATAACCATAAGAATAAAACCCTGCTCATATGCTTATGCAAACAAGTTAGTTCACAAATCATGTTGTCATGTAAATCACCAAAACACATAAGTGCCTAGATGCACTTTCACATATCCTTTAGCGTGCTCTTTTAAAGCTTTTCCTTTTATTGGTGTACTGTTCTTAGTTGTATATTGTTTGTTTGCTTGTTTAGCTTCGTGTTGTGCTCGATGATTGCTGCGAGTAGAGGAACGTCATCAAGAGATTTCAAGAAGAAGGAACCCAGTTCGAGTGATCTAAAGATTAAAAGAGCAAGAGTTGAAGACTCTGAGTAGCAGTATCTCTGTTGGATAAAGGCAAGTATAGCACGAAAAATCCTTGCTACCTACACACCTCCATTTAATCATTTATTTCATATGCACGTGTCTAATTTGATGTCCCTAAGGTTGTACCTAGTTTGTTTACCCTATTCTGTTGATACCCCGGGTTTATGCATATGTGTAGAACTTTGCTAAACGCAGATACTGTCACTACTAATTAAATGGTAATCATGACTTAATGGTTCATTTAAATCTTAACGATAAAACTTGCTTTTTAGCAACATGGTGCAGGGAGCTAGAGCATGTGCTTCGTGCTTTGTTCTAGTGTCTCTCCGTAAGGCCTGGTTCTTAAAGCGGCAACCCAGGAACCTATCGCCACCGCCGGAACTATTATGGCTCTGGTCTAGGACAAGTAATTTGTACGTCTCTAGCTAGCCAGTGGTTACCGACGGGCCGACGGCGCTAGTGGAAACAAGGTGAAAGGGTGTTACTTGATTCCACCGAGGACGGGTGATCCGTTGGCTATGTCTCGTTAGGCACAGTCCCGTGTTGGGAGTCCTTGCGACGGGGAACTCCACACGTTGCACATTGTTGGGTGCGATGCCCGCGCTTTGGACGCCATTGACCCCCTTATGGTGCGATTCCGTAAGCGTCAGTCAATCTCGGTGCCTAGGGTCTCACCGCCTTGTTAAGCTAGCGGCTACTGTCTTGTTAGGGTGTCTTGTGAAAAGCCTCGTAGCGTCCCTATGCAGTCACCCCAAAGGAAGTGTGATGTTGCGTGGTTGGGTTGAAAGCTCCATTGAGCTTTTACGCGGCCAGTGGGTAAGGGGTGAAACCTCTGCAGAGTGTACATCTATCATGATAGTCGTGATCACGGTCACGAGCGGCTTGGATCCTTTTTTATTAGAAGTTGATGTTTAATTGCTTAATTTCAATTGTACTTTATTGATTGGGTTACAACCGGGATTCATGTTCTTGTAGTAACTTGGAATATGATAAAATGAATCAACTAAAAGTGCTAATGCAGTACAACCATGTCAAGCCTTACTTTTGAGCCTTCATTCACCATGTTATACTTGCTAAGTAATTGAGTTACTTACACTTGCCAATTATTCAACAAAATTCCGGATGGGTAACAGATGGATCAGTGATTGAGACAGCTGCTGAGTTTCTTGAGGATTTCCATACTTCTAAGTTATGGTCAACCAGTCAGAGTCCCTGTAGACTTGAGGCTCTACCTGTCAAGAGAGTTAATAATCAGACTTCCGTTGTGTTATACTTTATTTGTGTTAAACTCTGATGTAAACTATTTTATTCGAGCATATGTACTCTGATTTCCATATTTGTAAGTTGTATGTGTTCTGTGGACTTCCTGGGCACACATATGGCGGCATTCGGGTTTCTGTGTAAACCTAGGTGTGATAGTTAATAATAAGTGGAGTACCTTTCTAACAAAAGCCCACATTCCAAGCTTCCAATCAAATGTGCAAACTCCTGCAGTATTCCATCAAGGAAGAGCAACTCCTGAGAAGAACATCACTTTGTCAATAGAGTTCTTGTTTTGCACAGTCCTGTGTGGGTCATCCTCTTTGGTAGCAGATAAAAATTCCTATTCCTTTTTGATGCATTGTACCACTTCTCATCAACATGGATAACGTTGTCCATTTCAATGAACATAGGATCATTAGGCAAAGAGGTTGGATCTATCATGGAAAGACACCACCTCAGCCTATCTTTAATGTTCTTTGCCTTCAATAATGGCTTTAGAGAGCTCGAGTGGCGCCATAGCATCCCTTCTTTGAACCATCTCTGAAGTGTGCTTCTAGCAAAACCTATGTCTTCAGCTAGGTGACGGATAGTGCCCCTCCTGTGTAGAGGAATCTCAGCAACATGTGATAGGTTAATTTGAACTTTTTTGCGACCACAATTCTTGGCCTTCCTAGACCTTACATCCACTGGTAATCCAGCTTCACGACAGTCCTTTACTCTTTTCCAAACACGCTGCACTGCCCACCGACTAACATTGAACATTTTAGCTACCATGGTAGTACTATTTTTTTACTTTCCATTTATACTTCTCTCAAGCAAAACTGCATATATGTCCTGCCTTTGCTTGTTAGTAAGATTCGTTGCTGTACGTACTCCATTTACATTTGTGTTAGCCCCGATTTGATCACTTGAGTCATTCAGGACCTCTTCATCAAAGTTAATGTGTTGCTCATGCTCTAGAACAATAAAATGTTAGAGAGAATTAGTTTCAAACCTACTATCTGATTTCTGCATTGACATGTCAATATGAGAATAACAATTGCTGTCAATATTATTGGCAAATAGAACAAGTTTTTACATGATGAACATATTGCAGGTTCCAACCTATCTGATATGAATGTTGCAATTGCAGGTACTTGAACAGAACATGAAGGTTCATAGAATTTACCTTCATGTAATTGATCCAACTCTATAGGTGCATCATTCATATCAAAAGGATGGACATTGCTGAAGTTGCCTCATTGATGATCATTAGATTCTTTAATCATTACCGGGAAATATGTAAACCAATGAAAGGTAAGAATAATTTTACATGCCAATGTAATTCTGGTGGATGCATCTGATAATTCATGAATTAGTATGAAAAAATGTACCTTCATGCATTTGCTCGAACATTATAGGTGCATCATTCATATCATAAGGATGGACATTAACAAAGTTGCCTCTCCCATGGTCATCACATTCTTCCATCATTTTAAGAAGATATGTAAACCAATGAAATGTAAGAGTGTGTCTTTCTTTCATGACATCAAAAAAGAACACCATGTTCCTGTACATTGGTTGCAAGATAAAAGATCCAGTAGTCCCTTTAGAAATTCATGATGTCTGAACAATTACCTGCATCGAATAGCTATAATTTTCCTTGCATAGTACTAGTAAAGTTTGTATAGTTTCAATCCCAATTTCATGTTAAAAGAATTATTATTTCAATCTAAAAAGGTGCAGTTGTAGATACACAAACACGATACAACTGCTGCAATCGCTGATCCATGACTACCATAAAATTATGGAAACAAATAAGGGAAACATATGATGCATTGATATCAGAAAAGTTTACCTTCATCAAATCCCTGGTACATGTCAGGTTGATCATTGAGATCGAAATGTTGGACGCCTTCATTGCCTCCTCCCTGGTTGTCACCTTCTTCGACTCCATTGCTTGGATTCTCGGATCGTCATCACCATTCTCACCAATGTTTGGTTCTTGATCCTTGTATCTTCCCTCGTCGGCACGTCCTTGTTCACCATGGATTGGATCTTCTTCCTCATCGGCTACAACTTCATTCAGGTCAAGTAATGCATCTTCTTCTCCTTTGGGTGGCAAGTTTAGATCTATGGGCATGACTAATTTTTTGGCTTACTATTCTCTACAGGCTGTTGAATAGAAATGCGAGCGTGTGGATGCCTCCCAGTACTTGTAGAGGTCTCTGGAATTTTTGGCGGACTGCAACTGCCACCAGAGTGTGTTTGGAATTGGCGCCTCGATTAAATAATTTGGTTGTATTGATCGATGTTAGTTTTTTTTGTATTTTGGCGCTGAAATATTTCGCTCTGTATGTTGGCGGCGGAAAAATTGGCTCCATGCAGAAGTTTCTGTTTCTGGGCACCTTTTCATCAGTGGCAGATTTGTTTGTTGGCGCCTTTTTTTAAAGTTTTGTGGTAGGATTTCCACCGTCAAATTGCCTAGTCAACGTGTGCGGCGCTTTCGTCGGACATGGAACCGATGCAAACACGAAACGAATTAGCCAACGAACAGGGGTATTATGGAATTTTCTCTCTACCACTAATTTGTCTGTTAAATCCTAGGATTGCAGTCTTCACGGGATGGAGGGAGTAATTTTTACAAAGACCTCCTAATTTTTATATAAAAACAATGCACCATATTTTAGTATATATCGTATTTTTATTAAAAAATTCATGATGTATCGTCTACTGTTGACGCAAAAATCGAGCGGTGAATCCCTGCGTAAACAACACACGAAAAAACCTCGGAGATTTTGCTTAACTCTGATGAAGAACTAAAATTCTGAAGTTCGGGGCGTGCCAGTCAATTTAACCTCTAATTGACAAGGATAAATTTTGTTAAATATAAAGGGGGCTGATCAGCTATGATTCCAAACAGTCGTATGATGGATATCGGCTATAATTTCGAAACTCTTCTGTCTTGGTGATAAATCTTAGGTCTGATTCTTATCGGCTATCTTCCAGTTGTATTGGTGTTATTTTTCTTTTAATCGATGAGATAATCATGATCCAAAAACAGGATAATCAATGATATAAATTAAACTAACAAAGGTAAATAAATAACTTTGTAAGATTTAATCAATATCGATAACTTGATGAACGTAAAAAACAAAGCAGAACAAAAAAAATCTAAAATGGCTACCTTGATTGGTTAGGTAAATACGCTTGATAAATTGTGTAATAATTAGATCAGAGATGAAATGGTGCGTTAAAATCTTCGATCTAATAAATTACGATAACTCTTAGGAGATATAGATAAAACCACAGCGATACATCCGGTAGTTAAAGCCTAGAGAGCAAGCCGGAGATCGAACGATGCAACCCTGTTTAACTTGGAAAAACTGATTGAAAAACTACTGAAAACTAGATTTTAAAATAACTGTGATGAAAAGTAAGAAATTGATACGGACACGCCTACGGTGCCAGGAATTTTGTCCCAATCTTTCACGGTACTTAGAAGAACAAGATTTCTGATCTGAAGAACTATACTCAAACACGATAAATATGCTAAAGACAGCACGAACTAAGCCAATCAATAGATTCCTCTCAAGCAGCACAATCAGCTAGGTAACTCTTAATTAATCAAGTTTCCAAAAGATATATATAGGGAAATCACCTTACAGACGTGGGAAAACTGAAACCCTAGGTTACAACAACTCCTCCACCCGTGTTCTCAAGGAAAAACGATTAGAAGAAAGGGGAAAACCTCCCAGCACGAGCCCCAGCCCGAAGACTAGATAACAACTTCTCTCGATCCGAAGAACCACAGCAAGATAATCAGGAGAACGAGATCACCATCTCCTTTCTCAGGGGAAACCCTCCCCACGAACAATGAAAAACTAGTCCCCTTACAAGGGGCGGCGCCCCCTGGCCTTATAGGCACGCAGGCCAGCCAAAACTTGGTCTGACTCGAACACAACTTGAAATTGACTCGGACTCAAGAACCCGACACTTGTTTTAACAACTACGACTCCTACGAAAGCAATCTGACTATGGAGCCAGATCCATTGGATAGGTTATCAAATAAGCTTTCCAACAAGTATTTATTCAGCCCAATCCGACTCCGTATGACATAGTTATGGTATTTTTACTCCGAACATGTCTAGCTGCAACCGAACCGAGTCCGAACTGATTTGGAATTTTCATAGCTTGTGATTACGTGATTGTGTGGACTTGCAGCCATATAGAACTTTACAAGAAAGTATTCCACACCTTTATAAAGTCCTATTGTCAGACCTTAGGGCCAGGAATCCACCTGGGGGTACCCAAGTGGTAGATTTGTAGGCGAGGGATTGTCGAGCGGGTAGCTTGATGGTGACACAGGAGACACTGTTTTAGACAGGTTCGGACTACCCGGAGGTATAATACCCTACGTCCCGTGTCGGTGGTGGTTTGTATTGCTAGGACTCGGCCAAGCTTCCGGAAGCAAGGGCGAGCTTATGGTTACAATGGTCGTATAGGATTGATTACCCTTGTGGGGTTGCCCTAGACCGCCTTATATAGGGTGACGGGCTAGGATTTACAAGTCGGTTTGAATCTAAACCTACTGATTATGACTAAGGAACATATTCGAGTCAGTTTCTACAAGATATCCCGAGATATCCGGGTGTGCCGCCAGCCGCGTCTTCATCAAACCTGTTCATTAAGTCGGGGATTCCTTGTGGGCCACCTAGGTGGTCGGCTCACAACCTTGTCAGGCATGGCCCCAGGTCGGCGCTGATCTCCTTTGTCTGTGGGCCCAGTAGTACCCGTATGCCACAAGCCCCCGAGCAACGTTCAGGCGCGTGTCAAACTGTTGATGAAGGAACGAGGCCAAAGTAGTCGGCTGAAGGTGCTTCAACACATGGTTGGCACAAGGGTGGGCGGTGCTTCAAAAGAAGTACCCCCAACACGACGCTGAGTACCACGAAGGGGTCGACTAGTGCTCATGAGTACTGGATGGAGGGCGACGATCAGGAGCACTCCATATGGAGTAGCCCCCGAGCGTTGGGTTGGTTAGTATAAGCGGGCCAAGGCTCCAAAGAAAGTAGTCGGACAACTTGTTGTCATGAAAATGTCGAAAGCATGTTCGTATCATGGTAAAATCTAGAACTCAAAAGGGGAGCCGAGCAACATGTTGTTGGGGAAAGTAGGTGAAAGCATGCTGCCACCCAAGAAATGACCAGAGCTATCAGCGCGCATGAATGAACAGGCACCAGATAATGATGCGGGAAAACCGCTACCAGGCATGCCCAATAAAAGAGCAATCAATGAATGCACATAAAAGATTGGAGTGTATGCACATCCCCGCTTTAGCTGGTAGCGAGTCATGGGTCAACAATAGTCGTCCCTTTGCGCCTATAAATAGACAACCCTGCCTGGTTTACCAGAACAGCAAAGTCAAAGTCACCAGCATGTGGCGCTCCAAATTTTGTCCTCCTGAAGTGTTCTTCAGTAGTAGCAAAGTCATGAGAGGAACGTGCACAGGCGCATGACACTGATGCCAGAAGAAAACTAGCGAGCAGCGAAGCAGATGTTGAGCGAGAGCAGCAGAGAGTGAAGTTCCTCGTCGATGAGACGGGGGTCGACTTGGGGGGCCGGAAGCATCCCATGGCGATCAAGGAAGAGCCTCTTTGCCGTAGGTAACTTGAACGCTGCTCCTTTCCAGCAATGCAGCTGCATAAATCTCTTCAGTTGGTACAATGCCACAAGAAAACTAGTGACAAGTCCGTGCAGACTAGTCTGAACTTCCTTGGGCTAAATACCATACTATGGATACCCTTGAACTACCAAATAGGTAGTTTATACCTTTTGTATCTTAAAACGGCCCCTGGCTGACTGTAATTTTTCCTTGTAAAACCCGCTGAGTTGTGCATTTGTATGGACGTGTTTATTGGAAAGAAAACAAGGTGGCTAGGTTCCAATTATGAAAACTAGTAGGGCCATGCAGTTGTGCCAAGTCCAAATGAAGCGCCCAGCCCCCAAGCATGCGAAGGGTTTAGCTTTGTCCCTTTGGACGCGTCGAGTCCGTTTCCATCGCCCAGCCCCCGAGCATGTGAAGGGTCTGGCTAGGTCCCTTTGGACACGCTGACCAAAAATCTGGCACCCAGCCCCCGAGCATGCGAGGTGTAACTGGCAGAGTTCCTTTGAATGTGCCGTGTCTGTGTCCAGCGCCCAGCCCCCGAGCATGCGAGGTGTAACTGGCAGAGTTCCTTTCAACACGCTGAGTCTGTGTCCAGCGCCCAGCCCCCGAGCAAGCGAAGGTTCTGGCTTGGTCCCTTTGGACACGTTGACCAAAAATCTGGTGCCCAGCCCCCGAGCATGCGAGGTGTAACTAGCAGAGTTCCTTTGAACGCGCGGACCAAAAATCTGGCATCCAGCCCCCGAGCATGCGAGGTGTAACTGGCATAGCTCCTTTGAACGTGCCGACCAAAAATCTGGCACCCAGCCCCCGAGCATGCGAGGTGTAAATAGGAGAGTTCCTTTGAACACGCTGAGTCCGTGTCCAGCGCCCAGCCCCCGAGCATGCGAATGGTCTAGCTTGGTCCCTTTGAATGCGCGGACCAAAAATCTGGCGCCCAGCCCCCGAGCATGCGAGTTGTAACTGGCAGAGTTCCTTTGAATGCGCCGACCAAAAATCTGGTGCCCAGCCCCCGAGCATGTGAGGTGTAACTGGCAGAGTTCCTTTGAACGCGTCGATTCCTTTGGAAAGGATAGATATCAAGTCCGCCAGTTTCAGATCCAATGAATTGTGGATCACCAATCCCGCTAGTTTCAGAGCTGTTAGATCAAAGCGTCGTCGCATTATAAATATGCCACACCTAGCACCGCCGTAGTCGTCTTCCTCATCGCGCCGCACTGTTCACATTCTTCACAGTAGCCATTGCACCGCTTCCGCCATTGCGCCCAAACGAGCTCCATGTTGTTCCAGTAGCCACGCCAAACGCTCCTCGCTGGTGCATCTACAGACTCCCGCATACATCCACCCGGCCTATCGCCGCCGCCAAGCCTGACTCGTGGCCATGGCTTCCGCCAGCTCGCCGCAGATGCCAGATCAAGAGCCCTATTGGGGGATGTCACGCATGACCGAGGCCAAGCTCGAGGCCATGGCCCGGCGCGGCGTGCTACCTCCAAAGGGCACCGCGGAGTAGAAGGCACCGGGCAAGGAGAAGCAGCCGTTCAAGGACACCAGTGAGATCGCCTGCTTCGCCCACTTCGTTGAGCGCGGGTTCAGAGTCCATGCTGTCTTATACTTATTTCATGTTTTCCTATGATCCTGGATTTATATATATATCCTGATGTTGAATCATGGTGAATTTCACTTCTGATGATTGCAGGAGGTGACCAATCGCTACTTCAGCCCAGCTCCTCTTCCAACCGACCCTAATCGACAGAAGAAAGTGATGAAGGTGGAGGAGGCGCATGCCGACCAGATCTGGGTTGAGGCTGAACCGTGGGGGTCAGATGAATTTGGGTCTTCCCCAGGCAGCAAGGGAGCTGCAGAAATGCCAAGTCAGGACGCTGAACCCACGGGGAGGACCCGGGCCACCACGCGCAAGATGTCCGAGTCCCAGACAGAACCCAACGCGTGGAAGACGTCGGCCGAGCCCCGGGCACAAAGTCCGATCGACACCGTCGCGAGGAGGCAGCGTGCGGGGATGCCACTAGTGGTCAGTGAAGAGGCTAACTCTTCTGTTGTTGCTTTGGAGGGGAACCAGCCCCAACAGGGCTCGCGGGAGGCAACTCCTTCGTTTGCTGTGCCGAAGGCAATTATGCCTATCCAGGCCCGGCCACCAAATCCACTAGGCATGAGTGCCCAAAGGCCAGCCAGGAGCAGCAGGTACACTTGTTTGTGTGTCTTCTGCTCATATGCCTAGGTGTACTGTTTCCTGAAGTTCTATCATTGCTTGGTATTGGAGGCCGTCGAGCAAAAGCCCTGGGCTACAACAGTCGCAGTCAGCGAAGTCTCGTTCGGGTGAGGACTCGGCGCTGGTGGAGGTGACAAGGCCGAGCACCAAGGCTGCGGGTGCGTCATCACAACATGTTGTGGTGTTGCCAGAAGACCCGCCCATTACGGTTAGCACAGGGCCGAGGTCGGCGCTGCTACCGGCCACTGTCCCTACGATAGGCGTTCCAGAGGTGTCGAGCGCGAACGTCTGACCTGCTGATGCCGCCGACGCGGAGACAGTCCTAGGGCTCCAGATGGACTCGGTCCTGGGCGATTTCAATGAGGAGATGCCGAGCCTAGAGGACAGTGCCCTCCCCGACACTGAGCGGCATGTTGAGCCGGCCGCTGGGGGAGTGGAGGTCGGGGCCATGTGGAGCAGTTCGAGTACTCGTATGATGAGGACCGTGATGCTGTCAATAGGATGCACGATGCCACGAATGTCATATACAAAAGCCTCGAGGTATGTGCGGTGATATTCCCTTATCCTTTTGGTGACTGAACTGATATCGAGCACTGCTCGCTGATGCAGATTCTGCTAGCAAACACTCGAGAGTGCACCAAGATGGTGAAGGTCGTGGAGGAATAGCACAAGGAGCTTCTGGAGCTACAGGCACGTGTCCGCACGGTGGCGACTGAGGCCAAGCAGGTCACTTTCCAGAAAGATGCGGATATAGAGAAGACCACCGAGCTCAACTGGGACCTTGTCACTCAGATGGAGGAGCTTACCACTAGTAAGTTGATTTGCACATTATCATGAATGCATGCCGAGTTCGTGAGCCCACAAAATCATGTTTTCTTTGTGTGTAGATGCTGAAAAGGAGAAGAAAGCTCTAGAAGACTGAGTGGTGACCCTGGAAGCTGAGGTTAAGAAGCAAGCCACCGAGCACAAGCAGGATGTTGCCGATCATTAGCGCGCCTTGCAATGTGAGCCTAAGCCCATGCGGTGCCGTCTCAGCTATCCACTTTGTGCAGATCATGACACGATAACACTTGGTTACGGATGGGCGTCGTGCGCAGGTCATGCCAGCGAGAAGAAAGTGTGGGAGGAGAAGCTGGAGCTTGGGCTGAAGGAGAAGGAGGACATCGGCCGGGCGTATAACCGGGAGATGGGTTCCCACGAAGTCGCCTTGCAAGGTGAGTTCGCTTTCTTGATGGTTGCTTCCGCCACATGTGGCTGTTGGGAGATAAGTGCTTAGTGGGGCACCAATTCGACCATGCAAAGTTTGCCAAACATTTCAAGGCCCTGGAGGACGCGGCGCGGTTTGCCTGCGATGGTATTGAGCCGGCGGAACCCGACGCACCTGCGAGGTCACTGGAGGAGAGGCTTCAGGTGGCTCCTAGCCGGGCCCGAGCTGCGATGAAGTCCGGAGCCGCCATAGTGGCGAAAGATCTGCTAGCAATCTTGAAATCCCACTACCCGACCTCCAGCTAGACTACGTTGGGGAGGGCTTCACCGCCAAGTACAGTGATGATGACTTCGAGGTGATGTCCGCGTCCTTTGCTGGCCTGGCAGAACACCTTATCGACAGTATTTATCCAGATGAGTAGAAGAGTCAGTAGTCATTGGAAGAAACAATGCCCTTATTACTATTGTAATAAGTAGATCTACTTTATATTTCCTGATTAGTTTCAGTTGATTTATCAACCCTCAGTGCTTTGCCGTAGTCATGACAGTGCTTAGGTACCCGGGCGGGAAGGTGGTTGGAGCTCGCGTGGAGGCAGCACGCCTACATGCTATAATGCTCTTGTGGAGGCATAGTCATAGATATGGTACCGGCCGAGTACTTTTGCACGTGTTTATACTTTGGTTTCGGTGAGTTGGACTGGCCGTTTTTGTTGCATGAACAATATGTAGAAGCAAATGGATGGTTGGTATACTATAGACCGGTTTACAGCGAATTAGAGAGGAGGAAAACATAAAATTTGCCAGAGCGGATCATTTTTATTAAGTATTGACGAGAGGGGAGAGATACATAGCTGATGCTTGGACTAAGGGTAGAACTTAGTAAGGTGCTGGATGTTCTAGATGTTTGGAACCAGGTCGCCGTTGGCCCACTCCAGGCGGTACGTTCCTGGGGAGATGACTTCTTTGACGATGAAGGGTCCTTCCCAAGGCACCGACAACTTGTGTTGATCTTTTGTGGTCTTGATTCAGTGGAGGGTGAGGTCACCCATATTGAGGGAGTGTTCCCTAACATTCCTGATGTGGTATCGGTGGATCTGCTGCTCATGGCGTGCATGCTGAATCAAGGCACAAAGCCTATGCTCCTCTAGAGCGTCAATGTCTATTTGCCGACTAGACTCGGCTTTGCCTTCTTCATAGAACTGGATGCGCGGAGCACCGTGGGCTAGGTCAGCCAGTAGGATGGCTTCCGATCCATAGACCAGGAAGAATGGGGTATACCCCGTAGTTCGGCTCTTCTGGGTTCGCAGGCCCCATACCATGTGTGGTACTTCTTTGGTCCACCGACCTGCGCGTGGGTTCAGTGCATCGTATATATCTTTCTTTAGAGCATCTAGGACCATGCCATTGGCTCATTCGACCTTCCCATTATAGTGAGGATGGGCGGATGAGGAGTAGTAGACATCGATATTGTTGCCTGGCAGAAGTCCCAGAATTCATGGCCTGTGAACTGAGGGCCGATATTGGTGATGATGCGGTTTGGCACACCAAAGCGGTGCGTAAGATCTTTGATGAAGGCGGCCGCTGTCACTGACTTGGTGTCGGTAACCACCTTGTACTCAATCAATATGTGCTTACAACCGCCCGGAGCTGGCTTGAAGGGTCCCACATTATCCAGGCCCCACACCGCGAAGGGCCACGATGGCGTTATGCTTCGGAGTGCTTGGGCTGACAGGTGTTTCTGTTTCTGCAAGAATTGACACCTGGGACAATGTTGGACGAGTTCCTTGGCGTCACTGACCCCAAAAGAACCCGGATCTATATGCTTTGCCAACCAATGTCTTGGCTGCCGCATGATTGCTGCAACTGCCCGAGTGGATCTCATGCAGCAAAGGGCCTTCGCTTCGAAGTATGCACTTCATGAGTACACCTGAGGATGCTGCTTTTCTATATAGCTCGGATCCAATGACGACGTAGTTGGTGGTTCGCCGGCTTAATTTTTTGAGGGCCGCCTGGTAGTCTTTGGGCTCGTTTGTCGTGGCCATCTTGTCTTCCTTGATGAACGCGATGAGGGGTTCATGCCAGTCGTCCTCCGAGGGTCCTTCGATGGTTGTGACGACTTGGTCGGCCACCACTTCAGGGTTGGCTTCATCTAGTAGCTTGATGGACGGCTTCCATATGTCCTGAACGAACACCCTGGCTGGTACTTGGGATCGCTTGGAACCGGGCTTGGAGAGGACGTCGGCTGCCACATTGTCGTCCCGCACGATGTGGTGGAACTTGAGCCCATAAAAGTAGGCTTCTAGCTTGCGGACCTCGGTGCAGTAGGCATCCATTGTGTCTTTGGTGAAGTCCCAATTCTTGTTGACTTGCTCGATGACGACCTTCGAGTCTTCGTAGTAGACTGGGCATTTAATTCCGAGCGTCTTGGCTATCCTAAGACCGTGAATCAGCGCCTCGTACTCGGCGCCATTGTTGGTTGCCTTGTAGTGGATTTGCAGGACATATTTTAGGTACTTGCCCTCTGGAGAGATGAATAGGACTCCTACCCCAGCCCCTTCAAAGTTTAGGGCGCCGTCAAAGTACAGGGTCCAGTGCTCGGGCGGTTCGGTTGGGGTCGGCGCCTGGACCTCTGTCCATTCCTCCATGAAGTCGGCCAGTACTTGTGACTTGATTGATTGCCTTGACTTGAAGGTAATCTGGAACTCCCTGAGCTCTATGGCCCACTTGATGACTCGGCCGTTGATGTCGCGGTTGTGAAGAGTTTCATCGAGGGGGAAGTTGGACACCACTTGAATTGGGTGTGCCTGGAAATAGTGGCGCAGCTTCCTCGAACAGATCAGTAGCGCATATAGCAGCTTTTGTGGGTGTTGGTATCTTATCTTTGAGTCGGCAAGCACTTTGCTAATGTAGTAAATTGGGCGTTGCACGGGGTACCCATGACCTTCTTCTTTTTGTTCGATGACCAGAACTGCGCTGACGACATAGGTGGTCGCTGCTATATATAGCAGGAGCGGTTCCTCCTTTTTAGGTCCAGTGAGCACTAGGGTGGATGCCATGAATGCTTTGAGGTCGACCAATGCTTGGTCAGCTTCCGACGTCCACTCGAAGTTGTCGGCCTCCGTCAAGAGCTTGAAGAAGGGAGCGCCTCGTTCACCTAGCTTGCTGATGAACCACCTGAGGGCCGCCATCATCCCTGTGAGCTTCATCACCTCCTTCTTGTTAGTGGACCGCGACAGGTTCTAAATGGTGGTGATCTTGGTTGGGTTTGCCTTGATGCCACGCTGGCTGACCAGGAAACCTAGTAGTTTTCCTTATGGTACTCCAAAAACGCACTTGGTTGGGTTGAGTTTCCATCTGAAGCGCCGTAGGTTGTTGAATGTCTCTTGGAGGTCGGCGATCAACGTTTCTGGGTCATAGGTCTTGACCACGACGTCGTCCACATATGCCTCGGTGTTTCGCCTGATTTGGCTGGACAAGCAACTCTTGATTGCTTTCTGATATGTGGCCCCGGCATTCTTGAGGCTGAAGGTCATGGTGTTGTAGCAGTATATGCCATGCGGCATAATAAATGCCATTTTTATCTTGGTCGGCTAGGTTCAGGGCTATCTGGTGGTAGCCGGAGTAACAGTCGAGGAAATATAGGAGTAGACACCTGGTCGTGGAGTCGACAACTTGGTCGATACGCGAAAGAGGGAAGGAGCCCTTAGGGCAGTACCTGTTGAGATCGGTATAATTGATACACATTCTCTATTCACCGGTTTTCTTTCTTACAAGTACAGGATTTGCAAGACATTCGGGGTGCTTGCACTCGCGAATGAAACCAGCAGCTAGGAGTTTATTCAATTCTACCCTAATGGCCTCCTTGCGATCTTTGGCGAACCGTCGAAGCTTTTGTTTGACCTGCTTGGCGGTCGTCACCAAATCCAAGGAGTGCTCAGCCTTCTCCCTTGGAACACCAGGCATATCCAAGGGTTTCCATAATATGTCCCAGTTGTCCCGTAGGAAGGAGGTGAGCGCGCTTTCTTATTTGGGAGTAAGGCCTGGGCCTATCAGCACCATCTTGGAGGGGTCGTCGATGGAGAGGCTGACTATCTTGGTCGCCGAGTCAAGCTCGAGTGCAGTCGTGGTCGGCTCCTGCTCTGGCACAGTTGCGTTGGCTGGCGGGTTGGCCCTGGCTTTATCTGCTAGGAGCACGCTGTTGCCAAGCTGACGGGAGAGTTCTGTGAGGCGTACAACTTCGCCATCGCACTCGTACGACATCTTGACATCGCCCCTTATGCTGAGGACCCCCCCGGGGCCTGGCATCTTCATCACCAAGTAGGTGTGGTTTGGGATTGCCATGAAGCGAGCCAGCATGGGCGGCCTGAAGATGGAGTGATACGAGCTGTTGAAGTCGACCAGCTCGAAGTGGAGGTACTCGGTCCTGTAGTTGTCGGGCATGCCGAAGGTAACCGGGAGGGTGACCTGCCCCACCGGGTAGGATGCCTTTCCTTGGACGATGCCATAGAATGGGTAGTCGAACCCCATCCTGTTGAGGGTACTGGTGAAGATGATGTTGAGGGCGCTGCCCGCGTCGATCAGCACCTTGGTCAGGAGAACCCTGTCAACTACTGGGTTGACTATCATGGAGTATGAGCCTGGCTCGGGCAGGTAGACCCAATGGTCAGATCTGGAGAAAGTGATTGGCGTCTCCGACCAGCGTAGGTACTCGATCTCCCTTGTGCTGACCATATGGACCTCCCGGCTGTGGAGCTTCTTCTTCCTCCTGTCAGGGAAGGCGTCGGAGCCTCCCACGATTATGTTGACCTCACGGTCAACACGCTAGAAGTCTCCATTGACCTCGTTGACCATCCTTGGCTCAGCCGGCTTCGGCTGGTGGTTATTGGCGGTGCGTGGCCAGTCGTTGCGGTGGTACCCGCTGTCTCTCCTGTTGTTGTGGTCGTACTGGCCGTTACGGCGATTGTCGTCTCTTTTGTTGCCGCGGTTTTTGTTGTAGCATTGTTTCTTTGAAGCCGGGGGAACTCCAAACTCTTTCTTCAAGGTCCAGCAATCCCAGAACGAGTGCTTCTCGTCCTTGTGGAAAGGGCATGGCTCATCCAGTCGTGCCAGCTCGTCGGGTAGAAATCTTGACTCCACTCTGCCATTATTCTCGGTGACGGCAACAATGTTGTCATTCCAGCCGCGCCTATTGCACGAGGGCTCCCCCCGCTTGTAGTCGGCACCTAGCCGGTCGTGATGGTCTGGCCTCTTGTCCATAGGTCGGAACTGGGCTAACTCGGCGTCGGCGGCACTGGCTTCCAGCTCGACTACCTTCATCATCTCCCCGACCGTCTTGGGTCGCTCTTGAACATGGTGCAGAAAACAACCGCGTCGTGGAGGCCACGATGAAAGGCGTTGATGACGTCCCGCTCCTCGATGTCCACGAGCTTATTGCGGTTGTCGAAGAAGCGGTTGGTGTAGTCCTAGAGGCTTTCATCCTTGGACTGCTTTACTAGATCCAGGTCAAATCTGGAACCCGGACGTGTGTATGTGGCGTGGTAGTTCTGCGTAAAAGCTTTGCACAGGTTGGCCCATGTGTTGATGGAGTGCTTTGGGAGTCTGGAGAGCTAGAGTAGCGCTGCCTTCCGCAGCATTACTGGAAAGTAAGCGGCCGCTTGGTCGGTCATGCCACGTGCGGCCTTCATCGCTCTGATGTATGTCTGGATCCAGAGCTTGGGGTCGGAGCGTCCGTCGAACTTGTCGACCATGGCTGGCTTGAATGAGTCAGGCCACTGGATGGCGTAGAGCCAATGATGAGGACATCCTTGGACACGATTTGGCCAGGTGCACGACCGTGTAGGCGGCAGCCGTGTAAGCGGTTTGGCCTGGCGCACAATAGTGTAGGCGGTAGTCGTGGCCCAGCGGGAGCATGTTTTGGCCAGGCGCACAATAGTGTAGGCAGCAGCCATGCATGCGGTTTGGCCAGAAGCACAACAGTGTAGGCGGCAACCGTGCACGTCCAAATTATCCCACCTCGCTTAGCGAAGGAGGAGGAAGCCACCTTAAAAGGGAGAGCCACCCTTCCCCTATCAGACTAGTCTTTTAGGGAGATTGGACCTTTCCTTGAGTGGGTGTGCCTAAGAACCGTTGGGGGCCAGGCAACCTTAATTTGTTGGGCCTCAGCCAACCCCATGCCTTGGCCAAATGCATCATTTGGTATCAGAGGTGGGCCTTCAGTTAAGGGGGTGGGAATGATGAGGACATCCTTGGGCACGATTTGGCCAGACACACGATAGTGTAGGCGGCAGCCGTGTAAGCGGTTTGGCTAGGCGCACAACAGTGCAGGCGGCAGTCGTGGCGCAGCGGGAGCATGGTTTGGCCAGGCGCATGACAGTGTAGGCGGCAGCCGTGCATGCGGTTTGGCCAGGTGCACAACAGTGTAGGTGGCAGCCTTGCACGTCCGAATTATCCCACCTCGCTTAGTGGAGGAGGAGGAAGCCACCTTAAAAGGGAGAGTCACCCTTCCCCCTATCAGACTAGTCTTTTAGAAAGATTGGGCCTTTCCTTGAGTGGGTGTGCCTAAGAACTGTTGGGGGCGGGGCAACCTTAATTTGTTGGGCCTCGGCTAACCCCACGCCTGGGCCGAATGCATCACGTGGTGTAAAAGATTCGAAGCCCTCGAATTCGAGGTCCTCTCCGGCGAAGTCGTCGGCCCTAGGCCTGTAGTCGCAGCGGCACCCTTCGTCGCGAGGTAAGCCATAGCGGCGATCGTACCGGTCACGCTCGTCCTCCTCGTTGCTATGCTAGTGTCGATCACCACGTCTATCGGGTCAGCCATAATCTCGGTCATACCGTTCGCGATGCTCCATCTCAGCTGCGTCGCGTTCCCTATGGCGGTTGTCGAGGTCCCTCCGCACATCGCGATCGGGCCTCCAGAGGCGGCCATCCCGCCGTCTGTCGTAATATCCCCTTCTGCGTTTGCGAGGGTGCCGGCCTTCTGAATCTTCCTGGCGATGGTCGCCCGTGTGCTCCTGGTTGACCACCTCCTTGTTGATGAATCCGAGAGGTTGGGCACGTGGCCTACGCTGATCATGATTAGTTTTGCTGTGCCCGAACCTGCGTGAGTAGGATCTGCTTGAGTTCCACCTTCTAGATCTAGATCTGGCGTGTCAGTTGCACTCTTCC
This sequence comes from Echinochloa phyllopogon, assembly GCA_033239725.1. Lineage (NCBI taxonomy): Eukaryota > Viridiplantae > Streptophyta > Magnoliopsida > Poales > Poaceae > Echinochloa > Echinochloa phyllopogon. The sequence continues at coordinate 32,902,404 of BTCW01000014.1, read as the reverse complement.
AGTTCTTGGGTGACCCTTAGGCGTGCCATGATCCGTGCCACCCTAGGGGTAACCTCCAAGTGATCCAGCTTGGCCAGTGCTGCCGCGACATTGGCTTAGGGCGTATGGAACGTTGCCCGAGCCCTCTCGAACTCGCGGTTGAGGTTATGCGGTTCTAGGGGACCAATCGTATCTCCCTCTTGGCTAGAAGACCATTCTTTGACTCTGACTTCTTTTGTGCGGCACCGGGCGTGATCTTGGTTCTGCTCTTCCCGGCGCTGTTGCTGCGACTGGGTCTCATTTTCTTGAGGAGGCTGGTCCTCGGATACGAACACCTCGCGGTCAGGCGACGTGGTGTAGCTTGCTTCCACGTCGGCTGAGTTCTCAGCTGACGAGAGGACAGTCGTGGCGACCTAGAACTCGCCGTAGTGTAAAAACTGGGTGGGTTCGGGTGTGTTCTCAGATTGGATCTGAGTTGCTCGCCTGGGGTCGCGGCTGGCGTAGTCGGCCATCGCATTCTTGAGCCCAAAGGGAAACTTGTTCCCCGAGCGGTCCAGAGCTAGCTCAGACACGGCGATGCATTCCGCCAGAGTGGTGTTAATGCGATCTAGCCCAGCGACGATCTCGTCGGGCGGTGGGACTTGGTGTCGAGGAAACAGATCTAGGACCCGTTCCTAGAGGTTGAGCTACTTGACCTGCTGCAAGACCAGGGCGGCAACGTTGGGGGAAGCCCCAGAACTTTGTGAAGCTGATTCCATCGGCGCCGGGCCGGCGCTAGCGAAACTGGAGCTGCTTGAGCCGGCGAAGAAGTTGATGCCCGGGAGGTGCTTGGGGCTTTCCTCCACACTCGCCAGAAACTTGACGCTGGATTGATCTACCATCAAGCTAACTGGATTGATCTACAATCACCCCTACCTGGTGTGCCAACTGTCGGACCTTAGGGCCGGCAATCCACCTGGGGGTACCCTAGTGATAGATTTGTAGGCGAGAGATCGTCGAGCGGGTAGCTTGATGGTGACACAGGAGGCACTATTTTAGATAGGTTCGGGCTACCCAGAGGTATAATACCCTACGTCCTATATCAGTAGTGATTTGTATTGCTGGGATTCAGCCAAGCTTTAGGAAGCAAGGGTGAGCTTATGGTTACAATGGTCATATTGGATTGATTACCCTTGTGGGGTTGCCCTAGGCCGCCTTATATAGGGTGACGGGCTAGGGTTTACAAGTTGGTTTGAATCTAAACCTACTGGATTACGACTAAGGAACATATTCGAGTTAGTTTCTACAAGATATCCCGAGATATCCGGGTGTGCCGCCTGTCGCGTCTTCATCAAACTTGTTCATCAAGTCTGGTATTCCTTTTGGGCCGCCTAGGGGTCGGCTCACAACCTTGTCAATCATGGGCCCAGGTTAGCGCTGATCTCCTTTTTCTATGGGCCCAGTAGTACTCGTATCCAACACCTGTAGCAACTGGATATGATCCTTAGCTTCCTCAAGTGTCACAACCATTGATCCGATCGTAACACAAGGTTTAGTTTCTCTATTCTTTTCATCCTTCATAATATCCCCAATGAAAACCTTGCATGGCATAGCATGACTAGCTGATAGTACCTCATTTGGATTTTTGTGATTCACAACATTTGAGAAAGATCCAAACTGAATTTTAGAATTGTCCAAAGTGCCACTTTCTGAAATATATGTCAAATCACATTTGTTTGCAGAACTGGAAGATGTAATGATCTGATGTGCCATGGGTTCATCATCCTCCCATTCTGATGTGAACCCGCTAGGGTTTATGCCCGATCTTTCGATGAGAGGCATGGGGGATAACTCGACTGGAGGAGACGACATTGACGGCCCGACTACAGCCTTCCAAAGACTGCGCCTTAGCAATCGATACACCACCTCCTATGGATGTCGTGATCTTGTGGAAGCACGTCACCCGGTCCTATCCTGCAAGCAATCGAAGAACTAGCAAGAACATGTATCGAACAAGTACTGAAATTACTAGATGGGAATGAAGTGTTCAATGTCAAACTAAATCACAAACGAAGTGGGGTTCTGAAGACTCGAAGACGGGCGGCTGGACCAGCACGCTCGCTTACAAGCAAGTAGCAATGGCTAAACTTGATCTAAACAAAACCCAAGTGTTCTTGGTGGTGGCTACGGGGTATAAGACAAGGGAGGATGACCACAGGGGTGCTGGGGTCGTGCTCCCACCCTAGGACATGTCCATAATGGATTCTATATGATACATGGCCCATTGGGCCAAAATAAGATGACGCAGCATCATTGGCAGAAAACATCTCAGCTCAAATAGACGATTCTGGCAGACTCCGAATAGATATGGACGTGCGGTCAGATCCGTTGGAAAGTAGACTTGATAAGCTTTCTGTGAAGTATTTGAATGCCCCAATTCGACTCCATATACGACCGTGACGTCCATCACAAGTTGAAGTTTTTCTGCAGTCCGAATCCAGCCCGCGCGAATCCTTTTCGTTCTGGATCCTCTCCATGATTCCTAAGCAAAACAAGAGTGCATGGGTCTCCACAGTCTAAATATGATGAACATGAACTCAGGAGTGAACTCACCGAATGATTAAGTTGTCTAGCACGAGCACGAGTAATAGGACCGGTAATGATAGGAGAAGATGGCGTGGCTGTATCATTTGCGGTGATGTCCTCATCATCCTCCCCTTCTTGCATTTGAGTCGTCCTCGACTCAAGCTCATCTTCCTCTCCCAAATATGGCTTCAAATCTGCAATGTTAAATGTGGGACAAACCCCAAAATCTGCAGGCAACTCGAGCTTGTATGCATTATCATTAATCTTCTCTAATACTTTAAAGGGACCATCCGCCCGAGGCAACAACTTAGATTTTCGCAATTCAAGAAAACGATCCTTCCTCAAATGCAACCAAACTAAATCTCCAGGTTCAAATTTTAATTCCTTTCTACCTTTATTACTAGCAAGCTTGTATTTAGCATTCATGCGCTCTATGTTTTCTTTACTTGTTTCATGCATTTTCAACATTTATTCGGCACGTGTAGTAGCATCAAAATCCAATTTTTCAGATGATGGCAAAGACATTAAATCAATAGGAGCACGAGGCAAGAAACCATACACAATCTGAAATGGGCACATCTTTGTGGTAGAATGCATCGAACGATTATATGCAAACTCAATATGAGGCAAACAATCTTCCCACATCTTAATGTTTTTCTTTAAAACAACCCTTAACATAGTAGACAAAGTTCTATTCACAACCTCAGTTTGACCATCCGTTTGGGGATGACATGTAGTAGAAAATAAAATCTTAGTCCCTAGTTTAGCCCACAATGTCTTCCAAAAATAACTAAGAAATATAGCATCACGATCAGACACAATAGTATTAGGCACACCATGCAAATGAACAATTTTCCGAAAGAACAAATCAACAACATGAGAAGCATCATCAGTCTTATGACATGGTATGAAGTGTGCCATCTTAAAAAATCTATCAACAACCATAAACACACTATCACGACCCTTCCTAGTTCTCGGCAAACCCATCACAAAATCCATAGAAATATCTTCCCAAGGAGCACTAGGAACGGGTAAAGGCAAATACAAACCGTGTGGATTTAACCTTGACTTAGCCTTTTGACATGTAGTGCAACGAGCAACGAATCTCTCCACGTCTCTTCTCATCTTCGGCCAAAAGAAATGACCAGCAAGTATATCTTCCGTCTTTTTGGCTCCAAAATGCCCCCATCAAGCCACCTCCATGCGCTTCCTGCAACAACAACAAGCGAACAGAGCTAGCTGGAATGCATAGCTTGTTAGCTCTAAACACAAACTCATCACTAACAATGAATTTATTCCATCCTTTCCCATCTTTACAATGCAGCAACACCTCTTTAAAATCAACATCGCATATAAGTCTTTAATTGTTTCTAATCCAAAGATTTTGTAATCAAGTTGGTTCAGCAATGTATATCTCCTAGACAAGGCATCAGCAATAACATTTTCTTCCCCTTTCTTGCGCTTAATAACATAAGGAAAAGATTCAATAAATTCAGCCCACTTAGCATGCCTACGGTTCAGTTTTCCTTGACTATGAATATGTTTCAATGATTCATGATCAGAATGAATAACAAACTCTTTGGTCCATAAATAATGCTGCCAAGTTTCCAATGTTCGAATAAGAGCATACAATTCTTTGTCATAAGTGGAATAATTTAGAACAGGCCCGCTCAATTTTTCACTAAAATATGGAACTGGTTTTCCCTCTTGCAACAAAACACCACCCAATCCAATTCCACTAGCATCACATTCAAGCTCAAAAGTTTTATTAAAATCAGGAAGTTGGAGGAGAGGTGCATGTGTCAACTTATCTTTCAGCATATTGAAAGCATTCTCTTGCTCTTTGTCCCAACGAAAAGGCACTCCCTTCTTCGTAAGCTCGTTCAATGGTGCAGCAATGGTGCTGAAATTCTGCACAAAGCGACGATAGAAACCAGCAAGTCCTAGAAAACTCCGCACCTGTGTAATAGTCTTTGGTATAGGCCATCCCTGTATAGCTTCAACCTTAGCTTGATCAACCTCAATTCCCTGTGGAGTCACAACATAGCCAAGGAAAGACACTCGATCGGTGCAAACGGTGCACTTCTCAAGATTACCAAACAAACGTGCATCTCGTAACGCATTAAAAACAGCACGCAAGTGATCAAGATGGTCAACCATGGATTTGTTGTAGATCAAAATATCATCGAAGTTACTACAACAAATTTCCCAATGAAAGCACGCAAAACCTCGTTCATTAATCTCATGAAAGTACTAGGTGCATTAGTTAACCCAAAAGGCATGACTATCCACTCATATAGACCGAACTTAGTTTTGAAAGCAGTTTTCCATTCATCTCCCAATTTCATACGAATCTGGTGGTACCCACTACGCAAATCAACTTTAGAAAACACAACAGCACCACTCAACTCATCAAGCATATCATCTAAACGTGGAATAGGGTGTCGATATCGAATGGTGATATTATTAATAGCTCTACAATCAACACACATACGCCATGTTCCATCTTTCTTAGGCACCAAAATAACCGCAACAGCACAAGGACTAAGAGACTCACGCACATAACCTTTGTCGAGCAGCTCTTGCACTTGCCGCTGAATTTCTTTTGTTTCCTCCGGATTTGTTCTGTATGGTGCACGGTTAGGCAAAGATGCACTAGGAATCAGATCAATTTGGTGCTAATCCCTTGCATTGGTGGCAGTCCCGCTGGTATCTCACTTGGAAACACATCTGAATACTCCTACAAAATGTTAGCAACAGCAGGGGGCAAAGATTGCTGCATATCGTGAAGTGAAATCAAAGCATCCTTGCACACCAGAGCATAGGCAACAGAATTACAAGCAACAATTCATTTATATCAGATTTAGTAGCAAGCAAGCAATGCCCTTTTAATCTTATCTCATCTTTCTTATTTTCAGTAGATTTGGCAATTTTAGTGTTCTCAATTTTATCTTTTGCAGCTTTAGCAATATCATCACGCACAATAGCCTCAGGAGACATGGGAAGCAAAACAAATTTCTTATCATGGTGTATGAGAGAATATTGATTTGATCTACCATGATGTCTACAATCTGTATCAAATTGCCATGGCCTACCTAGCAGAATATGACAAGCTTCCATAGGCACAACATCACATTCAACAACATCATGATATGAACCAATAGCAAAACTAATTCGAACCAGCTTGGTTACCTTTACCTTACCGCTATTGTTCAGCCATCAAATGTGGTATGGATGTGGATGTGGTTTTTATTGTTAGTGAAAGTCTCTCCACCATGTCGCTGCTAGCCAAGTTGTTGTAGCTGCCTCCATCAATGATCAAGCGGCAAGAACACTCTTTAATTACACACTTGGTTTGGAACAATGTATGCCGCTGATTTTGCTCCGCCTTCACCATTTGTGCATTAAGCACACGCTGCACAATGAGGCTCTCATAATGCTCCGCATCTTCCGCACCAATCTGTTCATCTAATGGCTCCTCACTACCTGCATTGTCAGCCGCAAGCAAAACAAGTGTTTGTTCATCGAAATCACTACCAGAGGAATACTCACCATCATTGTTACCCACCAAAACTCGCTTGTATGGGCAATCACGCTGCACATGCCCATAACCTTTGCACCGGTGACACTGGATATCTCTTGTTCTACCTGTGGAGGCAACTGAGGAAGTACTACTGGCTGGTTTTGGGCAGAATTTGTTGCTGAATTTGTGAGAACAGCACGTGTCTTGTCACTGGACGGAGGCGGTGGTGCTGAACGACTCGGCAATGGAGTTGGGGGAGGTGCACGCCCAGTCAAGGAAGTAGTCGTACGCTGCTGCCATGCTGCTGATTTTCCTGCAGAAACATTAGACCTTGCACTTGCACGTCGTCCCTGCACTTCTCTTTCAGCTTTACAAGCAATATGAAAACATTTCATTATGCTATTATAATCTTTATATTCAACGATGTCCCAAATTTTTCTATTCACCCCCCCCCACAAATCTAGCAATAGCAGGTTCTTCAGCTTCCTCTATTTGACAACGCAGCATACCCATTTGTAACTCTTGATAATATTCTTCTACACTTTTAGCACCATGTCTCAATTGCTGCAACTTATGTAACAGATCACGTGCATAATAAGGAACAAATCTAGCCCGCATGATCCGTTTCAAAGCATCCCAAGTTTGTGGCATGTTATTAGGATGTTTCTTGCCATGTTCTATCCACCAAACAGAAGCAAATTCAGTAAACTCACTAGTAGCAGCCCTAACACGTGTGGCTTCAGGAAATTCATGGCATGCAAATTTTTGATCAACAGCAATTTCCCAAGTAATATAAGCATCAGGATCATATTTACCATCAAAAGGAGGTATCTTAAATTTAATCTTGCTAAAAGCATCATCATTACCATGTACCTCGCGTTGTCGATGACCACCCATACCTCGACGATTATAACGTTGCCGATGGCGAGCAGGATCTTGGTCTTCGACTTCAGTATCTGCACAATAAGCATTGTCTTCAAAACTTTCTTCATTCTTGTCATCTCCATCTTTTCCAGTGGTGGTTTTAGCATGCATCTCATCAAATCGCCTCAAAAGTACAGCAAGACTCTTGTCCATGCGAGCCACTGACGCCTCCATCTTTGTAAGCTTGCTATTGGTTGCAATCTGGGAGGCCTCCAATTGCCAAATCTTGTCATTTGTCACCAGCAAGTCATTGTCAATCCCCCTGTTGTGCCGCTTCACCAACCTTTCAAAATGTTGTATGATGCCCTTGGTGCGAGGAGACCGTGGAGTCTTTTCACTTTGAGATCCATCACCATCATCTTGAGAGCCTGTCATGGTTGAACAAACAGTGGCAACAAGAGGAACATGTGAAGAAATAAAAGCCCTACAGCTAATAGGATGTAGGTACTATAAGGCGCTCACTCTCAACCTGTGATACAAGCTCTTACCAATTCTTACCTCGCTCGATAGAAGGGCACGACTACCAACAAGTCTGCAAACCTGGAATGACGTGTATCGGTGCCGCAGCAACAAGACCTGTAAAGCTGTAGTCGGATATGTGGAGCTATAGGTGGGCTGAAAACAAGGAATAGCTAGCACCACGTTAGTTAAAACAAAGCAAGCTGAATAATCATTCAACGGTGGTACTGTGCTAGTCCTAGCCTAGACCGTGCTAGAGACGCGAGCCTGGACACAAAGGTAGTCACAACACACCACCGAAAAGCAATCACAATGACCAGCCCCTTTCTTTCTTCTTTTTCTTTTGCTTCTTTTTTTTGTTTTTTCTTTTTCTTTTTTTTTCTTTTTTTCAGGAGTCCTCAAAACTGAATATATGAACAAAGAGGATCCCAAACAGCTAATCACCACAGAAACTTTTTCTGAAAGTACAGGGGTATTCTGGTAAAAAAGATCTGTTTATGGAGTACTCTCTCTCTCTAGAGTAAGGCACACTGATTTATTTATGCACAATCTTGGAGAGGTCGAGTATGAATATGGAGTACTTTTGCCTTCCCGGAACACGTCAATATATAAGCACAAAGAAACAGCTGCACGGTAAGGTAACACGAAGCAGCAAGCAATTCGGACTCCGAAACCGGTTTGGTTTTCCTTTTCTCGCAGTTAGCCGATTTCTGGTCAGATTGGATCACCAATGAGTACTCAAATTCGCCCAACACAGGAACCAATAGGTAGCGTACAGTTGTGACTGAAACATGACAAGAACTCGAAACTCTAAACGACCAGAACTAAGACCAGCAACTCGACGCGGCCGATGCAACCGAAAACTTAACAAGCCCTAACTAAGCAGTATTAGCAAGGCTCAAAGGGTTTATAGGATTACGGTAAAACTAATCTACTAATTTTTTTGGCTTTTGTGTACTGTAGGAAAAAAATAGGGGGAAGGATTGGAATCTCTCACCGAACAACCTTGCTCTGATTACCAACTGATGTCAACCCGCTAGGGTTTATGCCCGATCTTTTGATGAGAGGCGTGGGGGATAACTCGATTGGAGGAGACGACATTGATGGCCTGACTACAGCCTTTCAAAGACTGCGCCTTAGCAACCGATACACCACCTCCTATGGATGCCGTGATTTTGTGGAAGCACGTCACTAGGTCCTGTCCTGCAAGCAATCGAAGAACTAGCAAGAACAAGTATCGAACAAATACTAAAATTACTAGATGGGAATGAAGTGTTCAATCTCAAACTCAATCACAAACGAAGTGGGGTTCTGAAGACTCGAAGACGGGCGGCTGGACCAGCACGCGCGCTTACAAGCAAGTAGCAATGGCTAAACTTCATCTAAACAAAACCAAAGTGTTATTGGCGGCGGCTAAGGGGTATAAGACAAGGGAGGAAGACCATGGGGGTGCTAGGGTCATGCTCCAACCCTAGGACACGTCCATAATGGACTCTACATGATACACGGCCCATTGGGCCAAAATAAGATGACGCAGCATCATGGGCAGAAAACATCTCGGCGCAAATAGATGATTCTGGCCGACTCCCAATAGATATGGATGTGTGGTCAGATCCGTTGGAAATTAGACTTGATAAGCTTTCCGTGAAGTACTTGAATGCCCCAATCCAAGTCTTTATGCGACCGTGGTGTCCATCACAACTTGAAGTCTTTCTGCAGTCCGAATCCAGCCCGCGCGAATCCTTTTCGTTCTAGATCCTCTCCATGATTCCTAAGCAAAACAAGAGTGCACGGGTCTCCACGGTCTAAATATGATGAACATGAACTCAGGAGTGAACTCACCGAATGATTAAGTTGTCTAGCACGAGCACGGGTAATAGGACCGGCAATGATAGGACAAGATGGCGTGGCTGTATCGTTGGCAGTGATGTCCTCATCACATTCTTTAAAGAAAGATGTCCTCAGCTTTAAGATATGCTTGGGAGGTTCATTCTTGCATGTATTTGTGTCTATATTTGTATTAGCTTCAGAAACAAAGTTTCCTTCCTTCTTCTTTGTTTCAGCAACAAAGGAACCAAACTTACAAGTATTGCAACGATAATCAGAAGCATTAGTTGAAACACTGTAGAATCATGAGGACCAGCAATTGTAGTTTTTGGATCAGTTATGGCCACATCATTCTCCACTCCATGAAGCAAAGCCGTCTTCGGCTTTGGCATGCATTTTGGATGAGTTTTTAGTTTTTTGGCACTAGCAAATATTGCAGCTGTAATATTACTATCATGCATTTGTTTCAGCACATGACCTCCCTTATGCATAAATGAATAACTATTAGAACGACCTCCATGTGTTGCATAAAGATCAAATTGCCATGGTCTACCCAGCACAATATGACAAGCACTCAATAGAGCTACATCACAATCTACGGTGTCAACATAATTCCCAATAGAAAATTTCACCCTCACCTTGTGAGTAATTTTTAGCGTACCACTTTGATTCATCCATTGCATATAACATTGTGTTGGAAGCCGCCTCATAGACAAAGATAAGGAGTGCACCAAATATGAACTAATAGCATTTGTGAAGCTACTGTGGGACTAGGATCCCTAGGGCCACTCATTCACGGGATTAAACTACTCGGCTACGAGGAGTTTGCCCGACCACTCCAAAGTAGTCGGTGTGGGACCATGATCCCTAGGGCCACCTATTCACAGGATTAAACTACTCGATAGGGAAAGTTTGACCCGACTACTTCAAACCAGTCGGCTATGGTGCAAAACGGCGTAGTTGATTGATGTAACTAGTCGTGTACTGTTAGGTGGTGTTCCACTAGGATAAATCCCATGGGTACCATCCGTCGAGCATTGGACAACTCTTCCCGTGGTTTCCTGCTGTATTAAACATACATGGGATTAGATTAGCATATCTACAAGTACTCTTACAAGAGAAATGAGAGGTTGGTAGCGACTTACCGATAAGGAACCACTCGGATTTCCAGTCACCGCATGAGTCTTTAATCGGCATGTCAAACCATTGTTCCCTCTTTTTCTAGCAGAATTGAATTCCAGCCCCACCGACTACTTCCATTCGCTAGAAAGTAGGTTGCGGCTTGATATGATACAAGGTGCGGAAAAGTGCAAGCCTGGGTTTGATGCCAAGAAACGCTTTGCAAGCATGGATAAAGACAGCAAGATTCAAAATTCCATTGGGATTAAGATGGTGAAGTTGCAGCTTATAAAAATCCAGGAGATCTTGCATAAAAGAAGAAATCGGCAGCCCCACACCACGTTCAAAAAAAAGATAGAAAGAGAGGAATCACATCAGTGTTTTCAGTGGGAAAGGGCAGATTCAAGCAAGATCTCCATTCAAGAGTTTGTTCTGATAAGAGTAAACCTTGGCCGACTAAGCTGTTCAGATCATCGGTGGAGGCAGTGCATTTTCTCCATGCATTAGCAGGTGAAGGCGGCGATTTGGAATTGACCCTTGTGTTTGGATCCACCAGCGATGACCTCTTCCTTGTGGACTTCCTCTCCGAGGCTTTGGAAGATCTAGCTTCGTCGGTGTTCTTCACTGTGCCCTTCTTTTGGCCCATGGTCACTGAGCGTGTCACGACCTTGCACTTCTCTCGCATTCACTAATGGCGGAGCAGCTGCGTAGGTTTCACGGCTTTAAGCTCGGGGGCTGCAGAAATTCGGGGACTACAGCTTGGGGGCTGCGAGGGCTTGGCAACTATCAGCTCTATGCTCTGGAAGGACGACGACGATGGCACACTTAACAGATGCGAAGGAGCGAGCTCATCGAACGAGTTTTATCGCCTTCAGCTTTTTAAAGCGAAGGGTGCAACCACTCCAAGAGCGCGTACATCTCGGGTACGACTACGAAGGTGATTCAGATCCTTCAAGGATGGCACCAAAAATCATTGGAGATGACACTATGCTCATGCAGTTGAATCGCATGTTCACCAATGTTGCCGAAAAGCTAGTCATCACCGAGGAGTACTCGAAAGCCAGACCTCCAAGCTCAGTAAGTAACCACACGCCTTGTTTTGTAAGTAATCAAAATTCATCTAACTGATTGGTATGATGTAGTATTCTACCGAAGAACCAGTCGGTGGACTGACGAACCAAGAGTGGGAGGAATTCGACGAAATTTCCTCAAAGAGGGCCAAAGATGCTGAAGCTCATCCAGCTGTAGAAGATGAAGAAGTCGTCCAGGACACAGATGAAGAAATACCTATTGAGGATCCCAAGAGTAAAGTCCCTTGTGCCTGGTCCACTTTTCATTGAAGATTACCATACAATCGGAGTAGAAAATCCTGACAAGTGTGATCCGCCACCCAAAATCTTGTGGGGAAACTTTAAACCAGAGTGCTCTAAGGAGCCCCCAGTAGTACCTCCAAACCTGAAGAGGAAAAGATTTGCTAGAGCTCGGTCAACGGACTCTCCTCAAGGTGATTGTGATCACTCTGCGGATATATCTGAATGGATCAAGATCTCCAGATTCTTGACAGCGCCACAAAACTCATCCATGACTAGTGCCATGGGTAGCAGTGCAACTGGGAGCACCATTAGTTCGAAGATAACCATGCCCAAGCTTCCATCATTTTCTTTCAAGCCAAAGGCATTACCTCGTGTAGAGTAAGTATAGTCGAGTCTCATGATTTTGTCTTTGGAAAATACTCGAGTAGTTTGTGAACAACTTTGTCATTGGTTTTATGACAGATCACCAAATCAAGCTTTCCTAAAGGCAATGCTGACCGGAGAAGGTGGTCAACAACCCTCTACGGCTGCAGACACTAAAAAGTATCCCGAACAACCAGCCGCCGAAGAACAGCTGAATCAGTCCTTGCAAGAACCACTTGCTGAAGCTGGTCTGGACCAAGCTGCAAAATTACCCCCTAGTACAGAGCTGGAAAAGGAGCCACAGGTGAAAAAATCCCCTGCTGCCATGGAAGTTGATGCCGGCGCTGTTGCTGTGGACAACGAGGTACTTGATCTGAACAAGTCTCTTGAAGGGAGCCCAAAAGCTGCACCGCAAGTACCCGAAGGAAGCAGTGCTCCACCAGCCGCACCAGAGGAAGTTGTGGATGCAGAAGCCAATGTAGAGGTATGTCCAATTACTAGATATGTTCAATCTGGTCCACCCATTAACATACCTTGGTCACTATTTGTGACTGCTATGATGTGTGATCTGCAAAAGACACATATTGATAGAATAAAAGAAATAGAGTTGCCTGACAAGGCTGTTAGCGCAAGCACTCTACAATCAAAGGAGGAAATTCCCTAAGAAGTAAGTAACTTTTGTTAAAAGTACGTTAATGTAATTGCACAACCAGCATTATAATGCGGATGACTAACTACCAGTCTTATAGGTTGCTGTCATAGAGGGCAGTATGGATAGCGAAGCTGTTCAACTCAAGAAGCATCTGGAAGCTGCCTTGGTAAGGACTTGGTTGATGTAGTATATTGTACTCCCAGAAATTAGAAATAACCAACATAACATCAATTGTAGGATTTGGTTGCAAAATTGCAACAACCCAGTAATGCTGGACTAGAAGCTCGCATCAAGGTGCTTGAGGAGGATCTGGCGACATCATTGGAAGCCAGGGAAACCACTTGAGTGGAGCATCAGAAGATGATTGATAACCTTCACAAGCAACTCGAGTCGCTCGGCGATGAGAGGTCCAAGCAAGACACTCGCAACCGCAAGCTGCAGGCTCAAAACACAAGTACTCTATCTTTTGGATAAAGACAATGCTTTACAATCTTTGTTAAAGATGCTAATATACTGTGACTTTTTCACAGAATTACAGAGTTCTGCAAGAATGCCGTGAAGGATTGCGTGAACCGCCTACTAGCCATGGTAAAGGCACACAACCCAAAAGCCAAGCTAGAAGTGGAGACTTTGCCTGATGGGGGTACCTTGGAAGAATTCGAGGCTTTAGTTGTTGAAACTGAGCCTATTGTTGTGAAGTTCATTGACTCTAGAGTAAACAGAACATTCTTGGCATTTGTAATATCGCTACTGTTTAAGCAGTTTACTTGATTCACTACAATTTAAGTAGTCGCGTGTTCATTGCTACTGATTAAGTAGTCTTTACCCGTAGCTACTTGTTAAGCGATCGTATGTTCGTTGCTACTGGTTAAGTAGTCTTTGTGCTACTTGTTAAGTAGACTTAATGAATTTTGCTACTTGTTAAGTAGACTTAATGAATTTTGCTACTTGTTAAGTAGACTTGTTACGTTTTACGTGGTACGTTGAATACATTTAGTACAACGACTCGTGGTAAGAAGAATTTCTGCTGATAGCAAATGTAGTCATTTTAAGACAGTTTGGGCTGCTAAGGCAAGCCGAAAGGACTACTTTGTAGTAGTTCGTGCGTTTTACGCATGATGGCGATACTAACGTATGAGAAACACATACATGATTAAACTCTAATGAGCTCCTGAAGTGCAAAAGTCGAGGAGTCTGTCGTGATTGTTTTTAACGAACTATAAACAACGAAAGAGACTCATGCCCTCTAATGAAGGCGTGGCGACAGAGGAAACGAGACTAACTCCTTACAACCGTGTATGGGTTGGGATAGCTCGACCAAGACTTCTAAAGCTTAATGCCACTTTCAGAGAAAGCAGTCTTGGATCCTTTGCGCTAAATCAAAGCTACCTCGTGCCTGTGCTTTTTAAGCAGCAGGCTTACTTAGGACCCCTCTAGTGAGAGTAGTGCTGGTGAAAAGACATTGCAACTTGTAGTTGCCAGGGAGACATCATCTTTATTGATTTTTAATCATGATGAGTACATTGGAGAGATTACATGAACCCGTGTTATGGGTAAAACTTGCGCGGGTGCTTGATGTTCCACACATTTGGCAAGTCTTCACCTTCCTGAGTTTGGAGACGATATGTTCTAGCCCCAATAACTTGCTTGATGAGGAACTGACCTTCCCAGCGTGACACAAGCTTATGGAGGCCATCAGTCTTCTGAATGTGCTTCAGCACCAAGTCTCCTATGACAAAAGAATGAGGCTGGATGGAGCGCTGATGATAGCGGCGTAGGCCTTCAAGGTACCGGGTGTTCTGGATAAGAGCTGTCACCCGTGCCTCTTCGACGCCGTCGACATCTTGGAATCTTTTTTACTGGGTGAGCTGTTCATCGTAGTTTTCCAGTCGTGGGGCTTCCCAAAGGAGATCAGTAGGAAGTACCGCTTCAGACCCGTAGACTAGAAAGTATGGCGACTGCCCAGTAGCGCGGCTAGGCTGAGTGCGTAGCCCCCAGAGTATCGCGGGTAGTTCTTTGGCCCACTTATGAATCTCAATCGAATACTTGTCACAGTAGTATTGGAATTCTCCGCTGGTGAAGACTGATCCCAAGTCCGTGATAATTTCATGAGGAACACCGTATCTCTGGACAATTCCGTCAAAGAACTTGATCAAATTTCCAGCCTTTGTGTTAACCAATGGCTGAGCTTCAATCCACTTAGTGAACTTGTCGATGGCTACTATGAGCCACTCAAAACCACCGGGAGCTTTAACCAGGGGTCCACGAGATCCAAGCCGCAACAAGCGAAGGGCCAGGATAGGGGGGTCGTGTTGAGCTCATGTGCTGGAACATGAGTTTGACGAGCGAAGAACTGATAGCCTTTGCACTTCTTGATGATGTCCTCAGCATCCACCTTGGCTGATGGCCAGAAGAAACCGGCTCTGTAAGCTTTCGCGACTAATGTACATGAAGCTGCGTGGTTGCCACAGACGCCTCCATGGATTTCTTCCAACAATGCTCTCCCTCGATCAGTTGTGATGCACTTCATCGGAACGTTGACCAAAGCCCCACGTTGATAAAGCGTGTTGTTCACCACAACATAGTTTGCCGCCCTGCGTTTTACACGGACTAGCTCGTTTTCCTCCTTCGGGAGTTTGTAGTCTCTTAGATACTCGATGAACAGGG
Source organism: Echinochloa phyllopogon (assembly GCA_033239725.1). NCBI lineage: Eukaryota > Viridiplantae > Streptophyta > Magnoliopsida > Poales > Poaceae > Echinochloa > Echinochloa phyllopogon. The sequence goes on along the minus strand of BTCW01000014.1, from coordinate 32,887,013 downwards.
TCATCTAGTCGGTATCAATGACCATGACTTGTGACGGTTGTGGTAGCTGTGAAGTAGTTTCTTCAAGTGCCGGCTCCTTAATGGATGGCTGGTGCAGCTCATGCACAAATATTTCCGCTGGTACATCAGCGCGGCTTGATCCTAGCTTGGACAGGGCGTCGGCAGCAACATTATTGTCGTGGATGACATGATGGAACTCTAAGCTGTAGAAATTGCATTCAAGCTTGCGAACTACCATGCAGTAGGCGTCCATGTTTTCTTTGGAGCATTCCCAGTCTTTGTTGACTTGGTTGATGGCAACCGCAAAATCTCCGTAGATAACGAGTCGTTTGATACCAAGCGATGCAGCCAAGCAGAGCCCATGCAGCATGGCTTCGTATTCTGCTTCATTGTTTTAAACTTTGAACGTAATTTGGAGGACGTATTTAAGTTGATTGCCTTTGGGGGATATGAGTAATACACCAGCTCCTCCACCTTCCAATTTCAACGATCGATCAAAGTACATGGTCCAGTGTTCTGGGCGAGTAGTTGCCCTGGAGTACTAGAGCTTCGTCCACTCGACCGTGAAATATGCAAGGGCTTGAGACTTGATAGCCGTCTGGGGAGCGAAATCAAGGTGATATGCCGCTATTTCTGCCTTACATTTGCAAATGCATCCAGTCGCATTGGGGTTGTTGAGAATTTCTCCCAGTGGAAACTTAGTGACCACTGTGATCTTGAATGCCTGGAAGTAGTGTCTCAACTTGTGCAAGGTGATGAAGATCGCGTAGAGTAGCTTCTGGACTTGGGGATAGTGAATCTTGGACTCTAATAGTACTTCGCTGATGTAGTAGACTAGCCGCTGTACTGCGAATACATGACCCTCTTCTTGTCGCTCAACCACGATGACTGTACTGACCACATGACTAGTGGCTGCAATGCACAGGTAGAGATGATCATCTTTGGATGCAACAACAAGTACTGGGGATGTAGATAATTAGGTCTTGAGTTGTTCAAAGGTCGTGTTCGTCTCTGTAGTCAAAACGAACTGGTCTTGCTTTTTAAGCAGCTTGAAGAAAGGAAGGCCCTTTTCTCCAAGTCTTGAGATAAATCTGTTCAGGGTTGCGATAAGCCCGTGAGCTTCTGGACGTCCTTGACATTCTTTGGGGCTTCCATGTTAAGGATAGCTGTGATCTTTGCGGGGTTTGCCTCGATGCCTCTATGACTGACCATGAATCCTAGCAATTTCCCAGACGGTACGCCAAAAACGCACTTAGTCGTGTTCAGCTTCCAATGGAAAGTTATGAGGTTATTGAATGTTTCCTATAGGTCAGAGATGAGGTTCTCTGGTTCTCTTGTCTTGATGTCCACATAATCAACATATGCCTCTAGATTAGTGCCGATTTGTGATCCTAGGCATTGTTGTATGGCTCGTTGGTATATGGCTCCAGCGTTCTTCAATCCAAAGGACATAGTGGTGTAAAAGTATGCACCAAAGGGAGTGATGAACGAGGTCTTGATCTGATCCTCCTTCTTCAGGGCTATCTAATGGTACCCTGAGTAGCAGTCAAGGAAGCAGAGAAGTGCGTAGCCAGCGGTGGAATCCATGACTTGATCAATGTGTGGGAGGCCCATAGGATCCTTTGGGCAGTGTTTGTTGAGGTCAGTGTAGTCAACGCACATCCGCCACTCATTGTTGTTCTTCTTTCTGACCAAGACGGGGTTAGCCAATCACTCTGGGTGAAAGACTTCTTTAATGAAGCCGACCGCGAGTAGTTTGGCGATTTCTATCTTGATTGCGTCGTGTCTGTCTTGAGCAAAGCGTCTTAATCGCTGCTTCTTAGGTTTCGCATTCTTGTCAACGATGAGTTTGTGCTTGACAAGTTCCCTCAGAACACCAGGCATATCGGATGGTTTCCAAGCAAAGATATCATTATTATCACGAAGGAACTTGATGAGCGTGTCTTCCTATTTACAATCTAAGTCTGCCCCTGTAAGGGCAGTCTTGGACGAGTCACCCATCCCAAGATCTACAGTTTTAAGCTATATTTCTTTGGAGGGCTTGAAGCTTGTGCTTGTTGGTTTCTTGCTGGGTACCTCCAGGTCTTCCTCCTTTGACTTGTTTGCCAAAGCGAGTACATCTAGCATCTGTATAGGAACTTGCGAGGTGGCGGCGAACTCCACGGCTTCCACGTCACAGTCGTAGGCAATCTTCAGGTCTCCCTTTAGGGAGAGCACTCCTTTAAGAGCAGGCATCTTGAGAACTAGGTACACATAGTGCGGGATTGCCATAAATTTGGCGAGGGCTAGTCGCCTAAGAATCGCATGGTACGAGGTTTCAAAGTCTGCCACTTCAAATTTGATGTACTCGGTCCTAAAGTTGGCTTCTGTCCCGAAGGTGACTGGGAGCGTAACTTGGCCCAGAGGAACTGCGACATTGCCTGGTACGATGCCATAGAATGGTGTGTCAGTGGGTTTCATGTACCTGGTGATGTCAAGGCCCATCTTCGTGAATGTCTTCGCAAAGATGATATTGAGCCCACTGCTGCCATCAATGAGTACTTTGGTCAGTCTTTACTTGCGCCACGACTGGATCCAAGACTAGTGGATATCTGCCTGGGTTGGCAAAGTTCGTCCATTGATCCGCTCTGGAGAACATGATAGGGACTTCAGACCACTTCAAGTATGTTGGAGTGGCTGGTTCGATTGCCATGATCTCACGGAGCGTGGGCTTCTTAGCCCATTTCTACTAGTTTAAGGACTTGCGTTGAACAGGACTGCAACGATGTTTTCGACTTGGGGTAGCCATTGCCGGGATCTTGGTTGTCCTTGTTGTCCTTTTTATTCTTGAGGGGGCCTTGCTTGTCAAACTCTTGTTTGATGTAGAAGCAGTTGGCCAACGTGTGCTTTCCGTTAGGATGATAAGGGCAAGGACTGCTCATGATGTCGGTTACCGCGCTTTTCTTCCGTGAACGGCGCTCAACTGTCGCGACTGTGTTGTCTGGCTTGCACTTCTTATTGTCACGGTTGAACTCGCGTTTGTTGTTGTTGCGGTGGTCGTTGCGATCCTTGTTGTTGTTGTTGTTGTTGTTGTTGTTGTTGTTGTTGTTGTTGTTGTTGTTGTTGTTGTTGTTGTTGTTGTTGTTGTTGTTGTTGTTGTTGTCGCGATGCCTGTCAAAGCACTCGCGATCATCTTGATTGGCCCACTCGTCTACTATCTCCCTGAGTTCACCTATGTCTTGAGGGCGTCGTCTTCCAAACTCGCGGTGTAGATCCCTAGTGTACAAGCCATCATGGAAGAAGTCGATGACCTCGCGATCGGAGATGTCTATGATCGTGGCTCTTTTATCAAAGAACCGCTGGATGTACTTCCGTAGAGTCTCTTCTTTTTCCTGTTTATAGGCTGCCAATTCATAGCGGGTTCCGGGTCGTGCCCAGGTTCCCTGGAAGTTAGCGGTGAATTTCCTGGTAAGGTCTTCCCAAGAATCAATGGACCCGGGGCAGAGGCCCTCAAGCCATGTCAACGGTGTGGTGTCTAGCATGACGGGGAAGTAGATGACTTTGACGTTGTTGGAGCCTCCCGCCATCTGGATGGCAGTCGAGTAGACTCAGAGCCATTGTTTAGGATCTTGTTTGCCCGTGAACTTCTCGATTCCAGTTGGCTTAAACTTGGAAGGGCACTAGATCTTCTTGATGCGGCTGGAGAAGGATGGGAATCCGTCGTACTTGTCGCCTAATGATTCCTCTCGCCGACTGTTGTAGACGTTGTAGCCGGAGCTTGGAGGAGAATCGTAGCGGTGAGGTCGTGGAGTGTCGTCATGGCGGCCACGACTAGGTGGCCGGGAGTTGTCCTGATGCCCATGGTTACGTGGTGGGCAGTTGTCCCGACGACCACAGTTACATGGTGGAGAATTGTCTCGATGTCCACGTTTACGTGGTGGGGAGTTGTCCCGATGACCACGGTTACATGGTGGGGAGTTGTTGCGTGGATGCTCTTGATCGCGTGAGCGCTCTTGATCACATGGACGGTCGTCTTCGCAGGGCAGAGGACCGTAGCGGAGATTTTATTCCTCACGTCGGCATAGTTCCGACTGAATGTGGTGTTGTCTGCTCGTCTGGATTACAGTGCGAGCATCATGACCGGCGTTGATGTTATTGCGGAGGTCTTGTGATTCCGCCGCACTGCCGCATGGTCTTCTGGTGTTGTCACCGCGTCCACGCTCCTGATCTTGTTCGCGCGCCGCCCTGTAGTGGCAACGGACTAGTCCTGGGTAGCACCCGCTGTGCCCTGCGCAGCTGTAACTGCAGGGTCACCCCGACCACGTCTGTGCTCTGAGCGCCTTGTAACGGAGGTGTGTTGGCTTGATCCAGTAGTCAGCAGGTCTTTGCATGCTGTTTCCAGGAGCGCCATAGCTTGCATGACGACAGGAGTGTCGCCCAAGGCCCTGATGATCTCTGTCGCTGCGACAAGGTTAGCTGGTGCGTCTTGGAATACCAGCTGGTCTCCCACCATGGCGAAATCTTGGATGAGGTTGCGGGTTACGCCTGCACGTAGGGATGCGTGCAGACGCCGCTCCTTACGCTTTGCATTTTTAACGCGTCGCACCGTTGCTTGTTCCTCTCTCTCCAGGGACAGAAGGCTCTTCTGCGGAGATGTCAGCCACCATCTTGTTGTTGTAGTGAGTGCCCTGGCCGGCATTGCCTGCCCTGAATACCTCATGACTGGGATCGGATATTCCGGTGTATGACACGATCTGGGTGGTGGAGAGGTTCTCGCTCGAACCCTCTGGTGAGGGGGTGAGCGAATCAGTATCACCGTCCTGGTAGGGGAGTTTCTCAAGGATGACCACAACAAGTCTTGACTCATTGTCCCGATAGGTGTCAGTGGGGAACTCCCCGGGCCAGTGAACAATAAGTCCTCCTGGCGACCTGGTAACGACTAGTCCCGATGGGAGACGGGCGAGTGGTTCCTCCAACTCGAAGTTGGTGTTGACCTGAGCGCAGCAATATAGGCGTGCCACGTTGTCAGGTGTGTCGCTCAGCAGGAACGTGAAGTCATCTTCTTCATCGTTCTCTAATGGCTTATGCGCCGACTCAGAGTCCTTGCAACGATCCACGATCAGGCTTGGCGTTTGACTTGTAGTCGTTTTGGACTCCGCGGTATACATCTGTTGATATATAACCGCGGTGTTAGAGAGTCTGAGGGGGAGTTGGGCCGGGGGATGTCCGATGGCATAGCCGATTCGGAGTTCCCAGTTCCTTCCATAATTGGAAGAGAGTTGTACCTGGACTCCACTTGGGGAATCCCGATTGGAGTCGAAATCGGAGTCAAAGTCGAGCTCGATGTTGCGAAGCGTGTCGGAGTCGAGGTCGAAGTCGAAGCCGAAGTAGTCATCGAGAGTTGAATCTCGACGAGATCACGGAGCGGCTCTGGTGGAGTCGCCGTCATCAGGTACGAGCCTGGGCGATCTGCGAGGAGATTCACGAAACCGCCTTTACCGTCGGCGATGAAGGTCCAAGCGCCAATGATGAAAGTTGCGTCGTCTTCGATGCCGCGAGCTTTGAAGGTTGATCCCATCGCGCCTAATGGCGAGCTTTCGGCGAGTAGCCCCATTGTGGGTGCCAAAGTGTTGAAGATTTATGTCGACTATGTCTGTCTAGGGGTATCACGGACAGTAGATTGTGGGGTCTCACCGAGTTCTAGGAATGATGGTGCAGGTTCGGGCCGCAAGTAGCGTAATACCCTACGTCCTGTGTGCTTGATTGTATTGCACGTGAGTTGAGTTGTTTTGGAGGGGTCCCTGCTCCGCCTTATATAGTCCGAGGAGCAGAGTTACTAGTCGGTTACATGATCCTAGTCGTATACACAATGGAGTACTACAATAGGGTACTTTAGAAGCTAGGGTTCTTGTGCGGAACAGTGCCCGTGGCGCATCGCATTCCTTCATTAGGGCCGGTTTTTTAGGGATAACATTCCTAACTAACCACCTGTGATGAGATCCTCGGATCGTTCAAATCGGTGAAGATTTTTTAAAGATTCTTTGACCTTTAAATAAAATATATTTGTTTTAAAGCTCGGGGGCTGCTAGCGGATAATCCGGGATTTGATTTTCCGAAATTTATGGCTAAAGCTCCTCAAAGACCTTCGGCTAGTTTTAACAAAACTAATCGAAGCTCGGAGGCTATACCCAATGGGTGCACCTACTTGGTGCACACCATTGAACTACTCGGTTTACAAGATTTAAGTCTGCTTTTGAACCTTCGAGTACTTAAAAAGTAGGCAAATGCTCGGGGCTACACCCATTGGGTGCATATAAAAGATGCACTCCAATGAAGACTACTCGGAAGAGAAGACTTGAGCGTCTTGGGCTTAGCTCCAACTACTCGAATCATAAAAAGATGGTGCCTTGAAGATGTTAAAACAGATTCAAGACTTGAAGCAAAGGTGCAAGATGCTCGGGGGCTTATGGGACCAGGATCCCTAGGACCACCTATTCACGGGATTAAACTACTTGATAGGGAAAGTTTGACCCGACTACTTCAAACCACTCGGCTATGGTGCTCGGGGGCGTAGTTGATTGATGTAACTGGTCAGGTACTGTTAGGAGACTCCCTAAAGTACCCTGTTGTAGTACTCCATTGTGTATACGACTAGGATCATGTAACCGACTTGTAACTCTGCTCTCCGAACTATATAAGGCAGAGCAGGGACCCCTCCAAAACAACTCAACTCACGTGCAATACAATTAAGCACACAGGACGTAGGGTATTACGCTAGTCGCGGCCCGAACCTGTCTAAATCTTTGTGTTGCGTGTGCACCATCATTCCTAGAACTGGGCGAGACCCCGCAATCTACAGTCTGGGATACACCTAGACACACGTAGTCGACATAAATCTTCGATAGTCGGTTGTGGTGCAAGACGGTGTAGCTGATTAGGAGAACTAGTCGTGTACTGTTAGGAGACTCCCCAAAGTACCATGTTATAGTACTCCATGTTATATACGACTAGGATCATGTAACCGACTTGTAACTCTGCTCCCCGTACATATAAGGCGGAGCAGGGACCCCCAAAACAACTCAACTCATACACAAGGCAATCAGGCATACAAGACGTAGGGTATTACACAATTTACGGCCCGAACCTATCTAAATCTTTGTCTCGTGTGTGCACCATCGTTCCTAGAATTCAGCGAGACACATGATAACTACTCTCTGAGGTACCCTAGGCAGGTACTCAGTCGTTAAACATTGACATCTGGCGCCCACCATTGGGTAGCTCACCTCAAGCTTACCATCAGGCGCGATGGGATCAAGCTTCAACACCGGCGGCATCGAGGAGGGCGCAACCTTTGTCTTCGGCGCTTGGACCTTCATCGCCTTAGGCAATGGCAAGTTCATAAGCCACCTTGCGGATTTCCTGGGCCCGTACTGATGACAGCGACTCCACATGAGCCGCTCCGTGATCTCGTCGAGAAACAACTCTCGGCGGCTACTTCGGCCTCGACTTCTACCTCAACTTTGAGTTCGACTTCGACTCTGACCTCAACTCTGATTGGGATTCATCAAGTCGAGTCTAGGTACAACTCTCTTCCAATCATGGAAGGAGCAGGGGACTCCGAGCCGGCTATGCCATCGGATAACCCCCAGGATCGATTCCCGTTTGGACTCTCCAACTCCGCATCTGTATATCAACAAATATATACCTCGGAGATCAACAAGACCACAAGTAAAGACCCCAACCTGATCATGGATCATTGCAAGGACTCCGAGCCGACTCACAAGCCATCAGAGGACGACGACAAAGATGACTTCACAATCCTGTTGGACGACAACACAAAGTATCAGCATTGCTACGCCCAGTTCAACGCCAAGTTCAAGCTTGAAGAACCACTCGTTCGCCTCCCGTCAGGACTAGTCATTACCAGGACACCAGGAGGACTTGTTGTTCATTGGCCTGGTTCGATTCCATCTGACTCCTACCGGGATAACGAGTCACAACTTGCCGCAGTCATCCTTGAAGATCTACCCTACCAAGACGGCAAGACAGCTTCGCTCACCCCTTCAACAGAAAGCTTGGGCGACAACTTCTCCTGCACTCAGATCATGCCATTCTCAGGGGTCACCGATCCCAGTCGACAAGTCTTCATGGTTGGCACCCATTATGATACAGAGCTTCTTACGGATATCTCTGTTGAAGAACCCTCCACCAACGGAGAAACTAAAGAGCAAAAGACCAGCAGCGCGTACAAGAAATGCAAAACGCAAGGAGAGGTGCATACACGCATGCGTGTAGATGTGACTCGCAACCTCACCAGAGCATTGATATCATGGGAGATCAACCAGTCCTGCGAGAAGCACCGCTCAACATCACCGTGGTAGCAGAGCTCATCGGAATTCTGCCCAGCACCCCTGCCACCAGGCAGGCCCTTATACTACTCCAGACTGCTCGGAACACTCTTGATCCAGCCAACCCTACACCAAGCAGCAATAGATCAGGAAGAAGCATGGGATCAAGACGCACCGAAGAAAACAGACGCGTACAAGGTGACCCGGCAGCCCCAGTTGTACAAGGCGATCCTGCTGCACCAGGCGCTCCGCAAGAACCACCCGCAGGGGCAGCAAGAGACCGAGGACACGATCAAGATGGCGGCAGGAGCCGTGGCGAAGGAGCATGTTCGCAAGACCTTTTCCACACTAACAACGCCAACCGTGATGCACGTTCTGTAATCGTTACAAGTAGACAGCGCCACGTTGATTCGGAACTACGCTGACGCGAAGACTACTATTGTCGCTTCGGTCCTCCACCTCGCCACCAAGAGCCACTTCGCAACCAAGATGCACCCCGCCACCAAGATCCTCCTCGCCATGACGATCCACTACTCTAACAATGAGGGGAACCGCGATCGTTACCACGATCCACCATGCCACAATGAAGGAAACCGCGATCGTTACCATGATCCTCCCACCACAATGAGGGGAACTGTGATCGTCACTATGATCCTCCTCGTTACCACGTACCGCCACAAGACCGTCACTACAATGACCCAAACAACCGGCGCGACTACTACTACATGGAGCCACAGAGGGACAAGTACGATGGGTTCCCAGCCTTCTCCAACCGCATCAAGAACATCCAGTGGCCAGGCAAGTTCAAGCCAACTAGAATCGAGAAGTTTACTGGCAAGCAAGACCCAAAGTAATGGCTGAGAATGTACTTGACTACAATCCAGATGGCGGGAGGCTCCAACGACAACAAACTCAGCTACTTCCCGGTCATGCTGGACACCATGCCGCTCACATGGCTCGAGGGCCTCTGCTCCGGGTCCATCGACTCCTGGGATAAACTCACCCATAAATTCACCGACAACTTCCAAGGATCCTGGGCTCGGCCCGAAACCCGGTATGAATTGGCGGCTTGCAAGCAAGAAAAAAGGATCAACTCTGCGCCAATATATCTAGAGGTTCTTTGATAAAAGAACCACGATCGTAGATATCTCCGACCGCGAGGTCATCGACTGCTTTCAAGATGGCCTCTACATCAGAGAACTACATCGCGAGTTTAGAAGGAGATGCCCTCACAATGTTGCCTCTCTTAGAAGGATAGCATATGAGTGGGTTGACCAAGACGACCGCAAACGCGAGCGCTTAGATAGGCATCGCGACAACAACGACAACAACAACGACGACGACGACAACAACGACGACGACAACAACAAGGACAACGACAACAACAACAAGGACAATGACAACAACAACGACGACAACAACGATGACGACAACAACAAGGACAACGACAACAACAACAAGGACAACGACAACAACAACGACGACAACAACGACGACGACAACGACGACGACAACAACGACGACAACAACGACGACAACAACGACGACAACAACAACGACAACAACAACGACAACAACAACAACAACAACAACAACAACTACAACAACAACAACAACAACAACAACAGGGACAACAATGATTGCCGCAACGATCGCTCCAACAACTGTGACTTCAACTGCGACAACAAGAAGCACAAGCCAAACAACACAGTTGCAGCGGTTGATCATCCCCAACGTAGGAATCGTCCAGTGGCAGAAGTCATGAATGGTCCCTACCCGTACCACCCTCATGGCAAGCACACGATGTCTCAGTGTTTTCACCTCAAGTAGGAATTCAACTAACACAGCCCTGCTCGAGATAACAACGCTGAAGAGAAGAAGGATGACAAGGACGGCACAGAACCAGGGAATGACTAACCTCAAGTCGAAAACATCGTAGCAGTCTTATTTAGCAGAGAATCACTGAAATAGTCAAAGCGGGCCAAGAAGCTGACTCTCCGTGAGATCATGGCGATCGAACCAGCTACCCCCACATACCTGAAGTGGTCGGAAGTCCCTATCATGTTCTCTAGAACACACAAGTGGACTAACTTTGCCAACCCAGGAAGATACCAACTAGTCTTGGATCCAGTCGTGGCGCAAGCCAGACTGACCAAAGTACTCATCGATGGCGACAGTGGGCTCAACGTCATCTTTGTAAAGACATTCAAGAAGATGGGCCTCGATGTCACCAAGTACTTGAAGCCCACAGAGTCACCGTTCTACGGCATTATACCTGGCAACGCAGCAATACCCTTAGGTCAAGTCATGCTCCCAGTCACCATCGGGACAGAGGCTAACTTCAGGACCGAGTACATCAAGTTTGAGGTGGTAGACTTTGAGACTTCGTACCATGTGATCCTTGGGCGTCCAACCCTCGCCAAGTTCATGGCGATTTCGTACTACATGTACCTCGTCCTCAAGATTCTCGCTCCTAAATGAGTCCTTCCCCTAAAGGGAGACATGAAGATTGCTCACGACTGCGACGTGGAAGCTGTCGAGTATGCGGCTACGTTGCAGGTCTTAATCCAGATGCTGGAAGTACTCGCTTTGACCAATAAGTCAAAGCCTGAAGACCTGGAGATCCCATGCAAGAAGCCTGCCAGCACCAACATTGAGCCCTCTGAGGATGTACAGCTTAAAACCGTTGAACTTCAGAAGCGCGACCCATCCAATACTGCTCTAATAGGAGCAAATCCAGATTGTAAAAAGGAAGACGCGCTCGTCAAGTTCCTCTGTGATAATAAAGATATATTTGCGTGGAAACCATCTGATATGCCTGGTGTCCCTAGGAAACTTGTCGAGCACAAACTTAAAGTTGATGAGAATGCCAAACCCAAAATGATGAGGACATCACATGCTCGGATATGACCATACGCCATGATGTGTGTTCAATGTCATTTTCAAAAATATATAGCTGGATCAAAAAGAGTGTTAAACATACATGGAAGGCATGGAGTACCAAAGAAGTTGACTGGGGACCAATTCTAAGTATTTTCACGTTTTCCATCAGGCTACCACGTCACATTGGCCCAAGGAAGGAAAGAGACCAAATCCAACACGTTTTGAAAAGTCAGGATTCGGACTGCAGAAAAGTGCTGACTTGTGACGGCTGCCACGACTTCATCCGGACTCCGTTTTGGGCGTTTAAGTACTTGATGGAAAGCTAATCAAGTCTCCTTTCAGATGGATCTAAAGTCACCTTCATATCTTTTAGGATGCGGACGCAATCATCGATTTACCACAGATACCTTTTCTGTCCACTATGCTGCGTCACATGAATTTGGGCCGATGGGCCGTGTATCAAGTGGGGCCCAATAGGGGTGTGTCCTAGGGTTGTGGGACGACCATAACCACGTCGTGGTCATCCTCCACCCTCTTTTATACTTCCATATCCACCACAAACAGATCGGGTTTTGTTTAGATGAAAGTTTAGCCATTGCTACTTGCTTGTAAGCGCGCGTGCTAGTCCAGCCGCCTGTCTTTGAGTCTACGGAACCCCACCTCTGTGTTTTTAGATTGGTTATTAACTCCATATTATCAATTGAGTTGCTTGTTCTACTTGTTCTTCGATTGCTTGTAGGAATTACCCTAGTGGTTTGGTTGACCGTGCTCCACAAGATCGCAGCGACCGCTGGAGTTGGTGTATCGGTTGCTAAGGCGCAGCGTCTTTGGACGGTTGTACTCGGGCCGTGAACGTCTCTCTAGTCTAAATCGAAGTTATCCCCCTCTCATCGAAAGATCCGGCGTAAACCCTAGCGGTTTCACATCAGTTGGTAATCAGAGCAAGGTTTATCGGTGAGAGTTATCCAATTATTTGCTGATTTTTTCCCCTATAGTCCAGAAAAGCAAAAAAAATAGTAGATTAGTTTTACCACAATCCTATAAACCCTTTGAGCATTTGCTAGTACTTCTTAGTTAGGGCTTGTTGAGTTTTTGGTTGCATCAGTTGCGTCGAGTTGCTGGTCTTAGTTTAGTCCTTTAGAGTTTCGAGTTCTTGTCACTTTTTGTTTCGGAGTTCCTGTCCAGCACGACACAAAAACTACTGCAGTTTCTGTGTCCAATCTCCAAATTGGGTGTTTTAGTACAATCTGGAAAGCTTAACTTGTGCTCTTTCCAACGCATCTGACCTTGGTCAAAAATTCTTTTTGAGCACTCTGAAATCGCCTTGGAGATTTGCGCATCTGGCTAGCTGAAATAAGAATTGTAAATCTGTTTTGATAGGTGTTGTATGCTGCCATTTGTTTTGGTTATTACATCATCAATCAGAAGATTTTAGTGCCCCAAAAGAAAAGGAAAAGAAGAAAAAAATAGAAAAAAAAGAAGAAGAAAAAATAAAAGAAAAAAAAGAAAGAAAGGGGTTGATCTGTTCATTGTGAGTATCTATTGTTTTCGGTGGTGCGTTGTGACTTCCCTTGTGTCCAGGCTCGCGTCTCTAGCTTGGTCTAGGCTAGGACCAGCATAGTACCACCGTTTAACGATTATTCAACTTGCTTTATTTTAACTAATGTGGTGCTAGCTATTCCTTGTTTTCAGCCCACCTATAGCTCCACATATACGACTACAGCTTGACAGGTCTTGTTGTTGTGGCACCGATACACTATCTTCGAGGTTATTGTCTTGTTGGTTGCCGTCACCTCCTATTTTGCGTGGTAAGAACTTGTAAGAGCTTGTTTTGAACAATTTTAGTTTGAGAGAATTACAACCCACACATCTAGTAGTTGACATGAGGATACATCTTGTTTTTGTGTTTCGTGTTGTCTACTAATCATGGCAGGTGATACAGAAATTTTTGAGCAGTTGGAACTAGACCCTCATCTTCAGAATGTCATTCAACATTTGCCATGCTGGTATGTTTGATCCTGAAGCTTATACTGATTGGGAGCTTAAGGTAGATGCAGAATTTGATAGTTATGACTTGTCTGAACATGAAATGATTTTTGCTGCTTCTAGTGCTTTAACAAAATATGCTTTGATTACATGGAAACATATTTGTAGGCACAATAGAGTTCCACAAACTTGGAAAGTTTTTAAAATGCTTTTTCGAGATGAATATGTTCCTGAATATTATGCTGAAAATGAGATTTTGTTATCTATGAATACTTGCAAGAATGATGTGACCCATGATATTAAAAACTTGTCCACTTTGCATGCTTATCAAGAGCAACAAATAGTAGAAACCATTGTAGATTTACCTTTGTCACAAGATGAATTACTTGTTGTTCCTTGTGATAAAGAGGACTTGTGTGTTGATGATTCTTTTACTCATATGCCACAAGTAGTGAATAAGTGTGATTCTTTTGGCTTGAAACCATACAAATGTGCTGAAGAAAAGCTTTTCCATCCTATTACTTGTGCACAAGATGAACTGAAATTGATGTCTTCTTTAAATACTCTGGGCTATATTGAATTTGATATTCTTTGTGATCTAAAATGTTTAGAGGAGAAGCTTTTTGCATATTCTGAATTTTCATGCTTGTCTAATCATACATATAACTTTATTGGCAAGTATAATTGCAAAGGAGAGTATTTGGTGCATAAAGTTTATATTTGCTCTAATCTAAATTCTTCTTTTGGGCCGCAATACCATGATCAAATAGGGGGCTGCAACTTCTCTTATTCAACAGGTTCAGCCCAAAGAAGGGGAGCATTCCTGGTTGTTGTCGGACATCATAGTTTTCGCTCCATATTCCATCTTCAAACCAAGAACTTTTGAATGCAACTGGAGCAAGTCGAGGATGACTTGCAGCCAAGAAGGGGAGAGTGATGAGGACATCACATGCTCGGATATGACCATACTCCATGATGTGTGTTCAATGTCATTTTCAAAAATATATAGCTGGATCAAAAAGAGTGTTAAACATACATGGAAGGCATGGAGTACCAAAGAAGTTGATTGGGGACCAATTCTAAGTATTTCCACATTTTCCATCAGGCTACCACGTCACATTGGCCCAAGGAAGGAAACAGACCAAATCCAACACGTTTTGAAAAGTCTAGATTCGGACTGCAGGAAAGTGCTGACTTGTGACGGCCGCCACGACTTCATCCGGACTCCGTTTTCGGCGTTTAAGTACTTGATGGAAAGCTAATCAAGTCTACTTTCAGATGGATCTAGACACACCTTCATATCGCTTCGGATGCGGCCGCAATAATAGATTTAACATAGAGACCTTTTCTGTCCACAATGCTGCGTCACATGAATTTGGGCCGATGGGCCGTGTATCAAGTGGGGCCCAATAGAGGCGCATATAGGTTTGTGGGACGACCATAACCATGTCCTGGCCATCCTCCACCCTCTTTTATACTTCTATAGCCGCCACAAACAGATCGGGTTTGTTTAGATGAAAGTTTAGCCATTGCTATTTGCTTGTAAGCGCGCGTGCTAGTCCAGCCGCCCGTCTTCGAGTCTACGGAACCCCACCTCTGTGTTCTGAGATTGGTTATTAACTCCATATTAGAAATTGAGTTGCTTGTTCTACTTGTTCTTGCTTGTTCTTCGATTGCTTGCAGGAATTACCCTAGTGGTTTGGTTGATCGTGCTCCACAAGATCGCGGCGACCGCTGGAGTTGGTGTATCGGTTGCTAAGGCGCAGCATCCTTGGACGGTTGTAGTCTGGCCGTGAACGTCTCTCCAATCTAAATAGAATTTATCCCCCTCTCATCGAAAGATTGGGCGTAAACCCTAGCGGTTTGACATCACAAAAAGTAGCAATTAAGACGCTTTGCTCAAGACAGACGCGATGCCATCAAGGTAGAGATTGCAAAGCTACTCGCGGCTGGCTTCATCAAAGAAGTCTTCCATCCTGAGTGGTTGGCCAATCCAGTACTGGTCAGAAAGAAGATTAACAACGAGTGGATGATGTGTGTCGATTACACGGACCTCAACAAACATTTCCCAAAAGACCCCATGGGTCTCCCGGGCATTGATCAAGTGATTAACTCAACTGCTGGCTATGCATTACTCTATTTCCTCGACTGCTATTCAGGTTATCATCAGATAGCTCTGAAAAAGGAGGACCAGATCAAGACAACCTTCATCACACCCTTCGGAGCGTACTGCTATACAACAATGTCCTTTGGATTGAAGAACGTAGGAGCCATGTATCAACATACCATCCAGAAGTGGTTGTCCTCACAACATGGCATTAATGTAGAGGCATATGTTGATGATATAGTCGTCAAGACAAAGAAGCCAGAAAACCTCATTGCTGATCTGATAGAAACCTACAACTATCTCACGGAGTTTAGGTGGAAGCTAAACCCTACCAAGTGCGTCTTCGGGGTACCATTTGGAAAACTTTTAGGATTTATGGCCAGTCAGAGGAATTGAGGCAAATCCAACCAAGATCACGGCTATCCTTAACATGGAAGCCCCAAATAATGTCGAAGATGTGCAAAAACTCACGGGCTGCATCACAGCGCTCAACAAATTCATATCAAGACTTGGAGAAAAGGGCCTACCTTTCTTCAAAGTTCTCAAGAAATAAGACAAGTTCGTATGGACTGAAGAGGCAAACCAAGCCTTTGAACAACTCAAGGCTTACTTGTCTACTCCCCAGTACTCGTAGCACCAGCCAACTACATATGTGGTCAGTACAGTGATTGTGGTTGAGCGGCAAGAGAAAGGCCATGTATTTCCAGTATAGATGATGGGGACTAGGGGGGTGATCTTTCGTCAGGTGAAGGATAACTCGTTTTGGGTGGAGCAGGACACACCGATCCGGCTTCAAGTCAGCAAACTCGAACCCTACAATCTTAACACCACAACTCCTCTAGTTATCAACTGTGTCACAATCCAGTTGACCTCGTCAAGAAGGCAAATCCCTGTCTGTGAAGCGAAGAACACAAGCAAGAACTCAAAAGAACGCAACTCTAAATGGAAGTGACAAACTACAGATGAATGATTAAGCACAATAGTTGTTTTTGACAGATTAATCTAAGCAAAAACCGAGTCTAAATGACAATGGCAACTGATCTAATAGCCTAGGAACGAGCTAGGGTTAGGGGCGCACCCAGGGGGTGTCCACAACATGGGACGAAGGCCCGACACGATATAAAGCCGAAAAAGGCCCAAAATAGGTGACACAACACCTTTTCGTGGTCACACAGAATGATCCATGAGGCTTCTAGATCTAGGACTAGAACCAAAAGAAGCATCTCTTCATCATGGTTCTAACGCATCTAAGAACGCCCTGATTGGATGTCATATGAGGGAGATATCACCGTTTTGTTGCAGACATGTCGGCTGAATCCGAACCGAAGACGCAGTCCAACATGGCGACTACTTGTAGCTTGGAAATATGGCCGGCTCATGTATGCCCAACGTGGTGATGTCCTCATCATCCTCCCGTTCCTGAATTGGAGTCGTCCAGGACTCCATCCCATCATCAAGCTCCTGCAAAAGGTTAGTAATAGGAGGATGCAAAGTACGAGATAGAAAATTATCTGTAGCATGACACATAGCTCGACCAAGCATAGTATAACAAGGAGCATCAGGGTTGTCACTTAATGCAGCAGTAGCAAATGTAGTAGCAATAAAAGCACATCCCTTTAATTTAATCCCCTTATGTTTATCAGCAAAAGATGCAACACTAGCAGTGTTAGCTTTATCTTTTTCAGCAAGCTCTTGAAAATGTTACCTAATATCAGCAGGCGATAAATGAAGCAAAGACATTTTCTTGTTCTTATGCATGAAAGTATATTTATTAGTTCTTCCATGGTGTACAATGTCATTATCAAATTCCCATGGTCTACCTAACAAAAGAGACGAAGCTTGCATCGGTACAACATCAAAATCAGCATAATCATGATAGGAACCAACAGAAAAATGTTTACGTGCTGATTTACCTTGGTCTTACCACTACTTTTCAATCATTCTAAGTGGTAGGGATGTGGAATTAGGCGTGTTGGCAAGTCAAGCTTCTCTACCAAATCTGAACTCACAAAGTTGTTGCAACTCCCACTATCAATTATGGTGAGCACACGACAATCCTTGATGATGAGGAACATGTGAAATAAATTGTTGTTTTGGAACTTATCCGCGTCCTCATGTTACACCTGCGAACTCAATGTACACTGCACAAGAACCAAGCTAAGAAATTGTGAAAACCCAAGGTGTAATTATGCTAACGAGAATAATTAAACCTAAGTTGCATAAATATGTCATGCATGTTTCATACATATGCACTTGTATGTTTGTGTTTGCACTTAAATTAAATTAGTGCAAATATGTGCATTTAAAATTTAAAACTCAAACCTACATGAGAATCATCATTTCATGTTCATAATATCATGTTTACATATGCTAAGCATCATCATAATCATATATGCTTCATATAAATCATGTATATGCATGTGTTCATGTCCAAAACTTCAATTTTGGTTAAGTCCTCTTGTAGGGCTGAAACTCAAATGAATTTTGTTCAAATTCTGATTCAAAAGTACCCATATATTTTTACATATTTGAAAACTAGAGCTCAATACCTTTCCAATGGTATATGGCAAGCTCAAGGCTTTTGAGTTTAAATATTTCGAAATGGCAGTCAACTATTAGTCAAACCCTGATTTTGAATTTAACCAAATGTAACTTTTGGTCCTTTTGACCAAGCCACCATTTGAAAAATATTTGAAAACTTGAAATGCATGTCACAACAAAAGATTGTTCATTGTGTGATCTTCAAAACTAGCCGCATGTTGTTCAAAAATATGACCTCTAGATATTTAAATTTTTGTACATGAAATGGCTACTTGAAAAGGTTTTCTGCGAATTTGAATTTCAAATCTTTGACCAAGAGAAACATCATCCGATCTACTTTTTGCTAAACTTTTGGCAAAAACTTATTATACCAAAGTTGTAGAGCCCTAAATTCTCCAGGTGCTGTAGTTCAAAATATTTTTGAGTTTAATTCAAAAATTTGGCGCAAATTTGAGTTTAATCGCAGCTGTTCGTGGTTTGAATCTTTCTCTCTCCTAGCCGGCCCCATAGCCACGACAGCGCGGGCCTTGCACGCCGGCCGTGCCACTTGGCTGCCAGCCAGCGCGCCAGCACTACCGCTCGAGGCCACGCGCCCCGGCGCCTTGACCGCGCCCGTCGCCTGCGCTCTCACTCTCTCTCTATCTTGCTCGCTCTCTCCCTCACCGCCGCCGCTCACCGAAGCCGCCGCCGCCGCTCGACCGCTTTCCCTCACCACTTCGCAAGCGCAGCAGCAGCTCCACTCCCTCCTCAACCGTTTCACCTATGCGCGCCACCCCGAACCTGCCCAAGCTCTCCGCCGCCGTCAACCATGGCCCCCGCTTAGGCCTCGTCGTCGACCGCCCACACCGAAGCTCCTCCGCCCACACCTGTTTCCTTCCTGTTTAGTAATTTTTGAATGCTTGCTTGTACCATTTCATGATTTATTCATATATGCCATACTAGTTGCTAGCAAAATACAACTTATGCATAAATGAACTTGTGTAACATGTTTACTAGTAGATGAAGAAAGTAACTAACTTAATTATGCAAACTGAACCTCTCTACCGAAGAGGAAATCTGCACCTATTCGGTTAATGTTGGCACTTCTTACGATCCAATATCAGAATTGAGAATCCTGGTACTGGGGTAAGGAGTGTTTTAGTGGTTTTCCTTATGGCTTAGTAAAATATAGAAATATTCTGCAAGCGCACAGAATCACCGCTGTAGCACTTCACCTGGGAGTATCCCGAGGTATCGTAATTTATATTTCCGTAGGGAAGCTTTGGCAAGATTACTAGTGAACAGATATTCGAGACTATCAGAGAAGGGTACACGACTAGCCAAGACAGGGGATAACGGTATTGGATAGGAGTGGATATACCGGACACACAGCTCAAGGGATACTCAGGTAAGGGAGAGAAGAGATAGATAGCTGGGAGGACAATGAGAAGAGATAGAGGACTCCTGGATACTTTATCTACCTATGTCACTCTAGCTTAGAGATACAGCGGCTACAGAGCCAGCACTAGAAGATCTGGGATAACTCTAATGTCTTAGCATCGGGACAAGGGAACCGGTGGACACGCAGAAAGGGATGAGAAGGGGTGCCACTATTTCCCAACTGGGGAATCCTACGGACCGGAACTAACGTGATGGGCTACGAAGACCGAAAGGGCTGTCACCACCTCCCGGCTACCACCTCCGTTGCGACGGGAATAAACTAAGGCCACCGACTAGTCTAGGAACCACTCCTACACTAGGCAACGACTACTTACTCTGCTAGCAAGAGCAAGCAACTTTGTCAATACTCTTGGTGACAATTCACCTCCAGTATCAAGCAAGATCGAAGAACCAGCCAAGACAAAGAATTAAACAAGACTACAAGCACTAGAACTATAACTGACTATAGTCTAATCAAGATATATGCTGTAACTTGGATAAAGTAGAAGCAAGATATAAATGACAAAGGCAAAGTGATAAAGATACTATATTGATAACTCAAATTCTTGCAAAAGGAAAAGGTAAAAGATACAAGAGCTTATACCAGAGCTTCTGAAGACGACTCCGGAACCTCCGAGGCACAGCTCGACACAACTCTAACTCCCAACTAAACTATCCTAACTCTACTAGAATGAAAGTGGAAATGAGCTCCTTGGCTTGGTGTGTGTTTACTAGTGAGGTAAGGGGTCCTATTTATAGCTGCATAGGACGTATGGGGCTGGAGTGGCCGCCAAGGGACCAGGGGGGTACCCCCTGGGATTTCGGCCGGGGACGTCGGTTCGGCCGAACCCTGGCGTTCGGCCGAACGCAGGATCCACCGCCATCTGCACCAAGGGCCGAGATGCGCTCCTGGGAGGCGGTTTGGCAACTGGGGGCGGTTCGGGCGAACCCCCCAGTTCGGCCGAACTGGGCTGGGAGCCCAGGCCCACCCCACAGCACCGCCTCTGCTGTGTGGTGCTCCTGGACCGGCCTCTGATGTGTGGGATTGAGTTGTGTGGTCCCAGGATGACTTGGCATGGGTCCGGGTTGAGTTGGCGGTCGTCCACTTGTCATATGTTGTGTCCGCTTGGTCATCGGTGATGTGGACGGCTTCCGGCGGCCTGTACGGCTAAGGGGGATAACCGGCCGAACGTGTCGTTCGGCCGTTTCTGTCATTTCCGACCCCTATAGCACGTATTTCACAATGTTGTGCCTACAAACATGACACTCACCAAAACTCGTGGAACTTTATTAGAAATAAAACCTAAGTACATGGAATGTTGCATATAACCTCATTTATTCCCGAGTATTGGTGGTCGGATTTGGGCTGTAACGACCACCAACAAGCTCCCCCAAGCTTAGCTCTTTGCTCGTCCTCGAGCAAAGATATAAACTTAGGCTCGGTGGATCAGGAGTTGCTACAATGTCATTTCTTTTGCAGGTAACTTTATAAACAACTAGTACTCAAAAATACTTGAATCATAGGCAAAGTTTTTAAATCACCTTTTTACCTATGGGGCTTATAGCAATCTCCTTATCTTGGGCGGTTGAAAGGATGAACAGTTTAAATTCAGTTTTATTCCACTCTACTCTTTTCAGGATCCCATCTTGAAATTTTTCATAAGTTTTGAAAACTACAAATTGTTCCTCATTGGCACACTCAATCACTCAAGTGTATTTGAATCCTCACCAAAGGCTTGTGCCTTCTTTTCATCCTAACATCTAATATGGCTTTTTGTGTGGCTCAGGGACAAAGGATGAAAGCATGCATGTATCTTATATTTTGCTAAGTCAAAGACCGGATCTCTGAGGAGACAAATCACATCTTAAGATCGAGACGTGCAAGTGTGTGGGTATGAGTGGAGTGGCATATGGTGGAATGGTGGAATGGAATGAGATATGGTGGAATGGTGGAATGGTGGAATGGAATATGGTGGAATGGTGGAGTGGGATATGGTAGAACTCCTTGGATGAAACTCCCTCTCCTTGATTTATTTTTTAGAACATGGGCTACCCTTTACTCTCATATTTTTGCCATGCCACTTGGCATGCTTTTCTTTTTCTCTTTCTTTTTGCCATGCCTTTTGACATGCTTTTCTTTTTCTCTTATTTTTGCCATGCTTCTTTGCCATGCTTTTCTTTTTGTATATCCCATGTCTCTATCAAGAATATTTGTGGAGGGAAATCATAGAACATGGAGCATTTATTTTGTGGATGGATGATGGAAAATGTTTGCTAACTCCCAGTGTAGGAATTGCAAGTGAGAGGTGGTGTGTGTACGTGGGTCTCGATCTTTAAGAATATGAAAGCTTCACTCAAAGGTCACAACAATTTGACAAAGCTCACTAAGATAACAAGCAGCATATGAGTAGAAATTTTCAACTAAGCTTATCATATGGCTCTGGTAGGTATTTTGACCAATGAGGAACTTGTTTTATTTTGAAAGCATAAATTTCCGAGATTTTCCCCATACTAAGAGCAGAATAGAACTTAACCAAATTCTCACTATATCAATCCCCACAACAACTTAGACTTGGAATAAAGCATGTGCTCCCACAAGGTTTTCAGGATCATTTTTACTCATGCCATATAACTCAAGCACAATCTAGCAACTAGCTGAAACAAGGTACTTGCAAAATTAGTGACAGACCAACTATTCATCATTTCCAAGGTGAGAGGCATATGATTCATTCCATGCATAGTTGGGAGTTATTTAATTCAAGGGAAATTTTGTTTAAGAGAAATATTTTTGGTATTTTCATTTTTTTGAATGAAACCTATCATGAAGGGAAATGAAAGGGAAATTAAATGATCAAAGTGCTGGATAAATCGGGACATACCTGGTGGGGGTCCTCCCCCAAGCTTGGACTTTTACTGGTAGGGGTTGAGCCTTGAGAGGTACTGGCTCAGCTGTTCCGCTTGTTCGTGGACGTCGTGTTGGATAGACGACACCATCCCGCTATTCTCTTGATGGTACTGAGAATGGCTGGCTAGTGTGTCCTGGATCTCTCGGGTACGGTCGTCGATGAGCTCGACTCGGTCGGAGATGTAAGACAACTCCCGGCCGTAGTCGAAGCGTGCGGACTGTGAGTATCCAGGGTAGTATGGCTGGGAGGCACTGTCGTATCCCCCTCCATACCGGCTCCCGGACCACTCAGAGTCCGTATCCTGGCCGTAGTCCCAGCGTCCTGAGGTGAAGTAGTTCGGCTCCTGGTGTTGCCCGGAGCCTCCTGCTCCGGATGTCCCAGCACCGGTGTACATGTCGTAGGTGGCCTCAAAAGCGGAAGTGTGTCGATGCGGCATTTGTGGTGCATCTTCCGGCTCCTGTGAGGTGGCGAGCCCAGCATCACGCCTGGCTCGTCCCCTCGTGACGGGTCCGTCACCTGCAACGTTGTGCCGAGCGGGCTCTCTCCAAGGTGGAGAGTCGTCCGACTCGGTCCTCAACTGAAGAGTTACTTTCGGTGTGGTATACAACCTTAGTGTTGCACAAGGCAGAGGCACTTCAGTTGTATAGCCACGGTAAATCATTGCCAGCGTTGCGTTAGGCGTCCACCGTATCATGTGGGCTTGCACGAAGTGCTCGGCATCCACGACGGAACGCGCTGTCTCGATGTACGTGAGCCGGGCGCCTTGGAGGATGCCCAGGTGGTTAGCGAGGCGAGTGACTAGAGAAGTCATCGCCATGCCACTCGTACGAGAAATATGAGACAGCCAGTGACCAACCATGTCTTTCACAGGTGAATAGGGAATCTGCTTGACCATGGCAAAAAGAACCCGCAACTCGATGGTGTTGACAGGGCGCAAATCTGCCCGGGGGAATACCGTCATAGACACCCAATGATGCATGAAACGCAAAGTGGGGTTATGAATGTTGTTCGTGCGTGGTGCATGACAGTTGGTATCCCCCGAAATCTTTTTCCAAAATGCCACCCGGTCAAATCTTTTAAGTGCTTTGTTCGGGTCTAATGAACAACGACTTGAAAATCCGAGACCCGAACTAAAATCCCTCCAAGAACAGAAGAACTCTTGGTTGAAGAACCGAAAACGAATCCCCCCAGTTTCAGAAACCAAAGTCGAGAGAAATTCAAGGGTGAGCAGGTACGAACCTTCTTCGTTGATGTGCCAGAAATTCTCCCAGCCAATGGCCTGGAAAATTTCCGTGAACGCTACGTCCATCCCCGTGTCCCTGAGCAAATCTTGCTCAAACACACGGGTGTGCTCGAACTCCTTCAGTCGAAGCTCATTGAAGGTGTTCCGCTCCCTTTCTGTTCTGAGGTTGATGTCACTCTCGCTCAGGAGCTGCCTGGCTGGGGGCGTGGCATGGCCCCATCCCGAGCCGGCTGCTCCGTGCTCGTCCGTGTCCATCCGGCTCGAGCCTCGGGAAGGAGCTGGGGAACTCCCAGCATCGTCCGATCGTCGGCCTAGCCGGGTGGAACGACGGAGCGAAGTAAAGAACTTCGACATGATTCCTGCAAAAGGTTAGTGCAACAACAACTACCCGAAGGACTGAATATAGATATAGTTAGCACAAGAAAATCAAGTCAGTCGTTCGAGATAGTTAGTCGTTCTTGCGGGGATGAAAACCACCACAAAAGGTTAGTCGTTCTTGTGGGTGTCGGTGACCATCACAAAATCGTCCAAAAATTCAGCACAAGATCACAACAAATGCAAAATACTTTTGGGATTTTCTAGTGGTGCAAGTGAACCAAAACTTGAGCAAGAACTTGGGGAGAACTTGAGCAAGCACTAGAGCAAAGAATTTGAGAGAGAGAGAGAGAGCTTCCTAGCAGAATTTTTCTGAGTGAATGAATGTGTGAGGAGCTCTCAAGCCTGCACCAGCATTTATAGGCCGAGGGGAGGCAGGTCCCTGGTTCGGCCGAACTGGGTGGTTCGGGCGAACCAGGCCCTGGTGGCCAGGCCACTCCTCCCTGAGTGGAGCACTTCCCCTTGCTTTGATTCCACGAAATTTTGTGTGGCCAACAATTTCCAAGGTCATGTTGGTGGTTTTTAGTGGTAGGTAAGATGGAAATGTGACATGACCAAAGTGGATTTTAGTGGAGTCACTCCCATGCTGCCATGTATGTGATAATTGGTGAGTGCGCAGCCATTTTTAGTGGGGTAGACATGTTTGTTGCTGGTTGGTGGTGATGGTAAATAATTGGAGATGTTCTAGAAGGGATGAAAATGATAAGAAATACCAATTACATCCACCCTAGTTAAAATTTTCAGCATGTGTCCAATTATTTAAACCAAGCTTGCAAAATTTTCTACTCTCTCTCAAATTAATTACTCAAGTGGTTCAGTATTTTGAAAAGGGAAACATGCAAATGCAATTGGAAATTTAAAAATTGGAAGGGAAATATGGGATACATACCGGTTTTCCTCGCGGCGAGAGCTCAGCTTTTAAGTCCGCGAGCGGGACTTCTCCTGTCTTCAGTTGTTCTTGTCATCGTCCGGTCCCGGAGTGGATGACTCGGACGATGCAACCTTCTTCCGCCACATTTTCTTGTTCTTCTTCTTCGGTGTCGGTGGCGGTGGGATCGGTGTCTCCGAAAATCGTGGTTCGGATGCAACCACGTTGACCTGCTCCAAGTTATTGGAATTTTGAATTAAATCAGTGCATACCTGAGAGCATTTCTCCACCCTGGGCTTGAACGCGAACTTTTCTTCCTTGCCGTTGATGTTCAGGCTGATTTCTCCGGCTCCTACGTCGATGTTTGCATTGGCGGTGCTCAGAAATGGCCTCCCGAGGATGAGAGGTGTCTTCGTGTCGACCTCCATGTCGAGCACCACGAAGTCCACGGGTACGAAGAATTCTCGGATTTTCACCAGAATATCTTCGGCTATTCCCGCAGGATAGCGAATCGATTGATCCGCTAGCTGCAAATACATGGTTGTAGGGGACAAAGAAGAATAGTTCAGTTTGTCAAACACTACCTTGGGCATGACGCTGACGCTTGCTCCAAGATCGCACAGGGCATGGTTGAAGTGCTGCTCCCCGATCGAGCATGTGATGGTGGGGCATCCTGGGTCCTTCTTCTTTTCTGGGAGATTGTTCAAGATAGCCGCACTACATGCTTCGGTTAGATTAATTACCTCGGTGGTTGGCAGTGCCCTTTTGTTGTTGAGGATGTCCTTCAGATACTTGGCATATGTGGGAACCTGCATAGCTTCAAGCAATGGGATATTGACATATAACTTTCGAATTACCTCAACAAATTTGTTGAATTGTTCGTCCACCGTTGGCTTACGGCATCTTCTGGGGAACGGCAGCATATTTGGTTCGTAAAATTCGTGAGGGGCCGCCTTTGCTTCCTTCTGCGGACTTGTCTTCTGTGGTTCTGCTGCGGCCTCCTCTTCTTCGCTATCACTTTCTGTAGTGGCTGCCTTTTTACCTGCACTGTCAGGATTTGGCGGGTCCCGAGTGGTCCTACCCCCTCTCGTGGTGACCGCTTTAACCTTTTCACGGGGGCACTTGTCTGGTTGCCCAGAGAATTTCCCCGCTACGGGTGAAGGCAAAGAAGCAGCTAACTGAGCAACTTGGGTTTCTATCATTTTATTAAAGCTCAGTTGACTTTTCATAGCAGAAGAAAATTATTCCATCCTAGAGTCTATGTTTTCCAGAGTTTTATCATTAGCAGCAAGCTTTTTATTGATGTTTTCAGTTATTTTCATCTGGCCAAACACAAGATCTCTAAGAGACGGCTGATTATTGAAATTGTTGGAATTGAAATTGTTACCTTGTTGAGGCCTCTCAAAAGGGAGGTTTGGGCGCGGATTCCAGCTTTGGTTGCCGTAGTTGTTCGGTCGATACCCGTTGGAGTTGTTGACGTAGTGGGCATCTTCTCGCGTTTCGGGGCAGTCATTCCCCGAATGGCCAGCGTTGCCACAGACTTCGCAGGTCATGCGAGCGTCCATGGCTTGCACCGTTTCTTGAGCAGGGGCCTCCAGTTTCTTCATCAGGAGGTCCATCTTGGCAGCGAGCATGTCCATAGCTTCAACTTGGTGAACTCCTCGGGTCTTTGGTTGAGTCTGGTCGTCGGACCAACCTTGGTTCTCGACCATCTTCTCTATGAGGGCCTTCGCACGACTCTCCTCAAGAGAGAAGAACGAGCCTCCAGCAGCAGCATCCAGGTACTCACGGGCAGAATTTCTCAGCCCGTGATAGAAGGTTTGGATTATGAACCAACTCTGCATACCATGGTGAGGACAAGCAGAAATATAGTCTTGGAGGTGATCCCATGCCTCCGGGACTGTTTCATCTTTTAACTGCTGGAAACTAGCTATTTTATTCCGGAGGGCGTTGGTTTTCCCAACCGGAAAGAATTTTAGCAAGAAAGCACTAGTGCATTTGTCCTAGGTTTTTATTGCTTCACTGTTAGCATAAAACCATTGCTTCGCCTTGCCTAATAATGAGAATGGAAATAAACGAAGGTGAATGGCATCGATACTTACTCCGCGGATGGTGAAGGTGTTGCAAATCTCCAGGAAATGCTGGAGATGAGCATTGGCATCTTCGTGTGGCTTGCCGCAGAATGGGCTAGCCTGTACCATGTTGATGAGGGCTGGCTTCAGCTCGAAGCTACCATCTCCGACTGGCGGAGCTGGTCCGACACGTACGTTCTCGCTCGATGGAGCGGAGAACTCACGGATCGTCTTGGTTGCCATCCTCGATGTAGCCTGGTCAATGACGGGAAGGACTGGGTTCGTCGGAAGGAGTTGCTTCTGAGGAGGTACAACACGGGGTCGTACTTTCCTCACAAATGACTACGGATTTTCTTGGAAGTTTGACGGTAGTTGGAAACCAGTCATGCACTGCTCTGCTCCACAAGGACCAACGAGCAGAGAAAGGATAAACCAGTTTGAGTAGCGGTACTCAACTAAGATAGCTCAAGATAAAAGTTCAAAAAATAATCTAGCCAAAGACTTCCCCGGCAACGGCGCCAGAAATGCTTGTTGGCACTTCTTACGATCCAATATCAGAATTGAGAATCCTGGTACTGGGGTAAGGAGTGTTTCAGTGGTTTTCCTTATGGCTTAGTAAAATATAGAAATATTCTGCAAGCGCACAGAATCACCGCTATAGCACTTCACCTAGGAGTATCCCGAGGTATCGTAATTTATATTTCCGCAGGGAAGCTTTGGCAAGATTACTAGTGAACAGATATTCAAGACTATCAGAGAATGGTACACGACTAGCCAAGATAGGGGATAATGGTATTGGATAGGAGTGGATATACCGGACACACAGCTCAAGGGATACTCAGGTAAGGGAGAGAAGAGATAGATAGCTGGGAGGACAACGAGAAGAGATAGAGGACTCCTGGATACTTTATCTACCTATGTCACTCTAGCTTAGAGATACAGCGGCTACAGAGCCAGCACTAGAAGATCTGGGATAACTCTAATGTCTTAGCATCGGGACAAGGGAACCGGTGGACACGCAGAAAGGGATGAGAAGGGGTGCCACTATTTCCCAACTGGGGAATCCTACGGACCAGAACTAACGTGATGGGCTACGAAGACCGAAAGGGCTGTCACCACCTCCCGGCTACCACCTCCGTTGCGACGGGAATAAACTAAGGCCACCGACTAGTCTAGGAACCACTCCTACACTAAGCAACGACTACTTACTCTGCTAGCAAGAGAAAGCAACCTTGTCAATACTCTTGGTGACAATTCACCTCCAGTATCAAGCAAGATCGAAGAACCATCCAAGACAAAGAATTAAACAAGACTACAAGCACTAGAACTATAACTAACTATAGTCTAATCAAGATATATGCTGCAACTAGGATAAAGTAGAAGCAAGATATAAATGACAAAGGCAAAATGATAAAGATACTATATTCATAACTCAAAGTCTTGCAAAAGGAAAAGGTAAAAGAGACAAGAGCTTATACCAGAGCTTCTGAAGACGACTCCGGAACCTCCGAGGCACAGCTCGACTCAACTCTAACTCCCAACTAAACTATCCTAACTCTACTAGAATGAAAGTGGAAATAAGCTCCTTGGCTTGGTGTGTGTTTACAAGTGAGGTAAGGGGTCCTATTTATAGCTGCATAGGACGGTTGGGGCTGGACTGGCCGCCAAGGGACCAGGGGGGTACCCCCTGGGATTTCGGCTGGGGACGTCGGTTCGGCCGAACCCTGGCGTTCGGCCGAACGCAGGATCCACCGCCATCTGCACCAAGGGCCGAGATGCGCTCCTGGGAGGCGGTTTGGCAACTGGGGGCAGTTCGGGCGAACCCCCCAGTTCGGCCGAACTGGGCTGGGAGCCCAGGCCCACCGCCCAACACCGCCTCTGCTGTGTGGTGCTCCAGGACCGGCCTCTGATGCGTGGGATTGAGTTGTGTGGGCCCAGGATGACTTGGCATGGGTCCGGGTTGAGTTGGCGGTCGTCCACTTGTCATATGTTGTGTCCGCTTGGTCATCGGTGATGTGGACGGCTTCTGGCGGCCTGTACGGCTAAGGGGGATAACCGGCCGAACGTGTCGTTCGGCCGTTTCTGTCATTTCCGACCCCTATAGCACGTATTTCACAATGTTGTACCTACAAACATGACACTCACCAAAACTCATGGAACTTTATTAGAAATAAAACCTAAGTACATGGAATGTTGCATATAACCTCATTTATTCCCGAGTATTGGTGGTCGGATTTGGGCTGTAACGACCGCCAACAGTTAACGAAGAAATAAACTTGCTAATCATTCACTAGCTAGGGCCTTGCTCTCATGCTTGTTGTTAAAGTGTTCTTCATTAATCATAAAGAACTTACACATCATCTTGAATTACTCTCTATGATTGAGTTGCTGCACTTATGAGCATCATATATGCATTGTGTCAGCCGTTCTCTAATTTGCACATGTGCATCTCATGTCATTCTAGATCATTCGCTAGCCGACGGGGATTACGAGCTAGTTGTTGAGCCCGAGAGTGAGTCTGGCGAGGCTCGGATTTTCTCGACCGCGGTTGAAGAGCAAGACCCGAGCCAAAGCTCGGAAGGGCCGAAGGCCGGTGAAGAAGGCAAGCACCGTAGCATCTAACCTATGTTTGAAATCTATGCAATGGCTTTACTTTCTATGTTATATGCTTGTGCATTTACGTTTCTAGGAGTTGTTTGAAACCTTAGTATGCATGATCCTAGGAACCTATGTTATGTTGACTATTATGTTCTTTTCCAATAGTTGCTATGCTAATTGGTCCGGTAAAAGTCAAGTGATTGCCTGTCACTCGCGAGTTATAGGAGTTGATTGTGATCTTTATGTTGGAATCATAAGGTCGGTGGACGGGGTCTTGTGCGATATTCATGTGTTGGTTGATCGCCGCCCGATCATAGCTAGCTGCATTGGACAAGTGTTAGAATGTACTAGCCACATGCCGGAGTAAGAGCAAGCAACCTCGTCAGTACTCCTAGTGACAATTCACCACAAGTATTGAATAGGATCAAAGTACCTGCTAAGACAAAGACTTAAACAAGA
Source organism: Echinochloa phyllopogon (assembly GCA_033239725.1). NCBI lineage: Eukaryota > Viridiplantae > Streptophyta > Magnoliopsida > Poales > Poaceae > Echinochloa > Echinochloa phyllopogon. The sequence continues at coordinate 32,857,229 of BTCW01000014.1, read as the reverse complement.
ACAAGAAGAACTAGAACTACAACTCACTATAGTCTAAACATGAGATACTTGCAACTAGAATAAAGTATAGGTAAGGAAAATAACTCAGATAAGATGATAAAGATATTCTGTATTGATAACTCGAAAGTCTTACAGAAGGAAAAGGAAAAGATACAAGAGCTAATACCAGAGCTTCTGAAGACGACTCCGAAACCTCCGAGCACAACTCGACTCGACTCTAACTCCCAGACTAACTATCCTAACTCTACTAGAAAGAAGTGGCAAATGAGCTCTTGGCTTTGGTGTGTGTTGATCCAGGGCTTGGACCATTGTATTTATAGTTGGAGAAGTCTGTTGAGCTTGAGTAACCACCAAGGGAGTTAAGGTGGTGCTCCGGCCAGTTCGGCCGAACCACAGGATGCACCGTCATTTGCTTGGATGCCTGAGATTTGCTCATGGGGTCGGTTTCGTGCAGTGGGGGTGGTTCCGAACTGGGCTTTCAGCCTAGTGACGCCCCCTGCACTACCTCTCTCTCTAGGCAGTCTTGGGTCGCCATTCCTTGGTGGTCTTCTGGTGTTTATGGCCCAAGGATGAGGTGGCATTGATCCACGTGTCCTGTACCGTCACTGCTTCATCATTGCTGATGTGGCCTTCATGCAAGTGGCCTCCCGGTTGTGCTTCGCTTCATGTAACGTGCCTGGCTAAGGGGGGTAATCCGGCCGAACCAAGTCGTTCGGCCGAATCGGTCAATTCCGACCCCTATAGCACGTATTTGTCGATATTGTACCTGCACAATGGATATACACCAAAACTCATGGAACTTTATTAGAAATAAACCTAAGTGCATGGAATGTCACATATAACATCTTTTATTCTCGAGAATTGGTGGTCGAAAATGTGCCGTAATGACCGCCAACAAGCTCCCCCAAGCTTAGACCTTTGCTCGTCCTCGAGCAAAGATAGAAACTTAGGTTCGGTGGATCAGGAGTTGCTACAACGTCAGTATCTTGCAGGTAACCTTTATACACAACTAGTACTCTATAATACTCCAATTACTGGCAAAATTATAATTTACCTTCTTACCTATGGGGCATGTAGCAATCTCCTTGTCTTGGGCGGTTGAGAGGTTGAACAGTTTGATTAAGTTTCATTCCAGTCCTACTCTTTTCAGGATCGCATCTCAGAGTTTTCCACAATTGTTGAAAATTTAAACTTAGTTCCTCAATTGGCACACTCAATCGCTGAAGTGGTTTTTGTATACTCACCAAAGGTTTGTGCCTTTTTTTCATCCTAAAGTCAACTAAAGCTTTTGTGTGGCTCAGGTAGGAAAATGGATGAAGGCATACTTGCATCTTATATTTTGCAAAGTCAAATACTGGAGCTTTGGAGGATCAAATCATACCTTTAGATTGAAAAGTGCAAGTATGTGGAATATGTGGAGTGGAATATGGTGGAACTCCTTGGGATGATTCTTCCTCTCCTTTATTTATTTTCGAGTACATGGGCTATCTTTCTTTTCTTATTTTTCATATTTTTGCCATGCCTTTGGCATGCTTTTCTTTTTCTCATTTTTCTTTCTTTTCTTTTTGCCATACTTTTCAGCATGCTTTTCTTTCTTTTTCTTTTTGGATAGCCCATGTCTCTTTTTAAGGATATTTGGAGAGGGAATCATGGAGTATGTATTTGGTGGATGGATGATGGAAATGTTTGCTAACTCCCGGTGTAGGAATTGCAAGTGAGGTGGTGTGTATGTGAATCTCGATCTTGAAAGCATGAAATGTTCCTTACAATGGTCACAACAATTTGACAAAGCTCACTAAAATAACAAGTAGCATAGGAGTAGAAGGTTCAACTAAGCATTTCATACGGCTTTGGTAGGAGTTTTATGACCAATGACAAACTTTTATTTTATTTTTGGAAGTAAAAAGCATCCAAGATTTTCACCGTACTAAGAGCAAAAGCAGAATTTCAACCACAATCTCACTATATAATTCCTCACAACTTAGACTTGGAATAAAGCATGTGCTCCCACAAGGTTTTTAGGTTCATTTTTACTCATGTCAATTAACTCAAGTACTACAGAGCAACTAGTTGAAACAAAGAACTTGCAAGATAACTGACAGATCAACTATTCATCATTTCCAAGGTGAGAAGCATATGGTTCATTCCATGCATAGTTGGGAGTTAATTTTATTCAAAGCAAATATTTTTTGTCTTTTTGTTATTTAAACTGAAATTGAAATGAAAGGGAAATAGAGAGGAAAAACAAAAATGGAGATCAAAGTGCTGCTAGGAAACGTAGACGTACCTGACGGGAGTCTGTCGACGATTTATGTTGAGCACATCTGCCTGGGGATACCCCAGAGAGTAGATTCATGGGTCTCACCGAGTTCTAGGAATGATAGTGCACGGACAACACAAAGATTTAGACAGGTTCGGGCCGAGTAGTGTAATACCCTACGTGTTGTGTGCATGATTGTATTACACATGAGTTGAGTTGTTTCTGGAGGGATCCCTGCTCCGCCTTATATATCCGTGGAGTAGAGTTACAAGTTGGTTACATGATTCTAGTTGTATACAACAAGGAGTACTACAACAGGGTACTTTAGGGAATCTCCTTGTACACGACTAGTCTTTCCAATCTACTACGCCGTCTTGCACCATAGCCGACTGATTTGAAGTAGTCGGATCAAACTTCCCTTATCGAGTAGTTTAATCCCTTGGATGAGTGGCCCTAGGGATCCTGGTCCCACAAGCCCCCGAGCATCTTGCGCCTTTGCTTCAAGTCTTGAATCTGCTTTAACATCTTCAAAGCCTTATCGAGTAGTTGGAGCTAAGCCCAAGACTCTCAAGTGTTTTCTAACGAGTAGTCTTCATTAGAGTGCATCTTTAGATGCACCCAATGGGTGTAGCCCCCGAGCCTTCGACTACTTTTTAAGTAGCCGGAGGTTCAAAAATAGTCTTCAATTTTTATCTTGAGTAATTCAATGGTGTGCACCGAACAGGTGCACCCATTGGGTATAGCCCCCGAGCTTCGAGTAGTTTGGTTTAAACTAGTCGAAGATCTTCGCTTGAATTAAGCTAAAAATTTTAGAAAAATAAAATCCCGGATATTCCGATAGTAGCCCCCGAGCTTTAAAGCAAATATATTTGGTTTAAAGCAAATATATTTGGTTTAAGGATCAAGGAAATCTTCAAAAATCTGCCAAAATCTGGAATCTCCAAGTATTCCGCCACTGGTGGTTAGTTAGGAAGGTTATCCCTAAAGAACCGACCCAAGTAACGAAATGTGATACGCCATAGTACTGTAACATACAGTAACCCTAGCCACGGCTATAAATCTTGAAGTGATAAGCCTTGTTTCATTCCGCATCAATAAGGCTTGCAGCCGCCATCGATCTCTCAGAGTTTGATCTCTAGCTCCCGAGCTTTCACGGCCTTGAGTGTAGTGCCTTTATTGTAACCCGCTCCATCGCCATGGGTGATAAGAAGGGTGCCACAAAGAAGAGCGATGAAGCCAGAGCTTCAAAGACCTCCCACAAGAGAACCTCGAAGAAAAGGGCGTCGATTGTAGATCCAAACACCAAGGCTGACGCGAAAGATCCGCCATCACCCGCCAATGCCTGGAAGAAATGTACAGCCTCAACCGATGATCTCAATAGTCTAGTGGAACAAGGTTTGCTCCTTTATCAAGAGACTTTGGAGTGAAAATCGTGCTGGAAGCAACCCTTCCCGACAGAGAATAATGAAGAGATTCCCCTCTTTCTTTCTTTCTGCGAGCGAGGAGTAGGGTTGCCGCTTTCGCCTTTCATGAAAGAACTTCTTGCTTTTTACAAACTGCAACTCCACCACCTCAACCCAAACAGAATTGTCTATATTTCTATCTTTGGCCATGCTTGTGAGGCGTTCCTAGGTATCAAACCAAGACTAGCCTTGTTCCATGCATTGTATCATATCAAACCTCAGCACAACTTTCAGCGCACAGAAGTAGTCGGAGGAGCCAGAATTCAATTTCGCCAAAACATGCGGGCTAAGTGGTTTGACATGCCCATCATGGACTCCTGTGGAGACTGGAAAACCAAATGGTTTACCATTGGTGAGTCAATTTAATTATATGTACTTTGCATCGATGAAATGTCATATTTGTTTTACTGAGCATCTCCTGTGTTATTTTAATACAGCAAGAAATCACAGTAAAAGCTGCCCAGAGAAAGACGGGTGGTACCCACGGGATCTTTCCAACTGGAACCTGTCGACGATTTATGTCGAGCACGTCTATCTAGGGGTATCCAGGGAGTAGATTAGTGGGTCTCGCCGAGTTCTAGGAACGACAGTGCACGAACAACACAAAGATTTAGATAGGTTCGGGCCGCGAGTAGCGTAATACCCTACGTCATGTGTGCTTGATTGTATTGTATGTGAGTTGAGTTGTTTTGAGGGGGTCCCTGCTCCTCCTTATATACTCGGGGAGCAGAGTTACAAATTGATTACAAAGACTACTTGTATCCGACTTGGAAGGTTACATTAAGGTAATCTATCATGAATACGAGTAGTTCTACTACTTGACTACATCGTCCTATACCTTATCTGACTAGTCCAAAGCAGTCGGGTCATAACTCTCCATATCGAGTAGTTTAATTCCTTAGATGAGTGGCCCTAGGGATCCTGGCCCCACAAGCCGCCGAGCATCTTGCGCCTTTGCTTCAACTCTTGAATCTTTTTAGCATTTTCGAGTAGTTAGAGCTAAGCCCATGACACTCAAATCTCTTCTGATGAGTAGCTTCTTTAGAGCACATCTTTTGATGTACCCAATAGGCGTAGCCCCCGAGCCTCCAAGTACTCTTTAAGTAATTGAAGACTCAAAAAACTAATCTTGAATTTCACCTGAGTAGTCTAATGGTGCGTTCCAAGTAGATGCAACCATCAAATGTTAAGTAGCTTTTGTTTAAAACTAGTCAAAAACTCTGAATAAAGTAAGACCTTCGGTCTTTTGAGTAGTTTTGTTAAAACTAGTCCAAAGTCTTGAATGACACATAATAGGTGTCGAAGAAATTGTATCTTTCAAATGCAACTCTGAGTCCGCGAGTACTTTTAAGTAGTCGTTGGATCAAGCTCTGCTCCCTTTATTTACTCCAAGCAATGGATGCTAATACATACTCGATAATTATTTCCACAAGAATCCTCGTATTTTTTGAGCATCCATGCAAGCACAACAACTTTCGAGTTGTCTTCAAATGTAATAATTGATCAACAGTAATTCCATATCTACAAGTGGTTTTGTTAAAACCAGTTAAAGATCTTTTTCCACAATTTTCCGCCTTAAATCTCGGAGGAAAATCAAATCCCAGATTATCCGTTAGCAGCCCCCGAGCTTTGAATCAAAAAATATCTTTGATTTGAAGATCTGAATAATCACCAGGATTCTGTTGTAATTGAATCCAAAATTTGCGCCGGGAAAAACTAACAGACGAAAAACAAGCCTTTCCCTGTAACGGAATGTGATACGCCGTAGATACTATTCCAAACAGTAACCCTAACCGAAAGATATAAATCTGAAGTGAGACCTTCATTTCTTTCGTGACCTTGAGCGCAACGCTATTGACTTTTGTCTCCTCATCATAGCTTCCTGGGCATTTAGAACTTTCCCTGCTTTCATCTCTTGTGAATGCGAGAGAAAAGTAAAGTTTTAACTCGATGTGCAACCATGAGTCAAAAGAAAGCTGATGCTAAAAACATAGAGAAAGCTGCTGATGTTAAGCCTGCGGAGAAGAAGGCACCAAGGAAAAGGATTCCCTTGGTAGATCCAAACACAAAGCCGGATTGCAAAACTCATCCTTCTCCCGCTGATGCTTGGAAGTATTGCACTGCGAAGGAAGGAGATCTCCGTGACCTGGTGGAACAAGGTTTGCTTTTATCCCAGGAAACTCAAGTGGAGAGCTTGCTTCAACGCACAATTTCCCACTGAAAACACAAACAAAATCCCTTTGTTCATATCTTTTTGTGAGCGCGGAGTTGGCCTTCCAATCTCTTCTTTTTTCCGTGAGCTCCTTGACTTTTACAAACTCCAACTCCATCATCTGAATCCTAATGGGATTCTGAATATTGTTGTCTTTGTGCACGCTTGTGAAACATTTTTTGGCATCAACCCGAATCTTGCTTTATTCCGCACTTTGTACCATGTAAAGCCCCATCCAAATTTCCAAAGGATGGAAGTGGTTGGAGGAGCGGGAATTCAATTCCGCTAGAGGATGAAAGAACATTGGTTCTCCATGCCCCTTAAGGAATCGTGTGGAGATTGGAAGTCTGAGTGGTTCATAATCGGTGAGTAGTCAAAACACGAGTACTCTTTCTATAGTATTTACGATCAATATACTTTTTTATACACTAATCTTGTTCCTGTGTAATTGTAATACAGCAGGGAATCATGGAAAAAGTTGTCCCGTCAAAGATGGATGGTATCCAAGAGATCTATCAATTGGAACACCAAACCAACCACAGAAGAAGCCAAGGATGTGCCGCTTTGATAAAGCGAGTTCAATCTTTGAAGAATAAATGCTTGACTGGAGTGGGGATAGCATTCAGTTTCCTCAAGGGAAGAATCCAACCACTCCAAGAGCGTATCAATCTAGGATACAACTATGAGGGAAATACAGATCCTTCCCGGATGGTGCCAGAAGATCTCTCGGATGAGATCGTGCTAATGCGCTTGGCGCGCATGTTTAGCAATGTGAACAACAAGAATCCATACATCGCCAAAGAATTCTGTAAAGGCCAATCTCCAAGTTCTGTAAGTACTCGCAGCCTTTAAATTTCAGTTATTCTGAACATGCGTCTCAATGATGATTCTTCCATTGTAGTCGGCTACTGATTCTGATGGGCCAATTGGTGGCATGTCTCCGCAAGATTGGGAGAAGTTCGGGAAGAGTTCTTCAGACAAGTCAGAGCCATCTAGTGAGAAAATTGAGGCGATTGCTGACAGTGTAGAAGAACTTGAAGCAATATCCGAAGAAAAAGCAGTTGCCTCGGATGACAAGCAAGTTAATCTTCAAGGTAAGAGAAGTCTTCATAATAAAAATTTGAGTACTTTATCTGTTCCACCGTTTAATTTGGATGCACTATTTCCGAAAAACAGAGGATATAGAAATAGTACCAAAAGCGCCCACAGGGGTAAATCGGAAAAGAACTACTCGGTCTCGATCAGATACCCCTGCAGGAGCATATGTGCCTGGGGAAGAAGAAGGTCAGCATATCAAGCTCTCCAAATTTATCACCGCTTTTCAAAGCTCCTCAACCACAAGTGCCATGGCGAGTGGTACCACAGGGAGCACAACCAGCTCCAAAGTGGGTGTGCTGAAGTTGAAGAAGTTCTACTTTAAGCCAAAAACCACCACACTGACAAAGTAAGTTTGTTTAAATCGAATATCCTTTCAATTGAGCCATCATTCGGTTGTTGAATCCCGCATTCTTTTTGAAGAGTTCCATCTAGCGCACTTGCGAGCGCGCTGCATGGGCAGCAAGAACAATTGAAGGAAGCTGTAGAAGCAGAGCGTGATGAAGAAGAAGTCATCCCTGATGCTGTCGATGAGAGTGGTGGGGTTTCAAGATTGAACCAATCACCGGAGAAAAAGGCATCTGATGCCAATCTATCTTCGGAGGCGAACCCCGTAGAAACCACAAACCAAGGAGATGCCGAAAGGCAGCCGTCAATTGTGGAGGTAAATCATATAGCCTTTACTCTGTATATATCCCCGAAGTTTATATGAACAATGCTTGTAAAATCATGAAGGTTGGTTTGGAGACTGAGGAAGTCGCCAACATTGTTATCAAACAAAGTACTCCACTGCCACAAGGGAGGGCTACTGACAATGAAGCAATGCAGCTGAAACAACACTTCGAAGCCGCTCTGGTAAGAGGAAAGCTTAATAGAAAATAGTTAACATAGTAGTTATTAATTAACATCAAATGCAGGCTTTGGTAGATAAATTGGAGAAGAACAAAGATGCAAGTCTAGAATCTCGAATAAAAGAACTCGAAGAAGATCTTGCGGCTGCCTATGAGGCGCGGGAAAAAGCTCGAGTTGATAATCAAGACTTGGTTTCTTGACTACACAAACAACTCGAGGGAATGGGAGATGAAAAATCTCGGATGGATACTCGTAACCGGGCATTGATCCGAAACAACAATAGTAAGTAAAGCAAATTTTGTACACTTAATCATTAATTTAATCATATGAAGTGTAATCATAGAGTTGTCTTGTTTCTGCAGGATTGAAAAAAGAATTGGTTGAAGAACAGAGCAACAACACATCGTGGTATAACTTGGCGCAATCCAAGACCGAAGATTGTGCCCGCTTGGAGAAAGAACTTGAGGATCTGAATGGAAAATTTGCCAAGGAGCATCAAATCCGTGTTGACATGGAACAAGCTTGCACCAGGGCCTTGGCGGGACAACAAGCCAAACAACAAGAAGTGGAGGATCTCCAAGCAGAGAAGAAGGCCATAGAAGAGGCGGTGCTCCCTATCATTGATATGGTAACACCGGAGGGTGTTGCTACTACTAACCAGCCATTATTGGAGCGGATCAGCGCAATGCCTGGACAAATCACAGATTTTTGTAAGAATACCATGAAGGAGTGCGTCAATCAGCTGCTAGCGATGGTAAAGGCACACAATCCAGACGCCAAACTTGAAGTCGTAGAGCTTCCAGAAGGAATGGAAATTGAAGGGTTCGAAGATTTGGTGAAAGAAACAGAGCCAGTCGCAGATACTTTTATTGACTCGTTAGAGTAGATCTGTGTTGTAACTTGAAGTACTCATTCAAATACTCTATTTTGAATCTGATATGGGTACTTGTCCATGTATATAACATTTGATACTTGTTTAAAGTACTCCTTTGGAAATACTACTGTGTAAGTAATATCCAATAGTTTGTGCGTATGCGAAGTACTAAGGGTAGTATATTTAATGAGTGACTACAGTTTAAGTAGTCCAGTGGTCGTGTAAGGTTCGCAACTAGGAGGAGTTGAATCGAGCCTTGTTAAGGTTTAGCAATTTTGCTAATGCAGGGCGAAAAGTGATGCGCATAGGCATAAGCATGCTGTACTTCTTAGTACTTTAGAGCATCTTTAGGTGACTTTTATAGGAGATGAAGAATGAGTGTAGTTGGTATAACACTAATTTTTAAAGCTTTCGCTGAAAAAGCCACAGAATCAAAAGAAAAGAGATTATCGCCTTCAACCATGTATAGGTGAGGGTAATTCATCCAAGATTTTTAGGTGTTTTGATACCTCCTTTTAAAAGGGAATCCTAGTTTCTTTTGAGCGGGAGTAGAAAACTACTCGGATACCACACGACGGCTGGCGCCATAATGAACATGGTATAGTTTTATCTAAGGAGATAAAGGATGCCATGACTTGTAGATGACAGGGGAATATAACTTTATTAATTTGTGAACGAGGGTTGTTTTACAACGACTCGAATACAATGTCCTGTGTTACGGGTAAAATTTGTGGAGATGCTCTATGTTCCATACATTTGGCAATTCCTCTCCTTCCGGGGTTTGCAGCCGGTACGTACCAGGTCCAATGACTTGTTTTACAATAAAGGGACCTTCCCATCGAGACATAAGGTTGTGCAATCCTTCAGTCTTTTGGATTCGGCGTAGTACCAAGTCTCCTATAGTAAAGGATCGAGGTTGAACAGAGCGTTGATGAAAGCGACGTAATCCTTGAAGATAACGCGTGTTCTGAATAAGAGCTGCTACTCGGGCTTCCTCGATGCCATCAACATCCTGAGACCTTTCTTGATGAGCGAGTTGTTCATCGTAATTCTCTAGACGTGGGGCTTCCCATAAAAGATCGGTGGGCAGAACTGCTTTGGAGCTGTAAACCAAGAAATATGGTGATTGGCCGGTAGCCCTGCTGGGTTGGGTGCGTAGCCCCCAAAGCACCGCGGGCAACCCCTTTGCCCATTTTCTGCCATATTTCTTTAGAGGCTCATATAATCTGGGTTTTAACCCTTGCAGTAACAAACCATTCGCTTTTTGCACCTGTCCGTTGGCACGAGGATGAGCGACTGAAGCATAATGTATCTCAATGGAGTATCTGTCACAATAGTCTTGGAATTCTTCGCTGGTGAATACAGAGCCTAGATCTGTGATGATGTTGTGGGGAACTCCAAATCTCTGGACAATACCGTCAAAGAATTTGATCAAATTACCGGCTTTAGCGTTTACTAAGGGCATTGCTTCGATCCACTTGGTAAATTTTTTCGATGGCTACAACGAGCCACTCGAATCCGCCTGGAGCTTTGGTAAGCGAGCCAACGAGATTAAGACCCCAACAAGCGAAAGGCCATGAGAGTGGGATGTTGTTGAGGTCGTGTGCTGGAACATGAGCTTGTCGTGCGAAGAATTGACATCCTTGACATTTTTTGACGATGTCCACTGCATCGTGCTTGGCTGTTGGCCAGAAAAAACCTGCTCTGTAAGCTTTGCCGACCAAGGTTCGTGAAGCGGCATGATTACCACACATGCCGCTGTGAATTTCTTGTAGTATGGCTTTTACTTGGTCAATTGTGATGCACTTCATTAAGACGTTGGCCGAAGCCCCACGCCTATAGAGTACATTGTCCACTACTACATAATTAGTAGCTCGTCGTTGAATACGTATTTGCTCTGGCTTCTGCTTTGGCAATTTGTGTTCTTTCAAGTACTCGATGAAAGGAGACATCCAGTCAGTGTCGATTACCATGATCTGAGTTTCTGGCTGGGACTGGGATTGCATGGTCTCAGCTCGTGCTGGTTCCTTAATGGATGGCTGGAGTAGTTCTTGGACGAATATTTCTGCTGGGACGTCGGCTCGGCGAGATCCTAGCTTTGACAGGGCATCTGCGGCGACGTTGTAATCACGGACGACGTGGTGAAACTCTAGGCCTAGAAAGTTTCGTTCTAATTTACGAACCTAGTGAACGTAGGCATCCATTGTCTCTTTAGAAGCATCCCAGTCTTTATTAACTTGGTTGATGGCTACAGCCGAATCGCCATAAACAACAAGTCACTTGATACCGAGTGATGCAGCCAGGCGGAGCCCGTGCAGCATAGCCTCATACTCTGCTTCATTATTGGTGACCTGAAATAGGATTTGTAGAATGTATTTGAGTCGATCTCCTTTAGGAGATATAAGAAGTATGCCTGCGCCTCCTCCTTCAAGTTTAAGTGATCCATCAAAATACATGACCTAGTGCTCAGGTCGAGTGGTTCTCGAAGAATTTTGGATTTCTGTCCATTTGACTGTGAAGTCAGCAAGAGCCTGGGACTTGACAGCTGTTTGTGATGCGAAGTCAAGGTGGTATGCTCCAATTTCGGCCTTCCATTTGCAGATTCGACCTGTTGCGTCTGGATTATTGAGGATTTCACCTAGCGGGAATTTAGTTACAACTGTGATGTGAAAAGCTTGGAAATAATGTCGTAGCTTCCGTGATGTGATGAAGACGGCGTAGAGTAATTTTTGTACTTGCGGATAACGAATCTTGGACTCAGAGAGTACTTCACAAATGTAATAAATTGGCCGCTGTACTGGGAATACATGGCCGTCCTCTTGCCTTTCGACTATTATTACAGTGCTGACCACATGGGTTGTCGCTGCAATGTATAGATAGCGATGATCACCCTTAACAGGTGCTGTGAGTACTGGCGGAGTGGATAGATATGTTTTGAGTTCTTCGAATGCCGTATGCGCTTCATTCGTCCATGAAAACTTGTCCTGCTTTTTAAGCAGTCTGAAGAAAGGGAGGCCCTTTTCCCCTAGTCTTGAGATGAACCTGTTTAAGGCCGCGATGCATCCTGTCAGCTTTTGGACATCTTTTACGTTCTTCGGTGCTTCCATTGTAAGGATTGCTGAGATCTTTGCTGGATTGGCCTCAATACCCCTGTTACTGACCATGAACCCCAAAAGTTTCCCTGATGGAACACCGAAGACACATTTGGTTGTGTTAAGTTTCCAACGGAATGTTCTAAGGTTGTCGAATGTTTCTTGAAGGTCATTGATGAGATGTTCTGACTGCCTTGTTTTGACGACCACATCATCAACATATGCCTCTACATTGCGCCCAATTTGTTTGGATAGGCACGTTTGTATGGCTCGTTGATATGTGGCGTCTTCGTTCTTCAATCCAAAAGACATAGTTGTGTAGCAGTAAGCACCGAAGGGTGTGATGAAAGATGTTTTGATCTGATCTTCTTTCTTTAGAGCTATCTGATGGTATCCTGAATAGCAGTCCAGAAAGCAACGCAATGCGCATCCTGCAGTGGAGTCCACGACTTGATCAATGCGTGGAAGTCCCATGGGATCTTTCGGGCAATGCTTGTTCAAATCTGTGTAGTCGACACACATCTGCCATCCGTTGTTGTTTTTCTTCCGAACTAACACTGGATTGGCCAACCACTCGGGGTGGAAGACTTCTTTGATGATACCTGCGGCAAGTAGTTTGGCGAGTTCTTTTATTGCCTCACGTCTATCTTGTGCAAATCGTCGGAGGCGCTGTTTTTTCGGTTTTGCGTTCTTGTCAACGTTCAGTTTGTGCTCGACAAGTTCTCTAGGAACACCAGGCATATCAGATGGTTTCCAAGCAAATATGTCTTTATTATCTCAGAGGAACTTGACGAGCGCGTCTTCCTATTTATAGTCTAAATCTGCCCCTATAAGGGCAGTTTTGGATTGATCGCCCGTCCCAAGATCTACAGTTTTGAGCTGTACTTCTTCGGAGGGCTTGAAGTTGGTACTTGTCGACTTCTTGCTGGGTACTTCCAGATCGTCTTCCTTCGACTTTTTGGCCAATGCGAGTACTTCTAGCATCTGGGTAGGGACGTGCGAAGTGGCGGTGAATTCTACTGCCTCGACGTCGCAATCATACGATACCTTTAAGTCTCCCTTTAGGGAAAGTACTCCTTTAGGAGCAGGCATCTTGAGGACCAAGTATACATAATGCGGGATCGCCATGAATTTGGTGAGGGCTGGTCGCCCAAGAATCGCGTGGTATGAGGTCTCGAAGTCTGCGACCTCGAACTTGATGTACTCGGTTCTGATGTTTGCTTCCGTCCCGAAGGTGACTAGTAGTGTGACCTGACCCAGGGGGATTGCTGCATTGCCTGGAACAATGCCATAGAATGGAGCGTCTGTAGGTTTGAGGTATTTTGTAATATTTAGGCCCATCTTCTTGAATGTGTTTGCGAATATGACGTTGAGCCCGCTGCCTCCGTCGATGAGTACTTTAGTCAGTCTGGCTTGCGCCACGACTGGGTTTAAAACCAGAGGATATCTCCCAGGATTTGTAAAGTTGGTCCATTGATCTGTTCTGGAGAATGTGATAGGAACTTCTGACCACTTTAAGTATGTTGGGGTGGTGGGCTCTATTGCCATGATCTCTCGCAGGGTGAGCTTCTTAGCGCGCTTCGACCGGTTCAGGGTTTCTCCACTTAATAGTACAGCTACAACATTCTCGATATTTGGGAAGTTATTGCCAGGGTCTTTGTCGTCTTTGTCTTCCTTTTTCTTGTCGGTTTTGGGAGCATCTGGTGTTTGCTTATCGAACTCCTGCTTTAGGTGAAAGCACTTTGCCATTGTGTGCTTGCCATTAGGGTGGTATGGGCAAGGACCATTCATGACATCTGATGCATCTGGCCCAGGCATGGGGTTGGCCGAGGCCCAACAAATTAAGGTTGTCCGGCCCCCAACAGTTCTTAGGCACACCCACTCAAGGAAAGGCCCAATCTCCCTAAAAGACTAGTCTGATAGGGGAAGGGTGTCTCTCCCTTTTAAGGTGGCTTCCTCCTCCTTCGCTAAGCGAAGTGGGATAATTCAGACATGCACGACTGCCGCCTACACTGTTGTGCACCTGGCCAAACCGTGTGCACGCGGCTGCCGCCTACACTGTCGTGCGCCTGGCTAAACCGTGCTCCTGCTGGGCCACGACTGCCGCCTACACTGTCGTGCGCCTGGCCAAATCATGCCCTAGGATGTCCTAATCATCTGCCACTGAACGAGTCTTACGACTAGGGCGCTGGACTGCCGCGACTGTGTTGTCTGGCTTGCGCTTCCTATTATCGCGATTGAAGTCCCGGTTGTTTGGGCGATCATTACGTCGGTCGCCGTTATCTTTATTGTGATTGTTGGTGTTGTTATCGTGATGTCTGTCAAAGCACTCCCGCTCGCGGTCGTCTTGGTCTGCCCATTCAGTGACAATGCGTCGTAGCTCGCTGATGTTTTCGGGACGACGTCGGCCGAACTCACGGTGTAATTCCCGGTGTAGAGACCATCGTGAAAGCAGTCGATTACTTCCTGGTCGGAGATATCCACGATTGTAGCTCTTTTATCGAAGAATCTCTTGATGTATTTTCGCAAGGTTTCTCCTTTTCCTTGCTTGCAAGCTGCCAATTCATAACGGGTTCCGGGCCGAGCCCAGGTTCCCTGGAAGTTGGTGGTAAATTTCCTGGTGAGGTCGTCCCAGGAGTCGATGGACCCGGGGCGGAGGCCCTCGAGCCATGTTAGGGGCGTGGTGTCTAGCATAATAGGGAAGTAGCTGACTTTGATGTCGTTGGATCCCCCGGGCATCTGGATGGCTGTAGAGTAGATTCGGAGCCATTGTTCAGGGTCTTGCTTGCCCGTGAACTTTCAATTCCTGTAGGTTTGAACTTGCTTGGCCATTGGATTTCTTTTATGCGCCTGGAAAAAGCTGGGAAGCCGTCATATTTATCACTTGGTGATCGATCACTCCAGAAGCTAGAGGTGCTATGGTCGGAGTCGTATTGTCGTCCACGATTGTGATTTTGGGGAGGTCGATCGCTATAATTTGAGGACTCTTGATGTCGGTGGCGATCGTTACGGTGCTCTTCTCGGCAATCGTTGCGACGTTCTTCGTGACGATCGTAATGGCGTTCCTGATCACGTGGTTGGTTTCTGTAATTGTGATGGGGTGGAGGCCCGTAGTTGTGGCCGTAGTCTGCGCAGCGACGGAGTTTGGATTCCACGTGCCTTTGTTGACTCGACTGAATGACAGAGCGAGCATCGCGGTTGTCATTAATGACGTTGTGAAGGTCTTGATCTCGTGGCCTTGCATCGTCTTGGTTGTTACTGCATCCTCTCCCCTGCTGGTGATTGCGATCAGCGTCTTGGTCACATCGATGTCCTCCTGTGGTGGCGATTGAAGCTTCATGTGGGGGAGGACTCTCAGCGTCTGGGCGTCTGGTATCTGGTGTGTGGTGGCTAAGATTCGCTTGGTTCGTAGCCTTCTGAGCTGTGTCGAGGAGTGAGAGTACTTGTCTGACGGCAGGGCTGTCGGGCATGGCCCTGACAAGTTCTGCTGCGACAGAGATGTTTAATGGCGCGTTTTGGGATACTAACTGGTCTCCAACCATATCGAAATCCTGTGTAAGGTTTCGTATGGCATTGGCGCCTATCACATCGTTAAGACACCTCTGCTTGCGCTTGGCGTTCCTTGCTTGACGCGAGGTCTTTTGCTCCTCTGTTTCTCCGTCAGCAGTGCGTTCCTCTTCTGATACGTCAGTGATCAGCTCGCGGTCGTATTGAGTGCCTTGGTCTTCATTGCCAGCCATGAACACCTGACGACTTGGGTCTTGTTCACTGAGGATGATCTGAGTGGTTGAGAAGTTGTCGCTCGAGCTTTCAGTTGGGGTGGTGAGCGATGCAGTCTTGCCGTCTTGGAAGGGGAGTTCTTCCGGTATAACGGCGACAAGTCTTGAATCGTTGTCCCGGGAGGTGTCGGCCGGAATCGCTCCGGGCCAGTGAACAGCGAGTCCTCCTGGTGTTCTAGTCATGACTAGTCCAGACGGGAGGCAAACGAGTGGTTCCTCCAACACGAACTTGGTGTCGAAGTGAGCATGATGGTGTAGGCGCGCGACGTTATCAGGAGCATCACTTAGCAGGATGGTGAAGTCATCGTCATTGTCCCTCGAGGGCATTGATGCCAGCTCGAGGTCGTCGGGGTGACTTGGCTTTGAGTGGGGCTCCTGGGTCATCCTTGCCTCTACTTTTGTGGTACGCCTCTGTTTATGCGAATGCACTACGTTGGAGGGTTCGATCGGGAGCCGATCTGGGGGGTTGTCCGATGGCGTGGCCAGCTCAGAGTTTCCTGCTCTTTCCATACCTGGGATCGAGTTGTACCCAGACTCAGCTTGGAGAATCCCGAGTGAACTTGGAGTTAAGATCGAACTCAGAATTGGAGCCGAGATCGAATTGGAAGTAGTCGCCGAGCAGGAGCCGGGGTTGTTCGCAAGGTAGCTTGCGAACCTACCATCGCTTTCAGCGACAAAGGTCCATGCACCGAAAATGAAGGTGGCTCCTTCTTCGACATCGGCAATCTGAAAGGTGGTGAATCCCATCGTCCCTGATGGTGAGCTTTCGGCGAGAGGCCCCACGGTGGGCGCCAAGTGTCGACGATTTATGTCGAGCACGTCTATCTGGGGGGTATCCCAGGCAGTAGATTAGTGGGTCTCGCCGAGTTCTAGGAACGACAGTGCACGAACAACACAAAGATTTAGACAGGTTCGGGCCGCGAGTATACCCTACGTCCTGTGTGCTTGATTGTATTGTATGTGAGTTGAGTTGTTTTGAGGGGGTCCCTGCTCCTCCTTATATACTCGGGGAGCAGAGTTACAAATTGATTACAAAGACTACTCGTATCCGACCTGGAAGGTTACATTAAGGTAATCTATCATGAATACAAGTAGTTCTACTACTTGACTACATCGTCCTATACCTTATCTGACTAGTCCAAAGCAGTCGGGTCATAACTCTCCATATCGAGTAGTTTAATTCCTTAGATGAGTGGCCCTAGGGATCCTGGCCCCACAGAACCTGCGTCTGAATTTCGAAGAAGCCAAAGATGTACCCACTTTGTTAAAGCGAGTACAAGCATTGAAGGAGAAGGGCTTAACTGGTGTTGGGATTGCCTTCAGCTTTTTAAAGCGAAGAATTCAACCACTTCAGGAGCGATGCCATCTCGGTTACGAGTACGAAGGATGCGCGGATCCTTCGTGCATGGCACCTGAAGAACTCTCCGACGAGACAGTGCTTATGCGACTAGATCGCTTGTTCGCTGGTGTCACAGAAAAACCAGTTATCGTGGGAGAGTGCTCGAAGACTAGCCCTCTGAACCCTATTAGTAATTGTAGACTTTGATTCAAAAGCTAATGTTGAGAAAAACATTAATCCGAGTTGTTTTTAACAATGTAGGCTACGATGCTTGGGTATGAATTAACTGAAGAGGTCTGGAAGGATATCAGCAAGACTTCTTCAGAAAGAACTCTGAGTGCTGGAAACAATCCTGATACTGCCACCATGGCTGAAGAAGAAGGCGTAGCGGACTCAGATGCCGACACAGCAGCCATAGACCCGAAACAAGGAGATCTCAAGGGTATGTCCTTGTGCCCGGTCCTTTGTTTATTGATGATTATCATAACATAGGAGTGGAAAATCCTGATAACTCACAACCGCCGCCAAAAATCCTATGGGGGACTTTCAAACCAGAGAGTTCAAGGGAGCCCCCGATAATTCCTGCAAGTGCCAAAAGGAAGTGATCGAGCTACTCATTTGTAAGCCACTCAGAACCAGTCTTAGATTCTGCTCCACCTGAAGCGGATCCTGTTGAACAAGGCAGAATGCCCAAGCGCGTCGTCATGCCGCAAGGCTCGTCCACGACTAGTGCCATGGTGAGTGGAACGACTGGAAGTACCACGAGTTCAAAGCGAAACCTACCCATGCTGAAGAAATTTAGTTTTCGGCCTTTGACTGCCCCGACACCTTCCGTAGAGTAAGTAAATAAATAACACTAGTCTTTGTTGAGTAGTTGTATTGCTGTTGAGTGGTCAAAATATAATCTTGTTCTTGTCTTTCAACAGATCTCCAGTCGATGCCTTTGTAAAGGCGATATAAGCCGATGATGAAGAAAAAGCAATCAACTGTAGTGGAGGATACTGCCAAAGATCAATCAACGGCGGCTAGGGTTGAAGAAACCGCCAAGGACACTCTAGCAATTGAGGTCAGTGCTGACGAACCTGGCGGAAAGCCTGAAGCCAAAGCGAGTACGAAGGACACTGTGGAGCCGACTACTTTAACAAGGCTCAAAAATCGGTTGAACCCATGGAAGTTGATAGGAACACCGAAGAAGATCCGTCAAGCATGGCTACAGCAGATACACCAGTCGAAAAGAATGCCGATGTTATGGACGGGGAGGCCAACACTGAAGAACAGAAATTAGTTTTAACTAAGTCACAGGAAAAAGACCCCAGTGTGCCGCCTGAAGAGCCCATGACCGTCGCGCCACCCTCAACCACAGAGGTGATCACACCTTCTACTGCAAAGGTACGCCAGATAGCAGGGTTCACCGAATCGAATCCTCCTTATTTGAATTCCATTTAGTGCTATTCTACAGTCATAAACTGCAACCTGCAAAATTTGTAATCTGGTGGAACAGAGGATGCCAAGACAGCTAACAAAAATGTTGGCATAAACGTCTTGTTAGTTGGTGAAGGAACTTCCAACAATGTAAGTAGTCTCTGTAGAAGCATATAAATTTATTTGCAAGCAAAAGTAATTTTGTTAATAACTACATAATCTTGTTATAGGTTGAGGTTGCAATAATGGAACCAATAGATGAAGCTGCACAACTTAGGAATCATCTGCAAATAGCCCTGGTAAGGACTCATAACCTGAAATGTGTTAGGCAATTGCGTAAAGCATTCAATAATAAGTGTGCCTTAATTGCAGGTTCTGGTAGACCTGGTAGAAAAACCAGGCAATGCTAAATTGGCAGCACGGATTGAGGGGCTGGAGCCGGATCTGGCCGGTTTGTTCGAACAACGCGTGGTGATGCAATTGGAGCATCAGAAAGTGATCGACAACCTCCATGCGCAACTCCAAGGTCTTGGTGAGGAGCGATCTAAGCTAGATAGCCACTGCAGTAACATGGTGAAAGAAAACAGCAGTAAGTACTTCGTCAATAATTTGCTTTATATCCTTTAAATAGTCACTTTTCAAGCTGTTGTGTTAACAACACTGCATATGGTGCAGGACTAAAGAAGGAGTTGAAAGAAGAGAAAGGCAATATGTCTTCCTGGTACAAACCCTCACAATCCCAGGCCGATGAAGTTAATCAGCTCAAGTGTACCATTGAGAAAAAAGATAAAGACTTCACTGAAGAGCACAAGATCCGCTAGGATTGGGAAAGCCAAACCGGGCAAGCTGTGAAGCTTGCGCAGTCCAAATGGGAAGAAGTTGATGCCTTGCTAGCTGAAAAGAAAGATATGGAAGAAGCCATTGAGCCAATCCTGGGGATGTTAACTCCGGAAGGCGCAGAGGCAAACAACCAAATGCTCTTGGATCGGCTACATCGGGTGCCGGAGCAAGTGTCAGAGTTTTGCAAATCAACTATGAAGGAATGTACCAACAGACTGTTAGCTTTGGTAAAGGCGCATAATCTTGATGCCAAGCTAGAGATAAGGTATCTGCCTCCTGGCGCAACGAAAGAGCAGTATGAAGCACTAGTGGCCGAGACCGAGCCTATGGCTAACGAGTTTATCAGCTCTTTAGAGAAGTAATAGAGGGACAGTTGATACATTTAAGTAGTCTTTAAATTGTGCTACCATGAAGGTAGTCGATGGTTTTTGCTACTGTTAAGTAGTCACTATTTTAATGCCGGTGCTTAAGCAGTCACTGTTGAAGCACTACTTTTTGAATAGTTTTACTACCCGCAAAGTAGTGGTATATTTTCTGGAAGCATCAGACACTTTGTGTTGAGTACTTGTAGTACTACTGCTTGTGGTCGTGATAGTGTTCAACTAGTCTATTGTAGCAAACGTAAAATATGTTGGTCTCGGTAAGACTCGGTAGACTGCTAGGGCAAGTCTACAGTACTACTTTAGTAGTTTATAATTTTGTGCGTGTCACGTGAGAGAACTTTTGTACTCAAGGTCTGGGTACTTTAAAGCATTATCTATTGTAACAGAATTTGTCTTATGTTAGTCTTGTTAAGACATGATTGGTTGCTAGTGCAGAGCCATGGCACTACTTAGAGTAGTTTTGTGCTTATTTGCATGATAGAGCAGTACTAATGTACGTTATGCATATCCGAGGTAAGACTCTCATAAGTTCCTGTAATGCATAAATAAGGGGTCTGATGTAGTCGACAAAGGACACGGAGCAGAACAAAACCTTAACCTTCCATTGAAGGTAGGATATCAAAGAAATAAAACTAGCACCTACAACCATGTATTAGTTGCGGTAGCTCTACCAAGACTTCTGAGGCTTAGCACCGCTTTTTAATAAAAGTAGTCTTGGCTTTCTGTGAATAGAGTGAAAACTACCCTGGGCCTGGGCTTTTTAAGCGGCAAGCTGTACACACGGTCTCTCTAATGAGAGTATAGTTAAGAGGTGAGAGGTATACTACAATTTTTAATTGATAGGGAAACCATAACTTTATTGATCTTATAATCATCGAGAATACATTGGAGTTGTTACATAAACCCGTTTTACGTTCCATAGATTTGGTAAGTCTTCGCCTTCTTGAGTCTAGAGGCGATATGTTCCAGCAAGAGGCCAGCGCCGCGCAGGCGCTTCTGGCGGAGGAGCGGAGGCGAGTCGAAGGTAAGTCACGGCTTATTGATACATTTGTTGTCCTGCGTTCATCGGAATTTGCCTTGACGTTTCTTCGCATCTCAGAGCTGCAGAAGGCCATGGCGGACAAGGCGGAGCAGATGGAGGCCCTCCAAACCACCTACTCCAAGGTTCAAGAGGAGTTTGAGGGCCTGGAGAGCGTTGTCGTTGCTGCGTGCAAGGGGGTTGAGGGTGGCGAAACCCCTTCGGGCAGTTCGTTGCCCAGTCGTCTAAGGTCTTTGGGCAGCTGCGTTGCTGGGCGCCTAATGAGGGCCCTTCGCCTTGGTGTCCAGAAGACCCTCACCGTGGTGTCCACCCACTTCCTTGTCGACCTCGGGGCGCTGACCGCCGGCTACATCGTCACCGAAGATCTTGACGATGATGCCGCAGTTACCGTCATCGACCAAGCCGACGCCGCAGCCGAGGGCCCTGCCACGATGCTCGCCGCCTTATTTGAGGATGACCTCACCCTGGAAGCAGATGCTGCCGCCACAGGAGCGAGTGCAGGAGTTGCTGAAGCCGGTGCCCAGGCCGCCCTCGACACGGATGCCCCCTCTGCGAACCCTGTCGATGTCGAGGACCCCTTCGCCGGAGTCCCTCGTGAAGACGCGCCCTGAGAGGCTCGTGAAGGTCCAAATGTTTCTAGATTATGTTTTGTTTTGTAATGGACACATTTTTGGAAAGAATGTAAACATCTGTTCGCAGTCTCATTTTATATGTTATCGTGTTTTCCTCGTGACTTAGAGAGATTTCGGCCGGGAACATCGAATACGTGAATAACTTAGGCGCGAGGTGGTGAGGGGGATGTCGTATCCTCTCGCAGGCGTAGGGGGTCCCGCGACTCGGTCGGCCCCGGTGTTAGTTAGTTTACGCCTTGCGTCTTACTTTCTAAGCATACGAGGCGTAATGCATTAACATTTTTTTAAAGAGAAGGCTCGCAAAAAAATGGGACGATTAGGGGAGGGGATAGCCCCCCCTACGCAAACAATCTTCCCACATCTTAATGTTTTTCTTTAAAACAGCCCTTAACATAGTAGACAAAGTTCTATTCACAACCTCAGTTTGACCATCAGTTTGGGGATGACATGTAGTAGAAAACAAAAGCTTAGTCCCCAGTTTAGCCCACAATGTCTTCCAAAAATAACTAAGAAATTTAGCATCACGATCAGACACAATAGTATTAGGCACACCATGCAAACGAACAATTTCCCGAAAGAACAAATCAGCAACATGAGAAGCATCATCAGTCTTATGACATGGTATAAAGTGTGCCATCTTAGAAAATCTATCAACAACCACAAACACACTATCACGACCCTTCCTAGTTCTCGGCAAACCCATCACAAAATCCATAGAAATATCTTCCCAAGGAGCACTAGGAATGGGTAAAGGCAAATACAAACCGTGTGGATTTGACCTTGACTTAGCCTTTTGATATGTAGTGCAACAAGCAACGAATCTATCCACATCTCTTCTCATCTTTGGCCAAAAGAAATGACCAGCAAGTATATCTTCCGTCTTTTTGGCTCCAAAATGCCCCATCAAGCCACCTCCATGCGCTTCCTGCAACAACAACAACAAGCGAACGGAGCTAGCTGGAATGCATAGCTTGTTAGCTCTAAACACAAACCCATCACTAACGATGAATTTGTTCCATCCTTTCCTATCTTTACAATGCAACAGCACTCGAAGACGGGCGGCTGGACCAGCACGCGCGCTTACAAGCAAGTAGCAATGGCTAAACTTATCTAAACAAAACCCAAGTATTCTTGGTGGCGGCTAAGGGGTATAAAACAAAGAGGACGACCACATGGGCGCTGGGGTCGTGCTCCAACCCTAGGATGCATCCATAATGGACTCTACATGATACACGGCCCATTGGGCCAAAATAAGATGACGCAGCATCATGGGCAGAAAACATCTCGGTGCAAATAGACGATTCTGGCCGACTCCTAACAGATATGGATGTGCGGTTGGATCCGTTACAAATTAGACTTGATAAGCTTTCTGTGAAATACTTCAACGCCCCAATCCGAGTTCGTATGCGACCGTGGCATCCATCACAAGTTGAAGTTTTTCTGCAGTCCGAATCCAGCCCGCGCGAATCCTTTTCCTTCTCGATTCTCTCCATGATTCCTAAGCAAAACAAGAGTGCACGGGTCTCCACAGTATAAATATGATTAACATGAACTCAGGAGTGAACTCACCGGATGATTAAGTTGTCTAGCACGAGCACGGGTAATAGGACCGGCAATGATAGGAGAAGATGGCATGGCTGTATCGTTGGCGGTGATGTCCTCATCAGTATCCTTGTTTACTCAGTCGTTCCTTGACACTATTTCCATTTCACTCATCCTTGTTCTTCAAGTATTGTCACTTTGGATTCTTTCCTTGGCTCTTGATCTCAAAGTGTCTTTTCAACTCTTCCTTTATTCTAAAACACTTAGATTGATTGTATCGTCATGATGCATTCCCAAGTCAATTGAAGAATGAAGATGCTAGTTTACTACAAGAAGTTCAAACCTTAGCGACTTCAGAGTACAAGTCTAAGCGACTTCAGAGTACAAGACGACATTGAACTCATTGCCACTACAATCAAGAAGTTGGGCACCACTCCAGATGAGTTTGAAGATGTTACGGTGAAGAAGACTGAAGAGATAACCTTGCATAGGAGGATTCCCTTGACCTTATTCACAACATTTAGAATCGCTCTTGTGCGTGTGTGGTTAACTTTGGTTGAGTGTGCTTGCAATGCCTGTTCTTATGCTTTTGATTGATTTGCTTCTTTGCAATGATTGTGTAGATGGGCTCTCTCTGCTTTCCCCGTATGTCCTTATTCTTCTTGCTATCTATTCACGTAAATCAAATGAAGAACATTAAGAAGGAGACTAGAAGGCAATCCCCGCAAGGAAGAAACAAAGCTAAAGAAGATTTGAAGTAGAGACTTCGCAACTGCATCAACAAAGAAGATGGAACCAGCTACACCAAGTGACACATCTTGTTATCATGTTTTCTCCCTTCCAGAATCTTGTTGTCCCGTTCTCCTCCTTGTTCCTAGTCTTTGCGAATCTCAAGATGAGATTCTGTTTAAGGGGGGTAGTTTGTCGCACCCCAAATTTTTGGATTTGGGATGTGTATAATTATAACAGTAATTTTCTCAAAGTTCTAAAATTTGTCCAAGGTTTATATAATTTTTAGGGAATTTAGTATAGGAAAATTTTGTTTTCTAAATTAAATTAAAATAACATAGGTTTAATATTGAGTATCTTGCATTCATGCTGGTTGCATTTAGTGGCTTTATGTGTGGAAGTTTTCTAAAATATGTTTAGAAGCCTAATGAGAATTTTCCTAATTTTTCTGGAATTTATTCCCATTTCTTAGAGCATTCTCCAATTTTTGGAACATGCTAAAAATCGTTTTCATGAGCTCCAAATATTTTATTTAGGTTTCTTATGTTCAAATCTATCCCTGAGATTTTTCTGGTATTTTCTAGATATTGTTCATGACAAAAATGATTTATCTATGATTTATCATTGCATGAGAAATAATATTCTGGAAAAGAAAGGAGAAATTGAATTACTAAACGGGCCACCATTTCCCTATCAACCCAATTCGGGCCCAAAACGTTCAATCCGGCCCGGCTAGCCAACTCGCCGCGCCAAACTGCTCCCACCTCGGCCCAACTTCCCGTCGCGGCCCATTCTTCCCCCTCCCCCACCTCCGCTCGTGCCCCATCCCAGGTAGCCACCAGTGCCCGGCCTACAGTCCCTTCTCTCTCTGTGGCCCCATTCTTCCCTGCGCCGTACGCCTATGTCGTTGTCGCTTGTCTCGACGTGCGTGTCACGCGCGCAATGCCCCGTACTCCGTGCCTACAAAGCGCAAGCGTCCGAGGCCGCACATGTTCCTGCCCTAGCTATCGCCTCTCTCGCGCAGCGCTGCCTCACCAAGAGCCCAGCGCCGCCGCTGCGCGAGCTCGCCGTGGAGCCAAGCGCCACGGCCGGCGCCAGCAATCGCGTTCGCCGCCTTCATCGCCCATCGGGGTAATCCAACACCACCATGAGCATCCCCATGACGAGCCGAATCTCCTCCGCCCCTTCTCGCCGCCGTTCGTCCACCAGAGCACCTCCGCCCCCGTGAAGCCCCGCCGCTGGACTTGGGCTATGGAGACTGGCCGCCCCGATCGACGTCGATGAAGACCGGCACCACCCTGAGGTCCTCCTCGAGGAGCCGCACGTCTACCGCCACACTCTGCAACCCCAACCGCCCTCGTCCCACCCCCTTCGCCACGCAGTGCCGCCGCCGCCATAGCTCCTCAGAGCCAAGCCGTCGTCGCCGATTCATCGTCTCTATCGATCCCCGGAGCAAGCCGACTCCACCATGAGACCCACGCCGCTTCCATCCCACCGGTCGTCATCGCCATTCGGCCACCGGAGAAGCCCCTCCCCGCGAGGCCGCCGTTGCCGGACTTGGACCGAGAAATTCGGCCGCCTCGATCACCGTCGGGAATAGTGGCCACCACCACGAGCTTCACGAGGACGAGCCGAACCTCCGCTGCCAACTCTCATCGTCATCCCGTCGCTGGAGCTCGTCGTCCACGGGAAGACCCGAGATGCTAGTGGCCCATCTGCTCGAGCGCCGTCGTCCGCCCTGCATCGCCAGTGGTGAGGACCTCCACGCGATCCACTACCCCTCCTCTCCCTATTCCACTCCTCACCTAGGGCCCTATGGGACCAGGATCTCTAGGGACATTCACGTACGGCTACTCCATGAAACACTCGGCTATGGTGCAAGATGGCATAGTTGACTCAGAGAACTAGTCGTGTATTGTTAGGAGACTCCCCAAAGTACCCCATTGTAGTACTTCTTGTTGTATATGACTAGGATCATGTAACCGACTTGTAACTCTGCTCCCCATGTATATAAGGCGGAGCAGGGACCCCTCCAAAACAACTCGACTCATACGCAAGGAAATCAAGCATACAAGACGTAGGGTATTACGCAATTTGCGGCCCGAACCTGTCTAAATCTTTGTCTCATGTGTGCACCATCGTTCCTAGAACTCGGCGAGACCCACGATAACTACTCTTTGGGATACCCCTAGACAGATACGCCAGAGATAAATATTTGACACTTGGCACCCACCATGGGGCAAATTGCTGCAAGCTCACCATCAGGCACGATGGGATCAACATTCAACACCTGTGGCATCGAGGAGGGTGCGACCTTCGTCTTCGGCGCCAGGGCCTTCATCGCCTTAGGCAATGGCAAGTTTGTGAGCTACCTCACGGATTTCCCGGGCCCGTACTCGATGACGGCGGTTCCACCAGAACCGCTCCGCGATCTTGTTGAGAAGCAACCCTCGATGACTACTTCGGCCTCGACTTCGACTACGATCTCGAGATCGGCTTCGACTCCGACATCTACTCCAATTCGGGCTCATCAAGTCGAGTCCGGGTACAACTCTCTTCCAATCATGGAACGAGCCAGGGAACCTGAGTCGGCTTACCAGCC
This sequence comes from Echinochloa phyllopogon, assembly GCA_033239725.1. Classification (NCBI taxonomy): domain Eukaryota; kingdom Viridiplantae; phylum Streptophyta; class Magnoliopsida; order Poales; family Poaceae; genus Echinochloa; species Echinochloa phyllopogon. The sequence continues at coordinate 32,831,074 of BTCW01000014.1, read as the reverse complement.
ATCGGAGGCCCACCCGGGTCGATTCCCGTTCGGACTCAGTAACTCCGCGGCTGTATATCAACATATGTACACCGCAAAGATTCAACAACTCACAACTCAAGTCTTCAGCCTAACCCTGGAGGAACCCTATCACTTCGAGCAGGCTTACCAGCCATTAGAGAACGACTATGAGGATGATTTTTCAATCTTACTCGCCGACAGTCAAGACATCTACAACCACTACCGTGCCAAGTTCAACACCAAGTTCGAGCTTAAAGAACCACTAGTACGCCTCCTGTCAGAACTAGTCGTTACCAGCACACCAGGGGGACCCATTGTTCACTGGCCTGGTTCGATTCCACTTGACACCTGTCGGGACAACGAGTCACGACTAGCCGCGGTCATCCTAACGGATCTACCCTACCAAGACAGCAAGATAGCGTCACTCACAACTTCAACAGAAAGTTTGGGTGACAACTTCTCCTGCACCTAGCTGATGCCACACTCTAGAATCTCCGACCCTAGCCGACAAGTATTCATGGTTTGTAACGCTGAAGCTAGGGACCAGTACACCACGGAGCTCATTATTGACATCTCCGATGAAGAGCCCTCCACAAACGGAGAAACTGAAGACCAAAAGACTAGCAGGCGTACAAGAAATGTGAAGCGCAAGGAGAGGTGTATATGCGCTGCTATGCGCCTGGATGCAACTTGCAACCTCTCTGGAGCATTCGACATGGTGGGAGATCAACCTGTCTTGCGAGAAACACCCCTCAACATCACCGTCGCTGCAGAGCTCATCATAACTCTGCCCAGCACCCCCGCCACTAGACAGGCCCTTGTACTACTCCAAACTGCTCGAAACACCCTCGACCCAAACAACCCTGCATCAAGCGGCCACCAAACGGGAAGAAGCGTGGGATCGAGATGCCAGGAAGGAAGCAGATGAGTACAAAATGATCCACCAGCCCCAGCCAAATATGGTAATCCTACTGCACCACGCGCTCCGCAAGAACCACCCGCAGGCGCAGTAGGAGACCGAGGGCGCAACCAAGATGGCGGTAGAAACCGTGGTGAAGGAGCACGCTCGCAAGATCTCCGCACACTACAACTCGTATAGGGTTTTATTACATTCCATTTATGTCATAGAAAGTAGAAATTATGTCACCTTTTGCAATTTGTGACACTCGCGTGACGAAAATTCGTTCGTTGCCTATACCCCATAATAAAAGGTATTCAATGACGAATATACATTTTTTCGTCGTAAATTTTGTGACGATTCTTATGTCGACACTAAACTATGATGACAGTTTTTTGTTGTTAAAGACATACAAAACGTCACTAAACCTTGTATGCAGATGATGTGGCATGTGACTAGGAGCTAACGTGACATCACATTTGTGACGATTCAGTTCATAAAAAATATTTGATGGCCCAAGGCCCATGCAATGAGCACCCATTTGTGGGCCAAATCCAATTGTAAGGCCCTTTTATTTTATGGTAACAATTATTTTTTAAGCCCATTATTTTTCTATTGGGCAAAGCCCATTCCAATTTAAGCCCATTATTTTTTACCAGCACTGTTTTCGATATGGGCCTAAAGCATATTTTTTTGGCTGGCACATTTTGGCTTATTAAAAAAATATTGCAAAAATCAAAATGCACACATTTAGGACTAAATTCCACAAAATCATAGAGTATCAAATTTATTGGTCCAGGTCACACCAAACAACAAACGATTTAGCCATTTCATCATGGATCAGAGAAGTAACAAAAAAACTACGGAACGACCAAAACCCTTATGTCTTTTCCGCTGCCTTCTCCAAATTTCCAATCAAATCTGCTTGTTCCTTACGGATTCTGATTCGTCAATCTGAAAAGAGTAATTCACCAAATAATAATTAGCAAGCAATATTTGCAATCCAGAGGCAGAGATGCAAAGCAAGATATTATTGTACTAAAATTCCAGAATTATAGTTTTATGCTCAAACAATCTCCAATCAAGAGGGCCAGGGAACAAATAATCATAACTAGAACCCCTGCTGAATCCAGTCCCAAACTATGCACACTAAAAAGAGAGTAGAACCTTATATGGACAGACTTGCAACAGATTATGAAAAGGGAAGAAATACTATCCTATTCTGAAGCCTTGTAACAAATGGTGTTGCCTCATCATTATTAATTGAAGCAGATTTGCGAATCTAGGCAATACAAGACAATACCAGTCAGCTCATGAGCTAATTAGCACACAGTGTAGAATTCAAAAGTCTTACAAAACACATGTAACAGAGAAGCTTCAGTACACCTTAAATTCAGTACACCACAAGAACAGTGCAACAACCATACAAATGTAGTTGTAGAGGGGTTTGGGGATTGTAGACGGGACCACTTACTGGGAGCTAGAGACCCACAACTGGTGCCAAGGATAGTCAGTGCAGCAAGCCGGCAGCCCCACAACAGCTTCCGATCCATGGCCCCAACCCTAGGTCTGAAACCAAATCAATATGTGAAAAAAAAATCAGAGAACAAGTTACCACATTAGGACATAAATCCAATAGTTTTCACAAATTACTGTCCAGCTCCATGACAAACCACATTACCAAACAGAGAGCAACTGGAGAATTGAAAATCGTGGTGCAGATTATCTCAAGCTATTATCTTCTAGTGTATCCAAGGCCACCATATATTAATTAAAGTAGAAGAGCATATAGATAGCCAGGATAATTTTGCACATCTAATATGATAGAACATAAATCACAAATTTACATAGTAATCTATAGTCTCAAACACCAATTAGTGTTTGGTAGGACATAGATAGATCAACTGCCCTAAATCTCTCTCTTTCCGCATGAAGAGTTCATGTGTCCCCTTCCTAAAAACAATGTAAGATGAGCCATTATTCTTATTGAAAACATAGTTATCTGATACTTTGTAAAAAAAACTAACATGCATCGATGCTATCAACCAAAGCTTGCTCAAGTCGTGTGCTAGAAATGCTAACAGATCAAGCAAAGCTAACAACACACAGGTACTAATTCGGGCAAACAGATCAAGCACACTATGTGAACTGTTTGATTTCCATGCCATCCGTCCAAATATCGAAGTCCATTCCCCAAGCACCAAGAACCTATCACCAATAAGAAACATCGACATGATAAGTATGAGACCAATTGACTGCAGCAACAGATGCATCAAGTTATTTGAGCAGCCACAATGCAAAAATGGTGTTATTATTTGAATTGAAGGAAACAACAAGAGGAAAAAAACAAGACAAGATAGCAGAACCAATTACCCCTACTAAGAAAGCATGGTTAACTCTTTTGATGTACACAGTACATATGAACTAGAAGAAATTTAAACTCAACCCGATGCCTTATCTTTTTGCTACATTTATGGCCCAGCTTGATCAAGAGCTTCTCTACGGACTTTATGATCAAGAGCTCTTTTACAATCTGGAAATGAAACCTGTATTGAACCTTCATATTTTTGGCAAACTCCAATATATATTGACACAAATAAAGTGACAACCTGATTGGAGAAACGCACATACTATTTTGCTGGCCTCCTAGCGCAAGTAGCATGACACAGATAAAGAAGAAGAGTGTTGCAAACATCAGCCGCACGATGGTTATTACTTCAAGTTTCTAGTTCAATCCTAAATATAATCACCAAACTGGACTTAACCAAAAAAAAGTGCACAATGCAAAAGGTGCTGACAGCTGCCACAGCAGACCACAATCCTGTACAGCAGCTAAAGGAACAAGCTCTCTAAGACAACAAGCATTATCGGGTCACCTACAATTCGCTAGATCTATATCTCAAGGTCGATAGCGTTCAGTTAGCACCCGAATGAAATAATTCGGCAGAAACAGTATTGTACCAGTAATTGGAGGCCGCGGAGGGGAAGTTGGCCGAGGCCGCCGCGGAGGGGAAGTTGGCTGAGGCTGCCGCGTGGAGCAGCCACGTGGAGCAGCGACGCGCGGAGGACCTTCTCGACGGGCTCCGGCGGCGGCGGCGGGACGGGTTCCGGCGGCGGCGGCGGACGCGGCCCCGTGTCGATAGAGAACGGCGGGGTGCTGCCGTAGGGCCGGAGGCGAAGGGGAGGGAGAGTCCCCGCGCGGCGGTGGCGCGGGAGAGGAGGCGGCACGCGGCGAGAAAGGGGGCCTTGGAGGAGTGGAGGAGGGGCTGGTGGCTGAGGAGGAGCACTGGAGGGCAGCGGCTGCTCGGGAGAGTGGGGGGAGAGAGACGAAATACTGCGGGAGCGCGATCAGAGCCATCCGATCGGCGATGGACGGTCAAAAATAATTGGGCCATTTGGGCCAAGCAGGCCTCGTTTCATTTCTTCTCCGCAAAATGTTTTTCTTTTTTCTTTCTCATTTTATTACATGCTTGTGAAGTAACACACAAAAATAATTATCTTATATAGACCCGTATATTTTTATATATAATAGACTATACATAAGTTGCCTGATAGAAGTTTTAAAATTTATGGAACTGATTTACTATTTTCAATTTGTTAAATGAGTTTTGATATGATTATCAAAATTAATTACAAATTGAACTAAGTGTCCCTCTAATAAGGTACAAAAAAATTAAACACAAAATATATGCATATTATATATTCTATTCTAGCCCATGTCTTAAAGATAGATGAAAAATTCAACTATCTTCTAGAGATAGTTCAAACTTCTATCTCCAAATTACCTTAGAATAATTGTTATAATATCTAAATTTAGTCAGAAAATGCTACAAATTGACATGACAACATATTTCAGGTAGAAAAGCTTCCCATCAAAAGTTTAAATGATTTTGATTAAATGGGATCATATATTGTTCACAAAATGGTACATGTCTCACATAGTTTCTAATAACTCTAGTCTAACTTTGAGATCTAAGTAGCCCATTATAATTTTTGAACTCATATTGAACTTAAACTTGGATAGAACCTTATGTGTGAAAAACCAATGTTTAGGTTTTAATTTAAAATTCATTATAGATAAAATTAGACTCTAATCACATGAATGACAAAGTCAAATGCAATATTGACTTCAACTAGGATCGCGCCCGTACGTTGCTACGGGCAACAAAATATTTATAGCAAATAATATATAGATATTTAAATAAAGCAAACAATGAAATAGATTAACATTCACACCAAGAGAGATCAATGACAAGTAATTATATTGTTGAACATATAGCAAATATACTTGAACAGTAATTTATACAGATAACACAAAAACTATTTCACAGGACTATAATAGGAGCTCCTCTCAGTTCGTTGTGCTCCCTGTTTCTCATTCCTCACACCATCTCATGATCCTATTTAGGTTTTCTCTCGGTGTTTCATATGAGTAGTGTATAGAAGATCAGAACTGATCTGATACGCACCTGGATGACACGAAATGAAGAACCCTTGTGCAGTGTCTCCTCTGCCTGTCGGTCCCGCATCAGGATCTACAATACAGCAAAACACAGAAAGATTACATGCTGAATGCCAGCACATGCACGCTAGCCTACCCCACACCCTAGTAAATCCAATATGTATGATTGGATATTCAACTTGATTAACAGCTGGAGGTACACAAGCTACAGCAATATAATCACTGAATTTTAAAAAAACATAAATGAACATCCAGGTTTTAATTAAAAAACAGTAACAAGATCAAGATATTTCCTCTCTGGATCAGTTTGCGGTGTTGTTGTTCCATTTTTAATGAACAGCTGGTCACGATGTGGATGACACTACCATCACAGAAGTCCTCAGTTGTTTGGATTTTATATTACGAGAATTCACAACAGGTCCTACACATTTTGAAATTCACAAGACAATGTGTTGCTGTTGTAGCTCGTACCGTTGAGGAGGCGAGGTGGGGCATGGCCGCGGCCGGCAGGGAAGGGTGATAGGACGATGGTGCATCATACCTGAAGGGGCGCAGTGAGATCCGCGTCGCCGTCGATTGTCCTGCGGTCGCCTAGGGTTCCCACGGTTATTCCTCTCGATCCGATCTGAACTGTGATCGTTGTCGACATTGAAGATCGGACGTGGGCAGGGGAGTCGGCGCGGGGGAGAGGGATCGGCGTGGGGAGGGGGAGGCGCGGGGAAGAGGGGTCGGCGTGGGGGAGGGGGAGGCACGCGGTCGTCGGGGGATCCGACGTGGGGAGGGGAGTCGCCGTGGGGGAGGGGGGCGCGGGGGCGACGCGGGCGGGTGCAGATTGCGGAGGAAAAAAAAGCAGTGGGGCGGCCGGTTCCACGAGGAAGAAAAAAATAAAGGAGTAGGGCGGCCGGTTCCACGAGGAAGGAAAAAAAGGAGGGGGCGTCGGATGATGGGTGCGGAACCACGGACTGCGAAGAAAGCACGACAACGTTTTTTCTTCTCTTTGGTTTTATTAAGTAGTAGTAGAAAAAGCTACCAAAGTTGACCAAACCAAATTTTAAATGTAAATTCAAGAAAGTAATCATGACCATGTCCTTTGACCCCAAATTTTTAAACCCAATCCTAAATGAGGAGCCAAAAGTTAAGTAAATTTAAATTAAACTTTCGAATTCAAGCTTAATTCAAAAGAGTTCAAGAAAATTTAAATTACTACCTAAACTAGAGCTCAAATAAAAAAATTATCCAACAGGAAAGTTGTAGAGAATAAAATGGTAAGAAATTTTTGTATTGGCCTATTTTCGAGTTTCAATATGAAATTGTTTTTAAACCTTGGTCAAATGTAGTTTGACTCTGGTCAAATCCACTCCCCTCCTCTTCTCTCTCCCTCCCCTCCTCTACTTTCTCCCACGCGCCACGCTAAGCGCCGCCGCGCCCTACCGCCGGCGAAGACGCCAGTCGCTCCGCGCCAAGTCCTCCCGCGCAAGACCGTGAACCGGCCCCACCCCGCACGCCGCCTTTGCATGTCGCGCCACCAGCCTCCACTCCACTATTCCGCCGCAGAACATGATACGGTCGTGCCATAGTGCCCGAGCCGCCCGGCCAGCTCCCGACGCCAGTTCACCGACCCGATCGCCCAATTGGAGCTCAACCTTCCTCCCCCGAAGCCCCTCCCCCCTCTTGTCGCCTAAAAAAGCCGCCCGAGCCTCCCCAGCATCTCCAAGTCCACCGGCCGCCATTGCCGCCACCGCTCGCCACCTCATGGTGGGCAGCCGCGCCCACACCACCCCAAGCCCAAATAGCGCCACCATCGTGTTACCCACCTCCTATTCAAGCTTCCCAACCACCCCACGACCTCTCCTCGGCGCTTCCCGAGCCCCACCGGCGCCGCCGTCCACTGCCTTGCCGTGGGCGACTACAACCACTCCAACTCTGACCAAAACAAAGCCACCACTCCACTCCCCATCGCCCCCGTGAAGTCCTCAGGCCACCTCCCTGAGCCTTCCCGGACCTCTACGACGCCGGCGCCACCTCGCCGGAGCCGCACGAGGCACACCATCGCTGGCAGCCCACCTCCGGTCACCACTGACCTCGCCAAGCCCCTCCATCGACTTCTGGTGAGTCCCGAGTGCCCATAGGGTAGCTCACGACTCCAATAAGGACCTCACCTCACCGAAATTTGAGTGCCCGAGCCGCTCGCTAGCGACTGACCTAATTGCGAAGCGTTTAAAACTTGAAGGGACCTAAGTGCAAGTTTTAAGGACCTAGGTGTAAACCTCTGGTTAAGTTTTTAGTTTTAAAATAGTGAACTTATAAAATCGATTAAAAATCATAGAGAAATCAGAAAAATGCAAACTCAATTTTGTTGGACTCAATGCATCTAGATATACCTTTTTCACAAAGCATGTACTTTTACCTGCGTAGTTTTTGTTCTAAAATTAAAACAAAGATTCAGATCTTTTATGCATAACTTGATGCACAGATCGAATATAGGGCTAAATTTTGGATATGTTACTCTTCACAGTATGTGTCACCTCGTGTCGAGTGAGGCTCGTTCGAGTATGCGACCAAGTCATGTATTAATCCGAGAAAATATTATATATTAAAATTAATTGGAAAAGTCCAATAACAACCGTTTGCTGGCGCAGTGGTAAGGCGCGGGACTGTTCCCCAGTGGCCACGGTTCGATTCCAGTTGCGCGGGTGGTTTTTTGAGTTTTGCAGCAACAGGATTTTTTTGCTTGCGGGCTGCAGATTGGTGGAAGGACGTCCAGCCCAAGGCCCACGGTCATGCCACGCTCGGCCTGCAGGCCGTCCAGCCCACTTGGTTGGGCCAAAAAAACACAAAGAGGCCGAAAATCAATGAAAAGGGAATGACAAAAATACTATGTGAGACCAGTTTGGGCCCACTTGTCCAAGTGACAGTGGGACCCACCCTAGTCTTGTCCTTTTCTTTTGAAAATTCATAACGTTTAACAGTTTTGCTTAACGACAAAACAAAATTCGTTACGATTTTGGCTTTGCAATAGTTTGTGACGATTCTTAGTTACTTTTAATGACGAACACCTCTTTTTTTGTCGCTAAGTTGCACTGCATGATATAGAACGTCACAAAACCAAACATGATAACGATGAATAGGTCGAATGTCATCAGGTATTTGTCACAAAAGGTCATATTTCTTGTAGTGGCAACACCATTAACGCCAATCGCGATGCTAGCTCTGTAATCCAGTCGAGTAGACAGCGTCGTGTTGATTTAGAACTACGCCAACGCGAAGACTACGACCGCCGTTACGGTCCTCCACCACGCCATAACGATCCACCTCATCACAACGAGGGGAACCGTGATCGTTATAATGATCCACCGCGCCACAACGAGGGGAACCGCGAGCGTTACAACGATCCCCTCTCCCCCTGTCGACGATTTATGTTGAGCACGTCTGCTAGGGGGTACCCCAGGAAGTAGATTCGTGGGTCTCGCCGAGTTCTAGGAACGATAGTGCACGAACAACACAAAGATTTAGACAGGTTCGGGCCACGAGTAGCGTAATACCCTACGTCATGTGTGCTTGATTGTATTGCACGTGAGTTGAGTTGTTTTGAGGGGGTCCCTGCTCCGCCTTATATATCCGGGGAGCAGAGTTACAAGTCGGTTACATGATCCTAGTCGTATACAACAAGGAGTCTTACAACAGGGTACTTTGGGGAGTCTCCTAACAGTACATGACTAGTCTTTCTAATCAACTACGCTGTCTTGCACCATAGCCGACTGGTTTAAAGTAGTCGGGTTAAACCTTCCCTATCGAGTAGTTTAATCCCGTGGATGAGTGGCCCTAGGGATCCTAGTCCCACAAGCCCTCGAGCATCTTGCGCCTTTGATTCAAGTCTTGAATCTGCCTTAACATCTTCAAGGCATCATCTCTAGACAATTCGAGTAAATGGAGCTAAGCCCAAGACGCTCAAGTCTTCTCTGTAGAGTAGTTTACATTGGAGTGCATCTTTAGATGTACCCAATGGGTGTAGCCCCCGAGCCTTCAAGTACTTTTTAAGTAGTCGGAGGTTCAAAAGCAGTCTTCTATCTTCGTCTCGAGTAGTTTAATGGCGTGCACCGAGTAGGTGCACCCATTGGGTATAGCCCCCGAGCTTCGAGTAGTTTTGTTAAAACTAGTCGAAGGTCTTCATTTGAATTAAGCCAAAAATTTCAGAAAATAAAATCTCGGATATTCCGGTAACAACCCCCGAGCTTTAAAGCAAATATCTTTGGTTTAAAGATCAAGGAAATCTTTCAAAAACCTACCAAAATCCAGAATCTCTGAATATTCCGTCACTCGTGGCTTAGTTAGGAAGGTTATCCCTAAAAAACCGGCCCAAATAACAAATAATGAGACACCACAGTACTGTGTCAAACAATAACCCTAGCAATGGTTATAAATTTTGAAGCGATAAACCTTGTTTCAGTACACTTCATTAAGCTTTGTAGTCGTCGTCAACCTCACAGAGCTTGATATTGAGCCCCCAATCTTCAGTCCTTGAACTTTAGCCCCCGAGCTTTTCGCAACCCTAGTGCATATCGTCGGCTATTTGTCTCCCAAAATCACCATGGGTAGGAAGCAAGGAGCAGTGAAGAAAGCCGGCGATGATGGATCCGCTCAGCCACCAGGGAAGAAATCCATAAGGAAAAAGTGTCATTGGTTGATCCAACTGCCAGGGTTGAATTCAAAGATCCTCCGTGTCCGGCTAATGCTTGGAAACAATGTACAGCCCCCACCAATGATCTTAATAATCTGATGGAACAAGGTTTGCTCCTTTCCCAAGCAACTTTGGAGTGGAAATCATGCTGGAAACAACCCTTCCCAATGGAAAATAATGAAGAAGTCCCTCTCTTTCTTTCCTTCTGCGAGCGAGGGGTAGGATTGCCACTGTCACCATTTATGAGAGAACTTCTTTCTTTTTACAAACTTCAACTCCACCACCTTAATCCAAAATGGAGTTCTCTATATCTCTGTCTTTGTCCACGCTTGCGAGGCATTTCTAGGTATAAAACCAAGCCTCGCTTTGTTTCGTACATTATACCACATCAAACCATAGCCCAACTTTCAACGGACAAAAGTAGTTGGAGGAGCCGGGATTCAATTTCACCAAAATATGCGGGCTAAGTGGTTTGACATGCCCATCATGGACTCCTGTGGAGATTGGAAAGCCAAATGGTTTACCATTGGTGAGTCGATATTATTGTGTATACCTTGTATCAATAACATTGCATATTTGTTTTTCTGAGCATCTCATGTATCATTTTAATGCAGCAGGTAATCACAGCAAGAGCTGTCCAGAGAAAGATGGGTGGTATCCGCGAGATTTGTCCAACTGGAATCTACATCTGAGTCCTGAAGAAGACAAAGATGTACCTGCTTTGTTAAAGCGAGTACCAAGCGCTAAAGGAAATAGGCTTGACTGGTGTTGGAATTGCCTTCAGCTTTTTAAAGCGAAGGATTCAACCACTTCAGGAGCGATGCAATCTTGGATATGAATATGAAGGAAACGCAGATCTGTCGCGCATGGTACTTGAAGAACTCTCTGACGAGACAATACTTATGCGATTGGATCGCCTGTTTACTGGTGTCACAGAAAAACCAGTCATTGTCCGAGAGTACTTGAAGGCTAGCTCTCCAGACCCTGTAAGTAATTGTAATATTTGCTTCAGAAGCTAATGTTTGAGATAATATTCATCCGAGTTGTTTTTAACAACATAGGCTCCAGTGCTTGTGGATGAATTAACCGAAGAAGCTTGGAAGGACATCAGCAAGACTTCTTCGGAAAGGACATTAAGCGCTGGGAACATTCCTGACACTGCCGCCATGGCTGAAGAAGAATGCGTAGCAGATTCAGATGCGGATACAACAACGACAGACCCGAAACAAGGAGATGTCAAGCGTAAGTCCCTTGTGCCTGGTCCTCTATTTATTGACGATCATCATAACATTGGAGTGGCAAATTCTAATGACTCACCACCGCTGCCAAAAATCTTATGGGGGAATTTCAAACCAGAAAGTTCAAGGGAACCCCTGACAATCCCTGCGGGTGCCAAAAGGAAGCGATCAAGCTACTCCTTTGTAAGTCGCTCAAAGCCAGTCTCCGAATCTGCTCCTTCTGAAGCGGATCTTGCCGAACAAGGCAAAGTGTCCAAGCGCGTCGCCAGGCCACAAGGTTCTTCCACAACTAGTGCTATGACGAGTGGAACAACTGGGAGCACTACAAGTTCAAAAAAGCATCTACCCCTCCTGAAAAAGTTCAGTTTCCAGCCTTAGACCACTCCGACACCTCCCATGGAGTAAGTAGATAAAACATGACAGCCGTTGTTTAGTAGTTTTGTTGATATCTAGTTGTCAACTTATGATCTTGTCTGTATGTTTTAAACATGTCTCCAACGAAGACCTTCGTAAGGGTGATACAAGCCGATGAAGCAGTAAAACAATCAACTATTGTAGAAGCGATTGCCAAAGATCCATCAACAGCGGATATAGTCGAAGAAACTACCCAAGTTGCTCCAATCATTGAAATCAACACTGACGAAGCTGGCGGAAGGGTCGAAGCCGAGGCAAGTGTGAAGGATGTTGAGGAGCCAAATGTTGTAACAAAGGCTCAAGAATCTGTTGTGACCATGGAGGTTGACGAGAGCATAAAAAATCCTTCAAGCATGGTTGAAGAACCTAAGACCGCCGCGCCACCCTCAACCATGGAAGTGATCACTTCTTCTGGTGCTAAGGTACTTCTCACATTGGAGCTTATCAAATTGAATTATCCATATGTGAAATTTATTGATGTTATTTTATAATTATAACCTGTAACCTACAAAATGTCAACAGTCTGGCGGAACAGAGGAAGTCGAGACGGTTAACAAAAATGTTAATGTAAATGTCTCAGTAGCTGGCGAAAGAGTTTCGAGAAATGTAAGTAGTCTCTAGAGAAACATATAATTTGCAAAGGAAAGTAGTTTGATTAATAACTACATAACCCTGTGATAGGTTGAAGTTGCGGTAATGGAACCAGTGGATGAAGCTACGCAACTCAGGAACCATCTTCAGATTGCTCTAGTAGAGACTCTTAACCTAAATCGTGTTAAGCAATGGAGCATAGCATCTGATAACAAATATGCCATAATTGCAGGCTTTAGTAGACATGGTTGAAAGACCAGGCGATGCGAAACTGGCAGCACAAATTGAAGAGCTAGAGGCGGATCTGGCCAGCTTTTTCGAGCAACGAGTGGAAATGCAGCTGGGGCATCAAAAAGCAATTGATAACCTCGATGCACAACTCTAAGCTCTTGGTGATGGAAGATCCAGGCTAGACAGCCATTGCAACAATTTGGTGAAGGAAAACAATAGTAGGTACTCTTTTATAGTGTAACCCATATCCCTTGAGTAGCGCTGATTGATTTGTTGTGTGTAACAATATTTCATATGGAGCAGGATTAAAGAAGACTTCAAAAGAAGAGAAAGATAATGTCGCTTCGTGGTTCAAGCTCTCATAGTCCAGGCGGATGAAATTTCTCAGCTCAAGCGCACCATAGAAGAAAACGAAAAGAACTTCGCGGATGAACAAAAGATCTGCCAAGATTAGGAGAGTTAAGCCGTGGAAGCTATGAAACTTACACAGTCCAAGCAGAAAGAAGTAGATACCTTGCTGGCTGCAAAGAAACTTATGGAAGAAGCCGTTGAACCAATCCTGGGGATGTTAACTCCGGAAGGTACAGAGGCAAACAACCAAACACTTTTGCAGCGGCTATATTAGGTACCAGAACAAGTGTCAGAATTTTGTAAATCAACTCTGAAAGAGTGCACCAATAGGATCTTAGCTTTGGTAAAAGCCCATAACCCTGAAGCCAAGCTGGAGATAAGGTATTTGCCTCCTGGCGCAATGAAAGAACAATATGAAGCGCTGGTGGCCGATCCGAGCCTATGGCCAACGAGTTCATCAGTCCTTTGGAACAGTAGTGAAAGATCCATCATGGTGCCTGTAAATTGCTACAATTAAGTAGTATGTAAATTATGATACTATGAAAGTAATCAATGATTTTGGCTACTGTTAAGTAGTCATTTTAATGCCATTATTAAACGATCATTTGTTGATGTACTACTTGGAAAGTAGTTTTGTGAACCGCAAAGTATGTTTGCGGAAAACATCAAACATTTTGTGTAGAGGAATTGTAGCATAACTGCTTGTGGTCGTGATAGTGTCCAACTAGTCCCTGTGAGACTGGGTAGACTGCTAGGGCAAGTCTAGAATACTATGGTAGTAGTTTATGATATAATGCGTGCCATGCCAGAGTACTTGTATACCAAGGATTTTTTAAAGCAATATCTAGTGGTAAAGATTTTTCCTGTGTTAGTCCTGTTAAGGCATAATTGGTTGCTAGCGCAGAGCCATGACATGATTTAAAGTAGTTTTATGCTTAATTGCATAAAAGAGCAGTACTAATGTACGCTATGCATATCAAGGCAAAAGTCTCATGAGTTCTTGTAATGCATAAATAAGAAGTCTGATGTAGTCAACAAAGGACACAGAGCAGAACAAAACCGTAGCCTTCCATTGAAGGTAGGGCATCGAGAAAACGAGACTAGCACCTACAACCGTGTATTAGTTGGGGTAGCTATGCCAAGACTTTTGAGGTTTAGCGCCACTTCTGCTTTGTAAAAGAGGAGCAATCTTGGCTTTCTGCGTATAAAATGAAAACTACTCTGAGTCCAGGCTTTTTAAGCAACAGACTATACGCAGAGTCTCTCTAATGAGAGTATAGTTAAAAGGTAAAAGATGAACTGCAATTTTTAACTGAAAGGGAGACCATAATTTTATTGGTATTGTGATCATCGGAGGATACATTGAAGTTGTGACATAAACCCTTTTTATGGGTAGAATTTTCTCAAATGCTCAATGTTCCACACATTTGGTAGATCTTCTCCTTCTTGAGTCTGGAGGCGATATGTTCCAACCCCAATGACATGCTTGACAAGGAAGGGCCCCTCCCATCGCGACATAAGCTTGTGTAGGCCGTCAGTCTTCTGCATGCGCTGCAAGACCAAGTCTCCTATGACGAAAGAACGAGTTTGAACAGAGCGTTGGTGGTAACGTCGTAAGCCTTCAAGATAACGAGTGTTCTGGATAAGAGCTGCCACTCGAGCTTCTTCAACACCATCAACATCTTGGAACCTTTCTAGCTGGGCAATTTGTTTGTCACAATTTTCTAGTCGTGGCGCCTCCCAAAGGAGATCAACATGTATAACTGCTTCAGACCCGTAGACTAGAAAATATGGTGACTGTCCAGTTGCACGGCTGGGCTGTGTGCATAAACCCTGAAGTACTGCAGGTAACTCCTTGGCCCATTTGCCGCCGTATTTTTTCAGGGGAACATAGAGTCTGGGCTTTAGCCCTTGTAGCAATAAGCCATTAGCCTTTTCGACTTGTCCATTGGTGCGTGGATGAGCCACCGAAGCGTAGTGTGTCTCAATCGAGTACTTTTCACAATAATTTTGAAATTCTTCACTTGTGAAAACTGATCCCAAGTCTGTTATGATCTCGTGTGGTACTCCAAACCTTTGAACGATTCCATCAAAAAACTTGATCAGGTTTTCTGCCCGCGCGTTTACCAATGGCTAAGCTTCAATCCATTTGGTAAATTTGTCGATAGCTACAATAAGCCACTCGAAACCACCTGGAGCTTTAGGTAGAGGGCCCACGAGATCGAGACCCCAACACGCAAAGGGCCAAGATAACGGGATTGTGTTTACTTCATGAGCTGGGACATGGGCTTGTCTGGCGAAGAATTGGCAGCCTTGGCACTTTCTGATGATGTCTTCAGCATCGGCCTTGGCTGATGGCCAGAAGAAACCGGCTCTATATGCCTTTCCTACCAAAGTGCGGGAGGCTGCGTGGTTACCGCAAACACCTCCAAGAATTTCTTCTAGCAGTGCTTTTCCACGGTCAGCCGTGATGCACTTCATCAGAACATTGACCGAGGCCCCACGTCGATAGAGTGTGTTGTCCACCACTACATAGTTCGCAGCTCTACGTCTGATACGTATTTGTGCTTTCTTATCATCTGGAAGTTTATGATCCCTCAGATATTCGATAAATGGAGTCATCCAATCGAAGTCGATGACCATGACATGTAGTTCTGGTTGTACGTGAACTAGAGTGGCCTCCTCAAGCGTTGCCTCCTTAATAGATGGCTGATGTAATTCATGAATGAAGATCTCTGCTGGAACATTCAAACGTTTTGAACCTAGCTTGGATAAAGCATCAACAACAACATTGTAGTCACGGATGACATGATGAAACTCCAGGCCATAGAAGTGGTGCTCGAGTTTACGGACTTCTTTGACGTAGGCATCCATTGTCTCTTTAGAGCAGTCCCAATCCTTGTTGACTTGATTGATAGCAACGGCAGAGTCTCCGTATACGCATAGACGTTTGATACCAAGAGATGCATCCAAACGGAGTCCGTGTAACATGGCTTCATATTCTGCTTCATTGTTGGTACCTTTGAAGAGTACCTGCAAAACGTACTTGAGTTGGTCACCTTTGGGAGATATTAATAGAACACCCGCTCCACCACCTTCCAACTTCAGCGATCCATCGAAATACATGATCCAATGTTCTGGGTGAGTGGTTGCCCTGAAGTACTGAAGCTCCATCCACTCGACCGTGAAGTCTGCAAGGGTTTGCAACTTGATGGCCGTTTGAGAGGCAAAGTCGAGGTTGTATGCCGCTATTTCTGCTTTCCATTTGCATATCCGTCTAGTGGTGTCAGGATTATTAAGGATTTCGCCTAAGGGAAATTTGGTCACCATGGTTATGTGGAAAGCCTGAAAGTAATGCCTTAGCTTCCTTGAGGTAATAGAGATCGCATAGAGTAACTTCTGTACTTGAGGGTAGCGTATTTTGGAATCGGAGAGTACTTCACTGATGTAGTATACTGGCCGCTGTACTGGGAATACATGGCCTTCCTCTTTGCGCTCAACCACAATGACCGTGCTGACCACGTGTGTTGTGGCCGCAATATATAAATAGAGGTGGTCATCTTTGGCGGGAGCCACGAGCACCGGAGGTGTAGACAGGTAGGCTTTGAGTTGTTCAAAGGCCTGATGTGCTTCTTCTGTCCAATTGAATTGGTCTCGGTTCTTGAGTAATTTGAAGAAAGGAAAATCCTTCTCTCCAAGTCTTGAGATGAATCTGTTGAGGGATGCTATTCAGCCCGTGAGTTTTTGTACATCCTTGATGCTTCTTAGGGCTTCCATGTTAAGGATAGCTGTGATTTTGGAGGGGTTAGCCTCGATGCCTCTGTGACTGACAATGAACCCGAGTAGTTTCCCTGAGGGAACACCGAAGACGCACTTGGTCGGGTTTAACTTCCAGCGAAACGTTTTGAGGTTATCAAATGTTTCTTGTAAGTCAGCGATGAGGTTTTGTGGTTCTTTTGTTTTTACGACCACGTCATCAACATATGCCTCTACATTGATGCCAATTTGGGATGACAAGTATTTTTGTATGGCTCGTTGGTATGTGGCACCAGTGTTCTTTAATCCAAATGACATTGTCGTGTAGCAGTAAGCGCCTAAGGGTGTAATGAACTAAGTCTTGATCTGATCCTCCTTTTTCAGGGCTATTTGATGATATCCTGAGTAGCAATCAAGGAAGCAGAGGAGCGCACATCCAGCCGTGGAGTCCACGACTTGATCAATGCGCGGGAGACCCATGGGGTCTGGAGGGCAATGCTTGTTGAGATCTGTATAGTCAACACACATCCGCCACTCGTTGTTGTTTTTCTTTTTGACCAGGACTGGATTGGCCAACCACTCTGGATGGAAAACTTCTTTGATGAATCCGGCTGCGAGTAGTTTGGCGATCTCCGCCTTGATCGCATCACGTCTGTCTTGAGCAAAACGTCGTAGGCGTTGCCTTTTAGGCTTCACTTTTTCATCAACTTTTAAATTGTGCTCGCCAAGCTCCCTAGGAACACCAGGCATATCAGATGGTTTCCATGCAAATATATCTTTATTATCACAAAGGAACTTGACGAGCGCGTCTTCCTATTTACAATCTAAGTCATCCCCTATAAAGGGTTGTTTTGGACAAGTCGCCCATCTCAAGGTCTATAGTTTTAAGTTGTACTTCTTCAGAAGGCTTGAAACTTGTGCTTGTGGGCTTCTTGCTTGGAACCTCCAGGTCTTCTTCTTTCGACTTCTTGACCAGAGCAAGTACTTCCAGCATCTGGATAGGGACTTGTGAGGTGGCGGTGAACTCTACTACTTCCACGCCACAGTCGTAAGCGATCTTCAAATCACCTTTTAAGGAGAGAACTCCTTTAGGAGCAGGCATTTTGAGAACAAGATATACGTAGTGCGGAATCGCCATGAATCTGGCGAGGGCCGGACGCCCAAGGATTGCATGATACGAGGTCTCAAAGTCTGCCACTTCGAACTTGATGTACTTTGTCCTAAAGTTGGCTTCTATGCCGAAGGTTACTAGGAGTGTGACCTGTCCCAAGGGGATTGCCGTATTACCAGGCACGATATCGTAGAACAGAGATTCTGTGGGCTTTAGGTGTTTGGTCATATCAAGTCCCATTTTGGTGAAGGTCTTCGCAAAGATGACGTTGATCCCGCTGCCTCCGTCAATGAGAACTTTGGTTAGTCTGGCTTGTGCCACGACTGGATCCAAAACCAACGGATATCTGCCTGGGTTGGCGAAGTTGGTCCACTAATCTTTTCTGGAAAAGGTGATGGGGACTTCGGACCACTTGAGATATGTCGGGGTGGCTGGTTGTATTGTCATGATTTCACGGAGCGATAGTTTCTTTGCCCGCTTTGACTGATTTAAGGACTCACCGCTGAACAAGACTGCTATAACGTTCTGGACTTGGGGAAAACCATTTTCATGATTTTTGTCATCCTTGTCATCCTTCTTGTCGTCCTCTTTGTCTGCCTTTGTTGGTCCTTGCTTATCAAATTCCTGTGTTAAGGTGAAAGCAGTCGGCCATCTTGTGTCATCCGTTCGGATGATATGGGCAAGGTCCATTCATCACTTTGTCGATAGAGACCGTGCTCTTCTTCCGCGCGGGGCGTTCGTCTACCGCGACAGTGTTGTTTGGCTTGCGCTTTTTATTGTCGCGGTTGAAGTCACGGTTGTTATCATTACGACGATCTTTACTGCCTTTGTGGTAGTTATTGTAATTGTTGTTGTTTGTCGTGACGCCTGTCACAGCACTCGCGCTCACGATCATCTTGATCAGCTCACTCGGCTGCCATGCGTCATAACTCTGGGATAGTTGTTGGGCGTCGTCTGCCGAACTCACGATGTAGCTCTCTGGCGTAGAGTTCGTCATGGAAGCAGTCAATGACCTCATGGTCAGATATGTCCACAATTGTTGCTCTTTTTTCAAAGAATCTCTTGATGAATTTGCGTAGGGTTTCGCTTTTATCCTGTTTACAGGCTGCCAATTCAAATCCGGTTCCAGGTCGAGACCATGTTCCTTGGAAATTGGTAGTGAATTTCTTGGTGAGGTCTTCCCAGGAGTCGATGGACCCGGGGCGGAGGCCCTCGAACCATGTGAGCGGAGTAGTATCCATCATGATGGGGAAGTAGCTGACTTTTACGTCATTGGATCCCCCCACCATCTGGATTGTAGTCGAGTAGACTCTCAGCCATTGTTCAGGGTCTTGTTTGCCTGTGAACTTCTCGATGCCGGTTGTCTTGAACTTGCTAGGTAGCTTGATCCTATGCGGCTGGAGAATGCTGGGAAGGCATCATACTTGTCTGCTGGTGAACGGTTACGTCCGCGATGACCATCACTGTGGTCGGAAAAATAGTGGTAGCCATGACTGTTCGAGCTGTGGCTTGGTGAGTTGTCAGGCCTCGGGCGTCCCCGATTGTGATCACGGTCCTTGTCATGGTCTCGTCCGCGTGGAGGTCGATCACCGTTGCGATTGTTATCACGGGGAGGATCGTTGTTGCGTGGTTGACGATCTTCATCATGTAGATGGTCACGCGGCCGCGTGGAGGACGGTCGCGGTCGCGATTGTGGTCGCGGAGTAGTGGTCTGTAGCGACGGTCGAATTCTTCACGCCGACGGAGCTTCGAGTTGATCTGGTTCACTCTACTCGACTGTATTATAGAGCGAGCATCTCGATTGGCGTTAATGTGGGAGCGGAGATCACTATCATGGTTAGGCCCGTCACATGGCCTGTTGCCATCTTGTGGTCTGGCGTTGGGGACTTGCGCGTTAGCTTGCCTTCCTGCTGCCCCGCCCGATGGCTCTCGGGTAGCACGACTCGGGTGGGCCGATGTTGCGGGTTCAGCGTGCGAGCGTCTTCCTCCAGGACGTCTGCCGCTTGAGGCGTGGTGGCTTAATGCAGGACCAGTGCTGATGTTCTCGCGAGCTATCTCTAGGAGAGTCACGACCTGCCTGATTTGTGGTGTTTCAGGCATGGATCTGACGATCTCCGCTGCATTGGAGATGTTCATTGGAGCGTCCTGGAGCACCGGTTGGTCACCAACCATCGCGAAATCCCGTGTAAGGTTTTGAGTTGCGTTGGCATGTATGGCTGCGTTGATGCGCCTTTGCTTGCGCTTGGCGTTCCTTGCTTGTCTTGAGGTTCTCTGTTCCTCAGTTTCTCCGTTGGCAGTGTGTTCCTCCTCGGAGATGTCGCCGACCAGCTCACGATCGTATTGGGTGCCTTGGTCGCCAGAGCCGACCATGAAGACTTATCTGCCGAGGTCGGAAGAGGTCTGTAGTAGTAAAGTCAGAGCGTTGGAGAAGTTGTCTCCTGTGCTTTCGGAGGAGGAGGTGATGGAAGCCGTCTGGCCGTCCTTGTAAGGTAGTTCTTCTAGGATCGTTGCGGCTAACCTTGACTCGTTGTCTCGACATGCTTCAGTAGGTATCGCGTCAGGCCAGTGAACAACAAGTCCTCCTAGTGTGCTAGTCACTACGAGCCCTGACGAGAGGTAGACGAGTGGTTCTTCAAGATTGAAGTCGATCTTGAAGTGGGCACAGCAGGTTAAGCGTGCGATGTTGTCGGGGCTGGCGCTCAGTAGAACCGTGAAATCATCGTCTTCATTGTCCTCTGATGGCTTAGTCGCCAGCTCAGAGTCCTTGCTACTTTCCACGGTTGGACTGTCGACCATGAGTATGTGTTCGTTTTGCTCCGCGGTGTAGATCTGTTGATATGTAGCCGCGACTTTGGGGACTCCGAGTGGGAATCAATTCGGGGGGTTGTCCGATGGCGTAGCCGTCTCGGAGTTCCCGACTCCTTCCATATTTGGAAGCGAGTTGTACCTGATATTGTTTTGGGTAGTCCCGATCGGAGTTGGGGTCGAAGTCGAACTCGAAATCCTGCGATGTGACGGAGTTGAGATCAAAATCGTTGCCGGAGTGGTTGTCGAGACTGGTGTTTCGCGGAGCGGCTCCAGTGGAGACGCCATCATCGAGTACGGTCCTGGGCGATCGGCAAGGAAACTTGCAAAGTCACCCTTTCCATCAGCAACGAAGGTCCATGCGCCGATGACGAAAGTTGCACCCTCCTCGATGCCGTAGGTGTTGAAGCTTGATCCGATCGCGGCTAATGGTGAGCTTTCGGTGAGTGGCCCCACGGTGGGCGCCAAGTGTCGATGATTTATGTCGAGCACGTCTGCTAGGGAGTACCCCAGGAAGTACATTCGTGGATCTCGCTGAGTTCTAGGAAAGATAGTGCACGAACAACACAAAGATTTAGACAGGTTCGGGCCGCGAGTAGCGTAATACCCTACGTCCTGTGTGCTTGATTGTATTGCATGTGAGTTGAGTTGTTTTGAGGGGGTCCCTACTCCGCCTTATGTATCCGGGGAGCAGAGTTACAAGTCGGTTACATGATCCTAGTCGTATACAACAAGAAGTACTACAACAGGGTACCTTGGGGAGTCTCCTAACAGTACACGACTAGTCTTTCTAATCAACTACGCCGTCTTGCACCATAGCCGACTGGTTTAAAGTAGTCAGGTTAAACCTTCTCTATCGAGTAGTTTAATCCCGTGGATGAGTGGCCCTAGGGATCCAGGTCCCACACCCCCCCACCCGTTACCATGTATCACCACACGACTGTCACTATAACGGCCCCAACAATAGATGTGACTACTACTACAATGAGCCATAGAGGGACAAGTACGATGGGTTCCCATCCTTTTCCCTCGTATCAAGAACATCCAGTGGCCTTCCAAGTTCAAGCCGACTGGAATCGAGAAGTTTACTGGCAAGCAAGATCCCGAATAATGGATGAGAATCTAGTCGACTGCGATCCAGATGGTGGGAGGCTCCAACGACATCAAAGTCAGGTACTTTCCAGTCATGCTGGACACCATGCCACTCACATGATTCGAAGGCCTCTGCCCCGGGTCCATCGACTCCTGGGATCAACTCACCTAGAAATTCATCGACAACTTCCAGGGAACCTGGGCTAGGCCCAGAACCCGGTACGAGTTGGCAGCCTGCAAACAAGAAAAAGGAGAGACCCTGCGCCGGTACATCCAAAGGTTCTTTGATAAAAGAGCCATGATCATAGATATCTCCGACCGCAAGGTCATCGACTGCTTCCAAGATGGCCTCTACACCAGAGAACTACATCGTGAGTTCGGAAGGAGACGCCCTCATAATGTTGCCTCTCTTAGAAGGATAGCATATGAATGGGCCGACCAAGATGACTGCGAACGTGAGCGCTTTGATAGACATTGTGACAACAACAACCACGACTTCAATTGCGACAACAAGAAGCGCAAGCCAACCAACACAGTTGCCGCGGTTGAGCGTCCCCAACGCAGGAACCATCCAGTGGCGGAAGTCATGAACGATCCCTGCCCATACCACCCCCATGGCAAGCACACGATGGCTCATTGCTTCCATCTCAAGCAGGAATTCAAGAAGCACAGTCCTGCTCGAGAGGACAATGCTGAGAAGAAGAAGAAGGACGACAAGGCTGACACAGAACCTGGGAATGGCTACCCTCAAGTCGAGAACGTCGTAGCAGTCTTGTTCAGCGGAGAATCACTAAACCAGTCGAAGCGAGCCAATAAGCTAACTCTCCGTGAGATCATGGCTATCGAATCAATCACTCCTACATACCTGAAGTGGTTGGAAGTCCCTATCACGTTCTCTAGAATGAATCAGTGGATGAACTTCGCCAATCCAGGAAGATACCCACTAGTCTTGGATCCAGTCATGACACAAGCCAGACTGACCAAAGTACTCATCAATGGCGGCAATGGGCTCAATGTCATCGTTGCGAAGACATTCAAGAATATGGGGCTTGACATCACCAAGTACTTAAAACCCACAGAGTCTCTATTCTACGACATTGTACTAGGCAACGCAGCAATACCTCCGGGCCATGTCACGCTCCCAGTCACCTTCGGGACAGAAGCTAACTTCAGGACCGAGTACATCAAGTTTGAGGTGGCAGACTTTGAGACCTCATACCATGCAATTCTTGGGCGACCAGCCCTCGCCAAGTACATGGCAATCCCACACTACATATACCTCATTCTCAAGATGCCAGCTCCTAAAGGAGTCCTCTCCCTAAGGGGAGACCTGAAGATCGCTCATGATTGCGATGTGGAAGCTATCGAGTACGCGGCTACTTCGCAAGTCCCAATTCAGATGCTGGAAGTACTCGCTTTAGCAAAGAAGTCAATGGAGGAAGACCTGGAGATTCCAAGCAAGAAGCCCGCCAGCACCAACTTCAAGCCCTCTGAAGAAGTACAGCTTAAAACTATAGACCTTCAGACGGGTGACCCATCCAAAACTGCCCTGAGAGGGGCAGACTTAGATTGTAAATAGGAAGACATGCTCGTCAAGTTCCTCCGTAATAATAAAGATATATTTGCTTGAAGCCATCCGATATGCCTGGTGTACGAAGGGAACTTGTCGAGCACAAACTTGACATTGATGAGAAGGCCAAACCTAAAAAGCAACGATTAAGACGCTTTGCTCAAGATCGACACGATGCCATCAAAGCAGAAATCGCAAAACTACTCGCGGCCGGCTTCATTAAGGAAGTCTTTCATCCCGAGTGGTTAGCCAACCCAGTATTGGTCAGAAAGAAGAACAACAACGAGTGGAGGATGTGTGTCGACTACACGGATCTCAACAAACACTGCCCAAAAGACCCCATGGGTCTCCCTCGCATTGATCAACTCGTCGACTCAACTGCTGGCTGCGCACTACTCTACTTCCTTGACTGCTACTCAGCTTCCTCGGCTGCTACTCAGGTTATCATCTGATAGCCCTAAAAAGGAGGATCATATCAAGACAGCCTTCATCACACCCTTCGGAGCATACTGCTACACTACAATGTCCTTCGGATTGAAGAACGCAGGAGCCACGTATCAACGAGCCATATAGAAGTGCCTAACCACTCAACTCAGCATTAATGTAGATGCGTATGTCGATGACGTGGTTGTTAAGTCAAAGAAGCCAAAGAACCTCATTGATGATATGACAGAAGCCTTCAACAACCTCAGAAAATTTCGGTGGAAATTAAACCCAACTAAGTGCATTTTCGACGTACCTTCAGGGAAACTACTGGGATTCATGGTCGGTCACAGAGGCATCGAGGCAAATCCATCTAAGATCACGCCTTTCCTTAACATGGAAGCCCCAAAGAATGTCAAAGACGTGCAAAAGCTTACGGCCTGCATCACAGCACTCAATAGATTCATATCGAGACTTGGAGAAAAAGGCCTACCTTTCTTCAAACTACTCAAGAAACAAGATCAGTTCATACGGACTGAAGAGGCAAATCAAGCCTTTGAACAACTCAAGGCTTATTTGACTACCCCCTAGTACTCACAGCACCAACCAAAGGTGATCACTTATTCCTGTACATTGGAGCTAATACACACATGGTCAGCATAGTAATCATGGTCGAGCGGCAAGAAGAAGGCCATGTATTTCCAGTACAGAGGCCGGTCTACTACATCAGCGAAGTACTCTCAAAATCCATTCGCTATCCTCAAGTCCAGAAGCAACTCTATGCGGTCTTCATCGCCTGTTGGAAGCTAGGGCACTACTTCCAGGCCTTCGACATTACAGTTGTCACCAAGTTTCTGCTGGGCGAGATTCTAAACAACCCTGACGTGACTGGACAAATATGCAAGTGGAAGGCAGAACTCGGGGCTTTTCACCTTGACTTTGTCCCCCAGACATCTTGATGAGACCATCTCAACCAACCATGCACCATCTGATGTAAACCAAGGACAAGTTGTAGAAGATATCACCCAAGCAAAGGAACAAGTGATGATTGGACCAATTACACGTAGCCAAGCTAAGAAACTACAACAACAGGTGACTTCACTCCTTGCTGAAACTAACTTCTACACAAATGAGAATGTTATACTACATAAATGTTCTATATTGGTTATGCTTAGGTTCACACATGAAGAGAAGAAGGATTCAACTTTATCTAGAGATGAACCTGACCACTTCGGACCATTTCGGACCAAGGATTCTCAGTTCAAATCAAGGATCACTGATGGATCACTTCGGACCAACACTTCGGACCAGTTCGGACCTACATATTGAATCGATCATAACTCGTAATTCCCAATGGATTTGGAGGCCCTCAAGTACTTGATGGAAAGCTTATCAAGCCTACTTTCCAACGCAACAAACTGCATGTCCATTGGACTCCCCAATAAATAGATATGATCGCATTAGTGGAAACTACACAGAATCCCAACAGCCACGCGAGGCTCCTCGGGATTTCAGTTCGTGGTAACCTTTGAGTTTGCATAACTCCAGAAACTCCAAGCTCCACTCACACCCAACTAGGAGAGTTGTCTCTACTATAAATAATCCATGTACATAAGCTATTTGTAAGACTTTGATAATGAAATAGAACCCCCCATATTGTTCAGCTGTGTACTAACAATTTTAGAGAGAGATCTCTACCCCTTTACTCTTGTGATTTCCTTGAGGGATTATAGAAGCGGCCACTTCATCGGCTCCCAATTGGTGCTCCTGCTCCATTTGATTCCAGGTTGTGTTGGTTGGTTCTTTGAGAGTGTCGTTGGGCGAATCCTCGATTCAGGTTGCCGGTTAAAGACGGTGGTTGGCTTCAAGTTTTATTTGCCATGTTGCACTACTTATCGCTGCTTGCAGCAAGTTATCTTGGTTGTCTTACAACTAGTTATCTTGTCCAAGATCCTACGTCGTGAAGATCGGGACCGAGTCTCATCATTTGGTATCAAGAGCCTGTGTTGCCACGGTAGGATTCTTTAACTTTAGCTATATATATTTGTGCCTTTGTCCTATCCACCAAAAAAGCCATAAAAATTCTGTTATAGCCTTTGTTTTGATCTGTTGATCTAGTGAGTTTTGTTAAGTTTCAGTCCATTAGAGTCTTTGTTTAGTTGCTGATCATCTAATCCTTGGCGTGTCCTTTTGTGCCTTTTCTTATATATCTGAAAATCCTCACAAAAAAGTAACTAATTCCATCCTTTCCGTGAACTTTTGTCCTATCAAGTATCATGCTGAAAAAAAAGAAGAAGAAAGAACGCTGAAAAAAAGTGTTGAGAAAGTCATTAAAAAAATAAAGTGTTAGAAAGAAAGGAGAAGGATCGGATTGTTGGTATGCACAAGTGTTGAACCTTCATATCAAGTTGTGTAACTAGTTGGCTATCTTTCTTTTGGTGCAATTTTTTGCTAGGTGATTCTCGTTAAATCAATCATCCCCAGCATAATCCTTGGTTGCATCAAATCTGAATTTTCTTTTGTGCGTATGTTGCTTTGGTTACATCATTCCACATCTTGTGATCAGTACTAGTCATTGAATCTCTAGTTTGGATTGCTACGTAGCTTTACAATAACTAGAATTCAGATTGCTCCTTGTGTTTTATCCCCTACCAAGCTCCACAAAGAAGCCACTGTAAATTGAACGCTGATCGTGTATTTGCTTAACCATCACTCTTTTACCACCACACGCATTACTTCTGTAATTTGCAGGGAATTCATAAGAGCTTTGGTTGGTAAGAGAATGTGAGGTTGTGAGATCCAAATAATTTTCCTACCACATATATTTGTCGTTTTATTGTCACTAACCATACAGGAAGATGGACCTTGAGGATTGTGTTACCATGCAACAATTTAATGAGACGAGGCAAAGCATGGAGGAGAAACAAGATAGATTAGCACAAGATCTTGAAGCAATTATGGCTAGGCTGCAATGCCTACCTCAAGCTCCTGAAAATGCTAATGCTCAAGGAGATGAAGTTGATGAAACCGATGAAGAAGCTGCTGCCCGAATTGAAAGAGAACGACGAGAACATAAAGAGCAAGCTGCTGCCAACGCAAGAAGACCAGCTGGTCCAGGGCATGGAAATGGAGGTGGTCGTGGTAGAGGAAGAGATTTTGGACGTGGAGGTAATAAATATGTTGAATATGAAGATGAGTACGAAGAAGATGTGGAACATCCCCAAAATTACGGCCGACGTTACCGAGGCAATCATGAACGTAACCAGCACAATGAGGAGAGATTTGGCAAGTTAAAATTTACCATTCCTAAGTTTGATGGAGGACCTGATCCTGAAACTTATATAACATGGGAGTTGAAGGTTGATAAAATTTTTCGTTTGCACAATTACTCCGAAGAGAAGAAGATGGCAATGGCTGCACTTGAGTTTGATGATTATGCTATAATCTGGTGGGAGCAAGTCCTTAATGATAGAGAAGAGGCTGGGCAAGGTGTTGTTCATACATGGGCTGAAATGAAGAGAGAAATGAGAGCAAGATTTGTACCTAAGCATTATCGTCGTGATCTTTTTGACAAACTGCAGAATTTGAAGCAAGGAAGTCTCTCTGTTGATGAGTATTATAAGGAGATGGAGAAAGCAATGATTAGGGCCAATGTATTTGATGATGAAGAGCAAACAATTGCAAGATTCATGGCTGGTTTGCATTGCAATATTCAGCGCATTGTTGAATTTCAACCGTACCGCAATCTATTGAGTTGGTACATCAAGCAAGCAAAGCTGAGCGTCAATTGCAGCAAGATATGAAGAGCAATACAGGAGTTTCTTTCAGTACAAAGGGTACCTCTAGTGGAAGCAAATTTACACCAAGACCAAATGCAAATCAAGGTGTAATCACCAAGTCTAGTGGTGGTTTACGCTCTAGTAATTTTGGTACTTCAAGTGGGAAAGAGTTGGCTGCTCAAAGTGGAAAGAGCAAACCTGCAACATCATCATCTACATCAATGGCTTCTACAGCAAAAAGTAGTGGAATCCAATGTTTCAAGTGTGGAGGTCGTGGTCATGTAATAAGGGAGTGCCCAAACAATCGCACCATCCTTGTTAATGACCAAGGAGAGTATGAATCTGCTAGTGAGGAAGAGCAAGAAGCTATTGATGAAGAGAAATTTGAGGATGCTATTGAAAATGAAGATAAGTCCTCATGTGAATTTGAGAGAGGAGCTGCTCTTGTTGTAACTCAAATTTTGAGTGTGCAAATGAAGGAAGCTGAGAATGGACAACGGCATAATTTATTCCAAACAAGAGCCAAAGTTGAAGGCAAGGTATGCAAGGTAATCATTGATGGTGGAAGTTGTCATAATCTTGCTAGCCGTGAGTTGGTTGATAAACTTGGCTTGAAGTTGCTGCGACACCCTCATCCATATCATATACAATGGTTAAATGGTGTTGGAGATATCAATATTGGATATAGGGTGAAAGTTCCATTCAAAGTTGGTGAATATGTTGACACCGTGGAGTGTGATGTGGCACACATGATAGTGTGCCATATGCTGTTGGGAAGGCCTTGGCAATATGATGGATCATCCCTACATTGTGGTCGCACAAATCAATACACCATCAAGTGGAAGGGAAAGAACTTGGTACTAAAACCAATGACACCTCAGCAAATCCTAGCTGAACATTTACAAAAGGGCTCCCAAGTGAGGGTTGAGAGTGAGAAAGAAAGAGAGAAAAATAATTTGAGTGCCCTACACAAATTAGTGAGTAAGAGCCACCAGCCAAATGAGAGAGATAAAGAGAAAAGAGAGGGAAAAAATCTGGTCATGTTAGCCACCAAATCTGAAATGACAGATGTGAAACGTAACCCAAACCAAGAACTCATTATACTTGTGTACAAAGACACTTTGCTTTCAGCTAATGACATAACCTCTCTTCCTAGTGTTATTTCACATCTTTTGCAGGACTATAAGGATGTCTTTCCGGAGGAAACACCTGCTGGACTGCCACCATTGCGAGGCATTGAACATCAAATTGATCTCATACCCGGAGCTGCATTGCCCAACCGTCCACCATACCACACCAACACTGAAGAAACAAAAGAAATTCAGAGGCAAGTACAAGTACTTTTAGATAAAGGTTATGTGCATGAAAGTTTAAGTCCTTATGTTGTCCCTGTTATTTTGGTGCCAAAGAAAGATGGTTCATGGAGGATGTGTGTAGATTGTAGAGCCATCAATAATATCACTACTCACTATCGTCATCCTATTCCTAGGCTAGATGATATGCTAGATGAATTGAGTGGTTCTATGATATTTTCTAAGATTGATTTGCTTAGTGGTTACCATCAAATTCGAATGAAAATTGGAGATGGATGGAAGACTGCTTTTAAAACAAAGTTTGGGCTGTATGAATGGTTAGTTATGCCTTTTGGTTTGACTAATGCTCCTAGTACATTCATGAGATGGATGAACCATGTCTTGAGGTCTTTTATTGGAAAATTTGTTGTGGTTTACTTTGATGACATCTTAATTTACAGCAAGACATTGGAGGAACATGCTGAACATATACAACAAGTTTTGGATGTACTTAGAAAAGAGAAATTATTTGCTAATCTTGAGAAGTGCACCTTTTGCACAGATCAAGTTGTGTTTATTGGCTTTGTTGTTTCTGGACAGGGAATACAAGTTGATGAATCCAAGGTGAAAGCAATTAGGGAATGGCCAACTCCTGAGAATGTAAACCAAGTGAGAAGTTTCCATGGACTTGCTGGTTTTTACAGGAGATTTGTGAAAGATTTCAGCACCATAGCTGCTCCATTAAATGAGTTAACAAAGAAAGGTGTCGCATTTGAATGGAAAAGAGCAACAAGAAAATGCTTTTCAAGAATTGAAGAAACGGTTGACAGAAGCACCTCTACATGTGTTGCCGGATTTCACAAAAACCTTTGAGATTGAATGTGATGCAAGTGGAATTGGGATTGGAGGAGTACTTATGCAAAATGGAAAACTTGTTGCATACTTCCGCGAGAAGTTGGGAGGAGCACAACTGAATACTCCGTGTATGATAAAGAGTTGTACGCGCTGGTAAGAGTACTTGAGACTTGACAACATTATTTATGGCCAAAAGAATTTGTTATACATTCAGACCATGAAGCTTTGAAGTACTTAAAAGGCTAACCCAAGCTGAACCGTCGACATGCCAAATGGGTTGAATTCATTGAAACATTTCCATACATGGTAAAATACAAGAAAGATAAGTACAACCTTGTTGCCGATGCTTTGTCCCGAAAAAATAATTTGCTGAACCAACTTGAGGTAAAGGTACCGGGACTAGAGAGCTTAAAAGATTTATATTCTACTGATCCTGAATTTTCAGAACCATATGCCAAATGTACAAAAGAAAAAGGATGGAAAAAATATCATATTCATGATGGATTTTTGTTTAGAGCTAACAAAATATGTGTGCCAAATTGTTCTGTTAGACTCTTGTTGTTACAGGAAGCACATGCAGGTGGACTAATGGGTCATTTTGGTTGGAAAAAGACCTACGAGTTGCTGGCCGACCATTTTTATTGGCCAAAGATGAGGAGAGACGTTGAGAGACTTGTGCAGTGATGCGTCACATGTCACAAAGGAAAGTCAAAACTTAAACCCCATGGTTTATATACTCCATTGCCTATTCCAAATGTCCATTGAGAAGACATTAGCATGGACTTTGTTTTGGGTTTACCAAGGACTAAGAGGGGGAGTGATTCTATTTTTGTTGTTGTTGATAGATTCTCAAAAATGGCACATTTTATACCTTGTCATAAAAGCGATGATGCTTCCCACATAGCATCTTTGTTTTTCAGGGAAATTGTGAGATTGCATGGGATGCTAAGGACCATTGTTTCAGATCGGGATACTAAGTTCTTGAGCTACTTTTGGAAGACATTATGGGCAAAACTAGGAGCAAAGCTGCTGTTTTCTACAACTTGCCACCCACAAACAGATGGGCAAACAGAAGTGGTAAATAGAACACTTTCTATGTTGCTGCATACCATGATCAAGAAGAACTTGAAGGAATGGGAAGAGTGTTTGCCACATGTGGAATTTGCATATAACAGGGTTGTACATTCTACCACTCATATGTGTCCATTTGAAATTGTTTATGGATTCAAACCACTTACCCCGATAAATCTTTTGTCATTGCTATTGCAGGAGAGGAGTAACATGGATGCCTCTAAGCATGCTGCATATGTAAAGAAAATACATGAGAAGACAAAGGAAGCAATTGAGAAGAAGTCCAAGTACTATGCTGCGTGGGAGAACAGGCATCGTAGGAAGATGACATTTGAACCAGGAGATTTTGTTTGGGTACATCTTCGCAAAGAATGCTTTCCAGAGAAGCGTAAATCAAAATTGATGCCAAGAGGAGATGATCCATTCAGAGTACTAGCAAAAATAAATGACAATGCATACAAGATTGAACTCCCTATGACTATGCTGTTAGCACAACATTCAATGTTGCTGACTTGTCACCATACTTTGGTCCTGAAGAATCAGGGTCGAGGACGACTCCTTTTCAAGAGGGGGAGGATGATGAGACCATCTCAACCAACCATGCACCATCCGATGTAAACCAATGACAAGTTGTAGAAGATATCACCCAAGAAAAGGAACAGGTGACGATTGGACCAATTACACGTAGCCAAGCTAAGAAACTACAACAGCAGGTGACTTCACTCCTTGCTAAAACTAACTTCTACACAAATGAGAATGTTATACTACCTAAATGTTCTACATTGGTTATGCTTAGGTTCACACATGCAGAGGAGAAGGATACCACTTTATCTAGAGATGAACCTAACCACTTCGGACCATTTCGGACCAAGGATTCTCAGTTCAAATCAAGGATCACTGATGGATCACTTCGGACCAGTTCGGACCAGTTCGGACCTACATATTGAATCGATCATAACTCTTAATTCCCGAAGGCTCTGGAGGCCCCCAAGTAGTTGATGGAAAGCTTATCAAGTCTACTTTACAACGCAACAAACTGCATGTCCATTGGACTCCCCAATAAATAGATATGATTGAATTAGTGGAGACCGCACAGAATCCCAACAGCCACGCGAGGCTCCTCGGGATTTCAGTTCGTGGTAACCTTTGAGTTTGCATAACTCCAGAAACTCCAAGCTCCACTCACACCCAAATAGGAGGGTTGTATCTACTACAAATAATCCATGTACATAAGCTATTTGTAAGACTTTGATAATGAAATAGAACCCCCATATTGTTCAGCTGTGTGCTAACAATTTCAGAGAGAGATCTCTACCCTTTGCTCTTGTGATTTCCTCGAGGGATTACAGAAGCGGCCGCGTCATCGGCTCCCAATTGGTGCTCTTGGTCCATTTGATTCCAGATTGTGTTGGTTGGTTCTTTGAGAGTGTGGTTGGGCGAATCCTCGATTCAGGTTGTCGGTTAAAGACGGTGGTTGGCTTCGAGTTTTATTTGTCAGGTTGCACTACTTCTCGCTGCTTGCAGCAAGTTATCTTGGCTGTCCTACAGCTAGTTATCTTATCCAAGATCCTACATCGTGAGGATCGGGACCGAGTCTCATCACATGTATCAAGTCCCAATCCCTTGTTGATTTCATGGTCGAGTGGACAGAAGTCCAGTAATCCAGATCAATTACTCGCCCGGAGCACTGGGTTATGTACTATGATGGATCTTTGAAATTGGAAGGCGCAAGAGCTGGTGTATTACTCATATCTCCAAAAGGTGATCAGCTCAAATACGTTCTACAAATTATGTTCAACACTACTAACAATGAGGCAGAATACGAAGCTATGCTGCACGGGCTCTGTCTGGCGGCATCGCTTGGCATCAAGCGACTAGTCGTCTTTGGGGATTCTGCTGTGGCCATAAATCAAGTCCACAAAGATTGGGATGGTTCCAAAGAAACCATGGATGCCTATTGCGCAGCACAAGCTCGAACGCAATTTCTATGGCTTGGAGTTCCATCATGTCATCCGCGACAACAATGTCGCTGCCGACGCCTTGTCCAAGCTAGGATCACACCGCACGGATGTACTAGTTAAAGTGTTCATTCATGAATTACACCAGCCATCCATTAAGGAGTCGGCACCAGAAACAAGTACACGTGATCAACCTCAGCTAGACCAACAGGTCATGGTTATCGACACCGACTGGATGACCCCTTTCATCGACTACTTGAAGCACCAAAAGATTCCAGAAGATGAAAAAGAAAGAACATGCATCATTCGCAGAGCAACAAATTATGTTGTGGTGGACAATACACTTTATCAACGTGGGGCTTCGGTTAACGTTTTGATGAAGTGCATTGCAGCTAATAAAGGGTGAGCATTACTGGCAGATATCCATGGAGGCATATGTGGCAACCATGCTACTTCTCGAACACTAGTCAAGAAAGCCTACAGGGCCAGATTTTTCTAGTCATCTGCCAAGGCAGATGTGGAAGACATCATCTAGAAGTGCCAAGGCTGTCAGTTCTTCGCTAGTCAAGCGCACGTCCCAGCTGATGAACTCAACATTATACCCTTATATTGGCCTTTCGCTTGTTGGGGCCTTGATCTTATGGGTTCATTAACAAAAGGGTTCAAGTGGCTTATTGTAGCCGTTAGTCAAAGCAACTGCGGAAAACATACTTAAGTTCTTCGACGGCATTGTCCAGAGATTTGGTGTTCCTAAAACATCATCACCGATTTGGGATCAGTCTTCACTAGTGATGAATTTCAAGACTATTGCAGCAAGTACTCGATTGATATCCACTATGCTTCAATAACTCATTCGTGTGCCAATGGACAAGTCAAGAAAGCTAATGGTTTACTACTCCAAGGGCTAAAGCCCAAACTCTACGAACCCTTGAAGAAATACGGTGGCAAGTGGGCCAATGAATTACCCGCAGTACTCTAGGGGCTTCGCACTCAGCCTAGTCGTGCAACCGTGCAGTCGCCATACTTTCTGGTCTACGGTTCTGAAGCAGTTGATCTTCTCTGGGAGGCTCCATGACTAGAAAACTATGACGAACAACTAGCCTAGCAACAAAGATTCCAAGATGTTGATGCCATTGAAGAGGCACGAGTTGCAACTCTTATTCAGAACACACGTTATCTCCAAGGCCTGCGGCGTTATCATGAACATTCTGTCTAGCCTCGTTCCTTTGTGATAAGGACATCACCGCCAACGATACAGCCACGCCATCTTCTCCTATCATTGCCGGTCCTATTACCCGTGCTCATGCTAGACAACTTAATCATCAGGTGAGTTCACTCCTGAGTTCATGTTCATCATATTTAGACTGTAGAGACCCGTGCACTCTTGTTTTGCTTAGGAATCATGGAGAGGATCGAGAACGAAAAGGATTCACGCGGGCTGGATTCGGACTGCAGAAAAACATCAACTTGTGATGGACACCACGGTCGCATACAGACTCGGATTGGGGCGTTCAAGTACTTCACGGAAAGCTTATCAAGTCTACTTTCCAACGGATCCGACCGCACGTCCATATCTCTTCGGAGTCATCCAGAATCGTCTATTTGCTCTGAGATGTTTTCTGCCCATGATGCTGCGCCATCTTATTTTGGCCCAATGGGCCGTGTATCATGTAGAGTCCATTATGGACGCGTCCTAGGGTTGGAGCACGACCCCAGCACCCCTGTGGTCATCCTCCCTTGTTTTATACCCCTTAGCCGCCGCCAAGAACACTCGGGTTTTGTTTAGATCAAGTTTAGCCATTACTACTTGCTTGTAAGCGCGCGTGCTGGTCCAGCCGCCCGTCTTCGAGTTTTCCGAACCCCACTTCGTTTGTGATTGAGTTTGAGATTGAACACTTCATTCCCATCTAGTAATTTCAGTACTTGTTCGATACTTGTTCTTGCTAGTTCTTCGATTGCTTGCAGGACAGGATCGTGTGACGTGCTTCCACAAGATCACGACATCCATAGGAGGTGGTGTATCGGTTGCTAAGGCGCAGTCTTTGGAAGGCTGTAATCGGGCCGTCAACGTCGTCTCCTCCAATCGAGTTATCCCCCACGCCTCTCATAGAAAGATCGGGCATAAACCCTAGCGGGTTCCCATCAGTTGGTATCAGAGCAAGGTTGTTCGGTGAGAGATTCCAATCCTTCCCCCTATTTTTTTTCCTACAGTACAGAAAAGCCAAAAAGAATTAGTAGATTAGTTTACCGTGATCCTATAAACCCTTTGAGCCTTGCTAGTACTGCTTAGTTAGGGCTTGTTGAGTTTTCGGTTGCATTGGTCGTGTCGAGTTGCTGGTCTTAGTTCTGGTCGTTTAGAGTTTCGAGTTCTTGTCACATTTCAGTCATGGCTCTATGCTACCTATTGGTTCCTGTGTTGGGCGAATTTGAGTACTCATTGGTGATCCAATCCGACCAGGAATCGGCTAACTGCGAGAAAAGGAAGACCAAACCGAACTCCCACATCGAGTTGCAATTCGAGTTGCAATCGGTTTCAGAGTCCGAGTTGCTTGCTGCTTCGTGTTACCTTACCGTGCAGATGTTGCTTTGTGCTTATATATTGTCGTGTTCCGGGAAGGCAACATTACTTCATATTCATACTCGACCTCTCCAAGATTGTGCATAAAACAGATCAGTTCGTCTCACTCTAGAGAGAGAGAAAGTTTTTTTTACCGGAATACCCCTGTATTTTTTGAAAAAGTTTATGTGGTGATTGACTGTTTAGGATCCTCTTTGTTCATATATTCAGTTTTGAGGACCCTTGAAAAAAAAAGAAAAAAAACAGAAAAAAACAAAGCAAAAGAAAAAGAAGAAAGAAAGGGGCTGATCATTGTGATTGCTTTTCGGTGGTGCGTTGTGACTTCCTTTGTGTCCAGGCTCGCGTCTCTAGCACGGTCTAGGCTAGGACCAGCACAGTACCGTCGTTGAACGATTATTCAGCTTGCTTTGTTTTAACTAACGTGGTGCTAGCTATTCCTTGTTTTCAGCCCACCTATAGCTCCACATATCCGACTACAGCTTTACAGGTCTTGTTCCTGCGGCACCGATACACTTCATTCCAGGTTTGCAGACTTGTTGGTAGCCATGCCCTCCTGTCGAGCAAGGTAAGAATTGGTAAGAGCTTGTATCACAGGTTGAGAGTGAGCGCCTTACAAATAGCTACATCCTATTAGCTGTAGGGCTTTTATTTCTTCACCTGTTTCTCTCGTTGCCTCTGTTTGTTTAACCATGACAGGATCAGAAGGTGATGGTGATGGGTCTCCCAGTAACAAGATCCCACAGTCTCCTCGCACCAAGGGCGTCATACAGCATTTTGAAAGGTTGGTGAAGAAGCACAACGAGGGGATTGATAATGACTTGCTGGTGACGAATGAGAAGATGGGGCAATTGGAGGCCTCACAGATCGCGACCAATAACAAGCTTACAAAGATGGAGGCGTCAGTGGCTCGTATGGATAAGAGTCTTGCTGCACTTTTGAGGCGATTTGATGAGATGCATGCTAAAACCACTAGCGGTCGTGATGGAGATGACAAGAAGGACAGCAGCAAGACTGATAAGAAGGAAGAAAGTTTTGACGACAATGCATACAGTGCGGATACTAAAGTCAATGACCAAGATCCTGCTCGCCGCCGGCTACGTCATAATCACCGAGGTATGGGTGGTCATCGTCGACGCGAGGTACACGGTAATGATGATGCTTTTAGCAAGATTAAATTTAAGATACCTCCTTTTTATGGTAAATATGATCCTGATGCTTATATTACTTGGGAGATTGCTGTTGATCAAAAATTTGCATGCCATGAATTTCCTGAAGCTACGCGTGTTAGAGCTGCGACTAGTGAGTTTACAGATTTTGCTTCTGTTTGGTGGATAGAACATGGCAAGAAACATCCTAATAACATGCCACAAACCTAGGATGCTTTGAAACGGGTCATGCGGGCTAGATTTGTTCCTTCCTATTATGCACGTGATCTATTACATAAGTTGCAGCAATTGAGACAGGGTGCTAAAAGTGTAGAAGAATATTATCAAGAATTACAAATGGGTATGTTGCGTTGTCAAATAGAGGAGGGTGAGGAGCCTGCTATTGCTAGATTTGTGGGGGGGCTGAATAGAGAAATTCGGGACATCGTTGAATATAAAGATTATAACAGCATAACAAAGTGTTTTCATATTGCTTGTAAAGCTGAGAGAGAAGTGCAGGGACGACGTGCAGGTGCAAGGTCTAATGTTTCTGTAGGAAAATCAGCACCATGGCAGCAGCGCACAACTACTTCTTTGACCGGGCGTGCACCTCCCCCAACTCCGTCGCCAAGTCATTCAGCACCACCGCCTCCTTCCAGTGACAAGACACGTGTTGTTCCCGCAAATTCAGCAACAAAATCTGCCCCAAAACCAGCCGTTAGTACTTCCTCAGTTGCCTCCACAGGTAGAACAAGAGATATCCGGTGCAAGGGTTATGGGCATGTGCAGCGTGATTGCCCAAACAAGCACGTTTTGGTGGTTAACAATGATGGTGGGTATTCCTTTGCTAGTGATTTCGATGAAAAAACACTTGCTTTGCTTGCGGCTAACGATGCAGGTAGTGAGGAGCTACTAGATGAACAGATTGGTGTGGAAGATGTGGAGCATTATGAGAGCCTCATCGTGCAGCGTGTGCTTAGTGCACAAATGGAGAAGGCGGAGCAAAATCAGTGGCATACATTGTTCCAAACAAAGTGTGTAATCAAAGAGCGTTCCTGCCGCTTGATCATTGATGGAGGCAGCTGCAACAACTTGGCTAGTAGCGACATGGTGGAGAGACTTTCACTAACAACAAAACCACATCCCCATCCATACCACATTCGATGGCTGAACAACAACGGTAAGGTAAAGGTAACCAAGCTGGTTCGAATTACTTTTGCTATTGGTTCATATCATGATGTTGTTGAATGTGATGTTGTGCCTATGGAAGCTTGTCATATTCTGCTAGGTAGGCCATGGCAATTTGATACAGATTGTAGACATCATGGTAGATCAAATCAATATTCTCTCATACACAATGATAAGAAACTTGTTTTGCTTCCCATGTCTCCTGAGGCTATTGTGCGTGATGATATTGCTAAAGCTGCTAAAGATAAAACTGAGAACACTAAAATTGCCAAATCTGCTGAAAGTAAGAAAGATGAGATAAGATTAAAAGGGCATTGCTTGCTTGCTACTAAATCTGATATAAATGAATTGGCTGCTTCTACTTCTGTTGCCTATGCGTTGGTGTGCAAGGATGCTTTGATTTCACTTCACGATATGCAGCAATCGTTGCCCCCTGCTGTTGCTAACATTTTGCAGGAGTATTCGGATGTGTTTCCAAGTGAGATACCAGCGGGGCTGCCACCAATGCGAGGGATTGAGCACCAAATTGATCTGATTCCTGGTGCGTCTTTGCCTAACCGTGCACCATACAGAACAAATCCGGAGGAAACAAAAGAAATTCAGCGGCAAGTGCAGGAGCTACTCCACAAAGGTTATGTGCATGAGTCTCTTAGTCCTTGTGCTGTTCCGGTTATTTTGGTGCCTAAGAAAGATGGAACATGACGTATGTGTGTTGATTGTAGAGCTATTAATAATATCACCATTCGATATCGACACCCTATTCCACGTTTAGATGATATGCTTGATGAGTTGAGTGGTGTTGTTGTGTTTTCTAAAGTTGATTTGCGTAGTGGGTACCACCGGATTCGTATGAAATTGGGAGATGAATGGAAAACTGCTTTCAAAACTAAGTTCGGTCTATATGAGTGGTTAGTCATGCCTTTTGGGTTAACTAATGCACCTAGTACTTTCATGAGATTAATGAACGAGGTTTTGTGTGCTTTCATTGGGAAATTTGTCGTAGTATACTTTGATGATATTTTGATCTACAACAAATCCATGGTTGAACATCTTGATCACTTGCGTGATGTTTTTAATGCGTTACGAGATGCACGTTTGTTTGGTAATCTTGAGAAGTGCACCTTTTGCACCGATCGAGTGTCTTTTCTTGGCTATGTTGTGACTCCACAGGGAATTGAGGTTGATCAAGCCAAGGTTGAAGCTATACAGGGATGGCCTATACCAAAGACTATTACACAGGTGCAGAGTTTTCTAGGACTTGCTGGTTTCTATCGATGCTTTGTGCAGAATTTTAGCACCATTGCTGCACCGTTGAATGAGCTTACAAAGAAGGGCGTGCCTTTTCGTTGGGACAAAGAGCAAGAGAATGCTTTCAACATGCTGAAAGATAAGTTAACACATGCACCTCTT
This sequence comes from Echinochloa phyllopogon, assembly GCA_033239725.1. Classification (NCBI taxonomy): domain Eukaryota; kingdom Viridiplantae; phylum Streptophyta; class Magnoliopsida; order Poales; family Poaceae; genus Echinochloa; species Echinochloa phyllopogon. Next base: position 32,792,178 of record BTCW01000014.1, on the reverse strand, counting down.
CTCCAACTTCCTGATTTTAATAAAACTTTTGAGCTTGAATGTGATGCTAGTGGAATTGGATTGGGTGGTGTTTTGCTGCAAGAGGGAAAACCAGTTGCATATTTTAGTGAAAAATTGAGCGGGCCTGTTCTGAATTATTCCACTTATGACAAAGAATTGTATGCTCTTGTTCGCACATTGGAAACTTGGCAGCATTATTTGTGGCCCAAAGAGTTTGTTATTCATTCTGATTATGAATCATTGAAACATATTCGTAGTCAAGGAAAACTGAACCGTAGGCATGCTAAGTGGGTTGAATTTATTGAATCTTTTCCTTATGTTATTAAGCACAAGAAAGGGAAATAAAATGTTATTGCTGATGCCTTGTCTAGGAGATATACATTGCTGAACCAACTTGATTACAAAATCTTTGGATTAGAAACAATTAAAGACCTATATGCTAATGATGCTGATTTTAAAGAGGTGTTGCTGCATTGTAAAGATGGGAAAGGATGGAACAAATTCATCGTTAGTGATGGGTTTGTGTTTAGAGCTAACAAGCTATGCATTCCAGCTAGCTCTGTTCGCTTGTTGTTGCTGCAGGAAGCGCATGGAGGTGGCTTGATGGGGCATTTTAGAGCCAAAAAGACGGAAGATATACTTGCTGGTCATTTCTTTTGGCGAAAGATGAGAAGAGATGTGGAGAGATTCGTTGCTCGTTGCACTACATGTCAAAAGGCTAAGTCAAGGTTAAATCCACACGGTTTGTATTTTCCTTTACCCGTTCCTAGTGCTCCTTGGGAAGATATTTCTATGGATTTTGTGATGGGTTTGCCGAGAACTAGGAAGGGTCGTGATAGTGTGTTTGTAGTTGTTGATAGGTTTTCTAAGATGGCACACTTTATACCATGTCATAAGACTGATGATGCTTCTCATGTTGCTGATTTGTTCTTTCGGGAAATTGTTCGTTTGCATGGTGTGCCTAATACTATTGTGTCTGATCGGGATGCTAAATTTCTTAGTTATTTTTGGAAGACATTGTGGGCTAAATTGGGGACTAAGCTTTTGTTTTCTACTATATGTCATCCCCAAACTGATGGTCAAACTGAGGTTGTGAATAGAACTTTGTCTACTATGTTAAGGGCTGTTTTAAAGAAAAACATTAAGACGTGGGAAGATTGTTTGCCTCATATTGAGTTTGCATATAATCGTTCGATGCATTCTACCACAAAGATGTGCCCATTTTAGATTGTGTATGGTTTCTTGCCTCGTGCTCCTATTGATTTAATGCCTTTGCCATCATCTGAAAAATTGGATTTTGATGCTACTACACGTGCCGAATTGATGTTGAAAATGCATGAAACAACTAAAGCAAACATAGAGCGCATGAATGCTAAATACAAGCTTGCTAATGATAAAGGTAGAAAGGAATTAAAATTTGAACCTGGAGATTTAGTTTGGTTGCATTTGAGGAAGGATCGTTTTCCTGAATTGCGAAAATCTAAGTTGTTGCCTCGAGCGGATGGTCCCTTTAAAGTATTAGAGAAGATTAATGATAATGCATACAAGCTCGAGTTGCCTGCAGATTTTAGGGTTAGTCCTACATTTAACATTGCAGATTTGAAGCCATATTTGGGAGAGGAAGATGAGCTTGAGTCGAGGACGACTCAAATGCAAGAAGGGGAGGATGATGAGGACATCACCGCCAACGATACAGCCACGCCATCTTCTCCTATCATTGCCAGTCCTATTACCCGTGCTCGTGCTAGACAACTTAATCATCAGGTGAGTTCACTCCTGAGTTCATGTTCATCATATTTAGACTATGGAGACCCGTGCACTCTTGTTTTGCTTAGGAATCATGGAGAGGATCGAGAACGAAAAGGATTCACGCGGGCTGGATTCGGACTGCAGAAAAACATCAACTTGTGATGGACACCACGGTCGCATACGGACTCGGATTGGGGCGTTCAAGTACTTCACGGAAAGCTTATCAAGTCTACTTTCCAACGGATCCGACCGCACGTCCATATCTCTTCGGAGTCATCCAGAATCGTCTATTTGCTCTGAGATGTTTTCTGCCCATGATGCTGCGCCATCTTATTTTGGCCCAATGGGCCGTGTATCATGTAGAGTCCATTATGGACGCGTCCTAGGGTTGGAGCACGACCCCAGCACCCCTGTGGTCATCCTCCCTTGTTTTATACCCCTTAGCCGCCGCCAAGAACACTCGGGTTTTGTTTAGATCAAGTTTAGCCATTACTACTTGCTTGTAAGCGCGCGTGCTGGTCCAGCCGCCCGTCTTCGAGTTTTCCGAACCCCACTTCGTTTGTGATTGAGTTTGAGATTGAACACTTCATTCCCATCTAGTAATTTCAGTACTTGTTCGATACTTGTTCTTGCTAGTTCTTCGATTGCTTGCAGGACAGGATCGGGTGACGTGCTTCCACAAGATCACGACATCCATAGGAGGTGGTGTATCGGTTGCTAAGGCGCAGTCTTTGGAAGGCTGTAGTCGGGCCATCAACGTCGTCTCCTCCAATCGAGTTATCCCCCATGCCTCTCATCGAAAGATCGGGCATAAACCCTAGCGGGTTCCCATCACTTTGTCATAGGAGACTTGGTACTTCGGCGCATCCGACGGAGAGCGCTGCTAGTTCGCCTAGAGCTGCTGCAGATCGGCCGGCTCCTACCCCAAATCAATCGGCTCCAGCGAGCAGGGCCGGGATTGCTCCTGCCGCCCAACACCATGAGGAGCAGAGGGCGTGCAGGCATATTTTGATGGTCGGGGATGATAGCGGCGGTGTGGATCAGACGGGAGGGGCGGCATCAGAGGGGCGACGGAGATGAGACGGGAGCTGGGTGTGGGAGGGGCGGCGGAGCTGGGTGCAGGAGGGGCGGTAGGATAAGGGAGCTGGATGCGGTAGGCGCGGGGCGACCGGTAGGACAAGTGGATACGGTTGCGTCGGTAGGTGCGCGGACTCAGAATTGCATTTATTAGTGAGATTTTTTTAATCTTATCTTAGGATTGTAATCTTCATGGACGGAGGGAGCAAGGGAGAACAACGTAACGCTGAATTGCTTTATTATTACAAGAAGTAAATATATGGATAAAAATTTTGCGATAGTCAATAAACACTTTCAAAACGAACAGATAATTTTGAATCCAACACCGTTTCTAGCTTGGCTTTTCCTTGCCTACCGGCTACCGCACAAACGTCCCCTCCTGTCCTCAGCAGAATTCCTTTCCTCCTCTTATCCTCCGGAGCTCTAGTTCTCCGCCTGCTCGGCGAGGCGGCCATGTCTTCCCAATCTTTCGCTGCCGGTCCGGCGACCCACCATCCCCACCTCCACTCGTACCCCTATCATCAGGGTCCTTTCTTCCCCATCAATACCCGCCGTCGCCGCCGCGATAACGACGACCTCTATCACCCCAATCCCGTGCCCCACGCGTACCCCTACGGAGCCGCCGCCGCCGTCACGGGCACGGTCCGCTACCAAGAGCGCGTCTTTCCGTCTTCCCCTCAACCTCATCCGGACGCGGGCCCACCTCCACCGAAGCGGGCTCGCCGAGCGCCGGATCCTCGATGGGATCCGCCGCTGGCGGCGCCGACGGCGGTACCTGTTCCGGCGGCGTCAGAGAGGCCTCAGGAGGGCGGTGCTGCCGCCCGGGCGTTGCTATCGCGTGACGAGATCGAGCGACGGTCTCCGTCGCGTAGGGATGGTATCGATTCCGCGCTCGAGGCCAGACTGCGCGCGTCCTATTGCTCCTTCCTGCGCTGCCTTGGCATCCGCCTTGGGCTGTAAGCTCGCTGCCGGTTATGCGTTTTTTTTTTCAGATTTGTTTATTGAACTGTTTTTGTTATTGTTAACATCTTTTTGCCTGTGTATGCAGGCCACAGACAACAATTGCGACGGCTGTGGTCTTTTGCCACCGGTTCTTCTTCCACAGATCTCACGCCTGCCATGATAGATTTGTTAGTTTTCTTTACCTATTCTTCAAGAAATTTTGGTTACCTAATGTAATTTTATTTGATGTCCATGGGATCATTTTAGTTCAACTCGAATAGGTTCAAGCTCTACCCAGAAACGTTCACATCACCTTTGTTGAAACTTGCAGCTTAGTAGTCTGAAGGTATTGAAGAACTAAGGTGTTTTAAACAATATAAGTAGAAAATTTTGTTTGTAACTACTAATTCGTTGGGTCTACAACAATCTTGGATGGGCTCCTAACGAGCTAATTTTCACCATTTTGTTTGTAGTTTTCCTATGATTCTAGACACACGTTTGAAATTTCGGGTCTTTTTTTGTTTAAATCGGTTAATTTGACATTTTTTTCACTATAGTTGTTATATTGTCTATGCATGAAATGTGGGTACCTTCTGTCCTGTAATCTATACACATATCTGCTTATTGCTAATCTGATTGTATTCCTTTCATGATAACAATGTTTTCATTTGAAAACTTTGCAGTTGGTTGCAACTGCAGCCTTGTTTCTGGCAGCAAAGTCAGAAGAAACAGCATGCCTTTTGAATACTGTTCTTAGGGCTTCGTGTGAGGTTTCTCAGAATCAAGAATTCAGCCTCCTTCCTTATATGCTACGTGGTGTAAGTAGGCAAAAACAATACCTTCAAAGTATACTTTCTAACATACCCCTTCAATTATATGTTGACCCTATTGTGTTTCTTATTTTTCTTAACTAAACCGTCAAAAAACATAAGAATTGCCGTTTTCTAATGGTCTGTTTTCCTTTTTTTTTCAGAACGACTGGTTTGAACAGTACAGAGAGAGTGTAATACAGGCAGAGCAAATGATACTGACAACACTTGATTTTGAACTTGAAGTAGTCCATCCATATGCTCCCCTTTCATCTGCTTTGAGCAAATTAGGCCTCTCCCATACTGTTCTATTTAATGTGGCTTGGAATCTGATCAACGAAGGGTAAGTATTTTTTTTTGTTTCTTAACATATTACTTTATCATTACTTACTAACATGTTTCCTTTTCTTAGTTCTCATACACAACAGCCAAGATAGATTACTGAGAATTATTGTAAATACTAGCAGAGTCAAATTACTATCATTTGTTTGGATTTTGGTTTTCTTAAGTTGGAACAGACTTAGATCTTTAGACTGGACGGATCCTTCAAATCTGTAGGCTCTGTGCTTCCATTTGTGGATCATAATGTTATAGTCATCAATGCTGTTCCAATCTGGTACAAAGACAAAAGAAAAGAACAGCTAAACATGACAAGTTAAAAATGGGTACTTTTACCGTGATAAATACTAAGTACTAACCAGACGTTTTTTCTGTGGACTATACACTAGTTAGTTCCACTGGAAAGAAGCTACCATACACAATTCCTAGGGCCACATTTCTTTCTCTACTTTCTGTACTATTCACTTCTGGAATAGATTGTGACAACTGCAACAGCGGTGATATTTGATGGAGGCAATGCTTAGATATTTGAAGGCTGGTTTTGATATAACGTGAGATTAAACAATTTTCAAGAATTGAGTACGCCTGGCACTCATCCCGTCTGCCACAATATAAGTTGTTTTGAATGTCGTTTGCAACTTTGTAGTTGTAATTTATCTTCTGCCAATGCCAGCCTTCAGTATTTTGTTGTAGACAAAAGTACGCAAATATGTAGGAAGCTTCTATCTATTTTCATTGCAGTTATTTGTGTAAATACAATCTAAGGATATTATCTTTCAGTATATTTCTGCAACATGTTATAATACACAAAATTTTCAGTCTATCCTGATGTACATGTACCTTTTAATAATTAATAAAATATATTTCTCTAATTTGTATGGAGGTTTATCCTACTGCAGTGAGAATATAAGTTCCTGAGTTCTTTTTCACGCTGTGCTCTATGTTCCAAATTTTGATCACGTTCATGGGTTTGGCGCAACAACCAATAAACTTACAAAAGAGTTGTTGAGGCATTGAAAGCTTTCATGAGCTTCGTTATGTCTTTTTTGATGTTATGTGTTACTCTAGATTCTAATGCTTAGTAGTAAATGAAGCTGCTAATAAAATGAGTTATTAATATGGGAGGTCGATATAATGAAGAACTTGACAAAAGCCACCTCAAAATCATAGGAGGATATCTATTAAAACAATGTAAAAGATAGAATGGCATGCATTTAGGAATTGAGAGTATATTTGGATTCATGGTAAGCTTCATTCTGTCATATGCACTTCTAATTTTATGCAACATTCATATTGGGCGAAGGAAACAAGATAATCAACTTCTAGATGTAGTTCTTTATGGTAGAAAATTTGTAAACATGGCAAATCATTCATGTTGCTGTACTCTTTTGATATATATGTCGTGCTTATGTTCTGTGAGCATGATCATGTTATTTATTTTGGATTCAACATAAATGACTAGAAACTAATATGAGACAAAGTATTGTGCACCTGTCAATGTAATGCTGCATAGCAAAAAGTTTGAATGTCAAATCTTGTTTTCATTATAATATGGTGAACTGCAAATATGCCATTGCAAAAACAAAAGGCAATATGGAAAATTGTGGCTCACAAATTGCTAATACTTTCTTCTCAAACACACAGTTGCTAAGACTTGGAACTCCCTGGCATGTCAAAGTGAACTGAAAATGGGAAAACAATTAATTATCTAAATAACGTAGGTGAGTTTCTGAAAATCATGTCAGATGTTAAATACACTGTCAAAATGTTAGAAAAACTCTGCTGGGATTTCATATGGGAGCTTCAGATTTTATAAGCTAATTCATGTATGGTTTGTTCTGATGCTATGTACATTGCGATTTTCTTTCAAGGGTTTTCACCTTCTGCTTGCTAGTTGTCTTTTAAAGTGACTGAATTATTGAAATGAGGAACCTCGGTTAAGATCTGTTGCTTGAGGTGGTAATGGCATCCTCCAAGATAGTTTTACAGTCATTGTTGATATCTTGCGCTGCTACTTTGTAACCTCCTAACTTGATTTATAATTGCCTGGTGTTTAGGGCATGGATACAATCGTCTATACATCTTTAACCCTTACATTTTTTAAAATGTGTTTATGAAATACTAATGATAGATAAATACTTTTGACAATGAATCTGTTAATACCATTTCAAATCTGAAGTGAAATCTGAATACTTCAATGTATGATAGATCAGTGGTTGAAGTTTTACTAGTTTTGTTGCATGCATATGACATCTTTGGACCGTGGTACTGAATATGCTCACTATTGAGTTCTGTTCTTGACTATAGAGTGGTGTCTTTTTTCAACTATCCAATACATGTCTTTTGTTTGGGACACCTTCATTATTTTGAGAGTTTCTGTCAACAAAAGGGAATTCATAGTTTTCTTTGGTTTTCAGGCATTTTGCTAAGAAATTCTCTGTTGTCATTAATCCAATTGCTATAGTACTCTGTTGAGCACTTTTTTTTTTGACATTTCATGGTGTTTGTGATGTAAACTTTGAAAACTAATATTAGGGTGAGGTATATCTATGTTGCAAAATGTAACAGTTTGAAGGTTGTTTTCCCTGAAACTTAAGCTGTTCTCACCTGTACAGTGTAGGTATTTTTGTATCAAATGGTCAACTATAAGACAGGTTTCTGTCCTAAAAAGACTATAAGACAAGTTTTCATTCCATGTTTACATATCTCCTTAAAATTAAATACATTTTTTGTTTCATGCAGATCTCATTGTGATTTCTATTTCTGTATAGGGCCAAAAAATTCTCATCGGCTTAAGTTAGTGGTTCCATCATCATAAATTGGTCAATAGGATTTTCTATGTAGAGAAGAGAGAAGTAGAGGTTCCCTTGCCAACTTTACTTTCTCATCATGTACTAAAGACTGCCTCTCTGAAATGGCATTACGATTTTCATGTGATGTGCTTATGATGCCTAACGAGGTTATACATCTTCGATAAAGACGGTCATATGGAGCATTATCTGAACTATTAAGAACTACTTGGGGTTGATTAGCAAACTAAAACAACTGCAAATCTGCTGGAGTTTGCTGTGCACGTATTTTGTGCCATGCAAATCAGACCATGTCATGATCAAATGACGTCTGAAATTCCTGGAATGGCATGCGCCACTGGACAGCATTATATTGTCAAAGAATTGATGCATGTCCCCCAAGGTGCATGCCTGATTGCTAGGATTTAGCAATATGGAAAGTTCTGCAGAAGGTTCTTCAATAATGAATGTGATACCTGAAGCATCTTTTAGTGGTAAGGATAAATGGATAAGATATTTTTAGTCCTTTCGTGATATGTTGATGTTTGGTGGATCCTCAGCCCTTAGCATCTCTTGCCGACATGACTTTTCATGTTGTACAAGAAATGACCTCATTTCTTCATGCAAATTGTTCACTGATTGATGGTTCGTCCAGCTGTGTTGAGTTTTTATTTATTCAAGAATCATCCAAGTATTGTTCTTAGTTATTTCATTAATGCAGGCTACAAAGTTCACTATGGCTTCAGTTCAAACCTCGTCATATCGCTGCTGGAGCTGCATTCCTTGCTGCAAAGTTCCTCCGCTATGAAATTAAGTTCCATCCAAATTTCTGGCATGAGTTCAAGACAACTCCTTACATTGTTCAAGGTAACTGAGGGTTCTTTAGTAGCAAGGTGAGTTCTGTTTTGTCATAGGATAGATCTGACAAGACCATCTGTTGCACTTGCAGATGTTGTTCATCAATTGAAGGAGCTACTTTAGAATATGATGTTCAATATGTTTGCTCTATATCAAGAGATCCTTTTAATTAGATTATAGTGATCACTGCCAAAAATATGTACACATTCGTACATGGTCACTTTCTTCAGTTGCTATATGTGTTGGTATTTTGGAGATTCCATTCTTTTTCATTTAGGTTTTTACAGCCAATGTTGCTATGTGCAAAAAGGGGAATATGTTCAAAGTTGTCCTCAATATTTTGGGGAGAAGTAAAAGATCGTTATTATAATATAGTGAGCACGAAGTTTTAATTTGGTTCCTTAGAACATGCTTGTTTCCTCGTGTTTTTATGGATGCAATCCCAAAGACCCTGCCGGCTTATGGTGACATGTATTTTTGTTTTTAAGAACCTGTAATTTTCCTCTTTCCAATGCTCACAATGTACCCCCCCCCCCCCCCCCCACACAAAAAAAATCCTGGTATGCCTGCATTAACAGTTCAATGTTCAATAAAAACTAATAAGATAACAAGCTACTGCAGATGGAAGTGAAATGACAATGCGTATATGCATATTTTTATGGCACTGGAATGATTTGGCCATGGCAGAAAACAGAAATTCTTCTGATTGTCCTGAATACTAGTATATTACTACACAAAGCTAAAGCCATCCAACACATGGTAGGATGGGGCAATGATGTGTTTTGTATGCATAGTGCTAGAAGATACTTGAATTGCATCTTATTCCATTTTGACTTGTTCTTGATTATTCATGTACTAGTTTCATGTAACCTTTTCGGTGTATCAATTAGACAATTATTCAATATAGTATACCATATCATGAGTGCATCTGCATTAACCAGGGGAACAAGTATCTGAAGCCATGCAGACATGTTTCAGGTGGTAACAATGTTTATAGGAGTTGTACCAGAACTACTAAAAAAATGCACGTCTTGTCAATAACCCTTTTTGTATTGCACAGATGGCTTTAAAGAACTGTAGGTCCATTTGGTTTGTGCCGTATGACACCCTGCCGCAAGTGTGGCGATGGATTTCGGCGCCAAACTTCAGGCGGGTATAGGCATGTGGCATGCCAGAAATGTGGCTAGGCAAAGTGCAGCATCCATCTAAACACACAGCAATATATATCAGAAAGCACGGTTTGGTGCATCTTTAATTCTTTTTATTTACAAAGAAATGATGAATAATCCTAAAATTATGGGGACCTGTCACGCCTGATTTTAAGGGTAAAATCGCGTCCAGGATCAATTTTCATGCATAAAGTGACATCATCAGTGAATATCACAATAATATCCACAGGAACATCGACCGGGGGCACGCCAGCCTAGCACTCCAAGTCTTTACGAATGGCTCATTCTTCAAGTCTTGTCCACAGTAGCTCCTTTGTGACACTATCTGAGCAGCAACAGGGGGAGACACAGCAGGGGGTTCAAAGGAGAAGGGTGAGTACAACTGGAGGCTGTAGGGCTTATGAACAAGGAGGGCTGTTTAGGTGGACTGTAAAGCTCATATTTTAGTTGGTCAGGTTTTTATTAAGCACCTAAGATTAATAATATTAAGGCTTCCCAAATCACATCCAACTTAAGGTTAAACCCACATAACTAACCAAACTACAGTTAACAATCACTGTGATCCTCCCAACCAACTAACCATGTGAGGGTCCAGGCCGCCCTTGACCGCGAGCATGGCTGTTATAATAGTTTTACAGTTTGCAGAGGTTGTACACTTTCATGATGAGTCGTGTCACCATTCGTTGCGGGCCGCTAAACCCCCCTCACATTTCCGAGATGTGAGTTCTACGCGGTGCACTATGAGGTCTTCTATTGGTTCTCTAGGGAGCATTGACCCACTAAGGGCTCAGACCCATCACCGTGCCATGCCACGACTTCTGGGACGCTGCCCTAGTCGGCTCCTACCCGCCCAACACGTACCCCTGGATTACCCAACTTGCTCAGCCAAGATCATTGCCCATATAGTCACATGGTTGTACTGTAAGTCCTGGGTGGTCACTCCATAGTCCTTATTTAAAACCTTGGCTCAGGCAACAACCATCTTTTCACAACCTCGCAACAAACCCAACTTGCCTGAGCCACCTAAGGTTCTAGGTTGCTAAAAAGATTACCAACCCATAGTTGCATAATTCATTAGTTAAGATTAATTATGACCCATCCCATGTTAAGCAAGCTAAGCATACGCTACCCATAAAAAGGTACCTCTAAAGGCATCAAAGAATGTAATGAAAAAGCCAGTAAACAACCTATATAGGATTCTCGATAAATTGACATCTAATGCAAGAAAGCATAAATAAAAGGGGATAACATGTAAAATAATAAAGGCGTAAGAGTCAAGATGATCAAGATACTTGCCTCTTTTCCAAAGTCCCACTGCTCAGAAGCGTTCCTCATCATCAAACAATCAAGTGAAATACAAACAATTTACAACTAAGACAATACACCAAACATAGACAAAATATGTTTGAAAAGCGCACTACAAGCTAGAGCTAGCCACCGCGAGCGGCTATGGAGATTTGGATTATTAATCGGAGAAAGGTTATAAGCTGCATTTATTTCATTTATAAAGAAACATATACAAAGATTATTTCAGAGAAATAATCCAAGTTCAAACTAATTCAGATTATGTTTCAATTAGGAAACACGAGATTAAAGCTAGTCATATTTTACTTATAATTGTTTCTTAGATATTACTCAATTTAAACATTTAATATTAGAAAAACAGGTTATGTGAGAGTAACTAATCGATTTATATCATGTCGTGTTAAACTAACAAATTACAATTAAAAACAGATTCAAGTTGATATTATTCATATTATTCTTTTACTTAAGAAAATGTGGAGTATAAGCCTATGTTTCATTTTATTTAAGAAATGGTTAAATTGATTATTAACCAAGTTAATATTATAATTAAATTCAGAAATACGTTACTAGGTGAGCGTAACTACTAACACGTAGCTTACGTAGACACGAATCTAATGCAACTTGAATGAGTCGAAACGGAGCTAGGACGATGAAAGGAAACATACATTCGTTGATCGGCCCACGATTGCCGATGGATGGCATGGATGGGTGGATGGATACTTGAAGATGATTTTGGTAAGAGAAAAGCTCTCTAGATGTGGAACATGATGAGCCAAGAACATTGTGGGTGATAGCTCGGTGAGGGCCAGGCAATTGGCAAAACAAGTCATGTGGAGGTGTTGAATGTGTTTCTCGCGTGCTGGTCGTTCCTTTATAGATATCATGGATTCCTTTTGTGGGGCTGTAGAGGGTAAATGGGAACATGTGGTGACTAAAAGGTGCACCGAGAAAGTCAAGGAATCAACAGGGAATGCGGATATAGTTTTAGTCGTTCATTCCCGACGAGGCGGACAGCAGGGCGATGAACAATAGCAGCATGAAAAGGTTGATGTATACTTATCCTATTGACAAGCCACCTTGTGGGATCATGTGCAACTATGAGAGACACGATGAGGTGAAAGGGTTTTGCTGTTTCGTCACCTGGATCATCGGGGAACGCGAGCCACCTTCCGCGCATGTAAAATGGGCCTAACGAGAGAACAGCCGTACTGTTACCACCATAAATTTATTTAGGTTGCATAACTTGAGGATCTGTTTTGTGGGGATTCTAAGGGATACGAGGGCTATACTCTGACCAAAAATCATGTCATTTAGACCTCTGGTTCAATGGGGAACATGAAAGCAGTCCGGCTGTCTTTCAGCAGGAACAATGAACATGACGAAATTAATATCTCAAGAACGGTGGCACCTATGAGGGATCCATCTTGCAGGGACGTGTGTAGGTATATGTGACACATGCTTGTTAAAGAATTTGATGAATGGAGTGCTGGATCACCGGGGAACGTTGTGCCAATGAGCGTCAGTGCTGCTGGACACGAGGACAACAACGAGATTCATAGGGAAACCACATCGAGGATCATACAAATTCGATCTATGGCATATGATTTGTGATATATATCAGCAAAACAGAAACGGGATGAAGGGGAGTCTCACTTTGGGCATGTTGCAGGGGTTGGAGACAAGCGTGACGATGAGAGGCGGAGCGGCAGGGCGACGATGACGACGATAATGTTCGGGTGGCGGCGGCGGCGACGAGGGGACTGTGTGCACGGGGTTGGGGAAACTTCACCAGGTGCGTGGGGGGACAGCCTTCACATGGAGGAGGGGATGACAGCCTTCTCCCAATCCATTGCTTAGGTGCACGAGAGGAGGACCGTAGCGGCCGAACGGATTCGTCTTGTCCAGGGCATTCCGTTTTGGTGGAGAAGATGAAGAGGGAGGGACGATTTTGGAGGGGGCAGCCATGGCCATGAGGAGGAGAGAAGTCAGGCATCTGTTTCTTTGTGAAATTAAGATGAATAAAGGAGAGAGTTGGAGGCAGAAGAGGTGGCACAGGTAAGGGGGAGGCAGAAGAGGTGGAGGACCTGGTTTTGGGCTTGGCCCATGGTGGATTTTGTTTGGGTCAGTTGGAAAAGAGATAAAGAGAGAATGAGTCCAACCCGAAGAACTCGGCCTACTAGCACAAAGAAGAACGAGTCGAGCCATTCATGATGGAAAAGAAAAGATAAGTCGGGATGGGAGATCGAGCCCTAAAAAATAGAGTCACAGGATGGGTAGGATTGGTTAATGTTTGGGAGATTTGATTTAGGATTTTCCGATATTGGACTTGAGGTCGGATCAGAACCTATATGTGTTTGATAAAACATATTTCAAAATATTTGACACTCACAACACTATGTGAGGACCATGTGTGTCCGAGCGACCGAGTGATGGTCGCTTTCCTTGTGATGAGTGACTGACAACGTGGTGTGGACTGACGTTTGCCTTGGCTCAAGTATTGCAGGTGTTGGATGCGGCCTGGTTTGCATTGGTGCAGGTGAAGAATAGGCGCGAAAGGTGTTAGCCAGAGCGGCCTCCCACGAGCGGAGAGACAAGTAGGTTTGGTTCAAGGGACCTGGTGGCTAGTGGGATCAAGTGCGGTTCACATGGTGTAAGAACAAGCAAGGCAACGTGGATGAAGTGTTCGCATTGGGCGCGGCCGAGTCAAGGAACGAGGCAAGACTGAGTAGACCGTCCGGGAGCCGGAGGTGAAAGGCTTGGCGTGCTCGAGGCTTGGCGTGGAGGCCAGACCAAGTGCGCGGGGTTTACTAGTTCACCACAAAACCAGAGGAGGAGGGTTTCTTGGTTTGGGCCACAAAACCAAGGCCGAAGGACCCGAGGAGCCAAGACTGGTCTAACCGGTTTGCAGAACAGGTCTGACTGGTTGAAGCGGTCTGACCGGTTTGTAGAACTGGTCTGACTGGTTTCAGTCTGCGAGTCGGGAAGCTTCGAAGCGGAGGACACGCGGCGTGATCTCGGAGGTTGCATTGAAGGGAAGCAACTCCAAATGGATGCGTGCCTAGCCGGTGGAAAATATCTGCAGCTTTACCGTTTTGCCCTTGAGGGTGTGTATCTTAGGTTTAAGTTGTAGGGGTAGTTTAGTCTTTCGGCGGCGGCTATATATACGGACCCTTGTGGGAGATGGCAGCCAACTCTTGAGACTCTAGTCATTTTCTTTCTTGATCTCTAGGCTAGCCAAGTGCTTCATGTTGTGAGGAAGAGAGTTGGGGTTCTCTCCACTTCTATTTCCTCCACATTCAAGTGGGTAGGATTTAGGGAGGAGGCTAGCCCTTTGTAAAGATGTTGACCTCGTAATGTTCTAGTGATTTCCTCGTGATCTAGTCCTGTACTTTTCTTCCTTCGCATTTTTCTTTTTTAGAATTTTTGGAGGATTTTTGGGTGAATTTGTGTTCATCACGTTTGAGGCCGTTTCTTTGGGGGATTTCGTTGGGGATTCACAAATGTGTCTTTAGTGATCCTTTTCTAGTGATTTGCCCCTCTTAATCCTCGGGAAGAACCTCAAATTTGGTGGATTTTGGAGAAACCCGAGCAAAAGGATGGTTGTGCCTGGGCAAACTGGTGTGACCACTTTCCCAAACCGGTCTGACCGGTTTTGGCACAGGAGCTTCTTTGTGTCGTTCCACGAGTTTTTGGCTGTGGATGGACTTGTTGTTGCCTTGGCTGTGTTTCTGAAGTATTGTGGTCTTTGTTGTGGAGTTGTTGTCTTGTTTGGGATTTCCAGAGTAAATCCGGTTTGACCGGTTTGGCTCTAAGTGCTGAGCTGAGTTGTGAGTTTGAGTTTCCGCTGTGTTGGCTATTTGAGAAGCTTGGATCTTGTTCCTAGGACCAGAAGCACTCCAATGGCTTCGTGGTTTTGGCAAGAAAGGGAGTTGGACACAACCGAAAGTGATTTTGGGATATAGGCCGGATTTGCTCTAGTGAGAGAAATTTTTATCGGCTCCCATTCACTCCCCCCCTCTCTGGTCGCCATTTCGATCCTTCAATTGGTATCAGAGTCGGTTACGGATCTTTGTTATTCTAACCAGTCTTAAGATCCAAATATGACATACTCAGGAAAGGGTACGGGTCCTCCTATCTTCGATGGGAAGAATTACCGGATGTGGTCGGTTCGGATGGGTGCTTTTCTCCGAGGCAAGGGACAATTGCTACTCTTGATACTATACCATCCCTGCTACAAGATTGACCCAGGATACTAAGGACAAGTTTGAGGCAAATGCAAAAGCCATTGATTACTTGTTTAAAGCGCTTGACGAGCATGAATTCAATCGTGTCATCGAAGAGCATCTTGCTTGTCAGATTTGGAAAAAGTTGGAGGTTGCCCATCGTGGTGATGGTGCGGTTAAGGCTAGGCTCTTTTCGACTTACCGGAGGGAGTATGAGAATTTCACTCATTTGCCCGGTGAGTCATTTGATGCCATATTTCAGAGGTTTACCGTGATAGTGAACAACATGCAAGCCAATATCACCAACCTCCCATACTCAGATCATGATAGAGCTTTGAAGCTGTTGCACTGCTTGGATAGATCTGTGTGGGGTGCGAAGGTTGAGGCGATTATGGAGTCAGATGGCTATGAGACGCTCACAGTTAATGGGTTGTTCTCCAAGCTCAAGTCCTTAGAGATCGATAGGATGGTTAGAGCCAAGCTTGAGAACCCGACTGATCCCCATAGTTTGGCTCTCATGAGTGGCTCTGGTTCTAGGTCACTTGCTAACTCCTCACGACAGTTTGCTTTGTCTATGCTTGTTTCTTTGCCAGATGAGGAGTTCGAGGTGCTGAGCAAGGATGATCTCACGTTGCTGACCAAGAGGTTCGGGCGCTTGCACGAGTACATGCTATAGGTGCGGCAAGATGGGGCACTTCATCGCCGAATGCCCGGAAGCAAGCGAACCCAGGAACGACTACAAGCACCGCTCGAGGGATGACCACAAGAACCGATCTAGGAACGACTACAAGGGCAAGCACAAGAGAAAGGATGAGTACAAGAAGAAGAAGCACGGTGGCCACAAGCACAAGTACAAGCCACGAGCCATGGTTGCCGGTGCGAGCGATGTTGACACGAGTTCAAGCTACACTTCATCGAGCTCGAGAAGTGAGGATGAAGATCAAGGTCAACGCCGGAGGCACTCAAGCAAGGACTTCAACGGGCTGGCGTGTATGGCTTCCGGTGGCTTCTGCACCATGGCACACAACACCGACAGCAAGAAGAGTGCAAGAGAAGATTCGGATTCAGACTCCGAAGATGAGGTAAATTGCGATCTAGACTTCTTGATAGAGGAGGTTGATAGGCTCAATGCTTTGCTTGATAACCGTGATGATGTGCTTAGAAATACCAACAAGGAGAAGAGGGAGTTTAGGTCTTTGCTTGGTGTGTCTGAGGAGAAAGTGGCTAAACCTTAGTCTTTGCTTGCTGCTTCTAAAGTTGAGATTGATGCTTTGAAAGTTGCTCCAGTTGTCTCCGATGAGCCTGAATGCATTGATTGTGAGCATGTAATGAATGAATTTGTTGAATATAAGAAGAAACACATGACTAAGTTGGAAGAATTTGATTTTCTCAAAGTTGAACTTGATGAGTTGAAATCTAGATCTGCTTTGCTAGGAGCTTGTACTTCTTGTCCTATCTTGCATGCTAAATTGGATGAATCTCATGCTGAGATCAAATGCCTTGAAAGTTCTTTGAAATCTTCTGCTACTTATGCTTGTTCTAGTTGTGATGTAAATGCTTTGAAGATTCTTGAACTTGAGCATGCAGCTAACCGCTTGCAGGATGGGAATGATTAGTTGCATAAGTGTTTGGCTTGGTTGTTGGGTCGTGAGCCTCAACTTGGTATGATGATAGTTCAGTTCAAGCGAGCTGATAGTCATGGGCTTGGCTCGGTGAAGGTGTGTGTGAGTGAGAATGTAGGGTGTAAGAGTGTGCCAATTCCACCACAAGTTACCCCAACCAAGAACACCTTTGACCCTAAACCCAATCACTTGAAAAACAAACTCGATACTACTCCTGATCCTCTAGTGTTCCCCCCTCAAACCAACAATTTCCAAAAGAGAGTGATCTTTGTGGGAGAATCAAGTGGTCTTAAGCTGAGTGAGAAGCCTCCACCAAAAGAAGCTCCAAAGCCAAAGCCAGTCCGCTACCACTGTGGGCTTTGTGGTAGGGATGGTCACCAAGAAGAGTTCTACTTCAGGAAGAAGAGAGAAGTGAGGCGAGAGAGAGATGGGTAACCTTGACAGGTACCGCTCGTCTCATAGCGTGCCTGAGCCTCGTGCACCTATGCCTAGGGGTGAGGGGTTTGTGCGTTCGATTCCTAGAGTGGGTGCTCATGGGTTTGCAGGTGGTCCTCAGAGAGGTGGTGATATGCGCTTTGGGTTTGGGCGTGGTGAGTTTGCTAGGCGTCCCTCTCCTCGTGGTCAGTATGAGTTTGGGAGGAACGACTGTAGCTTTAGTGTTCGGAGGGAGTTCAGGCCACGCTTTCCCCCGCGAGGTGTCCCTCCGATTAGACGTGATAGAGCTCCGCTTGTGAGGCGTGAGAGGTTTCCACCTTTTACTGATGGTGGTAGAGTAGATTTTGCAAACCCCTCTTTTGAGCAGATGGCTTGGCACTGGTTTAACTCTTTTTGTTCTCACCCCAGTCCTGAGTCATTTTCTTCATTCTCGCACTCGTTTTTGATTTTGCAGGTAGTGAGAGGCTTGAGGAGGTCGTGGTTGCTAGACTCTGGTTGCTCTCGACATATGACCGGAGATCGAAGCTGGTTCTTGTTGGCGGTCGTTACGGCACGTTTTCGACCACCAATACTCGGGAATAAATAAGGCTATATGTGACATTCCATGTACTTAGGTTTATTTCTAATAAAGTTCCATGAGTTTTGGTGTGTTTCACTTGTGCAGGTACAATAACGAGAAATACGTGCTATTGGGGTCGGAATTGACCGATTCGGCCGAACGACTCCGTAAATGACCCCCCTTAGCCGTAAATGATGCAAAGCACAACCGGAGGCCGTCCAAGTTAGCGATGACCAAGAGACGATCGTGCAAGCCACTTGGACTACCGCCACATCACTTCTGGGCTGAACCAACACGAAGACCACCACGAGCAAGTCACCCATGAAGCCCAGGAAGCAAAGGCGGTGCAGGGGAGCGGGCCTGGGCCTCCAGGCCAGTTCGGCCGAACTGAGGCGGTTTGGCCGAACCGCCCCCAGGTCAGCACCGCCTCCCCAGGGCCAATCTCATCCCTTGGCGGTGGATCCACTAGTTTGGCCGAACCAGAGAGTTCGGCCAAACCAGGGAATTTGACCGAATCAGCTGGGGATCCCCCCTGGCTGCCTTGGCGGTTACCCAAGCTCAACCACCATCACTTGCTATAAAAGGAGGTGTCCAAGCCCCGGTTCCACACACTCAAGCCAAGGAGCTCTCTTTCCACTTGTTCTAGTAGAGTTAGGATAGTTTAGTTGGGAGTTAGAGTTGAGTCGAGCTGTCCCTTGGAGGTTCCGGAGTCGTCTTCAGAAGCTCTGGTATTAGCTCTTGTATCTTTTCCTTTTCTTTCTGTAAGACTCTGAGTTATCAATATAGTTATCTTTGTCATCTTGTCTGAGTTATTTATATTTTGCCTCTACTTTATTCTAGTTGCAAGTATATCGTGTTTAGACTATAGTGGGTTGTAGTTCTAGTTCTTCTTGTTCTTGTTTAAGTCCTTGTCTTAATTGGTTCTTCGATCCTGCTTAGTATTTGAGGTGAATTGTCGCCAAGAGTATTGACGAGTTTGCTTGCTGCTGCTAGCGGAGTAAGTAGTTGTTGGATAGTGTTGGTGTGGTACCTAGACTAGACTTAGCCTTAGTTTGTCCCTAGGTCGACGGAGGTGGTAGTCGTTAGGTGGTGACAGCCCTATACGGCCTACGTAGCCCATCACGTCCAGATCCGGCCTGCAGGAGCCTCCGACGTTATTGTCAACACCCCTTCTCATCCGTTTCCGCGTGTTGGTGGTTTCGCCTCCCGATGTTAAGACATTATATTTATCCTAAAGCCTGTAGAATTTCTACCTCAACTCCTGTATCTCTTGACCCGAGTAACCCAGATAGACAAGTACCAAGGAGTCCTCTATCTCTTCTCGTTGTCCTCCCAGCTAACTATTCTTTCTCTTCCTTACCTGAGCCTACCTTGAGCTATGTGTCACGGTATATCCATTCCTATCCAATACCGTTATCCCCTGTCTTGCTAGTAGTGTACCCCTCTCTGATAGTCTCGAATACTTGTTTGCTAGTACTCTTGCCATAAGCTTCCCTGCGGAAATATAAATTACGATACCTCAGATTACTCCCTGGTGAAGTGCTACAACGGTAATTCTGTGCACTTGCAGAATATTTATATATTTTATTGAGCCATAAGAAAAACCACTGAAACGCTCCTTACCCTAGTACCAGGATTCACAATCCTGATATTGGATCGTAAGAAGTGTCAACAAGCATTTTTGGCGCCATTGCCGGGGAAGCAATTGGCTAGATGCTTTCAAACTTTTATCTCGAGCTATCTTAGTTGAGTATACTGCTACTCAAGCAGGTTTATCCTTGCTCTATTTTGTTGGTCTTGTGAAATAGAGCAGTGCATGGCTGGTTTCCAACTACCGTCAAATTTCCAAGAAAATCCTAACTCTCTTGTGAGGAAAGTGCGACCCCGTGTTGTACCTCCTCAGAAGCAGCTCATTCCGACGAGCCCAGTCTTTCCCGTCGTTGACCTGACTTCATCGAGGATGGCAAGCAAGACGATCCACGAGTTCTCTGCTCCATCGAGCGAGAACGTACGTGTCAGACCAGCTCCGCCAGTCGGAGATGGTAACTTCGAGCTCAAGCCAGCCCTCATCAACATGGTGGAGGCTAGCCCGTTCTGTGGCAAGCCACATGAGGATGCCAATGCTCATCTTCAGCATTTTCTGGAGATCTGCATTTTCTGGAGATCTGCAACACCTTCACCATATACGGAGTAAGCAACGATGCCATTCGCCTTCGTTTATTCCCTTTCTCATTACTAGGCAAGGCAAAACAATGGTTTTATGCTAACCACGAAGCCATAGACACTTGGGATAAGTGCACAAGAGCATTTTTGCTAAAATTCTTTCCGGTTGGGAAAACCAACGCCCTCCGGAATAAAATTGCTAGTTTCTAGGAGCTAAAAGATGAAACAGTCCCGGAGGCATGGGATCGCCTCCATGACTATATATCTGCTTGTCCTCACCATGGTATGCAGAGTTGGTGTATCATCCAAACCTTCTACCATGGGCTTAGAAGCTCTGCCCGTGAGTAACTGGATGTTGCTACTGGAGGTTCTTTCTTCTCTCTTGAGGAGAGCCATGCAAAGACCCTCATCGAGAAGATGGTCAAGAACCAAGGTTGGTCCGATGATCGAGCCCAACCTCAGACCTGAGGAGTTCACCAGGTGGAAGCTCTGGACATGCTCGCTGCCAAGATGGACCTCCTAATGAAGAAACTGGAGGCCCCTGCTCAAGAAACGGTGCAAGCCATGGGTGCTCGCATGACTTGCGAGGTCTGTGGCAATACTGGCCATTCGGGGAACGACTGCCCCGAAACGCGAGAAGATGCCCACTACGTCAACAACTCCAACAACAACGGGTATCGACCGAACAACTACGACAATCAAGGCTGGAATTCGCGCCCAAACCTTGATAAAGCTGAGTGCCTGATCTTTCGGTGAGTGGAGATAAATTCGACTTGGTGGAAGTAGACCCTCACGATCCTACTACGACGAGCGAACCCGAAGCGCTAATGCAATTGCTGAACCAACTCCCTGTGGTTATCGACCTTGTTGTCGCAAGATCAGCCTGATCACGAAGATCGTTTCCTGTGCGGAATCGAAGAACGAACAGGAAAAAGATGCGATCAATCTTAATATCACTCGAAGGTGGAGTTCGGAATCACACGAGGACAGCGCTGATTTGCGCGTGTTCGAGGGTAGCTAAAGCTAGATGTAAAACAAAACTCAAGTCTAAAATTAAAGGAAGCCTCTATCTAAATAGAGAGAGGGGGCGCAGCCCCTAAGGAAGGTGCGGCCAGGAGGTGGGGGCGCCGTCCCTGGCGTCCAGGGGAAGGAAGAGGGCGCAGCCTTAGGCGCCCACACAAGGGCCTCTGTTGGGCCAGCTTCTATTCTTCTAGGCCTTCATTCTTCAGTAGCATGACGAAGTTAAGTTCTCTTGCACGGGCCCGCGTGATTGGCCCATAAAATGGCGCCTAGAGTGGAGGATCATCTGGTGGTGCTGGAGAAGGTGCTGCTGGTGTAGATGTACTCGTATTGTAGTTGATGTCCTCATCATCCTCCCCTTCTTGAAGTGAAGTCGTCCTCGACAGCAACTCCCCATCCTCTCCCGCATACAGTTTCAAATCTGCAACATTAAAACTAGTGGAAACACCAAATTCCGCAGGCAGGTCAAGGATATAAGCATTATCATTAATCTTGGTTAGCACCTTAAAAGGACCAGCAGCACGAGGCATCAATTTAGAACGGCGCAAAGTAGGAAAACGGTCCTTTCTCAAATGCAACCAAACCATATCACCAGGTTCAAAAGTAACAGGTTTTCTTCCTTTACTACCACAACCTGATATTTAGCATTAGCAGCAGCAATGTTCTGTTGAGTCTGTTCATGCAAGTTAATCATTTGTTCAACATGTGCAACAACATCTATGTGTGGGGTGTCCGTAGCGTCAAGCGCAAACAAATCAATAGGCGCCCACAAAATATAACCATAAACAATCTGAAAAGGACACATCTTTGTAGAGGAATGTGTTGCATGATTATAAGCAAACTCAACATGAGGCAAACAATCCTCCCAATGTTTCAAATTTGTGTCTAAAACAACCCTAAGCATGGTTGACAAAGTTCTATTAACCACCTCAGTTTGTCCATCAGTCTGAGGATGACAAGTTGTGCTAAACGGCAATTTAGTTCCCATTTTATTCCAAAGTGATCTCCAAAAATGACTGACAAACTTAGCATCACGATCAGAGACTATTGTATTCGGAATACCATGCAAACGAATGATCTCTCGGAAGAACAATTCAGCAACACTGCTAGCATCATCAGTCTTATGACATGGTATAAGATGAGCCATTTTGGAGAATCGATCAACAACCACAAAAATGCTATGCCTCCCCTTCTTAGTTCTAGGCAACCCCAAAACAAAGTCCATGGAAATATCAAGCCAAGGGGAAGTAGGAACAGGCAAAGGCATGTACAAACTATGGTTGTTCAGTCGTGACTTAGCTTTCTGACAAGTAGTGCAGCGGGCAACAAGGCGCTCAACATCACGGCGCATCCGGGGCCAAAAGAAATGGGTAGCCAGCACCTCATGTGTCTTGTAGACGCCAAAATGGCCCATATGACCGCCGCCATGTGCTTCCTGTAACAACAAAAGACGAACCGAGCTTGCTGGAACACACAACTTGTTAGAGCGAAACAGGAACCCATCCTTCATGTGAAATTTTCCCCATGGTTTGCCATTCATACAATGAGCTAAGATATCTTGAAAATCAGCATCGTCAACATATTGATCTTTCACAGTTTGCAAGCCAAAGACTTTAAAATCCAACTGGGACAGCATGGTATAACGACGAGACAAAGCATCAGCAATAACATTTTCCTTCCCATTCTTGTGTTTAATAATGTAAGGAAAATACTCAATGAATTCTACCCAATTTGCATGACGACGGTTTAGATTGGTTTGGGTACAAATATGTTTTAAAGCCTCATGATCAGAGTGAATAATAAACTCACGATGCCAAAGATAGTGCTGCCATGTTTGCAAAGTGCGTACTAAAGCATAAAGTTCCTTATCATAGGTAGAGAGTATCACAAGCTAGCACTGCTTAATTTTTCACTAAAATAAGCAACCGGTTTTCCTTCTTGTAACAAAACAGCACCTAGCTAATACCGCTGGCATCACATTCAAGCTCAAATATTTTACCAAAATCAGGCAATTGCAAGAGCGGAGCATGTGTTAGCTTATCTTTCAAAGTGTGGAACGCTACCTCCTGCGAATCATTCCAAGTAAACGACACACCTTTCTTTGTAAGCTCATGTAGAGGCGCTGCAATGGAGCTAAAATCACGAACGAACCTGCGATAGAAACCTGCAAGTCCAAGAAAGCTCCGAATCTGTGTGACCGTCGTTGGTATAGGCCATTCCCGAATGGCAGTGATCTTGCTGCTATCCACCTCAATGCCATGTGGAGTAACAACATAGCCAAGAAACGAGACACGTTGTGTGCAAAAGATGCATTTTTCCATGTTACCAAACAAGTTAGCAGCACACAACGTATCAAAAAAGCACGCAAATGTTCTAAATGCTCTTCCATAGACTTGTTGTAAATAAGGATATCATCAAAATAGACAACGACAAACAATCCTATGAAGGGCCTCAGAACTTCATTCATTAAACGCATAAAGGTGCTGGGAGCATTAGTCAATCCAAATGGCATAACCAACCATTCATATAACCCAAATTTTGTTTTAAAAGCCGTTTTCCATTCATCACCTAGTTTCATTCTAATCTGGTGGTAACCACTACGCAAATCAATATTCGTGAAAATAATGGCACCACTAAGCTCATCTAGCATATCATCAAGGCGTGGTATAGGATACCGGTAACGAATGGTGATGTTATTAATAGCACGACAATCTACACACATACGCCATGATCCATCTTTCTTTGGAACAAGTAACATAGGAACTGAGCAAGGGCTAAGAGACTCACGAATGTAACCCTTGTCGCAATGTCTGTACCTGGCACTGGATCTCCTTCGTCTCATCCGGATTTGTACGGTATGGTGCACGGTTCGGAAGCTGTGCGCCGGGGATCGATCTGGTGCTCAATGCCACGGAGTGGTGGAAGACCCGGTGGTAAGTCTTTGGGAAAGACATCAGCGTACTCCTGCAAAAGGTTAGCAATCACAGGGGGAATATCCAAAGACGATGTATCATCAAGTGAAACGATCATATTGGAGCATACAAGTGCATAGCAGGGCAAATGAGCAGCACGAATATCATCAAAATCAGCACGTGTAGCAAGTAAAACAGGAGCATTCAACTTGATTTAAGAATTAACAAATGTCGATGGTGATGGCTCTAGTTGTTTAGCAGTCTTAGCAGCTCGAGCAAGATCATCTTTAACAATTTGTTCAGGTGTCATGGGATGTATGATTATTTTCTGTCCCTTAAACATGAAAGAATAATGATTCGAACGACCATGATGTAAGCTATCAGTATCATATTGCCAAGGTCGACCAAGTAACAAGGAACATGCTTCCAAGGGAATAACATCACAATCAACAAAATCAGAATATGCACCCATGGAGAAAGGAACACGAACCGACCGGGTTACTCTAATTTTCCCACCATCATTAAGCCATTGAATGTGATATGGATTTGGATGCTTACGTGTGGGTAAAGACAATTTTTCAACCAGCACGGTACTCGCCAAATTGTTGCAGCTGCCGCTGTCGATGATGATGCGAATCGACCTCTCCCGCACCACACCCTTAGTATGGAACAGAGTGTGGCGCTGGTTCTTTTCGGGCGGGGCGACCTGTGTACTAAGAACACGCTGCGCAACAAGACTTTCATACCTATCGGCGTCGCCCGGGTTGACATGTACCGCCGCCTTAGCTGTATGGTCAGTGGCAAGCATAGCATGTCGACTTTCCTCGAAATCACTTTCAGATGAGTACTCACCATCATCACTGATGAGCAAAGTACGCTTGTTTGGGCAGTCCCTGATCATGTGCCCAAATCCTTTGCAACGATGACACAATATATCCCGCGTACGTCCTGCGGGTGGTGGCGCGGCAGGTGTGGACGACGTCTCACGCGTTGTAGTGGTTGGCGTGGATGGTGCAGGCTTGGCCGGTGCTGCTGAATTTCTCCCTGCAACAGAGTTAGTATATGTCTTCGAGCGGCGTCCCTGCACTTCACGTTCAACTTTGCAAGCATATTCAAATAATGTGGTCATATCAGCATACTCCTTATAATCAAGTATATCCTGAATTTCACGGTTCAAACCACCATGAAAATGTGCCATAGTAGCGTCAGCCTCCTCAAATAAACCACAACGGATCATACCCTTTTGTAGTTCCTCGTAATATTCCTCAATAGATTGTTGACCTTGCTGAAAACGCTGCATTTTATTAAGCAAATCACGAGCATAATAGGAAGGCACAAATCTATGTCACATAGCAGCTTTTAATTGAGCCCAGGTGGTGGGAGTGGTTGTGGGATGTGTTTGTTTATATTCACACCACCAAATTAAAGCAAAATCAGTAAATTCACTAATAGCAGCCTTAACTTGAGAATTAGCAGGAATATCATGGCATGAAAATTTTTGTTCGACCTCTAATTCCCAATCAAGATATGCAGCAGGATCATATTTGCCATTAAAAGATGGAATTTTAAATTTAATCTTAGCAAATGAATCATTAACGGGTGGATGTACCACACGGCGGGCGCGGCCTCGGCGTTTCCCATTGTCCTGCTCCGTGTCACCACCATAATCCTTATGGAACTCTGTGATCAGCATGTTCAATGCATCGAGATGGGCCGTAACGGTGTCGAGCGTGGGTCTTAGTGGCCGTCTGCGCGAGGTCGAGCTGATCGAACCGCTCGATCGCCGAAGTGACCGCGGAATCAAGCCACTCATGTATCGTTTGCATGTCCGCGGCAAGTCCATCAACTTGAGTCCGCATGTCCTGCAGCTGTGCATCCTTCGTGTCCTCGTCGTCTGCCATGGTTAGCGCAAACACAAAACAAAATCGACGACAACAAAGGTGTAACGGTGCACAAGGTGCTCACTACAGTGCTGTTATCAAATTCTTATCTGTGCTTACCAAGCACACAGGGGTGAGCTGCAACAAACAAGTAGTACCGGTGAAAGATTGGAGGAGCGATTGCCTGGAGAAACAAAGTCTGCTCGTCGTAGAACTATGTGGAGTTCTGGGTAGGCTGCACTCAATGCAAGGGTTAGCACAATCAAACAATAATGCAAAGTTGAATAATAGTGCCAAACACATACAAACGCTGCTGGAAACAAGTGAAATCGAGAGGGCAGATGCAATGAAGGTGGCAAAGGTGGAGAAGGCGCAACAAATTGCTGTTGTTCAGAATTTTTTTCAGGAGTCCTCGAAACTGATAATATGAACACAAAGGATCTAAAACAGTAAGTTACGACACACACTTTTTCCGAAAGTACAGGGGTATTCCGGTAAAAAGAAGATTTAGGGAACCCGCAGGATATGGTACCAAGAAAGAGAGATACAGATATGAAAAACTGGCGCGGCATGGGGGGAAAAAGGACGTGACCTGGCAGGTGGCCGATTCGGTCACGACGCGCTGTAGAGGGGGGTGGCGATCGAACCTGAATCGGTCTCGGCATGCGTAGGGGGTTTTCGTTTTGGCCGTCCTGTGCCCGGACTCCTTTCCCTTTCCTCTCTTTTTTTGACTTTCCTTTTTTTATTGTTTTCTTTGCTATTTCTTTTTTGACTTTCCTTTCACACAGGCGAGGGGGAGGAGAACAGGGCCGGCGGTGCGACGTCACGTGTGACCAGGGCGCGGTGCAGTAAGATGGGAGGGTGGCGCACTAGGGTTTGAAGAAAAACAGGAACAAGATGATGAGAAATCAAAACACAAGTAACCAGCAACAATTGAAGTGTAAAGCACACAAATTCAACAACGCAAAGTATTGAAAGAATGTGCGAGGCTAAAAAGGTTGCTGTGACAAGATCTAACCTAAAAATAAATTTTTTGTTTTGGTTTTGTGGACTGCGGGAAGGGAAAAAAGCACTCGATAAACTCACCGATCAACCTGGAAACCTGATACCACTTGATAGAGCTGGAGTGCCCGATCTTTCGGTGAGTGGAGATAAATTCGACTTGGTGGAAGTAGACCCTCACGATCCGACTACGACGAGCGAACCCGAAGCACCAATGCAATCGCTGAACCAACTCCCTGTGGTTACCAACCTTGTTGTCGCAAGATCAGCCTGATCACGAAGATCGTTTCCTCTGCGCAATCGAAGAACGAATAGGAAAAAGATGCGAGGAATCTTAATATCACTCGAAGGTGGAGTTTTGAATCACACGAGGACAGCGCTGATTTGCGTGTGTTAGAGGGTAGCTAAAGCTAGATGTAAAACAAAACTCAAGTCTAAAATGAAAGGAAGCATCTATCTAAATAGAGGGATGGGACGCAGCCCCTAAGGAAGGTTCGACCAGGAGGTGGGGGCGCCGTCCCTGGCGTCCAGGGGAAGGAAGAGGGCGCAGCCCTAGGCACCCACACAAGGGCCTCTGTTGGGCCAGCTTCTATTCTTCTGGGCCTTCATTCTTCAGTAGCAAGACGAAGTTAAGTTCTCTTGCACGGGCCCGCATGATTGGCCCAGAAAATGGCGCCTGGAGTGGAGGATCATCTGGTGGCGCTGGAGAAGGTGCTGCTAGTGTAGATGTACTCGTATTGTAGTTGATGTCCTCATCAAACCTCACATTTGAAAGGCCTCAACAAGGTAACAACTCTAATTCCAGCAATTTTAATAATCAGCCATCTCTTAGAGATCTAGTGTTTGGCTAGGGTAAAATCACCGAAAATATCAATAAAAAGCTTACTGCTAACGATAAAATCCTGGAAAGCATAGACTCTAGATTGGAATAGTTCTCTTCTGCTATGAAAAGTCAACTGAGCTTTAGTAGAATGATCAAAACCCAAATTGCTCAGTTAGCTGTAGCTATTCCTGTTACCGAATCAGGGAAGATTCCAGGGCAACCTGAACCTTCCATTGAAACGGTAAATTTTGTTACTATGAGACGAGGTAAGGCGTCTCGTAGAACATATTGTGCTTGTCACACAGGTGTAGTCTCACGAGTCCAAGGAAATACCACAAGGAGCGCACCTGCCAAGAGCTACTATCAAAGCCATCACGAGGACACGTCTGGCAAAGAAGGAAGATCCCGAAGTACCTATCATTCAGTGCGCAATCTGGAATCGCCGCATTAATGATGCACTCTGTGACTCGGGAGCCAGCGTAAACATCATGTTCAAGGTACTATTTAAGAAATTACGCTATTCCACTTTGTCTCCTACAAATGCCCAGGTACAATTGGCGGACTCGACGATCCGCTATCCTAAGGGGGTGATCGAAAATGTGCCGGTCCGAGTCTAGGGACATTACGTCTCTACGGACTTCACTGTCCTTGACACGGGGAGCGAGTATTCGTTTCCCCTTGTGTTGGGCCAGCCATTCCTAAACACTTCCCAGGCAAAGATTGACATGTATACAAGAGAAATCTTGTTCCATATCAACCGAACCCCGATATCCTTTCCATTCCGACATGGGGAGAAGAAGGAGACAAAGCCTCTCACACCGAAGCAGAAAAGTGTTGAGTGTTTCCTAAAAGCACTCCTCAGTGGGGAGCTAGAAATACCCGGTGGAGAGTAGTTCGAGTGGGACGAGCTGACAGGACCAATGAGCGCAAAAGAAATGGACCTCCTCGTAAAGAGACACGAGGAAGATCAAGCCCTCTGGAGTTCTCCAGAGGAGCCGATCCCACCTCCACCAACACAGAAGAAGACCAAGAAGGTGTGGCGAAAGAAGGTTGCATCATCCGAACCACCCACTCTGGGAGCGGACAATGACAAAATCAACTGAATATAGGAGGAGTCCCGCTCGCGGACTTTAAACACGAGCTCTTGCCGCGAGGAAAACCGGTATGTATCTCATGTTTTCCTTCCAAATTTTATTTTCCATCATTGCATTTTCATGTTTCCCTTTCCAAAATAAATGAACCACTTGTGCAATTAATTTGAAAGAGAGTAGAAAACTACAAGCATGGTAAAAAATAAAATGGAGAGCATGCTGAATTTTATTAGAATTAGGTACATTTTGTAACTCCCATCATTTTTACCCTTTTCGAAAGTGCTCCATTTATGTCTTGTCATCACCAACCAGCACAAAACATGTTTTCCCCACTCCCTATGGCTGCACACTCACCAATTATCACAAAACATGACAGCATTAGAGTGACTCCACTAACTTTCACTTTGGTCATGTCAATTTTGCATCTCACCTACCACTAAACTCCACCAAAGTGCCCATATTCAGTGCTGGCCACAAAATTTTGCATGCAAATAAAGCAAAGGTGGGAGCTGCACTCACATGGAGTGCACAGGCCACAAGGGCCTGGTTCGGCCGAACCTGGCAATTCGGCCGAACCAGCCCTTGCCTCCCCATTTGCCTATAAATACCACCCATTGCTTGCACTCTCCTTGCACCATCCCATTCTAAAAAATTTCTACTAGGAGCTCTCTCTCTCTCTCTCAAGTTCTTGCTCAAGTTTTTGCTCAAGTTCTTTTCTTGTTCTTGCTCAAGTTGGTTCACTTGCATTGCTGAAAAACAACAAAAATATTTTGCTTTTGTTTGATCATTGTGCTGAAACTTGAACCTATCTGTGGTGGTTTCCAACACTCACAAGAATGACTAACCTTTTTGTGGTGGTTCTTCATCCCTGCAAGAACGACTAACCCTCTCGAACGACTGATTTGTTTTACTTGTGCTAACCCCATATATTCAGTCCTTTGGGTAGTCGTTGCGCTAACATTTTGTAGGTAGCATGTTCTGTCGCTCCGCCCAACTGAGCAAACGCTCGGACGATGCTGGGAGCTCCCCAGCCCCGTCCCGCGGTTCAAGCCGAATGGAGGTGGACGAGCCGGGAGTAGCTGGCTTGGGGAGAGGCTCTGCCTCGCACCCAGTTCAACAGCTCCTGAACGAGAGCGACATCATCCTCCGGACGGACAGGGAGCGGAACGTCTTCAACATGCTGCGCCTGAAGGAGTTTGAGCATACCCGTGTCTTCGAGCAGGACCTGCTCGTAAGAACGGTTATGGATGAAGAATTTCTAGAAGTCTTCGAAGCCGTTGGCTGGGGCAACTTCTGGCATGTCAATGAACAAGGTTCGTAGCTCCTCACCCTCGAATTTCTTTCGACTCTTACATCTGAATGGGAGGGTGTTCGCTTTCAATTTTTCAACCAAGAGTATTTTTACTCTTGGTGGGATTTGAGCATGGCTCTTGGTTTTGCCAGTCATTGTTCTTTGGATCCTGCCAAAGCTTTGAAAAAGTTTAGTCAGGATGGGTTTTGAAAAAAGATTTCCGGGAGCACCAATTGTTCGGCGCCCCGCAACAACAATATTCATAACCCACCTTGTGTTTCATGCATCGGTGGATGGCTATGACGGTGTTCCCACGTTCTGATTTGCGGCCAGTTAATGTGGTCGAGTTGCGGCTTTTGTACACCATGGTTAGACAAGTTGCTGTTTCTCTTGTTCGGGACATGGTTGCCCATCGGCTGTCTCATCATATTCGTGTAGGTAGTGTGGCAGTGTCTTCTCTAGTCACTCGCCTCGCTAACCAGTTGGGCGTTCAGGAGGGCGCCCAGCTGAACTACATAGAGACAGCACGATCCGTTGTGGATGCCGAGCACTTCGTGCAAGGTCACATGATACGACGGACGTCCGATGCAACATTGGTGATGATTTACCGCGGTTATACAACCGAAGTGCCGCTGCCCTGTGCAGAGCTGAGGTTGTATACCGCTCAGAAACTAACTCTTCAGTTGAGTACCGAGTCAGATGACTCTCCTCGGAGAGAGCCAGCTCGGCATAGTGTTGCAGGCACAGGGCCATTCACCCGAGGACGAGCCAGGCGAGATGCTGGACTCGCCACCTCACATGAACTGGCAAGTTCATTACAACAGCCCCACCGACACACGTCTGCATTCGAGGTGAGCTACGACGAGTACACCGGTGCTGGGACGTCAGGAGCAGGAGGCTCTGGACAACCCCAGGACCCGCACTACTTCAACCCGAGCCACTGGGACTACGCCCAGAGTACGGACTCTGAGTACTCCTAAGGGTGGTATGCGGGGGGGGGGGGGGGGGGGGGTACGACAGTGCCTCGCAGCCGTACTTCCCTGGGCACTCTCAGTCCGCACGCTTCTACACACCCAGTGGCTACGACATCGGTCGGAAGTTGTCCGACATCACCGACCGGGTCGAACTCCTCGACGACCGTACCCGAAACATTGAAGGTACACTGGCACGCCATTCTCAGTACCATCAAGAGAATAGCGGTGTGCTGGACTCTATAAGGTACGATGTCCAGCGGTACATGGACCAAATGGCGGAATATTTTTTAAGGTTTTGACCCTATCAATGAAAGATCCAAGCTTAGGGGAGGACCCCCACCAGGTATGTTCGACGTCCCCTTCAACATTTAGATTTTGCATTTCCCTTCCAATTTTATTTCCATCTTAAAAATAAAAAGATCAAAAATATTTGCTTTGAATAAAATTAACTCCCAACTATGCATGGAATGAACCATATCCCTCTTACTTTAGAAATGATGAATAGTTGCTCTGTCATTAATCTTGCAAGTGCTTTGTTTCAACCAGTTGCTTAATAGTACTTGAGTTAATTTGCATGAGTAAAAATGAACCTGAAAACCTTATGGGAGCACATGCTTTATTCCAAGTCTAAGTTGTTGTGAGGAATGATATAGTGAGATTGTGGTTAAGTTCTACTTCTGCTCTTAGGATGGTGAAAATCTCAGATGTTTTATGTTTTCAAAAATAAAATAAAGTTTCTCATTGGCTCAGAATTCCTACCAAAGCCATATGTTAAGCTTAGTTGAAAACCTTCTACACATATGCTGCTTGCTATCTTAGTGAGCTTTATCAAATTGTTGTGACCATTGTGAGGAACCTTTCATGCTTTCAAGATCGAGATTCACATACACACCACCTCTCACATGCAAATTCCTACACTGGGAGTTAGCAAATTTTGCCATCATCCATCCACAAAATAAAGGCTCCATGTTTCTATGGTTCCCTCTCAAAATATCCTTGAATAGAGACATGGGCTATGCAAAAAGATAAAGAAAGAAAAGCATGCTAAGTAGCATGGAAAATAGAAAAAAAGAAAAAAATGAGAAAAAAAATGATGCCAAAATGGCATGGCAAAAATATGAGGAAAAAAATAAAAGATAGCCCATGCTCTCGAAAAATAAATCAAGGAGAGGAAGAATAATCCCAAGGAATTCCACCGTATTCCACTCCACATATTCCACACACTTGCACTTCTCGGTCTAAAGGTATGATTTGATCCTCCTAAGGTCCGGTCTTTGACTTAGAAAAATATAAGATGCATGCATGCCTTCATCCATTGTCCCTGAACCACACAAAAAGCCTCATTAATTTTTAGGATAAAAGAAGGCACTCGTCTTTGGTGAGGATTCAAATACCACTTGAGTGATTGAGTGTGCCAATTGAGGAACAAATTTAAATTTTCAAAAATTGTGGAAACTCCGAGATGGGATCCTGAAAAGAGTAGGATGGAATGAAACTGAATGAAACTGTTCAACCTTTCAACCGCCCAAGACAAGGAGATTGCTATAAGCCCCATAGGTAAAATTGTGAGTAAATACTTTGCCGATGATTCAAGTATTTTTGAGTACTAGTTGTTAATAAAGATTACATGCAAAACATTGACATCGTTGCAACTCCTGATCCACCTAGCCTAAGTTTCTATCTTTGCTCAAGGACGAGCAAAGGCCTAAGCTTGGGGGAGCGTGTTGACGGTCGTTACAGAACGTTTTCGACCACCAATACTTGAGAATAAATGAGGCTATATGTGACACTCCATGTACTTAGGTTTATTTCTAATAAAGTTCCATGAGTTTTGATGTGTTTCACTTGTACAGATACAATAACGAGAAATAGGGTTCAGTGGGGTCGGAATTGACCGATTCGGCCGAACGACTCTGTTCGGCCGGTTACTTCCCTTAGCCGTAAATAATGCAAAGCACAACCAGAGGCCGTCCACGTCAGCGATGACCAAGCGACGACCGTGCAAGCAACTTGGACTACCGCCACATCACTCTTGGGTTGAACCAACACGAAGACCACCATGACCAAGTCACCCATGAAGCCCAGGAAGCAAAGGCGGTGCAGGGGAGCGGGCCTGGGCCTCCAGGCCAGTTCGACCGAACTGAGGCGGTTCGGCCGAACATCCCCCAGGCCAGCACCGCCTCCCCAGGGCCAGTCTCAGCCCTTGGAGGCCAAGGGCGGTGGATCCACTAGTTCAGCCGAACCAGAGAGTTTGGCTGAACCAGGGAATTCGGCCGAACTAGGGAATTCAGCCGAATCAGCCGGGGATCCCCTCTGGCTGCCTTGGCGGTTACCCAAGCTCAACCGCCATCACTTGCTATAAAAGGAGGTGTCCAAGCCCCGGTTCAACACACTCAAGCCAAGGAGCTCTCTTTCCACTTGTTCTAGTAGAGTTAGGATAGTTTAGTTGGGAGTTAGAGTTGAGTTGAGCTGTGCCTCGGAGGTGCAGAGTCGTCTTCAGAAGCTCTGGTATTAGCTCTTGTATCTTTTCCTTTTCTTTATGTAAAACTCTGAGTTATCAATATAGTTATCTTTGTCATCTTGTCTGAGTTATTTATATTTTGCCTCTACTTTATTCTAGTTGCAAGTATATCGTGTTTAGACTATAGTGATTTGTAGTTCTAGTTCTTCTTGCTATTGTTTAAGTCCTTGTTTTAATTGGTTCTTCGATCCTGCTTATTATTTGAGGTGAATTGTCGCCAAGAGTACTGACGGGGTTGCTTGCTCTTGCTAGCGGAGTAAGTAGTTGTTGGTTAGTGTAGGTGTGGTACCTAGACTATACTTAGCCTTAGTTTGTCCCTGGGTCAACGGAGGTGGTAGTCGTTAGGTGGTGACAGCCCTATACGGCCTACGTAGCCCATCACGTCCAGATCCGGCCTACAGGAGCCTCCGACGTTATTGTCAACACCCTTCTCATCCCTTTCGGCGTGTAGGTGGTTTCGCCTCCCGATGTTAAGACATTAGATTTATCCTAGAGCCTATAGACTTTCTACCTCAACTCCTGTATCTCTTGACCCGAGTAACCCAGATAGACAAGTACCCAGGAGTCATCTATCTCTTATCGTTGCCCTCCCAGCTAACTATTCTTTCTCTTCCTTACCTGAGCCTACCTTGAGCTATGTGTCATGGTATATCCATTCCTATCCAATACCGTTATCCCCTGTCTTGCTAGTAGTGTACCCCTCTTTGATAGTCTTGAATACTTGTTTGCTAGTACTCTTGCCATAAGCTTTCCTGCGGAAATATAAATTACGATACCTCGGATTACTCCCTGGTGAAGTGCTACAACGGTAATTCTGTGCGCTTGCAGAATATTTATATATTTTACTAAGCCATAAGAAAAACCACTGAAATGCTCCTTACCCCAGTACCTGGATTCACAATCCTGATATTGGATCATAAGAAGTGTCAACAGTTCCCAAGCCTCACCCAGTGATGACAAGCCAGTACATCACTTTTGGGGATAATGGTAAGGGTAGAGTGCTTTTAGAGGGTGATATTCAGGTGAGCGAGAAGTTTGCATTGAAACGTGTTGCTCTTGTCAAGTCGCTTGGTTTTAATTTGCTTTCTGTCTCTCAGTTGCTTGACGAGGGTTTTGAGGTTTTCTTTGTGAGTGGTTCTTCTTAGATTCTTGATTCTTGAGGTGACATTGTTTGTATGATCATTCCCGAGGGTCAAGTTTTTCGTGCTGATTTCTCGAGGTCTTTCGGTCCCTCTCATTGTCTCGTGGCTGGTTCCTCTTCTGAGCTTTGGAAGTGGCATAGGAGGTTGGGTCATTTGAGCTTTGACTTGCTCTCTCGTTTGAGTAGTCTTGACCTTATCTGAGCATTGCCCAGGCTTTGGTATGAGAAGGATTTGGTAGGATGAGGCATTTGGCTTCTTTCGAGACTTGATCTTGAGGTTGAAGAATGAGCATAATGGTAATGCAATGCGAGCTTCTCCAAGCTCTTTATTTTGTAAGTCTACCTTAAAAGATCCTAAATTCATTGCATAATGAAGCTTATGGTCCTTTTGAATTGAATTATCTCATTCATAACAGGCACAATATTCCTATGAAATAGGTTGGCATAAGTAAAGTGATATTCAGGTACTTGAAATATACTCCTGATTTGGGTCTTTGGTATTCTGCCTCCTCGACACTCGGTCTTCATAGATTTTTTGATGCTGATTTTGCTGGCTGTCATTTGGACCGCAAGTCTACTTCAGGTCAGTGTCAGTTTCTTGGGTCTTCTTTGGTTTCATGGTCTTCTCGCAAGCAGTCGAGTGTTGCACAATCCACCACTGAAGCCAAGTATGTTGCTACTGCTAGTTGTTGCTCCCAGCTCCTTTGGATCATGTACACTATGAGTGACTTTGGCTTGAGTTTCTCCCAAGTTCCACTTCTATGTGATAGCACCAGTGCCATAAGCGTAGCGAAAAACCCAGTGTTGCATTCAAAACCAAACACATAGAAGTGAGGTATCATTTTCCGAGGGATCATGTTGAGAAAGGACACATAGAGCTATCCCATGTCCCAACCCAAGATGCTGAGCCGACATTTTCACTAAATCACTTGACCAAGTAACATTTGCCCGCTTGCGAGGAGAACTTGGTGTGTGTTGCCCGCTTTGAGTTGGTTCTTGGGGCTCTCTTTGTAGCATATGTATAGAATTCTTGTATCATATGTATATCTTGCTCATTTCGCTTTTGCATTTGTATGAGATGTCTTTCATTTGTCATTTAGCTTGCATTGTGATATATCTAGGGCTTGTTGATGTACATATCTATTTATGTTGCATTTTTAGGATGAGCTTCTCTTATATGAATTGGTCACTGTAACTTGCTACATTTGAGCTAGTGGACATGCTTTTAGTCTCTTTGTGATGGTTAGCTAAGCTCTTGATGCCATTGTTGTATATTCATGATGAGCTTGCTACTTTTTGGAAAAGAAATGAAAAAATTGATCTCACCCATGAGTAGATGAATTCCCATGCTTTGTTCAAACCTAGATGCTTTTTCATGCTTAGGTTGTGCTTGGGTATCTATTTCTTGGAAATTGGGTCAAAGACTATTTTATCATTGTGAATGTTTAGCCCATGAATTATCTTGTGGAGAGGCATAAGCTTCTTTTTGCCACAAAGGCATTTCATATACCATGTATAAAATCTGAAAAAGAAATGCCTATGCTTGTAAAAAATGCTAATCATGTCATTTATGCTTTATTGTATATATTTTGGGTGCTAAACCGGTGCATGTTGTCTACCAAGAGAAGTCCCTATTTTAGAAGTAGACACATGGCTC
This sequence comes from Echinochloa phyllopogon, assembly GCA_033239725.1. Classification (NCBI taxonomy): domain Eukaryota; kingdom Viridiplantae; phylum Streptophyta; class Magnoliopsida; order Poales; family Poaceae; genus Echinochloa; species Echinochloa phyllopogon. The sequence goes on along the minus strand of BTCW01000014.1, from coordinate 32,755,827 downwards.
GGTGGCTTTGACATGACATGAGTTAGTTTTGGGGTGTTTACAATGATCTTTTGCTAAGAGTTGGTTACCTTGTATGGTATTTGCGTGATCAAGTTCATTTCGGTTTGAATAGGTCATGGTTAGGATTTTTGCTCATGTGGTGAGAACTTTTGTAAAAATTGCTCAAATTGAACTCTAATTGGCCAAATGCTTATACAATCATGAAATCTTGTTGGCAATGCTTGTACAGCACCTAGGACTATCTTGCTTGCTCATTTGCTTATGTGTAGCATTTTATAGTGCTCATTGTATATTTGAGAAGCTCTAGGTTGAATTTATTTGCATTTTGTGCCTTGATTCATGCATTGGCAACAAGGGTGATTAAAAGCTTGAGAAATGTTGCATGAACCTATTGAAACTTGCTCAGAACAAAGGGGGGAAATTTGTGTACTTGAAGTGCATTTTTAGTTTTTGGGCAGATTCAGTCTGGGCAAACCGAAAAATTGCATTTTGCATGCATTTGTCCAGGGGGGTGTGCATTTGTGCAGGGGGAGTTTCTTTGATTTCTTGAGGTTTTGCCGGTGGTGTTGAGCCCTTTTTCCTCTTCTTGAGGAGCCGGTTTGCTTGTGACTTTGATTTGGCACTTGGTTGTCGCTTTGGGTCATTTGGTGGAGTTTCTTATCCAAGTCATTTTCAGTTCTTCTTTCCCAATCTATGTGTGCTATGTGTGTTGTCAATGCACTCATCAAGGGGGAGATTGAGGAACATGTGTGTCCGAGGGACCAAGTGATGGTTGCTTTCCTTATGATGAGTGATTGACAATGTGGTGTGGATTGACGTTTGCCTTGGCTCCAGTATTGCAGGTGTTGGATGCGGCTTGGTTTGCATTGGTGCGGCTGAAGAACATGCGCGAAAGGTCTTAGCTGGAGTGGCCTCCCAGGAGCGGAGAGACAAGTAGGCTTGGTTCGAGGGACCCGGTGGCCAGTGGGATCAAGTGCGGTTCACATGGTGTAAGAACAAGCAAGGCAACATGGATGAAGTGTTCGAGCCGGTAGATTGGGCGCGGCCGAGTCAAGGAACGAGGCAAGACCGAGTAGACCGTCCAGGAGCCGGAGGTGAAAGGCGTGGCATGCTCGAGGCTTGGCGTGGAGGCCAGACCAAGTACGCGGGGTTTACTGGCTCACCACAAAACCAGAGGAGGAGGGTTTCTTGGTTGGGCCACAAAACCAAGACCAAAGGACACGGGAAGCCAGGACCGGTCTGATCGGTTTGCAGAACCGGTCTGATCGGTTTCAGTCTGGGCGTTGGGAAGCTTCAAAGCGGAGGACACGCGGCGTGATCTCGGAGGTTGCGTCGGAGGGAAGCAACTCCAGATGGATGCATTCCTAGCCGGAGGAAAATATCTGTAGCTTTACCGTTTTGCCCTTGAGGGCGTGTATCTTAGGTTTAAGTTGTAGGGGTAGTTTAGTCTTTCGGCGGCGGCTATATATACTTACCGTTGTGGGAGATGGCAGCCAACTCTTGAGACTCTAGTCATTTTCTTTCTTGCTCTCTAGGCTAGCCAAGTGCTTCATGTTATGAGGAAGAGAGTTGGGGTTCTCTCCACTTCTATTTCCTCCACTTTCAAGTGGGTAGGATGAAGGGAGGAGACTAGCCCTTTGTAAATATGTTGACCTCGTGATGTTCTAGTGATTTCCTCGTGATCTAGTCTTGTGTTCTTGTTCCTTCGTGTTTTTCTTTTTTGGAATTTTTGGAGGATTTTTGGGTGAATTTGTGTTCATCACGTTTGAGGCCGTTTCCTTGGGGATTTCATTGAGGATTCACTCTTGGGTCTTTAGTGATCATTTTCTAGTGATTTGCCCTATTAATTCTCGGGAAGAACCTCAAATTTGGTGGATTTTAGAGAAACCTAAGCAAAAGGATGGTTGTGTCTTAGATCCTCGATTCCTCTCGATTTAGTGTGAATTTTGGGAAGATTTCAGAGCCATGACTAGTTCATGATGTATCTAACCTATTCCCAAAGTTTCGTTTGAATCCGTGGGACGAATCGTGAGATCAATTGGAGATAAGGTTGGATTTCCTCGCGGGCGACTTGTTCCTGTTCTGCCTGGGCAAACTGGTCTGACCAGTTTCCCAAATCGGTCTGACTGATTTTGTCACAGGAGTTTCTCTGTGTCGTGCCACGAGTTTGTGGCTATGGATGGACTCGTTGTTGCCTTGGGTGTGTTTCTAAAGCATTGTGGTCTCTGTTGTGGAGTTGTTGTCTTGTTTGGGATTTCCAGAGCAAACCCGGTCTGATCGGTTTGGCTCTGAGTGCTGAGCTGAGTTGTGAGTTTGAGTTTCCGCTGTGTTGGCTAGTTTGAGAAGCTTGGATCTTGTTCCTAGGACCAGAAGCACTCCTGTGGCTTCGTGGTTTTGGCAAGAAAAGGAGTTGGACACGATCGGAAGTGATTTTGGGATATAGGCCGGGTTTGCTCGAGTGAGAGAAATTTTTATCGGCTCCCATTCACTCCCCCCCTCTCTGGTCGCCATTTCAATCCTTCACTATGAAAACAACATGTATGCAATAGTCACATATTTTATAACTTATGATTATTTTATTTGCTTTAGAAAATAATTTTTATTTCAATTAATTGCACTCACTTCCTAATTAATTCTAACAAATTTTAGATTTTTTTAAAAAATCCTAGCGAAATTAAAACTAGAGTGTTACAAATACTACCCGACTTAACAGGAATCTCGTCCCGAGATTCAAGGAAAAGCTAGCAGGAGATGCAAGGATGGTATAGTGATTTTTGGAGAGCAATGATTTATGAGCATTCTCCTTCATGTGCTTTTTCGGTGATGATCCACATGAGCATCCTTGAGTGTACCGCTTTGTGTAGGTTGTATCTTCTTGTGTCCTTTTTTGGATAGAATAAGGTAGGGAAATAAAGGAAAAGGTGATAGGGGTTGTCAAGGATAAAGGAGAAAGAAAAAACCAGCTATCTATTTATACATATATAACCAACTGATGTCATTGCGGATAGGAGTCCCACAACACATCAACACTCAATACAAAGAAGCAAATCAAACAAGGCCACAATAACAGACATCAAATGGCAACCAAGAGCACACTAACATATCACAAGTCCTTAAAAGAGCACACTATCAATTATAATCCTTAACAATCGATCTATCGGTAAGGGAAATCATGGGTGAAACCTATCATAACTCGAAAACTAGATCTACCGAGGATTCAGGTACTCTTATAGTCTTCGATGTTGATGTTGAATTTCTCTTGAAGCAGGTCTTCATCTCGAGTCTCGATGTTCTTTAGGTTTAAGGTGACATGTTGTGTAGTATCTTCTCTTGATCATGAGATGAGGATAGGGTGAACAACTAAGATTTTGAATGTGAGAGGGATAAGAAATTCGTTTGCCAAAAATAGCAGAAAAGATGAGTTCAGAGTGCAAACAGCGAGACAGGATGTCAAGGAGGTGAAGGTTTTCAAAATAATTTAAAAATATGACCTTAGCGACAACCTTTTCTATGGGATACCTGTACCCGGGGTACTGTTCCCACCAACATTAGCGCAAATATCTAGGCTAGGATGGAAGTAATACTCCCAATCCCCGACCGATTGGGAGAGCCCATGCTCCAAGGGCACGTGTCGCCTCCCCGAGCGGTTGGGGAGGATCAGACACGATGGACTGATGGCATGTTCCTACTCGAGCCGAGAGCATGACGCCTAGCCCGAATGCGGTGCCCACCTCAAGGAGCGACTACCTCCCGACCTATTTTGGGCCAAGTCAGCACGTGCCGAGGGCAGGAAGCTGGCCCTTGAGTCCCCAAAGGGTCAAGGCAGGCTACAGTGTTTCATCTGTATCCCAAAGCCAGGGGTCAGGCACACCCCTCAATGTATTGGGCCACGCACAAGGCCTAGTCTGTGTGAAGTGACAAGAGAGGGCTAGCTTCTAGCTCTCTCTTGCCTAGGAGCAGGCCTAAAAGGGAACCGGTGGCAAGGGCACAGGCCCAAATCGATTATGAGATTGACTTCCAAGCGATCGACAGAGCTCGGGAGAAGGCCAAGCGATGCCCGGTCAAATCAAGGCTATGCCCTCCTAATAAGCTACTCTTACACGGCTAAAACTATAGCAGACACGCCATCATCACGAGCATGCACAAGTGGCCCTGACAACGGCAGAGGGGAGCAGCACCCAAGGCAAGGCCTCCCACCTACTGAAAATAGGTTAGGGACGATGATAAAAGAGGGTGGACCCACGGAGGACGCCAAGAAGCACTCGGATGCTTGTAACACCCTAAAATAGCCTATTTAAAATTTTTTAGTAATTAATTGATTATTTAATGTCTTGTTCATAATTAATATAGGGTAAATAAATAATTTCTAAAAATTAAAATCAAATATAAGGTGTAGAAACATTTTTGTTGCATTCATGCTGCCGCATTGAGTTTTGTATTGCTTGTGGTTCAAATTAGAGTTTAAATTAATTTCAATTCGAATTTGAATCACTTTGTTTGGAGCCTTAGAAAAGTCGTTTAGGTCGGAGTTCGCTTTTGCCCCCTGTACTCTTCCTCCAGTCTGTTTTTGCTCCTCTTACTTCTCCCTGAGGTAGCCCAGCCCATTCCTTCCCACCCTCGCGTGCGCAGCGGCCCAGCTCGTCCCAAATCGCTTCGCAGCCCAGCGTGCGGCCCGATCTCTCGCAGCCGAAGTCTGCTCTTGCTTCCCCAAGTCTTGGCCTGCTCCTTTCCTGCCCCTCCAACTCTCCAGCTCGGCCCAGCTTTTCCCCGCCCGCGCTCTGGCCTCGCTCCCTACCTGGGCTGCCACTTCATCCGCCACGGCCCACCCCGTCTCCGGCCCAAACACGCTACCGCCTCCTCCCACCATACACTGGCAAGCGGGCCCCGCGAGCCAGGTCGTCTTCCTCCTCTAGACAGACCGAGCGCAAGCAGAGCTCGGCCCGCACCGCCGCCTCGGCCCGACGCCAGGGCCCGCCTCCCGCGTCTGTGGCCCCCAACGCACCTTCGCGGAAGGTTCCTCCATGCTCCCCTCCCTTTCCTTTCCCGCCGTGCTCCCCATATGGGAAGCGTTCCCCGGCATGGAAGGGGATCGCCGCCGCCGCCTCCCCTTGGCGTGCGTGCCACGCCCACCCCGCGGCCCCGAGCTCCTATAAAAGCCGGGCCCATCCACACCTCAACCCTCACCCCCATCCTCTCGAGCCAAGCCCTCCTGCGCCAGCGCCGCCACCATCCCCTCCTGAGCTCGAGCTCCGCCGCGCCGTCGACCCCCCCGTCTCCGGCGCTGCTCTCTCTGTTTCGACCTCACCAGAAGCTCCGTGCGAAGGTAAACATCCTCCCGAGCCTCTCTTCGCTCTCCCTCCCGCGCTCTAGCCCTCCGCGCGCATTCGCCGGAGTTTCCCCGGCCGCCGGCCGCCAATCCACCACCAGCAAGGCTTCCTGCCTGGCATCAAGCCCCTCCCGAGCCATTTTCCGCCCGTTCCCACTCACCGTAGGGCGGTTTCCCGTGCTCTCCGTCGATCCCCTCCGCCGCTCGCCGTCGTCATCCACCACCATCATGAAACCGACGACGAGAAGACCCTAGATCGACTCCCCGTGCTCGTAGCTACCTCCCCGGCCTTTTCCCGACGCTAATAGTGGCTCGAAGCTCGAGTTCGCCTCGACTCTGGCGAAGCGCCGCCGCCTCCTGAGCGGCGCCGCCCAACGCCGGCGACCCCAGGTTCCCCAACCAGCCACAGCCGCCTGATCTTGATCCAACGGCCCAGATTAGCCCCTAGACCCAAGTCAGGACAGAGGGTACCGGTCAACCTTGGCAGTTTTGCTAAAGAGGCCCCCTGTTTTTCTGTAATCAACCCGCAGTCCTTTCTGGTTCAAAAGTATTTACAAATCAGTCCTTTTTAATCAGTTAAGCCCCTGCGCTTTTGAAAATTCTAACCCGCCGTCCTGTCTTATTCTTTTTGCGCTTAGGCCCTCCTGTTTTAACGCATAATTATGCATAGGTCCTCGGTTTTTCACAAATAAGCCCCCGAAACTTAAAAATGTCATAACTTCCTCGTTTTAGCTCCGATTAGTGTGATTTTGGCCCTCACGTGTTCGTAGCGAAGCGTAGATTATTTTCAGAGCCTCCTTTTGTACTGTTTCTATTGTTGGTGTACAGTTTCTAATAAAATACCTTTGTTTGCATGTATTGGCTTGTGTGGATGCTTGTGTGGTGATTCGTGTTCAGTCGGTGAGCCGTTCGCTTTGGAGTTTGAGTACGAGGACCTTCAGGAGCCAGACTCGCAGCAGCAGCAGCACCTTGAGGAAGGCAAGTTATAGCACGGACAATCCTTGCTACCTACTCACTTGTAATACATTATTTCATACATGCATGTGTCTAATATGATGTATCATTTAAGGTTGTATCTAGTTTTTAATTATCCTATCCTTGTTTACCTTGGGATTATTGCATTTGGGTAGAATTTTGCTAGGCGCAGCTACTATCACCTTTGTTTAATTGTTAAACTCGTATTAATGGTCCACTTCAACTTTAATGTTAAAACTTGCTTTTTAGCAACATGGATCAGGGAAATAGGGCGTGTGCTTCATGCTTGGCCCTAGTGTCTCTCCGTAAGGACTGGTTCTTAAAGCGGCAACCCAGGAGCCTACCGCCCCCGCCAGAACTATAATGGCTCTGATCTTGGACAAGTAGCTTGTACGGCTCTAGCTTAACAGTAGTTACCGACGGGCCGACGGCGTTATGGGAATCACTCGTGAGAGTATGGTTTGATCCACCAAGGACGGGGGTACCGTCGGCTATGCCTCGTTAGGCACAGTCCCGTGTTGGGAGCCACCGTGAGTGCGGGAGGTCCACACGTTGCGTTCTTTATTTTGTTGTTGGCATGCGTTGCCGCGCTCTGGACGCCATTGACCCTCCTATCGCTGCGCCCTGGGAGTCAGTCGATCTTGGTGCCTTGATCATGCTGTCTGTGTTGTACCATAACGACTACTGTCTTGTTAGGGTGTCTTGTGAAAAGCCTCGTAGCGTCCCTATGCGATCACACCTCGGAAGTGTGGTTTGTGAGGTCTGATCCACCTCCGCGTGGTTGGGTGCAAAGTTCGTTTGAGCTTTTACGCGACTGGTGAGTAAAGGGCGAAACCTCTGCAGAGTGTAAATCTATCATGATAGCCTTGCTCAGGGTCACAAGCGGCTTGGATCCTTTTTGATTAGAAGATGATGTTTATTTATGCTTAATGTCACTTACACCTCATTAATTGGGTTGCAACTGGGTTTTCATTCACTTGTAGTAACTTGAATAATGCTAAAACGAACCAACTAAAAGTGCTAATGCAGTTAAGCTGTGTCTAGCCTTTTTGAGCCTTCATAACCCGTGCTATACTTGCTAAGTAATTGTTTTACTTACACTTGCTATTTATTCAACAAAAATCCCGGACGGGTAACAGATTGGGATGTGCATGAGTCTGCTGCTGAGTTTCCAGAAGATCTACCGTACTACTGAGTTGTGTTCTCCCAGTCAGAGTCCCTGTGGAGTGCGGCTTCGCTTAGAGAGAGTTATTAGTCTTCCGCTGTATTGGTTAGTTTATTTATGATGAACTCTGATGTAAAACTCTTTTTATTCGAGTAATATATTCAGCATATGTTCTTTGTTTACCATATTTGTTTGCTATATGTGTACTATGACTTCCTGGGCACACATATGGCCACATTCGGGTTTCTGTGTAAATCTGGGTGTGACAGATTGGTATCAGAGCCGTGCTGACTGTAGGAACGCAGCCTAGTTGGAACGGTTGATAAATCATTAGGAGACCACCATGATTTTGTTTCAGATCGTTTAGTTACATTTTTCAAAACCAGTGCTGTCGAGTCTTGTGTGAATCATGTCTCTAGGTGCTCGATTTTGTTGTTATTATGCTTATGCTTGATTTGGATTTTTGTAATGATTGTGATGGTCATAGACGCGAGTCTATCTCCATCTAGATATAGGACTAAGGCTTAAGGATATTAATGTTTACATAGAAGGGGTATTTATTTTTCTTGCTCTTCATCCATCAAATCCTCCATCCTAACGAGTTAGTAATCCTCTGTAGACACTTAGTTATGATCAATGGAGTTCTGATGAGAATTACTTGCTGATGATAGATGGTGAACATAAGGAGGTACGCTGGTGCTGGTGCTGGTGGAAGCAACCAGAATCAGAACCCACCACCTCCACCACCGCCACTCACCATGGAGCAGATGATGCAGATGCAGCTCCAGTTGACGCAGCAGATGGCCCAAACCATAGCGTTGATGCGACAACAACAGCAGAACCCTCCACACCAGCCTCACGTGCCGCCAAGAGACAAGAGGGGCGAATTTTTGAAGGGACGCCCTCCTACCTTCACCAAGGCCAGCGACCCTCTGCAGGCAGATGATTGGCTCAAGGCGGTGGAGAGACAGCTCGACATCGCGCAGTGCAACGATCGGGAGAAAGTGTTGTATGCAGGGGGACAGCTCCAGGGACCAGCATTGCACTGGTGGGATTCATACCAGTACGCTCACCCCAACCGTGATCAGATCACCTGGCAGGAGTTCCGTGACAGCTTTCGCTCTCACCATGTACCGGAGGCTCTGATGGTCCTGAAGAAGAAGGAGTTCCTGGCGCTGAAGTAGGAAGGGATGAGTGTCACCGCTTACCATGACAAGTTCATCGAGCTGGCTCGTTACGCTCCAGAGGACGTGGACACCGACAGGAAGAAGCAGACCAGGTTCCGGGATGGCTTGCAGGATGCTCTGCAGTACCAACTGATGTGCACCAAGTTCCCCAACTTTCAGGAATTGGTGGACAACGCCTTTATGCTGGAACACAAGCGCCGTGAGATAGAGGAAAAGAAGAGGAAGTTCCAAGGCCAGCAGTCAGGGAGCAGCAGCCGCCTTCGCTTCACCCCTCCACAGGGGAATCAGCAGATGGGGAGCCAGCAGCGCTTCCAGGGCCAGTCCAGCTTGCTGAGCCGTGGCCAGTACCAGCAGCACCCCCAGTACCCCCAGGCAACAGCGTTCCTAGAATCAGCTGCAGATTGGCCCAGTTCAGCGCAACCAGGTGCAGCCAAGGCCTGCCCAGTGCACCGGCCCAGTTAGCACTGCACCAGTGGGTCCGAGGTGTTTTTACTGTGATGAGCCAGGACACTACGCCAACGCTTGTCCCTGCAGGGGCCAGAATCCTGTTGGGCAGAACAACAACCAGAGGGCTGGGCAACCGCAGAACCAGAATGGGAATAAGCAACAAGGCCAGGCAAACCGTGGACAGCAGAACCTGACTAGGGGCAAGCTTAACCACATGGGTGCAGAGACTGCCGAGGGTGCTACTGACGTGGTCGTGGGTACGTTCCCTGTCAACTCAACCCCTGCAACCGTTTTGTTCAATTCTAGAGCTTCGCATGCTTTCATATCTGCTGCTTTTGTGAAAAAGAACATGATGTCATTACGACCTATGTCAAACACCATGCTAGTTAGCTCACCAGGTGGGGAACAACGAGCCACTTTATGTTGTACCTATGTCCCCATCACAATAAGGGGGGTAGACTTCGAGGTGTACCCGATCGTGCTGGAAACCCTTGGGTTTGACTTAATTCTGGGTATGAGCTGGTTAGGCAGATATGATGCAGTGATCCAATGTTCCAAGAGAGCAGTGCAACTGACAGCCAGGACTGGTGAGAAGGTGGAATATCAAGCAGCCAGTTCCCCAGAGCACAATCAAGTTAATCAAGCTAAAGGTGCAGCTCTTGAAGATATCAGAGTAGTGAGCCAGTTCCCGGATGTATTTCCAGATGAATTGCCAGGTATGCCCCCAGAACGCGAAGTTGAATTCGTTATTGAACTGAAACCTGGCACTGCACCTATAGCCAAGAGGCCATATAGAATGGGAGTAAAGGAACTAGCAAAGCTTAAGGAGGAGTTGGACGTATTGCTAGCCAAAGGGTACATTCATCCGAGTTCTTCACCATGGGGAGCACCGGTGTTGTGTGTGGACTATCGAGCCCTCAACGAAGTAACCATCAAGAACAAGTACCCTTTGCCAAGGATTGATGATCTGTTCGATCAGCTGAAGGGAGCTTGTGTGTTCTCCAAGATAGACCGTCGATCGGGCTATCACCAGATGAGGATCCGCCCGTCAGACATACCCAAGACCGCTTTCACCACTCGGTACGGTTTGTATGAGTTCTTGGTCATGTCTTTTGGGTTGACCAACGCTCCTGCATACTTCATGTACCTGATGAATAGCGTGTTCATGGATTACCTTGACAAGTTTGTGGTGGTATTCATTGATGACATCCTGGTCTTCTCCAAGAATGAGGAGGAACATGAGGAGCACTTGAGATTGGTGCTGCAGAGACTCCGAGAACATCAGCTGTATGCTAAGCTGAGCAAGTGTGAATTCTGGTTGAAGGAAGTGGCATTCTTGGGTCATGTGTTGTCCAATGGAGGAGTGGCAGTCGATCCGAGGAAGGTTAGTGATGTGTTGAGCTGGAATCCGCCTCGGGATGTGAGCGAAATCAGGAGTTTCCTTGGGATGGCGGATATTATCGACGGTTCATTGAAGGATTCTCCAAGATTGCTAAACCCCTGACGGCGTTGCTGGAGAAAAATGCCAAGTTTGTCTGGACTGAGGAGTGTCAAGCCAGCTTCGAGGAGTTGAAGAAGAGACTAACCACAGCCCCAATGCTGGTTCTGCCCGACATAGCCAAGAGCTTCTCTATCTACTGCGATGCATCCCGTCTAGGACTGGGGTGTGTACTCATGCAGGAAGGGAGAGTTGTGGCATATGCTTCAAGGCAGTTGAGGAAACATGAGCAGAACTACCCAACGCATCATCTGGAGTTGGCAGTGGTGGTACATGCTGTGAAGATTTGGAGGCACTACTTGATTGGACACAGGTGTGATATCTACACTGATCACAAGAGCCTGAAGTATGTCTTGACTCAATCAGATCTGAACATGAGGCAACGCCGATGGTTGGAGTTGATCAAGGACTATGATCTGGAGATCCACTACCACCCAGGAAAGGCTAACTTGGTGGCAGATGCGCTGAGTAGGAGAAGTTATGTGAACAAGATCACCGGTCACTGTCTGCCAGCAGAGCTCAGCTTGGAGTTTGAGAGGATGAGTCTGGGATTTGTGACTAGCATCACAGAGATGACAGTAGAACCGACTCTGGAATAGGAGATCCGGAAGGGTCAGTTGAAAGATGAGAAGATCAAGGAGATTGTTGAGCACGTTGCTCTAGGAAAAGCACCTGGTTTTCGAGTGGATGATCAAGGAACCTTGTGGCATGGGAAGAGGATTTGTGTACCCGATGTGGCGTGGATCAAGGATGCAATCCTGAGAGAGGCACATGACTCAGCTTATTCAATCCACCCAGGAAGTACCAAGATGTACCAAGACATCAAGGAGAGATTCTGGTGGTATGGATTGAAGCGTGATGTGGCAACCTATGTGGCTCTATGCGACACAAGTCAGAGAGTCAAGGCTGAACATCAGAGGCCAGCAGGTATGCTCCAGCCCTTGAAGATACCTGAATGGAAGTGGGAAGAAGTTGGTATGGACTTCATCACTGGTCTGCCTCGCACTCAGAGAGGATTTGACTCCATTTGGGTGATTGTGGATCGCTTGACCAAAGTGGCACATTTTCTTCCAGTGAAGACCACTTACACAGGCGCCAGATTGGCAGAGCTGTACATGGATAGGATAGTGTGCTTTCATGGAGTGCCTAAGCGGATAATTTCTGACCGAGGTACTCAGTTCACATCACACTTCTGGCAGAAGTTACATGAGTCCATGGATACTAAGCTGCATTTCAGTTCAGCTTATCACCCACAGACGGATGGACAGACAGAGCGGACCAATCAGATCTTGGAGGACATGTTGAGGGCATGTGCTTTGCAGTATGGTGTCAGTTGGGACAAGAGTCTGCCCTATGCAGAATTCTCGTACAACAACAGCTACTAGAAGAGTCTGCAGATGGCACCATTCGAGGCTCTATATGGCAGGAAGTGCAGAACACCACTGTTCTGGAATCAGACTGGAGAAAGTCAAGTTTTTGGGCCAGAGATACTCAGAGAAGCAGAGCGCCAAGTGCAATTAATCAGGCAGAACTTGAAGGTGGCACAATCCCGGCAGAAGAGTTATGCTGATGTCAGGAGGAGGGACCTCACCTTCGCGATCGATGATTTTGTGTACCTCAAGGTGTCACCGATGAGGGGTGTGAAGAGGTTTAATGTCAAGGGCAAATTGGTGCCTCGTTACATCGGACCCTTCAAGATTCTGGAACGGATGGGTGAAGTGGCATATCGGCTAGAGCTACCTGAGCAACTAGCCGGAGTGCACAACGTGTTCCATGTGTCTCAGCTGAAGAAATGTTTGCGGGTGCCTGAAGAGCAGATCCCGATAGATGACTTGAATGTGCAGGAGGACCTCACCTATGATGAGTATCCAGTCAAGATTTTGGAGGACTCCGAGAGGGTGACAAGAAACAAGGTTATTCGGATGTGCAAGGTGCAGTGGAACCGACACTTGGAGGATGAGGCGACTTGGGAAAGAGAAGAAGACCTCACGGACGAGTACCCACATCTCTTCGCATCCACGTCCGAATCTCGAGGACGAGATTCATCTTAAGGGGGGTAGGTTTGTAATACCCTAAAATAGCTTATTTAAAATTTTTTAGTAATTAATTGATTATTTAATGTCTTGTTCATAATTAATATAGGGTAAATAAATAATTTCTGAGAATTAAAATCAAATATAAGGTGTAGAAACATTTTTGTTGCATTCATGCTGCCGCATTGAGTTTTGTATTGCTTGTGGTTCAAATGAGAGTTTAAATTTATTTCAATTCGAATTTGAATCACTTTGTTTGGAGCCTTAGAAAAGTCGTTTAGGTCGGAGTTTGCTTTTGCCCCCTGTACTCTTCCTCCAGTCTGTTTCTGCTCCTCTTACTTCTCCCTGAGGTAGCCCAGCCCATTCCTTCCCCCCCTCGCGCGCGCAGCGGCCCAGCTCGGCCCAAATCGCTTTGCAGCCCAGCGTGCGGCCCGATCTCTCGCAGCCGAAGTCTGCTCTTGCTTCCCCAAGTCTTGGCCTGCTCCTTTCCTGCCCATCCAACTCTCCAGCTTGGGCCAGCTTTTCCCCGCCCGCGCTCCGGCCTCGCTCCCTACCCGGGCTGCCACTTCATCCGCCGCGGCCCACCCCGTCTCTGGCCCAAACACGCTACCGCCTCCTCCCACCAGACACTGGCAAGCGGGCCCCGCGAGCCAGGTCGTCTTCCTCCTCTAGACAGACCGAGCGCAAGCAGAGCTCGGCCCGCACCGCCGCCTCGGCCCGACGCCAGGGCCCGCCTCCCGCGTCTGTGGCCCCCAACGCACCTTCGCGGAAGGTTCCTCCATGCTCCCCTCCCTTTCCTTTCCCGCCGTGCTCCCCATATGGGAAGCGTTCCCCGGCATGGAAGGGGATCGCCGCCGCCGCCTCCCCTTGGCGTGCGTGCCACGCCCACCCCGCAGCCCCGAGCTCCTATAAAAGCCAGGCCCTTCCACACCTCAACCCTCACCCCCATCCTCTCGAGCCAAGCCCTCCTGCGCCAGCGCCGCCAATCCACCACAAGCAAGGCTTCCTGCCTGGCATCAAGCTCCGCAGTAGACTTGCCATGCCTCCAGGCCCCTCCCGAGCCGTTTTCCGCCCGTTCCCACTCACCGTAGGGCGGTTTCCCGTGCTCTCCGTCAATCCCCTCCGCCGCTCGCCGTCGTCATCCACCACCGTCGCGAAACCGACGACGAGAAGACCCTAGATCGACTCCCCGTGCTCGTAGCTACCTCCCCGGCCTTTTCCCGATGCTAATAGTGGCTCGAAGCTCGAGTTCGCCTCGACTCCGGCGAAGCGCCGCCGCCTCCTGAGCGGCGCCGCCCAACGCCGGCGACCCCAGGTTCCCCAACCAGCCGCAGCCGCCTGATCTTGATCCAACGGCCCAGATTAGCCCCTAGACCCAAGTCAAGACAGAGGGTACCGGTCAACCTTGGCAGTTTTGCTAAAGAGGCCCCCTGTTTTTCTGTAATCAACCCGCAGTCCTTTCCAGTTCAAAAGTATTTACAAATCAGTACTTTTTAATCAGTTAAGCCCCTGCGCTTTTGAAAATTCTAACCCACCGTCCTGTCCTATTCTTTTTGCGCTTAGGCCCTCCTGTTTTAACGCATAATTACGTATAGGTCCCCGGTTTTCCACAAATAAGCCCCCAAAACTTAAAAATGCCATAACTTCCTCGTTTTAGCTCCGATTAGTGTGATTTTTGCGCTCACGTGTTCGTAGCGAAGCGTAGATTATTGCTGGTGTACTGTTTCTAATAGAATACCTTTGTTTGCATGTATTGGCTTGTGTGGATGCTTGTGTGGTGATTCGTGTTCAGTCGATGAGCCGTTCGCTTTGGAGTTTGAGTACGAGGACCTTCAGGAGCCGGACTCGCAGCAGCAGCAGCACCTTGAGGAAGGCAAGTTATAGCACAGACAATCCTTGCTACCTACTCACTTGTAATACATTATTTCATACATGCATGTGTCTAATATGATGTATCCTTTAAGGTTGTACCTAGTTTTTCATTATCCTATCCTTGTTTACCTTAGGATTATTGCATTTGGGTAGAATTTTGCTAGGCGCAGCTACTATCACCTTTGTTTAATTGTTAAACTCGTATTAATGGTCCACTTCAACTTTAATGTTAAAACTTGCTTTTTAGCAACATGGATCAGGGAGCCAGGGCGTGTGCTTCATGCTTGGCCCTAGTGTCTCTCCGTAAGGACTGGTTCTTAAAGCGGCAACCCAGGAGCCTACCGCCACCGCCAGAACTATAATGGCTCTGGTCTTGGACAAGTAGCTTGTACGGCTCTAGCTTAATAGTAGTTACCGACGGGCCGACGACGTTATGGGAATCACTCGTGAGAGTATGGTTTGATCCACCAAGGACGGGGGTACTGTCGGCTATGCCTCGTTAGGCACAGTCCCGTGTTGGGAGCCACCGTGAGTGCGGGAGCTCCACACGTTGCGCTCTTTATTTTGTTGTTGGCATGCGTTGCCGCGCTCTGGACGCCATTGACCCTCCTATCACTGCGCCCTGGGAGTCAGTCGATCTTGGTGCCTTGGATCATGCTGCCTGTGTTGTACCATAACGGCTACTGTCTTGTTAGGGTGTCTTGTGAAAAGCCTCGTAGCGTCCCTATGCGATCACACCTCGGAAGTGTGGTTTGTGAGGTCTGATCCACCTCCGCGTGGTTGGGTGCAAAGTTCGTTTGAGCTTTTACGCGACTGGTGGGTAAAGGGCGAAACCTCTGTAGAGTGTAAATCTATCATGATAGCCTTGCTCAGGGTCACGAGCGGCCTGGATCCTTTTTGATTAGAAGATGATGTTTATTTATGCTTAATGTCACTTACACCTCATTAATTGGGTTGCAACTGGGTTTTCATTCACTTGTAGTAACTTGGATAATGCTAAAACGAACCAACTAAAAGTGCTAATGCAGTTAAGCCGTGTCAAGCCTTTTTGAGCCTTCATAACCCGTGCTATACTTGCTAAGTAATTGTTTTACTTACACTTGCTATTTATTCAACAAAATAGGATATCAACCATCCAAAGAGTTCCATTAGGCCAGGCGATTAATAGGATGCGTGCTACAACTCCCCACTACATGTTCCCATTTATCTTATCCAAACTGAAAACTCCACTAGTTCTATATATACCCATGTAATAGATGACGACGGTATCTTTTGGCTGTCAATTCAGAAATACAAACTCTTTGAGTTCTTTCAACGTGAGTCTTGAGAGGCTTGCAGACTTGTTCTTTCGATTCCTGAGGGAGTTGTAGAACGCCGAACTGCGGTTCACCCAGTTTGTGCCTTCAGATCTTTATGGTGTGATTGCATGGGCTGGCCTCGTTGGTGTGTGGAAGGGTGATTGTCTCGGTAGTTCGTCGCGTGTGCAGACTCGTGGTGCACTGCCTCTTCACCAGGTCACATAGCGATAGTTATCAGGTTTGCGGATCCTTCGAGAAGATCGGGCCACAACTACTCGTCACACGTGATCTATCGACGTGTGCACATCATCTGGTATCAAAGCCTCCGTTGACTTGATAGGATCATTCTTGCTTTTGGTATGATAGATTTTTATATACCTACAGCCAAAAAAATATTATATAGACCTATATCGTCTCACTTGTGCAGCTGATTCGTAGTTTGCGTTATCGAGTTTTCAATCCGCTGAGACTTGTCTATTTGCTGATTTCTGTTGGTCTGATTTTTTTCCCTAATCCAATTTTTTTTTCTTTCTCCACATCATTCTGACCCTTTCCCTTGATCTGATCTTCATTTTTTGTCTCTGAAACATACAAAATTTTTTTTCCCACCCATCCCTCCCTTGATTGCTTCCTCTTTTGCAGATCAATTTGCACCTGGTATTTCTAGCTGTTCTGCACTACGCTAATTTGCAGTTCTGTGATAGTTTCTCAAGAGCACCCAAAAAAAGGGAAAATGAACTGAGTTCCAGTGAAAAAAATGATCAAAAGAAAATAAAAAGGAATAGAGGTGCAAAAAAATGAACAGAGAAAGAGAGATATCAATTCTGCTAAACAAAAGAGATTGAGTTGCAGTTTGATTGGTGCCAATTGTTTCCTTCGTCTCCTTTTACTTTGTTCCTTTCCACCTTTTTTCCCTTGTGATCAGCAACTCCGACTTGTGTTTCTCTTTTGGAATACTAGTTGGTATGCACGTGCCACAGGCACATGTTTTAAAAAGGGCATGGGAAAAATCTTGAATTCAATAGAAAGTTGATTGTAATTTAAAGAAAATGTTTAATTTGTAAGACACACGGTACAAGTTCTATAAACTTTATGCTCAACGCTTCTTCTCTTTTTGCGAATTCACAAATTTAAATCACAAACTCACAAGCATTCGCTTGGAGCTCACCTTTCAGTGGCTCAGTAATCAACTGTTTCCGCACTACGTCAAATCAGAGAAACCGAAAAGAGAGAATAATGGACAAAATATCGAACTCAAGTGTATACTATAATATATAAATATAAGTAAATATTGCAAAGGCAAATAAGTAAATATTCGAGACCAAAATGTTCCAAACGACAATATAAAATAGAGACTAAACGTGCAATTGGCACATCTACTCTAACTCATAGACTTCCGAAGGAGGAGGTACCATTATGTGATGAAGATCCAAATAACTATTTGGAAGCAGGTGAAAATAGTCATATCTACAGGACTTACCATATTGTACACTACAAAAATGGAAAGGAAATGTAAAATTATTGGACTTAAATCCAAACGTAATCATTAACTGCTATCTATTTGAAAACTTGATTAGGCTATATATATACTAAATATGGCAATATTAAGGATACGACATTGCAAGCAGAATTTACCATATTTTACACTACAAAAATGGAAAGGAAATGTAAAATTATTAGAGCTAAATCCAAACATAATCATCAACTACCATCTATTTGAAAATTGATCAGATTATACATATTAAATATGGCAACGTAAAGGGTGCGACATCGCAAGCAGAACTTACCATATTATACACTGCAATAATGGAAAGGAAATGTAAAATTATTGGACTTAAATCCGGACGTAATCATCAATTATCGTCTATTTGAAAACTTGGTTAGATAATGCATATTAAATATGGCAACATAAAGGGCACGACATTGCAAGCTGAACTTACCATATTGTACACTGCAAAAATGAAAAAAAAGTAAAATTATTGGACTAAATCCAAACGTAATCATCAACTACCATATATTTAAAAACTTGCTCATATTATACATATTATATATGGTAATATAAAAGGCGCGACATCGCAAGCAGAACTTACCATATTCTACACCGCAAAAATGGAAAGAAAATGTAAAATTATTGGAGTTAAATCCAAACATAATCATCAACTATCATCTATTTGAAAAATTGCTCAGATTATACATATTAAATATGGCAACGTAAATGGTGCGGCATCGCAAGCAGAACTTACCATATTGTACACTGCAATAATGGAAAGAAAATGTAAAACTATTGGACTTAAATCTGGACGTAATCATCAACTACCGTCTATTTGAAAACTTGCTTAGATAATGCATATTAAATATGGCAACATAAAGGGCGCGACATTGCAAGCTGAACTTACCATATTGTACACTGCAAAAATAAAAAAAATAAAATTATTGGACTAAATCCAAACGTAATCATCAACTACCATATATTTAAAAACTTGCTCATATTATACATATTATATATGGTAATATAAAAGGCGCGGCATCGCAAGCAGAACTTACCATATTTTATACTGCAAAAATGGAAAGAAAATGTAAAATTATTGGACTTAAATCCAAATATAATCATCAACTATTATCTATTTAAAAACTAGCTCAGATTATACATATTAAATATGGCAACATAAATGGAGCGGCATTGCAAGGAGAACCTACCATATTGTACACTTCAAAAATAGAAAGGAAATGTAAAATTATTGGATTTAAATCTAAATGTAATAATCAACTACCATATATTTGAAAACTTGCTCATTATATATATTAAATATGGCAACAAAAAAGGCGCGACATCGCAAGCAGAACTTATCATATTGTACACTACAAAAATAGATAGAAAATATAAATTATTGGACTTAAATTCAAACGTAATCATTACCTACAATCTATTTAAAAAGTTGTTTAGACTATATATATATTAAATATGAAAATATAAAGGACGCGACATCGTAAGCAGAACTTACCATATTGTACACTGCAAAAATGGAAAGGAAATGTAAAATTATTGGACTTAAATCCAAATGTAATCATAAACTACCATCTATTTAAAAACTTGCTCAGATTATACATATTAAATATGGCAAACCTATCATATGTTTGAAAACCTCCTCAGATTGTATATATTAAATTTGGATAGTCTAGTATGGTAATTATTAGAGTTCAATCCGGACACAATCATCAACTAAGGAAACCTATCATATATTGAAAACTTGCTCAGATTGTACATATTAACTATGGCAACACATTGGACTTAAATCCAAACGTAATCATCAACTACCATCTATCTGAAAACTTGCTCAGATTATATATATTAAATATGGAAATTTAGCGTCTGTTTAAAAACATACTCAAATTATACATATTAATTATGGTAACAGATTGGACTTAAATCCAAACATAATCATCAACTACCATCTATTTAAAAACTTGCTAAGATTGTACATATTAAATATGGAAACATAAAGGGCGCGTGGGTAGATTTAGGTGGACCCAATTTAGGTGAAAAGAGTTCTGGGTTTTGGGGGGGAATTCTCTTCCGAATGGCGACAAAATGGGTCTCCTCCCTCCCCTTTCGTAGTCCTTTTTTCATGACAGATGGGTCCTCTATGAGGTGGGGGGTGGGCCTAATCTTGGTGAGAAGTGTTTTCAAATCTAATTCTCTTTATAGTATAGATTATTCGATTTTGCATACATACATTCAGCTTGCAGTACACTAAAATTTACCCCACCAAGCTCCACCCAAAGCATTCGTGACCTGTACACCATCGCCTCTGGTACAATCACTCTTCCACTGCAGATTGCTGCCCCGGTTCTTGACCCTTCGGGAAGAGAAAGAACTTGTTCAGCAAGTGGTGAGGGAGTGTCATCACATATATATACATTGTCCTTTTTTCTATTCTTTTCTGCTATACTAATATGTCAGTACAAGGTGGTGTTGTTTCGGTTGCAGAGTTCCAAGAGATGCAAGCACAAATTACCCAATTGATGCAGCAGCTACAAGTACTTCAGAATAATTTTCGCCATGCACCTGACATGGAGACTCCACAAGGTGATGATGAACCTGTCGAGGATGATGATCCTGCTGCTTTGGAGGCTGAGGCGGCACGGTGTGCTGCTACTGGTGGTGGTGGCCGAGGACGTGGTGCAGGTCGAGGACATGGTGCTGGTTTTGGCAATTTTGGTGCAGCTAATATGAGGCGACAATTTTTTGGCCGTGCACGGCGTGTTCCTATTGGAGGTGCTGCAAGTTTTGATGGTGATGCTGATTTTGGATATCAAGAGGACCATCGTGCAGGCCACAATGGTCACCGTGGTGGTTATGATGATCGTGGGGGTGGTTACTTTGGTGCTTTTGGTGACCACCAATTTGGTGGTAATGATGGATACCGTGATAGGTGTCATGGTGATCCAAGCCACCGTCGAGATGACGATGGTTTAGGCAAAGTTAAAGTGTCCATAGTTGTGTTTAATGGCAAGGAAAATGCTGATGCTTATTATGAGTGGGAGACTAAGGTGGACCGGATATTTGATTTGTATGAGTACCCTACTGAAAAGAAGGCAAAATTGGCAGCAATTTAGTTCAAAGGTTATGCTATCACTTGGTGGAATCAAGTACGTACGAAATTCCATCGTGTGGGACATGATCATATTACTTGGGAAGACATGAAGAGAGTAATGAGCCATCGGTTTGTCCCTGCATATTATTCTCGTGAATTACATTTAAGACTAAAACGTCTTGTCCAAGGTGATCGCAGTGTTGATGAATATTTTCAAGAAATGGAAATGTGCTTACTTCGTACGGGGATAACTGAGGATGAGGAATCCACCATGGCTCATTTCTTTGTTGGACTAAATAAACCAATTGCTAAAAGGGTGGACATGTCTAGCTACACTAATCTCACAGAATTGGTGCATTTTGCAAAAAGAGCGGAACGACAACTTGCTGACTCTTACAAGAGTCATTTTTCATTTCCGGTTGCTAACAATTCTACTCCTTGGCGTCATCCACAACAGCAAGCATCAGGTTCACAAAACCCTTCCTCTCGAGCACCTTTTACAACTCCTTTAGCTTCAACACCAACAAAATCACATGATGTAAAAGGTAAAAATGTTGGTTCAAGTCAGTCAAGTTCCTCTGCTACTACAGCTAACAAGAAGACAAGTAAAATTGAGTGTTTTAAGTGTGGTGGCCATGGGCATAAGCAAGCAGAATGCCCCAATCGGCGTGTTATTTTAGTACTTGCAGATGGTTCTTATGATTCACAAAGTGAGGACGAGGATGGCAACCACGACACATATCCACATGATGGAAATTTGGAAACTTTTGAATACGAAGCAGAGGATGGTGAATGTGAATTGGGACTGAATTGTTTAGCACTAAAGCATGTTCATCTTATTTGTGAGAACGACATTACACAAGCCATTGTTCCTAGCTCTACGAAGGAAATTACTTGTGCTGACTTTGATGACCTGCTTGCTGATTTTGATGATTTGGACACTCGTATTTCTCCACGAGAAGATAGCCTCAGTTAGCCTACTACTGATCCTTCCAGGAGTACTTTTATCACCTTATTGGCTGCTCCCTTTCACAATTTTAGTAGCCAACAGGGCACTACTCTAGACGCTGCACCATATCAAGTAGTCCCTGAAGTCATTTGTGCTCCAGAATCTGGTCCCAAACTGCCATTATTTCCATTGGCATATGATAAGTCAAATGCCTCAAAGCCCAATTATCACTCACTGAAACCTAAATACTTATCATCTATTTTTGGTTCACCACATCATTCTTTGGTGGTATGTCGTGTTCTTTCAACACAATTCGTTGCAGCTCAACAAGGGCAGCGCCATAACTTGTTTCAATCACGGTGCAAAGTCAAAGGATAGGTTTGCCGGTTCATAATTGATGGTGGGAGCTGTAACAATATTGTTAGTGCCATGCTTGTTGAAAAGCTTGGTCTACAAACACGCCGGCACCCACATCCATACCATATGCAATGGTTGAATAATTCTGGAAAGGTGCAGGTATCCTCCATGGTTAGGTTGTCATTCTCTATTGGTGACTATCATGATGAGGTGGATTGTGACATTGTTCCAATGCAAGCATGCCACTTACTTTTGGGTCATCCATGGCAATTTGATGTTCATTCTGTCCATTTTGGTCACTCAAACAAGTACTCATTTATTCACAAAGAGAATTAGACCTAATAGTGATGTTTTCGTCAGTTTCGTTACTGTGCCGAAAACCATGCCGGGGTTGCATTTAATGCACCGATTCGGGCCAGCAACGTAATGAACGCACCGAGTCCACTTTTTGGATCCATTGGTTCATTTTGGTAAGTTTCGTTACTATGCAGAAAACCATGCCGGGGTTGCATTTAATAAGCTGATTCGGGCCAGAAACGAAACAATGCACCCATTCGGGCCAGAAACGAAACGAACACACCCAATCCAATTTTTTGTCCCAATAGTTATGTTTTGGTTCGTTTTTGTCAGTTTCGTTACTATGCCGAAAACCATGCGGGGTTGCATTTACTGCACCGATTCGGGCCAGAAATGAAACGATGCACTGATTCGGGCCAGAAACGAAACAAACGCACCCATTCCACTTTTTTGGACCCAATAGTGATGTTTTTGTTCGTTTTGATTAGTTTTCTTACTGTGACGAAAACCATGCCGGGGTTGCATTTAATGCACCAATTCAGGCCAGAAATGAAACGATGCATCGATTCGGTACAGAAACGAAACGAACGCACCCAATCCACTTTTTTAGACCCAATAGTGATGTTTTGGTTCGTTTTGGTCAGTTTCGGTACTATGCAGAAAACCATGCCGAGGTTGCATTGAATGCACCGATTCGTGCCAGAAACGAAACGATCCACCGAATTGGGCTAGATAGGAAACGAACGCACCCAATCCATTTTTTTTGTCCCAATAGTGATTTTTTGGTTCGTTTTGGTCAGTTTCGTTACTGTGCCCAAAACCATGCCGAGGTTGCATTTAATGCACCCATTCTGACTGGAAACGAAATGATGCACCGATTCAGGCCAGTTCCGTTACTGTGCGAAAACAATGCCGGGGTTGCATTTAATGCAACGGTTCGGGACGGAAATGAAACGATGCACCGATTCAGTACATAAACGAAACAAACGCACCCAATCCACTTTTTTGGTCCCAATAGTAATGTTTTGGTTCATTTTGGTCAGTTTCATTACTGTGCAGAAAACCACGCCGAGGTTGCATTTAATGCACCGATTCGTGCCAGAAACGAAACGATCCACCGAATCCACTTTTTTGGACCCAATAGTGATGTTTTTTTTTTGTTTTGGTCAGTTTTGTTACTCTGCCGAAAACCATGCCGGGGTTGCATTTAATGCACCGGTTCGGGCCGAAAATGAAACGATGCACCGATTCGGTCCACAAACAAAACAAACGCACCCAATCCACATTTTTGGACCCAATAGTGATGTTTTGGTTCGTTTTGGTCAGTTTCGTTACTATTCCAAAAACCATGCAGGGGTTGCATTTAATGCACCGATTCGGGCCAGAAACGAAATGAACGCACCCAATCCACTTTTTTGGACCCAATAGTGATGTTTTTGTTCGGTTTGGTCACTTTTGTTATTGTGCCGAAAACCATGCCGGGGTTGCATTTAATGCACCGATTCAAGCCAGAAATGAAACGAACGCACCGAATCCACTTTTTTGGACCCAATAGTGATGTTTTGGTCAGTTTCGTTACTATGTCAAAACCGTGCCGTTGTTGCATTTAATGCATTGTTTTGGTTCATTTTGGTCAGTTTTGTTATTGTGGAGAAAACCATGCCGGGGTTGCATTTAATAAATTGATTCGGGCCAGAAACGAAACAATGCACCGATTCGGGCAAGAAACGAAAGGAACGCACCCAATCCAGTTTTTTGTCCCAATAGTGATGTTTTGGTTCGTTTTGGTCAGTTTCGTTACTATTCTGAAAACCATGCGGCGATTGCATTTAATGCACCGATTCAGGCCAGAAATGAAACGAATGCACCGATTCGGGCTAGAAACGAAACAAACGCACCCAATACAGTTTTTGGACCAAATAGTGATGTTTTTGTTCATTTTGGTCAGTTTCGTTACCGTGCCGAAAACCATGCTGATGTTGCATTTAATGCACCGATTCAGGCCGGAAATGAAACAAACGCATCGAATCCACTTTTTTGGACCCAATAGTGATGTTTTGGTCAGTTTCGTTACTATGCCGAAACCGTGCTGAGGTTGCATTTAATGCACTGGTTCAGGCCGGAAAACGAAATGAACGCGCCCAATCCACTTTTTGGACCTAATAGTGATGTTTTGGTTGCATTTAATAAACCGATTTCGGTCAGAAATGAAACGATGCACCGATTTAGGCAAAAAATGAACCGAACGCACCCAATCCGATTTTTTGTCCCAATAGTTATGTTTTGGTTTGTTTTGGTCAGTTTCGTTACTATGCCGAAAACCATGCGATGTTGCATTTAATGCACCGATTCGGGCTAGAAATGAAACGTTGCACCGATTCGGCCCAGAAACGAAATGAACGCACCTAATCCACTTTTCTACACCCAATAGTGATGTTTTGGTTCATTTTGGTCAGTTTTGTTACTGTGCCGAAAACCATGCTGGGGTTGCATTTAGTGCACCGGTTCGGGTCAAAAACGAAATGATGCACAGATTTGGTCCAGAAACAAAACGAACGCACCCAATCCACTTTTTTGGACCCAATTGTGATGTTTTGGTTCGTTTTGGTCACTTTCGTTACTATGCCAAAAACCATGCGGGGGTTGCATTTAATACACCTATTCGGGCCAGAAACGAAACGATGTACCAATTCGGGTCAGAAACGAAATGAACGCACCAAATCCACTTTTTTGGACCCAATAGTGATGTTTTTGTTCGTTTTGGTCCATTTTGTTACTGTGCCGAAAACCATGCCAGGGTTGCATTTAATGGACCGATTCAAGTCGGAAATGAAATGAACGCACCAAATCCACTTTTTTGGACCCAATAGTGATGTTTTGGTCAGTTTCATTACTATACCGAAACTGTGCCGGGGTTGCATTTAATGCACCGGTTCGGGCCAGAAACAAAATGAACGCACCGAATCCACTTTTTTGGACCTAATAGTGATGTTTTGGTCAGTTTCGTTACTGTGCCGATAACCATGTCGGGGTTTCATTTAATGCACCGATTCGGGCCGGAAACGAAGTGAACGCACCCAGTCCACTTTTTGGACCCAATAGTGATGTTTTGGTTCATTTTGGTAAGTTTTGTTACTGTGCAGAAAACCATGCCGGGGTTGCATTCAATGCAACCATTCTGACTGGAAACGAAATGATGCACCGATTCATGCCAGTTTCGTTACTGTTCCTAAAACCATGCTGGGGTTGCATTTAATGCACCGATTCAGGCCGAAAATGAAACGATGCACCGATTCAGTACAGAAACGAAACAAACACACCGAATCCACTTTTTGGACCCAATAGTGATGTTTTGGTTCATTTTGGTCAGTTTCGTTACTGTGCAGAAAACCAAGCCGGGGTTGCATTTAATGCACCGATTCGGGCCAGCAACGTAATGAACGCACCGAGTCCACTTTTTGGATCCATTGGTTCATTTTGGTAAGTTTCGTTACTATGCAGAAAACCATGCCGGGGTTGCATTTAATAAGCTGATTCGGGCCAGAAACGAAACAATGCACCCATTCGGGCCAGAAACGAAACGAACACACCCAATCCAATTTTTTGTCCCAATAGTTATGTTTTGGTTCGTTTTTGTCAGTTTCGTTACTATGCCGAAAACCATGCGGGGTTGCATTTACTGCACCGATTCGGGCCAGAAATGAAACGATGCACTGATTCGGGCCAGAAACGAAACAAACGCACCCATTCCACTTTTTTGGACCCAATAGTGATGTTTTTGTTCGTTTTGATTAGTTTTCTTACTGTGACGAAAACCATGCCGGGGTTGCATTTAATGCACCAATTCAGGCCAGAAATGAAACGATGCATCGATTCGGTACAGAAACGAAACGAACGCACCCAATGCACTTTTTTAGACCCAATAGTGATGTTTTGGTTCGTTTTGGTCAGTTTCGGTACTATGCAGAAAACCATGCCGAGGTTGCATTGAATGCACCGATTCGTGCCAGAAACGAAACGATCCACCGAATTGGGCTAGATAGGAAACGAACGCACCCAATCCATTTTTTTTGTCCCAATAGTGATTTTTTGGTTCGTTTTTGTCAGTTTCGTTACTGTGCCCAAAACCATGCCGAGGTTGCATTTAATGCACCCATTCTGACTGGAAACGAAATGATGCACCGATTCAGGCCAGTTCCGTTACTGTGCGAAAACAATGCCGGGGTTGCATTTAATGCAACGGTTCGGGACGGAAATGAAACGATGCACCGATTCAGTACATAAACGAAACAAACGCACCCAATCCACTTTTTTGGTCCCAATAGTAATGTTTTGGTTCATTTTGGTCAGTTTCATTACTGTGCAGAAAACCACGCCGAGGTTGCATTTAATGCACCGATTCGTGCCAGAAACGAAACGATCCACCGAATCCACTTTTTTGGACCCAATAGTGATGTTTTTTTTTGTTTTGGTCAGTTTTGTTACTCTGCCGAAAACCATGCCGGGGTTGCATTTAATGCACCGGTTCGGGCCGAAAATGAAACGATGCACCGATTCGGTCCACAAACAAAACAAACGCACCCAATCCACATTTTTAGACCCAATAGTGATGTTTTGGTTCGTTTTGGTCAGTTTCGTTACTATTCCAAAAACCATGCAGGGGTTGCATTTAATGCACCGATTCGGGCCAGAAACGAAATGAACGCACCCAATCCACTTTTTTGGACCCAATAGTGATGTTTTTGTTCGGTTTGGTCACTTTTGTTATTGTGCCGAAAACCATGCCGGGGTTGCATTTAATGCACCGATTCAAGCCAGAAATGAAACGAACGCACCGAATCCACTTTTTTGGACCCAATAGTGATGTTTTGGTCAGTTTCGTTACTATGTCAAAACCGTGCCGTTGTTGCATTTAATGCATTGTTTTGGTTCATTTTGGTCAGTTTTGTTATTGTGGAGAAAACCATGCCGGGGTTGCATTTAATAAATTGATTCGGGCCAGAAACGAAACAATGCACCGATTCGGGCAAGAAACGAAAGGAACGCACCCAATCCAGTTTTTTGTCCCAATAGTGATGTTTTGGTTCGTTTTGGTCAGTTTCGTTACTATTCTGAAAACCATGCGGCGATTGCATTTAATGCACCGATTCAGGCCAGAAATGAAACGAATGCACCGATTCGGGCTAGAAACGAAACAAACGCACCCAATACAGTTTTTGGACCAAATAGTGATGTTTTTGTTCATTTTGGTTAGTTTCGTTACCGTGCCGAAAACCATGCTGATGTTGCATTTAATGCACCGATTCAGGCCGGAAATGAAACAAACGCATCGAATCCACTTTTTTGGACCCAATAGTGATGTTTTGGTCAGTTTCGTTACTATGCCGAAACCGTGCTGAGGTTGCATTTAATGCACTGGTTCAGGCCGGAAAACGAAATGAACGCGCCCAATCCACTTTTTGGACCTAATAGTGATGTTTTGGTTGCATTTAATAAACCGATTTCGGTCAGAAATGAAACGATGCACCGATTTAGGCAAAAAATGAACCGAACGCACCCAATCCGATTTTTTGTCCCAATAGTTATGTTTTGGTTTGTTTTGGTCAGTTTCGTTACTATGCCGAAAACCATGCGATGTTGCATTTAATGCACCGATTCGGGCTAGAAATGAAACGTTGCACCGATTCGGCCCAGAAACGAAATGAACGCACCTAATCCACTTTTCTACACCCAATAGTGATGTTTTGGTTCATTTTGGTCAGTTTTGTTACTGTGCCGAAAACCATGCTGGGGTTGCATTTAGTGCACCGGTTCGGGTCAAAAACGAAATGATGCACAGATTTGGTCCAGAAACAAAACGAACGCACCCAATCCACTTTTTTGGACCCAATTGTGATGTTTTGGTTCGTTTTGGTCACTTTCGTTACTATGCCAAAAACCATGCGGGGGTTGCATTTAATACACCTATTCGGGCCAGAAACGAAACGATGTACCAATTCGGGTCAGAAACGAAATGAACGCACCAAATCCACTTTTTTGGACCCAATAGTGATGTTTTTGTTCGTTTTGGTCCATTTTGTTACTGTGCCGAAAACCATGCCAGGGTTGCATTTAATGGACCGATTCAAGTCGGAAATGAAATGAACGCACCAAATCCACTTTTTTGGACCCAATAGTGATGTTTTGGTCAGTTTCATTACTATACCGAAACTGTGCCGGGGTTGCATTTAATGCACCGGTTCGGGCCAGAAACAAAATGAACGCACCGAATCCACTTTTTTGGACCTAATAGTGATGTTTTGGTCAGTTTCGTTACTGTGCCGATAACCATGCCGGGGTTTCATTTAATGCACCGATTCGGGCCGGAAACGAAGTGAACGCACCCAGTCCACTTTTTGGACCCAATAGTGATGTTTTGGTTCATTTTGGTAAGTTTTGTTACTGTGCAGAAAACCATGCCGGGGTTGCATTCAATGCAACCATTCTGACTGGAAACGAAATGATGCACCGATTCATGCCAGTTTCGTTACTGTTCCTAAAACCATGCTGGGGTTGCATTTAATGCACCGATTCAGGCCGAAAATGAAACGATGCACCGATTCAGTACAGAAACGAAACAAACACACCGAATCCACTTTTTGGACCCAATAGTGATGTTTTGGTTCATTTTGGTCAGTTTCGTTACTGTGCAGAAAACCAAGCCGGGGTTGCATTTAATGCACCGATTCGGGCCAGCAACGTAATGAACGCACCGAGTCCACTTTTTGGATCCATTGGTTCATTTTGGTAAGTTTCGTTACTATGCAGAAAACCATGCCGGGGTTGCATTTAATAAGCTGATTCGGGCCAGAAACGAAACAATGCACCCATTCGGGCCAGAAACGAAACGAACACACCCAATCCAATTTTTTGTCCCAATAGTTATGTTTTGGTTCGTTTTTGTCAGTTTCGTTACTATGCCGAAAACCATGCGGGGTTGCATTTACTGCACCGATTCGGGCCAGAAATGAAACGATGCACTGATTCGGGCCAGAAACGAAACAAACGCACCCATTCCACTTTTTTGGACCCAATAGTGATGTTTTTGTTCGTTTTGATTAGTTTTCTTACTGTGACGAAAACCATGCCGGGGTTGCATTTAATGCACCAATTCAGGCCAGAAATGAAACGATGCATCGATTCGGTACAGAAACGAAACGAACGCACCCAATGCACTTTTTTAGACCCAATAGTGATGTTTTGGTTCGTTTTGGTCAGTTTCGGTACTATGCAGAAAACCATGCCGAGGTTGCATTGAATGCACCGATTCGTGCCAGAAACGAAACGATCCACCGAATTGGGCTAGATAGGAAACGAACGCACCCAATCCATTTTTTTTGTCCCAATAGTGATTTTTTGGTTCGTTTTTGTCAGTTTCGTTACTGTGCCCAAAACCATGCCGAGGTTGCATTTAATGCACCCATTCTGACTGGAAACGAAATGATGCACCGATTCAGGCCAGTTCCGTTACTGTGCGAAAACAATGCCGGGGTTGCATTTAATGCAACGGTTCGGGACGGAAATGAAACGATGCACCGATTCAGTACATAAACGAAACAAACGCACCCAATCCACTTTTTTGGTCCCAATAGTAATGTTTTGGTTCATTTTGGTCAGTTTCATTACTGTGCAGAAAACCACGCCGAGGTTGCATTTAATGCACCGATTCGTGCCAGAAACGAAACGATCCACCGAATCCACTTTTTTGGACCCAATAGTGATGTTTTTTTTTGTTTTGGTCAGTTTTGTTACTCTGCCGAAAACCATGCCGGGGTTGCATTTAATGCACCGGTTCGGGCCGAAAATGAAACGATGCACCGATTCGGTCCACAAACAAAACAAACGCACCCAATCCACATTTTTAGACCCAATAGTGATGTTTTGGTTCGTTTTGGTCAGTTTCGTTACTATTCCAAAAACCATGCAGGGGTTGCATTTAATGCACCGATTCGGGCCAGAAACGAAATGAACGCACCCAATCCACTTTTTTGGACCCAATAGTGATGTTTTTGTTCGGTTTGGTCACTTTTGTTATTGTGCCGAAAACCATGCCGGGGTTGCATTTAATGCACCGATTCAAGCCAGAAATGAAACGAACGCACCGAATCCACTTTTTTGGACCCAATAGTGATGTTTTGGTCAGTTTCGTTACTATGTCAAAACCGTGCCGTTGTTGCATTTAATGCATTGTTTTGGTTCATTTTGGTCAGTTTTGTTATTGTGGAGAAAACCATGCCGGGGTTGCATTTAATAAATTGATTCGGGCCAGAAACGAAACAATGCACCGATTCGGGCAAGAAACGAAAGGAACGCACCCAATCCAGTTTTTTGTCCCAATAGTGATGTTTTGGTTCGTTTTGGTCAGTTTCGTTACTATTCTGAAAACCATGCGGCGATTGCATTTAATGCACCGATTCAGGCCAGAAATGAAACGAATGCACCGATTCGGGCTAGAAACGAAACAAACGCACCCAATACAGTTTTTGGACCAAATAGTGATGTTTTTGTTCATTTTGGTTAGTTTCGTTACCGTGCCGAAAACCATGCTGATGTTGCATTTAATGCACCGATTCAGGCCGGAAATGAAACAAACGCATCGAATCCACTTTTTTGGACCCAATAGTGATGTTTTGGTCAGTTTCGTTACTATGCCGAAACCGTGCTGAGGTTGCATTTAATGCACTGGTTCAGGCCGGAAAACGAAATGAACGCGCCCAATCCACTTTTTGGACCTAATAGTGATGTTTTGGTTGCATTTAATAAACCGATTTCGGTCAGAAATGAAACGATGCACCGATTTAGGCAAAAAATGAACCGAACGCACCCAATCCGATTTTTTGTCCCAATAGTTATGTTTTGGTTTGTTTTGGTCAGTTTCGTTACTATGCCGAAAACCATGCGATGTTGCATTTAATGCACCGATTCGGGCTAGAAATGAAACGTTGCACCGATTCGGCCCAGAAACGAAATGAACGCACCTAATCCACTTTTCTACACCCAATAGTGATGTTTTGGTTCATTTTGGTCAGTTTTGTTACTGTGCCGAAAACCATGCTGGGGTTGCATTTAGTGCACCGGTTCGGGTCAAAAACGAAATGATGCACAGATTTGGTCCAGAAACAAAACGAACGCACCCAATCCACTTTTTTGGACCTAATTGTGATGTTTTGGTTCGTTTTGGTCACTTTCGTTACTATGCCAAAAACCATGCGGGGGTTGCATTTAATACACCTATTCGGGCCAGAAACGAAACGATGTACCAATTCGGGTCAGAAACGAAATGAACGCACCAAATCCACTTTTTTGGACCCAATAGTGATGTTTTTGTTCGTTTTGGTCCATTTTGTTACTGTGCCGAAAACCATGCCAGGGTTGCATTTAATGGACCGATTCAAGTCGGAAATGAAATGAACGCACCAAATCCACTTTTTTGGACCCAATAGTGATGTTTTGGTCAGTTTCATTACTATACCGAAACTGTGCCGGGGTTGCATTTAATGCACCGGTTCGGGCCAGAAACAAAATGAACGCACCGAATCCACTTTTTTGGACCTAATAGTGATGTTTTGGTCAGTTTCGTTACTGTGCCGATAACCATGCCGGGGTTTCATTTAATGCACCGATTCGGGCCGGAAACGAAGTGAACGCACCCAGTCCACTTTTTGGACCCAATAGTGATGTTTTGGTTCATTTTGGTAAGTTTTGTTACTGTGCA
This sequence comes from Echinochloa phyllopogon, assembly GCA_033239725.1. Lineage (NCBI taxonomy): Eukaryota > Viridiplantae > Streptophyta > Magnoliopsida > Poales > Poaceae > Echinochloa > Echinochloa phyllopogon. The sequence continues at coordinate 32,724,074 of BTCW01000014.1, read as the reverse complement.
GAAAACCATGCCGGGGTTGCATTCAATGCAACCATTCTGACTGGAAACGAAATGATGCACCTATTCGTGCCAGAAACGAAACGAACGCACCCAATCCAATTTTTTGTCCCAATAGTTATGTTTTGGTTCGTTTTGGTCAGTTTCCTTACTATGCCGAAAACCATGCGGGTTTGCATTTAGTGCACCGATTCAGGCCAAAAATGAAACGATGCACTGATTCGGGCCAGAAACGAAATGAATGCACCCAATCCACTTTTTTGGACCCAATAGTGATGTTTTTGTTCGTTTTGGTCAGTTTTGTTACTATGACGAAAACCATGCCGGGGTTGCATTTAATGCACCAATTCAGGCCAGAAATGAAACGATGCATCGATTCGGTACAGAAACGAAACGAACGCACCCAATCTACTTTTTTGGACCTAATAGTGGTGTTTTGCTTCGTTTTGGTCAGTTTCGGTACTGAGCAGAAAACCATGCCGAGGTTGCATTTAATGCACCGATTCGTGCCAGAAATGAAACGATCCACCGAATTGGGCCAGATAGAAAATGAATGCACCCAATCCACTTTTTTGGTCCCAATAGTGATTTTTTGGTTCGTTTTTGTCAGTTTCGTTACTGTGCCCAAAATCATGTGATGCGAACCTGCTAGGGTTTATGCCTGATCTTTCGATGAGAGGCTTGGGGGATAACTTGATTGGAGGAGACGACGTTGACGGCCCGACTACAGCCTTCCAAAGACTACGCCTTAGCAACCGATACACCACCTCCTATGGATGTCGTGATCTTGTGGAAGCACGTCACTCGGTCATGTACTGCAAGCAATCAAAGAACTAGCAAGAACAAGTATCGAACAAGTACTAAAATTACTAGATGGGAATGAAGGGTTCAATCTCAAACTCAATCACAAATGAAGTGGGGTTCTGAAGACTCGAAGACGGGTAGCTGGACCAGCACGCGTGCTTACAAGCAAGTAGCAATGGCTAAACTTGATCTAAACAAAACCCAAGTGTTCTTGGCGGCAGCTAAGGGGTATAAGACAAGGGAGGACGACCACAGGGGTGCTGGGGTCATGCTCGAACCCTTGGACGCGTCCATAATGGAGTCTACATGATACACGACCCATTGGGCCAAAATAAGATGACGCAGCATCATGGGCAGTAAATATCTCTGCATAAATAGACGATTCTGGCCGACTCCAAATAGATATGGATCTACGGTCAGATCCGTTGAAAAGTAGACTTGATAAGCTTTCTGCGAAGTACTTGAACGTCCCAATCCGAGTCCATATGCGACCGTGGCGTCTGTCACAAGTTGAAGTTTTTTCGCAGTCCGAATCCAGCCCGCGCGAATCCTTTTCGTTCTCGATCCTCTCCATGATTCCTAAGCAAAACAAGAGTGCACGGGTCTCCACAGTCTAAATATGATGAACATGAACTCAGGAGTGAACTCACCGGATGATTAAGTTGTCTAGCACGAGCACGGGTAATAGGACCGGCAATGATAGGAGAAGATGGCGTGGCTGTATCGTTGGCGGTGATGTCCTTATCATCCTCCCCTTCTTTCATTTGAGTCATCCTCGACTCAAGCTCATCTTCCTCTCCCAAATATGGCTTCAAATCTGCAATGTTAAATGTGGGACTAACCCCAAAATTTGCAGGCAACTCGAGCTTGTATGCATTATCATTAATCTTCTCTAATACTTTAAAGGGACCATCCGCTCGAGGCAACAACTTAGATTTTCGTAATTTAGGAAAACGATCCTTCCTCAAATGCAACCAAACTAAATCTCCAGGTTCAAATTTTAATTCCTTTCTACCTTTATCATTAGCAAGCTTGTATTTAGCATTCATGCGCTCTATGTTTTCTTTAGTTGTTTTATGCATTTTCAACATCAATTCGACACGTGTAGTAGCATCAAAATCCAATTTTCCAGATGATGGCAAAGGCATTAAATCAATAGGAGCACGAGGCAAGAAACCATACACAATCTGAAATGGGCACATCTTTGTGGTAGAATGCATCGAACGATTATATGCAAACTCAATATGAGGCTAACAATCTTCCCACATCTTAATGTTTTTCTTTAAAACAGCCCTTAACATAGTAGACAAAGTTTTATTCACAACCTCAGTTTGACCATCAGTTTGGGGATGACATGTAGTAGAAAACAAAAGCTTAGTCCCCAATTTAGCCCACAATGTCTTCCAAAAATAACTAAGAAATTTAGCATCCCGATCAGACACAATAGTATTAGGCACACCATGCAAACGAACAATTTCCCGAAAGAACAAATCAGCAACATGAGAAGCATCATCAGTCTTATGACATGGTATAAAGTGTGCCATCTTAGAAAACCTATCAACAACCACAAACACACTATCACGACCCTTCCTAGTTCTCGGCAAACCCATCACAAAATCCATAGAAATATCTTCCCAAGGAGCACTAGGAACGGGTAAAGGAAAATACAAACCATGTGGATTTAACCTTGACTTAGCCTTTTGACATGTAGTGCAACGAGCAACGAATCTCTCCACATCTCTTCTCATCTTTGGCCAAAAGAAATGACCAGCAAGTATATCTTCCATCTTTTTGGCTCCAAAGTGCCCCATCAAGCCACCTCCATGCGCTTCCTGCAGCAACAACAAGCGAACAGAGCTAGCTGGAATGCATAGCTTGTTAGCTCTAAACACAAACCCATCACTAATGATGAATTTGTTCCATCCTTTCCCATCTTTACAATGCAGCAACGCCTCTTTAAAATCAGCATCATTAGCATATAGGTCTTTAATTGTTTCTAATCCAAAGATTTTGTAATCAAGTTGGTTCAGCAATGTAAATCTCCTAGACAAGGCATCAACAATAACATTTTCTTTCCCTTTCTTGTGCTTAATAACATAAGGAAAAGATTCAATAAATTCAACCCACTTAGCATGCCTACGGTTCAGTTTTCCTTGACTACGAATATGTTTCAATGATTCATGATCAGAATGAATAACAAACTCTTTGGGCCACAAATAATGCTGCCAAGTTTCCAATGTGCGAACAAGAGCATACAATTCTTTGTCATAAGTGGAATAATTTAGAACAGGCCCGCTCAATTTTTCACTAAAATATGCAACTGGTTTTCCCTCTTGCAGCAAAACACCACCCAATCCAATTCCACTAGCATCACATTCAAGCTCAAAAGTTTTATTAAAATCAGGAAGTTGGAGAAGAGGTATATGTGTTAACTTATCTTTCAGCATGTTGAAAGCATTCTCTTGCTCTTTGTCCCAACGAAATGGCACTCCCTTCTTTGTAAGCTCATTCAACGGTGGAGCAATGGTGCTAAAATTCTGCACAAAGCGTCGATAGAAACCAGCAAGTCCTAGAAAACTCCGCACCTGTGTAATATTCTTTGGTATAGGCCATCCCTGTATAGCTTCAACCTTGGCTTGATCAACCTCAATTCCCTGTGGAGTCACAACATAGCCAAGAAAAGACACTCGATCGGTGCAAAAGGTGCACTTCTCAAGATTACCAAACAAACGTGCATCTCGTAACGCATTAAAACAGCATGCAAGTGATCAAGATGTTCAACCATGGATTTGCTGTAGATCAAAATATCATCAAAGTATACTACGACAAATTTCCCAATGAAAGCACGCAAAACCTCGTTCATTAATCTCATGAAAGTACTAGGTGCATCAGTTAACCCAAAAGGCATGACTAACCACTCATATAGACCGAACTTAGTTTTGAAAGCAGTTTTCCATTCATCTCCCAATTTCATACGAATCCGGTGGTACCCACTACGCAAATCGACTTTAGAAAACACAACAACACCACTCAACTCATCAAGCATATCATCTAAACGTGGAATAGGGTGTCGATATCGAATGGTGATATTATTAATAGCTCTACAATCAACACACATACGCCATGTTCCATCTTTCTTAGGCACCAATACAACCGGATAAAGTATTAGGCACACCATGCAAACGAACAATATCCCGAAAGAACAAATCGGCAACATGAGAAGCATCATCAGTCTTATGACATGGTATAAAGTGTGCCATCTTAGAAAATCTATCAACAACCACAAACACACTATCACGACCCTTCCTAGTTCTCAGCAAACCCATCACAAAATCCATAGAAATATCTTCCCAAGGAGCACTAGGAATAGGTAAAGGCAAATACAAATCGTGTGGATTTAACCTTGACTTAGCCTTTTGACATGTAGTGCAACGAGCAATGAATCTCTCCACATCTCTTCTCATATTTGTCAGGAGGAAATGACGAGCAAGTATATCTTCCATCTTTTTGGCTCAAACTCAATCACAAACGAAGTGGGGTTCTGAAGACTCGAAGACGGGCGGCTGGACCAGCACGCGCACTTACAAGCAAGTAGCAATGGCTAAACTTGATCTAAACAAAACCCAAGTGTTCTTGGCAGCGGATAAGGGGTATAAGACAAGGGAGGATGACCACAGGGGTGCTGGGGTCGTGCTCCAACCCTAGGACACATCGATAATGGACTCTACATGATACACGGCCCATTGGGCCAAAATAAGATGACGTAGCATCATGGGCAGAAAACATCTCGGCGCAAATAGACCATTCTGGCCGACTCCTAATAGATATGGACGTGCAGTTGGATCCGTTGGAAAGTAGACTTGATAAGCATTCCGCGAAGTACTTGAACGTCGCAATCCGAGTCCGTATGCGACCGTGGCGTCCATCACAAGTTGAAGTTTTTCTGCAGTCCGAATCCAGCCCGCGCGAATCCTTTTCGTTCTCGATCCTCTCCATGATTCCTAAGCAAAATAAGAGTGCACGGGTCTCCACAGTCTAAATATAATGAACATGAACTCAGGAGTGAACTCACCGGATGATTAAGTTGTCTAGCACGAGCATGGGTAATCGGACCGGCAATGATAGGAGAAGATGGCGTGGTTGTATCATTGGCGGTGATGTCATCATCACCATGCCGGGGTTGCATTCAATGCAACCATTCTGACTGGAAATGAAATGATGCACCGATTCATGCCAGTTTCGTTACTGTGCCTAAAACCATGCTGGGGTTGCATTTAATGCACCGATTCAGGCCGAAAATGAAACGATGCACCGATTCAGTACAGAAACGAAACAAACACACCGAATCCACTTTTTGGACCCAATAGTGATGTTTTGGTTCATTTTGGTCAGTTTCGTTACTGTGCAGAAAACCAAGCCGAGGTTGCATTTAATGCACCGATTCGTGCCAGAAATGAAATGATCCACCGAATTGGGCCAGAAAGGAAACAAACGCACCCAATCCACTTTTTTTGACCCAAAAGTAATGTTTTGGTTCATTTTGGTCAGTTTCGTAACTGTGCCAAAAACCATGTCAGGGTTTCATTTATTGCAACGGTTTGGGACGAAAACGAAACGATGCACCGAATCGGTCCAGAAACAAAACGAAAGCACCCAATCCAATTATTTGGACCCAATAGTGATGTTTTGGTTCTTTTTGGTCAGTTTCATTACTGTGCCCAAAACCATGCCGGGGTTGCTTTTAATGCAACGATCTAGGATGGAAACGAAATGATGTACCGATTCGGGCTAGAAACGAAACAAACAGACCCAATCCACTTTTTTGGACCCAATATTGATGTTTTGGTTCGTTTTGGTCAATTTCGTTACTGTGCCGAAAAACATGCCGGGGTTGCATTTAATGCACCGGTTTGGGCTAGAAACGAAACGATGCACTGATTCGGGCTAGAAACAAAATGAACGCACCCATCCCACTTTTTTGGACCTAGTAGTGATGTTTTGGTTCGTTTTGGTCACTTTCGTTACTATGCCGAGAACCGAACCGGGTTACATTTAATGCACCGATTCGGGCCAAAATCGAAATGAACGCACCCAATCCACTTTTTTTGACTCAATAGTGATATTTTTGTTCGTTTTGGTCAGTTTCGTTACTGTCCGAAAACAATGCCGGGGTTGCATTTAATGCACCGATTTGGGCTGAAAACGAAAGGATGCATCGATTCGGTATAGAAACGAAATGAACACACCCAATCCACTTTTTTGGACCCAATAGTGATGTTTTGGTTCATTTTAGTCAGTTTCATTACTGTGGCGAAAACTATGCCGGGGTTGCATTTAATGCACAGGTTCGGGCCGAAAACGAAACGATGAATCGATTGGGGCCAGAAACAAAACGAATGCACCCAATCCACTTTTTTGGACCCAATAGTGGTGTTTTGGTTCATTTTGGTCAGTTTTGTTAGTGCGCCAAAACCATGTCGGGGTTTCACTTAATGCACTAGTTCACCATCTTTGTGATTTCAGATTGGTTATCATCTCCAAATTTGCAATTCAGTTGCTTGTTCTACTTGTTCTTGCTTGTTCTTCGATTGCTTGTAGGAATTACCCTAGTGGCTTGGTTGATCGTGCTCCACAAGATCACGGCGATCGCTGGAGTTGGTGTATAGGTTGCTAAGGCGTAGCGTCCTGGGACGGTTGTAGTCGGGCCATGAATGTCTCTCTAGTCTAAATCAAAGTTATCCCCCTCTCATCGAAAGATTGGGCGCAAACCCTAGCGGGTTCACATCACAATAGTGCTGTTTTGGTTCATTTTGGTCAGTTTCGTTACTGTGCCAAAAACCATGTCGGGGTTGCATTCAATGCACCGATTCGGGCCGAAAATGAAATGATGCACCAATTCGGCCAAGACCAAAACAATGCACCGTTTGGTCCAGAAAGGAAACGAACACACCGAATCCACTTTTTTGGACCCAATAGTGATGTTTTGGTTCATTTTGGTCAGTTTCGTTACTGTGCCAAGACCATGCCGGGGTTGCATTTATTGCAATCGTTTGGGACGAAAATGAAACGATGCATTGATTCGGGCCAGAAACAAAACGAACGCACCCAATCCACTTTTTTGGACCCAATAGTGATGTTTTGGTTCATTTTGGTCAGTTTCGTTACTGTGCCGAAAACCATGACGGGGTAGCTTTTATTGCAACGGTTCGGACGGAAATGAAACGATGCACCGATTCGGGCTAGAAACAAAACGAACGTGATGAGGACATCACCGCCAACGATATAGCCACGCCATCTTCTCCTATCATTGCCGGTTCTATTACCCGTGCTCATGCTAGATAACTTAATCATCCAGTGAGTTCACTCCTGAGTTCATGTTCATCGTATTTAGACTGTGGAGACCTGTGCACTCTTGTTTTGCTTAGGAATCATGGAGAGGATCGAGAACGAAAAGGATTCGCGCGGGCTGGATCCGGACTGCAGAAAAACATCAAGTTGTGATGGACGCCACGATCGCATACGGACATGGATTGGGCCGTTCAAGTACTTCACGGAAACCTTATCAAGTCTACTTTCTAATGGATCTGACCGCACGTCCATATCTATTCGGAGTCGGCCAGAATAGTCTATTTGCTCTGAGATATTTTCTGCCCATCATGATGTGTCATCTTATTTTGGCCCAATGGACCATGTATCATGTAGAGTCCATTATAGATGCGTCCTAGGGTTGGAGCACGACCCCAGCACCCCTCTGGTCGTCCTCCCTTGTCTTATACCCCTTAGCCGCCGCTAAGATCGGGCATAAACCCTAGCGGGTTCGCATCAGTTGGTAATCAGAGCAAGGTTGTTCTGTGAGAGATTCCAATCCCTCCCCCTTTTTTCCTACAGTACACAAAAGCCAAAAAAAATTTGTAGATTAGTTTACCATGATCCTATAAACCCTTTGAGCCTTGCTAGTACTGCTTAGTTAGGGCTTGTTGAGTTTTCGGTTGCATCGGTCGTGTCGAGTTGCTGGTCTTAGTTCTGGTCGTTTAGAGTTTCGAGTTCTTGTCACGTTTCGGTCACGACTGTACGCTACCTATTGGTTCTTGTGTTGGGCGAATTTGAGTACTCATTGGTGACCCAATCTGACCAGGAATGGGCTAACTACGAGAAAAGGAAGACCAAACCAAACCCCACATCGTGTGGCAATTCGAGTTGCAATCAGTTTCAGAGTCCGAGTTTCTTGCTGCTTCGTGTTACCTTACCGTGCAGCAGTTGCTTTGTGCTTATATATTGACATCTTCTAGCAAGGCAATAGTACTTCATATTCATACACGACCTCTCCAAGTTTGTGCATAAAATAGATCAGTTCGCCTCACTCTAGAGAAAAAGTTTACCGGAATACCCCTATACTTTCTAAAAATGTTTATGTGGTGATTGGCTGTCTGGGATCCTCTTTGTTCATATATTCAGTTTTGAGGACCCCTGAAAAAAAACAGAAAAAAAGAGAAGAAGCAAAAGAAAAAGAATAAAGAAAGGGGCTGATCATTGTGATTGTTTTTCGGTGGTGCGTTGTGTCCAGGCTCGTGTCTCTAGCACGGTCTAGGCTAGGACCAGCATAGTACCGTCGTTGAACGATTATTCAGCTTGCTTTATTTTAACTAATGTGGTGCTAGCTATTCCTTGTTTTCAGCCCACCTATAGCTCCACATATCCAAATACAGCTTTACAGGTCTTGTTGCTGCGGCACTGGTACACTTCATTCCAGGTTTGCAGACTTGTTGGTAGCTATGCCCTCCTGTCGAGTAAGGTAAGAATTGGTAAGAGCTTGTATCACAAGTTGAGAGTGAGCGCATTACAAATAGCTACATCCTATTAGTTGTAGGGCTTTTATTTCTTCACCTGTTTCTCTTTTTGCCTCTGTTTGTATAACCATGATAGGATAGAAAGGTGATGGTGATGGGTCTCCCAGTAACAAGATCCCACAGTCTCCTCGCACCAAGGGCATCATACAACATTTTGAAAGGATAAGAGTCTTGTTGCACTTTTGAGGCGATTTGATGAGATGCATGCTAAAACCACTAGTGGGCGTGATGGAGATGACAAGAAGGACGGCAGCAAGACTGATAAGAAGGAAGAAAGTTTTGATGACAATGCATACAGTGCGGATACTGAAGTCGATGACCAAGATCCTACTCGCCGCCGGCTATGTCATAATCGCCGAGGTATGGGTGGTCATCGTCGACGCGAGGTACATGGTAATGATGATGCTTTTAGTAAAATTAAATTTAAGATACCTCCTTTTGATGGTAGATATGATCTTGATGCTTACATTACTTGGGAGATTGCTGTTGATAAAAAATTTGCATGCCATGAGTTTCTTGAAGCTACTCGTGTTAGGGCTGCTACTAGTGAGTTTACAGATTTTGCTTCTGTTTGGTGGATAGAACATGGCAAGAAACATCCTAATAACATGCCACAAACCTGGGATGCTTTGAAACGGGTCATGCGGGCTAGATTTGTTCCTTCCTATTATGCACGTGATCTATTACATAAGTTGCAGCAATTAAGACAGGGTGTTAAAAGTGTAGAAGAATATTATCAAGAATTACAAATGGGTATGTTGTGTTGTCAAATAGAGGAGGGTGAGGAACCAGCTATTGCTAGATTTGTGGGAGGGCTGAATAGAGAGATTTGAGACATCGTTGAATATAAAGATTATAACAGCATAACAAAGTGTTTTCATATTGCTTGTAAAGCTGAGAGAGAAGTTTAGGGACGACGTGCAAGTGCAAGGTCTAATGTTTCTGCAGGAAAATCAGCACCATGGTAGCAGCGTACGACTACTTCCTTGACCGGGCATACACCTCCCCCAACTCCATCGCCAAGTCGTTCAGCACCACCGCCTCCTTCCAGTGACAAGACACATGTTGTTCCCACAAATTCAGTAACAAAATCTGCCCCAAAACCAGCCGGTAGTACTTCCTCAGTTGCCTCCACAGGTAGAACAAGAGATATCCAGTGTCACTGGTGCAAGGGTTATGGGCATGTGCAGCGTGATTGCCCAAACAAGTGAGTTTTGGTGGTTAACAATGATGGTGGGTATTCCTCTGCTAGTGATTTCGATGAACAAACACTTGCTTTGCTTGCGGTTGACGATGCAGGTAGTGAGAAGCCACTAGATGAAGAGGTTGGTGTGTAAGATGCGGAGCATTATGAGAGCCTCATTGTGCAGCGTGTGCTTAGTGCACAAATGGGGAAGGTGGAGCAAAATCAGTGGCATACATTGTTCCAAACTAAGTGTGTCATTAAAGAGCGTTCTTGCCGCTTGATCATTGATGGAGGCAGCTACAACAACTTGGCTAGCAGCGACAAGGTGGAGAGACTTTCACTAACAACAAAACCACATCCACATCCATACCACATTCGATGGCTGAACAGCAGCGGTAAGGTAAAGGTAACCAAGCTGATTCGAATTAGTTTTGCTATTAGTTCATATCATGATGTTGTTGAATGTGATGTTGTGCCTATGAAAGCTTGTCATATTCTGCAAGGTAGGCCATGGCAATTTGATATAGATTGTAGACATCATGGTAGATCAAATCAATATTCTCTCATACACAATGATAAGAAACTTGTTTTGCTTCCCATGTCTCCTGAGGCTATTGTGCGTGATGACATTGCTAAAGTTGTAAAAGATAAAACTGAGAACACTAAAATTGCCAAATCTACTGAAAGTAAGAAAGATGAGATAAGATTAAAAGCGCATTGTTTGTTTGCTACTAAATCTGATATAAATGAATTGGTTGCTTCTACTTCTGTTGCCTATGCTTTGGTGTGCAAGGATGCTTTGATTTCACTTCACGATATGCAACAATCTTTGCCCCCTGCTGTTGCTAACATTTTGTAGGAGTATTCGGATGTGTTTCCAAGTGAGATACCAGCGGGACTGCCACCAATGCGAGGGATTAAGCACCAAATTGATCTGATTCCTGGTGCATCTTTGCCTAACCATGCACCATACAGAACAAATCCGGAGGAAACAAAAGAAATTCAGCGGCAAGTGCAAGAGCTACTCGACAAAGGTTATGTGCGTGAGTCTCTTAGTCCTTGTGCTGTTCCGGTTATTTTGGTGCCTAAGAAAGATGGAACATGGCGTATGTGTGTTGATTGTAGAGCTATTAATAATATCACCATTCGATATCGACACCCTATTCCACGTTTAGATGATATGCTTGATGAGTTGAGTGGTGCTGTTGTGTTTTCTAAAGTTGATTTGCGTAGTGGGTACCACCAGATTTGTATGAAATTGGGAGATGAATGGAAAACTGCTTTCAAAACTAAGTTCGGTCTATATGAGTGGTTAGTCATGCCTTTTGGGTTAACTAATGCACCTAGTACTTTCATGAGATTAATGAACGAGGTTTTGCGTGCTTTCATTGGGAAATTTGTTGTAGTATACTTTGATGATATTTTGATTTTTAGCAAATCCATGGTTGGTCATCTTGATCACTTGCGTGCTGTTTTTAATGCGTTACGAGATGCACGTTTGTTTGGTAATCTTGAGAAGTGCACCTTTTGCACCGATCGAGTGTCTTTTCTTGGCTATGTTGTGACTCCACAGGGAATTAAGGTTGATCAAGCCAAGGTTGAAGCTATACAGGGATGGCCTATACCAAAGACTATTACACAGGTGTGGAGTTTTCTAGGACTTGCTGGTTTCTATCGCCGCTTTGTGCAGAATTTCATCACCATTGCTGCACCGCTGAACGAGCTTACAAAGAACGGAGTGCCTTTTCGTTGGGACGAAGAGCAAGAGAATGCTTTCAACATGCTGAAAGATAAGTTGACACATGCACCTCTCCTCTAACTTCCTGATTTTAATAAAACTTTTGAGCTTGAATGTGATGCTAGTGGAATTGGATTGGGTGGTGTTTTGTTGCAAGAGGGAAAACCAGTTGCATATTTTAGTGAAAAATTGAGTGGGCCTGTTCTAAATTATTCCACTTATGACAAAGAATTGTATGCTCTTGTTCAAACATTGGAAACTTGGCAGCATTATTTGTGGCCCAAAGAGTTTGTTATTCATTCTGATCATGAATCATTGAAACATATTCGTAGTCAAGGAAAACTGAACCGTAGGCATGCTAAGTGGGTTGAATTTATTGAATCATTTCCTTATGTTATTAAGCACAAGAAAGGGAAAGAAAATGTTATTGCTGATGCCTTGTCTAGGAGATATACATTTCTGAACCAACTTGATTACAAAATCTTTGGATTAGAAACAATTAAATACCTATATGCTAATGATGCTGATTTTAAAGAAGTGTTGCTGCATTGTAAAGATGGGAAAGGATGGAACAAATTCATCGTTAGTGATGGGTTTGTGTTTAGAGCTAACAAGCTATGCATTCCAGCTAGCTCTGTTCGCTTGTTGTTGTTGCAGGAAGCGCATGGAGGTGGCTTGATGGGGCATTTTGGAGCCGAAAAGATGGAAGATACTTGCTGGTCATTTCTTTTGGCCAAAGATGAGAACAGATGTGGAGAGATTCGTTGCTCGTTGCACTACATGTCAAAAGGCTAAGTCAAGGTTAAATCCACACGGTTTGTATTTGCCTTTACCCGTTCCTAGTGCTCCCTGGGAAGATATTTCTATGGATTTAGTGATGGGTTTGCCGAGAACTAGGAAGGGTCGTGATAGTGTGTTTGTGGTTGTTGATAGATTTTCTAAGATGGCACACTCTATACCATGTCATAAGACTAATGATGCTTCTCATGTTGCCGATTTGTTCTTTCGGGAAATTGTTCGTTTGCATGGTGTGTCTAATACTATTGTGATGCTAAATTTCTTAGTTATTTTTGGAAAACATTGTGGGCTAAATTGGGGACTAAGCTTTTGTTTTCTACTACATGTTATCCCCAAACTGATGGTCAAACTAAGGTTGTGAATAGAACTTTGTCTACTATGTTAAGGGTTGTTTTAAAGAAAAATATTAAGATGTGGGAAGATTGTTTGCCTCATATTGAGTTTGCATATAATCGTTCGATGCATTCTACCACAAAGATGTGCCCATTTTAGATTGTGTATGGTTTCTTGCATCATGCTCCTATTGATTTAAAACCTTTGTCATCATCTAAAAAATTGGATTTTGATGCTACTACATGTGCCGAATTGATGTTGAAAATGCATAAAACAACTAAAGAAAACATAGAGCGCATGAATGCTAAATACAAGCTTGTTGGTGATAAAGGTAGAAAGGAAGTAAAATTTGAACCTGGAGATTTAGTTTGGTTGCATATGAGGAAGAATTGTTTTCCTGAATTACAAATATCTAAGTTGTTGCCTCGAGCGGATGGTCCCTTTAAAGTATTAGAGAAGATTAATGATAATGCATACAAGCTCGAGTTGCCTGCAGATTCTTGGGTTAGTCCCACATTTAACATTGCAGATTTGAAGCCATATTTGGGAGAGGAAGGTGAGCTTGAGTCGAGGATGACTCAAATGCATGAAGGGGAGGATGATGAGGACATCACCGCCAACGATACAACCACGCTATCTTCTCCTATCATTGCCGGTCCTATTACCCGTGCTCGTGCTAGACAACTTAATCATCCGGTGAGTTCACTCCTGTGTTCATGTTCATCATATTTAGACTGTGGAGACCCGTGCACTCTTGTTTTGCTTAGGAATCATGGAGAGGATCGAGAACGAAAAGGATTCGCGCAGGCTGGATTCGGACTGCAGAAAAACTTCAAATTGTGACGGACACCACGGTCGCATACAGACTCGGATTGGGGCGTTCAAGTACTTCACGCAAAGCTAATCAATTTTACTTTCCAACGGATCTGACCGCATGTTAATACCTTTTCGGTGTCGGCCAGAATCGTCTATTTGCTCCGAGATGTTTTGTGCCCATGATGCTGCATCATCTTATTTTGGCCCAATGGGCCGTGTGTCATGTAGAGTCCATTATGGATGCATCCTAGGGTTGGAGCATGAACCCAGCACCCCTCTGGTCATCCTCCCTTGTCTTACACCCCTTAGACGAAAACCATATCGGGGTTGCTTTTGTTGCAACGGTTCGGGATGGAAATGAAATGATGCACCGATTCGGGCTAGAAATGAAACGAACGCACACAATCCACTTCTTTGGACCCAATAGTAATGTTTTGGTTCATTTTGGTCAGTTTCGTAACTGTGCCAAAAATCATACCGAAGTTGCATTTATTGCAACGGTTTGAGACGAAAACGAAACGATGCACTGATTCAGTCAAGAAACAAAATGAAAGCACCCAATCCACTTATTTGGACCCAATAGTGATGTTTTGGTTCATTTTGGTCAGTTTCGTTACTGTCCCCATAACCAGGCCGAGGTTGCTTTTATTGCAACGATTCGGGACAGAAACGAAACGATGCACCGATTCGGGCTAGAAACGAAACGAACAGACCCAATCCACTTTTTTGGACCCAATATTGATGTTTTGGTTCGTTTTGGTCAATTTCGTTACTGTGCCGAAAAGCATGTCGGGGTTGCATTTAATGCACTGGTTCAGGCTGGAAACGAAACGATGCACCGATTTGGGCTAGAAACAAAATGAACGCACCCATACTACTTTTTTGGACCCAGTAGTAATGTTTTGCTTCGTTTTGGTCACTTTCGTTACTGTGCCGAGAACCGTACCGGGTTACATTTACTGCACCGATTCAGGCCAGAATCGAATTGAACCCACCCAATCCACTCTTTTCGACTCAATAGTCATATTTTTGTTTGTTTTGGTCAGTTTCGTTACTGTGCTGAAAACCATGCCAGGGTTGCATTTAATGCACCGATTCGGGCTGAAAATGAAAGGATGCACCGATTCGGGCTGAAATCGAATTGAACACACCCAATCCACTTTTTTGGACCCAATAGTGATGTTTTGGTTCATTTTAGTCAGTTTCGTGACTGTGGCGAAAACCATGCCGGGGTTGCATTTAATGCATAGGTTCGGGCCGAAAATGAAACGATGAATCGATTGGGGCCAGAAACAAAATGAACGCACCCAATCCACTTTTTTGGACCCAATAGTGGTGTTTTGGTTCATTTTGGTCAGTTTCGTTACTGTGCCAAAACCATGTCGGGGTTTCATTTAATGCACCAGTTCAGCCTGAAAATGAAACTATGCATCAATTTGGGCCAGAAACGAAATGATGCACCGATTTGGTCGAGAAACAAAATGAATGCACCCAATCCACTTTTTGAGACCGAACAATGATGTTTTGGTTCGTTTTTGGTCAGTTTCGTTACTATGCACCGATTCGGGCCGCAAATGAAACGATGCACTGATTCGGGCTAGAAACGAAACTAACGCACCCAATCCTCTTTTCTAGACCCAATCGTGATGTCTTAGTTTGTTTTGGTCAATTTCGTTACTGTGCCGAAAACCATGCCGGGGTTCCATTTAATGCACCGATGAGGGCTGCAAACGAAAGGATGCACCGATTCGGTATAGAAACGAAATGAACACACCCAATCCACTTTTTTGGACCCAATAGTGATGTTTTGGTTCGTTTTAGTTTGTTTCGTTACTGTGCTGAAAACCATGCCGGGATTGCTTCTAATGCACAGCTTGGGCCGAAAATGAAACGATGAATCGATTGGGGCCAGAAACAAAACAAACGCACCCAATCCACTTGTTTGGACCCAATAGTGATGTTTTGGATCATTTTGGTCAGTTTCGTTACAGTTCCAAAAACCATGTCGGGGTTGCATTTAATGTACCGATTCGGGCTAGAAACGAAAGGATGGACCGATTCGGTATAGAAACAAAATGAACAGACCCAATCCACTTTTTTGGACCCAATAGTGATGTTTTGGTCAATTTTGTTACTGTGCCAAAAAACATGCCGGGGTTTCATATAATTCACCAGTTCGGGCCAAAAATGAAACGATGCATCAATTCGGGCCAGAAACGAAACGACGCAATGATTCGGTAAAGAAACGAAACGAACACACTGAATCCACTTTTTTGCACCCAACAGTGATGTTTTGGTAAATTTTGGTTAGTTTTGTTACTGTGCAAAAAACCATACCGGGGTTGCATTTATTGTAATGGTTCGGGACGAAAACGAAACGATGCACCGATTCGGGCCAGAAACAAAACGAACGCACCCAATCCACTTTTTTGCACCCAATATGATGAGGACATCACATGCTAGGATATGACCATACGCCATGATGTGTGTTCAATGTCATTTTCAGAAATATATAGCTGGATCAAAAAGAGTGTTAAACATACATCGAAGGCATGGAGGACTAAAGAAATTGATTGGGGACCAATTCTAAGTATTCCCACGTTTCTCATCAAGCTACCAAGTCGCATTGGCCCAAGGAAGGAAAGAGACCAAATCCAACACGTTTTGGAAAGTCTGGATTCAGACTGCAGGAAAGTGCTGACTTGTGACGGCCGCCTCGGCTACATCCGGACTTCCTTTTGGGCGTCTAAGTACTTGATGGACAGCTAATCAAGTTTACTTTTAGATGGATCCAGACTCACTTTCATATCTTTTCGGATGCGGCCGCAATCATCGATTTACCACAGAGACCTTTTTTGTCCACAATGCTGCGTCACATGAATTTGGGCCGATGGGCCGTGTATCAAGTGGGGCCCAATAGGGGTGCGTCGTAGGGTTGTGGGACAACCATAACCACGTCCGGGCCGTCCTCTACCCTCTTTTATACTTCCATAGCCGCCACAAACAGATCAGGTTTTGTTTAGATCAAGTTTAGCCTTTGCTACTTGCTTGTAAGCGCGCGTGCTGGTCCAGCCGCCCATCTTCGAGTCTTTGGAACCCCACCTTTGTGATTTCAGATTGGTTATCATCTCCAAATTTGCAATTCAGTTGCTTGTTCTACTTTGTTCTTGCTTGTTCTTCGATTGCTTGCAGGAATTACCCTAGTGGTTTGGTTGATCGTGCTCCACAAGATCGCGGCGACCGCTGGAGTTGGTGTATCGGTTGCTAAGGCGTAGCGTCCTTGGACGGTTCTAGTCGGGCGGTGAATGTCTCTCAAGTCTAAATCAAAGTTATCCCCCTCTCATAGAAAGATTAGGCGCAAACACTAGCGGGTTCACATCATAATAGTTTTGTTTTGGTTCATTTTGGTCAGTTTCGTTACTGTGCCAAAAACCATGCCGGGGTTGCATTCAATGCACCGATTAGGGCTGAAAATGAAACGATGCACCAATTCGGGCCAGACCAAAACAATGCACCGATTCGTTCCAGAAAGGAAACGAACACACCGAATCCACTTTTTTGGACCCAATAGTGATGTTTTGATTCATTTTGGTCAGTTTCGTTACTGTGCCAAAGACCATGCCGGGGTTGCATTTATAGCAATGGTTTCGGACGAAAACGAAACGATGCATCGATTCGGGCCAGAAACAAAATGAACGCACCCAATCCATTTTTTGGACACAATAGTGATGTTTTGGTTCATTTTGGTCAGTTTTGTAACTGTGCCAAAAACCATGCGGGGGTTGCATTTATTGCAACGGTTTGGGACGAAAACGAAACGATACACTGATTCGGTCCAGAAACAAAACGAAAGCACCCAATCCACTTATTTGGACCCAATAGTGATGTTTTGATTCATTTTGGTCAGTTTCGTTACTGTGCCGAAGACCATGCCGGGGTTGCATTTATTGCAACGGTTCGGGACGGAAATGAAACGATGCAGCGATTCGGGCTAGAAACGAAACGAACGCACCCAATCCAGTTTATTGGACCCAATAGTAATGTTTTGGTTCATTTTGGTCAGTTTCGTAACTGTGCCAAAAATCATGTCGGGGTTGCATTTATTGCAATGGTTTGGGACCAAAATGACATGATGCACCGATTCGGTCAAGAAACAAAACGAAAGCACCCAATCCACTTATTTGGACCCAATAGTGATGTTTTGGTTCATTTCGGTCAGTTTCATTATTGTGCCCAAAACCATGTCCGGGTTGCATTTAAAGCACCGATTCGGGCTGGAAACGAAAGGATGCACCGATTCGGTATAGAAATGAAATGAACACACCCAATCCACTTTTTTGGACCTAATAGTGATGTTTTGGTTCATTTTAGTCAGTTTCGTGACGGTGGCGAAAAACCATGTCGGGGTTGCATTTAATGCACAAGTTCGGGCCGAAAACGAAACGATGAATCGATTGGGGCCAGAAACAAAACCAACAGACCCAATCCACTTTTTTGGACACTATGTTTTGGTTCGTTTTGGTAAGTTTTGTTACTGTGCCAAAAAAACATGCTAGGGTTTCATTTAATGCACCAGTTCAGGCCAAAAACGAAACGATGCATCAATTTGGGGCAGAAACGAAACGACACACCGATTCGGTCCAGAAACGAAACGAACACACCGAATCCACTTTTTTGCACCCAATAGTGATGTTTTGGTTCATTTTGGTCAGTTTTGTTACTGTGCCAAAAATCATGCCAGGGTTGCATTTATTGTAACGGTTCGGGACGAAAACGAAATGATGCACCGATTGGGGCCAGAAACAAAATGAACGCACCCAATACACTTTTTTTACCCAATATGATGAGGACATCACATGCTCGGATATGACCATAAGCCATGATGTGTGTTCATTGTCATTTTCAGAAATATATAGCTGGATCAAAAAGAGTGTTAAACATACATGGAAGGCATGGAGGACCAAAGAAATTGATTGGGGACATATTCTAAGTATTCCCACATTTCTCATCAGGCTACCACGTCACATTGGCCCAAGGAAGGAAAGAGACCAAATCCAACATGTTTTGGAAAGTCTGGATTCGGACTGCAGGAAAGTGCTGACTTGTGACGGCCGCCACGACTTCATCCGGACTCCGTTTTGGGCGTCTAAGTACTTGATGAAAAGATAATCAAGTCTACGTTCAGATGGATCCAGACTCACCTTCATATCTCATGCAAACCTGCTAGGGTTTGCTCCCGATCTTTCGATGAGAGGGGGATAACTTCGATTTAGACTGGAGAGACGTTCATGGCCCGACTACAACCGTCCAAGGATGCTGCGCCTTAGCAACCGATACACCAACTCCAGCGGTCGCCATGATCTTGTAGAGCATATTCAACCAAACCACTAGGGTAATTCCTGCAAGCAATCGAAGAACAAGCAAGAACAAGTAGAACAAGCAACTGAATTGCAAATTTGGAGATGATAACCAATCTGAAATCACAAAGGTGGGGTTTCGAAGACTCGAAGACGGGCGGCTGGACCAGCACGCGTGCTTACAAGCAAGTAGCAATGGCTAAACTTTCATCTAAACAAAACCCAAGTGTTCTTGGCGGTGGCTAAGGGGTATAAAACAAGGGAGGACGACCACAGGGGTGCTGGGGTCATGCTCCAATCCTAGGACGCGTCCATAATGGACTCTACATGATACACGGCCGATTGGGCCAAACTAAGATGGCGCAGCATCATGGACAGAAAACATCTCGGAGCAAATAGACGATTCTGGATGACTCCGAAGAGATATGGACGTGCGGTCGGATCCGTTGGAAAGTAGACTTGATAAGATTTCCGTGAAGTACTTGAACGCCCAATCCGAGTCCATATACGACCGTGGTGTCCATCACAAGTTGATGTTTTTCTGTAGTCTAAATCCAGACTTTCCAAAACGTGTTGGATTTGGTCTCTTTCCTTCCATGGCCATTGTGACGTGGTAGCCTGATGGAAAACGTGGAAATACTTAGAATTGGTCCCCAATCAACTTCTTTGGTCCTCCATGCCTTCCATGTATGTTTAACACTCTTTTTGATCTAGCTATATATTTCTAAAAATGACATTGAACACACATCATGGCGTATGGTCATATCCGAACATGTGATGTCCTCATCATTCTCACCTTCTTGGCTGCAAGTCGTCCTCGACTTGCTCCAGTTGCATTCAGAAGTTCTTGGTTTGAAGTTGGAATATGGAGCGAAAATTATAGTGTCCGACAACAACCAGGAATGCTCCCCTTCTTTGGGCTGAACCTGTTGAATAAGAGAAACACTAGGAAAACTTTGTGAGACATTATTAGTGTTAGTGCAGCCCCCTATTTGATCATGGTATTGCAGCCCAAAAGGAGAATTTAGATTAGAGCAAATATAAACTTTATGCACCAAATACTCTCCTTTGCAATTATACTTGCCAATAAGGTGATATGTATGATTAGACAAGCATGAAAATTCAGAATATGCAAAAAGCTTCCCCTCTAAACGTTTTAGATCACAAAGAATATCAAATTCAATATAGCCCAAAGTATTTAAAGAAGACATCAATTTGAATTCATCTTGTGCACAAGTAATAGGATAGAAAACTTTATCTTCAGTACATTTGTATGGTTCCAAACCAAAAGAATCACACTTATTCACTACTTGTGACATATGAGTAAAATAATCATCAACACACAAGTCCTCTTTATCACAAGGAATAACAAGTAATTCATCTTGTGACAAAGGTAAATCTATAACAGTTTCTACTATTTGTTGCTCTTGATAAACATGCAAAGTGGACAAGTTTTTAATATCATGGGTCACATCATTCTTGCAAGTATTCGTAGATAACAAAATCTCCTTTTCAGCACTTACGGCAAGCCAAAACAATGAAGCAATATTGTTGTATGAATTGCTAATTAGCATGGTTCGAATTTCAGAATTAAGCCCTTTCATGAACCTACTCATAACATCTTCCTTGCATTCATCTAATCTACCAAACATGACACAAATCTTAAAGCTATGATAGTATTCTTTGGCAGTCCTACTACCTTGCTTCAATTTGTCCAATTTTGCAAGTAAACAATCAGCATAATATTCAGGAACATATTCATCTCGAAAAAGCATTTTAAAATCTTTCCAAGTTTGTGGAACTCTATTGTGCCTACAAATATGTTTCCATGTAATCAAAGCATATTTTGTTAAAGCACTAGAAGCAGCAAAAATCATTTCATGTTCAGACAAGTGATAGCTATCAAATTCTGCATCTACCTTAAGATCCCAATCAATATAAGCTTCAGGATCAAACATACCAGCATATAATGGCAAATGTTGAATGATATCCTGAAGATGAGGGTCTAGTTCCAACTGCTCAAAAATTTCTGTATCACCTGCCATGATTAGTAGAAAACAAGAAACACAAAAACAAGATGTATCCTCCTGTCAACTACTAGATGTGTTGGTTGTAATTCTCTCAAACTGAACTTGTTCAAAACAAGCTCTTACAAGTTCTTACCAAGTAAAACAGGAGGTGACGGCAACCAACAAGACAACAACCTCGAAGATAGTGTATCGGTGCCGCAGCAACAAGACCTGTCAAGCTGTAGTCATATATGTGGAGCTATAGGTGGGCTGAAAACAAGGAATAGCTAGCACCACGTTAGTTAAAATAAAGCAAGCTAAATAATCGTTCAACAGTGGTACCGTGCTGGTCCTAGCCTAGACCAAGCTAGAGACGCGAACCTGGACACAAGGGAAGTCATAACGCACCACCGAAAATAATAGATACATACAATGAACAGATCAACCCCTTTCGTTATTTTTTTTCTTTTATTTTTTCTTCTTTTTTTCTCTTTTTTCTTCTTTTCCTTTTCTTTTGGGGCACTAAAATCTTCTAATTGATGGTGTAATAACCAAAACAAATGACAGCATACAACACCTATCAAAACAGATTTATAATTCTAATTTCAGCTAGCCAGATGCGCAGATCTCCAAGGCGATTGTGGAGTGCTCAGAAAGAATTTTCGACCAAGGTCAGATGCGTTGGAAAGAGCACGAGTTAAGCTTTCCAGATTATACTAAAACACCGAATTTGGAGATTGGACATGGAAACTGCAGGAGTTTTTGTTTTAATGCTGGACAGGAACTCCGAAACAAAAAGTGACAAGAACTCGAAACTCTAAAGGACTAAACTAAGACCAGCAACTCGTCGCAACCGAAAACTCAACAAGCCCTAACTAAGCAGTACTAGCAAAGGCTCAAAGAGTTTATAGGATTGTAGGTAAACCAATCTACTATTTTTTTTTGGCTTTTCTGGACTATAGGAAATTAAAATCAACAAAGAATTGGATAACTCTCACCGATAAACCTTGCTCTGATTACCAACTGATGCGAACCTGCTAGGGTTTGCGCTCGATCTTTCGATGAGAGGGGGATAACTTCGATTTAGACTGGAGAGACGTTCATGGCCCGACTACAACCGTCCAAGGACGCTGCGCCTTAGCAATCGATACACCAACTCCAGCTGTCGCCATGATCTTGTAGAGCACAATCAACCAAACCACTAGGGTAATTCCTGCAAGCAATCAAAGAACAAGCAAGAACAAGCAACTGAATTGCAAATTTCGAGATGATAACCAATCTGAAATCACAAAGGTGGGGTTCCGAAGACTCGAAGACGGGCGGCTGGACCAGCACGCGTGCTTACAAGCAAGTAGCAATGGCTAAACTTTCATCTAAACAAAACCCAAGTGTTCTTGGCGGTGGCTAAGGGGTATAAAACAAGGGAGGATGACCACAGGGGTGCTGGGGTCGTGCTCCAATCCTAGGACGTGTCCATAATGGACTCTACATGATACACGGCCGATTGGGCCAAAATAAGATGGCGCAGCATCATAGGCAGAAAACATCTCGGAGCAAATAGACGATTCTGGACGACTCCAAAGAGATATGGACGTGCGGTCGGATCCGTTGGAAAGTAGACTTGATAAGATTTCCGTGAAGTACTTGAACACCCAATCCGAGTTCGAATACGACCGTGGTGTCCATCACAAGTTGATGTTTTTCTGCAGTCTAAATCCAGACTTTCCAAAACGTGTTGGATTTGGTCTCTTTCCTTCCATGGCCATTGTGACGTGGTAGCCTGATGGAAAATGTGGAAATACTTAGAATTGGTCCCCAATCAACTTGTTTGGTCCTCCATGCCTTCCATGTATGTTTAACACTCTTTTTGATCCAGCTATATATTTCTGAAAATGACAATGAACACACATCATGGCGAATGGTTATATCCGAGCATGTGATGTCCTCATCAATATTTGTTTGGATGCGGCCGAAATCAGCGATTTACCACAGAGACCTTTTCTGTCCACAATGCTGCGTCACATGAATTTGGGCGACTGGGCCGTGAATCAAGTGGGGCCCAATAGGGGTGCGTCCTAGGGTTGTGGGACGACCATAACCATGTCCTGTCCGTCCTCAACCCTCTCTTATACTTCCATTGCCGCCAGAAAAAGATCGGGTTTTGTTTAGATCAAGTTTAGCCTTTGCTACTTGCTTGTAAGCGCGCGTGCTGGTCTAGCCGCCCATCTTCGAGTCTTTGGAACCCCACATTTGTGATTTTAGATTGGTTATCATCTCAAAATTTGCAATTCAGTTGCTTGTTCTACTTGTTCTTGCTTGTTCTTCGATTACTTGCAGGAATTACCCTAGTGGTTTGGTTGATCGTGCTCCACAAGATCGCGGCGACCGCTGGAGTTGGTGTATCGGTTGCTAAGTCGCAGCGTCCTTGGACGCTTGTAGTCAGGCGGTGAATGTCTCTCCAGTCTAAATCGAAGTTATCCCCCTCTCATCGAAAGATTGGGCGCAAACACTAGCGGGTTCACATCATAATAGTGTTGTTTTGGTTCATTTTGGTCAGTTTCGTTATTGTGCCAAAAACCATGCCGGGGTTGCATTCAATGCACCGATTAGGGCTGAAAATGAAACGATGCACCAATTCAGGCCAGACCGAAACAATGCACCGATTCGGTCCAGAAAGGAAACGAACACACCGAATCCACTTTTTTGGACCCAATAGTGATGTTTTGGTTCATTTTGGTCAGTTTCGTTACTGTGCCGAAGACCATGCCGGAGTTGCATTTATAGCAATGGTTTGGGATGAAGAAACGATGGATCCATTCGGTCTAGAAACGAAACGAACGCACCCAGTCCACTTTTTTGGACACAATAGTGATTTTTTGGTTCATTTTGGTCAGTTTTGTAACTGTGCGAAAAACCATGCCGGGGTTGCATTTATTGCAACGGTTTGGGACGAAAACGAAACGATGCACCGATTCGGTACAGAAACAAAGCGAAAGCACCCAATCCACTTATTTTGACCCATTAGTGATGTTTTGGTTCATTTTGGTCAATTTCGTTATTGTGCCCAAAACCATGCCGGGGTTGCTTTTATTGCCACGATTCGGGACGAAAATGAAACTATGCACCTATTCGGGCTAGAAACGAAACAAATAGACCCAATCCACTTTTTTGGACCCAATATTGATATTTTGGTTCATTTTGGTCAATTTCGTTACTATGCCGAACAGCATGCCGAGGTTGTATTTAATGCACCGGTTCGGGCTGGAAACGAAACAATTCACCGATTCGGGCTAGAAACAAAATGAACGCACCCATCCCACTTTTTTGGACCCCAGTAGTGATGTTTTGGTTCGTTTTGGTCACTTTTGTTACTGTACCGAGAACCGTGCCGGGTTAAATTTAATGCATCGATTCGGGCGAGAATCGAAACGAACGCACCCAATCCACTTTTTTAGACCCAATAGTGATGTTTTTGTTCGTTTTGGTCAGTTTCGTTACCGTGCCGAAAACCATGCCGCGGTTGCATTTAATGCACCGATTCTGGCTGGAAACAAAAGGATGCACCGATTCGGTATAGAAATGAAATGAGCACAGCCAATCCACTTTTTTGGACCCAATAGTGATGTTTTGCTTCATTTTAGTCACTTTCGCTACTGTGGCGAAAACCACGCCGGGGTTGCATTTAATGCACAAGTTCGGGCCGAAAAGGAAACGATGAATCGATTGGGGCCAGAAACAAAATGAATGCACCCAATCCACTTTTTTGGACTCAATAGTGATGTTTTGGATCGTTTTGGTCAATTTCGTTACAGTTCCAAAAACCATGTCGGGGTTGCATTTAATGTACCGATTCGGGCTGGAAACGTAAGGATTGACCGATTCAGTATAGAAACGAAATGAACAGACCCAATCTGCTTTTTTGGACCCAATAGTGATGTTTTGGTTCGTTTTGGTCAGTTTCGTTACTGTGTCGAAAAACATGTCGGGGTTGCATCAATTCGGGCCAGAAACGAAACGACGCACCGATTCGGTCCAGAAACAAAACAAACACACTGAATTCACTTTTTTGCACCCAATAGTGAAGTTTTGGTTCATTTTTGTATGTTTTGTTACTATGTCGAAAACCATGCGGGGTTGCATTTATTGTAACGGTTCGGGACGAAAACGAAACGATGCACCGATCGGGCCAGAAACAAAACGAACGCACCCAATCCACTTTTTTGCACCCAATAGTGCTGTTTTGGTTCATTTTTGTCAGTTTCGTTACTATGCCAAAAACCATGCCAGGGTTGCATTCAATGCACCGATTCGGGCCAAAAATGAAACGATGCACAAATTCGGGCCAGACCAAAACAATGCACCAATTAGGGCCGGACCTAAACAAACACACCGAATCCATTTTTTTGGACCCAATAGTGATGTTTTGCTTCATTTGGGTCAGTTTCGTTACTATGCCAAAAACCATGCCGGGGTTGCATTTATTGCAACGGTTTGGGACGAAACGAAATGATGCACCGATTCAGGCCAGAGATAAAACGAACACATCCAATCCACTTTTTTGGACCCAATAGTGATGTTTTGGTTCATTTTGGTCAGTTTCGTTACTGTGCCGAAAACCATGCCTAGGTTGCTTTTATTGCAACGGTTCAGGACAGAAACGAGACGATGCACCGATTCGGTCCAGAAACAAAACGAATGAATCCAGTCCACTTATTTGGACCCAATAGTGATGTTTTGGTTCATTTTGGTCAGTTTCGTTACTGTGCCCAAAACCATGCCGGGGTTGCTTTTATTGCAACGGTTCGGGACGGAAACGAAACGATGCACCGATTCAGGCTAGAAACGAAATGAATAGACCCAATCCACTTTTTTGGACCCAATATTGATGTTTTGGTTCATTTTGGTCAATTCGTGACTGTGCCGAAAAGCATGCCGGGGTTGCATTTAATGCACCAGTTTGGGCTGGAAGCGAAACGATGCACCAATTCGGGCTAGAAACAAAATGAACGCACCCATCCCACTTTTTTGGACCCAGTAGTGATGTTTTAGTTGGTTTTGGTTACTTTCATTACTGTGTCAAGAATCATGCCGGGTTACATTTAATGCACCGATTCGGGCCATAATCGAAACGAACACACCCAATCCACTGTTTTTGACCCAATAGTGATATTTTTGTTCGTTTTGGTCAGTTTCGTTACTGTCCCGAAAACCATGCTGGGGTTGCATTTAATGCACCGATTCGGGCTAGAAACGAAAGGATGCACCGATTTGGTATAGAAACGAAATGAACACACCCAATCCACTTTTTTGGACCCAATAGTGATGTTTTGGTTCATTTTAGTCAGTTTCGTTACTGTGGCGAAAACCATACCGGGGTTGCATTTAATGCATAGGTTCGGGCCAAAAATGAAACGATGAATCAATTGGGGCCAGAAACAAAACGAACGCACCCAATCCACTTTTTTGGACCCAATCGTGGTGTGTTGGTTCGTTTTCGTCCGTTTTGTTACCGCGCCAAAACCATGCCGGGGTTTCATTTAATGCACCAGTTCAGGCCGAAAATGAAACGATGCATCAATTCGGGCAAGAATCGAAATAAAGCACCGATTTGGTCCAGAAACAAAATGAACGCACCCAATCCACTTTTTTGGACCCCTACAGTGATGTTTTGGTTTGTTTTGGTTAGTTTCGTTACTGTGCCGAAAACCATGCGGGGGTTGCATTTAATGCACCGATTCGGGCCGCAAACGAAACGATCCACCGATTCGGGCCAGAAACAAAACGAACACACCCAATCCACTTTTTTGGACCCAATAGTGATGTTTTTGTTCGTTTTGGTCAGTTTCGTTACCGTGCCGAAAACCATGCCGGGGTTGCATTTAATGCACCGATTCGGGCAAGAAACGAAAGGATGCACCGATTCGGTATAGAAATGAAATGAACACACCCAAACCACTTTTTTGGACCCAATAGTGATGTTTTGCTTCATTTTAGTTAGTTTCGTTATTGTGGCGAAAATCACGCCGGGGTTGCATTTAATGCACAGGTTCAGGCCGAAAAGGGAACGATGAATCGATTGGGGCCAGAAACAAAACGAATGCACCCAATCCACTTTTTTGGACCCAATAGTGATGTTTTGGATCGTTTTGGTCAATTTCGTTATAGTTCCAAAAATCATGTCGGGGTTGCATTTAATGTACCGATTCGGGCTGGAAACGAAAGGATGGACCGATTCGGTATAGAAACGAAATGAACAGACCCTATCTGCTTTTTTGGACCCAATAGTGATGTTTTGGTTCATTTTGGTCAGTTTCGTTACTGTGCCGAAAAACATGTCGGGGTTTCATTTAATGTACCAGTTCGGGCCAAAAATGACACGATGCATCAATTCGTGCAAGAAACGAAACGATGCACCGATTCGGTCCAGAAACGAAACGAACACACCGAATTCACTTTTTTGCACATAATAGTGATGTTTTGGTTCATTTTGGAATGTTTTGTTACTGTGTCGAAAACCATGCGGGGTTGGAATTATTGTAACGGTTGGATACGAAAACGAAACGATGCACCGATTCGGGCCAGAAACAAAACGAACGCACCCAATGATGAGGACATCACCGCCAATGATACATCCACACCATATTCTCCTATCATTGCTGGTCCTATTACCCGTGCTCGTGCTAGACAACTTAATTATCAGGTGAGTTCACTCCTGAGTTCATTTTCATCATATTTAGACTGTGGAGACCCGTGCACTCTTGTTTTGCTTAGGAATCATGGAGAGGATCGAGAACGAAAAGGATTCACGCGGGCTGGATTCGGACTGCAGAAAAACATCAAGTTGTGATGGACACCATGGTCACATACGAACTCGGATTGGAGCATTCAAGTACTTCACGGAAATCTTATCAAGTCTAATTTTTAACGGATCCAACCTGACGTCCATATGTTTTTGGAGTCGTCCAGAATCGTCTATTTGCTCCGAGATGTTTTCTGCCCATGATGCTGCGCCATCTTATTTGGCCCAATGGGCCGTGTATCATATAGAGTCCATTATGGACGCGTCCTAGGGTTGGAGCATGACCCCAGCACCCCTGTAGTCATCCTCCCTTGTTTTATACCCCTTAGCCGCTGCCAAGAACACTCGGATTTTGTTTAGATCAAGTTTAGCCATTGCTACTTGCTTGTAAGCACGCGTGCTGGTCCAGCCGCCCGTCTTCGAGTCTTCAGAACCCCATTTCGTTTGTGATTGAGTTTGAGATTGAACACTTCATTCCCATCTAGTAATTTCAGTACTTGTTCGATACTTGTTCTTGCTAGTTCTTCGATTGCTTGCAGGACAGGACCGGGTGACGTGCTTCCACAAGATCACGGCATCCATAAGAGGTGGTGTATCGGTTGCTAAGGCGCAGTCTTTGTATGGCTGTAGTCGGGCCATCAACATGGTCTCCTCCAATCGAGTTATCCCCCACGCCTCTCATCGAAAGATCGGGCGTAAACCCTAGCAGGTTCGAGACGAAAACGAAACGATGCACCGATTCGGGACAGAAACAAAACGAACGCACCCAATGATGAGGACATCACCGCCAACGATACAGCCACTCCATCTTCTCCTATCATTGCCGGTCCTATTACCCGTGCTCGTGCTAGACAACTTAATCATCCGGTGAGTTCACTCCTGAGTTCATGTTCATCATATTTAGAATGTGGAGAGCCATGCACTCTTGTTTTGCTTAGGAATCATGAAGAGGATCATGAACAAAAAGGATTCGCACGGGCTGGATTCGGACTGCAGAAAAACTTCAACTTGTGATGGACGCCACAGTCGCATACAGACTCGGATTGGGACGTTCAAGTACTTCACAGAAAGCTTATCGAGTCTACTTTCCAACGGATCCAACCCAACGTCCATAACTATTCGGAGTCTGCCAGAATTGTCTATTTGTGCCGAGATGTTTTCTGCCCATGATGTTGCGTCATCTTATTTTGGCCCAATGGGCCGTGTATCATGTAGAGTCCATTATGGACACATCCTAGGGTTGGAGCATGACCCCAGAACCCCTGTGGTCATCCTCCCTTGTCTTATACCCCCCGCGCACCAAGAACACTTGGGTTTTGTTTAGATCAAGTTTAGTCATTCCTACTTGCTTGTAACCGCGCGTGCTGGTCCAGCCACCCATCTTCGAGTCTTCATAATCCCACTTCGTTTGTGAATGAGTTTGAGATTGAACACTTCATTCCCATCTAGCAATTTTAGTATTTGTTCGATACTTGTTCTTGCTAGTTCTTCGATTGTTTGCAGGACAAGATCGGGTGACGTGCTTCCACAAGATCACGGCATCCATAGGAGGTGGTGTATCGGTTGCTAAGGCGCAGTCTTTGGAAGGCTGTAGTCGGGCCGTCAATGTCGTCTCCTCCAATCGAGTTATCCCCCACGCCTCTCATCGAAAGATCGGGCATAAACCCTAGCGGGTTCCCATCAGTTGGTATCAGAGCAAGGTTGTTCGGTGAGAGATTCCAATCCTTCCCCTATTTTTTTTCTACAGTACACAAAAGCCAAAAAAAATAAAATCAGTAGATTAGTTTGCCGTGATCCTATAAACCCTTTGAGCCTTGCTAGTACTGCTTAGTTAGGGCTTGTTGAGTTTTCGGTTGCATCGGTCGTGTCGAGTTGCTGGTCTTAGTTCTGGTCGTTTAGAGTTTTGAGTTCTTGTTACGTTTCAGTCACGGTTGTACGCTACCTATTGGTTCCTGTGTTGGGCGAATTTGAGTACTAATTGGTGATCCAATCCGACCAGGAATCGGCTAACTGCGAGAAAAGGAAGACCAAACCGAACCCCCACATCGAGTTGCAATCGGTTTCAGAGTCCGAGTTGCCTGCTACTTCCTGTTACCTTACCGTGCAGCTGTTGCTTTGTGCGTATATATTGACGTGTTCCGGTAAGACAACAGTACTTCATATTCATACTCGACCTCTCCAAGCTTGTGCATAAAATAGATCAGTGCGCCTCACTCTTTTTTTTACCGAAATACCCCTGTACTTTCTGAAAAAGTTTATGTGGTATTTGGCTGTTTGGGATCCTCTTTGTTTATATATTCAGTTTTGAGGACCCCTGAAAAAAAAGAAAAAACAAAAAAAGAAACAAAAGAAAAAGAAGAAAGAAAGGGGCTCATCATTGTGATTGCTTTTCGGTGGGGCGTTGTGACTTCCTTTGTGTCCAGGCTCGCGTCTCTAGCACGGTCTAGGCTAGGACCAACATAGTACCGCCGTTGAACGATTATTCAGCTTGCTTTGTTTTAACTAACGTGGTGCTAGCTATTCCTTGTTTTCAGCCCACCTATAGCTCCACATATCCGACTACAGCTTTACAGGTCTTGTTGCTGCGGCACCGATACACTTCATTCCAGGTTTGCAGACTTGTTGGTAGCCGTGCCCTCCTGTCGAGCAAGGTAAGAATTGGTAAGAGCTTGTATCACAGGTTGAAAGTGAGCGCCTTACAAATAGCTACATCCTATTGGCCCAAGGAAGGAAAGAGACCAAATCCAACACGTTTTGGAAAGTCTGGATTCGGACTACAGGAAAGTGCTGACTTGTGATAGCCGCCTCAACTACATCCGGAATTCGTTTTGGGCGTCTAAGTACTTGATGGATAGCTAATGAAGTTTACTTTCAAAGGGATCCGGACTCACTTTCATATCTTTTCGGATGCGGCCGCAATCATCGATTTACCACAGAGACCTTTTCTGTCCACAATGCCGCGTCACATGAATTTGGGCCGATGGGCCATGTATCAAGTGGGGCCCAATAGGGGTGCATCCTAGGGTTGTGGGACAACCATAACCACGTCCTGGCCGTCCTCTACTCTCTTTTATACTTCCATAGCCGCCACAAATAGATCGGGTTTTGTTTAGATCAAGTTTAGCCTTTGCTACTTGCTTGTAAGCGCGCGTGCTGGTCCAGCCGCCCGTCTTCGAGTCTTTGGAACCCCACCTTTGTGATTTCAGATTGGTTATCATCTCCAAATTTGCAATTCAGTTGCTTGTTCTACTTGTTCTTGCTTGTTCTTCGATTGCTTGCAGGAATTACCCTAAGGGGTTGGTTGATCATGCTCCACAAGATCGCGGCGACCGCTGGAGTTGGTGTATCGGTTGCTAAGGCGCAGCGACCTTGGACGGTTGTAGTCGGGCGGTGAATGTCTCTCCAGTCTAAATCGAATTTATCCCCCTCTCATCGAAAGATTGGTTGCAAACATTAGCGGGATCACATCACAATAGTGCTATTTTGATTCATTTTGGTCAGTTTCGTTACTGTCCAAAAAACCATGTCGGGGTTGCATTCAATGCACCGATTAGGGCCGAAAATGAAATGATGCACCAATTCGGTCCAGACCGAAACAATGCACCGATTCGGTCCAGAAAGGAAACGAACACACCGAATCCGCTTTTTTGATTCATTTTGGTCAGTTTCGTTACTGTGCCAAAGACCATGCTGGGGTTGCATTTATAGCAATGGTTTGGGATGAAAATGAAATGATACATCGATTTGTGCCAGAAACAAAATGAACGCACCAATCCATTTTTTTGGACCCAATAGTGATGTTTTGGTTTATTTTGGTCAGTTTCGTTACTATGCCGAAAACCATGCCGGGGTTGCTTTTATTGCAACGGTTCGGGACAAAAACGAAACGATGCACCGATTCGGGCTAGAAATGAAACGAACGCAACCAAACCACTTTTTTGACACAATAGTGATGTTTTGGTTCATTTTGGTCAGTTTTGTAACTGTGGGTCAGTTTTGTAATTGTGCCAAAAACCATGCAGGGGTTGCATTTATTGCAATGGTTTGGGACGAAAATGAAACGATGCACCGATTCGGTCCAGAAACAAAACGAAAGCACCCAATCCACTTATTTGGACCCAATAGTAATGTTTTGGTTCATTTTGGTCAGTTTCGTTACTGTGTCGAAGACCATGCCGGGGTTGCATTTATTGCAACGGTTCGGGACGGAAATGAAACGATGCAGCGATTCGGGCTAGAAACGAAACGAACGCACCCATATTACTTTTTTGGACCAAGTAGTAATGTTTTGGTTCGTTTTGGTCACTTTCGTTATTGTGCTGAGAACCGTACCGAGTTACATTTACTGCACCGATTAGGGCCAGAAACAAAATAAACGCACCCAATCCACTTTTTTCGACCCAATAGTGATATTTTTGTTCGTTTTGGTCAGTTTCGTTACTGTGCCGAAAACCATGCCCGGGTTGCTTTTAATGCACCGATTCAGGCTGGAAATGAAAGGATGCATCGATTTGGTATAGAAACGAAATGAACACACCCAATCCACTTTTTTGGACCTAATAGTGATGTTTTGGTTCATTTTAGTCAATTTCGTTTCGGTGGCGAAAAACCATGCCGGGGTTCCATTTAATGCACAGGTCCGGGCCGAAAACGAAACGATGAATCGATTGGGGCCAGAAACAAAACGAACGCACCCAATCCACTTTTTTGGACCCCAATAGTGGTGTTTTTGTTCATTTTGGTCAGTTTCGTTACTGCGCCAAAACCATGCCGGGGTTTAATTTAATGCACCGGTTAAGGCTAAAAATGAAACGATGCATCAATTCGGGCCAGAAACAAAATGATGCACCGATTTGGTCGAGAAACAAAACGAACGCACCCAATACACTTTTTTGGACCCCAACAGTGATGTTTTGGTTCTTTTGAGTCAGATTCGTTACTGTACCGAAAACCATGTCGGGGTTGCATCTAATCCACCGATTCGGGCCGCAAACGAAACGATGCACCGATTCGGGCTAGAAACGAAACAAACGCACCCAATCCTCTTTTCTGGACCCAATAATGATGTCTTAGTTCGTTTTGGTCAATTTCGTTACCGTGCCGAAAAGCATGCCGGGGTTGCATTTAATGCACCGGTTCGGTCTAGAAACAAAATGAACGCACCCATCCCACATTTTTGGACCCAATAGTGATGTTATTGTTCATTTTGGTCACTTTTGTTACTGTGCCGAGAACCATGCCGGGTTATATTTAATGCACCAATTCGGGCCAGAATCGAAACAAACGCACCCAATCCACTTTTTGGACCCAATAGTGATGTTTTTGTTCGTTTTGGTCAGTTTCGTTACTGTGCCGAAAACCATGCCGGGGTTCCATTTAATGCACCGATTCGGGCTGCAAATGAAAGGATGCACCGATTCGGTATAGAAATGAAATGAACACACCCAATCCACTTTTTTTGACCCAATAGTGATGTTTTGGTTTGTTTTAGTTTCTTTCGTTACCGTGCCGAACACCATGCCGGGGTTGCATTTAATGCACAGGTTCGGGCCGAAAAAGAAACGATGAATCGATTGGGGCCAGAAACAAAACGAACGCACCCAATCCACTTTTTTGGACCCAATAGTGATGTTTTGGTTCATTTTGGTCAGTTTCGTTACAGTTCTAAAAACCATGTCGGGGTTGCATTTAATGTACCGATTCGGGCTGGAAACGAAAGGATGGACCGATTCAGTATAGAAATGAAACGAACAGACCCAATCCACTTTTTTGGACACTATGTTTTGGTTCGTTTCTGTATGTTTTGTTACTGTGCCAAAAAACATGCTAGGGTTTCATTTAATGCACCAGTTCAGGCCAAAAACGAAATGATGCATCAATTCGGGCCAGAAACGAAACGACACACCGATTCGGTCCAGAAACGAAACGAACACACCGAATCCACTTTTTTGCACCCAATAGAGATGTTTTGGTTCATTTTGGTCAGTTTTGTTGCTGTGCCAAAAACCATGTCGGGGTTGCATTTATTGTAACGGTTCGGGACAAAAACGAAACGATGCACCGATTGGGGCCAGAAACAAAATGAACGCACCCAATACACTTTTTTTTACCCAAAATGATGAGGACATCACATGCTCAGATATGACCATAAGCCATGATGTGTGTTCAATGTCATTTTCAGAAATATATAGCTGGATCAAAAAGAGTGTTAAACATACATGGAAGGCATGGAGGACCAAAGAAATTGATTGGGGACATATTCTAAGTATTACCACATTTCTCATCAGGCTACCACGTCACATTGGCCCAAGGAAGGAAAGAGACCAAATCCAACACGTTTTGGAAAGTCTGGATTCTGATTGCAGGAAAGTGCTGACTTGTGACGGCCGCCACGACTTCAGCCGGACTCTGTTTTGGGCGTCTAAGTACCTGATGAAAAGATAATAAAGTCTATGTTCAGATGGATCCAGACTCACCTTCATATCTGTTGGGATGCGGCCGAAATCAGCGATTTACCACAGAGACCTTTTTCTGTCCACAATGCTGCGTCACATGAATTTGGGCCGATGGGCCGTGTATCAAGTGGGGCCCAATAGGGCTGCGTCCTAGGGTTGTGGGACGACCATAATCACGTCCTGTCCGTCCTCCACCCTCTCTTATACTTCCATAGCCACCACAAGCAGATCGGATTTTGTTTAGATCGAGTTTAGCCTTTGCTACTTGCTTGTAAGCGCGCGTGCTGGTGCCCATCTTCGAGTCTTTGGAACACCACCTTTGTGATTTCAGATTGGTTATCATCTCCAAATTTGCAATTCAGTTGCTTGTTCTACTTGTTCTTGCTTGTTGGAGTTGGTGTATCGGTTGCTAAGGCGCAGCGTCCTTGCATGGTTGTAGTTGGGCCGTGAATGTCTCTCCAGTCTAAATCAAAGTTATCCCCCTCTCATCAAAAGATTGGGCGCAAACACTAGCAGGTTCACATCACAATAGTGTTGTTTTGGTTCATTTTGGTTAGTTTCGTTATTGTGCCAAAAACCATGCTGGGGTTGCATTCAATGCACCGATTCGGGCCGAAAATGAAATGATGCACCAATTCGGTCCAGACCGAAACAATGCACCGATTTGGTCCAGAAAGGAAACGAACACACCGAATCCACTTTTTCGGGCCCAATAGTGATGTTTGGGTTCATTTTGGTCAGTTTCGTTACTATGCCGAAGACCATGCCGGAGTTGCATTTATAGCAACGGTTTGGGACGAAAATGAAACTATGCACCTATTCAGGCTAGAAACGAAACAAATAGACCCAATCCACTTTTTTGGACCCAATATTGATATTTTTGTTCGTTTTGGTCAATTTCATTACTGTGCCGAAAAGCATGCCGGGGTTGTATTTAATGCACCGGTTCGGGCTGGAAACGAAACGATGCACCGATTCGGGCTAGAAACAAAATGAACTCTGATCCACCTCCGCGTGGTTGGGTGCAAAGTTCTTCTAAACTTTTACGCGACTGGTGGGTAAAGGGCGAAACCTCTGCAGAGTGTACAATCTATCATGATAGCCTTGCTCAGGGTCAAAGAGCGGCCTGGATCCTTTTTGATTAGAAGATGCATTTATTTATTTACTACTGTTTAATATCAACTTCTACTTTATTAATTGGGGAAATTCAACCGGGATTCACATAATTGTTGTACCTTCGAGATACCCTCGAATACCTTCGAGACTCCCTCGAATACCCTCGAGAGACCCTTGAATCAAACTA
Source organism: Echinochloa phyllopogon (assembly GCA_033239725.1). NCBI lineage: Eukaryota > Viridiplantae > Streptophyta > Magnoliopsida > Poales > Poaceae > Echinochloa > Echinochloa phyllopogon. The sequence goes on along the minus strand of BTCW01000014.1, from coordinate 32,688,632 downwards.
AAATCAGCCAACTAAAAATGCTAATGCAGTTCAGCCGAGTCAAGCCTTACTTTTTAGCCTTCATAATCTGTGTTGTATTTGCTAAGTAACTCTGTTACTTACACTTGCTGTTGTTATTATTTTTAGGCAAAATCCCGGATGGGTAACAAATGGTTTAGAAGGAGCTGATGTTGTCGAGTTTCCTGAAGATCTGCCTTTCTACTAAGCTGTGCTCAACCAGTCAGTGTCCCTGTGGAGTTTTGGACTTCGGCTTCATTTAGATTAGAGAGAGATTAGTCTTTGAGTCTTCCGCTGTAAATTTTCATTAAGTTTGAGTCAAACTTTGATGTAAAACCTTTTATAATATTCGAGCATTGTGTTCTATTATCATATTTGTTTGCTATATGTGTAATGACTTCCTGGGAACACATATGGCCGCATCTCGGATTTCTGTGTAAATCCGGGTGTGACAGATTGGTATCAGAGCCGTGCTGACTGTAGGAACGCAGCCTAGTTAGAACGGTTGATAAACCATTAGGAGACCACCATGATTTTTGTTTCAGATCATTTAGTCACGTTTTTCAAAACCAGTGCTGTCGAGTCTTGTGTGAATCATGTCCTTAGGTGCTTGATTTGATTGCTATTATGCTTATGTTTGATTTGGATTTTTGTAATGATTGTGATGGTCATAGACGCGAGTCTATCTCCATCTAGTTATAGGACTAAGGTTTAAGGAATATTAGTGAATAAATAGTTGGGTTTTCTATCTCCTCTGCACTTCCTCTGTCTTACTCTCGATCATATCCTTCCAAGTACTGCTATTTTCTTGTGCACCATCTGCAAGCAGGGGTTATCTATTACCGGTTGACGGGAATACTGATGAGAGATATCTTACTATGGTAGATGGTTAACACCAGAGGCAACCCCGGAGGCAGTGGAAGCAATCAGAATCAGAATCCACCACCTCCACCACCCCCACTCACCATGGAGCAGATGATGCAGATGCAACTTCAGCTGACACAGCAGATGGCGCAAACCATAGCACTGATGCAGCAGAATCAGCAGAACCCGCCTCAACAGCACTACGTGCAACCCCGAGATAAAAGGGGCGAGTTTATGAAGGGACGCTCTCCTACCTTCAACAAGTCTAGCGACCCAATGCAAGCAGAGGACTGGCTCAAGGCAGTGGAACGACAGCTGGACATCGCACAGTGCAACGACCGGGAGAAGGTGTTATATGGAAGGGGACAACTCCAGGGAGCAGCTTTGGATTGGTGGGATGCGTACCAATATGCTCACCCCAATCGTGATCAGATCACTTGGCAGGAGTTCAGCGACAGTTTCCGTTCTCACCACGTGCCGGAAGCGCTGATGACCTTGAAGAAGAAGGAGTTCCTGGCATTGAAGCAAGAAGGTATGAGTGTCACCGCTTATCGTGACAAGTTCATTGAGTTGGCCCGTTATGCTCCAGAGGACGTGAATACGGATAGGAAGAAGCAGACCCGATTCCGAGATGGCCTGCACGATACACTCCAATACCAGCTCCTGTGTTCCAAATTCGCCACTTTTCAAGAACTGGTGGATAGCGCACTACTGCTGGAGCACAAGCGCCGTGAGATGGAAGAAAAGAAGAGAAAGCTTCAAGGCACACCGTCAGGAAGCTATGTTCGACCCCGCTTCAATCCCCAGCAAGGAAACCAGCAGATGGTAACCCCGCAGCGTTTCCAAGGACAGTCCGGTTCGATGAACCGCAACCAGTATCAGCTACGACCCCAGTATCAGCAGCGTCCCCCGTACCTACCAGCACCACCTCAGCAGCGACCCTCGAACCAGCCACAGAATGGTCCTGTCCAACGCCCCAACCCGACCGGCAATACACCTACAGCACCAAGGTGTTTCGGATGTGGTGATCTGGGACACTATGCCAACGCCTGCCCTCAAAAGGTCCAGAACACCGTCGATCAGAACAGCAATTCGAGGGTTGGACAACCGCAGAATCCAGTGAGGGGCAAGGTCAACCACATGGGTGCTGAAACCACCGAAGGAGCAACAGATGTCGTTGTGGGTACGTTCCCTATCAACTCGACTCTCGCAACTGTTTTGTTTGATACTGGAGCTTCACATGCTTTCATATCTGCTACTTTCGTGAAAAAGAACATGATGATCTTGCAACCTATGGGGAACCCCATGGTAGTTAGTTCACCTAGGGGAGAACAGTGAGCCACTTTACGTTGCCCCTGTATCACCGTCACAATAAGGGGGGTAGACTTTGTGGCGAACCCAATAGTCCTAGAAACCCTTGGGTTTGACTTGATTTTGGGTATGAGTTGGTTAGCCAGATATGATGGGGTGATTCAATGTTCCAAAAGAACAGTGCAACTGACAGCGAAGACTGGTGAGAAAGTGGAGTATCAAGCAGCTAGTCCCACGGGACATAATCAGATCTATCAAGCCGAGGGTGTAGCACTGGAAGACATCAGAGTGGTGTGCGATTTCCCAGATGTGTTTCCAGATGAGTTACCAGGTATGCCCCCAGACCGCGAGGTTGAATTTGTTATTGATCTTAAACCTGGTACTGCACCTATAGCTAAGAGGCCATATAGAATGGGAGTAAAAGAATTAGAAAAACTTAAGGAGGAATTAAAGGCATTGTTAGCAAAAGGGTATATTCGTCCTAGTTCATCCCCTTGGGGAGCACCAGTTTTGTTTGTGGATAAGAAAGATGGGACTCAGAGATTGTGTGTGGATTATCGAGCTTTGAATGAAGTGACCATCAAGAACAAGTACCCGTTGCCAAGGATTGATGACCTCTTCGACCAGTTGAAAGGAGCATGGGTGTTTTCTAAGATCGATCTCCGATCCGGTTACCATCAGATGAGGATACGAGTGTCTGACATCCCCAAGACAGCTTTCACAACCCGATATGGTTTATATGAGTTCACTGTCATGTCCTTCGGTTTGACAAATGCACCGGCATACTTCATGTATTTGATGAACAGTGTGTTCATGGACTATCTTGATAAATTCGTGGTAGTGTTCATTGATGATATTCTGGTTTTCTCCAAGAATGAGGAAGAGCATGAAGAACATCTGAGATTGGTGATGCAGAGACTTCGAGAGCATCAGTTGTATGCCAAGCTGAGCAAGTGTGAGTTTTGGTTGAAGGAAGTAGCATTCTTGGGACACGTACTGTCCAATGGTGGAGTGGCAGTTGATCCGAAGAAGGTTAGTGATGTGTTGAGTTGGAATCCGCCTAAGGATGTGAGTGAAATCAGAAGTTTCCTTGGAATGGCCGGATACTATCGACGGTTCATTGAAGGATTCTCCAAAATTGCTAAACCCCTGACGGCGTTACTAGAGAAAAACACCAAGTTTGTCTGGACCGAGGCATGTCAAGCCAGCTTCGAGGGTCTGAAGACGAGGCTGACAATAGCACCTGTGCTTGTGTTGCCAGATATTACCAAGAGCTTCTCTATCTACTGCGATGCATCTCATCTAGGATTGGGATGTGTACTCACACAAGAAGGCAGAGTAGTGGCCTATGCTTCGAGGCAGTTGAGGAAGCATGAGCAGAATTACCCGACCCATGATCTGGAATTAGCAGCTGTGGTGCATGCTTTGAAGATTTGGAGGCATTACTTGATTGGACATAAGTGTGATATTTACACTGACCACAAGAGTCTCAAGTATGTGTTCACACAGTCAGATCTGAATATGAGGCAACGTCGATGGCTAGAGTTGATCAAGGACTACGACCTGGAAATTCATTATCATCCAGGGAAGGCCAATCTGGTGGCAGATGCTCTGAGTAGAAGGAGTTACGTGCATAAGATCACGGGACATTGCTTACCGGAGGAACTCAGTTTAGAATTTGAAAGGATGAGTCTAGGATTTGTGACCAGCGTCACCGAGATGGCAGTAGAACCGACCTTGGAACAAGAGATTTGAAAAGGACAGCTCGCAGATGAGAAGATCAAGGAGATCGTAGAACTAGTGGCATTAGGAAAAGCCCCTGGTTTTCGAGTGGATGACCAAGGAACGTTGTGGTATGAGAAGAGGATCTGTGTACCAGATATAGTACAGATCAGGGATGCAATTCTCAGAGAAGCCCATGAATTGGCATATTCAATACACCCAGGTAGTACCAAAATGTACCAAGATATCAAAGAGAGATTTTGGTGGTATGGAATGAAGAGAGATGTGGCCACATACGTAGCTCTATGTGACACATGTCAGAGAGTCAAGGCTGAACATCAGAAGCCAGCAGGTTTGCTCCAACCCCTGAAGGTACCTGAATGGAAGTGGGAAGAAGTCGGTATGGATTTCATCACTGGCTTACCTCGCACTCAGAGGGGATTTGACTCAATTTGGGTAATCGTGGATCGTCTGACCAAGGTGGCACATTTTCTTCCAGTAAAGACCACCTACACAGGAGCCAGACTAGCAGAATTGTATATGGAGAGGATTGTGTGTTTGCACGGGGTACCGAAAAGAATAGTGTCAGATCGAGGTACCCAATTCACATCACATTTTTGGCGACAATTGCATGAGTCTATGGACACTAAGCTACAGTTCAGTTCAGCTTACCATCCGCAGACAGATGGGCAGACAGAACGTACGAATCAGATATTGGAGGATATGTTGAGGGCATGTGCTCTACAATATGGTGTCAGTTGGGACAAGAGTTTACCATACGCAGAGTTTTCATACAACAACAGTTATCAGAAGAGTTTGCAGATGGCGCCATTCGAGGCCCTGTATGGTAGAAAGTGTAGGACACCACTGTTCTGGAATCAGACTGGAGAAAGTCAGGTGTTTGGACCTGAGGTACTAAGAGAGGCCGAACGGCAAGTGCAGATAATCAGGCAGAATTTGAAAGTGGCACAATCCAGACAGAAGAGTTATGCAGATAACCGATGAAGGGACCTCAATTTCGAGGTGGGAGACTTCGTGTATCTCAAGGTGTCACCAATGAGAGGCGTGAAGAGGTTCAACATGAAGGGCAAGCTAGCACCTCGATATATTGGACCGTTCGAGGTACTTGGCCGGAAAGGAGAGGTGGCATATCAGTTAGAGCTACCAGAGAAGTTAGCCGGAGTACACGATGTGTTCCATGTATCTCAATTGAAAAAGTGCTTGCGAGTACCTGAGGAACAAATTCCGATTGATGAGCTGAATGTAGAGGAAGATCTTACCTATACTGAGCATCCTGTCAGAATTTTGGAAGAATCAGAGAGAGTCACCAGAAACAAGGTGATCAAGATGTGCAAGGTTCAGTGGAGTCGTCATTCAGAGGATGAAGCAACTTGGGAAAGGGAGGAAGACCTCAGAGCAGAGTATCCACAGTTATTCCCGTCCGCATCCGAATCTCGAGGACGAGATTCATCTTAAGGGGGGTAGGTTTGTAACACCCTAAAAATGCCCATTTTGAAATTTAGTAATTAAATCGCTTTTATTTAATTTATGCTCATATATATCTAGTGAAAACAATTATTTATGAGAAATAAAATCAAAGATAAGGCTAGAAACACTTTTGATGCATTCATGCTGGCTGCATTGAGTTTCGTTTGTTTGAAGTTCAAATCGGATTTTAAAAATCCAATTTCAAGTTTTGCTTTAGGGCTTGCCCTCTAAATTCCTTTTCTGGCGCTGGGCCGTTTCCCTTTCGAGACCGTCGTCTTCGACAAGGACTCTGTCTCGAGACCGACTCCGACGCTACCGCCTTCGCCGAATCTTTCCCTGACGCGCACGCCAAGACTTGGACTCGAGATCGGACTTTGCTCTATTTATAGTCGCCTTTAGTCGCCGCCTTGATTCTCCTTTCAATTCATCCCAATCGTGCCGCAACCCTAGTTGTCGTTCTCGCCGAGAAGTTCCGCCTCACTCAAGACCGTTCTCATCGGAAGAAGTTCCGCCTCGCTCGAGACCCACCCTCGATCTTCGCCGTCGGAGCTTCGCACTCGTCGGAAAGCACTCCAGGAGGTTCGCCTTGAAAACCCGAAGCTCTCCATAGCGTTCTTGCTCCGATTCTTGCCATACTCTGCGCTAATTTTAGTCCGCTGTCGACCCAGTAGTTTCTCCGCCGCTTTGTTCGAGCGTCGCTAGCGTCAAGCCTCGAAGCCAGCATACCCCTCGAAAAGCCGTTTTGTTTTGAGCCATTAGATCTAGATCCAACACCGCCGCGTCAGTTCGAGGCCCTGCTCGAACCGGAGGGTGCCTTTGAAGCTGACTGTTTTGCAAAAGAAGCCTTCACGTTTTTTAGATCAACCCGCAGTCCAACTTAGTTCAAAAGTATTTACAAATAAGTCCTTTTTCTTTTGTTTTAACCCCTGCAAGTTTTTAAAGTTGCGCCCAGGGCCCAGTTTTGTCTTTTAACAGGAAAACCCTCGAAACTTTCGCAGTTTAGCCTCGAACCGTAGAGACGCCATAGCTTCTCTGTTTTAGCTCCGATTTGAGTAATTTTCGCGTTCTTGTGATCGTAGCGAAGCGTAGATTAGTTTCGAAGCTTTCTTTCTTCTGTTCTTTATTGTTTGGTGTACTGTTCTAATAGATTAATATTGTTTGCATGTACTGGCTTGTTCGGTTGCTTGTGTGTTCCTTCGAGAGTCTAGTTGGTGAGCAGTACGCGTTCGAGTTCGAGGGGTACCGGGACCAGCAGTATCAGGAACAGCAGCAGCAGCACTTTGTAGAAGGCAAGTACAGCACGGACAATCCTTGCTACCTAAACACCTTTACCCATTAATTACGGCATATGCATGTGTCTAATTTTGATCCTATTAAGGTTGTACCTAGTCTGTTTATCCTTTACCTTGATTACCTTGGGTTTATTTGCATTTGGGTAGAAATTTGCTAGGCGCAACTACTGTCACAATTATTTTACTATTAATTATGACTTAATGGTTCACTTCAACGTTAATGGTAAAATTTGCTTTTTAGCAACTTGGATCAGGGAGCTAGGGCGTATGCTTCGAGCCTGGCCCTAGTGTCTCTCCGTAAGGACTGGTTCTTAAAGCGGCAACCCAGGAGCCTGTCGCCACCGCCGGAACTATAATGGCTCTGGTCTTGGACAAGTAACTTGTACGGCTCTAATTCAACAGTGGTTACCGGTGGGCCACCGGCGTTATGGGAAGCATGGGTGAGAGTATGGTTTGATCCACCGAGGACGGAATAGCCGTTGGCTATGCCCTCGTGAGGCACAGTCCCGTGTTGGGAGCTTCCGTTTGGCGGAGGTTCCACACGTTGCGCTATCTTATTCTGCTATTGCTGTTATTTTTCTTCTGCGCTTGGACGCCATTGACCCTCCTATTCGGAGCGCCCTGGGAGTCAGTCAATCTCGGTGCCTTGGGTCATGCTGCCTAGGTTGTACCATAACGGCTACTGTTTTGTTAAAGTGTCTTGTGAAAAGCCTCGTAGCGTCCCTATGCGGTCACACCTCGGAAGTGTGATTTGTGAGGTCTGATCCACCTCCGCGTGGTTGGGTGCAAAGTTCTTCTGAACTTTTACGCGACTGGTGGGTAAAGGGCGAAACCTCTGCAGAGTGTACAATCTATCATGATAGCCTTGCTCAGGGTCAAAGAGCGGCCTGGATCCTTTTTGATTAGAAGATGCATTTATTTATTTACTACTGTTTAATATCAACTTCTACTTTATTAATTGGGGAAATTCAACCGGGATTCACATAATTGTTGTACCTTCGAGATACCCTCGAATACCTTCGAGACTCCCTCGAATACCCTCGAGAGACCCTCGAATCAAACTAAAATCAGCCAACTAAAAATGCTAATGCAGTTCAGCCGAGTCAAGCCTTACTTTTTAGCCTTCATAATCTGTGTTGTATTTGCTAAGTAACTCTGTTACTTACACTTGCTGTTGTTATTATTTTTGGGCAAAATCCCGGATGGGTAACAGATGGTTTAGAAGGAGCTGCTGTTGTCGAGTTTCCTGAAGATCTGCCTTTCTACTAAGCTGTGCTCAACCAGTCAGTGTCCCTGTGGAGTTTTGGACTTCGGCTTCATTTAGATTAGAGAGAGATTAGTCTTTGAGTCTTCCGCTGTAAATTTTCATTAAGTTTGAGTCAAACTCTGATGTAAAACCTTTTATAATATTCGAGCATTGTGTTCTATTATCATATTTGTTTGCTATATGTGTAATGACTTCCTGGGAACACATATGGCCGCATCTCGGGTTTCTGTGTAAATCCGGGTGTGACATGAACGCACCCATCCCACTTTTTTGGACCCCAGTAGTGATGTTTTGGTTTGTTTTGGTCACTTTTGTTACTGTGCCGAGAACCGTGCCGGGTTAAATTTAATGTATCGATTCGGGCCAGAATCGAAACGAACGCACCCAATCCACTTTTTTGGACCCAATAGTGATGTTTTTTTTCGTTTTGGTCAGTTTCGTTACCGTGCCGAAAACCATGCCGGGGTTGCATTTAATGCACCGATTCGGGCTGGAAATGAAAGGATGCACCGATTCGGTATAGAAATGAAATGAACACACCAAATCCACTTTTTTGGACCCAATAGTGATGTTTTGCTTCATTTTAGTCAGTTTCGTTACTGTGGCGAAAACCACGCCGGGGTTGCATTTAATGCACAGGTTCGGGCCGAAAAGGAAACGATGAATCGATTGGGGCCAGAAACAAAACGAATGCACCCAATCCACTTTTTTGGACCCAATAGTGATGTTTTGGATCGTTTTGGTCAATTTCATTATGGTTCCAAAAACCATGTCGGCGTTGCATTTAATGTACCGATTCGGGCTAGAAACGAAAGGATGGATCGATTCAGTATAGAGACGAAATGAACAGACCCAATCTGCTTTTTTGGACCCAATAGTGATGTTTTGGTTCATTTTGGTCAGTTTCGTTACTGTGCCGGAAAACATGCCGGGGTTTCATTTAATGCACCAGTTCGGGCCAGAAATGACACGATGCATCAATTCGGGCCAGAAACGAAACGATGCACCGATTCGGTCCAGAAACGAAACGAACACACCGAATTCACTTTTTTGCACCCAATAGTGATGTTTTGGTTCATCTTTGTATGTTTTGTTATTGTGTCAAAAACCATGAGGGGTTGCATTTATTGTAACGGTTCGGGACGAAAATGAAACGATGCACCGATTCGGGCCAGAAACAAAATGAACGCACCCAATCCACTTTTTTGCACCCAGTAGTGCTGTTTTGGTTCATTTTGGTCAGTTTTGTTACTGTGCCAAAAACCATGCCAGGGTTGCATTCAATGCACCGATTCGGGCCAAAAATGAAACGATGCACAAATTCGGGCCAGACCAAAACAATGCACCAATTTGGGCCGGACCTAAACAAGCACACCGAATCCACTTTTTTGGACCCAATAGTGATGTTTTGGTTCATTTTGGTCAGTTTCCTTACTATGCCAAAAACCATGCCGGGGTTGCATTTATTGCAACGGTTTGGGACGAAATGAAACGATGCACCGATTCGGGCCAGAAATAAAACGAACACGTCCAATCCACTTTTTTGGACCCAATAGTGATGTTTTGGTTCATTTTGGTCAGTTTCGTTACTGTGCCGAAAACCATGCCTGGGTTTCTTTTATTGCAACGGTTCAGGACAGAAACGAGACGATGCACCGATTCGGTCCAGAAACAAAACGAATGAATCCAGTCCACTTATTTGGACCCAATAGTGATGTTTTGGTTCATTTTGGTCAGTTTCGTTACTGTGCCCAAAACCATGTCGGGGTTGCATTTGTTGCAACGGTTCGGGACGGAAATGAAACGATGCACCGATTTGGGCTAGAAACAAAACGAACACAGCCATCCGACTTTCTTGACCTAGTAATGATGTTTTTGTTTGTTTTGGTCAATTTCGTTACTGTGCCAAAAAGCATGCCGGGGTTGCATTTAATGCACCAGTTCGGGCTGGAAGTGAAACGATGCACCGATTCGGGCTAGAAACAAAATGAACGCACCCATCCCACTTTTTTGGACCCAGTAGTGATGTTTTAGTTGGTTTTGGTTAGTTTCATTACTGTGCCAAGAATCATGCAGGGTTACATTTAATGCACCGATTCGGGCCATAATCGAAACGAACACACCCAATCCACTGTTTTCGACCCAATAGTGATATTTTTGTTCGTTTTGGTCAATTTTGTTATTGTGCCAAAAACCATGCTCGGTTGCATTTAATGCACCGATTCGGGCTGGAAACGAAAGGATGCATCGATTCGGTTTAGAAACGAAATGAACACACCCAATCCACTTTTTTGGACCCAATAGTGATGTTTTGGTTCATTTTGGTCAGTTTCGTTATTGTGCCCAAAAGCATGCCGGGGTTGCTTTTATTGCAATGGTTCGGGACGAAAACGAAACGATGCACCGATTCGGGCTAGAAACGAAACGAAAAGACCCAATCCACTTTTTTGGACCCAAGATTGATGTTTTGGTTCGTTTTGGTCAATTTCCTTACTGTGCCGAAAAGCATGTCGGGGTTGCATTTAATGCACCGGTTCGGGCTGGAAAAGAAACGATGCACTGATTCGGGCTAGAAACAAAATGAATGCACCCATTCCACTTTTTTGGACCCAGTAGTGATGTTTTGGTTCGTTTTGGTCAGTTACGTTACTGTGCCGAGAACCGTGCCGGGTAACATTTAATGCACCGAATCGGGCCAGAATCGAAACGAACGCACCCAATCCACTTTTTTCGACCCAATAGTGATATTTTTGTTCGTTTTGGTCAGTTTCGTTACTATACCGAAAACCATGCCGGGGTTGCATTTCATGCACCGATTCGGGCTGCAAACAAAACGATGCACCGATTCGGTATAGAAACGAAACGAACACACCCATTCCACTTTTTTGGGCCCAATAGTGAGGTTTTGGTTCATAATCAAATAGAGGGCTACAATATCATAATCAAATAGAGGGCTGGGCTAACACTAGTGATGTTTTGCAAAGTTTTGCTAGTTTTTCTCTTAAGCAACAGGGTCAGCCCAAAGAATGGTAGCATTGTTGGTTGTGGTCATGCAACATGGATGTACTTCCGGGCTCAAACAACAAAGGAATCACCTTAGAATGCCACAAGAGCAAGTCGAGGATGACCTGCAGCCAAGAAGGGGAGAATGATGAGGACATCATCTGCTTAAATATGACCATATTAATGCCCGATCTTTCGATGAGAGGCGTGGGGGATAACTCAATTGGAGGAGACGACGTTGACGGGCCGACTACAGCCTTCCAAAGACACCGCCTTAGCAACCGATACACCACCTCCTATAGATGCCGTCGTCTTGTGGAAGCACGTCACCCGGTCCTATCCTAAAAGCAGTCGAAGAACTAACAAGAACAAGTATCGAACAAGTACTAAAATTACTAGATGGGAATGAAGTGTTCAATCTCAAACTCAATCACAAACGAAGCGGGGTTCTGAAGACTCGAAGATGGGCAGCTGGACCAGCACGCGCGCTTACAAGCAAGTAGCAATGGTTAAACTTGATCTAAACAAAACCCAAGTGTTCTTGGCGGAGGCTAAGGGGTATAAGACAAGGGAGGATGACCACAGGGGTGCTGGGGTCGTGCTCCAACCCTAGGACGCGTCCATAATGGACTCTACATGATACACGGCCCATTGGGCCAAAAATAAGATGACGCAGCATCATGGGTAGAAAACATCTCGGCGCAAATAGACGATTCAGGCCGACTCCGAATAGATATGGACGTGCGGTCAGATCCGTTGGAAAGTATACTTGATAAGCTTTCCGCGAAGTACTTGAACGTCCCAATCCGAGTCTTTATGCCACTGTGGCGTCCATCACAAGTTGAAGTTTTTCTGCAGTCTGAATCCAGCCCGCGCGAATCCTTTTCGTTCTCGATCCTCTCCATGATTCCTAAGCAAAACAAGAGTGCACGGGTCTCCATATTCTAAATATGATGAACATGAACTCAGGAGTGAACTCACCGGATGATTAAGTTGTCTAGCACGAGCACGGGTAATAGGACCGGCAATGATAGGAGAAGATGGCATGGCTGTATCGTTGGCGGTGATGTCCTCATCAGTTACTGTGCCAAGAACTGTGCCGCGTTACATTTAAAGCACTGATTCGGGCTAGAATCGAAACGAACGCACCCAATCCACTTTTTTTGACCCAATAGTGATATTTTTGTTTGTTTTGGTCAGTTTCGTTACTGTGCCGAAAACCATGCCGGGGTTGCATTTAATGCACTAATTCGGGCTGGAAACGAAAGGATGCACCGATTCGGTATAGAAACGAAATGAAAACACCCAATCCACTTTTTTGGACCCAATAGTGATGTTTTGGTTCATAATCAAATGGAGGGCTACAATATCATAATCAAATAGAGGGCTGGGCTAACACTAATGATGTCTTGCAAAGTTTTGCTAGTTTTTCTCTTAAGCAACAGGGTCAGCCCAAAGAATGGGAGCATTGTTGGTTGTGGTCATGCAACATGGATGTACTTCCGGGCTCAAACAACAAAGGAATCACCTTAGAATGCCACAAGAGCAAGTCAAGGATGACCTGCAGCCAAGAAGGGGAGAATGATGAGGACATCACCTGCTTAGATATGACCATATTAATGGCTTGTAAACAAAAGGTGAATCAATCGTATATCATGATTATTGTTGCTACATTTGATGAATTGATGCTGCACCATGATGTATGTTCATTATCATTTTCAGAAATACATATGTGGATAAAAAAGAGTGCTAGACACACATGGAAGGCATGTAAGACCAAAGAAGATTAGGGACCAAGCTCAAGTGTTCCTCACGTCCTCCACTAGGCCACCACGTCACTTTGGGCCCAAAGATGGAAAGAGATCAAGTCCAACACGTTTTGGAGACTGGATTTGGACTGCAGAAAAGCATCGACTTGTGATGGACGTCACGGTCGCATACAGACTCCGTTTTGGGAGTTCAAGTAGTTGATAAGCTTTTCGTGAAGTACTTGATCCTCTTCATGATTCCTAAGCAAAACAAGAGTGCACGGCTCTCCACATTCTAAATATGATGAACATGAACTCAGGAGTGAACTCACCGGATGATTAAGTTGTCTAGCACTAGCACGGGTAATAGGACCGGCAATGATAGGAGAAGATGGCGTGGCTGTATCGTTGGCGGTGATGTCCTCATCAGTTACTGTGCCGAGAACCGTGTCGGGTTACATTTAATGCACCGATTGAGGCTAGAATCGAAACGAACGCACCCAATCCACTTTTTTGACCCAATAGAGATATTTTTGTTTGTCTTGGTCAGTTTTGTTACTGTGCTGAATACCATACCGGGGTTGCATTTAATGCACCGATTCGGGCTGGAAATGAAAGGATGCATCGATTCGGTATAGAAACGAAATGAACACACCCAATCCACTTATTTGGACCCAATAGTGATGTTTTTGTTCGTTTTAGTCAGTTTCGTTACTGTGCCGAAAACCAAGCTGGGGTTGCAGTTAATGCACAGGTTCAGGCCGAAAATGAAATGATGAATCGATTGGGGCCAGAAACAAAACGAACGCACCCAATCCACTTTTTTGGACCCAATCGTGATATTTTGGTTCATTTCGGTCAGTTTTGTTACTGTGCCCGAAAACAGTGTCGGGGTTGCATTTAATGTACCGATTCGGGCTGGAAACGAAAGGATGCACCGATTCAGTATAGAAACGAAATGAACAGACTCAATCCACTTTTTTGGACCCAATAGTTATGTTTTGGTTCATTTTGATCAGTTTCATTATTGTGCCAAAAAACATGTCGGGGTTTCATTTAATGCACCAGTTCGGGCCAAAAACGAAACGATGCATCAATTGGGGCCAGAAACGAAACGACACACCGATGCGGTCCAGAAACAAAACGAATACACCAAATCCACTTTTTTGCACCCAATAGTGATGGTTTGGTTCATTTTGGTCAGTTTTGTTACTATGCCAAAAACCATGACGGGGTTGCATTTATTGTAACGGTTCGGGATGAAAACGAATAGATGCACCGATTCGGGAAAGAAACAAAACGAACGCACCCAATCCACTTTTTTGGAACCAATAGTGATGTTTTTGTTCATTTTGGTCAGTTTCGTTACTGTGCCAAAAACCATGCCGGGGTTGCATTCAATGCACCGATTCGGGCTGAAAACGACACGATGCACCAATTCGGGGCAGACCGAAACAATGCACCAATTCGGTCCAGAAAGGAAACGAACACACCGAATCCACTTTTTTGGACCCAATAGTTATGTTTTGGTTCATTGTGGTCAGTTTCGTAACTGTGCCGATAAACATATCGGGGTTGCATTTATTGCAACAGTTTGGGACGAAAACGAAACGATGCACCGATTCGGTCCAGAAACAAAACGAATGCACCCAATCCACTTATTTGGACCCAATAGTGATGTTTTGATTGATTTTGGTCAGTTTTGTTACGGTGCCCAAAACCATGCCGGGGTTGCATGTATTTCAACGAATGCACCGATTGGAGCTAGAATTGAACGAACACACCCAATCCACTTTTTTCGACCCAATAGTGATGTTTTTACTCATTTTGGTCAGTTTTGTTACAGTTCCAAAAACCATGTCGGGGTTGCATTTATTGTACCGATTCGGGCTGGAAACAAAAGGATGCACCGATTCGGTATAGAAACGAAATGCACAGACCCATTCCACTTTTTTGGACCCAATAGTGATGTTTTGGTTCATTTTAGTCAGTTTCGTTACTGTGCCGAAAACCATGCCGGGGTTTCATTTAATGTAGCGGTTTGGGATGACAATGAAACTATGCACCGATTCGGTCCAGTAACAAAGCGAACGCACCCAATCAACTTATTTGGACCCAATAGTGATGTTTTGGTCAGTTTGGTTACTATGTCGAAAACCATGCGGGGGTTGCATTTAATACACCGATTCGGGCCAGAAACGAAACGAATGCAACCAATCCACTTATTTGGACCCAATAGTGATGTTTTGGTTCATTTTGGTAAGTTTCGGTACTATGCCCAAAACCATGCCGGGTTGCATTTATTGCAACGGTTCGGGACGGAAACAAAACGATGCACCGATTTGGGCTAGAAATGAAACAAACGCACCGACTCCACTTTTTTGGACCCAATATTGATGTTTTGGTTCATTTTGGTTAGTTTCGTTACTGTGCCAAAAACCATGCCGGGGTTGCATTCAATGCACCGATTCGGGCCGAAAACGAAACGATGCACCAATTTGGGCCAGACCAAAACGATGCACGCATTTGGTCCATAAAGGAAACGAACAAACCGAATCCACTTTTTTGGACCCAATAGTGATGTTTTGGTTCATTTTGGTCAGTTTCGTTACTGTGCCGAAAACCATGCCGGGGTTGCATTTATTGCAACGGTTTGGGACGAAAACGAAACAATGCACCGATTCTGTCCAGAAACACAACGAACGCACGCAATCCACTTTTTTGGACTCAATAGTGATGTTTTGGTTCATTGGTCAGTTTTGTTACTGTGCAAAAAACCATGTCGGGGTTGCATTTAATATACCGATTTGGGCTGGAAACGGAAGGATGCACCGATTCGCTATAGAAACGAAATGAACAGACCCAATCCACTTTTTTTGCACCCAATAGTGATGTTTTGGTCCGTTTTGGTCAGTTTCGTTACTGTGCCGAAAACCATGCAGGGGTTGCTTTTATTGCAACGGTTTGGGACGACAATGAAACGATGCACCGATTCAGTCCAGTATAAAGCGAACGCACCCAATCAACTTATTTGGACCCAATAGTGATGTTTTGGTTGGTTTTGGTCAGTTTCGTTACTATACCCAAAACCATGTCGGGGTTGCATTTATTGCAACGGTTCAGGACGGAAACGAAACGATGCACCGATTTGGGCTAGAAACGAAACGAACACACCCATCCCACTTTTCTGACCTAGTAATGATGTTTTTTTTTGTTTTGGTCAATTTCATTACTGTGCAGAAAAGCATATCGGGGTTGCATTTAATGCATCGGTTCGGGCTAGAAACGAAACGTTACACCGATTTGGGCTAGAAACAAAAGGAACGCACCCACCCACCCATCGTTTTGGTCACTTTCGTTACTGTGCCGAGAACCGAGCCGGGGTTACATTTAATGCACCGATTCGGGCCATAATCGAAACGAACGCACCCAATCCACTTTTTTGACCCAATAGTGATGTTTATGTTCGTTTTGGTCAGTTTCGTTACTGTGCCGAAAACCATGCCGGGGTTTCATTTAATGCACTAGTTCGTGCCAAAAATGAAACGATGCACCAATTCGGCCCAGAAATGAAACGGCGCACAGCCAATCCACTTTTTTGGACCTAATAGTGATGTTTTGGTCAGTTTGGTTACTATGTCGAAAACCATGCGGGGGTTGCATTTAATAAACCGATTCGGGCCAGAAACGAAACGAAAGCAACCAATCCACTTATTTGGACCCAATAGTAATGTTTTGGTTCATTTTGGTAAGTTTCGTTACTATGCCCAAAACCATGCCGGGGTTGCATTTATTGCAACGGTTCGGGACGGAAATGAAACGATGCACCGATTCACGCTAGAAATGAAACAAACGCACCAACTCCACTTTTTTGGACCCAATATTGATGTTTTGGTTCATTTGAGTCAGTTTCGTTACTGTGCCAAAAACCATGCCGGGGTTGCATTCAATGCACCGATTCGGGCCGAAAACGAAACGATGCACCAATTTGGGCCAGACCAAAACGATGCACCCATTTGGTCCATAAAGGAAATGGATAAACCAAATCCACTTTTTTGGACCCAATAGTGATGTTTTGGTTCATTTTGGTTAGTTTCGTTACTGTGCCAAAAACCATGCCGGGGTTGCATTGGGTTCCATTTAATGCAACGATTCGGGCTGCAAACGAAAGGATGCACTGATTCGGTAAAGAAATGAAATGAACACATGCAATCCACTTTTTTGGACCCAAAAGTTATGTTTTGGTTCATTAGTTAGTTTGGTTAGTGTGCCGAAAACCATGCCTGGGTTGCATTTAATGCACAGGTTCGGGCCGAAAACGAAACGATGAATCGATTGGGTCCAGAAAAAAACAAACGCACCCAATCCACTTTTTTGGACCCAATAGTGGTGTTTTGGTTCGTTTTGGTCAGTTTCATTACAGTTCCAAAAACAATGCCGGGGTTGCATTTAATGTACCGATTCAGGCTAGAAACGAAAGGATGAACCGATTCGGGCAAGAAATAAAAGGAACGCACCCATCCCACTTTTTTGGACCCGGTAGTGATATTTTGGTTCGTTTTGGTCACTTTCATTATTGTGCCGAGAACCGTGCCTGGTTACATTTGATGCACCGATTCGAGCCAGAATCGAACGAACACGCCCAATCCACTTTTTTCGACCCAATAGTGATGTTGTTATTCGTTTTGGTCAGTTTTGTTACAGTTGCAAAAACCATGTCGGGGGTTGCATTTAATGTACCGATTCGGGCTGGAAATAAAAGGATGCACCGATTCGGTATAGAAACAAAATGCACACACCCATTCCACTTTTTTGGACCCAATATTGATGTTTTGGTTCGTTTTGGTCAGTTTCGTTACTATGCCGAAAACCATGCCGGGGTTTCATTTAATGCACCCGTTTGGGCCAAAAACGAAACGATGCACCAATTTGGGCGAGAAACGAAACGACGCACCGATTCGGTCCAGAAACGAAACGAATACATCGAATCCACTTTTTTGGACCCAATAGTGATGTTTTGGTTCATTTGTGTCAGTTTCGTTACTGTGCCAAAAACCATGCCGGGGTTGCATTTAATGCACCGATTCGGGCCGAAAACGAAACGATGCACCGATTTGGGCCAGACCAAAACGATGCACCCATTTGGTTCATAAAGGAAATGAACAAACCGAATCCACTTTTTTTGACCCAATAGAGATGTTTTGGTTCATTTTGGTCAGTTTCGTTACTGTGCCTAAAATCATGCCGGGGTTACATTTATTGCAACGGTTTGGGATGAAAACGAAACAATGCACCGATTCTATCCAGAAACACAACGAACGCACCCAATGCACTTTATTAGACCCAATAGTGATGGTTTGGTTCATTGGTCGGTTTTGTTACTGTGCCAAAAACCATGTCGGGGTTGCATTTAATATACCGATTTGGGCTGGAAACGGAAGGATGCACCGATTCGCTATAGAAACGAAATGAACAGACCCAATCCACTTTTTTTGCACCCAATAGTGATGTTTTGGTCCGTTTTGGTCAGTTTCGTTACTGTGCCGAAAACCATGCAGGGGTTGCTTTTATTGCAACGGTTTGGGACGACAATGAAACGATGCACCGATTCAGTCCAGTATAAAGCGAACGCACCCAATCAACTTATTTGGACCCAATAGTGATGTTTTGGTTGGTTTTGGTCAGTTTCGTTACTATACCCAAAACCATGTCGGGGTTGCATTTATTGCAACGGTTCAGGACGGAAACGAAACGATGCACCGATTTGGGCTAGAAACGAAACGAACACACCCATCCCACTTTTCTGACCTAGTAATGATGTTTTTTTTTGTTTTGGTCAATTTCATTACTGTGCAGAAAAGCATATCGGGGTTGCATTTAATGCATCGGTTCGGGCTAGAAACGAAACGTTACACCGATTTGGGCTAGAAACAAAAGGAACGCACCCACCCACCCATCGTTTTGGTCACTTTCGTTACTGTGCCGAGAACCGAGCCGGGGTTACATTTAATGCACCGATTCGGGCCATAATCGAAACGAACGCACCCAATCCACTTTTTTGACCCAATAGTGATGTTTATGTTCGTTTTGGTCAGTTTCGTTACTGTGCCGAAAACCATGCCGGGGTTTCATTTAATGCACTAGTTCGTGCCAAAAATGAAACGATGCACCAATTCGGCCCAGAAATGAAACGGCGCACAGCCAATCCACTTTTTTGGACCTAATAGTGATGTTTTGGTCAGTTTGGTTACTATGTCGAAAACCATGCGGGGGTTGCATTTAATAAACCGATTCGGGCCAGAAACGAAACGAAAGCAACCAATCCACTTATTTGGACCCAATAGTGATGTTTTGGTTCATTTTGGTAAGTTTCGTTACTATGCCCAAAACCATGCCGGGGTTGCATTTATTGCAACGGTTCGGGACGGAAATGAAACGATGCACCGATTCACGCTAGAAATGAAACAAACGCACCAACTCCACTTTTTTGGACCCAATATTGATGTTTTGGTTCATTTGAGTCAGTTTCGTTACTGTGCCAAAAACCATGCCGGGGTTGCATTCAATGCACCGATTCGGGCCGAAAACGAAACGATGCACCAATTTGGGCCAGACCAAAACGATGCACCCATTTGGTCCATAAAGGAAATGGATAAACCAAATCCACTTTTTTGGACCCAATAGTGATGTTTTGGTTCATTTTGGTTAGTTTCGTTACTGTGCCAAAAACCATGCCGGGGTTGCATTGGGTTCCATTTAATGCAACGATTCGGGCTGCAAACGAAAGGATGCACTGATTCGGTAAAGAAATGAAATGAACACATGCAATCCACTTTTTTGGACCCAAAAGTTATGTTTTGGTTCATTAGTTAGTTTGGTTAGTGTGCCGAAAACCATGCCTGGGTTGCATTTAATGCACAGGTTCGGGCCGAAAACGAAACGATGAATCGATTGGGTCCAGAAAAAAAACAAACGCACCCAATCCACTTTTTTGGACCCAATAGTGGTGTTTTGGTTCGTTTTGGTCAGTTTCATTACAGTTCCAAAAACAATGCCGGGGTTGCATTTAATGTACCGATTCAGGCTAGAAACGAAAGGATGAACCGATTCGGGCAAGAAATAAAAGGAACGCACCCATCCCACTTTTTTGGACCCGGTAGTGATATTTTGGTTCGTTTTGGTCACTTTCATTATTGTGCCGAGAACCGTGCCTGGTTACATTTGATGCACCGATTCGAGCCAGAATCGAACGAACACGCCCAATCCACTTTTTTCGACCCAATAGTGATGTTGTTATTCGTTTTGGTCAGTTTTGTTACAGTTGCAAAAACCATGTCGGGGGTTGCATTTAATGTACCGATTCGGGCTGGAAATAAAAGGATGCACCGATTCGGTATAAAACAAAATGCACACACCCATTCCACTTTTTTGGACCCAATATTGATGTTTTGGTTCGTTTTGGTCAGTTTCGTTACTATGCCGAAAACCATGCCGGGGTTTCATTTAATGCACCCGTTTGGGCCAAAAACGAAACGATGCACCAATTTGGGCGAGAAACGAAACGACGCACCGATTCGGTCCAGAAACGAAACGAATACATCGAATCCACTTTTTTGGACCCAATAGTGATGTTTTGGTTCATTTGTGTCAGTTTCGTTACTGTGCCAAAAACCATGCCGGGGTTGCATTTAATGCACCGATTCGGGCCGAAAACGAAACGATGCACCGATTTGGGCCAGACCAAAACGATGCACCCATTTGGTTCATAAAGGAAATGAACAAACCGAATCCACTTTTTTTGACCCAATAGAGATGTTTTGGTTCATTTTGGTCAGTTTCGTTACTGTGCCTAAAATCATGCCGGGGTTACATTTATTGCAACGGTTTGGGATGAAAACGAAACAATGCACCGATTCTATCCAGAAACACAACGAACGCACCCAATGCACTTTATTAGACCCAATAGTGATGGTTTGGTTCATTGGTCGGTTTTGTTACTGTGCCAAAAACCATGTCGGGGTTGCATTTAATATACCGATTTGGGCTGGAAACGAAAGGATGCACCGATTCGCTACAGAAACGAAATGAATAGACCCAATCCACTTTTTTGCAACCAATAGTGATGTTTTGGTCCGTTTTGGTCAGTTTCGTTACTGTGCCGAAAACCATGGCGGGGTTGCATTTATTGCAACGGTTTGGGACGACAATGGAACGATGCACCGATTCGGTCCAGTAACAAAGCGAACGCACCCAATCAACTTATTTGGACCCAATAGTGATGTTTTGGTTCGTTTTGGTCAGTTTCGTTACTATGCCGAAAACCATGCCGGGGTTTCATTTAATGCACCCGTTTGGGCCAAAAACGAAACGATGCACCAATTTGGGCGAGAAACGAAACGACGCACCGATTCGGTCCAGAAACGAAACGAATACATCGAATCCACTTTTTTGGACCCAATAGTGATGTTTTGGTTCATTTGTGTCAGTTTCGTTACTGTGCCAAAAACCATGCCGGGGTTGCATTTAATGCACCGATTCGGGCCGAAAACGAAACGATGCACCAATTTGGGCCAGACCAAAACGATGCACCCATTTAGTCCATAAAGGAAATGAACAAACCGAATCCACTTTTTTGGACCCAATAGTGATGTTTTGGTTCATTTTGGTCAGTTTCGTTACTGTGCCAAAAATCATGTCGGGGTTGCATTTATTGCAACGGTTTCGGATGAAACGAAACAATGCACCGATTCTATCCAGAAACACAACGAACGCACCCAATGCACTTTATTAGACCCAATAGTGATGTTTTGGTTCATTGGTCGGTTTTGTTACTGTGCCAAAAACCATTGCGGGGTTGCATTTAATATACCGATTTGGGCTGGAAACGAAAGGATGCACCGATTCGCTACAGAAACGAAACGAACAGGCCCAATCCACTTTTTTGCACCCAATAGTGATGTTTTGGTTGGTTTTGGTCAGTTTCGTTACTGTGCCGAAAACCATGCCGGGGTTGCATTTATTGCAACGGTTTGGGACGACAATGAAATGATGCACCGATTCGGTCCAGTAACAAAGCGAACACACCCAATCAACTTATTTGGACCCAATAGTGATGTTTTGGTTGGTTTTGGTCAGTTTCGTTACTGTGCCCAAAATCATGTCGGGGTTGCATTTATTACAACGGTTTGGGACGACAATGAAACGATGCACCGATTCGGTCCAGTAACAAAGCGAACGCACCCAATCAAATTATTTGGACCAAATAGTGATGTTTTGGTTGGTTTTGGTCAGTTTCGTTACTGTACCCAAAACCATGTCGGGGTTGCATTTATTGCAACGGTTCGGGACGGAAACGAAACGATGCACCGATTTGGGCTAGAAACAAAACGAACACAGCCATCGCACTTTTTGGACCTAGTAATGATGTTTTTGTTTGTTTTGGTCAATTTCGTTACTGTGCAGAAAAGCATGTCGGGGTTGCATTTAATACATCGGTTCGGGCTGGAAACGAAATGTTGCACCAATTTGGTCTAGAAACAAAAGGAACACACCCATCCCACTTTTTTGGACCGAGTAGTAATGTTTTGGTTCGTTTTCGTCACTTTCGTTACTGTGCCGAGAACCGTGCTAGGGTTACATTTAATGCACCGATTCGGGCCAGAATCGTAACGAACGCACCCAATCCACTTTTTCGACCCAATAGTGATGTTTATGTTCGTTTTGGTCAGTTTCATTACTGTGCTGAAAACCATGTCGGGCTTTCATTTAATGCACCAGTTCGGGCCAAAAATGAAACGTTGCACCAATTCGGGCCAGAAACGAAACGACGCACCGATTCGGTCCAGAAATGAAACGAACACGCCAAATCAACTTTTTTGCACCCAATAGTGATGTTTTGGTTCATTTTGGTGTTAATGTGCCAAAAACCATGCCGGGGTTGCATTGGGTTCCATTTAATGCAACGATTCGGGCTGCAAACGAAAGGATGCACTGATTCGGTAAAGAAATGAAATGAACACATGCAATCCACTTTTTTGGACCCAAAAGTTATGTTTTGGTTCATTAGTTAGTTTGGTTAGTGTGCCGAAAACCATGCCTGGGTTGCATTTAATGCACAGGTTCGGGCCGAAAACGAAACGATGAATCGATTGGGTCTAGAAAAAAAACAAACGCACCCAATCCACTTTTTTGGACCCAATAGTGGTGTTTTGGTTCGTTTTGGTCAGTTTCATTACAGTTCCAAAAACAATGCCGGGGTTGCATTTAATGTACCGATTCAGGCTAGAAACGAAAGAATGCACCGATTCGGGCAAGAAATAAAAGGAACACACCCATCCCACTTTTTTGGACCCAGTAGTGATATTTTGGTTCGTTTTGGTCACTTTCATTATTGTGCCGAGAACCGTGCCTGGTTACATTTGATGCACCGATTCGAGCCAGAATCGAACGAACACGCCCAATCCACTTTTTTCGACCCAATAGTGATGTTTTTATTCGTTTTGGTCAGTTTTGTTACAGTTCCAAAAACCATGTCGGGGGTTGCATTTAATGTACCGATTCGGGCTGGAAACAAAAGGATGCACCGATTCGGTATAGAAACAAAATGCACACACCCATTCCACTTTTTTGGACCCAATATTGATGTTTTGGTTCGTTTTGGTCAGTTTCGTTACTATGCCGAAAACCATGCCGGGGTTTCATTTAATGCACCCGTTTGGGCCAAAAACGAAACGATGCACCAATTTGGGCGAGAAACGAAACGACGCACCGATTCGGTCCAGAAACGAAAGGAATACATTGAATCCACTTTTTTGGACCCAATAGTGATGTTTTGGTTCATTTGTGTCAGTTTCGTTACTGTGCAAAAAACCATGCCGGTGTTGCATTTAATGCACCGATTCGGGTCGAAAACGAAACGATGCACCGATTTGGGCCAGACCAAAACGATGCACCCATTTGGTTCATAAAGGAAATGAACAAACCGAATCCACTTTTTTGGACCCAATAGAGATGTTTTGGTTCATTTTGGTCAGTTTCGTTACTGTGCCAAAAATCATGCTGGGGTTACATTTATTGCAACGGTTTGGGATGAAAACGAAACAATGCACCGATTCTATCCAGAAACACAACAAACGCACCCAATGCACTTTATTAGACCCAATAGTGATGTTTTGGTTCATTGGTCGGTTTTGTTACTGTGCCAAAAACCATGTCGGGGTTGCATTTAGTATACCGATTTGGGCTGGAAACGAAAGGATGCACCGATTCGCTACAGAAACGAAATGAATAGACCCAATCCACTTTTTTGCAACCAATAGTGATGTTTTGGTCCGTTTTGGTTAGTTTCGTTACTGTGCCGAAAACCATGCCGGGGTTGCATTTATTGCCACGGTTTGGGACGACAATGAAACGATGCACCGATTCGGTCCAGTAACAAAGCGAACGCACCCAATCAACTTATTTGGACCCAATAGTGATGTTTTGGTTGGTTTTGGTCGGTTTCGTTACTGTGCCCAAAACCATGTCGGGGTTGCATTTATTGCAACGGTTCGGGACGGAAACGAAACGATGCACCGATTTGGGCTAGAAACAAAACGAACACAGCCATCCCACTTTTTTGACCTAGTAATGATGTTTTTGTTTGTTTTGGTCAATTTCATTACTGTGCAGAAAAGCATGCCGGGGTTGCATTTAATGCATCGGTTCGGGCTAGAAACGAAATGTTGCACCAATTTGGTCTAGAAACAAAAGGAACACACCCATCCCACTTTTTTGGACCCAGTAGTAATGTTTTGGTTCGTTTTGGTCACTTTCGTTACTGTGCCAAGAACCGTGCTAGGGCTACATTTAATGCACCGATTCGGGCCAGAATCGTAACGAACGCACCCAATCCACTTTTTGGACCCAATAGTGATGTTTATGTTCGTTTTGGTCAGTTTCGTTACTGTGCTGAAAACCATGCCGGGCTTTCATTTAATGCACCAGTTCGGGCCAAAAATGAAACGTTGCACCAATTCGGGCCAGAAACGAAACGACGCACCGATTCGGTCCAGAAATGAAACGAACACACCAAATCAACTTTTTTGCACCCAATAGTGATGTTTTGGTTCATTTTGGTGTTAATGTGCCAAAAACCATGCCGGGGTTGCATTGGGTTCCATTTAATGCAACGATTCGGGCTGTAAATGAAAGGATGCACTAATTCGGTAAAGAAATGAAATGAACACATGCAATCCACTTTTTTGGACCCAAAAGTTATGTTTTGGCTCATTAGTTATCTTGGTTAGTGTGCCGAAAACCATGCCTGGGTTGCATTTAATGCACAGGTTCGGGCCGAAAACGAAACGCTGAATCGATTGGGTCCAGAAAAAAAACAAACGCACCCAATCCACTTTTTTGGACCCAATAGTGGTGTTTTGGTTCGTTTTGGTCAGTTTCATTACAGTTCCAAAAACAATGCCGGGGTTGCATTTAATGTACCGATTCGGGCTGGAAACGAAAGGATGCACCGATTCGGTATAGAAAAGAAATGAACAGACCCAATCCACTTTTTTGGACCCAATAGTGATGTTTTGGTTGGTTTTGGGCAGTTTCGTTACTGTGCCAAAAACCATGCCGGGGTTGCATTTAATGCACCGATTCGGGCCGAAAACGAAACGATCCACCGATTTGGGCCAGACCAAAACGATGCACCCGTTTGCTCCATTAAGGAAATGAACAAACCGAATCCACTTTTTTGGACCCAATAGTGATGTTTTGGTTCATTTTGGTCAGTTTCGTTGCTGTGCCAAAAATCATGCCGGGGTTACATTTATTGCAACGGTTTGGGATCAAAACGAAACAATGCACCGATTCTATCCAGAAACACAACAAACGCACCCAATGCACTTTATTAGACCCAATAGTGATGTTTTGGTTCATTGGTCGGTTTTGTTACTGTGCCAAAAACCATGTCGGGGTTGCATTTAGTATACCGATTTGGGCTGGAAACGAAAGGATGCACCGATTCGCTACAGAAACGAAATGAATAGACCCAATCCACTTTTTTGCAACCAATAGTGATGTTTTGGTCCGTTTTGGTTAGTTTCGTTACTGTGCCGAAAACCATGCCGGGGTTGCATTTATTGCCACGGTTTGGGACGACAATGAAACGATGCACCGATTCGGTCCAGTAACAAAGCGAACGCACCCAATCAACTTATTTGGACCCAATAGTGATGTTTTGGTTGGTTTTGGTCGGTTTCGTTACTGTGCCCAAAACCCTGTCGGGGTTGCATTTATTGCAACGGTTCGGGACGGAAACGAAACGATGCACCGATTTGGGCTAGAAACAAAACGAACACAGCCATCCCACTTTTTTGACCTAGTAATGATGTTTTTGTTTGTTTTGGTCAATTTCATTACTGTGCAGAAAAGCATGCCGGGGTTGCATTTAATGCATCGGTTCGGGCTAGAAACGAAATGTTGCACCAATTTGTTCTAGAAACAAAAGGAACACACCCATCCCACTTTTTTGGACCCAGTAGTAATGTTTTGGTTCGTTTTGGTCACTTTCGTTACTGTGCCGAGAACCGTGCTAGGGCTACATTTAATGCACCGATTCGGGCCAGAATCGTAACGAACGCACCCAATCCACTTTTTGGACCCAATAGTGATGTTTATGTTCGTTTTGGTCAGTTTTGTTACTGTGCTGAAAACCATGCCGGGCTTTCATTTAATGCACCAGTTCGGGCCAAAAATGAAACGTTGCACCAATTCGGGCCAGAAACGAAACGACGCACCGATTCGGTCCAGAAATGAAACGAACACACCAAATCAACTTTTTTGCACCCAATAGTGATGTTTTGGTTCATTTTGGTGTTAATGTGCCAAAAACCATGCCGGGGTTGCATTGGGTTCCATTTAATGCAACGATTCGGGCTGTAAATGAAAGGATGCACTAATTCGGTAAAGAAATGAAATGAACACATGCAATCCACTTTTTTGGACCCAAAAGTTATGTTTTGGCTCATTAGTTATCTTGGTTAGTGTGCCGAAAACCATGCCTGGGTTGCATTTAATGCACAGGTTCGGGCCGAAAACGAAACGCTGAATCGATTGGGTCCAGAAAAAAAACAAACGCACCCAATCCACTTTTTTGGACCCAATAGTGGTGTTTTGGTTCGTTTTGGTCAGTTTCATTACAGTTCCAAAAACAATGCCGGGGTTGCATTTAATGTACCGATTCGGGCTGGAAACGAAAGGATGCACCGATTCGGTATAGAAAAGAAATGAACAGACCCAATCCACTTTTTTGGACCCAATAGTGATGTTTTGGTTGGTTTTGGGCAGTTTCGTTACTGTGCCAAAAACCATGCCGGGGTTGCATTTAATGCACCGATTCGGGCCGAAAACGAAACGATCCACCGATTTGGGCCAGACCAAAACGATGCACCCGTTTGCTCCATTAAGGAAATGAACAAACCGAATCCACTTTTTTGGACCCAATAGTGATGTTTTGGTTCATTTTGGTCAGTTTCGTTGCTGTGCCAAAAATCATGCCGGGGTTACATTTATTGCAACGGTTTGGGATCAAAACGAAACAATGCACCGATTCTATCCAGAAACACAACAAACGCACCCAATGCACTTTATTAGACCCAATAGTGATGTTTTGGTTCATTGGTCGGTTTTGTTACTGTGCCAAAAACCATGTCGGGGTTGCATTTAGTATACCGATTTGGGCTGGAAACGAAAGGATGCACCGATTCGCTACAGAAACGAAATGAATAGACCCAATCCACTTTTTTGCAACCAATAGTGATGTTTTGGTCCGTTTTGGTTAGTTTCGTTACTGTGCCGAAAACCATGCCGGGGTTGCATTTATTGCCACGGTTTGGGACGACAATGAAACGATGCACCGATTCGGTCCAGTAACAAAGCGAACGCACCCAATCAACTTATTTGGACCCAATAGTGATGTTTTGGTTGGTTTTGGTCGGTTTCGTTACTGTGCCCAAAACCCTGTCGGGGTTGCATTTATTGCAACGGTTCGGGACGGAAACGAAACGATGCACCGATTTGGGCTAGAAACAAAACGAACACAGCCATCCCACTTTTTTGACCTAGTAATGATGTTTTTGTTTGTTTTGGTCAATTTCATTACTGTGCAGAAAAGCATGCCGGGGTTGCATTTAATGCATCGGTTCGGGCTAGAAACGAAATGTTGCACCAATTTGGTCTAGAAACAAAAGGAACACACCCATCCCACTTTTTTGGACCCAGTAGTAATGTTTTGGTTCGTTTTGGTCACTTTCGTTACTGTGCCGAGAACCGTGCTAGGGCTACATTTAATGCACCGATTCGGGCCAGAATCGTAACGAACGCACCCAATCCACTTTTTGGACCCAATAGTGATGTTTATGTTCGTTTTGGTCAGTTTCGTTACTGTGCTGAAAACCATGCCGGGCTTTCATTTAATGCACCAGTTCGGGCCAAAAACGAAACGTTGCACCAATTCGGGCCAGAAACGAAACGACGCACCGATTCGGTCCAGAAATGAAACGAACACACCAAATCAACTTTTTTGCACCCAATAGTGATGTTTTGGTTCATTTTGGTGTTAATGTGCCAAAAACCATGCCGGGGTTGCATTGGGTTCCATTTAATGCAACGATTCGGGCTGCAAACGAAAGGATGCACTGATTCGGTAAAGAAATGAAATGAACACATCCAATCCACTTTTTGGACCGAAAAGTTATGTTTTGGTTCATTAGTTAGTTTGGTTAGTGTGCCGAAAACCATGCCTGGGTTGCATTTAATGCACAGGTTCGGGCCGAAAACGAAACGATGAATCGATTGGGTCCAGAAAAAAAACAAACGCACCCAATCCACTTTTTTGGACCCAATAGTGGTGTTTTGGTTCGTTTTGGTCAGTTTCATTACAGTTCCAAAAACAATGCCGGGGTTGCATTTAATGTACCGATTCGGGCTGGAAACGAAAGGATGCACCGATTCGGGCAAGAAATAAAAGGAACGCACCCATCCCACTTTTTTGGACCCAGTAGTGATATTTTGGTTCGTTTTGGTCACTTTCGTTACTGTGCCGACAACCGTGCCTGGTTACATTTGATGCACCGATTCGAGCCAGAATCGAACGAACACGCCCAATCCACTTTTTTTGACCCAATAGTGATGTTTTTATTCGTTTTGGTCAGTTTTGTTACAGTTCCAAAAACCATGTCGGGGGTTGCATTTAATGTACCGATTCGGGCTGGAAACAAAAGGATGCACCGATTCGGTATAGAAACAAAATGCACACACCCATTCCACTTTTTTGGACCCAATAGTGATGTTTTGGTTCGTTTTGGTCAGTTTCGTTACTATGCCGAAAACCATGCCGAGGTTTCATTTAATGCACCCGTTTGGGCCAAAAACGAAACGATGCACCAATTTGGGCGAGAAACGAAACGACGCACCGATTCGGTCCAGAAACGAAACGAATATATCGAATCCACTTTTTTGGACCCAATAGTGATGTTTTGGTTCATTTGTGTCAGTTTCGTTACTGTGCCAAAAACCATGCCGGGGTTGCATTTAATGCACCGATTCGGGTCGAAAACAAAACGATGCACCGATTTGGGCCAGACCAAAACGATGCACCCATTTGGTTCATAAAGGAAATGAACAAACCGAATCCACTTTTTTGGACCCAATAGTGATGTTTTGGTTCATTTTCGTCAGTTTCGTTACTGTGCCAAAAATCATGTCGGGGTTACATTTATTGCAACGGTTTGGGATGAAAACGAAACAATGCACCGATTCTATCCAGAAACACAACGAACGCACCCAATGCACTTTATTAGACCCAATAGTGATGTTTTGGTTCATTGGTCGGTTTTGTTACTGTGCCAAAAACCATGTCGGGGTTGCATTTAATATACCGATTTGGGCTGGAAACGAGAGGATGCACCGATTCGCTACAGAAACGAAATGAACAGACCCAATCCACTTTTTTGCAACCAATAGTGATGTTTTGGTCCGTTTTGGTCAGTTTCGTTACTGTGCCGAAAACCATGCCGGGGTTGCATTTATTGCAACGGTTTGGGACGACAATGAAACGATGCACCGATTCGGTCCAGTAACAAAGCGAACGCACCCAATCAACTTATTTGGACCCAATAGTGATGTTTTGGTTGGTTTTGGTCAGTTTCGTTACTGTACCCAAAACCATGTCGGGGTTGCATTTATTGCAACGGTTCGGGACGGAAACGAAACGATGCACCGATTTGGGCTAGAAACAAAACGAACACAGCCATCCCACTTTCTTGACCTAGTAATGATGTTTTTGTTTGTTTTGGTCAATTTCGTTACTGTGCAGAAAAGCATGCCGGGGTTGCATTTAATGCATCGGTTCGGGCTGGAAACGAAATGTTGCACCAATTTGGTCTAGAAACAAAAGGAACACACCCATCCCACTTTTTTGGACCCAGTAGTAATGTTTTGCTTCGTTTTTGTCACTTTCGTTAATGTGCCGAGAACCGTGCTAGGGCTACATTTAATGCACCGATTCGGGCCAGAATCGTAACGAACGCACCCAATCCACTTTTTGGACCCAATAGTGATGTTTATGTTCGTTTTGGTCAGTTTCGTTACTGTGCTGAAAACCATGCCGGGCTTTCATTTAATGCACCAGTTCGGGCCAAAAATGAAACGTTGCACCAATTCGGGCCAGAAACGAAACGACGCACCGATTCGGTCCAGAAATGAAATGAACACACGAAATCAACTTTTTTGCACCCAATAGTGATGTTTTGGTTCATTTTGGTGTTAATGTGCCAAAAACCATGCCGGGGTTGCATTGGGTTCCATTTAATGCAACGATTCGGGCTGCAAACGAAAGGATGCACTGATTCGGTAAAGAAATGAAATGAACACATGCAATCCACTTTTTTGGACCCAAAAGTTATGTTTTGGTTCATTAGTTAGCTTGGTTAGTGTGCCGAAAACCATGCCTGGGTTGCATTTAATGTACAGGTTCGGGCCGAAAACGAAACGATGAATCGATTGGGTCCAGAAAAAAAAACGCACCCAATCCACTTTTTTGGACCCAATAGTGGTGTTTTTGTTCATTTTGGTTAGTTTCATTACAGTTCCAAAAACAATGCCGGGGTTGCATTTAATGTACCGATTCGGGCTAGAAACGAAAGGATGCACCGATTCGGTATAGAAAAGAAATGAACAGACCCAATCCACTTTTTTGGACCCAATAGTGATGTTTTGATTGGTTTTGGTCAGTTTCGTTACTGTGCCAAAAACCATGCCGGGGTTGCATTTAATGCACCGATTCGGGCCGAAAACGAAACGATGCACCGATTTGGGCCAGACCAAAACGATGCACCCATTTGGTCCATAAAGGAAATGAACAAACCGAATCCACTTTTTTGGACCCAATAGTGATGTTTTGGTTATTTTGGTCAGTTTCGTTACTGTGCCGAAAACCATGCTGGGGTTGCATTTATTGTACCGATTCGGGCTGAAAACAGAAGGATGCACTGATTCGGTATAGAAACAAAATGCACAGACCCATTCCACTTTTTTGGACCCAATAGTGATGTTTTGGTTCGTTTTGGTCAGTTTCGTTACTGTGCCGAAAACCATGCCGGGGTTTCATTTAATGCAACCGTTTGGGCCAGAAACGAAACAATGCACCAATTTGGGCGAGAAACGAAACGACGCACCGATTCAGTCCAGAAACGAAACGAATACATCAAATCCACTTTTTTGGACCCAATAGTGATGTTTTGGTTCATTTGTGTCAGTTTCGTTACTGTGCCAAAAACCATGCCGGGGTTGCATTTAATGCACCGATTCGGGCCGAAAACGAAACGATGCACCGATTTGGGCCATACCAAAATGATGCACCCATTTGGTCCATAAAGGAAATGAACAAACCGAATCCACTTTTTTGGACCCAATAGTGATGTTTTGGTTCATTTTGGTCAGTTTCGTTACTGTGCCGAAAACCATGCCGGGGTTGCATTTATTGCAACGGTTTGGGACGAAAACGAAACAATGCACCGATTCTGTCAAGAAACACAACGAACATACCCAATCCACTTTTTTAGACCCAATAGTGATGTTTTGGTTCATTGCTCGGTTTTGTTACAGTTCCAAAAACCATGTCGGGGTTGCATTTATTGTACCGATTCAGGCTGGAAACAGAAGGATGCACTGATTCGGTATAGAAACAAAATGCACAGACCCATTCCACTTTTTTGGACCCAATAGTGATGTTTTGGTTCGTTTGGTGAGTTTCGTTACTGTGCCGAAAACCATGCCCGGGTTTCATTTAATGCACCCGTTTGGGCCAAAAACGAAACGATGAACCAATTTGGGCGAGAAACGAAACGACGCACCGATTCGGTCCAGAAACGAAACAAATACATCCAATCCACTTTTTTGGACCCAATAGTGATTTTTTGGTTCAATTGTGTCAGTTTCGTTACTGTGCCAAAAACCATGCAGGGGTTGCATTTAATGCACCGATTTGGGCCGAAAACGAAACGATGCACCGATTTGGGCCAGACCAAAACGATGCACCCATTTGGTCCATAAAGAAAATGAACAAACTGAATCCACTTTTTTGGACCCAATAGTGATGTTTTGGTTCATTTTGGTCAGTTTCGTTACTGTGCCAAAAATCATGCCGGGGTTGCATTTATTGCAACGGTTTGGGATGAAAATGAAACAATGCACCGATTCTATCTAGAAACACAATGAACGCACCCAATGCACTTTATTAGACCCAATAGTGATGTTTTGGTTCATTGGTCGGTTTTGTTACTGTGCCAAAAACCATGTCGGGGTTGCATTTAATATACCGATTTGGGCTGGAAACGAAAGGATGCACCGATTCGCTACAGAAACGAAACGAACAGACCCAATCCACTTTTTTGCAACCAATAGTGATGTTTTGGTCCGTTTTGGTCAGTTTCTTTATTGTGCCGAAAACCATGCCGGATTTGCATTTATTGCAACGGTTTGGGACGACAATGAAACGATGCACCGATTCGGTCCAGTAACAAAGCGAACGCACCCAATCAACTTATTTGGACCCAATAGTGATGTTTTGGTTGGTTTTGGTCAGTTTCGTTACTGTGCCCAAAACCATGTCGGGGTTGCATTTATTGCAACGGTTCGGGACGGAAACGAAACGATGCACCGATTTGGGCTAGAAACAAAACGAACACAGCCATCCCACTTTTTTGACCTAGTAATGATGTTTTTGTTTGTTTTGGTCAATTTCGTTACTGTGCAGAAAAGCATGCCGGGGTTGCATTTAATGCATCGGTTCGGGCTGGAAATGAAATGTTGCACCTATTTGGTCTAGAAACAAAAGGAACACACCCATCCCACTTTTCTGGACCCAGTAGTAATGTTTCGGTTCGTTTTTGTCACTTTCGTTACTGTGCCGAGAACCGTGCTAGGGTTACATTTAATGCACCGATTCGGGCCAGAATCGTAACGAACGCACCCAATCCACTTTTTCGACCCAATAGTGATGTTTATGTTCGTTTTGGTCAGTTTCGTTATTGTGCTAAAAACCATACCGGGGTTTCATTTAATGCACCAGTTCGGGCCAAAAACGAAACGTTGCACCAATTCGGGCCAGAAACGAAACGACGCACCGATTCGGTCCAGAAATGAAACGAACACACCAAATCAACTTTTTTGCACCCAATAGTGATGTTTTGGTTCATTTTGGTGTTAATGTGCCAAAAACCATGCCGGGGTTGCATTGGGTTCCATTTAATGCAACGATTCGGGCTGCAAACGAAAGGATGCACTGATTCGGTAAAGAAATGAAATGAACACATCCAATGCACTTTTTTGGACCCAAAAGTTATGTTTTGGTTCATTAGTTAGTTTGGTTAGTGTGCCGAAAACCACGCCTGGGTTGCATTTAATGCACAGGTTCGGGCCGAAAATGAAACGATGAATCGATTGGGTCCAGAAAAAAAACAAACGCACCCAATCCACTTTTTTGGACCCAATAGTGGTGTTTTGGTTTGTTTTGGTCAGTTTCATTACAGTTTCAAAAACAATGCTGGGGTTGCATTTAATGTACCGATTCGGGCTGGAAACGAAAGGATGCACCGATTCGGTAAAGAAAAGAAATGAACAGACCGAATCCACTTTTTTGGACCCAATAGTGATGTTTTGGTTCATTTTGGTCAGTTTCGTTACTGTGCCAAAAATCATGCCGGGGTTGCATTTATTGCAACGGTTTCGGATGAAACGAAACAATGCACCGATTCTATCCAGAAACACAACGAACGCACCCAATGCACTTTATTAGACCCAATAGTGATGTTTTGGTTCATTGGTCGGTTTTGTTACTGTGCCAAAAACCATGTCGGGGTTGCATTTAATATACCGATTTGGGCTGGAAACGAAAGGATGCACCGATTCACTACAGAAACGAAATGAACAGACCCAATCCACTTTTTTGCAACCAATAGTGATGTTTTGGTCCGTTTTGGTCAGTTTCGTTACTGTGCCGAAAACCATGCCGGGGTTGCATTTATTTCAACGGTTTGGGACGACAATGAAACGATGCACCGATTCGGTCCAGTAACAAAGCGAACGCACCCAATCAACTTATTTGGACCCAATCGTGATGTTTTGGTTGGTTTTGGTCAGTTTCGTTACTGTGCCCAAAACCATGTCGGGGTTGCATTTATTGCAACGGTTCGGGACGGAAACGAAACGATGCACCGATTTGGGCTAGAAACAAAACGAACACAGCCATCCCACTTTTTTGACCTAGTAATGATATTTTTGTTTGTTTTGGTCAATTTCGTTACTGTGCAGAAAAGCATGCCGGGATTGCATTTAATGCATCGGTTCGGGCTGGAAACGAAATGTTGCACCAATTTGGTCTAGAAACAAAAGGAACACACCCATCCCACTTTTTTGGACCCAGTAGTAATGTTTTGGTTCGTTTTGGTCACTTTCGTTACTGTGCAGAGAACCGTGCTAGGGCTACATTTAATGCACCGATTCGGACCAGAATCGTAACGAACGCACCCAATCCACTTTTTCGACCCAATAGTGATGTTTATGTTCGTTTTGGTCAGTTTCGTTACTGTGCTGAAAACCATGCCGGGGTTTCATTTAATGCACCAGTTCGGGCCAAAAATGAAACGTTGCACCAATTCGGGCCAGAAACGAAACGACGCACCGATTCGGTCCAGAAATGAAACGAACACACCAAATCAACTTTTTTGCACCCAATAGTTATGTTTTGGTTCATTTTGGTGTTAATGTGCCAAAAACCATGCCGTGGTTGCATTTAATGCACAGGTTCGGGCCGAAAACGAAACGATGAATCGATTGGGTCAAGAAAAAAAACAAACGCACCCAATCCAATTTTTTGGACCCAATAGTGGTGTTTTGGTTCGTTTTGGTCTGTTTCATTACAGTTCCAAAAACAATGCCGGGGTTGCATTTAATGTACCGATTCGGGCTGGAAACGAAAGGATGCACCGATTCCGTATAGAAAAGAAATGAACAGACCCAATCCACTTTTTTGGACCCAATAGTGATGTTTTGGTTGGTTTTGGTCAGTTTTGTTACTGTGCCAAAAACCATGCCGGGGTTGCATTTAATGCACCGATTCGGGCCGAAAACGAAACGATGCACCGATTTGGGCCAGACCAAAACGATGCACCCATTTGGTCCATAAAGGAAATGAACAAACCGAATCCACTTTTTTGGACCCAATAGTGATGTTTTGGTTCATTTTGGTCAGTTTCGTTACTGTGCCGAAAACCATGTCGGGGTTGCATTTATTGCAACAGTTTGGGACGAAAACGAAACAATGCACCGATTCTGTCCAGAAACACAACGAACGTACCCAATCCACTTTTTTAGACCCAATAGTGATGTTTTGGTTCATTGGTCGGTTTTGTTACTGTGCCAAAAACCATGTCGGGGTTGCATTTATTGTACCGATTCGGGCTGGAAACAGAAGGATACACCGATTCGGTATAGAAACAAAATGCACAGACCCATTCCACTTTTTTGCAACCAATAGTGATGTTTTGGTTCGTTTTGGTCAGTTTCGTTACTGTGCCGAAAACCATGCCGGGGTTTCATTTAATGCAACCGTTCGGGTCAGAAACGAAACAATGCACCAATTTGGGCGAGAAACGAAACGACGCACCGATTCGGTCCAGAAACGAAACGAATACATCGAATCCACTTTTTTGGACCCAATAGTGATGTTTTGGTTCATTTGTGTCAGTTTCGTTCCTGTGCCAAAAACCATGCCGGGGTTGCATTTAATGCACCGATTCGGGCCGAAAACGAAACGATGCACCGATTTGGGCCAGACCAAAACGATGCACGCATTTGGTCCATAAAGGAAATGAACAAATCGAATCCACTTTTTTGGACCCAATAGTGATGTTTTGGTTCATTTTGGTCAGTTTCGTTACTGTGCCGAAAACCATGCCGGGGTTGCATTTATTGCAACGGTTTGGGACGAAAACGAAACAATGCACCGATTCTGTCCAGAAACACAACGAACGTACCCAATCCACTTTTTTAGACCCAATAGTGATGTTTTGCTTCATTGGTCGGTTTCGTTACAGTTCCAAAAACCATGTCGGGGTTGCATTTATTGTACCGATTCAGGCTGGAAACAGAAGGATGCACCGATTCGGTATAGAAACAAAATGCACAGACCCATTCCACTTTTTTGGACCCAATAGTGATGTTTTGGTTCGTTTTGGTCAGTTTCGTTACTGTGCCGAAAACCATGCCGGGGTTTCATTTAATGCACCCGTTTGGGCCAAAAACGAAACGATGCACCAATTTGGGCGAGAAACGAAACGATGCACCGATTCGGTCCAGAAACGAAACGAATACATCGAATCCACTTTTTTGGACCCAATAGTGATGTTTTGGTTCATTTGTGTCAGTTTCGTTACTGTGCCAAAAACCATGCCGGGGTTGCATTTAATGCACCGATTTGGGCCGAAAACGAAACGATGCACCGATTTGGGCCAGACCAAAACGATGCACCCATTTGGTCCATAAAGAAAATGAACAAACCGAATCCACTTTTTTGGACCCAATAGTGATGTTTTGGTTCATTTTGGTCAGTTTCGTTACTGTGCCAAAAATCATGCCGGGGTTGCATTTATTGCAACGGTTTGGGATGAAAACGAAACAATGCACCGATTCTATCCAGAAACACAACGAACGCACCCAATGCACTTTATTAGACCCAATAGTGATGTTTTGGTTCATTGGTCGGTTTTGTTACTGTGCCAAAAACTATGTCGGGGTTGCATTTAATATACCGATTTGGGCTGGAAACGAAAGGATGCACCGATTCGCTATAGAAACGAAATGAACAGACCCAATCCACTTTTTTGCAACCAATAGTGATGTTTTGGTCCGTTTTGGTCAGTTTCGTTATTGTGCCGAAAACCATGCCGGATTTGCATTTATTGCAACGGTTTGGGACGACAATGAAACGATGCACCGATTCGGTCAAGTAACAAAGCGAACGCACCCAATCAACTTATTTGGACCCAATAGTAATGTTTTGGTTGGTTTTGGTCAGTTTCGTTACTGTGCCCAAAACCATGTCGGGGTTGCATTTATTGCAACGGTTCGGGACGGAAACGAAACGATGCACCGATTTGGGCTAGAAACAAAACGAACACAGCCATCCCACTTTTTTGACCTAGTAATGATGTTTTTGTTTGTTTTGGTCAATTTCGTTACTGTGCAGAAAAGCATGCCGGGGTTGCATTTAATGCATCGGTTCGGGCTGGAAACGCAATGATGCATCGATTCGGTCCAAAAATGAAATGAACGCTCCCAATCCACGTTTTTGGACCCAACAGTGATGTTTGGTTTATTTTGGTCAGTTTCGTTACTGCACCGAAAACCATGACGGGGTTGCATCTAATGCACTAGTTTGGGCCAATAACGAAACGATGTACCAATTCGGGCCAGAAACAAAATGATGCACCGATTCGGTCCAGAAACAAAGAACGCACCCAATGCACATTTTTGGACCCAATAGTGATATTTTGGTTCATTTTGTTCAGTTTCGTTATTGTGCCGAAAACCATGCCAGGGTTGCATTTAATGCACTGATTCGACCGGGAAACGAAGCGATGCACCAATTTCGACTAGAAACGAAACGAACGCACCCAATCCACTTTTCTAAATCCAATAGTGATGTTTTGGTCATTTTCGTTATTGTGCCGAAAACCATGCCGGGGTTGCATTTAATGCACGGGTTTGGGCCGAAAAAGAAACGAACGCACCCAATCAATTTTTTTGACCCAGTTGTGATGTTTTGGTCAGTTTCATTACTGTGCCAAAAACCGTGCCGGGGTTGCATTTAATGCGCCGGTTCGGGCCGAAAACGAAACGATGCACCAATTTGGACCAAAAACGAAATGATGCACCGATTCGGTCCAAAAATGAAATGAACGCTCCCAATCCACTTTTTTGGACCCAATAGTGATGTTTTGGTTTATTTTGGTCAGTTTGGATATTGCGCCGAAAACCATGCCGGGGTTGCATTTATTGCACTAGTTCGGGCCAGAAACAAAATGATGCACCGATTCGATCCAGAAACGAAATCAACGCACCCAATCCACTTTTTTGGAACCAATAGTGATGTGTTGGTGCATTTTGTTCAGTTTCAAAAGTGTGCCGAAAATCATGCCAGGGTTGCATTTAATGCACCAATTCAGGCCAGAAACAAAATGATGCGCCGATTCGGTCCAGAAACGAATAGAACGCACCCAATCCACTTGTTTGGACCCAATAGTGATATTTTGGTTCGTTTTGTTCAATATGGTTATTGTGCCAAAAACCATGCCAGGGTTGCATTTAATGCACTGATTCAATCGGGAAACGAAACGATGCACCGATTTCGACTAGGAACAAAACGAACGCACCCAATCCACTTTTGTAAATCCAATAGTGATGTTTTAGTTCGTTTTGGTCATTTTCGTTATTGTGCCGAAAACCATGCCGGGGTTGCAT
This sequence comes from Echinochloa phyllopogon, assembly GCA_033239725.1. Lineage (NCBI taxonomy): Eukaryota > Viridiplantae > Streptophyta > Magnoliopsida > Poales > Poaceae > Echinochloa > Echinochloa phyllopogon. The sequence continues at coordinate 32,649,876 of BTCW01000014.1, read as the reverse complement.
TTAATGCACGGGTTTGGGCCGAAAACGAAACGAACGCACCCAATCAATTTTTTTTGACCCAGTTGTGATGTTTTGGTCAGTTTCATTACTGTGCCAAAAACCGTGCCGGGGTTGCATTTAATGCGCCGGTTCAGGCCGAAAACGAAACGATGCACCAATTTGGACCAGAAACGAAATGATGAACTGATTTGGTCCAAAAATGAAATGAACGCTCCCAATCCACTTTTGGGGACCCAATAGTGATGTTTTGGTTTATTTTGGTCAGTTCGGGTACTGCGCCGAAAACCATGCCGGGGTTGCATTTAATGCACTAGTTCGGGCCAGAAACAAAATGATGCACCGATTCGATCCAGAAACGAAATGAACGCACCCAATCCACTTTTTTTGAACCAATAGTGATGTTTTGGTGCATTTTGTTCAGTTTCAAAACTGTGCCGAAAATCATGCCAGGGTTGCATTTAATGCACCAATTCAGGCCCTAAACAAAATGATGCGCCGATTCGGTCAAAAAATGAATAGAACGCACCCAATCCACTTGTTTGGACCCAATAGTGATATTTTGGTTCGTTTTGTTCAATATGGTTATTGTGCCAAAAACCATGCCAGGGTTGCATTTAATGCACTGATTCGATCGGGAAACGAAACGATGCACCGATTTCGACTAGAAACGAAACGAACGCACCCAATCCACTTTTCTAAATCCAATAGTGATGTTTTGGTTCGTTTTGGTCATTTTCGTTATTGTGCCGAAAACCAAGTCGGGGTTGCATTTAATGCACGGGTTTGGGCCGAAAACGAAACGAACGCACTCAATAAATTTTTTTGACCCAGTTGTGATGTTTTGGTCAGTTTCATTACTGTGCCAAAAACCGTGCCGGGGTTGCATTTAATGCGCCGGTTCGGGCCGAAAACGAAACGATGCACCAATTTGGGTCAGAAACGAAATGATGCACCGATTCAGTCCAAAAATGAAATGAACGCTCCCAATGCACTTTTGGGGACCCAATAGTGATGTTTTGGTTTATTTTGGTCAGTTCGGGTACTGCGCCGAAAACCATGCTGGGCTTGCATTTAATGCACTAGTTCGGGCCAGAAACAAAATGATGCACCGATTCGATCCAGAAACGCAATGAACGCACCCAATCCACTTTTTTGGAACAAATAGTGATGTTTTGGTGCATTTTGTTCAGTTTCAAAAGTGTGCCGAAAATCATGCCAGGGTTGAATTTAATGCACCAATTCAGGCCAGAAACAAAATGATGCGCCGATTCGGTCAAAAAATGAATAGAACAGACCCAATCCACTTTTTTGGACCCAATAGTGATATTTTGGTTCGTTTTGTTCAATATGGTTATTGTGCCAAAAACCATGACAGGGTTGCATTTAATGCACTAATTCGATCGGGAAACGAAACGATGCACCTATTTCGACTAGAAACGAAACGAACGCACCCAATCCACTTTTCTCAATCCAATAGAGATGTTTTGGTTCGTTTTGGTCAATTTCGTTATTGTGCCGAAAACCATGTCGGGGTTGCATTTAATGCACGGGTTTGGGCCGAAAACGAAACGAACGCACCCAATAAATTTTTTTGACCCGTTTGTGATGTTTTGGTCAGTTTCATTACTGTGCCAAAAACCGTGTCGGGGTTGCATTTAATGCGCCGGTTCGGGCCGAAAACGAAACGATGCACCAATTTGGACCAAAAACGAAATGATGCACCGATTCGGTCCAAAAATGAAATGAACGCTCCCAATCCACTTTTTTGGACCCAATAGTGATGTTTTGGTTTATTTTGGTCAGTTTGGTTACTGCGCCGAAAACCATGTCGGGGTTGCATTTAATGCACCAGTTCGGGCCAGAAACAAAATGATGCACCGATTCTGTCCAGAAACGAAATGAACGCACCCAATCCATTTTTTTTGAACCAATTGTGATGTTTTGGTGCATTTTGTTCCGTTTCAAAAGTGTGCCGAAAATCATGCCAGGGTTGCATTTAATGCACCAATTCAGGCCAGAAACAAAATGATGCGCCGATTCGGTCAAAAAACGAATAGAACGCACCCAATCCACTTTTTTGGACCCAATAGTGATATTTTGGTTCGTTTTGTTCAATATGGTTATTGTGCCAAAAACCATGCCAGGGTTGCATTTAATGCACTGATTCGATCGGGAAACGAAACGATGCACCGATTTCGGCTAGAAACGAAACGAATGCACCGAATCCACTTTTCTAAATCCAATAGTGATGTTTTGGTTCGTTTTGGTCATTTTCGTTATTGTGCCGAAAACCATGTCGGGGTTGCATTTAATGCACGGGTTTGGGCCAAAAACGAAACGAACGCACCCAATAAATATTTTCGACCCAGTTGTGATGTTTTGGTCAGTTTCATTACTGTGCCAAAAACCGTGCCGGGGTTGCATTTAATGCGCCGGTTCGGGCTGAAAACGAAACGATGCACCAATTTGGACTAGAAACCAAATGATGCACCGATTCGGTCGAAAAATGAAATGAACGCTCCCAATCCACTTTTTTTGAACCAATAGTGATGTTTTGGTGCATGTTGTTCAGTTTCAAAAGTGTGCCGAAAATCATGCCCGGGTTGCATTTAATGCACCAATTCAGGCCAGAAACAAAATGATGCGCCGATTCGGTCCAAAAACGAATAGAACGCACCCAATCCACTTTTTTGGACCCAATAGTAATATTTTGGTTCGTTTTGTTCAATATGGTTATTGTGCCAAAAACCATGCCAGGGTTGCATTTAATGAACTGATTCGATCGGGAAATGAAACGATGCACCGATTTCGACTAGAAACGAAACGAACGCACCGAATCCACTTTTCTAAATCCAATAGTGATGTTTTGGTTCGTTTTGGTCATTTTCGTTATTGTGCCGAAAACCATGTCGGGGTTACATTTAATGCACGGGTTTGGGCCAAAAACGAAACGAACGCACCCAATAAATTTTTTTGACCCAGTTGTGATGTTTTGGTCAGTTTCATTTCTGTGCCAAAAACCGTGCCGGGGTTGCATTTAATGCGCCGGTTCGGGCCGAAAACGAAACGATGCACCAATTTGGGTCAGAAACGAAATGATGCACCGATTCAGTCCAAAAATGAAATGAACGCTCCCAATCCACTTTTGGGGACCCAATAGTGATGTTTTGGTTTATTTTGGTCAGTTCGGGTACTGCGCCGAAAACCATGCTGGGCTTGCATTTAATGCACTAGTTCGGGCCAGAAACAAAATGATGCACCGATTCGATCCAGAAACGAAATGAACGCACCCAATCCACTTTTTTGGAACAAATAGTGATGTTTTGGTGCATTTTGTTCAGTTTCAAAAGTGTGCCGAAAATCATGCCAGGGTTGCATTTAATGCACCAATTCAGGCCAGAAACAAAATGATGCGCCGATTCGGTCAAAAAACGAATAGAACAGACCCAATCCACTTTTTTGGACCCAATAGTGATATTTTGGTTCGTTTTGTTCAATATGGTTATTGTGCCAAAAACCATGCCAGGGTTGCATTTAATGCACTGATTCGATCGGGAAACGAAACGATGCACCAATTTCGACTAGAAACGAAACGAACGCACCCAATCCACTTTTCTAAATCCAATAGAGATGTTTTGGTTCGTTTTGGTCAATTTCGTTATTGTGCCGAAAACCATGTCGGGGTTGCATTTAATGCACGGGTTTGGACCGAAAACGAAACGAACGCACCCAATAAATTTTTTTGACCCGGTTGTGATGTTTTGGTCAGTTTCATTACTGTGCCAAAAACCGTGTCGGGGTTGCATTTAATGCGCCGGTTCGGGCCGAAAACGAAACGATGCACCAATTTGGACCAAAAACGAAATGATGCACTGATTCGGTCCAAAAATGAAATGAACGCTCCCAATCCACTTTTTTGGACCCAATAGTGATGTTTTGGTTTATTTTGGTCAGTTTGGTTACTGCGCCGAAAACCATGTCGGGGTTGCATTTAATGCACCAGTTCGGGCCAGAAACAAAATGATGCACCGATTCGGTCCAGAAACGAAATGAACGCACCCAATCCACTTTTTTTGAACCAATAGTGATGTTTTGGTGCATTTTGTTCAGTTTCAAAAGTGTGCCGAAAATCATGCCAGGGTTGCATTTAATGCACCAATTCAGGCCAGAAACAAAATGATGCGCCGATTCGGTCAAAAAACGAATAGAACGCACCCAATCCACTTTTTTGGACCCGATAGTGATATTTTGGTTCGTTTTGTTCAATATGGTTATTGTGCCAAAAACCATGCCAGGGTTGCATTTAATGCACTGATTCAATCGGGAAACGAAACGATGCACCGATTTCGACTAGGAACAAAACGAACGCACCCAATCCACTTTTCTAAATCCAATAGTGATGTTTTGGTCATTTTCGTTATTGTGCCGAAAACCATGTCGGGTTGCATTTAATGCACGGGTTTGGGCCGAAAACGAAACGAACGCACCCAATAAATTTTTTCGACCCAGTTGTGATGTTTTGGTCAGTTTCATTACTGTGCCAAAAACAGTGCCGGGGTTGCATTTAATGCGCCGGTTCGGGCCGAAAACGAAACGATGCACCAATTTGGACTAGAAACCAAATGATGCACCGATTCGGTCGAAAAATGAAATGAACGCACCCAATCCACTTTTTTTGAACCAATAGTGATGTTTTGGTGCATGTTGTTCAGTTTCAAAAGTGTGCCGAAAATCATGCCAGGGTTGCATTTAATGCACCAATTCAGGCCAGAAAAAAAATGATGCGCCGATTCGGTCCAAAGACGAATAGAACGCACCCAATCCACTTTTTTGGACCCAATAGTGATATTTTGGTTCGTTTTGTTCAATATGGTTATTGTGCCAAAAACCATGCCAGGGTTGCATTTAATGCACTGATTCGATCGGGAAACGAAACGATGCACCGATTTCGACTAGAAACGAAACGAACGCACCGAATCCACTTTTCTAAATCCAATAGTGATGTTTTGGTTCGTTTTGGTCATTTTCGTTATTGTGCCGAAAACCATGTCGCGGTTGCATTTAATGCACGGGTTTGGGCCAAAAACGAAACGAACGCACCCAATAAATTTTTTTGATCCAGTTGTTATGTTTTGGTCAGTTTCATTTCTGTGCCAAAAACCGTGCCGGGGTTGCATTTAATGCGCCGGTTCGGGCCGAAAACGAAACAATGCACCAATTTGGACTAGAAACGAAATGATGCACCGATTCGGTCGAAAAATGAAATGAACGCTCCCAATCCACTTTTTTGGACCCAATAGTGATGTTTTGGTTTATTTTGGTCAGTTTGGTTACTGCGCCAAAAACCATGTCGGGGTTGCATTTAATGCACTAGTTCGGGCCAGAAACAAAATGATGCACCGATTCGGTCCAGAAACGAAATGAACGCACCGAATCCACTTTTTTTGAACCAATAGTGATGTTTTGGTGCATGTTGTTCAGTTTCAAAAGTGTGCCGAAAATCATGCCAGGGTTGCATTTAATGCACCAATTCAGGCCAGAAACAAAATGATGCGCCGATTCGGTCAAAAAACGAGTAGAACGCACCCAATCCACTTTTTTGGACCCAATAGTGATATTTTGGTTCGTTTTGTTCAATATAGTTATTGTGCCAAAAACCATGCCAGGGTTGCATTTAATGCACTGATTCGATCGGGAAACGAAACGATGCACCGATTTCGGCTAGAAACGAAACGAACGCACCGAATCCACTTTTCTAAATCCAATAGTGATGTTTTGGTTCGTTTTGGTCATTTTCGTTATTGTGCCGAAAACCATGTCGGGGTTGCATTTAATGCACGGGTTTGGGCCGAAAACGAAACGAACGCACCCAATAAATTTTTTTGACCCAGTTGTGATGTTTTGGTCAGTTTCATTACTGTGCCAAAAACCGTGCCGGGGTTGCATTTAATGCGCCGGTTCGGGCCGAAAACGAAACGATGCACCAATTTGGACTAGAAACGAAATGATGCACCGATTCGGTCGAAAAATGAAATGAACGCTCCCAATCCACTTTTTTGGACCCCATAGTGATGTTTTGGTTTATTTTGGTCAGTTTGGTTACTGCGCCGAAAACCATGCCGGGGTTGCATTTAATGCACCAGTTCGGGCCAGAAACAAAATGATGCACCGATTCGGTCCAGAAATGAAATGAACGCACCCAATCCACTTTTTTTGAACCAATAGTGATGTTTTGGTGCATTTTGTTCAGTTTCAAAGTGTGCCGAAAACCATGCCAGGGTTGCATTTAATGCACTGATTCGATCGGGAAACGAATCGATGCACCGATTTCGACTAGAATTGAAACGAACGCACCCAATCCACTTTTCTAAATACAATAGTGATGTTTTGGTTCGTTTTGGTCATTTTCGTTATTGTGCCGAAAACCATGTCGGGGTTGCATTTAATGCACGGGTTTGGGCCGAAAACGAAACGAACGCACCCAATAATTTTTTTTGACCCAGTTGTGATGTTTTTGTCAGTTTCATTACTGTTCCAAAAACCGTGCCGGGGTTGCATTTAATGCGCCGGTTCGGGCCGAAAATGAAACGATGCACCAATTTGGGTCAGAAACGAAATGATGCACCGATTCAGTCCAAAAATGAAATGAACGCTCCCAATCCACTTTTTGGGACCCTATAGTGATGTTTTGGTTTATTTTGGTCAGCTCGGATATTGCGCCGAAAACCATGCCGGGTTTGCATTTAATGCACTAGTTCGGGCCAGAAATTAAATGATGCACCGATTCGATCCAGAAACGAAATGAACGCACCCAATCCACTTTTTTGGAACAAATAGTGATGTTTTGGTGCATTTTGTTCCATTTCAAAAGTGTGCCGAAAATCATGCCAGGGTTGCATTTAATGCACCAATTCAGGCCAGAAACAAAATGATGCGCCGATTCGCTCCAAAAACGAATAGAACGCACCCAATCCACTTTTTTGGACCCAATAGTGATATTTTGGTTCGTTTTGTTCAATATGGTTATTGTGCCAAAAATCATGCCAGGGTTGCATTTAATGCACTGATTCGATCGGGAAACGAAACGATGCACCGATTTCGGCTAGAAAAGAAACGAACGCACCGAATCCACTTTTCTAAATCCAATAGTGATGTTTTGGTTCGTTTTGGTCATTTTCGTTATTGTGCCGAAAACCATGTCGGGGTTGCATATAATGCACGGGTTTGGGCCGAAAACGAAACGAACGTACCCAATAAATTTTTTTGACCCAGTTGTGATATTTTGGTCAGTTTCATTACTGTTCCAAAAACCGTGCCGGGGTTGCATTTAATGCGCCGGTTCGGGCCGAAAACGAAACGATGCACCAATTTGGACTAGAAACGAAATGATGCACCGATTCGGTCGAAAAATGAAATGAACGCTCCCAATCCACTTTTTTGGACCCAATAGTGATGTTTTGGTTTATTTTGGTCAGTTTGGTTACTGCGCCGAAAACCATGTCGGGGTTGCATTTAATGCACCAGTTCGGGCCAGAAACAAAATGATGCACCGATTCGGTCCAGAAACGAAATGAACGCACCCAATCCACGTTTTTTGAACCAATAGTGATGTTTTGGTGCATGTTGTTCAGTTTCAAAAGTGTGCCGAAAATCATGCCAGGGTTGCATTTAATGCACCAATTCAGGCCAGAAACAAAATGATGCGCCGATTCGGTCAAAAAACGAATAGAACGCACCCAATCCACTTTTTTGGACCCAATAGTGATATTTTGGTTCGTTTTGTTCAATATGGTTATAGTGCCAAAACCATGCCAGGGTTGCATTTAATGCACTCATTCGATCGGGAAACGAAACGATGCACCGATTTCGACTAGAAACGAAACAAACGCACCGAATCCACTTTTCTAAATCCAATAGTGATGTTTTGGTTCGTTTTGGTCATTTTCGTTATTGTGCCCAAAACCATGTCGGGGTTGCATTTAATGCACGGGTTTTGGCCGAAAACGAAACGAACGCACCCAATAAATTTTTTTGACCCAGTTGTGATGTTTTGGTCAGTTTCATTACTGTGCCAAAAACCGTGCCGGGGTTGCATTTAATGCGCCGGTTCGGGCCGAAAACGAAACGATGCACCAATTTGGACTAGAAACGAAATGATGCACCGATTTGGTCGAAAAATGAAATGAACGCTCCCAATCCACTTTTTTGGACCCAATAGTGATGTTTTGGTTTATTTTGGTCAGTTTGGTTACTGCGCCGAAAACTATGCCGGGGTTGCATTTAATGCCCCGGTTCGGGCCGAAAACGAAACAATGCATCAATTTGGACCAAAAACGAAATGATGCACCGATTCGGTCCAAAAATGAAATGAACGCTCTCAATCCACTTTTTTGGACCCAATAGTGATGTTTTGGTTTATTTTGGTCAGTTTGGTTACTGCGCCGAAAACCATGTCGGGGTTGCATTTAATGCACCAGTTCGGGCCAGAAACAAAATGATGCACCGATTCGGTCCAGAAACGAAATGAACGCACCCAATCCACTTTTTTTGAACCAATAGTGATGTTTTGGTGCATTTTTTTTAGTTTCAAAAGTGTGCCGAAAATCATGCCAGGGTTGCATTTAATGCACCAATTCAGGCCAGAAACAAAATGATGCGCCGATTCGGTCAAAAAACGAATAGAACGCACCCAATCCACTTTTTTGGACCCAATAGTGATATTTTGGTTCGTTTTGTTCAATATGGTTATAGTGCCAAAAACCATGCCAGGGTTGCATTTAATGCACTGATTCGATCGGGAAACGAAACGATGCACCGATTTCGACTAGAAACGAAACGAACGCACCGAATCCACTTTTCTATATCCAATAGTGATGTTTTGGTTCGTTTTGGTCATTTTCGTTATTGTGCCGAAAACCATGTCGGGGTTGCATTTAATGCACGGGTTTGGGCCGAAAACGAAACGAACGCACCCAATAAATTTTTTTGACCCAGTTGTGATGTTTTGGTCAGTTTCATTACTGTTCCAAAAACCGTGCCGGGGTTGCATTTAATGCGCCGGTTCGGGCCGAAAACGAAACGATGCACCAATTTGGACTAGAAACGAAATGATGCACCGATTCGGTCGAAAAATGAAATGAACGCTCCCAATCCACTTTTTTGGACCCAATAGTGATGTTTTGGTTTATTTTGGTCAGTTTGGTTACTGCGCCGAAAACCATGTCGGGGTTGCATTTAATGCACCAGTTCGGGCCAGAAACAAAATGATGCACCGATTCGGTCCAGAAACGAAATGAACGCACCCAATCCACTTTTTTGGAACAAATAGTGATGTTTTGGTGCATTTTGTTCCGTTTCAAAAGTGTGCCGAAAATCATGTCAGGGTTGCATTTAATGCACCAATTCAGGCCAGAAACAAAATAATGCGCCGATTCGGTCAAAAAACGAATAGAACGCACCCAATCCACTTTTTTGGACCCAATAGTGATATTTTGGTTCGTTTTGTTCAATATGGTTATTGTGCCAAAAACCATGCCAGGGTTGCATTTAATGCACTGATTCGATCGGGAAACGAAACGATGCACCGATTTCGACTAGAAACGAAACAAACGCACACAATCCACTTTTCTAAACCCAATAGTGATGTTTTGGTTCGTTTTGGTCATTTTCGTTATTGTGCCGAAAACCATGTCGGGGTTGCATTTAATGCACGGGTTTGGGCCGAAAACGAAACGAACGCACCCAATAAATTTTTTTGACCCAGTTGTGATGTTTTGGTCTGTTTCATTACTGTGCCAATAACCGTGCCGGGGTTGCATTTAATGCGCCGGTTCGGGCCGAAAATGAAACGATGCACCAATTTGGACCAAAAACGAAATGATGCACCGATTCGGTCCAAAAATGAAATGAACGCTCCCAATCTAATTTTTTGGACCCAATAGTGATGTTTTGGTTTATTTTGGTCAGTTTGGTTACTGCGCCGAAAACCATGTCGGGGTTGAATTTAATGCACCAGTTCGGGCCAGAAACAAAATGATGCACCGATTCGGTCCAGAAACGAAATGGACGCACCCAATCCACTTTTTTTGAACCAATAGTGATGTTTTGGTGCATTTTGTTCAGTTTCAAAAGTGTGCCGAAAATCATGCCAGGGTTGCATTTAATGCACCAATTCAGGCCAAAAACAAAATGATGCGCCGATTCTGTCAAAAAACGAATAGAACGCACCTAATCCACTTTTTTGGACCCAATAGTGATGTTTTGGTTCGTTTTGTTCAATATGGTTATTGTGCCAAAAACCATGCCAGTGTTGCATTTAATGCACTGATTCGATCGGGAAACGAAATGATGCACCGATTTCGACTAGAAACGAAACGAACGCACCCAATCCACTTTTTTGAATCCAATAGTGATGTTTTGGTTCGGTTTGGTCATTTTCGTTATTGTGCCGAAAACCATGTCAGGGTTGCGTTTAATGCACGGATTTGGGCCGAAAACGAAACGAACGCACCCAATAAATTTTTTTGACCCAGTTGTGATGTTTTGGTCAGTTTCATTACTGTGCCAAAAACCGTGCCGGGGTTGCATTTAATGCGAAGGTTCGGGCTGGAAACGAAACGATGCACCAATTTGGGTCAGAAACGAAATGATGCGCCGATTCGGTCCAAAAATGAAATGAACGCTCCCAATCCACTTTTTTGGACCCAATAGTGATGTTTTGGTTTATTTTGGTCAGTTTGGTTACTGCGCCGAAAACCATGTCGGGGTTGCATTTAATGCACCAGTTCGGGCCAGAAACAAAATGATGCACCGATTCGGTCCAGAAACGAAATGAACGCACCCAATCCACTTTTTTTGAACCAATAGTGATGTTTTGGTGCATTGTTTTCAGTTTCAAAAGTGTCCCGAAAATCATGTCAGGGTTGCATTTAATGCACCAATTCAGGCCAGAAACAAAATGATGCGCCGATTCGGTCAAAAAACGAATAGAACACACCCAATCCACTTTTTTGGACCCAATAGTGATATTTTGGTTCGTTTTGTTCAATATGGTTATTGTGCCAAAAACCATGCCAGGGTTGCATTGAATGCACTGATTCGATCGGGAAACGAAACAATGCACCGATTTCGACTAGAAACGAAACGAACGCACCGAATCCACTTTTCTAAATCCAATAGTGATGTTTTGGTTCATTTTGGTCATTTTCGTTATTGTGCCGAAAACCATGTCGGGGTTGCATTTAATGCACGGGTTTGGGCTGAAAACGAAATGATGCACCAATTTCGGTCAGAAACGAAATGATGCACCGGTTCGGTCCAAAAATGAAATGAACGCTCCCAATCCACTTTTTTGGACCCAATAGTGATGTTTTGGTTTATTTCGGTCAGTTTGGTTACTGCGCCGAAAACCATGTCGGGGATGCATTTAATGCACCAGTTCGGGCCAGAAACAAAATGATCCACCAATTCGATCCAGAAACGAAATCAACGCACCCAATCAACTTTTTTTGAACAAATAGTGATGTTTTGGTGCATTTTGTTCAGTTTCAAAAGTGTGCCGAAAATCATGCCAGGGTTGCATTTAATGCACCAATTCAGGCCATAAACAAAATGATGCACCGATTCGGTCCAGAATCGTATAGAACGCACCCAATCCACTTGTTTGGACCCAATAGTGATATTTTGGTTCGTTTTGTTCAATATGGTTATTGTGCCAAAAACCATGCCAGGGTTGCATTTAATGCACTGATTCGATCGGGAAACGAAACGATGCACCGATTTCGACTAGAAACGAAACGAACGCACCCAATCCACTTTTCTAAATACAATAGTGATGTTTTGGTTCGTTTTGGTCATTTTCGTTATTGTGCCGAAAACCATGCCGGGGTTGCATTTAATGCACCAGTTCGGGCCAAAAACCAGAAAAACGCACCCAATAAATTTTTTTGGACCCAATTGTGATGTTTTGGTCAGTTTCATTACTGTGCCAAAAACCGTGCCGGGGTTGCATTTAATGCATCGGTTCGGGCCGAAAACGAAACGATGCACCACCAATTTCGGCCAGAAACAAAATGATGCATTGATTAGGTCCAGAAATGAAATGAACGCTCCCAATCCACTTTTTGGGACCCAATAGTGATGTTTTGGTTCATTTTGTTTAGTTTCAAAATTGTGTCGAAAACCATGCCAGGGTTGCATTCAATGCACCAATTCAGGCCAGAAACAAAATAATGCACCGATTCGGTCCAGAAACAAAAAGAACGCACCCAATCAACTTTTTTGGACCCAATAGTGATATTTTGGTTTGTTTTGTTCAGCTTCGTTATTGTGCCGAAAACCATGCCAGGTTAGCATTTATTGCACTGATTTGACCGAGAAACGAAACGATGCACCGATTGCGACTAGAAACAAAACGAACGCACCCAATCCACTTTTCTAAACCCAATAGTGATGTTTTGGTTCGTTTTGGTCATTTTCGTTATTGTGCCGAAAACCATGCCGGGGTTGTATTTAATGCACCGGTTCGGGCCGAAAACGGAACGATGCACCAATTTGGGCCAGAAACGAAATGATGCACTGATTCGGTCCAGAAATGAAATGAACGCACCCAATCCACTTTTTTGGACCCAATAGTGATGTTTTGGTTCATTTTGGTTAGTTTCGTCACTACGTCAAAAACCATGCCGGGGTTGCGTTTAATGCACCAGTTCAGGCCAAAAATGAAACGATGCACGAATTCAGGCCAGAAACAAAATGATGCACCGATTCGGTCCAGAAACAAAAAGAACGCACCGAATCCACTTTTTTGGACCCAACAGTGATATTTTGGTTCGTTTTGTTCAGTTTCGATATTGTGCCGAAAACCATGCCCGGGTTGCATTTAATGCAGCGATTCGACGGGGAAATGAAACGATGCATAGATTCCAACTAGAAACGAAACGACCGCACCCAATCTACTTTTCTAAATCCAATAGTGATGTTTTGGTTCGTTTTGGTCATATTCGTTATTGTGCCGAAAACCATGCCGGGGTTGCACTTAATGCAAAGGTTCGGGCCAAAAACGAAAACGAACGCACCCAATCAATTTTTTTTTGGGACCCAATTGTGATGTTTTGGTCAGTTTCACTATTGTTGCAAAAACCATGCCGGGGTTGCATTTAATGCGCCGATTCGGGCCAAAAACAAAACGATGCACCAATTTGGGCCAGAAATGAAATGAATCACTGATTTGGTCCAGAAATGAAATGAACGCTCCCAATCCACTTTTTTGGACCCAATAGTGACGTTTTGGTTTATTTTGGTTAGTTTCGTCACTACGTCAAAAACCATGCCGGGGTTGCATTTAATGCACGGGTTTGGGCCGAAAACAAAACGAACGCACCCAATCAATTTTTTTGACCCAGTTGTGATGTTTTGGTCAGTTTCATTACTGTGCCAAAAACCGTGCCGGGGATGCATTTAATGCCCCGGTTCGGGCCGAAAACGAAACAATGCATCAATTTGGACCAAAAACGAAATGATGCACCGATTCGGTCCAAAAATGAAATGAACGCACCCAATCCACTTGTTTGGACCCAATAGTGATATTTTGGTTTATTTTGGTTAGTTTGGATACTGCGCCGAAAACCATGCCGGGGTTGCATTTAATGCACCGGTTCGGGCCAGAAACAAAAGGATGCACCGATTCGATCCAGAAACGAAATAAACGCACCCAATCCACTTTTTTGGAACCAATAGTGATGTTTTGGTGCATTTTGTTCAGTTTCAAAAGTGTGCCGAAAATCATGCCAGGGTTGCATTTAATGCACCAATTCAGGCCAGAAACAAAATGATGCGCCGATTCGGTCCTGAAACGAATAGAACGCACCCAATCCACTTGTTTGGACCCAATAGTGATATTTTGGTTCGTTTTGTTCAATATGGTTATTGTGCCAAAAACCATGCCAGGGTTGCATTTAATGGACTGATTCGATCGGGAAACGAAACGATGCGCCGATTTCAACTAGAAACGAAACGAACGCACCCAATCCACTTTTCTAAATACAATAGTGATGTTTTGGTTCGTTATGGTCATTTTCGTTGTTGTGCCGAATCCATGCCAGGGTTGCATTTAATGCACGGGTTTGGGCCGAAAACGAAACGAACGCACCCAATAAATTTTTTTGACCCAGTTGTCATGTTTTGGTCACTTTCATTACTGTGCCAAAAACCGTGCCGGGGTTGCATTTAATGCGCTGTTTTGGGCCGAAAACGAAACGATGCACCAATTTGGATCAGAAACGAAATGATGCAACGATTCAGTCCAAAAATGAAATGAACGCTCCCAATCCACTTTTTGGGACCCAATAGTGATGTTTTGGTTTATTTTGGTCAGTTTGGTTACTGCGCCGAAAACCATATCGGGGTTGCATTTAATGCACCAGTTCGGGCCAGAAACAAAATGATGCACCGATTCGGTCCAGAAACGAAATGAACGCACCCAATCCACTTTTTTTGAACCAATAGTGATGTTTTGGTGCATTTTTTTCAGTTTCAAAAGTGTGTCGAAAATCATGCCAGGGTTGCATTTAATGCACCAATTCAGGCTAGAAACAAAATGATGCACCGATTCGGTCAAAAAACGAATAGAACACACCCAATCCACTTTTTTGGACCCAATAGTGATATTTTGGTTCGTTTTGTTCAATATGGTTATTGTGCCAAAAACCATGTCAGGGTTGCATCTAATGCACTGATTCGATCAGGAAACGAAACGATGCACCGATTTCGGCTAGAAACGAAACGAACGCACCGAATCCACTTTTCTAAATCCAATAGTGATGTTTTGGTTCGTTTTGGTCATTTTCGTTATTGTGCCGAAAACCATGTCGGGGTTGCATTTAATGCACGGGTTTGGGCCGAAAACGAAACGAACGCACCCAATAAATTTTTTTGACCCAGTTGTGATGTTTTGGTCAGTTTCATTACTGTTCCAAAAACCGTGCCGGGGTTGCATTTAATGCGCCGGTTCGGGCCGAAAACGAAACGATGCACCAATTTGGACTAGAAACGAAATGATGCACCGATTCGGTCGAAAAATGAAATGAACGCTCCCAATCCACTTTTTTGGACCCAATAGTGATGTTTTGGTTTATTTTGGTCAGTTTGGTTACTGCGCCGAAAACCATGTCGGGGTTGCATTTAATGCACTAGTTCGGGCCAGAATCAAAATGATGCACCGATTCGGTCCAGAAACGAAATGAACGCACCCAATCCACATTTTTTGAACCAATAGTGATGTTTTGGTGCATGTTGTTCAGTTTCAAAAGTGTGCCGAAAATCATGCCAGGGTTGCATTTAATGCACCAATTCAGGCCAGAAACAAAATGATGCGCCGATTCGGTCCTGAAACGAATAGAACGCACCCAATCCACTTGTTTGGGCCCAATAGTGATATTTTGGTTCGTTTTGTTCAATATGGTTATTGTGCCAAAAACCATGCCAGGGTTGCATTTAATGGACTGATTCGATCGGGAAACGAAATGATGCGCCGATTTCGACTAGAAACGAAACGAACGCACCCAATCCACTTTTCTAAATACAATAGTGATGTTTTGGTTCGTTATGGTCATTTTCGTTATTGTGCCGAAACCATGCCAGGGTTGCAGTTAATGCACGGGTTTGGGCCGAAAACGAAACGAACGCACCCAATAAATTTTTTTGACCCAGTTGTGATGTTTTGGTCAGTTTCATTACTGTGCCAAAAACCGTGCCGGGGTTGCATTTAATGCGCTGTTTTGGTCCGAAAACGAAACGATGCACCAATTTGGGTCAGAAACGAAATGATGCACCGATTCAGTCCAAAAATGAAATGAACGCTCCCAATCCACTTTTTGGGACCCAATAGTGATGTTTTGGTTTATTTTGTTCAGTTTGGATACTGCGCCGAAAACCATGCCGGGGTTGCATTTAATACACCGGTTCGGGCCAGAAACAAAATGATGCACCGATTCGATCCCGAAACGAAATGAACGCACCCAATCCACTTTTTTGGAACCAATAGTGATGTTTTGGTGCATTTTGTTCAGTTTCAAAAGTGTGCCGAAATCATGCCAGGGTTGCATTTAATGCACCAATTCAGGCCAGAAACAAAATGATGCGCCGATTCGGTCCAGAAACGAAAAGAACGCACCGAATCCACTTTTTTGGACCCAACAGTGATATTTTGGTTCGTTTTGTTCAGTTTCAATATTTTGCCGAAAACCATGCCAGGGTTGCATTTAATGCAGTGATTCGACGGGGAAATGAAACGATGCATAGATTCCAACTAGAAACGAAACGACCGCACCCACCTTTCTAAATCCAATAGTGATATTTTGGTTCGTTTTGGTCATATTCGTTATTGTGCCGAAAACCATGCCGGGGTTGCATTTAATGCACCGGTTCGGGCCAAATACGAAACGAACGCACCCAATCAATTTTTTTTGGGACCCAATTGTGATGTTTTGGTTAGTTTCACTATTGTGCCAAAAACCATGCCGGGGTTGCATTTAATGCACCGATTCGGGCCGAAAACGAAACGATGCACCAATTTGGGCCAGAAATGAAATGAATCACTGATTCGGTCCAGAAATGAAATGAACGCTCCCAATCCACTTTTTTGGACACAATAGTGATGTTTTGGTTTATTTTTGTCAATTTCGTTACTGCGCCGAAAACCATGCAAGGGTTGCATTTAATGCTGCGATTCGATCGGGAAACGAAACGATGCACCGATTCTGACTAGAAACGAAACGAACGCACCCAATCCACTTTTTTGGATCCAATAGTGATGTTTTGGTTCATTTTGGTCAGTTTCGTTATTGTGCCAAAAACAATGCCAGGGTTGAATTTAATGCACCGATTCGACCGGTAAATGAAACGATGCACCGATACCGACTAGAAACGAAACGAACGCACCCAATCCACTTTTCTGGATCCAGTAGTGATGGTTTGGTTCATTTTGGTAAGTTTTGTTATTGTGCCGAAAACCATGCCAGGGTTGCATTTAATGCACTGATTCGATCGAGAAACGAAACGATGCACCGATTTCGACTAGAAACGAAACGAACGCACCCAATGCACTTTTCTGGATCCAGAAACAAAATGATGCACCGATTCGATCCAGAAACGAAATGAACGCACCCAATCCAGTTTTTTGGAACCAATAGTGATGTTTTGGTGCATTTTGTTCAGCTTCAAAAGTGTGAGGAAAATCATGGCAGAGTTGCATTTAATGCACCAATTCAGGCCGAAAACAAATGATGCGCCGATTCGGTCAAAAAACGAATAGAACGCACCCAATCCACTTTTTTGGACCCAATAGTGATATTTAGGTTCGTTTTTTTCAGCTTCGTTATTGTGCCGAAAACCATGCCAGGTTAGCATTTAATGCACTGATTCGACCGAGAAACGAAACGATGCACCGATTCTGACTAGAAATGAAACGAACGCACCCAATCCACTTTTCTAAACCCAATAGTGATGTTTTGGTTCGTTTTGGTCATTTTTGTTATTGTGCCGAAAACCATGCCGGGGTTGCATTTAATGCACCGGTTCGGGCCGAAAACGAAACGATTCACCAATTTGGGCCAGAAACGAAATGATGCACCGATTCGGTCCAGAAATGAAATGAACGCACCCAATCCACTTTTTTGGACCCAATAGTGATGTTTTGGTTCATTTTGGTTAGTTTTGTCACTACGCCAAAAACCATGCCGGGGTTGCATTTAATGCACCAGTTCGGGCCAAAAATGAAACGATAAACCAATTCAGGCCAGAAACAAAATGATGCACCGATTCGGTCCAGAAACAAAAAGAACGCACCGAATCCACTTTTTTGGACCCAACAGTGATATTTTGGTTCGTTTTGTTCTGTTTCAATATTTTGCCGAAAACCATGCCAGGGTTGCATTTATTGCAGCGATTCGACGGGGAAATGAAAAGATGCATAGATTCCAACTAGAAACGAAATGACCGCACCCATTCTACTTTTCTAAATCCAATAGTGATATTTTGGTTCGTTTTGGTCATATTCGTTATTGTGCCGAAAACCATGCCGTGGTTGCATTTAATGCACCGGTTCGGGCCAAAAACGAAACGAACGCACCCAATCAATTTTTTTGGGACCCAATTGTGATGTTTTGGTCAGTTTCACTATTGTGCCAAAAACCATGCCGGGGTTGCATTTAATGCGCCGATTCGGGCCGAAAACGAAACGATGCACCAATTTGGGCCAGAACTGAAATGAATCACTGATTCGGTCCAGAAATGAAATGAACGCTCCCAATCCACTTTTTTGGACACAATAGTGATGTTATGGTTTATTTTTGTCAGTTTCGTTACTGCGCCGAAAACCATGCAAGGGTTGCATTTAATGCTGCGATTCGATCGGGAAACGAAACGATGCACCGATTCGGTCTAGAAATGAAATTAACGCACCCAATCTACTTTTTTTTGACCCAATAGTGATGTTTTGGTTTGTTTTGGTCAGTTTCGTTATTGTGCCGAAAACAATGCCAGGCTTGAATTTAATGCACCGATTCGACCGGTAAACGAAACGATGCACCGATACCGACTAGAAACGAAACGAACGCACCCAATCCACTTTTCTGGATCCAGTAGTGATGGTTTGGTTCATTTTGGTAAGTTTTGTTATTGTGCTGAAAACCATGCCAGGGTTGCATTTAATGCACTGATTCGATCGAGAAACTATACGATGCACCGATTTCGACTAGAAACGAAACGAACGCACCCAATCCAATTTTCTGGATCCAGAAACAAAATGATGCACCGATTCGATCCAGAAACAAAATGAACGCACCCAATCCACTTTTTTGGAACCAATAGTGATGTTTTGGTGCATTTAGTTCAGTTTCAAAAGTGTGCCGAAAATCATGCCAGGGTTGCATTTAATGCACCAATTCAGGCTAGAAACAAATGATGCGCCGATTCGGTCCAAAAACGAATAGAACGCACCCAATCCACTTTTTTGGACCCAATAGTGATATTTTGGTTCGTTTTGTTCAATATGGTTATTGTGCCAAAAACCATGTCAGGGTTGCATTTAATGCACTGATTCGATCAGAAAATGAAACGATGCACCGATTTCGACTAGAAACGAAACGAACGCACCCAATCCACTTTTCTAAATCCAATAGTGATGTTTTGGTTCGTTTTGGTCATTTTCGTTATTGTGCCGAAAACCATGCCGGGGTTACATTTAATGCACGGGTTTGGGCCGAAAACGAAACGAACGCACCCAATCAATTTTTTTGACCCAGTTGTGATGTTTTGGTCAGTTTCATTACTGTGCCAAAAACCGTGCTGGGGTTGCATTTAATGCGCCGGTTCGGGCCGAAAACGAAACGATGCACCAATTTGTACCAGAAACGAAATGATGCACCGATTCAGTCCAAAAATGAAATGAACGCTCCCAATCCACTTTTTGGGACCCAATAGTGATGTTTTGGTTTATTTTGGTCAGTTTGGATACTGCGCCGAAAACCATGTTGGGGTTGCATTTAATGCACCAGTTCGGGCCAGAAACAAAATGACGCACCGATTCGGTCCAGAAACGAAATGAACGCACCCAATCCACTTTTTTTGAACCAATAGTGATGTTTTGGTGCATTTTGTTCAGTTTCAAAACTGTGCCGAAAATCATGCCAGGGTTGCATTTAATGCACCAATTGAGGCCATAAACAAAATGATGCGCCGATTCGGTCCAGAATCGAATAGAACGCACCCAATCCACTTGTTTGGACCCAATAGTGATATTTTGGTTTGTTTTGTTCAATATGGTTATTGTGCCAAAAACCATGCCAGGGTTGCATTTAATGCACTGATTCGATCGGGAAACGAAACAATTCACCGATTTCGACTACAATTGAAACGAACGCACCCAATCCACTTTTCTAAATACAATAGTGATGTTTTGGTTCGTTTTGGTCATTTTCGTTATTGTGCCGAAAACCATGCCGGGGTTGCATTTAATGCACCAGTTCGGGCCAAAAACGAGAAGAACGCACCCAATAAATTTTTTTGGACCCAATTGTGATGTTTTGGTCAGTTTCATTACTGTGCCAAAAACCGTGTCGGGGTTGCATTTAATGCATCGGTTCGGCCCGAAAACGAAACGATGCACCACCAATTTGGGCCAGAAACGAAATGATGCACCGATTCGGTCCAGAAATGAAATGAACGCTCCCAATCCACTTTTTGGGACCCAATAGTGATGTTTTGGTTCGTTTTGTTTAGTTTCAAAATTGTGCCGAAAACCATGTCAGGGTTGCATTTAATGCACCAATTCAGGCCAGAAACAAAATAATGCACCGATTCGGTCCAGAAACGAAAAGGACGCACCCAATCCAATTTTTTGGACCCAATAGTGATATTTTGGTTCGTTTTGTTCAGCTTCGTTATTGTGCCGAAAACCATGCCAGGCTAGCATTTAATGCACTGATTCGACCGAGAAACGAAACGATGCACCGATTCCGACTAGAAACGAAACGAACGCACCCAATCCACTTTTCTAAACCCAATAGTGATGTTTTGGTTCGTTTTGGTCATTTTCGTTATTGTGCCGAAAACCATGCCGGGGTTGCATTTAATGCACCAATTTGGGTCAGAAACGAAATGATGCACCAATTCGGTCCAGAAATGAAATGAACGCACCCAATCCACTTTTTTGGACCCAATAGTGATGTTTTGGTTCATTTTGGTTAGTTTTGTCACTACGTCAAAAACCATGCCAAGGTTGCATTTAATGCACTAGTTCGGGCCAAAAATGAAACGATGCACCAATTCAGGCCAGAAACAAAATGATGCACCGATTCGGTCCAGAAACAAAAAGAACGCACCGAATCCACTTTTTTAGACCCAACAGTGATATTTTGGTTCGTTTTGTCAGTTTCAATATTGTGCCGAAAACCATGGCAGGGTTGCATTTAATGCAGCGATTCGACGGGGAAATGAAACGATGCATAGATTCCAACTATAAACGAAACGACCGTACCCAATCTACTTTTCTAAATCCAATAGTGATATTTTGGTTCGTTTTGGTCATATTCGTTATTGTGCCGAAAACCATGCCGGGGTTGCATTTAATGCACCGGTTCGGGCCAAAAACGAAACGAACGCACCCAATGAATTTTTTTTGGGACCCAATTGTGATGTTTTGGTCAGTTTCACAATTGTGCCAAAAACCATGCCGGGGTTGCATTTAATGCGCCGATTTGGGCCGAAAACGAAACGATGC
This sequence comes from Echinochloa phyllopogon, assembly GCA_033239725.1. Classification (NCBI taxonomy): domain Eukaryota; kingdom Viridiplantae; phylum Streptophyta; class Magnoliopsida; order Poales; family Poaceae; genus Echinochloa; species Echinochloa phyllopogon. Next base: position 32,628,599 of record BTCW01000014.1, on the reverse strand, counting down.
ACCAATTTGGGCCAGAAATGAAATGAATCACTGATTCGGTCCAGAAATGAAATGAACGCTCCCAATCCACTTTTTTGGTCACAATAGTGATGTTTTGGTTTATTTTTGTCAGTTTCGTTACTGCGCCGAAAACCATGCAAGGGTTGCATTTAATGCTGCGATTCGATCGGGAAACGAAACGATGCACCGATTCTGACTAGAAACGACACAAACACACCCAATCCACTTTTCTAGATCCAATAGTGATGTTTTGGTTCGTTTTGGTCAGTTTTGTTATTGTGCCAAAAACCATGTCGGGGTTGCATTTAATGCACCGATTCGGTCTAGAAATGAAATTAACGCACCCAATCTACTTTTTTTTGACCCAATAGTGATGTTTTGGTTTGTTTTGGTCAGTTTCGTTATTGTGCCGAAAACAATGCCCGGGTTGAATTTAATGCACCGATTCGAACGGTAAACGAAACGATGCACCGATACCGACTAGAAACGAAACGAACGCACCCAATCCACTTTTCTGGATCCAATAGTGATGGTTTGGTTCATTTTGGTCAGTTTTGTTATTGTGCCGAAAACCATGCCAGCGTTGCATTTAATGCAGCGATTCGACCGGGAAATGAAACGATGCACCGATTCCGACTAGAAATGAAACGAACGCACCCAATCCACTTTTCTGAGTCCAATAGTGATGTTTTGGTTCATTTTGGTCACTTTCGTTATTGTGCCAAAAACCATGCCGGGGTTGCATTTAATTTACCGGTTTAGGCCGAAAACGAAACGAACGCACCCAATCAATTTTTTTGGACCCAATTGTGATGTTTTAGTCAGTTTCGTTACTGTGTCGAAAATCATGCCGGGCTTGCATTTAATGCACCGATTTAGGCCGGAAACGAAACGATCCACCGATTCGGTCCAGAATTTAAATGAACGCACCCAATCTACTTTTTTTGACCCAATAGTGATGTTTTGGTTCGTTTTGGTCACTTTCGTTATTGTGCCGAAAACCATGCCGGGGTTGCATTTAATGCACCGATTCGTTCCAGAAACGAAACGAACACACCCAATCCACTTTTTTGGACCCAATAGTGAAGTTTTGGTTCGTTTTGGTCAGTTTTGGGCCGGAAACGAAACGAATGCATCCAATCAATTTTTTTGGACCCAATTGTGATGTGTTGGTCAGTTTTGTTACTATGCCAAAAACCATGCCGGGGTTGCATTTAATGCACCGGTTCGGGCCGAAAACGAAACGATGGACCAATTTTGGCCAGAAACGAAACGATGCACCGATTCGGTCTAGAAATGAAATGAACAGACCCAATCCACTTTTTTGGACCCAATAGTGATGTTTTGGTTCGTTTTGGTCGGTTTCGTTATTGTGCCGAAAACCATGCCGGGGTTGCATTTAATGCACTGGTTCGGGCCAAAAACGGAACGATGCACCAATTCGGGCCAGAAACAAAACAAACACACCAAATCCACTTTATTGGACCCAATATTGATGTTTTGGTTCATTTTGGTCAATTTCGTTATTGTGCCATAAACCATGCCAGGGTTGCATCTAATGCACCTATTCGACCCGGAAACGAAACGACGCACCGATTCCGACTAAAAACGAAACGAACGCCTCCAATCTACTTTTCTAAATCCAATAGTGATGTTTTGGTTCGTTTTGGTCATTTTCGTTATTGTGCCGAAAACCATGTCGGGGTTGCATTTAATGCACCGATTCGTTCCAGAAACGAAACGAACACACCCAATCCACTTTTTTGGACCCAATAGTGATGTTTTGATTCGTTTTGGTCAGTTTTGGGCAGGAAACGAAACGAATGCATCCAATCAATTTTTTTGGACCCAATTGTGATGTGTTGGTCAGTTTTGTTACTGTGCCAAAAACCGTGCCAGGGTTGCATTTAATGCACCGGTTCGGGCCGAAAACGAAACGATGGACCAATTTTGGCCAGAAACGAAATGATGCACCGATTCGGTCCAGAAATGAAATGAACAGACCCAATCCACTTTTTTGGACCCACTAGTGATGTTTTGGTTCGTTTTGGTCCGTTTCGTTACTGTGCCGAAAACCATGCCGGGGTTGCATTTAATGCACTGGTTCGGGCCAAAAACGGAACGATGCACCAATTCGGGCCAGAAACAAAACGAACACACCAAATCCACTTTTTTGGACCCAATAGTGATGTTTTGGTTCATTTTGGTCAATTTCGTTATTGTGCCGTAAACCATGCCAGGGTTGCATCTAATGCACCTATTCGACCCGGAAACGAAACGACGCACCGATTCCGACTAAAAACGAAACGAACGCATCCAATCTACTTTTCTAAATCCAATAGTGATGTTTTGGTTCGTTTTGGTCATTTTCGTTATTGTGCCGAAAACCATGCCGGGGTTGCATTTAATGCACCGGTTCGAGCCGAAAACAAAACGATGCACCAATTTGGGCCAGAAACGAAATGATGCACCAATTCGGTCCAGAAATGAAATGAACGCACCCAATCCACTTTTTTGGACCCAATAGTGATGTTTTGGTTCATTTTGGTTAGTTTTATCACTACGTCAAAAACCATGCCGGGGTTGCATTTAATGCACCAGTTCAGGCCAAAAACGAAACGATGCACCAATTCGAGCCAGAAATAATATGATGCACCGATTCGGTCCAGAAATGAAATGAACGCTCCCAATCCACTTTTTTGGACACAATAGTGATGTTTTGGTTCATTTTGTTCAGTTTCGAAATTGTGCCGAAACCATGCTGGGGTTGCATTCAATGCAGCGATTCGATGGGGAAATGAAACGATGCACTGATTCCGACTAGAAACGAAACGAACGCACCCAATCCGCTTTTCCGTATCCAATAGTGATGTTTTGGTTCTTTTTTGTCAGTTTCATTATTGTACTAAAAACCATGCAAGGGTTGCATTTAATGCACCGATTCAACCGAAAACGAAACGAACGCACCAAATCATATTTTTGGACCCAATTGTGATGTTTTGGTCAGTTTCGTTACTGTGCCAAAAACTGTGCCAGGTTGCATTTAATGCACCGGTTCGGGCCGAAAACAAAATGATGCACCGGTTCGTTCTAGAAAGGAAACGAACACATCCAATCCACTTTTTTGGACCCAATAGTGATGTTTTGGTTCATTTTGGTCAGTTTCGGGCCGGAAACTAAATGAACGCACCCAATCAATTTTTTTTGACCCAATTGTGATGTGTTGGTCAGTTTCGTTACTATGCCAAAAACCGTGCCGGGGTTGCATTTAATGCGTCGGTTCGGGCCGAAAACGAAACGCTGCACCAATTTTGGCCAGAAATGAAATGATGCATCGATTCCATCCAGAAATGAAATGAACGCACCCAATCCACTTTTTTGGACCCAATAGTGATGTTTTGGTTCATCTTGGTCAGTTTCGTTATTGTGCCGAAAACCATGCCAGGGTTGCATTGAATGCACCGATTCAACGGAAAACGAAACAATGCACCGATTCTGACTGGAAACCAAACGAACGCACCCAATCCATTTTTGTGAATCAAATAGTGATGTTTTGGTTCGTTTTGGTCATTTTCATTATTGTGCCGAAAACCTTGCCGGAGTTGCATTTAATGCACCGGTCCGGGCCGAAAATCAAACGAACGCACCCAATCAATTTTTTGGGACCCAATTGTGATGTGTTTGTCAGTTTCGTTACCGTGTCAAAAATCAAGCCGGGGTTGCATTCAATGCACCAATTTGGGCCAGAAATGAAACGATGCACTGATTCGGTCCAGAAATGAAATAAACCCACCCAATCTACTTGTTTTTGACCCAATAGTGATGTTTTGGTTCATTTTGGTCAGTTTCGTTACTGTGCCAAAAACTATTCTAGGGTTGCATTTAATGCACTAGTTCGGGCCGAAAATGAAACCATGGACCAATTCGACCAGGAACAAAACGATGCACCGATTCGGTCCAGATATGAAATGAACACACCCAATCTACTTTTTTTATCCAATAGTGATGTTTTGGTTCGTTTTGGTCGGTTTCGTTACTGTGCCGAAAACCATGCCGGGGTTGCATTTAATGCACTGGTTCGGGCCAAAAACGGAACGATGCACCAATTCGGGCCAGAAACAGAACGAACACACCAAATCCACTTTTTTGGACCCAATAGTGATGTTTTGGTTCATTTTGGTCAATTTTGTTATTGTGCCGTAAACCATGCCAGGGTTGCATCTAATGCACCTATTCAACCCGGAAACGAAACGACGCACCGCTTCCGACTAGAAACGAAACGAACGCATCCAATCTACTTTTCTAAATCCAATAGTGATGTTTTGGTTCGTTTTGGTCACTTTCGTTATTGTGCCGAATACCATTCCGGGGTTGCATTTAATGCACCGGTTCAGACCGAAAACCATATGAACGCACCCAAATAACTTTTTAGGACCCAATTGTGATGTTTTGGTCAGTTTCATTACTGTGTCGAAAATCATGCTAGGGTTGCATTTAATGCACCGATTCAGGCTGGAAACGAAATAATGCACCGATTCGGGCCAGAAACGAAATGATGCATCGATTCGGTCAAGAAATGAAATGAACGCACCCAATCTACTTTTCTGGACCCAATAGTGATGTTTTGGTTCGTTTCATTATTGTGCCGAAAACCATGCCAGGGTTGCATTGAATGCACCGATTCGACCGGGAAACGAAACGCTGCACTAATTCTGACTAGAAATGAAACGAACGCAACCAAACCACTTTTCTGAATCCAATAGTGATGTTTTGGTTCATTTTGGTCACTTTCGTTATTGTGCCAAAAACCATGCCGAGGTTGCATTTAATTTACCGGTTCGGGCCGAAAATGAAACGAACGCACCCAATCAATTTTTTTGGACCCAATTGTGATGTTTTAGTCAGTTTCGTTACTGTGTCGAAAATCATGCCGGGCTTGCATTTAATGCACCGATTCAGGCCGGAAACGAAACGATCCACCGATTCGGTCCAGAATTTAAATGAACGCACCCAATCTACTTTTTTTGACCCAATAGTGATGTTTTGGTTCGTTGTGGTCACTTTCGTTATTGTGCCGAAAACCATGTCGGGGTTGCATTTAATGCACCGATTCGTTCCAGAAACGAAACGAACACACCCAATCCACTTTTTTGGACCCAATAGTGATGTTTTGATTCGTTTTGGTCAGTTTTGGGCAGGAAACGAAACGAATGCATCCAATCAATTTTTTTGGACCCAATTGTGATGTGTTGGTGAGTTTTGTTACTGTGCCAAAAACCGTGCCAGGGTTGCATTTAATGCACCGGTTCGGGCCGAAAACGAAACGATGGACCAATTTTGGCCAGAAACGAAATGATGCACCAATTCGGTCCAGAAATGAAATGAACAGACCCAATCCACTTTTTTGGACCCACTAGTGATGTTTTGGTTCGTTTTGGTCCGTTTCGTTACTGTGCCGAAAACCATGCCGGGGTTGCATTTAATGCACTGGTTCGGGCCAAAAACGGAACGACGCACCAATTCGGGCCAGAAACAAAACGAACACACCAAATCCACTTGTTTGGACCCAATAGTGATGTTTTGGTTCATTTTGGTCAATTTCATTATTGTGCCGTAAACCATGCCAGGGTTGCATCTAATGCACCTATTCGACCCGGAAACGAAACGACGCACCGATTCCGACTAAAAACGAAACGAACGCATCCAATCTACTTTTCTAAATCACATAGTGATGTTTTGGTTCGTTTTGGTCATTTTCGTTATTGTGCCGAAAACCATGCCGGGGTTGCATTTAATGCACCGGTTCGGGCCGAAAACAAAACGATGCACCAATTTGGGCCAGAAACGAAATGATGCACCAATTCGGTCCAGAAATGAAATGAACGCACCCAATCCACTTTTTTGGACCCAATAGTGATGTTTTGGTTCATTTTGGTTAGTTTTGTCACTACGTCAAAAACCATGCCGGGGTTGCATTTAATGCACCAGTTCAGGCCAAAAACGAAACGATGCACCAATTCGAGCCAGAAATAATATGATGCACCGATTCGGTCCAGAAATGAAATGAACGCTCCCAATCCACTTTTTTGGACACAATAGTGATGTTTTGGTTCATTTTGTTCAGTTTCGAAATTGTGCCGAAACCATGCTGGGGTTGCATTCAATGCAGCGATTCGATGGGGAAATGAAACGATGCACTGATTCCGACTAGAAACGAAACGAACGCACCCAATCCGCTTTTCCGTATCCAATAGTGATGTTTTGGTTCTTTTTTGTCAGTTTCATTATTGTACCAAAAACCATGCCAGGGTTGCATTTAATGCACCGATTCAACCGAAAATGAAACGAACGCACCAAATCATATTTTTGGACCCAATTGTGATGTTTTGGTCAGTTTCGTTACTGTGCCAAAAACTGTGCCAGGTTGCATTTAATGCACCGGTTCGGGCCGAAAACAAAATGATGCACCGGTTCGTTCTAGAAAGGAAACGAACACATCCAATCCACTTTTTTGGACCCAATAGTGATGTTTTGGTTCATTTTGGTCAGTTTTGGGCCGGAAACTAAATGAACGCACCCAATCAATTTTTTTTGACCCAATTGTGATGTGTTGGTCAGTTTCGTTACTATGCCAAAAACCATGCCGGGGTTGCATTTAATGCGTCGGTTCGGGCCGAAAACGAAACGCTGCACCAATTTTGGCCAGAAATGAAATGATGCATCGATTCCATCCAGAAATGAAATGAACGCACCCAATCCACTTTTTTGGACCCAATAGTGATGTTTTGGTTCATCTTGGTCAGTTTCGTTATTGTGCCGAAAACCATGCCAGGGTTGCATTTAATGCACCGATTCAACGGAAAACGAAACAATGCACGGATTCTGATTGGAAACCAAACGAACGCACCCAATCCATTTTTGTGAATCAAATAGTGATGTTTTGGTTCGTTTTGGTCATTTTCATTATTGTGCCGAAAACCTTGCCGGAGTTGCATTTAATGCACCGGTCCGGGCCGAAAATCAAACGAACGCACCCAATCAATTTTTTGGGACCCAATTGTGATGTGTTTGTCAGTTTCGTTACCGTGTCAAAAATCAAGCCGGGGTTGCATTCAATGCACCAATTTGGGCCAGAAATGAAACGATGCACTGATTCGGTCCAGAAATGAAATAAACCCACCCAATCTACTTGTTTTTGACCCAATAGTGATGTTTTGGTTCATTTTGGTCAGTTTCGTTACTGTGCCAAAAACTATTCTAGGGTTGCATTTAATGCACTAGTTCGGGCCGAAAATGAAACCATGGACCAATTCGACCAGGAACAAAACGATGCACCGATTCGGTCCAGATATGAAATGAACGCACCCAATCTACTTTTTTTACCCAATAGTGATGTTTTGGTTCGTTTTGGTCGGTTTCGTTACTGTGCCGAAAACCATGCCGGGGTTGCATTTAATGCACTGGTTCGGGCCAAAAACGGAACGATGCACCAATTCGGGCCAGAAACAAAACGAACACACCAAATCCACTTTTTTGGACCCAATAGTGATGTTTTGGTTCATTTTGGTCAATTTTGTTATTGTGCCATAAACCATGCCAGGGTTGCATCTAATGCACCTATTCAACTCGGAAACGAAACGACGCACCGATTCCGACTAGAAACGAAACGAACGCATCCAATCTACTTTTCTAAATCCAATAGTGATGTTTTGGTTCGTTTTGGTCACTTTCGTTATTGTGCCGAATACCATTCCGGGGTTGCATTTAATGCACCGGTTCGGACCGAAAACCATATGAACGCACCCAAATAACTTTTTAGGACCCAATTGTGATGTTTTGGTCAGTTTCATTACTGTGTCGAAAATCATGCTAGGGTTGCATTTAATGCACCGATTCAGGCTGGAAACGAAATAATGCACCGATTCGGGCCAGAAATGAAATGATGCATCGATTCAGTCAAGAAATGAAATGAACGCACCCAATCTACTTTTCTGGACCCAATAGTGATGTTTTTGTTCGTTTCATTATTGTGCCGAAAACCATGCCAGGGTTGCATTGAATGCACCGATTCGACCGGGAAACGAAACGCTGCACTAATTCTGACTAGAAACGAAACGAACGCAACCAAACCACTTTTCTGAATCCAATAGTGATGTTTTGGTTCATTTTGGTCACTTTCGTTATTGTGCCAAAAACCATGCCAAGGTTGCATTTAATTTACCGGTTCGGGCCGAAAATGAAACGAACGCACCCAATCAATTTTTTTGGACCAATTGTAATGTTTTAGTCAGTTTCGTTACTGTGTCGAAAATCATGTCGGGCTTGCATTTAATGCACCGATGCATTCGGAAACGAAACGATGCACCAATTCAGGCCAGAAACGAAACGATGCATCGATTCGGTCCAGAATTTAAATGAACGCACCCAATCTACTTTTTTTGACCCAATAGTGATGTTTTGGTTCATTTTGGTCGGTTTCGTTACTGTGCTGACAACCATGCCGGGGTTGCATTTAATGCACTGGTTCGGGCCGAAAACGAAACGATGCACCAATTCGGGACAGAAATAGAACGAACACACCCAAGCCACTTTTTTGGACCCAATAGTGATGTTTTGGTCAGTTTCGTTATTGTGCCGAAAATCATACCAGGGTTGCATTTAATGCACCGATTCGACCTGGAAACGAAACGATGCACCGATTTCGACTAGAAACGAAATGAACGCACCCAATCCACTTTTCTGAATCCAATAGTGATGTTTCGGTTCATTTTGGTCACTTCGTTAATGTGCCAAAAACCATGCCGGAGTTGCATTTAATGCACCTGTTCGGGCCGGAAACAAAACGATGCACCGATTCGTTCCAGAAACGAAAGGAACACACCCAATCCATTTTTTGGACCCAATAGTGATGTTTTGGTTTGTTTTGGTCAGTTTCGGGTAGGAAACGAAACGAACACACCCAATCAATTTTTTGGACCCAATTGTAATGTTTTGGTCAGTTTCGTTACTGTGCCAAAAACTGTGCCAGGTTGCATTTAATGCACCGGTTCGGGCCGAAAGCGAAATGATGCACCAATTTTAGCCAGAAACGAAACGATGCACCGATTCGGTCTAGAAATGAAATGAACAGAGCCAATCCACTTTTTTGGACCTAATAGTGATGTTTTGGTTCATTTTGCTAAGTTTCGTTACTACGTCAAAAACCATGCCGGGGTTGCATTTAATGCACCAGTTCAGGCCAAAAACGAAACGATGCACCAATCCGAGCCAGAAAAAAAATGATGCACCATTTCGGTCCAGAAACGAAATGAACGCACCTAATCCACTTTTTTTGGACCCAATAGTCATGTTTTGGTTCCTTTTGTTCAGTTTTGAAATTGTGCCGAAAACCATGCCAGGGTTGCATTCAATGCAGCGAGTCGACGGGGAAATGAAACGATGCACTGATTCCGACTAGAAACAAAACGAACGCACCCAATCCACTTTTCCGTATCCAGTAGTGATGTTTTGGTTCATTTTTGTCAGTTTCATTATTGTACCGAAAACCATGCCAGGGTTGCATTTAATGCACTGATTCGACCTGAAAATGAAACGATGCACCAATTCCGACTAGAAACGAAATGAACGCAACCAATCCACTCTTCTAAATCCAATAGTTATGTTTTGGTTCGTTTTAGACATTTTCGTTATTGTGCCGAACCCATGTCGGGGTTGCAATTAATGCACCGGTTCGGGCCGAAAACGAAACGAACGCACCCAATCAAATTTTTGGACCCAATTGTGATGTTTTGGTCAGTTTCGTTACTGTGTCAAAAATAAAGATGGGGTTGGATTTAATGCACCGATTTGGGCCAGAAACGAAACGATGCACTGATTCGGTCCAGAAATGAAATAAACACACCGAATCTACTTTTTTTGACCCAATAGTGATGTTTTGGTTCATTTTGGTCAGTTTCGTTACTGTGCCAAAAACCTTTACGGGGTTGCATTTAATGCACTATTTCTGGCCAAAAACGAAACGATGGACGAATTCGGGCCAGAAACAAAACGATGCACCGATTCGGTCCAGATATGAAATGAACGCACCCAATCTACTTTTTTTACCCAATAGTGATGTTTTGGTTCGTTTTGGTCGGTTTCGTTACTGTGCCGAAAACCATGCCGGGGTCGCATTTAATGCACTAGTTCGGGCAAAAAACGGAACCATGCACCAATTCGGGCCAGAAACAAAACGAACACACCAAATCCACTTTTTTGGACCCAATAGTGATGTTTTGGTTCATTTTGGTCAATTTCGTTATTGTGCCGTAAACCATGCCAGGGTTGCATCTAATGCACCTATTCGACCCGGAAACGAAACGCTGCACCGATTTCGACTAGAAACGAAACGAACGCACCCAATCTACTTTTCTGAATCCAATAGTGATGTTTTGGTTCGCTTTGGTCACTTTCGTTATTGTGCCGAAAACCATGCCGGGGTTGCATTTAATGCACCGGTTCGGACCAAAAACCAAACGAATGCACCCAAACAACTTTTTAGGACCCAATTGTGATGTTTTGGTCAGTTTCATTACTGTGTCGAAAATCATGCCGCGGTTGCATTTAATGCACCGATTCAGGCTGGAAACGAAACGATGCACCGATTTGGGCGAGAAACGAAATGATGCATTGATTCGGTCCAGAAATGAAATGAACACACCTAATCTACTTTTCTGGACCCAATAGTGATTTTTTGGTTCATTTTGGTCAGTTTCGTTATTGTGCCGAAAACCATGCTAGGGTTGCATTGAATGCACCGATTCGACCGGGAAACGAAACGATGCCGAAAACGAAACGAACGCACCCAATCCACTTTTCTGAATCCAATAGTGATGTTTTGGTTCATTTTGGTTACTTTCATTATTGTGCCAAAAACCATGCCGGGGTTGCATTTAATTTACCGGTTCAGGCCGAAAACGAAACGAACGCACCCAATCAATTTTTTTTGACCCAATTGTGATGTTTTAGTCAGTTTCGTTACTGTGTCGAAAATCATGCCGGGCTTGGATTTAATGCACCGATTCAGGCCGGAAACGAAACGATCTACCGATTCGGTCCAGAATTTAAATGAACGCACCCAATCTACTTTTTTTGACCCAATAGTGATGTTTTGGTTTGTTTTGGTCAGTTTCGTTACTGTGCCGACAACCATGCCGGGGTTGCATTTAATGCAACGGTTCGGGCCGAAAATGAAACGATGCACCCATTTGTGCCAGAAACAGAACGAACACACCCAAGCCAATTTTTTGGACCCAATAGTGATGTTTTGGTCAGTTTCGTTATTGTGCCGAAAATCATGCCAGGGTTGCATTTAATGCACTGATTCGACCCGAAAATGAAACGATGCACCGATTCCGACTAGAAACGAAATGAACGCACCCAATCCACTTTTCTGAATCCAATAGTGATGTTTTGGTTCGTTTTGGTCACTTTCATTAATGCACCGGTTCGGGCCGAAAATGAAACAAACACACCCAATCATTTTTTTTGGACCCAATTGTGATGTTTTGGTCAGTTTTGTTACTATGTAAAAAATCATGCCGGAGTTGCATTTAATGCACCAATTCAGGCCGAAAATGAAACGATGCAACGATTCGGGCCAGAAATGAAACGATGCACCGATTCGTTCCAGAAATGAACTGAACGCACCCAATCTACTTTATTGGACCCAATAGTGATGTTTTGGTTCGTTTTGGTCAGTTTCGTTACTGTGCCGACAACCATGCCGGGGTTGCATTTAATGCACCGTTTCGGGCCGAAAATGAAACGATGCAACAATTCGGGCCAAAAACAAAACGAACACTGATTAGTCTGGCCCAGGTTGGATAGGATGAAAAGCCCGACACAATGACCCGGCAACAACGCCACTAGGGCCTCCTGTTGTGCCTCGGCAGTCTTAGCACCAGCAGCCGAAATTACGACACACCGATCCGGCTGCAACGCCACTAGGGCCTCTTGTTGTGCCTCGGCAGTCTTAGCATCGCACTCCGGCGCACCCCTCGGAGAAAGGCCCAATCGCCCCAAAGGACTAGTCTGATAGGGGAAGGGTGGCTCTCCCTTTTAAGGTGACTTCCTCCTTCCTAGATAAGCAAGGTGGGATTATTCAAAGGCTCACACGGTCGCCGCCCGACTACAACTTTGTTGCGTCTTTGCCAGCGGGTAATAGTGAAGGATGTCCTTATCACTTGGAGAACACGCAAGCTCCCTTTAGCTGATCAAACAAATCATCAGTCCTCGGCAATGGGTACTTGTTCTTGATGGTCACTTCATTGAGGGCTCGATAGTCCACACACAACCTCTGTGTCCCATCTTTCTTGTCCACGAACAACACTGGTGCTCCCCATGGTGATGAACTTGGACGAATATACCCTTTGGCTAGCAATGAGCTTAATTCTTCCTTAAGTTTCTCTAGTACTTTACTCCCATCCTATATGGCATTTTAGCTATCGGTGCTGTGCCAGGTTTAAGTTCAATAACAAATTCAACTTCGCATTCCAGGGGCATACCTGACAATTCATCTAGGAACACATCCGGGAACTCGCTCACCACTCTGATGTCTTCGAGAGCTGCACATTCAGCTTGGTTGGCCTGATTATGCTCCAAGGGACTGGCTGCCTGGTACTCCACCTTATCTCTGGACCCTGCTGTCAGTTGTACCATCCTTTTGGCACACTGGATCACTGCGTCATATCTGGCTAACTAGCTCATTCACAGAATTAAGTCGAACCCAATAGATTCCAGGACTATCGGGCGCGCCTCGAAGTCTACCCCCCTTATTGTGATGGTAATATGGGGGCAGCGTAAAGTGGCTCACTGTTCCCAAAGGTGAGCTAACTAGCATAGCACTCTTCATGGGCAGCAAGGCTACTAAGTTCTTTTTCATAAAAGCAACAGATATGAAAGCATGCGAAGCTCCAGAATCGAACAAAACAGTCGCAGGAGTTGAGTTGACAGGGAACGTAGCGACGACCACGTCAGTAGCTCCCTCTAGAGTCTCTGCACTCGTCTGGTTGAGCTTGCCTCTAGCGGGGTTAATGCACTGGTTCGGGCCGAAAACCAAACGAGCGCACCCAAACAACTTTTTAGGACCCAATTATGATATTTTGGTCAGTTTCGTTATTGTGTCGAAAATCATGTTGTGGTTGCATTTAATGCACCGATTCAGGCTGGAAACGAAACGATGCACCGATTCGGGCCAGAAACGAAACAATGCATCGATTCAGTCCAGAAATGAAATGAACGCATCTAATCCACTTTTTTGGATTCAATAGTAATGTTTTGGCTCGTTTTGGTCAGTTTCGTTATTGTGCCGAAAACCACGCCAGGGTTGCATTTAATGCACCGATTTGACCGGTAAACAAAACGATGCACCGATTCCGACTAGAAACGAAACGAACGCACCCAATCCACTTTTCTGAAGCCAATAGTGATGTTTTGGTCATTTTCGTTATTGTGCCGAAAACCATGCCGGGGTTGCATTTAATGCACCGGTTCGGGCCGAAAATGAAACGAACGCACCCAATCAATTTTTTGGGACCCAATTGTGATGTTTTGGTCAGTTTCGTTACTGTGTCAAAAATCATGCCGGGGTTGCATTTAATGCACCAATTTAGGCCAGAAACAAAACGATGCCCCGATTTGGTCCAGAAATGAAATAAACACACCCAATCTACTTTTTTTTGACCCAATAGTGATGTTTTGGTTCGTTTTGGTCTTTTTCGTTACTATGCCAAAAACCATGCGGGGGTTGCATTTAATGCATCAGTTCGGGCCGAAAACGAAACGATGGACCAATGCGGGCCAGAAACAAAACGATGCACCGATTCGGTCCAGAAATGAAATTAACGCACCGAATCTACTTTTTTTGACCCAATAGTGATGTTTTGGTTCATTTTGTTCAGTTTCGTTACTGTGCCAAAAACCTTTACGGGGTTGCATTTAATGCACTATTTCTGGCCAAAAACGAAACGATGGACGAATTCGGGCCAGAAACAAAACGATGCACCGATTCGGTCCAGATATGAAATGAACGCACCCAATCTACTTTTTTTACCCAATAGTGATGTTTTGGTTCGTTTTGGTCGGTTTCGTTACTGTGCCGAAAACCATGCCGGGGTCGCATTTAATGCACTAGTTCGGGCAAAAAACGGAACCATGCACCAATTCGGGCCAGAAACAAAACGAACACACCAAATCCACTTTTTTGGACCCAATAGTGATGTTTTGGTTCATTTTGGTCAATTTCGTTATTGTGCCGTAAACCATGCCAGGGTTGCATCTAATGCACCTATTCGACCCGGAAACGAAACGCTGCACCGATTTCGACTAGAAACGAAACGAACGCACCCAATCTACTTTTCTGAATCCAATAGTGATGTTTTGGTTCGCTTTGGTCACTTTCGTTATTGTGCCGAAAACCATGCCGGGGTTGCATTTAATGCACCGGTTTGGACCAAAAACCAAACGAATGCACCCAAACAACTTTTTAGGACCCAATTGTGATGTTTTGGTCAGTTTCATTACTGTGTCGAAAATCATGCCGCGGTTGCATTTAATGCACCGATTCAGGCTGGAAACGAAACGATGCACCGATTCGGGCGAGAAACGAAATGATGCATCGATTCGGTCCAGAAATGAAATGAACACACCTAATCTACTTTTCTGGACCCAATAGTGATTTTTTGGTTCATTTTGGTCAGTTTCGTTATTGTGCCGAAAACCATGCTAGGGTTGCATTGAATGCACCGATTCGACCGGGAAACGAAACGATGCCGAAAACGAAACGAACGCACCCAATCCACTTTTCTGAATCCAATAGTGATGTTTTGGTTCATTTTGGTTACTTTCATTATTGTGCCAAAAACCATGCCGGGGTTGCATTTAATTTACTGGTTCAGGCCGAAAACGAAACGAACGCACCCAATCAATTTTTTTTGACCCAATTGTGATGTTTTAGTCAGTTTCGTTACTGTGTCGAAAATCATGCCGGGCTTGGATTTAATGCACCGATTCAGGCCGGAAACGAAACGATCCACCGATTCGGTCCAGAATTTAAATGAACGCACCCAATCTACTTTTTTTGACCCAATAGTGATGTTTTGGTTTGTTTTGGTCAGTTTCGTTACTGTGCCGACAACCATGCCGGGGTTGCATTTAATGCAACGGTTCGGGCCGAAAATGAAACGATGCACCCATTCGTGCCAGAAACAGAACGAACACACCCAAGCCAATTTTTTGGACCCAATAGTGATGTTTTGGTCAGTTTCGTTATTGTGCCGAAAATCATGCCAGGGTTGCATTTAATGCACTGATTCGACCCGAAAATGAAACGATGCACCGATTCCGACTAGAAACGAAATGAACGCACCCAATCCACTTTTCTGAATCCAATAGTGATGTTTTGGTTCGTTTTGGTCACTTTCATTATTGTGCCGAAAACCATGTCGGGGTTGCATTTAATGCACCGGTTCGGGCCGAAAATGAAACAAACACACCCAATCATTTTTTTTGGACCCAATTGTGATGTTTTGGTCAGTTTTGTTACTATGTAAAAAATCATGCCGGAGTTGCATTTAATGCACCAATTCAGGCCGGAAATGAAACGATGCAACGATTCGGGCCAGAAATGAAACGATGCACCGATTCGGTCCAGAAATGAACTGAACGCACCCAATCTACTTTATTGGACCCAATAGTGATGTTTTGGTTCGTTTTGGTCAGTTTCGTTACTGTGCCGACAACCATGCCGGGGTTGCATTTAATGCACCGTTTCGGGCCGAAAATGAAACGATGCAACAATTCGGGCCAAAAACAAAACGAACACTGATTAGTCTGGCCCAGGTTGGATAGGATGAAAAGCCCGACACAATGACCCGGCAACAACGCCACTAGGGCCTCCTGTTGCGCCTCGGCAGTCTTAGCACCAGCAGCCGAAATTACGACACACCGATCCGGCTGCAACGCCACTAGGGCCTCTTGTTGTGCCTCGGCAGTCTTAGCATCGCACTCCGGCGCACCCCTCGGAGAAAGGCCCAATCGCCCCAAAGGACTAGTCTGATAGGGGAAGGGTGGCTCTCCCTTTTAAGGTGACTTCCTCCTTCCTAGATAAGCAAGGTGGGATTATTCAAAGGCTCACACGGTCGCCGCCCGACTACAACTTTGTTGCGTCTTTGCCAGCGGGTAATAGTGAAGGATGTCCTTATCACTTGGAGAACACGCAAGCTCCCTTCAGCTGATCAAACAAATCATCAGTCCTCGGCAATGGGTACTTGTTCTTGATGGTCACTTCATTGAGGGCTCGATAGTCCACACACAACCTCTGTGTCCCATCTTTCTTGTCCACGAACAACACTGGTGCTCCCCATGGTGATGAACTTGGACGAATATACCCTTTGGCTAGCAATGAGCTTAATTCTTCCTTAAGTTTCTCTAGTACTTTACTCCCATCCTATATGGCATTTTAGCTATCGGTGCTGTGCCAGGTTTAAGTTCAATAACAAATTCAACTTCGCATTCCAGGGGCATACCTGACAATTCATCTAGGAACACATCCGGGAACTCGCTCACCACTCTGATGTCTTCGAGAGCTGCACATTCAGCTTGGTTGGCCTGATTATGCTCCAAGGGACTGGCTGCCTGGTACTCCACCTTATCTCTGGACCCTGCTGTCAGTTGTACCATCCTTTTGGCACACTGGATCACTGCGTCATATCTGGCTAACTAGCTCATTCACAGAATTAAGTCGAACCCAATAGATTCCAGGACTATCGGGCGCGCCTCGAAGTCTACCCCCCTTATTGTGAAGGTAATATGGGGGCAGCGTAAAGTGGCTCACTGTTCCCAAAGGTGAGCTAACTAGCATAGCACTCTTCATGGGCAGCAAGGCTACTAAGTTCTTTTTCATAAAAGCAACAGATATGAAAGCATGCGAAGCTCCAGAATCGAACAAAACAGTCGCAGGAGTTGAGTTGACAGGGAACGTAGCGACGACCACGTCAGTAGCTCCCTCTAGAGTCTCTGCACTCGTCTGGTTGAGCTTGCCTCTAGCGGGGTTAATGCACTGGTTCGGGCCGAAAACCAAACGAGCGCACCCAAACAACTTTTTAGGACCCAATTATGATATTTTGGTCAGTTTCGTTATTGTGTCGAAAATCATGTTGTGGTTGCATTTAATGCACCGATTCAGGCTGGAAACGAAACGATGCACCGATTCGGGCCAGAAACGAAACAATGCATCGATTCAGTCCAGAAATGAAATGAACGCATCTAATCCACTTTTTTGGATTCAATAGTAATGTTTTGGCTCGTTTTGGTCAGTTTCGTTATTGTGCCGAAAACCACGCCAGGGTTGCATTTAATGCACCGATTTGACCGGTAAACAAAACGATGCACCAATTCCGACTAGAAACGAAACGAACGCACCCAATCCACTTTTCTGAATCCAATAGTGATGTTTTGGTCATTTTCGTTATTGTGCCGAAAACCATGCCGGGGTTGCATTTAATGCACCGGTTCGGGCCGAAAATGAAACGAACGCACCCAATCAATTTTTTGGGACCCAATTGTGATGTTTTGGTCAGTTTCGTTACTGTGTCAAAAATCATGCCGGGGTTGCATTTAATGCACCAATTTAGGCCAGAAACAAAACGATGCCCCGATTTGGTCCAGAAATGAAATAAACACACCCAATCTACTTTTTTTTGACCCAATAGTGATGTTTTGGTTCGTTTTGGTCTTTTTCGTTACTATGCCAAAAACCATGCGGGGGTTGCATTTAATGCATCAGTTCGGGCCGAAAACGAAACGATGGACCAATGCGGGTCAGAAACAAAACGATGCACCGATTCGGTCCAGAAATGAAATTAACGCACCCAATCTACTTTTTTTTGACCCAATAGTGATGTTTTGGTTCGTTTTGGTCAGTTTCGTTACTGTGCCGAAAACCATGCCGGCGTTGCATTTAATGCACCGGTTCGGACCGAAACGGAACGATGCACCAATTCGGGCCAGAAACAAAACGAACACACCCAATCCACTTTTTTGGACCCAATAGTGATGTTTTCGTTCATTTTGGTCAATTTCGTTATTGTGCCGAAAACCATGCCAGGGTTGCATTTAATGCACCTAATCGACCCGGAAATGAAACGATGCACCGACTCCAACTAGAAACGAAACGAATGCACCCAATCTAGTTTTCTGAATCCAATAGTGATGTTTTGGTTCGTTTTGGTCACTTTCGTTATTGTGCCGAAAACCATGCCGATGTTGCATTTAATGCACCGGTTCGGGCTGAAAACCAAACGAACGCACCCAAACAACTTTTTATGACCCAATTGTGATGTTTTGGTCAGTTTCGTTATTGTGTCAAAAATCATGCCGGGGTTGCATTTAATGCACCGATTCAGGCTGGAAACGAAACGATGCACCGATTCGGGCCAGAAGCGAAACGATGCACCGATTCGGTCCAGAAATTAAATGAACGCACCCAATCTACTTTTTTGGACCCAATAGTGATGTTTTGGTTCGTTTTTGTTAGTTTCGTTATTGTGCCAAAAAAACCATACCAGGGTTGCATTTAATACAAAGATTCGACCGGGAAACGAAACGATGCACTGATTCCGACTAGAAACCAAACGAACGCACCCAATCAATTTTTTTAGACCGAATTGTGGTGTTTTAGTCAGTTTCGTTAATGTGTCGAAAATCATGCCGGGGTTGCATTTAATGCACCGATTCAGGCCGGAAACGAAACGATGCACCGATTCGGGCCAGAAACGAAACGATGCACCGATTCGGTCCAGAAATTAAATGAACGCACCCACTCTACTTTTTTGGACCCAATATTGATGTTTTGGTTCGTTTTGGTTAGTTTCGTTACTGTGCCGACAACCATGCCGGGGTTGCATTTAATGCACCGGTTGGGCCAAAAATGAAATGATCCACCAATTCAGGCCAGAAAC
The DNA here is from genome assembly GCA_033239725.1 of Echinochloa phyllopogon. Taxonomy (NCBI): domain Eukaryota; kingdom Viridiplantae; phylum Streptophyta; class Magnoliopsida; order Poales; family Poaceae; genus Echinochloa; species Echinochloa phyllopogon. Next base: position 32,609,601 of record BTCW01000014.1, on the reverse strand, counting down.
AAAATGAACACACACAATCCACTTTTTTGGACCCAATAATGATGTTTTGGTCAGTTTCGTTATTGTGCCAAAAACCATGCCAGGGTTGCATTTAATGCACCGATTCGACCGGGAAATGAAATGATGAACCGATTCTGACTAGAAACGAAACGAACGCACCCAATCCACTTTTCTGGATCTAATAGTGATGTTGTGGATCATTTTGGTCAGTTTCGTTATTTTGCCGAAAACCATGCCAGGGTTGCATTTACTGCACCGATTCGACCGGGAAACGAAGCGATGCACCGATTTTGACTAGAAACAAAACGAACGCACCCAATCCACTTTTCTGAATCTAATAGTGATGTTTTGGTTCATTTTGGTCAGTTTCGTTATTGTGCCGAAAACCATGCCGGGGTTGCATTTAATGCACCGGTTCGGGCCGAAAACGAAACAAACGCACCCAATCAGTTTTTTTGACCCAATTGTGATGTTTTGGTTAGTTTCGTTACTGTGTCGAAAATCATGCCGGGGTTGCATTTAATGCACCGTTTCGGGCCGAAAATGAAACGATGCAACAATTCGGGCCAAAAACAAAACGAACACTGATTAGTCTGGCCCAGGTTGGATAGGATGAAAAGCCCGACACAATGACCCGGCAACAACGCCACTAGGGCCTCCTGTTGCGCCTCGGCAGTCTTAGCACCAGCAGCCGAAATTACGACACACCGATCCGGCTGCAACGCCACTAGGGCCTCTTGTTGTGCCTCGGCAGTCTTAGCATCGCACTCCGGCGCACCCCTCGGAGAAAGGCCCAATCGCCCCAAAGGACTAGTCTGATAGGGGAAGGGTGGCTCTCCCTTTTAAGGTGACTTCCTCCTTCCTAGATAAGCAAGGTGGGATTATTCAAAGGCTCACACGGTCGCCGCCCGACTACAACTTTGTTGCGTCTTTGCCAGCGGGTAATAGTGAAGGATGTCCTTATCACTTGGAGAACACGCAAGCTCCCTTCAGCTGATCAAACAAATCATCAGTCCTCGGCAATGGGTACTTGTTCTTGATGGTCACTTCATTGAGGGCTCGATAGTCCACACACAACCTCTGTGTCCCATCTTTCTTGTCCACGAACAACACTGGTGCTCCCCATGGTGATGAACTTGGACGAATATACCCTTTGGCTAGCAATGAGCTTAATTCTTCCTTAAGTTTCTCTAGTACTTTACTCCCATCCTATATGGCATTTTAGCTATCGGTGCTGTGCCAGGTTTAAGTTCAATAACAAATTCAACTTCGCATTCCAGGGGCATACCTGACAATTCATCTAGGAACACATCCGGGAACTCGCTCACCACTCTGATGTCTTCGAGAGCTGCACATTCAGCTTGGTTGGCCTGATTATGCTCCAAGGGACTGGCTGCCTGGTACTCCACCTTATCTCTGGACCCTGCTGTCAGTTGTACCATCCTTTTGGCACACTGGATCACTGCGTCATATCTGGCTAACTAGCTCATTCACAGAATTAAGTCGAACCCAATAGATTCCAGGACTATCGGGCGCGCCTCGAAGTCTACCCCCCTTATTGTGAAGGTAATATGGGGGCAGCGTAAAGTGGCTCACTGTTCCCAAAGGTGAGCTAACTAGCATAGCACTCTTCATGGGCAGCAAGGCTACTAAGTTCTTTTTCATAAAAGCAACAGATATGAAAGCATGCGAAGCTCCAGAATCGAACAAAACAGTCGCAGGAGTTGAGTTGACAGGGAACGTAGCGACGACCACGTCAGTAGCTCCCTCTAGAGTCTCTGCACTCGTCTGGTTGAGCTTGCCTCTAGCGGGGTTAATGCACTGGTTCGGGCCGAAAACCAAACGAGCGCACCCAAACAACTTTTTAGGACCCAATTATGATATTTTGGTCAGTTTCGTTATTGTGTCGAAAATCATGTTGTGGTTGCATTTAATGCACCGATTCAGGCTGGAAACGAAACGATGCACCGATTCGGGCCAGAAACGAAACAATGCATCGATTCAGTCCAGAAATGAAATGAACGCATCTAATCCACTTTTTTGGATTCAATAGTAATGTTTTGGCTCGTTTTGGTCAGTTTCGTTATTGTGCCGAAAACCACGCCAGGGTTGCATTTAATGCACCGATTTGACCGGTAAACAAAACGATGCACCAATTCTGACTAGAAACGAAACGAACGCACCCAATCCACTTTTCTGAATCCAATAGTGATGTTTTGGTCATTTTCGTTATTGTGCCGAAAACCATGCCGGGGTTGCATTTAATGCACCGGTTCGGGCCGAAAATGAAACGAACGCACCCAATCAATTTTTTGGGACCCAATTGTGATGTTTTGGTCAGTTTCTTTACTGTGTCAAAAATCATGCCGGGGTTGCATTTAATGCACCAATTTAGGCCAGAAACAAAACGATGCCCCGATTTGGTCCAGAAATGAAATAAACACACCCAATCTACTTTTTTTTGACCCAATAGTGATGTTTTGGTTCGTTTTGGTCTTTTTCGTTACTATGCCAAAAACCATGCGGGGGTTGCATTTAATGCATCAGTTCGGGCCGAAAACGAAACGATGGACCAATGCGGGTCAGAAACAAAACGATGCACCGATTCGGTCCAGAAATGAAATTAACGCACCCAATCTACTTTTTTTTGACCCAATAGTGATGTTTTGGTTCGTTTTGGTCAGTTTCGTTACTGTGCCGAAAACCATGCCGGCGTTGCATTTAATGCACCGGTTCGGACCGAAACGGAACGATGCACCAATTCGGGCCAGAAACAAAACGAACACACCCAATCCACTTTTTTGGACCCAATAGTGATGTTTTCGTTCATTTTGGTCAATTTCGTTATTGTGCCGAAAACCATGCCAGGGTTGCATTTAATGCACCTAATCGACCCGGAAATGAAACGATGCACCGACTCCAACTAGAAACGAAACGAATGCACCCAATCTAGTTTTCTGAATCCAATAGTGATGTTTTGGTTCGTTTTGGTCACTTTCGTTATTGTGCCGAAAACCATGCCGATGTTGCATTTAATGCACCGGTTCGGGCTGAAAACCAAACGAACGCACCCAAACAACTTTTTATGACCCAATTGTGATGTTTTGGTCAGTTTCGTTATTGTGTCAAAAATCATGCCGGGGTTGCATTTAATGCACCGATTCAGGCTGGAAACGAAACGATGCACCGATTCGGGCCAGAAGCGAAACGATGCACCGATTCGGTCCAGAAATTAAATGAACGCACCCAATCTACTTTTTTGGACCCAATAGTGATGTTTTGGTTCGTTTTTGTTAGTTTCGTTATTGTGCCAAAAAAACCATACCAGGGTTGCATTTAATACAAAGATTCGACCGGGAAACGAAACGATGCACTGATTCCGACTAGAAACCAAACGAACGCACCCAATCAATTTTTTTAGACCGAATTGTGGTGTTTTAGTCAGTTTCGTTAATGTGTCGAAAATCATGCCGGGGTTGCATTTAATGCACCGATTCAGGCCGGAAACGAAACGATGCACCGATTCGGGCCAGAAACGAAACGATGCACCGATTCGGTCCAGAAATTAAATGAACGCACCCACTCTACTTTTTTGGACCCAATATTGATGTTTTGGTTCGTTTTGGTTAGTTTCGTTACTGTGCCGACAACCATGCCGGGGTTGCATTTAATGCACCGGTTGGGCCAAAAATGAAATGATCCACCAATTCAGGCCAGAAACAAAATGAACACACACAATCCACTTTTTTGGACCCAATAGTGATGTTTTGGTCAGTTTCGTTATTGTGCCAAAAACCATGCCAGGGTTGCATTTAATGCACCGATTCGACCGGGAAATGAAATGATGAACCGATTCTGACTAGAAACGAAACGAACGCACCCAATCCACTTTTCTGGATCTAATAGTGATGTTGTGGATCATTTTGGTCAGTTTCGTTATTTTGCCGAAAACCATGCCAGGGTTGCATTTACTGCACCGATTCGACCGGGAAACGAAGCGATGCACCGATTTTGACTAGAAACAAAACGAACGCACCCAATCCACTTTTCTGAATCTAATAGTGATGTTTTGGTTCATTTTGGTCAGTTTCGTTATTGTGCCGAAAACCATGCCGGGGTTGCATTTAATGCACCGGTTCGGGCCGAAAACGAAACAAACGCACCCAATCAGTTTTTTTGACCCAATTGTGATGTTTTGGTTAGTTTCGTTACTGTGTCGAAAATCATGCCGGGGTTGCATTTAATGCACCGATTTAGGCCGGAAACGAAACGATGCACCGATTTTGGCCATAAACGAAACGATGCACTAATTCACGTCCAGAAATGAAATGAACGCACCCAATCTATTTTTTGGACCCAATATTGTTGTTTTGGTTCGTTTTGGTCAGTTTTGTTACTGTGCCGACAACCATGACGGGGTTGCATTTAATGCACCGGTTCGGGCCGAAAACTAAACGATGCACCAATTCGTGCCAAAAACAAAATAAACACTGATTAGTCTGGCCCAGGTTGGATAGGATGAAAAGCCCGACATACCGACCCGGCTACAATGCCACTACGGCCTCCTGTTGCGCCTCGGCAGTCTTAGCACCAGCAGCCGAAATTACGACACACCGATCCGGCTACAACGCCACTAGGGCCTATTGTTGCGCCTCGGCAATCTTAGCACCGCACTCCAGCGCACCCCTGTTGGCACTTCTTACGATCCAATATCAGAATTGAGAATCCTGGTACTGGGGTAAGGAGTGTTTCAGTGGTTTTCCTTATGGCTTAGTAAAATATAGAAATATTCTGCAAGCGCACAGAATCACCGCTGTAGCACTTCACCTGGGAGTATCTCGAGGTATCGTAATTTATATTTCCGCAGGGAAGCTTTGGCAAGATTACTAGTGAACAGATATTCGAGACTATCAGAGAAGGGTACACGACTAGCCAAGACAGGGGATAACGGTATTGGATAGGAGTGGATATACCGGACACACAGCTCAAGGGATACTCAGGTAAGGGAGAGAAGAGATAGATAGCTGGGAGGACAACGAGAAGAGATAGAGGACTCCTGGATACTTTATCTACCTATGTCACTCTATGATGTGAACCCGCTGGGGTTTGTGCCCGATCTTTCGATGAGAGGCGTGGGGGATAACTCGATTGGAGGAGACGACGTTCACGGCCTGACTACAACCTTTCAAAGACTGCGCCTTAGCGACCGATACACCACCTCCTATGGATGCCGCGATCTTGTGGGAGCGCGTCACCCGACCTGTCCTGCAAGCAATCGAAGAACTAGCAAGAACAAGTATGATACAAGTACTGAATTTACTAGATGGGAATTGAAGTGTCTCAATCTCAAACTCAATCACCAACGAAGTGGGGTTCCGTCGACTCGAAGACGGGCGGCTGGACCAGCACGCGCGCTTACAAGCAAGTAGCAATGGCTAAACTTGATCTAAACAAAACCCAATCTGTTTGTGGCGGCTATGGAGGTATAAAAGAGGGTGGAGGATGACCAGGACGAGGTTGGGGTCGTCCTACAACCCTAGGACGTGCCCCTAATGGACCCAACTTGATACACGGCCCATTGGCCCAAAATAAGGTGACGCAGCACCGTAGGCAGAAAAGGTCTCTGTAGTAAATCGATGATTGCGGCCGCATCTGAACAGTTACGAGGTTGAGTCTGGATCCATCTGAAAGTAGACTTGATAAGCTTTCCATCAAGTACTTAAACGCCCAAAACGGAGTCCGGATGAAACCGTGGTGGCCGTCGTAAGTCAGCACTTTCCTGCAGTCCAAATCCAGACTTTCCAAAACGTGTTGGATTTGGTCTCTTTCCTTCCTTAGGCCAATGTGACGTGGTAACCTGATGGGGGACGTGGGAATACTTAGAATTGGTCCCCAATCAACTTCTTTGGTCCTCCATGTCTTCCATATGTGTCTAACACTCTTTTTAATCCACGTATGTATTTCTGAAAATGAGAATGAACACACATCATGGCGTAGCATCAATTCATCGAATGTACCAACAATAATTGTGATATAGGATTGATTCACCTTTGGTTTGCAAGCCATTAATATGGTCGTATCTAAGCCGGTGATGTCCTCATCACTCTAGCTTAGAGATACAACGGCTACAGAGCCAGCACTAGGAGGTCTGGGATAACTCTAAGGTCTTAGCATCGGGACAAGGGAACCGGTGGACACGCAGAAAGGGATGAGAAGGGGTGCCACTATTTCCCAACTAGGGAATCCTACGGACCGGAACTAACGTGATGGGCTACGAAGACCGAAAGGGCTGTCACCACCTCCCGGCTACCACCTCCGTTGCGACGGGAATAAACTAAGGCCACCGACTAGTCTAGGAACCACTCCTACACTAGGCAACGACTACTTACTCTGCTAGCAAAAGCAAGCAACCTTGTCAATACTCTTGGTGACAATTCACCTCCAGTATCAAGTAAGATCGAAGAACCAGCCAAGACAAAGAATTAAACAAGACTACAAGCATTAGAACTATAACTGACTATAGTCTAATCAAGATATATGCTGCAACTAGGATAAACTAGAAGCAAGATATAAATGACAAAGGCAAAGTGATAAAGATACTATATTGATAACTCAAAGTCTTGCAAAAGGAAAAGGTAAAAGATACAAGAGCTTATACCAGAGCTTCTGAAGACGACTCCGGAACCTCCGAGGCACAGCTCGACTCAACTCTAACTCCCAACTAAACTATCCTAACTCTACTAGAATGAAAGTGGAAATGAGCTCCTTGGCTTGGTGTGTGCTTACAAGTGAGGTAAGGGGTCCTATTTATAGCTGCATAGGACGGTTGGGGCTGGAGTGGCCGCCAAGGGACCAGGGGGGTACCCCCTGGGATTTTGGCCGGGGACGTCGGTTCGGCAGAACCCTGGCGTTCGGCCGAACGCAGGATCCACCGCCATCTGCACCAAGGGCCGAGATGCGCTCCTGGGAGGCGGTTTGGGCTGGGAGCCCTGGCCCACCCCCCAGCACCGCCTCTGCTGTGTGGTGCTCCTGGACCGGCCTCTGATGCGTGGGATTGAGTTGTGTGGGCCCAGGATGACTTGGCATGGGTCCGGGTTGAGTTGGCGGTCGTCCACTTGTCATATGTTGTGTCCGCTTGGTCATCGGTGATGTGGACGGCTTCCGGCGGCCTGTACGGCTAAGGGGGATAACCGGCCGAACGTGTCGTTCGGCCGTTTCTGTCATTTCCGACCCCTATAGCACGTATTTCACAATGTTGTACCTACAAACATGACACTCACTAAAACTCGTGGAACTTTATTAGAAATAAAAGCTAAGTACATGGAATGTTGCATATAACCTCATTTATTCCCGAGTATTGGTGGTCGGATTTGGGCTGTAACGACCGCCAACAACCCCTCGGGGAAAGGCCCAATCGCCCCAAAAGACTAGTCTGATAGGGGAAGGGTGGCTCTCCCTTTTAAGGTGACTTCCTCGTCCCTAGATAAGCAAGGTTGGATTATTCAGAGGCTCACATGGTCGCCGCCTGACTACAACTTTGTTGCGTCTTTGCCAGCGGGTAATAGTGGAGGATGTCCTCATCATTCTCCCCTTCTTATCAAGGGCCCAGCTCTAATACCAAATGATTAGTCCAACCCACGTTGGATAGGATGAAAAGCCCAACACACCGACCCGGCTACAACGCCACTAGGGCCTCCTGTTGCGCCACGACAGTCTTAGCACCGCAGCGAAATTACGACACACCGATCCGGCTACAACGCCACTAGGGCCTCTTGTTGCGACTCGGCAATCTTAGCACCGCACTCCGGCGCACCCCTCGGAGAAAGGCCCAATCGCCCCAAAGAACTAGTCTGATAGGGGAAGGGTGGCTCTCCCTTTTAAGGTGACTTCTTCCTTCCTAGATAAGCAAGGTGGGATTATTCAGAGGCTCACACGGTCGCCGCCCGACTACAACTTTGTTGCGTCTTTGCCAGCGGGTAATAGTGAAGGATGTCCTCATCACTTGGAGAACACGCAAGCTCCCTTCAGCTGATCAAACAAATCATCAATCCTCAGCAATGGGTACTTGTTCTTGATGGTCACTTCGTTGAGGGCTCGATAGTCCACACACAACCTCTGCGTCCCATCTTTCTTGTCCACGAACAACACTGGTGCTCCCCATGGTGATGAACTTGGACGAATATACCCTTTGGCTAGCAATGAGCTTAATTCTTCCTTATGTTTCTCTAGTACTGTGCCATGTTTAAGTTCAATAACAAATTCAACTTCGCGTTGCAGGGGCATACATGACAATTCATCTAGGAACACATCTGGGAACTCGCTCACCACTCTGATGTCTTTGAGAGCTGCACCTTCAGCTTGGTTGGCCTGATTATGCTCCAAGGGACTGGCTGCCTGGTACTCCACCTTATCTCTGGACCCTGCTGTCAGTTGTACCATCCTTTTGGCACACTGGATCACTGCGTCATATCTTGCTAACTAGCTCATTCCCAGAATTAAGTCGAACCCAATAGATTCCAGGACTATCGGGCGCGCCTCGAAGTCTACCCCCTTATTGTGATGGTAATATGGGGGCAGCATAAAGTGGCTCACTGTTCCCAAAGGTGAGCTAACTAGCATAGCACTCTTCATGGGCAGCAAGGCTACTAAGTTCTTTTTCACAAAAGCAACAGATATGAAAGCATGCGAATCTCCAAAAACAAAACAAACACTGATTAGTCTGGCCCAGGTTGGATAGGATGAAAAGCCCGACCCAATGACCCGGCTACAACGCCACTAGGGCCTCCTGTTGCGCCTCGGCAGTCTTAGCACCAGCAGCCGAAATTATGACACACCGATCTGGCTACAACGCCACTAGGGCCTCTTGTTGTGCCTCGACAATCTTAGCATCGCACTCCGGCGCAACCCTCGGGGAAAGGCCCAATTGTCCCAAAAGACTAGTCTGATAGGGGAAGGGTGGCTCTCCCTTTTGAGGTGACTTCCTCCTCCCTAGATAAGCAAGGTGGGATTATTGAGGGGCTTACACGATCGCCGCCCAACTACAACTTTGTTGCGTCTTTGCCAGCGGGTAATAGTGGAGGATGTCCTCATCATTCTCCCCTTCTTATCAAGGGCCCAACACTGATACCAAATGATTAGTCCGACTCAGGTTGGATAGGATGAAAAGCCCAACACACTGACCCGGCTACAACGCCACTAGGACCTCCTGTTGCGCCTCGACAATCTTAGCACAAGCAGCTGAAATTACGACACACCGATCTGGCTACGACGCCACTAGGGCCTCTTGTTGCGCCTCGACAATCTTAGCACCGCACTCCGGTGCACCCCTCGGGGAAAGGCCCAATCGCCCCAAAAGACTAGTCTGATAGGGGAATAGTGGCTCTCCCTTTTAAGGTGACTTCCTCCTCCCTAGATACGCAAGGTGGGATTATTCAGAGGCTCACACGGTCGCCGCTCGACTACAGCTTTGTTGCGTCTTTGCCAGCGGGTAATAGTGGAGGATATGCTCATCACTTGCAGAACACGCAAGCTCCCTTTAACTGATTAAACAGATCATCAATCCTCGGTAATGGGTACTTGTTCTTGATGGTCACTTCGTTGAGGGCTCGATAGTCCACACACAACCTCTGCGTCCCATCTTTCTTGTCCACGAACAACACCGGTGCTCCTCATGGTGATGAACTTGGATGAATATACCTTTGGCTAGCAATGAGCTTAATTCTTCCTTAAGCTTCTCTAGTTCCTTTACTCCCACCATATATGGCCTTTTAGCTATCGGTGTTGTGTCAGGTTTAAGTTCAATAAAAAATTCAACTTCGCGTTCCGGGGGCATACCTGGCAATTCATCTGGGAACATATCCGGGAACTCGCTCACCACTATGATGTCTTCGAGAGCTGCACCTTGAGCTTGGTTGGCCTGATTATGCTCCAAGGGACTGGCTGCCTGGTACTCTACCTTATCTCTGGACCCTGCTGTCAGCTGTACCGTCCTTTTGGCGCACTAGATCACTGCGTCATATCTGGCTAACTGGATCATTCCCAGAATTAAGTCAAACCCAATAGATTCCAGGACTATCGGGCGCGCCTCGAAGTCTACCCCCTTATTGTGATGGTAATATGGGGGCAGCGTAAAGTGGCTCGTTGTTCCCCCTGGTGAGCTAACTAGCATAGCACTCTTCATGGGCAGCAAGGCCACTAAATTCTTTTTCACAAAAGCAACAGATACGAAAGCATGCGAAGCTCCAGAATCGAACAAAACAGTCGCAGGAGTTGAGTTGACAGGGAACGTACCCACGACCACGTCAGTAGCTCCCTCTAGAGTCTCTACACCCGTGTGGTTGAGCTTGCCTCTAACGGGGTTCTGCTGCCCACGGTTTGCCTGCGCCTGCTGCTGGTTCCCGTTCGGCGCCGGCTGCTGACCAATCCTCGGGTTGTTGTTCTGGCTTGCGGCATTCTGAGCTTTTTCGGGGGCAAACGTTAGCGAAGTGCCCCTGTTCCCAACAGTGCTAGCATACCCTCGGACCCACTGGTGCATTGTTGGGGGGGTTGGGGCGCTAAACAGGACCATTCTGTGGTTGGTTCTGGAGACGCTGTTGTGGTGGCGCTGGGAGGTACAGGGGGCGTTGCTGGTTCTGGCTGCGGTTCAGCAAACTGGGCTGACCCTGAAAGTGCTATTGATTCCCCATCTGCAGGTTCCCCTGTGGAGGAGCGAAGCGGGGGCGACTGCTGCTCCCAGTCTGCTGCCCCTGGAACTTCCTCTTATTCTCCTCTATGTCACGACGCTTATGTTCCTGAAAGATCCTGAAAGTTGGGAAACTTGGTACACATCAGTGGGTACTGCAGTGCATCCTGCAAGCCATCACGAAACCTGGTCTGCTTCTTGTCAGTGGCCACATCGTCTGGCGCATTGCGGGCCAACTCGATGAATTTGTCATGGTAAGTTTTGACACTCATCCCTTCCTACTTCAACGCCAGGAATTCTTTCTTCTTCAGGGTCATCAGAGCCTCTGGCACATGGGGAGAACGGAAGCTCTCACGGAACTCCTGCCAGGTGATCTTGGTACGATCGGGGTGAGCGTACTGGTATGAATCCCACCAGTCCAATGCTGGTCCTTGAAGCTTTCCTCCTACGAACAACCCCTTCTCCCGGTCGTTGCACTGCACGATGTCGAGCTATCTGTAACAACCCTAAAAATACCCTTAGGATTTGTTGAGTGCAAAAATGTGAATTTCAAAATTTTTGGTGAATTGTTGTGCATGCAAACCAATATTTAAAATTAATTCTATTGCTTCCTAAATTCTTAAGCAATTTAAATTTAAAAATTTAAAATCAATTTGAAGTGCTAACGATGAAATAGTGTGATTTAATTGGATTTTTGGTTAGTCTGAATTCAAATTCTAGATTTGAATTCAAACTCTAATTGGCCAAACTAATTGTCAAACCTTTCTAACTGTTTGTGGGCCAAATCTCCGAGCCAAAGTCCTGTTAACGCCCCTGATCTTTCTTTCCGAGCCAACCGACCGAGCAGCCCAGCCAGCCTTTTGGCCCAGCTGCGGCCCAGCCATCATCCCCTCACTGCGTCGCCTCCACGTCGCCTCTCTCCCACTGACAGGTGGGTCCCGCCTGTCAGCTTTCTCTCCCTCCTCTCATCTTCTTCCCCGCGCGCCGCTTCTCTCTCTCTCCCGCGCGCGCCCGTGAGCTCCAACCACCCGAGTCGGTCCCATCGCCCCCTGTGCGGCCCGATGCGATGCGGACGCGTGTCCGAAGCCGCCCACCGCATCCATCTCGCCGTCCGTGCCGCGAAACCCTAGCGCCACCCCGTTTAAAAGCCGCCGCAGGCCTTCTTCCTCCCCAAGCCGCGCCGCCCCATTGGGGTATTCCCGATCCAATTCGCGAGGGGTGTGAGGTGCGAGGAGAGGTGGGGAAGGGATTGAGCGGGAGTAGGAGCAAGGAGAGGAAGCCAGTCGTCTTCCCCGCGTCGTCGCCGCCGAAGCCGACGCCGCCGTCCATGGAGGTGCCCAGGAGGAGCCGGACCCGGGACGAGAGGAGGAGCACGAGCACCGCCGGCGTACCGCGAGTCTACCCCGAGCTGCAGCGTACCCCAACCAGCCCCTAGGTGAGCCGCCGACGAAAGCCCCTTCTTCTCCCCTGTCTCCGGCCGATCGCCATCGCCGCCACATGCTACCCCTTGTGAGCTGACCATCGAGTCGAGCATCTTCTGTAGGGTCTCGTCGATGCCGCTGCAGTCGAATCGCAAACCGTCGTCGCCCTTTCCGTTGCTGACCCGGCCGCCATGCCGTCGCCGCACACCGAGCGAGCTCGGACCGCGCGAGCGCTATGGCCGCGGCGCGGTCAAGCCCGTGGCTTGAACTGCCCGCGCGCGAGCCAAACTCACCCGCGCACACACGCACCCACACAGCACCGAGAAGCGCGTGCACGGCCCTTTGTGGCCAAGAGCACCCTGTGTTGTGCGTCGCCACAGAGCCGGCTCGCCGGAGCACCCGTGCCGCCGCCGTCACTCGTCGTGAAGCCTTTTCGCCGGCCAGGCCATCCCCTTTTCTCGTTATCCGCGACCACCGAACCCTAGCCGAGCCGTAGCGCCACTCCTTGGACCCAGCCGAACCATTTCCGGCGAGATTCGCCGTCGACCGTCGCCGCCGGCGTGCACTGGTGCGCGCCGCGCGCGCGTTCGCGTCGCGCCGCGGGAAGCCACACGAACGACCACACCTGCACGCCACACGCGAAGCCGCAGACAATCCCGAGTCGGCCACACCTAGATCCCATATACCCGGCTCACGTGAACCACTGACTCGGTTCACGGTGGACTTAGTCCACCAGAGCGGATCCAGCAGCGCCGCCTTCGTGGGCCGAATCTGGCGTTTAAGTCCAGTTAACCACCCTAAACTTTTCCGGCTCAGTCTCTTTCGGCCCAATTCCAGCCCAGCCATCGTTTAATCTTTTTCTTTTTCTTTTAACTGCGCTGACGTATGGGGCCCACTTGTCATACTCTGTGTGTCACTGACACATGGGGCCCACTGACCAGAGCTGACCGTTGACCCCGTTGACCGTTGACCGTTGACCAGTCAACGCTGACGTCAGCAGGGCCCACTGCTGACGTCATCCTAGGCGGACCCCACTGATGACGTCAGCAGGCTAATTTCTGTCTGTTTTTCTTTTCCAGAAATTATTTAATATTTTCAGAAAATGGTTTAAACTTGTAAAGTTAATAATAAATCAACCGTAGCTCAGAAAAATATGAAACCAGTGTCTATATTTTTCTAAAAACATGATCTACGCGTTAGTGTAGAGTTTGGTGTTATTTGGGTCATCTTTCGTCGCTGTTTTAGTGTTTCTTTGCTAGTAGCCGTGCCTTATTTTATTTTTACGCGACCCTAGGAGCTCCGAAGAGTCAGGAGGAGCCGGACCACTACAACGACTGCTTTGACGAGGACGAAGACCTTTGCCTAGGTTCACGCCCGACCATTCTCTGAAATACCTATTAGACATGCAACTAGTATGCTAGTGCTTTACTTTACTCGCATCATAAACCTGCACTGTCTTTGATGATATCCTGTTACCTTGCTACCTACTACTCACTTTATAGATATGCTATGCTATGCATGTGTTGGGATGGTTGTGATTTGATCCTCTTGGCGTGAGTTGTGGGTGGTATGGGAGGAGTAGTGCAGCTAGGCGGTGTAAGCGAGTAATAACAACTCGATCGTTTGATCGAGGTGCTGAGGGGCTGCACTCAGGCAGTCCCTATGGGGTACTTGTTGCGGGTACATGGTTACTTGGGGATTGGTACTCGGGGAGTACCTGAGGAGTTTGGGCGGCAATACCTGTTATGGGTGCCGATTGCGGACCGTTGCGGCGGATCGCTTATGACGCAGATACTCGCTTTACCGACAATTAAGGACCGAGTCGAGTTCCAACTTTGGACGTGGGAATACCGTGCTCACCATCTACCCAGTATGGGGAGGGTTCCAGCAAGCCTACTCTAGTGTGGCGCCGAGACTGTAGGAGAATCGAGCTTGATATGTGTAGGGGGGATTCGTTGCGGCGTAATCTCCCTGATTTACCACGGCCCCCGACTGGCCCCGGTGGGAAGGTTTCACGACCCTGGGGCAGATGTTAGATCGGATGTTTCCCGAGCCCAGGGAGACTGGATTGGCGCCGTTACTGTTTAGGGTCTTTGTTGTGGGCTGTGTCTCAGGTTGGTTGCGGACTAGCCTTGCAGCCCGGATGGATTCCTGGAGTGCCACCTCTGCAGAGTGTAAACTATACGTATAGCCGTGTCCACGGTTACGGACGACCCATTTTCGATAAGCCCCCGACTAGCATGGGAATCTGCTTTCTTACCTCATCCTTTGATTTGGGATATGAGAGATTGGTCCAGCTGAGGCTGTTGAGACAAGGTGGGGAGGGAGCTCACCGAGTCGACTTGAGAGAGAAAGGTGTTGGTGAATAATGTTTGCGGGAACCTGCTGTGGCAGGATGAGCTCGATGGGAAAATGTGAGGCTGATGGTTGGTATTTGGGGAGTGGATGTGATTGTGAGGAAGGAGTTGGTGATGAGTGGAATTTGGGTTATTGCTGCTGCTTGCATAAGAAAACTCTAGCTTAAACCTTGATTATTTCTATATCCTTAGAATAGGCCACATTAAAGCTTGCATCATATTATGGTTGGTGACGTGGACCTGTCCCATTTCCTTGGGGACAGACTTTGGGTTCTCAGGTGAAGACCCCGACCACGAGTTCAACCAGGACGGGTGGTACGACTGAAGGGAGCGCGCTACGCTCAAGGATGCCTATGGAGGAGTGGACCCTGATGTTCTAGCTACTGCTGCGCAGTTGTTTCTTATTGTCGATTTAGCCCAGAGGGCTTGTACCAGACGCTATGTTTTATATATTTGTCATGTAATGAACCTTTTATCATTGTATGGATCTGATATTCGACTGAGATGAGTTCTGTATGAGATAGCTGCTATTCCTGGGACTATCTCAAGGGTACAGGGAGTCGGATTCTCGTCGTTGGGAATCCGGTTCGTCACAGTTGGTATTAGAGCCATACTTGACCGTAGCGCGTAACCCTTAGAACAGAAACTTAGGACAAAAGCTCTAACTGAGTCCTCTATTTTATATGAAACCCCTTGGACTATTTGAAAACTATATATAAGTACATCTCAACTATTTACTAATTTTTTACCCTTACCTTACTAACTTGCTAACTTACTAACAACCCACTAACTATCTGGCAGATGGAAGCAAGAGGATCAGCAGATGAACGACGGGAGGTCACGACCACAGGAGCAGACTGTGGAGGTTTGGCAGTGCTACTGAGGGAGGTGTTGCATACAGTGGGGATAGATGTGGACAACGTCTTCTACGAGGGCTGGACCTATGGCCCTGGTGAGGGAGTACACACCCGGTTGCAGATGGTAGTACCCAATATCCCTGGACGACCAAGGTCACTGATGCTACGGGCAGCTACCAGCGAGAGCACCCTCCGTCGGGCAGTGCAGACAATAGCTATGAGGATACTCCGACTTGCCACACTTGTGTACCAGAACCAGCTCAGCCACACTCGTTTCCGGTACCTACCGCGGGCTCTTGAGGATCCAACAGACAGAGACGCAGTCAGCTTGCAGGCTCACGCAGCAGACCGAGAGCGGAACGTGACCCTGCGGACCTCAATTCAGTGCATGATTGAGCAGGAATACTTAAACATTGGCCTAGAAGAGAAAGTTGCCAAGATAAAAGAGAGGGTATGGAAGCAGGACATCCAGCTGATGGAGAAGGACAACAGGATCGCCTTACTTGAGGAGCGACTCAAAGCTAAAGCAAGGGAAGTCAGAGTCCTGGAATATGAAGCTCGCAACAACAGACAGTTGGCAGGACTGATCTGAGCAACTCACCATGCTCGAGATGTCCGTCTGGAAGATCAACTCACAGAGAAAGACAAAGCACTGGCAGCCAAGGAAGAAGAGATAGAAGGACTGAAGGAAGAAGTGTATTGGTTGGACAGTCACAACTCAGAACTTCAAGAAGAGGTGGATAGCTACAAGGAGAAGAGTGGACGAAACTACCAGCTGATGAAGTACTTGAGTCTTCAACAGATTATGGCAAAGGATGAAGCTCGAAGGACCCTTAGTAGTTGGGTAAGGTCAGACAGGAAGAGAGTGGCAGAGATGATCACAGTGAACCAAGGACTACCAGAAGAACGCAGAGTTGAACCCAGAACAGAGCACTACAGGGTTTCACCAAGCCGAGTTGAGCCGATACCACTACTTGAGGCTCGAACCCTTACTCCCGAGATGACAAGACTGAGACAAGAACTAGCACACCTAGAGAAGCGGTTGACAGGACCTGAGGTGGACACAGTGAGGTTGGCAGCGCGCCTCACGGACACTCTCCACGACGACAGGCAGTGATCAAGCAGCAGACTTTCAGCAGCATGAGGCAGATGCAGTGGACAGTATCGACAGATGTCAGCAGTGGTGATGAGACTTGTATCTATCTTCATGAGTAGATGTTTAGACTTAGTAGTTCATGACCACCTTTTGGCTCAGCCACAATGTAGCCTCCGCTTAGATGTACTAATCCTCAAGGTTCAAGGAGCTGGCCTCGAGATAGTACTCATGTCTACGGTGTAATGCTGTAATGAATGATCGATCTTTTTGGCTGTTCTTGCAGTTTTATTGATGTTCATCTTGAGTGTACTTTAGTGTTGAGTCTATTTCATGTGTGCAGCTCCTACTCTAGTTACGCTAACCTAACCATTACCGACCGCCACTAAACCTGCTCTATGAAAACTACAGCAAGATGTCGATCCGAAGATCCAACCGACTGCTTGCACGTTTTGAGGAAGCTGAGCAAGAAGAGGCAGCAATGGCAGCTCGAGGCAGAGGACGTGGCAGAGGTCGTGGTCGCGGAAGAGCAACAGCTGCAGTTGGAGGCAGGGGTCGTGGACGCGCAGCAGGCGTGCTCCAGCCCGAGAACAACACACCAGGTGGAGAACAGGAAGTGGAGATGGAAGAACCAGCAGTGGAACCTCAGCAGAACCAGCAGAACGAACAGCAACCACCGCCACCGCCTAACTTGGCAGAAGTAATGACTACTCAAACACAGCTGATGCAACAGATGGCACAGGCCAACACTCAGATGATGCAAGCTATGCAACAGATGCAGGGAAACCAGAACCAGAACCGTCAGGGACACCGTGAGGAGGACCTACAAAGGAAGATTGAAAGGTTCATCAGGCTGAAAGCACCCACCTTCGACTACTCGGACGAGCCACTCAATGCACACGATTGGCTACGTACAATCGAGATGAAGCTGGACCTGACAGACTACACTGAAGAGGAATGTGTGGCCCTTGTGGCGCACCAGCTTGAAGGAGCAGCAAAAGCGTGGTGGGAGAGCTACTGTGACTCTCACGCAAACCCAGCTCAGATCACCTGGCTAGAGTTTTGTGAAGCTTTCAAGGAGTATCACATCCCAGAACAAGTCATGGTGCACAAAGCAATGGAGTTCAGGACAATGACCCAAGGAAGTTTGTCTGTAGCCGAGTACGCTCGACACTTTGCTAAGATGTCAAGGTACGCTCCTGAAGACGTCAACACTGAAAAGAAGAAGCAGTTTTGGTTCCAGCGTGGTTTGCATAGAGGTCTGAGGACAGCACTCACAGCGAGTTCACACAGGTCACTCAGAGAGCTGATTGACAGGGCTATCGCAGTTGAGAAGGAAATAGTGGGTCTTGAAGATACTTGGCGAGAGAAGAAAAGAAAGGCTGAACAGTTGCACAACCATAGACTAAGTCAGAGGCCGAGGAGTGGCCAGAGCAACATGCTCAGGAGAAGCTTTCAGCAGATCAACAGCCAAGGAAGCTCAGGGTTCAACAGAAACAGCTACCATGGTAACCGAGGCAGTAACAGCAATAGCTTTGGCAGCAGAGGTAACAACTACAACAGTTTTGGGAACAGAAACAACAGCTACTCAGGTCAGGGAAACCCCAACTGGAAGCCAAACAACACGCCTAGAATTGGTGGAGGGACCTCAGTGGTCTGTTTTGCTTGTCGGAAGCCTGGTCACAAGTCCTTTGACTGTCCGGAGAAGAAGAACAAACAAACCCCAGCCAAGGCACCGGCACCTGGAGGACAGGACAGGCAGCCAGCAATAGTGTAGAGGGGACGCCTCAACCACCTGACAGAGGAAGAAGCCGAGGACGCTCCCGACGTTGTGCTCGGTGAGTTTTTAGTAAATGGCATTCCAGCTTTGATATTGTTTGACTCTGGAGCAACTGGATCTTATATCTCGACAAAGTTTGTGAAAGAGCAGTCACCCCCGACAATACTTAAGGCTAGACCTATAGTCACTACTTCTCCCTTAGGAGAGCTTAGATGCACCTTAGAGTGCCCAGCAGTTAGTCTGATGTTAGGTGGGCAGGAGTTCGTAGGAGACCTGACAGTCCTGAAGTCAGACGGAATTGACGTGATACTAGGAATGGATTGGCTTACAGAGCACAAAGGAGTGATTAGTTGCTCACCCAGAACAGTTGAGTTGACACACCCTAGCGGAGTCAAAGTAACAGTAGAGCCACGAGGAAGAAGAACAGGGAAGAGACCCAGAATATGTATTCTGAGACAGTTGGTATACTCTATCGAGAAAAGGACGATTGAAGAAGTACCTGTTGTGTGTGAGTATCCCGACGTGTTTTCCGAAGAACTACCAGGACTACCACCTGACCGAGACGTAGAGTTCATAATCGAACTGCAACCAGGCACAGGGCCCATTGCCAAGAGACCATACAGAATGTCAGTGGAAGAGCTAGAGGAACTCAAGAAGCAGCTGAAAGAGATGCTAGAAAGCAGTGTGATTCGACCAAGTGCATCCCCATGGGGATCGCTAGTGTTGTTTGTGAAGAAGAAAGATGGGTCAATGCGCATGTGCGTAGACTATCGATCCCTGAACGCAGTGACGATCAAGAACAAGTACCCATTACCTCGGATTGATGACTTGCTAGATCAGTTGAAGAAAGCCAAGTACTTTAGTAAGATTGATCTGAGATCGGTATACCACCAGATGAAGATTAGAGAAGGCGACATTCTCAAGACAGCCTTTGTGACTCGGTACGGACAGTACGAGTTCACCATTGTGTCCTTCGGTTTGACCAACGCACCCGCTTACTTCATGAACATGATGAACAAGGTATTCATGGAGGAACTAGACAAGTTCGTAGTGGTGTTCATTGACGACATACTAGTCTACTCAGAGACAGCCGAAGAACATGAGGAGCACTTAAGGATTGTACTAGAGAAGCTGAGGCTGCATCAACTCTACGGGAAGTTCAGCAAGTGTGAATTTTGGCTGGAGAAAGTAGCCTTTTTGGGTCACGTGTTGACAGCTGAGGGCGTAGCAGTAGACCCAGAAAAGATTGAGGCAGTAGCAGAATGGAAGCAGCCGAAGAGTGTCACGGAAATCCGAAGCTTTCTGGGTTTGGCCGGTTACTACAGAAGGTTCATTGAGAACTTCTCCAAGATTGCCAAGCCAATGACCGAACTACTCAAGAACAATGTCCCATTCGAGTGGACGGACAAGTGTGAAAGGAGTTTCCAAGAGCTCAAGCACAAACTCACTACAACGCCAGTATTGACACTACCAGATATTCGCAAGGATTTCGTAGTTGTTGGCGGTCGTTACAACCCAAATCCGACCACCAATACTCGTGAATAAATGAGGTTTTATGCAACATTCCATGTACTTAGGTTTATATTCTAATAATGTTCCATGAGTTTTGGTGAGTGTATGGTGTGCAGGTACACAATTCAGCAAACATGGACTAATGGGGGTAAAAGTGGCCATTTCGGCCAAACCACTTGGATCGGCTGATCCACACCCCTTAGCCCATTCATATATGACACACCACCACATGGGAAAACACACTCAGAGGCCGCACGGATCGCTGACGTCGTCAATCCGGAGCAAAGAAGCACAAACCGACTAAACCCAGCCCATGGGATGCAATCCTGGACATCCACAACACATGGTGCAGCAGAGGTCAACCGGGCACTGGGCCCAGTTCGCCCGAAGGGCCCAGTTCGCCCGAACTGGGTAACCGCCTCAAAACCGACCTCCAGAGTCAATCCAGGCCGTGGAGCACCAAGGCAGTGCATCTGGACGGTTTGGCCAAACTGACCAGTTCGGCCGAACCTATCCGTTCGCCCGAACTGGCCGGGGCACCCCCCTCGGTGCCTTGGCCGGTGCTCTACCTCAACCGCCTCTCCCACCTATAAATAGAAGTGTTCTCCTCACTTGTAATGCACACCACTTGGGAGCAATTCTCCATTCTCCACTTTCAAGATGTAGAGTAGGCTAATCCTGTTGGGAGTTAGAGTCAGGGTCGAGCTTCGTTCGGGGTTCCGGAGTCGTCTTCTGGAGTTCTGGTAAAGCTCTTGTATCTTTTCCTTTTGTTTATGTTCGACTCTGAGTAATCAATATATTTCCTCTGCATTTACTTGAGCTATTTGTTCTGCATTTATTTCGTGAGTAATTGTGGAATGTCTAGCCTTGGTTATAAGCTGTTGTAGTCTGGTTCTATAAGTTCTCTCTTAGTCCTTTGTCTTAGCTGGTTCCTCGTTTCTGCTCAATACTTGCGGTGAATTGTCACTGGGGTATTGACAGGATTGCTTGCTCTTTCTAGAAGAGTGAGTAGTTACTGCCTAGCATAGGTGTGGTACCTAGTCTAAATGGTAACCTTGGTTTGTCCCCGTCGCAACGGAGGTGGTAGCCGTGAGGTGGTGACAGCCCTTTCGGTCTTCGTAGTCCATCACGTTAGTTCCGGTCTGCAGGCACCCGTTAGAGCACGGAGTTTGTGGCACCCCTTCTCATCCCTTTCTGTGTGTCACGGGCTCCGTCCCCGATGTTGAGATAATAGAACTAGGAAGAGAACCATAGATGCCATTCTTCATGCTAGCCGTCACCCTTGCCAGAGGTATCTCAAGGCCAGTGGAAGTATATAGGAATCCTTTCCTGTCTCGTTGTCCTCCCACTAGCTAGACCGCTCTTCTATCTCTATCTTAAACTTCTCCTTGTGTGTGTCAATTGCATATCACTCCTATTCTATCCTTTACCCCCGCCTTGTTAGCCGGTACTTTAATTAGTAGTTACATCCTTGTCAATAGTCAATACTCTTTATCCAATGCTTCCCTGCGGAAATATAAATATGATACCTAGGAATACTCCCGGGTGAAATGCTACATCGGTATCCGTGTGCTTGCGGATTTATATCTGTATCATAAGAATACCAATGAACACTCCTTGCACCATTACTGGGATTGGCAATACTGATAGTGGACCGTAAGAAGTGTCAACAAGCATTTCTAGCGCCGTTGCCGGGGAAGCAATTGGCAAAAGATATTGATGATTGACATTGGTGTCTACTAATTTAATCTACCACTAGCATTAGCGGATCACCCCTGTTTGCTTGAGTTTGTTTCAAATAGGAGGAAAGCAGAGAGCCCAGGGTGCCCGATCATGCAGGATTTATCAATGTATGCCCCTGTCTACTGCAATGAGTACCGTACGGAAGCTTCTGAAGAAAATTTGCACAGGTATGTGTTCATACATATACATATTTTATCATAACCACATGCAGAATGGAAGAAAGATCGTCGTCAAGGAAGAAAAAGGAAATCAAATCTGACGGACGAATGACGCTGCATCACCGCAATTCCGTCTCAAATTGTCAGTAATGACGAGAAATCAAGGTATGTGAGATAGTCCAGCTCTTAGACTTTAAATTTTGAGCTTTATCCTTTAAATTTTTGCATTATCCACTGCATGTTTGCTTTGAATCACTTAATTTAGAAATTCATGCATTTTATCACCCCATTTTTTTCCAATCCACTGCATGTTTCCCATTCTTGCATTTGCATTCATTCGCCCCATCACTGTTTTGCATAAAAAAACACTAAAAGAAAAATAAAATAAATATCCAGCGACCACTAGTGTTAGGCCAAGGTGTCTGTATGTCTGCAAGCCTTAATCCAAGGCTAGTGGCCAAACATAACCTGGTCTAGCCAGCTTTCGCTTGTTCTTTGCGTTTCGCGCAAGAGAGGAGACGTACTCCACGCCTCCGCTCCTTTGCCGCTCCACTAGCCTGGTTTGGAACCCATTGTGCAACATATTTTCTACACCCAAGCTAGCTCCGCGGCATCCCACTAGTTGGCATGTTTGAGAGCCGATCCCCTTTGCCACACCCACGACCGTGTATCCCTACACGGCAACATCAACATGGAGGAGGATTCAGCCAACTACGTGGAGTCACGTCGGCGTAGTGCCATCACCGTGGCATCAGTTCCAAAAGTCTTCATCATCAGATGCCAATGGCGGGCACACTCAGGTACGTGAAAAGGTTTTGTTCTTTTTACCTTAATCAAAGCAAAGTTCACCAGTTTCCATATGCTTGTCTCCATGTGAATATCTCTCGATGCCTTCATGCTCCCTTCATCTTTTGCGGTTTGCTCTGATTTGAATGTGTTGCTAGCTACAATACATTTCATAAGCTCTTTAAATTAAGCAAGGTGCTTAGGTTAATTAGCTTGCTTTAATCAAATTAGACATGGTGTCAAGTTGGATTAATGAACCTTCAGAGCAATACTTGTATAGATATTGGTCGCATGTGTGGACTAACCCCTGCAGAAAAATCGTCAAATTCGAATGGGAAAGTCCTCAAATTCACTTCACATCGGAGATGAACCACGTTCATGGATATAGTCAAATCTCAGGGTGGAGCAATCGTCCCAGGTATGCACATTTTCCAGTAAATTTCAAACAACCTCGATCAGGTCGAAGCAGCACCACCCAGGCCAAAGATGGACAACACTGGGCGAACGCACGAAAAAAAAAGTCAACGCCACCTACACCAAGGAAAATCACAAAGGCGCGGCGGAAGAAAGAAGTTGCATCGTCCGAAGCATCCTCTCCAAATCGGACGGTGACAAGAACAATTGAAGACAAGAGAAGTCCCGCTCGCGGACTTAAAAGCTGAGCTCTCGCCGCGAGGAAAACCGGTATGTATCCCATATTTCCCTTCCAATTTTTAATTTCTTCAATTGCATTTGCATGTTTCCCTTTTCAAAATAAATGAACCACTTGAGTAATTAATTTGAGAGAGAGTAGAAAATTTTGCAAGCTTGGTTAGAAATAATTGGACACATGCTGAAATTTTACCTAGGGTGGATGTAATTGGTAACTTTTATCATTTTCATCCCCTCTAGAACATCTCCAATTATTTACCATCATCACCAACCAGCACCAAACATGTCTACCCCACTAAAATGGCTGCATACTCACCAATTATCACAAACATGGCAGCATGGGGGTGACTCCACTAAAACCAACTTTGGTCATGTCAAGTTGGCATCTTACCTACCACTAAAAACCACTCACATGACCTTGGGAATTGTTGGCCACACAAAATTTCGTGGAATCAAAATAAGGGGAGGTGCTCCACTCAGGGAGGAGTGGACTGGCCACTTGGGCCTGGTTCGCCCGAACCACCCAGTTCGGCCGAACCAGGGACCTGCCTCCCCTCGGCCTATAAATGCTGGTGCGTTGCTTGCTTGCTCTCACAAACTCATACACTCTGAAAAATTTCTGTTAGAAGCTCTCCCTCTCTCATTTCTTGCTCTAGCTTGTGCTCAAGTCCTTCCCAAAGTTCTTGCTCAAGTTTTGGTTCACTTGCATCACTAGAAAATCCCAAAAATATTTTGCTTTTGTTGCGATCTTTGTGCTGAAATTCTGGACGATTTTGTGGTGGTCACCGACACCCACAAGAACGACTAACCTTTTGTGGTGGTTTTCATCCCCGCAAGAACGACTAACTATCTCGAACGACTGACTTGATTTTCTTATGCTAACCATATATATATTCAGTCCTTCGGGTAGTTGTTGTTGCACTAACTTTTTGCAGGAATCATGTTGAAGTTCTTCACTTCGCTCCGTCGTTCCGCCCGGCTAGGCCGACGATCGGACGATGCTGGAAGTTCCCCAGCTCCGTCCCGAGGCTCGAACCGGATGGACACGAACGAGTACGGAGCAGCCGGCTCGGGATGGGGCCATGCCACGCCCCCGGCCAGGCAGCTCCTGAGCGAGAGTGACATCAATCTCAGGACAGAACGGGAGCAGAACACCTTCAACGAGCTTTGGCTGAAGGAGTTCGAGCACACCCGTGTGATTGAGCAAGACTTGCTCAGGGACACGGGGATGGACGTAGAGTTCACAGAAATCTTCCAAGCCGTTGGCTGGGAGAATTTCTGGCACATCAACGAAGAAGGTTCGTACCTGCTCACCCTTGAATTGCTCTCGACTTTGGTTTATGAAACTGGGGGGGTTCGTTTCCGATTTTTCAACCAAGAGTTTTTCTGCTCTTGGAGGGATTTTAGTTCGGGTCTCAGATTTTCAAGCCGTTGTTCCTTAGACCCGAACAAAGCGCTTAAAAGGTTTGACCGGGTGGCATTTTGGAAAAAGATTTCGGGGAATACCAACTGTCATGCGCCACGCACGAACAGCATACATAACCCCACTTTGCGTTTCATGCATCGTTGGGTGTCTATGACGGTATTCCCCCGGGCAGATTTGCGCCCTGTCAACACCATCGAGTTGCGGGTTCTTTTTGCCATGGTCAAGCAGATTCCCTATTCACCTGTGAAAGACATGGTTGGTCACTGGCTGTCTCATATTTCTCGTACGGGTGGCATGGCGATGACTTCTCTAGTCACTCGCCTCGCTAACCACCTGGGCGTCCTCCAAGGCGCCTGGCTCACGTACATCGAGACAGCGCGTTCCGTCGTGGATGCCGAGCACTTCGTGCAAGCCCACATGATACGGCGGACGCCTGACGCAACGCTGGCAATGATTTACCGTGGCTATACAACTGAAGTGCCTTTGCCTTGTGCAGCACTAAGGTTGTATACCACGCCAAAACTAACTCTCCAATTGAGGACCGAGTCGGACGACTCTCCACCTTGGAGAGAGCCCGCTCGGCACAGCGTTGCAGGTGACGGACCCGTCACGAGGGGACGAGCCAGGCGTGATGTTGGGCTCGCCACCTCACAGGAGCCGGAAGATGTACCACAAATGCCGCACCGACACACTTCCGCTTTTGAGGCCACCTACGACATGTACACCGGCGCTGGGACGTCCGGAGCAGGAGGCTCCGGGCAGCATCAGGAGCCGAACTACTTCACCTCAGGACGCTGGGACCACAGCTAGGACACGGACTCTGAGTGGTCCGGGAGCCGGTATGGAGGGGGATACGACAGTGCCTCCTAGCCATACTACCCCGGATACTCACAGTCCGCACGCTTCGACTACGGCCGGGAGTTGTCCTACATCTCCGACCGAGTCGAGCTCATCGACGACCGTACCCGAGATATCCAGGACGCACTAGCCCGCCATTCTCAGTACCATCAAGAGAATAGCGGAATGGTGGTATCTATCCAGCACGACATCCAAGAACAAGTGGAACAACTGAGCCAGTACCTCTCAAGGCTCAACCTCTACCAGTGAAGAGTCCAAGCTTGGGGCAGGACCCCCACAGGTATGCCCCGATATTCCAGCACTTTGATCATTTAATCTCCATTTCATTTCCCTTCATGATAGTTTGCATTTAAAAAAAATGAAAACACCAAAAATATTTCCCTTAAACAATATTTCCCTTGAATAAAATAACTCCCAACTATGCATGGAATGAATCATATGCCTCTCACCTTGGAAATGATGAATAGTTGCTCTGTCATTAATTTTGCAAGTACTTTGTTTCAACTAGTTGCTAGATTGTGCTTGAGTTATTTGGCATGAGTAAAAATGATCCTGAAAACCTTGTGGGAGCACATGCTTTATTCCAAGTCTAAGTTGTTGTGGGGATTGATATAGTGAGAATTTGGTTAAATTCTATTGTGCTTTTAGTACGGGGAAAATCACGGAAATTTATGCTTTCAAAATAAAACAAGATCCTCATTGGTCAAAATACCTACCAGAGCCATATGATAAGCTTAGTTTGAAAATTTCTACTCATATGCTGCTTGTTATCTTAGTGAGCTTTGTCAAATTGTTGTGACCTTTGAGTGAAGCTTTCATATTCTTAAAGATCGAGACCCACGTACACACACCACCTCTCACTTGCAATTCCTACACTGTGAGTTAGCAAACATTTTCCATCATCCATCCACAAAAATAAATGCTCCATGTTCGATGATTTCCCTCTCCAAATATTCTTGATAGAGACATGGGCTATGCAAAAAGAAAAGCATGCCAAAGAAGCATGGCAAAAAAAAAGAAAAGCATGCCAAGTGGCATGGCAAAAATATGAGAATAAAAGATAGCCCATGTTCTTGAAAATTAATCAAGGAGAGGGAGTTTCATCCAAGGAGTTCCACCATATTCCATTCCACCATTCCACCATATTCCACTCCATTCATATCCACACACTTGCACGTCTCGATCTTAAGATGTGATTTGTCTCCTCAGAGATCCGGTCTTTGACTTAGCAAAATATAAGATGCATGCATGCTTTCATCCTTTGTCCCTGAGCCACACAAAAAGCCATATTAGATGTTAGGATGAAAAGAAGGCACAAGCCTTTGGTGAGGATTCAAATACACTTGAGTGATTGAGTGTGCCAATGAGGAACAATTTGTAGTTTTCAAAACTTATGAAAAAAAACTCCGAGATGGGATCCTGAAAAGAGTAGAGTGGAATAAAACTGAGTTTAAACTGTTTGTCCTTTCAACCGCCCAAGATAAGGAGATTGCTATAAGCCCCATAGGTAAAAAGGTGATTTGAAACTTTGCCTGTGATTCAAGTATTTTTGAAGACTAGTTGTTTATAAGTTACCTGCAAAAGAAATGACATTGTAGCAACTCCTGATCCACCGAGCCTAAGTTTATATCTTTGCTCGAGGACGAGCAAAGAGCTAAGCTTGGGGGAGCTTGTTGGCGGTCGTTACAACCCAAATCCGACCACCAATACTCGGGAATAAATGAGGTTTTATGCAACATTCCATGTACTTAGGTTTATATTCTAATAATGTTCCACGAGTTTTGGTGAGTATATGGTGTGCAGGTACACAATTCAGCAAACATGGACTAAGGGGGGTAAAAGTGGCCATTTCGGCCAAACCACTTGGATCGGCTGATCCACCCCCCTTAGCCCATTCATATATGACACACCACCACCTGGGAAAACACACTCAGAGGCCGCATGGATCCCTGACGTCGTCAATCCGGAGCAAAGAAGCACAAACCGACTAAACCCAGCCCATGGGAAGCAATCCTGGACGTCCACAACACATAGTCGGTGCAGCAAAGGTCAACCGGGCACTGGGCCCAGTTCGCCCGAAGGGCCCAGTTCGCCCGAACTGGGTAACCGCCTCAAAACCGACCTCCAGAGTCAATCCAGGCCGTGGAGCACCAAGGCGGTGCATCTGGACGGTTCGGCCGAACTGACCAGTTCGGCCGAACCTATCCGTTCGCCCGAACTGGCCGGGGCACCCCCCTCGGTGCCTTGGCCGGCGCTCTACCTCAACCGGTTCTCCCACCTATAAATAGAAGTGTTCTCCTCACTTGTAACACACACCACTTGGGAGCAAGTCTCCATTCTCCACTTTCAAGATGTAGAGTAGGCTAGTCCTGTTGGGAGTTAGAGTCAGGGTCGAGCTTCGTTCGGGGTTCCGGAGTCATCTTCTGGAGTTCTGGTAAAGCTCTTGTATCTCTTCCTTTTCTTTATGTTCGACTCTGAGTAATCAATATATTTCCTCTGCATTTACTTGAGCTATTTGTTCTGCATTTATTTCGCGAGTAATTGTGGAATGTCTAGCCTTGGTTATAAGCTGTTGTAGTCTGGTTCTATAAGTTCTCTCTTAGTCCTTTGTCTTAGCTGGTTCCTCGTTTCTGCTCAATACTTGCGGTGAATTGTCACTGGGGTATTGACAGGATTGCTTGCTCTTTCTAGAAGAGTGAGTAGTTACTGCCTAGCATAGGTGTGGTACCTAGTCTAGATGGTAACCTTGGTTTGTCCCCGTCGCAACGGAGGTGGTAGCCGTGAGGTGGTGACAGCCCTTTCGGTCTTCGTAGTCCATCACGTTAGTTCCGGTCTGCAGGCACCCGTAAGAGCACGAAGTTTGTGGCACCCCTTCTCATCCCTTTCTGTGTGTCACGGGCTCCGTCCCCGATGTTGAGATAATAGAACTAGGAAGAGAACCATAGATGCCATTCTTCATGCTAGCCGTAACCCTTGCCAGAGGTATCTCAAGGCCAGTGGAAGTATATAAGAATCCTTTCCTGTCTCGTTGTCCTCCCACTAGCTAGACCGCTCTTCTATCTCTATCTTAAACTTCTCCTTGTGTGTGTCAATTGCATATCACTCCTATTCTATCCTTTACCCCTGCCTTGTTAGCCGGTACTTTAATTAGTAATTACATCCTTGTCAATAGTCGATACTCTTTATCCAATGCTTCCCTGCGGAAATATAAATACGATACCTAGGAATACTCCCGGGTGAAATGCTACATCGGTATCCGTGCGCTTGCGGATTTATATCTGTATCGTAAGAATACCAATGAGCACTCCTTGCACTATTACTGGGATTGGCAATCCTGATAGTGGACCGTAAGAAGTGTCAACAGTAGTCTATTGCGATGCTTCGAGACAAGGTTTGGGATGTGTCCTAATGCAAGAGGGCAAGGTTGTTGCTTATGCATCAAGGCAGCTGAGGAGACATGAGGAAAACTACCCCACACATGATTTAGAACTGGCAGCAGTGGTACATGCGTTGAAGATCTGGAGGCACTACCTGATTGGCAACAAGTGCGATATCTACACGGATCACAAAAGTTTGAAGTATTTCTTCACCCAATCCGAACTAAACATGAGGCAGAGAAGGTGGTTAGAACTGATCAAAGATTACAACTTGGAGATACACTACCATCCTGGCAAAGCCAACGTAGTGGCAGATGCCTTGAGCCGAAAGAGTTATTGCAACAACTTGATGATAGAAGAAAGTCAGCCAGAACTAGCAAAGGAATTGTATATGCTGAAACTCGAGCTAGTAGAAGAAGGAAAACCCCAGGAAATGAGGGTGAAGTACAACCTAGAAGACCGTATCAAAGAAGCTCAAGAAAAGTGCCCAGAAATCCAAGAAGTAAAAGAGGATATCCAGCGAGGAGTGGCACCTGACTTCAGATTAGATGAAGCAGGGACAGTATGGCTGAAAGACCATATTTGTGTACCACAGGACAAAGAAATCAGGAGAACAATTCTCTCAGAGGCTCACGAGTCCAAGTACTCGATACACCCAGGATGCACCAAGATGTATCAGGATCTGAAGGATAAGTTCTGGTGGAAGAAAATGAGAGAGGACATAGCAGAGTATGTAGCCAAGTGCGACTCTTGTCGAAGAATCAAAGCAGAACATCAACGACCAGCAGGACTGCTGAAACCACTGGAAATTCCAATGTGGAAGTGGGAAGATATCAGCATGGATTTCGTGGTTGGCCTACCTCGCACTCAGAAAGGAAATGATACCATTTGGGTCATAGTTGACCGGCTGACAAAGGTAGCCCACTTTATACCAGTCAAAAGCACACACCCAGTAAGCAAACTAGCGGAGTTATATATAGACAACATTCTTAAGCTACATGGGGCACCAAAAAGTATTGTGTCAGACAGAGGACCACAATTCACAGCTCAGTTCTGGAAAAGCCTACATCAAGCCATCGGGACAATCTTGGAGTATAGCACAGCTTACCACCCTCAGACAGATGGGCAGACCGAAATAGTGAACCAGGTTCTTGAAGACTTGTTGAGGGCATGTGTTCTAGCTTACAGCACAGACTGGGAGAAGAGTCTATCGTATGCAGAATTTTCCTACAACAATAGTTACCAGGCCAGCCTACAGATGTCACCCTTTGAGGCACTATATGGCAGAAAATGCAGAACGCCTCTAATGTGGTCAGAGGTCGGAGAACGAACATTCTTTGGACCTCACATGATTGTAGAGGCAGAAGAAAATGTGGCCAAGATCCGAGAGCACCTCAAGGCAGCTCAGAGCCGACAAAAGAGCTATGCAGATAAAAGGAGACGAGATCTAGAGTTCGAAGTAGGAGACTTCATCTACCTAAAAGTGTCACCCCTCAGAGGGCATAAGAGATTCCAAGTGAAAGGGAAGCTAGCACCCCGTTTTGTTGGACCATACCAGATACTGGAGAGGATAGGAAAGCTAGCCTACAAGCTAGACCTACCAGAGGACCTAGCGGGAGTACACCCAGTGTTCCATGTATCTCAGTTGAGGAAGTGTCTAAGAGTACCAGAACACGAGATCAAGACAGAAGCATTAGACCTACAAGACACCTTGGAGTATCTGGAGTACCCAGAGAAGATACTAGACAGAGCAGTCAAAGAGACCAGAAGCACAGCTATCCCGTTTTGCAAAGTGCAGTGGAGCAATCATTCAGAAAGGGAGGCTACTTAGGAGAAGGAGTCAGTACTGAAAGAGAAATACCCCCACTTGTTTAAACCATAGTTAATCACAAATCTCGAGGACGAGATTCTTCTGAGGGGGGGAGACTGTAACAACCCTAAAAATACCCTTAGGATTTGTTGAGTGCAAAAATGTGAATTTCAAAATTTTGGTGAATTGTTGTGCATGCAAACCAATATTTAAAATTAATTCTATTGCTTCCTAAATTCTTAAGCAATTTAAATTTAAAAAATTAAAATCAATTTGAAGTGCTAAGGATGAAATAGTGTGATTTGGAGTTATTTGGATTTAATTGGATTTTTGGTTGGTTTGAATTCAAATTCTAGATTTGAATTCAAACTCTAATTGGCCAAACTAATTGTCAAACCTTTCTAACTGTTCGTGGGCCAAATCTCCGAGCCAAAGTCCAGTTAACGCCCCTGATCTTTCTTTCCGAGCCAACCGACCGAGCAGCCCAGCCGGCCTTTCGGCCCAGCTGCGGCCCAGCCATCATCCCCTCACCGCGTCGCCTCCGCGTCGCCTCTCTCTCCCACTGACAGGCGGGTCCCGCCTGTCAGCTTTCTCTCCCTCCTCTCATCTTCTTCCCCGCGCGCCGCTTCTCTCTCTCGCGCGCGCGCGCGCCCGTGAGCTCCAACCACCCGAGCCGGTCCCATCGCCCCCTGTGCGGCCCGATGCGATGCGGACGCGTGTTCGAAGCCGCCCACCGCATCCATCTCGCCGTCCGTGCCGCGAAACCCTAGCACCACCCCGTTTAAAAGCCGCCGCCGGCCTTCTTCCTCCCCAAGCCGCGCCGCCCCATTGGGGTATTCCCGATCCAATTCGCGAGGGGTGTGAGGTGCGAGGAGAGGTGGGGAAGGGATTGAGCGGGAGCAGGAGCAAGGAGAGGAAGCCAGTCGTCTTCCCCACGTCATCGCCGCCGAAGCCGCCGCCGCCGTCCGTGGAGGTGCCCAGGAGGAGCCGGACCTGGAACGAGAGGAGGAGCACGAGCACCGCCGGCGTACCGCGAGTCTACCCCGAGCTGCAGCGTACCCTGACTAGCCCCTAGGTGAGCCGCCGACGAAAGCCCCTTCTTCTCCCCTGTCTCCGGCCGATCGCCATCGTCGCCGCATGCTACCCCTTGTGAGCCTACCATCGAGTCGAGCATCTTCTGCAGGGTCTCGTCGATGCCGCTGCAGTCGAATCGCAAACCGCCGTCGCCCTTTCCGTTGCTGACCCGGCCACCATGCCGTCGCCGTGCACCAAGCGAGCTCAGACCGCGCGAGCGCCATGGCCGCGGCGCGGTCAAGCCCGTGGCTTGAACTGCGCGCGCGCGAGCCAAACTCACCCGCGCACACACGCACCCACACAGCACCGAGAAGCGCGTGCATGGCCCTTTGTGGCCAAGAGCACCCTGTGTTGTGCGTCTCCACGGAGCCGGCTCGCCGGAGCACCCGTGCCGCCGCCGTCACTCGTCGGGAAGCCGTTTCGCCGGCCAGGCCATCCCCTTTTCTCGTTATCCGCGACCACCGAACCCTAGCCGAGCCGTAGCGCCACTCCTTGGACCCAGCGGAACCATTTCCGGCGAGATTCGCCGTCGACCGTCGCCGCCGGCGTGCACTGGTGCGCGCCGCGCGCGCGTTCGCGTCGCGCCGCGGGAAGCCACACGAACGAACACACCCGCACGCCACACGCGAAGCCGCAGACAATCCCGAGTCGG
Organism: Echinochloa phyllopogon; assembly: GCA_033239725.1. NCBI lineage: Eukaryota > Viridiplantae > Streptophyta > Magnoliopsida > Poales > Poaceae > Echinochloa > Echinochloa phyllopogon. The sequence continues at coordinate 32,577,365 of BTCW01000014.1, read as the reverse complement.
CCACACCTAGATCCCATACACCCGGCTCACGTGAACCACTGACTCGGTTCACGGTGGACCTAGTCCACCAGAGCGGATCCAGCAGCGCCCCCTTCGTGGGCCGAATCTGGCGTTTAAGTCCAGTTAACCACCCTAAACTTTTCCGGCTCAGTCTCTTTCGGCCCAATTCCAGCCCAGCCATCGTTTAATCTTTTTCTTTTTCTTTTAACTGCGCTGACATATGGGGCCCACTTGTCATACTCTGTGTGCCACTGACACATGGGGCCCACTGACCAGAGCTGACCGTTGACCCCGTTGACCGTTGACCAGTCAACGCTGACGTTAGCAGGGCCCACTGCTGACGTCATCCTAGGCGGACCCACTGCTGACGTCAGCATGATGTCTTGCTGACGTCAGCAGGCTAATTTCTGTCTGTTTTTCTTTTTCGGAAATTATTTAATATTTTCAGAAAATGGTTTAAACTTGTAAAATTAATAATAAATCAACCGTAGCTTAGAAAAATATGAAACCAGTTTCTATATTTTTCTAAAAACATGATCTACGCGTTAGTGTAGAGTTTGGTGTTATTTGGGTCTTCTTTCGTCGCTGTTTTAGTGTTTCTTTGCTAGTAGCCGCGCCTTATTTTATTTTTACGCAACCCTAGGAGCTCCGGAGAGTCAGGAGGAGCCGGACCACTACAATGACTGCTTTGACGAGGACGAAGACCTTTGCCCAGGTTCACGCCCGACCATTCTCTGAAATACCTATTAGACATGCAACTAGTATGCTAGTGCTTTACTTTACTCGCATGATAAACCTGCACTGCCTTTGATGATATCCTGTTACCTTGCTACCTACTACTCACTTTATAGATATGCTATGCTATGCATGTGTTGGGATGGTTGTGATTTGATCCTCTTGGCGTGAGTTGTGGGTGGTATGGGAGGAGTAGTGCAGCTAGGCGGTGTAAGCGAGTAATAACAACTCGATCGTTTGATCGAGGTGCTGAGGGGCTGCACTCGGGCAGTCCCTATGGGGTACCTGTTGCGGGTACATGGTTACTTGGGGATTGGTACTCGGGGAGTACCTAAGGAGTTTGGGCGGCAATACCTGTTATGGGTGCCGATTGCGGACCGTTGCGGCGGATCGCTTACGACGTAGATACTCGCTTTACCGACAATTAAGGACCGAGTCGAGTTCCAACTTTGGACGTGGGAATACCGTGCTCACCATCTACCTAGTATGGGGAGGGTTCCAGCAAGCCTACTCTAGTGCGGCGCCGAGACTGTAGGAGAATCGAGCTTGATATGTGTAGGGGGGATTCGTTGCGGCGTAATCTCCCTGATTTACCACGGCCCCCGACTGGCCCCGGTGGGAAGGTTTCACGACCCTAGGGCAGATGTTAGATCGGATGTTTCCCGAGCCCAGGGAGACAGGATTGGCGCCGTTACTGTTTAGGGTCTTTGCTGTGGGCTGTGTCTCAGGTTGGTTGCGGACTAGCCTTGCAGCCCGGATGGATTCCTGGAGTGCCACCTCTGCAGAGTGTAAACTATACGTATAGCCGTGTCCACGGTTACGGACGACCCATTTCCGATAAGCCCCCGACTAGCATGGGAATCTGCTTTCTTACCTCATCCTTTGATTTGGGATATGAGAGATTGGTCCAGCTGAGGCTGTTGAGACAAGGTGGGGAGGGAGCTCACCGAGTCGACTAGAGAGAGAAAGGTGTTGGTGAATAATGTTTGCGGGAACCTGCTATGGCAGGACGAGCCCGATGGGAAAATGTGAGGCTGATGGTTGGTATTTGGGGAGTGGATGTGATTGTGAGGAAGGAGTTGGTGATGAGTGGAATTTGGGTTATTGCTGCTGCTTGCATAAGAAAACTCTGGCTCAAACCTTGATTATTTCTATATCCTTAGAATAGGCCACATTAAAGCTTGCATCATATTATGGTTGGTGACGTGGACCTGTCCCATTTCCTTGGGGACAGACTTTGGGTTCTCAGGTGAAGACCCCGACCACGAGTTCAACCAGGACGGGTGGTACGACTGAAGGGAGCGCGCTACGCTCAAGGATGCCTGTGGAGGAGTGGACCCTGATGTTCTAGCTACCGCTGCGCAGTTGTTTCTTATTGTCGATTTAGCCCAGAGGGCTTGTACCAGACGCTATGTTTTATATATTTGTCATGTAATGAACCTTTTATCGTTGTATGGATGTGATATTCGACTGAGATGAGTTCTGTACGAGATAGCTGCTATTCCTGGGACTATCTCAAGGGTACAGGGAGTCGGATTCTCGTCGTTGGGAATCCGGTTCGTCACACTATCTCTCCACAGCCTTGAGCCAATCATTTGCCTGCAGGGGGTCACTGGCTTTTGTTGAAGGTGAGAGGGCGTCCCTTCAGAAATTCACCCCTCTTGTCCCAGGGCGGCATGTTAGGCTGGTGAGGTGGATTCTGCTAGTTCTGCTGCATCAACGCCATGGTCCGGGCCATCTGCTGCATCAATTAGGTCTACATAAGCATAATTTGCTCAATAGTGGGTGGTGCTGGTGGCTGGTTCTGGTTGCCTCCACTGCCACCTACGTTACTCCTTGTGTTCACCATTTATCATCAGCAAATAATTCTCATCAGAACTCCTTCAGACATAACCACGTAACTCAGATTTTGTGCAGAAGAGACTTAAGAAGATTACTAAACTTGTCAGGATGGAGGATTCGATAGATAAAGAGCAAGAGAAAATAAATATCACCCTCTATGTAAACATTAATATCCTTAAACCTTAATCCAAAATCTAGATGGTGGTAGACTCGTGTCTACGCCCATCACAATCATTACAAAAATCCAAATCATGCGTAAGCATAATGATAACCATATCAAGCACCTAAAGACATGATTCACACAAGACTTGACAGCACTGGGTTTTGAAAAAGTGTAAGTAGACGATCCATATCACATAATCATGGTGGTCTCCTAAGGTTTAATCAACCGTTCTAACTAGGCTGCGATCCTACAGTCAACACGGCTCTCATACCAATCTGTCACACCCGGATTTACACAGAAATCTGAATACGACCATATGTGTGCCCAGGAAGTCATAGTACACATATAGCGAACAAATATGATAAACAGAGAACATATGCTTGAATAAATAGAGTTTTACATCAGAGTTTAACATAAATAAACTAACCAATAGAGCGGAAGACTAATAATTTGTAACACCAAATAACCCTATTTAAAAATTTAGTAATTAATTTTCTATTTAATGAAATGCTCATAATTAATATAGTGTAAATAAATAATTTCTAGAAAATAAAATCAAATATAAGGTTTAGAAACATATTTGTTGCATTCATGCTGCTGCATCGAGTTTTGTTTGCTAGTAGTTCAAATAAGAATTTAAATCTAGTTTAAATTCGAGTTTGAATCGCTTTGATTTGAGCCCTAGAAAAGTTGTTTGGCCCAGAGTTTGCTTTTGCTCCCTGATCTTTTTCCTTGGTCCGATTCTACTCCCTCTTCTTTCCCCCGAGTCAGCCCAGCAACCCCCACAACGAACCCAGCTCTTCGGCCCAGTCGGCCACTCGCCCCTGCGCCAGCCCAACTCCCGCCTCCGCTCTTGGGCCTCCCTCCCGCGCTCGGCCCAATAGCTGCGGCCCACCGCTTCGCCGGCTCAGCCCACAGCAACCCCGCTCCCTCTCGCCGACACGCGGGCCTCGCTGATCACCTGCGTCCCCTACCTCTCGCCCTCGCCTGAATCGAGCTCGGCGCAGCGCCGCCGCCCCGGCCTGGCAACCAGAGCCCACCCCCGCGCCTATGGACCCACCGAAACTCCCAGGAAGTTTCCCCCGTGCCGCCATTTCCTTTTTGGCGATGCTTCTCTGCAAGGAAGGGGCCTCCCCGCATGGAAGGTCCAAACCGATGGCCGCCGCCAAAGATCGTGGCCTGCACGCCAAGGAGGCCCTCCCCGGGGCTATATAAGCAAGCCTCCGCAACCCCAACCCCAATCCAACCCTCACCTCGAGCCCCAAGTCCCCGCAGCGCCCTCCCCTCGCGCACAGCGCCGCCACCGCCATCCGAGCACCGCCGCGCCATCGATCTCCTCCTCCGACCACGCTCGGTCCTCCACGATACCCCAGGGAGCTTTGCTAGGTGGTAAGAAACACGCCGAGCCACCCCTTGCCCTTTCTCGCGTGCCCCGCACGCCTACTCTCCCTCGCCGGAGACCCTCACCCGCCCGCCGTCGGCGCCCGCCGCCCTCGCCGCCTTGCGGCTGACGTGGAGCCGTTGGGCGTACTCCCCACTAACAAGAAGAAGCAGACCAAGTTCCGTGATGGCTTGCAGGATGCACTACAGTACCAGCTGATGTGTACCAAGTTCCCCAACTTTCAGGAACTCTTAACTAAGCGAAGCCACAATCCACAGGGACTCTGACTGGGAGCACGCAACTCAGTAGTACGTCAGATCTTCTAGAAACTCAGCAGTAGACTCATGCACAACCCAATCTATTACCCATCTGGGATTTTGTTAATAAATGACAAGTGTAAGTAAAACATTTACTTAGCAAGTATAGCACGGGTGTATGAAGGCTCAAAGTAAGGCTAGACACGGCTGAACTGCATTAGCATTTTTAGTTGGTTCATTTTAACATTAAGCAAGTTACTACAAGTGAATAGAACTCAGTTGCGACCCAATTAATAAAGTATAAGTGACATTAAGCATAAATAAACACCATCTTCTAATAAAAAAGGATCTAAGCCGCTCGTGACCCTGAGCAAGGCTATCATGATAGATTTACACTCTGTAGAGGTTTCGCCCTTTACCCACCAGTCGCGTAAAAGCTCAAACAAACTTTAAACCCAACCATGCGGAGGTGGATCAGACCTCACAACTCACACTTCCGAGGTGTGACCGCATAGGGATGCTATGAGGCTTTTCACAATACACCCTAACAAGACAATAGCCGCTAAGGTACAACAAGGTGGTGAGACCCTAGGCACTGAGATTGACTGACGCTTACGGAGTCACACCATAAGGGGGTGAATGGTGTACAGAGCGCGGGCATCACACCCCAACATTGCGCAACGTGTGGAGTTCCCCATCGCAGGGACTCCCAACACGGGACTGTGCCTAACGAGACATAGCCAATGGATCACACGTCCTCAGTGGAATAAGGAAAAACCCCGTGCCTTGCTTCCCATAACGCCGTCGGCCCGTCGGTAACTACTGGCAAGCTAGAGACGTACAAGCTACTTAACCAAGACCAGAGCCATAATAGTTCTAGCGGTGCCGACAGGCTCCAGGGTTGCCGCTTTAAGAACTGGACCTTACGGAGAGACACTAGAACAAAGCACGAAGCACATGCTCTAGTTCCCTAAACCAAGTTGCTAATAAGCAAGTTATATCATCATGTTGAAGTGAACCATTAAGTCAAAATTAATAATTACACAATGATGATAGTAGCTGCGCATAGCAAAGATTCTACCCATATGCATAAACCCGAGGTAATCAAAGGACAGGATAACCAAGACTAGGTACAACCTTAAAGGTACATTAATTTAGACACATGCATGTATGAAATAAGTGATTTCAAGGTGGATAGGTAGGAAGGATTGACCGTGCTATAACTTGCCTTACTCAAAGTGTTGCTGGTGCTGGTGGTCCTGCTCTTGAAAGTCCCCCTCGTACTCGAACTCCAATGCAAATGGCTCACCTGCTGGACACAAATCACCACGCAAGCATCCACATAAGCCAATACATGCAAACAAGATTATTCTATTAGAAAAGTACATCAAACAGTAGAAACAGGACAAAATAGAACTAATCTACGCTTCTTTATGAACACATAAGCGCAAGAATCACACTAATCGGAGCTAAAACAAAAAAGATATGACTTTTCTAAGTTTTAAGGGCTTGCTGGCATGTTTCAGAAACTTCCAGGGACTTAACTGCAAAGTCTCAAGGGCTAAAACATAATTATGCATTAAAACCCGAGGGCTAACATGCAAAACTAACAGAACAGGATGGTGGGTTCTAATATTCAAAAGCATAGGGGGTTTTCTATAAAAGAAAGGACCTATTAGTAAATAGTTTTGAACTAGGCTAGACGATGGGTTGTTTTCGGGAAAGATCAGGGGCTCTTTAGAAAAAGAGCCAGGTTGACCGGTACACTGGGCTTTGACCTAGGGGCGGGGCACATTGCGGGCTGTCAGATCTCGATCCGGCGGCCCCAAACATATCAGCAGAGGGGGGTTTCACCGGCGGCGGTGGGGACGGCAGCGCCGGCAGCGCTTGCGGCGGGGGCTTGCCAGAGTAAGCTCAATCTTGAGCTGCCGGCCACCAATCGTGTTGGGACTTGGTTGAGGAGGGAGCTTGGGACACAGGGAGACCAACCAGGGGCTTCACGTCTCCCACGGAGGCACGCAGTGCGGCGGACGTCGAGGTCCGGCGGCCGGCCGACATCGGTGAGGCGAAGCGAGCGGTACGGAGAGGGAGAAAGAGCAAGGCGCGGCTCAGAGTGAAGCTTACCTCCACGCGAAGCTCCCCAGTGGTTCACGACGAGCTAGAGGCGGTCGGCGAGGCGGATCGACGATGCGGTGGCACTCGGAGAAGGCGGCGAGGTGCGAGGAGGAGCTTCGAGGGCTTAAGGTGAAAGTTGGATGGGGTTTAGGGGTGCGGGGCTCGGCTTTTATAGGACCTAAGGCTGGCCTTGGCGTGCGAGCCACAAAAATCGGGTGGTGGCCGGCGGCGCTCGACTTTCCTTTCGGGGGGAAGAGTTTCCGTGCGGAGATGCAGCACAAGAAGGAAAGAGCGGCGGCGGGGCTTCGGGGAAAGCTCGGGGAAGGTTTCGGAGGACCCACGGGGTCACGCTGGGTCGGGCCAAGGAAGCTAGGCACGGGCGGCGTGGCGAGCTTGAGTCGGACTCTGAGTCCAGTGCGGCTGGAGGAAGGAGATGGGTCCAACCCGAGGGGCCCACTCGTCAGCGGCATGAGGAGGACGGTGAGGGACGAGCCGAGCTGCGCCGCAAAGCGAGGAGGGGGAGCTAGGCCGTGCGGTAGGCTGGCTGCGGAGTGGGCTGGTGGCCCAGGCGGCTAGGCAGGGCGCGGGGTAGGCTGGGCTGGAGCAAGCGAGCTGGGCTGGCGCGAGTTGCGGGCTCGCTCGGGGAAAGAAGAAAGAGAGGGAGAGATAGACCAAGCGGCGAAATCGAACTCTTTCCTAAAAAACTTTTCTAAGGCTCAAACAAATGCAATTCAAACTCGAATTTAACTTGGATTTAAATTCGCATTTGAACTACACACAACCAAAACTTAATGCAGCAGCATGAATGCATCAGAGATGTTTCTACTCCTTATATTTGTTTTTAATTCTCTAAAATAGTTTATTTTCCCTATATTAAATATGAGCATAAATAATAAAATTAAATTAATTTCTAGAAATTTTAAATGGGAATTTTTAGGGTGTTACAGTCGAATATCACCAATATCCATATTCTTCATGGCTTCCTTTAGACCATCACCTCTTACATCATCCAAGTTATCTTTTTCATCTTGAGACCCATTTGTTTCATCAAATTGAACATCATAAGCTTCCTCAACAAGTCCCTTGGATTTATTGTAAACTCTATAGGCCTTGCTACAAGATGAATACCCAAGAAAGAATCCTTCATCACACTTGCTTTGGAACTTGGATAATCTAGAGTCTTTTCTCAAGATATAGCATTTGCAACCAAAAACCTGAAAATAAGAGATATTTGGCTTCCTTCCAACAACTAACTCATATGGGGTATTGTTGAAGAACCCATGGCAATATAGCCTATTTGATGAATAGCAAGCGGTGTTAATAGCTTCCGCCCAAAAAGAATCCGACACATTGTATTCGGCTAGCATTGATCTTGCCATTTCGATCAACATCCTATTCCTTCTCTCAACCAATCCATTTTGCTCCGGTGTATATGTGGTTGAGAATTCATGCTTCATTCCCTTCTCATTGCAAAACTCTTCCACACTAGTGTTCTTGAATTAACTACCATTGTCACTTCTAACTTTCTTCAACTTGATATCACATGCATCGGCTTTGTCATGAAGAAAGAATACCCATGTGAATCTTGAGAAATCATCCACAATCACAAGGCAATAAGTATTGCCACCAATGCTTCTATATGTTGTGGGCCAAAATAAGTCCATATGCAATAATTCAAACGGTCTTGTGGTAGACATGACACTTTTGGTTGGATGGGAGTTGGCTACTTGTTTGCCGGCTTGACAAGCACTACATAATTTATTCTTCTCAAATTTTACATCTTTTAAGCCAAGAACTAGATCATGCTTGTTTAATCGATTGAGTTGTCTCATTCCAACATGACCTAGCCTTCTATGCCATAGCCAACCCATAGAGGCTTTAGAGAATAAGCAAGTAGAGAGATTTGCCTCTTTAGATGAGAAATCCACAAGATATAGGCTATCATGCTGAAATCCCTTTAGGATTCTTTTCTTTTCATCAAGAGAGCTTACTACAAATTCATTGCTAGTAAACGAGCATCTATATCCATTATCACAAAGTTGAGCAATAGATAATAGATTGAAATTCAATGAATCAACTAGCAAGACATTGGATAGCTTATAATCATGAGAGATAGGTACATCACCAATGCCTTTAACACCTCCCTTGCTATCATCTCCAAAGGTGATATTATCAAAGTCAAAAATATCTTCATCAAGACATGAGAATATCTTCTTTTCACCGGTCATGTGGTTTGTGCAACCACTATCAATTACCCAATGTCTTCCTCCGGCTTTGTAATTCACCTACACAAGAAAATCACTTCCTCTTATGTACCCAACTTTTCTTGGGTCCTTTAATGTTAGTGATCAAAGCCTTAGACACCCAAATAGATTTTGATTTAGTGTTAGCCATAGATCATTCAACAAACTTAGCACACACAAGACCCTTTGAATCTTTCTTAAGAATATAAGATGGATCAAAGGAAACAGTCTTCTTGCTCTTGCACTTGTGATTCACATTCACTTTTGTCATGCAAATATGACAAGTCTTGAATTTTGCTTCTTCTTCCAATGCCACACTTGATTTTTCAAAAGTGGTCTTCTTGGGAATGAAAGCCGTTTTCCCTTGCTTTGGCAAATAATCAATGTCATTCTTGTTTAATGTGAATTTTTGACTTGTCCAACAATGATTGAACTTGACATGACTACCAAACCACTTGGCAAGATCCTTGGACAAACAATCAACTTCTTTCTTCAGTGACTCATTTTCCAACAATAGGAGAGAAGTGTCACTTGAAGACTTGTCACTAGTGCAAGAGCTTGTGCTTGTGCTACAAGAGAAGTTAGTTGTACAAGACACACATGTTTTGCATTTATCATTTTCAACAATAGATTTTCCTTTGGCCTCTTGCACAAGGAGTGAGTTGTGAGCTTCTTTAAGATCCTCATGCTTTCCCTTGAGAATTCCCCATGAAGTGTTGAGAGTGTTATGGGATTATTTTAGGTTAGCATGAGAAGTCTTTAGCTCCTCATAGGAATTTTGGAGTGAAATATTTTTCAACTCCATATCCTTCAACTTTGCTCTTTCCTTACGCAATTTGTCATCGGATTTAATAAGCAAGTTAACTAGATCTTCATAAGAAAATTTATTATCATCAATAACATCATCATCATTATCAAATATTACCTTTGATTCACCCCTTGCCATGAGACAATATGGTTTGGAGAAAAGTGAAGGAGCTTCCTTGATGGCAATCCCAATAAGACTCTTTGATGGCTTGTTGTCATCCTCATCATCACTTGCATTGGAATCCCATTCAACAAAATATGCTTGTTCATTCTTCTCCTTCTTGTAGTACTTCTTCTTTTTCTTGTACTCACTTTTCTTGTCTTTGTTCTTGTTATTTTTTCCTTCTTTCTTGTTTGGACAATTGATTGATATATGTCCAATTTCTCCACAAGTGAAGCATTCTTTTCCTTCAAATGGATTCTTTTTCGAGAATTGATTCTTCTTCCTAAATCTCTTCTTCTCAAGAACCTTTTTAAGCCCTCTAACAATGAGCCATCTCCTCATTCGAGACTTCATCAATTTCTTCATGTTTCTCTTCTTCTTGAGTGGCATTGGCCTTGAGAGCAATATTCTCCTTCTCTTCACTTGTTGATTGGCCATGAGCTTCTTTTTGAGATTGCTTGAATATGTCATGTGTGAGCACTTCACCAAGAACCTCCGTAGGTGTCATGCTCTTCAAGTTCTCTCTCACTAGCAATGTCACAATCATTTCATATTTCTCCGGGAGCCATCTAAGGAACTTGTGAGAAAAATCTTGATCGGGCACATCAAATTCAAGACATTTGAGCTCATTCACAATGTCATTCAACCGATTGAACATGGTTGAGATGTCTTCATCCTTCTTCATAGTGAAATCATTGAATTTACCCTTGATCACATAAAGCTTGGCTTCCTTGACCGAGGATGTTCCTTCATAGATTTCCGCAAGCTTGTTCCAAACATCCTTGGCAATCGTGGTACCCTTGACAGGATTGAATTGATCAAGTGATAAACCCTCATACAAGATGCACAATGCTTCCTCATTGAGATCTTCATTCTCTAGATCTTGTGTTGTCTTGTGATCTTTATTTAGAATGACAAACCCATTTTCAACAATGTTCTAAATTTTTCTACCGGCTGTCCTCAAGTAGGTTGTCATTCTAGTTTTCCAATAATCATAATTCTCCCCATCAAAGTAAGGTGTCTTCCTTTGCTTCATTTTGTTTTCTCTAGCCATTTTAATCCCACTTCGAGATGGTAAAATCCCTTGATTAAGGAGTACTTAGCTCTGATGCCACTTGTAGGATCTAGGATTACCGACTAGAGGGGGGTGAATAGGTGGTTTAAAAACTTCAATCACAACACTAGAGAATTTAATTAGAAACACATGGAGAATTAAATCTCTAGCTAGTCTAAGCCTATGTTGAGGTTGACAACCTAGGATGACAAGAAACAATTCAAGTTCAATGGAAATATATTGCTCAAAGTAAAGGCTTAATGTATAGAACAAAGAACAAATCACAAGTAAGAGACAATAATTTATGCCGTGGTGTCGATGACTTGCCGGTCACCCTAATCCACATTGAGATGGATTCAATGTTGAACTGCTCCTCTATCAAGGCACCGCTTGATCTATGAGCCGGTTAGGACCAGTGAACCCCTCAAAATCTCTTTTCACTAGTGTTTCTCTTCACCACTCTGGCAAGGTGAGCACAAGACCTCTCACACCAATCTTCCAATGCCACTTCACAATCTTCTTGAAGTTCTCAAGGAACCATGAGCTCCAAGCCATCTAGGAGGCGGCAACCTCCAAGAGTAACAAGCCAATGACGCTTGCTTGAAGACTCCCTAGTGCCACAAAGCTCAAACTCTTGATGCAATGCACTAGAATGCTCTCAATCTCACAAAGATGCAACCACTAAGCCAAGTGAGTGAGAGAGAGGTGGGGGAATGCTCAAGTATGTCAAGGAAGCTTTCAAATGTGCCAAGAGAGCTTCCCCAAGCCCGGGGGTAGAGTATATATACTCCCCAACCTGAAATCTAGCCGTTACATTTAAAACACGCAGCTGGCGGACCATCCGCAGTACAACTGGCGGACCGTCTGCCTCAGAGTTCCAACGGTTAGAACGTGTGTCAGTCGGTGTCAGAAGTAACCATTAGTGACCGGCGGACCGTTCGCCCATCAGGCGCGGACCGTCCGCCTCACACTTAAAACAACAAGTCACAACCACAACTTTTGCCCGCGGACCGTCCGCCTCACAAAAGTCACCCTAAACGCTCGGAAACGTCTCTGTGTGAACGGTCCGCCAAAACGGTCCGCTGCACAAAATTATACCTGCGGACCCTCCGCCGTGGAAGGACGGACATTCCGCCTGTCAAAGATCATCATTGATCAGTTTGAGAGTTAGCCAAAGTTTAGCGTGTCAGCAAGCCTGCGGACCATCTGCCCAGCTGGACGCGGAGTGTCTGCCCCCCCCCCCCCCAAACAGTCCGGCCAGAGCAAGGCGGACCATCCGCCGTTGGCCGAACAAACCTTCTCAAGCGCGGTTTCTTTTCTATCTTTCCCACTTTCTCAAACATTGTTAGCCCTCATGCATGCAATGCAATAGTTTGAGCAAAGTGACATTATGGAACCATCAAGCTAATGACATTGACCCCTGTTGATAGTACGGCTATCTATCCTATAATCCGGTCAATGTTCATCCACTAAACACGGATTGACCGGTAAAATCAAAAAGCCCTATTTAATACATTTGCCTTGATCCTCTTTAGTTCCACATCATATGAGCCATGGGCCTAGCACACCACTTGAATTCATCCAATCCCTAGAACTAACCTATTCTCATATCTCAATGAAATAGTTAGTCCTCTATGATTGTCATTAATTACCAAAACACAATTTAGGGGCCTAGATGCTTTCAGCGCGCGGGCGGTGCGGCGAGCTCGAGTCCGGCTCGGCGGGAGGAAGGGGACACATCCGACGGGTAGGGCCCGCGCGTCATCATCTGGAGGCGGGAAGGTGAGGGACGGGCTGACGCAGTTGTGCTAGGCCGGGTAGCGAGCTGGGCCGAGCAGAGGCAGCACGGGTTGGCAGCCCAGGAGAGTGGAGGCGGGGTGCGTGGCGAGGCTGGGCCGGCTTGGCTGTGTCGGGCCCAACAGGCCGGTGGTTGATGCGACTGCGGGGAGAGGGTGAGCTTGCCGCTGGGCTGGGCCGCGCTCGGGAAAGAAAGAGAGGAGGGAGCAAAAGAGAACCAAAGGAAAAGTCCAGGGGGCAAAAACGAACTCAGGCCGAAACAACTTTTCTAGGGCTCAAAATAAAGCGATTCAAACTCGAATTTAAACTACATTTAAATTCTTGTTTGAACTACTAGCAAACAAAACTCGATGCAGCAGCATGAATGCAACAAAAATGTTTCTAAACCTTATATTTGATTTAAATTTCTAGAAATTATTTATTTACCCTATATTAATTATGAGCATTTCATTAAACATCAAATTAATTACTAAAATTTTTAAATAGGACTATTTTTGGGAGTTATAAACCTACCCCGCTTAAGATGAATCTCGTCCTCAAGATTCGGATGTGGATGCGAAGAGCTGTGGGTACTCGGCCTTGAGGTCTTCTTCTCTTTCCCAAGTTGTCTCATGCTCTGAGTGTCGGTTCCATTGTACCTTGCACATCCGGATGACCTTGTTTCTGGTCACCCTCTCAGACTCCTCCGAAATCTTGACTGGATACTCATTGTAGGTCAGATCTTCCTGCACATTCAGCTCGTCTATCGGGATCTGCTCCTCAGGTACCCGCAAACATTTCTTTAGTTGAGACATGTGGAACACATTGTGCACTCCGGCCAGTTTCTCAGGTAGCTCTAGCCAATATGCCACTTCGCCGATTCATTCCAATATCTTGAAGGGTCCGATGTAACGAGGCGCCAGTTTACCGTTGACGTTAAACCTTTTTACGCCCCTCATCGGTGACACCTTGAGATACACAAAGTCATCGACTTCGAAGGTGAGATCCCTCCGTCTGACATCAGCATAACTCTTCTGCCGAGATTATGCCACCTTCAAGTTCTGCCTGATCACTTGCACTTGTCGCTCTACCTCTCTTAGTACCTCAGGCCCAAAAACTTGACTCTCCCTAGTCTGATTCCAGAACAGTGGTGTCCTGCACTTTCTACCATATAGAGCCTCGAATGGTGCCATCTACTGACTTTTCTAGTAGTTGTTGTTGTACGAGAATTCCGCATAGGACAGACTCTTGTCCCAACTGACACTATACCGTAGAGCACATGCCCTCAACATGTCTTCCAAAATCTGATTGGTTCGCTCTGACTGTCCATCCGTCTGTGGGTGGTAAGCTGAACTAAAATGCAGCTTAATGTCCATAGACTCATGTAGCTTCTGCCAGAAGTGTCATGTGAACTGAGTACCTCGGTCAGACACTATCCATTTTTGTACCCCATGCAAACACACAATCATTTCCATATATAGCTCTGCTAATCTGGCACCTGTGTATGTGGTCTTTACTGGAAGAAAGTGTGCCACTTTGGTCAAGCGGTCCACGATTACCCAAATGGAGTCAAATCCCCTCTGAGTGCGAGGTAGACCGGTTATGAAGTCCATACCGACTTCCTCCCATTTCCATTCAGGTATCTTCAAGGGTTGGAGCAATCCTGCTGCCTCTGATGTTCAGCCTGACTCTCTGATACGTGTCACATAGGGCCACATATGTTGCCACATCACACTTCAATCCGTACCACCAGAATCTCTCCTTGATGTATCGGTACATCTTGGTACTTCCCGGGTGGATCGAGTAAGCCGAATCATGCGCTTCTCTCAAGATTGTATGCTTGATTTGTGCCACGTCAGGTACACATATTCTCTTCCCGTGCCACAAGGTTTCCTGATCATCTACTCGAAAACCAGGGGCCTTCCCTAGAGAAACCTGCTCCACCATCTCCTTGATTTTCTCATCTTCAAGCTAACCTTTCCGAATCTCCTGCTCCAGAGTTGGTTCCACTGTCATCTCTGTGATGCTAGCCACAAATCCTAGACTCATCTTCTCAAACTCTAGGCTGAGGTCTTTTGGCAAACAATGCCCAATGATCTTGTTCACATAGCTCCTCCTACTCAGACCATGTGCCACCAAGTTAGCCTTCCCTGGGTGTTAGTGAATCTCTAGATCATAGTCCTTGATCAATTCCAACCATCGGTGTTGCCTCATATTCAGTTTCGACTAAGTGAAGACATACTTGAGACTCTTATGATTGGTGTAGATGTCGCACTTATGTCCAATCAAGTAATGCCTCCAAATCTTCAGAGCATGTACCATAGCTGCCAACTCCAGATCGTGCGTCAGGTAGTTCTGCTCATGTTTCCTCAACTGCCTTGATGCATAAGCCAAAACTCTTCCCTCCTGCATGAGCACACATCCCAATCCTAGATGGGATGCATCGTAGTAGATAGAGAAGCTCTTGTTTATGTCAGGCAATACTAGCACAAACGTTATTGTTAGCCTCTTCTTCGACTCCTCAAAGCTGGCCTGACACTCCTCAGTCCAGACAAACTTAGCATTTTTCTCCAATAATGCTGTTAGGGGCTTAGAAATCTTGGAGAATCCTTCGATAAACCTTCGATAATATCCGGCCATCCCAAGGAAACTCCTGATTTGACTCACATCCTGAGGTGGGTTCCAGCTTAACACATCACTAACCTTCTTCGGATCGACTGCCACTCCACCATTGGACAACACGTGACCCAAGAATGCTACTTCCTTCAACCAAAACTCGCACTTGCTCAGCTTAGCATATAGCTGATGTTCTCGGAGTCTCTATAGCACCAATCTCAAGTGTTTCTCGTGTTCTTCCTCATTCTTGGAGAAGACCAGAATGTCATCAATGAACACCACTACAAACTTGTCAAGGTGATCCATGAATATGATGTTCATCAGGTACATGAAGTATGTAGGAGCGTTGGTCGGTCCAAAGGACATGACTATGAACTCATACAACCCATACCGAGTAGTAAAGGTCGTCTTGGGTATGTCCGACAGCCGGATCCTCATCTGGTGATAGCCTGATCGAAGATATATATCTTGGAGAACACACAAGCTCCCTTCAGCTGATCAAACAGATCATCAATCCTAAGCAATGGGTAGTTGTTCTTGATGGTTGCTTCATTGAGGGCTCTATAGTCCACACACAACCTCTGTGTCCCATCTTTCTTGTCCATGAACAACACCGGTGGTCCCCATGGTGAAGAACTAGGATGAATATACCCTTTTGCTAGCAATGAGCTTAATTCTTCCTTAAGTTTTTCCAGTTCCTTACTCCCATCCTATATGGTCTTTTAGCTATAGGTGCAGTGCCAGGTTTAAGTTCAATAACGAATTCAACTTCGCGTTTCGGGGGCATACCTGGCAATTCATCTGGAAATACGTCCGGGAACTCGCTCACCACTCTGATATCTTCGAGAGCTGCACCTTCAGCTTGATTGACTTGACATTGTTCTAAGGACTTGACTGCATGGTACTCCACCTTTTCTCCGCCTGTTGCTATCAGTTGTAGTACCGTCTTGGCGCATTGGATCATAGCACTATATCTGGCTAACTAGCTCATCCCCAGGATTAGGTCGAACCCAATAGAATTCAGGACTATGGGGTATACCTCAAAGTCTACCCCCTTATTGTAATGATGACTTTGGAGCAGCATAGATTGGCTCATTGTTCTCCCCTAGGTGAACCAACTAACATGGGGTTTCCCATGGGTTGTAGGGTCAACATATTCTTTTGAACAAATGCAGCAGAGATGAAAGCATGCGAAGCTCCAGAATCGAATAAAATAGTTGAAGGGGTAAGGTTGAGAACGAATGTACCCATAACCACGTCAGTAGCTCCATCTGTGGTCTATGCGCCCATGTGGTTGACCTTGCCTCTAGCGGGGTTCTGCGGTCCTCGTCCTGCCTGCGCCTGCTGCTGTCCGGCCTGCTGGTTGTTGTTCTGACCTGTGGCGTTCTGGGCCTTCCAGGGGCAAGCATTAGCAAAGTGTCCCTACTCTCCACAGTGGTAACACACCCTCGGACCCACTGGTGTATTGTTGGCTGGGTTGGTGCGCTGAACAGGACCTGGCTGCACCTGGTTGCGCTGAACCGGGACATTCTGTAGATGACCCTGGAAACACTGCTGCTGTGGCGCGCGTTGCTGGTACTGGCCACGGCTCAGTAAGCTGGACAGACCCTGGAAGCACTGCTGGTTCACCATCTATTGATTCCCATGTGGAGGAGCAACAGATAGTGAACCAGCAGTGCTTGCAGGGTCAGTCCAGCTTACAGAGCGAAGTGAGAATGCCAGGAATTCCGTTCCCCTATGGAGGAGCGAAGTGAGGGCGACTGCTGCTCCCTATCTGCTGGCCCTGGAACTTCCTCTTCTTCTCCTCTATCTCACGACGCTTATATTCCAGCATCAAGGCGCCATCCACTAGTTCCTGAAAGATGGGAAACTTGGTACACATAAGCTGGTACTGCAGTGCATCCTGCAAGCCATCATGGAACCGGGTCTGCTTCTTCTTGTCAGTAGCCACATCCTCTGGGGCATAGTGAGCGAGCTCAATGAACTTGTCATGGTAAGCGGTGACACTCATCCCTTCCTGCTTCAGCGCCAGGAATTCCTTCTTCTTAAGGGTCATCAGAGCTTCCGGCACATGCTGAGAACGGAAGCTGTCACAAAACTCCTGCCAGGAGATCTGGGTACGATCGGGGTGAGCGTACTGGTATGAATCCCACCAGTCCAATGCTGGTCCTTGAAGCTAACCTCCTGCGTACAAAACCTTCTCCCGGTCGTTGCACTGCACGATGTCGAGCTGTCTCTCCACCGCCTTGAGCCAATCATCTGCCTGCACGGGGTCACTGGCTTTGTTGAAGGTGGAAGGGCGTCCCTTCAAAAATTTGCCCCTCTTGTCCCTGGGTAGCATGTTAGGCTGGTGAGGTGGATTCTGGTGGTTCTGCGGCATCAATGCCATGGTCTGGGCCATCTGCTGCATCAGCTGGATCTGCGTGAGCATCATTTGCTCAATGGTGGGGGTGGTGATGGTGGCTGGTTCTGGTTACTCCCACCGCCACCCGCGTTGCTCCTTGTATTAACCATCTATCATCAGCAAGTAATTCTTATCAGCACTCCTTCGGACATAACCAAGTGACTCAGATTTTGTGCAGGAGAAACTTAAGAAGATTACTAAACTTATCAGGATATGATCTAATGAATGATTGATAGAGCAAGAGAAATAAATAACCCCCTCTATGTAAACATTCATATACTTAAAACTTAATCAAAAATCTAGATGGTGGTAGACTCACATCTATGCCCATCGCAATCATTACAAAAATCTAAATCACACATAAGCATAATGACAACCGAATCAAGCACCTAAAGACAAGATTCACTCAAGACTCGATATCACTGGTTTTTGACTTAAAGGCGTGACTAAACGATCCTTCTCACAGAATTATGGTGGACTCCTATGATTTAATGAACCGTTCTAACTATGCTGCGATCCTACAGTCAGCATGGCTCTGATACGAATCTGTCACACCCGGATTTACACAGAAACCCGAATACGGCCATATGTGTGCCCAAGAAGTCATAGTACACATATAACAAACAAATATGATAAAAAGAGAACATATGCTTGAATAAATAGAGTTCTACATTAGAGTTTAACATAAATAAACTAACCAATACAGCGGAAGACTAAAACTCTCAACTAAGCGAAGCCGCAATCCACAGGGACTCTGACTGGAAGAACGCAACTCAGTAGTACGACAGATGTTCTGGAAACTTAGAGGCAGAGTCATGCACAGCCCAATCTGTTACCTATCTGGGATTTTGTTGAATAAATGACAAGTGTAAGTAAAATATTTACTTAGCAAGTATAGCACAGGTGTATGAAGGCTCAAAGTAAGGCTAGACACGGCTGAACTGCATTAGCATTTTTAGTTGGTTCAATAGAACCTAGTTGCAACCCAATTAATAAAGTATAAGTGGCATTAAACATAAATAAACATCATCTTCTAATCAAAAAGGATCCAGGCCGCTCGTGGCCATGAGCAAGGCTATCATGATAGATTTACACTCTGTAGAGGTTTCGCCCTTTACCCACCAGTCACGTAAAAGTTCAAAGGAACTTTGCACCCAACCACACAAACATCACACTTCTGAGGTATGACTGCATAGGGACGCTACGGGGCTTTTCACAAGACACCCTAACAAGACAGTGGCTGATTATGGTACAGCATAGGCAGCATGACGCAGGCACCGAGATTGGCGAATGCTTACGGAGTCACACCATAGGGGGGGTCAATGGCGTCCAGAGCGCAGGCATCGCACCCAACAATGCGCAATGTGTGGAGTTCCCCATCATAGGGACTCCCAGCACGGGACTATGTCTCATGGGGACATAGCCGACGGATCTCCCGTCCTTGGTGGATCAAGACATACTCTCACCCATGTTTCCCATAACGCCGTTAGCCCCATCGGTAACCACTGGAAAGCTAGAGATGTACATGCTACTTGACCAAAACCAAAGCCATAATAGTTCTAGCGGTGGCAACAGACTCCTGGGTTGCTGCTTTAAGAACGACCTTACGGAGAGACACTAGAACAAAGCACGAAACACATGCTCTAGCTCCCTAAACCAAGTTGCTAAAAAGCAAGTTTTATCATTAATGTCAAAGTGAACCATTATGTCAAGATTAACAATCAAACTTTGAAGATGGTAGCTGCGCATAGCAAAGATCTACCCATATGCATAAACCCAAGGTAATCAAAGGACAGGATAATCAAGACAAGGTACAACCTTAAAGGTACATCAATTTAGACACATGCATGTATGAAATAAATGATTACAAGGTAGATAGGTAGCAAGGATTGGCTGTGCTATAACTTGCCTTCCTCAAAGTGCTGCTGCTGCTGGTCCTACTCCTGAAAGTCCTCATCGTACTCCAACTCTAACGCAAATGGGTCGCCGACTGGACACGAATCACCACACAAGCGTCCACACAAGCCAATACATTCAAACAAAATTATTCTATTAGAACAGTACACCAAACAGTAGAAACAGAACAAAAGAAGGCTTTAAAGTTAATCTACGCTTCGCTACGAACACATGAGCGCAAGAATCACACTAATCGGACCTAAAAGAGAAAGATATGATGTTTCTAAGGTACAGGGACTTGCTCGCGATGTTTAAAAGTTTCTAGGGGCTTATTTGTGAAAAACCGAGGACCTATACATAATTATGCATAAAACTACGAGGGCTAACGTGTGAAAAGAATAAAACAGGACCTCGAGCATAAATTCTAAGAAGGGAAGGGGTTTTTCATAAAAATAGGGACCTAAACATAATTACTTTTGAATAAAGGTGGACGGCGGGTTGATTACTAAAAGGGCATGGGCTCTTTTACAAATGTTACCGGCACTGACCGGTATGGGTTAGGTTGACTCGAGGCGGGGACGCGTGGCAGCCGACGAATTCGGATCGGGCGGCTTAGATTGGATAGGGGAGGGCTGCCGGCCGGCGGCAATGGGGAACGGCGGCGCCGCCGGCTCTCGCGGAGGAGGCTCGCCGGAGCAGAGCTAATCCGGCGCTCCAGGGCCTCATTGGCAATGAGATCTAGGTGGGGAGGGAGCAAGGATCACGGGGAAGCTATCCCTGGGCTTCTCGCCAGTGAGGAGGCAGCATAGTGGCCGGTCGACGGTGCACCGCGGCCAGCGGACGACGGCAAGGCGGCGCATGCGATAAGAGGCATGGAGGCGAGCAAGTAGTGGCTCGGGGTGTTCGTTACCTTCGCGCGAAGCCACCTGGGGCGCCAAAAGGCACAGAGCTGCGACGAGATGGCGGATCGACGGCGGCGCGGGGAGCGGCGGCGCTGAGAGCTCGAGGAGGGAAGCTGAGGACTTGGGGCTCGAGGGGAGGCTCGGTGAGGGCCTTGGGGCTGCGGAGCTCGGCTTTTATAGGGCCTAGGGCTGGCCTTGGCATGCGAGCCACGCCAATTTGGGGCGGCGGCGACGGCTTCCCCTTTCCTTTTCGGGGGAAGGTTTCCATGCGGGGAGGCGATGTTCTAAGGAAGGAGGCGGCGGAGGAAGCTTCCTCGAAGGTGCGGGCAGTGCGGGGCCATGCTGGAGGTCGGCCAGGGGTCGGGTCAGGGAAGCTAGGCGCGCGGCCGGTGCGGTGAGCTCGAGTCTGGCTCGGCGGGTGGAAGGGGACGCATCCGACGGGCGGGGCCCGCGCGTCAGTGTCTGGAGGCGGGGAGGCGAGGGATGGGCCGACGCAGTTGTGCAGGGCCGGGTAGCGAGCTGTGCTGAGGGGAGGCAGCGCAGGTTGGCGGCCCAGGAGAACAGAGGCGGGGTGCGCGGCGAGGCTGGGCCGGCTTGGCTGTGTCGGTCCCAACAGGCCGGTGGTTGACGCGGCTGCGGGGAGAGGGGGAGCAGGCCGCTGGGCTGGGCCGCGCTCGGGAAAAAAGAGAGGAGGGAACGAAAGAGAACCAAAGGAAAAGTCCAGGGGGCAAAAACGAACTCAGGCCGAAACAACTTTTCTAGGGCTCAAAACAAAGCGATTCAAACTCCAATCTAAACTACATTTAAATTCTTGTTTGAACTACTAGCAAACAAAACTCGATGCAGCAGCATGAATGCAACAAAAATGTTTCTAAACCTTATATTTGATTTTAATTTCTAGAAATTATTTATTTACCCTATATTAATTATCAGCATTTCATTAAACATCAAATTAATTACTAAAAAATTTAAATAGGGCTATTTGAGGGTGTTACATGGCCACTGTGCCATGGGACTGCCCGGGCGTGCGCGCGCCAGGCCGCCGCGTGAGCAAGCCCAAAGTTTGCAGCGCGCGTGCGAGGGCCGCCCGTACCCCGAGCTCACTGGAGTTTTTCCCCCACTATACACCCGAGCCAAGCCGGATCCTTTCTCCTATTTGCCACCCTAGCCCAGCCAGGTTGTGGCCTCGCCGCCGCGAGCCGTAGCCGCATCGCCGGTGCGCCAGAGCACGATCACCGCCCCGCGACTGCGCAACGTCGCGTGCCGACCGCGCGTGTGGCAAACCACATCGTGGGCCACACCAAGCCAACCCCGCTTAGCCGCAGAGGATCCCGAGTCGGCCGCATCTGATCCCGTGAGTGCGGCTCACGTGGACCGCAGACCCGGCGCATGGTGGACCGAGTCCACCGCGTCCAAAGCTTCGCCGGGTCGGAAGCTCCTCATTTGTGGGCCGTGGCCCAGCAGCTATTGGGCCGAGCTGAGCTCTTTCGGCCCCCGACCAGCCCAGCGCCTTTTTTCCTTTACTTTTTCCTGAGCCGCACCTACCATAGACCATGTTAGACTGACCAGTGGGCCCGCCGACCCCAGTGACCTTGACCGTTGACAAGTCAACGTTGACCAAGTCAAGGCCCATGCTGACGTCAGCAGACCCGGACCCACTGATGACGTCAGTAGTGCTGACTAGCTGACACATGGCGCTCCCTGGTGCTGCCACGTGTCCTGTTTGTTATTTTAATTTTCAGAATTAATAAATAATTTTAAAAAATGATTTAAATTTCAAAAATTGATAATAAATTAACCGTAGCTAAGAAAAATATGAAACCAGTTTCATTATTTTTCTAAAATCATGATCTACATGTTAGAATAGAATTTGGTGTTATTTGGCTCTTTTCTTGGCTCTTGTTTGGGGTTCATTTGCTAGTAGTCTCGGTAATTAAATTCGGACCGATGTCTAGGAGGACCGGAGACGTACGTCGGTGTTGACACTTCTTATGGCCCACTATCAGGATTGTGAATCCCGGTAATGGTGCAAGGAGTGTTCATTGGTATTCTTACGATACAGATATAAATCCGCAAGCGCACGGATACCGATGTAGCATTTCACCCGGGAGTATTCCTAGGTATCGTATTTATTTCCACAGGGAAGCATTGGATAAAGAGTATTGACTATTGACAAGGATGTAACTACTAACTAAAGTACCGGCTAACAAGGTGGGGGTAAAGGATAGGATAGGAGTGATATGCAAGCGACACACACAAGGAGAAGTCCAGGATAGAGATAGAAGAGCAGTCTAGCTAGTGGGAGGACAACGAGTCAGGAAAGGATTCCTATATACTTACACTGACCTTGAGATATCTCTAGCAAAGGTTACGGCTAGCATGGAGAATGACATATGTGGTTCTTTTCGTAGTTATATTATCTCAACATCGGGAACGGAGCCAGCGACACACAGAAAGGGATGAGAAGGGGTGCCACCAACATCCGTCATCTTACGGGGAGCCTACGGGCCGAGCCAGGCGTGATAGGATACGAAGGCCGTATAGGGCTGTCACCACCTAACAGCTACCACCTCCGTGCCAGCTCAGGAGCATTCCAAGGTCATTGATTAATCTAGGAACCACTCCTACACTAGTCAACAACTACTTACTCTACTAGAAAGAGCAAGCAACCCTGTCAATACCCCAGTGACAAATCACCGCAAGCATTGAGCAGAGACGAGGAACCAGCTGAGATAAAGGACTAAGGAGAGAACTTATAGAGATAGACTACAACAGCATATAACCAAGACTAGACATTCTACAGTTACTCGCGAAATAAATGCAGAATAAATAACTCAAGTAAATGCAGAAGATAAATATATTAAATGCTCAGAGTCTTGCATAAAGGAAAGGAAAAGGTACAAGAGCTTTACCAGAACTCCAGAAGACGACTTCGGAACCCCGAGCGAAGCTCGACTCTGACTCTAACTCCCAACTAGACTAGCCTAACTCTACATCTTCGAAGAGGGGAATGGAGACTTGCTCCCAAGTGGTGTGTGTGAAACCGGGCATTGGACACTTGTATTTATAGCTAAACAGGTCGGTGGAGCTTGAGTAGCAGCCAAGAGAGTGAGTAGGCGGTGCCCAGAGTTCTGCTTAGTCATCACTGACATGGATGACTTCCGGTTATGCTTTTCGTCGTGTTCGGCTAAGGGGGGTAACCGGCTGAACGGAGTCGTTCGGCCGATTCGGTCATTTCCGGCCCCTATAGCACGTATTTGTCGTAATTGTACCTGCACAAGTGACACTCACCAAAACTCGTGGAACTTTATTAGAAATAAAACCTAAGTACATGGAATGTTGCATAAAACCTTATTTATTCCCGAGTATTGGTGGTCGGATTTGGGTTGTAACGACCGCCAACAGTCGGGACTGAGGAGCAGGAGGTCGACGAGTACTACGACGAGGAGTCACCAGGTTCACGCCCACCAATCCTCTAAACTCCTATTAGACATGCTCGTAGTATGCTATGCTTTATTTTACTCGCACGATACTTGAGACGATGAACCCTGCATAGCCTATTTAATTACCTTTACCTTGTTGTCCTACTGCTTCATATATGTATACTGTTGATGATGCTTTGCTTGCATGCGGGTGATGAAACTGGGTACTTCTTAAACCATTTTGGTGTACGTGTGAAAACTGAACGAGTTGATGGATTTGAAAACCTGTTTGTTGAAGCGAGCGTACCATAACCCATCCCTCGGATTGGGGGCTTGATTTGTGCTAATGAAGAGGAGTTGGTGGCGATACCTGTAATGGGTGCGACTAGCGGACCATCGTGGTGGATACGCATTTCGGGAGAAGAGCTCGCTTCAAGAGTTTGAGGACCACGTCGGATAACCGCGTCATGGTACTATGTAAACGTGCACACTTTGTGTCCATTATGAGGGTGGGCCCGATCCGAGCCTAGCAAGTGCGGTGCCAAGCCTGTAGGAGGATAGTGTTTCAGTGTAAGGGGGACTGGTGTTGACATTTGCTCCCTGATTTGCTTTGGCCCCCGACTAGCCCCGAGGGAGTGCTTCACAGTTCCGGGTTGACCTCTAGCAGATGACGCGCCCCAAGCCCGGAAAAGCAGGGTGGTGTCGTAACTACTAGACCTCCGTTCGGTGTTGTGTTATTCATCTGGCTGATTCTCGGATGGGTGCATATCGCATAGATTCTAGGTGTACACACTCTGCAGAGATAAAACTATACGTATAGTCGCGTCCTCGGTCATGGACAACCCCTATGAACTGTTCGTCTAATTAGTGTTTTGGTGACTAAAACTTCTATCTCTCCCCTTTTTAAACTAAGGATCCGGCATGGCCGATGAGATGGGAGGAGCGGGAGTTCTCCTATCGAATAGAAGGTGGAGATGGGAGCCTGTTCTGTCAGGATTGCCCGTGGAGGCGTGAGTTGGTGTTGGATACTATTTAAAAACTTCTATTGATGCTGCATTGGAAACCCCAGCTACTCCTTGCATATTTGTATACTAGACTAGTCCACTTTAATGCTTGCACATCAATGGATGGTGATGTGGAACTATTCCAATCCTTGGGAATAGTTCATGGGTTTGCAGGTTACGAGTCTGACTTCGACAACAATGCCGATGGATGGTATGATTGAGGTGCTGCGCTACGCTCGAGTGATTGCCTGTGGTGGAGATGAAGGGCATGTTTCGTAGAGCTCTATCTGATTCTGATTCTCTATGGGAGTTGATTCTCTAAGAGAAGTGATTATGTGGCTGAAAGTGATTCTCTTTGGTTCTCTAGCATAAACTCTCAAAATCAGGATGGAGAGTCACTTCACAGAATTAGGAGAAGCTACTTTTTTCAGCTCCCATCCCCTGAGTTCATTTCAGAGAATCACTTCACATAATCAGCAAAGAATCCCTTCTCGCTGGAAAACTATTTGGCAGAGCTCCTCCTAGATTCACATGAGAATCAGCTCTGGGAGCTCTACCAAACGGGGCCAAAGATGAAGCCCTAAAGCTTAGCTACCGTTGCGTTGGTTTTCGTTCTGTCGATTACCCCAAGTGGCTTGTACCCCATACTCTCTATGTTGGGAGATGTAATAATCTAAAAATTGCATTGTTTTATCAGTGTATGGACGTGATAACTTTTGGAATGAGTTCTGTACGTGATAGCTGTTGATTCTGGGACTATCACGCTGGTACAGGGAGTCGGATTTTCGGTAAGGAAAATCCGGTTCGTTTCACCAGCTGGGCCCACTGAGCACCTGGGCTAGGTGCTGACGCAGTGATGATGTCAGCACCTATATATACCAATGTCTTCTTATCCCGAGCTCCAAATACTGTGAATAATATATTCAATGAGATCGTCTCGATGAGCTCTTCGCATTGGTGTACTCCAATTGAGCATTTGAGATTGTTTATGCTCATGATAATTTATAATCCATTTCTAGCCCAAACAGCGGACTGCCCATTTAATGCTATTTTTGTGTATAATCCTGCAAAGCACTTAGAAACACCAAGACTCGTGGAAATGATTAGTATAAGCCTAGTAATGCATGGGATTATGTCTATATGTCTTCTATTTACCGAGACTTTGGCGGTCAAAAGTAGTCAAAATTAGGTCGTAACGACCACCAACACGAGGCGAATGACTAGAGAAGTCACCGCCACACTACCTACACGAGAGAGATATGACAACCAATGGACAACCATGTCTTGAACAAGCGAAACAACAACTTGCTTAACCATAACATAAAGCAGACGCAACTCAACTGTATTAACCGAACGCAAGTCGGATCGTGGGAACACTGTCATAGCCAGCCACTGATGCATGAAACGCAAGGTGGGGTTATGGATGTTGTTGGTATGGGGAGCCGTACAACTAGTGTTCCCAGAAATCTTATGCCAAAAACTATCTCGACTGAACTTTCTCAAAGCTTTAGTGGGCTCTAAAGAACATCGACAATTAAAACCCAGAGCCACACTCAAATCCCTCCAAGAGTATAAATACTCTTGGTTGAAAAATCGAAAGCGAATACCCTCCCTTTCAGATGAAAGCGCTGTAAGAAACTTGAGGGTAAGGAGATACGGACCTGATTCGTCGACGCGCCAGAAGTTGTACCAGCCAATAGCTTCAAACACTTCTGGGAATTCCTCGATCATCCCCGCTCTTATGAGCAGGTCATGCCCGTAGACACGGCTGAGCTCGAACTCCTTCAGGCGCAGCATGTTGAAGGCTTCACGCTCCCAGTCCATCTAGAGGACGATGTCGTCCTCGCTCAGGAGCTGCCGAACTGGGTGTGAGGCAGAGCCTCTGCCCAAGCTAGCTGCTCCTGGCTCGTCCGCCTCCATTCGGCTCGAGCCACGGGATGGTGCTGGTGAACTCCCAACATCATCTTCGCCTGAACGCTTGTTCAGCCGGGCAGAGCGTTGGAAAGAGGAGAAAAACCTCGACATGCTTCCTGCAAAAGGTTAGCACAATGAATACCTGAAGGACTGGAAATATGGGGTTAGCACAAGTAAAGCAAGTCAGTCACTCGAGGGTCAGTTGTTCTTGCGGGGATGAAACCACCACAAACACGTTCAAGTAGCAGCACAAAGATCAAACAAAGGGAAATATTTTTTTGTGTTTTTCTTCTTCTTTTTTCAATGAAAGAGAACCAACTTGAGCAAGAAATGAGAGGGAGAGAGATCTTCAGGAGTGGATGATCACACAGCTGAATGGGGCAAGGAACTCTCAAGCAACCGGCGTAGCATTTATAGGCAAAGGGGGTAGGCCCTGGTTCGGCCGAACTGCCCTGGTTTGGCCGAACCAGGCTTTGTGGCCTGGGCACTCCATGTGAGTGCAGCACCCACCTTGCTTCCATTCCATGCAAAGTTGATGCAACCAGCACTAGGGTATGGGCGCTTTGGTGATTTTGGTAGGTAAGATGCAAATTTCACATGACCAAAGTGGAAAATTTAGTGGAGTCACTTCCATGCTGCCATGTTTTGTGATAAGGATGAGTGTGCAGCCATGTGAAGTGGGGTAGACATGTTTTGTGCTGGTTGATGGTGACAAGAAATAAATGGAGCACTTTGAAAAAAAGTAAAAATAATGAAAATTGCAAAATGTACCCAATTCAAATAAAATTCAGCATGCTATCCATTTATTTTTACCATGCTTGTAATTTTCTACTCTCTTTCAAATTAATTGCATGACTGGTTCATTTATTTTGGAAAGGGAAACATGCAAATGCAATGATGGAAATTAAAATTTGGAAGGGAAACATGAGATACATACCGGTTTTCCTCACGGTGAGAGCTCGTGTTTAAAGTCCGCCACACTTTCTTAATTTTCTTCTATGTCGGTGGCGGTGGAATCGGTTCCTCAGATGAATTCTAGAGGGCTTGTTCCTCCTCATATCTCTTTAAGAGAAGGTCCATCTCTTCTCTGCTCATTTGTCCTGTCAACTCATCCCATTCGAACTACTCCCCATCGAGTATTTCTAGCTCTCCACTGATGAGTGCTTTTAGGAAACACTCAGTGCTTCTCTGCTCCGGAGTGAGTGGTTTCGTCTTCTGCTCCTCCCGTGGTTGTAACTTGAAGAAGATCAACGTTCCATCGATACGGAACGAGATTTCCCTCGTGTCCATATCGATCCTAGCTCGGGCAGTATTTAAGAAAGGCCAGCCCAACACAAGGGGAAACGAATAATCGCTCCCCGTGTCAAGGATAATGAAGTCAGTAGGGACATAGTATCCCCAAACTCAAACGGGCACATTCTTAATTACTCCCTCAGGATAACGAATTGTTGAGTCTGCAAGTTGTACCTGGGAATTTGTAGGAGACAAAGTGGAATAGCATAACTTTTTAAATAGTACCTTTGACATAATGTTGACGCTGACTCCAAGATCACAGAGTGTATCATCAATGCGATAATTCCAAATCACGCACTGAATGACGGGCACTCCGGGATCTTCCTTCTTTTCCGGAGGGGTCTTCATAATTGCCTTCTTGGCGGCTTTTGGCTGGTATTTAGTCTATGGTATTTGTTCTTCAATGTGTGAGATCTCACATGCATGGTTAATATGGAACGTACTACGAGACGTCTTACCCCGTCTTGTAGTAACAGCTTTAACTGTTTTGATAGAAGGTTCAGGTTGCCCCGGAACCTTCCCTGACTCAATAACAGGAACAACAGCAGCTAATTGAGCAACTTGCGTTTCTATCATTTTACTAAAGCTCAGTTGACTTTTCAAAGTGGAAGAGAAAGATTCCAATTTAGCATCTATGCTTTCCAGGATTTTGTCATTTGTAACAACTTTTTAATGATGTTTTTGTTGATTTAACCTGGCCTAGCACAAGATCTTTGATAGACGACTGATTATTGAAATTGCTGGAATTGAAATGGTTACCTTGTTGAAGTCTCTCAAAGGAGGGGTTTGGGCGCGAATTCCTGCCTTGATTGCCGTAGTTGTTCGGACGGTATCCGTTGTTGTTGTTGGAGTTGTTGATGTAGTGGGCATTTTCTCGCGTTTCAGGACAATTACTTCCCGAATGCCCAGCATTGCCACAGGTCCATGGCTTGCACCGTTCCCTGAGTAGGGGCCTCCAGCTTCTTCATCGGGAGGTCCATCTTGGCGGCGAGCATGTCCAGAGCTTCAAATTGGTGGACACCTCGGGTTCGTGGTTGGGTGCGATCGTCGCCCCAACCTTGATTTTCCACTATCTTCTCGATGAGGGCCTTCGCTCGGGTTTCCTCAACTGATAAAAAGGCACCTCCAGCAGCATCATCCAAATATTCACGGGCGGGGCTCTTAAGCCCGTGGCAGAATGTTTGGATTTTGAACCAATCCCGCATACCATGGTGAGGACAAGCAGATATATAGTCCTAGAGGCATTCCCATGACTCCGGGACGGTTTCATCTTTCAACTGCTGGAAGCTAGCAATTTTATTCCGGAGGGCGTTGGTTTTCCCAACCGAAAAGAATTTTAGGAAAAATGCGCTAGTGCACTTATCCCATGAATCTATAGCTTTGCAGTTAGCATAGAACCATTGTTTCGCCTTGCCAAGTAATGAAAACGGAAATAAACGAAGGTGAATGGCATCGATACTTACTCCGCGTATGGTGAAGGTGTTGCAGATCTCCAGGAAGTGTTGAATATGTGCGTTCGCATCCTCGTGAGGCTTGCCATAGAACGGGCTAGCATGGACCATGTTGATGAGGGCTGGCTTGAGCTCGAAGTTGTCATCTCCGATTGGCGGAGTTGGTCTGACACGCACATTCTCGCTCGATGGAGTAGAGAACTCGCGGATTGTCTTGCTTGCCATACTCGATGTAGAGGCCGTGTCAACGGCGGGAAGGACTGGGCTCATCCGAATGAGTTGCTTCTGAGGAGGTACGACACGAGTTCGAACTCTCCTCACAAGTGACTCAGGATTAACTTGATAGTTTGACAATAGTTGGAAACCATTCATGCACTCCTCTGCTTCACACGAGACCAATGAAGAGAGCAAGGATAAACCCGCTTGAGTAGAGGTATACTCAACTATGATAGCTCGAGATAAATGTTTAAAAGTAATCTAGCCAATTGCTTCCCCAAACGGTGCCAGAAATGCTTGTTGGCACTCCTTACAGCCCACTATCATGACTGTGAATCCCGGTACTGGTGCAAGGAGTGTTTCAGTGGTTTTTATTATGGCTCAATAAAATAAATAAATATTCTACAAGCGCACAGAATTACCGCTGTAGCACTTCACCAGGGAGTAATCCGAGGTATCGTAATTTATAGTTCCATAGGGAAACTTTGGCAAGAGTACTAGTAAAGAGGTATTCGAGACTATAGTGGTAATGGTATTGGATAAGAGTGGTTATACTGTGACACACAACTCAAGGGGACTCGGATAGATGAGAGAAGGATTAGCTAGCTAGGAGGACAATGAGAAGAGATAGAGATTTACTGGGTACTTTATCTATCTAGGTTACTCGGGTCGAGAGATACAGGAGTTGAGAGAGCAGCTCTACAGGATCTACGTTAACTCTATTGTCTTAATGTCGGGAAGCAGAACCTACAACATGTAGAAAGGGATGAGAAGGGGTGTTGCTAATAACCATTGGAGGCTCCTGCAGGCCAAGTCTGGATGTGATGGACTACGTAGGCCGTATAGGGCTGTCACCACCTAACGGCTACCACCTCCGTCGACTCAGGGACAAACTAAGGCTAAGTCTAGTCTAGGTACCGCACCTACACTATCCAACAACTACTTACTCCGCTAGCAAGAGCAAGCAACCCCGTCAATACTCTGGGTGACAATTCACCTCAAGTACTAAGCAGGATCGAAGAACCAGTCAAGACAAAGACTTAAACAAGAACAAGAAGAACTAGAACTACAACTCACTATAGTCTAAACATGAAATACTTGCAACTAGAATAAAGTAGAGGCAAGGTATAAATAACTCAGACAAGATGATAAAGATAATTATATTGATAACTCAAAGTCTACAAAAGAAATGGAAAAGATACAAGAGTTAATACCAGAGCTTCTGAAGACGACTCCGGAACCTCCGAGGCACAGCTTGACTCAACTCTAACTCCCAACTAAACTATCCTAACTCTACTAGAACAAAGTGGAAATAAGCTCCTTGGCTTGAGTGTGTTCATTTAGGTGAAGGACCTTTGCATTTATAGCTTGATCAAGTCGGTGGAGGTGGAGCGGTTGCCAAGGGAGCTGGGAGGCGGTGTCGGGCTGTTCGGCCGAACCTGGGAGTTCGGCCGAACTGCCACGTGCACCGACCTTGCTCCCTACGGCCAAGATTGGCTCCTGGGAGGTGGTGCTGTGATGGGGGCGGTTCGGCCGAACCGCCTATGTTTGGCCAAACTGGGATGGCGGCCCAGCAGCGCCCCCTGCACCGCCTCTCCCTCTTGGACCCCTTGGGCTTCCCTCTCTTGATGATATTCAGGTGTTTTTGGCCTAGAGGTGACGTGGCGGTGGTCCACATGTCATGCCCGGTCACTGCTTGATCATTGCTGACGTGGATGGCCACCCGGTTGTTCTTCCGTCAGGTGAAGGGTAACTCGTTTTGGACGGAGCACGACACACCGATAAGGCTTCAAGTCAGCAAACTCGAATCATGTAATCTTAGCACCACGACTCCTCTGGTTATCAACTGTGTCACAATCCGGTTGACCTCGCCGAGAAAGCTAATCCCTGCCTGCGAAACGAAGAACATAAGCAAGAACTCGAAAGAACGCAGCTCTCAATAGAAGTGACAAACTACAGATGAATGATTAAGCACAATAGTTGGGGTTCTACAAACCGATGACGGCAAAACTGTTCTCGACAGATTAATCTAAGCAAAACCCAAAACCCTGACATGGCGGTGGCTACTGATTATGAGGGTTGGGGCATGCATAATCCCCTAACCGCATCCATAATGGACCCCAACACGATACACGGGCCAACAACCCAAAAGATGGCGGCGCAGCACCCTGGCAGATTCTGTATGTCCACTTGTTTTGACGATTCCCGTTGACTTAGAAGGTATTTTGATATGGGACTAGTTCCACTGGAAAGCTTATATCCTTAGCTTTCTGCGCATATGTAGAACGTCAAAAATTGACCCGTATGCGACTTGGGCGACAGATTTAGTGCAGGATGCTCCTAGACTCCGAGGTGGACTCGAACTTGAGTTTCTTTGGGCCTCCACCTTGGGGACTCAAATCGGATTAGCCTCGGGCCTTCTTCTTGACTTGGAAAACCTTATTGGTCTCCATCTTCTCCACCCCATGCACCACTCATTGACATATGCATTGGTGTCATGTCCTCATCATCCTCCCCTTCTTGATGGAAAGTTGTCATCGGCGTCGTTTGTACTCTAAAATGCCCCTGCACAACACGAAGAAACACGAGGTTGCGGAAAATATGGGAACTGAGAATATTGTGGGGAGTGACATGACAATATTTCCAATCTCCCAAAATATCTTCTCCAATAGAGTTGTCGGGAAATACGTAGGCTCCTTGATAGAAACGCACACGATCTTTTTCAACACTATCCTGCAAAAGATTAGCACTAACAAAACACAATGCAGGCATAGATAGTTGCATAACCGCTAGTATCTGTTGAATGCAAGAAAAATCAGCACTAGCACACATAGGTAGTAGCCAATAATGCTTCCCTTCCTGAGAGTGAACTAGATTCGTTATAGTAAAACTAGAGGGACAATCTAGTTGCACAACTAGTACATCAAAAGGAGATTTCAGATTTACACAAATATAGACTCGATGCACCATATACTCTCCTTTACAATTATATTTGCCAATAAAATGATACATATAAGTAGACAACCATGGCAACTCAGCACATCTAAATTTCTCTTCCAAACTACTAAGAGCACATAAAGTATCAAACTCAACCTAAACCAAAGTGTTTAAAGAAGATGATAATTTCACTTCGTCATGTGCACAAGTAATCGGCATAATAATATTATTTTTAGCACATGTATATTGCTTCAAACCAAAAGTATCATACTCATTCTCTACTTCTGACAAAGGTAATACAAGAGAAGGTTCTAGTATAGTATTATTTGCATCATTGGAGAGCAAATTCAGCACATCAAGAGAGCTTTTACCTGAAAATTTTACTTGTTCCTATTCTTTTGTATGGTCATCTTCATTATATACATGTTGTAAAGTATCAGTTCCAACAATAGACAAAACAATATCAACATTTTGTAATTTCGGCAGTAGTCAAAGGTACAAGTGTAATTTTTCTACCACTGTACTTGAAGGAATATTTATTACCAACCTTTTTGTGTACCACATTATTTATATTAATCCAAGGCGTGCCTAGCAACAAATGACATGCTTGCATAGTTACTATGTCAAAATCAGCACTATTCTTATAAGACCCAATGCTAAATTCAATATGTGCAATTTCAATTACCTTTATCTTATCATAAGAATTTACCCATTGCATGTAGTATGGATATGGATGTGGCTTTGTGGTCAAGTTAAGCTTCTCAACCAGCTCTAAGCTTGCAAGGTTGTTGCAACTTTCACCATCAATGATAACTCGGCAATGTCTCTCCATCACAACAAAGAAAATCTGGAAAAATTGTTGAATTGATTTTGCTCCGCTTTCTCCATTTGAGAACTTAGTACTTCTCGAACAATCTCATCGTTTCCTGCCATTGTTAGTATGTAGACAAGAGAAGACACAAAAGGTTATCCCTATCAACTACTATATGTGTGTTAGTGGAAACACTCTCTCACATGCTTTACCAAATTCTTACAAGTGTTCTTACAAAAACAAAACAGTGGATGGTATAACCGGTGGCTGGTTCATGATACCTGTGAGAAAGTAGTACCAAGATTGCAAGGGTCATTCGCTTCACTGACCTGAAGTATAGTTTGTGGAGCTTTTTTATATTTTTATCTGAACAGGGATAGAAAGAGCTCCAACCACAAAAATTTGCACCATTTTTTGAGGTGAGATGCGGCCTAGGGAATTTCAGGAACAATCTTTAAAAACCCTAAAACAACTTGATCAATTGTTTTCTTTATCTTCCTGATTTTTTGAAGTTTTTAACTTGACCAAAATGCTAGTTTGGGTCACCTCCGAATGGAGTTACAAAGCTGCTGTAAAAAATTGAGCTCAAACGGAGCACCGAGCGTAAAGTTATGCCTATTTTATGGAAGGTACCTCAAGTTATGGTTTTCGAGAGGCATAACTCGGCAGAAAGTGCGGCAGCGGCTAGGGTATGCAAGATGAACCAAGAAGGGCTGTGATGCAAGGCGATGAACATACGATGGCTCGCAACCTATCTAGGGCATGCACGACAGGAGTTCACACAAGGCGGCTAGCGAGGGCAAGTCGAGTAATGGGGTGGCACGACTTGTCATCTGGTAATGCTGGTGGATGGGATGGCGGCGGAAACAAACAAATCACGGCAACGGGTGATTGAACTACGAAACGAACACGACCTAAACCAGCAACAAAACTCGACCACTGACATGAACACAACAAAGCAATCTGAAAACAAAACTGCAAGGCTAAACAGGGTTCTAGGACAGCGGAATTTTTTTGTAGGGCAATTTTCTGGACTATAGGACAAGAGCACAAAACTAAACTAGGGTAAGCCTGACGGTAATACCTGAGTCTCTGATACCACTTGATGGGAACTAAGGTGGCTCGATCTTCCGTTGGGTGAAGGGTAACTCGTTTTGGGCGGAGCACGACACACCGATCCGGCTTAAAGTCAGCAAACTCGAACCCTGCAATCTTAGCACCACGACTCCTCTAGTTATCAACCGTGTCACAATCCGGTCGACCTCGCCAAGAAGGCTAATCCCTGCCTGCAAAACAAAGACCACAAGCAAGAACTGGAAAGAACACAGCTCTAAATGTAAGTGACAAACTGCAGATGAATGATTAAGCATAATAGTTGGGGTTCTACAAACCGATGACGGTGAAACTTTTCTCGACAGATTAATCTAAGAAAAACCCAAAACCCTAATGCGGCAGTAGCTACTGATTATATGAGGGTTGGGCCATGCATAATCCCCTAACCGCGTGCATAATGGACCCCAACACGATACACGGGCCAACAACCCAAAAGATGGCGGCGCAGCCCCTGGCAGAATCTGGACGTCCATTGTTTTGACGATTCCCGTTGATTGAGAAGGTATTTTTATATGGGACCAGTTCCATTGGAAAGCTTATCTTCTTATCTTTCTATGCATATGTAGAACGTCAAAAACTGACCCCGTATGCACCTGGGCAACAGATTTAGTGCGGGATGCTCCTAGACTCCGAGGTGGACTCGAACTTGAGTTTCTTTGGGCCTCCACCATGGGGACTCGAATCAAATTAACCTCGGGTCTTCTTCTTGACTTGGAAAATCCTGTTGGTCTCCTTCTTCTCCACCCCATGCACCACTCATGGACATATGCATGGGTGTCATGTCCTCATCACGTCGTGCACGACTAAGGGGGGTAATCGGCCGAATCGTGTCGTTTGGTTGAATCAATCAATTACGACCCCTATAGCACATATTTGTCGTTATTGTATCTGCACAAGTGATACACACCAAAACTCATGGAACTTTATTAGAACTAAACCTAAATGCATGGAATATTGTTTATAACCTCATTTATTCCCGAGTATTGGTGGTCAAAAACATGTCGTAACGACCGCCAACACCTCCTCAAATCGAGTTATCCAGTCAAGAAACAACGAACAAGGTAACAACTATACTTGGTTGTGATTGATAAAATATATATTTATATCACTAGCCTCTTGCCTGCCCTCTTTTACATTGTGCAAACTCCTTCTGAAACCATCAACAATAATTCGAATGAAGTTGAACCTACGAGGATTGAGGAAAACACTCCCGCAACACCACTAGTGTCATGTACCAGCGAACCAGGTAATGACATCAAACAACCTTTCCGATCATTATGCATGGTGTTGTGCATTGAATTAATACGACTGACATTGTTCCAATAACTTTATAATCCAGATTGATCCACCAAGCACTATGACAAAAGATAAAGAAAATGTGGCACCTAACATCAATGAATCAACTGGCAGCGTTACAAAGAGAATGTTCAATGAGAAAAAGGTAAAAAAGGTGATGCACCTGCTGCACCAGCTCCCAGATGTATTGCTCCTCATGAACTATAGAATGAGTACCTTGAAACGCGATCAGGCAAGAATAGAGCACAAGAGGTACTAACTGGAATTGTCCTTTCATAATGCCACTGATATTTTCCACTTCTAATTCATATGTTGCTGCATATTCATTCCAAGACAAATTGGGTTTAGATGTTGTAATTCTCTAATTTGTTTACATTCAGAATGGCATGAAAGATGCTCTGGCGCCAAAAAAAAGGCTCAAGATCGGCCAACAAAGTCGCTACAGCTAACAACAAGAAGCCTCTATCGAAACTTCCTCGCCAGCAGTGAGGAAGATCATCAAGGGTGGGAGTGATATCCAGATTGTAGCGATGCGTAGGTTCTTTACATATTTTGTTAATGTGAGTGATGGACAAGAGTTCTTACTTTATTGTGTTGATGAATATCCTGTTATATGATGAATGGTAATGATGAATGAAGGTTTGATTTCTTAATGATTTGTATGTACATGCATGTGTTGCATCTATTTATGTTTTGAAAATTTTGTTGCATTAAAGAATAAAAAATTGGCGATGCCGGGTATCCAGCGTGTGGTGTATGGCGACCAATATTTAGTTGCGCTATCCTCTACGCAAATAGCGATGAACCATAGTTCGTTGTGATATTCTATATGCATATGGTGACAAAAAATCATCTGATGCGTTATCAGTTGAGCATATAGCGTCGATCCATACTTTGTGGTGATACCCCCTACACATATAGCGTCGCTAGATGTTGGTGCGCTATGGGTCTAGGATATAGCGACAACTAGCGCTTCATTGTGGCATCCTTTATGCATATGGCGGCACAATTCCTAGTGTTGTGACATCTGTTGAGCATATAGCACCGGCAACTAGCATTGCAACTTGGTTCAAGAATATGGCGATGACCCATATGTGGTTGCGTGACCCTCTACGTGTATAGCGATGATAATTAGTGTAGCGAATTGGTTCAAGCACATGGCGACGACCCATATTTGGTTGTGTGACCATCTACGTTTATAGCGACGGTAACTATCATTTCGAATTGGTTCAAGCATATGGCGATGACCCATATTTGGTTGTGTGACCCTCTACATGTATAGCAATGGTAATTAGCGTTGCGAATTGGTTCAAGCATATAGCAACGACCCATATTTGGTTGCATGAGCCTCTACGTGTATACCGACGGCAATTAGCATTGCGATTTGGTTCAAGCATATGGCGACGGCTACGACTTCGTTGTGTTATCCAACATTGCTATTGCAACAGCATAAGTGTCGTATTGCGACACAATGCTTTCATTGTAATAGCGCATGTCTGCAACAGACCAATGTGGTTGCAATTACCACTATAGCAACGATTACCCATATTGCAACGTTGTCGCAACACTTGTTCATTATAGCGACGTCATTTGATTAGCGTCACAGATACTTATTGTGACGAACCTAACTGCGATGCCCGGTGACGGAATCCACTGGTCGCTATACGTGGATATCGCGATGAAACGACCCATATAGCGACCTTTTTGAGGCGTTGCGCAAGGTCAAAAATGCTGTAGTGAAATCATCTTTCATCAAATCGGCATACTCATTAGTTGCAAGTTGATCCTGTATAGATACACGCCGAGAACCATATTTTATTTCCCAAGGCAAAACAGCATCATGGCCGTATACCAGATGATAAGGGGAAACTTTTGTAGCTCCATGACAAGCCATCCGATATGCCCATAAAGCTTCATTTAATGAAGTATGCCATTTCCTCGGCTATTCATCGATTTTTCTTTTTATCAATTTGATAACCCCTTTATTAGACGCATCCGCTTATCCATTTGCTTGGGCATAATAAGGTGATGAATTCAGTAATTTAATCTCCATACTATTGGCAAACTCCTCAAATTCTCTAGAAGTAAACATAGTACCTTGATCTGTCGTAATTGTTTGTGCGATTCCAAACTGATAAACTATGTGTGCTTTAACAAACTCAATCATGTTGAGGAAGTCACTATTTTCAAAGGGATCACCTCAACCCATTTAGTGAAGTAGTCTGTAGCTACTTGTATGAATTTATGACCTTTACTCTAAAAGACCACAACTTTATAATAGGATTCATAGCCCATGCAAGAGCTCTTTGAACATTGCCAAACTTCTGACAATCTTGACACCCTCTACAGTATTCAAAACAATCTTCGAGTATAGTTGGCCAGAAATATGAATTCCTTGTAATCATCCACTTCATCTTGTAAGCAGATTGATGTGCCCCGCATACACCGGCGTGAATTTCATCCATCAAGACTTTAGCCTCCTCTTTGCCCATGCATTTGAGCAACACACCATCAATCGACCGATAATAAAGATCATCTTTAGGCAAAACATACTTTGTCACCTTAAACCTCAATCACCTAGAAACCTTTTGAGATGGATTTTCAAGGTAATCAATAATTTCCCTTCTCCAATCATCGGCTGTTATCTCCGTTACTTCACAAATTAACCGATAACCCCAGGCGTTCTTTGCCAACCTGTTAGCTTCCTCATTATCTAGGGAATATGCTCGATAGAAACCTAAAGACATTCTTCATGATATAATCGTAAAACATCATTGTTGCATTCATAATTTTTAGTCCATTGATTAACTACTAACATGGAATCCCAGAGATTTCTACTGCATCTGCTTTGATTTCCCTTAATAATCTAATGCCTTTGAGGATGACCTCATTTTCTGCTTGATTATTGGTAGAAGTAGCAGCAATCGGCAAAGAAAACTCAAAATGTGCCCCCCGTCCACCGAGGCGAAATCAAAATTATGCCGATACCTTAACCTTTTCCACATGAAGACCCATCAAAGAACAATGACCAAGGAGCTGATTCCAAAACATTCATAGTAGAACCGCAATGATGCGTAAAAAAATTAGCCATAACTTGCCCTTTGATAGCCTTAGCTGATTCATATCGTAGATCAAACTCAGATAGGGCCAGAATCCATTTTCCAATTCTATCATCTAGTATCGGCAATGATAGCATATATTTAACTACATCATCCTTGCTAACAACGATACATTCAGTCAATAATAAACAATGTCTAAGCTTGGTGCAAGAAAAATACAAGCATATACGTAACTTCTCAACTGGAGAATACATGGTTTCCGGGTCCAGGAGTCTTCTACTTACATAATAAATTGCCTGCTCTTTTCTCTCAAACTCTTGGATAAGGACCGATCCGATAGCTTGATTATCAGCCGATAGGTATAACTTAAAAATGTTTACCTTTCTGGGAAGGAACCAAAACTGGCGGAGAAGCAAAGTATCGTTTTATATCTTCAAGCGCTTTTTGTTGTTCCTCTCCCCCAAACAAATGTTTGATCAACCTTCAATTTACGCAACGAACTGAATGGTTGAATCCTACCACACAATTTTGATATGAATCTTCTGATAAAATTAATTTTACCGTTCAGTGATTGTAATTCCTTTTTATTTCTATGAGCGACAACCTTATTTATCACAGAAATACTCTTTTGTCCAATCGAACGACAAAGCAAGCAGCGGCTTTCGGCCCGTGTATAGGTACGACGGTCCGGCGATTAGCAAGTTTGGTGGCAGCGGTGGTAGCAAGCACGGCGGCCCGGTGACGATCCTATTTGTTTCATGGATACTATTTAAAAGTCCTTGTTTGTTTTATGACTATCATGTTTGTAGTCTTAAAACATTTTCCATAACAATGCTAAACTTGTTAGCAGGTCTGGGCAAACTCACAACTAATTTTTTGAATATAAAATGTGAGTTTTTTATGTGTATATTTTGTACGTTATGTCTGATTTATTTTATATATGTGCGCTGATTTATTTTATACATGTGCGTGCGTACATGTGTCTTTGCTAGTTTGTGAAAAATTTTCATGTCTTTTTCACCGTTAGATCTAACGTGGGTTCTCTGTGAGCGGTGGATAGAAGTTATTTAGGTGAGAAATATTTTCAGAAAAAATGTATCCTATAATATACTAGCAAGAACTGACGTGCAACACGTACGTTTATTGACAACACATTGGTACTAAAACCGTGACACTTGAGTGAGCCATGGTAAACAGACCAGTCATGCGAAGCGCTTTTAAAAATAATTTATATTCGCTCTAGGTATTCTTAAATCTAGACGCACATCATTTTCGAGATAGTTGGTATTTATTTATATGGAGAAAAACTATACAATCTATTGTCTATTACTAATATGGGGTTATTATGTATAGACGTGGTTATAAATGTGGGTATATTTAGGTGGACCATTTTTCTCTTCAATGTTTTGATGTCCTGACACTTCCGCGTAGAATTGTTCCAGTTTTTTCCTGGTGCTTCGTGCGACTTGTCTTGGTCTCCCCAGATTAGCAATTTCGAAGAGAAAATTTGGTGCTTGTTTCTTGCTCTGCTTGGCTATGGACTTTATTTTTATTGGTGCTATAACCGTGTGCTTTTCTTGTTTTAATATCCAGCAATGGCAATTAAATTTGTTTCGGCTATAGGAGCCATGCGTATCGGTTGATTCCTAAAAAAAAGCTCAAATAATGTTTCACGGTAGAAGAATTTTTTTTAGTTTGGAGGTTGTTTTCTTTCCAAAAAAGTAGGTGGGTAAAAAAAACACCGGTGAAAAAAAGGCCATGGGTGAACTCACATGAGGTTTTTCGCTCTACCAAAAAAACTTCCGTAATATTTCCTTTTTTCCCTGTATCATGGGTCTAGGTGGGTCCATTGTGATGGGTATGGGTTTTTGTTGGTAGAAAAAAAGTTTTCAAAAGAACTCAATCCTTTTAGTATAAATATACTCCATCCGCTCCAAAATATAGGTCGTTTGACTTTTTTGACCTTAAGTTTGACCACCCGTCTTATTCAAATTTTTGTGTAAATTATCATATTTTTTGTGGTGGTTTGCTTTATTAATATAAAATCTTCATAAGTGTCTTAAATCAGACTATATTTTCATAAATTTTTAAATAAGACGAGTGGTGAAACTTGGGGCTAAAAAGTCAAACGACCTGCATTTTGAAACGGAGGGAGTGGAATATAGATAGATAGATGTGCTAAAAATAGTGTGATGATTGTATAGTTCGAAGGATCTAAGTAGGAATTATGCATTAGGTTATTATTAACTCAAAGAGGGTGTTTAGATCTCTCAAAAACTCAAACTTTTCATCACCTCAACATCACATCGAAACATTAAATAAATATAGTAAATGACGTATGCATGAAACACTAAACATGTGTAAATAAAAAAACTAAATACATTGTTTTGATGTACACGACGAGACAAATATTTTGAGTCAGTTAGGTCATGGTAGGACAACGATTACCACGAACAAATAAAAAATGCTACAATGCAGCGTATGTGACTTTTTTTACCAACTTTTCGCGGATGACACCCAAAGTTTCCCGAGTATTCCAGAACCAGGGTAGTCTAGCGATGGCACCAGGTGCTTAGGGCTCGATCCATCGCGCCCGAATCGAATCGTCTGCCGCCGCCGGTGAGAGGGTCTCGTTGCACGGCGCAGGATGGCGAGCGGCAGCAGCAACGGGGAGCCGAGCACGGCGCCGCAGCCGAATCGATGGTACGACATCCGTTTGGGCTCCTCCTGCCGCGACCCTTCCCCCACCGCCAAGTTCTGCACCCTCCGCTGTAAGCCCTTACTCCCCTTTCTTCCTCTATTTTTTTTTTCTACTCGCGAATCGCGTCAGTAACTAGGCAAGCTTTGGTGTCCAGTCGTCGTAGCCTAAGATCCACATCAGCAATGTTTCGAGCGCTGAGTAGCACCAGAGGCGGTAGGTTTCGTCTTTGCTGGCTCGGTGCGGGAATTGTGGTGTTTATTTCGAGGTCTAGAACTCGTCTATTCGGCGACCGCAGCCTGTGTTGCTGCTACTGGTCGTTTGAGATGTACTCATTAGCGTTCATCTTTCCGGTGCCAGGTGTTGATTGATTTTGTTCTGATGAATGTACTTGGTTTGGTTGATCAGGAAGCATATGCTGTATCTCTAAGTCATCGATTGTTTTGGTAACAAGAGCAAAATAGGTCTTCAAAAGAATTAAACCCTTTCTTCTATTTATTGTGCATAACGTCATGATAGTTTTGTATGTTCTAATTGCTGATATTGTGGAATCAGATATTGTTGCATGATTTTTTTTATGTTAAACTGTTTATTAGCTTGATTTTTCTGCCAAAGCTTTCATAGTGTAACAGTTAGCTTCCCGCAAGGGTTCAAACCCTGGTGGCACAAAAAAAAGGTCCCTCGCTGTGCCTACATGGGTAGTGGTAGTGTTTGGTGGCCTAGGTAATGGTCTGGCCCTATAAGGGTGAAGTCAGGGTTGGGGGCCTTTTCTTGGTCGGTTGATTGAGAGTTTCTCCTTAGTGCTATACCATGGGGGCTGTCTTTCCCCACCAGCCCAGTTGTTTTTTTTTCCATTAGCTTGGTTTTCTCCCTTCAGTTTTAAGACTTGTACACTTGGTATTGGAGAACAATAGTTTTATTTTGCTCTTTCTTATGCAATTCTGCCTCCTTTGAATGATGGTCCTTTTAATTTTTGCGCAAGCTTTGTTTTTTATGGGGCATTGCGTTCCTTTAAATTTTAATACATTCCATTACATCATTTGTTTCATTATTAGTGTTACCCAGCACTACATTGCATTCTAAAGTAACATTAGCTAAAACATTATTATCTAAAGACTGTAGCACAATGGCCCTCACTTTCTCAGCTTAGGAATGGGAGTTGCCCTTGAGACCTTGTACTTGCTCTATACAAAACCGGAGGAGGACATCTCTTCAGCCTGCTTATTGTAGTCTTCCCTACATCTCATATTTCTCATGGACATTGTCCAGAGAAACATCCACTTACCTTTCTCCATCCTCTCCACCATTACAAGTATCTCCTCATATTCTGGCATCTTCGCCCCAAAGACAATGGATTCCCGCCCCTTTCAGCCTCTAGTAATAAAGCTGTCATCCCCACCACAGCCTCCTCTGCAGTAAATTGGTTACTTGCCTGGGTTGAAAGTCCTTCAAGGCTGCTTGATCATATTCCCTTTGTTTTAGCTGTGTATTGTTGTCTAATACCTGCGAGAAGTTACTGGCCACTTGGGGGCTGCTTGGTAGTTGGGCAAGGTTTGCCTCTCCTCGCTTTGACTCTCTGGCGCAGGCAACGAGATGTTTGCCGGCCCAGGCGAGCCATTTTGCCTCTCCCAATAGCAAGCCAAATCTTGCTAACACAGTCCTTGAGGCAGTTTTGCTGCAAATCCAAACGTCGAGCCTTGCTTGCTATCCTAGCTCAGCAAGGAGACACTGTGCCTATCAAAGAAACCAAACACCCCCTTGATTGCTTGTGAGCTACATGCCACTTGATCTTCTTCCTGATCATTGACTAGGTGTTAATGAGAAAATATAGCTGCTACTTGCGATCCGTAAAAGCTCGTGCGCCATTTTTTTATTCAAAGTCAGAAATGAGGTTTTGCAATTAAGAATTTTCTAACCTCTTATTTGACAGATGAATTTAAGCCAGCATCAATTGACAAGACGCAAGCTGGGTCTCTGCAGAGTACCAAAGATAACCGGGTTACTGTGGAATTCCATAATAATCAGCCTGGCAAGGCAAAGGTGACATTTGAGGGAAGTCAAGAAGAGTACAAGGATAATGATGGTGTCTTGTTTTTTGATGGTGAGACCTTTCGCCTGGAGAGGTTACATCGGGCTGTCAAGAGATTAAGGCATGTACGAGTTCCAGGAGAGTCTGCAGCAGCTAATTTGGCAACTACAACTACTGGAATGGGTGCAGAATCACATTCTCCTCCATTAGCTAAAGTTGGCAAGTCACAGCCCATGAGCAAACCTGCTCTTCACTCTGTTCCAGTACGTTCTGTTACTATTTTTATGCCTTAGATAAAGCTTTCCAC
Organism: Echinochloa phyllopogon; assembly: GCA_033239725.1. Taxonomy (NCBI): domain Eukaryota; kingdom Viridiplantae; phylum Streptophyta; class Magnoliopsida; order Poales; family Poaceae; genus Echinochloa; species Echinochloa phyllopogon. The sequence continues at coordinate 32,533,461 of BTCW01000014.1, read as the reverse complement.
TTTTAAGTTGAGGAACAAAACAGAAAACACCACCTGGCATTTAGGGTTAACTAATTAATATGAAGACTTCTAATAGGTTCTGTTTAACCAACCAACTAAAAATGCATAATATCTTCGCTCAAATATTTTGTGCTCATTGAACACTTATCTTCAGCAATCTTCATTGATATTATCTTAAACTAGACAAATTTCTGGAAATTTGGAATGACATAAAACATGCTACCCTATTAGTTTCCTTTAGAAAGGTGAATTGGCTAGGAATTGTGATCCACATGGTTGCCTAACTTCAAATCTAATTGGTTCAAAAGTTTATTCAAGCTCAATAAACTGCAGACATCCCATGTTGCTTCACAAGATTAGTGTTGTATTCATGGTATAGAAAGTTATTAATATCTGTTATTTTAACTGGTGAACAAAAAATATTAGTCGGTGAACTTCTAGTTAATATTTGAACTTGATGTTGAAACACTAATGTTGCTGTGCATTATCATGCCATTAATTTTCTAAACATTCTATCAATTTGTAGTTTAGAAGTTAAAACAATTGATAACATGTATGCCTGGATTCACTGTGAAGGTTCTTTTGGCAGAACATGGTCATTGGCTGTACTCCCTCCATTCTGAAAAAACTGACGTTTAGGACAGCGACACGGTCTCCAAAACACAACTTTGACCTCTTGTTATTATAAAAATATTTATCAAAGAGTGATATATGTATACTTTTATGAAAGTATTTTTCAAGACAAATCTATTCATATAGTTTTCACATTTGCAAACTCAATAACTTAAAAGTTATTGATGATTTATATTCCCAATGTTTGACCCAAACCTTGTCCTAAACGTCAGTTTTTTCAGAATGGAGGGAGTATTTTAGTTCTTGAGATGTGATTCTTGGCACTTTGTTAAGAAATGTATGTGTTGAGCTACTCTGCTTATTCTGAAATTCTCATATTTGGTTGGGATGTCAAACTTGACTTGCCAATGGACTCTCTCCTGGTGGTGATCTTTTTTTTTTGGGACTGTTATGCCTAGTTGGTCAATAAAAATGGACAATTTTGTTAGCATGCCACTGAGTCATTTTCATCAATAATGATGCTGAAATTTTGTTTTGAATTGTTATACTAACTCTGAACCATGCTGCTCAATTTGTAACTTTGATCAGGGAATGCAGCCTTCTGTTGAGCTTTAGAAGATGGGAATTGGGATGGTAACAAATAAATAGTTTTGTACTAGTTTCAATCATTGTATAAAGCTTATACAATGAAAATGTATGTTAAGTCAGATTTGTTAATTTAAAATCTTGCCTAGCTTCTCGCGGTGGACCGGTTAGAGCGTTGAACTCTGGAAGTCGTTGAAACTTCCGTTCCAACCCGGGTTTGAAGCACGAGACCTTAGAACAAAGCCTGTGTGGAGTCTCCTCCCGTGGTCGAGTTTTTTTAATTTAAAATTTCTCATCATTTCTGTTTTACTCTGCCATATATACGGTGAAAATGTATGAGTCAGATTTGTTAGTTTATGAATATTTTGGTATGTTCCTATAACCATTGAACAGAACTTGGCCGCCATCACCATGATGTGATCATATATAGTTCAAACTTTCAATTCTTCTGATGTTTCAGGTGATTCTTAATCAATTCTGACCTCTGATTATGACTATGCAGGTTGAGGTTGAGCGCATTGACATTGGTGAACCTGAAAATCCAGGTAACATGGCATTGCGTGAGATAAATTATCTGTGTGGATGGTGGTGTTTGTTGTTTGGGGGTGGGGGGAGGGGCGGAGGCGGAGAGTTACTCGTACTAGGTACACGAGGAAGGAGCAGATTAGATTTGAGGAATCCACTGTAGTTAGTCCGATCAGCTGTTCTATTGGTGAATTGGGCGGCAATGGTTGTAGTGGAGATAGGTGAATCTTGTGAGCAAAAGCAAGAGAAAAGGATTAGAATGGGTGATGTGTTGACCAACTGGTAAATGTGGGATCTGATATAGGCAAGGGGACAGCATATTTTCTTTTGATTATAATAAAATGTTATTCAGACAATTTCCGTCACAATGTAACCATCATGCAACTATCTAGAGTTTCAACCTTACCTGCTATACTGCAACAGAGTTTGTGATCATCCCTCAGCGACAACTTCGAATTGAGTTGATTAACTATTCCACTGGTTTCATGTAATGTCGTGGCATAGAGGTAGGCATGCATGGACCGGAGGAACATGGTACCCACATGGAAGCATGATAGATTACCCTGACACATGGAGATGCGACGGATTCTCCAATACACTAATGTTTCAAAGAATGCTGGTATGGTGATACACATATGTAGTAAAAGTAGAAATACAGGAATTGGCCATTGCTAGGAAGTCATCAAATTCAAAGTAAGGAAAAACATCATTTTTTTTATAAGAGGAGAAGGTGAGGGAGGGAGGGAGGGAGGGGGGAGATCTGATACATGAGGCTTTGTTTGGCAACTAGAGTATTGGAGTGGATTAGAGGGGTTTGGAGTGGAGCAATTTCCCCTACAAGTCAAAATCTTTCTCAATCCACTCCAATCCCACTCAATACTCTCCAGTCTCCAACACTCCACTTTGTTTGGAAAGTGGAGTGTTGGAGAGTATTGAGTGGGATTGGAGTGGATTGAGAAAGATTTTGACTTGTAGGGGAAATTGCTCCACTCCAAACCCCTCTAATCCAAGGGTTTAGGAATCAAAGATGTCAAAAATGTATCAGAGAGTTGTCAACCAAGTATTAAATTTCCTTTAATTTTTGTTTGAAAACTGGGAAAATAACATGTATAGAAAGAATCTTGTGGGTTGATAGGTATCAGAAGAGTATCTATATCTCATAGATGAGCTTTCATAAGTATCTTGCCATTGTGCCATTGGAGATCGTATTTGGGATTCCCATGGAAACTTGTTTCAAATAACAACAACAAAGCAAAGCAAATCTTTGTTTCATAAGTATCTTGGATTCATCAGTATTTGTTCCCATGATATGTATTTGTTTCATAAGTATATTGTGATTCATAGAAACTCTAGTCGCAAATCTTTTTCTACAAGACAGAGGAAAGCATGTCACCTTGCCACTCCCACCTAAGGCCTACTTTCTGCCTAGGCAGGAGGCACTATGACAGCCATGGCGTTTCTGTATTGCTAGGTTTTCATTAACATATTTTTTAAGACACTCCATAAAACAGGAGGCATTATAATCATTGGGAAGTAATAGGTCAAATAGAGACCAGTTTGTCCATATTCTTTCATTGTCCGCCCACTCACTTGCCAACTTTCTTACCCTAGAGGCTATAAGTAGAATTAAACACATCTGGGTTTTTTGTAGTTGATCAAGATGGAAACCATGTTTGCCAAAATCAGTTCTGATCCGATGGAGGTCATGATGTAGTAGGACTGTGATTTCCTTTCATTATAATTAATCATGGCATGCCTCACAACACTGGATACAAAAATGTCGCACCGATGCAGAAAATACAAACTTGGAGGGACTTTGCTCCAGGATCCTTAGCAGCAATGAGTGCTAGAATCATTGGATTGTGTGTGGTCAACCTAGTACTAGATTGCACCAGTCACACTCACACTAGCTCCATTCTACATAATTTTGAGACAAAGCTCGTAATCCATCAATTGTGCATGGAGAACTGCAATCATTCTACATAATTTCAGTTTGTTTGGTTTACTAAAAGTTAGTTTTCGTTTGTTGTACTGGGAATCTATTAGCAGGGCAAAATTCTGAACTCTGCTAAGTGTGTTAAATGAAGCAGAAAAAGAAACTAAATTTCAATTATGGAGTTCCAATTATTGGTAACCACTGATGGTATAAAGTGTGTAGTTTCTCGTTTTGTTTTCTTCTCTTCTTTTTATGACTCAATACCAAGAAAAAAGCATGACATTGGCCTCCAGATACCAAGTACTTGATTTTTCTTCTACAATCCACAATTCACAGGCATACTGGTGCTGCAATGCCTTCCCTTAATACCAACCGCAAATACTTGATGTTTTCAAAGAGAAGAGAATAATTAAGATTAAAGAATAGTGGATATATTTTTATAGGGGTATTAAGTGTGGTGTTTTTCTCCTCGGCCTATTTCAATGCTAGAAACATAGATTGTTATCTATGAAAGATGGGTTAGCTAATTATGTTCTATTGTTTAGAGGTTACAGTGTCGTTTACATTATGCTAATGTCTTCAATTGTAAGAAAAGATTTATCATCTGTGCTCATTGCTCTCATGTTCATTGCAGGCCCAAGATACAATAACAAGAGTGCCACATATCAACCTATTACCACAGACCCATTTGCCCTTTCACCAGATCCAAGCGATGTAGAGGAGAACCTTGACATACTTGGTGATGATGATGACAATGTTTCATCAAATAACATGACGTTAGGACAAGGGGCGTCTGTTCATGGTTTTGATATCAACTTACCAAATCAGGGCAATATGGATGATGAAATCGCTGATGTAGATGTAAATGATGAGGCAGATGAGGGGCTCAATGCAGCTGAGGCGCTGCGTGCTCAAGTGAACGCAGAAGGGCAGCAGGAGCAGCAGGACAGCTCTAGCTCCAGCGGTAGCAGCAGCAGTGGGAGCGGGAGCGGGAGTGGGAGCAGCAGCAGTGATAGCGATGGAAGTGACGGTGATTCAGCAAGCTCCGGACCTGATGTTGATATATGAGCTGGAAATGCATGCGAAGTTTTCTTTCAACATGTGTCTTGTTCACGATTTTTCGTTTCCTAGCAAGAAGAGAGGTCTGTATATACTGACTAATGTTGCACAGGTACATTAAATTACCATCGTGGCGAACTTGGTTGGTTGGTTTTGTGTTTGCTAGACCTGGCCTAGAAGCATAGAATCTGTAAGCAGATATGTACAATTATGTGCTTATGCGACATTGTTGTTGTCAACTTGAATGTTACAGTTGCTCTGTTGAGATGACAAAAGGTTAGAAGATGAGAGATATATAGATAAGATTGAAAAAGCGTTATGGCTTCTTTTTTTTCCCTACATATACTATTTCTTACTATTTTGGAGCTGTTGACACCGTAAGGATAGAGAAGCCAGACAACCTCATTGTGGATTTTGACTGAGACATTTGACAACCTCAGATTTACCAATAGAAACTAAACCTGACTAAGTACGTCTTCGGCGTACCATCTAGAAAACTCCTGGGATTTATGGTCAGCCACAAAGGAATTGAGGCAAATCCAAGCAATATTTTGGCAATAGCCAACATGGAGGTTCCAAAGAACGTCAAGGATGTCCAGAAGCTTAAAGGTTGCATTGCAGCCCTCAATTGCTTTATCTTAAAACTTGGAGAAAAAGGGTCTCCCTTTATTCAAACTACTCAAGAAGTAAGACCAGATCACTTGGACTGAAGAAGCCAATACTACTTTCGAACAACTCAAGAATTACTTGACAAATCCTCGTTGCACCAGCAAAAGAGGATCATCTTTTTCTATACATTGGAGCCACTACACACGTACAGTAATCGTCATCGAAAGACAGGAAGAAGGTCATGTATTTCCAGTACAGAGGCCCGTATACTACATTAGTGAAGTACTCTCTGAATCCAAGATACGCTATCCATAAGTCTAGAAGCTCCTTTACGCAGTCTTCATCACCGTGTGGAAAACTCTGGCACTATTTCCAGAGTTATGAGGTGACAGTAGTCACCAAGTTCCCGCTTGGTGAAATTTTCAACAACCCTGATGCAACTGGACGAATATCAAAGTGGAAAGCAGAATTGGGAGCATTCACAATCAACTTCGTTTCCCAAAAGGCAATCAAGTCTCAGGCTCTTGTCGACTTCATCGTTGAGTGGAAGGAAGTACAATATTCCAAGACAACTACTTGCCCAGAGCACTAGTCATGTACTTTGATGGATCACTAAAACTAGAAGGCGCAAGGGTAGGAGTACTACTCATATCCCCCAAAGGTGACCAACTCAAGTAGGTACTACAAAGAAAGTTCAAAACTACCAACAACAAAGCTGAATACGAAGCTATGCTGCACGGGCTACGCCTGGCTGCATCACTCGGCATCAAGTGACTAGTTTTTGGTGATTCAGCAGTAGCCATCAACCAAGTCAATAAAGATTGGGATTGGTCCAAAGAGACAATGGAAGCCTACTGTGCCGAAGTTCGTAAATTGGAGCACAATTTCTACGGCTTGGAGTTTCACCATGTCGTTTGCGACAATAATGTTGCTGCAGACGCATTATCCAAGCTAGGATCTCACCGCGTGGATGTACCAGCGGATATTTTTGTACACGAGTTATATCAGCCATCCATCAAGGAGCCGACACCCGAATCAAGTACGCCCAACCAGCCGGCACCGGACCAACAGGTCATGGTTATCGATACTGACTGGACTTCACCGTTCATTGATTATTCGAAGCATCAGAAGGCACCCAAAGATGAAAATGAGAGAGCACGTGTAATCAGACGTGCCAAGAACTACGTTGTGGTAGACAACACCCTTTAACGGTGTGGTGCATCGACCAATGTCTTCATGAAGTGCATCAGTGTGGATGAAGGCCGCACATTGCTAGCTGAAATTCATGGTGGTGTATGTGGCAATCATGCCGCATCCCGTACACTAGTCGGCAAAGCCTACAGAGCTGGTTTTTTCTGGCCATCGGCAAAAGCAGACGCAGAAGAACTCATCAAGCGATGTCAAGGGTGTCAATTCTTCGCTCGACAAACTAATGTACCGGCTCATGATCTCAACACCATCCCACTATCTTGGCCCTTCACCTATTGCGGTCTTGACCTTGTGGGTCCTCTAGCAAAAGCTCCAGGAAGTTTCGAGTGGCTTATTGTTGCCATCGTGAAGTTTACTAAATGGATTGAAGCCCAGCCTTTGTTCAAAGCTACTGCTGAGAACATAATCAATTTCGTTGATGACATTGTTCAGCGTTATGGTGTTCCGAATTCGATCATCACGGATTTGGGATCAGTATTCATGAGTGATGCTTTCGCAGACTACTGTAACACCCTAAAATAGCCCTATTTAAAATTTTAGTAATTAATTTTCTTTTTACTAAAGTGTTCATAATTAATATAGGTTAAATAAAGAATTTTTGGAAATTAAAATCAAATATAAGGCTTAGAAATATTTTTCATGCATTCATGCTGGCTGCATTGAGTTTTGTTTGCTTGTAGTTCGAATCAGAATTTCAATCTAATTTAAATTCGTGTTTGAACTGCATTTGTTTGAGCCTTAGAAAAGTTGATTAGGTTGGAGTTTGGTTTTGCCCCCTGAACTCTTCCTCTTGGCCTGCTCTCCCTCCCTCCTCTCTTTTCCCGAGCGGCCCAGCTCCCCACCTCAGCTCGGCTCAGCAGCCCCCCTCCTTTTCCCCTCCCCCACCTTCGCTTCAGCCTGCTTCGCGCCAGCTCGGCCCAACACCGAGTCCCAGCCCAGCTACAGCCACTCGCCGCACTCAGCCGCTGCCACACGGGCCTCGCCTATCGGGGTCATCTTCCTCCTCCCGACCGAGACCGAGACGAGCTCGGGGGCCGCATCGCACGCGCTTGGCCGCACCTAGCCTCGGTCCGGTTCCTGCACGACTCCGCGTGGCCCCGTGGCCCCACCTGTGACAAGCTACGAAGCTTCGCCGCCGCTGTTTCCTTATCGCGCAGCTCCCCCGAAAGGAAAGTAGAGCCGCCGGCCGCCTCCATCTTGATTCGTGGCCCGCATGCCAAGATGGCCCCTGGGGACTATAAAAGCAGTACCGTCGAAGCCCTAAACCCTCACCAAGCCGTCTCCTCGAGCCCTCGAAGCCCCAGTGCTCCCACGCACCTCGCGCCGCCGCCATTGGCCGTGGTAGTCGATCTCCGCCCCACCGCCCTTTTCTCAACGAAAACCCACCCAGGGACTTCAAGAGGAGGTAATGAACCTACCCGAGAAAGCCACGATCTTCTTTTCACCTAGAGCAGCGCCTAATCGCTCGCTGTTGTTGCTCAATGCCACCGGAGCCGCCCCGCCTCATTGTCCGCGCTCCTCGCCACACTATCATCCTCGTGATCACCCTAGGTGAGCTCGCCGTCCTCCCCTATTGCCGTAGGACCAAACCACGTCGCTTTTGGAGGTCTCTAGCGTGAGTTACGCTCGATTCCGGTGAACCTCCGCCATCAGCAGAGTGGCGCCGCTATCCCAGAGTCGCCGCCGGTGACCAAACCCCCCCATCTAACCCCAGCCGTTAGGTCCAAAACCCACGGCCCAGATTAGATTTGACCAAAGTCACATACTGGTCAATCCCGGTCCACCCTAGCATATTTGCTAAATAGCCCCTGATCCTTCCCGAAAACAACCCGTCATCCACTTGCATTCAAAAGTATTTACTAGTAGGTCCTTTCTTTTATGAAAACCCTCCTGCGCTTTTGGATATTAGAACCCACCGTCCTATCCTGTTACTTTTACGCGTTAGCCCTCATAGTTTTACTCATAATTATGTATAGGTCCTCAGTTTTTCACAAATAAGTTCTGGAAGTTTTTAAATCTCGCCAGCAAGCCCTTGAACCTTAGAAAAACCATATCTTTTCCGTTTTAGCTCCGATTAGAGTGATTTTTGCACTCACATGTTCATAGCGAAGCGCATATTAGTTTTATAACCTTCTTTTGTTCTGTTTCTACTGTTTGGTGTACTGTTGTAATAGAGTAATCTTGTTTGCATGTATTGGCTTGTATGGATGCTTGTGTGGTGATTCGTGTCCAGCCGGTGAGCTGTTCGCTTTCGAGTTCGGACTCGAGGAGGGCTATCAGGAGCAGGAGCAGCAACAACAATAGCTCCTCTTTGAGGAAGGCAAGTTATAGCACGGACAATCCTTGCTACCTACCCACCTTGTAATCATTTATTTCATATATGCATGTGTCTAAATTGATGTACCTCAAGGTTGTACCTAATTTTTTTATCCTGTCATTTGATATCCCCGAATTTATTGCATATGGGTAGATCTTTGCTAGGCACAACTACTATCACCTGTACTTAACTGATAATCTTGACTTAATGGTTCACTTCAATATTAATGATAAAATTTGCTTTTTAGCAACATGGTTCAGGGAGCTAGAGCATGTGCTTTGTGCTTTGCTCTAGTGTCTCTCCGTAAGGCCCGGTTCTTAAAGCGGCAACCCAGGAGCCTGTCGCCACCGCTAGAACTATAATGGCTCTGGTCTTGGTCAAATAGCTTGTACGTCTCTAGCTTGCCAGTGGTTACCGACGGGCCGACGACGTTATGGGAAGCAAGACGCGGGGTGTTTCCTGATTCCACCGAGGACGAGTGATCCGTTGGCTATGTCTCGTTAGGCACAGTCCCGTGCTGGGAGTCCCTGCGATGGGGAACTCCACACGTTGCGCAATGTTGGGTGTGATGCCCGCGCTCTGGATGCCATTGACCCCCTTATGGTGTGACTCCGTAAGCGTCAGTCAATCTCGGTGCCTAGGGTCTCACCACCTTGTTGTACCTTAGCGGCCACTATCTTGTTAGGGTGTCTTGTGAAAAGCCTCTTAGCGTCCCTATGCATTCACACCACAGGAAGTGTGATACGTGCCTGCGCAACATAGCATGATTGGGTTCAAAGTTCTTTTGAGCTTTTACGCGACTGGTGGGTAAAGGGTGAAACCTCTGCAGAGTGTAAATATATCATGATAGCCTTGCTCAGGGTCACGAGCGGCATGGATCCTTTTTTACTAGAAGATGATGTTATTTATGCTTAATTTTCACTTATACTTTATTAATTGGGTTTGCAACTGGGATTCATTTAATTGTAGTAACTTGGATCATGATAAAATGAATCAACTAAAAGTGCTAATGCAGTTCTGCCGTGTCTAGCCTTATTTTGAGCCTTCATACACCCATGTTATACTTGCTAAGTAAATGCTTTACTTACAAATCCCGGATGGGTAACAGATTGGGCTGTGCATGAGTCTGCTGCTGAGTTTCCAGAAGATCTGCCGTACTACTTAGTTGTGGTCTCCCAGTCAGTGTCCTTGTGGATTGCGGCTTCGCTTAGTTGAGAGTTATTAGACTTCCACTGTATGGTTAGTTTATTTATGTTGAACTTTGATGTAAAACTATTTTTATTCGAGCATATGTACTCTGTTTATCATATTTGTTTGCTATATGTGTTGTGTGACTTCATGCGCATACATATGGCCGTATTTGGGTTTCTGTGTAAATCCGAGTGTGACAAATACTATGATAAGTACATGATCTCAGTTAACTATGCTTTTGTTGCTCATCCACAGGATAATTGACAAGTCAAAAAAGCCAATGGACTACTACTTCAAGGACTCAAGCCTAAACTATATGAGCCATGTTGACACTTCTTGCGGTCCACTATCAGGATTGTGAATCCTGGTACTGGTGCAAGGAGTGTTTTAGTGGTTTTTCTTATGGCTAGTAAAATAAATGAATATTCTGCAAGTGCACAAAATCACCGTTGTAGCACTTCACCGGGGAGTAATCTGAGGTATCGTAATTTATATTTTCCACAGGGAAGCTTATGGCAAGAGTACTAGTGAACAGATATTCGAGACTATCATAGAAGGGTACACTACTATCAAGATGGGGGATAACGGTGTTTGATAGGAATGGGTTACCGTGACACACAGCTCAAGGATACTCAGATAGGGAAGAGAAGAATTAGCTAGCTGGGAGGACAACGAGAGAAAAAAAGGATCCTAGGTACTCTATTTGTTTGGGTCACTAGAGTAAGGAGATACAGAGGTTGAAGAATAATGGTAGAAGGTCAAGGTTAACTTTATTGCTTTAACGTCGGGAAGCGGTGCACGCGTGTTGGCGGTCGTTACGTCACGTTTTCGACCACCAATTATCGAGAATAAACAATGTTATATGAATCATTCCATGCACCAAGGATTACTTCTAATAATGTTCCATGAGTTTTGGTGAATATCCAATGTGCAGGTACAATATTGACAAATATGTCCAAAAAGGATAAGATGGGCCAATTCGGATGAACCACTTGGTTCAGCTGGGTTTACCCCCTTAGCCATACACATTATATGAAGCGAAGAACAGTCAGGAGGCCTCATGCACGAAGTCCACAACAACGATGATGAGGCGGAGACAGTGTGAGCCATGTGGACCGATGACATCACTCATCCGGGGCAAACAACACACCCCGCCCAGGTGGAGCCAATCCAAGCCATCAAGAGCAAAGATGGTGCAACGGAGGGCCATGGGGGGCAATGGGCCAGTTCGACCGAACCAGGTTGGTTCAGGAGAACTGTAACCGACCCACAACCGACCCGAGGAGGCAATGAGGACCATGGACATGAGTGTTGACACTTCTTACAGTCCACTACTAGGATTGATAATTCCGGTATTGGTGCAATGAGTATTTATTGGTATTCTTACGGCACAAATATAAATCCGCAAGCGCACAAATACCGATGTAGCATTTCACCTGGGAGTATTCTAAGGTATCATATTTATTTCCTCAGTGAAGCATTGGATAAAGAGTATTGACTATTAACAAGGATGTAACTACTAATTAAAGTACTGGCTAACGAGGTGGGGGTAAAGGATATGATAGGAGTGATATGCAAATGACACGCACAAGGAGAAATCCAGGATAAATGATATAGATAGAAGAGTGGTCTAGCTAGTGGGAGGACAACGAGATAGGTAAGGATTCCTATATACTTCCAGTAACCTTGAGATATTTCCAGGAAAGGTTATGACTAGCATGAAGAATGACATCTATGGTTCTTTCCTATTTCTATTATCTCAGCATCGGGAAACGGTGCACGCAACACATAGAAAGGGACGAGAAGGTGTGCCACTAACCTCCACAGGAGGCTCCTACTGGCCGAGTTGGGCATGGTGGACTACATAGGCCGTATAGGGCTGTAACCACCTAACGGCTACCACACGTACGTGCCAACTCGGGAGCAATCCAAGGTCACTATCTAGTCTAGGCACCACACCTACACTAGACAATAACTACTTACTCTCCTAGGAAGAGCTAGCAACCCAGCAGAGCAACAAGTATACAATTATACTCGTCCACTCCACGAAAGACGAGGAACCAGCCGAGACAAAGAACTAGAAGAGAACTTCTAGAGCCAGACTAAAGTAGTTTATAACCAAGGCTAGACATTCTACACTTAATCATGATATAAATGAAGAACAAATAACTCAATTAAATACGAAAGATAATATATTGAATGAGTCTTGCATAAAGTAAAGGAAAAGATACAAGAGCTTTACCAGAACTCTAGAAGACGACTCCGAAATCCCGAGCGAAGCTCGACCCTGACTTTAACTCCTAGCTAGACGAGCCTAACTCTACATCTTGAAAGGGTGTGATTGGAGACTTGATCCCAAGTGGTGTGTGTTGAAGCTAAGCACGGGACCTTCCTTTTATAGGTGGATCAAGGCAGTTGAGGTGGAGTAACCGCCAAGGGACCCAGCGGGGTTCCCCGGGCAGTTCGGCCGAATTCCCTGGTTCGGCCAAACCATTGGATCCATTGCCTTTGCACCTGGATGCTCAGGATTCACCCTGGAGGCGGTTGTGCATTGGGGACGGTTCAGCCGAACTGGCCAAAGCACCGCCTCTCGGTCCCTTGGCTGCCACTCTTCTTCCACCGCCTCCAAGCTCCTATAAATGTTGGCCTTCACCCCAGGTTCAACACACACCAAGCCAAGGAGCTCCATTTCTCACATGTCCTAGTAGAGTTAGGATAGTTAGTCTGGGAGTTAGAGTCGAGTCGAGCTGTGCCTCGGAGGTTCCGGAGTCGTCTTCAGAAGCTCTGGTATAAGCTCTTGTATCTTTTACTTTTCCTTTTGCATCAACTTCTTCTTCAACTTAATAGGTTTAAAGATGAGTCACAACCTTTAGTTACACAATGGCTCGAGTCTGCTTTGTAAATTCTTTCTCCTCCCTTATGTAAGTTTCTCCTACTCTCCTGTACATAAGCCTTTTTCTTAATGAATTCATTTGCTGTGGGGAACTCCCCCATAGTCTTTCGGTCAAAAAAATATAGATTATCTTTATCATCATATCCGAGTCATTTATGTTGGTGTTTAACTACCAAGTACCTATCTAGGGTACCTTAGAGAGTAGATTCGTGGGTCACGTCGAGTTCTAGGAATGATGGTGCACACATGACACAAAGATTTAGATAGGCTCGGGCCGCAAATTGCGTAATACCCTACGTCCTGTATGGCTGATTGTATTGTGTATGAGATTGAGTTGGATTCTGCCGAACTAGGGACCCCTGCCCTCCTTTATATATCCCAGGGGGCAAGGTTACATGGTAGGTCTCCAAGTCAGTTACAATGTGGGAGTCCTAGTAGGAGTACACGAGTAGTTTCGAGTAGTTCTACTAGGACTCGGTCTTCTTTCTTAAGGGTACCTGAGGATTCCAAATCCCACAAGCCCCTGAGCGCTTCATACCGGAACATCAACCATCCTTCAAAGTCTTCTAGTCTTTCACTAAGTGGTTGTGGTTGCGGTTGCTAAGAGGCTATGGAGAGCTTCATAAATGTCTTGAATAAATATGCTCACCAAAGGTAAAGCATATATGCTTAGCCCCCGAGCCTAGATTTGATTAGAATAATCAGGTCGAGGTCTTGAAAAAATCTTCGAGTCTTTGTCTTGAAGTGATCAACAATGGGCACAAAAAATGTGTATCCATTAGGTATAGCACCCGAGCCTCAAAGCGAACGGTTTACCATTCGGTTCGAGGGTCAAGAACATAGTCTTCAAAGTAATTTTTGTGTAGATATCTAAGTATCGACTAGTGATAGTACTTACTTTACCGTCGAGTCATCGTAATTTGTAAGCACCAACTAGTTAAGGTACTCTACTGCCGTTGCAGTGTAGCCCCCGAGCTTCAAGCGACTAGCTTAAGTACTCGACTGGCATTATGGAGCTGCATGATGTGAGCACTGACTAGTTTAAGTACACGAGAGGCTTGGCAACGCCATGGTGAAGCAAGGTGGTGCCAGGTCCCAACTGATGTGAGTACTTAGCTGGCCACCCTACAATTTAAATACATAGGATGAGTAGTATCGATCATAAAATAATAACATATTGTAATGCATGTTTAAGCTTGTTGCTCGTTGCTCTTGTTAGACTCATAACCACTCGAGTAGTAGCCCTGTTACGTTTAAACACTTAGTCTCGCTTAATTTGTCATTTTAAGGTGCATATGTGTTGTGAAGGAACCAAAGTTTCATGAATTAAGGTGCATGCTACTTAGCAGTTTGGTCATTAAGAGTGCAAAGAAATGATAAAGTAGTCGGTTAGGACTTTTCTCCTGTTGGAGAGGTCGCACGAGGGTTTGTAACCCATCGGCGAGAGGTCATGCGAGGGTGTAGCCCTCGAGAACTATTGTTGTTGAGGGATGTAGTCTGTTAGAGTAGTCGTCTCATGGCGAAGCATGTGTAGAACAGGCTGAAGAAAATATTATGAAGAAAAAAATATTAAATAAGACTTAGCTTTATTCGCAGTCGAGTGTTGACAAAGTTGTGGCAGTCGGCGATGGAGCCACGACGGTTTATGTTGAAGTCGACTAGTCGAAGTCGGTTTCGACTAGTTGTTGATGGCGCCAGACGCCGCTCTCGACTAGTTTTTAAGACTAGTCGAGATGCGTAGTCGTACACTAGTCGATGAAGTCGTTGTCAATGAAGCCAGACTAGTCAAGATTGGTGCTTGACTAATTCTTGATCTTGTGGGACTCGTTTCCGAGTGGTTTTGGGTCGAACCGAGTAGTTGAGGTTGTCGCTCGAATTGTATTCGGATTCAACTTGATGAACCCGAATCGAAGTCGAAGTCAAAGTCGAAGCTGAAGTCGAGGTCGAAGTAGTCGCCAAGAGTCGTTTCTCAATGAGATCGCGAAGCAGCTCTGGTGGAGTTGCTATCATTGAAGCAGGACCTGGGCTGTCCGCAAGGTATCTCGCGAACTTGCCACCGCCTAGGGCGATGAAGTTCCAGGTGCCGAAGACGAAGGTTGCACCCTCCTCGATGTCGTAGGTGTTGAAGTTGGTTGATATCATCGCGCCTAATGGTGAGCTTGCGGTGAGTTTCCATACAGTGGGCGCCAGATGTCAGTGTTTAACTACCGAGTACCTATCTAGGGAACCTCAGAGAGTAGATTCGTGGGTCTCGCTGAGTTCTAGGAATGATGGTGCACACACGACACAAAAATTTAGACATGTTCGGGCCGCAAATTGTGTAATACCCTACGCCCTGTATGGCTAATTGTATTGTGTATAAGATTGAGTTGGATTCTGCCGAACTAGGGACCCTTGCCATCCTTTATATATCCCAGCGGGCAAGGTTACATGATAGGTCTCCTAGTTGGTTACAATGGGGAAGTCCTAGTAGGAGTACACGAGTAGTTCCGAGTAGTTCTACTAGGACTCGGTCTTCTTTCCTGAGGGTACCCGGGGATTCCATATCCCACAATCTTGCTTCTACTTTATTCTAGTTGCAAGTATTTCGTGTTTAGACTATAGTAGTAGTGGCTCTAGTTCTTCTAGTTCTTGTTTAAGTCTTTGCTTTAGCCAGTTCCTCGTTTCTGCTCAATACTTGTGGTGAACTATAACTGGGGTACTGACAGGATTACGCTCTTGCTAGTGGAGTAAATAGTCGTTAGCTAGTGTAGGCGTGGTGCCCAGACTAGTTGATAACCTTGGTTTCATCCGATTCAACAGATGTGTGGTAGCCGTTAGGTGGTGACATCCCTATACGGCCTACGTAATCCACCACGTTAGTCTCGAACATCAGGAGCCTTCTGCATAGGTTAGTGGCACACCTTCTCAGCCCTATCTGTGTGGCACGTGCACCATTTCCCGATGTTAAAGCAATAGAGTTAATCTTGACCTTCTAGCGTTGTTCTCCAACTTCTGTATCTCTTCTCTCGAGTGGCCTGGATAGATAGAGTTCGTAGGATCCTTTTCTCATCTTGTTGTCGTCCTAGTTAGCTAATCCTTCTCTTTCCTATCTGAGTATCCTTGATCTATGTGTCATGGTAACTCACTCCTATCAAATACCGTTATTTTGTGATAATCTCGAATATCTGTTCACTAGTACTCTTGCCATCAGCTTTCCCGTGGAAAATATAAATTATGATACCTAGGATTACTCCCTGGTGAAATTCTACAACGGTGATTTTGTGCGCTTGCAGAATATTCATTCATTTTACTAAGCCATAAGAAAAAACACTAAAACACTCCTTGCACCAGTACCAGGATTCACAATCCTGATAGTGGACCGTAAGAAGTGTCAACAAGCGTTTCTAGCGTCGTTGCCGGGGAAGCAAGTGGCTAGAATACTTTTAAACATTTATCTCGAGTTATCATATTTGAGTATACCGCTACTCAAGCGGGTTTACCCTTGCTCTATCCGTTGGTCTTGTGAAGCAGAGCAGTGCATGACATGTTTCCAACTACCGTCAAATTATCAAGATAATCCTGAGTCACTTGTGAGGAGAGTCAGACCCCGTGTTGTACCTCCTCAGAAGAAACATAGCCCGACGAGCGCAATCCTTCCCGTCGTTGACACAGCTTCAACATCAAGGATGGCGAGCAAGACGATCCGCGAGTTCTCTGCTCCATCGAGCGAGAATGCACATGTCGGACCAATTCCGCCTGTCGGAGATGGAACTTCAAGCTCAAGCCAGCCCTCATCAATATGGTCCAGGCTAGCCCATTATGTGGCAAGCCTCACGAGGATGCGGACGCACATCTTCAACACTTCCTGGAGATCTGCAACACCTTCACCACACACTGAGTAAGTACCGATGCTATTCGCCTTCATTTATTTCCTTTCTCATTATTGGGTAAGGCGAAGCAATGGTTTTATGCTACTCACGAAGCCATAGATTCATGGGATAAGTGCACTAGCACATTTTTGCTTAAATTCTTTCCAGTAGGGAAAACCAATGCCCTCCAGAATAAAATTACTAATTTCCAGCAGTTAAAAGATAAAACCGCCTCGGAGGCATGGGAACGCCTCCAGAACTATATATCTGCTTGTCCTCATTATGGTATGCAGAGTTGGTTCATAATCCAAACATTTCATCATGGGCTTAAGAGCTCCGCCCGTGAGTATTTGGATGTTGCTGCTGGAGGTGCCTTCTTCTCGCTTGAGGAGAACCGAGCGAAGGCCCTCATCGAGAAGATGGTAGAGAATCAAGGTTGGACAGATGATCGTGCCCGACCATGGACCCCAGGAGTTCACCAAGTTGAAGCTCTGGACATGCTCGCTGCCAAGATGGGCCTCCTGATGAAGAAGCTAGAGGCCCCTGCCCAAGAAACCGTCCAAGCCATGGACTCTCGCATGACGTGCAAGGTCTGTGGCAATGCTGGTCATTCGGGGAACGACTACCCTGAAACGCGAGAAGATGCCCACTACATCAACAACTCCAACGACAACGGGTACCGTCCGAACAACTATGGCAATCAAGGCTGGAATTCATGCCCAAATCTCTCCTTTGAGAGATCTCAACAAGGTAATAATTTCAATTCCAGTAATTTCAATAATTAGCCGTTTATTAAAGATCTTGTGCTAGGCCAAGTTAAAATTAATGAGAATATCAGTAAAAAGTTTACTACAAATGATAAAATGCTGGAAAACATATATTCTAAATTGGAATTGTTCTCTTCTGCTATAAATAGTCAACTGAGCTTTAATAAAATGATAGAAACTCAAGTTGCTCAGTTAGCTGTAGCTGTTTCTATTGCTGAATCAGGGAAGATTCTGGGGCAACCCGAACCTTCCATTGAAACTGTTAAGGTAATAACCACGAGACAGGGTAAGACGTCTCGTAGTTCATTCTGTGTTAACCATGAAGGAGAAATTTCATATGTCCACGTACAAATACCAAGGGGGACACGCCTGCCAAGAGCTGCAATGAAGGCAATCACCAAAACCCCTCCAGAAAAGAAGGAACACCCCATAGTTCCCATCATTCAGTGCGCGATCTGGAACCGACGCATTGAAGATGCACTATGTGATCTGGGAGCCAACATCAACATCATGTCAAAGGTACTATTTAAAAAGTTACGCTATCATACTCTGTCTTCTACAACTGCCTAGGTACAACTTGCCAACTCGATAATCCGCTATCCCGAGGGGGTGGTTGAGAATGTGCTAGTCCGAATATGGGATGTTATGTCCCTACAGACTTCGTTGCCCTTGACATGGGGAACGATTGCTCATTTCCCCTTGTGTTGGGCCGGCCATTCTTGAACACTACCTGGGCTAGGATTGATATGGAAATGAGAGAAGTTTCGTTCCGTATCAATAGAAAGATGATCTTCTTCAAGTTTCAACCTCGGGAGGAACAGAAGACAAAGACCCCCACTCCAGAGCAAAGAAGCACCGAATGTTTCCTAAAGGTTGTCATCAGTGGAGAGCTGGAAATAGTCGGTGGGGAGTAGTTCGAATGGGACAAGCTGACAGGGCCAATGGACGAGCAGGAAATGGGCCTCATCGTTAAGAAATACAAGGTGGATCAAGCTATTTGGAATGCACCAGAGGAACTGATTCCACCGCCACCAACACCGAAGAAGGTTAAGAAGGCGTGGCGGAAGAAAACTGCATCGTCTGAACCACCCACTTCGAGATCGGACGGTGACAAAATCACAGAAGAAAGGAGGAGTCCCGCTCGCGGACTTTAAACACGAGCTCTCACCACGAAGAAAAATTGGTATGTGTCTCATATTTCCATTTCCAATTTTATTTTCCATCATTGCATTTGCATGTTTCCCGTTCAAAAATTTGAATCACTTGTGCAATTAATTTGGCAGAGAGTATAATTTTAACAAGCAAGTCTAAAATAAATGGAGATCGTGTTGAACAAAAATAAAATTTGACTAGAACTAGGTACATCTTGCAATTCCTATCATTTTTACCCTTTTTCCAAAATGCTCCATTTATTTCTTTTCACCACCAACCAGCAAAAAATATGTCCACCACTACTTCACATGGCTGCAGACTCATTCATATCACAAACATGGAAGCATGGAAGTGACTCCACTAATTGTTCCACTTTGGTCATGTCAAATGAGCATCTTACCAACTAAAATCCACCAAAGTGACCATACCCTAGTTTTGACCTATGTAAAAATTTTGTGCTGGTGGGAGGCAGTGGGGCTAGCACCCACATGCCGGGTTCGACCAAACCAGGCCAGTTCGGCCGAACAGGCCTGGGCACCCCCTGCCTATAAAATACCACCCATTGCTTGCTTGATCCGTGCACCATTCAGTTGTGTGAAATTTTCACTCCTGAAGCTCTCTCTCCCTCTCTCAAATTCTTGCTCAAGTTCTTGCTCAAGTTTTATTCATTTGCATCTATAAAAAACACAAAAAACATTTCCCTTTGCTTGATTTTTGTGCTGCTACATGAACGCGTTTGTGGAGGTCTCTAGTATCCCAAAAAAAATGACTAACCTTTTGTGGAGGGTTTCAATCCCCGCAAGAACGACTAACTCTCAAATGACTGAGTCAATTTTCTTGTGCTAACCTTACATATTCAGTCATTCGGGTAGTCATTGTGCTGACATTTTGCAGGCATCATATCGAAATGGTTCTCTTTCCAGTGATCCAGCAGGCTAAGCAAGTGTTCGAGTAAGGGTGATGCTGGGAGTTCCCCAGCACCATGCCATGTCTTGGCCCAGATGGAGGTCGACGAGCCGGGAGTGACCGATATGGGTAGAGGCTCTGCCTCTAACCTAGCTCGTCAACTGTTGAGTAAGGACGACATCGTCCTTTGTATGGACCGAGAGCAAGAGGCATTTGACCTGCTGCGCTTCAAGGACTTTGAGCATACCCGAGTGTACGAGCACGACCTGCTTGTGCAAACGGGGATGATCAATGAGTTTCTAGAGGTGTTCCACGCCATCGGATGGGAAGACTTCTGGCAAGTCTCCAAACCAAGTTCGTGACTCATCACCCTTGAATTTCTTTCAATGCTTTCTTCTAGGAAAGAGGGGATTCGTTTTCATCTTTTCAACCAAGAGTTTTCTTTCAATGCTTTAGTGTGGCTCTGGGTTTTAACCGCTGTTGTTCTTTAGAGCCCACTAAAGTTTTGAAAAAGTTCAATCGAGATGATTTTTGGTATAGGATTTCTGGGAACACAAGATGTACGGCTCCCCGTACAAACGAGATTCATAACCCCACCTTGCGTTTCATGCATCGCTGGCTTGCTGTGATGGTGTTCCCTCGGTCGGATTTGCGTCCAGTAAACACAGTACAGTTGCAGTTGCTTTATGCCATGACAATGAAAATTCCTGTTTCACCTGTCCAAGATTTGATCTCCCATTGGTCTTCTATGCCCCTCGTGTTGGTAGCGTGGCAATGACTTCGCTAGTCACTCGCCTCGCTACCGGGTGACATACATTGAAACAGAACGTCCTGTTGTGGATGCCGAGCACTTTGTGCAAGGCCATATGATACGTAGAATGTTCGATGGGAATCTCATCAAGATTTATCGCGGTTATACAACCGAAGTCCCCCTGCCTTGTGTAGAGCATGGGTTGTATACTGCTTAGAAACTGACCCTACAATTGAGTTTCGTCTTGGATAACTCTCCCCCTCAGAGAGAGCCAGCCGTACATAGTGTTGCAGGCACAAGGCCAGTAACCCGGGGGCGAGACAGAAGAGACGTTGGGCTCGCTACCTCACATGAGCCAGCAGGATCAACGTTGCAGCTGCATCACCACACATCTGGCTTCGACGCGGACTACGAGTGGTAGACCGGTGCTGGGACGTCTGGAGCAGGGGGCTTTGGATACTCCCAGGCGCCGGAGTACTATGCTTCGGGCTGCTGGGACTATGCTCAGAGTTTGGACTCTAAGTATTCCCATGGGTACGGATATGGTGGATCGTACGACAGTACGTATCAATCATACCACCCTGGGCATTCCCCGTCCGCACGCTACACCACGCCAAGCGGGTACTACATCGATCGTGAGTTGTGATACATCTCTGATCGAGTCGACATCCTCGACGACCGCAGCCGCAACATTGAGAACACGCTGGCACAACATTCCCAGTACCATCAGGAGAACAGCGTCATGCTGGACTCCTTAAGGTATGACACTCAAGAGCAGACAAGCAAGATGACCGAGTTCTTCTCAAGGTTCAACCCGTACCAGTGATGCCAAGAAACAAGCTTGGGGAAGGAGCCCCCGTCAGGTATGTTGCAAGTACTTTGTTTCAACTAGTTGCTATGTAGTAATTTAGTTAATTGGCATGAGTAAAAATGAACAAAACTTTGTGGGAGCACATGCTTTATTCCAAGTCGAAGTTGCTGTGAGGAATGATATAGTGAGATTATGGTTGAATTCTTTCTTTTTCTCTAAGTACTGTGAAAATAACGGATGCTTTTTACTTTCAAAAATAAAATGAAGTTCCTCATTGGTAAAAAATCCCTACCAAAGCCATATGATACGCTTAGTTGAAAACCTTCTACTCATATGATGCTTGTTATTGTTGACGTTGCTTAAGTCAGGAATTGACCGTCAACTCATACAAACATTCTTGTCAAAATAATCATCAAATATAGATATAGGACTTTATTCTAACCAATTCCACAAGCTTTGGTGATTTGTTATATGCAAGAACTCATGAAAAGAAATGAAGAGGAAAGATACAAAACATACACAAAAGAACACATAAAAGATCACTTCATCCACCACTCTTACAAGGGAGGCCCACATGACAGACCAAACCGACTTGAAATGGTGTGAACACCAAAGGATAAGATCAAACCCACCTGTCAGTGACACATGCCAAAGGCGGTCACCAGAGGCGGTCCAGGGGGTCGGCCGTACCCTAGGGTCGGCCTCACCCTCCCTGGAACGCGTCTAGTGCATTTTGGCGGGAAGATCCCCCTTATCCTCCCAAGGTTGGTTGCACAAGTTTCCATCCCGAGAGATGGTGGGAACTGACCTCAAGGGCTATATAAAGAGCCTCTCACACCATCTCAAGGGGAACACAAGCAATTGGAGGAGAAGAGAAGAAGCTAGTATTCCACTTTTGTATCTGTTGACACTTCTTATGGTCCACTATCAGGATTGATAGTCCCGGTAATGGTGCAAGTAATGTTTATCCATATTCTTACGACACAGATGTAAATCCACAAGCGCACGGATATTGATGTAGCATTTCACCCAGGAGTATTCCTAGGTATCGTATTTATTTCCTCAGGGAAGCAATGGATAAAGAGTACTGACTAATAACAAGGATGTAACTACTAATTAAAGTACCGAATAACAAGGTGGGGGTAAAGGATATGATATGAGTGATATGCATATGACACACATAGGGAGAAATCTAGGATAAGTTATATAGATAGAAGAGCAGTCTAGCTAGTGGGAGGACAATGAGACAGGAAAGGATTCCTATATACTTCCATTGGCCTTGAGATATCTCCAGCAGAGATTACGGCTAGCATGAAAGTGACATATATGGTTCTTTTCCTAGTTCTATTACCTCAGCTTCGGGACAATAGAACCTATGGCACACAGAAAGGGATGAGAAGGGGTGCCACCAATCCTGCACTCTGGGATCCTACAGGCTGAGACGAACGTGATGGGCTACGTAGGCTGTATAGGGCTATAACCACATAATGGCTACCACCTCCGCTGAATCGGGGGCAAACCAAGGTTACTGTCTAGTCTAGGAACCACTCCTACACTAGTCAACAACTACTTACTCTACTAGAAATAGCAAGCAACCCTGACAATACCCCAGTGACAATTCACCACAAGCATTGAGCAGAATCGAGGAACCAACTAAGACAAAGAACTAGAGAGAGAACTCTAGAGCCAGACTACAACAGCTATAACCTATGCTAAACATTCCACAATTATCTCGGAAATAAATGCGGAACAAATAACGCAAGTGAATACGGAAGATTGTCACACCCAGGTTTACACATAAACCTAAATGCTGCTATATGTGTGCCCAGGAAGTCCACAGAATACATACAGTTTACAAATATGGTAAACAGAGTACATATGCTCGAATAAAATAGTTTTTACATCAAAGTTCAATAATAATAAAATGAATAAAACAACGGAAGTCTAATCATTATTCTCAACTAAGCGGAGGCGCGGTCCACAGGGACTCTAACTGGTTGACCACAACTTAGAAGTACGGTAAATCTTCAAGAAACTCATTAGCAGCAGACTCATATACACCATCTATTACCCATCCGGGATTTTGTTGAATAAATGACAGGTGTAACTAAACCATTTACTTAGCAAGTATAACACGGGTGTATGAAGGCTCAAAGAAAGGCTAGACACGGCTGAACTGCATTAGCACTTTTAGTTGGTTCATTTTATCATAATCCAACTTACTACATTTAAATGAATCCCAGTTGCAACCCAATTAATAAAGTATAAGTGACATTAAACAATAAACAACTTCAACTTCTAATAAAAAAGGATCTAGGCTGCTCGTGATCGAGAGCATGACTATCATGATAGATTTACATTCTGTAGAGGTTTTACTGTTTACCCACCGGTCGCGTAAAAGCTCAATGGAGCTTTGAACCCAACCATGGCGAGGTGGCCAAACCTCTTAAATCACACTTCCGAGGTGTGACCGTAGAGGGATGCTACGAGGCTTTTCACAAGACACCCTAACAAGACAGTGGCCACTAGTTTCAACAAGGCGGTGAGACTCTAGGCACCGAGATTGACTGACGCTCATTGCGCAACAACGAGGGGGTCAATGGCGTCCGGAGCACGGGAAACACATGCCATCCAATGCACAACATGTGGAGTTCCGATGCAGGGACTCCCAACACAGGACCGTGCCTAACGAGACATAGCCGGTCGGTCCTCCCGTCGTCGGTGGATCAGAAAACACCCTTTCACCTTGTTTCCACTAACGCCGCTGGCTCATTGATAACCACTGGGTTGCCGCTTTAAGAACTAGGCCTTACGGAGAGACACTAGAGGAAAGCACGAAGCACATGCTCTAGCTCCCTGAACCATGTTGATAAAAAGTAAGTTTTATCATCAATGTTGAAGTGAACCATTAAGTCAAGTTTAACAAGTAAGCAAGGGTGACAGTAGCTGCGCCTAGCAAAGATCTACCCATATGCATGAACCCAAGGTGTCAACGGTATAGGATAAACAAACTAGGTACAACCTTAGTGTACAACAAATTAGACACATGCATACGAAGTAAATGATTAAATGAGGTGTTTAGGTAGCAAGGATTGTACGTGCTATGCTTGCCTTCCTTAAAGTGTTGTTGTTGCTGCTGCTGGTCCTGTTCCTCGTAACCTTGCTCGAACTCGAACGGCTCACCGACTAGACTCACGAATCACCACACAAGCATCTACACAAGATAGTACATGCAAAGAAGATTAGTCTATTAGAACAGTACATCAAACAATGGAAACAGAACAAAAAGAGGCTATAAAACTATTCTACGCTTCGCTATGAACACATGAGCGCAAGAATCACTCTAATCGGGGCTAAAACGAGAAAGATATGGCTTTTCTAAGGTCTAAGGACTTGCTGGCAAGTTTCAGAAACTTCTAGGGGCTTATTTGAGAAAAACCAGGGACCTAAGTAATTTAATATAAAAAGAGGAGGGCTAAACCATAAAAAGGCCAAGGCTGGGCTTCTGGAGGCAATTTTAATAAAACTCAGGGGTTAAAACAAAAGCTAGGGGCATAATTGTAAATACTTTTGAACTTGCGCGGACGGCGGGTTGATTTTTGAAAAAGTGAGGGGCTCTTTTGGAAAAAGGCCGGCGCTGACGGTACGCTGCTGAGTTTGACTCGGGGCTGGGTGGATCAGGATCGTTGGATTGCGATCTGGCGGCCTAGGATGGATCTAGGAGTGGGGGCCGCCGGCTGGGCACAGGGGCGGCGGCGCATCGCCGGAGCTGACCCGTTCTTGAGCTCCCGGCGGCCATTTGGGATGGGATCCGGCCGAGGAGGGAGTGGATGCATGGGAAGTAGTCCTAGGCACTACACGATGGCTGGAAGGCGGTGCATCGACCGGACGACGACGGACCGCGGTGGCGGCACTCCGATGAGGCGGCAGGTGCGCTAAAAAGCGAGGGAGAGAGCAAGGAGAGGCTTGGCGACTTGCTTACCACGGGGCGGAGTGGCACCGGAGGCGAAGATCGATGGCGATGGTGGCGTGGAGCTGCTGGTAGCTAGGGTTTGCGGCATGCGAAGTCGAGGGCTGGAAGGTGGCGGGGCGGCGGCTTTATAGGCGCGGGCGCATGGACCCACGGTGGACCTTGACGTGCGCACTGGTAGACCCCGGTCGGACGCGAGCTCGAGTCTGGCTCGGTCGGAGGTAGGGGATGAGTCCGACCGACGGGACCAGCCTGGCAGCGGCTGGGGCGAGGGAGTGGGCCGGCGCTGGCGAGCTAGGCTTGTGGAGCAGCTAGGGCCCAACAGGACAGGGCGTTGGCGCGGCTGCGGAAGGAGGAAAACGAGGTGGGCTGGGCCGAGCTGGGCCGGAGGAAAATGAGGCGGGCTAGGCTGGAGCGCGGGAGAAGGAAGGGGGAGGGAAAACAAGCCGGAGAGAAAGTTGGAGGGGCAATAGCGAACTTTGGCCAAGACAACTTTTCTAAGGCTCAAACAAATGGAACTCAAACTTGAATTTAAATTAGATGTAAATTCTAATTTGAACTACAGACAACCAAAACTCAATGCAGCCGGCATGAATGCAACAAAAATGTTCCTAGGCCTTATATTTGATTTTTATTCTTAGAGATAGTTTATTTTCCTTATATTAAATATGAGCACTTTAATAAAAATCACATTAATTACTAAAAATTTTTAAATAGGTTATTTTAGCGCGTTACAAACCTACCCCCTTAAGATGAATCTCGTCCTCGAGATTTCGATGTGGATGAGAAAAGTTGTGGGTATTCGGCCTTGAGATCCTCTTCTCTTTCCCAGGTCGCTTCATCCTCTGAATGACGGCTCCATTAGACCTTGCACATCTGGATCACTTTATTTCTAGTGACTCTTTCAGACTCCTCCAATATTTTTATCGGATACTCGTCATGAGATCTTCCTGCACATTCAGCTCATCTACCGGGATCTGCTCCTGAGGTACCCGCAAACACTTCTTCAGCTGAGACACGTGGAACACATCGTGTACTCCCAGCAACTTCTCGGGTAGATCCAACTGGTAAGCTACTTCGCCTTTCCATTCCAATACCTTGAAGGGTCCGATGTAACGAGGCGCTAGTTTGCCCTTGACATTAAACCTTTTCACGCCTCTTATTGGTGACACCTTGAGATACACAAAGTCACCGATCTCGAAACTGAGATCCCTCTCAAACCCTACCCAACCCGGCCTGCTCTCCCCTCTCCCTCTAAGCGTGTTGGGCCAATCTGGTCGAGTCACTGCGCCCGTCCTGGGGCAGGACTCGGCAGTGCGAGCGCGCCATGGCCATCCTCGGCCTCCGCGCCTACAAAGTTCGAGCACCCGAGGCTTCATGCCCTAGCCCCCGCCCTCGCCACTGCCTTCTGCTCTGCACCGCTGCCAAGGTTCTGTACCGCCGTGAGCCGATGTCCGCCACGAGTCGCGCGAGCTCGCCATGGAGCCAAGTTCCGCCGGCCGCCCTCTGCCTCGATTCGCCACCGTCAAGCCCCCTCAGGCAAAGCCAACCACACCACGAGCATCCCCTCGCTGAGTCACGTCCATCCCGCCGGTCCTCATCGCCGGACATCCTCCAGAGCACCTTCCCCGCGCAAAGGAGCTGCCGCCGGCCGCCCGCTGCGTCGTCGAACAAATTCCGGCCACCAGAGCCCGCCCTCTGTTGTGGTGAGCACATCGCGATGATCCCCTTACCCTTCTACACCTCCCGCGCTAGAGCCCCACCGCCCTAGGTCGCCGGAGCGCCAGTATTGTAGCCGGTCAGAGCCGCCAGTCGGCCATGGAGAAGAAGACCGTTGTCTTTTGCACATAACCCCCTGAAAGTCCCAGATTCCTTTCAATCCAGTCCAAGCCATGAAATTTTAAAGATCTAACCCCCCAGTTTCATCCTTTTGCGAGCTCTATTGACTGAGTCTCTGCAATCTTCCGAGCTAACCCCTGTAGTCTAAGGTT
Source organism: Echinochloa phyllopogon (assembly GCA_033239725.1). Classification (NCBI taxonomy): domain Eukaryota; kingdom Viridiplantae; phylum Streptophyta; class Magnoliopsida; order Poales; family Poaceae; genus Echinochloa; species Echinochloa phyllopogon. The sequence goes on along the minus strand of BTCW01000014.1, from coordinate 32,506,365 downwards.
AATTGCAAATAGGTCCCTAAAACCTTGGTTAGCCTATAGATCGCGCGTTGTAGATCCTATTTAGTTCGTTCTCATTGCGTTAGCTTCATATGAACTCAAACTATGTATTAGCACTGATATTTACCATGTTATTTATTTCTGAATTTTATTTAATATTAATTTGATTAAAAGTTACTTAAATGTGTTTCCTAATTAAAATGTAACTAAACCTTATACCTCGATTTTCATATTAACGTTAACTTGATTAATAAATTATTCGATTTATTTTCTAAATAAAATATAATTAATTTATATCTCATTTTCGCAAACTAATGTTAAATTGATTAATGTTTATGACAACTCACTTTTCTAACTTAAAAGCAAATTAGAGTTAGACTCCAATCTTTCATAAACTAGTTTTAATTTGGCTGATTAATACTAAGATTATATGTTTTCAATAATAATATGATTAGTGAGATACGGTTGATACGTTCAGATGTTCTCACAAAGATTATTTGTTTATTTCAAATTAAATATTTAATTTGGTATGATTTATATATCAACCATTATGAATAAAACTTGATTAAGTTTTACCTCGGTTTTACAAAGTCAAATATAATTGAATTAATTCCGACATAAGATGTTTCTGTGAAATATCTTTCATATTATTTTATTTAAATAAAATTTATCAAGAATATAGTTTTTTTATGGTCTTATATAATCTAAATCTTCCGATAGCTGTATCTTTTCAACCGTAGCTCCGTTTTCAGCGATTCTTACGCTCACGTGTCCTTAGAATCGAGCCCTACCCTTTAGTGCGCTCTTTTAAAGCTTTTTCTTTGATCGTTGTATTGTTCTTAGTTGTATATTGTTTGTTTGCTTGTTTAGCTTCTTGATGTGCTCGATGATTACTGCGAGTAGATGAACGTCATTAAGAGATTTAAAGAAGAAGGAACCTTGTTCGACTGATCTGAAGATTAAAAGAGCAAGAGTTGAAGACCCTGAGTAGCGGTATCACTATTGGATAAAGGCAAGTATAGCATGGACAATCCTTGCTACCTACACGCCTCCATTTAATCATTTATTTTCATATGCATGTGTCTAATTTGTTGTACCCTTTAAGGTTGTACCTAGTCTTGAATACCCTGTACCTTGATTTCCCCTAGGTTTATGCATTTGGGTAGAACTTTGCTAGGTGTAGCTATTGTCACTTGTGTATAACTGTTAATCTTGACTTAATGGTTCACTTGAACATGATGGTTAAAACTTGCTTTTTAGCAACATGGTTCAGGGAGCTAGAGCATGTGCTACGTGCTTTGTTCTAGTGTCTCTCCATAAGGCCTGGTTCTTAAAGCGGCAACCCAGGAGCCTGTCGCTATCGCTGGAACTATTATGGCTCTGGTCTTGGACAAGTAGCTTGTACGTCTCTAGCTTGCCAATGGTTACCGAAAGGCGTTATGGGAAACATGGGTGAGAGTATGTCTCGTTAGGCACAGTCCCATGCTGGGAGTCCCTGCGATGGGAAACTCCACAGGTTGTGCATTGTTGGGTGTGATGCTCACGCTCTGGAGGCCATTGACCCCCTTATGGCGTGACTCCATAAGCGTCAGTCAATCTCGGTGCCTGGGCCATGCTGCCTGTGTTGTACCATAAGCGGCTACTGTCTTGTTAGGGAGTCTGGTGAAAAGCCTCATAGCGTCCCTATGCAGTCACACCAAAGGAAGTGTGATGTTTGTGTGGTTGGGTGCAAAGCTTCATTGAGCTTTTACGCGATCGATAGGTAAAGGGTGAAACCTCTGCAGAGTGTAAATCTATCATGATAGTCGTGCTCACGGTCACGAGCGGCATGGATCCTTTTTGATTAGTGGTTCCCTATTTAATATGATGTTTATTATGCATAATGCACTTCTACTTTACTAATTGGGTTGCAACTGGGTTTCATACATTTGTAGTAACTTGGATGATGTTAAAATGAGTCAACTAAAAGTGCTAATGCAGTTCAGCCGTGTCAAGCCTTATTTTTGAGCCTTCATAAACCGTGTTATACTTGCTAAGTAATTGAGTTACTTACACTTGCCACTATTTCAAAAAAATCCCGGATGGATAACAGATGGAGTAAATGAATCTGCTACTACTAAGTTTCCTGAGGATCTGTCTTTCTTCTAAGCTATGGTCAACCAGTCGGTGTCCCTATGGACTACTGCTTTGCTTTAGAGAGAGTTAATAAATAGACTTCTGCTGTTTTATTCAGTTATTTATGTTGAACTCTGCTGTAAAACTATTTTTATTCAAGCATATGTACTCTGAGTTCCATATTTGTTGAGCTATATGTGTGTTGGACTTCCTGGGTTCACATATGGAGACATTCGGGTTTCTGTGTAAACCTGGGTGTGACAATACTGTAGAGCACACACTCTCAACATATCTTCCAGTATCTGATTTGTCCATCCGTCTGTGGGTGGTAAGCTGAGCTAAAATGTAGCTTAGTGTCCATGGACTCATGTAGACTCTTCCAGAAATGCAATGTGAACTGAGTACCTCGATCTGACACTTGCCTTCTCGGTACACCGTGCAAACATACAATCGTCTCCATATATAGCTCTGCTAATCTGGCTCCCGTATACGTGGTCTTCACTGGGAGGAAATGTGCCACTTTGGTCAAGTGGTCCACAATTACCCATATGGAGTTGAACCCTCTCTGAGTACGAGGCAGACCAGTGATGAAATCCATGTCAACTTCCTCCCATTTCCATTCGGGTATCATTAGGGGTTTGAGCAAACCCGTTGGTCTCTGATGCTCCACCTTGACTCTCTGGCACATGTCACACAAGGCTACATATGTCGCCACATCACGCTTCAATCCGTACTACCAAAATCTCTCTTTGATATCCTGATACATCTTGGTACTACTCGGGTGTATCGAGTATGCTGACTCATGGGCCTCTCTCAAGATCATGTCCTTGATATGCGTCAGGTCAGGTACGCATATCCTCTTCCCCTACCACAGGGCTCCTTGATCATCCACTCGAAACCCGGGTGCCTCTCCTAGTGCAACATGCTCCATGATCTCTTTAATTTTCTCATCTCCAATCTGGCCTTTCCGTATTTCCTGTTCCAAAGTTGGTCCCACTGCCATTTCCATGATACTAGCAAAAAATCCCAGATTCATCCTCTCAAATTCTAAACTAAGCTCCTCTGGCAGGCAATGTCCAGTGATCTTATTCACATAACTCCTCCTACTTAGGGCATCTGCCACCAAGTTGGGCTTCCCTGGGTGATAGTGAATCTCTAGGTCATAATCCTTGATTAACTCCAACAGTCGGCGTTGTCTCATATTCAGATCCGACTAGGTGAAAACATACTTGAGACTCTTATGATCAGTATAGATGTCACACTTATGTCCTATTAGACAATGTCTCCAAATCTTCAGAGCATGTACCACAGCTGCCAACTCCAGATCATGTGTTAGGTAGTTCTGCTCATGTTTCCTCAACTTCCTTGATGCATATGCCACAACTCTACCCTCTTGCATGAGTACACGTCCCAACCATTGGCGAGACGTGTCGCAATACATAGAGAAGCTCTTGGTTATAACTGGCAGTACTAACACAGGTGCCGTAGTTAACCTCTTCTTCAACTCCTCAAAACTGGCCTGACACTCCTCTGTCTAAACAAACTTAGCATTCTTTTCCAGTAGGGCTGTCATGGGTTTAGCAATCTTGGAAAACCCCTTAATGAACCATGTGTAGTATCCAGCCATTCCAAGGAAACTTCTGATCTCACTCACATCTTGCGGTGGGTTCCAACTGAGCACATCTTGGACCTTCTTCAGATCCACAACCATTCCACCATCGGACAACACGTGCCCCAAGAATGCTACCTCTTTCAACCAAAACTCACACTTACTCAACTTAACATACAACTTGTGCTCTCTAAGTCGTTGCATTACCAATCTCAAGTGTTCCTCATGTTCCTCCTCGTTCTTTGAGAAAATAAGGATATCATCAATGAACACTACCACAAACTTGTCAAGATAATCCAATAAGACACTATTCATCAGGTACATGAAGTATGCCGGAGCGTTGGTGAATCCAAAGGACATGACTGTGAACTCATATAGGCCATACCGGGTAGTGAAGGCTGTCTTGGGTATGTTCGATGGTCGGATCCTCATCTGGTGATAGCCTGATCGAATATCTATCTTAGAGAACACAAAAGCTTCCTTCAGCTGGTCAAACAGATCATCAATCCTTGGCAATGGATACTTGTTCTAGATGGTCACCTCATTGAGAGCTCTATAATCCACACACATCCTCTGAGTCCCATCCTTTTTGTCCACGAAAAGCACTAGTACTCCCCACGGTGAAGAACTAGGATGAATATATCCCTTGGCTATTAATGCCCCTAATTCCTCCTTAAGTTTTTCCAATTCCTTTACTCCCATCCTATAAGGTTTTTTTTGGCTATGAGGGCTGTGCCAGGTTTAAGTTCAATAATAAATTCAACTTCACGTTCCGAGGGCATACCTGACAATTCATCTGGGAACACATCTGAGAATTCGCTCACCACTCTGATGTCCTCTGGGGCTACTCCCTTAGCTTGATTGACTTGACACTGTTCTGAGGAGTTGATTGCTTGGTATGCCACCTTCTCTCCCATTGTGGTTGTCAACTGTACCATTCTATTAGTGCATTTGATTACTGCACCATAGTAGGCTAACCAACTCATTCCCAAAATTAGATCGAACCCAATGGAATTTAGGACTATGGGATATACCTCAAAGTCTACCCCCCTTATTGTAATGATGGCTTTTGAGCAGCGTAAACTGGCTCATTGTTCTCCCCCTAGTGAACTAACTAGCATGGTGTTTCCCATGGGTCGCAGGGTCAACATGTTTTTTTGGACAAATGCAGCAGAGATGAAAGCATGTGAGGCTCCTGAATCAAACAAAACAGAGTTGAGTTGACAAGGAACGTACCCACGACCACGTCAGTAGCTCTCTCTGCTGTCTCTGCACCCATGTGGTTGAGCTTGCCTCTACTAGGGTTGTGCTGGCCATGGTTTGCTTGTGCTTGTTGCTGGTTCCCATTCTACGCTTGCTGCAGACCAACCCTCTAGTTGTTGTTCTGGCCTGTGGCGTTCTGAGCCCCATGGTGGCAAGCGTGCATGTAATGTCCCAGCTCACCATAGTGGAAACATGCCCTCGGACCCACTGGTGCATTGTTGGCTAGGTTGGGGCGCTGAACAGGACAATTTTGAGGCTGGTTGTGCTGAATTAGGCCATTCAGCAGCTGACTCGGAAAAGCGTTGTTGATGTTGTTGTGGCGCCTGGAGGTTCTGGGGGAGCTGCTGGTATTGGTTGCGGTTCAACAGGCTGGAATGACTCTGGAGGCGCTGCGGGTTCACCATATGCTGATTCCCTTGCTGTGGGTTGAAGCGAGGGCGGATGTTGCTTCCTGACTGCTAGCCTTGGAGCTTCCTCTTCTTGTCCTCTATCTTCCAGCGCTTGTGTTCCAGCATCAGGGCGCCATCTACCAGCTCATGGAAGGTAGGGAAGGTGACACATCAGCTGGTATTGAAGTGCATCCTGCAAGCCATCTCGGAACTGGGCCTGCTTCTTCTTGTCAGTGGACACGTCCTCTGGAGCATAGCGGGCTAGCTCGATGAACTTGTCATGGTAGGCTCTGACACTCATCCATTCCTGCTTCAGTGCCAGGAACTCCTTCTTCTTCAGTGTCATTAGTGCCTCTGGCACATCATGAGAGCAGAAGTTGTCATAGAACTCCTGCCAGGTGATCTGTGTGCGGTCAGGGTGAGCATACTGGTATGCATCCCACCAATCCAATGCGGCTCCTTGAAGCTGTCCCCCTCCGTATAGCACCTTCTCCATGTCGTTGCACTGCACGATGTCGAGCTATCTCTCTAGTGCCTTGAGCCATTCATCCGCTTGTAGGGGGTCGCTTGCTTGGCTGAAGGTGGGAGGGTGTCCCTTCAGAAATTCTCCCTCTTGTCCCTGGGAGGTATGTTAGGCTGGTGAGGCGGATTCTGCTGGTTCTGCTGCATCATAGCGATGGTTTGGGCCATCTGCTGCATCAGCTGGGTCTGCGTTGCCATCAGCTGCTCCATGGTAGGTGGTGGCTGGTTTTGGTTGCTTCCACCGCCACCTGCGTTGCTCCTTGTTCCAACCATCTGTAAACCACAATTAATACCCATAAGTACTCCATCAATTAGAAACGAATAACTCAGACTTGCACAGTAGAAACTTGAGAAGATTACTGAACTGACATGATATGAACAAAAGATATTAAGAACTTGATAGATGGGGAGCAAGAGAGATAAATAACCCAACTATTTATTCATTAACTTCCTTAAACATTAATCCAATACTAGATGGTGGTAGACTTGCGTCTACGCCTGTCACACTTAATACAAATATCCAAATCACTCATAAGCATAATGTCAACCAAACCATACACCTAAGAACAAAGCCCACACAAGACTTGACACCACTGGGTTTTGACTCGACTCAAGAAAAATAAAAGTGTAAACTACTCGATCCCTATTATAGACTCATGGTAGACTGCTAAGGATCACGCTGGACGGTGCTGCTGGCGGCGGCAGATCCGTAGCGAGGCCTCTTGCGCGGTGGTGACTCCGCAAGGTAGTCTGGACTATGTGGCGCTGGTGCTCCGAACTAGTGCTCAAGCTGTTCCACTCGCTTCAGTGTCCCTCTCAGCTGCTCCCTCTGCATGGCGATCTCATCTGAAGCTGCATCCAAGTCTGTGTTGAGGGTGGCCACAAGTGCCACGGTAGAAGCAACCTGGGGATCGGCGATGCCTCCTAGGGGGACTATGGTGCAAGCTGTCTCTCCGCTCCTCTGGCAGGGGTACCACCTCTCTGGACCATTCTACACCTCTGTTGGCGGTCGTTACAACCCAACTTCGACCACCAATACTCGGGAATAAAAGAGGCTTTATGTAACATTCCATGTACTTAGGTTTTAGTTCTAATAAAGTTCCACGAGTTTTGGTGAGTGTTGCTTATGCAGGTACAATATCTACAAATACGTGCTATAGGGGTCGGAAATGACCAATTCGGCCAAACGACACGTTCGGCCGGTTACCCCCCTTAGTCGCACAGGCCAGCGGGAGCCGTCCACGTCAACCAAACGACAACACACGACACGTGGACGACCGCCAACACATCCCATAGCACCGACACGTCATCCTGGGCCGAATCAACAAAAACCCAAGCACCAGAGGCCAGCCCAAGGGGTCCAGGAGCAAGAGGCGGTGCACGGGGGGCGTTCTGGGCTGAAAGCCCAGTTCGGCCGAACCCACCAGCTCGGCCGAACCGCCCCCAATGCACCAACCGCCTCCAGGAGTGCATCCATGCCGTCCAGAGCCAAGGCGGTGGATCCAGGGGTTCGGCCGAACCGACCTGTTCGGCCGAACCCGGTCTCTTCGCCCGAATCAACAGGGAATATCCCCTGGATCCCTTGGCAATTACTCCACTCCAAACCTCCTTAGGGCACCTATATAAGCAGTGGCATACACCTTGTATCACACACAACACAAGAGTAGAGTGAGCATTGCCAAGTTCCGCCACTTGTATCAGTAGAATAGGGAGAGAGGAGAGGTGAGCGTCCCGGAGAGGAGCCGGAGTGTCGGCCCTTCTTCCCGCTGTACCTCTACGGATGCGGCTCTGCTTTGAGTGACATCCGGGTCATGTCTGGTAACTCTTGTATCTCTTTCTGATTAATTGAGCATTCAGTTCTTATATCTATATACTTGTCTCGTTCTTCGTTCAATGCTTAGTTGATTGGTATAACTGTATACTGGTTGCTTAGCTTGGGTGCTTATCTTGCTATAGGAGATAAGTAGTTATTGACTAGTTTAGGAGTGGTTCCTAGACTTGCCAGTAACCTTAGTTTCTGCCCGTCGCAACGGAGGTGGTAGCCGTAAGGTGGTGACAGCCCTTTCGGTCTTCGTAGTCCATCACGTTAGTTCCGGTGTCCTAGGACCCAAGGTTCAGGTTAACCGGCACCCCTTCTCATCCCTTTCTGTGTGTCGGAGGCTCTGTAGTCCCGAAGCAAGTATCTATCTGTATCTTCTGCTCTGCTCAGTCAATCGGTAGAATACCCTTACCAGACCTGTACCCTCTCTACCCTCCTACCTCTTCTCTTCTCTCCTTGTTGTCGTCATCCACCTCATCCATTTCATTCATCCACTCCATCTACCAAGGACAACTTAGTTTAGGATTAGTACACTTCTCGTTCCTCGTGGAAATCGATACCTTGGAATACTCCCGGGTGAAAGCTACATCGGTATCCGACCGCTTGCGGATTTATCTGTAGGCCGTAAGGAGTGCCAACAAGCTTTCTGGCGCCGTTGCGGGGAACGGTAGCTGTTTTGATTCCGAACCCAAGTTGTCCGTGTATCCCACCATCATCCATCATATGGATTCCACCCTCACCTTACATCAACATTCGGCTCCAACGGGCGATTGTTTCGAGCCACTACCTTCATCACATCCCATATCCACACCCGGCTATGAGCTACGTCCCGGCTTCATAGCCATGGTTCGTGAGCAATCGTTCTCAGGAACGAAGGCCGAGAGTCCATACACGCATTTGCGCGAGTTTGAGCAACTCTGCTCGTGCCTGACCATTGCGGGCATGACACAAGAGACACTCAAATGGAATCTATTCCCGTTCTCATTAATGGGAGGAGCGAAGAAATGGTACTCTCTGGCTATCAGTACTACGGAAGGGAGTTGGGAGACTCTTAGAGAAAAATTCTGTCTAAATTTCTTCCCAATCTTCAAGGTAGCTAGCCTCCGAATCGAAGTTCTTACCTTTAAGCAATTAGAGGGAGAGTCGTTAGGAGATGCCTGGGCTCGTTTCAAGCAAATCTTGGCATCCGGACCAGACCTAGGCCTATCTGAACCTATCATTCTCCAACACTTCAGCCTTGGCCTCTGTCCCGTAGCCGCAACTTTCTTGGACTCTGCTTCAATAGGGTCATTTTTTCATTTGACTCCTAGTGAAGCGAGGATAGTCCTGGAGCGCATCCTGGACGACACTCCCTACACTAGAGTCTGTGATGAACTCCCTGATGAAGAAGAGAAGCAGCCTAAACCTGAAGAGCCTGTACACCAACAATCCAAATCTATCAGCCCTTCCATTCCATCAGAACCCGATGCTCAATTCGAACCACAACCTTACTCTAGCCTGGACTACTATCCTCCACTCTACACCACTCCCTACGATTTTGACGATGGTCTATTCGATGACATCGACTGTGCCATACGTTTCCCACGGGGACAATGTGTAGAGCAAAAGGATCCACCCCCCGACAAGGAAGCATTAGAATATCAAAGAGAGTACTTAGGCCGTCTCTCTGCCATCAAGAGTCGGGAATGGCTAGACGAGGCGGAAGCCTCGACCGAGGTAGTTAAAATGCCCAAGAGAATCCGAACAATCTTTTGTGAAGTTATGGGAATGGACAAAGAAATCGGGTATGACCCGAACCTCGGAATCAACATAATCTCTAGCTCCTTGGTGCGAGCCCAACTTCCCGATGAACCATGATCATCATCTCAGAAACATCTAAGGTTCATATCAGGAAGGGTCCTCGACTGTTTAGGGATCTTGCGGGTCATACCCGTTAAGATTAACGACCCTGAACTTTTCCTGGATTTCCATATCTTTGACCTACCTGAAAATTCCACTTACTCCATCTTTATTGGTAGGCCAATCATGAAAATCCTAGAAAATTCACCAATAATCCAGCTAGAGCTTAGGATCGGAGAAGAACTCGTCCCAGTCTCTTATTCTTATTCCTTGAATACCCCAATAGAGACAGATCCCGATCCTGAGCCAATAGAGGAGGTCATGTCAACATCCTTGATAGACTTAGAGCAACATTTCCTAGAAGAAGATGCCCAATTCCTTATGGAGGAAGAAGAGATTCATCCTCCAGTCGAACCTAAGCCTCTTCCCTCTGGATTGAAGTGTGCTTCCCTCTTTAAGGATGGACAAATTCCAGTGACCATCAGTGACAAACCCCCTGGAACCCAACCGACTTTCACTGTCCTGGAGGAGGATCGATCAGTCTTAGGACACTCGATCCAGGATTTCAAAGGGATTACTCCTAACCTTCATACTCATCATATCCCTATCTCATCTTACCTTGGGGTCGTAAGACAATTGTCACGAAGATTCGTCTTTGATCGGGGAAAGATTAGATTCAAAGCCTAGAGCCATCATCTTCTCCTGTCATGCTCCCAAATACGACCCTATGCGTACACCTCCCACGAGTAAAGGGGATTCGTAGTTCCTTGGCCACACCGGGCTTTATAGGTGTCTCATCGAAAACTTCTCTCAAATAGCCCGGTCGTTGACCAATCTCTTGGCCAAGGAAACCTCTCTCGTCTCTAATCAAGAGTGCTATGCTTCCTTTCACACCCTAAGAAAACACTCAATTCTGCTCCCATCATCCGGTCTCGCGACTAGAGCATCCCATTAGAAATCATGTGTGATGCGAGCAATTATGCTGTTGGAGCTGTTGTGGGCCAAACCAAGGACAAGAAGCATTATGCTCACTGGCCCCAGCTCAACTACGCAACCACGGAAAAGGAACTCTTAGCAGCTATGTTTGTTATAGACAAATTCCGGTCCTACCAAGTTAGGGCAAAGGTCATAGTCTATTCCGACCATACTGCTCTGAAGTATCTTTTGACCAAAAAGGATGCGAAACCAAGACACACGCTCCTTGAGATCACAACACTAGAGCCGTGGTACGCCACCATAGTTGACTTCATGGTGCAAGGGTACGTCCCATCAGGTGAAAATAGGAGAAGATTGGTTTATGATAGCAGACATCACCTATGGGATAACCCATATCTCTTTTGGACACAAGATGGACTCAGACGATGCATACCTGCACCTGAGGCACATAAAACCTGGGAGAGATATCATGCAGCACCTTGTGAACGACATTATGGAGCATTTAGAACAAAGGTCTGGCAATATGGAGATGCTAAGAAATTTAGCAAGAGATGCCCACACTTCCAGAAACATGGGAATATAAGAGACGCAAAGCCGCTTACCAGTAGTCTTCAAGTAGAAACCTTTGGTGTATGGGGAATAGACCCCATGGGTCATTTCCCTAACTCAGAGAACTACGAGTTTACTCTGGTAGCCATAGATCCCGTCTCTAACTGGGTAGAAGCCAAGCCCTATCGAGCCGCAGCCACCAGGCACGCTAAGCAAATATCCCATGAAAACATCTTTCCTTGCTTTGGCGTCCTGGGCTAGTCGTAGAGGCTCCCATCTCATTGACTCCATCTCCCGGAAATATCTAAGCTTGGGGGAGCCGCATTTTATAGCCACACCTTCTCACCCCCAAACTAATGGTCAAGCCGAACATCAGCACTCACATCAAGAACATTCTGCAAAATCGTCAATGAGATGGGTGTGCAGTAGAGAGATAGGCTCACTGATGCACTCTGGGCATACTAGACCACTCTAGTTGGGCAAACTAGGACAATTCGGCCGAACCATGCTGGTTCGACCGAAGGACCCCTATTTTGCCCCTTGAGCATCCATTTGGACCCTAGATCCTATCTCTATCCCATCTTGTCTCAGAGTCGCTAGGAAAATGTTGGGAAAGTTGCTTGTCAATCTCGAGTCAGAAACCATCCTCCATCACTTTCCCGAACACGACCAAGTGTTCACATTTCCCAGCCACCATCCTTGTCCAAAGACCTTTCCTCACCCAAGGGCTCTCTCTCCATAAGTATGACAAGTCCACTAACGAAGAAAACCATGGAGGAGGGAGAAGAGAAACCCATGGTTGAAGAGCCTGAAAAAGAACTGGCACAAACCAGCCAGAAGTTGAGCAACCGGGATGAGAAGGTCACTGAAGGCGAGCCTTGGCAGATGGACAAGAACAATGTCCTCTTCCAAGCATTCACAACCAAATTCAAGAGGCTCGCCAAAGCCACATGACATCTAGACCTTTACAATCCATCTATAGAGTAGATGTCGTGTAGTTGTATCTTTTAGAGCACCATTAGTTTCAATTTATTTTCCAATTCAATTTCCCTTTGCTTAAATCATTGTTTAGGAGGTGCTCTAATTATTTCCCTTCCAACACATTTTGTTTCCAACCTTAGCTTGATGAATAAATAAAATCAGAGTTGAATGCAGAAAGAATAAAATTATCGCTCCGGTTGGTGCATTTGAGCCAACCAGAGATTGCCCTGTTTAACGAAAAGATACATGAGTACAGGCATGGCACAGTGGAGGAGCAGGACGAGAACGAGCAGGCCGACCAGCTGACTCAGTACCTTTCAAGGATTGAATCCCTACCAGTGAAGAGTCCAAGCTTGGGGGAGGACCCCCATCAGGTACGATCCGAATTACTCAGCACTTTGGTCATTCAATTGAAAATACTTCCTTTGAATAAACTCCCAACCATGCATGGAATGAAACATATGCCTCTCACTTTGGAAATGATGAATAGTTGCTCTGTCATTAATTTTGCTAGTGCTTTGTTGCAACTAGTTGCTTGACTATGCTTGAGTTATTTGGCATAAGTAGAAATGAACCTAAAAACCTTGTGGGAGCATATGCCTTATTCCAAGTCTAGGTTGTTGTGGGAATTGATATAGTGAGACTTTGGTTGAATTCTATTTCTGCTCTTAGTATGGTGAAAATCTCGGTTGTTTATGCTTTCAAAATTAAAACAAAGTTCCTCATTGGTCATAATACCTACCAGAGCCATATGATAGGATTAGTTCTAAACTTTCTACCATATGCTGCTTGTCATCTTAGTGAGCTTTGTCAAATTGTTGTGACCTTAGTGAGGAATCTTTCATGCTTCTAAGGTTGAGATGCACATACACTCCACCTCTCACTTGCAATTCCTACTTGGGAGTTAGCAAAACCATACCATCATCCATTCCATAAATAAATTTTCATGTTCTTCGATTCCCTCTCCAAATATCTTTAAAGTAGAGGCATGGGCTATGCAAAAAGAAAAAGAAAAGCATGCCAATTGGCATGGCAAAAAAATGAGAAAAAGAAAAGCATGCCAAAAGGCATGGCAAAAATATGAATAAAAGATAGCCCATGCTCTCGAAAAATAAATCAAGGAGAGGAAGAATCATTCCATGAAATTCCGCCAAATTCCACTCCACATATTCCACTCCACATATTCCACACACTTGCACTTCTCGATCTAGAGTGTGATTTGATTCTCCCAAGATCCGGTCTTTGACATAGCAATATATAAGATGCTTGTATGCCTTCATCCTTTGTCCCCGAGCCACACAAAAGCCAAATTAGATGTTAGGATGAAAAGAAGGCAAAGCCTTTGGTGAGGATTCAAATACACTTGAGCGATTGAGTGAGCCAATGAGGAACAATTTATCTTTTCACAAAAGGGGTGAGAACTCCGAGATAGGATCCTGAAAAGAGTAGAGTGGAATAAAACTAAGTTAAACTGTTCATCCTTTCAACCGGCCAAGATAAGGAGTTTGCTATAAGCCCCATAGGTAAAATGGTGAATTAATACTTTGCTAAGTGATTCAAGTAAAATTTGAGTACTAGTTGTTTATAAAGTTACCTGCAAGAGAAATGACATTGTAGCAACTCCTGATCCACCGAGCCTAAGTTTTTATCTTTGCTCGAAGACGAGCAAAGAGCTAAGCTTGGGGGAGCTTGTTGGCGGTCGTTACAACCCAACTTCGACCACCAATACTCGGGAATAAAAGAGGCGTTATGTAACATTCCATGTACTTAGGTTTTAGTTCTAATAAAGTTCCACGAGTTTTGGTGAGTGTTGCTTATGCAGGTACAATATCTACAAATACGTGCTATAGGGGTAGGAAATGATCAATTCGGCCAAACGACACGTTCGGCCGGTTACCCCCCTTAGCCGTACAGGCCAGCGGGAGCCGTCCACGTCAACCAAACGACAACACACGACACTTGGACGACCGCCAACACATCCCGGAGCACCAACTTGTCATCCTGGGCCGAATCAACTCAAACCCAAGCACCAGAGGCCAGCCCAAGGGGTCCAGGAGCAAGAGGCGGTGCACGGGGGGCGTTCTGGGCTGAAAGCCCAGTTCGGCCGAACCCACCAGTTCGGCCGAACCACCCCCAATGCACCAACCGCCTCCAGGAGTGCATCCATGCCGTCCAGAGCCAAGGCGGTGGATCCAGGGGTTCGGCCAAACCGACCTTTTCGGCCGAACCCGGTCTCTTCGCCCGAATCAACACGGAATATCCCCTGGATCCCTTGGCAGTTACTCCACTCCAAACCGCCATAGGACACCTATATAAGCAGTGGCATACACCTTGTATCACACACAACACAAGAGTAGAGTGAGCGTTGCCAAGTTCCGCCACTTGTATCAGTAGAATAGGGAGAGAGGAGAGGTGAGCGTCCCGGAGAGGAGCCGGAGTGTCAGCCCCTCTTCCCGCTGTACCTCCACGGATGCGGCTCTGCTTCGAGTGACATCCGGGTCATGTCTGGTAACTCTTGTATCTCTTTCTGATTAATTGAGCATTCAGTTCTTACATCTATATACTTGTCTCATTCTTCGTTCAATGCTTAGTTGATTGGTATAACTGTATACTGGTTGCTTAGCTTGGGTGCTTATCTTGCTATAGGAGATAAGTAGTTATTGACTAGTGTAGGAGTGGTTCCTAGACTTGCCAGTAACCTTAGTTTCTGCCCGTCGCAACGGAGGTGGTAGCCGTAAGGTGGTGACAGCCCTTTCGGTCTTCGTAGTCCATCACGTTAGTTCCGGTGTCCTAGGACCCAAGGTTTAGGGTAACCGGCACCCCTTCTCATCCCTTTCTGTGTGTCGGAGGCTCTGTAGTCCCGAAGCAAGTATCTATCTGTATCTTCTGCTCTGCTCAGTCAATCGGTAGAATACCCTTACCAGACCTGTACCCTCTCTACCCTCCTACCTCTTCTCTTCTGTCCTTGTTGTTGTCATCCACCTCATCCATTTCATTCATCCACTCCATCTACCTAGGACAACTTAGTTTAGGATTAGTACACTTCTCGTTCCTCGTGGAAATCGATACCTTGGAATACTCCCGGGTGAAAGCTACATCGGCATCCGTCCACTTGCGGATTTATCTGTAGGCCGTAAGGAGTGCCAACAACCTCCGACCAGAACTAATCTCTATAGTAGTAGTAAGCCTGACGAGCTACATCTGCTATCCCTGCCTCCTGGGAACCTCTTTCACAGGTGTCATAGTGGATTGACCTCGTCCTAGCAGCCCTCGCCCAGTGATCAGGCGTACGGACTTCAAGCATTGTCCTCCAGAAGCTGGGATAGCGGGGGTGTGTCCACCACTCATTGTGGTACTTAGTCACCACGTTGTCAGGGACATAGTGGTTGCGAAGCATCCGCCTGAGGCGCCAATGATAGAAGTTGGTGCCTCCATCCCTGACATAGTCCTCCACAATCCACCTAGGTGCCTCTGCTCCTCGGGCGCTAGAGGCTCCTCCTCCTTATGGTCATCTTCTGATGGATCTCCTACTTCATCATCTCTCCCATCATCACCTTCATCGTCTCCATCAGCACCATCATCATCTCCACCATCACCTTCATCATCCCCATCATCACCATCATCATCAGGATTACCGGTGGGCTCTCCACTCTCAGCTGGCTGAACTGGCTCGTGGTGCTGGCGCTCCTTTAGCTCACGCTCGGAGTCAGAGAGCTCCACCTCCTCGGGCTACTCTTCCTCCTCGGACTCCTCCCATGGGTCTCCTTCCTCTTGCAGCTGCCTCAGGCGTTCATCATCACGCCTGTCTCTCCACTCCTGGTAGGCGTCCTGGTAACGGGTGCCCAGAGCTTGCTCAGGGACATGAGGTAGAAGGTAGCCACAGTTTGTCTTGCGAGCGGTCTGTTTCGTGCGAGCCATCTACTGCTGAAAGGAGACAAAGCCAAAGAAAAAGAAGAAAATTTTAGAAACTTTGCAATAGACAAGGGTAGAGAAAACACAACACCATTTCACAAAAAACTCGACACATTTTATAAATAAAAAAAAAGATCAAGGGCTAAAGAAAATCTAATCGACCGTACTACCTTGGTTGTGATCCTACAGTCAGCACAGCTCTGATACCAATCTATCACACCCAGGTTTACACATAAACCTAAATGCTGCTATATGTGTGCCCAGGAAGTCCACAGAACACATACAACGTACAAATATGGTAAACAAAGTACATATGCTTGAATAAAGTGGTTTTTACATCACAGTTCAATAATAATAAAATGAATAAAACAACGGAAGTCTAATCATTATTCTCAACTAAGCGGAGGCGCAGTCCATAGGGACTCTTACTAGTTGACCACAGCTCAGAAGTATGGTAGATCTTCAGGAAACTCAGTAGCAACAGACTCATATACACCATCTGTTACCCATCCGGGATTTTATTGAATAAATGACAAGTGTAAGTAAACCATTTACTTAGCAAGGATAACACGGGTGTATGAAGGCTCAAAGTAAGGCTAGACATGGCTGAACTGCATTAGCACTTTTAGTTTGTTCATTTTATCATAATCCAAATTACTACATTTAAATGAATCCCAGTTGCAACCCAATTAATAAAGTATAAGTGACATTAAACAATAAACAACTTCAACTTCTAATAAAAAAGGATCCAGGCTGCTCGTGACCGAGAGGACAGCTATCATGATAGATTTACATTCTGCAGAGGTTTCACCCTTTACCCACCGATCGCGTAAAAGCTCAATGGAGCTTTCAACCCCATGTCGAGGTGGCCAAACCTCTTAAATCACATTTCCGTGGTGTGACCGCATCGGGACACTACGAGGCTTTTCACAAGACACCCTAACAAGACAGTGGCCACTAGTTTCAACAAGGCGGTGAGACCCTGTTGGCGGTCGTTATGGCACGTTTTCGACCACCAATACTCGGGAATAAAAGAGGATATATGTGACATTCCATGTACTTAGGTTTATTTCTAATAGAGTTCCACGAGTTTTGGTGAGTTACACTTGTGCAGGTACAACAACGAGAAATGCGTGCTATAGGGGTCAGAATTGACCGATTTGGCCGAACGACTCCGTTCGGCCGGTTAACCCCCTTAGCCGTGCACAACATCGGGAGTCGTCCACGTCAACAATGACCAAGTAGATGACGATGCATGACACGTGGGTGACCGCCACCTCATCTAGGGCCAGATCGACACAAAGACCATCGCCAGAAGCCAGCCCAGGGGGGTCCAAGACCAAAGGCGGTGCTGGGGTGGCCGGCCATGGGCCAGGCCCGGTTCGGCCGAATCTCCCAATTCACCCGAACCGACCCCAGCACCAAAACCAACCAAGGGGGGCAAATCCAGGCCGTGGGAGCAAATGGCGGTGCATCCAAGGGTTCGGCCGGGCAATTCGCCCGAATCACCAGGGGGTACCCCCCCCCGTTCCCTTAGCCGCCACTCCTCTCCACCGTCCTAGTTCACCTATAAATGTAGTGGCATTTCACTTGTAACACACACAAACTCAAGCCAAGGAGCTCTCATCCCACTTCTTTCTAGTAGAGTTAGGATAGTTTAGTTGGGAGTTAGAGTTGAGTCAAACTGTGCCTCGAAGGTTCCGGAGTCGTCTTCAGAAGCTCTGGTATAAGCTCTTGTATATTTACCTTTTCCTTTTCCTTTTGTAAGACTTTGAGTTATCACTATAATTATCTTTATCACTTTGCCCTTGTCATTTATAGCTTGCTTCTACTTTATTCTAGTTGCATCTATATCGTGTTTAGACTATAGTTAGTTGTAGCTCTAGTGCTTCTAGATCTTGATTAAGTCTTTGTCTTAGCTGGTTCTTCGATCTTGCTCAATACTTGTGGTGAATTGTCACTGGGGTATTGACAAGGTTGCTTGCTCTTGCTAGCGGAGTAAGTAGTTGTTGACTAGTGTGGGAGTGGTTCCCAGACTAGCCAGTGGCCTTAGTTTGTCCCCACGTCTACAGAGGTGGTAGCCGTTATGTGGTGACAGCCCTATACGGCCTATGTAGTCCATCACGTTCGTCGTGGCCTGCAGGATCCCAGAGTGTAGGATTTGTGGCACCCCTTATCATCCCTTTCAGCGTGTCATAGGTTCTATTGTCCCGATGCTAAGGCATTAGAGTTAACCCTGATCTCTGAGTACTGGCTCTTCAGCCACTGTATCTCTAAGCCCGAGTGACATAGGTAGATAAAGTACCCAGGATTCCTCTATCTCTTCTCGTTGCTCTCCCAACTATCAATTCCTTCTCTTTCCTATTTGAGCCACCCTTGAGCTGTGTGTCACGGTGTAACCGCTCCTATCCAATACCATTTATTCCCTGTCTTGCTAGTAGTGTACCCTTCTCTGATAGTCTCGAATATCTGTTTGCTAGTAATCTTGCCAAAGCTTCCCTGCGGAAATATAAATTACGATACCTCAGATTACTCCATGGTGAAGTGCTACAACGGTAATTCTGTGCGCTTGCAGAATATTTATATATTTTACTGAGCCATAAGAAAAAACACTGAAACACTCCTTACCCCAGTACTTGGATTCACAATCCTGATATTGGATCGTAAGAAGTGCCAACAAGCATTTCTGGCGCCGTTGCTGGGGAAGCAATTGGCTAGATACTTTCAAACTTTTATCTCGAGCTATCTTAGTTGAGTATACCGCTACTCAAGAGGGTTTATCCTTGCTCTGTTTCGTTGGTCTTGTGAAGCAGAGCAGTGCATGACTGGTTTCAAACTACCGTCAAACTACCAAGAAAATCCAGAGTCTCTTGTGAGGAAAGTGCGACCCCGTGTTGTACCTCCTCAGAAGCAGCTCATTCCGATGAGCCCAGTCTTTCCCGTCGTTGATCTGGCTTCATCGAGGATGGCAAGCAAGACGATCAGTGAGTTCTCTGCTCCATCGAGCTAGAACGTGCGTGTCAGACCAGCTCCACTAGTCGGAGATGGTAACTTCAAGCTCAAGCCTGCCCTCATCAACATGATGCAGGCTAGCCCGTTCTGTGGCAAGCCGCACGAGGATGCCAATGCTCATCTTCAGCATTTTCTGGAGATCTGCAACACCTTCACCATACGTGGAGTAAGCATTGATGCAAGGCAAAACAATGGATTTATGCTAACCGCGAAGCCATAGACACTTGGGATAAGTGCACTAGCGCATTTTTGCTGAAATTCTTTCCGGTTGGGAAAACCAACGCCCTCCAGCAGCTAAAAGATGAAACAGTCCCGAAGGCATAGGATCGCCTCCAGGACTATATATCTGCTTGTCATCACCATGGTATGCAGAGTTGGTTTATCATCCAAGCCTTTTACCACGGGCTTAAAAGCTCTGCCCGTGAGTATCTAGATGCTGCTGCTAGAGGTTCTTTCTTCTCCCTTGAGGAGAGCCGTGCAAAGACCCTCATTGAGAAGATGGTCGAGAACCAAGGTTGGTCTGACGATCGAGCCCAACATCGGACCCGAGGAGTTCACCAGGTGGAAGCTCAGGACATGTTCGCTGCCAAGATGGACCTCCTGATAAAAAAACTGGAGGCCCCTGCTCAAGAAACGGTGCAAGCCATGGATGCTCGCATAACTTGTGAGGTCTATGGCAACACTGGCCTTTCGGGGAGCGACTGCCCCAAAATGCGAGAAGATGCCCACTACATCAACAACTCCAACAACAACGGGTATCGACCGAACAACTACGGCAATCAAGGCTGGAATTTGCGCCCAAACCTCTCATTCGAGAGGCCTCAACAAGGTAACAATTTCAATCCAGCAATTTCAATAATCAGCCATCACTTAGAGATCTAGTGTTTGGCCAGGGTAAAATCACTGAAAATATCAATAAAAAGCTTGCTGCTAACGATAAAATCCTAGAAAGCATAGACTCTAGGTTGGATTCCTTTGCTTCTGCTATGAAAAGTCAACTGAGCTTTAATAAAATGATAGAAACCCAAATTGCTCAGTTAGCTGCAGCCGTTCCTGTCACTGAATCGAGGAAGATTCTGGGGCAACCCGAACCTTCCATCGAAAAAGTAAATGCTGTTACTACGAGATAAGGTAAGGTGTCTCGTAGTACATTCCATACTAATCATGCAGGTAAGATCACGCACATCCAAGTACAAATATCAAGATGGACCTACATACCAAGAGCTGCTAAGAGAGCAATCACGAAGACCTCTCCGGAGAGGAAGGAAGATCCCGGAGTACCCATCATTCAGTGCACGATTTGGAATCGTCGCATTGATGATGCTCTCTGTGATCTGGGGGCCAGCATAAACATCATGTCCAAGGTATTATTTAAGAAATTACTCTACCCTACATTGTCATCTACAAATGCCGAGGTACAACTTGCAGACTCAACGATCCGCTACCCTGAGGGGGTGATCGAGAATGTACCGGTCCGCGTTTGGGGATGTTATGTCCGTACGGACTTTGTCATCCTTGACACGGGGAACGATTATTCATTTCCCCTTGTGTTGGGCCTGCCATTCTTGAACACCGCCCGGGCTAGGATCGATATGGATGCGAGAGAAATCTCGTTCCGTATCGACAGAAGATTGATATACTTCAAGTTTCAACCACGGGAAGAGAAGAAGACAAAGCCTCTCACACCAGAGCAGAAGAGTGCTCATCAATGGAGAGCTGGAAATACTCGGTGGCGAGCAGTTCAAACGGAATGAGCCGACAGGACCAATGCAAGCAGAAGAGATGGATCTTCTCGTAAAGAAATACGAAGAAAACCAAGCCCTCTGGAATTCTCCAGAGGAACCGATCCCACTGCCACCGACACAGAAGAAGAGTAAGAAGATGTGGCGGAAGAAGGTTGCATCACCTGAACCACTCACTCCGGGATCAGACGATGACAAAATCAACTGAGGACAGGAGGAGTCCCGCTCACGGACTTTAAACACGAGCTCTCGCCGCGAGGAAAACAGGTATGTATCTCATGTTTCCCTTCCAAAATTTTATTTTCCATCATTGCATTTGCATGTTTCCTTTTCCAAAATAAATGAACCACTTGTGTAATTAATTTGAAAGAGAGTAGAAATAAATGCAAGCATGGTAAAAATAAATGGATAACGTGCTGAGATTTATTTACAGTGGGTGTAATTCTCATCACTTTTACCCCTTTTAGAACATCTCCATTTATTTACCATCATCACCAACCAGCACAAAACATGTCTACCCCACTCAACATGGCTGCACACTCACCAATTATTACAAAACATGACAGCATAGGAGTGACTCCACTAACTTCCACTTTGGTCATGCCAAAGTGCCCATGCCCTAGTGTTGGACCT
This sequence comes from Echinochloa phyllopogon, assembly GCA_033239725.1. NCBI lineage: Eukaryota > Viridiplantae > Streptophyta > Magnoliopsida > Poales > Poaceae > Echinochloa > Echinochloa phyllopogon. Next base: position 32,485,047 of record BTCW01000014.1, on the reverse strand, counting down.
AGGCAAATTTTTAGTGCATGTGGGAGGCAAGAAAGAGAGCACCCACATGGGGCATTTGGGCGAATTGGCCTAGTTTGGATGAACCACGCCATTCGGCCGAATGAGCCCCAGCTCTCCTCCTTACCTATAAATACCACCCCTTGCTTGCTTGCTTCATTCCACCTTCACACACTGAAAAATTTCCACCAGAAGCTCTCTCTCTCACTCAAGTTCCTTGCTCAAGTTCTTCTTTAGTTCTTGCTCAAGTTGGTTCACTTGCATTGCTGAAAAATCCCAAAAAATATTTTGTCTTTGTTCGATCTTTTTGCTGAAACTTGAACGTGTTTGTAGTGGTTTCTGACACCCACAAGAACGACTAATCTTTTGTGGAGGTTTTCATCCCCGCAAGAATGACTAACTCTCTCGAACGACTGACTTGATTTACTTGTGCTAACCCCATATATTCAGTCCTTCGGGTAGTCGTTGCGCTAACCTTTTGCAGGAAGCATGTCGAAGCTGTTCTCCGCGTTCCGTCGCTCCGCCCGGCAGAGCAAACGCTCGGACGATGCTGGGAGCTCCCCAGCCCCGTCCCGTGGTTCAAGTCGGATGGAGGTGGATGAGTCAGGGGCGGCCGACTTGGGGAGAGGCTTCGCCTCACACCCAACCCGGCAGATCCTGAACGAGAGTGGCATCATTCTCCGGACGGACCGGGAGTGGAACGTCTTCAACATGCTATGCCTGAAGGAGTTTGAGCATACCCGTGTCTACGAGCAGGACCTGCTCATAAGAACGGGTATGGACGAAGAGTTTCGAGAAGTCTTCGAAGCCGTTGGCTGGGGCAACTTCTGGCATGTCGACGAACAAGGTTCGTATCTCCTCACCCTCTAATTTTTTTCGACTCTCACATCTGGAAGGGAGGGTGTTTGCTTTCAAATTTTCAACCAAGAGTATTCCTACTCTTGGAGGGATTTGAGTACGGCTCTGGGTTTTGTTAGTAATTGTTCTTTGGAGCCTGCCAAAACTTTGAAAAGTTTCAGTCGGGACGGGTTCTGGAAAAAGATTTCGGGAAGCACCAATTGTTTTGCACCACGCACTAACAATATTCACAACCCCACCTTGTGTTTCATGCATCGGTGGATGGCTATGATGGTGTTTCCACGTTCTGATTTGCGTCCCATCAATGTAGTCGAGTTGCGATTCTTATACGCCACGGTTAAACGAGTTGTTGTTTCTCTGGTAAAAGATTTGGTTGCCCATTGGATGTCATATCACTCTCGCGTGGGTAGCGTGGTGGTGACTTCTCTAGTCATCCGCCTTGGTAACTAGTTGGGCGTTTTGGAGGGCACCCAACTTGTGTACTTAGAGACAGCGCGACCCATCATGGATGCTGAGCACTTTGTGCAAGGTCACATGATACGAAGGGCGCCCGATGCAACGCTGGTTATGATCTGTCGTGGTTATACAACTGAGGTGCCCTTGCCTTGTGCAGGACTGAGGTTGTATACCGCTAAGAAATTAACACTCCGGTTGAGTACCGAGGCGGATGACTCTCCTCCTCGGAGAGAGCCGGCTCGGCACAATGTTGCAGGAGAGGGGCCATTTACCCGGGGGCAAGCCAGGCGTGATGCCAGACTTTTCACTGCTCAAGAACCAGAAACTTCACCGACGCAGCCACATCGACACACGTCTGCATTCGAGGCAGCTTACGATGCATACGGTGGTTCTGGGACATCCGGAGCAGGAGGCTCTAGACAACCCCAGGACCTAGACTACTTCACCTCAAGCTACTGGGACTATGCTCCGAGTACGGACTTAGAGTACTCCCAGGGATGGTATGGAGGAGGGTACGACAGTGCCTCGTGACCATACTTCCCTGGGCACTCTCAGTCCGCACGATTCGCTGCACCCAGTGGCTACGACATCGGTCGAGAGTTGTCTTACATCTCTGACCGAGTCGACCTCCTCGACGACTGTACATGGAGCATTGAAGACACCCTGGCACGCCATTCTCAGTATCACCAAGAGAATAGCGGTGTGCTGGACTCTCTATGGTATGACGTCCAACAGCAGACGGATCAAATGTCAGAATACTTTTCGAAGTTTCGATCCTACCAGTGAAGAATCCAAGCTTTGGGGAGGACCCCCATCAGGTATGTTCGACGTCCCTTCAGCACTTTGATCTTGCATTTGCCATTTCCCTTTCCATTTTATTTCCACCTTAAAATGAAAACACCAAAAATATTTCCCTTAAATAAAATAACTCCCAACTATGCATGGAATGAACCATATGCCTCTCACCTTGGACATAATGAATAGTTGTTCTGTCATCAATTTTGCAAGTGCCTTGTTTTCAACTAGTCGCTTTATAGTACTTGAGTTATTTGGCATGAGTAAAATGAACCTGAAAACCTCGTGGGAGCACATGCTTTATTCCAAGAGGAATGATATAGTGAGATTTGGTTGAGTTCTCGCTTTTGCTCTTAGTACGGTGAATATCTCAGATGTCTTTTGCTTTCAAAAATAAAATAAAGTTCCTCATTGGTCAAAAATACCTACCAAAGCCATATGCTAAGCTTAGTCAAAAATTTCTACTCATATGCTACTTGTTGTCTTAGTGAGCTTTGTCAAATTGTTGTGACCTTTGGGTGAAACCTTCATGCTTCTAAGATCGAGATTCACGTACACACCACACTCCCTTGCAATTCCTACACTGGGAGTTAGCAAATATTGCCATCATCCATTCATAAAATAAATACTCCATGTTCTATGATCTCCTCTCCAAATATCCTTGAATAGAGACATGGGCTATGCAAAAAGAAAAGCATGCCAAAGAGCATGGCAAAAAGAAAGAGAAAAAGAAAAGCATGCCAAAGAGCATGGCAAAAATAAGAAATAAGAAAAGCATGCCAAGTGCATGGCAAAAATATGAGCAAAAAATAGATAGCCCATGTTCTCAAAAATAAGTCAAGGGGAGGAAGAATCATCCCAAGGAGTTCCACCACATTCCACATTCCACTCCACATATTCCACACACTTGCACTTCTCGATCTAAAGGTATGATTTGGTTCCCCAAAGATCCGGTCTTTGACTTAGCAAAATATAAGATGCAAGTCGGCCTTCATCCTTTGTCCCTGAGCCACACAAAAAGCTTTGTTAGATTTTAGGATGAAAGAAGGCACAAGCCTTTGGTGAGGATACAAACACCACTTGGGCGATCGAGTGTACCAATTGAGGAACAAATTTCAATTTTTGAAAATTGTGGAAACTCCGAGATGGGACCCTGAAAAGAGTAGGAGTGGAATAAAAAACTGAGTTAAGCTGTTCAACCTTTCAACCGCGTAAGACAAGGAGATTGCTATAAGCCCCATTGGTAAAATGGTGAGTTAAACTTTGCCAATGATTCGAGTATTTTCGAGTACTAGTTGTTTATAAAGTTACCTACAAGAAAATTGACATTGTAGCAACTCCTGATCCACCGAGCCTAAGTTTTTATCTTTGCTCGAGGACGAGCAAAGGTCTAAGCTTGGGGGAGCTTGTTGACGGTCATTACGACACGTTTTTGACCACCAATATTCGGGAATAAAAGAGGATATATGTGACATTCCATGTACTTAGGTTTATTTCTAATAGGGTTCCACCAATTTTGGTGAGTTACACTTGTGCAGGTACAACAACGAGAAATACATGCTATTGGGGTCGGAATTGACCGACTCGGCCGAACGACTCCGTTCGGCTAGTTACCCCCCTTAGTCGTGCACAACATCGGGAGTCGTCCACATCAACAATGACCAAGCAGATGACTATGCATGACACGTGGGCGACCGCCACCTCATCCTGGGCCAGATCAACACGAAGACCATCACCAGAAGCCAGCCAAGTGGGGTCCAAGACCAAAGGCGGTGCTGGGGAGGCCGGCCACGGGCCAGGCCCGGTTCGGCCGAATCTCCCAATTTGCCCGAACCGACCCCAGCACTAGAACCGACCAAGGGGGGCAAATCCAGGCCGTGGGAGCAAATGGCCGTGCATCCAAGGGTTCGGCCGAATCCTAGGATTCGCCCGAACTCGGGCAATTCGCCCGAATCACCAGGGGGGTACCCCCTGGTTCCTTTGGCCGCCACTCCTCTCCACCGTCCTAGTTCACCTATAAATGCAGTGGCATTTCACTTGTAACACACACACACTCAAGCCAAGGAGCTCTCATCCCACTTCTTTCTAGTAGAGTTAGGATAGTTCAGTTGGGAGTTAGAGTTGAGTCGAGCTGTGCCTCGGAGGTTCCGGAGTCGTCTTCAGAAGCTCTGGTATAAGCTCTTGTATCTTTTCCTTTTCCTTTTGTAAGACATTGAGTTATCACTATAGTTATCTTTATCACTTTGCCCTTGTCATTTATAGCTTGCTTCTACTTTATTCTAGTTGTAGCTCTAGTGCTTCTAGATCTTGATTAAGTCTTTGTCTTAGCTGGTTCTTCTATATTGCTCAACACTTGTGGTGAATTGTCACTGGGGTATTGACAAGGTTGCTTGCTCTTGCTAGCGGAGTAAGTAGTTGTTGACTAGTGTGGGAGTGGTTCCCAGACTAGCCAGTGGCCTTAGTTTGTCCCTACGTCTATGGAGGTTGTAGCCGTTAGGTGGTGACAGCCCTATACGGCCTACGTAGTCCATGACGTTCGTCGTGGCCTAGAGGATCCCAGAGTGTAGGATTGGTGGCACCCATTCTCATCCCTTTCTACGTGTCATAGGTTCTATTGTCCCGACGCTAAGGCATTAGAGTTAACCCTGATCTCCAATTACTGGCTCTTCAGCCACTGTATCTCTAAGCCCGAGTGACATAGGTAGATAAAGTACCCAAGATTCCTCTATCTCTTCTCGTTGTCCTCCCAACTATCTTCCTTCTCTTTCCTATCTGAGCCACCCTTGAGCTGTGTGTCATGGTATAACCACTCCTATCCAATACCATTTATCCCCTGTCTTGCTAGTAGTGTACCCTTCTCTGATAGTCTCAAATATCTGTTTGCTAGTAATATTGCCAAAGCTTCCATGCGGAAATATAATTTATGATACGTCGGATTACTCCCTGGTGAAATGGTACAGCGGTAATTTTGTGCGCTTGCAGAATATTTATGTGTTTTACTGAGCCATAAGAAAAACCACTGATACACTCCTTACCCATGTACCTGGATTCACAATCCTCATATTGGATCGTAAGAAGTGCCAAGAGACCCTAGGCACCGAGATTGACTGACGCTCATGGCGCAACAATGTGTAACACCCTAAAAATGCCTAATTAAAATTTTTAGTAATTAATTTAGTTTTATTAACTGTGCTCATATTTAATATAAGGAAAAAATAAACTATTTATGAGAATTTAAAATCAAATATAAGATGTAGAAACATTTTTGATGCATTCATGCTGCTGCATTAGGTTTTGTTTGTTAGTGATTCAAATTGCAATTTAAATCTAATTTCAATTCAAATTAGAATTGCTTTGTTTTGAGCCCTAGAAAAGTTGTTTGAGCCTGAGTTTAGTTTTGCCCCCTGGACTCTTTCCCCCGCCTGTTCTCTCTCCCTCAACTCGTTCTCCCGAGCAGCCTAGCTCCGCAGTTTCCCTTTCTCGCTCAGCCCAGCTAGGCCCAGCAGCTCCCCCCGCCTCCACTCCCGGCCCAGCCGTCTTCACCCGCGCCCGGCCTACTTCGCCAACCCAGTGAGCCGCTCGGCCCAGCACCCCATCCGGCCCGCTCCCTCGCCTTAGCCGCTGCCACGCGGGACCCACCGGTCGGGTCCGTCCCCTACCTCCGACCGAGCCAGAGTCGGACTCGAGCCCGAGCTCGACTCGACTCGGGTCCCACGGCGTGCACGTCAAGGAACCCCGGGGCCACGCACCCACCCCATAAATGCCAACGACCGCCGCCCCCAGGCACCCATCAATTTGCGTTGCAAAACCCCAGCCACCCGAGCTTTTCTGCGCCACGCCGCCGCCTTCGAGCTCGAGCGCCGCCACCGTTGATCTGCTGTTTCACCGCCACTCTGCGCCTCTCATCTTCGCCACAACCTTCGCGCCGAGATAATGAAGCTTCCGCACCCTTTCTTGCTCACTCTCTCGCCCCGATGCGCGCACGCCGCCTCGCCGGAGCTCCACCGTTGTTGCTCATCGTCGTTCGCCGTCGTCGCCACGTTTTCGCCGACTACAACCCCCCAGCCGTGTTCTCCTCGCGCACTAAAGCCGTAGATGAAAACCAGGCACGAAACCATGGCCTGCAGCTAGAGTTCTGTCACACCCGGATTTTCACAAAAACCTGAATGCGGCCATATGTGTGCCCAGGAAGTCATAGTACACATATAGCGAACAAATATGATAAACAGAGAACATATGCTGGAATAAATTCTTCTTTAAATAAAGTGTTTACATCAGAGTGCTTCATAAATGATCTAAGCAATAATAGCAGAAGACTAATAACACTCTCAACTAATGGAGCCGCAATCCACAGGGACTCTGACTGGGAGATCACAACTCAGTAGAACGGTAAATCTTCTAGAAACTCAGCAGCATACTCATGCCCAGCCCAATCTGTTTATCCATCCAGGATTTTGTTGAATAAAATGACAAGTGTAAGTAAACAATTACTTAGCAAGTATAGCACGGGTATGAAGGCTCAAAATAGGCTAGACACGACTTAACTGCATTAGCATTTTTAGTTGGTTCATTTTAACATCAACCAATTTACTACAAGTGAATGATACTCGGTTGTAACCCAATTAATTAATTAAATAAACATCATCTTCTAATCAAAAAGGATACAGGGCGCTCGTGACCCTAAGCAAGGCTATCATGATAGATTTTACACTCTGCAGAGGTTTCGCCCTTTACCCACCAGTCGCGTAAAAGCTCAAACGAACTTTAAACCCAACCACGCGGAGGTGGATCAGACCTCACAAACCACACTTCCGAGGTGTGATCGCATAGGGACTCTACAAGGTTTTTCACAAGACACCCTAACAAGGCAGTGGCCACTATGGTACAACACAGGTAGTATGGCCCTAGGCACCGACATTGACGTACGCCTATGGAGTCACACCATAAGGGGGTAGATGGCGTCCAGAGCGCGGGCATCACACCCAACAATGCGCAACGTGCGGAGTTCCCAATCGCAGGGATTCCCAACACGGGACTGTGCCTCACGGGGGCATAGCCGACGGATCATTCGTCCTCAGTGGATCAAACCATACACTCACGAGTGGTTCTCATAGCGCTGTCGGCCACTCCTGTAACCATTGACAAGCTAGAGACGTACAAGCTACTTGACCAAGACCAGAGCCATAATAGTTCTAGCGGTGGCGACAGGCTCCTGGGTTGCCGATTTAAGAACCGGACCTTACAGAGAGACACTAGAACAAAGCACGAAGCACATGCTCTAGTTCCCTAAACCAAGTTGCTAGAAAGCAAGTTTTATCATAATGTTAAAGTGAACCATTATGTCAAAATTAACAGTTAAATAATGGTGACAGTAGCTGCGCATAGCAAAATCTACCCATATGCATAAACCCAAGGTAATCAAAGGATAGGAGTAAACAAACTAGGTACAACCTTAATAGGACATCAATTTCGACACATGCATATGAAAGTAAATGTATATAAAAAGTATGTTTAGGTAGCTAGGATTGTCCGTGCTATAACTTGCCTACCTCGAAGGGCGGCGGCGGCTGCTGCTGCTGTGAGTCCTGCTCCAGAAAGTCCTCCACGTACCCAAACTCCAAATCGTACGGCTCACCGACCGGGCACGAATCACCATACAAGCGAGAACGCAAACCAATACATGCAAACAAATAATAATCTATTAGAACAGTACACCAAATAGTAGAAAGAGTATAAATAAAGGTTCTAGAAATATTCTATGCTTCTCTACGAACACATGAGCGCGAAAATCACACTAATCGGAGGTAAAACGAAAAAGATATGGATTTTCTAAGTTTCAGGGACCTACTTTCCAGTTTTAAAAGTTTCCAGGGGCTTATTTGAAATAAAACAGGGACCTAAAGATAATTTTGTATAAAAACCCGAGGGCCTACACGTGAAAATACTTAAACAGGACTGCGGGTTCTAATTTTCAAAAGCTCAGGGGGCTAAACGAAGAAAACCAGACCTAACTGTAATTATTTTTTAATAGGAATGGACCGCGGGTTGATTTGCAAATAGTGGAAGGATTCTTTAGCAAATTTGCTCGGCTGACTGGTAAGTTGAAGTTTGACTCGGCGGGGAGGTTAACTGGCGACCGTCCGATCTAGATCCAAGGGCTAGGATCGGATCGGGGTTGGGGGCAGTCGGCGACAGTAGAAAGGCGGCGGCGCCGCCGCTGTACGCCGGGGAAGCTCGCCGGAGCAGAGGCGATCTCGAGCTGGGGTGCACCAAATGCTATGGGGATTGGCCCTACAACATCGGGGAAGAGTGGCGAGCATGGCTGGGGGGTTCAAGTCGAAGGACGGAGCTCCGGCGCGGCGACCGACGTGGGCCAGCGGCCGAGGAACTACGGCGAGCGGGTTGGAGTGCTGGGGGAGAGGGTGAGCGAGAAGTAGCTCTAGGGGGCCTTACCTTTGTGCAAAGCACCTAGGGGGGTCGAATTGGAGCGTGGCAGCGCCGGGGCGGAGTTCGTCGGCGATCGGCGGAGCTCCGAGGCGGCGCGCGCGGGGAGGGGTGCTTGGGACGCTCGGGGCTCTATGCGAAGCTTGGTGAGGCTCAAGGGTGCGGCGGACGGCTTTTATAGGGCTGGGGGGGCACATTGGGCAGGTGAGCCGGAGATCGGCGGCGGCCAACGATGGGGGGGGGGGTTCCTAAGGCGGAGCTTCTTGCCTTGCTCGGGCGCGCCGGGAAAGGAAGGGAGCGGGGGCGGGGGGAAGGTGCCACGAAGCTTCGGCGGGCCCACTGTCACGGGGACGGGCGCGGGGAGGTGCCAGCGCGGCCGGGTGGAGCGGCGTGATTCGCGCTGGGGAGGAGGGAGCGCGGTGAGAGGTGGAAGGGGAATCCGACAGGCGGGGCCCGCCTGTTGGTGGGAGGGGGAGAGGCGAAGGGGAGGCGCGCTGTGGCTGGGCCGAGCGACGCTGTTGGGCTGAGCGAGGGAAAAAAAGGCAGAGGGGATGGAGGGAGCTGGGCGTTGGGTGGGAAAGGAATGCCCAGGCGAGAGATGAGGTGGTTGGGCCGGGGAGAAAAAGAGAAGGGTGCTGGGCCGTGCTAGGGAGAAATAGAGGGAGCAAATGTGGACCGAGGAGAAAGTTTAGGGAGCAAAAACAGACTTGGCTGAATTAACTTTTCTAGGACTCCAAACAAGGTGATTCAAATTTGAATTTAAATAAATTTAAATTCTCGTTTGAATCACAAGCAATACTAAAATAAATGCAGCAGGATGAATGCAACAAAAATATTTGATTTTAATTTTCATAAATAATTCATTGAACCTATATTAATTATGAACAAATTAAATAAAAGCCAATTAATTACTAAAAATTTTAAATAGGAAATTTTTGGGTGTTACAAACCTACCCACTGTTGGCGGTCGTTACAGACCGATTTCCGACCTCCAACCAAGTATAAAATGAACACAATGGAATCACACACCATAGCTATAGGACTTATTTCTAACCATTTCCATGAGTTTTGGTGTTTATTCGATTCCAGGAGGCACATGACCAGAGTTGAGGCAAAAAGCATAAGAAAAGATGTGTTCGGCCGAATCCCGTGATTTGACCGAACTTCGTCTATGAACCCAGTGGACCAGAAGACGGGAGAGGCCCAAGTCCATCTCGACCAAAGCCCGTCAGTCCACCAGAAGGCCTCCAACTCATCCCAGACCGAGGAACCGACCTGCCAACCGACCCAGCAAGTGATCCAGCACGTGGGAGGAGCGAAGGCGGTGCAGAGGGCGGTTCGGCCGAACTTCCCGGGTTCCGCCGAACCCCCCAGTTCGCCCGAATCAAGCCCACTGCCTCACAACCGACCCTGGGAAGTGATCTTGACCATAGAGGGCAGAGGCGGTGCAAAATGGGTGGTTCGGCCGAACTGGGCAGTTCGGCCGAACCGACCCCGTTCGGCCGAACGCGGCATCTTCGGCCGAAGATTATGGAACCGCCTCTGAGGTTGCTTGGCCGCTGCTCCATCCTCTACAGCCCTTCCTTGCTATAAGTAGGACCCTCCAGCACCTATATCAAACACACAACACAAGAGTAGAGTGAGCGTTGCTAAGTTCCGCCACTTGTATCAGTAGAATAGGGAGAGAGGAGAGGTGAGCGTCCCGGAGAGGAGCCGGAGTGTCAGCCCCTCTTCCCGCTATACCTCTACGGATGCGGCTTCACTTCGAGTAACATCCGGGTTGTGTCTGGTAACTCTTGTATCTCTCTCTGATTAATTGAGCATTCAGTTCTTACTTTTATATGCTTGCTGGTTCTTCGTTCAATGCTTAGTTGATTGGTATAACTGTATACTGGTTGCTTAGATTGGGTGCTTATCTTTCTATAGGAGATAAGTATTAGTTGACTAGTGTAGGCGTGGTGCCTATACTTGAGACTAACTTAGTTTATTCCCGTCACAACGGAGGTGGTAGCCATAAGGTGGTGACAGCCCTTCCGGTCTTTGTAGCCCATCACGTTAGTTCCGGTCCGTAGGATTCCCCAGATGGGAAATAGTGGTACCCTGTTGGCGGTCGTTACAGCCCAAATCCGACCACCAATACTCGGGAATAAACGAGGTTATATGCAACATTCCATGTACTTTGGTTTTATTTCTAATAAAGTTCCACGAGTTTTGGTGAGTGTCACTTGTGCAGGTACAACTATGACAAATATGTGCTATTGGGGCCGGAAATGACCGAATCGGCCGAGCGACTCCGTTCGGCCGGTTACCCCCTTAGCCGTGCAAGTCACTGGGAGCAGTCCACGTCAACCATGACCGAGCAACAACATCACACACAACGTGGACGACCGCCAACTCATCCCGAAGGACCGACACGTCACCCTGGGCCAGAACAACACGAGTCCAAGCTATCAGGGGCAGCCCAGGAGGGGTCCAGAGGCATAGGCGGTGCTGGGGGGCAGGCCAGGGCCTCCAGGCCCATTCGGCTGAAGTAGGCGGTTCAGCCGAACTGCCCCCATGGCACAACCACCTCCCCAGGCTGCATCTCAGCCCTTGGGAGCCAAGGCGGTGGATCGGAGGGTTCGGCCGAACCCCCTGGTTCGCCCGAACCGACGTCCCCGGCCGAAATCCCAGGGGGTACCCCCCTGGTCCCTTGGCGGCTACTCCAGCCCCAACCGTCGTATGCAGCTATAAATAGGACCCCATACCCCCTCTTGTAACACACACCAATCCAAGGAGCTCATTTACACTTTCATTCTAGTAGAGTTAGGATAGTTTAGTTGGGAGTTAGAGTTGAGTCGAGCTGTGCCTCGGAGGTTCCGGAGTCGTCTTCAGAAGCTCTGGTATAAGCTCTTGTATCCTTTACCTTTTCCTTTTGCAAGACTTTGAGTATCAATATAGTTATCTTTATCACTTTGCCTTTGTCATTTATATCTTGCTTCTACTTTATCCTAGTTGCAGCATATATCTTGTTTAGACTATAGTCAGTTATAGTTCTAGTGCTTGTAGTCCTGTTTAAGTCTTTGTCTTGGCTGGTTCTTCGATCTTGCTTGATAGTGGAGGTGAATTGTCACCAAGTGTATTGACAAGGTTGCTTGCTCTTGCTAGCAGAGTAAGTAGTCGTTGCCTAGTGTAGGAATGGTTCCTAGACTAGTCGGTGGCCTTAGTTTATTCCCATCGCAACGGAGGTGGTAGCCGGGAGGTGGTGACAGCCCTTTCGGTCTTCGTAGCCCATCACGTTAGTTCCGGTCCGTAGGATCCCCCAGTTGGGAAATAGTGGCACCCCTTCTCATCCCTTTCTGCGTGTCCACCGGTTCCCTTGTCCCGATGCTAAGACATTAGAGTTATCCCAGATCTCCTAGCGCTGGCTCTGTAGCCGCTGTATCTCTAAGCTAGAGTGACATAGGTAGATAAAGTATCCAGGAAATATAAATTACGATACCTCGGGATACTCCCAAGTGAAGTGCTACAGCGGTGATTCTGTGCGCTTGCAGAATATTTCTATATTTTACTAAGCCATAAGGAAAACCACTGAAACACTCCTTACCCCAGTACCAGGATTCTTAATTCTGATATTGGATCGTAAGAAGTGCCAACAAGCATTTCTGGGGCCGTTGCCGGGGAAGTCTTTGGCTAGATTATTTTTTTGAACTTTTATCTTGAGCTATCTTAGTTGCGTGCCGCTACTCAAGTGGGTTTATCCTTGCTCTGTTCGTTGGTCCTTGTGGAGCAGAGCAGTGCATGACTGGTTTCCAACTACCGTCAAACTTCCAAGAAAATCCGGAGTCACTTGTGAGGAACGTACGACCCCGTGTTGTACCTCCTCAGAAGCAACTCCTTCCGACGAACCCAGTCCTTCCCGTCGTTGACCAGGCTACATCGAGGATGGCAACCAAGACGATCCGTGAGTTCTCCGCTCCATCAAGCGAGAACGTATGTATCGAACCAGCTCCGCCAGTCGGAGATGGTAGCTTCGAGCTGAAGCCAGCCCTCATCAACATGGTACAGGCTAGCCCATTCTGTGGCAAGCCACACGAAGATGGCAATGCTCATGTCCAGCATTTCCTGGAGATTTGCAACACCTTCACCATCCACGGAGTAAGTATCGATGCCATTCGCCTTCGTTTATTTCCATTCTCATTATTAGGCAAGGCGAAACAATGGTTTTATGCTAACCGCGAAGCAATAGACACCTGGGATAAATGCACTGGCGCTTTCTTGCTAAAATTCTTTCCGGTTGGAAAAACCTACGCCCTCAGGAACAAAATAGTTAGTTTCCAGCAGTTAAAAGATGAAACAGTCCCGGAGGCATGGGATCGCCTCCAGGACTATATTTCTGCTTGTCCTCACCATGGTATGCAGAGTTGGTTCATAATCCAAACTTTCTATCACGGGCTGAGAAATTCTGCCCGTGAGTACCTGGATGCTGCTGCTGGAGGCTCGTTCTTCTCTCTTGAGGATAGTCGTGCGAAGGCCCTCATAGAGAAGATGGTCGAGAACCAAGGTTGGTCCGACGACCGGACTCAACCAAAGACCCGAGGAGTTCACCGAGTTGAAGCTCTGGACATGCTCGCTGCCAAGATGGACCTCCTGATGAAGAAACTGGAGGCCCCTGCTCAAGAAACAGTGCAAGCCATGGACGCTTGCATGACCTGCGAAGTCTGTGGCAACACTAGCCATTCGGGGAATGACTGCCCCGAAACGTGAGAAGATGTCCACTACGTCAACAACTCCAATAACAACGGGTACCGACCGAACAACTACGGCAACCAAGGCTGGAATCCGCGCCCAAACCTCCCTTTTGAGAGGCCTCAACAAGGTAATAATTTCAATTCCAGCAACTTCAATAATCAGTCATCTTTTAGAGATCTTGTGTTTGGCCAGATGAAAATAACTGAAAATATCAATAAAAAGCTTGCTGCTAATGATAAAACTCTAGAAAGCATAGACTCTAGGATGGAATCATTTTCTTCTGCTATGAAAAGTCAACTGAGCTTTAATAAAATGATAGAAACTCAAGTCACTCAGTTAGCTGCTGCGGTTCCTGTCACTGAATCGGGGAAGATTCCGGGGCGACCCGAACCTTCCATCGAAACAGTGAATTCCATCACTACCAGGCATGGTAAGATGTCTCGTAGTATCTTCCGAACCAACCACGTAGGGAAGATCGCACGTATGCAAGTGCTGACACCAAGATGGACCTACCTGCCGAGATCTGCAAAAAGGGCAATCATCAAGACCTCTCCGGACAGGAAGGAAGATCCCGGAGTGCCCATCATTCAGTGCTCGATCTGGAATCGTCGCATTGATGATGCACTCTGTGATCTGGGGGCAAGCGTCAACATCATGTCTAAGGTATTATTTAAGAAATTACGCTACCCTACTTTTTCACCTACTACTGCCCAGGTACAGCTTGCGAACTCAACCATCCGCTACCCCGAGGGGGTGATCGAGAATGTACCGGTCCGAATCTAGGGACGATATGTCCCTGTGGACTTTGTTGTCCTCGACACGGGGAACGAGCATTCGTTTCCCCTTGTGTTGGGCCGACCATTCTAAACACCACCCGGGCTAGGATCGATATGGATGCGAGAGAAATCTCGTTCCGTATCGACGGAAGGTTGACTTACTTCAAGTTTCAACCCCGGGAAGAAAAGAAGGCAGAGCCACTCACACCAGAGCAGAGAAGCGCCGAGTGTTTCCTTAAGGCTCTCATTAATGGAGAGCTGGAAGTACTCGGTGGTGAGCAGCTCAAGTGGAACGAGCCGACAAAACCGACAAGTGCAGAAGAAATGGATTTCCTCGTAAAGAAATACGAGGAAGAACAAGCCCTCTGGAATTCTCCAGAGACACCGATCCCACCGCCACCAACAACGAAGAAGAAGAACAAGAAAATATGGCGGAAGAAGGTTGCATCGTCCGAGTCATCCACTCCGGGACCGGACGATGACAAGAACAACTGAAGACAGGAGAAGTCCCGCTCGCGGACTTAAAAGCTGAGCTCTCACCGCGAGGAAAACCGGTATGTATCCCATATTTCCCTTCCAATTTTTAAATTTCCAATTGCATTTGCATGTTTCCCTTTTCAAAATACTGAACCACTTGAGTAATTAATTTGAGAAAGAGTAGAAAATTTTGCAAGCTTGGTTTAAATAATTGGACATATGCTGAAATTTTAACTAGGGTGGATGTAATTGGTAATTTTTATCATTTTCATCCCTTCTAGAACATCTCCAATTATTTACCATCACCACCAACCAGCAACAAACATGTCTACCCCACTAAAAATGGCTGCACACTCACCAATTATCACATACATGGCAGCATGGGAGTGACTCCACTAAAATCCACTTTGGTCATGTCACATTTCCATATTACCTACCACTAAAAACCACTAACAGGACCTTGGAAATTGTTGGCCACACAAAATTTCGTGGAATCAAAGCAAGGGGAGGTGCTCCACTCAGGGAGGAGTGGCCTGGCCACCAGGGCCTAGTTCGCCCGAACCATCCAGTTCGGCCGAACCAGGGACCTGCCTCCCCTCGGCCTATAAATGCTGGTGCAGGCTTGAGAGCTCCTCACACATTCATTCACTCAGAAAAATTCTGCTAGGAGCTCTCTCTCTCTCTCTCTCAAATTCTTTGCTCTAGTGCTTGCTCAAGTTCTCCCCAAGTTCTTGCTCAAGTTTTGGTTCACTTGCATCACTAGAAAATCCCAAAAAATATTTTGCTCTTGTTGTGATCTTTGTGCTGCATTTCTAGACAATTTTGTGGTGGTCACCGACACCCATAAGAACGACTAACCTTTTGTGGTGGTTTTCATCCCCGCAAGAACGACTAACTATCTCGAACGACTGACTTGATTTTCTTGTGCTAACTATATTTATATTCAGTCCTTCGGGTGGTTGTTGCACTAACCTTTTTGCAGGAATCATGTCGAAGTTCTTCACTTCGCTCCGTCGTTCCGCCCGGCTAGGCCGATGATCAGATGATGCTGGGAGCTCCCCAGCTCCGTCTCGAGGCTCGAGCCGGATGGACACGGACGAGCACGGAGCAGCCGGCTCGGGATGGGGCCATGCCACGCCCCCAGCCAGGCAGCTCCTGAGCGAGAGTGACATCAACCTTAGAACAGAAAGGGAGCGGAACACCTTCAACGAGCTTTGACTGAAGGAGTTCAAGCATACCCGTGTGTTTGAGCAAGATTTGCTTAGGGACACGAGGATGGACGTAGAGTTCACGGAAATTTTCCAGGCCATTGGCTGGGAGAATTTCTGGCACATCAACGAAGAAGGTTCGTACCTGCTCACCCTTGAATTTCTCTCGACTTTGGTTTCTGAAACTGGGGGGATTCGTTTTCGGTTCTTCAACCAAGAGTTCGTCTACTCTTGGAGGGATTTTAGTTCGGGTCTCAGATTTTCAAGTCGTTGTTCATTAGACCCGAACGAAGCACTTAAAAGATTTGACCGGGTGGCATTTTGGAAAAAGATTTCAGGGGATACCAACTGTCATGCGCCACACACGAACAGCATTCATAACCCCACTTTGTGTTTCATGCATCGTTGGGTGTCTATGACGGTATTCCCCCGGGCAGATTTGCGCCCTGTCAACACCATCGAGTTGCGGGTTCTTTTTGCCATGGTCAAGCAGATTCCCTATTCACCTGTGAAAGACATGGTTGGTCACTGGCTGTCTCATATTTCTCGTACCGGTGGCATGGCGATGACTTCTCTAGTCACTCGCCTCGCTAACCACCTGGGCGTCCTCCAAGGCGCCCGGCTCACGTACATCGAGACAGCGCGTTCCGTCGTGGATGCCGAGCACTTCGTGCAAGCCCACATGATACGGCGGACGCCTGACGCAACGCTGGCAATGATTTATCGTGGCTATACAACTGAAGTGCCTTTTCCTTGTGCAGCACTAAGGTTGTATACCACGCCGAAACTAACTCTTCAGTTGAGGACCGAGTCGGACGATTCTCCACCTTGGAGAGAGCCCGCTCGGCACAGCGTTGCAGGTGACAGACCCGTCACGAGGGGACGAGCCAGGCGTGATGCTGGGCTCGCCACCTCACAGGAGCCGGAAGATGTACCACAAATGCCGCACCGACACACTTCCGCTTTTGAGGCCACCTACGACATGTACACCGGCGCTGGGACGTCCGGAGCAGGAGGCTCCGGGCAGCATCAGGAGCCGAACTACTTCACCTCAGGACGCTGGGACTATGGCCAGGACACGGACTCTGAGTGGTCCGGGAGTCGGTATGGAGGGGGATACGACAGTGCCTCCCAGCCATACTACCCCGGATACTCACAGTCCGCACGCTTCGACTACGGCCGGGAGTTGTCCTACATCTCCGACCGAGTCGAGCTCATCGACGACCGTACCCGAGAGATCCAGGACACACTAGCCCGCCATTCTCAGTACCATCAAGAGAATAGCGGGATGGTGTCATCTATCCAGCACGACGTCCACGAACAAGCGGAACAGCTGAGCCAGTACCTCTCAAGGCTCAACCCCTACCAGTGAAGAGTCCAAGCTTGGGGGAGGACCCCCACCAGGTATGTCCCGATTTATCCAGCACTTTGATCATTTAATTTCCCTTTCATTTCCCTTCATGATAGTTTGCATTTGAAAAAAATGAAAATGCCAAAAATATTTCCCTTAAACAATATTTCCCTTGAATTAAATAACTCCCAACTATGCATGGAATAAATCATATGCCTCTCACCTTGGAAATGATGAATAGTTGCTCTGTCATTAATTTTGCAAGTACCTTGTTTCAACTAGTTGCTAGATTGTGCTTGAGTTATTTGGCATGAGTAAAAATGATCCTGAAAACCTTGTGGGAGCACATGCTTTATTCCAAGTCTAAGTTGTTGTGGGGATTGATATAGTGAGAATTTGGTTAAGTTCTATTCTGCTGTTAGTACGGGGAAAATCTCGGAAATTTATGCTTTCAAAATAAAACAAGTTCCTCATTGGTCAAAATACCTACCAGAGCCATATGATAAGCTTAGTTGAAAATTTCTACTCATATGCCGCTTGTTATCTTAGTGAGCTTTGTCAAATTGTTGTGACCTTTGAGTGAAGCTTTCATATTCTTAAAGATCGAGACCCACGTACACACACCACCTCTCACTTGCAATTCCTACACTGGGAGTTAGCAGACATTTTCCATCATCCATCCACAAAAATAAATGCTCCATGTTCGATGACTTCCCTCTCCAAATATTCTTGATAGAGACATGGGCTATGCAAAAAGAAAAGCATGCCAAAGAAGCATGGCAAAAAAAAAGAAAAGCATGCCAAGTGGCATGGCAAAAATATGAGAATAAAAGATAGCCCATGTTCTTGAAAATAAATCAAGGAGACGGAGTTTCATCCAAGGAGTTCCACCATATTCCATTCCACCATTCCACCATATTCCACTCCATTCATATCCACACACTTGCACGTCTCGATCTTAAGATGTGATTTGTCTCCTCAAAGATCCGGTCTTTGACTTAGCAAAATATAAGATGCATGCATGCTTTCATCCTTTGTCCCTGAGCCACACAAAAAGCCATATTAGATGTTAGGATGAAAAGAAGGCACAAGCCTTTGGTGAGGATTCAAATACACTTGAGTGATTGAGTGTGCCAATGAGGAACAATTTGTAGTTTTCAAAACTTATGACAAAAAAACTCCGAGATGGGATCCTGAAAAGAGTAGAGTGGAATAAAACTGAGTTTAAACTGTTCGTCCTTTCAACCGCCCAAGATAAGGAGATTGCTATAAGCCCCATAGGTAAAAAGGTGATTTGAAACTTTGCCTGTGATTCAAGTATTTTTGAAGACTAGTTGTTTATAAGTTACCTGCAAAAGAAATGACATTGTAGCAACTCCTGATCCACCGAGCCTAAGTTTATATCTTTGCTCGAGGACGAGCAAAGAGCTAAGCTTGGGGGAGCTTGTTGGCGGTCGTTACAACCCAAATCCGACCACCAATACTCGGGAATAAATGAGGTTTTATGCAACATTCCATGTACTTAGGTTTATATTCTAATAATGTTCCACGAGTTTTGGTGAGTGTATGGTGTGCAGGTACACAATTCAGCAAACATGGACTAAGGGGGGTAAAAGTGGCCATTTCGGCCAAACCACTTGGATCGGCTGATCCACCCCCCTTAGCCCATTCATATATGACACACCACCACATGGGAAAACACACTCAGAGGCCGCACGGATCGCTGACGTCGTCAATCCGGAGCAAAGAAGCACAAACCGACTAAACCCAGCCCATGGGAAGCAATCCTGGACGTCCACAACACATAGTCGGTGCAGCGGAGGTCAATCGGGCACTGGGCCCAGTTCGCCCGAACTGGGTAACCGCCTCAAAACCGACCTCCAGAGTCAATCCAGGCCGTGGAGCACCAAGGAGGTGCATCTGGACGGTTCAGCCGAACTGACCAGTTCGGCCGAACCTATCCGTTCGCCCGAACTGGCCGGGGCACCCCCCTCGGTGCCTTGGCCGGTGCTCTACCTCAACTGCCTCTCCCACCTATAAATAGAAGTGTTCTCCTCACTTGTAACACACACCACCTGGGAGCAAGTCTCCAATTCTCCACTTTCAAGATGTACAGTTAGGCTAGTCCAGTTGGGAGTTAGAGTCAGGGTCGAGCTTCGCTCGGGATTCCGGAGTCGTCTTCTGGAGTTCTGGTAAAGCTCTTGTCTCTTTTCCTTTTCTTTATGTTCGACTCTAAGTAATCAATATATTTCCTCTGCATTCACTTGAGCTATTTGTTCTGCATTTATTTCGTGAGTAATTGTGGAATGTCTAGCCTTGGTTATAAGCTGTTGTAGTCTGGTTCTATAAGTTCTCTCTTAGTCCTTTGTCTTAGCTGGTTCCTCGTTTCTGCTCAATACTTGCGGTGAGTTGTCACTGGGGTATTGACAGGATTGCTTGCTCTTTCTAGAAGAGTGAGTAGTTATTGTCTAGTGTAGGTGTGGTACCTAGTCTGGATGGTAACCTTGGTTTATTCCCGTCGTAACGGAGGTGGTAGCCGTGAGGTGGTGACAGCCCTTTCGGTCTTCGTAGCCCATCATGTTAGTTCCGGTCCGTAGGATTCCCCAGTTGGGAAATAGTGGCACCCCTTCTCATCCCTTTCTGTGTGTTCACCGGTTCCCTTGTCCCGAAGCTAAGATAATAGAACTAGGAAGAGAACCATAGATGTCATTCTTCATGCTAGCCGTAACCCCTGCCAGAGGTATCTCAAGGCCAGTGGAAGTATATAGGAATCCTTTCCTGTCTCGTTGTTCTCCCACTAGCTAGACCGCTCTTCTATCTCTATCCTGAACTTCTCCTTGTGTGTGTCAACTGAATATCACTCCTATCCTATACTTTACCCCCGCCTTGTTAGCCGGTACTTTAATTAGTAGTTACATCCGTGTCAATAGTCAATACTCTTTATCCAATCCTTCCCTGCGGAAATATAAATACGATACCTAGGAATACTCCCGGGTGAAATGCTACATCGGTATCCGTGCGCTTGCGGATATATATCTGTATCGTAAGAATACCAATGAACACTACTTGCACCATTACTGTGATTGGCAATCCTAATAGTGGACCGTAAGAAGTGTCAACAAGCATTTCTGGCGCCGTTGCCGGGGAAGCAATTGGCGAAAGATATTGATGATTGACATTGGTGTCTTCCCGTGCCACAAGGTTCCCTGTTCATCAACTCGGAATCCAGGGTCCTTTCCTAGGGCAACATTCTCCACAATCTCCTTGATATTTTCATCACCAAGCTGTCCTTTCCGGATCTCTTGTTCAAGAGTCGGTTCTACCGTCATCTCTGTGATGCTAGTCCCGAACGCCAGACTCATCTTCTCAAATTCCCGGCTAAGTTCTTCAGGCAGACAATGGCCAGTGATCTTGTTCACATAGCTTCTCCTACTCAGAGCATCTGCCACCAAGTTAGCCTTGCCAGGGTGGTAGTGTGTCTCCAGATTATAGTCCTTGATCAACTGCAACCATCAGCGTTGCCTCATGTTTAGCTCTGACTGAGTAAAGACATACTTCAGGCTCTTATGATCGGTGTAGATGTCACACTTGTGCCCAATCAAGTAATGCCTCCAAATCTTCAGAGCATGCACCACAGCTGCCAACTCCAGATCATGTGTCAGATAGTTCTGCTCATGCTTTCACAACTGTCTTGATTTATATGCCACGACTCTTCCCTCTTGCATAAGTACACACACCAGTCCTAGACGGGATGCATCGCAGTATATGGAGAAGCTCTTGGCTATGTCGGGCAATACCAGTACAGGCTCTGTTGTCAGCCTCTTCTTCAACTCTTCGAAACTGGTTTGACACTCCTCTGTCCAGATGAACTTGGCATTTTTCTCCAATAATGCCGCCATGGGTTTAGCAATCTTGGAGAATCATTCAATGAACTGCCGATAATATCCGGCCATTCCAAGGAAACTCCTGATCTCGCTGACATCCCGAGGCGGGTTCCAGCTCAACACATCATTAACCTTCTTCGGGTCAACTGCCACTCCTCCATTGGACATCACGTGTCCCAAGAATGCCACTTCCTTCAACAAGAACTCACACTTGCTTAACTTGGCGTATAGCTGATGTTCCCGTAGTCTCTGCATCACCATCCTCAAATGATCTTCATGTTCCTCTTCATTCTTGGAGAAGACCAGAATGTCATCAATGAACACCACCACAAACTTGTCAAGGTAGTCCATGAACACACTATTCATTAAGTACATGAAGTATGCAGGAGCATTGGTCAGTCCAAAGGACATAACCGTGAACTCGTACAAGCCGTACCGAGTAGTGAATGCCGTCTTGGGTATGTCCGACGACCGGATCCTCATTTGATGATAAGCTTCCTTCAGCTGATCAACAAAATCATCAATCCATGGCAGCGGGTACTTGTTCTTGACGGTCACTTCGTTGAGGGCTCGGTAGTCCACACACATCCTCTGTGTCCCATCCTTCTTGTCCACGAACAGTACTGGTGCTCCCCATGGTGAAGCACTAGGACGAATATACCCCTTAGCTAGCAAGGAGCTTAATTCCTCCTTCAATTTCTCCAGCTCCTTCACTCCCATTCTATATGGCCTTTTAGCTATAGATGCAGTGACAGGTTTAAGTTCAATAATGAATTCAACTTCACGTTTCGGGGGCATACCTGGCAATTCCTCGGGGAACACATCCGAGAACTCACTCACCACCCTGATGTCAGCGGGAGCTGCACCCTCAGCTTGGTTGACTTGGCACTGCTCTGAGGGACTGGCCGCCTGGTACTCCACCTTGTCACCGGACTTCGATGTCAGTTGTACGGCCCTCTTGGCACATTGTATCACTGCTTCATATCTGGCTAACCAGCTCATCCCTAGAATTAAGTTGAACCCAATAGAATTCAGGATTGTGGGATATACTTCAAAGTCTACCCCCTTATTGCAATAACAGCTCTGGAGCACCGTAAGCTGGCTCGCTGTTCCCCTCCTGGGGAGCTAACTAACATAGGGTTCCCCATTGGTCGCAGAGTCATCATATTCTTGTGTACAAATGCATTAGAGATGAAAGCATGCGAAGCTCCAGAATCGAATAAAACAGTTGCGGGGGTCGAGTTGACAAGGAATGTACCGACAACCACGTCAGTAGCTCCCTCTGCAGTTTCTGCACCCATATGGTTGATCTTGCCTCTAGCGGGGTTCTGGGGTCCCCTATTGGTCTGCTGCTGTCCGGCCTGCTGGTTGGCGTTCTGGGTCTTCTTGGGGCAGACATTGGCATAGTGCCCCTGCTCTCCACAGTGATAACACACTATGGGACCCACTGGCGTGTTGTTGACGGGGGGGTTGGGGCGCTGAACGGGGCCCTGCCGCACCGGGTTGCGCTGAGCTAGGACATTCTGCAGCTGGTTCTGGGGACGCTGCTGCTGTGGCACCTGAGGGTACTGGGGCGCTTCTGAAACTGGCCACGGTTGAACAGGCCCTGCTGACTCTGGAAATGCTGCTGGCTCCCAATCTGCTGACTGCCCTGAGGAGGAACGAAACGGGGGCGACTGCTGCTCCCGATCTGCTGGCCCTGGAACTTCCTCTTCTTCTCCTCCATCTCACGGCGCTTGTGTTCCAGCATCAAAGCACTGTCCACCAGTTCCTGGAAGTTGTGGAACCTAGTGCACATCAGCTGGTACTGCAGTGCATCCTGCAAGCCGTCACGGAACCTAGACTGCTTCTTATTGTCAGTGTCCACGTCCTCCGGAGCATAGCGGGCGAACTCGATGAACTTGTCATAGTAGGCGGTGACACTCATCCCTTCTTGCTTCAGTGCCAGGAACTCCTTCTTCTTCAGGGTCATCAGTGCTTCTAGCACATGGTGGGAGCGGAAGCTGTTGCGGAACTCCTGCCAGGTGATCTGAGTACGGTCGATGTGAGCGTACTGGTACGAGTCCCACCAGTCCAGTGCCGGTCCCTGGAGCTGTCCTTCGGCGTACAACACCTTCTCCCGGTCGTTGCACTACGCAATGTCGAGCTGTCTCTCCACCGCCTTGAGCCAATCATCAGCCTGCAGGGGGTCGGTGGCCTTGCTGAAGGTAGGAGGACGTCCCTTCAGGAATTCACCCCTCTTGTCACGGGGCGACATCTTGTGCTGCGGCGGATTCTGCTGGTTCTGCTGCATCATCGCCATAGTCTGGGCCATATGCTGCATCAGCTGGATCTGCGTGAGCATCATCTGCTCAATGGTGGGAGGTGGTGGCGGCAGTCCGCTGGCACCGGGGTTGCTCCGTGTGTTCACCATCTATCATCAATAAATAATTCTCATAAAAACTCCGATGGTTATGGCTTCAGAGGTTTACCAATTTGTTATGATGGAGGGCTTAAATAGAAACAGAGCAAGAGAAATGAATACCCCCTCTATTTAATCACTGAAGTCCTTAAATCTTAGTCCTGCATCTAGATGGTAGTAGACTTGCGTCTACGCCCATCACAATCCTTAAAAAATACAAATCAAGCATAAGCATAATGACAATCATTTCAAGCACCTAAAGACATGATTCACACAAGACTCGACTGGATTTAAGTTTCAAAAAAGTGAAACTAGACGACATATAACACATAATCATGGTGGTCTCCTAAGATTTGTCAACCGTTCTAGCTAGGCTGCGATCCTACAGTCAGCACGGCTCTGATACCAATCTGTCACACCCGGATTTTCACAAAAACCCAAATGTGCAGGGCAATCGGTATCCTGAATAGCAGTCCAAAAAACTGAGCAGAGCGCATCCTGCGGTGGAGTCGACGACTTGATCAATGTGTGGGAGTCTTATGGGATCTTTCGAGCAATGCTTGTTCAAATCTGTGTAGTCGACACACATCCGCCACTCGTTGTTGTTTTTCTTCTGAACTAACACTGGATTGGCCAACCAGTCGGGATGGAAGACTTCTTTGATGAAGCCTGCTGTGAGTAGTTTGGCGAGTTCTTCTTTTATTGCCTCACGTCTATCTTGAGCAAATCGTCGGAGGCACTGTTTTTTGGGTTTTGCGTTCTTGTCAACGTTTAGTTTGTGCTCGACAAGTTCTCTAGGAACACCAGGCATATCAGATGGTTTCCAAGCAAAAATATCTTTATTATCTCGGAGGAACTTGACGAGCGCGTCTTCCTATTTACAGTCTAAATCTGCCCCTACAAGGGCAGTTTTGGACGGATCGCCCGTTCCAAGCTTTACAGTTTTGAGCTATACTTCTTTGGAGGGCTTGAAGTTGGCACTTGTTGACTTCTTGCCGGGTACTTCTAGGTCGTCTTCCTTCGACTTCTTGGCCAAGGCGAGTACTTCCAGCATCTGGGTAGGGACGTGCGAAGTGGCGGTGAATTCTACTGCCTCGACGTCGCAATCATACGATACCTTTAAGTCTCCTTTTAGGGAAAGTACTCCTTTAGGAGCAGGCATCTTGAGAACCAAGTATACATAATGCGGGATCACCATAAATTTGGCAAGGGCTGGTCGCCCAAGAATTGCGTGGTACGAGGTCTCGAAGTCTGCAACCTCAAACTTGATGTAATCGGTTCTGAAGTTTGCTTCCATCTCGAAGGTAACTGGTAGTGTGACCTGACCCAGGGGGATTGCTGCATTGCCTAGAACAATGCTATAGAATGGAGCCTCTGTAGGCTTGAGGTATTTTGTAATCTCTAGGCCCATCTTCTTGAACGTGTTCGCGAAGTTGACATTGAGCCCGCTGCCTTCATCAATGAGTACTTTAGTCAGTCTGGCTTGCGCCACGACTGGGTTTAAAACCAGAGGATATCTCCCGGGATTTGCAAAGTTTGTCCATTGATCTATTCTGGAGAATGTGATAGGCACTTCTGACCACTTTAAGTATGTTGGGGTGGCAGGCTCTATCGCCATGATCTCTCGCAGGGTGAGTTTCTTGGCGCGCTTCGACCGGTTCAGGGTTTCTCCACTGAATAGTACAACTACGACATTCTCGACATTTGGGAAGTTAATGCCAGGGTCTTTGTCGTCTTTGTCTTCCTTTTTCTTGTCAGTTTTGGGAGCATCTGGTGTTTGCTTGTCAAACTCCTGCTTTAGGTGGAATCACTTTTCCATTGTGTGCTTTGCCATTGGGGTGGTAAGGGCAAGGATCGTTCATGATGTCAGCCGCTGAACGAGTCTTACGACTAGGGCGCTGGACTACCGCGACTGTGTTGTCTGGCTTACGCTTCCTGTTATCGCGATTGAAGTCCCGATTGTGTGGGCGATCATTGCGTCGGTCGCCGTTGTCTTTGTTATGATTGTTAGTATTGTTATCGGGATGTCTGTCAAAGCGCTCCCGCTCGCGGTCATCTTGGTCTGCCCATTCAGCGACAATGCATCGTAGCTCGCTGATGTTTTTTGGACGACGTCGGCCGAACTCACGGTGTAATTCCCGGGTGTAGAGACCATCATGAAAGCAGTCGATTACTTCCCGGTCAGAGATATCCACGATTGTAGCTCTTTTATCAAAGAATCTCTTGATGTATTTTCGCAAGGTTTCTCCTTTTCCTTGCTTGCAAGCTGCCAGTTCATAACGGGTTCTGGGCCGAGCCCAGGTTCCCTGGAAGTTGGTGGTGAATTTCCTGGTGAGATCGTCCCAGGAGTCGATGGACCCGGGGTGGAGGCCCTCGAGCCATGTTAGGGGTGTGGTATCTAGCATAACGGGGAAGTAGCTGACTTTGATGTCGTTGGATCCCCCGGCCGTCTGGATGGCTGTAGAGTAGATTCGGAGCCATTATTCAGGGTCTTGCTTGCCCGTGAACTTCTCAATTCCTGTAGGTTTGAACTTGCTTGGCCATTGGATTTCTTTTATGCACCTGGAAAAAGCTAGGAAGCCGTCATATTTATCACTTGGTGATCTATCACTCCGAAAGCTAGAGGTGCTGTGGTCGGAGTCGTATTGTCGTCCACGATTGTGGTTTTGGGGAGGTCAATCGCTATAATTTGAGGACTCTTGATGTCGGTGGCAATCGTTACGGTGCTCTCCTCGGCGAGCGTTGCGACGTTCTTCGTGACGGTCATAATGACATTCCTGATCGCGTGGTCGGTTTCTGTAATTGTGATGGGGTGGAGGCCCGTATTTGCGGTCGTAGTCTGCGCGGCGACGGAGTTCGCATTCAATGCGCCGTTGTCGACTCGACTGAATGACGGAGCGAGCATCGTAGTTGTCATTAATGACGTTGCGAAGGTCTCCATCTCGTGGCCTTCCATTGTCTTGGTTGTTATTGCGTCATCTCCCCTGCTGGTGATTGCGATCAGCGTCTTGGCCACATCGATGTCCTCCTGTGGTGGCGATTGACGCTTCATGTGGGGGAGGCCTCTCAGCATCTGGGCGTCTGGTATCTGGTGTGTGGTGGCTAGGATTCGCTTGGTTCGTAGCCTGCTGAGCTGTGTCGAGGAGTGAGAGTACTTGTCTGACGGCAGGGGTGTCGGGCATGGCCCTGACGAGTTCTGCTGTGACGGAGATGTTTAATGGCGCGTTTTGGGATACTAACTGGTCTCCGACCATATCGAAATCCTGTGTAAGGTTTCGTATGGCATTGGCGCGTATTGCGGCATTAAGACGCCTCTGCTTGTGCTTGGCGTTCCTTGCTTGATGCGCGGTCTTTTGCTCCTCTGTTTCTCTGTCAGCAGTGTGTTCCTCTTCTGAAATGTCGGTGATCAGCTGGCGGTCGTATTGAGTGCATTTGTCTTCATTGCCAGCCATGAACACCTGACGACTTGGGTCTTGTTCGCTGAGGACGATCTGAGTGGTTGAGAAGTTGTCGCTCGAGCTTTCAGTTGGGATGGTGAGCGATGCAGTCTTGCCGTCTTGGAAGGGGAGTTCTTCCAGTATAACGACAGCAAGTCTTGAATCGTTGTCCCGGGAGGTGTCGGCCGGAATCGCTCCGGGCCAGTCCTGGTGTTCTGGTCATGACTAGTCCGGACGGGAGGCGAACGAGTGGTTCCTCCAACATGAACTTGGTGTCGAAGTGAGTGTGATGGTGTAGGCGCGCGATGTTATCAGGAGCATCACTTAGCAGGATAGTGAAGTCATCGTCATTGTCCCTCGATGGCGTTGATGCCAGTTCGAGGTCGTCGGGGTGACTTGGCTTTGAGTAGGGCTCCTGGGTCATCCTTGCCTCTGCTTTTGTGGTATGCCTCTGTTTTATGCGAATGCACTACGTTGAAGAGTTCGATTGGGAGCTGATCTAGGGGGTTGTCCGATGGCGTGGCCAGCTTGGAGTTCCCTACTCTTTCCATAACTGGGATCTAGTTGTACCCGGACTCGGCTTGGAGAATCAAGAGCGAACTTGAAGTTAAGATCAAACTCGAAATTGGAGCCGAGATCGAATTGGAAGTAGTCGCCGAGCAGGAGCCGGGGTTGTTCGCAAGGTAGCTTGCGAACCTACCATCACTTTTAGTGAGAATGGTCCATGCACCAAAAACGAAGGTGGCTCCTTCTCCGACGTCGGCAATCTCAAAGGTGGTGAATCCCATCGTCCCTGATGGTGAGCTTTCGGCGAGGGGCCCCACGGTGGGCGCCAAGTGTCGACGATTTATGTCGAGCACGTCTATCTGGGGGTACCCCAGAGAGTAGATTAGTGGGTCTCGCCGAGTTCTAGGAACGACAGTGCACGAACAACACAAAGATTTAGATAGGTTCGGGCCGCGAGTAGCGTAATACCCTACGTCCTGTGTGTTTGATTGTATTGTATGTGAATTGAGTTGTTTCGAGGGGGTCCCTACTCCTCCTTATATACTGGGGAGCAGAGTTACAAACCTATTACAAAGACTACTCGTATCTGACCTGAAGGGCTACATCAAGGTAATCTATCACGTATAGTATTCGAATACGAGTAGTTTTACTACTTGACTACATCGTCCTGTACCTTATCTGGCTAGTCCAAAGCAGTCGGATCATAACTCTCCATATCGAGTAGTTTAATTCCTTTAGATGAGTGGCCCTAGGGATCCTGGCCCCACAACCATATGTGTGCCCAGGAAGTCATAGTACACATATAGCGAGCAAATATGATAAACAGAGAACATATGCTGGAATAAATTCTTCATTAAATAAAGTGTTTACATCAGAGTGCTTCATAAATGATCTAAGCAATAACAGCGGAAGACTAATAAAACTCTCAACTAATGGAGCCGCAATCCACAAGGACTCTGACTGGGAGATCACAACTCAGTAGAAATGGTAAATCTTCTGGAAACTCAGAAGCAGACTCATGCCCAGCCCAATCTGTTTACCCATCCGGGATTTTGTTGAATAAAATGACAAGTATAAGTAAACAATTACTTAGCAAGTATAGCACGGGTATGAAGGCTCAAAATAGGCTAGACACGGCTTAACTGCATTAGCATTTTTAGTTGGTTCATTTTAACATCAACCAATTTACTACAAGTGAATGATACCCGATTGTAACCCAATTAACAAAGTATAAGTGATATTAAACATAAATAAACATCATCTTCTAATCAAAAAGGATCTAGGCCGCTCGTAACCCTAAGCAAGGCTGTCATGATAGATTTTACACTCTGCAGAGGTTTCACCCTTTACCCACCAGTGGCGTAAAAGCTCAAACGAACTTTAAACCCAACCACGCGAAGGTGGATCAGACCTCAAAAACCACACTTCCGAGGTGTGATCGCATAGGGACGCTACGAGGTTTTTCACAAGACACCCTAACAAGGCAGTGGCCGCTATGGTACAACACAGGTAGTATGGCCCTAGGCACCGAGATCGACGTACGCCTATGGTGTCACACCATAAGGGGGTCGATGGCGTCCAGTGCGCGGGCATCACACCCAACAATGCGCAACGTGCGGAGTTCCCCATTGCGGGGACTTCCAACACGGGACTGTCCCTCACAGGGGCATAGCCGACGGATCATCCGTCCTCGGTGGATCAAACCATACACTCACGAGTGGTTCTCATAGCGCCGTCGACCACTCTGGTAACCACTGTCAAGTTAGAGACGTACAAGCTACTTGACCAAGACCATAGCCATAATAGTTCTAGCGATGGCGACAGGCTCCTAGGTTGCCGCTTTAAGAACCGGACCTTACGGAGAGACACTAGAACAAAGCACGAAGCACATGCTCTAGTTCCCTAAACCAAGTTGCTAGAAAGCAAGTTTTGTCATTAACGTTAAAGTGAACCATTAAGTCAAAATTAACAGTTAAATAATGGTGACAGTAGCTGCGCATAGCAAAATCTACCCATATGCATAAACCCAAGGTAATCAAAGGATAGGAGTAAACAAACAAGGTACAACCTTAATAGGACATCAATTTAGACACATGCATATGAAAGTAAATGTATATAAAAAGTGTGTTTAGGTAGCAAGGATTGTCTGTGCTATAACTTGCCTTCCTCGAAGGGTGGCTGCTGCTGCTTCTGTGAGTCCTACTCCGGAAAGTCCTCCACGTACCCGAACTCCAAAGCGTACAGCTCACCGACTGGACACGAATCACCATACAAGCGAGCACACAAACCAATACATGCAAACAAATAATAATCTATTAGAATAGTACACCAAACAGTAGAAATAGTACAAATAAAGGTTCTAGTAATATTCTACGCTTCTCTACGAACACATGAGCGCGAAAATGTTAATCTTACTGGCAAAAAACGAAAAAGATATGGGTTTTCTAAGTTTCAAGGACATACTGGCAAGTTTTAAAAGTTTCCAAGGGCTTATTTTAAATAAAATAGGGACCTAAACATAATTTCGTATAAAAATCCGAGGGCCTACGCGTGAAAATACTTAAACTGGACTGCGGGTTCTAATTTTCAAAATCTCAGGGGGCTAAATAAAGAAAATCGGACCTAACTGTAATTATTTTTGAATAGGAATGGACCACGGGTTGATTTGCAAATAGTGGAGGGATTCTTTAGCAAATTTTCTCGACTGACCGGTAAGTTGAAGTTTGACTCGGTGGGGAGGTTAGCTGGCGTCCGTCCGATCGAGATCCAAGGGCTAGGATCGGATCGGGGTTGGGGGCGGTCGACTACCGTAGAAAGGCGGCTGCACCGCAGTTGTACGCCCGGGAAGCTCACCGGAGCAGAGGCGATCTCGAGCTGGGGTGCACCAAATGCTACGGGGATTGGCCCTACAGTGTCGGGGAAGAGTGGCGATCACGGCTGGGGGGTTCAAGTCGAAGGATGGAGCTCCGGCGCAGCGACCGACGTGGGCCAGCGGCCGAGGAACTCCGATGAGTGGTTGGGGTGCTAGAGGGCGGGGAGGGTGAGCGAGAAGTAGCTCTGGGGGGGTGCCTTACCTTTGCACAAAGCACCTAGGGGGTCGAATTGGAGAGTGGCAGCGCCGGGGCGGAGTTCGTCGGCGACCGGCGGAGCTCCGAGGCGGCGCGCCCGGGGAGGGGTGCTTGGGGCGCTCGGGGCTCAATGCGAAGCTTGGTGAGGCTCTAGGGTGTGGCGGGCAGCTTTTATAGGGCTCGGGGGGGGGGGCACATTGGGCAGGTGAGCTGGAGATCGGCGGCGGCCGACGATCGGGGGGGGGTTTCCTAAGGCGGAGCTTCTTGCCTTGCTCGGGTGCGCCGGGAAAGGAAGGGAGCGGGGCGGGGGAAGGTGCCACGAAGCTTCGTCGGGCCCACTGTCATGGGGACGGGCGCGGGGAGGTGCCAGCACGGCCGGGTGGAGCGGCGTGATTCACGCCGGGGGAGAAGGGAGCGCGGCGAGAGGTGGAAGGAGAATCCGACAGGCGGGGCCCGCCTGTCGGTGGGAGGGAGAGAGGGGAAGGGGAGGCGTGCTATGGCTGGGCCGAGCGGCGCTGTTGGGCCGAGCGACGGAAAAAAAGGCGGAGGGGATGGAGGGAGCTGGGCCTCGGGGGTGGGAAAGGAAGGCCCATGGGAGAGATGAGGTGGTTGGGCCGGGGAGAAAAAGAGAAGGGTGTTGGACCGAGGAGAAAGTTTAGGGAGCAAAAACTTTCTCGGCAGAATTAACTTTTCTAGGACTCCAAACAAGGTGATTCAAATTTGAATTTAAATAAATTTAAATTCTCGTTTGAATCACAAGCAATACAAAAATAAATGCAGCAGCATGACTGCAATAAAAATATTTCTACAACTTATATTTGATTTTTATTTTCATAAATAATACATTTAACCTATATTAATTATGAACAAATTAAATAAAAGCCAATTAATTACTAAAAATTTTAAATAGGCAATTTTTGAGTGTTACAATTTCGAGCAACGCCGGTGAGCTCGCAACCGCTCCCGCGGGTGGCGCCGCTATGTCCCTGCCGCCAGCCGGCAGCCCCCTCGCTCGATCTGTTCTGGAGCATCGGATCCGCATCCAACGGTGTAGATCGCGCCCCACCCTGAGTCAACCGAACCGCATACCGGTCAACCCGGGTCAATGCTGCCACTTTTGCAAAAGAGTCCCTCCCCTTTTTAGAAATCAACCCGCCGTCCATCTTTATTCAAAAATAATTACGTTTAGGTCCCTACTTTATGAAAAAACCCTACCCTCCTTAGAATTTATGCCCGATGTCCTGTTTTGGCCTTTTTACTCGTTAGCCCTCATATTTTATATAAAATTAAGTTTAGGTCCCTGATTTTTCGCATTTAAGTCCCTGAAACTTTTTAAACATTTGCCAGTAGGTCCCTGAAACTTAGAAAATCCATATCTTCCTCGTTTTAGCTTCGATTACTGTGATTCAAGCGCTCATGTGTTCGTAACGAAGCGTAGAATAGTTTTATAGCCTCTTTTTGCCCTGTTTATACTGTTTGGTGTACTGTTCTAATAGAGTAATCTTGTTTGCATGTACTAGCTTGTGTGGATGCTTGTGTGGTGATTCGCGTGTCCAGTCGGTGAGCCGTTCGAGTTCGAGTTCGAGCAAGGTTATGAGGAACAGGACCAGCAGCAGCAGTACCTTGAGGAAGGCAAGTATAGCACGAAAAATCTTTGCTACCCACATACCCCTATTTAATAATTTATTCCATATGCATGTGTCTAAATTGATGAACCCTAAGGTTGTTCCTAGTCTGGTTATATCTTGTTCCGTTGATATCCCCGGGTTTATGCATATGGGTATATCCTTGCTAGGCGCAGCTGCTGTCACTACTATGCAAATGTTAATCTTGACTTAATGGTTCACATCAATATGGATGATAAAATTTGCTTTTTAGCAACATGGATCAGGGAGCTAGAGCAGGTGCTTTGTGCTTTTCTCTAGTGTCTCTCCGTAAAGACTGGTTCTTAAAGTAGCAACACAGGAGCCTGTCACCACCGCTAGAACTATTATGGATCTAGTCTTGGACAAGTAGCATGTACGGCTCTAGCTTGACAGTATTTACCGACGGGCCGATGACACTATGGGAAGCACTCGTGAGAGTATGGTTTGATCCACCGAGGACGGGAGATCCGTCGGCTATGTCTCATCAGGCACAGTCCCGTGTTGGGAGTCCCTGTGGTATGGGAACTCCACACGTTGTGCTCTTTATTTTAATTGTTGGCATGCGTTGCCCGTGCTCTAGACGCCATTGACCCTCTTATCGCTGTGCCCTGAGAGTCAGTCACTCTCGGTGCCATGGATCATGCTGCCACGGCTACTATTTTGTTAGGGTGTCTTGTGAAAAGCCTCATAGCATCCCTATGTGGTCACACCTTAGAAGTGTGATTTGTGAGGTCTGATCCACCTCTGCATGGTTGGGTTCAAAGTTCTTTCGAGCTTTTACGCGACTGGTGGGTAAAGGGCGAAACCTCTGCAGAGTGTAAATCTATCATGATAACGTGCTCTCGGTCACGAGCGGCCTAGATCCTTTTTTATTAGTGGTTCCTCATTGAATATGATGTTTATTTATGCTTAATGTTACTTCTACTTTATTATCTGGGTTACAACTGGGTCTCATTCACTGGTAGTAACTTGGTTAATGTTAAAATGAATAAACTAAAAATGCTAATGCAATACAGCCGTGTCAAGCCTCACTTTTAAGCCTTCATACACCGCGTTATACTTGCTAAGTAATTGAGTTACTTACACTTGCCATTATTCAACAAAATCCTGGATGGGTAACAGATGGAATGAATGAGACTACTGCTACTGAGTTCCCAGAGGATCTACCTTTCTACTATCTGTGATCAACCAGTCGGTGTCCCTGTGGACCGCGGCTTCATTTTAGTGAGAGTTAATAAATAGACTTCCGCTGTTTTATTCATTTATTTATGTTGAACTCTGCTGTACAACTATTTTTATTCGAGCATATGTACTCTGAATTCCCTATTTGTTGAGCTATATCTGGGTTGGACTTCCTGGGTTCACATATGGCGACATTCGGGTTTCTGTGTAAACCTGTGTGTGACAAATTGGTATTAGAGCCGTGCTGACTGTAGGATCGCACCTTTGTTAGAACGGTTGATTAGATTTTGTTCAGTTCTTGCTCTTTTGCTTTTACTTATAAAATGAGTTGAGTTTTACAAAATGGTGATCTGTGTTCCCTCCACCCTGATCTATTGTGAAGTTTTCCAAAACCTTTGTTTATTCTTTTTCCTTCTTTGGCTTTGTCTCCTTTCAGCAGCAGATGGCTCGCACGAAACTGGCTGCTTGCAAGACAATCTGAGGTTACCTTCCACCTCGTGTCCCAGAGCAAACTTTGGGCACCCATTACTAGGACGCCTACCAGGAGTGAGAAGACATGCGCGAGGATGAGCGCCTGAGACAGCTGCAGGAACAGGAGCAGGAGCGCCAATGTTGGCGGTCGTTACAGTATGAATCCGACCACCAACTCTCGGGAATAAAAGATGTTTTATGTAATATTTCATGAATTTAGGTTTTTCTTCTAATAAAGTTCCACGAGTTTTGGTGAGTGTCTCATTTGCAGGGACCGAGTCGGAAAAAGGCCGTTAAGGGGGGTAAAACTCTGGTTCGGCCGAAACCTTCCGGTTTCCGAACGAACCACCACCCTTAATCATCATGCAAGCACACGAGGTGTCGTCCATGTCAGTGATGATGATGCGATGACCGTGCAAGCCACGTGGACTCCCGCCACGTCATTCCATGGGCCAATTCACAGAAGAACACCTTGAAAAGCTAGCCAGGAGGCCCTGGAAGCAGAGGCGGTGCATGGGGGCGGCCCTGGGCCAGAAGCCCAGTTCGGCCGAACTGTAGGGCTTCGGCCGAACCGCCCCCAGCACCCAAAACCGCCTCCAGGGATGCATCAAGGCCGTAGAAGGTTAAGGCGGTTGAATCCGACATTCGGCCGAACTGGATGAGTTTGGCCGAACCGGCCGGTAACCGCCACAATGCCCCGTGGCGGTTACTTGTTGGCGGTCGTTACAGACCGATTTCCGACCTCCAACTAAGTATAAAATAGACACAATGGAGACACGCACCATAGCTATAGGGCTTATCACTGACTATTTCCACAAGTTTTGGTGATTGTCCTCTGTGCAGGTACAAAATGGAGAAACACGTGCTATAAGGGTCAGAAATGACCGTTTCGGCCGAACGACACGATTCGGCCGGTTACCCCCCTTAGCCGTATACGAAATCAGGAAGCCATCCATGTCACCGACACTCAAGTAGCGACCGGGATGACACATAGACGACCGCCACCTCATCCGGGGCCGGTCCAACTCGAAGCCAAGTACCAGGAACTAGCCAGGAGGGCCCACAGGGCAGAGGTTGCACGGGGGAGCGCTGCCAGGCCACAGGGCCCGTTCGGCCGAACGGCCCACTTCGGCCGAACCGCCCAGAAGTCCACCGCCTCAGCAACCGCCTCGGCACCAAGGCGGTGCCACGTGCCCGTTCGGCCGAACACATCGGTTCGGCCGAACCAGCCACTTCGGCCGAACGGCCCGGAGCCGCCTTGAGCTGCCTTGGCCGCTGCTCCACTCCTCCACCGACCCGGGCCACTATAAATTGAGACCCCTGGTCACCTGCAAGACACACAACACAAGAGTAGAGTACGGGCGAAGCACTGTTAGTTCTCCACTTGTATCAGTAGAGATATGGAGAGAGGAGAGGTGAGCGTCCCGGAGAGCAGCCGAAGTGTCGGCCCCTCTTCCCGCTGTACCTCTACGGATGCGACTTCACTTCGAGTAACATCCAGGTCTTGTCTGGTAACTCTTGTATCTCTCTCTGATTAATTGAGCATTCAGTTCTTACTTTTATATGCTTGCTGGTTCTTCATTCAATGCTTAGTTGTGTAGTATAATTGTATACTAGCTGCTTAGCTTGAGTGCTTATCTGTCTGCAGTAGATAAGTATTAGTCAACTAGTGTAGGCGTGGTGCCTATACTTGAGGCTAACTTAGTTTCTGCCCGTCACAACGGAGGTGGTAGCCGTAAGGTGGTGACAGCCCTTTCGGTCTTCGTAGCCCATCACGTTAGTTCCGGTGTCTTAGGACCCAAGGTTCAGGGTAACCGGCACCCCTTCTCACCCCTTTCTGTGTGTCGGAGGCTCTGTAGTCCCGAAGCAAGTATCTATCTGTATCCTCTGATCTGCTCAATCAATCGGTAGAATACCTTTATCAGACCCGTACCCTCTCTACCCTCTCACCTCTTCTCTTCTCTCCTTGTTGTCGTCATCCATCTCATCCATTCCATTTCATCCACACCATCTACCTAGGACAACTTAGTTTAGGATTAGTACACTTCTCGTTCTCTGTGGAAATCGATACCTTGGAATACTCCCGGGTGAAAGCTACATCGGTATCCGTCCGCTTGCGGATTTATCTGTAGGCCGTAAGGAGTGCCAACAAGCTTTCTGGCGCCGTTGCCGGGGAACGGTAGCTGTTCTGATTCTGAACCCAAGTTGTCCATGTATCCCACCACCATCCACCATCCATATGGATCCCACCCTCACCTTATGCCAACACTCGGCTCCAACGGGCGATTGTTTGGAGCCACCACCATCATCACATCCCATATCCACACCCGGCTTTGAGCTACGTCCCGGCTGCATAGCCATGGTTCGTGAGCAATCGTTCTCTGGAATGAAGGTCGAGAGTCCATACGCGCATTTGCGCGAGTTTGAGCAACTCTGCTCATGCCTGACCATTGCGGGCATGACACAAGAGACACTCAAATGGAAGCTATTCCCGTTTTCACTAGCGGGAGGAGCAAAGAAATGGTACTCTCTGGCTGTCAGTACTATGGACAGGACCTGGGAAGTTCTCAAGGAAAAATTCTGCCTAAACTTCTTCCCAGTCTCCAAGGTAGCCAACCTCCAAGCGGAAATCATTAACTTTAAGCAATTAAAGGGAGAATCATTAGGAGCTGCCTGGGCTCGTTTCAAGCAAATACTGGCCTCAGGACCGGACCTAAGCCTACCAGAACCTGTTGTTTTACAACACTTCAGCCTTGGCCTCTGTCCCGTAGCCACCACTTTCTTGGACTCTGCTTCTGGAGGGTCGTTCTTTCATTTGGTCCCTAGTGAAGCGAGGGTAGTCCTGGACCGTATCCTAGACAACACCCCCTACACTGGAATCTATGATGAACTCCCCGATGAAGAAGAGAAGCAGCCTGAACCTGAACCTAAAAAGCCAATACCAGTCCAATCCAAATCCATTAGCTCGTCCAGTCCATCAGAACCTGAAGCTCATTTCGAACCACAACCATATCCTAGCCCAGACTATTATGATTCACTCTACACCACTCCCTATGATTTTGACGATGATCTATTTGATGACATCGGGAGTGTAACGAGTTTCCCTCGAGAACACCATGTAGAGCCCATAGATCAAGCCCCCGACAAGGAAGAACTCGAATACCAGAGAGAATACCTTGGACGTCTCTCTGCTATCATGAGTCGGGAGTGGCTAGAAGAGGCCGAAGCCTCAACCGAGGTCGTCAAGATGCCCAGAAAGATTCAAAGGATATACTGTGAGGTCCTGGGCAAAGACAAAGAAATTGGGTATGACCCGAGCCTTGGGATCAACATAATCTCTAGCTCATTGGTGCATGACCAACTCCCTGGTGTACCTTGGTCATTTCCTCAAAAATGACTAAAATTCACTTCAGGAAGAATCCTGGATTGTTTGGGGATCTTGCGGGTCACACCCGTTAAGATTAACGACCCTGAAGTCTTCATGGATTTCCATATCTTTGACCTACCCAGCGACACCACACATCCCATCTTCATAGGTAGACCAATCCAGAAGATATTGGAAAAGGCGCCAACAAATCAGCTAGTAGAGCTCAGGATCGGCAAAGAACTCATCCCTGTCTCCTATTCTCAATCCTTGAACACCCCATTAGAGGCAGACCCCGATCCTGACCCATTAGAGGAAGTTAGGTCAGCTCACCTACTAGACCTAGAGCAGCCTATTCCATAAGAAGATCTCCCGTTTTTCTCGGAAGAAGAGGAAACACATCCTCCGATTGAGCTTGACACAAACGAAACTCCAAAACCATCTGTAACACCCTAAATTAGGCCTATTTAAAATCTTAGTAATTAATGTGCTTTTTATTAAAGTTCCCATGCTCAACATAGGGTAAATAAATAATTTTTGGCAACATAAAATCAAATATAAGGTTAGAAACATTTTTGTTGCATCCATGCTGCTGCATTGTGTTTTGGTTGCTTGTGAATTAGATTGGAATTTAAATCCTCTTTAAATTTGAATTTGATTCGCATTGTTTGGAGCTCTAGAAAAGTTGTTTCGGCCCTGGTCCGTTTTTGCCCCTCAAACTTTCTTCTCGGCCCGCCCTTCCCCCTCTCTTCTTTTCCCCCAGCGGCCCAGCTCCCCGCTCTCCCCCGCTTGCGGCCCAGCCCGCGGCCTGCCCCGCTTCCCCGCCGGCCTGCTTCCTCTCCCGCTCCCGCGCCAGCCCGCCTCGCCCGCTCGCGGCCCAGTCCGGCCCAGCAGCCAGCCTGGCGCGTGCCCCGCCTCCAGCCGCTGACACGCGGGGCCCGCGTGCCAGGGCCGTCCCCAACCTCCCACCCGAGTCCGACGCGCCCCCGACTCTGACCCGGGGCCAACTGGCGCGGACGCCAAGGTCCACCGGGGCCACCCCGCGTCGCCTCTATTTAAGTGGCCGACCCCACCGCCCTCAAACCCTAACCACCCGCACCGCAAAGCTAACCCTAGCCGCCAGCTCGCAGCACCACCGCCGCGTTTCGAGCTCGGAGCCACCGCCGCTGATCCGCCGTCTCGCCGCCGCTCCGTCCAATCCGACCGCCGGGAAAGCTTCGCCAGGTGGTAAGCTCGCTCCCAAGCCTGGTTTCGCTCTGTTTCGCGCGCCGTAGCTCCGTCGCCGACATCGCCCGAGCGCCGCCGCCGCCATAGCTCGTCGCAAGCTCGCTCCGCCGCTCTCCGCTCATCCACAACCCCGCAGCTGTACTCGCCGTCGTCCCGCGCATCTGTAGCACCAGGCCGCGTCCCAAACCGAGCATCCTAGCTCGTTTTCGAGCTCACGCCGGCGACCCTCCGCCGCGCCCGCGGGCGCCGCCGCCGCAGTCACCTCGTCGCCGGCGACCCAAACCCCAGATCGAATCTGAGCCGCTCGATCCGTTTTCCACGGCCCAGATTGAGCCCAGCCGAGTCAACTCTGACTCATAGCAGTCAACCCCAGGGTCAGCCCTGCCTTTTTGCTAAAGATCCCCTCCACTATTTCAAAATTAAACCGGGGTCCAGATCTATTCAAAAGTATTTACAGTTAGGTCCTGATTTTTATAGAAAACCCCCTGTCCTTTTTAAAAATAGCACCCGAGGTCCTGTCTTGGTTAATTTGCGATTAAACCCTCCTGTTTTAATATAAAATTATGTTTTAGCCCCTGAGTTTTTGCAAATAAGCCCCTAGAACTTTTAAAACTTTGCCAGCAACCCCCCGAACCGTAGAAACGCCATAACTTCTCTGTTTTAGCTCCGATTTGAGTGATTTTCGCGCTCATGTACTGGCTTGTGTGGATGCTTGTGTGTTGCTTCGTGAGTCCAGTCGGTGAGCCGTACGCGCTTGAGTTCGAGGGTTACGAGGAGCAGGACCAACAGCAGCAGTTTGAGGAAGGCAAGTATAGCACGGACAATCCATGCTACCTAAACACACCTTTACATTATTTACTGCATATGCATGTGTCTAAATTGTTCCTATTAAGGTTGTACCTAGCTCTGTTTATCTTGTACCTTGAATATCCTGTGTTTATGCATTTGGGTAGATCCTTGCTAGGCACAGCTACTGTCACTATTATGCAAATGTTAACTTTGACATAATGGTTCACTCCAACTTGATGATTAAAACTTGCTTTTTAGCAACATGGATCAGGGAACTAGGGCGTAAGCTTCGTGCCTGGCCCTAGTGTCTCTCCGTAAGGACCGGTTCTTAAAGCGGCCACCCAGGAGCTAGTCGCCACCGCTGGAACTATAATGGCTCTGGTCTTGGACAAGTAACATGTACGGCTTTATCTTAACAGTAGTTACCGACAGGCCGACGGCGTTATGGGAAGCATGGGTGAGAGTATGGTTTGATCCACCGAGGACGGGTTTTCCGTCGGTTATGTCTCGACAGGCAAAGTCCCGTGCTCCGCACGTTGCGCTATTTATTTTTGTTGCTGGCCTTCGTGCCGCGCTCCGGACGCCATTGACCCTCCTATTCGGAGTGCCCTGGCAGTCAGTCAATCTCGGTGCCTTGGGTCATGCTGCCTAGGTTGTACCATAACGGCTACTGTTATTTTAGGGTGTCTTGTGAAAAGCCTCGTAGCGTCCCTATGCGATCACACCTCGGAAGTGTGGTTTAAGAGGTTTGGCCACCTCGGCATGACTGGGTTTAAAGTTCTATGAACTTTTACTCGACCGGTGGGTAAAGGGCGAAACCTCTGTAGAGTGTATAATCTATCATGATAGCCTTGCTCAGGGTCACGAGCGGCCTGGATCCTTTATGATTAGAAGATGCTGTTATTTATTATCGTTTAATGTTCACTTCTACTATATTAATTGGGTTACAATTTGGAATCATGTAAATGTAGTGATTATGATGATGTTAAAATGAAACAACTAAAATTGCTAATGCAGTACAGCCGTGTCAAGCCTTTCTTTTAAGCCTTCATTATCCGTGTTGTACTTGCTAAGTAAGACATTTACTTACACTTGCTATTCAACAAAATCCCGGATGGGTAACAGATGGATTAGATGGTACTGCTGTTGTTGAATTTCCTGAGGATCTGCCGTTCTACTAGCTGTGCTCAACCAGTCGGTGTCCCCGTGGATTATCGGTTATGGTTATCGGCTTCGGCTCCGTCTTCGTTTAGAGAGAGTTAATAAAGAGACTTCCGCTGTTTTATTTAGTTATTTGAGTCAAACTCTGATGTAAAACCAGTTTATTCAAGCATATGTACTCTGTTTATCATATTTGTTAATTATACGTGTTTTGTGGACTTCCTGGGCACACATATAGTAGCATTCGGGTTTCTATGTAAATCCGGGTGTGACAGATTGGTATCAGAGCCGTGCTGACTGTAGGAACGCAGCCTAGTTAGAACGGTTGATAAATCATTAGGAGACCACCATGATTTTGTTTCAGATCATTTAGTTACGTTTCTTTCAAAACCAGTGCTGTCGAGTCTTGTGTGAATCATGTCTCTGGATGCTTGGTTTTGCTGTTATTATGATTATGTTTGATTTGGATTTTTGTAATGATTGTGATGGTCATAGACGTGAGTCTATCTCCATCTAGATATAGGACTAAGGTTTAAGGAATATTAGTGAATAAATAGTTGGGTTATCTACCTCCTTTGCACTTCCTCTGTCTTACTCTCTATCATATCCTTCCAAGTATTGCTATCTTCTTATGCACCATTTGCAAGCATGGGTTATCTATTACCGATTGACGGGAATACTGATGGGAGATGTCTTGCTATGGTAGATGGTTAACCCCGGTGGCAGTGGAAGCAACCAGAATCAGAACCCACCACCTCCACCACCGCCACTCACCATGGAGCAGATGATGCAGATGCAACTCCAGCTGACACAGCAGATGGCGCAAACCATAGCACTGATGCAGCAGAATCCGCAGAACCCGCTTCAACAGCACCACGTGCAGCCCAGAGATAAAAGGGGCGAGTTTATGAAGGGACGCCCTCCTACCTTCAACAAGTCTAGTGACCCAATGCAAGCAGAGGACTGGCTCAAGGCAGTGGAAAGGCAGCTGGACATCGCACAGTGCAATGACAGGGAGAAGGTGTTATATGGAAGTGGACAGCTCCAGGAAGCAGCTTTGGATTGGTGGGATGCGTACCAATATGCTCACCCCAATCATGATCAGATCACTTGGCAGGAGTTCCGCGACAGCTTCCGCTCTCACCACGTGCCGGAAGCGCTGATGACCTTGAAGAAGAAGGAGTTCCTGGCATTGAAGCAGGAAGGTATGAGTGTCACCGCTTATCGTGACAAGTTCGTTGAGTTGGCCCGTTATGCTCCAGAGGACATGAATACTGATAGGAAGAAGCAGACCCGATTCCGAGATGGCCTGCATGATACACTCCAGTACCAGCTCATGTGTTCCAAGTTCGCCACTTTTCAAGAACTGGTGGATAGCGCACTACTGCTAGAGCACAAGCGCCGTGAGATGGAGGAAAAGAAGAGGAAGCTTCAAGGCCCACCTTCAGGAAGCAATGTCCGCCCCCGCTTCAATCCTCAGCAACGAAACCAGCAGATGGTGACTCCACAGCGTTTCCAGGGACAGTCCGGTCCGATAAACCGCAACCAGTATCAGCAACTTCCCCAGTACCAGCAGCATCCCCAGTACCCCCAGCACCACCTCAGCAGCGTCTTCAGAACCAGCCACAGAACGGTCCTGTCCAACGCCCCAACCCGGCCAACAATGCACCTACGGCTCCGAGGTGTTTTGGTTGTGGTGAGCTGGGACACTATGCCAGCGCTTGTCGTCGCAAGGCTCAGAACGCCGTTGGTCAGAACAACAATCAGAGGATTGGACAACCGCAGAACTAGAACGGGAATCAGCAGCAGAACCCAGCGAGAGGCAAGGTCAACCACATGGGTGCGGAAACCGCAGAAGGAGCAACGGATGTCGTTGTGGGTACGTTCCCTGTCAACTTGACTCTCGCAACTGTTTTGTTTGATACTGGAGCTTCGCATGCTTTCATATCTGCTGCTTCCGTGAAAAAGAACATGATGATCCTGCAACCTATGGAGAACCCCATGGTAGTTAGTTCACCCGGGGGAGAACAGCGTGCCACTTTACGTTGCCCCTGTATCACCATCACAATAAGGGGGGTAGACTTTGTGGTGAACCCGATAGTCCTAGAAACCCTTGGGTTTGACTTGATTCTGGGTATGAGCTGGTTAGCCAGATATGATGGGGTGATTCAATGTTCCAAAAGAGCAATGCAGCTGACAGCAAAGACTGGTGAGAAAGTGGAGTATCAAGCAGCTAGTCCCTTGGGGCACAATCAGATCTACCAAGCCGAGGGTGTAGCACTGGAAGACATCCGAGTGGTGTGCGACTTCCCAGATGTGTTTCCAGATGAGTTACCAGGTATGCCCCCAGACCGCGAAGTTGAATTTGTTATTGATCTTAAGCCTGGTACTGCACCTATAGCTAAGAGGCCATATAGAATGGGAGTAAAAGAACTAGAGAAACTTAAGGAGGAATTAAGGGCGTTGTTAGCAAAAGGGTATATTCGTCCTAGTTCTTCCCCTTGGGGAGCACCGGTTTTGTTTGTGGATAAGAAAGATGGGACCCAGAGATTGTGTGTGGATTATCGAGCTTTGAATGAAGTGACCATCAAGAACAAGTACCCGTTGCCGAGGATTGATGATCTCTTTGACCAGTTGAAAGGAGCGTGTGTGTTCTCTAAAATCGATCTCCGATCCGGATACCATCAGATGAGGATACGAGTGCCTGACATCCCCAAAACAGCCTTCACAACCCGATATGGTCTATATGAGTTCACAGTCATGTCTTTTGGTTTGACAAATGCACCGGCATACTTCATGTATTTGATGCACAGTGTGTTCATGGACTATCTTGACAAATTCGTAGTGGTGTTCATTGACGATATTCTGGTTTTCTCCAAGAATGAGGAAGAGCATGAAGAACATCTGAGGTTGGTGATGCAGAGGCTTCGTGAGCATCAGTTGTATGCCAAGCTGAGGAAGTGTGAGTTTTGGTTGAAGGAAGTAGCATTCTTGGGTCATGCGTTGTTCAATGGTGGAGTGGCAGTTGATCCGAAGAAGGTTAGTGATGTGTTGAGTTGGAATCCGCCTAAGGATGTGAGTGAAATCAGAAGCTTCCTTGGAATGGCTGGATATTATCGGAGGTTCATCGAAGGATTCTCCAAGATTGATAGACCCCTGACGGCGTTATTGGAGAAAAATGCCAAGTTTGTCTGAACTGAGGAGTGTCAAGTCAGCTTTGAGGAGTTGAAGAAGAGACTAACAACAGCCCCAGTGCTGGTTCTGCCCGACATAGCCATGAGTTTCTCTATCTACTGTGATGCATCTCGCAAGGCTTGGGATGCGTACTCATGCAGGAAGGCAGAGTAGTAGCTTATGCATCGAGGCAGTTGAGGAAACATGAGCAGAACTACCCGACACACGATCTGGAGTTAGCAGCTGTGGTGCATGCTTTTAAGATTTGGAGGCATTACTTGATTGGTCATAAGTGTGATATTTACAGTGACCACAAGAGTCTCAAGTATGTGTTCACATAGTCAGATCTGAATATGAGGCAACGTCGTTGGTTAGAGTTGATCAAGGACTACGACCTGGAGA
Organism: Echinochloa phyllopogon; assembly: GCA_033239725.1. Lineage (NCBI taxonomy): Eukaryota > Viridiplantae > Streptophyta > Magnoliopsida > Poales > Poaceae > Echinochloa > Echinochloa phyllopogon. The sequence goes on along the minus strand of BTCW01000014.1, from coordinate 32,441,241 downwards.
TTCATTATCATCCAGGGAAGGCCAACCTGGTGGCAGATGCTCTGAGTAGAAGGAGTTACGTGAATAAGATCACGGGACATTGCTTACAGGAGGAACTCAGTTCAGAGTTTGAGAGGATGAGTCTGGGATTTGTGACCAGCGTTACCAAGATGGCAGTAGAACCGACCTTGGAACAAGAGATCAGAAAAGGACAACTCGCAGATGACAAGATCAAGGAGATCATGGAACTGGTGGCATTAGGAAGAGCCCCTGGCTTTCGAGTGGATGACCAAGGGACATTGTGGTATGAGAAGAGGATCTGTGTACCAGATATAGTGCAGATCAGGGATGCAATTCTCAGGGAAGCCCATGAATCGGCATATTCGATACACCCAGGTAGTACCAAGATGTACCAAGATATCAAAGAGAGATTTTGGTGGTACGGATTGAAGAGAGATGTGGCCACATACGTAGCCCTGTGTGACATGTGCTAGAGAGTCAAAGCTGAACATCAGAGGCCACCAGGTTTGCTCCAGCCCCTGAAGGTACGTGAATGGAAGTGGGAAGAAGTCGGTATAGATTTCATCACTGGCTTACCTCGCACTTAGAGGGGGTTTGACTCAATCTGGGTAATCGTGGATCGTCTGACCAAGGTGGCGCATTTCCTTCCAGTAAAGACCACCTACACGGGAGCCAGACTAGCGGAGTTGTATATGGAGAGGATTGTGTGTTTGCATGGAGTACCGAAAAGAATAGTGTTAGATCGAGGTACCCAGTTCACATCACACTTTTGGAGACAACTGCATGAGTCTATGGACACTAAGCTACAATTCAGTTCAGCTTACCATCCGCAGACAGATGGGCAGACAGAACGGACAAATCAGATATTGGAGGATATGTTGAGAGCATGTGCTCTACAATATGGTGCCAGTTGGGACAAGAGTTTACCGTACGCGGAATTCTCGTACAACAACAGCTATCAGAAAAGTTTGCAGATGGCACCATTCGAGGCTCTGTATGGTAGAAAGTGTATGACACCCCTATTCTGGAATCAGATGGGAGAAAGTCAGGTATTTGGACCTGAGATACTAAGAGAGGCAGAGCGACAAGTGCAGATAATCAGACAGAATCTGAAAGTGGCACAATCCAGACAGAAGAGCTATGCAGATAACCGACGGAGGGATCTCAGTTTCAAAGTTGGAGACTTCATGTATCTCAAGGTGTCACCCATGAGAGGCGTGAAGAGGTTCAACGTCAAGGGAAAGTTAGCACCTCGATACATTGGACCGTTCAAGGTACTTGGTCGGAAAGGTGAGGTGGCATATCAGTTAGAGCTACCAGAGAAGTTAGCAGGACTACATGCTGTGTTCCATGTGTCTTAGTTGAAAAGTGCTTGCGAGTACCTGAGGAACATATTCCGATTGATGAGCTGAATGTGGAGGAAGATCTGTTCATTACGGCGATAGCCGTCGTGTTGTATCCGAGTAGTTTTCTACTCCCGCTCAAAAGAATCCAGGATTTCCTTTTCAAAGGAGGTGTTAAACCACCTAAAAATGTTAGATGAATTACCCTCACCTATACATGGTCGAAGGCGATAATCTCTTTTCTTTTGACTCTGTGTCTTTTTTCAACAAAAGCTTCAAGAATTAGTGTTATACCAACTACACTCATTCTTCATCTCCTATAAAAATCACCTAAAGGTGCTCTAAAGTACTAAAAAGTACAGCATATGCCTATGCGCATAACTTTTCGCCCTACATTAGCAAGGTTGCTAATCCTTAACAAGGCTCGATTGAACCCCTCCTAGTTGTGAACCTTATACGACCACTGGATTACTTAAACTGTAGTCATTCATCAAATATACTAACCATAGTACTTCGCATATGCACAAACTATAGGATTACAAGAAAAGGACCTTCCCATCGAGACATAAGCTTGTGCAACCCTTCAGTCTTTTGGATTCGACGTAGTACCAAGTCTCCTATAGTAAAGGATCGAGGTTGAACAGAGCGTTGATGAAAGCGACGTAATCCTTGAAGATAACGCGTGTTCTGAATAAGGGCTGCTACTCGAGCTTCCTCGGCGCCATCAACATCTTGAGACCTTTCTTGATGAGTGAGTTGTTCATTGCAGTTCTCCAAACGCGGGGCTTCCCATAAAAGATCAGCATGTAGGACTGCTTCGGAGCCGTAAACCAGGAAATATGGTGATTGGCCCATGGCCCTGCTGGGTTGGGTGCGTAGCCCCCAAAGCACCGCGGGCAACTCTTTTGCCCATTTCCCACCATATTTCTTTAGAGGCTCATATAATCTGGGTTTTAACCCTTGCAGTAGCAAACCGTTTGCTTTTTCCACCTGTCCGTTGGCACGAGGATGAGCAACTGAAGCATAATGTATCTCAATGGAATATCTGTCACAGTAGTCTTGGAATTCTTCGCTGGTGAATACAGAGCCAAGGTCTGTGATAATGTTGTGAGGAACTCCAAATCTCTGGACAATACCATCAAAGAATTTGATCAAATTAGCGGCTTTAGCATTTACTAAAGGCATTGCTTCGATCCACTTAGAAAATTTATCGATGGCGACGATGAGCCACTCGAATCCGTCTGGAGCTTTGGTAAGGGGGCCAACGAGATCAAGACCCCAACAAGCGAAAGGCCATGATAGTGGTATAGTGTTGAGGTCGTGTGCTGGAACGTGAGCTTGTCGTGCGAAGAATTGACATCCTTGACATTTTTTGACGATGTCCGCTGCACCGTGCTTGGCTGTTGGCCAGAAGAAACCTGCTCTGTAAGCTTTGCCGACCAAGGTTCGTGAGGCAGCATGATTACCACACACGCCGCTATGAATTTCTTGTAGTAGAGCTTTTCCTTGGTCAATTGTGATGCATTTCATTAAGACGTTGGCCGAAGCCCCACGCCTATAGAGTACATTGTCCACTACTATGTAATTAGCAGCTCGTCGTCGAATGCATATTTGCTCTGGCTTCTGCTTTGGCAATTTGTGGTCTTTCACGTACTCAATGAAAGGGGTCATCCAGTCAGTGTCGATTACCATGATCTGAGTTTCTGGCTGGGACTGGGATTGCGTGGTATCAGCTCGTGTTGGTCCCTTAATGGATGGCTGGAGTAGTTCTTCGACGAATATTTATGCTGGGACATCGGCTCGCCGAGATCCTAGCTTTGACAGGGCATCTGCGGCGACGTTGTAGTCACAAACGACGTGGTGAAATTCCAGGCCTAATTTACGAACCTCGTGAACGTAGGCATCCATTGTCTCTTTAGAAGCGTCCCAGTCTTTATTAACTTGGTTGATGGCCACCGCCGAATCGCCATAAACAACAAGTCGCTTGATACCGAGTGATGCAGCCAGGCAGAGCCCGTGTAGCATAGCCTCGTACTCTGCTTCGTTATTGGTGACCTAAAACAGGATTTGTAGAACGTATTTGAGTTGATCTCCCTTAGGAGATATAAGAAGTACGTCTGCGCCTCCTCCTTCAAGTTTGAGTGATCCATCAAAATACATGACCCAGTGCTCAGGTCGAGTGGTTGTCGTAGAATTTTGAATTTCTGTCCATTCGACTGTGATGTCAGCAAGAGCCTGGGATTTGACAGCTGTTTGAGACGTGAAGTCAAGGTGGTATGCTCCAATTTCGGCCTTCCATTTGTAGATTCGACCTGTTGCGTCTGGATTATTGAGGATTTCATCTAGCGGGAATTTAGTTACGACTGTGATGTGGAAAGCTTGGAAGTAATGTCGTAGCTTTCGTGATGTGATGAAGACGGCGTAGAGTAGTTTTTGGACTTGAGGATAACGAATCTTGGACTCAGAGAGTACTTCACTGATGTAATAAATTGGCCACTGTACTGGGAATACATGGCCGTCCTCTTGTCTTTCAACTACTATTACAGTGTTGACCACATGGGTTGTCGGTGCAATGTATAGATATAGATGATCATCTTTCTGAGGCGCTGTGAGTACTGGCGGAGTAGATAGATATGTTTTGAGTTCTTTGAACGCCGTATGTGCTTCATTCATCCATGTAAACTTATCCTGCATTTTAAGCAATTTGAAGAAACAGAGGCCTTTTTCTCCTAATCTTGAGATGAACCTGTTTAAGGCTGCGATGCATCCTGTCAGCTTCTGGACATATTTTATGTTCTTCGGTACTCCCATGGCAAGGATTGCTGAAATTTTTGCCGGGTTGGCTTCAATGCCCCTGTTACTGACCATGAACCCCAAAAGTTTCCCTGACGGAACACCGAAGACACATTTGGTTGGGTTAAGTTTCCAACGGAATGTTCTAAGGTTGTCGAATGTTTCTTGAAGGTCGTTGATGAGATGTTCTGACTGCCTTGTTTTGACGACTACATCATCAACATATGCCTCTACATTGCGCCCAATTTGTTTGGATAGGCACGTTTGTATGACTCGCTGATATGTGGCGCCGGCGTTCTTCAATCCAAAAGACATAGTTGTATAGCAGTAAGCGCCGAAGGGGGTGATGAAAGATGTTTTGATCTGATCTTCTTTCTTTAGAGCTATCTGATGGTATCCTGAATAGCAGTCCAGAAAACAGAGCAATGCACATCCTGCCATGGAGTCGACGACTTGATCAATGCGTGGGAGTCCCATGAGATCTTTTGGGCAATGCTTGTTCAAATCTGTGTAGTCGACACACATCCGCCACTCGTTGTTGTATTTCTTCCGAACCAACACTGGATTAGCCAACCACTCAGGATGGAAGACTTCTTTGATGAAGCCTGCAGCGAGTAGTTTGGCGAGTTCTTCTTTTATTGCCTCACGTCTATCTTGTGCAAATCGTCAGAGGCGTTGTTTTTTGGGTTTTGCGTTCTTGTCAATGTTTAGTTTGTGCTCGACAAGTTCTCTAGGAACACCAGGCATATCAGATGGTTTCCAAGCAAAAATATCTTTATTATCTCGGAGGAACTTAACGAGCGCGTCTTCCTATTTACAGTCTAAATCTGCCCCTATAACGGCAGTTTTGGACGGATCGCCCGTCCCAAGGCGAGTACTTCCAGCATCTGGGTAGGGACGTGCGAAGTGGCGGGGAATTCTACTGCCTCGACATCGCAATCATACGATACCTTTAAGTCTCCTTTTAGGGAAAGTACTCCTTTAGGAGCAGGCATCTTGAGAACCAAGTATACATAATGCGGAATCGCCATAAATTTGGTGAGGGCTGGTCGCCCAAGAATCGCATGGTATGAGGTCTCGAAGTCAGCAACCTCGAACTTGATGTACTCGGTTCTGAAGTTTGCTTCCGTCCCGAAGGTAACTGGTAGTGTGACCTGGCCCAGGGGGATTGCTGCATTGCCTGGGACAATGCCATAGAATGGAGCGTCTGTAGGCTTGAGGTATTTTGTTATGTCTAGGCCCATCTTCTTGAACGTGTTTGGGAAGATGACATTGAGCCCGCTGCCTCCATCAATGAGTACTTTAGTCAGTCTGGCTTGCGCCACGACCGGGTTTAAGACCAGAGGGTATCTGCCAGGATTTGCAAAGTTTGTCCACTGGTCTGTTCTGGAGAATGTGATAGGCACTTCTGACCACTTTAGGTATGTTGGGGTGGCAGGTTCTATCGCCATGATTTCTCGTAGAATGAGCTTCTTGGCTCGCTTCGACCTGTTCAGGGTTTCCCCACTGAATAGTACAGCTATGACGTTCTTGAGATTTGAGAAGTTATTGCCAGGGTCTTTGTCGTCTTTGTCTTCCTTTTTCTTGTCGGTTTTGGGAGCATCTGGTGTTTGCTTGTCGAATTCCTGCTTTAGGTGAAAGCACTTCGCCATGGTGTGCTTGCCATTGGGGTGGTAAGGGCAAGGACCGTTCATGACGTCTGCCGCTGAACGAGTCTTACGACTAGGGCACTGGACCGCCGCGACTGTGTTGTCTGGCTTGCGCTTCATGTTATCGCGATTGAAGTCCCAATTGTTTGGGCGATCATTACGTTGGTCGTCGTTGTCTTTGTTGTGATTGTTGGTATTGATATCGCGATGTCTGTCAAAGTGCTCCCGCTCGCGGTCGTCTTGGTCTGCCCATTCGGCGACAATGCGTCGTAGCTCGCTGATGTTTTCTAGGCGACGTCGGCCGAACTCACGGTATAGTTCTCGGGTGTAGAGACCATCATGAAAGCAGTCGATTACTTCCTGGTCAGAGATATCCACGATTGTAGCTCTTTTATCGAAGAATCTCTTGATGTATTTTCGCAAGGTTTCTCCTTTTCCTTGATTGCAAGCTGCCAGTTCATAACGGGTTCCGAGCCGAGCCCAGGTTCCCTGGAAGTTGGTGGTCAATTTCCTGGTGAGATCGTCCCAGGAGTCGATGGACCCGGGGCGGAGGCCCTCGAGCCATGTTAGGGGCGTGGTATCTAGCATAACAGGGAAGTAACTGACTTTGATGTCGTTGGATCCTCCAGCCATCTGGATGGCTGTATAGTAAATTCGGAGCCATTGTTCAGGGTCTTGCTTGGCCGTGAACTTCTCAATTCCTGTAGGTTTGAACTTGCTTGGCCATTGGATTTCTTTTATGCGCCTGGAAAAAGCTGGAAAGCCGTCATATTTGTCGCTTGGTGATCGATCACTCCGGAAGCTAGAGGTGCTGTGGTCGGAGTCGTATTGTCGTCCACGGTTGTGGTTTTGGGGAGGTCGATCGCTATAATTTGAGGACTCTTGATGTCGGTGGCGATCGTTATGGTGCTCTCCTCGGCGATCGTTGCGGAGTTCTTCGTGACGGTCGTAATGGCGTTCTTGATCGCGTGGTCGGTTTCTGTAATTGTGGTGGGGTGGAGGCCCGTAGTTGCGGTCGTAGTCTGCACGGCGACGGAGTTCCGATTCCACGCGCCGTTGTTGACTCGACTGAATGACAGAGCGAGCATCGCGGTTGTCATTAATGATGTTGCGAAGGTCTCGATCTCGTGGCCTTGCATCGTCTTGGTTGTTACTGCGTCCTCTCCCCTGCTGGTGATTGCGATCAGCGTCTTGGCCACGTCGAGGTCCTCCTGTGGTGGCGATTGAAGCTTCATGTGGGGGCGGTCTCTCAGCATCTGGACGTCTGGTGTCTGGAGTGTGGTGGCTAGGATTCGCCTAGTTTGTAGCCTTCTGAGCCGTGTCGAGGAGTGAGAGTACTTGTCTGACCACAGGGGTGTCAGGCATGGCCCTGACGAGTTCTGCTGCGACGGAGATGTTTAATGGCGCGTTTTGGGATACTAGCTAATCGCCGACCATATCGAAATCCTGTTGATCCGGGGGAAAGGGAACCGTCTACCAGTTGGGAAGCTAGACATCAAGGTTGTGGCTTGATGAGGATAACTAAGCTGACACGCCGGAGTTGGCTGCTGGCACAACAGGGTGGTGCCTTACCGCACCGCAGGCGCACGCTACTTCGGGCCACCAAACCCTGCAACTGAGGAAAAGGCCCTATGGAGTAAAGGGAAGCGTGTACGTTGTCACACTCCCTGCCCTCCAAAGGTGCCTAGAGGACGGGCCAGACGGGTAAGGTTTCGCATGGCATTGGCACGTAACGCGGCGTTAAGACACCTCTGCTTGCGTTTGGCATTCCTTGCTTGACACGCGGTCTTTTGCTCCTCTATTTCTCCGTCAGTAGTGCGTTCCTCTTTAGAAACGTCGGTGATCAGCTCGTGATCGTATTGAGTGCCTTGGTCTTCGTTGCCAGCCATGAACACCTGACGACTTGGGTCTTGATCACTGAGGATGATCTGAGTGGTTGAAAAATTATCGCTCGAGCTTTCAGTTGGGGTGGTAAGCGATGCAGTCTTGCCGTCTTGGAAGGGGAGTTCTTCCAGTATAACGGCAGCAAGTCTTAAGTCATTGTCTTGGAAGGTGTCGGCCGGAATCGCTCCGGGCCAGTGCACGGCGAGTCCTCCCGGTGTTCTGGTAACGACTAGTCTGGATGGGAGGTGAACGAGTGGTTCCTCCAACACGAACTTGGTGTTGAAGTGAGCGTGATGGTGTAGGCGCGCGACGTTATTGGGAGCATCACTTAGCAGGATGGTGAAGTCATTGTCATTGTCCATCGATTGCGCTGATGCCAGCTCGAGGTCGCGGGGTGAATTGGCTTTGAGTGGGACTCCTGGGTCGTCCTTGCCTCTGCTTTATTGGTACGACTCTGTTTATGCGAATTCATTACGTTGGAGAATTCGTTTGGGAGCCGATCTGGGGGGTTGTCCGATGGCAGCTCGGAGTTCCCTGCTCTTTCCATAACTGGGATCGAGTTGTACCCGGACTCGGCCTGGAGAATCCCGAGCGAACTTGGAGTCAAGATCGAACTCGGAATTGGAGTCGAGATCGAGTTGGAAGTAGCCGCCGAGCAGGAGCCGGGGTTGTTCACAAGGTAGCTTGCGAACCTACCATCGCTTTCGGCGACGAAGGTCCATGCGCCAAAAACGAAGGAGGCTCCTTCTTCGACGTCTGCAATCTTGAAGATGGTGAATCCCATCGTCCCTGATGGTGAGCTTTCGGCGAGAGGCCCGATGGTGGGCGCCAAGTGTTGACGATTTATGTCGAGCACGTCTATCTGGGGGTATCCCAAGGAATATATTAGTGGGTCTCGCCGAGTTCTAGGAACGACAGTGCACGAACAACACAAAGATTTAGACAGGTTCGGGCCGCGAGTAGCGTAATACCCTACGTCCTGTGTGCTTGATTGTATTGTATGTGAGTTGAGTCGTTTTGAGGGGGTCTCTGCTCCTCCTTATATACTCGGGGAGCAGAGTTACATATTGATTACAAAGACTACTCGTATCCGACCTGGAAGGTCATATTAAGGTAGTCTATCTTGCATACGAGTAGTTCTACTACTTGACTACAATGTCCTATACCTTATCTGGATAGTCTAAAGCAGTCAGGTCATAACTCTCCATATCGAGTAGTTTAATTCCTTAGATGAGTGGCCCTAGGGATCCTGGCCCCACATCAGCTCCTCGAAACCACTCCCTGCCGTCATCACCAGTACAGGAATCCCTCACAGGGACGGCGACGCCGGGTAACAGTGGCCAAGGACGAAGAACCACGCCCAGCACCACTCCTGCTGCTGTGCAGCAACTGTACCTGCATAGTGACACACGCCTGTAACCCCTCCTCCTTGGCCTATAAAAGGATAGGGAGAGACGACGAACAAGGGGACAATCGAATAGAGAACAAGAAACAACACTCGCACACACTCCGTAAACCAAGATATTGGCACTCTGCCTCAATCATCCGGGACTTGGAGGTCTAGCTTCTTCTCCCATCCTGCTTGTATCCCCCTACTACTCGTAGTCTGGTGCAGGATAATACATTCCATGATCCATTCTTGCTGGACGTACGGTCTTGCGACCGGAACCAGGATAAATTCGTGTCTTGCGTTATCTTCTGCATCAATCATTAGGGGAGGGAACACAACGCATTTCTGGTTGGTGTCGGGACCACGATTTCCAAACACCGACAACATTGGAGTGCATCTTTAGATGCACCCAATGCGTGTAGCCTCCGAGCCTCCAACTACTTTTTAAGTAGTCGGAGGTTCAAAAGCAGTATTCAAGTCCTTGTCTTGAATTGATCAACAATAGGCACAAAAAATGTGTAGCCCTTGAGTATAGCCCCCGAGTCTCGAAGTGAATGGTTTTCATTCGGTCCGAGGGTCAATAATGTAATCTTCAAAGTTGCTTCTGTGTAGATATCCAAGTATCGACTGGTGCCAGTACTCGGGTAGTCATCGAGTTGTCGTAATATGCAAGCACCGACTAGTTAAAGTACTCGGCTTCGTGTCTTGGCTTGCGCTATGTAGCCCCCGAGCTTCAAGCGATTGGTCGAAGTACTCAGCATGTGAGCACCGACTAGTAAAAGTGCTCAAGTGGCTCCGTGGTCGTGTTATGAATATTCAACTAGTAACCCTGCAATTTAAATATATAGGATGAGTAGTATCCGATCAAGAAAAAGTAAATAATAGCATTTGTAATACATGTTTAAACTTGTTGCATGTGGTAATGCATGTAAAGCATATTTTTTAAATAAGCTGATAAAATTATTATACTAGCATATAAAGCATGTGGTAATGCATGTTTAAGCTGTTTAAGCATGTCGTAACCACTCGAATAGTAGCCCTGTTACGTTTAAACACTTGGTCTCGCTTAACCATAGCCCATAACGCGAGACTAGTGTCTTCTTTGACGTGTAGGTGTATAGGTGTTGCAATGGAACCAAAGTTTCACGAATTAAGGTGCATGCTACCGAGCGGTGTTAGTTGTTAAGAGTATAGAGAAATAATAAAGTAGTCGGTAAGGACTTTCTCCCGTGGGAGAGGTTGCGCGAGAGATTGTAACCCATCGGCGAAAAATCTTGAATCCATAGATATTGTCACACCCTGAAATTTTAGGATTGCAGGATGTGATTTTAAAGAATAATTAAATACAAAATTTCTCGTAATTTTAAAATTTTTCTCAACTTTATTTAATTTACAGGGAATTTAGTACAGGGAAAAACATTTTTCTAAATTAAAATAAAGCAGAGTAGGTTTTATGTTGTGCGCCTTGCATTCATGCTGGTTTGCATTTAGTGGTTTTATGTGTGACAATTTCATAAAATGCGTCTAGAAGCCTATTGGGAAATTTCCAGAGTTTTCTGGGATTTATTCCTATTTTCCTTTAGCTAATTCCAATTTTTGGAATGTGCTAAAATCCTTTTCATAACTCCAAATATTTTATTTGGGTTCCTCATGTCCAACTCTACCTCTGGGATTTTTCCTGGAATTTTTGGAATTTTTGGAGTATTTTTCGTGGCTTAAATGATTTATCTAGATTTTTCTGGATATTTCTTTACACGGTAAAATATTTCTGAAAATAAAAAGGAAAAGAAAAACCCAAATCCATCCTGGGCCGGAACCCAACCTGGCCCATCCCCTCTTCCGGCCCAGTCCGCTTTTGCCCCTGATCTCTCCCTTTGGTCCGCTTTTGCCCCTCCTCTTTCCTTCCCTCGTAGCCCAGGTCCCCCGGCCCAACTCCCCTCGCCCCAGCCCAGCCCACTGGCGCCCCTCTCCCCCGCCAGCTCGGCCCACTCCGCATCTTCACCTCCATCCCAGCCCAGCAGGCCTACCCCTTCTCCACCCCCGCTCTGGCCTAGCCAGCCGCTCGGCCCGGCCGACCGAGCCGGCCCACGCGCGCCCGCGGCGCCCCTGCCTTACCAGCGGTTAGCGCCGCCGCGATTCCCGCCGCCGCCTCCGCGCTTTCTTTTCTCGGCGTTCGCGCCCCCTTCAAAGCCGCCGCTGCCCCCGAGCCATCTGCCCTAGCCTTCGCCTCCCTCGCGTAGCGCCCCCTCACCAAGAGCCCTCGCCACCGTTGCTCGCCGCGGAGCTCCAGTGCCACCGAGCCGAACCGAGCGCCGCCGGCCGCCGTCTCGCCGCCTCGGTCGACCCCGGGCCAAGCCACGACCTCCACGGGCCGCCCCTCGCCGAACCGCCTCTCCCCCGGCGGTCAGCATCGCTGCCTCGTCGTCGGAGCGCCTCGCCCGCGTGCGCCGCTGTTGGCACTCCTTACGGCCTACAGATAAATCCGCAAGCGGACGGATACCGATGTAGCTCTCACCCGGGAGTATTCCAAGGTATCGATTTCCACGGAGAACGAGAAGTGGACTGATTCTAAACTAAGTTGTCCTAGGTAGATGGAATGGAGTGAATGGTATGGATGAGGTGGATGACAACAACAAAGAGAGAAGAGGAGTGATAGGAGGGTAGAGAGGGTACGAGTCTGGTAGAGGTATTCTACTGATTGATCAAGCAGATCAGAGGATACAGATAGATACTTGCTTCGGGACAAGGGAACCGGTGGACACACAGAAAGGGATGAGAAGGGGTGCCACTATTTCCCAACTGGGGAATCCTACGGACCGGAACTAACGTGATGGGCTACAAAGACCGGAAGGGCTGTCACCACCTTACGGCTACCACCTCCGTTGCGATGGGAATAAACTAAGTTAGTCTCAAGTATAGGCACCACGCCTACACTAGTCAACTAATACTTATCTCCTATAGAAAGATAAGCACCCAAGCTAAGCAACCAGTATATAGTTATACCAATCAACTAAGCATTGAACGAAGAACCAGCAAGCATATAAAAGTAAGAACTGAATGCTCAATTAATCAGAGAGAGATACAAGAGTTACCAGACACGACCCGGATGTTACTCGAAGTGAAGCCGCATCCGTAGAGGTACAACAGGAAGAGGGGCCGACACTTCGGCTCCTCTCCGGGACGCTCACCTCTCCTCTCTCCCTATCTCTACTGATACAAGTGGAAAACTAATAGTGCTTCGCCTGCACTCTACTCTTGTGTTGTTGTGTCTACAAGTGAAGTGTGCTGTCCTATTTATAGCTCCAAGGGTCGGTTTGGAGGTTGGGTAACCGCCAAGGCACCAGGGCATCTCCCTCCTGGATTCGGGCGAGGGATGGCGGTTCGGCCGAACCAGAGGGTTCGGCCTAACGTAGGATCCACCGACCTGGCCACCAGGGGTCAGGATGTAGCCTTGGGAGGCAGTTGCCATCCTGGGGTCGGTTCGGCCGAACTTGGCCCTTCGGCCGAACTGGGCTGGGGGACCGGGCCGACCCCCCGGCAACGCCTCTAGTCCTGGACCCTCCTGGGCTGCCCTCTGCTGATGTGGATCGTGTTGTGTAGGCCCGGGATGACGTGTCGGTGCCCGGGGATGAGTTGGCGGTCGTCCACGTGTCGTATGTTGTCGTTTGGTTGACGTGGACGGCTCCCGGTGGCCTGTACGGCTAAGGGGGATAACCGGCCGAACGTGTTGTTCGGCCGATTCGGTCATTTCTGACCCCTATAGCACGTATTTGTTGTAGTTGTACCTGCACAAGCGACACTCACCAAAACTCGTGGAACTTTATTAGAAATGAAACCTAAGTACATGGAATGTTACATAGACTCTCATTTATTCCCGAGTATTGGTGGTCGAATTTGGGTTGTAACGACCGCCAACAAGCTCCCCCAAGCTTGGCTCTTTGCTCGCCCTTGAGCAAAGATAAAACTTAGCCTTGGTGGATCAGGAGTTGCTACAATGTCATTTCTCTTACAGGTAACTTTATAAACAACTAGTACACAAATTTACTTGAATTATTAGCAAGGTATTAATTCACCATTTTACCTATGGGGCTTATAGCAATCTCCTTATCTTGGGCGGTTGAAAGGATGAACAATTTAACTTAGTTTTATTCCACTCTACTCTTTTCAGGATCCTATCTCGGAGTTTTCACCGTATCGGGGACAAACCCAGGGGGTCCCCTAATCATCGGGGTAATCACCCTCAAAAAACGTTAACCACGAAGGGCCGAATCGCCGGCAGCACGGAAGGGCCACCAGGGCAACGCGGCCCGCCACAACCTACGGCCCAAATATAGCCGCCCGAGCTCGCCTGACAAGGGGACCCAGGTGGCGACCTTTGTCTCCGCCTTGCTCGAGGGTCGCGTGCCCCCTCAAGCAGGCGAACCAACTCCGCCTCGCTCGAGGGCACCCCTCTACTCAACGCGGCGCGTGCCGGCGCCCCGCCCGACAACGGCATTTAATGCACGCCCCATCAGGCGGGCGCCAAAGTCAAAAGGCAATCTTTCCCCACGCCGCGCCGCTGACACCACAGAGCTCGCTGTTCCAACTGCTCCGGTCACTATGCGTCCTCACCGGCGCTGTGCGGACGTACGCGGCACTGCGCAAGGCCCTGTGCGGACTTGCAGGCGTCATTCCGCACCACTATTCCACCCGCTCCCGTCCTTTCCCCCCGGGGCAGCCCTCAAATGGGCATGAAGGACCCTCGAACGAATATATGAGCAGCGACCGAGTACAAACTCCGATCAGGCGCGGCCGGTGATGACGAACGCCGGGTCAAATCGACCCACTCTCGGCCATTCCCTGGTAAGCCGGGCATGCCGCGCACTGTGGTCGACAGCAACCACCATGCCGACCCCTGTGTTGCCAACTCCCGTCCTTCTTCACCTGCCACGCCCTCGAATCAACCAGCGACGGGCAGCTGGACACGGATTACGGCAACGACACCCCTCGAAACCACTCCAGGACAAGCACAGGGACAGCCACGACACCTGCAGAAGCCGGGTCTCGCCATAAATCCCCTGCCAGGGTCAAGGACAATTGCACGCCCGACGCAATGCTCTCCAGTGCGTACCCCTGTAGCACGCACTATACTCATGCTTGTAAACCCCTTCCCCCCCTCTCTCTCCTTGACCTATAAAACGGGGAAAGGGGGGGAGAGAAGAAGAAGACAACCACCGCCTCCCACGATATCGGCACTCGCCTCAATCACACCCATTTTTAGGGACTTGGAGACTCCTTCTCCTCTCCCGCCTCGCTTGTAGCCCCCCACTGCAAGCACCCCGGTGCAAGATAGTGCAGCGCCCCGAGCGCACTCTGCTGGACGTACGACCTCACGGTCGGAACCAGGATAAACCCTTGTCTCACTATGCTAGCTCTTGCATCAACCATCAGGGGACGGGACACAGCGCATTCTGTGTGGCGCTAGGATTGGCCGACCGATCCCAGCACCGATAGTGGCGCGCCAGGTAGGGGGGTTGCGCTGTGATCAACCTCGCCCGATCAGTTCCCTTGACGGCAGGCCACGCCAAGGCCATGTCGCCACGATCCGCCCCGGGGTCCCCCGGCCCGCTTCCGCGCGGGTACCGGATCATGTTTCGGAGCCTGGAGTTCGAAGCGACCGGTGAGGGCCTCCTCATGCGGCTCGCCTCCAGGGTACCCAGCATGATAACTGTTACCCCGGGGCCGCCAACGCCACCCAACCTCAAGAGACGTCGAAGACTGCACGAGCTGTAGATTCGCGTGGAACGGCGCGTTGCCCCACGCGTCGTCCTCCCTGATTGGGACGCACACCTGTGGCTCCGGCCCGCCGCCGCATTACAAGGCGGCGCACCCCCGCCAGCGGCTCCCGCGGAGGGAGCACGCCGGGAAAATGTGGCCGGGTCGGCACCGCTCCCGCATGGAATGAGCAACACGGCCGCGAGCTACTCCGCGGCAATCAGCACCAACCTGAGCGCGCAAGAGGATCCACCGGGTCACCAGCTGGGTTCAATCCGCAGCCTCGACATTTCCTCGCCCGGCGGGTCCCAGCCCGAGTCGGACGACGGGGAAAGTATGCACGGTCAGGAGCACCCAGGCCTGGACAACTCCGGGCTACGCGACCGTGAAGGCCTTACCACCTTCCAGGCCATTGCGGACTTCTGCCTCACCTGTTCTGACGATTCCAGTGAAGGGGAATATGACCCCACGCGGGAATGCTTCATCCTCGACGGCGAAGTAGAGTCCGTGGGAGAGGATGATGAAACGCGCGACGGGGCCGGGCACGACGAACCGCCACAAGTGCCCGCCGAGCCATCGGGCGAAGCCGCACTCGCGCAGGCACAACTCGCACAGGTGCAAGAGCTGGAAGCCAGGCTCCAACAGGAGCGCCAGCAGGTACAGGAGCTGCACGCAGCTCTGGAAGCCCGGCAGCCCGAGCGCGGCGAACGTGCGCGAGCTGCCGGGCGTATCGCACAAGCGCGCATCATGGGTGGCGGCAACGACGCTCGCCCTGCCATGCCGCCGCGGGCAAGCCAGAAGCTCGTCGCCGCAGTAACCCTAATTCGGGCCATGCCCGAGCCATCGACACCAGAGGCGCGCGACATGCAGCGCCAGGTGCAGGCCCTTGTCGAAAAAGCGGCCGTTCAACAAGCGGAGAGTTCCGCCTCCCGCATGCGCCACCAGGCCAGTTCGATAGCCGGAGGAAGCAAGCGGGATAAGGAACAATCCGTCCATACCCCTCCTAGGGGCGCATGGACGCCTCACCGACCAACGAACGACAGGAAGGCGCTCATGACCGGCGACCGCGAAACGAGGAGGTCCGCGAAGGACCGACTCGTGGACACACGAGGCGCCATCGACGACGGCGACGCACGCAACATCCTGAACAAGAAGAGGCAGGACGCGATGCCTCCCCGCAGTAGGCACCCCCGACAAGGGGGTCACTACGATAGCGAGGAGGACAAAAGCCCGACGCCGGAACCCCCGGGAACCCCTGTGTTCAGCCGAAAAATCCGTTCGGCCACCATCCCGCCGCGCTTTCGTCAACCGACCACCATTACCAAGTATTCGGGTGAAACGAAACCCGAGACGTGGCTCAACGACTACCGCCTGGCTTGCCAGTTGGGCGGGGCCACCGACGACGCTATGATCATCCGCAACCTCCCGCTTCATCTCGCGGACTCGGCGCGGACATGGCTCGAGCACTTACCCGCGAACCAGATCCACGACTGGGACGACCTGGTCAGGATGTTCATGGGTAACTTCCAGGGCACGTACGTGCGCCCCGGAAACTCCTGGGACCTGCGCGGGTGCCGGCAGGCGGCCGACGAACCGCTGAGAGACTTCATCCGCCGCTTCTCCAAGCGCTGCACCGAGCTACCGAGCGTGGGTGACTCCAAAATCATCCTCGCGTTCCTCGAAGGCACGACTTGTCGGGAGCTGGTGCGCGAGCTGGGGCAAAACCATCCCACCAGCGTCAACGCGCTGTTCGACATCGCTACCAACTTCGCCTCCGGGGAGGAGGCTGTCGGGGCGATTTTCGATGGCAAGACCAAGGGGAAGCGCGCGGAGGAGCTGCCCGCGGAGGGAAGCAAGTCCAAGGGAAAGGCTAAAAAGCAGAAACGAGGCGGCAAGGGCCGAAAGCCTCGGCAAGCCGCGCAGCAGCAGCAGCAGCAGGGCGAGGACTCTGACGAGGCCCTCGTGGCCGAGCGAGGCTGCAAGGGCCCTCGAGGCCCCCCCAGGGGGGAGCCCTGTTCGACGAAATGCTGAAGAAGCCGTGCCCGTACCATAAGGGCCCTGTCACCCACATCCTCGAACAGTGTGGGATGATCAAGGGTTACTTCAGGCGCACCTCCGCGAAGGAGGATGGCCCGAAGAAGGATACGAGTGATGGCGGCAACGACGAGTTCCCCCATGTGGAGAATGTCTTCTTCATCGTGGGGGGCCCACGGTGAACGCGACATCCCGAGAGCAGAGACGTGAACGCCGAGAGGTCTTCTCCGTTCACCCCGCGATGCCAACCTACCTCGCCTGGTCGGACGAGACCATCTCCTTCGGCCGCGAGGACCACCCGGACTATGTCCCGAATCCGGGGCGATATCCGCTTGTCGTCGACCCCGTCATCGGCAACACGCGATTCTCTAAGGTAGCAGCCTCAACATCCTATACGTCCACACCTTAGAGCTCATGGGCATCGGCACGAACCAGCAGAAGCCAAGCAGGGCGCCGTTCCACGGCATCGCGCCAGGGAAACGGGTCCAACCCCTCAGGCAGATCGACCTACCCGTTTGCTTCGGCACTCCCGACAACTTTCGGAGGGAGACCCTCACCTTCGAGGTGGTGGGATTCCCAGGAGCGTACCACGCCATCCTCGGGTGTCCGTGCTACGCCAAGTTCATGGCAGTCCCCAACTACGCCTACCTCAAGATGAAGATGCCGGGGCCAAAGGGCGTCATCACCGTGGGATCGTCGTACGAGCATGCGTACGCGTGTGACGTCGAATGCGTCGAGGGCGCGGAAGCGCTCGCCTACAGCGAGACCCTGGTGGAGGACCTGGAGAAGATGGCGAACGAGGCCGTCGACTCCGCCAAGAGGCACGCAGGCACCTTCGAGGCTGCAGAGCACACCAAGGCGGTGCCCCTCGACCCCAATGCCCCCGAAGGCAGGGCGTTGAGGGTCAGCACCACCCTCGACCCCAAATAGGAAGCAGTGCTCGTCGACTTCCTCCGCGCCAACGCCGACATCTTCGCGTGGAGACCCTCGGACATGCCGGGGATTCCAAGGGAGGTCGCCGAGCACAGCCTCGACATCCAGCCTCACTCCAAGCCGGTGGTGCAGCGACTGCGGCGGTTCGACGAGGAAAAGCGTCGCGCCATCGGGGAGGAGGTGCACAAGCTCCTGCAAGCCGGATTCATCAAAGAGGTATTTCACCCGACCTGGCTTGCTAATCCTGTTCTAGTTAAGAAGAAAAACAGAAAATGGCGCATGTGCGTAGATTATACCGGTTTAAACAAAGCATGCCCTAAGGTTCTGTTTCCCTTGCCTCGAATAGATCAGATAGTAGACTCCACTGCCGGGTGCGAATTGCTATGCTTTCTTAATGCTTATTCCGGTTATCATCAGATTAAGATGAAAGAGTCCGACCAGATCGCGACTTCTTTTATCACCCCGTTTGGCATGTTTTGCTACGTCACTATGCCGTTCGGCCTCCGAAATGCTGGAGCTACATACCAGCGATGTATGCAACACGTTTTCGGAAGCCACATCGGGCGGACCGTTGAGGCATATGTTGACGATATCGTTGTGAAAACCAGAAAGGCGGACGATCTGGTAAACGATTTGCAAATCGCATTCGGTTGCCTCCGGGCGAACGGGGTAAAATTAAATTGGGAGAAATGCGTATTCGGGGTGCCACGAGGCATGCTATTGGGTTTCATCGTCTCCCAACGAGGCATCGAACCCAACCCCGAAAAAGTCTCGGCCCTGGAACGAATGGGGCCAATTTAGGACCTCAAGGGGGTGCAAAGGGTACTAGGCTGCCTCGCAGCTCTCGGCCATTTCATCTCTCGACTTGGTGAAAAGGGCTCACCTTTGTACCAGCTCCTAAAAAAGCACGAACGCTTTTCATGGACCCCCGAAGCCCAAAAAGCCCTTGACGGGCTAAAAGCGTCGCTCGTACGCGCACCAATTCTCACGCCGCCGCAGAACGGCGAGCCCCTCTACCTATACGTCACTGCGACAACGCAAGTTGTCAGCGCCGTCATCGTTGTGGAAAGGACAGAGGAGGGCCACGCTCTGCCGGTCCAGAGGCCGGTGTAGTACGTCAGCGAGGTGCTGACCGAAACCAACATACGGTATCCATAGATCCAGAAGCTAATCTACGTTGTAGTGCTCGCGCGACGAAAGCTGCGACACTACTTCGAGGCCCATCCGATCACCGTGGTCTCATCCTTCCCCTTGGGGGAGATAGTCCGCAACCCGGACGTTTCGGGTAGAGTAGCGAAGTGGTCAATGGAGCTCGTAGGAGAAACTCTCTCCTACGCGCCGCGAAAAGCGATAAAATCGCAAACCTTAGCGGATTTCGTCGCTGAGTGGACCGACGTCCAACTTCCACCGCCCCAGATCCAAGCCGAATGCTGGACCATGTACTTCGACGGGTCGGTGATGAAAACCGGGGCAGGCGCGGACCTCCTCTTCGTCTCACCCCTCGGAGAGCACATCCGGTACGTGGTTCGCTTGCACTTCCCGGCGTCGAACAACATGGCAGAGTATGAAGCCCTCCTTGCCGGACTCCGCATTGCCATCGACCTCGGCGTCAAACGCCTCGACGTCCGGGGAGATTCTTAGTTGGTCATCAACCAAGTGATGAAGAACGCGAGCTGCCGCGATGAAAAGATGGAGGCGTATTGCAAAGAGGTTCGCCGTCTCGAGGACAAATTATATAGCCTCGAGCTGAACCATATCGTGCGCAAATACAATGAGGAAGCGGATCAGCTGGCCAAGATCGCGTCAGAGCGAATCACCGTTCCTCCGAACGTCTTCGCCCGTGTTGGCACTCCTTACGGCCTACAGATAAATCCGCAAGCGGACGGATACCGATGTAGCTTTCACCCGGGAGTATTCCAAGGTATTGATTTCCACGGAGAACGAGAAGTGGACTGATTCTAAACTAAGTTGTCCTAGGTAGGTGGAATGGAGTGAATGTATGGATGAGGTGGATGACAACAACAAAGAGAGAAGAGGAGTGATAGGAGGGTAGAGAGGGTACGAGTCTGGTAGAGGTATTCTACTGATTTATCGAGCATATCAGAGGATACAGATAGATACTTGCTTCGGGACAAGGGAACCGGTGGACACACAGAAAGGGATGAGAAGGGGTGCCACTATTTCCCAACTGGGGAATCCTACGGACCGGAACTAACGTGATGGGCTACAAAGACCGGAAGGGCTGTCACCACCTTACGGCTACCACCTCCGTTGCGACGGGAATAAACTAAGTTAGTCTCAAGTATAGGCACCACACCTACACTAGTCAACTAATACTTATCTCCTATAGAAAGATAAGCACCCAAGCTAAGCAACCAGTATACAGTTATACCAATCAACTAAGCATTGAACGAAGAACCAGCAAGCATATAAAAGTAAGAACTGAATGCTCAATTAATCAGAGAGAGATACAAGAGTTACGACACATGACCCGGATGTTACTCAAAGTGAAGTCGCATCCGTAGAGGTACAGCGGGAAGAGGGGCCGACACTTTGGCTCCTCTCCGGGACGCTCACCTCTCCTCTCTCCCTATCTCTACTGGTACAAGTGGATAACTAACAGTGCTTCGCCTGCACTCTACTCTTGTGTTGTGTCTTTTGCAGGTGGAACCGGGACTCTATTTATAGCAGGGAAGGACGGTGGAGGCAGAGTAGCAGCCAAGGCAGCTGGGAGGCGGTGCACGGGCCGTTCGGCCGAATTCCCCGTTTCGGCCGAACTGCCCAGTTCGCCCGAACCGGTGGATGCACCGCCTCAGCAGCCAAGGGCCAGGATCGCGCCCTGGAGGCGGTTCCTGCCTTCGGCCGAACAGGCCAATTCGGCCAAAGTGGGCCCAGCCCAGTTCTGCACCGCCTTTGCCTAGCACACGTGTTTGTCCAGCTCCTGAGGTCGGTTGGCAGGTCGGTTCGCGTCTTGGGCTGGCCTGGAGGGTCTCCGGTGGACTCGTGGGCTCCGTCGGGTTGGATATGGGCCACCGGTCTTCTGGATATGGGTTGAGCCGGCCCAAAGTGGCGTGGTCGTGGTCCACAAGTCTTGCCCAGCTAGGGGGGCAACTGGCCGAACGGAGTCGTTCGGCCGAAATGGTCATTTCCGACCCTTATAACACGTGTTTCTCCATTTTGCACCTGCACAGAGGACAATCACCAAAACTTGTGGAAATAGTCAGTGATAAGCCCTATAGCTATGGTGTGTGTCCCCATTGTGTTTGTTTTATACTCGGTTGGAGGTCGGAAATCGGTCTGTAACGACCGCCAACAAGCTCCCCCAAACTTAGATCTTTGCTCGTCCAGAGTAAAGAAATTAAAACATGAGCAAGACTAAAGTAAGGGTTCTTTTATAATCATGAATACTTGCATATTGAATATTCAAACCTTTCTCATACCTGTGAATTTGTGGTGACTACTTCCCGGATCTTGGGCGGTTGATGAATGGAACGACTCTTACAACAAGGTCCTCTTGCTCATCCTGCATTCGGGGTTTTCTGGTTTTCGCAATTAAATGGCTCGTCTCCCTTCATCCCTGACACTCAGCTCTCTGGAGCTCTCTCCTTTCACTCATTCTCTTTTGTATTTCTCTTTGTCTCTCAGGTGGTGGCCATGTCATATCGAGTATTTCGGTCAAGCCAAAGATTGGCTCCTGGAGCTTCTCATCACTGCCCTTGGTCATGTTGCAAGTTAATGATAGAGAGTTCGTGTTGTCCCTCAGCCTTCTTGACCCCTTTTTCTTTTCTTTTCCCTTTTTGGGATTTTTCTCTCTCTTTTTTTTTCTTTGGACTTTCATGAGTCCTTTATCTCTTCTTTTTTCAGGGTATCATCGCGGCATGAGGGTTTCCACTACACTCTGATGATAGATTTGCTTGCAACAGACCTCAGACAATGTGATCCATTCCAAGAACACAACTTTCAACAAGACTTTATACAGAATATGACAGGTTTCAGGAGTAAACTCTCAAGCATATGTGGTATTTGTGGATAGGATGAAGGGATAGAGCAGGATTTTCATCTTTTTGCAAATTAAATTCTCCCGAATGTTGGTGTGAACAAGTGGTTCATTTTATCAAGTCATATCACAAACATCAACAACTTAGATCAGGGGGGTCCTATCATGATGAATTTTTTTCACAAGTACTAGATACTGAGTTTGAAATAAACAACATGCAGCAATCATGATATAAAAGAGAGACCGAGTTCGTTTCGTTTATGTGAGGCATGCATTTCCAATTTTTCAAAACGAAACAACACAGGAAAGTAAACAGGGGGGAAGAAGGTGCAAACCTACGTGCAGGTGCGCGAGAGGGGGCAGCCGGGCTGGTTCGGCCGAACCGGTCAGTTCGCCCGAACTGCCTGGTTCGGCCGAACTGGCCCCCGGGGCTCGGTCCGTCGTGCCATGCGTTCCTGTGTCGTTCCTGTACTCGTGCAACTCTCTGTTAGGCAGGACATTCTCCGGTCGGCTCAAATGCACCGACCGGAGCGACAATTTTATTTTCTTTCTTGCAAACAATTCAAACTTTATTTATTCAACGAACTAAGATTGGAAACAAATATTTGGAAGGGAAAATTTCAGAGCACCCTAAATATTGATCTAAGCAAATAAACGAATCAAGCAACTAGCAAACCCAACTAAACTAATGGTGCTCTATCTAAAAACGGGACGACCGCGGGACACTATTCTGAAGGTGGTCTATAGAGATCTTCGTGTCCCGTGGCCTTGAAGAGCCTCTTGAGCTTTGCGCACAGGGCCTTGCGGAGGAGTTCCATCTTGTCCTCCCATTCCATACATGCGAGCTCGCCCTCCGCCACCTTCTCGTCCAGGTGGTTGATCTTCTGCTTTGCCAGTGCCAGTTCCTCCTTCAGGCTTTCCACGGTGGGCGGCTTCTCTTCCTCTTCTTCATTGTCCTCCTCATCAGAGAACTCCATGTCCCCGGGCAGCCCTTTGATGGATGGGGGCTGCCTGTGGCACCGAACTTTGGGGTGGCGCTGTGGCGGAGAGGACTGGGATGAGTTTGCCAGCCCCAGCTCATTCCGGTTGAGCGGCGGGACGAGGACTTTTCCGTATCCTCCTCCCGGGATACGTTCTCCTTTGATGACGAAACGCAGTGGGCTTTCCGGCGTGTAGTCCGGCTCCTCTCCGGCCCTTTTCTTGTGCAGCAACAACGCCAGATCCGACACCCTCGAGGAGGATATTGATCTCGGGCGTAGCTGCCCTTCGTTCGGCCTTGGTGATGGCGAACGAGGCGGTTTCTTTATCCCTTTTAGTGGGGCGAGGAGCTCGTTGAGTGCTGAGCGGTGGGGAGAGTTGCCGCGCCTCACCGGGCTACGTCCCGGCGTCCTCCCCCGGTGCACGTCTCCCGCTGCGTCGACGTCGGAGATGCGGAAGGCGTGCTCCTGCCGGGAGGAGTTGGTGTTCCGGCCACTGCTGCTCGAGCCCTGGGCCGGGGATGTACCCTTGGAGGAAAAGGAGGCCATGGTGGCTATGTTCTATGGGAAGGAGTTGGCTTAGATGAGAAGGGAAACGACGACAGAGAGTCTCTATTTTTATGGGGGATTTCAGATCGGAAAAACGGAGTTTCCCGATGATTCCCTCGCGACTCTCGGGATATTTTCAACTCCAGATGTATCTGGGCGAGCATATCCGTCCTTGGGGCCTGGGAGGCCAATTCGCCCGAACCATCTGGTTCGGCCGAACTAGGCCCGTTCGCCCGAACAGGTCCCTGGGCCACCAGGTGCGTGGCCCGTGTCGTGGTTCGAGGTTTTGGTCATGGGGGATTCGGATCGAGGAGGTTTTCAAGGTTCAGGAGGTTTTGGCCCAGAAGGATTTGAAAATGATAGATTCGGGCCAGGGTTCCAAGGATGAGGTTCAGAGTTCTATGAACTCGACGACGTCTAATTCGTCGAGTGTCGGAGGCTCTGGTTCTAGGAAAATCATCAACCGCTGTCCGTTAACCTTGAAGGTGTTTCCATCCTCGCTTTGCAAAGTGACGGCCCCATGAGATGCAGCATTGATTACTGTGAATGGGCCGTCCCACTTGCTTCTCAATTTCCCATGACCGAAAAGTTTGACACGGGAGTTGAAGACGAGAACCTTGTCTCCCGGCTTGAACGTTTTGACCTTGATTCTCTTATCATGCCATCTCTTGGTCCGTTCCTTGTATAGCCGGGAGCTGTGGTATGCTCTCTCCCTCATCTCATCTAGCTCGGCCAGCTGGATCTTCCGTTTGAGGCCGGCAGCTGGAATGTCCATACCCCACTTCCTAATGGCCCAGTGAGCTCTAAACTCCATTTCTACCGGTAAATGGCAGGTTTATCCATAGACTTGTTGATATGGGGTCATGCCTATGGGTGTCTTATAGGCCGTGCGGTAAGCCCAGAGTGCATCTGGAAGTTTATCCTTCCACTGCTTGCCCATCTCATTTACGGTCTTTTGCAGAATATTTTTGATTTGCTTATTGGAAGTTTCTGCTTGACCGCTAGTTTGGGGGTGATAGGGTGTGGCTACGTTATGCTGCACCCCCAAACTTGAGAGATACTTACGGAAGGATGAATCTATGAAGTGGGAGCCGCCATCACTGATGACTAATCTAGGAACGCCGAAACGGGGGAATATAACCTCATGAAACATCCGTCTCACGTTCTTAGAGTCAGCAGCTAAGCATGGCAAGGCTTCTACCCACTTAGAGACGTAGTCCACTGCTACTAGGATGAATTGACAACCCTCGGAGTTTGGGAAGGGACCCATGAAGTATACCCCCCAGACATCGAAGATTTCTACTTGAAGATTGCTAGTGAGTGGCATTGCGTCTCTAGTATTGATGTTCCCGTGTTTCTGGCAGCGGGGGCACCGCATGACAAATGCTCTCGCATCCTCATACATGCTGGGCCAGTAAAAACCGCACTGCCAGACTTTAGCATTGGTCCGGAATGCACCGTAGTGTCCTCCGTACGGGGCTGCGTGGCATCTCTCCAGGATTTTATAAGCCTCATGTGCGGGCACGCACCTTCTGAGGAGTCCGTCGTTACAAATCCTAAAGAGATACGGGTCGTCCCAAAGGTGAAGACGGCTCTCATAGGCTAGTCGTTTCCTATTCTCTCCAGGGGGGACATAACCCGTTACCATGTAGTTTACTATGTTGGCATACCACGGATCACCAGTGGTGACCTTAAGGAGGGTGTCATCCCGTAAGTAGTCATCGATCAGGAGATCGGACGAGACTTGCATCCGGGACAAGTGGTCAGCCACTGAGTTCTCTACTCCTTTCTTATCTTTTATCTCAATGTCAAATTCTTGGAGTAGAAGAATCCAGCGGATGAGTCTCGGTTTTGCTTCCTTTTTGGTCAGAAGGTACTTCAGAGCAGCGTGATCCAAATAGACTATAACCTTGGCCCCAACTAGGTAGGACCGGAATTTGTCTATAGCAAATACGACTGTTAAGAGCTCCTTCTCCGTGGTTGCGTAGTTGAGCTGGGGGCCAGTGAGCGTTTTGCTAGCATACGAGATAGCATAATGCTTCTTGTCCTTAGTTTGGCCCAACACAACTCCTACAGCATAGTCGCTCGCATCACACATGATTTCGAATGGGATGCTCCAGTCGGGAGGCTGGATGATGGGAGCGGAGATGAGTGCCTTTTTGAGAGTGTGAAATGCGGCATAGCACTCCTCATCGAAAACGAAGGGGGCGTCTTTGGCTAAGAGATTGGTCAAGGGCTGAGATATCTGTGAGAAGTTTTTGATGAAACGCCTATAGAATCCGGCATGGCCAAGGAAGCTACGGATCCCCTTAACATTTGTGGGAGGTGGAAGTTGCTCGATTACTTCTATCTTCGCTTTGTCTACCTCGATCCCACGTTCTGACACCCTATGTCCTAGGACAATCCCCTCTCGCACCATAAAATGGCACTTTTCCCAGTTCAAAACAAGGTGTTTCTCTTCACACCTCTGGAGGACCTTGTCCAGATTTTTCAGACATTCGGTGAAGGTCCGTCCATAAACTGAGAAATCGTCCATGAACACTTCCATAATCTCCTCAATCATGTCAGAGAAGATGGACATCATGCAACGTTGGAAAGAGGCAGGTGCGTTACACAACCCAAAGGACATACGCCGATAGGCATACGTCCCGTAGGGGCATGTGAACGTGGTTTTACTCTGGTCTTCCGGGTGGATGGGAATTTGGTGGTACCCAGAGTAACCGTCAAGGAAGCAGAAGAAAGAGTGTTTGGCTAACCGTTCAAGCATTTCGTCTATGAACGAAAGGGGGAAATGGTCTTTCTTGGTGGCCTTATTGAGTCGACGATAGTCGATGCACATACGCCAACCAGTAACAGTGCGCTGAGGGATGAGCTCATTTTTGTCATTGTGCACTACCGTCATTCCTCCCTTCTTAGGAACGACTTGAACGGGACTAACCATTCACTATTGGGGACAGGGTAGCTGATCCCCGCGTGAAGGAGTTTGAGAACTTCCTTTTTCATGACCTCTCTCATGGCATTGTTTAACCGTCGTTGAGGTTCCCGAGACGGTGTTGCTTCAGAATCGATCGGGATGCGATGAGTGCAAAGATTTGGGCTAATCCCTTTCAGGTCTTGGAGAGAGTATCCTAAGACCGATCGATTTTTCTCCAGGATAGTGATGAGTTGCTGGGTTTCTACCTCAGAGAGTTTATCACTAATGATCACTGGAGTTTGCTTATCCCCAAAGAGGAAAGCATACCTAAGTCCAGGCGGAAGAGGTTTGAGCTCGATTGGAGATGGTTTTGGAGTTTCATTTGTGTCAAGCTCAATCGGAGGATGAGTTTCCTCCTCCTTCGTAAAGAATGGAATATCCTCTTGTGGAATAGGTTGCTCGAGGTCTAGCAAAGAAGCTGACCTGACTTCCTCTAACGGGTCAGGATCGGGGTCTGCCTCTATTGGAGTATTCAAAGATTGGGCATAGGAGACAGGGATAAGTTCTTTACCGATCCTAAGCTCTACTAGCTGGTTTATTGGTGCTTTCTCCAGAACCTTCAAGATTGGCCTGCCTATGAAGATGGGATGTGTGGTAGTGCTAGGTAGGTCGAAGATGTGAAAATCCATGAAGAGTTCAGGATCGTTGACCTTAACGGGTGTGACCCGTAAGATCCCCAAACAATCCAGGATTTTCCTGAGGTAAACTTAAGTCGTTTTTGAGAAAACGACCATGAGTTACCAGGGAATTCGGTTTGCACCAAAGAGCTAGAGATTATGTTGATTCCGAGGCTTGGGTCGTACCCAATCTCTCGGTCAAGGCCCATGATCTCACAGAATATCCTTTTGGTTTTTCTGGGCATCTTGACCACCTCGGTCGAGGCTTCGGCCTCGTCTAGCCACTCCCGACTCATGATAGCGGAGAGACGTCCTAGGTACTCCCGCTGATATTCCAATTCTTCTTTGTCGGGGGCCCGATCCTTTTGCTCTACACATCGTTCCCGTGGGAAACTTGTTGCACTCCCGATGTCTTCGAATAGATCATCGTCGAAATCATAGAGAGTGGTGTAGAGTGAATCATAATGGTCTGGGCTAGAATATGGTTGTGGTTCGAAATGAGCTTCAGGTTCTAATGGACTGGAAGAGCTAATGGATTTGGATTGGACTGGTATTGGCTCTTTAGGTTCAGGTTCAGGCCGCTTCTCTTCTTCATCGGGGAGTTCATCATAGATTCCAGTGTAGGGAGTGTTGTCTAGGATACGATCCAGGACTATCCTCGCTTCACTAGGAACCAAATGAAAGAACGACCCTCCAGAAGCAGAGTCCAAGAAAGTGGCGGCTACGGGACAGAGGCCAAGGCTGAAGTGTTGTAAAACAACAGGTTCTGGTAGGCTTAGGTCTGGTCCCGAGGCCAGTATTTGCTTGAAACGAGCCCAGGCAGTTCCGAGCAATTCTCCCTTTAATTGCTTAAAGTTAATGATTTCCGCTCAGAGACTGGCTACCTTGGAGACTGGGAAGAAGTTTAGGCAGAATTTTTCCTTGAGAACTTCCCAGCTCCCATCCATAGTGCTGATAGCCAGAGAGTACCATTTCTTTGCTCCTCCCGCTAGTGAAAACGGGAATAGCTTCCATTTGAGTGTCTCTTGTGTCATGCCCGCAATGGTCAGGCATGAGCAGAGTTGCTCAAACTCGCGCAAATGCGCGTATGGACTCTCGGCCTTCATTCCTGAGAACGATTGCTCATGAACCATGGCTATGAAGCCGAGACGTAGCTCATAGCCGGGTGTGGATATGGGATGTGATGATGGTGGAGGCTCCAAATAATCGCCCTTTGGAGCCGAATGTTGGCGTAAGGTGAGGGTGGAATCCATGTAATGGATGATGGTGGGATACACGGACAACTTGGGTTCGGAATCAGAACAGCTACCGTTCCCCGGCAACGGCGCCAGAAAGCTTGTTGGCACTCCTTACGGCCTACAGATAAATCCGCAAGCGGACGGATACCGATGTAGCTTTCACCCGGGAGTATTCCAAGGTATCGATTTCCACGGAGAATGAGAAGTAGACTGATTCTAAACTAAGTTGTCCTAGGTAGGTGGAATGGAGTGAATGTATGGATGAGGTGGATGACAACAACAAAGAGAGAAGAGGAGTGATAGGAGGGTAGAGAGGGTACGAGTCTGGTAGAGGTATTCTACTGATTTATCGAGCAGATCAGAGGATACAGATAGATACTTGCTTCGGGACAAGGGAACCGGTGGACACACAGAAAGGGATGAGAAGGGGTGCCACTATTTCCCAACTGGGGAATCCTACGGACCGGAACTAACATGATGGGCTACAAAGACCGAAAGGGCTGTCACCACCTTACGGCTACCACCTCCGTTGCGACGGGAATAAACTAAGTTAGTCTCAAGTATAGGCACCACGCCTACACTAGTCAACTAATACTTATCTCATATAGAAAGATAAGCACCCAAGCTAAGCAACCAGTATACAGCTATACCAATCAACTAAGCATTGAACGAAGAACCAGCAAGCATATAAAAGTAAGAACTGAATGCTCAATTAATCAGAGAGAGATACAAGAGTTACCAGACATGACCCGGATGTTACTCAAAGTGAAGTCGCATCCGTAGAGGTACAGCGGGAAGAGGGGCCGACACTTCGGCTCCTCTCCGGGACGCTCACCTCTCCTCTCTCCCTATCTCTACTGATACAAGTGGAGAACTAACAGTGCTTTGCCTGCACTCTACAGCAGGGAAGGACGGTGGAGGCAGAGTAGCAGCCAAGGCAGCTGGGAGGCGGAGCCGGGCCGTTCGGCCGAATTCCCCGGTTCGGCCGAACTGCCCAGTTCGCCCGAACCGGTGGATGCACCGCCTCAGCAGCCAAGGGCCAGGATCACGCCCTGGAGGCGGTTCCTGCCTTCGGCCGAACAGGCCAATTCGGTCGAAGTGGGCCCGGCCCAGTTCTGCACCGCCTTTGGCTAACACACGTGTTTGTCCAGCTCCTGAGGTCGGTTGGCAGGTCGGTTCGCGTCTTGGGCTGGCCTGGAGGGTCTCCGGTGGACTCGTGGGCTCCGTCGGGTTGGATATGGGCCACCAGTCTTCTGGATATGGGTTGAGCCGGCCCAGAGTGGTGTGGTCGTGGTCCACAAGTCTTGCCCAGCTAGGGGGGCAACTGGCCGAACGGAGTCGTTCAGCCGAAACAGTCATTTCCGAACCTTATAACACGTGTTTCTCCAGTTTGCACCAGCACAGAGGACAATCACCAAAACTTGTGGAAATAGTCAGTGATAAGCCCTATAGCTATGGTGTGTATCCCCATTGTGTTTGTTTTATACTCGGTTGGAGGTCGGAAATCGGTCTGTAACGACCGCCAACAGCCCGCGACCTCGACCAACCCTCCATCAACTTTGAACCAAAGGCCGGAGCCCTCAGGACGCCCTCGGGGGCTGCGGAGGTCGAGCCCATGGAAGAGGACTCCTCGAAAGAGGGGCTCGAAGACTTCGACGTTGAAAATTCTTCGGCCGAGGCCATGGAAATCGACGTGGACACACGACCGCAAGACTGGCGCAGCCCATACCTCGCGTGGATCGACCGCGGGGAGCTGCCCTCGGACCGGACCGAGGGGCGCCGCATCGCCAGAAGAGCCAAGACCTTTGTCTCGGTCGGTGGCGAGCTGTACAAGCGCAGTGCCTCAGGGATTCTGCAGCGATGCATCCCCATCCCTGAGGGAAAGCAGTTGATCCGTGACATCCACGCCGGGGCGTGTGGACACCACGCGGCGCCGCGTACCCTCGTGGGTAACGCGTTTCGGCAAGGCTTTTACTGGCCCACCGCCGTATCCGACGCGAACGAAGTCGTGCGCACCTGCAAAGGGTGCCAATTCTACGCACGAAAGACACATCTCCCGGCGCACGCCCTGCAGACCATCCCTGTAACATGGCCTTTCGTGGTCTGGGGGTTAGATCTCGTGGGGCCTTTCCGCCCAGCGCCCGGGGGCTTCACCCACTTGTTGGTGGCCATCGACAAGTTCTCGAAGTGGATCGAGGTCCGGGCAATCACCCGCATCAGATCTGAGCAGGCCATGTTGTTTTTCACTGACATCATCCACCGATTCGGGGTACCCAACTCGATCATCACCGACAACGGCACCCAGTTCACCGGCAAGAAGTTCTTACTCAAAAGACAAGAAGCCCCTCCGACCGCCTCCGCTCGGGCCAGGAGCTCGGGGGCTCCCTGCAGCATGTCCTCCTCCTCTTATGCATGAAACACGTCGAAGCCGTGCAGGGTCCACCCCCCGAATTCCGAAAAAACTCGACATCACCCCCGCAATCTGCCACGTCAAGTGGGGAGCGACTAACACAACCTTCGGGAATCAAAGCCCTTGCACGAGTAAACTCACTCCTCCAAGGGCTCGGGGGCTACACCCGCGGGTGCGCTCGCGCGCCCCCACGGAAGAATGTGCATAATCAAGAAGGAGTAATCCCCGCAGAATGCCCGGGAACGATCCCACGAACCATCAGCCTCTGCCCGAGTAAACCTTAGTCCGGCAGAGGCTCGGGGGCTACTGTCGGGGACAAACCCAGGGGGTCCCCTAATCATCGGGGTAATCACCCTCAAAAAACGTTAACCACGAAGGGCCGAATCGCCGGCAGCCCGGAAGGGCCACCAGGGCAATGCGGCCCGCCACAACCTACGGCCCAAATATAGCCGCCCGAGCTCGCCTGACAAGGGGACCCAGGTGGCGACCTCTGTCTCCGCCTCGCTCGAGGGTCGCGTGCCCCCTCAAGTAGGCGAACCAACTCCGCCTCGCTCGAGGGCACCCCTCTACTCAACGCGGCGCGCGCCTGCGCCCCGCCCGACAACGGCATTTAATGCCCGCCCCATCAGGCGAGCGCCAAAGTCAAAAGACAATCTTTCCCCACGCCGCGCCGTTGACACCACAGAGCTCACTGTTCCACCTGCTCCGGTCACTATGCGTCCTCACCGACGCTGTGCGGACGTACGCGACACTGCGCAAGGCCCTGTGCGGACTTGCAGGCGTCATTCCGCACCACTCTTCCACCCGCTCCCGTCCTTTCCCCCCGGGGCAGCCCTCGAATGGGCATGAAGGACCCTCGAACGAATATATGAGCAGCGACCGTGTACAAACTCTGATCAGGCGCGGCCCGGTGATGACGAACGCCGGGTCAAATCCACCAACTCTCGGCCATTCCCTGGTAAGCCGGGCACGCCCCACACTGTGGTCGACAGCAACCACCATGCCGACCCCTGTGTTGCCAACTCCCGTCCTTCTTCACCTGCCACGCCCTCGAATCAACCAGCGACGGGCAGTTGGACACGGATTACGGCAACGACACCCCTCGAAACCACTCCAGGACAAGCACAGGGACGGCCACGACACCCGCAGAAGCCGGGGCTCGCCATAAATCCCCTGCCAGGGTCAAGGACAATCGCACGCCCGACACCATGCTCTCCAGTGCGTACCCCTGTAGCACGCACTATACTCATGCTTGTAAACCCCTTCCTCCCCTCTCTCTCCTTGACCTATAAAAGGGGGGAAAGGGGGGAGAGAAGAAGAAGACAACCACCGCCTCCCACGATATCGGCACTCGCCTCAATCACACCCATTTTCAGGGACTTGGAGACTCCTTCTCCTCTCCTGCCTCGCTTGTAGCCCCCCACTGCAAGCACCTCAGTGCAAGATAGTGCAGCGCCCCGAGCGCACTCTACTGGATGTACGACCTCACGGTCGGAACCAGGATAAACCCTTGTCTCACTGTGCTAGCTCTTGCATCAACCGTCAGGGGACGGGACACAACGCATTCTGTGTGGCGCTAGGATTGGCCGACCGATCCCAGCACCGACACACTGTT
This sequence comes from Echinochloa phyllopogon, assembly GCA_033239725.1. Classification (NCBI taxonomy): domain Eukaryota; kingdom Viridiplantae; phylum Streptophyta; class Magnoliopsida; order Poales; family Poaceae; genus Echinochloa; species Echinochloa phyllopogon. Next base: position 32,409,084 of record BTCW01000014.1, on the reverse strand, counting down.
TTGTGAAAAGATAAATTGTTCCTCATTGGCTCACTCAATCGCTCAAGTGTATTTGATTCCTCACAAAAGGCTTTGCCTTCTTTTTATCCTAACATCTAATTTAGCTTTTTGTGTGGCTCAGGGACAAAGGATGAAGGCATACAAGCATCTTATATTTTGCTAAGTCAAAGACCGGACCTTAGATCGAGAAGTGCAAGTGTGTGGAATATGCAGAGTGGAATATGAGTGGAATTTGGTGGAACTTCATGGAGTGATTCTTCCTCTCCTTTATTTATTTTTTTCGAGAGCATGGGCTATCTTTTATTCTTCATTTTTTTTGCCACGCCTTTTTTACATGCTTTTCTTTTTTTCTCATATTTTTGCCATGCACTTGGCATGCTTTTCCTTTTCATTTTGCATAGCCCATGCCTCTACTTCAAAGATATTTGGAGAGGGAATCAAAGAACATGAAATTTATTTTGTGGAATGGATGATGGCATGGTTTTGCTAACTCCCAGTGTAGGAATTGCAAGTGAGAGGTGGAGTGTATGTGAATCTCGATCTTCAAAGTATGACATATTCCTCACAAAGGTCACAACAATTTGACAAAGCTCACTAAGATGACAAGCAGCATATGGTAGAAAGTTTAGAACTAATCCTATCATATGGCTCTGGTAGGTATTATGACCAATGAGGAACTTTGTTTTATTTTTGAAAGCATAAACATCCGAGATTTCCACCATACTAAGAGCAGAATTAGAGTTCAACCAAAGTCTCACTATATCAATCCCCGCAACAACCTAGACTTGGAATAAAGCATGTGCTCCCACAAGGTTTTCAGGTTCATTTTTACTCGTGCCAAATAACTCAAGCATAATCAAGCAACTAGTTGCAATAAAGTACTAGCAAAATTAATGACAGGTCAACTATTCATCATTTCCAAAATGAGAGGCATATGATTCATTCCATGCATAGTTGGGAGTTAATTTTATTCAAGGGAAATATTTTTGGTATTTTCAATTGAATGTCCAAAGTGCTGAGTAATTCGGAACGTACCTGATGGGGGTCCTCCCCCAAGCTTGGACTCTTCACTGGTATTGATTCAGCCTTGAAAGGTACTGAGTCAGCTGGTCGGCCTGCTCTCGGATGTCGTGCAAGGCATTATACATCGTGCGTGCGTGCGAAGTGGTTGAGTCTTGCTGGTTTGCCTGAACCAACAAGGTCGCCTAGACAAGCCAATTCGTCCAAACCAAATGGTTCAGCCGAACGGGTCGTCCTGCATGTTCTTGTCATGGTCCTCCATTGTGTCATGCCTGTACTCATGTATCTTTCTGTTAGACAGGGCAATCTCCGGTTGGCTCAAATGCACCAACCGAAGCGACAATTTTATTCCTTTTGCATTCAACTCTAATTTTATTTATTCATCAAGCTAAGATTTGGAAAAGCAAATATTGGAAGGGAAAGAGAGCACCTCCTAAACAAAGATTTAAGCAAAGGGAAATTGAATTGGGAAATAAATTGAAACTAATGGTGCTCTACAGGATACAACCACATGACATCTACTCTATAGATGGATCGTGGACGTCTAGATGTTACGTGGCTTTGGCGAGCCTCTCTGATTTGGCTGTGAATGCTTGGTACAGGACATTGTTCTTGTCCATCTACCAAAGCTCGCCTTCAGTGACCTTCTCATCTCGGTTGCTCAACTTCTGGCATGTTTGTGCCAGTTCTTTTTCAGGCTCTTTAACCATGGGTTTCTCTTCTCCCTCCTCCATGGCTTTCTTCATTGGTGGACTTGTCGTACTCATGGAGAGAGAACCATTGGATGAGGAAAGCTCTTTGGACAAGGATTGGGTGGCAATGGAGACTAGGAAATGTGAACACTCGGTCGTGCTCGGGAAAGTAATGGAGGATGGTTTCTGACTTGAGATTGACAAGCAACTTTCCCAACATTTTCTAGTGACTTCGAGACAAGATGGAATAGAGATAGGCTCTATGGTCCAAATGGACGCTCAAGGGGCAGAAGAGGGGTCCTTCGGTCGAACCAACATGGTTTGGCCGAATTGTCCTAGAGTGGTCTAGTATGCCCAGTGAGCCTATTTCTCTAGTGCCTACACATCTCCTTGACGGTCTTTGCAGAGTGTTCTTGTTCTTCACGCTGGATGTTCTGCTTGACCACTAGTTTGGGGGTGATAAGGTGTGGCTATCATATGAGGCTCCCCCAAACTTAGATATTTCCGGGAGGTGTAGTCAATGAGATGAGAGCCTCTACGACTAGCCCAGGACGCCAAAGCGGGGAAAGATGTTTTCATGGGACATTTGCTTAGCGTGCCTAGTGGCTGCGGGTCGATAGGGCGCTTCTACCCAGTTAGAGACGGGATCTACGGCTACCAGAATAAACTCGTAGTTCTCTGAGTTAGGGAAAGGACCCATGGGGTCTATTCCCCTTACATCAAAGATTTCTACTGAAGATTACTGGTGAGTGGCTTTGCGTCTCCTTCCCGTATTTCTGGCAGTGTGGGCGTCTCTTGCTAAATTTCTTAGCATTTCCATATTGCCAGTCCTTTGTTCTAAATGCTCCAAAATGTCGTTCACAAGGTGCTGCATGATATCTCTCCGAGGTTTTATGTGCCTCAGGTGCAGGTATGCATCGTCTGAGTCCATCTTGTATCCAGAAGAGATACGGATCGACCAATAGGTGAAGTCTGCTCTCATAAACCAATCTTTTCCTATTTTCACCTGGTAGGACGCACCCTGACATCTTGATGTTGACTATGCTGGCATACCACAGATCTAATGTTGTGACCTTGAGGAGCGTATCACCTCGTAAGAAAATCGCTGATGAGAAGATCAAACGGGACTTGTACCCGAGACAGACCCAACGGATGAGTCTTGGGTTCGCATCCTTTTTGGTCAAAAGGTACTTCAAAGCAGCTGTTGGCACTTCTTACGATCCAATATCAGAATTGAGAATCCTGGTACTGGGGTAAGGAGTGTTTCAGTGGTTTTACTTATGGCTTAGTAAAATATAGAAATATTCTGCAAGCGCACAGAATCACCGCTGTAGCACTTCGCATGGGAGTATCCCGAGGTATCGTAATTTATATTTCCGCAGGGAAGCTTTGGCAAGATTACTAGTGAACAGATATTCGAAACTATCAGAGATGGGTACACGACTAGTCAAGACAGGGGATAACGGTATTGGATAGGAGTGGATATACCGGACACACAGCTCAAGGGATACTCAGGTAAGGGAGAGAAGAGATAGATAGCTGGGAGGACAACGAGAAGAGATAGAGGACTCCTGGATACTTTATCTACCTATGTCACTCTAGCTTAGAGATACAGCGGCTACAGAGCCAGCACTAGGAGATCTGGGATAACTCTAATGTCTTAGCATCGGGACAAGGGAACCGGTGGACACGCAGAAAGGGATGAGAAGGGGTGCCACTATTTCCCAACTGGGGAATCCTACGGACCGGAACTAACGTGATGGGCTACGAAGACTGAAAGGGCTGTCACCACCTCCCGGCTACCACCTTCGTTGTGACGGGAATAAACTAAGGCCACCGACTAGTCTAGGAACCACTCCTACACTAGGCAACGACTACTTACTCTGCTAGCAAGAGCAAGCAACCTTGTCAATACTATTGGTGACAATTCACCTCCAGTATCAAGCAAGATCGAAGAACCAGCCAAGACAAAGAATTAAACAAGACTACAAGCACTAGAACTATAACTGACTATAGTCTAATCAAGATATATGCTACAACTAGGATAAAGTAGAAGCAAGATATAAATGACAAGGCAAAGTGATAAAGATAACTATATTGATAACTCAAAGTCTTGCAAAAGGAAAAGGTAAAGATACAAGAGCTTATACCAGAGCTTCTGAAGACGACTCTGGAACCTCCGAGGCACAGCTTGACTCAACTCTAACTCCCAACTAAACTATCCTAACTCTACTAGAATGAAAGTGGAAATGAGCTCCTTGGCTTGGTGTGTGTTTACAAGTTAGGTAAGGGGTCCTATTTATAGCTGCATAGGACGGTTGGGGCTGGAGTGGCCGCCAAGGGACCAGGGGGGTACCCCCTGGGATTTCGGCCGGGGACGTCGGTTCGGCCGAACCCTGGCGTTCGGCCGAACACAGGATCCACCGCCATCTGCACCAAGGGCCGAGATGCGCTCCTGGGAGGCGGTTTGGCAACTGGGGGCGGTTCGGGCGAACCCCCCAGTTCGGCCGAACTGGGCTGGGAGCCCAGGCCCACCCCCAAGCTTCGCCTCTGCTGTGTGGTGCTCCTGGACCGGCCTCTGATGCGTGGGATTGAGTTGTGTGGGCCCAGGATGACTTGGCATGGGTCCGGGTTGAGTTGGCGGTCGTCCACTTGTCATATGTTGTGTCCGCTTGGTCATCGGTGATGTGGACGGCTTCCGGCGGCCTGTACGGCTAAGGGGGATAACCGGCCGAACGTGTCGTTCGGCCGTTTCTGTCATTTCCGACCCCTATAGCACGTATTTCACAATGTTGTACCTACAAACATGACACTCACCAAAACTCGTGGAACTTTATTCAAAATAAAACCTAAGTACATGGAATGTTGCATATAACCTCATTTATTCCCGAGTATTGGTGGTCGGATTTGGGCTGTAACGACCGCCAACAAGCTCCCCCAAGCTTAGCTCTTTGCTCGTCCTCGAGCAAAGATATAAACTTAGGCTCGGTGGATCAGGAGTTGCTACAATGTCATTTCTTTTGCAGGTAACTTCATAAACAACTAGTACTCAAAAATACTTGAATCATAGGCAAAGTTTTTAAATCACCTTTTTACCTATGGGGCTTATAGCAATCTCCTTATCTTGGGCGGTTGAAAGGATGAACAGTTTAAATTCAGTTTTATTCCACTCTACTCTTTTCAGGATCCCATCTCGGAATTTTTCATAAGTTTTGAAAACTACAAATTGTTCCTCATTGGCACACTCAATCACTCAAGTGTATTTGAATCCTCACCAAAGGCTTGTGCCTTCTTCTCATCCTAACATCTAATATGGCTTTTTGTGTGGCTCAGGGACAAAGGATGAAAACATGCATGTATCTTATATTTTGCTAAGTCAAAGACCGGATCTCTGAGGAGACAAATCACATCTTAAGATCGAGACGTGCAAGTGTGTGGGTATGAGTGGAGTGGCATATGGTGGAATGGTGGAATGGAATGAGATATGGTGGAATGGTGGAATGGTGGAATGGAATATGGTGGAATGGTGGAGTGGGATATGGTAGAACTTATTGGATGAAACTCCCTCTCCTTGATTTATTTTTGAGAACATGGGCTATCTTTTACTCTCATATTTTTGCCATGCCACTTGGCATGCTTTTCTTTTTCTCTTTCTTTTTGCCATGCCTTTTGGCATGCTTTTCTTTTTCTCTTATTTTTGCCATGCTTCTTTGGCATGCTTTTCTTTTTGTATAGCCCATGTCTCTATCAAGAATATTTGTGGAGGGAAATCATAGAACATGGAGCATTTATTTTGTGGATGGATGATGGAAAATGTTTGCTAACTCCCAGTGTACGAATTGCAAGTGAGAGGTGGTGTGTGTACGTGGGTCTCGATCTTTAAGAATATGAAAGCTTCACTCAAAGGTCACAACAATTTGACAAAGCTCACTAAGATAACAAGCAGCATATGAGTAGAAATTTTCATCTAAGCTTATCATATGGCTCTGGTAGGTATTTTGACCAATGAGGAACTTGTTTTATTTTGAAAGCATAAATTTCTGAGATTTTCCCCGTACTAAGAGCAGAATAGAACTTAACCAAATTCTCACTATATCAATCCCCACAACAACTTAGACTTGGAATAAAGCATGTGCTCCCACAAGGTTTTCAGGATCATTTTTACTCATGCCATATAACTCAAGCACAATCTAGCAACTAGTTGAAACAAGGTACTTGCAAAATTAGTGACAGAGCAACTATTCATCATTTCCAAGGTGAGAGGCATATGATTCATTCCATGCATAGTTGGGAGTTATTTAATTCAAGGGAAATTTTGTTTAAGGGAAATATTTTTGGTATTTTCATTTTGTTGAATGCAACCTATCATGAAGGGAAATGAAAGGGAAATTAAATGATCAAAGTGCTGGATAAATCGGGACATACCTGGTGGGGGTCCTCCCCCAAGATTGGACTTTTACTGGTAGGGGTTGAGCCTTGAGAGGTACTGGCTCAGCTGTTCCGCTTGTTCGTGGACGTCGTGTTGGATAGACGACACCATCCTGCTATTCTCTTGATGGTACTGAGAATGGCAGGCTAGTGTGTCCTGGATCTCTCGGGTACGGTCATCGATGAGCTCGACTCGGTCGGAGATGTAAGACAACTCCCGGCCGTAGTCGAAGCGTGCGGACTGTGAGTATCCAGGGTAGTATGGCTGGGAGGCACTGTCGTATCCCCCTCCATATCAGCTCCCGGACCACTCAGAGTCCGTATCCTGGCCGTAGTCCCAGCGTCCTGAGGTGAAGTAGTTCGGCTCCTGGTGTTGCCCAGAGCCTCCTGCTCCGGACGTCCCAGCGCCGGTGTACATGTCGTAGGTGGCCTCAAAAGCGCAAGTGTGTCGATGCGGCATTTGTGGTGCATCTTCCGGCTCCTGTGAGGTGGCGAGCCCAGCATCACGCCTGGCTCGTCCCCTCGTGACGGGTCCGTCACCTGCAACGCTGTGCCGAGCGGGCTCTCTCCAAGGTGGAGAGTCGTCCGACTCGGTCCTTAACTGAAGAGTTAGTTTCGGCGTGGTATACAACCTTAGTGCTGCACAAGGCAGAGGCACTTCAGTTGTACAGCCACAGTAAATCATTGCCAGCGTTGCGTCAGGCGTCCGCCGTATCATGTGGGCTTGCACGAAGTGCTCGGCATCCACGATGGAACGCGCTGTCTCGATGTACGTGTGTCGGGCGCCTTGGAGGACGCCCAGGTGGTTAGCGAGGCGAGTGACTAGAGAAGTCATCGCCATGCCACCCGTACGAGAAATATGAGACAGCCAGTGACCAACCATGTCTTTCACAGGTGAATAGGGAATCTGCATGACCATGGCAAAAAGAACCCGCAACTCGATGGTGTTGACAGGGCGCAAATCTGCCCGGGGGAATACCGTCATAGACACCCAACGATGCATGAAACGCAAAGTGGGGTTATGAATGCTGTTCGTGCGTGGCGCATGACAGTTGGTATCCCCCGAAATCTTTTTCCAAAATGCCACCCGGTCAAATCTTTTAAGTGCTTTGTTCGGGTCTAATGAACAACGACTTGAAAATCTGAGACCCGAACTAAAATCCCTCCAAGAGCAGAAGAACTCTTGGTTGAAGAACCGAAAACGAATCCCCCCAGTTTCAGAAACCAAAGTCGAGAGAAATTCAAGGGTGAGCAGGTACGAACCTTCTTCGTTGATGTGCCAGAAATTCTCTCATCCAATGGCCTAGAAAATTTCCGTGAACTCTACGTCCATTAGCGTGTCCCTGAGCAAATCTTGCTCAAACACACGGGTGTGCTCGAACTCCTTCAGTCGAAGCTCGTTGAAGGTGTTCCGCTCCCTTTCTGTTCTGAGGTTGATGTCACTCTCGCTCAGGAGCTGCCTGGCTGGGGGCGTGGCATGGCCCCATCCCGAGCCGCCTGCTCCGTGCTCGTCCGTGTCCATCCGGCTCGAGCCTCGGGACGGAGCTGGGGAACTCCCAGCATCGTCCGATCGTCGGCCTAGCCGGGCGGAACGACGGAGCGAAGTGAAGAACTTCGACATGATTCCTACAAAAGGTTAGTGCAATAACAACTACCCGAAGGACTGAATATAGATATAGTTAGCACAAGAAAATCAAGTCAGTTGTTCGAGATAGTTAGTCGTTCTTGCGGGGATGAAAACCACCAAAAAAGGTTAGTCGTTCTTGTGGGTGTCGGTGACCATCACAAAATCGTCCAAAAATTCAGCACAAGATCACAACAAATGCAAAATACTTTTGGGATTTTCTAGTAATGTAAGTGAACCAAAACTTGAGCAAGAACTTGGGAAGAACTTGACCAAGCACTAGAGCAAAGAACTTGAGAGGGAGAGAGAGCTTCCTAGCAGAATTTTCAGAATGTATGAGTGTGTGAATGGTGCAAGGAAGCAAGGAAGCTTGGCCAGCAATTTATAGGCCGAGGGGATGGCCTTGGCTAGTTCGCCCGAAGGCTCTGGTTCGCCCGAACCAGGCCTGGTGGCCAGGGCACTCCCATGTGAGTGCAGCACTCACATGCCTTTGTTTCCACTCCAGGTTTGTGTGGCCAACAATTTCCAAGGACATTTTTAGTGGATTTTAGTGGTAGGTGAGATGGAAATGTGACATGACCAAAGTGGAAATTAGTGGAGTTACCCCCATGCTGCCATGTTTGTGATAATTGGTGAGTGTGCAGCCATTTTTAGTGGGGTAGACATGTTTGTTGCTGGTTGGTGGTGATGGTAAATAATTGGAGATGTTCTAGAGGGGATGAAAATGATAAGAAATACCAATTACATCCACCCTAGTTAAAATTTTCAGCATGTGTCCAATTATTTAAACCAAGCTTGCAAAATTTTCTACTCTCTCTCAAATTAATTACTCAAGTGGTTCAGTATTTTGAAAAGGGAAACATGCAAATGCAATTGGAAATTTAAAAATTGGAAGGAAAATATGGGATACATACCAGTTTTCCTCGCGGCGAGAGCTCCGCTTTTAAGTCCGCGAGCGGGACTTCTCCTGTCTTCAGTTGTTCTTGTCATCGTCGAGTCCCGGAGTGGATGACTCGGACGATGCAACCTTCTTCCACCACATTTTCTTGTTCTTCTTCTTCGGTGTCGGTGGCGGTGGGATCGGCGTCTCTAGAGAATTCCAGAGGGCTTGTTCTTCCTCGTATTTCTTTACGAGGAAATCCATTTCTTCTGCACTTGTCGATTTTGTCGGCTCGTTCCACTTGAGCTGCTCACCACCGAGTACTTCCAGCTCTCCATTAATGAGAGCCTGAAGGAAACACTCGGCGCTTCTCTGCTCCGGTGTGAGTGGCTCTGTCTTCTTTTCTTCCCGGGGTTGAAACTCGAAGTAAGTCAACCTTCCGTCGATACGGAACGAGATTTCTCTCGCATCCATATCGATCCTAGCCCGGGTGGTGTTCAAGAATGGTCAGCCCAACACAAGGGGAAACGAATGCTCGTTCCCCGTGTCGAGGACAACAAAGTCCACAGGGACATATCGTCCCCAGATCCGGATCGGTACATTCTCGATCACCCCCTCGGGGTAGCGGATGGTTGAGTCCGCAAGCTGTACCTGGGCAGTAGTAGGTGACAAAGTAGGGTAGCGTAATTTCTTAAATAATACCTTAGACATGATGTTTATGCTTGCCCCTAGATCGCAGAGTGCATCATCAATGCGACGATTCCAGATCGTGCACTGAATGATGGGCACTCCGGGATCTTCCTTCCTATCCGGAGAGGTCTTGATGATCGCCCTTTTTGCAGCTCTCGGCAGGTAGGTCCATCTTGGTGTCAGCACTTGGATATGTGCGACCTTCCCTGCGTGGTTAGTGCGGAATACACTACGAGACATCTTACCCTGCCTGGTAGTGATGGAATTCACTGTCTCGATGGAAGGCTCGGGTTGCCCCGGAATCTTCCCCGATTCAGTGACAGGAACAACAGCAGCTAACTGAGCGATTTGAGTTTCTATCATTTTATTAAAGCCCAGTTGACTTTTCATAGCAGAAGAAAATGATTCCATCCTAGAGTCTATGCTTTCCAGAGTTTTATCATTAGCAGCAAGCTTTTTATTGATGTTTTCGGTTATTTTCATCTGGCCAAACACAAGATCTCTAAGAGACGGCTGATTATTGAAATTGTTGGAATTGAAATTGTTACCTTGTTGAGGCCTCTCAAAAGGGAGGTTTGGGCGTGGATTCCAGCTTTGGTTGCCGTAGTTGTTCGGTCGATACCCGTTGGAGTTGTTGACGTAGTGGGCATCTCCTCGCGTTTCGGGGCAGTCATTCCCCGAATGGCCAGCGTTGCCACAGACTTCGCAGGTCATGCGAGCGCCCATGGCTTGCACCGTTTCTTGAGCAGGGGCCTCCAGTTTCTTCATCAGGAGGTCCATCTTGGCAGCGAGCATGTCCATAGCTTCAACTTGGTGAACTCCTCGGGTCTTTGGTTGAGTCTGGTCGTCGGACCAACCTTGGTTCTCGACCATCTTCTCTATGAGGGCCTTCGCACGACTCTCCTCAAGAGAGAAGAACGAGCCTCCAGCAGCAGCATCCAGGTACTCATGGGCAGAATTTCTTAGCCCGTGATAGAAGGTTTGGATTATGAACCAACTCTGCATACCATGGTGAGGACAAGCAGAAATATAGTCCTCGAGGCGATCCCATGCCTCCGGGACTGTTTCATCTTTTAACTGCTGGAAACTAGCTATTTTATTCCGGAGGGCGTTGGTTTTCCCAACCGGAAAGAATTTTAGCAAGAAAGCACTAGTGCATTTATCCCAGGTATTTATTGCTTCGCGGTTAGCATAAAACCATTGTTTCGCCTTGCCTAATAATGAGAATGGAAATAAACGAAGGCGAATGGCATCGATACTTACTCCGCGGATGGTGAAGGTGTTGCAAATCTCCAGGAAATGCTAGAGATTAGCATTGGCATCTTCGTGTGGCTTGCCGCAGAATGGGCTAGCCTGTACCATGTTTATGAGGGCTGGCTTCAGCTCGAAGCTACCATCTCCGACTGGCGGAGCTGGTCTGACACGTACGTTCTCGCTCGATGGAGCGGAGAACTCACGGATCGTCTTGTTTGCCATCCTCGATGTAGCCTGGTCAACGACGGGAAGGACTGGGTTCATCGGAAGGAGTTTCTTCTGAGGAGGTACAACACGGGGTCGTACTTTCCTCACAAATGACTCCGGATTTTCTTGGAAGTTTGACGGTAGTTGGAAACCAGTCATGCACTGCTCTGCTCCACAAGGACCAACGAGCAGAGCAAGGATAAACCCGCTTGAGTAGCGGTACTCAACTAAGATAGCTCAAGATAAAAGTTCAAAAATAATCTAGCCAAAGACTTCCCCGGCAACGGCGCCAGAAATGCTTGTTGGCACTTCTTACGATCCAATATCAGAATTGAGAATCCTGGTACGGGGGTAAGGAGTGTTTCAGTGGTTTTCCTTATGGCTTAGTAAAATATAGAAATATTCTGCAAGCGCACAGAATCACTGCTGTAGCACTTCACCTGGGAGTATCCCGAGGTATCGTAATTTATATTTCCGCAGGGAAGCTTTGGCAAGATTACTAGTGAACAGATATTCGAGACTATCAGAGAAGGGTACACGACTAGTCAAGACAGGGGATAACGGTATTGGATAGGAGTGGATATACCGGACACACAGCTCAAGGGATACTCAGGTAAGGGAGAGAAGAGATAGATAGCTGGGAGGACAACGAGAAGAGATAGAGGACTCTTGGATACTTTATCTACCTATGTCACTCTAGCTTAGAGATACAGCGGCTACAGAGCCAGCACTAGGAGATCTGGGATAACTCTAATGTCTTAGCATCGGGACAAGGGAACCGGTGGACACGCAGAAAGGCATGAGAAGGGGTGCCACTATTTCCCAACTGGGGAATCCTACGGACTGGAACTAACGTGATGGGCTACGAAGACCGAAAGGGCTGTCATCACCTCCCGGCTACCACCTCCGTTGCGACGGGAATAAACTAAGGCCACCGACTAGTCTAGGAACCACTCCTACACTAGGCAACGACTACTTACTCTACTAGCAAGAGCAAGCAACCTTGTCAATACTCTTGGTGACAATTCACCTCCAGTATCAAGCAAGATCGAAGAACCAGCCAAGACAAAGAATTAAACAAGACTACAAGCACTAGAACTATAACTGACTATAGTCTAATCAAGATATATGCTGCAACTAGGATAAAGTAGAAGCAAGATATAAATGACAAGGCAAAGTGATAAAGATAACTATATTGATAACTCAAAGTCTTGCAAAAGGAAAAGGTAAAGATACAAGAGCTTATACCAGAGCTTCTGAAGACGACTCCGGAACCTCCGAGGCACAGCTCGACTCAACTCTAACTCCCAACTAAACTATCCTAACTCTACTAGAATGAAAGTGGAAATGAGCTCCTTGGCTTGATGTGTGTTTACAAGTGAGGTAAGGGGTCCTATTTATAGCTGCATAGGACGGTTGGGGCTGGAGTGGCCGCCAAGGGACCAGGGGGTACCCCCTGGGATTTCGGCCGGGGACGTCGGTTCGGCCGAACCCTGGCGTTCCGCCGAACGCAGGATCCACCGCCATCTGCACCAAGGGCCGAGATGCGCTCCTGGGAGGCGGTTTGGCAACTGGGGGCGGTTCGGGCGAACCCCCCAGTTCGGCCGAATTGGGCTAGGAGCCCAGGCCCACCCCCCAGCACCGCCTCTGTTGTGTGGTGCTCCTGGACCGGCCTCTGATGTGTGGGATTGAGTTGTGTGGGCCCATGATGACTTGGCATGGGTCCGGGTTGAGTTGGCGGTCGTCCACTTGTCATATGTTGTGTCCGCTTGGTCATCGGTGATGTGGACGGCTTCCGGCGGCCTGTACGGCTAAGGGGGATAACCGGCCGAACGTGTCGTTCGGCCGTTTCTGTCATTTCCGACCCCTATAGCACGTATTTCACAATGTTGTACCTACAAACATGACACTCACCAAAACTCGTGGAACTTTATTAGAAATAAAACCTAAGTACATGGAATGTTGCATATAACCTCATTTATTCCCGAGTATTGGTGGTCGGATTTGGGCTGCAACGACCGCCAACAGCAGCATGGTCTGAATAGACTATGACCTTTGCCCCAACTAGGTAGGACTGGAATTTGTCTATAACAAACACAACTGCTAAGAGTTCCTTTCCCGTGGTTGCGTAGTTGAGCTGGGGCCAGTGAGCATAATGCTTCTTGTCCTTGGTTTGGCCCACAACAGCTCCAACAGCATAATTGCTCGCATCACACATGATTTCTAATGGGATGCTCTAGTCGCAAGACCGGATGATGGGAGCAGAATTGAGTGCTTTCTTAGGGTGTGAAAGGAAGCATAGCACTCTTGATTAGAGACGAGAGGGGTTTCCTTGGCCAAGAGATTGGTCAACGACCGGGCTATTTGAGAGAAATTTTTGATGAGACACATATAAAGCCCGGTGTGGCCAAGGAACTACGAATCCCCTTTACTCGTGGGAGGTGTACGCATAGGGTCGTATTTGGGAGTATGACAGGAGAAGATGATGGCTTTAGGCTTTGAATCTAGTCTTTCCTCGATCAAATATGAATCTTCGTGACAATTGTCTTATGACCCCAAGGTAAGATAAGATAGGGATATGATGAGTATGAAGGTTAGGAGCAATCCCTTTTGAGTCTTGGACCGAATATCCATAGACTGATCGATTTTCCTCCAGAACAGTGAAAGTCGGTTGGGTTCCAAGGGGTTTGTCATTGATGGTCACTGGAGTTTGTCCGTCCTTAAAGAGGGAAGCACACTTCAATCTAGAGGGAAGAGGCATAGGCTCGATTAGAGGATGAATTTCTTCTTCCTCCATAAGGAATTGGGCATCTTCTTCTAGGAAAGGTTGCTCTAAGTCTGCCAGAGTTGTTGACATGACCTCCTCTATTGGATCAGAATCGGGGTCTGTCTCTATTAGGGTATTCAAGGAATAGGAATAAGAGACTGGGACGAGTTCTTCTCCGATCCTAAGCTCTAGCTGGATTATTGGTGAATTTTCTAGGATTTTCATGATTGGCCTACCAATAAAGATGGAATGAGTGGAGTTTGTGGGTAGGTCAAAGATATGGAAATCCAAGAAAAGTTTAGGGTCGTTAATCTTAACGGGTGTGACCCGCAAGATCCCTAAACAGTCGAGGATCCTTCCCGATGTGAACCTTAAACGTTTCTGAGATGATGACCATGGTTCATCGGGGAGTTGCGCTCGCACCAAATAGCTAGAGATTATGTTGATTCCGAGGCTTGGGTCATACCCGATTTCTCTGTCATTGCCCATAACTTCATAGAATATGCTTCTGATCCTTTTGGGCATTTTGACAACCTCGGTCGAGGCTTCGGCCTCGTCTAGCCATTCCCGACTCTTGATGGTAGAGAGATGGCCTAAGTACCCTCTCTGATATTCTAGTGCTTCCTTGTCGGGTGGTGGATCCTTTTGCTCTACACATTGTTCCAATGGGAAACTTGTTGCACTCCCTACGTTATCGAATAGATCGTCATCAAAATCGTAGGGAGTGGTGTAGAGTGGATGATAATAATCCAGGCTAGAATATGGTTGTGGTTCGAAATGAGCATCGGGTTCTGATGGAATGGAAGAGCTAATTGGTTTGGATTGGGACTGTACTGGCTCTTTAGGTTTAGGCTGCTTCTCTTCTTCATTGGGGAGTTCGTCATAGACTCCAGTGTAGGGAGTGTCGTCCAGGATACGCTCCAGGACTATCCTCGCTTCACTGGGAGTCAAATGAAAAAACGACCCTTTTGAAGCAGAGTCCAAGAAAGTGGTGGCTACGGGACAGAGGCCAAGGCTGAAATGTTGGAGAATGATAGGTTCAGATAGGCCTAGGTCTAGTCCGGATGCCAAGATTTGCTTGAAACGAGCCCAGGCAGCTCCTAACAACTCTCCCTCTAATTGCTTAAAGGTAAGAACTTCGATTCGGAGGCTGGCTACCTTGGAAATTAGGAAGAAATTTAGGCAGAATTTCTCTTTGAGAGTTTCCCAACTCCCTTCCATAGTACCGACAGCCAGAGTGTACCATTTCTTCGCTCCTCTTGTTAATGAGAACGGGAATAGCTTCCATTTGAGTGTCTCTTGTGTCATGCCCGCAATGGTCAGGCATGAGCAGAGTTGCTCAAACTCGCGCAAATGCGCGTATGGACTCTCGGCCTTCGTTCCTGAGAACGATTGCTCACGAACCATGGCTATGAAGCCGGGACGTAGCTCATAGCCGGGTATGGATATGGGATGTGATGATGGTGGTGACTCCAAACAAGCGCCCTTTGGAGCCGAGTGTTGGCGTAAGGTAAGAGTGGGATCCATATGGACGGTGGATGGTTGTGGGATACACGGACAACTTGGGTTCGGAATCAGAACAGCTACCGTTCCCCGGCAACGGCGCCAGAATGCTTGTTGGCACTCCTTACGGCCTATAGATAAATCCGCAAGCGGACGGATACCGATGTAGCTTTCACCCGGGAGTATTCCAAGGTATCGATTTCCACGGAGAACGAGAAGTGGACTGATTCTAAACAAAGTTGTCCTAGGTAGATGGAATGGAGTGAATGGTATGGATGAGGTGGATGACAACAACAAAGAGAGAAGAGGAGCGATAGGAGGGTAGAGAGGGTACGAGTCTGGTAGAGGTATTCTACTGATTAATCGAGCAGATCAGAGAATACAGATAGATACTTGCTTCGGGACAAGGGAACCGGTGGACACACAGAAAGGGATGAGAAGGGGTGCCACTATTTCCCAACTGGGGAATCCTACGGACCGGAACTAACGTGATGGGCTACAAAGACCGGAAGGGCTGTCACCACCTTACGACTACCACCTCCGTTGCGACGGGAATAAACTAAGTTAGTCTCAAGTATAGGCACCACGCCTACACTAGTGTAACACCCTAAAAATGCCTATTTTAAAATTTAGTAATTAAATTGCTTTTATTTAATTTAATGCTCATACTTATCTAAGGAAAATAAATTATTTATGAGAAATAAAAGTAAATATAAGGTTAGAAACATTTTTGTTGCATTCATGCCGGCTGCATTGTGTTTTGTTTGTGTGTGGTTCAGTTGGAATTTAAATTCTGTTTAAATTCGAATTTGAATCATCAAGTTTGGAGCTCTAGAAAAGTTTCAGCAGCCCGAGTTTGATTTCCCTCCCTGGATTTTTTTTCCCCGGCCGATTTAGCCCCTCCTTCTCTTCTCCCCGCAGCGGCCCAGCTCCCCCTGCTCCCACTTTCGGCCCAGCCGCGGCCCGCTCTGTTTTTTTTCCCCGGCCTGCCTTCCCGCACTGCCGCTTCCGCCGCCAGTGGCCCAGTCCGGCCCAGCAGCCCAGCGCAGCGCCCCCCCCCCCCCCCCGCTTTCCTCCCCCAGTGCGGCCCAGCAGCCAGGCCGACCCGCCTCACGCCCCCAGCCGCTAACCGAGCGGGACCACCGGACAGACTCGTCTCTCTCCTCCCGTCGGAATCCGACTCCGCCACGGCCCCGCCCATGGTGTCCGGCCCGGCCACGGCGCGCACGCCGAGGACCCCCGGACTCTTCTCGGCCGCCCCTCAAATAGCCGCCGCCCCCTCAATCCCAATCCCCACCCACGCGCCGACAATCCCTTCGCCACCCGAGCTCGCATCGCCGCCACCACTTCCGAACTCGCCGCCGCCGTCGATCCGCCGGTGCAGCGTCGCTCCGCCGCCATCGACCGCCAGGGAAGCTTCGCGGGGAGGTAAAGAGCCTCCCGAGCCCCTCCTTGCCCTCTTTCCCCCTTTGTCGCGAGCCGCCGCCGCTCATCGTCGTCCGCCGCTCCTGCTCGTCGTCGCCGGCCGCCGCTGCCGCGTCCCCGCCGACGAGAACCCCCCTGTCGAGTTCGCGCAGTTACGACGCGTCCGTAGCATCCAAAGCCCACGGCAGTATTGCACCGTAGTGCCGCCGCCGCTCTGCACCGCCGCAGCCGAGCGCCGCCGCCGCCGCCATGGTTACTCGCACGCCGCCGCTACTGCTCCGCCACCGACGAGATCCACCCAGTCGAATTCGCCGCGTCACCCCGCGTCTGTAGCACCCGGCCACGCTCCGAACCGAGCCTCCTAGCTCGTTTTCGAGCCACACCGGCGAAGCGCCGCCGCTCACCGCCGTTCAGCGCCGCCGCTAGTCAGCGCCGCCGCCGACTTCCTCTCCCCGATCTAATCCCTGCCGCCCAAACCAGATCGGACGGCCCAGATCGAACCGAGCCGAGTCAACACCCCAGGTCAATACCGGTCAAACAAGTCAGCCATGGCCTTTTTGCAAAAGAGCCCCTGACCTTTTTCAAAATTAACCCGCGGTCCAGATCTATTCAAACATAATTAGAATTAGGTCCTGATTTTTACAGAAAACCCCCTGTTTTATTTAAAAATAGCACCCGAGGTCCTGTTTTAGTTAATTTGCAAATAAACCCTCCTGTTTTAATATAAAATTATGTTTTAGCCCCTGAGTTTTTGCAAATAAGCCCCTGGAACTTTTAAAACCTTGCCAGCAAGTCCCTGAACCTTAGAAAAGCCATATCTTTCTCGTTTTAGCTCCGATTTGAGTGATTTTCGCGCTCACGTGTTCGTAGTGAAGCGTAGATTAGTTTCTAAGCCTTCTTTTGTTCTGTTTTTATTGTTTGGTGTACTGTTCTAATAGATTAATATTGTTTGCATGTACTGGCTTGTATGGATGCTTGTGTGTTGATGTATGAGTCCAGTCGGTGAGCCGTACGCGTTTGAGTTCGTGGGTTACGAGGAGCAGGACCAACACCCGCAGCAGCAGCAGCAGTTTGACGAAGGCAAGTTATAGCACGGACAATCCTTGCTACCTATTCACCTCTTAATCATTTATTTCATACATGCATGTGTCTAATTTGATGTATCTTTAAGGTTGTACCTAGCTTTGTTTACCCTATACCTTGATTACCTTGGGTTATTGCATTTGGGTAGACCTTTGCTAGGCGCAGCTACTGTAACCTTTGCTTAACTGTTAATCTTGACTTAATGGTTCACTTCAATGTTAATGGTAAAACTTGTTTTTTTAGCAACATGGATCAGGGAGCTATGGCATACGCTTCATGCTTGGCCCTAGTGTCTCTCCGTAAGGACTGGTTCTTAAAGCGGCAACCCAGGAACCTGTCGCCACCGCTGGAACTATAATGGCTCTGGTCTTGGACAAGTAGCATGTACGGCTCTAGCTTGACAGTAGTTACCGACGGGCCGACGGCGTTATGAGAAGCATGGGTGAGAGTATGGTTTGATCCACCGAGGACGGAGTATCCGTTGGCTATGTCCCCGTGCGGCACAGTCCCGTGTTGGGAGCTTCCGTATGGCGGGGGTTCCACACGTTGCGCTATTTATTTTGTTGTTGTTATTCTTTACCGCGCTTGGACGCCATTGACCCCCTCGTGTTGCGACATGGGCGTCAGTCAATCTCGGTGCCTTGGGTCATGCTGCCTAGGTTGTACCATAACGGCTACTGTTTCGTTAGGGTGTCTTGTGAAAAGCCTCGTAGCGTCCCTATGCAGTCACACCTCGGAAGTGTTGATGTGCGTGGTTGGGTGCAAAGTTCCTTTGAACTTTTACGTGACTGGTGGGTAAAGGGCGAAACCTCTGCAGAGTGTATAATCTATCATGATAGCCTGGCTCAGGGTCACGAGCGGCCTGGATCCTTTTTTTGATTAGAAGTTGATATTTATTATTGTTTAATGTTCACCTCTACTTCATTAATTGGGATTGCAACTGGGATTCACTTAATTGTAGTAATCTTGGTTTATGTTAAAATAAATCAACTAAAATTGTTAATGCAGTACAGCCGTGTCAAGCCTTTCTTTTAAGCCTTCATTATCCGTGTTGTATTTGCTAAGTAAGACATTTACTTACACTTGCCATTCAACAAAATCCCGGATGGGTAACAGATGGATTAGATGGTATTGCTGCTGTTGAGTTTCCTGAGGATCTGCAATTCTACTAGCTGTGCTCAACCAGTCAGTGTCCCTGTGGTTATCGGCTTCGTCTACGTCTTCTTTTAGAGAGAGTTAATAAAGAGACTTCCGCTGTTTTATTTAGTTATTTGAGTCAAACTCTGATGTAAAACCATTTTATTCGAGCATATGTACTCTGTTTATCATATTTGTTAACTATATGTGTTATGTGGACTTCCTGGGAACACATATAGTAGCATTCGGGTTTCTGTGTAAATCCGGGTGTGACAACTAGTCAACTAAGACTTATCTCCTATAGAAAGATAAGCACCCAAGCTAAGCAACCAGTATATAGTTATACCAATCAACTAAGCATTGAACGAAGAACCAGCAAGCATATAAAAGTAAGAACTGAATGCTCAATTAATCAGAGAGAGATACAAGAGTTACCAGACACGACCCGGATGTTACTCGAAGTGAAGCCGCATCCGTAGAGGTACAGCAGGAAGAGGGGCCGACACTACGGCTCCTCTTTAGGACGCTCACCTCTCCTCTCTCCCTATCTCTACTGATACAAGTGGAAAACTAACAGTGCTTCGCCTGCACTCTACTCTTGTGTTGTTGTGTCTACAAGTGAAGTGTGTTGTCCTATTTATAGCTCCAAGGGTCGGTTTGGAGGTTGGGTAACCGCCAAGGCACCAGGGCATCTCCCTCCTGGATTCGGGCGAGGGATGGCGGTTCGGCCGAACCAGAGGGTTCGGCCGAACGTAGGATCCACCGACCTGGCCACCAGGGGCCAGGATGCAGCCTTGGGAGGCGGTTGCCATCCTGGGGTCGGTTCGGCTGAACTTGGCCCTTCGGCCGAACTGGTCTGGGGGACCGGGCCGACCCCCCGGCACCGCCTCTGGTCCTCGACCCTCCTGGGCTGCCCTAGCCCCCTAGCCCCCGTTGCTCCGGTGAGCTAGCGGACAGAGCCGCCGGTGAGCTCCCTGCGCATCGAAGGTAGAAGATGGCGCTTTTGCGATAAGCCCCCTGAAGAATCCAGTACCCTTTAGATCGATCCATGCGCAAGTTGCCGATAACCCCCCTAGGAAATTTTGATTCCTTTAGATCCAGTCCAAGCCCTGCTCTTTTGCGGATCTAACCCCAAGCTCTGGCCTTTTTACGAGCGCTGGTTGTTGTGTCTCTGCAATTTTGTGCGCTAGCCCCTAAAGTCTAGGGTTAATCGCGAATAAATCCTTCCAACCTTACTTTACGCATAAAATCTACGTTTTAGCTCCGTTTCAACTCGTTCAAGTTGCGTTAGCTTCGTATAAACTCGAAATACGCGTTAGTACTCATATCTACCATGCCTTGTATTCCTAAATTTTATTTAAATGTTGATTTGACTAAAGATTATTTAAATGTCTCTTCTAAATTAAAAGCAATTTAAGGTTAAACTCGGTTTTCATGTTAACATTAATTTGATTAATATTTATCTAATTAGTTTTATAAATAAAACTTAACTAGGTTATATCTCAATTTTGATAACCTAATACGAACTTGCTTAATAATTTATTAAATCAAAATTCTAATTAAAAGCAAATTAGAGCTTCACTCGAGTTTTCATAATTAAATATTAATTTGAATAATATCAACATTAATATGTTCTAAATGCAATATTGGCTAGTTCAATACGAAATATCTTATTATTCGATTAGATGCTCTCACATATTTTTATTACTAAAAGTTAAATGTTTAATTGTATAAATTCTACATAAACATTTATGAATAAATATGATTAGTTTTATCCCGACTTTTACAAATTCAAATAGAATTAAATTAATTCCAACATAAGATGTTTCCCTGAAATATCTTTTATATTATTTATTTAAGTAAAATTAATCAAGCATATAGTCTTTTATTTTCTTTTGTAATATAAATCTTCCGATAGTTGTATCTTCTCAACCGTAGCTCCGTTTTCGGCAATTCTTGCGCTCACATGACCGTAGCCTCGAGCCCTAACCTTTAGTGCGCTCTTTTAAAGCTTTTATTTTTGATTGGTGTACTGTTCTTAGTTGTTTATTGTTTGCTTGCTTGTTTAGTTGCATGCTTGTGCTCGATGATTGTTGCGAGTAGAGGAAGGTCATCCGAGAGATTCAAGATCATGAAATGAAGACTTTGAGCACCTATTCTTTGGATAAAGGCAAGTTATAGCATGGACAATCCTTGCTACCTAAACACACCCTTTACATTTATTTACTTTCATAAGCATGTGTCTAATTTACTGTCCCATTAAGGTTGTACCTAGTTTTGTATATCTTGTTCCTTTGATAACCTTGCGTTTATGCATTGGGTAGAATCTCTGCTATGTGCAGCTAGTGTCACCAATGTTTAATTATTAATCTTGATCTAATGGTTCAATTTGATGATAATGATAAATCTTGCTTTTTAGCAACATGGTTCAGGGAACTGGGCATGTGCTGTGTGCTTTGCTCCAGTGTCTCTTCCTAAGGTCCGGTTCTTAAAGCGGCAACCTAGGAGCCTGTCGCCACCGCTAGAACTATTATGGCTCTGGTCTTGGTCAAGTAACTTGTACGTATCTAGCTTGCCAGTGGTTACCATTGGGGCCAACAGCGTTAGTGGACACAAGATGAAAGGGTGTTTCTTGATTCCACTGGGGACGGGTGATCTGTCGGCTATGCCCCCGTAAGGCACAGTCCTGTGCTGGGAGTCCCTGTGATGGGGAACTCCACATGTTGCGCATGGATGGGTGTGATGCCCGGGCGTTGGATGCCATTGACCCCCTCATGGTGTGACTCCGTGAGCGTACGTCAATCCCGGTGCCTATGGTCTCACCGCCTTGTTAAACTAGTGGCTACTGTCTTGTTAGGGTTTCTTGTGAAAAACCTCGTAGTGTTCCTATGCTGTCACACCTCGAAAGTGTTGATGTGCGTGGTTGGGTGCAAAGTTCCTTTGAACTTTTACGCGACTGGTGGGTAAAGGGCGAAACCTCTGCAGAGTGTACAATCTATCATGATAGCCTTGCTCAGGGTCACGAACAGCTTGGATCCTTTTTTATTAGAACATGATGTCTATTTATACTTAACGTCACTTATACTTTATTTAATGGGGTTGTAACTGGGTTTCACATACTTGCAGTAACTTGGATCATGCTAAAATGAATCAACTAAAAGTGCTAATGCAGTTAAGCCATGTTTAGCCTTATTTTGAACCTTCATGTACTCGTGCTATAATTGCTAAGTAATTGTTTTACTTACACTTGCTATTATTCAACAAAATCCCGGATGAGTAACAGATTGGTCTGTGCATGAGACTGCTGCTGAGTTCCATGAGGACCTGCCGTACTTCTGAGTTGCGTTCTCCCAGACAAAGTCCCTGTGGACTACGGCTCCGCTCTAGTTGAGAGTTATAGACATCCGCTGTATTAATTATTTATGACATACTCTGATGTAAACTATTTTATTTCGAGCATTTGTACTATGTTTATCATATTTGTTCGCTGTATGTGTTTTGTGGACTTCCTGGGCACACATATGGCTGCATTCGGGTTTTGTGAAAATCCGGGTGTGACAGATTGGTATCAGAGCCGTGCTGACTGTAGGATCACAGCCTAGATAGAATGGTCGGTCTTAGTCAAGTCCAGTCTTCACTATTTTACTTATAAAAGTGTTGAGTTTTGCAAAATAGTGTTCAATGTCTCCTCTACCCCAGTCCTTTGTAAAGTTGTTCTAAAATTTTACTTTGTCTTGTCTCTGCAGTAGATAGCTCGCACGAAGCTGACCGCCCGCAAGTCCACCTGTGGCTACATTCCGCCCCGTGTTCCAGAGATGGACTTTGGCACCGCCTACCAAGATGCTTTCTAGGAGTGGGAAGAGATGCAAGAGGAGGAGCGCCTGAGGCAGGAAGAAGAAGAGGTGGAGCAGCAGAAGGGAGATCCTGAGGACGAGGAGATGGAGCCCGCTGAGGAGCTAGAGGAGCAGCCCGAGCCAGTTCAGCCAGGTGGTGGAAATCCTGATGGAGACCCAGATGGTGATGACAGTGACGAAGATGATGAAGACGGTGGTGATGATCCATCAGATGGCGAGGGTGATGATCCTGAGGAGCCCCCAGCAACCCAGTAGCCTGCACCCGCACCGGCAGCACCGAGGTGGACCGTGGAGGACTTTGTCAGAGACGCAAGAGACAACTTCTACCACTGGCGCCAGAGGCAGATACTCCGCTCCCACTATGGCACAGGCAACATGGGCATGGAGTACCATAGTGAGAGGTGGACGCACCCCCGCTTCCCCACCTACTGGAGTACTACACTGCGGATCCGTACAGCTGACCACGAAGCCAGAGCTGCCAAGACGAGGTCGATCCACTACGCCTCCAGTGAGAGATCCACCCAGGAGGTAGGGATAGCAGATGTTGCTCGCCGTGCCTACTACTACTACTACTACTACTACTACCACAGAGACAGGTTCTGGGCAGAGATCCAGGATATGCCAGAGAGGTGGTACCCCCGCAGGAGGAGTGGAGAGACAGCTTGCACCATCGCCCCCATCGGAGACATCGCCGACCCCCAGCTCGCTGCTATTGTGACACTTGTGGCTACCCTCAACACTGACCTGGAGGCAGCCACTAATGAGATCGCCGCCCTGAGGGAGCAGCTGAGAGGGACCCAGCAGGAGTTGGAGCAGCTTGACCAGATGATGGGAGCGCCACCGCCACGCAGCCCAGACTACCGTGAAGAGTCACCGCCTCGCAAGAGGCACCGCTTCGAATCTGCCGCCGCCCGCACCACCATCCAGCAGGATCCTTAGGAGTTTACCATGAGTCTATAATAAGATCGAGTAGTCATCGTTTTCCTTTATAGTTGAGTCAAAAACCAGTGAGTCGAGTCAGTGTGAACCTTGTCTTTCGATGTTTGATTTGATTATCATTATGCTTATGTATGAGTTGGATTTTTGTAATGATTGTGATGGGCGTAGACGCAAGTCTACCACCATCTAGATTTTTGATTAAGGCATAAGGATATTATTGAATACATAGATGGGGTTATTTGCTTCACTTGCTCTTTATCTATCTTATGCTCTATGTTAACTAGTTCAATCAATATTCTCAAGTACTTCTATTCCAAACCTGAGTTACTTGGTTATGTCCAATAAAGTTGATGGGAATCTCTTGCTGATGATAGATGGTAAACACAAGGAGCAACGCCGGTGGCAACAACCAAAACCAGCCACCGCCACCGCCTCCACCCCCTACCATTGAACAAATGATGCTCATCCAGACTCAGCTGATGCAACAGATGGCTCAGACTATGGCACTGATGCAGCAGCAATAGCAAAACCCGCCTCAACAGCCCCACATGCCCCCAGAGACAAGAGGGGCAAATTTCTGAAGGGACGCCCGCCTACCTTCAACAAAGCAACCGATCCCCTGCATGCAGTGGATTGGCTCAAGGCAGTGGAGCGACAACTTGACATCGCTTAGTGCAACGACCGGGAGAAGGTGTTGTACGCAGGAGGACAACTTCAAGGACCAGCCTTGGACTGGTGGGATTCCTATCGGTACACTCATCCTAATCGTACTCAGATCACATGGCAGGAGTTCCATGACAGCTTCCGCTCACACCATGTGCCTGAAGCCCTGATGACTTTGAAGAAGAAGGAGCTCCTGGCACTGAAGCAGGAAGGGATGGGCATCACAGCTTATCGTCACAACTTCATTGAGCTCTCCCGCTATGCTCCAGAGGACGTGAACACAGACAGGAAGAAGCAGTCCCGGTTCCGCGATGGCTTGCAGGATGCCCTGCAGTACCAGCTGATGTGCACCAAGTTCCCCAACTTTCAGGAACTAGTGGACGGCGCCCTGATGCTAGAACACAAGGGTCGTGAGATGGAGGAGAAGAAGCGGAAGTTCCAAGGCCAGCAGACTGGGAGCAACAACCGCCCCCGCTTCACTACTCCCCAAGGTCAACAGATGGTGAGCCAGCGATGCTTCCAGAGTCAGCCAAGCTCACTAAACCGTGGCCAGTACCAGCAGCGTCCCCAGTACTCTCAGGCACCACAGCAACAACGCTTCTAGAACCAGCTGCAAAATGCCCCAGCTCAGCGCAACCAGGTGCAGCAAGGGCCTGTCCAGTGCCCCAACACCGCCAACAATGTACCAATGGGCCCAAGGGCGTGCTACCACTGTGGTGAGCAGGGTCACTTCGCCAATTTCAGCCCCAAAAAGGCTCAGAATGCTGCAGGCCAGAACAACCCCTAGAGAGTTGGGCAGAATGGGAACCAGCAGCAGGCACAAGCAGGCAGAGGTCCTCAGAACCCCGTTAGCAGCAAAGTCAACCACATGGGTGCTGAGACCGCAAAGGGAGCTACCGACGTGGTTGTGGGTACGTTCCTTGTCAACTCGACCCCTGCAACTGTTTTATTTGATTCTGGAGCTTCGCATGCTTTCGTCTCTGCTGCATTTGTTCAAAAGAATATGCTGGCCCTACGACCTATGGGGAATACTATGCTAGTTAGCTCACCAGGGGCGGAGCAACAGGCCACTCTACGTTGCACCCGGACCCTCATCTCAATAAGGGGGGTGGACTTTGTAGGACACCCATAGTCCTGAACTCCGTTGGGTTTGACTTGATCCTGGGGATGAGTTGGTTAGCCTACTATGGCGCGGTGATCAAGTGCGCTAAAAGGATGATACAGTTGACAGCCACGACTGGAGAAAAAGTGGAGTACCGAGCAGCCAAGCCCTCTGAACAATGTCAAATCAATCAAGCTGATGGAGCAGCTCCCGAGGACATCTGAGTGGTGTGCGAGCTTCCGGATGTGTTTCCAGAGGAATTGCCAGGTATGTGTTGGCGGTCGTTACAGCCCAAATCCGACCACCAATACTCGGGAATAAATGAGGTTATATGCAACATTCCATGTACTTAGGTTTTATTTCTAATAAAGTTCCACGAGTTTTGGTGAGTGTCACTTGTGCAGGTACAACTACGACAATTATGTGCTATTGGGGCAGGAAATGACCAAATCGGCCAAACGACTCCGTTCGGCCGGTTACCCCCCTTAGCCGAGCAGGCCACCGGGAGTCGTCCACGTCAACAATGACCAAGCTAACACATCACATGACACGTGGGCGACCGCCAACTCATCCTGGACCATGCCACGACATTCTGGGCCAGATCAACACGAAGTCATGCATCAGGAGGAAGCCCAGGGGGGGTCCAGGCACCAGAGGCGGTGCTGGGGAGGCTGGCCACGGGCCAGGCCCAGTTCGGCCGAACTGGGGCCTTCGGCCGAACCACCCCCAGCACCAGAACCGACTCCAGGGGCTCATCCTGGCCACCCAGAGCAAAGGCGGCGCATCCAAGGGTTCGGCCGAACTCCCTGGTTCGGCCGAACCGACCCTGGCGCCCGAAATCCCAGGGGGTACCCCCCTGGTCCCTTGGCGGCTACTCCAGCCCCAACTGTCCTATGCAACTATAAATAGGACCCCATACCCCCTCTTGTAACACACACCAAGCCAAGGAGCTTATTTCCGCTTTCAATCTAGTAGAGTTAGGATAGTTTAGTTGGGAGTTAGAGTTGAGTCGAGCTTTGCCTCGGAGGTTCCGGAGTCGTCTTCAGAAGCTCTGGTAATAGCTCTTGTATCTTTTACTTTTCCTTTTGTAAGACTTTCAGTTATCAATATAGTTATCTTTATCACTTTGCCTTTGTCATTTATAGCTTGCTTCTACTTTATCCTAGTTGCAAATATATCTTGTTTAGACTATAGTCAGTTATAGTTCTAGTGCTTGTAGTCTTGTTTAAGTCTTTGTCTTGGCTGGTTCTTCGATCTTGCTTGATACTGGAGGTGAATTGTCACCAAGAGTATTGACAAGGTTGCTTGCTCTTGCTAGCAGAGTAAGTAGTCGTTGCCTAGTGTAGGAGTGGTTCCTAGACTAGTCGGTGGCCTTAGTTTATTCCCGTCGCAACGGAGGTGGTAGCCGGGAGGTGGTGACAGCCCTTTCGGTCTTCGTAGCCCATCACGTTAGTTCCGGTCCGTAGGATTCCCCAATTGGGAAATAGTGGCACCCCTTCTCATCCCTTTCTGTGTGTTCACCGGTTCCCTTGTCCCGAAGCTAAGACATTAGAGTTATCCCAGATCTCCTAGTGCTGGCTCTGTAGCCGTTGTATCTCTAAGCTAGAGTGACATAGGTAGATAAAGAATCCAGGAGTCCTCTATCTCTTCTCGTTGTCCTCCCAGCTATCTATCTCTTCTCTCCCTAACCTAAGTATCCCTTGAGCTGTGTGTCCGGTATATCCACTCCTATCCAATACCGTTATCCCCTGTCTTGTTTATTTGTGTACCCTTCTCTGATAGTCTTGAATATCTGTTCACTAGTAATCTTGCCAAAGCTTCCCCGCAGAAATCTGTTCCCAGGTGAAGTGCTACAGTGGTGATTCTGTGCGCTTGCAGAATATTTCTATATTTTACTAAGACATAAGGAAAACCACTGAAACACTCCTTACCCCAGTACCAGGATTCTCAATTCTGATATTGGATCGTAAGAAGTGCCAATAGTATGCCCCCGGAACGCGAAGTTGAATTCGTTATTGAACTAAAACCTAGCACTGCACCTATAGCTAAAAGGCCATATAGGATGGGAGTGAAGGAACTAGAGAAACTTAAGGAAGAATTAAGGTCTTTGCTAGAAAACGGGTATATTCTTCCTAGTTCTTCACCATGGGTAGTAACAGTGTTGTTCGTGGAAAAGGATGGCATGTAGAGGATGTGCGTGGACTATCAAGCCCTTAATGAAGTGACTATCAAGAACAAGTATCCATTGCCAAGGATTGATGATCTGTTCGATCAATTGAAGGAAGCTTGTGTGTTCTCCAAGATAGATCTTCGATCGGGCTACCACCAGATGAGGATCCGACCATCCGATATACCAAAGATGGCCTTCACCACTCGGTATGGGCTATATGAGTTCACAGTCATGTCCTTTGGACTAACCAACTCTCTAGCATACTTCATGTACCTGATGAATAGCGTCTTCATGGACTATCTGGACAAGTTTGTGGTGGTGTTCATTGATGACATTCTGGTCTTCTCCAAGAATGAGGAAGAGCACGAGAAGAACTTGCGGATGGCAATGCAGCGACTCAGAGAGCATCAGCTATATGCTACCTGAGCAAGTGTGAGTTCTGGCTGAAGGAAGTGACATTCTTGGGTCATTTCTTGTCCAATGGAGTAGCCGTGGATCCGAAGAAGGTTCAAGATGTGCTCAGTTGGAATCCACCCAAGGATGTGAGTGAGATCAGGAGTTTCCTCGGTATGGCTGGATACTACAGACGGTTCATCGAAGGTTTCTCCAAGATTGCTAAGCCAATGATGGCCCTACTGGAGAAGAATGCCAAGTTCGTCTGGACAGCAGAATGTCAAGTCAGCTTTGAGGAGTTGAAGAAGAGGTTGACTACAGCACCTGTGCTAGTGTTTCCTGACATAGCCAAGAGCTTCTCGATCTACTGCGATGCATCTCGTTTAGGATTGGGATGTGTGCTCATGCAAGAGGGCAGAGTAGTGGCTTATGCATCAAGGCAACTGAGGAAACATGAGCAGAACTACCCGACACACGACCTAGAGTTGGCAGTGGTGGTTCATGCCCTAAAGATCTGGAGACACTACCTGATCCGGCACAAGTGTGACATCTACACCGATCACAAGAGTCTCAAGTATGTCTTCACCCAGTCGGATCTGAATATGAGGCAACACCGATGGTTGGAGTTGATCAAGGACTATGATCTGGAGATCCATTACCACCCAGGTAAGGCTAACATGGTGGTAGATGCTCTTAGTAGACGGAGCTATGTGAACAAGATCACCGGACAGTGCTTGCCAGAAGAGCTCAGCCTAGAGTTTGAGAAGATGAGTCTGGGATTTGTGACTAGCATCACAGAGATGTCAGTGGAGCCAACACTAGAACAGGAGATCCAGAAGGGACAACTCAAGGATGAGAAGATCAAGGAGATCGTGGAGAACGTTGCTCTAGGCAAGGCCCCTGGATTTCTAGTGGATGGTCAAGGAACCTTGTGGCACGGAAAGAGGATATGTGTACCCGACATGGCTCAGATCAAGGATACGATCTTGAGAGAAGCTCACGATTCGGCTTACTCGATCCACCCGGGAAGTACCAAGATGTACCAAGACATCAAGGAGAGATTCTGGTGGTATGGGTTGAAGCGTGATGTGGCAACCTATGTGGCCCTGTGTGACACATGTCAGAGAGTCAAGGCGGAACATCAGAGGCCAGCCGGATTACTCCAGCCCTTGAAAGTGCCTGAATGGAAATGGGAAGAAGTCGGTATGGACTTCATAACCGGACTACCCCACACTCAGAGAGGATTTGACTCCATTTGGGTGATCGTGGACCGGTTGACCAAGGTGGCACACTTTATCCTAGTAAAGACCACCTACACGGGAGCCAGACTAGCAGAGCTATATATGGAAAGGATTGTGTGCTTGCATGGAGTGCCAAAACGGATAGTGTCTGACCGAGGTACTCAGTTCACGTCACACTTCTGGCAAAGGCTACATGAGTCTATGGACACTAAGCTGCATTTCAGCTCAGGTTATCACCCACAAATGGATGGACAGACAGAGCGAAGCAACCAGATTCTGGAAGACATGTTGAGAGCATGTGCTCTGCAGTATGGTGTCAGTTGGGACAAAAGTTTGCCCTATGCGTAATTCTCGTACAACAACAGCTACCAGAAGAGTCTGCAGATGGCACCATTCGAGGCTTTGTATGGCATGAAGTGTAGGACTCCACTATTCTGGAACCAGACGGGAGAAAGTCAAGTTTTTGGGCCTGAGATACTAAGAGAGGCAGAGCGACAAGTCCAAGTGATCCAGCAGAACTTGAAAGTGGCACAGTCATGGCAGAAAAGCTATGTCGATGTCAGAAGAAGGGATCTCACCTTCGAAGTCGACGACTTTGTGTATCTGAAGGTGTCACCGATGAGAGGTGTGAAAAGGTTTAATGTCAAGGGCAAGCTAGCACCTCGGTACATCGGATCATTCAAGGTACTAGAACGGATGGGCGAAGTGGCTTACCAGCTAGACCTACCAGAGAAACTGGCCGGAGTGCACGATGTGTTCCACGTGTCTCAGTTGAAGAAATGCTTGCGGGTACCTGAGGAGCAGATCCCGATAGATGAGCTGAATGTGCAAGAAGATCTCACCTACGATGAGTACCCCATCAAGATTTTGGAAAGGTCGGAGAGAGTAACCAGAAACAAGGTCATCCGAATGTGCAAGGTGCAATGGAACCGACACTCGGAAGACGAAGCAACTTGGGAAAGAGAAGAGGATCTCAAGATCGTATATCCACAACTCTTCGCTTCCACATCCGAATCTCGAGGACGAGATTCATCTTAAGGGAGGTAGGTTTGTAACACCCAAAAATCCTCTATTTAAAAATTTCTAGTAATTAAATATATATTATTATTTATCCTCATGTCTACTGTAAGGTAAATAAATTATTTTTTAATATTAAAAATCAAATATAAGTGGTAGAAACTTTTTGTTGCATTCATGCTGCCTGCATTGAGTTTTGTTTGTGTGTAGTTCATTTGGAATTTAAATCGAATTTAAATTCGAATTTGAATGACACTTGTTTGGCTTCTAGAAAAGATCTTCTAGGCAGAGTGTGCTTTTGCTCCTCCAACTTCTAGCCCCATTCACCTTTTCCTCCCCCAACTCTCCCAACCGAGCCGGCCCGCTCCCACTCTCTCTTCCCCTCCCCCACCCACCAATCCTCCCCCGCCGGCCTAGACAGCAACCTCCGCGGCCCACACCCCCCCTCTCCCGCTGCCAGCCACGAAGCCGGCCCAGCGCGGCCCAAACTTCTTCCCCCGCGCGCCCCACTCCCCCTTCCCTCTCTCACTGCCGACCCGGCCCCACATGTCGGATCCGTCCTTTTCCTCCCCCCCCCCCCCGCGCGAATGTCGCCCGGCCGAAGGAAAGCGCCACCGGAAAAGCCTTCTGCGCGCCCGTGGGCCGTCGCCAGGCCATCTTGTAGCTTCGCCGAAGCGTCCTGCCCTCCCCCATCCCTTCCTTTTCGGCGCCATTCTTCACTTGGAAGGTGCTCCCCACAAGGAAACCGACGCCGGCGCCGCCCTCCCAAATCCCGGCTGACCCGCACGCCTAGGCACCCGGAGCCCTATAAAAACCGCCCCCGTCGCCCCAGCACCTCACCAATCGTCGCTCAAGCCATCTAGCCCCCAGCAGCTCTCCCCGCCTCGCATCGCCGCTCCGAGCGCCGCCGAGCTCTGGCCGCCGTCGAACCTGCCCCTCCAGCGCTGCTCCGAGCCCCTCGACGCCTCGGGCGACTTCACAGCCAGGTGAGGAACTCCCTCGCTCCATCAATTGGCCAATTGGCACCCCTAACCGTGCTGCTCTTCGTCCGCCCGAGCACTCCTCCGCCGCTCACCGTCGGCCACCGCCACCGTTGCACAATCCCTAACTTGAGCACCCTCATTGGTCTCGCCATGATCCCCTAAGCCCGTAGAGCCAAACCGCGTAGCAAATAGGGCTCCCTAGCCTCGGGACGCCCTTACTCCGGTGATGCGCCTCTGCGAGCACTGGTAGCGCCGCCACCGCCTACGTCGCCGGCCGGCAACCCCCAACCGATCTGATTTGGGCCGCCCGATTTGCATCCAACGGCCGCAGTGCGTCCCCCCCCCCCCCCCCCGAGTCAAACATTCCATACCGGTCAGCCTTGGCAAATATGCTAAAGAGCCCCTGCCTTTTTCCTGATTCAACCCGCAATCCGCAGCAGTTCAAAAGTACTTGCTCGTAGGTCCTGAATTTAACAGAAAGCCCCCTGACCTTTTTAAAAATAGAACCCGCCGTCCTATTTAGGTATTTTCACGCGTAGGCCCTCGGGTTTTAACTTGTATTTACATATTGGTCCTCCGTTTTCTTCAAATAAGCCCATGGAACTTTTAAAAACTTGCCAGTAGGTCCGTAGAACTTAGAATTGCCATATATTTTCCGTTCTAGCTCCGATTTAGGTTATTTTCACGTTGATGTGTTCGTAGTGAAGCGTAGATTAGTTTTAAAACCTTTTTATGTGTTGTTTCTACTGTTTGGTGTACTGTTCTAATAGAATTATGTTTGTTTGCATGTATTGGTTGTGTGGTGCTTCGTGTCCAGTCGGTGAGTCGTTAGCTTTGGAGTTTGAGTTCGCGGATGACTTTCCGGAGCAGGACTCGCAGCAGCAGCAGCACTTCGAGGAAGGCAGGTTATAGCATGGACAATCCTTACTACCTAAACACCACCTTTGTCACACCCTAAAACTTTTGGATTTCAGGATGTGATTTTGAAGAATAAATAAATAAAGAATTTCTCATAATTTTAAAATTTTTCTCTACTTTAATTAATTTACAGGGAATTTAGTATAGGGAAAACCATTTTTCTAAATTAAAATAAAACAATGTAGCCCAGCCTCCTTTTCCCTCGCCCCGGCCCAATCTCCCAGCCAGCCCCGCTGCCATCCGGCCATGCGCAGCCAGCTCTGCTCCGCTCGGCCCACCCCCTTCCTCCTCAGCGCTCGGCCAGCGGCACGCCCCCGAGCCGGCCCAAGCGCGCCCCCACCTCCGCTCTGGCCCACGAGCACCCCGCCAGCCCCACGTGGCCCATCTCCTCGCAATAGCTCAACTGCTCCCGCTCGGCCCAGCGCCCGGCCCAGCTCCCCCCTAGCGCGGCCCAGCAATCCCCGCCGCCTGCCGCGCGCGACGCGCCGCCGCCGCCGTGATTCCCGCCGCCTTCCGTGGCGAGCGTGCCCTGCCAGCCCCGGCGTCCGCGCCCGTTTTAAAGCCGCCCGCCCGCTGCCCTAGCCCCCTCGTCTGAGTGCAGCGCCGCCGTCTCCATCCCGCAGGAGGTCCGACCGCCGCCGCCCGCAATTGTCGTCGATTCGCCACCGTGGAGGCTCCCCATGCGAAGCTGAAGCCTCCACGAGCATCCCCAAGTTAACCCGAACCCCCGCTGCCAATCCTTGTCGACGTTCCACCGCCAAAACCCCTTCCCCGCGAGCGCACCTCACCACCGGTCATCTGTCTCCACCGCGGGCCGAAGCTCGGCCATCTTCTCGGGTGGTGAGCGCCTCTACGCATTCCCCTCTGCCCCCTCCCTCCCTTGCGCCAGATAGCCGCCGCCCTAGCCCACCCTAGCGCCGGCGAGCCGAGCCGCCATGGAGCGCCGGCGAAGCTCCCTGTGTTGTCTCGAGGAGGAAGATGACCACTTTTCCTATCAGGCCCCCGAGAAACTGCGAAACCCATTTAGATTTATCTTGTGTCTTGACAATCTTTCAAAGAACCCCCTTGATAGAGCTGTCCCTTGCAGTCTCGCCCAAGCCGTGACCTTTTACAGATCTAACCCTAGCCTTTCACCTTTTCACGACCCCTGTTCTATGTGTCTTGTAGTAATTCCTTGCTAGTACCTGGAAACTATGGTTAATCGCGAATAGATTCCAACAGCCATGTTTTGAGCATAAAATCCACGTTTTAGACCTGATTTAATCCATTCTTGTTGCGCTAGACTCATATCAACTCAAACTTCGATCTAGTACTGTTGTTCACCATGTGACATATTTCTGAATTTTTATTTTAATATTAAATTGACCAAAGGTTATCTAAATGCCTTTTTCCAAATAAAATCCAATTAAGGTTTATACTCAATTTTCATGTTAATATTAATTTGGTTAATATTTATCCAATTAGTTTTATAAATAAAACTTAACTAGGTTATATCTCAGTTTTGATAACCTAGTGTTAACTTGCTAAATAATTTATTAAATCAATTTTCTAATTAAAAGCAAATTAGAGTTTTTACTCAGAGCTTCCATAATTAAATATTAATTTGAGTAATATCAACATTAATATGTTCTAAATATAATATTGTCTAGCTGACAACATGAAATATCTTTTTATTTGATTAGTCACTCTCACATGCCCGTTTTACTAAAGTTAAATGTTAAATTGTATAAGTTATACATAAACAATTAGAAATAAAATATGGTTAGTTTTATCTCATTTTACAAATTCAAATAGAATTGAATTAATTCCAACATAAGATGTTTCTCTGGAATCTCTTTTATATTATTTTTTTAATTAAAATTAATCAAGCATATAGTCTTTTATGATCCTAATCTTCCGATAGTTGTATCTTCTCAACCGTAGCTCCGTTTTCAGCGATTCTTACGCTTGCGTGACCATAACATCGAGCCCTATCCTTTAGTGCACTCCTTTAAAGCTTTTATCTTGATTGGTGTACTGTTCTTAGTTGTATATTGTTTCCTTGCTTGTTTAGCTGCATGTTGTGCTCGATGATTGCTGCGAGTAGAGGAACGTCATCAAGAGATTGCAAGAACAAGATTGAAGACTCTGAGTAGCGGTATCTTTGATGGATAAAGGCAAGTTATAGCACGGACAATCCTTGCTACCTAAACACCACCTTTTACATTTATTTACTTTCATATGCATCTGTCTAAATTGATGTTCCATTAAGGTTGTACCTAGTTTTGTATACCCTGTTCCTTTGATTACCCCGGGTTTATGCATATTGGTAGAATCTTTGCTATACGCAGCTACTGTCACCAGTATTTAATTGTTAATTATGACTTAATGGTTCACTTCAATGTTAATGATAAAACTCGCTTTTTAGCAACATGGTTTAGGGAACTAGATCATGTGTTGTGTGCTTTGCTCTAGTGTCTCTCCCTAAGGTCCGGTTCTTAAAGCGGCAAACCAAGAGCCTATCGTCACCGCCAGAACTATTACGGTTGTGGTCTTGGTCAAGTAACTTGTACGTCTCTAGCTTGCCAGTGGTTACCGACGGGCCGACGACGTTGTGGGAGGCAAGATATGGGGTGTTTCTTGATTCCACCGAGGACGGGTGATCCGTTGGCTATGTCTCGTTAGGCACAGTCCCGTGTTGGGAGTCCCTGCGATGGAGAACTCCACACATTGCGCATGGATAGGTGTGATACCCGCGCGTTGGGCGCCATTGACCCCCTCATGGTGTGACTATGTGAGCGTACGTCAATCTCGGTGCCTAAGGTCTCACCGCCTTGTATTACCACAATGGCTACTGTCTTGTTAGGGTGTCTTGTGAAAAGCCTCGTAGTGTCCCTATGCGGTCACACCTCGGAAGTGTGATTTGTGAGGTCTGATCCACCTCCGCATGGTTGGGTTTAAAGTTCCATGAACTTTTACGCGACTGGTGGGTAAAGGGAGAAACCTCTGCAGAGTGTAAAATCTATCATGATAGCCTTGCTCAGGGTCACGAGCGGCCTAGATCCTTTTTGATTAGAAGATGATGTTTATTTATGCTTAATGACACTTATACTTTATTAATTGGGTGGCAATTGGCTTCCTTTCACTTGTTGTAACTTGGACAATGTTAAAACAAACCAACTAAAAATGCTAACGCAGTTCAGCCATGTCTAGCCTTACTTTGAGCCTTCATACACCCGTGCTATACTTGCTAAGTAAATGTTTTACTTACACTTGTCATTATTCAACAAAATCCCGGATGGGTAACAGATGGATCAGTGATTGAGACAGCTACTAAGTTTTCTGAAGATCTTCCGTACTTCTGAGCTGTGGTCAACCAGTCGGTGTCCCTGTGGACTTGTGGCTCTACCCGTCGAGAGAGTTAGGCTTCCTCTATGTTTAATTTAGGTAAACTCTGATGTAAACTATTTTATTCGAGCATATGTACTCTGATTTCCATATTTGTAAGTTGTATGTGTTCTGTGGACATCCTGGGCACACATATGACAGCATTCGGGTTTCTGTGTAAATCCGGGTGTGACATATTGGTATCAGAGCCGTGCTGACTAAAGGGCCGCAACCTAGATAGTATTGGTCATCATCTATTGGTTATTTTGCCATACAATCCTTGCCTTCTCTATCCTTGAGACTTTTATTCATAAAAAGTGCTATCCTTGAGCATTTTACCCTCCTTGATGACTTATCTTTTGGTCATTATATCCTTGGTTGTTTTACCCTCTCCTTGATAATTACTTCTCACCGTTGGCTTTTGACATTTACCTCTACCTTGTTTGATATATTGCTGATCTTCAATCCTCTCCTATTCTAACTCCTTGGTGCTTGCTTAACCCTGAATATTTTATTTCTCACCTTGAAATTTTCTATTACTATTGTGAATATCCTTGTTTACTCACCCCACCTTGACATTATTTTCAATTTAGTCTACTTGCCTTATTTCACATTCCTTGCCCTCTAGTATTGTCACCTTGGATTTGTTCCTTGATTTTAAATTCCAAAGTGTCTCTTCTACTCTCCCTTTTATTCTCAGACACTTAGATTGTCTGTATCGCCCTAATGCATGCCCAAGTAACCTTGAAGAATGAAGATATGAGTATACTATAAGAAGCCAAGCCTGTGCAACATAAGACTACGAGACGACATGAAACTCATTGCCACTACAACTAAGAAGTTGAGATCAAGCTGAAGGATGCCTATATCAAGAAAGTTGAAGATTTGTCCATACCTAGGAGGACTCCCTAAACCCTTACTAACAACGTCTAGTATCGCTTTTATGCTTGAGTGGTTAACCTTGGCTGAGTGTGTCTGTAATGCTTGTCCTTATGCAATTGATTGATTTGCTTCTTTGCAATGATTGCCTAGTTGGGTTCTCTTTCCATTTTCCCTAGACATCCTTGTTTTTTCCTGCTATCTTATCCACGTAGATTAAATGAAGAACATCAAGGATGAAACCAGAAGGCAATCTCTGCAATGAAGAAACAAAGCGAAAGAAGATTTAAAGTAGAGACTACGCAACTGCATCAACAACGAAGACGAAGAAGATGGAACCAGCTACATCAAGCGATACATCTTATTATCATGTTTTCTCCCTTTCCGAATCTTGTTGTCTTGTTTTCTCCACCTTGCTTCTCCTCGCCTAGAATCTCGGGACGAGATTCCTGTTAAGGGGGGTAGTTTGTCACACCTTGAAATTTTTGGATTTCAGGATGTGATTTTGAAGAATAATTAAATAAAGAATTTCTCGTAATTTTAAATTTTTTCTCTACTTTAATTAATTTACATGGAATTTAGTACAGGGAAAACCATTTTTGTAAATTAAAATAAAACAATGTAGGTTTAACAGTGTGTGTGTTGCATTCATGTTGGCCGCATTGAGTGTAGTTCAAATAAGGATTTAAATTTAATTTAAATTCATGTTTGAATTACAGTTGTTTGAGCCCTAGAAAAGTTGTTTTTCCCAAAGTTCGCATTTGCCCCCTGAGCTTTCCTCCCGGCCTATTTTCCTTCCCTCCTTTCTTTTCTCGCACGCAGCCCGGCTCGCTTCGCGGCCCAGCCTCCTTTTCCCTCACCCCGGCCCAATCTCCCAGCCAGCCCAGCTGCCAGCCCCGCTGGCATCCGGCCCATGCGTGGTCAGCTCTGCTCCGCTCGGCCCACCCCCTTCCTCCTCAGCGCTCGGCCCAGCGGCGTGACCCGAGCCGGCCCACGCGCCCCCACCTCCGCTCCGGCCCACTAGCACCCCGCCAGCCCCACGTGGCCCATCTCCGCACAACATCATAGCTGCTCCCGCTCAGCCCAGCGCCCGGCCCAACTCCCCCCAGCGCGGCCCAGCAATCCCCGCCACCTGCCGCGCACGACGCGCTGCCGCCGCTGTGATTTCTGCCGCCGCGTCGCCACCTTCCTTGGCGAGCGCGCCCTGCCAGCCCCGGCATCTGGACCCCTTTTAAAGCCGCGCGCAGCCCGAGCCCGCCCCGCTGCACTAGCTCCCTCGTCTGAGTGCAGCGCTGCCGCCTGCATCCCGCAGGAGGTCCGACCGCCGCCGCCCGCCATTGTCATCGATTCGCCACCGTCGAGGCTCCCTAGGCGAAGCTGAAGCCTCCACGAGCATCCCCAAGTTAACCCGAACCCCCACCGCCAATCCTTGTCGACGTTCCACCGCCGAAACCCCTTCCCCGCGAGCGTACCTCACCGCTGCTCATCTGTCTCCGCCGCGGGCCGAAGCTCGGCCATCTTCTCGGGTGGTGAGCGCCTCTACGCATTCCCCTCTGCCCCCTCCCTCCCTTGAGCCACATAGCCTCCGCCCAAGCCCACCCTAGCGCCGGCGAGCCGAGCCGCCATGGAGCGCTGGTGAAGCTCCCTGTGTTGTCTCGATGAGGAAGATGACCAATTTTGCAATCAGGCCCCCGGGAAACCGCGAAACCCATTTAGATCTATCTTGTGTCTTGACAATCTTTCAAAGAACCCCCTAGATAGATCTGTCCCTTGCAGTCCCACCCAAGCCGTGACCTTTTACAGATCTAACCCTAGCCTTTCACCTTTTCGATGCCCCTGTTCTCTGTGTCTTGTAGTAATTCCTTGCTAGTCCCTGGAAACTATGGTTAATCGCGAAAAGATCCCTACAGCCAGGTTTTGAGCATAAAATCCACGTTTTAGACCCGATTTGTTGCGCTAGACTCATATCAACTCAAACTTCATTCTAGTACTATTGTTCACCATGTGACATATTTCTGAATTTTTATTTTAATATTAAATTGACCAAAGGTTATCTGAATGCCTTTTTCCAAATAAAATCCAATTAAGGTTTATACTCGGTTTTCATGTTAATATTAATTTGGTTAAAATTTATCCAATTAGTTTTATAAATAAAACTTAACTAGGTTATATCTCGGTTTTGATAACCTAGTGTTAACTTGCTTAATAATATATTAAATCAATTTTCTAATTAAAAGCAAATTAGAGTTTTTACTCCGAGCTTCCATAATTAAATAATAATTTGAATAATATCAACATTAATATGTTCTAAATATAATATTGTCTAGCTGAACACGAAATATCTTATTATTCTATTAGTCGCTCTCACATGCCCGTTTTACTAAAATTAAATGTTAAATTGTATAAGTGGCTGTCGGCTGCTATTTCGCCTGCGTGCCGGCTCGCATCGACGAGCCCTCGAGCAACCCGCAGCAGGGCCTCGGCCTCGAGCACCGCCACCGTCGCAGCACGCCTCCATGTCCACCAGCCGGCGTCCAGTGGTCTGGCGGGGAGTCCACATCGGCAAGCCACAGCGGCGGCGGCACGGCCTCGAACAGGGTTGTGTAGATCCACAAGTGCTCGACGGAGACAAGCAAGATGGCAGGCCGTGTGTCCCTCTTCCTACATTGTTTCACCTTGCTCTAGCCTTTAGGACTGCTTCTCCGCTGCCACCTGGAACTTGCTAGAGAAGGCGTATATGCCTAGAGGAACAAATCAAATCACTCACCGGCAAGGACGTTCAAGGATCATTGGTCGATTTGTTTGGTAGCAGGATGTGGAATTGAGAGAGGGTTAGTCAATGGAGGCAGATGGGGAGGGGAACTAGAACTGCAGAAGCTTTACGGACTGGGCGTTAGAGAACGGAACTGCTATGACAGAACAAGCGTGAGCTCTGTCTAAATTTAATGGTGATGGCATAGAGGGCATCCTAAATTAAAAACAATGGCAATGAAGAGACGGTGTAATTTTTGATGGCATAGAAGGGATGCGTATAATTTTTGATGGCATAGGAGGAATTTTCTCTAGAATCTTTGCTATGCGCAGCTACTGTCACCATTATTTAATTGTTAATTACGAGTTAATGGTTCACTTCAATGTTAATGATAAAACTTGCTTTTTAGCAACATGGTTTAGGGAACTAGAGCATGTGTTGTGTGCTTTGCTCATGTCTCTCCCTAAGGTCCGGTTCATAAAGCGGCAACCAAGGAGCCTGTCGTCACTGCCAGAACTATTATGGCTCTTGTCTTGGTCAAGTAACTTGTACGTCTCTAGCTTGCCAGTGGTTACCGACGGGCCAACGGCGTTGTGGGAGGCAAGGTACGGGGTGTTCCTTGATTCCACCGAGGATGGGTGATCCGTCGGCTATGTATCGCTAGGCACAGTCCCGTGTTGGGAGTCCCTGCAATGGGAACTCCACATGTTGTGCATGGATGGGTGTGATACCCGCGCGTTGGGCGCCATTGACCCCCTCATGGTGTGACTCCGTGAGCGTACGTCAATCTCGGTGCCTAGGGTCTCACCGCCTTGTATTACCACAGCGGCTACTGTCTTGTTAGGGTGTCTTGTGAAAAGCCTTGTAGCGTCCCTATGCGGTCACACCTCATAAGTGTGATTTGTGAGGTCTGATCCACCTCCGCATGGTTGGGTTTAAGGTTCCATGAACTTTTACGCGACTGGTGGGTAAAGGACGAAACCTCTGCAGAGTGTAAAATCTATCATGAAAGCCTTGCTCAGGGTCACGAGCGGCCTGGATCATTTTCAATTAGCAGATGATGTTTATTTATGCTTAATGACACTTATAATTTATTAATTGGGTTGCAACTGGGTTCCTTTCACTTGTAGTAACTTGGACAATGTTAAAACGAACCAACTAAAAATGCTAACGCAGTTCAGCCGAGTCTAGCCTTACTTTGACCCTTCATACACCCGTGCTATACTTGATAAGTATATGTTTTACTTACACTTGTCATTATTCAACAAAATCCTGGATGGCTAACGGATGGATCAGTGATTGAGACAACTACTGAGTTTTCTGAAGATCTTCCGTACTTTTGAGCTGCGGTCAACCAGTCAGTTTCCATGTGGACTTGTGGCTCTACCCGTCGAGAGAGTTAGGCTTCCGCTGTGTTTTATTTAGGTAAACTCTGCTGTAAACTATTTTATTCGAGCATATGTACTCTGATTTCCATATTTGTAAGGTGTATGTGTTCTGTGGACATCCTGGGCACACATATGGCAGCTTCGGGTTTCTGTGTAAATCCGGGTGTGACAACCTTTTACATTTATTTACTTTCATATGCATGTGTCTAAATTGATATCCCATTAGGGTTGTACCTAGTTTTGTATATCCTGTACCTTGATAACTGTGGCTTATGCATATGGGTAGAATCTTTGCTAGGCGCAGCTACTGTCACCAATATTTAATTATTAATCTTGATCTAATGGTTCACTTTAATGATAAAGTTAAAACTTGCTTTTTAGCAACATGGTTTAGGGAACTGTGGCATGTGCTGTGTGCTTTGCTCCAGTGTCTCTACCTAAGGTTCGGTTCTTAAAGCGGCAACCCAGGAGCCTGTCGCCACCGCTAGAACTATTATGGCTCTGGTCTTGGTCAAGTAACTTGTACGTCTCTAGCTTGCAAGTGGTTAACATTGGGGCCAACGGCGTTAGTGGACACAAGGTGAAAGGGTGTTTCTTGATTCCACCAGGGACGGGTGATCTATCGGCTATGCCCCCGTGAGGCACAGTCAAGTGCTGGTAGTCCCTGCGATGGAGAACTCCACACATTGCGCATGGATGGGTGTGATGCCCGCGCGTTGGATGCCATTGACCCCCTCATGGTGTGACTCTGTGAGCGTACGTCAATCCCGGTGCCTAGGGTCTCACCGCCTTGTTAAACTAGCGGCTACTGTCTTATTAGGGTGTCTTGTGAAAAACCTCGTAGCGTCCCTATGCTGTCACACCTCGGAAGTGTTGATGTGCGTGGTTGGATGCAAAGTTCCTTTGAACTTTTACGCGACTGGTGGGTAAAGGGCAAAACCTCTGCAGAGTGTACAATCTATCATGATAGCCTTGCTCAGGGTCACGAGCGGCCTGGATCCTTTTTTATTAGAACATGATGTCTATTTATGCTTAACGTCACTTATACTTTATTTAATGGGGTTGCAAATGGGTTTCACATACTTGTAGTAATTTGGATCATGCTAAAATGAATCAACTAAAAGTGCTAATGTAGTTAAGCCGTGTCTAGCCTTATTTTGAGTCTTCATGTACCCGTGCTATAATTGCTAAGTAATTGTTTTACTTACACTTGCTATTATTCAACAAAATCCCGGATGGGTAACAGATTGGGTTGTGCATGAGACTACTGCTGAGTTCCCTGAGGACCTGCCATACTTATGAGTTGCGTTCTCCCAGTCAGAGTCCCTATGGACTATGGCTCCGCTCTAGTTGAGAGTTATAGAGTTCCGCTGTATTAATCATTTATGATATACTCTGATGAAAACTATTTTATTTCGAGCATTTGTACTCTGTTTATCATATTTGTTCGTTGTATGTGTTCTGTGGACTTCCTGGGCACACATATGGCTGCATTCAGGTTTTGTGAAAATCCGGGTGTGACAATATCCCACAGTTGTGCCTAGCAAAGATCTACCCATATGCATGAACCCAAGGGTGTCAATGGTATAGGATAAACAAACTAGGTACAACCTTAGGGTAGAACAAATTAGACACATGCATATGAAGTAAATGATTAAATGAGGTGTTTAGGTAGCAAGGATTGTCCATGCTATACTTGTCTTCCTTAAAGTGTTGTTGTTGCTGCTGCTGGTGGTCCTGCTCCTCATAAGCTTGCTCGAACTCAAACTCGAACGACTCACCGACTGGACTCATGAATCACCACACAAGCATCCACACAAGCCAGTACATGCAAACAAGATTACTCTATTAGAACATTACACCAAACAATAGATATAGAACAAAAAGAGGCAATAAAACTATTCTAAGCTTCTCTATGAACACATGAGCGCAAGAATCACTCTAATCGGGGCTAAAACGAGAAAGATATGGCTTTTCTAAGGTCTAAGAACTTGCTGGCAAGTTTCAGAAACTTCTAGGGGCATATTTGAGAAAAACTAGGGACCCAAGTAATTTTATATAAAAACAGGAGGGCTAAACCATAAAAAGGCCAAGGCTGGGCTTCTGGAGGCAATTTTAATAAAACTTAGGGGTTAAAATGAAAATCAGGGGCATAACTATAAATACTTTTGAACTTTCGCGGACGACGGGTTGATTTTCAAAAAAGGACGACGCTGACAGGTACGCTGCTGAGTTTGACTCGGGGTTGGGAGAATCGGGATCGTTGGATCGTGATCTAGCGGCCTAGGATGGATCTAGGAGTGGGGGCCACTGGTGGGGCACAGGGGCGGCGGCGCTGTGCACGCGGCGGCAGCGCATCGCCGAAGCTGACCCGATCTTGAGCTCTTGCCGCCATTTGGGACGGGATCCTGCCGAGAAGGGAGTTGGTTGCATGGGGAGCACTCCAAGGCACTGCACGACGGCGGGAAGGCAGTGCATCGACCAGACGACGGTGGACCACAGTGGCCGCACTCCGACGAGGAGGCAGGCGCGCTAAAAAGCGAGGGAGAGAGCAAGGAGAGGCTTGACGACTTTCTTACCACCGCGTGAAGGTCGGAGCGGGGTCGAACGGGGCAGAGTGGCACCGGAGGCGGAGATTGACGGCGGCGGTGTGAGCTCGGTTGGTGGTGGCGGCGCGGAGCTGCTGGCGGCTAGGGTTTGCGGCGTGCAAAGTCGAGGGCTGAGAGGCTGCAGGGTGGCGGCTTTATAGGCGCGGGCACTAGGACCCACGGTGGACATCGGTGTGCACGCTGGTGGACCCCGGTCGGACTCGAGCTCGAATGAATGCAGATGGAAGAATGGGAAACATGCAGTGGCTCGGTCAGAGGTAGGGGATGAGTCGGACCGATGGGACCCGCCTAGTAGCGGCAGGGGCGACGGAGCGGGCCGGCGCTGGCGAGCTGGGCTTGCGGAGTGCCTAGGCCCCAACAGGCCAGGGCGTTGGCGCGGCTGCGGAAGGAGGGAAAGGAGG
This sequence comes from Echinochloa phyllopogon, assembly GCA_033239725.1. Lineage (NCBI taxonomy): Eukaryota > Viridiplantae > Streptophyta > Magnoliopsida > Poales > Poaceae > Echinochloa > Echinochloa phyllopogon. The sequence goes on along the minus strand of BTCW01000014.1, from coordinate 32,365,699 downwards.
CGGGCTGGGCCGAGCTGGTCCAGAGGAAAGTGAGGCGGGCTGGGCTTGAGCATGGGAGAAGGAAGGGGGAGGGAAAACAGGCCGGAGAGATAGTTTGAGGGGCAAAATCAAACTTTGGCCAAGACAACTTTCTAACACTCAAACAAATGCAACTCAAACTTGAATTTAAATTAGATTTAAATTCTGATTTGAACTTCACACAACCAAAATTCAATGTAGCCGACATGAATGCAACAAAAATGTTCCTAGGCCTTATATTTGATTTTAATTCTTAGAGATAGTTTATTTTCCTTATATTAAATATGAACACTTTAATAAAAAGCACATTAATTACTAAAATTTTTAAATAGGGTATTTTTAGGGTGTTACAAAGGTAATATATTAAATGCTCAGAGTCTTGCATAAAGAAAAGGGAAAGATACAAGAGCTTTACCAGAACTACAGAAGACGACTCCGGAACCCCGAGCGATGCTCGACCCTGACTCTAACTCCCAACTGAACTAGTCTAACTCTACATCTTGAAAGAGAGGAATGGAGACTTACTCCCAAGTGGTATGTCTTGAACCAGGGGTGAAGGCCAGCATTTATAGGGACTTGAAGGCGGTGGAGGAAGAGCAGGGGGCCAAGGCACCGCAAGTTCGGCCAAACCCTCCCAGTTCGCCCGAACCACTTATCTTGCACCGACTCAACTCCTACGGCTCTGATTTTCTCTAGATGGCGGTTGTGAGGCGGTTGGGGAGTTCGGGCGAACCGACTTGTTCGGCCGAACCGACCCCGGGGCTCGATTGCCCTCCGATGCACCGCCTCTCGCCTTGGATGGCTTGGATTGAGTCCACTTGGGCGGGGTTGTGTTTGTTTGCCCCGAATTGGTGACGTCGTCAGTCCACATGGCATGCATTGCCATCGCTTGGTCATTGCTGACGTGGATCTCATGCATGAGGCCTCCTTGTTGTGCTTTGCTTCATGGAATGTATATGGATAAGCGGGGTAACCCAGCCGAACCAAGTGGTTCGGCCAAATTGGCCAATTCTAACCCCTTGTAGCACATTTTTTTCAATAACGTACCTACACAATGGATATTCGTCAAAACTCGTGGAACTTTATTAGAACATAAACCTATGGGCATAGAATGATACACATAACCTCTTTTATTCCTGAGAATTGGTGGTAGAAAACGTGCCGTAACGACCGCCAACAAGCTCCCCCAAGCTTAGATCTTTGCTCGTCCTCGAGCAAAGATAGAAACTTAGGCTCGGTGGATGAGGAGTTGCTACAATGTCAGTATCTTGCATGTAACATTTTTCCACAACTAATACTCTATAATCCTTGAATCATTGGCAAAGTTATAACTTACCTTCTTACCCATGGGGCGTGTAGCAATCTCCTTGTCTTGGGCGGTTGAAAGGTTGAACAGTTTGACTCAGTTTTACTCCACTCCTACTCTTTTCAGGATCCCATCTTGGAGTTTTCCACAATTTTGAAAATTAAATTTATTCCTCAATTGGCACACTCCTTGGGATGATTTTTCCTCTCCTTGAATTATTTTCGAGAACATGGGCTATCTTTTGTTTTTGCCATGCCATTGGCATGCCTTTTTTTCTTTTCATTTATTTTTGCCATGCTCTTTGGCATTCTTTTTTTCATTTATTTTTGCATAGCCCATATCTTTATCAAGGATATTTGGAGAGGGAATCATGGAACATGGAGCCTTTATTTTGTGGATGGATGATGGCAATAATTGCTAACTCCCAGTGTGGGGATTGCAAGTGAGGGTGATGTGTACGTGAATCGCAATCTTGAAAGCATGAAAGGTTCCTCACAAAGGTTACAACAATTTGACAAATCTCACTAAGATGACAAGAAACATATGAGTGTAAGTTTTTTTTGACTAAGCTAAGCATATGGCTTTGGTAGGGGTTGCTAACCAATGAGGAACTTTATTTTATTTTTGGAAGCAAAAAGCATCCGAGATTTTCACCGTACTTAGAGCAGAAGCAAGAACTCAACCATAGTCTCACTATATCATTCCTCACAACAACTTAGACTTGGAATAAAGCATGTGCTCCCACAAGGTTTTTAGGTTTATTTTTCACTCATGCCAAATAATTCAAGCACCAATAGAGTAACAATTTGTGAACAAGGTACTTGTAAGATACAAGACAGAGCAACTATTCATCATTTCCAAGGAGAGGCATATAATTCATTCCATGCATAGTTGGGAGTTATTTATTTGGAAGCCAATATTTTTGGTATTTTTATTAATCAAACTAAAATGAAAGAAAAACCAAATCAAAGATACTTCTTGCAATGATACGGTTGGGACCTACCTCGTGGGGGTTCTCTCCCCCAAGCTTGGCTTGGAACATCGGTGTCAGTGATCCCTGAGTTGGCCTTCATCGGTGACGAGGCATGTGATGAGGTAGGGGAGTTGTCCCCAGCCTTACCACTACTCATACCAAATGTGCTTGATCATCCTTAGGAATAAAGACCACAGAATGATGCCTGCAAAATGTGAGAACGACAATACCTTAAGGATATGGGATCATAAGATGAGCATTTAGTTGTTTGGGGTTTTGTCGTTCTTGTAGGGATTTAACTTCCACAAAAATGCCAGTCCTTCTTGTGGAGTATTTTAAGACCTCCACAAACCATTTTCAAGCAGCAGCACAATAATCAAGATAAAGGAAATATTTTTGTTGATTTTATGTTTTTAATCATGCAAGTGAATCAAACATTGCATAGAAGTGAGAGAGAAAAGTACTCAGGAGTTGGACAAGTGCAAACCTGACTAGAGCAATCTTCCTCCATGCATCCAGAGTGTCATCCATAGTCAAGTCAGAGGAGGAGGAACTCGACTGGACACCATGGTTCGGTCAAACCACCCCTGCGGTGTTTAGCCTGTTGGCCTCCTCTCGTGAGCTTCACGGAGTTTTGTCTAGCATTAAGCATAGGAACTTTGGTGGATTTTGTGGATATGATGTTTGGAAGATATGACCAAATGATCAAGTGATCACACTACTCTCATGCTGCCATGATTGTGATGGAATGAAGCGTGCAGCTATGTAGAGTGGTGGAGACCTTGCTTTTGTGCTGGTTGGGCAAATTTCGTGGTAGAAGGTGCAGGTCAGGATCAGTCAAGGGTGAAACCCTCATCCGAATTGACCAAGTGTGGAGTTTGCACAAAATTTTGCTCTGGATGGATGGGTGTGTATGCTTTGATTGCTGGGTGAAAGGATGATGCAAATGGAGTATTTGACACAAGATGAGAGGAATTGGAAATGAGTGGTGTACCTGGCCGAAGTCACACCTCTGGCCAAATACGCAAAGTGATTATCTCACCTTAGGATTTGGGCTGGAAGGTGGAGAGTGCTGGTAGTTGATGATGACAAAAGTTGGTGAAGTTGTGGGACAGTTGACACGGTCGGCCGAGGGTCGAACCTCCGGCCGAATCCAACTTTGTCAGAAATCAACTTTGGTCCAGTATGCTTTGTACTCCTTGATCTTTTCTTGTCATAACCCTACAGGTTAGTGCACATGTGGGTACAGGGATAGGTTCGGCCGAACTTGGGCCAGGTCAGTCGATCCACCCACTGGCTCGAAAATCTCTTTTTTGCTCTTTCTAAATTCTAATGCAAGGGTGATTCACATTTGGAAAGGGAAATATGCAAATACAGTGATGGAATTAAAATTTTGGAAAGGAAATATGGGATAAATACCGCTTTACCTTGCGGTGAGAGCTGGTGTTTTAAGTCTGTGAGCGGGACTTCTCCTTCCCTCGACTGTTCTTGTCACCGTCCGATCCGGATATGATGCTTCGGACAATGCAACTTCCTATTCCAGGTTATTTGTAATTGTACTAGGAAGTGTGCACACCTGGGAACATTATTCCACCCTGGGCTTCAAATGTATCTCCGGTGTGAAGTAGATTTGGGGACTTTCCATTCAAATTTGATGATTTTTCTGCAGGGGTTAGTCCACACATACAACAAATATCATAAAAGTATTTCTCTCAAAGGTTCATTAATCAAATTTTGACACCATGTCTAGTTTGATTAAAGGAAGCTAATTAACCTACGCACAATGCTTAATTTAAAGAGCTTATGAATGCACTCCAAAGATCACATTCAAACCAGAGCAAACGAAAATAGATAAAGGTAGCTGTTGGCGGTCGTTACAGCCCAAATCCGACCACCAATACTCGGGAATAAATGAGGTTATATGCAACACTCCATGTACTTAGGTTTTATTTCTAATAAAGTTCCACGAGTTTTGGTAAGTGTCATGTTTGTAGGTACAACATTGTGAAATACGTGCTATAGGCGTCGGAAATGACAGAAACGGCCGAACGACACGTTCGGCCGGTTATCCCCCTTAGCCGTACAAGCCGCCGGAAGCCGTCCACATCACCGATGACCAAGCGGACACAACATATGACAAGTGGACGACCGCCAACTCAACCCGGACCCATGCCAAGTCATCCTGGGCCCACACAACTCAATCCCACGCATCAGAGGCCGGTCCAGGAGCACCACACAGCAGAGGCGGTGCTGGGGGGTCGGCCTGGGCTCCCAGCCATTTTCGGCCGAACTGGGGGGTTCGCCCGAAGCGCCCCCAGTTGCCAAACCGCCTCCTAGGAGCGCATCTCGGCCCTTGGTGCAGATGGCGGTGGATCCTGCGTTCGGCCGAACGCCAGGGTTCGGCCGAACCGACGTCCCCGGCCGAAATCCAAGGGGGTACCCCCCTGGTCCCTTGGCGGCCACTCCAGCCCCAACCGTCCTATGCAGCTATAAATAGGACCCCTTACCTCACTTGTAAAAACACACCAAGCCAAGGAGCTCATTTCCACTTTCATTCTAGTAGAGTTAGGATAGTTTAGTTGGGAGTTAGAGTTGAGTCGAGCTGTGCCTCGGAGGTTCCGGAGTCATCTTCAGAAGCTCTGGTATAAGCTCTTGTATCTTTACCTTTTCCTTTTGCAAGACTTTGAGTTATCAATATAGTTATCTTTATCACTTTGCCTTGTCATTTATATCTTGCTTCTACTTTATCCTAGTTGCAGCATATATCTTGATTAGACTATAGTCAGTTATAGTTCTAGTGCTTGTAGTCTTGTTTAATTCTTTGTCTTGGCTGGTTCTTCGAGCTTGCTTGATACTGGAGGTGAATTGTCACCAAGAGTATTGACAAGGTTGCTTGCTCTTGCTATAAGAGTAAGTAGTCATTGCCTAGTGTAGGAGTGGTTCCTAGACTAGTCGGTGGCCTTAGTTTATTCCCGTCGCAACGGAGGTGGTAGCCGGGAGGTGGTGACAGCCCTTTCGGTCTTCGTAGCCCATCACGTTAGTTCCGGTCCGTAGGATTCCCCAGTTGGGAAATAGTGGCACCCCTTCTCATCCCTTTCTGCGTGTCCACCGGTTCCCTTGTCCCGATGCTAAGACATTAGAGTTATCCCAGATCTTCTAGTGCTGGCTCTGTATCCGCTGTATCTCTAAGCTAGAGTGACATAGGTAGATAAAGTATCCAGGAGTCCTCTATCTCTTCTCGTTGTCCTCCCAGCTATCTATCTCTTCTCTCCCTTACCTGAGTAACCCTTGAGCTGTGTGTCCGGTATATCCACTCCTATCCAATACCGTTATCCCCTGTCTTGGCTAGTCGTGTACCCTTCTCTGATAGTCTCGAATATCTGTTCACTAGTAATCTTGCCAAAGCTTCCCTGCGGAAATATAAATTACGATACCTCGGGATACTCCCAGGTGAAGTGCTACAGCGGTGATTCTGTGCGCTTGCAGAATATTTCTATATTTTACTAAGCCATAAGGAAAACCACTGAAACACTCCTTACCCCAGTACCAGGATTCTCAATTCTGATATTGGATCGTAAGAAGTGCCAACAGTAGCATGAAAGCATCATCAAGAAATATTCATATGGAGATAAGCATATGGAAACTGGTGAACTTTGCTTTAATTCGAGTAAAACCTTTTCACGTACTTGAGTGTGCTCACCGTTGGCATCTAATGATGAAGACTTTCAAAATTGATGCAACGGTGATGGCACAACGTCGACGTGACTCCACATAGTTGGCTGAATCCTCCTCCATGTTGATGTCACCGTGTAAAAAGACACGGACATGGGTGTGGCAGAGGGGGTCGGCACTCAAACATGCCAACTAGTGGAATGCCGCGGAACCAGCTCGTATACGAATGTTGAAGCAATGGGTCCCAAAACAAGCTAGAGGAGCGCAAAGTCGCAGAGGCGTAGAGTACGTCTCCTCTCTTGCAGAACAGCGCAAAGATGAACGAAACTGGCCAGGCCAGGTGAAGCGTGGGTACTAGCCTTGAATCAAAGCTTGCAGACATATGCACACCTTGGCCTAAAAACCAGTGGTCGCTAGATTTTTTTCAATGCAAAGCGATGATGCGGCGAATAAATGCAGATGGAAGAATGGGAAACATGCAGCGGGTTTGAAAAAAATGGGGTGGTAAAATGCATGAATTTCTAAACCTGGTGTTTCTCATGGCACAAACTGATCATCCATTGCCAAAGGCATGGTCGGATGTAAGTCCCATTTAACCCTATAGACGGCGAATCAACCACGCTTGAAAATCACCGACACAAAATAGGGGCTGCCATGAGTTGGACTAAGATCATCGAATAAATAGGCAGCAAAAAGACTTCACTACCTATCTAGACTAGGTACAGTTGCCTGAATACAGTTCAAAGACGAGGAGCCACCCATTCAAAAAGAAGGCATAGAAATTGAATGATTGAAAGCAAACATGCAATGGATAATGCAAAAATTAGAAGGATAATGCATAGGCTACCTCCTAGCAGGTACTCAAAATTTAAAGTCTATGAGTGGGACTATCTCACATTCCTTGAATTTTCTTCGCCATTACCAACAATTTAAGATGGAATTGCGGTGATGCAGCGTCATTCATCCGTCACATTTGATTTCTTTTTCATTCTTGATGATGATCTTTCTCCCATTATGCACATGGTTATGATAATATATTTTTTCGTATACAAATGCATACCTGTGAGAATTTTTTCGTATACAAATGCATCGCTGTAGGGAGGCTCAAAAATTTCTGGATCCTGCATGATCGGGCACCCTGGGCTCTCTGCTTCTCTCCTGTTTGAAATATACTCAAACAAACAGGGGTAATCCCGCTAATGCTAGCGGTAAATTAAGTTAGTAGACACCAATGTCTATCATCAATATCTTTCGCCAATTGCTTCCCCGGCAACGGCACCAGAAATGCTTGTTGACCCTTCTTACGGTCCACTATTAGGTGAAAGCATCTAGGCCCCTGATTCGTGTTTTGGTAATTAATGACAATCATATGGGACTAATGATTTCATTGAGATATGAGAATAGGTTAGTCCTTGGGATTGGATGAGCTCTTGCGGTATGTCATGATCATGATGGGTATGATAAGAATCGAAAGGAGCTGAAGGCAAAGGTATAAGATAGGGTGTTTTATTTTACCGGTCAAGCGGAGTTTAGTGGATGAACATTGACCGGATTATAGGCTAGATAGCCGTACTATCAAGAGGGGTCAATGTCCTTGGCTTGACGAGTCCATGATGCCACTTTGCTCAAACAATTGCATTGCATGCATGAGGGCTAACAACGTTTGAGAAAGTGGGAAAAATAAGAAACGAAAACTAACTTGTGGAGGGCTTACTGCGTCCTGGCGGACTGTCCACCTGGCCAGTGGCGGACTGTCCGGGGGGTCCAGCCAGTCCGCGACCAGGTGTGGCGGACGGTCCGCAGGCATATTCCGTGTGAAAAATTTGTCTAAGTATGAAATGTGCTCGGCTAGAAAAATGAGGGGCGGACTATCCGGCCGTGGTTGGCGGACCGTCCGTGGGTCAAATTGTGTGAGGCGGACCGTTTCGGTGCACCGTTCACACAGAGACGTTTCCGAGCGATCTAGAGGACTTTTGTGAGGCGGACCGTCCGCAAGCAAAATAGGCGAACAGGTCATGCCTTAGCGGATAGTCCGCCACTGGCTGGCGATAGTCCGCTAGTACATAACGACTACTTCTGATACACTCTAACACTTCTTTTAGCCGTTGGTTTTGAAGGGTGGACCATCCGCCAGGGTGAGGCGGACAGTCTGCTAGTGCCCTGTTTTGAACGTAACGGCTAGATTTCAAGGGGGTGAGTATATATACTCCACCCCCGGGGTTGGGAAGGTTCTGTTGGCCCATTTGAAAGCTTCCTTAATATATTTGAGCATTCCCCATCCTCTCTCTCACTCACTTGGCTTAGTGGTTGCATCTTTGTGAGATTGAGAGCATCCTAGTGCATTGCATCAAGAGTTTGAGCTTTGTGGCACTAGGGAGACTTCAAGCAAGGTCATTGATTTGTTACTCTTGGAGGTTGTAGCCTCCTAGACTGCTTGGAGCTCATGGTTCCTTGAGCACTTCAAGAAGATTGTGAAGTGGCCTTGGAAATTTGGTGTGAGAAGGTCTTGTGCTCACCTCACCGGAGTGGTGAAGGGCAACTCTAGTGAAAAGAGATTTGGAGCGGTTCTTTGGTTCTAGCCGGCTCATACATCAAGTGGAGACTTGATAGAGGAGCGGTTGAACATTGAATCCATCTCAACGTGGATTAGGGGTGACCAACAAGTCATCGAATACCACGGGATAAGTTCTTGTGTCTCTTTGTGCTCATAGCTTGCTTGTTTCATTTACTTACTTACTTTAAGCAAGTTTATTTCATAGAGGTTGAACTATATCTTGTCACCCTAGGTTGCAAAATAATCAACATAGGCATAGAATAGCTAGAGGTTTAATTCACCTTGTGTTTCTAATTAAATTTCTCTAGTGTTGTGCTTGAAATTTTTGTAACCGCCTATTCACCCCCCCTCTAGTCGGTAATCCTAGATCCTACAAGTGGTATCAAAGCCAAGTACTCCCTAATCAAGGATTTAATCATCTCGGAGTATGATTAAAATGCCTAGAGAGAACAAAATGAGGCAAAGGAAGATTCCTTACTTCGATGGGGAAAATTATGATTATTGGAAGACTAGGTTGACAACCTATCTAAGGACGACCGGAAGAAAAGTTTAGGGGATTGTTGAGGAAGGGTTTGTCATCGTAGACAAGGATAACAAGACCGAAAGAGATTTAGAGAATGAGGACCTTAATGAGGAAGCATTGTGCATATTGTATGAAGGTCTATCTCTTGATCAATTCAACCATGTCAAGGGCATTACAATTGCAAAAGATGTTTGGAACAAGCTAGCGGAAATCTATGAGGGAACATCCTCAGTCAAAGAAGCCAAGCTCTATGTGCTCCAAGGAAAATTCAATGAGTTTACAATGAAGAAGGATGAAGACATTTCAACCATGTTCAATCGGTTGAATGAAATTGTGAATGAGCTAAAATGCCTTGATTATGAGGTGCCGGATCGAGACTTGTCTCGCAAATTTCTTAGGAGTCTCCCGGAGAAATATGAGACCATTGTTACAATGCTAGTGAGAGAAGACTTGAAGAAATACACTCCTACGGAGGTGCTTGGTGAAGTGCTCACACATGACATCTTCAAGCAATCTCAAAAGGAAGCTCATGGTCAAACAACAAATGAAGAGAAGAAGAATATTGCTCTCAAGGCCAAAGCTACTCAAGAAGAAGAAACACATTGTGAAAATGATGAAGATTCAGATGAAGAAATGACCCTCATTATTAGGGGGCTCCAAAAGGTTATTGAGAAGAAGAGATTTGGCAAGAGAAATAAGTTCTCAAAGAAGAATCCATTTGAAGGCAAAGAGTGATTCTCTTGTGGGGAGGTTGGGCATATATCAATAAATTGCCCAAACAAGAAAGAGGGCAAAACAAGCAAGAACAAGTACAAGAAGAGTGAGAACAAGAAGAAGAAGTACTACAAGAAGGAGAAGAATGGGCAAGCCTACTTTGTTGAGTGGGACTCTGATGCAAGCTCCGATGAGGAAGAAGAGGAAGTCAAGCCTTCGAAGAATCTTGCCGGGGTTGCAATTAAGGAAGCCACATCACTCTTCTCCAAGCCATATTGCCTTATGGCCAAAGGTACATCAAAGGTAATAATCAATGATGAGGAGAGTGATAGTGATGATGATGAAAATGCTATATCCTATGAATATCTTGCTAATTTGGTTATAAAATCTGATGAAAAATTGCGCAAGGAAAAGACTAAGTTGAAGGATTTAGAATTGAAGAATATTTCAATTCAAAAATCCTATGAGGAGCTAAAGATTTCTCATGCCAACCTAAAGGAATCTCATGACACTCTCAACACATCATGGGGAATTCTCAAAGGAAAGCATGAGGAGCTTAAGGAAGTTCACAACTCTCTCCTTGCGTAAGAGGCCAAAGGAAAACTTGTTGCTAACCTTGATACTTGTAAAACATGTATATCTTGCTCGACTAACACCTCTTGTAGCACAAGCACAAGCTCTTGCACTAGTGGAAAAGATTCAAGTGAAGCACCTTTCTTATTATTGGAGAATGAATCCTTGAAGAAAGAAGTGGAGTGTTTGTCCAAGGATCTTATCAAATGGTTTGGAAGTCAAGTCAAATTCAATCATTGTTGGACAAGTCAAAAATTCACATTGAACAAGAATGTCATTGGTTATTTGCCCAAGCAAGGGAAGTCGGCTTTCATTCCCAAGAAGACCACTTATGTGCCATCGAGTGTGACATTGCAAGAAGAAGCTAAATTCAAGAAATGCCACATTTGCAAGACAAAGGTAGATGTGAATCACAAGTGCAAGAGCAAGAAGACTGTATCCTTTGATCCATCTTACGTTCTCAAGAAAGATTCAATGGGTATTGTATGTGCTAAGTTTGTTGGTCGCTCTATGGATACCACTAGATTAAAATCCATTTGGGTGCCTAAAGCTATGATCACTAGCATTGAAGGACCCAAGAAAAGTTGGGTACCTAAGAGGAAGTGATTCTCTTGTGTAGGTGAATTACAAAGCCGGAGGAAAATATTGGGTAATTGATAGTGGTTGCACAAATCATATGACCGGTGAAGAGAAAATATTCTCATGTCTTGACGAAGATATCTCTGACTTTGATAATATTACCTTTGGTGATGATAGCAAGGGAGGTGTAAAAGGCATTGGTGACATTTCTATCTCTGAAGATTATAAACTCTCCAATGTTTTGCTAGTTGATTCCTTAAATTTCAATCTATTATCTATTGCTCAACTTTGTGATAATGGATATAAATGTTCATTTACTAGCAATGATTTTGTAGTAACCTCTCTTGATAAAAAGGAAACAATCTTTAAGGGTTTTCGACATGATAGTTTATATCTAGTGGATTTCTCTTCTAAGGAGGCAAATCCCTCAACTTGTTTATTTTCTAAAGCCTCTATGGGTTGGTTATGGCATAGAAGGTTAGGTCACGTTGGAATGAGGCAACACAATAGACTAATTAAGCATGATCTAGTTCTTGGCTTGAAAGATGTGAAGTTTGAGAAGGACAAATTATGTAGCTCTTGTCAAATCGGCAAGCAAGTTGCAAATTCTCATCCAACCAAGAGTGTTATGTCCACCACAAGAATCTTTGAATTATTGCATATGGATTTATTTGGGCCTACAACATATAGAAGCATTGGTGGCAATAATTATTGTCTTGTAATAGTGGATGACTTCTCAAGATTCACATGGGTATTCTTTCTTCATGACAAAGCCGATGCTTGTGATATATTCAAGAACTTTTTCACTAGAGCCGAAAATGAATTTGAGCTCAAGTTGAAGAAAGTTAGGAGTGATAATGGTTGTGAATTCAAGAACACTCGTGTGGAGGAGTTTTGCAATGAGAAGGGGATCAAACATGAATTCTCAACCACATATACACCGGAACAAAATGGGTTAGTTGAGAGAAAGAATAGGATATTGATTGAAATGGCAAGATCAATGCTAGCCGAGTATAATGTTTTGGATTCTTTGTGGGCCGAGGCTATCAACACCCCTTGCCATTCTTCAAATAGGCTATATTGTCATGGGTTTTTCAACAAGACCCCCTATGAATTCTTGTTGGAAGGAAGCCAAATATATATTACTTTAGGGTCTTTGGATGCAAATGCTATATTTTGAGGAAAGGTTCTCGATTATCCAAGTTCCAAAGCAAATGTGATGAGGGATTCTTTCTCGGATATTCATCTAGTAGCAAAGCCTATAGAGTTTACAATAAATCCAAGGGTTTTGTTGAAGAAGCTTATGATGTTCAATTTGATGAAACTAATGGGTCACACGATGAGAAAGACAACTTGGATGATGTGAGAGGTGATAGTTTAAGAGAAGCCATGAAGAATATGGATGTTGGGGACATTCTACAAAGAGAAGATGATGATGATGAAGAGCATATTATCTCCACTCAAGAAAATGCTTCATCCTCTCAAGATCAAGGGATTGTCAACACAAATGAAAATGACTCACCTCAAGACAATGAGCAACCGGTCTCATCTACATCATCCTCTACATCCTCTCAAGACCAAGTTGTTCAACCAAGAATTCATGGTCAAGTCGCCAAAGATCACCCCATTGATCAAATTGTGGGTGACATTAGTAAGGGTGTTCAAACTTGATCTAGCATTGCTTCATTTTGTCAACATTATTATTTTGTATCTTTTCTTGAACCTAAATGTGTAGATGAAGCTCTTGATGATCCAGATTGGGTGATGGCCATGCAAGAAGAATTAAATAACTTCACTAGGAACAAGGTTTGGAATTTGGTGGAAAGGCCCAAGAACTACAATGTCATTGGCACTAAATGGGTTTTTCGCAATAAAGAAAATGAAGATGGTATTGTTGTAAGAAACAAGGCAAGATTGGTTGCTCAAGGCTACACTCAAGTCGAAGGTTTAGACTTTGATGAAACCTTTGCTCCCGTAGCTAGACTTGAAGCAATTAGAATTTTATTAGCTTATGCGTGTTCTCACAACATAAAACTTTATCAAATGGATGTCAAAAGTACTTTCTTAAATGGTGAAATTAGTGAACTAGTTTATGTTGAACAACCACCCGGTTTTGAAGATCCCAAAATGCCTAACCATGTTTTTAAGCTCTCTAAAGCTCTTTATGGATTGAAGCAAGCACCTCGTGCTTGGTATGAGAGGCTTAGGAATTTTCTCATCTCAAAGGGATTCAAAATTGGAAAGCTTGACACTACCTTGTTCACTAAGAAAATTGGAAATGACATCTTCATTTGTCAAATTTATGTTGATGATATCATCTTTCGGTCCACAAATGAAGCTTATTGTGAAGAATTTGGTAGAATGATGTCAAAGGAATTTAAAATGTCTATGATTGGTGAATTAAGCTATTTCCTTGGTCTTCAAATTAAACAATTGAAGGAAGGCACATTCGTTTGTCAATCTAAATATGTGAAGGACATCTTGAAGAAGTTTGGTATGGAGGATGCAAAACCCATCAAGACACCAATGGCTACAAATGGACATCTTGATCTTGATGAGGGAGGTAAACCAGTTGACACTAAGCTTTATAGGTCCATGATTGGTAGTTTGCTTTATCTTACCGCATCTAGGCCCGATATTATGTTTAGTGTGTGCATCTGTGCTAGATTTCAAGCCGCTCCTAAGGAATGTCATTTGACCGCTGTTAAAAAAATCTTAAGATAATTGAAATTTACTCCTAATATTGGTCTTTGGTATCCAAAGGGTGCTCAATTCGAATTGGTTGGCTATTCGGATTCGGATTATGTCGGTTGTAAAGTTGATAGGAAGAGCACTTCCGGTGGTTGTCAACTTCTTGAATGTTCTCTTGTATCATGGTCTTCAAAGAAGCAAAATTTCGTGGCTCTTTCTACCGCCGAAGCGGAATATATATCGGCGGGAAGTTGTTGTGCTCAATTATTATGGATGAAACAAACACTTCTTGATTATGGTGTGAAATTCAATGCAGTTCCTCTCTTATGTGATAATGAAAGTGCTATCAAGATTTCCAACAATCCGGTTCAACATTCTAGAACCAAGCACATTGATATTCGGCATCATTTTCTTAGGGATCATGTGAGCAAGGGAGATATCAAGATTGATGGAGTAAGCACAAATGATCAATTGGCGGATATATTCACAAAACCTTTGGATGAATCAAGGTTTTGCAAATTCAGGAATGAGCTTAATGTCATTGTCATATCAAATGTGACTTGAAATTTAGAACATGTGATTTGAGCATCATGCTTTGTTTACTTGCTTTCTAACCCTTTAATTTTCTTAGTCATGTCTCTATTTTGTTGCATCATATTCATCATATATCCATCCATGGTTCATGGTTCTATCTCTGAGAAATTGATGGTCACAATCTTCACATGGCATCAAGGGATTTTTGGAAATGAATATGGGTAGCAAAGTCAAAAGAAAGTGCAAAGAAAATGGTCTCGGGGACAGTTTTCAGGTCAGGCGGACCGTCCGCTCAGAGCAGTGGCGGACCGTCCGAGGGGGTCCCGGACAGTCCGGCCAAAGGACCGCGGACAGTCCGTGTGAGACTGATTGCAACTGAAAGAACCAAAAATCTGCAAAACCAGTGGCGGACAGACCGCGTAAATCGGGAAAGTTCGGGTCCACCCGACCAAGGGGGTATACCAACCGAGGAGAGGGCTATTCGCCCCACCCAGATCAGATCACGCCCCCTCCTTTTCTTCTTCCTCTCTCAACTTGAAGAAAAGTGCTTTCATCTAGGGGGAGACTTGGGAGCCTCGCCGGACCGTCCGAAGGCCATCCCCGGACTCTCCGCGACTTCCTCCGCCATGTCCTCTCGGTATTTCATTGATTAACTCTTGGTTTTCTCGGATTTCACTCCTAAGGCATGGTTAGGGTTTGAGATTGGATTTCGTTTTGGTCCATGGATTCATGCAAACAACTAGGGGAATATGTTGATAGAGTCATGGAGAGTATATGTTGATGATTTGGTCATGTTTCATGGGCTAAATACGTAGATCGATCCAAGTTTATGAGTGGGCGCTGGGCTGTTCGCGCTGAACAGAGCCTGGCGGACCGTCTACCTGTCTGATGGTGGATAGTCCGCCAGTGTCTGTCAGGCGTGGCAGTGGCCGTAATGTTGTATGGATGATCTCATTGCTTATATATGGATTGTTACTCGTTGTTATTGGGTTGTTTTGGCAGTGCCAGTGGTTTAGGAAGACGCAAGTCACTTGCAAAGAGGCCAAGGGGCCAGATATCTGACAGCAGTGATGATGACTATGAGCTAAGTGAGGAAGAAGAGTCACAGGTGAATACTGAGATGGAAGAGGAAGAAAGTGAGGATGAGGTGGTAGATGTGAATGCCAACAGAGGCAGTAGGCATTGGACTCCTGCAAACTATAGAAATGATCGTGCAGGAAATCAATTTGAGTTTGATCAGGACACGAATGATCTATTCTTTCATACCTGACACTTCCAGAATGATCGACATCTGCACCGGGTGGGAAAGCCGTTTAGCACCGGGTTTCCCACCCGGTGCAACTAATCCGAGGCTAAAGGGGTACCCCTTTAGCACCGGGTTGAATAACCGGTGCTAAAGGGTCCCTTTAGCACCGGGTGCAGCCACGACCCCGTGCTAAAGGCCCTGCCCTTTAGCAGGGCCTTTAGCACCGGGTCGTGGCTGCACCCGGTGCTAAAGGGCCTGCCTTTAGCACCGGTTGCTGTCTGCAACCGGTGCTAAAGGCCCCAGATTTCTTTTTTTTTTTGCTTTTTTCAGTAGCCATGCATGCACGTCTATATGCGTGTATATACGTATATATTCTAATACGTGTATTCTAATGCGTATTCGGCCGACTCTATATTCATATTAGCTGACATTTCATCAAAATAGAAGACATATATATTACAAAAGTAGATATTCATGCATGTCAACTCGAGTTATATATATTTAAACTATATTTTCTACTTAATTAAGATTGACGACTAGCTTGTTGGACTGTCCGGCACGTCCTCCAGTACTGGTGAGTGGAATTCTCCTCGGGGATTGACGACCTCGTCCCAGATCCATCCGACGAGCTGTTCTGCAATTGCGTCGATTCTTTCTAGCTCTAGAGACTCTTCCTTCAGGTTGAACATCTATAATTTACAAATAATTGAAAGATATTTAATCCGCCGAGTTGGAGACAATAATTGTGCACTTAATAATAATGGAAATGTGTTTATTATTACGTACCATAATATCGTGTTGTGTAAGCTTTTTATGTCCCCAATTCCACATGTAATCGCAAACATAGTATGCACATAAATTATTTCCCGGCCCCTTTTTGGCACACTGTCGACCAAAAGAAATTAAGTAAAATTCATATAATATATTAGCCGAGGCCTACATGTACAAATTACTTGCTTACTAGAAAGCCAATGTTCCATTTTAGTGTTTCATGTTGAATACCCGGGTGTTCTTGACGAAATTGATTCCAGGCCCTGTGAACAAAAAAATTGAGTTAAGTCATTGCGAGTGTAAGGGGTGAATTAAGTAGGGGAAAATATACATCACCTTGTCATCATATCCATGATGTTCTGTAGTTTTTCTTTTGGAGTGTGCAATGAATCAAAGACGTTCACGACACCCCGGTCAGGACACAATATTAATAGGAACTAGTGGAATCTGTATACATGTATACATTATAATCAGAAATGAAATAGTACACAGACAGTATAAGAAGAAGCCTGTGTATGTACTCACTCGATGTTGTACGGGATTAGTATGGAGTCGCAGTAATTTTGTTTCTTAATATACTTGTATAGGTTTCCATATGTTTCCTCAGGATTCATCAATATCAAATCTTCACTTATCCTTCGAGGATCCACGAAACCAACGTCATATATCCCGGATCTCCGACATTTTTGAATCTCCATTCTGCATATGTTAAGCAATAAATAAAGCCCGCGTCAGCATAGATTGGAATTATTGTTTTCAAACTGTGAATTATAAGCAACAACAAAGTACTTACAGTGTCCAACAGGTGATCAAATCCACGTCCATGGCGTCGCGGTGGTACAGCTCATATATATCCTTAAACCTCAGCCAGACTCAATCCTGGTCACCATTGTAGAAATCATGGTCCTTCACGCCTACTTTGATCATGCGCCATTTATTCCTTCTTGATTCTTCCAAGTACCACTCATGGAATCGGCGCATCTTCGTCTGTAGCTTGCTCTCCATTTCAGGAGGGACCATAGGCTCGCCAAGCTTAAACGGCCACTTCAACGTTGTGTTTACAGGCACCTCTTCTTCCCCCAGGACTTGCGCTCTGGTTAGTCCAGTCTCGGCCATTACTCGTTGCACGTTAATCTCATCCAGAGATGGCAATGGACCCAAGGGCCACTGAGGTTGCTCGCCGAGCTGAGGAACCTTTTTGGATGGGCCCGCCTCCTTATCTGCAGCCTTCCGCTTCCGGTGAGATTTCAGTAATGAGCGGTCATAGTCTGTTACTATTACTTCCTTCTGTTGACCCTTGCTCAAATTACCGAGGAATGACTTGACGACGGTGGGATCAAGCTTCGGCTCCGGCTCAGGTTTTTTCCTCCACTCGGCCATTTGCCTCTTTGTGTCTGCTTTGACCGAGGCTTTGAGCTCCTCTAGAGTCTTCTCACCCGCTCTTTTCTCTGGTGCGGGCTTCTCTCTGGTTTTCCGCGCCTTCTTCACTGGTGGAGTGGGGGCAGAGGCTTTAGTGCGGCGTCCCCTCTTCGGCGGAGGGGGCGGAGACCTCCGCGGCGGAGGAGACGGAGACCTCTTCGGCGGAGGAGACGGGCTTGCATCAGGAGCTCCCGGAGAATCGTCATGATCCGGTGGATCTCTTGGAGACGGTGGAGGTGACGGAGGCTTGTTGGTAGCCGCAGGTGTACCGGGTATGACGACGTCTGCCTTGCTCCATAGAATGATGCAGTGAGAACACTGACCGAGTTTTGTTTCTTCGTCACCTCCGGGGATGTCAAGTTCCAAGTCTTCCCAGTTGGTGACGACTTGCTCCACCTCAACAGGTACGTAACCATGTGGAATGTCATTGCAGTGCCATTTTTGCCCTTCTTCCACACGTTTGTTCATACCGTATGCGACTTGATAATTTAGTAGTCACAAAGAAAGTTAGTAAATGAATGGTATTTACGGTGAAATGTATGCAGTACGAACTAAGGTCGCATACGTACCACCACTGCTAAGTTCTTCTGCCTGACGACAAGCTCGCACGCGGTCCGTTGAGTTATTTCATCCACGGTGTAACGGACCGCTTCGGCGGCCTGTGTGGAAGTGTGACTGCTTTGATATTGTTGTGGAGGGCTAATAAGGGCCGCATCTTGGAGAGGTGCATGCTCTGTGGAACCGGTCCCGCCTGCGGCTTGTTGGAGAGGTGCAGGCTCTGTGGAACCGGTCCCGCCTGTGGCTTGTTGTATCTGCAGCCATGCTACCTTCATCCGTCACTCCATCTCTGACTCCATTTCTTGGAGCTTTGAGCCCTGGGCGGCAACCGTTTGCTCTAGGTCCCTCACCCTCTGCTCATATCCGGCCTTCTTCCTCGAACGGCTCCTATAGGTGGCGGCGTGCTCTTGGAAACCTTTCTTCCATGAGATGCTTGTGTCTACGCCGCGCGTCCGTCCAGGATGCTCCTTGTTCCCTAAGGCATAGGTTAGCTCATCTCTGTCTCTATCAGCAACAAATTCTCCCCTCTCAGATGCCCTGAGGATATCGAGGAGACGCTGAGCTAGTTCTCGCAAGTCCTCGGGAAAAACTAAGGAGCCGTCGATTGGGCTTAGGGTGCCTCCATGACCATAGTACCAATGCTTGGTCCTTGTGGGCCAGTCATGTGTCGCTGGAGTGATGCCTCTAGCATATAGATCTTCTTCCATCTTCTCCCATTTAGCGATGCTTGCCTTGTAACCTCCCGAACCCATCTTATGAGAGTACTTCTTATTTGCGGCGTTTCCAGCGTTTCTAGCGCTAGCCGTTGCACCCTCTTCGGAGGTTTTGTACTCAAGGAATGCTTCCCACTCGTCATTAGTGATATTCTTATACTTCTCAGGATCCGGGGCCTCTCCGGTTTTGAGAAAATGCGAGTACAACTTCTTCTTGAAATCCTGAAATAGAACTGCCATCTTCTTCATTGTCCAATCCCTCAGTTCTGCTTCATGAGTGCTAGGCCAGTCGAATATTGCCTTTAATTCCCTCCATAGCATCTCCTTCTCTGTATCGGGGAGCACGTACTCCTCAGTGGGGTCCGTGGACTTAGATTTTCTGATACTAATGGGCACATTGTCCCGTACAATTACCCCGCACTGAGATACAAATTTCTTGGCCACTTTTGGGGGCTCAACTGGCTCCCCGTCATCCTCCACTTGGGTGATGTGTAACTTGACATCCTTCAGCTTCTTCGTGGTCGATCGTTTTGATTTCTTAGCAGAGGCGGCCTACACAAATTACATATATACGAGATGATATAGAGATGGTATACATAATTGACATGTACAGTACAAATTTATGTTATCTATATACACACCTGACTAGACGAGGGCTCGTTACCGGCCCCTTCCATAGTGCTGCCCTGGACACGTTCGCCCTGGACATTGGCGGCCCCTTCAACATTTTCGGCCCTTGCAACATTGTCGCCCTGGATATTGTCGTCCCTTCCAATGATCCCCAACACATCATCCATGGACATTGGTTGGGTTACAATATTGAAAAGTTGATTCGCAAAGAACGTGTCGTTGTCCTCTTGCATGGGTGGGACAGGGGTGTTGTTGTCCTCTTGCATGGGTGGGACGGGGTTGTTGTTGTCCGCCATCTATAGAATTAAAAATAATTGATAAGAAATATATACAAAGCATACATATTTCCAATATTTCTAACATTTTCGCTAAGGGGGTCGGTGCGTGAAAAACGGATTCGCCAAGGGGTTCGGGTGCGCGGTGTGAATTGATTCGCTAAGGGTTCGCTAAGGGGGTCGGTGCGCGAAAAACGGATTCGCTAAGGGGTTCGGGTGCGCGGTGGGTTCGGGTACGCCATAGAATTTCCGATAATAAACATTTTCGATAGTATACATTATACAAACATATAACATTTCCAATATATATTTAAATGAAGCACATATATTTCTAATATACATAATTTTAAAAATAATTGATAAGAAATATATACATTTAAATGAAGCACATATATTTCTAATATACATAGAATTTCCAATATACATTTAAATGAAGCATTTTCCAATATACATAGAATTTCCAATATACATTTAAATGAAGCATTTTCCAATATACATTTCAAACATATAACATTTCCAATATACATTTCAATGTAAATATCTCCAATACATTTAAATGAAGCATTTTCCAATATACATTTCAAACATATAACATTTCCAATATACATTTCCAATATAACATTTCCAATATACATTTCAATGTAATTTCTAATATTTTCAATGTATGTGCTTAGCGAACGCGTTCGGCTAAGCGCATTTGGTTAGCGAACGCGTTCGCTAACCAAATGCGCATGGCCGAACACGTTCGCTAAGCAAATGTGCATGGCCGAACGTGTTCGGCCATGCAACGGGTACCTGCACACACAAACACGTACACGGCACGAAGGCCGGCTCACAAACATGCACGCACGGCACGAAGGCCGGCTTCACAGAGGCTCACCGCGTGATGGGCGGCGGGCGACGGCGGCGCGGGGACGAGCGGCGGCGGCGGCGAGGGGACGAGGAGCGGCACCAGCGCGGGGACGAGGGGCGCCGGCGCGGGGACGACGGGCGCAGGGACGACGACGGCGGCGGGGACGACGACGGCGGCGGGGACGACCGACGGGCGCGGGGACGACCGATGGGCGCGGGAACGGCGGCGCGGCCCGGGACGAAGGTGGCGGCGCGGCGTGGGCGTGGGGACGACAGGCGGCGGCGGCGTGGGCGCGGGGACCACGGGTGGCTGCGGCGACGGGCGACGGCGACGGGCGGCAGCGGCTGAGGAGACGAGGAGACAGCGGTTTCGATCTGGAGGAGATGAGGGCGAAGTGAGGGAGGGGAGAGAAGTCCCCGGCCTATATAGGTCTGGGGCATTTAGCACCGGGTGCAGCCACGACCCGGTGCTAAAGGCCCTTTAGCACCGGGTCTGTACAGCACCCGGTGCTAAAGGCCCCCCCTTTAGCACCGGGTCTTCTACACCCGGTGCTAAAGGCCGTAACTGTGCGCCGGACGTAAATTGGTGGGGGCCTTTAGCACCGGGTGCAGCCACGACCCGGTGCTAAAGGCCGTTTAGCACCGGGTCTGTACAGCACCCGGTGCTAAAGGCCCCCCTTTAGCACCGGGCCTTACCACCACCCGGTGCTAAAGGCCCTTTAGCACCGGGTCTTCTACACCCGGTGCTAAAGGCCGTAACTGGCGCCAAACGAAAATTGGGGGCCTTTAGCACCGGATTTTAGATCAACCCGGTGCTAAAGGCCCCAAATTTTCGTTTGGCGCCCAGTTTCCAAACCGGCCTTTAGCACCGGGGGCTACTATTTGGGAATCTTATAAATATAGTTTTTAATATATAGTTATTAATACTTGTTTTAATTCAGTTATTAATACCTATTAAAGATATATATTAAATAAGAAAATCTTATAAATTAATAGAAAATCTTATAAATTAATAGAAAATCTTATAAAATGCTAGAAAATCTTATAAATTACTAGAAAATCTTATAAATTACTAGAAAATCTTATAAATTACTAGAAAATCTTATAAATTACAAAAATTGATAACTAAAAGAAAGATTTTGGAACATTAAATGGTCTCAGATGAAAAAGTCATGAACACCAAAATTTCATATCTCATCAAGATCTACAATATTTATTCAAGTCATTTTTGCATTTGAGAAAGTGGTAGTATACATTGTTCATTAATCCTAGATTCACTCGCATAGTTTCTAAAACTTTGTTAGAGACTTGTCAAATTTGTACTACATGTTATTACCACTTTTGAAAATGACAAAATGACCTAAATAAAGATTGTAGATCATGATGAAATATGAAACTTTGGTATTCATCACTTTTTCATTTGACATCACCTAGTGTGAAAAAAACCTTGGTTGTAGTTGTCATTTTTAATTCAAAATTTGGATTGTTCAAACAGTCTCACACGAGAAGATTTTTCAAAATAGTAACATTAATAAGTTTCATAACTTGATAGAGTATGATTTTAGGAATTTTTAGGAAGAAAATGATCTTTTTTGAAGTTTGTACGAGGGAGAACGACTAGTTACAACTTTTATACAGAGATTAAAAAGAAAAATTGTTCTTGTTCATCTAGTGACGTGGCTCGTGTGTGCCCGGTGACGTGGCGCCTGTGCGCCTGTGATGTGGCTCGTAACTGTGCGCCAGACGAAAATTGGTGGGGGCCTTTAGCACCGGGTGCAGCCACGACCCGGTGCTAAAGGCCCCCCCCTTTAGCACCGGGTCTTCCTACCACCCGGTGCTAAAGGCCCTTTAGCACCGGGTCTTCTACACCCGGTGCTAAAGGCCGTAACTGGCGCCAAACGAAAATTGGGGGCCTTTAGCACCGGATTTTAGATCAACCCGGTGCTAAAGGCCCCAAATTTTCGTTTGGCGCCCAGTTTCCAAACCGGCCTTTAGCACCGGGGGCTACTATTTGGAAATCTTATAAATATAGTTTTTAATATATAGTTATTAATACTTGTTTTAATTCAGTTATTAATACCTATTAAAAACATATATTAAATAAGAAAATCTTATAAATTACTAGAAAATCAATATAAAATGCTAGAAAATCTTATAAATTAATAGAAAATCTTATAAATTACTAGAAAATCTTATAAATTAATAGAAAATGTTATAAATTAATAGAAAATCTTATAAATTAATAGAAAATATTATAAATTACTAGAAAATCTTATAAATTACTAGAAAATATTATAAATTACTAGAAAATCAATATAAAATGCTAGAAAATCTTATAAATTAATAGAAAATCTTACAAATTACTAGAAAATCTTATAAATTACTAGAAAATCTTATAAATTACTAGAAAATCAATATAAAATGCTAGAATTAATAAAAACAATCTTATAAATCAATAGAAAATCTTAGAACATAGGTGGAACATAAATGGAAATATAGTCATTACAAATTGGGTGGAACATAGTGCAATTAAATTACATGGCATCATCGTTTACTCGGACACTAATAAACTTCCTCTTTACAAATGTTCCTTGATTGTGATCACGCCGTAGATACGGTGTCTCCTCCGCTGCTAACAGGATGCTTGGGTCATCAGCCACTGAGAATGGAGGCCGGCCATCGAGCATATCATAATCTTCATCCGTCTTGTCCTCAACTCCTACGATTTTCTCTTTCCAGGAAGAACTATATGACGCTTTGGCTCGTCTTGTGATGGGTCCAATTACTTACCCCCAGCTTTCTTATCCGCCCCTTTCTTCGGTCTGCTAGCCATGTCCTTCACATAAAAAACTTGTGTGACAGCTTTGGCCAGGACGAACGGTTCGTCTAGAAAGCCAATCTTGTATAGGTCCACTAACGTCATTCCATAGTCCGCTTCAACTTTAACACCTCCTCCAGTCAGCTTCACCCATTGGCACTTGAACAGTGGGATCTTCAAAGGTCCGTACTCTAGTTCCCATATCTCCTCTATGATTCCATAGTATGAGTTTGTATTGCCATTGGTGTCTATCGCGTCGATCCAGACACCACTGTTTTGGTTGGTGCTTTTCTTGTCCTGGGCTCTTGTGTAAAATGTATACCCATTGATGTCGTATCCTTGGAATGTCAAGATCGTGCTCGATGGACCTCTAGCTACAAAAGCTAGATGCGCATCAATGCCTTTGACACCCATAAGACGTCTTCGCAACCAATCGGCGAAAGTACTATTGTGCAGACGCTGAATGAAGGCCGCAGACTTTGTTGAGTTTTCATCCCTGAGAATCTGCATGAGCTCCTCGATGTACGGAGCAACTAAGGTTGATTGTTGCAAAACTGTGAGGTGCGCTTTACGAAATGTCTCAACGTCCTTGATCACCATCGATCTTCTCCCTAGTGTGCCCTTTCCACCAAGTCTCCCCTCGTGATAGGATTCGGGCACACCAATCGGCATAAGATCGTCGACAAAGTCAACACAGAATTCAATGACCTCCTCTGTTTCGTATCCCTTAGCAATGCATCCTTCTAGACGAGAACGATTACGGACATACTTCTTTAGGACAGCGAAGAACCTCTCAAATGGGAACATGTTGTGTAGAAATACTGGGCCCAATATACGAATCTCTTTGACGAGGTGAACCAATAGATGTGTCATGATATTGAAGAAGGATGGTGAAAATATCATCTCAAAGCTGACAAGACATTGCACCACGTCGTTCTGTAGCTGATCTAAATGGTCTGGATTGATCACCTTCTGAGAAATTGCATTGAGGAATGCACATAGCTTCACAATGGCTTTCCGCACGTTAACTGGTAGCACACCCCTGAGTATGACGGGAAGCAGCTGTGTCATCAACACATGGCAGTCGTGAGACTTCAGGTTTGTGAACTTCTTCTCTTTCATATTTATTATTCCCTTAATATTGGAGGAGTAGCCAGACGGAACCTTGATACTGTTCAAGCATTCAAACATGCTTGCCTTCTCTTCTTTGCTGAGAGTGAAGCTGCCAGGACGCAAGTACTGGCGTCCTTTGTCTCTCTTTTCTGGATGTAGATCAGTCCGTTGCTTCAATCGTTTCAGATCCTGACGTGCTTCCAGTGTATCTTTTGGCTTCCCATAAGTACCCAGGAAGCTTATCAAGTTCACGCAAAGATTCTTCGTCAGATGCATCACATCAATCACGTTACGGACCTCTAAACGTTGCCAATAAGGTAGCTCCCAAAAGATAGACTTCTTCTTCCACATCGCGGCACGACCATCCTCGCCCGTCGGAGCAGCCTAGCTTCCGTCTCCCTTGCCAAACACCACGTGTAGGTCCTTCACCATATCAAATAGCTCTTCTCCACTCCGGTGTCTCGGCTTTGTACGGCGGTCAGCATTCCCGCCAAAATGCGCACATTTCTTTCGTAGCTCATGCTTCGCCGGAAGGAATCGACGGTGACCCATGTACACAACTTTACGACAATGTTTCAAATACATGCTTTCAGTTTCCTCTAAACAGTGAGTGCATGCTTTATATCCTTTGTTTGATTGTCCTAATAGGTTACTTAGTGCAGGCCAGTCGTTGATGCTTATGAAAAGCAGTGCTCGAAGGTCAAACTGCTCCTGCTTGTCCTCATCCCACATGCTAACACCTTCATTCTTCCACAGCTGCAAAAGTTCGTCAACCAATGGTCTTAGGTACACATCAATGTCGTTGCCAGGTTGCTTTGGGCCTTCGATGAGCACTGGCATCATAATGAACTTCCGCTTTATGCAGAGCCAGGGGGGTAGGTTGTAGATACAAACAGTCACGTGCCAAGTGCTATGACTACTGCTCATTTCACCAAAAGGGTTCATGCCATCGGTACTTAAACCAAGCCTAACATTCCTCGCATCAGCATCAAACTCTAGGAATGCTCTGTCGATGTTCCTCCACTGGGATCCATCGGCGGGGTGTCTCAACATGCCATCCTGCTTACGTTCTTCTTTGTGCCAGCGCATCAGTTTGGCATGGTCTTTGTTCCTGAACAAACGCTTCAGACGGGGTATCAGAGGGAAATACCACATCACCTAAGCAGGGATTTTTTTCTTAGAACGCTCTCCCCCAACATCACCAGGGTCGTCCCGCCTGATCTTGTATCATGCGCAGGTGCAAACCGGACAACGATCCAAGTGTTCGTACTGTCCACGATAGAGGATACAGTCATTAGGACACGCATGTATCTTCTGCACATCCAAACCGAGAGGGCAAACAACACGTTTTGCTTGATACGTCGTCGATGGCAATTTGTTACCCTCTGGAAGAATCTTCTTTACGAGTTTCAGTAGCTCATCGAAACCCTTATCAGTAACACCATTTGCTGCCTTCCACTGCAGAAGTTCAAGTGTGCTACCCAACTTCTTTAGCCCCTCTTTGCAATCTGGATACAGGTCAGTCTTGTGGTCCTGCAACATGCGCTGTATCTTTTTCAGTTCCTTATCATTGCCACAGTCTTTCTCGGCATCACACAACATTTGCCCGAGTCCATCAGTAGGTTCATTTTCCTGAGCAACATCTTCCTGAGCATCGCCTTCCCGAGCAACATCTTCCTCATCAGCATCACTCATTGCAGCATATGCAAAGGAACCGTAGTATTGAGCCAATAACGGAATGTCATCATCGGCCTCGTCTTCTTCATCTTCATCCATTCGAATTCCTCTTTCACCGTGCTTCGTCCAAACAGAATAATTCCTCATGAAACCGTGCCTCATCAAATGCACCTGAAGACAACCTCTTTGTTTGTACGATTGTATATTTTTACAATGGGTGCATGGGCAGAACATGAAACCGGACGACGTCCTGTTAGCCTCGGCGGCATCGAGAAACGTCCTAAGGCCATCACGGAACACCTGAGCGTGGGGGTCCCCGTACATCCATTGTCTATTCATCCGCATTATTAACCAATAACAAATATACAATACAATTTAAAGATAAAAAAATTTAATATATAAATAAATACAAATTATAATATATATTCCATTATATAAATAAATTTCTAAAACTACATTACTATATTCATTAAATATAACATTACTCTAAGCCTTATAAGATTTATAAGATTTATAAGATTTTCTATTAATTTATAAGATTTTCTAGCATTTTATATTGATTTTCTAGTAATTTATAAGATTTTCTATTAATTTATAAGATTTTCTAGCATTTTATATTGATTTTCTAGTAATTTATAAGATTTTCTAGTAATTTATAAGATTTTCTAGTAATTTATAAGATTTTCTATTAATTTATAAGATTTTCTAGCATTTTATATTGATTTTCTAGTAATTTCTAAAACTACATTACTATAAGCCTTATAACTATTCACAAGTCATACAAAACAAAATACTAACTAGCTTGCCTTCTCTCTCCATTTAAAACACAACATGAACACTCTCTCCACCATGAACTCAAGCTCTCTCCTCTCTCTCCTCCAAGAACACAAGCTCTCTCTAGCTAGCTTTACTTTGATTCACAAATCCCTCTATTTCTAAATCTTTGAAGGATTACAAGCTAAATAAAACATTAGAGAATGAAAGAGTGTACCTTGTAGTGCTCCTTAGATGAGTAGAATCTTCACAAATTTTGAAAAAAATTTGGGCAGCACCTCCCCTCCCACGGCCGAGCAGCATGAACACAACGCCTAAGTGTTCAGCTGGCTCGGGCGGGGGAGGAAGAAGCCCCTATATTCAAACACATTAGCACCGGGTCGTGGCAAGACCCGGTGCTAATGTGCACCCTTTAGCACCGGGTGCAGCCAGCAACCGGTGCGAAATGGCCTCGGCATATTAGCACCGGTTGCTGGCTGCACCCGGTGCTAAAGGGGGCGCATTAGCACCGGGTCTTGCCACAACCCGGTGCTAATGTGTCCGCCCTGACACATCTTCGCGCCGCCCCCGCTCCTAGCCGTTGGACCCGGTGCTGAAGCCCCATCAGCACCGGGTCCAAAAATGGCCGAGGCGGAGGAGGCGGGCGGATGAGAAGGATTCTGGTAGTGTGAGTTCAGCAGGAGGTTTTCTATGGGCACATGCTAAAGAAGAATGTGTTCAAGCACCAAATGATAAGTCTCTACTACATGGGTGAAAAGGATGTCATGAGTGCCCTAGTGCCACAGCTTGAGGCTTTGGGAATGACAGATTTTCTTGAGCACAAGTGTGACTCGGATAACACTGTAATCAGGAAATTCTATGCCACAGTTGAGGTGCACATGGAGGATAAGAGACTTGAGTGGATGACCGGAAAAAGGAAATATGAGGCCACATTTGCTGAGTTTGCTGCGGCAAACCACCTGGACTATGCTTTTCTCACCACGGATCCCACATTTGACATTCTTGATGAAAATCCACTGTACAATCATGATATTGTCAGGTTCTATGAGCCAAACAGGACAGGGATTCATAGGGTCTTTGAGAGAGTCACCGGTCTTAGACATCATCCAGGTGTTCTTGTCAAAATTGCCAAGGCTACCATACTTCCCAAGAGTGGATACAAGGAAGCATTTGTAGGGTGGCACAGAAACTTTGTGAGGCATGTTATGGATGGTGAGAAGATTGATGTGGTAAACTTAATCATGGGTAAAATTTTGGACAAGAAGACAAATATTGAGATAAATCTTTATTTTGCCCCATATATTATGTCTCTCATCCTCACAAAGACTAAGTTTAGAGGGCCTTGCAATGAAAAGCATACCCTTTACAGTCCATTCAAGAATGACAGGGGCTTCCTAGAGAGGGACTTGACTGAGTATCTCCCTGGGGATGCTAATGAGGCATGGGGAGATGGAGGAGGTGAAGTAGGGGGTGCAGGAGCAGCACATGAGCAGGCCATGCCACCACCACCACCACCTGCAGCTCAGCCACAGGCAGCACCACAATGGGCACCACCTCGGGGCTATTTTGACCCCTACTTTGCCTCCATGCAGCAGCACACGACCTCTCAGTTTCAGCAGATGCAGACTGGCTTTGAGGCTCACTTTGAGGCCTATGGGCAGCAGATCAACAACTCTTTTCAGACTATGCAGTATGGCATGCAGCAGCAGCTTGATGCTATGAATGCCCGATTTGATCAGCTGGCCCTTCCTGAGCAGGACATCATGGCAAGACAGCAGCAGCTTGAGCAGGACTTCAATGATTTTAGTGGTCACTTCTACTCTATCTACCCTCGGCCTCCTCCTTCACCGCCTTAGCAGGACTAGAGCTCCCTTTTTGAGTCATTTGATGACAAAGGGGGAGAAATTGAAGAAGTGATGAAGTGGAGCTCATTGAAGATCATGATCATGGATGGAGAGCATGAAAACATTTGCATTTGCATATTTATTTTGGCATTGCATGAACCTTGGTGTGTAATAATTATTACTCTTTGTGTGGTTTGCTTGTGAACTATGGTTTGTGATGCTTAATCTTATGGTGTGAACTATGATGTGTTGGTGAAACCTATGCTTAAAAATTTGAGGCTAATGCTATCTTGTTTTTGATAAGCTTTGTTGGATATATATATATATATATGGTCTTGTGCCTCAATTTTCACTTGTAGGGGAAATTCTGCCAAAATTCATATTCAAATATATGTGCAAATATCAAATGAATGCACTAATGCACATATGTAGGGGGAGTTCTCCTATTCTTCGGGTTTTCAAAGTCATTTACTCTATCTAATCCTATGATTTCAAATGAAAGAAGTAAGTGATTTCAAAACCCAAAACCTATCTCATATCACTTCTTAAAATGGTTGTCATCAATTACCAAAAAGGGGGAGATTGAAAGCATCTAGGCCCCTAATTCGTGTTTTGGTAATTAATGACAATCATATGGGACTAACGATTTCATTGAGATATGAGAATAGGTTAGTCCTTGGGATTGGATGAGCTCTTACGGTATGTCATGATCATGATGGGTATGATAAGGATCGAAAGGAGCTGAAGGCAAAGGTATAAGATAGGGTGTTTTATTTTACCGGTCAAGCGGTGTTTAGTGGATGAACTTTGACCGGATTATAGGCTAGATAGCCGTACTATCAAGAGGGGTCAATGTCCTTGGCTTGACGAGTCCATGGTGCCACTTTGCTCAAACAATTGCATTGCATGCATGAGGGCTAACAACGTTTGAGAAAGTGGGAAAACAAGAAGCGAAAACTAACTTGTGGAGGGCTTACTGCGTCCTGGCGGACTGTCCGCCTGGCCAGTGGCGGACTGTCCGGGGGGTCCATACAGTCCGCGGCCAGGTGTAGAAGACGGTCCGCAGGCATATTCCGTGTGAAAGTTTTGTCTAAGTATGAAATGTGCTTGGCTCGAAATATGAGGGGCGAACTGTCCGGCCGTGGTTGGTGGACCGTCCGCGGGTCAAATTGTGTGAGGCGGACCGTTTTGGCGGACCGTTCACACAGAGACGTTTCCGAGCGATCTAGAGGACTTTTGTGAGGTGGACCGTTTGCAGGCAAAATGGGCGAGCAGGTCATGCCTTGGCGGACAGTCCACCATTGGCTGGCGGACAGTCCACCAGTACATAACGGCTACTTTTGACACACTCTGACACTTCTTTTAGTCGTTGGTTTTGAAGGGCGGACCGTCCGCCAGGGTGAGGCGGTCAGTCTGCCAGTGCCCTGTTTTGAACGTAATGGCAAGATTTCGAGAGGGTGAGTATATATACTCCACCCCCGAGGTTGGGAAGGTTCTGTTGGCCCATTTGAAAGTTTCCTTGATACATTTGAGCATTCCCCATCCTCTCTCTCACTCACTTGGCTTAGTGGTTGCATCTTTGTGAGATTGAGAGCATCCTAGTGCATTGCATCAAGAGTTTGAGCTTTGTGGCACTAGGGAGATTTCAAGCAAGGTCATTGATTTGTTACTCTTGGAGGTTGCCGCCTCCTAGACTGCTTGGAGCTCATGGTTCCTCGAGGACTTCAAGAAGATTGTGAAGTGGCCTTTGAAATTTGGTGTGAGAAGGTCTTGTGCTCACCTCACCGGAGTGGTGAAGGGCAACTCTAGTAAAAAGAGATTTGGAGCGGTTCTTTGGTTCTAGCCGGCTCATACATCAAGTGGAGACTTGATAGAGGTGCGGTTGAACATTGAATCCATCTCAACGTGGATTAGGGGTGACCGGCAAGTCATCGAATACCACGGGATAAGTTCTTTTGTCTCTTTGTGCTCATAGCTTGCTTGTTTCATTTACTTACTTACTTTAAGCAAGTTTATTTCATAGAGCTTGAACTATATCTTGTCACCCTAGGTTGCAAAATAATCAACATAGGCATAGAATAGCTAGAGATTTAATTCACCTTGTGTTTCTAATTAAATTTCTCTAGTGTTGTGCTTGAAGTTTTTGTAACCGCCTATTCACCCCCCCCCCTCTAGTCGGTAATCCTAGATCCTACATCAGGATTGATTGTCCCAGTAATGGTGCAAGGAGTGTTTATCGATATTCTTACGACACAGATCTAAATCCGCACGTGCACGAATATCGATGTAGCATTTCACCCAGGAGTATTCCTAGGTATCGTATTTATTTCCTCGGGGAAGCAATGGATAAAGAGTATTGACTAATAACAAGGATGTAACTACTAATTAAAGTACCGGCTAACAAAGCGGGGGTAAAGGATATGATAGGAGTGATATGTATATGAAACACACAGGGAGAAATCTAGGATAAGTGATATAGATAGAAGAGCGGTCTAGCTAGTGGGAGGACAACGAGATAGGAAAGGATTCCTATATACTTCCACTGGCCTTGAGATATCTCCAGCAGAGATTACGGCTAGCATGAAGAGTGACATCTATGGTTATTTTCCTAGTTCTATTACCTCAGCTTCGGGACAACAGAACCTATGGCACACAGAAAGGGATGAGAAGGGGTGCCACCAATCCTGCACTCTGGGATCCTACAGGCCGTGTCACACCCGGATTTACACAAAACCCGAATGTGGCCATATGTGTGCCCAGGAAGTCCACCGACACATATAGCAAACAAATACGGTAAAAATCAGAGTACAATGCTTCATTATTCAACATAGTGTAGCGATTACATCAGAGTTTTGCATAAATGTAGTACATGGACAGCGGAAGACTAGTAAACTCTCTCTAAGCGTAGCCGCAATCCCACAGGGACTCTGACTGGGAGAACGCCAACTCAGAAGTACGGCAAGTCCTCGGGAAACTCCACAGCATAGTCAGCCTGACTCCAATCTGTTACCCGTCCGGGATTTTGCCCAAAAATGATGATAATAGCAAGTGTAAGTAACAGAATTACTTAGCAAGTATAGCACGGGTTATGAAGGCTCAAAAAGGCTAGACACTGGCTTAGCTGCGTTAGCACTTTTAGTTGGTTCGTTTTACTTTATCCAAGTTACTACAAGTGAATGAGAATCCCAGTTGTAACCCAATTAATGGTGTAAGTGACATTAAACATGAATAAATACCACATTCTAATCAAAAAGGATCCAGGCCGCTCGTGACCCTGAGCAAGGCTATCATGATAGATCGTACACTCTGCAGAGGTTTCGCCCTTTACCCACCAGTCGCGTAAAAGTTCAAAGGAACTTTGCACCCAACCACGCACATCAACACTACCGAGGTGTGACTGCATAGGGACGCTACGAGGCTTTCACAAGACACCCTAACATGTCAGTAGCCGCTGGAGTACTATACGGCGGTGAAAACTTAGGCACCGAGATCGACGTACGCCCACGGAGTCACACCGTGAGGGGGTCGATGGCGTCCGGAGCGCGGGTATCCCACCCATACTGCGCAATGTGCAGAGTTCTCAATCGCTGAGACTCCTACACGGGACTGGGTCTAACGTGACCTAGCCGACGGGGTTACCGTCCTCGGTGGAATCGGAGATCACCCAGCACCGTACCTCCCACAACGCCGTTGGCCCCTCGGTAACTACTGCCAAGCTAGAGACGTACAAGCTACTTGACCAAGACCAGAGCCCATATAGTTCCGGCGGTGGCGATAGGCTCCTGGGTTGCCGCTTTAAGAACCAGTCCTTAGAGGGAGACACTAGAACAAAGCACACAGCACATGCTCTAGCCCCCTAATCCAAGTTGCTAAAAAGCAAGTTTTATTCATTAAAGTTGCAGTGGACCATTAAGTCAATATTAACAATTAAACAAAGGTGACAGTAGTTGCGCCTAGCAAAAATACTACCCATATGCAATTACCCATAGGAGTACAAGGACAGGGAAAATAAATGCTAGGTACAGCCTTAATGGTAAACAGTATTAGACACATGCGTATGTAAAGAACAGTGATTTAAATGAGTGAGTAGGTAGCAAGGATTGTCCGTGCTATAACTTGCCTTCCTCGGAGTACGGCTGCAGCTGCAAATCCTGCTCCGGCACGTCCTCAACGTACTCGAAGTCCAACGCTACGGGCTCACCGACTGGACACGATCATCACGCATGCATCCAAAAGCAATCATTACATGCAAACAAAATTAATCTATTAGAACAGTACACCAAACAGTGAAAACAGTACAAAAACATGAGCTAGAAATAATCTACGCTTCGCTACGAACACATGAGCGCGAAAATCACGCAAATCGGAGCTAAAACGCGAAAGTTAAGAGGTTTTTAAGATCCGAGGGCTTGCTGGCAAAGTCTCTGAAACTTCCAGGGGCTAAACTGCGAAAAACCAGGGACCTATACGTAAATAACAGTAGCCACCAGGGAAGGCGCCCGTAAGCGAGGCGGAGACAGCTCGTCCGCTCGAGGGGATTCACGACCCTCGAGTGAGGCAGGGGTTGCTGTGCCTGTTCGAGGGGGTTCGCGACCCTCGAGCGAGGCGGAGTTTGCTTTGCCCGTTCGAGGGGGTTCACGACCCTCGAGCGAGGCGGAGCTGGGTAGCGACTCGGGCTAGGGTGCTCGGTTTTCGACGGGGTTTGGTCCTAGGCTTCAGGAGAAAATGGCGAGTCGATCTAGGGGGTTCATGACGGGCATCGGCCGGCGAATTCGTGCCAACGACGATGGGAGGCGGAGCTGCGCTCCGTTGAGCCGCGGGGTAGGGGTTTTGGGGGGTTTCGAGGTCGGGTTTCTTGCTCTGGAGCGTCAGTGAACGATGGTGAGTGCTGCTGAGGTGCTCAAGTGAAACTCCGTGCAGTGAACCGACCAGACGACGACGACCGGCGATCGGCCGACGACGGTGATCGCGGGGGTGCTGCTACGGCGCACTATAGCTCGAATTGAGAGGGCTGGTGGACTTGTTACCTTCTGAGGAAGAGTTGGGCGCAAGGAATCGACCAGAAACGGCTCGGTCGTCAGGAACGGCGGCGAATCCTCCACGGCGGCGCTGCGGACGTCGGGAAGCAATTAGCCACGGTCAAGGCATAAGAGAGGACAAGAGGTATTTGGGGAGCTTCAGTACCTCCTGGCGGACAGCTTGGCGGTGATGGCCGGCCGGGAGACACACCGGAGCAGCCTGGCGGCGTGCGGCGGCGCTGCGCAAGCTCGGCGGCGCGTGGACAGGGCGATAGAGTGGCTCGGGTGGTCTTGTGGTGCGATGGCGAGGTCAGGCACGGCTTGGTGGTGCGCAGGCGCCTTAAGAAAGAGCTTGGGAAGGTCTAGGGCGACGGGAATGCGTTCGCCGGCGTTTATGGAAGGTCCGCGGCGGCGGCGGGTACTTTCCAAACCGGGCGAGCTCGGTTTCCTTACTGGGGACGGGTGAAAAAAGAAGGGGAAGGCGCGCGAAGTTTCGTGGAAGCTGCCTGGGGCCTTGGGGTGCTTGGTATGGAAAACGCGCGCGGGAATGGCGCGGCGATCTCGGGCGGCGAGTGCGGGGCGCGCGTGGCTACGGTGTTGGCGCGTCCGGCGCGAGGGAAGGAGGGCCTGGCCGAGCTGGTGTGTCTTGGTGAGGCCGTGCTGGTGCGATGGCGGGGTCGTCGGCGGGGGTGACCTGCGCTGCCGCACGGCGTCGGGAGGAAAAAGAAGGTGGGGGTGGAAGACGACAAGCGGGGCCGGCTGTCAGTGGGGGGGAGAGAGGGGAGGGCGCGGACGCGGGCGACCGGGCCGGTGCGGGGCGGTACTGGGCCGGGCTGGGAGAGAAGAAGAGGGGGCAAAAGCAGACCGGAAAAAGAATCTAGGGAGCAGAACCGAACTGTGGGTCTAACAACTATTCTAGAGCTCCAAACAAAATGATTCAAATTCGAATTTAAATATTTTTAAATTCTTGTTTGAATCACAAGCAATACAAAAATAAATGCAGTAGCATGAATGCAACAATAAATGTTTCTATCACTTATATTTGATTTTAAATTTAGGAAATTACTATTTAGCCTTTATAAAATAGGTGAAAGCATTAAATAATTAATTAATTGCCAAAAATTTTAAATTTGAGTATTTTGGGTGTTACAAACCTACCCCCCTTAAGGTGAATCTCGGCCTCGAGATTCGGATGTAGAAGTGAAGAGCTGTGGGTACTCGGACTTGAGATCTTCTTCCCGCTCCCAAGTTGCTTCATCTGCTGAATGCCGGCTCCACTGCACCTTGCACATCCGAATGGTCTTGTTCCTCAGCACTCTCTCTGACACCTCCAAGATCCTGATCGGATACTCCTCATATGTGAGGTCCTCCTGAACATTCAACTCCTCAATCGGGATCTGCTCTTCTGGCACCCTCAAACACTTCTTCAACTGGGACACATGGAACACATCGTGTACTCCGGCTAGTCTCTCAGGCAGATCTAGCCGATATGCCATTTCGCCCATCCGTTCCTGTATCCTGAACGGTCCGATGTAACGAGGCGCCAACTTGCCCTTGACATTGAACCGCTTTACACCTCTCATGGGTGACACCTTCAGGTACACAAAATCATCAACTCTGAAGCTGAGGTCCCTCCGTCTGACATCGGCAAAACTCTTCTGTCTAGACTGGGCCACCTTCAGGTTCTCTCTGATCACCTGCACCTGCCGCTCTGCATCTCTGAGTATCTCTGGACCAAAGACCTGACTCTCTCCAGTCTGATTCCAGAACAATGGGGTCCGGCACTTCCTGCCATACAATGCCTCGAACGGTGCCATCTGCAAACTCTTTTGATAGCTGTTATTGTAGGAGAACTCTGCATACGGCAAACTCTTATCCCAGCTGACACCATACTGCAATGCACAAGCTCTCAACATATCCTCCAGTATCTGATTGGTCCGCTCTGTCTGACCATCTGTCTGTGGGTGATAAGCTGAGCTGAAGTGCAGCTTCGTGTCCATGGACTCATGTAACGTCCGCCAGAAGTGTGAGGTGAACTGAGTACCACGATCTGACACAATCTTCTTTGGCACCCCGTGTAAGCACACAATCCGCTCCATGTACAACTCTGCTAGTCTGGCGCCTGTGTAGGTGGTCTTCACTGGCAGAAAGTGGGCCACCTTGGTCAGACGATCAACAATCACCCAAATGGAGTCGAATCCTCTCTGAGTGCGAGGTAGACCAGTGATGAAGTCCATGCCAACTTCTTCCCATTTCCACTCCGGGATCTTCAACGGCTGAAGCAATCCAGCTGGCCTCTGATGTTCTGCCTTGACTCGCTGACATGTGTCGCACAATGCCACGTGAGTCGCCACATCACGTTTCAATCCATACCACCAGAATCTCTCCTTGATGTCCTGGTACATCTTAGTACTGCCTGGGTGGATCGAATAAGCTGAGTCATGTGCCTCTCTCAGAATCATCTCTCTGATCTGCGCTATGTCTGGCACACATATCCTCTTTCCATGCCATAGAGTTCCCTGATCATCAATTCGGAATCCAGGGGCCTTTCCCAATGCAGCATTACCCACAATCTCTCGGATCTTCTCATCCTGCAGCTGACCTCTCCGGATCTCCTGCTCGAGTGTGGGCTCTACTGCCATCTCGGTGATGCTGGTGACGAATCCCAGACTCATCCTCTCAAACTCTCGGCTGAGCTCCTCAGGCAAACAGTGTCCAGTGATCCTGTTCACATAACTCCTCCTGCTCAGAGCATCTGCCACCAAGTTGGCCTTCCCAGGGTGATAATGAATCTCCAGATCATAATCCTTGATCAGCTCTAACCATCTGCGCTGTCTCATGTTCAGATCTGACTGAGTGAAGACATACTTGAGGCTCTTATGATCAGTGTAAATGTCACATCGGTGCCCAATCAAGTAGTGTCTCCAGATCTTCAGAGCATGTACAACAGCTGCCAACTCCAAGTCGTGCGTCGGATAGTTCTGCTCATGCTTCCTCAGCTGCCTGGACGCATATGACACGACTCTGCCCTCCTGCATAAGGACGCAACCCAGTCCTAGACGGGATGCATCGCAGTAGATGGAGAAACTCTTAGCCAAATCTGGCAATACTAGCACTGGGGCTGTAGTCAACCTCTTCTTCAACTCTTCGAAGCTGACCTGGCAAGCCTCTGTCCACACAAACGGGGCATTCTTCTCCAGCAAAGCAGTCAACGGCTTAGCGATCTTGGAGAATCCTTCAATGAACCGTCTGTAATAACCGGCCATCCCAAGGAAACTCCTGATCTCGCTCACATCCCGTGGCGGATTCCAACTCAACACATCGCTGACTTTCTTCGGATCAACTGCCACTCCACCATTGGACAACACGTGTCCCAGAAATGCCACTTCCTTCAGCCAGAACTCACACTTGCTCAGCTTGGCATACAACTGATGTTCCCGAAGTCTCTACAGTACCAACCTCAGATGTTCTTCATGTTCTTCCTCATTCTTGGAGAAGACCAGAATGTCATCAATGAATACCACCACGAACTTGTCCAGATAGTCCATGAACACGCTGTTCATCAGGTACATGAAGTATGCAGGAGCGTTGGTCAATCCAAAAGACATGACCAAGAACTCGTACAACCCGTACCGAGTAGTGAAAGCGGTCTTGGGTATGTCTGACGGGCGGATCCTCATCTGATAATAGCCCGAACGAAGGTCTATCTTGGAGAACACACAAGCTCCCCTCAACTGATCGAACAGATCATCAATCCTTGGCAGCGGGTACTTGTTCTTGATGGTCACTTCATTGAGGGCTCGATAGTCCACGCACAACCTCTGCGAACCATCCTTCTTGTCGACGAACAGTACTGGTGCTCCCCATGGTGAAGCACTCGGACGAATGTACCCCTTGGCCAACAATTCGTCCAACTCCTTCTTGAGCTGCTCCAGCTCCTTCGCTCCCATCCTATACGGCCTCTTGGCTATAGGTGCAGTGCCAGGTTTTAGTTCAATAACGAATTCAACATCTCGTTCTGGAGGCATACCTGGCAACTCGTCTGGGAACACATCCGGGAACTGGCTCACCACCCTGATATCTTCAGTCATTGTCCCTTCAGCTTGATTTGCTTGGCCTTGCTCTGAGGAACTGGCTGCCTGGTACTCCACCTTGTCACCGGACTCTGCTGTCAGCTGAATGGTCCTCATAGCACACCTGATCACTGCATCATATCTGGTCATCCAGCTCATACCCAAGATCAGATCAAATCCCAGGGTCTCCAGTACTATCGGACCTGCCTTGAACTCTACCCCCCTTATTATGATGGGAACATCGGGGCATCGTAGAGTAGCCCGCTGTTCACCTCCTGGTGAGCTTACTAGCATAGTGTTCATCATGGGTTTCAGAGCTAATAAATTCTTCTTTACAAAAGCAGCGGAAATGAAAGCATGCGAAGCTCCAGAATCAAATAAAACAGTGGCGGGGGTCGAATTGACGAGGAACGTACCCACGACCACATCAGTAGACGCCTCAGCTGTCTCTGCTCCGGTATGGTTGAGCTTGCCCCGAACCGGAATCTGCGGTGCACGACCTCCCTGCTGCTGACCCTGCGGCTGCCCAACTCTCTAAGTACTGCCCTGCTGGTTCTGTCCGGCGGCGTTCTGGATCTTCTTGGGGCAGGCATTGGTGAAGTGTCCCTGCTCGCCACTGTGGTAGCACACCCTCGGACCCACCGGTGTAGTGTTGGCTGGGCTGATGCGCTGAACTGGACTCGGCTGCACCTGGCTGCGCTGAACTGGACCCATCTGTGGCTGACCCTGAGGACGCTGCTGCTGTGGCGCCCGAGGAAACTGAGGACGCTGCTGCTGGTACTGGCCACGGCTGAGCAAACCGGACTGGCCCTGGAAGCGCTGCTGGCCTCCCGCCTGCTGACTCTGTGGCGGTGCGAAGCGTGGACGACTGCTGCTGCCCACCTGCTGCCCCTGGAGCTTCCTCTTCTTGTCCTCCATCTCACGACGCTTGTGCTCCAACATCAGCGCGCCGTCCACCAGCTCGTGAAAAGTCGGGAACTTGGTGCACATGAGCTAGTACTGGAGAGCATCCTGCAGACCATCACGGAACCTGGCCTGCTTCTTTTGATCAGTGGCCACGTCCTCTGGAGCGTAACGGGCCAACGAGACGAACTTGTCACGATACGCCGTGACACTCATCCCTTCCTGCTTCAGCGCCAGGAACTCCTTCTTCAGAACCATCAAGGCCTCCGGCACGTGGTGTGCACGAAAGCTGCTGCAGAACTGCTGCCAAGTGATCTGGGTACCGGCCGGGCGTGAAGACTGGTATGAATCCCACCAATCCAACGCCGGCCCCTGAAGCTGCCCTCTGGCGTACAGTACCTTCTCCCTGTCATCGCACTGGGCGATGTCCAACTGTCTCTCAACTGCCTTGAGCCAGTCATCTGCCTCAAGGGGATCGCTGGCCTTGCTGAAGGTCGGCGGGCGTCCCTTCAGAAACTCGCCCCTCTTGTCTCTTGGCGGTGCAGCTGCCTGGGGGTGATGCTGGTTCTGCTGGATCAGTGCCATGGTGTGGGCCATCTGCTGCATCATCTGAACCTGGGCCAACATCAGCTCCTCGATGGTGGGGATCGGATGGTTCAGGTTCGGGGGCGGATTCTGGTGCGGAGGCTGTCCGCCCGCATTGCCCCCGGGATGAGCCATCTATAATCGCAAGGGTTAGATATTAGAGGATTAGTACGAGAGAAAATACATATATACCCCTGCTATCTAAACAATAAAGTCCTTAAGCCTTATACCTATATCTAGATGGTTGAAGACAGGTGTCTACGCCCATCACAATCATTACAAAGAACCAAATCAAACATATGCATAATAACAATAAGTACAAGCAGGTAAAGGCATAAACTCACACAAGACTCGACTGTTAGATTTTTAAAAAAAAATTAAAACAGGGGGGGTCTCCTAGTAATTTGTCAACCGTACTATCTAGGCTGCGTTCCTACAGTCAGCATAGCTCTGATACCAATCTGTCACACCCGGATTTACACAAAACCCGAATGTGGCCATATGTGTGCCCAGGAAGTCCACCGACACATATAGCAAACAAATACGGTAAAAATCAGAGTACAATGCTTCATTATTCAACATAGTGTAGCGATTACATCAGAGTTTTGCATAAATGTAGTACATGGACAGCGGAAGACTAGTAAACTCTCTCTAAGCGTAGCCGCAATCCCACAGGGACTCTGACTGGGAGAACGCCAACTCAGAAGTACGGCAAGTCCTCGGGAAACTCCACAGCATAGTCAGCCTGACTCCAATCTGTTACCCGTCCGGGATTTTGCCCAAAAATGATGATAATAGCAAGTGTAAGTAACAGAATTACTTAGCAAGTATAGCACGGGTTATGAAGGCTCAAAAAGGCTAGACACTGGCTTAGCTGCGTTAGCACTTTTAGTTGGTTCGTTTTACTTTATCCAAGTTACTACAAGTGAATGAGAATCCCAGTTGTAACCCAATTAATGGTGTAAGTGACATTAAACATGAATAAATACCACATTCTAATCAAAAAGGATCCAGGCCGCTCGTGACCCTGAGCAAGGCTATCATGATAGATCGTACACTCTGCAGAGGTTTCGCCCTTTACCCACCAGTCGCGTAAAAGTTCAAAGGAACTTTGCACCCAACCACGCACATCAACACTACCGAGGTGTGACTGCATAGGGACGCTACGAGGCTTTCACAAGACACCCTAACAAGTCAGTAGCCGCTGGAGTACTATACGGCGGTGAAAACTTAGGCACCGAGATCGACGTACGCCCACGGAGTCACACCGTGAGGGGGTCGATGGCGTCCGGAGCGCGGGTATCCCACCCATACTGCGCAATGTGCAGAGTTCTCAATCGCTGAGACTCCTACACGGGACTGGGTCTAACGTGACCTAGCCGACGGGGCTACCGTCCTCGGTGGAATCGGAGATCACCCAGCACCGTACCTCCCACAACGCCGTTGGCCCCTCGGTAACTACTGCCAAGCTAGAGACGTACAAGCTACTTGACCAAGACCAGAGCCCATATAGTTCCGGCGGTGGCGATAGGCTCCTGGGTTGCCGCTTTAAGAACCAGTCCTTAGAGGGAGACACTAGAACAAAGCACACAGCACATGCTCTAGCCCCCTAATCCAAGTTGATAAAAAGCAAGTTTTATTCATTAAAGTTGCAGTGGACCATTAAGTCAATATTAACAATTAAACAAAGGTGACAGTAGTTGTGCCTAGCAAAAATACTACCCATATGCAATTACCCATAGGAGTACAAGGACAGGGAAAATAAATGCTAGGTACAGCCTTAATGGTAAACAGTATTAGACACATGCGTATGTAAAGAACAGTGATTTAAATGAGTGAGTAGGTAGCAAGGATTGTCCGTGCTATAACTTGCCTTCCTCGGAGTACGGCTGCAGCTGCAAATCCTGCTCCGGCACGTCCTCAACGTACTCGAAGTCCAACGCTACGGGCTCACCGACTGGACACGATCATCACGCACGCATCCAAAAGCAATCATTACATGCAAACAAAATTAATCTATTAGAACAGTACACCAAACAGTGAAAACAGTACAAAAACAGGAGCTAGAAATAATCTACGCTTCGCTACGAACACATGAGCGCGAAAATCACGCAAATCGGAGCTAAAACGCGAAAGTTAAGAGGTTTTTAAGATCCGAGGGCTTGCTGGCAAAGTCTCTGAAACTTCCAGGGGCTAAACTGCGAAAAACCAGGGACCTATACGTAAATAACAGTAGCCACCAGGGAAGGCGCCCGTAAGCGAGGCGGAGACAGCTCGTCCGCTCGAGGGGATTCACGACCCTCGAGTGAGGCAGGGGTTGCTGTGCCTGTTCGAGGGGGTTCGCGACCCTCGAGCGAGGCGGAGTTTGCTTTGCCCGTTCGAGGGGGTTCACGACCCTCGAGCAAGGCGGAGCTGGGTAGCGACTCGGGCTAGGGTGCTCGGTTTTCGACGGGGTTTGGTCCTACGGCTTCAGGAGAAAATGGCGAGTCGATCTAGGGGGTTCATGACGGGCATCGGCCGGCGAATTCGTGCCAACGACGATGGGCGGCGGAGCTGCGCTCCGTTGAGCCGCGGGGTAGGGGTTTTGGGGGGTTTCGAGGTCGGGTTTCTTGCTCTGGAGCGTCAGTGAACGATGGTGAGTGCTGCTGAGGTGCTCAAGTGAAACTCCGTGCAGTGAACCGACCAGACGACGACGACCGGCGATCGGCCGACGACGGTGATCGCGGGGGTGCTGCTACGGCGCACTACAGCT
Organism: Echinochloa phyllopogon; assembly: GCA_033239725.1. Classification (NCBI taxonomy): domain Eukaryota; kingdom Viridiplantae; phylum Streptophyta; class Magnoliopsida; order Poales; family Poaceae; genus Echinochloa; species Echinochloa phyllopogon. The sequence goes on along the minus strand of BTCW01000014.1, from coordinate 32,323,541 downwards.
CGAATTGAGAGGGCTGGTGGACTTGTTACCTTCTGAGGAAGAGTTGGGCGCATGGAATCGACCGGAAACGGCTCGGTCGTCAGGAACGGCGGCGAATCCTCCACGGCGGCGCTGCGGACGTCGGGAAGCAATTAGCCACGGTCAAGGCATAAGAGAGGACGAGAGGTATTTGGGGAGCTTCAGTACCTCCTGGCGGACAGCTTGGCGGTGATGGCCGGCCGGGAGACACACCGGAGCAGCCTGGCGGCGTGCGGCGGCGCTGCGCAAGCTCGGCGGCGCGTGGACAGGGCGATAGAGTGGCTCGGGTGGTCTTGTGGTGCGATGGCGAGGTCAGGCACGGCTTGGTGGTGCGCAGGCGCCTTAAGAAAGAGCTTGGGAAGGTCTAGGGCGACGGGAACGCGTTCGCCGGCGTTTATGGAAGGTCCGCGGCGGCGGCGGGTACTTTCCAAACCGGGCGAGCTCGGTTTCCTTACTGGGGACGGGTGAAAAAAGAAGGGGAAGGCGCGCGAAGTTTCGTGGAAGTTGCCTGGGGCCTTGGGGTGCTTGGTATGGAAAACGCGCGCGGGAATGGCGCGGCGGTCTCGGGCGGCGAGTGCGGGGCGCGCGTGGCTACGGTGTTGGCGCGTCCGGCGCGAGGGAAGGAGGGCCTGGCCGAGCTGGTGTGTCTTGGTGAGGCCGTGCTGGTGCGACGGCGGGGTCGTCGGCGGGGGTGACCTGCGCTGCCGCACGGCGTCGGGAGGAAAAAGAAGGTGGGGGTGGAAGACGACAAGCGGGGCCGGCTGTCAGTGGGGGGGAGAGAGGGGAGGGCGCGGACGCCGGCGACCGGGCCGGTGCGGGGCGGTACTGGGCCGGGCTGGGAGAGAAGAAGAGGGGGCAAAAGCAGACCGGAAAAAGAATCTAGGGAGCAGAACCGAACTGTGGGTCTAACAACTATTCTAGAGCTCCAAACAAAATGATTCAAATTCGAATTTAAATATTTTTAAATTCTTGTTTGAATCACAAGCAATACAAAAATAAATGCAGCAGCATGAATGCAACAATAAATGTTTCTATCACTTATATTTGATTTTAAATTTAGGAAATTACTATTTAGCCTTTATAAAATAGGTGAAAGCATTAAATAATTAATTAATTGCCAAAAATTTTAAATTTGAGTATTTTGGGTGTTACAGAACGGTCCAGCTAGTGGGAGGACAATGACACAGGAAAAGATTCATATATACTTCTACTGGCCTTGAGATATCTCTAGCAGAGATTACGGCTAGCATGAAGAACGACATCTATGGTTCTTTTCCTAGTTCTATTATCTCAGCATCGGGACAGCAGAACCTATGACACGCTGAAAGGGATGAGAAGGGGTGTCACCAACTCCGCACTGGGGGATCCTACAAGCCGAGACGAATGTGATGGGCTACGTAGGCCGTATAGGGCTGTCACCACCTAACGGCTACCACCTCCGTAGACTTAGGGGCAAACCAAGGTTACCATCTAGTCTGGGCGCCACGCCTATACTAGACAGTAACTACTTACTCTACTAGAAAGAGCAAGCAACCCTGTCAATACCCAGTGACAATTCACCGCAAGCATTGAGCAGAATCGAGAAACCAGCTGACACAAAGGACTAAGGAGAGAACTTATAGAACCAGACTACATCAGCTTATAACCAAGGCTAGACATTCCACAATTATCCCGGAAATAAATATAGAATAAATAACTCAAGTAAATACAAAAAATAATATATTGAATACTCAGAGTCTTGCATAAAGAAAATGAGAAGATACTCCAGAAGATGACTCTGAAACCCCGAGCGAAGCTTGGCCCTGACTCCAACTCCCAACAGAACTAGCCTAACTATATATCTTGAAAGTGGAGAATGGAGACTTGTGATACAAGTGATGAGAGGGGTCCTATTTATAGCTTAGATGTGACTTGGGGATGTGGAGATGGTGCAGGAATATTCTCCGAGATTCTCTCCCTAGTCCCCAAGTGTCGCACTGAGAGGAGGTGCCATGCGCATGTGCTTCTTTCCCTGGCTGATCCGCGTGATGTCCTGAGCAACCAACCGGTGATGGCCAACTGTCCTGGCTGCACCGCCTCTGTGCACCGCCTCCTGCATGCATGCGAGCGCAGGCGGTAATCGCCAAGGGGCCAGTGCCCAGTCGACACGCATCCCGCGCGTTAGGCGCTGCCGCGCGCGTGCTGTGCCAACCTGCGTTGCTGCTGCCGCTGCCGCGTGGGCCCTACCCTGCCGCTGTGCCTGCTCATGGGCCCGGCCTCCTGCGCGTTGGCTCTGCACGTGCATGCATCTGCACCTGCCCCGCGGGCCCAGCCGCACCGCCTGCCGCTACGCGCCAAGCCTACCTCACAGGCATGCCCGCTGACTTGCTTGCGCGCTGCACACGTGGCTCGCTGGGGCCCGCCTGCTCCCCTGCGCGGCTTGCGCTGCTGCGCCTGCCTGCGCTGTGTGCTGCTGCATGCTGGGTCCGCCGAGAGGGGGCCACCAGGACTGCTGACGTCAGGTGCTGACGTAATGATGACGTCAGCACCTGCATATTTTATTGGGCTTTGATATTTTCTATTCCGAGTATCTGAATGTTGCGAATAATATATCCGTCGGAATCGTCTCGACGAGCTCTTCATAATGGTGAACTCCAATTGGGCATTTGAGATTGTTTGTGTTCATGATAATTCCGACTCCATTTCTAACCTCAAACGGCGGATGGTCCATTTAACGTCGCTTTTGGGTACAATCCTTCAAAGCACTTAGAAACACCAAGACTCGTGGAAATAGTTAGTATAAGCCTAGTAATGCATGGAACTATGTCTATATGCTATTTATTTACCGAGACTTTGGCGGTCAAAAGCAGTCAAAATTAGGCCGTAACGAGCACCAACATACATGAATCTCAATCTTGAAAGCATGAAATATTACTCACAATGATCACAACAATTTGATAAAGCTTAATAAAATAACTATTGGTATTTTTTAACGTGCACAGATAAGTCCGCAAGCGCACGGATATACCGCTGTAGCACTTCACCCGGAGAGTATTCAGGGTATCATAATTTCACAAGGAACGGCTAGGTAACAGTCAACTAACTAGTCTACCTTGGAGGCAAAGAGATAGAGAGGCCTCGGGCAATGAGGTTATCCAAGGCTAAAGGGTCAAGAAAAGGTAAGATAACGATACTGGTCATTTACTTTGGTCTCTGGTCTGACCCTAGTACTGTTAGGGACCTCTGGCTATGTGCACTACTTAACGTTCCTAAACATTGGGGACTTCGCTAACCACAGCAAGAGACACTATGACGGACCAACAGAGTCGTCACCTTCCGCGGACTACCCTTGGGAGACCATGGGGAACGTAGCAAACAAAGGTAATCTAGAGCCTAAGCACCACGCTTATGTTGTCGACTACTACTCTAGCGAAGCACAGGGTTTACCTGATCGAGCAGGGACCCTCACAAGAGCACCCATTACTAGAACGGACGATGATCCCGTAAACGAACAATAACGAAAGGATAACTTGCTCAATTTCTTACCAGAAGATTGTTGGCGGCCGTTACGGCCTGATTTCCGACCTCAACCTAGTATAAAATGAACACATGGAATGATGCGCCATAGCTATAGGGTTTATTTCTAATCATTTCCACAAGTTTTGCTGTCTATTTGATTCCAGGAGGAGAATCACCAAAGTAGGGTCGAAACCAACCGAAAAGGTGGTTTGGCCGATCCCAACCTGGTTCAGTCGAAGTGTCACACCCCAAAATTTTTGGATTTTGGGATGTGATTTGTCAGCATAATTAATACAATGATTTTCTCAATTTTGTAAAATTTTCCAAGCTTTATATAATTAACAGGGAATTTAGTATAGAAATAATTCAAAATAAAATAACATAGGTTATAATATTGAGTGATTTGCATTCATGCCGGTTGCATTTAGTGGTTTTATGTGTGTAAATTTTTCAAAAATGCGTTTAGGAGCCTAATGAGAATTTTCTAGATTTTTTCTGGAAATTAATCCTATTTTCCCTAGAGCAAATTCCAATTTTGGAAACATGCTAAGATCCTTTTCGTGAGCTCCAAATAAAATATTTGGGTTCCACATGTCCAACTCTATCTCTGGAATTTTTCCTAGGATTTTTAGAATTTTTAGAATATTTTTCATGGTTTTAATATCAATTATGAACTTATCTGGAATTATTTTATAACAAGGAAAATAATTATTCCAAAAATTAAAATCACCCTAAATCTTAGTAGACCAGCCATGGCCCAAAGATGACCCAATTTTAGGCCAAATCCATCCCATCACTTTGTTGGGCCAAATTTCAAAGCCCATTCGCTTTGGATTGGGGCAAACCACCTTTAGTCCCATATTGCTAGTGAACCTGGAACTGAGAGCTTTTCTCTCTATATATACGAACCACCTCTCCTTTGGAAAAGGTACACCATCAACTCCTTTACAGGGAGGCCTCTTTATTTGGGATTCCCTAAGGTAGTCTTCTTCCACCATATCTTCCACTACTGCCCATTCTTCATCTCGTCGTCGCGCCGAGCCTTCCGTCATTTTTGTCCTCAAGATTTTCAGTAAGACCCTCAGCGAATCTTGTAATTTTCTACCACATTCGTTTAGTCTATACTCTTTCGTAGAAAAGCCCCTGCTAGTTTTAAGCATTGGAAATCTTGTTTAGTCCATAGTTTCCACGTTTTAGATTCATTATAATCCGTTTTCGTTGTGATAGACTCATATCGACATAAATTACGATTAGAAATATTATTTAACTTGTTGTAGGATCGAAGCCCTCTAATATAAGCTATTAAAGGGAGGTGAAGGATAGTAATAAGTCGCAGCGGAGATTTTCATCCTCAAAAACAGATTCTGAAAGATGCACTTAATCATGTGTTGATTCTAGAAAGTAGATCCTAAAATCGTGATCTTTTTCCAAAAGATAGATTATCAAATTATGAAGCTAACCCAATTGGAATCACGTTAATCGAATGTCTAGAACTCGAGTTATAAAATAAACATGCAGACTATGTCAGATGGTGACGAGAATTGATCAAGCCCTAATTTTGTGATTAAACAAAGTATGTGTGGAATTAAGCAACCAAACTTTTCAGATCAAGATCTTGATGTCTTAGCAATATTCTGGATGAATTAGACCAACCCTAAATGTTGAAACAACAATCCAATCTAAGAAATAAAACCAGACATGCAAGATGTAAACCAAAGAGAGAAAAAAATAGGATTACCACACACTAGTCTTGTGAAAACTTAACCTTTATTATCAAGATCGTGTGTACAAGATGTCCACCAACGACACCAAAGATTTCTCCACGAAATCACAAAATCCTAAATGAACTCGAGAGAAAACAAAATAGAAGCAATCGGCCGTCTGTCGTTGTCACGCAAAAACCCAGAACCAATCCAACCGGCCTCGTCCTTTTTATTTTGCCAACAGGAAGATGCAAAACACCAGCAGCCTGGGCCCACTTCTTTTCCTAATCCCCTGCATAATCATGTCCATCCAGTAACCAGGCCACACATGCAGCAGCTTGCTAGCCCACGAAACTCACACATGCATGACCCAAACAGCACCTAAGCCTCATGCATCAACACATGCATGGGACAAACCTGACCATGCACACGCATGCAAACATGCATGTTATCTCCAGTGCTGCACTCGCATCCATAGCACACATATTTCCATGCCACGCTTCCTCGCGACGCCATCCTGTCAGACTGCTGACAGTCACAGTAAGACCAACACATCCATTGACAGCGAGTCTCAAACCCTCACATCGACAGTCTTCACGTGCACCGTTCTCTAGCCCGAACATCCGGCGAGACATCCTTGACCAATAGGACCTCTGTTCCTCCAGAACTTAGTCCCGACCCTTCCGCTTAGCACGCTCTTTTAAAGCTTTTATTTTGATTGGTGTACTGTTCTTAGTTGTATATTGTTTGCTTGCTTGTTTAGCTACATGTTGTGCTTGTGTCGTTGATTGTTGCGGGCAGAGGAACGTCATCAAGAGATTACAAGAACAAGATTGAAGACTTTGAGTAGCGGTATCTTTGTTGGATAAAGGCAAGTTATAGCACGGACAATCCTTGCTACCTACCCACTTTGTAATAATTTATTTCATACATGCATGTGTCTAAATTGATGTACCCTTAAGGTTGTACCTAGTCTTGATTATCCTATCCTTGTTTACCTTGGGTTCCTACATATGAGTAGAATCCTTACTATGCGCAGCTACTATCACCATTATCTAATTGTTAATTTTGACTTAATGGTTCACTTCAATGATAAAACTTGCTTTTTAGAAACATAGTTTAGGGAGCTAGAGCATGTGCTTCGTGCTTTGTTCTAGTGTCTCTCTGTAAGGTCCTGTTCTTAAAGCGGCAACCCAGGAGCCTGTCGCCACCGCTAGAACTATTATGGCTCTGGTCTTTGTCAAGTAGCATGTACGTCTCTAGCTTGCGAGTGGTTACCGATGGGGCCGACGGCGTTATGGGAAACATGGGTGAGAGCATGTCTTGATCCCCGAGGACGGGAGATCCGTCGGCTATGTCCCCCTTATAGTGTGACTCCGTAAGCGTCAGTCAATCTCAGTTCCTAGGGTCTCACCACATTGTTGTACCTTAGCGGCTACTGTCTTGTTAGGTTGTCTTGTGAAAAGCCTTGTAGCTTCCCTATGCAGTCATACCTCGGAAGTGTGATGCTTGCGTGGTTGGGTGCAAAGTTCCTTTGAACTTTTACGCAACTGGATGGTAAAGGGTGAAACCTCTACAAAGTGTAAATCTATCATGATAGCCTTACTCAGGGTCACAAGCAGTCTTGATCCTTTTTTATTAGAAGATGATGTTTATTTATGCTTAATGTCACTTATACTTTATTAATTGGGTTGCAATTGGGTTCTATTAACTTGTAGTAACTTGGATAATAATAAAATGAACCAACTAAAAATGCTAATACAGTTTAGCCGTGTCTAGCCTTACTTTGAGCCTTCATACACCCGTGCTATACTTGCTAAGTAAATGTTTTACTTCCACTTGTCATTATTCAACAAAATACCGGATGGGTAACAAATAGAGTAAATGAGTCTGTTGCTACTGAGTTTCTTGAGGATCTTCTATACTTCTGAGCTGTGGTCAACCAGTCGGTGTCCCTGTGGACTTGAGGCTCTACCTGTCGAGAGAGTTAATACATTGACTTCCGCTGTGTGTTATTTAGGTAAACTCTGATGTAAACTATTTTATTCGAGCATATGTACTATGTTTTCCATATTTGTAAGTTGTATGTGTTCTGTGGACATCCTGGACACACATATGGCAGCATTCGGGTTTCTGTGTAAATCCAGGTGTGACATGAAGCCACCAACTCGACCGGACATCCCTCAGGTGTCCATCACGGCCTTCCCAACACTTAGGCGGCGGATCCAAGGGCGTGGAAGGACTTGGACTAATTTGACCAAAGTCCCAGGGTTCAGCTGAATCAAACCGACCTACGAACTGACACAGGGACGCAATCTGGACCGAAGGAAGCCAAGGCAATGGATCGGTCAGTTCGGCCGAACTGGGGCAGTTCGGCCGAACCATGCCAGTTTGCCCGAAACCTCCTGGTTCGGCCGAACTAGCCGGCACCACCCTACGGTGCAATGGCTACTACTGCTCCTCCCACTGACCTTTTCCAGCTATAAATAGAGACCCCCTACACTTGTATCAAACACAACACAAGAGAAGAGCTGATTAGCGAAGCGCTGCCACTCTTATACTTAGAAGATAGTGAGTGAGAGAGGAGAGGTGAGCATCCTGGAGTGGAGCCAGAGTGTCGGCCCCTCTTCCAGCTGTACCTTTACTGATGCGGCTCTACTTTGAGTAACATCCGGGTCATGTCTGGTAACTCTTGTATCTCTTTTTGATTAGTTGAGCATTCAATGTTTACTTCTTTATGTTTGATGGTTCTTCATTCAATGCTTAGTTGATTGGTATAATTTTATACTAGTTGCTTAGCTTGGTTGTATACTAGTTGCTTAGCTTGGGTGCTTATCTTTTTATAGGAGATAAGTATTAACTGACTAGTATAGGCGTGGTGCCTAGACTTGAGGTTAACTTAGTCTGCCCCCGATCCAGCGGAGGTGATAGCCGTTAGGTGGTCAGAGCCCTATACGGCCTACATAGTCCATCACGTTCATCTCGGCCTGTAGGAAACCCCCCTTGAGGTTGTTAGTGGCTCCTTCTCATCCCTTTCTGTGAGTCACGTGCACCTTATCCCAATGCAAGTGTCTAATTGTAACCTCTGATACGCTCAGTTAATCATTAGAGTGCACCAATCAGATACGTACCCTCTCTACCCTCCTATCGCTGTGTCTTTCCTTTTCTTTGTTGTCATCCAATCCATTTCACCACCCTGGACAACTTAGTTTATATTTAGTTCACTTCTCGTTCTCTGTGGAAATCGATACCTTGGAATACTCCGGGGTGAAAGCTACATCGGTATCCGTCCACTTGCGGATTGATCTGTAGGCCGTAAGGAGTGCCAACAAAGATGAACTCAGATACTTACTCAAATGAATTGTATCTGTAGAGGAACAAGGATGAAGAGTGGCCGATAAGTCCAGCTCTTCTTCTCACTTCTTCCTCACTCACTCCCTACTCTAAAGATACTGTTGGCGGTCGTTATGACACGTTTTCAACCACCAACTCTCGGGAATAAAAGAGGTTATGTGTATCATTCTATGCATTAGGTTTATGTTATAAAAAAGTTCCACGAGTTTTGGTGAATATCCATTGTGCAAGTATGTTATTGACAAAAATGTGCTACAGGGGGTTAGAATTGGCCAATTCGGCCGAACCACTTGATTCGGCCGAGTTACCCCCCTTAGCCATATACATTCCATGAAGCAAAGAACAACCAGGAAGCCTCATGCATGAGATCCACGTTAGCGATGACCAAGCGGTGGCAATGCATGGCATGTGGACTGATGATGTCACCAATCCGGGGCAAACAAACACAACCCCAGCCAAGTGGACTCAATCCAAGCCTTCACAGGGTAGAGGCGGTGCATCGGAGGGCAACCGAGCCCCGGGGTCGGTTCGGCCCAACAAGTCAGTTTGCCCGAACCCCCCAACTGCCTCACAACTGCCATCCAGAGCAAATCAAAGCCGTGGGAGTTATGTCGGTGCAAGATTAGTGGTTCGGCCGAACTGGTCGGGGGCACCGCCTTGCGGTGCCTTGGCACCTACTCTTACTCCACCGCCTTCAAGTCCCTATAAATGCTGGCCTTCACCCCTGGTTCAAGACACACCACTTGGGAGCAAGTCTCCATTCCTCTCTTTCAAGATGTAGAGTTAGGCTAGTTCAGTTTGGAGTTAGAGTCAAGGTCGAGCTTCGCTCAGGGTTCCGGAGTCGTCTTCTGGAGTTCTGGTAAAGCTCTTGTATCTTTCTCTTTTCTTTATGCAAGAATTTGAGCATTTAATATTTTACCTTTCGTATTTACTTGAGTTATTTGTTCCACATTTATTTTCGAGATAATTGTGGAATGCTTAGCATAGGTTATAGCTGCTGTAGTCTGGCTCTAGAAGTTCTCTCTCGAGTTCTTTGTCTCAGCTGGTTCCTCGATTCTGCTCAATGCTTGCATTGAATTGTCACTAAGGTATTGTCAGGGTTGCTTGCTCTTTCTAGTAGAGTAAGTAGTTGTTGACTAGTGTAGGAGTGGTTCCTAGACTGGACAGTAACCTTGGTTTGCCCCCGATTCAGCGGGGGTGGTAGCCGTTAGGTGGTAATAGCCCTATACGGCCTACGTAGCCCATCACATTCGTCTCGGCCTGTCACACCCGGATTTACACAAAACCCGAATGTGGCCATATGTGTGCCCAGGAAGTCCACCGACACATATAGCGAACAAATACGGTAAAAATCAGAGTACAATGCTTCATTATTCAACATAGTGTAGCGATTACATCAGAGTTTTGCATAAATGTAGTACATGGACAGCGGAAGACTAGTAAACTCTCTCTAAGCGTAGCCGCAATCCCACAGGGACTCTGACTGGGAGAACGCCAACTCAGAAGTACGGCAAGTCCTCGGGAAACTCCACAGCATAGTCAGCCTGACTCCAATCTGTTACCCGTCCGGGATTTTGCCCAAAAATGATGATAATAGCAAGTGTAAGTAACAGAATTACTTAGCAAGTATAGCACGGGTTATGAAGGCTCAAAAAGGCTAGACACTGGCTTAGCTGCGTTAGCACTTTTAGTTGGTTCGTTTTACTTTATCCAAGTTACTACAAGTGAATGAGAATCCCAGTTGTAACCCAATTAATGGTGTAAGTGACATTAAACATGAATAAATACCACACTCTAATCAAAAAGGATCCAGGCCGCTCGTGACCCTGAGCAAGGCTATCATGATAGATCGTACACTCTGCAGAGGTTTCGCCCTTTACCCACCAGTCGCGCAGTGTGCGGGCATAGGGCGCATGGCGCGTATGGCCCGGGTAGGGCATACCGCATGGACTATGGCGTCGGCACTGGACGTACGGTCGTGCGCCAAGGGGGAACGTTCCTGGACATTTGCCCATGTGGGTGAGTTGCGCCGACGAGGACCCTCGCGGTTGCGCGTACGGGCGCAGTGTGCGGGCATTAGGCGCATGGCGCGTATGGCCCGGGTAGGGCATACGGCATGGACTATGGCGCCGGCACTGGACGTACGGTCGTGCGCCGACGAGGACGTCGGGTTCTTTGAGGGGGGGTGTATGTCACACCCGGCCCAGTTTGTATGGCCCGGTAGTGGCCCATTAGTGCGGGATGCACATGTTTAGTGCCACATTGCTAGTTGAGCAAGGGTGGAGGCAACTTATAAGCCTTTGTCTTCCAGCCATAGCACCTTCGGGTTAACCCTTTTACACGAAGCGAGGACGAAAGTGTAAGCAGGGTGCTATGTGTACGCGTGCACGCCCCTCGGAAGGGCTGTGCGGTGCGGCTTTGGAGGGCGGGGTGTTACACGTTCTTCTATCTATAACACTTAATATCCTAGGCTTCTCCTTGTGTGTGTCATATGCATATCAGTCCTATCATATCCTTTATCCCCGCCTTGTTAGCCGGTACTTTAATTAGTTGTTACATCCTTGTTAATAATCAATACTCTTTATCCAATGCTTCCCTGAGGAAATAAATACGATACCTAGGAATACTCCCGGGTGAAATGCTACATCGGTATCTGTGCGCTTGTGGATTTATATCTGTGTCATAAGAATACCAATAAACACTCCTTGCACCATTACCGGGATTGACAATCCTGATAGTGTACTGTAAGAAGTGTCAACAAGCATTTCTGGCGTCGTTGCCGGGGAAGGAATTGGTGAAAGATATTGATGATTGACATTGGTGTCTACTAATTTAACTTACCGCTAGCATTAGCAGGATTACACCTGTTTGTTTTAGTGTGTTTCAAACAGGAAGATGCAGAGAGCCTAGGGTGCCCGATCATGCAGGATTTATCAATGTCTGTCCCAGTCTACTGCGATATGCGCGCAAGTTTCAGAAGAAAATTCTCACAGGTATGTGTTTATATAAAAATACATATTATCATAATTATGTGCAGCCTGGAGAAAAGATCGTCATCATGGAGCAAATAGAAAATCAAATGTGACGGACGACCGACGCTGCATCACCGCAATTTCATCTCAAATTGTCGGTAATGGCGAAGAAAATTCAAGGTATGTGAGATAGTCTCGCTCTTAGACTTCAAAATTTTGAGTACCTGCTAGGAGGTAGCCTATGCATTATCCTTTTAATTTTTTTGCACTATCCATTGCATGTTTGCTTTGAATAATTCAATTTTTATGCCTTCTTTTTGAATGGGTGGCTCCTCGACTTTGAACTGTATTCAGGCACTGTGCCTAGTCTAGATAGGTAGTGAAGTCTTTTTACTGCCTATTTATTCGATGTTCTTAGTCCAACTCATGGTAGCCCCTATTTTGTGTCGGTGATTCCCAAGCGTCGTTGGTCCACCGTCTATAGAGTTAAATGGGATAGTCTCCGACCATGCCTTGAAAATGGATGTTCAGTTTGCGCCATGAGAAACGCAAGGCTTAGAGATTCATGAATTTTATCACCCCATTTTTTCTTTTTCAAACCCACTGCATGTTTCCCATTCTTCCATTTACATTCATTTGTCCCATCATTGCTTTGTATTGAAGAAAAAAAAATAAAAAAAATTCGAGCGACAGCTGGATTTAGGCCGAGTGTATGCCTGCAAGCCTTCATTGGAGGCTAGTGGTCACACTCCACCTGGCCTAGTCAGTTTCGCTCATCTTTGCGCTCTGTGCAAGAGAGGAGACGTGCTCTACGCCTCCGCTCCTTTGCAGCTCCACTTGCTTGTTTTGTTACCCATTGTTTCAACACTCGTACACAAGCTGGCTCTGGGGCATTCCACTGGTTGGCATATCTGAGTGCCGACTCCCTTTGCCACACCCATGTCCGTGTCTTTATACACGACAACATCAACACGGAGGAGGATTCAGCCAACTATGTGCAGTCACGTCAGCGTAGTGCCATCATCGTTGCATCAGTTCTGAAGGTCTTCATCATCAGATGCCAACGGTAGGCACACTCAGGTACGTAAAAAGGTTTTCACTTTTTACCTAAATTAAAGGAAGGTCCATCAGCTTCCATATGCTTATGTCCATGTGAATATTTCTTGATGATATTTTCATGCTCCCTCTATCTGTTTCGGTTTGCTCTGGTTTGAATGTGACCACTAGCTAGGGTATATTCATAATCTTTTTAAATTAAGCATGATGCTTAGGTTAATTAGCTTACTTTAATCAAATTAGACATGGTGTCAAAATTTGATTAATGAACTTTTAGAGCAATGCTTTTATAGATATTGGTTGTATGTGTGGACTAACCCCTGTAGAAAAAACATTAAATTCAAATGGGAATTCCTCAATTCCACTTCACATCGGAGATGAGCCACGGCCGTTGATACATTTGAAGCCCATGGTGGAATAATGTTCCTAGGTATGCACACCTTCTAGTACAATAAAAAATAACCTGGAACAGGAAGTTGCATCGTCCGAAGCATCATCTCCGGATCAGACGATGACAAGAACTATCAACGGAAGGAGAAGTCCCGCTCACGGACTTAAAACACGAGCACTCGCCGTGAGGTAAACCGTTCGACCGAGCCTACCCCTGTGCCCACATGTGCACTGACATGTAGGGCTATGACAAAGAAACACCAGAGGAGTAAATTCGGCCAGGTACACCATTCATATCAAAATCTTTTCATCCTGTGCCAAATATTCCATTTGCAACATCCTTTTACCCAGCACCCAAAGCTTTCTCACCCATCCATCTAGAATAAAATTTCATGCAAACCCCATACCTCGTCAATTGGGCCGAGGGTTTCACCCTTGACCGATCCTGACTACACTTTCTATCACGAAATTTGCCCAACCAGCACAAAAGCATGGTCTCCACCACTCGACATGCCTGCGCACTTCATTCAATCACAATCATGGCACCATGAGAGTGGTGCGATCACTTGATCCTTTGGTTGTATCATCCAAGCATCCTATCCATAGAATCCACCAAAGCTCCCATGCCTTAGTGCTGGACAAAGCTCCTTGGCTCGCAAGTAGAGGCCAACAGGCTGAACACCACCATGGATGGTTCGGTCGAACCATGGTTTTCACCCGTGTTCCTCGATCCTATTACTTGCCTATGGAGGATACTCTGGATGCGTGAAGGAAGCTTGCTCCATTCAGGTATGCACTTGTACACTCCTTGAGTACCTTTCCCTCTCAATTCTATGCAATGCTTTATCCACTTGCATGAATAAAAACAAGCAACAAAAATATTTTCTTGATCATCATGCTGCTTCTTGAAAACGGTTTGTGGAAGTCTTAACTTACCCCACAAGAAGGACTAACATTTTGTGGAGGTTAAATCCCTGCAAAAATAACAAACCCCGAACAACTAAATGTTCAACTTATGATTCCATGATCCTTTGGGTATTATCATTCTAACATTTTGCAGGCATCATCTCATCCTAAGGACGATCAAGCACATTCGGTACTCAAGCATTGGTGAGGCTAGGGACAACTCCCTTACCTTATCACATGTTTCGACACCGATTAAGGCCAAGTCAGGGATCACTGACACCGATGTTTCAAGCCAAGCTTGGGGGAGGGAACCCCCACGAGGTAAGTCCCAACCGTATCATTGCAAGCTGCATCTTTGATCTGCTTTTCCTTTCATTTTAGTTTGAATAATAAAAATGTCAAAAATATTTTCTTTCGAATAAGCAACTCCCAACAATGCATGGAACGAATCATATGCCTCACCTTGGAAATGATGAATAGTTGCTCTGTCTTGTTTCTTACAAGTACCTTGTTCACAACTTGTTACTCTATTGGTGCTTGAGTTATTTGGCATGAGTGAAAAATGAACCTAAAAACCTTGTGGGAGCACATGCTTTATTCCAAGTCTAAGTTGTTGTGAGGAATGATATAGTGAGAATATGGTCGAGTTCTTGCTCTTGCTCTTAGTACGGTGAAAATCTCAGATGAATTTATTTTCAAAAAAATGATAAAGTTCCTCATTGGTCGAAAATACCTACCAAAGCCATATGATAAGCTTAGTTGAAAAACCTTTACTCATATGATGCTTGTCATCTTAGTGAGCTTTGTCAAATTTTTGTGACCTTTGGGTGGAGATTTTCATGCTTTTAAGATCAAGATTCAAGTACACACCACCCTCACATGCAAATTCCTACACTAGGAGTTAGCAAATATTTTCCATCATCCATCCACAAAATAAATGCTCCATGATTCCCTCTCCTAGTCATCCTTGAAAAGAGACATGGGCTATGAAAAAATAAAAGAATGCCAAAGAGCATGGCAAAAAGAAATAAGAAAAAAAAGAGCATGCCAAAGAGCATGGCAAAAAGAAAAATGAAAAAAGCGTGCCGAAGGCATGGAAAGAAAGATAGCCCGTGTTCTCAAAATAATTCAAGAAGAGGAAGAATCATCCCAAAGAGTTTTCCACCATATTCCACTCCAAATATTCCACTCCAAATATTCCACACACTTGCACTTCTCGGTCTTAAGGTGTGATCTGATCTTCTAAAGGTCTGGTCTTTGACTTAGGAAAATATAAGATACAAGCATGGCTTCATCCATCTTCCCTAGGCCCCACAAAAAGCTTAGTAGATTTTAGCATGAAAGAAGGCGAAAGCCTTTGGTCAGGATTCAAATACCACTTGAGCGATCGAGTGTACCAATTGAGGAACTAAATTTAATTTTCAAAAATTATGGAAAACTCCGAGATGAGATCCTGAAAAGAGTAGGAGTGGAATAACACTAAGTCAAGCTGTTCAAGCTTTCAACCGTACGAGACAAGGAGATTGCTATACATCCCCAATGTAAGAAGGTAAGCTATCACTTTTGTCAATGATTCAAGTATTATAGAGTACTAGTTGTGCATATAGATTACCTATAAGACATTGACATTGTAGCAACTCCTGATCCACCTAGCCTAAGTTTTTATCTTTGCTCGAGGACGAGTAAAGGTCTAAGCTTGGAGGGAGCTTGTTGGCAGTCCGGCCTAATTTTGACTGCTTTTGACCGCTAAAGTCGTGGTAAAAAAATAGCATATAGACATAGTTCGATGCATTACTAGACTTATACTAACTATTTCCACGAGTCTTGGTGTTTCTAAGTGCTTTGCAGGATTATACCCAAAAGCGACGTTAAATGGACCATCCACCGTTTGGGGTTAGAAATGGACTCGGAATTATCATGAACACAAACAATCTCAAATGCCCAATTGGAGTCCACCATTGTGAAGAGCTAGTTGAGACGATTCCGATGGATATATTATTCGCAACATTGAGAGACTCGGAATAGAAAATATCAAAGCCCAATAAAATATGCAGGTGCTAACGTCATCATTACGTCAGCACCTGACGTCAGCAGTCCTGGTGGGCCCCCTCTCGCCGGACCCAGCCTGCAGCAGCACACTGCGCAGGCAGGCGCAGTGTTGTGAATCATTTTATTGGTGATCAACATCAGCAACTGCCATTGACAGTTGCCACCAAAAGGGCCTCACACCCTTTCACCATGACCATTCATCCTCTATATATATATGTACAAACAGATCCATGGAATACAACAGAGATTTCACTCTTGCCTTATGTCTCTTTACATTTATAGTACTTTCTACTCTTAACACGTTATCAGCGCTTTGCTTCCAATGAGCAATGGCCTAGAGCACAGAACGGAGCGGTGGCGCTGCCATCGAAATCCTGGCGATAGGCAGGTGAAGATCGACGACCGGAAGATCTGCATCGCAAAATCAGAGGCCACCACATCCCTGTGGCCAATGGTTCTGAGAAGGAACCTCTCCCATCAACTCTACCAATCGATCGGCATCTTGGTCCTCCACCAAGAACCGCCTCGATGCAGTTAACAAGAACTGAAGCAGGTTGAAGAAAACTAAGATATCTGATCTCGCAAGAACAGAGGGCCAAAATGGTATACAATTCGTTGCGTTGTTACTTACCACGGCACAATTCATCTTTGTTTAATCTTCTTGCTTGCACCGTTGCTTCACGCGCAATGTGAATGGGATGGTACTCATTTGCTTACACGCATCCCAGCGGCTGCTGCGACTGCCGATTGCGGAGGCGGCGTAGGCCTGCCCGGTGCCCGCGCCACTGCGCGGCGTTAGTGGTGGCTCGCGCCACAGCGCGACCGCGATCAGCGGCGTCCGACCGCCCGAGCCCAACAGACTGGCCAGCGGCCGTGGCTCGCCTGCCGTGACCATGCGCGGATGCTGCAGTGCCAGACCGACCACGGCGGTGGAGCGGCAGCGCCCGCACCCACTCGCAACGCCTCAGCGCCAAGCGGCGGCAAAACCCGGCCGGCCCCTAGCAGCGACGGCGCTCGCGGTTCGTCCACGAGGCGGCGGTGCCCGACGCCCGCCCACGAGGACGGGATCCCGGCGCCCGCGCCCGCCCACGGCATGGCTCCCACCCGCGAGGCAGGGACGGTGGGGCTCGCTCCCACCCGCCCGCGGCTCTGCGCCGCAGCGGCAGCGCCCGACCGGCCCGCAACAACGGTGCGGCGGTGACCAGTCCGCGAGGCTGGGACGGTAGCGCTCGCGCCCGCCCGCATGAGCGGCGGTTGTGGCTCACATACGCCAACGCGGCAGCGACGGAGGCACCTGTGCACAAGCCCGTGTGGCGGCAGCGATGGCGCCCGCGCCCGCGAGGCGGCGGCGACGCTCGCGCCTACCAGCGCGGCGGCGTCAAGACGGCGGCTGCCGGTTAGGAGAAACCCCGCTGCCGCGCTCCTCCCCGATCCGTTTTATATGGGCCACGCCCACATAGGCCTACTGGGCTGGTTCGGGCCCAAATGGCCTTAGGACCATCTGATCGGCATGTGTGCCCTTGTATGGGCATACTGAGCCCAAACATTGTTTTGGGCCTAAAGTGATTGTTTTGGCCTGGCAATGATTTTTTACAGCATTTTTTTACTGTTGAACCCTTAGAGTTCCTAGTAATTATATGTTGTAATTTTAGTACTTTATGAATCTTGCATATTTTATGTTTAGACCCTACAATTCTATGTATTTTATACACATATGTTGTAGTATTGTACCGATGAATGCCCTTGTCATTATTTTGGTATTGTTTAATGCAATTGATTTTTATCTTGCATTAAGAATTTATGACTTCTTAATCTATGCTTCATTGTGTAATTTAAGAAGATTTATAATTTACACAATTTGTATGCAATATATATTTTTATGTGTTTACCTCATTTTGTATCGCACAAACATAATATTCCCAATATTTGGATAGATATTAACCACGCACAAGGTAGTACAATTTACTACTGTGGGATCTACACTTTGTGAGTGATTATCCTCAACGTGCGTAACCTATATCAAATTTGGAAATGGTTTACCCTTTTATGGTGTTTATCTCGATTCTCACATATTGGCCATACACAAGGTAGTATTCTAGTACTACAGCGGGATCTACATTATGTGTTAAACACATAATGACTATCCTCAATGTGCGTACCAATATGACGTAGAATCCTATAAGGTCTACACCATGATTAGTGGTTACCATCATTCATGCTGGATTTATGCATCTACTGCACATATGTAGACTATGCTTCCATTATTGTGAGGTCTACATCTTTTTATGCCTTCATATGATGACTACCTCCAAGTGGAAATCCAATATGTCAAATATATTACTTAACACATGGGTGTGCAGATATAGCATCTACTGCAAATTTGTCTGCAGATTATGCTCGCTCCCACAATGATATTGAGGTCTACACCCAATTGGTGACTACCTCAATGTGTCAACTAATATATAGTGATACGATAAATCTTGGTCGTGGCCTTTGCTCACCCTTGATGATAGCTACGATATTTTGCCTATCTAATATGAGGTTTACACTACACTGCATGTAATTCAAGACTCATCTTGATTTTACAGCATATTGCATACACCGATTCAACCCCCATCTTGAATCCCATGATTTAAGCAATAATTTTTACTTAAATAAATAGCAGAAAATTATGCATCATTTTGGTGATTACCTTATAGAGATTATATTTTGGTAAGATTTGGCATTATCTGTTCCCACAGGAATGGAGACCAAAACCTGACAGCAATGCCATCGTTGGTTCTCTATATAGTTGTTAATCTAAATTCAAGTATCAACTTGATACCAAAGTTGGCACTAATATTTTCTCACTGCATATAGTTTACTATTGAAGTCAATTTATTGCATATATGATCTTATCATGTAGGATTTCTTCGAACTCGCATTGGATGGGATTTTTTTTATCCCATTGGAAAGGCTCATGATAGCCAAATCCAATCCAATGCTTAGCCAACTCCAAAGTTGCCTCCCATGCGACTTGGTATTTTGTTGCATTATCTTTACTTCAATTTCTATGAAATCTGATTATTCAATGGAGTATGATCCCCTTGTTCTTTGCGCTCCTTGATGGAATGTTGAGCAAAGAAAGTACAGCTGTCCGGATGTTTACTCATCTGTTTATCGGGACTTTCAAGTCCTTGACAGTTTTACATGTTTCATTTGTTCTATGATATGTAGAACATGGTGGATCTCATATAAGCAACAAATATTTGAGATAATGACTATGTTGTTGGGTGAATCATCACTCACTCCATGACAATTTCTCAAAATCTTTGGCTAAAATGTACCTCCCAATGTTGAGGGGGAGAATTTTGAAGGTTACTTCCAATGTTGAGACCTCCAAGTCTCCATTGTTATTCATGAAAATATTATTGCCCATATAGTACTAGCTCATTAGTATATTGTCCATTATGCAATAATACCGTGTACCTCATACATGGTTTTTACATTCTATATGAGTTTTCTTACTCTATAGAAACATTTGAGATTTTACCAGATGGTGAAGGAATTCTTTTGTGGAGCTGTGTCCCACAAACACAAGTAATGGAGAGTACGCTCTTCATATGGGTATTCTCAAGTTAATCATTGATACACACATGTATCTGATTCTACAAATACCCTTATGTGTTTTTATGATATCCAGTTGTATGGTTTCCATATCGAAACCCATTACCTAGAGTAATGATGAAAATCAACACGGTATAACGGATATGAAAACTGAGTACTTGTGGATATTTCTTCCATATCATTTGGAATGCATCATGCATACATAAATCTCATATGAATGTTGCGTACATAGAATATTTTCTCTCTTAATAAAATCAAAATTTTGACATGATTGTCTATTCTTCCTGTTTTAGGATAACAAGAAAATTATTATCAATTCTATTGGTCACAATAATAAATCCCTAAATCCTCAGATTTGATGTGCATATTATGTGCAAGGGAATCAATTTTAAGGACCTCTTACCTTAAAATTGTAATATGAGTTTCACAATTTCTTGAATACATTCAAGATTATGCATGCGACTCTATTCTACCATTATGTGGATCAACTAGGTACTTCATAATACATATTTATACACTATGTAGTCCCATGTGTGTCCCTTTGGGTGATGCAGTATTTGCCAAACTCTTTGCTCAAATTATTCAGTTTTGGAGCAAGAGATCCTGGACGCGGGATCACATCCATTTACATGGACTTGTTTGGCCTTTGGAAACTATGGTGTTCAGTGCCTTATGTCCATAATGATTTACTTGATTTTCTCATCAAGAGAATCTAAATATCTGTATGACCAAAATAGAGTTGCAAATCGCCAACATCAATTGGTTGGATGTGGTGTACACACCACATTCATTTCAAATTCAACAAAACTGCACTCATACGGCTCCCTCCGTTGCAGTGAGTATATGGATATTTGGCCTCAGTCAAATATTTCCCATCTGCGTATTGATTATGTTTTGCACATATCGATCTTGTCACCTCAACATACATTTTGGGCATTATGTGTTCTTGGAGGTATAATTATCCGTCATTGACAACATACCTCGAATTACCTACATGGGATTTATGCATAGCCCGTATGTTGATCATATTTTGAGGATAATTCCAGGCATTAGGGGGAGATTCATACCACACAAAGAATGCCAGGAATCTAAAGTGAATGTCAAAATTTGATATTCCTCCTCCAATATATCCATGTACTGAAGAATCTGGATTGTTAGTTCGGACTCTTATATTTGCAACACATTGCATATTACCTACCAATACATTTGCTTGACATCTGATTTCCTATTGTCACTGTTCCAGAAAGAGTGGAGGTACCATCTAAAAACCACTCAACTCCTAGTAAGAGGGGGAGAAGTATGGTCACAAGAAATATGGCTTCTTGTAAGATTATGTGGAAATAGATGAGATAGTAAATGACATTCAACATCATGTTGATCAACACCTTATGGATACTCATATCCATAGCCTATGGATGTCTAAACATCCAAAAGACCCGCATATGTGTACACATATATAGGTGCTGGATCATTGGAACGCCCTAACTCTATCGTAATGGGAAATGACATGGAGTTTAAGGGTCAATATTTTCACAAGCTATATTGGTTCTATTGAATCAATGCAAAGTCAACACATGTCGACACTTCTCCATTTCCGATTGCCATACACCTATTGGATCCAGACCAAAAGTCCTAGGCAAAGAGTGTTGTCAAACGCTCCTTTTGGGTCAAATCAAAGGTGTCAATTGAGGAGAATTGCTCTCGCTAAATGATTGAGTAAAATTTTACTCTCATAATGCTTTCTTTATAGAAGCAAGGTGGTGAGATAGCAAGAGCTTGTAGCATATGGTTTCACGCAGAGACCTAGCAACATACATCATGGTATGTGTGAAAATTATGTTCCTATATATTATATCATTGGCAGATCTCATGAATTTGATAGATTTGGATTAAAGTCCCTATAGATTTTATATTTGAATCAAAATCACAACATATGTTGTGTATAACTCAAGTCACTTCATGACTTGAAGACAATCAAGTTGATTGTGGTACAACTGATTGAGTGAGTTCCTTCCTCAGAAGGGTTACTCCCAACCATGATGATTGCATATGTGTGATTGTATTGAAATCCTATTAGGGTTTTGTATCATCTCCGATCACAAGTAAAAAAAATCATGGAATCATCTTAAGACGGGTTTTGAGATGAAGGTTCGGGTAAAACCAAATCAAGCTTAAGTCTACAACTTAATCATTTATATCGGTCCACCAATATCTGTTGACATTGTGTGATCATATCCATTGAAACTTATGGTCGTTTAATCTCTAAAAAGGATAATATTCCATTATGACCCTGAGATTACTCTTAGTATCATGAAAGCGCTTATGTATCATGCAATTTGCAACAGGCCTGACATTGCATTTGCAGATACTTGCTAGCTCATAATAGCGCTACTCCAATGGCGTCCTTTGATGAGAGTCATAGGATATCAACGGATATCTATATGGTACTCAAAGACTCTTGACTTGTCAGGGATATGAAGATATTGACTAACTAATCCCCATTACATAAATGTCATATCATAGACCGATATCTTGATGGTGAGTTCTCGTGGGAGTCATTATAGACTCTAATGATTACTTTCATATATCATTCCGAAGTATCACATATGATTGTCATTTTGTTGAGTGATAAAAATGTGATTTCATCAAATCACTAATCATTTATCTATAAGATAATGGTACTTGTGTTGCTAGGATGTACACAAGTTATGTGAGAGCGATATCACAATACTGCCCACAAAATGTTTTATTCTCATGTATTTCAATACATTTGAGGAATAAACATCTTGTAAAATCAACCATGTATTTGCTATGCAAATTATCTACAAAGTCTCTATCGATTCTCACACTTATAAGTGTTTGTAGAATTGGTATGCCATGACTTTGAGTTTTGCAAGTTTCATGGGGAGTCTCCTCATGAATTACAACCTGTTAAGCATCATATTGTACTCTTTTGTTTTATGAGTTTTTCCTATCAAGGTTTCTCATATAAAGTTTTAAATGAGGCAATATTGATACAAGAAATATGTCATATCTCTTATTTTTCCTCATTGGGGTTTTTAACGGAGATATCTAAGACATTTCATGTCATATCTTCTCCCCTATTAGGGTTGTTGAGAGGATAGCAAAGATATGCATCGCTCTCTAAAACTATTATGAGTTTGAGATGGAGCAAGGTGCATATGTCTTATCGTCTATTTTTCCCCACATGGGTTTTTAGGGATGATAACTAAAGACATACTAGTTGTTCTTTGAACTAGACTATGAGTTTATCTCATAGCAGTTCAAATGGAGCAACAATATATCATGGTTTCTCCTTATTTTTCCCATTGGGTTTTTGAGGAGTTTTATCTGGTATATCTATATTTCCTCATATTTTTTCCCACAGGGTTTTTAGAGGAATTGATTATTACATTGATCTCAACGATGGAGTTGATCAAGGGGGAGTGTTGTGAATCATTTTATTGGTGATCAACATCAGCAACTGCCATTGACAGTTGCCACAAAAAAGGCCTCACACTCTTTCACCATTACCATTCATCCTCTATATATATATATGTACAAACAGATCAATGAAATACAACAGAGATTTCACTCTTGCCTTATGTCTCTTTACATTTGAGTAAAGTACTTTCTACTCTTAACACGCAGCAGCGCAAGCCGCGCACGGGGGTAGGCGGGCCCCAGCGAGCCACGCGCGCAAGCAAGTCAGCGGGCATGCGCGGGAGGTAGGCTTGGCGCGTAGCGGCAGGCGGTGCGGCTGGGCCCGTGGGGCAGGTGCAGACGCACGCATGCGCAGAGCCAGCGCGCAGGAGGCCGGGCCCACGAGCAGGCACAGCGGCAGGGTAGGGCCCACGCATCAGCGGCAGTAGCAACACAGGTCGGCACAGCACGCGCGCGGCAGCGCCTAACGCGCGGGACACGTGGTGACTGGGCATTGGCCCTTGGCGATTACCGCCTGCGCTCGCATGCATGCAGGAGGCGGTGCAGCCAGGACAGGTGGCCATCACCATTTGGCTACTCAGGACATCACGCGGATCAGCCAGGGAAAGAAGCACATGCGCGCACCTCCTCTCGATGCGACACTTCGCGCCTAGGGAGACAATAAAGGAGAATATTACTCCAGCATCTCCACATCCCCAAGTCACCTCCAAGCTATAAATAGGACCACTCTCCTCACTTGTAACGCACACCACTTTGGAACAAGTCTTCATTGTCCACTTTCAAGATGTAGAGTTAGGCTAGTCCTGTTGGGAGTTAGAGTCAGGGCCAAGCTTCGCTCGGGTTCCGAAGTCGTCTTCTGGAGTTCTGGTAAAGCTCTTGTATCTTCTCCTTTTCTTTATGCAAGACTCTGAGTATTAAATATATTATTTTCTACATTTACTTGAGTTATTTATTCTGCATTTATTTCCGGGATAATTGTGGAATGTCTAGCCTTGGTTATAAGCTATTGTAATCTGGTTCTATAAGTTCTCTCCTTAGTCCTTGGTCTCAGCTGGTTCCTCGATTCTGCTCAATGCTTGCGGTGAATTGTCACTTTGGTATTGACAGGGTTGCTTGCTCTTTCTAGTAGAGTAAGTAGTTACTGTCTAGTATAGGCGTGGTGCCCAGACTAGATGGTGACATTGCTTTGCCCCTGAGTCTACGGAGGTGGTAGTCGTTAGGTGGTGACAGCCCTATACGGCCTACATAGTCCATCACGTTCGTCTCGGCTTGTAGGATCCCCCAGTGCGGAGTTGGTGACACCCCTTCTCATCCCTTTCTCCGTGTCATAAGTTCTGCTGTCCCGATGCTGAGATAATAGAACTAGGAAAAGAACCATAGATGCCATTCTTCATGCTAGCCGTAATCTCTGCTAGAGATATCTCAAGGCCAGTAGAGGTATATATGAATGTTTTCCTGTCTCGTTGTCCTCTCACTAGCTCGACCGCTCTTCTATCTATATCACTTATTATCCTAGGCTTCTCCTTGTGTGTGTCATATGCATATCACTCATATCATATCCTTTATCCCCGCCTTGTTAGCCGGTACTTTAATTAGTAGTTACATCCTTGTTAATAATCAGTACTCTTTATCCAATGCTTCCCTGAGGAAATAAATACAATACCTAGCAATACCCCCGGGTGAAATGCTACATCGGTATCCGTGCGCTTGCGGATTCATATTCGTGTCGTAAGAATACCGATAAACACTCCTTGCACCATTACCGGGATTGGCAATCCTGATCGTGGACCGTAAGAAGTGTCAACAATGTAACACCACCCTCACTTGCAATTCCTACACTAGGAGTTAGCGAACATTTCCATCATCCATCCACATAATAAATGCTCCATGTTCTATGATTTTCTCTCCAAATATCCTTGAAAAGAGACACGAGCTATGCAAAAAGAAAAAAAGAAAGAAAAGCATGCTAAAAAGCAGGGCAAAAAGAAAAGAAAAATGAGAAAAAGAAAAGCATGCCAAAGGCATGGCAAAAATATGGAAAAAAAGAAAAGAAAGATAGCCCATGTACTAAAAAATAAATCAAATAAAGGAAGAATCATCCCAAGGAGTTTCCACCCTATTCCAATCCAAATTTTCCACACACCCACACTTCTCGATCTACTGGTATGATTTGATCATCCAAAGGTATGGTTTTTTGACTTAGCGACATACAAGATGCAAATATGTCTTCATCCATCTTCCCTACCTGAGCCACACAAACGCTTTAGTAGATTTTGTTGTGATATGATCCAAATTCACAGACGGAGCGAAGCGGAGGCCCATCACCAGAGGTTTGGGCCGGAGCAAGGGGTACTGTGTTTTTTCTCTCATGAGCGCACAGTTTAGTCCCACATCGGCAACGCAACCAAGCTCGGTCACGTGAGCTGCCTATATAATAGAGCTTTGCTCTTGATGAATAAATCATCCTCTTGTAAGCCGCCAATAGGCATTGTAAACACACACCTCATATAGTAAAGTTTTGCTGGCTGGCGCCCATGGTTTTTTCCCTTCTACATTGGGAGGGTTTCCACGTTAAAATCTCGTGTCTCCTGCGGTTTGATTCCTTTACTTCTTGTCGTTTATTCGTCATCATTTACAACAAGTGGTACCAGAGCCGGTTTCAGATTCGGTTTCCTTGATGTCGACGACGATGAAGTTTGATCTACCGCTGTTGGATTAGAAGACGAGGTTCACGCTGTGGCAAGTCAAGATGCGGGCTGTTCTGGTGCAAACTCATGATCTCGATGAGGCGTTGGATAAGTTTGGTGGCAAGCCGTCCAACGAATGGTCTGATGAGGAGAAGCGCAAGGATCGTAAGGCTCTGTCTTTAATTCAGCTTTATCTGTCTAATGATATTCTGCAAGAATGTCTGCAGGAACAGACTGCTGCAGCACTCTGGCTGAAACTGGAATCGATCTGCATGTCGAAGGATCTAACCAGTAAAATGCATATGAAGTTGAAGCTGTTCACGCTCAAGATGAAGGAGGGTGATTCAGTGATGAGCCATATATCTGTGTTCAAGGAGATCGTTTCTGACCTAGCATCGATGGATGTTAAGTATGATGATGAGGACTTAGGTCTCTTATTGTTATGTTCTCTGCCAAACTCTTTTGCAAATTTCCGTGACACCTTGTTGATTAGCCGTGATGAACTAACCGTTTTGGAAGTTTATGAGGCACTCCAATCAAGGGAAAAGATGAAAGGCATGGTGCAGCCTGACGGATTGTCGTCGTCCAAGGGTGATGCTTTGCAAGTGAGAGGCAGACCGGAGCACAGATCTTCCAATGAAAGTAATGATCGTTACAAGAGCCAAGAAAGTAGAGGGCGTTCTAAGTCCAGACCACCCAAGAAGTTCTGTAAGTATTGCAAGAAGAAATCACATTTTATTGAGGAGTGTTGGAAGCTTAAGAACAAAGAGAACATAAAAAATAACTCGGATGGTAATGCCTCTGTTGTTTCTGATGCTGGGAATACTTCTGATTCAGGAGATTGTCTGATTGTTCTTGCTGGTTGTGTTTCTGGTCATGATGAATGGATACTTGATTCTGCATGTTCGTTTCATATCTGCACTAACAAAAATTGGTTTAGTTCGTTTAAGCTTGTGCAGAAAGGAGATGTTGTGCGTATGGGAGACGAGAATCCGTGTGACATTGTGGGGATCGGCTCAGTTCAGATCAAGGCTCATGATGGCATGACACGCACGCTACAGAATGTGAGATACATACCAGGGATGACCAGAAATCTGATTTCGCTCAGCACACTTGATGCAGAAGGATTCAAGTACTCCGGTTCAGGCGGAGTTTTAAAGGTATCAAAAGGTTCTCTTGTTTGTTTAGTAGGTGATCTGAATTCTGCAAAGTTATATGTCCTAAGAGGAAGTACTTTACATGGTTCTGTTTCTGCTGCTGCTGTTACTAATGTTGAACCTAGTAAGACTAACCTTTGGCATATGCGTCTTGGACATATGGGTGAACTTGGTATGGCAGAATTGATGAAGAGAAACCTACTGGATGGTTGTATTTTGAGTAGCAAGAAGTTCTGTGAGCATTGTATTTTCGGGAAGCATAAAAGGGTAAAGTTCAACACTGCTGTTCATACCACCAAAGGTCCTCTTGATTATGTACATGCTGACTTATGGGGTCCTTCTCGTAAGCCTTCTTATGGTGGTGCTCGTTACATGCTTACTATTATTGATGATTACTCCAGAAAAGTATGGCCTTATTTTCTGAAAAATAAAGATGATACTTTTGCTGCTTTTAAAGAATGGAAAGTGATGATAGAAAGGGAAACTGATAGGAAGGTGAAGGTGCTTCGTACTGATAATGGTGGAGAATTTTGTTCTGCTGCATTTAATAATTATTGCAGGCAGGAAGGCATTGTCAGGCACCACACCATACCGTATACTCCGCAGCAAAATGGTGTGGCTGAGCGCATGAACAGGACCATCATCTCGAAGGCTCGTTGCATGTTGTCCAATGCACGGATGAGCAAGCGCTTTTGGGCTGAAGCAGCTAACACCGCATGCTACTTGATAAACAGGTCGCCTTCTATTCCACTTAATAAGAAAACACCTATTGAGGTATGGTCTGGCACACCCACTGATTATTCACAGTTGAAAGTTTTTGGCTGCACTGCTTATGCTCATGTTGATAATGGAAAATTGGAGCCTAGAGCTATTAAATGTCTTTTTCTTGGTTATGGTTCGGGAGTTAAAGGATATAAGTTGTGGAATCCCGAAACTGAAAAGACTTTCATGAGCAGGAGTGTTGTTTTCAATGAATCTGTGATGTTTAATGACAGTTTGTCCTCAGATCATGTTCCAGATAATTTTAATAAAGGGCTGCAGCATATGAGCATGCAGGTGGAGCATGTGGATGATGATACAGACGAGCAGGTGGAGCCGCCTGTGGATGATCAGGAAAATCAAGCTGTTGATGATGAGGCTCATGATGATGTTAATCACTTACCACCTGATTTGCAGCTAGAGGAGGATTTACCTATTGCTCAGCGCAAGTCAAAGAGAAATTGTGGACCTCCTAAACGTCTCATTGATGAGTGTAATCTAACCCATTATGCTTTGAGTTGTGCTGAACAGGTGGAGAAGTCACATGAGCCGACCACATATGTTGAGGCCATTGATTGTGCTGATAAAGAGAAGTGGATTTCTGCTATGCATGAGGAGATGCAGTCACTTGAGAAGAATCACACATGGGATGTTGTATCATTGCCAAAGAAGAAGAAGACAGTCCGCTGCAAGTGGATCTTTAAGAGAAAGGAGGGTTTATCTCCAAGCGAGCCTCCAAGGTATAAGGCAAGGTTAGTAGTGAAAGGCTACAGTCAAATTCCTGGTGTTGATTATAATGATGTTTTCTCTCCTGTGGTAAAGCATAGTTCCATTCGAACATTCTTTAGTATTGTTGCTGCACATGATCTTGAGCTCGAGCAGTTAGATGTGAAGACTACATTTCTGCATGGTGAACTTGAGGAGGATATATACATGGACCAGCCAGAAGGGTTCATAGTGCCAGGCAAGGAGAATTTTGTGTGCAAGTTGAAGAGATCCTTGTATGGTTTGAAACAGTCCCCTCGTCAGTGGAATAAAAGGTTTGATTCATTTATGCTGTCGCACGGCTTTAAGAGGTCTAAATTTGATAGCTGTGTCTACATCATGCATGTTAATGGATCACCTATTTATTTGCTCATTTATGTTGATGATATGTTGATTGCTGCCAAGAGTAAAGTCAAAATTGCTAAGTTGAAGAAATTATTGAGTAGCGAATTTGACATGAAAGATCTTGGTGCTGCTAAGAAAATTTTGGGCATGGAAATTACTAGAGATAGAAAATCTGGTGTGCTATTTCTTAGTCAGCAGAATTATATTCAGAAAATTCTTCAGCGTTTCAACATGTATGATGCTAAGCCTGTCAGTACTCCTATTGCAGCTCATTTCAAATTGTCGCCTGCTCAGTGTGCTAGTACAGATCATGATATTGAGTACATGTCTAGAGTTCCTTATTCTAGTGCTGTTGGTTCTTTGATGTATGCCATGGTCTGTTCTCGTCCAGATTTATCTTATGCTATGAGTCTGGTTAGTAGATATATGACTAATCCTGGTAAAGAACATTGGAAGGCAGTTCAGTGGATTTTCAGGTACCTCAGAGGCACTGCAGATTCTTGTTTGAAGTTTGGCAGAACTGAGAAGGGACTTATTGGCTATGTTGATTCAGATTTTGCTGCTGATGTTGATAGGCGAAGGTCGCTCACAGGTTATGTGTTCACTGTTGGCAGTTGTGCTGTGAGCTGGAAGGCTACTTTGCAGTCTGTTGTGGCTTTGTCTACTACTGAGGCAGAATATATGGCTATTGCTGAGGCGTGCAAAGAATTAATTTGGCTGAGCGGATTGTACTCTGAGCTGGTTGGGGCTGTTTCTTGCATTGATTTATATTGTGACAGTCAAAGTGCTATTTACCTTACCAAAGATCAGATGTTCCATGAGAGGACAAAGCATATTGACATCAAGTATCATTATGTACGAGATGTGGTTGAGGAAGGTAAGCTGAAAGTATGCAAGATCAACACTCATGATAATCCAGCTGATATGATGACTAAACCTATTCCTGTTGCTAAGTTTGAGCTATCCCCAAGCTTAGTTGGTTTAGTTAATTAGCCGAAGAGGCTATTTGGCGCCAGTCGTATTTTTCTTCGTGATGATTCAGGATGAAGTGAAGATGCTGCAAGAGAATTTGTCTCAAGGTGGAGTTTGTTGTGATATGATCCAAATTCACAGACGGAGCGAAGCGGAGGCCCATCACCAGAGGTTTGGGCCGGAGCAAGGGGTACTATGTTTTTTCTCTCATGAGCGCACAGTTTAGTCCCACATCGGCAACGCAACCAAGCTCGGTCACGTGAGCTGCCTATATAATAGAGCTTTGCCCTTGATGAATAAATCATTCTCTTGTAAGCCGCCAATAGGCGTTGTAAACACACACCTCATATAGTAAAGTTTTGCTGGCTGGCGCCCGTGGTTTTTTCCCTTCTACATTGGGAGGGTTTCCACGTTAAAATCTCGTGTCTCCTGCGGTTTGATTCCTTTACTTCTTGTCGTTTATTCGTCATCATTTACAACAGATTTTAGGATGAAAGAAGGCAAAAGCCTTTGGTGAGGATAAAAATACCACTAAAGTTAGGTGTGCCAATTAGGTGTGGTGGATTAAGTAGGACATATAGGGCTGTCACCACCTAACGGCTGCCACACATACGGCTGAATCAGGGGTAATCCAAGGTTACTGTCTAGTCTAGGAACCACTCCTATACTAGTCAACAACTACTTACTTTGCTAGCAAGCGAAAGCAACCCGTCAATACCCCAGTGATAATTCACCATAAGTATTGAGCAGGATCGAAGAACCAACTAAGTCAAAGACTTGAACAAGATCTAGAAGAACTAAAGCTACAACCAACTATAGTCTAAACACAAAATAATTGCAACTAGAATAAAGTATAAGCAAGATATAAATGACTCAGATAAAGTGATAAAGATGATATGTATTGATAACTCAAGTCTTACAAAATAAAAATAAAAGATACCAAAGCTTCTGAAGACGACTCCAGAACCTCCGAGGCACAGCTCGATTTGACTCTAACTCCCAGACTAACTGTCCTAACTCAACTAGAACAAATAAGAGAATGTAGCTTCCTTGTCTTGGTGTCTCTTGAAGCTGAGCACATGACCTTCCTTTTATAGGTGAATCAACGTGGTGAATCTTGAGTGGTGGCCAAGGGAGCTAGGAGGCGGTGCCAGGCCATTCGACCGAATTCCCTGGTTCGGCCGAACCAGGTCGGTTCGACCGAACCATAGGATGCACCGACCTCGCTCTGGACACCTGATATTCACTCCTGGGAGGCGGTTTGTACATGGGGGCGGTTCGGCCGAACTCGATTCGCCCGAACTGGGCAGTTCGGGCGAACTAGGCCTGTTGCCCAGTGACGCCCCCCTGCATCGCCTTTGTCTTGGGTTGGATCCTTTGGCCCGTGTCATGTTGGTTTGGCCCGGGGTTGATGATGTCACTACCCATGTGGCTTTCACTATCATCGCCATGTCACCATTGACGTGGATAACGTGCGTACAACCTCTCGGTTGTGCTTCGCTTCATGTGACGTGCATTGTTTAAGGGGGGTAATCCGGCCGAACCAAGTCGTTCGACCAAATCGGTCAATTCTGCCCCCTTTAGCATGTATTTGCCGATATTGTACTTGCACATGGGATATACACCAAAACTCGTGGAACTTTATTAGAAATAAACCTAAGTGCATGGAATGTCACATAAAACCTCTTTTATTCCCAAGACTTGGTGATCGAAAATGTGCCATAACGACCGCCAACAAGATCCCCAAGCTTAGACCTTTGCTCGTCCTCGAGCAAAGATAAGAACTTAGGCTCGATGGATCAGGAGTTGCTACAATATCAGTATCTTGCATGTGATCTTTATGTACAACTAGTAGTCTAAAATACCTGAATCATTGGCAACGTATTAACTTACCTTCTTACCTGTGGGGCGTATAGCAATCTCCTTGTATTGGGCGGTTGAAAGGTTGAATAGTTTGATTTAGTTTCATTCCACTCCTACTCTTTTCAGGATCTGTTCTCGGAGTTTTCCACAATTTTTGAAAATTAAACTTAGTTCCTCAATTGGCACATTCAATCACTCATGTGGGTTTTGTATCCTCACCGAAGTCTTGTGCCTTCTTTCATCCTAAACTCTACTAAAGCTTTTTGTGTGGCTCAGGGACGATGGATGAAGGCATACCTGCATCTCATATTTTGCTAAGTCAAATACCAGACCTTTGGAGGATCAAATCATGCCTTTAGATCGAGAAGTGCAAGTGTGTGGAATATGTGGAGTGGAATATGGTGGAACTCCTTGGGATGATTCTTCCTCTCCATGATTTATTTATGAGAACATGGGCTATCTTTATTTTCTTCTTTTTCATATTTTTGCCATGCCTTTGGCATGCTTTTCTTCTTCTCATTTTCTTTTCTTTTTGCCATGTTTTTTAACATCATTTTCTTTTTTTTATTTTTGCATAGCCCATGTCTCTTTCCAAGGATATTTGCATAGGGAATCATAGAACATGGAGTATTTATTTGGTGGATGGATGATGGAAATGTTTGCTAACTCCCGATGTAGGAATTCCAAGTGAGGGCGGTGTGTATGTGAATCTCGATCTTGAGAGCATGAAATGTTCCTCACAATGGTTACAACAATTTAACAAGGCTCACTAAGATAACAAGCAACATATGAGTAGAAGGTTTTCAACTAAGCATATCATATGGCTTTGGTAGGAGTTTTTGACAAATGAGGAACTTTTATTTTATTTTTGGAAGTAAAAAGCATCCGAGATTTTCACCGTACGAAGAGCAAAAGTAGAAAGTCAACCACAATTTCACTATATCATTCCTTACAACAACTTAGACTTGGAATAAAGCATGTGCTCCCACAACGTTTTCAGATTCATTTTTACTCATGCCAATTAACTCAAGTACTAGAGCAACTAGATGAAAAAAGTACTTGTAAGATTAATGACAAAGCAACTATTCATCATTTCCAAGGTGAGAAGCATATGATTCATTCCATGCATAGTTGGGAGTTTATTTTATTCAAAGCAAATATTTTTGGTATTTTAATTTTTTAAACTAGAACTGAAATAATGGAAAATGAAAGGAAAAAAATGAAAAGGGAAATCAAAGTGTTGCTGGGAAACGTAGACGTACCTGACGTGGGTCCTCTGTCACACCCAGATTTACACAGAAACCCGAATGCTACTATATGTGTGCCCAGGAAGTCCACAGAACACATATAGATAACAAATATGATAAACAGAGTACATATGCTCGAATAAAATGGTTTTACATCAGAGTTTGACTAAAATAACTAAATAGAACAGCGGAAGTCTCTTCAATAACTCTCTCTAAACGAAGACGAAGACGAAGCCAAAAACGAAAACCATAACCCACTGGGACACCTACTGGTTGAGCACAGCTAGTAGAATGGCAGATCTTCAGGAAATTCAACAGCAGCAGTACCATCTAATCCATCTGTTACCCATCTGGGATTTTGTTGAATAGCAAGTGTAAGTAAATGTCTTACTTAGCAAATACAACACGGGTAATGAAGGCTTAAAGAAAGGCTTGACACGGCTGTACTGCATTAGCAATTTTAGTTGTTTCATTTTAACATCATCATAATCACTACATTTATATGAATCCCAGTTGTAACCCAGTTAAGAGTGTAGAAGTGAACATTAAACAGTAATAAGCATCATCTTCTAATAAAAAAGGATCCAGGCCGCTCGTGACCCTGAGCAAGGCTACCATGATAGATTATACACTCTGCAGAGGTTTCGCCCTTTACCCACCAGTCGCGTAAAAGTTCAAAGGAACCTTGCACCCAACCACGCACATCAACACTTCCAAGGTGTGACTGCATAGGGACGCTACGAGGCTTTTCACAAGACACCCTAACGAAACAGTAGTCGTTATGGTACAACCTAGGCAGCATGACCCAAGGCACCGAGATTGACTGACGCCCATGTCGCAACACGAGGGGGTCAATGGCGTCCAAGCGCGGTAATGAATAGCAACAACAAAATAAATAGCGCAACGTGTGGAACCCCCTGCCATACGGTGGCTCCCAACACGGGACTGTGCCTCACGGGGACATAGCCAACGGATACTCCGTCCTCGGTGGATCAAACCATACTCTCACCCATGCTTCCCATAACGTCGTTGGCCCGTCGGTAACTACTGTCAAGCTAGAGCCGTACATGTTACTTGTCCAAGACGAGAGCCATTATAGTTCCAGCGGTGGCGACAGGTTCCTGGGTTGCCGCTTTAAGAACCAGTCCTTACGGAGAGACACTAGGGCCAAGCACAAAGCGTACACCCTAGCTCCCTGATCCATGTTGCTAAAAAGCAAGTTTTACCATTAACATTGAAGTGAACCATTAAGTCAAGATTAACAGTTAAACAAAGGTGACAGTAGCTGCGCCTAGCAAAGTTCTACCCAAATGCAATAACCCAGGGTAATCAAGGTATAGGATAAACAAAACTAGGTACAACCTTAATAGGAACAATTTAGACACATGCATATGCAGTAAATAATGTAAAGGTGTGTTTAGGTAGCAAGGATTGTCCGTGCTATACTTGCCTTCGTCAAACTGCTGCTGCTGCTGCTGTTGCTCCTGCTGCGGGTGTTGGTCCTGCTCCTCGTAACCCTCGAACTCAAACGTGTATGGCTCACCGACTGGACTCATAAATCAACACATAAGCATCCACACAAGCCAGTACATGCAAACAATATTAATCTATTAGAACAGTACACCAAACAATAAAAACAGAACAAAAGAAGGCTGAAAAACTAATCTACGCTTCGCTACGAACACGTGAGCGCGAAAATCACTCAAATCGGAGCTAAAACGGAGAAGTTATGGCTTTTCTAAGGTTCAGGGGCTTGCTGGCAAAGTTTTAAAAGTTCTAGGGGCTTATTTGTAAAGACTCAGGGGCTAAAACATAATTTTATAGTAAAACAGGAGGGTTTATTCGCAAATTAACCAAAACAGGACCTCGGGTGCTATTTTTAAATAAGGCAGGGGGTTTTCTGTAAAAATCAGGACCTAATTCTAATTATTTTTGAATTGATCTGGACCGCGGGTTGATTTCGACATAGTGGAGGGGCTCTTTGGCAAAAGTGGCTCGGCTGACTGGGTTGACCGTTACGGTCAACTTTGACCCGGGGCTGGTTTCGATCTGGGCCGTCGGATCGAGCACGAACGGCTGGGAACAGATCCAGGGGAGGGGATCGGCGGCGGCGGCGCGACGAGCGGCGGCGCTGGGTCGGCTGCGGCGGCGCATCGCCGGCGGGGAGGGGAACTCGAGCTACGGGGCACGGATCGGGACGGGAATTGGCGCTACGTGATCGGGGCGACGCGACGAGTTCACCGGAGTAGCTCTCGTCGGCGGCGGAGCAGCGGAGGCGGCGCACGATGAGCGGAGGCGGCGGTGGCGCTCGGGCAACGGCGGCGGGCCTGCGACAGAGGGGGAGAGTGAGCAAGGAGGGGCTCGGGAGCGAGCGTACCTGCTAGGGGAGCTTCCCCGGCGGTTATTTTGGCCGGAGCGGCGGCAGGACGGCGGATCCGCGGCGGCGGTGAGCTCGGAAGCGGCGGCGGCGATGCGAGCTCGGGCGGCGGAGGAATTGGTGGCGCGAGGGTGGGGATTGGGATTGAGGGGGCAGCGGCTTAAGTAGGGCGGACGAGAGCGGCTCGGGTGGCCCTCGGCGTCCGTGCCGTGGCCGGGCCGGAGTCTGGCGCGTGTCCGGGTCGGACACCGACGGGAGGTGGGGGACGGGGCTGACGGGCGGGTCCCGCCCGGCAGTCGATGTGGAGGGGCGCTGCGGGCCGTGCTGGTGGGCTGAGTTGGGCCGCGAGCGGGCGAGGTGGAGCGGAAGAGCGGGTGGCAGGCCGGCGGGACTGGGCCGCGAGGTGGGCCGGGCGGCTGGCGCGGAGCTGGCCGGGCTGGACCGAAAGTGGCGAGGGGGAAGCTGGGCCGCTGCGGGGGAAGGAAAGAAAGAGGGCCAAGTTCGGCCGAGGGAAATAGTTCAGGGGGAAAAAGTGGACTCAGGCCGCTGCAACTTTTCTAGAGCTCCAAACACAACGATTCAAATTCGAATTTAAACAGAATTTAAATTCCAATTGAACCGCACACAAACAAAACACAATGCAGTCGGCATGAATGCAACAAAAATGTTTCTAACCTTATATTTAATTTTATTTTTCATAAATAATTTATTTTCCTTAGATAAATATGAGCATTAAATTAAATAAAGGCAATTTAATTACTAAATTTTGAAATAGGCATTTTTAGGGTGTTACAAACCTACCCCCCTTAAGATGAATCTCGTCCTCGAGATTCGGATGTGGATGGGAATAACTGTGGATACTCTGCTCTGAGGTCTTCTTCTCTTTCCCAAGTCGCTTCATCCACTGAATGGCGGCTCCACTGAACCTTGCACATCCGGATCACTTTATTTCTGGTGACTCTTTCTGACTCCTCCAAAATCTTGACAGGGTGCTCAGCGTAGGTAAGATCTTCCTCCACATTCAGCTCATCAATCGGAATCTGTTCCTCAGGCACCCTCAAGCACTTTTTCAACTGAGACACATGGAACACATCATGTACTCCTGCTAACTTTTCTGGTAGCTCTAACTGATAAGCCACCTCACCTTTCCGACCAAGTACCTTGAACGGTCCAATGTATCGGGGTGCTAACTTGCCCTTGACGTTGAACCTCTTCACGCCTCTCATGGGTGACACCTTGAGATACACGAAGTCTCCAACTTCGAAGCTGAGATCCCTCCGTCGGTTATCTGCATAGCTCTTCTGTCTGGATTGTGCCACTTTCAGATTCTGTCTAATTATCTGCACTTGTCGCTCTGCCTCTCTTAATATTTCAGGTCCAAATACCTGACTTTCTCCCGTCTGATTCCAGAATAGTGGTGTCCTACACTTTCTGCCATACAGAGCCTCGAATGGTGCCATCTGCAAACTTTTCTGATAGCTGTTGTTGTATGAGAATTCCGCGTATGGTAAACTCCTGTCCCAACTGGCACCATATTGTAGAGCACATGCTCTCAACATATCCTCCAATATCTGATTTGTCCGTTCTGTCTGCCCATCTGTCTGTGGATGGTAAGCTGAGCTGAACTGTAGCTTAGTGTCCATAGACTCATGCAATTGTCGCCAAAAGTGTGATGTGAACTGGGTACCTCGATCTGACACTATTCTTTTCGGTACTCCATGCAAACACACAATCCTCTCCATATACAACTCTGCTAGTCTGGCTCCCGTGTAGGTGGTCTTTACTGGAAGGAAATGCGCCACCTTGGTCAGACGATCCACGATTACCCAGATTGAGTCAAATCCCCTCTGAGTGCGAGGTAAGCCAGTGATGAAATCCATACCGACTTCTTCCCACTTCCATTCAGGTACCTTCAGGGGCTGGAGCAAACCTGCTGGCCTCTGATGTTCAGCCTTGACTCTCTGACATGTGTCACATAGAGCTACGTATGTGGCCACATCTCTCTTCAATCCGTACCACCAAAATCTCTCTTTGATATCTTGATACATCTTGGTACTACCCGGGTGTATCGAATATGCTGATTCATGGGCTTCCCTGAGAATTGCATCCCTGATCTACACTATATCTGGTACACAGATCCTCTTCTCATACCACAATGTCCCTTGGTCATCCACTCGAAAACAAGGGGCTTTTCCTAATGCCCCTAGTTCTACGATCTCCTTGATCTTCTCATCTGCGAGCTGTCCTTTTCGGATCTCTTGTTCCAAGGTCGGTTCTACTGCCATCTCGGTGACGCTGGTCACAAACCCCAGACTCATCCTTTCAAACTCTGAACTGAGTTCCTCCGATAAGCAATGTCCCGTGATCCTATTCACGTAACTCCTTCTACTCAGAGCATCTGCCACCAGGTTGGCCTTCCCTGGATGATAATGAATCTCCAGGTCGTAGTCCTTGATCAACTCTAACCAACGACGTTGCCTCATATTCAGATCTGATTGTGTGAACACATACTTGAGACTCTTGTGGTCAGTGTAAATATCACACTTATGACCAATCAGGTAATGCCTCCAAATCTTCAACGCATGCACCACAGCTGCTAACTCCAGATCGTGTGTCGGGTAGTTCTGCTCATGTTTCCTCAACTGCCTTGATGCATATGCTACTACTCTGCCTTCCTGCATGAGCACACATCCCAATCCTAGACGAGATGCATCGCAGTAGATAGAGAAGCTCTTGGTTATATCCGGCAACACTAGCACGGGTGCCGTTGTCAACCTCTTCTTCAATTCCTCAAAGCTGACTTGACACTCCTCAGTCCAGACAAACTTGGCATTTTTCTCCAATAACATCGTCAGGGGTTTAGCAATCTTGGAGAATCCTTCAATGAACCTCCGATAGTATATAGCCATTCCAAGCAAACTTCTGATTTCACTCACATCCTTAGGCGGATTCCAACTCAACACATCACTAACCTTCTTCGGATCAACTGCCACTCCACCATTGGACAACACGTGACCCAAGAATGCTACTTCCTTCAACCAAAACTCACACTTGCTCAGCTTGGCATACAACTGATGCTCACGAAGTCTCTGCATCACCAACCTCAGATGCTCTTCATGCTCTTCCTCATTCTTGGAGAAAACCAGAATATCGTCTATGAACACCACTACGAATTTGTCAAGATAGTCCAAGAACACACTGTTCATCAAATACATGAAGTATGCCGATGCATTCGTCAAACCAAAAGACATGACTGTGAACTCATATAGACCATATCGGGTTGTGAAGGCTGTTTTGGGGATGTCAGTCACTCGTATCCTCATCTGATGGTAACCGGATCGGAGATCGATCTTAGAGAACACACACGCTCCTTTCAACTGGTCGAAGAGATCATCAATCCTTGGCAGCGGATACTTGTTCTTGATGGTCACTTCATTCAAAGCTCGGTAATCCACACACAATCTCTGGGTCCCATCTTTCTTATCCACAAACAAAACTGGTGCTCCCCAAGGGGAAGAACTAGGACGAATATACCCTTTTTCTAACAATGCCCTTAATTCCTCCTTAAGTTTCTCTAGTTCTTTTACTCCCATTCTATATGGCCTCTTAGCTATAGGTGCAGTACCAGGCTTAAGATCAATAACAAATTCAACTTCGCGGTCTGGGGGCATACCTGGTAACTCATCTGGAAACACATCTGGGAAATCGCACACCACTCTGATGTCTTCCAGTGCTACACCCTCGGCTTGGTAGATCTGATTGTGCCCCAAGGGACTAGCTGCTTGGTACTCCACTTTCTCACCAGTCTTTGTTGTCAGCTGCACTGTTCTTTTGGAGCATTGAATCACCCCATCATATCTGGCTAACCAGCTCATACCCAGAATCAAGTCAAACCCAAGGGTTTCTAGGACTATTGGGTTCACCACAAAGTCTACCCCCCTTATTGTGATGGTGATACAGGGGCAACGTAAAGTGGCACGCTGTTCTCCCCCGGGTGAACTAACTACCATGGGGTTCCCCATAGGTTGCAAGATCATCATGTTCTTTTTCACGAAAGCAGCAGATATGAAAGCATGTGAAGCTCCAGTATCAAACAAAACAGTTGCGAGAGTCGAGTTGACAGGGAACGTACCCACAACGACATCTGTTGCTCCTTCTATGGTTTCCGCACCCATGTGGTTGACCTAGCCTCTCGCTGGGTTCTGCTGCTGATTCCCGTTCTGGTTCTGCGGTTGTCCAACCCTCTGGTTGTTGTTCTGACCAACGGCATTCTGAGCCTTGCGAGGACAAGCGCTGGCATAGTGTCCCAGCTCACCACAACCAAAACACCTCGGAGCCGTAGGTGCATTGTTGGTCGGGTTGGGACGTTGGACAGGACTATTCTGTGGCTGGTTCTGAAGACGCTGCTGAGGTGGTGCTGGAGGGTACTGGGGACGCTGCTGGTACTGGGGACGTTGCTGATACTGGTTGCGGTTCATCAAACCGGACTGTCCCTGGAAATGCTGTGGTATCACCATCTGCTGGTTTCCTTGCTGAGGATTGAAGCGGGGGCGAACATTGCTTCCTGAAGGTGGGCCTTGAAGCTTCCTCTTCTTTTCCTCCATCTCGCGGCGCTTGTGCTCCAGCAGTAGTGCGCTATCCACCAGTTCTTGAAAAGTGGTGAACCTAGAGCACAGGAGCTGGTACTGGAGTGTATCATGCAGGCCATCACGGAATCGGGTCTTCTTCTTCCTATCCGTATTCATGTCCTCTGGAGCATAACGGGCCAACTCAATGAACTTGTCACGATAAGCGGTGACACTCATACCTTCCTGCTTCAATGCCAGGAACTCCTTCTTCTTCAAGGTCATCAGCGCTTCCGGCACGTGGTAAGAACGGAAACTGTCGCGGAACTCCTGCCAAGTGATCTGATCACGATTGGGGTGAGCATATTGGTACGCATCCCACCAATCCAAAGCTGCTCCCTGGAGCTGTCCACTTCCATATAACACCTTCTCCCTGTCATTGCACTGTGCTATGTCCAGCTGCCTTTCCACTGCCTTGAGCCAGTCCTCTGCTTGCATTGGGTCGCTAGACTTGTTGAAGGTAGGAGGGCGTCCCTTCATAAACTCGCCCCTTTTATCTCTGGGTTGCACGTGGTGCTGTTGAAGCGGGTTCTGCTGATTCTGCTGCATCAGTGCTATGGTTTGCGCCATCTGCTGTGTCAGTTGGAGTTGCATCTGCATCATCTACTCCATGGTAAGTGGCGGTGGTGGAGGTGGTGGGTTCTGGTTCTGGTTGCTTCCACTGCCTCCGGGGTTGCCTCTGGTGTTAACCATCTACCATAGCAAGATATCTCCCATCAGTATTCCCGTCAGTCGGTAATAGATAACCCATGCTTGCAGATGGTGCATAAGAAGATAGCAGTACTTGGAGGGATATGATTCGGAGACATAGAGAGTAAGACAAAGGAAATGCAAAGGGGAGAGATAACCCAACTATTTATTCACTAATATTCCTTAAACCTTAGTCCTATATCTAGATGGAGATAGACTCGCGTCTATGACCATCACAATCATTACAAAAATCCAAATCAAACATAAGCATAATAACAGCAAAATCAAGCACCCAGAGACATGATTCACACAAGACTCATCAGGACTGGTTTTGAAAAACGTAACTAAATGATCTGAAACGAAATCATGGTGGTCTCCTAGTGATTTATCAACCGTTCTAACTAGGCTGCGATCCTACAGTCAGCACGGCTCTGATACCAATCTGTCACACCCAGATTTACACAGAAACCCGAATGCTACTATATGTGTGCCCAGGAAGTCCACAGAACACATATAGATAACAAATATGATAAACAGAGTACATATGCTTGAATAAAATGGTTTTACATCAGAGTTTGACTAAAATAACTAAATAAAACAGCGGAAGTCTCTTCAATAACTCTCTCTAAACGAAGACGAAGACGAAGCCAAAAACGAAAACCATAACCCACTAGGACACTGACTGGTTGAGCATAGCTAGTAGAATGGCAGATCTTCAGGAAATTCAACAGCAGCAGTACCATCTAATCCATCTGTTACCCATCCGGGATTTTGTTGAATAGCAAGTGTAAGTAAATGTCTTACTTAGCAAATACAACACAGGTAATGAAGGCTTAAAGAAAGGCTTGACACGGTTGTACTGCATTAGCAATTTTAGTTGTTTCATTTTAACATCATCATAATCACTACATTTATATGAATCCCAGTTGTAACCCAGTTAATAGTGTAGAAGTGAACATTAAACAGTAATAAGCATCATCTTCTAATCAAAAAGGATCCAGGCCGCTCGTGACCCTGAGCAAGGCTATCATGATAGATTATACACTCTGCAGAGGTTTCGCCCTTTACCCACCAGTCGCGTAAAAGTTCAAAGGAACCTTGCACCCAACCACGCACATCAACACTTCCGAGGTGTGACTGCATAGGGACGCTACGAGGCTTTTCACAAGACACCCTAACGAAACAGTAGCCGTTATGGTACAACCTAGGCAGCATGACCCAAGGCACCGAGATTGACTGACGCCCATGTCGCAACACGAGGGGGTCAATGGCGTCCAAGCGCGGTAATGAATAGCAACAACAAAATAAATAGCGCAACGTGTGGAACCCCCCGCCATACGGTGGCTCCCAACACGGGACTGTGCCTCACGGGGACATAGCCAACGGATACACCATCCTCAGTGGATCAAACCATACTCTCACCCATGCTTCCCATAACGCCGTCGGCCCGTCGGTAACTACTGTCAAGCTAGAGCCGTACATGTTACTTGTCCAAGACGAGAGCCATTATAGTTCCAGCGGTGGCGACAGGTTCCTGGGTTGCCGCTTTAAGAACCAGTCCTTACGGAGAGACACTAGGGCCAAGCACGAAGCGTACACCCTAGCTCCCTGATCCATGTTGCTAAAAAGCAAGTTTTACCATTAACATTGAAGTGAACCATTAAGTCAAGATTAACAGTTAAACAAAGGTGACAGTAGCTGCGCCTAGCAAAGTTCTACCCAAATGCAATAACCCAGGGTAATCAAGGTATAGGATAAACAAAACTAGGTACAACCTTAATAGGAACAATTTAGACACATGCATATGCAGTAAATAATGTAAAGGTGTGTTTAGGTAGCAAGGATTGTTCGTGCTATACTTGCCTTCGTCAAACTACTGCTGCTGCTACTGCTGTTGCTCCTGCTGCGGGTGTTGGTCCTGCTCCTCGTAACCCTCGAACTCAAACGTGTACGGCTCACCGACTGGACTCATACATCAACACACAAGCATCCACACAAGCCAGTACATGCAAACAATATTAATCTATTAGAACAGTACACCAAACAATAAAAACAGAACAAAAGAAGGCTGAAAAACTAATCTACGCTTCGCTACGAACACGTGAGCGCGAAAATCACTCAAATCGGAGCTAAAACGGAGAAGTTATGGCTTTTCTAAGGTTCAGGGCTTGCTGGCAAAGTTTTAAAAGTTCCAGGGGCTTATTTGCAAAAACTCAGGGGCTAAAACATAATTTTATATTAAAACAGGAGGGTTTATTCGCAAATTAACCAAAATAGGACCTCAGGTGCTATTTTTAAATAAGGCAGGGGGTTTTCTGTAAAAATCAGGACCTAATTCTAATTATTTTTGAATTGATCTGGACTGCGGGTTGATTTCGACATAGTCGAGGGGCTCTTTTGCAAAAGTGGCTCGGCTGACTGGGTTGACCGTTACGGTCAACTTTGACCCGGGGCTGGTTTCGATCTGGGCCGTCGGATCGAGCACTAACGGCTGGGATCAGATCCAGGGGAGGGGATCGGCGGCGGCGGCGCGACGAGCGGCGGCGCTGGGTCGGCTGCGGCGGCGCATCGCCGGCGGGGAGGGGAACTCGAGCTACGGGGCACGGATCGGGACGGGAATTGGAGCTACGTGATCGGGGCGACGTGACGAGTTCACCGGAGTAGCTCTCGTCGGCGGCGGAGCAGCGGAGGCGGCGCGCGATGAGCGGAGGCGGCGGCGGCGCTCGGGCAACGGCGGATCCGCGGCGGCGGTGAGCTCGGAAGCGGCGGCGGCGATGTGAGCTCGGGCGGCGGAGGAATTGGCGGCGCGAGGGTGGGGATTGGGATTGAGGGGGCGGCGGCTTAAGTAGGGCGGACGAGAGCGGCTCGGGTGGCCCTCGGCGTCCGTGCCGTGGCCGGGCCGGACTCCGGCGCGTGTCCGGGTCGGACACCGACGGGAGGTGGGGGACGGGGCTGACGGGCGGGTCCCGCCCGGCAGTCGATGTGGAGGGGCGCTGCGGGCCGTGCTGGTGGGCTGGGTTGGGCCGCGAGCGGGCGAGGCGGAGCAGAAGAGCGGGTGGCAGGCCGGCGGGACTGGGCCGCGAGGTGGGCCGGGCGGCTGGCGCGGAGCTGGCCGGGCTGGGCCGAAAGTGGCGAGGGGGAAGCTGGGCCGCTGCGGGGGAAGGAAATAAAGAGGGCCAAGTTCGGCCGAGGGAAATAGTTCAGGGTGAAAAAGTGGACTCGGGCCGTTGCAACTTTTCTAGGGCTCCAAACACAATGATTCAAATTCGAATTTAAACAGAATTTAAATTCCAATTGAACCGCACACAAACAAAACACAATGCAGCCGGCATGAATGCAACAAAAATGTTTCTAACCTTATATTTAATTTTATTTCTCATAAATAATTTATTTTCCTTAGATATATATGAGCATTAAATTAAATAAAGGCAATTTAATTACTAAATTTTGAAATAGGCATTTTTAGGGTGTTACATCCTCCCCCAAGCTTGGTTCTTGGTATCACTGATATGGGTTGAATCTTGAGAAGAACTCGGTCATCTTGTTTGTCTGATCTCGAGTATCATACCTTAAGGAGTCCATCATGGCGTTGTTCTTCTGATGGTACTGGAATGTTGTGCCAGCGTGTTCTCGATGTTGTGGGTGAGGTTGACGAGGACGTTGACCCGATCGTAGATGTATGACAACTCCCGATCGATGTAATACCCGCTTGGCGTGTTGTAGCATGCGGACTGGGAATGCTAGGGTGGTATGGCTGGTGCGTACTGTCGTACGACCCACCATATCCGTACCCATAGGAATACCCAGAGTTCGAACTCTGGGCATAGTCCCAGCGGCCCAAAGCATAGTACTCCGGCCCCTGGGAGTATCCAGAGCCTCGTGCTCCGGACATCCCAGCGCCGGTGTACTGCTCGTACGCCACGTCGGAAGGAGATGTGTGGCGGTGCGGTTGCAATGGCGATCCTGCTGGCTCCTGTGAAGTGGC
This sequence comes from Echinochloa phyllopogon, assembly GCA_033239725.1. NCBI lineage: Eukaryota > Viridiplantae > Streptophyta > Magnoliopsida > Poales > Poaceae > Echinochloa > Echinochloa phyllopogon. The sequence continues at coordinate 32,279,073 of BTCW01000014.1, read as the reverse complement.
GAGCCCAGCGTCTCTCCTAGCTCGCCCCCGGGTTACTTTCCTTGTACCTGCAACACTACGTCGGGCTGGTTCTCTCAGAGGGGGAAAGTCATCCAAACCGGCACTCAATTGAAGGGTCCATTTCCGGGCGGTATACAACCCAAGCTCCGCGCAAGGCAGCGGGACTTCGGTTGTATAGCCATGATAAATCATGATGAGATTCCCATCAAACGTCTTTCGCACCAAGTGCTCGGCAACCATGATAGGACGTTCTGTCTCGACGCATGAAATGCAAGGTGGGGTTATGAATGTCGTTCGTAGGAACACCATCATAGCCAATCATCGATTCATGAAACACAAGGTGGGGTTATGAATGTCGTTCGTATGGGGAGCTGTACATTTAGTGTTCACAGAAATTTTGTACCAGAAATCATCTCGATTAAACTTTTTCAAAGAATCCCCTCATTCCCAGAAGAAAGTGTAGAAAGGAATTCATGGGTAAGGAGACACAAACCTAGTTCGGTGACCTGCCAGAAGTTTTCCCATCCGATGGCCTGGAACACCTCCATGAAGTCATTGATCATCCCCGTCTTCACGAGCAAGTCGTGCTCGTAAACACGGGTGTGTTCGAAGACCTTGAGGCACAGCATGTTGAAGGCTTCACGTTCGAGGTCCAAGCGAAGGATGATGTCGTCCTTGCTCAGGAGTTGTCAAATTGGGTTAGAGGCAGAGCTTCTGCCCGTATTAGTTACTTCCAGCTTGTCCACCTCCATCCGGCTCGAGACATGGGATGGTGCTGGGGAACTCCCAGCATCACCCTCGCTCGAATGCTTGCTCAGCCTGCTGGAACGCCAGAACGGGAATCACTTCAACATGCTGCCTGCAAAAGGTTAGCACAACGACTACTCGAAAGACTGAATATATATGGTTAGCACAAGTTAAACAAGTCAGTCATATGAGAGTTAGTTGTTCTTGCGGGGATTGAAAACCTCCACAAAAGGTTAGTCATTCTTATGGGGTACTAGAGACCTCAACAAACACGTTCTCAGTAGCAGCACAAAGATCAAACAAAGGGAAATATTTTTATGTTTTTCTCAATGCAAGGGAATCAAACTTGAGCAAGAACTAGAAGAAGAACTTGAGAAAGAATTTGAGATAGAGAGAGAGAGCTTCAGGAGTGGAAAATCACACAGCTGAATTGTGCACGGAACAAGCAAGCACCTGGGCAGCATTTATAGGCAAGGGGGCAGCTAGCTGGTTTAGCCGAACTGGCCATGTGGGTGCTGCCCACTTTGCCTCCCACCAGCACAAAAATTTGACATAGGTCCAACACTAGGGTATGGTCACTTTGGTGGATTTTAGTTGGTAAGATGCTAATTTGACTTGACCAAAGTGGAATAATTAGCGGAGTCACTTCCATGCTGCTATGTTTGTGATAGAAATGAGTGTGCAGCCATGTGAAGTGGTAGTGGACATTTTTTTGTGCTGGTTGGTGGTGAAAAGAAATAAATGGAGCACTTTGGAAAATGGTAAATAAGATGGAATTGCAAAATGTACCTAAATCAATTAAAATTTAGCATGCTCTCCATTTATTTTTATCTTGCTCGTAATTTTCTACTTTCTTTCAAATTAATTGCACAAGTGATTGTTGGCGGTCGTTACGGACCGATTTCCGACCTCCAACCGAGTATAAAATAAACACAATGGAACCACACACCATAGCTATAGGGCGTATTGCAAACCATTTCCACAAGTTTTGGTGATTGTCCAATGTGTAGGCACAAAATGGAGAAATATGGGTTAAAAGGGTTGGAATTGACCAAATCGGCCGAACGACTCCGTTCGGCCGATTACCCCCTTTAGCCGTACACAACGCGAAGCACAACCAGGAGTCGTCCACGTCAACGATGACCAAGCAATGACGATGCCTGACACGTGGGCGACCGCCAAGTCACCTCTGGGTCAAACCAACCCGAAGTACACCGAGATGAAGTAGCCCCAGAGGCCCAGGGGGGAGAGGATGCACAGGAGAGCGCTTCTGGGCCACGGGCCCCATTCGGGCGAGTGCCCAAATTCGGCCGAATGAGCCCAGGAGCCGAACCGCATCTGCACCGCCTTAGCATCAAGGCGGTGCAACGTGGCAGTTCGGCCGAATTCCCTAGTTCGGCCGAACCGGGAGATTCGGCCGAACGTCCCGACACCGCCTCCCAGCTGCCTTGGCGCCTGCTCAAGCTCCACCAACTTGATCCACCTATAAATAGAGGTCTTGGTCGCCTGAATTCACACACAACACAAGAGAGAAGTTCCTTAGCGAAGCTCTGCCACTTTCATACTTAGAAGATAGGGAGAGAGGATAGGTGAGCATCCGGAGAGGAGCCGGAGTGTCGGCCCCTCTTCCAGCTGTACCTCTACGGATGCGGCTCTGCTTCGAGTAACATCCAGGTCGTGTCTGGTGACTCTTGTATCTCTTCCTGATTAATTGAGCAGTCAATTCTACTTTTATTTACTTGTTGGTTCTTCGTTCAATGCTTAGTTGATTGGTATAATTGTATACTGGTTGCTTGGCTTGGGTGCTTGTCTTTCTATAGGAGATAAGTATTAACCGACTAGTGTAGGTGTGGTGCCTATACTTGAGGTTAACTTAGTTTGTCCCCGAGACTACGGAGGTGGTAGCCGTTAGGTGGTGACAGCCCTATACGGCCTACGTAGTCCATCACATTCGTCTCGGCCTGCAGGATCCCAGAGTGTAGGATTGGTGACACCCCTTCTCATCCCTTTCTGCGTGTCATAGGTTCTATTGTCCCGAAGCAAGTATCTATCTGTACCCTCTGATCCGCTCAGTTAATCAGTAGAGTGCCTCTATCAGACTCGTACCCTCTCTACCCTCTCAACGCTTCTCTTCCCTCTTTGTTGTTGTCATCCACTTCATCCATCCCATTCCATAACCATTGGACAACTTAGTTTAGAATTAGTTCACTTCTCGTTCCCCGTGGAAATCGATACCTTGGAATACTCCCGGGTGAAAGCTACATCGGTATCCATCCGCTTGCGGATTTATCTGTAGGCCGTAAGGAGTGCCAACAGTGATTCAAAATTTGGAAGGGAAACATGCAAATGCAAATGGTGGAATTAAAATTTTGAAAGGGAAACATGAGATACACACCGGTTTTCCTCGCGTGGAGAGCTTGGGTTTAAAGTCCGTGAGCGGGACTCTTCCTGTCTTTAGTGATTTTTGTGACCATCCAATCCCGGAGTGGCTGGTTCGGAAGATGCAACCTTCTTCCGCCACACCTTCTTGATTTTCTTCTGTGGCAGTGAACGTTTCTGTTCGTTCTCCCAGTGTTGCTTCATAGTGGCAACGAGACTGTCCATCTATGGTTCGGGTGCAGTTGCTTCGACCTGCTCTAGGTTATTTGAATTTTGATTCAAAAATGCACATACCTGAGAGCACTGCTCTACCCTAGGCTTGAACGTGAACTTTTCTTCCTTGTCGTTGATGTTCAAGTTGATTTCTCTAGCAGCTACGTCTATGTTTGCCTTGGCAGTGATCAGAAATGGTCTCCCAAGAATGAGAGGCATCTTTGTGTTGACCTCCATAGCGAGCACCACGAAATCCACAGGTACGAAGAAATCCCGGATTCTCACCGAAATATCTTCGGTGATTCCGGTGGGGTAGCGGACCGACTGATCCGCTAGCTGCAAACACATAGCAGTAGTGGACAAGGAAGTATAATTCAATTTATCAAACGCTACCTTGGGCATGATGCTAACGCTTGCTCCAAGGTCGTAGAGGACATGGTTGAAGTGTTGAGCCCCGATGGAGCATGCGATGGTAGGACACCCTGGGTCCTTCTTCTTTTATGGGAGATCATTCAATGTGGCTGCACTGCACTCTTCTATTAGTTTAATTACCTTAGTGGTTGGCATAATTCTTTTGTTGTTGAGGATGTCCTTCAGATACTTGGCATATGTGGGAACCTACATAGCTTCAAGTAATGGAATATTGACATAGAGCTTTCAAATTACCTCAACAAATTTGCTTAATTGTTCGTCCAGCGTTGGCTTGTGACATCTTCTTGGAAATGGCATCACAATTGTGTCATAGAATTCGTGAGGGGCCGTCTTTACTTCCTTTCAAGGACTACTTTTCCGGGGTTCTGCTGCGGCCTCCTCCTCTTCGCTATCACTGGTTGGAGTAGCTGCCATGTTACCTACACCGTTAGGATATGACAGGTCCCGAGTGGTCTTACCCCCTCTCATACTGACCGTTTTAACCTTTTCACGAGGGCAGTTCTCTGGTTGTCGAGGAGTTTTTTCCCACTACAGGAGATGGTAAAGAAGCAGCTAACTGAGCGACTTGAGTTTCTATCATTTTATTAAAGCTCAGTTGCCTTTTTATATCAGAAGATAATGATTCCAATTTCGAATCTATGCTTTCCAGGATTTTATCATTTAATAGATGACTTATTATTGAAATTGCTGGAATTGAAATTGTTACCTTGTTTGGGCCTCTCAAATGAGAGGTTTGGGCGCGAATTCCAGCCTTGATTTTCATAGTTGTTCGGTCAGTACCCGTTGTTGTTGGAGTGGTTGATGTAGTGGGCATCTTCTCGCGTTTCGGGGCAGTCATTCCTCGAATGGCCAACATTGCCACAGACCTCACATGTCATGCGAGCGTACATGGCTTGCACAGTTTCTTGAGCAGAGGCCTCCAACTTCTTCATAGGAGGTCCGTCTTGGCAGCGAGCATGTCTAGAGCTTCAACTTGGTGTTCTCCTCGGGTCCGTGGTTGGGTATGGTCGTCGCCCCAACCATGATTTTCCACCATCTTCTCGATGAGGGCCTTCGCTCGATTCTCCTCAAGCGAGAAGAAGGCATCTCTAGCAGCAACATTCAAATATTCACGGGTGGAGCTCTTAAGCCCGTGATAAAATGTTTGGATTATGAACCAATTCTACATACCATGGTGATGACAAGCAGATATATAGTCTGGAGGCGTTCCAATGCCTCTGGGACAGTTTCATCTTTTAATTGCTGGAAACTAGCAATTTTATTCCGGAGGGCGTTGGTTTTCCCAACTGGAAAGAATTTTAGCAAAAATGCGCTAGTGCACTTATCCCAAGAATCTAACACTTCATGATTAGCGTAGAACCACTGCTTTGCCTTACCCAATAATGAGAAAGGAAATAAACAAAGGTGAATAGCATCGGTACTTACTCCGCATATGGTGAAGGTGTTGCACATCCCCAGGAAGTGCTGAAGATGTGCGTTAGCATCCTCGTGAGGCTTGCCATATAACGGGCTAGCCTGGACCATGTTGATGAGGGTGGTGTTGGCACTCCTTACGACCTACAGATAAATACGCAAGCGAACAGATATCAACGTAGCTTTGACCCGAGAGTATTCCAAGGTATCGATTTCCACGGGGAACGAGAAGTGAACTAATTCTAAACTAAGTTGTCCAAGGGTAATGGAATGGAGTGGATGACAACAACAAAGAGGGAAGATAAGCGATAAGAGGGTAGAAAGGGTACGAGTCTGATAGAGGCACTCTATTGATTAACTGAGCGGATCAGAGGGTACAACTAGATACTTGCTTCGGGACAACAGAACCTATGGCACACAGAAAGGGATGAGAAGGGGTGCCACCAATCCTGCACTCTAGGATCCTACAAGCCGAGACGAACGTGATGGACTACATAGGCCGTATAGGGCGGTCACCACCTAACGACTACCACCTCCGCAGACTCAAAGGGCAAACTAAGTTAACCTCAAGTCTAGGCACCACGCCTACACTAGTTAGCTAATAATTATCTCCTATAGAAAGATAAGCACCCAAGCCAAGCAACCAGTATACAATTATACCAATCAACTAAGCATTGAATGAAGAACCAGCAAGCAAATAGAAGTAAGAATTGAATGCTCAATTAATTAGAAAGAGATACAAGAGTTACTAGACACGACCCGGATGTTACTCGAAGCAGAGCCGCATCCGTAGAGGTATAGCTGGAAGAGGGGCCGACACTCTGGCTCCTCCCCGGCAGCTCACCTCTCCTCTCTCCCTATCTTCTAAAGATACAAGTGGCAGCGCTTCGCTAATGCCTCACTCTCTTGTGTTGTGTGTTTTTTAGGTGAAGGACGGTGTAGGGAAGAGTAGCAGCCAAGGTAGTTGCGAAGTGGTGCCGGGCTGTTCAGTCGAATCCCCCGGTTCGGCCAAACCATGGAGTTCGGCCGAAGTGCCACGTTCACCGACCTGGCTCCCCACGGCCTGGATCAACTGCTGGGAGGCGGTGCTATGCTGGGGACGATTCGGCCAAACTACCTAGTTTAGCCGAACTGGGCTTCTAGCCCAACAACGCCCCCTGCACCGCCTCTCCCCTCTGGTCCTTTTGGGCTGCTTCTTCTTGGTGGTCTTTGTGGGGCCAGGATCCCTAGGGCCACTCATCTAAGGAATTAAACTACTCAATATGGAGAGTTATGATCCGACTGCTTTGAACTTGCCAGATAAGGTATAGGACGATGTAGTCAAATAGTAAAACTACTCGTATTCGAATAGTATACATGATAGATTACCTTATTGTAACCTTCCAGGTCGCATACGAGTAGTCTTTGTAATCGATTTGTAACTCTGCTCCCCGGGTATATAAGGAGCAGGGACCCCCTCAAAACAACTCAACTCACGTGCAATACAATCAAGCACACAAGACGTAGGGTATTACGCTACTCGCGGCCTGAACCTGTCTAAATCTTTGTGTTGTTCGTGCACTGTCATTCCTAGAACTCGGCGAGACCCACTAATCTACTCTCTGGGGTACCCCCAGATAGACGTGCTCGACATAAATCATCGACACTTGGCGCCCACCATGGGGCATCTCGCCGAAAGCTCACCATCAGGGACGATGGGATTCACCGCCTTCAAGATCGCCGGCGTCGAGGAAGGAGCCACCTTCGTTTTCGGTGCATGGACCTTCATCGCCGAAAGCAATGGTAGGTTCGCGAGCTACCTTGCGAACAATCCCGGCGCCTACTCGACGACTACTCCCAGTTCGACCTCGGCCCTAATTCTGAGTTTGATCCCAACTCCAAGCTCGCTCGGGATCCCCCAAGTCGAGTCCGGGTACATCCCGACTCCGAATATGAAGAAGGCAGGGAACTCCGAGTTGACCACGCCATCGGACAACCCCCAGATCGATCCCCGCTCGAACTCTCCAATGAACCGCATCCATATAAACAGATGCGTACCACAAAAGCAGGGGCAAGGATGACTCAGGAGCCTCACTCGAAGGCAGATCATCCCGACAACCTCGAGCTGACATCAACGCCATCGAGGGACAACAACGATGACTTCACCATCCTGCTAAGTGACGCTCTTGACAACGTCGCACACCTACATCATCACGCTCACTTCAACACCAAGTTCGTGTTGGAGGAACCACTCGTTCGTCTCCCGTCAGGACTAGTCGTAACTAGAACACCAGGAGGACTCGCTGTCCACTGGCCCGGAGCGATTCCAGCCGACACCTACCGGGACAACGAATCTAGACTGGCCGCCGTCATCCTAGAGGAACTGCCCTTCCAAGATGCCAAGACTGCATCACTCACTACTTCAACCGAAAGCTCAAGCGACAACTTCTCAACCACTCAGATTGTCCTCTCCCTTAGCGAACAAGACCCAAGTCGTCAAGTGTTCATGGCCAGCAATGAGGACCAAGGCACCCAATACGACCGCGAGCTGATCACCGACGTATCAGAAGAGGAACGCACTGTTGACGGAGAAACAGAGGAGCAAAAGACCTCACGCCAAGCAAGGAACGCCAAGCGTAAGCAGACCCGAATTAACGTCGCGATACGCGCCAACGCCATACGAAACCTTACACATGATTTCAATATGGTCGGGGACCAGTTGGTATCCCAAAATGCGTCATTAAACATCTCCGTCGCGGCAGAACTTGTTAGGGCCATGCCCGATACCCCTACCGTCAGACAAGTACACTCGCTCCTCGACACAGCTCACAAGGCTACGAACCAAGCGAATCCTAGCCACCATACACCAGATACCAGGCGCCCAGATGCTGAGAGGCCTCCTACACATGAAGCCTCAATCGCTACCACCGGAGGACATAGACGTGACTGAGACGCTGATCGCAATCACCAGCAGGGGAGAGGACGCAGTAACAACCAAGATGGTGCAAGGCCACGAGATCGAGACCTTCGCAACATCATTAATGACAACCGCGATGCTCGCTCTGTCATCCAGTCGAGTCGACAGCTGCGCGTGGAATCTGAACTCCATCGTCGCTCAGACTACGACCGCAATTACGGGACTCCACCCCATCATAATTACAGAAACCGACCACGCGATCAGGAACGCCATCACGATCGTCACGAAGAACGTTGCAATGATCGCCGAGGAGAGCGTCGTAATGATCGTCACCGACACCAAGAGTCATCAAATCACGACGACCGACCTCTCCAAAACCACAATCGTGGACGACAATACGACTCCGACCACAGCACCTCTAGCTTTCGGAGCGATTGTTCACCAAGTGATAAATATGACGGCTTCCCAGCTTTTTCCAGGCGCATAAAAGAAATCCAATGGCCAAGCAAGTTTAAACCAATAGGAATTGAAAAGTTCACGGGCAAGCAAGACCCTGAACAATGGCCCCGAATCTACTCTACTGCCATCCAGATGGCCGGGGGATCCAACGACATCAAAGTCAGTTACTTTCCCGTTATGCTAGATACCACGCCCCTGACATGGCTCGAGGGCCTCCGCCCCAGGTCCATCGACTCCTGGGACGATCTCACCAGGAAATTCACCACCAACTTCCAGGGAACCTAGGCTCGGCCCGGAACCCGTTATGAACTGGCAGCTTTCAAGCAAGGAAAAGGAGAAACCTTGCGAAAATACATCAAGAGATTCTTCGATAAAAGAGCTACAATCGTGCATATCTCTGACCGGGAAGTAATCGACTGCTTTCACGATGGCCTCTACACCCGGGAATTACATTGTGAGTTTGGCCGACGCCGTCCGGAAAACATCAGTGAGCTACGACGCGTTGTCGCTGAATGGGCAGACCAAGTCGACCGCGAGTGGGAGCGCTTTGACAAACATCGCGATAACAACACCAACAATCACAACAAAGACAATGGCGACCGACGCAATGATCGCCCAAACAACCGGGATTTCAATCGCGACAATAGGAAGCGCAAGCCAGACAACACAGTCGCGGCAGTCCAGCGCCCTAGTCGCAAGACTCGTTCAGCAGCAGACGTCATGAACGGTCCTTGCCCATACCATCCCAATGGTAAGCACACAATGGCAAAATGCTTCCACCTAAAGCAGGAGTTCGACAAGCAAACACCAGACGTTCCCAAAACTGACAAGAAAAGGGAAGACAAAGATGACAAAGACCCTGGCAATAACTTTCCAAATGTCGAGAACGTCGTAGCTATACTATTCAGTGGAGAAACACTGAACCAGTCGAAGCGCGCCAAGAAGATAACCTTGCGAGAGATCATGGCGATAGAGTCTGCCACTCCAACATACTTAAGGTGGTCAGAAGTGCCTATCATATTTTCCAGAACAGACCAATGGACCAACTTCGCAAATCCCGGGAGATATCCTCTAGTTTTAAACCCAGTCGTGGCGCAAGCCAGACTGACTAAAGTACTCATCGATGGAGGCAGCGGGCTCAATGTCATCTTCGCAAACACGTTCAAGAAGATGGGCCTAGACATTACAAAATACCTCAAGCCTACAGACGCTCCATTCTATGGCATTGTTCCAGGCAATGCAGCAATCCCTCTAGGTCAGGTCACACTACCAGTTACCTTCGGGACGGAAGCAAACTTCAGAACCGAGTACATCAAGTTTGAGGTTGCAGACATTGAGACCTCATATCACGCGATTCTTGGGCGACCAGCCCTCACCAAATTTATGGTGATCCCGCGTTATGTATACTTGGTTCTCAAGATGCCTGCTCCTAAAGGAGTACTTTCCCTAAAGGGAGACTTAAAGATATCATACGATTGCGACGTTGAGGCAGTAGAATTCAGCGCCACTTCACACGTCCCTACCCAGATGCTGGAAGTACTCGCCTTGGCCAAGAAGTCGAAGGAAGACGATCTAGAAGTGCCCAGCAAGAAGTCGACAAGTATCAATTTCAAGCCCTCCGAAAAAGTACAGCTCAAAACTGTAGATCTTGGGACGGGCGATCCGTCCAAAACTGCCCTTATAGGGGTAGATTTAGACTGTAAATAGGAAGACGCGCTCGTCAAGTTCCTCCGTGATAATAAAGATATATTTGCTTGGAAACCATCTGATATGCCTGGTGTTCCTAGAGAACTTGTCGAGCACAAACTAAACGTTGACAAGAACGCAAAACCCAAAAAACAGCGCCTCCGATGATTTGCACAAGATAGACATGAGGCAATAAAAGAAGAACTCGGCAAACTACTCGCCGCAGGCTTCATCAAAGAAGTCTTCCATCCCAAGTGGTTGGCCAATCCAGTGTTAGTTCAGAAGAAAAACAACAACGAGTGGCGGATGTGTGTCAACTACACAGATTTGAACAAGCACTGCCCAAAAGACCCCATGAGACTCTCACGCATTGATCAAGTCGTGGACTCCACCGCGGGATGCGCACTGCTCTGTTTTCTGGACTGCTATTTAGGATACCATCAAATAGCACTAAAGAAAGAAGATCAGATCACAACATCTTTCATCACCCCTTTCGGTGCTTACTGCTATACAACTATGTCTTTTGGACTGAAGAACGCAGGCGCCACATATCAACGAGTTATACAAACGTGCCTATCCAAACAAATTGGGCGCAATGTAGAGGCATATGTTGACGATGTGGTCGTCAAAACAAGGCAATCAGAACATCTGATCAGTGACCTTCAAGAAACATTCGACAACCTTAGAACATTCCGTTGGAAACTTAACCCAACCAAATGTGTCTTCGGTGTTCCGTCAGGGAAACTTTTGGGGTTCATGGTCAGTAACAGGGGCATTGAAGCCAATCCGGCAAAGATCTCAGCAATCCTTACAATGGAAGCACCGAAGAACGTAAAAGATGTCCAGAAGCTGACAGGATGCATCGCGGCCTTAAACAGGTTCATCTCAAGACTAGGGGAAAAGGGTCTCGCTTTCTTCAAATTGCTTAAAAAGCAGGATAAGTTTTCATGGACGAATGAAGCACATATGGCATTTGAAGAACTCAAAACATATCTATCCACTCCGCCAGTACTCACAGCACCTGTGACGGGTGATCATCTCTACTTATACATTGAAGCGACAACCCATGTGGTCAACACTGTAATAGTAGTCGAAAGACAAGAGGACGGCCATGTATTCCCAGTACAGCGGCCAATTTACTAAATCAGTGAAGTACTCTTCGAATCCAAGATTCGTTATCCTCAAGTCCAAAAATTACTCTACGCCGTCTTCATCACATCACGGAAGCTACGACATTATTTCCAAGCTTTTCACATCACAGTCGTAACTAAATTCCTGCTAGGCAAAATCCTCAATAATCCAGACGCAACAGGTCGCATCTGCAATTGGAAGGCCGAAATTGGAGTGTACCACCTTGACTTCACATCTCAAACAGCCGTCAAGTCCCAGGCTCTTGCTGACTTCACAGTCGAATGGACAGAAATTCAAAATTCTACGACAACCACTCGCCCTGAGCACTGGATCATGTATTTTGATGGGTCACTTAAACTTGAAGGAGGAGGCGCAGGTGTACTTCTTATATCTCCTAAAGGAGATCAACTTAAATACATTCTACAAATCCTGTTTCAGGTCACCAATAATGAAGCAGAGTATGAGGCTATGCTGCACGGGCTCCGCCTGGCCGCATCACTCGGTATCAAGCGACTCGTTGTTTATGGCGATTCGGCTGTCGTCATCAACCAAGTTAACAAAGACTGGGACGCTTCTAAAGAGACAATGGATGCCTACGTCCACGAGGTTCGTAAATTAGAACGAAACTTTCTAGGCCTGGAGTTTCACCATGTCGTTTGTGACTACAACGTCGCAGCAGATGCCCTGTCAAAGCTAGGATCTCGGCGAGCCGACGTCCCAGCAGAAATATTCGTCCAAGCACTACTCCAGCCATCCATTACAAGGACTAGCACGAGTTGAAACCATCCAATCCCAGTCTCAGCCAGAAACACATATCATGGTAATCAACACTGACTTAATGACTCCTTTCATCGAGTACTTGAAAGACCACAAATTGCCAAAGCAGAAGCCAGAGCAAATACGTATTCAACGACGAGCTGCTAATTACGTAGTGGTGGACAATGTACTCTATAGGCGTGGGGCTTCGGCCAACGTCTTAATGAAATGCATCACAATTGATCAAGGAAAAGCCCTACTACAAGAAATTCATAGCGGCGTGTGTGGTAATCATGCTGCTTCACGAACCTTGGTCGGCAAAGCTTACAGAGCAGTTTTTTTTCTGGCCAATAGCCAAGCACGATGCAGCGGACATTGTCAAAAAATGTCAAGAATGTCAGATCTTTGCACGACAAGCTCATGTTCCAGCACACGACCTCAACACTATCCCACTATCATGGCCTTTCGCTTGTTGGGGTCTTGATCTCGTTGGCCCGCTCACCAAAGCTCCAGGTGGATTCGAGTGGCTCGTTGTAGCCATCGATAAATTCACTAAGTGGATAGAAGCAATACCCTTAGTAAATGCTAAAGCCGGTAATTTGATCAAATTCTTTGATGGTATTGTCCAGAGATTTGGAGTTCCTCACAACATCATCATAGACCTAGGCTCTGTATTCACCAGCGAAGAATTCCAAGACTATTGTGACAGATACTCCATCGAGATACATTATGCCTCAGTTGCTCATCCTCGTGCCAATGGACAGGTGGAAAAAGTGAATGGTTTGTTACTGCAAGGGTTAAAACCCAGATTGTATGAGCATGTAAAGAAATATGGCGGTAAATGGGCAAAGGAGTTGCCCGCGGTGCTTTGGGGGCTATGCACCCAACCCAGCAGGGCTACCGGTCAATCACCATATTTCCTGGTTTACGGCTCCGAAGCAGTTTTGCCTGCCGATCTTTTATGGGAAGCTCCGCATCTGGAGAATTACAATGAACAACTCGCTCATCAAGAAAGGTCTCAGGATGTTGATGGCGTCGAGGAAGCTCAAGTAGCAGCTCTTATTCAGAACACGCGTTATCTTCAAGGATTGCGTCGCTTTCATCAACGCTCTGTTCAACCTCGATCCTTTACTATAGGAAACTTGGTATTACGTGGAATCCAATAGCCTGAAGGGTTGCACAAGCTTATGTCTCGATGGGAAGGTCCCTTTCTTGTAAAACAAGTCATTGGACCTGGTATGTACCGGCTGCAAACCCCGGAGGGAGAGGAATTGCCAAATGTGTGGAACATAGAGCATCTCCGCAAATTTTACCGTAATATGGGAGATTGTATTTGAGTTGTTGTAAAACAACCCTTGATCACAAATTAATAAAGTTATATTTTTCTGTCATCTACAAGTTATGGCATCTTTTATCTCATTAGATAAAACTATACCATGTACATATCGACGCTAGTCGTCGCGTGGTATTCGAGTAGTCTTCTACTTCCATTCAAGAGAAGCCAAGATTCCCTTTTAAAAGGAGGTATAAAACACCTAAAAATCTTGGATGAGTTACCCTCACCTATACATGGTCGAAGGCGATAATCTCCTTTCTTTTGATTATTTGGCTTTCTCGGTGAAAGCTTCAAGAATTAGTGTTGTACCAACTACACTCATTCTCCTATAAAAGATACCTAAAGGTGCTCAAAAGTACTAAGAAGTACAGCATACTTATGCCTATATGCATAACTTTTCTCCTTGCATTAGAAAAATTGCTAAACCTTAACAATGCTTAATTCAACCCTGTCTAGTTGTGAACCCTACTCGACCACTAGACTACTTAAATAGTAGTCATTCTACAAGTACTGTGAGTGCGCACAAACTACTCAAAAGATATTACTTACATAGTAATATTTCATAATGATTACTTTAAACAAGTAGCAAACGTTATACACATGACAAGTATTCATATTGGCTCCAAAACAGAGTGTTTGAACGAGTACTTCAAGTTACAATGCAGAACTATTCTAATGAATGAATGAAAGTATCTGCGACTGGTTCTGTTTCTTTCACCAAAGCTTCGAATCCTTCGATCTCCATTCCTTCTGGAAGCTCTACGACTTCAAGTTTGGCGTTTGGATTGTGTGCCTTCACCATTGCTAGCAGCTGATTGATGCATTCCTTCATGGTACTCTTGCAAAAATCAGTAATCTGCCCAGGTACTATGCTGATCCGCTCCAATAACGACTGGTTAGTCGTAACAACACCTTCGGGTGTTACCATTTCAATGATGGGGAGCACCGCTTCTTCTCTGGCCTTTTTCTCGGCCTGGAGATCCTCCACTTCTTGTTGTTTGGCTTGTTGTCCAGCCAAGGCCCTGGCACAAGATTCTTCCATGTCCACACGGATCTGATGCTCTTTGGCAAATCTTCTACTCAGATCTTCGAGCTCTTTCTCCAAGCGGGCACAATCTTCGGTTTTGAATTGCGCCAAGTTGTACCATGGTGTGTTGTTGCTCTGTTCTTCAACCAATTCTTTCTTCAATCCTGCAGAAACAAGACAAGTCTATGATTAAACTTCATACGACTAAATTAATGATTAAGTGTACAACATTTGCTTTACTTACTATTGTTGTCTCGGATCAATGCCCGATTACGAGTGTCCAGTCGAGATTTCTCGTCTCCCATTCCCTCGAGTTGTTTATGTAATCGAGAAACCAAGTCTTGATTATCAACTTGAGCTTTTTCCCGTGCCTCATAGGCAGCCGCAAGATCTTCTTCAAGTTCTTTTATTCGGGATTCCAGACTTGCATCTTTGTTCTTCTCCAATTTATCTACCAACGCCTGCATTTGACGTTAGTTAATAACTACTTTATTAACTATTTTATATTAAGATTTTCTCTTACCAGAGCGGCTTCCAAGTGTTGTTTCAGCTTCATTGCTTCATTATCAGTAGCTTTCCCTTGTGGTGGTGGAGTACTTTCTTTGATAACAATGTTGGCGACTTCCTCAGTCTCCAAACCAACCTTCATGATTTCACAAGCATTACTCATATAAAATTCCAGGAAATATTCAGAGCAAAGGCTATATAATTTACCTCCACAATTGATGGCGGCCCTTCGGTATCTCCCTGGTTTGTGGTTTCTACGGGGTTTGCCTCTGAAGCCAGATTGGTATCAGATGCCTTTTTCTCTGGTGATTGGCTCAATTTCGAAACCCTGCCACTTTCATCAATGGCACCAAGGACGACTTCTTCTTCATCATGCTCTGCTTCTTCAGCTTTCTTCAATTGTTCTTCTTGCTGCGCATGAAGCGTGCTCGCAAGTGCGCCATATGGTACTCTTCACAAAGGAAGCAAGATTCAACAACTGAATGACAGCACAATCGAAATGATATTCGATTTAACAAACTTACTTTATCAGCGGGGTGGTTTTTGGCTTAAAGTTGAACTTCTTTAACTTCAGAACACCCACTTTGGAGCTGGTTGCGCTCCCCGTGGTACCACTCGCCATGGCACTTGTGGTCGATGAGCTTTGAACGGCGGTGATAAATTTGGAGAGCTTGATACGTTGACCTTCTTCTGCTCCAGGCACGTATGCTCCTGATGGGGTATCTGATCGAGATCGAGTAGTTCTCTTCCGCTTTACCCCTGTAGGAACAGTTGGTACTATTTTTGTATCCTCTGTTTTTCAGAAATAGTGCATGAAAATTAAATGGCGGAACGGATAAAGTACTCAGATTTTATTATGAAGAATTCTCTTACCTTGAAGATTAACTTGCTTGTCATCTGGGGCAGCTGCCTTCTCTTCGGATATTGCTTCGAGTTCTTCTACACTATCAGCAATCACCTCGACTTTCTCATTGGATGGCTCTGACTTGTCCGAAGGAATTCTTTCCGAACTTCTCTCAATTTTGCGGAGAAAGGCCACCAACTGGTCCATCAGAATCAGTGGCCGACTACACCAGAAGAATCAGCATTAAGATGCTTGTTCAGAATAACTCAAATTTAAAGGCTGCGAGTACTTATAGAACTTGGAGATTGGCCTTTACAGAATTCCTTGGCGATGTATGGTTTCTTGTTGTTCACATTGCTAAACATGTGCGACAAGCGCATTAGCACGGTCTCATCTGAAAGTTCTTCTAGCACCATCCGAGAAGGATCTGTATTCCCTTCATACTTGTATCCAAGGTTGATACGCTCTTTGAGTGGTTGGATTCTTCTCTTGAGGAAACTGAATGCTATCCCCACCCCAGTCAAGCCTTTATTCTTCAAAGATTGAACTCGCTTTAGCAAAGCAGGCACATCCTTGGCTTCTTCAGTGGTTGGCTTTGTGTTCCAATTGGATAGATCCATTGGATACCATCCATCTTTGACATGACAGCTCTTTCCATGATTCCCTGATGTATTACAATTACACAGGAATAGGATTAGTGTATAATAAAGTACATTAATCGTAAATACTATAGAAAGAGTACTCGTTCTCTGACTACTCACCGATTATGAACCACTCGGACTTCCAATCTCCACACGATTCCTTAAGGGGCATGGAGAACCACTGTTCTTTCATCCTTTGGCGGAATTGAATTCCCGCTCCTCCAACCACTTCCATCCGTTGGAAATTTGGATGGGGCTTTATATGATACAAAGTGCGGAATAGAGCAAGATTCGGATTGATACCAAGAAATGTTTCACAAGCATGTACAAAGACAACAATGTTCAGAATCCCATTAGGATTCAGATGATGGAGTTGGAGTTTGTAAAAATCAAGGAGCTCACGGAAAAAAGACAAGATTGGAAGGCCAACTCCGCGCTCACAGAAAGACACGAATAAAGGAATTTCATTTGTGTTTTCAGTGGGAAATTGTGCATTGAAGCAAGCTCTCCACTCAAGAGTTTCCTGGGACAAAAGCAAACCTTGCTCCACCAGGTCACGGAGATTTCCTTCCTTCGCAGTGCAATACTTCCAAGCATCAGCGGGAGAAGGATGAGTTTTGCAATCTGGCTTTGTGTGCTTTTTTCTCCGCAGGCTTAGCAGTAGTGGCTTTCTCTGTGTTTTTGGCATCAGTTTTCTTTTGGCCCATGGTTGCAGATCGAGTTAAAACTTTATTTTTCTCTCGCATTCACAAGAGATGAAAGTAGAGAAAGTTCTAAATGCTTAGGAAGCTACAATAAAGAGACAAAAAGCAATGGCGTTGCGCTCAAATTTACGAAACAAATGAAGGTCTCACTTTAGATTTATAACCTTCGGTTAGGGTTACTATTTGGAACAGTATCTATGGCGTAACGTATTCTGTTACAGGGAAAGGTTTGGTTTTCCTAAGTTAGCATTTCCCGGCGAAAATATCGGATTCAATAACAACAGAATCCTGGTGATTGTTCAGATCTTCAAATCAAAGATATTCTTTGATTCAAAGCTCAGGGGCTGCTAGCGGATAATCTGGGATTTGATTCCTTCCGAGATTTAAGGCGGAAAGTCGTGGAAAAAGATCTTTAACTGGTTTTAACAAAACCACTCGTAGATACGGAATTATAGTTGATCAATTCTTACATTTGGAGACAACTCGAAAGTTGTTGCGCTTATATGGATGTTCGAAAAAGCACGCAGATTCTTGTGGAGACAATTATCGAGTATGTATTAGCATCCATTGCTTAGAGTAAATAAAGGGAGCAGTACTTGATCCAACGACTACTTAAAAGTACTCGTGGATTCAGAGTCGCATTTGAAAGATACAATTTCTTTTAAGCCTATTATGCTTTATTCAAGACCTTTGACTAGTTTTAACAAAACTACTCGAAATTCAATGGTTGCATCTACTTGGTGCGCACCATTAGACTACTCAAGTGAAATTCAAGATTAGTTTTTGGAACTTTTGATTGCTTAACAAGTACTCGAAGGCTCAAGGGCTACGCCTGTTGGGTGCATCAAAAGATGCGCTCTAAAGAAACTACTCGTCAGAAGAGATTTGAGCGTCTTGGGCTTAGCTCTAACTACTCGAAGAGGTTAAAAAGATTCAAGAGTTGAAACAAAGGCACAAGATGCTCGGGGGCTTGTGGGGCCAGGATCCGTAGGGCCACTCATCTAAGGAATTAAACTACTCGATATGGAGAGTTATGATCCGACTGCTTTGGACTAGCCAGATAAGGTATCAGACGATGTAGTCAAATAGTAAAACTACTCGTATTCGAATAGTATACATGATAGATTACCTTATTGTAACCTTCTAGGTCGGATACGAGTAGTCTTTGTAATTGATTTGTAACTCTGCTCCCCGGGTATATAGGGAGGAGCATGGACCCCCTCAAAACAACTCAACTCACGTGCAATACAATCAAGCACACATGACGTAGGGTATTACGCTACTCGCGGCCCGAACCTGTCTAAATCTTTGTGTTGTTCGTGCACTGTCGTTCCTAGAACTTGGCGAGACCCACTAATCTACTCTCTGGGGTACCCCCAGATAGACGTGCTCGACATAAATCATTGACAGTCTTTGTGCTATTTTGGCCCAGAGGTGACGTGGTGGTGGTCCACATGTCATGTCCGGTCACTGCTCGGTTGTCGATGGCTTGGATGGCCTCCCAATCGTGCTTCACGTTATGTACGGCTAAGGGGGGTAGCCGACCGAATCATGCATTCGGCAGATTTAGTCAATTACACCCACTATAGAACATATTTGTCCATATTGCACCTGCACAATGAATAATCACCAAAACTTATGGAAATGATTAGAATTAGGCCCTATAGATATGGTGAAAGATTCCATTGTGTTTATTTTATACTCGGTTGAAGGTCGGAAATCAGGCCGTAACGACCACCAACAAGCTCCCCCAAACATAGATATTTGCTCGTCCCGAGTAAAGAATTAAAATAAGAGAAAGACTAAGATAAGGGTTCTTTCATGAAGTGAACAATTGCATATTGAGTATTCCAAACCTTTCTCCATACATGTGAATTTGAAGTGGCTACTCCCTAAATCTTGGGTGGTTGATGAACGGAACGGCTCTTACGACAAGACCTTCTTGATCATCCTACATTCCGGATTTCCAGATTTTTCACAAATAAATGACCCTTGTCCTTTCATCCCTGATACTCTCGACTCTCTGGAGTCACTCTTTCTTTCCACTCACTCTCTTTTGTATGTCTTCTTTGGTCTCTCAGGTGGTTATCTTGTCAAGACACATATTTCTGTCAAGTCGAAGATTGGTTCCTAGAGATTATGTCGGTCACCCTTGATCAAATTGCAAGTTTGGAATGAAGAGCTCATTGTTGGTCCTCAGCCTCATGACCCCTTTCTTTTTTTTCTTCTTCCCCTTTTGGGAACTCTCTTCTTTTTTTCTCTTTTTTGTATAATTGGACTTTCATGAGACCTATATATATATATAGTCCTATATATATATATATATATATATATATATATATTTCGGGTATCACCAAGGCATGAGGACTTCTAATGCAGCTCTGATGATAAATATTCTTGCAATCGATCTAGGGCAACATGCCTATCTTCCAGGGACTCAAAATTCGACAAGACATTATAATAGTCATGACAAATTTTTCATAAGTGATCTCTCAAGCAAATATGTCAAGTAAATGTAGAAGTATATGGAAAGGATGAAAGGATAGGGTATGATTTTATATTTTCAAAATAAATTCACCTGAATACTTGAATGAGCAAGAGGTTTGTTTTATCAAGTCATATCGCATTCATCAACAACTTAGATCAGGGGATCCTAACATGAAAGATTTCACTGGCATGTGGATACTTAATTTGAAATAAACAATAGGAAAAGTTCATGGCGTGAAAGAAAACCGAGAACGTTTCATTTAAATGATGTGAGCATGTTTAAAATTTCAAACGTGACAACACAGAGAAAGATAGAGAGGGGTAAGGAGTGCAAACCAACGTGTATGTGTGCGAAGGGGGTGAGGAAGGCTAGTTCGGCCGAACCACCTGGTTCAGCCGAACTGGCTGCTGCGCACACCCTCGTCTTTCTTTGTTCCTGTGTCATTCCTATACTCATGTGTCTCTTTGTTAAGCAGGGCATACTCCGGTTGGCTCAAATGCACCAGCTGGAGTGTCACTTTTATTCATTTTCATTCAACTCAGAATTTATTTTATTCATCAAACTAAGAATTGGAAACAAATAGATCGGAAAGGGAAAATAGTTCAGATCACCCTAAACATTATTCTAAGGAAATAAATGGAGGAAACTAAATCGAACCAACGAACTAAACTAATGGTGCTCTATCTAAAACGAAACGACCGCGAGACACTATTCTGCAGGTGGATCATAAAGCTGTGAGTGTCCTGTGGCTTTGGCGAGCCTCTTGAATTTGGCTGTGAAAGCTTGGCAGGGGACATTGATCTTGTCACCCTTGTCCATCTGCCAAGGCTCGCCTTCAGCGACCTTCTCCTCCAAGTTGTTTAGATTCGGTCATATTGCGCCAGCTCATTCATCAAGCTCTCAACTGTGGGCTCCTCTTCTTTCTCCTACTCGAAGTGCCCATGACTTTTTTCGTTGGTGGGGTTTTTGAGGATTTTGCTTGTGATACTCTTGGAGAGGGAACCCTTGGGTGAGAAAAGGTCTTTGGACAAGGATTGGGTGGCCATGGTGGCTAGGTATGCCAACTCTATGTTTGGGAAGGTGACGGAGGAAGACGACGGTCTCTAGAATAAATCGAGAATTCTCGATCGAAAGACAATTTTCCCGATGTTTTCCTCACGACTTTGGGATAAGATGGGATAGAGATAGTATCTAGGATTTAAATGGATGCTCATGGGGCAAAGGGTTGCCTTCAGCCGAATAATGGTTTGGCCGAAGTGTTCCAGTTTGCCAGAACCAATGTGGTTTGGTATGCCCAGAGTGCATCCAGGAGCTTATCTTTTCCAGCGCTTTCCTATCTCATTGATGGTCTTTTGCAGAATGTTCTTGATCTGCGTATTGGATGTTCTAATTGACCACTAGTTTGGGGGTGATAAGGTGTGGCTATAATATGTTGCTCCCCCAAACTTGGATAATCCCAAAAGTGGAGTCAATGAAATGGGAGCCTCTGTTGCTAATTACTAGCATAGGGATGCCAAAGTAAGGAAAGATGGAACATTCACTTAGCATGCCTGGAGTCTGCGGTTCGATAGGGCATGGCTTCTACCCATTTTAGAGACGTAATCTATGGCTACCAAAATAAACTCGGACTTGTCTAAGTTAGGGAAAGGACCCATGGAGTCGATCCCCCAAACATCAAAGAATTCTACTTGAAGATTACTGGTGAGTGGCATTGCGTCTCTAGTGCTTATATTTCCGTGTTTCTGGCAACGTGGGCATCTTTTGTTAAATTCCTTAGCATCCTCATACACGCTAAGAAAATAAAGCCCACATTGCTAGACCTTGGCATTTGTTCTGAACGCTCCATAGTGACCTCCATAAGGTGATGCATGATATCTCTCCAAGATAGGTCCCTCAGGTGCAGGTATGCATCGTCTGAGGAGTCATATCCGGAACAGATATCGGTCATCCCATAGTTGAAGTCTGCTCTCATAAACCAATCTTTTCCTATTTTCACCTGAAGGGACGTACCCTGACACCATGAAGTTGACTATGTTGGCGTACCACGGCTCTAGTATTGTGACCTTGAGGAGCGTATCATCCCGTGAGAAATCGTCAATGGGGTGATCAAACGGGACTTGTATCCGAGACAGACCCAATGGATGAGTCTTGGTTTTGCATCCTATTTGGTCAAAAGATACTTCAGAGCAGCATGGTCTGAATAGACTATGACCTTTGCCCCAACTCGGTAGGACCAGAATTTGTCTATAACAAACACAACTGCTAAGAGTTCCTTTTTCTGTGGTTACGTAGCTGAGCTGGGGCCAGTGAGCATTATGCTAGTGTATGAGATAGCATAATGCTTCTTGTCCTTAGATTGACCCACAACAGCTCCTACGGCATAATCGCTCGCATCACACATGATTTCTAGTGGGATGCTCCAGTCGGGAGGCTGGATGATGGGAGCGGAATTGAGTGCTTTCTTGAGTGTGTGAAAGGCAGCATAGCACTCTTCATCAGAGACGAAAAGGGGCTTGGCTAGGAGATTAGTTAACGAACGGGCTATTAGAGAGAAATTTTTGATGAAACACCTATAAAGCCCGCCGTGGCCATGGAAACTACGAATCCCCTCTATGTTGGTGGGAAGTGTAGGCATAAGGTCATGTTTAGGAGTAGGATAGGGGAAGATGATTGCTTCTGACTTTGAATCTAGTATTTCCTCGATCAAAGACGAATCTTCGTGACACTTTCCTTGTGACCCTAAGATAAGATGAGATAGAAATATGATGTGTATGAAGTTTAGGAGTAATCCCTTTTAAGTATTGGACTGAGTGTCCAAAGATTGATTGATCTTCCTCCAGGACCGTGAAATTCTGTTGGGTTTCAACGTTACGGGGTTTGTCACTGATGGTCACTGGAGTGTGTTTGTCCTTAAGGAGGAAGGCATCCTTCAGTCCTGGGGGAAGAGGCTTAAGTTCGATGGGAGGATGAATTTCTTCTCCCTCCATAAAGAATTGGACATCTTCTTCTAGGATAGGTTGCTCTAAGTCTGTCAAATATGTTGACATGACCTCCTCTATAGGATCAGGATCGGGGTCCGCCTCAATAGGTGTGTTCAAGGAATAGGAATAAGAGACTGGGACAAGTTCTTCTCCGATCCTAAGCTCTACTAGCTGGTTCATTGGTGAATTTTCTAGGATTTTCATGATTGGTCTACCAATAAAGATGGAGTGTGTGGAGTCATTGGGTAGGTCAAAGATATGGAAATCCAGGAAAAGTTCAGGGTCGTTAATTGTTGACACTTCTTACGATCCAGTATCAGGATTGACAATCCCATTACTGGGGTAAGAAGTGTTTCAGTGGTTTTCCTTATGGCTTAGTAAAATATATAAATATTCTGCAAGCGCACAGAATCACCGTTGTAGCACTTCACCAGGGAGTATTCCAAGGTATCGTAATTTATATTTCCACAGGGAAGTTTATGGCAAGAGTACTAGCAAAAAGATATTCGAGACTATCAGAGAAGGGTACACGACTGACAAGACGGGGGATAACGGTATTGGATAGGAGTGGACATACCGTGACACGCACCTCAAGGGAGACTTATCTAAGAAAGAGAAGGAGTAGATAGTTGGGAGGACAACGAGAAGAGATAGAGGATTCCTGGGTATTGTCTATCTGAGTTACTTGGGTTAGAATACAAGGGTTGAGAACTAGCTCTAACAGATCAAGATAAGCTGAGACCTCGACTTCGGGACACAGAACCGGAGATACGCAGAAAGGGATGAGAAGGGGTGCCTCCAACCCTACACGTTTGGAGATCCTATAGGCCGAGCCAGGCGTGATGGGTTACGAAGACCGTATAGGACTGTCAGCACCTAACGGTTACTAGCTCTGTGGCAGCTCAGGGATATTCTAATGTTGCAGACTAGTCTAGGTACCACACCTACACTAGACTACAACTACTTACTCCGCTAGCAGAAGCAAGCAATCCTATCAATACCCCAGTGATAGTTCACCCCAAGTATTAAGCAGAAACGAAGAACCCGCCAAGGCAAAGACTTGAATCTAGAACTGGGAGAACTAGGATCACAACAACTATAGTCTAAACCAGAAATAATTTTAACTAGACTAAAGTAGAAGCAAGATATAAATAACTCAGATAAGATGACAAAGATAACTATATTGATAACTCAAAGTCTTACAGAAAGAAAAGGAAAAGATGCAAGAGCTAATACCAGAGCTTCTGAAGATGACTCCGGAACCTCCGAGGCACAGCTCGACTCAACTCTAACTCCCAACTAAACTATCATAACTCTACTAGAATGAAGAGTGGAAAATGAGCTCCTTGGCTTGGTGTCTGTTTACAAGTGAGTGACCCCCCACTATTTATAGCTTGAGAAGGTCGGTGAAGATGGAGTGGCAGCCAAGGGAGTGGGAGGCGGTGCTCCGGCCAATTCGGTCGAATCCTTGGATTTGGGCGAATGGGTGGATTCGGCCGAACCCTCCAATTTGGCTGAACCACTGCATGCACCACCCTTGCTCCCCAAGGGCTGGGATTTGCTCCTTTGGTTGGTTTGGCAGCTAGGGGCGGTTCGGCCGAAGGCCTAGGTTCGACCGAACTGGGCCTGGCCCGTGGCCGGCCCCCTCTGCACCGCCTTTGCTTCCTAGGCTTCGTGCATGACTTGATCCAGGTGGTCTTCATGTTGGTTCAGCCCAGAAGTGGTGGAGGCCATCCACGTGTCATGCACGGTCATTGCTTGGTCATCGTTGTCGTGGACGACTATCGGTGTCGTATACGGCTAAGGGGGGTAGTCGACTGAATCATGTCGTTCGGCCGAATCGGTCATTTCTGCCCCCTATAGCACGTATTTCTCGTTGTTGTACCTGCACAAGTGAAACTCACCAAAACTCGTGGAACTTTATTAGAAGTAAACCTAAGTACATGGAATGTCACATATATCCTCTTTTCTTCCCGAGTATTGGTGGTAAAAAACGTGCCGTAACGACCGCCAACAAGCTCCCCAAGGCTTAGACCTTTGCTCGTCCTCGAGCAAAGATAAAAACTTAGGCTCAGTGGATCAGGAGTTGCTACAATGTCAATATCTTGCAGGTAATCTTTATAAACAACTAGTACTCAAAATACTCGAATCATCGGCAAAGTATTAAATCACCATTTTACCTATGGGGCTTATAGAAATCTCCTTGTCTTGGGCGGTTGAAAGGTTGAACATTTTGATTTAGTTTTATTCCACTCTACTCTTTTCAGGATCCCATCTCGAAGTTTCCATAATTTTGTGAAAAATGTAAGTTGTTCCTCAATTGGCACGCTCGATCACTCAAGTGGTATTTGAATCCTCACCAAAGGCTTGTGCCTTCTTTTCATCCTAAAA
Source organism: Echinochloa phyllopogon (assembly GCA_033239725.1). Taxonomy (NCBI): domain Eukaryota; kingdom Viridiplantae; phylum Streptophyta; class Magnoliopsida; order Poales; family Poaceae; genus Echinochloa; species Echinochloa phyllopogon. The sequence continues at coordinate 32,254,042 of BTCW01000014.1, read as the reverse complement.
TCTAATATGGCTTTTGTGTGGCTTAGGGACAATGGATGAAGGCATGCATGTATCTTATATTTTGCTAAGTGAAAGACCGGACCTTTGGGGAACCAAATCACACCTTTAGATCAAGAAGTGCAAGTGTGTGGAGTATGTGGAGTGGAATGGAGTGGAATGTGGTGGAACTCCTTGGGATGATTCTTCCTCTCCTTGACTTATTCTCGAGAACATGGGCTATCTCTTTTTGCTCATATTTTTTGTCATGCCATTTGGTATGCTTTTCTTATTTCTTATTTTTGCCATGCTCTTTGGCATGCTTTTCTTTTTCTCTTTATTTTTGCCATGCTTTTCTTTTTACATATCTCATGTCTCTATTCAAGGATATTTGGAGAGGAGATTATAGAACATGGAGTATTTATTTTGTGCGTGGATGATGGAAATGTTTGCTAACTCCCAGTGTAGGAATTGCAAGTGAGAGGTGGTGTGTACGTGAATCTTGATCTTAGAAGCATGAAAGTCTCACTCAAAGGTCACAACAATTTGACAAAACTCACTAAGATAACAAGCAGCATATGAGTGGAAGGTTTCAACTAAACTAAACATATGGCTTTGGTAGGAATTTCTTACCAATGAGGAACTTGTTTTATTTTTCAAAGCACAAAGCATCCGAGATTTTCACCATACTAAGAGCAAAAGTAAAACTTAACCACAATCTCACTATATCATTCCTTACAACAATTTAGACTTGGAATAAAGCATGTGCTCCCACAAGGTTTTCAGGTTCATTTTTACTCATGCCAATTAACTCAAGTACTATCAAGCAACTAGACGTAACAAAGCACTCGCAAGATTAATGACAGAGGAACTATTCATCATTTCCAAAGTGAGAGACATATGGTTCATTCCATGCATAGTCGGGAGTTAATTTTATTCAAGGGAAATATTTTTGGTGTTTTTATTTTAAGATGGAGATAAAATGGAAAAGGGAAATGGCAAATGCAAAATCAAAGTGCTGAGAGGGACATAAAACACACTTGGTAGGCGTCCTCCCCCAAGCTTGGATCTTTCACTGATAGGGTCGAAACCTTGAAAAATATTCTTTCATCTGATCCATCTGTTGCTGGACGTTGTACCGTAGGGAGTCCAGCATGCTGCTATTCTCTTGGTGGTACTGAGAATGGCGTGCCAGAGTGCCTTCCGTGTTCCGGGTACGATCATCGAGGAGGTCGACTTGGTCGGAGATGTAAGATAACTCCCGACTGACGTCGTAGCCGCTGGGTGTGGAGAAGCGTGCGGACTGAGAGTGCCTAGGGAAGTATGGCTGGGAGGCACTATCGTACCCCCCTGCATACCACCCCTGGGAGTACTAAGAGTCCGTACTCTGGGAGTAGTCCCAGTGGCTCGTGGCGAAGTAATCTAGGTCCTAGGATTGTCCAGAGCCTCCTGCTCTTGACGTCCCAGCACCGGTGTACTCACCAAAGGCTGCCTCAAATGCAGTCGTATGTCGGTTTGGCTGTTTTGGTGAAGTTGCTGGTTCCTGTGCGGTGAAGATCCGGCATCACGCCTAGCTCGTTCCTGAGTGAATGGTCCTTCGCCTGCAACACTGTGCCGAGCGGGCTCTCTCCGAGGGGGAGAATCATCCGACTCGGTACTCAACTGAAGAGTTAGTTTCTGAGCGGTATACAACCTCAGCTCTGCACAGGGCAGTGGCCTTTGGTTGTATAACCGCGGTAAATCATCACTAGTGTTGCGTCGGGCGCCCGTCGTATCATGTGGCCTTGCACAAAGTGCTCGGCACCCACAACGGAACACACTGTCTCTATGTACGTGACTTGGGCGCCCTCCAAAACGCCTAACTGATTAGCGAGGTGAGTGACTAGAGAAGTCACTGCCACACTACCCACGCGAGAGTAATGGGACAGCCAATGGGTAACCATATCCTTAACTGGAGAAACAACAAGTTGCTTGACCATGGCATAAAGAAGCCACAACTCGGCTGTATTAACGGGACGCAAATCCGAACGCGGAAACACTGTCATAGCCATCCACCGATGCATGAAATGCAAGGTGGGGTTATGAATGTTATTGGTGCGCGGAGAAGAACAATTGGTGCTTCCAGAAACCTTTTTCCAAAACCCGTCCCGACTAAACCTTTTCAAAGCTTTGGCAGGATCCAAAGAACAATGCCTGGCAAAACAAAGAGCCATGCTCAAATCCCTCCAAGAATAGAAGTACTCTTGGTTGAAAAATCGAAAGCGAACACCCTCCCGTTCAGATGAAAGAGTCGAAAGAAATTTGAGGGTGAGGAGGTACGAACCTTGTTCGTTGACACGCCAGAAGTTGCCCCAGCCAACGGCTTCGAAGACTTCTGGGAATTCTTCATCCATACCCCTTCATACGAGCAAGTGCTGCTCAAAATCACGGGTATGCTCAAACTCCTTCAAGCGCAGCATGTTGAAGACGTTCCGCTCCCGGTCCGTCCGGAGGATGATGTCACCCTTGTTCAGGAGCTGTCGGGTTGGGTGCGAGGCAGAGCCTCTCCCAAAGTCGGCTGCCCCCGACTCGTCCACCTCCATCCGGCTTGAACCGCGGGACGGGGCTGGGGAACTCCCAGCATCATCTGAGTGTTTGCTCAGCCGGGCAGAGCGACGGAATGCGGAGAAGATCTTCAACATGCTACCTGCAAAATGTTAGCGCAACGACTACCCGAAGGACTGAATATATGGGGTTAGCACAAGTAAAACAAATCAGTCGTTCAAGAGGGTTAGTCATTCTTGTAGGGATGAAGAACCACCACAAAAAGTTAGTCGTTCTTTTGGGTGTCGGAAACCACCACAAACACGTTCAAGTTTCAGCACAAGGATCAAACAAAAGCAAAATATTTTTGTGATTTTTCAGCAATGCAGGTGAACCAACTTGAGCAAGAACTAGAGAAGAACTTGAGCAAGAACTTGAGAGAGAGAGAGATTCTAGCAGAAACTTTTCATTGTGAGATGGTGCAAGGAAGCAAGCAAGCAATGGGTCGTATTTATAGGCAAGAAGGAGAGCAGGGGCTCATTCGGCCGAATTGCCTGGTTCGGCCGAACCAGGCATGTGTTGCCTAAGCACTCCAGGTGAGTGCAGCTCCCACCTTTGCTTTGGTTGCACGCAAAGTTTTGTGGCCAGCACTAGAGTATGGTCATGTGAGTGGATTTTAGTGGTCGGTGAGATGCAAACTTGACATGACCAAAGTGAAAGTTAGTGGAGTCACCCCCATGCTGCCATGTTTTGTGATACTTGGTGAGTGTGCAGCCATGTTGAGTGGGGTAGACATGTTTTGTGCTGGTTGGTGATGATGGTAAATAAATGGAGATGTTCTAGAAGGGGTAAAAATGTTGAAAATTACCAATTACACCCGCTTCAAATAAAATTCAGCATGCTGTCCATTTATTTTTACCATGCTTGCAATTTTTCTAATCTCTTTCAAATTAATTGCACAAGTGGTTCATTTATTTTGGAAAGGGAAACATGCAAATGCAATGATGGAAATTAAAATTTGGAAGGGAAACATGGGATACATACCGGTTTTCCTCGCGGCGAGAGCTCGTGTTTAAAGTCCGCGAGCGGGACTCCTCCTGTCTTCAGTTGTTTTTGTCATCGTCCGATCCCGGAGTGGGTGATTCGGGCGATGCAACCTTCTTCCGCCACGCCTTATTGTTCTTGTTCTGTGTCGGTGGTGGTTGACGTCTCCTTTCATTCTCCCAGTGTTGCTCCATCTGTGGCTTGGAAACAACCACCTTGACCTGCGCCGGGTTAGTGAAATCTTGAATTGGATTAGTACATACCTGGGAGCATTTCTCCGCCCTAGGCTTGAATGTGAATTTTTCTTCCTTGCCATTGATGTTCAAGCTGATTTCTCCGGCTCCTACATAGATGTTTGCATTGGCAGTACTCAGAAACGGCCTCCCAATAATGAGAGGTGTCTTCGTGTCGACCTCCATATCAAGTACCACGAAGGCCACAGGCACGAAGAATTCCCAGATTTTCACCGGAATATCTTCAGCTATTCCCGTAGGATAGCGAATTGATTGATCCGCTAGCTGCAAGTACATAGTCGTAGGGGACAAGGAAGTATGGTTCAGTTTATCGAACACTACCTTGGGCATAACACTGACGCTTGCTCCCAGGTCACACAGGGCGTGGTTGAAGTGTTGCTCCCCGATCGAACATGTGATGGTGGGGCATCCTGATGGGGGTGGGATACACGAACAACTTGGGTTCAGAATCAGAACAATTACTGTTCTCCGGCAACAGCGCCAGAAAGCTTGTTGGCACTCCTTACGGCCTACAGATAAATCCGCAAGCGAACAGATACCGATGTAGCTTTCACCCGGGAGTATTCCAAGGTATTGATTTCCACGGGGAACGAGAAGTGAACTAATTCTAAACTAACTTGTTCAAGGGTAATGGGATGGAGTGGATGACAACAACAAAGAGGGAAGAGAAGCGATAAGAGGGTAGAGAGGGTACGAGTCTGATAGAGGCAGTCTACTGATTAACTGAGTAGATCAGAGGGTACAACTAGATACTTGCTACGGGACAACAGAACCTATGGCACATAGAAAGGGATGAGAAGAGGTGCCACCAATCCTACACTCTGGGATCCTACAGGCCGAAATGAACGTGATGGACTACATAGGCCGTATAGGACAGTCACCACCTAATGACTACCACCTCCGCACACTCAGGGGCAAACTAAGTTAACCTCAAGTCTAGGCACCACGCCTACACTAGTCAGCTAATACTTATCTCCTATAGAAAGATAAGCATCCAAGCCAAGCAACCAGTATACAATTATACCAATCAACTAAGCATTGAACGAAGAACCGGCAAGCAAACAGAAGTAAGAACTGAATGCTCAATTAATTAGAAAGAGATACAAGAGTTACCAGACACGACCCGAATGTTACTTGAAGCAGAGCCGCATACGTAGAGGTACAGCTGGAAGAGGGGCCGACACTCCGGCTCCTCCCCAGACGCTCACCTCTCCTCTCTCCCTATCTTCTAAAGATACAAGTGGCAGCGCTTCGCTAATGCCTCACTCTCTTGTGTTGTGTGTTTTTCAGATGAAGGAGGGCCTCTATTTATAGTGGCCAAGGACAGTGCAGGGGAGAGTAGCAGCCGAGGCAGTTGGGAGGCGGTGCTGGGCTGTTCAGCCAAATCCCCCGGTTCGGCCGAACTACCACGTGCACCGACCTGGCTCCCCACGGCCTATATCAACTGCTAGGAGGCGGTGCTATGCTAGGGGCGGTTCGGCCAAACTGCCCAGTTCGGTCGAACTGGGCTTCTAGCCCAGCACCGCCTCTCCCCTCTGGTCCTTCTGGGTTGCTTCTTCTTGGTGGTCTTCGTGCTATTTTGGCCCAGAGGTGACATGGCGGTGGTCGATGGCTTGGATGGCCTCCCGATCGTGCTTCGCGTCATGTACGGCTAAGGGGGGTAGCCGGCCGAATCGTGCATTCTGTAGATTTAGTCAATTACACCCACTATAGCACATATTTGTCCATATTGCACCTGCACAATGAATAATCACCAAAACTCATGGAAATGATTAGAATTAGGCCCTATAGCTACGGTGAAAGATTCCATTGTGTTTATTTTATACTCGGTTGGAGGTTGGAAATCAGGTCGTAACGACCGCCAACGGGTGGCTTGAGCTCGAAGTTGCCATCTCCGACAGACGAAGTTGGTCCAACACGCACGTTCTCGCTTGATCGAGCATAGAACTCGTGGATCATCTTGCTTTCCATCCTCGATGTTGAAGCTGTGCCGACGATAGGAAGGACTGGGCTCGTCGGAATGAGTTGCTTCTGAGGAGGGACAACACGGGGTCGGACCTTCCTCACAAGTGACTCTGGATTATCTTGATAATTTGACGGTTGTTGGAAACCAGTCATGCACTGCTGTGCTTCACAAGACCAATGAATTGAGCAAGGATAAACCCGCTTGAGTAGTGGTATACTCAACTATGATAGCTCGAGATAAATGTTTAAAAGTATTCTAGCCACTTGCTTCCTCAGCAACGGCGCCAGAAATGCTTGTTGGCACTTCTTACGGTCCAATATCAGGATTGTGAATCCCGGTACTGGGGTAAGGAGTGTTTCAATGGTTTTTCTTATGGCTCAGTAAAATAAATGAATATTCTGCAAGCGCATAGAATTACCACTGTAGCAATTCACCAGGGAATAATTCGAGGTATCATAATTTATAATTTCCACAGGGAAGCTTATCGCCAGAGTACTAGCAAACATATATTCGAGACTATCGGAGAGGAATACACTACTAACAACATAGGGGTGTAACGGTATGTAAAAACCCAAGGTTTAATTATGCTAATGAGAATAATTAAACCTAAGTTACATAAATATGTCATGCATGTTTCATACATATGCACTTGTATGTTTGTGTTTGCACTTAAATTAAATTGGTGCAAATGTGTGCATTTAAAACAATTTAAAATTCAAACCTACATGAGAAGCATCGTTTCATGTTCATAATATCATGTTTACATATGCTAATCATTATTATAATCCTATATGCTTCATATGCATCATGTATGTGCATGTGTTCATGTCCAAAACTTCATTTTTGGTTATCTCCTCTTGTAGGCCCCAAATTCAAATGACTTTTGTTCAAATTCTAATTCAAAAGTGCCCAAATTTTTTTACATATTTGAAAACCAGAGATCAGTATCTTTCCAATGGTATAGTGCAAGTTTAATGCTTTCGATTATTAATATTTCAAAATGGCAGTCAACTGTTTGGTCAAACACTAATTTTAAATTAGGTAAAACATGACTTTTTGTCCTTTTGACCAAGCCACCATTTGAAATATATTTGAAAACTTGAAATTTATGTCACACCAAAAGATTCTTCATTGTGTGATCTTCAAAACTAGCCACTTGTTTTTGAAAAATATGATATCTATACATTTGAAAATTTGTGCACAAAATGGCTACTTGAAAAGGGATTCTGAAAATTTGAATTTCAAATCTTTGACTGAGAGTAAAATGACCTGATGTACTTTTTGGTAAACTTTTGGCAAAAACTTTCTATACCAAATTTGTAGAGATCTAAATTCTCTACAAGCTGTAGTTCAAAACTTTTTGACATTTAGTTCAAAAATTCGGCGCAAATTTGAATTCAATCATAACTATTTGCGGTTTGAACCTACCTCTCACTAGGCGGTCCCACCGCCACGTAATCCCCGGCCCGCTCGCCAGCCCGGCCGCACCGCCTGGCCGCCAGCCACGCGCCAGTGCTGCCGCCTTGAGCGCCACGCGCCCCTGCCCGGCCTTAGGCTGTTCGCACTAGTCACCCTCTACTCTACACTCTAAAAGAGAATATTTTGTCCTGGTCATCGAGATTCTCTACTCTAAATCACTTTCTTCCGCACTCGTTCAAACTCTATCTTACTCTCTATACCAACTACCACCACGCGGGGCCCACAGTAAGTTTTTTATCCTTCACCTCTCTCTTCTCCCTCCTCTCTCTCTCTTTTATCCTCTCCAGCTCTCTCCTCGGCGTCTCCGCCATCTGCCCTCCCCTGCGCCGCCGCCCTCTCCTCCTCCCCCGTGCCACTCTCTCCCCTCCACCAGAGGCCGTCGGTGCACCCCATCCACTCCACCACCGCCGCCTCTCCCCTCCCCGGCCATCAGTGCGCCCGCAACGCCCCCCCCCCCCCCCCCCCGCTACTCTCTCCCGCCGCCCCTCCCCATCTACTCCACCAATACCGCCCCCTCCCCTCCCCGACCATTTGCGCGCCCGCGACGGCCCCCCCGCTACTCTTCCCCACCTACTCCACCACCACCACCCCATCCCCATCCCCTTCCCTCCTCTGTGGGCCAAGTTAGGTGAAAAAGAGAACCAAAGCGCGGCGGCGGCCGAGCGGGTGGTGCGAGGCGGCAGGCGGTGCGAGGGGCCGGGCGGGCGATGCGAGGCGGCCGCGTCGGAGGCCTTCTTGGGTGGCAGGGCGGAGCCACGGTCGGGCGGAGCGGCCGGGCCGGATCGAGCGGCAGGGCGGAGCATAGCAGCGGCGGTTGGGAGGCTGCACGGGGCTCGTTGCCGCCCTCACATGCATAGGTGACGTCGTTGAAGCAGATCCCCAATCCTCCGCCCGCGGGTCCTCGCGGCAGCGGTAGGCGGAGCTCGGGGGCCGGGAAGGTGCGCACGCTCCTCCTCCTCGGCGCACATGGCGGCGAGTGGCTCCTCGTCGGCCCGCCTTCTCCTCCTCTCTCCCTGGTGGGGCTTCACGGTGAAGCCCAGTAGCAGCGGCGATGGCCAGTGTGCGACTAGGCGCGGGTGCCCAGCAAGCGGCCGGCGGCGATGTGGGGGGACGCGGGTAGCAACGGCCTACATTGACGTGGCGTTTCTCGTTCTCCTTTCTCTCTCTCTCTCTCTCTCTATTTACCGATGCCGGGATTTGTATATCGTGTACCATATGCTTTGGCGGCCCGTGCTGCAGGCTTCGAACCGGTACCCCGCACGGCATGCATGCGACATGGCGCGTACCATGCCCCGGTGATTACTCGAATTGGAATAACAAACCAAGTATCGAAGAAGGCAAAGATGTACCCTCTTTGTTAAAGCGAGTACAAGAAATGTGGCCTTCTGTGATAAATACCCGATGACATTCGACCTATTCGTCGTTATCATTTTTGGTTTTGTGACATTCTATATCATGCAGTGCAACTTAGCGACAAAAATGAGGTGTTCGTCATTTAGAGTAACTAAGAATCATCACAAACTATTGCAAAGCCAAAATTATAATGAATTTTGTTTCGTCATTAAGGAAAAATGTTAAACATCATGAATTTTCAAAAGAAAAAGACAAGACTAGGGTGGGTCCCGCCGCCAGTTGGAGAACTGGGCCCAAACTGCCAGCATGGGAAAAGATTGACCTGAGTTATAAGAAACTACGTGAGAGATACATCATTTTATGAATAATAGTTCACATAGTTTAATGTTGGATTACTTTCAATAAATACCTAGAAATTCATTTAAAATAGAAAAAGACATTTAAAAATATTAAAACTCATAGACAACAAATTATACGTAGTCTATTACACTTCAAAAATATACTGAGATATGCAAGATATATTATTTTGTAAGTTACTTCACAAGAGTGCATCAAAAGAGGAAAAGAACAAAAGAAAGACACAAAACAATGAGATTTACTAAAAAATAATTCACAAAATTAAATCAGTAAAATATATAGCGCGGAAGGGACTTGAACTCCTAACATTGTAGAGGTAAACCAGATGCCTTACCATTAGATTACAGCAACATTTGTGATGGAGGCTTTTATTCTGTTCTTTGAGTCTTATATTGTCTTATTTGAATCAGCGGGAAAAAAAGGTGCGGCCCAAGGGTATGGAACCTGAGACCTCCCGACCGAAAACCCGAAGCCTTTCCATTGGGCTATTTATATTTTATATAATGTACCGTTGTTTATGAAATCGACGGCAAAATTAGACAGCAAAAGAAAAAGGCGCTATGAAATCGGAGGCAAAATTAGACAGCAAAAGAAAAATGCGCTACCCAAGGGATTTGAACCCGCGGCCTCATGAATGGCAAGTTCGGGCCTTACCAGTTGAGCTAGTAGTACAATGACGTTTGGGTGTGGATGGTAGTTTATATATACAATTTCACATATTGCGACCACGTGGCAGCACCCAGTTGGTTGAATTGCTTCGCCACCTATCCAAAGCAGGCCAGGGGGGAGTTGAGCCACGTGGGGCGCCTAGGTTGCTCCCCGCACCATATTTTTTCTTTTTAATCTATAATTAAAATTTGCAATTAGTATTTCTTGATCATACAAACTTCAAATTTGGTGATTTTTTCCTGAGTTTTTCTAAAATCATGATCTTTCATGTCATATCGTTTTTTGCATACTTGTTTCTAGTTTCATCTCGTTTTCATATAACTTCTTTTTTTGCACAGAAAGAGAATTGATACACCATATTTTTCTATAACAATTGGTTATCTAGCTTCATATTTTGTAATGGTATAGTGAACATAAGGTTCTATCCAAGTTTGAGTTCCGTATGAGTTCAAAATTGTAATGCGCTACTTAAATCTCAAAGTTAGACTAGAGTTATAAGAAATTATATGAGAGATGTATCCAAATGTGAACAATGTATGGTCTTACTTCACTAAAGCTATCTAATTTTTTATGGCAAGTTTATAGACCAAAAGTATGTTTTCATATGAAATTGTAGAATTTTTTGAGCAAATTTGGATATTATTGTAATTATTATGTGGTAATTTGGAGAAAGAAGTTTGAATTGTCCCTAGAAGACATTTAAATTTTTCATCTCTATGACATGGACTAGAATGGAACATATGAGCCTAATTTTAATTTTTATGCAGTTTTTTGTATATTATTAGGTGCACATGTAGTTCAATTTGAGATTAACTTTGATAACCACGTACAAATTCATTTAACATATAGAAAATAGTAAATCAATTTCAAAATTTTTTAAACTTCTATAGTCTATTGCATATAAAAAATAAGTTGGTGTATATAAGATAATTATGTTTATGTGCTACTTCACAATGGTTCAATAAATAAAAAAAGAAAAACAAAAACATTAAGCATAGAAAAGAAAAAAGGCCTGTTTCAGCCCACACAACCCAACGAATGTTAGCCATCCGATTTCGATCATATGGCTATGATCGTGCTCCCGTTAATATAAAATAGGGCTTATCAAAGCCCTAGAACCAGCCCACCTCTCCTCGCCTCCCCCGCCCCCTCCACGCCTCCGCCGCCCGCTTTCTATCCTCGCCTCCCCTCTCCCCCTCACGGCTCCACCGCCCGCTCCCTCCTATCGCCTCCGCCGTCCCCTTCCACACCGCCCGCTCCCTCTCCTTGCCAACCTGCCAGACCCCGCGGCCACGCGCCAAATCCCATTCGCGCTTGCCTCGCCGCCGCCATGCCGACCTTGCCGTGCCACCACTGGCCCCTCCTCCACTCCTCCGTGGCTCTCCCCCAGCCCCTTCTTCACGAAGGTCCCAGATCTAGTGGATGGGTGTAGGGCCAAGCTGCGTGGTCTTCTACTTGTCACCGCCGCTGGATCTCCCCCAGCCCAAGCCATCGGGGTCATTTGACCGACCCATGCCTCCGCCGTTGGGTCGCCCTGGTCCTCGACTTCCCCGCTGCCATCCTGCCTAACCGCGATGGCGTTCCCTCACTGGCTAGCACAAGCTCACAGACGCCAACCTCATGTCAGAGGACATCATCCTCTCCCGGTCCATCTATCCTCCTCCTCCTCCCTTGTGTATATAAAACTCGTATGAATTGCAATTTGCATTTTTGAAGTCGGTCATTAAGTCTCCTCAGCCAGAAACACTGCATTTTTGCTAGCTGTAGGCACTGATATAGACTCTTTAACAGTGAAATTACTAGAATAATTTGATTCTTCCTGGGAATACCAAATTTTGCTGAAAATTAAGGGATAATTTGAATAATTACTATCATTTGGGATCTCTATTTGTCCAGGATTTACAAAAGAGCAAGTGTGGCTACTATAAACCAATACATATGTGCAGTTAAGCTGTGCGGTGTTGTTTTGTACTTGCTCGGTTTATTTTGTACTGTAAACCAATTCATAAGTTAAGGCTCAGTGTAAATTTAAGTGTCCTATTCTTATTCATGGGTTGCAGTGAAGGAATGGAGTAATGTAACTTAGATTAATATTATTCTCATGCTTATTTGTTCTGAAGTAAAAAAGTATCACTGATGAAGTATTGGGCAGTTCTACAGTGATTTCATCTCTACCTAGTCTTCTGTGTTTGAATAGTTCGGAATCATCGTAGACTCTAGTGCTCTGTTTAGCATATATAGACAACTCGATCTATATAGATGTTTTGGTTGTTTATCTTTGCCACTACGGAAATTTGAGCTAACACCAAGTTGGGTCTATACTCCTTCAGGCCATGGGCAACCAGTGCTTGCTCGTCTCCAAGCACATGGACGCGTCCCTCCGCTGCGGACTCAGCGAGGAGGTTGACGGCAGCCGTCTCCACCTGCGGCTAGGTTAGACGCTTCTGCCCATCTACCTGCAGTGCGACCGTGCCGGGGCTTCTGATTTACTGCTTTCAATTGAATGACTGGTAGACATGTAGAGGTAGAAAGGATAGCTTGTGTGATAAATATGCTTGTATTTAAGTGCCAATTGTTGATTTACCTCTGTCACTATTTATTTATGTTTATTTTCAATCTATTTATCTTTTTAATTTCAATGCTCTTAGCTTTGCTGTAGTGACTTCCTTAGCAGTGGCATTATCGAGTCTTCTTTCCTTTTAGCTGTATAATATGCATGCACATATCCTGTTTGATTAAATGTCACTTGGCTTATTTTCACACTTCTAGTTGGTCGGGATTCTCTGATGATCCATATATTAATCTAAACATCACATTGTAGTTCTGATAAACATCTGCAAAGTGTTGTTCAAATCTGATCACATGGAGCTGATTGAGTTTATCCTGAGATCAGTTGATTGAACTGTTACCAATTTGTATGCTTGAACTGCATTTCTTAAATCAATTTTTATCTTGCCAGCAATACAGATAGTAGTACAATATTAAGCATGTCAACCACTAACAGTTTGGGTTTTAAATCGACAGATGGAGACCAAAGGTGGTACTGAGTTTGGACATTGAGCTTAAAAGGTTTGCGGTCACCAGCTACCATTTTTACATTTGTTTCTTTCTGTTTTTCATGGGGTAGCATTTTGGTCTGGGTGGGCAGAACAGTAGATTGATATTTCAATGCCATGAAGCAAATTTTCTATGAGTTACCCAAAATATCCATTGACACTGCAGTATCAGTGTATCACTGCCACATTAGTGCAAGAATGATATATGTTCAGAGATTAAAAGTGTTCATTTCCCCAAGTATAACAAAAGAAGTATTTTGTTTTCCAGGTTGATCACTCAACTGTACTAGTGTAATACTGTGGGATATACATCCCCGGGTACCCTCAAGATAGAGGACCGAGTCCTAGTAGAACTACTCGTGTAATCCAATTAGGACTCACATATTGTAACCGACTAGAAAACTTACCATGTAACCCTGCCCCTTGGGATATATAAAGGAGGGCAGGGGTCCCTAGCTCGGCAGAGACCATACAACTCAACTCATGTGCAATACAATCAAGGACACGGGACGTAGGGTATTACGCTACTCACGGCCCGAGCCTGTCTAAATCTTTGTGTTGTTTGTGCACTATCGTTCCTAGAACTCGGCGAGACCCACAAATCTACTTCCTGGGCTACCCCCTAGCAGACGTGCTCGACGTAAATCTTCGACACTTGGCGCCCACTGTGGGGCCTACTCACCGATGCTTGACATTAGACGCGATGAGATCAAACTTCAACATTAGCGCCACAGATCGCAAGATCAATGGGAGAGCTTGATGGACCAATCATCATCAACATCAACCAACTAGGTTACTTCGTGTGGTTCCTTACTTGGTCGATTCGACAATTTACCATGAAGGCAAACGAGGATTATCGCCGAGTCCGAAGTGAGGAGACTCTGTTTCTCGTCCAATCCAAGACGGAGACAAGTACGCCGACCGAGACAAGGCGCAGGAAATCCAGCTGTGAATTACAAGAATATTACTGGCGCACACATGGATATTAAAGTGGAGGAACCATCGACTCTGTAATATTCGCAAGTCCGAGACAGAGTTGATAGCGAGTTTGATTCGCTCACTTATTCACAAGTCCGAAGCAGAAGACCAAATCTCCAGTCTACCAAAAGCTATGACAGAAGAGTTGCAGATCGAGTCAAGAAACTACTCGAGTTCAGAACTCCAGACGGAGCTACGGAGTACCAGCAGGCATCAGGATCGAGAAAAGCTGATGCTGCTATTTCGTAAATTAATCTATTTTAGTGGAGTTTTTCTACACGCACACGAAGATGCACCAGAAGATCTCCAATTTCCCGCTTGGTTCAAACGAGAGACATACTCGAGTACTACTATGCCTACATCCGGCTGCATTGACTCGCCGTACAACTATTTCGACTACTTGTCTCAACTAGTTAAAACTAGTCGAGATCCGCTGCATCGACTCACCGGTTCACCGCACGACTACTTCGACTACCTCATCTCGACTACTAGTCGAGGTCGGCTACCGCGCCATCAACAACTAGTCGGACTTGACTCCGACTAGTCGACTTCAACAACCGTCGCGGTTCCATCGCTGACCGTCACGGCTTCGTCGACAATCATCCGCGCATCAAGCTAAGTCTTATTTAATAATTATTTTCTGCGTAATAATTTTATCAGCTCGTTTAAAAACATACTTAGCAATGAGCTGACTATTCTAAAAGAATACCTCGCTTGACATCTCACCAATGGGTTACAAACCCTCGCGCGGTGTCTCCTACGGGAGAAAAGTCCTAACCGACCGATTTATTATTTCTCTGCACTCTTAACGACCAAACCGCTCGGTAGCATGCACCTTAATTCGTGAAACTTTGGTTCCTTCGTAACACCTATGCACCTTAAAAGGACTGGTTAAGCGAGACAAAGTGTTTAAACCTAATAGGGCTACTACTCGAGTGGTTACGAGTCTAACAAGACCAATAAGCTTAAACAGTTTAAACATGCATTACCACATGCTTTATATGCTATTATAATAATTTTATCAGCTTATTTAAAAAATATGCTTTACATGCATTACCAAATGCAACAAGTTTAAACATGCATTACAAATGTTATTATTTACTTTTTCTAGATCGGATACTACTCATCCTATATATTTAAATTGCAGGGTTACCAGTTGAATATTCATAACACGACCACGGAGTCACTTAAGTACTTTTACTAGTCGGTGCTCACATGCTGAGTACTTCAACCAGTCGCTTGAAGCTTGGGGGCTGCAGAGTACAAGCCAAGACATGAAGACAAGTACTTGAGCTAGTCGGTACTCAAACGGCGCGGCCTTACAATGCCAGCCGAGTACTTTAAACTAGTCGGTGCTTGCATATTACAACAACTCGAAGACTATGTTCTTGACCCTTGGACCGAATGTAAACCATTCATTTCAAGGCTCGGGGGCTACACTCAAGGGGTACACATTTTTTGTGCCTATTGTTGATCCATTCAAGATCTTCGACTAGTTTTAACAAAACCACTCGAAGCTCAAGGGCTATACACAATTGGTGCACCTACTCAGTGCACGCCATTGAACTAATCAAGATGAAGATAAAAGACTGCTTTTGAACCTCCGATTACTTAAAAAGTAGTCGGAGGCTCGGGGGCTACGCCCATTGGGTGCATCTAAATATGCACTCCAATGTAAACTACCCTACAGAGAAGGCTTGAGCGTCTTGGACTTAACTCCAACTACTCGAAGATGTTAAAGCAGATTCAAGACTTGAAGCAAAGGTGCAAGATGCTCGGGGGCTTGTGGGATATACATCCCCGGGTACCCTCAAGATAGAAGATCGAGTCCTATTAGAACTACTCGTGTAATCCAACTAGGACTCACATATTGTAACCGACTAGGAAACTTACCATGTAACCCTGCCCCTGAGATATATAAAGGAGGGCAGGGGTCCCTAGCTCGGCAGAGACCATACAACTCACGTGCAATACAATCAAGCACACAGGACGTAGGGTATTACGCTACTCGCGGCCCGAACGTGTCTAAATTTTTGTGTTGTTTGTGCACTATAGTTCATAGAACTCGGTGAGACCCACAAATCTACTTCCTGGGGTACCCCCTAGTAGACGTGCTCGACATAAATCGTCGACACTTTCCTGGTTGATCACTCAACTATACTAGTGTAATATTGACATATATTTTTGTATAATGGATGCCTTAAATAGAGCTCATATCAAGTCATATTATTTGTGTGCAAGCTATATATGCTATGAAAAAATAGATTCTAGAATCCCATGATGCTAACTACAAAATGTTTATACACCCTTTGCATGCTCTAATTTCAAATATATTACCTTCAAATATGGTGATGAATATGCTTTCCATGTACTAATTAGTTCTACTTTATCTAACAGATCACTTGGAGTGGAGAAAAAATCCTGCTAGCATACGAAGCGCAACAACTAAGCGTTATGTGTTTCTGTTTTATGTGTATAATTGTGGGAGATGTAAATGTAATTATTATGTGTACTACATGAGTCATAACTATGTTCTTATTTAATTTGTTGTGTTAATAAAATTACAGTGCTGTTTACTTGGGCTTTATGGCTGGTTTGTTGTAAATTAAATGATTTGTTGTAGTGGCTGTAATCATATATGAGTTCTGAAAAAAAAATTCTGTATGAAAATGCTCTAGGCCCATGTCGCAAATAGGGCCTAAAAATATTTGGGCTCAAATTGGAGTGGGCTTTGTGCATAAAAAAGTAATGAGATTGAAAATAATTGTTACCAGAAAATAAGAAGGCCTTACAATTGGGCTGGGCCCATAAATTGCTGCTCATTGCATGGGCCTTCTTGGGCCATTAAATATTTTCGATGAAGTAAATCGTTACAAAGGTGATGCCACGTCAGCTCCTAGTCATATGCCACATCATCCGCACACAAGGTTTAGTGACGTTTTGTATGTTTTAACAACGAAAAGCTGGCGTCATAATTTAGTGATGACATAAGAATCATCAAAATTTATGATGAAAAATATATATTCGTCATTGAATACCTTTTATTATGGGGTATAGGTGAAAAATGAATTTTCGTCACGCGAGTGTCATAAATTGTAAAAGGTGATATAATTTCTACTTTCTATGACATAAATACTCAACTGCAAAGCCCCCGAGCTCAGTAAATAACAACATTCATGCGACTACTTTCTAGCGTTATAGGCAAACCTGTACTTGTTGATGAATACTCAAGTGCAAAGCCCCCGAGCTCAGTAAGTAACCTTGTCTTGAAAGTAGTCGCATGAATGTTGTTATTGCCCATAATGCTAATCTTTGTACTTATCTAGCCTTCTAGTGGTGGTCCAGATGCCGGAGTAGACTAGGATATCTTGGCGAGTAGTTCGTCCGAGAAAACCAAATAAGATACTCTAGCTGAAGCTGAAGTTCAAACGAATGAAGAAGTCGTCGACAATACTGAGGCAAAAGACTTGTCTAAGGGTAAGATTCCCTTGTCACCATCTGAAGTTAACTATCAATATACTGCCGTAGAAGAAAGAGATTCTGATAACAGGTCTCCTCCACAAAAAACCCTATGGGGTAACTTTAAACCAGAGTGTTCAGGGGAGAAACAAGTACGGAAGTAGCACCTCCCTCTTCCGGGGAAAAGGCGCAAGAGAACAACCACACACCCCACCAAAGTTGATGCTGATAACAAAATCCCAAGAGTTGTCCACGACTAGTGCTATGGCGAGCGACACGACAGGTAGTACCACCAGCTCGATGCCACAGTGTTTGAAGTTGAAGAAGCTCAGCTTTAAGCCGAGGCCAAAGCCACTTGTAAAGTAAGCGAATTCCAATCAATTGCGACTTGTCTATATTGCTTGAATATGTATCCTAACAACTTGTTGATAATGTGACAGAACTCCAACTGAAACCTTTCTTAAGGCAATGCGAAGCCTGGATTCTAGAGAACAGCCCCTGCCGGTGTCTAACGACTGAGTTCCTGCCTAGGGTACATCAGAGAGTAGTATCATGGGTTTGGCCGAGTTCTACTGTTAACGCAAAAAGCCAGACGATGACAATCTGCACGAACACAAGATCGGCCTCGAAGATTTGCTTTACTTTGATGACAAGTCGGTAATCCTGAGGTTCAAGGCGTGCCAGTCAATTTGACCTATAATTGACAAGGGAATAAAATCATGTAAAATTCACAGATCGGCTATGATTCTGAACTGCCTATCTCTGTATCAGATCGGCTAGAACAGCCGATGATGGTTTAAAATCCAAATCCAATGCTCAGATCGGCTATACACTTAAAATCTTGAGAGCCAATTCGAATCTTAGATAAAGACTGATAAATTGGTGATAAAAACTAAAACTTAACAGAAATAACATGTTAAATCTATTAAGGCCTTAGCAATTATCGATAACTTTGAAGGAAACAGCAGAACAGAGCAGAACAACGTAAATCGGCTAGTCTGATCGGCTAAACAACAACGTTCGATACAGGGGTGTAATAATTAGATATCTAGATGAAAGTAAGGCACTTAAATCTATAATCTAAAGATTATGATAACTTGGTGCAATAATCAGATCTTAGATAAAAGTGAGGCACTTGAACTTACGATCTAACAATCACGATAACTTGGTGAACAAACTAGATAAAAGTGAGGCACTTCGATCTAACTTGTTTGATAACTCTTAGGAGATCTAGACAAAACTATAGCGATACACCCGATAGTTAAAGCCTAGAGAGCACCAGATAAAAGTAGAACTTACAAGCAAACTAGAGATCACGGAGATGCAACCCAGCGAAGACTTGGAAGAACTCATATAACTACTAAAACTAGGGTAAAAGTAGATGTGATGCGAATAGAATAAAAGTTTTGTTTGATTGGTGTGTACCTAAGATACAGACTCCATGCCGATTACGACTTACAAACTTGACAGAAAATAAAACAAAACTTTCCTAAGACATGATTCCTAAAATAAATCAACTTCGGTATGGCCCCTCTGCCACGTACGTCGACCAAATCTCGCCCATCTGACCGGATCGGCTCCTGCCATATCAATTCTATCGACCTGGCATAAATTGGTTGCAATCCTTCTGACTTTGACTGTCGGCCTCTTCAGTTGGACTCCTTTGACTGCACTTTTGACCATCAATATGAAAAAAATGGTGTCAACATCTACGAACGATGGTGCACACACGAGACAAAGGTTTTAGACAGGTTCGGGCAACAAAGAGCGTAATACCCTACTCTACCTTATGGGTTCTGTATGTGTTATTTTGGAGGGGTCCCTACTCTACCTTATATATCCGGGGAGTAGAGTTACAAGGCGGTTACATGATCCTAGTCATATACAACAAGGAGTATTACAATAGGGTACTTTGGGAAGTCTGCTTACAATACACGACTAGTTCTCCGAGCCAACTATGCCATCTTGCACCATAGCCGACTGCTTCATGGAGTAGTTGGGAGAGGCTACTCTATTGAGTAGTTTAATTCTGTAAGTGAGTGGCCCTAGGGTTCCTGGTCCGACAAGCCCCCGAGCATCTTGTGCCATTTCTTCAAGTCTTGAATCCACTTTTACATCTTCAAGGCCTCGTCTCTTGATGATTCGAGTAGTTGGAATGAAGTTCAAGACGCTCATGTCTTCATCTCGAGTAGTTTCCATTGGAGTGCATGTTTGATGCACCCAATGGGTGTAGCCCCCAAGCCTCCAACTACTCTTTAGAGTAGTCGGAGGTTCAAAGTAGTCTTCCATCATCTTCTCATAGTAGTTCAATGGTGTAGCCCCCGAGCTACGAGTAGTTTTGTTAAAACTAGTCGAAGGTCTTCACTTGATTTTTCCCGTAAATCTCAGAAAAATAAAATCCCTGATTATGCGCTAGTATCCCCCGAGCTTTACATCAAATATCTTTGATTTAAAGGTCCCAGAAATCTTCAAAATATCTTCATCTGATTATCTTGGAGTCGTTTGAGAAACTCACCAAAGAAAATCCCAAAAAATCAGTTTACAGTTATAGAATGCGATGGGCCACCGCCGGGGTTTACTGTGCGACACATTAACCCTAACCAATGTTATAAATACTGCCATTTTACTGTGTTAATCATTCTCCTCTTCATCCAAGCTTAGAGCTTTAGCCCCCGAGCCTGTGCTTCGTCTCCTGAGCTTGCATTGAGCCCCCAGGTTTAGACACAATCTCCCTTGCGTGAATGCGAGATAAATCTAAGGTTATCACGCGCTCAGTTGCCATGAAGTCAAAGCAAGGCACTATGAAGCGGACCGATGATGAAGGTGCATCCCAATCTGCAGTGAAGAGGGCCAGCAAGAAGAAAATGTCCATTGTGACAGATCCAACTGTTGTGCCCAAGTTTAAAGATCCACCATTGTTGGCGGTCGTTACGCCACGTTTTCGACCACCAATTCTCGGAGTAAAAGAGGTTATATGTGACATTCCATGCACTTAGGTTTATTTCTAATAAAGTTCCACAAGTTTTGGTGTATATCCATTACGCAGGTACAATATCGACAAATACGTGCTACATGGGTCGGAATTGACCGATTCGGCCGGACCACCCCCCCTTAGCCAGGCACGTTACATGAAGCAAAGCCCAACTGGGAGGCCACTTGCACAAAGGCCACATCAATGACGACGAAGCAGTGCTGGCACGGGAGACATGGATCAATGGCACTTCATCCTTGGGCCATAAACACCAGAAGGCCACCAAGGAATGGCAACCCAAGACAGCCCAGAGACAGAGGCGGTGCAGGGGGGCGTCACTGGGCTGAAATCCCATTTTAGCCGAACTCACCCAGTTCAGTCGAACCACCCCCACTGCACGAAACCAACCCCAGGAGCAAATCTCAGGAATCCAAGCAAGTGACGGTGCATCCTATGGTTCGGCCGAACTGGTCGGAGCACCGCCTTAGCTCCCTTGGCAGTTACTCAAGATCAACCGACTTCTCCAACTATAAATACAGTGGTCCAAGCCCCTGGATCAACACACACCAAAGCCAAGAGTTCATTTCTCACTTCTTTCTAGTAGAGTTAGGATAGTTAGTCTGCGAGTTAGAGTTGAGTTGAGCTATGCCTCAGAGGTTCCGGAGTCATCTTTAGAAGGTCTGGTATTAGCTCTTGTATCTTTTCCTTTTTCTTCTGTAAGACTTTTGAGTTATAAATATAGAATATCTTTATCATCTTGTCTGAGTTATTTTCCTTGCCTCTCCTTTATTCTAGTTGCAAGTATCTCGTGTTTAGACTATAGTGAGTTGTAGTTCTAGTTCTTGTTTAAGTCTTTGTCTTAGCTGGTACTTCGATCTTGTGCAATACTTGTGGTGAATTGCCATTAGGAGTATTGACGAGGTTGCTTGCTTTTGCTAGCAGAGTAAGTAGTTGTTGACTAGTGTAGGTGCGGTACCTAGACTAGGCAGTAACCTTGGTTTACCCCTGATTTAGCCGTACGTGTGGTAGCCGTTAGGTGGTGATAGCCCTATACGGCCTACGTAGCCCACCATGCTTGTCTTGGCCTATAGCAGCCTTTTATGGTGATTGGCAACACCCCTTCTCATCCCTGTCTGAGAGTTGTAGGTTGCGCCTCCCAATGTTAAGACAGTAGAGTTAACCTCGACCTTTAAGTGATGGTTCTCCAACCCATATATCTCTTAACCCAAGTGACCCAGAGAGATAAAGTACTTAGGAATCCTTCTCTCATCTCATTGTCCTCCCAGCTAGCTAATCCTTCTCTTACCTATAAGAGTATCCTTGAGCTATGTGTCATGGTAATTCACTCTTATCAAATACTGTTAGCCCACCGCCTTGTTTGTAGTGTATTACTCTCGGATAGTCTCGAATATCTGTCTGCTAGTACTCTTGCCATAAGCTACCCGGCATAAATATAAATTATGATATCTCGGATTACTCCCTGGTGAAGTGCTACAACGGTAATTCTTTGTGCTTGCAGAATATTCATTTATTTTACTGAGGCATAAGAAAAACAACTGAAACACTCCTTGCATCAGTACCGGGATTCACAATCCTGATAGTGGACCCTAAGGAGTGCCAACAAGCATTTCTGGTGCCGTTGCCGCGGACGCAATAGGCTATAATACTTTTAAACATTTATCTCGAGCTATCATAGTTGAGTATACCACTACTCAAGTGGGTTTACCCTTGCTCTCTTCATTGGTCTTGTGAAGCAGAGCAATGCATGTCCACGATTTATGTCGAGCACGTCTATCTGGGGGTATCCCAGGGAGTAGATTAGTGAGTCTCGCCGAGTTCTAGGAATGACAGTACATGAACAACACAAAGATTTAGACAGGTTCAGGCCGCGAGTAGCGTAATACCCTACGTCTTGTGTGCTTGATTGTATTGTATGTGAGTTGAGTTGTTTTGAGGGGGTCCCTGCTCCTCCTTATATACCCGGGGAGCAGAGTTACAAATCGATTACACAGACTACTCGTATTCGACTAGGATGGTTACAATAAGGTAATCTATCATGTATACTATTCGAATACGAGTAGTTTTACTATTTGACTACATCGTCCAATACCTTATCTGGCTAGTCCAAAGCAGTCGGATCACAACTCTCCATATCGAGTAGTTTAATTCCTTAGATGATTGGCCCTAGGGATCCTGGCCCCACAAGCCCCTGAGCATCTTGCACCTTTGCTTCAACTCTTGAATCTTTTTAACATCTTCGAGTAGTTAGAGCTAAGCCCAAGACGCTCAAATCTCTTCTGACGAGTAGTTTCATTAAAGCACATCTTTCGTTAAGCAGTCGAAGGTTCAAGAAACTAATCTTGAATTTCACCTGAGTAGTCCAATGGTGCGCACCGAGTAGATGCAACCATCGAGCTTCGAGTAGTTTTGTTAAAACTAGTCAAAGGTCTTGGATAACGTGAAACCATCGAGCTTTCGAGTAGTTTTGTTAAAACCATTCAAAGGTCTTGGATAAAGCATAATAGGCTTAAAAGAAATTGTATCTCTCAAATGCAGCCCCCGAATCCACGAGTACTTTTAAGTAGTCGTTGGATCGAGTACTGCTCCCCTTATTTACTCTGATTAATGAATACATACTCGATAATTGTCTTCTTCAGAACGTGTGTACTTTTTCGAGCAACCACATAAGCACGAGAACATTCGAGTTGTTTTCAAATGTAAGAATTGATCAACTGTAATTCCGTATCTACGAGTGGTTTTGTTAAAACCAGTCAAAGATCTTTTTCTACTGCTTTCCATCTTAAATCTCGGAAGGAAATCAAATCCCAGATTATCCGTTAGCAGCCCCCGAGCTTTGAATCAAAAGAATATCTTTGATTTGAAGATCTGATTAATCACCAGGATTTGTAATGGAACCTGAAATTTACGCCAGGAAAAACTAACTTACGAAAAACCAAGCGTTTCCCTGTAATGGAATGCGATACGCCGTAGATACTGTTCAAAACAATAACCCTAACCGAAAGTTATAAATCTGAAGTGAGACCTTCATTTGTTTCGTTAACCTTGAGCGCAGCGCCATAGCCTTTTGTCTCCTCATCGTAGATTCCTTGTCTTTTTAGAACTTTCTGTGCTTGCTTCTCTTGTGAATGTGAGAGAAAAGTAAAGTCTTAACTCGATCTGCAACCATGAGCCAAAAGAAAGCAGATCCCAAAAACATAGAGAAAGCCGCTGCTGCTAAGCCTGCGGAGAAAAAGGCACCAAGGAAGAGAGTTCCCTTGGTAGATCCGAACACAAAGCCGGATTGCAAAACTCATCCTTCTCCCGCTGATGCTTGGAAGTATTGCACCACGAAGGAAGGAGACCTTCATGACCTGGTGGAGCAAGGTTTGCTCTTATCCCAGGAAACTCCTGAGTGGAGGGCTTGCTTCAATGCACAATGTCCCACTGAAAACACAAATGAAATTCCTTTGTTCGTGTCTTTTTGTGAGCGCGGTGTAGGCCTTCCAATCTCATCAATCTTGGATACAAGTATGAGGGAAATACAGATCCTTCCCGCATGGTGCCAGAGGAGCTCTCAGATGAGATCGTGCTAATGCGCTTGTCGCGCATGTTTAGCAATGTAAACAACAAGAAGCCATACATCGCCAAGGAGTTCTGTAAAGGCCAATCTCCAAGTTCTATAAGTACTCGCAACCTTTAAATTTTAGTTATTCTGAACATGCGCCTCAATACTGATTCTTCTCATGTAGTCGGCCACTGATTCTGACGGGCCAGTTGGTGGCCTGTCTCCGCAAGATTGGGAAAAGTTTGGAAAGAGTTCTTCAGAGAAGTCAGAGCCATCGAATGAGAAAATAGAAGCGATTGCTGACGATGTAGAAGAACTTGAAGTAATATCCGACGAGAAGGCAGCTGACTCGGATGGCAAGCAAGTTAATCTTCAAGGTAAGAGAAGTCTTCATAATAAAATTTGAGTACTTTATCTGTTCCGCCATTTAATTTGGATGTACTGTTTCCGAAAAATAGAGGATATAGAAATAGTACCAAAAGTTCCCACAGGGGTAAAACGGAAAAGAACTACTCGGTCTCGATCAAATACCCCTTCAGGAGCATATGTGCCTAGAGGAGAAGAAGGTCGGCGTATCAAGATTTCCAAATTTATCACCACTGTTCAAAGCTCCTCAACTACAAGTGCCATGGCGAGTGGTACCACAGGGGTACAACCAGCTCTAAAGTTGGCGTGCTGAAGTTGAAGAAGTTCAACTTTAAGCCAAAAACCACCGCGCTGACAAAGTAAGTTTGTTAAATCAAGATATCCTTTCAATTGAGCCATAATTCAGCTATTGAATCTTGCATTCCTATGAAGGGTTCCATCTGGCGCACTTGCGAGCGCGCTGCATGCGCCACAAGAACAATTGAAAAAAGCTGAAGAAACAGAGCATGATGGAGAAGAAGTCCTCCCTGGCGCTGTCGATGAAAGTGGCGGGGTTTCAAGACTGAACCAATCTCCAGAGAAAGAGCCATCTGATGTTAATTTGGCTTCAGAACCAAACCCCGTAGAAACTACAAACCAGGGAGATGTCGAAAGGCCGCCGTCAATTGTGGAGGTAAATCATATAGCCTTTGCTCTGTATATTTCCCAGAATTTTATATGAACAATGCTTGTAAAACCATGAAGGTTATTTTGGAGGCTGGAGAAGTCGCCAATATTGTTATCAAAAAAAGTACTCCACCGCCACAAGGAAGGGCTACTAACAATGAAGCAATGCAGCTGAAGCAACACCTGGAAGCCGCTCTGGTAAGAGGAAAGTTTAATAGAAAATAGTTAATATAGTAATTATTAACTAACATCAAATGCAGGCTTTGGTAGATAAAATGGAGGAGAATAGAGATGCAAGTCTGGAATCTCGAATAAAAGAACTTGAGGAAGATCTTGCGGCTGCCTATGAGGCACGGGAAAAGGCTCGAGTTGATAATCAAGACATAGTTTCTCGATTACACAAACAACTCGAGGGAATGGGAGATGAAAAATCTCGAATGGATACTCGTAACCGGGCATTGATTCGAGAAAACAATAGTAAGGAAACCGACTTTTGTACATTTAATCATTAATGTAGTCATATGCAGTGTAATCATAGACTTGTCTTGTCTCTGCAGGATTGAAAAAAGAATTGGTTGAAGAACAGAGCACCAACATATCGTGGTATAACTTGGCGCAATCCAAAACCGATGATTGTGCGCGCTTGGAAAAAGAGCTCGAGGATCTGAATGGAAAATATGCCAAGGAGCATCAGATCTGTGTTGACATGGAACAAGCTTGCGCCAGGGCTTTAGCGGGACAACAAGCCAAACAACAAGAAGTCGAGGATCTCCAGGCTGAGAAGAAGGCCATAGAAGAGGCGGTGCTCCCCATCACTAACATGGTAACACCAGAAGGTGTAGCTACGGCTAACCAATCATTATTGGAGCGAATCAGCGCAGTGCTTGGACAAATTACTGATTTTTGCAAGAATACCATGAAGGAGTGCATCAATCAACTGTTAGCGATGGTGAAGGCACACAATCCAGACGCCAAACTTGAAGTCGTAGAGCTTCCAGAAGGAATGGACATTGAAGGATTTGAAGATTTGGTGAAAGAAACAGAGCCAGTCGCAGATACTTTCATTGACTCGTTAGAGTAGATCCGCGTTGTATCTTGAAGTACTCATTGAAATACTCTGTTTTGAATCCGACATGAATACTTGTCCATGTATATAATGTTTGATACTTGTTTAAAGTAATCGTTTGGAAGTACTACTGTGTAAGTAATATCCAATAATTTGTGCGTATGCCAAGTATTATGGGTAGTATAATGAATGAGTGACTACAGTTTAAGTAGTCCAGTGGTCGTGCAAGGTTCGCAATTAGAAGGGGTTAGACCAAGCCTTGTTAAGGTTTAGCAATTTTGCTAATGCAGGGCAAAAAGTTATACACATAAGCATAAGCATACTGTACTTCTTAGTACTTTAGAGCACCTTTTGGGTGACTGTTATAGGGGGGTGGAGAATGAGTGTAGTTGGTATAACACCAATTCTTGAAGCTTTCGCTGAGAGAGCCATAGAATCAAAAGAAAAGAGGTTATCGCCTTCAACCATGTATAGGTGAGGGTAACTTCATCCAGGATTTTAGGTGTTTTGATACCTCCTTTTAAAAGGGAATCCTGGTTTCTTTTGAGAGTAGAAAACTACTCGGATACCACACGACGGCTAGCGCCAGTATGTAAATGGTATAATTTTATCTAATGAGATAAAGGATGTCATAACTTGTAGATGACAAGGAAATATAACTTTATTAATTTGTGAAAAAGGGTTGTTTTACAACGACTTGAATACAATGCCCCGTGTTACGGGTAAAATTTGTGGATGTGTTCTATGTTCCATACATTTGGCAATTCCTCTCCCTCCGAGGTTTGCAGCCTGTACGTACTATGTCCAATGACTTGTTTTACAAGAAAAGGACCTTCCCATCGAGACATGAGCTTGTGCAACCCTTCAGTCTTTTGGATTCGACTTAGTACCAAGTCTCCTATAATAAAGGAACGAGGTTGAACAGAGCGTTGATGATAACGACGTAATCCTTAAAGATAATGCGTGTTCTGAATAAGAGCTGCTACTCGAGCTTCCTCGACGCCATCAACATCCTGAGACCTTTCTTGATGAGCGAGTTGTTCATCGTAATTGTCCAGACGTGGGGCTTCCCATAAAAGATCAGCGGGTAAAACTGCTTCGGAGCCGTAAACCAGGAAATATGGTCACATTAGTACTGGAATTCTTCGCTGGTGAATACAGAGCCGAGGTTTGTGATAATGTTGTGAGGAACTCCAAATCTCTGGACAATACAATCGAAGAATTTGATCAAATTACCGGCTTTAGCGTTTACTAAGGGCATTGCTTCGATCCACTTGGAAAATTTATTGATGGATACGACGAGCCACTCAAATCCGCCTGGAGCTTTGGTAAGGGGGCCAACGAGATCAAGACCCCAACAAGAGAAAGGCCACGATAGTGGTATGGTGTTGAGGTCGTGTGCTGGAACATGAGCTTGTCGTGCGAAGAATTGACATCCTTGACATTTTTTGACGATGTCCGCTGCATCGTGCTTGGCTGTTGGCCAGAAAAAACCTACCCTGTAAGCTTTGCTGACCAAGGTTCGTGAGGCAGCATGATTACCACACACGCCGCTATGAACTTCTTGTAGTAGAGCTTTTCCTTGGTCAATAGTGATGCATTTCATTAAGACGTTGGCCGAAGCCCCACGCCTATATAGTACATTGTCCACTACTACGTAATTAGCAGCTCGTCGTTGAATGCGTATTTGCTCTTGCTTCTGCTTTGGCAATTTGTGGTCTTTCAAGTACACAATGAAAGGAGTCATCCAGTCAGTGTCGATTACCATAATCTGAGTTTCTGGCTAGGACTGGGATTGCATGGTCTCAACTCGTGTTTGTCCCTTAATGGATGGCTGGAGTAGTTCTTGGACTAATATTTCTGCTGGGACGTCGGCTCGCCAAGATCCTAGCTTTGACAGGGCATCTGCGGCGATGTTGTAGTCACAAACGACGTGGTGAAACTCCAGGCCTAGAAAGTTTTGTTCTAGTTTACGAACCTCATGAATGTAGGCATCCATTGTCTCTTTAGAAGCGTACCAGTCTTGATTAACTTGGTTGATGGCCACAGCCGAATCGCCATAAACAACAAGTCGCTTGATACCGAGTGATGCGGCCAGGCGGAGCCCGTGCAGCATAGCCTCGTACTCTGCTTCATTATTGGTGACCTGAAACAGGATTTGTAGAACGTATTTGAGTTGATCTCCTTTAGGAGATATAAGAAGTACGCCTGCGCCTCCTCCTTCAAGTTTCAGTGATCCATCAAAATACATGACCCAGTGCTCAGGTCGAGTGGTTGTCGTAGAATTTTGAATTTCGGTCCATTCGACTGTGAAGTCAGCAAGAGCCTGGGACTTGATGGCTGTTTGAGATATGAAGTCAAGGTGGTATGCTCCAATTTCGGCCTTCCATTTGCAGATTTGACCTGTTGCATCTGGATTATTGAGGATTTTACCTAGCGGGAATTCAGTTACGACTGTGATGTGAAAAGCTTGGAAATAATGTCGTAGCTTCCGTGATGTGATGAAGACGGCGTAGAGTAGTTTTTGGACTTGAGGATAACGAATCTTGGACTCGGAGAGTACTTCACTGATGTAATAAATTGGCCGCTGTACTGGGAATACATGGCCGTCCTCTTGTCTTTCAACTACTATTACAGTGCTGACCACATGGGTTGTCGCTGCAATGTATAGATATAGATGATCACCTTTCAAAGGTGCTGTGAGTACTGACGGAGTAGATAGATATGTTTTGAGTTATTCGAACGTCGTATGTGCTTCATTCGTCCATGAAAACTTATCTTGCTTTTTAAGCAATTTGAAGAACGGGGGTCCTTTTTCTCCTAATCTTGAGATGAACCTGTTTAAGGCTGCGATGCATCCTGTCGGCTTCTGGACATCTTTTACATTCTTCGGTACTCCCATAGTAAGGATTGCTGAAATCTTTGCCGGATTGGCTTCAATACCCCTGTTACTGACCATGAACCCCAAAAGTTTCCCTGATGGAACATCGAAGACACATTTGGTTGGGTTAAGTTTCCAACGAAATGTTCTAAGGTTGTCGAATGTTTCTTGAAGGTCATTGATGAGATGTTCTGACTGCCTTGTTTTGACGACTACATCATCAACATATGCCTCTACATTGTGCCCAATTTGTTTGGATAGGCACGTTTGTATGGCTCGCTAATATGTGGCGCCGGCGTTCTTCAATCCAAAAGACATAGTTGTAAAGCAGTAAGCACCGAAGGGGGTGATGAAAGATGTTTTGATCTGATCTTCTTTCTTTAGAGCTATCTGATGGTATCCTGAATAGCAGTCCAGAACACAGAGCAGTGCGCATCCTGCCGTGGAGTCGACGACTTGTTCAATGCGTGGGAGTCCCATGGGATCTTTTGGGCAATGCTTGTTCAAATCTGTGTAGTCGACACACATCCGCCACTCGTTGTTGTTTTTCTTCCGAACTAACACTAGATTAGCCAACCACTCGGGATGGAAGACTTCTTTGATGAAGCCTACGGCGAGTAGTTTGGCAAGTTCTTCTTTTATTGCCTCACGTCTTTCTTGTGCAAATCGTCGGAGGCGCTGTTTTTTGGGTTTTGCGTTCTTGTCAACGTTTAGTTTGTGCTCGACAAGTTCTCTAGGAACACCAGGCATATCAGATGGTTTCCAAGAAAAAATATCTTTATTATCTCGGAGGAACTTGACGAGCGCGCCTTCCTATTTACAGTCTAAATCTGCCCCTATAAGGGCAGTTTTGGACGGATCGCCCGTCCCAAGATTTACAGTTTTGAGCTGTACTTCTTCAGAGCGCTTGAAGTTGGCACTTGTTGACTTCTTGCTGGGTACTTCTAGGTCGTCTTCCTTCGACTTCTTGGCCAAGGCGAGTACTTCCAGCATCTGGGTAGGGACGTGTGAAGTGGCGGCGAATTATACTGCCTCCACGTCGCAATCATACGATACCTTTAAGTCTCCTTTTAGGGAGAGTACTCCTTTAGGAGCAGGCATCTTGAGAACAAAGTATACATAATGCGGAATCGCCATAAATTTGGTGAGGGCTGGTCACCCAAGAATCGCATGGTATGAGGTCTCGAAGTCTGCAACCTCGAACTTGATGTACTCGGTTCTGAAGTTTTCTTCCGTCCCGAAGGTAACTGGTAGTGTGACCTGACCCAGGGGGATTGCTGCGTTGGCTGGGACAATGCCATAGAATGGAGCGTCTGTAGGCTTGAGGTATTTTGTAATGTCTAGGCCCATCTTCTTGAACGTCTTTGCGAAGATGACATTGAGCCCGCTGCCTCCATCAATGTGTACTTTAGTTAGTCTGGCTTGCGCCACGACTGGGTTTAAGACCAGAGGATACCTCCCAGGATTTGCGAAGTTTGTCCACTGGTCTGTTCTGGAGAATGTCATAGGCACTTCTGACCACTTTAGGTATGTTGGGGTGGCAGGTTCTATCGCCATGATCTCTCGCAGAGTGAGCTTCTTGGCGCGCTTCGACCGGTTCAGGGTTTCTCCACTGAATAGTACAGCTACGACGTTCTCGACATTTGGGAAGTAATTGCCAGGGTCTTTGTCGTCTTTGTCTTCATTTTTCTTGTCGGTTTTGGGAGCATCTGGTGTTTGCTTGTTGAACTCCTGCTTTAGGTGAAAACACTTTGCCATTGTGTGCATGCCATTGGGGTGGTAAGGGCAAGGACCGTTCATGACGTCTGCCGCTGAACGAGTCTTACGACTAGGGCGTTGGACCGTCGCGACTGTGTTGTCTGGCTTGCGCTTCCTGTTATCGCGATTGAAGTCCCGATTGTTTGGGCGATCATTACGTCGGTCGTTGTTGTCTTTGTTGTGATTGTTGGTATTGTTATCGCGATGTCTGTCAAAGCGCTCCCGCTTGCGGTCGTCTTGGTCTGCCCATTTGGCCACAATGCGTCGTAGCTCGCTGATGTTTTTTGGACGATGTTGGCCGAACTCACGGTGTAATTCTCGGGTGTATAGACCATCATGAAAGTAGTCGATTACTTCCCGGTCAGAGATATCCACGATTG
Source organism: Echinochloa phyllopogon (assembly GCA_033239725.1). Lineage (NCBI taxonomy): Eukaryota > Viridiplantae > Streptophyta > Magnoliopsida > Poales > Poaceae > Echinochloa > Echinochloa phyllopogon. The sequence goes on along the minus strand of BTCW01000014.1, from coordinate 32,223,275 downwards.
TAGCTCTTTTATCGAAGAATCTCTTGATGTATTTTCGCAAGGTTTCTCCATTTCCTTGCTTGCAAGCTGCCAATTCATAACGGGTTCCGGGCCGAGCCCAGGTTCCCTAGAAGTTGGTGGTGAATTTCCTGGTGAGATCGTCCCAGGAGTCGATGGACCCGGGGCGGAGGCCCTCGAGCCATGTTAGGGGCGTGGTATCTAGCCTAATGGGGAAGTAGCTGACTTTGATGTCGTTGGATCCCCCAGCCATCTGGATGGCTGTAGAGTAAATTCAGAGCCATTGTTCAAGGTCTTGCTTGCCCGTGAACTTCTCAATTCCTGTAGGTTTGAACTTGCTTGGCCATTGGATTTCTTTTATGCACCTGGAAAAAGCTGGAAAGCCGTCATATTTATCGCTTGGTGATCGATCACTCAGAAGCTAGAGGTGTTGTGGTCGGATTCGTATTGTCGTCCACGATTGTGGTTTTGGAGAGGTCGACCGCTGTAATTTGAGGACTCTTGATGTCGGTGGCGGTCGTTACGGTGCTCTCCTCGGCGACCGTTGTGACGTTCGTCGTGGCGGTCGTAATGGCGTTCTTGATCACGTGGTCGGTTTCTGTAATTGTGATGGGGTGGAGGCCTGTAGTTGCGGTCGTAGTCTGCGCGGCGATGGAGTTCGGATTCCACGCGCCGTTGTTGACTCGACTGAATGACAGAGCGAGCATCGCGGTTGTCATTAATGACGTTGCGAAGGTCTCGATCTCGTGGCCTTGCATCGTCTTGATTGTTACTGTGTCCTCTCCCCTGCTGGTGATTGCGATCAGCGTCTTGGCCACGTCGATGTCCTCCTGTGGTGGCGATTGATGCTTCATGTGGGGGAGGCCTCTCAGCGTCTGGGCGTCTGGTATCTAGTGTGTGGTGGCTAGGATTCGCTTGGTTCGTAGCCTTCTGAGCTGTGTCGAGGAGTGAGAGTACTTGTCTGACGGCAGGGGTGTCGGGCATGGCCTTGACGAGTTCTGCTACGACGGAGATGTTTAATGCCGCGTTTTGGGATACTAATTGGTCGTCGACCATATAGAAATCCTGTGTAAGGTTTTGCATGGCATTGGCGCGTAACGCGGCGTTAAGACGCCTCTGCTTGCGCTTGGCATTCCTTGCTTGACGCGCGGTCTTTTGCTCCTCTGTTTCTCCGTCAGCAGTGTGTTCCTCTTCTGAAACGTCGGTGATCAGCTCGCGGTCGTATTGAGTGCCTTGGTCTTCGTTGCCAGCCATAAACACCTGACGATTTGGGTCTTGATCGCTGAGGACGATCTGAGTGGTTGAAAAGTTGTCGCTCGAGCTTTCAGTTGGGGTGGTGAGCGATGCAGTCTTGCCGTCTTGGAAGAGGAGTTATTCTAGTATAACGGCAGCAAGTCTTGAATCGTTGTCCAGGGAGGTGTCAGCCGGAATCGCTCCGGGCTAGTGAACGGCGAGACCTCCTGGTGTTCTGTTCATGACTAGTCCGGATGGGAGGTGAACGAGTGGTTCCTCCAACACGAACTTGGTGTCGAAGTGAGCGTGATGGTGTAGGCGCGTGACGTTATCGGGAGCATAACTTAGCAGGATGGTGAAGTCATCGTCATTGTCCCTCGATGGCGCTGATGCCAACTCGAGGTCGTCGGGGTGACTTGGCTTTGAGTGGGGCTCCTGGGTCGTCCTTGCCTCTGCTTTTGTGGGACAACTCTGTTTATGCGAATTCACTACGTTGGAGAGTTCGATTGGGAGCTGATCTGGGGGGTTGTCCGATGGCGTGGCCAGCTCGGAGTTCCCTGCTCTTCCATAACTGGGATCGAGTTGTACCCAGACTCGGCCTGGAGAATCCCGAGCGAACATGGAGTTAAGATCAAACTCGGAATTGGAGCTGAGATCGAATTGGAAGTAGTCGCCGAGCAGGAGCCGGAGTTGTTCGCAAGGTAGCTCGCGAACCTACCATCGCTTTCAGCGACAAAGGTCCATGCGCCGAAAACGAAGGTGGCTCCTTCTTCGACGTCGGCAATCTTGAAGGTGGTGAATCCCATCATCCCTGATGGTGAGCTTTCGGTGAGAAGTCCCACGGTGGGCACCAAGTGTCGACGATTTATGTCGAGCACGTCTATCTGGGGGTATCCCAGTGAGTAGATTAGTGGGTCTCGCCGAGTTCTAGGAATGACAGTACACGAACAACACAAAGATTTAGACAGGTTCGGGCCGCGAGTAGCTTAATACCCTACGTCATGTGTGCTTGATTGTATTGTATGTGAGTTGAGTTGTTTTGAGGGGGTCCCTGCTCCTCCTTATATACCCGGGGAGCAGAGTTACAAATCAATTACACAGACTACTCGTATTCGACCAGGATGGTTACAATAAGGTAATCTATCATGTATACTATTCAAATACGAGTAGTTTTACTATTTGACTACATCGTCCAATACCTTATCTGGCTAGTCCAAAGCAGTCGGATCACAACTCTCTATATCAAGTAGTTTAATTCCTTAGATGAGTGGCCCTAGGGATCCTGGCCCCACAATGCATGACTGGTTTCCAACTACCGTCAAATTATCTGGATAATCCTGAGTCACTTGGTTGGAAGGTTTGACTCCGTGTTGTCCCTCCTCAGAAGCAACTCATTCCGACGAGCCCAGTCCTTCCCATCATCGACACGGCTTCAACATCGAGGATGGAGAGCAAGACGATCCTCAAGTTCTCTGCTCCATCGAGCGAGAACGTGCGTGTCGGACCAATTCCATCTGTCGGAGATGGCAACTTTGAGCTCAAACCAGCCCTCATCGACATGGTTCAGGCTAGCCCATTCTGTGGCAAACCTCATGAGGATGCGAACACATATCTCCAGCACTTCCTGGAGATTTGCAACACCTTGACCATGCGCGGAGTAAGTATCTGTTGGCACTCCTTATGAACTACAGATAAATCCACAAGCGGACGGATACCAATGTAGCTTTACCCATGAGTATTCCAAGGTATCCATTTCCACGGAGAACGAGAAGTAAACTAATTCTAAACTAAGTTATCCCAGGGTGGTGAAATGGAGTCGATGACAACAAAGAAAAGCAAAGACACAACGTTAGGAGGACAGAGAGGGTACGGATCTGATAGGTGCACTCTAATGATTAACTGAGCGGATTTGAGGTTACAACTAGACAATTGTGTCGGGATAAGGTGCACGTGACTCACAGAAAGGGATGAGAAGGGGAACCACTAACAACCTCAACAGGGGTTTCCTATAGGCCGAGACGAACGTGATGGGCTACGTAGGTCGTATAGAGCTGTCACCACCTAACGGCTACCACCTCTGATGAATCGGGGGCAAACTAAGTTAACCTCAAGTCTTGGCACCACGCCTATACTAGTTAGTTAATACTTATCTCTTATAAAAAGATAAGCACCCAAGCTAAGCAACCAGAATACAATTATACCAATCAACTAAGCATTGAACGAAGAACCATCAAGCATAAAGAAGAAAAAACTGAATGCGCAATTAATCAGAAAGAGATACAAGAGTTACCAGACATAACCCGGATGTTACTCGAAGCAGAGCTGCATCCGTAGAGGTACAACTAGAAGAGGGGCTGACACTCCGGCTCCTCTCTGAGGCACTCACCTCTCATCTTCTAAGTATAAGAGTGGCAGCGCTTCGCTAACAAGCTCTTCTCTTGTGTTGTGTTTCATACAAGTGCAGGGGTCTCTATTTATAGCTGGACAAGGTCGGTGGGAGGATGAGTAGCAGCCACGGAACCATAGGGTGGTGCCGGCCTGTTCGGCCGAACCAGGGTGGTGCCAGCCTGTTCGGCCGAACCAGGGTGGTTCGAGCGAACTGGCATGGTTCGGCCGAACTGCCCCAGCCCGGCCGAGCCGCCCGATCCATCGCCTTGGCTTCCTTCGGTCCCGATTGCGTCCCTGTGTCGGTTCGTAGGTCGGTTTGATTTAGCCGAACCCTGGGACTTCAGCCGAATTGGTCCAAGTCCTTCCTCGCCCTTGGATCCACCGCCTAAGTGTTGGGATGGTCATGATGGACACCTGAGGGATGTCCGGTTGAGTTGGTGGCTTTGGCCGAACCAGGTTGGGTTCGGCCGAACCACCTTTTTGGTTTGTTTCGACCCTACTTTGGTGATTCTCCTCCTGGAATCAAATAGACACCAAAACTTGTGGAAATGATTAGAAATAAACCCTATAAATGGCGCATTATTCCATTGTGGTCATTTTATACTAGGTTGGAGGTCAGAAATCAGGTTGTAACGACCGCCAACAAGCTCCCCCAAACTTAGATCTTTGCTTGTCTCAAGTAAAGAAATGAAATTAGAGCAAGGACTATGGTATGGGTTATTTAATGAAATGAATAAATGCATATTGACTATGCCAAACCTTTCTCCATACCTGTGGATTTGAAGTGGCTACTCCCTAAATCTTGGGCGAATGATGAATGTAACGAATCTTACAACAAGATTCATCTTGGTCATCCTGCATTCTAGGTTTTCTGGTTTTCACAATTAAATGTCCCTTGTCCTTTCATCCCTCACGCTCTTTGGAGTCACTCTTTTTTTTCTTACTCACTCTCTTTTGAATATTTTCTTTTGTCTCTTAGGTGGTGATCTTATCAAGACACATATTTCTGTTAAGTCCAAGACTGGTTCATAGAGATCATGTCGGTCACCCTTGATCAAATTTCAACTCGAGATGCAGAGTTCATTGTTGGTCCTTAGCCTCATGACCCATTTCTTTTTCTTTCCCTTTTTGGGATTTTTTTTTCATCTCTTTTTTTCTTTTTTTGTATACTTGGACTTTCATGAGTCCATTATTTCTCTCATCATCATTTTTTTTCAAGGTATCATCAAGGCATGAGGACTTCTGATGCAGCTCCGATGATAAATATTTTTGCAATTGATCTGGGGTGACATGACTATCTCCCGGGACTCAAATTCGACAAGATATTATACTAGTCATGACAAGATTTTCATAAGTGATCTCTCAAGAAAATATGTCAAGTGGATGTAGAGGTATATGGAAGGGATGAAAGGATAGGGTATGATTTTATATTTTCAAAATAAATTCACCCGAATGCTTGAATGAACAAGAGATTTGTTTTATCAAGTCATATCACATTCATCAACAACTTAGACTAGGGGGGTCCTAGTATGAAAGATTTCACAGGCATGTGGGTACTTAGTTTGGCATAAACAATAGTCATAATTCATGGCATGAAAGAAAACCAAGAACATTTCATTTAAATGGTTTGTGCAAGGTTCAAATATTGAAACATGGCAACACAGGAAATAAACCAGTGGGTAGGTGCACGACGTGGATGAGCCAGGTTGGTTTGGCCGAACGGGTCGTTTCTACGCGTTCTCGTCCCGTTCCTGCCCTGTGTGGTCCCTATACTCATGTAACATTTGTTAAATTGGGCATTCTCTGACTGGCTCAACTGCACCAGTCAGAGCATTATTTCAGACAATTCAAACTAAGATTTTTATTTTATTCATTAAGCTAATTCTGGGAAAACAAATATTGGAAGGAAAATAAAGAGAGCATCTCCTAAATAATGATCGAAACAGAAAGGGAAATTGAATTGGGAAATAAATTCAAACTAATGGTGCTCTAAAACATACAACCACAGGACATCCAATTTGTAGGTGGATCATAAAGCTCTAAATGTCCTATGGCTTTGGCGAGCCTTTTGAATTTGGCTATGAAAGCTTGGTGGAGGACATCGATCTTGATATTTGTGTCAATCCACCACAGGTCACCTTCAACGACCTTCTCATCCAGGTTGTTCAATTTTGACGTGTTTGCGCTAGTTCTTCTTTCAGGCTCTCGCCGGTTCCTGTGAGGGGACGAGTCCGGCATCTCGCCTGGTTCGTCCTCGGGTGGCTGGCCCTGTGCCTGCAACATTGTGCCGAGCCGGCTCTCTCCAAGGAGGAGAGTCATCCGACTCGGTGCTCAAACAAAGGGTCAGTTTTTCGGTGGTATACAACCTCAGCTCTGCACAAGGCAGGCGCACTTCGGTTGTATAGCCGCGATATATCATGATCAAGTTCCCGTCGAACGCCTGTCGTATCATATGGCCTTGCGCAAAGTACTCGGAATCCACAACAAGGCGTGGTGTCTCTATGTAAATCAGCTGGGCACCCTCAAGATCGCCTAACTAGGTAGCGAGGCGAGTGACTAGAGAAGTCACCGCCACACTACCTACACGAGAGGGATAAGTTGACCAATGAGTAACGATGTCCTGAATAGGAGAAACAACAACTCATTTAACCATGGCGTACAAAAGTCGCAACTCAACCACATTAACTAGACGCAAATTGGAACGTGGGAACATCGTCATAGCCATCCACCGATGCATGAAGCGCAAGGTGGGGTTATGAATGTTGTTGGTGTGAGGCGCCAAAAAACTAGTGTTCCTGGAAATCTTTTTTCAAAACCCGTCCCGACTAAACTTCTTCAAAGCATTTGCAAGCTCTAAATAATAATGACAAAACCAAGAGCCACGCTCAAATTCCTCCAAGAGTAGAAGTACTCCTGATTAAAGAACCAAAAACGAACACTCTCCCGTTCAGATGCAAGAGTCGAAAGAAACTCGTGGGTGAGGAGGTACGAACCTGGTTCATTGATGTGCCAGAAGTTGCTCCAGCCAACGGCCTCGAACACCTCCAGAAATTCTTCATTCATACCCGTTCTTACGAGCAAGTCTTGCTCGAAGACACGGGTAAGCTCGAACTCTTTCAGGCGTGTCACACCCAGATTTTTACAAAAAAACCCGAATACGGCCATATGTGTGCCCAGGAAGTCATAGTACACATATAGCGAACAAATATGATAAACAGAGAACATATACTTGAATGAATTCTTCATTAAATAAAGTTTTACATCAGACTGCTTCATAAATAAACTAACCAATAACAACAGAAGACTAATAAACTCTCAAACTAATGGTGCCGCAATCCACAGGGACTCTGACTGGGAGATCACAACTCAGTAGTACGGCAAATCTTCTGGGAACTCAGCAGCAGACTCATGCACAGCCCAATCTGTTTACCCGTCCGTGATTTTGTTGAATAAATGACAAGTGTAAGTAAACAATTACTTTGCAAGTATATCACTATATGAAGGCTCAAAATAAGGCTAGACACGGCTTAACTGCATTAGCATTTTTAGTTGGTTCATTTTAACATTATCCAAGTTACTAAAGTGAATGAAACCCAGTTGCAACCCAATTAATAAAGTATAAGTGACATTAAGCATAAATAAACATCATCTTCTAATAAAAAAGGATCCAGACCGCTCGTGACCCTGAGCAAGGCTATCATGATAGATTTTACATTCTGCAGAGGTTTCTCCCTTTACCCACCAGTCGCGTAAAAGTTCAAAAGAACTTTGCACCCAATCACGCACATCAACACTTCCGAGGTGTGACTGCATAGGGACGCTACGAGGCTTTTCACGAGACACCCTAAAAAGACAGTGGCCGCTAAATGGATAAACAACAGGGGCTAGATCAGGAAAAGTGCTCGGGTGGGTGTTGGCGGTCGTTACGGTATGAATCCTAACACCAACTCTCGGGAATAAAAGAGGTTTTATGTAACATTTCATGCATTTAGGTTTTACTTCTAATAAAGTTCCATGAGTTTTGGTGAGTGTCTCATTTGCAGGGACTGAGTCGGAAAAAGGACGTTAAGGGGGGTAAAACTCCGGTTCGGCCGAAACCTTCCGGTTTCTGACCGAACCACCCCCCTTAACCATCATGCAAGCACACGAGGTGTCATCCACGTCAGCGATGACGATGCGATGACCGTGCAAGCCACGTGGACTCCCGCCACGTCATTCCATGGGCCAAATTCACCGAAGAACACCAGGACAAGCTAGCCAAGAGGACCAGGAAGCAGAGGCGGTGCACGGGGGCGGCCCTGGGCTAGAAGCCCAGTTCGGCCGAACAGTAGGGCTTCGGCCGAATCGGCCCCAGCACCCAAAACCGCCTCCAGGGATGCATCAAGACCGTAGAAGGTTAAGGCGGTTGAATCCGACGTTCGGCCGAACTGGATGAGTTCGGCCGAACCCATCCAGTTCGGCCGAACTGGCAGGTAACCGCCACAACGTCCCGTGGCGGTTACTCCACTCAACTGCCCTTTGGTGCTATAAATGGATGTGTCCACGGCTCATTTCAACACACACCAAGCCAAGGAGATCTCATTTCCACTTCTCTCTAGTAGAGTTAGGATAGTTTAGTTTGGAGTTAGAGTCGAGTCGAGCTTTGCCTCGGAGGTTCCGGAGTCGTCTTCAGAAGCTTCCCTGCGGAAATATAAATTATGATACCTCGGGATACTCCCAGGTGAAGTGCTACAGCGGTGATTCTGTGCGCTTGTAGAATATTTATATATTTGACTAAGCCATAAGGAAAACCACTGAGTACCAACAAGCATTGATGGCGCCGTTGCCGGGGAAGCAATTGGCTAGAATACTTTTAAACATTTAACTCAAGTTATCTTAGTTGAGTGCACCGCTACTCAAGCGGGTTTACCTTTGCTCTGTTCGTTTGTCTTTGTGAAGTAGAGCAGTGCATGACTGGTTTCCAACTACCGTCAAATTATCAAGAGAATCCTGAGTCACTTTTGAGGAAAGTACGACCCCGTGTTGTACCTCCTCCGAGGTAACTCAGCTCGACGAGCCCAGTCTTTCCCGACGTCGACACGGCTTCAGCATCAAGGATGGCAAGCAAGACGATACGCGAATTCTCAGCTCCATCGAGCCAGAATGTGCGTACCGGTCCCACTCCGTCTATCGGAGACAGGACTTTTGAGCTCAAGCCAGCCCTCATCAACATGGTGCAGGCTAGTCCATTCTGCGGCAAGCCTCACGAAGATGCTAACGCTCATCTCCAACACTTCCTAGAGATCTGCAACACCTTCACCATGCGCGGTGTAAGTACCGATGCTATTCGCCTTCGTTTATTCCTGTTCTCCTTATTGGGTAAGGCAAAGCAATGGTTTTATACTAGTTGTGAAGCTATAGATTCATGGGATAAGTGCACTAGTGCCTTTTTGCTAAAATTCTTTCCGGTTGGGAAAACCAACGCCCTCCGGAATAAGATTGCTAGTTTCCAGCAAGCAAAAGATGAAACAGTCCTGGAGGCATGGGAACACCTCCATGACTATATTTCTGTTTGTCCTCAACATGGTATGCAGAATTGGTTCCTCATCCAAACCTTTTACCACAGGCTAAAGAGCTCAGCCCATGAGTATTTGGATGCTACTGCTGGAGGAGCATTTTTCTCTCTTGAGGAGAACCGAGCTGAGGCCCTCATCGAGAAGATGGTGGAAAATCAGGGTTGGGGCACTGAACGTGACCAACCACGTACCCAAGGAGTCCACCAAGTTGAAGCTTTGGACATGCTTGCTGCGAAGATGGACCTCCTTCTGAAGAAGATGGAGGCCCCTGTTCAAGAAACGGTGCAAGCCATGGACGCTCCCATGACGTACGAGGTCTGTGGCAACACAGGCCATTCGGGGAATGACTGCCCCGAAACACGAGAAGATGCCCACTACATCAACAACTCCAACAACAATGGGTATCGTCCGAACAACTACGGCAATCAAGGCCGGAATTCGTGCCCGAATCTCTCTTTTGAGAGATCTTCACAAGGTAACAATTTGAATTCCAGTACTTTCAATAATCAGCCTTCTATCAAAGATCTTGTGCTAGGCCAGGGTAAAATCAATGAAAATATTAGTAAAAAGTTTGTTGCAACTGATAAAATACTGGAAAGCATAGATGCAAAGCTGGAATCTTTCTCTTCTGCTATAAAAAGTCAATTGAGCTTTAATAAATGATAGAAACACAAGTTGCTCAATTAGCTGCTTCTTTACCTTTGGAGAAAAATTCCGGGCAACCAGAAAAGATCCCTTGCGGAAATGTTAAAGCGGTTACCACGAGAGGGGGTAAGATCACTCGGGATCCGCCATATCCTAATGATGCAGGTAAAAAGGCAGTAGCTCCAGAAAGTGATAGCGAAGAGGAGGAGGCTGTCGAAGAAACTCTGAAAAGCAAACCTCAGAAGGAAGCAAAAACAACCCCTCATGAGTTCTACGATACGACTGTGTTGCCATTCCCAAGAAGACTTCACAAACCGACGGTGGATGAGCAATTCACAAGATTTGTTGAGGTAATTTGAAAACTCTATGTCAATATTCTATTACTTGAAGCTATGCAGGTTCCCACATATGCCAAGAATTTGAAGGACATCCTCAACAACAAAAGGGCAATACCGACCACCGAGGTAATTAAACTAACCGAAGCATTCAGCGCAGCCATTTTGAATGAATTTCTAGAGAAAAAGAAGGACCCTGGATGTCCTACCATCGTGTGCTCCATCGGAGACCAACAATTCAGCAACGCCCTGTGCGACCTCGGAGCAAGCGTCAGCGTCATGCCCAAGGTAGTGTTTGATAAATTGAATAATACTTCCTTGTCCCCTACAACCATGTATTTGAAGCTGGCAGATCAATCCATCCGATATCTCGCGGGAATTGCGGAGGATATTCCGGTGAGAATCCGGGAATTCTTTGTACCCGTGGATTTCATGGTGCTTGATATGGAGGTTGACACGAAGACCCCTCTCATTCTTGGGAGGCCATTCCTGAGCACCGCCAATGCGAACATCGACGTAGGAGCCGGAGAGATCCACCTGAACATCAATGGCAAGGAAGAAAAGTTTGCATTCAAACCCAGGGTGGAGAAATGCTCTAAGGTATATGCATCATCAGTTCAAAATTTAACTAACCTAGAGCAGGTCAAGATGGTTGCACAAAAACGTCCACCGCCACCGACACCTACACCGAAGAAAATCAAGAAAGTGTGGCGGAAGAAGCAGAATTCATCGTCCGAACCATCCACTCCGGGATCGGATGATGACAAAAATCACTAAAGACACGGAGGAGTCCTGCTCGTGGACTCAAAACTCAAGCTCTCGCCGTGAGAAAAACCGGTATGTATCTCATGTTTCCCTTTCCAATTTTAAATTTCAATTCACTGCATTTGCATGTTTTATTTCAAATTTCTGAATCACCTGTGCATGAAATAAAATGAGAGAATAGCAAGAATAAAATTGGTGCATGCAAAACATCTTTGGTTTAAATTTTGGTAAAAATAAATGGACCATATGCTGAAATTTGTTTGAAGTGGGTAGAATTTGTAATTTTTATTACTTTTACCCCTTCTAGAACATTTCCATTTATTTACCATCATCACCAACCAGCACAAAACATGTTTACCCCACTCCACATGGCTGCACACTCTCTAATTATCACCAACATGGCAGCATGGGAGTGACACCAATAATTTGTCCACTTTGGTCATGTCAAAATGAGCATCTTTGCACTAACTTCCACTCAAATGACCATACATCAATGTTGGCCACTAAAATTTGCGTGCACATGAAGCAAAGGGGGAGCACTAGCACTCACATGGAGTGCTGGCAGCACTGCCCTGGTTCGGCTGAACCAGGGGGGTTCGGCCGAACCAGGTCTGCCTCCCCTCGGCCTATAAATGCTGCCCCAAGTGCTTGCTTGCATCTTGCACCACTCCTTGCTGCATACATCTGCCCAAGAGCTCTCTCTCCCTCTCATGTTCTTGCTCTAGCTTGCTCTCAAGCTTTCTCTCTTTGTTCTTGCTCAAGTTTGATTCACTTGCATTAAGAAAAACATAAAAATATCTGCTTTCGATTTTGCTGCTGAAACTTGAACGTGTTTGTGGAGGTTTCCGACACCCACAAGAACGAATAACCTTTTTGTGGAGGTGTCAAATCCCCGCAAGAACGATTAACCCTCGAACGACTGACTTTCCTTCATCGTGCTAACCTCATAATTTCAGTCCTTTGGGTATCGTTGTGTGCACTAAACTTTTGCAGGGAACATGTCGTGGCTATTCCGAAGGTCCAGCCGGTTGAGCCGTCGTTCAAGCGGTGATGATGCCGGTAGTTCACCGACACCATCCAACGCACCGGCTCCGATGGAGATGGATGAGCCAGGGGCATCGAACATAGGTGGAGGCTATGCCTCTAGCTCAGTTCGAAGGCTCCTGAGCGAGGAATACATCATCCTTAGGACAACCCGCGAGCAAGAAGCATTTGCTTTGCTGCGCGTGAAGGAATTCAAACATACCCAAATTTATGAGCATGACCTACTCGTAAAGACGGGGATAGTCGACGAGTTTCCGGAGGTTTTCCACGCCATTGGGTGGGAGAACTTCTGGTAGATCACGGAACCAGGTTCACGTCTCCTTTCCCTTGAATTTTTATGCACACTTGTTTCTGAAAAGGAGGGTATTCGCTTTCGACTTTTTAACCAAGAGTATTCTTTCTCTTGGAGGGATTTTAGTGTGGCTTTGGGTTTTAATCGTCGCTGTTCTTTAGAGCCACTAAATCTTTGAAAAAGTTTAGTAGAGATGACTTTTGGCACAAAATTTCTGGGAACACTAGATGTACGGCTCCCCGTACAAATGACATTCATAACCCCACATTGCGTTTCATGCATCCGTGGCTGGCTATGACGGTGTTCCCTCGGTCGGATTTGCGTCCCGTTAACACAGTGGAGTTGCGTTTGCTTTATGTGATGACTAAAAAGATTCCAGTCTCGCCTGTTCAAGACTTGGTTTCCCATTGGATTTCTATGCCCCCTCGTGTTGGCAGCGTGGCGATGACTTCTTTTGTTACTCGCCTCGCTACCTGGCTAGGCATTCTTGACAATGCCCAGCTATCATACATCGAGATAGAACGTCCTGTCGTGGATGCCGAACACTTTGTGCAAGGCCACATGATACGCAAGGCGTTTGATGGGAGCCTCATTATGACTTATCGTGGCCATACAACCGAAGTTCTGTTACCGTGCCCAGAACTTAGGTTGTATGCCGCTCGGAAACTGACCCTTCAGCTAAGGGCGGGTTTGGAAGACTCTCCCCCCAGGAGAGAGATAGCCCGCCATAGTGTTACAGGCACAGGGCCAGTTACCCGAGGGCGGGCCAGAAGAGACGCTGGTCTGGCCACAGCATAGGGACAGACGGATTCACCTCAAGAACCGCACCACCACACTTCTACTTTTGAGGAGGGCTATGAGCAGTACACCGGCGCTGGGACATCTGGAGCAGGAGGCTCTGGATATCCCCAGGGTCCAGAGTACTTTGCCTCGGGCCGCTGGGACTATGCTCAGAGTTCGGGCTCTGAAATTTCCCAGGGTTATGGGTTTGATAGTACCTACTATCCACCCTATAACCCAGGATTCTCTCAGTTCGAACGGTACACCATGCCAACCGGGGAGTACATTGATCGGGAATTATCCTATATTTCCGATCGAGTGGATCTCATCGATGATCGCACCCGGGACATTGAAGGGACTTTGGCCCAGCACACTCGCTACCTTCAGGAGAACAACTCTATGCTGGAATCCCAAAGGTATGAGCAGAGGGAGCAGTTCGAGAGAATGAACAATTACTTCTCAAACTTCCGACCGTTCCAGTGACGTCGTCAAGCAATCTTGGGGGGGGGGGGGGAACCCGCAAAGGTATGTCCGACCCGATCCAGCTCAGCAGTAATTTCGTTTGCTTTCATTTCCCTTCATTTCAATTCCTGTTTAAATAAAAGAAAAGACCAAAATTTTTTTGCTTTGAATCTTGAATAAAATCAACTCCCAGACTATGCATGAATGAAACATATGCCTCTCATTTTGGAAATGATGAATAGTTGCTCTGTCATTTATTTTGCAAGTATCTTGTGCTTAATTAATTGCTTTATTGATACTTGAATTTAATTGGCATGAGTGATGATAAAACCTGAAAAAAAAATCCTTGTGGGAGCATATGCTTAGTCTAAGTCTAAGTTGTGAGGAATGATATAGTGAGATTTGGTTGAGTTTTATTTCTGCTCTTAGTAAGGTGAAAATCTCGGATGCTTTATTTTCAAAAATATTCAAATGAAGTTCCTCATTGGTTCAAAATGCCTATCCAAAGCCATATGATAAGTTAGTTGAAAAACCTTCATACATATGATGCTTGTCATTTTAGTGAGCTTTGTCAAATTGTTGTGACCTTAGTGAGGAACCTTTCATTCTTTAAAGATCGAGATTCACATACACACCACCTCTCACTTGCAATTCCTACACTGGGAGTTAGCAAATATTTTCCATCCACCATCCACAAAAAAATAAATGCTCCAAGATTCCCTCTCTGAATATCCTTGAGTAGAGGCATGGGCTATGCAAAAAGAAAAAGAGGAAAAGCATGCTAAGTAGCATGGCAAAAATATTAGAAAAATATGAGCATGTCAAAAGACATGGAAAAAATACGAGAAAAAGAAAAGCATGCTCAAGAAAGCATGGAAAAAATAGAAAGAAAAAGAAGATAGCCCATGTTCTCGAAAAATAAATTCAAAAAGAGGAAGAATCATTCCCAAAGACTTTCCAACAATTTCCACTTTCCACTCCACACATCCATACACTTGCACTTCTTAATCTAAAGGTATGATTGGATCCTCCTTAGGTCCAGTCTTTGACTTAGCAAAATTCTAGAATGCAAGTAGGCTTTCATCCAGCCGTCCTGCAAGAGCCACACAAAAAGCTTTAGTAGAGTTAGGATGAAAGAAGGCAAAGGCTTTGGTGAGGATACAAATACCACTTGAGTGATTGAGTGTGCCTTTGAGGAACTAAGCTTTAATTTTCAAATATTTTGAAAACTCCGAGGTGGGATCCTGAAAAGAGTAGGAATGGAATAAAATTGAGTTAAACTATTCTACCTTTCAACCGCCCAAGGCAAGGAGTTTGCTAGAAGCCCCATAGGTAAGAAGGTAATTGGTCACTTTGCTGAAAAATTCAAATATCTTAAAGTGTTAGTTGAGTATAAAGATTACCTGTAAAATAATGACATTGTAGCAACTCCTGATCCACCGAGCCTAAGTTTCTATCTTTGCTCGAGGACGAGCAAAGGTCTAAGCTTAGGGAAGCTTGTTGGCGGTCGTTACGGTATGAATCTGACTACCAACTCTCAGAAATAAAAGAGGTTTTATGTAACATTTCATGCATTTAGGTTTTACTTCTAATAAAGTTCCATGAGGTTTGGTGAGTGTCTCATTTGCAGGGACCGAGTCGGAAAAAGGCCGTTAAGGGGGATAAAACTCCGGTTCGGCCGAAACCTTCCGGTTTCCGACCCAACCACCCCCCTTAACCATCATGCAAGCACACGAGGTGTCGTCCACGTCAGCGATGATAATGCGATGACCGTGCAAGCCACGTGGACTCCCGCCATGTCATTCCATGGGCCAAATTCACCAAAGAACACCAGGACAAGCTAGCCAGGAGGCCCAGGAAGTAGAGGCGGTGCACGGGGGCGGCCCTGGGCCAGAAGCCCAGTTCGGCCGAACTGTAGGGCTTCGGCCGAACCGCCCCCAGCACCCAAAACCGCCTCCAGGGATGCATCAAGACCGTAGAAGGTTAAGGCGATTGAATCCGACGTTCGGCCGAACTGGCCGGTAACCGCCACAACGTCTCGTGGCGGTTACTCCACTCAACCACCCTTTGGTGCTATAAATGGAGGTGTCCACGGCTCATTTCAACACACACCAAGCCAAGGAGCTCTCATTTCCACTTCTCTCTAGTAGAGTTAGGATAGTTTAGTTGGGAGTTAGAGTCGAGTAGAGCTTTGCCTCGGAGGTTCCGGAGTCGTCTTCAGAAGCTCCGGTATAAGCTCTTGTATCTTTTCCTTTTTTCTTTTGCAAGACTTGAGTCATCAATATAATTATCTTTATCATCTTGCCTTTGTCATTTATAGCTTGCTTCTACTTTATTCTAGTTGCATCTATATCGTGTTTAGACTATAGTCGGTTCTAGTTCTAGTGCTTCTAGTTCTTGTTTAAGTCTTTGTCTTAGCTGGTTCTTCGACTTAGCTCAATATTTGCTGGTGAACTGTCACCGGGGGTATTGACGGGTTGCTTGCTTTTGCTAGTGAAGTAAGTAGTCGTTGGTTAGCGTGGGTGTGGTACCCAGACTAGTCAGTGGCCTTGGTTTGCCCCCGATTCAACGAACGTGTGGTAGCCGTTATGTGGTGACAGCCCTATACGGTCTTTGTATTCCACCTCGTTAGTCTTGGCCTGTAGGATCCCCCAGTGTGGAG
Organism: Echinochloa phyllopogon; assembly: GCA_033239725.1. Taxonomy (NCBI): domain Eukaryota; kingdom Viridiplantae; phylum Streptophyta; class Magnoliopsida; order Poales; family Poaceae; genus Echinochloa; species Echinochloa phyllopogon. The sequence continues at coordinate 32,207,117 of BTCW01000014.1, read as the reverse complement.
CTGGTGGCACCCCTTCTAATCCCTTTCTGCGTGTCGCTGGTGTCCATTGTCCCGATGCTAAGACATTAGAGTTAACCCAGACCTTCCAGTGCTGGTTCTTTAGTCGCTGTATCTCTAAGCCCGAGTGACATAGACAGATAAAGTCCATAGGAATACTCTATCTCTTCTCGTTGTCCTCCCAGCTATCTATACCTTCTCTCTCTTACCTGAGTCTGCCATGAGCTGTGTGTCACGGTATATCCACTCCTATCCAATACCTTTCTCTGATAGTCTTGAATACCTGTTTTCTAGTACTCTTGCCAAATCTTCCCTGCGGAAATATAAATTACGATACCTCAGGATACTCCCAGGTGAAGTGCTACAACGGTGATTCTGTGCGCTTGCAGAATATTTATATATTTTACTAAGCCTTAAGGAAAACCACTGAAACACTCCTTACCCCATTACTGGGATTCTCAATCCTGATATTGGATCATAAGAAGTGCCAAAAGTGGGATTTATATGCAGAAGTTTGATAGTTCCAGGGGTTTTCTGTGAAAGTGCCAAGACACGATATTGGATATAGGGATTTCACGTTTTCTCGGGGGCCTAGCTGCAAAATGACCATCTCCTTCCTTTGAACAAGCAGAGGAGCTCGGCCATGGCCGACGGTGGCTCGGGCGCTCCTGCTCGCCGGCGTTTCGGTGGGGGGGGGGGCGTCCTAGGCGAGGAGAGGGACAGAAGGAGGAGGTCGAGGGGAGTCTGTAGAACTGCTCACCGCCGGAGAAGACGCCCGGGATCTCGTACGCGGCGGAAGGGATGGCCGGCGGTGGGGTCCTTGCGCGGGCGCCCTCCTCATGTAGCGCCACGGTGACGAGCAGTGGCGGGGGAGATGCGGCTCGGCGACGTGGATCTCGGGGTGGCCTCGGTTCGTGCCGACGAGCTGCAGAGGCGGCGCGTCGACGGAGGGAAGGGTCACCAGCGCTCGGTTCCAGTGGCGGCACGCTTAGCTCCGTGGTGGCGCTAGGAAAGGAGGGGCGCGACAGAGGCCTAGGGCAGCAGGGCGGTTCGGGTTGCACGTAGCATTATAGGGGCACGGAGGCCGAGAAGGAAGCCGGCGGCGGCGCGGCGGCGGCGCTGCGCGCGTCGCGCGTAGGAGGCCGGGGCGCTGCAGGGTGTGCGGATGGGCCTGTTGGGCTGGCGCGAGGGGAAGCTAGGCCGAGCGCTGGGCCTACACGAGTGGGGAGTTGGGCCGCGGGGAGAGGCAGAAGAGGGGGGCGAGCTAGGCCTGGGCAGCTGGCTGGGCCGCGTGAAGGGGGGCGAGGTGGCTTGGCAGGGTAGAGCAGAGGGGCTGGGCCGAAGCTGAGAAAAAGAACGAGGGGCAAAAGCGAACTGGGCCGGAGCGAGTGAGAGAGAGTAGGCCGGGGGGAGGGGAGCTTGGGCTAGTTCAGCTGGGCTGGCCCATTAGGGATTTTAGGATTTTTCGTTCTCTCTTTATTTTCAAAAATATTTTGCCGTGTAAAGAAATATCCAAAAAAATCCAGATAAATCATTTAAGCCACAAAAAATACTCCAAAAATTCCAAAAATTATAGGAAAAATCCCAGAGGTTAAGTTGGACATGAGGAACCCAAATAAAATATTTGGAACTCATGGAAAAGAATTTTAGCACCTTCCGAAAATTCGAATTAGCTATAGGAAAATAGGAATAAATACTAGAAGGCTCTGGAAAATTCCCAGAAGGCTTCTAAACGCATTTTAGAAAACTTGCACACATAAAACCATGGAATGCAGCCAGCATGCATGCAAGGCACTCATCATTAAACCTACATCATTTGAATTTAATTTTAGAAACATAATTTTCTTGTACTAAATTCCCTGTTAATTATATAAAGCTTCAAAAATTTTAGCAAATTGAGAAAATCATTGTATTAATTAAGCTAACAAATCACATCCCAAAATCCAAAAATTTTGGGGTGTGACAAGGCGCAGCAGGTTGAAGACCTCCCGTTCCCAGTCCGTCCGGAGAATGATGTCGCTCTCATCCAGGAGCTGCCGAACTGGGTGTGAGGGAGAGCATCTGGCCAAGCTGGCCGCTCCTTGCTCATCCACCTCCATCTGGCTGTGGGACTAGGATCCCTAGGGCCACTCATCCACGGGATTAAAACTACTCAATAGGGAAGGTTTAATCCGACTACTTTAAACCAGTCGGCTATGGTGCAAGACGGCGTAGTTGATTAGGAAAGACTAGTCGTGTACTATTAGGAGACTCCCCGAAGTACACTATTGTAGTACTCCTTGTTGTATGCAACTAGGATTATGTAACTGACTTGTAACTCTACTCCCCGGATGTATAAGGTGGAGCAGGGACCCCCTCAAAAGAACTCAACTCACATGCAATACAATCAAGCACACAGGACGTAGGGTATTACGCTACTCGCAGCCCGAACCTGTCTAAATCTTTGTGTTGTTCATGCAATATCGTTCCTAGAACTCGGTGAGACCCACAAATCTACTTCCTGGGGTACCCCCTAGCAGATGTGCTCGATATAAATCATCGACACTTGGCGCCCACCGTGGGGCCTACTTGCCGAAGCTCGACATTAGGCGCGATGGGATCAAGCTTCATCACCGACAACATTGAGGAGGGTGCAACTTTCGTCATCGGCGCGTGGACCTTTGTTGCTAATGGCAAAGGTAACTTCACAAGTTTTCTTGCTGATTACCCAGGGCCATATTCGACTAAGGCGTCTCTAAGGGAGCCACTCCGCAAAGCACCTGCCTCGACAATCACTCCAGAGACGATTTCGATTTCAATTCCGACACCTCACAGGAATTCGAACTCGACTTCGACCCCAACTCCGACTAGGACTACTCCAAACGATATCGGGTACAACTCGCTTCCAAATATGGAAGGGGTTGGGAACTCTGAGACGGCTAAGCCATTGGACAACCCCCCGAATCATTTCCTACTCAGAGTCCCTAAGGCCGCGGCTACATATCAACAGATCAACACCGCGGAGCAGAGGGAACACGTACCGAATGTTGACAGTTCAACCGTGGAAAGCAGCAAGGACTCTGAGTCGGCGTTTGAGCCATCAGAGGACTACGAGGACGATGATTTCACGGTTCTCCTGAGTGACAGCCTGGACAACGTCGCACGCTTAACCTGTTGTGCCCACTTCAAGACCGGCTACGATCTTGAAGAACCACTCGTGTACCTCCCATCAGGACTCGTAGTAACCTGGACACCAGGAGGACTTATTGTTCACTGGCCTGGCGATATACCTACCGAAGCCTGTCAAGACAACGAGTCAAGGCTAGCCACAATGATTTTGGAAGAACTGCCCTACCAGGATGGTGGGACAGCTTCCATTACCTCCTCCTCCGATAGCACGGGGGACAACTTCTCCAATGCCCCAACTCTGTTACTACAGACTTCTCTGAATCCTGGCAGACAATTCTTCATGGCCGGTTCAGGCGATCAAGGCACCCAATACGATCGTGAGCTGATCTGTGACATCTCCGAAGAAGAACCTACTGCCAATGGAGAATCCGAGCAACAGAGAACCTCAAGGCAAGCAAGGAATGCCAAGCAAAAGCAAATGCGCCTTAACGCAGCCATACATGCGAACGCAACTCGAAACCTTACAAGGGATTTTGCGATGGTTGGTGATCAACCGGTCCTCCAGGACGCCCCAATGAACATCTCCGTCACAGCAAAAATCATCAGGTCCATGCCCGAAACACCACAAATCAGGCAGGTTCTAACCCTCCTGGAGATGGCTCGCGAGAACATCAGCACCGGCCCTGCATTAAGCCACCACGCTTCAAGCGGCAGACGCCCTGGCGACAGACCAATGCATGACCTAGCAGCATCGGCCCACCCGAGTCGCGCTCCTCGAGAGCCATCGGGCGGAGCAGTTGGAAGACAAGCTAACACGCAAGTCCCCAACGCCATACCTCAAGATGGCAACAGGCCACGTAACGGGCCTAACCGTGATAGCGACCTCCGCTCCCACATCAACACCAATCAAGATGCCCGCTCGGTAATACAGTCCAGTAGAGAAAACCAAATCAACTCGGAGCTTCGCGGGCGTGAAGAATTCGACCATCGCTATGGACCACTACCTCGTGACCACACTCACGACTATGATCGCCCTCCACGCGGCCACGACCGTGACCACCTACGTGAGGCAGATCGTCAACAGAGCAATAACAATCCCCAATGAGATAACAATCGCGACGGAGATCGCCATCCACGCGGACGAGAATGTGACAAAAATCGTGACAACAATCACGGACGCTCGAGGCCTAACAATTCACCAAGCTACAACTCGGACAGTCGTAGAAACCACTATGACTCCGACCGCAGTGATGGTCATCGCATACGTAATTGTTCGCCAGTAGACAAGTACGATGGCTTCCCAGCATTCTTTAGCCGCATCAAGAAAATCACATTACCCAGCAAGTTCAAGACAACTGGGATCGAGAAGTTCATGGGCAAACAAGACCCTGAACAATGGCTAAGAGTCTACTCGACTGCGATCCAGATGGCTGGAGGATCCAACGACGTAAAATTCAGCTACTTCCAATCATGATGGATACTACTCCACTCACATGGCTCGAGGGCCTCCGCCCCGGGTCCATCGACTCCTGGGAAGACCTCACCAAGAAGTTCACCGCCAATTTCCAGGGAACTTGGTCTCGGCCTGGAACCCGATTTGAATTGGCAGCCTGTAAACAGGATAAAAGCGAAACCCTGCGCAAATTCATCAAAAGATTCTTTGAAAAAAGAGCAACAATTGTTGACATATCTGACCGTGAGGTCATAGACTATTTCCATGACCTCTATGCCAGAGAACTACATCGTGAGTTTGGTAGGCGACGCCCAACAACTATCCCAGAGTTGCGGCGTATGGCAGCCGAGTGGGCCGATCAAGATGATCGTGAGCGCAAGCGCTTTGACAGGCGTCGTGACAACATCAACAATGACAACAACTATAACAAAGGAGGCAAGGATCGCCGCAATGACAACAACCGTGATTTCAACCGCGACAACAAAAAGCACAAACCAGATAACACTGTCGCGGCAGTTGAATGCCCTCCGCGGAAGAAAAACACGGTCTCTATCGACAACGTAATGAACGGACCTTGTCCATATCATTCGAACGGACGACACAAGATGGCCGATTGCTTTCACCTTAAACATGAATTTGATAAGCAAGGGCCAACAAAGACAGACAAAGAGGACGGCAAGAAAGATGACAAGGATGACAACAATCATGACAATGGTTTTCCTCAAGTCCAGAACGTCGCAGCAGTCCTGTTTAGCGGTGAGTCCTTAAATCAATCAAAGCGGGCAAAGAAACTGTCGCTCCGTGAGATCATGGCAATTCAATCAGCCACCCCGACATACCTCAAGTGGTCAGAAATTCCCATCACTTTCTCCAAAAAGATCAGTGGACTAACTTCGCCAACCTAGGCAGATATCCGTTGGTTTTGGATCCAGTCGTGGCACAAGCCAGACTGACCAAAGTTCTCATCGATGGAGGCAGCGGGCTCAACGTCATCTTTGCTAAGACCTTCACCAAAATGGGACTTGATATCACCAAACACCTAAAGCCTACTGATTCTCCGTTCTACAGTATTGTGCCTGGTAACGCGGCAATTCCTCTTGGGCAACTCACACTCCAGTAACCTTCGGCACAGAAGCCAACTTCAGGAAATAGTACATCAAATTTGAAGTGGCTGACTTTGAGACCTCGTATCATGCGATCCTTGGGCGTCCAGCCCTCGCTAGATTCATTGCGATTCCGCATTTCATATATCTTGTTCTCAAAATGCCTGCTCCTAAAGGAGTTCTTTCCCTAAGAGGTGATCTGAAGATTGCTTACGACTGGGATATGGAAGCAATAGAGTTCGCCGCCACCTCACAAGTCCCTATCCAGATGTTGGAAGTACTCACTCTGGCCAAGAAGTCAAAAGAAGAAGACTTGGAGGTTCCAAGCAAGAAGCCTGCAAGCTCAAATTTCAAGCCTTCTGAAGAAGTACAGCTTAAAACTATAGACCTTGAGATAGGCGATTCGTCCAAAACGGCCCTTATAGGGGCTGAGTTAGATTGTAAATAGGAAAACGCGCTCGTCAAGATCCTTCATGATAATAATGATATATTTGCATGGAAACCATCTGATATGCTTGGTGTTCCTAGGGAGCTTGCCGAGCACAATTTAAAAGTTGATGAAAAAGCAAAGCCTAAAAGGCAACACTTACGACGTTTTGCTCAGGACAGACGTGACGCTATCAAAGCGGAACTCACCAAACTACTCGCAGCAAGATTTATCAAAGAAGTTTTCCACACAGAGTGGTTAGCCAATCCAGTCCTGGTCAAAAAGAAAAACAATAATGAATGACGAATGTGTGTTGACTATACAGACCTCAACAAACATTGCCCTCCCGACCCCATGGGTCTCCCATGCATCGATCAAGTCGTAAACTCCACAGCTGGATGTGCGCTCCTCTGTTTCCTTGATTGCTACTCAGGATATCATCAGATAGCCCTAAAATAGGAGGACCAGATCAAGACGTCATTCATTACACCTTTCGGTGCTTATTGCTACACGGCAATGTCGTTTGGGTTAAAGAACGCCGGTGCTACATACCAACGAGCCATACAAAAATGCTTGTCATCTCAGATTGGAATTAATATTGAGGCATATGTTGATGATGTGGTTGTCAAAAGAAAAGAACCACAAAACCTCATTGCCGACTTACAACAAACATTTGATAACCTCAGAACGTTTTGTTGGAAGCTAAACCCCACCAAGTGCGTCTTTGGTGTTCCCTCAGGGAAACTACTTGGGTTCATTGTCAGTCACAGAGGCATCGAGGCTAACCCTTCCAAAATCATAGCTATCCTTAACATGGAAGCACCAAGAAGTATCAAGGACATACAAAAACTCACGGGCTGCATAGCATCCCTCAATAGATTCATTTCAAGACACGGAGAGAAGGGACTTCCTTTCTTCAAACTACTCAAGAACCGAGACCAATTCAGTTGGACAGAAGAAGCACATCAGGCTTTTGAACAACTCAAAGCCTACCTGTCTACACCTCCGGTACTCGTGGCTCCAGCCAAAGACGACCACCTCTATCTATATATTGCGGCCACTACACATGTGGTCAGCACGGTCATCGTGGTTGAGCGGAAAGAGGAAGGCCATGTATTTCCAGTACAACGGCCAGTATACTACATTAGTGAAGTACTCTATGCGATCTTTATTACTTCAAGGAAGCTAAGGCATTACTTTTAGGCTTTCCACATAAATGTGGTGACCAAGTTTCCCTTAGGGGAAATTCTTAATAATCCTGATGCTACTGGACGGATATGTAAATGGAAGGCAGAAATAGCGGCATAAAACCATGACTTCGCCTCTCAAACAACCATCAAGTCACAGACCCTTGCAGTCTTCATGGTCGAGTGGATGGAGCTTTAGTACTTCAGAGCAACCACTCACCCAGAACATTGGATCATGTATTTTGATGGATCGCTAAAGCTGGAAGGTGGCAGAGCGGGTGTACTTTTAATATCCCCCAAAGGCGACCAACCCAAGTACGTTTTGCAAATTCTTTTCAAAGTTACCAATAATGAAGCAGAATATGAAGCCATCTTACATGGACTCCGTTTGGCCGCATCCCTTGGTATCAAATGTCTATGTGTATACGGAGATTCTGCTATTGCTATCAGTCAAGTTAACAAGAATTGGGACTGCTCTAAAGAGACAATGGATGCTTATTGTCGACGATTTATGTCAAGCACGTCTATCTGGGGGTATCACAAGGAGTAGATTAGTGGGTCTTGCCGAGTTCTAGGAACGACAGTGCACGAACAACACAAAGATTTAGACAGGTTCGGGCCGCGAGTAGCGTAATACCCTACTTCTGTGTGTTTTTTTTATTGTATGTGAGTTGAGTCGTTTTGAGGGGTCCCTGCTCCTCCTTATATACTAGGGGAGCAGAGTTACAAATTGATTACAAAGACTACTCGTATTCGACCTGGAAGGTCACATTAAGGTAGTCTATCTTGAATACGAGTAGTTCTACAACTTGACTACAACATCCTATGCCTTATCTGGATAGTCCAAAGCAGTCGGGTCATAACTCTCCATATCGAGTAGTTTAATTCCTTAGATGAGTGGCCCTAGGGATCCTGGCCCCACAAGCCCCCGAGCATCTTGTGTCTTTGCTTCAACTCTTGAATCTTCTTAACATCTTAGAGTAGTTAGAGCTAAGCCCAAGACGCTCAAATCTCTTTCTGAGGAGTAGTTTCATTAAGGCACATCTTTCGATGCACCAAATAGATGTAGCCCCCGAGCCTCCGAGTACTCGTTAAGCAGTCGCAGGATTAGGAGACTAATCTTGAATTTCACCTGGGTAGTCTAATGGCACGCATCGAGTAGATGCACCCATCGAACTTCGAGTAGTTTTGTTAAAACTAGTCAAAGGTCTTGGATAACGTGAAATCATCGAGCTTTCGAGTAGTTTTTATAAAACTATTCAAAGGTCTTGGATAGAGTATAATAGGCTTAAGAGAAATTGTATCCTTCAAATGTAGCCCCCGAATCCACGAGTACTTCTAACTAGTCATTGGATCGAGTACTGCTTCCCTTATTTACTCCAAGCCATGAATCCCAATACATATTTGACGATTATTTTCACAAGAATCGGTATACTTTTTTGAGCATCTACGCTAACATAACAACTTTCGAGTTGTCTTCAAATGCAAGAATTGATCAACTGTGATTCCGTATCTACGAGTGGTTTTGTTAAAACCAGTTAAAGATCTTCTTCCACTGTTTTCTGCCTTAAATCTCGGAAGGAAATCAAATCCTAGATTATCCGTTAGCAGCCCCCGAGCTTTGAATCAAAAGAATATCTTTTGATTTGAAGATCTGATTAATCGCTAGGATTCTGTTTATAATGTAATCCAAAATTTACGCCGGGAAAAACTAACCAAACCATCCCCTGTAACGGAATGCGATACGCTGTTGATACTATTCAAAACATTAACCCTAACCGAAAGTTATAAATCTGAAGTGAGACCTTCCTTTGTTTCATTAACCTTGAGTGCAGCGCTATAGCCTTTTGTCTCCTCATCGTAGCTTCTTTGTCATTTAGGACTTTCCGTGATTGCTTCTCTTGTGAATGCGAGAGAAAAGCAAAGTATTAACTCGATCTGCAACCATGAGCTCAAAGAAAGCAGAGGCCTCTGCTGCTAAACCTGCAGAGAAGAAGGCATCAAGGAAAAGGGTTCACTTGGTAGATCCAAACACAAAGCCAGATTGCAAGACACATTCTTCTCCTGCTGATGCTTGGAAGTATTGCACCGCGAAGGAATGAGACCTTCATGACCTGGTGGAGCAAGGTTTGCTCTTATCTCAGGAAACTCTTGGGTGATTCAATGCACAATTTCCCACTGAAAACACAAATGAAATTCCTTTGTTCGTGTCGTTTTGTGAGCGCGGAGTAGGTCTTCCAATCTCCTCTTTTTTTCGCGAGCTCCTTGATTTTTACAAACTCCAACTCCATCATCTGAATCCTAATGGGATTTTGAATATCGCTGTATTTGTGCATGCTTGCGAAACATTCCTTGGCATCAATCCGAATCTCGCTTTATTCCGTACTTTGTATCATGTAAAGCCCCATCCAAATTTCTAGAGGATGGAAGTGGTTGGAGGAGCGGGAATTCAATTCCGCCAAAGGATGAAAGAGCCATGGTTCTCCATGCCCCTTAAGGAGTCGTGTGGAGACTGGAAGTCCGAGTGGTTCATAATCGGTGAGTAGTCAAAAAATGAGTACTCTTCCTATGGTATTTACGGTCAATGCACATTGTTATACACTAATCTTGTGTAATTGTAATACAGCAGGAAACCATGGAAAAAACTGTCCTGTCAAAGATGGATGGTATCCCAGGGATCTATCCAACTGGAACACCAAGCCAACCACTGAAGAGGCCAAGGATGTGCCCGCTTTGCTAAAGCGAGTTCAATCATTAAACAACAAAGGCTTAACTGGAATCGGGATAGCCTTCAGTTTTCTAAAGAGAAGAATTCAACCACTCCAAGAGCATGTCAATCTTGGATACAAGTATGAGGGAAATACAGATCCTTCCCGCATGGTGCCAGAAGAACTCGCAGATGAGACCGTGCTAATGCGCTTGTCGCGCATGTTCAGCAATGTGAACAACAAGAAGCCATACGACGCAAAAGAATTCTGTAAAGGCCAATCTCCAAGTTCTGTAAGTGCTTGAAACCTTTAAATTTTAGTCATTCTTAACATGCATCTCAATAGTGATTCCTCTCATGTAGTCGGCCACTGATTCTGACGGGCCAGTTGGTGGCCTGTCTCCGCAAGATTTGGAGAAATTTGGAAAGAGTTCTTCAGAAAAGTCAGAGCCATTGAATGAGAAAACAGAGGCAATTGCTGACGATGTAGAAGAACATGAAGCGATATCCGACGAGAAGGCGGCTGACTCGGATGGCCAACAAGTGAATCTTCAAGGTAAGAGAAGTCTTCATAATGAAATTCGAGTACTTTATCCATTCCGCCATTTAATTTGGATGTACTGTTTCCGAAAAACAGAGGATATAGACATAGTACCAAAAGTTCCCACAGGGGTAAAACGGAAAAGAACCACTCGGTCTCGATCAGATGCCCCTGCAGGATCATATGTGCCTGGAGCAGAGGAAGGTCAGCGTATCAAGACTCCAAATTTATCACTGCTGTTCAAAGTTCCTCAACTACAAGTGTCATGGCGAGTGGTACCACAGGGAGTACAACTAGCTCCAAAGTGGGCGTGCTGAAGTTGAAGAAGTTCAACTTTAAGCCAAAAACCACCACGCCGACAAAGTAAGTTTGTTAAATCAAGATATCCTTTCAATTGAGCCATAATTCAGCTATTGAATCTTGCATTCTTTGTGAAGGATTCCGTCTGGCGTACTTGCACCACAAGAACAATTGAAAAAAGCTGAAGGAACAGAGTGTAATGAAGAAGAAGTCCTCCCTGGCGCTGTCGAAGAAAGCGGCCGAGTTGCGGGTCTGAACCAGTCTCCAGAGAAAGAGCAATCTGATGTCAATTTGGCTTCAGAAGCAAACCCCGTAGAAACTACAAACCAGGGAGATGCCGAAAGGCCACCATCAACTATGGAGGTAAATCATATAGCCTTTTCTCTGTATATCTCCTAGAATTTATATGAACAATGCTTGTAAAACCATGAAGGTTGGTTTGGAGGCTGGAGAAGTCGCCAACATTGTTATCAGACAAAGTACTCCACCGCCACAAGAAAGGGCTACGGACAATGAAGCTATGCAGCTGAAGCAACACCTGGCAGCCGCTCTGGTAAGAGAAAAACTTAGTAGAAAATAGTTAATATATTAGTTACTAACTATCATCAAATGCAGGCTTTGGTAGATAAAATGGAGAAGAATAGAGATGTCAGTCTGGAATGTCGAATAAAAGAACTCGCAGAAGATCTTGTGGCTGCCTATGAGGCGCGAGAAAAAGCTCGAGTTGATAATCAAGACTTGGTTTCTCAACTACATAAGTAACTCGAGGGAATGAGAGTTGAAAAATCTCGAATGGATACTCGTAACCGGGCGTTGATCCAAGACAACAATAGTAAGTAAAGCAAATTCTGTACACTTAATTATTAATTTAGTCGTATGAAGTGTAATCATAGACTTGTCTCGCCTTTGCAGGATTGAAAAAAGAATTGGTTGAAGAACAGAGCACCAGCACATCGTGGTATAACTTGGCGCAATCTAAAACTGATGATTGTGCCCACTTGGAAAAAGAGCTCGATGACCTGAAACGAAAATATACCAAGGAGCATCAGATCCGTGTTGACATGGAACAAGCTTGCGCCAGGGCCTTGGCAGGACAACAAGCCAAACAACAAGAAGTGGAGGATCTCCAAGCCGAGAAGAAGGCCATAGAAGAAGCGGTGCTCCCCATCATTGTGATGGTAACACCGGAGGGTGTTGCTACTACCAACCAGTCATTATTGGAGCGGATCAGCGCAGTGCCTGGACAGATAACTGATTTTTGTAAGAATACCATGAAGGAGTGCGTGAATCAGCTGCTAGCGATGGCAAAGGCGCATAATCCAGACGCCAAACTTGAAGTTGTAGAGCTTCCTGAAGGAATGGAAATTGAAGGGTTCGAGGAATTGGTGAAAGAAACAGAGCCAGTCGCAGATACTTTTATTGACTCGTTAGAGTAGATCTGTACTGTAACTTGAACTACTCGTTTCGAATACTCTGTTTTGAATCCGATATAGATATTTGACCATGTATATAACATCTGATACTTGTTTACAGTAATCCATTTGGAAATACTACTGTGTAAGTATTATCCAATAGTTTGTGCGTATGCAAAGTACTGTGGGTAGTATATTTGATGAGTGACTACAGTTTAAGTAATCCAGTGGTCGTATAAGGTTCGCAACTAGGAGGAGTTGAATCGAGCCTTGTTAAGGATTAGCAACCTTGCTAATGCAGGGTGAAAAGTTATGCGCATAGGCACATGCTGTACTTTTTAGTACTTTAGAGCACCTTTAGGTGATTTTTATAGGAAATGAAGAATGAGTGTAGTTGGTATAACACTAATTCTTGAAGCTTTTGTTGAAAAAAGCCACAGAGTCAAAAGAAAAGAAATTATCGCCTTCGACCATGTATAGGTGAGGGTAATTCATCCAAGATTTTTAGGTGGTCTGACACCTCCTTTTAAAAGGAAATCCTGGATTCTTTTGAGCGGGAGTAGAAAACTACTCGGATACCACACGACGGCTATCGCTGTAATGAACATGGTATAGTTTTATCTAATGAGATAAAGGATGTCATGACAGGGGAACATAACTTTATTAATTTGAGAACAAGGGTTGTTTTACAACGTCTCGAATACAATGTCCCGTGTTACGGGTAAAATTTGCGGAGATGTTCTATGTTCCATACATTTGGTAATTCCTCTCCCTCCGAGGTTTGCAGCCTGTATGTACTAGGTCCAATGACTTGTTTTACAAGAAAAGGACCTTCCCATCGAGACATAAGCTTGTGCAACCCTTCAGTCTTTTGGATTCGACGTAGTACCAAGTCTCCTATAGGAAAGGATCGAGGTTGGACAGAGCGTTGATGAAAGCGACGTAATCGTTGAAGATAACACGTGTTCCGAATAAGGGCTGCTACTCGAGCTTCCTCGATGCCATCAACATCTTGAGACCTTTCTTGATGAGCGAGTTGTTCATCGTAGTTCTCCAAACGCGGGGCTTCCCATAAAAGATCAGCCGGTAGGACTGCTTCGGAGCCGTAAACCAGGAAATATGGTGATTGGCCAGTGGCCCTGTGTTGGCGGTCGTTACAGCCCAAATCCGACCACCAATACTCAGGAATAAATGAGGTTATATGCAACATTCCATGTACTTAGGTTTTATTTCTAATAAAGTTCCACGAGTTTTGGTGAGTGACACCTGTGCAGGTACAACTACGTCAAATACGCGCTATTGGGGCCGAAAATGACCGAATCGGCCGAACGACTCCGTTTGGCCGGTTACCCCCCTTAGCCGTGCACGTCACCGGGAGTCGTCCAACGAATATCAAGCGAACACGACAAATGACATGAGGACGGCAGCCATCTCTTCCCGGGCCACGACCACATCACCTCTGGGCCATAAACACACGAAGCCAATCACCAGGAGGCAGCACAGAAGGCCCACAGAGCAAAGGCGACGCAGGCGAGGGCCGGCCACGGGCCAGGCCCGTTCGGCCGAACAGGTCGGTTCGGCCGAACCGACTCCCCTGCCCAAACCGCCTCCAGGGGCGAAATCCTGGCCCTTGGTGGCCAGGTCGGTGTATCCCTCGGTTCGGCCGAACCGAGATCTTCGGCCGAACCGCCTCCCTGCCGCCTCAAGCTGCCTTGGCGGTTACCCTGCCTACAACCGACCTTTGGAGCTATAAATAGAGGGTCACACTTCACTTGTAAACACACACCACTTGGGAGCAAGTCTCCAATTCTCCACTTTCAAGATGTAGAGTTAGGCTAGTCCAGTTGGGAGTTAGAGTCAGGGTCAAGTTTCGCTCGGGGTTCCGGAGTCGTCTTCTGGAGTTCTGGTAAAGCTCTTGTATCTTTTCCTTTTCTTTATGTTCGACTCTGAGTAATCAATATATTTCCTCTGCATTTACTTGAGCTATTTGTTCTGCATTTATTTCGCGAGTAATTGTGGAATGTCTAGCCTTGGTTATAAGCTATTGTAGTCTGGTTCTATAAGTTCTCTCTTAGTCCTTTGTCTTAGCTGGTTCCTCGTTTCTGCTCAATACTTGCGGTGAATTGTCACTGGGGTATTGACAGGATTGCTTGCTCTTTCTAGAAGAGTGAGTAGTTACTGCCTAGCGTAGGTGTGGTACCTAGTCTAGATGGTAACCTTGGTTTGTCCCCGTCGCAACGGAGGTGGTAGCCGTGAGGTGGTGACAGCCCTTTCGGTCTTCGTAGTCCATCACGTTAGTTCCGGTCTGCAGGCACCCCGTAAGAGCACGGAGTTTGTGGCACCCCTTCTCATCCCTTTCTGTGTGTCACGGGCTCCGTCCCCGATGTTGAGATAATAGAACTAGGAAGAGAACCATAGATGCCATTCTTCATGCTAGCCGTAACCCTTGCCAGAGGTATCTCAAGGCCAGTGGAAGTATATAGGAATCCTTTCCTGTCTCGTTGTTCTCCCACTAGCTAGACCGCTCTTCTATCTCTATCCTGAACTTCTCCTTGTGTGTGTCAACTGAATATCACTCCTATCCTATCCTTTACCCCCGCCTTATTAGCCGGTACTTTAATTAGTAGTTACATCCTTGTCAATAGTCGATACTCTTTATCCAATGCTTCCCTGCGGAAATATAAATACGATACCTAGGAATACTCCCGGGTGAAATGCTACATCGGTATCCGTGCGCTTGCGGATTTATATTTGTATCATAAGAATACCAATGAACACTACTTGCACCATTACTAGGATTGGCAATCCTAATAGTGGACCGTAAGAAGTGTCAACACCCTGCTGGGTTGGGTGCGTAGCCCCCAAAGCACCGCGGGCAACTCTTTTGCCCATTTCCCACTATATTTCTTTAGAGGCTCAGACAATCTAGGTTTTAACCCTTGCAGTAGCAAACCGTTCGTTTTTTCCACATGTCCGTTGGCACGAGGATGAGCAACTGAAGCATAATGTATCTGAATAGAATATCTGTCATAGTAGTCTTGGAATTCTTCGCTGGTTTTTGGCTTAAAGTTGAACTTCTTCAACTTCAGCACGCCCACTTTGGAGCTGGTTGTGCTCCCTGTGGTACCACTCGCCATGGCACTTGTGGTTGAGGAGCTTTGAACAGCGGTGATAAATTTAGAAAGCTTGATACGCTGACCTTCTTCTGCTCCAGGCACATATGCTCCTGAAGGGGTATCTGATCGAGACTGAGTAGTTCTCTTCCGTTTTACCCCTGCGGGAACTTTTGGTACTATTTCTATATCCTCTATTTTTCGGAAATAGTACATCCAAATTAAATGGCGGAACGGATAAAGTACTCGAATTTTATTATGAAGACTTCTCTTACCTTGAAGATTAACTTGCTTGTCATCCGAGTCAGCTGCCTTCTCTTCAGATATTACTTCAAGTTCTTCTACACTGTCAGCAATCGCCTCAATTTTCTCATTGGATGGCTCTGACTTGTCTGAAGAACTCTTTCCGAACTTCTCTCAATCTTGCGGAGACAGGCCACCAACTGGCCCATCAGAATCAGTGGCCGACTACACGAGAAGAATCAGCATTGAGACGCATGTTCAGAATAAGTGAAATTTAAAGGCTGTGAGTACTTACAGAACTTGGAGATTGGCATTTACAGAATTCCTTGGTGATGTATGGCTTCTTGTTGTTCACATTGCTAAACATGCGCGACAAGCGCATTAGCACGGTCTCATCTGAGAGCTCTTCTGACACCATGCGGGAAGGATCTGTATTTCCCTCATACTTGTATCCAATATTGATACGCTCTTGGAGAGGTTGGATTCTTCTCTTGAGAAAACCGAATGCTATCCCACTCCAGTCAAGCCTTTATTCTTCAAAGATTGAATTCGCTATAGCAAAGCAGGCACATCCTTGGCCTCTTCAGTGGTTGGCTTGGTGTTCCAATTGGATAGGTACCTGGCATACCATCCATCTTTGACAGGACAGCTTTTTCCATGATTCTCTGCTGTATTACAATTACACAGGAACAAGATTAGTGTATAACAAAGTGCATTGATCGTAAATACTGTAGAAAGATTACTCGTTTTTTGACTACTCATCGATTATGAACCACTCGGACTTCCAGTCTCCACACGATTCCTTAAGGGGCATGGAGAACCAATGTTCTTTCATCCTTTGGCGGAATTGAATTCCCGCTCCTCCAACCACTTCCATCCTTTGGAAATTTGGATGGGGCTTTACATGATACAAGGTGCAGAATAAAGCGAGATTCGGGTTGATGCCAAGGAATGTTTCACAAGCGTGCACAAAGACAACAATATTCATAATCCCATTAGGATTCAGATGATGGAGTTGGAGTTTGTAAAAGTCAAGGAGCTCGCGGAAAAAAGATGAGATTGGAAGGCCAACTCCGCACTCACAAAAAGACACGAACAAAGGAATTTCATTTGTGTTTTCAGTGGGAAATTGTGCATTGAAGCAAGCCCTCCACTCAAGAGTTTCCTGGGATAAGAGCAAACCTTGCTCCACCAGGTCATGGAGATCTCCTTCCTTCGCAGTGCAATACTTCCAAGCATCAGCGGGAGAAGGATGAGTTTTGCAATCCGGCTTTGTGTTTGGATCTACCAAGGGAACCCTCTTCCTTGGTGCCTTCTTCTCCGCAGTCTTAGCAGCAGCGGCTTTCTCTATGTTTTTGGCATCTGGTTTCTTTTGGCTCATGGTTGCAGATCGAGTTAAGACTTTACTTTTCTCTCGCATTCACAAGAGAAGAAAGCACGAAAAGTTCTAAATGACAAGGAATCTACGATGAGGAGACAAAAGGCTATAGCGCTGCGCTCATGGTTAACGAAACAAATGAAGTCTCACTTCAGATTTATAACTTTCGGTTAGGGTTACTGTTTTGAACAGTATCTACGGCGTATCGCATTCTGTTACAGGGAAAGACTTCGTTTTTCGTAAGTTAGTTTTTCTCGGCGTAAATTTCGGATTCCATTACAACAGAATCCTGGTGATTAATTAGATCTTCAAATCAAAGATATTCTTTTGATTCAAAGCTCGGGGGCTGCTAATGGATAATCTGGGATTTCATTTTCCTCCGAAATTTAAGGCGGAAAATTGTAGACAAAGATCTTTGACTGGTTTTAACAAAACCACTCGTAGATACAGAATTACAGTTGATCAATTCTTACATTTGAAGACAACTCGGCAGTTGTTATGCTTACATGGATGCTCTAAAAAACACGCATATTCTTGTGAAAATAATTATCAAGTATATATTGGTATCCATGGCTTGGAGTAAATAAAGGGAGCAAAGCTTGATCCAAGGACTACTTAAAAGTACTCATGGATTCAGAAGTTGCATTTGAAAGATACGATTTCTTTTAGGTCTATTATCCTTTATTCAAGATTTTTGACTAGTTTTAACAAAACTACTCAAAATTCGATGGATGCGTCTACTCGAAGTGCTCCATTAGACTGCTCAGATGAAATTCAAGATTAGTTTTTTACCTTCAATTACTTAATGAGTACTTGGAGGCTTGGGGGCTACGCCTATTCAGTGTTTCAAAAGAGGCGCTTTAAAGAAACTGTTCGTTAGAAGTGATTTGAGCGTCTTGGGCTTAGCTCTAACTACTCGAAAATGTTAAAAAGATTCAAGAGTTGAAGCAAAGGCGCAAGATGCTCGGGGGCTTGTGGGCCAGGATCCCTAGGACCACTCATCTAAAGGAATTAAACTACTCGATATGGAGAGTTATAATCCGACTACTTTGGACTAGCCAGATAAGGTATAGGACGATGTAGTCAAGTAGTAAAATTGCTCGTATTCAAATAGTATATTTGATAGATTACCTTGATGTAACCCTTCAGGTCGGATACGAGTAGTCTTTGTAATCGGTTTGTAACTCTGCTCTCCCAGTATATAAGGAGGAGCAGGGACCCCATCGAAACAACTCAACTCACATACAATACAATCAAGCACACAGGACGTAGGGTATTACGCTACTCGCGGCCCGAACGTGTCTAAATCTTTGTGTTGTTCGTGCACTGTCGTTCCTAGAACTCGGCGAGACCCACTAATCTACTCCCTGGGATACCCCCAGATAGACGTGCTCGACATAAATCGTCGACAATTGGATATCTGTCAAAAGAAAGAAGCAATATCAAATTGTGACCACCGGATAGCAATACAACTACTCAACAATGACTAGAGTTATTTTCCTACTTACTCCACGAGGGGCGTCGGGGCAGTCAAAAGCTGGAAACTAAACTTCTTCAGGAGAGGTAGATGCCTTTTCGACTTGTCATTACACTCGTTGTGGATGAACATTGTGGCTTGGCGATGCGCTTGGGTACCTTGTCCTGATCGGCAAGGTCCACTTCAGAAGGAGCAGCCTCAGTGATTGGCTTTGGACGACTCACAAAGGAGTAGCTTGACCGCTTCCTCTTAGCGCCAATAGGGATTGTTGGGGGTACCCTTGAACTTTCTGGTTTGAAGTCCCCCACGGTGGTGGTGGGTTATCAGAAATCGTTACTCTAATCTTATGAAATATCATTAAATAATTAGAGGACTAGGCACAGGGGGCTTACCCTTGACATCCCCTTGTTTTGGATCTGTCGCTGTTGTGTCCGCATCAGAATCGGCGATGCATTCTTCATCAGCCTTCGTGGCAATGTCGGGAATGTCCCCCGCGCTCAATGTTCTTTCGGAAGAGGTCTTGATGATGTCCTTCCAAGCTTCCTCAGTTAAATCATCAGCAAGCATCATGGCCTGCATTGTTACAAACAACTCAGATGAATATTATTTCAAATATTAGCTTCCAAACTAAATACTAGAATTACTTACAGGGTCTGGAGAACTTGACTTCGAGTACTCTCCGACGATGACTGGTTTTTCCGTGACACCAGTAAACAAGTGATCTAATCGCATAAGAACTGTCTCCTCAGAAAGCTCTTCCGGTACCATCCGTGATGGATCTGTGTTCCCTTCATATTCATATCCAAGGTTGCAACGATCTTGAAGTGGCTGAATCCTTCACTTTAAAAAGCTGAAGGCGATTCCAACACCCGCCAGACCTTTGTCCTTCAATGCCTCTACTCGCTTTAACAAAGCGGGTACTTCTTTGGCTTCTTCAAGAGTTAGACGTAAATTCCAGTTAGACAGATCTCGTGGGTACCACCCATCTTTCTCTGGACACCTTTTGCTATGATTGCCTGTTGCATTAAAATGATTCAAGAAAAACTCAGATAAACAAATATGCGATGTTATTGATACAAGAAATACACAATGCTATCATGGTAAACCATTTGGCCTTCCAATCTCCACAGGAGTCCATGATAGGCATATCAAACCACTTAGCCCGCATATTCTGGCGAAACTGGATCCCGGCTCCTCCGACTACTTCTGTCCGTTGAAAATTTGGCTAGGGCTTGATGTGGTACAAGATACGAAACAAAGGTAGGCTTAGTTTTATACCTAAGAATGCCTCGCATGCATGGACAAGGACAAAGATATAGAGAACTCCATTCAGATTAAGGTGGTGGAGTTGAAGTTTGTAGAAAGAAAGAAATTCCCTCATGAATGATGACAGTGGCAAACCCACCCCACGCTCACAGAAGGAAAGAAAAAGAGGAATTTCTTCAATGTCTTCAGTCGGGAAAGGTTGTTTCCAACATGATTTCCATTCTAAAGTCACCTGGGAAAGGAGCAAACCTTGTTCTACCAGATTATTCAGATCGTCGGTAGAGGCTGTGCATTGTTTCCAAGCATTGGCTGGACACGGAGGATCTTTGAACTCGACCCGGACATTCGGATCAACCAAGGATAGCTTCTTTCTTGTGGATTTCTTCTCTGGTAGCTGCGCGGATCCAGCATCGCCAGCTTTCTTCACTGCTCCTTGCTTCCTACCCATGCTGACTATGGGCTGTAACACCCAAAACTAGCCTATTTAAAATTTTTAGTAATTTATTAGCTTTTATTTCTATTGCTCATATTTAATATAAGGTAAATTTTATTGTTAGTGATTCAAATAGAATTTAAATCTATTTTAAATTCAAATTTGAGTCACCCTGTTTGGACCTCTAGAAAAGCTGTAAAGCCCAGAGTTCGTTTCTACCCCTCCAACTCTTTCCTTGGCCTGCCTCCCCTCCCTTTTCTCTCCCAACCGAGCAGCTCAACAACTCCTCCCTCGGCCCAGCGCCCTCCCCTCCTTCTTTCCCCCTGGGCCGGCCCAGCTCTTCCCCCGCCAGCACAGCCGCTTCCGGCCCAGTTGTGGCCCAAACTTTCCTCCCCCGCGCTCCCCCACACACTCTCTCTCGCTGACACCATGGCCCCACCGATCAGAGTCTTCTTCCTCCTTTCCATTCTCTCCCTCCCGCGACCGTGACCACAGGCCGACGCCCGAGCCGCGATCCCCGCGTGCCTGTGGGCCCCTGCGAGCCCCAGGAAGCTTCCCCGCCGCCTCCCCTTTCCCTCCCCGCTCCTCTTTCCTTCCCTAGCACGTTCCCCACAAGGAAACCTCCCTCCCCGCTTGGAAACATCCCCGCCAGTTCCCCGATCCGCGGCGTGGTGCGCACGCCGAGGCAAGCCCCCCCGGGGCTATAAGAGCCACCCCCTGCCGCCCACTACCCTCACCAACCCTCGCTTCGAGCTCCCAGCTTCCCCAGCGCCTCCTCCTCGCCTTGTGCCTCCGTCCCTCGGTCTCCACCGTCAAACCTCGTCGCCACCACCGGAGCTTCGATGACGACCCTCACCAGGGCTCCCAGAGGAGGTAGGGAACCTTCCCATGTGAAGCCCGTCCCTCCTTTCCCCCTGTGCTGTGTCTAATTGCTCGCCATGGCTTCACAGGACCGCTGGAGCCGGCCCTCCTTGTCGACCGCCGTCTCCATCGCCCCACCGCCGCCTTGATCACCCTAGGTGAGTTCGCCTCCCTCCCCTGATGATGTAGGGCCTAACCGCACGCCAATTGGTGGCCCCTAGCCCGAGTTAGGCCCTTCTCCGATGAACTTCCGCCGCCGGCTGCGCAGCGCCGCCGCGTCCATGTGTCGCCGCCGGCAGCCAGTCCTCCCGATCAACCCTGGCCGTAGGATATTTGAAAAGTCCTCCCGCGTCAGCATCCGCCCCGAGTCAAAAAACTCAGCATACAGGTCAACTCCGGTAGTTTAGCAGAAAAGCCCCTCCAAAATTTAAACTCTAACCCGCAGTCCTTCCCCATTGAAAAGTATTTACAATTAGGTCATGTTTTATTCGTTTGGGCCCCTAACTTTTGAAATATTAGAACCCGCCGTTCTATTTATTTTTTTCACTTGTAGGCCCTTCTGTTTTTATATAAAATTATGTTTTAGCCCCTGGTTTTCACAAATAAGCCCCTAGAAACTTTAAAAATTGCCAGCAGGTCGCTAGGACTTAGATCTTCCATAACTTTTCCGTTTTAGCTCCGATTAGTGTGATTTTCGCGCTCATGTGTTCGTAGTGAAGCGTAGATTATTTCTAGAACCTTTATTTGTATTGTTTCTATTGTTTGGTGTACTGTTCGAATAGATTATTATTTGTTTGCATGTATTGGCTTACGTGGATGTTTGTGTGGTGATTCGTGTCCAGTCGATGAGCCTTTCGCGTTGGACTTCGAGTACGAGGAGGACTTCCAGGGACAGGACAATCCTTGCTACCTAAACTCACTCTTTACATTTATTTAATTTCATATGCATGTGTCTAAATTGTTGTCCCATTAAGGTTGTACCTAGCTTTGTTTAATCCTATCCTTGTTTACCTTGGGTTCATGCTTATGGGTAGAATCTTTGCTATGCGTAGCTACTGTCACCAATGTTTAACTGCTAATCTTGATCTAATGGTTCACTTTAATGATAAAGATAAAACTTGCTTTTTAGCAACATGATTTAGGGAACTGGGGCATGTCTTTAGTGTCTCTCCCTAAGGTCCGGTTCTTAAAGAGGCAACCCAGGAGCCTATCGCCACCGCTAGAACTATTATGACTCTGGTCTTGGTCAAGTAACTTGTACGTCTCTAGCTTGTCAGTGGTTACCGGTGGGGTCGACGGCGTTATGGGAAGCAAGGCGTGAGGTGTTTCTTGATTCCAACGAGGACGGTAGCCCCGTCGGCTAGCTCTCGTTAGACCCAGTCCCGTGTTGGGAGTCCATGCGATGGGGAACTCCGCACGTTGCGCATTGTTGGGTGTGATACCCGCGCTTTGGATGCCATTGACCCCCTTATGGTGTGACTTTGTAAGCATAAGTCAATCTCGGTGCCTAGAGTCTCACCACCTTGTTGTACCTTAGCGACTACTGTCTTGTTAGGGTGTCTTGTGAAAAGCCTCGTAGCGTCCCTATGCAATCACACCTCGGAAGTGTTGATATGCGTGGTTGGGTGCAAACTTCTTTTGAAGTTTTACGCGACTGGTGGGTAAAGGGTGAAACCTCTGCAGGGTGTAAAATCTATCATGATAGCCTTGCTCAGGGTCACGAGCGGCCTAGATCCTTTTTTATTAGAAGATGATGTTTATTTATGCTTAATGACACTTATACTTTATTAATTGAGTGAATTTCACTGCAGGTCCATAAACTTTTCCCAAGATCTCAACTAGGTCCACAAACTAAAAAAACAGTCATCTAGGTCCATCAACTTTTCTGAGGTCTCACATAGGTCCACAAACTAAATAAGTGGTCATCTAGGTCCATGAACTTTTAAAAAGTTGTCGTCTAGATCCATGAGCTTTTAAAAAGCTGTCGTCTAGATCCAAAGCAGTGGCGACGAGCCTGACCTTGACGACAGCTCTTTAAAAGTTAATGGACCTAGATGACCATTTTTAAAAGTTTTATGGACCTAGATGACCGCTTATTTAGTTTGCGGACCTAGATGAGATCTCGGGAAAAGTTTATGGACCCAGATGACCGCTTTTTTAGTTTACGGACCTAGATGAGATCTTGACAAAAGTTCATGGACCTACAGTGAAATTCACTCTTATTAATTGGGTTGCAACTGGGTTTTATCCACTTGTAGTAATTTGGTTAATGTTAAAATGAACCAACTAAAATGCTAATGCAGTTAAGCCGTGTCTAGCCTTATTTTGAGCCTTCATACTGTGATATACTTGCTAAGTAATTGTTTACTTACACTTGTCATTTATTCAACAAAATCCTTGATGGGTAAACAAATTGGGCTGTGCATGAGTCTACTGCTGAGTTTCCTGAAGATTTACCGTACTACTGAGTTGTGATCCCCCAGTCAGAGTCCCTGTGGATTGCGGCTCCATTAGTTTGAGAGTTTATTAGTCTTCCGCTGTTATTGGTTAGTTTATTTATGAAGCACTCTAATGTAAAATTTTATTTAATGAAGAATTTATTCAGGCATATGTTCTCTGTTTATCATATTTGTTCTCTATATGTGTACTTTGACTTCCTAGGCACACATATGGTAGCATTCGGGTTTCTGTGTAAATCCGGGTGTGACAGATTGATATCAGAGCCGTGCTGACTGTAGGATTGTAGCCTAGTTAGAACGGTTGATTAAACCTTAGGAGACCACCATGATTATGTGTTATATGTCGTCTAGTTTCACTCTTTCAAAACTCAAATCCAGTCGAGTCTTGTGTGAATCATGTCGTTTGGTGCTTGAAATGATTGTCATTATGCTTATGCTTGATTTGGATTTTTGTAATGATTGTGATGGGCATAGACGCAAGTCTACCACCATCTAGATTTTAGGCTAAGGTTTAAGGACTTTAATGTTTACATAGAAGGGGGCTGTTTATTCCTCTTGCTCTATACCTATCAAACCCTCCATCCTGACAGGAATTATCACTGATAATAGATGGTGAATACAAGGAGCAACACTGGTGGCAATGGAGCCAACCAGAACCAGCCACCTCCGCCACCCACCATCGAGCAGATGATGCACATGCAGACTCAGCTGATGCAGCAGATGGCTCAGACCATGGCGCTGATGCAGCAGCAACAGCGGAACCAGCCTCACCAGCCTCGCATGCCGCCCAGGGACAAGAGGGGTGAGTTTCTAAAGGGACGCCCTCCCATCTTCAACAAAGCAACCGATCCCCTACGGGCAGTTGACTGGCTCAAGGCGGTGGAGAGACAGCTCGACACCGCGGAGTGCAACGACCAGGAGAAGGTGTTGTACGCCGGAGGACAGCTTCAAGGACCCGCTTTGGACTAGTGGGACTCGTACTAGTACGCTCACATCGACCGTACTCAGATCACCTTGCAGGAGTTCCGTAGCAGCTTCTGCTCCCACCACATGCCAGAAGCCCTGATGACCCTGGAGAAGAAGAAGTTCCTGGCACTTAGGCAAGAAGGGATGAGTGTCACCGCTTACCATGACAACTTCATCGAGGTGGCCTGTTATGCTCCAGAGGACGTGGACACCGACAAGAAGAAGCAGTCCAGGTTTCATGATAGCTTGCTGTTGGCGGTCGTTACAGCCCAAATCCGACCACCAATACTCGGGAATAAATGAGGTTATATGCAACATTCCATGTACTTAGGTTTTATTTCTAATAAAGTTCCACGAGATTTGGTGAGTGTCATGTTTGTAGGTACAACATTGTGAAATACGTGCTATAGGGGTCGGAAATGACAGAAACGGCCGAACGACACGTTCGGCCGGTTATCCCCCTTAGCCGTACAGGCCGCCGGAAGCCGTCCACATCACCGATGACCAAGCGGACACAACATATGACAAGTGGACGACCGCCAACTCAACCTGGACCCATGCCAAGTCATCCTGGGCCCACACAACTCAATCCCACGCATCAGAGGCCGGTCCAGGAGCACCACACAGCAGAGGCGGTGCTGGGGGGTGGGCCTGGGCTCCCAGCCCAGTTCGGCCGAACTGGGGGGTTCGCCCGAACCGCCCCCAGTTGCCAAACCGCCTCCCAGGAGCGCATCTTGGCCCTTGGTGCAGATGGCGGTGGATCCTGCATTCGACCGAACGCCAGGGTTCGGCCGAACCGACGTCCCCGGCCGAAATCCCAGGGGGTACCCCCTGGTCCCTTGGCGGCCACTCCAGCCCCAACCGTCTTATGCAGCTATAAATAGGACCCCTTACCTCAATTGTAAACACACACCAAGCCAAGGAGCTCATTTCCACTTTCATTCTAGTAGAGTTAGGATAGTTTAGTTGGGAGTTAGAGTTGAGTCGAGCTGTGCCTCGGAGGTTCCGAAGTCGTCTTCAGAAGCTCTGGTATAAGCTCTTGTATCCTTTACCTTTTCCTTTTGCAAGACTTTGAGTTATCAATATAGTTATCTTTATCACTTTGTCTTTGTCATTTATATCTTGCTTCTACTTTATCCTAGTTGCAGCATATATCTTGATTAGACTATAGTCAGTTATAGTTCTAGTGCTTGTAGTCTTGTTTAATTCTTTGTCTTGGTTGGTTCTTCGATCTTGCTTGATACTGGAGGTGAATTGTCACCAAGAGTATTGACAAGGTTGCTTGCTCTTGCTAGTAGAGTAAGTAGTCGTTGCCTAGTGTAGGAGTGGTTCCTAGACTAGTCGGTGGCCTTAGTTTATTCCCGTCGCAACGGAGGTGGTAGCCGGGAGGTGGTGACAGCCCTTTCGGTCTTCGTAGCCCATCACGTTAGTTCCGGTCCGTAGGATTCCCCAGTTGGGAAATAGTGGCACCCCTTCTCATCCCTTTCTGCGTGTCCACCGGTTCCCTTGTCCCGATGCTAAGACATTAGAGTTATCCCAGATCTCCTAGTGCTGGCTCTGTAGCCGTTGTATCTCTAAGCTAGAGTGACATAGGTAGATAAAGTATCCAGGAGTCCTCTATCTCTTCTCGTTGTCCTCCCAGCTATCTATCTCTTCTCTCCCTTACCTGAGTATCCCTTGAGCTGTTTGTCCGGTATATCCACTCCTATCCAATACCGTTATCCCCTGTCTTGACTAGTCGTGTACCCTTCTCTGATAGTCTCGAATATCTGTTCACTAGGAATCTTGCCAAAGCTTCCCTGCGGAAATATAAATTACGATACCTTGGGATACTCCCAGGTGAAGTGCTACAGCGGTGATTCTGTGCACTTGCAGAATATTTCTATATTTTACTAAGCCATAAGTAAAACCACTGAAACACTCCTTACCCCAGTACCAGGATTCTCAATTCTGATATTGGATCGTAAGAAGTGCCAACACTTGCAGGATGCACTATAGTACCAGCTGATGTGCACCAGGTTCCCCAACTTTCAGGAACTGGTGGACGACGCTTTGATGCTGGAACACAAGCGCCGTGAGATGGAAGAGAAGAAGAGGAAGTTCCAGGGCCAGTAGATCGGGAGCAGCAGTCGCCCCTGTTTCATTCCTCCTCAGGGAAGTCAGCAGATGGGGAGCCAGTAGCGCTTCCAGAGTCAGCCCGATCCGCTCAACCGTGGCCAGTACCAGTAGCACCCTCAGTACCCCTAGGCGCCACAGCAGCAGTGACTCTTGCAGAATGCTCCAGCTCAGTGCAACCCGGTGCAGCAGGGTCCCGTTCAGCGCCCCAACCCCGTCAACAACACACCAGTGGGCCCTAGGGCGTGTTACCACTGTGGAGAGCAGGGGCACTTTGCCAATGTCTGCCCCAAGATGCCCTAGAATGCCGCCAGCCAGAACAATAATCAGAGGGCTGGATTACCGCAGAATCAACAGCAGGGCCAGGCAAACCGTGCTCCGCAGAACCCCGCTAGTGGCAAGCTCAACCACACTGGGCGGAGACCATTGAGGGAGCTACTGATGTGGTTGTGGGTACGTTCCGTGTCAACTCCACCCGTGCGACTATTTTGTTCAATTTCGGAGCTTCGCATGCTTTCATATCTACTGCTTTTGTGAAAAAGAACTTAGTGGCATTACTACCCATGAAGAATGCTATGCTAGTTAGCTCACCAGGAGGGGAACAACGCGCCACTTTACACTGTCCCCGTGTTACTGTCACCATAAGGGGGGTAGACTTCGAGGCACACCCGATTGTCCTGGAGTCTATTGGTTTCGACCTGATTCTAGGTATGAGCTGGCTAGCCAGAGATGAAGCAGTGATCCAGTGCGCTAGGAGGGCCGTACAACTGACGGTAGAGTCCGGAGATAAGGTGGAGTACCAGGCAGCCCGTCCATTGGAGAATAATCAAGTCAATCAAGCCGATGGTACAGCTCCCGCAGACATCTGAGTGGTGAACGAGTTCCTGGATGTGTTCCCAGAGGAATTGCCAGGTATGTCCCGGATCGTGAAGTTGAATTCATTATTGAACTTAAACCTGGCACTGCACCTATAGCAAAAAGGCCATATAGAATGGGAGTGAAGGAGCTGGAAAAACTTAAGGAAGAATTAAGCTCTTTGCTAGCCAAGGGGTATATTCATCCTAGTGCTTACCATGGGGAGAACCAGTGTTGTTCGTGGACAAGAAGGATGGGACACAGAGGATGTGTGTGGACTATCAAGCCCTCAACGAAGTGACCGTCAAGAACAAGTACCTGCTGCCAAGAATTGATGATCTGTTTGATCAGCTGAAGGGAGCTTGTGTGTTCTCCAAGATAGATCTTCGATCGGGTTATCATCACATGAGAATCCGATCGTCAGACATATCCAAGACGGCTTTCACTACTCGGTACGGGTTGTACGAATTCACAGTTATGTCCTTTGGACTGACCAATGCTCCTGCATACTTCATGTACTTGATGAATAGTGTGTTCATGGACTACCTCGACAATTTCGTGGTGGTGTTCATTGATGACATCCTGGTCTTCTCCAAGAATGCAGAGGAAAATGAAGATCAGTTGAGGTTGGTGATGCAGAGACTCCGAGAACATCAGCTATACGCCAAGTTGAGCAAGTGTGAGTTCTGGTTGAAGGAAGTGTCATTCTTGGGACACGTGCTGTCCAATGGAAGAGTGGCAGTAGATCCGAAGAAGGTTAATGATGTGTTGAGCTGGAACACGCCCCGGGATGTCAGCGAGATCAGGAGTTTCCTTGGGATGGTCGGATATTATCGACGGTTCATCGAAGGATTCTTCAGGATTGCTAAGCCCCTGATGGCGTTATTGGAGAAAAATGCCAAGTTTGTCTGGACAGAGGAGTGCCAAACCAGCTTCGAAGAGTTGAAGGAGAGGCTGACAACAGCACCTGTGCTAATTTTGCACGACATAGCCAAGAGCTTCTCCATCTACTGCGATGCATCCCGTCTATGACTTGGGTGTGTACTCATGCAGTATGCGAGGGTCGTGGCATATGCATCAAGACAGTTGAGAAAGCATGAGCAGAACTACCCGATGCACGACCTAGAGTTGGCAGCTGTAGTACATGCACTGAAGATTTGGAGGCACTACTTGATTGGACACAAGTGTGACATCTACACTTATCACAAAAGCCTCAAGTACATCTTTACTCAGTCAGATCTGAATATGAGGCAGCGCCGATGGTTGCAGTTGATCAAGGAGTATGATCTAGAGATCCACTACCACCTAGGGAAGGCTAACTTGGCGGCAGATGCTCTGAGCAGAAGGAGCTATGTGAACAAGGTCACTGGACATTGTCTGCCGGAAGAGCTCAATCTGGAGTTTGAGAGGATGAGTCTGGGATTCGTGGCCAGCATCACAGAGATGGTAGTGGAACCGACTCTAGAATAAGAAGTCCGGAAGGGACAGCTCGAGGATGAAAAATCAAGGAGATTGTGGAGAATGTTGCCCTAGGAAAGGCCCCTGGTTTCCGAGTGGATGAACAAGGAGCCTTGTGGCATGGAAAGAGGATATGTGTGCCCGACATAGCGCAGATCAAGGACACGATCCTAAGAGAAGCGCATGATTCGGCATATTCGATCCACTCGGGAAGTACGAAGATGTACCAAAACATCAAAGAGAGATTCTGGTGGTACGGATTGAAGCATGATGTGGCATCTTATCTGGCTCTATGTGACACATGTCAGAGAGTCAAGGCTGAACATCAGAGGCTAGCCGGATTACTCCATCCCTTGAAGATACTGGAATGGAAATGGGAAGAAGTTGGTATTAACTTCATAACGGGTCCGCCCCGCACTCAGCGAGGATTTGACTCCATTTGGGTGATTGTGGACCGCTTGACCAAAGTGGCACACTTTCTTCCAGTGAATACCACTTACACCGGAGCCAGACTAGCAGAGCTATACATGGAGAGGATTGTGTGCTTGCATGGAGTGCCAAAGCGGATAGTGTCTGACCGTGGTACTCAGTTCACTTCACACTTCTTGCAGAAGCTGCATGAGTCCATGGACACTAAGTTGCAGTTTAGTTCAGCTTACCACCTCCAGACAGATGGACAGACAGAGTGGACTAATCAGATTCTGGAGGACATGTTGAGGGCATGTGCTCTGCAGTATGGTGTTAGCTGGGACAAGAGTTTACCCTATGTGGAATTTTCGTACAACAACAGCTACCAGAAGAGTCTGCAGATGGCACCATTCGAGGCTCTATACGATAGGAAGTGCAGAACACCGTTGTTCTGGAATCAGACAGGAGAAAGTCAAGTCTTTGGGCCTGAGATACTCAGAGAGGCAGAGCGCTAAGTGCAAGTGATCAGGCAGAACATGAAGGTGGCACAATCCAGGCAGAAGAGTTATGTTGATGTCAGACGGAGGGATCTTAGTTTTGAAGTTGAAGATTTTGTGTACCTCAAGGTGTCTCAGATGAGGGGCGTGAAGAGGTTTAATGTCAAGGGCAAACTGGCACCTCGTTACATTGGACCTTTCCAGATACTTGAAAGGAAAGACAAAGTGGCATATCAGTTGAGACTACCTGAGAAATTGGCCGGAGTGCACGATGTGTTCCATGTGTCTCGGCTAAAGAAATGTTTGCGGGTGCCCGAAGAGCAGATCCCGATAGATGAGCTGAATGTGCAAGAAGATCTCACTTACGAGAAGTATCCAGTCAGGATTCTGGAGGTGTCTGAGCGGGTGACAAGAAACAAGGTCATCCGGATGTGCAAGGTACAGTGGAGCCGTCACTCGGACGATGAAGCAACTTGGGAAAGGGAAGAAGATCTCAAGACCGAGTACCCACAGCTCTTTGCATCTGCTTCCGAATCTTGAGGACGATATTCATCTTAAGGGGGGGTAGGTTTGTAACACCCAAAACTAGCCTATTTAATTTTTTTAGTAATTTATTGGCTTTTATTTCTATTGCTCATATTTAATATAAGGTAAATGAATTATTCTTAAAAATTAAAATCAAATATAAGGCTAGGAACATTTTTGTTGCATCCATGCCGCTGCATTGAGTTTTGATTGTTAGTGATTCAAATAGGAATCTAAATCTATTTTAAATTCAAATTTGAGTCACCCTATTTGGACCTATAGAAAAGTTGTAAAACCCAGAGTTCGTTTCTACCCCTCCAACTCTTTCCTTGGCCTGCCTCCCCTCCCTTTTCTCTCCCAACTGAGCAGCCCAACAACTCCTTCTCCCTCGGCCCAGTGCCCTCCCCTCCTTCTTTCCCCCTGGGCTGGCCCAGCTCTTCCCCCGCCAGCACAGCCGCTTCCGGCCCAGCTGCGGCCCAAACTTTCCTCCGCCGCGCCCCCCCACTCTCTCTCTCTCCCTCTCTCTCTATCTCTCACTGACACCGTGGCCCCACAGGTCAGAGTCTTCTTCCACCTTTCCATTCTCTCCCTCCCACGCCCGTGACTGCTGGCTGACACCCGAGCTACGATCCCCGCACGCCTGTGGGCCCCTGCGAGCCCCGGGAAGCTTCCACGCTGCCTCCCCTTTCCTTCCCCGCTCCTCTTTCCTTCCCTAGCGTGTTCCCCGCAACGAAACCTCCCTCTCCGCTTGGAAACATCCCCGCCAGCGCCCCAATCTGCAGCGTGGTGCGCATGCTGAGGCGAGCCCCCCTAGGGCTATAAGAGCCACCCCCTGCCGCCCACAACCCTCACCAACCCCTCACTTCGAGCTCCCAGCTTCCCCAACGCCTCCTCCTCGCCTTGCGCCGCCATCCCTCGGTCTCCACCGTCGAACCTCACCGCCACCACCAGAGCTTCGATGAGGACCCAACCCAGGGCTCCCAGAGGAGGTAGGGAACCTTCCCGTGTGAACCCCGTCCCTCCTTTCCACCTGTGCTGCGTCTAATTGCACGCCGTGGCTTCACAGTACCGCTAGAGCCGCCCCTCCTCGTCGACCGTTGTCTCCGTCGCCCCACCGCCGCCTTGATCACCCTGGGTGAGTTCGCCTCCCTCCCCTGATGATGTAGGGCCTAACCGCGCGGCAATTGGTGGCCCCTAGCCCGAGTTAGGCCCTTCTCCGGCGAACTTCCGCCGTCGGCCGCGCAGCGCCACCGCGTCCATGTGTCGCTGCCGGCAGCCAGTCCTCCCGATCAACCCTGGCCGTAGGATTTCCATCCAACACCCTGTTGGCACTTCTTACGATCCAATATCAGAATTGAGAATCCTGGTACTGGGGTAAGGAGTGTTTCAGTGGTTTTCCTTATGGCTTAGTAAAATATAGAAATATTCTGCAAGCGCACAGAATCACCGCGGTAGCACTTCACCTAGGAGTATCCCGAGGTATCGTAATTTATATTTCCGCAGGGAAGCTTTGGCAAGATTACTAGTGAACAGATATTCGAGACTATCAGAGAAGGGTACACGACTAGCCAAAACAGGGGATAACGGTATTGGATAGGAGTGGATATACCGGACACACAGCTCAAGGGATACTCAGGTAAGGGAGAGAAGAGATAGATAGCTGGGAGGACAACGAGAAGAGATAGAGGACTCCTGGATACTTTATCTACCTATGTCACTCTAGCTTAGAGATACAGCGGCTACAGAGCCAGCACTAGGAGAACTGGGATAACTCTAATGTCTTAGCATCGGGAAAAGGGAACCGGTGGACACGCAGAAAGGGATGAGAAGGGGTGCCACTATTTCCCAACTGGGGAATCCTACGGACCGGAACTAACGTGATGGGCTACGAAGACCGAAATGGCTGTCACCACCTCCCGGCTACCACCTCCGTTGCGACGGGAATAAACTAAGGCCACCGACTAGTCTAGGAACCACTCCTACACTAGGCAACGACTACTTACTCTGCTAGCTAGAGCAAGCAACCTTGTCAATACTCTTGGTGACAATTCACCTCCAGTATCAAGCAAGATCGAAGAACCAGCCAAGACAAAGAATTAAACAAGACTACAAGCACTAGAACTATAACTGACTATAGTCTAATCAAGATATATGCTGCAACTAGGATAAAGTAGAAGCAAGATATAAATGACAAAGGCAAAGTGATAAAGATAACTATATTGATAACTCAAAGTCTTGCAAAAGGAAAAGGTAAAGGATACAAGAGCTTATACCAGAGCTTCTGAAGACGACTCCGGAACCTCCGAGGCACAGCTCGACTCAACTCTAACTCCAACCTAAACTATCCTAACTCTACTAGAATGAAAGTGGAAATGAGCTCCTTGGCTTGGTGTGTGTGTGAACCAGGGGTATGCCACTGCTTAAATAGCTTGAGAAGGTCGGTTGGATGGAGTAGCGGCCAAGGGGGGCCAGGGGGGTACCCCCTGGGATTTCGGGCGAACTGACTGGTTCGGCCGAACTCCCTGGTTCGGCCGAACAGTCAGAAGCACCGCCTTTGCTTTGGGTGGCCAGGATGAGCCCCTGGAGGCGGTTGTGAGGCGGTGGGCAGTTCGGCCGAACCGGGTCCTTCGGCCGGACTGGCCCGGGGGCTCGGCTGCCCTCTGTTCCACCGCCTCTGCCTCTGGATGGCTTGGATCGCCTCCACCTGGCCGGGGTGTGTTTGTTGCCCCGGATTGGTGACGTCATCCGCCAAGTTGCTTGCCCCATCAGCGCTTTGTCATCGTTGGTTGTACATGTGGCCTCCTAGTTGTACTTCACTGCGTGCATGGCTAGGGGGTTGACCGGCCGAACGTGTCGTTCGGCCGATTCGGTCATTTTCGGCCCCAATAGCACGTATTTGTTGTAGTTGTACCTGCACAAGTGTCACTCACCAAAACTCGTGGAACTTTATTAGAAATAAAACCTAAGTACATGGAATGTTGCATATATCCTCATTTATTCCCGAGTATTGGTGGTCGGATTTGGGCTGTAACGACCGCCAACAAGCTCCCCCAAGCTTAGCTCTTCGCTCGTCCTCGAGCAAAGATATAAACTTAGGCTCGGTGGATCAGGAGTTGCTACAATGTCATTTCTTTTGTAGGTAACTTTATAAACAACTAGTCTTCAAAAATACTTGAATCATAGGCAAAGTTTCAAATTACCTTTTTACCTATGGGGCTTATAGCAATCTCCTTATCTTGGGCGGTTGAAAGGATGAACAGTTTAAACTTAGTTTTATTCCACTCTACTCTTTTCAGGATCCAATCTCGGAGTTTTTCATAAGTTTTGAAAACTATAAATTGTTCCTCATTGGCACACTCAATCACTCAAGTGTATTTGAATCCTCACCAAAGGCTTGTGCCTTCTTTTTCATGTGGCTTTTTATGTGGCTCAGGGACAAAGGATGAAGGCATGCATGCATCTTATATTTTGCTAACTCAAAGACCGGATCTCTGAGGAGACAAATCACATCTTAAGATCGAGACGTGCAAGTGTGTGTGTATGAGTGGAGTGGCATATGGTGGAATGGTGGAATGGAATATGGTGGAATGGTGGAATGGAATATGGTGGAACTCCTTGGATGAATTTCCCTCTTCTTGATTTATTTTTGAGAACAAGGGCTATCTTTTATTCTCATATTTTTGCCATGCCGCTTGGCATGCTTTTCTTTTTCTCTTTCTTTTTGCCATGCTCTTTGGCATGCTTTTCTTTTTCTCTTATTTTTGCCATGCTTCTTTGGCATGCTTTTTGTATAGCCCATGTCTCTATCAAGAATATTTGGAGAGGGAATTCATAGAACATGGAGCATTTATTTTGTGGATGCATGATGGAAAATGTTTGCTAACTCCTAGTGTAGGAATTGCAAGTGAGAGGTGGTGTGTGTACGTGGGTCTCGATCTTTAAGAATATGAAAGCTTCACTCAAAGGTCACAACAATTTCACAAAGCTCACTAAGATAACAAGCAGCATATGAGTAGAAATTTTCAACTAAGCTTATCATATGGCTCTGGTAGGTATTTTGACCAATGAGGAACTTGTTTTATTTTGAAAGCATAAATTTCCGAGATTTTCCCCGTACTAAGAGCAGAATAGAACTTAACCAAATTCTCATTATATCAATCCCCACAACAACTTAGACTTGGAATAAAGCATGTGCTCCCACAAGGTTTTCAGGATCATTTTTACTCATGCCATATAACTCAAGCACAATCTAGCAACTAGTTGAAACAAGGTACTTGCAAAATTAGTGATAGAGCAACTATTCATCATTTCCAAGGTGAGAGGCATATGATTCATTCCATGCATAGTTGGGAGTTATTTAATTCAAGGGAATTTTTGTTTAAGGGAAATATTTTTGGTATTTTCATTTTTTTGAATGCAACCTATCATGAAGGGAAATGAAAGGGAAATTAAATGATCAAAGTGCTGGATAAATCGGGACATACCTGGTGGGGGTCCTCCCCCAAGCTTGGACTTTTACTGGTAGGGGTTGAGCCTTGAGAGGTACTGGCTCAGCTGTTCCGCTTGTTCGTGGACGTTGTGTTGGATAGACGACACCATCCCGCTATTCTCTTGATGGTACTGAGAATGGCGGGCTAGTGTGTCCTGGATCTCTCGGGTACGGTCGTCGATGAGCTCGACTCGGTCGAAGATGTAAGACAACTCCCGGCCGTAGTCGAAGCGTGTGGACTGTGAGTATCCAGGGTAGTATGGCTGGGAGGCACTGTCGTATCCCCCTCCATACCGGCTCCCGGACCACTCAGAGTCCGTATCCTGGCCGTAGTCCCAGCGTCCTGAGGTGAAGTAGTTCGGCTCCTGGTGTTGCCCGGAGCCTCCTGCTCCGGACGTCCCAGCGCCGGTGTACATGTCGTAGGTGGCCTCAAAAGTGGAAGTGTGTCGATGCGGCATTTGTGGTGCATCTTCCGGCTCCTGTGAGGTGGCGAGCCCAGCATCACGCCTGGCTCGTCCCCTCGTGACGGGTCCGTCACCTGCAACGCTGTGCCGAGCGGGCTTTCTCCAAGGTGGAGAGTCGTTCGACTCGGTCCTCAACTGAAGAGTTAGTTTCGGCGTGGTATACAACCTTAGTGCTGCACAAGGCAGAGGCACTTCAGTTGTATAGCCACGGTAAATCATTGCCAGCGTTGCGTCAGGCGTCCGCCGTATCATGTGGGCTTGCACGAAGTGCTCGGCATCCACGACGGAACGCGATGTCTCGATGTACGTGAGCCGGGCGCCTTTTAGGACGCCCAGGTGGTTAGCAAGGCGAGTGACTAGAGAAGTCATCGCCATGCCACCCGTACGAGAAATATGAGACAGCCGGTGACCAACCATGTCTTTCACAGGTGAATAGGGAATCTGCTTGACAATGGCAAAAAGAACCCGCAACTCGATGGTGTTGACAGGGCGCAAATCTGCCCGGGGGAATACCATCATAGACACGCAACGATGCATGAAACACAAAGTGGGGTTATGAATGCTGTTCGTGCATGGCGCATGACAGTTGGTATCCCCCGAAATCTTTTTCCAAAATGCCACCCGGTCAAATCTTTTAAGTGCTTTGTTCGGGTCTAATGAACAACGACTTGAAAATCCGAGACCCGAACTAAAATCCCTCCAAGAGCAGAAGAACTCTTGGTTGAAGAACCAAAAACGAATCCCCCCAGTTTCAGAAACCAAAGTCGAGAGAAATTCAAGGGTGAGCAGGTACGAGCCTTCTTCGTTGATGTGCCAGAAATTCTCCCAGCCAATGGCCTGGAAAATTTCCGTGAACTCTACGTCCATCCCCGTGTCCCTGAGCAAATCTTGCTCAAACACACGGGTGTGCTCGAACTCCTTCAGTCGAAGCTCGTTGAAGGTGTTCTGTTCCCTTTCTGTTCTGAGGTTGATGTCACTCTCGCTCAGGAGCTGCCTGGCTGGGGGCGTGGCATGGCCCCATCCTGAGCCGGCTGCTCCGTGCTCGTCCGTGTCCATCCAGCTCAAGCCTCGGGACGGAGCTGGGGAACTCCCAGCATCGTCCGGTCGTCGGCCTAGCCGAGCGGAACGACGGAGCGAAGTGAAGAACTTCGACATGATTCCTGCAAAAGGTTAGTGCAACAACAACTACCCGAAGGACTGAATATAGATATAGTTAGCACAAGAAAATCAAGTCAGTCGTTCGAGATAGTTAGTCGTTCTTGCGGGGGTGAAAACCACCACAAAAGGTTAGTCGTTCTTGTGGGTGTCGGTGACCACCACAAAATCGTTCAAAAATTCAGCACAAGATCACAACAAATGCAAAATATTTTTGAGATTTTCTAGTAATGTAAGTGAACCAAAACTTGAGCAAGAACTTGGGAAGAACTTGACCAAGCACTAGAGCAAAGAACTTGAGAGGGAGAGAGAGCTTCCTAGCAGAATTTTCAGAATGTATGAGTGTGTGAATGGTGCAAGGAAGCAAGGAAGCTTGGCCAGCAATTTATAGGCCGAGGGGATGGCCTTGGCCAGTTCGCCCGAAGGCTCTGGTTCGCCCGAACCAGGCCTGGTGGCCAGGGCACTCCCATGTGAGTGCAGCACTCACATGCCTTTGTTTCCACTCCAGGTTTGTGCGGCCAACAATTTCCAAGGACATTTTTAGTCGATTTTAGTGGTAGGTGAGATGGAAATGTGACATGACCAAAGTGGAAATTAGTGGAGTTACCCCCATGCTGCCATGTTTGTGATAATTGGTGAGTGTGCAGCCATTTTTAGTGGGGTAGACATGTTTGTTGCTGGTTGGTGGTGATGGTAAATAATTGGAGATGTTCTAGAAGGGATGAAAATGATAAGAAATACCAATTACATCCACCCTAGTTAAAATTTTCAGCATGTGTCCAATTATTTAAACCAAGCTTGCAAAATTTTCTACTCTCTCTCAAATTAATTACTTAAGTGGTTCAGTATTTTGAAAAGGGAAACATGCAAATGCAATTGGACATTTAAAATTTGGTAGGGAAATATGGGATACATACCGGTTTTCCTCGCGGCGAGAGCTCAGCTTTCAAGTCCGCGAGCGGGAGTTCTCCTGTCTTCAGTTGTTCTTGTCATCGTCCGGTCCCGGAGTGGATGACTCGGACGATGCAACCTTCTTCCGCCACATTTTCTTGTTCTTCTTCGGTGTCGGTGGCGGTGGGATCGGTGTCTCCGAAAATCATGGTTCGGATGCAACCACGTTGACCTGCTCCAGGTTATTGGAATTTTGAATTAAATCAGTGCATACCTGAGAGCATTTCTCCACCCTGGGCTTGAACGCGAACTTTTCTTCCTTGCCGTTGATGTTCAGGCTGATTTCTCCGGCTCCTACGTCGATGTTTGCATTGGCGGTGCTCAGAAATGGCCTCCCGAGGATGAGAGGTGTCTTCGTGTCGACCTCCATGTCGAGCACCACGAAGTCCACGGGTACGAAGAATTCCCGGATTTTCACCGGAATATCTTCGGCTATTCCCGCGGGATAGCGAATCGATTGATCCGCTAGCTGCAAATACATGGTTGTAGGGGACAAAGAAGAATAGTTCAGTTTGTCAAACACTACCTTGGGCATGACGCTGACGCTTGCTCCAAGATCGCACAGGGCATGGTTGAAGTGCTGCTCCCCGATCGAGCATGTGATGGTGGGGCATCCTGGGTCCTTCTTCTTTTCTGGGAGATTGTTCAAGATAGCCGCACTACATGCTTCGGTTAGTTTAATTACCTCGGTGGTTGGCAGTGCCCTTTTGTTGTTGAGGATGTCCTTCAGATACTTGGCATATGTGGGACCTGCATAGCTTCAAGCAATGGGATATTGACATATAACTTTCGAATTACCTCAACAAATTTGCTAAATTGTTCGTCCACCGTTGGCTTATGGCATCTTCTGGGAACGGCAGCATATTTGGTTCGTAAAATTCGTGAGGGGCCGCCTTTGCTTCCTTCTGCGGACTTGTCTTCTGTGGTTCTGTTGCGGCCTCCTCTTCTTCGCTATCACTTTCTGTAGTGGCTGCCTTTTTACCTGCACTGTCAGGATATGGCGGGTCCCGAGTGGTCTTACCCCCTCTCGTGGTGACCGCTTTAACCTTTTCACGGGGGCACTTGTCTGGTTGCCCAGAGAATTTCCCCGCTACGGGTGAAGGCAAAGAAGTAGCTAACTGAGCAACTTGGGTTTCTATCATTTTATTAAAGCTCAGTTGACTTTTCATAGCAGAAGAAAATGATTCCATCCTAGAGTCTATGCTTTCTAGAGTTTTATCATTAGCAGCAAGCTTTTTATTAATGTTTTCAGTTATTTTCATCTGGCCAAACACAAGATCTCTAAGAGACGGCTGATTATTGAAATTGCTGGAATTGAAATTGTTACCTTGTTGAGGCCTCTCAAAAGGGAGGTTTGGGCGCGGATTCCAGCTTTGGTTGCCGTAGTTGTTCGGTCGATACCCGTTGGAGTTGTTGACGTAGTGGGCATCTTCTCGCATTTCGGGGCAGTCATTCCCCGAAGGCCAGCGTTGCCACAGACTTCGCAGGTCATGCGAGCGTCCATGGCTTGCACCGTTTCTTGAGCAGGGGCATCCAGTTTCTTCATCAGGAGGTCCGTCTGGGCAGCGAGCATGTCCATAGCTTCGACTTGGTGAACTCCTCGGGTCTTTGGTTGAGTCCGGTCATCGGACCAACCTTGGTTCTCGACCACCTTCTCTATGAGGGCCTTCGCACGACTCTCCTCAAGAGAGAAGAACGAGCCTCCAGCAGCAGCATCCAGGTACTCACGGGCAGAATTTCTCAGCTCGTGATAGAAAGTTTGGATTATGAACCAACTCTGCATACCATGGTGAGGACAAGCAGAAATATAGTCCTGGAGGCGATCTCATGCCTCCGGGACTATTTCATCTTTTAACTGCTGGAAACTAGCTATTTTATTCCGGAGGGCGTTGGTTTTCCCAACCGGAAAGAATTTTAGCAAGAAAGCACTAGTGCATTTGTCCCAGGTTTCTATTGCTTCACGGTTAGCATAAAACCATTGCTTTGCCTTGCCTAATATTGAGAATGGACATAAACGAAGGCGAATGGCATCGATACTTACTCCGCGGATGGTGAAGGTGTTGCAAATCTCCAGGAAATGCTGGAGATGAGCATTGGCATCTTCGTGTGGCTTGCCGCAGAATGGGCTAGCCTGTACCATGTTGATGAGGGCTGGCTTCAGCTCGAAGCTACCATCTCCGACTTGTGGAGCTGGTCCGACACGTACGTTCTCGCTCGATGGAGCGGAGAACTCACGGATCGTCTTGGTTGCCATCCTCGATGTAGCCTGGTCAACGACGGGAAGGACTGGGTTCGTCGGACCAACGAGCAGAGCAAGGATAAACCCGCTTGAGTAGCAGTACTCAACTAAGATAGCTCAAGATAAAAGTTCAAAAAATAATCTAGCCAAAGACTTCCCCGGCAACGGCCAAAAATGCTTGTTGGCACTTCTTACGATCCAATATCAGAATTGAGAATCCTGGTACTGGGGTAAGGAGTGTTTCAGTGGTTTTCCTTATGGCTTAGTAAAATATAGAAATATTCTGCAAACGCACAGAATCACCGCTGTAGCACTTCACCTGGGAGTATCCCGAGGTATCGTAATTTATATTTCCGCAGGGAAGCTTTGGCAAGATTACTAGTGAACAGATATTCGAGACTATCAAAGAAGGGTACACGACTAGCCAAGACAGGGGATAACAGTATTGGATAGGAGTGGATATACCGGACACACAGCTCAAGGGATACTCAGGTAAGGGAGAGAAGAGATAGATAGCTGGGAGGACAACGAGAAGAGATAGAGGACTCCTAGATACTTTATCTACCTATGTCACTCTAGCTTAGAGATACAACGGCTACAGAGCCAGCACTAGGAGATCTGGGATAACTCTAATGTCTTAGCATCGGGACAAGGGAACCGGTGGACACGCAAAAAGGGATGAGAAGGGGTGCCACTATTTCCCAACTGGGGAATCCTACGAACCGGAACTAACGTGATGGGCTACGAAGACCGAAAGGGCTGTCACCACCTCCGGGCTACCACCTCCGTTGCGACGGGAATAAACTAAGGCCACCGACTAGTCTAGGAACCACTCCTACACTAGGCAACGACTACTTACTCTGCTAGCTAGAGCAAGCAACCTTGTCAATACTCTTGGTGACAATTCACCTCCAGTATCAAGCAAGATCGAAGAACCAGCCAAGACAAAGAATTAAACAAGACTACAAGCACTAGAACTATAACTGACTATAGTCTAATCAAGATATATGCTGCAACTAGGATAAAGTAGAAGCAAGATATAAATGACAAAGGCAAAGTGATAAAGACAACTATATTGATAACTCAAAGTCTTGCAAAAGGAAAAGGTAAAGGATACAAGAGCTTATACCAGAGCTTCTGAAGACGACTCCGGAACCTCCGAGGCACAGCTCGACTCAACTCTAACTCCCAACTAAACTATCCTAACTCTACTAGAATGAAAGTGGAAATGAGCTCCTTGGCTTGGTGTGTGTGTGAACCAGGGGTATGCCACTGCTTAAATAGCTTGAGAAGGTCAGTTGGATGGAGTAGCGGCCAAGGGGGGCCAGGGGGTACCTCCTGGGACTTCGGGCGAACTGACTGGTTCGGCCGAACTCCCTAGTTCGGCCGAACCGTTAGATGCACCGCCTTTGCTCTGGGTGGCCAGGATGAGCCCCTGGAGGCGGCTGTGAGGCGGTGGGCAGTTCGGCCGAACCGGGTCCTTCGGCCGAACTGGCCCGGGGGCTCGGCTGCCCTCTGTTCCACCGCCTCTGCCTCTGGATGGCTTGGATCGCCTCCACCTGGCCGGGGTGTGTTTGTTGCCCCGGATTGGTGACGTCATCCGTCAAGTTGCTTGCCCCGTCAGCGCTTTGTCATCGTTGGTTGTACATGTGGCCTCCTAGTTGTACTTCACTGCGTGCATGGCTAGGGGGTTGATCGGCCGAACGTGTCGTTCCGCCGATTCGGTCATTTTCGGCCCCAATAGCACGTATTTGTTGTAGTTGTACCTGCACAAGTGTCACTCACCAAAACTCGTGGAACTTTATTAGAAATAAAACCTAAGTACATGGAATGTTGCATATATCCTCATTTATTCCCAAGTATTGGTGGTCGGATTTGGGCTGTAACGACCGCCAACACACCCCGCGTCAGCACCCGCCCCGAGTCAAAAAACTCAGCATACCGGTCAACTACGATAGTTTAGCAGAAAGGCCCCTCCAACATTTAAATTCTAACCCGCATTCCTTTCCCAATTAAAAGTATTTACAATTAGGTCATGTTTTATTCGTTTGGGCCCCTGACTTTTCAAATATTAGAACCTGCCGTCCTATTTAATCCTTTTCATGAGTAGACCCTTCTGTTTTTATATAAAATTATGTTTTAGCCCCAGGTTTTTCACAAATAAGCCCCTGGAAAATTTGAAACTTGCCAGCAGGTCCCTAGGACTTAGATCTGCCATATCTTTTCCGTTTTAGCTCCGATTAGTGTGATTATTGCGCTCATTTGTACTGTTTCCATTGTTTGGTGTACTGTTCTAAGAGATTATTATTCGTTTGTATGTATTGGCTTGTGTGGATGTTTGTGTGGTGATTCGTGTCCAGTCGGTGAGCCTTTCCCGTTGGACTTCGAGTACGAGGAGGACTTCCAGGGACAGGACTCACAACAACAACAGCAGCCACCTTTTGAGGAATGCAAGTTATAGTGGACAATCCTTGCTACCCAAACTCACTCTTTACACTTATTTAATTTCATATGCATGTGTCTAAATTGTTGTCCCCTTAAGGTTGTACCTAGCTTTGTTTAATCCTGTCCTTGTTTACCTTCGGTTCATGCATATGGGTAGAATCTTTGCTATGCGCAGCTACTGTCATCAATGTTTAATTGCTAATCTTGATCTAATGGTTAACTTTAATGGTAAAGATAAAACTTGCTTTTTAGCAACATGGTTTAGGGAACTAGGGCATGTGCTGTGTGCTTTGCTCCAGCGCCTCTCCCTAAGGTCCGGTTCTTAAAGCGGCAACCCAGGAGCCTGACGCCACCGCTAGAACTATTATGACTCTGGTCTTGGTCAAGTAACTTGTACGTCTCTAGCTTGCCAGTGGTTACCGGTGGGGCCGATGGCATTATGGGAAGCAAGGCGCGAGGTGTTTCTTGATTCCACCGAGGACGGTAGCCCAGTCGGCTAGGTCTCGTTAGACCCAGTCCCGTGTTGGGAGTCCCTGCGATGGGTAACTCTGCATGTTGCGCATTGTTGGTTGCGATTCCCGTGCTTTGGATGCCATTAACCCCTTATGGTGTGACTCCGTAAGCGTAAGTCAATCTCGGTGCCTAGAGTCTCACCACCTTGTTGTACCTCAGCGGCTACTGTCTTTTTAGGGTGTATTGTGAAAAGCCTCGTAGCGCCCCTATGCAATCACACCTCTGTTTATCATATTTGTTCG
Source organism: Echinochloa phyllopogon (assembly GCA_033239725.1). Classification (NCBI taxonomy): domain Eukaryota; kingdom Viridiplantae; phylum Streptophyta; class Magnoliopsida; order Poales; family Poaceae; genus Echinochloa; species Echinochloa phyllopogon. Next base: position 32,164,330 of record BTCW01000014.1, on the reverse strand, counting down.
CTATATGTGTACTTTGACTTCCTGGGCACACATATGGTAGCATTCAGGTTTCTGTGTAAATCCGGGTGTGACATGGGCGATAAACAGCTAACGAGATACGCTAGGGTTGCGAAATGCTTGGGGGCTAAAGCTCAAGGATTGAAAGCACGGGGGCTCAATATCAAGCTTTGTGAGGCTGATGGTGATTGCAAAGCTTAATGCAGTGAAATGAACCAAGGCTTATTGCTTCAAAATTTATAGCCTTTGATAGGGTTACTATTTGACACAGTACTATGGCGTCTCATATTCTGTTATTTTGGCCGGTTTTTTAGGGAAAACCTTCCTAACTAAGCCACGAGTGACGGAATATTCGGAGATTTTGAATTATGGTAGGTTTTTGAAAAATTTCCTTGATCTTTAAACCAAATATATTTGCTTTAAAGCTCGGGGGCTGTTATCGAAATATCTGGGATTTTATTTTCCGAAAATTTTGGCTCAATTCAAATGAAGACCTTCGACTAGTTTTAACAAAACTACTCGAAGCTCGGGGGCTACACCCAATGGGTGCACCTACTCGGTGCACGCCATTTAACTACTCAAAATGAAGGTAGAATATTCATTTTTGAACCTCCGACTACCCAAAAAGTACTCTAAGGCTCGAGGGCTACACCCATTGGGTGCATCTAAAGATGCACTCCAATGTAAACTACTCTACAGAGAAGACTTGAGCGTCTTGGGCTTGGCTCCAACTACTCGAATTGTCTAGAGATTATATCTTTAAGATATTAAGGTAGATTCAAGACTTGAAGCAAAGGCGCAGGATGCTCGGGGGCTTGTGGGTCTAGGATCCCTAGGGCCACTCATCCACGAGATTAAAACTACTCGATAGGGAAGGTTTAATCCGACTACTTTAAACCAGTCGGCTATGGTGCAAGATGGTGTAGTTGATTAGGAAACACTAGTCATGTACTATTAGGAGACTCCCCAAAGTACCCAGTTGTAGTACTCCTTGTTATATACGACTACGATTATGTAACCGACTTGTAACTCTGCTCCCCGGATATATAAGGTGGAGCAGGGACCCCCTCAAAAGAACTCAACTCACGTGCAATACAATCAAGCACACAGGACGCGGGGTATTACGCTACTCACGGCCTGAACCTGTCTAAATCTTTGTGTTGTTCATGAACTATCGTTCCTAGAACTCGGTGAGACCCACAAATCTACTTCCTGGGGTACCCGCTAGCAGACGTGCTCAACATAAATCGTCGACACCGGCTCGAACCATGGGATGGTGCTGGGGAGCTCCCAGCATCGTCCTCGCCCAAGAGTTTGTTAAGCCGAGAAGAGCGATAGAATGCGGAGAAGAGCTTCGACATGTTACCTGCAAAATGTTATGATGCGAACCTGCTAGGGTTTGCGCCCGATCTTTCGATGAGAGGGGGGTAACTTTGATTTAGACTAGAGAGACATTCACGGCCAGACTAGAACCGTCCAAGGATGCTGCGCCTTAGCAACCCATACACCAACTCCAGCGGTCGCCGTGATCTTGTGGAGCACAATCAACCAAACCACTAGGGTAATTCCTGCAAGCAATCAAAGAACAAGCAATAACAAGTAGAACAAGCAACTGAATTGCAAATTTAGAGATGATAACCAATCCGAAATCACAAAGGTGGGGTTCCGAAGACTCGAAGACGGGCGACTGGACCAGCACGCGCGCTTACAAGCAAGTAGCAATGGCTAAACTTTCATCTAAAAAAACCCAATCTGTTTGTGGCGGCTATGGGGGTATATGAGAGGGTAGAGGATGACCAGGACATGGTTGGGGTCATCCCACAACCCTAGGACACGCCCCTATTGGGCCCCACTTGATACACGGCCCATCAGCCCAAATTCATGTGACGCAGCACTGTGGGCGGAAAAGGTCTCTGTAGTAAATCGATGATTGTGGACGCATCCGAAAAGATATGAAACTGAGTCTGGATCCATATGAATGTAGACTTGATAAGCTTTCGATCAAGTACTTAAACACCCGAAACGGAGTCCGGATGAAATCGTGGTGGCCGTCGCAAGTCAGCACTTTCCCGCAGTCTGAATCCAGACTTTCCAAAACGTGTTGGATTTGGTCTCTTTCCTTCTTTGGGCCAATGTGACGTGGTAGCCTGATGGGAGACGTGGGAATACTTAGAATTGGTCCCCAATCAACTTCTTTGGTCCTCCATGCCTTTCATGTAATTTTAACACTCTTTTTGATCCAACTATATATTTCTAAAAATGACATTGAACACACATCATGGCGTATGGTCATATCCGAGCTTGTGATGTCCTCGTCATTCTCTCCTTAGCAACCCTAAACCCTAGGTACTGAGAAATGGCCTCCCAAGGATGAGAGTGTCTTCATGTCAACCTCCATATCGAGCACCACAAAGTCCACAGGTACGAAGAAGTCCCGGATGAGAGTTTTTGAATTACCTCAACAAATTTGCTGAATTGTTCATCCACCGTTGGCTTGTGATATCTTCTGGGGAATGGAAGCACGGTCGTGTCGTAGAACTCATGAGGGGCCGTTTTTACCTCCTTCTAAGGACTTGTTTTCTGGGGTTCAACTGCGGCCTCCTCCTCTTCACTATCACTGGCTGGAGTTCCTGCCTTCTTACCTGCACCGTTAGGATATGGAGGGTCCCGAGTGGTCGTACCCCGTCTCGTGGTGACCGCTTTAACCTTTTCACCGGGACAATTGTCTGGTTGCCCAGCAACTTTCCCCGCTACACATGAAGGTAAAGAAGCAGCTAACTAAGCAACTTGGGTTTCAATCATTTTATTGAAGCTCGGTTGACTTTCATGGCAAAAGAGAACGATTCCAATCTAGAGTCTATGCTTTCCAGGATTTTATCATTAGCAGTAAGCTTTTTATTGATATTTTTGGTGATTTTACCCTGGCCAAACACTAGATCTCTAAGAGATGGCTGATTATTGAAATTGCTAGAATTAAAGTTGTTACATTGTTGAGGCCTCTCAAATGGGAGGTTTGGGCGCGAATTCCAGCCTTGATTGTCGTAGTTGTTTGGTCGATACCCGTTGTTGTTGGAGTTGTTGACATCGTGGGCATCTTCTCGCGTTTTGGGGCGGTCGTTCCCCGAATGGCCAGTATTGCCACAGAGCTCGCAAGTCATGCGAGCGTCCATGGCTTGCACCGTTTCTTGAGCAGGGTCCTCCCGTTTCTTTATCAGGAGGTCCATCTTGGCAGCGAACATGTCCAGAGCTTCCACCTAGTGAACGCCTCGGGTCCGATGTTAGGCTCGATCGTCGGACCAACCTTGGTTCTCGACCATCTTCTCGATGAGGGTCTTTGCACGGCTCTCCTCAAGAGAGAAGAAAGAACCTCCAGCAGCAGCATCCAGATACTCACGGACAGAGCTTCTAAGCCCGTGGTAAAAGGCTTGGATGATAAACCAACTCTGTATACCATGGTGAGGACGATCCCATGCCTCCGGGACTGTTTCATCTTTTAGCAGCTGGAAACAAGCAATTTTATTCTGGAGGGCGTTGGTTTTCCCAACCGGAAATAATTTCAGCAAAAATGCGCTAGTGCACTTATCCCAAGTGTCTATGGCTTCGCGGTTAGCATAAAACCCTTGTTTTGCCTTGCCTAGTAATGAGAAAGGGAATAAACAAAGGCGAATGGCATTGATGCTTACTGCACGTATGGTGAAGGTGTTGCAGATCTCCAGAAAATGCTGAAGATGAGCATTGGCATCCTCGTGTGGCTTGCCACAGAACAGGCTAGCCTGCATCATGTTGATGAGGGCTGGCTTGAGCTTGAAGTTACCATCTCCGACTGGTCGAGCTAGTCTGACACGCACGTTCTCGCTCAATGGAGCAGAGAACTCGCTGATCGTCTTGCTTGCCATCCTCGATGAAGCCAGATCAAGGACGGGAAAGACTAGGCTCATCGGAATGAGTTGCTTCTGAGGTACACCACGGGTTTGCACTTTCCTCACAAGAGACTCAGGATTTTCTTGGAAATTTGATGGTAGTTGGAAATCAGTCATGCACTGCTCTGCTTCAGAACACCAATGAAATAGAGCAAGGATAAACCCGCTTGAGTAGCGGTATACTCAACTAAGATAGCTTGAGATAAAAGTTTGAAAGTATCTGGCCAATTGCTTCCCCAGCAACGGCGCCAGAAATGCTTGTTGACACTTCTTACGATCCAATATCAGGATTGTGAATCCCGGTACTGGGGTAAGGAGCGTTTCAGTGATTTTTCTTATGGCTTAGTAAAATATATAAATATTCTGCAAGCGCACAGAATTATAGTTGTAGCACTTAACCAGGGAGTAATCCGAGGTATCATAATTTATATTTCCGTAGGTAAGCTTTTGGCAAGAGTAGTAGCAAACAAGTATTTGAGACTATCAGAGAGGGATACACAACTAACAAGACAGGGGATAACGGTATTGGATAGGAATGGATATATCGTGACACACAGCTCAAGGTAGGCTCAGATAGGAAAGAGAAGGAGTAGATAGATGGGAGGACAATGAGAAGAGATAGAGGATTCCTAGGTACTTTATCTATCTATTTCACTCGGGTTTAGAGATACAGTGGCCGAAGAACCAGCACTCAGAGATCAGGGTTAACTCTAATGTCTTAGCTTCGGGACAATAGAACCTATGACACGCAGAAAGGGATGAGAAGGGGTGCCACCAATCCTACACTCTGGAATCCTACAGGCCAAGACGAACGTGACGGACTACATAGGCCGTATAGGGCTGTCACCACCTAATGGCTACCACCTTCGTAGACTTAGGGGCAAACTAAGGTTACTGTCTAGTCTAGGAACTACTCCCACACTAGTCAAAAACTACTTACTCCGCTAGCAAGAGCAAGCAACCTTGTCAATACCCCAGTGACAATTCACCACAAGTATTGAGCAAGATTTAAGAACCAGCTAAGACAAAGACTTAAACAAGATCTAGAAGCACTAGAGCTACAACTAACTATAGTCTAAACACGAAATAGAGCAACTAGAATAATGTAGAAGCAACTATAAATGACAAGACAAGATGATAAAGATAACTTTATATTGATAACTCAAAGTCTACAAAAGGAAAGGAAAAGATACAAGAGCTTATACCAGAGCTTCTGAAGACGACTCTGGAACCTCCGAGGCACAGCTCGACTCAACTTTAACTCCCAGACTAACTATCCTAACTCTACTAGAAAGAAGTAGAAAATGCGCTCCTTGGCTTGAGTGTGTGTTACAAGTGAAGTGGACGCCTCTATTTATAGCTTGCAATGACTGTTGAGCTTGGGTAACCGCCAAGGCTGCTAGGGGGCATCTCCGATTGATTCGGCCGAAGATCCTGGTTCGGCCAAACTCCTTGGTTCGGCCGAACCAGTGGATCCACCACCCTTGGCCCCCAAGGGCTGAGATTGGCCCTAGGAGGCGGTTTTGCAATTGGGGCGGTTCGGCCAAATTCCACAGTTCGGTTGAATTCGGGCTGGAGGCCCATGGCTGCCCCCTGCACCGCCTTTGCTTCCTGAGCTTCATGGGTGACTTGATCCAGGTGGTCTTCATGTTGGTTTATCCTAAAAATGATGTGGCGGTGATCCTACATAGCTTGTACGGTCTTTGCTGACATGGATTGCCTCTGGTTGTGCTTCGCGTCATGTACGGCTAAGGGGGGTAACCGGCCGAATGGAGTCGTTCAGCCGAATCGGTCATTTCTGACCCCTATAGCACATATTTCTCGTTATTATACGTGTAGAAGTGAAACACACCAAAACTCATGGAACTTTATTAGAAATAAACCTAGATGCTAGGAATGTCACATATAACCTCTTTTATTCCTGAGTATTGGTGGTCAAAAACATGCCGTAACGACCGCCAATAGGCTCCTCTCCTTCCTCCTCCTTGGAATGTTTCATCAGATGGCTTACTCTGTTGGTGGGTTTTGTCAATTTTGCTTGTGATACTCTTGAAGAGGGAACCCTTGGGTGAGGAAAGGTCTTTGGACAAGGGATAGGGTGGTCATGGTGGCTAGGCTTTGGGTTTTGCTCGGGAAAAGTAATGGAGGAAGATGATGGTTTCTGGCTTAAATCGAGATTTCCCGTCGAAAAACAACTTTCCCAATGTTTTCCTCATGACTCCGAGATAAGATGGGATATGGATAGGATATAAGATTCAAAAGGATGCACATGGGGCAAAGGGTTGCCTTCAGCCGTGCCATCATGGTTTGGCCGAAGTGGCCTAGTTTGCCTGAACCAATGTAGTTTGGTATGCCCAAAGTGAATTCAGGAGCTTATCTTGTTTGGTGTCTTCCCATCTCATTGACGGTCTTTTGTAGAATGTTCTTGATCTACATATTGGATGTTCTGCTCGACCACTAGTTTGGGGGTGATAAGGTGTGGCTATAATATGCTGTTCCCCCAAACTTAGATTTTTCCGGAAAGTTGAGTCAATGAAATGGGAGCCTCTATTGCTAATGACTAGCCCAGGGACGCCAAAGCAAAGAAAGATGTTTTCATGGAACATTCGCTTAGCGTGCCTGGTGTCTGTGGCTTGATAGGGGACGTAATCTATGGGTACTAGAATAAACTTGCAGTTCTCTGAGTTAGGAAAAGGCCCATGGAGTCGATCCCCCAAACATCAAAGATTTCTACTTGAAGATTACTAGTGAGTGGCATTGCGTCTTTAGTGCTTATATTCCCGTGTTTCTGGCAACGTGGACATCTTCGGTAAAATTTCTTAGCGTCCTCATACATGCTAGGCCAATAAAACCCACATCACCAGACCTTGGCATTTGTTCTGAATGCTCTATATTGACTTTCATAAAGTGTTGCATGATATCTCTCTAAGATTTTATGTGCCTCAGATGCAGGTATGCATCATCTGAAGAGTCCATCACTCATATCCGGAAGAGATATGGGTCATCCCAGAGGTGAAGTCTTCTCTCATAAACCAATCTTTTCCTATTTTCACTTAGTGGGACGTACCAGGACACCATGAAGTTGACTATGTTGGTGTACCATGGCTCTGATGTTGTGACCTTGAGAAGCACATCGTCCTGTAAGTAATAGTTGATGGGACGATCAAATGGGACTTGCATTCGAGACAGGTGGTCTGCTACTGAACTCTCTACTCCTCTCTTATGTCAATGTCAAATTCTTGGAGTAAGAGGACCCAGCGGATGAGTCTTGCATCCTTTTGGTCAGAAGGTACTTCAGAGCAGCGTAGTCTGAATAGACTATTACCTTTGCCCCAACTAGGTGGGACTAGAATTTGTCTAAAGAAAACACAACTACTAAGAGTTCCTTCACCATGGTTGCATAGTTGAGCTGGGGGCCAGTGAGCGTTTTGCTAGCATAATGCTCATTGTCCCCGGTTTGGCCCAAGACAGCTCCTACGGCATAATCGCCCTCATCACACATGATTTCAAATTAGATGCTCCAGCCGGGAGACTATATGATGGGAGCGGAAATGAGTGCTTTTCTTGAGGGTATGAAAGGCAGCATAGCACCATTTAGCGAAGATAGAAGGGGCTTCCTTGGCGAGGAGATTGGTTAATGGCCGGGCTATTTGAGAGAAATTTTTGATGAAACACCTATAAAACCTAGCGTGGCCAAAGAAACTACGAATCCCCTTTACATTGGTGGGAGGTGTAGGCATAGGGTCATGTTCAAAAGCATGATAGGGGAAGATGATGGCTTTTGACTTTGAATCTAGTCTTTCCCTGATCAAAGATGAATCTCCATGACACTTTCCTTGCGACCCCATGATATGATGAGACAGGGATACGATGTGTATGAAGGTTAGGAGTAATCTCTTTTAAGTCTTAGACCGAGTGTCCAAAGACTGATTGATCTTCCTCCAGGACAGTGAAACTCTATTGGGTTTCAACGTCAGAGGGTTTGTCACTGATGGCCGCTGGAGGTTGTTTGTCCTTAAAGAGGAAGGCATCCTTCGGTCTAGGTGAAAGAGGCTTAAGCTCGATTGGAGGATGAATTTCTTCTTCCTCCATAAAGAATTGGGCACCTTCTTCTAGGATAGGTTGCTCTAGTTTGTCAAAGATGTCGACATGACTTCCTCTATAGGATCAGGATCGGGGTCTGTCACTATTTGTGTGTTCAAGGAATAGGAATAAGAGACTGGGACAAGTTCTTCTCCGATCCTAAGCTCTACTAGCTAGTTTGTTGGTGAATTTTCCAGGATCTTCATGATTGGCCTACCAATAAAGATGGAATGAGTGGAATCAATGCGTAGGTCAAAGATATGAAAATCCAGAAAAAGTTTAGGGTCATTAATCTTAACGGGTGTGACCCGCAAGATCCCTAAACAATCGAGGATCCTTCCCGATGTGAACCTTAGACGTTTTTGAGATGATGACCAAGGTTCATCGGGGATTTGATGTCCACCCGGATTTTCACAAAACTCGAATGCGGCCATATGTGTGCCCAGGAAGTCCACAGAACACATACAGTGAACAAATATGATAAACAAAGTACAAATGCTCGAAATAAAATAGTTTACATCAGAGTGTATCATAAGTGATTATAACAATGGAAGTCTATAACTCTCAACTAGAGCGGAGCCGTAGTCCATAGGGACTCTGACTGGGAGAGCGCAACTCAGAAGTACGGCAGGCCCTCAGGGAACTCAGCAGCAGTCTCATGCACAGCCCAATCTGTTACCCATCTAGGATTTTGTTGAATAATGGCAAGTGTAAGTAAAACAAATTACTTAGCAATTATAGCATGGGTACATGAAGGCTCAAAATAAGGCTAGACTTGGCTTAACTGCATTAGCACTTTTAGTTGATTCATTTTACCATGATCCAAGTTACTACATGTATGTGAAACCCAGTTGCAACCCAATTAAATAATGTAGAAGTGACATTAAGCATAAATAGACATCATGTTCTAATCAAAAAGTATCCAGACCGCTCGTGACCCTGAGCAAGGCTATCATGATAGATTATACACTCTGCAGAGGTTTCACCCTTTACCCACCAGTCGCGTAAAAGTTCATGGAACTTTAAACCCAACCATGCGGAGGTGGATCAGACCTCACGAATCACAATTCCGAGGTGTGACCGCATAGGGACGCTACGAGGCTTTTCACAAGACACCCTAACAAGACAGTAGCCGTTGGGGTACTACAAGGCAGTGAGACCATAGTCACCGAGATCGACGTACACCTACGGAGTCACACCATAGGGGGTCGATGGCATCCATAGAGCAGGCATCACACCCATCCATGCGCAACGTGTGGAGTTCCCTATCGCAGGGACTCCCAGCACGGGACTGTGCCTAACGAGATATATCCTACGGATCACCCATCCTCGGTGGAATCCGGAAACACCCCGTACCTTGCCTCCCACAACGTCGTCGGCCCATCGGTAACCATTGGCAAGCTAGAGACGTACAGGTTACTTGACCAAGACCAGAGCCATAATAGTTCTAGCGGTGGCGACAGGCTCCTGGGTTGCCGCTTTAAGAACCGGACCTTAGGGAGAGACACTGGAGCAAAGCACACAGCACATGCTCTAGTTCCATAAACCATGTTGCTGAAAAGCAAGTTTTATCATTAACATTGAAGTGAACCATTAAGTCAATATTAAAAATTAAATAATGGTGACAGTAAGCAAAGATTCTACCATTAAGCAAAGATTGTACCCATATGCATAAACCCGGGGTAATCAAAGGAACAGGGTATACAAGACTAGGTACATCCTTAATGGGACATCAATTTAGACACATGCATATGAAAAGTAAATAAATGTAAAAGGTGGTGTTTAGGTAGCAAGGATTGTCCATGCTATAACTTGCCTTCCTCGAAGTGTTGCTGCTGCTGCGAGTCTTCCTCGAACTCCAAAGCTAACGGCTCACAGACTGGACACGAAGCACCACACAAGCATACACACATACCAATACATGCAAACAAATATAATTCTATTAGAATAGTACACCAAACAGTAGAAATAGCACAGAAAAAGTTTTAAAACTAATCTACGCTTCACTACGAACACATGAGCGCGAAAATCACCTAAATCGGAGCTAGAACGGTAAAGATATGGATTTACTAAGCTCTAGGGACCTACTGGCAAGTTTTAAAAGTTTCCAGGGGCTTATTTGAAGAAAACCGTGGACCTATACGTAATTATGCTTTAAAACTCGAGGGCTAACGTGCAAAATGAGCAAGCCAATACTGTGGGTTCTATATTTAAGAAGGGCAGGGGGTTATTTGTTAAAAACAGGACCTAAACATAAATACTTTTCAACGGGGGTGGACTACGGGTTGATTTCTAATATTGCAGGGGTTCTTTTGCAAAACCTACCCGGCTGACCGTTAACTTGAAGTTTGACTCGGGTCGGGACGCACAGGGTCCGTTGGATTTTGATCCTACAGCCTAGATCGGGCCGGGTGAGTCCGGCTGGCGGGGACAGGGGGTTGCAGCGGCGCCGCCTCACCATGCGGTCGAGGCTCGCCGGAGTGGGACCTAGAGGGCGCTACAGGGCTCGGCTTGGGACGGGATTGGGCTCTACAGCACCGGGGCGCCACGGCCAGTCCAGCTACCCTGTTCAAGTTGACAACCGAGGCACCGTGGCGGCGGCCGACGTGGTCCGGCGAGCGGGCAACTCCGGCGAGAGTGCATTGGCACGTGAGAGGAGCTAGCAGGAGCGGGGAGTAGCTCGGGGTGTTGCTCATCGCTTCGCGAAGCTCCCTCGGGCGGTGTGGGAGACCGAGCGAGGCCGGATGTAACACCCAAAAATAGCCTATTTACAATTTTTAGTAATTAATATGCATTTTATTGAATTATTCACATTTAATATAGGTTAAATAAATTATTTATAAAAATTAAAATCAAATATAAGTGGTAGAAACTTTCTGTTGCATTCATGCTGCCCGCGTAGAGTTTAGTTTGTGTGTAGTTCAATTGGAATTTAAATCTAATTTAAATTCAAATTCGAACGACACTTATTTGGCTTCTAGAAAAGTTTCTCTAGGCAGAGTTCGTTTGTGCTCCTTCAACTTCTGGCCCAAACCCCCTTTCCCTCCCCCAACTCTCCCAACCAAGCCGGCCTGCTCCCACTTCTTTCCCCGAGCTGGCCCAGCCAACTCACCCCCCGGCACTTCTCCTTTCCCTCGCCCGGCCTACTCGCGCGCCCAATCTGGCCCAGCAGAGGCCTCCCCTCGGCGCCCCACTCTCCCTCCCTCTCCCCCGCTGCCAAGTCGGCCCCACGTGTCAAACCTCTCTTCCTCGCCTTCCTTTCCCCGCGCGACAGGCGCTCGGCTCCGGCGATGGTAAGACCAAGCTCCTCGCGCCGTCGTGGTCCTTCCAGCACCTTCCCCGAAGCTTCGCGCTCGCTTACCTTCCTTCCCCGTGCCAGTCGCTTCCCTTTCCCAGCCGTTCCCCATAGGGAAACCGTCTCCCTGCTTGGAAACCCGGCCGCCGGTGCCCCGAACCACGGGCGTGACGCGCACGCCGATGCCCTCCCTCCCGGGCTATAAAAGCGCCACCACCTCAGCCCTACAACGCCAGCAATCCCCCCCTCACTCAGCGCCCCGTTCGCCGGCCGCCACCGATGAACTCCACCGCCGTAGCTCCCTGCTCGACTTGGACCAGCCCCGGAGCTTCATGAGGAGGTCACAGAGCTCGCCGAGCGATCCCCAGCTCAATTCACGCTCCCTTTAGCACCTAATTGTTCGCCATTCCTTCCCCAGCGTTGCCGAGGCACTGCTCTCCGACGACCGCCGTCCTCGTCGCTCCACTCGCCGCTCCCTGCTGTTGCTCCTGCGCCAAGTCCCGCCCAAAACCGAGCACCGGAGCACTCCCTCCACCCTCGCTGGAGATGGTCGCCCGCCGGCCATCGTCGAGCGCCACCACCACCACCTGATCCTCCTCGAGAACCCCACTAGAATGCTCGCCGCTTCCCACTGGTCACGTAGGACCAGGTCCCATGGCCAATGGTGGCCTCTAGCCCCTGAATCACAGCGAGCCACCACCGCGGGAACCAGCGGCGCCGTCGTCTTCCTCTGCGCTGAAGACCCCAAACCTCGCCCAGCTACTCAGAGCTACCGGATCTCGATCCAACGGCAGCTAGCGCCCCCCTGCCTGAGTCAATCTTCGGAGTAACGGTCAACCGAGGCGATTTTTCTAAAGAGTCCCTCGGCTTAGGTCGAATCAGCCCGCCGTCCACCCCCTGTTGAAAAGTATTCGCATTTAGGTCTTGCTTTTTATGGACAACCCCCCTTGCTCTTTTAAATATTAGAACCCGCCGTCCTTTTAGGTTCTTTTTACGTGCAGACCCTTTATTTTATATGAATTTATGCTTAGGCCCTTGGTTCTTTGCAGATAAGTCCCTAGAAACTTTTAAAACTTGCCAGCAGGTCTCTAGAACTTAGATTTCCCATATCTTTTCCGTTCTAGCTCCGATTTAAGTGATTCTCGCACTCATGTGTTCGTAGTGAAGTGTAGAATAGTTTTAAAACCATTTTATGTACCATGTCTACTATTTGGTGTACTGTTATAATAGATTATTCTTGTTTGCATGTACTGGCTTGTATGAATGCTTGTGTGGTGATTCGTGTCCAGTCGGTGAGCCGTACGCTTTGGAGTTCGAGTACGCGGATGACTTTCCGGAGCAGGACTCACAGCAGCAGCAGCAGCAGTCGCCTTTTGAGGAAGGCAAGTTATAGCACGGACAATCCTTGCTACCTACCCACTGTGTACTACATTATTTCATACATGCATGTGTCTAAATTGATGTACCATTAAGGTTGTACCTAGTTTGATCATCCTGTCCTTGTTTACCTTGGGTTTTTTGCATATGGGTAGAACCATTGCTATGCGCAGCTACTGTCACTATTATTTAATTGTTAATCTTGACTTGATGGTTCACTTTAACATTTATGAATAAAACATGCTTTTTAGCAACTTGGTTTAGTATGTGCTGTGTGCTTTGCTCTAGTGGCTCTCCATAAGGTCCGGTTCTTAAAGCGGCAACCCAGGAGCCTGTCTCCACCGCTAGAACTATTATGGCTCTGGTCTTGGTCAAGTAACTTGTACGACTCTAGCTTGACAGTAGTTACCGATGGGGCCGACGACGCTATGGGAAGCGCTCGTGAGAGTATGGTTTGATCCACCGAGGACGGGTGATCCATCGGCTATGTCCCCATGAGACACAGTCCCGTGCTGGGAGTCTCTGCGATCGAGAACTCCACACGTTGCGCATTGTTGGGTGTGACTCTGTAGGCGTACGTCAATCTCGGTGCCTAGGGTCATGCTGCCTGTGTTGTACCATAGTGACTACTGTCTTGTTAGGGTGTCTTGTGAAAAACTTCATAGTGTCCCCATGCAGTCACACCTCGGAAGTGTTGATGTGCGTGGTTGGGTGCAAAGTTCCTTTGAACTTTTACGCGACTGGTGGGTAAAGGGCGAAACCTCTACAGAGTGTAAAATCTATCATGATAGCCTTGCACAGGGTCACAAAGCGGCCTGGATCCTTTTTTATTAGAAGATGATGTTTATTTATGCTTAATGACACTTATACTTTATTAATTGGGTTGCAACTGGGATTCTTTCGGTTTAGTAACATGGATAATATTAAAACGAACCAACTAAAAGTGCTGATGCAGTTGAGCCGTGTCTAGCCTTTCTTTTCAGCCTTCATACACCTGTGCTATACTTGCTAAGTAATTGTTTTAGTTACACTTGCTATTATTTAAACAAAATCCCGGATGGGTAACAGATTGGGTTGTGCATGAGTCTGCTGCTGAGTTTCCAGAAGATTTACCTTACTTCTGAGTTGCGTTCTCCCAGTCAGAGTCCCTGTGGATTGCGGCTACACTTAGTTGAGAGTTATTAGTCTTCAGCTATATTGGTTAGTTTATTTATGATGCACTCTGATGTAAAACATTATTAATGAGATATTTATTCAGCATTTGTACTCTGTTTATCATATTTGTTTTCTATATGTGTACTATGACTTCCTGGGCACACATATGGCCGCATTCAGGTTTCTGTGTAAATCCGGGTGTGACAGATTGGTATCAGAGCCGTGCTGACTGTAGGATCGTAGCTTAGTTAGAACGGTTGACAAATCTTAGGTGACCACCATGATTCTGTTATGCAAATCGTATAGCTTTTCAAAACCCGTCGAGTCTTGTGTGAATCTTGTCTCTAGGTGCTTGTTTTGGTTGTTATTATGCATATGCTTGATTTGGATTTTTGTAATGATTGTGATGGGCGTAGACGCAAGTCTACCACCATCTAGATTTTAGGCTAAGGTTTAAGGACTTTAATGCTTACATAGAGGGAGTTGTTTATTTCTCTTGCTCTATATCTATCAAATCCTCCATCCTGACAGGAATTATCGCTGGTAATAGATGGTGAACACCAGGAGCAACGCTAGTGGCAATGGAGCCAACCAGAACTAGCCACCTCCGCCACCTCTGCCGCCCACCATCAAGTAGATGATGCTCACGCAGACCTAGCTAATGCAACAGATGGCCCAGACCATGGCATTGATGCAGCAGCAACAGCAGAACCTGCCCCATCAGCCTCACATTCCGCCTAGGGACAAGAGGGGCGAGTTTCTGAAGGGACACCCTCCCACCTTCAACAAAGCTACCGATCCCCTGCATGAAGTGGATTGGCTCAAGGCAGTGGAGTGACAACTCAACATCGCTCAGTGCAACGACTGAGAGAAGGTGTTGTACGCAGGAGGACAGCTGCAAGGACCAGCCTTGGACTGGTGGGATTCCTATCAGTATGCTCACCCTGATCGTACTTAGATCACATGGCAGGAGTTCTCCAATAGTTTCCGCTCACACCATGTGCCCGAAGCCCTGATGACCTTGAAGAAGGAGTTCCTAGTACTGCAGTAGGAAGGGATGAGTGTCACAGCTTATCGTGACAAGTTCATCGAGCTCGCCCGCTATGCTCTAGAAGACGTGAACACGGACAAGAAGAAGCAGTCCTGGTTCCACGATGGCTTGCAAGATGCCCTGCAGTACTAGCTGATGTGCACCAAGTTCCTCAACTTTCAGGAACTGGTGGACGGCGCTTTGATGCTAGAACACAAGCCCGTGAGATGGAGGAGAAGAAGAGGAAGTTCCAAGGCCAGTAGATCGGGAGCAGCCCTCGTCCTCACGTCGCTCCTCCCCAGGGGAATCAGCAGATGGGAAGTCAGCAGCGCTTCTAGGGTCTGCCCAACTTGATGAGCCGTGGCCAGTATCAGCAGCGCCACCAGTACCCTCAGGCGCCACAGCAGCAGCGTCCTCAGAATCAGCTGCAGAATGTCCGAGCTCAGCGCAACCAGGTGCAGCAAGGTCCTATCCAATGCCCAACACCATCAACAATGTACCCGTGGGTCCAAGGACATGCTACCACTGTGGGGAGCAGGGGCAATTTGCCAATGTCTGCCCCAAGAAGGCTCAGAACACCGCAGGACAGAATCAGCCGGTCGGACAGCAGCAGGCACAGGCAGGTCGAGGACCGCATATCCCCGCTAGAGGCAAGGTCAACCACATGGGTGCTGAGACCGCAGAGGGGGCTACTGACGTGGTCATGGGTACGTTCCCTGTCAACTCGACTCCTACGACTGTTCTGTTTGATTCCGGAGCTTCACATGCTTTTATATCTACTGCATTTGTGAAAAAGAACATAATGGCTCTAAGACCCATGTCAAACACCATGCTAGTTAGCTCACCAGGTGGGGAACAACGGGCCACATTACGTTGTCCCCATGTCACCATCACCATAAAGGTGGGTAGACTTTGAGGTATATCCAATAGTCCTTGAATCCATTGGATTCGATCTGATTTTTAGAGTGAGCTGGTTAGCCAGATACGATGCACTGATCCAGTGTGCCAAGAGAGCCGTGAAACTGACAGCGAAGTCCGGTGAGAAGGTGGAATATCAAGCAGCCAGTTCGTCAGAGCACAATCAAGTCTACCAAGCTGAGGGTGCAATCTCGGAGGACATCCGAGTGGTGTGCGAGTTTCCGGATGTGTTCCCAGATGAATTGCCAGGTATGCCCCCAAAACGCGAAGTTGAATTCGTTATTGAACTAAAACCTAGCGCTGCACCTATAGCTAAGAGGCCATATAGGATGGGAGTGAAGGAACTGGAGAAACTTAAGGAAGAATTAAGCTCTTTGCTAGAAAAAGGGTATATTCATCCTAGTGCTTCACCATGGGGAGACCTGTTGTTGTTCGTGGACAAGAAAGATGGGACACAAAGGTTGTGTGTGGATTGTCGGGCCCTCAACGAAGTGACCATCAAGAACAAGTACCCGCTACCAAAGATTGATGATCTGTTTGATCAGCTGAAGGGAGCTTGTGTGTTCTCCTAGATTGATCTTCGATCGGGTTATCATCAGATGAGGATCCAGTCGTCAGATATCCCAAAGACGGCTTTCACCACTCGGTACGGTTTGTACGAGTTCACGGTTATGTCCTTCGAACTGACCAATGCTCCTGCATACTTCATGTACTTGATGAATAGTGTGTTCATGGACTACCTTGACAAGTTCGTGGTGGTGTTCATTGATGACATTCTGGTCTTCTCCAAGACTGATGAGGAACATGAAGATCATTTGAGGATGGTGATGCAGATACTCCGGGAACATCAGCTATATGCCAAGTTGAGCAAGTGTGAGTTCTGGCTGAAGGAAGTGGAATACTTGGGTCATGTGATGTCCAATGGAGGAGTGGCAGTCGATCCGAAGAAGGTCAGTGATGTGTTGAGCTGGAATCCGCCTCGGGATGTGAGTGAAATTAGGAATTTCCTAGGGATGGTCGGATATTAGCGACGGTTCATCGAAGGGTTCTCCAAGATTGCTAAGCCCCTGACGGCATTATTGGAGAAGAATGCTAAGTTCGTCTGGCCAGAGGAGTGTCAACCCAGCTTCGAGGAGTTGAATAAGAGGCTAACAACTGCACCTATGCTAGTATTGCCCGATATAGCTAAGAGCTTCTCCATCTACTGTGATGCATCCTGTCTAGGACTGGGATGTGTGCTTATGCAGGAGGGACGAGTTGTGGCTTATGCATCAAGGCAGCTATGGAAGTATGAGCAGAACTATCCGACACATGATCTGGAGTTGGCAGCTGTGGTGCATGCTCTGAAGATTTGGAGGCATTACTTGATTGGGCACAAGTGTGACATCTACACTGATCATAAGAGCCTGAAGTATGTCTTCACTCAGTCAGAGCTGAATATGAGGCAACGCCGATGGTTGGAGTTGATCAAGGACTATGATCTGGAGATCCACTACCACCCAGGGAAGGCTAACTTTGTGGCAGATGCTCTCAATAGGAGAAGCTATGTGAACAAGATCACCGGCCATTGTCTGCCTGAAGAACTCAGCCGGGAATTTGAAAAGATGAGTCTGGGGTTCGTGACTAGCATCACAGAGATGACGGTAGAACCAACTCTTGAATAGGAGATCCGGAAGGGTCAACTTGAAGATGAGAAGATCAAGGAGATTGTGGAGCATGTTGCTCAAGGCAAGGCCCCTTGTTTATGAGTGGATGATCAAGGAACCTTGTGGCATGGGAAGAGGATATGTGTACCCGACATGGCGCCCATCAAGGACACGATCCTGAGAGAAGCACATGATTCGGCTTACTCGATCCATCCGGGCAGTAGCAAGATGTACCAAGACGTCAAGGAGAGATTCTGGTGGTATGGATTGAAGCGTGATGTGGCAACATATGTGGCACTATGTGACACTTGTCAGAGGGTCAAGGCTGAACATCAGAGGCCAGTAGGATTGCTCCAACCCTTGAAGATACCCGAGTGGAAATGGGAAGAAGTTGGTATGGACTTCATAACGGGTCTACCCCGCACACAACGAGGATTCGACTCCATTTGGGTGATTGTGGATCGCTTGACCAAAGTGGCACACTTTCTTTCGGTGAAGACCACCTATCCAGGCGCCCGATTAGCAGAGCTGTACATGGAGAGGATTGTATGCTTGCATGGAGTGTGTTGGCGGTCGTTACAGCCCAAATACGACCACCAATACTCGGGAATAAATGAGGTTATATGCAACATTCCATGTACTTAGGTTTTATTTCTAATAAAGTTCCACGAGTTTTGGTGAGTGTCATGTTTGTAGGTACAACATTGTGAAATACGTGCTATAGGGGTCGGAAATGATAGAAACGGCCGAACGACACGTTCGGCCGGTTATCCCCCTTAGCCGTACAGGCCACCGGAAGCCGTCCACATCATCGATGACCAAGCGGACACAACATATGACAAGTGGACGACCGCCAACTCAACCCGGACCCATGCCAAGTCATCCTGGGCCCACACAACTCAATCCCACGCATCAGAGGCCGGTCTAGGAGCACCACACAGCAGAGGCGGTGCTGGGGGGTGGGCCTGGGCTCCCAGCCCAGTTCGGCCGAACTGGGGGGTTCGCCCGAACCACCCCCAGTTGCCAAACTGCCTCCCAGGAGTGCATCTCGGCCCTTGGTGCAGATGGCGATGGATCCTGCATTCGGCCGAACGCCAGGGTTCGGCCGAACCGACGTCCTCGGCCGAAATCCCAGGGGGTACCCCCCAGGTCCCTTGGCGGCCACTCCAGCCCCAACCGTCCTATGCAGCTATAAATAGGACCCCTTACCTCACTTGTAAACACACACCAAGCCAAGGAGCTCATTTCCACTTTCATTCTAGTAGAGTTAGGATAGTTTAGTTGGGAGTTAGAGTTGAGTCGAGCTGTGCCTCGGAGGTTTCGGAGTCGTCTTCAGAAGCTCTGGTATAAGATCTTGTATCTTTTACCTTTTCCTTTTGCAAGACTTTGAGTTATCAATATAGTATCTTTATCACTTTGCCTTTGTCATTTATATCTTGCTTCTACTTTATCCTAGTTGCAGCATATATCTTGATTAGACTATAGTCAGTTATAGTTCTAGTGCTTGTAGTCTTGTTTAATTCTTTGTCTTGGCTGGTTCTTCGATCTTGCTTGATACTGGAGGTGAATTGTCACCAAGAGTATTGACAAGGTTGCTTGCTCTTGCTAGCAGAGTAAGTAGTCGTTGCCTAGTGTAGGAGTGGTTCCTAGACTAGTCGGTGGCCTTAGTTTATTCCCGTCGCAACGGAGGTGGTAGCCGGGAGGTGGTGACAGCCCTTTCGGTCTTCGAAGCCCATCACGTTAGTTCCGGTCCATACGATTCCCCAGTTGGGAAATAGTGGCACCCCTTCTCATCCCTTTCTGTGTGTCCACCGGTTCCCTTGTCCAGATGCTAAGACCTTAGAGTTATCCTAGACCTCCTAGTGCTGGCTCTGTAGCCGCTGTATCTCTAAGCTAGAGTGACATAGGTAGATAAAGTACCCAGGAGTCCTCTATCTCTTCTCGTTGTCCTCCCAGCTATCTATCTCTTCTCTCCCTTACCTGAGTATCCCTTGAGCTGTGTGTCCGGTATATCCACTCCTATCCAATACCGTTATCCCCTGTCTTGGCTAGTCGTGTACCCTTCTCTGATAGTCTCGAATATCTGTTCACTAGTAATCTTGCCAAAGCTTCCCTGCGGAAATATAAATTACGATACCTCGGGATACTCCAAGGTGAAGTGCTACAGCGGTGATTCTGTGCGCTTGCAGAATATTTCTATATTTTACTAAGCCATAAGGAAAACCACTGAAACACTCCTTACGCCAGTACCAGGATTCTCAATTCTGATATTGGATCGTAAGAAGTGCTAACAAGCATTTCTGGCGCCGTTGCTGGGGAAGTCTTTGGCTAGATTATTTTTGAACTTTTATCTTGAGCTATCTTAGTTGAGTACCGCTACTCAAGCGGGTTTATCCTTGCTCTGCTCGTTGGTCCTTGTGGAGCAGAGCAGTGCATGACTGGTTTCCAACTACCGTCAAACTTCCAAGAAAATCCGGAGTCATTTGTGAGGAAAATACGACCCCGTGTTGTACCTCCTCAGAAGCAACTCCTTCCGACGAACCCAGTCCTTCCCGTCGTTGACTAGGCTACATCGAGGATGGCAACCAAGATGATCCGTGAGTTCTCCGCTCCATCGAGCGAGAACGTATGTGTCGGACCAGCTCCGCCAGTCGGAGATGGTAGCTTCGAGCTGAAGCCAGCCCTCATCAACATGGTACAGGCTAGCCCATTCTGCGGCAAGCCACACGAAGATGCCAACGAAGAAGGTTCGTACCTGCTCACCCTTGAATTTCTCTCGACTTTGGTTTCTGAAACTGGGGGGATTCATTTTCGGTTCTTCAACCAAGAGTTCTTCTGCTCTTGGAGGGATTTTAGTTCGGGTCTCGGATTTTCAAGTCGTTGTTCATTAGACCCGAACAAAGCGCTTAAGAGATTTGACCGGGTGGCATTTTGGAAAAAGATTTCAGGGGATACCAACTGTCATGCGCCACGCACGAACAACATTCATAACCCCACTTTGCGTTTCATGCATCGTTGGGTGTCTATGACGGTATTCCCCCGGGCAGATTTGCGCCCTGTCAACACCATCGAGTTGCGGGTTCTTTTTGCAATGGTCAAGCAGATTCCCTATTCACCTGTGAAAGACATGGTTGGTCACTGGCTGTCTCATATTTCTCGTGCGGGTAGCATGGCGATGACTTCTCTAGTCACTCGCCTCGCTAACCACCTAGGTGTCCTTCAAGACGCCCGGCTCACGTACATCGAGACAGCGCGTTCCGTCGTGGATGCCGAGCACTTTGTGCAAGCCCACATGATACGGCGGACGCCTGACGCAAAGCTGGCAATGATTTACCGTGGCTATACAACTGAAGTGCCTTTGCCCTGTGCAGCACTAAGGTTGTATACCACACTGAAACTAACTCTTCAGTTGAGGACCGAGTCGGACGACTCTCCACCTTGGAGAGAGCCCGCTCGGCACAGCGTTGCAGGTGACGGACCCGTCACGAGGGGATGAGCCAGGCGTGATGCTGGGCTCGCCACCTCACAGGAGCCGGAAGATGCACCACAAATGCCGCATCGACACACTTCCGCTTTTGAGGCCACCTACGACATGTACACCGGCGCTGGGACGTCCGGAGCAGGAGGCTCCGGGCAACACCAGGAGCCGAACTACTTCACCTCAGGACACTGGGACTACGGCCAGGACACGGACTCTGAGTGGTCCGGGAGTCGGTATGGAGGGGGATACGACAGTGCCTCCCAGCCATACTACCCCGTATACTCACAGTCCGCACGCTTCGAACTACGGCCGGGAGTTGTCCTACATCTCCGACCGAGTCGAGCTCATTGACGACCGTACCCGAGAGATTCAGGACACACTAGCTCGTCATTCTCAGTACCATCAAGAGAATAGCGGGATGGTGTCGTCTATCCAACACGACGTCCATGAACAAGCGGAACAGCTGAGTCAGTACCTCTCAAGGCTCAACCCCTACCAGTAAAAGTCCAAGCTTGGGGGAGGACCCCCACCAGGTATGTCCCGATTTATCCAGCACTTTGATCATTTAATTACCCTTTCATTTCCCTCCATGATAGGTTGCATTCAAAAAAATGAAAATACCAAAAATATTTCCTTAAACAAAATTTCCCTTGAATTAAATAACTCCCAACTATGCATGGAATGAATCATATGCCTCTCACCTTGGAAATGATGAATAGTTGCTCTGTCACTAATTTTGCAAGTACCTTGTTTCAACTAGTTGCTAGATTGTCCTTGAGTTATATGGCATGAGTAAAAATGATCCTGAAAACCTTGTGGGAGCACATGCTTTATTCCAAGTCTAAGTTGTTGTGGGGATTGATATAGTGAGAATTTGGTTAAGTTCTATTCTGCTCTTAGGACGGGGAAAATCTCGGAAATTTATGCTTTCAAAATAAAACAAGTTCCTCATTGGTCAAAATACCTACCAGAGCCATATGATAAGCTTAGTTGAAAATTTCTACTCATATGCTGCTTGTTATCTTAGTGAGCTTTGTCAAATTGTTGTGACCTTTGAGTGAAGCTTTCATATTCTTAAAGATCGAGACCCACGTACACACACCACCTCTCACTTGCAATTCCTACACTGGGAGTTAGCAAACATTTTCCATCATCCATCCACAAAATAAATGCTCCATATTCTATGATTTCCCTCCACAAATATTCTTGATAGAGACATGGGCTATACAAAAAGAAAAGCATGCCAAAGAAGCATGGCAAAAATAAGAGAAAAAGAAAAGCATGCCAAAAGGCATGGCAAAAAGAAAGAGAAAAAGAAAAGCATGCCAAGTGGCATGGCAAAAATATGAGAGTAAAAGATAGCCCATGTTCTCAAAAATAAATCAAGGAGAGGGAGTTTCATCCAAGGAGTTCTACCATATCCCACTCCACCATTCCACCATTCCACCATATCTCATTCCATTCCACCATTCCACCATATGCCACTCCACTCATACCCACACACTTGCACGTCTCGATCTTAAGATGTGATTTGTCTCCTCAGAGATCCGGTCTTTGACTTAGCAAAATATAAGATGCATGCATGCTTTCATCCTTTGTCCCTGAGCCACACAAAAAGCCATATTAGATGTTAGGATGAAAAGAAGGCACAAGCCTTTGGTGAGGATTCAAATACACTTGAGTGATTGAGTGTGCCAATGAGGAACAATTTGTAGTTTTTCAAAACTTATGAAAAATTCCGAGATGGGATCCTGAAAAGAGTAGAGTGGAATAAAACTGAAGTTAAACTGTTCATCCTTTCAACCACCCAAGATAAGGAGATTTCTATAAGCCCCGTAGGTAAAAAGGTGATTTAAAAACTTTGCCTATGATTCAAGTATTTTTGAGTACTAGTTGTTTATAAAGTTACCTGCAAAAGAAATGACATTGTAGCAACTCCTGATCCACCGAGCCTAAGTTTATATCTTTGCTCGAGGACGAGCAAAGAGCTAAGCTTGGGGGAGCTTGTTGGCGGTCGTTACGGCCCAAATCCGACCACCAATACTCGGGAATAAATGAGGTTATATGCAACATTCCATGTACTTAGGTTTTATTTCTAATAAAGTTCCACGAGTTTTGGTGAGTGTCATGTTTGTAGGTACAACATTGTGAAATACGTGCTATAGGGGTCGGAAATGACAGAAACGGCCGAACGACACGTTCGGCCGGTTATCCCCCTTAGCCGTACAGGCCGCCGGAAGCCGTCCACATCACCGATGACCAAGCGGACACAACATATGACAAGTGGACGACCGCCAACTCAACCCGGACCCATGCCAAGTCATCCTGGGCCCACACAACTCAATCCCATGCATCAGAGGCCGGTCCAGGAGCACCACACAGCAGAGGCGGTGCTGGGGGATGGGCCTGGGCTCCCAGCCCAGTTCGGCCAAACTGGGGGTTCGCCCAAACCGCCCCCAGTTGCCAAACCGCCTCCTAGGAGCGCATCTCGGCCCTTGGTGCAGATGGCGGTGGATCCTGCGTTCGGCCGAACGCCAGAGTTCGGCCGAACTGACGTCCCCGGCCGAAATCCCAGGGGGTACCCCCCTGGTCCCCTGGCGGCCACTCCAGCCCCAACCGTCCTATGCAGCTATAAATAGGACCCCTTACCTCACTTGTAAACACACACCAAGCCAAGGAGCTCATTTCCACTTTCATTCTAGTAGAGTTAGGATAGTTTAGTTGGGAGTTAGAGTTGAGTCGAGCTGTGCCTCGGAGGTTCCGGAGTCGTCTTCAGAAGCTCTGGTATAAGCTCTTGTATCTTTTACCTTTTCCTTTTGCAAGACTTTGAGTTATCAATATAGTATCTTTATCACTTTGCCTTTGTCATTTATATCTTGCTTCTACTTTATCCTAGTTGCAGCATATATCTTGATTAGACTATAGTCAGTTATAGTTCTAGTGCTTGTAGTCTTGTTTAATTCTTTGTCTTGGCTGGTTCTTCGATCTTGCTTGATACTGGAGGTGAATTGTCACCAAGAGTATTGACAAGGTTGCTTGCTCTTGCTAGCAGAGTAAGTAGTCGTTGCCTAGTGTAGGAGTGGTTCCTAGACTAGTCGGTGGCCTTAGTTTATTCCCATCGCAACGGAGGTGGTAGCCGGGAGGTGGTGACAGCACTTTCGGTCTTCGTAGCCCATCACGTTAGTTCCAGTCCGTAGGATTCCCTAGTTGGGAAATAGTGGCACCCCTTCTCATCCCTTTCTACGTGTCCACCGGTTCCCTTGTCTCGATGCGAAGACCTTAGAGTTATCCCAGACCTCCTAGTGCTGGCTCTGTAGCCGCTGTATCTCTAAGCTAGAGTGACATAGGTAGATAAAGTATCCAGGAGTCCTCTATCTCTTCTCGTTGTCCTCCCAGCTATCTATCTCTTCTCTCCCTTACCTGAGTATCCCTTGAGCTGTGTGTCCGGTATATCCACTCCTATCCAATACCGTTATCCCCTGTCTTGGCTAGTCGTGTACCCTTCTCTGATAGTCTCGAATATCTGTTCACTAGTAATCTTGCCAAAGCTTCCCTGCGGAAATATAAATTACGATACCTCGGGATACTCCCAGGTGAAGTGCTACAGCGGTGATTCTGTGCGCTTGCAGAATATTTCTATATTTTACTAAGCCATAAGGAAAACCACTGAAACACTCCTTACCCCAGTACCAGGATTCTCAATTCTGATATTGGATCATAAGAAGTGCCAACAAGCATTTCTTTAGAAAGCTTGTTGGCACTCCTTATGGCCTACAGATAAATCCGCAAGCGGACGGATACCGATGTAGCTTTCACCCGGGAGTATTCCAAGGTATCGATTTCCACGGAGAACGAGAAGTGGACTGATTATAAACTAAGTTGTCCTAGGTAGATGGAATGGAGTGAATGGTATGGATGAGGTGGATGACAACAACAAAGAGAATAGGAGTGATAGAAGGGTAGAGAGGGTACGAGTCTGCTAGAGGTATTCTACTGATTGATCGAGCAGATCAGAGGGTACAGATAGATACTTGCCTCGGGACAAGGGAACCGGTGGACACGCAGAAAGGGATGAGAAGGGGTGCCACTATTTCCCAACTAGGGAATCCTACGGACCGGAACTAACGTGATGGGCTACAAAGACCGGAAGGGCTGTCACCACCTTACGGCTAC
Source organism: Echinochloa phyllopogon (assembly GCA_033239725.1). NCBI lineage: Eukaryota > Viridiplantae > Streptophyta > Magnoliopsida > Poales > Poaceae > Echinochloa > Echinochloa phyllopogon. Next base: position 32,139,255 of record BTCW01000014.1, on the reverse strand, counting down.
CACCTCCGTTGCGACGGGAATAAACTAAGTTAGTCTCAAGTATAGGCACCACGCCTACACTAGTCAACTAATACTTATCTCCTATAGAAAGATAAGCACCCAAGCTAAGCAACTAGTATACAGTTATACCAATCAACTAAGCATTGAACGAAGAACCAGCAAGCATATAAAAGTAAGAACTGAATGCTCAATTAATCAGAGAGAGATACAAGAGTTACCAGACACGACCTGGATGTTACTCGAAGTGAAGTCGCATCCGTAGAGGTACAGTGGGAAGAGGGGCCGACACTTCGGCTCCTCTCCGGGACGCTCACCTCTCCTCTCTCCCTATCTCTACTGATACAAGTGGAGAACTAACAGTGCTTTGCCTGCACTCTACTCTTGTGTTGTATATTTTGCAGGTGGAACCGGGCCTCTATTTATAGTAGGGAAGGATGGTGGAGGCAGAGTAGCAGCCAAGGCAGCTGGGAGGCGGTGCCGGGCCGTTCGGCCGAATTCCCCGGTTCGGCCGAACTGCCCAGTTCGCCCGAACCGGTGGATGCACAGCCTCAGCAGCCAAGGGCCAGGATCGTACCCTGGAGGCGGTTCCTGCCTTCGGCCGAACAGGCCAATTCGGCCGAAGTGGGCCCGACCCAGTTCTGCACCGCCTTTGCCTAGGACAGGTGTTTGTCCAGCTCCTGAGGTCGGTTGGCAGGTCGGTTCACATCTTGGGCTGGCCTGGAGGGTCTTCGGTGGACTCGTGGGCTCCGTCGGGTTGGATATGGGCCACCGGTCTTCTGGATATGGGTTGAGCCGGCCCAGAGTGGCGTGGTCGTGGTCCACAAGGCTTGTCCAGCTATGGGGCGCAACTGGCCGAACGGAGTCGTTTGGCCGAAACGGTCATTTCCGACCCTTATAACACGTGTTTCTCCATTTTGCACCTGCACAGAGGACAATCACCAAAACTTGTGGAAATAGTCAGTGATAAGCCCTATAGCTATGGTGTGTGTCCCCATTGTGCTTGTTTTATACTCGGTTGGAGGTCGGAAATCGGTCTGTAACGACCGCCAACAAGCTCCCCCAAACATAGATCTTTGCTCGTCCCGAGTAAAGAAATTAAAACATGAGCAAGACTAAAGTAAGGGTTATTTTATAATCATGAATACTTGCATATTGAATATTCAAACCCTTCTCATACCTGTGAATTTGTGGTGACTACTTCCCGGATCTTGGGCGGTTGATGAATGGAACGACTCTTACAACAAGGTCCTCTTGCTCATCCTGCATTCGGGGTTTTCTGGTTTTCGCAATTAAATGGCTCGTCTCCCTTCGTCCCTGACACTCAGCTCTCTGGAGCTCTCTCCTTTCACTCATTCTCTTTTGTATTTCTCTTTGTCTCTCAGGTGGTGGCCTTGTCATATCGAGTATTTCGGTCAAGCCAAAGATTGGCTCCTGGAGCTTCTCATCACTGCCCTTGGTCATGTTGCAAGTTAATGATAGAGAGTTCGTGTTGTCCCTCAGCCTTCTTGACCCCTTTTTCTTTTCTTTTCCCTTTTTGGGATTTTTCTCTCTCTTTTTTTTCTTTGGACTTTCATGAGTCCTTTATCTCTTTTTTTTTCTGGGTATCATCACGGCATGAGGGTTTCCACTACACTCTGATGATAGATTTGCTTGCAACAGACCTCAGACAATGTGATCCATTCCAAGAACACAACTTTCAACAAGACTTTATACAGAATATGATAGGTTTCAGGAGTAAACTCTCAAGCATATGTGGTATTTGTGGATAGGATGAAGGGATAGAGCAGGATTTTCATCTTTTTGCAAATTAAATTCTCCCGAATGTTGGTGTGAATAAGTGGTTCATTTTATCAAGTCATATCACAAACATCAACAACTTAGATCAGGGGGGTCCTATCATGATGAATTTTTTTCACAAGTAATAGATACTGAGTTTGAAATAAACAACATGCAGCAATCATGATATAAAAGAGAGACCGAGTTCGTTTCATTTATGTGAGGCATGCATTTCCAATTTTTCGAAACGAAACAACACAGGAAAGTAAGCACGGGGGAAGAAGGTGCAAACCTACGTGCAGGTGCCCGAGAGGGGGCAGCCGGGCTGGTTCGGCCGAACCGGTCAGTTCGCCCGAACTGGCCAGTTCGCCCGAACTGCCTGGTTCGACCAAACTGGCCCCCGGGGCTCGGTCCGTCGTGCCATGCGTTCCTGTGTCGTTCCTGTACTCGTGCAACTCTCTGTTAGACAGGACATTCTCCGGTCGGCTCAAATGCACCGACCGGAGCGACAATTTTATCTTCTTTCTTGCAAACAATTCAAACTTTATTTATTCAACGAACTAAGATTGGAAACAAATATTTGGAAGGGAAAATTTCAGAGCACCCTAAATATTGATCTAAGCAAATAAACGAATCAAGCAACTAGCAAACCCAACTAAACTAACGGTGCTCTATCTAAAAACGGGATGACCGCGGGACACTATTTTGAAGGTGGTCCATAGAGATCTTCATGTCCCGTGGCCTTGAAGAGCCTCTTGAGCTTTGCGCACAGGGCCTTGCGGAGGAGTTCCATCTTGTCCTCCCATTCCATACGTGCGAGCTCGCCCTCCGCCACCTTCTCGTCCAGGTGGTTGATCTTCTGCTTTGCCAGTGCCAGTTCCTCTTTCAGGCTTTCCATGGTGGGCGGCTTCTCTTCCTCTTCGTCATTGTCCTCCTCATCAGAGAACTCCATGTCCTCGGGCAGCCCTTTGATGGATGGGGGCTGCCTGTGGCGCCGAACTTTGGGGTGGCGCTGTGGCGGAGAGGACTAGGATGAGTTTGCCAGCCCCAGCTCATTCCGGTTGAGCGGTGGGACGAGGACTTTTCCGTATCCTCCTCGCGGGATACGTTCTCCTTTGATGACGAAACGCGGTGGGCTTTCCGGCGTGTAGTCCGGCTCCTCTCCGGCCCTTTCCTTGGGCAGCAACAACGCCAGATCCGACACCCTCGAGGAGGATATTGATCTCGGGCGTAGCTGCCCTTCGTTCGGCCTTGGTGATGGCGAACGAGGCGGTTTCTTGATCCCTTTTAGTGGGGCGAGGAGCTCGTTGAGTGCTGAGCGGTGGGGAGAGTTGCCACGCCTCACCAGGCTACGTCCCGGCGTCCTCCCCCGGTGCACGTCTCCCGCTGCGTTGACGTCAGAGATGCGGAAGGCGTGCTCCTGCCGGGAGGAGTTGGCGTTCTGGCCACTGCTGCTCGAGCCCTGGGCTGGGGATGTACCCTTGGAGGAAAAGGAGGCCATGGTGACTGTGTTCTATGGGAAGGAGTTGGCTTAGATGAGATGGGAAACGACAACAGAGAGTCTCTGTTTTTATCGGGGATTTCAGATTGGAAAAACGGAGTTTCCCGACGATTCCCTCGTGACTCTCGGGATATTTTCAACTTCAGATGTATCTGGGCGAGCATATCCGTCCCTGGGGCCTAGGAGGCCAATTCACCCGAACCATCTGGTTCGGCCGAACTGGGCCCGTTCCCCGGAACGGGTCCCTGGGCCCCCAGGTGCGTGGCCCGTGTCGTGGTTCGAGGTTTTGGTCATGGGAGATTCGGATCGAGGAGGTTTTCAAGGTTCAGGAGGTTTTGGCCCAGAAGGATTTGAAAATGATAGATTCGGGCCGGGGTTCCAAGGATGGGGTTCAGAGTTCTATGAACTCGACGACGTCTAATTCGTCGAGTGTCGGAGGCTCTGGTTCTAGGAAAATCTTCAACCGCTGTCCGTTAACCTTGAAGGTGTTTCCGTCCTCGCTTTGCAAAGTGACGGCCCCATGAGATGCAGCATTGATTACTGTGAATGGGCCGTCCCACTTGTTCCTCAATTTCCCATGACCGAAAAGTTTGACACGGGAGTTGAAGACGAGAACCTTGTCTCCCGGCTTGAACATTTTGACCTTGATTCTCTTATCATGCCATCTCTTGGTCCGTTCTTTGTATAGCCGGGAGCTGTGGTATGCTCTCTCCCTCATCTCATCTAGCTCGGCCAGCTAGATCTTCCGTTTGAGGCCGGCAGCTGGAAGGTCCATACCCCACTTCCTAATGGCCCAGTGAGCTCTAAACTCCATTTCTACCGATAAATGGCAGGTTTTGCCATAGACTAGTTGATATGGGGTCATGCCTATGGGTGTCTTATAGGCCGTGCGGTAAGCCCAGAGTGCATCTAGAAGTTTATCCTTCCACTGCTTGCCCTTCTCATTTACGGTCTTTTGCAGAATATTTTTGATTTGCTTATTGGAAGTTTCTGCTTGACCGCTAGTTTGGGGGTGATAGGGTGTGGCTACGTTATGCTGCACCCCCAAACTTGAGAGATACTTACGGAAAGATGAATCTATGAAGTAGGAGCCACCATCACTGATGACTAATCTAGGAACGCCGAAACGGGGGAATATAACCTCATGAAACATCCGTCTCGCGTTCTTAGAGTCAGCAGCTAAGCATGGCAAGGCTTCTACCCACTTAGAGACGTAGTCCACTGCTACTAGGATGAATTAACAACCCTCGGAGTTTGGGAAGGGACCCATGAAGTCTACCCCCAGACATCGAAGATTTCTACTTGAAGATTGCTAGTGAGTGGCATTGCATCTCTAGTATTGATGTTCCCGTGTTTCTGGCAGTGGGGGCACCGCATGACAAATGCTCTCGCATCCTCATACATGCTGGCCAAGTAAAAACCGCACTGCCAGACTTTAGCATTGGTCCGGAATGCACCGTAGTGTCCTCCGTACGGGGCTGCGTGGCATCTCTCCAGGATTTTATAAGCCTCATGTGCGGGCACGCACCTTCTGAGGAGTCCGTCGCTACAAATCCTAAAGAGATACGGGTCGTCCCAAAGGTGAAGACGGCTCTCATAGGCTATCCGTTTCCTATTCTCTCCAGGGGGGACATAACCCGTTACCATGTAGTTTACTATGTTGGCATACCACGGATCACCAGTGGTGACCTTAAGGAGGGTGTCATCCCGTAAGTAGTCATCGATCAGGAGATCGGACGAGACTTGCATCCGGGACAAGTGGTTAGCCACTGAGTTCTCTACTCCTTTCTTATCTTTTATCTCAATGTCAAATTCTTGGAGTAGAAGAATCCAGCGGATGAGTCTCGGTTTTGCTTCCTTTTTGGTCAGAAGGTACTTCAGAGCAGCGTGATCTGAATAGACTATAACCTTGGTCCCAACTAGGTAGGACCGGAATTTGTCTATAGCAAATACGACTACTAAGAGCTCCTTCTCCGTGGTTGCGTAGTTGAGCTGGGGGCCAGTGAGCGTTTTGCTAGCATACGAGATAGCATAATGCTTCTTGTCCTTAGTTTGGCCCAACACAGCTCCTACAGCATAGTCGCTCGCATCACACATGATTTCGAATGGGATGCTCCAGTCGGGAGGCTGGATGATGGGAGCGGAGATGAGTGCCTTTTTGAGAGTGTGAAATGCGGCATAGCACTCCTCATCGAAAACGAAGGGGGCGTCTTTGGCTAAGAGATTGGTCAAGGGCCGAGATATCTGGGAGAAGTTTTTGATGAAACGCCTATAGAATCCGGCATGGCCAAGGAAGCTACGGATCCCCTTAACGTTTGTGGGAGGTGGAAGTTGCTCGATTACTTCTATCTTCGCTTTGTCTACCTCGATCCCACGTTCTGACACCCTATGTCCTAGGACAATCCCCTCTCGCACCATAAAATGGCACTTTTCCCAGTTCAAAACAAGGTGTTTGTCTTCACACCTCTGTAGGAACTTGTCCAGATTTTTCAGACATTCGGTGAAGGTCCGTCCATAAACTGAGAAATTGTCCATGAACACTTCCATAATCTCCTCAATCATGTCAGAGAAGATGGACATCATGCAACGTTGGAAAGAGGCAGGTGCGTTACACAACCCAAAGGACATACGCCGATAGGCATACGTCCCGTAGGGGCATGTGAACGTGGTTTTACTCTGGTCTTCCGGGTGGATGGGAATTTGGTGGTACCCAGAGTAACCGTCAAGGAAGCAGAAGAAAGAGTGTTTGGCTAACCGTTCAAGCATTTCATCTATGAACGGAAGGGGGAAATGGTCTTTCTTGGTGGCCTTATTGAGTCGACGATAGTCGATGCACATACGCCAACCAGTAACAGTGCGCTGAGGGATGAGCTCATTTTTGTCATTGTGCACTACCGTCATTCCTCCCTTCTTAGGAACGACTTGAATGGGACTAACCCATTCACTATTGGGGACAGGGTAGATGATCCCCGCGTGAAGGAGTTTGAGAACTTCCTTTTTCATGACCTCTCTCATGGCATTGTTTAACCATCGTTGAGGTTCCCGAGACGGTGTTGCTTCAGAATCGATCGGGATGCGATGAGTGCAAAGATTTGGGCTAATCCCTTTCAGGTCTTGGAGAGAGTATCCTAAGACCGATCGATTTTTCTCCAGGATAGTGATGAGTTGCTGAGTTTCTACCTCAGAGAGTTTATCACTAATGATCACTGGAGTTTGCTTATCCCCAAAGAGGAAAGCAAGCCTAAGTCCAGGTGGAAGAGGTTTGAGCTCGATTGGAGATGGTTTTGGAGTTTCATTTGTATCAAGCTCAATCGGCAGATGAGTTTCCTCCTCCTCCGTAAAGAATGGAATATCCTCTTCTGGAATAGGTTGCTCGAGGTCTAGCAAAGAAGCTGACCTGACTTCCTCTAACGGGTCAGGATCGGGGTCTGCCTCTATTGGAGTATTCAAAGATTGGGCATAGGAGACAGGGATAAGTTCCTTACCGATCCTAAGCTCTACTAGCTGGTTTATTGGTGCTTTCTCCAAAATCTTCAAGATTGGCCTGCCTATGAAGATGGGATGTGTGGTAGTGCTAGGTAGGTCGAAGATGTGAAAATCCATGAAGAGTTCAAGATCGTTGACCTTAACGGGTGTGACCCGTAAGATACCCAAACAATCCAGGATTTTCCCTGAGGTAAACTTAATTCGTTTTTGAGAAAACGACCATGAGTTACCAGGGAATTCGGTTTGCACCAAAGAGCTAGAGATTATGTTGATTCCGAGGCTTGGGTCGTACCCAATCTCTCGGTCAAGGCCCATGATCTCACAGAATATCCTTTTGGTTTTTCTGGGCATCTTGACCACCTCGGTCGAGGCTTCGGCCTCGTCTAGCCACTCCCGACTCATGATAGCGGAGAGACGTCCTAGGTACTCCAGCTGATATTCCAATTCTTCTTTGTCGGGGGCCCGATCCTTTTGCTCTACACATCGTTCCCATGGGAAACTTGTTGCACTCCCGATGTCTTCGAATAGATCATCGTCGAAATCATAGAGAGTGGTGTAGAGTGAATCATAATGGTCTGGGCTAGAATATGGTTGTGGTTCGAAATGAGCTTCACGTTCTGATGGACTGGAAGAGCTAATGGATTTGGATTGGACTGGTAGTGGCTCTTTAGGTTCAGGTTCAGGCTGCTTCTCTTCTTCATCGGGGAGTTCATCATAGATTCCAGTGTAGGGAGTGTTGTGTAGGATACAATCCAGGACTATCCTCGCTTCACTAGGAACCAAATGAAAGAACGACCCTCCAGAAGCAGAGTCCAAGAAAGTGGCGGCTACGGGACAGAGGCCAAGGCTGAAGTGTTGTAAAACAACACGTTCTGGTAGGCTTAAGTCCGGTCTCGAGACCAGTATTTGCTTGAAACGAGCCCAGGCAGTTCCGAACGATTCTCCCTTTAATTGCTTAAAGTTAATGATTTCCGCTCGGAGACTGGCTACCTTGGAGACTAGGAAGAAGTTTAGGCAGAATTTTTCCTTGAGAACTTCCCAGCTCCCGTCCATAGTGCTGACAGCCAGAGAGTACCATTTCTTTGCTCCTCCCGCTAGTGAAAACGGGAATAGCTTCCATTTGAGTGTCTCTTGTGTCATGCCCGCAATGGTCAGGCATGAGCAGAGTTGCTCAAACTCGCGCACATGCGCGTATGGACTCTCGGCCTTCGTTCCTGAGAACGATTGCTCACGAACCATGGCTATGAAGCCGGGACATAGCTCATAGCCGGGTGTGGATATGGGATGTGATGATAGTGGAGGCTCCAAATAATCGCCCTTTGGAGCCGAATGTTGGCGTAAGGTGAGGGTGGAATCCATGTAATGCATGATGGTGGGATACACGGACAACTTGGGTTCGGAATCAGAACAGCTACCGTTCCCCGGCAATGGCGCCAGAAAGCTTGTTGGCACTCCTTACGGCCTACAGATAAATCCGCAAGCGGATGGATACCGATGTAGCTTTCACCCGGGGGTATTCCAAGGTATCGATTTCCACGGAGAACGAGAAGTGGACTGATTCTAAACTAAGTTGTCCTAGGTAGATGGAATGGAGTGAATGGTATGGATGAGGTGGATGACAACAACAAAGAGAAGAGGAGTGATAGAAGGGTAGAGAGGGTACGAGTCTGGTAGAGGTATTCTACTGATTGATCGAGCAGATCAGAGGGTACAGATAGATACTTGCTTCGGGACAAGGGAACCGGTGGACACGCAGAAAGGGATGAGAAGGGGTGCCACTATTTCCCAACTGGGGAATCCTATGGACCGGAACTAACGTGATGGGCTACAAAGACCAGAAGGGCTGTCACCACCTTACGGCTACCACCTCCGTTGCGACGGGAATAAACTAAGTTAGTCTCAAGTATTGGCACCATGCCTACACTAGTCAACTAATACTTATCTCCTATAGAAAGATATGCACCCAAGCTAAGCAACTAGTATACAGTTATACCAATCAACTAAGCATTGAACGAAGAACCAGCAAGCATATAAAAGTAAGAACTGAATGCTCAATTAATCAGAGAGAGATACAAGAGTTACCAGACACGACCCGGATCTTACTCGAAGTGAAGTCGCATCCGTAGAGGTACAGCGGGAAGAGGGGCCGACACTTCGGCTCCTCTCCGGGATGCTCACCTCTCCTCTCTCCCTATCTCTACTGATACAAATGGAGAACTAACAGTGCTTCGCCTGCACTCTACTCTTGTGTTGTATCTTTTGCAGGTGGAACCGGGCCTCTATTTATAGCAGGGAAGGACGATGGAGGCAGAGTAGCAGCCAAGGCAGCTGGGAGGCGGTGCCGGGCCGTTCGGCCGAATTCCCCGGTTCGGCCGAACTGCCCAGTTCGCCTGAACCAGTGGATGCACCGCCGCAGCAGCCAAGGGCCAGGATCGCGCCCTGGAGGCGGTTCCTGCCTTCGGCCGAATAGGCCAATTCGGCCAAAGTGGGCCCGGCCCAGTTCTGCACCACCTTTGCCTAGCACACGTGTTTGTCCAGCTCCTGAGGTCGGTTGGCAAGTCGGTTCGCGTCTTGGGCTGGCCTGGAGGGTCTCCGGTGGACTCGTGGGCTCCGTTGGGTTGGATATGGGCCACCGGTCTTCTGGATATCGGTTGAGCCGGCCCAGAGTGGCATGGTCGTGGTCCACAAGTCTTGCCCAGCTAGAGGGGGCAACTGGCCGAACGGAGTCGTTCGGCCAAAATGGTCATTTCCGACCCTTATAACACGTGTTTCTCCATTTTGCACCTGCACAGAGGACAATCACCAAAACTTGTGGAAATAGTCAGTGATAAGCCCAATAGCTATGGTGTGTGTCCCCATTGTGTTTGTTTTATACTCGGTTGAAGGTCGGAAATTGGTCTGTAACGACCGCCAACAGAGTGCCGAAGCGGATAGTGTCTGATCGAGGGACTCAGTTCAAATCACACTTCTGGCAGAAGCTACACGAGTCTATGGACTCTAAGCTACATTTCAGCTCAGCTTATCACCACCATACTGATGGACAGATAGAGCGGACCAATCAGATTCTGGAAGACATGTTGAGGGCATGTGCACTGCAGTATGGTGTTAGTCGGGACAAGAGTTTACCCTATGCGGAATTCTCGTACAACAACAGTTATCAGAAGAGTCAGCAGATGGCACCGTTCGAGGCTTTGTATGGCAGGAAGTGCAGAACACCATTGTTCTGGAATCAAACGGGAGAAAGTCAAGTTTTTGGGCCCGAGATACTCAGAGAGGCAGAACGCCAAGTGCAAGTGATCAGGCAGAATTTGAAGGTGGCACGGTCTCGGCAGAAGAGCTATGCAGATGTCAGACGGAGGGATCTCACATTCGAAGTCGATGACTTTGCGTATCTCAAGGTGTCACCGATGAGGGGCGTGAAGAGGTTCAATGTCAAAGGCAAGGTAGCACCCCGCTACATCGAACCGTTCAAGATATTGGAATGGATGGGCGAAGTGACATATCGGCTAGAACTACTTGAGAAATTGGCCGGAGTGCACGACGTGTTCCACGTATCTCAGTTGAAGAAATGCCTACGGGTACCTGAGGAGCAGATCCCGATAGATGAGCTGAATGTGCAGGAAGATCTCACCTACGATGAGTACCCAGTCAAGATTTTGGAAAGATCGGAGAGAGTGACAAGAAACAAGGTCATTCGAATGTGCAAGGTGCAATGGAACCGACACTCGGAGGACGAAGCAACTTGGGAAAGAGAAGAAGATCTCAAGGCCGAGTATCCACAGCTCTTCGCATCTATGTCTGAATCTCGAGGACGAGATTCATCTTAAGGGGGGTAGGTTTGTAACTGTAACAACCCTAAATTCCTATAGGTTTTGTTGAGTGCAAAAATTCGAATTTAAAAATTTTTGGTGGAATTATGTGCATGCAAACAAACATATAAGAGTGTCTTCTTTTTGCTCCCTAAATTCTTAGGCAATTTAAATTCAAATTTAAAATCAATTTGAAGTGCTATGGATAAATTAGTGTGATTTGGATTTATTTGGATTTATTTGGATTTTTGGTTGGTTTGAATTCAAATTCTAGATTTGAATTCAAACTCTAATTGACTAAACTAATTTCCAAATCTTAATCCTGTTCGTGGGCCGAAATCCCGCAGCTCAAGTCCATCTTTCACCCTTGAACTCTTCTACCCGAGCCAACTCACCGAGCAGCCCGCACGGCCTTTCGGCCCAGCAGCGGCCCACCTTTTCTCCCCGCCGCGTCGCTCTCTCTCTCTCTCACTGACCGCCGGACCCCGCCTGTCAGTCGTCTCCTCCCCGCGTCATCTTCCACCTCCCACTGCTCTCCCTCTCTCCCGAGCGCGCCGCCCGTGAACCCAACCACCCGGCCGGCCCCATCGCACCCAGTGCGGCCCGTTCGATGCGCGCCGCGTGTCCGCAGCCGCATGGCCATCCCAATCTCGCCGTCCGTGCCGCGAAACCCTAGCCTAGCGCCTATTTAATCTCGCCGCCGGCCTTCTTCTTCGTCAAGCCGCGCTGCCCCTTTGGGGTTTCCTAGATCCAATTCGAGTGGGGGAGAGGGAGGAGGAGAACCAGGGGAGGGTCCGAGGAGGAGAAGAGGGAGAGAAGAGAAGCCGAGGCCCCTTCCCCGCAGCGCCGCCGCCGAAGTCACCGCCGCCGCTCGTGGAGCGGTCGAAGGGGAGCCGGACCAGGGACGGGAGGGAGCGCACGAGCATCGCCGAGCCACGACGAGTCTACCCCGAGCTGCAGCGTACCTCGACGAGACCCTAGGTGAGCTAACCGCGGAGCCCACCTTCTTCCCCAACTCCGGCCAAGTTCCGCCGCCATCGCGTCGCTAGCCCTCTGTGAGCCAGCCTTCGTGCTGTGCAGTCTCTTGTGCAGGATCCCGAGCCGCTAACCGTGCGCAAACCGCCGTCGCTTGTACCCGCAGCCGAGGCCCGCCGCGGCCGAGCTCTGCTCGCCGCGCGCGCGAACGCCGAGGCCACGCGCGGCCGTGGGTGACCACGTGCCCGCGCGTGTGCACCCAGGTGCGTTCCAGCAGCTGCTGGAACTGCACGCGCACATGCACATCCCCTTTCCGAGCACTTTTGCGCCAAAACCCCATGTCGCCATCGTGCTCGCCGGCGTTCATGGCCGTGCCATCGCCATCGCACGTCGGGAGCCCAAGACAAACCCTAATCCGAGCCCTTTTCATCCTATCCGTGACCACCGAGCCCTAGTGAAGCTAACCCGGCCGATCTAGCCCCAAGCCGAGCCCTCTCCGGCAATAACCGCCGTCGACCGTCGCCGCCGGCGCGTTCCAGAGCGCGTCGCGCGCTCGTCACGTCGCGCCGTGGCGAAGCCACACCGTGGACCACACCAACATCACACACGCGCACGCGCAGAAGATCCCGGCCAGCCACAGATCGATCCCGTGCACCCGGCTCACGTGGACCACTCTCACGGTGCACCGTGGACTCAGTCCACCAGGCCAGATCCAGCAGCCACCCCTTCGTGGGCCTAATTCCCGCGTTTAAGTCTGTTTAACCACCCTAAACTATTCCGGCCCATTCGCTTTCGGCCCAGATCCAGCACAGCCATCGTTTATTCTTTTTCTTTTTCTTTTAACAGTGCTGACGTATGGGACCCACCTGTCATACTCTGTGAGTCACTGACACATGGGGCCCACTGACCAGAGTTGACCCGCTGACCGTTGACCGTTGACCCCGTTGACCGTTGACCGGTCAACGCTGACGTCAGCAGGGCCCACTGCTGACGTCATCCTAGGCGGACCCCACTGCTGACGTCAGCATGACGTCATGCTGACGTCAGCAGGCTAATTATTTGTCTGTTTTCTTTTTCGGAAATTATTTAATATTTTCAGAAAATGATTTAAACTTCGAAAATTAATAATAAATCAACCGTAGCTCAGAAAAATATGAAACCTGTTTCTATATTTTTCTAAAAACATGACCTACGCGTTAGTGTAGAGTTTGGTGTTATTTGAGTCTTCTTTTGTCGCTGTTTTAGTGTTTCTTTGCTAGTAGTTGCGTCTTATTTTATTTTCACGCAACCCCTAGGAGCTCCGGAGAGTCAGGTGGAGCCGGACTACTACAACAACTGCTTCGACGAGGACGAAGACCTTTGCCCAGGTTCACGCCCGACCATCTCTGAAATACCTATTAGACATGCAAACTAGTATGCTAGCTCTTTACTTTACTCGCATGATAAACCTGCACTGCCTTTGTTAATATCCTGTTACCTTGCTACCTACTACTCACTTTATAAATATGCTATGCTATGCATGTGTTGGGATGGTTGTGATTGATCCTCTTGGCGTGAGTTGTGGGTGGTTTGGGAGGAGTAGTGCAGCTAGGCGGTGTAAGCGAGTAAATAACAACTCGATCGTTGATCGAGGTGCTGAGGGGCTGCACTCGGGCAGTCCCTATGGGGTACCTGTTGCGGGTACATGGTTACTGGTTACTTGGGGATTGGTACTCGGTGAGTACCTGAGGAGTTTGGGCGGCAATACCTGTTATGGGTGCCGATTGCGGACCGTTGCGGCGGATCGCTTGTGATGCAGATACTCGCTTTACCGAACAATTAAGGACCGAGTCGTGCCCCCACTTTGGACTTGGGAAATACCGTGCTCACCATCTACCCGGTATGGGGAGGGTTCCAGCAAGACTACTCTAGTGCGGCGCCGAGACTGTAGGAGAATCGAGTTTGATATGTGTAGGGGGGATTCGTTGCGGCGTAATCTCCCTGATTTACCACGGCCCCCGACTGGCCCCGGTGGGAAGGTTTCACGACCCTGGGGCAGATGTTAGATCGGATGTTTCCCGAGCCCAGGGAGACAGGATTGGCGCCGCTACTGTTTAGGGTCTTTGCTGTGGGCTGTGTCTCAGGTTGGTTGCGGACTAGCCTTGCAGCCCGGATGGATTCCTGGAGTGCCACCTCTGCAGAGTGTAAACTATACATATAGCCGTGTCCACAGTTACGGACGACCCATTTCTGAGAAGCCCCGGCTAGCATGGGAACCTGCTTTCTTACCTCATCCTTGAATTGGGTTATGAGAGATTGGTCCAGCTGAGGCTGTTGAGACGAGGTGGGGAGGGAGCTCACCGAGTCGACTAGTGAGTGAAAGGTGTTGGTGATTAATGATTTGCGGGAACCTGCCGTGGCAGGACGAGCCCGATGGGAAATGTGAGGCTGATGGTTGGTTTTGGGAAGTGGAGGTGTATGTGTGTGAGCAGGAGTTGGTGACGAGATGAAATTGGGTTATTGCTGCTGCTTGCATAAGAAACCCTGGCTTAAACCTTGAATATTTCTATATCCTTAGAATAGGCCACCTTTAAAGCTTGCATCATGTTATGGTTGGTGACGTGGACCTGTCCCATTTCCTTGGGGACAGACTTTGGGTTCTCAGGTGAAGACCCCGACCACGAGTTCAACCAGGACGGTTGGTACGACTGAAGGGTGTGCGCTACGCTCAAGGATGCCTGTGGAGGAGTGGTCCCTGTTGTTCTAGCTACCGCTGCGCAGATGTTTCTTATTGTCGTTTTAGCCCAGAGGGCTTGTACCTGTCGCCTTGTCTTTATATATGTCATGTAATGAATTCTTTTATCGTTGTATGGATGTGATATTCGACTGAGATGAGTTCTGTATGAGATAGCTGCTATTCCTGGGACTATCTCAAGGGTACAGGGAGTCGGGTTCTCGTCGGTGAGAATCCTGTTCGTCACAGTTGGTATCAGAGCCATACTTGACCGTAGCGCGTAACCCATAGAACGGAAACTTAGGACAGAAGCTCTAACTGAGTCCTCTATTTTATGTGAAACCCCTTGGACTATTTGAAAACTATATAAGTACATCTCAACTATTTACAAAACTTTTACCCTTACCTTACCTTACTAACTTGCTAACTTACTAACAACCCACTAACTGTTTGGCAGATGGAAGGAAGATCAGCAGATGAACGACGGGAGATCAGGACCACAGGAGCAGACTGTGGAGGTTTGGCAGTGCTACTGAGGGAGGTGCTGCGTACAGTGGGGATAGATGTGGACAACGTCTTTTATGAGGGATGGACCTATGGACCTGGAGAGGGAGTACACACCCGGTTACAGATGGTAGTACCCAACATCCCTGGACGACCAAGGTCACTGATGTTACGAGCAGCTACCAGCGAGAGCACCTTCAGTCGGGCAGTGCAGACCATAGCTATGAGGATACTCCGACTTGCCACACTTGTGTACCAGAGTCAGCTCAGCCACACTCGTTTCCGGTACCTACCGCGAGCTCTTGAAGATCCGACAGACAGAGACTGAGGCTGTGAGGTTGGCAGCATGCCTCACAAGCACTTTCAGCAGTATGAGACAGATGCAGTAGGCAGTATCAGCAGATGTCAGCAGATGATGAGAGTTGTATCTATCTTCATGAGTAGATGTTTAGACTTAGTAGATCATGACCACCTTTTGGCTCAGCCACGATGTAGCATTCGCTTAGATGTACTAATCCTCAAGGTTCCAGGAGCTGGCCTCGGGATAGTACTCATGTCTAGGGTGTAATGCTGTAATGATTGATCGATCTTTTTGGCTGTTCTTGCAGTTTTATTGTTGTTCATCTTGAGTGTACTTTAGTGTTGAGTCTATTTCATGTGTGCAGCTCCTACTCTAGTTACGCTAACCTAACCCTTACCGACCGCCACTAAATCTGCTTTATGAAAAATACAGCAAGATGTCGATCCGAAGATCCAACCGACAGCTTGCACGTTTTGAGGAAGCTGAGCAAGAAGAGGCAGTAATGGCAGCTAGAGGCAGAGGACGTGTCAGAGGTCGTGGTCGCGGAAGAGCGACAGTTGCAGTTAGAGGCAGGGGTCGTGGACGCACAGCAGGCGTGCTCCAGCCTGAGAACAACGCACCAGGAGGAGAACAAGAAGTGGAAATGGAAGAACCAGCAGTGGAACCTCAGCAGAACCAGCAGAACAACCAGCAACCGCCGCCACCGCCTAACTTGGCAGAAGTGATGACTACTCAGACACAGCTGATGCAACAGATGGCACAGGCCAACACACAGATGATGCAAGCTATGCAACAGATGCAGGGAAATCAGAACCAGAACCGCCAGGGACACTGTGAGGAAGACCTACAAAGGAAGATTGAAAGATTCATCAGGCTGAAAGCACCCACCTTCGACTACTCGGACGAACCACTCGATGCACACGACTGGTTGCGTACCATCGAGATGAAGCTGGACCTGACAGACTACACTGAAGAGGAATGTGTGGCCCTTGCGGCGCACCAACTTGAAGGAGCAGCAAAAGCGTGGTGGGAGAGCTACTGTGACTCTCACGCGAACCCAGCTCAGATCACCTAGCAAGAGTTTTGTGAAGCTTTCAAGGAGTACCACATACCAGAACAAGTCATGGTGCATAAAGCAATGGAATTCAGGACAATGACCCAAGGAAGTTTGTCTGTAGCTGAGTACGCTCGACACTTTGCTAAGATGTCAAGGTACGCTCCTGAAGACGTCAACACTGAGAAGAAGAAGCAGTTTTGGTTCCAGCGTGGTTTACACAGAGGTCTGAGGACAACACTCGCAGCAAGTTCACACAGGTCGCTAAGAGAGCTGATTGACAGGGCTATCGCAGTTGAGAAGGAAAGAGTGGGTCTTGAAGATACCTGGCGAGAGAAGAAAAGAAAGGCTGAACAGTTGCACAACCACCGGCTAAGTCAGAGGCCGAGGAGTGGCCAGAGCAACATGCTCAGGAGAAGCTTTCAGCAGAGCAACAGCCAAGGAAGCTCAGGGTTCAACAGAAACAGCTACCAGGGTAACCGAGGCAGTAACAGCAACAGTTTTGGCAGCAGAGGTAACAACTACAACAGCTTTGGTAACAGAAACAACAGCTACTCAAGTCAGGGAAACCCCAACTGGAAGCCGAACAACACACCCAGAATTGGTGGAGGGACCACAGTGGTCTGTTTTGCTTGTGGGAAGCCCGGTCACAAGTCCTTTGACTGTCCGGAGAAGAAGAACAAACAAACCCCAGCCAAGGCACCGGCACCTAGAGGACAAGACAGGCAGCCAACTTCAGTGCAGAGAGGACGCCTCAACCAGTTGACAGAGGAAGAAGCCGAGGACGCTCCCGACGTTGTGCTCGGTGAGTTTTTAGTAAATGGCATTCCAGCTTTGATATTGTTTGACTCTGGAGCAACTGGATCTTATATCTCGACAAAGTTTGTAAGAGAGCAGTCACCCCCGACAATACCTAAAGCTAGACCTATAGTCACTACTTCTCCCTTAGGAGAGCTTAGGTGCACTTTAGAGTGCCCCGCAGTTAGACTGATGATAGGAGGCCAGGAGTTCGAAGGAAACTTGACAGTCCTGGAATCGGATGGAATTGACGTGATACTAGGAATGGATTGGCTTACAGAGCACAAAGGAATAATCAGTTGCTCACCTAGAACAGTTGAGTTGACACACCCTAGTGGAGTCAAGGTAACAGCATAACCACAAAGAAGGAAAACAAGGAAGAAATCTAGAACATGTATTCTAAGGCAGTTGGTATACTCCATTGAGGAACAGACGATCGAAGAAGTACCTGTAGTATGTGAGTACCCGGACGTGTTCCCCGAAGAACTACCAGGATTACCACCTGACTGAGACGTAGAGTTCATAATCGAACTGCAACCAGGCACAGGGCCTATTGCTAAGAGGCCGTACAGAATGTCAGTGGAAGAGCTGGAAGAGCTCAAGAAGCAGCTGAAAGAGATGCTTGAAAGTGGTGTGATTCGACCAAGTGCATCCCCATGGGGATCGCCAGTGTTATTTGTGAAGAAGAAAGATGGATCAATGCGCATGTGCGTAGACTATCGATCCCTGAACGCAGTGACGATCAAGAACAAGTACCCATTACCTTGGATTGACGACTTGCTAGATCAGTTAAAGAAAGCCAAGTACTTCAGTAAGATTGATCTGAGATCGGGATACCACCAAATGAAGATTAGAGAAGGTGACATTCCCAAGACAGCTTTTGTGACTCGGTACGGGCAGTACGAGTTCACCGTTGTGTCTTTTGGATTGACCAACGCACTTGCTTACTTCATGAACATGATGAACAAGGTATTCATGGAGGAACTAGACAAGTTCGTGGTAGTGTTCATTGATGACATACTAGTTTACTCAGAAACAGCCGAAGAACATGAGAAACATCTGAGGATTGTACTGGAGAGGCTGAGGCAGCATCAACTCTACAGAAAGTTCAGCAAATGTGAATTTTGGCTGGAGAAAGTAGCCTTTTTGGGTCACGTGTTGACAGCTGAGGGCGTAGCAGTCGACCCAGAAAAGATTGAGGCAGTAGCAGAATGGAAGCAGCCGAAGAGTGTCACGGAGATCCGGAGCTTTCTGGGATTGGCAGGATACTATAGAAGATTCATTGAGAATTTCTCCAAGATTGCCAAGCCAATGACCGAACTACTTAAGAACAATGTCCCATTCGAGTGGACGGACAAGTGTGAAAGAAGTTTCCAAGAACTCAAGCACAAACTCACTACAACTCCAGTATTGACCCTGCCAGATATTCGCAAAGATTTCGTAGTCTACTGCGATGCTTCAAGACAAGGTTTAGGATGTGTTCTGATGCAAGAGGGCAAGGTTGTTGCCTATGCATCAAGGCAGCTGAGGAAACATGAGGAAAACTACCCCACACATGATTTGGAACTGGCAGCAGTGGTACATGCATTGAAGATCTGGAGGCACTACCTGATTGGTAACAAGTGCGATATCTACACAGATCACAAAAGTTTGAAGTATTTCTTCACCCAATCTGAACTGAACATGAGGCAAAGAAGATGGCTAGAACTGATCAAAGATTACGATTTGGAGATACACTACCATCCTGGCAAAGCTAATGTCGTGGCAGATGCCTTGAGCCGAAAGAGTTATTGCAACAACTTGATGATAGAAGAAAGTCAGCCAGAACTAGCAAAGGAATTGTACATGTTGAAACTCGAGCTAGTAGAAGAAGGAAAACCCCAGGAAATGAGAGTGAAGTATAACCTAGAAGACCGAATCAAAGAAGCTCAGGGGAAGTGTCCAGAAATCCAGGAAGTAAGAGAGGATATTCAACGAGGAGTAGCACCTGACTTCCGGATTGACGAAGCAGGGACAGTATGGCTGAAAGACCGTATCTGTGTACCACAGGATGAGGGAATCAGGAGAACAATTCTCTCAGAAGCTCACGAGTCCAAGTACTCGATACACCCAGGATGCACTAAGATGTATCAGGATCTGAAGGATAAGTTCTGGTGGAAGAAAATGAGAGAGGACATAGCAGAGTATGTAGCCAAGTGCGACTCTTGTCGAAGAATCAAAGCAGAACATCAAAGACCAGCAGGACTGCTGAAACCACTGGAAATTCCAATGTGGAAGTGGGAAGATATCAGCATGGACTTCGTAGTTGGCCTACCTCGCACTCAGAAAGGAAATGATGCCATTTGGGTCATAGTTGATCGATTAACGAAAGTAGCTCACTTTATACTAGTCAAAAGCACACACTCAGTAAGCAAACTAGCAGAGCTATACATAGATAACATTCTCAAGCTGCATGGGGCACCAAAAAGTATTGTGTCAGACAGAGGACCCCAATTCACAGCTCAATTCTGGCAAAGCCTACACCAAGCCATCGGTACAACCTTGGAGTATAGCACAGCTTACCACCCTCAGACAGATGGGCAGACTGAAAGGGTGAACCAAGTTCTCGAAGATTTGTTAAGGGCTTGTGTTCTAGCATACAGCACAGACTGGGAGAAGAGTCTATCTTACGCAGAATTCTCCTATAACAACAGTTACCAGGCCAGCCTACAGATGTCACCCTTTGAGGCACTTTATGGCAGAAAATGCAGAACACCTCTTATGTGGTCAGAGGTGGGAGAACGAACATTCTTTGGGCCTGACATGATTATAGAGGCAGAAGAAAATGTGGCCAAGATCCGAGAGCACCTGAAGGCAGCTCAGAGCCGACAAAAGAGCTATGCAGATAAAAGGAGACGAGATCTGGAGTTCGAAGTAGGAGACTTCGTTTACCTGAAAGTGTCACCTCTCAGAGGGCACAAGAGATTCCAAGTGAAAGGAAAGCTAGCACCCCGTTTTGTTGGACCATACCAGATACTGGAGAGAGTAGGAAAGCTAGCCTACAAGCTAGACCTACCAGAGGAACTAGCGGGAGTACACCCAGTGTTCCATGTATCTCAGCTGAGAAAGTGTCTGAGAGTACCAGAACATGAGATCAAAACAGAGGCATTAGACCTACAGGACACCTTGGAGTACCTAGAGTACCCAGAGAGGATACTAGACAGAGCAGTCAAAGAGACCAGAAGCATAGCTATCCCGTTTTGCAAAGTACAGTGGAGCAATCACTCAGAAAGGGAAGCCACTTGGGAAAAGGAGTCAGTGCTGAAAGAGAAATACCCCCACTTGTTTAAGCCATAGGTAATCACAAATCTCGAGGACGAGATTCTTGTGAGGGGGGGGAGACTGTAACAACCCTAAATTCCTATAGGTTTTGTTGAGTGCAAAAATTCGAATTTAAAAATTTTTGGTGGAATTATGTGCATGCAAACAAACATATAAGAGTGTCTTCTTTTTGCTCCCTAAATTCTTAGGCAATTTAAATTCAAATTTAAAATCAATTTGAAGTGCTAAGGATAAATTAGTGTGATTTGGATTTATTTGGATTTATTTGGATTTTTGGTTGGTTTGAATTCAAATTCTAGATTTGAATTCAAACTCTAATTGACTAAACTAATTTCCAAATCTTAATCCTGTTCGTGGGCCGAAATCCCGCAGCTCAAGTCCATCTTTCACCCTTGAACTCTTCTACCCGAGCCAACTCACCGAGCAGCCCGCACGGCCTTTCGGCCCAGCAGCGGCCCACCTTTTCTCCCCGCCGCGTCGACACCGCGTCGCTCTCTCTCTCTCTCACTGACCGCCGGACCCCGCCTGTCAGTCGTCTCCTCCCCGCGTCATCTTCCACCTCCCGCTGCTCTCCCTCTCTCCCGAGCGCGCCGCCCGTGAACCCAACCACCCGGCCGGCCCCATCGCACCCAGTGCGGCCCGTTCGATGCGCGCCGCGTGTCCGCAGCCGCCTGGCCATCCCAATCTCGCCGTCCGTGCCGCGAAACCCTAGCCTAGCGCCTATTTAATCCCGCCGCCGGCCTTCTTCTTCCTCAAGCCGCGCCGCCCCTTTGGGGTTTCCTAGATCCAATTCGAGTGGGGGAGAGGGAGGAGGAGAACCAGGGGAGGGTCCGAGGAGGAGAAGAGGGAGAGAAGAGAAGCCGAGGCCCCTTCCCCGCAGCGCCGCCGCCGAAGTCGCCGCCGCCGCTCGTGGAGCGGTCGAAGGGGAGCCGGACCAGGGACGGGAGGGAGCGCACGAGCATCGCCGAGCCACGACGAGTCTACCCCGAGCTGCAGCGTACCTCGACGAGACCCTAGGTGAGCTAACCGCGGAGCCCACCTTCTTCCCCAACTCCGGCCAAGTTCCGCCGCCATCGCGTCGCTAGCCCTCTGTGAGCCAGCCTTCGTGCTGTGCAGTCTCTTGTGCAGGATCCCGAGCCGCTAACCGTGCGCAAACCGCCGTCGCTTGTACCTGCAGCCGAGGCCCGCCGCGGCCGAGCTCTGCTCGCCGCGCGCGCGAACGCCGAGGCCACGCGCGGCCGTGGGTGACCACGTGCCCGCGCGTGTGCACCTAGGTGCGTTCCAGCAGCTGCTGGAACTGCACGCGCACATGCACATCCCCTTTCCGAGCACTTTTGCGCCAAAACCCCGTGTCGCCGTCGTGCTCGCCGGCGTTCATGGCCGTGCCATCGCCGTCGCACGTCGGGAGCCCAAGCCAAACCCTAATCCGAGCCCTTTTCATCCTATCCGTGAATACGAGCCCTAGTGAAGCTAACCCGGCCGATCTAGCCCCGAGCCGAGCCCTCTCCGGCAATAACCGCCGTCGACCGTCGCCGCCGGCGCGTTCCAGAGCGCGTCGCGCGCTCGTCGCGTCGCGCCGTGGCGAAGGCACACCGTGGACCACACCAGCATCACACACGCGCACCCGCAGAAGATCCCGGCCAGCCACAGATCGATCCCGTGCACCCGGCTCACGTGGACCACTCTCACGGTGCACCGTGGACTCAGTCCACCAGGCCAGATCAAGCAGCCACCCCTTCGTGGGCCTAATTCCCGCGTTTAAGTCTGTTTAACCACCCTAAACTATTCCGGCCCATTCGCTTTCGGCCCAGATCCAGCCCAGCCATTGTTTATTCTTTTTCTTTTTCTTTTAACAGCGCTGACGTATGGGACCCACCTGTCATACTCTGTGAGTCACTGACACATGGGGCCCACTGACCAGAGTTGACCCGCTGACCGTTGACCCCGTTGACCGTTGACCGGTCAACGCTGACGTCAGCAGGGCCCACTGCTGACGTCATCCTAGGCGGACCCCACTGCTGACGTCAGCATGACGTCATGCTGACGTCAGCAGGCTAATTATTTGTCTGTTTTCTTTTTCGGAAATTATTTAATATTTTCAGAAAATGATTTAAACTTCGAAAATTAATAATAAATCAACCGTAGCTCAGAAAAATATGAAACCAGTTTCTATATTTTTCTAAAAACATGACCTACGCGTTAGTGTAGAGTTTGGTGTTATTTGAGTCTTCTTTCGTTGCTGTTTTAGTGTTTCTTTGCTAGTAGTTGCGTCTTATTTTATTTTCACGCAACCCTAGGAGCTCCGGAGAGTCAGGTGGAGCCGGACTACTACAACAACTGCTTCGACAAGGACGAAGACCTTTGCCCAGGTTCACGCCCGACCATCTCTAAAATACCTATTAGACATGCAAACTAGTATGCTAGCGCTTTACTTTACTCGCATGATAAACCTGCACTGCCTTTGTTAATATCCTGTTACCTTGCTACCTACTACTCACTTTATAAATATGCTATGCTATGCATGTGTTGGGATGGTTGTGATTGATCCTCTTGGCGTGAGTTGTGGGTGGTTTGGGAGGAGTAGTGCAGCTAGGCGGTGTAAGCGAGTAAATAACAACTCGATCATTGATCGAGGTGCTGAGGGGCTGCACTCGGGCAGTCCCTATGGGGTACCTGTTGCGGGTACATGGTTACTGGTTACTTGGGGATTGGTACTCGGTGAGTACCTGAGGAGTTTGGGCGGCAATACCTGTTATGGGTGCCGATTGCGGACCGTTGCGGCGGATCGCTTGTGATGCAGATACTCGCTTTACCGAACAATTAAGGACCGAGTCGTGCCCCCACTTTGGACTTGGGAAATACCGTGCTCACCATCTACCCAGTATGGGGAGGGTTCCAGCAAGCCTACTCTAGTGCGGCGCCGAGACTGTAGGAGAATCGAGTTTGATATGTGTAGGGGGGATTCGTTGCGGCGTAATCTCCCTGATTTACCACGGCCCCCGACTGGCCCCGGTGGGAAGGTTTCACGACCCTGGGGCAGATGTTAGATCGGATGTTTCCCGAGCCCAGGGAGACAGGATTGGCGCCGCTACTATTTAGGGTCTTTGCTGTGGGCTGTGTCTCAGGTTGGTTGCAGACTAGCCTTGCAGCCCGGATGGATTCCTGGAGTGCCACCTCTGCAGAGTGTAAACTATACGTATAGCCGTGTCCACGGTTACGGACGACCCATTTCTGAGAAGCCCCGGCTAGCATGGGAACCTGCTTTCTTACCTCATCCTTGAATTGGGTTATGAGAGATTGGTCCAGCTGAGGCTGTTGAGACGAGGTGGGGAGGGAGCTCACCGAGTCGACTAGTGAGTGAAAGGTGTTGGTGATTAATGATTTGCGGGAACCTGCCGTGGCAGGACGAGCCCGATGGGAAATGTGAGGCTGATGGTTGGTTTTGGGAAGTGGAGGTGTATGTGTGTGAGCAGGAGTTGGTGACGAGATGAAATTGGGTTATTGCTGCTGCTTGCATAAGAAACCCTGGCTTAAACCTTGAATATTTCTATATCCTTAGAATAGGCCACTTTTAAAGCTTGCATCATGTTATGGTTGGTGACGTGGACCTGTCCCATTTCCTTGGGGACAGACTTTGGGTTCTCAGGTGAAGACCCCGACCATGAGTTCAACCAGGACGGTTGGTACGACTGAAGGGTGTGCGCTACGCTCAAGGATGCCTGTGGAGGAGTGGTCCCTGTTGTTCTAGCTACCGCTGCACAGATGTTTCTTATTGTCGTTTTAGCCCAGAGGGCTTGTACCTGTCGCCTTGTCTTTATATATGTCATGTAATGAATTCTTTTATCGTTGTATGGATGTGATATTCGACTGAGATGAGTTCTGTACGAGATAGCTGCTATTCCTGGGACTATCTCAAGGGTACAGGGAGTCGGGTTCTCGTCGGTGAGAATCCGGTTCGTCACAGTAACACCCAAACATAGCCTATTTAAAATTTTTAGTAATTAATATGCATTTTGTTGAATTATTCACATTTAATATAGGTTAAATAAATTATTTATAAAAATTAAAATCAAATATAAGTGGTAGAAACTTTCTGTTGCATTCCTGCTGCCCGCATAGAGTTTTGTTTGTGTGTAGTTCAATTGGAATTTAAATCTAATTTAAATTCAAATTCGAACGACACTTGTTTGGCTTCTAGAAAAGTTTCTCTAGGCAGAGTTCGTTTGTGCTCCTTCAACTTCTGGCCCAAACCCCCTTTCCCTCCCACAGCTCTCCCAACCAAGCCGGCCTGCTCCCTCTTCTTTCCCTGAGCTGGCCCAGCCAACTCACCCCCCCCCCCCCCCCCCGCACTTCTCCTTTCGCTCGCCTGGCCTGCTCGCGCGCCCAATCTGGCCCAGTAGAGGCAAAATCTTCTTCCCCTCGGCGCCCCACTCTCTCTCCCTCTCCCTCACTGCCATGCCGGCCCCACGCGTTCGACCTCTCTTCCTCACCTTCCTTTCCCCACGCGACAGGCGCTCGGCTCTGGCGATGGTAAGCCCGAGCTCCTCGCGCCGCCGTGGGCCCTCCAGCACCTTCCCCGAAGCTTCACGCTCACTTCCCTTCCTTCCCCGCGCTGGTCTCTTTCCTTTCCCGGCCAATCCCCATAGGGAAACCCTCTCCCTGCTTGGAAACCCGGCCACCGGCGCCCCGAACCGCGGGCGTGACGCGCACGCCGATGCCGCCCTCCCGGGCTATAAAAGCGCCACCACCGCGGCCCTACAACGCCACCAAGCCACCCCCGAGCCCTCGGAGCCCCAACAATTCCTCCCCCTGTGCTCAGCACCCCGTTCGCCGGCCGCCACCGACGAACTCCACTGCCGTAGCTCCATGCTCGACTTGGACCAGCCCCGGAGGTAACAGAGCTCACCGAGCGATCCCCAGCTCAATCACGCTCCCTTCAGCACCTAATTGCTCGCCGTTCCTTCCCCAGCGAGCATCCCCGTCGCTCCATCGCCGTCCCGAGCATCGCAGGTGAACTCGCCGCTCCCTCCTATTGCTCCTGCGCCAAGTCCCGCCCAAAACCGAGCACCGGAGCACTCCCTCCACCCTTGCCGGAGATTGCCACCCGCCGGCCATCGTCGAGCGCCACCACCGCCACCTGATCCTCGTCGAGACCCCCACCAGAATGCTCGCCGCTTCCCATTGGTCACGTAGGACCAAGTCCCATGGCCAATGGTGGCCCCTAGCCCTTGAATCGCCCGAATCCGGCGAGCCACCACCGCGGGAACCAGCGGTGCCGCCATCTTCCTCCCCGCCGATGACCCGAAAACCCCCGTACTCAGAGCCACCGGATCTCGATCCAATGGCCGCCAGCGCCCCCTGCCCGAGTCAATCTTCGGAGTAACGGTCAACCTAGGCCATTTTTCTAAAGAGTCCCTCGGCTTAGGTCGAATCAGCCCGCCATCCACCCCCTGTTCAAAAGTATTCGCATTTAGCTCCTGCTTTTTATGGAAAACCCCCCTGCTCTTTTAAATATTTGAACCCGCTGTCCTTTTAGGTTCTTTTTACACGTAGACCGTTCTATTTTATATGAAATTTTGCTTAGGCCCTCGGTTCTTCGTAGATAAGTCCCTGGAAACTTTTAAAACTTGCCAGCAGGTCCCTAGAACTTAGATTTCTCATATCTTTTCCGTTCTAGCTTCGATTTAAGTGATTCTCACACTAATGTGTTCGTAGTGAAGCGTAGAATAGTTTTAAAACCTTTTTATGTACCATGTCTACTGTTTGGTGTACTGTTCTAATAGATTATTCTTGTTTGCATGTACTGGCTTGTATGGATGCTTGTGTGGTGATTCGTGTCCAGTCGGTGAGCCGTATGCTTTGGAGTTCGAGTACGCGAAGGACTTTCCGGAATAGGACTCACAGTAGCAGCAGTAGTCGCCTTTTGAGGAAGGCAAGTTATAGCACGGACAATCCTTGCTACCTACCCACTATGTACTACATTATTTCATACATGCATGTGTCTAAATTGATGTACCATTAAGGTTGTACCTAGTTTGATCATCTTTTCCTTGTTTACCTTGGGTTTTTGCATATGGGTAGAACAATTGCTATGTGGAGCTACTGTCACTATTATTTAATTGTTAATCTTGACTTAATGGTTCACTTTAACATTTATGAATAAAACATGCTTTTTACCAACTTGGTTTAGGGAACTAGATAGAGCATGTGTTGTGTGCTTTGCTCTAGTGTCTCTCCATAAGGTCCGGTTCTTAAAAAGGCAACCTAGGAGCCTGTCGCCGCTGCTAGAACTATTATGGCTCTGGTCTTGTCAAGTAACTTGTAAGGCTCTAGCTTGACACTAGTTACCGACGGGCCGACGGCGCAATGGGTAGAGCTCGTGAGAGTATGGTTTGATCCACCGAGGACGGGTGATCCGTCGGCTATGTCCCCATGAGACACAGTCCCGTGCTGGGAGTCTCTGTGATCGAGAACTCCACACGTTGCACATTGTTGGGTGTGACTCCGTAGGCGTACGTCAACCTCGGTGCCTAGGGTCATGCTGCCTGTGTTGTACCATAGCGGCTACTGTCTTGTTAGGGTGTCTTGTGAAAAACCTCGGAGCGTCCCTATGCAGTCACACCTCGGAAGTGTTAATGTGCGTGGTTGGGTGCAAAGTTCCTTTGAACTTTTACACGACTCATGGGTAAAGGGCGAAACATCTGTAGAGTGTAAAATCTATCATGATAGCCTTGCTCAGGGTCACGAGCGGCCTGGATCCTTTTTGATTAGAAGATGATGTTTATTTATGCTTAATGACACTTATACTTTATTAATTGGGTTGCAACTGGGATTCTTTCACTTTAGTAACATGGATAATGTTAAAACGAACCAACTAAAAGTGCTAATGCAGTTGAGCCGTGTCTAGCCTTCTTTTCAGCCTTCATACACCCGTGCTACACTTGCTAAGTAATTGTTTTAGTTACACTTGCTATTATTTCAACAAAATCCCGGATGGGTAATAGATTGGGCTGTGCATGAGTCTGCTGCTGAGTTTCCCGAAGATTTACCTTACTTCTGAGTTGCGTTCTCCCAGTCAGAGTCCTTGTGGATTGCGGCTACACATAGTTGAGAGGTATTAGTCTTCCGCTGTATTAGTTAGTTTATTTATGATGCACTCTGATGTAAAACTTTATTGATGAGATATTTATTCAGCATTCGTACTCTATTTATCATATTTGTTTGCTACATGTGTACTATGACTTCCGGGGCACACATATGGCCGCATTCGGGTTTCTGTGTAAATCCAGGTGTGACACCGGAGGAGGCGGTCGACGGCGGCGGGGCGAGATTAGGGCAGCGGTGGCGCTGTGCGCTCGAGGAGAGGGCACTGCGGGGCTCAGGAGCTCGGCTGGGAGTTGTGAGGGTTCTAGGGCATAGAGGGGCTGCTTAAATAGGGCTCAGGAGGCGCATCGGCGTGTGGGCACGGATATCGCTGTCGGCCGGCGTTGGATCGGGAAGCTACCAATTGGGGAGCACCTTGCCTTGTGGAGGGAGCACCAGAGAGGGAAAGAGAGCGTGGGAAGGGGGCAGGGAATCCCCAGGGGTGGCCCACGGGCGTAGAGTGGGGCTGGGGTGGCCGGCGTGAGCGGCGAGACTTGCGCTGGGGATGGGGGGAGGCGCTGGTGAGAGGTAGGGGGAAGGAATGACAGGCGGGGCCCACCTGTCGGTGGGGGGAGAGAGGGAAGGGGTGGGCGCTAGCTGGGCCGGCGCGGGGGAATGTGGGCCGGCTCGGGGGAAAGCTGGGCCGAAAGGGAGCGGTGCGCACAGGTGGGCCGGAGCGAGGGAGAAGGTGCTGGCCTGATCTAGGAGGAGAGTGGAGGGGGAGCAAGCGAACCAGAGAAAAGTTCAGGCGGTGAAAGTGAACTCGGCTTGAATTAACTTTTTTAGGGCTCAAACAAATGCAAATTAAATTCAAATTTAACTTGCTATCAAACAAAACACAGTGCAGCAGCATGAATGCAACAAAAACATTTCTAAAACTTATATTTGAGTTTAATATTCATAAATAATTCATTTAACCTATATTAAATATGAACAACTAAAATAAAAGCCAATAAATTACTAAAAATTTTAAATAGGCTAGTTTTGGGTGTTACAAACCTACCCCCCTTAAGATGAATCTCGTCCTCGATATTCGGATGCAGATGCGAAGAGTTGAGTGTACCCGGTCTTGAGATCTTCTTCTCTTTGCCAAGGGGCTTCGTCCTCTGAGTGTCGGTTCCACCGCACCTTGCACATCCGGATAACCTTGCTTCTTGTCACTCTCTCCGACCTTTCCAAAATCTTGATGGGGTACTCATCATAGGTGAGATCTTCCTGGACATTCAGCTCATCTATCGGGATCTACTCCTTGGGTACCCGCAAGCATTTTTCAACTGGGACACGTGGAACACATCGTGCACTCCGGCCAGTTTCTCAGGTAGTTCTAGTCGGTAAGCCACTTCGCCCATCCGTTACAGTACCTTGAATGGTCTGATGTACTGAGGTGCTAGCTTGCCCTTGACATTAAACCTTTTCACGCCTCGCATTGGTGACACCTTTAGATACACAAAGTCATCGACTTCTCAGGTGAGGTCCCTTCTTCTGACATCGGCATAGCTTTTCTGCCGTGACTGTGCCACTTTCAAGTTCTGCCGGATCACTTGCACTTGTCGCTCTGCCTCTCTTAGTATCTCAGGCCTGAAAACTTGACTTTCTCTAGTCTGGTTCCAGAATAGTGGAGTTCTACACTTCCTGCCATACAAAGCCTCGAATGGTGCCATATGCAGACTCTTCTTGTAGCTGTTGTTGTACGAGAATTCCGCATAGGGCAAACTTTTGTCCCAACTGACACCATACAGCATAGCACATGCTCTCAACAAGTGTTCTAGAATCTGGTTGGTTTGCTCTGTCTGTCCATCCGTCTGTGGGTGATAAGCTGAGCTGAAATGCAGCTTAGTGTCCATAGACTCATGTAGCTTTTGCCAGAAGTGTGACGTGAACTGAGTACCTCGGTCAGACACTATCCGTTTTGGCACTCCATGCAAGCACACAATCCTTTCCATATATAGCTCCGCTAGTCTGGCTCCCGTGTAGGTGGTCTTTACTGGGATAAAGTGTGCCACCTTGGTGAACCGGTCCACGATCACCCAAATGGAGTCAAATCCTCTCTGAGTGCGGGGTAGTCCGGTTATGAAGTCCATACTGACTTCTTCCCATTTCCATTCAGGCACTTTCAAAGGCTGGAGTAATCCAGCTGGCCTCTGATGTTCCGCCTTGACTCTCTAACATGTGTCACACAGGGCCACATAGGTTGCCACATCACGCTTCAACCCATACCACCAGAATCTTTCCTTGATTTCTTGGTACATCTTGGTGCTTCCTGGGTGGATCGAGTAAGCTAAATCGTGAGCTTCTCCCAAGATCGTATCCTTGATCTGAGCCATGTCGGGCACGCATATCCTCTTTCCGTGCCATAAGTTTCCTTGATCATCCACTCGGAAACCAGGGGCCTTGCCTAGAGCAACATGTTCCACAATCTCCTTGATCTTCTCATCTTCGAGCTGACCATTCCAGATCTCCTGTTCAAGAGTCAGTTCTACTGTCATCTCTGTGATGCTACTCACGAATCCCAGACTCATCTTCTCAAACTCTAGGCTGAGCTCTTCTGGCAAGCATTGTCCGGTGATCTTGTTCACATAGCTCCGTCTACTCAGAGCATCTACCACCAAGTTAGTCTTGCCAGGGTGGTAATGGATCTCCAAATCATAGTCCTTGATCAACTCCAACCATCGGCGTTGCCTCATATTCAGATCTGACTGGGTGAAGACATACTTGAGACTCTTGTGATCGGTGTAGATGTCACACTTGTGCCCGATCAGGTAGTGTCTCCAGATCTTTAGGGCGTGAACCACCGCTGCCAACTCTGGGTCGTGTGTCAGGTAGTTCTGCTCATGTTTCCTCAGTTGCCTTGATGCATAAGCCACTACTCTGCCCTCTTGCATGAGCACACATCCCAATCCTAGACGAGATGCATCGCAGTAGATCGAGAAGCTCTTGGCTATGTCAGGCAACACTAGCACAGACGTTGTAGTCAACCTCTTCTTCAACTCCTCAAATCTGACTTGACATTCTGTTGTCTAGACGAACTTGACATTCTTCTCTAGTAGGGCCATCATTGGTTTAGCAATCTTGGAGAAACCTTCAATGAACCGTCTGTAGTAACCCGCCATCCCAAGGAAACTTCTGATCTCACTCACATCCTTGGGTGGATTCCAGCTGAGCACATCTTGAACCTTCTTTGGATCCACGGCTACTCCTCCATTGGACAACACATGACCAAAGAGTGCCACTTCCTTCAGCCAGAACTCACACTTGCTCAGCTTAGCATATAGCTGATGCTATCTGAGTCGCTGCATTGCCATCCACAAGTGCTTCTCGTGCTCTTTCTCATTTTTGAAGAATACCAGAATGTCATCAATGAACACCACCATGAACTTGTCCAGATAGTCCATGAAGACGCTATTCATCAGGTACATGAAGTATGCTGGAGCCTTGGTTAGTCCAAAGGACATGACTGTGAACTCATATAGCCCACACCGAGTGGTGAAGGCCGTCTTGGGTATGTTGGATGGTCGGATCCTCATCTGGTGGTAGCCCCGATCGAAGATCTATCTTAGAGAACGGACAAGCTCCCTTCAATTGATCGAACAGATCATCAATCCTTGGCAAGGGATACTTGTTCTCGATAGTCACTTCATTGAGGGCTCGATAGTCCATGCACATCCTCTACGTGCCATCCTTCTATCCACGAACAACACTGGTGCTCCCCATAGTGAAGAACTAGGACGAATATACACTTTTTCTAGCAAAGAGCTTAATTCTTCCTTAAGTTTCTCCAGTTCCTTCACTCCCATTCTATATGGCCTTTTAGCTATAGGTGCAGTGCCAGGTTTTAGTTCAATAATGAATTCAACTTCGCGTTCCGGGGGCATACCTGGCAATTCCTCTAGAAACACATCCGAAAACTCGCACACCACTCGGATGTCCTCTGGTATTGCACCCTCAGCTTGGTTGACTTGATTGTGCTCTGAAGGACTGGCTGCTTGATATTCCACCTTCTCACTGGTTTTTGTTGTCAGTTGCATGGCTCTCTTGGCACATTGAATCAGTGCATCATATTTGGCTAACCAACTCATACCCAGAATTAAGTCGAAACCAGTAGATTCCAAGACTATCGGTCGCACCTCGAAGTCTACCCCCCTTATTGTGATGGTGATATGGGGGCAACACAAGGTAGCTCGTTGTTCCCCCCTGGTGAGATAACTAGCATAGCACTCATCAGGGGTTGTAGGGCTATTAAGTTCTTTTTCACAAAGGCAACAGATATGAAAGCATGCGAAGCTCCAGAATCAAACAAAACAGTTGCAGGGGTCGAGTTGACAAGGAACGTACCCACAACCACGTCGGTAGCTCCCTCTGCGGTCTCAGCACCCATGTGGTTGACTTTGCCCCTAACAGGGTTCTGAGGACCTCTGCCTGTTGCTAGTTCCCATTCTGCCCAACTCTCTGGGGGTTGTTCTGGCCTGCAGCATTCTGAGCCTTCTTGGGGCAGACATTGGCGAAGTGACCCTGCTCACCACAGTGGTAGCACGCCATTGGGCCCACCGGTACATTGTTGGCAGTGTTGGGGCGCTGAACGGGACCCTGCTGCACTGGGTTGCGCTGAGCTGGCGCATTATGCAAGAGTCACTACTGCTGTGGTGCCTGGGGGTACTGGGGGCGCTGCTAGTACTGGCCACGATTGAGCGGGTCGGGCTGGCTCTGGAAGCGCTGCTGGCTCCCCTTCTGTTGACTGCCTTGAGGAACAAAATGGGGGCGACTGCTGCTCCTGATCTGCTGGCCCTGGAACTTCGTCTTCTTCTCCTCCATCTCACGGCGCTTGTGTTCCAACATCAAAGCACCGTCCACTAGTTCCTGGAAGTTGGGGAACCTGGTGCACATCAGCTGGTACTGCAGTGCATCCTGCAGGCCGTCACGGAACCTGGACTGCTTCTTCTTGTCAGTGTCCATGTCCTCCGGAGCATAGCGGGCCAACTCGATGAACTTGTCACGGTAGGCGGTGACACTCATCCCTTCCTGCTTCAGTGCCAGGAACTCCTTCTTCTTCAAAGTCATCAGGGCTTCAGGCACATGGTGTGAGCAGAAGCTGTAATGGAACTCCTGCCATGTGATCTGAATACGATCAGGGTGAGCATACTGATAGGAATCCCACCAGTCCAAGGCTGGTCATTGAAGCTGTCCTCCTGCGTACAACACCTTCTCCCGGTCGTTGCACTGAGCGATGTCGAGTTGTCGCTCCACTGCCTTTAGTCAATCCACTGCATGCATGGGATCAGTTGCTTTGTTGAAGGTGGGCGGGCATCCCTTCAAAAACTCGCCCCTCTTGTCTCTGGGTGGCATGTGGGGCTGGTGAGGTGGATTCTGCTGTTGCTGCTGCATCAGTGCCATAGTCTGAGCCATCTGTTGCATCAGCTGAGTCTGGGTGAGCACCATCTGTTCAATGGTAAGGGGCGGAGGCGGTGGATGGTTCTACTTGTGTTCACCATCTATCATCAGCAAGAGATTCCCATAAATTTTATTGGACAAAACCAAGTAACTCAGGTTTGGAACAGAAGTACTTGAGAATATTGATTGAACTGGTTAAGATAGAGCATAAGATAGCGCAAGTGAAACAAATAACCCCTTCTATGTATTCAATAATATCCTTATGCCTTAATACAAAATCTAGATGGTGGTAGACTTGCGTCTATGGCCATCACAATCATTACAAAAATCCAACTCATACATAAGCATAATGATAATCAAACCAAGCATCAAAAGACAAGGTTCACACTGACTCGACTCACTGGTTTTTGACTCGACTAGAAAGGAAAACGATGACTACTCGATCTTTTTACAGACTCATGGTAAACTCCTAAGGATCCTGCTGGATGGTGGTATGGGCGGCGGCAGATCCGAAGCGATGCCTCTTGCAAGGCGGTGACTCTGCACGGTAGTCTGGGCTGCGTGGCGGTGGCGCTCCCATCATCTGGAAAAGCTGCTCCAACTCCTACTAGGTCCCTCTCAGCTGCTCCCTCAGGGCGGTGATCTCATCAGTAGCTGCCTCTAGGTCAGTGTTGAGGGTAGCCACAAGTGTCACAGTAGCAGCAAGCTGGGGGTCGGTGATGTCTCTGATGGGGGCGATGGTGCAAGATGTCTCTCCACTCCTCATGCGGGGGTACCACCTCTCTGGCCATCCTGGATCACTGCCCAGAACCTGTCTCTGTAATAGTAGTAGGCACGGCGAGCAACATCTGCTATCCCTGCCTCCTGGGTGGATCTCTCACTAGAGGCTTAGTGGATCGACCTCGTCCTGGCAGCTCTGGCTCCGTGGTCAGCCGTATGGATAGTTGGCACTCATTACGGCCTACAGATAAATCCACAAGCAGACGGATACCGATGTAGCTTTCACCCGGGAGTATTCCAAGGTATCGATTTCCACGGAGAACGAGAAGTGGACTGATTCTAAACTAAGTTGTCCTAGGTAGATGGAATGGAGTGAATGGTATGGATGAGGTGGATGACAACAACAAAGAGAAGAGGAGTGATAGGAGGGTAGAGAGGGTACGAGTCTGGTAGAGGTATTCTACTGATTGATCGAGCAGATCAGAGGATACAGATAGATACTTGCTTCGGGACAAGGGAACCGGTGGACACACAGAAAGGGATGAGAAGGGGTGCCACTATTTCCCAACTGGGGAATCCTACGGACCGGAACTAACGTGATGGGCTACAAAGACCAGAAGGGCTGTCACCACCTTACGGCTACCACCTCCGTTGCGACGGGAATAAACTAAGTTAGTCTCAAGTATAGGCACCACGCCTACACTAGTCAACTAATACTTATCCCCTATAGAAAGATAAGCACCCAAGCTAAGCAACCAGTATATAGTTATACCAATCAACTAAGCATTGAACGAAGAACCAGCAAGCATATAAAAGTAAGAACTGAATGCTCAATTAATCAGAGAGAGATACAAGAGTTACTAGACAAGACCTAGATGTTACTCGAAGTGAAGTCGCATCCGTAGAGGTACAGCGGGAAGAGGGGCCGACACTTCGGCTCCTCTCCGGGACGCTCACCTCTCCTCTCTCCCTATCTCTACTGATACAAGTGGAGAACTAACAGTACTTCGCCTGCACTCTACTCTTGTGTTGTGTCTTTTGCAGGTGAAACCGGGCCTCTATTTATAGCAAGGAAGGACGGTGGAGGCAGAGTAGCAGCCAAGGCAGCTGGGAGGTGGTGCCGGGCCGTTCGGGCGAAAATCCCGGTTCGGCCGATCTCCCCGGTTTGGCCGAACCGAGGGATGCACCGCCTCAGCAGCCAAAGGCCAGGATTGCACCCTGGAGGCGGTTCCTGCCTTCGACCGAACAGGCCACTTCGGCCGAAGTGGGCCTGGCCCAGTACTGCACCGCCTCTGCTTTGCACACGTGCTAGTCCAGCTCCTGAGGTCGGTTGGCAGGTCGGTTCGCGTCTTGGGCTGGCCTGGAGGGCCTCCGGTGGACTCGTGGGCTCCGTCGGGTTGGATATGGGCCACCGGTCTTCTGGATATGGGTTGAGCCGGCCCAGAGTGGCGTGGTCGTGGTCCACAAGTCTTGCCCAGCTAGGGGGGCAACCGGCCAAACGGAGTCGTTCGGCCAAAACGGTCATTTCTGACCCTTATAGCACGTGTTTCTCCATTTTGTACCTGCACAGAGGACAATCACCAAAACTTGTGGAAATAGTCAGTGATAAGCCCTATAGCTATGGTGTGTGTCCCCATTGTGTTTGTTTTATACTCGATTGGAGGTCGGAAATCGGTCTGTAACGACCGCCAACAAGCTCCCCAAACTTAGATCTTTGCTCGTCCCGAGTAAAGAATTTAAAACATGGGCAAGACTAAAGTAAGGGTTCTTTTATAATCATGAATACTTGCATATTGAATATTCAAACCTTTCTCATACCTGTGAATTTGTGGTGGCTACTTCCCAGATCTTGGGCTGTTGATGAATGGAACGACTCTTACAACAAGGTCCTCTTGCTCATCCTGCATTCGGGGTTTTCTGGTTTCGCAATTAAATGGCTCGTCTTCCTTCATCCCTGACACTCAGCTCTCTGGAGTTCTCTCCTTTCACTCATTCTCTTTTGTATTTCTCTTTGTCTCTCAGGTGGTGGCCTTGTCATGTCGAGTATTTCGGTCAAGCCAAAGATTGCTCCTGGAGCTTCTCATCACTGCCCTTGGTCATGTTGCAAGTTAATGATAGAGAGTTCATGTTGTTCCTCAGCCTTTCTGACCCCTTTTTTTTCTTTTCTCTTCCCTTTTTAGGACTTTTTTTCTTTTCTTTGGACTTTCATGAGTCCTTTATTTCTCTCTTTTTTTCAGGGTATCATCAAGGCATGAGGGCTTCCACTACACTCTGATGATAGATTTTGCTTGCAACAGACCTCAGACAATGTGATCCATTCCAAGAACACAACTTTCAACAAGACTTCATACAGAATATGACAGGTTTCAGGAGTAAACTCTCAAGCATATGTGGTATTTGTGGACAGGATGAAGGGATAGAGCAGGATTTTCATCTTTTCATAAATTAACTTCTCCCGAATGTTTGTGTGAACAAGTGGTTCATTTTATCAAGTCATATCACAAACATCAACAACTTAGGTCAGGGGGGTCCTATCATTTTATCAAGTACTAGATACTGAGTTTGAAATAAACAACAGGCAGCAATCATGAGATAAAAGAGAGACCGAGTTCGTTTCGTTTATGTGGGGCATGCATTTTCAATTTTTCGAAACGAGACAACACAGGAAAGTAAACAGGGGGGAAGAAGGTGCAAACCCACATGCAGGTGCGCGAGAGGGAGCAGCCGGGCTGGTTCGGCTGATGTAACACCCTAAAAATGCCTATTTTAAAATTTAGTAATTAAATTGCTTTTATTTAAGTAATGTTCATATTTATCTAGGAAGAAATAAATAATTTTTGGCAAAATAAAATCAAATATAAGGTTAGAAACATTTTTGTTGCATTCATGCCGTCTGCATTGTGTTTTGTTTGTGTGCGGTTCAATTGGAATTTAAATTCTGTTTAAATTCGAATTTGAATCGTTGAGTTTGGAGCTCTAGAAAAGTTGTAGCAGCCCGAGTCCGTTTTCCCTCCCTGAACTCTTTTTCCCAGCCGAGCTTGCCCCTCTTTCTTTTCTCCCCGCAGCGGCCCAGTTCTCCCTTCCCCACTTGCGGCCCAGCCCGCGGCCTGCTCCGCTCTCGCAGCCCAGCTCCTCGCTCTCCCACTCCCGCGCCAGCCCGTCCCGCCCGCCAGTGGCCCAACGCGGCCCGGCAGCGCGGCCTGCAGCCCAGCTCAGCCCCGCAGTCGCTGCCTCGCGGGAACCGCATGTCGGACCCGTCCCCGACCTCCAGCCGGAGTTCGACTCGGCCACCGAGTCCGGCCGAGGCCCGGCACGCACGCCGAGGACCACCGGGACTCTCCTCGGCCGCTCCATAAAAGCCGCAGCCGCGCCGCCCCCGAAGCCCGACCACCTGCCCGCTAATCCAAGCCCTAGCCGCCGAATTGCAGCGCCGCTGCCATAGCCGCAACCGCCGAGCTCCGCGCCGTCGTCGATCCACCACGTCGTCGCCGCTCCGCCGCCGCCGACCCTTCCAGGAGCTTCGCGAGAAGGTAACGAACCTTCCCGGCCCCTCCTTGCTCTCTCCCCCTCTATCGCGTGCTTGCCGCCATCGCCCGAGCGCCGCCGCCATTGCTCGTCGACCGCCGCCTCTGCTACTTCGCCGCCGACGAGATCCACCCCGCTCGACTCGCCGTCGTCCTGTGCACCTGTAGCGCCAAGTCCCGCCCCGAACCGAGCCTCCTAGCGCTTTTGCGCGTCTCGCCGGCGAAGCGCCGCCGCAGCCGCCCGCAGCGCCGCCGCTCGTGTCGTCCCCGCCGGCGACTTTCCCCTCCCCGATCTAATCCCCACCGTCTGATCCAAATCCTGCGGCCCGGATTCAACTAATCCCAAGTCAAACTCAAGTCAATACCGGCCAACCCGAGTCAGCCGAGCCAGTTTTGCAAAAGAGCCCCTGACCTTTTTCGAAATAAACCCGCGGTCCAGAACAATTCAAAAATAATTAGAATTAGGTCCTGATTTTTACAGAAAACCCCCTGTCCTTTTTAAAAATAGCACCCGAGGTCCTGTCTTGGTTAATTTGCGATTAAACCCTGCTGTTTTAATATAAAATTAAGTTTTTGCCCCTGAGTTTTTGCAAATAAGCCCCTGGAACTTTTAAAACTTTGCCAGCAAGCCCTCGAACCGTAGAAACGCCATAACTTCTCCGTTTTAGCTCCGATTTGAGTGATCTTTGCGCTCACGTGTTCGTCGCGAAGCGTAGATCAGTTTTTCAGCCTTCTTTGCTTCTGTTGCTACTGTTTGGTGTACTGTTCTAAAAGATTAATATTGTTTGCATGTACTGGCCTGTGTGGATGCTTGTGTATTGATGTATGAGTCCAGTCGGTGAGCCATACGCGTTTGAGTTCAAGGGTTACGAGGAGCAGGACCAGCAGCAGCAGCAGCAGCAGTTTGATGAAGGCAAGTATAGCACGGACAATCCTTGCTACCTAAACAAACCTTTACATTATTTACTGCATATGCATGTGTCTAAATTGTTACCCTTTTAAGGTTGTACTAGCTTTGTTTATCCTATACCTTGATTACCTTGGGTTATTGCATTTGGGTAGAACTTTGCTAAGCGCAGCTACTGTCACCTTTGCTTAACTGTTAATCTTGACCTAATGGTTCACTTCAATGTTAATGGTAAAACTTGCTTTTTAGCAACATGGATCAGGGAGCTACGGCATATGCTTCGTGCTTGGCCCTAGTGTCTCTCCGTAAGGACTGGTTCTTAAAGCGGCAACCCAGGAACCTGTCGCCACCGCTGGAACTATAATGGCTCTGGTCTTGGACAAGTAACATGTACGGCTCTAGCTTGACAGTAGTTACCGACGGGCCGACGACGTTATGGGAAGCATGGGTGAGAGTATGGTTTGATCCACCGAGGACGGTGTATCCGTCGGCTATGTCCCCGTGAGGCACAGTCCCATGTTGGGAGCCACCGTATGGCGGGGGGCTCCACACGTTGCGCTATTTATTTTTTTGTTGATATTCTTTACCGCGCTTGGACGCCATTGACCCCCTCGTGTCGCTACATGAGCGTCAGTCAATCTCGGTGCCTTGGGTCATGCTGCTTAGGTTGTACCATAACGGCTATTGTTTCGTTAGGGTGTCTTGTGAAAAGCCTCGTAGCATCCCTATGCAGTCACACCTCGGAAGTGTTGATGTGCGTGGTTGGGTGCAAAGTTCCTTTGAACTTTTACGCGACTGGTGGGTAAAGGGCGAAACCTCTGCAGAGTGTATAATCTATCATGATAGCCTTGCTCAGGGTCACGAGCGGTCTGGATCCTTTTTGATTAGAAGTTGATGTTTATTATTGTTTAATGTTCACCTCTACTATATTAATTGGGTTACAACTGGGATTCATGTGAATGTAGTGATTATGATGATGTTAAAATGAAACAACTAAAATTGCTAATGCAGTACAGCCGTGTCAAGCCTTTCTTTTAAGCCTTCATTATATGTGTTGTACTTGCTAAGTAAGACATTTACTTACACTTGCTATTCCACAAAATCCCGGATGGGTAATAGATGGATTAGATGGTACTGCTGCTGTTGAATTTCCTGAGGATCTGCCATTCTACTAGCTGTGCTCAACCAATCGGTGTCCCCGTGGGTTATGGTTATCGGCTTCGTTTTCGTTTAGAGAGAGTTATTAATGAGACTTCTGCTGTGTTATTCATTTATTTGAGTCAAACTCTAATGTAAAACCATTTATTTTATTTGAGCATTGTATTCTGTTATCATATTTGTTCGCTATATGTGTAATGACTTCCTGGGAACACATATGGCCCCATTTCGGGTTTCTGTGTAAATTCGGGTGTGACAGATTGGTATCAGAGCCGTGCTGACTATAGGATCGCAGCCTAGTTAGAACGGTTGATAAATCATTAGGAGACCACCATGATTTTGTTTTAGATCATTTAGTTATGTTTTTCAAAACCAGTGCTATCGAGTCTTGTGTGAATCATGTCTCTGGGTGCTTGATTTTGTTGTTATTATGCTTATGTTTGATTTGGATTTTTGTAATGATTGTGATGGTCATAGACGCGAGTCTATCTCCATCTAGATATAGGAATAAGGTTTAAGGAATATTAATGAATAAATAGTTGGGTTATCTATCCCCTTTTGCACTTCCTCTGTCTTACTCCCTATATCTCTGAATCATATCCTTCCAAGTACTGCTATCTTCTTATGCACCATCTGCAAGCATGGGATATCTATTACCGATTGACAGGAATACTGATGGGAGATATCTTGCTATGGTAGATGGTTAACACCAGAGGCAACCCCGGAGGCAGTGGAAGCAACCAGAACCAGAACCCACCTCCTCCACCCCCGCCAATCACCATGGAGCAGATGATGCAGATGCAACTCCAGCTGACACAGCAGATGGCGCAAACCATAGCACTGATGCAGCAGAATCAGCAAAACCTGCCTCAACAGCATTACGTGCAGCCCAGAGATAAAAGGGGCGAGTTTATGAAGGGACGCCCTCCTACCTTCAACAAGTCTAGTGATCCAATGTAAGCAGAGGACTGGCTCAAGGCAGTGGAAAGACAGCTGGACATCGCACAGTGCAATGACAGGGAGAAAGTGTTATATGGAAGTGGACAGCTCCAGGGAGCAGCTTTGGATTGGTGGGATGCGTACCAATATGCTCACCCCAATCGTGATCAGATCACTTGGCAGGAGTTCCGCGACAGCTTTCGTTCTCACCATGTGCCGGAAGCGCTGATGACCTTGAAGAAGAAGGAGTTCCTGGCATTGAAGCAGGAAGGTATGAGTGTCACCGCTTATCGTGACAAGTTCGTTGAGTTGGCCCGTTATGCTCCAGAGGACGTGAATACTGATAGGAAGAAGCAGACCCGATTCCGAGATGGCCTGCATGATACACTCCAGTACCAGCTCCTGTGCTCCAAGTTCGCCACCTTTCAAGAACTGGTGGATAGCGCACTACTGCTGGAGCACAAGCGCCGTGAGATGGAGGAAAAGAAGAGGAAGCTTCAAGGCCCACCGTCAGGAAGCAATGTTCGCCCCCCCTTCAATCCTCAGCAAGGAAACCAGCAGATGGTGACTCCACAGCGCTTCCAGGGACAGTCCGGTCCGATGAACCGCAACCAGTATTAGCAACGTCCCCATTACCAGCAACGTCCCCAGTACCTCCCAGCACCACCTCAGCAGCGTCTTCAGAACCAGCCATAGAATGGTCCTGTCCAACGCCCCAGCCCGGCCAACAATGCACCTACGGCTCCGAGGTGTTTTGGTTGTGGTGAGCTGGGACACTATGCCAGCGCTTGTCCTCGCAAGGCTCAGAACGCCGTTGGTCAGAACAACAATCAGAGGGTTGGGCAACTGCAGAACCAGAACGGGAATCAGCAGCAGAACCCAGCGAGAGGCAAGGTCAACCACATGGGTGCGGAAACCTTAGAAGGAGCAACGAATGTCGTTGTGGGTATGTTCCCTGTCAACTCGACTCTCGCAACTGTTTTGTTTGATAATGGAGCTTCGCATGCTTTCATATCTGCTGCCTTCGTGAAAAAGAACATGATGATCTTGCAACCTATGGGGAACCCCATGGTAGTTAGCTCACCCGGGGGAGAACAACGTGCCACTTTACGTTGCCCCTGTATCACCATCACAATAAGGGGGGTAGACTTTGTGGTGAACCCAATAGTCCTAGAAACCCTTGGGTTTGACTTGATTCTGGGTATGAGCTGGTTAGCCAGATATGATGGGTGATTCAATTTTCCAAAAGAGCAGTGCAGCTGACAGCAAAGACTAGTGAGAAAGTGGAGTATCAAGCAGCTAGTCCCTTGGGGCACAACCAGATCTACCAAGCCGAGGGTGTGGCACTGGAAGACATCAGAGTGGTGTGCGATTTTCCAGATGTGTTTCCCGAGGAGTTACCAGGTATGCCCCCAGACCACGAAGTTGAAGTTGTTATTGATCTTAAGCCTGGTACTGCACCTATAGCTAAGAGGCCATATAAAATGGGAGTAAAAGAACTAGAGAAACTGTTGGCGGTCATTACAGACCGATTTCTGACCTCCAACCGAGTATAAAACAAACACAATGGGGGCACACCCATAGCTATAGGGCTTATCACTGACTATTTCCACAAGTTTTGGTGATTGTCCTCTGTGCAGGTGCAAAATGGAGAAACACGTGTTATAAGGGTCGGAAATGACCGTTTCGGCCGAACGACTCCGTTCGGCCAGTTGCCCCCCCTAGCTGGGCAAGACTTGTGGACCACGACCACGCCACTCTGGGCCGGCTCAACCCATATCCAGAAGACCGGTGGCCCATATCCAACCCGACGGAGCCCACGAGTCCACCGGAGACCCCCAGGCCAGCCCAAGACGCGAACCGACCTGCCAACCGACCTCAGGAGCTGGACAAACACGTGTGCTAGGCAAAGGCGGTGCAGAACTGGGCCGGGCCCACTTCGGCCGAATTGGCCTGTTCGTTCGAAGGTAGGAACCGCCTCCAGGGCGCGATCCTGGCCCTTGGCTGCTGAGGCGGTGCATCCACCGGTTCGGGCGAACTGGGCAGTTCGGCCGAACCGGGGAATTCGGCCGAACGGCCCGGCACCGCCTCCCAGCTGCCTTGGCTGCTACTCTGCCTCCACCGTCCTTCCCTGCTATAAATAGAGGCCCGGTTCCACCTGCAAAAGACACAACACAAGAGGAGAGTGCAAGCGAAGCACTTTTAGTTCTCCACTTGTATCAGTAGAGAAAGGGAGAGAGGAGAGGTGAGCGTCCCGGAGAGGAGCCGAAGTGTCGGCCCCTCTTCCCGCTGTACCTCTACGGATGCGACTTCACTTCGAGTAACATCTGGGTCGTGTCTGGTAACTCTTGTATCCCTCTCTAATTAATTGAGCA
This sequence comes from Echinochloa phyllopogon, assembly GCA_033239725.1. Lineage (NCBI taxonomy): Eukaryota > Viridiplantae > Streptophyta > Magnoliopsida > Poales > Poaceae > Echinochloa > Echinochloa phyllopogon. Next base: position 32,096,866 of record BTCW01000014.1, on the reverse strand, counting down.
TTCAGTTCTTACTTTATATGCTTGCTGGTTCTTCATTCAATGCTTAGTTGATTGGTATAACTCTATACTGGTTGCTTAGCTTGGGTGCTTATCTTTCTATAGGAGATAAGTATTAGTTGACTAGTGTAGGCGTGGTGCCTATACTTGAGACTAACTTAGTTTATTCCCATCGCAACGGAGGTGGTAGCCGTAAGGTGGTGACAGCCCTTCCGGTCTTTGTAGCCCATCACGTTAGTTCCGGTCCGTAGGATTCCCCAGTTGGGAAATAATGGCACCCCTTCTCATCCCTTTCTGCGTGTCCACCGGTTCCCTTGTCCCGAAGCAAGTATCTATCTGTATCCTTCTATCTGCTCGATAAATCAGTAGAATACCTCTACCAGACTCGTACCCTCTCTACCCTTCTATCACTCCTCTTCTCTTTGTTGTTGTCATCCACCTCATCCATACCATTCACTCCATTCCATCTACCTAGGACAACTTAGTTTAGAATCAGTCCACTTCTCGTTCTCCGTGGAAATCGATACCTTGGAATACTCCCGGGTGAAAGCTACATCGGTATCCGTCTGCTTGCGGATTTATCTGTAGGCTGTAAGGAGTGCCAACAAGCTTTCTGGCGCCGTTGCCGGGGAACGGTAGCTGTTCTAATTCCGAACCCAAGTTGTCCGTGTATCCCACCATCATCCATTACATGGATTCCACCCTCACCTTACGCCAACATTCGGCTCCAAAGGGCGATTATTTGGAGCCTCCACCATCATCACATCCCATATCCACACCCCGCTATGAGCTACGTCCCGGCTTCATAGCCATGGTTCGTGAGCAATCATTCTCAGGAACGAAAGCCGAGAGTCCATATGCGCATTTGCGCGAGTTTGAGCAACTCTGCTCATGCCTGACCATTGCGGGCATGACACAAGAGACACTCAAATGGAAGCTATTCCCGTTTTCACTAGCGGGAGGAGCAAAGAAATGGTACTCTCTGGCTGTCAGCACTATGGATGGGAGCTGGGAAGTTCTCAAGGAAAAATTCTGCCTAAACTTCTTCCCAGTCTCCAAGGTAGCCAGTCTCCGAGCGGAAATCATTAACTTTAAGCAATTAAAGGGAGAATCGCTTGGAACTGCCTGGGCTCGTTTCAAGCAAATACTGGCCTCGGGACATGACCTAAGCCTACCAGAACCTGTTGTTTTACAACACTTCAGCCTTGGCCTCTGTCCCGTAGCCGCCACTTTCTTGGACTCTGCTTCTGGAGGGTCGTTCTTTCATTTGGTTCCTAGTGAAGCGAGGATAGTCCTGGATCGTATCCTACACAACACTCCCTACACTGGAATCTATGATGAACTCCCCGATGAAGAAGAGAAGCAGCCTGAACCTGAACCTAAAGAGCCAATACCAGTCCAATCCAAATCCATTAGCTCTTCCAGTCCATCAGAACGTGAAGCTCATTTCGAACCACAACCATATTCTAGCCCAGACCATTATGATTCACTCTACACCACTCTCTATGATTTCGACGATGATCTATTCGAAGACATCGGGAGTGCAACAAGTTTCCCACGGGAACGATGTGTAGAGCAAAAGGATCGGGCCCCCGACAAAGAAGAATTGGAATATCAACGGGAGTACCTAGGACGTCTCTCCGCTATCATGAGTCGGGAGTGGCTAGACGAGGCCGAAGCCTCGACCGAGGTGGTCAAGATGCCCAGAAAAACCAAAAGGATATTCTGTGAGATCATGGGCCTTGACCGAGAGATTGGGTATGACCCAAGCCTCGGAATCAACATAATCTCTAGCTCTTTGGTGCGAACCGAATTCCCTGGTAACTCATGGTCGTTTTCTCAAAAACGACTTAAGTTTACCTCAGGGAAAATCCTGGATTGTTTGGGGATCTTACGGGTCACACCCGTTAAGGTCAACGATCCTGAACTCTTCATGGATTTTCACATCTTCGACCTACCTAGCACTACCACACATCCCATCTTCATAGGCAGGCCAATCTTGAAGATTCTGGAGAAAGCACCAATAAACCAGCTAGTAGAGCTTAGGATCGGTAAAGAACTTATCCCTGTCTCCTATGCCCAATCTTTGAATACTCCAATAGAGGCAGACCCCGATCCTGACCCATTAGAGGAAGTCAGGTCAGCTTCTTTGCTAGACCTCGAGCAACCTATTCCAGAAGAGGATATTCCATTCTTTACGGAGGATGAGTAGGAAACTCATCCTCCGATTGAGCTTGATACAAATGAAACTCCAAAACCATCTCCAATCGAGCTCAAACCTCTTCCGCCTGGACTTAGGTATGCTTTCCTCTTTGGGGATAAGCAAACTCCAGTGATCATTAGTGATAAACTCTCTGAGGTAGAAACCCAGCAACTCATCACTATCCAGGAGAAAAATCGATCGGTCTTAGGATACTCTCTCCAAGACCTGAAAGGGATTAGCCCAAATCTTTGCACTCATCGCATCCCGATCGATTCGGAAGCAACACCATCTCGGGAACCTCAACGACGGTTAAACAATGCCATGAGAGAGGTCGTGAAAAAGGAAGTTCTCAAACTCCTTCACGCGGGGATCATCTACCCTGTCCCCAATAGTGAATGGGTTAGTCCCGTTCAAGTTGTTCCTAAGAAGGGAGGAATGACGGTAGTGCGCAATCACAAAAATGAGCTCATCCCTCAGCACACTGTTACTGGTTGGCGTATGTGCATCGACTATCGTCGACTCAATAAGACCACCAAGAAAGACCATTTCCCCCTTCCGTTCATAGACGAAATGCTTGAACGGTTAGCCAAACACTCTTTCTTCTGCTTCCTTGACGGTTACTCTGGGTACCACCAAATTCCCATCCACCCGGAAGACCAGAGTAAAACCACGTTCACATGCCCCTACGGGACGTATGCCTATCGGCGTATGTCCTTTGCGTTGTGTAACGCACCTGCCTCTTTCCAACGTTGCATGATGTCCATCTTCTCTGACATGATTGAGGAGATGATGGAAGTGTTCATGGACGATTTCTCAGTTTATGGACGGACCTTCACCGAATGTCTGAAAAATCTGGACAAGGTCCTCCAGAGGTGTGAAGAGAAACACCTTATTTTGAACTGGGAAAAGTGCCATTTTATGGTGCGAGAGGGGATTGTCCTAGGACATAGGGTGTCAGAATGTGGGATCGAGGTAGACAAAGCGAAGATAGAAGTAATCGAGCAACTTCCACCTCCCACAAACGTTAAGGGGATCCGTAGCTTCCTTGGCCATGCCGGATTCTATAGGCGTTTCATCAAAAACTTCTCCCAGATATCTCGGCCCTTGACCAATCTCTTAGCCAAAGACGCCCCCTTCGTTTTCGATGAGGAGTGCTATGCCGCTTCTCACACTCTCAAAAAGGCACTCATTTTTCGCTCCCATCATCCAGCCTCCCGACTGGAGCATCCCATTCGAAATCATGTGTGATGCGAGCGACTATGCTGTAGGAGCTGTGTTGGGCCAAACTAAGGACAAGAAGCATTATGCTATCTCGTATGCTAGCAAAATGCTCACTGGCCCCCAGCTCAACTACGCAACCACGGAGAAGGAGCTCTTAGCAGTCGTATTTGCTATAGACAAATTCTGGTCCTACCTAGTTGGGGCCAAGGTTATAGTCTATTCAGATCACGCTGCTCTGAAGTACCTTCTGACCAAAAAGGAAGCAAAACCGAGACTCATCCGCTGGATTCTTCTACTCCAAGAATTTGACATTGAGATAAAAGATAAGAAAGGAGTAGAGAACTCAGTGGCTGACCACTTGTCCAGGATGCAAGTCTCGTCCGATCTCCCGATCGATGACTACTTACGGGATGACACCCTCCTTAAGGTCACCACTGGTGATCCGTGGTATGCCAACATAGTAAACTACATGGTAACGGGTTATGTCCCCCCTGGAGAGAATAGGAAACGGCTAGCCTATGAGAGCCGTCTTGACCTTTGGGACGACCCGTATCTCTTTAGGATTTGTAGCGACGGACTCCTCAGAAGGTGCGTGCCCGCACATGAGGCTTATAAAATCCTGGAGAGATGCCACGCAGCCCCGTACGGAGGACACTACGGTGAATTCCGGACCAATGCTAAAGTCTGGCAGTGCGGTTTTTACTGGCCCAGCATGTATGAGGATGCGAGAGCATTTGTCATGCGGTGCCCCCGCTGCCAGAAACACGGGAACATCAATACTAGAGACGCAATGCCACTCACTAGCAATCTTCAAGTAGAAATCTTCGATGTCTGGGGGGTAGATTTCATGGGTCCCTTCCCAAACTCCGAGGGTTGTCAATTCATCCTAGTAGCAGTGGACTACGTCTCTAAGTGGGTAGAAGCCTTGCCATGCTTAGCTGCTGACTCTAAGAACGCGAGACGGATGTTTCATGAGGTTATATTCCCCCGTTTCGGCGTTCCTAGATTAGTCATCAGTGATGGCGGCTCCCACTTCATAGATTCATCCTTCCGTAAGTATCTCTCAAGTTTGGGGGTGCAGCATGACGTAGCCACATTCTATCACCCCCAAACTAGCGGTCAAGCAGAAACTTCCAATAAGCAAATCAAAAATATTCTGCAAAAGACCGTAAATGAGATGGGCAAGCAGTGGAAGGATAAACTTCCAGATGCACTCTGGGCTTACCGCACGGCCTATAAGACACCCATAGGCATGACCCCATATCAACTAGTCTATGGCAAAACCTGCCATTTACCAGTAGAAATGGAGTTTAGAGCTCACTGGGCCATTAGGAAGTGGGGTATGGACCTTCCAGCTGCCGGCCTCAAACGGAAGATCCAGCTGGCCGAGCTAGATGAGATGAGGGAGAGAGCATACCACAGCTCCCGGCTATACAAGGAACGGACCAAGAGATGGCATGATAAGAGAATCAAGGTCAAAACGTTCAAGCCGGGAGACAAGGTTCTCGTCTTCAACTCCCGTGTCAAACTTTTCGGTCATGGGAAATTGAGGAGCAAGTGGGACGGCCCATTCACAGTAATCAATGCTGCATCTCATGGGGCCGTCACTTTGCAAAGCGAGGACGGAAACACCTTCAAGGTTAACGGACAGCGGTTGAAGATTTTCCTAGAACCAGAGCCTCCGACACTCGACGAATTAGACGTCGTCGAGTTCATAGAACTCTGAACCCCATCCTTGGAACCCCGGCCCGAATCTATCATTTTCAAAACCTCCTGAACCTTGAAAACCTCCTCGATCCGAATCCCCCATGACCAAAACCTCGAACCACGACACGGGCCACGCACCTGAGGACCCAGGGACCCGTTCGGGCGAACGGGCCTAGTTCGGCCGAACCAGATGGTTCAGGCGAATTGGCCTCCCAGGCCCCAGGGACGGATATGCTTGCCCAGATACATCTGGAGTTGAAAATATCCCGAGAGTCGCGAGGGAATCATCAGGAAACTCCGTTTTTCCGATCTGAAATCCCCGATAAAAACAGAGACTCTCTGTCGTCATTTCCCATCTCATCTAAGCCAACTCCTTCCCATAGAACACAGCCACCATGGCCTCCTTTTCCTCCAAGGGTACATCCCTGGCCCAGGGCTCGAGCAGCAGTGGCCGTAACGCCAACTCCTCCCGGCAGGAGCACGCCTTCCGCATCTCCGATGTCGACGCAGCGGGAGACGTGCACCGGGGGAGGACGCCGGGACATAGCCCGGTGAGGCGCAGCAACTCTCCCCACCGCTCAGCACTCAACGAGCTCCTCGCCCCACTAAAAGGGATCATGAAACCGCCTCGTTCGCCATCACCAAGGCCGAACGAAGGGCAGCTACGCCCGAGATCAATATCCTCCTCGAGGGCGTCGGATCTGGCGTTGTTGCTGCCCAAGGAAAGGGCCGGAGAGGAGCCGGACTACACGCCGGAAAGCCCACCGCGTTTCGTCATCAAAGGAGAACGTATCCCGGGAGGAGGATACGGAAAAGTCCTCGTCCCGTCGCTCAACCGGAATGAGCTGGGGCTGGCAAACTCATCCCAGTCCTCTCCGCCACAGCGCCAACCCAAAGTTCGGCGCCATAGGCAGCCCCCATCCATCAAAGGGCTGCCCGGGGACATGGAGTTCTCCGATGAGGAGGACAATGAAGAAGAGGAAGAGAAGCCGCCCACCGTGGAAAGCCTGAAAGAGGAACTGGCACTGGCAAAGCAGAAGATCAACCACCTGGACGAGAAGGTGGCGGAGGGCGAGCTCGCACGTATGGAATGGGAGGACAAGATGGAACTCCTCCGCAAGGCCCTGTGCGCAAAGCTCAAGAGGCTCTTCAAGGCCACGGGACACGAAGATCTCTATGGACCACCTTCAGAACAGTGTCCCGCGGTCGTCCCGTTTTTAGATAGAGCACCGTTAGTTTAGTTGGGTTTGCTAGTTGCTTGATTCGTTTATTTGCTTAGATGAATATTTAGGGTGCTCTGAAATTTTCCCTTCCAAATATTTGTTTCCAATCTTAGTTCGTTGAATAAATAAAGTTTGAATTGTTTGCAAGAAAGAAGATAAAATTGTCGCTCCGGTCGGTGCATTTGAGCCAACCGGAGAATGTCCTGTCTAACAGAGAGTTGCACGAGTACAGGAATGACACAGGAACGCATGGCACGACGGACCGAGCCCCGGGGGCCAGTTCGGCCGAACCAGGCAGTGCATCCACCGGTTCGGGCGAACTGGGCAGTTCGGCCGAACCGGGGAATTTGGCCGAACGGCCCGGCACCGCCTCTCAGCTGCCTTGGCTGCTACTCTGCCTCCACCGTCCTTCCCTGCTATAAATAGAGGCCCGGTTCCACCTGCAAAAGACACAACACAAGAGTAGAGTGCAGGCGAAGCACTGTTAGTTCTCCACTTGTATCAGTAGAGATAGGGAGAGAGGAGAGGTGAGCGTCCCGGAGAGGAGCCGAAGTGTCGGCCCCTCTTCCCGCTGTACCTCTACGGATGCGACTTCACTTCGAGTAACATCCGGGTCGTGTCTGGTAACTCTTGTATCTCTCTCTGATTAATTGAGCATTCAGTTCTTACTTTTATATGCTTGCTGGTTCTTCGTTCAATGCTTAGTTGATTGGTATAACTGTATACTGGTTGCTTAGCTTGGGTGCTTATCTTTCTATAGGAGATAAGTATTAGTTGACTAGTGTAGGCGTGGTGCCTATACTTGAGACTAACTTAGTTTATTCCCGTCGCAACGGAGGTGGTAGCCGTAAGGTGGTGACAACCCTTCCGGTCTTTGTAGCCCATCACGTTAGTTCCGGTCCGTAGGATTCCCCAGTTGGGAAATAGTGGCACCCCTTCTCATCCCTTTCTGCGTGTCCACCGGTTCCCTTGTCCCGAAGAAAGTATCTATCTGTACCCTCTGATCTGCTCGATCAATCAGTAGAATACCTCTACCAGACTCGTACCCTCTCTACCCTTCCATCACTCCTCTTCTCGTTGTTGTTGTCATCCACCTCATCCATACCATTCACTCCATTCCATCTACCTAGGACAACTTAGTTTAGAATCAGTCCACTTCTCGTTCTCCGTGGAAATCGATACCTTGGAATACTCCCGGGTGAAATCTACATCGGTATTCGTTCACTTGCGGATTTATCTGTAGGCCGTAAGGAGTGCCAACAGAAACTTAAGGAGGAATTTAGGGCGTTGTTAGGAAAAGGGTATATTCATCCTAGTTCTTCCCCTTGGGGAGCACCAGTTTTGTTTGTGGATAAGAAAGATGGGACCCAGAGAATGTGTGTGGATTATCGAGCTTTGAATGAAGTGACCATCAAGAACAAGTATCCGCTGCCAAGGATTGATGATCTCTTCGACCAGTTGAAAGGAGCATGTGTGTTCTCTAAGATCGATCTCCGATCCGGTTACCATCAGATGAGGATACGAGTGACTGACATCCCCAAAACAGCCTTCACAACCCGATATGGTCTATATAAGTTCACTGTCATGTCTTTTGGTTTGACAAATGCACCGGCATACTTCATGTATTTGATGAACAGTGTGTTCATGGATTATCTTGACAAATTCATAGTGGTGTTCATTGACGATATTCTGGTTTTCTCCAAGAATGAGGAAGAGCATGAAGAACATCTGAGGTGGTGATGCAGAGACTTCGTGAGCATCAGTTGTATGCCAAGCTGAGCAAGTGTGAGTTTTGGTTGAAGGAAGTAGCATTCTTGGGTCACGTGTTGTCCAATGGTGGAGTGGCAGTTGATCTGAAGAAGGTTAGTGATGTGTTGAGTTGGAATCCGCCTAAGGATGTGAGTGAAATCAGAAGTTTCCTTGGGATGGCCGGATACTATCGACGGTTCATTGAAGGATTCTCCAAGATTGCTAAACCCCTGACGGCGTTATTGGAGAAAAATGCTAAGTTTGTCTGGACAGATGAGTGTTAGGCTAGCTTTGAGGAATTGAAGAAGAGGTTGACAACGGCACCCATGCTAGTGTTGCCGGATATAACCAAGAGTTTCTCTATCTACTGCGATGCATCCCGTCTAGGACTGGGGTGTGTACTCATGCAGGAAGGCAGAGTAGTAGCTTATGCATCGAGGCATTTGAGGAAACATGAACAGAACTACCCGACACACGATCTGGAGTTAGCAGCTGTGGTGCATGCTTTGAAGATTTGGAGGCATTACTTGATTGGTCATAAGTGTGAAATTTACACTGACCACAAGAGTCTCAAGTATGTGTTCACTCAGACAGATCTGAATATGAGGCAACGTCGTTGGTTAGAGTTGATTAAGGACTACGACCTGGAGATTCATTATCATCCAGGGAAGGCCAACCTGGTGGCAGATGCTCTGAGTAGAAGGAGTTACGTGAATAAGATCACGGGACATTGCTTACCGGAGGAACTCAGTTCAGAGTTTGAGAGGATGAGTCTGGGATTTGTGACCAGCATCACCGAGATGGCAGTAGAACCGACCTTGGAACAAGAGATCCGAAAAGGATAGCTCGCAGATGAGAAGATCAAGGAGATCATAGAACTGGTGGCATTAGGAAAAGCCCCTGGTTTTCGAGTGGATGACCAAGGGACATTGTGGTATGAGAAGAGGATCTGTGTACCGGATATAGTGCAGATCAGGGATGCAATTCTCAGGGAAGCCCATGAATCGGCGTATTCGTTACACCCGGGTAGTACCAAGATGTACCAAGACATCAAGGAGAGATTCTGGTGGTATGGATTGAAGCGTGATGTGGCAACCTATGTGGCTCTATGTGACACATGTCAGAGAGTCAAGGCTGAACATCAGAGGCCAGCAGGTTTGCTCCAGCCCCTGAAGGTACCTGAATGGAAGTGGGAAGAAGTCGGTATGGATTTTATAACTGGCTTACCTCGCACTCAGAGGGGATTTGACTCAATCTGGGTAATCGTGGATCGTCTGACCAAGGTGGCGCATTTCCTTCCAGTAAAGACCACCTACACGGAAGCCAGACTAGCGAAGTTGTATATGGAGAGGATTGTATGTTTGCATGGGGTATCGAAAAGAATAGTGTCAGATCGAGGTACCCAGTTCACATCACACTTTTGGCGACAACTACATGAGTCTATGGACACTAAGCTCCAGTTCAGTTCAGCTTACCATCCGCAGATAGATGGGCAGACAGAACGGACAAATCAGATATTGGAGAATATGCTGAGAGCTTGTGCTCTACAATATGGTGCTAGTTGGGACATGAGTTTACCGTATGCGGAATTCTCGTACAACAACAGCTATCAGATGAGTTTGCAGATGGCACCATTCAAGGCATTATATGGCCGAAAGTGTAGGACACCACTATTCTGGAATCAGACTGGGGAGAGTCAGGTATTTGGACCTGAAATACTAAGAGAGGCAGAGCGACAAGTGCTGATAATCAGACAGAATCTGAAAGTGACACAATCCAGACAGAAGAGCTATGCAGATATCAGACGGAGGGATCTCAGCTTTGAAGTTGGAGACTTCGTGTATCTCAAGGTGTCACCAATGAGAGGCGTGAAGAGGTTCAACGTCAAGGGCAATTTAGCACCTCGATACATTGGACCATTCAAGGTACTTGGTCGGAAAGGTGAGGTAGCATATCAGCTAGAGCTACCAGAAAAGTTAGCAGGGGTACATGATGTGTTCCATGTGTCTCAGTTGAAAAAGTGCCTGCGAGTACCTGAGGAACATATTCCGATTGATGAGCTGAATGTGGAGGAAGATCTTACCTATACTGAGCATCCTGTCAAGATTTTGGAGGTGTCAGAAAGAGTCACTAGAAATAAAGTGATCCGGATGTGCAAGGTTCAGTGGAGCCGCCATTCAGTGGATGCAGCGACTTGGGAAAGAGAAGAAGACCTGAGAGCTGAATATCCACATTTATTCCCATCCGCATCCGAATCTCGAGGACGAGATTCATCTTCAGGGGGGTAGGTTTGTAACACCCTAAAAATGCCTATTTTAAAATTTAGTAATTAAATTGCTTTTATTTCAGTAATGTTCATATTTATCTAGGAAGAAATAAATAATTTTTGGCAAAATAAAATCAAATATAAGGTTAGAAACATTTTTGTTGCATTCATGCCGTCTGCACTGTGTTTTGTTTGTGTGCGGTTCAATTGGAATTTAAATTCTGTTTAAATTCGAATTTGAATCGTTGAGTTTGGAGCTCTAGAAAAGTTGTAGCAGCCCGAGTCCGTTTTCCCTCCCTGAAGTCTTTTTCCCTGCCGAGCTTGCCCCTCTTTCTTTTCTCCCCGCAGCGGCCTAGTTCTCCCTTCCCCACTTGCGGCCCAGCCCGCGGCCTGCTCCGCTCTCGCAGCCCAGCTCCTAGCTCTCCCACTCCCGTGCCAGCCCGTCCCGCCCGCCAGTGGCCCAACGCGGCTCAGCAGCGCGGCCTGCAGCCCAGCTCAGCCCCGCAGTCGCTGCCGCGCGGGACCCGCAGGTCGGACCCGTCCCCAACCTCCAGCCGGAGTTCGTTTCTACCACCGGGACTCTCCTCGGCCGCTCCATAAAAGCCGCAGTCGCGCCGCACCCGAAGCCCGACCACCTGCCCGCTAATCCTAGCCCTAGCCGCCGACTTGCAGCGCCGCCGCTATAGCCGCCACCGCCGAGCTCCGCTCCGTCGTCGATCCACCGCGTCGTCGCCGCTCCGCCGCCGCCGACCCTTCCAGGAGCTTCGCGAGAAGGTAACGAACCTTCCCGGCCCCTCCTTGCTCTCTCCCCCTCTGTCGCGTGCTCGCCGCCATCGCCCGAGCGCCGCCGCCGCCATTGCTCGTCGACCGCCGCCTCTGCTGCTTCGCCGCCGACGAGATCTACCGCGCTCGACTCGCCGTCGTCCCGCGCACCCGTAGTGCCAAGTCCCGCCCCGAACCGAGCCTCCTAGCGCTTTTGCGCGTCTCGCCGGCGAAGCGCCGCCGCAGCCGCCCGCAGCGCCGCCGTTCGTCGCATCCCCGCCGGCGACTTTCCCCTCCCCGATCTAATCCCCACTGTCTGATCCAAATCCTGCGGCCCAGATTCAACTGAGCCCGAGTCAAACTCGAGTCAATACCGGCCAACCCGAGTCAGCCGTGCCAGTTTTGCAAAAGAGCCCCTGACCTTTTTCGAAATCAAACAGCGGTCCAGAACAATTCAAAAATAATTAGAATTAGGTCCTGATTTTTACAGAAAACCCTCTGTCCTTTTTAAAAATAGCACCCGAGGTCCTGTCTTGGTTAATTTGTGATTAAACCCTCCTGTTTTAATATAAAATTATGTTTTAGCCCCTGAGTTTTTGCAAATAAGCCCCTGGAACTTTTAAAACTTTGCCAGCAAGCCCCCGAACCGTAGAAATGCCATAACTTCTCCGTTTTAGCTCCGATTTGAGTGATCTTCGCGCTCACGTGTTCGTAGCGAAGCGTAGATTAGTTTTTCAGCCTTCTTTGCTTCTGTTTCTACTGTTTAGTGTACTGTTCTAAAAGATTAATATTGTTTGCATGTACTGGCCTGTGTGGATGCTTGTGTGTTGATGTATGAGTCCAGTCGGTGAGCCATACGCGTTTGAGTTCGAGGGTTACGAGGAGCATGACCAGCAGCAGCAGCAGTTTGACGAAGGCAAGTATAGCACGGACAATCCTTGCTACCTAAACACACCTTTACATTATTTACTGCATATGCATGTGTCTAAATTGTTACCCTTTTAAGGTTGTACTAGCTTTGTTTATCCTATACCTTGATTACCTTGGGTTATTGCATTTGGGTAGAACTTTGCTAAGCGCAGCTACTGTCACCTTTGCTTAACTATTAATCTTGACCTAATGGTTCACTTCAATGTTAATGGTAAAACTTGCTTTTTAGCAACATGGATCAGGGAGCTACGGCATATGCTTCGTGCTTGGCCCTAGTGTCTCTCCGTAAGGACTGGTTCTTAAAGCGGCAACCCAGGAACCTGTCGCCACCGCTGGAACTATAATGGCTCTGGTCTTGGACAAGTAACATGTACGGCTCTAGCTTGACAGTAGTTACCGACGGGCCGACGGAGTTATGGGAAGCATGGGTGAGAGTATGGTTTCTTCCACCAACGACGGGGTATCCGTCGGCTATGTCCCCGTGAGGCACAGTCCCGTGTTGGGAGCCACCGTATGGCGGGGGGCTCCACACGTTGCGCTATTTATTTTGTTGTTGATATTCTTTACCGCGCTTGGACACCATTGACCCCCTCGTGTCGCTACATGAGCGTTAGTCAATCTCGGTGCCTTGGGTCATGCTGCCTAGGTTGTACCATAACAGCTACTGTTTCGTTAGGGTGTCTTGTGAAAAGCCTCGTAGCGTCCCTATGCAGTCACACCTCAGAAGTGTTGATGTGCGTGGTTGGGTGCAAAGTTCCTTTGAACTTTTACGCGACTGGTGGGTAAAGGGCGAAACCTCTGCAGAGTGTATAATCTATCATGATAGCCTTGCTCAGGGTCACGAGCGGCCTGGATCCTTTTTGATTAGAAGTTGATGTTTATTATTGTTTAATGTTCACCTCTACTATATTAATTGGGTTACAACTGGGATTCATGTGAATGTAGTGATTATGATGATGTTAAAATGAAACAACTAAAATTGCTAATGCAGTACAGCCGTGTCAAGCCTTTCTTTTAAGCCTTCATTATCCGTGTTGTACTTGCTAAGTAAGACATTTACTTACACTTGCTATTCCACAAAATCTCGGATGGGTAACAGATGGATTAGATGGTACTGCTGCTGTTGAATTTCCTGAGGATCTGCCATTCTACTAGCTGTGCTCAACCAGTCGGTGTCCCCGTGGGTTATGGTTATCGGCTTCGTTTTCGTTTAGAGAGAGTTATTAATGAGACTTCCGCTGTGTTATTCATTTATTTGGGTCAAACTCTGATGTAAAACCATTTATTTTATTCGAGCATTGTATTCTGTTATCATATTTGTTCGCTATATGTGTAATGACTTCCTGGGAACACATATGGCCGCATTTCGGGTTTCTGTGTAAATCCGGGTGTGACAGATTGGTATCAGAGCCGTGCTGACTGTAGGATCGCAGCCTAGTTAGAACGGTTGATAAATCATTAGGAGACCACCATGATTTTGTTTTAGATCATTTAGTTACGTTTTTCAAAACCAGTGCTATCGAGTCTTGTGTGAATCATGTCTCTAGGTGCTTGATTTTGTTGTTATTATGCTTATGTTTGATTTGGATTTTTGTAATGATTATGATGGTCGTAGACGGGAGTCTATCTCCATCCAGATATAGGAATAAGGTTTAAGGAATATTAATGAATAAATAGTTGGGTTATCTATCCCCTTTTGCACTTCCTCTGTCTCACTCCCTATATCTCTGAATCATATCCTTTCAAGTACTGCTATCTTCTTATGCACCATCTGCAAGCATGGGATATCTATTACCGATTGACAGGAATACTGATGGGAGATATCTTGCTATGGTAGATGGTTAACACCAGAGGCAACCCCGGAGGTAGTGGAAGCAACAAGAACCAGAACCCACCTCCTCCACCCCCGCCAATCACCATGGAGCAGATGATGCAGATGCAACTCCAGCTGACACAGCAGATGGCGCAAACCATATCACTGATGCAGCAGAATCAGCAGAACCCGCCTCAACAGCACCACGTGCAGCCCAGAGATAAAAGGGGCGAGTTTATGAAGGGACGCCCTCCTACCTTCAACAAGTCTAGTGACCCAATGCAAGCAGAGGACTGGCTCAAGGCAGTGGAAAGACAGCTGGACATCGCACAGTGCAATGACAGGGAGAAGGTGTTATATGGACGTGGACAGCTCCAGGGAGCAGCTTTGGATTGGTGGGATGCGTACCAATATGCTCACCCCAATCGTGATCAGATCACTTGGCAGGAGTTCTGCGACAGCTTTCGTTCTCACCACGTGCCGGAAGCGCTGATGACCTTGAAGAAGAAGGAGTTCCTGGCATTGAAGCAGGAAGGTATGAGTGTCACCGCTTATCGTGACAAGTTCATTGAGTTGGCCCGTTATGCTCCAGAGGACGTGAATACTGATAGGAAGAAGCAGACCTGATTCTGAGATGGCCTGCATGATACACTCCAGTACCAGCTACTGTGCTCCAAGTTTGCCACCTTTCAAGAACTGGTGGATAGCGCACTACTGCTGGAGCACAAGCGTCGTGAGATGGAGGAAAAGAAGAGGAAGCTTCAAGGCCCACCGTCAGGAAGCAATGTTCGCCCCCGCTTCAATCCTCAGTAAGGAAACCAGCAGATGGTGACTCCACAGTGCTTCCAGGGACAGTCCGGTCCGATGAACCGCAACCAGTATCAGCAACGTCCCCATTACCAGCAACGTCCCCAGTACCTCCCAGCACCACCTCAGCAGCGTCTTCAGAACCAGCCACAGAATGGTCCTGTCCAACGCCCCAACCCGGCCAACAATGCACCTACGTCTCCAAGGTGTTTTGGTTGTGGTGAGCTGGGACACTATGCAAGCGCTTGTCCTCGCAAGGCTCAGAATGCCGTTGGTCAGAACAACAATCAGAGGGTTGGGCAACCGCAGAACCAGAACGGGAATCAACAGCAGAACCCAGCGAGAGGCAAGGTCAACCACATGGGTGCGGAAACTGCAGAAGGAGCAACGGATGTCGTTGTGGGTACGTTCCCTGTCAACTCGACTCTCGCAAATGTTTTGTTTGATACTGGAGCTTCGCATGCTTTCATATCTGCTGGCTTCGTGAAAAAGAACATGATGATCTTGCAACCTATGGGGAACCCCATGGTAGTTAGCTCACCCGGGGGAGAACAGCGTGCCAGTTTACGTTGCCCCTGTATCACCATCACAATAAGGGGGGTAGACTTTGTGGTCAACCCAATAGTCCTAGAAACCCTTGGGTTTGACTTGATTCTGGGTATGAGCTGGTTAGCCAGATATGATGGGGTGAATCAATGTTCCAAAAGAGCAGTGCAGCTGACAGCAAAGACTGGTGAGAAAGTGGAGTATCAAGCAGCTAGTCCCTTGGGGCACAACCAGATATACCAAGCCGAGGGTGTGGCACTGGAAGACATCAGAGTGGTGTGCGATTTTCCAGATGTGTTTCCCGAGGAGTTACCAGGTATGCCCCCAGACCGCGAAGTTGAATTTGTTATTGATCTTAAGCCTGGTACTGCACCAATAGCTAAGAGGCCATATAGAATGGGAGTAAAAGAACTAGAGAAACTTAAGGAGGAATTAAGGGCGTTGTTAGCAAAAGGGTATATTCGTCCTAGTTCTTCCCCTTGGGGAGCACCAGTTTTGTTTGTGGATAAGAAAGATGGGACCCAGAGAATGTGTGTGGATTATCGAGCTTTGAATGAATTGACCATCAAGAACAAGTATCCGCTGCCAAGGATTGATGATCTCTTCGACCAGTTGAAAGGAGCATGTGTGTTCTCTAAGATCGATTTCCGATCCGGTTACCATTAGATGAGGATACGAGTGACTGACATCCCCAAAACAGCCTTCACAACCCCATATGGTCTATATGAGTTCACTGTCATGTCTTTTGGTTTGACAAATGCACCGCATACTTCATGTATTTGATGAACAGTGTGTCCATGGACTATCTTGACAAATTCGTAGTGGTGTTCATTGACGATATTCTGGTTTTCTCCAAGAATGAGGAAGAGCATGAAGAACATCTGAGGTTGGTGATGCAGAGACTTCGTGAGCATCAGTTGTATGCCAAGCTGAGCAAGTGTGAGTTTTGGTTGAAGGAAGTAGCATTCTTGGGTCACGTGTTGTCCAATGGTGGAGTGGCAGTTGATCCGAAGAAGGTTAGTGATGTGTTGAGTTGGAATCCGCCTAAGGATGTGAGTGAAATCAGAAGTTTCCTTGGGATGGCCGGATACTATCGACGGTTCATTGAAGGATTCTCCAAGATTGCTAAATCCCTGACGGCGTTATTGGAGAAAAATGCTAAGTTTGTCTGGACAGATGAGTGTCAGGCTAGCTTTGTGGAATTGAAGAAGAGGTTGACAACGGCACCCGTGCTAGTGTTGCCGGATATAACCAAGAGTTTCTCTATCTACTGCGATACATCCCGTCTAAGACTGGGGTGTGTACTCATGCAGGAAGGCAGAGTAGTAGCTTATGCATCGAGGCATTTGAGGAAACATGAGCAGAACTACCCGACACACGATCTGGAGTTAGCAGCTGTGGTGCATGCTTTGAAGATTTGGAGGCATTACTTGATTGGTCATAAGTGTGAAATTTACACTGACCACAAGAGTCTCAAGTATGTGTTCACTCAGACAGATCTGAATATGAGGCAACGTCGTTGGTTAGAGTTGAGTAAGGACTACGACCTGGAGATTCATTATCATCCAGGGAAGGCCAACCTGGTGGCAGATGCTCTGAGTAGAAGGAGTTAAGTGAATAAGATCACGGGACATTGCTTACCGGAGGAACTCAGTTCAGAGTTTGAGAGGATGAGTCTGGGATTTGTGACCAGCATCACCGAGATGGCAGTAGAACCGACCTTGGAACAATTGATCCGAAAAGGACAGCTCGCAGATGAGAAGATCAAGGAGATCATGGAACTGGTGGCATTAGGAAAAGCCCCTGGTTTTCGAGTGGATGACAAAGGGACATTGTGGTATGAGAAGAGGATCTGTGTACCAGATATAGTGCAGATCAGGGATGCAATTCTCAGGGAAGCCCATGAATCGGCGTATTCGATACACCCGGGTAGTACCAAGATGTACCAAGACATCAAGGAGAGATTCTGGTGGTATGGATTGAAGCGTGATGTGGCAACCTATGTGGCTCTATGTGACACATGTCAGAGAGTCAAGGCTGAACATCAGAGGCCAGCAGGTTTGCTCCAGCCCCTGAAGGTACCTGAATGGAAGTGGGAAGAAGTCGGTATGGATTTCATAACTGGCTTACCTCGCACTCAGAGGGGATTTGACTCAATTTGGGTAATCGTGGATCGTCTGACCAAGGTGGCGAATTTCCTTCCAGTAAAGACCACCTACATGGGAGCCAGACTAGCGGAGTTGTATATGGAGAGGATTGTATGTTTGCATGGGGTATCGAAAAGAATAGTGTCAGATCGAGGTACCCAGTTCACATCACACTTTTGGCGACAACTACATGAGTCTATGGACACTAAGCTCCAGTTCAGTTAAGCTTACCATCCGCAGATAGATGGGCAAACAGAACGGACAAATCAGATATTGGAGAATATGCTGAGAGCTTGTGCTCTACAATATGGTGCTAGTTGGGACATGAGTTTACCGTATGCGGAATTCTCGTACAACAACAGCTATCAGAAGAGTTTGCAGATGGCACCATTCAAGGCACTATATGGCCGAAAGTGTAGGACACCACTATTCTGGAATCAGACTGGGGAGAGTCAGGTATTTGGACCTGAAATACTAAGAGAGGCAGAGCGACAAGTGCAGATAATCAGACAGAATCTGAAAGTGACACAATCCAGACAGAAGAGCTATGCAGATATCAGACGGAGGGATCTCAGCTTTGAAGTTGGAGACTTCGTGTATCTCAAGGTGTCACCAATGAGAGGCGTGAAGAGGTTCAACGTCAAGGGCAATTTAGCACCTCGATACATTGGACCATTCAAGGTACTTGGTCGGAAAGGTGAGGTAGCATATCAGCTAGAGCTACCAGAAAAGTTAGCAGGGGTACATGATGTGTTCCATGTGTCTCAGTTGAAAAAGTGCTTGCGAGTACCTGAGGAACAGATTCCGATTGATGAGCTGAATGTGGAGGAAGATCTTACCTATACTGAGCATCCTGTCAAGATTTTGGAGGTGTCAGAAAGAGTCACTAGAAATAAAGTGATCCGGATGTGCAAGGTTCAGTGGAGCCGCCATTCAGTGGATGAAGCGACTTGGGAAAGAGAAGAAGACCTCAGAGCTGAATATCCACATTTATTCCCATCCGCATCCGAATCTCGAGGACGAGATTCATCTTAAGGGGGGTAGGTTTGTAACACCCTAAAAATGCCTATTTTAAAATTTAGTAATTAAATTGCTTTTATTTAAGTAATGTTCATATTTATCTAGGAAGAAATAAATAATTTTTGGCAAAATAAAATCAAATATAAGGTTAGAAACATTTTTGTTGCATTCATGCCGTCTGCACTATGTTTTGTTTGTGTGCGGTTCAATTGGAATTTAAATTCTGTTTAAATTCAAATTTGAATCGTTGAGTTTGGAGCTCTAGAAAAGTTGTAGCAGCCCGAGTCCGTTTTCCCTCCCTGAAGTCTTTTTCCCGGCCGAGCTTGCCCCTCTTTCTATTTTCCCCGCAGCGGCCTAGTTCTCCCTTCCCCACTTGCGGCCCAGCCCGCGGCCTGCTCCGCTCTCGCAGCCCAGCTCCTCGCTCTCCCACTCCCGCGCCAGCCCGTCCCGCCCGCCAGTGGCCCAACGCGGCTCAGCAGCGCGGCCTGCAGCCCAGCTCAGCCCCGCAGTCGCTGCCGCACGGGACCCGCAGGTCGGACCCGTCCCCGACCTCCAGCCGGAGTTCGTTTCGGCCACGGAGTCCGGCCAAGGCCCGGCACGCACGCCGAGGACCACCGGGACTCTCCTCGGCCGCTCCATAAAAGCCGCAGCCGCGCCGCCCCCGAAGCCCGACCACTTGCCCGCTAATCCTAGCCCTAGCCGCCGACTTGCAGCGCCGCCGCTATAGCCGCCACCGCCGAGCTCCGCGCCGTCGTCGATCCGCCGCGTCGTCGCCGCTCCGCCGCCGCCGACCCTTCCAGGAGCTTCGCGAGAAGGTAACGAACCTTCCCGGCCCCTCCTTGCTCTCTCCCCCTCTGTCGCGTGCTCGCCGCCATCGCCCGAGCGCCGCCGCCGCCATTGCTCGTCGACCGCCGCCTCTGCTGCTTCGCCGCCGACGAGATCCACCCCGCTCGACTCGCCGTCGTCCCGCGCACCCGTAGTGCCAAGTCCCGCCCCGAACCGAGCCTCCTAGCGCTTTTGCGCGTCTCGCCGGCGAAGCGCCGCCGCAGCCGCCCGCAGCGCCGCCGTTCGTCGCGTCCCCGCCGGCGACTTTCCCCTCCCCGATATAATCCCCACTGTGTGATCCAAATCCTGCGGCCCAGATTCAACTGAGCCCGAGTCAAACTCGAGTCAATACCGGCCAACCCGAGTCAGCCGTGCCAGTTTTGCAAAAGAGCCCCTGACCTTTTTCGAAATCAAACAACGGTCCAGAACAATTCAAAAATAATTAGAATTAGGTCCTGATTTTTACAGAAAACCCTCTGTCCTTTTTAAAAATAGCACCCGAGGTCCTGTCTTGGTTAATTTGTGATTAAACCCTCCTGTTTTAATATAAAATTATGTTTTAGCCCCTGAGTTTTTGCAAATAAGCCCCTGGAACTTTTAAAACTTTGCCAGCAAGCCCCCGAACCGTAGAAACGCCATAACTTCTCCGTTTTAGCTCCGATTTGAGTGATCTTCGCGCTCACGTGTTCGTAGCGAAGCGTAGATTAGTTTTTCAGCCTTCTTTGCTTCTGTTGCTACTGTTTGGTGTACTGTTCTAAAAGATTAATATTGTTTGCATGTACTGGCCTGTGTGGATGCTTGTGTGTTGATGTATGAGTCCAGTCGGTGAGCCATACGCGTTTGAGTTCGAGGGTTACGAGGAGCATGACCAGCAGCAGCAGCAGAAGTTTGACGAAGGCAAGTATAGCACGGACAATCCTTGCTACCTAAACACACCTTTACATTATTTACTGCATATGCATGTGTCTAAATTGTTACCCTTTTAAGGTTGTACTAGCTTTGTTTATCCTATACCTTGATTACCTTGGGTTAATGCATTTGGGTAGAACTTTGCTAAGCGCAGCTACTGTCACCTTTGCTTAACTATTAATATTGACCTAAGGGTTCACTTCAATGTTAATGGTAAAACTTGCTTTTTAGCAACATGGATCAGGGAGCTACGGCATATGCTTCGTGCTTGGCCCTAGTGTCTCTCCGTAAGGACTGGTTCTTAAAGCGGCAACCCAGGAACCTGTCGCCACCGCTGGAACTATAATGGCTCTGGTCTTGGACAAGTAACATGTACGGCTTTAGCTTGACAGTAGTTACCGACGGGCCGACGGCGTTATGGGAAGCATGGGTGAGAGTATGGTTTGATCCACCAAGGACGGGGTATCCGTCGGCTATGTCCCCGTGAGGCACAGTCCCGTGTTGGGAGCCACCGTATGGCGGGGGGCTCCACACGTTGCACTATTTATTTTGTTATTGATATTCTTTACCGCGCTTGGACACCATTGACCCCCTCGTGTCGCTACATGATCGTCAGTCAATCTCGGTGCCTTGGGTCATGCTGCTTAGGTTGTACCATGTCACACCCGGATTTACACAGCAAACCCGAGATGCGGCCATATGTGTTCCCAGGAAGTCATTACACATATAGCAAACAAATATGATAATAGAACACAATGCTCAATTAATATAAAAGGGTTTTACATCAGAGTTTGACTCAAACTTAAAGAGAATTACAGCGGAAGACTTTAAACAGAACTCTCTCTCTATTCCAAACGAAACGAGGCCGAAGTCCACAACTCCACAGGGACACTGACTGGTTGAGCACAGCTTAGTAGAAAGGCAGATCTTCAGGAAACTCGACAACAGCAGTACCTTCTAAACCATCTGTTACCCATCCGGGATTTTGCCCAAAAATAATAACAACAGCAAGTGTAAGTAACAGAGTTACTTAGCAAATACAACACAGATTATGAAGGCTAAAAAGTAAGGCTTGACTCAGCTGAACTGCATTAGCATTTTTAGTTGGCTGATTTTAGTTTGATTCAAGGGTCTCTCGAGGGTATTCGAGGGAGTCTCGAAGGTATTTGAGGGTATCTCGAGGATACAACATTTATGTGAATCCCGGTTGAATTTCCCCAATTAATAAAGTAGAAGTAGGCATTAAACAGTAATAATAAACATCATCTTCTAATCAAAAAGGATCCAGGCCGCTCTTTGACCCTGAGCAAGCCTATCATGATAGAATGTACACTCTGCAGAGGTTTCGCCCTTTACCCACCAGTCGCGTAAAAGTTCAAAGAACTTTGCACCCAACCATGCGGAGGTGGATCAGACCTCACAAATCACACTTTCCGAGGTGTGACCGCATAGGGACGCTACGAGGCTTTTCACAAGACACTTTAACAAAACAGTAGCTGTTATGGTACAACCTAGGCAGCATGACCCAAGGCACCGAGATTGACTGACTCCCAGGGCGCTCCGAATAGGAGGGTCAATGGCGTCCAAGCGCGGAAGAAAAATAACAGCAATAGCAGAATAAGATAGCGCAACGTGTGGAACCTCCGCCAAACGGAAGCTCCCAACACGGGACTGTGCCTCACGAGGGCATAGCCAATGGCTATTCCGTCCTCAGTGGATCAAACCATACTCTCACCCATGCTTCCCATAACGCCGGTGGCCCACCGATAACCACTGTTGAATTAGAGCCGTACAAGTTACTTGTCCAAGACCAGAGCCATTATAGTTCCGGCGGTGGCGACAGGCTCCTGGGTTGCCGCTTTAAGAACCAGTCCTTACGGAGAGACACTAGGGCCAGGCTCGAAGCATACGCCCTAGCTCCCTGATCCAAGTTGCTAAAAAGCAAATTTTACCATTAACGTTGAAGTGAACCATTAAGTCATGATTAATAGTGAAATAATTGTGACAGTAGTTGCGCCTAGCAAATTTCTACCCAAATGCAAATAAACCCAAGGTAATCAAGGTAAAGGATAAACAGACTAGGTACAACCTTAATAGGATCAAAATTAGACACATGCATATGCCGTAATTAATGGGTAAAGGTGTTTAGGTAGCAAGGATTGTCCGTGCTGTACTTGCCTTCTACAAAGTGCTGCTGCTGCTGCTGTTCCTGATACTACTGGTCCCGGTACCCCTCGAACTCGAACGCGTACTGCTCACCAACTAGACTCTCGAAGGAACACACAAGCAACCGAACAAGCCAGTACATGCAAACAATATTAATCTATTAGAACAATACACCAAACAATAAAGAACAGAAGAAAGAAAGCTTCGAAACTAATCTACGCTTCGCTACGATCACAAGAACGCGAAAATTACTCAAATCGGAGCTAAAACAGAGAAGCTATGGCGTCTCTACGGTTCGAGGCTAAACTGCGAAAGTTTCGAGGGTTTTCCTGTTAAAAGACAAAACTGGGCCCCAGGCACAACTTTAAAAACTTGCAGGGGTTAAAACAAAAGAAAAAGGACTTATTTGTAAATACTTTTGAACTAAGTTGGACTGCGGGTTGATCTCAAAAACGTGAAGGCTTCTTTTGCAAAACAGTCAGCTTCGAAGGCACCCTCCGGTTCGAGCAGGGCCTCAAACTGACGCGGCGGTGTTGGATCTAGATCTAATGGCTCAAAACAAAACGGCTTTTCGAGGGGTATGCTGGCTTTGAGGCTTGACGCTAGCGACGCTCGAACAAAGCGGCGGAGAAACTACTGGGTCGACAGCGGACCAAAATTAGCGCAGAGTATGGCAAGAATCGGAGCAAGAACGCTATGGAGAGCTTCGGGTTTTCAAGGCGAACCTCCTGGAGTGCTTTCCGACGAGTGCGAAGCTCCGACGGCGAAGATCGAGGGTGGGTCTCGAGGGAGGCGGAACTTCTTCCGATGAGAACGGTCTTGCGTGAGGCGGAACTTCTCGGCGAGAACGACAACTAGGGTTGCGGCACGATTGGGATGAATTGAAAGGAGAATCAAGGCGGCGACTAAAGGCGACTATAAATAGAGCAAAGTCTGATCTCGAGTCCAAGTCTTGGCGTGCGCGTCAGGGAAAGATTCGGCGAAGGCGGCAGCGTCGGAGTCGGTCTCGAGCTAGAGTCCTTGTCGAAGACGACGGTCTCGAAAGGGAAACGGCCCAGCGCCAGAAAAGGAATTTAGAGGGCAAGCCCTAAAGCAAAATTTGAAATTGGATTTTTAAAATCCGATTTGAACTTCAAACAAACGAAACTCAATGCAGCCAGCATGAATGCATCAAAAGTGTTTCTAGCCTTATCTTTGATTTTATTTCTCATAAATAATTGTTTTCACTAGATATATATGAGCATAAATTAAATAAAAGCGATTTAATTACTAAATTTCAAAATGGGCATTTTTAGGGTGTTACAAACCTACCCCCCTTAAGATGAATCTCGTCCTCGAGATTCGGATGCGGACGGGAATAACTGTGGATACTCTGCTCTGAGGTCTTCCTCTCTTTCCCAAGTTGCTTCATCCTCTGAATGACGACTCCACTGAACCTTGCACATCTTGATCACCTTGTTTCTGGTGACTCTCTCTGATTCTTCCAAAATTCTGATAGGATGCTCAGTATAGGTAAGATCTTCCTCTACATTCAGCTCATCAATCGGAATTTGTTCCTCAGGTACTCGCAAGCACTATTTCAATTGAGATACATGGAACACATCGTGTACTCCGGCTAACTTCTCTGGTAGCTCTAACTGATATGCGACCTGCCAAGTACCTCGAACGGTCCAATATATCGAGGTGCTAGCTTGCCCTTCATGTTGAACCTCTTCACGCCTCTCATTGGTGACACCTTGAGATACACGAAGTCTCCCACCTCGAAATTGAGGTCCCTTCGTCGGTTATCTGCATAACTCTTCTGTCTGGATTGTGCCACTTTCAAATTCTGCCTGATTATCTGCACTTGCCGTTCGGCCTCTCTTAGTACCTCAGGTCCAAACACCTGACTTTCTCCAGTCTGATTCCAGAACAGTGGTGTCCTACACTTTCTGCCATACAGGGCCTCGAATGGCGCCATCTGCAAACTCTTCTGATAACTGTTGTTGTATGAAAACTCTGCGTATGGTAAACTCTTGTCCCAACTGACACCATATTGTAGAGCACATGCCCTCAACATATCCTCCAATATCTGATTCGTACGTTCTGTCTGCCCATCTGTCTGCGGATGGTAAGTTGAACTGAACTGTAGCTTAGTGTCCATAGACTCATGCAATTGTCGCCAAAAATGTGATGTGAATTGGGTACCTCGATCTGACACTATTCTTTTCGGTACCCCGTGCAAACACACAATCCTCTCCATATACAATTCTGCTAGTCTGGCTCCTGTGTAGGTGGTCTTTACTGGAAGAAAATGTGCTAAATTGCCCTTGACGTTGAACCTCTTCACGCCTCTCATTGGTGACACCTTGAGATACACGAAGTCTCCAACTTCAAAGCTGAGATCCCTCCGTCTGATATCTGCATAGCTCTTCTGTCTGGATTGTGTCACTTTCAGATTCTGTCTGATTATCTGCACTTGTCGCTCTGCCTCTCTTAGTATTTCAGGTCCAAATACCTGACTCTCCCCAGTCTGATTCCAGAATAGTGGTGTCCTACACTTTCGGCCATATAGTGCCTTGAATGGTGCCATCTGCAAACTCTTCTGATAGCTGTTGTTGTACGAGAATTCCGCATACGGTAAACTCATGTCCCAACTAGCACCATATTGTAGAGCACAAGCTCTCAGCATATTCTCCAATATCTGATTTGTCCATTCTGTTTGCCCATCTATCTGCGGATGGTAAGCTTAACTGAACTGGAGCTTAGTGTCCATAGACTCATGTAGTTGTCGCCAAAAGTGTGATGTGAACTGGGTACCTCGATCCGACACTATTCTTTTCGATACCCCATGCAAACATACAATCCTCTCCATATACAACTTCGCTAGTCTGGCTTCCGTGTAGGTGGTCTTTACTGGAAGGAAATGCGCCACCTTGGTCAGACGATCCACGATTACCCAAATTGAGTCAAATCCCCTCTGAGTGCGAGGTAAGCCAGTGATGAAATCCATACTGACTTCTTCCCACTTCCATTCAGGTACCTTCAGGGGTTGGAGCAAACCTGCTGGCTTCTGATGTTCAGCCTTGACTCTCTGACATGTGTCACATAGAGCTACGTATGTGGCCACATCTCTCTTCATTCCGTACCACCAAAATCCCTCTTTGATATCTTGGTACATTTTGGTACTACCTGGGTGTATTGAATATGCCGATTCATGGGCTTCTCTGAGAATTGCATCCCTGATCTGTACTATATCTGGTACACAGATCCTCTTCTCATACCACAACGTTCCTTGCTCATCCACTCGAAAACCAGGGGCTTTTCCTAACGCTACAAGTTCCACAATCCCCTTGATCTTTTCATCTGAGAGCTGTCCTTTTCTGATCTCCTGTTCCAAGGTCGGTTGTACTGCCAACTCGGTGATGCTGGTCACAAATCCCAGACTCATCCTTTCAAACTCTGAACTGAGTTCCTCCGGTAAACAACGTCCCGTGATCTTATTCACGTAACTCCTTCTACTAAGGGCATCTGCCACCAGGTTGGCCTTCCCTGGGTGGTAATGAATCTCCAGGTCGTAATCCTTGATCAACTCTAGCCATCGACGTTGCCTCATATTCAGATCTGACTGTGTGAACACATACTTGAGACTCTTGTGGTCAGTGTAAATATCACACTTATGTCCAATCAAGTAATGCCTCCAAATCTTCAAAGCATGCACCACAGCTGCTAATTCCAGATCATGGGTCGGGTAATTCTGCTCATGCTTCCTCAACTGCCTCGAAGCATAGGCCACTACTCTGCCTTCTTGCGTGAGTACACATCCCAATCCTAGACGAGATGCATCGCAGTAGATAGAGAAGCTCTTGGTAATATCTGGCAACACAAGCACAGGTGCTGTTGTCAGCCTCGTCTTCAGACCCTCGAAGCTGGCTTGACATGCCTCGGTCCAGACAAACTTGGTGTTTTTCTCTAGTAACGCCGTCAGGGGTTTAGCAATTTTGGAGAATCCTTCAATGAACCGTCGATAGTATCCGGCCATTCCAAGGAAACTTCTAATTTCACTCACATCCTTAGGCGGATTCCAACTCAACACATCACTAACCTTCTTCGGATCAACTGCCACTCCACCATTGGACAGTACGTGTCCCAAGAATGCTACTTCCTTCAACCAAAACTCACACTTGCTCAGCTTGGCATACAACTGATGCTCTCGAAGTCTCTGCATCACCAATCTCAGATGTTTTTCATGCTCTTCCTCATTCTTGGAGAAAACCAGAATATCATCAATGAACACTACCACGAATTTATCAAGATAGTCCATGAACACACTGTTCATCAAATACATGAAGTATGCCGGTGCATTTGTCAAACCGAAGGACATGACAGTGAACTCATATAAACCATATCGAGTTGTGAAAGCTGTCTTGGGGATGTCAGACACTCGTATCCTCATCTGATGGTAACCGGATCGGAGATCGATCTTAGAGAACACACATGCTCCTTTCAACTGGTCGAAGAGGTCATCAATCCTTGGCAACGGGTACTTGTTCTTGATGGTCACTTCATTCAAAGCTCGATAATCCACACACAATCTCTGAGTCCCATCTTTCTTATCCACAAACAGAACTGGTGCTCCCCAAGGGGATGAACTAGGACGAATAAACCCTTTTGCTAACAATGCCTTTAATTCCTCCTTAAGTTTTTCTAATTCTTTTACTCCCATTCTATATGGCCTCTTAGCTATAGGTGCAGTACCAGGTTTAAGATCAATAACAAATTCAACCTCGCGGTCTGGGAGCATACCTGGTAACTCATCTGGAAACACATCTGGGAAATCGCACACCACTCTGATGTCTTCCAGTGCTACACCCTCGGCTTGATAGATCTGATTATGTCCCGTGGGACAGCTGCTTGATACTCCACTTTCTCACCAGTCTTCGCTGTCAATTGCACTGTTCTTTTGGCACATTGAATCACCCCACCATATCTGGCTAACCAACTCATACCCAAAATCAAGTCAAACCCAAGGGTTTCTAGGACTATTGGGTTCGCCACAAAGTCTACCCCCCTTATTGTGACGGTGATACAGGGGCAACGTAAAGTGGCTCGCTGTTCTCCCCCAGGTGAACTAACTACCATGGGGTTCCCCATAGGTTGCAAGATCATCATGTTCTTTTTCACGAAAGTAGTAGATATGAAAGCATGTGAAGCTCCAGTATCAAACAAAACAGTTGCGAGAGTCGAGTTGATAGGGAACGTACCCACAACGACATTTGTTGCTCCTTCGGTGGTTTCAGCACCCATGTGGTTGACCTTGCCCCTCACTGGATTCTGCTGCTGGTTCCCATTCTGGTTCTGCGGTTGTCCAACCCTCGAATTACTGTTCTGATCGACGGTGTTCTGGACCTTTCGAGGGCAGGCGTTGGCATAGTGTCCCAGATCACCACATCCGAAACACCTTGGTGCTGTAGGTGTATTGCCGGTCGGATTGGGGTGTTGAGCAGGACCATTCGGTGGCTGGTTCGAGGGTCGCTGCTGAGGTGGTGCTGGTAGGTACGGGGGACGCTGATGATACTGGGGTCGTAGCTGATACTGGTTGCGGTTCATCGAACCGGACTGTCCTTGGAAACGCTGCGGGGTTACCATCTGCTGGTTTCCTTGCTGGGGATTGAAGCGGGGTCGAACATAGCTTCCTGACGGTGTGCCTTGAAGCTTCCTCTTCTTTTCCTCCATCTCACGGCGCTTGTACTCCAGCAAAAGTGCGCTATCCACCAGTTCTTGAAAAGTGGCGAATTTGGAACACAGGAGCTGGTACTGGAGTGTATCATGCAGGCCATCACGGAATCGGGTCTGCTTCTTCCTATCCGTATTCACGTCCTCTGGAGCATAACGGGCCAATTCAATGAACTTGTCACGATAAGCGGTGACACTCATACCTTCTTGCTTCAATGCCAGGAACTCCTTCTTCTTCAAGGTCATCAGCGCTTCCGGCACGTGGTGAGAACAGAAACTGTCGCTGAACTCCTGCCAAGTGATCTGATCACGATTAGGGTGAGCATATTGGTACGCATCCCACCAATCCAAAGCTGCTCCCTGGAGCTGTCCACTTCCATATAACACCTTCTCCCGGTCGTTGCACTGTGCGATGTCCAGCTGTCGTTCCACTGCCTTGAGCCAGTCCTCTGCTTGCATTGGGTCGCTAGGCTTGTTGAAGGTAGGAGGGCGTCCCTTCATAAACTCGCCCCTTTTATCTCGGGGTTGCACGTAGTGCTGTTGAGGCGGGTTCTGCTGATTCTGCTGCATCAGTGCTATGGTTTGCGCCATCTGCTGTGTCAGCTGGAGTTGCATCTGCATCATCTGCTCCATGGTGAGTGGGGGTGGTGGAGGTGGTGGATTCTGATTCTGGTTGCTTCCACTGCCTCCGGGGTTGCCTCTGGTGTTAACCATCTACCATAGTAAGATATCTCTCATCAGTATTCCCGTTAAGCGGTAATAGATAACCCATGCTTGCAGATGGTGCACAAGAAGATAGCAGTACTTGGAAGGATATGATCGAGAGTAAGACAGAGGAAGTGCAGAGGAGATAGAAAACCCAACTATTTATTCACTAATATTCCTTAAACCTTAGTCCTATAACTAGATGGAGATAGACTCGCGTCTATGACCATCACAATCATTACAAAAATCCAAATCAAACATAAGCATAATAGCAATCAAATCAAGCACCTAAGGACATGATTCACACAAGACTCGACAGCACTGGTTTTGAAAAACGTGACTAAATGATCTGAAACAAAAATCATGGTGGTCTCCTAATGGTTTATCAACCGTTCTAACTAGGCTGCGTTCCTACAGCCAGCACGGCTCTGATACCAATCTGTCACACCCGGATTTACACAACAAACCCGAGATGCGGCCATATGTGTTCCCAGGAAGTCATTACACATATAGCAAACAAATATGATAATAGAACACAATGCTCAATTAATATAAAAGGGTTTTACATCAGAGTTTGACTCAAACTTAAAGAGAATTACAGCGGAAGACTTTAAACAGAACTCTCTCTCTATTCCAAACGAAATGAGGCCGAAGTCCACAACTCCACACGGACACTGACTGGTTGAGCACAGCTTAGTAGAAAGGCAGATCTTCAGGAAACTCGACAACAGCGGTACCTTCTAAACCATCTGTTACCCATCCGGGATTTTGCCCAAAAATAATAACAACAGCAAGTGTAAGTAACAGAGTTACTTAGCAAATACAACACAGATTATGAAGGCTAAAAAAGTAAGGCTTGACTCAGCTGAACTGCATTAGCATTTTTAGTTGGCTGATTTTAGTTTGATTCGAGGGTCTCTCGAGGGTATTCGAGGGAGTCTCGAAGGTATTTGATGGTATCTCGAGGATACAACATTTATGTGAATCCCGGTTGAATTTCCCCAATTAATAAAGTAGAAGTAGGCATTAAACAGTAATAATAAACATCATCTTCTAATCAAAAAGGATCCAGGCCGCTCTTTGACCCTGAGCAAGGCTATCATGATAGATTGTACACTCTGCAGAGGTTTCGCCCTTTACCCACCAGTCGCGTAAAAGTTCAAAGAACTTTGCACCCAACCACGCGGAGGTGGATCAGACCTCACAAATCACACTTCCGAGGTGTGACCGCATAGGGACGCTACGAGGCTTTTCACAAGACACTTTAACAAAACAGTAGCCGTTATGGTACAACCTAGGCAGCATGACCCAAGGCACCGAGATTGACTAACTCCTAGGGCACTCCGAATAGGAGGGTCAATGGCGTCCAAGCGCGGAAGAAAAATAACAGCAATAGCAGAATAAGATAGCGCAACGTGTGGAACCTCCGCCAAACTGAAGCTCCCAACACGGGACTGTGCCTCACGAGGGCATAGCCAACGGCTATTCCGTCCTCGGTTGATCAAACCATACTCTCACCCATGCTTCCCATAACGCCGGTGGCCCACCGATAACCACTGTTGAATTAGAGCCGTACAAGTTACTTGTCCAAGACCAGAGCTATTATAGTTCCGGCGGTGGCGACAGGCGCCTGGGTTGCCGCTTTAAGAACCAGTCCTTACGGAGAGACACTAGGGCCAGGCTCGAAGCATACGCCCTAGCTCCCTGATCCAAGTTGCTAAAAAGCAAATTTTACCATTAACGTTGAAGTGAACCATTAAGTCATGATTAATAGTGAAATAATTGTGACAGTAGTTGTGCCTAGCAAATTTCTACCCAAATGCAAATAAACCCAAGGTAATCAAGGTAAAGGATAAACAGACTAGGTACAACCTTAATAGGATCAAAATTAGACACATGCATATGCCGTAATTAATGGGTAAAGGTGTTTAGGTAGCAAGGATTCTCCGTGCTGTACTTGCCTTCTACAAAGTGTTGCTGCTGCTGCTGTTCCTGATACTGCTGGTCCCGGTACCCCTCGAACTCGAACGCGTACTGCTCACCAACTAGACTCTCGAAGGAACACACAAGCAACCGAACAAGCCAGTACATGCAAACAATATTAATCTATTAGAACAGTACACCAAACAATAAAGAACAGAAGAAAGAAAGTTTCGAAACTAATCTACGCTTCGCTACGATCACAAGAACGTGAAAATTACTCAAATCGGAGCTAAAACAGAGAAGCTATGGCGTCTCTACGGTTCGAGGCTAAACTGCGAAAGTTTCGAGGGTTTTCCTGTTAAAAGACAAAACTGGGCCCCGGGCGCAACTTTAAAAACTTGCAGGGGTTAAAACAAAAGAAAAAGGACTTATTTGTAAATACTTTTGAACTAAGTTGGACTGCGGGTTGATCTCAAAAACGTGAAGGCTTCTTTTGCAAAACAGTCAGCTTCGAAGGCACCCTCCGGTTCGAGCAGGGCCTCGAACTGACGCGGCGGTGTTGGATCTAGATCTAATGGCTCAAAACAAAACGGCTTTTCGAGGGGTATGCTGGCTTCGAGGCTTGACGCTAGCGACGCTCGAACAAAGCGGCGGAGAAACTACTGGGTCGACAGCGGACCAAAATTAGCGCAGAGTATGGCAAGAATCGGAGCAAGAACGCTATGGAGAGCTTCGGGTTTTCAAGGCGAACCTCCTGGAGTGCTTTCCGAGGAGTGCGAAGCTCCGACGGCGAAGATCGAGGGTGGGTCTCGAGCGAGGCGGAACTTCTTCCGATGAGAACGGTCTTGCGTGAGGCGGAACTTCTCGGCGAGAACGACAACTAGGGTTGCGGCACGATTGGGATGAATTGAAAGGAGAATCAAGGCGGCGACTAAAGGCGACTATAAATAGAGCAAAGTCCGATCTCGAGTCCAAGTCTTGGCGTGCGCGTCAGGGAAAGATTCGGCGAAGGCGGCAGCGTCGGAGTCGGTCTCGAGCTAGAGTCCTTGTCGAAGACGACGGTCTCGAAAGGGAAACGGCCCAGCGCCAGAAAAGGAATTTAGAGGGCAAGCCCTAAAGCAAAACTTGAAATTGGATTTTTAAAATCCGATTTGAACTTCAAACAAACGAAACTCAATGCAGCAGCATGAATGCATCAAAAGTGTTTCTAGCCTTATCTTTGATTTTATTTCTCATAAATAATTGTTTTCACTAGATATATATGAGCATAAATTAAATAAAAGCGATTTAATTACTAAATTTCAAAATGGGCATTTTTAGGGTGTTACATACCATAACGGCTACTGTTTCGTTAGGGTGTCTTGTGAAAAGCCTCGTAGCGTCCCTATGCAGTCACACCTCGGAAGTGTTGATGTGCGTGGTTGGGTGCAAAGTTCCTTTGAACTTTTACGCGACTGGTGGGTAAAGGGCGAAACCTCTGCAGAGTGTATAATCTATCATGATAGGCTTGCTCAGGGTCACGAGCGGCCTGGATCCTTTTTGATTAGAAGTTGATGTTTATTATTGTTTAATGTTCACCTCTACTATATTAATTGGGTTACAACTAGGATTCATGTGAATGTAGTGATTATGATGATGTTAAAATGAAACAACTAAAATTGCTATGATGGTACCAAGACATCAAGGAGAGATTCTGGTGGTATGGATTGAAGCGTGATGTGGCAACCTATGTGGCTCTATGTGACACATGTCAGAGAGTTAAGGCTGAACATCAGAGGCCAGCAGGTTTGCTCCAGCCCCTGAAGGTACCTGAATGGAAGTGGGAAGAAGTCGGTATGGATTTCATCACTGGCTTACCTCGCACTCAGAGGGGATTTGACTCAATCTGGGTAATCGTGGATCGTCTGACCAAGGTGGCGCATTTCCTTCCAGTAAAGACCACCTACACGGGAGCTAGACTAGCGGAGTTGTATATGGAGAGGATTGTATGTTTGCATGGGGTACCGAAAAGAATAGTGTCAGATCGAGGTACCCAGTTCACATCACACTTTTGGCGACAACTGCATGAGTCTATGGACACTAAGCTCAGTTCAGTTCAGCTTACCATCCGCAGACAGATGGGCAGACAGAACGGACAAATCAGATATTGGAGGATATGTTAAGAGCTTGTGCTCTACAATATGGTGCTAATTGGGATAGGAGTTTACCGTACGCGGAATTCTCGTACAACAACAGCTATCAAAAGAGTTTGCAGATGGCACCATTCGAGGCACTGTATGGCCGAAAGTGTAGGACACCACTATTCTGGAATCAGACTGGGGAGAGTCAGGTATTTGGACCTGAAATACTAAGAGAGGCAGAGCGACAAGTGCAGATAATCAGACAGAATCTGAAAGTGGCACAATCCAGACAGAAGAGCTATGCAGATATCAGACGGAGGGATCTCAGCTTTGAAGTTGGAGACTTCGTGTATCTCAAGGTGTCACCAATGAGAGGCGTGAAGAGGTTCAACGTCAAGGGAAAGTTAGCACCTCGATACATTGGACCGTTCAAGGTACTTGGTCGGAAAGGTGAGGTAGCATATCAGCTAGAGCTACCAGAAAAGTTAGCAGGGGTACATGATGTGTTCCATGTGTCTCAGTTGAAAAAGTGCTTGCAAGTACCTGAGGAACAGATTCCGATTGATGAGCTGAATGTGGAGGAAGATCTTACCTATACTAAGCATCCTGTCAAGATTTTGGAGGTGTCAGAAAGAGTCACCAGAAATAAAGTGATCCGGATGTGCAAGGTTCAGTGGAGCCGCCATTCAGTGGATGAAGCGACTTGGGAAAGAGAAGACCTCAGAGCTGAATATCCACATTTATTCCCATCCACATCCGAATCTCGAGGACGAAATTCATCTTAAGGGGGTTAAATTGCTTTTATTTAAGTAATGTTCATATTTATCTAGGAAGAAATAAATAATTTTTGGAAAAATAAAATCAAATATAAGGTTAGAAACATTTTTGTTGCATTCATGTCGTCTGCATTGTGTTTTGTTTGTGTGCAGTTCAATTGGAATTTAAATTCTGTTTAAATTCGAATTTGAATCATTGAGTTTGGAGTTCTAGAAAAGTTGTAGCAGCCCGAGTCCGTTTTCCCTCCCTGAACTCTTTTTCCCGGCCGAGCTTGCCCCTCTTTCTTTTCTCCCCGCAGCGGCCCAGTTCTCCCTTCCCCACTTGCGGCCCAGCCCGCGGCCTGCTCCGCTCTCGCAGCCTAGCTCCTCGCTCTCCCACTCCCGCGCCAGCCCGTCCCGCCCGCCAGTGGCCCAACGCGGCCCAGCAACGCGGCCTGCAGCCCAGCTCAGCCCCGCAGTCGCTGCCGCGCGGGACCCGCAGGTCGGACCCGTCCCCGACCTCCAGCCGGAGTTCGACTCGGCCACGGAGTCCGGCCGAGGCCCGGCACGCACGCCAAGGACCACCGGGACTCTCCACGGCCGCTCCATAAAAGCCGCAGCCGCGCCGCCCCCGAAGCCCGACCACCTGCCCGCTAATCCTAGCCCTAGCCGCTGAATTGCCATAGCCGCTAATCCTAGCCATAGCCGCCACCGCCGAGCTTCGCGCCGTCGTCGATCCGCCGCGTCGTCGCCGCTCCGCCGCCGCCGACCCTTCCAGGAGCTTCGCGAGAAGGTAACGAACCTTCCCGGCCCCTCCTTGCTCTCTCTCCCCCTCTGTCGCGTGCTCGCCGCCATCGCCCGAGCACCGCCGCCGCCATTGCTCGTCAACCGCCGCCTCTGGTGCTTCGCCGCCGACGAGATCCACCCCGCTCGACTCGCCGTCGTCCCGCGCACCCGTAGCGCCAAGTCCCGCCCCGAACCGAGCCTCCTAGCGCTTTTGCGCGTCTCGCCGGCGAAGCGCCGCCGGAGCCGCCCGCAGCGCCGCCGCTCGTCGCGTCCCCGCCGGCGACTTTCCCCTCCCCGATCTAATCCCCACCGTCTGATCCAAATCCTGCGGCCCAGATTTAACTGAGCCCGAGTCAAACTCGAGTCAATACCGGCCAACCCGAGTCAGCCGTGCCAGTTTTGCAAAAGAGCCCCTGACCTTTTTCGAAATCAACCCGCGGTCCAGAACAATTCAAAAAAAGTAGAATTAGGTCCTGATTTTTACAGAAAACCCCTGTCCTTTTTAAAAATAGCACCCGAGGTCCTGTCTTGGTTAATTTGCGATTAAACCCTCCTGTTTTAATATAAAATTATGTTTTAGCCCCTGAGTTTTTGCAAATAAGCCCCTGGAACTTTTAAAACTTTGCTAGCAAGCCCCCGAACCGTAGAAACGCCATAACTTCTCCGTTTTAGCTCCGCTTTGAGTGATCTTCGCGCTCACGTGTTCGTAGCGAAGCGTAGATTAGTTTTTCAGCCTTCTTTCCTTCTGTTGCTACTGTTTGGTGTACTGTTCTAAAAGATTAATATTGTTTGCATGTACTGGCCTGTGTGGATGCTTGTGTGTTGATGTATGAGTCCACTCGGTGAGCCATACGCGTTTGAGTTCGAGGGCTATGAGGAGCAGGACCAGCAGCAGCAGCAGTTTGACGAAGGCAAGTATAGCACGGACAATCCTTGCTACCCAAACACACCTTTACATTATTTACTGCATATGCATGTGTCTAAATTGTTACCCTTTAAAGGTTGTACTAGCTTTGTTTATCCTATACCTTGATTACCTTGGGTTATTGCATTTGGGTAGAACTTTGCTAAGCGCAGCTACTGTCACCTTTGCTTAACTGTTAATCTTGACCTAATGGTTCACTTCAATGTTAATGGTAAAACTTGCTTTTTAGCAACATGGATCAGAGAGCTAGGGCATACGCTTCGTGCTTGGCCCTAATGTCTCTCCGTAAGGACTGGTTCTTAAAGCGGCAACCCAGGAACCTATCGCCATCGCTGGAACTATAATGGCTCTGGTCTTGGACAAGTAACATGTACGGCTCTAGCTTGACAGTAGTTACCGACGGGCCGACGGTGTTATGGGAAGCATGGGTGAGAGTATCTGTCGAGGACGGGGTATCTGTCAGCTATGTCCCCGTGAGGCACAGTCCCGTGTTGGGAGCCACCGTATGGCGGGGGGCTCCACACGTTGCGCTATTTATTTTGTTGTTGATATTCTTTACTGCGCTTTAACGCCATTGACCCCCTCGTGTCGCTACATGAGCGTCAGTCAATCTCGGTGCCCTGGGTCATGCTGCCTAGGTTGTACCATAACGGCTACTGTTTTGTTAGGGTGTCTTGTGAAAAGCCTTGTAGCGTCCCTATGCAGTCACACCTCGGAAGTGTTGATGTGCGTTGTTGGGTGTAAAGTTCCTTTGAACTTTTACGCGATTGGTGGGTAAAGGGCGAAACCTCTGCAGAGTGTATAATCTATGATGATAGCCTTGCTCAGGGTCACGAGCGGCCTGGATCCTTTTTTATTAGAAGTTGATGTTTATTATTGTTTAATGTTCACCTCTACTATATTAATTGGGTTACAACTGGGATGCATGTGAATGTAGTGATTATGATGATGTTAAAATGAAACAACTAAAATTGCTAATGCAGTACAGCCATGTCAAGCCTTTGTTTTAAGCCTTCATTATCCGTGTTGTACTTGCTAAGTAAGACATTTACTTACACTTGCTATTCCACAAAATCCCAGATGGGTAACAGATGGATTAGATGGTAATGCTGCTGTTGAATTTCCTGAGGATCTGCCATTCTACTAGCTGTGCTCAACCAGTCGGTGTCCCCGTGGGTTATGGTTATCGGCTTCGTTTTCGTTTAGAGAGAGTTATTAATGAGACTTCCGCTGTGTTATTCATTTATTTGAGTCAAACTCTGATGTAAAACCATTTATTTTATTCGAGCATTGTATTCTGTTATCATATTTGTTCGCTATATGTGTAATGACTTCCTAGGAACACATATGGCCGCATTTCGGGTTTCTGTGTAAATCCGAGTGTGACTGCTGAACCGGTCAGTTCGCCCAGACTGGCCAGTTCGCCCGAACTGCCTAGTTCGGCCGAACTGGCCCCCGGGGCTCGGTCCATCGTGCCATGCGTTCCTGTGTCGTTCCTGTACTCGTGCAACTCTCTGTTAGACAGGGCATTCTCCGGTCGGCTCAAATGCACCGACTGGAGCGACAATTTTATCTTCTTTCTTGCAAACAATTCAAACTTTATTTATTCAATAAGCTAAGATTGGAAACAAATATTTGGAAGGGAAATTTCAGAGCACCCTAAACATTGATCTAAACAAATAAATGAATCAAGCAACTAGCAAACCAAACTAAACTAACGGTGCTCTATCTAAAAACGGGACGACCGCGGGACTACTCTGAAGGCGGTCCATAGAGATCTTCATGTCCCGTGGCCTTGAAGAGCCTCTTGAGCTTTGCGCACAGGGCCTTGTGGAGGAGTTCCATCTTGTCCTCCCATTCCATTCGTGCGAGCTCGCCCTCCACCACCTTCTCATCCAGGTGGTTGATCCTCTGCTTCAGGCTCTCCACGGTGGGCGGCTTCTCTTCTTCTTCTTCATTGTCCTCCTCATCAGAGAACGCCATGTCCCCGGGCAGCCCTTTGATGGATGGGGGCTGCCTGTGGCGCCGGACTCTGGGGTGGTGCCGTGGCGGAGAGGACTGGGATGAGTTTGCCAGCCCCAGCTCGTTCCGGTTGAGCGGCGGGACGAGGACTTTTCCGTACCCTCCTCCCGGGATGCGTTTTCCCTTGATGACGAAACGCGGTGGGCTTTCAGGCGTGTAGTCCGGCTCCTCTCCGGCCTTCTCCTTGGGCAGCAACAACGCCAAATCCGACACCCTCGAGGAGGATATTGACCTTGGGCGTAGCTGCCCTTCGTTCGGCCTTGGTGATGGCGAACGAGGCAGTTTCTTGATCCCTTTTAGTGGGGCGAGGAGCTCGTTGAGTGCTGAGCGGTGAGGGGAGTTGCCGCGCCTCACCGGGCTACGTCCCGGCGTCCTCCCCCGGTGCACGTCTCCCGCTGCGTCGATGTCGGAGATGCGGAAGGCGTGCTCCTGCCGGGAGGAGTTGCCGTTCCGGCTACTGCTGCTCGAGCCCTGGGCCGGTGATGTGCCCTTGGAGGAAAAGGAGGCCATGGTGGCTGTGTTCTATGGGATGGAGTTGGCTTAGATGAGATGAGAAACTTTGACAGAGAGTCTCTATTTTTATCGGGGATTTCAGATCAGAAAAACGGAGTTTCCCGACGATTCCCTCGCGACTCTCGGGATATCTTTAACTGCAGATGTATCTGGGCGAGCATATCTGTCCCTGGGGCCTGGGAGGCCAATTCGCCCGAACCAGCTGGTTCGGCCGAACTGGGCCTGTTCGCCCGAACAGGTCCCTGGGCCCCCAGGTGCGTGGTTCGAGGTTTTGGTCATGGGAGATTGAGGTCGAGGAGGTTTTCAAGGTTCAGGAGGTTTTGGCCCAGAAGGATTTGAAAATGACGGATTCGGGCCGGGGTTCCACGGACGGGGTTCAGAGTTCTATGAACTCGACGACGTCTAATTCGTCGAGTGTTGGAGGTTCTGGTTCTAGGAAAATCTTCAACCGCTGTCCGTTAACCTTGAAGGTGTTTCCATCCTCGCTTTGCAAAGTGACGGCCCCATGAGATGCAGCATTGATTACTATGAATGGGCCATCCCACTTGCTCCTCAATTTCCCGTGACCGAAAAGTTTGACACGGGAGTTGAAGACGAGAACCTTGTCTCCCGGCTTGAACATTTTGACCTTGATTCTCTTATCATGCCATCTCTTGGTCCGTTCTTTGTATAGCCGGGAGTTGTGGTATGCTCTCTCCCTCATCTCATCTAGCTCGGCCAGCTGGATCTTCCATTTGAGGCCGGCTGCTGGAAGGTCCATACCCCACTTCCTAATGGCCTAGTGAGCTCTAAGCTCCATTTCTACAGGTAGATGACAGGTTTTGCCATAGACTAGTTGATATGGGGTCATGCCTATGGGCGTCTTATAGGCCGTGCGGTAAGCCCAGAGTGCATCTGGAAGTTTATCCTTCCATTGCTTGCCCATCTCATTTACGGTCTTTTGCAGAATGTTTTTGATTTGCTTATTGGAAGTTTCTGCTTGACCGCTAGTTTGGGGGTGATAGGGTGTGGCTACGTTATGCTGCACCCCCAAACTTGAGAGATACTTACGGAAGGCTAAATCTATGAAGTGGGAGCCGCCATCACTAATGACTATTCTAGGAATGCCAAAACGGAGGAATATAACCTCATGAAACATTCGTCTCGCGTTCTTAGAGTCAGCAGCTAAGCAAGGCAAAGCTTCTACCCACTTAGAGACGTAGTCCACTGCTACTAGGATGAATTGACAACCCTCGGAATTTGGGAAGGGACCCATGAAGTCTACCCCCCAGACATCGAAGATTTCTACTTGAAGATTGCTAGTGAGTGGCATTGCATCTCTAGTATTGATGTTCCCGTGTTTCTGGCAGCGAGGGTACCACATGACAAATGCTCTTGCATCCTCATACATGTTGGGCCAGTAAAAACCATACTGCCAGACTTTAGCATTGGTCCGGAATGCACCGTAGTGTCCTTCGTACGGGGCTACGTGGCATCTCTCCAGGATTTTATAAGCCTCATGTGCGGGTACGCACCTTCTGAGGAGTCCGTCGCTACAAATCCTAAAGAGGTACGGGTCGTCCCAAAGGTGAAGTCGGCTCTCATAGGCTAGCTGTTTCCTATTCTCTCCAGGGGGGACATAACCCATTACCATGTAGTTTACTATGTTGGCATACCACGGATCACCATGTAGTTTACTATTCTCTCCAGCGGGGACATAACCCGTTACCATGTAGTTTACCATGTAGTGCGCTGAGGGATGAGCTCATTTTTGTCATTGCGCACTACCATCATTCCTCCCTTCTTAGGAACGACTTGAACGGGACTAACCCATTCACTATTGGGGACAGGGTAGATGATCCCCGCGTGAAGGAGTTTGAGAACTTCCTTTTTCACGACCTCTCTCATGGCATTGTTTAACCGTCATTGAGGTTCCCGAGACGGTGTTGCTTCAGAATCGATCGGGATGCGATGAGTGCAAGGATTTGGGCTAATCCCTTTCAGGTCTTGGAGAGAATATCTTAAGACCGATCGATTTTTCTCCAAGATAGTGTTGAGTTGCTGGGTTTCTACCTCGAAGAGTTTATCACTAATGATCACTGGAGTTTGCTTATCCCCAAAGAGGAAAGCATACCTAAGTCCAGGCGGAAGAGGTTTGAGCTCAATTGGAGATGGTTTTGGAGTTTCGTTTGTATCAAGCTCAATCGGAGGATGAGTTTCCTCCTCCTCCGTAAAGAATGAAATATCCTCTTCTGGAATAGGTTGTTCGAGGTCTAGCAAAGAAGCTGACCTGACTTCCTCTAACGGGTCAGGATCGGGGTCTGCCTCTATTGGAGTATTCAAAGATTGGGCATAGGAGACAGGGATAAGTTCTTTGCCGATCCTAAGCTCTACTAGCTGGTTTATTGGTGCTTTCTCCAGAATATTCAAGATTGGCCTGCCTATGAAGATGGGATGTGTGGTAGTGCTAGGTAGGTCGAAGATGTGAAAATCCATGAAGAGTTCAGGATCGTTGACCTTAACGGGTGTGACCCGTAAGATCCCCAAACAGTCCAGGATTCTTCCTGAAGTAAACTTAAGTCGTTTTTGAGAAAACGACCATGAGTTATCAGGGAATTCGGTTCGCACCAAAGAGCTAGAGATTATGTTGATTCCGAGGCTCGGGTCGTGCCCAATTTCTCGGTCAAGGCCCATGATCTCACAGAATATCCTTTTGGTTTTTCTGGGCATCTTGACCACCTCGGTCGAGGCTTCGGCCTCATCTAGCCACTCCCGACTCATGATAGCAGAGAGACGTCCCATGTACTCCCGCTGGTATTCCAATTCTTCTTTGTCGGGGGCCTGATCCTTTTGCTCTACGCATCGTTCCCGTGGGAAACTTGTTGCACTCCCGATGTCTTCGAATAGATCATCGTCAAAATCATAAAGAGTGGTGTAGAGTGAATCATAATGGTCTGGGCTAGAATATGGTTGTGGTTCGAAATGAGCTTCAGGTTCTGATGGACTGGAAGAGCTAATGGATTTGGATTGGACTGGTATTGGCTCTTTAGGTTCAGGTTCAGGCTGTTTCTCTTCTTCATCGGGGAGTTCATCATAGATTCCAGTGTAGGGGGTGTTGTCTAGGATACGGTCTAGGACTACCCTCGCTTCACTAGGAACCAAATGAAAGAACGACCCTCTAGAAGCAGAGTCCAAGAAGGTGGTGGCTACGGGACAGAGGCCAAGGCTGAAGTGTTGTAAAACAACAGGTTCTGGTAGGCTTAGGTCCGGTCCTGAGGCCAGTATTTGCTTGAAATGAGCCCAGGC
Organism: Echinochloa phyllopogon; assembly: GCA_033239725.1. Lineage (NCBI taxonomy): Eukaryota > Viridiplantae > Streptophyta > Magnoliopsida > Poales > Poaceae > Echinochloa > Echinochloa phyllopogon. The sequence continues at coordinate 32,055,826 of BTCW01000014.1, read as the reverse complement.
AGCTACTAACGATTCTCCCATTAATTGCTTAAAGTTAATGATTTCCGCTCGGAGACTGGCTACCTTGGAGACTTGGAAGAAGTTTAGGCAGAATTTTTCCTTGAGAACTTCTCAGCTCCCGTCCATAGTACTGACAGCTAGAGAGTACCATTTCTTTGCTCCTCCCACTAGTGAAAACGGGAATAGCTTCCATTTGAGTGTCTCTTGTGTCATGCCCGCAATGGTCAGGCATGAGCAGAGTTGCTCAAACTCGCGCAAATGCGCGTATGGACTCTCGGCCTTCGTTCCTAAGAATGATTGCTCACGAACCATGGCTATGAAGCCAGGACGTAGCTCATAGCCAGGTGTGGATATGGGATGTGATGATGGTGGTGGCTCCAAACAATCGCCCGTTGGAGCCGAGTGTTGACGTAAGGTGAGAGTGGAATCCATATGATGGATGGTGGTGGGATACACAGACAACTTGGGTTCAGAATCAGAACAGCTACCATTCCCCGGCAACGGCGCCAGAAAGCTTGTTGGCACTCCTTACGGCCTACAGATAAATCCGCAAGCGGACGGATACCGATGTAGCTTTCACCCGAGAGTATTCCAAGGTATCGATTTCCACGGAGAACGAGAAGTGGACTGATTCTAAACTAAGTTGTCCTAGGTAGATGGAATGGAGTGAATGGTATGGATGAGGTGGATGACAACAACAAAGAGAAGAGGAGTGATAGGAGGGTAGAGAGGGTACGAGTCTGGTAGAGGTATTCTACTGATTGATCGAGCAGATCAGAGGATACAGATAGATACTTGCTTCGGGACAAGGGAACCGGTGGACACACAGAAAGGGATGAGAAGGGGTGCCACTATTTCCCAACTGGGGAATCCTACGGACCGGAACTAATGTGATGGGCTACAAAGACCGGAAGGGCTGTCACCACCTTACGGCTACCACCTCCGTTGCGACGGGAATAAACTAAGTTAGTCTCAAGTATAGGCACCACGCCTACACTAGTCAACTAATACTTATATCCTATAGAAAGATAAGCACCCAAGCTAAGCAACCAGTATACAGTTATACAAATCAACTAAGCATTGAACGAAGAACCAGCAAGCATATAAAAGTAAGAACTGAATGCTCAATTAATCAGAGAGAGATACAAGAGTTACCAGACAAGACCCGGATGTTACTCGAAGTGAAGTCGCATCCGTAGAGGTACAGCAGGAAGAGGGGCCGACACTTCGGCTCCTCTCCGGGACGCTCACCTCTCCTCTCTCCCTATCTCTACTGATATAAGTGGAGAACTAACAATGCTTCGCCTGCACTCTACTCTTGTGTTGTGTCTTTTGCAGGTGAAACCGGGCCTCTATTTATAGCAAGGAAGGACGGTGGAGGCAGAGTAGCAGCCAAGGCAGCTGGGAGGCGGTGCCGGGCCGTTCGGGCGAAAATCCCGGTTCGGCCGAACCGAGGGATGCACCGCCTCAGCAGCCAAAGGCCAGGATTGCACCCTGGAGGCGGTTCCTGCCTTCGGCCGAACAGGCCACTTCGGCTGAAGTGGGCCCGGCCCAGTACTGCACCGCTTCTGCTTTGCACACGTGCTAGTCCAACTCCTGAGGTTGGTTGGCAGGTCGGTTCGCGTCTTGGGCTGGCCTGGAGGGCCTCCGGTGGACTCGTGGGCTCCGTCGGGTTGGATATGGGCCACCGGTCTTCTGGATATGGGTTGAGCCGGCCCAGAGTGGCGTGGTCGTGGTCCACAAGTCTTGCCCAGCTATGGGGGCAACCGGCCGAACGGAGTCGTTCGGCGGAAACGGTCATTTCTGACCCTTATAGCACGTGTTTCTCCATTTTGTACCTGCACAGAGGACAATCACCAAAACTTGTGGAAATAGTCAGTGATAAGCCCTATAGCTATGGTGTGTGTCCCCATTGTGTTTGTTTTATACTCAATTGGAGGTCGGAAATCGGTCTGTAACGACCGCCAACACGGATCCGCAGTGTAGTACTCCAGAAGGTGGGGATGCAGGGGCGCGTCCACCTCTCACTGTGGTACTCCATGCCACGTTGCCTGTGCCGTAGTGGGAGCGGAGTATCTGCCTCAGGCGCCAGTGATAGAAGTTGTCTTCTGCATCTCTGACAAAGTCATCCACGGTCCACCCGGATTTTCACAAAACCCGAATGTGGCGACAGGCTCCTGGGTTGCCGTTTTAAGAACCGGACGTTAGGGAGAGACACTGGAGAAAAGCACACATCACATGCTCTAGTTCCCTAAACCATGTTGCTAAAAAGCAAGTTGTATCATTAACATTGAATTGAACCATTAAGTCAATATTAACAATTAAATAATGGTGATAGTAGCCACGCTTAGCAAAGATTCTACCCATATGCATAAACCCAGGGTAATCAAAGGAACAGGGTATACAAGACTAGGTACAACCTTAATGGGACATCAATTTAGACACATGCATATGAAAGTAAATAAATGTAAAAGGTGGTGTTTAGGTAGCAAGGATTGTCCGTGCTATAACTTGCCTTCCTCGAAGTGCTGCTGCTACTGCTGCTGCGAGTCCTGCTCCGGAAAGTCTTTCTCGAACTCGAACTCCAAAGCTAACGGCTCACCGACTGGAGACTAAGCACCACACAAGCATACACGCATACCAATACATGCAAACAAATATAATTCTATTAGAACAGTACACCAAACAGTAGAAACAGCACATAAAAAGGTTTTAAAGATATGGATTTTCTAAGCTCCAGGGACCTGTTGGCAAGTTTTAAAAGTTTCTAGGGGTTTATTTGAAGAAAATCGAGGACCTATACGTAATTATGCTTTAAAATTCGAGCGCTAACACCCAAAATGAGCAAGGTAGGACTGCGGGTTCTATATTTAAGAAGGGCAGGGGGTTATTTGTTAAAAACAGGACCTAAACATAAATACTTTTCAACGGGGGTGGACTGCGGGTTGATTTCTAATCTTGTAGCGGTTCTTTTGCAAAACCTACTCGGCTGACCGTTAACTTGAAGTTTGACTCGGGTGGGACGCATAGGGGCCATTGGATTTTGATCCTACGGCCTAGATCGGGCCGGGTGAGTCTGGCTGGCGGGGACAGGGGGTTGCGGTGGCGCCGCCTCGCCATGCGGCACAGGCTCGCCGGAGTGGGACCTATAGGGCGCTACAGGGCTCGGTTTGGGACGGGATCGAGCTCTACAGCACCGGGGCGCCACGTCGAGTTTAGCCAGGGTGTTCAAGTTGACAACCGAGGCACCGTGGCGGCGGCCGGCGTGGTCTGGCGGGTGGGCAACTCCGGCAAGAGTGCATTGGCGCGCGGGAAGAGCTAGGGGGAGCAGGGAGTAGCTCGGGGTGTTGCTCACCGCTTCGCGAAGCTCCCTGCGGTGTCGTGGGGGACCATGCGAGGCCGGAGGAGGCGGTGAACGGCAGCGGGGCGAGATCAGGGTGGCAGCGGCGCTGTGCGCTCGAGGAGAGGGTACTGCGGGGCTCAGGAGCTCGGCTGGGAGTTGTGGGGGTTCTAGGGCGCGGAGGGGCTGCTTAAATAGGGCTTAGGGGGCGCGCATCGGCGTGTGGGGCATGGAGATCACCGTCCTCCGGCGGCGTATCGGGAAGCTTCCAATTGGGGAGCACCTTGCCTTGTGGGGGAGCACCAGAGAGGGAAAGAGAGCGCAGGAAGGGAGCAGGGAATCCCAAGGGGTGGCCCACGGCGTGGAGTGGGGCTGGGGTGGCCGGCGTGAGCGGCGAGACTTGCGCCGGGGATGGGGGGAGGCGCTGGCAAGAGGTAGGGGGGAAGGTATAACAGGCGGGGCCCGCCTGTCGGTGGGGGAAGAGAGGGGAGGGGTGGGCGCTAGCTGGGCCGGCGCGGGGGAATGTGGGCCGGCTCGGGGGTAAGCTGGGCCGAGTGGGAACGGTGCGCCCGGGTGGGCCGGAGTGAGGGAGAAGGTGCTGGGCTGATCTGGGAGGAGAGTGGAGGGTTTGCAAACGAACCAGAGAAAAGTTCAGGGGGTGAAAGTTAACTCGGCTTGAATTAACTTTTCTAGGGCTCAAACAAATGCAAATTAAATTCGAATTTAAACAGAATTTAAATTCCAATTTAACTTGCTATCAAACAAAACACACTGCAGCAGCATGAATGCAACAAAAATATTTCTACAACTTATATTTGATTTTAGTATTCATAAATAATTCATTTAACCTATATTAAATATGAACAACTAAAATAAAAGCAAATAAATTACTAAAAATTTTAAATAGGCTAGTTTTGGGTGTTTCAGTTGAGAGCGCACCAAAGAGCTAGAGATTATGTTGATTCCGAGGCTCGGGTCGTACCCGATTTTCTTGTCTATGCCCATTACTTCGCAAAATATCCTTCGAATCTTTTTGGGCATTTTGACTACTATGGTCGAGGCTTCAGCCTCGCCTAGCCATTCTCGACTCATAATAGCAGAGATACGTCCTAAGTACTCCCTCCGATATTCGAGTTATTCCTTGTCGGGGGTTTGATCCCTTTGCTCTACACGTTGTTCCAATGGGAAACTTGTTGCACTCCCGATGTCATCAAATAGATCATCGTCAAAATCACAAGGAGTGATGTAGAGTGGATCATAATAATCCTGGCTAGAATAAAGTGATGGTTCAAAATGAGTATCGGGTTCTGATGGAATGGAAGAGCTGATAGATTTGGATTGTAGGCATGTAGGCTCTTCGGGTTCAGGGTGCTTATCGTCATCATCAGGGAGTTTGTCATAGATTCCAGTGTAGGAAGTGTCATCCAAGATACGATCCAGGATTACCCTCACTTCACTAGGAGTCAAATGAGTGAATGACCCTCTTGAAGCAAAGTTCAAGAAAGCGGTGGCTACAGGACAGAGGCCAAGGCTGAAATGTTGTAGAATGATAGGTTTTCTGCTAAGGCTAAGTCTGGTCCAGAAGCCAAGATTTGCTTGAAACGAGCCCATGCAGCTCCTAACGACTCTCCCTCTAATTGCTTAAAGGTAAGAATTTTGATTCAAAGGCTGGCTACCTTGGAAATTGGGAAGCAATTTAGGCAGAATTTGTCTGTAAGGATTTCCCAGTTCCATTCCATATTACCGACAGCTAGAGAGTACCATTTCTTTGCTCCACCCATCAATGAAAATGAGAATAGCTTCCATTTGAGCGTCTCTTGTGTGATGTCTGTTGACACTTCTTACGATCCAATATAAGGATTCTGAATCCAGGTACTGGGGTAAGGAGCGTTTCAGTGGTTTTTCTTATGGCTCAGTAAAATATATAAATATTCAGCAAGCACACAGAATTACCATTGTAGCACTTCACCAGGGAGTAATCCGAGGTATCGTAATTTATATTTCCATAGGGAACCTTATGGCAAGAGTACTAGCAAACAAATATTCGAGACTATCAAAGAGGGGTACACGACTAGCAAGACAGGGGATAATGGTATTTGATAGGAATGGGTATACCATGACACACAGCTCAAGGTAGGCTCAGATAGGAAAGAAAAGGAGTAGATAGTTGGGAGGACAACGAGAAGAGATAGAGGATTCCTAGGTACTTTATCTATCTATGTCACACGGCTTTAGAGATACAGTGGCTGAAGAACCAGCACTCAGATATCAGGGTGGACTCTAATGTCTTAGCTTCGGGACAATGGAACCTATGACACACAGAAAGGGAAGAGAAGGGGTGCCACCAATCCTACACTCTGGAATCCTGCAGGCCAAGACGAACGTGATGGACTACGTAGGCCGTATAGGGCTGTCACCACCTAACGGCTACCACCTCCATAGACTCAGGGGCAAACTAAGGTTACTGTCAAGTCTAGGAACCACTCCCACACTAGTCAACAACTACTTACTCCGCTAGCAAGAGCAAGCAACCTTGTCAATACCCAGTGACAATTCACCACAAGTATTGAGCAAGATCGAAGAACTAGCTAAGACAAAGACTTAAATAAGATCTAGAAGCACTAGAGCTACAACTAACTATAGTCTAAACATGAAATAGAGCAACTAGAATAAAGTAGAAGCAACTATAAATGACAATACAAGATGATAAAGATAACTTTATATTGATAACTCAAAGTCTACAAAAGGAAAGGAAAAGATACAAGAGCTTATACCAGAGCTTCTGAAGATGACTCTAGAATCTCCGAGGCACAGCTCAACTCAACTCTAACTCCTAGACTAACTATCCTAACTCTACTAGAAAGTGAGCTCCTTGGCTTGAGTGTGTGTTACAAGTGAAATGGACACCTCTATTTATAGCTTGGAGTGGCGGTTGAGGAGGAGTACCAGCCAAGGGAGCTGGGAGGCGGTTCCTGGCAGTTCGGCCAAATCCAAGGGATTCGGGCTAACCGCCATGGTTCAGCCGAACCGTGGGATCCACCGCCTTGAGCTCCTATGGCCTTGATCCTGCCCCGGGGTCGGTTTCCCATGCTGCGGGTGGTTCGGCTGAAGGCTAGGGTTTGGCCAAACTGGGCTTTCGGCCCAGGCCTGCCCCCTGCACCGCCTCTTGCTTCTAGACCCCCTGGGCTGCCTTGTGTTGATGTACTTCGTGTTGTTTTGGCCCATAGGTGACGTGGTGATGGTCCAAGTGTCCTGCATGGTCGTCGCTCGGTCATTGCTGACGTGGACGGCTTCGGTTGTGCTTTGCGTCATTTACGGCTCAGGGGGTAACCGGCCGAATCGTGTCGTTCGGCCGAATCGGTCAATTCCGACCCAAATAGCATGTATTTCTTGTTATTGTACCTGCACAAGTGAAACACACCAAAACTCATGGATCTTTATTGGAAAAAAACCTAAGTGCATGGAATGTCACATATAGCCTCATTTATTCCCGAGAATTGGTGGTCGAAAATGTGCCGCAACGACCGCCAACAAGCTCCCCCAAGCTTAGACTTTTGGTCGTCCTCGTGCAAAGATAGAAACTTAGGCTCAGTGGATCAGGAGTTGCTACAATTTCAATGTCTTGTAGGTAATTTTATAAACAACTAGTGCTAAAAATACTTAAATCATCGGCAAAGTATTGACTCACCATTTTACCTATGGGGCTTATAGCAATCTCCTTGTCTTGGGCGGTTGAAAGGTTGAACAGTTTTATTCAGTTTAATCCACTCTACTCTTTTAAAGATCCCATCTTAGAGTTTCCACAATTTTTGAAAATGTAAGGTTGTTCCTCAATTGGCACACTCAATCACTCAAGTGGTATTTGAATCCTCACCAAAGGTTTGTGCCTTCTTTCATCCTAAAATTCGAATAAGGCTTTTTGTGTGGTTTAGGGACAATGGATGAAGCCATGCATGCATCTTATATTTTGCTAAGTCAAAGACCGGACCTTAGGAGCATCAAATCATACATTTAGATCGAGAAGTGCAAGTGTGTGGAATATGGTGGAACTCCTTGGGATGATTCTTCCTCTCCTTGATTTATTTTCGAGAACATGGGCTATCTTCTTTTTCTTTCTCCAATGTTTTTGCCATGCCTTTTGGCATGCTTTTCTTTTTCTCATTTTTCATCTCTTTTTGCATAGCCCATATCTCTATTCAACTTAGCATGCTTTTCACATTTTTCTACTTTCTACTTAGCATGCTTTTTTTCTTTTTTCTTTTTGCATAGCCCATATCTCTATTCAAGGATATTTGGAGAGGGAATCATAAAACATGGAGCATTTATTTTGTGGATGGATGATTGCAAAGTTTGCTAACTCCCAGTGTAGGAATTTGCCAGTGAGATGTGGTGTGTATGTGAATCTCGATCTTGAAAGCATGAGAGGTTCCTCACAAAGGTCACAACAATTTGACAAAGCTCACTAAGATAACAAGCAGCATATGTGTAGAAGGTTTTCAACTAAGCTTAACATATGGCTTTTGTAGGAATTCTGAGCCAATGAGGAACTAAGAGCAAAAGTAGAACTTAACCACAATCTCACTATATCATTCCTCACAACAACTTAGACTTGGAATAAAGCATGTGCTCCCACAAGGTTTTCAGGTTTATTTTTACTCATGCCAATTAACTCAAGCACTATTATGCAACTAGTTCAAACAAAACACTTGCAAAATGAGAGGCATATGGTTCATTCCATGCATAGTTCTCGCCTGGTTCGTCCTCGGGTGACTGGCCCTGTGCTTGCAACACTGTGTCGAGCCGGCTCTCTCCGAGGAGGAGAGTCATCCGACTTGGTGCTCAACCGAAGGGTCAGCTTTTGGGCGGTATACAACCTCAGCTCTACACAAGGCAGGGCACTTCAGTTGTATAGCCATGATATATCATGATCAAGTTCCCATCGAACGCCTGTCGTATCATATGGCCTTGCACAAAGTGCTCAAATCCACAATGAGCGTGGTGTCTCTATGTAAATCCGCTGGGCGCCCTCAAGAGCACTTAACTGGGTACCGAGTCGAGTAACTAGAGAAGTCACCGCCACGCTACCTACATGAGAGGGATACATTGACCAATGGGTAACCATGTTCCGAATAGGAGAAACAGCAACTCGTTTAATCGTGGCGTACAAAAGTCGCAACAACCACATTAACTGGACGCAAATCAGAACATGGGAACACCGTCATAGCCATCCACCGATGCATGAAGCGCAAGGTGGGGTTATGAATGTTGTTGGTGCGAGGCACCGAACAACTAGTGCTCCCAGAAATCTTTCTCCAAAACCCGTCTCGACTGAAATTCTTCAAAGCTTTTTCGGGCTCTAAAGGACAATGAAGATCAAAACCAAGAGTCACGCTCAAATCCCTCCAAGAGTAGAAGTAATCTTGGTTAAAGAACCAAAAATGAGCACCCTCTCGTTCGGATGTTAGAGTCGAAAGAAACTCGAGGGTGAGGAGGTACGAACCTGGTTCATTGATGTGCCAGAAGTTGCTCCAGCCAATAGCCTCAAACACCTCTGGAAATTCTTCATTCATACCCGTTCTTATGAGCAACTCTTGCTAGAAGACACGGGTAAGCTCAAACTCTTTCAAGCGCAACAGGTTGAAGAACTCCCGTTCCTGGTCCGTCCGGAGAATGATGTCGCTCTCGTCCAGGTGCTGCCGAACTGGGTGTGAGGCAGAGCCTCTGCCCAAGCTGGCTGCTCCTGGCTCGTCCACCTCCATCCGGCTCAAACCACAGGATGGTGCTGGGGAGTTCCCAGTATCGTCCTCGCCCGAGTGTTTTCTTAGCCGGGCAGAGCGACAAAATGCGGAGAAGAGCTTCAACATGTTACCTACAAAAATGTTGGAAGGGAAACATGAGATACATACCGGTTTTCCTCGCGACGAGAGCTCATGTTTAAAGTCTGTGAGCCAGACTCCTCCTATCTTCAGTTGAGTTTGTCATCATCCGATCCCGGAGTTAGTGGTTTGGGCGATGCAACCTTCTTCCGCCACATCTTCTTAGTCTTCTTCTGTGTCGGTGGCGGTGGGATCGGTTCCTCTGGAGAATTCCAGAGGGCTTGGTCTTCTTCGTATTTCATTACAAGAAGATCCATCTCTCCTGCTTGCATTGGTCCTATCGGCTCATTCCATTTGAACTGCTCGCCACCGACTATTTCTAGCTCTCCATTGATGAGTGCCTTCAGGAAACACTCGGCACTCTTCTGCTCCGGTGTTAGAGGCTTTATCTTCTTCTCTTCCCGTGGTTGGAACTTGAAATATATCAATCTTCTGTCGATACGGAACGAGATTTCTCTCGCATCCATATCGATTCTAGCCCAGGCGGTGTTCAAGAATGGCCGGCCCAACACAAGGGGAAACGAATAATCGTTCCCCGTGTCAAAGACGACAAAGTCCGTAGGGACATAACGTCCCCAAACGCGGACCGGTACAGTCTCGATCACCCCCTAAGGGTAGCGGATCGTTGAGTCCGCAAGTTGTACCTGGGCATTTGTAGATGACAAAGTAGGGTAGCGTAATTTCTTAAATAATACCTTGGACATGATGTTTATGCTGGCCTCCACATCACAGAGAGCATCATCAATGCGACAATTCCAGATCGTGCACTGAATGATGGGTACTTCGGGATCTTTCTTCCTCTCCAGATAGGTCTTCGTGATTGCTCTCTTAGCAGCTCTTGGTAGGTAGGTCCATCTTGGTATTGGTACTTGGATGTGCGCGATCTTACCTGCATGATTAGTACAGAATGTACTACGAGACACCTTACCCTGTCTCGTAGTAACAACATTTACTTTTTCGATGGAAGGTTCGGATTGCCCCGGAATCTTCCCCGATTCAGTGACAGAAACAGCTGCAGCTAAGTGAGCAAATTGGGTTTCTAACTTTTTATTGAAACTCAGTTGGCTTTTCATAGCAGAAGCAAAGGAATCCAGCTAGGAGTCTATGCTTTCCAGGATTTTATCATTAGCAGCAAGCTTTTTATTGATATTTTCAGTGATTTTACCCTGGCCAAACACTAGATCTCTAAGTGATGGCTGATTATTGAAATTGCTGGAATTGAAATTGTTACCTTGTTGAGGCCTCTCGAATGGGAGGTTTGGGCGCAAATTCCAGCCTTGATTGCCGTAGTTGTTCGGTCGATACCCGTTGTTGTTGGAGTTGTTGACGTAGTGGGCATCTTCTCGCGTTTCGGGGCAATCGCTCCCCGAATGGCCAGTGTTGCCACAGACCTTGCAAGTCATGTGAGCATCCATGACTTGCACCATTTCTTGAGTAGGGGCCTCCAATTTCTTCATCAGGAGGTCCATCTTGGCAGCGAGCATGTCCAGAGCTTCAACTTGGTGAACTCCTCGGGTTCGAGGTTGGGCTCGATCGTCAGACCAACATTGGTTCTCGACCATCTTCTCTATGAGGGCCTTTGCACGACTCTCCTCAAGAGAGAAGAAAGAACCTCCAGCAGTAGCATCCAGATACTCACGATCAGAGCTTCTAAGCCCATGGTAAAAGGTTTGAATGATAAACCAACTCTGCATACCATGGTGAGGACAAGCACATATATAGTCCTGGAGGCGATCCCATGCCTCCGGGACTGTTTCATCTTTTTGCTGCTGGAAACTAGCAATTTTGTTCCAGAGGGCGTTGGTTTTCCCGACCGAAAAGAATTTTAGCACAAATGCGCTAGTGCACTTATCTCAAGTTTCTATGGCTTCGCGGTTAGCATAAAACCATTGTTTCGCCTTGCCTAATAATGAGAAAGGGAATAAACGAAGGCGAATGTCATCAATGCTTACCCCGCGTATGGTGAAGGTGTTGCAAATCTCTAGAAAATGCTGAAGATGAGCATTGGCATCCTCGTGCGGCTTGCCACAGAATGGGCTAGCCTGCACCATGTTGATGAGGGCTGGCTTGAGCTCGAAGTTCCCCTCTCCAACTGGCGGAGCTAGTCTGACACACACGTTCTCACTCGATGGAGCAGAGAACTCGCGGATCGTCTTGCTTGCCATCCTCGATGAAGCCAGGTCAACGACGGGAAAGACTGGGCTGGTCGGAATGAGCTGCTTCTGAGCAGGTACAACACGGGGTCGCACTTTCCTCACAAGAGACTCAGGATTTTCTTGGTAGTTTGACGGTAGTTGGAAACCAGTCATGCACTTGCTGCTTCACAAGACCAACGAATTAGAGCAAGGATAAACCCGCTTGAGTAGTGGTATACTCAACTAAGATAGCTCGAGATAAAAGTTTGAAAGTATCTAGCCAATTGCTTCCCCGGCAATGGCGCTAGAAATGCTTGTTGGCACTTCTTACGATCCAATATCAGGATTGTGAATCCAGGTACTAGGGTAAGGAGTGTTTCAGTGGTTTTTCTTATGGCTCAGTAAAATATATAAATATTCTGCAAGCGCACAGAATTTACGCTGTAGCAGTTCACCAGGGAGTAATCCGGGGTATCGTAATTTATATTTCCGCAGGGAAGCTTTGGCAAGATTACTAGCAAACAAATATTCGAGACTATCAGAGAAGGGTACACTACTAGCAAGACAGGGGATAAACGGTATTGGATAGCAGTGGTTATACTGTGACACACAGCTCAAGGATGGCTCAGATAGGAAAGAGAAGGAATAGATAGTTGGGAGGACAACAAGAAGTGATAGAGGAATCCTAGGTACTTTATCTGCCTATGTCACCCGGGCTTAGAGATATATGGGCTGAAGAGCCAGTACTCAGAGATCAGGGTTAACTCTAATGTCTTAGAGTCGGGTCAATAGAACCTATGACACACAAAAAGGGATGAGAAGGGGTGCCACCAATCATACACTCTGGGATCCTGTAGGGCACGACAAACGTGATGGACTACGTAGGCCGTATAAGGATGTCACCACTAACGGCTACCACCTCCATAGACGTGGGGACAAACTAAGGCCACTGGCTATTCTGGGAACCACTCCCACACTAGTCAACAACTACTTACTCCGCTAGCAAGAGCAAACAACCTTGTCAATACCCTAGTGACAATTCACCACAAGTATTGAGCAAGATCGAAGAACCAGCGAAGACAAAGACTTAATAAAGATCTAGAAGCACTAGAGCTACAACTAACTATAGTCTAAACACGATATAGATGCAACTAGAATAAAGTAGAAGCAAGCTATTGTTGGCAAGGGCAAAGTGATAAAGATAACTATAGTTATAACTCAAAATCTTACAAAAGGAAAAGGAAAAGATACAAGAGCTTATACTAGAGCTTCTGAAGACGACTCCGGAACCTCCGAGGCACAGCTCGACTCTACTCTAACTCCCAACTAAACTATCCTAACTCTACTAGAAAGAAGTGGAATGAGAGCTCCTTGGCTTGAGTGTGTGTGTTACAAGTGAAATGCCACTGCATTCATAGGTGAACTAGGACGGTGGAGAGGAGTGGCGGCCAAGGGGACCAGGGGGTACCCTCTAGTGATTCGGGTGAATTGCCTAGGTTCGGGCGAATCCTAGGATTCGGCCGAACCCTTGGATGCACTGCCATTTGCTCCCACGGCCTGGATTTGCCCCCCTTGGTCGGTTCTGGTGCTGGGGTCGGTTTGGGCGAATTGGGAGATTCGACCGAACCGATCCTGGCCCGTGGCCGGCCTCCCCAGCACCGCCATTGGTCTTGGACCCCCCTGGGCTGGCTTCTTGTGATGGTCTTCGTGTTGATCTGGCCTAGGATGAGGTGGCGGTTGCCCACGTGTCATGCATCGTCATCTGCTTGGTCATTGTTGACATGGACGACTCCCGATGTTGTGCACGGCTAAGGGGGGTAACCGACCGAACGGAGTCGTTCGACCGAATCGGTCAATTCCGACCCCTATAGCACGTATTTCTCGTCGTTGTACCTGCACAAGTGTAACTCACCAAAACTCATGGAACTCTGTTAGAAATAAACCTATGTACATGGAATGTCACTTATATCCTCTTTTATTCCCGAGTATTGGTGGTCGAAAACGTGCCGTAACGATCGCCAACACCCCGGTTCCTATCATTATCACCCTTATTTAATTGTTAATCTTGAATTAATGGTTCACTTCAACTTGATGGTAAAACATGTTTTTTAGCAACATGGTTAAGGGAGCTAGAGCATGTGCTTCGTTCTTTGTTCTAGTGTCTCTCCATAAGGTTTGGTTCTTAAAGCGGCAACCCAGGAGCCTGTCGCCACCGCTGGAACTATTATGGCTCTGGTCTTGGACAAGTAGCTTGTACGTCTCTAGGTTACCAGTGGTTACCGAAAGGTGTCATGAGAAATGTGGGTGAGAGTATGTCTTGATCCACCGACGACGGGAGATCTGTCGGCTATGTCTCATTAGGCACAGTCCCATGCTGGGAGTCCCTGCGATGGGGAACTCCACGAGTTGTGCATTGTTGGGTGCAATGCCCGCGCACTAGACGCCATTGACCCCCTTATGGTGTGACTCTGTAAGCGTTAGTCAGTCTCGGTGCCTGGGCCATGCTGCCTGTGCTGTACCATAAGCGGCTACTGTCTTGTTAGGTGTCTTGCGAAAAGCCTCGTAGTGTCCCTATGCGGTCACACCTCGGAAGTGTGATTTGTGAAGTCCGATCCACCTCCGCATGGTTGGGTTCAAAGTTCTTTCGAGCTTTACGCGACTGGTGAGTAAAGGGCGAAACCTCTATAGAGTGTACAACATATCATGATAGCCTTGCTCAGGGTCACGAGCGGCCTAGATCCTTTTTGATTAGTGGTTCCTCATTTAATATGATGTTTATTTATGATTAATGTTACTTCTACTTTATTAATTGGGTTACAACTGGGTCTCATTCACTTGTAGTAACTTGGTTAATGTTAAAATGAATCAACTAAAAATACTAATGCAGTACAGCCGTGTCAAGCCTTACTTTTAAGCCTTCATACACCGTGTTATACTTGCTAAGTAATTGAGTTACTTAGACTTGACAATTATTCAACAAAATCCCGGATGGGTAACAGATGGATCAGTGATTGAGCCAACTACTGAGTTTTCTAAGGATTTCCATACTTCTGAGCTGTGGTCAACCAGTCGGCGTCCCCATGGACTTGAGGCTCTACCTATCGAGAGAGTTAATAAATAGACTACCGTTGTGTTTTATTTACTTATTGCATTAAACTCTGATGTAAAACCATTTTATTCGAGCATATGTACTCTGATTTTCCATATTTGTAAGTTGTATGTGTTCTGTGGACATCATGGACACACATATAGCAGCATTCGGGTTTCTGTGTAAACCTGGGTGTGACAATTGCAAAGCTCATATTTTAGTTGGTCAAAATTTAATTAAGCACCCAAGATTAATAATATTTTGGCTTCCCATAACGCATCCAACTTAAGGTTAAACCCACATATAACTAACCAAACCACAGTTAACCACCACTTTGATCCTCCCAACCAACTAACCATGCGAGGGTCCAGGCCGCTCTTGACCGCGAGATGGCTGTTATAACAGTTTAAAACTCAACAGAGGTTGTACACTTTCACCACGAGTCGTGATACCTTTTGCTGAGGTTGCAAGCCTCCACACATTTCCGAGATGTGTGTGCTGGGGTACACTACGAGAACTTCCATTGGTTCTCCAGGGAGCATTGACCCACTCAGGGCTCAGACCCATCACCGTGTCGTGCCATGACTTATGGGACGCTGCCCTAGTCGGCTCCTACCCGCCCAACACGTACCCCTGGATTACCCAAATTTCTTAGCCAAAACCAATGCCCATATGGTCTCATGGTTGTACTGTAAGTCCCGGGTGGTCACTCCATAGATCAATCCATATTAAAACATTGGCTCAGGCAACAACCATTATCTTCATAGCCTCGCATCAAACCCAACTTGCCTGAGCCACCTAGTGTGTTCCAAGTTGCTAAAAATATTACCAAACCTATTGTTGCATAATTAATTAATCAAGATTAATTATAACCCATCCCAAGTTGAGCAGGCTAAGCATATGCTACCCATATAAAGGTGCCTCTAAAGGCTTCAAGGAATGTCATGAAAAAGCTAGTAAACAATATATATTGGATTCTCGGGAAATTGACATCTAATGTAGGAAACAATAAATAAAAGGTGATAACATGTAAAATAATAAAGGCGCAAGAGTCGAAGATGATCAAGACACTTGCCTCTTTTCCAAAGTCTCCTGCTCAGAAGCGTTCCTCAGCGTAAACAAATCAATTGAAATAGCACACATGTACAACTAAGAACAATACACCAAACAATAACAAAACTAGTTTTCAAAAGCATACTATAAGCTAACACTAGCGATAATGAACGCAAGGACATGAGAAACGCTTAAAACGGAGCTTCATTGGAAAAGATACAACAATCGCATTATTTAGGATATCGAAGGAAAGCAAAAAAACTAGGTATTGTGCTCATTTTATTTTAAGAAATATGTGCAAGTTCAGATTAACTTAAATTATATTTAATTCAAAAG
Organism: Echinochloa phyllopogon; assembly: GCA_033239725.1. Taxonomy (NCBI): domain Eukaryota; kingdom Viridiplantae; phylum Streptophyta; class Magnoliopsida; order Poales; family Poaceae; genus Echinochloa; species Echinochloa phyllopogon. The sequence goes on along the minus strand of BTCW01000014.1, from coordinate 32,039,998 downwards.
CGTAGATAAGCTTAGTCAACTTTTATTTAAATTACATATGTATTAAACCAATTAAAATTTAACTTGAATTTAAAAAGCTTGTGAGACAGTCTAATAGGTTTATTTCAATTGTTGTGTTGAACTAAACAAGTTACAAATGAAAAATACATTTATGTTGGCATTATTCAAAGTAACATGACTTATGAAAAAATTAGTGTATAAACCTAAACAAGTTTTATTTAGAAAGCTGATTGAAAGGTAATTAACCAATGTAATATTTTATTTATTTTTATAAAAGCATGGTCATTGTGAAACTACACTTGTAAACGATAGCCCACGCTAAAAGAGGACCATCGCAACAAGAACGAACTAAAACAAAGCGAGGACGCAAAAACTACAAGCTAATCGTGTTTTAACTATTTTCTAGAATTTTATTAACACCTAAACGAATTTTATTTAAGCTCAAACTAATTTTTATAGCATTGCCAAGGGTTATAATATTTTTAGAATAAAATAAACTAATTTATGACATCATATATAAAATTATGACATCAACAAGGATTTTATACAAAGATTAAATAGGTTTTGCATTTTTATTAAATTACCAAGGGTAATTTTCAGAAAATTGCAAGGTCTATAATGTGAAATATACAAGGTGCAGTAAGTAAATGTTGTAAAACAGTGAAAATACATGGTTTAATATGCTAAATATAGTAGACATGGGCCTAAACATAATTAAACATACACAATAGGGGTTAGCAAAGAAGTTTCCTACGATACAGTGAACAACGCGTGCAAAAACAGGGTTCTGTAGGGCCTTAAGTGCAAAGTGGCCGTGGTTGACTCTGTTGACCAGCCACCAGACGATCTGGGCCATCCGATCCAAAACGTGCGGCTGTGATTTTATGTTGTGAAGGGGTACCGGGCTTCTAATCAGAGCCGCTGGCGCCCGATCTAATGGCCAGGGGCGCGCCGGCTACCACAGGCGGCGGCGCCGCCGCGCACCGGAGCAGCGGCGGCCGAGGCTCACCGAAGTTGCATGGTTCTCGAACTATGGAGCTTCGTTGTGCATTCCGTTTGGTCCTAGCGCAAGAGGAGGACATGACGAACCTCGTACGGGTGATCACATCGTCGATTTCGCAGTGAAGACGGCTCACGACGGCGCGAGGCTGGCGGTGGCCTTGGTGCTCATGGGGAGGGGCGTTGCGGCCTTCTTCTTGTCGATTCGGGCGTCTGGGAAACTTCTTGGCAGTCCTGCGAGTGTGAGACAAGGAAAGAAGAGGGTGAGTGGAGCACCAAGGTGGAGATCGAGTCAGCAGTGGAGCTCCTCACCGTGGCCGCGGAGGTGGGGATTCCACGGCGGCGACGACACGGCAGCGCGCGAGGCTTGGTGAGGGGGCCAAGGGGGTGTTTGGCACTCGTTGTGGGGCCTTTGTTGGGGTGGGGAAGCTCGGGGTGGCCGGGGATTTGGGAGGCGGCGTCCATGGCTTTGATGGCTGGTAATGGCCATTACTGCCATTCACGCGCGTGGGAGAGGAGGAGGAAATTGGTGGGGGCAGTTAAGGGGGTGGAGGCGCATGCGGGTTGGGGCCAGGGCGGCGCTAGTGATAGCGCGAGCATAGGCACGCTACGGTGAGGCAAAGCGGCGGCAGCGGTGCGTCAGGTAGGCGGAGCAAAGCAGAGGAGAGAGGGAGGAGGCAGAAAGGGGCCTGGGCGTCTTCTACACCTGCGGAAGAAGGAGTGGGCTTGGCCCAGAAAGAGAGCGGCGGGGTAGAGAGATGTGGGCCAGAAAGGCCCAGCTCGGGAAGGGCTGCGGGCTGGTTTTAAAGAAAAGATAGAGGGAGATGGGTTTGGGCTGGGTTGGGTCCGGGTGGGGGGTGCTTTGTGGGCCAAAATGGCCTAGTATCTAAGTTTTTTAGATTTAGGTAAGAGAAAGGGAAAAATGGGCAAAGCCTTAACAATTATTTTGGCCCACTTAAAATACATCCCAGAAATATTTAATCCTTAATTCAAACACAGTAACGGAAAACTACTCGAGTAAGAGGATGAATGCAACAACTACCTTATATTTATAACTATATTATTTAATTTATAATTAGAAAATATTGTTTTATTTTAAAATAATTGTACATACTTTCTATTAAATTCTAACAAATTTTAGAAAAAAATTAAAAAACCCAGCAAATTCAAAACTAGGGTGTTACACTATAGCAGGTCATAACCAAGTCTAGACATTATATACCACGGGACCTTCCTTTTATAGGTGGATCAAGGCGTTTGAGGTGGAGTAACAGCCAAGGGACCCAGGGTGGCTCCCCGGGCAGTTCGGACGAATTCCCTGATTTGGCCAAACTGGGTCGGTGTCGAAGATTTATCTCCGTCGTATATGTATAGGGGTATCTTAGAGAGTAGATTTGTGGGTCTCTCCAAGTTCTAGGAACGATGGTGCACACACGAGACAAATATTTAGACAGGCTCGGGCTATAAATTGCATAATACCCTATGTCATGTATGCTTTATTATCTTGCATATGAGTTGAGTTGTTTTGGAGGGGTCCCTGCTCCACCTTATATACTCGGGGAGCATACTTACAAGTCGGTTACAAGATCCTAGTCATATACAACAAGGAGTACTACAACAAGTTACTTTGGGGAGTCTCCACACAGTACATGACTAGTTCTCCGAGTCAACTACGTCGCCTTGCGCCATAGCCGACTGCTTCATGGAGTAGTCAGGTCAGACTACTCTACCGAGTAGTTTGTCTCATACGTGAGTGGCCCTAGCGATCCTGGTCCTACAAGCCCCCGAGTATCTTGCGCTTTTGCTTCAAGTCTTGAATATGCTTTAACATCTTCAAGGCCTTGTCTTCTTGATGATTCGAGTAGTTGGAGTAAAGCTCAAGATGCTCTATTCTTCATCTCGTATAGTTTCCATTGGAGTGCATCTTTGATGCACCCAATGGGTGTAGCCCCCGAGCCTCTGACTACTTTGTAAGTAGTCGAAGGTTCAAAGTAGTCTTCTATCTTCATTCAAAGTAGTACAATGATGTGCACCGACTAGGTGCACTCACTGATTGTAGCCCCTAAGCTTCGAGTATTTTTGTTAAAACTAGTCGAAGGTGTTCGCTTGGATTAAGCCATCAATTTCAGAAAAATTGAATCCCCGAATATTCGCCAGTAGCCCCCGATCTTTAAAACAAAATAGCATTGATTTAAATATCAAGGAAATCTTCAACAAATCTGCGCAAATCTTAGAGTCTTCCAAGAATCTTGACCTCAATGGTTAGTTAGGAATGTTATCCCGAAATAGCCGCCCCTGATAGCGGAATGTGATGTGCCGCGAGTTTTACTGTGCCACATAGTAACCCTAGTTGCTTATTATATATATCCGATAAAAAAACTCATCTTCCTCATCCCTTGCGCTCTCATTCCGTCGAGCTTTAGAACTTTAGCCCCCGAGTCTTCGCCCAGCCCCCATGCATTCCTCCAGTCCCCGAGCCTCTATGCTTAGTGAATGCAAGAGAAATCCAAGGTCCTGACACGCTCAGCCACAATGGGGCAGAAGAAGGGCGCTGTGAAGAACCCGATGAAGCGGAGAATGCGGTGAAGCCTGCGGAGAGGAAGACCATTAGGAAGAAGGCGTCACTTGTAGATCCAACTACAAAGCCTCAGAGCAAGACCCATTCGTCTCCCGCCGATGCATGGAAATTTTCCACAACTTCAACCGAAGATCTACAAGGATTATTCTCGCAAGGTTTGCTACTCTCTCAGGACACTCTTGAATGGAAATCATGTTACAATGCTCAATTCCCCACCGAGGATACCCATGAAATCCCAATTTTTAATTCCTTCTGTGAGCACGAATCTTCAGTCGAGTTGCCGGTAGTGTCTGTTGGTTCGAAACAGAAGAGGGCCGCACAGAAGAAAATAGAAACGACAACAGTCTCAGGACTTGTCTTCAGTTGTGGACATGAACCTACCATTATCATGTCCAAGAAAGTCTCAGTGTCCAGGGTCATCCACGACTAGTGCTATGGATAGAAGAACCACTGGAAGCACAACAAGCTTAGTGGCGGGTGCCTTGAAATTGAAGAAATTCTCATTCAAGCCCAAACCAAAGTTGTTGATGATGTAAGTAAAAACTAGTCGTTCCCAGGATCTTTTCCTTTCTTTTGAATTGAACTAATCGTGTAACTCTTAATATGACATATCACCAACAGTGATTTTAATCAAAGCAGTACAATCTTTGGAGGCAGAAAAGCAATTTTTTGAGACGGAGAAGCAATTCACTGCTGCCACAGAGAAAGAGGAGACGAAGGAGCCCTTCGCTAATGTGGAAGAGGCTAGAGCTGAAGTGGAGTCATCTGCTGCTATGGAGGTGGATATGGAGAAAGACGCTGGGACAACATATGATCTAGATTTAAACCAACCACTTGAAGAATTTCCAGTAGATCTCACACAACTTACACACAATGTTTTACCTCCATCCACTGCTGAAGAAGAAGAAGTAGTCCTCCGAGCTGAGGAGGCGAGTAAAGAGGTATGTCCAATTGTAGAGTATTTTAGCATTGGTCCACCCATGCATATTCCCTGGACCTTATTTGTGAATGCCATGATGTTGGATCTACGGAAGCCACAAATTGGTGGATTAGAGGAAGGGAAGTCGCCTGACGCACAAAGCCATGAAACTACTCCGCCATGAATCGAAGAACCAAGAACTGCAAGTAGCCTAGTCCATCCAATGTGACGATAATAACACATCAAATCTTAAGCTTGTTGTAACATGGTTCTTCTTTGTACTTCAGGTCAATATCATAGAAGAAAACCAAGGCTCCAAGGCCGCCCAGTAGATGAAGCATCTCAAAGCAGCCCTGGTAACTTCCCAAACTTGTATAATTCTAGAAATAACATAATATTGTATTCGGAGCTGACCATTGTAGTACAGGCCCTTGCGAATGAAGTGGATGAAATCAACAACGCTGGTCTTGAAGCTTGAGTGAACGAACTAGAAGATGATCTAAAGGCTGCCTTTGAAGCCGGTGGAACCACTCAAGTGAAGCATCAGCAGATGATTGATAATCTCCACAAGCAACTTGAAGGTCTAGGTGATGAAAGATCTCGACTAGACACTCGGAACCGCTCCTTAAGGGATCAAGTGATGAGTAAGTACTCTTATCTGATGATAGAGTAGTTATTGCATTGTTGTATATTGTGATGCATTGACACCTTCGCCTGTGTACAGAGCTGAAAAAAGATATTGTTTACGAAAAGAGTACCACCACCTCTTGGTATAACGCCCTTCAAAGTAAGCTGGAAGAATGCGATCGCCTAGATAAGCTGGCAACAAAAAATGTAGAAGACTAGGCAGAACAGCATTGAATCTGCGTAGATCTGGAGAAAGCCATGAGTTGAGCCTTGAAAGACCAACAAACCAAGCAGGAAGAACTGGAAGGTCTGCAAGTGGAGAATAAAGCACTCAAAGACGCCATGCTTGGAATCCTGGAGATGGTAACTCCTGAAGGTGTAGATACAACCGACCAGTCGTTCCTGGAGCGGCTAAGCATGGTGCCTTAACAAACTACTAATTTCTGCAAGGATACCATGAAGGACTGCATTAACAAAGTAATTGCCATGTTGAAGGAGCTGCCATAAGAGGTATCATTGGAGCAATATTATGCCCTCGTTGTAGAAACCGAGCCCATAGTGAAAAAGTTTATCAACTCATTGGAGGAGTAGTGTAATGAAACAAGTCTTCTAATATAACTACTGGTTAAGTAGTATTAATTTCTCTGGTTCATGGAATGCTTGAGTACTTTAGCTGTTGCATGAGTACATTTTAATCGTCTGCTGCAACAAACATAATTGAAAGTTGTCTTTTTAAGACATATTTGGCTGTTTAGCCCGGAGTACTATGAGTAGTAATGTACGGTATGCATTTACGCAAAAAGGTAGTACTGATGTAATCATAAACACGTCTAGGATACAACTCTGTGGAATTCCTATAGTGCGTAATTAAGGAGTCTGGTGTATGCTCATAATACATACAACAAGATACATCCTAAAGCTTTCTAAGGAAAGCAAAGCAGCAAGGAAAAAGGGATATGCGCCTACAACCGTGTATGGGTTGGGACAGCTCAACCAAGACTTTTAAGGCTTAGTGCCAATTTCATAAAAAGTAGTCATGGATTCCTTGCACAAAGTACTGACTACCCAGGGCTTGTGTCCCGACTAGTGTCTGTTGACAAGCAAGCTTACATAGGGTCCTTCTAGTGAAGGTTTGTCCGATGGCGATTAGTAAGAGACGCATTTCAACTTTTAGTTGGCAAGGAGAGATCATCTTTATTGATAATTGATTCACAAAGTTTACATCGGAGAAATTACATAATACCCATGTTATCGGTATAATTTTCATATATGTTCAATATTCCATATATTTGGCAAGTCTTCACCTTCTTTAGTCTGGAGGCGATATGTTCTAGCCCCAATAACTTGCTTGACAATGAATGGACCTTCCAAGCATGACATAAGCTTATGTAAGCCATCACTTTTCTGGATACGCCAAAGTACCAAGTCTCCAATGATGAAGGAACAAGGCTAGACAGAGCGTTGTTGATAACGCCATAGGCCTTGGAGTTAACACGTGTTTTGGATAAGAGCTGCAACTCATGCCTCTTCAATGCCATCGACATCTTGAAATCTTTCTTGCGGGGCTAGTTGCTCGTCGTAGTTTTCTAGTCATAGAGCCTCCCAATAAAGATAAGCTGGTAGGACTGCTTTAGAACCGTAGACTAGGAAGTATGGCGACTGCCTAGTTACGCGGCTAAGCTGAGAGCTATCTGATGATACCCTAAGTAGCAATCCAATAAGCAGAGTAGTTTGCATCCAGTTGTGGAGTCCACGACTTGGTCGATGTGGCCCCAGGGTCCCTAGGGTCACTCACGTACGAGATTAAACTACTCGATAGAGTAGTCTGACCCGACTACTCCATGAAGCAGTCGGCTATGGTGCAAGACGGCGTAGTTGACTCAGATAACTAGTCGTGTACTATTAGGAGACTCCACAAAGTAACCTGCTGTAGTACTCATTATTGTATACGACTAGGATCATGTAACTGACTTGTAACTCTACTCCTCGTGTATATAAGCTGGAGCAGGGACCCCTCGAAAATAACTCAACTGCCACACCTGGATTTACACAGAAACTTGAATACTGCCATATGTGTGCCCATGATGTCCACAGAACACATACAACCTACAAATATGGAAATCAGAGTACATATGCTCGAATGAAATAGCTTGCATCAGAGTTTACCTAAATAAAACACAGCGGAAGTCTAACTCTCTCGACGGGTAGAGCCTCAAGTCCACAGGGACACCAACTGGTTGACCATAGCTCAGAACTATTGAAATCCCAGAAAACTCGGTAGCTATCTCAATCACTGATCCATCTGTTACCCATCCAGGATTTTGTTGAATAATAGCAAGTGTAAGTAAAACATTTACTTAGCAAGCATAGCACGGGTGTATGGAGGCTCAAAATAAGGCTAGACACGGCTTAACTGCATTGGCACTTTTAGTTGATTCGTTTTAGCATTATCCAAGTTACTACAAGTGAATGAAACCTAGTTGCAACCCAATTAATGAAGTGTAAGTGACATTAAGCATAGATAAACATCATCTTCTAATCAAAAAGGATCCAGGCCGCTTGTGACCCTGAGCAAGGCTATCATGATAGATTTACACTCTGCAGAGGTTTCTCCCTTTACCCACCAGTCGTGTAGAAGTTCAAAAGAACTTTGCACCCAACCACGCACATCAACACTTCCGAGGTGTGATTGCATAGGGATACTATGAGGTTTTTCACAAGACACCCTAACAAGACAGTGGCCGCTAAGGTACAATAAGGTGGTGAGACTCTAGGCACCGAGATTGACTTACGCTTATGGAGTCACACCATAAGGGGGTCAATCGCATCCAGAGCACGGGCATCGCACCCAACAATGCGCAACGTGCGGAGTTCGCCATCGCAGGGACTCCCAACACGGGACTGGGTCTAACAAGACCTAGCCGACGGGGCTACCGTCCTCGGTGGAATCAAGAAACACCCTGTGCCTTGCTTCCCATAACGCCATCGGCCCCACCAGTAACCACTTGCAAGCTAGAGACGTACAAGCTACCTAACCAAGACCAGAGCCATAATAGTTATAGCGGTGGCGACAGGCTCCTGGGTTGCCGCATTAAGAACCGGACCTTATGGAGAGACTCTAGAGCAAAGCACAAAGCACATGCTCTAGCTCCCTAAACCAAGTTGCTAAAAAACAAGTTTTATCATTAATGTTGAAGTGGACCATTAAGTCAATATTAACAGTTAAATAATGGTGATAGTAGCTGCGCATAGCAAAATCTACCCACATGCATAAACCCAAGGTAAACAAGGATAGGATATTCAAAACTAGGTACAACCTTAATGGTACATCAAATTAGACACATGCATTTATGAAATAATTTAATACAAGGTGAGTAGGTAGCAAGGATTGTCCGTGCTATAACTTGCCTTAAATCCAGTATAATCACTCATAGTCTTCAGCTCTTGATCTTCAAGCTCTTCTCCTCAATAGCACTCGAAACGTGTTCCTTCTAGTCGAGCACAAGTAGCTAAACAAGCAAACAAACAATAATAACTAAGAACAATACACCAATCAAAAGAAAAGGCTTTAAAAGAATGTACTAAAGGATAGGGCTTGATCAATTATCGTCACCATCTGACATAGTCTGCTTGTTTATTTTATATCTCGAGTTCTATCATCCGATTAACATGATTCCAATTGGGTTAGCTTCATAATTTGATAATCTATCTTCTGGAAAAATATCACGATTTTAGGAGCTATTGTCTAGAAATGACAGAAGATTTAGTGCACCTTTCAGAATCTGTTTTTGATGGTGAAAATCTCCGCTGTGACTTATTGCTATCCTTCACCTCCCTCTGATAGCTTATATTAGAGGGTTTCGATCCTACAACAAGTTAAATAATACTTCTAATCATAATTCATATCGATATGAGTCTATCGCAATGAAAACGGATTAAAACAAATCTAAAACGTGGAAACTATGGACTAAACAAGATTTCCGACGCTTAAAACTAGCAGGGGCTTTTCTATGAAAGAGTATAGACTAAACGAATATTGTAGAAAATTACAAGATTCGCTGAGGGTCTTACTGAAATCTTGAGGCTAGAAACGACAGGAGGCTCGGCGCGACGACGAGACGAAGAATGGGCAGTAGTGGAAGATATGGTGGAAGAAGACTACCTTAGGTAATCCCAAACAAAAGGGCCTCCCTGTATAAAGAATGGGCAGTAGTGGAAGATATGGTGTGCCTTTTCCAGAGGAGAGGTGGTTTGTATATATAGGGAGAAAACCTCTTACTTCCAGGTTCATTAGCAATATGGGACTAAAGGTGGGTTGCACCATTCCAATGCGAATGAGCTTTGAAATTTGGCCCAATAAAGTGATGGGATGGAGTTGGCCTAAAATTGGGTCAACTTTGGGCCAAGGCTGGTCTACTAAGATTTAGGGTAATTTTCATTTTCGGAGTAATTATTTTCCTGTTATAAAATAATTCCAGATAAGTCCAGAATTGATATTAAAACCATGAAAAATATTTTGAAAATTTTAAAAATCCTAGGAAAAATTGCAGAGGTAGAGTTGGACATGAGGGACAAAAATAAAATATTTGGAGCTCATGAAAAAGATGTTAGCACCTTCCATAAATTGGAATTAGCTATAGAAAAATAGGAATAAATCCCAGAAAATTCTGGAAAATTCCCATTAGGCTTCTAAATGTGTTTTTGAAAACTTTACGCACATTAAGCCATTAAATGCAACCGGCATGAATGCATGGCACTCAGTATTAAACCTATGTTGCTTTATTTTAACTCAAAAAACAAATTTTTTCATATACTAAATTCCCTGTTAATTTTTTAAAGGTTGGAAAATCTTAGAAAATTGAGAAAATCATTGTATTACTTATGCTATCAATTCACATCCAAAAATTTTGGGGTGTGACATCAACTCATACGCAAGGTAATGAAGCATACATGACGTAAGATATTACGCAATTTGTGGCCCGAACCTGTATAAATCTTTGTCTCATGTGTGCACCATCGTTACTAGAACTCGGTGAGACGCACAAAACTACTCTCTGAGATACCCCTAGATAGATACACCAGAGATAAATATTCGACACCTGGCGCCCACCGTGGGGCTACTCACTGAAAGCTCACCATGAGGCACGATGGGATCAAGCTTCAATACCTGCGGCATCGAGGCGGGTGCGACCATCGTCTTCGACACCTGGACCTTCATCGCCTAAGGCAACGTCAAGTTTGCAAGCCACCTTGCGGATTGCCCGGGCATGTACCTAACGACGGCGTTTCCACTAGAGCCGCTCCGCGACCTCGTCGAGAATCAACTATCGGTGACTACTTCGGCCTCGACTTCGACCTCGACCTCGACCTCGACTTCGACTATGACCTCGAGATCAACCTGCTCCGATTCGGGCTCCTCAAGCCGAGTCCGGGTACAACTCTCTTCCAAACATGGAAGGAGCCAGGGAATCCAAGTCGGCTTACCAGAAATCGGAGGTCCCACCGGGTCGATTCCCATTCAAACTCAACAACGTCGTGGCTATATATCAACAGATGTACACCGCAGAGATTCAAGAACTCACAACTCAAGTTTCCAGCTTAACCCTGGAGGAACCCTGCCACTCCATGCAGGCTTACCAGCCATCAAAGGACGATGATGAGGATGATTTTTCAATCTTACTCACCGACAGTCAAGACATCTACAACCACTACTATGCCAAGTTCGACACCAAGTTCAAGCTCAATGAACCACCCGTCAGGACTAGTCGTTACCAGAACACCAGGAGGACTCATTGTTCACTGGCCTGGTTCGACTCCACCTAATTCCTGTTGGGAAAATGTGTCACAACTTACCGCGACGATCCTGAAAGAACTACCCTACCAAGACGACAAGACTGCTTTGCTTACTTTCACAATAGAAAGCTCAGGCGAAAACTTCTCGGTCACTCAAATCACAACGTTCTATGGAATTATCGACCCCAGCCGACAAGTCTTCACGGCTGATATCTCTGATGAAGAAACCACCATTAACGGAGAGACCGGAGATGCAAAGACCACCAGATGTGCAAGAAATGCAAGGCGCATGGAGAGGCTCATAGCTGCAGCATTACACGCAGATACAACTCGCAACCTCGCCAGGGCCATTGACATGGTGCGACATCAACCGGTCTTGCAGGAAGCGCCGCTCAACATCACCACAGCGGCAGAGATCATCAAGTCCCTGCCAAGTACCCTTGCCACTAGGCAGTCCATTGCACTACTCCATACCGCCCGAAAAACTCTTGATCGGAACCATGCATCAAGCGGCACTCGAGTAGAAAGCCGCATAGGATCAAGACACCCAGAAGGAAGCAGACGAGTACGAGATGATCCGCCAGCCCCACCTGAACAAGGTGCTCCAGCTGCACCAGGTGCTCCGCAACAACCACCTGTAGGAGCAGCAGGAAACCGAGGGTGCAACCAAGACGGCGATAGAAATTGAGGTGAAGGAGCGCACTCGCAAGATCTTCACAACACTATCAACGCCAATTGCGATGCTCGCTTTGTAATCCAGTCAAGTAGATAGCGCCTCATTGATTCTCAACTCTGCCAACACGAAGATTACGACCACCGTTATGGTCCTCCACCTCGCCAAAATGACCCACCTCATTACAATGAGGGGAACCGCGATCGGTACAATGATCCGCCACGCTACAACGAGGGGAACCACGATCGTTACAACGATCCCTTTCATTACCATGTACCGCCACACGACCATCATTACAATGACCCAAACAACAGAGGCGACTACTACTACAAGGATGCACAGAGGGACAAGTACGATGGGTTCCCAGCCTTCTCCCCCGTATCAAGAACATCCGGTGGCCTTCCAAGTTCAAGCCGACTGGAATCGAAAAGTTTACCGGCACGCAAGATCCAGGATAATGGTTGAATCTACTCGACGGCGATCCAGATGGTACGAGGCTTCAACGACATCAAAGTCAGCTTCTTCCCAGTCACGCTGGACACCATGCCACTCACATGGCTCAAGGGCCTCTACCCTAGGTCCATTGATTCATGGGATAATCTCGCCAGGAAATTCACCGACAACTTCCAGGGAACCTGGGCCCGGCCTGAAACCCGACACGAGTTGGCAGCTTGCAAGCAAGAAAAAGGAGAGATTCTGCACCAGTACGTCCCGAGGTTCTTTGATAAAAGAGCCATGATCGTAGATATCTCCGACCGTGAACTCATCGACTGCTTCCAAGATGGCATGTACAACAGAGAACTACACCGCGAGTTCGAAAGGAGACGCCCTCAGGATGTTGTCTCCCTCAGAAAGATAGCATATGAGTGGGCCGACCAAGAAGACCACGAATGCAAGCACTTTGATAGGCATTGGGACAACAACAACAACAACAACAATTGGGACAACAACAATCGCTGCGACGACCATCCCAACAATCGCGACAACAAGAAGCGCAAGCCAGATAACACAGTTGCAGCTGTTGATCGTCCCCAATGCAGGAATTGTCCAACGGCAGAAGTCATGAATGGTCCTTGCCCGTACCACCCTCATGGCAAACACACGATGGCTTAGTGTTTCCATCTCACGCAGGTGTTCAACAAGCACAGTCCTACTCGGTCTGATAACGCTGACAGAAAGAACGACGACAAGGATGACAAAGATCCTGGGAATGGCTTCCCCCAAGTTGAGAATGTCATAGCAGTCCTGTTGAGTGGAGAATCACTAAACCAGTCGAAGCGGGCTGTCACACCCGGATTTACACAAAAACCCGAATGCAGCCATATGTGTGCCCAGGAAGACATAGTACACATATAGAAAACAAATATGATAAACACAGAACATATACTTGAATAAATAGAGGTTTACATCAGGGTTTAACATAAATAAACTAACCAATACAGCGGAAAACCAATAACTCTCAACTAAACGGAGCCGCAATCCACAGGGACTCTGACTGGGAGAACACAACTCAATAGTGCGGCAAATCTTCTAGAAACTCAGCAGCAGACTCATGCACAGCCCAATCTGTTACCCATCTGAGATTTTGTTGAATAATAGCAAGTGTAAGTAAAATATTTACTTAGCAAGTATAGCACGGGTGTACTTAGCAAGTATTAGCACTTTTAGTTGGTTCGTTTTAACATTATCCAAGTTACTACAAGTGAAGGAATTCCCAGTTGCAACCCAATTAATGAAGTGTAAGTGACATTAAGCATCAATAATCATCAAGTTCTAATAAAAAAAGATCAAGGCCGCTCGTGACCCTGAGCAAGGCTATCAAGATAGATTTACACTCTGCAGAGGTTTCGCCCTTTACCCACCAGTCACGTAAAAGTTCAAAGGAACTTTGCACCCAACCACACACATCAACACTTTCGAGGTATGACTGCATAGGGACTCTACGAGGCTTTTCACAAGTCACGCTAACAAAACAGTAGCCGCTAGCTTAACAAGGCGGTGAGACTCTAGGCACCGAGATTAACTGACGCTCAAGTCGCAACGTGAGGGGGTCAATGGCGTCCAGAGCGCGGGCTACACAAGCCACCAATGCACAATGTGTGGAGTTCCAATGCGAGGATTCCCAACACGGGACTGTGCATAACAAGACATAGCCAACGGATATACCGTGCTCGGTGGATCAAGAAACACCCTTTCACCTTGTATCCACTAACCCTGTTGGACCCTCGGTAACTACTGTCAAGCTAGAGCCGTACATGCTACTTGACCAAGACTAGAGCCATTATAGTTCTAGCAGTGGCGACAGGCTCCTGGGTTGCCACTTTAAGAACCGGACCTTACGGAGAGACACTAGAACAAAGCACAAAGCACATGCTCTAGCTCCCTAAGCCAAGTTGCTAAAAAGCATGTTTTATCATTATTGTTAAAGCGAACCATTAAGTCAAGATTAACAATTAAACAGTGGTGATAGTAGCTGCGCATACCAAAGATTCGACTCATATGCAAAAACACAAGGTAATCAAATGATACGATAATCAAGACTAGGTACAATCTTAAAGGTACATCAATTTAGACACATGCATGTATGAAATAAATTATAACAAAGTGGGTAGGTAGCAAGGATTGTCCGTGCTATAACTTGCCTTCCTCAAAATGCTGTTGTTGGCGCTGGTCTTGCTCCTGGAAACCCTCCTCTTACTCGAAGTCCAACGCAAACGGCTCACCGACTGGACACGAATCACCACACAAGCATCCACGCAAGCCAATACATGCAAACAAATATTATTCTATTAGAACAGTACATCAATCAGTAGAAACAGATCAAAAGAAGGTTTTATAATTAATCTATGCTTCACTACGAACACATGAGCGCAAAAATCACTCTAATCGGTGTTGGATATATGCCCAAGAGCCAATGGGATTGGGCTTGTTTATGGGCTTGATCCACGATGGATTAGGTTAACTAATAGGGCCCATGAGATGGCAGCCCATTAGTATAGCCTATATATATGTGGGAGGGGCTAGGGGTGCAAGGACCAGTCGTCAACGCCCAAACCTAATAGCACCCGCTGCTACAGTAATTCCTGCATCTATATCCTTCAGATCGCAGCCATTCGTGAGGTGCTAGTACACCTACGTTCGGCGTTCCATCCTCGTACGTGTGGATACCTCGGAGGTGCTGTACTTGGAGCACAAGGACGGACCGCAGGTGAGCAACTGCACGGCACTGCCACTTCGACGCATTCGTTTACATCGAGACGGCTTTTGCTGCATCTGCGCGTCTAGTGGTAACGATTCGTGATCTATAACTATTGTTGTTCCTGTTTTGGGGTAAACGAGTTTTTGTATGTGCTAGCATAGGCTCCTCATTTCCATTTAGTGGTATCAGGGCCATAGCTGTCTCGTTATAGGTTCGGATGTGTGCATATGGAGATATGCTTGGCTGTAGATGAGTCTCTGATCGGTTCATGATCTTGCTATGATTGTCGTGTAACGAATTGCTCCTACCGGTTGGAATTCCGCCATCGGAGCTAAGTGATACATGTAAACCCAATCATGGTGAGATGGAGATCAATTGGATTGGTCGAATCAAACTTAGGTCAATGGCCAGGCGCATGGTGATGCGCGGCGGTGTAGATTGGATCTGCTACTGGGCCGAGTTTTACGCGAAAAACAGGTTGCTCATAAAACAACCTTAACTTTTGCATATGACCTCAGATTGAGACAATTTTATATGAAAATTCATCTACAGAAAATTTTACACATGATTTCGACTGCCAAATAAGGCCGGGAAGGCCGAGAAGATGGAGTTTTCAGTGATTTAAGTTTGGATGTCGGAATCGGCTAACTTGTTTTTGCAGATTCATGTGATCGGTATGGCCCTATGTGTATGTGATGCATGTTTGCAATTAATCATGACCTGCATTTTATGAGTAGGGCAATACGGCTAGAGCCATATGTATTGTAAATTTGATGTAATGGCCTGCGTGCCAACTTGTGATGATGCGTTGTTGGGTAATTTATTTTACTAGCATGTGTTAGATAGTTCTTGGAGGACTCATCACTTGAGGATGACATACATGGATAATGGAGATGGGGATCATCATGATGGACAGTACAATGGAGATAGAGATCACCATGTGTGAATGGGCCATACCGTGTCATTACTATGTGAATGTCGATCTTATTGTTTTACTTCTACCTATGCGATGATAACAGTTATTTTTCTGCATGCGACGGTAGAAGTAGAACGATCCCTCAACAACATTTAAGTCTTGAATGCCCTCCCAACTAAACCTTGCACTGTCACATGCCTTGTACAATTAGTGGTGGGTCTATGAAATTAGGGTGCCACTAGTTTTCCTTGACTAGATGGGTTCATATCAGATATTAACTCGCATAAACGGTTTGTTAACTTAGACAAGGTCATCTTAACGGTTAAGGACCTTGGGGCATAAAGGTTGGGCGCCGAGACATAGAGACGTCACCCAACAACAGGAGTCATATGTGATATGATTAGTAAAGGGTTGCTTACCGATCTACCATGTCTTCTAGCAGTGATGCTAAAGCTAACTAGTGGACTTGTTAGTTGTGGGTCCTGAATCACTAAGTATCAATGGAGGGATATTGATTTTAGTGGGAGTAGATTCTGTTAAATTGTTTAATGTATTTTACTCTATCATAGTTATGTTGTCTTAGTATTTTGTATTATTTTCTGTGGCAAGAGAAGAACCACCACAACCACGAAGGTCGGAAAGGCCACGTCGTGAAACTAATAGAATGAATCTCTTAGTTATAGGAGAGCGTGACATATTGTTGATGGACAATGATGAGCCTAGGACCTATGCAGAAGTAATGATGGACACAGATTCCGAGAAATGGCAAAGTGCCAAGAGATCCAAGATAGATTCCATGGGACACAATCGAGTTTGGAACTTGGTTGACCCGCCTGATGGTGTGAGACCCATCGAGTGCAAATGGATCTTTAAGAGAAAGAGAGATGTGGACAGAAATGTTCATGTCCACAAAGCACGGCTTGTTGCAAAAGGTTTTCGACAATTCAAGGAGTTGACTACGACGAGACATTCTCACTAGTAGCGATGCTTAAATCTATTCGGATCATTCTAGCAATAGTTGCATATTTCGATTATGAGATATGGCAAATGGATGTCAAAACAGCTTTCCTAAATGGGAGCCTGGATGAGGATGTATATATGATACAACCCAAAGGTTTTGTCGATCCAACTAATGCTGGAAAAATATGCAAGCTTCAAAAATCCATATATGGGTTAAAGCAAGCATCTTGGAGTTGGAACCTTCGTTTTGATGAGGTAGTCAAAGGATTTGGCTTCCGTCAGAATGAGGAAGAGGCTTGTGTTTACAAGAAGGAAAGTGGGAGCTCTGTTGCATTTCTAATCTTGTATGTGGATGACATATTGTTGATTGGGAATGATATTCCTATGCTGGAATCCGTTAAGACTTCACTGAAAAATAGTTTTTCTATGAAAGACTTAGGGGAAGCTGCATACATTCTGGGCATAAGGATCTATAGAGATAGATCAAGGAGGCTTATAAGATTAAGTCAGGATACTTACATTGACAAGGTGTTGAAACGGTTCAACACGGAACGGTCCAAGAAAGGGTTCTTGCCTATGTTAGATGGCGTACACCTCAGCAAGACTCAGTGTCCTTCGACGGCTGATGAGCGGGAGCGCATGAGTAAGATCCCCTATGCTTCCGCAATTGGGTCCATCATGTACACCATGACAAGTACTCGCCCAGTTGTCTCATATGCTCTAAGCGTTACGAGCAGACACCAGTCTAATCCAGGTGAAAGTCACTGGACACTGGTAAAAAACATTCTTAAGTACTTTAGAAGGACTAAAGATGTGTTCCTAGTCTATGGAGGTGAGGAGGAGCTCATTGTAACGGGTTACACTGATGCTAGTTTCCAAACTGATCTAGACGATTCAAAGTCGCAATCAGGATTTGTGTTCACGATAAACGGTGGTGCTGTAAGCTGGAAAAGTTCTAAGCAAGATATTGTGGCTGATTCTACAACGGAAGCCGAGTACATCGCGGCTTCTGAAGCAGCGAAGGAAGGTGTTTAGATGAGGAAGTTCCTCATTGAGCTTGGTGTGTTTCCTAATGCATCTAGCCCGTTGGAACTCTACTGTGACAACAATGGGGCAATTGCACAGGCTAAGGAGCCTAGGAATCACCGGAAGAACAAACATGTATTGCAGAAGTTTCACCTCATTCGAGAGTTCGTTAGACGGGGTGAGATAAAGATATACAAAATACATACGGATTTGAATGTTGCTGATCCTTTGACAAAGGCTCTTCCACAGCCTAAGCATGAGTCGCACATAAGAGCTATGGGTATTAGATATCATCTAGATTAGCTCTAGTGTGAGTGGATGACTGTATCTATGACGTATCGCTTATTTATTGAATATCCATGAAAGGCAACTTGTATATGATTGGCAATTATGTGAATTGTTTGTGAAATCTTTACTTGTATGGTTATTCTAAAATTGTCCCTAATCTTATTAGCACATGTATTAGTTTATGACTATGTTTCACAAGTCATGGACTTGGAGATGTAAAACTAATAATGTGGGCACATGTATGACATGGGGCTGGACTGACCCAACTTGAGATCTTGTTGTATGTTTATCTCTTTTCACAACACGTATGCTTTGTCCTAAGACCTGATATTGTCGCATATACTCGAGATCTGAATTGACCTACTTAGGGACTACCAAACGCTACTCCGTAACTGGGTAGTCATAAAGGTGGTTTTCGGGTTTGTCGGGAAACATGTTGTGAGGCGTGGTCAATCAAGATGGGATTTGCCCCTCTCTATATGAGAGAGATATCTCTGGGCCCCTCAAGTGATCGGATAAAGAAATGCATGGCCGTGCTAGGTTAAGTGTTAACCACTTGAAGGATCCGACTCATAGGTTCAAGAAAGAGAGGTCAACTTGGAGTTAGACCAAATATCATGAAGCAAAGGGATTAGCTTGTACGTGACGTTGTGGTGGTTCATCTGATATGATCCTTACATCCACATGGGAGTTGACACGTCTTGCTAGAGACCGCTATCAACTATTGGACCGAGTAGGAGTACTTGGGACATGTTTATGTGTGCATGAACCCATAGGGTCACACACTTGAGAGGTTTGGAACACCGAAAACTTGCCTATGTGATTGTCTCTAGTGCAAGTGGGAGACTGTTGGATATATGCCCAAGAGCCAATCGGATTGGGCTTGTTTATGGGCTTGATCCATGAGGGATTAGGTTAACTAATAGGGCCCATGAGATGGCAGCCCATTAGTACAACCTATATATATGTGGGAGGGGCTAGGGGTGCAAGGACCAGTCGTCAATGCCCCAAACCTAATAGCACCCGCCGCTATAGTAGCCACCGCTACAGTAGCCCCGAGCTATATTAGCCGCGCGTGAACAGTGCGCGCTACAGTAATTCCTGCAGTCCCTCCTCCATCTATATCCTTCAGATTGCAGCCATTCGTGAGGTGCTAGTACACCTACGTTCAGCGTTCCATCCTCGTATGTGTGGATACCTCGGAGGTGCTTCACTTGGAGCACAAGGACGGACCGCTGGTGAGGAACTGCATGGCAGTGCCACTTCGACGTGTTCGTCTACATCGAGACGACTTCGCCTGCATCTACGCGTCTAGTGGTAACGATCCGTGATCTATAACTAGTATTGTTCCTGTTTTGGGGTAAACGAGTTTTTGTATGTGCCAGCGTAGCCTCCTCGTTTCCATTCAATTGGAGCTAAAACGGAAAAGATATGGGGTTTCTAAGTCACAGGGACCTGCTGGCAAGTTTTTAAAAGTTCCAGGGGCTTAATCTTGAAAAACTAGGGACATAAACATAATTTCGTATAAAAACCCGAGGGCTGAATTAAAACAGACCATGGCTGGACTTCGGGTTGTAAAAACAGGAAGATCAGGGGCTTAATCGAAAAACCAGGGATCTAGTTGTAATAATTTTTGAACGAGGCTAGACGACGGGTTGATTCTAGAAAAGCTGAGGGGCTCTTTTGCAAAAGACACAACGCTGACCGTTATCCTAGGCTTGACTCGGGGGTGAGGGTGCGCGTGAGCCGTTGGATCTGGATCCAACGACCCGGATTGGATTGGGCGAAGGGCTACCGGCGGGAACAAAGGGACGGTGGCGCCGCCAGCGCGCACGACGGCGGGCTCACCGGCGAGACTTGGAAACGGGCTAGGAGGCTCGGTTCTCTACGCGGTTTGGCCCTACGGACTCGTGGCGAAATGATGAACTTATTTGGCTAGCTCTCGACGACAGTTTAGCGGCGACGAAGATGCACGACAGTGAACAACGGAGGCGGAGTGCCGGCGAGGAGGTGCACATGCTATGGGGCGAAGGAGTGAGCAAGAAACAGCTCGGGGCAGAGCTTACCTTGGCATGAAGCTGCCCCTGCGGTCCAATTGGCCAATGCGCGTCCACAGGAGCCGATCGACAGCGTGGTGGCGAGCTCTGGGAGATGGCGGTGGCGCGAAGTGGGGAGGAGGCGCTGGAGGGGGCTTAGGGCTCATGGGGAGGCTCGGTGAAGGTCTGGGTCTGCGGAGGCACGACTTTTATAGCCCGGTGGAGGGGGTCTTGGCGTGCGTGCCATGCCCACGGATCAGGGCACCGGCGGCCGGGGTTTCCATGCAGGGAAGGGTTTCCATGCATGCGCGGGGCTAAGGAAGGAAGGAGAGCGCAGGGGAAGGTGCAAGGAAGCTTCGGCGGGGCCCACAGGCACGGAGGAAGGCGGCTAGGGCGGGTTAGGCGCGGTCGGTGGGAAACCCGGGTCCGGCTTGGGTTCAGCGAGGGGAGGAAGGAGGAGGATTAGACGGGCGGGGCCCGCGTGTCGGGGAGAGGGGGCGTGGCACGGGCTGGTGCGGTCTGATGGGCCGAGCAGCACAAGCTGGCTGGCGGCCCAATCGCGGAAGCGGGGAGTGATGGGCCACGGGGAGGCGGCTGGGCTAGAGCGGGCGAGCTGGTTGGGTCTGCGTGGTGAGAGAGGAAAGGCTGGCGTGCTGGGCCAACGCTGGCGCTAGGCTGCAGGGAGAGGGAAAAGGGAGGGGAGCTGCTGGGCTGTGAGCTAGAAAGGAAAATAGAGGGAGCGAAAGTGATTCAAAGGAATAGTTCAGGGGCGAAAACGGACTCAAGCCAAAACAATATTCTAGGGCACAAACAAAAGCAATTCAAACTCAAATTTAAACTGGATTTAAATTCTTGCTTGAACTACTAAGCAAACAAAACTCAATGCAGCAGCATGAATGCAACAAAAATGTTTCTACACCTTATAGTTGATTTTAATTTCTAGAAATTATTTATTTACCCTATATTAATTATGAGAATAAATAATAAAATTAAATTAGTTACTAGAAATTTTTAAAC
This sequence comes from Echinochloa phyllopogon, assembly GCA_033239725.1. Taxonomy (NCBI): domain Eukaryota; kingdom Viridiplantae; phylum Streptophyta; class Magnoliopsida; order Poales; family Poaceae; genus Echinochloa; species Echinochloa phyllopogon. The sequence continues at coordinate 32,018,967 of BTCW01000014.1, read as the reverse complement.
GGGTAATTTAGGGTGTTACAAACCTACCCCCCTTAAGATGAATCTCGTCCTCGAGATTCGGATGTGGATGCGAAGAGTTGTGGGTACTCGGCCTTGAGGTCTTCTTCTCTTTCCCAAGTCGCCTCATCCTCTGAGTGTCGGCTCCATTGTACCTTGCACATTCGGATGACCTTGTTTCTTGTCACCCTCTCAGATTCCTCCAAAATCTTGACTGGATAATCCTCGTAGGTGAGATCTTCTTGCACGTTCAGCTCATCTATCAGGATCTGCTCTTCGGGCACCCGCAAGCATTTCTTTAACTGCGACACGTGGAACACATCATGCACTCTTGCCAGTTTCTCGGGCAGCTCCAACTGATATGCCATCTCGCCCTTCCGTTCAACTACCTAGAAAGGTCCAATGTAACGAGGTGCTAGTTTGCCCTTGACATTAAACCTCTTCACGCCTCTCATTGGTGACACCTTAAGATACACAAAGTCTCCAACTTTGAAGCTGAGGTCCCTCCGTCTGACATCCGCATAACTCTTCTGCTGGGACTGTGCCACCTTCAGGTTCTGCCTGATCACTTGCACTTGTCGCTCTGCCTCTCTTACTATTTCAGGCCCAAAAACTTTGCTTTCCCCAGTCTGATTCCAGAACAGTGGCGTCCTGCACTTCCTACCATACAAAGCCTCGAATGGTGCCATCTACAGACAATTCTGGTAGCTGTTGTTGTACGAGAATTCCACATAGGACAAACTCTTGTCCCAACTAACACCATACTGCAGAGCACATGCCCTCAACATGTCTTCCAAAATCCGGTTGGTTCACTCTGTCGGACCATCTGTCAGTGGGTGATAAGCTGAGCCAACATGCAGCTTAGTGCCCATAGACTCATGTAGCTTCTGCCAGAAGTGCGATGTGAACTGAGTGCCTCGAGCAGACACTATCCGCTTCGGCACTCCATGCAAGCACGCAATCCTCTCCATATATAGCTCTGCTAATCTGGCGCCCGTGTAAGTGGTCTTCACTGGTAGAAAGTGTGCCACTTTGGTCAAGCGATCCACAATCACCCAAATGGAGTCAAATCTTCTCTGAGTGTGAGGTAGACCAGTGATAAAGTTCATTCCGACTTCGTCCCACTTCCATTCGGATATCTTCAGGGGCTGGAGCAACCCTGCTGGCCTTTGATGCTCAGCCTTGACTCTCTGACATGTGTCACATAGAGCCACATATGTTGCCACATCACGCTTCAATCCGTACCACCAGAATCTTTCCTTGATATCTTGGTACATCTTGGTACTTCCCGGGTGGATCGAGTATGCCAAATCATGCGCTTCTCTCGGGATCGTGTCCTTGATCTGTGCCATGTCGGGTACACATATCCTCTTCCCATGCCACAAGGTTCCCTGATCATCTACTTGAAAACCGGGGGCCTTTCGTAGGGCAACATGCTCCACAATCTCCTTGATCTTGTCATCCTCATGCTGACCTTTCCGGATCTCCTATTCCAGAGTCGGTTCTACTACCATCTCTGTGATGCTAGCCATGAATCCCAGACTCATCGTCTCGAACTCCAGACTAAGCTCTTCCGGCAGACAATGTACGGTGGTCTTGTTCACATAGCTCCATGTTGACACTTCTTACGCTCCACTATCAGGATTGTCAATCTCGGTAATGGTGCAATGAGTGTTTATTGGTATTCTTACGACACAGATATAACTCCGCAAACGCACGAATACCGATGTAGCATTTCACCTGGGAGTATTCCTAGGTATCATATTTATTTCCTCAGGAAAGCATTGGATAAAGAGTATTGATTATTAACAAGGATGTAACTACTAATTAAAGTACCGGCTAACGAGGCGGGGGTAAAGGATATAATAGGAGTGATATGGATTTGACACACACAAGGAAAAGTCTAGGATAAATGATATAGATAGAAGAGCGGTCTAGCTAGTGGGAGGACAACAAGATAGGAAAGGATTCCTATATACTTCCATTGGCCTTGAGATATCGCCAGTAGAGATTACGGCTAGCATGAAGAATAACATCTATGGTTCTCTTCCTAGTTCTATTACCTCAGCTTCGGGACAATAGAACCTATGACACGTAGAAAGGGATGAGAAGGGGTGCCACCAATCCTACACTCTGGGATCCTACAGGCCGAGACGAACGTGATGGACTACGTAGGCCGTATACGGTTGTGACCACCTAACGGCTACCACCTCGGTAGACTCGGGGACAAACTAAGGCCACTGGCTAGTCTGGGCACCATGCCTACACTAGACAATAACTACTTACTCTACTAGAAAGAGCAAGCAACCCTGTCAATACCCCAGTGACAATTCACCGCAAGCATTGAGCAGAATCGAAGAACCAGCTGATATTAAGGACTAGAGAGAGAACCTCTAGAGCCAGACTACAATAGCTTATAACCAAGGCTAGACATCCCACAATTATCCCGAAATAAATGCAGAACAAATAACTCAAGTAAATGCGGAAGATAATATATTGAATGCTCAGAGTCTTGCATGAAGAAAAGGAAAAGATACAAGAGCTTTACCAGAACTCCAGAAGATGACTCCGGAACTCCGAGCGAAGCTCGACCCTGACTCTAACTCCCAACTGAACTAGCCTAACTCTACATCTTGAAAGAGATGAATGGAGACTTGCTCCCAAGTTGTGTGTGTTACAAGTGAGAAGAGGGGCTCTATTTATAGTGGAGAGGTGACTTGAGGATGTGTAGATGCTGCAGGAATGTTCCCCTCAAGTTTCTCTCTTTGCGCCAAGTGTCGCGATGAGAGGAGAGGAGCAGCATGCGCTGTGCTTTCCTTCTCCTGCTGATCCGCATGAAGAGCTTGACAGCCAACAGGAGCTGGCTGCGTGTCCACTTGCGCACCGCCTTGCAGCATGCAGTCCTGCGCTCACCGCCTCCCTGCATGCGTGTGAGGCCGGCACTACTGCCACTTGGCGAGAGCACCGCCTGCGCTGGGTCTCTGGCCGCGTGGAGCCCCGCTCCTGCTCCTACGCTGCTGACGCTGTGCATGGGCCCCGCTCCTGCTGGATGCGTGCTGCCGCTGGCTAGGCTGCTTCCAGCACGAGCGCGCTGTGCGCGCCGGGGGCTCCTATGTGGCTTCCATTCACTTTTTAAGGTAGTTGGCTTTGAAGCCCGTTAAGGCCCATCAACAAAGCGCGGAGGAAGAAACAACGCGGACGGCCCAACGAAGGAACCGTAAGGGGCGAACAGAATTTTTCCGTTACCACGCCGTTATCACGCGAGGCGCACGCGCGGTGGATCAAAAGGGGCGAACGGATAAAATTTGAACGTCCATCACGATATGTTCCATTAATTACCAAATTCGCCGCGCTTTGAACAGAATTTTTTCCACGCGCTTTGACTTTTTTGCGGGGCAAGTGGTTGTAAGGGGGAAAGTAACGGGTGGGAACTCTACACTACAAACTTGAAGTTCAAATTTAAAAGTGCACATAAACTATTAATTATATATACATCTGAAAGTTTACAAACTTATATTTTTAAATCTGACGTTTAGGCAACTTTTGACACAAGTAAATCTGAACCATTACATGAGAGCTTTTAAAGGAGAAATCATCACGATATCTTCTCGTGAATGTTGATGAACTGATCTGTAAATAATGTTGAACAAAGTTCAGTAAATTGTTGAATTAGATATACACAAATTGTTTAATAGAACAATATAAATAGTTGAATGCCGTCTAATTAAGTATTTATTGAATTGTTGAACAGAAGATTAAATTGTTGAATTAGGTATACACAAATTGTTTAATAGAACATATAAATAGTTGAATATGAGTTTAATTAAGAATTTATCAAAATGTTGAACTATATTGATTAAATTGTTGAATTAGATGTAAATAAATTGTTTAATTGAAGAATATAAATAGTTGAATGTCAACTAATTAAGCCTTTATTGAAATGTAGAACTATATTGATTAAATTGTCAAACTAAATATATGAATATGAAAAATATTAAACTAAACTCATAAAATTGGTGACAGCAGTATATTTGGAGTGTTAAAAATAAAATGACAAATTGTTGAATTTTGAGAAACCTGTAAATAACTTTTTTTTGAACTAGAGAAGTAACTCCATAAACTTGCCAATGAACTTGTTGTGCTTAAAAGAGAGAAGCTGAAATAGTAACTTCTGACGTAGTGGTAATAAATCAACCTGGTGAGATAAGTTTACATTAGGCAATGGTATTATATAACAATTGTACTTCAGCGAATTTATGAAAACATATGTTAATTATCCATACATAATTCATCAGTGTGCTATTTCAAAAAAGTGATAGCAATTCAAAAGTTAAGAGAAATACATTAGAAATGTTCTGTACCGCCCTTCCATCATATGTCTGCATAAATCTAAGTGCAAATATCCTGGAGTCATATCTGTGTGAGAGAAATAAGATAGAAATATAAGGAAATTGCTACAAATGTAGTTACATAGTTGAAAAAAAATTGAAGTTAAATTTTGGTGAGAAGAAAACACCTGAATTTTTGTTTCGGTACATTCATGTAACAAGGCTCAAAGTCTCAAATGTTGAAACGTATACAGCGAGGATAAGCTAGAATAAAAAGACACTTGAAATTGTAGACCACTGTATTTATCAATTGTTGATAGTCAACTGCCATATGATCTGAACTAAGAACATCAAATCTCTTATTGATGAAATTTGCAACAACAACGAACCATTGATGCTTAACAACGCATGGAATAAAAACCTATAAAACAAGAATTAGTAAGAAATTACACAACAATTGTTCCATGAAGATAAAATATATATACAAATAGATTGCATAATTACTTACATGATCTATATTTTCAAGTTTTACACGAAGAACTAACTGTGTGAATGTGGCTCTTACATCATTGTGAAAAAGAGCTGATTTGATTAGCATCTCCTGAAGAGTAATGATTTGAATTAATTATTACACTGTATGATATAACACAAACTAATTATAGTAAAAAGGATATTATATGTGAAACAATTCATACCGAATGTTTTTTGTTCATAAAGAAGAAACAAATTTCTCCAGGTTCACGCTTTCTGAATTTCAGCCTCTCTTGTTGTTCTGAATTGAACATTTTACAAAATGCAAACATTGCAAAAGGATTGAACCAGCATCCAGAACGCATAGATAAGGCAAGTGTCCGTTTATCAATCCAAACATCATCTATTTGAAATATGTGTTCACTGAAAAAAAAGTTACAAGGTCTCCTTTCATATGTAGTAATCTGAATTAAAAACTGAGAAAAGAATGTATTGGAATAGAAGTTCTTCAGAAAAAAGTACCTTGGTAAATGATTGGAAATATCAGAAGTAAATCTATCATAGAAAAATTGTTCAGCTTGTGTAGCAATAACCACTGGAGTTTGAGATACAGTCTGTTGCAATTTTGTAGGACCCTTGGTTGTTGAAAAATAGGCTTCCTGATTAATCATTGAATTGCATTTAACAAATCCTTTGGCAAGATCATGCACAAGTTGTAACTAGTGCTCAGCCTCAGCTTGAAGTGCAAATTCTTCATAGCGATGAGCTAAATCTGTATCAATGGTATCAGTCATAAAAGCATCAGAATCTTTATGTTGAACGCCAGGAGTTGACAAAATTTTACCACCAGAGGAAAGATGATTGCAGTTAATTGCCAACTCAGTTGATGGTGAGAAACAACTAGCTGTAATAAGGTCAAATGAATCCGAATGATCTGCGAAGTGACTATCATTGGAAGAATTATAACTCTTTCTTGGTAAAAGATGATATCGGCTCTCATTGAATGAAATTCCAAGCAAAGAAGAGTTTCTGTGTAAAGATCCATGGCATTCACTTGAACAAAATTTAGCATTTAGGAATGACATGTCAAAATGTTTCTCAGGCTCTGGAGGCAATGAGTAGTCTGGACACAATAACATAATCTCCTCAAGAGTTAATGGTGGAGGTGTAACTGCAAATGTAAAATTATATTAAGACCCGTTTTGGGATAAAGGCAATAAATTGAAGAAAAATTTCAAGAGACCATAATTAATATTCAACAAGTTTAAAACACTTTGTAATATACTATTAAATAAAAGCAGTACAACTTTGAAAAAACAAAAATATACCTGATTTGGTATCAGAATTCAAAACAGCCATAACCTCTGTAGAATTAAGTTTTAAAAGATCTTCATTTTCTTTGACAGCATATGACGAATCAAATTCGAAAGGACAATCTGGAAGTGAGAGGGTATCCAATTTCGCAACAATCCTATCAATTACATTATCATAGACAAGATCATGAAAAATTGGTTCTTTGAATACTAAAGTAGGCCAACACTCAGCAGTTGAACATTTCATTAGATCAACAGTTGTTGCCACCTTTGTATTAGCATCATCATCATCATCAGATTCAGAAATGGTATCAGCTATGTTGTGAAATTGTTCTGATTCCAATACAGATAAAGAAGGTGATGAGTCTTCTAGCATGATTTGATAATATCTAGAAGCATATAAACATACAACAGGCCTGATTGCTTCAGATATATCACTTTGAAGATGATTAGAAACCTCAGATAGCTTTCTCCTGGTCTAAAATAGTAAAGAGTAAAATTATGTCAGAAAATATGTAAAAACTATGTCAGAAAAAAATAAAAGGTGCGTATTAAACTAAATCTGAATTGAAAAGTGCTTACTGGTTCCCTTATCTCCAAAGGTATGCTGGAAAATGTATTCTGGTCCAAGTCATCAGTTGTAGGGTTAATTTTGCAATATGAAGAGGCCATGTCAGAAAATGGAGTCAAAGAAATGTCCTTTACCTAAAAAAATATGGATATGTGTGTGTATATATAAATAGATATGAATCCAAGAAGAAATAGAAACAATGATATATATATATATATATATAAGAGAAAAAAAACCTACAGGCAATCTTCCAAATTTAGGTGGAATAACCGGGAACATATCAAGATTAGCCACATAAGAAACAATACTTGTCGTCCAACATTTTAGACGAGGACAAATTGGATCAAAATTTGTACTGCTTGCCTTCATGAACTCAAGATAGCAAACCTGCAGAATAAGGTTAGGTAAATGAATATGTCTATGTATAGGTAATGCATGATATAATAAGATATAGAAAAATTAGTCAACCATAAACCTGTATAATACATACCACTAGGAAAAATGTGCATCCACGTAATGCTGGTGCTTTTCCTGTAGAGATTTTCTCCTGAAATCTTCTGATATAATTTACTAGCCACTCAAGTACTAACTCAGACCAGTCCAAGCACTTAATTTCATCAACATGAACAAGTGGTTGAAAATACCTTGGACTAGCGTGTCCATGAGTTGTGGGGCACAAGAAAGTTGACAAGACAAACAACAAGAATACTCGGACAAATGAATCATCAGTCAAATTTTGAGACATAAGAATGACAAGTTCATTTATGGTAGGACTGTCACCAGCACAATTTGTATCTTTCTTGATAATATCACAAGCTTGGGAAGTTGCTTTCAGGTCAATGTGTTTTCCTCCACGGGGAATGCCAAGAACTTTGTGAACAACTTCAGCATTCAACTTAAATGAATATCCATTTGAAAAATGTAGTGCCTTAGAGTTGCAATCAAAATTGTTCACTAGCCAATATACAAGAGCTTTCGGAGTGAATGAGCAGTTCAATTCCAATAGATTACCAAAACCAACTCCATCTATCAATTTCCTCTGTCTAGGTGTTAATTTTTTTATGGCAGATAGCAAAAGGGATGTAGACTGGCGAGTACTGTAGGTCTGCAAGAAAAAAAAAGAATGGGAAGAAACGAACAGTGCATAGAGATTCTATATGTACAACATAAAAACAATTCAATGGAGAGTCATAAGTATTAACAAGATAGTAGATGAGATCGAAACATCTATACAATTACAACATAAAGATAATGCAATAGATAGTCAATTGACGGATAAAAAATGCATATTAAACAATATATACCTTTGAATACTTTCACATATCTGATAGCGATGAAATATCAAAACTACCATCGTCACTTGCCCTTTTGCTACCAGCAGACATACTGCAAAAATTTTAGCCTTGTTAAATGACTCAAATATTTTTGACAGCATGAAAAGGAAATGTTGAATAAAATAAGTTGAAATGCTCAATCATATAGAAAGATATGTTGAACAAAATAATAGCAATATTATTATTCATACGGTAAACGCTTGGAGAAATTAAACATAAGAAATTTTGTGTTCTGTATAGTTACTGAATAAATAACCCCAAAAGTTGCTAGACCTCATATCTATCTCCCTTCACTATAACACTATCCCTATCCTTCCGCTAAAACTCTATGATCTGGAATGTGGTCCAATTGGCAAATAAAACAGATCATGGAGTATAGAAGTGAAATAAGTCAAGGGGATATGAACTGTGCAGTCCAATTGAGTTCATCCACAGACCGAATCGAGGAAAACATGAGTGCAAAAACCTAACCTGATGGAGTACAAAAATAAAATCAATCAAGGGGAGATGAACCGTGCATTCCAATTGAGTGTATCGACGGATCAAATCTTGGAGAACATTAGTGAAAACCTAACCTGGACATGGTTGCCCCCGCCAATGGGACTCCTTCGAGAAAGAGAGAGAAATGGAGAATGGGGAAAGCAAATTAGAAATATCTGGAGGAAAGTGACTTGTCTCTTATTATCGTTACTTTAGCCTTCCAAGTGGACCCAAGGTCAAGGTATATTTTCGAAAAAAAAGAAAAACAAAAAGCTTACTTCTCAGCCAAGGCAAAACAACAAAAAGAGGGGATCTGATCTGGAATGCTTCGGCGCCGCCGCGGCGTGCTCTCCTTCCCCATCCCTCTCCCCGCCTTCGGTAAAATAGAATGCAGACAAAATCTGAGGATTGAAGTGCCACGAAGGTCATGGAATCCAAAAATCACGCGACACCAAGGATCGAGGCGACTGGATACAACCAAAATTGTTCACAGGTGAGATCAAATTCATAAAGTATGAGTTCAAAAATTCACAGGAATTTGAATAATACATTGTGAACTTTGTTGGCCTGTAACTATTTTGGTTTGGATCCAGGGTTGTTTATTTAATTGTGAAAATATAGTATATGCGAATTCATCTAGCGATGTTTATTTACTTGAGAAAAATATAGCAACGTGACTTGATCTGTGGGTGTCGCATTATTATTTAACATTGGAGACTGTTATTTCTATGATTGTTATAAGGATTCATGTAGAAGAATACGAAATAAAACAAACTTATATTTATGCAATTGTTGAAATAAATATATATTAATGTTTATGTGTACATGTAGAAATGTTTGAATACATTAATTATAATGTTGAATAGTGTAATGTAACTAGAAGACTACATGTGGTGCCAACAGTGATGTTATTGTGGTACAAAAAGTGATGCTATTGTTTGTGTTACAGGGATGGAGAAGACCAATGTCACTATTTCCAGGATTTGCTTCAATAAATATGAGTGAACTACAGAAAAAGCTGAAAGAGGAAGCATTAAATAAGAAACTTACAGTGGTAAGATGACATTGCAGAAATAACATATAGCATTTGTAATGTTAATAAAACTCAACAATATATCTATGTAACTTGATTGCAGTCATTGAGAAAGCAAAAGAGAAGAAGCATTCACATGAAGCTGCTGCCATAAAAAGCTCTGAGGTAAGATGACATAGAAGAAATAGCATAACATTACTGATAATTGTACAATATATTAATAGAGCTTAATTGCAGCAAGTTGGCCAAATAAAAGAGAAGAAACATTCAGATGAATGTGATGCCATAACAAGTTGTGAGGTAAGTTGTCATTCAAGAAAATAGCATAATATTAACAATGAGAAGGAAACGGTACAATTTATTAATTGAACTTAATTTCAGGCTACTAACCAAGCAAAACAAAACAGAAATCCAGATGAATGTACTGTCGTACCGAGTTCTGAAAGTCTACAGAAAGAGATCGAGGTAACGTGTATTAAGAAAAACCGAATATATACAATCATTAGTATTATCTACATTTATTTTCTTTAATAACATTTGACTAAATTAAAAATGTGGATTTGGAAAATGTTCAGGTTGATGGTTGTTACAGAAGAACATGTATTGTAGCACATACATATGAAGGGGCATCAAGAGACATTGAGAATGTGATACCTAATGTTGGAAACAATGAGGTAAGATTTAACTATATTTGTTCAAAATTATGAGAAAGACTTTTAGTAACTAAAGATGCATCAAAAATAGTTTATCAAGAGAGAACTAAATGTTGAACTATGATATGCAGGAAGTAGAAAACAATGAGCAGAACATAATTCATGATGCAGATAAAGGGATGCAACCAAGTGCAAATATGGCAAGCAATGATGCACAAGAGGATCAGAATGAAGAAGATGGGGGTGACTCTTCCGATGATGAAGCAACAGTGCCTAAGAATAAGCAATACATATTTCCAAGTCCTGAAGAAGTAGAGAAATTGGCTTCACCTTGCACTGGAATGGTATTTGACACCATAAATGATGCTCATAGATATCTCAATGTGCATGGACTCCTGAATGGATATGCTATCAAAAAGGGAACAAACTATTTGAAGAAGAGTTACCACCTTGTACGTAACAGAAGCGGGAAGCCAAGAAATATGGAACAAATTAACAGAGTACATAGAAGGAACTACATTGCCAAAACAAATTGCAAAATGAAAGTGATAGTGAAACTGATAAATGGGCACTGGGAGATTAGTGCAGTCAATAGTGAACATAATCACAAAGTTGTGTCAAGCCCGTCGCTTACAAAAATTTTTCTTAGCCACAAAAAGATGTCTGAAGATGAAAGGATACTATCCAAGATTCTGCAGAATGCAAGAGTTAAGCCAATGAGAATAATGTCAATTTTTAGAGAATTGAAGGGCAGCTACAAAAACATATCATTCACTACAAAAAATTTGGACAACTTGAAACAGAAAGAGCGTATCAAGACAAAGACTTCAGACATTGATGCAACAGTGAAGTATTTGAGGAAAGTGGAGGAGGAAGAACCTGGGTTTTATCACACAATGAGAATGGATGCTGACAACACAGTTAGAAGTATATTTTGGACAGATGCTAGGGGGAAAATGGACTATCAGTTATATGGAGATTTTGTTTCATTTGATACAACTTTTAGTACCAATAGATACAACTTACCATTTGCTCCAATTGTGGGAATCAATGGGCATGGAAGCAATGTGATCTTTGGTTGTGCTCTACTTGAAGATCAGACAGCAGAAACTTTTGAGTGGGTGTTTAAAACATTTGTGAAAGCTATGAATGGAAAGAAACCAAAGATCATCATGACAGACCAAGATGCAGCCATGAAAAAAGCAATAGCAAATTATATGCCAGACGTGATTCATAGATTGTGCATCTGGCACATAATGAAAAATATTCTAGAAAAATGTGGCAGTTTCATGAGTCAGGAAAGTAGAAAAGGAATGGATAAGAAGCTGAATGAGCTGGTATATGATTCACTCAGTATTGCAGAATTTGAAAATGGATGGCAAAAGATGCTTGATGATTTTGATTCAACAAAAAATGAGCACCTACAGCTGATGTATAGCTTGAGAACGATGTGGATTCCAGTATACTTCAAGGATGTTATGTGTCCATTCATTCAATCAACATCAAGGAGTGAGAGTACCAATTCATATTTCAAGGATTTTGTGTTCCCTAAAGACACAATTGAGAATTTCATGAGGCAGTATCGGATAATTCAAGAAACAAGTGCAGCAAAGGAAGATGAGAATAGGTTCACAAGTTTGGTAAAAGAACCTACATACTGCACAAATCAGCGAATAGAAAGGCGAGCAGCAAAAATCTACAACAGAGACATTTTTGTGAAATTTCAGAAGGAGCTATACAATTCAAGTGCATTCTCAGTAAATGAGGTTATCAAAGATCACAAGTACACAATTATAAAGAATTGTTACTATAAGGATGCTGAGTTTTGGAAGGATAGCTTCACCGTCGAAGTGGATAGGGTCATGCAAGAGTTTAATTGTGAGTGCACCAAATTGAAACGTGATGGTCTAGTATGCTGCCATGTTTTGAGATTACTCACACAATTTGGTATTGATCAGATACCAGAAAAATGCATAAACAGGAGATGGACCAAATGTTACCGCGAAGAAGAACTCCAGAAGCACAAAAATCGTTGCTTGGAGATAACAGAGTGCAACAATGCTCAGAAGGCTATGAGATATGCTATTGTAACAAACAAAGTCACTTCTATATGGTCAGATGTTTGCAATGACAGCTTGGAAAGCAAAGAATTTATTGAAGAGCTAGAAAAGTTTCATGACAGGATTTTGCAGAGAAGACAAACAACAGAGGATACACAACAAGGACAAGAACAAATGTTAAAGGATCCACCAGTTACTCAAGCCATTTCGGTTCAGAAAGGGAACCGACTGAAGCGACTGGCAGAAGAAATTACCGAAAAGAAAAAAAAAGCTGCTTCAAAGAGACAGAAGAAAAAAGATTAGGGGCCAACATGGAAATGTAATATGAAGAAAGAATTTTGTATTGGTAGCTTTAAAATTTATAAATTATTTTATTATTATAGCATTGATACAATATGGATTATGTTACATGGTACTCAGTTCAGTTACATATTGCATCAAGTGTATTATTTTGTCAGAATCATTTCGATACTTTGGCGAAATAGTTGCAGATATATATATAAGTTAGGTTTTTAAAAAGTTGAAACTTTGTAAATTAAATGTTGACACAGTTATATTCTAATGTTTAACTAGTATAAATGCAAATGTTGCAATTTACAAATTAGGATGGTGAAGTGAACATGAATATTAGACAAAATTTATATACAAAACAAAAGACATTATTGTAGGTGTAATAACAGATTGCAAAAAAATGACTACTCATCCAAAAATAGGATAACGACAGGCATATAATTGACAGCATTCAAATGTTGAATAGTATCAATGTACATATTGATATAGACACACTGGAATGTTGAAGTAAACAAAAATGAATGTTGAAGTAAATAAAAATGAATGTTGAAATTTAGGTAATATTTGTCTGGGAGTGCATTTTTGAAGTAACGCTGCAAATAGATTAACAACAAAACTATGAATCTCGTAACTTGCAAAAATTACATTCGAAAATTACATTCGACTAGCTGACAAATAATAGTTTGCAACTATACATCCCACTGAATAATATTTGATTACATATATGGTTGTCTACTAATAGTTTGAAAGTGCAGAAAAGTATAGTTAGTTACATGTCAAAAGAAAACAGACATATAATTGGGAGCATTCGAATGTTGAATAGTATAAATGTAAATGTTGAAATGGATACATTAGAATGTTGAAGTCAACAACAATGAATGTTGAAACTTAGACAATATTTGTCTGGTAGTGCATGTTTGAAGTAATACTGCAAGTAGATTAACAACAAAACTTTGAATCTCGTAACTTGCAAACATTACATTCGAAAAAGAAGGGTGATCAACAATATAGTAGAATATAAACAGACTAGCTGACAGATAATAGTTTGTTACTACACATCGCACTGAACAATATTTGATTACATATATGGTTGTCTGCTTGTCTGCTGATAGTTTGCAAAGGCAGAAAAGGATAGTTGGTATGATGCTACGAATATATACATTACATAACCATCCATCTCAATTGTTTAAAAGTAATATGTTACAAAAGCATGATAGTTTGGAATCCTAGTTCATATGCAGATAACACGCCTACTTCTTTGTCTGTCTTTTGTTCTTTTTCAAAGGACTCCCATCTTCAGCATCAGGTTGAGAGCAGACCTTGTTGAGTGTAGAGTAGTACATCTTGAATGCAACTATTTTGTGGAACTCAGTTACAGCATCCTATAAGAGATAAAAAAAGCAGCAGGTTGAGCAGACTTTGTTGAGTGTAGAGTAGCAATGAAAATATGAGATTAAAATAAACTTTTGAAACGATAATAAACTCACAAACCTGATCAAACTGTCTCATATTTAAGCCATCCCAACAATCCATATAAAGAATATAGTAACAGCCACAATCAAGACTAGCAGAACGACGAGTACCACTCCTGAAATTATAAAATAGAAACTAGTTTGCATTATGAATATTAGAAAATCCATAAATTTGTGATTTTGTAGACACTTACACTCTCTCTTCCTAAGCATATTTGTATGCTGAATACAATTAAAACTGATTAAATCCTCGTGGACAAATATTAGCCTCAAGACAAAGAGTAGTAAAATTTGAAGCCTGCACCATACATACAGTGAAATGTAATGCACTTCAATACAATGCAAAATAACAAAAAATTTGTAAGCAAAACATAGAAAATATACCAAATTTGTAAGCATTCTTTCAATGTCATGACCTGACGTCAAATTGACAGAGTCAAATAAATTCAGCGTCTTGTAAAGAACATTGATACACAAAAGAACCCAGTGACGTTGGATAATGACAGGAAAGAAAATCTGTAATTGAAAAAATGATCAATTTAATATATATGTATATATATATGAGTGCAGAAATTAACAATATCATCATGAAAAATTAGAGATAACATACCAGGTCAGCTGTATTAACTTTCAGGATTTCATCTAATTTCATTATCTCACTGATGCAGGTACTTGCTTCGAATGCAGAAGGGCTAACAAGTAATTCTTTCTACAGAAAATAACAACTAGGATTGTCATGACATGAAGTAAAAACAAAAATTTAATAGAATGGGTAGGTCAGAAAACTATACCGAGAGAAAAGGAGATACTGAAATTTTCTTGCGGTCTGACTTATCAAATAAGTACTTCTGTGGTTTACCATTAAATACATTGCAATAAACAGTCATGACTCGGTCAGTTATATCACCATATTTCCTCAAAGACTGTTGGAATTCCTTGTAGGTCAAGTGCATATCGTTGACAACAACAAAAGGAGCCCTGTGTAATTGAAACATTAAGGAAGCTATACTAATGGAAATAAACAAATAGAACAAGCTATTAGGAAGAGAACTAACGTTTTATTTGACCGAGACTGTCTAACACCATTGCTGCAAACATACTTCTGATAGAAAGTTTCAATTTCAGAATCAATTTTGAGAACTAGAGGAGCAACAAATTCGTTGGTTATATCTGTAGCTTTCCGCTTTTTGCGATTTTTCAAATCAATGGTGCTAGGACCAAAGGTTGCTGACAAGTGAAGAATCGGAGGAGCTGTATAGATTAAAGAAAACAAAAGAAAAAGGCTTTAGAAATAATTAAAATGAGAGAATGACATGGAAAAAGGAGTAAGAGATAATCCTACCAAATGGCGATGAACAAACAGGAGATCCATAACTCATAGCAATGTCAATGCCAGTACCAATATAAGAAGTGGATGCAGAGGAATTGGATTGAATAGACAAGCCAGCATCTTTACTCGAGCCATGATCATGTAAACGACTCAACAAATCTTTTCCATCTAAAGAAGTGCCAATGACAAAAGAATGAATTGGTGGCAAGACAACATTATCATACATAGTAGAATGGGTACTCGAAGATATAATTGATTCAGAAGCTACATCTAACAAAAAGAACAACAGTCACAATCAAGTTAACGGATAGATCATAGTATAAATAATAGTAACAACAATTGTACCGAAGTTAACATCCGGTACAATTAGAGGAATATCAACTTGAGAAGTATGGGCCACATTATCGTCAGCAGAATGTTGAATCCCAACTTGAACCTCTCCTAAAAGTTCGTTAACAACTTAGATGAAAAATGAACATCAAACTAACATATTATTGAGATTGTACAAAAAGTACTAAATCATTTTGTTACCTGAAATAACATTGAATGGAGCATCATTTTCGACTTGTAAATTTCGGAGAACTTCATCTTCTACAGTCCTCTGTCCCTGAACATCTTGAGCAGAAGCACTTGCAGGGTTTGCATTCACTGAATCAGGAGCAACAGCTGGTGGAATTTCAGCAGAACGGGCAGCTAAATCAAGTGGACTTTGAGTATCAAAATAAACATCTTCAGAAGAATCCTGACCAAGATTTTCATTTCTAGAACGAGATATAGATTCTGTTGAAGATGTATCATTTCCACCATGTGACACAGATGGGTCAGAAACCGTGTTGCGATTTGATGGACCAACATTGGCAGCAGAACATCTAAGAGCATCAAGTTCATCCAATTTGGATTTGTAGAGAGTGCTGAAATCAGTAGCAAGGCTTCGAACTCGAGCATGAAGAACATTGTTCAGAGATTCAACAACATTTGACAGGTCACTCTTCCAGAAATTATTTTGCTTGTTAACTAATTCTTGGACATCGGCATGATAAATCTAAGACAAAAAAAATAGAGTACTAAGAAACCTGGTGGTGACTACGAAATCAAAAATGCAGAAATGAAAAATAATCAGCAAGTCAATGTAAGTATATTGTCTCTAAAATAAATTTCGAATGCACAAATTGAAAAAGAACATTCAACAGAACATATGTCAATAGGATACCATATGCAGAAATCAGCACAACACAAAATACAAGAATGAGCAATCCCCCCTCCCTCCCAAACAGTAGATGCAGAAACTAAAATGAAACGTCATGGATCAATATTATTGCATCAAATCAGCGAATAGCAACCTGATTATTCCTCATCATCAAATGAAATCAAATAAATAAAATTAGGGAACATGCACGCAGATTTAATGAAGTGCCAACAGCACATACCAACGAAAAATAGAACATATCTTAGCAAAGTGAGTCTACTGACTAAATCAAATAGATTGAAGCCACTAAGAGAAAAATAGATCAGAAAATTAAATAAGCTTACAGTTTCAGGGTTTCCCGCCTCAATCGGCTCCGAAGTGCGATAAGGAGTATCGGAGATATCTCGTAGCTGCAAAAAATAAGAGAAAAAGCAATATTCAATAAACGTTTGTTTACAACAAATGGAGTAAACTATAGACAAGCTATTTGTCAAAAATAAACAAAATGATCAACATGAAATAGAAAACATATCGGATGTACTCCAAATGCATAGCAATCATTGGTGTCTCTATCAATGTCCATGACAAAGTCAAAATCTATAGATGATAAATTGCATATTCTTGGAACAGCATAGTTCAAACTGTGGACGTTGGGGCTTCCTTGTGGCAAATCCAGGAAATTTGCGTAAACAATCTGCACAAAAAAATCATTGTCAAGTTTAGTTCAGAATCAGGTTCTGACTGGATTTTATAGTCCGCATGAGACCTCATCTAGGATCAGTTTGCAAAGACTTGAAAGAATTGTATGATGTTTTATTCATGTTAATATGTATGCTATATCAGACAAGATGTAGTCGCTCAAATTTGACATTAACTGCGCCTTCTTCAGTGCCAAACTGCTAATCCCAACCACATTGACATAACTGTGAGCATAGGGGTGTACAAACACTAAAGTGGTTACTACATACTGATAAATTCTATTTTCAGAAAGATGGTCATTGAAAATCGTACCGACTTGTTCTTCTTACATCCATATTAGATAGTTTGATCAAAATAGGACAAACTTGGATCCCCCCCAATAAGATCCACCACCTGCCCCCCCCCCCCCCCCCCCATATGATGGTTCCAAATGACCATCATAGGTCAATAATGCCAAAGTAGGAAAGATTACTCTCTCAGAAGTATCAAGCTAACGCACAACACCATCCTATACAAGACACCGAGGAACAACAGCTTATTACATCTGATCCAGAAGCTAGAGGGTGTAAACAAATAAACTGCATGTACACTTATCTACCAATTAGATAGAACTCATGGAGTAAAAACCTGACATATATACCGTCTCCTTGCTCAAACATCTATCTGCATGACTGCATGTACACTTTCACAAATTTTTTTCATGTAAAAGTTAAACATAAAAGTTTAAACTTACAGCCAGCAGTGGTAAACATCCCTCCATATAAAAGTTTTTCATGGCAGCAGTACGTCCAAGACAATCCCTGAAGCCACGAAAACGGCGAACTTCATGCATGATTACGTGCAATACTTCTTCAGCCCAATCGTACTGCTGTAATAATGAAAGATCCAGCAAAGAGTACAAGTACTCAACACAGACACAGTTTGATTTCCCTGACATGAAAATTGTTCATGATATGAATTAGTAGTTGCACCTTAAAATATAGCAACACACACAGAAGATAAAACTCTATAACTATAATAGCGCCCACCAAATAAATGAACTAACTTCATGAAATACCTGGCATGAGAATGGTTGAAATAAAAAATAACATGAAATGCCTCATGAATTTTTCTTCATCTTGTTCCGCGGTCATCAACTGAACTAACTTCTTTATTGGATATGTGTGCCCAACTTTGTACATTGCCTTGTACTTTTCAACCAAAGCTTCAGCTTCAAAGTCTGAACTATCAACTTCAACAGCAATATTTCCAGAATGAATACCCAGAACCTTTTTCACCATATCCTTAGTGAACCGAATACCTTTTTGTTTAAAGATGAACTCGCGAGATGATGAAGATGTATTTGACATTACCCACTCAATGAAACCTACAGGAACCCTAAAGTTTTTGACATTAATGATAAATCCAAATCCAAACTTCGTGATGTATTCCTTCTGAACAGGATTTAGGGCTTTGACGACTCTGACGACACGAGCACTAGACCACCGCAACTTTATATGCTTGCCATCACCACCGTCATCACACTAGATTACAAAAAAATATGTAGAATATTAAGATTGGAAAACACTAGCAAGTTTATTCGAAATGCAAAATTTGCTACTGAAATCCAAGCCAAAACAATATGGAAAGGAACAAACTAATAAGAAAAGAAAGAATTATAGAATATAGAAAAGAACAAACTAATAAGAAAAGAAAGAATTATAGAATATAGAAAAGAACAAACTAATAAAAAAATGAAAGCACATCATAAACATGCATTTATTTGTGAAATGGAAATATTAGGAAAACTTGGAAGCCTAGAAAAGAATATTCCCAAACAGCATACATATAGGACTTCTTTCTACTCAATTAATGACAGTCCATGATTAAAGAAAGAAAGATATAGCTCTGTTTCTTAATTTTGTTACTACCATCTACAAACTCCACTAACTGCCACAAACAAATTTAAATATACCAATAGTAGTTGTGGCCAACAGGCCAAGTCAAATAAACATCAGTAAGATAGTACATACATGGCAGTAGAACATTAAGACCTAAAATTGGTGGCTAATTTAAAAAAAGCATACATAGTTGTACACAAACAGATGGCTAATCAATTTGACAACAAACTAAACAAGTTACTGTCTTGATAAATAGACAAACTGACCCTTTTCTGCTAAAATAAAAATAATAAGGAAACTTGGAAGTCAAAAGAGCATACATATAGAACTTATTCCTACTATACAACTATAGTACCCGAAAACTAAAAGGGTTTTGGCATGTGTGTAGTTTACTCCATTTGTGAACATACCAATAAGTTACTGTGTGTGTTGACAAATAGATAAACTGAGCCTTTTATACTAAAATGAAAATACTAGGGAAACTTGGAAGCCTAAAAAAGAATAATCCAAAACAGCATTTATATAGGACTTATTTCTACTGTGCAGTACTCATCCAGCATGGTCTGCACCCAGCCAAAACACCAGTATGCATGTTGATCAATATCAAAACAGCAACAAAGTGGAGCCGAAACCAATGTCAAATAAACATGTATCAACACAGATAATTGGCACCAAAAGTTGAGTCACATTCAGTGGTTGGGGAAAATTTACTTCCATTGTACAGAAAAGTTAAATGGCACCCCCATTCTATTTTGAACTACCACTGTACTCAATAATCTAGCATACACTATGTACTCGATACCTGTGACTCCTTGAAATGCACTGCCAGCCCTCTATCCCTGCGCGGTGATGACACTTGAGACCCCACAACACCGCCGGCTCCTCCTACGATGCCGCGCCGCTTCTTCGACACCCCTCCATCTACGATATAAGAGAAGAATTTCAGTTAGTGCCACATCTTCTATAGAAGCACACCCGTGCTGGATGAGCATTTGAATGTAGACCATGCTACAGGATTTGACAGCAACACGCGAAAAGAAAATCTAACCTCATTTTGATGAGAACGAGTTCTTGCCCTAGTCACCGGAACAGAAGCGGGAGCTGGATCCGGCAGGGGAGGGCCTGAATCCGACCCAACTAGATCCGGTGGGGCAGGGCCTGAATCTGACGCAACACCAACGGGATCCGGCGGGGAACGAACTGAATCGGCTGCATTGGCACCAGAATCCGGTGGAGTAGTGATAGAACGGCGAGTACATCGCTTGCGAGGCATCGCTGGAGCTCTGAACGGATCAGAAGAGAAACAACAACAAAAGATGAACCTGCGAGAAACGAGAAGGCGACGGGCAAAAGGATGAAGAAACGAAGCACATGCAGACTCACCTGCGAGAGGGCGATGGCGCGGAGCTAAATCATGGCACGGGGAAGAAGATGCAACGGACTCGCATGGAGAAACCCTAAAATCGCACAGGATTCGCACGGCACGAGGAAGAAGGCGTCGGTGAGTCGGAGATGAAGAGGCGACGGGAAGAGGAGGCGACGAAGGGAACGGAGAAATAACGGAGGAGACGGACAGAAAAATATCGTGGAGACACCGCATCTCAGATATGGCAGATCGGACGGAGGAGAAAACTTGCACGAATCTTAGACTTCGGAAGCTAGCTGCGGCAAAAATATTCTGGAAGCCATATAGGATTGGCGGTGCGCGCCAGCCCAGCGGGCCCAGCCTGCTCCCTGCTGCCACTGCTGCTCTGTTGGGCCCAGCTGCTTCTGCACGAGGGAGCTGCCTGCCTTGCGCATGCGCACTGTAGCACATGGGCCCACCTGCATGCGCGCCTGGCGCCCTGGCCGCTTGCTTCTCTGCCACTGCTGCTGCGCTGCCTGTGCTGTTCTTGTGGGCCAATAGTGGGGCCGGTTGGTACTGCTGGCGTCAGTGCTGACATGCATGTTTTATTTGGCTTTGATATCTTTCTCTTTGGAGCTCCCCATAACGCGAACAGTATATCCATTAAAATTGTCTCGACGAGCACTTCGTAATGGTGTACTCCAATTAGGCATTTGAGATCATTTGTGCTCGTGATAATTTATAGTCCATTTCTAGCCCAAACGGCGGATCGTCCATATAATGCCGCTTTTGGGTATAATCCTGCAACGCACTTAGAAACACCAAGACTCATGGAAATAGTCAGTATAAGCCTATTAATGCATGGAACTATGTTTATATGCAATTTATTTATCGAGATGTTGGCGGTAAAATAGAGTCAAAATCAGGCTGTAATGACCGTCAATAGCTCCCCAAGCTTAGACCTTTGATCGTCCTCTTGCAAAGCCAAAGACTTAGGCTCGGTGGATCAGGAGTCGCAACAATGTCAGTATCTCGCAAATATTCTATATGCACAACTAGTACTCTATAGTAACTTGTATTATTAGCAAAGTGATAACTTATCTTCTTACCTATGGGCTTATAGCAATCTCCTTGTCTTGGGCAGTTGAAAGGTTGAACAGCTTGACTTAGTGTCATTCCACTCCTACACTTTTCAGGATCCTATCTCAGAGTTTTTCAAACTTTTAGAAAATTAAAATTTAGTTCCTCAATTGGCACACTCAATCGCTCAAGTGGTATTTGTGTCCTCACTAAAGGCTTTTGCCTTCTTTTCATCCTAAAATCTAATATGGTTTTTGTGTGGCTCAGGGACAATGGATGAAGGCATCCATGTGTCTTATATTTTGCTAAGTCAAAGACCGGACCTTTGGGGAACCAAATCACACCTTTAGATCAAGAAGTGCAAGTGTGTGGAATATGTGGAGTGGAATGGAGTGGAATATGGTGGAACTCTTTAGGATGATTCTTCCTCTCCTTGATTTATTTTCGAGATCATGGGCTATCTTTCTTTTTTTCTCATATTTTTGCCATGCCTTTTTGGCATGCTTTTCTTTCTTTTCTTTTTCCCATGCTCCTTGGCATGCTTTTCTATTTTTTCTTTTTGCCATGCTCTTTTGCATGCTTTTCTTTTTGCATTGCCCATGTCTCTATTCAAGGATATTTGGAGAGGAGATCATAGAACATGGAGCAGTTATTTTGTGCATGAATGATGGCAATATTTGCTAACTCCCAGTGTAGGAATTGCAAGTGAGTGTGGTGTGTACGTGAATCTCGATCTTAGAAGCACGAAAGTTTCACCCAAAGGTCACAAACAATTTGACAAAGCTCACTAAGACAACAAGCAGCATATGTGTAGAAGTTTTTGACTAAGCTTAGCATATGGCTTTGGTAGGTATTTTGACCAATGAGGAACTTTATTTTATTTTTGAACGCAAAAGACATCCGACATTTTTACCGTACTAAGAGGAAAAGCAAGAACTCAACCAAATCTCACTATATCATTCCTCACAACAACTTAGACTTGGAATAAAGCATGTGCTCCCACAAGGTTTTCAGGTTCATTTTTACTCATGCCAATTAACTCAAGTACTATAGAGCAACTAGTTGAAAATAAAGCACTTGCAAAATTAATGACAGAGCAACTATTCATCATTTCCAATGTGAGAGGCATATGGTTCATTCCATGCATAGTTGGGAGTTATTTATTCGAAAGCAAATATTTTTTTGTATTTTTATTATTCAAACTAAAATGAAAGCAAAAGCAGATCAAAGATGCAGCTTGCAATGATACGGTGGGACTTACCTCGTGGGGGTTCTCTCCCCCAAGCTTGGCTTGGAACATCGGTGTCAATGATCTCTAACTTGGCCTTCATCGGTGTCGAGACATGTGATAAGGTAGGGGAGTTGTCCCTAGCCTCACCAATGCTCGAATACCGAATGTGCTTGATCGTCCTTAGGAATAGAGACCACGAGATGATGCCTACAAAATGTTAGAACGACAATACCCGAAGGATCATGGAATGATAAGATGAACATTTAGTTGATCGGGGGTTTGTCGTTCTTGCAGGGATTTAACTTCCACAAACCGTTTTCAAGAAGCAGCATAATGATCAAGAAAAAAAGTATCTTTGTTGTTTTTATATTTTTAATCATGCAAATGAACCAAGCATTGCATAGAAGTGAGAGAGATGTACTCAAGGAATGTACAAGTGCAAACCTGAATGAAGCCAGTTTCCTTCATGCATCAGAGTATCCTCCATAAGCAAGTAGGAAGAGGAGGAACTCAGCTGAACACCATAGTTCGACCGAACCACCCGTATGATGTTCAGCCTGGTGACCTCTACTTGCAAGCCATGGAGCCTTGTCCAGCACTAAGGAATGGGAACTTTGGTGCATTTTGTCGACAGGATGACACCCAAAGGATTAAATGGATCACACCACTCCCATGCTGCCATGATTGTGATGGAATGAAATGTGCGGACATGTGGAGTGGTGGAGACCATGCTTTTGTGCTGGCTCGGGAAAATTTCATTGTAGAAGGTGCAGGTCAGGATCAGTCAAGGGTGAAACCCTCAGCTGAACTGACCAAGTGTGGAGTTTGCACGAAATTTGCTCTGGCCAAAGTTTTGGGCTGGAGAGAGCTCGTAGTTGATGATAACAAATGTTGGTCAAGTTTCGAGAGATTTGACGCGATCGACCGAGGGTCGGACCTCCGGCCGAATTCAACTTTGTCAGAAATCAACTTTGGTCTAGCAAGCTCTATACTCCTATGATCCTTTCCTTGGCATAACCCTGTAGGTTAGTGAACATTTGGGCATAGGGGTAGGTTCGGTCGAACTTGAGAGATCGGCTGAACTACCCACTGCCCCAAAAATTTTCCTTTTTGTTTTCTCTTAATTCTAATGCAAGGGAAATATGCAAATGCAATGATGAAATTTAAAATTTTGGAATGGGAAACATGGGATACATACCGGTTTACCTCGCGGCGAGAGCTCGTGTTTTATGTCCGTGAGCGGGACTTCTCCTTCCTTTGATTGTTCTTGTCACCTTCCGATATGGAGGGGATGCTTCGGATGATGCAACTTCCTGTTCTAGGTTATTCATAATTGTACTAAGACGTGTGTATACCTGAGAACATTATTCCACCTTGGCTTCAAATGTATCCATGGTCGTGGCTCATCTCCAGTGCGAAGTAGATTTGGGGACTTCCCATTCAATATCTTGTCACACCCGGATTTACACAGAAACCCGAATGCGGCCATATGTGTGCCCAGGAAGTCATAGTACACATATAGCAAACAAATATGATAAACAGAGTACAAAAGCTGAATAAATATCTCAATAATAATGTTTTACATCAGAGTGCATCACAAATAAACTAACCAATACAATGGAAGACTAATACTCTCAACTAAGTGTAGCCGCAATCCATAGGGACTCTGACTGGGAGAACGCAACTCAGTAGTAAGGCAAATCTTCTAGAATCTCAGCAGCAGACTCATCCGGGATTTTGTTGAAATAAAAGCAAGTGTTAGTAAAACAATTACTTGGCAAGTATAGCACAGGTATATGAAGGCTCAAAGAAAGGCTAGACCAGGCTCCACTGCATTAGCACTTTTAGTTGGTTCGTTTTAACATTAACCAAATTACTACAAGTGAATGAAAACCCAGTTGTAACCCAATTAATAAAGTGTAAGTGACATTAAGCATAAATAAACATCAAGTTCTAATAAAAAAGGATCCAGGCCGCTCGTGACCCTGAGCAAGGCTATCATGATAGATTTACACTCTGCAGAGGTTTTGCCCTTTACCCACCAGTCGCGTAAAAGTTCACAGAACTTTGCACCCAGCCACGCGGAGGTGGATCAAACCTCACAAACCACACTACCGAAGTGTGATCGCATAGGGACGCTACAAGGTTTCACAACACACCCTAACAAGACAGTAGCCGTTGGGGTACTACAAGGCGGTGAGACCATAGGCACCAAGATCGACCTAAGCCTACGGAGTCACACCATAGGGGGGTCGATGGCATCCAGAGCGCGGGCATCACACTCATCCATGCGCAACGTGTGGAGTTCCCCATCGTAGGGACTCCCAGCACGGGACTGGGTCTAACGTGACCTAGCCGACGGATCAACCGTCCTCGATGGAATCTGGAAACACCCCGCACCTTGCCACCCACAACGCCGCCGGCCCGTCGGTAACCACTGGCAAGCTAGAGACGCACAAGTTACTTGACCACGACCAGAGCCATAATAGTTCTTGTGGTGATGACAGGCTCCTGGGTTGCCACTTTAAGAACCAGACCTTATGGATAGACACTAGAGCAAAGCACACAGCACATGCCCCAGTTCCCTAAACCATGTTGCTAAAAAGCAAGTTTTAACATTAATGTTGAAGTGAACCATTAAGTCAAAATTAATAGTTAAATAATGGTGATAGTAGCTGCGCATAGTAAAACCTACCCATATGCAATAATCCCAAGGTAAACAAGGACAGGATAATCAAACTAGGTACAACCTTAATGGTACATCATTTTAGACACATGCATGTATGAAATAATGTAGTACATAGTGGGTAGGTAGCAAGGATTGTACGTGCTATAACTTGCTTTCCTCAAAAGGCGGCTGCTGCTGCTACTTCGAGTCCTGCTCCTGAAAGTCCTCCGCGTACTCGAACTCCAGCACGTACGGCTCACCGACTGGACACGAATCACCAAGCAAGCATCCACACAAGCCAATACATAGAAACAAGAATAATCTATTAGAAACAGTACACCAAACAGTAGAAATAGTACATAAAAAGGTTTTAAAATTAATCTACACTTCACTACGAACACATGAGCATGAAAATCACCTAAATCGGAGCTAGAACTGAAAAGATATGGGTTTTCTAAGATCTATAGGACCTACTGGGAAGTTTTCAAAAGTTCTAGGGGCTTATTTGTGAAAAACCTGGGACCTATGTGTAATTTCGTATTAAAACAGAAGGACTAACAAGTAAAAAGGGCAGGGCAGGACTGCGGGTTCAAATATTTAAAATCGCAAGGGCTTAATCGAATAAAACAGGACCTAATAGTAATTACTTTTGCAAGGCGGTGGACGGGTTGATAACCTAATAGTGGATGGGTTCTTTTGCAAAAGCGTATGCGCTTACTGGGGTTGACCATTACGGACGGGGTTTGACCTGGGGCTAGGGCGCGCGCGAACTGTCAGATCTGGATCCTAGGGCGCAAATCTCTTCGGGCGAGGGGGTGGTCGACGCCAGGGGAGAGCGCGGCGACGCCGCCGGCTTTTGCGGCGAGGCTCGCCAGAGCGAAGCTCGAATCGAGCTACGGTCCACCAGAGGCTATGAGACTTGGCCAGGGAGGAAGTGGAGGTTGTGGCGAGTTCAATTAGGGGGCTAGGGACGACAATAGGGGCACCGTGGCGGCCGACGACGGGGACCAGTGGGCGGCCAACTCCGGCGAGGTGCACGGGCGCGCTAGGGAGCGAGAGGGAGTGAGGGAAACGGCGGTGGAGCATCCTTACCTTTGCTTAAGGCTCCTGGCGGGGCGGATTTGACCGGGGCGGCGTCGGGGGAGGAGCTCAATGGCGGCCGACGGATCGGGGCGGCGGCGCTTGAGCGTGGAGCGAGGGGAGGGCGTTGCGGGCTAGGGGAGCTCGGGGCGAGGGCTGATGAGGGATTGGGGCTTCGGTGGGGGGGGGGGTTTATACCCCGGGGAAGGGCTAAGCATCCGGCCCGAGGATTGGGGGGCAAATTGGCGGCCGGCGTAGCTTTCCTTGCGGGGAGGAGCTTGCCAAGCGCGCGCGGGCCAACGAAGGAAAGGAGTGGGCACGGGGTGCTTCGTGGAAGCGTCGGTAGGGGTCCACAGCGCGAGAGAGGCGGCTCGGGCGCGGGCTTGCCATCGATGGAGCGTCGAGTGCCTGTCGCGCGGGATAGGGAAAGAAGGAAAGAGGTAGAAGAGAGAGCTGACATGCAGGCCCCGCCTGTCGGTGGGAGAGGGGAGGGAGAGAGGGGAGGTGCCAGCTTGGGCCGGCGTGGGCCGAAAGTGGGGGCGCGTGGGTGGAGGCGCTGGTGGGCCGAGCGATGAATCGGGCCTCTGCCGGCTGCTAGGCTGCAGGGGGAGAAGGGAGGGAAAGGAGCGAAGGCAGGCCGAGCAAAGAGTTGAGGGAGCAAAAGCGAGCCGGCCGAGTGGGCCGCAGGGTGAAGGGTCTGGGCCGAGCTGGCTGTTGGCTGGGCCTGCGGGGAAGGAGGTGGGCTGAGCTGGAGAAAGAGAGGGAGGAGCAGAAGTGAACCAAGGAAAACGTCTAGGGAGCAAAAGCGAACTCGGTTGATTTAACTTTTCTAAAGCTCAAAACAAGGTGATTCAAACTTGAATTTAAATAAATTTAAACCCTCATTTGAACCACTGGCAATACAAAAATAAATGCAGCAGCATGAATCCAACAAAAATGTTTCTCCAACTTATATTTGATTTTAATTTTCATAAATAATTTATTTAACCTATATTAATTATGGACAATTAAAATAAAAGCCAATAAATTACTAAAAATTTTAAATAGGCTATTTTTGGGTGTTACAAACCTACCCCCCTTAAGATGAATCTCGTCCTCGAGATTCGGATGTAGATGCGAAGAGCTACGGGTACTCGGTCTTGAGATCTTCTTCCCGTTCCCAAGTTGCTTCATCCTCCGAGTGTCAGCTCCACTGTACCTTGCACATTTGGATGACTTTGTTTCTTGTCACCCTCTTAGACACCTCCAGAATCCTGACTGGATACTCCTCGTAAGTGACATCTTCATGCACATTCAGCTCATCTATCGGGATCTGCTC
Source organism: Echinochloa phyllopogon (assembly GCA_033239725.1). NCBI lineage: Eukaryota > Viridiplantae > Streptophyta > Magnoliopsida > Poales > Poaceae > Echinochloa > Echinochloa phyllopogon. The sequence goes on along the minus strand of BTCW01000014.1, from coordinate 31,991,147 downwards.
TTCGGGCACCCGCAAACATTTCTTCAGCTGAGACACATGGAACACATCGTGCACTCCAGCCAATCTCTCGAGTAGTCCCCACTGATATGCCACTTCACCTTTCCTTTCAAGTATCTGGAAAGGTCCGATGTATCGAGGTGCTAGCTTGCCCTTGACATTGAACCTCTTCACGCCCCTTATCAGAGACACCTTGAGGTACACAAAATCTCCAACTGCAAAACTGAGATCCCTGCATCTTACATCAGCATAACTCTTCTGCCTGGACTGTGCCACCTTTAAGTTCTGCCTGATCACTTGCATTTGGCGTTCTGCATCTCTGAGTATCTCAGGCCCAAAGACTTGACTCTCTCCAGTCTGATTCCAGAACAGTGGTGTTCTGCACTTCCTGCCATACAAAGCCTCGAACGGTGCCATTTGCAGACTCTTCTGGTAGTTGTTGTTGTATGAGAATTCCGCATAGGGTAAACTCTTATCCCAGCTAACACCATATTGCAGTGCACATGCCCTCAACATGTCCTCCAGAATCTGATTAGTCCGCTCTGTCTGTCCATCTGTTTGGGGATGGTAAGCTGAACTAAACTGCAACTTAGTATCCATGGACTCATGCAGCTTCTGCCAGAAGTGTGAAGTGAACTGAGTACCACGGTCAGACACTATCCACTTTGGCACTCCATGCAAGCACACAATCCTCTCCATGTATAGCTCTGCCAGTCTGGCTCCGGTGTAAGTGGTCTTCACTGGAAGAAAGTGTGCCACTTTGGTCAAGCGGTCCACAATAACCCAGATGGAGTCAAATCGTCGCTGTGTGCGGGGTAGACCCGTTATGAAGTCTATACCAACCTCTTCCCATTTCCATTCCGGTATCTTCAAGGGCTGGAGTAATCCAGCTGGCCTCTGATGTTCAACCTTAACTCTCTGACAAGTGTCACATAGTGCCACATATGTCGCCATATCACGCTTCAATCCGTACCACCAGAATCTTTCCTTGATATCTTGGTACATCTTAGTGCTTCCTGGGTGGATCGAGTATACCGAATCATGTGCTTCTCTTAGGATCGTGTCCTTGATCTGTGCTATATCAGGCACACATATCGTCATCCCGTGCCACAAGGTTCCTTGTTCATCAACTCAGAATTCAAGGGCCTTTCTTAGGGCAACATTCTCCACAATCTCCTTGATTTTTCATCACCAAGCTGACCTTTTCAGATCTCATGTTCAAGAGTCGGTTCTACCGTCATCTCTGTGATGCTAGTCGCGAACCCCAGACTCATCTTCTCACATTCCCAGCTAAGTTCTTCAGGCAGACAATGGCCGGTGATCTTGTTCACATAGCTTCTCCTACTCAGAGCATCTGCCACCAAGTTAGCCTTCCATGGGTGGTAGTAGATCTCCAGATCATAGTCCTTGATCAACTCCAACCATCGGCGTTGCCTCATATTCAGCGCTGACTGAGTGAAGACGTACTTCAGGTTCTTATGATCGGTGTAAATGTCACACTTGTGCCCGATCAAGTAATGCCTCCAAATCTTCAGAGCATGCACCACAGCTGCCAACTCCGGATCATGTGTCGGATAGTTCTGCTCATGCTTCCACAACTGTCTTGATGCATATGCCATGACTCTTCCCTCCTGCATGATTACACACCCCAGTCCTAGACGGGATGCATCGCAGTAGATGGAGAAGCTCTTGGCTATGTCGGGCAATATCAGCACAGGTGTTGTTGTCAGCCTCTTCTTCAACTCTTCGAAGCTGGTTTGGCACTCCTCTATCCAAATGAACTTGGCATTTTTCTCCAATAACGCTGTCATGGGTTTAGCAATCATGGAGAATCCTTCGATGAACCGCCGATAATATCCGGCCATTCCAAGGAAACTCCTGATCTCGCTGACATCCCGAGGCGGGTTCCAGCTCAACACATCATTAACCTTCTTCGGGTCAACTGCTACTACTCCATTGGATAGCACGTGTCCCAAGAATGCCACTTCCTTCAACCAGAACTCACACTTGCTCAACTTGGCGTATAGCTGATGTTCCCGGAGTCTCTGCATCACCATCCTCAAATGATCTTCATGTTCCTCTTCATTCTTGGAGAAGACCAAAATGTCATCAATGAACACCACCACGAACTTGTCAAGGTAGTCCATGAATACACTATTCATTAAGTACATGAAGTATGTAGGAGCATTGGTCAGTCCAAAGGACATAACCGTGAACTCGTACAACCCGTACCGAGTAGTGAAAGTCGCCTTGGGTATGTTCGACGACCGGATTCTCATAAGATGATAACCCGATCGAAGGTCTATCTTGGAGAACACACAAGATCCCTTCAGCTGATCAAACAAATCATCAATCCTTGGCAGCGGATACTTGTTCTTGATGGTCACTTCATTGAGGGCTCGATAGTCCACACACATCCTCTGTGTCCCATCCTTCTTGTCCACGAACAATACTGGTGCTCCCCATGGTGAAGCACTAGGACGAATATACCCCTTGGCTACCAAGGAGTTTAATTCTTCCTTGAGTTTTTCCAGCTCCTTCACTCCCATTCTATATGGCCTCTTAGCTATAGGTCCTGTGCCAGGTTTAAGTTCAATAACGAATTCAACTTTGCGTTCCGGGGGCATACCTGGCAACTCATCTGGGAACACATCCGGGAAGTCGCTCACTGTTGGCGGTCGTTACGGTATGAATCCGACCACCAACTCTCGGGAATAAAAGATGTTTTATGTAACATTTCATGCATTTAGGTTTTACTTCTAATAAAGTTCCACAAGTTTTGGTGAGTGTCTCATTTGCAGGGACCGAGTCGGAAAAAGCCCGTTAAGGGGGGTAAAACTCCGGTTCGGCCGAAACCTTCCAGTTTCCGACCGAACCACCCCCCTTAACCATCATGCAAGCACACGAGGTGTCGTCCACATCAGCGATGATGATGCGATGACCGTGCAAGCCACGTGGACTCCTGCCACATCATTCCATGGACCAAATTCACCAAAGAACACCAGAACAAGCTAGCCAGGAGGCCCAGGAAGCACAGACGGTGCACGGGGGCGGCCCTGGGCCAAAAGCCCAGTTCGGCCGAGCTGTAGGGCTACGGTCGAACCGCCCCCAGCACCCAAAACCGCCTCCAGGGATGCATCAAGGCCGTAGAAGGTTAAGGCGGTTGAATCCGACGTTCGGCCGAACTGGATGAGTTCGGCCGAACTAGCCGGTAACCGCCACAATGTCCCGTGGCGGTTACTCCACTCAACCGCCCTTTGGTGCTATAAATGGAGGTGTCCACGGCTCATTTCAACACACACCAAGCCAAGGAGCTCTCATTTCCACTTCTCTCTAGTAGAGTTAGGATAGTTTAGTTGGGAGTTAGAGTCGAGTCGAGCTTTGCCTCGGAGGTTCCGGAGTCGTCTTCAGAAGCTCTGATATAGGCTCTTGTATCTTTTCCTTTTCCTTTTGCAAGACTTGAGTTATCAATATAATTATCTTTATCATCTTGCCTTTGTCATTTATAGCTTGCTTCTACTTTATTCTAGTTGCATCTATATCGTGTTTAGACTATAGTCGGTTCTAGTTCTAGTGCTTCTAGTTCTTGATTAAGTCTTTGTCTTAGTTGGTTCTTCGACTTAGCTCAATATTTGCCGATGAACTGCCACCAGGGGTATTGATGGGTTGCTTGCTTTTGCTAGTGAAGTAAGTAGTCATTGGTTAGTGTGGGTGTGGTACCCAGACTAGTCAGTGGCCTTGGTTTGCCCCTGATTCAACGAACGTGTGGTAGCCGTTAGGTGGTGACAGCCCTATACGGTCTTTGTAATCCACCTCGTTAGTCTCGGCCTGTAGGATCCCCTAGTGTGGAGCTGGTGGTACCCCTTCTTATCTCTTTCTGCGTGTCACTGGTGTCCATTGTCCCGATGCTAAGACATTAGAGTTAACCCAGACCTTCCAGTGTTGGCTCTTTAGCCATTGTATCTCTAAGCCCGAGTGACATAGACAGATAAAGTCCATAGGAATCCTCTATCTCTTCTCGTTGTCCTCCCAGCTATCTATAGCTTCTCTCTCTTACTTGGGTCTCCCTTGAGTTGTGTGTCACGGTATATCCACTCCTATCCAATACCGTTATCCCCTGTCTTGTTTAGTTGTTTACCTTTCTCTGATAGTCTTGAATACCTATTTACTAGTACTCTTGCCAAAGCTTCCCTGCGGAAATATAAATTACGATACCTCGGGATACTCCAGGTGAAGTGCTACAACGGTGATTCTGTGCGCTTGCAGAATATTTATATATTTTACTAAGCCATAAGGAAAACCACTGAAACACTCCTTACCCCAGTACCAGGATTCTCAATCCTCATATTGGATCGTAAGAAGTGCCAACAAGCATTTCTGGCGCCGTTGCCAGGGAAGCAATTGGCTAGAATACTTTTAAACATTTATCTCAAGTTATCTTAGTTGAGTGCACCACTACTCAAGCGGGTTTACCTTTGCTCTGTTCGTTGGTCTTTTTGAAGCAGAGCATTGCATGACTGGTTTCCAACTACCGTCAAACTATCAAGAGAATCCTGAGTCACTTTTGAGGAAAGTATGACCCCGTGTTGTACCTCCTCAGAGGCAATTCAGCTTGACGAGCCTAGTCTTTCCCGACGTCGACACGACTTTAGCATTGAGGATGGCAAGCAAGACGATACGTGAATTCTAGGCTCCATCGAGCGAGAATGTGCGTACCAGTCCAACTCCGCCTATCGGAGACACGACTTTCGAGCTCAAGCCAGCCCTCATCAACATGATGTAGGCTAGTCTGTTCTACGGCAACCCTCACGAAGATGCTAACGCTCATCTCCAACACTTCCTGGAGATCTGCAACACCTTCACCATACGCGGTGTAAGTACCGATGGTATTCGCCTTCGTTTATTCCCGTTCTCCTTATTGGGTAAGGCAAAGCAATGGTTTTATGCTAGTCTGAAGCTATAGATTCATGGGATAAGTGCACTAGTGCCTTTTTGCTAAAATTCTTTCCGGTTGGGAAAACCAACGCCCTCTGGAATAAAATTGCTTGTTTCCAGCAAGCAAAAGATGAAACAGTCCCGGAGGCATGGGAACGCCTCCGGGACTATATTTTTGCTTGTCCTCAGCATGGTATGCAGAATTGGTTCATCATCCAAACCTTTTACCACGGGCTAAAGAGCTCAGCCCGTGAGTATTTGGATGCTGCTGCTGGAGGAGCATTTTTCTCTATTGAGGAGAACCGAGCTAAGGCCCTCATCGAGAAGATGGTGGAAAATCAGGGTTGGGGCACTGAACGTGACCAACCACATAACCGAGTCCACCAAGTTGAAGCTTTGGACATGCTCGCTGCCAAGATGGACCTCCTTCTGAAGAAGATGGAGGCCACTGTTCAAGAAACGGTGCAAGCCAGGGACGCTCGCATGACGTGCGAGGTCTGTGGCAACACAGGCCATTCGTGGAATGACTGCCCCAAAACGTGAGAAGATGCCCACTACATCAGCAACTCCAACCACAATGGGTATCGTCCGAACAACTACGGCAATCAAGGCTGGAATTCGCGCCCGAATCTCTCTTTTGAGAGATCTTCACAAGGTAACATTTTCAATTCCAATACTTTCAATAATCAGCCGTCTATCAAAGATCTTGTGCTAGGCCAGGGTAAAATCAATGAAAATATTAGTAAAAAGTTTGTTGCAACTGATAAAATCCTGGAAAGCATAGATGCAAAGCTGGAATCTTTCTCTTCTGCTATAAAAAGTCAATTGAGCTTTAATAAAATGATAGAAACACAAGTTGCTCAATTAGCTGCTTCTTTACCTTTGGGGAAAAATTATGGGCAACCAGAAAAGATCCCTTGCGGAAATGTTAAAGCGGTTACCACGAGAGGGGGTAAGACCACTCGGGATCCGGCATGTCCTAATGATGCAGGTAAAAAGGCAGCAGCTGAAGAAAGTGATAGCGAAGAGGAGGAGGCTGTCGAGGAAACTCTGAAAAGCAAACCTCAGAAGGAAGCAAAGATAGCCCCTCATGAGTTCTACGATACGACTGTGCTGCCATTCCCAAGAAGACCTCACAAACCGACGGTGGATGAGCAATTCACAAGATTTGTTGAGGTAATTCGAAAACTCTATGTCAATATTCCATTACTTGAAGCTATGCAGGTTCCCACATATGCCTAGTATTTGAAGGACATCCTCAACAACAAAAGGGCAATACCGACCACTGAGGTAATTAAACTAACTGAAGCATGCAGCGCAGCCATTTTGAATGAATTTCCAGAGAAAAAGAAGGAACCTGGATGTCCTACCATCGCGTGCTCCATCGGAGACCAACACTTCAACAACGCCCTGTGCGACCTCGGAGCAAGCGTCAGCGTCATGCCCAAGGTAGTGTTTGATAAATTGAATCATACTTCCTTGTCCCCTACAACCATGTATTTGCAGCTGGCAGATCAATCCATCCGATATCCCGCGGGAATTGCGGAGGATATTCCGGTGAGAATTCGTACCCATGGATTTCGTGGTGCTTGATATGGAGGTTGACACGAAGACCCCTTGTTGGCACTCCTTACGGCCTACAGATAAATCCGTAAGCGGACAGATACCGATGTAGCTTTCACCCGGGAGTATTCCAAGGTATCGATTTCCACGGAGAACGAGAAGTGGACTGATTCTAAACTAAGTTGTCCTAGGTAGATGGAATGGAGTGAATGGTATGGATGAGGTGGATGACAACAACAAAGAGAAGAGGAGTGATAGGAGGGTAGAGAGGGTACGAGTCTGGTAGAGGTATTCTACTGATTGATCGAGCAGATCAGAGGATACAGATAGATACATGCTTCGGGACAAGGGAACCGGTGGACACACAGAAAGGGATGAGAAGGTGTGCCACTATTTCCCAACTGGGGAATCCTACCGACCGGAACTAATGTGATGGGCTACAAAGACCGGAAGGGCTGTCACCACCTTACGGCTACCACCTCTGTTGCGATGGGAATAAACTAAGTTAGTCTCAAGTATAGGCACCACGCCTACACTAGTCAACTAATACTTATCTCCTATAGAAAGATAAGCATCCAAGCTAAGCAACCAGTATACAGTTATACCAATCAACTAAGCATTGAACGAAGAACCAGCAAGCATATCAAAGTAAGAACTGAATGCTCAATTAATCAGAGAGAGATACAAGAGTTACCAGACACGACCCGGATGTTACTCGAAGTGAAGCCGCATCCGTAGAGGTACAGCGGGAAGAGGGGCCGACACTTCGGCTCCTCTCCGGGACGCTCACCTCTCCTCTCTCCCTATCTCTACTGATACAAGTGGAGAACTAACAATGCTTTGCCTGCACTCTACTCTTGTGTTGTTGTGTCTCTTTGCAGGTGTTGGAGGCCTCCATTTATAGCAAGTGATGGCAGTTATGGGTGGAGTAACCGCCAAGGGACCCTGGGGTCGGTTCCGGCCAGTTCGGGCGAACGGATCGGTTCGGCCGAACCGACCTGTTCGGCCGAACCATCCGATCCACCGCCTCAGCTCCCCAAGGGCTAGGATTGGCCCTGGAGAGGCGGTTGCGCCATGGGGGCGGTTCGGCCGAAAGCCCCAGTTCGGCCGAACTGGGCCTGGCCTCTGGCCGGCCTCACCAGCACTGCCTCTACCTGGTGGGCCCCTTGGGCAGACCTCTGGTGCTTGGCTTCTTGTTGTTCTGGTCCGAGATGACATGGCGGAGGTCCGGGATGAGTTGACGGTCGTCCACGCGTCATGAGGTGTCAATTCTTGGTCGTCGGTGATGTGGACGGCTTCCGGTGTCGTGTACGGGTAAGGGGGGTAATCGGCCGAATCGTGTCGTTCGGCCGAAACGGTCATTTCCGATCCCTATAGCACGTATTTCTCCATTTTGTACCTGCACAATGGACAATCACCAAAACTCGTGGAAATAGTCAGTGATAAGCCCTATAGCTATGGTGTGTGTCTCCATTGTGTTTGTTTTATACTCGGTTGGGGGTCGGAAATCGGTCTGTAACGACCACCAACAAGCTCCCTGAAACTTAGATCTTTGCTCGTCCCGAGTAAAGAAATTAAAACATGAGCAAGACTAAAGTAAGGGTTCTTTCATGACATAAATATTGCATATTGAGTATTCCAAACTTTTCTCCATACCTCTTTTGTAGTGGCTAGTCTGTGAATCTTGGGTGGTTGATGGTTGGAACGGCTCTTACAACAAGATCCTCTTGCTCATCCTGCATTCGGGGTTTTCTGGTTTTCACAAATAACTAACCCTTGTCCCTTCATCCCATTTCTCTCATCTCTCTGGGGTCACTCCTTTTTACTCACTCACTCTCTTTTATATTTATCTTTGTCTCTCAGGTGGTGGCCTTGTCATGTCATGCATTCTTGTCGAGCCGAAGATTGGTTCCCAGAGTGTTCATCATTGCCCTTGGTTAGTTGCAAGTTTAAGGATGCAGAGTTCATGTCGGTCCTCAGCCTCGTTACCCTTTTTTTTCTCTTCCCTTTTTGGGAATTTTCTTTTTCTTTCTTCTCTCTTTTTTTTCATTTGGACTTTCACGAGTCCTTTATTTTTCAGGGCATCACTGAGGCATGAGGGCTTCTACTATACTCTGATGATGATTTGCTTGCAACGGATTTGAGGAAATGTGACCATCTCTTGGGGACTCAAAATTCGACAAGACATCACACTAGCCAAGACAAGTCTCAGGAGTAAACTCTCAAGTATATGTGTAAATTGGAAGTAGTATTTGTGGACAGGATGAAGGAGTAGGGTGCAATTTTATATTTTCAAAATGTAAATTCTCCCGAATGAAAGAATGCACAATTGGTTTGTTTTATCGAGACATATCACAATCATCAACAACCTAGATCAAGGGGTTCCTATCATGAGAAATTTTCGCAGGTCAAAGGTACTTGGTTTGAAATAAACAAGAGGCAAAAAAATTCATGGCATGAAAGATTTAACCGAGTTCGTTTCGTTTATGTGATGCATGCATAGTTAAAATTTTTTTTTTTGAAACGTGACAACACAGGAAAAAAATGGATAGAGGGAAAAAGTGCAAACCAACGTGCAGGTGCGCGAAGGGGGGCAGCCGGGCTGGTTCGGCCGAACGGGCTGGTTCGGCCGAATTGGCCAGTTCGCCCGAACCACCTGGTTCGGCCGAACTGGCCCTCGTGCGCTCCCTCGGTCCTTGGTGCTTCAGAAAGGTCCCTGTGCTCGTGTGTCTTCTCTGTTAGTCATGGCAGTCTCCGGTTAGCTCAAATGCACCAATCAGAGCAACAACTTTTATTCTTTTCTTGCAAACAATTCTATCTTTATTTATTTATCGAACTATGATTGGAAACAAATATTTGGAAGGGAAATTTCAGAGCACCCTAAACATTGATCTAAACAAATAAATGAATCAAGCAACTAGCAAACCAAACTAAACTAACAGTGCTCTATCTAAAAATGGGACGACCGCGGGACACTACTCTGAAGGCAGTTCATAGAGATCTTCGTGTCCCGTGGCCTTGAAAAGCCTCTTGAGCTTTGCGCACAGGGCCTTGCAGAGGAGTTCCATCTTGTCCTCCCATTCCATTCGTGCGAGCTCGCCCTCCGCCACCTTCTCATCCAGGTGGTTGATCCTCTGCTTCGCCAGTGCCAGTTCCTCCTTCAGTCTCTCCACGGTGGGCGGCTTCTCTTCCTCTTCTTCATTGTCCTCCTCATCGGAGAACGCCATGTCCCCGGGCAGCCCTTTGATGGATGGGGGCTGCCTGTGGCGCTGGACTCTGGGGTGGCGCTGTGGCGGAGAGGACTGGGATGAGTCTGCTAGCCCCAGCTTGTTCTGGTTGAGCGGCGGGACGAGGACTTTTCCGTACCCTCCTCCCGGGATGCGTTCTCCCTTGACGACGAAACACGGTGGGCTTTCCGGCGTGTAGTCCGGCTCCTCCTCGGCCTTCTCCTTGGGCAGCAACAACGCCAAATCCGACACCCTCGAGGAGGATATTGACCTTGGGCGTAGCTGCCCTACGTTCGGCCTCAGTGATGGCGAACGAGGCGGCTTCTTGATCCCTTTTAGTGGGGCGAGGAGCTCATTGAGGGCTGAGCGGTGAGGGGAGTTGTCGCGCCTCACCGGGCTACATCCCGGCGTCCTCCCCCGGTGCACGTCTCCCGCTGCGTCGACGTCGGAGATGCGGAAGGCGTGCTCCTGCCGGGAGGAGTTGTCGTTCCGGCTACTGCTGCTCGAGCCCTGAGCCGATGATGCACCCTTGGAGGAAAAGGAGGCCATGGTGGCTGTGTTCTATGGGATGGAGTTGGCTTAGATGAGATGGGAAAAGTCGACAGAGAGTTTCTGCTTTTATCGGGGATTTCAGATCGGAAAAACGGAGTTTCCCGGCGATTCCCTCGTGACTCTCGGGATATCTCTAACTGCAGATGTATCTGGACGAGCATATCTGTTCCTGGGGCCTGGGAGGCCAATTCGCCCGAACCAGCTGGTTCGGCTGAACTGGGCCTGTTCGCCCGAACAGGTCCCAGGGCCCCCAGGTGCGTGGCCCGTGTCGTGGTTCAAAGTTTTGGTCATGGGAGATTCGGGTCAAGGTGGTTTTCAAGGTTCAGGAGGTTTTGGCCCAGAAGGATTTGAAGATGATGGATTCGGGCCGGGGTTCTATGGACGGGGTTCAGAGTTCTATGAACTCGACGACGTCTAATTCGTCGAGTGGCGGAGGTTCTGGTTCTAGGAAAATCTTCAACCGCTGTCCGTTAAACTTGAAGGTGTTTCCGTCCTCGCTTTGCAAAGTGACGACCCCATGAGATGCAGCATTGATTACTGTGAATGGGCCGTCCCACTTGCTCCTCAACTTCCCGTGACCGAAAAGTTTGACACGGGAGTCGAAGACGAGAACCTTGTCTCCCGGCTTGAACGTTTTGACCTTGATTCTCTTATCATGCCATCTCTTGGTCCGTTCTTTGTATAGCCGGGAGCTGTGGTATGCTCTCTCCCTCATCTCATCTAGCTCGGCCAGCTGGATCTTCCGTTTGAGGCCGGCAGCTGGAAGGTCCATACCCCACTTCCTAATGGCCCAGTGAGCTCTAAACTCCATTTCTACAGGTAAATGACAGGTTTTGCCATAGACTAGTTGATATGGGGTCATGCCTATGGGCATCTTATAGGCCGTGCGGTAAGCCCAGAGTGCATCTGGAAGTTTATCCTTCCATTGCTTGCCCATCTCATTTACGGTCTTTTGCATAATGTTTTTGATTTGCTTATTGGAAGTTTCTGCTTGACCGCTAGTTTGGGGGTGATAGGGTGTGGCTACGTTATGCTGCACCCCCAAACTTGAGAGATACTTACGGAAGGCTGAATCTATGAAGTGGGAGCCGCCATCACTAATGACTATTCTAGGAACGCCAAAACGGGGGAATATAACCTAATGAAACATTCGTCTCGCGTTCTTAGAGTCAACAGCTAAGCAAGGCAAGGCTTCTACCCACTTAGAGACGTAGTCCACTGCTACTAGGATGAATTGACAACCCTCGGAGTTTGGGAAAGGACCCATGAAGTCTACCCCCTAGACATCGAAGATTTCTACTTGAAGATTGCTAGTGAGTGGCATTGCGTCTCTAGTATTGATGTTCCCATGTTTCTGGCAGCGGGGGCACCACATGACAAATGCTCTCGCATCCTCATACATGCTGGGCCAGTAAAAACCACACTGTCAGACTTTAGCATTGGTCCGGAATGCACTATAGTGTCCTCCGTATGGGGCTGCATGGCATCTCTCCAGGATTTTATAAGCCTCGTGTGCGGGTACGCACTTTCTGAGGAGTCCGTCGCTACAAATCCTAAAGAGGTACGGGTCGTCCCAAAGGTGTAGTCGGCTCTCATAGGCTAGCCGTTTCCTATTCTCTCTAGGGGGGACATAACCCGTTACCATGTAGTTTACTATGTTGGCATAACATGGATCACCAGTGGTGACCTTAAGGAGGGTGTCATCCCGCAAGTAGTCGTCGATTGGGAGATCGGACGGGACTTGCATTCGGGACAAGTGGTCAGCCACTGAGTTCTCTACTCCTTTCTTATCTTTTATCTCAATGTCAAATTCTTGGAGTAGAAGAATCCAGCGGATGAGTCTCGGTTTTGCATCCTTTTTGGTCAGAAGGTACTTCAGAGCAGCGTGATCTGAATAGACTATAACCTTGGCCCCAACTAGGTAGGACCGGAATTTGTCTATAGCAAATACGACTGCTAAGAGCTCCTTCTCCGTGGTTGCGTAGTTGAGCTGGGGGCCAGTGAGCGTTTTGCTAGCATACGAGATAGCATAATGCTTCTTGTCCTTAGTTTCGCCCAACACAACTCCTACAGCATAGTCGCTCGCATCACACATGATTTCGAATGGGATGCTCCAGTCGGGAGGCTGGATGATGGGAGCGGAGATGAGTGCCTTTTTGAGGGTGTGAAATGCGGCATAGCACTCCTCATCGAAAACGAAGGGGCATCTTTGGCTAAGAGATTGGTCAAGGGCCGAGATATCTGGGAGAAGTTTTTGATGAAACGCCTATAGAATCCGGCATGGCCAAGGAAGCTACGGACCCCTTGACGTTTGTGGGAGGTGGAAGTTGCTCAATCACTTCTATCTTCACTTTTTCTACTTCGATCCCACGTTCCGACACCCTATATCCTAGGACAATCCCCTCTCGCACCATAAAATGGCACTTTTCCCAGTTCAAAACAAGGTGTTTCTCTTCACACCTCTGGAGGACCTTGTTCAGATTTTTCAGACATTCGGTAAAGGTCTTTCCATAAACTGAGAAATCGTCCATGAACACTTCCATAATCTCCTCAATCATATCAGAGAAGATAGACATCATGCAACGTTGAAAAGAGGCAGGTACGTTACATAACCCGAAGGACATTCGCCAGTAGGCGTACGTCCCGTAGGGGCATGTGAACGTGGTTTTACTCTGGTCTTCTGGGTGGATAGGAATTTCGTGGTACCCAGAGTAACCGTCAAGGAAGCAGAAGAAAGAGTGTTTGGCTAACCGTTCAAGCATTTCGTCTATGAACGGAAGGGGGAAATGGTCTTTCTTGGTGTCCTTATTGAGTCGACGATAGTCGATGCACATACGCCAACCAGTAACAGTGCACTGAGGGATGAGCTCATTTTTGTCATTGCGCACTACCGTCATTCCTCCCTTCTTAGGAACGACTTGAACGGGACTAACCCATTCACTATTGGGGACAGGGTAGATGATCCCCGCATGAAGGAGTTTGAGAACTTCCTTTTTCACGACCTCTCTCATGGCATTGTTTAACCGTCGTTGAGGTTCCCGAGATGGTGTTGCTTCAGAATCGATTGGGATGCGATGAGTGCAAAGATTTGGGCTAATCCCTTTCAGGTCTTGGAGAGAATATCCTAAGACCGATCGATTTTTCTCCAGGATAGTGATGAGTTGCTGGGTTTCTACCTCAGAGAGTTATCACTAATGATCACTGGAGTTTGCTTATCCCCAAAGAGGAAAGCATACCTAAGTCCAGGCAGAAGAGGTTTGAGCTCGATTGGAGATGGTTTTGGAGTTTCGTTTGTATCAAGCTCAATCGGAGGATGAGTTTCCTCCTCCTCCGTAAAGAATGGAATATCCTCTTCTGGAATAGGTTGTTCGAGGTCTAGCAAAGAAGATGACCTGACTTCCTCTAACGGGTCAGGATCGGGGTCTGCCTCTATTGGAGTATTCAAAGATTGGGCATAGGAGACAGGGATAAGTTCTTTGCCGATCCTAAGCTCTACTAGCTGGTTTATTGGTGCTTTTTCCAGAATCTTCAAGATTGGCCTGCCTATGAAGATGGGATGTGTGGTAGTGCTAGGTAGGTCGAAGATGTGAAAATCCATGAAGAGTTCAGGATCGTTGACCTTAACGGGTGTGACCCGTAAGATCCCCAAACAGTCCAGGATTCTTCCTGAAGTAAACTTAAGTCGTTTTTGAGAAAACGACCATGAGTTATCAGGGAATTCGGTTCGCACCAAAGAGCTAGAGATTATGTTGATTCCGAGGCTCGGGTCGTACCCAATTTCTTGGTCAAGGCCCATGATCTCACAGAATATCCTTTTGGTTTTTCTGGGCATCTTGACCACCTCGGTCGAGGCTTCGGCCTCATCTAGCCACTCCCGACTCATGATAGCAGAGAGACGTCCCAGGTACTCCCGCTGGTATTCCAATTCTTCTTTGTCGGGGGCCTGATCCTTTTGCTCTACACATCGTTCCCGTGGGAATCTTGTTGCACTCCCGATGTCTTCGAATAGATCATCGTAAAAATCATAAAGAGTGGTGTAGAGTGAATCATAATGGTCTGGGCTAGAATATGGTTGTGGTTCGAAATGAGCTTCAGGTTCTGATGGACTGGAAGAGCTAATGGATTTGGATTGGACTGGTATTGGCTCTTTAGGTTCAGGTTCAGGCTGCTTCTCTTCTTCATCGGGGAGTTCATCATAGATTCCAGTGTAGGGGGTGTTGTCTAGGATACGGTCCAGGACTACCCTCGCTTCACTAGGAACCAAATGAAAGAACGACCCTCCAGAAGCAGAGTCCAAGAAAGTGGTGGCTACGGGACAGAGGCCAAGGCTGAAGTGTTGTAAAACAATAGGTTCTGGTAGGCTTAGGTCCGGTCCTAAGGCCAGTATTTGCTTGAAACGAGCCCAGGCAGCTCCTAACGATTCTCCCTTTAATTGCTTAAAGTTAATGATTTCCGCTCGGAGACTGGCTACCTTGGAGACTGGGAAGAAGTTTAGGCAGAATTTTTCCTTGAGAACTTCCCAGCTCCCGTCCATAGTACTGACAGCCAGAGAGTACCATTTCTTTGCTCCTCCCGCTAGTGAAAATGGGAATAGCTTCCATTTGAGTGTCTCTTGTGTCATGCTCGCAATGGTCAGGCATGAGCAGAGTTGCTCAAACTCGCGCAAATGCGCGTATGGACTCTCGGCCTTCGTTCCTGAGAACGATTGCTCACGAACCATGGCTATGAAGCCGGGACGTAGCTCATAGCCGGGTGTGGATATGGGATGTGATGATGGTGGTGGCTCCAAACAATCGCCCGTTGGAGCCGAGTGTTGACGTAAGGTGAGAGTGGAATCCATATGGTGGATGGTGGTGGGATACACGGACAACTTGGGTTCGGAATCAGAACAGCTACCGTCCCCGGCAACGGCGCCAGAAAGCTTGTTGGCACTCCTTACGGCCTACAGATAAATCCGCAAGCGGACTGATACCGATGTAGCTTTCACCCGGGAGTATTCCAAGGTATCGATTTCCACGGAGAACGAGAAGTGGACTGATTCTAAACTAAGTTGTCCTAGGTACAAGGAATGGACTGAATGGTATGGATGAGGTGGATGACAACAACAAAGAGAAGAGGAGTGATAGGAGGGTAGAGAGGGTACGAGTCTGGTAGAGGTATTCTACTGATTGATCGAGCAGATCAGAGGATACAGATAGATACTTGCTTCGGGACAAGGGAACCGGTGGACACACAGAAAGGGATGAGAAGGGGTGCCACTATTTCCCAACCGGGGAATCCTACGGACCGGAACTAACGTGATCGGCTACAAAGACCGGAAGGGCTGTCACCACCTTACGGCTACCACCTCCGTTGCGACGGGAATAAACTAAGTTAGTCTCAAGTATAGGCACCACGGCTACACTAGTCAACCAATACTTATCTCCTATAGAAAGATAAGCACCCAAGCTTAGCAACCAGTATACAGTTATACCAATCAACTAAGCATTGAACAAAGAACCAGCAAGCATATAAAAGTAAGAACTGAATGCTCAATTAATCAGAGAGAGATACAAGAGTTACCAGACACAACCCGGATGTTACTCAAAGTGAAGCCGCATCCGTAGAGGTACAGCGGGAAGAGGGGCCGACACTTCGGCTCCTCTCCGGGACGCTCACCTCTCCTCTCTCCCTTTCTCTACTGATACAAGTGGAGAACTAACAATGCTTCGCCTGCACTCTACTCTTGTGTTGTTGTGTCTCTTTGCAGGTGCTGGAGGCCTCCATTTATAGCAAGTGATGGCGGTTATGGGTGGAGTAACCGCCAAGGGACCCTGGGGTCGCTTCCGGCCAGTTCGGGCGAACGGATTGGTTCGGCCGAACCGACCTGTTCGGCCGAACCATCCGATCCACCGCCTCAGCTCCCCAAGGGCTAGGATTGGCCCTGGAGAGGCGGTTGCGGCATGGGAGCGGTTCGGCCGAAGGCCCCAGTTCGGCCGAACTGGGCCTGGCCTCTGGCCGGCCTCACCAGCACCGCCTCTGCCTGGTGGGCCCCTTGGGTAGGCCTCTGGTGCTTGGCTTCTTGTTGTTCTGGTCCGAGATGATATGGCGGAGGTCCGGGATGAGTTGACGGTTGTCCACGCGTCATGAGGTGTCAATTCTTGGTCATCGGTGATGTGGACGGCTTCCGGTGTCGTGTACGGCTAAGGGGGGTAATCGGCCGAATCGTGTCGTTCGGCCGAAACGGTTATTTCCGATCCGTATAGCACGTATTTCTCCATTTTGTACCTGCACAATGGACAATCACCAAAACTCTTGGAAATAGTCAGTGATAAGCCCTATAGCTATGGTGTGTGTCTCCATTGTGTTTGTTTTATACTCGGTTGGGGGTCGGAAATCGGTCTGTAACGACCGCCAACACCCCTCTCATTCTTGGGAGGCCATTCCTGAGCACCGCCAATGCGAACATCGACGTAGGAGCCGGAGAGATCCACCTGAACATCAATGGCATGGAAGAAAAGTTTGCATCCAAACCCAGGGTGGAGAAATTCTCGAAGGTATATGCATCATCAATTCAAATTTTAACTAACCTAGAGCAGGTCAAGATGGTTGCACCAAAACGTCCACCGCCACCAACACCTACACCGAAGAAAATCAAGAAGGTGTGGCGGAAGAAGCAGAGTTCATTGTTCGAACCATCCACTCCGGGATCGAACGATGACAAAAATCACTGAAGACACGGAGGAGTCCCGCTCGTGGACTCAAAACTCGAGCTCTCACCGCGAGAAAAAACCGGTATGTATCTCATGTTTCCCTTTCCAGTTTTAAATTTCAATTCACTACATTTGCATGTTTTATTTCAAAATTTTTGAGTCACTTGTGCACGAAATAAAATGAGAGAATAGCAAGAATAAAATTGGTGCATGCAAAACATCTTTGGTTTAATTTTTGGTAAAAATAAATGGACCATATGCTGAAATTTGTTTGAAGTGGGTAAAATTTGTAATTTTATTACTTTTACCCCTTCTAGAACATCTCCATTTATTTACCATCATCACCAACCAGCACAAAACATGTTTACCCCACTCCACATGGCTGCACACTCACCAATTATCACAAACATGGCAGCATAGGAGTGACACCAATAATTTGTCCACTTTGGTCATGTCAAAATGAGCATCTTTGCACTAACTTCCACTCAAATGACCATACATCAATGCTGGCCACTAAAATTTGCGTGCACATGAAGCAAAGGGGGAGCACCAGCACTCACATGGAGTGCTGGCAGCACTGCCCTGGTTCGGCCGAACCAGGCCTGCCTCCCCTCGGCCTATAAATGCTGCCCCAAGTGCTTGCTTGCTTCTTGCACCACTCCTTGATGCATACATTTGCCCATGAGCTCTCTCTCCCTCTCATGCCTTGCTCTAGCTTGCTCTCAAGCTTTCTCTCTTTGTTCTTACTCAAGTTTGATTCACTTGCATTAAGAAAAACACAAAAATATCTACTTCCAATTTTGCTGCTGAAACTTGAACGTGTTTGTGGAGGTTTCTGACACCCACAAGAACGACTAACCTTTTTGTGGAGGTGTCAAATCCCCGCAAGAACGATTAACCCTCGAACGACTGACTTGCCTTCATTGTGCTAACCTCATAATTTCAGTTCTTCGGGTACCGTTGTGTGCACTAAACTTTTGCAGGGAACATGTCGTGGCTATTCCGAAGGTCCAGCCGGTTGAGCTATCGTTCAAGCGGTGATGATGCCGGTACTTCACTGACACCATCCAACGCACCGGCTCCGATGGAGATGGATGAGCCAGGGGCATCGAACATAGGTGGAGCCTATGCCTCTAGCTCAGTACGAAGGGTCCTGAGCGAGGAAGACATCATCCTCAGGATGACCCGCGAGCAAGAAGCATTTGCTTTGCTGCGCGTGAAGGAATTCGAACATACCCGAATTTATGAGCATGACCTGCTCGTAAAGACGAGGATGGTCGACGAGTTTCTGGAGGTTTTCCACGCCATTGGGTGGGAGAACTTCTGGCAGATCACGGAACCAGGTTCACACCTCCTTTCCCTTGATTTTTTATGCACACTCATTTCTGAAAAGGAGGGTATTCGCTTTCGACTTTTTAACCAAGAGTATTCTTGCTCTTGGAGGGATTTTAGTGTGGCTTTGGGTCTTAATCGTCGCTGTTCTTTAGAGCCCACTAAATCTTTGAAAAAGTTTAGTAGAGATGACTTTTGGCATAAAATTTCTGGGAACACTAGATGTACGGCTCCCCATACAAATGACATTCATAACCCCACCTCGCGTTTCATGCATGGGTGGTTGGCTATGACGGTGTTCCCTCAGTTGGATTTGCGTCCCATTAACACAGTGGAGTTGCGTTTGCTTTATGCGATGACTAAAAAGATTCCAGTCTCGCCTGTTCAAGACTTGGTTGCCCATTGGATTTCTATGCCCCCTCGTGTTGGGAGCGTGGCGATGACTTCTTTAGTTACTCGCCTCGCTACCTGGCTAGGCATTCTTGACAATGCCCAGCTATCATACATCGAGATAGAACGTCCTGTCGTGGATGCCGAGCACTTTGTGCAAGGCCACATGATACGCAAGGCGTTCGATAGGAGCCTCGTTATGACTTATCGTGGCCATACAACCGAAGTTCCGTTACCGTGCCCGGAACTTAGGTTGTATGCCGCTCGGAAACTGACCCTTCAGCTAAGGGCGAGTTCGGAAGACTCTCCCCCCAGGAGAGAGCCAGCCCGCCACAGTGTTACAGGCGCACGACCAGTTACCCGAGGGCGGGCCAGAAGAGACGCTGGTCTGGCCACTGCACAGGGACAGATGGATTCACCTCAATAACCGCACCGCAACACTTCTGCTTTTGAGGAGGCTTATGAGCAGTACACCGGCACTGGGACATCTGGAGCAGGAGGCTCTGGATATCCCCAGGGTCCGGAGTACTTTTCCTCGGGCCGCTGGGACTATGCTCAGAGTTCAGGCTCTGAATTTTCCCAGGGTTATGGGTTTGATAGTACCTACTATCGACCCTATAACCCAGGATTCTCTCAGTCCGAACGGTACACCACGCCAACCGGGGCGTACATTGATCGGGAATTATCCTATATTTCCGATCGAGTGGATTTCATCGATGATCGCACCCGGGACATTGAAGGGACTTTGGCCCAGCACACTCGCTACTTTCAGGAGAACAACTCTATGCTGGAATCCCAAAGGTATGAGCAGAGGGAGCAATTTGAGAGAATGAACAATTACTTCTCGAACTTCCGACCGTACCAGTGACGTCGTCAAGCAAGCTTGGGGGGGGAACCCCCGCGAAGGTATGTCTGACCCGTTCCAGCTCAGCAGTAATTTTGTTTGCTTTCATTTCCCTTGATTTCAATTTCTGTTTAAATAAAAGAAAAGACCAAAAAAAATATTTGCTTTGAATCTTGAATAAAATCAACTCCCAGACTATGCATGAATGAAACATATGCCTCTCATTTTGGAAAAGATGAATAGTTGCTCTGTCATTTATTTTGCAAGTATCTTGTGCTTAATTAATTATTTTATTGGTACTTGAATTTAATTGGCATGAGTGATGATAAAACCTGAAAATAAAATCCTTGTGGGAGCATATGCTTATTCTAAGTCTAAGTTGTTGTGAGGAATGATATAGTGAGATTTGGTTGAGTTTTATTTATGCTCTTAGTAAGGTGAAAATCTCGGATGCTTTATTTTCAAAAATATTCAAATGAAGTTCCTCATTGGTTCAAAATGCCTATCCAAAGCCATATAATAAGTTAGTTGAAAAACCTTCATACATATGCTGCTTGTCATTTTAGTGAGCTTTGTCAAATTGTTGTGACCTTAGTGAGGAACCTTTCATGCTTTAAAGATCGAGATTCACATACACACCACCTCTCACTTGCAATTCCTACACTGGGAGTTAGCAAATATTTTCCATCCACAAAAAAATAAATGGTCCAAGATTCCCTCTCTGAATATCCTTGAGTAGAGGCATGGGCTATGCAAAAAGAAAAAGAGGAAAATCATGCTAAGTAGCATGGCAAAAATAAGAGAAAAATATGAGCATGTCAAAAATATGAGAAAAAGATGCTCAAGAAAGCATGGCAAAAATAGAAAGAAAAAGAAGATAGCTCATGTTCTCAAAAAATAAATTCAAAAAGAGGAAGAATCATTCCCAAGGAGTTTCCATCAATTTCCACTTTCCACTCCACACATCCATACACTTGCACTTCTCGATCTAAAGGTATGATTGGATCCTCCTTAGGTCCAGTCTTTGACTTAGCAAAATTCTAGAATGCAAGTAGGCTTTCATCCATCCGTCCTGCAAGAGCCACACAAAAAGCTTTAGTAGAGTTAGGATGAAAGAAGGCAAAGCCTTTGGTGAGGATACAAATACCACTTGAGTGATTGAGTGTGCCTTTGAGGAACTAAGCTTTAATTTTCAAAATTTTTGAAAACTCCGAGGTGGGATCCTGAAAAGAGTAGGAATGGAATAAAACTGAGTTAAACAGTTCTACCTTTCAACCGCCCAAGGCAAGGAGTTTGCTAGAAGCCCCAAAGGTAAGAAGGTAATTGATCACTTTGCTGAAAAATTAAAATACCTTAAAGTGTTAGTTGAGTATAAAGATTACCTGCAAAATAATGACATTGTAGCAACTCCTGATCCACCGAGCCTAAGTTTCTATCTTTGCTCGAGGACGAGCAAAGGTCTAAGCTTGGGGGAGCTTGTTGGCAGTCGTTACGGTATGAATCCGACCACCAACTCTCGGGAATAAAAGAGGTTTTATGTAACATTTCATGCATTTAGGTTTTACTTCTAATAAAGTTCCACGAGTTTTGGTGAGTGTCTCATTTGCAGGGACCGAGTCGGAAAAAGCCCGTTAAGGGGGGTAAAACTCCGGTTTCCGACCGAACCACCTCCCTTGATCATCATGCAAGCACACGAGGTGTCGTCCACGTCAGCGATGATGATGCAATGACCGTGCAAGCCATGTGGACTCCCGCCATGTCATTCCATGGGCCAAATTCACCGAAGAACACCAGGACAAACTAGCCAGGAGGCCCTGGAAGCAGAGGCGGTGCACGGGGGCGGCCCTGGGCGAGAAGCCCAGTTCGGCCGAACAGTAGGGCTTTGGCCAAACCGCCCCCAGCACCCAAAACCGCCTCCAGGGATGCATCAAGGCTGTAGAAGGTTAAGGCGGTTGAATCCGACGTTCGGACGAACTGGATGAGTTCGGCCGAACCCATCCAGTTCGGCCGAACTGGCCGGTAACCGCCACAACGTCCCGTGGCGGTTACTCCACTCAACCGCCCTTTGGTGCTATAAATGGAGGTGTCCACGGCTCATTTCAACACACACCAAGCCAAGGAGCTCTCATTTCCACTTTCTCTAGTAGAGTTAGGATAGTTTAGTTGGGAGTTAGAGTCGAGTCGAGCTTTGCCTCGGAGGTTCCGGAGTCGTCTTCAGAAGCTCTGATATAGGCTCTTGTATCTTTTCCTTTTCCTTTTGCAAGACTTGAGTTATCTCTAAGCCCGAGTGACATAGACAGATAAAGTCCATAGGAATCCTCTATCTCTTCTCGTTGTCCTCCCAGCTATCTATACCTTCTCTCTCTTACCTGAGTCTCCCTTGAGCTGTGTGTCACGGTATATCCACTCCTATCCAATACAGTTATCCCCTGTCCTGTTTAGTTGTGTACCTTTCTCTGATAGTCTTGAATACCTGTTTACTAGTACTCTTGCCGAAGCTTCCCTGCAGAAATATAAATTATGTTACCTCGGGATACTCCCAGGTGAAGTGCTACAGTGGTGATTCTGTGTGCTTGCAGAATATTTATATATTTTACTAAGCCATTAGGAAAACCACTGAAGCACTCCTTACCCCAGTACTAGGATTCTCAATCCTGATATTGGATCATAAGAAGTGCCAACACTCACCACCTTGATATCTTCAAGAGCTTCACCATCAGCTTGATTGACTAGAATCTGCCCCAAGGGACTGGCTGCCTGGTACTCCACCTTATCACCGGACTCTATTGTCAGCTGTACTGCTCTCTTGGCACACTAGATCACTGGATCATATCTGGCTAACCAGCTCATACCCAGGATTAAGTCAAACCCAGAGTTTCCAGGACTACCGGGCTTGCCTCGAAGTCTACCCCCCTTATGGTGATGGTGATGTGGGGGCAACGTAGAGTGGCTCGTTGTTCCCCCTGGTGAGCTTACTACCATAGCGCTCGTCATGGGTTTCAAGGCTATCAAGTTCCTTTTTACAAAAGCAGCAGATATGAAAGCATGCGAAGCTCCAGAATCGAACAAAACAGTTGCGGGGGTCAAGTTGACGAGGAACGTACCCACAACCACGTTAGTAGCTCTTTCTACGGTCTCTGCGCCCATGTGGTTGATCTTGCCTCTTGCGGGGTTCTGCGGTCCTCGGCCTCCCTGCGCCGGCTGTTGTCCGACCTGCTGGTTCTGCCCTGCGGTGTTCTGAGCCTTCTTGGGGCAAACATTGGTGAAGTGCCCCTGCTCTCCACAGTGGTAGCATGTCCTTGGACCCACTGGTACATTGTTGGCGGTGTTGGGGCGTGGGACGGGACCTTGCCACACCTGGTTGCGCGGAGCTGGGACATTCTGCAGCTGGTTCTAAGGATGCTGCTGCTATGGCACCTGAGGGTACTGGGGGCGCTGCTGATACTGGCCACGGCTCATCAAGTTGGGCTGACTCTGGAAGCGCTGCTAACTTCCCATATGCTGATTCCCCTGGGAGGAGCGAAGCGAGGATGAGAGCTGCCCCCAATCTGCTGGCCCTGGAACTTCCTCTTCTTCTCCTCCATCTCACAACGCTTGTGTTCCAGCATCAAAGCACCGGCCACCAGTTCCTGGAAGTTGAGGAACTTGGTGCACATCAGCTGGTACTGTAGTGCATCTTGCAAGCCATCCCGGAATATGGTCTGCTTCTTCTTGTCGGTGTCCACGTCCTCCGGAGCACAGCAGGCCAACTCGATGAACTTGTCACGGTAGGCGGTGATACTCATCCCTTCCTGCTTCAGGGCTAGGAACTCCTTCTTCTTTAGGGTCATCAGGGCCTCTGGCACATGGTGAGAGCAGAAACTGGTGCGGAACTCCTGCCAGGTGATCTGAGTACTATCGGGGTGAGTGTACTGATATGAGTCCCACCAATCCAGTGCTGGTCCTTGAAGCTGTCCTCCAGCGTACAACACCTTCTCTCGGTCGTTACACTGCTCGATGTCGTGCTGTCTCTCCACCGCCATGAGCCAATCATCAGCCTACAGGGGGTCCGTGGCCTTGTTGAAGGTAGGAGGATGTCCCTTCAGAAATTTGCCCCTCTTGTCCCTAGGCGGCATGTCAGGCTGATGGGGCAGGTTCTGCTATTGCTACTGCATCAATGCCATGGTCTGGGCCCTCTGCTGCATCAGCTAAGTCTGCGTGAGCATCATCTGCTCGATGGTGGGCGGCAGAGGTGGCGGCTGGTTTTGGTTGGCTCCATTGCCACCAGCGTTTGTCCTTGTGTTCACCATCTATTATCAGCGATAATTCCTGTCAGGATGGATGACTTGATAGATATAGAGCAAGAGAAATAAACAACCCCCTCTATGTAAGCATTAGAGTCCTTAAACCTTAGCCTAAAATCTAGATGGTGGTAGACTTGCGTCTACGCCCATCACAATCATTACTAAAATCCAAATCAAGCATATGCATAATAACAACCAAAACAAGCACCTAGAGACAGGATTCACACAAGACTCGACGGGTTTTGAAAAGCTATACATTTTGCATAACAGAATCATGGTGGTCTCCTAAGATTTGTCAACCGTTCTAACTAAGCTGTGATCCTACAGTTAGCACGGCTCTGATACCAATCTGTCACACCCGGATTTACACAGAAACCCGAATAAGGCCATATGTGTGCCTAGGAAGTCATAGTACACATATAACAAACAAATATGATAAACAAAGTACAAATGCTAAATAAATATCTCAATAATAATGTTTTACATCGGAGTGCATCATAAATAAACTAACCAATACAGCGAAAGACTAATACTCTCAACTAAGTGTAGCCGCAATCCATAGGGACTCTGACTGGGAGAACGCAACTCAGTAGTAAGGCAAATCTTTTGGAAACTCAGCAGCAGACTCATGCACAACCCAATCTGTTACCCATCCAGGATTTTGTTGAAATAAAAGAAGTGTAAGTAAAACAATTACTTAGCAAGTATAGCACGGGTGTATGAAGGCTCAATGAAAGGCTAGACACGACTCAACTGCATTAGCACTTTTAGTTGGTTCGTTTTAACATTAACCAAATTACTACAAGTGAATGAAAACCCAGTTGTAACCAATTAATAAAGTCTAAGTGACATTAAGCATAAATAAACATCAAGTTCTAATAAAAAAGGATCCAGGCCGCTCGTGACCCTGAGCAAGGCTATCATGATAGATTTACACTGTACAGAGGTTTCGCCCTTTACCCACCAGTCGCGTAAAAGTTCAAGGAACTTTGCACCCAACCACGCGGAGGTGGATCAGACCTCACAAACCACACTACCGAGGTGTGATCGCATAGGGACGCTACGAGGTTTTTTACAAGACACCCTAACAAGACAGTAGACGCTGGGGTACTACAAGGCGGTGAGACCATAGGCACCGAGATCGACGTACGCCTACGGAGTCATATCATAGGGGCGGTCGATGGCGTCCAGAGCACGGGCATCACACCCATCCATGTGCAACGTGTGGAGTTCCCCATCGCAGGGACTCCCAGCACGGGACTGGGTCTAACGTGACCTAGCCGACGGATCACCCGTCCTTGGTGGAATCCGGAAGCACCCCGCACCTTGCCTCCCACAACACCGTCGGCCCGTCGGTAACCACTGGCAAGCTAGAGACGTACAAGTTACTTGACCAAGACCATAGCCATAATAGTTCTGGTGGTGACGACAGGCTCCTGGGTTGCCGCTTTAAGAACCGGACCTTATGGAGAGACACTAGAGCAAAGCACACAGCACATGCCCCAGTTCCCTAAACCATGTTGCTAAAAAGCAAGTTTTAACATTGATGTTGAAGTGAACCATTAAGTCAAAATTAATATTTAAATAATGATGATAGTAGCTGCGCATAGCAAAACCTACCCATATGCAATAATCCCAAGGTAAACAAGGACATGATAATCAAACTAGGTACAACCTTAATGGTAGATCAATTTAGACACATGCATGTATGAAATAATGTAGTATATAGTGGGTAGGTAGCAAGGATTGTCCGTGCTATAACTTGCCTTCCTCAAAAGGCAGCAGCAGCAGCCGCTGCTGCTGCTGCTGCGAGTCCTGCTCCTGAAAATCCTTCGCGTACTCGAACTCCAACGCGTACGGCTCACCGACTGGACACGAACCACCAAGCAAGCATCCACATAAGCCAGCACATACAAACAAGAATAATCTATTAGAAACATTACACCAAACAGTAGAAACAGTACATAAAAAGGTTTTAAAACTAATCTATGCTTCACTACGAACACATGAGCGTGAAAATCAGAACAAAAAAGATATGGGTTTTCTAAGATCTAGGGACCTGCTGGCAAGTTTTCAAAAGTTCCAGGGGCTTATTTGCGAAAAACCAGGGACCTATGTGTAATTTTGTATTAACACAGAAGGACAAACAAGTAAAAAGGGTAGGGCAGGACTGCGGGTTCAAATATTTAAAAGGGCAGGGGCTTAATCTAATAAAACACGAGCCAATGGTAATTACTTCTGCAAGGCGGTGGACGGTGGGTTGATAACCTAATATTGGAGGGGTTCTTTTGCAAAAGCTCAGCCGCTAACCGGGGTTGACCGTTATGGACGGGGTTTGACCTGGGGCTAGGGCGCGCGCAAACCGTCAGATCTGGATGCTAGGGCGCACATCTGTTCGGGCGAGGGGGGGTGGTCGACGGCAGGGGAGAGCGCGGCGGCGCTGCCGGCTTTCGCGGCGAGGCTCGTCAGAGTGAAGCTCGAATCGAGCTACGGTCCACCAGAGGCTATGGGAGTTGGCCAAGGAGGAAGTGGAGGTTGTGGCGAGTTCAATTAGGGGGCTAGGGACGGCAGTAGGGGCTCCGTGGTGGCCGAGAATGGGGACCGGCGGGCGGCCAACTCCGGCGAGGTGCAGGGGCGCGTTAGGGAGCGAGAGGGAGTACGGAAACGGCGGGGGAGCTTCCTTACCCTTGCTCAAGGCTCCTGGCGGGGCGGATTTGACCGGGGTGGCGCTTGAGAGTGGAGCGAGGGGAGGGCGCTGCAGGCTAGGGGAGCTTGGGGCGAGGGCTGATGAGGGATTGGGGCTCCGGTGGCGGGGTTTATACCCCGGGGGAGGGCTAAGCATCCGTGCCGAGGATTGGGGAGGGGGCAAATCGGCGGCTGGCGTAGCTTTCCTTGCAGGGAGGAGCTTGCCAAGCGCGCGCGGGCCAAGGAAGGAAAGGAGTAGGTGCGGGGTGCTTCGTGGAACCTTCGGCAGGGGTCCACAGCGCAGGAGAGGCGGCTCAGGCACGGGCTTGCCATCGATGGAGCGCCGAGCGCCTGTCACGCGGACGAGGGAAAGAAGGAAAGAGGTAGAAGAGAGAGCTGACAGGCGGGCCCCGCCTATTGGTGGTAAAGGGGAGGGAGAGAGGGGAGGTGCCAGCTTGGGCCGGCGTGGGCCGAAAGTGGGGGCGCGCGGGGGGAGGTGCTGGTGGGCCGAGCGATGAATCGGGCCTCTGCTGGCTGCTGGGCTGCAGGGGGAGAAGGGAGTGGAAGGAGCGAAGGCAAGCCGGGCAAAGAGTTGAGGGAGCAAAAGTGTAACCTCCATGATGTTCAAGAAGAACAAAACCATCTTAACACTTTTAAGTTCTAGAGGTGGTTATGAAGTGCACAAGTTCAAAAATTATTAAACTAAAGAAGGTTAGCAAAAAGGGTCAAGTCAAAGATTCAAATTTGGATGAAATTTGGATGAAATTTGGTCAAATTGGACAAACAAGTGAAATAGGCCAAGTCAAAAGGGAAATGCTAGCTTGGGGTAATTTGGAAGCTCTTGGACTAAAGAAATGTCTATAGGTTTAAATTGGAAGAATTCAAGTTAAATTCAATACCTTGAATTTCACCCAAAAGTCAGTGACAATGTGTCATCTTGGAGCTAGAGGTTTAAGAAAAATTTCAAATAAACTTTGGTCAAGAACTAGTGGAATAGAAACTAGAAACCCTCTACTACACCAAGGACTACTTCATGATCAGGAAAAGAAGTGTTTACAAAATTAATTGAAGGCTCAAAGAATGAATCCTGCAATTTCTCTGAATAAGCATGAACTGCTGAGACTGAACCTAATGTTCAGAAAAATTTGTCGATCTTTAGAGCCATATGCCTTTTGAATCTTTGAGTTTTGGACCCAACTTGCGTAACAAGAATTGAAGCCCTATATTCCAGCTGCAAGTTTGGTTCAAGCATCATCCAAACTTTACATATGAAATCAAGAGAAAAAGAAGGGAATTTAGAGCGGGAAAAACACACAAAAAAAGGAGGAAATGCAGAGCAGAGGAACGCCGGGCGGTTACGGCAGCGCCATCGCGGGTTCACGCCACCCTTGACCGCAGGCGAGTTTCAACCCCGCCACGCACCAACACGCTAGCCGAACAACGCACACACAGGAAGACAAGATCACCACGGTGAAAATTTGAATAAATACCATGCCGTCCTCAATTTCTCCCCGTCACCGCCATTCACGCTCTCCATTGTTGCCGCTCTGCCTCGCCCTCTAATTTGCCGGCATCGTCGCATTGCCGGTCGATTCCACGCATCCAAAGCACCACGCCACTGTACACCGTCATCTTCTTCCTTTGTCCGCCGCTGACCCTCTTACAAGGTGAGCCATGTGAGGAGCTAGCCTAGCGAGTGGTTAACTTCATTTTGATCGTGCAACTAGATCTCTAGGGTGCTCGTGGTGCTCTAGAAACCATGCCAAGTTCAAGTTCATGGCTCTGTTTGCAAGAGTTCATGGCCGCTGGAGTTAATTTAGAGTCAGGAGGATCTGATTGCAAGAGTTTAACTCTTTCTAGGGGGTTATCAGCAACAAGCCGATAGTTAGGCGCGGGAGGACTTGTTTGTGAGGATTTAATCTTCGCAGGGGGTTTTGTGCTAAGTTAATTAAGTTAACTGTTTTCTTTTGTTTAAAAATGCTGAAACCTTGTTTATATCTCTATAATTTATTTAGGTATCCAAAAATTATGAAACTAATTTTGTTAGCTTTGTTTGATTTTTCTCTGTACATGAAAAATGATAACTTTTGCAAAAGTAGGAATAAAAAGTTAAGTTATTTTAGTGTGTTTCTTTAAAGCATTTAAATAAATCTATAGAGTTTCTACCTAAATAAAAATATGGAAAAGACTTTTATTTCATATTAAAAATAAATTACAATATTCAAGATAATATTATTTATAGTATGAAAATAATTCAAGAAATTCTTTTAAAGGTTTCTAAAATAATTTTAATGGTTCTAAATTTAGGAAAAATCTTTATAAGGATTAGTTGGGTGTTTTTATTTGTTGGCTTGCAACTTTATCGTGAAGGAAAGTTGTATAGCTAGCTTTTCTAAACTTTTGCACCTTGCATTCATGGCATATAGATACCGAGTTTGAGGAGCCTGAGTTCATCGAACTCCAACCGGAAGAAACCCGGGAGTTCGAGGAGGTCATCGTAGTGGAGCAAGAGCCTGAACCCCTAATGATGATACTAACCCCACTACTGATCCAGGCAAGCACCGGAGCATCTACACCTATTATTTTATCTATTATTTCATGTGTCCAAATTATTCCAGTACTTGCATTAAGTCCAGGAATTGCAATGAAACCTCTTTGATTGCATGACCACCTTGATTAAGGATATCTTTGCCACCTCTTCAAAAAGATCCTTCAAACTGGCTTAGTCAAGCTTAGTGAGTTCTAGCAATACAAACTTAGAATCAATCACTATGATAATCACATAAATCTTTGAAGTTACACTTATTGAGTTTGGCGAGGATTTGTGAAGGCTTTGTTTATGGTTGAGCTTATAGGCTAGCCTCGTCCAACTATAAAAGTTTGGTCAAGGACTCAGTAGTTGTTGACCAGAGGTCAAGTTTGAACGTACTAATCACATACTCAAACAATGGGGCCAGTAAACTGATGTAACTCAGTTACACCGGAATTGGAACTATGGCTTGCCCAGTTGGAGAGAGGCAGTAGGCGGGAGTGTAGTCTGAAACTCATAAGTGGGTTAGGCCAGACGTGGGGCCGCTTATGGGGATGCACTTCCGGACCCTCGCAAGGATAGTTTCGATCTCTGGAAGTAATATGAGCGAAAGGTTGCCGCGTGTGGTTCGACGGTTCACGCACGTGTCGTGTGATTAGGTCTTTGCCCTGTAGGATGTAAAATTGGTCATGACCGTCGCACTTCTCGATATGAATACCGCTTGATCGCTGATGAACAATATAGTAAGATCATGAGGAGCAAATCTAAGAAATTTTCTGGATTATCATATAGGATCTTGGTTGTGAAATGTTGTTTTCTTTCTAACTTAGAATTGAAGGATTCAACTACAACATGATTAAAAATCTTGAAAATATAAGGACTAACTCTAGTAAGCCTTTTCGCAAAACATCAATGCCAGTCCACTATATAGCCTTGCATACTGGAGTCTTGTTTATTCTTATTCGAAATTGGCGGGTAAGCCTTGTTGAGTACCCTCGTACTCAAGATACTACAATTGCTACAAAGGAGAAGGTGGATCAAGCTTAGAGGTCTCATGAAGGCCAAGAGACACAAAGGGTCTACGTGTTCTCTTGACGGAGATGTTTTGTTGAAAACTTAGGCCTTAACCACTTTAGCTTTTGTTAAGACTGATTACTTCAAAACTCCGAGGACCGTTTTTACTCTTAGCAGTACACTTCGGTTTGTAATAACTAGTACTCTTCTATATTTTTGTAAAGTTTGTAATTTCTGTTGAAAGCTTCCTGTGCAAGTGATCCTGTATGCATGGAGTTGTGCTCAATAAGTGGTGTTTCAGATGCCTGCGGGTACCTGATGGATACCGGGTTTACACTGTTTCACATGCATTAAGTCCTTGACTGTCATGGGACAGTGACTAGTGCATCTGAACAAGTTTAAGCTAAACGGTTCTGCCACAGCTGGTATCAGAGCCATGCATTAGGGAATCGATAGACATTACGGTTTTCAAAACCTTTTAAGACCCTAATTTACTAAGAAAAATTAGTTGGGTGGCATTAATCTAGTGATGGTTTCTTTATATGTACCTTCTGTAAAAATTTACGAATTTTTAGTATGCACAATGTTTAAGAGTTCCATAAGGCAATGTTATGGAACATAGAAGTCTGTGCCATTAGGTAGATGTTGATGGCCAGAGTGAATACGTTGTACGACGTATGCATCGTTGTTCATGCAACGAAGAACGCATGGGCACCATTTCTATAGCAAATGGTGATGTATGGTTTTCTGCGGGTACTAACCACGAATCAAGTAGAGTACGATTTCCTATATTGGAGAAGAGCGTATGCGATGCCACCAAAAAGGTCTAACTGTGAGTTATAAACGAAAGTCAGGCCGTAGGCAACGCTGTCATGCCAAATGCATTGCATCATCTTTAAAAAGTGTTGGGTTTTGGGTTTGGTGAGAGGCGTTGATGCTAATAATTTATACTCTGTATATCTAAACCAGATGGCTAGTTCAAGCAACCCTCGTGCTACTTTTGACGAGTCTGGATGGCTACACAGTGATTTTCTTGAGAAGCCGAGTTTTCTTTCGCTACTTTGGCAGGTCTTACAGGAGTTAGGTTGTAAGAAACCCCCTCAGTATGTGGGAAAAGAAATCATGGATGCCTACAAGTATGAGTGCATAGTTTACTTGTACTTGCCAGCCAATGAGAAGTATCCCGAGTGGTCGACTACCTACTTCCAGTTTACGGGAGCTGAGTTTAGTGACACTATCCAGTCAGTTGCATTAGAGGCACTTACCACTGTTTGTGACAAGTATAAACTGGATATTAGCACTACCGCGGCCAGATACTTTCCCATTAGAGATCCTAAGGATACAGTCTGGAACTGTCGGGTGAAGGCCCTAGAAAGGTCCACTAGGATAGAGCATAACCCACTGTTGGCCACCTCAGTGCAATACATGAAGGCTATGTATGAGTTGCACAAGGACCAGACTTTTGACTACCATGTGGGCAAGAAGATCATAGCGGAAGCCAATGCGAAGGAGTACAACCTGAAGAAGGAGTTGAGAACAAGCCAGTATTCTCTCAAGAACTTTCGTAGGCAGCTTGGTGAAGCCCAAGACTTGGTAGATGTCAAGAACCAGACTACTGAGATGCTTAGAGAAACCTTGGAGAAAGAGATTAAGAGCTTGAACACCGAGCGCATGTTGCAGCTAGACCAAATTCTAGGAATGGAAGTCACTATAGAAGAACTCCAGGAGCAGTTGAATGCGGGCCATCCAGAAGATCCACCCCAGGCACCTGCTCAGGCACAGGGAGGAGAAGGGTTCGATGTAGATATGGAGGAGCCTCATTCTCCTGTAGTTGAAGCAGGAATTGAAGGAGAAGGGCTTAATGGGTTTGTTCCTGCCGAGGCTTGGCACCCACATGAAAATGCTGGATGGATTTCTGATGAGAGTAGTACTGAGGAAGAAATAGAGATAGAAGAGCCTATGGAGGTGAACGAGGATGAAGAGGAAGAGCCCACAGAGATTCAGGGAGAGTCAGGCCTTGACTCCAGGGGTGCAGAGTTAGGAAGTCAGGGAGACGAGAATGAGATCACCTCTACCTATCATGCGCTAGGACATGTCTTAATGTTTGCGGATGAGGCAAAGCTGCAGGCTGCTATGGATAGGTTAGGCTTAAACAGTCAGGATCTAGGGTTGTACCCTTATGGAGGGTACTAGCTAGAAATAGGAATAAAGTCGGTTAGGAGAGTCTTTTCTTTAAGTTTGTACAGTGAATAATGGAAGCTGTACCTTTTTGTCATGCCTTGTGTATAGGTTGTTCAGGTATGGTAGTTCCGGTTGGCAGAAAACGGGTGTTTGTAGTAAAGGTCTATTAATATCCTGATGTACCAAGCTGAATAAAGATTGTGCTGTATTTATGTGAAAGTCATCTTGTACGAAGTATGGATATAAAATTGTTTTACTTTTCAGCTTATGCTAAAAAGTTTACAGTTAAGTATAGGTAAGTGGGAAGGCTGGCATAGATTTTGACATAGTTTTGTTCCATTTTGTAGAAGATGAGTCAATCAGGCTCTGGACAGCCCCAGGGTGGCAGGGGAAGCAATGAGGCGGATCTCCCTGAGCCCCCTAGCTTGGCCACTGTTTTGGCAGGGTTAGCCAAGAGTGTGGCCCAGAATCATGAGGCTAATGCACGAATGCTAGAGATCTTTGCTCAAGCATTCCCGGCCGGAACGGGTCGTAGACAAGAGCCAGAAGTTGGGGTCTCTTATGCCACGTTCTTAAAAGTAGACCCACCAATCTTCACCCAAGCGAAGCATCCACTGGAAGCGGATGAATGGCTTCGAACATTAGAGCATAAGTTTCGTGCAATACCCCGCTGTACGGAAATCCAGAAGGCAGAATACGCCGCCCTGCAACTGCAAGGTCTTGCATTCACCTGGTGGGAAAGTTATGTAGCCAGGCAACCCATGGGCAAAGAAATCACCTGGACCGAGTTCAAGGAGGTGTTTCACGACCATTTTGTGCCTGATGGATTGATGGAAATCAAGCTGGGAGAATTCCTGAACCTGCGTCAGGGTAACCAGAGTATCCTTGATTATACCAAAACTTTTGAGCATCTAGCCCAGTACGGACCCAAACATGTTGATACTGACAAGAAGAAGGTATGATGTTACTATTGAGGGCTGAATGAGAAGATGCAAGACAAGCTGTCCACCACCGTCTTTAATGAATATAAGGTGCTTGTTAGCACTGCTATACGTGTTGAAGAAAAGATGATGGCTCTGGAAATTCCTTGAAGCGAAGGACCCCACCTGCGGGACCCATGGGCAATGTTCCGCAGAGAGCAAGACTGGTGTATCAGGCGCCAGCTAGGCCTACTTTCAGGCCTCCTCAATAGCAACAAGGGACGGCAAGGCCACCCTTTAATGCTCCGCGTCCTGCTGCTCCTCAGAATTTAGGAACCCGTAATAATGCTGGACCATCCAACCAGCAACCATGATATAATTGCGGACGCCCTGGACATTTTGCTCGTGACTGCAAGTTCCCTAGGCAAGCGGGAAATTTTAAGGCGTCTGCACCCGCACCAGCTCCAGGCTCAAACTCGAGGTTTGTCAAGAAGAAGCTGCTGAACACTAGGACCGGACGGGTTCATTTTATGAATGTTGAAGAAATCCCGGAAGGAGAACCAGTGCTAGCGGGTATGTTTTCTATCAACAACCATCCAACAATGGTTTTATTTGATTCTGGTGCCACGCATACATTTATCAGTAAATGTTTTGTTTTAAAGCATCGGTTAAAGATAAGAGATTTAGACACTCAATATGCGATCCATGCCCCCGGTGCTATTCAAACTACTTATCAGGTTGCCCGCCGAGTAATCTTAGACTTTGGTGGGAACAAGGTCATAGTGAATCCCTTGATCCTTGAAAACCAAGGGATTGACCTTATTTTAGAAATAAATTGGATGAAGCAGCAAAAGGTATTGATTGATGTGAACAATCGAATACTGCAACTTAAGGGGTTAGGGAATGAGTCATTTTCTATCCAACTGCCAGAACATGAAAGGTTTAACCAGGCAGTGAACAAAATTGAGGCCATAGATCTAAAAGATATTCCAGTAGTATCTAAATATCCAGACGTATTCCCAGAAGATTTACCTGGATTACCACCAGATAGGGCTGTGGAGTTCAGCATTGATTTGGAACCTGGAACAGCTCCAATATCTAGAAGGTCTTATCGTATGCCACCAAAAGAATTGGCAGAGTTAAAAACTCAGCTGCAAGAATTGCTGGACAAGGGTTTTATTAGGCCCAGTTGTGTGTGGATTATCGTCCTCTGAATGCGGTAACAATCAAGAATAAATATCCATTGCCCTGTATTGATCTTCTTTTTGATCAACTAGTTGGAGCTAAGGTCTTTTCCAAGATTGATCTTAGATCTGGCTACCATCAAATCAAGATCAAAGCTGAAGATATACCCAAGACCACTTTCTCCACCCGCTACAGGTTATACGAGTATCTGGTGATGTCGTTCGGGCTAACCAATGCCCCAGCATACTTCATGTATTTGATGAATTCAGTCTTCATGCCGGAATTGGACAAGTTTGTGGTGGTATTCATCGACGACATTTTGATATACTCTCCAAATAAAGAAGAGCACTAAAAGCATCTTCGGGTTGTTCTCGAAAGATTGCGGGAACATAAATTATATGCAAAATTGAGCAAATGTGAGTTCTGGTTAGAAGAAGTTCCATTTTTGGGACATATCTTATCAGCTGAAGGTGTGGCCATAGATCCGGAGAAGGTCCAAGATGTCCAAAATTGGAAGCCACCAACCACCGTGCACGAAATAAGGAGTTTTCTGGGGTTAGCCGGTTATTACCGCCGATTTATCCCAAATTTCTCCCGGATCGCAAAACCCATAACAGAGTTAGTAAACAAGGAAGTTAAATTTGAATGGACTCCAGAAAGAGATGAGGCGTTCAACTTATTGAAGAAGCTTTTAACCACCGCTGTAACACCCTAAATTAGGCCTATTTAAAATTTTAATAGTTAATATGCTTTTTATTAAAGTTCTCATGCTCAACATAGGGTAAATAAATAATTTTTGGCAAAATAAAATCAAATATAGGGTTAGAAACATTTTTGATGCATCCATGCTGCTGCATTGTGTTTTGGTTGTTTGTGAATTAAATTGGAATTTACATTCTGTTTAAATTTGAATTTGATTCATTTTGTTTGGAGCTCTAGAAAAGTTGTAGCAGCCCGAGTCCGTTTTTCCTCCCTGAACTTTTCCCCTCGGCTGATTTTGCTCCCCCTTCTCTCCTGTCTCGAGCCAGCCCAGCAGCACACCCCTTACCCCGCTTCGGCCCAATCAAGCATCGCGACCCAGCTCTCTTTCGGGCCCAAGGAACGACTGCGGCCTGTTGCGGCCTTCTCTCCCCCGGCCGGCCCAGCTTCGCCCGGCCCAGCTTCCTCCGCGCGGCCCACGACGCTGCCCCGTCCTCCCGGATCCGACGCGAACTCGCCGCCGCCGAAGTTCTTGGCGTGCGTGCCACGGTCACCTCGGCGTGCACGACAGATAGGGCCGCATTCGCGCCCTATAAAGCTCGCAGCCCGGCCTCCCGCGCGTCCTAGCCACCTCTGCCGCCGCCTCGCTTCTTTCCCGTGCAGCGCCGCCGCCGTGAGCAGAGCAGCGCCGCCGGTCGCCCGCCGCCCCGATTCGCCGCCGTTGAACCTCCCCGGGCGAAGCCGAAGACACCACGAGCTTCCTCGCGTCGCACCGGAGCTTCCCCGCCGGTTCACGCCGCCGTTCGACCGCCGGAGCGCCTCCTCCACGCGGAGCCATCGCCGCCAGTCCCTGCCTCCGCCGCGGGCCAAATCCCTGCCACCGACGTCCCCAACCGCAGCTGGTGAGAAGCCCCACGTGATCTCCTCTCCCTCCTCCACCTCCCGCACTAGACCCCGACCGCCCTAGGTCGCCGGTGCGCCGGCACCGCCGCCGGCCGGAGCCCTTGTCGGCAATGGGGAAGAAGACCCCTCGCCCTTTTGCACATAACCCCCTGGAAAAACTCCCCTCCTACGCATAAACCCACCCCCTCCCCTAGATCTAATCTGGATCGTCTAATCCAAATCCGAAGGCCCAGATTCAACCGAGCTCGAGTCAAACCCGGGTCAGTACCGGTCAACCCGAGTCTGCCATGCCAGTTTTGCAAAAGAGCCCCTGACCTTTTTCAAAATCAACCCACGGTCCAGATCTATTCAAAAATAATTAGAATTAGGTCCTGATTTTTACAGAAAACCCCCTGCCTTATTTAAAAATAGCACCCGAGGTCCTGTTTAAGTTATTTTACGCTTTAGCCCTCCTGTTTTAATATAAAATTATGTTTTAGCCCCTGAGTTTTTGCAAATAAGCCCCTGGAACTTTTAAAACTTTGCCAGCAAGTCCCTAAACCGTAGAAAAGCCATATCTTTCTCGTTTTAGCTCCGATTTGAGTGATTTTCGCGCTCACGTGTTCGTAGCGAAGCGTAGATTAGTTTTTCGGACTTCTTTTGTTCTGTTGCTACTGTTTGGTGTACTGTTCTAATAGATTAATATTGTTTGCATGTACTGGCTTGTGTGGATGCTTGTGTGTTGATGTATGAGTCCAGTCGGTGAGCCGTACGCGCTTGAGTTCGAGGGTTACGAGGAGCATGACCAGGAGCAGCAGCAGCAGCAACAGCAGTTTGATGAAGGCAAGTATAGCACGGACAATCCTTGCTACCTAAACACACATTTACACTATTTACTGCATATGCATGTGTCTAAATTGTTACCCTTTTTAAGGTTGTACCTAGCTTTGTTTATCCTATACCTTGATTACCTTGGGTTATTGCATTTGGGTAGATCTTTGCTAGGCGCAGCTACTGTCACCTTTGCTTAACTGTTAATCTTGACCTAATGGTTCACTTCAATGTTAATGATAAAACTTGCTTTTTAGCAACATGGATCAGGGAGCTAGGGTGTACGCTTTGTGCTTGGCCCTAGTGTCTCTCCGTAAGGACTGGTTCTTAAAGCGGCAACCCAGGAACCTGTCGTCACCGCTGGAACTATAATGACTCTGGTCTTGGACAAGTAGCATGTACGGCTCTAACTTGACAGTAGTTACCGACGGGCCGACGGCGTTATGAGAAGCATGGGTGAGAGTATGGTTTGATCCACCGAGGATGGAGTATCCGTTGGCTATGTCCCCGTGAGGCACAGTCCCGTGTTGGGAGCCACCGTATGGCGGGGGTTCCACACGTTGCGCTATTTATTTTGTTGTTGATATTCTTTACCGCGCTTGGACGCCATTGACCCCCTCGTGTTGCTACATGAGCGTCAGTCAATCTCGGTGCCTTGGGTCATGTTGCCTAGGTTGTACCATAACGGCTACTGTTTTGTTAGGGTGTCTTGTGAAAAGCCTCGTAGCGTCCCTATGCAGTCACACCTCGGAAGTGTTGATGTGCGTGGTTGGGTGCAAAGTTCCTTTGAACTTTTACGCGACTGGTGGGTAAAGGGCGAAACCTCTGCAGAGTGTATAATCTATCATGATAGCCTAGCTCAGGGTCACGAGCGGCCTGGATCCTTTTTGATTAGAAGTTGAAGTTTATTATTGTTTAATGTTCACCTCTACTATATTAATTGGGTTACAACTGGGATTCATGTATATGTAGTGATTATGAATATGTTAAAATGAAACAACTAAAATTGCTAATGCAGTACAGCCGTGTCAAGCCTTTCTTTTAAGCCTTCATTATCTGTGTTGTACTTGCTAAGTAAGACATTTACTTAACTTGCTATTCAACAAAATCCCGGATGGGTAACAAATGGATTAGATGGTACTGCTGCTGTTGAATTTCCTGAGGATCTGCCATTCTACTAGCTATGCTCAACCAGTCGGTGTCCCCGTGGGTTATGGTTATCGGCTTCGTCGTTTTCGTTTAGAGAGAGTTAATAATGAGACTTCCGCTGTGTTATTCAATTATTTGAGACAAACTCTGATGTAAAACCCTTTTATTCGAGCATGTGTACTCTGTTTATCATATCTGTTAACTATATGTGTTCTGTGGACTTCCTGGGCACACATATGGTAGCATTCGGGTTTCTGTGTAAATCCGGGTGTGACAGATTGGTATCAGAGCCGTGCTGACTGTAGGATCGCAGCCTAGTTAGAACGGTTGATAAATCATTAGGAGACCACCATGATTTTGTTTCAGATCATTTAGTTACGTTTTTCAAAACCAGTGCTGTCGAGTCTTGTGTGAATCATATCTCTGGGTGCTTGATTTTGTTGTTATTATGCTTATGTTTGATTTGGATTTTTGTAATGATTGTGATGGTCATAGACGCGAGTCTATCTCCATCTAGATATAAGAATAAGGTTTAAGGAATATTAATAAATAAATAGTTGGGTTATCTATCCCCTTTTGCACTCCCTCTGTCTTACTCCCTATATCTCTGAATCATATCCTTCCAAGTACTGCTATATTCTTATGCACCAACTGCAAGCATGGGATATCTATTACCGATTGACAAGAATACTGATGGGAGATATCTTGCTATGGTAGATGGTTAACACCAGAGGCAACCCCGGAGGCAGAGGAAGCAACCAGAATCAGAACCCACCACCTCTGCCACCGCCACTCACCATGAAGCAGATGATGCAGATGCAACTCCAGCTGACACAGCAGATGGCGCAAACCATAGCACTGATGCAGCAGAATCAGCAGAACCCGCTTCAACAGCACCACGTGCAGCCCAGAGATAAAAGGGGCGAGTTTATGAAGGGACACCCTCCTACCTTCAACAAGTCTAGTGACCCAATGCAAGCAGAGGACTGGCTCAAGGCAGTGGAAAGGCAGTTGGACATTGCACAGTGCAATGACAGGGAGAAGGTGTTATATGGAAGTGGACAACTCCAGGGAGCAGCTTTGGATTGGTGGGATGCGTACCAGTATGCTCACCCCAATCGTGATCAGATCACTTGGCAGGAGTTCTGCGACAGCTTCCGTTCTCACCACGTGCCGGAAGCGCTGATGACCTTGAAGAAGAAGGAGTTCCTGGCATTGAAGCACGAAGGTATGAGTGTCACCGCTTATCGTGACAAGTTCATTGAGTTGGCCCGTTGTGCTCCAGAGGACGTGAATACTGATAGGAAGAAGCAGACCCGATTCCGAGCTGGCCTGCATGATACACTCCAGTACCAGCTCCTGTGCTCCAAGTTCGCCACCTTCCAAGAACTAGTGGATAGCGCATTACTGCTGGAGCACAAGTGCCGTGAGATGGAGGAAAAGAAGAGGAAGCTTCAAGGCCCACCGTCAGGAAGCAATGTTCGCCCCCGCTTCAATCCTCAGCAAGGAAACCAGCAGATGGTGACTCCACAGCGTTTCCAGGGACAGTCTGGTCCGATGAACCGCAACCAGTATCAGCAACGTCCCCAGTACCAGCAGCGTCCCCAGTACCTCCCAGCACCACCTCAGCAGCGTCTTCAGAACCAGCCACAGAATGGTCCTGTCCAACGCCCCAACCCGGCCAACAATGCACCTACGGCTCCGAGGTGTTTTGGTTGTGGTGAGCTGGGACACTATGCCAGCGCTTGTCCTCGCAAGGCTCAGAACGCCGTTGGTCAGAACAACAATCAGAGGGTTGGGCAACCGCAGAACCAGAACGCGAATCAGCAGCAGAACCCAGCGAGAGGCAAGGTCAACCACATGGGTGCGGAAACCACAGAAGGAGCAACAGATGTCGTTGTGGGTACGTTCCCTGTCAACTCAACTCTCGCAACTATTTTGTTTGATACTGGAGCTTCGCATGCTTTCATATCTGCTGCTTTCGTGAAAAAGAACATGATGATCTTGCAACCTATGGGGAACCCCATGGTAGTTAGTTCACCCGGGGGAGAACAGCGTGCCACTTTACGTTGCCCCTGTATCACCATCACAATAAGGGGGATAGACTTTGTGGTGAACCCAATAGTCCTAGAAACCCTTGGGTTTGACTTGATTCTGGGTATGAGCTGGTTAGCCAGATATGATGGGGTGATTCAATGTTCCAAAAGAGCAGTGCAGCTGACAGCAAAGACTGGTGAGAAAGTGGAGTATCAAGCAGCTAGTCCCTTGGGGCACAACCAGATCTACCAAGCCGAGGGTGTAGCGCTGGAAGACATCAGAGTGGTGTGCGATTTCCCAGACGTGTTTCCAGATGAGTTACCAGGTATGCCCCCAGACCGCGAAGTTGAATTTGTTATTGATCTTAAGCCTGGTACTGCACCTATAGCTAAGAGGCCATATAGAATGGGAGTAAAAGAACTAGAGAAACTTAAGGAGGAATTAAGGGCGTTGTTAGCAAAAGGGTATATTCGTCCTAGTTCGTCTCCTTGGGGAGCACCAGTTTTGTTTGTGGATAAGAAAGATGGGACCCAGAGATTGTGTGTGGATTATCGAGCTTTGAATGAAGTGACCATCAAGAACAAGTACCCATTGCCAAGGATTGATGATCTCTTCGACCAGTTGAAAGGAGCGTGTGTGTTCTCTAAGATCGATCTCCGATCCGGTTACCATCAGATGAGGATACGA
Source organism: Echinochloa phyllopogon (assembly GCA_033239725.1). Lineage (NCBI taxonomy): Eukaryota > Viridiplantae > Streptophyta > Magnoliopsida > Poales > Poaceae > Echinochloa > Echinochloa phyllopogon. The sequence continues at coordinate 31,950,532 of BTCW01000014.1, read as the reverse complement.
GTGACTGACATCCCCAAAACAGCCTTCACAACCCGATATGGTCTATACGAGTTCACTGTCATGTCTTTTGGTTTGACAAATGCACCGGCATACTTCATGTATTTGATGAACAGTGTGTTCATGGACTATCTTGACAAATTCGTAGTGGTGTTCATTGACGACATTTTGGTTTTCTCCAAGAACGAGGAAGAACACGAAGAACATCTGAGGTTGGTGATGCAGAGACTTCGTGAGCATCAGTTGTATGCCAAGCTGAGCAAGTGTGAGTTTTGGTTGAAGGAAGTAGCATTCTTGGGACACGTACTGTCCAATGGTGGAGTGGCAGTTGATCCGAAGAAGGTTAGTGATGTGTTGAGTTGGAATCCGCCTAAGGATGTGAGTGAAATCAGAAGTTTCCTTGGAATGGCCGGATACTACCGGAGGTTTATTGAAGGATTCTCCAAGATTGCTAAACCCCTGACGGCGTTATTAGAGAAAAATGCTAAGTTTGTCTGGACTGAAGAGTGTCAGGCTAGCTTTGAGGAATTAAAGAAGAGGTTGACAACGGCACCTGTGCTAGTGTTGCCAGATATAACCAAGAGCTTCTCTATCTACTGCGATGCGTCTCGTCTAGGATTGGGATGTGTGCTCATGCAGGAAGGCAGAGTAGTAGCATATGCATCAAGGCAATTGAGGAAACATGAGCAGAACTACCCGACACACGATCTGGAGTTAGCAGCTGTAGTGCATGCTTTGAAAATTTGGAGGCATTACTTGATTGGACATAAGTGTGATATTTACACTGACCACAAGAGTCTCAAGTATGTGTTCACACAGTCAGATCTGAATATGAGACAACGTCGTTGGTTAGAGTTGATCAAGGACTACGACTTGGAGATACATTATCATCCAGGGAAGGCCAATCTGGTGGATCAAGCATAGTGGTCTCATGAAGGCCAAGAGACACGAAGGGTCTATGTGTTCTCTTGACGCAGATGTTTTGTTGAAAACTTAGGCCTTTACCACTTTAGCTTTTGTTAAGACTGATTACTTTAAAACTCTGAGGACCGTTTTTACTCTTAGCAGTACACTTCAGTTTGTAATAACTAGTACTCTTCTATATTTTTGTAAAGTTTGTAATGTCTGTTGAAAGCTTCCTGTGCAAGTGATCATGTATGCATGGAGTTGTGCTCAGTAAGTGGTGTTTCAGATGCCTGCGGGTACCTGACGGATATCGGGTTTACACTATTTCACATGCATTAAGTCCTTGACTGTCATGGGATAGTGACTAGTGCATCTGAGTTGGCCGAGTGGGCCGCGGGGTGAAGGGCCTGGGCCGAGCTGGCTGTTGGCTGGGCCTACGGGGAAGGAGGTGGGCTGAGTTGGAGAAAGAGAGGGAGGAGCAGAAGTGAGCCAAGGAAAACGTCCAGGGAGCAAAAGCAAACTCGGCTGATTTAACTTTTCTAAAGCTCAAAACAAAGTGATTCAAACTTGAATTTAAATAAATTTAAACCCTTATTTGAACCACCGGCAATACAAAAATAAATGCAGCGGCATGAATGCAACAAAAATGTTTCTACAACTTATATTTGATTTTAATTTTCATAAATAATTTATTTAACCTATATTAATTATCAACAATTAAAATAAAAGCCAATAAATTACTAAAAATTTTAAATAGGCTATTTTTGGGCGTTACATATGTATACAAGTATTGCCCTAGAGGTTCATCAATCAAACTTGACACCATGCCATATTTGACTGAGGCAAGCAAATTAACCTAAGCACCATGCTTAATTTAAAGAGCTTCTAAATATATTTACGTAATTACACTCAAACCAGAGCAAACCAGAATAGATAGATAGAGCATGGAAGCATCAAGAAATATTCACATGAGAAGCATATGGAAACTGGTGGACCTTGCTTTAATTTAGGTAAAAAGTGAAAACCTTTTCACGTACCTGAGTGTGCATACCGTTGGCATCTGATGATGAAGACTTTTAAAACTGATGCAACGGTGATGGCACTACGCCGACATGACTGCTCGTAGTTTGCCGAGTCCTCCTCCATGTTGGTGTTGTCGTGCAAGGATGCACGGTCGTGGGTGTGGCAAAAGGGTTCGGCACTCAAATATGCCAACCCGTGGAATGCCGCGGAACCAGCTTGTGTATGAGGATTGAAACAGTGGGTCCAAAAACAAGTAAGTGGAGCAGCAAAGGAGCGGAGGCGTAGATCACGTCTCCTCTCTTGCGCAGAGCGCAAAGAACGAGCGAAAACTGGCCAGGCCTAAAACCAGTAGTCGCTAGATATTTATTTTGTTTTTATTCGTTTTAGTTTTTTTAGTTTTTTTCAATGCAAAATGATGATGTGGCAGATAAATGCAAATGCAAGAATGGAAAAAATTCAGTGGGTTTGAGAAAAAAATGGGATGCTGGAGTGCATGAATTTAAATTGAGTGATTCAACGCAAATATGCAGTGAAATAATGCAAAAATTGAAAGGATAATGCATAGGATACCTCCTAGCAGGTACTCAAAATTTAAAGTCTTTGAGTGGGACTATCTCACATACCTTGATTTTTCTTCGCCGTTACCGACAATTTGAGATGGAATTGTGGTGATGCAGCGTCTTTCGTCCGTCACATTTGATTTCCTTTTTCATTCTTGACGACGATCTTTCTTCAATTCTGCACATGGTTATGATACAGTATATATGTATATGTATGAACACATACCTATGAGAATTTTCCTTTTTTCAAAAATTGAGCGCTCATCGGAGTAGACAGGGGCAGACATTGATAAATTATGCATGATCGGGCACCCTGGGCTCTCTACTTTCCTCCTTTTTGAAACAAACTCAAGCAAATAGGGGTGATCCGCTAATGCTAGCGGTAGATTAAATTAGTAGACACCAATGTCAATCATCAATATCTTTCACCAATTGCTTCCCCGGCAACGGCGCCAGAAATGCTTGTTGACACTTCTTACGGTCCACTATCAGGATCGCCAATCCCGGTAATGGTGCAAGGAGTGTTTATTGGTATTCTTACGACACATATATAAATCCACAAGCGCACGGATACTAATGTAGTATTTCACCCGGGAGTATTCCTAGGTATCGTATTTATTTCCTCAGGGAAGCATTGGATAAAGAGTATTGATATTAACAAGGATGTAACTACTAATTAAAGTATCGGCTAATGAGGCGGGGGTAAAGGATATAATAGGAGTGATATGAATTTGACACACACAAGGAGAAGTCTAGGATAAATGATATAGATAGAAGAGCGATCTAGCTGGTAGGAGGACAACGAGACATGAAAGGATTCCTATATACTTCCATTGGCATTGAGATATCTCTAGCAAAGATTACGGCTAGCATGAAGAATGACATCTATGGTTCTCTTCCTAGTTCTATTACCTCAGCTTCGGGACAATAGAACATATGACACGCAGAAAGGGATGAGAAGGGGTGCCACCAATCCTACACTCTGGGATCCTGCAGGCCGAGACGAACGTGATGGACTACGTAGGCCTTATAGGGCTGTCACCACCTAACGGCTACCACCTCCGTAGACTCGGGGACAAACTAAGGCCACTGGCTAGATTGGGCACCACGCCTACACTAGACAATAACTACTTACTCTACTAGAAAGAGCAAGCAACCCTGTCAATACCCCAGTGACAATTCACCGCAAGCATTGAGTAGAATCAAAGAACCAGTTGAGATAAAGAACTAGAGAGAGAACTTCTAGAGCCAGACTACAGCAGCTTATAATCAAGGCTAGACATTCCACAATTATCCCAGAATAAATGCAGAACAAATAACTCAGGTAAATGTGGAAGATAATATATTGAATGCTTAGAGTCTTGCAAGAAGAAAAGGAATTTACCAAAACTTCAGAAGATGACTCCGGAACCCCGAGCGAAGCTCGACCCTGACTCTAACTCCCAACTGAACTAGCCTAACTCTACATATTGAAAGAGATGAATGGAGACTTGCTCCCAAGTGGTGTGTGTTATAAGTGAGAAGAGAGGCTCTATTTATAGTGGAGAGGTGACTTGAGGATATGGAGATGCTGCAGGAATATTCCCCTCAAGTTTCTCTCTTTGCGCCAAGTGTCGCGATGAGAGGAGAGGAGCTGCAAGCGCTGTGCTTTCCTTCTCCTGCTGATCCACGTGAAGAGCTTGATAGCCAACAGGAGCTCGCCGCGTGTCCACTTGCGCACCGCCTTGCTGCATGCAGTTCTGCGCTCACCGCCTCCCTGCATGCGCGTGTGGGGCCGGCGCTACTGCTGCTTGGCGAGAGCACCGCCTGCGCGCTGGGTCTCTGGCCGTGTGGGGCCTCGATCCTGCTCCTACGCTGCTGACGCTGCGCGTGGGCCCCACTCCTGCTAGATGCATGCTGCTGCTGGCTCGGCTGCTTCCCGCACGAGCGCGCTGTGCGCGCTAGCCCAGCGGGCCCGGCCTGCTCCCTGCTGCCGCTGCTGCTCTGCTGGGCCCAGCTGCTTCCGCACGAGGGAGATGCCTACCTTGCGCATGCGCACTGTAGCACACGGGCCCACCTGCATGCGCGTTTGGCGCCCTGGCTGCTTGCCTCTCTGCCACTGCTGCTGTGCTGCGTGCGCTGTTCTTGTGGGGCAGTAGTGGGGCCGGCTGGTAGTGCTGGCGTCAGTGCTGACATGCATGTTTTATTTGGCTTTGATATCTTTCTCTTCCGAGCTCCTGATAACGCGAACAATATATCCATTGAAATCGTCTCTATGAGCACTTTGTAATGGTGTACTCTAATTGGGCATTTGAGATCATTTGTCCTAGTGATAATTTATAGTCCATTTCTAGCCCAAACGGCGGATCGTCCATATAATGCCGCTTTTGTGTATAATCCTGCAACGCACTTAGAAACACCAAGACTCGTGGAAATAGTCAGTATAAGCCTAGTAATGCATGAAACTATGTCTATATGCCATTTGTTTACCGAGATGTTGGCGGTAAAATAGAGTCAAAATCAGGCCGTAATGAGCGCTAACACTCCACCTACTCAGAGCATCTGCCACCAAGTTAGCCTTCCCTGGGTGGTAGTGAATCTCTAGATCATAGTCCTTGATCAACTCCAACCATCGGCATTGCCTCATATTCAAGTCTGACTGAGTAAAGACGTACTTGAGGTTCTTATGATCGGCGTAGATATTGCACTTGTTTCCAATCAAGTAGTGCCTCAAAATCTTCAGAACATGTACCACCACTGCCAACTCCAGATCATGCATCCGTTAGTTCAGGTCATGTTTCCTCAACTTCCTTGATGCATAAGCCATGACTCTCCCCTCTTGCAAGAGTACACACCCCAATCCTAGACGGGATGCATCGTAGTAGATGGAGAAGCTCTTGGCTATGTCGGGAAAAATCAGCACAGGTGCTGTTGTTAGCCTCTTCTTCAACTCCTCGAAGCTGGTTTAACACTCCTCTGTCTAGACAAACTTAGCATTTTTCTCCAATAACAACGTCAGGGGCTTAGCAATCTTGGATAATCCTTCGATGAACCTTCGATAATATCCGGCCATCCCAAGGAAACTCCTAATTTTGCTCACTTCTTGAGGCATGTTCCAGCTTAACACATCGCTAACCTTCTTTGGGTCGACTGTCACTCCTTTATTGGACAACACATGGCCCAAGAATGCCACTTCCTTCAACCAGAACTCATACTTGCTCAACTTGGCATAGAACTGATGCTCCTGGAGTCTCTGCATCACCAATCTCAAGTGATCCTCGTGTTCCTCTTCATTCTTGGAGAAGACTAGGATGTTATCAGTGAACACCACCACAAACTTGTCGAGGTAATCCATGAACACAGTGTTCATCAGGTACATGAAGTATGCAGGAGCATTGGTCAGCCCAAAGGACATGACTGTGAACTCATGCAACCCATACCGAGTGGTGAAAGCCGTCTTGGGTATGTCCGACAACCAGATTCTCATCTGGTGATAGCCCGATCGAAGATCTATCTTGGATAATACACAAGCTCCCTTCAGCTGATGAAACAGATCATCAATCCTTGGTAGTGGGTACTTGTTCTTGATGGTCACTTCGTTGAGGGCTCGATAGTCCACACACAACCTCTGTGTCCCATCTTTCTTGTCCACGAATAACACGGGTGCTCCCCATGGTGATGAACTCGGACGAATGTATCCTTTGGCTAGCAATGCGCTTAATTCCTCCTTAAGTTTCTCTAGTTCCTTTACTTGCATCCTATAGGGTCGTTTAGCTAGAGGTGCAGTGCCAGTTTAAGTTCAATAACGAATTCAACTTTGCGTTCCGGGGCATACCTGGCAATTCATCTGGGAATACGTCTGGGAACTCGCTCACCACTCTGATGTCTTCAAGAGCTGCACCTTTAGCTTGGTTGGCATGACACTATTCTGAAGACTTGACTGCCTGGTACTCCACCTTTTCTCCGCTCGTGGCTATCAACTGTACCATCTTTTCGGCGCATTTGATTACCACGCCATAGTAGGCTAACCAATTCATTCCCAAGATTAAGTCAAACCCAACGGAATTTAGGACTATGGGGTATACCTCAAAGTGTACCCCCCTTATTGAGATTATGGTCCAGGAGCAGCGTAAGCTGGCTCATTGCTCTCCCCCTGGCGAGCTAACTAGCATAGTATTCCCCATGGGTCATAGGGTCAACATATTGTTTTGTACAAATGCAGCAGAGATGAAAGCATGCGAAGCTCCAGAATCGAATAAAATAGTTGTAGGGGTCGAGTTGACAAGGAACGTATCCACAACAACATCAGTAGCTCCCTCTGCGGTGTAACACCCTAAAAATGCCTATTTTAAAAGTTTAGTAATTAATTTATTTTTAATTAATTCTATGCTCATATTTATCTAAGGAAAATAAATTATTTATGAGAAATAAAATTAAATATAAGGATAGAAACATTTTTGTTGCATTCATGCCGACTGCATAGTGTTTTGTTTGTGTGTGGTTCAATTTGAATTTAAATTCTGTTTAAATTCGAATTTGAATCGCTGCGTTTGGAGCTCTAGAAAAGTTTCTGCGGCCCGAGTCCGTTTTACCTCCCTAAACTATTTCTCTTGGTCGTTTTTGGCCCTCTCCCTTTTCTCTTTCGCAGCGGCCCAGTTTCCACTTTTGGCCCGCCGCTGGCCCACTCCGTTTCCCCCACCGGCCTGCTCGCCCCCCCCCCCCCCCCCCCCCCCCGCTCCTGGCCCGGTCCGCCAGCCAGCAGCGGCCCGCACTGCTCCGCTCTCCCCGCTCTGCTCGGCCTGCTTCGCTCGCGCCGGCCCGCTTGCGTTTCCGTCTCTGCGCCAGCCCCGTCGGCCCACCTCGCGGCCCAGGAACCGGCCTGCTGCGCAGCCCAGCCAGCCGACCGCCGAAACGCCTCGCTCCCTCTCTCTACGCCGCTGACCGAGGGGTCCCACTGGTCAGGGTTACCCCCTACCTCGCGACCGAGTTGGACTCGACCCCGGCGCCGGAGTCCGGTCCGGTCACGGCACGGACGCCGAGGTTTTCCCCCCCCGGACTCTCCCCTCGTCTGCGCTACTTAGGGCCGAAGCCCCGCCGCCTTTTTCCCCAACAAACCCGCGCCCAAGCCGCCGCTCCAAGCTCACCCGCGCCGCCGCCGCCCGAGCTTCGCGCCGCCGGCCGATTCCCCTCTCCGTCGCCGATCCCATCGATTCATCCTCGCCCGAAGGTTCCCACGGTGGTAAGCGTCACGCCGAGCCCCTCCTTGCCCTCTTTTCCTCTCTGTCGCGTCCCCGCCGTCACTGACCGAGCGCCGCCTCCGCCGTGGTCCGTCGCCGGCCGCCGCTGTCGCGTCCCCGCCGACGTGAGCCCCTCCAATCAATTCGCAGCGTCGCCCCGAAGCCGTAGCTGCCCTCCGTGCCCCGAACCGAGGCTCCTGGCTCGATTTCGAGCAACACCGGCGACCCTCCGCCGCAACCCACGGGCGGCGCCGCCGCAGGAACCCTCGCCGGCGACCCCCCCCTCTCCCCGATCTAATCCCCGCCATTCAATCCGAATTCGACGGCCCGGATCGAGTCAGCGAAGCCAGTCAAAGTTGACCGTACCGGTCAACTGAGTCAGCCTTGGACGTTTTTCAAAAGAGTCCCTGGCCTTTTTCAAAATTAACCCGCGGTCCAGATCTATTCAAAAATAATTACAATTAAGTCCTGATTTTTACAGAAAACCCCTGTCTTATTTAAGAATAGTACCCGAGGTCCTGCTTTGGTCAAATTGCAAATAAACCCTCCTGTTTTTATACAAAATTATGTTTTAGTCCCTGAATTTTTGCAAATAAGCCCCTGGAACTTTTAAAACTTTGCCAGCAAGTCCCTGAACCTTAGAAAAGCCATAACTTCTTCGTTTTAACTCCGATTTGAGTGATTCTCGCGCTCACGTGTTCGTAGCGAAGCGTAGATTAGTTTCTAAGCCTTCTTTTGTTCTGTTTTTATTGTTTGGTGTACTGTTCTAATAGATTAATATTGTTTGCATGTACTGGCTGGTATGGATGCTTGTGTGTTGATGTATGAGTCCAGTCGGTGAGCCGTACGCGTTTGAGTTCGAAGGTTACGAGGAGCAAGACCAACAGCAGCAGCAAGAGCAACAGCAGCAGTTGGACGAAGGCAAGTACAGCACGGACAATCCTTGCTACCTATACACACCTTTACACTATCTACTGCATATGCATGTGTCTAAATTGTTCCTATTAAGGTTATTCCTAGCTTTGTTTATCCTATACCTTGATTACCCTGGGTTAATGCATTTGGGTAGAACTTTGCTAAGCGCAGCTACTGTCACCAATGTTTAACTGTTAATCTTGACTTAATGGTTCACTTCAATGTTAATGGTAAAACTTGCTTTTTAGCAACATGGATCAGGGAGCTAGGGCGTATGCTTCATGCTTGGCCCTAGTGTCTCTCCGTAAGGACTGGTTCTTAAAGCGGCAACCCAGGAACCTGTCGCCACCGCCGGAACTATAATGGCTCTGGTCTTGGACAAGTAACATGTACGGCTCTAATTCAGCAGTGGTTACCGGTGGGCCACCGGCGTTATGGGAAGCATGGGTGAGAGTATGGTTTGATCCACCGAGGACGGAGTTTCCGTTGGCTTTGCCCTCGTGAGGCACAGTCCCGTGTAGGAGCTTCCGTTTGGCGGGGGTTCTGCACGTTGCGCTGTTTAATTCCGTTTCTGCATTACTTTTCTGCGATTGGACGCCATTGACCCCCTCGTGCTGCGGCACGGGCGTAAGTCAGTCTCGGTGCCTCGGGTCATGCTGCCTAGGTTGTACCATAACGGCTATTGTTTTGTTAGGGTGTCTTGTGAAAAGCCTCGTAGCGTCCCTATGCAGTCACTCCTCGGAAGTGTTGATATGCGTGGTTGGGTGCAAAGTTCCTTTGAACTTTTACGCGACTGGTGGGTAAAGGGCGAAACCTCTGCAGAGTGTATAATCTATCATGATAGCCTTGCTCAGGGTCAAGAGCGGCCTGGATCCTTTTTGATTAGAAGTTGATGTTTATTATGGTTTAATGAATACTTCTACTTCATTAATTGGGAATTGCAACTGGGATTCACATAATTGTAGTAATCTTGGTTTATGTTAAAATGAATCAACTAAAATTGCTAATGCAGTACAGCCGTGTCAAGCCTTTCTTTTAAGCCTTCATTACCCGTGTTGTATTTGCTAAGTAAGACAATTACTTACACTTGCCATTCCACAAAATCCCGGATGGGTAACAGATGGATTAGATGGTACTGCTGCTATTGAATTTCCTGAAGATCTGCCATTCTACTAGCTGTGCTCAACCAGTCAGAGTCCCTGTGGATTATGGAGTTCGGCTTCGTATTCGTCATCGTTTAGAGAGAGTTAATAATTAGTCTTCCACTGTGTTATTTAGTTATTTTAGTCAAACTCTGATGTAAAACCTTTTTATTCGAGCATATGTACTCTGTTTATCATATTTGTTATCTATATGTGTTCTGTGGACTTCCTGGGCACACATATAGAAGCATTCGGATTTCTGTGTAAATCCGGGTGTGACATGCGGTCTCTGCGCCCATGTGGTTGATCTTGCCTCTAGCGGGGTTCTGCGGACCTCGGCTTGCATGCGCTTGTTGCTAACCAACCCTCTGGTTGTTGTTCTAGCCTGTGGCATTCTGAGTCTTGCGGGGGCAGAAATGAGCATAATGTCCGGTCTCACCACAGTGGAAGCACGCCCTCTGTCCTGCTGGTGCATTGCTGGCTTGGTTAGGGCGCAGAGCAGGAACTTGCTGCACCTGGTTGCGCTGAACTGGGGCATTCTGCAGGAGACGCTGCTGTTGTGGCACCTAGGGGTACTGGGGGCGCTGCTGGTACTAGCCACTGTTGAGCAAACTAGGCTGACCCTTAAAGCGCTACTAATTCCCCATCTACGGATTCCCCTGTGCAGGAGCGAAGCGGGGGCGACTCCTGCTCCCTATTGTTGGCACTCCTTACGGCCTACAGATAAATCTGTAAGCGGACGGATACCGATGTAGCTTTCACCCGGGAGTATTCTAAGGTATCGATTTCCACGGAGAACGAGAAGTGAACTAATTCTAAACTAAGTTGTCCAATGGTAATGGATAGAGTGGATGAAATGAATGAAGGGGATGACAACAACAAAGAGGGAAGAGAAGCGATAAGAGGGTAGAGAGGGCACGAGTCTGGTAGAAGCACACTACTGATTAACTGAGCGGGTCAGAGGGTATAACTAGAAACTTGCTTCAGGACAGCAGAACCTACCACACACAGAAAAGGATGAGAGAGGGGTGCGATCTATCCTGCACTGGGGGATCCTACAAGCCGAGACAAACGTGATGGGCTACAAAGGCCGTATAGGGCTGTCACCACCTAACGACTACCACCTCCACAGACTCAGGGGCAAACTAAGTTAGCCTCAAGTCTAGGCACCGTGCCTACACTAGTCAACTAATACTTATCTCCTATAGAAAGATAAGCACCCAAGCTAAGCAACTAGTATACAATTATAACAATCAACTAAGCATTGAACGAAGAACTAGCAAGCATATAGAAGTATGAACTGAATGCTCAATTAATCAGAGAGAGATACAAGAGTAACCAGATATGACCCGGATGTCACTCAAAGCTGACCCACATCCGTAGGGCTACAGCGGGAAGAGGGGCCGACACTCCGGCTCCTCTCCGGGACGCTCACCTCTCCTCTCTCTCTCTATCTTCTAAGTATGAAAGTGGCTGAGCTTTGCTAAGGAACTCTGCTCTTGTGTTGTGTGTCTTTCAGGTGAAGGAGGGCCTCTATTTATAGCAAGGAAGGGTGGTGGAGGATGGATGTCACACCCTAAAATTTTTGGATTTCAGGATGTGATTTTAAAGAATAATTAAATAAAGAATTTCTCATAATTTTAAAATTTTCCTCAACTTTATTTAATCTGCAGGGAATTTTGTAGAGTGAAAACATTTTTTCTAAATTAAAATAAAACAATGCAGGTTTAGCAATGTGTGCTATGCATTCATGCCAGCTTGCATTTAGTGGTTTTATGCGTGTAAAGTTTCTAAAATACGTTTAAGAGCCTCATCAGAATTTTCCAGATTTTTCTGGGATGTATTCCTATTTTCCTTTAGCTAATTCCAATTTTTGAAGGTGCTAAAACCTTTTTCATGAGCTCCAAATATTTTATTTGGGATCCTCATGTCCAATTCTACCTCTGGTTTTTTTGCCGGGATTTTTGGAATTTTTGGAGTATTTTTCGTGGCTTAAACGAATTATCTAGAGTTTTCTGGAATTATTCTTGCCCTGGAAAATAATCTCTAAAAATAAAAAGGAAAAAGAAAATCACAAACCCCTAATGGGCCGAGCCCAACCCGACCCTAACTGCTTCCCCCTCTGTAACACCCTAAAAATGCCCATTTTGAAATTTAGTAATTAAATCGCTCTTATTTAATTTATGCTCATATATATCTAGTGAAAACAATTATTTATGAGAAATAAAATCAAAGATATGGCTAGAAACACTTTTGATGCATTCATGCTGGCTGCATTGAGTTTCGTTTGTTTGAAGTTCAAATCGGATTTTAAAAATCCAATTTCAAGTTTTGCTTTAGGGCTTGCCCTCTAAATTCCTTTTCTGGCGCTGGGCCGTTTCCCTTTCGAGACCGTCGTATTCGACAAGGACTCTAGCTCGAGACCGACTCCGACGCTGCCGCCTTCGCCGAATCTTTCCCTGACGCGCACGCCAAGACTTGGACTCGAGATCGGACTTTGCTCTATTTATAGTCGCCTTTAGTCGCCGCCTTGATTCTCCTTTCAATTCATCCCAATCGTGCCGCAACCCTAGTTGTCGTTCTCGCCGAGAAGTTCCGCCTCACTCAAGACCGTTCTCGTCGGAAGAAGTTCCGCCTCGCTCGAGACCCACCCTCGATTTTCGCCGTCGGAGCTTCGCACTCGTCGGAAAGCACTCCAGGAGGTTCGCCTTGAAAACCCGAAGCTCTCCATAGCGTTCTTGCTCCGATTCTTGCCGTGCTCTGCGCTAATTTTGGTCCGCTGTCGACCCAGTAGTTTCTCCGCCGCTTTGTTCGAGCGTCGCTAGCGTCAAGCCTCGAAGCCAGCGTACCCCTCGAAAAACCGTTTTGTTTTGAGCCATTAGATCTAGATCCAACGCCGCCGCGTCAGTTCGAGGCCCTGCTCGAACCGGAGGGTGCCTTCGAAGCTGACTGTTTTGCAAAAGAAGCCTTCACGTTTTTGAGATCAACCCGCAGTCCAACTTAGTTCAAAAGTATTTACAAATAAGTCCTTTTTCTTTTGTTTTAACCCCTGCAAGTTTTTAAAGTTGCGCCCGAGACCCAGTTTGTAGCTTCTTTGTTTTAGCTCCGATTAGAGTGATTTTTGCGCTCTTGTGTTCGTAGCAAAGCGTAGATTAGTTTCGAAGCTTTCTTTCTTTGTTCTTTATTGTTTGGTGTACTGTTTTAATAGATTAATATTGTTTGCATGTACTGGCTTGCTCGGTTGCTTGTGTGTTCCTTCGAGAGTCTAGTTGGTGAGCAGTACGCGTTCGAGTTCGAGGGGTACCAGGACCAGCAGTATCAGGAACAGCAGCAGCAGCACTTTGTAGAAGGCAAGTACAGCACGGACAATCCTTGCTACCTAAACACCTTTACCCATTAATTACAGCATATGCATGTGTCTAATTTTGATCCTATTAAGGTTGTACCTAGTCTGTTTATCCTTTACCTTGATTACCTTGGGTTTATTTGCATTTGGGTAGAAATTTGCTAGGCGCAACTACTGTCACAATTATTTCACTATTAATCATGACTTAATGGTTCACTTCAACGTTAATGGTAAAATTTGCTTTTTAGCAACTTGGATCAGGGAGCTAGGGCGTATGCTTCGAGCCTGGCCCTAGTGTCTCTCCGTAAGGACTGGTTCTTAAAGCGGCAACCCAGGAGCCTGTCGCCACCGCCGGAACTATAATGGCTCTGGTCTTGGACAAGTAACTTGTACGGCTCTAATTCAACAGTGGTTACCGGTGGGCCACCGGCGTTATGGGAAGCATGGGTGAGAGTATGGTTTGATCCACCGAGGACGGAATAGCCGTTGGCTATGCCCTCGTGAGGCACAGTCCCGTGTTGGGAGCTTTCGTTTGGCGGAGGTTCCACACGTTGCGCTATTTTATTCTGCTATTGCTGTTATTTTTCTTCCGCGCTTGGACGCCATTGACCCTCCTATTCAGAGCGCCCTGGGAGTCAGTCAATCTCGGTGCCTTGGGTCATGCTGCCTAGGTTGTACCATAACGGCTGCTGTTTTGTTAAAGTGTCTTGTGAAAAGCCTCGTAGCGTCCCTATGCGGTCACACCTCGGAAGTGTGATTTGTGAGGTCTGATCCACCTCCGCGTGGTTGGGTGCAAAGTTCTTTGAACTTTTACGCGACTGGTGGGTAAAGGGTGAAACCTCTGCAGAGTGTAAATCTATCTTGATAGCCTTGCTCAGGGTCAAAGAGCGGCCTGGATCCTTTTTGATTAGAAGATGCATTTATTTATTTACTACTGTTTAATATCAACTTCTACTTTATTAATTGGGGAAATTCAACCGGGATTCACATAATTGTTGTATCTTCGAGATACCCTCGAATACCTTCGAGACTCCCTCAAATACCCTCGAATCAAACTAAAATCAGCCAACTAAAAATGCTAATGCAGTTCAGCTGAGTCAAGCCTTACTTTTTAGCCTTCATAATCTGTGTTGTATTTGCTAAGTAACTCTGTTACTTACACTTGCTGTTGTTATTATTTTTGGGCAAAATCCCGGATGGGTATCAGAAGGATTAGAAGGAGCTGCTGTTGTCGAGTTTCCTGAAGATCTGCCTTTCTACTAAGCTGTGCTCAACCAGTCAGTGTCCCTGTGGAGTTGTGGACTTCGGCCTCGTTTCGTTTGGATTAGAGAGAGTCCTGTTTAAAGTCTTCCGCTGTAAATTTTCATTAAGTTTGAGTCAAACTCTGATGTAAAACCTTTTATAATATTCGAGCATTGTGTTCTATTATCATATTCGTTTGCTATATGTGTAATGACTTCCTGGGAACACATATGGCCGCATCTCGGGTTTCTGTGTAAATCCGGGTGTGACAGATTGGTATCAGAGCCGTGCTGACTGTAGGAACACAGCCTAGTTAGAACGGTTGATAAACCATTAGGAGACCACCATGATTTTTGTTTCAGATCATTTAGTCACGTTTTTCAAAACCAGTGCTGTCGAGTCTTGTGTGAATCATGCCCTTAGGTGCTTGATTTGATTGCTATTATGCTTATGTTTGATTTGGATTTTTGTAATGATTGTGATGGTCATAGACGCGAGTCTATCTCCATCTAGTTATAGGACTAAGGTTTAAGGAATATTAGTGAATAAATAGTTGGGTTTTCTATCTCCTCTGCACTTCCTCTGTCTTACTCTCGATCATATCCTTCCAAGTACTGCTATCTTCTTGTGCACCATCTGCAAGCAAGGGTTATCTATTACCGCTTAACGGGAATACTGATGAGAGATATCTTACTATGGTAGATGGTTAACACCAGAGGCAACCCCGGAGGCAGTGGAAGCAATCAGAATCAGAATCCACCACCTCCACCACCCCCACTCACCATGGAGCAGATGATGCAGATGCAACTCCAGCTGACACAGCAGATGGCGCAAACCATAGCACTGATGCAGCAGAATCAGCAGAACCCACCTCAACAGCACTACGTGCAACCCCGAGATAAAAGGGGCGAGTTTATGAAGGGACGCCCTCCTACCTTAAACAAGTCTAGCGATCCAATGCAAGCAGAGGACTGGCTCAAGGCAGTGGAAAGGCAGCTGGACATTGCACAGTGCAATGACAAGGAGAAGGTGCTATATGGAAGTGGACAGCTCCAGGGAGCAGCTTTGGATTGGTGGGATGCGTACCAATATGCTCACCCCAATCGTGATCAGATCACTTGGCAGGAGTTCAGCGACAGTTTCCGTTCTCACCACGTGCCGGAAGCGCTGATGACCTTGAAGAAGAAGGAGTTCCTGGCATTGAAGCAAGAAGGTATGAGTGTCACCGCTTATCGTGACAAGTTTATTGAGTTGGCCCGTTATGCTCCAGAGGACGTGAATACGGATAGGAAGAAGCAGACCCGATTCCGAGATGGCCTGCACGATACACTCCAATACCAGCTCCTGTGTTCCAACTTCGCCACTTTTCAAGAACTGGTGGATAGCGCACTACTGCTGGAGCACAAGCGCCATGAGATGGAGGAAAAGAAGAGGAAGCTTCAAGGCACACCGTCAGGAAGCTATGTTCGACCCCGCTTCAATCCACAACAAGGAAACCAGCAGATGGTAACCTCGCAGCGTTTCCAAGGACAGTCCGGTTCAATGAACCGCAACCAGTATCAGCTACGACCCCAGTATCAGCAGCGTCCCCCGTACCTACCAGCACCACCTCAGCAGCGACCCTCGAACCAGCCACAGAATGGTCCTGTCCAATGCCCCAACCCGACCGGCAATACACCTACAGCACCAAGGTGTTTCGGATGTGGTGATCTGGGACACTATGCCAACGCCTGCCCTCGAAAGGTCTAGAACACCGTCGATCAGAACAGCAATTCGAGGGTTGGACAACCGCAGAACCAGAATGGGAACCAGCAGCAGAATCCAGTGAGGGGCAAGGTCAACCACATGGGTGCTGAAACCACCGAAGGAGCAACAGATGTCGTTGTGGGTACGTTCCCTATCAACTCGACCCTCGCAACTGTTTTGTTTGATACTGGAGCTTCACATGCTTTCATATCTGCTACTTTCGTGAAAAATAACATGATTATCTTGCAACCTATGGGGAACCCCATGGTAGTTAGTTCACCTGGGTAGAACAGCGAGCCACTTTACGTTGCCCCTGTATCACCGTCACAATAAGGGGGGTAGACTTTGTGGCGAACCCAATAGTCCTAGAAACCCTTGGGTTTGACTTGATTTTGGGTATGAGTTGGTTAGCCAGATATGATGGGGTGATTCAATGTGCCAAAAGAACAGTGCAATTGACAGCGAAGACTGGTGAGAAAGTGGAGTATCAAGCAGCTAGTCCCACGGGACATAATCAGATCTATCAAGCCGAGGGTGTAGCACTGGAAGACATCAGAGTGGTGTGCGATTTCCCAGATGTGTTTCCAGATGAGTTACCAGGTATGCCCCCAGACCGCGAGGTTGAATTTGTTATTGATCTTAAACCTGGTACTGCACCTATAGCTAAGAGGCCATATAGAATGGGAGTAAAAGAATTAGAAAAACTTAAGGAGGAATTAAAGGCATTGTTAGCAAAAGGGTATATTCGTCCTAGTTCATCCCCTTGGGGAGCACCAGTTCTGTTTGTGGATAAGAAAGATGGGACTCAGAGATTGTGTGTGGATTATCGAGCTTTGAATGAAGTGACCATCAAGAACAAGTACCCGTTGCCAAGGATTGATGACCTCTTCGACCAGTTGAAAGGAGCATGTGTGTTCTCTAAGATCGATCTCCGATCCGGTTACCATCAGATGAGGATACGAGTGTCTGACATCCCCAAGACAGCTTTCACAACCCGATATGGTTTATATGAGTTCACTGTCATGTCCTTCGGTTTGACAAATGCACCGGCATACTTCATGTATTTGATGAACAGTGTGTTCATGGACTATCTTGATAAATTCGTGGTAGTGTTCATTGATGATATTCTGGTTTTCTCTAAGAATGAGGAAGAGCATGAAGAACATCTGAGATTGGTGATGCAGAGACTTCGAGAGCATCAGTTGTATGCCAAGCTGAGCAAGTGAGAGTTCTGGTTGAAGGAAGTAGCATTCTTGGGACACGTACTGTCCAATGGTGGAGTGGCAGTTGATCCGAAGAAGGTTAGTGATGTGTTGAGTTGGAATCCGCCTAAGGATGTGAGTGAGATCAGAAGTTTCCTTGGAATGGCCGGATACTATCGACGGTTCATTGAAGGATTCTCCAAAATTGCTAAACCCCTGACGGCGTTACTAGAGAAAAACACCAAGTTTGTCTGGACCGAGGCATGTCAAGCCAGCTTCGAGGGTCTGAAGACGAGGCTGACAACAGCACCTGTGCTTGTGTTGCCAGATATTACCAAGAGCTTCTCTATCTACTGCGATGCATCTCGTCTAGGATTGGGATGTGTACTCACGCAAGAAGGCAGAGTAGTGGCCTATGCTTCGAGGCAGTTGAGGAAGCATGAGCAGAATTACCCGACCCATGATCTGGAATTAGCAGCTGTGGTGCATGCTTTGAAGATTTGGAGGCATTACTTGATTGGACATAAGTGTGATATTTACACTGACCACAAGAGTCTCAAGTATGTGTTCACACAGTCAGATCTGAATATGAGGCAACGTCGATGGCTAGAGTTGATCAAGGATTACGACCTGGAGATTCATTACCACCCAGGGAAGGCCAACCTGGTGGCAGATGCCCTTAGTAGAATGAGCTACGTGAATAAGATCACGGGACACTGTTTACCGGAGGAACTCAGTTCAGAGTTTGAAAGGATGAGTCTGGGATTTGTGACCAGCATCACCGAGTTGGCAGTAGAACCGACCTTGGAACAGGAGATCAGAAAAGGACAGCTCTCAGATGAAAAGATCAAGGGGATTGTGGAACTTGTAGCGTTAGGAAAAGCCCCTGGTTTTCGAGTGGATGACCAAGGAACATTGTGGTACGAGAAGAGGATCTGTGTACCAGATATAGTACAGATCAGGGATGCAATTCTCAGGGAAGCCCACGAATCGGCTTATTCGATACACCCAGGTAGTACCAAGATGTACCAAGATATCAAAGAGAGATTTTGGTGGTACGGATTGAAGAGAGATGTGGCCACATATGTAGCTCTGTGTGACACGTGTCAAAGAGTCAAGGCTGAACATCAGAGGCCAGCAGGTTTGCTCCAACCTCTGAAGGTACCTGAATGGAAGTGGGAAGAAGTCGGTATGGATTTCATCACTGGCTTACCTCGCACTCAGAGGGGATTTGACTCAATTTGGGTAATCGTGGATCGTCTGACCAAGGTGGCACATTTTCTTCCAGTAAAGACCACCTACTCGGGAGCCAGATTAGCAGAGTTGTATATGGAGAGGATTGTGTGTTTGCACGGGGTACCGAAAAGAATAGTGTCAGATCGAGGTACCCAATTCACATCACATTTTTGGCGACAATTGCATGAGTCTATGGACACTAAGCTACAGTTCAGTTCAGCTTACCATCCGCAGACAGATGGGCAGACAGAACGTACGAATCAGATATTGGAGGATATGTTGAGGGCATGTGCTCTACAATATGGTGTCAGTTGGGACAAGAGTTTACCATACGCAGAGTTTTCATACAACAACAGTTATCAGAAGAGTTTGCAGATGGCGCCATTCGAGGCCCTGTATGGCAGAAAGTGTAGGACACCACTGTTCTGGAATCAGACTGGAGAAAGTCAGGTATTTGGACCTGAGGTACTAAGAGAGGCCGAACGGCATGTGCAGATAATCAGGCAGAATTTGGAAGTGGCACAATCCAGACAGAAGAGTTATGCAGATAACCGACGAAGGGACCTCAATTTCGAGGTGGGAGACTTCGTGTATCTCAAGGTGTCACCAATGAGAGGCGTGAAGAGGTTCAACATGAAGGGCAAGCTAGCACCTCGATATATTGGACCGTTCGAGGTACTTGGCCGGAAAGGAGAGGTGGCATATCAGTTAGAGCTACCAGAGAAGTTAGCTGGAGTACACGATGTGTTCCATGTATCTCAATTGAAAAAGTGCTTGCGAGTACCTGAGGAACAAATTCCGATTGATGAGCTGAATGTAGAGGAAGATCTTACCTATACTGAGCATCCTGTCAGAATTTTGGAAGAATCAGAGAGAGTCACCAGAAACAAGGTGATCAAGATGTGCAAGGTTCAGTGGAGTCGTCATTCAGAGGATGAAGCAACTTGGGAAAGGGAGGAAGACCTCAGAGCAGAGTATCCACAGTTATTCCCGTCCGCATCCGAATCTAGTGAAAAATGCCCATTTTGAAATTTAGTAATTAAATCGCTCTGATTTAATTTATGCTCATATATATCTAGTGAAAACAATTATTTATGAGAAATAAAATCAAAGATAAGGCTAGAAACACTTTTGATGCATTCATGCTGGCTGCATTGAGTTTCGTTTGTTTGAAGTTCAAATCGGATTTTAAAAATCCAATTTCAAGTTTTGCTTTAGGGCTTGCCCTCTAAATTCCTTTTCTGGCGCTGGGCCGTTTCCCTTTCGAGACCGTCGTCTTCGACAAGGACTCTAGCTCGAGACCGACTCCGATGCTGCCGCCTTCGCCGAATCTTTCCCTGACGCGCACGCCAAGACTTGGACTCGAGATCGGACTTTGCTCTATTTATAGTCGCCTTTAGTCGCCGCCTTGATTCTCCTTTCAATTCATCCCAATCGTGCTGCAACCCTAGTTGTCGTTCTCGCCGAGAAGTTCCGCCTCACTCAAGACCGTTCTCGTCGGAAGAAGTTCCGCCTCGCTCGAGACCCACCCTCGATTTTCGCCGTCGGAGCTTCGCACTCGTCGGAAAGCACTCCAGGAGGTTCGCCTTGAAAACCCGAAGCTCTCCATAGCGTTCTTGCTCCGATTCTTGCCGTGCTCTGCGCTAATTTTGGTCCGCTGTCGACCCAGTAGTTTCTCCGCCGCTTTGTTCGAGCGTCGCTAGCGTCAAGCCTCGAAGCCAGCGTAACCCTCGAAAAACCGTTTTGTTTTGAGCCATTAGATCTAGATCCAACGCCGCCGCGTCAGTTCGAGGCCCTGCTCGAACCGGTGGGTGCCTTCGAAGCTGACTGTTTTGCAAAAGAAGCCTTCATGTTTTTGAGATCAACCCGCAGTCCAACTTAGTTCAAAAGTATTTACAAATAAGTCCTTTTTCTTTTGTTTTAACCCCTGCAAGTTTTTAAAGTTGCGCCCGAGACCCAGTTTGTAGCTTCTTTGTTTTAGCTCCGATTAGAGTGATTTTTGCGCTCTTGTGTTCGTAGCAAAGCGTAGATTAGTTTCGAAGCTTTCTTTCTTCTGTTCTTTATTGTTTGGTGTACTGTTTTAATAGATTAATATTGTTTGCATGTACTGGCTTGCTCGGTTGCTTGTGTGTTCCTTCGAGAGTCTAGTTGGTGAGCAGTACGCGTTCGAGTTCGAGGGGTACCAGGACCAGCAGTATCAGGAACAGCAGCAGCAGCAGCACTTTGTAGAAGGCAAGTACAGCACGGACAATCCTTGCTACCTAAACACCTTTACCCATTAATTACGGCATATGCATGTGTCTAATTTTGATCCTATTAAGGTTGTACCTAGTCTGTTTATCCTTTACCTTGATTACCTTGGGTTTATTTGCATTTGGGTAGAAATTTGCTAGGCGCAACTACTGTCACAATTATTTCACTATTAATCATGACTTAATGGTTCACTTCAACGTTAATGGTAAAATTTGCTTTTTAGCAACTTGGATCAGGGAGCTAGGGCGTATGCTTCGAGCCTGGCCCTAGTGTCTCTCCGTAAGGACTGGTTCTTAAAGCGGCAACCCAGGAGCCTGTCGCCACCGCCGGAACTATAATGGCTCTGGTCTTGGACAAGTAACTTGTACGGCTCTAATTCAACAGTGGTTACCGGTGGGCCACCGGCGTTATGGGAAGCATGGGTGAGAGTATGGTTTGATCCACCGAGGACGGAATAGCCGTTGGCTATGCCCTCGTGAGGCACAGTCCCGTGTTGGGAGCTTCCGTTTGGCGGAGGTTCCACACGTTGCGCTATTTTATTCTGCTATTGCTGTTATTTTTCTTCCGCGCTTGGACGCCATTGACCCTCCTATTCGGAGCGCCCTGGGAGTCAGTCAATCTCGGTGCCTTGGGTCATGCTGCCTAGGTTGTACCATAACGGCTGCTGTTTTGTTAAAGTGTCTTGTGAAAAGCCTCGTAGCGTCCCTATGCGGTCACACCTCGGAAGTGTGATTTGTGAGGTCTGATCCACCTCCGCGTGGTTGGGTGCAAAGTTCTTTGAACTTTTACGCGACTGGTGGGTAAAGGGCGAAACCTCTGCAGAGTGTAAATCTATCTTGATAGCCTTGCTCAGGGTCAAAGAGCGGCCTGGATCCTTTTTGATTAGAAGATGCATTTATTTATTTACTACTGTTTAATATCAACTTCTACTTTATTAATTGGGGAAATTCAACCGGGATTCACATAATTGTTGTATCTTCGAGATACCCTCGAATACCTTCGAGACTCCCTCGAATACCCTCGAGAGACCCTCGAATCAAACTAAAATCAGCCAACTAAAAATGCTAATGCAGTTCAGCTGAGTCAAGCCTTACTTTTTAGCCTTCATAATCTGTGTTGTATTTGCTAAGTAACTCTGTTACTTACACTTGTTGTTGTTATTATTTTTGGGCAAAATCCCGGATGGGTATCAGAAGGATTAGAAGGAGCTGCTATTGTCGAGTTTCCTGAAGATCTGCCTTTCTACTAAGCTGTGCTCAACCAGTCAGTGTCCCTGTGGAGTTGTGGACTTCGGCCTCGTTTCGTTTGGATTAGAGAGAGTCCTGTTTAAAGTCTTCCGCTGTAAATTTTCATTAAGTTTGAGTCAAACTCTGATGTAAAACCTTTTATAATATTCGAGCATTGTGTTCTATTATCATATTTGTTTGCTATATGTGTACTGACTTCCTGGGAACACATATGGCCGCATCTCGGGTTTCTGTGTAAATCCGGGTGTGACACCCTCTGGCCAAACCCCGCGGCCCAGCTTCCCCTCCACCTCCCGCTCGCCCGGCCCAGCTCGCTCCGTTGGCCCATCTCCCCCGCTCGGCCCACTCCTCTCCCACTCGCGCGCTCGCCCGGCCCAGCACCACGCGGCCCATCCCGTGCCCCCGAGCTGGCCTAACCACGCGCGCCCCGCTCGGCCCACCGCGCAGCGCCAGCCCCGCGCGAAGCGCAATGCGTCACGCCGCGCGCGCCGCCGCCTTCCTTGCTCTTGGCGTCCGTGCCCCTTCAAAGCCGCTGAAGGTCCTTGCTTGGTTTTGGTAATTGAGTGACAACTTAGGTGGACTAATATGTGTTTAACTGAAATACACAAGTGATTAGTCCACAGGTAATTATGTGATGAAGGAGCTCATTGCATATGAGACATGACATGGAGTCATGTGACCGAGAGGAAAAGATCAAGACAAGACTTGGTTTGATGGACCGGTTGCAAGTGTGAAGGGCAAGTCAGAGGCTAAGCGCTGGACCGCGTGGCGGGATATGCTTGAGCAATGACTTGGCGTCGATGGACCGATGCAACGGTGAAGAGAAAGTGAAGTCAAGATCGATGAACCAATACGTCGCATGATGATATGAAGTGGATCATATCATTTATGATGATGTTGGTGCATGTGTTGCATCAACATTGGAGAAGATGGAATGGAATGCGCAAGCCAAAGGTATAACCAATAGGCATTTCATTTAACCGGTCATAGGTGAGTAGAGAAGTTTATGACCGGGTTTAGGATAGATGGCCGTACTATCAAGAGAGGCAAACTTGTTTGCATATCGGTCATCTAGTGCCACTTTGATCATTGACTTGCATGTTGTGCATTTAGATGAGTGGCGACAAACATCGTGAAAGGCGTTGTTGAAAATCTTTGAGAGAACAAAGTTCTGACAGGGAGTCGGACAGTCCGTGGATAGGGCTCGGACAGTTCGTGAATCATGGGTTGACTTGAATACAGACTTGAGAACTTTGAGCCAAGTGTCGGACCATCCGTGTGGGCACCTCGGACAGTCCGTGGTAAGATTAGATTAAAATATGCGGGAAATTCCGTTCGGATGGCCGATGGGCGTGTCCGATCGTCCCTCGGACAGTCCGTGGTGTGGGCTCGGACTATCCGTGGTGAGTGTTGACATGTGGACCCTTTGAGCGCTGACCTCCGAGTCGTTGCATTGACTTATGAGTGGATGAGCTGAATGTGGGACAGTCCGTGGCGTGGCTCGGATTGTCCGTGCAACGTGCACTATGAGAAGACCCACTCTGTCGATCTCTTGAGCGCTCTAACATTGCGATGTTGTTAAGATCGAGTTGCATGGTAAAGAGAGCAAAAAACCCTTTGAGAAATGTTTGTGAAAATGCTAACTCACTCACAAATAAGGTGGTACACTTCTGTAGTTGGCACATTTGCAAAGGGGTTAAAGTTTGGATGATGGTTATGGCTTAGTGTGACCTTGGTTTGCAATTCTGATTTGATCCAACGTGTTTTGGGTCATGAGGTCAGGTGGGTTGGATAGCCCTCTGAATGAGCTTTTCATAGAGTCCAAAATCACCTAATTTGGACATCGGAGCTAAAAGTTCTGAGCGTTTTACTCAGTGTCGGCTGTGCTGAAAATAGAGTGGCGGACCGTCCGCGATCTGATTGACGGACAGTCCGTGGAAATAGGTCGGACAGTCCGCGGGAATGGGTCGGACAGTCCGTAAATTCTCCTGGTTTTACACAGAGACGTTTCTCGATGATCCAGGGGGTCGGACAGTCCGCGGACGAGGTCGGACAGTCCGCAGATGACGAGTCTAGTGCATTGCTTTGAGAGATTGGTTCGAGTGGCACTAGGTGTTCGTGTTGCAAGTCGGTTTGATTGTTACTCTTGGAGGTTGCCACCTCCTAGACGGCTTGGTTGATTGAGGCTCCGTTGAAGCACGCAAGGAGATTGTGCGGTGCTCCGGAGAAGGATTTGTGAGGGGGGTTGTGCTCACCCCGCGGGGATCGCGAAGAGCAACTCTAGTGGAGCGTGTCATTGAGTTACCTCAATTGCGAGTGGTGTCTTGGAGTGCCCGGAGTGGCCAGCAGCTTGAGAGCTTTGCCCAAGAACCATCGAGGTGTTGGTCGACACAACGAGGATTAGCTTGGTGGCAAACAAGTGAACCTCGGGATAAAAATCACCGTGTCAACATTGTCTACTCTTCTCGGTGGTTTGCATTTCTTGATCACAAGCATTGTATTTACTTACTTATATATATATATATATATCTTGTGTTTGTGAGGTTGCTCTCATATAATTAGTTAGCTTGCTAGTTTTATTCTTGCTTATGTAGCTAGAAGTAGTGATCTTGTGACTAATTAGCTTGTGTAGCTTAATTAGTCTCTTTGCTTAGTTTGTGTAGCTAAGTAAATTGAGCATTTGGATTAGACTTGTGTAGTCTTGTCCATTGAGTATTGCTTGTGGGCTTAGGGGCTTTGTGCTTTTGCTTACTAGTTGTGTAGGAGCTCCCCGGTGTGTGAAGTACTAGTGGCATAGGTTTGTGTGACCTTGCTTCTAGAATTATTTAGGTGAGCTCATGCTAGCCCGGCACCTTAGTTGCTTGTTTAGGATCTTTTATAAGGTGCTATTGAACATAGATAGAGGGGGTGAAGTCTTGGTTAGACCGATAGTTTTAATTCTGCATTTTTTTCGGTTAGCCGGTGCGTTAAGTTTTAGAAAGGACTATTCAGCCCCCCTCTAGTCCGCTATCTCGACCCTTCAAGTGGTATTAGAGCTAGGTCTCTCTTTGTGGTCTTTACTGACCCAAGAGGATGGCAAACTACGGGCTAGATGTTGATTGTCCACACACTTTTGATGGCACACACTTTACACGGTGGAAAAATTGGATGATATGCAATTTTAAGTTTATTTGCCCTCAAATGTGGTGGATCGTAGATGTTGGTTTTTCTCATGCACTTGATGAAAACAATCCAACTCAAGCGCAAGAGAAATGCCTACAACTTGGTTACCAAGCTACTCACATCATTTAAAGTTCTTTGGATGATTGCATATTTGGGGAGATTATGTATTTGAAGAATGCTCATGAGATTTGGATTTATCTCAATGAGAAATATGGGACAATCTCCGATGATGATAATGGTGATGATGATGATGATAAGCCCAAGGAAGTGGCTCACGAGGATGTTGAGCATGACCATAACTCAGTAATTGTGGAAGATTGCTCCACCTCATGGTCAAGTGATGGCGATGATAATCATTCTACCACAAGATCACTTGCCAAAATTATTGAAGGCCGAAGCTCAAGTGATGCAAGTGATATTTCTACTCCAAGCACACTTGACGTTGATAAGAATGTTTCATGCTCAGGCTATGAGAATGATAGTGCTACCACAAGCTCTCCAACACCACAACATTGCCTCATGTCACAAGGTAACACAAAGGTACCAAGTTGCAATGTGTTTGGTCATAATTCATATGATGAGCTTGTTAGTAGACTTGCTAGCATGAACATTTCTTTAGAAAATGAGATGGCTAAAACAAATAAATTGGAAAATGAAAACTCATTTCTAAAGACCACATGTGAACAACAAAAGCATCTACTTTATGTCATTACTTGTTCACATGATGAGCTAAAAATGGCTCATGAGGAACTTAGTGTTGCTCATGATAACTTGGTACAAGACCATGCTTTTCTCACTAAGGAACTTTCCAATGAAAAATCTAAAACTAGTGAGAGCTCATCACTTGGGTCAAATGATCAATCATGTAATGTTCCTAACTCTTGTGATGTAGAGAAGAAGCACGTATCCACCTCTTATGATGATTTATTGGATATGCCATATTCTTCACAAATAAATGTATTTTCTACTTCTATATCTTGTGAGACTAACATCTTGAAGGAGAACAATGAGCTCAAAAATAAAATAAAGAATTTGAGAAACAAGTTAAAAAACAAGAGCAAGGGCAACAACAAGAAGATGCAAGAAGAAAAGAGATCTTACATCATGTGCTATCGGTGCCATGATGTGGGGCACATTGCAAAGTATTGCCAAACCAAGAAGCCTCAAGTTGAGCCGAAAGAAAAACCTCAAAAACAAGTTCAAATCAATCATCAAGATGAAGATTTGGGGTTGAAAAAAAAGAAGACTAGAAGAGGTGGCAAAGCAAGATCAAAGCATCAAACTTCTAAGCAAGCCACCCAAATATTGAGCAAGAATCAAGATGAAAAAGATTATGCTCAAATCAAGTGCAAAGATATGGGAAACTTTGCCTCAAAGTGTCCTATCAAGCTTGAGAAGAAGATTCAAGCAAAATTGAAGAGGCAAGGCAATGAGAAGAAACACATGAGCGAGGAAGAAAAGGCTCAATCAAAGAGAGTTTGCTACTCATGCCGGGAAAGGGGACACATGGCTAATTCATGTCCCCTAGGTAACAATTCTAAGCCTATTTCAATTGTTGATAATATTATGCTTACAAAGGATGGCAATGGTACCACATTATTTGCAATTGCAAAACATCCCGCTACTCATGCTAAGGCAATGCCGAAGTATGTTGCTCCTAACTTGAGAGGACCCAAACTAGTTTGGGTACCATCAAAAAGTGGATGAATGTGTATAGGTATCATGACATTGGAGGCTTGACTCAATTGGATTTATTTTGTTTATCATAAGATTGAGTGAAGTAATGAAGCTTAATGCTATTCTATCCCAATGCCAAGTCAAATAAGTGAAGTCCAAATATGCTACAACATACAAGTGCAAATTATCAAGTTGTGGTGGTTTATTGGATATAATTGAAGGCTTGCAAAATATTTGAGTTGAGCTTGCTATGAGTTTATTATGATCTATGAAGGTATATTCTTTGTTGATCTAATTCATTTGGGTGCATATGAATTGATTGCATTGGATATAACAATGCAAATGTTGCTTGCTATGAGATGATTGAATGGATTTGATAATTAATATTCGAGTTTGAATTGATTTGATGGATAAGTTCATAAGATCACCTTTAGTAAGTGAACTGAATGGATATATGTCTTGTGAAAGTTTTAAATTCAATTGATATCAAATTTGATTCAATTTGAAGAAATATAGCTCAAGTTTAGAAATCTGTCCTTTATTGCAAAAACTGAGATAGCTGTGATGATAACCATATTTGAGTGATCAAATCTATTTGGATTGGCTTGAAATTTGGTATACATTCTCTACACTTATGATATTAGTTGCTGCAAAAATCTCATGAGTATTGGATAAAGAATACTTCGGTTTTGGAGTGGATCTTGTCAATACATGTGCAGCAGTTTTCAGCATGTAGCAGTTTGAAAAATATGAAATTTGGTAGCAATTTAGATGTCAAATGAAGCTCAAATCTTTATATCTGCAAGATGACTTAGTGAATCACATCTCCACCAAATTTCGTGATCATTGGAGCTGTACATTGGGAGTTATGTATTATTCTTTGAATTGTACAAAATCTGCCATAAAAGTGACAATTATTGGATTAATCAAAAGTCACTTTGATTGAAAGGTCCTCAAGTTGGAATAATGTTTATAAGAAATTGAGGCACATATGTTTGGTTTTGGATTAAACAAGAAGCTTGACAATAAAGAGTACAAGGTCATTTGATTGAGGAAGTGTACTTGACGCACATTTGGTACTCAAGCTAGAGATCAAGCTCAAGATGAAAATGGAGTTTAAGTTCTAATGATTTTTGGAGATCATTTGGTAGAAAGGAAAATACTCAATGAAGAATTCAAAGTTATTCATCAAGATAAGTCCATCATATGGATCAATCAAACAAAGACATTTCAAGTGAGTGCCAAGAATGGTTCTTTAGAGAGAGGTCACTTCTCCCTAATGTAGATAAACCAAGCATGGGGCTTGGAAGGCTAACATGGAAGTGGTGATTCGAGGAACATTTGAGATGCTTAGTTGAATCAATTAAAAGGGTTGATCAAGAAAGCAAGCAACACCCAAAAGAGAGCTAGTAATGTGATTTCAAGTGGTATTCTAAATAGTTCTCTCATGCAAGCATTGATCAAATGAAGAAGCAAGCCAACCACAACATGAAGAAGTGCACTTGATCATTAATGGTTCTTAATTAATATTGGTGAATGATGGAATTCACATTGGTATTCATTGATCTTCACCAAGCTATTAATTGGACTTCACATTGCTATTGCGGAGCTGAATTGGAATCTTGTTGACTAACCTCTACTCCAATATAGCAAAGGTATCATTGTAATGTGCATTGATCATTTTCATCTATTACTAGTGTGTGGTTAGTGCATATAGTACATGCTTATAGGATCATGTATCACAAATAAAGTTTTAAAATTCATAGCCTACCACTATTGCTTGAATGATTATTTGATCTAGTGGTTAGTATATGAGTTTGTTCATGAGCTAGTAAACCCAAGTACTTAATGTATTTTGGATTGTCTATAAGTAACAAGCACTACCTTGATAAGATAATCACTTCATGCTTGTGAAGAAGCTTAGAAAAGGTTTGAACCAAACTTGAAAAGCTTAGGCAAATGAATTTTTTCAAGTCAAAATTATGATGCTCATGGAAACAATCTAGTTCAAGAACAAGACCACAATGCAAATGGTTATCAAGTTTCATCCTACTAGTGGTTTCATCATACAAAGAAAGTGCTCTCTTTGGTCAATTGGTTGATTGCACCATCTTTCCCCACAAGAGAATTGATGTTACATATCTTGCATCTAAGGAAGTGTTAGAAGGAGTTGCGATCAAGTTTAAAAACCTTAGACTCGGACCATTTTTGGAGCATAGATGTGATTGGAATGAGACCATTATTAGGCAATTCTATGGTATCCATTAGATTGATTTTGAGGAAGGAAAGATAGATTGGATGACTGGCAAAACACAGTTTTCAGACATATGTCAAGTGTTTGTCACTGCATATTTCACGGATATAGAGGCTAGGCTTGATGTCTATCAGCGGAACCTGTTTGAAAATTCTCAGATTTTTAGAAACCTACTGATATTGGGATTCATAGAATGTTAGGAAAACCAATTGGGCTTAGACATCATCCAACTATGATAAACAACATTCTTAGATGCACTTTCATGCCAAAGAATGGAAATAGGGATTCTATTCATAAGCACTATTGGAGTGTCATAAATTATATCATGAATGGAACACGATTTAATGTGATCAAGATGATTTTTGAGGACATTAGTCAGTCACTTGGAGCATAGATGAATCAGCTTCAGGGGAAGCAACAACGCTTTCATGGACTTCAGTAGTATGAATTGGTATTCCTTCATGTGGTATTTCTTGGGATTTCTTCAAGTGGTATATTTTCAATTGCTATTCAAAATTGATGTCTATATTAAGATAGCAAGTGATATCCTAGAAGATTACAAGTGATCCTCAACTTTAAGTGATCATCAAGAGAAGAATGCATTCCTCACATACAAGAGCTCAAGTTGATCAAGTTGAATGACCAAATCTTTGACAAAGGGTATGATGTCCCATATACCGGTATCAAGGTCAAAAGATCCTACATGAGGCATTCCAAGTAACCTATAAGTTGGTATCCTTCTTTTGGCATCACACAAATGACATCATTTCTACATATGTGATAGTGTCCATCAAAAAATTAAGATTCAAGTATCACATAAAGAGAAGAGAGTATCACCCAACCCTTAGTGTCAAATGAGCATACCTTTATGGAAATTGATGACAAAGGGGGAGAGAGTGGTACAAAGATATGAAATATTGCAAAAGATGGAACGAGAATGTGAGTGGTACAAAGAAATGAGAGTGGAAGATATGAAATATTGGAGCCACTATGATATGGGGGAAAATAAAAATGGATTTGGACATGGACATGGACATAATAAAGAGGAAGCAAAAACGATCACAATACTTGGACAAAGAGAAGCACACAAGTAGGGGGAGCAAGCTCATGAACGTGATTGATTGCATTTGATATGTGCATATTCATGTGCTTGCTTGCATATTGCATAGGCTTTAAATTTCAATATGCATGATTGAATGGTGAATGCTAGTTATAGGATTTGAATGATGAAATGTTAACTAGCATGCATATGTTGGTGGCTAGATATATTTTATTCTTTCATGTACACCTAGAACTATGCCTATAGTATTGATGTCATGAGGTATCTAGTGTGTTTCTTGTGGTATCTAGCTAACCATGATGCTAAGGATGGACTTCAATGTGCAAGCTTAATTGGTATCACGCTACAAAGGTTTATCCTATATACCTTAGCATCATCAAGTAGTGTTAACACTCTCAAAATTTCATATTTATGCATATGTGCGAGCTTGAAACCAAATCATTTGAGAACATATGTAAGGGGAGTTAACACTACCTTGTCCGATTTTATGGTGCTTATCCAAATTCTAACATAGAGCTGAAATGTTGGATAAGGAGCATAAAATCCAAACAAACTTAATTTCCATATCTTTGTAAAGTTGTCATCAATTACCAAAAAGGGGGAGATTGAAGGTCCTTGTTTGGTTTTGGTAATTGAGTGACAACATAGGTGCACTAATATTTGTTTAAGTGAAATACACAGGTGATTAGTCCACAGGTAATTATGTGATGAAGGAGCTCATTGCATATGAGACATGACATGGAGTCATGTGACCGAGAGGAGAAGATCAAGACAAGACTTGGTTTGATGGAACGGTTGCAAGTGTGAAGGGCAAGTCAGAGGCTAAGCGTTGGACCGCGTGGCGGGATATTCTTGAGCAATGACTTGGCGCCGATGGACCGATGCAACGGTGAAGAGCAAGTGAAGTCAAGATCGATGAACCAATACGTCGCATGATGATATGAAGTGGATCATATCATTTGTGATGATGTCGGTGCTTGTGTTGCATCAACATTGGAGAAGATGGAATGGAATGCGCAAGCCAAAGGTATAACCAATAGGCATTTCATTTAACCGGTCATAGGTGAGTAGAGAAGTTTATGACCGGGTTTAGGATAGATGGCCATACTATCAAGAGAGGCAAACTTGTTTGCATATCGGTCATCTTGTGCCACTTTGATCATTGACTTACATGTTGTGCATTTAGATGAGTGGCGACGAACATCGTGAAAGGCGTTGTTGAAAATCTTTGAGAGAACAAAGTTCTGATAGGGAGTCGGACAGTCTGTGGATAGGGCTCGGACAGTCCGTGAATCATGGGTTGACTTGAATACATACTTGAGAACATTGAGCCAAGTGTCAGACCGTCCGTGTGGGCACCTCGGACAGTCCGTGGTAAGATTAGATTAAAATATGCGGGAAATTCCGTTCGGATGGCCGATCGGCGTGTCCGGTCGTCCCTCGGACAGTCCGTGGTGTGGGCTCGGACTATCCGTGGTGAGTGTTGACATGTGGACCCTTTGAGCGCTGACCTCCGAGTCGTTGCATTGACTTATGAGTCGATGAGGTGAATGTCGGACAGTCCATGGCGTGGCTCGGATTGTCCGTGGAACGTGCACTATGAGAAGACCCACTCTGTCGATCTCTTGAGCGCTCTAACATTGTGATGTTGTTAAGATCGAGTTGCATGGTAAAGAGAGCGAAAAACCCTTTGAGAAATGTTAGTGAAAATGCTAACTCACTCACAAATAAGGTGGTACACTTATGTAGTTGGCACATTTGCAAAGGGGTTAAAGTTTGGATGATGGTTATGGATTAGTGTGATATTGGTTTGCAATCCTGATTTGATCCAATGTGTTTTGGGTCAAGAGTTTAGGTGGGTTGGATAGCCCTCTGAATGAGCTTTTCATAGAGTCCAAGATCACCTAATTTGGACATCGGAGCTAAAAGTTATGGGCGTTTTACTAAGTGCCGGCTGTGCTGAAAATAGAGTGGCGGACCGTCCGCGATCTGATTGACGGACAGTCCGTGGAAATAGGTCGGACAGTCCGCGGGAATGGGTCGGACAGTCCGTAAATTCGCACGGTTTTACACAGAGACGTTTCTCGATGATCCAGGGGGTCGGACAGTCCGCGGACGAGGTCGGACAGTCCGCGGATGACGAGTTTTTGACCGTTTGGATCTCAACGGCTAGTTTTTTGAATGGCGGACAGTCCGAGAATGGGCCTCGGACAGTCCGAGGTAGCCGTTAGAGCTTGAAGAAAGAGTGTAACGGCTAGTTTTCTTCCTCCCTCTATAAATAGAAGGGTGCCCGGGGCTTGGGAGGTGTGGAGCACCTTGGGAATGTGTTTCCCATGGTAGTGCTTGCCTTGGGAGTCCACTAACTCACTTGTTCATGCTAGATTGTGAATCTATTGCGAGTGAGTGCGAGTCTAGTGCATTGCTTTGAGAGATTGCTTCGAGTGGCACTAGGTGTTCATGTTGCAAGTCGGTTTGATTGTTACTCTTGGAGGTTGCCACCTCCTAGACGGCTTGGTTGATTGAGGCTCCGTTGAAGCACGCAAGGAGATTGTGCGGTGCTCCGGAGAAGAATTTGTGAGGGGCGTTGTGCTCACCCCGCGGGGATCGCGAAGAGCAACTCTAGTGGAGCGTGTCATTGAGTTACCTCACTTGCGAGTGGTGTCTTGGAGGGCCCGGAGTGGCCAGCGGCTTGAGAGCTTTGCCCAAGAACCATCGAGGTGTTGGTCGACACAACGAGGATTAGCTTGGTGGCAAACAAGTGAACCTCGGGATAAAAATCACCGTGTCAACATTGTCTACTCTTCTCGGTGGTTTGCATTTCTTGATCACAAGCATTGTATTTATGTACTTATATATATATCTTGTGCTTGTGAGGTTGCTCTCATAATTAGTTAGCTTGCTAGTTTTCTTCTTGCTTATGTAGCTATAAGTAGTGATCTTGTGACTAATTAGCTTGTGTAGCTTAATTAGTCTCTTTGTTTAGTTTGTCTAGCTAAGTAAATTGAGCCTTTGGATTAGACTTGTGTAGTCTTGTCCATTGAGCATTGCTAGTGGGCTTAGGGGCTTTGTGCTTTTGCTTACTAGTTGTGTAGGAGCTCCCCGGTGTGTGAAGTACTAGTGGCATAGGTTTGTGTGACCTTCCTCCTAGAATTATTTAGGTGAGCTCGTGCTAGCCCGGCACCTTAGTTGCTTGTTTAGGATCTTTTATAAGGTGCTATTGAACATAGATAGAGCGGTGAAGTCTTGGTTAGACCAATAGTTTTAATTCCGCATTTGTTTCGGTTAGCCGGTGCGTTAAGTTATAGAAAGGACTATTCACCCCCCTCTAGTCCGCTATCTCTACCCTTCAGCCACGCGCCCCGAGTCCCTGCTCCCCCCCGAGCCCATGCAAGCATTAGCCGCCGCCCCGCTCCCTCCCCTGCTCGCGCCGCACCGCCACCAAGGGCCGTCGCCGGGAGACCGAGCCGCCCGCCGTCATCCAACATCGATCCGCCGCCTCAGACGATGCCGGACCAAGCCGAGTCTTCCACGAGCCTCTCCTCACCAAGCCAAACCTCGTGCGCCCCTTCTCATCGCTGCCCCATCGCCGATGAAGCCCCCCCCCCCCCCCCGCGTGAGCCGCCCATCGCCGGCCCCTGCCTTCGCCCCGAGCAAGATTCCGACCGCCCCCGTGGGTCCCCGCCGATGGTGACCACCCCGCTGAAATCCCCTCTCCATCCTCTTTCTCCTGCGCCAGCTAGCCGCCGCCCTAGTCCGCCCCAAAGCCGGCGAGCTAAGCCGCCAGGCACACCAGCGAGCTTTCCCCCCTCTGACTCGAGGAAGAAGACGGCCAGTTTTTCAGTTAGGCACCCGAAGAAATCATGTATTGTTTGACCTTTCCTTTGTCTCGACAGATTCGCAGAAAACCCCCTAGATCCATTTGTTTACTGCACATAAGTCCACCCGAGCTGTTTTTACTGAGCTAACCCCCAAGTTAAATATTAATTTGACTAAGGATTATTTAAATATGTTTTTTATACTAAAATGTAATTAGGATTTATACTCGGCTTTTAAATGCTAAAATAAATTTGATTAATATTTATTCAATTAGGATTTATAAATTTAATTAATATTTATTCAATTTTAATTTGATTAATGTTTATTTAAAAGCTATCTTTTCTAATTAAAATTCTACTTAGAGTTAAACTCCGAGTTTTCATAAATAATTATCAATATTGATTAATATCAACATGAATATGTTTTTATTATAATATTGACTAGTTAAACACGAAATGTCTTATCATTAATCGATTAGTCGCTCTCACATGCATGTTTTACTTAAAGTTAAATGTTTGATTGTATAAATTCTACATAAACATTTATAAAAAAATATGGTTAGTTTATTTATGGCTCTTACAAATTCAAATGAAATTGAATTAATTACAAGAGATGTCTCTCTGAAATATCTTTTTGATTAAAATTAATCAAGCATAGTCTTTTATTTCCTTTTATAATCCAAATCTTCCAATAGTTGTAACTTCTCAACCGTTGCTCCGTTTTCAGCGATTCTTGCGCTCACGTAACCATAGCCTCGAGCCCTACCCTTTAGTGCGCTCTTTTAAAGCGAGTAGAGAAACGTCATCAAGGGATTTCAAGAAGGAGAAGCAAAGTTCGAGTGACTTGAAGATTAAAGGAGCAAGAGTTGAAGACTCTGAGTAGCAATATCTTTGTTGGATAAAGGCAAGTTATAGCACGGACAATCCTTGCTACCTAAACACACTTTTTACATACATTTACTTTCATATGCATGTGTCTAAATTGATGTCCTATTAAGGTTGTACCTTGTTTGTTTACTCCTGTCCTTGTTACCTTGGGATTGTTGCATATGCGTAGATTCTTTGCTATGCGTAGCTACTGTCACTATTATTTAATTGTTAATTTTGACAAAATGGTTCACTTCAACATTAATGATAAAACTTGCTTTTTAGCAACACGGTTTAGGGAACTGGGGCATGTGTTGTGTGCTTTGCTCCAGTGTCTCCACCGCGGCAATCCAGGAGCCTGTCGCCACCGCTAAAACTATTATGGCTCTGGTCTTGGTCAAGTAACTTGTACATCTCTAGCTTGCCAGCGGTTATCGGTGGGGCCAATGGCGTTATGGGAAGCAAGGCACGGGGTGTTTCTTGATTCCACCGAGGACGGTAGCCCCGTCGGCTAGGTCTCGTTAGACCCAGTCCCGTGTTGGGAGTCTCTGCGATGGGGAACTCCGCACGTTGCACATTGTTGGGTGCGATGCCCGCGCTCTGGATGACATTGACCCCATTATGGTGTGACTTCGTAAGCGTAAGTTAATCTCGGTGCCTAGAGTCTCACCACCTTATTGTACCTTAGCGGCCATTGTCTTGTTGGGGTGTCTTGTGAAAAGCCTCGTAGCGTCCCTATGCAATCACACCTCGAAAGTGTTGATGTGCGTGGCTGGGTGCAAAGTTCTTTGAACTTTTACGCGACTGGTGGGTAAAGGGTGAAACCTCTGCAGAGTGTAAATCTATCATGATAGCCTTGCTTAGGGTCACGAGAGGGCACGAGTCTGGTAGAAGCACTCTACTGATTAATTGAGCGGGTCAGAGGGTACAACTAGATACTTGCTTCAGGATAGCAGAACCTACCACACACAGAAAGGGATGAAAGAGGGGTGTGATCAAGTCTAGGCACCGCGCCTACACTACTCAACTAATACTTATCTCCTATAGAAAGATAAGCACCCAAGCTAAGCAACCAATATACAATTATACCAATCAACTAAGCATTGAACGAAGAACCAACAAGCATATAGAAGTAAGAACTGAATGCTCAATTAATCAGAGAGAGATACAAGAGTTACCAGACACGACCCGGATGTTACTCGAAGCTGAGCTGCATCCGTAGGGCTACAGCGGGAAGAGGGGACGACACTCCAGCTCCTCTCCGGGACGCTCACCTCTCCTCTCTCTCTATCTTCTAAGTATGAAAGTGGTAGAGCTTCGCTAAGGAACTCTCCTCTTGTGTTGTGTGTGTTTCAGGTGAAGGTGGGCCTCTATTTATAGCAAGGAAGGGCGGTGGAGGATGGAGCAGTGGCCAAGCAACCATAGGGCGGTGCCCGGCTGATTCGGCCGAACAAGCCGGTTCGGCCGAACCGAGCAATTCGGCCGAATTGCCATGTGGCACCGCCTTGGTGCTGAGGCGGTGCAGATGCGGTGCATCACCTGGGGGCGGTTCGGCCGAATTGGAGGATTCGGCCGAACTGGGCTTTTGGCCCAGCAGCGCTCCTGTGCACCGCCTCTCCCTCCTGGAACTTCTGGGCCGCTTCTCCTTGGTGTTCTTCGTGTTGTTTTGGTCCAGAGGTGATGTGTCGATGGTCCAAGTGTCTTGCACGGTCGTCGCTCGGTCATTGCTGAAGTGGACGGCCTTCTGGTTGTGCTTCGCGTCGTAACCGGCCGAATCGTGTCATTCGGCCAAATCGGTTAGTTCCGACCCCAATAGCACGTATTTATCATTAATGTACCTGCACAAGTGAAACACACCAAAACTCATGGAACTTTATTAGAAATAAACCTAGAAGCATGGAATGTTGCATAAAGCATCTTTTATTCCCGAGTATTGGTGGTCGAAAATGAGCCATAATCTAACACCCAAAAATAGCCCATTTAAAATTTTTAGTAATTAAATTGCTTTTATTGAACTTCTCATATTTAATATAGGTTAAATAAATTATTTATGAATATTAAAATCAAATATAAGTGGTAGAAAATATTTTTGTTGCATTCATGCTGCTGCACTGTGTTTTGTTTGATAGCAAGTTAAGTTGGAATTTCAATTCTGTTTAAATTCAAATTTAATTTGCATTTATTTGAGCCCTAGAAAAGTTTATTTCAGCCGAGTTCGCTTTTGCTCCCTAAGCTTTTCCTGGTCCGCATTTGCACCTCCTACTTCTCCCCCGAGCTCAGCCCAGCCCGCGCCTCCTTTTTCCCCGGCCCAAACTCTCCCTCTCTCAACCTGGGCCTTCTCCCGCCGAGCCGTCCCAGCAGCTCTGCGCTGGCCCAAGCCGCGCCAGCCCCTTCCCCCCTTCTCCTCTCTTCTCTCTCACTGACGCCCGGCCCCACGCGTCGGAGCTTTCTCCTTCCTCTCGCCCGACGTGCCTTCCTCCCCGGCGCCAATTCCGCCGTGCTCGCCGGCCGCTGTGGCCCCGCTCTGCACCCGTGGGCCTTCCCAGATGCTTCCCCGAAGCTTCCCCGGCCCCCACCCTTCCTTTCCCGGCACGCCCCCGCAAGGAAAGCTCCGCTCCCCGCTTGGAAGGCTCGGATCACCGCCGGCCGTCAAGGATCCTCGGGCTCGCACGCCGATACGCCCCCCTGGGCTATAAACCCCCCCACTAGCGCCCAATGCCACACCAAGCCCATCCACCGAGCTCCCGAGCCCCCCTGCGCCCCTAGCTTCGCACCGCGCCGCCGCGCCCCTAGCTTCGCACCGCGCCGCCGCGCCCCGAAGCTCTCCGGCCACCGTTGCTTTCCCCTCCCGGCCGCCGCTCCGACCCTCCCAACCCCCGGAGTAGCTTCGCGCTTCGGTAAGCAACTTCCCCACCCCGCTAATTGACAAATTCGCGCCCCCTAGCTGCGCCAGCCTCGTTCACCCGAGCCGCCGACCGCCGCCTCTGTGCCTTGAGCCTCGACTTGCACCCTGCCATTGTACTCGCCATTCATCACTGACGCTGTCGGGCCAAACCCGACTCCATTTAGTGGCCCCTAGCTCGAGATCCACTCAACTCCGGCGAACTCTCGCCAGCGCCGCCGCGCCCCTGTGTCGCTGCCGGCAAGCACATCCCCCGAGCGAACCTGGCTACTGGATCTCAATCCGACGGCCCTGATCCGCCCGAGCCCCAGGTAAAAGCCCAGGATAACGGTCAGCCTTGCCCTTTTTTCTAAAGAGCCCCTGCAAGTTTTAGGATTCAACCCGCAGTCCACCTCTGTTCAAAAATAATTACAAGTAGGTCCTTAATTTTTATGGAAAGCCCCATGACCTTTTTAAAAATTGAACCCGCAGTCCGAGTCAGTGACTTTTACGCGTTAGCCCTCGGGTTTTAACATGTAATTACGCATAGGTCCCTGTTTTATTTCATATAAGCCCCTGGAACTTTTTAAAAATTGCCAGCAGGTCCCTAGAACTTAGAAAAGCCATATCTTTTCCGTTTTAGCTCCGATTAGAGTGATTTTTGCGCTCATGTGTTCGTAGTGAATCGTAGAATATTTCTAAAACCTTTTTATGTACTGTTTCTACTGTTTGGTGTACTGTTCTAATAGAATTATATTTGCTTGCATGTATTGGTATGCGTGTATGCTTGTGTGCTGCTTCTGTCTAGTCGGTGAGCCGTTAGCTTTGGAGTTCGAGTTCGCGGAGGACTTTCTGGAGCAGGACTCGCAGCAGCAGCAGCACTTCGAGGAAGGCAAGTTATAGCATGGACAATCCTTGCTACCTAAACACACCTTTTACAATTATTTAATTTCATATGCATGTGTCTAATTTTACTGTCCCATTAAGGTTGTACCTAGTTTTGTATATCCTGTTCCTTTGATAACCTTGGGTTTATGCATATGGGTAGAATCTTTGCTAGGCGCGGCTACTATCACCATTATTTAATTGTTAATATTGACTTAATGGTTCACTTCAATGTTAGTGGTAAAACTTGCTTTTTAGCAACATGGTTTAGGGAACTAGAGCATGTGTTGTGTGCTTTGCTCTAGTGTCTCTCCCTAAGGTCCGGTTCTTAAAGAGGCAACCCAGAAGCCTATCATCACCGCCAGAACTATTATGGCTCTAGTCTTGCTCAAGTAACTTGTACGTCTCTAGCTTGCCAGTGGTTACCGATGGGCCAACGGCGTTGTGGGAGGCAAGGTACATGGTGTTTCCGGATTCCACCGAGGACGGGTGATCCGTCGGCTATGTCTCGTTAGGCACAGTCCCGTGCTGGGAGTCCCTGCGATTGGGAACTCCACATGTTGTGCATGGATGGGTGTGATGCCCGCGCTCTGGACGCCATCGACCCCCCTATGGTGTGACTCCGTAGGCGTACGTCGATCTCGGTGCCTATGGTCTCACCGCCTTGTAGTACTCCAGCGGCTACTATCTTGTTAGGGTGTCTTGTGAAAAGTCTCGTAGCATCCCTATGCGATCACACCTCGAAAGTGTGGTTTGAGAGGTTTGGCCACCTCGGCATGGTTGGGTTTAAAGTTCCATGAACTTTTATGTGACTGGTGGGTAAAGGGCGAAACCTCTAGAGAGTGTACAATCTATCATGATAGCCTTGCTCAGGGTCACGAGCGGCCTGGATCC
Organism: Echinochloa phyllopogon; assembly: GCA_033239725.1. Classification (NCBI taxonomy): domain Eukaryota; kingdom Viridiplantae; phylum Streptophyta; class Magnoliopsida; order Poales; family Poaceae; genus Echinochloa; species Echinochloa phyllopogon. Next base: position 31,911,006 of record BTCW01000014.1, on the reverse strand, counting down.
TTTTTTATTAGAACATGATGTCTATTTATGCTTAATGTCACTTATACTTTATTCAATTGGGTTGCAACTGGGTTTCACATACATGTAGTAACTTGGATCATGCTAAAATTAATCAACTAAATGTGCTAATGCAGTTAAGCCGTGTCTAGCCTTATTTTGAGCCTTCATGTACCCGTGCTATAATTGCTAAGTAATTGTTTTTCTTACACTTGCCATTATTCAACAAAATCCCGAATGGGTAATAGATTGGGCTGTGTATGAGACTGCTGCTGAGTTCCCTGAGGACCTGCCGTACTTCTGAGTTGCGCTCTCCCAGTCAGAGTCCCTGTGGACTACGGCTCTGCGCTAGTTGAGAGTTATAGACTTCCGCTGTAATAATCATTTATGTCATACTCTGATGTAAACTATTTTATTTTGAGCATTTGTACTCTGTTTATCATATTTGTTCGCTGTATGTGTTCTGTGGACTTCCTGGGCACACATATGGCCACATTCGGGTTTGTGAAAATCTGGGTGTGACGGATTGGTATCAGAGCCGTGCTGACTGTAGGATCGCAGCCTAGATAGAATGGTCGGTCCCAAGTCCAGTCTTCACTATTTTACTTATAAATGTGTTGAGTTTTGCAAAATAGTGTTCAGTGTCTCCTCTACCCCAGTCCTTTGCAAAGTTTTTCTCAAATTTTTCCTTGTCTTCTCTCTAAAGTAGATGGCTCGCACGAAGCTGACCGCCTGCAAGTCCACCTGTGGCTACCTTCCGCCCCGTGTTCCAGAGATGGACTTTGGCGCCCCCTACCAGGATGCTTTCTAGGAGTGGGAAGAGATGCAAGAGGAGGAGTGCCTGAGACAGGGAGAGCCCGAGGATGAGGAGATGGAGCCCGGTGATGAGCCAGAGGAGCAGCTCGAGCAAGTTCAGCCAGGTGGTGGAAATCCTGCCGGAGACCCAGACGGTGATGACAGTGATGGTGATGATGATCCGTCCGATTGCGAGGGTGATGATCCTGAGGAGCCCCCAGCACCCCAGCAGCCTGCACCCGCACCGGCAACACCGAGGTGGACCGTGGAGGACTTTGTCAGAGACGCAGGAGACAACTTTTTCCACCGGCACTTGAGGCAGATACTTCGCTCCCACTATGGCACAGGCAACATGGGCATGGAATACCACAGTGAGAGGTGGACGCACCCCCACTTCCCCACCTTCTAGAGTACTACACTGCGGATCCGTACAGCTGACCATGGAGCTAGAGCTGCCAGGACGAGGTCGATCCACTACGCCTCCAGTGAGAGATCCACCTAGGAGGCAGGGATAGCAGATGTTGCTCGCCGTGCCTACTACTACTACAGAGACAGGTTCTGGGCAGAGATCCAGGATGGGCCAGAGAGGTGGTACCCCCGTAGGAGGAGTGGATAGACAGCTTGCACCATCGCCCCCATCGGAAACATCGCTGACCCCCAGCTTGCTGCTACTGTGACACTTGTGGCTACCCTCAACACTGATATGGAGGCAGCTACTGATGAGATCGCCGCTCTGAGGGAGAAGCTGAGAGGGACCCAGTAGGAGTTGGAGCAGCTCGACCAGATCATGGGAACGCCACCGCCACGCAGCCCAGACAACCGTGCAGAGTCACCGCCTCGCAAGAGGCACCGCTTCGGATCTGCCGTCGCCAGCACCACTATCCAGCAGGATCCTTAGGAGTTTACCATGAGTATGAAATAAGATCGAGTAGTCAACGTTTCCCTTTCTAGTCGAGTCAAAAACCAGTGAGTCGAGTCAGTGTGAACCTTGTCTTTCGATGTATGAGTTGGATTTTTGTAATGATTGTGATGGGTGTAGACGCAAGTCTACCACCATCTAGATTTTGGATTAAGGCATAAGGATATTATTGAATACATAGAAGGGGTTATTTGTTTCACTTGCTCTATCTTATGCTCTATCTTAACCAATTCAATCAATGTTCTCAAGTACTTCTGTTCCAAACCTGAGTTACTTGGTTTTGTCCAATAAAATTTATGGGAATCTCTTGTTGATGATAGATGGTGAACACAAGGAGCAACGCCGGTGCCAACAACCAGAACTAGCCACCGCCACCGCCTCCACCCCCTTCCATTGAACAGATGATGCTCACCCAGACTCAGCTGATGCAACAGATGGCTCAAACTATGGCACTGATGCAGCAGCAACAGCAGAATCCACCTCACCAGCCCCACATGCCACCCAGAGACAAGAGGGGTGACTTTTTGAAGGGACGCCCGCCCACCTTCAACAAGGCAACCGATCCCAGACAGTAGATTTGTGGGTCTCGCCGAGTTTTAGGAACGACAGTACACGAATAACACAAAGATTTAGACAGGTTTGGGCCATGAGTAGTGTAATACCCTACGTCCTGTATGCTTGATTGTATTGTATGTGTGATTGAGTTGTTTTGAGGGGGTCCATGCTCCTCCATATATATCCGGGGAGCAGAGTTACAAGTCGATTACACAAACTACTCGTATTATGCAAGGATGACTAAAATAAGGCAATCTATCATGTATACTATTCAAATACGAGTAGTTTCATTAATTCACTACATCGTCCTATACCCTATCTGGCTAGTCCAAAGCAGTCGGATCACAACTCTCCATATCGAGTAGTTTAATTCCTTAGATGAGTGGCCCTAGGGATCCTGCCCCACAAGCCCCCGAGCATCTTACGCCTTTGCTTCAACTCTTGAATCTCTTTAACATCTTCGAGTAGTTAGAGCTAAGAGACGCTCAAATCTCTTCTGACGAGTAGTTTAATTAGAGTGCATCTTTTAGATGCATTCAATGGGTGTAGCCCCCGAGCCTCCGAGTACTCGTTAAGCAGTCGAAGGTTCAAGAAACTAATCTTAAATTTCACCTGAGTAGTTTAATGGTGCGCACCAAATAGATGCAACCATTAAGTGAAACCACCAAGCTTTCGAGTAGTTTTGTTAAAACTAGTCAAAGGTCTTGAATAAAGCATAATAGGCTTAAAAGAAATTGTATTCTTCAAATGTAGCCCCCGAGCCTACGAGTACTTTTAAGTAGTCGTTAGGTCGAGCACTGCTCCCTTTATTTACTCTAAGCAATGAATGCTAATACATACTCGATGATTGTTTCCTCCAGAATGTGCATACTTTTTCGAGCAGCCGCATAGCATAACAACCTTCGAGTTGTTTCCAAACATATGAATTGATCAGCTATAGATTTGTATCTACGAGTGGTTTTGTTAAAACTAGTTGAAGATCTTTTTCCATGGTTTGCCTCCTTAAATCTCGGAGGAAATCAAATCCCGGATTATCCGCTAATAGCCCCCGAGCTTTAAATCAAAAAATAATTTTGATTTGAAGATCTAAACAATCACCAGGAATTCGTTGTCATTGAATCTGATATTTTCACCGAGAAAAACTAACTTAGGAATGCAAAATCATTCCTCGTAACAGAATGCGATACACCAGAGATACTGTTCCAAATAGTAACCCTAACTAAAGGTTATAAATCTAAAGTGAGACCTTCATTCGTTTCGTAGCTTTGAGCGTAGCACCATTGCCTTTCTTCTTTTCATCGTAGCTTCCTGAGCATTTAGAACTCTCTCTGTTCCCACCTCTTGTGAATGCGATAAAAAAGCAAAGTCTTAACTCGATCTGCAACCATGGGCCAAAACAAAGGTGTCGCCAAAAACACTGAGAAAGCCACCTCTGCTAAGCCTGCGGAGAAGAAAACACCAAGGAAAAGGGTTTCCTTGGTAGATCCAAACACAAAGCCAGATTGCAAGACCCATCATTCTCCCGCTGATGCTTGGAAATATTATACCGCGAAGGAAGGAGATCTCCATGACCTGGTGGCGCAAGGTTTGCTGTTATCCTAGGAAACTCTTGAGTGGAGGGCTTGCTTCGATTTGCAATTTCCTACTGAAAACACAAATGAAATTCCTTTATTCATGTCTTTCTGTGAACGTGGAGTTGGCCTTCCAATCTCTTCCTTCTTCCGCGAGCTCCTTGATTTTTACAAGCTCCAACTCCATCATCTGAATCCTAATGGGATTCTGAACATTGCTGTTTTTGTTCACGCTTGTGAAACATTCCTTGGCATCAATCCCAATCTCGCTCTATTCCGCACTCTTTACCATATAAAGCCGCACCCAAATTTCCAAAGGATGGAAGTGGATGGAGGAGCGGGAATTCAATTCCGCCAGAGGATGAAGGAGCAGTGGTTTTCCATGCCACTTAAGGAATCATGTGGAGATTGGAAGTCCGAGTGGTTCATTATCGGCGAGTAGTCAAAAATTAGTACTTCTTCTTTGATATTTATAATCAATGTACTTTGTTATACACTAATCCTATTACTGTGTAATTATAATACATCAGGGAATCATGGAAAAAGCTGTCCTGTCAAGGATGGATGGTATCCCAGGGATCTATCAAATTGGAATACGAAGTCAACTGTTGAAGAAGCCAAGGATGTGCCGCTTTGTTAAAGCGAGTGCAGTCTTTGAAAAGTAAAGGCTTGACTGGATTAGGGATAGCATTCAGCTTCCTCAAGCGAATAATCCAACCACTCCAGGAGCGCATCAACCTTGGATACAAGTACGAGGGGAATGCAGATCCTTCCCGGATGGTGCCGGAAGAACTATCATATGAGATTGGTGCTGATGCGCCTGTCGTGCATGTTCGCTAGTGTGAACAACAAGAAACCATTCATCACCAAGGAGTTCTGTAAAGGTCAATCTCCTAGTTCTGTAAGTACTCGCAGCCTTTGCGATTTTAAATTTGAGTTGTTATAAACATGTATCTTGATGTTGATTCTTCTGGTATAGTTGGCCACTGATTCTGATGGACTAGTTGGTGGTCTTTCTCCACAAGATTGGGAGAAGTTCGGAAAGAGTTCTTCAGACAAGTCAGAGCCATCCAATGAAGAAGCCGAAGCAATTGCTGATAGTATAGAAGAACTCAAAGCAATATCTGAAGAAAATATAGCTGCCCCAGATGACAACCAAGTTAATCTTCGAGGTAAGAGAATTCCTCATAATAGAAACAGAGGATACGAAAATAGTACCAAATGTTCCTGCGGGGGTAAAACGGAAGAGAACTACTCGATCTCGATCAGAAACCCCATCAGGAGCATACGTTCATGGAGCAGAAGAAGGTCAACGAATCAAGCTCTCCAAATTTATTACCGCCGTTCAAAGCTCATCAACCACAAGTGCAATGACGAGTAGTACCACAGGGAGCATAACCAGCTCCAAGGTTGGTGTTCTGAAGTTGAAGAAGTTCAACTTTAAGCCAAAAACCACTACGCTTATAAAGTAAGTATATTAAATTGAATATAATTCCAATTGTGTTGTCATTCCATTTTTTAAATTGCTTCCTCTGTGAAGAGCACCATCTACCGCACTTGTGGGCGCACTGCAAGCGGATCAAGAGCAACAATTGAAGAAAGTGGAAGAAGCAAAGCATGTTGAAGAAGATGTCATCCATGTTGCCGCTGATGAAAGTGGCAGAGTTTCAAAGTTGAGCCAATCGCCAAAAAAGAACTCGCATGATACTAATCTGGCTCCAGAAGCAAGCCATGTGGAAACCATAAACCAGGGAGGCATTGATAGGCCACCATCAATTGTGGAGGTAAATTATATCACACTTGCTTTGAATTTATCCCTGAATTCTATATGAATAATACTTGTGAAAATGATGAAGGTTGATATGGAGACTGAAGAAGTCGCCAACGTTGTTATCGAAGAAAGTACTCCACCACCACAGAGAGAGACTTCCGCACCAGTAAGTGATACTTGGAAAGGACTTGCCTTTCTTGAATAGTATCCATGTCATATGAATATGTTAATGATTATAATGTTGAATGCAGGGTCAACTATCAGCAGAAGAACCTGGTAATGAAGCAATGAAGCTGAAACAACACTTGGAAGCCGCTCTGGTAAGAGAAAAGCTTAGTAGCAAGTAGTTAATATAGTAATCAGTAACTGAAGTCAAATGCAGGCATTGGTAGATAAGTTGGAGAAAAATAGAGATGCAAGCCTAGAGTCCCGGATAAAGGAACTTGAAGAAGATCTTGCGGCTACCTATGAGGCGCGGGAAAAAGCTTGAGTTGATAGTCAAGACCTGATTTCTCGCTTACATAAACAACTCGAAGGAATGGGAGATGAGATATCTCAATTAGATACTCGTAACAGAGCATTAATTCGAGATAACAACAGTAAGTGAAGCCTGTGTTGTACACTTAACCTTTAATTTAGTCATATGATGTGTAATCATAGACTTGTCTTGTTTCTGTAGGATTGAAGAAAGAATTGGTTGAAGAGCGGAGCAACAGTACATCATGGTACAACCTGGTGCAATAAAAAACAGACTGTGCCCGCTTGGAAAAAGAACTCGAAGATCCGCGTCGACATGGAACAGTCTTGCGCTAGGGCCTTGGCTGGCCAACAAGCTAAACAGCAAGAAGTGGAGGATCTCCAGGCCAAGAAAAAGGCCATAGAAGAAGCAGTTCTTCCCATCATTGAGATGGTAACGCCTTAAGGTGTTGCTGCTGCGAACCAGTCTATCCTGGAGCGGATCAGCGCAGTACCTAGGCAGATTTCCAACTTTTGCAAGAGTACCATGAAGGAGTGTATCAATCAGCTGCTGGCAATGGTGAAAGCGCATAATCCAAACACCAAGCTCGAAGTCGTTGAGCTACCAGAAGGAGTAGACATCAAGGGATTCAAAACTCTGATGAAGGAAACAGAGCCAGTTGCTGAAACTTTTATTGATTCATTAGAGTAGTTCTGAGTTGTAATTTTAAGTACTCGTTTGAACACTCTGCTTTGGAACCAATATAAAATGCTTGTCCTGTATATAACATTTGCTACTTGTGTAAAGTAGTCGTTATGAAATACCACTAGTTAAGTAGTATCTTTCGAGTGTTTTATGCGAACGCAAAGTACTACGGGTAGTAGTGTATTTGATAAATTGCTACTGTTTAAGTAGTCCAGTGGTCGTGTAAGGTTCATAACTAGGCTATGTAGAATAGAAATAGTTGTATCAAGCATTGTTAAGGCCTAGCGATTTTGCTAATGCAAGGAAAAAACTTATGCGTATACGCATGAATATTTTGTACTTGTTAGTACTTTCAGCACCTTTAGGTGATATTTTTAGGAAAATGAGTGCAGTTGGTACAACACTAATTCCAGAAGCTTTCATTGAGAAAGCCAAGCGCTCAAAAGAAATGAGATTATCACCTTCGACCATGTATAGGTGAGGGTAACTCATCCAAGATTTTTATGTTTTTTATACCTTCTTTGAAAAGGAAATATTGGTTTCTTTTGAGCGAGGGTAGAAGACTACCCAAGTACCATGCTACGACTAGTGTCGATATGCATACGGTAGAGTTTTTTCTAATGAGATAAAAGATGCCATAACTTTTAGATGACGGAAAAAGATAACTTTATTGATTTGTAATCAAAGATTGTTTACATCGACTCATATACAATGTCCCGTGTTATGGGTAGAATTTGCGGAGATGCTCTATGTTCCATACATTTGGCAATTCCTCTCCTTCTGGGGTTTGCAATTGATATGTACCTGGTCCAATGACTTGTTTTACAAGAAAGGGACCTTCCCATCGAGACTTAAGCTTTTGCAACCCGTCAGGCTTTTGGTTTCGACGTAGTACCAAGTCTCCTATGGTAAAGGATCGAGGTTGGACAAAGCGCTGATGAAAGCGGCGCAATCCTTGGAGATAACGCGTGTTCTGGATAAGAGCTGCTACTCGAGCTTCCTCTACGCCATCAACATCTGGGGACCTTTCTTGTTGAGCGAGTTGTTCATCATAATTCTCCAGACGCGGAGCTTCCCATAGGAGATCAACAGGCAAAACTGCTTCGGAGCCGTACACCAGGAAATATGGAGACTGTCCAGTAGCCCTGTTGGGCTGGGTGCGTAGCCCCCAAAGCACCGCGGGCAACTCTTTTGCCCATTTACCTTCCTATTTCTTCAAAGGCTCGTACAATCTGGGTTTTAACCCTTGCAGTAACAAACCATTCGCTTTTTCAACATGTCCATTGGCACGAGGATGAGCAACTGAAGCATAATGTATCTCAATCGAGTACCTGTCGCAGTAGTCTTTTAATTCTTCATTGGTGAATATAGAGCCTAGGTCTGTGATGATGTTATGAGGAACTCCAAATCTCTGGACGATACCATCAAAGAATTTGATCAAATTACCGGCTTTAGCATTTACTAAGGGTATTGCTTCGATCCACTTAGTGAATTTATCGATGGCTACGACAAGCCACTCGAATCCACCTGGAGCTTTGGTGAGCGGACCGACAAGCTCAAGACCCCAACAGGCGAAAGGCCATGGCAGTGGGATAGTGTTGATTTCGTGTGCTGGGACATGAGCTTGTCGTGCGAAGAACTAACAGCCTTGACATTTTTTGACAATGTCCTCTTCATCAATATTGGCTGTTGGCCAGAAGAAACCTGCTCTATAAGCTTTACCGACCAAGGTTCGTGAAGCGGCATGATTACCACATAAACCGCTGTGAATTTCTTGTAATAGGGCTTTTCCTTGATCAATTGTGATGCACTTCATCAAGACATTGGCCGAAGCCCCACGTCTATAGAGTACATTGTCGACTACTACGTAGTTAGCAGCTCATCGTTGAATACGTATTTGCTCTGGCTTCTGCTTTGGCAATTTATGATCTTTCAAGTATTCAATGAAAGGAGTCATCCAGTCAGTGTCGATTACCATGATATGTGTTTTTGGCTGAGACTGGGGTTGGGTGGTTTCATCTCATGCCGACTCCTTAATGGATGGCTGGAGTAGTTATTGGACAAATATTTTTGCTCGGACATCGGCTCGACGTGACCCTAGTTTTGACAGGGCATCTGCTGCGACGTTGTAATCGTGAACGACATGATGAAACTCCAGGCCAAGAATGTTTTGTTCCAATTTACGAACCTCTTTGACATAGGCATCCATTGTCTCTTTAGAAGCATCCTAGTCTTTGTTAACTTGATTAATGGCGACGGTCGAATCGCCATACACGACGAGTCGCTTGATACCAAGTGATGCTGCCAGGCGGAGCTCGTGCAACATAGCCTCATACTCTGCTTCATTGTTCGTGACCTGAAACAAAATTTGTAGAACGTACTTGAGTTGATCTCCTTTAGGAGATATGAGAAGGACACCTGCACCTCCTCCTTTGAGTTTAAGTGATCCATCAAAGTACATGATCCAGTGCTCAGGGCGAGTAGTTGTCGTAGAATTTTGAATTTCTGTCCATTCGACTGTGAAATTAGCAAGAGCCTGGGACTTGATGGCTGTTTGAGATGTGAAGTCAAGGTGGTACGCTCCAATTTCGGCCTTCCATTTGTAGATGCGACCTGTTGCGTCTGGATTATTGAGGATTTCGCCTAGTGGAAATTTAGTTACGACTATGATGTGGAAAGCTTGAAAATAATGTCGTAACTTCCGCGATGTAATGAAGATAGCGTAGAGTAATTTTTGGACTTGCGGATAATGAATCTTAGATTCGGAGAGTACTTTGCTGATGTAGTAAATTGGCCTCTATACTGGGAATACATGGCCATCCTCTTGTCTTTCGACTACCATTACAGTACTGACCACATGGGTTGTAGCTGCAATGTATAAGTAGAGATGATCACCCTTCACAGGTGCTGTAAGTACTGGCGGAGTAGATAAGTATGTTTTGAGTTATTCGAATGCCATGTGTGCTTCTATCATCCACGAGAACTTATCTTGCTTTTTAAGCAGTTTGAAGAAAGGGACCCTTTTCCCCAAGTCTTGAGATGAACTTGTTTAAGGCCGCAATGCATCCTGTCAGCTTCTGGACATCTTTTATATTCTTTGGTGCTTCCATTGTAAGGATTGCCGAGATCTTTGCTGGATTGGCTTCGATACCCCTGTTGCTGACCATGAATCCCAAAAGTTTCCCTGACGGAACACCGAAGACACATTTGGTTGGGTTGAGTTTCCAATGGAATGTTCTATGGTTGTCGATGGTCTCTTGTAGATCATTGATGAGATGTTCTGACTGCCTTGTTTTGACGACCACATAATCAACATATGCCTCTACATTGCGCCCGATTTGTTTGGATAGACATGTTTGTATGGCTCGTTGATATGTGGCGCCTGCGTTCTTCAGTCCAAAAGACATGGTTGTATAGCAGTAAGCACCGAAAGGGGTGATGAAAGATGTCTTGATCTGATCTTCTTTCTTTAGAGCTATCTGATGGTATCCTAAGTAGCACTCCAGAAAATAGAGCAGTGTGCATCCCGCAGTGGAGTCCACGACTTGATCAATGCGTGGGAGTCCCATGGGGTCTTTTGGACATTGCTTGTTCAAGTCTGTGTAGTCGACACACATCCGCCACTCATTGTTCTTCTTCTTCCAAACTAACATTGGATTGGCTAACCACTCCGCATGGAAGACTTCTTTGATGAAGCCTGCGGCGAGTAGTTTGGCGAGTTCGTCTTTGATTGCTTCACGTCTATCTTGTGAAAATTGTCGGAGGCGTTGTTTCTTGGGTTTTGTGTTCTTGTCAATGTTTAACTTGTGCTCGAGAAGTTCTCTAGGAACAACAGGCATATCAGATGGTTTCCAAGCAAATATATCTTTATTATCACAGAGGAACTTGACGAGCGCGTCTTCCTATTTACAGTCTAAATCTGCCCCTATAAGGGCAGTTTTGGACGGATCGCCTGTCCCAAGATCTACAGTTTTAGCTGCACTTCTTTGGAGGGCTTGAAGCTAGTACTTGTTGACTTCTTGCTGGGCATTTCTAAGTCATCTTCCTTCGACTTCTTGGCCAAGGCAAGTACTTCCAGCATCTGGGTAGGGACTTGTGAGGTGGCGGCGAATTCTACTGCTTCAATGTCGCAATCATATGAGATCTTTGGGTCTCCCTTTAGGGAAAGTACTCCTTTAGGAGCAGGCATCTTGAGAGCCAGGTATACGTAATGTGGAATCACCATAAAGTTGCGAGGGTTGGTCGCCCAAGGATCACGTGGTATGAAGTTTCAAAGTCTGCCACCTCGAACTTGATGTACTCGGTCCTGAAGTTTACTTCCGTCCCGAAGGTGACTGGGAGTGTGACTTCGCCCAGAGGGATTGCTACATTGCCTGGAACAATGCCGTAGAATGGGGAATCTGTAGGCTTGAGGGATTTTGTAATGTCTAGGCCCATCTTCTTGAATGTGTTTGCGAAGATGACGTTGAGCCCGCTGCCACCATCGATGAGTACTTTGGTCAGTCTGGCTTGCGCCACGATAGGATTCAGGACTAGGAGATATCTCCCGGGGTTTGCGAAGTTGGTCCATTGATCCGGTCTAGAAAACATGATGGGAACGTCGGACCACTTCAAGTATGTTGAAGTGGCAGGCTCTATTGCCATGATCTCTCGCAAGGTTAGCTTCTTGGAGCGCTTCGACTGGTTCAATGTTTCTCCGCTGAATAGCACGGCTACGACATTCTCGACGTTTGGGAAGTCATTGCTAGGTTCTTTATCGTCTTTATCTTCCTTTTTCTTGTCAATTTTGGGCGCTTTAGGTGTTTGCTTATCAAACTCCTGCTTCAGGTGGAAACATTTTGCCATCGTGTGCTTCCCGTTGGGATGATATGGAAAAGGACCGTTCATGACATCTGCCGCTGAACGAGTCTTGCGACTAGGGCGCTGGACTGCCACGACTGTGTTGTCTGGCTTGCGCTTCCTATTGTCGCGGTTGAAATCGTGATTGTTTGAGCGATCATTACGTCGGTCACCATTGTCTTTATTGTGGTTGTTGGTGTTGTTGTCGCGATGCCTGTCAAAGCGTTCCCGCTCGCGGTCATCTTGGTCTGCCCACTCAGCGACAATGCATCGTAGCTCGCTGATGTTTTCCGGGCGACGTCGGTCGAACTCGCGGTGTAATTCCTGGGTGTAGAGGCCGTCGTGGAAGCAGTCGATTACTTCTCGATCAGAGATATCCATGATTGTGGCTCTTTTATCGAAGAATCTCTTGATGTATTTACGCAGAGTCTCCCCGTTTTCTTGCTTACAAGCTGCTAGTTCATAACGGGTTCCGGGCTGAGCCCAGGTTCCCTGGAAGTTGGCAGTGAATTTCCTGGTGACATCATCCCAGGAGTCGATGGACCCGGGGCGGAGGCCCTCGAGCCATGTCGGGGGCGTGGTATCTAACATGACGGGAAGGTAACTGACTTTTATGTCATTGGATCCCCCAGCCATCTGGATGGCGGTAGAGTAGATTCTAAGCCACTATTCGGTGTCTTGCTTGCCCGTGAACTTTTCAATTCCAGTTGGTTTGAACTTGCTTGGCCACTGGATTTCTTTTATGCGCCTGGAGAAGGCAAGAAAGCCGTCGTATTTGTCGCTTGATGAATGATCGCTCTGGTGGCTAGAGGTGCTGTGATCGAAGTTGTATTGTCGTCCATGGTTGTGATTCTGGCGTGGTCGATCGTCATGATTTGATGATTCTTGGTGGCGGTGACGATCATTGCTGCGCTCTTGGTGATGGTCACGATGGTGTTCTTGATCGCGTGGTCGGTTTCTATAGTTATGATGGGGTGGAGGCCCATAGTTGCGATCACACTCTGCTCGACAACGGAGTTCAGATTCCACGCGAAGCTGTCGGCTCGACTGGATTGCAGATCGAGCGTCGCGGTTGTCTTTAATGGTCTTGCGAAGGTCTCGATCTCGTGGCCTTGCAGCATCTTGGTTGTGACCGCGCCCTCTCCCCTGCTGGTGGCCGCGATCAACACCCCGGTCACGTCTGTTCCCCCTGTAGTAGCGGTTGATGCATCATGTGGAGGAGGCCTCCCAGCACCCGAGCGTCGGGTACCCGATGTGTGGTGGCTAGGATTCGCTTGGTTCGTAGCCTTGTGAGCCGTGTTGAGGAGCGTGAGTACTTGTCTGACGGCAGGAGTGTCGGGCATGGCCCTGATGAGTTCTGCCGCAACGGAGATGTTGAGTGGTGCATCCCGAGATACTAGTTAGTCCCCGACAATGTTGAAATCCTCTGTAAGGTTTCGAATGGTGTTGGCACGTATGGCGGCGTTGAAACGCCTCTGCTTGCGCTTGGCGTTCCTTGCTTGACATAAAGTCTTTTGCTCCTCTGTTTCTCCATCGGCGGTGCGTTCCTCTTCTAATATGTCAGTAATCAGCTCGCAATCAAATTGGGTGCCTTGGTCTTCGTTGCCAGCCATGAACACTTGACGACCAGGGTATTGCTCGTTGAGGGAGAGGATGATCTGGGTGGTCGAGAAATTGTCGCTTGAGCTTTCAGTTGAGGTGGTAAGCGACGCAGTCTTGCCGTCTTGGTAGGGTAGTTCTTCTAGGATGACTGCGGCAAGTCTTGACTCGTTGTCCCGGCAAGTGTCCCGGCAAGTGTTGTCCAGGCCAGTGAACGGCGAGCCTCCTGGTGTTCTAGTTACGACTAGTCCAGACGGGAGGTGAACGAGTGGTTCTTCCAACACGAAATTAGTGTTGAAGTGGGCCTGGTGACGTAGGCGTGCGATGTTATCAGGAGCGTCACTTAGTAGGATGGTGAAATCATCATCGTCGTCCCTCGATGGCATTGGTGCCGACTCGAGGTTTTTGAAACAATCTCCCTTTGAGTGAAGCTCCTGACTCGTCCCCCTATCTACTTCCGTGATCTGCATCCGCTGATATGGAGCTACCATGTTGGAGAGTTCGAAGGGGAGTCGATCTGGGGGGTTGTCCGATGGCGTGGCCAACTCAGAGTTCCCTGCTCTTTCCATATTTGGAATCGAGTTGTACCCGGACTCGACTTGAGGAATCCTAAGCGAACTTGGAATTGGGATCGAACTCAGAGTTGGAACCGAGGTCGAATTAGGAGTAGTCGTTGAGAGTTGTCTCTAGATGAGGCCTCGTAATGAGCCTGGTGGAGTCGTTGTCGTCGAGTAGGGGCCGGGGTTGTTCGCATGGTAACTCATGAACCTGCCATCACTTAAGGCGGCGAAGGTCCACGCACCAAAGACAAAGGTGGCTCCTTCCACGATGTCGTCGATCTTGAAGGCGATTGATCCCATCGTCCCTGATAGTGAGCTTTCGGCGAGTAGCCCCACTGTGGGTGCCAAATGTCGATGATTTATGTCGAGCACATCTGCCTGGGGGTATCCCAGAGAGTAGATTTGTGGGTCTCGTCGAGTTCTAGGAACGACAGTACACGAATAACACAAAGATTTAAACAGGTTCGGGCTGCGAGTAGCGTAATACCCTACGTCCTGTATGCTTGATTGTATTGTACATGTGATTGAGTTGTTTTGAGGGTGTCCCTTCACCTCCTTATATATCCGGGGAAGAGAGTTACAAGTTGATTACACAAACTACTCGTATTCGGCAAGGATAACTACAATAAGGCAATCTATCATGTATACTATTCGAATACGAGTAGTTTCATTAATTGACTACATCGTCCTATACCCTATCTGGCTAGTACAAAGTAGTCGGATCACAACTCTCCATATCGAGTAGTTTAATTCCTTAGATGAGTGGCACTAGGGATCCTGGCCCCACAATCCCCTGCATGCAGTGGATTGGCTTAAGGCAGTGGAGCGACAGCTCGACATCGCTCAGTGCAACGACTGGGAGAAGGTGTTGTACGCAGGAGGACAGCTTCAAGGACCAGCCTTGGAATGGTGGGATTCCTATCATTATGTTCACCCTGATTGTACTCAGATCACATGGCAGGAGTTCCATGACAGCTTCCGCTCACACCATGTGCCTGAAGCCCTGATGACTTTGAAGAAGAAGGAGTTCCTGGCACTGAAGCAGGAAGGGATGAGCGTCACAGCTTATCTTGACAAGTTCATTGAGCTCGCCCGCTATGCTCCAAAGGACGTGAACATGGGCAAGAAGAAGCAGTCTCGATTCTGCGATGGCTTGCAGGATGCCCTGCAGTACCAGCTGATGTGCACCCAGTTCCACAACTTTTAGGAACTGGTGGATGGCGCCCTGATGCTAGAACACAAGCGCCGTGAAATGGAGGAGAAGAAGCGGAAGTTCCAGGGCCAGCAGACTAGGAGCAACAACCGCCCCCGCTTCACTGCTCCCCAAGGTCAATAGATGGTGAGCCAGCAACGCTTCCAGAGTCAGCCGAGCTCACTAAACCGTGGCCAGTACCAGCAGCGTCCCAGTACTCTCAGGCACCACAGCAACAGCGTTTCCAGAACCAGCTGCAGAAAGCTCCAGCTCAGCGCAACCAGGTGCAGCAAGGGTCTGTCCAGCACCCCAACAACGCCAACAATGTACCGGTGGGCCCAAGGGCGTGCTACCACTGTGGGGAGTAGGGTCACTTCGCCAATGTCTGCCCCAAGAAGGCTCAAAACGCTGCATGCCAGAACAACCCCCAGAGAGTTGAGAAGAATGGGAACCAGCAGCAGGCATAAGCAGGCAGAGGTCCTCAGAACCCCGTCAGGGGCAAAGTCAAAAACATTGGTGCTGAGACCGCAGAGAGAGCTACCGACGTGGTTGTGGGTACGTTCCTTGTCAACTCGACCCCTGCAACTATTTTGTTTGATTCTGGAGCCTCGCATGCTTTCATATCTGCTACCTTTGTTAAAAAGAACTTAATAGCCCTGCAACCCATGATGAGTGCTATGCTAGTTAGCTCACCAAGGGGGGAACAACGAGCTACCTTGTGTTGCCCCCATATCACCATCACAATAAGGGGGGTAGACTTCAAGGTGCGACCGATAGTCTTGGAATCTATTAGTTTCGACTTAATTCTAGGTATGAGTTGGTTAGCCAGATACGATGCACTGATTCAATGTGCCAAGAGAGCCGTGCAACTGACAATAAAACCAGTGAGAAGGTGGAATATCAAGCAGCCAGTCCTTCAGAGCACAATCAAGTCAACCAAGTTGAGGGTGCAATACGAGAGGACATCCGAGTGGTGTGTGAGTTTCCGGATGTGTTTCCAGAGGAATTGCCAAGTATGCCCCTAGAATGTGAAGTTGAATTCGTTATTGAACTAAAACCTGGCACTGCACCTATAGCTAAGAGGCCATATAGGATGGGAGTGAAGGAACTGGAGAAACTTAAGGAAGAATTAAGCTCTTTGCTAGAAAAAGGGTATATTCGTCCTAGTTCTTCACCATGGGGAGCACCAGTGTTGTTCGTGG
Source organism: Echinochloa phyllopogon (assembly GCA_033239725.1). NCBI lineage: Eukaryota > Viridiplantae > Streptophyta > Magnoliopsida > Poales > Poaceae > Echinochloa > Echinochloa phyllopogon. The sequence goes on along the minus strand of BTCW01000014.1, from coordinate 31,894,844 downwards.
ATAAGAATGATGGCACACAGAGGATATGCGTGGACTATCGAGCCCTCAATCAAGAACAAGTATCCCTTGCCAAGGATTGATGATCTGTTTGATCAATTGAAGGGAGCTTGTGTGTTCACCAAGATAGATCTTTGATCGGGCTACCACTAGATGAGGATCCGACCATCCGACATACCGAAGACGGCTTTCACCACTCGGTACGAGTTGTACGAGTTCACGGTTATGTCCTTTGGGCTGACCAATGCTCCTGCATACTTCATGTACCTGATGAATAGCGTCTTCATGGACTATCTGGACAAGTTTGTGGTGGTGTTCATTGATGACATTCTGGTCTTCTCCAAGAATGAGGAAGAGCACGAGAGGCACTTGTGGATGGCAATGCAGCGACTCAGAGAGCATCAGCTATATGCTATGCTGAGCAAGTGTGAGTTCTGGCTGAAGGAAGTGGCATTCTTGGGTCATGTGTTATCCAATGGAGGAGTAGCTGTGGATCCAAAGAAGGTTCAAGATGTGCTCAGCTGCAATCCACCCAAGGATGTGAGTGAGATCCTTGGTATGGCTAGATATTACAGACGGTTCATCGAAGGTTTCTCCAAGATTGCTAAGCCAATGATAGCCCTACTGGAGAAGAATGCCAAGTTCGTCTGGACAGCAGAATGTCAAGTCAGCTTTGAGGAGTTGAAGAAGAGGTTGACTACAACACCCGTGCTAGTGTTGCCTGATATAGCCAAGAGCTTCTCGATCTACTGCGATGCATCTCGTCTAGGATTGGGATGTGTGCTCATGCAAGAGGGCAGAGTAGTGGCTTATGCATCAAGGCAACTAAGGAAACATGAGCAGAACTACCCGACACACGACTTGAGTTGGCGGTGGTGGTTCATGCCCTAAAAATCTGGAGACACTACCTGATCGGGCACAAGTGTGACATCTACACTGATCACAAGAGTCTCAAGTATGTCTTCACCCAGTCAGATGTGAATATGAGGCAACGCCGATGGTTGGAGTTGATCAAGGACTATGATCTGGAGATCCATTACCACCCTAGCAAGGCTAACTTGGTGGCAGATGCTCTGAGTAGACGGAGCTATGTGAACAAGATCACCGGACAGTGCTTGCCAGAAGAGCTCAGCCTAGAGTTTGAGAAGATGAGTTTGGGATTCGTGACTAGCATCACAGAGATGACAGTAGAACCGACTCTTGAACAGGAGATCCGAAAGGGTCAACTCGAAGATGAGAAAATCAAGGAGATTGTGGAGCATGTTTCTCTAGGCAAGCCCCTTGGTTTTCGAGTGGATGATCAAGGAACCTTATGGCACAGAAAGAGGATATGCATGCCTGACATGGCTCAGATCAAGGATACGATCTTAGAGAAGCTCATGATTCAACTTACTCGATCCACCCAGTAAGCACCAAGATGTACCAAGACATCAAGAAAATATTCTGGTGGTATGGGTTGAAGCGTGATGTGGCAACCTATGTTTCCCTGTGTGACACATGTCAGAGAGTCAAGGCGGAACACTAGAGGCCAGCCAGATTACTCCAGCCTTTGAAAGTGCCTGAATGGAAATGGGAAGAAGTCGGTACAGACTTCATAACCGGACTACCCCGCACACAGCGAAGATTTGACTCCATTTGGGTGATTGTCGACCGCTTGACCAAAGTGGCACACTTCCTCCCAGTAAAGACCACCTACACGGGAGCCAGACTAGCAGAGCTATATATGGAAAGGATTGTGTGCTTGCATGGAGTGCCAAAACGGATAGTTTCTGACAGAGGTACTCAGTTCATGTCACACTTCTAGCATTTCAGCTCAGCTTACCACCCACAGACGGATGGACAGACAGAGCGAACCAACCAGATTCTGGAAGACACGTTGACAGCATGTGCTATGCAGTATGACTCCACTATTCTAGAACCAGACTGGAGAAAGTCAAGTTTTCGGGCCCGAGATACTAAGAGAGGCAGAGCGACAAGTGCAAGTGATCCGGCAGAACTTGAAAGTGTCACAGTCACGGCAGAAAAGCTATGTCGATTTCAGAAGAAGAGATCTCACCTTCGAAGTCGACGACTTTGTGTATCTGAAGGTATCACCGATGCGAGGCGTAAAAAGGTTTAATGTCAAGGGCAAGCTAGCACCTCGGTACATTGGAACGGATGGGTGAAGTGGCTTACTGTGGGGCCAGGATCCCTAGGGCCACTCATCTAAAGGAATTAAACTACTCGATATGGAGAGTTATGATCCGACTGCTTTGGACTAGCCAGATAAGGTATAGGACGATGTAGTCAAGTAGTAAAACTACTCGTATTCGAATAGTATACGTGATAGATTACCTTAATGTAACCCTTCAGGTCGGATACGAGTAGTCTTTGTAATCAGTTTGTAACTCTGCTCCCCCAGTATATAAGGAGGAGCAGGGACCCCCTCGAAACAACTCAACTCACGTGCAATACAATCAAGCACACAAGACGTAGGGTATTACGCTACTCGCGGCCCGAACCTGTCTAAATCTTTGTGTTGTTCGTGCACTGTCGTTCCTATAACTTGGCGAGACCCACCAATTTACTCTCTGGGGTACCCCCAGATAGACGTGCTCGATATAAATCATCGACACTTGGCGCCCACCGTGGGGCGTCTCGCCGAAAGCTCACCATCAGGGACGATGGGATTCACCACCTTCAAGATCGCCGACGTCGAGGAAGGAGCCACCTTCGTTTTTGGTGCATGGACTTTCATCGCCGAAAGTGACGGTAGGTTCACGAGCTACCTTGCGAACAACCCTGGCTCCTACTCGACGACTACTCCCAATTCAATCTCGGCTCCAATTCCGAGTTTGATCTTAACACCAAGTTCGCTCGGGACTCCCCAAGTCGAGTCCGAGTACAACTCGACCCCAACAGAGGCAAGGATGACCCAGGAGCCCCACTCGAAGCCAAATCATCCCGACGACCTCGAGCTGGCATCAACGCCATTGAGGGACAACGATGATGACTTCACCATCCTGCTAAGTGATGCTCCTAACAACGTCGTGCCCCTACACCATCACGCTCACTTCAACACCAAGTTCGTGTTGGAGGAACCCCTCGTTCACCTCCCGTCCGGACTAGTCGTAACCAGAACACCAGGAGGACTCGCTGTTCACTGGCCTGGAGCGATTCCGGCCAACACCTCCCGGGTTAACGATTCAAGACTTGCCGCCGTCATACTGGAGGAACTGCCCTTCCAAGACGGCAAGACTGCATCACTCACCACTCCAACTGAAAGCTCAAGCGACAACTTCTCAACCACTCAGATCGTCCTCAGCGAATAAGACCCAAATCGTCAAGTGTTCATGGCTGGCAATGAAGACCAAGACACTCAATACGACCGCGAGCTGATCACCGACGTATCAGAAGAGAAATGCACTGCTGACGGAGAAACAGAGGAGCAAAAGACCTCGCGTCAAGCAAGGAACGCCAAGCGCAAGCAGAGGCATCTTAGCGCCGTGATACGCGCCAACGCCATAGGAAACCTTAAACAGGATTTCGATATGGTTGGAGACCAGTTAGTATCACAAAACGCGCCATTAAACATCTCTGTCGCAGCATAACTCATCAGGGCCATGCCCAACACCCCTGGCGCTAGACAAGTACTCTTACTCCTCGACACAGCTCAGAAGGCTACGAACAAAGCGAATCCTAGCTACCACACACCAGATACCAGACACCCAAACGCTGAGAGACCTCCCCCACATGAAGCTTCAATCGCTACCACAGGAGGACATCGACGTGACCAAGACGCTGATCGTAATCACCAGCAGGGGAGAGGACGCAGTAACAACCAAGACGATGCAAGGCCACGAGATCGAGACCTTCGCAACATCATCAATGACAACCGTGATGCTCGCTCTATCATTCAGTCGAGTCAACAGCTGCGCGTGGAATCTGAACTCCGTCGCCGTGCAGACTACGACCGCAACTACGGGCCTCCACCCCATCATAATTACAGAAACCGACCACGCGGTCAGGAACGCCATTACGATCGTCACGAAGAACGTCACAACGATCACCGACGAGAGCACCGTAATGATCGCCACCGACATCAAGAGTCCTCAAATCATGGCGATCGACCTCCCCAAAATCACAATCGTGGATGACAATACGACTCCAACCATAGCACCTCTAGCTTCCGGAGTGATCGTTCACCAAGTGATAAATATGACGGCTTCCCAGCTTTTTCTAGGCGCATAAAAGAAATCCAATGGCCAAGCAAGTTCAAACCTACAGGCATTGAGAAGTTCACGGGCAAGCAAGACCCTGAACAATGGCTCTGAATCTACTCTACAGCCATCCAGATGGCCGGGGATCCAACGACATCAAAGTCAGCTACTTCCCCGTTATGCTAGATACCACGCCCCTAACATGGCTTGAGGGCCTCCGCCCCGGGTCCATCGACTCCTGGGACGATCTCACCAGGAAATTCACCACCAACTTCCAGGGAACCTGGGCTCGGCCTGGAACCCCTTATGAACTGGCAGCTTGCAAGCAAGGAAAAGGAGAAGCCTTGCGAAAATACATCAAGAGATTCTTTGATAAAAGAGCTACAATCATGGATATCTCTGACCGGGAAGTAATCGACTGCGTTCATGATGGTCTCTACACCCGGGAATTACACCGTGAGTTCGGCCGACGTCGTCCAGAAAACATCAGCGAGGTACGATGCATTGTCGCTGAATGGGCAGACCAAGACGACCGTGAGCGGGAGCGCTTTGATAGACATCGCGATAACAATACCAACAATCACAACAAAGACAATGGCGACCGACGCAATGATCGCCCAAACAACCGGGACTTCAATCGCGATAACAGGAAGCGCAAGCCAAACAACACAGTCACGGCAGTCCAGCACCCTAGTCGTAAGACTCGTTCAGCGGCAGACGTCATGAACGGTCCTTGCCCTTACCACCCCAATGGCAAGCACACAATGGCAAAGTGCTTCCACCTAAAGCAGGAGTTCGACAAGCAAACACCAGATGCTCCCAAAACCGACAAGAAAAAGGAAGACAAAGACGACAAAGACCCTGGCAATAACTTCCCAAATGTTGAGAACGTCATAGCTGTACTATTCAGTGGAGAAACCCTGAACCGGTCGAAGCGCGCCAAGAAGCTCACCCTGCGAGAGATCATGGCGATAGAGCCTGTGTAACACCCTAAAATAGCCTATTTAAAATTTTTAGTAATTAATTGATTATTTAATGTCTTGTTCATAATTAATATAGGGTAAATAAATGATTTCTGAGAATTAAAATCAAATATAAGGTGTAGAAACATTTTTATTGCATTCATGTTGCTGCATTGAGTTTTGTATTGCCTGTGGTTCAAACGAGAGTTTAAATTTATTTAAATTCGAATTTGAATCACTTTGTTTGGAGCGTCAGAAAAGTTGTTTAGGCTAGAGTTCGCTTTTGCCCCCTGAACTCTTCCTCTGGTCCATTTCTGCTCCCCCTCCTCTCTTTTCTCCATCCAGCCCAGCACTCACCCTCACCGCGCCTCAGCCCAAACACCCCGCCGCTCTCCTCCACTTGGGCCGAAGCCCTGCGCACCACGGCCCGCCTCCTGTTTCCCCTCACGGCCAGCCCAGCTAGCCTCCACCGCACCAGCTCAGCTCGGCCCAGCATCCCCCCGACCCCTTTCCTCTCCCCCAGCCCATCAGCGCCAGCTCTCACTCCCCGCTCTTGGGCCACGCAGAGAGGAATCGGCCCAGCTCTGCGACCGCTCCCCCTCCCTCTCCTCTCACTACCGGACGGGCCCCACCTGTCGGGCTCATCCCCTACCTCCAGCCCATCGAGCCGGGCTTGGCTCCGAAGCGCGCCGCCGCGGCCCAAGCCTTGGTCTACCCCTCCGCGCTGCCAGTGGCCCTGCAGAAGCTTCCGCGAAGCTTCGCGGCCGCTCCCTTCCATCCGCGTGGCCTTCCCCGCATGGAAAGTGCGCCCCCGCATGGAAAACGAATCGCGCCGCCGGCTGCCGTGTGATTCGGCGTGACCCTCACGCCGAGGCCCCCTGGGACTATTTAAACAGAGCCCTCCGCACCCCTGAACCTCACCCATCCCCCTCGAACTCCAAGCCGCAGCACCTTCTCCTCCCTCCGCTTCACGCCGCCGCCATTGGCCCGCGGAGTCGATCTCCGGCGCCGCCGCCTCCTGCTCGACGAGAACCTCCCCAGGGAGTATCGCACGAAGGTAGTGATGCCGCCCGAGCCGTTCTCGTTGTTTTTCCAAATCCTCGGACCACCTGCGAGCTCACCTTCGTCTTTGCAGCGCCGCCGCCCGCCATTCACCGTCGCCGGCCGCCGTCACCACTCTTCTCTTGTCAAGATCTGTTGACAACAAAAATTGGCACCAGGAAGAGGCTGACATGTGGGCCGGAATCGTCGAAGAGATATCATTCGGCAAAGGAGTTTTTTCCCAGAAGCATTCGGCAAAGACGTTCTGCGGTCGGGAACGCATCGTCATTCGGCAAGAAAACTGTTCCGCAAAAGGCATTCGGGAGCGCGCGATGACGTGGATCAAGTATAAGGGAAAGGCTGGTTTGATTTGGAATGCAAGGCGGATACGGTGCCCCGGCGTTTATCTTTTTTAGGAAACAAATAATGTAATCGTAATCGATTAGGAGTCATGTCGAAACCAGGGTATAAATATAAACCCATGGTCATTGTAAAAGAGGAATCCAATCAATCATACAACAAACCGGCCCCGTGCCAACATCGAGTCCTTTAGTCGAGTCGTCGAGTTCTTTGAGAGGAGTCATCGATCCGTCGACCTCCGTAAGTACCGGCAACCCTGCATCATGCCTAGTATCATGCGGTGGATTTAGGCCTTGGTTCAGGAAGGTTCCATTGCTAGATCATGAGCCATGCGGTGGGCTAAGTTTTAGCTTGGAACAAGTTATCGGCTCTATTGGATTTTGGCAAGATCTGATAGATTCATTAAGTTACCATGTGTTGCTATGGATTTTACCTTCGTGTTCGATTCATTACAACACTCAATTGCCCAGTCTAGGTTGATTAGAATCGGCTCCAGCTCACGATGCTCTGCTTTTCATAGCCGAATTCGAAGTCAATCTAGATTGCCACGTGTTGCGGGTTCAGGCTCGTTGGTCTTGTGTAGATCTTGACAGAACCGGGTATCATGCGGTAGATGCAGGTTTTTGGGTCGTCTTAGAGCTAATCATCCGGTGGATTAGAATTCGATTCGATCTGATAGATCTATCATCATCGACGAAGCATGTTCCTTCTCCACGGAACCCGATTCGGCTATATAGCTGAATTCGGCAGTATCGTCACGAGTGAAACACGTCCACGGTTTTGTTTTTAAATAAAGAATGCTTTTAGCCTTCCATGTTTAGGGCGTATCATGCGGTGGATTGCCCTATTCTTGGTTGGTGGTGTGATTCCAAGCAAGTCGTATCATGCGGTGGATTAACTTGTTTGTTTTCATGCCTGACGGGTTGGAAAGTACCTAGACATGCGGTAGACTAGTGCTTTTAATCTATGCATTCTTGTTTATTATGAAATTATGGTCATGCTTTCGCCCTTTTATTTATCTATCATGCTTTGTTTCTCGTTAATCGGCTATGAGTATGCGTTACAATGTTCATTCGGCTGAAAGCCGATCTTTCGTCATGCTTACGTCACGCATTCGGTAGTGCGCTCCCTGCGTGCCTTGCCGATTGCCGAATGAGGCTTTAACTGCCGACAGATAGCTTCTCTGTAGCTATGTGTCGTTCGAAACTGGCTCCGTAGCCGCAAATATGGAACTGACTGGTATTGCCCGGTACGTTCCAGGTGTTATCTAAACATCTTTTCTCCCTTTGTCAGTTTCAGGAAAATTGACTGGCACGCTTTCGGATTCAAACGCTCGTGCTGCGTGCGAAGCCAGCTAATTCGGCTTGCTGTGTGCTTGGCGTGGGGTGCAGATTTTACGTCAACACACTTTTTGGCACGCCCGGTGGGACCCGACAAGTTTCGAAGATGCCTGAATTAAAAGACATTCTGGATGTCACTTTCGAAGAATTATCTGATGAACATCAACAGATGGTGAAGATTGCTGCAGATCAGTTCATCAAGAAGTGCTTGCTGTCTTTTGCTAAGAACAGGAGTGGTGCGCCGTTTCTCAAGTCAGATCTGCCAAGAGTTCTTTTGCCGGGACAATCTGATCTTACTGAAGATGAAGGAAGGGAGAAGCTTTCTAGCTTGTTGTACAAGGCTTTGGGAGAAACAATGACCAATCATAATGCTGCATTCCTGAACAGTTTTCGGCTCATACTGGTCAACATCTTTGGTCAGCACGTGGATAAGCCTTTTGAGCAAGTGCATGGGCAACTTGGTGGACCAACATATTTCAATGTTCAAGCATCGGTTCCGAAACGTCATGGTAAAGGTACTGAAGAAACTGAAGCTTCTGGAACCAAAGACGCGAATGGACAGCCGATTCAGCAAGAGCTTTAGCATGCATTGCCAAAACCTCGTACATATGGTGATATGGCATTCGGCACCACGGGAAATCCACCTGCTTCTGCTTATAAGATATCCCCTCTGAACAACAGGCTGCAAAGGGACATGTATGGAAACGGATATTCAGAGTTTATGGATTACAATGCTATCGACGCTCTCCCGAATCCTGGGTATGTTGGTACTGCAGGCATGCTTGCTGGAAGACCAGGGAATCAAGATACCAGTATTGACCTCATGGTGCAAAAAATGACCGATGTATTGCAAAATCAATTCGGTCTGAAGCCTAAAAATCAGGGGTACATGTACTCGTCTCCTTTCCCAGAATGGTACCAAAGGGTATCATTGCCGAATAGAGTCAAGGTGCCTACAGAGTTTACTAAATTCTCAGGACAAGATGATACTAGCACTGTGGAGCATATAGCTCGATATCTGATGCAGCTTGGAGAAGCTTCGGCAGATGAGGCTTTCAGAATCAGATACTTTCCTTTGTCACTGACGGGTCCAGCTTTTACATGGTTTGCTTCTTTGCCTGCTCAGTCGATTTGTACTTGGAAAGACCTAGAGCAGAAATTCCATGCTCATTACTACATTGGCAGTACCGAGAAAAAGTTGGTTGATTTGACCAGCTTAAGGCAGAGGAATAATGAAACACCTACGGAGTTCCTCAGGAGATTTAGGGAAACAAAGAGCATGTGCTTTTCTCTGAACATACCTGATGACCAGCTGGCTGGTATGGCTGTAGCTGGCATGCTGCCTGCCATTCGGGAGAAGCTATTCGGGATGGAGTTTGATGATCTGGGCCAGTTGTCACACAGATTGGCCTTAATGAGTAACCAGGCATATGGTTTCAAGAAAGATGCCAGATTTGCTAAAAATAATGATGTAGCTGACATCTATAACCAATTCCTTGAAAGAGCAGATCAAGAAGATGAGTATGAAGATAGCGAGGAGATAGCCGCAGCAGAGATAGTGTGGAGTAAAGAACCAGTCATGGTGAATCAGAGGTGGATTAAACAGAATAAGGGCACCTATGATTTTGATGTAACTAAGGCAGATAAATTATTTGATTATCTTGTAAAGGAAGGCCGAATCAAGCTACCAGAGGGGCATTCTATGCTTCGGCCTGATGGAGTGAAAGATAAGAGGTACTGTGGATTCCATGATAGAAATTCTCATTCCATCAATGAATGCAGGGTTTTTAGAGTGAGGATTCAGAAAGCTATCCAAGAAGGGCATTTGAAATTCGACAATAAGATGAAGTTGGACAGTAACCCGTTTCCTCAGAACATGGTTGGGTTCTCAATCAATATGGTGAGTACTGCCGAATCTGGAGAAAAGGGAAAGATGAGAGTCTTGGCGTCGAAGAAAGCGAAGCAGAGTGGCTCAGTAGATCCTAATCGGCAAATCACGATCGAACAGATTCGCGAGGAGAGACCTCGCTTCCCGAATAGCCAATTTGAAATTGGGAATTCTTCTAAACCCAGAGTCACATCGCGTATTCTCCTCAATAAGTGGCAACGTCAGCAAGAAAAAGAGCACTACCAGAGACGTGAATACGAGGAGGAGAAAAGAAGGCGCGAAGAAGAAAGGTTTGAGGAAGAACAAGAGGAATATGTCCAAGAACAAGAACGTGCACATTGGGATTGTGTTTTCTTCAGACACTGTTGGAACGAGGGTTTAAAGCTGCCTACGTGGAATAACTGTCCTGAATGCAATAATGGATATGTCGAACATAGGCAAAATGTTGCCACTCGCCGATCCGTCCACGAAAGAATTGGAAGGGTACATCCTAGTGATGATCGGCGTCTAAAAATATATAAGAATGATGATCAACCAATGAAAAGACGTGCTGATTATAGATGGATTGATCATGAGGACGAAGATCGTGAGTATGTTTGGCAGAAAGGACAGTGGTGTCCACCTGGTTTAAGAAGGAGCCAGAAGAGAAGAGTCCAACGCCTGAGGAATCAAGAATTGAAGCAAGCAGGAACCAGGATGAAATCGATATGGCGTCCAAAAGACAGGCCTGACGAATCGGGTCATTCGGCTCCTACATGCATGGTATGTTTCTTGCTGAATGAATTCATGGCTCCAGCTAATCAAATTGTACAGGAAGAGATATTGTCAGAAGTGGATGAAGCCGAGCAATGTGGGTTAATGGCACAATTGGTATTGAATAAGCAAGCTATTTTCGAGAAGCCAGTCCAGAATCGGCACATGAAACCACTGTACTTAAGAGGATATGTCAACGGGAAGCCACTAACGAAGATGTTTGTTGATGGTGGAGCTGCTGTTAATGTGATGCCATACAATACATTCAGGAAACTTGGCATGAGCCCTGGAGATTTAACGCCAACAAGCATAGTGTTGAATGATTTTGCTGGAAATCCTTCGGACACCAAAGGATGTGTACATGTATATCTGATGATTGGGTCGAAGATTCTGCTTACAACCTTCTTTGTTATTGAAGGCAAAGGGGCATACAGCTTGCTACTTGGAAGGGATTGGATTCATGCGAATTGCTGTATTCCATCTACTATGCATCAACAGCTTATTCAGTGGATAGATGATGAAGTGGAAATTGTCCCAGCAGATGATTCAATTAGCGTGGCTAATGTGGAACCGGCCTTCTGGGAATATCAAGGCATAGATTGCTTCTCAGGTAAGGACTGGGGAGAAGGTCCTGTTGAGCCAGTCAGCAGTGATCAACAGCCGATCAAAGCAGTCGGCTCTTTTAGTAATTTTTAATGGATAATCCAATCGATGGGACTGATGGGAAGCTAGGACGAGGATTTGTGTCGGCTGATAAATTAGAAGAAGTAGACATTGGAGACGGTGACAAACCAAGGCCGATATTCATCAGTGCTAGCTTAGATTCAGTTTTCAGAGAAAAGTTGATTGAGTTGTTAAAAGAATACAAAGATTGCTTTGCTTGGGGTTATTTGGAGATGCCTGGTTTAGATCGTTCCATTGTTGAGCATCGATTGCCGATTAAGCCTGGTTATAAACCTTACAAGCAACCACCCCGGAAAATCTACAAAGATGAAGTGTTGGCCGATGTGAAGAAGGAAGTGGAAAGATTAATAGCAGCAAATTTTATTCGGCCATGCAGATATGCAGAATGGATCTCTAATATTGTTCCTGTGTACAAGAAAAATGGGAAGATGAGAGTTTGCATAGATTTTAGAGATCTGAACAGAGCTACACCCATGGATGGATATCCAATGCCTGTTGCTGACTCGTTGGTTGATGCTGCTGCTGGATATAAAGTGATTAGTTTCATGGATGGTAATGCAGGGTACAATCAAATTTTTATGGCATTGGAAGATATAGCGAAAACGGCTTTCAGATGTCCAGGACATATAGGGTTGTTTGAATGGGTTGTCATGACGTTTGGTTTGAAGAATGCTGGTGCAACTTATCAGAGAGCTATGAATTATATTTTTCATGAGTTGATCGGCAAGATTGTGGAGATATATATCGATGATGTCGTGATTAAGTCATTGGATCATGAAGCACATTTGGCCGACATAAGGAAAACTCTAGAATGCACTAGGAAACATGGGCTCAAAATGAACCCAAATAAATGTGCTTTTGGAGTTTCGGCAGGAGAATTTCTGGGATTTCTGGTGCATGAAGGAGGAATAGGAGTTGGTAGGAAAAGTATGAAAGCCATTGATGAAGTTGTTCCTCCAACTAATCTTAAGGAATTGCAGTCACTGCTTGGTAAGATCAATTTCGTAAGAAGATTCATATCAAACTTATCACAAAAGATGTTGCCTTTCTCTTCACTGTTAAAGGTCAAGAAGGATCAGAAGTTTGTATGGGGCGACGAACAACAAAAGGCTTTCGATGAGATCAAGGAATACATGAAAGAACCACCAGTATTGGTACCTCCACAGCTAAACAAGCCTTTTAAGTTGTACGTGGCGGCCGATGCCCAAACTATTGGATCGGCCCTCATACAAGAATTCGAGGGAAAGGAAAGGGTAGTTGCATACCTTAGCCGAAAGTTGCTTGATCCCGAAACGAGGTATTCGGCTACTGAGAAGCTTTGTTTATGTGTTTACTACTCCTGTACAAAATTTCGGCACTACTTACTACATGCCGAATGCATTGTGTATTCAAAGTTTGATGTGATAAAACACATGTTGTCTATGCCGATTTTGAACGGAAGGATTGGCAAATGGATTTTAGCTTTGTCTGAATTTGAGTTAAGGTTTGAATCGGCAAAGGCTGTTAAAGGACAGATTATTGCTGATTTCATTACTGAGCATCGCGATTTATCAGTTAATTTGCTTGAAATTGCTCCTTGGGTATTATTCTTCGATGGCTCTTCATGTGACAAAGATGGTGGAGTAGGTATTTTGTTAATTTCACCAAGAGGAGAGGTATTTGAATTTGCTATTCCTATTCAACCTACTGTCACTAATAATCAAGCTGAGTATGAAGCGTTGCTCAGAGGACTTCAATACTTGAGAGAAGCAAAGGCCATTGCAGTTGAAATTTTTGGAGATTCAGAATTAGTCATAAGGCAACTAAATGGCGAGTATGAGTGCAGAAATGATGTCTTGAGGAATTACTATGAGGAATGCAAGCAAATCTTAAAGGAATTTCAGTCAGTAATTCTGCAGCATATTCCTAGGAGAGACAATGAAGAGGCAAACAGATTAGCTCAAGGTGCTTCGGGTTATAAAGAGCTTCGAGAAGTTTTTGCTAATGATGTACATGCTTTCGGGAGTAATCTGGCAGAAGATGATTGGAGAAAAGAGATTGCCGATTATCTGGAGAATCCATCCCGAAAGGTTTCTAGAAAGCTCAGGTATAAGGCTTTAAAGTTTGTTCTTCTTGATGATAATTTATATTATAAATCCTTGGATGGGGTGCTGTTACATTGCTTAAATCATGAAGAAGCAAAAAGGCTGATGAGTGAAGTACATGATGGGTTGTGTGGAGCACATCAATCGGCCTACCGAATGAAATGGGTTATTAGGAGATCTGGGTACTATTGGCCTACAATGCTAGAAGACTGCTTTGAATATTATAAGGGATGCCAAGATTGCCAGAGATTTGGAAACATTCAGAGAGTTCCAGCATCAGTTCTGAATCCTATTATCAAGCCATGGCCATTCAGAGGATGGGGAATAGATTTGATTGGCCAAATAAATCCTCCATCTAGCAAGGGGCATAAGTTTGTGCTTTTGGCAACCGATTATTTTACCAAGTGGGTTGAGGCAATTCCATTAAAGAAGGTGACGTCGGAGAATATGGTTGAATTTGTTAAAGAACATATCATTTACAGATTTGGAATTCCTCAAACAATCATCACAGATCAAGGGACTCAATTTACATCTTCAGAGTTCAGAGATTTTGCTGAAAGTATGGGCATCAAATTGTTGAATTCTTCTCCTTATTATGCCCAAGCTAATGGTCAGACAGAGGCTTCTAACAAGATTATGATTAAAATTATACAGAAGAAGATTGATCAGAAGCCGAGAAAGTGGCATTCGGTACTCAATGAGGCTTTATGGGCTTACCGAATGGCTCCACATGGGGCTACACAGACGTCTCCTTATGAGTTGGTGTATGGGCATCATGCTATCTTGCCATGGGAGATACAATTAGACTCAAGGAGAATAAAGTTGCAAAAGGATTTAAGTTCTAAAGATTATAATGATTTAATGATGGACGAATTAGAAGATTTGCATATGATTCGTCTCAGGGCCTTGGAAAATGTTGAAAAAAATAAAATGCGAGTTGCTAAATATTACAACAAGAAGGTGAAAGTCAAGCAATTTGCAGAAGGAGATTTGGTTTGGAAAGCAATATTGCCGATTGGGACTAAATACAGTGCATTCGGTAAGTGGTCTCCAAACTGGGAAGGCCCTTTCAGAGTGATCAGATGCGTGCCTGGAAATGCATATATCCTGAAAACTTTGCTAGGAGAGGAGTTTACTGCTGCCATTAATGGGAGATACTTGAAGAAATATTATCCTAGTGTTGAGATTGATCGTTGATTGAAGTATTCAATGTCAGAACAATTGAGACAGCCGGCATTCGGGAAGGAGCCGTCTTCAGAACAAATGTTGACAGAAGAAGAAATGGCCAATACCAGAGTGTATTGCCCTTAGTACAAATATTTTGCATCATGAATTTGACCAAGTTATCACAAAAAGGACTACAAAAGATAAGTTTTATTGCCGAAATTCCATGGTCCCCAGTACAAACTAATGGAACAGCTTGTTCAAAACGGACTGGGGATGAATGGAATCGGCAATGGCGGCGCCATGAGCATCAAGGCGATCTATGGAGGCCTCGATGTCGTCGATCTCCTCCGGGTTGCCATTGGCGAAGCCGGTCGGTAGCCTGGAGTAGTCGGTACCGGTGTGCGTCGACATGGCGACTAGGCCTGCGGCAGTGCCCAGACGGATGCCGTGCGAGGCCACCTCATCGATGCGGCCCGCCACTGCACCGAGGCGAGCTTCTGGTGTGTCCCCAGGAGCATTCACCTTGTTTGCCAGAGACTCGACCAATGTCTTCAGCCGATCGAGTTCGGCATCGCGATCTGTAAGATTACGAAGCAACAGCGGGTTAGTCCAAGGTCAGATTGAAGTTAAACGAACCGCAGAAATTACCATCGATGGTCTCGAGCAGCTGCTTGCGTTGGTGTTGCCACTCTAGATCTGCAATCCCGGCTTGTTTGGAGATGACCTCCAGCTCACGCCGAGTGTCGTCGCGTTCCTGCTTGAATCGGCGAGCGTCACTATCTGAATAGCGCAGATCCCAGTTGGACCTGGAGGATCGGCTAGATGACTCCGAAGAGTCACCTGCTACAGTCGAAGCCGCAGGTGGAACAGTAACAGGGTTCCATTGGATGAGCCTGAAAGCACAAAGAAAGTTGAGAATAAGGCAAAATCTGGAGGAAAAGATAAGGAGAGATAGACGGTCATCACCTCCGACGAGCGCCGGCGCGGCTCCCTTCGGCTTCGTCGACGGCCGGGCGTCTTCTGTTGTTGGACATCAGGGTTTCTTGGAGGTTACTGTGCTGGAAGAGGAAGAGACTCAGGCTAGCAGAGAGCTCGAGTTGAGAGGATTTGATGGAAGATTAGGAGCGCTCAAGGTTCTTATTTATGGAACTAACAAAGAGATCGTGGCCGAGGCTTAGAGTGCATATTCCGAAGAGTTCGGAAGGTGGAAAGGATTTTCCAGCCGATCGGTTCCCATGTCGTTTGGGATTCTTATCGAGTCGTATTCGGCTTTGACTGGATGAGATTCGGCTATGTCGTAGTTGAAGCGTTTTCGGGTCTGACGCTATTATGGCCAGCTTTGTCGAATGAGTTATCCACAATGGAGAAAAAACAGAGTTAAGAAATGGCAAGATTACAGGATTGATAAAACATTCGGCTATCAACTGTTTGTTACAATTACAAACCCAAGAACTTTGAGATTGCATTTTTGGCATTTGATATCATGTTGCTAATGTTCTCTAATAAGTTTTTGTCAGCTTCTTGGGTTCTAGCCAGAGCAGCAAGCTTTGCCTTGAGTTGTTTGTCTTCGTTTAGAGCTGCTAAAGCTTCCTTTCGCCTCTTCTCTGTTAACTTGGGAAGCTCGACTATCTTCTTCTTGTCAGCTTCAATTTCGGCCGATAGATCTCTCAATTCGGCTTCAAGTGCAGCTTTTCTGACCTCCTTCATTTCAAGTTCAGATTCCAATTTGGTCAGTAATTCCTTGCTGTTTTGAGCTTGAGTATACAGGTCTTTCACAGATTGTTTGGTTGTGGATCTCCTCTGTTCCAGAACTGGTTGAGAAGATTGGTTCTTTAGAGCCTGTTTTACTGCAACGTATTGTTGATCCAAATGAGAGACTGGTTCCAAAGAAATTTTGATATCGGCAGGGAGTTCTTGGTCAATGGTTTCCAATACATCCCTTAAGAGATCAGCATCTTTGACTTGATCTTGGATACTCTTATGCAGCAAAGCAAGGATATCTTTCAGCTTTGTTTGATTTTCTTCTGACAGAGCTTGGCCAGAAGATGTTTCTTCCCCTTGTTCGGCAACCAAGTCATCCATAGCGAAAGAATAGCTGGATGATGAAATGGTTTTCTCCTGAAAGATGGTTCTTGCCGAATTAGTAATAATCTGCTGAATAAAAGAGTAGAGAAAGTTAAATGATTATGTTTACCTCGTTCCTGACTTCCTGAATAGGAGAAGGAAGCCTTTCAGGCTCAGTTGGGGGATTCTGTGTATCTTGCTGAGGAGAAACTGGAAGGCTTCTTGGTGAGGATGGTGCTTCTGATTGGGGAAGAAGTTGCAAAGCTAAAGTTGAATCATGATGAGAAGAAGAGCTTTCCAAGATTGGATCCATTGAGGATTGTTCTGCAGTTAACAAGAAATGAGTGCCGATGAAAAAGAAGTTAAGAAGATAAAGTGGTAGAATTTTACCAATCAATGAAGCATCGGCAGGATCTGCACTGATTGCTGGTTGCTATGCTTTGGCCTGAAACCAAGGAGAAATAAAACTGAGTAAAATACCAATGGCATTATGGTCAAAGAAAGAAGGCTCTGACCCTGATAACCTTTTTGCTGCTTGTTCTTTTCTTCTTTACAACTGAGGGGGCAGTTAAAGAAAGGGTTTTCCTCTTGACAGATGATGGTCTAGTAAGTATTGGATCTGAAGAAGCTTGTCTAGCCATCAGCTGAGCCAAGGTAGGAGATTGGTGCCCCAAAGCAGATATTGGGCCTGTAGTTTTGTATAAAATTACCCTGGCAAGAGGGGCAGGTGTTATGTCCTGCAAAATAATAGAGTCAGAATCGATTGGGGTTAATGTTATTAAGACAGATGAAGGAATAAGCATATTACCTCTGCAGTTGGCTGATAATCAGGCATTAACTCAAGGCAGAAGGGATGGATTGGCATATTGAAGATATGATCATGGAATTCTTGCCACCAGAGAGTGAAGGAAGGATGGGCAGATATTATTGGCACAAAAGGATCAGGTGCATAAATAGTTCCACAGCATTTATAAGTAAAAATCCTTCTTGTCTCTGTGGAATCCTTGACAATCTCCCTAGGCCTGAGGAATTCATGGAGAAATAGCCTAGGGGGCACTTGGCCACATCCCAACTGTCTAGCCATCATGTTTGGCTGATAATATTCATAAGTGCTTTGAACCAGCCTCCCTCCACAGAATTCGGCTGGCAGGATGCAGGGCTGGATGAAGGCATTGAAAATTGCTACAGATTGTACATCAGTGCATCCAGTCTCAAAGCTGAATTCGCAAGGGAGAGTAAGATTGTCATTATCCAAATATGGGAACCAAAGAGGATGAGCAAAGCCTCTGAAGAAGAGCTCAAACAGTTCACCGATGTTCTTGTTGATAGATACAGTGGAAGCAGCTTCTCCATAGGTTTGACAACCTTTGGTTCTCCGGGCTTCTCCTTCTTTGTAATTGATTGAAGGGAAGTCTCGGCTGTTGAGGTCAATAGCAACGATTTGATGCATGTATAACTGCAGCCACATTTGGACAAACCACCAGGGACCATTTACACAGGGGATTTTCTTACTAGTGTGCATCAGGTTGGTGGTTTGATTGAGCATATGATAGACGCTTCCCAGGAGGTATTTCCCAAGTGGGATGACTTTTCCAGCAGCCAGCTCTTCAGCCATCACGATATGATTCAAGGTTGGCTCATTGGCTTTGCCACAAAAGACTGATCTGCATAGCCACATATTCAGGAAGGCCCTGTATTCGACATCAGTCAGAGGGCCATCAGACATATGGTTCTGAATGTATCTCTTATATCCAACCCCTGTTTTTACTCCTGTCTGCTTGGAGGAACCTTTATGGTCATATGGGTATACAGTTCCCGTAACATTCAGGCCGGTCATCATGTAGACATCGGCCAAAGTAGGAGACATTGGGCCATGACCAAAAAGAAAGGCATTTGCGCCATTGGACCAAAAGTGGCAAGCTACAATCAGGAGGTTCTCATTCTTTGGTGTTTCGGCTAATGACAGCTCCAGACAATGAGAAATACACAGATGGTCCCAGTTCTGTGTTTGGGGGCTTTTATCATCAGACATCCTTTTGTACCAATTTCTCCAGCCGGCAATTGGGGGCAAGGGCCAGTTCTTGAAGGCGTCTTGCCACTCATGAGGTTTTGTCAGTGAAATCTTGAAAGGAATCCTCTGAGATTCGGCCGCAATGATTTCGGAAGGGTCTGAATCCCCTACAGGGCCGAGGAAATAGGATGGAGCTTTTTCCTCAACGGGGATAAGGATTTCGGCAGCCAGGGCCTATCAAGAATGGAAGGGGATGAGAAGAAATTTAAGATGCAAATCGAAAGAAGAATGCCGAATGTGCTTGAGGGGATTGAAGCTTACCTGGAGGGCAAAATCTTGATTCGCCATTTGAAGATTGAATCCTGGAAGTCGATGACTTAGGGTTCGGATCCGGATGAGAGCTCTGAAGATTCAAAAGGAGAAGCGGGTGCCGAGCAGAGCTAACTTGGGAATGTTGAGTGCTTCTGGTCAATTCCGAGATAAAATTATCTTTTATCCCGAAATTGAAGGGGCATGTGTTGACACCAAAAATTGGCACCAGGAAGAGGCTGACATGTGGGCCGGAATCGTCGAAGAGATATCATTCGGCAAAGGAGTTTTTTCCCAGAAGCATTCGGCAAAGACGTTCTGCGGTCGGGAACGCATCGTCATTCGGCAAGAAAACTGTTCCGCAAAAGGCATTCGGGAGCGCGCGATGACGTGGATCAAGTATAAGGGAAAGGCTGGTTTGATTTGGAATGCAAGGCGGATACGGTGCCCCGGCGTTTATCTTTTTTAGGAAACAAATAATGTAATCGTAATCGATTAGGAGTCATGTCGAAACCAGGGTATAAATATAAACCCATGGTCATTGTAAAAGAGGAATCCAATCAATCATACAACAAACCGGCCCCGTGCCAACATCGAGTCCTTTAGTCGAGTCGTCGAGTTCTTCGAGAGGAGTCATCGATCCGTCGACCTCCGTAAGTACCGGCAACCCTGCATCATGCCTAGTATCATGCGGTGGATTTAGGCCTTGGTTCAGGAAGGTTCCATTGCTAGATCATGAGCCATGCGGTGGGCTAAGTTTTAGCTTGGAACAAGTTATCGGCTCTATTGGATTTTGGCAAGATCTGATAGATTCATTAAGTTACCATGTGTTGCTATGGATTTTACCTTCGTGTTCGATTCATTACAACACTCCTTTGCCCAGTCTAGGTTGATTAGAATCGGCTCCAGCTCACGATGCTCTGCTTTTCATAGCCGAATTCGAAGTCAATCTAGATTGCCACGTGTTGCGGGTTCAGGCTCGTTGGTCTTGTGTAGATCTTGACAGAACCGGGTATCATGCGGTAGATGCAGGTTTTTGGGTCGTCTTAGAGCTAATCATCCGGTGGATTAGAATTCGATTCGATCTGATAGATCTATCATCATCGACGAAGCATGTTCCTTCTCCACGGAACCCGATTCGGCTATATAGCTGAATTCGGCAGTATCGTCGCGAGTGAAACACGTCCACGGTTTTGTTTTTAAATAAAGAATGCTTTTAGCCTTCCATGTTTAGGGCGTATCATGCGGTGGATTGCCCTATTCTTGGTTGGTGGTGTGATTCCAAGCAAGTCGTATCATGCGGTGGATTAACTTGTTTGTTTTCATGCCTGACGGGTTGGAAAGTACCTAGACATGCGGTAGACTAGTGCTTTTAATCTATGCATTCTTGTTTATTATGAAATTATGGTCATGCTTTCGCCCTTTTATTTATCTATCATGCTTTGTTTCTCGTTAATCGGCTATGAGTATGCGTTACAATGTTCATTCGGCTGAAAGCCGATCTTTCGTCATGCTTACGTCACGCATTCGGCAGTGCGCTCCCTGCGTGCCTTGCCGATTGCCGAATGAGGCTTTAACTGCCGACAGATAGCTTCTCTGTAGCTATGTGTCGTTCGAAACTGGCTCCGTAGCCGCAAATATGGAACTGACTGGTATTGCCCGGTACGTTCCAGGTGTTATCTAAACATCTTTTCTCCCTTTGTCAGTTTAAGGAAAATTGACTGGCACGCTTTCGGATTCAAACGCTCGTGCTGCGTGCGAAGCCAGCTAATTCGGCTTGCTGTGTGCTTGGCGTGGGTTGCGGATTTTACGTCAACAAGATCTATCGCGGTGAGTTCACCGTAATCTCCTGGTTCTTTCGCCCCGCTCCCCGTCCCCAACCGAACCCCGACGAGCGCGTTCCGCCTCGCCGGAGTTGGCCGTCCGCTGATCACTGCCGCGCACTCCCCTCACGGCCCGGATGTCGTCTTGAACACCATAGGTGATCTCGCCGTTCCTCCCTGGTTCCGAATGTCCAAGCCGTGTCGTCTTTGGTGGTCGTAGCTCGACTTTGGCCTCGCTCCGGCGAACCTCCGCCGCGGCCATAGGCGGCGGCGCCGCCCCAGTCGTCGCCGTCGACTTCACCCCAGCCCCTTTCCCTAGCCGTCCGATGTAGATCCTATGGCCCACTTTTGATCTGACCAAAGTCAGATACCGGTCAACTTTGTCATGTTTTCTAAAGAGCCCCTGCTGTTTCAGTAAATTAACCCGCAGTCCACCGCAGTTATAAAAGTAATTACAACCAGGTCCTTTCTTCGCGTTTAACCCCCTGAGCTTTTAAAAATTAGAACCCACGGTCCAGCTCTGTTGTTTTTGCACGTTAACCCTCGTAGTTATACACATAATTACGTATAGGTCCTCGGTTTTTCGCAGATTAGTCCTTGGATCTTAAAAACCCCATAACTTTCTCGTTTTAGCTCCGATTACAGTGATTCTTGCGCTCCCGTGTTCGTAGCGAAGCGTAGATTATTTCTAAAACCTTCTCTTGTACTGTTTCTACTGTTTGGTGTACTGTTTCTAATAGAATACTTTTGTTTGCATGTATTGTCTTGTGTGGATGCTTGGGTGGTGATTCGTGTTCAGTCGGTGAGCCGTTCGCTTTGGAGTTTGAGTACGAGGACCTTCAGGAGCCGGACTCGCAGCAGCAGCAACACCTTGAGGAAGGAAAGTTATAGCATGGACAATCCTTGCTACCTACTCACTTGTAATACATTATTTCATACATGCATGTGTCTAATATGATGTATCCTTTAAGGTTGTACCTAGTTTTTCATTATCCTATCCTTGTTTACATTGGGTTTATTGCATTTGGGTAGAATTTTGCTAGGCGCAGCTACTATCACCTTTGTTTAATTGTTAAACTTGTATTAATGGTCCACTTCAACTCTAATGTTAAAACTTGCTTTTTAGCAACATGGATCAGGGAGCTAGGGCGTGTGCTTCATGCTTGGCCCTAGTGTCTCTCCGTAAGGACGGGTTCTTAAAGCGGCAACCCAGGAGCCTGTCGCCACCACCAGAACTATAATGGCTCTGGTCTTGGACAAGTAGCTTGTACGACTCTAGCTTAACAGTAGTTACCGATGGGCCGACGGCGTTATGGGAATCACTCGTGAGAGTATGGTTTGATCCACGAAGAATGGGGGTACTGTCGGCTATGCCTCGTGAGGCACAGTCCCGTGTTGGGAGCGTGAGTGCGGGAGCTCCACACGTTGCACTCTTTGTTTTGTTGTTGGCATGCGTTGCCGCGCTCTGGACGCCATTGACCCTCCTATCACTGCGCCCTGGGAGTCAGTCGATCTTGGTGCCTTGGATCATGCTGCCTGTGTTGTACCATAACGGCTACTGTTTTGTTTGGGTGTCTTGTGAAAAGCCTCGTAGCGTCCCTATGCGATCACACCTCGGAAGTGTGGTTTAAGAGGTTTGGCCACCTCGGCATGGTTGGGTTTAAAGTTCTTTTGAGCTTTTACGCGACTGGTGGGTAAAGGGCGAAACCTCTGAAGAGTGTAAATCTATCATGATAGCCTTGCTCAGGGTCACGAGCGGCCTGGATCCTTTTTGATTAGAAGATGATATTTATTTATGCTTAATGTCACTTACACATTATTAATTGGGTTATAACTGGGATTCATACACTTGTAGTAATTTGGATAATGTTAAAATAAACCAACTAAAAGTGCTAATGCAGTTAAGCCGTGTCTAGCCTTTTTGAGCCTTCATAACCCGTGCTATACTTGCTAAGTAATCATGTTACTTACACTTGCTACTTTATTCAACAAAATCCCGGACGGGTAACAGATTGGGATGTGCATGAGTCTGCTGCTGAGTTTCCAGAAGATCTATCGTACTACTGAGTTGTGTTCCCCCAGTCAGAGTCCCTGTGGAGTGCGGCTTCATTTAGAGAGAGTTTTTTTTAATCTTCCGCTGTATTGGTTAGTTTATTTATGATGCACTCTGATGTAAAACTCTTTTTATTCGAGTAATATATTCAGCATATGTTCTTTGTTTACCATATTTGTTTGCTATATGTGTACTATGACTTCCTGGGCACACATATGGCCACATTTGGGTTTCTGTGTAAATCCGGGTGTGACAGATTGGTATCAGAGCCGTGCTGACTGTAGGAACGCAGCCTAGTTAGAACGGTTGATAAAATCATTAGGGGACCACCATGATTCTATGTTACGGATTATATAGTTACGCTTTTTCAAAACTTGTGCTGTCGAGTCTTGTGTGAATCATGGTCTTAGGTGCTTGATTTTGTTGTCATTATGCTTATGTTTGATTTGGATTTTTGTAATGATTGTGATGGGCATAGACGTGAGTCTATCTCCATCTAGATATAGGACTAAGGCTTAAGGATATTAATGTTTACATAAGAGGGGGTATTTAATTCTCTTGCTCTTTATCTATCGAATCCTCTATCCTAACAAGTAGAAATCCTCTGAACACACTTGGATACGTTTAATGGAGTTCTGATAAGAATGATTTGCTAACGATAGATGGTGAACACAAGGAGGAACGCAGGTACTGGTGGAAGCAACCAGAACCCGAACCCGAACCCACCGCCTCCACCACCGCCACTCACCATGGAGCAGATGATGCAGATGCAGCTCCAGTTGACGCAGCAGATGGCCCAGACCATAGCGTTGATGCAACAGCAACAGCAGAACCCTCCTCACCAGCCTCACGTGCCGCCAAGAGACAAGAGAGGCGAATTTCTGAAGGGACGCCCTCCTACCTTCACCAAGGCCAGCGACCCTCTGCAGGTAGATGATTGGCTCAAGGCAGTGGAGAGACAGCTCGACATCGCGCTGTGCAACGACCGGGAGAAGATGTTGTACGCAGGAGGACAGCTCCAGGGACCAGCATTGGACTGGTGGGATTCATACCAGTACGCTCACCCCAACCGTGATCAGATCACCTGGCAGGAGTTCCATGACAGCTTCCGCTCCCACCATGTGCCAGAGGCCCTGATGGTCCTGAAGAAGGAGTTCCTGGCGCTGAAGCAGGAAGGGATGAGTCACCGCTTACCGTGACAAGTTCATCGAGCTGGCTCGTTACGCTCCAGAGGACGTGGACACCGACAGGAAGAAGCAGACCAGGTTCAGTGATGGCTTGCAGGATGCTCTGCAGTACCAGCTGATGTGCACCAAGTTCCCCAACTTTCAGGAATTGGTGGACAACGCCTTTATGCTAGAACACAAGCGCCGTTAGATAGAGGAGAAGAAGAGGAAGTTCCAAGGCCAGTAGTCAGGGAGCAGCAGCCGCCCTCGCTTCACTCCTCCATAGGGGAATCAGCAGATGGGGAGCCAGCAGCACTTCCAGGGCCAGTCCAGCTTGCTGAGTCGTGGCTAGTACCAGCAGCGCCCTCAGTAACCCCAGGCGCCACAGCAGCAGCGTTCCCAGAATCAGGTGCAGAATGGCCCAGTTCAGCGCAACCAGGTGCAGCCAAGGCCTGCTCAGCGCACCGGCCCAGTTAGCACTGCACCAGTGGGACCGAGGTGTTTTTACTGTGATGAGCCGGGACACTACACCAACGCTTGTCCCCGCAGGGGCCAGAATCCTATTGGGCAGAACAACAATCAGAGGGCTGGGCAACCGCAGAACCAGAATGGGAATCAGCAACAAGGCCAGGCAAACCATGGACAGCAAAACCTGACTAGGGGCAAGCTTAACCACATGGATGCAGAGACTGCCGAGGGTGCTACTGACGTGGTCGTGGGTACGTTCCCTGTCAACTCAACCCCTTCAACCGTTTTGTTCGATTCTAGAGCTTCGCATGCTTTCATATCTGCTGCTTTTGTGAAAAAGAACATGATGTCATTACGACCTATGTCAAACACCATGCTAGTTAGCTCACTAGGTGGGGAATAATGAGCCACTTTACATTGTACCCATGTCACCATCACAATAAGGGGGGTAGACTTCGAGGTGTACCCGATCGTGCTGGAAACCCTTGGGTTTGACTTAATTCTAGGTATGAGCTGGTTAGGCAGATATGATGCAGTGATCCAATGTTCCAAGAGAGCAGTGCAACTGACAGCCAAGACTGGCGAGAAGGTGGAATATCAAGCAGCCAGTTCCTCGGAACAGAGTCAAGTCAATCAAGCTGAGGGTGCAGCTCTTGAAGACATCAGAGTGGTGGACGAGTTCCCGGATGTGTTCCAAGATGAATTGCCAGGTATGCCCCCGGAATGCGAAGTTGAATTCGTTATTGAACTGAAACCTGGCACTGCACCTATAGCCAAGAGGCCATATAGGATGGGAGTAAAGGAACTAGCAAAGCTTAAGGAGGAGTTGGACGCATTGCTAGCCAAAGGGTACATTCGTCCGAGTTCTTCACCATGGGGAGCACCGGTGTTGTTCACGGATAAGAAAGATGGGACACAAAGGTTGTGTGTGGACTATCGAGCCCTCAACGAAGTGACCATCAAGAACAAGTACCCGTTGCCCAGGATTGATGATTTGTTCGATCAGCTGAAGGGAGCTTATGTGTTCTCCAAGATAGATCTTCGATCGGGCTATCACCAGATGAGGATCCGCTCGTCAGACATACCCAAGACCGCTTTCACCACTCGGTACGGGTTGTATGAGTTCTTGGTCATGTCTTTTGGATTGACCAACGCTCCTGCATACTTCATGTACCTGATGAACAGCGTGTTCATGGATTACCTTGACAAGTTTGTGGTGGTATTCATTGATGACATCCTGGTCTTCTCCAAGAATGAGGAGGAACATGAGGAACACTTGAGATTGGTGCTGCAGAGACTCCGAGAACATCAGCTGTATGCTAAGCTGAGCAAGTGTGAATTCTGGTTGAAGGAAGTGGCATTCTTGGGTCATGTGTTGTCCAATGGGGGAGTGGCAGTCGATCCGAGGAAGGTCAGTGATGTGTTGAGCTGGAATCTGCCTCGGGATGTGAGCGAAATCAGGAGTTTCCTTGGGATGGCCGGATATTATTGACGGTTCATCGAAGGATTCTCCAAGATTGCTAAGCCCCTGACGACGTTATTGGAGAAAAATGCCAAGTTTGTCTGGACTGAGGAGTGTCAAGCCAGCTTTGAGGAGTTGAAGAAGAGACTAACAACAGCCCCAGTGCTGATTCTGCCTGACATAGCCAAGAGCTTCTCTATCTACTGCGATGCATCCCGTTCAGGACTGGGGTGTGTACTCATGCAGGAGGGGAGAGTTGTGGCATATGCTTCGAGGCAATTGAGGAAACATGAGCAGAACTACCCAACACATGATCCGGAGTTGGCAGCTGTGGTACATGCTCTGAAGATTTGGAGGCACTACTTGATTGGTCACAAGTGTGACATCTACACTGATCACAAGAGCCTCAAGTATGTCTTCACTCAATCAGATCTGAACATGAGGCAACACCGATGGTTGGAGTTGATCAAGGACTATGATCTGGAGATCCACTACCACCCAGGAAAGGCTAACTTGGTGGCAGATGCGCTGAGTAGGAGAAGTTATGTGAACAAGATCACCGGTCACTGTCTGCCAGCAGAGCTCAGCTTGGAGTTTGAGAGGATGAGTCTGGGATTTGTGACTAGCATCACAGAGATGGCAGTAGAACTGACTCTGGAACAGGAGATCCAGAAGGGTCAGTTGAAAGATGAGAAGATCAAGGAGATTGTTGAGCACGTTGCTCTAGGAAAGGCCCCTGGTTTTCGAGTGGATGATCAAGGAACCTTGTGGCATGGGAAGAGGATATGTGTACCCAACATAGCACAGATCAGGGATATGATCCTGAGAGAAGCACATGATTCCGCTTACTCAATCCACCCGGGAAGTACCAAGATGTACCAAGACATCAAGGAGAGATTCTGGTGGTATGGATTGAAGCGTGATGTGGCAACCTATGTGGCTCTATGTGACACATGTCAGAGAGTCAAGGCTGAACATCAGAGGCCAGCAGGGTTGCTCCAGCCCTTGAAGATACCCGAATGGAAGGGGGAAGAAGTTGGTATGGATTTCATCACAGGTCTACCTCGCACTCAGAGAGGTTTTGACTCCATTTGGGTGATTGTGGATCGCTTGACAAAGTGGCACATTTTCTTCCAGTGAATACCACTTACACAGGCACCAGATTAGCAGAGTTGTACATGGAGAGGATTGTGTGCTTGCATGGGGTGCCAAAGCGGATAGTGTCTGATCGGGGTACTTAGTTCACATCGCACTTCTGGCAGAAGCTGCATGAATGGACAGACAGAGTTGTACATGGAGAGGACACTAAGCTGCATTTCAGTTCAGCTTATCACCCGCAGACGGATGGACAGACAGAGCGGACCAATCAGATCTTGGAGGACATGTGCTTTGCAGTATGGTGTCAGTTGGGACAAGAGTCTGCCCTATGCAGAATTCTCGTACAACAACAGCTACCAGAAGAGTCTGCAGATGGCACCATTCGAGGCTCTGTATGGCAGGAAGTGCAGAACAACACTGTTCTGGAATCAGACTGGAGAAAGTCAAGTTTTTGGGCTGGAGATACTCAGAGAAGCAGAGCGCCAAGTGCAAGTGATCAGGCAGAACTTGAAGGTGGCACAATCCCGGCAGAAGAGTTATGCTGATGTCAGGAGGAGGGACCTCACCTTCGCGGTCGATGATTTTGTGTACCTCAAGGTGTCACCGATGAGGGGTGTGAAGAGGTTTAATGTCAAGGGCAAATTGGCGCCTCGTTACATTGGACCCTTCAAGATTCTGGAACGGATGGGTGAAGTGGCATATCGGCTAGAGCTACCTGAGCAACTAGCCGGAGTGCACAACGTGTTCCATGTGTCTCAGCTGAAGAAATGTTTGCGGGTGCGTGAAGAGCAGATCCCGATAGATGACTTGAATGTGCAGGAGGACCTCACCTATGATGAGTATCCAGTCAAGATTTTGAAGGAGTCTAAGAGGGTGACAAGAAACAAGGTTATTCGGATATGCAAGGTGCAGTGGAACCGACACTCAGAGGATGAGGCGACTTGGGAAAGAGAAGAAGACCTCAAGGCCGAGTACCCACATCTCTTCGCATCCACGTCCAAATCTCGAGGACGAGATTCATCTTAAGGGGGGGTAGGTTTGTTACACCCTAAAATAGCCTATTTAAAATTTTTAGTAATTAATTGATTATTTAATGTCTTGTTCATAATTAATATAGGGTAAATAAATGATTTCTGAGAATTAAAATCAAATATAAGGTGTAGAAACATTTTTGTTGCATTCATGCTGCTACATTGAGTTTTGTATTGCCTGTGGTTTAAATTTATTTAAATTCGAATTTGAATCACTTTGTTTGGAGCATTAGAAAAGTTGTTTAGGCTAGAGTTCGCTTTCGCCCCCTGAACTCTTCCTCTGGTCCATTTCTGCTCCCCCTCCTCTCTTTTCTCCATCCAGCCCAGCACTCTCCCTCACCGCGCCCGGCCCAGTGGCCCAGCACCCCGCCTCGGCCCAAACACCCCGCCGCTCTCCTCCACTTGGGCCGAAGCCCCGCGCACCACGGCCCGCCTCCTATTTCCCATCACGGCCAGCCCAGCTAGCCTCCACCGCACCAGCTCAGCTCGGCCCAGCATCTCCCCGCCCCCTTTCCTCTCCCCCAGCCCATCAGCGCCAGCTCTCACTCCCCGCTCTTGGGCCACGCAGAAAGGAATCGGCCCAGCTTTGCGACCGCTCCCCCTCCCTCTCCTCTCACTGCCGGACGGGCCCCACCTGTCGGGCTCATCCCCTACCTCCAGCCCATCGAGCCGGGCTTGGCTCTGAAGCGCGCCGCCGTGGCCCAAGCCTTGGTCTACCCCTCCGCGCTGCCTGTTGCCCCGCAGAAGCTTCCGCGAAGCTTCGCGGCCGCTCCCATCCATCCGCGTGGCCTTCCCCGCATGGAAAGTGCGCCCCCGCATGGAAAACGAGCCGCGCCGCCGGCCGCCGTGTGATTCGGCGTGACCCTCACTCCGAAGCCCCCTGGGACTATTTAAACAGAGCCCTCCGCACCCCTGAACCTCACCCATCCCCCTCGAACAACAAGCCGCAGCGCCTTCTCCTCCCTCCGCTACGCGCCGCCGCCATTGGCCCGCGGAGTCGATCTCCGGCGGCGCCGCCTCCTGCTCGACGAGAACCTCCCCAGGGAGTATCGCACGAAGGTAGTGATGCTGCCCGAGCAGTTCTCGTTGTTTTTCCAAATCCTCGGACCACCTACGAGCTCACCTTCGTCTTTGCAGCACCGCTGCCCGCCATTCACCATCGCCGGCCGCCGTCACCACTCTTCTCTTGTCAAGATCTATCGCGGTGAGTTCGTCGTAATCTCCTGGTTCTTTCGCCCCGTCCCTATCCCCAACCGAACCCCGACGAGCGCGTTCCGCCTCGCCGGAGTTGGCCGTTCGCTGATCACCGTCGCGCACTCCCCTCACGGCCCGGATGTCGTCTTGAACACCATAGGTGATCTCGCCGTTCCTCCCTGGTTCCGAATGTCCAAGCCGGGTCGTCTTTGGTGGTCCGTAGCTCGACTTTGGCTTCGCTCCGGTGAACCTCCGCCGCGGCCATGGGCGGCGCCACCGCCCCAGTCGTCGCCGTCGACTTCACCCCAGCCCCTTTCCCTAGTCGTCCGATGTAGATCCTACAGCCCGCTTTTGATCTCACCAAAGTCAGATACCAGTCAACTTTGTCATGTTTTCTAAAGAGCCCCTGCATACCACCTTGACTTCACATCTCAAACAGCCGTAAAGTCCCAGGCTCTTGCTGACTTCACAGTCGAATGGACAGAAATTCAAAATTCTACGACAACTACTCGACCTGAGCACTGGGTCATGTATTTTGATGGATCACTCAAACTTGAAGGAGGAGGCACAGGCGTACTTCTTATATCTCCTAAAGGAGATCAACTCAAATACGTTCTACAAATCCTGTTTCAGGTCACCAATAATGAAGCAGAGTACGAGGCTATGCTGCACGGGCTCCGCCTGGCCGCATCACTCGGTATCAAGCGACTTGTTGTTTATGGCGATTCGGCTATGGCCATCAACCAAGTTAATAAAGACTGGGACGCTTCTAAAGAGACAATTGATGCTATGTTCACGAGGTTCATAAATTAGAACAAAACTTTCTAGGCCTGGAGTTTCACCACGTCGTTCGTGACTATAACGTCGCCGCATATGCCATGTCAAAGCTAGGATCTCGACGAGCCGACGTCCCAGCAGAAATATTCGTCCAAGAACTACTCCAGCCATCCATTAAGGGACCAGCACGAGCTGAGACCATGCAATCCCAGTCCCAACCAGAAACTCAGATCATGGTAATTGACACTGACTGGATGACTCCTTTCATCGAGTACTTGAAAGACCACAAATTGCCAAAGTAGAAGCTAGAGCAAATACGTATTCAACGACGAGCTGCTAATTACGTAGTAGTGGACAATGTACTCTATAGGCGTGGGGCTTCAGCCAACGTCTTAATGAAATGCATCACAATTGACCAAGGAAAATCCCTAATACAAGAAATTCATAGCGGCGTGTGTGGTAATCATGTTGCTTCACGAACCTTGGTCGGCAAAGCTTATAGAGCAGGTTTTCTCTGGCCAACAGCCAAGCACGATGCAGTGGACATCATCAAAAAATGTCAAGGATGTCAATTCTTCGCACGACAAGCTCATGTTCCAGCACACGACCTCAACACCATCCCACCATCATGGCTTTTCGCTTGTTGGGGTCTTGATCTCATTGGCCCGCTTACCAAAGCTCCAGGTGGATTCGAGTGGCTCGTTGTAGCCATCGATAAATTTACCAAGTGGACCGAAGCAATGCCCTTAGTAAACGCTAAAGCCGGTAATTTGATCAAATTCTTTGATGGTATTGTCCAGAGATTTGGAGTTCCTCACAACATCATCACAGACCTAGGCTCTGTATTCACCAGCGAAGAATTCCAAGACTATTGTGACAGATACTCCATTGAGATACATTATGCTTCAGTTGCTCATCCTCGTGCCAACGGACAGGTGGAAAAGCGAATGGTTTGTTACTGCAAGGGTTAAAACCCAGATTATATGAGCCTCTAAAGAAATATGGTGGAAAATGGGCAAAAGAGTTGCCCGCGGTGCTTTGGGGGCTACGCACCCAACCCAGCAGGGCTACCGGCCAATCACCATATTTCCTGGTTTACGGCTCCGAAGCAGTTATGCCCACTGATCTTTTATGGGAAGCTCCGCGTCTGGAGAATTACGATGAACAACTCGCTCATCAAAAAATGTCTCAGGATGTTGATGGCATCGAGGAAGCACGAGTAGCAGCTCTTATTTAGAACACGTGTTATCTTCAAGGATTACGTCGCTTTCATCAACATTCTGTTCAACCTTGATCCTTTACTATAGGAGACTTGGTACTACGCCGAATCCAAAAGACTGAAGGGTTGCACAAGCTTATGTCTCGATGGGAAGGTCCTTTTCTTGTAAAACAAGTCATTGGACCTGGTACGTACCGGCTGCAAACCCCGGAGGGAGAGGAATTGCCAAATGTATGGAACATAGAGCATCTCCGCAAATTTTACCCGTCACACGGGACATTGTATTCGAGTCATTGTAAAACAACCCTTGTTCACAAATTAATAAAGTTATATTTCCCTGTCATCTACAAGTTATGGCATCTTTTATCTCATTAGATAAAACTATACCATTTACATACAGGCGCTAGTCGTCGTGTGGTATCCGAGTAGTTTTCTACTCCCACTCAAAACAAACCAGGATTCCCTTTTAAAAGGAGGTATCAAAACACCTAAAAATCCTGGATGAAGTTACCCTCACCTATACATGGTTGAAGGCGATAATCTCTTTTCTTTTGATTCTGTGGCTCTCTCAGCGAAAGCTTCAAGAATTAGTATTATACCAACTATACTCATTTTTCCTCTCCCATAAAAGTCACCTAAATGTGCTCTAAAGTACTAAGAAGTACAATATACTTATGCTTATGTGCATAACTTTTCTCCCTGCATTAGCAAAATTGCTAAACCTTAACAAGGTTTGATTTAACTCCTTCTAGTTGCGAACCTTGTACGACCACTGGACTACTTAAACTGTAGTCACTCATTAATTATACTACCCACAGTACTTTGCATACGCACAAACTATTGGATATTACTTACACAGTAGTATTTCCAAACGATTACTTTAAACAAGTATCAAACATTATATACATGGACAAGTATTCATATCGGATGCAAAATAGAGTACTTAAATGAGTACTTCAAGTTACAACGCAGATCTACTCTAACGAGTCAATGAAAGTATCTGCGACTGGCTCTGTTTCTTTCACGAAATCTTTGAATCCTTCAATGTCCATTCCTTCTGGAAGCTCTACGACTTCAAGTTTGGCGTCTGGATTGTGTGCCTTCACCATCGCTAACAGCTGATTGATGCACTCCTTCATGGTATTCTTGCAAAAATCAGTAATTTGTCCAGGCACTGCGCTGATTCGCTCCAATAATGACTGGTTAGTCGTAGCTACACCCTCTGGTGTTACCATGTCAATGATGGGGAGCACCGCCTCTTCTATGGCCTTCTCCTCAGCCTGGAGATCCTCCACTTCTTATTGTTTGGCTTGTTGTCCCGCCAAGGCCCAGGCGCAAGCTTGTTCTATGTCAACATGGATCTGATGCTCCTTGGCAAATTTTCCATTCAGATCCTCGAGCTCTTTCTCCAAGCGGGCACAATCTTCGGTTTTGGATTGTGCCAAGTTATACCACGATGTGTTGTTGCTCTATTCTTCAACCAATTCTTTTTTCAATCCTGCAGAGACAAGACAAGTCTATGATTACACTTCATACGACTAAATTAATGATCAATGCCCGGTTACGAGTATCCATTTGAGATTTTTCATCTCCCATTCCCTCGAGTTGTTTGTGTAATCGAGAAACCAAGTCTTGATTATCAACTCGAGCTTTTTCCCGCGCCTCATAGGCAGCCGCAAGATCTTCTTCGAGTTCTTTTATTCGAGATCCCAGACTTGCATCTTTGTTCTTCTCCCATTTATCCACCAAAGCCTGCATTTGATGTTAGTTAATAACTACTATATTAACTATTTTCTATTAAGCTTTCCTCTTACCAGAGCGGCTTCCAAGTGTTGCTTCAGCTGCATTGCTTCATTGTCATTAGCCCTCCCTTGTGGCGGTGGAGTACTTTGTTTGATAACAATATTGGCGACTTCCTCAGCCTCCAAACCAACCTTCATGATTTTACAAGCATTGTTCATATAAAATTCCGGGAAATATACAGAGCAAAGGCTATATGATTTACCTCCACAATTGACGGCGGCCTTTCGGCATCTCCCTGGTTTGTGGTTTCTACGGGGTTTGCCTCTGAAGCTAGATTGGCATCAGATGCCTTTTTCTCTGGTGATTGGTTCAATCTTGAAACCCCGCCACTCTCATTGACAGCACCAGGGATGACTTCTTCTTCACCATGCTCTGTTTCTTCAGCTTTCTTCAATTGTTCTTGCTGCGCATGCAGCGCGCTCGCAAGTGCGCCAGATGGAACCCTTCACAAAGAATGCAAGATTCGACAACTAAATGATGGCTCAATTAAAAGGATATTCGATTTAACAAACTTACTTTGTCAGCGCGGTGGTTTTTGGCTTAAAGTTGAACTTCTTCAATTTCAGCACGCCCACTTTGGAGCTGGTTGTGCTCCCTGTGGTACCACTCGCCATGGCACTTGTGGTTTAGGAGCTTTTAACAGCGGTGATAAATTTGGAAAGCTTGATATGCTGACCTTCTTCTGCTCCAGGCACATATGCTCCTGAAGGGGTATCTGTTCGAGGCCGAGTAGTTCTCTTCCGTTTTACCCCTGAAGGGGAACTTTTGGTACTATTTCTATATCCTCTGTTTTTTAGAAATAGTACGTCCAAATTAAATGGCAGAACGGATAAAGTACTCAAATTTTATTATGAAGACTCCTCTTACCTTGAAGATTAACTTGCTTGTCATCCGATGCTGCTGCCTTCTCTTCGGATATTGCTTCAAGTTCTTCTACACTGTCAGCAATCACCTCAATTTTCTCATTGGATGGCTCTGACTTGTCCGAAGAACTCTCTCCGAACTTCTCCCAATCTTGCTGAGACAAGCCACCAACTGGCCCATCAGAATCAGTGGCCGACTACACCAGAAGAATCAACATTGAGACGCATGTTCAGAATAACTGAAATTTAAAGGCTGTGAGTACTTACAGAACTTGGAGATTGGCCTTTACAGAATTCCTTGGCGATGTATGGCTTCTTGTTGTTCACATTGCTAAACATGCGCGATAAGCGCATTAGAACGGTCTCATCTGAGAGCTCTTCTGGCACCATGCGGGAAGGATCTGTATTTCCCTCATACTTGTATCCAAGATTGATACGCTCTTGGAGTGGTTGGATTCTTCTCTTGATAAAACTGAATGCTATCCCCACTACAGTCAAGCCTTTATTCTTCAAAGATTGAACTCGCTTTAGCAAAGCGGGCACATCATTGGCTTTCTTCAGTGGTTGGCTTGGTGTTCCAATCGGATAGATCCCTTGGATACCATCCATCTTTGACAGGATAACTTTTTCCATGATTCCCTGCTGTATTACAATTACACAGGAACAAGATTAGTGTATAACAAAGTACATTGATCGTAAATACTATAGAAAGAGTACTCATTTTTTGACTACTCACCGATTATGAACCACTCGGACTTCCAGTCTCCACACGATTCCTTAAGGGGCATGGAGAACCACTATTCTTTCATCCTTTGGCAGAATTGAATTCCCTCTCCTCCAACCACTTCCATCCTTTGGAAATTTGGATGGGGCTTTACATTATACAAAGTGCGGAATAAAGTAAGATTCAGGTTGATGCCAAGGAATGTTTCACAAGCGTGCACAAAGACAACAATATTCAGAATCCCATTAGGATTCAGATGATCGAGTTGGAGTTTGGAAAAGTCAAGGAGCTCACGGAAAAAAGATGAGATTGGAAGGCCAACTCCGCGCTCACAAAAAGACATGAACAAAGGAATTTCATTTGTGTTTTCAGTGGGAAATTGTGCATTGAAGCAAGCTCTCCACTCAAGAGTTTCCCGGGATAAGAGCAAACCTTGCTCCACCAGGTCATGGAGATCTCCTTCCTTCGCAGTGCAATACTTCCAAGCATCAGCGGGAGAAAGATGAGTTTTGCAATCCGGCTTTGTGTTTGGATCTACCAAGGGAACCCTCTTCCTTGGTGCCTTCTTCTCCGCAGGCTTAGCAGCAGCGGCTTTCTCTATGTTTTTGGCATCAACTTTCTTTTGGCTCATGGTTGCGGATCGAGTTAAGACTTTACTTTTCTCTCGCATTCACAAGAGAAGAAAGCACGGAAAGTTCTAAATGACAAGAAAGCTACGATGAGGAGACAAAAGGCAATAGCGCTACGCTCAAGGTTACGAAAGAAATGAAGGTCTCACTTCAGATTTATAACTTTCGGTTAGGGTTACTGTTTTGAACAGTATCTACGGCGTATCGCATTCTGTTACATGGAAAGACTTGGTTTTTCGTAAGTTAGTTTTTCCCAGCGTAAATTTCGGATTCCATTACAACAGAATCCTGGTGATTAATCAGATCTTCAAATCAAAGATATTTTTTGATTCAAAGCTCGGGGGCTGCTAACGGATAATCTGGGATTTGATTTCCCTCCGAGATTTAAGGCGGAAAACTGTAGAAAAAGATCTTTGACTGGTTTTAACAAAACCACTCGTAGATACGGAATTACAGTTGATCAATTCTTACATTTGAAGACAACTTGAAAGTTGTTATGCTTACATGGATGCTCGAAAAAGCACGCGGATTCTTGTGAAAATAATTATTGAGTATGTATTAGTATCCATGGCTTGGAGTAAATAAAGGGAGCAGAGCTTGATCCAAAGACTACTTAAAAGTACTCGTGGATTCAGAGTTGCATTTGAAAGATACAATTTCTTTTAGGTCTATTATCCTTTATTCAAGATTTTTGACTAGTTTTAACAAAACTACTCGAAAGACCAATGGTCTTACTTTATTCAAAGCTTTTGACTAGTTTTAAAAAAACTACTCAAAATTTGATGGATGCATCTACTCGAAGTGCACCATTAGACTACTCAGATGAAATTCAAGATTAGTTTTTTGAACCTTCAATTACTTAATGAGTACATGGAGGCTCGGGGGCTACGCTTATTTGGTGTTTCAAAAGAGGCGCTTTAAAGAAATTGTTCATTAGAAGAGATTTGAGCGTCTTGGGCTTAGCTCTAACTACTCGAAAATGTTAAAAAGATTCAAGAGTTGAAGCAAAGGCGCAAGATGCTCGGGGGCTTGTGGGGCCAGGATCCCTAGGGCCACTCATCTAAAGGAATTAAACTACTCAATATGGAGAGTTATGATCCGACTGCTTTGGACTAGCCAGATAAGGTATAGGATGATGTAGTCCAGTAGTAAAACTACTCGTATTCGAATAGTATACGTGATAGATTACCTTAATGTAACCCTTCAGGTCGGATACGAGTAGTCTTTGTAATCGGTTTGTAACTCTGCTCCCCCAGTATATAAGGAGGAGCAGGGACCCCCTTGAAACAACTCAACTCACGTGTAATACAATCAAGCACACAGGACGTAGGGTATTACGCTACTCGTGGCCCGAACCTGTCTAAATCTTTGTGTTGTTCGTGCACTATCATTCCTATAACTTGGCGAGACCCACCAATCTACTCTCTGGGATACCCCCAGATAGACGTGCTCGATATAAATCATTGACACTTACCGGCTAGAACTACCTGAGAAACTGACCGGAGTGCACGACGTGTTCCACGTGTCTCAATTGAAGAAATGCTTGCGGGTACCTGAGGAGCAAATCCCGACTGATGAGCTGAATGTACAGGAAGATCTCACCTACGATGAGTATCTAGTCAAGATTTTGGAAAGATCCGAGAAAGTGACAAGAAGCATGGTTATCTGGATGTGCAAGGTGCAGTGGAACCGACACTCAGAGGACGAAGCCACTTGGGAAAGAGAAGAAGATCTCAACACCGAGTACCCTCAACTCTTCGCATCCGCATCCGAATCTCGAGGACGAGATTCATCTTAAGGGGGGTAGGTTTGTAACACCCAAAAATAGCCCATTTAAAATTTTAGTAATTAAATTGCTTTTATTGAATTTCTCATTTTTAATATAGGTTAAAAAATTATTTATGAATATTAAAATCAAATATAAGTGGTAGAAAATATTTTTGTTGCATTCATGCTGCTGCACTGTGTTTTGTTTAATAGCATGTTAAGTTGAAATTTAAATTCTGTTTAAATTCGAATTTAATTTGCATTTATTTGAGCCCTAAAAAGTTTATTTCAGCCGAGTTCGCTTTTGCTCCCTAAGCTTTTCCTGGTCCGCATTTGCACCTCCTACTTCTCCCCCGAGCTCAGCCCAGCCCCCTCCTCCTTTTTCCCCGGCCCAAACTCTCCCTCTCTCCACCTGGGCCTTCTCCCACCGAGCCGGCCCAGCAGCTCTGCGCTGGCCCAAGCCGCGCCAGCCCCTTTCCTCCCCCTCCTCCTCTCTTCTCTCTCACTGACGCCAGGGCCCACGCATCGGAGCTTTCTCCTTTCTCTCGCCCGATGCGCCTTCCTCCCCAGCGCCAATTCCGGCGTGCTCACCGGCCGCTGTGGCCCTGCTCCGCACCCGTGGGCCTTCCTAGAAGCTTCCCCGAAGCTTCATCGGCCCCCACCCTTCCTTTCCCGGCGCGCCCCCACAAGGAAAGCTCCGCTCCCCGCTTGGAAGGCTCAGATCGCCGCCGACCGTCAAGGATCCTCGAGCTCGCACGCCGATACGCCCCCCTGGGCTATAAACCCCCCCCCCCCACCAGCGCCCCAATGCCAAACCAAGCCCATCCACCGAGCTCCCGAGCTCCCCCCTGCGCCCCTAGCTTTAAACCGCGCCACCCGAAGCTCTCCGGCCGTCGTCGCTTTCCCCTCCCGGCCGCCGCTCCGACCCTCCCGACCCCCAGAGTAGCTTCACGCTTCGGTAAGCAACTTCCCCACCCCTCTAATTGACCTATTCGCGCCCCCTTGCTGCGCCAGCCCCGTTCACCCGAGCCGCCGACCGCCACCTCACTGCCTCGAGCCTCGACTTGCACCCCGCCATTGTACTCGCCACTCATCACTGAAGCTGTAGGGCCAAACCCGACTCCATTTAGTGGCCCCTAGCTCGAGATCCACTCAACTCCGGCGAACTGTCGCCAGCGTCGCCGCGCCCCTGTGTCGCCGGCGGCAAGCACATCCCCCGAGCGACCCTAGCCACTGGATCTCAATCCGACGGCCCTGATCCGCCCGAGCCCCAGGTCAAAGCCCAGGATAACGGTCAGCCTTGCCCTTTTTTCTAAAGAGCCCCTGCAAGTTTTAGGATTCAACCCGCAGTCCACATCTGTTCAAAAATAATTACAAGTAGGTCCTTAATTTTTATGGAAAGCCCCCTGACCTTTTTAAAAATAGAACCCGCGGTCTGAGTCAGTTACTTTTACGTGTTAGCCCTCGGGTTTTAACGCCTAATTACGCATAGGTCCCTATTTTATTTCAATTAAGCCCATGGAACTTTTTAAAAATTTCCAGCACGTCCCTAGAACTTAGAAAACCCATATCTTTTTCGTTTTTGCTCCGATTAGAGTGATTTTCACGTCATGTGTTCGTAGTGAAGCGTAGAATATTTCTAAAACCTTTTTATATACTGTTTCAACTGTTTGGTTTACTGTTCTAATAGAATTATATTTGCTTACATGTATTGGTATGCGTGTATGCTTGTGGGGTGCTTCATGTCTAGTCAGTGAGCCGTTAGCTTTGGAGTTCGAGTTCACGGAGGACTTTCAGAGCAGGACTCGCAGCAGCAACAACACTTCGAGGAAGGCAAGTTATAGCACGGACAATCCTTGCTACCTAAACACACCCTTTACAATTATTTAATTTCATATGCATGTGTCTAATTTTACTGTCCCATTAAGGTTGTACCTAGTTTTGTATATCCTATTCCTTTGATAACCTTGGGTTTATGCATATGGGTAGAATCTTTGCTAGGCGCGGCTACTGTAACCATTATTTAATTGTTAATATTGACTTAATGGTTCACTTCAATGTTAGTGGTAAAACTTGCTTTTTAGCAACATGGTTTAGGGAACTAGAGCATGTGCTGTGTGCTTTGCTCTAGTGTCTCTCCCTAAGGTCCGGTTCTTAAAGCGGCAACCCAGGAGCCTGTCGTCACTGGCAGAACAATTATGGCTCTGGTCTTGGTCAAGTAACTTGTATGTCTCTAGCTTGCCAATGGTTACCAACGGGCCGACGGCGTTGTGGGAGGCAAGGTACGGGGTGTTTCCGGATTCCACCGAGGACGGGTGATCCATCGGCTATGTCTCGTTAGGCACAGTCTCGTGCTGGGAGTCCCTGCGATGGGGAACTCCACACGTTGCGCATGGATGGGTGTGATGCCCGCGCTCAGGACGCCATCGACCCGCCTATGGTGTGACTCCGTAGGCGTACGTCGATCTCGGTGCCTATAGTCTCACTGCCTTGTAGTACCCAAGCGGCTACTGTCTTGTTAGGGTGTCTTGTGAAAAGCATCGTAGCGTCCCTATGCGATCACACCTCGGAAGTGTGGTTTGAGAGGTTTGGCCACCTCGGCATGGTTAGGTTTAAAGTTCTTTTGAGCATTTACGCGACTAGTGGGTAAATGGCGAAACCTCTACAGAGTGTACATCTATCATGATAGCCTTGCTCAGGGTCACGAGCGGCCTGGATCCTTTTTGATTAGAACATGATGTCTATTTATGCTTAATGTCACTTATACTTTATTTAATTGGGTTGCAACTGGGTTTCACATACATGTAGTAACTTGGATCATGCTAAAATGAATCAACTAGAAGTGCTATTGCAGTTAAGCCTTATTTTGAGCCTTCATGTACCCGTGCTATAATTGCTAAGTAATTGTTTTACTTACACTTGTCATTATTCAATAAAATCTCGGATGGGTAACAGATTGGGCTGTGCATGAGACTGTTGCTGAGTTCCCTGAGGACCTATCGTACTTCTGAGTTGCGCTCTCCCACTTAGAGTCCCTGTGGACTACGGCTCCGCTCTAGTTGAGAGTTATAGACTTCCGCTGTAATAATCATTTATGTCATACTCTGATGTATACTATTTTATTTCGAGCATTTGTACTATGTTTATCATATTTATTCGCTGTATGTGTTCTGTGGACTTCCTGGGCACACATATGGCCTCATTCGGGTTTGTGAAAATTCGGGTGTGACACGTAACGACTGCCAACACCTGTCTGCTGGCCCTGGAACTACCTCTTCTTCTCCTCTATCTCACGGCGCTTATGTTCTAGCATCACGGCCCCCATCCACCAGTTCCTAAAAGTTGGGGAACTTGGTACACATTAGCTGGTACTGCAGTGCATCCTACAAGCCATCACGAAACCTGGTCTGCTTCTTCTTATCGGTCGCCACATCCTCCGGGGCATAGCGAGCGAGCTTGATGAACTTGTCACGGTAAGCGGTGTCACTCATCCCTTCCTGCTTCAGCGCCAGAAATTCCATCTTCTTTAGGGTCATTAGAGCTTCTGGCACATGGTGGGAGCAGAAGCTGTTACGAAACTCCTGCCAGGTGATCTGAGTACGATTAGGGTTAGCGTACTGATATAAATCCCACCAATCCAGTGCTGGTCCTTGAAGCAATCCTCCTGCATACAACACGTTCTTCTGGTCGTTGCACTGCGCGATGTCGAGCTGTCTCTCCACCGCCTTGAGCCAATCATCTGCCTGCAGGGGGTCGCCGGCTTTATTGAAGGTAGGAGGGTGTCCCTTCAGAAATTCACCCCTCTTGTCCCGGGGCGGTATGTTAGGCTGGTGAGGTGGATTCTGCTGGTGCTGCTGCATCAATGCCATGGTCTGGGCCATCTACTACATCAGCTGGGTCTGCGTGAGCATCATCTGCTCAATGGTGGGAGGGGGCGGTGGTGATGGTGGCTGGTTCTGGTTGCCTCCACTGCCACCTGCGTTACTGCTTGTGTTCACCATCTATCATCAGCAAATAATTCTCATAAAAACTCCATTGGACATAACCAAGTAACTCAGATTTTATGCAGAAGGGACTTAAGAAGATTATCAAACTTGTCAGGATATGATCTACTGATGGAGGGCTTGATAGAGCAAGTGAAATCAATAACCCCTTCTATGCAAAACTAATGTCCTTAAACCTTAATCCAAATTCTAGATGGTGGTAGACTTGCATCTATGCTCATCACAATCATTACAAAGATCCAAATCACGCATAAGCATAATGACAACCATATCAAGCACCTAAGGACATGATTCACGCAAGAATTGACAGCACTGGGTTTTGAAAAAGTGTAACTAGACGATCCATATCACATAATCATGGTGGTCTCCTAAGTTTTAATCAACCGTTCTAACTAGGCAGTGATCCTACAGTCAACACGGCTCTGATACCAATTTGTCACACCTGGATTTACACAGAAACCTGAATGCGCCATATTTGTGCCCAGGAAGTTATAGTACACATATAGCAAACAAATATGATAAACAGAGAACATATGCTAGAATAAATAGAGTTTTACATCAGAGTTTAACAAAAGTAAACTAACCAATACAGCGGAAGACTAATAACTCTCAACTAAGCGGAGCCACAATCAACAGGGACTCTGACTGGGAGAACGCAACTCAGTAGTGCGGCAGATCTTCTAGAAACTCAGCAGCAGACTCATGCACATCCCAATCTGTTACCCATCTGGGATTTTGTTGAATAATAGCAAGTGTTAGCAAGTATAGCACGGGTGTATGAAGGCTCAAAATAAGGCTAGACATGTCTTAACTGCATTAGTACTTTTAGTTGGTTCATTTTAACATTATCCAAGTTACTACAAATGAAGGAAATCCCAGTTGCAACCAAATTAATGAAGTGTAAGTGCCATTAAGCATCAATAACCATCAAGTTCTAATAAAAAAGGATCCAAGCCACTCGTGACCCTGAGTATGGCTATAAAGATAGATTTACACTCTGCAGAGGTTTCGCCCTTTACCCACCAGTCGCGTAAAAGTTCAAAGGAACTTTGCACCCAACCACGCACATCAACACTTCCGAGGTGTGACTGCATAAGGACGCTACGAGGCTTTTCACAAGACACGCTAACAAAACAGTAGCCGCTAGCTTAACAAGGCGGTGAGACTCTAGGCACCGAGCTTGACTGATGCTTAGGGCGCAACATGAGGGGGGCAATGGTGTCCAGGGCACGGGCTATGCAAGCCAACCAATGCGCAACGTGTGGAGTTCCAACACGAGGACTCTCAACATGGGACTGTGCCTAACGAGACATAGCCAACGGATATACCGTCCTCGAGGGATCAAGAAACACCCTTTTACCTTGTATCCACTAACGTCGTTGGCCCCTCGGTAACTACTGTCAAGCTAGAGCCGTACATGCTACTTGACCAAGACCAGAGCCATTATAGTTCTAGTGGTGGCGACAGGCTCCTGGGTTGCCGCTTTAAGAATTGGACCTTACGGAGAGACACTAGAACAAAGCACAAAGCACATGCTCTAGCTCCCTAAACCAAGTTCCTAAAAAGCAAGTTTTATCATTAATGTTAAAGTGAACCATTAAGTCAAGATTAACAATTAAACAATGGCGATAGTAGCTACGCATAGCAAAGATTCTACCCATATGCAAAAACCCGAGGTAATCAAAGGATAGGATAATCAAGACTAGATACAACCTTAAAGGTACATCAATTTAGACATATGCATGTATGAAATATATTATTACAAAGTGGGTAGGTAGCAAGGATTGTCTATGCTATAACTTGCCTTCCTCAAAATGCTGCTGGTCCTGCTCCTCGAAACCCTCCTCGTATTCAAAGTCCAACGCAAACGGCTCACCGACTGGACACGAATCACCACACAAGCATCCACGCAAGCCAATACATGTAAACAAATATTATTCTATTATAATAGTACACCAATCAGTAGAAACAGATCAAAAGAAGGTTTTAGAATTAATCTACGCTTCACTACGAATACATGAGCGTTAAAATCACTCTAATCAGAGCTAAAACGAAAAAGATATAGGGTTTCTAAGTCAGAGGGATCTGCTGGCAAGTTTTTAAAAGTTCCTGGGGCTTAATTGTGAAAAACTAGGGACCTAAACATAATTTTGTATAAAAACCCGAGGGCTAAACTAAAAATAGACCGTGGCTGTTCTTCGGGTTGTAAAGACAGGAAGATCACGGGCTTAATCAAAAAACCAGGGATCTAGTTGTAATTATTTTTGAACGAGGCTGGATGGCGGGTTGATTCTAGAAAAGCTGAGGGGCTCTTTTGAAAAGACGCAACGCTG
This sequence comes from Echinochloa phyllopogon, assembly GCA_033239725.1. Lineage (NCBI taxonomy): Eukaryota > Viridiplantae > Streptophyta > Magnoliopsida > Poales > Poaceae > Echinochloa > Echinochloa phyllopogon. Next base: position 31,851,571 of record BTCW01000014.1, on the reverse strand, counting down.
ACCGTTATCCAAGGCTGGACTCAGGGGTGAGGGTGCACGCGAGCCATTGGATCTAGATCCAATGACCCGGATTGGATTGGGCAAAGGGCTGCCGGCGGGAACAGAGGGACGGTGGCGCGGCTAGCGCGCACGGCGGCGGGCTCGCCGGTGAGACTCAAAAACGGGCTAGGAGGCTCGATTCTCTTCGCGGTTTGGCCCTACGGACTCGTGGCAAAACAACAACTTATTTGGCTAGCTCTCAACGACAGTTGAGCGGCGACGAAGACGCACGGCAGCGAACAACAGAGGCGGAGCTCCGGCGAGGCGGTGCGCATGCTACGGGGCGAAGGAGTGAGCAAGAAACGGCTCGAGGCGGAGCTTACCTTGGCGCGAAGCTGCCCCTGCAGTCCAATTAGCCAATGCGCGTCCACAGGAGCCGACGGCGCGGTGGTGAGCTTGGGGAGATGGCGGTGGCGCGAAGCGGGGAGGAGGCACTGGAGGGGGCTTGGGGCTCGTGGGGAGGCTCGGTGAAGGTCTAGGGCTGCGGAGGCGCAACTTTTATAGCCCGTGGGAGGGGGTCTTGGTGTAGGTGCCAGGCCCACGGATCGGGGCACCGGCGGCTGGGGTTTCCATGCAGGGAAGGGTTTCCATGCATGCGTGGGGCTAAGGAAGGAAGGAGAGCGCGTGGGAAGGTGCAAGGAAGCTTCGGCGGGGCCCACAGGCGCGGGGGAAGGCGGCTAGGGCAGGTTAGGTGCGGTCGGCGGGAGGAAGAAGGAGGATCTGACGGGCGGGGCCCGCGTGTCGGGGAGAGGGGACGTGGCGCAGGCTGGTACGGTCTGATGGGCCGAGCAGCGCAAGCTGGCTAGCGGCCCAATCGCGGAGGCGGGGACTGATGGCCCACGGGGAGGCAGCTGGGCTGGAGCGGGCGAGCTGGTTCGGTCGGCGTGGTGAGAGAGGAAAGGCTGGCGGGCTGGGCCGACGCTGGCGCTGGGCCGCGGGGAGAGGGAAAAGGGAGGGGAGCTGCTGGGCTATGAGCTGGAAAGGAAAATAGAGGGAGCGAAAGTGATTCAAAGGAATAGTTCAGGGGGCGAAAACAAATTCAGGCCAAAACAACTATTCTAGGGCAAAAAACAAAAGCAATTCAAACTCGAATTTAAACTATATTTAAATTCTTGCTTGAACTACTAAGCAAACAAAACTCAATGAAGCAGCATGAATGCAACAAAAAATTTTCTATACCTTATATTTGATTTTAATTTCTAGAAATTATTTATTTACCCTATATTAATTATGAGCATAAATAATAAAATTAAATTAATTACTAGAAATTTTTAAATGGGTAATTTAGGGTGTTACACGGGCCAATAAACTAACTCTCTGAGAGATCATGGCGATCGAACCAGCTACCCCAACATACCTGAGGTGGTTAGAAGTCCCTATCACGTTCTCCAGAACTGATCAGTGGACTAACTTCAGCAACCCAGGAAGATATCCACTAGTCTTTGATCCAGTCATGGCGCAAGCCAGACCGACCAAAGTACTCATCGACGACGGCAGCGGGCTTAATGTCATCTTTACGAAGACATTCAAGAAGATGGGACTTGACATCACCAAGTACATGATGCCCACAGAGTCACCATTCTACCGCATTGTACATGGCAACGCAGTGATACTCCTAGGTCAAGTCACGCTCCCAGTCACCTTCGGAACAGAAGCCAACTTCAGGACCGAGTACATCAAGTTCAAAATGGTAGACTTTGAGACCTCGTACCCTTGCCAAATTCATTGTAATTCCACACTATATGTACCTCGTCCTCAAGATGCTAGCTCCTAAAGGAGTCATTTCCCTAAAGGGAGACCTGAAGATTCCTCACGACTGCGACATTGAAGCTGTCGAGTACGTGGCCACATCGCAAGTCCTGATTCAGATGCTAGAAGTAGATGCCTTGGCCAATAAGTTGAAGGAGGAAGACTTAGAGGTCCCAAGCAAGAAGCTTGCTAGTACTAACTTCAAGCCGTCTGAAGAAGTACAGATTAAGACTATTGATCTTCAGACAGGCGACTCGTCTAAAACTCCTCTAATAGGAGCAGACTTAGATTGTAAATAGGAAGACGCGCTCGTCAAGTTCCTTCGTGAAGATAAAGATATGTTTGCTTAAAAGCCATCTGTTATGGCTGGTGTACCAAGGGAACTTGCCGAGCACAAACTTGATGTTTATGAGAAAGCAAAACCCAAAAAGCAGTGATTAAGATGCTTTGCTCAAGATACACGCGATGCCATTAAGGCAGAGATCGCGAAACAACTCACGGCGGGCTTCATTATAGAAGTCTTTCATCCTGAGTGGTTGGCTAACCCAGTACTGGTTCGCAAGAAGAATAATAATGAGTGGAGGATGTGTGTCGACTACACGGATCTCAACAAACACTGCCCGAAAGACGCTATGGGTCTGTTGCGCATTGATCAAGTCGTCGACTCAACTGCTGGCTGCGCACTACTCTGTTTCCTTCATTGCTACTCTGGTTACCACCAGATAGCCTTGAAAAAGGAAGATCATATCAAGGCAGCCTTCATTACACCCTTCAGAGCGTACATCCTTTGGATTGAAGAATGCCGGAGCTATGTATCAACGAGCCATACATAAGTGCCTGACTACTCAACTTGGGCGTAATGTAGATGCATATGTTGATGATGTGGTCGTCAAGACAAAAACATTCAACAATGTCAGGGAGTTTCAGTGGAAACTGAACCCGATCAAGTCTGTCTTCAGAGTACCATCAGGAAAGCTACTGGGAAGCATGGTCAGTCACAGAGGAATCGAAGCAAACCCGACTAAAATCACGGCTATCCTTAACATGGAAGCCCGAAAGAGTGTCAAAAAAGTGCAGAAGCTTACTGGTTGCATGGCAGCCCTCAACAGATTTATATCAACATTGGGAGAAGAAGGCCTCCCCTTCTTCAAACTACTCAAGAAGCAATACCAGTTCTTATGGACTGAAGAGGCAAACCAAGCCTTTGTACAACTTAAGGCTTATTTGTCTACTCCACCAGTACTCATGGCGCCAACCACAGGAGATCACCTATATCTATACATTGGGGCTACCACACACATAGCCAGTACAGTGATCATTGTTGAACGACAAGAAGAAGGCCATGTATTCCCAATATAGAGGTCAGTCTACTACATCAATGAAGTAGTCTTGTTGTCCAAGATTCGTTACCCTCATGTCCAAAAACTACTCTACGCGGTCTTCATCACCTCACGGAAGCTAAGGCAGTACTTCCAAGCCTTTGACATTACAGTTGTCACCAAGTTCCCTCTAGGTGAGATTTTAAACAATCCTGACGTGATTGTAAACAATCCTGGGGCTTATCACCTTGATTTTGTTCCTAAGACAGCTATCAACTCCCAAGCCCACGTTGATTTCACGGTCAAGTGGACAGAAGTCCAGTATTCCAGATCGACTACTCGCCCGGAGCACTGGGTCATGTATTTTGATGGATCGTTGAAACTAGAGGGTGGAGGAGCAGGCGTTCTACTCATATCCAAAAAAGGTGATCAGCTCAAGTACGTCCTACAAATTTTGTTCAAAATTACTAATAATGAGGCAGAATACGAAGCTATGGTGCACGAGCTCCGCCTGGCTGCATCACTTGGCATCAAGCGACTAGTTGTCTTCGGGGATTCTGTTGTGGCCATCAATCAAGTCAACAAAGATTGGGATTGCTCCAAAGAAAACATGGATGCTTATTGCGCGGAAGTCCACATGCATGAGCGTAATATCTATGGCCTGGAGTTCCATCATGTCATCCGCGATAACAATGTTGCTGCTGATGCCCTCTCCAAGCTAGGATCACACCGTGCGGATGTACCAGCAGAAGTATTCATCCATGAACTACACCAGCCGTCCATTAAGGAGCCCGCACCTGATTCAAGTACTCCTGATCAACCCTAGTCGGAACAAGAAATCATCATCATTAACACCGGCTGGATGACTCCTTTCATTAACTACTTGAAGCATCAAAAGGTTATGAAAGATGAAAAAGAAAAAATGTGCACCATCCGTAGAGCAGCGAACTATGTTGTGGTGGACAACACGCTTTATCGACGTGAGGGCTTCAAACAACATTCTGATGAAGTGCATCACAGCTGATCAAGGTTGCCCATTATTAACAGATATTCATGAAGGTGTATGTGGCAATCATGTCGCCTCCCGCACACTAGTTGGGAAGGCTTACAGGGCTAGATTTTTCTGGCCATCAGCCAAAGCTGATGCATAAGACATGGTTAAGAAGTGGCAAGGATGTTAGTTCTTCACTCGTCAGGCTCACATCCTAGCACAAGAGCTCCACACCATACCTCTCTCCTGGTCATTTGCTTGTTGGGGCCTTGACCTTATGGGTCCGTTGGCAAAAGCTCCTGGTGGTTTCGAGTGGCTCATGGTAGCCATTGACAAGTTCTCCAAATGGATTGAAGTCTTGTTGTTGGTCAAAGCAACTGGTGAGAATATAATCATGTTCTTCGATGGCATTGTCTAGAGATATGGTGTTCCTAATAACATCATCACTGACTTGGGATCAATCTTCACTAGGAAAGAGTTCTAAGACTATTGCAACAAGTATAACATCTCCATCCACTATGCTTTAGTGGCTCATCCACGTGCCAATGGACAAGTTGAGAAAGCCAATGGCTTGCTACTCCAAGGGTTAAAGCCCAGACTCTACGACCATTTGAGGAAATACGGGGGCAAGTAGGCCAAGGATCTACCCGCAGTACTCTGGGGGCTTTGCACACATCCTAGTCGTGCAACCGGGCAGTCGCCATACTTCCTAGTCTACGGTTCTGAAGCAGTCCTAGATGCTGATCTTCTTTGGGAGGCTCCTCAACTAGAAAACTACGATGAGCAACTAGCCCAGCAAGAGAGATTTCAAGATGTTTATGGCATTGAGGAGGCATGAGTTGCAGCTCTTATTCAGAACACGCGTTATCTCCAAGGCCTGCGACGCTACCATTAGCGCTCTATCCAACCTCGTTCCTTCGTCATAGGAGACTTGGTACTTCGGAGCATCTAGAAAAGTGATGGCTTACATATGCTTATGTCACGCTGGGAAGGTCCATTGATTGTCAAGCAAGTTATTGGGACTGGAACATATCGCCTCGAGACTAAAGAAGGTGAAGACTTGCCAAATGTATGGAACATATCTACGGAAATTTTACCCATAACCTGGTATTATGTAAATTCTTTGATGTAAACTTTGTGAATCAATGATCAATAAAGATGATCTCCCCTTGCCAACTAAAAGTTGCAATGTGTTTTTACTTATCGCCATTAGAAGAACCTACATTAGAAAGGCCCTGTGTAAGCTTGCTTGTCAACAAACACTAGTCGCGACACAAGCCCGGGGTAGTCAGTATTTTACACAAAGGATCCAAGACTACTTTTATGAATGTGGCGCTAAGCCTTAGAAGTCTTGGTTGAGCTACCCCAACTCATACTTGGTTGTAGGTGCTTGTCTCTTCTCCTTTGATGTTCTACTTTCTTTAGAGAGCCTGAGGATTTCTAGTTGTATGTACCCGACTATGAGTTTACAACAGTCTCTCCAATGTTAACACTATAGGAACTCAAAAGAGTTTTACCCCAGACGTGTTTAGGAGTACATCAGTACTACCTCTTTGTGTAAATGCGTACTCTATACTACTACTCATAGTACTTTAGGCTAAAATAGTCAAATATGACTTTAAAAGCCAACTTTTGAAATGTTTGCAGAAGCAGACAATTCAAAAACATACTCATGCAACAAGCTAAAGTATTCAAATATTCAATCAACCAGATAAATTACTACTACTTAACCAGTAGTTATATAACACGTCTTGTTTGAATTGTGTCATTACACTACTCCTCTAAGGAGTCGATAAATTTCTCCGCTATGGGCTCGGTCTCTACGACTAGAGCTTCATACTAGTCAAATGATACTTCTTTTGGCAGCTCAACTACTTCAAGTACGGCCATTGGATTATGAGCCTTCACCATGGCAATTACTTTGTTAATGCAGTCCTTCATAGTATCCTTGCAGAAACTAGTAAACTGGTTGGTTGTATCCGCATGTTCAGGAGTTACCATCTCCAGGATTGGAAGCATGGTGTCTTTGAGTGTTTTGTTTTCCGCTTGCAGACTTTCCAGTTCCTCCTACTTGGCTTGTTGGTTTTTCAAGGCTCAACTCATGGCTTTCACCAGATCTATGCGGATTTGATGCTCTTGAGCCCAATCTTCCGCATTTTTTGTCGCCAGCTTATCTAGGTTATCGCATTCTTCCAACATCCGTTGGAGGGCATTATACCAAGAGGTGGCGGTACTCTTTTCGTCAACAATATGTTTTTTCATCTCTGTACACAAGCAAAGGTGTCAATTCATCACAATATACAACAATGTCATAACTACTCTATCATCAGATAAGAGTACTTACTCATCACTTGGTCCATCAAGGAGCGGTTTCGGGTGTCTAGTCAAGACCTTTCATTGCCTAGACCTTCAATTTGCTTGTGGAGATTATCATTCATCTGCTGATGCTTCACTCGAGTGGTTTTGCGGGCTTCAAAGGCAGCCTTCAGATCATCTTCCAGTTCTTTTACTCGATCTTCAAGACCAGCATTATTGATTTCATTCACTTCATTAGCAAGGGCCTATACTACAATGGTGAGCTTTGAATAAAGTATTATGTCATTTATGGAACTACAAAAGTCAGGGTGATTACCATGGCGGCTTTGAGATGCTTCTTCAGCTGGGCGGCCTTGGAGCCTTGATTTTCTTCTACAACATTAACCTAAAGGATAATCAGTATAGTGTTACAACAAGCATAAGAGTTGATGTGTTATTATTGTCATACAAAATGAATCAGGCTACTTACAGTTCTTGCTTCCTCTGTTCATGGCGGAGGAGTAGGTTCATGGATTTGTGTGTCATGCGACTTCTCTTCTTCTGATCCACCAGTTTGTGGCTTCCGTAGATCCAACATCATGGCATTTACAAATAAGGGCCAAGGAATACAAACTGGTCTACAAGTGCTAACATACTCTGCAATTGCACATACCTCTTTAACTGTCTCCTCAACTCAGATGACTTCTTCTTCTTCTTTAGCAGCGGATGGAGGTGACACATCGTGCGTAAGTTGTGGTAGATCTACTGGAACATCTTCAAGCGGCTGGTTTAGATCCAGATCATTTGTTGTTCCAGCGTCTTTCTCCATATCCACCTCCATAGAAGCGGATGACTCCACTTCAGCCCTAGCTTCTTCTGCATCAGTGACGGGCTCCCTTGCCTGCTCTTCCTCCATGGCAGCAGTGGATTGCTTCTCCGTTTCCAAAGACCGCTTTTCTACTGACAGAGATTCCTTCTCGGCATCCAAAGATTGAATAGCTCTGATTAATGTTTCTGTTGGTGATTTGTCATATTCAGAGTGGCAAGATTAGTTCCAATCAAAAGACAGGAAAAGATCCTGGGAAGGACTAGTTTTACTTACTTCATCAACAACTTAGGTTTGGGCTTGAATGAGAATTTTTAGTTTCAAGGCACCCGCCACCGAGCTTGTTGTGCTTCCAGTGGTTCCGCTGTCCATGGCACTAGTCGTGGATGAGCCCTGAGGTGCTGAGACCTTCCTGGACATGATTATAGTGGGCTCATGACCACAGCTGAAGACGAGTCCTAAGACTGTTGTCGTTTCTATTTCCTTCCAAGTGGCTCTCTTCCGTTTTGATCCAATGGGCACTACCGGCGACTCAACTGAAGATTCTGGTTACAACAAAGTTTTGCACAAGAGCGTTATAGCATCACAACAATCAAGACTACTTGAAATAGGTACGATAAATTTACCTTTGGGTTCTTCTACTCGGTCAGCATTATCTCCAATTTCCGCTTCAGAATCAGTAATATCATCAGTTGCTGCTTCTGGATTCGCTTCAACCTCTTCAGAGTTCATCGGTGAACTATGTTCCAGCTCTTCCAAGATTTGCTGCGCAATTCCACCAACCTCATCATCATCTCCACCAGCAGATGGTTGTTGGCATCCACAACTCTAGATTATGCAAAATCAAAGAAAATAAAGGATAAATCTTATCTATGACTACTTACTAGGCCGGGTGGATTGGCCTTTGAGCATTCTCCAATGATTATTGGCTTTTTCGTAACTCCAGTGAAGGAATGAGACAAGCGCATTAGCACTGTCTCATCAGATATCTCCTCCGACAACATCCTAGAAGGATATGAGTTGCCGATGTACTCATAACTGAGTGTATTTCACTTCTGGAGTGGTTGCACCCTTCGCTTTAAAAAGCTAAAGGCGATCCCGACTCCAGATAGTCCTTGATTCTTCAAAAGATTTAACCCGCTTTAGCAAAGCGGGTACTTCTTCAGCCTCCCCAGCAGTTGGTTTGGTGTTCCACTTGGATAAATCCCTTGGGTACTACCCATCTTTGGTTAGAAAACTTTGTCCATGGTTACCTGCTGAAGAGCACAAAATTGCAAGGATTAACCAAGGCATTACGAAGAATTGAATATACTACACAAGTAGTCATTTTTTTACTTACCAATAACGAACCACTCGGACTTACAGTCTCCACAAGAATCCTTGATGGGCATTTCAAACCATTGATCTTTCATTCTCTGGCGGAACTGGATGCCTGCTCCACCAACTACTTTTGTTCGTTGTAGGGTGGATTGTGGCTTGATATGGTATAAGGTTCAGAAGAGAGCACGATTGGGCTCGACGCCAAGGAATGCTTCACATGCGTGTACAAAGACAACAGTGTGAAGAATCCCATTGGGATTAAGATGATGTAATTGAAGGCTATAGAAGTCAAGAAGCGAACGAAAGAAGGGGGAAACAGGAAGACCCACTCCACGCTAGCAGAAAGAGATAAAAAGATGAATTTTGTGGGTATCTTCAGTGGGAAATGGCTGATCTTTGCATGATTTCCATTGCAAGGTATCCGGAAGCTATCCTTGAGTCACAACAGATTGCAGATCATTGGTTGAGGTTGTGCACCACTTCCACGCAGCGCTTAGGGAAGGATGAGTCTTGGATTAAGGCTTGACATTTGGATCTACGATGGAGGTCCTTTTCCTCGTGGTCTTCCTCTCTGGGGGCTTCGCCGCACTTGCCTCTTCATTCTTGTTCTTCACGGCGCCCATCTTCTGCCCCATTGTGGCTGAGCACGTCAAGACCTTGGATTTCTCTCGCATTCACTAAGTGCAGAGGCTCGGGGGTTGGAGGCAAGCAAGGGTGCTAGGCGAAGGCTTGGGGGCTAAAGTGCTCAAGCTCGAAGGAATGAGAGCGCAAGGATGAAGAAGATGAATTTTTTATTAGATATTTATAATAAGCAGCTAGGGTTACTGTGCGGCATAGTAAAATTCATGGCACATCAGATTCCGCTATCAGGGGCGGCTATTTCAGGATAACATTCCTAACTAACTATTGACGTCGAGATTCTCGGTAGATTCCAAGATATGCGAAAATTTGTTGAAGATTTCCTTGATATTTAAATCAAAGATATTTGTTTTAAAGATCGGGGGCTACTGGTGAATATTCGGGGATTCAATTTTTTCTGAAATTTATGGCTTAATCCAACTAAAGACCTTCGACTAATTTTAACAAAACTACTCACCCAATGGGTGCACCTAGTCGGTGCACACCATTGAACCACTCAGTATGAAGATAGCAGACTACTTTGTACCTTCGACTCGAGGGCCACATCCATTGGGTGCATCAAAGATGCACTCCAATGGAAACTACACAAAATGAAGAATAGAGTGTCTTGAGCTTTACTCCAACTACTCGAATCATCAAGAAGACGAGGCCTTGAAGATGTTAAAATAGATTCAAGACTTGAAGCAAAAGCGCAAGATGCTCGGGGCTTGTGGGACCAGGATCCCTAGGGCCACTAACGTACGGTTTTAAACTACTCGATTGAGTAGTTTGACCCAACTACTCTATGAAGCAGTCGGCTATGGTGCAAGACGGCGTAGTTGACTTGGAGAACTAGTTGTGTACTGTTAGGAGACTCCCCAAAGTAACATGTTGTAGTACTCCTTATTGTATACGACTAGGATCATGTAACTAACTTGTAACTCTGCTCCCTGTGTATATAAGGTGGAGCAGGGACCCCTCCAAAACAACTCAACTCATACGTAGGGCAATCGAGCATACAAGATGTAGGGTATTATGCAATTTGCAGCCCAAACCTGTCTAAATCTTTGTCTCATATGTGCACCATTGTTCCTAGAACTCGACGAGACCCACAAAACTACTCTATGAGATACCCCTAGACAGATACGCCGGAGGTAAATCTTCGACGGTCGATCCGTGGAAGGCCCATAGGGTCTTTTGGATAGTGCTTGTTGAGGTCGGTGTAGTCAACACACATCCTCCACTCGTTGTTATTCTTCTTGCAAACCATTACTAGGTTAGCCAACCACTCGAGATGAAAAACTTCTTGAATGAAGCCGGACGTGAGTAGTTTCACGATTTCTGCCTTAATGGCGTCGTGTCAGTCTTGAGCAAAGCGTCTTAATCACTGCTTTTTTGGTTTTGCTTTCTCATCAACATCAAGTTTGTGCTTGACAAGTTCCCTTGGGACACCAAGCATATCAGATGGTTTCCATGCAAATATATTTTTTCATCACCGAGGAACTTGACAAGCGTGCTTTCCTATTTACAATCTAAGTCTGCTCCTATTTGAGCAGTTTTAGACGGGTCGACCACCTGAAGATGAACACTCTTAATCTATACTTCTTCAGAGGGCTCGAAGTTGGTACTAGCAGGCTTCTTGCTTGGGACCTCCAGGTCTTCCTCCTTCGACTTCTTGGCCAAAGCGAGTAGTTCCAGCATCTGAATTGGGACTTGCGATGTGGCCGTGTACTCTACAGCTTCCACGTCATCTTGAGGACGAGGTACATGTGAGTAATCTTTAGGTCTCCATTTAGGGAAACGACTCCTTTAGAAGCTGGCATCTCGAGGACGAGGTACACGTAGTATGGAATCGCCATCAATTTGGCGAGGGCTAGATGCCCAAGGATTGCATGGTATGAGGTCTCAAAGTCTGCCACTTCAAACTTGATGTACTCGGTCCTCAAGTTGGCTTCTATCCCGAAGGTGACTGGGAGCGTGACTTGACCCAGGGTTATCACCGCATTGCCATGTACAATGCCTTACAACGGTGACTCTGTGGGTGTCAAGTATTTGGTGATGTCGAGTCCTATCTTCTAGAATGTCTTCGCAAATATGACATTGAGCCCGCTGCAACCGTCGATGAGTACTTAGGCCAGTCTGGCTTGCACTACGACAGGATCTAAGACTAGTGGATATCTTCCTGGGTTGGCAAAGTTAGTCCACTGCTTAGTTCTGGAGAACATGTGGGGACTTCTGACCACCTCAGGTATGTTGGGGTAGCTGGTTCGATTGCCAAGATCTCTCGAAGAGCTAGGTTCTTGGCCAGCTTCAACTGTTCAGTGATTCTCCGCTGAACAAGACTGCTACAACATTCTCCACTTGGGGCAAGCCGTTCCCAGGATCTCTGTCGTCCTTGTCATCCTTCTTTTTGTCAGCGTTGTCATCCCGAGTAGGACTGTGCTTGTTGAACTCCTGCCTGAGATGGAAGCACTGAGCCATCGTGTGCTTGCCATGAGGATGGTACGAGCAAGGACCGTTCATGACTTCTGCCACTGGACGGTTCCTGCGTTGGGGACGATCGACAACTCCAACTATGTTATCTGGCTTGCGCTTCTTGCTGTCACGATTGAAGTCACATTTGTTGGGACGGTCATGGAAGTGATTGTTCTTGTCCCGATTGTTGTTGTTGTTGTTTGTTGTTGTTGTTGTTGAAGTCGCGGTTGTTGGGACGGTCATCGCAGTGATTGTTCTTGTCCCGATTGTTGTTGTTGTTTTTTGTTGTTGTTGTTGCTGTTGTCATGATGCCATTCAAAGCGCTCGCATTCGCGGTCATCTTGGTCGGTCCACTCATATGCTATCCTTCTGAGGGAGGCAACATCCTGAGGGCGTCTCCTTCTGAACTCGCGGTGTAGTTCTCTGGTGTACAGGCCATCTTGGAAGCAGTCGATGATTTCACGGTCAGATATATCTATGATCGTGGCTCTTTTGTCAAAGAACCTCTAGATGTACTGACGCACGGTCTCTCCTTTTCCTTGCTTGCAGGCTGCCAACTCGTACTGGGTTCCGGGCCGGGCCCAGGTTCACTGGAAGTTGTTGGTGAATTTCCTGGTGAGATCATCCCATGAATCAGTGGACCCAGGGTGGAGGCCCTCGAGCCATGTGAGTGGCATGGTGTCCAGCATGACCTAGAAGTAGATGACTTTGATATCATTGGAGCCTCCCGCCATCTGGATTGTCATCGAGTAGATTCTCATCCATTGTTCTGGATCTTGCTTGCCATTAAACTTCTCAATTCTAGTCGGCTTAAACTTGGAAGGCCACTGGATGTTCTTGATACGTGGGGAGAAGGCTGGGAATCCATCATACTTGTCCCTTTGTGGCTACTTGTAGTAGTAGTCGCATCTGTTGTTGGGGTTGTTGTAGTGACGGTTGTGTGGTGGTACATGGTAATGGGGGGATCGTTGTAACGATGGCGGTTCCCCTAGTTGTAGTGTGGTTGATCATTGTAATGATCACGGTTCCCCTTCTTGTAACGAGGTGGATCATTCTGGCGAGGTGGAGGACTGTAACAGCGGTCATAGTCTTCGCATCGGTGGAGTTCGGAATCAACACGGTGTTGTCTACTCGACTGGATTACAGAACAAGCAACGTGGTTGGCACTGATAGTGTTGTGAAGATCTTTCGAGTGCGCTCCTTCATCGTGATTTCTGCTGCCATCTTGGTTGCGCCCTCGGTCTCCTGCTGCTCTGCGGGTGCTTCTTGCGGAGCACCTGGTGCAGCGGGATCGTCTCGTTCGGATGGGGCTGGGGGATCATCTTGTACTCGTCTGCTTCCTTCTGGGTATCTTGATCCCATGTGGCTTTCCACTCGATTCCCGCTTGGTGCAGGGTTGTTCGGATCAAGAGTTTTTTGGGCGGTCTGGAGTAGTGCAATGGCCTGCCTAGTGCCAGGGGTATTCGGTAGGGATTTGATGTTCTCTGCCACTGTGGTAATGTTGAGCGGTGCTTCCTGCAAGACTGGTTGATCTCCCACCATGTCAAAGGCCCAGGCTAGATTGTGAGTCGCATCTGCGTGTAAAGCTGCAGCTATGCACCTCTCCTTGTGCCTTGCGTTTTGTTGGCGGTCGTTACGGACCGATTTCCAACCTCCAACCGAGTGTAAAACAAACACAATGAAATCACACACCATAGATATAGGGATTATTTCTAATCATTTCCACAAGTTTTGGTGTTTATGTGATTCCAGGAGGCAGGTTGCCAACGTCGGGGTAAAACCACCCAAAATGGTGCGTTCGGCCGAGTCTCATGACTCGACCGAACACCACCCTCATTCCCGGAGCGTTCGGAGAGGAGCCGGAGTGTCGGCCCCTCTTCTAGCTGTACCTCTACGGATGCGGCTCTGCTTCGAGTAACATCCGGGTCATGTCTGGTAACTCTTGTATCTCTTCCTGATTAATTGAGCAGTCAGTTCTACTTTTATTTACTTGCTGGTTCTTCATTCAATGCATAGTTGATTGGTATAAGTGTATACTGGTTGCTTGGCTTGGGTGCTTGTCTTTCTATAGGAGATAAGTATTAACCGACTAGTGTAGGCGCGGTGCCTATACTTGAGGTTAACTTAGTTTGTCCCTGAGTCTACAGAGGTGGTAGCCGTTAGGTGGTGACAGCCCTATACGGCCTACGTAGTCCATCACGTTCGTCTCGGCCTACAGGATCCCAGAGTGTGGGATTGGTGACACCCCTTCTCATCCTTTTCCGCGTGTCATAGGTTCTATTGTCCCGAAGCAAGTATCTATCTGTACCCTCTCTACCCTCTCATCACTTCTCTTCCCTCTTTGTTGTTGTCATCCACTTCATCCATCCCATTCCACAACCCATGGAGAACTTAGTTTAGAATTAGTTCACTTCTCGTTCCCCGTGGAAATCGATACCTTGGAATACTCCCGGGTGAAAGCTACATCGGTATCCGTTCGCTTGTGGATTTCGTTGCCGGGGAACGATAGCTGTTCTGATTCCGAACCCAAGTTGTCAGTGTATCCCACCGTCCACCACATGGATTCCACTCTTACCTTACGTCAACATTCGGCTCCAAGGGGCGATTGTTTGGAGCCTCCACCATCATCACATCCCATCCACACACCCGGCTATGAGCTGCGTCCCGGCTTCATAGCCATGCTTCGAGAGCAAACGTTCTTAGGAACGAATGCTAAGAGTCCCTATGCGCATTTACGAGAGTTTGAGCAACTCTGCTATTGCCTCACCACATCAGGCATGACACAAGAGACACTCAAATGAAAGCTATTCCCGTTTTCATTAACGGGAGGAGCAAAGAAATGGTACTCGCTGTCTGTCGGAAATATGCAGGGGAGCTGGGAAATCCACAGAGAGAAATTCTGCCTAAATTTCTTCCCAACTTCCAAGGTAGCCAGGCTCCAAATCGAAGTTCTTATATTTAAGCAATTAGAGGGAGAATCGTTAAGAGCTGCATGGGCTCGTTTCAAGCAAATTTTGGCCTCAGGACCAGACCTAAGCCTGCAAGAACCAGTTGTTTTACAACATTTCAGCCTTGGCCTCTGTCCCGTAGCCATCACTTTCTTGAACTCCGCTTCAAGAGTGTCGTTCTCTCATTTGACTCCTAGTGAAGCGAGGATAGTCCTGGAGCGCATTCTGGACGACACTCCCTACACTGGAGTCTATGACGAACTCCCCGATGAAGAAGAGAAGCACCCTGAACCTGAAGAGCCTACATGTTCACAATCCAAATCTATCAACTCTTCTATTCCATCAAAACCCTACGCTCATTTCGAACCACAACCATATTCTAGCATGGACTACTATGAGCCTCTCTACACCACTCCTTATGATTTTGACGATGATCTATTCGAGGACATCGGGAGTGCAACAAGTTTCCCATTGGAACAACGTGTAGAGTATAAGGATCAACCTCCCGAGAAGGAAGAACTGGAACATTAGAGGGAGTACTTGGGATGTCTCTCTGCTATGATGAGTCAGAAATGGCTAGAAGAGGCCGAAGCCTCATCTGAGGTGGTCAAAATGCCTAAGAAGATCAGAAGAATTTTCTGTGAAATTCTGTGTTACGACCAAGAAATCGGGTACGACCCGAGCCTCGGAATTAACATTATCTCTAGATCATTGGTACAAACCGAACTCCCTGATGAACCCTGGTCATTGTCTCAAAATGACTCAGGTTCACTTCAGGAAGAATCCTTGATTGTTTAGGGATCTTGCGGGACATACCCGTCAAGATTAACAACCCTGAGTTGTTCATGGATTTCCACATCTTTGACCTACCCAGTAGCACCACCCATTCCATCTTCATAGGTAGGCCAATCATGAAGATTCTGGAGAAAACACCAACGAACCAGAGAATAGAACATAGGGTCGGAAAGGAACTTGTCCCTGTCTCTTATTCTCATTCCCTGAACACTCCAATAGAGGCAGACCCCGATCTTGATCCCGTAGAGGAGGCCATGTCCACCTCATTGACCGACCTAGAACCACCCATTCCAGAAGAAGATATCCCATTCTTCTCAGAGGAAGAGGAAACCCATCCACCGATCAAACTCGACACAAACGAAACTCCAAAACCATCTCCTATCGAGCTCAAACCTCTTCCCCATGGACTAAGGTACGCCTTCCTCTTTGAGGGCAAACAAACTCCAGTGATCATTAGTGATAAGTTATCCGAAGTAGAAAACCAACAACTCATCACTATCGTGGAGAAGAATCGATCGGTCTTAGGATACTCTCTCCAAGACCTGAAGGGGATAAGCCCAAATCTCTGTACCCACCGTATCCCGATCGATTCTAAGCCAACACCGTCTCGAGAACCTCAACGATGGTTGAATAATGCCATGAGGGAAGTTGTTAAAAAGAAAGTCCTCAAACTCCTTCACGATGGGATTATCTACCCGGTTCCCAATAACGATTGTTGAATAATGACAAGAATAAACTCATCCCTCAGCGCACCGTCACTGGCTAGCGTATGTGTATCGATTATCGCAAACTCAATAAAGCCACCAAGAAAGACCATTTCCCCCTTCTATTCATAGAAGAGATGCTTGAGCGGTTAGCCAAACACTCTTTCTTCTGCTTCCTTGACGGTTACTCTGGATATCACCAAATTCCAATCCATCCAGATGACCAAAGTAAAACCACGTCACATGCCCCTATGGGACGTACGCCTATCGGCGGATGTCCTTCGGGTTGTGTAACGCACCTGCCTCTTTTCAACGTTGCATGATGTCCATCTTCTCTGATATGATTGAGGAGATTATGGAAGTGTTCATGGATGATTTATCGGTTTATGGGAAGACCTTTACCGAATGCCTAAAAAATCTGGACAAGGTCCTCCAAAGGTGTCAAGAGAAACACCTTGTCCTAAACTGGGAAAAGTGCCATTTCATGGTACGAGAAGGGATTGTTCTAGGACATAGGGTGTCAGAACGTGGAATTGAGGTTGACTGAGCGAAGATAGAAGTGATTGAGCAACTTCCACCTCCCACAAACGTTAAGGGGATTCGTAGTTTCCTTGGCCATGCCGGATTCTATAGACGATTCATCAAAAACTTTTCCCAGATATCTCGGCCCTTAACCAATCTTCTAGCCAAGGAAGCTCCCTTCGTTTTCGATGAGGAGTGTTACGCAGCCTTTCACACCATTAAGAAAGCTCTCATTTCCGCTCCCATCATCCAGCCTCCCGACTGGAATCTACAATTTGAAATCATGTGTGATGCAAGCGATTATGCTGTAGGAGCTGTGTTGGGCCAAACCAAGGACAAGAAGCACTATGCTATCTCATATGCTAGCAAAACGCTTACAGGCCACCAGCTCAAGTATGCAACCACGGAGAAGGAGCTCTTAGCGGTTGTGCTTGCTATAGACAAATTCCGGTCCTACCTAGTCGGAGCCAAGGTCATAGTCTATTCAGACCATGCTGCTTTGAAGTACCTATTAACCAAGAAGGATGCAAAACCGAGACTCATCCGCTCGATTCTTCTACTCCAAGAATTTGACATCGAGATAAGGGATAAGAAAGGAGTAGAGAACTCAGTGGCTGACCACCTATCTCGAATGCAAGTCCCGTCCGATCTTCCCATCGATGATTTTTTGCGGGATGACACGCTCCTTAAGATCACCACTACCGACCCATGGTATGCCAACATAGTGAACTACATGGTGACCGGGTATGTCCCACCTGGAGAGAACTAGAAAAGACTGGCTTACGAGAGCCGATTCCACCTTTGGGACGACCCGTATGTCTTCAGGATATGTAGTGACGGACTCCTTAGACGCTGTATTCCAGCGCACGAGGCTTATAAAATCCTAGAGAGGTGCCATGCAGCCCCATACGGGGGTCACTATGGTGCATTTTGCACTAACACAAAAGTCTGGCAATGTGGTTTCTACTGGCCCAGCATGTACGAAGATGCTAAGGCATTCGTCATGAGGTGCCCACGTTGCCAGAAACACGGGAATATAAACACTAGAGACGCAATGCCACTAACTAGCAATCTCCAAGTAGAAATCTTTGATGTTTGGGGGATTGACTTCATGGCTCTTTTCCCGAACTCAGAGGGCTGCAAATTCATCCTAGCGGCGGTAGACTACGTCTCTAAGTTGGTGGAAGCCTTGCCTTGTGTGGCCGTTGATGCTAGGAGCGCAAAATGGATGTTTCATGAGATTATCTTTCCCCGTTTTGGAGTTCCTAGGATGGTCATTAGTGACGGAGGCTCCCACTTTATCGACTCAGCATTCCGTAGGTATCTCTCAAGTTTGGGGGTGCAGCACAACGTAGCTACACCCTATCACCCCCAAACTAGCGGTCAATGTTGGCGGTCGTTACAACCCGAATCCGACCACCAATACTCGGGAATAAATGAGGTTTTATGCAACATTCCATGTACTTAGGTTTATATTCTAATAATGTTCCACGAGTTTTGGTGAGTGTATGGTGTGCAGGTACACAATTCAGCAAACTTGGACTAAGGGGGGTAAAAGTGGCCATTTCGGCCAAACCACTTGGATCGGCTGATCCACCCCCTTAGCCCATTCATATATGACACACCACCACATGGGAAAACACACTCAGAGGCCGCACGGATCGCTGACGTCGTCAATCCGGAGCAAAGAAGCACAAACCGACTAAACCCAGCCCATGGGAAGCAATCCTGGACGTCCACAACACATAGTCGGTGCAGCAGAGGTCAACCGGGCAATGGGCCCAGTTCGCCCGAAGGGCCCAGTTCGCCCGAACTGGGTAACTGCCTCAAAACCGACCTCCAGAGTCAATCCAGGCCGTGGAGCACCAAGGCGGTGCATCTGGACGGTTCGGCCGAACTGACCAGTTCGGCCGAACCTATCCGTTCGCCCGAACTGGCCGGGGCACCCCCCTCGGTGCCTTGGCCGGTGCTCTACCTCAACCGCCTCTCCCACCTATAAATAGAAGTGTTCTCCTCACTTGTAACACACACCACTTGGGAGCAAGTCTCCAATTCTCCACTTTCAAGATGTAGAGTTAGGCTAGTCCAGTTGGGAGTTAGAGTCAGGGTCGAGCTTCGCTCGGGATTCCGAAATCGTCTTCTGGAGTTCTGGTAAAGCTCTTGTATCTTTTCCTTTTCTTTATGTTCGACTCTGAGTAATCAATATATTTCCTCTGCATTTACTTGAGCTATTTGTTCTACATTTATTTCGCGAGTAATTGTGGAATGTCTAGCCTTGGTTATAAGCTGTTGTAGTCTGGTTCTATAAGTTCTCTCTTGGTCCTTTGTCTTAGCTGGTTCCTCGTTTCTACTCAATAGTTGCGGTGAATTGTCACTGGGGTATTGACAGGATTGCTTGCTCTTTCTAGGAGAGTGAGTAGTTATTGCCTAGCATAGGTGTGGTGCCTAGTCTAGATGGTAACCTTGGTTAATTCCCGTCGCAACGGAGGTGGTAGCCGTGAGGTGGTGACAGCCCTTTCGGTCTTCGTAGCCCATCACGTTAGTTCCGGTCCGTAGGATTCCCCAGTTGGGAAATAGTGGCACCCCTTCTCATCCCTTTCTGTGTGTTCACCGGTTCCCTTGTCCCGAAGCTAAGACAATAGAACTAGGAAGAGAACCATAGATGCCATTCTTCTTGCTAGCCGTAACCCCTGCCAGAGGTATCTCAAGGCCAGTGGAAGTATATAGGAATCCTTTCCTGTCTCGTTGTTCTCCCACTAGCTAGACCGCTCTTCTATCTCTATCCTGAACTTCTCCTGGTGTGTGTCAACTTAATATCACTCCCATCCCATCCTTTACCCCCACCTTGTTAGCCGGTACTTTAATTAGTAGTTACATCTGTGTCAATAGTCAATACTCTTTATCCAATGCTTCCCTGCGGAAATATAAATACGATACCTAGGAATACTCCCGGGTGAAATGCTACATCGGTATCCTTGCGCTTGCGGATTTATATCTGTATCGTAAGAATACCAATGAACACTACTTGCACCATTACTGGGATTGGCAATCCTAATAGTGGACCGTAAGAAGTGTCAACAAGCATTTCTGGCGCCGTTGCCGGGGAAGTCTTTGGCTAGATTATTTTTTGAACTTTTATCTTGAGCTATCTTAGTTGAGTACCACTACTCAAGCAGGTTTATCCTTGCTCTGCTCGTTGGTCCTTGTGGAGCAGAGCAGTGCATGACTGGTTTCCAAATACCGTCAAACTTCCAAGAAAATCCGGAGTCACTTGTGAGGACAGTACGACCTCGTGTTGTACCTCCTCAGAAGCAACTCCTTCCGACGAACCCAGTCCTTCCCGTCGTTGACCAGGCTACATCGAGGATGGCAACCAAGACGATCCGTGAGTTCTCCGCTCCATCGAGCGAGAACGTACGTGTCGGACCAGCTCCGCCAGTCGGAGATGGTAGCTTCGAGCTGAAGCCAGCCCTCATCAACATGGTACAGGCTAGCCCATTCTGTGGCAAGCCACATGAAGATGCCAATGCTAATCTCCAGCATTTCCTGGAGATTTGCAACACCTTCACCATCCGCGGAGTAAGTATCGATGCCATTCGCCTTCGTTTATTTCCATTCTCATTATTAGGCAAGGCGAAACAATGGTTTTATACTAACCGCGAAGCAATAAATACCTGGGATAAATGCACTAGTGCTTTCTTGCTAAAATTCTTTCCGGTTGGGAAAACCAACGCCCTCCGGAATAAAATAGCTAGTTTCCAGCAGTTAAAAGATGAAACAGTCCCGGAGGCATGGGATCGCCTCCAGGACTATATTTCTGCTTGTCCTCACCATGGTATGCAGAGTTGGTTCAGAATCCAAACCTTCTATCACGGACTGAGAAATTCTGCCCGTGAGTACCTGGATGCTGCTGCTGGAGGCTCGTTCCTCTCTCTTGAGGAGAGTCGTGCGAAGGCCCTCATAGAGAAGATGGCCGAGAACCAAGGTTGGTCCGACGACCGGACTCAACCAAAGACCCGAGGAGTTCACCAAGTTGAAGCTATGGACATGCTCACTGCCAAGATGGACCTCCTAATGAAGAAACTGGAGGCCCCTGCTCAAGAAACTTTGCAAGCCATGGACGCTCGCATGACCTGCAAAGTCTGTGGCAACGCTGGCCATTCGGGGAATGACTGCCCCGAAACGCGAGGAGATGCCCACTACGTCAACAACTCCAACGGGTATCGACCGAACAACTACGGCAACCAAAGCTGGAATCCGCGCCCAAACCTCCCTTTTGAGAGGCCTCAACAAGGTAACAATTTCAATTCCAACAATTTCAATAATCAACCGTCTCTTAGAGATCTTGTGTTTGGCCAGATGAAAATAACTGAAAACATCAATAAAAAGCTTGCTGCTAATGATAAAACTCTGGAAAGCATAGACTCTAGGATGGAATCATTTTCTTCTGCTACGAAAAGTCAACTGAGCTTTAACAAAATGATAGAAACTCAAATCGCTCAGTTAGCTGCTGCTGTTCCTGTCACTGAATCGGGGAAGATTCCGGGGCAACCCGAGCCTTCCATCGAGACAGTGAATTCCATCACTACCAGGCAGGGTAAGATGTCTCGTAGTGTATTCCGCACTAACCACGCAGGCAAGGTCGCACGTATCCAAGTGCTGACACCAAGATGGACCTACCTGCCGAGAGCTGCAAAAAGGGCGATCATCAAGACCTCTCCGGATAGGAAGGAAGATCCCTGAGTGCCCATCATTCAGTGCACGATCTAGAATCGTCGCATTGATGATGCACTCTGTGATCTAGGGGCAAGCATAAACATCATGTCTAAGGTATTATTTAAGAAATTACGCTACCCTACTTTGTCACCTACTACTGCCCAGGTACAGCTTGTGGACTCAACCATCTGCTACCCCGAGGGGGTGATCGAGAATGTACCGGTCCGGATCTGGGGACGATATGTCCCTGTGGACTTTGTTGTCCTCGACACGGGGAACGAGCATTCGTTTCCCCTTGTGTTGGGCCGACCATTCTTGAACACCACCCGGGCTAGGATCAATATGGATGCGAGAGAAATCTCGTTCCGTATCGACGGAAGGTTGACTTACTTCGAGTTTCAACCCTGGGAAGAAAAGAAGATAGAGCCACTCACACCGGAGCAGAGAAGCGCTGAGTGTTTCCTTAAGGCTCTCATTAATGGAGAGCTGGAAGTACTCGGTGGTGAGGAGCTCAAGTGGAACGAGCCGACAAAATCGACAAGTGCGGAAGAAATGGATTTCCTCGTAAAGAAATACGAGGAAGAACAAGCCCTCTGGAATTCTCCAGAGACGCCGATCCCACCGCCACCGACACCGAAGAAGAAGAACAAGAAAATGTGGCGGAAGAAGGTTGCATCGTCCGAGTCATCCATTCCGGGACCGGACGATGACAAGAACAACTGAAGACAGGAGAAGTCCTGCTCGCGGACTTAAAAGCTGAGCTCTCGCCGCGAGGAAAACCGATATGTATCCCATATTTCCCTTCCAATTTTTAAATTTCCAATTGCATTTGCATGTTTCCCTTTTCAAAATACTGAACCACTTGAGTAATTAATTTGAGAGAGAGTAGAAAATTTTGCAAGCTTTGTTTAAATAATTGGACACATGCTGAAAATTTTAACTAGGGTGGATGTAATTGGTATTTCTTATCATTTTCATCCCTTCTAGAACATCTCCAATTATTTACCATCACCACCAACCAGCAACAAACATGTCTACCCCACTAAAAATGGCTGCACACTCACCAATTATCACAAACATGGCAGCATGGGGGTAACTCCACTAATTTCCACTTTGGTCATGTCACATTTCCATCTCACCTACCACTAAAATCCACTAAAAATGTCCTTGGAAATTGTTGGTCGCACAAACCTGGAGTGGAAACAAAGGCATGTGAGTGCTGCACTCACATGGGAGTGCCCTGGCCACCAGGCCTTGTTCGGGCGAACCAGAGCCTTCGGGCGAACTGGCCAAGGCCATCCCCTCGGCCTATAAATTGCTGGCAAAGCTTCCTTGCTTCCTTGCACCATTCACACACTTATACATTCTGAAAATTCTGCTAGGAAGCTCTCTCTCCCTCTCAAGTTGTTTGCTCTTGTGCTTGGTCAAGTTCTTCCCAAGTTCTTGCTCAAGTTTTGGTTCACTTGCATTACTAGAAAATCCCAAAAGTATTTTGCATTTGTTGTGATCTTGTGCTGAATTTTTGGACGATTTTGTGATGGTCACCGACACCCACAAGAACGACTAACCTTTCGTGGTGGTTTTCATCCCCGCAAGAACGACTAACTATCTCGAACGACTGACTTGATTTTCTTGTGCTAACTATATCTATATTCAGTCCTTTGGGTAGTTGTTGTTGCACTAACCTTTTGCAGGAATCATGTCGAAGTTCTTCACTTCGCTCAGTCGTTCCGCCCGGCTAGGCCGACGATCGGACGATGCTGGGAGTTCCCCAGCTCTGTCCCGAGGCTCGAGCCGGATGGACACGGACGAGCACGGAGCAGCCGGCTCGGGATGGGGCCATGCCACGCCCCCAGCCAGGCAGCTCCTGAGCGAGAGTGACATCAACCTCAGAACAGAAAGGGAGCGAAACACCTTCAACGAGCTTCGACTGAAGGAGTTCGAGCACACCCGTGTGTTTGAGCAAGATTTGCTCAGGGACACAGGGATGGACGTAGAGTTCACGGAAATTTTCCAGGCCATTGGCTGGGAGAATTTCTGGCACATCAACGAAGAAGGTTCGTACCTGCTCACCCTTTAATTTCTCTCGACTTTGGTTTCTGAAACTGGGGGGATTCATTTTCGGTTCTTCAACCAAGAGTTCTTCTGCTCTTGGAGGGATTTTAGTTCGGGTCTCGGATTTTCAAGTCGTTGTTCATTAGACCCGAACAAAGCACTTAAAAGATTTTACCGGGTGGCATTTCGGAAAAAGATTTTGGGGGATACCAACTGTCATGCGCCACGCACGAACAACATTCATAACCCCACTTTGCGTTTCATGCATCGTTGGGTGTCTATGACGGTATTCCCCCGGGCAGATTTGCGCCCTGTCAACACCATCGAGTTGCGAGTTCTTTTTGCCATGGTCAAGCGGATTCCCTATTCACCTGTGAAAGACATGGTTGGTCACCGGCTGTCTCATATTTCTCGTACGGGTGGCATGGCGATGACTTCTCTAGTCACTCGCCTCGCTAACCACCTGGGCGTCCTCCAAGGCGCCCGGCTCACGTACATCGAGACAGCGCGTTCTGTCGTGGATGCCGAGCACTTCGTGCAAGCCCACATGATACGGCGGACGCCTGACGCAACGCTGGCAATGATTTACCGTGGCTATACAACCGAAGTGCCTCTGCCTTGTGGAGCACTAAGGTTGTATACCACGCTGAAACTAACTCTTCAGTTGAGGACCGAGTCGGACGACTCTCCACCTTGGAGATAGCCCGCTCGGCACAGTGTTGCAGGTGACGGACCCGTGACGAGGGGACGAGCCAGGCGTGATGCTGGGCTCGCCACCTCACAGGAGCTGGAAGATGCACCACAAATGCCGCATCGACACACTTCCGCATTTGAGGCCACCTATGACATGTACACCGGCGCTGGGACGTCCGGAGCAGGAGGCTCCGGGCAACACCAGGAGCCGAACTACTTCACCTCAGGACGCTGGGACTACGGCCAGGATACGGACTCTGAGTGGTCCGGGAGCCGGTATGGAGGGGGATACGACAGTGCCTCCCAGCCATACTACACTGGATACTCACAGTTCGCACGCTTCGACTACGGCCGGGAGTTGTCTTACATCTCCGACCGAGTCGAGCTCATCGACGACCGTACCCGAGAGATCCAGGACACACTAGCCCGCCATTCTCAGTACCATCAAGAGAATAGCGGGATGGTGTCGTCTATCCAGCACGACGTCCACGAACAAGCGGAACAGCTGGGCCAGTACCTCTCAAGGCTCAACCCCTACCAGTGAAGAGTCCAAGCTTGGGGGAGGACCCCCACCAGGTAAGTCCCGATTTATCCAGCACTTTGATCATTTAATTTCCCTTTCATTTCCCTTCATGATAGTTTGCATTTAAAAAAAATGAAAATACCAAAAATATTTCCCTTAAACAATATTTCCCTTGAATAAAATAACTCCCAACTATGCATGGAATGAATCATATGCCTCTCACCGTGGAAATGGTGAATAGTTGCTCTGTCACTAATTTTGCAAGTACCTTGTTTCAACTAGTTGCTATATTGTGCTTGAGTTATTTGGCATGAGTAAAAATGATCCTGAAAACCTTGTGGGAGCACATGCTTTATTCCAAGTCTAAGTTGTTGTGGGGATTGATATAGTGAGAATTTGGTTAAATTCTATTCTGCTTTTAGTACGGGGAAAATCTCGGAAATTTATGCTTTCAAAATAAAACAAGTTCCTTATTGGTCAAAATACCTACCAGAGCCATATGATAAGCTTAGTTGAAAATTTCTACTCATATGCTGCTTGTTATCTTAGTGAGCTTTGTCAAATTGTTGTGACCTTTGAGTGAAGCTTTCATATTCTTAAAGATCGAGACCCACGTACACACACCACCTCTCACTTGCAATTCCTACACTAGGAGTTAGCAAACATTTTCCATCATCCATCCACAAAAATAAATGCTCCATGTTCGATGATTTCCCTCTCCAAATATTCTTGATAGAGACATGGGCTATGCAAAAAGAAAAGCATGCCAAAGAAGCATGGCAAAAAAAAAGAAAAGCATGCCAAGTGGCATGGCAAAAATATGAGGATAAAAGATAGCCCATGTTCTTGAAAATAAATCAAGGAGAGGGAGTTTCATCCAAGGAGTTCCACCATATTCCATTCCACCATTCCACCATATTCCACTCCATTGATATCCACACACTTGCACGTCTCGATCTTAAGATGTGATTTGTCTTCTCAGAGATCCGGTCTTTGACTTAGCAAAATATAAGATGCATGCATGCTTTCATCCTTTGTCCCTGAGCCACACAAAAAGCCATATTAGATGTTCGGATGAAAAGAAGGCACAGGCCTTTGGTGAGGATTCAAATACAATTGAGTGATTGAGTGTGCCAATGAGGAACAATTTGTAGTTTTCAAAACTTATGAAAAAAAACTCCGACATGGGATCCTGAAAAGAGTAGAGTGGAATAAAACTGAGTTTAAATTGTTCGTCCTTTCAACCGCCCAAGATAAGGAGATTGCTATAAGCCCCATAGGTAAAAAGGTGATTTGAAACTTTGCCTGTGATTCAAGTATTTTTGAAGACTAGTTGTTTATAAGTTACCTGCAAAAGAAATGACATTGTAGCAACTCCTGATCCACCGAGCCTAAGTTTATATCTTTGCTTGAGGACGAGCAAAGAGCTAAGCTTGGGGGAGCTTGTTGGCGGTCGTTACAACCCAAATCCGACCACCAATACTCGGGAATAAATGAGGTTTTATGCAACATTCCATGTACTTAGGTTTATATTCTAATAATGTTCCATGAGTTTTGGTGAGTCTATGGTGTGCAGGTACACAATTCAGCAAACATGGACTAAGGGGGGTAAAAGTGGCCATTTCGGCCAAACCACTTGGATCGGCTAAAACACCCCCCTTAGCCCATTCATATATGACACACCACCACATGGGAAAACACACTCAGAGGCCGCATGGATCACTGACGTCATCAATCCGGAGCAAAGAAGCACAAACCGACTAAACCCAGCCCATGGGAAGCAATCCTGGACGTCCACAACACATAGTCAGTGCAACAGAGGTCAACCGGGCTCTGGGCCCAGTTCGCCCGAATGGCCCAGTTCGCCTGAACTGGGCAACTGCCTCAAAACCGACCTCCAGAGTCAATCTAGGCCGTGGAGCACCAAGGCGGTGCATCTGGATGGTTCGGCCGAACTGACCAGTTCGGCCGAACCTATCCGTTCGCCCGAACTGGCCGGGGCACCCCCCTCGGTGCCTTGGCCGGTGCTCTACCTCAACCGCCTCTCCCACCTATAAATAGAAGTGTTCTCCTCATTTGTAACACACACCACTTGGGAGCAAGTCTCCAATTCTCCACTTTCAAGATGTAGAGTTAGGCTAGTCCAGTTGGGAGTTAGAGTCAGGGTCGAGCTTCGCTCGGGATTCCGGAGTCGTCTTCTGGAGTTCTGGTAAAGCTCTTGTATCTTTTCCTTTTCTTTATGTTCGACTCTATGTAATCAATATATTTCCTCTGCATTTACTTGAGCTATTTGTTCTGCATTTATTTCGCGAGTAATTGTGGAATGTCTAGCCTTGGTTATAAGCTGTTGTAGTCTGGTTCTATAAGTTCTCTCTTGGTCCTTTGTCTTAGCTGGTTCCTCGTTTCTGCTCAATACTTACGGTGAATTGTCACTGGGGTATTGACAGGATTGCTTGCTCTTTCTAGGAGAGTGAGTAGTTATTGCCTAGCGTAGGTGTGGTGCCTAGTCTAGATGGTAACCTTGGTTTATTCCCATCGCAACGGAGGTGGTAGCCGTGAGGTGGTGACAGACCTTTCGGTCTTCGTAGCCCATCACGTTAGTTCCGGTCCATAGGATTCCCCAGTTGGGAAATAGTGGCACCCCTTCTCATCCCTTTCTGTGTGTTCACCGGTTCCCTTGTCCCGAAGCTAAGACAATAGAACTAGGAAGAGAACCATAGATGCCATTCTTCATGCTAGCCGTAACCCCTGCCAGAGGTATCTCAAGGCCAGTGGAAGTATATAGGAATCCTTTCCTGTCTCGTTGTTCTCCCACTAGCTAGACCACTCTTCTATCTCTATCCTGAACTTCTCCTTGTGTGTGTCAACTGAATATCACTCCTATCCTATCCTTTACCCCCGCCTTGTTAGCCGGTACTTTAATTAGTAGTTACATCTGTGTCAATAGTCAATACTCTTTATCCAATGCTTCCCTACGGAAATATAAATACGATACCTTGGAATACTCCCGGGTGAAATGCTACATCGGTATCCGTGCGCTTGCGGATTTATATCTGTATCGTAAGAATACCAATGAACACTACTTGCACCATTACTGGGATTGGCAATCCTAATAGTGGACCGTAAGAAGTGTCAACAGTCAAGCAGAAACTTCAAACAAGCAGATTAAGAACATTCTGCAGAAGACCGTAAATGAGATGGGAAAACACTGGAAGGATAAACTACCAGATGCACTCTGGGCATACCGCACGACCTATAAAACACCCATAGGAATGACCCCATATCAACTGGGCCTACCTCTTATCAATGGAGATGGAGTTTAGAGCTCACTAGGCCATTAGGAAGTGGGGTATGAACCTTCCAGCAGCCAGCCTCAAACAGAAAATTGAGCTGACAGAATTAGATGAAATGAGGGAATGAGCATACCACAGCTCCCAGCTATACAAAGAATGGACCAAGATATGGCATGACAAAAGGATTAAGGTCAAAACGTTCAAGCCGTGAGACAAGGTCCTCGTCTTCAATTCCTGTGTTAGACATTTCGGTCATGGGAAACTAAGAAGCAAATGGGACGGCCCATTCACAGTGATCAATGCTGCATCTCATGGGGCTGTCACATTGCAAAGTGAGGATGGGAATACTTTCAAGGTTAACGGGCAACGGTTGAAGATCTTCCTGGAACCAGAACCTCCACCACTCGACGATTTAGGTGTTGTCGAGATTATTAAACTCTGAAACCTGTCCGTGAAATCCTGCCCAAATCCTTCAATTCCAAACCTTTCTGGGCCAAAGCCCCCTCGAACCTCAAAACCCCTGACCAAAGGCACGAGACTCGACCTGGCCCACACACCTAGAGACCCAGGGGCCAGTTCGGCCGAACTGGACCAATTCGGGCGAATTGGCCAGTTTGCCCAAAGGCTAGGGTTCAGCCAAATCAGGCCCCCTGGTCCTTCGTGTGGATATTTGCCTCTCGACTCATCTATAGTTGAGCCTATCCCAAAATCCGCGAGGGAAACGTCGGGAATCTCGTTTTTCGATCGGGAGAAACATCGATAAAAGCCAGGGGGTTTGTGTCGACTCCCTCATCCCATCTACAAGCTTCCTTGCCCATACACACAGCCACCATGGCCTCCTCCTGCTCCAAAGATACGTCTTCAACCAAGGGATCTAGCTTTGCCAGCCGGATCGGCGAGTCTCCCCGACGTGAGCAAGCGTTCCGTGTTGCTGACATTGAGCTATCAGGCGATGGGCAGCGAGGAAGGGCGCATGCCCGTAGCCCTATGAGGCGGTCCAACTCCCCACGCCACTCTTCGTCAGTGAAGTTCAACGCCTTCGCACCACTGAAGGCGATCAAGAAGCCCCCTCGCTCACCATCACCAGGGCGTCCCACTACTGGGTAGCTGCGCCCGAAGTTGGCATGCTCCACAAGGGTGCTGGACTTTGTGCTCCCTACAGTCAAGGAGGAGGGCACGAAGATGCCGGACTATACACTTGATAGTCCGCACCGTTTCAGCATCAAGGGCGAGCGCACCACCACGGGGTACGGCAAGGTGTTCGTTCCGCCGCTGAACTGGGACGAGCTCGGACCGACGGAGTCCTCCCAGTTCACTCCCCCGCGGCGGAACCCCAGAGTTCAGCACCACAGGCAGCCTCCAACCATCAAGGGGCCGCCAGGAAACATGGAGTTCTCCGATGAGGAGGACGAGGAGGAGGAGAAGCCGCCTACACTGGAGAGCCTGCGGGTGGAGCTGGCACAAGCACGCCAGCGGATAAACCACCTGGAGGAGAAAGTGGCGGAAGAGGAGCTGGCGCGCCTAGAGACGAAGGACAAGATGGAAGTCCTCCGCAGGGGCTTGTGTGCCAAGATCAAGAGGCTTGCCAGAGCCACAGGACACTCGGACCTTTACGACCCACCTGCAGAATAGTGTCCTGCGGTCGTTTCGTTTTAGATAGAGCACCGTTAGATTGGGTTGCTGGTTTGTTTATTTCATTTATTCCCTTTAGAATATTGTTTAGGGTGCTCTAAACTATTTCCCTACGCAAATATTATGTTTCCAATCGTAGCTTGATGAATAAATAAAATTAGAGTTAAATGCAAAAAGAATAAAATTATTGCTCTGGTTGGTGCATTTGAGCCAACCGGAGATTGCCCTGTTTAACGAAAAAATACATGAGTACAGGACAACACAGGAGCGATCCGACACGACGGAGCACGCACCGAGCCACTGTTGGCACTTCTTACGATCCAATATCAGAATTTAGAATCCTGGTACTGGGGTAAGGAGTGTTTCAGTGGTTTTCCTTATGGCTAGTAAAATATGTGAATATTCTGCAAGCGCACAGAATCACCGCTGTAGCACTTCACCTGGGAGTATCCCGAGGTATCGTAATTTATATTTCCGCAGGGAAGCTTTGGCAAGATTACTAGTGAACAGATATTCGAGACTATCAGAAAAGGGTACACGACTAGACAAGACAGGGGATAACGGTATTGGATAGGAGTGGATATACCGGACACACAGCTCAAGGTATACTCAGGTAAGGGAGAGAAGAGATAGATAGCTGGGAGGACAACGAGAAGAGATAGAGGATTCCTGGATACTTTATCTACCTATGTCACTCTGGCTTAGAGATACAGCGGCTACAGAGCCAGCACTAGGAGATCTGGGATAACTCTACTGTCTTAGCATCGGGACAAGGGAACCGGTGGACACGCAGAAAGGGATGAGAAGGGGTGCCACTATTTCCCCACTGGGGGATCCTACGGGCCGGAACTAACGTGATAGGCTACGAAGACCAGAAGGGCTGTCACCACCTCCCGGCTACCACCTCCGTTGCGACGGGAGTAAACTAAGGCCACCGACTAGTCTAGGAACCACTCCTACAATAGGCAACGACTACTTACTCTGCTAGCAAGAGCAAGCAACCTTGTCAATACTCTTGGTGACAATTCACCTCCAGTATCACGCAAGATCGAAGAACCAGCCAAGACAAAGACTTAAACAAGACTACTAGCACTAGAACTATAACTGACTATAGTCTAATCAAGATATATTTGCAACTAGGATAAAGTAGAAGCAAGATATAAATGACAAAGGCAAAGTGATAAAGATAACTATATTGATAACTCAAAGTCTTGCAAAAGGAAAAGGTAAAAGATACAAGAGCTTATACCAGAGCTTCTGAAGACGACTCCGGAACCTCCGAGGCACAGCTCGACTCAACTCTAACTCCCAACTAAACTATCCTAACTCTACTAAAATGAAAGTGGAAATGAGCTCCTTGGCTTGGTGTGTGTTTACAAGTGGAAGTGACCGTCTATTTATAGGAGTCCAAGGCGGTTGAGGTAGGGTAGCGGCCAAGGGAGCCAGGGGGGTACCCCGTGGGATTTCGGGCGAGGGGAGGCGGTTCGGCCGAACAGGTCGGTTTGGCCGAACTCCCCAATTCACCCGAACCACAGGATCCGCCGACCTTGCTTCCCACGGTCAAGATTTGCTCCCTGGTGTCGGTTCCCAGCTAGGGGCGGTTCGGCCGAAGGGCCCAGTTCGGCCGAACTGGGCCTGGCCCGTGGCCGGCCTCCCAGCACCGCCTTTGCTGCCTGGACCTTCTGGGCTGCCTCCTGATGGTTGGACTCGTGTTGTTCTGGCCCAGGGTGACGTGTCGGTCCTTCGGGATGAGTTGGCGATCGTCCACGTGGCGTGTGGTGTTGTTGCTCGGTCATGGTTGACGTGGACTGCTCCCGGTGACTTGCACGGCTAAGGGGGGTAACCGGCCGAACAGAGTCGTTCGGCCGATTCGGTCATTTCCGGCCCCAATAGCACATATTTGTCGTAGTTGTACCTGCACAAGTGACACTCACCAAAACTCGTGGAACTTTATTAGAAATAAAACCTAAGTACATGGAATGTTGCATATAACCTCATTTATTCCCGAGTATTGGTGGTCGGATTTGGGCTGTAACGACCGCCAACAAGGTCCCCCAAGCTTAGCTCATTGCTCGTCCTCGAGCAAAGATATAAACTTAGGCTCGGTGGATCAGGAGTTGCTACAATGTCATTTCTTTTGCAGGTAACTTTATAAACAACTAGTCTTCAAAAATACTTGAATCATAGGCAAAGTTTCAAATCACCTTTTTACCTATGGGGCTTATAGCAATCTCCTTATCTTGGGCGGTTGAAAGGATGAACAGTTTAAACTCAGTTTTATTCTTCTCTACTCCTTTCAGGATCCCATCTCGGAGTTTTTCATAAGTTTTGAAAACTACAAATTGTTCCTCATTGGCACACTCAATCACTTAAGTGTATTTGAATCCTCACCAAAGGCTTGTGCCTTCTTTTTCATCCTAACATCTAATATGGCTTTTTGTGTGGCTCAGGGACAAAGGATGAAGGCATGCATGCATCTTATATTTTGCTAAGTCAAGAACCGGATCTCTGAGGAGACAAATCATATCTTAAGATCGAGACGTGCAAGTGTGTGGGTATGAGTGGAGTGGCATATGATGGAATGGTGGAATGGAATGGGATATGGTGGATTGGTGGAACTCCTTGAATGAATTTCCCTCTCCTTGATTTATTTTCGAGAACATGGGCTATCTTTTATTCTTATATTTTTGCCATGCCACTTGGCATGCTTTTCTTTTTCTCTTAATTTTGCCATGCTTCTTTGGCATGCCTTTCTTTTTGTATAGCCCATGTCTCTATCAAGAATATTTGTAGAGGGAAATCATAGAACATGGAGCATTTATTTTTTTGTGGATGGATGATGGAAAATGTTTGCTAACTCCCAGTGTAGGAATTGCAAGTGAGAGGTGGTGTGTGTACGTGGGTCTCGATCTTTAAGAATATGAAAGCTTCAATCAAAGGTCACAACAATTTGACAAAGCTCACTAAGATAACAAGCAGCATATGAGTAGAAATTTTCAACTAAGTTTATCATATGGCTCTGGTAGGTATTTTGACCAATGAGGAACTTGTTTTATTTTGAAAGCATAAATTTCCGAGATTTTCCCCGTACTAAGAGCAGAATAGAACTTAACCAAATTCTCACTATATCAATCCCCAAAACAACTTAGACTTGGAATAAAGCATGTGCTCCCACAAGGTTTTCAGGATCATTTTTACTCATGCCATATAACTCAAGCACAATCTAGCAACTAGTTGAAACAAGGTACTTGCAAAATTAGTGACAGAGCAACTATTCATCATTTCCAAGGTGAGAGGCATATGATTCATTCCATGCATAGTTGGGAGTTATTTAATTCAAGGGAAATATTGTTTAAGGGAAATATTTTTGGTATTTTCATTTTTTTTAAATGCAAACTATCATGAAGGGAAATGAAAGGGAAATTAAATGATCAAAGTGCTGGATAAATCGGGACTTACCCGGTGGGGGTCCTCCCCCAGGCTTGGACTCTTCACTTGTAGGGGTTGAGCCTTGAGAGGTACTGGCTCAGCTGTTCCGCTTGTTCGTGGACGTCGTGCTGGATAGACGACACCATCCCGCTATTCTCTTGATGGTACTGAGAATGGCAGGCTAGTGTGTCCTGGATCTCTCGGGTACGGTCGTTGATGAGCTCGACTCGGTCGGAGATGTAGGACAACTCCCGGCCGTAGTCGAAGCGTGCGGACTGTGAGTATCCGGGGTAGTATGGCTGGGAGGCATTGTCGTATCCCCCTCCATACCGACTCCCAGACCACTCAGAGTCCGTGTCCTAGCCGTAGTCCCAGCGTCCTGAGGTGAAGTAGTTCGGCTCCTGGTGTTGCCCGGAGCCTCCTGCTCCGGACGTCCCAGTGCTGGTGTACATGTCGTAGGTGGCCTCAAAAGCGGAAGTGTGTCGATGCGGCATTTGTGGTGCATCTTCCGGCTCCTGTGAGGTGGCGAGCCCAGCATCACACCTGGCTCGTCCCCTCGTGACGGGTCCGTCACCTGCAACGCTGTGCCGAGCGGGCTCTCTCCAAGGTGGAGAGTCGTCCGACTCGGTCCTCAACTGAAGAGTTAGTTTCGGCGTGGTATACAACCTTAGTGCTGCACAGGGCAAAGGCACTTCAGTTGTATAGCCACGGTAAATCATTGCCAGCGTTGCGTCAGGCGTCCGCCGTATCATGTGGGCTTGCACGAAGTGCTCAGCATCGACGACGGAACGCGCTGTCTCGATGTATGTGAGCCGGGCGCCTTGGAGGACGCCCAGGTGGTTAGCGAGGCGAGTGACTAGAGAAGTCATCACCATGCCACCCGTACGAGAAATATGAGACAGCCAGTGACCAACCATGTCTTTCACAGGCGAATAGGGAATCTGCTTGACCATGGCAAAAAGAACCTGCAACTCGATGGTGTTGACAGGGCGCAAATCTGCCCGGGGGAATACCGTGATAGACACCCAACGATGCATGAAACGCAAAGTGGGGTTATGAATGCTGTTCGTGCGTGGCGCATGACAGTTGGTATCCCCCAAAATCTTTTTCCAAAATGCCACCCGGTCAAATCTCTTAAGCGCTTTGTTCGGGTCTAAAGAACAATGACTTGAAAATCCGAGACCCGAACTAAAATCCCTCCAAGAGCAGAAGAACTCTTGGTTGAAGAACTGAAAATGAATCCCCCCAGTTTCAGAAACCAAAGTCGAGAGAAATTCAAGGGTGAGCAGGAATGAACCTTCTTCGTTGATGTGCCAGAAATTCTCCCAGCCGATGGCCTGGAAAATTTCCGTGAACTCTATGTCCATCCCCGTGTCCCTGAGCAAATCTTGCTCAAACACACGGGTATGCTCGAACTCCTTCGGTCAAAGCTCGTTGAAGGTGTTCCGCTCCCTTTCTGTTCTAAGGTTGATGTCACTCTCGCTCAGGAGCTGCCTGGCTAGGGGCGTGGCATGGCCCCATCCCGAGCCGGCTGCTCCGTGCTCGTCCGTGTCCATCCAGCTCGAGCCTCGGGATGGAGCTGGGGAACTCCCAGCATCGTCCGATCGTCGGCCTAGCCGGGCGGAACGACGGAGCGAAGTGAAGAACTTTGACATGATTCCTGCAAAAGGATAGCGCAATGACAACTACCCGAAGGACTGAATATATAGGGTTAGCACAAGAAAATCAAGTCAGTCGTTCGAGATAGTTAGTCGTTCTTGCGGGGATGAAAACCACCACAAAAGGTTAGTCGTTCTTGTGGGTGTCAATGACCACCACAAAATCGTCCAGAGATCCAGCACAAGGATCACAACAGAAGCAAAATATTTTTGGGGTTTTCTAGTGATGCAAGTGAACCAAAACTTGAGCAATAACTTGGGGAGAACATGAGCAAGCACTAGAGCAAAGAACTTGAGAGGGAGAGAGAGCTTCCTAGCAGAATTTTTTTAGAGTGTGCAAGTGTGTGAGAAGCAAGCAAGCTTGCACCCGCATTTATAGGCCGATGGGGGGCAGTCCCCTGGTTCGCCCGAAGGCCCTGGTTCGCCCGAACCAGGCCGGGTGGCCAGGGCACTCCCATGTGAGTGCTGCCCCTCCTTTGCTTTGATTCCACGCCAAAATGTGTGGCCACAAAATTTTTAGGTCATGTGAGTGGAATTTAGTGGTAGGTAAGATGGAAATGTGACATGACCAAAGTGGACTTTAGTGGAATCACTCCCATGCTGCCATGTTTGTGATAATTGGTGAGTGTGCAGCCATTTTTAGTGTGGTAGACATGTTTGTTGCTGGTTGGTGGTGATGGTAAATAATTGGAGATGTTCTAGATGGGATGAAAATGATAAGAATTACCAATCACATCCACCCTAGTTAAAATTTTCAGCATGTGTCCAATTATTTAAACCAAGCTTGCAAAATTTTCTACTCTTTCTCAAATTAATTACTCAAGTGGTTCATTTATTTTGGAAAGGGAAACATGCAAATGCAATTGGAAATTTAAAAATTGGAAGGGAAATATGGGATACATACCGGTTTTCCTCGCGGCGAGAGCTCAGCTTTTAAGTCCGCGAGCGGGACTTCTCCTGTCTTCAGTTGTTCTTGTCATCGTCCGGTCCCGGAATGGATGACTCGGACGATGCAACCTTCTTCCGCCACATTTTCTTGTTCTTCTTCTTCGGTGTCGGTGGCGGTGGGATCGGCGTCTCTGGAGAATTCCAGAGGGCTTGTTCTTCCTCGTATTTCTTTACGAGGAAATCCATTTCTTCCGCACTTGTCGATTTTGTCGGCTCGTTCCACTTGAGCTCCTCACCACCGAGTACTTCCAGCTCTCCATTAATGAGAGCCTTAAGGAAACACTCGGCGCTTCTCTGCTCCGGTGTGAGTGGCTCTATCTTCTTTTCTTCCCAGGGTTGAAACTCGAAGTATGTCAACCTTCCGTCGATACGGAACGAGATTTCTCTCACATCCATATCGATCCTAGCCCGGGTGATGTTCAAGAATGGTCGGCCCAACACAAGGGGAAACGAATGCTCGTTCCCCGTGTCGAGGACAACAAAGTCCACGGGGACATATCGTTCCCAGATCCGGACCGGTACATTCTCGATCACCCCCTCGGGGTAGCGGATGGTTGAGTCCGCAAGCTGTACCTGGGCAGTAGTAGGTGACAAAGTAGGGTAGCGTAATTTCTTAAATAATACCTTAGTCATGATGTTTACGCTTGCCCCTAGATCGCAGAGTGCATCATCAATGCGGCGATTCCAGATCGAGCACTGAATGATGGGCACTCCGGGATCTTCCTTCCTATCCGGAGAGGTCTTGATGATCGCCCTTTTTGCAGCTCTCAGCAGGTAGGTCCATCTTGGTGTCAGCACTTGGATACATCCGACCTTCCCTGCGTGGTTAGTGCGGAATACACTACGAGACATCTTACCCTGCCTGGTAGTGATGGAATTCACTGTCTCGATGGAAGGCTCGGGTTGCCCCGGAATCTTCCCCGATTCCATGATAGGAACAGCAGCAGCTAACTGAGCGATTTGAGTTTCTATCATTTTATTAAAGCTTAGTTGAATTTTCATAGCAGAAGAAAATGATTCCATCCTAGAGTCTATGCTTTCCAGAGTTTTATCATTAGCAGCAAGCTTTTTATTGATGTTTTCAGTTATTTTCATCTGGCCAAACACAAGATCTCTAAGAGACGGCTGATTATTGAAATTGCTGGAAATGAAATTGTTACCTTGTTGAGGCCTCTCAAAAGGGAGGTTTGGGCGCGGATTCCAGCCTTGGTTGCCGTAGTTGTTCGGTCGGTACCCGTTGTTGTTGGAGTTGTTGACGTAGTGGGCATCTTCTCGCGTTTCGGGGCAGTCATTCCCCGAATGGCCAGTGTTGCCACAGACTTCGCAGGTCATGCGAGCGTCCATGGCTTGCACTGTTCCTTGAGCAGGGGCCTCCAGTTTCTTCATCAGGAGGTCCATCTTGGCAGCGAGCTTGTCCATAGCTTCAACTTGGTGAACTCCTCGGGTCTTTGGTTGAGTCCGGTCGTCGGACCAACCTTGGTTCTCGACCATCTTCTCTATGAGGGCCTTCGCACGACTCTCCTCAAGAGAGAAGAACGAGCCTCCAGCAGCAGCATCCAGGTACTCACGGGCAGAATTTCTCAGCCCGTGATAGAAAGTTTGGATTATGAACCAACTCTGCATACCATGGTGAGGACAAGCAGAAATATAGTCTGGAGGTGATCCCATGCCTCCGGGACTGTTTCATCTTTTAGCTGCTGGAAACTAGCTATTTTGTTCCGAAGGGCGTTGGTTTTCCCAACCGGAAAGAACTTTAGCAAGAAAGCACTAGTGCATTTATCCCAGGTTTCTATTGCTTCGCGGTTAGCATAAAACCATTGTTTCGCCTTGCCTAATAATGAGAATGGAAATAAACGAAGGCGAATGGCATCGATACTTACTCCGCGGATGGTGAAGGTGTTGCAAATCTCCAGGAAATGCTGGAGATGAGCATTGGCATCTTCGTGTGGCTTGCCGCAGAATGGGCTAGCCTGTACCATGTTGATGAGGGCTGGCTTCAGCTCGAAGCTACCATCTCCGACTAGCGGAGCTGGTCCGACACGTACGTTCTCGCTCGATGGAGCGGAGAACTCACGGATCGTCTTGGTTGCCAACCTCAATGTAGCCTGGTCAATGATGCGAAGGACTGGGTTCGTTGGAAGGAGTTGCTTCTGAGGAGGTACAACACGGGGTCGTACTTTCCTCACAAATGACTCCGGATTTTCTTGGAAGTTTGACGGTAGTTGGAAACCAGTCATACATTGCTCTGCTCCACAAGGACCAACGAACAGAGCAAAGATAAACCCGCTTGAGTAGCGGTACTCAACTAAGATAGCTCAAGATAAAGGTTCAAAAAATAATCTAGCCAAAGACTTCCCCGGCAACGGCGCCAGAAATGCTTGTTGGCACTTCTTACGATCCAATATCAGAATTTAGAATCCTGGTACTGGGGTAAGGAGTGTTTCAGTGGTTTTCCTTATGACTAGTAAAATATGTGAATATTCTGCAAGCGCACAGAATCACCGCTGTAGCACTTCACCTGGGAGTATCCCGAGGTATCGTAATTTATATTTCTGCAGGGAAGCTTTGGCAAGATTACTAGTGAACAGATATTCGAGACTATTAGAAAAGGGTACATGACTAGACAAGACAGGGGATAACGGTATTGGATAGGAGTGGATATACCGGACACACAGCTCAAGGGATACTCAGGTAAGGGAGAGAAGAGATAGATAGCTGGGAGGACAACGAGAAGAGATAGAGGATTCCTGGATACTTTATCTACCTATGTCACTCTGGCTTAGAGATACAGCGGCTATAGAGCCAGCACTAGGAGATCTGGGATAACACTACTGTCTTAGCATCGGGACAAGGGAACCGGTGGACACGCAGAAAGGGATGAGAAGGGGTGCCACTATTTCCCCACTGGGGGATCCTACGGGCCGGAACTAACGTGATGGGCTACGAAGACCAGAAGGGCTGTCACCACCTCCCGGCTACCACCTCCGTTGCGACGGGAGTAAACTAAGGCCACCGACTAGTCTAGGAACCACTCCTACACTAGGCAACGACTACTTACTCTGCTAGCAAGAGCAAGCAACCTTGTCAATACTCTTGGTGACAATTCACCTCCAGTATCAAGCAAGATCGAAGAACCAGCCAAGACAAAGACTTAAACAAGACTACTAGCACTAGAACTATAACTGACTATAGTCTAAACAAGATATATTTGCAACTAGGATAAAGTAGAAGCAAGATATAAATGACAAAGGCAAAGTGATAAAGATAACTATATTGATAACTCAAAGTCTTGCAAAAGGAAAAGGTAAAAGATACAAGAGCTTATACCAGAGCTTCTGAAGACGACTCCGGAACCTCCGAGGCACAGCTCGACTCAACTCTAACTCCCAACTAAACTATCCTAACTCTACTAAAATGAAAGTGGAAATGAGCTCCTTGGCTTGGTGTGTGTTTACAAGTGGAAGTGACCGTCTATTTATAGGAGTCCAAGGCGGTTGAGGTAGGGTAGCGGCCAAGGGAGCCAGGGGGTACCCCCTAGGATTTCGGGCGAGGGGAGGCGGTTCGGCCGAACAGGTCGGTTTGGCCGAACTCCCCAATTCACCCGAACCACAGGATCCACCGACCTTGCTTCCCACGGTCAAGATTTGCTCCCTGGTGTCGGTTCCCAGCTAGGGGCGGTTCGGCCGAAGGGCCCAGTTCGGCCGAACTGGGCCTGGCCCGTGGCCGGCCTCCCAGCACCGCCTCTACTGCCTGGACCTTCTGGGCTGCCTCCTGATGGTTGGACTCGTGTTGTTCTGGCCCAGGGTGACGTGTCGGTCCTTCGGGATGAGTTGGCGGTCGTCCACGTGGCGTGTGGTGTTGTTGCTCGGTCATGGTTGACGTGGACTGCTCCCGGTGACTTGCACGGCTAAGGGGGGTAACCGGCCGAACGGAGTCGTTCGGCCGATTCGGTCATTTCCGGCCCCAATAGCACATATTTGTCGTAGTTGTACCTGCACAAGTGACACTCACCAAAACTCGTGGATCTTTATTAGAAATAAAACCTAAGTACATGGAATGTTGCATATAACCTCATTTATTCCCGAGTATTGGTGGTCGGATTTGGGCTGTAACGACCGCCAACAGCCACTTCGGCTGAACCAGTCGGTTCGGGCGAATTGGGCAATTCGGCCGAATTAGCCCGGCCCGTCCCGCTCGCACACCTACACGCTGGTTTGCACTCATCCCCCCTGACCACTTTTCCTGTGTTGCCATGTTTTGAAATTTTGATCAATGCATGCCTCACATAAACGAAACATTCTCGGTTTTCTTTTATACCATTAACTTGCCTATTGCTTATTTCAAACCTAGTATCTTTTTCCTGTGAAATATTACATGATAGGAGCCCCCCTGATCTAGGTTGTTGATTATTGTGATATGTCTCGATAAAACAAACTACTTGTTCACTCCACCATTCGGGAGAATTAAAATTATGAAAACATAAAACTATACCCTATCCCTTCATCCTGTCCACTACTTCCAACATACATATATGCTTGAGAGTTTATTCCTGAGAAACTTGTTATGACTAGTACAAAGTCTTGTTGAATTTTGATGTCCCCAGAGATAATCATGTTTGCCCAAGGTTTATTGCAAGTATACTATCATCAGAGTGTAGTAGAAGTCCTCGTACTTTGGTGATACCCTGAAAAAAAGAGAAAATATAGGACTCATGAAAGTCCAAATGAAAAAAGAGAGAGAAAGAAAAGAAAAAATCCCCAAAAAGGGAAGAGAAAAGAAAGGGGTCACAAAGCTGAGGACCCACATGAACTCTTCATCTTTAACTTGCAATCTGACCAAGGGCGACGATGAGAAACTCCGGGAAGCAATCTTCGACTCGACAGAAGTACATGACTTGACAAGGCCACCACCTGAGAGACAAAGAAAAACACAAAAGAGAGTGAGTGAAAAGGAGTGACTCCAGAGAGCTGAGAGCATCAGGGATGAAGGGACAAGGGTTATTTATTTGCGAAAATCAGAAAAACCCCGAATGCAGGATGAGCAAGAGGATCTTGTTGTAAGAGCCATTCCGACTATCAACCGCCCAAGATCCAGGGAATAGCCACTACAAACTCACAAATATGGAGAAAAGTTTGGAATATTCAATATGCGATTACTCATGTCATGAAAGAACCCTTACCTTAGTCTTGCTCATATTTCAATTTCTTTACTCGGGACGAGCAAAGATCTAAGTTTGGGGGAGCTTGTTGGCGGTCGTTATGGACCGATTTCCGACCTCCAACCGAGTATAAAACAAACACAATGGAATCACACACCATAGATATAGGGATTATTTCTCATCATTTCCACAAGTTTTGGTGTTTATGTGATTCCAGAAGGCACGTTGCCAATGTCGGGGTAAAACCACCCAAAATTGTGTGTTCGGCCGAGTCTCATGACTCGACCGAATACCACCCTCATTCTCGGAGCGCACCATGACCTAAACACACGTGATTTACCAAGACCCCGGGCATATGTGGACCATCAGGATCAACCTCAGCACAAAGGGGGTGGATCCAAGGGCAGACGGGCACCCGGACCCATTCGGCCGAACTTCTAGGATTCGGCCAAAGCCCAACCGACCCACAACCGACCTGGCGACGAAATCTGGAGCGTTGGAGGCCGAGGCAGTGCAAATGGGTGGTTCGGCCGAACTGGAGAGTTCGGCTGAACTGACCCCCTTCGGCCGAACCCGACATCTTTGCCCGAATGGCCCGGAACCGCCCCTGCGGTCCCGTGGCCACTACTCCTTCTTCCACCGCCCTTCCCTGCTATAAAAGGAGGCCTCCAGCACCTGCAAAATCACACAACACAAGAGAGGAGTTCCTTAGCGAAGCTCTGCCGCTTTCATACTTAGAAGATAGGGAGAGAGGAAAGGTGAGCGTCCGGAGAGGAGCCGGAGTGTCGGCCCCTCTTCCAGCTGTACCTCTACTTATGCAGCTCTGCTTCGAGTAACATCCGGGTCGTGTCCTGTAACTCTTGTATCTCTTCCTGATTAATTGAGTAGTCAGTTCTACTTTTATTTACTTGCTGGTTCTTCGTTCAATGATTAGTTGATTGGTATAATTGTATACTGGTTGCTTGGCTTGGGTGCTTGTCTTTCTATAGGAGATAAGTATTAACCGACTAGTCTAAGCGTGGTGCCTATACTTGAGGTTAACTTAGTTT
Organism: Echinochloa phyllopogon; assembly: GCA_033239725.1. Lineage (NCBI taxonomy): Eukaryota > Viridiplantae > Streptophyta > Magnoliopsida > Poales > Poaceae > Echinochloa > Echinochloa phyllopogon. Next base: position 31,809,816 of record BTCW01000014.1, on the reverse strand, counting down.
GTCCCCGAGTCTACGGAGGTGGTAGCCGTTAGGTAGTGACAGCCCTATACGGCGTACGTAGTCCATCACATTCATCTTAGCCTGCAGGATCCCAGAGTGTAGGATTGGTGACACCCCTTCTCATCCCTTTCTGCGTGTCATAGGTTCTATTGTCCCAAAGCAAGTATCTATCTGTACCCTCTGATCCGCTCAGTTAATCAGTAAAGTGCCTCTATCAGACTCGTACCCTCTGTACCCTCTCATCGCTTATCTTCCCTCTTTGTTGTTGTCATCCACTTCATTCATCCCATTCCATAACCCTTGGACAACTTAGTTTAGAATTAGTTCACTTCTCGTTCCCCGTGGAAATCGATACCTTGGAATACTCCCAGGTGAAAGCTACATCGGTATCCGTCTGCTTGCGGATTTATTTGTAGGCCGTAAGGAGTGCCAGCACGTTTTTTGCGCGTCTGGTGGTTTTTGCATCTTTAGTTTCTCCATTACTGGTGAGTTCTTCGTCAGAGATATCAGCCGCCAGCTCCGTGTTGTACTGGCTACCAGCTTCGGCATTACCGGCCATGAAGACATGTCGGTTGGGGTCAATAATTCCGGAGAAGGTTGTGATCTAAGTGACCGAGAAGTTGTCGCCCGAGTTTTCTGTTAAGAAAGTAAGCGAAGCAGTCTTGCCGTCCTGGTAGGGTAGTTCTTTTAGGATCATCGTGGCAAGTCGTGACTCATTTTCCATCCAGGAATCAGGTGGAATTGAACCAGGCCAGTGAACAACGAGTCCTCCTGGTGTGCTAGTAACGACTAGTCCTGACGGGAGGCGTACGAGTGGTTCTTCGAGCTCGAACTTGGTGTCAAACATGGCACAATAGTGGTTGTAGATGTCTTGACTCTCGGTGATGGCTGGTAAGCTTGCTCGGAGTGACAAGGTTCCTCCAGGGTTAAGCTAGAGACTTGAGTTGCCAGTTGTTGAATCTCTGTGGTGTACATCTGTTGATATACACCCGCAGAATTGTTGAGTCCAAACAGGAATCGACCGGGGTGAACCTCTAATGGCTGGTAAGCCGACTCGGATTCCCTAGCTCATTCCATGATTGGAAGAGAGTTGTACCCAGACTTGACTTGAGGAGCCCGAATCAGAGTAAATGTCAGAGTCGAAGCCAATCTCGAGGTTGTAGTCAAAGTCGAGGTCGGAGTCGAGGCCGAAGTAGTCGACGAGAGTTGATTCTCGAGGTCATGGAGCAGCTCTCGTGGAACTGCCGTCATCGAGTATGGGCCTGGGCAATCCGCAAGGTGGCATGCGAACTTGTCGTTGCCTACGGTGATGAAGGTCTAGGCGCCAAAGATGAAGGTCGCGCCCTCCTTGATGCTACAGGTGTTGAAGCTTGATCCCATCGCGCCCGATGGTGAGCTTGCGGCGAGCTCCCCCACGGTGGGCGCCAAGTGTCGAAGATTTATCTCTGGCATTTCTATCCAGGGGTATATCAGAGAGTAGTTTTGTGGGTCTCGCCAAGTTCTAGGAACGATGGTGCACACATGACACAAAGATTTAGGCAGGTTCGGGCCGCAAATTACGTTATATCCCAGGGAGTAGATTTGTGGGATCACCGGACCTGGAACTTGATGGCTAACATGAAGACACAACACACAAGGATTTAGATAGGTTCGGGCCGCCAGAGTAGCGTAATACCCTATGTCCTGTATGGATTTGTATATTGTATTCTCCTCGTTGGGAGGTTTTTGGCCTTAGTCCCCAAGCTAGGAACCCCTGCCCTCCTTTATATATCCCAGGGGGCAAGGTTACATGGTAAGTCTCCTAGTCGGTTACAATTTGGGAGTCATAGTACAAGTACATGAGTAGTTCTACTAGGGCTCGATCTTCTGTCTTGAGGGTACCCGGGGATGCATATCCCACAAGCCCCCGAGCGCTTCATAGCCGAACAACAACCATTTTTCGAAGTCTTCTAATCTTTTGCCGAGTGCTTGTGGTTACTGAGAGGTTGTGGAGAGCTCCATAAATGTCATCAATAAATATGCTCACCAAAGGTGAAGCATATATGCTTAGCCCTCGAGCCTCGAGTTGATTACAATAATCAGGTCGAGGGTCTCGAAAAAAATCTTCAAGTCTTTGTCTTGAATTGATCAACCATAGGCACAAAAAATGTGTACCCCTTGGGTATAGCCCCTGAGCCTCGAAGCGAACGGTTTACATTCGGTGCGAGGTTCAAGAACATAATCTTTAGAATAGCTTCCGTGTAAATATCCTAGTACCAACTGGTGCTAGTACTCAATTAGTTATCAAATCATAAAAAATGTAAGCATCGACTAGTTGAAGTAGTCATCTTCATGTCTTGGCTTGCGTACTCAAATGTAAATCCCTTGTTGCACCAGACAAAAATTTCCTTGTAATATTGCTACTGGTTAAGTAGATGAGGATGCGTGCTACTTGTTAAGTAGTCATTTAGTTGATGCTTCTTATTGCATTACTTGTTAAGTAGTCTTGACATTTTACTACTGGTTAAGTAGTCTTTTGCGTCATGTGCGTTACACTAAGTACTTGTAGTACCGCAGCTCGTGGTCATGATGATGTTTGATTAGTCTGCTGGAGCAAACATGAGAAGTTTTAGTCTTGTTAAGACTTGGTACTGCTAGTGCAAGCCTGGAGTACTATTTGTAATAGTTTGGATTATCCGCTTTACACAAAAAGTACTTTTAGTACGTCAACTCATGGTCTAAGTGCATTTAAGCATGTCTTCTGTAACAGAAGTAGTCGTTTGAATGCTACTTGTTAAGTAGCCTTTCAAATGCTACTTGTTGAGTAGTTCTATGCTACTGGTTAAGTAGTCTTGTGCTACTGGTTAAGTAGATTTTCACATGCTACATGTTAAGTAGACTTTTGGATTCTACTTGTTAAGTAGTCTTTCATATGCTACTGGTTAAGTAGACTTTTGAATGCTACTTGTTAAGTAGGCTTTCGAATGCTACTTGTAAACTAGTCTTTGCTACTTTTTAAGTAGTCTTTTGAATGCTACTTATAAAGTAGGATTTTGAATGCTACGTGTAATACTGTCTTTGCTACATTTTAAGTAGTCTTTGAAATGCTACTTATAAAGTAGGCTTTTGAATGCTACTTATAAAGTAGTCTTTGCTACTATTTAAGTAATCTTTGCTACTGTTTAAGTAGTCTTTTTTATATTGCTACTTGTTTAAAGTAGTCTTTTTTATATTGCTACTTGTTTAAAGTAGTCTTTGCTACTGTTAAGTAGTCTTTCGAATGCTACTTGTAAAGTAGGCTTTTGAATGGTACTTATAAAGTAGTCTTTGAAATACTACTTGTAAAGTAGGCTTTTGAATGCTACTTATAAAGTAGTATTTGAAATGCTACTTGTAAAGTAGGCTTTTGAATGCTACTTATAAAGTAGTCTTTGCTACTGTTTAAGTAGTATTTTTGATAATGCTACTTGTTTAAAGTAGTTTTTGCTACTGTTTAAGTAGTCTTTTTGATAATGCTACTTGTTTAAAGTTGTCTTTGCTACTGTTTAAGTAGTCTTTTTGATAATGCTACTTATTTAAAGTAGTCTTTGAAATGCTACTTGTAAAATTGGCTTTTGAATGCTACTTATAAAGTAGCATTTTGAATGCTACTTATAAAGTAGGCTTTTGAATGCTACTTATAAAGTAGTCTTTGCTACTGTTTAAGTACTTTGGCTCATGGTAAGAGCACTTTCTTGTCCGCTGAAGTGATATTGGTCGATTCCATCTTGTAAAGACGCGACATAGCTACTAATGCAACCTGGAGGTACTACTTGTAGTAGTTTTTGTAGTATGCGTTTATGCAAACACGTCTTTGAGTAGTTTTGTTAAAACCAGTCGAAGGTCTTTAATGATCGTCTTTTAAGGCAACTTGTACACTTTACGCAAAGGGGCGATATTGATATAGTCGTTGTAGTTGCAGCCATCGCGATAGTCGTTGCAGTTGCGGTCGCGATGATGGCACAAGGGTTTGTAACCCATTAGCGAGAGGTCAAGCGAAGGTTTGTAACCCGTTGACGAAGAATCTAGAATCTATAGAAATAGCCTCCGAAAGCCCGACATAATTCGATGCACCAAGTCAGTGGGCTTGCCCTACGTAACTTGATTTACCAAATACATGGGCTAACGTGGCATGCTCCATAGTCGGCGTGGAACTCGAGAACTTTTAGAGTAGTTGGCTCATGGCAAAGCATGTTTTTAAACAAGCTGATAAAATTATTAAGAAGAAAATAATTATTAAATAAGACTTAGCTTTATTCGTGGACGATTGTCGACGAAGCCATCGTGGTCGGTGATGGAGCCATGATGGTTGTTGTTGAAGTCGACTAGTCGAGGTCGGCCTCGACTAGTTGTTGATGACGTGATAGCCGATCTCGACTAGTTTATAGTCGAGACGAGTAGTCGAAGTAGTCGTACGGCGAGTCGATGCAGCCGTTGTTGACGAAGCCGACTAATCGAGATGTATCCCAGACTAGGTCTTGATCTCACGGGAGTTGTTGCCGACTGGTTTCAGATTGAGCCGTAGTCATCCTGATAGGCCTTGTAATCTGCTAAGGTGCAGTGCAGCCTTGCATGTTCAAGTAAGCAAAACATGCAAATTGTTTCTCTAGTAAGCCTACTAGGATGTACGTAGCAAAACATATCTCCATGTACTACTTCAATATTGAGGCAACGTAGGAGATTAATTCTTCTTTGATCCTTTAGCGGTGGTGCAACCTTTCTTTTCCTACTAAAACGAGCCAGCAGCGGTAATGCAGCAGACTAGTCGGATGCGACCAAAATCCTTCAAACAGTTCGAATAGAATTCGGCAATCTTCTGATCTAATCAGACTGGCCTCGATTGCTGTGATGGCCGACGGAACCTGTTCGACTTTGGACTCAGATTTCTGCTTGAACGGACCGAGGACATGGCAAGTCGCTGATTAGCCGACATTGATTTTGTTGATGATAGGTCTATCAAGCTCACCCAATGATCCTACGATCGGCCCCACGGTGGGCGCCAAAGTGTCGAAGATTTATCGTGATTGCCTCCATCTAGGGGTATCCCAAGGAGTAGATTTGTGGGGATCACCGGACCTGGAACTTGATTGTTAACGCGAAGACACAACACACAACGATTTAGACAGGTTCGGGCCGCCAGAGTAGCGTAATACCCTATGTCCTGTATGGATTTGTATATTGTATTCTCCTCGATGGGAGGTTTTTGGCCTTAGTCCCCGAGCTAGGAACCCCTGTCCTCCTTTATATATCCCAGGGGGCAATGTTACATGGTAAGTCTCGTAGTCGGTTCCAATTTGGGAGTCCTAGTACAAGTACACGAGTAGTTCTACTAGGGCTCGATCTTCTATCTTGAGGGTATCCAGGGATGCATATCCCACACCTATGTCCTGTATGCTTGATTGCCTTGCATGTGAGTTGAGTTGTTTTGGAGGGGTCCCTACTTTGCCTTATATACACGGGGAGCAGAGTTACAAGTCGGTTACATGGTCCTAGTCGTATACAACAAGGAGTACTACAAAAGGTTACTTTGGGGAGTCTCCTGACAGTACACGACTAGTTCTCCGAGTCAACTACGCCGCCTTGCGCCATAGCCTACTGCTTCATGGAGTAGGCAGGTCAAACTACTCTACCGAGTAGTTTAGTCTGGTACAAGAGTGGCCCTAGGGATCCTAGTCCCATAGTCGGTTCGGCCGAACCAGTGGATCCACCGCCTTTGCACCTGGATGCTCAGGATTCACCTTGTAGGCAGTTGTGCATTGGGGGCGGTTCGGCCGAACTGGGTGAGTTCAGCCAAACTGAGCTTTCAGCCCAGTGATGCACCCATGCACCGCCTCTTGTTCCTGGACATCTTGGGTTGCCTTCCCTTGTTCACCACTGACGTGGATCTCGTGAATGCGGCCTCACAGTTGTGCTTCGCTTTATGTAACGTGCATGGCTAAGAGGGGTAATCTGGCCGAACCGAGATGTTCGGCCGAATCGGTCAATTCTGACCCCTGTAGCACTTATTTGTTGATATTGTACCTGCACAATGGATACACACCAAAATTCATGGAACTTTATTAGAAATAAACCTAAGTGCATGGAATGATATGTATAACCTATTTTATTCCCGAGAATTGATGGTCGAAAACGTACTGTAATGACCGCCAACAATACACCGTGTTATAGTTGGTAAGTAAATGAATTACTTACACTTGCCATTATTGAACAAAATCCTAGATGGGTAACAGATGGGGTGAATGAGACAGCTACTGAGTTTCCTAAGGATCTTCCATACTACTGAGGTATGGTCAACCAGTCGGTGTCCCTGTGGACTGTGGTTTCACTTTGGAGTTAATAATTAGACTTCAGCTGTGTTTATCTATTGATTTCCATTAAACTCTGATGTAAAACTATTTTATTCGAGCATATGTACTCTGATTTCCATATTGTAAGTTGTATGGGTTCTATGGACCTCGTAGGCACACATATGGCGGCATTTGGGTTTTTGTGTAAACCTGGGTATGACACAAAGGCGTGTCAATTCAGAAGTACGCCGTCGTGAAGACTACGATCGCAGATACGGTCCCCCTCGCCAAAACGAGAGGTATCGCAACCGTTACCACGTACCACTGCAGGATCATCACTACGATGATTACTGCAATAGGCGAGACTACTACTACAAAGAGCCGCAGCATGACAAGTACGATGGGTTCCCAGCCTTCTCCGACCCAATCAAGAACATCGAGTAGCCATCCAAGTTCAATCCGACTGGTATTGAGAAGTTTACCGGCAAACAAGACCCAGAACAATGGCTGAAAATCTACTCGATTGCAATCCAGATGGTGGGATGCTCCAATGACATCAAAGTTAGCTACTTCCCGGTCATGCTGGGCACCATGCAACACACATGGATCGAGGGCCTCCGCCCCGGGTCCATCGACTCTTGGGAACAACTTCCAGGGAACCCGGGCTTGGCCCGGAACCCGATACGAATTGGCAGCTTGCAAACAAGAGAAGGGAGAGACTCTACGCCAGGACATTCAAAGGTTATTTGAAAAAAGAGCCACCATCGTAGATACCTCCGATCGTGAAGTCATCGACTGCTTTCAAGATGGCCTCTACACCAGGGAACTACACCGCGAGTTCGGAAGGAGACGCCCCCATGATGTGGCCTCCCTCAGAAGGGTAGCTTATGAATGGGCTGACCAAGACAACCGTGAACGTGAGCGCTTTGACAGACATCGTTCTGACAACAACAACAACATGGACAATAATGATCATCGCAACGATCGTCCCAACAACCACTATTTCCAGCGCGACAACAAGAGGTGCAAGCCAGACAACACCGTTGCAGCCGTCGATCGACCCCAACGAAGGAACCACTCAGAGGCAGAAGTCATGAATGGACCTTGCCCTTACCACCCATGTGGCAAGCACACCATGGCTGAATTCGTTCATCTCTAGTGTGAGTTCATTAAGCTTGACCCCAATGACAACAACGATGCTGACAAGAAGAAAGATGACAAAAACGACAAGGACCCGAGCAATGACTTCCCCCAAGTCAACAACATCGTAGCAGTCCTGTTCAGTGGGGATTCACTCAGCCAGTCGAAGTGGGCCAAGAAGCTGACTCTTTGAGAGATCATGGCGATTGAACCAGCTATCCCCAAGTACCTCAAGTGGTCTGAAGTCCCTATCATGTTCTCTAGAATGGATTAGTGGATTAACTTCGCCAATCCTAGCAGATACCCACTAGTTTTGGATCTAGTCGTGGCGCAAGCCAGACTGACCAAGGTAATCATCGACGGTGGCAGTGGTCTCAATGTCATCTCTACGAAGACATTCACGAAGATGGGCCTTAATATCACTCAATACTTGAAGCCCACAGAGTCCATTCTACGGCATTGTACCCGGCAACGCAGCTATACCTCTGGGAGAAGTTACTCTTCCAGTCACCTTTGGGACAGAAAGCAACTTCAGAACCGTGTACATGAAATTCGATGTGGTAGACTTTGAGACATCGTACCATGCTATCTTTGGGCGTCTAGCCCTCACCAAATTCATGGTGATTCCGCATTATGTGTACCTTGTCCTCAAGATGCCCGCTCCCAATGGAGTTGAAGCGTCCCCTCAAATGAGTAGACTTAAATATGATACAAACATCAGTCCCAGGAGGCTGAGTCACATTTATTACAATAGATGGTCTATTACCGAACAAACCTACGCGGTAGTGGGCACAGACGCGCCACTAACGCGAGGATAAAAACTAGAAACCAAATGGTACAACTAATCATGGCATCATCAGAGAGCTGCGCCATGCGGTTCTTCAAGCGGATGGCCCTAACACACAAGCAAGGTTGGGTGCAGAACGTCCTCGGGAACGAAGTCCGGGTCCTCTTCTGAAAAACAAGCAAGGGTGAGTACATACGTACTCAGCAAGTCCAACCATACCCACGGAGGGTTGCAACAGAAACATGCAAGGATAAATATCAAGGATAGGCTATGGGTTTATTTGCGGAAATGCCACATGCAAGGGTTCATTTTATAAAAGTTCTGTAAAGCAAATCTAATGATTAAAAGCATTAAAAATAAAGTAGATTGTAAAACACCACTCACTGCTACCGGACTCCTCGTCCATCGTAGACACTACCAATACTTCCCAAAATAGCTTACACCAAGAGACTCTGCTCATAACTGTACCCAAACTAGGTTAAAGGACTTGCGAAGTGACCATGCCGTAACTCGTCCAATACCGTGGACACGGCTATCCGGATAGGTTTCAACTCTGCAGAGGCGTACACAACCACAAGTAGGGTACCACAACATGAACACCCTAGTGTCAGTGCTGATCCTATCGAGGCCATTACCCACCTTAGCTAAACTGACAAGTCACCACAGAAGCAACCAGGGGGTTAGCAACCTACCCTTGAGGTTCTACCCAGGGTATAAGTCACCAAGAACTTATACCCGTCTCCATGGTCCTCTATTGCTCACCAGCACACCTGATAACTACCAACTCAACTAGTAGGATTTATGCCAAGCTGTTGCCACATACAACGGTCGAGTGGAGGTACTAGTATTTGGGTTAGGCAAGATGACACATCAACTGATCCTTCTAATGACAAGTCAGACCTCTCCCACCATGCTCAGCCACACAGACACGAGCTCACCTTGGTACTCCACATAGGAAACACCGTCCGGCTCATCCTCTAGTAATAATCATTTTTATCATTTAAAACCCCATTCCTTTCTAAAGCACAATTCTTAATATTTTACCGAGTAACCAGTGGGTAGTATTTATTCGTAAGAGGGAACTTCATCCTAAGCGGCAAAAGCAATGATTAACTCCCAACTAAAATATTTGGAAATTAATCCAGGTTATCAAGGAATATTTGTAGCAATCAAGGAACGGCTCACACAAAAAATGGATTAGCGACAAGCATGCAAGTTTCATAAAATAGGACAATGGGTTGCATTTATAAAACTGGGATAAATATGCATCAAAGGGTAAGATTGAACTTGCCATTCTCAAAGCCCTCCAGAAACTCTTGCTCGGGGCACTGGCCTTCAGGTTCTTGCTCGTAGCACTGCTCTCCTTCGGGTTCTTCCTCAACGTGATCTACGGCGCACAAACAAGCACACATAATAAATAAAATAAACCAAAATAGGGTCTTATTTGCTGATCTCGCAGAAGGGAAATTAGGGGTTAAAAGGAGAGTGCGGAAGAGAAGGTCTCATTTAGGGGTGCGACGTATGATTTGGTGGGAGTAGAGCGGGAAGGTGGGTGGTGAAATTTGGGGTCATTCCGGGTTAAAACGGCGCATAAAATGATGCGTCGTTCGGCGGTTAACGGAGGAAGGGACTCGTTCGGAAAGTTACCGAAAGTCCCAGGGGCTCATTCGGAAAGTTCTAGGGATGTATTTGTGGTGGTTAGGAAGTTGTAAAGGGGCTTAACTGCGAATACTAGAAGTTGACAGAGTTTAAATGTAAAAATAATAATATACTGTCACACCCAGATTTACGCAGAAACCCGAATGCTTCTATATGTGTGCCCAGGAAGTCCACAGAACACATATAGATAACAAATATGATAAACAGAGTACATATGCTCGAATAAAATGGTTTTACATCAGAGTTTGACTAAAATAACTAAATAAAACAGCGGAAGACTCTTTATTAACTCTCTCTCTAAACGAAGACGAAGACGAAGCCGAAAGCCATAATCCACAGGGACACCGACTGGTTGAGCACAGCTAGTAGAATGGTAGATCTTCAGGAAATTCAACAGCAGCAGTACCATCTAATCCATCTGTTAACCATCCGGGATTTTGTTGAATGGCAAGTGTAAGTAAATGTCTTACTTAGCAAATACAACACGGATAATGAAGGCTTAAAAGAAAGGCTTGACACGGCTGTACTGCATTAGCAATTTTAGTTGTTTCATTTTAGCATAAACCAAGATTTCTACAATTAAGTGAATCCCAGTTGCAACCCAATTAATATAGTAGAGGTGAACGTTTAACAATAATAAACATCATCTTCTAATCAAAAAGGATCCAGGCCGCTCTTGACCCTGAGAAAGGCTATCATGATAGATTATACACTTTGCAGAGGTTTCGCCCTTTACCCACCAGTCGCGTAAAAGTTCAAAGGAACTTTGCACCCAACCACGCACATCAACACTTCCGAGGTGTGACTGCATAGGGACGCTACGAGGCTTTTCACAAGACACCCTAACAAAACAGTAGCCGTTATGGTACAACCTAGGCAGCATGACCCAAGGCACCGAGATTGACTGACGCCCATGTCGCAACATGAGGGGGTCAATGGCGTCCAAGCGCGGTAATAAACATCAACAACAAAATAAATAGCGCAACGTGTGGAACCTCCGCCATACGGAAGCTCCCAACACGGGACTGTGCCTCACGGGGACATAGCCAACGGATACTCCGTCCTCGGTGGATTAAACCATACTCTCACCCATGCTTCCCATAACGCCGTCGGCCCGTCGGTAACTACTGTCAAGCTAGAGACGTACATGTTACTTGTCCAAGACCAGAGCCATTATAGTTCCGGCGGTGGCGACAAGTTCCTGGGTTGCCGCTTTAAGAACCAGTCCTTACGGAGAGACACTAGGGCCAAGCATGAAGCATACGCCCTAGCTCCCTGTTCCAAGTTGCTAAAAAGCAAGTTTTACCATTAACATTGAAGTGAACCATTAAGTCAAGATTAACAGTTAAACATTGGTGACAGTAGCAGCGCTCAGCAAAGGTCTACCCAAATGCAATAACCCAGGGTAATCAAGGTATAGGATAAACAAAGCTAGGAATAACCTTAATAGGAACAATTTAGACACATGCATATGCAGTAAATAATGTAAAGGTGTGTTTAGGTAGCAAGGATTGTCCGTGCTGTACTTGCCTTCGTCCAACTGCTGCTGTTGCTCTTGCTGTTGCTGTTGGTCCTGCTCCTCGTAACCCTCGAACTCAAACGCGTACGGCTCACCGACTGGACTCATACATCAACACACAAGCATCCATACAAGCCAGTACATGCAAACAATATTAATCTATTAGAACAGTACACCAAACAATAGAAACAGAACAAGAGAAGGCTGAAAAACTAATCTACGCTTCGCTACGAACACGTGAGCGCGAAAATCACTCAAATCGGAGCTAAAACGAAGAAGTTATGGCTTTTCTAAGGTTCAGGGACTTGCTGGCAAAGTTTTAAAAGTTCCAGGGGCTTATTTGCAAAAACTCAGGGGCTAAAACATAACTTTATATAAAAACAGGAGGATTTATTTGCAATTTAACCAAAACAGGACCTCGGGGCTATTTTTAAATAAGTCAGGGGGTTTTCTGTAAAAATCAGGACTTAATTGTAATTATTTTTGAATAGATTTGGACTGCGGGTTAATTTTGAAAAAGGGCAGGGGCTCTTTTGCAAAACGCCAAGGTTGACCGGTATAAGCTGGTTTGACTCGGCTCGTTGACTCGATCTGAGCCGCAGGTTTCGGATCGAGCGGCTAGAAATAGATCCAGGGGAGGGGTTCACCGGCGGCGAGCGGAGCTGCGGCGGCGCTTCGCCGGCATTGCGCAAAAACAAGCTAGAGTGCTCGGTTTTGAACGCGGTTGGGTGCTACGGGTGCGGGGTGACGCGGCGAGTGCGGCAGCGGGGTTGTGGACGAACGGTGAGCGACGGAGCGAGCTCGCGACGAGCTATGGCGGCGGCGGCGCTCGGGAAACGGCGGCGGGGATGGCACAGCGCGCGAATCGGGGCTAGACCGGGTTTGGGGGCGAGCTTACCTGCTGGGGAAGTTCCTTGGGCGGTTAATTCGACCCGAGCGGCGGCGAGACGACGGGTCCGCGGCGGCGCGGATCTCGGCGGCGGCGGCTTTGACGGCGGCCGTGCGGGGAACTCGTGTGGGGCGGCTAGGGTTCGCTGAGGGTCGCGGGGCGGAGGCGGCGAGTATTTGAAGGCGGCCGAGGGGGGAGTCCGGGCATCCTTGGAGTCCGGGCCGTGGCGGAGTCGAACTCCGACGCGTAGCCGAGAGGGACTCGGTCGCGAGGTAGGAGACGGCCTGACCGGTGGGTCCCGCCTGGCAGTCGGCGTGGAGGGGACTGCGGGCCGCGCTGGTTGTTGGGCCGCGGAGTGGGCCGAACGGGGCGGGAGAGCGTGCGGGGATGGGCTGCTGCGGAGCAGGGGGAGACAGGCCGGCAGCGGGCCAAAAGTGAGAAAGGGGAAGGTGGGTCGGCTGGCTGGCGGGCTGGCCAAACTGGGCCGAAAGCGGAAGCAGGGGGGAGCTGGGCCGCTGCGAAATGAAAAAAATAGGAGGGGCTAAAATCGGCCGGGGAAAAAGTTAAGGGTGGAAAAACGGACTCGGGCCGCAGAAACTTTTCTAGAGCTCCAAACTAAGCGATTCAAATTCGAATTTAAACAGAATTTAAATTCCAATTGAACCACACACAAACAAAGCTCAATGCAGTCGGCATGAATGCAACAAAAATGTTTCTAACCTTATATTTAATTTTATTTCTCATAAATAATTTATTTTTCCCTAGATAAATATGAGCATCAAATTAAATAAAGGCAATTTAATTACTAAATTTTTAAAGTAGGCATTTTTAGGGTGTTACATATACAGAGGTTTAAGGGCTATTTTATTAAGGCTAGGGGCCTATTTCTAATATTGGCAAAGGACAGGGGCGTCGGGTGGATCAAACAGAGAGAGAGATTTGAGCGGTGGACTACGCGTGGAAAAGAAAAGAGGCAGGGGGTTCCGGGCAAAACTGCCCTCTTCCCCCATCGAACAGAGCGGAGGGGAAAAGCAGGGGAGGAGGGCTGGCGGCCGACGGCGGCAGCCGATCCGGCGCCTCGGGCGCTGATAGTGGGCGGGAAGAGGGGGAAAAGGGAGAGGGCGGTGAGGGGAGTTCAACCATGCCCTTACCTCGGGCTGTGGTGGCTTAGGGACGGCTGCCCACGAGGGTGTGCGGGCGGCGGCGGCAATGGTGCGGCGGTGGGAGAGTTGAGCGAGTGGGGAGGCGAGCTAGATGGCCAGGAAGATAGGGGTGGTGGTGGAGAGGCTCGGTGTCCAATTTATAGGCCGGAAAGGGGGCTTAAGGCGGTGGGTCGGAGAAGGCGGTCGGTGGAGAGTAGAGTAATGGCGGACCGACGCGAAGTGAGGGGCACGCAAGGGCGGGGCAGGCGTTTGGGGGTGACGTGGCGACGGGCGAGCCGGCTTTCAGCGCGATGGGGCGGTGCCTGGCGTCACGTGACACGTGCGAGACCAGTGGCGGCATTGTGGCTAGTGGCGAGCAACGCGGCAATGCACAGCGGCGGAGCGGCACGCGTGCACGGGCGGAGCGGAGGCGGCAGCGGAGCGCGCGGCGGGTTGCGTTGCAGCGCGACGGCGCGTCTCGCGCGCGTGCTGTTGCGCGCGGGCGTGGGACGACGGTACAGCGGCGGGCAGCAGCGACAGGCTCGGGCACGCGGATGCACGGCAGCGTCGCCGCGACGGCGAGCGGCACGGCAGCGCGGCATTTGCGCGCGTTAGACACAGTGGCAGGCCGGGGAATGGCGTGTCGACGGGGTTCTGGGGCGGCAGTAATGCGCGTAGCGCCAAGGGAGGGAGGGGCGGTCGGTGGGCTCGGGAAGGTGGTGGCGTGGCCGGTGAAAGATGGCTCGGCCGGAAGAGGAAGGGAGGAGGAGGAAAATAAAAGAGAGGAAGAAAGAAAAAGAAAGGAGGGGAAAAAGAAAAAGGAAAAGGCAGAGAAAGGGGAATCCGAGGCGGAAATTCCGGCGGTGTCGCCGGCGACGGTCGGTTGCACGCTCCGAGAGCGGTTGGTGCGGGATGTGACGGGGTGGAGTCAGAGTTAGGCACGACGGGGTTTGAGCTGGGTTGGCGGAAAACCGGGTAGGGGAAAGATTTGGCCTGGATTTCCGGGAGCTCAGCGGTAAAAGATTTGAAAATGATTTTTAGCGCGTGATTTAATTAGGGTAATTTTTACGGGTGTTACAAACCTACCCCACTTAAAAGGAATCTCGTCCTCGAGGTTCAACTGGCTCTTGAACAGATGGGGAAACTCCTTCTCCAGGGCATCTTCGCGTTCCCACGTAGCTTCTTCTACTCCATGTCTGCTCCACTGCACTCTACAGATCCGTACTTCAGAACTTCTCGTCCTTTTTGTGACGGTGTCCAAAATCTTGATACCGCAAATCTGGCTATAGATCTAGCGTCTCTACAGGCACGTGTTCGGCTTCAGGTACTCTCAAGCATTTCCTCAGTTGTGAAACATGGAACGCCGGGTATATGTCTGACATTGCTTCTGGCAGTTCCAACCGGTAGGCTACCTTTCCTACCTTCTTCAGTACCTGATATGGCCCAATGTATCGAGGGGCTAGCTTCCCGTGGACTTGAAATCTGCGGGTCCCTCAAATGGTTGAGACCTTGAGATAGACAAAGTCTCCGGGGTTAAAGCTTAGCTCTCACCTTCTCTTGTCTGCGTAGCTTTTCTGCCGGGACTAGGCAGCTTTCAACTTCTCTCTGATCTCGGCTACTTTTTCTTCGGCTTCTTTTATGAGCGCGGGCCCCACTAGGGTACGCTCTCCAACTTCTGACCACATCAGTGGCGTTCTGCACTTTCTTCCGTAGAGGGCTTCAAAGGGCGACATGCCCAGGCTTGCTTGGTAGCCGTTGTTGTACGAAAACTCGGCATACGGTAAACTCTGCTCCCAATCTTTACCGTAGGTAAGGACACATGCTCTCAGCATATCTTCCATGATCTGGTTTACTCTCTCGGTCTGACCATCGGTCTGGGGGTGGTAGGCAGAGCTAAAATCTAATTTAGTGCCCATAGCTTTATGTAGGCTTTTCCATAATCTAGAGGTGAATTGAGTACCTCGATCCGACACAATTCTGCTAGGTACTCCATGTAGCATCACTATATTCTCCACATAAAGCTTGGCTAGCTTTTCTCCACCGTAGTTGGTCCGTACGGGTAAAAAGTGAGAGACTTTAGTGAGTCGGTCCACTATCACCCATATGGAGTCGTGTCCTTTCTGGGTTCTGGGCAGTCCCACCACAAAGTCCATTCCTATCTCGTCCCATTTCCAGACTGGGATGGGCAAAGGTTGCACTAATCCTGCTGGCTTCTGGTGCTCGGCTTTAACTCTCTGACAGATATCACAGTGAGCGACAAACTTGGCAATATCTGCTTTTATTCCATTCCACCAATATTTCTGCTTTAGGTCCAGGTATTGGTGGATCCCGGGTGGATGGAATATGTCGTGTTATGGGCCTCGTCCATGATTTTCTGTCTAAAATTTCCATCACGGGGTACACAGATCCTCTGCTTGTACCACAATGTTCCCTTGTCGTCAACTCGGAAGTCCGGTGCTATATTTTCTCCGGTGTGCCGGCGAATCTTCACTAAGTCTTTATCTGAGCTCTGAGCTCTCCTGATCTCATCTTCCAGGGTGGGTTGAACACTCAATTTCTGACTGGAATCTTGGGAATCGATGTGCACATTTAACCGTGCCATTTCCTCTTGTAGGTGATCATTCTTGGGCCCATAAGATTTCCGGCTCCAAGCGTCTGCTACAACATTGGCTTTGCCAGGGTGGTAATGGATCTCTATATTATAATCCTTAACCAATTCCAGCCATCTTCTCTGTCTTAGGTTCAGATCCGGTTGGGTGAAAATATACTTCAGGCTCTTGTGATCCGTGTATATTTCACACTTATTTCCGATTACATAATGCCTCCAAATTTTTAGGGCATGCACTACGGCTGCAAGCTCCAGGTCATGGGTTGGATAGTTTAGCTCATGGGGCTTAAGCTGTCAGGAAGCATATGCCACTACGTTCACGTCTTGCATGAGCACACACCCTAATCCCTATCGGGATGCATCACAATAAATGATGAAATCCCGGTGGAAATCCGGTAGGGTTAGGACTGGAGCAGTTGTTAGTCTTCGCTTCAACTCTTGGAAGCTCTTCTCACAAGACTCTATCCAACTGAATTTCTTCTCCTTTTTGAGCAGCTCCGTCAAGGGCTGGGCTATCATGGAGAATCCTTCGATAAACCTTCGTTAGTAGCCGGCTAAGCCCAAAAAGCTCCTAATCTCACTTACGTTGGTCAGTTGCTGCCAATTGGAAACAGCCTCGACCTTTCCAGGGTCTACTGCTATTCCTTCTGCGGTCAAAACGTGACCCAAAAAATCTACTTGTTCAAGCCAAAATTCACACTTGCTGGATTTGGCATAGAGCTTGTGTGCTTTCAACCTTCCAGAGCCACCCGTAGATGTTGTTCATGCTCTTGGGTGCTCTTGGAGTAGATGAGTATGTCGTCAATGAAGACTACGACAAACTTATCCAACTCATCCATGAATACTTTGTTCACGAGATTCATGAAGTATGCAGGTGCATTGGTGAGTCCAAAGGACACTACTATGAACTCAAATTGTCCATAACGGGTAACAAAGGTTGTCTTTGGGATGTCTTCCTTTTTGATTTTTAGCTGATGGTATCCTGATCTCAGGTCAATTTTTGAAAAATACCTAGCTCCTCTCAAATGGTCAAAGAGGTCATATATCCTAGGGAGAGGGTATTTGTTCTTAATGGTGACCTCATTCAGTGCACGGTAATCCATGCACATTCACATGCTTCCATCTTTCTTTTTAACAAAAAGCACTGGGGCTCCCCACGGGGATGAGCTGGGTCTGATGAAACCGAGCCGTTGTAGTTCCTCCAGCTGTTTCTTAAGTTCTGCTAGCTCAGGGGCTGCCATCCTATAGGGTCTCTTGGCTATGGGTGAGGTTCCTGGGACAAGGTCGAAGGAAAACTCTATGTCCCTATCTGGTGGCATTCCAGGAAGTTCCTCTGGGAATACGTCAGGGTACTCGTTGACAACTAGGACTTCCTCTAGAGGTCTTACGTCCATACTGAAAACCATCAGGTCTGGTCCACTTCCACGGGTGTGGCAGGTTACTTGTATCCCCTCTGGGTTGGTTAGATGTACTATTTTGTTGGCGCAACCTATGAGTCCATTGTGTAGTCTTAACCAGTCCATTCCAAGGATCACATCTATTCCCTTGGACTTAAGTACTACTAAGTCTGCTAAGAACTCTACCCCACTTAAAATGATCCTTACCCGTAAACAGCCTAGTTGGCACTTTAGGTCACCTCCAGGCGTTCGGGTTACCAGGGGTGTTTTTAGTAGCACTGTAGGTACGTTGTTCTTTTCCACAAAACTTGATGACATAAAAGAATGTGATGCTCCAGAATCAAATAATATTGTTGCCAAGACTGAGCTGACTAGGAAATCACCGAGTACTACTCCTTGTGCTCCTTGAGCCTCCTGCGCATCGATGTGGTTGATGCGGGGTCGTCCATAGGTCTGCTGGTTGTTGTTGTTGTTGGTGTTGCTGCTGCGGACTAGAACTCGGTTTGCTCCGGTGACTGGCGGCTTGGGCCCATTGACCGAGTTGGAGTAGGTTGATGCAGCAAGCTTGTTCTTGGCATAGACGCGTCTCACAGCAATTGAAGCAAGCTCTACCATTACTGTCGTTGCTGGTGACTTGGCTGGCATTGCTCTGTATGGGCTTCGTGGTGTTCTGGCTCTTGTACTGGGTGCCTTGGGTCTAGGAGCCTGTTCTCTGGGACTGGGTCCGGTACTGCATCGGTGCGTGAGTCCTTGGTCCTGTTGGCGGTTCTTGTTCTCCAGGAACTTGCGCTTATTCTCCTTCCTTTCTTCTGCCTTGGCTCTCTCCGTGAGAATGGCCATGTTCATCAGGGTGTTAAAATCCGGGTAGATCTGAGGGGTAAGTAAGGTTCTGAGTTTTGGGGTCAAGCCTTTCTTAAACATGTCTTGCTTCTTCTCCTCTGTGTCCACTTCTTCTGGTGCATAGCGAGCAAGTTCTATGAACTGGTGAGTGTACTCTTCCACCTACTTGGTCCCTTGCTGCAATGCTCAGAACTTGTCCACCTTTCGGTTCATGGTGGCTGCAGGGATATGATAACGGCGGAACTCTCTCACAAACTCATTCCAGGTGATGGAGGTCTCATCATCGGCACCCTCACAGTAATTTCCCCACCAGGCAAGTGTGGTTCTAGTGAGTTTGTGGGTTGCCAGGAGAACATTGTCGCGGTCTTGACAGTCGAACGGCTCGAGCTTTCTTTTAATAGCCCGCAGCCAATCATCTGCCTCCAGCGGCTTGCTGGATCCTCCAAAGGTGGGTGGTCTGGTCCTTAAGAAGTGCGATAGCTTGTCATTAAGGTTCTGTTGACGTGTCTCGCGGCGAACGAAAGCTTCCAACATGGTTTGCATGGCAATAGTCTGGTTATGTATTGCTTGCACCAAGCTGCCGGGTGGAGGTGGGGGTGGTATCTGCTGCTCTTCACCCTGGTTCCCTACTCTCGGTTGGCTTACTTCCTGTTCCTCCACCAGTGGGCCGTGTCCTTCTCCTCCCTGCTGACTTGCACCGCTGGAAGGGGTGCGGTTTTGGGAGGGCCTTGTGCGCGTGTTAACCATCTGCGGATTGAGGTGGGAAAAGGAGGTCTTAGGTGATGTTCAAGTTATTTGATTCACAATTTTCAAAAAGGCAAGGTTCACTCAACAAGCAAGCAAGCAGACAACACAAGCGGCTTTATTTCAACAACTGGGGGGTGGGTATAACACACGGGGGTACAACGCTAAACAGGGCCTAGGGGCTTCAGCTTGATGGCTTCAGGGCTTCTCCTCGCGGGGCGAGCCTTCTTCTGGAGTGGGGTGTGCCTCCTGAGGGTTGAGCAGCTCGTTGTCTTCGACGTTCCCATTTTCTGGTGGCTGCTCGGCCGCTTCTCCTTCTATGGCTTCCTCCGATCTTGCGGTGCTTTCGGGTGGGGCTTGCGGGGTCCCAAAGAGTGTTCCCCACCCGATGACAGTTGTTCCCAGCAGGACTTGGGTGTCTCCTATGGCAGGGATGGGTGTTCCACTCCTGGTCCAATCTTGCATACGTTGGTCCTGGGCCTGCCTGTGACTTTTCTGGGCAAGGGCTTCACGGCTGACGGCTGCTGCGGCTCTGGCCTCTGCTTGGGCCACCTGGATCTGGTGCATTCGCACCGAGAGTTCAGCTTGCTCGGCCCGGGTGATCTGCTCACTCAGGAAACGGGCCTGCGCGTCAAAGAGTTGGTCCAAAGTGGAGAGGTAGGTGACCACTTGGTACAAAGGTCCTTCCTCTTGACGGCGTTGTTCCGGGTTTCTAATCCGGGCCCGCCAGACCGGAGTCCAGACGATCGGGGGAAAGAATCTCATTGGCGTGTGGACGAGGTG
The DNA here is from genome assembly GCA_033239725.1 of Echinochloa phyllopogon. NCBI lineage: Eukaryota > Viridiplantae > Streptophyta > Magnoliopsida > Poales > Poaceae > Echinochloa > Echinochloa phyllopogon. The sequence goes on along the minus strand of BTCW01000014.1, from coordinate 31,790,003 downwards.
TGCTTCATAAATCCAGCACAAATAGCGGAGCGCCTTCCTAATGGCCAGGGTATAGGTGTCTTGGTGCCTGAACCCTGTGGCGGTCACTCGCCAAGGTTCAATTGCGGGGTGGCGGTTGCTTCTGGCGACGGCGATGACCACCCTACAGCGAGGGTGCCAGAGAACTACTCGATCTCGATCAGAAACCCCATTAGGAGCATACGTGCCTGGAGCAAAAGAAGGTCAACGAATCAAGCTCTCCAAATTTATTACCACCGTTCAAAGCTCATCGACCACAAGTGCAATGGCGAGTGGTACCACAGGGAGCACAACCAGCTCCAAGGTGGGTGTTCTGAAGTTAAAGAAGTTCAACTTGAAGCCAAAAACCACCGCACCGATAAAGTAAGTATGTTAAATCGAATATCATTCCAAGTGTGCCGTCATTCAGTTATTTAAATTGCTTCCTTTGTGAAGAGCACAATCTACCGCACTTGTGAGCGCGCTGCAAGCGCATCAAGAGCAACATTTGAAGAAAGCGGAAGAAACAGAGCATATTGAAGAAGTTGTCCCTGTTGCCGTTGATGAAAGTGGCAGGGTTTCAAAATTGAGCCAATCGCCAGAGAAGAAGTTGCCTGATACCAATCTGGCTCCAGAAGCAAACCCAGCGGTAACCATAAACCAAGGAGGTATTGATAGGCTGCCATCAATTGTGGAGGTAAATTATATCGCACTTGATCTGAATTTTTCCTTGAATTCTATATGAACAATGATTGTGAAAATGATGAAGGTTGATATGGAGACTGAGAAGTCGCCAACGTTGTTATTAAAGAAAGTACTCCACCACCACAGGGAAAGACTTCTTATAATGAAGCCATAAAGCTGAAACAACACTTGGAAGCCGATCTGGTAAGAGAAAAGCTTAACAAAAAGTAGTTAATAGAGTAATCATTAACTGACGTCAAATGCAGGCATTGGTAGATAAATTGGAGAAAAACAGAGATGCAAGCCTAGAGTCCCGGATAAAAGAACTTGAAGAAGATCTTGTGGCTGCCTATGAGGCGCAGGAAAAAGCTCGAGTTGATAATCAAGACTTGATTTCTCGATTACATAAACAACTCGAAGGAATGGGAGATGAGAAATTTCGATTGGACACTCGTAACCGAGCGTTAATCCAAGACAACAATAGTGAGTGAAGCGAGTGTTGTACACTTAATCATTAATTTAGTCATATGAAGTGTAATCATAGACTTGTCTTGTTTCTGTAGGTTGAAGAAAGAACTGGTTGAAGAGCAGAGTAGCAGTACATCATGGTACAACCTGGCGCAATCAAAAACCGAAGATTGTGCCCGCTTGGAGAGAGAGCTCGAAGATCTTAGCGAAAAATTTGCCAAGGAGCATCAGATCCGTGTAGACATGGAGCAATCTTGCGCTAGGGCCTTGGTTGGGCAACACGCTAAACAACAAGAAGTGGAGGATCTCCAGGCCGAGAAAAAGAACATAGCAGAAGCAGTGCTCTCCATCATTGAGATGGTAACACCCGAAACTGTTGCTACTGCTAACCAGTCAATCTTGGAAGGGATCAGCGCTGTACCTGGGCAGATTACCGAATTTTGCAATAGTACCATGAAGGAGTGCATCAATCAGCTGCTGGCAATGGTGAAAGCGCACAATCCAAATGTCAAACTCGAAGTCGTAGAGCTACCAGAGGGAGTAGACATCGAAGGGTTCGAAGCTCTAGTGAAGGAAACAGAGCCAGTCGCGGATGCTTTCATTGATCCATTAGAATAGTTCTGAATTGTAATTTGAAGTACTCGTTTGAACACTCTGCTTTGGAACCAATATAAATGCTTGTCATGTACATAACATTTGCTACTTGTGTAAAGTAGTCGTTATGAAATACTACTAGTTAAGTAGTGTCTTTCGAGTAGTTTGAGTAGTTTGTGCGCATGCAAAGTACTACGGGTAGTAGTATATTTGATAAATGACTACTGTTTAAGTAGTCCAGTGGTCGTGTAAGGTTCACAACTAGGCTATGTAGAATAGAAATAGTTGAATCGAGCCTTGTTAAGGTCTAGCAATTTTGCTAATGCAAGGAGAAAAGTTATGCATATAGGCATAAGTATTCTATACTTGTTAGTACTTTGAGCACCTTTAGGTGACATTTTTAGGAGAATGAGTGCAGTTGGTACAACACTAATTCCCGAAGCTTTCATCGAGAAAGCCAAACAATCAAAAGAAAGGACATTATCACCTTCGACCATGTATAGGTGAGGATAATTCATCCAAGATTTTTAGGTTTTTTATACGTCCTTTTAAAAGGGACTAGTGTCGATATGCGCACGGTAGAGTTTTCTCCAATGAGATAAAAAGATGCCATAACTTGTAGATGGCAGAAAAATATAACTTTATTGATTTGTAATCAAGGGTTGTTTACAACGACTCATATACAATCTCCCGTGTTACGGGTAGAATTTGCGGAGATGCTCTATGTTCCACACATTTGGCAATTCCTCTCCTTCTGGGGTTTGCAACCGATACGTACCAGGTCCAATGACTTGTTTTACAAGAAAGGGACCTTCCCATCGAGACATAAGCTTGTGCAGCCCTTTAGGCTTTTGGGTTCGGCGTAGTACCAAGTCTCCTATTGTAAAGGATCGAGGTTGGATAGAGCGTTGATGAAAGCGACGCAATCCTTGTGGATAACGCGTGTTCTGGATAAGAGCTGCTACTCGAGCTTCCTCGACGCCATCAACATCCTGTGACCTTTCTTGATGAGCGAGTTGTTCATCATAGTTCTCCAGACGCGGAGCTTCCCATAAGAGATCAGCAAGCAAAACTGCTTCGGAGCCATAAACCAGGAAATATGGTGATTGGCCGGTAGCCCTGCTGGGTTGGGTGCGTAGCCCCCAAAGCACCGCGGGCAACTTTTTTGCCCATTTACCGCCGTATTTCTTCAAAGGCTCGTACAATCTGGGTTTTAACCCTTGCAGTAACAAACCATTCACTTTTTCAACCTGTTCATTGGCACGAGGATGAGCAACTGAAGCGTAATGTATCTCAATGGAGTACCTATCACAATAGTCTTGGAATTCTTCACTTGTGAATACAGAGCCTAGGTCTATGATGATGTTGTGAGGAACTCCAAATCTCTAGACAATACCATCAAAGAATTTGATCAAATTCCCAGCTTTAGCATTTACTAAGGCTGTGTTTGGAAGTAGATATTCAGCTATAGGAATTGCATTGAAGAAGGAATACCAAAGCTGAGGGGAAATGGAAATGGGATGCAATACCAATGCTGCTGTTTGGATGTGTTTGGAATTGTTAGTTGGAATTAAAGGAGGCATTCAATTCTAATTCTTGTTTGGATGTACAAAATGTTGATTTTTATATATTGAACAGTTTGACCATTATACAGTAATGTATATGTATGAAAATACAATATTCATAACTTGTGGATCTATTTAATGATTCTATATCACTTTACGCATTAAAAATTAGAATATTTGGCAGAAAAAGAAAACAACATGAAAAAAATCTGAAAATTTAGGAAATAGCAGCAAAATAATCTGGAAAAATAGAAAAACAGCAGCAATATAATGAAAAAAGTGACACAAGTATTGACAACAATGATATTATAGCAGCCATCACATACATAATAGCATAAGGTCGATAGATTCCAATTATATTACAAGCTAGTAACAACAACAAACTACATGATACAAAATAGTGCCCCAATCACAAAAGACATGTTCTTGTCCATCATACAGGAAGCATCTAATTAAGCTATCAAATTCTTAAGCAGTACACACAGCAACACAATACAGACAACAAGCATACAGAACCTCCCTCAATTGCCATTGTTCTCATTCAACATCAACAACCATTCCTTTCTCATGGCCATGGGGAGTTCCATAAGGGCTTGGAACAGGCGCTCATTAAGGATAAGCTTCCCATATGATTGCAGCATGTCACATCTAGGCAAATCAGTTATCATTTGAAGTGAAGCAAGAATTTCAGCAGGAGGAGTAACTTGGGGCAGCTGCAATGGTTCAGTGGACTTCAAAGCATCATTAAATGAGGTCTTCATATCTCCAAGCATGCAAAGAATTGCTTCACCGGTTCGCAGCCTCTTTTGTGGCAAATCAGGGGATGCATGCATCATCAGCTTGTCCAGGTGATTCTTGAGCACTCTCAGCACCTGTCTTAGCACCTTCACCATTGGCATGGTCTGTGGAGTAAATGGTGCTAATTGCATCCCAATTCTTTACTACTTTATTCTTGTAACAAGCAGCTGCCTTGTTGCCCTGCACAACAGCCACACAAACTCTCATATTACTGCCTTGTTATAAAAGAAAAACATAAAATGTTCATGCACTTACCTCCACATATCTATTCCAGACATCATCACTATCATTCGACAAGTTGTTATTTTCCCAATCCCAACCAAATCCACTCTGAGAGAGTATCTTACTAATAATCTCATAGTGCTTGTCAAAAGTTTTGCACCTTGATGTGATGTTGTCCTTGGTGATCTCCACATTACACCTCTCTCGTACATTCTTTATAGCAGCATTATAGACATGAAGCTTCCATCCATTTTGGGCATGATCACCATTGTTGTGATGCTCAACAAGGACAGCCAATAAGGCATTGTCCATCTCATCTGTCCAAGTGAGGTAAACCCTCTTTCCTTTTATTGCAGGCATGGTGCTATCCGTAAAATATCACAAAAGTTAGGTAATACCATATAATATTAATTTTTCTAGATGATGCATGTAGAAAAGATCGCAAAAGGTAGCCATGCTTTCACACAAAAGGTGGCTATGCTTTCACACAAAAGGTAACCCACACGGCCTACTCCATGTCAACTTCCCCATGTGTCACGAGGTACTCGGCAAACATGTCATTAGCTAGCTGCTCTCTAAAGTTGTTCCATTCAGTGGTAACTTCAATACTTCTTATTAAGCTAGCATCATCTATGGGCTCATTTAACATAGCTGCTAGTTCAGCATCAACAGACTGCAACAACAAATCATCCATCTGATGTTGTCGGTCCCTTGCAAAGTTGTGTAAAACACAACAAGCATTGATAATCCGAACCTGCAATTATATTACTTAGTAGTCAGCAATTGCCATTCAGATTGATTTATTCAGCACCATATGTACATTTTTACCTGATCCTTTATGTCAAAGAAACTTTGTGTACGTAGGATAGCCCATTTTTTCTTCCACAAACCAAAAGTTCTCTCTACAACATTTCTAGCATGAGAATGGCGCAAGTTATAAAGCTCTTTGGGAGTTTTGGGCTGTTGTTGACTTGATGCCCACTCTTTCAAGTGGTACCGAGTAGATCTGAATGGAGCTAGAAATCCAGGCCCATTGGTGTAACCGGCATCAACTAAATAATAATTCCCTATTGTTAAGCAACTGAGTTAGTTAACAAAAAAATAAATGAAAAAAATGCCAAGACAAAGAGCCGTACCCTTAGGTACAACAAATCCATCTTGGCGACTCATTGCATCACGTAGAACTCTTGAGTCAGAGGCTGAACCCTCCCAGCCAGGTAATACATATGGAAATTTCATGTTCCAATCAACCACTCCTAGCATGTTAGTGGTGATTTGTTGCTTTCTGTTCCTATATCTTCCTTGGTCAGCCATAGAAACACAAACATCAACATGACACCCGTCTAGTGCTCCAAGTGCATTGCCAAACCACTTACATTTGTAATCATCAGGTGGTTGAATAGAAGGATCAGGAAGATTAATGTACTCCCCACTTAGAGATAGTATGGTTGTCAAGACATCAGAAAAGTGTCTACTGATAGTCTCTAAAGAACGCTTGTAAGTGCCACGCAACAACCTCATTTTTAAACCATGTCTGACTACTAGTAAGAACATAGCAACCTTTTCTTCGACGATAACATATACACTATCATGGAGAGCGCACTTGTCACGCAATATAGTGCATAGGTCATGGAAGTTTCTTTTAGTCAAACGCAACTCATCATAGCATGTAACTTCAGATCCATCATACATGTCTTTGAGCAAATTCTTTCTACAATTGTGCCTGCGCTCATCGTCACTAAAGCACCCTAAATTCCTTGGACCCTCTGCGAACTAAGATATGCAAACCCAAGAACAACTGATTCAAAGTAGAATTCTGTCAACACAATTCTTGTCCTCTTTCTTCTTTTATTTTCTTCAGTTAAGAAACAAACCAGTTCAAGATCTGACATGGTGCAGCTAAAATGCACAACAATTAGGCACCAAAACAACCATAGCATACAGCAACACGTCATTCATAAAATTCATGGCATACAAGGGCAAATCAATTAGGCACCACATACCTTCAATTGGCCTGAAGAGCATCCAACTCTCGGTGAAGCAACCTGAAAATTTCACACAAGAGAGGGTTAGGGTTTCCATGTGTGCTACAAGTTAGCACCAACAATCAGGGATGAAGTTATAAGGAGGCACCATGGATCCTGCACCCATGAGGGTCTAGGCAAAGAGGGAAGGAGGCCGCCATGACCGCACATTGTAGATGCACGGTCTGAGCAAGCAGATGGGGGGAAGGCAAGATTGCTCGAATCAGAGATGGGTGAGAAGGAGGAGGTTGGTGTGGCCGGACGTGGGAGAGAATGAGGAGCAGGCTGTGCACGGAGACGGGAGAGGATACCTGCGGCGGTGGGGAGAATGAAAACGGCGGGGGTGGCCAGCGATGGAAGAGAAGGAGGAGGAGGCTGTGGTCGAAGATGGGAGAGGGTACTTGCAGCTCGCCTCCCGGCTGTTCCCCTCTCCAGGCGGAGGCGGCAGCGGCGGAGGTGGCGGCGGCGGCGGCGGCGTCGCTGGGTCGCCTCCCGCCCGTTCCCCTCTCCAGGCGGCAGCGGCGGCCTTCTTTTTTCGCGAAGACGCGAAGGGGTACGCGCGGGGAGGGGCGAAAAGGCCGATTTAGATGAATACGGAGCGGGAGACCTCAGAATTCTAAGCGGGCTCGCGCAAAGGAGCTGGATATTTCGCGGTATTGAAGCGTGTTTCCATATCCCAATACCAAAGCCATCCAAACACCCGACATTAGTCGTTACCCAATACCAAATCCTAATTCTAGACCTATATACCAACATCCAAACACACACTAAGGGTATTGCTATGACAAGCCACTCGAATTCACCTGGAGCTTTGGTGAGCGGACCAACGAGATCAACACCCCAACAGGCGAAAGGCCATGATAGTAGGATAGTGTTGAGGTCGTGTGCTGGGACATGAGCTTGTCGTGCGAAGAACTGACATCCTTGACATTTTTTGACAATGTCCTCTGCATCGTGTTTGGCTGTTGGCCAGAAGAAACCCGCTCTATAAGCTTTACCGACTAAGGTTCGTGAAGCGGCATGATTACCACACACGCCGCTGTGAATTTCTTGTAGTAGGGCTTTTCCTTGATCAATTGTGATGCATTTCATCAAGACGTTGGCCGAAGCCCCACGCCTATAGAGTACATTGTCCACTACTACGTAATTAGCAGCTCGTCATTGAATACATATTTGCTCAGGCTTCTGCTTTGGCAATTTATGATCTTTCAAGTACTCGATGAAAGGAGTCATCCAGTCAGTGTCGATTACCATGATATGTGTTTCCGGCTGAGACTGGGGTTGGATGGTTTCAACTCGTGCCGGTTCCGTAATGGATGGCTGGAGTAGTTCTTGGACAAATATTTCTGCTTGGACATCGGCTCGACGTGATCCTAGTTTTAACAGGGCATCTGCTGCGACGTTGTAGTCATGAACGACGTGGTGAAACTCCAGATCAAGAAAGTTTTGTTCTAATTTATGAACCTCTTGGACATAGGCATCCATTGTCTCTTTAGAAGTGTCCCAGTCTTTGTTAACTTGGTTAATGGCGACAGCCGAATCGCCATAGACAACGAGTCGCTTGATACCAAGTGATGCGGCCAGGCAGAGCCCGTGCAACATAGCCTCATACTCTGCTTCATTGTTGGTGACCTGAAACAGAATTTGTAGAACGTACTTGAGTTGATCTCCTTTAGGAGATATGAGAAGTACACCTGCACCTCCTCCTTCAAGTTTAAGTGACCCATCAAAGTACATGATCCAGTGCTCAGGGCAAGTGGTTGTCGTAGAATTTGAATTTCTGTCCATTCGACTGTGAAGTCAGCAAGAGCCTGGGACTTGATGGCTGTTTGAGATGTGAAGTCAAGGTGGTACGCTCCAATTTTGGCCTTCCATTTGTAGATGTGATGTGTTGTGTCTGGATTATTGAGGATTTCGCCTAGTGGGAATTTAGTTACGACTGTGATGTGAAAAGCTTGGAAATAATGTCGTAACTTCTGTGATGTGATTAAGATGGCGTAGAGTAAATTTTGTACTTGCGGAAAACGAATCTTGGATTCGGAGAGTACTTCGCTGATGTAGTAAATTGGCCGCTGTACCGGGAATACATGGCCGTCCTCTTGTCTTTTGACTACCATTACAGTGCTGACCACATGGGTTGTAGCTGCAATGTATAAATAGAGATGATCACCCTTCACAGGTGCTGTGAGTACTGGCGGAGTAGATAAATATGTTTTGAGTTCTTCGAATGCCATGTGTGCTTCATTCGTCCATGAAAACTTATCCTACTTTTTAAGCAGTTTGAAGAAAGGGAGGCCCTTTTCCCCAACTCTTGAGATGAACCTGTTTAAGGCCGCGATGCATCCTGTCAGCTTCTGGACAACTTTTTATATTCTTTGGTGCTTCCATTGTAAGGATTGTCGAGATCTTTGCCGGAATGGCTTCAATGCCCCTGTTACTGACCATGAACCCCAAAAGTTTCCCTAACGAAACACCGAAGACACATTTGGTTGGGTTAAGTTTCCAAGGTCTCTTGAAGATCATTGATGAGATGTTCTGACTGCCTTGTTTTGACGACCACATCATCAACATATGCCTCTACACTGTGCCCAATTTGTTTGGATAGACACGTTTGTATGGCTCGTTGATATGTGGCGCCTGCGTTCTGCAGTCCAAAAGACAGTTGTATAGCAGTAAGCACCAAAAGGGGTGATGAAAGATGTTTTGATCTGATCTTCTTTCTTTAGTTCTATCTGATGGTATCCTGAGTAGCAGTCCAGAAAACAGAGCAGTGCACATCCCGCGGTGGAGTCCACGACTTGGTCAATGCGTGGGAGTCCCATGGGGTCTTTTGGACAATGCTTGTTCAAATCTGTGTAGTTGACACACATCCGCCACTCGTTGTTGTTCTTCTTCCGAACTAACACTGGATTGGCTAACCACTCGGGATGGAAGACTTCTTTGATGAAGCCTGCAGTGAGTAGTTTGGCGAGTTCTCCTTTGATTGCCTCACGTCTGTCTTGTGCAAATCATCGGAGGCGCTGTTTTTTGGGTTTTGCGTTCTTGTCAACGTTTAGTTTGTGCTTGAAAAGTTCTCTAGGAACACCAGGCATATCAGATGGTTTCCAAGCAAATATATCTTTATTATCACGGAAGAACTTGATGAGCGTGTCTTCCTATTTACATTCTAAATCTGCCCCTATAAGGGCAGTTTTGGATGGATCGCCCGTCCCAAGATCTACAGTTTTGAGCTTCACTTCTTCGGAGGGCTTGAAGTTGGTACTTGTCGACTTCTTGCTGGGCACTTCTAGGTTGTATTCGTTTGACTTCTTGGCCAAGGCGAGTACTTCCAGCATCTGGGTAAGGACTTGTGAAGTGGCGGTGAATTCTACTGCTTCAACATCGCAATCGTATGACATCTTTAAGTCTCCGTTTAGGGAAAGTACTCCTTTAGGAGCAGACATCTTGAGAACCAAGTATACGTAATGTGGAACCGCCTAAATTTTGGCGAGGGCTGGTCGCCCAAGGATCGCGTGATATGAAGGCTCGAAGTCTGCTACCTCAAACTTGATGTACTCGGTTCTGAAGTTTGCTTCCGTCCCGAAGGTGACTGGGAGTGTGATTTGACCCAGAGGGATTGCTGCATTGCCTGGAACAATGCCGTAGAATGGAGAATCTGTAGGCTTGAGGTATTTTGTAATTTCTAGGCCTATCTTCTTGAACGTGTTTGCGAAGATGACGTTGAGCCCGCTGCCACCATAGATGAGTACTTTTGTCAGTCTGGCTTGTGCCACGACTGGATTTAAGACCAGGGGATATCTCCCAGGATTTGCGAAATTGGTCCATTCTAGAAAACGTGATGGGCACTTCTGACAACTTTAAGTATGTTGGAGTAGCAGGATCTATTGCCATGATCTCTCGCAAGGTTAGCTTCTTGGTGTGCTTCGACTGGTTCAGTGTTTCTCCGCTGAATAATATAGCTACGACGTTCTCGACGTTTGGAAAGTTATTGCCAGGGTCTTTATCATCTTTACCTTCCTTTTTCTTGTCGATTTTGGGTGCTTCTGGTGTTTGCTTGTCAAACTCCTGCTTCAGGTGGAAACATTTTGCCATTGTGTGCTTGCCATTTGGATGATATGGGCAAGGACCGTTCATGACATCTGCCGCTGAACGAGTCTTGTGACTAGGGCGCTGGACTGCCGCGACTGTGTTGTCTGCCTTGCGCTTCCTATTGTCGCGGTTGAAATCCCGGTTGTTTGGGCAATCATTACATTGGTCACCATTGTCCTTGTTGTGATTGTTATCGCTATGCCTGTTGTTGGCACTTCTTACGATCCAATATCAGAATTGAGAATCTTGGTACTGGGGTAAGGAGTGTTTCAGTGATTTTCCGTATGGCTTAGTAAAATATAGAAATATTCTGCAAGCGCACAGAATCACCGCTGTAGCACTTCGCATGGGAGTATCCCGAGGTATCGTAATTTATATTTCCGCAGGGAAGCTTTGGCAAGATTACTAGTGAACAGATATTCGAGACTATCAGAGAAGGGTACACAACTAAACAAGACAAGGGATAACGGTATTGGATAGGAGTGGATATACCGGGCACACAGCTCAAGGGATACTCAGGTAAGGGAGAGAAGAGATAGATAACTGGGAGGACAACGAGAAGAGATAGAGGACTCCTGGATTCTTTATCTACCTATGTCACTCTAGCTTAGAGATACAGCGGCTACAGAACCAGCACTAGGAGATCTGGGATAACTCTAATATCTTAGCTTCGGGACAAGGGAACCGGTGAACACACAGAAAGGGATGAGAAGGGGTGCCACTATTTCCCAACTGGGGAATCCTACGGACCAGAACTAACGTGATGGGCTACGAAGACCGAAAGGGGTGTCACCACCTCCCGGCTACCACCTCCGTTGCGACGGGAATAAACTAAGGCCACTGACTAGTCTAGGAACCACTCCTACACTAGACAACGACTACTTACTCTGCTAGCAAGAGCAAGCAACCTTGTCAATACTCTTGGTGACAGTTCACCTCCAGTATCAAGCAAGATCGAAGAACCAGCCAAGACAAAGACTTAAACAAGACTACAAGCACTAGAACTATAACTGACTATAGTCTAAACAAGATATAGCTACAACTAGGATAAAGTAGAAGCGAGATATAAATGACAAAGGCAAAGTGATAAAGATAACTATATTGATACTCAATGTCTTACAAAAGGAAAAGTAAAAGATACAAGAGCTATTACCAGAGCTTCTGAAGACGACTCCGGAACCTCCGAGGCAAGCTCGACTCAACTCTAACTCCCAACTAAACTATCCTAACTCTACTGGAATGAAAGTGGAAATGAGCTCCTTGGCTTGGTGAGTGTTTACAAGTGAAGTGTAAGGTCCTATATATAGTGCTCCAGGGTCGGTTCAGGTAGGGTAACGGCCAAGGGAGGGGGCAGAGGCGGTTGCCGGCCGTTTCGGCCGAGAGGGTCGGTTCGGCCGAACCCTGGCGTTCGGGCGAACGCCTGATCCACCGCCTTAGCCACCTACGGCCGAGATGCATCCCCTAGAATCGGTTGGGCAACTGGGGGCGGTTCGGGCGAACCCCCCAGTTCGGCCGAACTGGGCTGGGAGCCCAGGCCCGCCCCCCTGCACCGCCTTCGGCTCTGGGTCCCTCCTGGGCCGGCCTCTACTGCTTGGACTTGTCTTGATTCGGCCCAGGTTGACGTGTCGGTGCTCCGGGACGTGTTGGCGGTCGTCCACGTGTCGTGCATCATGTTTGCTTGGTCATCAGTGACGTGGACGGCTCCCGGTGGTCTGTACGGCTAAGGGGGGTAACCGGTCGAACGGAGTCGTTCGGGCGATTCGGTCATTTTTGGCCCCAATAGTGCGTATTTGTCGTAGTTGTACCTGCACAAGTGACACTCACCAAAACTCATGGAACTTTATTAGAAATAAAACCTAAGTACATGGAATGTTGCATATAACCTCATTTATTCCCGAGTATTGGTGGTCGGATTTGGGCTGTAACGACCGCCAACACCTGTCAAAGCGCTCCCGCTCACGGTCGTCTTGGTCTGCCCATTCAACGACAATGCGTCATAGCTCGCTGATGTTTTCCAGACGACGTCGGCTGAACTCGCGGTGTAATTCCCGGGTGTAGAGGCCGTCGTGAAAGCAATCGATTACTTCCCGATTAGAGATATCCATGATTGTAGCTCTTTTATCAAAGTATCTCTTGATGTATTTTCGCAAAGTTTCCCCTTTTCCTTGCTTACAAGCTGCTAGTTCATAAAGGGTTCCTGGCTGAGCCCAGGTTCCCTGGAAGTTGGCAGTGAATTTCCTGGTGAGATCGTCCCAGGAGTCGATGGACCTAGGGCGGAGGCCCTCGAGCCATGTCAGGGGCGTGGTATCTAGCATAATGGGGAAGTAACTGACTTTGATGTCGTTGGATCCCCCAGCCATCTTGATGGCGGTAGAGTAGATTCGGAGCCATTGTTCAGGGTCTTGCTTGCCCGTAAACTTTTCTATTCACGTTGGTTTGAACTTGCTTGGCCACTGGATTTCTTTTATGCGCCTGGAGAAAGCTGAGAAGCCGTCATATTTATCACTTGGTGAACGATCGCTCCGGAGGCTAGAGGTGCTGTGATCGGAGTTATATTGTCGTCCACGATTGTGGTTTAGGAGAGGTCGGTCGTCGTGATTTGATGACTCTTGGTGTCGGTGATGATCGTTGCGACGCTCTCCTCGACGATCGTTATGGCGCTCTTCATGGCAATAGTGATGGCGTTCTTGATCGCGTGGTCGGTTTCTGTAGTTATGACGGGGTGGAGGCCCGTAGTTGCGGTCGTAGTCTACGCGACGACGGAGTTCAGATTCCACGCGCAGCTGTTGGCTCGACTGGATGACAGAGTGAGCATCGCGGTCTTCATTAATGATGTTGCGAAGGTCTCGATCTCGTGGCCTTGCACCATCTTGGTTGTGACCGCGCCCTCTCCCCTGCTGGTGATCGCGATCAGCATCTCGATCACGTCTATGTCCCCCTGTAGTAGCGGTTGAGGCTTCATGTGGAGGAGGCCTCTCAGCACCTGGGCGCCTGGTACCCGATGAATGGTGGCTAGGATTTTCTTGGTTCGTAGCCTTGTGTCGAGGAGCGTGAGTACTTGTCTGACGGCAGGAGTGTCGGACATGGCCCTGACAAGTTCTGCCACGATGGAGATGTTCAATGGCGCGTCTCGAGATACTAACTGGTCCCCGACCATATCGAAATCATGTGTAAGGTTTTGCATGGCGTGGCGCGTATAGCGACGTTGATGCGCCTCTGCTTACGCTTGGCGTTTCTTGCTTGGCGCGAGGTTTTTTGCTCCTCTGTTTCTCCGTCAACAGTGCGTTCCTCTTCTAATACGTCGGTGATCAGCTCGCAATCATATTGGGTGCCTTGGTCCTCATTGCCAACCATGAACACTTGATGACTTGGGTCTTATTCGCTGAGGGAGAGGATGATCTGGGTGGCTGAGAAGTTGTCGCTTGAGCTTTCAGTTGAAGTAGTGAGCGACGCAGTCTTGCCGTCTTGGAAGGGCAATTCCTCTAGGATGATGGCGGCAAGTCTTGACTCGTTGTCCTGGCAGGTGTCGGTCGGAATCGCCCCAGGCCAGTGAACAGCGAGTCCTCCTGGTGTTCTGGTTATGACTAGTCCGGACGGGAGGCGAACGAGTGGTTCCTCCAACATGAACTTGGTGTTGAAGTGAGCGTGATGGCGTAGGCACGCGACGTTGTCAGGAGCGTCACTTAGCAGGATGGTGAAATCATCGTTGTTGTCCCTCGATGGCGTTGATGCCAGCTCGAGGTCGTCGGGTGATCTGCCTTCGAGTGAGGCTCCTGACTCATCCTTGCTTCTGCTTTTGTGGTACGCATCTGTTTATACGAATGTGCTATGTTGGAGAGTTCGAGCGGGAGTAGATCTGGGGAGTTGTCGGATGGCGTGGCCAACTCGAAGTTCCCTGCTTTTTCCATATTTGGAGTCGAGTAGTACCCGGACTGGACTCGGGGAGTCCCGAGTGAACTTGGAGTTAGGATCGAACTGGGAGTAGTCGTCGAGTAGGGGCCGGAGTTGTTCACAAGGTAGCTCGCGAACCAGCCATTGCCTAAGGTGACGAAGGTCAACGCACCGAAGACGAAGGTGGCTCCTGCCTAAACATCGGCGATCTTGAAGGCGATTGATCCCATTGTCCCTAATGGTGAGCTTTCGGCGAGAAGCCCCACGGTGGGCGCCAAGTGTCAATGATTTATATCGAGCACGTCTGCCTGGGGGTACCCCAGAGAGTAGATTGGTGGGTCTCACCAAGTTCTACGAACGATAGTACACGAATAACACAAAGATTTAGACAGGTTCGGGCCGCGAGTAGCATAATACCCTACATCCTGTGTGTTTGATTGTATTGTACGTGTGGTTGAGTTGTTTTGAGGGGGTCCCTGCTCCTCCTTATATACCCGGGGAGCAGAGTTACAAATCGTTTACACAGACTACTCGTATTCGACCAGGATGGTTACAATAAGGTAATCTATCATGTATACTATTCGAATATGAGTAGTTTTACTATTTGACTACATCGTCCTATACCTTATCTGGCTAGTCCAAAGCAGTCGGATCACAACTATCCATATCGAGTAGTTTAATTCCTTAGATGAGTGGCCCTAGGTATCCTGGCCCTACAACGTCCTCGGGAATGAAGTCCGGGTCCTCTTCTGAAAAACAAGCAAGGGTGAGTACATACGTACTCAACAAGTCCAACCATACCCACGAAGGGTTGCAACAGAAACATGCAAGGATAAATATCAAGGATAGGCTATGGGTTTATTTGCGGAAATGCCACATGCAAGGGTTCATTTTATAAATTTCTAAAAAGCAAATCTAATGATTAAAAGCATTAAAAATAAAGTAGATTGTAAAACACCACTCAGTGCTACCGGACTCCCCGTCCATCGTAGACACTACCAACACTTCCCAAAACATGACTCGTAGACATAAACAAGAACTAGAAGCACTAGAACTAGAATCGACTATAGTCTAAACATGATATAGATGCAACTAGAATAAAGTAGAAGCAAGCTATAAATGACAAAGGCAAGATGATAAAGGTAATTATATTGATAACTCGAGTCTTGCAAAAGGAAAAGGAAAAGATACAAGAGCTTATACCAGAGCTTCTGAAGACGACTCCGGAACCTCTGAGGCAAAGCTCGACTCGACTCTAACTCCCAACTAAACTATCCTAACTTTTCTTGAGAGAAGTGGAAATGAGAGCTCATTGGCTTGGTGTGTGTTGAAATGAGCCGTGGACACCTCCATTTATAGCACCAAAGGGCGGTTGAGTGAAGTAACCGCCACGGGACGTTGTGGCGGTTACCGGCCAGTTCGGCCGAACTGGATGGGTTCAGCCGAACGTCAGATTCAACCGCCTTAACCTTCTACGGCCTTGATGCATCCCTGGAGGCGGTTTTGGGTGCTGGGGGCGGTTCGGCCGAAGCCCTACAGTTCGGCCGAACTGGGCTTCTGTCCCAGGGCCGCCCCCGTGCACCGCCTCTGCTTCCTGGGCCTCCTGGCTAGCTTGTCCTGGTGTTCTTCGGTGAATTTGGCACATGGAATGATGTGGCGGGAGTCCACGTGGCTTGCACGGTCATCGCATCATCATCGCTGACATGGACAACACCTCGTGTGCTTGCATGATGGTTAAGGGGGGTGGTTCGGTCGTAAACCGGAAGGTTTCGGCCGAACCGAAGTTTTACCCCCCTTAACGGGCTTTTTCCGACTCGGTCCCTGCAAATGAGACACTCACCAAAACTCGTTGAACTTTATTAGAAGTAAAACCTAAATCCATGAAATGTTACATAAAACCTCTTTTATTCCTGAGAGTTGGTGGTCGGATTCATACCGTAACGACCGCCAACAGGGGTTCCGGGCAAAACTGCCCTCTTCCCCCATCGAACAGAGCGGAGGGGAAAAGCAGGGGGGAGGGCTGGCGGCCGATGGCGGCAGCCGATCCGGCGCCCCGGGCGGCGATAGTGGGCGGGAAGAGGGGAAAAGGGAGAGGGCGGCGAGGGGAGTTCAACCATGCCCTTACCTCGGGCTGCGGTGGCTCAAGGATGCCTTCCCACGAGGGTGTGCGGGCGGCGGCAGCAATGGTGCGGCGGTGGGAGAGTTGAGCAAGTGGGGAGGCGAGCTAGATGGCCGGGAAGATAGGGGTGGTGGTGGAGAGGCTCGGGGTCCGATTTATAGGCCGGGAAGGGGGCTTAAGGCGGTGGGTCGGCGAAAGCGGTCCGCGGCCGGTGGAAAGCAGAGTAATTGCGGCCGGAGCGAACTTAGGGGCACGCACGGGCGGGGCGGGCGCGTGGGGCGACGCGGCGACGGGCGAGCCGGCTTTCAGCGTGATGGGGCGGAGTCTGGCGTTGCGGGACACGTGCGAGAGTAGTGGCGGCACTGTGGCCAGCGGCGAGCAGCGCGGCGATGCACAGTGGCGGAGCGGCACGCGTGCGCGGGCGGAGCGGAGGCGGCAGCAGAGCGCGCAGCGGGTCGCGTGGCAGCGCGATGGCGCGTCTCGCGGGCGTGCTTGTGCGGGCGTGGGACGGCGGTACAGCGGTGGGCATCAGCGGTAGGCTCGGGCACGAGGATGCACGGCAGCGTCGTTGCGACGGTGAGCGGCGTGGCAGCGCGGCACGTGCGCGCGTGAGACGCAGTGGCGGGCCGGGGAATGGCGTGTCAATGGGGTTACGGGGCGGCAGTAATGCGCGTAGCGCCAAGGGAGGGACGGGCGGTCGGTGGGCTCGGGAAGGTGGTGGCGCGGCCAATGAAAGATGGCCCGGCCGGAAGAGGAAGGGAGGAAGAGGAAAAGAAAAGAGAGGATGAAGGAAAAAGAAAGGAGGGGAAAAAGGAAAACGAAAAGGGAGAGAAAGGGGAATCCGAGGCGAAAATTCCATCGGTTGCATGCTCTGAGGGCGGTTGGTGCGGGATGTGACGGGGTGTAGTCAGAGTTAGGCACGACGGGGTTTGAGCTAGGTTGGCGGAAAACAGGGGAGGGGAAAGATTCGGCTTGGATTTCCGGGAGCTTGGCGGTAAAAGATTTGAAACGATTTTTAGCACGTGATTTAATTAGGGTAATTTTTACGGGCGTTACAGGAGTCCTCTCCTTAAAAGGAGATCTAAACATCGCTCACGACTGCGATGTTGAGGCTGTCGAGCATGCGGCTACTTCGCAAGTCCCAATTTAGATGCTGGAAGTACTCGCTTTGGCTAAGAAGTCAAAGTCTAAAGACCTGGAGATCCCAAGCAAGAGGCTTGCCAGCACCAACATTAAGCCCTCTGAGGATGTACAGCTTAAAACTGTAGATCATCATACGGGCGACCCGTCCAAGACTGCTCTGATAGGAGTAGATTTAGGTTGTAAATAGGAAAGTGCACTCATCAAGTACCTTCGCGATAATATAGATATATTTTCTTGGAAGCCAACCTATATGCCTGGTGTTCCTAGGGACTTGGTCGAGCACAAACTTGATATTGACGAGAACGCAAAGCCCAAAAAGCAACGACTTTGACGCTTCACACAAGACAGACGCGATGCTATCAAGGTAGAAATCGCAAAACGACTCGCGGCCGGCTTAATCATTTCTACGAGTTTTGTTGATTATCCAGTGTGCAGGAACAATAAGGACGAATACTTGCCACACGGTTGGAAATCAACCAATTGAGTCGAACGGCACGATTCAGCCGGTTACCCCCCCCCCCTAGCCGTACCCGACGCGAAGCATGATCGGAAGGCCATCCAAGCCATCAATGACCGAACAGTGACCGAGCATGACACATGGACTAGTATCACCTCATCTTTGGGCCAAAAACAGCAGAAGACCACCAAGAAATGACGAACCAGGACAACCCAGAGATAGGCGGTGCATGGGAGCATTACTGGGCCGAGAGCCCAGTTCAGCCGAATCATCCAATTCGGCCGAACTGCCCCCTGGAGCTGCACCACCTCAGCACCAAGGCGGTGCCATGTGCCAGTTCGGGCAAACTGCATGGTTCGGCCGAATCAGCCGGGCACCGCCTTGAGCTGCCTTGGCCGCTGCTCCACCTCCCACCGTCCTTGGCCACTATAAATAGAGGCCCTCCTTCACCTGCAAGGGACACACAAGAAGAGGGGAAGATTAGCTCTCTAGCAAAGCGCTGTCACTCTTATATTTAGAAGATAGGGAGAGAGGAGAGGTGAGAGTCCGGGGAGGAGCCGGAGTGTCGGCCCCTCTTCTAGCTGTACCTCTACCGATGTGGCTCTACTTTGAGTAACATCCGAGTCATGTTTGGTAACTGTTGTATCTCTCTCTGATTAATTGAGCATTCAGTTCTACTTTTATTTGCTTGCTGGTTCTTCGTTCAATGCTTAGTTGATTGGTATAATTGTATACTGGTTGCTTCGCTTGGGTACTTGTCTTTCTATATGAGATAAGTATTAGCTGACTAGTGTAGGCACGGTGCCTAGACTTGAGGCTAACTTAGTTTGTCCCTGGGTTGATGGAGGTGGTAGCCGTTAGGTGGTGACAGTGCTATATGGCCTACGTAGCCCATCACGTCCAGACCTGGCCTGCAGGAGCCTCCAATGGTTATTGGCAATACCCCTTCTCATCCCTTTCTGCGTGTTGTTGGTTCCGTTTCACGACGTAAGCATTTGTTAGTATTATCTGTTTAGCCCAGTTAGTCAAGAGAATACCTTTACCAGACTCTGCCCTCTCTACCCTCATACTACTTATCTCTCACCTTCTTCATTGTCATCCACTTCACCATACCATCCTTGGACAACTTAGCTTAGGATTATTTAACTTCTCATTCCCCGTGGAAATCAGTAGCTGTTCTGATTCCGAACCCAAGTTGTCCATGTATCCTACCATCCATATGGATTCCACTCTTACCTTACGCCAGTATTCGGCTCCAAAGGGCGACTGTTTGGAGCCTCTACCATCATCACATCACATATCCACACCCGGCTATGAGCTGCGTCCCGTCTTCATAGCCATGGTTCGAGAGCAAATGTTTTCAGGAACGAATGCTAAGAGTCGATACACGGATTTGCGCGAGTTTGAACAACTCTGTTTATGTCTCGTCATTGCGGGCATGACACAAGAGACGCTCAAATGGAAGCTATTCCCGTTCTCATTGACGGGAGGAGCAAAGAAATGGTACTCTTTAGCTGTTGGGAACATGGAAGGGAGTTGGCAGACCCTTAGAGAAAAAATTCTGCCTAAATCTCTTCCCAGCTTCCAATGTAGCCAGCCTCCAAATCGAAGTTCTTACCTTTAAGAAATTAGAGGGAGAGTCGCTAGGAGCTGCGTGGGCTCGTTTCAAGCAAATCTTGGCTTCTGGACCAGACTTAGGCTTGTCAAAACCTATCATTCTTCAACACTTCAGCCTTGGCCTCTGTCCCGTAGCCACCACTTTCTTGAACTCCGCTTTAGGACGGCCATTCTCTCATTTGGTTCCCAATGAAGCAAGGATAATCCTGGATCGTATCCTGGATGACACTCCCTACACTAGAATCTATGACGAACTCCCCGATGAAGAAGAAAAACAGCCTGAGCCTGAAGAGCCTACATGTTCACAATCCAAATCTATGAGCTCTTCCATTCCATCAGAACCCGAAGCTCACTTCAAACCACAACCATATTCTAGCCAAGATCACTATGATTCACTGAACACCACTCTCTATGATTTTGATGATGATCTATTCGATGACATCGGGAGTGTAGAGAGTTTCCCACGGGAACGTCGTGTAGAGCAAAGGGATCAAGCTCCCGACAAGGAAGAACTAGAGTACCAGCGAGAGTATCTGGGACATCTCTCTGCTGTCATAAGTCAGGAATGGCTAGGAGAGGCTAAAGCCTCGACCGAGGTCGTCAAGATGCCCACAAGAATCCGAAGGATATTCTGCAAGATCCTGGGCAATGACCAAGAAATTGGGTATGATCCAAGCCTCGAAATTAACATAATCTCTAGCTTGTTGGTGCGAGCTTAGCTCCCTGATGAATCATGGTCTTTATCTCAAAAAACAACTGAAGTTCCCATCAGGGAGGATACTTGACTGTTTAGGGATCTTACGGGTCACACCCGTTAAGATTAACGACCTTGAACTCTTCATGGATTTCCATATCTTTGACCTACCTAGTAATACCACACATTCCATCTTCATAGGTAGGCCAATCATGAAGATTCTGGAGAAAACACGAACAAACCAACAAGTAGAACTTAGGGTCAGTACAGAACTCGTCCTTGTCTCTTACTCTCATTCCTTGAATATCCCAATGGAAGCAGACCCCGATCCTGATCCCATAGAGGAGGTCATGCCAACTTCCCTGACAGACCTAGAGCAGCCCATACCAGAGGAAGATCTCCCATTCTTTTAAGAGGAAGAAGAAACTCATCCTCCAATTGAGCTCGACACAAACGAAACTCCAAAACCATCTCCGATTGAGCTTAAACCTCTTCCCCCTGGACTGAGGTATTGTCGACGATTTATGACGAGCACGTTTGCTTGGGGGTACCCCAGAGAGTAGATTCGTAGGTCTCACCGAGTTCTAGGAACGACAGTGCACGAACAACATAAAGATTTAGACAGGTTCGGGCCGCAAATTGCGTAATATCCTACGTCCTATGTGCTTGATTGTATTGCACATGAGTTGAGTTGTTTAAGCCGAGCCCTAGAGCCCCAACACACCACCCCCACCTCCAACTCAAGCTCCCAGCAGTTCCCCGCCCCGCTCAGCGCGCCGTCGTCGCTCCAAGCTCCGGCCGCCGTCGAACCTGCCCTCTAGCGCTGCTCCGAGCCCTCGACACCTCGGGTGACTCCGCAGCTAGGTGAGGAACTCCCCTGCTCCATCAATTGGCCAATTGGTAAACCTAACCATACTGCTCTCCGTCCGCCCGAGCACTCCTCCGCCGCTCACCGTCGGCCGCTGTTGGCGGTCGTTACAACCCAAATCCGACCACCAATACTCGGGAATAAATGAGGTTTTATGTAACATTCCATGTACTTAGGTTTTATTTCTAATAAAGTTCCACGAGTTTTAGTGAGTGTCACTTGTGCAGGTACAATTACGACAAATACGCGCTATTGAAGCCAAAAATGACCGAATCGGCCGAACGACTCCGTTCGGCCGGTTACCCCCCTTAGCCATACACGCCACCAGAGGCCGTCCACGTCAGCAATGACCGAGCGGCGACCGTGCAAGACACCTCATCCACTGCCACATCAACTCTGGGCCAGAAACACACGAAGACCAACACGTACAAGCAACCTAGGAGGTCCAGGAAGCAAAGGCGGTGCATGGGAGGCGTTCTGGGCTGGAGGCCCAGTTCGGCCGAACTACCCAGTTCGGCCGAACCGCCCCCAAATGCCAACCACCTTCCAGAGCTCATCCAAGGCATCCAGGAGAAGGCGGTGCATCCAACGGCCTTCGGCCGAACCCGGTGTTCGACCGAACGGGTCCCCAACCGCCTCTGATTGCCTTGGCGGTTACCCAGCCTCCAACCGCCTTGGGACACCTATAAATGCAGCGACATACCCCTTGTATCACACACACACCACTTGGGAGCAAGTCTCCATTCTCCACTTTCAAGATGTAGAGTAGGCTAGTCCTGTTGGAAGTTAGAGTCAGGGTCGAGCTTCGTTCGGGGTTCCGGAGTCGTCTTCTGGAGTTCTGGTAAAGCTCTTGTATCTTTTCCTTTTCTTTATGTTCGACTCTGAGTAATCAATATATTTCCTCTGCATTTACTTGAGCTATTTGTTCTGCATTTATTTCGCGAGTAATTGTGGAATGTCTAGCCTTGGTTATAAGCTGTTGTAGTCTGGTTCTATAAGTTCACTCTTAGTCCTTTGTCTTAGCTGGTTCCTCGTTTCTGCTCAATACTTGCGGTGAATTGTCACTGGGGTATTGACAGGATTGCTTGCTCTTTCTAGAAGAGTGAGTAGTTACTGCCTAGCAAAGGTGTGGTACCTAGTCTAGATGGTAACCTTGGTTTGTCCCCGTCGCAACGGAGGTGGTAGCCGTGAGGTGGTGACAGCCCTTTCGGTCTTCGTAGTCCATCACGTTAGTTCCGGTCTGTAGGCACCCCGTAAGAGCACGGAGTTTGTGGCACCCCTTCTCATCCCTTTCTGTGTGTCACGGGCTCCGTCCCCGATGTTGAGATAATAGAACTAGGAAGAGAACCATAGATGCCATTCTTCATGCTAGCCGTAACCCTTGCCAGATGTATCTCAAGGCCAGTGGTAGTATATAGGAATCCTTTCCTGTCTCGTTGTTCTCCCACTAGCTAGACCGCTCTTCTATCTCTATCCTGAACTTCTCCTTGTGTGTGTCAACTGAATATCACTCCTATCCTATCCTTTACCCCCGCCTTGTTAGCCGGTACTTTAATTAGTAGTTACATCCTTGTTAATAGTCAATACTCTTTATCCAATGCTTCCCTATGGAAATAAAAATACGATACCTAGGAATACTCCCGGGTGAAATGCTACATCGGTATCCGTGCGCTTGCAGATTTATATCTGTATCGTAAGAATACCAATGAACACTCCCTGCACCATTACTAGGATTGACAATCCTGATAGTGGACCGTAAGAAGTGTCAACAAGCATTTCTGGCGCCGTTGCCGGGGACGCAATTGGCGAAAGATATTGATGATTGACATTGGTGTCTACTAATTTAACCTACCGCTAGCATTAGTGGATCACCCCTGTTTGCTTGAGTTTGTTTCAAACAAGAGGAAAGCAGAGAGCCCAGGGTGCCCGATCATACAGGATTTATCAATGTATGCCCCTGTCTACTGCAATGAGTACCGTACGGAAGCTTCTGAAGAAAATTTGCACAGGTATGTGTTCATACATATACATATTTTATCATAACCACGTGTAGAATGGAAGAAAGATCGTCGTCAAGGAAGAAAAAGGAAATCAAATGTGACGGACGAATGACGCTGCATCACCGCAATTCCGTCTCAAATTGTTGGTAATGGCGAGAAAAATCAAGGTATGTGAGATAGTCCAGCTCTTAGACTTTAAATTTTGAGCTTTATCCCTTAAATTGTTGCATTATCCACTGCATGATTGCATTGAATCACTTAATTTAGGAATTCATGCATACTATTACCCCATTTTTTTCCCAATTCACTGCATATTTCCCATTCTTGCATTTGCATTCATTCGCTCCATCACTGTTTTGCATAAAAAAACACTAAAAGAAAAATAAAATAAATATCCAGCGACCACTAGTGTTAGGCCAAGGTGTCTGTATGTCTGCATGCCTTAATCCAAGGCTAGTGGCCAAACATAACCTGGCCTGGCCAGTTTTCGCTTGTCCTTTGCGCTTCGCGCGAGAGAGGAGGCAAACTCTACGCCTCCACTCCTTTGCCGCTCCACTTGCTTGTTTTTGGGACCCATTGTTTCAACATTCGCATACAAGCTAGTTCCGCGGCATTCCACTAGTTGGTATATTTGAGTGCCGATCCCCTTTGCCACATCCATAATCGTGTATCCGTACACAGAAACATCAACGCGGAGGACTCAGCCTACTTCGTGCAGTCACGTTGGCGTTGTAGCATCACCGCTGCATCAGTTATGAAAGTATTCATCATCAGATGCCAACGGTAGGCACGCTCAGGTACGTGAAACGGTTTTTGCTTTTTACCTGAATTAAAAGCAAAGTTCACCAATGGCCATATGCTTATCTCCATGTAAATATTTCAAGGTGTTTCCATGCCCCCTTCATCTATTGCGGTTTGCTCGGGTTTAAATGTGTTGCTAGCTAGAATACATTCATAAGCTCTTTAAATTAAGCATGGTGCTTAGGTTAATTAGCTTGCTTTAATTGAACTAGACATGGTGTCAAGTTTGATTAATGAACCTTTAAAGCAGTACTTCTATGGATATTGGTTGTATGTGTGGACTAACCCCTACAGAAAAAAAATCAAAAAAAAGAGAGAAGGGGGAGTCCCAAAATATACTTCACACCGGATATGAAGGCTATGGATACAGTTGAAGCCCAGGGTGGACAATCATTCCAGGTATGCACATATTGCAGTAAATTATAAGTAACCTGGAACAGGAAGTTGCATCGTCCGAGACATTCTCTCCAGATCGGACAGTGACAAGAACAATTGAAGACAGGAGAAGTCCCGCTCGCGGACTTAAAAGCTGAGCTCTTGCCGCGAGGAAAACCGGTATGTATCCCATATTTCCCTTCCAATTTTATTTCCTTCATTGCATTTGCATGTTTCCCTTTCCAAAATAAATGAACCACTTGAGTAATTAATTTGAGAGAGAGTAGAAAATTTTGCAAGCTTGGTTAGAAATAATTGGACACATGCTGAAATTTAATTAGAGAGGGTGTAATTTGTAACTTTCTTCAATTTCACCCCTTCTAGAACATCTCCAATTATTTACCATCATCACCAACCAGCACCAAACATGTCTACCCCACTAAAATGGCTGCATACTCACCAATTATCACAAACATGGCAGCATGGGGGTGACTCCACTAAAAACAACTTTGGTCATGTCAAGTTTGCATCTTACCTACCACTAAAAACCACTCACATGACCTTGGGAATTGTTAGCCACACAAAATTTCGTGGAATCAAAATAAGGGGAGGTGCTCCACTCAGGGAGGAGTGGCCTGGCCACCAGGGCCTGGTTCGCCCGAACCACCCAGTTCGGCCGAACCATGGACCTGCCTCCCCTCGGCCTATAAATGCTGGTGCGTTGCTTGCTTGCTCTCACACACTCATACACTCTAAAAAATTTCTGTTAGAAGCGCTCCCCCTCTCATTTCTTGCTCTAGCTTGTGCTCAAGTCCTTCCCAAAGTTCTTGCTCAAGTTTTGGTTCACTTGCATCACTAGAAAATCCCAAAAATATTTTGCTTTTGTTGTGATCTTTGTGCTGAATTTCTGGACGATTTTGTGGTGGTCACCGACACCCACAAGAACGACTAACATTTTGTGGTGGTTTTTATCCCTGCAAGAACGACTAACTATCTCGAACGACTGACTTGATTTTCTTGTGCTAACCATATATATTCAGTCATTCGGGTAGTTGTTGTTGCACTAACCTTTTGCAGGAATCAGGTCGAAGTTCTTCACGTCGCTCCGTCGTTCCGCTCGGCTAGGCCGACGATCGGACGATGCTAGGAGTTCCCCAGCTCCGTCCCGAGGCTCGAGCCGGATGTACACGGACGAGTACGGAGCAGCCGGCTCGGGATGGGGCCATGCCACGCCCCCGGCCAGGCAGCTCCTGAGCGAGAGTGACATCAATCTCAGGACAGAACGGGAGCAGAATACCTTCAACGAGCTTCGGCTGAAGGAGTTCGAGCACACCCGTGTGTTTGAGCAAGACTTGCTCAGGGACACGGGGATGGACGTAGAGTTCACGGAAATCTTCAAAGCCGTTGGCTGGGAGAATTTCTGGCACATCAACGAAGAAGGTTCGTACCTGCTCACCCTTGAATTCCTCTCGACTTTGGTTTCTGAAACTGGGGGGTTCGTTTCCGATTTTTCAACCAAGAGTTTTTCTGCTCTTGGAGGGATTTTAGTTCAGGTCTCGGATTTTCAAGCCGTTGTTCCTTAGACCCGAACAAAGCGCTTAAAAGATTTGACCGGGTGGCATTTTGGAAAAAGATTTTGGGGAATACCAACGGTCATGCGCCGCGCACGAACAGCATACATAACCCCACTTTGCGTTTCATGCATCATTGTGTGTCTATGACGATATTCCCCCGGGTAGATTTGTGCCCTGTCAACACCATCGAGTTGCGGGTTCTTTTTGCCATGGTCAAGCAGATTCCCTATTCACTAGTGAAAGACATGGTTGGTCACTGGTTGTCTCATATTTCTCGTGCGGGTAGCATGGTGATGACTTCTCTAGTCACTCGCCTCGCTAACCATCTGGGCGTCCTCCAAGGCGCCCGGTTCACGTACATCGAGACAGCGCGTTCCATCGTGGATGCCAAGCACTTCGTGCACGCCCACATGATACGGCGGACACCTGACGCAACGCTGGCAATGATTTACCGTGGATATACAACTGAAGTGCATTTGCCTTGTGCAGCACTAAGGTTGTATACCACGTCAAAACTAACTCTTCAATTGAGGACCGAGTCGGACGATTCTCCACCTTGGAGAGAGCCCGCTCGGCACAGCGTTGCAGGTGACGGACCCGTCATAAGGGGACGAGCCAGGCGTGATGCTGGGCTCGCCACCTCATAGGAGCCGGAAGATGCACCACAAATGCCACACCGACACACTTCCACTTTTGAGGCCACCTACGACATGTACACCGGTGCTGGGACGTCTGGAGCAGGAGGCTCCGGGCAACACCAGGAGCCGAACTACTTCACCTCAGGACGCTGGGACTACGGCCAGGACACGGACTCTGAGTGGTCCGGGAGCCGGTATGGAGGGGGGTACGACAGTGCCTCCCAGCCATATTACCCCGGATACTCACAGTCTGCACGCTTCGACTACGGCCGGGAGTTGCCCTACATCTCCGACAGAGTCGAGCTCATCGACGACCGTACCCGAGAGATTCAAGACACGCTAGCCCGCCATTCTCAGTACCATCAAGAGAATAGCGGGATGGTGACGTCCATCCAGCACTACGTCCATGAGCAAGCAGAACAGCTGAGCCAGTACCTTTCAAGGCTCAACCCCTACCAGTGAAAGTCCAAGCTTGGGGGAGGACCCCCACCAGGTGTGTCCCGATTTATCCAGCACTTTGATCTTTTAATTTCCCGTTCATTTTCCTTCATGATAATTTGCATTTAAAAAAAATGAAAATATCAAAAATATTTCCCTTAAACAATATTTCCCTTGAATAAAAATAACTCCCAACTATGCATGGAATGAATCGTATGCCTCTCACCTTGGAAATGATGAATAGTTGCTCTGTCATTAATTCGGCAAGTACTTTGTTTCAACTAGTTGCTAGATTGTGCTTGAGTTATTTGGCATGAGTAAAAATGATCCTGAAAACCTTGTGGGAGCACATGCTTTATTCCAAGTTTAAGTTGTTGTGGGGGTTGATATAGTGAGAATTTGGTTAAATTCTATTCTGCTTTTAGTACGGGGAAAATCTCGGAAATTTATGCTTTCAAAATGAAACAAGTTCCTCATTGGTCAAAATACCTACCAGAGCCATATGATAAGCTTAGTTGAAAATTTCTACTCATATGCTGCTTGTTATCTTAGTGAGCTTTGTCAAATTGTTGTGACCTTTGAGTGAAGCTTTCATATTCTTAAAGATCGAGACCCACGTACACACACCACCTCTCACTTGCAATTCCTACACTGAGAGTTAGCAAACATTTTTCATCATTCATCCACAAAAATAAATGCTCCATGTTCTATGAGTTCCGTCTCCAAATATTCTTGATAGAGACATGGGCTATGCAAAAAGAAAAGCATGCCAAAGAAGCATGGCAAAAATAAGAGAAAAAGAAAAGCATGCCAAAGAGCATGGCAAAAAGAAAGAAAAAAAAGAAAAGCATGCCAAGTGGCATGGCAAAAATATGAGAATAAAAGATAGCCCATGTTCTCGAAAATAAATCAAGGAGAGGGAGTTTCATCCAATGAGTTCCACCATATTCCATTCCACCATTCCACCATATTCCACTCCATTCATATCCACACACTTGCACGTCTCGATCTTAAGATGTGATTTGTCTCCTCAGAGATCCAGTCTTTGACTTAGCAAAATATAAGATGCATGCATGCCTTCATCCTTTGTCCCTGAGCCACACAAAAAGCCAGATTAGATGTTAGGATGAAAAAGAAGGCACAAGCCTTTGGCGAGGATTCAAATACACTTGAGTGATTGAGTGTGCCATTGAGGAACAATTTGAAGTTTTCAAAACATGTGAAAAACTCCGAGATGGGATCCTGAAAAGAGTAGAGTGGAATAAAACTGAATTCAATCTATTCATCCTTTGAACCGCCCAAGATAAGGAGATTGCTATAAGCCCCATATGTAAAAAGGCGAATTAAAAACTTTGCATATGATTCAAGTATTTTTGAGCACTAGTTGTTTATAAGGTTACTTGCAAAGTAAATGACATTGTAGCAACTCCTGATCCACCGAGCCTAAGTTTATATCTTTGCTCGAGGATGAGCAAAGAGCTAAGCTTGGGGGAGCTTGTTGGCGGTCGTTACAACCCAAATCCGACCACCAATACTCGGGAATAAATGAGGTTTTATGTAACATTCCATGTACTTAGGTTTTATTTCTAATAAAGTTCCACGAGTTTTGGTGAGTGTCACTTGTGCAGGTACAATTACGACAAATACGCGCTATTGAAGCCGAAAATGACCGAATCGGCCGAACGACTTCGTTCGGCCGATTACCCCCCTTAGCCATACACGCCACCGGAGGCCGTCCACGT
The DNA here is from genome assembly GCA_033239725.1 of Echinochloa phyllopogon. Classification (NCBI taxonomy): domain Eukaryota; kingdom Viridiplantae; phylum Streptophyta; class Magnoliopsida; order Poales; family Poaceae; genus Echinochloa; species Echinochloa phyllopogon. The sequence goes on along the minus strand of BTCW01000014.1, from coordinate 31,761,205 downwards.
CAGCAATGACCGAGCGGCGACCGTGCAAGACACCTCATCCACTACCACATCACCTCTGGGCCAGAAACACACGAAGACCAACACGTACAAGCAGCCTAGGAGGTCCAGGAAGCAAAGGCGGTGCATGGGAGGCGTTCTGGGCTGGAGGCTCAGTTCTGCCGAACTACCCAGTTCGGCCGAACCGCCCCCAAATGCCAACTGCCTTCCAGAGATCATCCAAGGCGTCCAGGAGAAGGCGGTGCATCCAACGGCCTTCGGCCGAACCCGGGGTGTTCGGCCGAACGGGTCCCCAACCGCCTCTGGTTGTCTTGGCAGTTACCCAGCCTCCAACCGCCTTGGGACACCTATAAATGCAGCGGCATACCCCTTGTATCACACACACCACTTGGGAGCAAGTCTCCATTCTCCACTTTCAAGATGTAGAGTAGGCTAGTCCTGTTGGGAGTTAGAGTCAGGGTCGAGCTTCGTTCGGGGTTCCGAAGTCGTCTTCTGGAGTTCTGGTAAAGCTCTTGTATCTTTTCCTTTTCTTTATGTTCGACTCTGAGTAATCAATATATTTCCTCTGCATTTACTTGAGCTATTTGTTCTGCATTTATTTCGCGAGTAATTGTGGAATGTCTAGCCTTGGTTATATGCTGTTGTAGTCTGGTTCTATAAGTTCACTCTTAGTCCTTTGTCTTAGCCGGTTCCTCGTTTCTGCTCAATACTTGCGGTGAATTGTCATTGGGGTATTGACAGGATTGCTTGCTCTTTCTAGAAGAGTGAGTAGTTACTGCCTAGCGTAGGTGTGGTACCTAGTCTAGATGGTAACCTTGGTTTGTCCCCGTCGCAACGGAGGTGGTAGCCGTGAGGTGGTGACAGCCCTTTCGGTCATCGTAGTCCATCACGTTAGTTCCGGTCTGCAGGCACCCCGTAAGAGCACGGAGTTTGTGGCACCCCTTCTCATCCCTTTCTGTGTGTCACAGGCTCCGTCCCCAATGTTGAGACAATAGAACTAGGAAGAGAACCATAGATGCCATTCTTCATGCTAGCCGTAACCCTTGCCAGAGGTATCTCAAGGCCAGTGGAAGTATATAGGAATCCTTTCCTGTCTCATTGTTCTCCCACTAGCTAGACCGCTCTTCTATCTCTATCCTGAACTTCTCCTTGTGTGTGTCAACTGAATATCACTCCTATCCTATCCTTTACCCCCGCCTTGTTAGCCGGTACTTTAATTAGTAGTTACATCCTTGTTAATAGTCAATACTCTTTATCCAATGCTTCCCTGTGGAAATATAAATACGATACCTAGGAATACTCCTGGGTGACATGCTACATCGGTATCCGTGCGCTTGCGGATTTATATCTGTATCGTAAGAATACCAATGAACACTCCCTGCACCATTACTAGGATTGGCAATCCTGATAGTGGACCGTAAGAAGTGTCAACAGCCGCCGCCACCGCTGCACAATCCCTAGCTTGAGCACCCCCATTGGTCTCGCCATGATCCCCTGAGCCCATTGGGCCAAACCGCGTAGCAAAAGGGACTCCCTAGCCTCGGGACACCCTTACTCCGGCGATGCGCCGCGGCACGGGAGAGCGGCGCCGCCGCCTTCCTTGCTACCACCGGCTGCCTCACCCCTGATCCGATCTGAGCCGTAGGATCGAGATCCTATGGCCCCTATTAGTCACGCCCCCGAGTCAACCAAGCGCTTACCGGTCAACTCCGGTGGTTTTGCGGAAAAGCCCCTGCAACATCTAAATTAGAACCCGCCGTCCTTTGTCTTTGAAAAATAATTGCACATTGGTCCAAATTTTCTCAGAAAGCCCCCTGCCCTTTTTAAAATTTGAACCCGCCGTCCAAGTGGTTAGTTTTGCGCATTAGACCTTAGGTTTTTATGCATAATTATGTATAGGTCCCTGTTTCTTCAAAATAAGCCCGTAAAACTTTTAAACTTTGCTAGCAGGTCCCTGGAACTTAGAAAATCCATATCTTTTTCGTTCTATCTCCAATTTAAGTGATTTACACGCTCTTGTGTTCGTAGTAAGGCATAGATTAGTTTTAAAACCTTTTTATGTATTGTTTCCCCTGTTAGGTGTACTGTTCTAATAGAATTATATTTGTTTGCATGTACTGGTATGCGTGTATGCTTGTGTGGTGCTTTGTGTCCAGTCGGTGAGCCGTTAGCTTTGGAGTTCAAGTTCGGTGAGGACTTTCCGGAGCAGGACTCGCAGCAGCAGCACTTCGAGGAAGGCAAGTTATAGCACGGACAATCCTTGCTACCTAAACACACCTTTTATATTCATTTACTTTCATATGCATGTGTCTAAATTGATGTCACATTAAGGTTGTACCTAGTTTTGTATATCCTGTTCCTTTGATAACCTTGGGTTTATGCATTGGGTAGAATTTTTGCTATGCGCAGCACTGTCACCAATGTTTAATTTTTAATCTTGATCTAATGGTTCACTTTCATGATAATGATAAAACTTACTTTTTAGCAACATGGTGTAGGGAACTGGGGCATGTGCTGTGTGCTTTGCTCCAGTGCCTCTCCCTAAGGTCCGGTTCTTAAAGCGGCAACCTAGGAGCCTGTCGCCACCGCTAGAACTATTATGGCTCTGGTCTTGGTCAAGTAACTTGTATGTCTCTTGCTTGCCAGTGGTTACCATTGGGGCCAACGACGTTAGTGGACACAAGGTGAAAGGGTGTTTTTTGATTCCACCGGGGACGGGTGATCTGTCGGCTATGCCCCCGTGAGGCACACTCCCGTGCTCGGAGTCCCTGCGATGGGAAACTCCACACGTTGCACATGGATGGGTGTGATGCCCGTGCGTTGGATGCCATTGACCCCCTCATGGTGTGACTCCGTGAGCGTACGTCAATCCCGGTGCCTAGGGTCTCACCGCCTTGTTAAACTAGCGGCTACTGTCTTGTTAGGGTGTCTTGTGAAAAACCTCGTAGCGTCCCTAGGCCGTCACACCTCAGAAGTGTTGATGTGCGTGGTTGGGTGCAAAGTTCCTTTGAACTTTTACGCGACTGGTGGGTAAATGGTGAAACCTATGCAGAGTGTACAATCTATCATGATAGCCTTGCTCAGGGTCACGAGCGGCCTGGATCCGTTTTGATTAGAACATGATGTCTATTTATGCTTAATGTCACTTCTATTTCATTTAATTTGGTTGCAACTGGGTTTCACATACTTGTAGTAACTTGGATCATGCTAAAATGAATTAACTAAAAATGCTAATGCTGTTAAGCCATGTCTAGCCTTATTTTGAGCCTTCATGTACCCGTGCTATAATTGCTAAGTAATTGTTTTACTTACACTTGCTATTATTCAACAAAATCCCGGATGGGTAACAGATTGGGCTGTGCATGAGTCTGCTGCTGAGTTCCCTGAGGACCTACCGTACTTCTGAGTTGCGCTCTCCCAGTCAGAGTCCCTGTGGACTACGGCTCCGCTCTAGTTGAGAGCTATAGACTTCCATTGTAATAATCATTTATGATATACTCTGATGTAAACTATTTTATTTCGAGCATTTGTATTCTGTTTATCATATTTGTTCGTTGTATGTGTTATGTGGACTTCATGGGCACACATATGGCCGCATTCGGGTTTTGTGAAAATCCGGGTGTGACACGTAACGACCGCCAACAATCACAAACAAAATTCTCAAAACCCCACCAACGGAAAAAGCCATATGATGGAACATTCCAAGGAGGAGGAAGAAAAGAAACCCACGGTTGAAGAGCCTGAAGAAAAAACTAGCGCAAACACGCCAGAAACAGAACAACCTGGATGAGAAGGTTGCTGAAGGCGACCCTTGGCAGATGGTCCTCCGCCAAGCATTCACAGCCAAATTCAAAAGGCTCACCAAATCCACAGGACATTTAGATGCCATGTGGTTGTATCTTTTAGAGCACCATTAGTTTGAATTTATTTCCTGATTTTATTTCCCTCTGTAGATCAATATTTTCCAATATTTGTTTTCCCAAAATTAGCTTGACGAATAAAATAAAAATCTTAGTTTGAATTCTCCAAAATAAAGCTCTGACTGGTGCAGTTGAGCCAGTCAGAGAATGCACAATTTGATAGATGCTACTCGAGTACAACGACGACACAGGGAAGGAACAGGACAAGAACGAGTAGGACAACCCATTTGTCAGAACCATTTGGTTCGGGCGAACTGGCCTGTTCGGCTGAACTGCCAGCTTGGCTCACTTCACGCACAACCACGCTGGTTTGCACTCATTACTCCTGTTTATTTCCTGTGTTGCCACGTTTCAATATTTGAACCTTGCACAAACCATTTAAATGAAACGTTCTCGGTTATCTTTCATGCCATGAATTCTGCTTATTGTTTATTTCAAACTTAGTACCCACTTGCATGTGAAATCTTTCATACTAGGACCCCCCTGATCTAAGTTGTTGATGAATGTGATATGACTTGATAAAACAAACCTCTTGTTCATTCTATCATTCGGGTGAATTTATTTTGAAAATATAAAATCATACCCTATCCTTTCATTCCTTCCATATACCTCTACATCCACTTGACATATTTGCCTGAGTGATCACTTACGAAAATCTTGTCATGATTAGTATAATGTCTTGTCGAATTCTGAGTCCCTGGAGATAGTCGTGTTGCCCCAGATCAATTGCAAAAATATTTATCATCGGAGCTGCATCAGAAGTCCTCACGCCTTGTGATACCCTGAAAAAATGATGAGAGAAATAAAGGACTCATGAAAGTCCAAGTACAAAAAAAACATTCCCAAAAGGGAAGAGAAAACATAAGTTCCCAAAAGGGAAGAAAAAACAGAGAGAAAAAGGGACATGAGGCTGAGGACCAACAATGAGCTCTTTATTCCAAAGTTGCAATTTGATCAAGGGTGACCGACACAATCTCCATGAACTAGTCTTTGACTTGACAGAAATATGTGTCTTGGCAATATCACCACTTGATAGCCTAGTACAAAAAACCGAAATGATTCACTGGTTGGACTGGAAAAACCGTGAACCGATGGCTGGACCGGTCCGGTTCAATTAAAAGATCGGTCATGCAATTGAACTAGTGTGAACCGGTCAAACTAGCCAGTTTTATGTCGAACCGATGAACCAGTGAACCGGTTTTTTCGTGAACCATTGATCAATTTAATGTTTGGATATTGGTTTCCAACTTTAAACAATAGACTATTATGATATAATTATGTTATGTCATCTACTATGTTATATTTGATATTACTGGTAATAAAACTTGCATATTATTTATATAAATCATGTGAAATAAATATTATATTAATAAATAATGAACCACTAGTTCGACCGGTGAACCAGTGGTTGGACCGATGAACCAGTGAATTAGTAGCCTAACCGGTTCGATCTCCGGTCCGACTTTTCGTACTTGGCTTGAGAGACAAAAGAAGAAATACAAAAGAGTTGAGTGAAAAGAAAGAGTGATTCCAGAGAGCATGAGAGTATTAGAGGATAAAAGAACAAGGGTCATTTATTTTTGAAAAGATTAGAAAACCCCAAATGCAGGATGACCAAGACGGACCTTGTTGTAGCAGTCATTCCTTACATCAACCGCCCAAGATCCAGGGAGTAGCCACTTCAAATCCACAAGTACGGAGAAAGGTTCGGAATAATCAATTTGCATATGTTCATATCATGAAAGAACCCTTACATTAGTCTTGCTCTTATTTCAATTCTTTACTCGGGACGAGCAAAGATCTAAGTTTGGGGGAGCTTATTGGCGGTCGTTACAGCCTGATTTCCGACCTCCAACCGAGTATAAAATGAACACAATGGTATCATGCACCATAGCTATAGGGCTTATTTCTAACCAATTCCACAAGTTTTGGTGTTTATTCGATTCCAGGGGGGCACATGACCAAAGTTGGGGCAGAAAGCACATGGAATGATGGGTTCGGCCGAATCCTGAGATTCAATCGAACTCTGTCCATAAACCCGGGACATACCACGATATGAAGACATGCAATCCAGCAGAACCCCGGGCTAGGAAGGACCGCTATGGCTACCATCAACACGAACCCAGTGGACCAAAAGTCAGGAGAGGCCCAAGTCCAACCCGACCGAAGCCCGCCAGTCCACCAGAAGGCCTCCAACTCAGCCCAGGCCAAGGAACCAACTTGTAAACCACCTCAAGAGCTGAACTGACACATGGGAGGAGCGAAGGCGGTGCAGATGGCGGTTTGGCCGAACTCCATGGGTTCGGCCAAACCGCACCAATTCGCCCGAACTGGCCACCCGCCTCAGAACCGCCTTAGGGACAAAATCCAGGCCACTGGATGCTAAGGTGGTCGATCTGGCGGTTCGGCCGAACTGGGACAGTTCGGCCGAACTGGGCGGAACCGACCTCAAGCTTCCGTGGCTGCCACTCCACTGCCCATCGTCCTTCTTCAGCTATAAAAGGAGACCTCCAGCCCCTGTATCAAACACAACACAAGAGATAGAAGCATTAGCGAAGTGCTGCCACTTTATATTTAGAAGATAGGGAGAGAGGAGAGGTGAGCGTCCCAAAGAGGAGCCGGAGTGTCGGCCCCTCTTCCAGCTGTACCTCTATGGATGCGGCTCTGCTTCGAGTAACATCCGGGTCGTGTCTGGTAACTCTTGTATCTCTCTCTGATTAATTGAGCATTCAGTTCTTACTTTTATATGCTTGTTGGTTCCTTCTTCATTGCTTAGTTTATTGATATAATTGTATACTGGTTGCTTAGCTTGAGTGTCTGCCTTTCTATAGGGGGTAGGTACTAGCCGACTAGTGTAAGCGCGGTGCTTAGACTAAAGGTTAGCTTGGATTGTACCCGAGTTGGCACGGAGGTGGTAGTCGTTAGGTGGTGACAGCCCTATACGACCTATGTAGTTCATCACTCCTAGCTTGGCCCCACAGGATCCCGGAGTGCGGGGTTGGTGGCACGCCTTCTCATCCCTTTCGATGTCTCGTTGGCCCCGTTGTCCCCACAAAAGTATTTATCTGTAGTGCCTGTCTGCTCAGTTAGCCAAGAAAGGACATTAGCTCCAGACCCGTACCTTCTCTACCCTCCTATAGCTTTTGTTCTCTTAACTTTGATGTCAACAACCTCATCAATTTCATTCACCCCATTATTCTTGGATAACTTAGTTAAGAATTAGTTCACTTCTCGTTCCTCGTGGAAATCGATACCTTGGAATACTCCTGGGTGAAAGCTACATCGGTATCCGTCCGCTTGTGGATTTATCTGTTGGTCGTAAGGAGTGCCAACATCGGGTAGGAATCTTGACTCCACCCTCTCGTCGTTCTCAGCAATGGCGACGAGGTTGTCGTTTTGGGCGCGCCTTTTGCGCGACGGCTCCCCCCGCTTGTAGTCGGCTCCTGGCCGGTCGTGGTGGTCAGCCCTCCTGTCCTGGGGTCGGAAATAAGCCATCTCCGCATCATCGGCACTGGCTTCCAGCTCCACTACCTTCATCATTTGCCCAACCGTTTTGGGGTGGCCTTTGAACATGGTACGGAAGATAGCCGCATCGTAGAGGCCGCGTTGGAAGGCATCAATGACATCTCTTTCCTCAATGCCCGCAAGCTTGTTGCGGTTGTCGAAGAATCGGTTGGTGTAGTCTCAAAGGCTTTCACCCTTGGATTGCTTTACCAGATCAAGGTCGAATCTGGAACCCGGCCGAGTATAGGTGGCCTGGTAGTTCTGCGTGAAAGCTTTGCAGAGGTCAGCCCATGTGTCGATGGAGTGCTTCTAGAGCCCGGATAGCCAGAGTAGCGCCGCCTTGCCCAACATTACAAGAAAGTAGGCGGCCGCCTGGTCGGTCGTGCCATGCACGGCCTTGACTGCGGTGCCCTTCGTCGCGAGGTGAGCCGTAGTGGCGATCGTAGCAGTTGCGCTTATCAAGCTCGCGGCGTGCGCGGCGGTCGTCCACCTCGTTGTTGTGCTGGGGTCGATCACCGCGCTTGGCAGGTCAGCCATAATTGCGATCATACCGCTCCATATCAGCCGCGTCGTGCTCCCTGTGGTGGTTGTCGAGGTTCCTCCGCACATCACGGTCGGGCTTCCGGAGGTGGTCACGGAGATCTTCATCCGGTCGGCGGTCATCCCATCGCCTGTCGTAGTCACCCTTCTACGGTTGGGAGGGTGCTGGCTCTCTAATTCTCCCGGGCGATGGTCGCTCATGTGCTCCTAGTTGACCTTCTCGTTGATGACCCCGAGAGGTGGGGCACGTGGCCTGCGCTGGTCGCGATCAGATCTGCTATACTCATATCTACGCGAGTAGGATCTGCTTGAGTTTGACCTTCCAGATCTTGATCTGGCGTGTCACTTGCGCTCTTCCAGCTCTTGGGCGACCCTTAGGCGCGCCATGACCCGTGCCACCCCAGGGGTGTGTTGGCGGTCGTTACGGCACATTTTCGACCACAAATACTTGGGAATAAAAGAGGTTATATGCGACATTCCATGCACTTAGGTTCATTCCTAATAAATTTCCACGAGTTTTGGTGGGTTCCACTTGTGCAGGTGCAACAACGAGAAATACGTGCTATAGGGGTCAGAAATGACCGATTCGGCCGAACGACTCTGTTCGGCCTGTTACCCATCTTAGTCGTACACGACGCGAAGCACGACCGGAGGTCGTTCACATCAGCGATGACCGTGCAAGACACTTGGACCATTAACACGTCACTTCTGGGCTGAACCAACATGAAGACCACCACATGCAAGCAACCCAGGAGGGCCCAGGACTTGAGGCGGTGCTGGGAGGCGCCCCAAGGCTGGAAGCCCAGTTCGGCCGAACCGCCCCCACATGCCAAACCACCTCCAGGACGAGATCTGAACCATGGGAGCCGAAGGCGGTGCATCCAAGGGTTCGGCCGAACTGACCTGGTTCGGCCGAACCAGAGGATTCGCCCGAATCCCAAGGGGTAACCCCTGGTTCCCTTGGCCTTTACTGCTTCACAACCGCCTTCCCCAACTATAAATACAGCTGCTCAATTCCTGGTTCAACACACACCACTTGGGAGCAAGTATCCATTCTCCTCTCTCAAGATGTAGAGTTAGGATAGTCCTGTTGGGAGTTAGAGTCACGGTCGAGCTTCGCTCGGCATTCCGGAGTCATCTTCTGGAGTTCTGGTATAGCTCTTGTATCTTTTCCTTTTCTTTATGCAAGACTCTGAGCATTCAATATATTATCTTCCACGTTTACTTGAGTTATTGGTTCTACATTTATTCTAGAATAATTGTGGAATGACTAGCCTTGGTTATAAGTTATTGTAGTCTAGCTCTAGAAGTTCTCTCCTAGTTTTTTATCTTAGCTGGTACTTCGATTCTGCTCAATGCTTGCGGTGAATTGTCACTGGGGTATTGACAGGGTTGCTTGCTCTTCCTAGTAGAGTAAGTAGTTATTGTTTAGTATAGGCGTGGTGCCCAGACTTGACAGTACCCTTGGTTTACCCCTGATTCAAACATATGTGTGGTAGTCGTTAGGTGGTGACAGCCCTATACGGCCTTCGTAATCCACCATGTCGTTCTCAGCCCGTAGGAACCTGAGAGGCTGTTAGTGGCTCCCTTTCTCATCCCTTTCTGAGAGTCATGTGCACCTTATCCCGACGCTAAGACAACAAAACTACGAAAAGAACCATAGATGCCATTCTTCATCTAGCCGTAACCTTTGCCGGAGATATCTCTAAGTTATTGGAAGTATATAGGAATCCTTTCTTGTCTCGTTGTCCTCCCACTAGCTAGGCCGCTTTTCTATCTATCCTGAATTTCATCTTGTGTGTGTCAACTGCATATCACTCCTATCATATCCTTTACCCCCGCCTTGTTAGCCAGTACTTTAATTAGTAGTTACATCCTTGTTAATAGACATTACACTTTATCTAATGCTTCCCTGAGGAAATAAATACGATACCTTGGAATACTCCCGGGTGAAATACTACATTGGTATCCGTGCGCTTGCGGATTTATATCTGTGTCGTAAGAATACCAATAAGCACTCCTTGCACCATTACCAGGATTGGCAATCCTGATAGTGGACCGTAAGAAGTGTCAACAAGCATTTCTGGCGCCGTTGCCGGGGAAACAATTGGCGAAAGATATTGATGATCAACATTGGTGTCTACTAACTAAATTTACCACTAGCATTAGTGGGATTACCATTGTTTGTTTGAGTGTATTTCAAACAGGAGAGAAGCATGCATGATCCATGAATGTTTGCCCTTGTCTACTGTGATGTGCGCACAAGCTTCGAAAAGAAAAATTCTCATAGGTATGCATTTATATACGGAAAAAAATATATTATCATAACCGTGTGCAGAATGGAAGAAAGATCGTTGTCAAGAATGAAAAAGGAAATCAAATGTGACGGACGAATGACGCTGCACCACCACAATTCCATCTCAAATTGTTGGTAATGGCGAAGAAAAATCAAGGTATGTGAGATAGTCCCACTCATAGACTTTAAATTTTGAGTACCTGCTAGGAGGTAGCCTATATATTATCCTTTTAATTGTTGCATTATCCATTGCATGTTTGCTTTCAATCATTCAATTTATATGCCTTCTTTTTGAACGGGTGGCTCCTTGTCTTTGAACTATATTTGGGCAACCGTGCCTAGTCTAGATAGGTAGTGAAGTCTTTTTGCTGCATATTTATTCGATGTTCTTAGTCCAACTTATGGCAGCTTCTATTTTGTGTCGGTGATTTCCAAGCGTGGTTGGTTTACCTTCTATAGGGTTAAATGCGACTGACATCCGACCACGCCTTTGGCAATGGATGATCGGTTTGCGCCATAAGAAACGCCAGGCTTAGAAATTCATGCATTTTATCACCCCATTTTTTTTGCAAATCCACTGCATATTTCCCATTCTTGCATTTGCATTCATTCTCTCCATCATGGCTTCGCATTGAAAAAAAAAGAAAAAAAATTGAGCGACAACTGGATTTAGGCCGAGGTGTGTATGCCTGCAAGCCTTCATTGGAGGTTAGTGGTCACACTCCACCTGGCCTAGACAGTTTCGTTCATCTTTGCGCTTTGCACAAGAGAGGACACGTGCTCTACGCTCCGCTCCTTTGCCGCTCCACTTGCTTGCTTTTGGACCCATTGTTTCAATACTCGTACACAAGCTGGTTCCGCGGCATTCCACTAGTTGGCATATTTGAGTGCCGAACCCCTTTTCCACACCCACGACAGTGCATCCTTGCACGACAACACCAACACGAAGGATGACTCCGCCAACTACGTGCAATCACGTCGGTGTAGTGTCATCACCGTTGCATTAGTTTCGAAAGTCTTCATCATCAGATGCCAACGGTAGGCACACTCAGGTACGTGAAAAGGTTTTCACTTTTTACCTAAATTAAAGCAAGGTCCACCAGTTTCCATATGCTTATCTCATGTGAATATTTCTTGATGCTTTCATGCTCTATTTATCTATTCTGGTTTGCTCTGGTTTGAATGTAATAACGTAAATATATTCATAAGCTCTTTAAATTAAGCATGGTGCTTAGGTTAATTTGTTTCCTTAATCAAATATGACATGGTGTCAAGTTTGATTGATGAACCTTTAGAGTAATACTTTTATAGATATTGGTTGCATGTATGGACTAACCCCTATAGAAAAATCATCAAATTTGAATGGAAAGTCCCCAAATCTACTTCACACTGGAGATGAGCCACGACCATGGATACATTTGAAGCCCAGGCTGGAATAACGTTCTCAGGTATGCACACATCTTAGTACAATTATGAATAACCTGGAACAGGAAGTTGCATCGTCTGAAGCATCCTCTCCATATCGGACGATGACAACAACAATTAAAGGAAGGAGAAGTCTTGCTCATCGACTGAAAACATGAGCTCTCGCTGCGAAGTAAACCGGTATGTATCCCATGTTTCCCATTCCAAAATTTTAAATTTTATCACTGCATTTGCATATTTCCCTTTCCAAATGTGAATCACCCTTGCATTAGAATTAAGAGAAAACAAAAAGGAAAATTCTCGGGGCAGTGGGTAGTTCAGTCGATCTCTCAAGTTCGGCCGAACCTACCCCTGTGCCCAAATGTGCACTAACCTGCATGGCTATGCCACGAAAGGATCATAGGAGTTTAGAGCTTGCTGGACCAAAGTTGATTTCTGACAAAGTTGGATCCGGCCGGAGGTCCGACCCTCGGTCGATCGCGTCAACTCTCTCGAAACATCGCAAACATTTGTCATCATCAACTACCAGCCCTCTCCAGCTCAAAACTTCGGCCAGGTACACCATTCACTTCCAAATCCTTTCATCCTATGCCAAATGCCCCATTTGCAACATCCTTTCACCCAGCAATCAAAACATGCACCCCCATCCAGAGCAAAATTTCATGCAAACTCAACTCTTGGTCAGTTCGGCCGACGGTATCACCCTTGACCGAACCTGACCTGCACCTTCTTCCACGAAATTTGCCCAACCAGCACAAAAGCATGGTCTCCACCACTCCACATGGCTGCACACTTCATTCCATCACAATCATGGCAGCATGAGAGTGATGTGATCCCTCTGATCCTTTGGTCGTGTCATCCTATCAACAAAATCCATCAAAGTTTCCATGCCTTAGTGCTGGACAAAGCTCGTAAGAGGAGGCCAACAGGCTAAACACCACAAGGGTGGTTCGTTCGAGCCATGGTGTTCAGCCGAGTTCCTTCTCCTCTCACTTGCCTATGGGTGACGCTCTGGATGCATGGAGGAAGATTGCTCCATTTAGGTTTGCACTTGTACATTCCTTGAATACATTTCTCTCTCAATTCTACGCAATGCTTGATTCACTTGCATGATTAAAAACATAAAAAACAAAAATATTTCTTTTTTCTTGATCATTATGCTGCTTCTTGAAAACGCTTTGCGGAGGTCTTAACTTACCCCACAAGAAGGACTAACATTTTGTGGAGGTTAAATCCCTGCAAAAACAACAAACCCTGAATAACTAAACATTCAACTTATGATTCCATGATCCTTCGGGTATTGTCGTTCTAACATTTTGCAGGCATCATCTCATGGTCCCTATTCCTAAGGATGATCAAGCACATTCGGTACACGAGCAGTGGTGAGGCTAGGGACACTCCGCTACATCATCACATGTCTCGGCACCGATGAAGGCCATATCAGAGATCATTGACACCGATGTTCCAAGCCAAGCTTGGGGGAGAGGACCCCCACGAGGTAAGTCCCAACTGTATCATTGCAAGCTGCATCTTTGATCTGTTTTTTCTTCTATTTTAGTTGGAATAATAAAAAATACCAAAGATATTTTCATTGAATAAATAACTCCCAACTATGCATGAAATGAACCATATGCCTCTCACCTTGGAAATGATGAATAGTTGCTCCGTCGTTAATCTAGCAAGTACTTTATTTCAACTAGTTGCTCTGTAGTACTTGAGTTAATTGGCATGAGTAAAAAGGAACCTGAAAATCTTGTGGGAGCACATGCTTTATTCCAAGTCTAAGTTGTTGTGAGGAATGATATAGTGAGATTTGGTTGAATTCTTGCTTTTGCTCTTAATACGGTGAAAATCTCGGATGTTTTATGTTTTCAAAAATAAAATGAAGTTCCTCATTGGTCAAAAATACCTACCAAACCCATATGATAAGCTTAGTTGAAAACATTCTACTCATATGCTGCTAGTTATCTTAGTAAGCTTTGTCAAATTGTTGTGACCTTTGGGTGGAACTTTTCATGCTTTCAAGATCGAGATTCGCGCACACCCCACTCTCACTTGCAAATTCCTACACTGGGAGTTAGCAAATATTTTCTATCATCCATCCACAAAATAAATGCTCCATGATTCCCTCTCCTAGTTGCCCTTGAAAAGAGACATGGGCTATCCAAAAATGAGAGAAAGGAAAGCATGCCAAAGAGCATGGCAAAAAGAAATAAAAAAAAGGGCGAAAAGCATGCCAAAGAGCATGGCAAAAGGAAAAATGAAAAAAGAGAGAGAAAAGCATGCAAAAGGCATGGCAAAAAGAAGAGAAAACTAAAAGATAGCCCATGTTCTCGAAAATAAATCAAGGAGAGAAAGAATCAACCCAAGGAGTTCCACCAAATTCCACTCCATATATTCCACACACTTGCACTTCTCGATCTAAAGGTATGATCTGATCCTCCTAAGATCTGGTCTTTGACTTAGCAAAATATAAGATGCATGCATGCCTTCATCCATTATCCCTGAGCCACACAAAAGCTTTATTAGATTTTAGGATGAAAGAAGTCACAAGCCGTTGGTGAGGATTCAAATACCACTTGAGTGATTGAGTATGCCAATTCAGGAACAAACTTACATTTTCCACAAAAATTATGGAAACTCCGAGATGAGATCCTAAAAAGAGTAGAGTGGAATAAAACTGAATCAAACTATTCAACATCTCAACCGCCCAAGACAAGGAGATTGCTATAAGCCCCAAATGTAAAGTGGTGAGTTAATATTTTGCTAATGATTCGAGTATTTTGAGTACTAGTTGTTTATAAATATTACCTGCAAGATACTGACATTGTAGCAACTCCTGATCCACCGAGCCTAAGTTTTATCTGTGCTCGAGGACGAGCAAAGGTCTAAGCTCGGGGGAGCTTGTTGGCAGTCGTTATAGCACGTTTTCGACCACCAATACTCGAGAATAAAATAGGTTATATGTGACATTTCATGCACATAGTTTCATTTCTAATAAAGTTCCACAAGTTTTGGTGTGTTCCACTTGTGCAGGTACAACGAGAAATACGTGTTATAGGGGTCCGAAATGACCGATTCGGCCGAACGACTCCGTTCGGCCGGTTACCCCCCTTAGTCGTACACGACGCGAAGCACGACCGGAGGCCGTTCACATCAGCGATGACCAAGCGACGGCCGTGCAAGACACTTGGACCATCAACACGTCACTGCTGGGCTGAACCAACACGAAGACCACCACATGCAAGCAACCCAGGAGGGCCCAGGACTTGAGGCGGTGCTGGGAGGCGCCCCTGGGCTGGAAGCCCAGTTCGGCCGAACCGCCCCCACATGCCAAACCACCTCCAGGATGAGATCAGAACCATAGGAGCGGAAGGCAGTGCATCCAAGGGTTCAGCCGAACCGACCTGGTTCGACCGAACCAGAGGATTCGCCCGAATCCCAGGGGGTACGCCCCTGGTTCCCTTGGTCATTACTCCTCCACAACCGCCTTCCCCAACTATAAATACAGCTGCTCAAGTCCTGGCTCAACACACACCAGTTGGGAGCAAGTCTCCATTCTTCTCTTTCAAGATGTAGAGTTAGGATAGTCCTGTTGGGAGCTAGAGTTAGGGTCGAGCTTTGCTCGGGGTTCTGGAGTCATCTTCTGGAGTTCTGGCAAAGCTCTTGTATCTTTTCCTTTTCATTATGCAAGACTCTGAGCATTCAATATATTATCTTCCGCATTTACTTGAGTTATTGGTTCTGCATTTATTCCGGGATAATTGTGGAATGTCTAGTCTTGGTTATAAGTTGTTGTAGTCTGGCTCTAGAAGTTCTCTCCTAGTTCTTTATCTTAGCTGATATTTCGATTCTGCTCAATGCTTGCGGTGAATTGTCATTGAGGTATTGACAGGGTTGCTTGCTCTTTCTAGTAGAGTAAGTAGTTATTGTCTAGTATAGGCGTGGTGCCCAGACTTGATAGTAGCCTTGGTTTACCCCTGATTCAAACATACGGGTGGTAGTCGTTAGGTGGTGACAGCCCTATATGGCCTTCGTAATCCACCACGTCGGTCTCAGCCTGTAGGAACCTGCGAGGTTGTTAGTGGCTCCCCTTCTCATCCCTTTCTGAGAGTCGCATGCACCTTATCCCGATGCTAAGACCATAGAACTACGAAAAGAACCATGGATGCCATTCTTCATCTAGCCGTAACTTTTACCGGAGATATCTCTAAGTTATTGGAAGTATATAGGAATCCTTTCCTTTCTCGTTGTCCTCCCACTAGCTAGGCCGCTCTTCTATCTATCCTGGATTTCTCCTTGTGTGTGTCAACTGCATATCACTCCTATTATATCCTTTACCCCCGCCTTGTTAGCCGGTACTTTAATTAGTAGTTACATCCTTGTTAATAGTCAATACACTTTATCCAATGCTTCCCTGAGAAAGTAAATACGATACCTTGGAATACTCCCGGGGGAAATGCTACATTGGTATCCGTTGCGCTTGCGGATTATATCTGTGTCGTAAGAATACCAATAAGTACTCCTTGCACCATTACCAGGATTGACAATCCTGATAGTGGACCGTAAGAAGTGTCAACAGGGTGGCCTCCAGGTGATCCGGCTCGGCCAGTGCTGCTGCAACGTTGTCTTGGGGCGGACGGAACGTCGCCCGAGCCCTCTCAAACTCGCGATTGAGGTTACGCGGGTCCAGGGGACCGATCGGATCTCCGTCTTGGCTGGATGACCATTCTTCGACTTTGACTTCTGTTGCACGGCGCCGGGTGCGATCTTGGTTCTACTATTCCCGGTGTTGTTGCTAAGACTGGGTCTCATTTTCCTGAGGAGGCTGGACCTCGGATACGAACACCTCGCGGTCAGGCGCCGTGGTGTAGCTTGCTTCTACGTCGGCCGAGTTCTCGGTCGACGAGAGGACGGTTGTGGTGACTTGGAACTCGCCGCAGTCCGGAAACTGGGTGGGTTCTCACATCGGATCTGAGTTGTGCTTCACGGGTTCCGACTGGAGTAGACGGAGGCCGCATTCTTGAGGCCGAAGGGGAACTTGTTCCGGGTGCGATCTAGTGCTTGCTCGGAGAGTGCGATGCACTCTGCCAGAGTGGCGTTAATGCGATCTAGCCCGGCGATGATCTCATCAAGCGGTGGTACTCAGCGTCGAGGAAGTAGATCTGGGATTCGTTCTTGGAGGCTGAGCTACTCGACCTACGAGAGAAGCGGGTTGGCGAAGTCGAGGGGAGCCCCTGAGCTTGCTGGCGAGGGCTCCGCGGCGTCGAGTTGGCGCCGACGGAGCTGGAACTGCTTGAGTCGGCGAAGAAGCTAACGCCCCGGAGGTACATGGGGCAGTCCTTCACGCTTGCCGGGAACTTGATGCTGGATCGATCTGCCATCAAGCTAACTAGATTGAAAAAGCTCAACAATCACCCCAACCTGACGCGCCAACTGTCGGACCTTAGGACCGGCAATCCACCTGGGGGTACCCGAGTGGTAGATTTGTAGGCGAGGGATCGTCGAGCGAGTAGCTTGATGGTGACACAGGAGGCACTGATTTAAACAGGTTCGGGCTACCCGGAGATATAATACCCTACGTCCTGTGTTAGTTTGTGGTTTGGTATTTGATGAAACTCGGCCTAGCTCCAGGAAGCAAGGACGACCGTACGGTTACAATGGTTGTGGGATTGATTATCCCATGGGTAGCCCTAGGCTGCCTTATATAGGGTGACGGACTAGGGTTTACAAGTCGGTTTGAATCTAAACCTACTGGATTACGACTAAGGAACATATCTGAGTCAGTTTCTACAAGATATCCTGAGATATCCGGGTGCACCGTCTACCGCGTCTTCATCAAACTTGTCCATCAAGTTGGGGATTCTTAGTGGGCCGCCTAGGGGTCAGCTCCCAACCTTGTCAGGCGTTGGCCCGGGTCGGCGCTAGTCTCCTCTGACTATGGGCCCAGTAGTACCCGTATCCCACAATGGGATACTGGGGAGTCACCAATGAATGGATAAGATGGGGATGGTTGTTCAAACTTGGGCTTGATCAGTTGGGCTGCTTTGATAAGCTTTTCTGTCCAATGCTAGACTCACTTATCTCATATTTTTTCCTTTTCTTTTTTAGTACACATACATATATGGCATCGCCTTGAAAATGCCTAGGCCTCGCCTAGGCTCGCCTATGTGTGACTAAGCTCTAGGCGGATAGGCAGCGCCTACAGAGCGTCTACCGTCTTGTGCAACCTTAAATCACTTGTTTAAAATAAATCCATATCAGGTATGTTTTGATAAAATTGTTATATGCAATATTAGTAACAACTTTAGTGTAATATAGACTATTTTTTGACATAAGTATGTTTCAAAACCATTTTTATATAACATTAGATGATAAAGATTATATGCATAAATCACTACTAGTCATACAAAATAAGTTGATGCACATAAGTTGCTACTCTCTCCAATCCAGATTGTAAGTCATTTTAGTTTTTCTTTTTCTTTTCTATGAAATTAGTTTAGCGTGTCTAGATACATAGCAAAAGTTATATATCTAGACATAATATATATCTAAATGTATAACAAACCTTATGGATTAAAGTAAGCCAAAACAATCTACAATTTCGAACAAAAAGAGTATATAATTAAATTTGTGCTACCATATATAAAAGAAATACAATGTATCTCCACACAAGTTGATATAATAAATTAGCAAGTCCTCCGTAGAAGTTGATACAATATCTAAACATATTGCATATCTTTAAAGGCGGAATATCCATTATCATCCTCCAACTATAAAGTGAGGCACAATTTTAACCTCGAACTACAAAATTTGTCGTTCTAGTTCTCGAACTCTCCCATGGCTCAATTTCATCCTTTGTCCTACGTGTTGTGCTATGTTGGCGCGCCTCGTCAGCATCTAGCCTAATTCATCCAGACAATTAGAGTTTGTAAAATACATTTTCTACTGCATATGTCCATGTCTATCTGACATCCACATCTTTGTAGCTATTTTCATCTATCTTGATTGAAAAACTGGTATAAAATAATTTCACTATAATTTACTTGCCGGTATGTAAAATAGTGGGACTATGGGTGGGACAAATAAGATGTGGCTCTTATACTTGATCTAATATAAAAAAGAGAGTGATAAAAGAGCCACTTAGCCAACTTGAAACCCTAGTTGACCAGATGATGACATGGCATGCCAACATGGCGTAACACGTAGCACCGAGGATGAAATGAAGGTTTGCATGAAAGTTAAAGGACTGAAATGACCATTTTAGTAGTTTAAGAACGAAATTAAGCCTTTGATGATAGTTCGAGGACAAAACGGTTATTTCACCATCTTTAAAACATAACAAATATGGGTTGTATTGTATATCTTTAAAACATACTACTTCCATCCTAAATTGTAAGTTACCTGTTCAAAATTGCAAGTCATATGCATAGTATTAAATATGAATCTTGTACTGTAGAATGTACGTGCAAATAGAATAGAACTTGGTCACCACAAGAGAGATCGTGTGGTATAGACCAGGTACAAATAAACGGCGCTATGATGATGTCATCCATGTACATCCCCATGTGTTTCATCATACTCGGGCACAGCTCACTGCATCAGGAGACATGAGATAATGAACTTTAAGATGAGAATACATGCCATTAAAATGCTGTACCCAAAACTCCTATATGCTGCAAAACTCCCAAAGAATTGGTAACCAAACAGCTCATAAGGCATGAATACAATAGTGTTGTCGAAATGTACAAAGTGAAAAACACATGCTGGCAAGACTCTTCAAGCTTTCTTGTCAGATCTATTAAGGTTTAGATTAAACCACTTCTTTTTGCCAGATTTGTCTCCGCCATCTACGCTACCATTCTCAGGACTCTCAGGGATGCTATGCTCTGTGGTATACCTATTGCTGCTACTACCAGCACCAACAGGGTTTACCAAAGTTCGTTCAGTTGTGAATGAACAATGGATATTATCCCTCTCTCGCAGCATATCATCAACCTGCAGATAGTGTAACTCTTTAGCAACAGTTTCAAACAGTTCTTCAGAATAAAGACCAGAAAGAGCATGTTCCACTCTGTCCAGTAAAATGTTCTGGCAAAATGTCAGTTGGACAGCTTTCTTGTTCAAGACATCTATTTGGGTATCACTGAATCAATACAAGTTCTTGAGTTACCGCACATCTAATAAGATTTAACAAATTAAGTCGCAATAAATATTACTCCCTCGGTTCCAAATCGTAAGCCATTCCGACATCCTCGGAGAGAAACTATTTAATGTTTGACCATAATTATTGAGAATGTTACAAAGATTTATGGCACCAAATAGATATACTATGAAAATTTATGGCTGAATAGCCAAAATCATCCTCCAACTATCGCCGGAAGCTCATTTTCGTCCCTCAACTATGACAACGGCCGTTCTCGTCCTCAAAATTTCGCAATCGGCTCATTTTCGTCCCTGGGCTGACATGGAGCGTCAGGCTGTTTTCCTCCTCATCGTCCCAGTCAGCATCTCATTCGCTACGGTTATGGAATTCCATTTCTACCCTTACCCCTTGGCCCGTCAATTACGAAAATGGCCATATTGGCAAGTTTCTAGAATTCCATGTGCACGTGTATGTGCTGCCCTGTTCATGATCACTAAAGAGCCAAACAAATATGTGCATAAGTGTTTTTCTATTGAGGCATACAAGAGGACATATCAACATGTTCTGCAACGACTAGAACATGAGTCAAAGATGGGCCAAGGGGTAAGGGTAGAAATGTAATTTCATAACTGTAGCGAATGAAATGCTGATTGGGACGATGACGAGGAAGACAACGTGGCGCTCCACATCAGCCTAGGAACAAAAATGAGCCGGTTGCAAAAGTTTAAGCATGAGAACGGCCATTTTCGTAGTTGAGGGACGAAAATGAGTTTTTGACGATAGTTAGAGGACGATTTTGGCTATTCCGCCAAAATTTATCTAATAAAGAATCTAGTGGTAGTTATTTGGTATCATAAATGTTAGTACTTTATTGTATAAACTTGGTCAAACATGAGATGCTTTGACCCTCCAAAAACGTTGGAATGACTTATAATTTGGAACCGATGGAGTATTAGAAATTCATGTGGTCCTCCTATTCAATCATGTGCAAGCATGCATGGTTGACCGTGAAAGCTTCATTTTAACTCCATTTAATAAGTGGCCAGATTTGAACACACAATAAGACCAGTTGCAGGTACAGATTGAGAATAACAGAAGTGCATGTAATTCAATCACAGTTTTCTTGCACACACCCAAATCACAAAACTAGCACAAATGGCAAGATATATCCAAAAAGAGAAGGAAAACAGATGATTGTCAAAATCATCCAGGCTATAAATGATGTGCCTTTGAAAGAGCTGGCTATAATAGGTATATAATGCAATGACGCATGACTTCACTATGAATTTGTTCACTCAATGTGTTACTGCATCCAGAGAAGTCATTTCAAACAGACACGATGTGAAACAGAAACGTAGATGTAACTATACTTATACATTCTATAAATCGTGATTAAAAATAGCTTCCACAAAATTATTCTACACCATTTATCTCATACAGTACAATAAGTTTTCATAACTTTTATCAGAGTGAAATAGCATAAACCTACAAGAATCATCTTTACACAGGTTTCAAGCAGTTAACACAAAGGGTAGAACACTATCCATAAGAAAGTCACAGCAAGGACAAAAGGGTACTATTTCTGAGTTTCAGTGCACAATAAGTTGATATGCCTGAAGGAGGTGACATGCTTGCTAAACACTTAAAGGAAAGTTTGAGGCATAGCAGCAGCTATATTAGCTGTATGTCTGTACTCTCACTATAGAGGCTAGCTATGTTTTAGTGCGATTTACACCTATAGTTTATCACTCTGACCTAGGGGTGGGAATGGATCATGGCCCTTATGCCTTCTTCACAATCCAATTTGGCCCTAGTTAATGTTAGCACAAAAACTAGTAGTATTTTGGCCCGGCCCTAATTGAGCCCGATCCTTAAAATTTCTAGTACAAAATCTAGGGCCCTTCACTGTCAGACCCCCTAAGCTATATCGATGGCATAGCTACACACTACATTACCATTATAACCAGATGTAATCTGGGCATCTGCAGGTGTGACCCTATATTAGACCAAATTTTTTTTAGGACAGCAGTAGTACGCCTCTTACTTGTCATCAACTCATCACACAATGTCCATGTCGTTTTGAGATAGAACATATATACAGGTGTCCATGCCTGCATGGTGATGGGAAGAGGTAGGTGGGTTGGGGGGTTGGGTATTCATACCGCTTCTCTCTCTTGCGTATATCTGTTGGTGACTTCTTGAAATCGTGCCAAAGCCTGGAAGCCATATTATTCAATCTAATCATTATTCAAATTGGAGAAACACACCTAAATATATGACCGATAACATAACAAAAACGTAGTTACTGACTTTTCTGTACTCAGTTTCAAATTGACGTAGATCATTTCTCTTTGCTAGAATTTTAGATTCTATTTCCTTCAGCCTCTCCGTTGTGTCTTCGTAACTTTTTGCACACATTGCTTCAATCATATAGCTAGCTGGCTTGAAAAAATTATCACCTGCAGAAATCAATTAGTATGGCTCAGTGAAAAGGAATGTCATCGCAATATAAAGGGAGATGGCAGAATGCAGACCATATACAGCAAATATATGTGTTCCAGGTTTGAGAGCTGACACTTCACACGGTTGGAGACCTTCCAATCTTTTAAAGAAGGCAGCCTCAGGATCTTTGGCCATTGCCAGCTGCAGTTGTACGAAATAAAATCTCAAAATCAGTTATAACACACAGAACAACTAACATGCAATAGAATTACATACCGCATTCACTGTTGAGTCCATACGGTACACCTGGAAATGCAAGAAATACATGCCTGCAGATGTCACCTTGCCAGTCTTCTGACTATCTTCCTGAAGGTCAAAGGGAAAACTAAAGATAATATTAAACTAGATCTCTGAATGCATGTCTTCTCTAAACGCTTATCTGGAATGTACCATGCATACAGAGAACACAGAATTGGAGACTAACTGAGCAAACATCAGCTATTCCACTATCCATTCGTACTACATAACCATACCATGATCTTAGATTAGATAAACCAATGCAAAATTAGGTGCAGCACTGGAAAACACATTTCCTTTATCACTTCCTATAGAAACGATGTATTCCCTCCTGTTTTAAGTATATGACATTAGGACAACTTAATTAGTCTGTCCTAATGTCACATATTTAAAACTGGAGCGAATACAATATATATTTAAAAAAGATCTCCCTGAAGAACAAAATCATCCTTCACCTACCCCACTAAGCAAGTAATTTCTTTTATCACACTTTCCCACAACACCCAGCACATAAGAAATGGAAATGAAATGAAACAAAAGATCCTGAAACCCTAAAACAAAGTTGAAAAAAGTAATCCATATGACCCATCCATGACTGAAGACATGTAAGCTAAGTAAAATATAGTGTCCATTATACAGTAAATAAGTTGCTTTCAATCGAGAAAATTTCGATTTTTGTTCTTAAGCTAAATTCCCTATGTCAACTGGATTAAGGATTACATGTGTCTCAATATCTAAAACAGGTATCATGACATTATACCAAGCTAGAATTCAGAAAGTTGATAACACATCAAACATATCTAGAGGAACACAAATGATGTGCCCAGTGGTAACCCCGGCTCGACCTGTAAGTCCACTAACGTAAAGCGAGGAGTGGAGCCTGAACTGGCGAACCGAAGTGACTTTTGTAGCAATACTTCCTACAGCTAACACGTGTCCAGTTTAATAACAGGATTAGTTTAGCTGGATTGAAGATAACAGGTTGAATAGCACTCTTTCTTGAATGCATCTAAAAATACCAAAATCACTAGGTAACTAGAGTTATTGATCCCAGAGTAATAAGAACATTCATTAAGGGAAGTCGTACATCCATAAAAGGGGAATCAAACCGACAATCTATGGCAGATGTCATTCTATTGATTAATAATACCAATCTAACAGAGCATATTAACAACATAGTAGCACAATTAGAAATTACCTGCAAAGCGAGTCCATAACCTCCATTAACTTCTTGCTCGAAGTAAAGAAGCTGTGTATATTAAACAAATAAGAAAATTGAAGGAAACACCAAACAAAGCAACACAGAAAGGCTCTAGATCCAGAGCAAATGAACTTTACAAATAAAAAATAACCTCATATACCTTAAATTTACTTTGCGCAGGTGAAGTGACTCTGACGACTATTCCAGAATGAGCTTGTTCTTCACTTATTGTTACACCAAAAAAATGAGCACATTGCTTATCAACCTATAAACAAACAAGATATAAGTTGCAATCACATTTTAAATATTATCATAAGAATGGTAATTCACCTTTCCGGTAGCTGATGTTCCAACAGGGAGTGGTCTCACTGTAACTGTGCCATTCATAGCCTCTTCCAGCACGTTGGGAGATATTGTGGTCTTGATAGGAACACCAAGCTTGCTTTAAGTGGTAAAATTTATTCGAAAAGTGAAAATGGTGATTTCCAATTACTTCTAGAAATAATTTTAACTAATTCTACAATTACCTAAAAAGTGCTGCAAACATTGTGTTGACAGTTCCAAGATTGGACAAATCAATCTCCATATCCATTCCTTCATTTTCTAAAGCCTGATAAAAGAAATATAACAAAAGTATCTCATACACAACTTGATCTTTCAACAAGATTCAGTCCACTGCTAAATAAACGAAATGTAACACTCACATAGTAAATTTTACATGTCAGCACATATTGAATTTACATGTCATCAAAATAACAAGAACTAATGTCAATCATCATGTCTAGTACATCAAAATGCCATAATTTCAACTTAATAACGTGTAGCATATGGCCTGAATTACAGGTTTAAGGAAAATTCAGTCTCCAAGCAACTTGGTACAATCATTACCAATGCATAATTTATCCATAAATGCTATTAGATCAGGTAAATGGTACCAACAATTTGCCATTGTTGGTAAGATAAGATGCCTCAATCAAAGATTAACCCACAAATATAGTAACAACATTATATTTAAGACAAGATATGTGATATTCAAGTAATCCACTACTCCCAAATCTTACCCCAACAGTGAACAACATAGAGCTGCCGATGGCCCAACCACTACCCATTCTCTCCTCCCTACACTCTACATTAATCCTCAGCCTTTTCTTTCATTTATCACTCCGCACCTTGTCTCCATCTCCTTTTGGTCTACCAAATGGCACACAATGGAGCACCTGCGGTGCTCTTCAAATGCCCAATTTATCTTTCCATAAAAAAAACACCCAATTTGTCCTCACTCTTGTCCTCCCTTTGGTGAGATCTACAAGAATACAAGACTAGAAAAATAGCAGCATGGCTTTCTTCACCTGACAAGCCCACCAACAGCTATACATGACAACCAGTGACGATATGTGCTTGCCTTTGCTGCCGACTTACACTATTCCGATGCCTCCAATTAATTATAGAATGTCATAATATAGGAAAAAGTGGGTTTATTAGAGACCACAGTTCAATTGCCATGAATTGGAGCTAACATTTCTTGTAATGAACCTAGTAATTACACCTAAATAGATAATATCCACTTCGCCCTGTGCCAACATTTTTCCACCTAAAAGACAGACTCAGCAGCTTAGTACAACTAATTCAGTTACACAAAGAATCATTGACGAACCTCAAAAAAGTAAATTTTATACAAAAGAATTTTCCTCTTCCTGAAACTTGGCTGAATCTAAAAATATATAAAATTTGATTAAATAGTTCCAGTACCCTAAGATGCTGGAGTATATCCAACAGATAAAATAGCCATTGTCAATAAATGTTAGTCATTTTGGCACACTTGGGTTAATACAACAGTAAAAACAAAGGGTTTAGCATCTACCAATTTTGATCAGACAGATCCCAGAATGTGAGAAAATGCAGAACATTGGAGAGAGTACAAAATAATTGTAGTATGGTATCATAGACTCAACAAAGATTAAACAGCACCTCAAAACCAGCAGTATCATATTGCCTCCTTTTCTCAGGATCTGACAAGATGCTATAAGAATATGCAACTTCTTTGAAGAGTTCTGATGCTTCTGGGTTGCTCGCATTCTTGTCAGGGTGGTACCTGTCAACAATGACAGGAATTATTATGATGAATCTCGAGTATGGTAGGAACTCATAAACACTGTAGAGTGCAGGCATAACAAAAACTACAGAAATAGCAGAAATAATTTCCCAATAAGCTGGATGCAATCGGATGACAGTAACATTAAAAATACCTCATAACTAAAGGAATAATCATTTTTCCACAAAAGGACAGTAACATTAAAAATCTTGCAGGCAAACAAAGGACTACTCATGCATGTACTCATAACAGGGTTACGTTATGTCACCTTACAAGTACACAAAACACCAAGTATTTAACAGGTTTCAAAGGACGTTAGATACTTGTGTCTACTGCATCACAATATCCTTTTAGTATTGACTGGTGGAGCCACTCTCCTTTCTCATGTGAGTATCACAGAGTGCATACACGTGATGTGGAAGCAACCGCAACTTAGAGAAATGTGCTTGAAGATATGGTTACGTGGCTTTAGTGTTAAGTCAAATTCTAAGGTCATAAAAATAGATGTTTGTTTCCTGCTGTTACCTATAGTTTTTTCTAGTGACTATGTAGCTTGTATGATGATTGCTACTGTCTGTAATGTAAATGAGTATACATAATATAATACAAAAACATTGGTTACAAGGATACCACCATAGAATATCAACACAGCTTGAATACCAAAAGAGTAGCTGTTACTAAGGATTAGGACCTTGAATGGAAACAAGATATCTGCATGATTTCTATCACACTGTGTAGCGTTATCGCTTTGCTTGCAATTCTCTTCGTGTTGTAGATTCTAAAATGATTTAAGAAAAGAATAACTTCAACTAGTGCACATGATTTTTCAGGAATATTCATTTATAAAGACAGGAAGGTATAATACAATTGTTTACTGAAAGCAACACAGCAGTTTTCAACTGAAATAAACAAAATATTAAAGGGGATCTTTTGAACAATATATAGAATTATTCAAAGAATGCATTAGTAAATGCTATGAAATATACATCTGAAGCCTGAAGAATAAGTATAAAGTGAAGCATATGCAAATACTACATATCTAGTATCCCGATAGTATTGGCATATACAGGCCACATGACTTCCCTGCTGTAACGTGCAAACAAACCCAGATAACGCATTCTGCTAAACTAATGGAGTAGCATCTTGTTTCCCCCTCTCCCGCAGCGTAAATCAAAACAACAGCATAGCAGGACGAACAAGAGCACGGAAGAAAAGGGGCACCGACTTGAGTGCGAGCTTGCGGTAGGCGGACTTGATCTCCTGGTCGGAGGAGTCCCTTGGCACGCTGAGCACCTCGTAGGGGTCCCGGCGCACCGCCGGCGCCGATGGCCCCTCCATCTTCCCCGACGATGCCATCCCGGAACAAAACCCTAACAACAGATGGAATACCAAGCCGTCACAAACAGAAACGCTAATACTCTACCCAGATAGGACATGAGATCGGGGTGAGGAATGGGCTCACCTCACCTCGGCGCGGGCGCGGGCGCGAGCAGATCTCGCCGCCTCCTCCCGAGGTGGCGAGACGGCGACGGGGGCAGAGAGGGATGACAGACCTCGGGGGAGCAAGAGCACGAGCCGCAACTTTCTGCAAGGGGGATTTCGAAACGATTTTTTGGTTTTGTTTGGGCCTTCCTTCGCCTCGACCTTGGATTCGGTGCTCTTTCTCCGTGGAAGGGGAAGACGAGGCGAGCACGCAGCTTTGAGGAGCGAGGGCTGTGTTGAAAGAACTCTTTTTCTTTGCCGATCCGGGGTCCAAGATTTCGTCCAGCCTGCAACCCAGGGGACTGCTTCAACCAAGGTATGTTTCGATTCGCTAAAATGGTAGACCGCCACTGACAAAGTTTAACATACAAGTGATATCCCGTGCGACGCTGCGAAAATTTTTTAAATAAAATTTTAAGGTAAAATTGAAAGTAAAAACTTTAAGATGATTATATAATAATATTCTTTTGCAAATAACATTATACATGATTTTAAGGTGAAATTTGAGAGTAGAAATACTAAGATGATTATACGGCAATATAGGTTATATAGTTTAGTCATAGAAAGTCGATGAAAGATATAAATAAATGATCCTAGTGGATGGTGACTTGGCGTCTGATACAGTGCTTCATATGTGACATGGATAGCTTACATTTTGAGAGAAAATAAAATTAATGATTATTAGTGGGGTGCATCTATATAGGTTATATAGATTAATATTTTTTAATAACTTGTTTATAATAATATAAAGAAAAATGGATGGCACACGTCGCTCGATCTGACGGTTGATAAGTAGGGGAGATATCAAGAGGTATCTAAAAGAGAAGTACCTAGCATGGAGCGATCCGACGGTTGATAAGTAGGGAAGGTATCAAGAGGTACCTAGCATGGTACATGCTAAATGGTGGGCGAGTATGCACCAGGTGCATACTATTTTGGTGGGCCCACATAAAAAACAAAGTGATGGATTATTTTTTTGTACCAAGGGAAAAATAGTCAATTCATAATGATTAGAATAATGTGTTGGTAGTATAGTTTGGATTGAATGGTTGATTTAATATAGTTTGAGCCCAGGATTCGTGGCGGATCTAGGGTTCCTGCCAGCGAGGGAGGTGCGGTCAGGCGACGCGAGAGGGAGGCTGCTGCCATGGCGTCGTCAACCTCGCGCTCGTCACGGTGGTCTGCATCGTCGTCGAGAGGTAGAGGAGGCAGGGAGATGGAGAGGTTGAGGGCGTCGGTGGTGTACCGAGCAGGTCTGTATGACTACTCCGCGTCGGTAAAGTGCCCCTGCAATAGGAAGGTGTCTTGCTAGACATCATGGAGCGACGAAAGCCCGAGCTGGAGGTACTACAGATGCCCTTCAGGATTGGTAAGCCTTTCTTTAGGTTTCCCTTAGATTTGGTCCCATCTACAATTGATTTTCTGATTTGTTGTTCAATTCGAGTGTAGAAGCCCAAGGATTGCGGCTATTATATGTGGATTGATCGTGATGCCACCCAGTATGAGCGGATTTTGCTGTGTGATCTTCATGATGTTGTTTGGCAGCTGAGGAGGGAGAACGCAGAGGAGCAACAACAGGTTCAGGAGAAAAATGGAGATCTAAGGCACATGATAGTGCAACTGGAAACTTAGGAGGATGAAGTGAAGAAGAAGTTGGAGAAAAAGGATCAACTTGAGTGGAAGTAGAAGAGCAACTTCAGTTGTTTTTTAGGTACATTGTAGTTTTTTCTTTGTTCAGACTATTGTTTGTACTGAAGTACTCGACAAAATGACTTATTATGTTAGAGCCATAGCTTTTGTGGCTACTTTTTGTTAGTGCCTGATGTTTTGCCGTACATGTTGGCTCATCTTGCAACCTATTTCAATGTGAAATAAACTGGTTTCCAAAATTTCAGTGGAAAATGCAAATGGATGGTAGTTAACAATATCAGTTCACAGCTCATAGCTCACAGCACTAACATGACCCTGAGTTCATAGCACTAACATCATTTCATAGCATTATATATCTACAACAAAAGGTATCATCATGTAGCTGTCATCGTCATGTTAGACTTCTTCCTAGAATTCATGGTGTCATGCTAGTAAATCATGAATGTCCCGCACCGATAAGACCATTGAGACCACCGGATAGTCTGTCCTATGCTACACTGTCCGGTGAACATGTCCGATGATCGTCGGTTGAATTTGTGTATGGTAAAAACAGTTGCAACCGCATATCCGCCAAGTCCATGAAATTGCCTGACCCTTATGGAAGAACTAGACTAGTAGTAACGGAACTTAGTTCTGAAGACCAAGCTGTCTGATTGTCTGAAATTATTTGTATGTAATAATAAGCAAACTGCTTTGGTGGCTAGGTGGCTTGTGATGTCTGGGACATTTCCTGAACACAAAAACTCACTATAGACATAGTATGCGAATATTTTAATCTCCAGGGATAGATGGAAACGCTCTATTGTGTCTTCTACTTAGCCTCAGCTACTGTGCTTGTTGTTGCATTCCTATAATTCATGCTGCTACGCTAGTAGATCATGATAGCTTTCAACAGTGAGACCGTTGAGATCACCGGATGAGCACTGTCCGGTAACACCATTGAGATTGCAAGTTTGAAGGTGGAAACTCAGCCTTGTGAGGAGGAGGACGAGATTCACGGGGTTCCGATGTGGTAGGATGTTACTTTGTGTGGTTGATCCAGTGAACTTATTAGTATGTAATGATAAACTAAGTACTTTGGTGGTTTTGTAATGCTTGCGGCATGCTTTGAACACCTCGATTCACCATAGCTATATTATGAAAGTACTTTCATCTTCAAACGATACAAGGATACGTATTGGTGCTTCTTATACTTTGCATCAGTTGTTGTGCTTATTGTTGCATTCATAGAATTCATGTTGTTTGGAATCATTCAGCTTTTCTATCATACATAGAATTCATGGTGCCATGCTAGTAGTTCATGACAGGTAGCAACGGAGAGACCGTTGAGCGCACTAGATAGACCCTTATGTCTGGCCTGTGCACACAAACACTAGTTCATTCAAAAAGCATGTTTATAGCTTCCACATACATTGTCTGGTGAACATGACCATTTATCACCGGTGCAATGAGTGCATCGAAATAATAGTTCACCACATTCATAGAATTCATGGTGCCATGCTAGATGTTGACACTTCTTACGGTCCACTATCAGGACTGTGAATCCTGGTACTGGTGCAAGGAATGTTTTAGTGGTTTTTCTTATGGCATAGTAAAATAAATGAATATTCTGCAAACACACAGAATCACCGTTGTAGCACTTCACC
The DNA here is from genome assembly GCA_033239725.1 of Echinochloa phyllopogon. Taxonomy (NCBI): domain Eukaryota; kingdom Viridiplantae; phylum Streptophyta; class Magnoliopsida; order Poales; family Poaceae; genus Echinochloa; species Echinochloa phyllopogon. The sequence goes on along the minus strand of BTCW01000014.1, from coordinate 31,730,567 downwards.
GCGGAGTAATCCGTCTTTTGGCACCTATGGTCAGCCGATGAGGCAAATGTTCAACATCAGAGACGAGACCGCGGCCGATGAATGACAACCAATATGTTCCGAGCCAATGGGGTCGGCAGAGTCAAAACTGATGTGGCAGGAACTGATACAAAGGGAAAGTCGATGGAGTTGGTGCGGCTAATAGGCAGAGTTTGGTCGACATAAGTGGTGAATTATTTTTAGGAGTTTTGTGTTAGGAAAGTTTCGTTTCTTTTCTGTCAAGTTTGTAAGTCGCAATCGACATGGAGTCTGTATCCTGGACTATAAATAGCGGCCTACAGGCTACGAATAAAATATGTACACACACCAATCAAACAAACTTTTACTCTATTTGCATCGCATCTACTTTTATAACCCTAGCTTTAGTAGTTCACGAGTTCTTCCAAGTCTTCGCAGGGTTGCATCATCTTGATCTCCGGCTTGCTTGTAAGTTCCATTTTTACCTGGTGCTCTCTAGGCTTTAACTACCGGGCGTATCGTTGTGGTTTTGTCTAGATCTCCTAAAAGTTATCAAGCAAGTCAGATTTCTTAATCCAGTTTGTTCACCAACTTATCATAATTGTTAGATTATAGGTTCAAGTGCCTCACTTTTACCTAAGATCTAATTATTACACCTCTGTATCGAACATTGCTGTATAGCCGATCAGATTAGCTGATTTAGGTTATTTTGCTCTACTTTGCTGTTTCGTTCAAAGTTATTGATATTTACTAGTTCTTCATAGATCCACTATGTTAAGTTTTAGTTTATATCATCAATTTATTCAGTCTGCCTACAAGATTTGAATTGGCTTCAAAGCTTTTAAGTGAATAGTTGATTTAAGTTTGAACGTGGACTTTAAACTATTCATCGGCTATTTTAGCTGATCGGATCTGCAGAAGTACAGTTTAGAATCATAGCCGATCTGTTAATTTTACACGATTTTATCCCTTGTCAATTACATGTCAAATTGACTGGCACGCCCTGAACCTCAAGACTAACCGGCTTGTCATCGAAGTGATGCAAATCTTCGAGGCCGATCGTGTGTTCACACAGATTGTCATCACCGACTTTTTGCATCAGCACATTTTTGGCACGCCCAGTGGGACCAGAAAAATCTAGATCTACATCATGACTAAGAACACCGGTATTGTTGCTGGTGACAAGGCTTTTGAAGTCGACAACAGTAACATCATCAACACTACTATGGAAGATCTCAGTGATGAACAGAAGGCGTTGATGGAAAAAGCAATGGATGAATAAAGACAAACTTGCCTCTAATCGTTCAGCGTTACGAAAAGAGGACATGCTGTTATCAAGACTGCACTGCCGATGCCGCGATCTGTCACAATTTCTAAAGATCTGACTAAGTTTCAGGAGATGTTTGGTAAGTCTATGCATCATGCAATAATTAACGAGTCTTCGGCCCTTATTAATGCTATTCATAACTAATTTTTGGAGGCTATGAAATCACAAGCATCTCAGCAAGGTTACAAAGGGCCCACGTACTTTACCACAGGTGCATTGGTCGATCCAGCGCTCAAGAATAAAGGAGTTATGGCAGAGGGAGGAAGTCAGACGATACCCCAGGGATCTGGACCACATACACCCCCTCCAGTGTCAACTCCAATCCAGTCAACTACAATGCATACACCTCATCTTATGACGGCAATGGCTTTCCCAGGGTTTTCTCTTTCGGAAGGATTTGAAACAGCTTTTCCAAAATTTTCTCCTACAGAAAGGTTCACGCCAAATCCTAACCTAGGGATGCCCAAGGAGTTTGTGGCATCTAGCTCAGGAAAAGCTACAGGATCTGCTCAAGGGCAGCAACATACTCCTCTGGCTTCAACTCGTACTAGGGAGGTTGCTAGGTATGGAATTCATCATGGGGCTTCTGCAGCTCTTGCTACGGTGCAGACCCAGTTGGGTTTCGAACTCTGCAATCTTCATCCAATCGTCCCTGATGATCTTGAGCGTGAATCTTTCAAAGAACTGGTCAACGACTTTGAGGGCCAGCAACAGCCATTCAAGCAGCAATTAATGCCGGTGATGTGTTAATCAATGTCTTTTTAAAATAAATCTTTCTTAATGCCATTTTTTGAGGAATAACTCAAGAACACTCTAACTTTTTGTTCGAACAATGGCTTGTATACATAATCACAGGATCCAATCGTCTCCTATTTCCTTGCTTTGCCAATACTCGATGCATTTCACCTTCTGTACTTTAGGACGACACATATCATATCAGCTATGTCCGAATACTATCGGCTCCCAACGTATTTACTTCATACATTACTACTTTTCCTCAGCACATTGCTCTCATAAGCTGATAATGGAAAACTTCAGTTGTATCATGACAAGCCATCTATCTGCACAAAAAGTATTTAGCCGATCTAAGGAATGGCCGAAGAAAATCAACATACAAAGTAATAATAACCAAATTTGTCTACGCTCTATAGAAGGAATTTATGGCTTTCTCGGTCTAATGCACCGGGATAAACTTTATTTCAAAACTTCAAACTGACATCCTGTCATATGAACAATATCTCGTATTGTAGATTTTTTTTGCTCTAAGGGTGACACGTATCGTATCGGCCATAACCGATTTCATCGGCTTGCAATGCATTTACTGCATACGTCACTTGTATTTTCCTTCTAATTTTTATTCTCAAGGTGATATTCTATATCGGCTACATCCGATGTAATGCAATCGGCCTTTTCCTATCCTCACTGCTCTGGACGATTCATCAGAACCGACCACTTCAATCGGTTGTAGTCCATATTTAGACATTTTGATGAATTCCTTATCCCAAATCTTCCCAGAGAGATATTCAACACCATCATAGCCCCAGATTTGTGGATCGGCTACAGAAATACTGAATGAAGAATCAGCATAGACGACTTCCACGTGTCTTCATGCCATTGCACCAAGCATTGATGCATTGTCGAAGGAATACAACAATTGGCGTGGATCCAGTCCCTTCCTAGAAGAAAATTGTATGAACCCTTCCCACAAATGACCAAGAAAGTACTAGGAAGAGTTTTACTCCCAATTGTGAGCTCCACGCTGGTTGCCCCCCGAGATGGCGAGAATTTCCCTTCGAATCCTTGAGCATCATGTCAGTTTTGATCAGCTCATCTTCGCCGTGTCCAAGCTTCCGATATGTCGTATACGACATTATGTTGACAGCAGCACCTCCATCAACTATCATCTTGGCCATTAGTTTACCATCAACGTGGCCCTTAATAAATTTTTCCTAGGCATTGGTTGTAATTGTCCATAGGAGATAATTGAATTTTTCATCTATTACGAAGACATTGGTTGTAATGTCACATATGAATCTAAACATAAATATTGTGTAATTTTTAAAGTGACTTGTGGTAGGTACGCATAGTTCAACTTTTTCCTATTCATTTTCTTGTCTTCTAATAGTATATAATTTTTTAATGAAATTATGCCAAATTTTTTAGGAAACCAAGGTAAAACAGAAAAGAAAGATACCTTTTTCTTTATAATGAAATGCATCTGAGGAGCACGATGTGTTGTTAATATGGTTGTTCAAAATCCCCAATTAGATTAAAATGAATTAGAATTGCATAGTGAAATTTAAATGAGGATATAAGATATATTGATCATTTTTTTGGTTTTTGTGCATTACATTTCTTAATTAGTTACTATATAGGAAAGGCTAGCTAGTTTATACTTGTGTGCCCTGACTCTTGTGTCTTTAAATGAAAAAGAAAGCAAATGCTTATGTCGAAGTCTGACCCCCTTTAATTTTCTCTTGTTGGCTGTCGTTACGGCACGTTTTTGACCACAAATACTCGGGAATAAAAGAGGTTATATGTGACATTTCATGCACTTAGGTTTATTTCTAATGAAGTTCCACGAGTTTTGGTGTGTGACACTTGTCTAGGTACAATATAAACAAATATGTGCTACATGGGTCGGAATTGACCGATTCGGCCGAATGACTCCGTTCGGCCGGATTACCCCCCTTAGCCATACATGAAGCAAAGCACAACCGGGAGGCCGTCCATGTTAGCAAGCCGTTCATGTCAGCAATGACCAAGCGACGACCCTGCAGGCGACATAGACCACCACCACATCATCCCTGGACCAAAATAACATGAAGTCCACCAAGTCCAAGATATCCAAGAAGTCTAGGAGCAAGAGGCGGTGCACAGGAGGCGAATTGGGCTGAAAGCCCAGTTTGGCCGAATCGCACCAGCTGCATACTGCCTCCCAAGAGCCAATCCAGGCCGTGGGAAGCAAGGGCGGTGCATCCCACGGTTCGGCTGAACTTGGGGAGTTCGGCTGAACCAACCCAGTTTGCCCGAATCTCCTGGATTCGGCCGAACTGGCCGGGCACCGCCTTGAGCTCCCTTGCATGCTACTCCAGCTCCACCGCCTTGCTCTAGCTATAAATTGAAGGTCTAAGGCTCCGGTTCAACACACACCACTTGGGAGCAAGTCTCCAATCACTCTCTTTCAAGATGTAGAGTTAGCCTAGTTTATCTGGGAGTTAGAGTCAGGGTCGAGCTTCGCTCGGGGTTCCAGAGCCGTCTTCTGGAGTTCTGGTAAAGCTCTTGTATCTTTTTCTTTTCTTTATGCAAGACTCTGAGTATTTAATATATTATCCTCTGCATTTCCTTGAGTTATTTATTCTACATTTACTTCATGGATAATTGTGGAATGTCTAGCCTTGGTTATAGCTGTTGTAATATGGTTCTAGAAGTTCTCTCCTAATTCTTTGTCTTAGCTGGTTCCTCATTTCTGCTCAATACTTGCGGTGAATTGTCACCGGGGTATTGACAAGATTGCTTGCTCTTTCTAGGTGAGTGGGTAGTTATTGTCTAGCATAGGTGTGGTGCCTCGTCTAGATAGTAACCTTGGTTTACCCTTGATTCAAACGTACGTGTGGTAGTCGTTAGGTGGTGATAGCCCTATACGGCCTTCATAATTCACCACGTCGGTCTCAGCCCATAGGAACCTGAGAGGCTGTTAGTGGCTCCCCTTCTCATCCCTTTCTAGGAGTCACGTGCACCTTATCTTGACGATAAGACAACAGAACTAGGAAAAGAATCATACATGCCATTCTGCATCTAGTCGTAACCTTTGCCGGAGATATCTCTAAGTTATTGGAAGTATATAAGAATCATTTCATGTCTCGTTGTCCTCCCTCTAGCTAGGCCGCTCTTCTATCTATCCTGGATTTCTCCTTATGTGTGTCAACTGCATATCACTCCTATCATATGCTTTACCCCCGCCTTGTTAGCCGGTACTTTAATTAGTAGTTACATCCTTGTTAATAGTCAATACACTTTATCCAATGCTTCCCTGAAGAAATAAATACGATACCTTGGAATACTCCTGGGTTAAATGCTACATCGGTATCCGTGCGCTTGCGGATTTATATCTGTGTCGTAAGAATACCAATAAGCACTCCTTGCACCATTACTAGGATTGGCAATCCTGATAGTGGACCGTAAGAAGTGTCAACATCTCTCCAGTTCCGCCACTGTCTCGAAGACATTGATTGTAATGTCACATATGAATCTAAATATAAATATTGTGTAATTTTTAAAAGGAACTTTTGGTACGTACGCATAGTTCAACTTTTTCCACCATTCCACATGGCTGCACACTTCATTCTATCACAGTCATGGCAGCATGAGAGTGGTGTGATCACTTGATCCTTTGGTCATGTCATCCTATCCACAAAATCCACCAAAATTTCCATGCCTTAGTGCTGGACAAAGCTCCATGAAGCTGGCAAGCGGAGGCCGAGTTCCTCCTCCTCTTACTTGCCTATGGAAGACACTCTGGATGTATGAAGGAAGCTTGCTTCATTCAGGTTTGCACTTGTCCAAGTCCTGAGTACCTTTCTCTCTTAATTCTATGCAATGTTTGATCCACTTGCATGAAAAAAACATAAAAATAACAAAAATAGTTGTTTTGTCTTGATCATTATGCTGCTTCTTGAAAACAATTGTGGATGTCCTAAAATATCCCACAAGGACTAACATTTTTTGTGGAGAATAAATCCCTACAAGAAGGAAAACCCTGAACAACTGAACACTTAGCTTTGATCCCATAGTCCTTCGGGTATTGTCATTCTAACATCTCGCAGGCATCACTCATGGTCCCTATTCCTAACGATGATCAAGAACATTCGGTACACGAGCAGTGGTGAGGCTAGGGGCACTCGCTTACATCATCACATGTCTCGGCACCGATGAAGGCCATGTCAGAGATCACTGACAACCGATGTTCCAATCCAAGCTTGGGGAAGAGGACCCCCACGAGATAAGTCCCAACCGTGTCATTGCAAGCTGCATCTTTGATCTATTTTTGCTTCTATTTTAGCTGGAATAATAAAAAAACCAAAAATATTTGCTTTCGAATAAATAACTCCCAACTATGCATGGAATGAACCATATGCCTCTCACCTTGGAAATGATAAATAGTTGCTATGTCGTTAATCTTGTTTCAACTAGTTGCTCTGTAGTACTTGAGTTAATTAGCATGAGTAAAAATGAACCTAAAAATCTTGTGGGAGCACATGCTTTATTCCAAGTCTAAGTTGTTGTGAGGGATGATATAGCGAGATTTGGTTGAACTCTTGCTTTTGCTCTTAATATGGTGAAAATATCGGATGTTTTATGTTTTCAAAAAATAAAATGAAGTTCCTCATTGGTCAAAAATACCTACGAAAGCCATATGATACGCTTAGTTGAAAACCTTCTACTCATATGCTGCTTGTTATCTTAGTGAGTTTTGTCAAATTGTTGTGACCATTGTGAGGAACCTTTATGCTTTCAAGATCGAGATTCACGTACACACTTCCTTACTTGCAATTCCTACACTGGGAGTCAGCAAATATTTCCATCATCCATCCACCAAATAAATGCTCCATGTTATATGATTCCCTCTCCAAATATCCTTGATAGAGACATGGGCTATGCAAAGATAAGAAAAAGTAAAGCATGCCAAAGCACATCACAAAAATGAGAAAAAGAAAAGCATGCCAAAGACATGGCAAAAATATTGAGAACAAGAAGAAAAAGAAAGATAGCCCATGTTCTCGAAAATAAATCAAGGGGAGGGAGAATCATCCCAAAGAGTTTCCACCATATTCCACTCCACATATTCCACACACTTGCACTTCTCGATCTAAAGGTATGATTTGATCCTCTGAAGGTCCGGTCTTTGACTTAGAAAAATATAAGATGCAAGTATGCCTTCATCCATCTTCCCTACCTGAGCCACACAAAAGCTTTCGTAGAATTTATGATGAAAGAAGGCACACGCCTCTTGTGAGGATACAAATACCACTTAAGCGATCGAGTGTGCCAATTGAGGAACTAAGTCTGATTTTCAAAAAAAAATTGTGCAAAAACTCCAAGATGGGATCCTGAAAAGAGCAGGAGTGGAATAAAACTTGATCAAACTGTTCAACCTTTCAACCGCCCAAGACAAGGAAATTGCTATACGCCCCATAGGTAAGAAGGTAAGTTATAACTTTGCCAATGATTCAGGTATTATAGAATACTAGTTGTAAATAAATATTACCTGCAAGATATTGACATTGTAGCAACTCCTGATCCACCGAGCCTAAAGTTTCTATTTTTGCTCGAGGACAAGCAAAGGTCTAAGCTTGGGGGAGCTTCTTGGCGGTCGTTACGGCACGTTTTCGACCACCAATACTCAGGAATAAAAGAGGTTATATGTGACATTTCATGCACTTAGGTTTATTTCTAATAAAGTTCCATGAGTTTTGGTGTTTATCACTTGTGCAGGTACAATATCAACAAATACGTGCTACAGGGGTCGGAATTGGGCGACGATCATGCAGGCCACGTAGACCACTGCCACATGATCCCTAGACCAAAATCACATGAAGTCCACCAAGTCCAAGATATCCAAAAAGTCCAGGAGCAAGAGGCGGTGCATGGGAGGCGAATTGGGCTGAAAGCCCAGTTCGGTCGAACCTCCCCCAACCGCGAACCACCTCCCAGGAGCGAATCTAGGCCATTGGAAGCAAGGGCGGTGCATCCCATGGTTCGGCCGAACTGGGGGAGTTCGGCCGAACTGGCCCTGCACCGCCTTGAGCTCCCTTGCATGCTACTTCAGCTCCACCGCGTTGCTCCAGCTATAAATTGAAGGCCCAAGGCCCCGGTTCAACACACACCATTTGGGAGCAAGTCTCCAATCAATCTCTTTCAAGATGTAGAGTTAGCCTAGTCTAGCTGGGAGTTAGAGTCAGGGTCCAGCTTCGCTCGGGGTTCCGGAATCGTCTTCTGGAGTTCTGGTAAAGCTCTTGTATCTTTTCCTTTTCTTTATGCAAGACTCTGAGTATTTAATATATTATTCTCCATAATTCCTAGAGTTATTTATTTTACATTTACTTCACGGATAATTGTGGAATGTCTAGCCTTGGTTATAGCTATTGTAGTCTGGTTCTAGAAGTTCTCTCCTAATTCTTTGTCTTAGCTGGTTCCTCGTTTCTGCTAAATACTTGCGGTGAATTGTCACGGGGGTATTGACAAGATTGCTTGCTCTTTCTAGGGGAGTGGGTAGTTATTGTCTAGCATAGGTGTGGTGCCTCGTCTAGATAGTAACCTTGGTTTACCCCTGATTCAAACGTACGTGGGGTAGTCGTTAGGTGGTGATAGCCCTATACGGCCTTCATAATTCACCACGTCGGTCTCAGCCCATAGAAACCTGAGAGGCTATTAGTGGCTCCCCTTCTCATCCCTTTCTGGGAGTCGCGTGCACCTTATCCTGATGCTAAGACAACAAAACTAGGAAAAGAACCATAGATGCCATTCTCCATCTAGCCGTAACCTTTGCCGGAGATATCTCTAAGTTATTGGAAGTATATATGAATCCTTTCCTGTCTCGTTGTCCTCCCTCTAGCTAGGCCGCTCTTCTATCTACCATGAATTTCTCCTTGTGTGTGTCAACTGCATATCACTCCTATCATATCCTTTACCCCCGCCTTGGTAGTCGGTACTTTAATTAGTAGTTACATCCTTGTTAATAGTCAATACACTTTATCCAATGCTTCCCTAAGGAAATAAATACGATACATTGGAATACTCCCGGGTTAAATGCTACATCGGTATCTGTGCGCTTGCGGATTTATATCTGTGTCGTAAGAATACCAATAAGCACTCATTGCACCATTACTAGGATTGGCAATCATGATAGTGGACCGTAAGAAGTGTCAACATCTCTCCACTTCCGCCACTGTCTCGAAGACATTGATTGTAATGTCACATATGAATCTAAATATAAATATTGTGTAATTTTTAAAGGAACTTTTGGTAAGTACGCATGGTTCAACTTTTTCCTATTCATTTTCTTGTCTTATAATAGTTTATAATTTTTTAATGAAATTATGCCAATTTTTTTAGGAAACCAACGTAAAACTGAAATGAAAGATACCTTTTTCATTATAATGAAATGCATATGAGCAGCACGATGTGTTGTTAATATGGTTGATCAAAATCCCCAATTAGATTGAAATGAATTAGAATTGCATTGTGAAATTTAATTGAATATATAAGATATATTGAATTTTTTTGGTTTTTGTGCATTACATTTCTTAATTAGTTACTATATAGGAAAGGCTAGCTAGTTTATACTTGTGTGCCTTGACTCTTGTGTCTTTAAATGAAAAAGAAAGCAAATGCTTATGTAGACGTCTGGCCCCCTTTAATTTGGCATAGTTCAACTTGATAAAAAAATTCAGATAATTATGTTTCAAATGCCTTACAAATGTGTCTTAAAATGAAAAAAAATGCGTTACAAAAAGGTGCTAGAAAATGGCCTTGAACCCACGTCCCCATAGATTAGAATCATGCACCTTACCACTAAGCTAAACACTGAGTTATGGTTGATATGAAAACACTTTGCTTACATATAAATAAACCAGTTATTACATCATAATAATTGATCTAGATCTTATTGGCCGCCTGTGCCATGTCGCACGGCCTCTCGTGTCACGTCACCCGGCTCCTCATGCCACGCCACCCAGCCTCCCGTGCCACGCCCGTCGGCCGCCCATGCCACGTCACCAGGCCGCCCTTGCCACGCCCGCAGGCCGCCTATGCCATGTCACCCGGCCACCCTTGACACGCCCACGGGCCACCTATGCCACGTCACCCGGCCGGCCTGGTCGGCCAAAAAAATTCTCGAAAAATCCTCATAAAAATTAGCGCTATGAGGAGTTGAACCACCAGGGTAGGGTAATAAGTCCCACGCCTTAACACTAAGCTAAACACTGAGTTGTGTTTGATACGAAATAATTTGCTTACATCTAAATAAACAAGTTATTACATCATAATAATTCATCCTGATCTTATTGACCGCCTGTGCCACGTCACCCGGCCGCTCTTGCCACGTCACCTGGCCTACTGTGCCACGCCCGCGGGTCGCCTATGCCACGTCACCTGGCCGCCTGACCCTGGTCGGCCAAAAAAAATATTCTCAAAAAATCCTCAAAAAAATTGGCGCTATGAGGAGTAGAACCCTGGAGGGAGGGTAACAAGTCGCACGCTTTACCACTAAACTATGCAACCATAGTTGGCTAGCTAACGTACCGGAACTTAATTATTGTAAGTATATATGCCCATAATGAAGAAATAATTTTTGTCTCTCTTTTTGATCTTGATTTAAATTTTTTAATATTGGTATCTCTAACCCATATCAGCTCCAAATTTGATGGTTCTTTTTCATATTCCTTGTGCAAAATTGAACAATGTATACTCTATTTTATGCAAAGTTTAAGTGCTTACGAGTTTGAGTTGAAGTATATGAAACTATGTAAGGCATGTGTCCAACTTATGAACAATGTATACTCTATTATGTGCAAAATCCTATGAAACTTTTATTTCAAGCTTCTTCGTTTGTAATATGATACTATTATAGTTTTCATACGATTTGGATAAGTTTAGGGTATTATTATCATTATTGTATATGATTTAGATATCGTTTTTAACAACGACATGGTATCCACATTTCCAAACTCAATGACTTAGATGTTATTCGTGAATTAGCTTACGAATGTTTGACTAAAATCTTGGCCAAATGACATCTATATCCTATATGAAGGTTGTATAGAAGAAAATTTCGTGTGGATTACAAATCAAAACAAAAAATATTGGATTACAAAATTTTTTACATCAAATAAAATTCTATACTTGTTTCAACATTTTCTTAAAATCAAAAGAAACAAAAAAATTCTGATTACTAGTGAACTGAAGATAAACTGGTGAATGAAGATGAGATGAACAAACAAAAATTCACGTTAAACAGAAGATGAATCGCCCAAGAACCAGGTGCCGACATGTAGGACCCACATGTCATTCACCCATCCGGAGCCGCTTGAAGCAGTTGTGGGCCCCACGTGAGCAGCGTCTGTTGACTCTTTGGAACCCACGTCCACGGCGCCCGCGCGTTAACTACCCGCATCCACCGCGTTAAACCCGCAATCAGCGCATCGCCCTCCCTCCTCTGAAGCAACTGTTCGTTTCCCACCAATCCATCGCCACCACCGTCGGCCGCCGAATCCCTCGCCGCCCTCCCATTCCCTCGCGATGGCCGGTCGCAAGCGCGCCAGGCACCAGTCCCATACGCAGCTGCGCGACGCCCTTGGGTGCTTCTCGCGTAGTCCGCCGTCCTCGATCCCGTGGCATCGGACCTCATCCTCGTCACCGGCATCTGCCACCATCGCCCCGCGGCACTGGATCTTGACCTCATCACGGGCAGGTGCCGCCATTGCCCCGTGCCGCCCGACCTTGACCTCGACGGCGTTAGGTGCCGCCATCGCCCGATGCCGCCCCACCTCGACCTCGTCGCCAGCCGCTCAACCCACCATCGGCCCGTGCCGCCGCACCCGGGGCTCGACCTCCAAGTCCATGGCTGCCGCGCCGACCCCATCCTCGACTACCGAGGGGGATATCCACATCAAAGAGGAGGCGCAGGGCGACAAGGACATCCTGGAGGTGCCATCGGGATTCGAAGCTTCTGCCGCCGCAAGGAAAAAAGCTGGTTTAGTCAGAAATGAGGTAGATTGATTTTCTGCATGCTCTCCAATTGACTTTCAGAAAACTGCAATGAGGTAGATTGATTTTCAGAATACTGCAATTTGTTTGAATGCAAAATGGTAGGTTAATGATCTTGTAGATGTTTGAATGGAAACGGCGGGGTACATTGACATGCTGTAACACCCTAGTTTTAAATTTTCTAGAATTTTATATTTTAATAAAATTTGTTTGAATTAATCAGGAAGTGTGTAAAATATTTTCAAAGAAGTAAAATTATTTTCTAAAATAAATTAAATAATTATAGGTATAAAACTCGTCTGTTTCATTCATGCTGCTTGCATGGTGTTTTGTGTGTAAAATAGTTTTATAAAGTCTTTTCCAACACGACTAGGTTCGATCTGATATCGAGTACAAATCTTCATAAAAACCCTAAAATCTTTCTCTAACCAAAATTCTATCCCTGTCCGACCTGCTTTCCATCAATTCGATCATTCTCAAATCAGACTCGATCTTATTTTGAATATGTGCCCGACTTTGGACCAAAGCCCAGATCAAACCAGCCACCTCTCCTCTCCTCTCCTCTCCCCTCTCCCCTCTCCCCTCTCCCCTCTCCCCTCTCCCTGTGCCCTCTCTCCTCCCACGACAAAAAAAAGGAGAGGCGCCCCCTCCCAATCTCTCACGCTGCCCCCTCCCCCTCGACAAAAACAGGCGCCCCTTCATCTCCCCCTCTCACGCCCCTCCCCCTCCCCTTCCCTGTATAACTCCCCTCCCAATTAATCTCTCCATTACTCCCCCTAATTCCACGTGAAAACAGAAGCTGACCTCTCTCCTCCCTCTCCTCCTGGCCATGGCTGCCCCTCCCAATCCTTCACCCCTCTCATCCATATCCACGAAAACGGAACGCCCTCGACGAGACGAATCCGTTCTGCCGCTGCGCTTCTCATCTCGTGCACCAGAGCAACGGATTGGAAGAAGGCCATCGTCCTCTCTTCTGTCTCCTACAAGAAATCTGCACCACGCCCCTGGTGAAGTCGCCCCTACCCCGTGCACACAACCCCCTCGTCGCTGCCGCCGCCGCCCGGTCGTAAGCGTCATTGTCGTCGCCCTGTGGCTGCTGCCTCACATCGTCAGGCTCGTCTCTGACCCCTGCAACAGGCCCAAAGTGAGGCTCTCATTCATCATGTTCCTGTTTTGTTGATATATATCACCAATTATGCACCATAGGTCGAATCCCAATGATCCCCGGCATAGTTTCCCCATAAATCATGTAAATGTTCTCGCGTCAAGCCACCATGCTGTCCGTTGGCATCACGTTCCCCGGTGATTTACTCATTGTATTATCAAATCCTTTTACTAGATTGTGTATCACATACCTGCACACATCTCCGCAAGAGGGATTGGTCATATGTTGCACCGTTTGTGAGATATTAATTTTGTCATGCTTGTTGTTCATGCTGAAAGACAGCCTGACCGCAGTGTTTCGCTTTCGCGTTCCCTGTTGAACCATAGATCTAAATGACATGGATTTTGTTCATTATATAGACATCATATCCCTTAGCATCCCCACAAAACAGATCCTCGAGTTCTCTAACCTAAATAAATTTATGGCAGTCATAGTACTGCCGTTCTCTCGTCGCGCCCATTTTACTGGTGCTGCAGTGGGCTCACGTTCCCTGATGATCTAGGTGAAAAATCAGCAAACACTTTCACCACATCATGTATCTTATAGTTGCACATGATCCCACAAAATGTCTTGTCAATAGGATCAATATACATCAACCTTTTCATGCTGCTAGTGTTCGTTGCTCTGCTGTCCGCCTCGTCGAGCATGAACGCCTACAACTGTATCCGCATCTCCTATTGATTCCTTCGCTTTCTTAGTGCACCCTTCAGTCACAATTTGTTCCCATGCACGCTCGACAAGTCCACAAAAGGAATCCATCATATCTATAAAGGAACCACTAGCACGTGCGAAATATGTTCAGCAACCCCACCTGCCTTGTTTCGCTGATTGCCTCACCCTCGGCAAGCCTGTGCCGTTCCCATCACCCAAAGTGGTCTGACTTCATCATGTTCTATAACTAGAGAGCATTTCCCTTACAAATACCTTCCTGCAGTATCCATCCAACCATCCATGCCATTCATCGGCAACCGTCGACCGGCTGTCATACGTTGCCACACTCTTTAATCGTTTTAGCTCGGTTTTGAGCTGTTTAAGTTGCATTGCATTCGTGTCGACATAAGCTACGTGTTGAAGCACTGTTTACCCTGTTATCTATTTTATAAATTAAATATGCAATTAATTTGATTAATGTCCAGCTCATGTGTTTTAGTAATAACATCAAATATAGGTTTAAACTCCTAACTTTTGTAAATAAATGTTAATTTGAATAATATCAACTTGAATCTATTAAATTGTAATTTGATTAGTTTAACACGATATGATATGCATCGATTAGTTGCTCTCACATAGGCCTTGTTTTTAATATTAAATGTTTAAAATGAATAATTGTTATAAAACAATTATAAGTAAATATGATTAGGATCAATCTCATATTTTTAAAGCTAAATATAATCTGAATTAAATCTAACTTAGATTATTTCTTGTAAAATAAAATAAACGCACGCTATAGTCCTCTGTTTCCTTTTTTGTAATTTGAATAATCTAATAGCCGTGTCTAGCAACCGTAGCCTCTTTTTAGCGTTTCTCTTGTGTTCGCTGTAGCTAGCGTAGCTTATAGTGCGCTTTTCTAAAACTATTTTATATATGTATGGTGTATCGTTCTTAGTTGTAAATTGCATATTTGTTTGCAGTTGATTTGTTTACGCTGTGGAACGTTCTGAGCAAGTGGGAACCTTGGTTTATTTGAGGCAAGTGGTCCTTCATCATTCTCATTGTACCTACTTAATTTATTTCACAATGCCACTTGTTATTAAATTTGCTTGCATTAGTTGTCATATTTGCTGGGAATCCTATGCTAGGATGTTTACTAGAATTTCGTCGTTATTCCTTGTTGCCCTTAGAGGTTACATATATGGGTAGAATTCTTGCTTAGCTTTGCTCAACAATGGGTGGTTGGGTTAATTCAATATTGACTAATAAGCTATGCAATGTGGGTTTGATAATATTTTTAGCAACATGGAACTCTAGGCGGCTTAGGCAAGTGGGCTTGATGTTTGGTTTTTGAAGAATGTTATGTTGGTTTTGCCTGAGCCGAGCTTAAGGTTTGATCTATGGAGTGACCACTCAGGACAACAATACAACCATGAGAACTAGATGGGCGCTGGTCTTGGCTGAATAATTAGGGGCAACCAGTGGTCGGGGTTGAGCTGTCTGGGCTGGATGAGGGTCCGCGTACCTAAGAGTTCGGCAAGGAACCTCGGGTGTCGCTGGGTAACCAGGGCATGCCGTAACCCGGTTAATCCGCACTGGTGAACCTTTGTAAAGGCCTCGTAGTGCACCACGTAGCACTCACATCCCGGAAATGTGAGGGGGGTTTAGCGGTCCCTAGCGAATGGTGACACGACTCATGGTGAAAGTGTACAACCTCTACAGAATGTAAAACTGTTATAACAGTCGTGCTCACGGTCAAGAGCGGCCTGGACCCTCACATGGTTAGCTGGTTTGGGAGGATCACAGTGGTGGTTAACAGTGGTTTTGGTTAGTTATGGGTTTAACCTTAAGTTGGGTGGTTTGGGAAGCTTATCACATTATAATATCTCTAGGTGCTAAATTAAAACTTGAGCTATGCAGTCCACCAAATAAAGCCCATGTTTAAGCCTTCATGCCATATTCTCCCTCCCACTTGCTAAGTGCCTACCATAAGTGCACTTACGCTTGCTATAGACCTTAATAGGGTAGGAAAGACTTGGATCGTGAAGACCTGGAGTTCTAGGCTGGCGTGCCGCCGGTCGACGTTCCTATGGAAGATGGAGCCCTCCGCTACAATTAGTATTTCTATTGTGTATTGTTCTTTAAGACCCTTTGGTCATTTTGTAATAATATTGTCGGTGTTCGGATCGGTCACCCGACACTAACTAGAACGAATGCGTTGTGTCCAATCTCTCGATGGTTGGTGCAAAGGCTAACACAATGACACGGGGTTTATCCTGGTTCCGGCCACAGGGCCGTACATCCAGCAAGGGGTTTCCACACACTGTTTTACTTTGCACCGGGGTGTCTGTAGTAGGGGTTTACAAGCAAGGCGGGAGTGGAGGAGAGGCCTCCAAGTCCGAAGCGTCTAGGATGATTGAGGTGAATGCCAATATCAGGGGATGCGGATGAGTGGTGTCGGCGAATGCGTTGCGTCTGGTCGTCTGGGTTGTGTGTTTCGGGTGTCGTTCTCTCGGTATCGGCCTATGGCTGAGAGTCTACCTCCTCCTTTTATAGTTCAAGGAGGGGTAGAGGTACACATGTTACACTGTTGAAGCTACTGTTATTGGGTACTGGAGAGCATGGCATTGGGCGTGGCTGTCGTCCTTGTGGATCCTTCTGCCCGGTACGAATCGGTGAGCGTCTGCCAGCTCCAGTGGGCGGCGTGGCGGTTTCTGTAGAAAGTACGTGTCCCTGTGCTTGTCTCGGAGTGTCTTTGAGGGGTCGTGCTGACCGGTGTCCATGCCAGTCGTCGCCCGTACATCCATTCGAAGGTTCTCCCATGCGTTATCGAGGGCCTCATCATGGGGTTAGTACGGGAGTTGGCAGCTCAGGAGCGCTGGAGTTGGTAGCATAGGGCTGCATAGGGCCTCGCAGGCCGGCACAGTGACAGGAGTTGGTCGTACAGTGACCGGAGTTGGCCGTACAAGGCCTCGTAGTCATGCACAGCGTCGGGGATGGCCGCACAGTGACTGGGGTTGGTGGATGTGATTCAGGTCATGTCGTCTATGCGGGATGGCTTGCGATCTACCTTTTGACTTTGGCGACCCATGGCAGCACCGGACATTGAATGCGCCTGTCAGCGGAGCAGACGGGCGCGCGCACGAAGGGTCGAGGGGTAGCCTCGAGCGAGGTGGAGTTTCTGGAGTAGAGGGTCGTACGGGGTTTGACCACGGAGGCCTCGATTGAGGTGGAGTTTTGCCGTTCGCTTGAGGGGGGTTGGCACCCTTGATCGAGGTGGAGATAGAGCGCGCGCATTGGCACCCTTTCGAGGGGTCTCGAATGGGCCATTGGCCTTTGATGGGCCGTGGGCTTTTGTGTGCTGAGACCTTTTTCGGTTCAGGGAGATTTGGTTGCGGTTGGTTTGCATTTTTCAAGGGTGATTATCCCTTAGGTTAGGGGACCCCTTATGGCCGTCCCCAACAGTAGCCCCTGAGCCTTGGTTGGACGTGGATCCGTCCGGCAAAGGCTTGCGTCCCTGTAGCGACATCTCGGGTGCTCTGTATGGGGTTACTTCTTTGAACATGTGAGAATTACCGTGGGGGGCACGCTGGCGCACCCGCGGGTGTAGCCCTCGAGGCCTTGGAGGAGTGAGTATACTCATCCAAGGGCTATAAGCATTTGGTTTTATGGCCTGTCGAGTGACGTGCTCGCCCAGCCTTTGTTTCAGCCGGCCTCGGCGTTTTTTTAGACGGCATCGGTGATCTACACTGGTGAGGCAACATCGCGCCCATACAGACCACTCTCTGGAGAGTTTTCTTAAGCATTCAAGGGGGTTGACCCGACACAGGATCTCGTAATCAGGTGATCGTGGGATTTGTTCAAAGGGTATGGCTGTGATGCGAGGAGCCCCCGAGCCCTGGCCCGAGTATGGTCAGTCAGGGGAAACCCTCGACTTCGAGTTACGGACCTCATCACACTTCTACAGGGAGGAGGGGGTGAGGCAGTCCACGCTGCCCATGAGCAGGCTACGAGTCATGGACACTTCGGTGAGCTATTAGCGGGTGGTTCAAGTGGACGTCCGTGCCCCATTCGATAAGGGTCGGCTTCATGGTCCGAAGACACGTCTCATGAAAGTGCTCGTAAAGGTTTGCTAGGAAGGGCTTGACCCCATTCAATAGGGGTCGAGGGCTCATCGCTCTCCCTAGTTGGGATCCTTGGTCTAGCTGCCTTTGTCTGGCCTTGAACACAACACTAGGCGCCCCCGAACTCCACGTTCGAGGATAGGCTCAATCGAGCGCGCCCGGGTTGCCCCTGACTCTGTTGATCTGGGGCACCTGTCAAACCCTCGATGGGCCAGGCTTCGAACCCCTGATCAGTAGGGCCTCAGGAGGAGGTGCCTTACCTTGGAAGGTACTCCCGGGGAGATTTTCTTGCTTGGTCTTTGGCTTGACCGAGTCGTGCGCACGGACGTGGCTGACGTGGCCCGGGGCGGTCGGAGTGGGCGCGCCGGCGGTTTTGAAGAGACATGCTACAATCCCGCCTTGGATTGCGTGTGCGTTGGTTTTTACTCCCAGATGGGGCCTAGTCGTCAGTGACCGCGACACCCACCGCATTGATTGCACTCGGGTATAAAACAAGGAATCGGAGAGGTTGTTCTCCTTACCTTAGCCATTTGCCATCGCCCCTGTCTTTCTTCACTCCCCTGAGCTCTGTCGCGAGGAAGAAGAAGAGAGAGAGAGAGAGAGAGAGAGAGAGATCTTACGAGCGTGCCACCAAGACTTGTTCCATATCCTTCCCCCACAACCATGGTTGAGATCAGGGACCCTGCGCCGTGGAGCCCATCCACCGCGGATGCGCACTACCTCGGAGGGCTTGCCGAGGCCGGGTTGCTGCCAAAGATTATGACTCCGGAGAAGCCAGAGTGGATTGCCCTGCCGTCGCATGGGGAGCCAAATCCCTCGCCGGGCTACGTCGTCAGCCTGGCGCGGCTGCACGAGTTGGGGTTTGGCGCCCCTGCGGGGGCGATTCGTCTGGGGGTTGTGCCACCACTACAAGGTGGAGCTGCACAACTTCGCCCCCAATGCTATCTCGCAGGCGGCGGTCTTCGTCGCCATGTGCGAGGGCTATCTAGGGGTCGAAGCGCACTGGGATTTGTGGGTTCACCTCTTTTGGGGTGAGCTCCACACGACTACTGGCGAAGCAAGGGGGTGCGGAGGGCCATCCGCGCCGGTGGCCTAGCCATCCACGCCCGGGAGAACAAGAAGAGCCTCTACATCCCTTGCACGATGACCTCCAACAATCAAGATTGGGACAAGGGGTGGTTCTACCTGCGCCCGAGTGCCAGGCCAAGCTCGTGGTCTTCACCGATGTGCTGCACTCCTTGGCGAAGGAGGGGTTGACCGTGGTGGCCGTGATCGCGAACTTCCACCGGCAGAGAGTGGCCCACTGATGGAGAGAAGGCTCCCCATCTACGAGCTGAAGCCGGGGGTGCCCTTTGAGGGCTCGCGCATGATGAAGGAACTGCTCGCTCATGGGCACGCGGGTCAGAGGGCGAGGCACGCAGTGGAGTGCTCCAAGATGGATTGCTCCGATGCTGCACTGTGGGCCATCAAGATGCGTCCCGAGGAGGGCCATCTCCAATTCGTTAGTGTTCGATTCCAATCTCCTCAATTCGATTCGCTTTATGATTGATTTCCGGTTTTGAATCTTGTCGTGATATTAGGGGTTGTCCCACAAGGGGTACTGGTCGGATCCCCCACTCCCCGAGGTCCGCGAGGCGAATCGTCTTTTTGCCAGAAGGACGTTGAGAAGTGGAGGCACGAGCGGAAGCAACGACGGAAGGTCGCGCACGAGAAGGAAAACTGGAGGGTTGGTAGGGTGTACTTCCCCCGTCCTCGCTTCCGTCCGCTATCCGTTGTGTCATGGCATAGAGGGACATCTGTCAGCCTTGCATTTCGCAACAGGGCTATCTTCCTTTTTTTGACTGAGCCGTTCTGCTTTAAAGAGTCCCTCCTTGGTATGCGCCCATGAAAGAACATCTGGTAGAAGCAAATTTCTTTTTTTGGACATCAATGGTATCAGAGTGCGCCTCTTAACGAGGGTGATTTAAGTGCAACAAAATGTACCCGTGGTTCGCAAATCATCTGGCTTACCAGTCATCTCCCATTCCCGTCGTCGAGAGACTAAAAGAACTATAGCATGCCAGAAACGGGGAGTTGAGGTGGTTAGACCTATACCCCGAAATGCTCCCAGCATAGGAGCCTATGGTTCCATTCTTGTTATTGCTGGAGGTACACATGCCTCTAGCGGGCGAGGGAGGGTCACTCCCCGCTAACGACTCTAGAGTGTACCCCTGAGCTGGACGACCATTCGTCCGAGGACCTTGCGGTGCCCCCCATGCCGGCCGTGATGGACGAGGAGGAGTCCGCATCTTCGACGGCACAGATCCAGACCCCGCCCGCGTCGGCGGCGGGCGAGGCCACCCCCGACGCGCTGGTGCCTTCGGCGGCGCAGACACATATCGTGCCTCCCTCCACGGTAGGTACGGCGTGCCTTGGCGGGGCGGCGCCATCGAGGGCCCGGTCCATCTCGAGTGGTGCGCAGCCCTCGAGCGGATCAAGGAAGCACAAACTGGCAGGAGTCACGCTGTAAGACTTGCTCTGATCTTGATTATTGTTTGATTTGTTTTTTTTTGTTGGTCTCTGATTGCGTTGTCGTTGTCAGCCGGACCACGACGCCCTCCCCCCTCTCACTTGCGCTCGCCAATGCGCTCAAGTCGGGAGTGCGCGTCACGCCGCACGCGGCGGCGCAACCCTCGACTGGAGTGCCTCGATCTGCCAAGGCAGTCATCACCAGGTACCAGGCGGTGTTGGTGCAAGGGGCGGAGGGGGCGAGACGAGGGCTCTGCATGGGAGGCACTGCGGGCGCCGAGGTCATGAGTCGCACGGAGGACGTGGCTCCCGCGGTCGAGGGGGATGGTGAAGTGCCCGCGCTCGCGGGCGATGTCACAGGACAGGCGAGCCCAGACCGCGCTGAGGACGTGGCCCAAGTAGCAGATGGCGGGGCCGCCGATCACGAAGCAGAGTGGAGGCGGTGAAGGTCGAGGCCACGGTCATGGTTGTCCCGGATCTTCCCGAGGAGGTGGCCCCATCCACGGAGGCGGCAGCGCCTCTGCTCGAGGCCGCGAAGGTGGCGCTCTCGGACCACCCCCTACCCCTTGAGAGCGGGGGTGCTGACCTGTCCGCAACACCAGTGCTGGTGGACACTGCCGAGGAGGACGCTGAGGTCGTGCCCATCCCCAATCCAGCTGGGGTCGAGGATGTTGAGGGCGCGATCGTGGCGGCGCCGCCCCCGGCCGGGACCTCAGTGCGTGACGACGCATGGGACAATCAGGGGCTCTACCTGCCTGGGCTCCCCCCGATGCCACTGGACGACATGGAGGTGGAGAGGGAGCTATGGCAAGAGTACCAGCAGGTCGGCTCCGCCTTGCAGAGTACCCCACGCCACTCTCCTCGAGCTCCACAGGTCCAGGGGGCTCACCGTCCACAGGGTAAGTTGACTTGCCCCTGAGCTGTTTGGTTCCTTTTGCGCATTCGTGCACATGTCTTATCTTATGTACTTTCATTGGCAGCAACTAAGAGAAATGGCGGGGAGGAAGATCTCCTACATAACCGAACTGTATGCCGACATGCATCAGGTTCTGGAGGAGAACACCGACCTGCACTCGGAGGTAGATAAGCTCCGCGCCATACTGAGTGAAGCACGGGTCAAGGGTCATCAGCATGGGGTGGCTTTGACCCGTGCAGAGGAGCACGATGCTTAGAGGGCCGTGGCGGAGCAGAGGGCCCAGGAGGCCTCGAGGCTGGGCGCCGCACTCCAGGAGAAGACTGAGGTGCTGGTGGCAGTGGAGGCCCAGCTCCAGCAGGAGCGCGCTACGCCGAGGAGGCGAGGTCCCTGCACCAGCAGAGGGATGCGGAGGTCGCGGTGGCAAACGCCCGACTCGAGTCCAGGGAAACAGCAATCGGGCTGCTAACCGAGGCTCTAGTCGAGGGGCATATTGCCATCGAGACGCTGCAGGTCTCCGCCGAGGAGAGGGGGCCTCTATGTCGGCGCTTCTGCAGGAAACCAGCACTACACATGAGCTGCTGGTGAAGGAACAAGAGCGAACCGAAGGTAAGTCGCTATCATCGGTATTTTTGCTTGTCCTGTGTTTGTCGAGGCTTATGTTGGTGTCTTTTGTGTTTCAGAGCTGTTGAAGATCGTGGCGGACACGTCGGCGGCGGCGGAGTCCCTCCAGGTCGCGTACTCGAAGGCCCAGGAGGACCTTGAGGACTTGGAGGGCGTCGTTGTCACCATGTGCAAGGAGCTAGAGGGGGAGGAGACCTCGTCGGGCAGCTTGGTGGCCAGTCGCCTGAGGTCTCTGGGCGACTGCGTCACCAGGCGCCTGAAAGGTGCCCTTCGCCTCGGAGTCCAGAAGACCCTCAGCGTGATATCGACACACTTCATCGTCGAGCTCGAGGCGCTAGCTGCGGGCTACATCGTCGCCGAAGACCTCGACGACGACGCCGCAGTTGCTGTCATCGAGCAGGCCGATGCTGCTACCGAGGGTACCACCGCGACGCTCGCCGAGCTGTTCGAGGGCGACCTCTTCCCTGGTGCGGACGAAGGAGAAGACGCTACAACTGCAAGTTCTCACGACAAGGAGGACGCGCCCTGAAACGCTCAGGAAATAGATAGTTCGTTGCTTAGGGTTTGGCTTGCACTTGGTTTGTAATGAACAATTTGTTTGCACAATTTATTAGAAGTATTGTTTGATACATTTATCACATATTTACGCGGCTTGTAAAATTTCGGCGGGGAAGGTCGCATTGGCAAAACGATTTGGGCGTAGGGTGGTGAGGGGGATGCCGTATCCCGGAGGCGTAGGTAGTCTCGCGACTCGGC
This sequence comes from Echinochloa phyllopogon, assembly GCA_033239725.1. NCBI lineage: Eukaryota > Viridiplantae > Streptophyta > Magnoliopsida > Poales > Poaceae > Echinochloa > Echinochloa phyllopogon. The sequence continues at coordinate 31,707,735 of BTCW01000014.1, read as the reverse complement.
CGGCCCTGGCCTTAATCAATTTGCTCCCTGCTTCTATCTTTTCAAAGCGTGCGAGGTGCAATGCGATAAAAGTTTTGAAAGAAAAGATGTGTGAAAATGGGACGATCTAGGAGAAGGGAACCCTCCAATGTAGCCCCTGAGGGGGACTTGGCTTTGTCGAGGGCAAAGCCGAGTCGTCCTGTTCGTGACCTTTCTTTATTGTTGTCACACCCGGATTTACACAAAAACCCGAATGCGGCCATATGTGTGCCTAGGAAGTCATAGTACACATATAACAAACAAATATGATAAACAGAGAACATATGCTTGAATAAATAGAGTTTTACATCAGAGTTTAACATAAATAAACTAACCAATACAACGGAAGACTAATACTATCAACTAAGCGAAACCGCAATCCACAAGGACTCTGACTGGGAGAACGCAACTCAGTAGTACGGTAGATCTTCTGGAAACTTAGCAATAGACTCATGCACAACCCAATTTGTTACCCATCCGGGATTTTGTTGAATAAATGACAAGTGTAAGTAAAACATTTACTTAGCAAGTATAGCACGGGTGTATGGAGACTCAAAGTAAGGCTAGACACGGCTGAACTGCATTAGCACTTTTAGTTGGCTCATTTTAACATTATCCAAGTTACTACAAGTGAATGAAACCCAGTTGCAACCCAATTTGTGAAGTATAAGTGACATTAAGCCTAAATAAACATCATCTTCTAATAAAAAATGATCCAGGCCGCTCGTGACCCTGAGCAAGGCTATCATGATAGATTTACACTCTGTAGAGGTTTCGCCCTCTGCCCACCAGTCGCGCAAAAGCTCATAAGAACTTTAAACCCAACCATGCACATCAACACTTCTGAGGTGTGACTGCATAGGGACGCTACGATGCTTTTCACAAGACACCTTAACAAGACAGTGGCCGATTATTGTACAGCATAGGCAGCATGGCCCAGCCACCGAGATTGACGTACACCTACAGAGTCACACCATAGGGGGGTCAATGGAGTTCAGAGCGCAGGCATCGCACACAACAATGTGCAACGTGTGGAGTTTCCTATCGCAGGGACTCCCAGCACGGGACTGTGCCTCACGGCGGCATAGCCGACGGATCTCCCGTCCTCGGTGGATCAAGACATACTCTCACCAATGTTTCCCATAACGCTGTCGGCTCCGTCGGTAACCACTGACAAGCTAGAGACATACATGCTACTTGACCAAGACCAGAGCCATAATAGTTCTAGAGGTGGCGACATGCTCCTGGGTTGCCGCTTTAAGAACCGAACCTTACGGAGAGACACTAGAACAAAGCACGAAGCACATGCTCTAGCTCCCTAAACCAAGTTGCTAAAAAGCAAGTTTTATCATTAATGTCAAAGTGAACCATTATGTCAAGATTAACACTTAAATGCCGGTGATAGTAGCTGCGCATAGTAAAGGTCTACCCATATGCATAAACCCAAGGTACTCAAAGGACAGGATAATCAAGACTAGGTACAACCTTAAAGGTACATGCATTTAGACACATGCATGTATGAAATAACTTATTACAAAGTGGGTAGGTAGCAAGGATTGTCCGTGCTATAACTTGCCTTCATCAAAGTGTTGTTGTGGCTGCTGCTGGTCCTACTCCTGAAAGTTCTCCTCGTACTCGAACTCCAACGCAAACGGCTCACCGACTGGACACGAATCACCACACAAGCATCCAAACAAGCCAATACATGCAAACAAAAGTATTCTAGTAGAACAGTACACCAAACAGTAGAAACAGGACAAAAGAAGGTTTTAAAACTATTCTACGCTTCCCTACGAACATGTGAGCGCAAGAATCACACTAATCGGAGCTAAAATGAGAAAGTTACGACGTTTCTAAGGTTCGGGGACTTGCTGGCAAGGTTTAAAATCTTCCAGGGACCTATTCGTGAAAAACTGAGGACCCATACGCAATTTCATATAAGAACCCGAGGGCTAATGCACAAAAGGCTGGGGATTTTCTACGAAAGAGTATAGACTAAACAAATATGGTAGAAAATTACAAGATTCACTGAGGGTCTTACTGAAAATCTTTAGGCAAAAAACGACGGAAGGCTCGACGCGACGACGAGATGAAGAATGGGCAGTAGTGGAAGATATGGAGGAATAAGACTACATTAGGGAATCCCAAACAAAGGGACCTCCCTATAAAGGAGTCGATGGTGTGCCTTTTCCAGAGGAGAGGTGGTTCGTATATATAGGGAGAAAACCTCTCACTTCTAGGTTCATTAGCAATATGGGACTAAAGGTGGTTTTTCTCCATTCCAATGCGAATGGGCTTTAAAATTTGCCCAATAAAGTGATGGGATGGATTTGGCCTAAAATTGGGTCAACTTTGGGCCAAGGCTGGTCTACTAAGATTTAGGGTGATTTTAATTTTCGGAATAATTATTTTCCTGGTTATAAAATAATTTCAGATAAGTCCAGAATTGATATTAAAACTCTACACACATAAAACCAGTAAATGCAACTGGCATGAATGCAACAAAAATGTTTCTAAGCCTTATATTTGATTTTAATTCCCTAGAATTTATATATTTGCCCTATATTAATTATGAGCACTTTAGTAAAAAGCAAATTAATCATTAAAATTTTAAATAGGGCTATTTTAGGGTGTTACAATTTTTGATTGTGAAAATGGCATATGTACAAAGAAACTTGGAAATTCATGGGTAAAAGCGACGTAGCTGTTGAATGTTCCAAGCGTTGGTGAAGACTTCAACCTTCTCGTTCGCGAGCTTGTGCGTGCCTGGCTTGAGGACTTCAGCGATGATGTACGGCCCTTCCCACAGCGGCGTGAGCTTTGGCGCCCTCTACTGTCTTGTCGAAGCCTCCGCACCAGATCTCCCTTGTTGAGGTCTCGATGTCGAACCCTCTGCGCTTGATATCGGCAGAGAGATTGCTGGTACCTCGCTGAGTGCAGGACCGCAACGTCACGGGCCTCGTCCACGTGATCCAGCGAGTCCTCGCGGGCTTGCTAGTTTTGTTCTTCTTGGTAAGCTTTGAGCCTCGGGGACCCGTACTCCAAGTCCGTGGGGAGGATAGCCTCAGGACCATAGACGAGGAAGAATGGGGTGAAGCCCATGGCTCTGCTAGGGGTCGTTCTATGGCTCCAGATGATCGAGGGTAGCTTCGTGACCCACTTTCGGCCAAACTTGTTCAACTTGTTGAAGATTCTTGGCTTCAGGCCTTGTAGTATCATGCCATTGGCACGCTCTACTTGGCCATTCGTCTGTGGATGTGCTACAGCCGCCCAATCCACATGGATATGCTACTTGTCACAGAATTCCAAGAACTTCTTGCCCGTGAACTGGGTGCCATTATCAGTTATTATCGAATTGGGTATCCCAAACCTATGGATTATGTCCGTGAAGAACTGCACTGCTTACTTGGATCTGATACTGCTGATGGGTTGAACCTCGATCCATTTCGAGAACTTGTCGATGGCCACCAGCAGGTGGGTGAAGCCCCCGGGCGCCACTCGCAGAGGACCGACGAGGTCCAGCCCCCACACAACAAAAGGCCACGTAATGGGGATGGTCTGCAAGGTGTGCGCCGGGAGGTGGGTCTTGCGTGCGTACGACTTCGTTGGCATCAGCAACCGCCATGGGCCAGTAGAAGCCCTGCTGGAACGCGTTGCCGATGACGGTGCATGGTGCCACATGATGGCCGCACACACCGGCATGTATGTCTCGAATCAGCTCCCTGCCCTCGGGGATGGGGATGCAACGCTGCAAGATCCCCGAGGGACTGCGCTTGTACAACTCCCCGTCAATCCCCATCAACTCACCGTTCCTCGGTCAGAAATATGGGCTACAGGGGTCGGAATTGATCAATTCGACCGAACGACACGATTCGGCCGGTTACCCCCCTTAGCCGTACCTGACGCGGAGCACGATCGAAAGGCCATCCACGTCAGCGACGACAGAGCATGCCATGTGGACCACTACCACGTCACCTCTGGGCCAAGACAACATGAACTACATCAAGATGACGCAGCCCAGAAGAACCAGGAGGGAGAGGCTGCACAGAGGAGCGCTCCTGGGCCACAAGCCCAGTTCGGCCGAATGGCCCAATTCGGCCGAACCGCCCCCAGGAGTTGCACCGCCTCAGCACCAAGGTGGTGCAACGTGGCAATTTGGCAGAACTCCTAGGTTCGGCCGAATCAGCCGGGCACCGCCTTGGGTTGCCTTGGCTGCTTCTCCACCTCCCACCATCCCTGGCCACTATAAATGGAGGCTTCCCTTCACATGCAAAACACACAACACAAGAGAGTTTGGCTTAGCGAAGCTTTGCCACTTTCATACTTAGAAAATAGGGAGAGAGGAGAGGTGAGCGTCCAGGAGAGGAGCCGGAGTGTTGGTCCCTCTTCCCGCTGTACCTCTACGGATGCGGCTTAGCTTCGAGTGACATCCGGGTCGTGTCTGGTAACTCTGGTATCTCTCTCTGATTAATTGAGCATTCATTTCTACTTTTTATGCTTGCTGGTTCTTCGTTCAATGCTTAGTTGATTGGTATAATTGTATACTGGTTGCTTAGCTTGGGTGCTTATCTTTGTATAGGAGATAAGTATTAGTTGACTAGTGTAGGCGTGGTGCCTAGACTTGAGGCTAACTTAGTTTTGCCCCTGAGTCTGTGGAGGTGGTAGTCGTTAGGTGGTGCCAGCCCTATACGGCCTTTGTAGCCCATCACGTTCGTCTCGGCTTGTAGGATCCCCTAGTGCAGGATAGATCACACCCCTCTCTCATCCCTTTCTATGTGTGGTAGGTTTTGCTATCCCGAAGCAAGTATCTAGTTGTACCTTCTGACCCACTCAGTTAATCAATATAGTGCGTCTACCAGGCTCGTGCCCTCTCTACCCTCTTATCGCTTTCTCTTCCCTCATTGTTGTTGTCATCCCCTTCATCCACTCCATCCATTACCCTTGGACAACTTAGTTTAGAATTAGTTCACTTCTCATTCTCCGTGGAAATCGATACCTTGGAATACTCCCGGGTGAAAGCTACATCGGTATCCGTCCGCTTACGGGTTTATCTGTAGGCCGTAAGGAGTGCCAACAATTTTACAACGATATCGTCGACATAAGCCTCTACATTGGTTCTCGTTCTCCGTGGAAATCGATACCTTGGAATACTCCCGGGTGAAAGCTACATTGGTACCCGTCCGCTTACGGGTTTATCTATAGGCTGTAAGGAGTGCCAACAATTTTACAACGATATCGTCGACATAAGCCTCTACGGTTTGCCCGATATGGTACCCGAAAACATGGAGCATGCACCGCTGGTACGTGGCCCCAACGTTCCAGAGTCCAAAGGGGATCATGACATAGCAAAATATGTCGATGGTGGTGATAAAAGAAGTCACGAGATGGTCGGACTCTTTCATCTTTATTTGGTGGTAACCGGAATATGCATCAAGGAAACATAAAAGTTCGCATCCCGCAGTTGAATATACTATTTGATCGATACGTGGCAAAGGAAAAGGAACTTTGGGACATGCTTTATTTAAACTAGTATAATCTACACACATCCTCCACTTCTCATTCTTTTTCTTAACTAATACAAGATTAGCTAGCCAGTCGGGATGGAATACCTCCTTGATGAATCCGGCTGCCAAGAGCTTGTGCACCTCCTCGCTGATCGCCCGGCGCTTCTGCTCGTCAAAGCGTCGTAGGCATTGCTTCACCGGCTTGGAGTGGTGCAGGATGTCGAGGGAGTGCTCGGCGAGGGGCTCCACGCGAAGATGTCGACATTGGCACAGAGAAAGTCGACAAGCACCGCTTCCTATTTGCTGTCGAGGGTGGAGCTGACCCTCAACGTCTTGCCCTCGGGGGCAGTGGGGTCGAGGGGTACCACCTTGGTGTGTTCGGCAGGCTCGAAGCTACCCGCGTGCTTGTGGGTGGAGTCGACGGCTTCGTTTTCCATCTTCTCTAGATCTGCGACAAGGACCTCATCATCCGCGAGCGCTTCGGTGTGCTCAATGCACTCTACGTCGTATTCGTAGGCATGCTCGAACAATGGCCCCACCGTGATGACGCCCTTGGGCCACGACATCTTCATCTTGAGGTAGGTGTAGTTCGGGATCGCCATGAACTTGGCGTAGCACGGGCGCCCAAGGGTGGCGTGATATGCTCCCCAAAACCCCACCACCTCGAAGATGAGGATCTCCTTGCGGAAGTTGTCTGGCGTGCCGAAGCAGACAGGCAGGTCGATCTGCCGGAGCGGGTGGACTCGCTTCCCCGGTGCAACGCCATGGAATGGTGACTTGCTGGGGCGTAGCTTGTCCCAGCCGATCCCCATAAGCTCCAAGGTGGAGTACATGATGTTGAGGCTACTGCCTCCATCTATGGGCACCTTGGAGAAGCGTCTGTTGCTGATGATGGGGTCGACGATGAACGAGTACTGCCCCGGGTTCGGGACGTGATGAGGGTGATCTTCACGGTTGATGGAGGTGGTCACCTCCGATCAGTCGAGGTAGGTTAGCGCCTACCTATGAACGGAGAAGACTTCTCAACGTTCACACTTGCATTGTCGGGGCATCATGTTCGTCATTGCCCCCCCCCGAAGATAAAGAACATGTTCTCCACATCGGGAAAGCCATCCTTGCCCCCTTCACCTACGTCTTTCTTTGCGTTGTCGTCCTTCGAGGCGACTCGCTTGTAGTACGTTTTGAGCATCTCGCACTACTCGAGGGTATGAGTGACCACACCCTGGTGGTAATGGCATGACTTCTTGAGCATGTCATTGAACACACCTCCCCCTCGAGGAGGGCCTCGAGGGCCCTTGTGAGTAGCATCAACCGCGAGGGTCTCGTTGGGGTCCTTGTCGCGCCCTTGACCACGTGGTGCTTTCTTGCCCTTCTTGTGCTTCTTCGCGGAGCCCTTGGGTTTTCTGCCCTCCGCGGGCGCTTCCTCCGCACGCTTCCCCTTCTTGCTGTCGAAGATGGCCCCAACTGCCTCCTGTCTAGAGGCGAAGCTGGTGGCGACATCGAACAGCTTGTTCACGCTGGTGGGAGGGCTTCGTCCCAGCTCGTGCACCAGATCCCAACATGTCGTGTCTTCCAGGAAGGCATGGATGACCTTGGAGTCGTTGATGCTCGGGAGCTCGGTGCAGCGCTTAGAGAAGCGGCAGATGAAACCCCGCAGGGACTCGTCAGGTGTCTGCCGACACCCTCACAGATCCCAAGAGTTTCTAGGGCGCACATACGTGCCCTGGAAGTTGCCCACGAAGGTCTTCACCAGGTCATTCTAGTCATGGATCTGGTTCGCGGGCAAGTGCTCGAGCCATGTCTGCGTGGAATCCGCAAGGTGACGTGGCAAGTTGCGGATGATCTTGGCATCATCGGTCACGCCACCCAGCAGACATGCCGGGTGATAGTCGTTGAGCCAAACTCTGGGGTCCGTCTGCCCCGAGTACTTGGTGATGGTCCCAGCTGCATGGATTTCCCGACTGAACACGCGGGTTCATGGGGGGTCCGGCGTCGGGTTCCTATCCTCCTGGCTATCGTAGCGGCCTCCATGTCGAGGGTGGTAGCCTTGAGTCATCGCTATGTCCTGTCTCTTCTTGTTAAGGATGTTGTGGGCATCGCCGTCGTCGCCATCGTGTGTGTCCAGAATCCGCTCCTTCACGGTCTTCTTCTGGACACGCTCTTGAACCGAGGGCACCTTGCCTTTGCTCGTCTGTTGAGCTGGTGCCACTTTAACCGCAGGTGGGGTTCGGACCGACTCCTCCGAGTTGTGCATGCTCCCACCAGCCTTCGTGCTGGTCTAATGCACATGTGGGACGCGGAGCTCTCGGCCTTCTACACGGTAGCCTGCTCGATGAGGAGCTACGCCTCGCGGCACAGGTTGCGGCCCTCAGGGGTCGAAGGTTCGGGCATGGCCCGAATCAGAGTCGCCGCAGTGATGAGCTTCTGGCTTGCCCTTGCCAATGGCAGCGGATCCTCCACGTCGCCACCAGCCTCGATGCGTGCCCGAGCGACACGTCCCGTCTCTCTGGCGCGCGCACCACGCTCAAGGGGTCCTGCCTCGAGCGTAGCTCGCGGACGACGCTATGGGGGTCCCGCCGCGAGCGTGGCTCGCAGACGCTGCACCTGTTGGCGCTCTTCATCGAGCTTAGCCTCCAGCTCTTGGACCTGGGCCAACTATGCCCGCGCGAGCGCAGCGTTGTTCGGCGGTGTCGCCGCCTACGAGTTTGTCATGCGGTCGATGCGACCCACTACGCTGCCAGCCCCGTCGCCCTCATCTTCGAGCCCCATCAGCCCGACGACGAAGCACTCCCACCCGGGGTCGTTATCCCCCTCGCTGGAGTCGTCGGAGTAGGTGAGGCAGTAGTCCGCCGCAGCCTGAAACGACATAAAAGCCTCACGGTTGCGGAGCCCGGAGTAGTCCCACTCTGGGGCCTCCTGACCATGCACGTTTATCTCACTATCAGAGTCGGGAGAGTGATCGTCGGGTGAGGTAGCGATGAGGTTGCGGATCGAGATCAAGTGATGTCCCGGTAGATCCTCATACGCACCCATGTCCGTGCTGACCGACGAAGAGTAGGTCATGGTGGTGGGTGAAGTCACAACGGCTTGGCCGTGCTCTCCCCGGGGGACATGTTGTCGAGCTTGTTGGTGAAGGCGCCGTGTCACACCCGGATTTACACAGAAACCCGAATGCTACTATATGTGTGCCCAGGAAGTCCACAGGACACATATAGTTAACAAATATAATAAACAGAGTACACATGCTCGAATAAAAGGGTTTTACATCAGAGTTTGACTCAAATAACTAAATAAAACAGCGGAAGTCTCTTTATTAACTCTCTCTAAACGAAGACGAAGACGAAGCCGATAACCATAACCCACTGGGACACCGACTGGTTGAGCACAGCTAGTAGAATGGCAGATCTTCAGGACATTCAACAGCAGCAGTACCATCTAATCCATCTGTTACCCATCCGGGATTTTGTTGAATAGCAAGTGTAAGTAAATGTCTTACTTAGCAAATACAACACGGATAATGAAGGCTTAAAAGAAAGGCTTGACACGGCTGAACTGCATTGGCAATTTTAGTCGATTCATTTTAACATCAACTGAGCTACTACAATTAAGTGAACCCCAGTTGCAAACCCAATTAATAGTGTAGAGGTGAACATTAAATAGTAATAAGCATCATCTTCTAATCAAAAAGGATCCAGGCCGCTCGTGACCCTGAGCAAGGCTATCATGATAGATTATACACTCTGCAGAGGTTTCGCCCTTTACCCACCAGTCGCGTAAAAGTTCAAAGGAACTTTGCACCCAACCACGCACATCAACACTTCCGAGGTGTGACTGCATAGGGATGCTACGAGGCTTTTCACAAGACACCCTAACAAAACAGTAGCCGTTATGGTAGAACCTAGGCAGCATGACCCAAGGCACCGAGATTGACTGAGGCTCATGTAGCAACACGAGGGGGTCAATGGCGTCCAAGCGCAGTAATGAAATATCAACAAAATAAATAGCGCAACGTGTGGAGCCCCCGCCATACGGTGGCTCCCAACACGGGACTGTGCCTCACGGGGACATAGCCAACGGATACTCCGTCCTCGGTGGATCAAACCATACTCTCACCCATGCTTCCCATAACGCCGTCGGCCCGTCGGTAACTATTGTCAAGCTAGAGCCGTACATGCTACTCATCCAAGACCAGAGCCATTATAGTTCCAGCGGTGGCGACAGGTTCCTGGGTTGCCGCTTTAAGAACCAGTCCTTACGGAGAGACACTAGGGCCAAGCACAAAGCATAAGCCCTAGCTCCCTGATCCATGTTGCTAAAAAGCAAGTTTTACCATTAACATTGAAGTGAACCATTAAGTCAAGATTATTAGTTAAGCAAAGATGACAGTAGCTGCGCCTAGCAAAGTTCTACCCAAATGCAATATCCCAGGGTAATCAAGGTATAGGATAAACAAAGCTAGGTACAACCTTAAAAAGGGGTAACAATTTAGACACATGCATATGCAATAATTAATGTAAAGGTGTGTTTAGGTAGCAAGGATTGTCCGTGCTGTACTTGCCTTCTTCAATCTGCTGCTGCTGCTGCTCTTGCTGGTCCTGCTCCTCGTAACCCTCAAACTCAAACGCGTACGGCTCACCGACTGGACTCATACATCGACACATAAGCATCCACACAAGCCAGTACATGCAAACAATATTATTCTATTAGAACAGTACACCAAACAGTACCAACAGAAGCAAAGAAGGTTGAAAAACTAATCTACGCTTCGCTACGAACACGTGAGCGCGAAAATCACTCAAATCAGAGCTAAAACGAGAAAGATATGGCTTTTCTAAGGTTCAAGGGCTTGCTGGCAAAGTTTTAAAAGTTCCAGGGGCTTAGTTGCAAAAACTCAGGGGCTAAAACATAATTTTATATTCAAACAGGAGGGCTAAAGCGTAAAATAACTTAAATAGGACCTCGGGTGCTATTTTTAAATAAGACAGGGGGTTTTCTGTAAAAATCAGGACCTAATTCTAATTATTTTTGAATAGATCTGGACTGCGGGTTAATTTTGAAAAAGGGCAGGGGCTCTTTTGCGAAAAGGCCATGGTTGACCGGTACTTGCTTATTTGACTTGGGCCAGGGGCGCGTGGCAGCCGTTGGATCGGGATCCAACGATCCGGATCGGATCGAGCGGGGAAGAGGGATGCCGGCGGCGGTCGGCGGCGCAATCGTGTTCCGCGGCGGCGCTTCGCCGGAGCGAGCTTGAACCGAGGCTATGGGCCACTATTTCAGCCGGGGTTTGAATGGGGAGCTAGCTAGGGCTATGGCGAGTTCACCTAGGGGCTTTATGGCGACCGAGGTGGCGCCTAGGCGGCGGACGACGTGGGCTGGCAGACGGCCGTCGTCGGTGATGGCGGCGAGCTTGCGACAGAGGGGGAGAGAGAGCAAGGAGGGCCTCAGGAGGTTCCTTGCCTCCACGCGAATGCGCTGGGCAGCTCGCCGGGGCGGAATGACGACGGGCGGCGAGATCGTCGGCGGCGGCTTGGAGACGACGGCGGCGATGCGAGCTCGAGCAGCGGAGGGTTTTCGACAGGGGGGTTGGGAGCAGCGGCGACGACTATTTGAGGAGCGGCCAAGGGAGAGTCCGGGGGTCCTTGGCGTGCGTGCCGGGCTTCGGCTAGACTCGGCTCGTGGCCGTGGCGGAGCCGGACTCCGTCGCGAGGTCGGGGACGAGTCCGACCTGCGGGTCCCTCTCGGTCAGCGGCTGCGGGCGTGAGGCGGGCCGGCCTGGCTGCTGGGCCGGTCTGGCTGGCGGGGCTGGGCCGCGAGGTGGGCCGAGCGAGCTGGCGCGGGAGCAGGAGGGAAGGCAGGCCGGCGCGGGGGCGGGCAGGCCAAAGGTGGGCCGAAAGCGGGAGCGGGCGAGCTGGGCTGCTGCGGGAGCGGGATGGGCCGGACTGGGCCGCGGCGGGGGGGGGGGGGGGGGGGGGAAGAGAAGGGAGAGAAGGGAGCTGGGCCGCTGCGGGGAGAAGAGAAGGAGGAGCAAAATCGGCCGGGGGAAAAAGTCCAGGGAGGAAAATCAAACTCAGGCTGCTAGAACTTTTCTAGAGCTCCAAACACAACGATTCAAATTCGAATTTAAACAGAATTTAAATTCCAATTGAACCGCACGCAAACGAAACACAATGCAGACATCATGAATGCAACAAAAATGTTTCTAACCTTACATTTTAATTTTATTCTCTCAGAAATAATTTATTTTCCTTAGATAAATATGAGCATTAAATTAAATAAAAGCAAATTTAATTACTAAATTTTAAAATAGGCATTTTTAGGGTGTTACAAACCTACCCCCCTTAAGATGAATCTCGCCCTCGAGATTCGGATGTGGATGGGAATAATTGTGGATACTCTGCTCTGAGATCTTCTTCTCTTTCCCAAGTCGCTTCATCCACTGAATGGCGGCTCCACTGAACCTTGCACATCCGGATCACTTTATTTCTGGTGACTCTTTCCGACTCCTCCAAAATCTTGACAGGGTGCTCAGCGTAGGTGAGATCTTCCTCCACATTCAGCTCATCAATCGGAATCTGTTCCTCAGGTACTCGCAAACACTTTTTCAAATGAGACACATGAAACACATCATGTACTCCTGCTAACTTCTCTGGTAGCTCTAACTGATATGCCACCTCACCTTTCCGACCAAGTACCTTGAACGGTCCAATGTATCGAGGTGCTAGCTTGCCCTTGACGTTGAACCTCTTCATGCCTCTCATGGGTGACACCTTGAGATACACAAAGTCTCCAACTTCAAAGCTGAGATCCCTCCGTCTGTTATCTGCATAGCTCTTCTGTCTGAATTGTGCCACTTTCAGATTCTGTATGATTATCTGTACTTGTCGCTCTGCCTCTCTTAGTACCTCAGGTCCAAATACCTGGCTCTCTCCCGTCTGATTCCAGAATAGTGGTGTCCTACACTTTCTGCCATACAGTGCCTCGAATGGTGCCATCTGCAAACTCTTCTGATAGCTGTTGTTGTATGAGAATTCCGCGTACGGTAAACTCCTGTCCCAACTGGCACCATATTGTAGAGCACATGCTCTCAACATATCCTCCAATATCTGATTTGTCTGTTCCGTCTGCCCATCTGTCTGCGGATGGTAAGCTGAACTGAACTGTAGCTTAGTGTCCATAGACTCATGCAGTTGTCTTCAAAAGTGTGATGTGAACTAGGTACCTCGATCTGATATTATTCTTTTCGGTACCCCATGCAAACACACAATCCTCTCCATATACAACTCCGCTAGTCTGGCTCCCGTGTAGGTGGTCTTTACTGGAAGGAAATGCGCCACCTTGGTCAGACGATCCACGATTACCCAAATTGAGTCAAATCCCCTCTGAGTACGAGGTAAGCCAGTGATGAAATCCATACCGACTTCTTCCCACTTCCATTCAGGTACCTTCAGGGGTTGGAGCAAACCTGCTGGCCTCTGATGTTCAGCCTTGACTCTCTGACACGTGTCACATAGAGCCACATAGGTTGCCACATCACGCTTCAATCCATACCACCAGAATCTCTCCTTGATGTCTTGGTACATCTTGGTACTACCCGGGTGTATCGAATACGCCGATTCATGGGCTTCCCTGAGAATTGCATCCCTGATCTGCACTATATCTGGTACACAGATCCTCTTCTCATACCACAGTGTCCCTTGGTCATCCACTCGAAAACCAGGGGCTTTTCCTAGTGCCACCAATTCCATGATCTCCTTGATCTTCTCATCTGTGAGCTGTCCTTTTCGGATCTCTTGTTCCAAGGTCGGTTCTACTGCCATCTCGGTGATGCTGGTCACAAATCCCAGACTCATCCTTTCAAACTCTGAACTAAGTTCCTCCGGTAAGCAATGCCCCGTGATCTTATTCACGTAACTCCTTCTACTCAGAGCATCTGCCACCAGGTTGGCCTTCCCTGGATGATAATGAATCTCCAGGTCGTAGTCCTTGATCAACTCTAACCAACGACGTTGCCTCATATTCAGATCTGACTGTGTGAACACATACTTGAGACTCTTGTGGTCAGTGTAAATATCACACTTATGACCAATCAAGTAATGCCTCCAAATCTTCAAAGCATGCACCACGGCTGCTAACTCCAGATCGTGTGTCGGGTAATTCTGCTCATGTTTCCTCAACTGCCACGATGCATATGCTACTACTCTGCCTTCCTGCATGAGTACACACCCTAGTCCTAGACGGGATGCATCACAGTAGATAGAGAAACTCTTGGTTATATCCGGCAACACTAGCACGGGTGCCGTTGTCAACCTCTTCTTCAATTCCTCAAAGCTGACTTGACACTCCTCAGTCCAGACAAACTTGGTATTTTTCTCCAATAACGCCGTCAGGGGTTTAGCAATCTTGGAGAATCCTTCAATGAACCTCCGATAGTATCCAGCCATTCCAAGGAAACTTCTGAGTTCACTCACATCCTTAGGCAGATTCCAACTCAACACATCACTAACCTTCTCCGGATCAACTTCCACTCCACCATTGGACAACACGTGACCCAAGAATGCTACTTCCTTCAACCAAAACTCACACTTGCTCAGCTTGGCATACAACTGATGCTCACGAAGTATCTGCATCACCAACCTCAAATGTTCTTCATGCTCTTCCTCATTCTTGGAGAAAACCAGAATATCGTCAATGAACACTACTACGAATTTGTCAAGATAGTCCATGAACACACTGTTCATCAAATACATGAAGTACGCCGGTGCATTTGTCAATCCGAAAGACATGACAGTGAACTCATATAGACCATATCGGGTTGTGAAGGCTGTTTTGGGGATGTCGGTCACTCGTATCCTCATCTGATGGTATCCGGATCGGAGATCGATCTTAGAGAACACACATGCTCCTTTCAACTAGTCGAAGAGATCATCAATCCTTGGCAGCGGATACTTGTTCTTGATGGTCACTTCATTCAAAGCTCGGTAATCCACACATAATCTCTAGGTCCCATCTTTCTTATCCACAAACAAAACTGGTGCTCCCCAAGGGGAAGAACTAGGACGAATATACCCTTTTGCTAGCAACGCCATTAATTCCTCCTTAAGTTTCTCTAGTTCTTTTACTCCCATTCTATATGGCCTCTTAGCTATAGGTGCAGTACCAGGCTTAAGATCAATAACAAATTCAACTTCGTGGTCTGGGGGCATACCTGGTAACTCATCTGGAAACACATCTGGGAAATCGCACACCACTCTGATGTCTTCTAGTGCTACACCCTCGGCTGGGTAGATCTGATTGTGCCCCAAGAGACTAGCTGCTTGATACTCCACTTTCTCACCAGTCTTTGCTGTCAGCTGCACTGTTCTTTTGGAACATTGAATTACCCCATCATATCTGGCTAACCAGCTCATACCCAGAATCAAGTCAAACCCAAGGGTTTCTAGGACTATCGGGTTCACCACAAAGTCTACCCCCCTTATTGTGATGGTGATACAGGGGCAACGTAAAGTGGCACGCTGTTCTCCCCCGGGTGAACTAACTACCATGGGGTTCCCCATAGGTTGCAAGATCATCATGTTCTTTTTCACGAAAGCAGCAGATATGAAAGCATGTGAAGCTCCAGTATCAAACAAAACAGTTGCGAGAGTCGAGTTGACAGGGAACATACCCACAACGACATCCGTTGCTCCTTCTGTGGTTTCCGCACCCATGTGGTTCACCTTGCCTCTCGCTAGGTTCTGCTGCTGATTCCCATTCTGGTTCTGCAGTTGTCCAACCCTCCGATTGTTGTTCTGACCAACGGTGCTCTGAGCCTTGCGAGGACAAGCGCTGGCATAGTGTCCCAGCTCACCACAACCAAAACACCTCGGAGCCGTAGGTGCATTGTTGGTCGGGTTGGGGCGTTGGACAGGACCATTCTGTGGCTGGTTCTGAAGACGCTACTGAGGTGGTGCTGGGGGGTACTGGGGACGCTGCTGGTACTGGGGACGTTGCTGATACTGGTTGCGGTTCATCAAACCGGACTATCCCTGGAAACGCTGTGGAGTCACCATCTGCTGGTTTCCTTGCTGAGGATTGAAGCGGGGGCGAACATTGCTTCCTGACGGTGGGCCTTGAAGCTTCCTCTTCTTTTCCTCCATCTCACGGCGCTTGTGCTCCAGCAGTAGTGCGGTATCCACCAGTTCTTGAAAAGTGGCGAACTTGGAACACAGGAGCTGGTACTGGAGTGTATCATGCAGGCCATCTTGGAATCGGGTCTGCTTCTTCCTATCAGTATTCACGTCCTCTGGAGCATAACGGGCCAACTCAATGAACTTGTCATGATAAGCGGTGACACTCATACCTTCCTGCTTCAAGGCCAGGAACTCCTTCTTCTTCAAGGTCATCAGCGCTTCCGGTACGTGGTGAGAACGGAAACTGTCGCGGAACTCCTGCCAAGTGATCGGATCATGATTGGGGTGAGCATATTGGTACGCATCCCACCAATCCAAAGCCGCTCCCTGGAGCTGTCCACTTCCATATAACACCTTCTCCCTATCATTGCACTGTGCGATGTCCAGCTGCCTTTCCACTGCCTTGAGTCAGTCCTCTGCTTGCATTGGGTCACTAGACTTGTTGAAGGTGGAGGGCGTCCCTTCATAAACTCGCCCCTTTTATCTCTGGGCTGCACGTGGTGCTGTTGAAGCGGGTTCTGCTGATTCTGCTACATCAGAGCTATGGTTTGCGCCATCTGCTATGTCAGCTGGAGTTGCATCTGCATCATCTGCTCCATGGTGAGTGGCGGTGGTGGAGGTGGTGGGTTCTGATTCTGGTTGCTTCCACTGCCACCGGGGTTGCCTCTGGTGTTAACCATCTACCATAGCAAGATATCTCCCATCAGTATTCCCGTCAATCGGTAATAGATAACCCATGCTTGCAGATGGTGCATAAGAAGATAGCAGTACTTGGAAGGATATGATAGAGAGTAAGACAGAGGAAGTGCAAAGGAGATAGATAACCCGACTATTTATTCACTAATATTCCTTAAACCTTAGTCCTATATCCAGATGGAGATAGACTCACGTCTATGACCATCACAATCATTACAAAAATCCAAATCAAACATAAGCATAATAACAGCAAAATCAAGCACCCAGAGACATGATTCACACAAGACTCGTCAGCACTGGTTTTGAAAGAAAGGTAACTAAATGATCCGAAACAAAATCATCGTGGTCTCCTAATGATTTATCAACCGTTCTAACTAGGCTGTGTTCCTACAGTCAGCACGGCTCTGATACCAATCTGTCACACCCGGATTTACACAGAAAACCCAAATGCTACTATATGTGTGCCCAGGAAGTCCACAGGACACATATAGTTAACAAATATAATAAACAGAGTACACATGCTCGAATAAAATGGTTTTACATCAGAGTTTGACTCAAATAACTAAATAAAACAGCGGAAGTCTCTTTATTAACTCTCTCTAGACGAAGACGAAGACGAAGCCGATAACCATAACCCACTGGGACACCGACTGGTTGAGCACAGCTAGTAGAATGGCAGATCTTCAGGAAATTCAACAGCAGCAGTACCATCTAATCCATCTGTTACCCATCCGGGATTTTGTTGAATAGCAAGTGTAAGTAAATGTCTTACTTAGCTAATACAACACGGATAATGAAGGCTTAAAAGAAAGGCTTGACACGGCTGAACTGCATTGGCAATTTTAGTCGATTCATTTTAACATCGACTGAGCTACTACAATTAAGTGAACCCCAGTTGCAAACCCAATTAATAGTGTAGAGGTGAACATTAAACAGTAATAAGCATCATCTTCTAATCAAAAAGGATCCAGGCCGCTCGTGACCCTGAGCAAGGCTATCATGATAGATTATACACTCTGCAGAGGTTTCGCCCTTTACCCACCAGTCGCGTAAAAGTTCAAAGGAACTTTGCACCCAACCACGCACATCAACACTTCCGAGGTGTGACTGCATAGGGACGCTACGAGGCTTTTCACAAGACACCCTACCAAAACAGTAGCCGTTATGGTACAACCTAGGCAGCATGACCCAAGGCACCGAGATTGACTGAGGCTCATGTAGCAACACGAGGGGGTCAATGGCGTCCAAGCGCAGTAATGAACTATCAACAAAATAAATAGCGCAACGTGTGGAGCCCCCGCCATACGGTGGCTCCCAACACGGGACTGTGCCTCACGGGGACATAGCCAACGGATACTCCGTCCTCGGTGGATCAAACCATACTCTCACCCATGCTTCCCATAACGCCATCGGCCCGTCGGTAACTACTGTCAAGCTAGAGCCGTACATGCTACTCGTCCAAGACCAGAGCCATTATAGTTCCAGCGGTGGCGACAGGTTCCTGGGTTGCCGCTTTAAGAATCAGTCCTTACGGAGAGACACTAGGGCCAACCACAAAGCATACGCCCTAGCTCCCTGATCCATGTTGCTAAAAAGCAAGTTTTACCATTAACATTGAAGTGATCCATTAAATCAAGATTATTAGTTAAGCAAAGGTGACAGTAGCTGCGCCTAGCAAAGTTCTACCCAAATGCAATATCCCAGGGTAATCAAGGTATAGGATAAACAAAGCTAGGTACAACCTTAAAAAGGGGTAACAATTTAGACACATGCATATGCAGTAATTAATGTAAAGGTGTGTTTAGGTAGCAAGGATTGTCCATGCTGTACTTGCCTTCTTCAAACTGCTGCTGCTGCTGCTCTTGCTGGTCCTGCTCCTCGTAACCCTCAAACTCAAACGCGTACGGCTCACCGACTGGACTCATACATCAACACACAAGCATCCACACAAGCCAGTACATGCAAACAATATTATTCTATTAGAACAGTACACCAAACAGTAGCAACAGAAGCAAAGAAGGTTGAAAAACTAATCTACGCTTCGCTACGAACACGTGAGCGCGAAAATCACTCAAATTGGAGCTAAAACGAGAAAGATATGGCTTTTCTAAGGTTCAGGGGCTTGCTGGCAAAGTTTTAAAAGTTCCAGGGGCTTATTTGCAAAAACTCAGGGGCTAAAACATAATTTTATATTAAAACAGGAGGGCTAAAGCGTAAAATAACTTAAACAGGACCTCGGGTGCTATTTTTAAATAAGACAGGGGGTTTTCTGTAAAAATCAGGACCTAATTCTAATTATTTTTGAATAGATCTGGACTGCGGGTTAATTTTTAAAACGGGCAGGGGCTCTTTTGCGAAAAGGCCATGGTTGACCGGTACTTGCTTATTTGACTTGGGCCAGGGGCGCGTGGCAGCCGTTGGATCGGGATCCAACGATCCGGATCGGATCGAGCGGGGAAGAGGGATGCCGGCGGCGGTCGGCGGCGCAACCGTGTTCCGCGGCGGCGCTTCGCCGGAGCGAGCTTGAACCGAGGCTATGGGCCACTATTTCAGCCGGGGTTTGAACGGGGAGCTAGCTAGGGCTATGGCGAGTTCACCTAGGGGCTTTACGGCGACCGAGGGCACCGCGGACGACGTGGGCCGGCGGACGACGTGGGCCGGCGGCGGACGACGTGGGCCGGCGGACGGCCATCGTCGGTGATGGCGGCGAGCTTGCGACAGAGGGGGAGAGAGAGCAAGGAGGGCCTCGGGAGGTTTCTTACCTCCACGCGAAGGCGCTGGGGCAGCTCGCTGGGGCGGAACGACGACGGGCGGCGAGATCAACGGCGGCGGCTTGGAGACGACGGCGGCGATGCGAGCTTGAGCAGCGGAGGGTTTTCGACAGGGGGGTTGGGAGCAGCGGCGGCGGCTATTTGAGGAGCGGCCGAGGGAGAGTCCGGGGGTCCTTGGCGTGCGTGCCGGGCTTCGGCCAGACTCGGCTCGTGGCCGTGGCGGAGCCGGACTCCGTCGCGAGGTCGGGGACGAGTCCGACCTGCGGGTCTCTCTCGGTCAGCGGCTGCGGGCGTGAGGCGGGCCGGCCTGGCTGCTGGGCCGGTCTGGCTGGCAGGGCTGGGCCGCGAGGTGGGCCGAGCGAGCTGGCGCGGGAGTAGGAGGGAAGGCAGGCCGGCGCGGGGGCGGGCAGGCCGAAGGTGGGCCGAAAGCGGGAGCGGGCGAGCTGGGCTGCTGAGGGAGCGGGATGGGCCGGACTGGGCCGCGGGGGGGGGGGGGGGGGGGGAAGAGAAGGGAGAGAAGGGAGCTGGGCCGCTGCGGGGAGAAGAGAAGGAGGAGCAAAATCGGCCGGGGGAAAAAGTCCAGGGAGGAAAATGAAACTCAGGCTGCTACAACTTTTCTAGAGCTCCAAACACAACGATTCAAATTCGAATTTAAACAGAATTTAAATTCCAATTGAACCGCACGCAAATGAAACACAATGCAGACAGCATGAATGCAACAAAAATGTTTCTAACCTTACATTTTAATTTTATTCTCTCAGAAATAATTTATTTTCCTTAGATAAATATGAGCATTAAATTAAATAAAAGCAAATTTAATTACTAAATTTTAAAATAGGCATTTTTAGGGTGTTACACGCCGCCTCCCCTGTCGCGGCTGCAGGCTGCGACTCGTTAGCTCTAACCCGCTCATGGGAGCATGCAGGAGCCGCTCTGTGCTGCTCTGCACGCGTTCGTCACGCGCGCTGGCCCGAACGCCTCCTGCGTCGGGGTGATGATGGGGATGGCGCCAAAGCCTCCACCTTTGCATTCCGCGAAAGGAGCCGCATGAGGTAGCCATTGCTGGTCGCCTCGAACTCTAAGCTCCCAAACCGGATCTAGTATCCGGCCGGAAATGGGTCTGGGACCCCCATAGGGAATCGATTGTTGTGCCTCGTGTGGATCACCATCGAGAGAGATAGTGGATGAAGAGAACGATCACAACACTCCCCTACCTAGCGCGCCACTGTCGATGTTCGGATCGGTCACCCGACACTAACTAGAATGAATGTGCTGTGTCCAATCTCTCGATGGTTGGTGCAAAGGCTAACACAATGACAAGGGGTTTATTCTGGTTCCGGCCACGGGGCCGTACGTCCAGCAAGTGGTGTGCACGCACTGTATTACTTTGCACCGGGGTACATGTAGTAGGGGTTTACAAGCAAGGCGGAAGAGGAGGAGAGGCCTCCAAGTCCCAAGCATCTAGGATGATTGAGGTGAATGCTAATATCAGGGGATGCGGATGTGTGGTGTCGGTGAATGCGTTGCGTCTAATCGTCTGGGTTGTGTGTTCTGTGCATCATTGTCTCGGCGTCGGCCTATGGCTGGGAGTCTACCTCCTCCTTTTATAGTTCAAGGAGGGGTAGACATACACATGTTACACTATTGAAGCTATTGTTATTGGGTACTGGAGAGCATGGCGTTGGGTGTGGCTGTCGTCCTTGTGGATCCTTCTGACCGGTACGAATCGGTGAGCGTCTGCCAGCTCCAGTGGGTGGTGTGATGGTTTCTGTAGAAAGTACGTGTCCCTGTGCTTGTCTCGGAGTGTCTTCGAGGGGTCGTGCTGACCGGTGTCCGTGCCCAATCATCGCCCGTACATCCATTTGAGGGTTCTCCCATGCCTTATCGAGGGCTTCGTCATGGGGTTAGTATCGGGGTTGGGAGCACAGGAGCGTCGGAGTTGGCAGCATAGGGCTGCATAGGGCCTCGCAGGCCGGCACAGTGACAGGAGTTGGTCGTACAATGACCGGAGTTGGCCGCACAAGGCCTCGTAGTCATACACAGCGTCGGGGATGGCCGCACAGTGAACGGGGTTGGCGGACGTGATTCAGGTCATGTCATCTGTGCGGGATGGCTCGCGATCTGCCTTTTGACTTTGGCGTCCCGTGGTAGCGTTAGGCATTGAATGCGCCTGTCAGCAGAGCAAACGGGCGCGCGCATGGGGGGTCGAGGGGTAGCCTCAAGCGAGGTGGAGTTTTTGGAGTAGAGAGCCGCGCGGGGTTCGACCGCGGAGGCCTTGATCGAGGCGGAGTTTCACCGTTCGCTTGAGGGTGGTTAGCACCCTCGATCAAGGCGGAGTTTCACCGTTCGTTTGAGGGTGGTTGGCACCCTCGATCGAGGCGGAGATGGAGCATGCGCATCAGGACCCTTTTGGGGGGTCTTGAATGGGCCATTGGCCTATGATGGGCCGTGGGCTTTTGTGTGCTTAGACCTTTTTTGGTTCTGGGGGATTTGGTTCTGGTTGGTTTGCGTTTTTCAAGGGTGATTATCCCTTTGGTTAGGGGACCCCTTATGGCCGTCCCCAACAAATATACGCTTTGTAATTGATATATGTTGTGATATTCACTAATGATGTCACTTTATGCATGAAAATTGATCCTGGGTATGCATAAAGGGTGCGTTCGGTTTGTCCTTAAAACCGGGCACGATACATGCCCCCCCTGAGCCTGTACTGGAAAACTGCATGGGTGCATACATGCTAATCTTTCATGCACTCCTACCAACTGCATGGCGTTTCATGCTTTAAATCTTCATGGTTGTTCATTGGACACATCTAGTTATTGCTAAAATTTTCAACTCATTTAGTTTAGCATTACTTCTTTGCCCATATCAATCTTTTGATGCATAGGTCTTAAACTACTTGTAATCTTGTAATTAATTAAGATATGCCCGACTGAACAGATATTGTTGTTGTATATATGAGTTGTATTTTCTGCAACAATATTACTTCATGGTCTAAGTTCATATGATAAATTATTGAGGTACATGTTATTGAAGACGAGCCCGAAGCTTTCTACGTTTTCAACAGAATGTCGGTTTCATTCTCATACACTGAGGAGAGCGATGACGAAGACGAAGAGGTTCTTCAAGCCTCTCAGGTGATGGGCCTTCACTTAATTAATTGATGTAAATGACAGATTGGCATAGATACATTGTTCCTTAACCCCTTTTGTAAAATGCATGATAGATCCGGAAGCTTGCGGAGAGGCTTCGGCGTGCTCTCAGGCAGAACTACAAGAAGTGGAGCAAATAAGCTCGAAGTTTGCATCATCTGGTTCAGGGATGGATGCAGCACGCACCTCATCAAGTACAAAAGCATCAACACTGACCCATTCCACGTCAGGCCTACACCAATTTGTCAAATCCTCGCAGCGGTCTTCAACATTCATATTTTCCACTCCTATGATAACCGAGTCCACATTGGGATCATCAACATTATTTTCAGTCTCCTCTCCTTCAGGCATGGCAAACAGGTTCCTAGGCTTCAATCTGATGACACTGCACCAATTAGTTTTCTTTGCACTTGGCACATAACACACTTGCTCAGCTTGTGTCGCCAGGATGTATGGTTCATCTGTATAGCGAAACTGAGTGGTATCAATATCGATGATGCCATATTGGTCTTTAATGTACCCTCTTGATTTGTTCCAAGTTGGTGCTGGAACATCATACCAATCACATTCGAAGAACATGCCTTTCTTTGCATTATGAAACTCAAGCATTATGGTTCTTTTAAACACTCCATGCCATCGGCGCCCTCGACCACAATGCCACTGTTTTGTCTGGTTAGGTTTTTCTCACCTTGACTACCCTGGAAGAAAAAACCATTTATGGAGCACCTGTTAGACACCTGAAATCGACGATCTGGACCATGAGCTAGAGAGTATAGCATCTCATGTACTTTCCCCTCATCATGAAGTTTGCTGATCTGGACTCAAAATACATATATGGAACATACATGTTACAATTGACGTATATTAAGATTAAATATATCATGAATTAAAATAAAAAGATAGGACTCACTGTATGCTCAAACCATGATACAAGTTTTTCCTTGTGCCTTCTTTCAACATTCCGCGGATTGGCATTACTCAATTCTGACTTATGCTTCCTGCAATGAAAAGGATAATTAAAATGGATCTTATTATATAAGTTTACTAACAATAATCATATTGCACATGTAGCTTACTCTATCCTTGGAATGCACTCATCATAGTTGGTTAATATGTATTGCCTCATCTTCTGAAACTCAGAAGGAGATGCAGTTTCGAATTGTGAAGTTCTCCTTTTACTATAATCCATCCTCCCAAAAACACTTACACCAGAAGGTGGTTCATTAACAACGCTATTTTCTTGACGCTCTTGGCGATTCAGCTTTGTACTAAAATCTTCAAAGAAACAAGAACAAAATGTAAGGCACTCCTCTGAGATATATCCCTCTGCTATTGAACCTTCTGGACAAGATTTTTTCGTCACATAGCCTTTGAGGGTACGCAGGTACCTCTCAACTGGATACATCCATCTATAGGAAATAGGGCCTCAGAGTTTAGCCTCCTCAGCAATATGAACTGGTAAGTGCATCATAACATCAAAAAATGTTGGAGGGAAAATCATCTCCAGGCGACAAAGTGACTGCAATTGATTTCTCATGTTTTTCCACATCCCCTTCCTGAAGTTCCTTTGAACATACTGTGTTAAAAAACATGCTGAGCTCAATGATTGCGATCACTATGTCTTCTGGCAATATGCGGCGTGCCACCAATGGTAAAAGCTTTTGTAATATAACATGGTAGTCATGACTTTTAAGTCCAGTAACCTTGCATCCATCGACATCAACACATCTCTTGATATGGGCGGCATACCCATCTGGCATCTTAACATCTTGTAGAATTTGCACAAAATTTCCTTCTGATTGTTACCTAAGGTGTACAAAGCTGGTGGCAAAGTGTATTTGCCTTTTTCTTTGAATGGATGTTGATCAAGCCTTGCCTTCTCACTGTCCTTAGATTTACCTGTTAAATCAAGCAAAGTCCCTAGCAAGCTCTCACAGATATTTTTCTCAATATGCATCACATCTAGATTATGGCGTATAAGCAATGATTTCTAGTAAGGAATCTCAAAACACACACTCTTCTTCCTCAATTCTGCCATCTAACATCTTCATCACGCCGCTTTCTCTTCCCCGTAGTAGTTTTCCCAAAAGTGACTTGCTCAAAACTCTCATATTGCTGCAGTACTTCTTCTCCACTCAGTGGTACTAGAGCCTCCCTCGTTTCATCCAGGTTATTGAAACTAACCCTATTGGTTCGCCATCTGTGATCTGAAGACAACCACCGGCGATGCCCCATATAGCAATACTTTCTACCATGTTTTAACCACAAGTAGTCGGTATCCTTGTGACAATAAGGACAAGCAAACTTGCCTTTTGTGCTCCGACCAGATAACATAGCATATGCAGGAAAGTCATTTATTGTCCAAAGTAGAATTGCGCGTAGATTAAAATTTATCTTCACCTTCACATCCCAAGTCACAAGTCGTTTAACCCAGAGATCATGAAGCTCGTCGATAACAGGTTGCAAATAGACATCAATGTTGACTCTAGGATATTTAGGCCCTAGCATTGACATCATCCAATAAGATTGTTTCAAGCACAACCAATGTGGCAAGTTATAAGGAATTAGGATCACCGGCCATGTCGTGTAAGTCACATTCAACATCCCAAAAGGATTGAAGCCATCTGATGCAAGTCCCAGCCTAACAGTACGTGGATCATATGCAAAGTGATCCTTATACTTTTCATCTACATGCTTCCATGCTCTTGAGTTTGCTAGGTGCCGCACATTACCATCTTCCACCAATTCATCCTTGTACCAGCGCATATATGTCGATGTGGCCTCGTTAGTATTTTACGAGGTAAGAGCTTCTTTTTCTTTACTGTACCACTGCCACCACCCTCGATGTTCCCCTCTAAATCTACATTTTTCCACCTTAGCTCCCACATGTAGGACATGTGTTCATCTTCTCGTACTTCCCACGAAATAACACACAATCATTGACACATGCATGAATCTTTTGGGAGTCTAGACCAAGTTCTCGAACAATCTTTTGAACTTTATCCAAGCTGTCTGGGACACAATGTCCTTTGGGGAGCAAAAGACAGAATAATTGAAGTATCTGCTCCATGGCATTGTTGGTAATACTGAACATGCACTTAATCTGAAATAGCCTCACAACAACAGATACTTTAGTAGCCTCCTTGCATCCGGGGTACAATTCTTTCCGCGCTTCTTCCATTAATTTGAAAAAATTCTTTGCTGAATCATTTGGCTCCTTAGTACCACTAATCAGTGATGAAAGCAGGTTATTGACATTGCCACCATTAGGAGCTTCTCCTTCACTAAAATCCTCATCATCATGCACAGACACAGGTTCAGGTTCAGGATGAGCATGATGACGTTTCAATCTAGCAAATTCCGGATAAAAACCCTTTGTCAAACAAGTGTTTTTCTACCTCATTCTTGGTTCTGAACGCCATGCAATGATACCTCGTACATGGACAGGCTGCAGTCTCTCCTGGATATCGGCCCTCAAACGCATTTTCCATGAACTTTTTATATCCAGCTTCCCACCTATCATCTGACTTAGGTAATAATATCCAACTCTGATCCTCGGCATCCATTTGAATGTACCAAATTTAAACAAATTAAATGTTTCTGAAACTAGGGAAAACGTCCTAAATTAGAAATTATGTTACTTTCCACACAATATATGTTAATTTAAACTAATTTGAATATACAAGATTTAAACAAATTAAATATTTCTAAAACAAGGGAAACTCATGCTAAATTAGAAATTATATTACTTGCCACAACATATATGTTAATTTAACATGAATACCAACTTTTGGATGATAATCTAGGTAGCTAGCTCTAGGCTTGCAGTAATGTGTCATGAAAGTAATAGATGTAACAAAAAAGAAAAAAAATGCATGCATGATCGATGATGCTGAATATACCTTGACATACACGTCGCGCGGAGTAGTCGTCTAGAGGGTGTCAAGGGCGAGCGTCTAGCGAAGAGTCTCGCGCTGGCACTCAAACTTCTTCTTCCTCGACAATCCTGATTGAGCTAGCTAGCTAGGGCTAGGACGCACCCCAGTGTTGTCCACAGCTGCTGGCCGGAGTGCGCGCGAGGCACGGCGTTGTGGTGTTTGTGAGGCGCGGTGTCTGGTGTGCGCTCGCATGGTAGCCACAGCGTCAGATCGCCATGAGAGAAGACCGACGTTGCCACACGAGACGCAAGCGAGAAACCAAAGGTTGGGCGCAGGATGGAATAAGCCCTTTGACCTAACACTGGCCCCACTCGATTAAGGCATACGAATGGGCTATACGACCTGGACACTTGCCCCATTGCTATGCCTTGTTGCAATGATTCATGTAGGTTGCTAAACCTATGACAATGGTGCAACGATGTTGGTGTGCATTGCTATAACTATGACTCGTGGCAACGCTTCACATTTAGGTGGCAATAGCAAACCCTCATTTGCAACACTATCTATTTGCGTGGCTATATCTATCATTCATTTTGCAATACTTCAGTTTCATGTTTCCATATCATAGAGTCTATTGCAACAATTGAAATTATCTGTAACAATGCTTTACTTCAGTTGCGATATTGACCACTATCAACCATTATTCAAAAGGGTGGCAATATAGTCACTTTAATTACAACACACACATCATCGTCGTGATACATTCTCCTTATTGCAACCCACACTATTTAAATTGCAACAGTACCCTAATTGGTTGCCATATATCACCCTATAACAACCAAACTAGACTAGTGTTGCAATAAACCCAATGTATTGCAACCAATAACCTTGTTGTTGTGCTGGAATTCGTGGCATTAACCCGGCTCCCTTGTAGTGCGTCCTCTTCCTGTGTTATGCCGGTGGGTCTGCGCGAGCGGACCCACTGGGTGTAGCCCCCGAGTGAGTTTGGAGATCTCCTTTGGGGTTTTATTATTGTTTTTTCTCTTTCTTCAAGATGTCATTGTCGTCATGCACATTTAAGGCAGCTTCACGCGCCTTGTAGTCCCACGTTCCATCAAGCGTCTTCTGACTGGATTCCTGACTCCTGCATGTAGTGTCGTGAGTGGTGCGCTTAGGTCAGCGTCGAGGTGCACGTTTTGATGGTTCTTGCATGACAAACCACTTCGTGCGTGATGAGATGAGTTTGACCACCCACCGGGACTCTTCTTCCCGCAGTGATAGTTCTATGGCACCCGTGTCATTGGCAGGGTGGGCCTACCACAGCCACAAGCCGTGTAGTAATGTGGGGGATCTTTAAATAAGGCTTTCGGGGTTGCCTTCTCTGCTAGAATCCTTGCCACAATGCAAGTCATGAAGCTTAGATTGGCTTGGTTTCTTCACGTTCGCTTCCGAAGCCGAGGGTGTCCCCGATGACACTCAGTATTGGTGCTAGAAGCACTCCTGCAAAGGAAGAGATGGTGGTGGATAGTGAGCCGTTCGCAGCATGCGGAGGGTCCGGGCCGAATCATTCTTGGGGCCGAGTTGTTCGTCCCGACCTGTACTTGCTGTGGAGGTCCAAGTTGCTGGTGTCGTTGTCGGCATAGTGCACCTGTTTCTTGGATGGATACAGCCGCTAGTTCCACATCTCGCTTTCGTCGTCAGGAGAGTCCTGCAACGGCCGCTGTTGGCACTTCTTACGATCCAATATCAGAATTGAGAATTCTGGTACTGGGGTAAGGAGTGTTTCAGTGGTTTTCCTTATGGCTTAGTAAAATATAGAAATATTCTGCAAGCGCACAGAATCACCGCTGTAGCACTTCACCTGGGAGTATCCCGAGGTATCGTAATTTATATTTCTGCAGGGAAGCTTTGGCAAGATTACTAGTGAACAGATATTCGAGACTATCAGAGAAGGGTACATGACTAGCCAAGACAGGGGATAACAGTATTGGATAGGAGTGGATATACCGGACACACAGCTCAAGGGATACTCAGGTAAGGGAGAGAAGAGATAGATAGCTGGGAGGACAACGAGAAGAGATAGAGGACTCCTGGATACTTTATCTACCTATGTCACTCTAGCTTAGAGATACAGCGGATACAGAGCCAGCACTAGAAGATCTGGGATAACTCTAATGTCTTAGCATCGGGACAAGGGAACCGGTGGACACGCAGAAAGGGATGAGAAGGGGTGCCACTATTTCCCAACTGGGGAATCCTACGGACCGGAACTAACGTGATGGGCTACGAAGACCGAAAGGGTTGTCACCACCTCCCGGCTACCACCTCCGTTGCGACGGGAATAAACTAAGGCCACCGACTAGTCTAGGAACCACTCCTACACTAGGCAACGACTACTTACTCTGCTAGCAAGAGCAAGCAACCTTGTCAATACTCTTGGTGACAATTCACCTCCAGTATCAAGCAAGATCGAAGAACCAGCCAAGACAAAGAATTAAACAAGACTACAAGCACTAGAAGTATAACTGACTATAGTCTAATCAAGATATATGTTGCAACTATGATAAAGTAGAAGCAAGATATAAATGACAAGGCAAAGTGATAAATATAACTATATTGATAACTCAAAGTCTTGCAAAAGGAAAAGGTAAAGATACAAGAGCTTATACCAGAGCTTCTGAAGACGACTCCGGAACCTCCGAGGCACAGCTCGACTCAACTCTAACTCCCAACTAAACTATCCTAACTCTACTAGAATGAAAGTGGAAATGAGCTCCTTGGCTTGGTGTGTGTTTACAAGTGAGGTAAGGTGTCCTATTTATAGCTGCATAGGACGCTTGGGGCTGGAGTGGCCGCCAAGGGACTAGGGGGGTACCCCCTGGGATTTCGGCCAGGGACGTCGGTTCGGCCGAACCCTGGCGTTCGGCCGAATGCAGGATCCACCGCCATCTGCAC
This sequence comes from Echinochloa phyllopogon, assembly GCA_033239725.1. Taxonomy (NCBI): domain Eukaryota; kingdom Viridiplantae; phylum Streptophyta; class Magnoliopsida; order Poales; family Poaceae; genus Echinochloa; species Echinochloa phyllopogon. The sequence goes on along the minus strand of BTCW01000014.1, from coordinate 31,678,592 downwards.
CAAGGGCCGAGATGCGCTCCTGGGAGGCGGTTTGGCAACTGGGGGCGGTTCGGGCGAACCCCCCAGTTCGGCCGAACTGGGCTGGGAGCCCAGGCCCACCCCCCAGCACCGCCTCTGTTGTGTGGTGCTCCTGGACCGGCCTCTGATGCGTGGGATTGAGTTGTGTGGGCCCAGGATGACTTGGCATGGGTCTGGGTTGAGTTGGCGGTCGTCCACTTGTCATATGTTGTGTTCGCTTGGTCATCGGTGATGTGGACGGCTTCCGGCGGCCTGTATGGCTAAGGGGGATAACCGGCTGAACGTGTCGTTCGGCCGTTTCTGTCATTTCCGACCCCTATAGCACGTATTTCACAATGTTGTACCTACAAACATGACACTCACCAAAACTCGTGGAACTTTATTAGAAATAAAACCTAAGTACATGGAATGTTGCATATAACCTCATTTATTCCCAAGTATTGGTGGTCGGATTTGGGCTGTAACGACCGCCAAAAAGCTCCCCCAAGCTTAGCTCTTTGCTCGTCCTCGAGCAAAGATATAAACTTAGGCTCGGTGGATCAGGAGTTGCTACAATGTCATTTCTTTTGCAGGTAACTTTATAAACAACTAGTACTCAAAAATACTTGAATCATAGGCAAAGTTTTTAAATCACCTTTTTACCTATGGGGCTTATAGCAATCTCCTTATCTTGGGCGGTTGAAAGGATGAACAGTTTAAATTCAGTTTTATTCCACTCTACTCTTTTCAGGATCCCATCTCAGAATTTTTCATAAGTTTTGAAAACTACAAATTGTTCCTCATTGGCACACTCAATCACTCAAGTGTATTTGAATCCTCACCAAAGGCTTGTGCCTTCTTTTCATCCTAACATCTAATATGACTTTTTGTGTGGCTCAGGGACAAAGGATGAAAGCATGCATGTATCTTATATTTTGCTAAGTCAAAGACCGGATCTCTGAGGAGACAAATCACATCTTAAGATCGAGACGTGCAAGTGTGTGGGTATGAGTGGAGTGGCATATGGTGGAATGGTGGAATGGAATGAGATATGGTGGAATGGTGGAATGGTGGAATGGAATATGGTGGAATGGTGGAGTGGGATATGGTAGAACTCCTTGGATGAAACTCCCTCTCCTTGATTTATTTTTGAGAACATGGGCTATCCTTTACTCTCATATTTTTGCCATGCCACTTGGCATGCTTTTCTTTTTCTCTTTCTTTTTGCCATGCCTTTTGACATGCTTTTCTTTTTCTCTTATTTTTGCCATGCTTCTTTGCCATGCTTTTCTTTTTGTATATCCCATGTCTCTATCAAGAATATTTGTGGAGGGAAATCATAGAACATGGAGCATTTATTTTGTGGATGGATGATGGAAAATGTTTGCTAACTCCCAGTGTAGGAATTGCAAGTGAGAGGTGGTGTGTGTACGTGGGTCTCGATCTTTAAGAATATGAAAGCTTCACTCAAAGGTCACAACAATTTGACAAAGCTCACTAAGATAACAAGCAACATATGAGTAGAAATTTTAAACTAAGCTTATCATATGGCTCTGGTAGGCATTTTGACCAATGAGGAACTTGTTTTATTTTGAAAGCATAAATTTCCGAGATTTTCCCCATACTAAGAGCAGAATAGAACTTAACCAAATTCTCACTATATCAATCCCCACAACAACTTAGACTTGGAATAAAGCATGTGCTCCCACAAGGTTTTCAGGATCATTTTTACTCATGCCATATAACTCAAGCACAATCTAGCAACTAGTTGAAACAAGGTACTTGCAAAATTAGTGACAGAGCAACTATTCATCATTTCCAAGGTGAGAGGCATATGATTCATTCCATGCATAGTTGGGAGTTATTTAATTCAAGGGAAATTTTGTTTAAGAGAAATATTTTTGGTATTTTCATTTTTTTGAATGCAACCTATCATGAAGGGAAATGAAAGGGAAATTAAATGATCAAAGTGCTGGATAAATCGGGACATACCTGGTGGGGGTCCTCCCCCAAGCTTGGACTTTTACTGGTAGGGGTTGAGCCTTGAGAGGTACTGGCTCAGCTGTTCCGCTTGTTCGTGGACGTCGTGTTGGATAGATGACACCATCCCGCTATTCTCTTGATGGTACTGAGAATGGCTGGCTAGTGTGTCCTGGATCTCTCGGGTACGGTCGTCGATGAGCTCGACTCGGTCGGAGATGTAAGACAACTCCCGGCCGTAGTCGAAGCGTGCGGACTGTGAGTATCCAGGGTAGTATGGCTGGGAGGCACTGTCGTATCCCCCTCCATACCGGCTCCCGGACCACTCAGAGTCCGTATCCTGGCAGTAGTCCCAGCGTCCTGAGGTGAAGTAGTTCGGCTCCTGGTGTTGCCCGGAGCCTCCTGCTCCGGATGTCCCAGCGCCGGTGTACATGTCGTAGGTGGCCTCAAAAGCGGAAGTGTGTCGATGCGGCATTTGTGGTGCATCTTCCGGCTCCTGTGAGGTGGCGAGCCCAGCATCACGCCTGGCTCGTCCCCTCGTGACGGGTCCGTCACCTGCAACGTTGTGCCGAGCGGGCTCTCTCCAAGGTGGAGAGTCGTCCGACTCGGTCCTCAACTGAAGAGTTACTTTCGGTGTGGTATACAACCTTAGTGTTGCACAAGGCAGAGGCACTTCAGTTGTATAGCCACGGTAAATCATTGCCAGCGTTGCGTTAGGCGTCCACCGTATCATGTGGGCTTGCACGAAGTGCTCGGCATCCACGACGGAACGCGCTGTCTCGATGTACGTGAGCCGGGCGCCTTGGAGGACGCCCAGGTGGTTAGCGAGGCGAGTGACTAGAGAAGTCATCGCCATGCCACCCGTACGAGAAATATGAGACAGCCGGTGACCAACCATGTCTTTCACAGGTGAATAGGGAATCTGCTTGACCATGGCAAAAAGAACCCGCAACTCGATGGTGTTGACAGGGCGCAAATCTGCCCGGGGGAATACCGTCATAGACACCCAATGATGCATGAAACGCAAAGTGGGGTTATGAATGCTGTTCGTGCGTGGCGCATGACAGTTGGTATCCCCCGAAATCTTTTTCCGAAATGCCACCCGGTCAAATCTTTTAAGTGCTTTGTTCGGGTCTAATGAACAACGACTTGAAAATCCGAGACCCGAACTAAAATCCCTCCAAGAGCAGAAGAACTCTTGGTTGAAGAACCGAAAACGAATCCCCCCAGTTTCAGAAACCAAAGTCGATAGAAATTCAAGGGTGAGCAGGTACGAACCTTCTTCGTTGATGTGCCAGAAATTCTCCTAGCCAATGGCCTGGAAAATTTCCGTGAACTCTACGTCCATCCCCGTGTCCCTGAGCAAATCTTGCTCAAACACACGGGTGTTCTCGAACTCCTTCAGTCGAAGCTCGTTGAAGGTGTTCCGCTCCCTTTTTGTTCTGAGGTTGATGTCACTCTCGCTCAGGAGCTGCCTGGCTGAGGGCGTGGCATGGCCCCATCCCGAGCCGGCTGCTCCGTGCTCGTCCGTGTCCATCCGGCTCGAGCCTCGGGACGGAGCTGGGGAACTCCCAGCATCGTCCGATCGTCGGCCTAGCCGGGCGGAACGACGGAGCGAAGTGAAGAACTTCGACATGATTCCTGCAAAAGGTTAGTGCAACAACAACTACCCGAAGGACTGAATATAGATATAGTTAGCACAAGAAAATCAAGTCAGTCGTTCGAGATAGTTAGTCGTTCTTGCGGGGATGAAAACCACCACAAAAGGTTAGTCGTTCTTGTGGGTGTCGGTGACCATCACAAAATCGTCCGAAAATTCAGCACAAGATCACAACAAATGCATAATACTTTTGGGATTTTCTAGTAATGCAAGTGAACCAAAACTTGAGCAAGAACTTGGGAAGAACTTGACCAAGCACTAGAACAAAGAACTTGAGAGGGAGAGAGAGCTTCCTAGCAGAATTTTCAGAATGTATGAGTGTCTGAATGGTGCAAGGAAGCAAGGAAGCTTGGCCATCAATTTATAGGCCGAGGGGATGGCCTTGGCCAGTTCGCCCGAAGGCTCTGGTTTGCCCGAACCAGGCCTGGTGGCCAAGGCACTCCCATGTGAGTGCAGCACTCACATGCCTTTGTTTCCACTCCAGGTTTGTGCGGCCAACAATTTCCAAGGACATTTTTAGTGGATTTTAGTGGTAGGTGAGATGGAAATGTGACATGACCAAAGTGGAAATTAGTGGAGTTACCCCCATGCTGCCATGTTTGTGATAATTGGTGAGTGTGCAGCCATTTTTAGTGGGGTAGACATGTTTGTTGCTGGTTGGTGGTGATGGTAAATAATTGGAGATGTTCTAGAAGGGATGAAAATGATAAGAAATACCAATTACATCCACCCTAGTTAAAATTTTCAGCATGTGTCCAATTATTTAAACCAAGCTTGCAAAATTTTCTACTCTCTCTCAAATTAATTACTCAAGTGGTTCAGTATTTTGAAAAGGGAAACATGCAAATGCAATTGGAAATTTAAAAATTGGAAGGGAAATATGGGATACATACCGGTTTTCCTCGCGGCGAGAGCTCAGCTTTTAAGTCCGCGAGCGGGACTTCTCCTGTCTTCAGTTGTTCTTGTCATCGTCTGGTCCCGGAGTGGATGACTCGGATGATGCAACCTTCTTCCGCCACATTTTCTTGTTCTTCTTCTTCGGTGTCGGTGGCGGTGGGATCGGCGTCTCTGGAGAATTCCATAGGGCTTGTTCTTCCTCGTATTTCTTTACGAGGAAATCCATTTCTTCTGCACTTGTCGATTTTGTCGGCTCATTCCACTTGAGCTGCTCACCACCGAGTACTTCCAGCTCTCCATTAATGAGAGCCTTAAGGAAACACTCGGCGCTTCTCTGCTCCGGTGTGAGTGGCTCTGTCTTCTTTTCTTCCCGGGGTTGAAACTCGAAGTAAGTCAACCTTCCGTCGATACGGAACGAGATTTCTCTCGCATCCATATCGATCCTAGCCCGGGTGGTGTTCAAGAATGGTCAGCCCAACACAAGGGGAAACGAATGCTCGTTCCCCGTGTCGAGGACAACAAAGTCCACAGGGACATATCGTCCGCAGATCCAGACCGATTATGCCCCCAGACCGCGAAGTTGAATTTGTTATTGATCTTAAGCCTGGTACTACACCTATAGATAAGAGGCCATATAGAATGGGAGTAAAAGAACTAGAGAAACTTAAGGAGGAATTAAGGGCGTTGTTAGCAAAAGGGTATATTCGTCCTAGTTCTTCCCCTTGGGGAGCACCGGTTTTGTTTGTGGATAAGAAAGATTGGACCCAGAGAATGTGTGTGGATTATCGAGCTTTTAATGAAGTGACCATCAAGAACAAGTATCCGCTGCCGAGGATTGATGATCTCTTCGACCAGTTGAAAGGAGCATGTGTGTTCTCTAAGATCGATCTCCGATCCGGTTACCATCAGATGAGGATACGAGTGACTGACATCCCCAAAACAGCCTTCACAACCCGATATGGTCTATATGAGTTCACTGTCATGTCTTTTGGTTTGACAAATGCACCGGCATACTTCATGTATTTGATGAACAGCGTGTTCATGGACTATCTTGACAAATTCGTAGTGGTGTTCATTGACGATATTCTGGTTTTCTCTAAGAATGAGGAAGAGCATGAAGAACATCTGAGGTTGGTGATGCAGAGACTTTGTGAGCATCAGTTGTATGCCAAGCTGAGCAAGTGTGAGTTCTGGTTGAAGGAAGTAGCATTCTTGGGCCACGTGTTGTCCAATGGTGGAGTGACAGTTGATCCGAAGAAGGTTAGTGACGTGTTGAGTTGGAATCCGCCTAAGGATGTAAGTGAAATCAGAAGCTTCCTTGGAATGGCTGGATATTATCGGAGGTTCATTGAAGGATTTTCAAAGATTGCTAAACCCATGACGGCACTATTGGAGAAAAATGCTAAGTTTGTCTGGACTGAGGAGTGTCAAGCCAGCTTTGAGGAGTTGAAGAAGAGACTAACAACAGCCCCAGTGTTGGTTCTGCCCGACATAGCCAAGAGTTTCTCTATCTACTGTGATGGATCTCGTCAAGGCTTGGGATGCGTACTCATGTAGGAAGGCAGAGTAGTAGCTTATGCATCGAGGCAGTTGAGGAAACATGAGCAGAACTACCCGACACACGATCTGGAGTTAGCAACTGTGGTGCATGCGTTGAAGATTTGGAGGCATTACTTGATTGGTCATAAGTATGATATTTACACTGACCACAAGAGTCTCAAGTATGTGTTCACACAGTCAGATCTGAATATGAGGCAACGTCGTTGGTTAGAGTTGATCAAGGATTACGACCTGGAGATTCATTATCATCCAGGGAAGGCCAACCTGGTGGCAGATGCTCTGAGTAGAAGGAGTTACGTGAATAAGATCACGGGACATTGCTTACCGGAGGAACTCAGTTCAGAGTTTGAGAGGATGAGTCTGGGATTTGTGACCAGCGTCACCGAGATGGCAGTAGAACCGACCTTGGAACAAGAGATCAGAAAAGGACAGCTCGCAGATGAGAAGATCAAGGAGATCATGGAACTGGTGGCATTAGGAAAAGCCCCTGGTTTTCGAGTGGATGACCAAGGGACATTGTGGTATGAGAAGCGGATCTGTGTACCAGATATAGTGCAGATCAGGGATGCAATTCTCAGGGAAGCCCATGAATCGGCGTATTCGATACACCCGGGTAGTACCAAGATGTACCAAGACATCAAGGAGAGATTCTGGTGGTATGGATTGAAGCGTGATGTGGCAACCTATGTGGCTCTATGTGACACATGTCAGAGAGTCAAGGCTGAACATCACAGGCCAGTAGGTTTGCTCCAGCCCCTGAAGGTACCTAAATGGAAGTGGGAAGAAGTCGGTATGGATTTCATCACTGGCTTACCTCGCACTCAGAGGGGACTTGACTCGATCTGGGTAATCGTGGATCGTCTGACCAAGGTGGCGCATTTCCTTCCAGTAAAGACCACATATACGGGAGCCAGACTAGCGGAGTTGTATATGGAGAGGATTGTGTGTTTGCATGGGGTACTGAAAAGAATAGTGTCAGATCGAGGTACCCAATTCACATCACACTTTTGGCGACAACTGCATGAGTCTACAATATGGTGCCAGTTGAGTCTACACTAAGCTATAGTTCAGTTCGGCTTAGCGACAACTGCATGAGACAGATGGGCAGACAGAACGGACAAATTAGATATTGGAGGATATGTTGAGAGCATGTGCTCTACAATATGGTGCCAGTTGGGACAGGAGTTTACCGTACGCGGAATTCTCGTACAACAACAGCTATCAGAAGAGTTTGCAGATGGCACCGTTCGAGGCTCTGTATGGCAGAAAGTGTAGGACACCGCTATTCTGGAATCAGACGGGAGAAAGTCAGGTATTTGGACCTGAGATACTAAGAGAGGCAGAGCGACAAGTGCAGATAATCAGACAGAATTTGAAAGTGGCACAATCCAGACAGAAGAGCTATGCAGATATCAGACGGAGGGATCTCAGCTTCGAAGTTGGAGACTTCGTGTATCTCAAGGTGTCACCCATGAGAGGCGTGAAGAGGTTCAACGTCAAGGGCAAGCTAGCACCTCGATACATTGGACCATTCAAGGTACTTGGTCGGAAAGGTGAGGTGGCATATCAGTTAGAGCTACCAGAGAAGTTGGCAGGAGTACATGATGTGTTCCATGTGTCTCTGTTGAAAACGTGCTTGCGAGTACCTGAGGAACAGTTTCCGATTGATGAGCTGAATGTGGAGGAAGATCTTACCTATACTGAGCATCCTGTCAAGATTTTGGAGGAGTCAGAAAGAGTCACCAGAAATAAAGTGGTCCGGATGTGCAAGGTTCAGTGGAGCCGCCATTCAGTGGAAGAAGCGACTTGGGAAAGAGAGGAGGATCTCAGAGCAGAGTATCCACGGTTATTCCCATCCACATCCGAATCTCGAGGACGAGATTCATTTTAAGGGGGGTAGGTTTGTAACACCCTAAAAATGCCTATTTTAAAATTTAGTAATTAAATTTGCTTTTATTTACATTAATGTTCATATTTATCTAAGGAAAATAAATTATTTTTGAGAAAATAAAATTAAATATAAGGTTAGAAACATTTTTGTTGCATTCATGCTGTCTGCATTGTGTTTTGTTTGTGTGCGGTTCAATTGGAATTTAAATTGGAGTACAATAGTTATAGATCATGGATCATTACCACTAGATGCACAGATGCAGCGGAAGCCGTCTCGATGTAGACGAACGCTTCAAAGTGGTCATGCCGTGCAGTTACTCACGTCCATCTTGTCCTGCATGTGCGGTTCGTCCTTGTGCTCCAAGCGCAGCACCTCCGAGGTATCCACACGTACGAGGATGGAACGCCGAACGTAGGTGTACTAGCACCTCACGCGTGGATGTAGGGAACACAGTTCAACGCGGGGGTACTGTTCACGCGATACTGTTCACGCAGGTACTGTGTGGGCGCGGCGGCACTGTTCACCATGCACTATTGTAGCTCGCGGCTACTGTAGCGCTGAGCACTGTTATGGTTTGGGGGCGTCGACGACTGGTCCTTGCACCCCTTGCCCCTCCCACATATATATAGGCCGTACTAATGGGTTGCCATCTCATGGGCCCTATCAGTTAACCTAATCCCTCATGGATCAAGCCCATAAACAAGTCCAATCCGCTTGGCTCTTGGGCATATATCCAATAGTCTCCCACTTGCACTAGAGACAATCACATAGGCAAGTTTTCAGTGTTCCGAACCTCTTAAGTGTGTGACCCTATGGGTTCGCACACACATAGACATGTCCCGAGTACTCCTACTCGGTCCAATAGTTGATAGCGGTCTCTAACAAGACGTGTCAACTCCCATGTGCACGTAAAGATCATATCAGACGAACCATGACAACATCACGTACAAGCTATTCCCTTTGCCTCACGATATTTGGTCTAACTCCAAGTCGACCTCTCTTTCTCGAACCTGTGAGTCGGATCCTTCAAGAGGTTAACACTTAACCTAGCACGGCCATGCATTTCTTGATCCGATCACTCGAGGGGCCCAGAGATATCTCTCTCGTATAGAGAGGGGCAAATCCCATCTTGATTGACCACGCCTCACAGCATGCTTCCTGACAAACCCAAAAACCACCTTTATGACTACCCGGTTATGGAGTAGCGTTTGGTTGTCCCTATGTAGGTCAATTCACATCTTGAGTACATGCGACAATCTCAGGTCTTAGGACAAAGCATACGCGTTGTGAAAAGAGATAAACATACAACAAGATCTCAAGTTGGGTCAGTCCAGCCCCATGTCATACATGTGCCCACATTATTGGTTTGACATCTCCATGTCCATGACTTGTGAAACATAGTCATCAACTAATACATGTGCTAATCAGATTAGGGACAATTTTAGAATAACCATACAAGTAAAGAGTTTCACAAACAATTCACATAATTGCCAATCATATACAAGTTGTCTTTCATGGATATTCAATACTTAAACGATATGTCATAGATACAATACAATCATCCACTCACACTAGAGCTAATCTAGATGATATCTAATACCCATAGCTCTCATGTGTGACTCATGTTTAGGCTGTGGAAGAGCCTTTGTCAAAGGATCAACAACATTCAAATCTGTTTGTATTTTGCATATCTTTATCTCACCCATTCCAACAAACTCTCGGATGAGGTGAAACTTCTGCAGTACATGTTTATTCTTCTGGTGGTTCCTAGGCTCCTTAGCCTGTGCAATTTCCCCATTGTTGTCACAGTAGAGTTCCAATGGGCTAGATGCATTAGGAAACACACCAAGCTCAATGAGGAACTTCCTCATCCAAACACCTTCCTTCGCCACTTCAGAAGCTGCGATGTACTCGGCTTCCATTGTAGAATCAGCCACTGTATGTTGCTTAGAACTTTTCCAGCTTACAGCACCACCGTTTATCGTGAACACGAATCCTGATTGCGACTTTGAATCGTCTGGATCAGTTTGGAAACTAGCATCAGTGTAACCTATTACAATGAGCTCCTCCTCACCTCCATAGACTAGGAACACATCTTTAGTCCTTCTAAAGTACTTAAGAATGCTTTTTACCGTTGTCCAGTGACTTTCACCTGGATTAGACTGGTGTCTGCTCGTAACGCTTAGAGCATATGAGACATCTGGGCAAGTACTTATCATGGTATACATGATAGACCCAATTGCCGAAGCATAGGGGATCTTACTCATGCGCTCCCGCTCATCAGCCGTCGAAGGACACTGAGTCTTTCTGAGGTGTACGCCATGTGACATAGGCAAGAACCCTTTCTTGGACTGTTCCATGTTGAACCGTTTCAACACCTTGTTAATGTAAGTATCCTGACTTAATCCTTTAAGCCTTCTTGATCTATCTCTATAGATCCTTATGCCCAAAATGTATGCAGCTTCCCCTAAGTCCTTCATAGAAAAACTTTTTTTCAGTGAAGTCTTAACAGATTCCAGCATTGGAATATCATTCCCAATCAACAATATGTCATCCACATACAAGATTAGAAATGCAACAGATCTCCCACCTTTCTTGTTGTAAACACAAGCCTCTTCCTCATTCTGATGGAAGCCAAATCCTTTGACTACCTCATCAAAATGAAGGTTCCAACTCCGAGATGCTTGCTTTAACCCATATATGGATTTTTGAAGCTTGCATATTTTTTCAGCATTAGTTGGATCAACAAAACCTTCGGGTTGTATCATATATACATCCTCATCCAGGTTCCCATTTAGGAAAGTTGTTTTGGCATCCATCTGCCATATCTCATAATCAAAATATGCAGCTATTGCTAGAATAATCCGAATAGATTTAAGCATCGCTACTGGGGAGAATGTCTCGTCATAGTCAACTCCTTGAACTTTTCGAAAACCTTTTGCAACAAGTCGTGCTTTGTGGATGTGAACATTTTCATCCACATCTCTCTTTCTCTTAAAGATACATTTGCACTCGATGGGTCTCACACCATCAGGCGGGTCAACCAAGTTCCAAACTTGATTGTGTCCCATGGAAACTATCTCGGATCTCATGGCACTTTGCCATTTCTCGGAATCTGGGTCCATCATTGCTTCCGCATAGGTCCTAGGCTCATCGTTTTCCATCAACAATATGTCGCACTCTCCCGTAACTAGGAGATTCTTTATTAGTTGTGCGACGTGGCCTATCCGACCTTCGTGGTTGTGGCGGTTCTTATCTTGCCACAGGTGCCTCAACTTTTTCTGCTACATTAGCATCACTCGTAAAGTCTTGCCTCATAGGCTCATCTCAAACTACTTCAAGATACACCTTCTGTCCACTTTTCTTGCTTTTGAGAAACTCTTTCTCTAAGAAAACACCGTTCCTAGCGACAAACACTTTGCCCTCTGATCGGTTGTAGAAATAATACCCAATTGTTTCCTTTGGATATCCCACGAATATGCACTTGTCCGACTTGGGTGTAAGCTTGTCCGACAGAAGTCACTTGACATATACTACACAGCCACAAATTTTTAGAAAAGACAAACTGGGAGTCTTGTCAGTCCATATCTCATATGGTGTCTTATCCACGGACTTAGACGGTACCCTATTTAGTGTGAAAGCTTCTGTTTCTAGAGCGTAACCCCAAAACGACAAAGGTAAGTCTGACTGGCTCATCATTGATCATACCATGTCCAACAAGGTTCGATTACGTCGCTCAGACAAACCGTTCCTCTGAGGTGTTCCAGGTGGCGTAGGCTGCGGAACAATTCCGCAACTCTTTAGATGAGTGCTAAACTTGTGGCTCAAATGCTTGCCTCCATGATCAGATCGAAAGGCCTTAATTTTCTTGCCACGTTGATTTTCAACTTCATGCTGAAACTCCTTGAACTTTTCAAAAGTTTCAGACTTATGCTTCATTAAGTAGACATGACTCATATCTACTAAAATCATTAGTGAAAGTTATGAAGTACTGAAATCCACCTCTAACTGTCGTGCTCATTGGTCCACACACATCCGTATGTACGAGTTCCAACAAGTCTTGCGCCCTTCTAAGAAAAAAGTGTGAAGGGCGCCTTGGTCATCTTGCCTAGCAAGCAAGCTTCGCATGTCTCGTATGATACAAAATCAAACGAAGTTAAAAGTCCATCAGAATGGAGCTTCTTCATGCGCTTCTCACTTATATGACCTAAACGACAATGCCACATATAGGTATGATTCAAATCATCTAGCCGAGGCCTTTTAGCACTTATATTACAGATAGGTGAATCATCAAGATTTAAAATAAATAACCCATTCACAATGGATGCAAGAGCCACAAACATGCCATTCTTAGAGATCACACAACCATTGTAGTCACTCATAAATGAACAACCATCCTTCATCAAACATGAAGGAGATACAATGTTTCGACTCAAACTAGGAACAAAATAACAATTATTCAACTCCATAATAAATCCTTACGGGAGGTGAAGTTGCATCGTCCCGACGGTCAACGCGGCAACTCTTGCATTATTGCCCACACGGAATTCAACTTCTCCTCTTCCCATGCTTCTACTTCTTATTAGTCCCTGCATCATATTGCAAATATGAACAACCAATCCGGTATCAAATACCCAGGAATTAATACTAGAATCAGCGAGGAAAATGTCTGTAACATGAAGTGTACTTGAAGTGGAAGTACCCTTACTTCCCTTTCTTTTCAAAGAAGCTAAGTACAACTTGCAGTTTCTTTTCCAGCGACCCAGTTCATGACAGTGAAAGCACTCATTATCACAAGCTAGTACAGCTTTAGCCTAGGGTGCTGGCTTAGATATCCCATCTTTAGCCTTACCCTTATTCCAATAATTACCTTTCTTAAAGGTAGGCTTGTTAATGTCACCCTTTGTTGGTAATGGGGTTTCTAGAGTGTTTTCCTTTTTCTCAGCCCTGAGAACAATTCTCAGGTTGCGTATCCAATCCGCATAGTTTGTTCCATTCAACTTATCCTTCTCAATGACCGAACACAAAGAAAATGGTGTGCTAGGTGCCATTGATCTACAACAGAAAATAATGCAAAATACTAAGACAAAATATCTATGACAGAGTAAATCACATTAAACAATTTAAGATAATCTACTCACACTAAAATCAATATCCCTCCATTGGTACTTAGTGATTCAGGATCCACAACTAACAAGTCCACTAGTGAGCATTAGCATCACCGCTAGAAGACATGGTAGATCGGTAAGCAACTCTTTGCTAATCATATCACATATGACTCCTGTTGTTGGGTGATATCTCTATGTCTCGGCTCCCAACCTTTATGCACCAAGGTCCTTAACCGTTAAGATGACCTTGTCTAAGTTAACCAACCCTTTGTGCGAGTAAGTATTCGATACGAACCCATCTAGTCAAGGAAAACTAGTGGCACCCTAATTTCATAGACCCACCACCAATTATACAAGACATGTGATGGTGCAAGGTTTAGTTGGAAGGGCATTCGGAACTTAAACATTGTCGAGGGATCGTTCTACTTCTACCGTCGCATGCAAAAAATAACCATTATCATCGCATATGTAGAAGTAAAACAATAAGAACGACTTTCACATAGTAATGACACGGTATGGCCCATTCACACATGGTGATCTCTATCTCCATTGTACTGTCCATGATGATGATCCCCATCTCCATGATCCATGTATGTCATCCTCCAATGATGAGTCCTCCAAGAACTATCTAACGCATGCTAGTAAAGTAAATTACACAACCGCGCATTAGATCATCACAAGTTGACGCGCAGGCCATTACATCAAATGGACAATACATATGGCTCAGCCGTATTGCCCTACTCACAACAAGTTAGCCAATTACGACATCCAAACTTAAATCACCAAAAACTCCATCTTCCCAGCCTTATTTTGCAAATCTAAATTTAGCAAAAGTGCCGTTGGCAGACGAAATCATGTGTAAAATTGTCTGTAGGTGATTTTTCATATAAAATCGTCTCAATCCGAGGTCGTATGCAAAAGTTATGACTGTTTTACGAACAACCTGTCTTTCGTGTAAAACACGGCACGGTAGCGGATCCAATCTACACCGCCGCGCATCACCATGCGCCTGGCCACTGACCTAAGTTCGATTCGACCAATCCAATTGATCTCCATCTCACCATGACTGGGTTTACATGTATCACTTACCTCTGATGGCGGAATTCTGACCGGTAGGAGCAATTCGTTACACGATCATCATAGCAAGATCACGAACCGATCAGAGACTCATCTACAGCCAACCATATCTCCATATGCACACATCAGAACCTATAATGAGACAGCTATTGCCCTGATACCACTAAAGGGAAACGAGGAGGCTACGCTAGCACATACAAAAACTCGTTTACCCGAAAACAGGAACATCCACAGTTATATATCACGGATCGTTACCACTAGGCGCGCAGATGCAGCGGAAGCTGTCTCGATGTAGACGAACGCATCAAAGTGGTCATTCCATGCAGTTTCTCACGTCTGTCTGGTCCTACATGTGCGGTTCATCCTTGTGCTCCAAGCGCAGCACCTGGCATCCACACGTACGAGGATGGAACGCCGAACGTAGGTGTACTAGCACCTCACGCGTCGCTGCAGGGAACACTGTTCACCGCGGGGGTATTGTTCACACGATACTGCTCACGTGGGTACCGTAGCGCGCAACAGCACTGTTCACCACGTGTTACTGTAGCTCGCGGCTACTGTAGCGCCGAGCACTGTTAGGGTTTGGGGGCATCGACGACTGCTCCTTGCACCCCTAGCCGCTCCCACATATAAATAGGCCGTACTAATGGGCTGCCATCTCATGGGCCCTATCAGTTAACCTAATCTCTCGTGGATCAAGCCCATAAACAAGCCCAATCCAATTGGCTCTTAGGCATATATCCAATACAAACCGCCTCCAGGGATGAATTGCAGGCGTCCAAGAGCAAGGCGGTGGAATCCTGGGTTTCGACCGAACCGACCTGGTTCGGCCGAACTGACCGGAACCGACCCTAGGGTCCCTTGAATGCTACTCCAGCTCCACCACCTCTTGGCCACTATAAATGATGAGGTCCTTCACCTGGTTTCAGACACCACTTGGGAGCAAGTCTCCAATCACTCTCTTTGAAGATGTAGAGTTAGCCTATTCTAGCTGGGAGTTAGAGTCAGGGTCGAGCTTCGCTCGGGGTTCCGGAGCCGTCTTCTCGAGTTCTGGTAAAGCTCTTGTATCTTTTATTTTTCTTTATGCAAGAATGTGAGTATTTAATATAGGCAACATATCAGGTGAAAACCAACCCCTCCGTGTAAACTTTGGAAACCACAATCTGATCCACACGATGTTGATCCAATGAGCCTTCCACCTCCCATGCATGTCCCCATGCATGTTGGTTTTGTCAAACCCCTTTCCCATCTTCCCTGTGATTTTGCAAATTCCACCTCCCACCTCCGATACATGTTGGTTTCTAAAGTTTACACAGAGGGGTTGGTTTGCACTAAATATGCCCCCTTTAATATATTATCTTCCGCATTTCCTTGAGTTATTTATTCTACATTTATTTCACGGATAATTGTGGAATGTCTAGCCTTGGTTATAGCTGTTGTAGTCTGGTTCTAGAAGTTCTCTCCTAATTCTTTGTCTTAGCTGGTTCCTCATTTCTGCTCAATACTTACAGTGAATTGTCACTGGGGTATTGACATGATTGCTTGCTCTTTCTAGGAGAGTGAGTAGTTATTGTCTAGCATAGGTGTGGTGCCTAGTCTAGATAGTAACTGTTGGCGGTCATTACGACATGTTTTCGACCACCAATACTCGGGAATAAAAGAGGATATATGTGACATTCCATGTACTTAGGTTTATTTCTAATAGAGTTCCACGAGTTTTGGTGAGTTACACTTGAGCAGGTACAACAACGAGAAATACGTGCTATAGGGGTCGAAATTGACCGATTCGGCCGAACGACTCCGTTCGGCCGGTTACCCCCCTTAGCCGTGCACAACATCGGGAGTCATCCACGTCAACAATGACCAAGCAGATGATGACGCATGACACGTGGGCGACCGCCACATCATCCTGGGCCAGATCAACATGAAGACCATCACCAGAAGCCAGCCTAGGGGGTTCCAAGACCAAAGGTGGTGCTAGGGAGGCCAGCCACGGGCCAGGGCCGGTTCGGCCGAATCTTCCAATTCGCCCGAAACGACCCCAGCACCAGAATCGACCAAGGGGGGGAATCTAGGCCGTGGGAGCAAATGGCAGTGCATCCAAGGGTTCGGCCGAATCCTAGGATTCGCCCGAACCCGGGCCAATTCGCCCGAATCACCAGGGGGTACCCCCTAGTTCCCTTGGCCGCCACTCCTCTCCGCCATCCTAGTTCACCTATAAATGTAGTGGCATTTCACTTGTAACACACACACTCAAGCCAAGGAGCTCTAATTCCACTTCTTTCTAGTAGAGTTAGAATAGTTTAGTTGGGAGTTAGAGTTGAGTCAAGCTGTGCCTCGGAGGTTCCGGAGTCGTCTTTAGAAGCTCTGGTATAAGCTATTGTATCTTTTCCTTTTCCTTTTGTAAGACTTCGAGTTATCACTATAGTTATCTTTATCACTTTGCCATTGTCATTAATAGCTTGCTTCTACTTTATTCTAGTTGCATCTATATCTTGTTTAGACTATAGTTAGTTGTAGCTCTAGTGCTTCAAGATCTTTATTAAGTCTTTGTCTTAGCTGGTTCTTCGATCTTGCTCAATACTTGTGGTGAATTGTCACTAGGTTATTGACAAGGTTACTTGCTCTTGCTAGCGGAGTAAGTAGTTGTTGACTAGTGTGGGAGTGGTTCCCAGACTAGCCAGTGACCTTAGTTGGTTCCCACGTCTACGGAGGTGGTAGCCGTTAGGTGGTGACAGTCGTATACGGCCTACGTAGTCCATCACGTTCGTCGTGGCCTGCAGGATCCCAGAGTGTAGGATTGGTGACACCCTTTTCATCCCTTTCCGTGTGTCATAGGTTCTATTGTCCCGACGCTAAGATATTAGAGTTAACCCTGATCTCAGAGTACTTGCTCTTCAGCCACTATATCTATAAGCCCGAGTGACATAGGTAGATAAAGTACCTAGGATTCCTCTATCTCTTCTCGTTGTCCTCCCAACTATCTATTCCTTCTCTTTCCTATCCGAGCCACCCTTGAGCTGTCTGTCACGGTATAACCACTCCTATCCAATACCGTTTATCCCATGTCTGGCTAGTAGTGTACCCTTCTCTGATAGTCTCAAATATCTATTTGCTAGTAATCTTGCCAAAGCTTTCCTGCGGAAATATAAATTATGATACCTCGGATTACTCCATGGTGAAGTGCTACAACGGTAATTCTGTGTGCTTGCATAATATTTATATATTTTACTAAGCCATAAGAAAAACCACTGAAACACTCCTTACCCAGTACCTGGATTAACAATCCTGATATTGGATCGTAAGAAGTGCCAACAAGCATTTCTGGCGCCGTTGCCAGGGAAGCAATTGGCTAGATACTTTCAAACCTTTATCTCGAGCTATCTTAGTTGAGTATACCACTACTCAAGCATGTTTATCCTTGCTCTATTTCGTTGGTCTTGGGAAGCAGAGCAGTGCATGACTGGTTTCCAACTACCGCCAAACTACTAGGAAAATCCTGAGTCTCTTGTGAGGAAAGTGCGACCCCGTGTTGTACCTCCTCAGAAGCAGCTCATTCCGACGAGCCCAGTCTTTCCTGTCGTTGACCTACCTTCATCGAGGATGGCAAGCAAGACTGTTGACGTAAAATCCGCACTTCACGCCAAGCACACAGCAAGCCGAATTAGCTAGCTTTACACGTGGCCCGAGCGTTTGAATCCGAAAGCGTGCCAGTCAATTTTCCTGAAAACTGACAAAGGGAGAAAAGATGTTCAAATAACACCTGGAACGTGCCAGGTAATACCAGATAGTTCCATAATTGTGGTTACGGAGCCAGTTTCGAACGACATATAGCTATAGAAAAGCTATCTGTCGGCAGTTAAAGCATCATTCGGCAATCGGCAAAGCACGCAGGGAGCGCACTGCCGAATGCGTGACGTAAGCATGACGAAAGATCGGTAGTTGACTGAATAAACATTGTAACGTATATTCATAACCGATTAACGGGGAACAGAGCATGATAGATAAATAAAAGGGCGAAAACATGACCATAATTTCATAATAAACAAGAATGCATAGACTAAAAGCACTAGTCTACCGCATGTCTAGGTACTTTTCAACCCGTCGAGCATGAAACAAGCAAGTTAATCCACCGCATGATACGACTTGCTTGGAATCACACCACCAACCAAGAATAGATCAATCCACCGCATGATATACTCTAATCGTGGAAGGCTAAAAGCATTCTTTATTTAAAACAAAACCGTGAACATGTTTCACTCGTGGCGATACTGCCGAATACAGCCATATAGCCGAATCGGGTTCCATGAAGAAGGAACATGCTTCGTTGATGATGATAAGTCTATCAGATCGAATCGAATTCTAATCCACCGGATGATTAGCTCTAAGACGACCCAAAAACCTGCATCCGCCGCATGATGCCCGGTTCTGTCAAGATCTACACAAGACCAACGAGCTTGGACCCGCAACACGTGGCAATCTAGATTGACTTCGAATTCGGCTATGGAAACGCAGCGCATTATGAGCTAGAACCGAACCTAACCAATCTAGACTGGGCAAAAGAGTGTTGTAATGAATTAAACATAAAGGTAAAATCCAGAGCAACACGTGGTAACTTAATAGATCTATCAGATCT
This sequence comes from Echinochloa phyllopogon, assembly GCA_033239725.1. Classification (NCBI taxonomy): domain Eukaryota; kingdom Viridiplantae; phylum Streptophyta; class Magnoliopsida; order Poales; family Poaceae; genus Echinochloa; species Echinochloa phyllopogon. The sequence continues at coordinate 31,659,786 of BTCW01000014.1, read as the reverse complement.
TGCCAAAATCCAATAGAACCGATAACTTGTTCCAAGCTAAAACTTAGCCCACCGCATGGCTCATGATCTAACAATGGAACCTTCCTGAACCAAAGCCTAAATCCACCGCATGATACTAGGCATGGTGCAGGGTTGCCGGTACTTACGGAGGTCGACGGATCGATGATTCCTCTCGAAGAACTCGACGACTCGACTAAAGGACTCGAAGTTGGCACGGGGCCGGTTTGTTGTATGATTGATTCTCTCTTTTACAATTACCACGGGTTTATATTTATACCCAGGTTTCGACACGACTCCTAATCGATTACGATTACATTATTTATTTCCTAAAAAAGATAAACGCCGGGGCACCGTATCCGTCTTGCATTCCAAGTTAAACCAGCCTTTTTCCTTATACTTGATCCACGTCATCACGTGCCCCCGAATGCCTTTTGCGAAACAGTTCTCTTGCCGAATGACGATGCATTCCCGACCGCAGAACGTCTTTACCGAATGCTCTAGGAAAAAACTCCTTCGCCGAATGATATCTTTTCAACGAATCCGGCCCACATGTCAGCTTCTTCCTGGTGCCAATTTTTGGTGTCAACACATGCCCCTTCAATTTCGGGATAAAAGATAATTTTATCTCGGAATTGACCAGAAGCACTCAACATTCCCAAGTTAGTTCTGCTCGACACCCGCTTCTCCTTTTGAATCTTTAGAGCTCTCGTCCGGATCCGAACCCTAGGTTATCGACTTCCAAGATTCAATCTTCAAATGGCGAACCAAGATTTTGCCCTCCAGGTAAGCTTCAATCCCCTCAAGCACATTCGGTATTCTTCTTTCGATTTGCATTTTAAACTTCCTCTCATCTCTCTCCATTCTTGATAGGCACTAGCTGCCAAAATCCTTATCCCCGTTGAGGAAAAAGCTCCATCCTACTTCCTCGGCCCTGTAGGGAATTCAGATCCTTCCGAACTCATCGCGGCTGAATCTCAGAGGGTTCCTTTCAAGATTTCATTAACAAAATCTCATGAGTGGCAAGACGCCTTCAAGAACTGGCCTTTGCCCCCAATTGCCGGCTGGAGAAATTGGTACAAAAGGATATCTGATGACAAAAACCCCCAAACACGGAACTGGGACCATCTGCGTATTTCTCATTGCCTGGAGCTGTCAGTAGCCAAAACACCAAAGAACGAGAACCTTCTGATTGCAGCTTGCCATTTTTGGTCCAATGGTGCAAATGCTTTTCTTTTCGGTCATGGCCCAATGTCTCCTACTTTGGCCGATGTCTACATGATGACCGGCCTGAACGTTACAGGAACTATATATCCATATGACCACAAAGGTTCCTCCAAGCAGACAGGAGTAAAAACAGGGGTTGGATACAAGAGATACATCCAGAACCATATGTCTGATGGCCCTCTGACTGATGTCGAATATAGAGCCTTCCTGAACATGTGGCTATGCAGATCAGTCTTCTGTGGCAAAGCCAATGAGCCAACACTGAATCATATCATGATGGCTGAAGAGCTGGCTGCCGGAAAACTCATTCCACTTGGGAAATACCTCCTGGGAAGTGTCTACCATATGCTCAATCAAACCACCCACCTGATGTATACCAGCAAGAAAATCCCATGTGTCAATGGTCCTTGGTGGTTTGTCCAAATGTGGCTGCAGTTGCACATGCATCAAATCGTCGCTATTGATCTCAACAGCCGAGACTTTCCTTCAATTAATTACAAAGAAGGAGAAACCCGGAGAACCAAAGGTTGTCAAACCTATGGAGAAGCTGCCTCCACTGTATCTATCAACAAGAACATCGGTGAACTGTTTGAGCTCTTCTTCAAAGGCTTTGCTCATCCTCTTTGGTTCCCATATCTGGACAATGACAACCTCACTCTCCCTTGCGAATTCAGCTTTGAAACTGGATGCACTGATGTACAATCTACAGCGATCTTCAATGCCTTCATCCAGCCCTGCATCCTGCCAGCCGAATTCTGTGGAGGAAGGCTGGTTCAAAGCACTTATGAATACTATCAGCCAAACATGATGGCTAGACAGTTGGGATGTGGCCAAGTGCCCCCTAGGCTATTTCTTCACGAATTTCTCAAGCCTAGGGAGATTGTCAAGGATTCCACAGAGACAAGAAGGATTTTTACTTATAAATGCTGCGGAACTATCTATGCACCTGATCCTTTTGTGCCAATAATATCTGCCCATCCTTCTTTCACTCTCTGGTGGCAAGAACTCCATGATCATATCTTCAACATGCCAATTCATCCCTTCTGCTTCGAGTTAATGCCCGATTATCAGCCAACTTCAGAGGTAATACACTTATCCCTTCATCCGTCAATAATATTAACCCCGATTGATTCTGATTCTGTCATTTTCTACAGGATATAACACATGCCCCTCTTGCCAGGGCGATCTTGTACAAAGCTGCAGGCCCAATATCTGCTTTGGGGCACCAATCTCCTACCTTGGCTCAACTGATGGCTAGACAGGCTTCTCTAGATCCAATACTTACTAGACCATCATCTGTCAAGAGGAAAACCCTTTCTTTAACTGCTCCCTTAGTTGTAAAGAAGAAAAGAACAAGCAGCAAAAAAGTTATCAAGGTCAAAGCCTTCTTCCTTTGACCATAATGCCATTGGTATTTTGCTCAGCTTTATCTCTTCCTGATTTCAGGTCAGAGAACAGCAACTAGCAATCAGTACAGATCTTGCCGATGCTTCATTGACTGGTAAAATTCCACCACTTTATCCTCTTAACTTCTCTTTCATCGGCACTCATTCTTTGTTAACTGCAGAACAATCTTCAATGGATCCAATCTTGGAAAGCTCTTCTTCTCATCACGATTCATCTTTAGCTTTGCAACTTCTTCCTCAATCAGAAGCATTATCTTCACCAAGAAATCTTCCAGCTTCTCCTCAGCAAAATACACAGAATCCTCCCATTGAGCCTGAAAGGCTTCCTTCCCCCATTCAGGAAGTCAGGAACGAGGTAAACAAAATCATTCAACTTTCTCTACCCTTTTTCTCAGCGGATTATTACTAATTCGGCAAGACCCCCCTTTTTTTTAGGAGAAATCCATTTCATCATCCAGCTATTCTTTTGCTGTGGACGACTTGGTTGCCGAACAAGGGGAAGAAACATCTTCTGGCCAAACTCTGTCAGAAGAAAATCAAACAAAACTGAAAGATATCCTTGCTTTGCTGCACAAGAGTATCCAAGATCAAGTCAAAGATGCTGATCTCTTAAGGGATGTATTGGACTCAATTGACCAAGAACTCCCTGATGATATCAAAACTTCTTTGGAACCAGTTTCTCATTTGGATCAACAATACGCTGCAGTAAAGCAGGCTCTAAAAAACCAATCTTCTCAACCAGTTCTAGAACAAAGGAAATCCACAGCCAAACAATCTGTGAAAGACCTGCATACTCAAGCTCAGAACAGCAAAGAATTACTGATCAGATTAGAATCTGAACTTGAAAAGAAGAAGGCCAGAAAAGCTGCACTCGAAGCCGAATTGAGAGATCTATCGGCCGAAATTGAAGCTGATGAGAAGAAGATGGCTGAGCTTCCCAAACTAACAGAGAAGATACGAAAGGAAGCTTCAGCAGCTCTGACCGAAGAAAAACAACTCAAGGCAAAGCTTGTTGCTCTGGCTAAAACCCAAGAAGCTGATAAAAACTTATTAGAGAGTATTAGCAATATGATATCAGATGCTAAAAATGTAATCTCAAAGTACTTGGGCTTGTAATTGTAACAAACAGTCGATAGCCGAATGCTTTATCAATCCTGCAATCTTGCCATTTCTTGTCTCTGTTTTTTTTTCATTGTGGACAACTCATTCGGCAAAGCTGGCTATAACAGTGTCAGACCCGAAAACGCTTCAAACACGACATAGCCGAATCTCATTCAGTCAAAACTGAATACGACTCGGTAAGAATCCCAAACGACATGGAAATCGATCGGTTGGAAAATCCTTTCCACCTTCCGAACTCCTTGGGATATGCACCACAATCTTCGGCCACGATCTCTTCGTTAGTTCCATAAATAAGAACCTTGAGCGCTCCTAATCCTTTATCAAATCCTCCGTCTCCCAAGCTTTCTGCTAGCCTGAGCCCCCTCTTCTTCGAGCACAGTAATCTCCAGAAAACCCCAATGACCAACAACAGCGGAAGACGCCCGGCCGTCGACGAAGCTGAAGGGAGCCGCGCCAGTGCTCGTCGGAGGTGATGACTGTCTGCCTCTCCTTATCCTTTCCTCCAGATTTTGCCTTATTCTCAACTTTCTTTGTGCTTTCAGGCTCATCCAATGGAACCCCGTTACTGCCTTGACTGCGGCTCCGGCTGCAGCGGGTGATTCTTCGGAGTCATCTAGCCGATCCCCCAGGCCCAACTGGGATCTGCGCTACTCAGATAGCGATGCCCGCCGATTCAAGCAGGAATGTGACGACACTCGGCATGAGCTGGAGGTCATCTCCAAACAAGCCGGGATCGCAGACCTAGAGTGGCAACACCAGCGCAAGCAGCTGCTCGAGACCATCGACGGTAATTTCTGCGGTTCGCTTAACTTCAATCTGACCTTGGACTAACCCGCCGTTGCCTCGTAATCCTACAGATCGCGACGCCGAACTTGATCAGCTGAAGACATTGGTTGAGTCTTTGGCAAACAAGGTGAATGCTCCTGGGGACACGCCAGAAGCTCGCCTCGGTGCAGTGGCAGGCCGTATCGATGAGGTGGCCTTACACGGCGTCCGTTTGGGCACTGCCGCAGGCCTAGTCGCCATGTCGACGCACACTGGCATTGACTATTCCAGGCTACCGTCCGGCTTTGCCAATGGCAATCCGGAGGAGATCGGCGATATTGAGGCCTCCATAGATCGCCTTGATGCTCATGGCGTCGCCATTGCCGATTTCATTCATCCCCAGTCTGTTCTGAACAGGTTGTCCCATTAGTTTGTACTAGGGATTATGGAATTTCGGCAATAAAACTTATCTTTTGCAGTCTTTTTTTTTGTGATAACTTAGTCAAACTCATGATGCAAAATATTTGTACTAAGGGCAATACATTCTGGTATTGGCCATTTTCCTTCTGTTGGCATTTGTTCTGAAGGCGGCTCCTTCCCGAATGCCGGCTGTTTCAGTTGTCCTGGCATTGAATATTTCAATCAGCGATCAACCTCAATACTAGGATAATATTTCTTCAAGTATCTCCCATTGATAGCAGCAGTAAACTCTTCTCCTAGCAAAGTTTTCAGGACATATGCATTTCCAGGCACGCATCTGACCACTCTGAAAGGACCTTCCCAATTTGGAGACCATTTACCGAATGCACTGTATTTAGTTCCAATCGGTAATATTGCTTTCCAAACTAAATCTCCTTCTGCAAATTGCTTGACTTTCACCTTCTTGTTGTAATATTTAGCAACTCGCATTTTATTTTTCTTAACATTTTCCAAGGCCCTGAGACGAATCATATGCAAATCTTCTAATTCATCCATCATTAAATCATTATAATCTTTAGAACTTAAATCCTTTTGCAACTTTATCCTCCTTGAGTCTGACCGCATCTCCCATGGCAAGATAGCATGATGTCCATATACCAATTCATAAGGAGACGTCTGTGTAGCCCCATGTGGAGCCATTCGGTAAGCCCATAAAGCCTCATTGAGTACCGAATGCCACTTTCTCGGCTTCTGATCAATCTTCTTTTGTATAATTTTAATAATAATCTTGTTAGAAGCTTCTGCCTGACCATTAGCTTGGGCATAATAAGGAGAAGAATTCAACAACTTGATGCCCGTACTTTCAGCAAAATTTCTAAACTCTGAAGATGTAAACTGAGTTCCTTGATCTGTGGTGATTGTTTGAGGAATTCCAAATCTGTAAATGATATGTTATTTAACAAATTCAACCATATTCTCTGATGTCACCTTCTTTAATGGAATCGCCTCAACCCACTTAGTAAAATAATCGGTTGCTAAAAGCACAAACTTATGCCCCTTGCTAGATGGAGGATTTATTTGGCCAATCAAATCTATTCCCCACCCTCTGAATGGCCATGGCTTGATAATCGGATTCAGAACTGATGCTGGAACTCTCTGAATGTTTCCAAATCTCTGACAATCTTGGCATCCCTTGTAATATTCAAAGCAGTCTTCTAGCATTGTGGGCCAATAGTACCCAGTTCTCCTAATAACCCATTTCATTCGGTAAGCCGATTGATGTGCTCCACACAGCCCATCATGCACTTCACTTATCAGCCTTTTTGCTTCTTCTTGATTTAAGCAATGTAACAGCACCCCATCCAAGGATTTATAATATAAATTATCATCAAGAAGAACAAACTTTAAAGCTTTATACCTGAGCTTTCTAGAAACCTTTCGGGATGGATTCTCCAGATAATCAACAATTTCTTTTCTCCAATCATCTTCTGCCAAATTACTCCCGAAAGCATATACATCATTAGCAAAAACTTCTTGAAGCTCTCTATAACCCGAAGCACTTTGAGCTAATCTGTTCGCCTCTCCATTGTCTCTCCTAGGAATATGCCGCGGAATTACTGACTGAAACTCCTTTAAGATTTGCTTGCATTCCTCATAGTAATTCCTTAATATATCGTTTCTGCACTCATATTCGCCATTTAGTTGCTTTATGACTAATTCTGAATCTCCAAAAATTTCAACTGCAATGGCCTTTGCTTCTCTCAAGTATTGAAGTCCTCTGAGCAACGCTTCATACTCGGCTTGATTATTAGTGACAGTAGGTTGAATAGGAATAGCAAATTCAAATACCTCTCCTCTTGGCGAAATTAACAAAATACCTACTCCACCACCTTTGTCACATGAAGATCCATCGAAGAATAATACCCAAGGAGTAATTTCAAGCAAATTAGTTGATGAATCGCGATGTTCAGTAATGAAGTCAGCAATAATCTATCCTTTAACAGCTTTTGCCGATTCAAACCTTAACTCAAATTCAGACAAAGCTAAAATCCATTTGCCAATCCTTCCGTTCAAAATCGGCATAGACAACATGTGCTTTATCACATCAAATTTTGAATACACAATGCATTCGGCATGTAGCAAGTAGTGCCGAAATTTTGTACAGGAGTAGTAAACACATAAACAAAGTTTCTCGGTAGCCGAATACCTCGTTTCGGGATCAAGCAATTTCCGGCTAAGGTATGCAACTACCCTTTCCTTTCCCTCAAATTCTTGTATGAGGGCCGATCCAATAGTTTGGGCATCGGCCGCCACGTACAACTTAAAAGGCTTGTTTAGCTGTGGAGGTACCAATACTGGTGGTTCTTTCATGTATTCCTTGATCTCATCGAAAGCCTTTTGTTGTTCGTCACCCCATATAAACTTCTGATCCTTCTTGACTTTTAGCAGTGAAGAGAAAGGCAACACCTTTTGTGATAAGTTTGATACGAATCTTCTTACGAAATTGATCTTGCCAAGTAATGACTGTAATTCCTTAAGATTAGTTGGAGGAACAACTTCATCAATGGTTTTCATACTTTTCTTGCCAACTCCTATTCCTCCTTCATGCACCAGAAATCCCAGAAATTCTCCTGCCGAAACTCCAAAAGCACATTTATTTGGGTTCATCTTGAGCCCATGTTTCCTAGTGCACTCTAGAGTTTTCCTTATGTCGGCCAAATGTGCTTCATGATCCAATGACTTAATCACAACATCATCGATATATATTTCCACAATCTTGCCGATCAACTCATGAAAAATATAATTCATGGCTCTCTGATAAGTTGCACCAGCATTCTTCAAACCAAACGTCATGACAACCCATTCAAACAACCCTATATGTCCTGGACATCTGAAAGCTGTTTTCGCTATATCTTCTAATGCCATAAAAATTTGATTGTACCCTGCATTACCATCCATGAAACTAATCACTTTATATCCAGCAGCAGCATCAACCAACGAGTCAGCAATAGGCATTGGATATCCATCCATGGGTGTAGCTCTGTTCAGATCTCTAAAGTCTATGCAAACTCTCATCTTCCCATTTTTCTTGTACACAGGAACAATATTAGAGATCCATTCTGCATATCTGCATGGCCGAATAAAATTTGCTGCTATTAATCTTTCCACTTCTTTCTTCACATCGGTCAACACTTCATCTTTGTAGATTTTTCGGGGTGGTTGCTTGTAAGGTTTATAACCAGGCTTGATCGGCAATCGATGCTCAACAATGGAACGATCTAGACCAGGCATCTCTGAATAATCCCAAGCAAAGCAATCTTTGTATTCTTTTAACAACTCAATCAACCTTTCTCTGAAAACTGAATCCAAGCTAGCACTGATGAATATCGGCCTTGGTTTGTCACCGTCTCCAATGTCTACTTCTTCTAATTTATCAGCCGACACAAATCCACGTCCTAGCTTCCCATCAGTCCCATCGATTGGATTATCCATTAAAAATTACTAAAAGAGCCGACTGCTTCGATCGGCTGTTGATCACTGCTGACTGGCTCAACAGGACCCTCTCCCCAGTCCTTACCTGAGAAGCAATCTATGCCTTGATATTCCCAGAAGGCCGGTTCCACATTAGCCACGCTAATTGAATCATCTGCTGGGACAATTTCCACTTCATCATCTATCCACTGAATAAGCTGCTGATGCATAGTAGATGGTATACAGCAATTCGCATGGATCCAATCCCTTCCAAGTAGCAAGCTGTATGCCCCTTTGCCTTCAATAACAAAGAAGGTTGTAAGCAGAATCTTAGACCCAATCATCAGATCTACATGTACACATCCTTTGGTGTCCGACGGATTTCCAGCAAAATCATTCAAAACTATGCTTGTTGGCGTTAAATCTCCAGGGCTCATGCCAAGTTTCCTGAATGTATTGTATGGCATCACATTAATAGCAGCTCCACCATCAACAAACATCTTTGTTAATGGCTTCCCGTTGACATATCCTCTTAAGTACAGTGGTTTCATGTGCCGATTCTGGACTGGCTTCTCGAAAATAGCTTGCTTATTCAATACCAATTGTTCCATTAACCCACATTGCCCGGCTTCATCCACTTCTGACAATATCTCTTCCTGTACAATTTGATTAGCTGGAGCCATGAATTCATTCGGCAAGAAACATACCATGCATGTAGGAGCCGAATGACCCGATTCGTCAGGTTTGTCTTTTGGACGCCATATCGATCTCATCCTAGTTCTTGCTCGCTTCAACTCTTGATTCCTCAGGCGTTGGACTCTTCTCTTCTGGCTCTTTCTTAAACCAGGTGGACACCACTGTCCTTTCTGCCAGACATACCCACGATCTTCTTCTTCATGATCAATCCATCTATGATCAGCACGTCTTTTCCTTGGTTGATCATCATTCTTATACATTTTTAAACGCCGATCATCACTAGGATGTACCCTTCCAATTCTTTCGTGGACGGATCGGCGACTGGCAACATTTTGCCTATGTTCGACATATTCATTATTGCATTCAGGACAGTTATCCCACGTGGGCAGCTTTAAACCCTCGTTCCAACAGTGTCTGAAGAAGACACAATCCCAATGTGCATGTTCTTGTTCTCGGACATATTCCTCTTGTTCTTCCTCATACCTTTTTTCTTCGCACCTCCTCTTCTCCTCCTCGTACTCACGTCTCTGGTAGTGCTCTTTTTCTTGCTGACGCTGCCACTTATTGAGGAGAATGCGCGATGTGACTCTGGGTTTAGAAGATTTCCCAATTTCAAATCGGCTATTCGGGAAGCGAGGCTTTTCCTCGCGAATCTGTTCGATCGTGATTTGTCGATTAGGATCGATTGAGCCATTCTGCTTCGCTTCCTTCGACGTCAGGACTTTCATCTTTCCCTTTTCTCCAGATTCGGCAACACTCACCATATTGATTGAGAACCCAATCATGTTCTGAGGAAACGGGTTATTGTCCAACTTCATCTTATTGTCGAATTTCAGATGCCCTTCTTGGATAGCTTTCTGAATCCTCACTCTAAAAACCCTACATTCATTGATGGAATGAGAATTTCTATCATGGAATCCACAGTACCTCTTATCTTTCACTCCATCAGGCCGAAGCATAGAATGCCCCTCTGGTAGCTTGATCCGTCCTTCTTTTACAAGATAGTCAAACAATTTATCTGCCTTAGTTACATCAAAATCATAGGTGCCCTTATTCTGTTTAATCCACCTCTGATTCACCATGACTGGTTCTTTACCCCACACTATCTCTGCTGCGGCTATCTCCTCGCTATCTTCATACTCATCTCCTTGATCTGCTCTTTCAAGGAATTGGTTATAGATGTCAGCTACATCATTATGTTTAGCAAATCTGGCATCTTTCTTGAAACCATATGCCTGGTTACTCATTAAGGCCAATCTGTGTGACAACTGGCCCAGATCATCGAACTCCATTCCGAATAGCTTTTCCCGAATGGCAGGCAGCATGCCAGCTACAGCCATACCAGCTAGCTGGTCATCAGGTATGTTCAGAGAAAAGCACATGCTCTTTGTTTCCCTAAATCTCCTGAGGAACTCCGTAGGTGTCTCATTATTCCTCTGTCTTAAGCTGGTCAAATCAACCAACTTTTTCTCGGTACTGCCAATGTAGTAATGAGCATGGAATTTCTGCTCCAGGTCTTTCCAAGTACAAATTGACTGAGCAGGCAAAGCAGCAAACCATGTAAAAGCTGGACCCGTCAGCGACAAAGGAAAGTATCTGATTCTGAAAGCCTCATCTGCTGAAGCTTCTCCAAGCTGCATCAGATATCGAGCTATATGTTCTATAGTGCTAGTATCATCTTGTCCTGAGAACTTAGTGAACTCTGTAGGCACCTTGACTCTATTCGGCAATGATACCCTTTGGTACCATTCTGGGAAAGGAGACGAGTACATGTACCCCTGATTTTTAGGCTTCAGACCGAATTGATTTTGTAATACATCGGTCATTTTTTGCACCATGAGGTCAATATTGGTATCTTGATTCCCTGGTCTCCTAGCAGGCATCCCTGTAGTACCAACATACCCGGGATTCGGGAGAGCGTCGATAGCATTGTAATCCATAAACTCTGAATATCCATTCCCATACATATCCCTTTGCAGCCTGTTGTTCAGAGGGGATATTTTGTAAGCAGAAGCAGGTAGATTTCCGGTGGTGCCGAATGCCATATCACCATATGTACGAGGTTTCGGAAATGCATGCTGAAGCTCTTGCTGAATCGGCTGTCCATTCGCGTCTTTGGTTCCAGAAGCTTCAGTTTCTTCAGTACCTTTACCATGACGTTTTGGAACCGATGCTTGAACATTGAAATATGTCGGGCCACCAAGTTGTCCATGCGCTTGCTCAAAAGGCTTATCCACGTGTTGACCAAAGATGTTGACCAGTATGAGCCGAAAACTGTTCAGGAATGCAGCATTATGATTGGTCATTGTTTCTCCTAAAGCCTTATACAACAAGCTAGAGAACTTCTCCCTTTCTTCATCTTCAGTAAGATCAGATTGTCCAGGTAAAAGAACTCTTGGCAGATCTGACTTGAGAAATGGTGCACCACTCCTGTTCTTAGCAAAGGACAGCAAGCATTTCTTGATGAACTGATCTGCAGCAGTCTTCACCATTTGTTGATGTTCATCAGATAATTCTTCGAAAGTGACATCCAGAATGTCTTTTAATTCAGGCATCTTCGGAGCTTGTTGTGTCCCACCAGGCGTGCCAAAAAGTGTGTTGACGTAAAATCCGCACTTCACGCCAAGCACACAGCAAGCCGAATTAGCTAGCTTTACACGTGGCCCGAGCGTTTGAATCCGAAAGCGTGCCAGTCAATTTTCCTAAAAACTGACAAAGGGAGAAAAGATGTTCAAATAACACCTGGAACGTGCCAGGTAATACCAGATAGTTCCATAATTGTGGTTACGGAGCCAGTTTCGAACGACATATAGCTATAGAAAAGCTATCTGTCGGCAGTTAAAGCATCATTCGGCAATCGGCAAAGCACGCAGGGAGCGCACTGCCGAATGCGTGACATAAGCATGACGAAAGATCGGTAGTTGACTGAATAAACATTGTAACGTATATTCATAACCGATTAACGGGGAACAGAGCATGATAGATAAATAAAAGGGCGAAAACATGACCATAATTTCATAATAAACAAGAATGCATAGACTAAAAGCACTAGTCTACCGCATGTCTAGGTACTTTTCAACCCGTCGAGCATGAAACAAGCAAGTTAATCCACCGCATGATACTACTTGCTTGGAATCACACCACCAACCAAGAATAGATCAATCCACCGCATGATATACTCTAATCGTGGAAGGCTAAAAGCATTCTTTATTTAAAACAAAACCGTGAACATGTTTCACTCGTGGCGATACTGCCGAATACAGCCATATAGCCGAATCGGGTTCCATGAAGAAGGAACATGCTTCGTTGATGATGATAAGTCTATCAGATCGAATCGAATTCTAATCCACCGGATGATTAGCTCTAAGACGACCCAAAAACCTGCATCCACCGCATGATGCCCGGTTCTGTCAAGATCTACACAAGACCAACGAGCTTGGACCCGCAACACGTGGCAATCTAGATTGACTTCGAATTTGGCTATGGAAACGCAACGCATTATGAGCTAGAACCGAACCTAACCAATCTAGACTGGGCAAAAGAGTGTTGTAATGAATTAAACATAAAGGTAAAATCCAGAGCAACACGTGGTAACTTAATAGATCTATCAGATCTTGCCAAAATCCAATAGAACCGATAACTTGTTCCAAGCTAAAACTTAGCCCACCGCATGGCTCATGATCTAACAATGGAACCTTCCTGAACCAAAGCCTAAATCCACCGCATGATACTAGGCATGGTGCAGGGTTGCCGGTACTTACGGAGGTCGACGGATCGATGATTCCTCTCGAAGAACTCGACGACTCGACTAAAGGACTCGAAGTTGGCACGGGGCCGGTTTGTTGTATGATTGATTCTCTCTTTTACAATTACCACGGGTTTATATTTATACCCAGGTTTCGACATGACTCCTAATCGATTACGATTACATTATTTATTTCCTAAAAAAGATAAACGCCGGGGCACCGTATCCGTCTTGCATTCCAAGTTAAACCAGCCTTTTTCCTTATACTTGATCCACGTCATCACGTGCCCCCGAATGCCTTTTGCGAAACAGTTCTCTTGCCGAATGACGATGCATTCCCGACCGCAGAACGTCTTTACCAAATGCTCTAGGAAAAAACTCCTTCGCCGAATGATATCTTTTCAACGAATCCGGCCCACATGTCAGCTTCTTCCTGGTGCCAATTTTTGGTGTCAACAAAGACGATCCGAGCTATCTTAGTTGAGTATACTGCTACTCAAGTGGGTTTATCCTTGCTCTGTTTTGTTGGTCTTGTGAAACAGAGCAGTGCATGACTGGTTTCCAACTACCGTCAAACTACCAGGAAAATCCTGAGTCTCTTGTGAGGAAAGTGTGACCCCGTGTTGTACCTCCTCAGAAGCAGCTCATTCCGACGAGCCCAGTCTTTCCCGTCATTGACCTGGCTTCATCGAGGATGGCAAGCAAGACGATCCGCTAGTTCTCTGCTCCATCGAGCGAGAACGTTCGTGTCGAACCTACTCCGCCAGTCGGAGAGGGGAACTTCGAGCTCAAGCCAGCCCTCATCAACATGGTGCAGGCTATCCCGTTCCATGGCAAGCCGCACGAGGATGCCAATGCTCATCTTCAGCATTTTATGGAGATTTGCAACACCTTCACCATATGCGGGTTAAGCATTGATGCCATTTGCCTTCGTTTATTCCCTTTCTCATTATTAGGCAAGGCGAAACAATGGTTTTATGCTAATCGCGAAGCCATAGAAACTTGGGATAAGTGCACTAGCGCATTTTTGCTAAAATTCTTTCCGGACAGGAAAACCAACGCCCTCCGAAACAAAATTGCTAGTTTCCAGCAGCTAAAAGATGAAACAGTCCCGGAGGCATGGGATCGCCTCTAGGACTATATATCTGCTTGTCCTCACCACGGTATGCAGAGTTGGTTTATCATTCAAACCTTTTACCTCGGGCTTAGAAGCTCTGCCCGTGAGGATCTAGATGCTGTTGCTGGAGGTTCTTTCTTCTCTCTTGAGGAGAGCCGTGCAAAGGCCCTCATAGAGAAGATGGTTGAGAACCAAGGTTGGTCCGACGATCGAGCCCAACCTCGGACCCGAGGAGTTCACCAAGTTGAAGCTCTGGACATGCTCGCCGCCAAGATGGACCTCCTGATGAAGAAACTGGAGGCCCCTGCTCAAGAAACGGTGCAAGCTATGGATGCTCGCATGACTTGTGAGGTCTGTGGCAACACTGGCCATTCGGGGAGCGATTGCCCCAAAACGCGAGAAGATGCCCACTACGTCAACAACTCCAACAACAACGGGTATCGACCGAACAACTACGATAATCAAGGCTGGAATTCGCGCCCAAACCTCTCATTCGAGAGGCCTCAATAAGGAAACAATTTCAATTCCAGCAATTTCAATAAAAAGCCATCACTTAGAGATCTAGTGTTTGGCCAGGGTAAAATCACTGAAAATTTCAATTAAAAGCTTGCTGCTAACGATGAAATCCTGGAAAACATAGACTCTAGGCTGGATTCCTTTGTTCCTGCTATGAAAAGCCAACTGAGTTTCAATAAAATGATAGAAACCCAAATTGCTCAGTTAGCTGCAGCCGTTCCTGTCACTGAATCGGTGAAGATTTCGGGGCAACCCGAACCTTCCATCGAAAAAGTCAATGATGTTACTACGAGACAAGGTAAGGTGTCACGTAGTACGTTTCGTACTAATCATGCAGATAAGATCACACACATCCAAGTACAAATACCAAGATGGACCTAACTAACAAGAGCTGCGAAGAGAGCAATCACGAAGACCTCTCCGGAGAGGAAGGAAGATCCCGGAATACCCATCATTCAGTGCACGATCTGGAATCGTCGCATTGATGATGCTCTCTTTGATATGGGGGCCAGTGTAAACATCATGTCCAAGGTATTATTTAAGAAATTACGCTACCCTACTTTGTCATCTACAAATGCCCAGGTACAACTTGCGGACTCGACGATCCGCTATCCTAAGGGGGTGATTGAGAATGTACCGGTCCGCGTTTGGGGATGTTACGTCCCTACGGACTTTGTCATCCTTGACACGGGGAATGATTATTCGTTTCCCCTTGTGTTGGGCCGGCCATTCTTGAACACCGCCCCGGCTAGAATCGATATGGATGCGAGAGAAATCTCGTTCGGTATCGACGGAAGATTGATATACTCCAAGTTTCAACCACGGGAAGAGAAGAAGACAAAGCACGTCACACCGGAGCAGAAGCCGAGTGTTTCCTGAAGGCACTCTTCAATGGAGAGCTGGAAATACTCGGTGGCGAGCAGTTCAACTAGAATGAGCTGACAGGACCAATGCAAGAAGAAGAGATGGATCTCCTCTTAACGAAATACGAAGAAGACCAAGCCCTCTGAAATTCTCTAGAGGAACCGATCCCACCGCCACCGACACACAAGAAGACTAAGAAGATGTGGCGGAAGAAGGTTGCATCGGCCAAACCACTCACTCCGGGATCGGACGATGACAAAATCAACTGAAGACAGGAGGAGTCCGGCTCACGGACTTTAAACACGAGCTCTCGCCGCGAGGAGAACCGGTATGTATCTCATGTTTCCCTTCCAAAATTTTATTTTCCATCATTGCATTTGCATGTTTCATTATCAAAAATAAATGAACAACTTGTGTAACTAATTTCAAAGAGAGTAGAAAAAAATGCAAGCATGGTAAAAATAAATGGACAACATGCTAAAATTTATTTACAGGGGGTGTAAAATGTAATTCTCATCACTTTAACCCCTTCTAGAACATCTCCATTTATTTACCATCATCACCAACTAGCACAAAACATGTCTACCCCACTCAACATGGCTGCACACTCACCAATTCACAAAACATGGCACCATGGGGGTGGCTCCACTAACTTCCACTTTGGTCATGTCAATTTTGCATCTCACCTACCAAAAACCACCAAAGTGCCCATGCCCTAGTGTTGGACCTAGGCAAATTTTTAGTGCTGGTGGGAGGCAAGAAAGAGAGCACCCACATGGGGCATTCGGGCGAACCAGGCCATTCGGCCGAATGAGCCCCAGCTCTCCTCCTTGCCTATAAATACCACCCCTTGCTTGCTTGCTTCATTCCACCTTCACACACTGGAAAATTTCCACCAGAAGTCTCTCTCTCTCTCTCTCTCTCAAGTTTCTTGCTCAAGTTCTTGCTCAAGTTGGTTCACTTGCATTGCTGAAAAATCCCACAAAATATTTTGCCTTTGTTCGATCTTTGTGCTGAAACTTGAACGTGTTTGTGTTGGTTTCTGACGGCCACAAGAATGACTAATCTTTTGTGGATGTTTTCATCCCTCCAAGAACAACTAACTCTCACAAACGACTGACTTGATTTACTTGTGCTAACCCCATATATTCAGTCCTTCGGGTAGTCATTGCGCTAACCTTTTGCAGGAAGCATGTCGAAGCTCTTCTCCGCGTTCCGTCGCTCCGCCTGGCTGAGCAAATGCTCAGACGATGCTGGGAGCTCCCCAGCCCTGCCCGCGGTTCAAGCCGGATGGATGTGGACGAGTCAGGGGCAGCCGACTTGGGGAGAGGCTTCGCCTCGCACCCAACCCGGCAGCTCTTGAACGAGAGTGACATCATTCTCCGGACGGACCGGGAGCGTAATGTCTTCAACATGCTATGCCTGAAGGAGTTTGAGCATGCCCGTGTCTATGAGCAGGACCTACTCATAAGAACGGGTATGGACGAAGAGTTCTCAGAAGTCTCCGAAGCCGTTGGCTGAGGCAACTTTTGGCGTGTCGACGAACAAGGTTCGTATCTCCTCACCCTCGAATTTCTATCGACTCTCACATCTGGACGGGAGGGTGTTCGCTTTCGATTTTTCAACCAAGAGTATTCCTACTCTTGGAGGGATTTGAGTACGGCTCTGGGTTTTGCTAGCCATTGTTCTTTGGAGCTTGCCAAAACTTTGAAAAGTTTCAGTCGGGACGGGTTCACGAAAAAGATTTCGGGAAGCACCAATTGTTCTGCACCACACACTAACAATATTCATAACCCCACCTTGCATTTCATGCATTGGTGGATGGCTATGACAGTGTTTTGACGTTCTGATTTGCGTCCCATCAATGTAGTCGAGTTGCGGTTCTTATACGCCATGGTTAAACGAGTTGCTATTTCTCCGGTCAAAGATTTGGTTTCCCATTGGATGTCTCATCACTCTCGCGTGGGTAGCGTGGCGGTGACTTCTCTAGTCACCCGCCTTGCTAACCAGTTGGGCGTTCTGGAGGGCACCCAACTTGCGTACTTAGAGACAGCGCGACCCGTCGTGGATGCTGAGCACTTTGTGCAAGGTCACATGATACGAAGGGCACCCAATGCAACGCTGGTTATGATCTATCACAGTTATACAACCGAGGTGCCCTTGCCTTGTGCAGGACTGAGGTTATATACCGCTAAGAAATTAACACTCCGGCTGAGTACCGAGGCAGATGACTCTCCTCCTCAGAGAGAGCTAGCTCGGCACAGTGTTGCAGGAGAGGAGCCATTTACCTGGGGGCAAGCCAGGCGTGACGCCGGGCTTTTCACCGCTCAAGAACTAGATACTTCACCAACGCAGCCACGTCGACACACGTCTGCATTCGAGGCAGCTTATGATGCATATGGAGGTTCTAGGACATCTGGAGCAGGAGACTCTAGACAATCCTAGGACCCGGACTACATCGCCTCAGGCTACTGGGACTATGCTTCGAATACGGACTCAGAGTACTCCCAGGGATGGTACGAAGGAGGGTACGACAGTGCCTCCCGACCATACTTTCCTGGGCACTCTCAGTCCGCATGATTCGCTACACCCAATGGCTACGACATCCGTCGAGAGTTGTCTTACATCTCTGACCGAGTCGACCTCCTCGACGACCGTACACGGAGCATTGAAGACACCCTATCACGCCATTCTCAGTATCACCAAGAGAATAGCGGCGTGCTGGACTCTCTACGGTACGACGTAGCAGACGGATCAAATGTCAGAATACTTTTCAAAGTTTCGACCCTACCATGAGGCTTATAAAATCCTGGAGAGATGCCACGCAGCCCCATACGGAGGACACTACGGTGCATTTCGGACCAATGCTAAAGTCTGGCAGTGCGGTTTTTACTGGCCCAGCATGTATGAGGATGCGAGAGCATTTGTCATGCGGTGCCCCCGTTGCCAGAAACATGGGAACATCAATACTAGAGACGCAATGCCACTCACTAGCAATCTTCAAGTAGAAATCTTCGATGTCTGGGGGGTAGACTTCATGGGACCCTTCCCAAACTCCGAAGGTTGTCAATTCATCCTAGTAGCAGTGGACTACATCTCTAAGTGGGTAGAAGCCTTGCCTTGCTTAGCCGCTGACTCTAAGAGCGTGAGATGAATGTTTCATGAGGTTATATTCCCTCGTTTCGGCGTTCCTAGAATAGTCATCAGTGATGGCGGCTCCCACTTCATAGATTCATCCTTCCATAAGTATCTCTCAAGTTTGGGGGTGCAGCATAACGTAGCCACACCCTATCACCCCCAAACTAGCGGTCAAGCAGAAACTTCCAATAAGCAAATCAAAAATATTCTGCAAAAGACCGTAAATGAGATGAGCAAGCAGTGGAAGGATAAACTTCCAGATGCACTCTGGGCTTACCGCACGGCCTATAAGACGCCCATAGGCATGACCCCATATCAACTAGTCTATGGCAAAACCTGTCATTTACCGGTAGAAATGGAGTTTAGAGCTCACTGGGCCATTAGGAAGTGGGGTATGGACCTTCCAGCTGCCAGCCTCAAACGGAAGATCTAGCTGGCTGAGCTAGATGAGATGAGGGAGAGAGCTTACCACAACTCCCGGCTATACAAAGAACGGACCAAGAGATGGCATGATAAGAGAATCAAGGTCAAAACGTTCAAGCCGGGAGACAAGGTTCTTGTCTTCAACTCCCGTGTCAAACTTTTCGGTCATGGGAAATTGAGGAGCAAGTGGGACGGCCCATTCACAGTAATCAATGCTGCATCTCATGGGGCCGTCACTTTGCAAAGCGAGGATGGAAACACCTTCAAGGTTAACGGACAGCGGTTGAAGATTTTCCTAGAACCAAAGCCTCCGACACTCGACGAATTAGACGTCGTCGAGTTCATAGAACTCTGAACCCCGTTCGTGGAACCCCGGCCCAAATCTATCATTTTCAAATCCTTCTAGGCCAAAACCTCCTGAACCTTGAAAACCTCCTCGACTCGAATCTCCCATGACCAAAACCTCGAACCACGACACGGGCCACGCACCTGGAGGCCCAGGGACCCGTTCGGGCGAACGGGCCCAGTTCGGCCGAACCAGATGGTTCGGGCGAATTGACCTCCCAGGCCCCAGGGACGGATATGCTCGCCCAGATACATCTGGAGTTGAAAATATCCCGAGAGTCACGAGGGAATCATCGGGAAACCCCGTTTTTCCGATCTGAAATCACCGATAAAAATAGAGACTCTCTGTCGTCGTTTCCCATCTCATCTAAGCCAACTCCTTCCCATAGAACACAGCCACCATGGCCTCCTTTTCCTCCAAGGGAACATCTCCGGCCCAGGGCTCGAGCAGCAGTAGCCGGAACGCCAACTCCTCCCGGCAGGAGCACGCCTTCCGCATCTCCGACGTCGACGCAGCGGGAGACGTGCACCGGGGGAGGACGCCGGGACGTAGCCCGGTGAGGCGCGGCAACTCTCCTCACCGCTCAGCACTCAACGAGCTCCTCGCCCCACTAAAAGGGATCAAGAAACCGCCTCGTTCACCATCAGCAAGGCCGAACGAAGGGCAGCTACGCCCGAGATCAATATCCTCCTCGAGGGTGTCGGATCTGGCGTTGTTGCTGCCCAAGGAAAGGGCCGGGGAGGAGCCGGACTACACGCCGGAAAGCCCGCCGCGTTTCGTCATCAAGGGAGAACATCTCCCGGGAGGAGGATACGGAAAAGTCCTCGTCCTGCCACTCAACCGGAACGAGCTGGGGCTGGCAAACTCATCCCAGTCCTCTCCACCACAGCGCCACCCCAGAGTCCGGCGCCACAGGCAGCCCCCATCCATCAAAGGGCTGCCCGGGGACATGGAGTTCTCCGATGAGGAGGACAATGAAGAAGAGGAAGAGAAGCCGCCCACCGTGGAAAGCCTGAAGGAGGAACTGGCATTGGCAAAGCAAAGGATCAACCACCTGGATGAGAAGGTGGCGGAGGGCGAGCTCGCACGTATGGAATGGGAGGACAAGATGGAACTCCTCCGCAAGGCCCTGTGCGCAAAGCTCAAGAGGCTCTTCAAGGCCACGGGACACGAAGATCTTTATGGACCACCTTCAGAATAGTGTCCCGCGGTCGTCCCGTTTTCAGATAGAGCACCGTTAGTTTGATTTGCTAGTTGCTTGATTCGTTTGTTTGTTTAGATCAATATTTAGGGTGCTCTGAAATTTCCCTTCCAAATATTTGTTTCCAATCTTAGTTCGTTGAATAATAAAGTTTGAATTGTTTGCAAGAAAGGAGGTAAAATTGTCGCTCCGGTCGGTGCATTTGAGCCGACCGGAGAATGCCCTGTCTAACAGAGAGTTGCACGAGTACAGGAACGACACAGGGACACGTGGCACGACGGACCAAGTCCCGGGGGCCAGTTCGGCCGAACCAGGCAGTTCGGGCGAACTGGCCAGTTCGGGCGAACTGACCGGTTCGGCCGAACCAGCCCGGCTGCCCCCTCTCGCGCACCTGCACGCAGGTTTGCACCTTCTTCCCCCCTGTTTACTTTCTTGTGTTGTTTCGTTTCGAAAAATTGGAAATGCATGCCTCACATAAACGAAACGAACTCGGTCTCTCTTTTATATCATGATTGCTGCCTGTTGTTTATTTCAAACTCAGTATCTAGTACTTGTGAAAATGTTCATCATGATAGGACCCCCCTGATCTAAGTTGTTGATGTTTGTGATATGACTCGATAAAATGAACCACTTGTTCACACCAACATTCGGGAGAATTTAATTTGTGAAAAGATGAAAATCCTGCTCTATCCCTTCATCCTGTCCACAAATACCACATATGCTTGAGAGTTTACTCTTGAAACCTGTCATATTCTGTATGAAGTCTTGTTGAAAGTTGTGTTCTTGGAATGGATCACATTGTCTGAGGTCTGTTGCAAGCAAATCTATCATCAGAGTGTAGTGGAAGCCCTCATGCCTTGATACCCTGAAAAAAAGAGAGAAATAAAGGACTCATGAAAGTCCAAAGAAAAGAAAAAAAAGTCCCAAAAAGGGAAAAGAAAAGAAACGAAAAGGGGTCAAAAAGGCTGAGGAACCACATGAACTTTCTATCAGTAACTTGCAACATGACCAAGGGCAGTGATGAGAAGCTCCAGGAGCCAATCTTTGGCTTGACCGAAATACTCGACATGACAAGGCCACCACCTGAGAGACAAAGAGAAATACAAAAGAGAGTGAGTGAAAGGAGAGAACTCCAGAGAGCTAAGTGTCAGGGATGAAGGGAGACAAGCCTTTTAATTGCGAAAACCAGAAAACCCCGAATGCAGGATGAGCAAGAGGACCTTGTTGTAAGAGTTGTTCCATTCATCAACCGCCCAAGATCCGGGAAGTAGCCACCACAAATTCACAGGTATGAGAAAGGTTTGAATATTCAATATGCAAGTATTCATGATTATAAAAGAACCCTTACTTTAGTCTTGCTCATGTTTTAATTTCTTTACTCGGGACGAGCAAAGATCTAAGTTTGGGGGAGCTTGTTGGCGGTCGTTACAGACCGATTTCCGACCTCCAACCGAGTATAAAACAAACACAATGGGGACACACACCATAGCTATAGGGCTTATCACTGACTATTTCCACAAGTTTTGGTGATTGTCCTCTGTGCAGGTACAAAATGGAGAAACACGTGCTATAAGGGTCTGAAATGACCGTTTCGGCCGAACGACTCCGTTCGGCCAGTTGCCCCCCTAGCTGGGCAAGACTTGTGGACCACGACCACGCCACTCTGGGCCGGCTCAACCCATATCCAGAAGACCGGTGGCCCATATCCAACCCGACGGAACCCTAGAGTCCACCGAAGGCCCTCCTGGCCAGCCCAGGACACGAACCGACCTGCCAACCGACCTCAGGAGCTGGGCTAGCACGTGGTGGAAACAAAGGCGGTGCAACAGTGGGCCGAGCCCACTTCGGCCGAACTGGCCTGTTCGGCCGAAGGCAGGAACCGCCTCCAGGGCGTGATCCTAGCCCTTGGCTGCTGAGGCGGTGCATCCACCGGTTCGGGCGAACTGGGCAGTTCGGCCGAACCGGGGAATTCGGCCGAACGGCCCGGCACCGCCTCCCAGCTGCCTTGGCTGCTACTCTGCCTCCACCGTCCTTCCCTGCTATAAATAGAGGCCCGGTTCCACCTGCAAAACACACAACACAAGAGTAGAGTGCAGGCGAAGCACTGTTAGTTCTCCACCTGTATCAGTAGAGATAGGGAGAGAGGAGAGGTGAGCGTCCCGGAGAGGAGCCAAAGTGTCGGCCCCTCTTCTCACTGTACCTCTACGGATGCGACTGTTGTATCTCTCTCTGGTAACTGTTGTATCTCTCTCTGATTAATTGAGCATTCAGTTCTTACTTTTATATGCTTGCTGGTACTTCGTTCCATGCTTAGTTGATTGGTATAACTGTATACTGGTTGCTTAGCTTGGGTGCTTACCTTTCTATAGGAGATAAGTATTAGTTGACTAGTGTAGGCGTGGTGCCTATACTTGAGATTAACTTAGTTTACTCCCGTCGCAACGGAGGTGGTAGCCGTAAGGTGGTGACAGCCCTTCCGGCCTTTGTAGCCCATCACGTTAGTTCCGGCCCGTAGGATCGCCCAGTGGGGAAATAGTGGCACCCCTTCTCATCCCTTTCTGTGTGTCCACCGGTTCCCTTGTCCCGAAGCAAGTATCTATCTGTATGCTCTGATCTGCTCGATCAATCAGTAGAATACCTCTACCAGACTCGTACCCTCTCTACCCTCCTATCATTACTCTTCTCTCTTTGTTGTTGTCATCCACCTCATCCATACCATTCACTCCATTCCACCTACCTAGGACAACTTAGTTTAGAATCAGTCCACTTCTCGTTCTCTGTGGAAATCGATACCTTGGAATACTCCCGGGTGAAAGCTACATCAGTATCCGTCTGCTTGCGGATTTATCTGTAGGCCGTAAGGAGTGCCAACAGTGCGCTAAGGGGAAACGTTCCTGGACTTTTGCCTGTGTGGGTGAGTTGCACCAACGAGGACGTCGGGTTCTTTGAGGGGGCTGTATGTCAGACCCAGCCCAGTTTGTATGGCCCAATAGTGGCCCATGAGTGTGGGATGCATAGGTAATACAACTAGGAAAAGAACCATAGATGTCACTCTTCATGCTAGCCGTAATCTCTGCTGGAGATATCTCAAGGCTAGTAGAAGTATATAGGTATCCTTTCCTGTCTCATTGTCCTCCCACTAGCTTGACCACTCTTCTATCTATATCACTTATCCTAGATTTCTCCTTGTGTGTGTCATATGCATATCACTCATATCATATCCTTTACCCCCACCTTGTTAGCTGGTACTTTAATTAGTAGTTACATCCTTGTTATTAGTCAATACTCTTTATCCATTGCTTCCATGAGGAAATAAATATGATACCTAGGAATACTCCCGTGCGCTTGCGGATTTACATCTTTGTCATAAGAATATCGATAAACACTCCTTGCACCATTACCGGGACTATCAATCCAGATAGTGGACCGTAAGAAGTGTCAACACTTATCACGTTGACTTCTCTCCCCAGACAACCATCAAGTCTCAAGCCCTTGTTGACTTCACGGTTGAGTGGACAGAAGTACAGTACTCCAGATCAGCTACTCGCCCAGAGCACTAGGTCATGTACTTCGACGGATCGTTGAAACTAGAAGGAGCAGGGGCTGGCGTGTTACTTATTTCTCCCAAAGGTGATCAACTCGAGTATGTTTTGTAGATCATGTTCAAAGCTACTAACAATGAAGCTGAGTACGAAGCTATGCTGCATGGCTTCCGCTTGGCTGCATCACTTGGTATCAAACGACTAGTTGTCTTTGGTGATTCCGCTATAGTGGTTAATCAAGTCAACAAAGAATGGGATTGCTCCAAGGAGACCGTGGAAGCATATTGCGCCAAAGTTCGCAAGCTAGAACATCATTTTCACGGCCTGGAGTTTCATAACGTCGTCCGCGCCAACAATGTTGGTGCTGACACCCTATCCAAGCTAGGCTCTCATCGCGCGGATGTACAAGTGGAAGTCTTCATCCATGAGTTACACCAGCCATCCATTAAGGAGCCGGCACCTAAACCAAGTAGTCTTGATCAGCCTCAACTAGACCAACAGGTCATGGTCATTGACACCGAGTGGATGTCACCCTTTATCGACTACTTAAAGCATCAAAAGGCTCCAAACAATGAAAACGAGAGAGCACACTTAGTGTGCAGGGCCAAAAACTAGGGTGTGGTGGAGAGCACACTTTATCGACGTCGGGCTTCGTTCAACGTATTGATGAAGTGCATCATAGCTGAGCAAGGACATGCATTGCTAGCCAAAATTCACGGAGACGTATGTGGAAATCATGCTGCATCTCGAACACTAGTTCTTCTGGCCATCAGCTAGGGCAGATGCGGAAGAACTCATAAGGAAGTGCCAAGGCTGCCAATTTTTTGCTCATCAGGCTCATGTTCCAGCACATGAGCTCAAAACTATACTACTATCATGGCCCTTTGCATGTTGTGGCCTTGATCTGGTGGGACCTCTTGCAAAAGCTCATGGTGGATTCGATTGGCTCATTGTAGCCATCGACAAGTTCACCAAGTGGATTGAAGCTCATATGTTGGTCAAAGCTACTACTGAGAACATCATCAAGTTTTGCGACGGCATTGTGCAAAGATTTGGCGTCGCCAACAACATCATCACGGACTTGGGATCCATATTCACATGCGACGAGTTCCAGGACTACTGTGATAAGTACTTGATCTCCATTAACTACGCTTCGGTGGCTTATCCACATGCAAATGGACAAGTCGAGAAAGCCGATGGCTTGCTACTTCAGGGATTGAAGCCAATATTATATGAACCATTAAAGAAATATGGTGGCAAGTGGGCTAACGAATTACCTGCAGTACTCTGGGGGATTCGCACTAAGCCAAGTCATTCCACAGGGCAATCTCCATACTTCCTGGTCTACAGGTTTGAGGCAGTTCTACCCGCCGATCTCCTTTGGGGAGCTCCATGACTGGAAAACTACAACGAAACTCTAGCTCAACAAGAACGATTTGAAGATGTTGATGGCATTGAAGAGGCACGAGTAGCAGCTCTTTTCCAGAATACTCGATTCCTCCAAGGTCTGTGATGATATCATCAACGTTTCGTCCAACCTTGATCCTTTCTCACAGGGACATGGTACTTCGACGTATTCGGAAGACTGACAACCTCCATAAATTGATGTCACAATGGGAAGGACCGTTCATTATAAAACAAGTCACTGGGGCTGGATCCTGACAGAAGAAGGTGAAGACTTGCCTGATATGTGGAATATTTAGCACCTATGGAAGTTTTGTCCATAGAGTAGTTCTTTCTTGTAATTCTCAAGTGTACACAATGTGCAGAATGATCAATAAAGCTATTTCGTTCCTGTCAACAACAGTTGCAGTGTCTCCTTTTACTTTTCTTCAATAGCAGAACTCTCACTGGAGGGGCCCTATGTAAGCCCTCACTGGAGGTTGTCAATGACATTAGTCATGACAATAGCCCAGGGTAGTTTTTACTTACACAAGAGGGTCCAAGACTACTTTTTCTTCCGTGGCACTAGCCCATAGAGTCTTGATGGGAGCTGTTCTAACCAATACATGGTTTTAGGAACAAGTCTCTTTACCTTCTTCACATTTGCTTTCCTTAGAAAGCTTGGGGATGTTCTACTATCACTCAGTCATGAGACTGCATCAGACTCCTCGATTCTTCACACTATGGGTTCTCATTAGAGTTTTACCCTATAAAGTGTCCAAGTACATTAGTACAACTTTTTGCCTAAACGCAATTTTGACTACTTAATGTAGTTTTTTAGGACTGCAGTAGCAGTCTAATTCACCAGAACTTCGAGAGTTCATGATTAAGTTTGCACTAACATATGTCACACAATACTCATGCATTCAGCTAAAGTACTAAATTCTCCAACTTAAGCGTAAACGACAAGTATCACGAGTACTTATATTACAAAACCAATCAAATTGTTTTCATAGAGGAGACAACTACCCTAACGAGCTCATGAATTTCTCCTCTATTGGCTCGGTCTCCACAACCATGGCTTCATATTGTTCTTTGGTTACTTCTTCAGGTAACTCGTTGATGTCTTCAAGTTTGGCTATGGGGTTGTGGGCCTTCATCAAGGCAATTAGCCTATTTGCGTAGCTCTTAAGCGATTGCTTGCAGAAGTCCTGGACTTGTGGCACAAGCCTCAATTTGTCCAAGATTGTTGTAGCCGTTGCATTTTCGCTTTTAGACATCACCATCTCAATAACTGGGAGTGCAGGAGCTTCAAGGTCTTCTTTCTCCTTCCAGGTGTCTTTGACTTCTTTTTGTTTGGCATGGAGAGACTTAAAGGCTCGAGAGAGTTCCTTCTCCATATTTTCGTTGAGTTGTTTCTCTTCAACCCTCGGTGTTTTTCATCTCAAGCTCCTCTGCTTTGGTATATTCTTTGCTTTTTGACTGAAAGGCATTGTACCATGAGGTACTATTATCTTTTTGAGTCTGGAGTTGCTTCGTGAGATCTACACATGGTAACGCGTATCCAAATTTGCCCTATCATTCCTTATGACGTTGATCTATTTATGAAGGTTGTTAATCATCTATTGATGCTCTACTTGAGTGGTTTCTTGTGCTTCAAAGGCTGCTTGTAGGTCTTCTTTGACTTCTTTCACTCACGCCTAGAGTCCAGCGGTGTTTTCCTTCGCCAAATCCACAATTATTTCCAGATCATTGGATATTTTGTTCAGGAAACAAGTTCTCATGATTCTATGATGTTACAACTATACATGACAAAGGGGGTTACCTGGGCGGCTGCAAGATATTTTTTCAACTGAGTTGTCTTGTTGCCCAGCTCTCCTTCTACGACATTAACCTACGACACAAGACCATTATTGTTTTTATAGTGTTGGACTACACAATTTCATATGAACAAGTTGCAAGATTATTTGACTTACAGTTTCTACGACATCTTCACGAGTCGATGGAGTGGTCGTATGGGCTGACAAGTCCTGTGTTGTTTCTTTGGCTGCTTCCTCCTTCTGTGATAACTCTAGATCACAACATATAGCATTTAAAAGTAAAGGAAAGGGGATACGTATAGATGACCCTAAATTGATGTATTCAGCAATGGAGCATACCTCTACATCCACTCGTTCTATTTTAATGTGTACTTCTTCCTCAACCATTGGTGATGCTGGCACCTCATGGGTAATTTGCAGCACGTTAGCTACCAGTGGGACTTCTTCAGTTGTCATTTCAACATCGGGGGCACTTGGTGTCTCTTGAGACGCGTCTGCAGCTGTAACACCCTAAAAATGCCCATTTAAAATTTCTAGCCATCAATTAAATTTTGTTATTTATGCTAATATTCAATATAGGGAAATAAACTATTTTAGAGAATTAAAAACAAATATAAGGAGTAGAAACATCTCTGATGCATTCATGCTGCTGCATTAAGTTTTGGTTGTGTGTAGTTCAAATGAGAATATAAATATGAGTTTGAAATGCACTTGTTTGAACCTTAGAAGAGTTGTTTAGGAAAGAGTTTGATTTCGCCCATTGAACTTTCTCCCTTGGTCTATTTCTTCCCCTCTTTCTTCATTCTACGAGCCGGCCCAATCTCTCTGCCAGCCCAGCCCGCCTCCCTCCCTTCTCCCCGAGCCACTCCCGCCGCAGCCCAACTCCGTTCGGCCCAAGCTTCTCCGCACTGGCCCAGCATCGCACCACCTCAGCCCTTGGGCCTTTTCGCCGCGCCGGCCCAGCCCCGCTTTCCTCCCGGTCCCCTCTCGCCTCAGCCGCTGAGGAGCGGGCCCCACCTGTCGGTCGTCCCCTTCCTCGCGCCAAGACTGAGTAGAACTCAAGCTCGCCACGCCGCCCGTGCCTAGCTCCCTCGGACCGGCCCAACGATACCCCATGGGCCCTCTGGAACCTTCCCCGAGCTTTCCCCGAAGCCCCACCGGTGCTTCTTCTTTTTTTGTGCTGCCTCCCCGCATGGATACCTTCCCCCACATAAGGAAAGGCGAGCGTCGCCCGATTTTAGTGGCTCGCACGCGAAGACTCCCGTTGGGGCTTTAAAAGCAAAGCCGCTGCAGCTCCAAGGCCTCCACCGAGCCATCTCCCTCGAGCCCCAAGGCACCCGCACTTCTCCTCGCCTCGCGCCACCGTCTTTCGACTGCCACCATCGAACTTCACCACCAGCGTCGATCCTTCGACGAGAACCAGCCTAGAGCTCCCAGAGGAGGTAAGGAACCTACCTGAGTGAGCCACCAACTGCTTTTCGCATTGAGCAACACCTAATTGGTCGTCGTCTTTGCACAGCGCCGCCGCGGCTGCCTTGCTTCGACGTCCACACTCCACATCGCACGTCAGACATCTCGATCACCCTAGGTGAACTCGGCATCCCCCCTGATGCCGTAGGACCAAACCGCGTGACAAATGATAGCCCCCAGCTTGAGATAGGCTCGATTCCGACGACGCTCTACCGTCAGCCAAGCGGCGCCGCCGCGTCCCTGGACGCCGGCGACTGTCACACCCGGATTTTCACAAAACCCAAATGCGGCCATATGTGTGCCCAGGAAGTCCACAGAACACATACAGCGAACAAATATGATAAACAGAGTACAAATGCTCAAAATAAAATAGTTGAGATCAGAGTATAAAATAAATGATTATTACAGTGGAAGTCTATAACTCTTAACTAGAGCGGAGGCGTAGTCCACAGGGACTTTGACTGGGAGAGCGCAACTCAGAAGTATGGCAGGTCCTCAGGGAAGTTAGCAGCAGTCTCAAGCACAGCCCAATCTGTTACCCATCCGGGATTTTGTTGAATAATGGCAAGTGTAAGTAAACAATTACTTAGCAATTATAGCACGGGTACATGAAGGCTCAAAATAAGGCTAGACACGGCTTAACTGCATTAGCACTTTTAGTTGATTAATTTTAGCATGATCCAAATTACTACAAGTATGTGAAGCCCAGTTGCAACCCAATTAAATAAAGTAGAAGTGACATTAAGCCAAAATAGACATCATGTTCTAATAAAAAAGGATCCAGGCCGCTCGTGACCTTGACCAAGGCTATCATGATAGATTGTACACTCTGCAGAGGTTTTGCGCTTTACCTACCAGTCGTGTAAAAGTTCAAAGGAACTTTGCACCCAACCACGCACATCAACACTTCCGAAGTGTGACAGCATAGGGACGCTACGATGTTTTTCACAAGACACCCTAACAAGACAGTAGCCGCTAGTTTAACAAGGCGGTCAGACCCTAGGCACCGGGATTGACGTACGCTCACAGAGTCACACCATGAGGGGATCAATTGCGTCCAACGCGCGGGCATCACACCTATCCATGCACAACGTGTGGAGTTCCCCATCGCAGGGACTCCCAGCATGGGACTCTTCCTCACGGGGGCATAGCCGATAGATCACCCGTCCCTAGTGGAATCAAGAAACACCCTTTCACCTTGTGTCCACTAACGCCGTTGGCCCCAATGGTTACCACTGGCAAGCTAGAGACGTACAAGTTACTTGACCAAGACTAGAGGCATAATAGTTCTAGCGGTGGCGACAGGCTCCTGGGTTGCCGCTTTAAGAACCCGACCTTAGGGAGAGACACTGGAGCAAAGCACACAGCACATGCCCAGTTGAAAGTGCATCTAGGCACTTATGTGTTTTGGTGATTTTGGATGACAACATGATTAGTCATTTAACTTGTTTGATTAAGTATATGAGTAGGTATTAACAAAGAAAGCAAACAAGTGGTAATCATCCCATGCAATCAAACTAGAAGATGACAAGTAATTGGAAATGAAAAATGAGACAAGGACTTAAGCATATTGGTTGGTCTCACTTGATAAGAAACTTGTCAAAGGTTTTGGGATAGATTATTAGAAGAAATTATGGTTTCTTTGGGCTTGATCCATGGCTATGGTTATATTCAAAATGAGACATGATTCTATGGAAATATTATGGTCTCAAGTGATTGATGCTCATGGTCAAGTTAATCACCAAAGAAAATATTGAAGTTATTTCAAGTAAATTGAAGCAATGGATTTCAATGTGGATTTCATTGATGATGCAATGCAAAGCGAAGCTTAATTTGGCAAGAGAGGATGGAAGGGATCAAGCTAGACGCAAGTGACATTCCTAGCAAAGAGAAGGGCAAGTTGGTCTTGTAGCCGAGGGACTTTGTTGGTGGAAAGGTCTAGCATTTCGGTTTGATTTCTATACGTCAATCAAGTCATATCAAGTGAAGCAATGCGAAGCATCTAAACTTTATTGATCATATAGTGCATTGGCTTATGAATTGTTTCATACAATGGAAATTCTAAGCCATTGGCTCAAGATTGGATTTGCTCAAGCAAGATGAAGAAGTTGAAGCCCTCAAGTTGAAAATGACCATGTATGGCATCAATGAAGATATAAAAGCTCAAGTGGTAGATTCTATCTATTGTTTTAATCTTGAGTTTAGGAATGTCGTACTATCAAGAGGGATGCAACTTTAGTTGTTTTGATTACACCAAAAAGTGCTCAATAGATCAACCCATGAGAGATAGCCTTGAGAGTGGTATCCTTTGGGGACTTAGTGTGCTGAGTTCACCCAAACCAGTCTGACCGGTTTGGGAAAGCGGTCTGACCGCTTTTGGGCTCAGGAGTGCTAACTCGACCCAAACCGGTCTGACCGGTTTGGGAAACCGGTCTGACCGGTTTGGGGTTCTGACAGGTGTAACGGTTACTTGGGTTTGAAAACCGGTCTAACCGGTTTGGGAATCCGGTCTGACCGGTTTCCAACGGCTATAACGGCTACTTTGTGTTGTGTGGGGTATTTATACCCCATACCCCTCTCTTGTGAGGGGTGCTGGTTCATTTGCCTTTGTGGCTCGTCCCTAGCCTTCCCAAGCACCAGCAAGCTCTCCCCAAACCTCTCTTTGTGAGAGTTGAGTGATTTTGATCATATCAATTGATTTGGGTTGAGGGATGTATGTGTATGAGCAATAGATAGCAAGTGATAGCAATTATCAGCTATATAGAGCATATCCTTAGTGTTGAGCACTTCCGGTGAAGCCAAGCATCCATTGGAGCATTTGTTACTCTTGGAGGTGATTCTCCTAGACGGATAGGCGTCGCCGGTGAGCTACCTCGTGTGTGGTAAGCCACGGATTGTTTGTAAAGGCTGGCCCTGCCTCCTTCGTGGAAAAGGGTCAAAAGCTAGTGGATTCCGAGGAAAGTGGCTTGGAGTGGATAAGCCCGCCTTTCGTAGGCCCTCAACGGAGACTAGGATTCATCGTGTCTTTGTGACAGCCTTTGTGGCAGCGGTGAACTCCGAACTTCGGGAAAACAAATCATTGTCTCTTGTTTACCTTCACAAAGTTCAATTCTAGCATTTACATTCGCTTCCGCATCGTTCTACTTGGTTGTGCTCTACTTGTGTGCAGGGACTAAGTGGACTTGCTTGTTATCATCTACAAGAGCCCATCACCAAGTTTGATTCACCTATTCACCCCCCCTCTAGGTGACATCAAGGTCCTTTCAATTGGTATCAGAGCTTGGCCTCACATCCAAGCTTAACCGCCGTGAGGAAAGATGTCGACCACTTGTGAGGTAACATATGAGCCACTAGCTAGTGACGGCTCAAATTATTCAAATTGGTCTTGTCATGTGCTTAATGATCTTAGGACTATGGGTCCTACTCTTGTGAGGGTTGTGGTTGAAGGCATTGATCGTCCTAGTGTTGATTGGAGTGTGTCCAATCCAACCGAAGACGAAATGAATTGCTTTCAACTCAATGCTCTTGTCGCTAACTTTTTATTTGATGTTGTGAGTGATGAAGTTAGAGAAATGATTCTAGAAGATGAAGCAACTCTATTCGATGCTCATCTTATTTGGGATCGAATTGAGAAGCTATATGGCAACATCAAAAGCGACACGCAAGACCAAACAAGAGCCAAGTCACATGAGGAGTGCTCTACATCAGCAAATACATGCACCAAGCCTCATGTGATGACCACCGTGGAGCCACAAGAGCAAGACGGCTCAGCTGCCACTTTCCTGCAGAAACCGGTCCGACCGGTTTCCCAAACCGGTCTGACCGGTTTGGGCAGGAAGCGTGCAGCTAGCTCCGAGAAGGGAGGCCGACGCCGTGCAAGCAAAGTTTCAAGCACACAAGCAATATCATCCCCCAATGATGAGACACTCATGCATTACAAGTCCAAAGAAGACGAGAAGGCGGAAAATTCAAAGGATGAAACTATCCTAACTCTTATCAAAGAGCTTGAGGAAGTCAAACTCTCAAACGCCACTTTGGTTTGTAAGTATGATGCAATTGTTGATGATTATGCTTGTGATGCACTTCATTTGACTTCCATAGAAAAAGAAAACAAAGTGCTCGAGCAAAAATTAGAATTAATTGCTAGCAAGCATGTGACGCTACAAGTAACGCATGAAGAACTCTTGTGTTCTCATGAAAAACTTGTAGAATCACATGCTTCATTAGAAATTGCTCATGAGGTTATAATCACTTCGATAAAACCTATTGAGCCTCAATCTCATGTTTGCACATGTTCTCCAATTCAATATAATTTATCATGTGCTAACCTATGTTGCTCGCAAGCAAAACGATCTTGGTATGATGAAGTGTGTGTAGAGTCTTGTGACAACCTCATTGCAAAGGAAAATGAAGAACTCAAGCAAGAGGTGGAAAGACTCTCAAAGAACTTGACAATGCTTGACAACAAGAGCAATGCACAACCTTCTCAAGATAACCGTGAATTCATGGTGAAGAAGCTTGAGAAGGGATCAACCGTGCAAAGCTCTTGCATTCATCAAGTCAAGTCCAACACAAGCCAAGATCAAGGCAATGGTGAAAAGCTTGCTCACATCAAGTGCTCAAACAAGATAGAAGGCAAGCCAATTATCTCCAAAAGACAAAGAAATATGGAGAAAAGGAGATGCTTTGGTTGCTTTGAGAAAGGGCATCAAATTGCTTCTTGTCCAAACAAGGAGGAACTACAACAAGAGAAGCCCCAAATAAAGCTCAACAAAGGATTTCTCAAAGCCCAAGCAAAATTCAAGGAAGAATTGGCTACCGAGCAACACAAGAATAAGGCAATCAACATCAAGCATAAGACATGCTACACATGTCGGGAAAAGGGACATCTTGGTAATGATTGTCCAAATGGTAAATCTACTGAACCCGACATTGTCCATTCTATGCATGTGAAGCTTGGGGATTCTCCAAATGCCCCTTGTGCCTCTAAGGTGATTTGTTCTCCAAAGAGTGGCACAAGAGGAATTTAGGTTCCTAAGCATATTTGGACCAACAACATTGGACCCAACACGAGTTGGGTACCAAAACATGCTTGATGAGATTGTAGGGACAATGAGATGCATTGGTGACTTGGCTTGAATGACAATCTTCAATGATCAACTAGCAAGCCAAGAAAAGTTGCTTCCGCTACATACTCTATACCCAATGACGTCTCGTAGAGCAATATTGTGTTAAGTTGCAGTGGATCAAGTTCCGACGAAATTTGAATCAAACATCGGAAATCCACGCCAATCGGTACATGTCTGGCAAAACCGGTCTGACCGGTTTTCCAAACCGGTCTGACCGGTTTGGCCCAGACACTTGCAACTTTGTCACATTCTTGAGAAATGAAGTTTTTTAATTAATGATTTATGCATATGACATGTGGTATGTTTGATGGCTCTCCAGTAGAGCAAAGTTCGATCATTTTCAGGGCATACCACACAAGATCCGACACCGAGGCCGGAAGATCCGACCAGATGATCCGGGCAGCTCTGTGATGCACTTCAACAGGCCGGATGATCCATCGGAAGATCCGAGGCAAAACCGGTTTGACCGGTTTGCCAAACCGGTCTTACCGGTTTGGCTCAGGGACTTGGGACTTGGCCATTTGTGTGAGAAATGAAGACTCAAGTATTTCATTTCATGAATTTCTCACTCTTGGCATATTCTATCTATACTAATACTTCATGATGGTATGATCACTTGGCATATTTCATTTAAAGTAATTTTTGTGCGATTTGACCGAATATTGAATTAATCCCTTCCTTGTCATTCACAAGACAAAGTGCATGTCTCATATTGTCTACATATGATGCACATATCTAGGGGGAGATTATTTCAATATTTGTGTCCTTGAGACTAACCTTTTCTTCTAGTGAACTTGTAGTCTCAATGGTGCGAGAGTTCTTCTCTCAATTGGAGTTGTCAACTCATCTTGTGATTCATGACGGTAACACTATAGTCCTTTTTCATCATGAATCTTGATCTCATTCTATGTTTTGACAACTCAACATAATATAGCATTAAATTCCTTAAAAATGGTTTAATCTTTCAAAACTAGTGCACATGAATCCTTTCTATCTACAAATGCACTAAAATAAGGAATTTGGTCTATATTGTGTGACCTCGTAATTAACGACATATGTTTTTCATGCTTTATTTATAGTCATTAATTATGAAATCATGTGTTGTGCACTTTAACATTTTCTCTCTATATTGATCAATTTGTTTATATCATGAGAGAATTCAAATGGGCAAATTTGATAATATTGCACAACACACTCTACTAGAGGCCAAGGTATGTTTTCTATGAACTAGTATTCACCTTGTGCATCTAGGCCCTTGTCATGCTAGAGTGTGCATGTACATGCAAATATATATAGCTCATTTGCGTCCATTATACATTTGGTTAACACTTTCTTGGTGAATAGTGTAAGCAAAATATGATAATGACTTTATGTGCTGTATATATGTGCATGTGCTTGTGTGACATAGGATAGATTTTGAAAAATCCAACTAGCATGTTAGGTTGTGCGTTTTTGAAAATCTTTGAGTCTTTGGTCTTTTGACCTTTGTCAACCTATTTGTGACTATAGTTAACTTTGCTTGATTGATGGCTAGTCACAAATAGTGAGATTTCTCTCAAGTCCATAAATCTTTATCTATCCATCGGAAGAAACGAAAGAAAATAGATTTATTGGAAACCTTATCTTTCCATGGACAATCTTGAGATGTTGAAGACCATGCCTATCACATATACTCTCAGATCAAGTGAACAAGTTTTGGAGCTCAATTTCCACCTTTTTGGACTTATCTCGCCTGTCTTGGGCAAACCGGTCTGACCGGTTTCCCAAACCGGTCTGACCGGTTTGGGCCCAAGCAGCTGAATGAACTTTTCTGTGGAAATTCTTGGATCTTTGAAGGACAATTCTCATCAACATATTCTCAGGGCATATTGCAGGAATTCACCGTAAATTTACGATGTATAGCGTAAATTTTCGGCTCATGCGACGGAAATTTACGGTATTCATCGGAAATTTACGATGATTTATGTGTCTCTCGACACACACCGTAAATTTCCGGCTAATGCGACGGAAATTTCCGGTGGCTACGGCGTAAATTTACGGTGAGCTGCGATTTTATCTCCCTGGGCGAAACCGGTCTGACCGGTTTCCCAAACCGGTCTGACCGGTTTGGCCCAGGAAGGTGGCCCACTCGTTTTTACTGCCTACCCGTGATCTTCTCTCTCTTTCCATACTCATTCATCCCTCCTCTCTCTCTCTCCTCGGTTCCCCACCGCAAGAAAGGCCCTCCTTGGCGATTTGAGGATTCAACCAAGGAAAAGTCGTTCTCTCTTCGGATTTGGAGTGCTACAAGGCTGCTAGATTGATTCCCCATCAAGTTGTGCCCTCAAATCTTCATCTCCTCTCGAGTTCAAGGTTCTCAAGGTATTCAAATCTTCCCATCGCCCGATCTACTCACTCGTTGAATATCTTGCAAAACCGTTTGGTGGAACATCTTCTGGCATGTCTAGGAACCTATCCCTAAGAGATGATTCAATTTGGTTGGCTACATTTTGCGCAACAAGGATTTGCATCCTCACTGCGCAAAGCGGTCTGACCGGTTTGGCAAACCGGTCTGACCGGTTTGGGCAGTAAGGGCTCAAATCCCTGTTTTGCAACGTGTTTGCTCACATATGGACTAGGGATAGCTTATATTGCAATATTTGTTCAATATCCAGATCATATTCTGTCCAGATCGATCCCTAACTTGTTTTGGCTCAGCCCAGGCAAAAGCGGTCTGACCGGTTCCTAGAACCGGTCTGACCGGTTTGGCCCTGAGCTGACCCAAAACTTGTTAGGCGCTCTCTATCAATTCCATACTTGATCCAATCTATTTCTGGGCACTTATATCATTCTTATCTGTCCAATTTGATCTTCAACTCGAGTTGGCTCAGCTCAGACCAAAAGCGGTCTGACCGGTTCCTGGAACCGGTCTAACCGGTTTTGTTCTGAGTTGACTCAAATCATGTTGAATGCACTCTATCTATTCAAATCTTTGGATCAATTATCTCCTGGGTATTGATACTTTGTGTGTCACCTTGTGAACCCAGGAAGGACAGTAGAAGATGCCGAAGGGATCACATGCCGAGAGAATCAAAAAGGGGAAGTTTGATGCACCCGGGGGAAGTAGCTCGGGTACGACTAGTGGTCGAGCTTTGAGGCCTAGGAGACCAAAGAGAACAGCTGAGCAAGAAATTGAGGAGGTGGATGAAGTTGGGAACACCACTGATGAGGATAAGATTGAGGATGAAACCTTCAGGGTTGAATATCGGCATGATCATTTGGGTAGTGATGATGTTGAGGAGGAGGACATGGCAGCTAGAGATGATGAGAATGAGGGGGCAGATGATGATGACACTGCTGATGAAAATGCCCCTCTCATTCTGGAGATTTGCCGACCCACTGGCCCAGCTAGTAGGAGAGTGACAGATTACTCTGTGGGTGGGATGACAGATACAGTGAGGAGGTTGAGGAGGACTAGTCCACTTGATGTGGATAGGACAGCCACTGACTACAGATTTTGGACTCTTTTTCAGCAGGATTTCTATGCCACAGCTATTATGAAGAAGACCAAGATCACTTCAGATGCACACTACATAGATTGGGAGTACATGAGCAAACAAGACAACCCGGTCTTCAATGAGATTATCAGAGTTTGTTCAGAAAAACAAATCAAACATCTCATGGGCTTCAAGCATAGTTGGAACAAGGAGGTGATTGCTCAGTTCTATGCTACTGTGTACTTTGGATACTATGAGGAGGATGGCAGGCAAGAGAGAGCTATGCACTGGATGACAGAGGGACAGCGCTTTCATGTCACCTTTTCTGACTTTGCTTCTATACTCAGAGTTGGACATGAGAGTGATGACACAGTCAGGATACATGATCGGGTGTTATGGAACCATCAGAGATAAAATTCATGTATCCCAGAGATCAGCGTGGCAGTTGGGGGAAAGTGAGTGGTCTCTACACCTACTATGGGTCTCTCTACAGATTGCTCAGAAAGACACTCACTCCTAGAGAAGGCAACACCTCAGAAATCTCACTCTACATGAGAAATTTGATGTATTATCTGAGGATTGGTGAGGAGACTCCTCCATTTAGCGTTGCTGATTTCATTTGGCATGAGATCAAGACCATTTCTGAGAGCCCTCAAAAGATTTGCGCCTACAGTCCGTTTCTCATGTTTATCATTGAGAGGGTTACAAGTTTGAAGGTCAAGAAGGATACCCCACATAAGCCGCTTCACCCTCCTGTTCCTCACAAGTTTAGGATGCCTTCTCCTCCACCAGCAGACACAGATGCATCAGCCGGAGGTGATCAGCAGCAGCCACAGCAGCATTCTTAGCAGCAGGCCAGAACCGGTCTGACCGGTTCTCCAAACCGGTCTGACCGGTTCTCCAAACCGGTCTGACCGGTTTGGGTCTGGCAGTGGTACACAGCCAGCAGGACGGACCTCTCCCATTCGGAAATTCATATCCATGTTTACAGGCATTTGCAAAGGCCAGAGGGATGTCCAGGTTAATATGAGGCAGCAGAGAATTGAGAGCAAGAAGACTCGAGATGCAATCAAGAGATTACACACAGCATTGAGTCCAAATGATCCTCCGTCACCTATTTCACCACCTCTTGAGCTACCTGAGATACCCCCGCTTCAAGACATCATGACCGATCACATGAATGCGGGATACTTTGAGGAGTATGGTGATATATTTGGATATGGACATGTTGGGTTGAGCTCACAGCCTCCGCCACCCCCTCCACAGTCAGTTGGTGCTCCAGGGACCATACCATACATGCCTACTTCAGAGGGTGACTTGTTTGGTTCCTCGTTTGGGTTTGCACCTCCAGGACCTACCCATGCAGCTGCCACACTCCCGTCCTCGTCATATGCATATGGTGGTGCGTCATCTTCTATGGCAGGAGTTCAGTTCTCTAGTGCACCATCTCCATCTCTCGGAGACTTAGCTTCACAGGCAGCGGCTTCCATCTTTGGACCCACTTCTGCTCCTAGTCATGATGATCATAGCCCGACCTTCTAGTGACGACAAGGAGTTGATGCGTGATGTGAGCGTGACTACAAGCTTCTCCAGGCCCTTTATGGATGTTTGATGACAAAGGGGGAGAATAATGGATTAAAGCTTATTTCTAGTTGATCTTGTAGTCATGTAACTTTGGATGTAATAATTCGTACTTTATCTCTTTGTGGACTTGAGAAATTGTAATGTGTGCTACTGAGTGTATTAAACATGTTTACGTATTCTAAGTGACAATTTGCTAGTGTGATCTACATGTATTGATTGATGCGTTGTGTTTCTCATATGCTTGCTGTCTGGGTGAAACCGGTCTGACCGGTTTCCCAAACCGGTCTTACCGGTTTGGCCCGTGACAGCGGGGTGAAACCGGTCTGACCGGTTTCCCAAACCGGTCTGACCGGTTTGACCTGTGATAGCAAACATGTGTTTCTCTTTGTTTATTGACTGCTATACATGTCATATGCATCACACTTTGTTTCATATTGTCACACACACTTGTTGCACATGATGGATGCTAAGATTTAGGGGGAGCTCTCATATTTGTTAATTCTATGTGCATTTGGCATTTGAGGCCGAATTTTTGAAATTCCATTCAAAGCACATATTAAGGGGGAGCTCACTATATATCTTAGTCATCTAGAGCTTAAATTTCATATATTTTGTAAGCTTTAATCATGTTGTCATCAATCACCAAAAAGGGGGAGATTGAAAGTGCATCTAGGCACTTATGTGTTTTGGTGATTTTGGATGACAACATGATTAGTCATTTAACTTGTTTGATTAAGTATATGAGCAGGTATTAACAAAGAAAGCAAACAAGTGGTAATCATCCCATGCAATCAAACTAGAAGATGACAAGTAATTGGAAATGAAAAATGAGACAAGGACTTAAGCATATTGGTTGGTCTCACTTGATAAGAAACTTGTCAAAGGTTTTGGGATAGATTATTAGAAGAAATTATGGTTTCTTTGGGCTTGATCCATGGCTATGGTTATATTCAAAATGAGACATGATTCTATGGAAATATTATGGTCTCAAGTGATTGATGCTCATGGTCAAGTTAATCACCAAAGAAAATATTGAAGTTATTTCAAGTAAATTGAAGCAATGGATTTCAATGTGGATTTCA
This sequence comes from Echinochloa phyllopogon, assembly GCA_033239725.1. Taxonomy (NCBI): domain Eukaryota; kingdom Viridiplantae; phylum Streptophyta; class Magnoliopsida; order Poales; family Poaceae; genus Echinochloa; species Echinochloa phyllopogon. The sequence continues at coordinate 31,619,846 of BTCW01000014.1, read as the reverse complement.
TTGATGATGCAATGCAAAGCGAAGCTTAATTTGGCAAGAGAGGATGGAAGGGATCAAGCTAGACGCAAGTGACATTCCTAGCAAAGAGAAGGGCAAGTTGGTCTTGTAGCCGAGGGACTTTGTTGGTGGAAAGGTCTAGCATTTCGGTTTGGTTTCTATACGTCAATCAAGTCATATCAAGTGAAGCAATGCGAAGCATCTAAACTTTATTGATCATATAGTGCATTGGCTTATGAATTGTTTCATACAATGGAAATTCTAAGCCATTGGCTCAAGATTGGATTTGCTAAAGCAAGATGAAGAAGTTGAAGCCCTCAAGTTGAAAATGACCAAGTATGGCATCAATGAAGATATAAAAGCTCAAGTGGTAGATTCTATCTATTGTTTTAATCTTGAGTTTAGGAATGCCGTACTATCAAGAGGGATGCAACTTTAGTTGTTTTGATTACACGAAAAAGTGCTCAATAGATCAACCCATGAGAGATAGCCTTGAGAGTGGTATCCTTTGGGGACTTAGTGTGCTGAGTTCACCCAAACCGGTCTGACCGGTTTGGGAAAGCGGTCTGACCGCTTTTGGGCTCAGGAGTGCTAACTCGACCCAAACCGGTCTGACCGGTTTGGGAAACCGGTCTGACCGGTTTGGGGTTCTCACAGGTGTAACGGTTACTTGGGTTTGAAAACCGGTCTAACCGGTTTGGGAATCCGGTCTGACCGGTTTCCAACGGCTATAACGGCTACTTTGTGTTGTGTGGGGTATTTATACCCCATACCCCTCTCTTGTGAGGGGTGCTGGTTCATTTGCCTTTGTGGCTCGTCCCTAGCCTTCCCAAGCACCAGCAAGCTCTCCCCAAACCTCTCTTTGTGAGAGTTGAGTGATTTTGATCATATCAATTGATTTGGGTTGAGGGATGTATGTGTATGAGCAATAGATAGCAAGTGATAGCAATTATCAGCTATATAGAGCATATCCTTAGTGTTGAGCACTTCCGGTGAAGCCAAGCATCCATTGGAGCATTTGTTACTCTTGGAGGTGATCCTCCTAGACGAATAGGCGTCGCCGGTGAGCTACCTCGTGTGTGGTAAGCCACGGATTGTTTGTAAAGGCTGGCCCTGCCTCCTTCGTGGAAAAGGGTCAAAAGCTAGTGGATTCCGAGGAAAGTGGCTTGGAGTGGATAAGCCCGCCTTTCGTAGGCCCTCAACGGAGACTAGGATTCATCGTGTCTTTGTGACAGCCTTTGTGGCAGCGGTGAACTCTGAACTTCGGGAAAACAAATCATTGTCTCTTGTTTACCTTCACAAAGTTCAATTCTAGCATTTACATTCGCTTCCGCATCGTTCTACTTGGTTGTGCTCTACTTGTGTGCAGGGACTAAGTGGACTTGCTTGTTATCATCTACAAGAGCCCATCACCAAGTTTGATTCACCTATTCACCCCCCTCTAGGTGACATCAAGGTCCTTTCACCAGTTCCCTAAACCATGTTACTAAAAAGCAAGTTTTATCATTATCATTAAAGTGAACCATTAAATCAATATTACCAATTAAATTGTAACACCCAAAAATGGCCCATTTAAAATTTTTAGTAATTAATTGGCTTTTATTTAATTTGTTCATATTTAATATAAGGTTAAATGAATTATTTATAAATATTAAAATCAAATATAAGTGTAGAAATATTTTTGTTGCATTCATGCTGCAGCACTGTGTTTTGGTTGTTGGCAAGTTAAGTTGGAATTTAAATTTTGTTTAAATTTGAATTTAATTTGCTTTTGTTTGAGCCCTAGAAAAGTTCTTTTCAAGTCGAGTTCACTTCTCCCCCCTGAACTTTTCCCTCAGCTCACTTGCACCCCCTCTACTCCCTCCCCAGCCCATCCAGCCCCTTCTCTCCCTCGGCTCACTCTCCCTTTCTTTCCCCGCCTGGGCCTTCGGCCAACCGAACCGGCCCAGCTCGCACCGGCCCACTCCCGTTTTCCCCCTCCCTCTCCCAGTCACTGACCGCCCGGGCCCGCGTGCCAGGCCCTTCCTCCTACCTCCCGCCCGAGCGCCTTTCTCCCCCGACGTGATCCTCGCCGGACCGCTCGGCCGAATTGGCCCACCTCCGCGCCGCCCGGCCTTCTCCGAAGCTTCCCAAGCCGCCTTCCCTTCCCCCATCGTGATCTCCTTCCTTTCTCGCCCGCCCCGCGCATGGCAAGGCATCACCCCCGCGATGGAAAGCAACCCCCGCTGCCGCGCCTTCCTTCCTTGGCGTTCGTGCCACCCCGGTCCCCGAGCCCCTCCCTGCTGCTATTTAAGCTGAGCCCGAACACCCCTGAACCCCCACCAGCCTTCGCCTGCGTCTCCCGAGCCCTCAGCGTCTTCCCTGCGTCCGGCCCTCTTCCGCGTCCGTCTTCACCTCGGGTGAACTGGCAGCGAGGTAAGGAAGCCCCCCCCCCCACGTCCTGCTCCTTGGCCAATTGGCTCCCTCCTTCGCGTTATTACCTTCTCACCCGAGCCACCGGCCTCCGGTCACTGTCGTTGGCCGTCCCCTCCGCCAAATCGCCGACTTGAACCCCCCTATCTTGCTCGCCATGCTTCCCCGATGCTCCACGGCCAAACCCCGTCCCGATTGGAGCCCTGTAGCCCGAGAACCACCCAGCTCCGGCGAGCCTCCGCCGCGTCCCTGCTCGCCGCCGGCAGTTCCCCCCCCCCCAAATCAACCAGAGCCGTCGGATCCACCATCAACCGCTCAGATTAGATTCCTCGATACCCCTTCGCGTTTTAAATCTGAGCCCCTCAGATCAGATCCAACGGCCGCGTACCGGTCAACTCCGGTCAGCCGTGCAGTTTTTGCTAAAGAGCCCCTCCACTATTTGAAATCAACGCGCGGTCCAGCCTAGTTCAAAAGTATTTGCATTTAGGTCCCATTTTTAATGAAAAACCCCCTGAGCTTTCTAAAAATAGAACCCGCAGTCCTAATTAAGTGTTTTCGCGAGTAAGCCCTCGGGTTTTTAAGCATAAATGCATATAGGTCCCTGGTTTCTTTAAATTAAGCCCCTGGAAGCTTTTAAAAATTGCCAGCAGGTCCCTAGAACTTAGAAAACCCATATCTTTTTCGTTTTAGCTCCGATTAGTGTGATTTTCGCGCTCATGTGTTCGTAGTGAAGCATAGATTATTTCTAAAACCTTTTTATGTATTGTTTCTACTGTTTGGTGTACTGTTCTAATAGAATATTATTTGTTTGCATGTATTGGTTTGCGTGCTGGCTTGTTTGGTGCTTCGTGTCCAGTCGGTGAGCCGTTAGCTTTGGAGTTCGAGCTCGGTGAGGACTTTCCGGAGCAGGACTCGCAGCAGCAGTAGCAGCACTTCGAGGAAGGCAAGTTATAGCACGGACAATCCTTGCTACCTAAACACACTCTTTATATTCTTTACTTTCATATGCATGTGTCTAAATTAATGTCCCACTAAGGTTGTACCTAGTTTTGTATATCATGTACCTTGATAACCTTGGGCTTATGCATATGGGTAGAATCCTTTGCTATGCGCAGCTACTGTCACTATTATTTAATTGTTAATCTTGATTTAATGGTTCACTTTAACATTTATGATAAAATATGCTTTTTAGCAACTTGGTTTAGGGAACTGGGCATGTGCTGTGTGCTTTGCTCCAGTGTCTCTCTGTAAGGTCCGGTTCTCAAAGCGGCAACCCAGGAGCCTGTCTCCACCGCTAGAACTATTATGGCTCTGGTCCTGGTCAAGTAACTTGTACATCTCTAGCTTGCTAGTGGTTACCGACGGGCCGACGGCGTTGTGGGAGGCAAGGTACGGGGTGTTTCCGGATTTCACCGAGGATGGGTGATCCGTCGGCTTTGTCTCTTTAGGCACAGTCCCGTGTTGGGAGTCCCTGCGATGGGGAACTCCACACGTTGCACATGGATGAGTGTGATGCCCACGCTCTGGACGCCATCGACCCCCCTATGGTGTGACTCCGTAGGCGTGCGTCGATGTCGGTGCCTATGGTCTCACCGCCTTGTATTACCGCAGCGACCACTGTCTTGTTAGGGTGTCTTGTGAAAAACCTCGTAGCGTCCCTATGCAATCACACCTCGGAAGTGTTGATGTGCGTGGTTGGGTGCAAAGTTCCTTTGAACTTTTACGTGACTGGTGGGTAAAGGGTGAAACCTCTGCAGAGTGTAAAATCTATCATGATAGCCTTGCTCAAGGTCACGAGCGGCCTGGATCTTTTTTTATTAGAAGATGATGTTTATTTAAGATTAATGTCACTTATACTTATTTAATTGGGTTGCAACTGGGAATTCATTAACTTGTAGAAACTTGGTTAATGTTAAAATGAACCAACTAAAAACGCTAATGCAGTTAAGCCGAGTCTAGCCTATTTTTGAGCCTTCATACCCGTGCTATACTTGCTAAGTATTTATTTACTTACGCTTGTCAATATTCAACAAAATCCCGGATGGGTAAACAGATTGGGCTGATCAGGAGATTGTTGCTGAGTTCCCTAAGGACCTGCCGTACTTCTAAGTTGCGCTCTCCCAGTTAGAGTCCCTGTGGACTGCGGCTCCGCTATAGTTGAGAGTTATAGACTTCCGCTATAATAAATATTATTGCTATACTCTGATGTAAACGATTTTATTTCGAGCATTTGTACTCTGTTTATCATATTTGTTCGCTGTATGTGTTCTATGGACCTCCTGGGCACACATATGGCCGCATTCGGGTTTTGTGAAAATCCGGGTGTGACAGAATTGTATCAGAGCCGTGCTGACTGTAGGATCGCAGCCTAGATAAGAAGGGTCGGTCTTAGCCAAGCTCAGTCTTCACTATTTACCTATAAAAGTGTTGAGTTTTGCAAAATAGTGTTTAGCGTCTCCTCTACCTCAGTCCTTTGCAAAGTTTTTCTAAAATTTTCCTCTATCTTCTCTCTGCAGTAGATGGCTCGCACGAAGCTGACCGCCCGCAAGTCTACCTGTGGCTACCTTCCGCCCTGTGTTCCGGAGATGGACTTTGGCGCCCCCTACCAGGATGCCTTCCAGGAGTGGGAAGAGATGCAAGAGGAGGAGCGCCTGAGGGAAGAAGAAGAAGAGGCGGAGCAACAGTAGGGAGAGCCCGAAGACGAGGAAATGGAGCCCGCTGAAGAGCCAGAGGAGCAGCCCGAGCCAGTTCAGCCAGGTGGCGGGAATGCTGCCGGAGACCCAGATGGTGATGACAACGGTGATGATGATGATGATGATCCTGAGGAGCCCCCAGCACCCCAGCCACCTGCACCAGCAGATAGGTGGACCGTAGAAGACTTTGTCAGAGATGCTGGATACAACTTCTACCACTGGCGCCAGAGGCAGATACTCCGCTACCACTATGGCACAGGCAACGTGGGCATGGAGTACCACAGTGAGAGGTAGACGCACCCCCGCTTCCCCACCTACTGGAACACCTCCATGAGGATCCGTACGACTAACCACGAAGCCAGAGCTGCCAGGACGAGGTCGATCCACTACGCCTCCAGTGAGAGATACGCCCAGGAGGCAGGGATAGCAGATGTTGCTCATCGTGCCCTTTACTACTACAGGGACAGGTTCTGGGTAGAGATCCAGGATGGGCCAGATAGGTCGTACCCCCGCAGGAGGAGTGGGGAGACAACTTGCACCATCGCCCCCATCGGAGACATCGACGACCCCCGGCTTGCTGCTACCGTGGCACTGGTGGCCACCCTCAACACTGATCTGGAGGCAGCTACTGATGAGATCACCGCTCTGAGGGACGAGCTGAGAAGGACTCGGCAGGAGATGGAGCAGCTGGACCAGATGTTGGGAGCACCACCGGCACTCAGCCCAGACTACCGTGCAGAGTCACCGCCTCGCAAGAGGCACCGCTTCGGATCTGCCGCCGCCAGCACCACCATCCAGCAGTGTCCTTAGGAGTTTACCATGAGTCTATAATAAGGTCGATTAGTCATCGCTTTTCTTTTCAGTCGAGTCAAAAACCAGTGAGTCGAGTCAGTGTGAACCTTGTCTTTCGATGTTCGGATTGATTATCATTATGCTTATGTTTGAGTTGGATTCTTGTAATGATTGTGATGGGCGTAGATGCAAGTCTACCACCATCTAGATTTTGGATTAAGGCATAAGGATATTATTGATTACATAGAAGGGGTTAATTGCTTCACTTGCTCTCTATCTATCTTATGCTCTATCATGACTAGTTCAATGTTCTCAAGTACTTCGGTTCCTAAGTTACTAGGTCTTGAAGTTTATGGGGATCTCTTGTTGATAATAGATGGTGAACACAAGGAGCAACACCGGTGCCAGTGGACTGCCACCACCACCTCCCACCATTGAGTAGATGATGCTCACGCAGACCCAGCTAATGCAACAGATGGCTCAGACCATGGCTATGATGCAGCAGAACCAGCAGAATCCGCCACAGCACAACATGCCGCCCTGTGACAGGAGGTGTGAATTTCTAAAGGGATGCCCGCCCACCTTCAACAAAGCAACTGATCCCCTGCATGCATTGGATTGGCTCAAGGCAGTGGAGCGACAACTCGACATCGCTCAGTGCAACGATCGGGAGAAGGTGCTGTACGCAGGAGGACAACTTCAAGGACCCGCCTTGGATTGGTGGGACTCGTACCAGTACGCTCACCCTGATCGTACTCAGATCACATGGCAGGAGTTCCATGACAGCTTCCGCTCGCACCATGTGCCTGAAGCCCTGATGACGTTGAAGAAGAAGGAGTTCCTGTCACTGAAGCAGGAGGGTATGAGCGTCACGGCTTACCGTGACAAGTTCATTGAGCTTGCCCGCTATGCTCCAGAGGACGTGGATAAGGACAGGAAGAAGCAGTACTGGTTCCGCGACGGCTTGTAAGATGCCCTGCAGTACCAGTTGATGTGCGCCAAGTTCCCCAACTTTCAGGAACTGCTGGACAGCGCCCTAATGCTAGAGCACAAGTGCCGTGAAATGGAGGAGAAGAAACGGAAGTTCCAGGGTCAGCAGTCTGGGAGCAACAACCGTCCCCGCTTCAATGCTCCCCAAGGCCAACAGATGGTGAGCCAGCAGCATTTCCAAAGCCAGTCCGGCTCGTTCAATCGTGGCCAGAACCAGTAGCATCCCCAGTACCCTCAAGCACTGCAACAACAGCGCTACTAGAACCAGCTACAGAATGCCCCAGCTCAGCGCAACCAGGTACAACAAGTTCCCGTCCAGCATCCCAACAACGCCAACAATGTGCCAGTGGGCCCAAGGGCGTGCTACCACTGTGGTGAGTAGGGTCACTACGCCAATGTCTGCCCCAAGAAGGCTCAGAACACTGCAGGTCAGAACAACCCCCAGAGAGTTGGGCAGAATGGGAACCAGCCACAAGCACAAGCAGGCAGAGGTCCTCAGAACCCCGTCAGGGGCAAAATTAACCACATGGGTGCCGAGACTGCAGAAGGGGCTACCAACATGGTTGTGGGTACGTTCCTCGTCAACTCAACCCCTTCAACTGTTTTGTTTGATTCTGGAGCTTTTCATGCTTTCATATCTTCTGCCTTTGTGAAAAATAACTTAATAGCCCTGCAACCCATAATGAGTGCTATGCTAGTTAGCTCACCAGGGGGGAACAATGAGCTACCTTGCGTTGCCCCCATATCACCATCTCAATACGAGGGGTAGACTTCGAGGTGTGACCGATAGTCTTGGAGTCCATTGGCTTCGACTTAATACTGGGCATGAGTTGGTTAGCCAGATATGATGTAGTAATCCAATGTGCCAAGAGAGCTGTGCAACTGACGACGAAGACCGGTGAAAAGGTGGAATATCAAGCAGCCAGCCTCTCAGAGCACGGTCAAGTCAACCAAGCTGAGGGCGCAATGCCAGAGGACATCCGAGTGGTGTGCGAGTTCCCGGATGTGTTCCTAGGTGAATTGCCAGGTATGCCCCCAGAACGCGAAGTTGAATTCGTTATTGAACTAAAACCTGGCACTGCACCTATAGCTAAAAGACCATATAGGATGAGAGTAAGGGAACTGGAGAAACTTAAGGAAGAATTAAGCTCTTTGCTAGAAAAAGGGTATATTCGTCCTAGTTCTTCACCATGGTACGCAAAGGATGTGCGTGGACTATCGAGCACTCAATGAAGTGACTATCAAGAACAAGTACCCCTTGCCAAGGATTGACGATTTGTTTGATCAGTTAAAGGGAGCTTGTGTGTTCTCCAAGATAGATCTTCGATCAGGCTACCACCAGATAAGGATCCGACCATCCGACATACCCAAGACGGCCTTCACTACTCGATATGGGCTATATGTGTTCACAGTCATGTCCTTTGGACTAACCAATGCTCCGGCATACTTCATGTACCTGATGAATAGTGTCTTCATGGACTACCTGGACAAGTTTGTGGTGGTGTTAATTGATGATATTCTGGTCTTCTCCAAGAATGGAGAGGAACATGAAGATCATTTAAGGTTGGTGATGCAGAGACTCTGGGAACATCACCTATATGCCAAGTTGAGCAAGTGTGAGTTCTGGTTGAAGGAAGTGGCATTCTTGGGACACGTGCTGTCCAATGGAGGAGTAGCAATTGATCCGAAGAAGGTTAATGATGTGTTGAGCTAGAACCCGCCTCGGGATGTCAGCGATATCAGGAGTTTCCTTGGAATGGTCGTGTACTATCGGCGTTTCATTGAAGGGTTCTCCAAGATTGCTAAACCTATGACAGCGTTATTGGAGAAAAATGCCAAGTTCATCTGGACAGAGGAGTAACAAACCAGCTTCGAAGAGTTGAAGAAGAGGCTGACAACAGCACCTGTACTGATATTGCCTGACATAGCCAAGAGCTTCTCCATCTACTGTGATGCATCCCGTCTAGGACTGGGTTGTGTACTTATGCAGGAAGGGATAGTAGTGGCATATGCATCAAGACAGTTGCGGAAACATGAGCAGAACTATCCGACACATGATCTGGAGTTGGCAGTTGTGGTGCATGCTTTGAAGATTTGGAGGCATTATCTGATCGGGCACAAGTGTGACATCTACACTGATCACAAGAGCCTGAAGTATGTCTTCACTCAGTCAGAGCTGAATATGAGGCCACGCCGATGGTTGGAGCTAATCAAGGACTATGACCTGGAGATCCATTACCACCCTGGCAAGGCTAACTTAGTGGCAGATGCTCTGAGTAGGAGAAGCTATGTGAACAGGATCACCGGTCGTTGCCTGCCGGAAGAACTGAGCCGGGAATTTGAGAAGATGAGTCTGGGATTTGTGACTAGTATCACGGGGATGACGGTAGAACCGACTCTTGAACAGGAGATCCCGAAAGGATAGCTTGGTGATGAAAAGATCAAGGAAATTGTGGAGAATGTTGCTCTAGGGAAGGCACCTGGATTCCAAGTTGATGAACAAGGAACCCTATGGCACGGGAAGAGAATATGTGTGCCCGATATAGCGCAGATCAAGGACGCGATCCTTAGAGAAGCGCACGATTCGGCATACTCGATCCACCTAGGAAGCACCAAGATGTACCAAGACATCAAGGAAAGATTCTGGTGGTATGGATTGAAGCGTGACGTGGCAACACATGTGGCACTATGTGACACTTGTCAGAGAGTTAAGGCTGAACATCAGAGGCCAGCCGGATTACTCCAACCCTTGAAGATACCAGAATGGAAATGGGAAGAAGTTGGTATGGACTTCATAACGGGTCTACCTCGCACACAACGGGGATTTGACTCTATTTGGGTGATTGTGGACCGCTTGACCAAAGTGGCACACTTTCTTCCCGTAAAGACCACCTACACGGGAGCCAGACTAGCAGAGCTATATATGGAAAGGATTGTGTGCCTGCATGGAGTGCCAAAACGGATAGTGTCTGACCGAGGTACTCAGTTCACGTCACACTTCTGGCAGAAACTACATGAGTCTATGGACACCAAGCTGCATTTCAGTTTGGCTTATCATCCACAGACAGATGGACAGACAGAACGAACCAACCAGATTCTGGAGGACATGTTGAGAGCATGTGCTCTGCAGTACGGTGTTAGCTGGGACAAGAGTTTACCCTATGCGGAATTCTCGTACAACAACAGCTACCAGAAGAGTCTGCAGATGGCACCATTCGAGGCTTTGTATGGCAGGAAGTGTAGGACTCCACTATTCTGGAATCAGACCGGAGAAAGTCAAGTTTTCCGTCCCGAGATACTCAGGGATGCAGAACGCCAAGTACAAGTGATCAGGTAGAACTTAAAAGTGGCACAGTCCAGGCAGAAGAGTTATGCTGATGTCAGACGGAGGGATCTCAGTTTTACAGTTGGAGATTTTGTGTACCTCAAGGTGTCACCGATGAGGGGCGTGAAGAGGTTCAATGTCAAAGGCAAGCTAGCACCTCGATACATCGGACCCTTCCAGATACTTGAAAGGAAAGGTGAAGTGGCATATCAGCTAGGACTACCCGAGAGATTGTCCGGAGTGCACGATATGTTCCATGTGTCACAACGGAAGAAATGTTTGTGGGTGCCTGAAGAGAAAATCCTGATAGATGAGCTGAATGTGCAAGAGGACCTCACTTATGAGGAGTACCCGGTCAGAATCCTGGAGGTGTCTGAGAGGGTGACAAGAAACAAGGTCATCCGGATGTGCAAGGTACAGTGGAGCCGACACTCGGAAGATGAAGCCAGTTGGGAACGGGAAGAAGATCTCAAGACTGAGTACCCACAGCTCTTCGCAACTACTTCCGAATCTCGAGGACGAGATTCATCTTAAGGGGGGTAGGTTTGTAACACCCAAAAATGGCCCATTTAAAATTTTTAGTAATTAATTGGCTTTTGTTTAATTTTTTCATATTTAATATAAGGTTAAATGAATTATTTATAAATATTAAAATCAAATATAAGTGTAGAAATATTTTTGTTGCATTCATGCTGCGGCACTATGTTTTGGTTGTTGGCAAGTTAAGTTGGAATTTAAATTCTGTTTAAATTCGAATTTAATTTGCTTTTGTTTGAGCCCTAGAAAAGTTCTTTTCAAGTCGAGTTCACTTCTCCTCCGTGAACTTTTCCCTCAGCTCACTTGCACCCCCTGTACTCTCTCCCCAGCCCATCCAGCCCCTTCTCTCCCCCGGCTCACTCTCCCTTTCTTTCCCTGCCTGGGCCTTCGGCCAACCGAACCGGCCCAGCTCGCACCAGCCCACTCCCATTTTCCCCCTCCCTCTCCCAGTCACTGACCGCCCGGGCCCGCGTGCCAGGCCCTTCCTCCTACCTCCCGCCCGAGCGCCTTTCTCCCCCGACGCGATCCTCGCCGGACTGCCCGGCCGAATTGGCCCACCTCCGCGCCGCCCGGCCTTCTCCGAAGCTTCCCAACCGCCTTCCCTTCCCCCATCGTGATCTCCTTCCTTTCTCGCCCACCCCGCGCATGGCAAGGCGTCACCCCCGCGATGGAAAGCAACCCCCGCTGCCGCGCCTTCCTTCCTTGGCGTTCGTGCCACCCCGGTCCCCGAGCCCCTCCCTGCTGCTATTTAAGCTGAGCCCGAACACCCCTCAACCCTCACTAGCCTTCGCCCGCGCCTCCCGAGCCCTCAGCGTCTTCCCCGCGCAGCGCCGCTTACCCAAGCTCCGCCGTGCTCCGGTCGCCGTCGAAATCGCCCCTCCGGCCCTCCTCTGCGTCTGTCTTCACCTCGGGTGAACTGGCAGCGAGGTAAGGAACCCCCCCCCCCGTCCTGCTCCTTAGCCAATTGGCCCCCTCCTTGGTGCTATTACCTTCTCACCCGAGCCGTCGGCCGCCGGTCACCGACGTTGGCCGTCCCCACCGCCAAATCGCCGACTTGAACCCCCTATCTTGCTCGCCATGCTTCCCCGATGCTCCACGGCCAAACCCCATCCCGATTGGAGCCCAGTAGCCCAAGAACCGCCCAGCTCCGGCGAGCCTCCGCCGCTCCCGAGCTGCGCCGCCGCGTCCCTGCTCGCCGCCGGCAGTTCTCCCCCCAAATCAACCAGAGCCGTCGGATCCACCATCAACCGCTCAGATTAGATTCCCCGATACCCCTTCACGTTTTAAATCTTAGCCGCTCAGATCAGATCCAACGGCCGCGTACCGGTCAACTCCAGTCAGCCGTGCAGTTTTTGCTAAAGAGCCCCTCCACTATTTGAAATCAACCCGCGGTCCAGCCTAGTTCAAAAGTATTTGCATTTAGGTCCCATTTTTAATGAAAAACCCCCTGAGCTTTCTAAAAATAGAACCCACAGTCCTAATTAAGTGTTTTCGCGAGTAAGCCCTCGGGTTTTTAAGCATAATTGCGTATAGGTCCCTGGTTTCTTTAAATTAAGCCCCTGGAAGATTTTAAAAATTGCCAGCAGGTCCCTAGAACATAGAAAACCCATTTTTTTTTCGTTTTAGCTCCGATTAGTGTGATTTTTGCGCTCATGTGTTCGTAGTGAAGCGTAGATTATTTCTAAAACCTTTTTATGTACTGTTTCTACTGTTTGGTGTACTGTTCTAATAGAATATTATTTGTTTGCATGTATTGGTTTCCGTTCTGGCTTGTTTGGTGCTTCGTGTCCAGTCGGTGAGCCGTTAGCTTTGGAGTTCGAGCTCGGTGAGGACTTTCTGGAGCAGGACTCGCAGCAGCAGCAGCAGCACTTCGAGGAAGGCAAGTTATAGCACGGACAATCCTTGCTACCTAAACACACTCTTTATATTGTTTACTTTCATATGCATGTGTCTAAATTAATGTCCCACTAAGGTTGTACCTAGTTTTGTATATCCTGTACCTTGATAACCTTGGGCTTATGCATATGGGTAGAATCTTTTGCTATGCGCAGCTACTGTCACTATTATTTAATTGTTAATCTTGATTTAATGGTTCACTTTAACATTTATGATAAAATATGTTTTTTAGCAACTTGGTTTAGGGAACTGGGCATGTGCTGTATGCTTTGCTCTAGTGTCTCTCCGTAAGGTCCGGTTCTCAAAGTGGCAACCCAGGAGCCTGTCGCCACCTCTAGAACTATTATGGCTCTGGTCTTGGTCAAGTAACTTGTACGTCTCTAGCTTGCCAGTGGTTACCGACGAGCCGACGGCGTTGTGGGAGGCAAGGTACGGGGTGTTTCCGGATTCCACCGAGGATGGGTGATCCGTCGGCTTTGTCTCGTTAGGCACAGTCTAATGTTGGGAGTCCCTGTGATGGGGAACTCCAGACATTGCGCATGGATGGGTGTGATGCCCGCGCTCTGGACGCCATCGACCCCCCTATGGTGTGACTCCGTAGGCGTGCGTCGATCTCGGTGCCTATGGTCTCACCGCCTTGTATTACCGCAGCGGCCACTGTCTTGTTAGGGTGTCTTGTGAAAAACCTCGTAGCGTCCCTATGCAATCACACCTCGGAAGTGTTGATGTGCGTGGTTGGGTGCAAAGTTCCTTTGAACTTTTTACGCGACTGGTGGGTAAAGGGCGAAACCTCTGCAGAGTGTAAAATCTATCATGATAGCCTTGCTCAAGGTCACGAGTGGCCTGGATCCTTTTTGATTAGAAGATGATGTTTATTTAAGATTAATGTCACTTATACTTATTTAATTGGGTTGCAACTGGGAATTCATTAACTTGTAGAAACTTGGTTAATGTTAAAATGAACCAACTAAAAACGCTAATGCAGTTAAGCCGAGTCTTGGCTATTTTTGAGCCTTCATACCCGTGCTATACTTGCTAAGTATTTATTTACTTACGCTTGTCAATATTCAACAAAATCCCGGATGGGTAAACAGATTGGGTTGATTAGGAGATTGCTGCTGAGTTCCCTGAGGACCTGACTGGGAGAGTTGCGCTCTCCCAGTCAGAGTCCCTATGGACTGCGGCTCCGCTATAGTTGAGAGTTATAGACTTCCGCTATAATAAATATTATTTCTATACTCTGATGTAAACTATTTTATTTTGAGCATTTGTACTCTGTTTATCATATTTGTTCTGTGGACCTCCTGGGCACACATATGGCCGCATTCGGGTTTTGTGAAAATCCGGGTGTGACATAAATAATGGTGACAGTAGCTGCGCATAGCAAAGATTCTACCCATATGCATAAACCCAGGGTATTCAAAGGAACAGGGTATACGAAACTAGGTACAACTTTAATGGGACATCAATTTAGACACATGCATATGAAAGTAAATAAATGTAAAAGGTGGTGTTAAGGTAGCAAGGATTGTCCGTGCTATAACTTGCCTTCCTCGAAGTGCTGCTGCTGCTGCGAGTCCTGCTCTGGAAAGTCCTCAGCGAACTCGAACTCCAAAGCTAACGGCTCACCGACTAGACTCGAAGCACCACACAAGCATAGACGCATACCAGTACATGCAAACAATTATAATTCTCTTAGAACAGTAAACCAAATAGTAGAAACAGTACATAAAAAGGTACTAGAAATAATCTATGCTTTACTACGAACACATGAGCGTGAAAATCACGCAAATCGGAGCTAAAACGAAAAAGATGGATTTTCTAAGTTCTAGGGACCTGCTGGCAAGTTTTAAAAGTTTCCAGGGGCTTATTTGTGAAAATCTGAGGGCCTAAACATAATTTTATATAAACTACAGGGGCTTGCATGCAAAATCAACTAAAAAGGATGGCGGGTTATATTTTTAAATAGGGCAGTGGGCTTTCTGAGAAAATTTGGACCTAGATGTAAATATTTTTTAACACAGGTGGATCGCGGGTTCTTATTCAAATCTTGGAGAGGCCTTTTTGCAAAATTGCTTGGTTGACCGGTATCTGAAGGATTTGACTCGGGGGCGCGACTAATAGGGCCCATAGGATCTCGATCCTACGGCTCAGATCGGATGAGGGGGGAGGCGACCGGCGGAAATAGGGAAGGCGGCGGTGCCGCTCTCCCGTGCGGCGGCGCATCACCGGAGCCGAGGCAATCTCTAGCTCCCGGCCGCCATTTGCGACGCGGCTTGGACCCACGGGTCCAGGGGCTATGGCGAGCTCGGCTAGGGGGTTCAAGATGGCCAAAACGCGTTGGAGGCGGCTAACGACGACGAGCGGCGGAGGAGTGCCACGGTGAGCGGCGGGGGTGGGGTTTCGGGACGCGGGAAGGCTCGGAAAGAGCTTGGTATGGTCCTTACCTTCGCGCAAAATGAATGGGAGTGTCAGGAGGGGCGGAGCGGCACCGGCAAGAGGCAATCGATGGCGGCGGCGCTCCGGGCGGCGGTTGCTCGCGGGGAAGATACGTGGGGGGGACTTGGGAGCTCGGGGCAGCTTGGTGGTGATCAAGGGGCTCGGGGTGCGGCTTTTATAGCCCAGGGAGGTTTGCTCGGGGGCCGGGGTGGCACGAACGCCAAGAAGGAAGGTGCGGCGGCGGCGTGATCACCTTCCAAGCGGGGAGGCTCCCTACCAAGCGGGGAGTGGCGCCGATAAGGAATGGGATTGGCGGGGGAAGCTCTGTGGAGGTTGTTGCGAGGGCCCACGGGCGCGGGGGCGGTCGCGGGGAGGCCAGCCGGGATGACGCAAATGGCGTCGGGGAGGAAGGGGGGTGCTGGCACGAGGAAGGGGAAGGCCTGACGTGTGGGGTCGGGGCGTCAGCGGGAGAGGGAGAGAGGGAGGAGGGGGCGCGAGCTGGGCCGGCTAAGGGATGTGGGCCGGCACGGGGGGGGGGGGAGCTGGGCCGAGTTGGAGCTGTGCGCGCGGGTGGGCCGGGGCGTGTGAGAAGGTGCTGGGCTGATCTGGTTGAAGAGTTGAGGGGGTGCAATCGAACCAGAGAAAAGTTTAGGGGGGAAAGTGAACTTGACTAAGAATAACTTTTCTAGGCTTCAAACAAATGCAAATTAAATTCGAATTTAAACAGAATTTAAATTCCAACTTTATCTGCTATCAAACAAAACTCAGTGCAGCATCATGAATGCAAAAAAATATTTCTACAACTTATATTTGATTTTAATAATCATAGATAATTTGTTTAACCTATATTAAATATGAGAAATTCAATAAAGCAAATTAATTACTAAAAATTTTAAATGGGCTATTTTTGGGTGTTACAGCGACCCCCACGTCCCCCGAACGATCTGGACCGCCGGATCGAGATCTGATGGCCCGCAACGTGCCCCGCCCCTAGGTCAACACCCAACATACCGGTCAGCCAGGCTATTTTGCTAAAGAGCCCCTGATCTTTCCCGAAAACAACCCGCCGTCCAGCCTAGTTCAAAACTATTTACCAATAGGTCCTTTCTTTTATAGAAAACCCCCTGCGCATTTGAATATTAGAAACCGCCTTCCTGTCTTGTTAAAATTGCACGTTATTCCTTCAGTTTTTATACATGCATGTGTCTAAATTAATGTACCTTTAAGGTTGTACCTAGTCTTGATTATCCTATCCTTTGATTTCCTCGGGTTTATGCATATGGGTAGAATCTTTGCTATGCGCAGCTACTATCACTATTGTTTAATTATTAATTTTGACTTAATGGTTCACTTCAACATGATAATAAAACTTGCTTTTAGCAACTTGGTTTAGGGAACTAGAGCATGTGCTTCGTCCTTTGTTCTAGTGTCTCTCCGTAAGGTATGGTTCTTAAAGCGGCAACCCACGAGCCTATCGCCACCGCTAGAACTATTATGGCTCTGGTCTTGGTTAAGTAGCTTGTACATCTCTAGCTTGCCAGTAGTTACCGACAGGCCAACAACGTTATGGGAAGCAAGGCACGGGGTGTTTCCTGAGTCCACTGAGGACGAGTGATCTGGTGGCTATGTCTCGTTAGGCACAGTCCCATGTCGGGAGTCCCTGCGATGGGGATCTCCACACGTTGTGCAATGTTGGGGTGTGATGCCCGTGCTCTAGATGCCATTGACCCCCTTATTGTGTGACTCCGTAAGCGTCAGTCAATCTCAATGCCTAGGGTCTCACCACCTTGTTGTACCTTAGCGGCTACTGTATTGTTAGGGTGTCTTGTGAAAAGCCTCGTAGCGTCCCTATGCGGTCACACCTCGGAAGTGTGATTTTTGGGTCTGATCCACCTCCACATGGCTGGGTTTAAAGTTCGTTTGAGCTTTTACGCTACTGGTGGGTAAAGGGCGAAACCTCTGCAGAGTGTAAATCTATCGTGATAGCCTTGCTCAGGGTCACGAGCGGCCTGGATCCTATTTGACTAGAAGATGATGTTTATTTATGCTAATATCACTTATACTTTATTAGTTGGGATGCAACTGGGTTCCATTCACTTGTAGTAACTTGGATAATGTTAAAATGAACCAACTAAAAATGCTAAAGTAGATCAGCCGTGTCTAGCCTTACTTTGAGCCTTCATACTCCCGTGCTATACTTGCTAAGTAAATGTTTTACTTACACTTGTCATTTATTCAACAAAATCCTGGATAGGTTATATATTGGGTTGTGCATGAGTCTGCTGCTGAGTTTCCAGAAGATCTGCCGTACAACTGAGTTGCGTTCTCCCAGTCAGAGTCCTTGTGGATTGCGGCTTCGCTTAGTTGAGAGTTATTAGTCTTCCGATGTATTGGTTAGTTTATTTATGTTAAAGTTTGATGTAAAACTCTATTTATTCAAACATATGTTCTCTGTTTATCATATTTGTTTGCTATATGTGTACTATGACTTCCTGGGCACACATATGGCCGCTTTCGGGTTTCTGTGCAAATCTGGGTGTGACAGATTGGTATCAGAGCCGTGCTGACTGTAGGATCATAGCCTAGTTAGAATGGTTGATAAAACCTTAGGAGACCACCATGATTCTGTGATATGGATCGTCTAGTTACGCTTTTTCAAAACCTAGTGCTGTCAAGTCTTGTGTGAATCATGTCTTTAGATGCTTGATTTGGTTGTCATTATGCTTGTGCGTGATTTTGATTTTTGTAATGATTGTGATGGGCGTAGACGCAAGTCTACCACTATCTAGATTTTGGATTAAGGTTTAAGGACATTAATGTTTACATAGAGAGGGTTAATTATTTCTCTTGCTCTATCAAAATCCTCCATCATTAGATCATATCTTGACAAGTTTGATAATCTTCTTAAGTCTCTTCTGCACAAAATCTGAGTTATGTGGTTATGACCGAAGGAGTTATGATGAGAATTACTTGCTGCTGATAGATGGTGAACACAAGGAGCAACGCAGGTGGCAGTGGAGGCAACCAGAACCAGCCACCACCACCACCTACTATTAAGCAAATGATGCTTACACAGACCAAGTTGATGCAGCAGATGGCCCAGACCATGGCATTGATGCAGCAGAACTAGTAGAATCGACCTCACCAGCCTAACATGCCGCCCCGGGACAAGAGGGGTGAATTTCTGAAGGGACGCCCTCCCACCTTCAACAAAGCCAGCGACCCCCTGCAGGCAGATGATTGGCTCAAGTCGGTGGAAAGACAACTCAACATCGTGCAGTGCAACGACCAGGAGAAGGTGTTGTACATAGGAGGACAGCTCCAAGGACCAGCATTGGACTGGTGGGATTCATACTAGTACGCTCACCCCGATCGTACCCAGATCACCTAGCGGGAGTTCCGTGACAGCTTCCATTCTCACCATGTGCCGGAGGCTCTAATGACCCTGAAGAAGAAGGAATTCTTGGCGCTGAAGCAGGAAGGGATGAGTGTCACTGCAGTACCAAGTTGTGATGGCTTGCAAGATGCACTGCAGTACCAGCTTATGTGTACCAAGTTCCCCATCTTTCAGGAACTGGTGGATGGCGCCTTAATGCTGGAACATAAGCGCCGTGAAATAGAGGAGAAGAACAGGAAGTTCCAGGGCCAGCAGACCGGGAGCAGCAGTCACCCCCGCTTCACTCCTCCATAGGGGAACCCGCAGATAGGGAATCAACAGCGCTTTCAGGGTCAGCCCAGTTTGCTGAACTACGGCCAAAACCAGCAGCGCCCCCTGTACCTCCCGGTGCCACCACAGCAGCGTCTCCAAAACCAGCCGCAGAATGGTCCTATTCAGTGCCCCAACCCAGCCAACAATGCACTAGTGGGTTCGAGGGTGTGTTACCACTGTGGAGAACAGGGGCACTTCGCTAACGTTTTTTCCCCAAAAATCTCAGAATGCCACAGGCCACAACAACAACCCGAGGATTGGTTAGCAGCCGACGCCGAACAGGAACCAGCAGCAGGCGTAGGCAAACTGTGGGCAGTAGAACCCCACTAGAGGCAAGCTCAACCACACGGGTGCAGAGACTGTAGAGGGAGCTACTGACGTGGTCGTAGGTACGTTCCCTGTCAACTCAACTCTTGCGACTGTTTTTGTTCAATTCTGGAGCTTCGCATGCTTTCATATCTGCTGCTTTTGTGAAAAAGAATTTAGTGGTCTTGCTGCCCGTGAAGAGTGCTATGCTAGTTAGCTCATCAGGGGGGAAAAACGAGCCACTTTACGCTGCCCCCATATTACCATAATAATAAGGGGGGTAGACTTCAAGGCGCGTCCGATAGTCCTGGAGTCTATTGGGTTCGACAGAATTCTGGGAATGAGCTGGTTAGCTAGATAGGACGTAGTGATCCAGTGCGCCAAAAGGACGGTACAGCTGACAGCAGGGTCCGGAGACAAGGTGGAGTACCAGGCAGCCAGTCCCTTGGGGCATAATCAAGCCAACCAAGCTGAAGGTGCAGCTCTCGAGGACATCAGAGTGGTGAGCGAGTTTCCGAACGTGTTCCCAGATGAATTGCCAGGTATGCCCCCGGAACGCGAAGTTGAATTCATTATTGAACTTAAACCTGGCACTGCACCTATAGCTAAAAGGCCATATAGGATGGGAGTAAAGGAACTAGAGAAACTTAAGGAAGAATTAAGCTCATTGCTAGCCAAATGGTATATTCGTCCTAGTTCTTCACCATGGGGAGCACCGGTGTTGTTCGTGGACAAGAAAGATGGGACACAGAGGATGTGTGTGGACTATCGAGCCCTCAATGAAGTGGTCATCAAGAACAAGTACCCATTGCCAAGGATTGATGACCTGTTTGATCAGCTGAAGGGAGCTCGTGTATTCTCTAAAATAGATCTTCGATCGGGCTATCACCAGATGAGGATCCGACTGTCAGACATACCCAAGACGGCCTTTACTACTCGGTATGGATTGTATGACTTCAAAGTCATGTCCTTTGGACTGACCAACACTTCTGCATACTTCATGTACCTGATGAATAGTGTATTCATGGATTACCTTGACAAGTTTGTAGTGGTGTTCATTGATGACATTCTGGTCTTCTCCAACAATGAAGAAGAACACGAGGATCACTTGAGATAGGTGATGCAGAGACTCCGGGAACATCAGCTGTATGCCAAGTTGAGCAAGTGTGATTTCTGGTTGAAGGAAGTGGCATTCTTGGGTCACGTGTTGTCCAATAGTGGAGTGACAGTCGATCAAAAGAAGGTTAGTGATGTGTTAAGCTAGAACCCGCCTCAGGATGTGAGCGAAATCAGGAGTTTCCTTGGGTGGATGCTTGTGTGGTGATTTGTGTCCAGTCGGTGAGCCGTTTGCGTTGGAGTTCGAGTACGAGGATGTCTTTTAGAGCAGGACCAGCAGCAGCAGCAGTAATTTGAGGAAGGCAAGTTATAGCACAGACAATCCATGCTACCTATCCACCTTGTAATCATTTATTTCATACATGCATGTGTCTAAATTAATGTACCTTTAAGGTTGTACCTAGTCTTGATCCACCTCCACATGGTTGGGTTTAAAGTTCTTTTGAGCTTTTATGCAACTGGTCGGCAAAGGGCGAAACCTCTGCAGAGTGTAAATCTATCATGATAGCCTTGCTCAGGGTCACGAGCCGTCTGGATCCTTTTTTATTAGAAGATGATGTTTATTTATGCTTAATTGTCACTTATACTTTATTAATTGGGTTCCATTCACTTGTAGTAACTTGGATAATGTTAAAATGAACCAACTAAAAATGATAAAGCGGTACAGCCATGTCTAGCCTTACTTTGAGCCTTCATACTCCCGTGCTATACTTGCTAAGTAAATGTTTTACTTACACTTGTCATTTATTCAACAAAATCCAGATGGGTAACAGATTGGGTTGTGCATGAGTCTGCTGCTGAGTTTCCAGAAGATCTGCCGTACTACAGAGTTGCATTCTCCTAGTCAGAGTCCCTGTGGATTGCGGCTTCGCTTAGTAGAGAGTTATTAGTCTTCCGTTGTATTGGTTAGTTGATTTATGTTAAACTTTGATGTAAAACTCTATTTATTCAACATATGTTCTCTGTTTATCATATTTGTTTGTTATATGTGTCTATGACTTCCTGGGCACACATATGGCCATATTTGGGTTTCTCTGTAAATCTGGGTGTGACAACAGCTTTTTCCGTGATAGAGTGTTGGCGGTCGTTACGGCATGTTTTCGACCACCAATACTCAGGAATAAAAGAGGATATATGTGACTTTCCATGTACTTAGTTTTATTTCTAATAGAGTTCCACGAGTTTTGGTGAGTTACACTTGTGCAGGTACAACAACGAGAAATACGTGCTATAAGGGTCGGAATTGACCGATTCGGCCGAACGACTCCGTTTGGCCAGTTACCCCCCTTAGCCGTGCACAACATCAGGAGTCATCCACATCAATAATGACCAAGCAGATGATGATGCGTGACACGTGGGCGACCGCCACCTCATCCTGGGCCAGATCAGCATGAAGACCATCACCAGAAGCCAGCCCAGGGGGGTCCAAGACCATTGCGGTGCTGGGGAGGCCGGCCACGGGCCAGGCCCGGTTCGGCCGAATCTCCCAATTCGCCCGAACCGATCCCAGCACCAGAACCGACCAAGGGGGGCAAATCCAGGCCGTGGGAGCAAATGGCGGTGCATCCAAGGGTTCGGTCGAATCCTAGGATTCCCCTGAACCGGGGCGATTCGCCCGAATCACCAGGGGATACCCCCCGTGGTTCCATTGGCCGCCACTCCTCTCCACCGTCCTAGTTCACTTATAAATGCAGTGGCATTTCACTTGTAACACACACACTCAAGCCAAGGAGCTCTCATTCCACTTCATTCTAGTAGAGTTAGGATAGTTTAGTTGGGAGTTAGAGTTGAGTTGAGCTGTGCCTCGGAGGTTCCGGAGTCTTCTTCAAAAGCTCTGGTATAAGCTCTTGTATCTTTTCCTTTTCCTTTTGTAAGACTTTGAGTTATCACTATATCTATCTTTATCACTTTGCCCTATACGGCCTACGTAGTCCATCATGTTCGTCGTGGCCTGCAGGATCCCAAAGTGTAGGATTGGTGGCACCCCTTCTCATCCCTTTCTGCGTGTCATAGGTTCTATTGCCCCGACGCTAAGACATTAGAGTTAACCCTGATCTCTGAGTACTAGCTCTTCAGCCACTATATCTCTAAGCTCGAGTGACATAGGTAGATAAAGTACCAAGGATTCCTCTATCTCTTCTTGTTGTCCTCCCAACTATCTATTCCTTCTCTTTCCTATCTGAGCCACCCATGAGCTGTGTGTCACGGTATAACCACTCCTATCCAATACCGTTTATCCCCTATCTTGCTAGTAGTGTACCTTTCTCTGATAGTCTCGAATATCCGTTTGCTAGTAATCTTTCCAAAGCTTCCCTGCGGAAATATAAATTATGATACCTCGGATTACTCCCAGGTGAAGTGCTACAGCGGTAATTCTGTGCGCTTGCAGAATATTTATATATTTTACTGAGCCATAAGAAAAACCACTGAAACACTCCTTACCCCAGTACTTGGATTCACAATCCTGATATTGGATCGTAAGAAGTAGCAACATAGAGGGAGGCTGCTAATCAACTTTGGATCCTTCTGCAGTAGCATATTTGGCGCTAATCAATTGGGTGCTAACCTCCAGTTTATTGTTCCAACATCACCTTCATAAAGGCTTCATTTCGCGTTCTATCACATCAATTGAAATGCATTAGCATATTTGCATAGTAATAAGGATGATCTGCATACAAGTTTGAGACTGGCTTACTTCAAGAGAAGCTTTGGCTTGAGTTTAAAGTTGAATCTTTTCAACTTGATAGCAGGTGCAAGAGTGCTTGCAGAAGTTCTGCTACTGGCCATGGCACTAGTCGTGGATGACTCTTGCGGTTTTGTGATCATCTTCAGTACTTTTGGCATTCGCTCTTTGTCTTCTTGTTCTGAGCGTGTACTCGAAGCAACGATGTTCCTCCAACGAGTAAGGGTTCTCTTACGCCTCTTTCCTAGAGGGGTGATGTGTTGCTCTAGCTCTCTCTTTTCTCCTGAGCACTCAGGTTTAAAGTTACCCCAAACGGTTTTGAGTGGAGGTGACTAGTCATCAGAATCACATACTTGTTCAGTTGTATATTGATGTTGAACTTCAGAGAGAGACAATGGCGTCTTATCCATAGATGTCACACCCGGATTTACACATAAACCCGAATGCTGCTATATGTGTGCCCAGGAAGTCCACAGAACACATACAACTAACAAATATGATAAACAGAGTACATATGCTCGAATAAAAATAGTTAAATCAGAGTTTACCGAAATAAAACACAGCGGAAGTCTATCTCTCTCGACAGGTAGAGCTTCAAGTCCACAGGGACACTGACTGGTTGACCACAGCTCAGAAGTATCACTGATCCATCTGTTACCCATCCGGGATTTTGTTGAATAATAGCAAGTGTAAGTAAATATCTTACTTAGCGAGTGTAGCACGGGTGTATGAATGCTCAAAATAGGCTAGACACAGCTTAACTGCATTAGCATTTTTAGTTGGTTCATTTTAACATTAACCAATTTACTACAAGTGAATGAATCCCAGTTGTAACCCAATTAATAAAGTATAAGTGTCATTAGGCATAAATAAACATCATCTTCTAATCAAAAATGATCCAGGCTGCTCGTGACCCTGAGCAAGGCCATCATGATAGATTTTACACTCTGCAGAGGTTTCGCCCTTTACCCACCAGTCGCGTAAAAGTTCAAAAGAACTTTGCACCCAACCACGCACATCAACACTTCCGAGGTGTGATTGCATAAGGACGCTACGAGGTTTTTCACAAGACACCATAACAAGACAGTGTCCGCTAAGGTACAATAAGGTGGTGAGACTCTAGGCACCGAGATTGACTAACACTCAGGTCGCAACGTGAGGGGGTCAATGGCGTCCAGGCGCGGGCAACTCATGCCAACAACAAAAATAAAGAGCGCTACGTGCTGAGCTCCCATACCACAGGGGCTCCCAACACGGGACTGGGTCTAATGAGACCTAGCCGACGGGGCTACCGTCCTCGGTGGAATCAAGAAACACCTCGCTCCTTACTTCCCCTAACGCCGTCGGCCCCACCGGTAACCACTGGCAAGCTAGAGACGTACAAGTTACTTGACCAAGACCAGAGCCATAATAGTTCTAGTGGTGGCGACAGGCTCCTGGGTTGCCGCTTTAAGAACCGGACCTTAG
The DNA here is from genome assembly GCA_033239725.1 of Echinochloa phyllopogon. Classification (NCBI taxonomy): domain Eukaryota; kingdom Viridiplantae; phylum Streptophyta; class Magnoliopsida; order Poales; family Poaceae; genus Echinochloa; species Echinochloa phyllopogon. The sequence goes on along the minus strand of BTCW01000014.1, from coordinate 31,595,484 downwards.
GGAGAGACACAAGAGCAAAGCACACAGCACATGCTCTAGATCCCTAAACCATGTTGCTAAAAAGCAAGTTTTACCATTAATGTTGAAGTGAACCATTATGTCAAACTTAACAATTAAATAATAGTGACAGTAGCTGCGCATAGCAAATATTCTACCCATATGCAATAATCCCAAGGTAACAAGGACAGGAGTATACAAACTAGGTACAACCTTAATAGGACATCAATTTAGACACATGCACATGAAAGTAAATGTATGTAAAAAAGTGTGTTTAGGTAGCAAGGATTGTCCGTGCTATAACTTGCCTCAAATCCAGTATATTTACTCATAGTCTTTAGCTCTTAATCTTCAAGCTCTCCTCCTTGATAGCACCCGAAACGTGATCCTTCCAGTCGCAGCAATCAACGAGCACAACAAGCAGCTAAACAAGCAAGCAAACAATACACAACTAAGAACAGTACACCAATCAAAGGAAATGCTTTAAAAGAGCGTGCTAAAGGATAGGGCTCGAGGCTACGGTCACGTGAGCGCAAGAATCGCTGAAAACAGATTAACGGTTGAGAAGATACAACTATCGGATGATTTGGATTATAAAAGAAAATAAAGGACTATATGCTTGATAAATTGTAATTGAATAAATAATCTAAATGATATTCTAGAGAAACATCTTATGTTGGTGTTAATTCAAATTTATTTGAATTTGTAAAAGCCGGGAATAAACTAATTATATTTTATTTATAAATGTTTATGTAGAATTTATACAATTAAACATTTAAGTTTAAGTAATAAAAATATGTGAGAGCATGTAATCGAATAATAAGATATTTCGTGTTGAACTAGTCATTATTATAATAAAAACATATTCATGTGGATATTAATCAATATTTATAATTATTTATGAAAACTCGGAGTTGAACTCTAAGTAGAATTTTAATTAGAAAATATAGCTTTAAATAAACATTAATCACATTTAAATTCATTTATGAAAAACCGAGATATAACCTAGTCAACTTTTATTTATAAATCTAATTGAATGAATATTAATCAAATTTATTTTAGCATTTAAAATCCGAGTATAAATCTTAATTATATTTTAGTATAGAAAACATATTTGAATATTCTTTAATCAAATTAATATTTAAAAAAATTTAGAAACACGTAACATAGTAAATATGAGTACTAACGCGTAGTTTGAGTTTATACGAATCTAATGCAACTTGAACGAGTTGAAACAGAGCTAAGACGCGGAAACTAGAGCTTAAACAAGATTCCAGTGACCTAATCCTAATTATCCGTAGATTCCAGGGGGTAGCTAGGGAGATTCGCAAGGCACAGGGAACAATGCATGCAGTTAGGGTTATCCTCGGGGTTAGATCCGCAAAAGGGGCTCGGTTGGGTTTAAGTGTAAATTGGGAAAACTTGCAGGGGGTTATTTGCAAAATTGCCAAGACACATGAAATCGATATAAAGATAACAGGAATCTCCAGGGGCCTAATCGCAAAAGGGAGTCGTCTTCCTCCTCGAGACAATGCAGGGAGCTTCGCCGGCGCTCCATGGCGGCTCGGTTCGCCGGCGCTCGAGTGGCCAGGGGCCCTAGGCGGCGCGCGCGAGAGAGAGAGAGGAGGGAGAGGGGAATGCGAGAGGCGGCTCACCGACGGCAAGGATCCACAGAGAATGCCGGCATTCAGAGGTGGGCAGCGGCGGCTCGGAGGTCACGCGGAGGAGCACCTCGGACGGTGGAGCAGCAAAGGGAATAGGTGGACAAGCTGTAGCTCGGCACGGGGAAGCGTGTGGCAGTGGCGGCTTGCTCGATCGGGCGGCACAGGCGGCGAATCGGACCGGCGTCGCTGCAAGAGGCGAGGAGGAGGGCGATGGTGGTGATGTGGTGATGAGGGACGGCGGCGGTCGGTGGATTAAATAGGGCCGAAGGGAGGTGCAGTGGGGCTCGGATGCCGAGGTGGCGCTAATGCCGAGGTCGGCAGCGGCGGCGCGCAGCGCCTAGCGGCGGCCAGCCGGAGGGGGCAGGCGCGGCGGCCTGGTCGGCCAGCTGGGCCATGCGTGGGGGTCGGGCCGAGCGGGGAAGGCGGCGGGGAGCAGGCCGGGAGGAAGACGGAGCCGGGCCGAGCGGGTGAGAGCCGAGGGTTTGGGCCGGGGCTGAAAAAAAGGAGGGGCAAAAGTGGACTAAGTGAAAAGCTCAGTGTCAAAATCGAGCTGGGCCGGAGGTGTGGAGCAGGGCGAGAGGGTTAAGGTTGGGCTAGGTTTAGTTGGTCTCGGCCCATTTAGGGATATGGGATTCCTTTTTTTATTTTCAGAGATTGTTTTTCGCGCAAAGATAAATCTAGAAGATTCTAGATAAATCATTTAAGCCCAAAAAAATGCTCTAAAAATTCCCAAAAATTCTAGGAAAAATCCTGAAGGTATAGTTGGACATAAGGAAGCCAAATAAAATATTTGGAGCTCATGAAAAAGGTTTAAGCATCTTCCAAAAATTGGAATTAGCTAAAGAAAAATAGGAATAAATCCAAGAAAAATTCTGGAAAATTCCTATGAGGCTTCTAAACGCATTTTTAGAAAATTTGCACACATAAAACCACTAAATGCAAGCTGACATGAATGCAAAGCACACAATGTTAAACCTTTATTGTTTTATTTTAATTTAGGAAAAACCAATTCCTGTACTAAATTCCCTGCTAATTATATAAAGCTTGGAAAAGTTTTAGAAATTTGAGAAAATCATTTTATTAATTATGCTAACAAAACACATCCCAAAATCCAAAAATTTTGGGGTGTGAAAATAGACAAGTCTTCAGCATCCTCAATGGGGTTTTCAGCTTTCTCAACTTCAGCATCTGATGCGGTTTCTTCTGATGAACTACTTGCCAATTTTTTCCTCACTTCTGAAGCAATGCCACCAATTTCTTCTTCTTCCTCCACAGCAGCTGGCTATGATAAGAGAGATAAAAGTATAAATTACACCAATGGTTGAATAATTCGTGTGTAGCTTCTACTTACCAGGCCTGGGGGCATGATCGTTGAGTACTCCTCCACGAGTACTGGCTCAGTGGTGACTCCATTGAAGAAACGAGTGTCCCACCCCAAAATTTTTAGATTTTGGGATGTGATTTATTAGCATAATTAATACAATGATTTTCTCAATTTTCTAAAATTTGTCCAAGCTTTATATAATTAACAGGGAATTTAGTATAGGAATTTTTTGTTTTCTAAATTAAAATTTAAAATGACATAGGTCTAATATTCCTTGACTTGCATTCATGCTGATTTGCAATAAGTGGTTTTATGTGTGCAAAATTTTCTAAAATGCATTTAGAAGCCTAATAGGAATTTTCTGGATTTTTCTAGAATTTATTCCTAATTTTCGAATGCTAATTTAAATTTTTGGAATGTGCTAAAACCCTTTTCATGAGCTTCACATACTTTATTTGGGTTCCTCATATCCAAATCTATCTCAGAGATTTTTCCTTGGATTTTTGGAGTATTTTTCGTGGCTTAAACGAATTATCTAGAATTTTCTGGAAGTATTCTTGCCCTGGAAAATTGTTGGCACTTCTTACGATCCAATATCAGGATTGAGAATCCCGGTACTGGGGTAAGGAGTGTTTCAGTGGTTTTCCTTATGGCTTAGTAAAATATATAAATATTCTGCAAGCGCACAGAATCACCGCTGTAGCACTTCACCTAGGAGTATCCCGAGGTATCGTAATTTATATTTCCGAAGGGAAGCTTTGGCAAGAGTACTAGTAAACAGGTATTCAAGACTATCAGAGAAAGGTACACAACTAAACAAGATAGGGGATAGCGGTATTGGATAGGAGTGGATATACCGTTACACACAGCTCAAGGGAGGCTCGGGTAGGAGAGAGAAGGTATTGATAACTGGGAGGACAACGAGAAGAGATAGAGGATTCCTATGGACTTTATCTATCTATGTCACTCGGGCTTGGAGATATAGCGGCTAAAGAGCCAGCACTGGAAGGTCTGGGTTAATTCTAATGTCTTAGCATCAGGACAATGGACACCAGTGACACGCAGAAAGGGATGAGAAGGGGTGCCACCAGCTCCACACTGGGGGATCCTACAGGCCGAGACTAACGAGTTGGATTACAAAGACCGTATAGGGCTGTCACCACCTAAAGGCTACCACACGTTCGTTGAATCGGGGGCAAACCAAGGCCACTGACTAGTCTGGGTACCACACCCACACTAACCAACGACTACTTACTTCACTAGCAAAAGCAAGCAACCCGTCAATACCCCCGGTGACAGTTCACCGGCAAATATTGAGCTAAGTCAGAGAACCAGCTAAGACAAAGAATTAAACAAGAACTAGAAGCACTAGATCTAGAACCGACTATAGTCTAAACATGATATAGATGCAACTGGAATAAAGTAGAAGCAAGCTATAAATGACAACGGCAAGATGATAAAGATAATTATATTGATAACTCAAGTCTTGCAAAAGGAAAAGGAAAAGATACAAGAGCTTGTACCAGAGCTTCTGAAGACGACTCTGGAACCTCCGAGGCAAAGCTTGACTCCACTCTAACTCCCAACTAAACTATCCTAACTCTACTAGAGAGAAGTGGAAATGAGAGCTCCTTGGCTTGGTGTGTGTGAAACCGGGGCTTGGACACCTCTATTTATAGCTTGGAGTGGCGGTTGAGGAAGAGTACCGACCAAGGGAGCCAGGGGGATATTCCCCTGGATTCGGGCGAATCCTCCGGTTCGGCCGAACAGCCCGGTTCGGCCGAACCGAGGGATGCACCGCCTTTGCTTCCAAGGGCCAGGATTGCTCCTGTGGTGGCGGTTCCAGCTTGGGGGCGGTTCGGCCGAAGGCCTCCATTCGGCCGAAGGCCTCCATTCGGCCGAATTGGGCTTCTAGCCCTGGGCCGCCCCCCTGCACCGCCTCTCCTGCTGGGTTACCTTGGGCTGCCTTCTGCTGGTGGACTTTGTGCTGGATTGGCCCAGAGGTGATGTGGCAGTGGTCCATGTGGCTTCCAAAGTCGTTGCATGGTCATCGCTGACATGGACGTTTCCCGTTGTCATGTATGGCTAAGGGGGGTAACCGGCCGAACGGAGTCGTTCGGCCGAATTGGTCAATTCCGACCCCTATAGCACGTATTTCTCATTGTTGTACCTACACAAGTGTAACTCACCAAAACTCGTGGAACTCTGTTAGAAATAAACCTAAGTATATGGAATGTCAAATATATCCTATTTTATTCCCGAGTATTGGTGGTCGAAAACGTGCCGTAACGACCGCCAACAAAAATATTCTCCAAAAATAAAAAGGAAAACAAAATATTAAATCCCTAATGGGCCAAGCCCAGCCCGACCCTAACCCTCTCTGCCTCCCCTCGGGCCAAACCCAGCCGCAGCAGCGCGGCCCACCTCTCCCAAGCTCCCGCCCGCGGCCCGGTGCCCCCACTCCCGGCCCAGCATTCCCATCAAGCCACCGCCGCCGCACCTGCCTTCCCCACGCCGCCGCGCCTGCCTTCCCCTGTCTTGCTAGTAGTGTACCCTTCTCTGATAATCTCGAATATCTGTTTGCTAGTAATCTTGCCAAAGCTTCCCTGCGGAAATATAAATTACGATACCTCAGATTAGTCCCTGGTGAAGTGCTACATCGGTTATTCTATGCGCTTGCAGAATATTTATATATTTTACTGAGCCATAAGAAAAACCACTGAAACTCTCCTTACTACAGTATGTGGATTCACAATCCTGATATTGGATCGTAAGAAGTGCCAACAAGCATTTCTGGCGTCTTTGCCGGGGAAGCAATTGGCTAGATACTTTCAATCCTTTATCTCGAGCTATCTTAGTTGAGTATACCGCTACTCAAGCGGGTTTATCCTTGCTTTGTTTCGTTGGTCTTGTGAAGCAGAGCAGTGCATGACTGGTTTCCAACTACCGTCAAACTACCAAGAAATTCCTGAGTCTCTTGTGAGGAAAGTGCGACCCCATGTTCTACCTCCTCAGAAGCAGCTCATTGCGACGAGCCCAGTATTTCCCATCGTTGACCTGGCTTCATCGAGGATGGCAAGCAAGACGATCCGCGAGTTCTCTGCTCCATCGAGTGAGAACGTGCGTGTCAGACCAGCTCCACCAGTCGGAGAGGGGAACTTCGAGCTCAAGCCAGCCCTCATCAACATGGTGCAAGCTAGCCCGTTCTGTGGCAAGCCTTACGAGGATGCCAACGCTCATCTTCAGCGTTTTCTAGAGATTTGCAACACCTTCACGATACGTGCAGTAAGCATTGATGCCATTCTCCTTCGTTTATTCCCTTTCTCATTATTAGGCAAGGAGAAACAATGGTTTTATGCTAACCGCGAAGCCATAGAAACTTGGGATAAGTGCACTAGCGCATTTTTGCTAAAATTCTTTCCGGTCGGGAAAACCAACGCCCTCCGGAACAAAATTGCTAGTTTCCAGCAGCTAAAGGATGAAACGGTCCTGGAGGCATGGGATCGCCTCAAGGGCTATATATCTGCTTGTCCTCACCATGGTATGTAGAGTAGGTTTATCATTCAAACCTTTTACCATGGGCTTAGAAGCTCTACCTGTGAGTATCTGGATACTGCTGCTGGAAGTTCTTTCTTCTCTCTTGAGGAGAGCCGTGGAAAGGCCCTCACAGAGAAGATGGTCGAGAACCAAGGTTGGTCCAATGATCAAGCCCAACCTCGGACCCGAGGAGTTCACCAAGTTGAAGCTCTGGACATGCTCACTGCCAAGATGGAACTCCTGATGAAGAAACTGGGGGCCCTGCTCAATAGACAGTGCAAGCCATGGATGCTCGCATGACTTGCGAGGTCTGTGGCAACACTGGCCATTCGGGGAGCGACTGTCTCGAAACGCGCGAAGATGCCCACTACGTCAACAACTCCAACAACAACGGGTATCGACCGAACAACTACGGCAATCAAGGCTGGAATTCGCGCCCAAACCTCCCATTCGAGAGGCCTCAACAAGGTAACAATTTCAATTCCAGCAATTTCAATAATCAACCATCACTTAGAGATCTAGTGTTTGGCCAGGGTAAAATCACTGAAAATATCAATAAAAAGCTTGCTGCTAACGATAAAATCCTGGAAAGCATAGACTCTAGGTTGGATTCATTTGCTTCTGCTATGAAAAGTCAACTGAGCTTTAATCAAATGATAGAAACCCAAATTGCTCAGTTAGCTGCCACTTTACCATCGTCTGTAGCGGGAAAAATTGCTGGGCAACCAGACAATTGTCCCCGTGAAAAGGTTAAAGTGGTCACCACGAGAGGGGGTAAGACCACTTGGGACCCACCATATCCCAACGGAATAGGCAAACAGACATCAACTCCAGCAAGTGATAGCGAAGAGGAGGAGGCCGCAGCCGAACCCTAGAAAACAAGTCCTCAGAAGGAGACAAAAATGGCCCCTCATGAGTTCTACGACACGATTGTGCTGCCATTCCCTAGAAGAAATCACAGGCCAACCATGTGTTGGCACTTCTTACGATCCAATATCAGAATTGAGAATCCTGGTACTGGGGTAAGGAGTGTTTCAGTGGTTTTCCTTATGGCTCAGTAAAATATAGAAATATTCTGCAAGCGCACAAAATCACCGCTGTAGAACTTCACCTAGGAGTATCCCGAGGTATCGTAATTTATATTTCCGCAGGGAAGCTTTGGCAAGATTACTAGTGAACAGATATTCGAGACTATCAGAGAAGGGTACACGACTAGTCAAGACAAGGGATAACGGTATTGGATAGGAGTGGATATACCAGACACACAGCTCAAGGGATACTCAGGTAAGGGAGAGAAGAGATAGATAGCTGGGAGGACAACGAGAAGAGATAGAGGACTCCTGGATACTTTATCTACCTATGTCACTCTAGCTTAGAGATACAGCGGCTACAAAGCCAGCACTAGGAGATCTGGGATAACTCTAATGTCTTAGCATCGGGACAAGGGAACCAGTGGACACGCAGAAAGGGATGAGAAGGGGTGTCACTATTTCCCAACTGGGGAATCCTACGGACCGGAACTAACGTGATGGGCTACGAAGACCGAAAGGGCTGTCACCACCTCCCGGCTACCACCTCCGTTGCGACGGGAATAAACTAAGGCCACCGACTAGTCTAGGAACCACTCCTACACTAGGCAACGACTACTTACTCTGCTAGCAAGAGCAAGCAACCTTGTCAGTACTGTTGGTGACAATTCACCTCCAGTATCAAGCAAGATCGAAGAACCAGCCAAGACAAAGAATTAAACAAGACTACAAGCACTAGAACTATAACTGACTATAGTCTAATCAAGATATATGCTGCAACTAGGATAAAGTAGAAGCAAGATATAAATGACAAAGGCAAAGTGATAAAGATAACTATATTGATAACTCAAAGTCTTGCAAAAGGAAAAGGTAAAGATACAAGAGCTTATACCAGAGCTTCTGAAGACGACTCCGGAACCTCCGAGGCACAGCTCGACTCAACTCTAACTCCCAACTAAACTATCCTAACTCTACTAGAATGAAAGTGGAAATGAGCTCCTTGGCTTGGTTTGTGTTTACAAGTGAGGTAAGGGGTCCTATTTATAGCTGCATAGGACGGTTGGGGCTGGAGTGGCCGCCAAGGGACCAGGGGGTACCCCTGGGATTTCGGCCGGGGACATCGGTTCGGCTGAACCCTGGCGTTCGGCCGGACGCAGGATCCACCGCCATCTGCACCAAGGGCCGAGATGCGCTCCTGGGAGGCGGTTTGGCAACTGGGGGCGGTTCGGGCGAACCCCCCAGTTCGGCCGAACTGGGCTGGGAGCCCAGGCCCACCCCCCCAGCACCGCCTCTGCTGTGTGGTGCTCCTGGACCGGCCTCTGATGCGTGGGATTGAGTTGTGTGGGCCCAGGATGACTTGGCATGAGTCCGGGTTGAGTTGGCGGTCGTCCACTTGTCATATGTTGTGTCCGCTTGGTCATCGGTGATGTGGACGGCTTCCGGCGGCCTGTACGACTAAGGGGGATAACCGGCCGAACGTGTCGTTTGGCCGTTTCTGTCATTTCTGACCCCTATAGCACGTATTTCACAATGTTGTACCTACAAACATGACACTCACAAAAACTCGTGGAACTTTATTAGAAATAAAACCTAAGTACATGGAATGTTGCATATAACCTCATTTATTCCCGAGTATTGGTGGTCGGATTTGGGCTGTAACGACCACCAACAAGCTCCCCCAAGCTTAGCTCTTTGCTCGTCCTCGAGCAAAGATATAAACTTAGGCTTGGTGGATCAGGAGTTGCTACAATGTCATTTCTTTTGCAGGTAACTTTATAAACAACTAGTACTCAAAAATACTTGAATCATAGGCAAAGTTTTTAAATCACCTTTTTACCTATGGGGCTTATAGCAATCTCCTTATCTTGGGCGGTTGAAAGGATGAACAGTTTAAATTCAGTTTTATTCCACTCTACTCTTTTCAGGATCCCATCTCGGAATTTTTCATAAGTTTTGAAAACTACAAATTGCTCCTCATTGGCACACTCAATCACTCAAGTTTATTTGAATCCTCACCAAAGGCTTGTGCCTTCTTTTCATCCTAACATCTATTATGGCTTTTTGTGTGGCTCAGGGACAAAGGATGAAAGCATGCATGCATCTTATATTTTGCTAAGTCAAAGACCGGATCTCTGAGGAGACAAATCACATCTTAAGATCGAGACGTGCAAGTGTGTGGGTATGAGTGGAGTGACATATGGTGGAATGGTGGAATGGAATGAGATATGGTGGAATGGTGGAATGGTGGAATGGAATATGGTGGAATGGTGCAGTGGGATATGGTAGAACTCCTTGGATGAAACTCCCTCTCCTTGATTTATTTTTGTGAACATGGGCTATCTTTTACTCTCATATTTTTGCCATGCCACTTGGCATGCTTTTCTTTTTCTCTTTCTTTTTGCCATGCCTTTTGGCATGCTTTTCTTTTTCTCTTATTTTTCCCATGCTTCTTTGGCGTGCTTTTCTTTTTGTATAGCCCATGTCTCTATCAAGAATATTTGTGGAGGGAAATCATAGAACATGGAGCATTTATTTTGTGGATGGATGATGGAAAATGTTTGCTAACTCCCAGTGTAGGAATTGCAAGTGAGAGGTGGTGTGTGTACGTGGGTCTCGATCTTTAAGAATATGAAAGCTTCACTCAAAGGTCACAACAATTTGACAAAGCTCACTAAGATAACAAGCAGCATATGAGTAGAAATTTTCAACTAAGCTTATCATATGGCTCTGGTAGGTATTTTGATCAATGAGGAACTTGTTTTATTTTGAAAGCATAAATTTCCGAGATTTTCCCCGTACTAAGAGCAGAATAGAACTTAACCAAATTCTCACTATATCAATCCCCACAACAACTTAGACTTGGAATAAAGCATGTGCTCCCACAAGGTTTTCAGGATCATTTTTACTCATGCCATATAACTCAAGCACAATCTAGCAACTAGTTGAAACAAGGTACTTGCAAAATTAGTGACAGAACAACTATTCATCATTTCCAAGGTGAGAGGCATATGATTCATTCCATGCATAGTTGGGAGTTATTTAATTCAAGGGAAATTTTGTTTAAGGGAAATATTTTTGGTATTTTCATTTTTTTGAATGCAACCTATCATGAAGGGAAATGAAAAAGAAATTAAATGATCAAAGTGCTGGATAAATCGGGACATACCTGGTGGGGGTCCTCCCCCAAGCTTGGACTTTTAATGGTAGGGGTTGAGCCTTGAGAGGTACTAGCTCAGCTGTTCCGCTTGTTCGTGGACGTCATGTTGGATAGACGACACCATCCCGCTATTCTCTTGATGGTACTGAGAATGGCGAGCTAGTGTGTCCTGAATCTCTCGGGTACGGTCGTCGATGAGCTCAACTCCGTCGGAGATGTAGGACAACTCCCGGCCGTAGTCGAAGCGTGCAGACTGTGAGTATCCGGGGTAGTATGGCTGGGAGGCACTGTCGTATCCCCCTCCATACCGACTCCCGGACCACTCAGAGTCCGTGTCCTGGCCGTAGTCCCAACGTCCTGAGGTGAAGTAGTTCGGCTCCTGGTGTTGCCCGGAGCCTCCTGCTCCGGACGTCCCAGCGCCGGTGTACATGTCGTAGGTGGCCTCAAAAGCGAAAGTGTGTTGATGTGGCATTTGTGGTGCATCTTCTGGCTCCTGTGAGGTGGCGAGCCCAGCATCACGCCTGGCTCGTCCCCTCGTGACGGGTCCGTCACCTACAACGCTGTGCCGAGCGGGCTCTCTCCAAGGTGGAGAGTCGTCCGACTCGGTCCTCAACTGAAGAGTTAGTTTCAGCATGGTATACAACCTTAGTGCTGCACAGGGCAAAGGCACTTCAGTTGTATAGCCACGGTAAATCATTGCCAGCTTTGCGCCAGGTGTCCGCCGTATCATGTGGGCTTGCACGAAGTGCTCGGCATCCACGACGGAACGCGCTGTCTCGATGTACGTGAGCCGGGCGTCTTGAAGGACGCCCAGGTGGTTAGCGAGGCGAGTGACTAGAGAAGTCATTGCCATGCTACCCGCATGAGAAATATGAGACAGCCAGTGACCAACCATGTCTTTCACAGGTGAATAGGGAATCTGCTTGACCATGGCAAAAAGAACCCGCAACACGATGGTGTTGACAGGGCGTAAATCTGCCCGGGGGAATACCGTCATAGACACCCAACGATGCATGAAACGCAAAGTGGGGTTATGAATGTTGTTTGTGCGTGGCGCATGACAGTTGGTATCCCCTGAAATCTTTTTCCAAAATGCCACCCGGTCAAATCTCTTAAGCGCTTTGTTCGGGTCTAATGAACAACGACTTGAAAATCCGAGACCTGAACTAAAATCCCTCCAAGAGCAGAAGAACTCTTGGTTGAAGAACCGTAAACGAATCCCCCCAGTTTCAGAAACCAAAGTCGAGAGAAATTCAAGGGTGAGCAGGTACGAACCTTCTTCGTTGATGTGCCAGAAATTCTCCCAGCCAATGGCCTGGAAACTTTCCGTGAACTCTACGTCCATCCCCGTGTCCCTGAGCAAATCTTGCTCAAACACATGGGTGTGCTCGAACTCCTTCAGTCGAAGCTCGTTGAAGGTGTTCCACTCCCTTTCTGTTCTGAGGTTGATGTCACTCTCGCTCAGGAGCTGCCTGGCTGGGGGCGTGGCATGGCCCCATCTCGAGCCGGCTGCTCTGTGCTCGTCCGTGTCCATCCAGCTCGAGCCTCGGGACGGAGCTGGGGAACTCCCAGCATCGTCCGATCGTCGGCCTAGCCGGGCGGAACGACGGAGCGAAGTGAAGAACTTCGACATGATTCCTGCAAAAGGTTAGTGCAACAACAACTACCCGAAGGACTGAATATAGATATAGTTAGCACAAGAAAATCAAGTCAGTCGTTCGAGATAGTTAGTCGTTCTTGCGGGGATGAAAACCACCACAAAAGGTTAGTCATTCTTGTGGGTGTCGGTGACCACCACAAAATCGTCCAAAAATTCAGCACAAGATCACAACAAATGCAAAATACTTTTGGGATTTTCTAGTAATGCAAGTGAACCAAAACATGAGCAAGAACTTGGGAAGAACTTGACCAAGCACTAGAGCAAAGAACTTGAGAGGGAGAGAGAGCTTCCTAGCAGAATTTTCAGAATGTATGAGTGTGTGAATGGTGCAAGGAAGCAAGGAAGCTTGGCCAGCAATTTATAGGCCGAGGGGATGGCCTTGGCCAGTTCGCCCGAAGGCTCTGGTTCGCCCGAACCAGGCCTGGTGGCTAGGGCACTCCCATGTGAGTGCAGCACTCACATGCCTTTGTTTCCACTCCAGGTTTGTGCGGCCAACAATTTCCAAGGACATTTTTAGTGGATTTTAGTGGTAGGTGAGATGGAAATGTGACATGACCAAAGTGGAAATTAGTGGAGTCATCCCCATGCTGCCATGTTTGTGATAATTGATGAGTGTGCAGCCATTTTTTAGTGGGGTAGACATGTTTGTTGCTGGTTGGTGGTGATGGTAAATAATTGGAGATGTTCTAGAAGGGATGAAAATGATAAGAAATACCAATTACATCCACCCTAGTTAAAATTTTCAGCATGTGTCCAATTATTTAAACCAAGCTTGCAAAATTTTCTACTCTCTCTCAAATTAATTACTCAAGTGGTTCAGTATTTTGAAAAGGGAAACATGCAAATGCAATTGGAAATTTAAAAATTGGAAGGGAAATATGGGATACATACCGGTTTTCCTCGCGGCGAGAGCTCAACTTTTAAGTCCGCGAGCGGGACTTCTCCTGTCTTCAGTTGTTCTTGTCATCGTCCGGTCCCGGAGTGGATGACTCGGACGATGCAACCTTCTTCCACCACATTTTCTTGTTCTTCTTCTTCGGTGTCGGTGGCGGTGGGATCGGCGTCTCTGGAGAATTCCAGAGGGCTTGTTCTTCCTCGTATTTCTTTACGAGGAAATCCATTTCTTCTGCACTTGTCGATTTTGTCGGCTCGTTCCACATGAGCTGCTCACCACCGAGTACTTCCAGCTCTCCATTAATGAGAGCCTTAAGGAAACACTCGGTGCTTCTCTGCTCCGGTGTGAGTGGCTCTGTCTTCTTTTCTTCCCGGGGTTGAAACTTGAAGTAAGTCAACCTTCCGTCGATACGGAACGAGATTTCTCTCGCATCCATATCGATCCTAGCCCGGGTGGTGTTCAAGAATGGTCGGCCCAACACAAGGGGAAACGAATGCTCGTTCCCCGTGTCGAGGACAACAAAGTCCACAGGGACATATCGTCCCAGATCCGGACCGGTACATTCTCGATCACCCCCTCGGGGTAGCGGATGGTTGAGTCCGCAAGCTGTACCTGGGCAGTAGTAGGTGACAAAGTAGGGTAGCGTAATTTCTTAAATAATACCTTAGACATGATGTTTACGCTTGCCCCTAGATCGCACAGTGCATCGTCAATGCGACGATTCCAGATCGTGCACTGAATGATGGGCACTCCAGGATCTTCCTTCCTGTCCGGAGAGGTCTTGTTGATCGCCCTTTTTGCAGCTCTCGGCAGGTAGGTCCATCTTGGTGTCAGCACTTGGATACGTGTGACCTTCCCTGCGTGGTTAGTGCAGAATACACTACGAGACATCTTACCCTGCCTGGTAGTGATGGAATTCACTATCTCGATGGAAGGCTCGGGTTGCCCCGGAATCTTCCCCGATTCAGTGACAGGAACAACAGCAGCTAACTGAGCGATTTGAGTTTCTATCATTTTATTAAAGCTCAATTGACTTTTCATAGCAGAAGAAAATGATTCCATCCTAGAGTCTATGCTTTCCAGAGTTTTATCATTAGCAGCAAGCTTTTTATTAATGTTTTCAGTTATTTTCATCTGGCCAAACACAAGATCTCTAAGAGACGGCTGATTATTGAAATTGCTGGAATTGAAATTGTTACCTTGTTGAGGCCTCTCAAAATGGAGGTTTGGGCGCGGATTCCAGCTTTGGTTGCCGTAGTTGTTCGGTCGATACCCGTTGGAGTTGTTGACGTAGTGGACATCTTCTCGCGTTTCGGGGCAGTCATTCCCTGAATAGCCAGTGTTGCCACAGACTTCGCAGGTCATGCGAGCGTCCATGGCTTGCACCGTTTCTTGAGCAGGGGCCTCTAGTTTCTTCATCAGGAGGTCCATCTTGGCAGCGAGCTTGTCCATAGCTTCAACTTGGTGAACTCCTTGGGTCTTTGGTTGAGTCCGGTCGTCGGACCAACCTTGGTTCTCGACCATCTTCTCTATGAGGGCCTTCGCACGACTCTCCTCAAGAGAGAAGAACGAGCCTCCAGCAGCAGCATCCAGGTACTCACGGGCAGAATTTCTCAGCCCATGATAGAAGGTTTGGATTTTGAACCAACTCTGCATACCATGGTGAGGACAAGCAGAAATATAGTCCTGGAGGCGATCCCATGCCTCCGGGACTGTTTCATCTTTTAACTGCTGGAAACTAGCTATTTTATTCCGGAGGGCATTGGTTTTCCCAACCGGAAAGAATTTTAGCAAGAAAGCACTAGTGCATTTGTCCCAGGTTTCTATTGCTTCGCGGTTAGCATAAAACCATTGTTTCGCCTTGCCTAATAATGAGAATGGAAATAAACGAAGGCGAATGGCATCGATACTTACTCCGCTGATGGTGAAGGTGTTGCAAATCTCGCATTGGCATCTTCGTGTGGCTTGCCGCAGAATGGGCTAGCCTGTACCATGTTGATGAGGGCTGGCTTCAGCTCGAAGCTACCATCTCCGACTGGCGGAGCTGGTCCGACACGTACGTTCTCGCTCGATGGAGCGGAGAACTCACGGATCGTCTTGGTTGCCATCCTCGATGTAGCCTGGTCAACGACGGGAAGGACTGGGTTCGTCGGAAGGAGTTGCTTCTGAGGAGGTACAACACGGGGTCGTACTTTCCTCACAAATGACTCCGGATTTTCTTGGAAGTTTGACGGTAGTTGGAAACCAGTCATGCACTGCTCTGCTCCACAAGGACCAACGAGCAGAGCAAGGATAAACCCGCTTGAGTAGCGGTACTCAACTAAGATAGCTCAAGATAAAAGTTCAAAAATAATCTAGCCAAAGACTTCCCCGGCAACGGCGCCAGAAATGCTTGTTGGCACTTCTTATGATCCAATATCAGAATTGAGAATCCTGGTACTGGGGTAAGGAGTGTTTCAGTGGTTTTCCTTATGGCTTAGTAAAATATAGAAATATTCTGCAAGCGCACAGAATCACCGCTGTAGCACTTCACCTGGGAGTATCCCGAGGTATCGTAATTTATATTTCCGCAGGGAAGCTTTGGCAAGATTACTAGTGAACAGATATTCGAGACTATCAGAGAAGGGTACACGACTAGTCAAGACAGGGGATAAAGGTATTGGATAGGAGTGGATATACCGGACACACAGCTCAAGGGATACTCAAGTAAGGGAGAGAAGAGATAGATAGCTGGGAGGACAACGAGAAGAGATAGAGGACTCCTGGATACTTTATCTACCTATGTCACTCTAGCTTAGAGATACAGCGGCTACAGAGCCAGCACTAGGAGATCTGGGATAACTCTAATGTCTTAGCATCGGGACAAGGGAACCGGTGGACACGCAGAAAGGGATGAGAAGGGGTGCCACTATTTCCCAACTGGGGAATCCTACAGACCGGAACTAACGTGATGGGCTACGAAGACCGAAAGGGCTGTCACCACCTCCCGGCTACCACCTCCGTTGCGACGGGAATAAACTAAGGCCACCGACTAGTCTAGGAACCACTCCTACACTAGGCAACGACTACTTACTCTGCTAGCAAGAGCAAGCAACCTTGTCAATACTCTTGGTGACAATTCACCTCCAGTATCAAGCAAGATCGAAGAACCAGCCAAGACAAAGAATTAAACAAGACTACAAGCACTAGAACTATAACTGACTATAATCTAATCAAGATATATGTTGCAACTAGGATAAAGTAGAAGCAAGATATAGATGACAAAGGCAAAGTGATAAAGATAACTATATTGATAACTCAAAGTCTTGCAAAAGGAAAAGGTAAAGATACAAGAGCTTATACCAGAGCTTCTGAAGACGACTCCGGAACCTCCGAGGCACAGCTCGACTCAACTCTAACTCCCAACTAAACTATCCTAACTCTACTAGAATGAAAGTGGAAATGAGCTCCTTGGCTTGGTGTGTGTTTACAAGTGAGGTAAGGGGTCCTATTTATAGCTGCATAGGACGGTTGGGGCTGGAGTGGCCGCCAAGGGACCAGGGGGGTACCCCCTGGGATTTCGGCCGGGGACGTCGGTTCGGCCGAACCCTGGCGTTCGGCCGAACGCAGGATCCACCGCCATCTGCACCAAGGGCCGAGATGTGCTCCTGGGAGGCAGTTTGGCAACTGGGGGCGGTTCGGGCGAACCCCCCAGTTCGGCCGAACTGGGCTGGGAGCCCAGGCCCACCCCCCAGCACAGCCTCTGCTGTGTGGTGCTCCTGGACCGGCCTCTGATGCGTGGGATTGAGTTGTGTGGGCCCAGGATGACTTGGCATGGGTCCGGGTTGAGTTGGCGGTCGTCCACTTGTCATATGTTGTGTCCGCTTGGTCATCGGGGATGTGGACGGCTTCCGGCGGCCTGTACGGCTAAGGGGGATAACCGGCCGAACGTGTCGTTCGGCCGTTTCTGTCATTTCCGACCCCTATAGCACGTATTTCACAATGTTGTACCTACAAACATGACACTCACCAAAACTCGTGGAACTTTATTAGAAATAAAACCTAAGTACATGGAATGTTGCATGTAACCTCATTTATTCCCGAGTATTGGTGGTTGGATTTGGGCTGTAACAACCGCCAACACCATGGATGAACAGTTTAGCAAATTTGTTGAGGTAATCCAAAAACTATATGTCAATATTCTGTTACTTGAAGGTTTGCAGGTTCCCACATATGCCAGGTATCTGAAGGACATCCTCAACAACAAAAGGGCAATGCCGACCACCGAGGTAATTAAACTAACCGAAGCCTGCAGCGCAGCCATTCTAAATGATTTCCCAGAAAAGAAGGACCCTAGATTTCCCACCATCACATGTTCCATCGGGGAGCAACACTTCAACCACACCCTATGCGACCTTGGAGCAAGTGTCAGCGTCATGCCCAAGGTAGTGTTTGATAAATTGAACCATACTTCCTTGTCCCCTACAACTATGTATTTACAGCTAGCGGACCAATCGATTCACTATCCCGCGGGAATAGCCGAAGATATTCCGCTGAGAATTTGGGATTTCTTCGTGCCTGTGGACTTTGTGGTGCTCGACATGGAGGTCGACACGAAGACACCTCTCATCCTTGGGAGGCCATTCCTGAGCACCGCCAATGCAAACATTGACGTAGGATCCAGAAAAATCAGTTTGAACATCAACGGCAAGGAAGAAAAATTCGCGTTCAAGCCCAAGGTGGAGAAATGCTCTCAGGTATGTGCAATTCCAATTCAACATTCAACTAACCTGGAGCAGGAAAAGGTAGTTGTCTCCGAGCCAAAAATGGACAGTGTTATTGCCACCATCAAGCAACACTAGGAGAAAGAAGAGGAACCAGTCCCACCGCTATGAACATAGAAGAAGACCAAGAAGATGTGGCGGAAGAAGGTTGCATCGCCCGAACCACTCACTTTGGGATCGGACGATGACAAAATCAACTGAAGACAGGAGGAGTCCCGCTCATGGACTTTAAACACGAGCTCTCGCCGCGAGGAAAACCGGTATGTATCTCATGTTTCCCTTCCAAAATTTTATTTTCTATCATTGCATTTGCATGTTTCCTTTCCCAAAATAAATGAACCACTTGTGTAATTAATTTGAAAGAGAGTAGAAAAAATGCAAGCATGGTAAAAATAAACGGACAACGTGCTGAAATTTATTTACAGTGGGTGTAAACGTAATTCTCGTCACTTTTACCCCTTCTAGAACATCTCCATTTATTTACCATCATCACCAACCAGCACAAAACATGTCTACCCCACTCAACATGGCTGCACACTCACTAATTATCACAAAATATGGCAGCATGGGGGTGACTCCACTAACTTCCACTTTGGTCATGTCAATTTTGCATCTCACCTACCAAAAACCACCAAAGTGCCCATGCCACTATAAATGATGAGGTCTTTCACCTAGTTTCACACACTACTTGGGAGCAAGTCTCCAATCACTCTCTTTTAAGATATAGAGTTAGCCTAGTCTAGCTGGGAGTTAGAGTCAGGGTCGAGCTTCGCTCGGGGTTCCGGAGCCGTCTTTTCGAGTTCTGGTAAAGCTATTGTATCTTTTCCTTTTCTTTATGCAAGACTCTGAGTTTTTAATATATTATCTTCTGCATTTCCTTGAGTTATTTATTCTGCATTTACTTCGCGGATAATTCTGGAATGTCTCGCCTTGGTTATAGTTGTTGTAGTCTGGTTTTAGAAGTTCTCTCCTAATTCTTTGTCTTAACTGGTTCCTCATTTCTGCTCAATACTTGCGGTGAATTGTCACCGGGGTATTGACAGGATTGCTTGCTCTTTCTAGGAGAGTGAGTAGTTATTGTCTAGCATAGGTGTGGTGCCTAGTCTAGATAGTAACCTTGGTTTACCCCTAATTCAAACGTACGTGTGGTAGTCGTTAGGTGGTGACAGCCCTATATGGCCTTCGTAATCCACCACGTCGGTCTCAGCCCGTAGGAACCTGAGAGGTTGTTAGTGGCTCCCCTTCTCATCCCTTTCTGGAGTCGCGTGCACCTTATCCCGACACTAAGACAACATAACTTGGAAAAGAGCCATAGATGGCATTCTTCATCTAGGTGTAACCTTCGACGGAGATATCTCTAAGTTATTGGAAGTATATATGAATCCTTTCTTGTCTCATTGTCCTCCCACTAGCTAGGCTGCTCCTCTATTTATCCTGGATTTCTCCTTGTGTGTGTCAACTGCATATCACTCCTATCATATCCTTTACCCCCGCCTTGTTAGCCGGTACTTTAATTAGTAGTTACATCCTCGTTAATAGTCAATACACTTTATCCAATGCTTCCGTGAGGAAATAAATACAATACCTTGGAATACTCCCGGCTGAAATGCTACATCGGTATCCGTGCGCTTGCGGATTTATATGTGTCGTAAGAATACCAATAAGCACTCCTTGCACCATTACTAGGATTGGCAATCCAGATAGTGGACCCTAAGAAGTGTCAACAAGCATTTCTGGCGCTGTTACCGGGGAAGCAATTGGCGAAAAATATTCATAATTGACATTGGTGCCTACTGATTTAATTTACCGCTATCATTAGCGGGATTACCCCTGTTTGTTTGAGTGTGTTTCAAACAGGAGGTGAGCAGATAGCCTAGGGTGACACTCTGGGTGCATTCAGGTTTGCACTTGTATATTCCTTGAATACATTTCTCTCTCAATTATATGTAATGCTTGATTCACTTGCATGATTAAAAACATAAAAACAAAAATATTTCTTTTTTCTTGATCATTTTGATGCTTCTGGAAAACGGTTTGCGGAGGTCTTAACTTACTCCACAAGAAGGACTAACAATTTATGGAGGTTAAATCCCTGCAAAAACAACAAACCCCGAACAACTAAACGTTCAACTTATGATTCCATGACCCTTCGGGTATTTTCGTTCTAACATTTTGCAGGCATCATCTCATGGTCCCTATTCCTAAGGATGATCAAGCACATTTGGTACACGAGCGGTGGTGATGCTAGGGACACTCCCCTACATCATCGCATGTCTTGGCACCGATGAAGGCCATGTCAAAGATCACTGACACCGATGTTCCAAGCCAAGGTTGGGGGAGAAGACCCCCACGAGGTAAGTCCCAACCATATCATTGCAAGCTGCATCTTTGATATGTTTTTGCTTCTATTTCAGTTGGAATAATAAAAAAAGTACCAAAAATATTTGCTTTCAAATAAATAACTCATAACTATGCATGGAATGAACCATATGCCTCTCACCTTGGAAATGATGAATAGTTGCTCTGTCGTTAATTTCACAAGTACTTTGTTTCAACTAGTTGCTACATCGGTATCCGTGCTTTACGAATTATATCTATGTCATAAGAATACCAATAAGCACTCCTTGCACCATTACTAGGATTGACAATCCTGATAGTGGACCGTAAGAAGTGTCAACAAGCATTTCTGGCGCCGTTGCCGGGGAAGCACTCGGCGAAAGATATTGATAATTGACATTGGTGCCTACTGATTTAATTTACCACTATCATTAGCGGGATTACCCCTGTTTGTTTGAGTGTGTTTCAAACAGGAGGTGAGCAGAGAGCCCAGGGTGCCCTGATCATGCAGGATTTATCAATGTTTGCCCCTATCTGCTGCGACGCGTACGCAAGTTTCAGAAGAAAATTTTCTCACACTCATGTGCTTATATACAAATATATATATCATCATCATCAGTTTGCCCCATGAGAAACGCCCGGCTGAGAAATTCATGCTTTCCATCACCCCCCATGTTTTTTCCCAAACCCACTGCATGGTTCCCATCCTTGCATTTGCATTCATTCATCCCATTATCGCATTGCATTGAAAAAAAACTAGCGATCACTGGTTCTAGGCCAAGGTGTGCGTATTGATTCAA
The DNA here is from genome assembly GCA_033239725.1 of Echinochloa phyllopogon. Taxonomy (NCBI): domain Eukaryota; kingdom Viridiplantae; phylum Streptophyta; class Magnoliopsida; order Poales; family Poaceae; genus Echinochloa; species Echinochloa phyllopogon. The sequence continues at coordinate 31,574,322 of BTCW01000014.1, read as the reverse complement.
GCCTAGTGCCCAAACGTCACCTGGCCTGACCAGTTTTGCTCATCTCTGTGTTGTTGCGCAAGAGAGGGGACGTACTCTACGCCTTTGCTCCTTTGGCGCTCCACTAGTTTTTTTGGAAGCCATTGTTTCATTACATCAATTACACTTGAGCTGGTTCTGCGGCATTCCACGAGTTGGCATATTTGAGTGCCAAATCCCTTTGCCACACCCATGTTTGTGTACCCGTACATGGCAACATCAACACGGAGGAGGACTTAGCCAACTACGTGCAATCACGTCGGCGTAGTGCCATCACCGTTGCATCAGCTCAAAAAGCCTTCATCATCATATGCCAACGGTGGGCACACTCAGGTACATGAAAAATGTTTGCCCTTTTTACCTAAATTAATGCAAGGTCCACCTGTTTCCATATGCTTATCTCCATGTGAATATTTCATGATGCTTTCATGCTTCCCTTATTTGTTTTGGTTTACTCTAGTTTGAATGTATCCCATAGAATTCATTCATAAGCTCTTTAAATTAAGCATGGTGCTTAGGTTAATTAGGTTGCTTTAATCAAATTAGACATGTGTCAAAATTTGATTAAGGAACCTTTAGAGCAATACTTTTATAGATATTGGTTGTATGTGTGGACTAACCCCTGCAGAAAAATCATCAAATTTGAATGGGAAGTCCCCGAATTTACTTCACGCCGGACATGAGCCACGACCATGGATACATTTGAAGCCTAGGGTGGAATAATGTTCCTAGGTACACGCACTTCCTAGTACAATTACAAATAACCTAGAACAAGAAGTTGCAATGTCCGAAGCATCCTCTCCAGATCGGACGGTGACAAGAACAATCGAAGGAAAGAGAAGTCCCGCTCATGGACTTAAAACACACGCTCTCGCCGCGAGGTAAAACAGTATGTATCCCATATTTCCCTTTTCAAAATTTTAATTCCATCACTGCATTTGCATATTTCCCTTACCAAATGTGAATCACCCTTGCATTAGAATTAAGAGAAAACAAAAAAAAATTTATGGTGCAGTGCATGGTTCAGCCGATCTCTCTAGTTCGGCCGAACCTACCCCTGTGCCCAATTGTGCACTAACCTGCAGGGTTATAGTCAGCCAGATACATCATTCACCTCTAAATCCTTTCATCCTGTGCCAAATACTCCATTTGTAATATCCTTCCACCCAGCACTCCAAGCATGCAGACCCATCCATCCAGAGCAAAGTTTCGTGCAAATCCCATACTTGGTCAGTTCGGCCGATGGTCTCACCCTTGACCGAACATGACCTGCACCTCTTCCATGAAATTTACCCAACCAGCACAAAAGTATGGTCTCCACCACTCCACATAGCTGCACACTTCATTCTATCACAATCATGGCAGCATGGGAGTGGTGTGATCCCTCTGATCCTTTGGTCGTGTCATCCTATCCACAAAATCCATCAAAGTTCTCATGCCTTAGTGCTGGACAAAGCTCGTAAGAGGAGGCCAACAGGCTGAACACCACAGGGGTGGTTCGTTCGAGCCATGGTGTTCAGCGGAGTTCCTTCACCTATCACTTGCCTATGGGTGACACTCTGGATGCATGGAGGAAGCTTGCTCCATTCAGGTTTGCACTCGTACATTCCTTGAATACATTTCTCTCTCAATTCTATGCAATGCTTCATTCACTTTCATGATTAAAAACATAAAAAACAAAAATATTTCTTTTTTTCATGATCATTATGTTGCTTCTCGAAAATGGTTTGCAGAGGTCTTAACTTAACCTACAAGAAGGACTATCATTTTGTGGAGGTTAAATCCCTGCAAAAACAACAAACCCCAAACAACTAAACATTCAACTTAAGATTCCATGATCCTTCGGGTATTGTCGTTCTAACATTTTGCAGGCATCATCTCATGGTCCCTATTCCAAAGGATGATCAAGCACATTCGGTACACGAGCAGTGGTGAGGCTAGGGACACTCCCCTACATCATCACATGTCTCGGCACCGATGAAGGCCATGTCAGAGATCACTGACACCGATGTTCCAAGCCAAGGTTGGGGGAGAGGACCCCCACGAGGTAAGTCCCAACCATATCATTGCAAGCTGCATCTTTGATCTGTTTTTGCTTCTATTTCAGTTCGAATAAAAAATTACCAAAAATATTTGCTTTCGAATAAATAACTCCCAACTATGCATGGAATGAACTATATGCCTCTCACCTTGGAAATGATGAATTGTTGCTCTGTCGTTAATCTTGCAAGTACTTTGTTTCAACTAGTTGCTCTATGGTACTTGAGTTAATTGGCGTGAGTAAAAATGAACCTGAAAATCTTGTGGGAGCACATGCTTTATTCCAAGTCTAAGTTGTTGTGAGGAATGATATAGTGTGATTTGGTTGAATTCTTGCTTTTGCTCTTAATATGGTGAAAATCTCAGATGTTTTATGTTTCCAAAAATAAAATGAAGTTCCTCATTGGTCAAAAATACCTACCAAAGACATATGATAAGCTTAGTTGAAAACCTTCTACTCATATGCTGCTTGTTATCTTAGTGAGCTTTGTCAAATTGTTCTGACCATTGTGAGGAACCCGTCATGCTTTCAAGATCGAGATTCACGTACACACTTCCTCACTTGCAATTCCTACACTAAGAGTTAGCAAATATTTCCATCATCCATCCGCCAAATAAATGCTCCATGTTCTATGATTCCCTATCCAAATATCATTGATAGAGACATGGGCTATGCAAAAATAAGAAAAAGAAAAGCATGCCAAAGCGCATCGCAAAAATGAGAAAAAGAAAAGCATGCCAAAGGCATGGCAAAAATATTGAGAAAAAGAAAAAAAGAAAGATAGCCCATGTTCTCGAAAATAAATCAAGGGGAGGAAGAATCATCCCAAGGAGTTTCCACCATATTCCACTCTACATATTCCACAAACTTGCACTTCTCGATCTAAAGGTATGATTTGATCCTCCGAAGGTTCGGTCTTTGACTTAGCAAAATATAAGATGCAAGTATGCCTTCATCCATCGTCCCTACCTGAGCCACACAAAAGCTTTAGTAGAATTTAGGATGAAAGAAGGCACAAGCCTTTGGTGAGGATACAAATACCACTTGAGCAATCGAGTGTGCCAATTGAGGAACTAAGTCTGATTTTCAAAAAAAAATTGTAGAAAAACTCCGAGATGGGATCCTGAAAAGAGCAGGAGTGGAATAAAACTTGATCAAATTGTTCAACCTTTCAACCGCCCAAGACAAGAAAATTGCTATACGCCCCATAGATAAGAAGGTAAGTTATAACTTTGCCAATGATTTGGGTATTATAGAATACTGGTTGTAAATAAATATTACTTGCAAGATATTGACATTGCAGCAACTCCTGATCCACCGAGCCTAAAGTTTCTATTTTTGCTCGGGGACGAGCAAAAGTCTAAGCTTGGGGGAGCTTGTTGGCAGCCGTTACGGCACATTTTTGACCACCAATACTCGGGAATAAATGAGGTTATATGTGACATTCCATGCACTTAGGTTTATTTCTAATAAATTTCCACGAGTTTTGGTGTGTTTCACTTGTGTAGGTACAACAACGAGAATTGCGTGCTATAGGGGTCGGAATTGACCGATTCGGCCAAACGATACGATTTGGCCGGTTATCCCCCTTAGCTGTACACGACATAAAGCACAACCGGGAGGCGTCCACATCAGCAATGACCACGCAATGACGATGCATGACACGTGGATGACCACCACATCATCTCTAGGCCAAATCAACACGAAGGAGACCACGAACAAGCCACCCAGGATAGCCCAGGACTAGAGGGGGTGCACAGGCGGCGTATTGGGCTGGAAGCCCAGTTCGGCCAAACTCCCCAGTTTGGCCGAACCGCCCCATTACACAAATTGAAGGGAAACGAGGAGGCTACGCTAGCACATACAAAAACTCATTTACCCCAAAACAGGAACAACAATAGTTATAGATCATGGATCATTACCACTAGATGCACAGATGCAGCGGAAGCCGTCTCGATGTAGACGAACGCTTCGAAGTGGTCATGCCGTGTAGTTACTCACGTCCGTCTTGTCCTGCATGTGCAGTTCGTCCTTGTGCTCCAAGCGCAGCACCTCCGAGGTATCCACACGTATGAGGATGGAACGCCGAACGAAGGTGTACTAGCACCTCATGCGTGGATGTAGCGAACACTGTTCAACGCGAGGGTACTGTTCACGCAATATTATTCACGCGGGTACTGTGGGGTGCGGCGGCACTGTTCACCATGCGCTACTATAGCTTGCGGCTACTATAGCGCCGAGCACTGTTAGGGTTTGAGGGCGTCGACGACTGGTCCTTGCACCCCTTGCCCCTCCCACATATATATAGGCCGTACTAAAGGGTTGCCATCTCATGGGCCCTATCAGTTAACCTAATCCATCGTGGATCAAGCCCATAAACAAGTCCAATCTGATTAGCTCTTGGGCATATATCCAATAGTCTCCAACTTGCACTAGAGACAATCACATAGGCAAGTTTTCAGTGTTCCGAACCTCTTAAGTGTGTGACCCTATGGGTTAACACACACATAGACATGTCCCGAGTACTCCTACTCGGTCCAATAGTTGATAGCGGTATCTAACAAGACGTGTCAACTCCCTTGTGCACGTAAAGATCATATCAGACGAACCACGACAACATCACGTATATCGCGCCACCGTCTTTCGACTGCCACCATCGAACTTCACCACCGGCGTCGATCCTTCGACGAGAACCAGCCTAGAGCTCCCAGAGGAGGTAAGGAACCTACCTGAGCGAGCCACCAACTGCTTTTCACATTGAGCAACACCTAATTGGTCGCCGTCTTTGCACAGCGCCGCCGCGACCGCCTTGCTTCGACGTCCGTGCTCCACATCGCTCGTCCGACATCTCGATCACCCTAGGTGAACTCGGCATCCCCCCTGATGCCGTAGGACCAAACCGCCTGACAAATGATAGCCCCCAGCTCGAGATAGGCTCGATTCCGACGACGCTCTACCGTCAGCCGAGCGGCACCGCCGCGTCCCTGGACGCCGGCGACTATCACACCCGGATTTTCACAAAACCCGAATGCGGCCATATGTGTGCCCAGGAAGTCCACAGAACACATACAGTGAACAAATATGATAAACAGAGTACAAATGCTCGAAATAAAATAGTTGACATCAGAGTCTAACATAAATGATTATTGCAGCGGAAGTCTATATCTCTCAACTAGAGCGGAGGCGTAGTCCACAGGGACTTTGACTGGGAGAGCGCAACTCAGAAGTACGGCAGGTCCTCAGGGAAGTCAGCAACAGTCTGTTACCCATCCGGGATTTTGTTGAATAATGTCAAGTGTAAGTAAATAATTACTTAGCAATTATAGCATGGGTACATGAAGGCTCAAAATAAGGCTAGACACGGCTTAACTGCATTAGCACTTTTAGTTGATTAATTTTAGCATGATCCAAATTACTACAAGTATGTGAAGCCCAGTTGCAACCCAATTAAATAAAGTAGAAGTGACGTTAAGCCAAAATAGACATCATGTTCTAATAAAAAATGATCCAGGCCGCTCGTGACCTTGAGCAAGGCTATCATGATAGATTGTACACTCTGCAGAGGTTTTGCGCTTTACCTACCAGTCGTGTAAAAGTTCAAAGGAACTTTGCACCCAACCGCGCACATCAACACTTCCAAGGTGTGACGGCATAGGGACGCTACGAGGTTTTTCACAAGACACCCTAACAAGACAGTAGCCGCTAGTTTAACAAGGCGGTGAGACCCTAGGCACCGGGATTGACGTACGCTCACGGAGTCACACCATGAGGGGGTCAATGGCGTCCAACGCACGAGCATCACATCCATCCATGCGCAACGTGTGGAGTTCCCCATAGCAGGGACTCTTCCTCACGGGGGCATAGCCGATAGATCACCCGTCCCTAGTGGAATCAAGAAACACCCTTTCACCTTGTGTCCACTAACGCCGTTGGCCCCAATGGTAACCACTGGCAAGCTAGAGACGTACAAGTTACTTGACCAAGACCAGAGCCATAATAGTTCTAGCGGTGGCGATAGGCTCCTGGGTTGCCGCTTTAAGAACCTGACCTTAGGGAGAGACACTGGAGCAAAGCACACAGCACATGCCCAGTTCCCTAAACCATGTTACTAAAAAGCAAGTTTTATCATTATCATTAAAGTGAACCATTAAATCAATATTACCAATTAAATAATGGTGATAGTAGCTGCGCATAGCAAAGATTCTACCCATATGCATAAACCAGGGTATTCAAAGGAATAGGGTATACGAAACTAGGTACAACCTTAATGGGACATCAATTTAGACACATGCATATGAAAGTAAATAAATGTAAAAGGTGGTGTTAAGGTAGCAAGGATTATCCATGCTATAACTTGCCTTCCTCGAAGTGCTGCTGCTACTGTGAGCCCTGCTCTGGAAAGTCCTCAGCGAACTCGAACTCCAAAGCTAACGGCTCACCGACTGGACTCGAAGCACCACACAAGCATACACGCATACCAGTACATGCAAACAATTATAATTCTCTTAGAACAGTAAACCAAATAGTAGAAGCAGTACAGAAAAAGGTACTAGAAATAATCTATGCTTTACTACGAACACATGAGCGTGAAAATCACGCAAATCAGAGCTAAAACGAAAAAGATATGGATTTTCTAAGTTCTAGGGACCTGCTGGCAAGTTTTAAAAGTTTCCAGGGGCTTATTTGTGAAAATCCGAGGGCCAAAACATAATTTTATATCAAACTACAAGGGCTTGCATGCAAAACCAACTAAAAAGGATGGCGGGTTATATTTTTAAATAGGGCAGTGGGCTTTCTGAGAAAATTTGGACCCAGATGTAAATATTTTTTAACACAGGTGGATCGCGGGTTCTTATTCAAATCTTGGAGGGGCCTTTTTGCAAAATTGCTCGGTTGACCGGTATCTGAAGGATTTGACTCGGAGGCACGACTAATAGGGCCCATAGGATCTCGATCCTACGGCTCAAATCGGATCAGGGGGGAGGCGGCCGGCGGAAACAGGGAAGGCGGCGGTGCCGCTCTCCCGCGCGGCGGTGCATCGCCAGAGCCGAGGCAATCTTGAGCTCCCGGCTGCCATTTGCGACGCGGCTTGGACCCACGGGTCCAGGGGCTATGGCGAGCTCGGCTAGGGGGTTCAAGATGGCCAAAACGCGTCGGAGGTGGCTAACGACGACGAGCGGCGGAGGAGTGCCACGGTGAGCGGCGGGGTGGGGTTTCGGGATGCGGGAAGGCTCGGAAAGAGCTTGGGATGGTCCTTACCTTCACGCGAAATGAATGGGAGTGTCAGGAGGGGCGGAGCGGCACCGGCAAGAGGCAATCGATGGCGTCGGCGCTCCGAGCGGCGGTTGCTCGCGGGGAAGATGCGTGGGGGGGACTTGGGGAGCTCAGGGCGGCTTGGTGGTGATCAAGGGGCTCGGGGTGCGGCTTTTATAGCCCAGGGAGGGTTGCTTGGGGGCCGGGGTGGCACGAACGCCAAGAAGGAAGGTGCGGCGGCGGCGTGATCACCTTCCAAGTGGGGAGGCTACCTGCCAAGCGGGGAGGCTCCCTGTCAAGCGGGGAGTGGCGCCGATAAGGAATGGGATTGGCGGGGGAAGCTTTGTGGAGGGTGCTGCGAGGGCCCACGGGCGCGGGGGCGGTCGCGGGGTGGCCGGCCGGGGCGGCGCAATTGGCGCCGGGGAGGAGGAGGGTGCTGGCGCGAGGAAGGGGAAGGCCTGACGTGTGGGGTCGCGGCGTCAGCGGGAGAGGGAGAGAGGGAGGAGGGGGGCGCGAGCTGGGCCAGCTAGGGGATGTGGGCCGGCTCGGGGAGGGGGGAAGCTGGGCCGAGTTGGAGCTGTGCGCGCGGGTGGTCCGGGGCGTGGGAGAAGGTGCTGGGCTGAATTGGTTGAAGAGTAGAGGGGGTGCAATCGAACCAGAGAAAAGTTCAGGGGGAAAGTGAACTCGACTAAGAATTACTTTTCTAGGCTTCAAACAAATGCAAATTCAATTCGAATTTAAAAAGAATTTAAATTCCAACTTAATCTGCTATCAAACAAAACTCAGTGCAGCATCATGAATGCAACAAAAATATTTCTACAACTTATATTTGATTTTAATAATCATAAATAATTTGTTTAACCTATATTAAATATGAGAAATTCAATAAAGCAAATTAATTACTAAAAATTTTAAATGGGCTATTTTTGGGTGTTACAGCGACCCCCCATGTCACCCGAACGATCTGGACCGCCGGATCGAGATCTGATGGCCCGCAACGTGCCCCGCCCCTAGGTCAACACCCAACATACCGGTCAGCCTGGCTATTTTGCTAAAGAGCCCCTGATCTTTCCCGAAAACAACCCGCCGTCCAGCCTAGTTCAAAACTATTTACCAATAGGTCCTTTCTTTTATAGAAAACCCCCTGCGCATTTGAATATTAGAACGCGCCATCCTGTCTTGTTAAAATTGCACGTTAGCCCTTCAATTTTTATACAAAATTATGTTTTAGACTTTGGGTTTTCACAAATGAGCCTCTGGAGACTTTTAAACTTTGTCAGCAAGTCCCAGGACCTTAGAAACACCATATCTTTCTCGTTTTAGCTCCGATTAGCGTGATTCTTGCGCTCATGTGTTTGTAGTGAAGCGTAGATTAGTTTTAAAGCCTTCTTTTGTTTTGTTTCTACTGTTTGGTGTACTGTTCCAATAGGATAATTTTGTTTGGATGTACTAGCTTGTGTGGATGCTTGTGTGTTGATTCGTATCCAGTCGGCGAGCCGTTTGCGTTGGAGTTCGAGTACGAGGAGGGCTTTTAGGAGCAGGACCAACAGCAGCAGCAACAACAGTACTTTGAGGAATGCAAGTTATAGCACGGACAATCCTTGCTACCTATCCACCTTGTAATCATTTATTTCATACATGCATGTGTCTAAATTAATTTACCTTTGAGGTTGTACCTAGTCTTGATTATCCTATCCTTTGATTTCCTCGGGTTTATGCATATGGGTAGAATCATTGCTATGCGCAGCTACTATCACTATTGTTTAATTATTAATTTTGACTTAATGGTTCACTTCAACATAATGATAAAACTTGCTTTTAGCAACTTGGTTTAGGGAACTAGAGCATGTGCTTCGTCCTTTGTTCTAGTGTCTCTCCGTAAGGTATGGTTCTTAAAGCGGCAACCCAGGAGCCTGTTGCCACCGCTAGAACTATTATGGCTCTGGTATTGGTTAAGTAGCTTGTACATCTCTAGCTTGCCAGTAGTTACCGACAGGCCAACGACGTTATGGGAAGCAGGTATGTGCAATTCCAATTCAACATTCAACTAACCTGGAGCAGGACAAGGTAGTTGTGTCCGAGCCAAAAATGGAGAGTGTTATTGCCACCATCAAGCAACACTAGGAGAAAGAAGAGGAACCAGTCCCACCGCTACGAACATAGAAGAAGACCAAGAAGATGTGGCGGAAGAAGGTTGCATCGCCGCGAGGAAATCCGGTATGTATCTCATGTTTCCCTTCCAAAATTTTATTTTCCATCATTGCATTTGCATGTTTCCTTTTCCAAAATAAATGAACCACTTGTGTAATTAATTTGAAAGATTGTAGAAAAAATGCAAGCATGGTAAAAATAAACGGACAACGTGCTGAAATTTATTTACAGTGGGTGTAAAACGTAATTCTCATCACTTTTACCCCTTCTAGAACATCTCCATTTATTTACCATCATCACCAACCAGCACAAAACATGTCTACCCCACTCAACATGGCTGCACACTCACTAATTATCACAAAATATGGCAGCATGGGGGTGACTCCACTAACTTCCACTTTGGTCATGTCAATTTTGCATCTCACCTACCAAAAACCACCAAAGTGCCCATGCCACTATAAATGATGAGGTCTTTCACCTAGTTTCACACACCACTTGGGAGCAAGTCTCCAATCACTCTCTTTTAAGATGTAGAGTTAGCCTAGTCTAGCTGGGAGTTAGAGTCAGGGTCGAGCTTCGCTCGGGGTTCCGGAGCCGTCTTCTGGAGTTCTGGTAAAGCTATTGTATCTTTTCCTTTTCTTTATGCAAGATTCTGAGTTTTTAATATATTATCTTCCGCATTTCCTTGAGTTATTTATTCTGCATTTACTTCACGGATAATTCTGGAATGTCTCGCCTTGGTTATAGTTATTGCAGTCTGGTTTTAGAAGTTCTCTCCTAATTCTTTGTCTTAACTGGTTCCTCATTTCTGCTCAATACTTGCGGTGAATTGTCACTGGGGTATTGACAGGATTGCTCACTATTGTTTAATTATTAATTTTGACTTAATGGTTCACTTCAACATAATGATAAAACTTGCTTTTAACAACTTGGTTTAGGGAACTAGAGCATGTGCTTCGTCCTTTGTTCTAGTGTCTCTCCGTAAGGTATGTTTCTTAAAGCGGCAACCCAGGAGCCTGTTGCCACCGCTAGAACTATTATGGCTCTGGTATTGGTTAAGTAGCTTGTACATCTCTAGCTTGCCAGTAGTTACCGACAGGCCAACGACGTTATGGGAAGCAAGGCACGGTGTGTTTCCTGATTCCACTGAGGACGAGTGATCTGGTGGCTATGTCTCGTTAGGCACAGTCCCGTGTTGGGGGTCCCTGCGATGGGGATCTCCACACGTTGCACAATATTGGGGTGTGATACCCGTGCTCTGGATGCCATTGACCCCCTTATGGTGTGACTCTGTAAGCGTCAGTCAATCTCAATGCCTAGGGTCTCACCACCTTGTTGTACCTTAGCGGCTACTGTATTGTTAGGGTGTCTTGTGAAAAGCCTCGTAGCGTCCCTATGCGGCCACACCTCGGAAGTGTGATTTCTGGGTCTAATCCACCTCCACATGGCTGGGTTTAAAGTTCTTTTGAGCTTTTACGCGACTGGTGGGTAAAGGGCGAAACCTCTGCAGAGTGTAAATCTATCGTGATAGCCTTGCTCAGGGTCACGAGCGGCCTGGATCCTTTTTGATTAGAAGATGATGTTTATTTATGCTAATATCACTTATACTTTATTAATTGGGTTGCAACTGGGTTCCATTCACCTGTAGTAACTTGGATAATGTTAAAATGATACAACTAAAAATGCTAAAGCAGATCAGCCGTGTCTAGCTTTACTTTGAGCCTTCATACTCCCGTGCTATACTTGCTAAGTAAAGGTTTTACTTACACTTGTCATTTATTCAACAAAATCCTGGATAGGTTATAGATTGGGTTGTGCATGAGTCTGCTGCTGCGTTTCCAGAAGATCTGTCGTACAACTGAGTTGCGTTCTCCCAGTCAGTGTCCTTGTGGATTGCGGCTTCGCTTAGTCGAGAGTTATTAGTCTTCCGCTGTATTGGTTAGTTTATTTATGTTAAAGTTTGACGTAAAACTCTATTTATCATATTTGTTTGCTATATGTGTAGTATGACTTCCTGGGCACAGATATGGCCGCTTTCGGGTTTCTGTGCAAATCCGGGTGTGACAGATTGGTATCAGAGCCGTGCTGACTGTAGGATCATAGCCTAGTTAGATGGTTGATAAAACCTTAGGAGACCACCATGATTCTGTGATATGGATCGTCTAGTTACGCATTTTCAAAACCTAGTGCTGTCGAGTCTTGTGTGAATCATGTCTTTAGATGCTTGATTTGGTTGTCATTATGCTTATGCGTGATTTTGATTTTTGTAATGATTGTGATGGGCGTAGACGCAAGTCTACCACTATCTAGATTTTGGATTAAGGTTTAAGGACATTAATGTTTACATAGAGAGGGTTAATTATTTCTCTTGCTCTATCAAAATCCTCCATCATTAGATCATATCTTGACAAGTTTGATAATCTTCTTAAGTCTCTTCTGCACAAAATCTGAGTTACGTGGTTATGACAGAAGGAGTTATGATGAGAATTACTTGCTGATGATAGATGGTGAACACAAGGAGCAACGCAGGTGGCAGTGGAGGCAACCAGAACCAGCCGCCACCACCACCTACTATTAAGCAAATGATGCTTACACAGACCCAGCTGATGCAGCAGATGGCCCAGACCATGGCATTGATGCTGTAGAACTAGTAGAATCCACCTCACCAGCCTAACATGCCACCCCGGGACAAGAGGGGTGAATTTATGAAGGGACGCCCTCCCACCTTCAACAAAGCCAGCGACCCCCTGCAGGCAGATGATTGGCTCAAGTCGATGGAAAGACAGCTCGACATCGCGCAGTGCAACGACCGGGAGAAGGTGTTGTTCATAGGAGGATAGCTCCAAGGACCAGCATTGGACTGGTGGGATTCATACTAGTACGCTCACCCCGATCGTACACAGACCACCTGGCGGGAGTTCCGTGACACCTTCCGTTCTCACCATGTGCCGGAGGCTCTGATGACCCTGAAGAAGAAGGAATTCTTGGCGCTGAAGCAGGAAGGGATGAGTGTCACCGCTTACTGTGACAAGTTCATCCAGCTCGCTCGCTATGCCCAGAGGATGTGGCGACCAGCAAGAAGAAGCAGACCAGGTTCCGTGATGGCTTGCTAGATGCACTGCAGTACCAGCTTATGTGTACCAAGTTCCCCATCTTTCAGGAACTGGTGGATGGCGCCTTGATGCTAGAACATAAGCGCCGTGAAATAGAGGAGAAGAATAGGAAGTTCCAGGGCCAGCAGACCGGGAGCAGCAGTCACCCCCGCTTCGCTCTTCCATAGGGGAAACCGCAGATGGGGAATCAACAGCGCTTTCAGGGTCAGCCCAGTTTGCTGAACCACGGCCAGAACCAGCAGCGCCCTGTGTACCTCTCGGTGCCACCACAACAGCGTCTCCAGAACCAGCCACAGAATGGTCCTGTTCAGTGCCCCAACCCAGCCAACAATGCACTAGTGGGTTCGAGGGTGTGTTACCACTGTGGAGAACAGGGACACTTCGCTAACGTTTGTCCCCAAAAATCTCAGAATGCCACAGGCTAGAACAACAACCCGAGAATTGGTCAGCAGCCAACGCCGAACAGGAACCAGCAGCAGGCGCAGGCAAACCGTGGGCAGTAGAACCCCACTAGAGGCAAACTCAACCACATGGATCTAGAGACTCTAGAGGGAGCTACTGACGTGGTCGTATGTACGTTCCCTGTCAACTCAACTCCTGCGACTGTTTTTGTTCAATTCTGGAGCTTCGCATGCTTTCATATCTGCTGTTTTGTGAACAAGAATTTAGTGGTCTTGCTGCCCATGAAGAGTGCTATGCTAGTTAGCTCATCAGGGGGGAACAACGAGCTGCTTTACCCTGCCCCCATATTACCATAACAATAAGGGGGTTAGACTTCAAGGCGCGTCCGATAGTCCTGGAGTCTATTGGGTTCGACAAAATTCTGGGAATGAGCTGGTTAGCTAGATAGGACGTAGTGATCCAGTGCGCCAAAAGGACGGTACAGCTGACAGCAGGGTCCGGAGACAAGGTGGAGTACCAGGCAGCCAGTCCCTTGGGGCATAATCAAGCCAACCAAGCTGAAGGTGTAGCTCTCGAGGACATCAGAGTGGTGAGCGAGTTTCCGAACGTGTTCCCGGATGAATTGCCAGGTATGCCCCTGGAACACGAAGTTGAATTCATTATTGAACTTAAACCTGGCACTGCACCTATAGCTAAAAGGCCATATAGGATGGGAGTAAAGGAACTAGAGAAACTTAAGGAAGAATTAAGCTCATTGCTAGCCAAAGGGTATATTCGTCCTAGTTCTTCACCATGGGGAGCACCGGTGTTGTTCGTGGACAAGAAAGATGGGACACAGAGGATGTGTGTGGACTATCAAGCCCTCAATGAAGTGATCATCAAGAACAAGTACCCATTGCCAAGGATTGATGACCTGTTTGATCAGCTGAAGGGAGCTCGTGTGTTCTCTAAAATAGATCTTCGATCGGGCTATCACCAGATGAGAATCCGACTGTCAGACATAGCCAAGACGACCTTTACTACTCAGTACGGATTGTATGAGTTCACAGTCATGTCCTTTGGACTGACCAACACTTCTGCATACTTCATGTACCTGATGAACAGTGTATTCATGGATTACCTTGACAAGTTTGTAGTCGTGTTCATTGATGACATTCTGGTCTTCTCCAAGAATGAAGAAGAACACGAGGATCACTTGAGATAGGTGATGCAGAGACTCCGGGAACATCAGCTATATGCCAAGTTGAGCAAGTGTGATTTCTAGTTGAAGAAAGTGGCATTCTTCGGTCACGTGTTGTCCAATAGTGGAGTGACAGTCGATCCAAAGAAGGTTAGTGATGTGTTAAGCTAGAACTCGCCTCAGGATGTGAGCGAAATCAGGAGTTTCCTTGGGTGGATGCTTGTGTGGTGATTTGTGTCCAGTCGGTGAGCTGTTTGCGTTGGAGTTCGAGTACTAGGAGGTCTTTTAGGAGCAGGACCAGCAGCAGCAGCAGTACTTTGAGGAAGGCAAGTTATAGCACAGACAATCCTTGCTACATATCCACCTTGTAATCATTTATTTCGTACATGCATGTGTCTAAATTAATGTACCTTTAAGGTTGTACCTAGTTTTGATTATCCTGTCCTTTGATTTCCTCGGGTTTATGCATATTGGTAGAATCTTTGCTATGCGCAGCTACTATCACCATTGTTTAATTATTAATTTTGACTTAATGGTTCACTTCAACATGATGATAAAACTTTCTCTTTAGCAACTTGGTTTAGGGAACTAGAGCATGTGCTACGTGCTTTGTTCTAGTGTCTCTCTGTAAGGTCCGGTTCTTAAAGCGACAACCAAGGAGCCTGTCACCACCGCTAGAACTACTATGGCTATAGTCTTGGTTAAGTAGCTTGTACGTCTCTAGCTTGCCAGTAATTACCGACGGGCCGACGGCGTTATGGGAAGCAAGGCATGGGGTGTTTCCTGATTCCACTGAGGACGAGTGATCCGTTGGCTATGTCTCATTAGGCACAGTCCCATTTTGGGAGTCCCTGCGATAGGGAACACCACACGTTGCGCAATGTTGGGGTGTGATGCCCGCGCTCTGGACCCCATTGACCCCCTTATGGTGTGACTCCGTAAGCATCAGTAAATCTCAGTGCCTGGGTCTCACCACCTTGTTGTACCTTAGCGGCTACTGTCTTGTTAGGGTGTCTTGTGAAAAACGTCGTAGCATCCCTATGCGGTCACACCTCGGAAATGTGATTTCTGGGGTCTGATCCACCTCCACATGGTTGGGTTTAAAGTTCTTTTGAGCTTTTACGCAACTGGTGGGCAAAGGGCAAAACCTCTGCAGAGTGTAAATCTATCATGATAGCCTTGCTCAGGGTCACGAGCGGTCTGGATCCTTTTTTATTAGAAGATGATGTTTATTTATGCTTAATGTCACTTATACTTTATTAATTGGGTTGCAACTGGGTTCCATTCACTTGTAGTAACTTGGATAATGTTAAAATGAACCAACTAAAAATGATAAAGCGGTACAGCTGTGTCTAGCCTTACTTTGAGCCTTCATACTCCCGTGCTATACTTGCTAAGTAAATGTTTTACTTACACTTGTCATTTATTCAACAAAATCTCAGATGGGTAACAGATTGGGTTGTGCATGAGTCTGCTGCTGAGTTTCCAGAAGATCTGCCGTACTACAGAGTTGCATTCTCCTAGTCAGATTCCCTGTGGATTGCGGCTTCACTTAGTAGAGAGTTATTAGTCTTCCGTTGTATTGGTTAGTTGATTTATGTTAAACTTTGATGTAAAACTCTATTTATTCAACATATGTTCTCTGTTTATCATATTTGTTTGCTATATGTGTCTATGACTTCCTGGGCACACATATGGCCATATTTGGGTGTCTCTGTAAATCTGGGTGTGACAACAGCTTTTTCCGTGATAGAGTGTTGGCGGTCATTACGGCACGTTTTCGACCACCAATACTCGGGAATAAAAGAGGATAGATGTGACTTTCCATGTACTTAGTTTTATTTCTAATAGAGTTCCATGAGTTTTGGTGAGTTACACTTGTGCAGGTACAACAACGAGAAATACGTGCTATAGGGGTCGGAATTGACCGATTCGGCCGAACGACTCCGTTCGGCCGGTTACCCCCCCTTAGCCGTGCACAACATCAGGAGTCATCCACGTCAATAATGACCAAGCAGATGACGATGCATGATACGTGGGCGACCGCCACCTCATCCTGGGCCAAATTAACACGAAGACCATCACCAGAAGCCAGTCCAGGGGGGTCCAAGACCAAAGGCGGTGCTGGGGAGGCCGGCCACGGGCCAGCCCCGGTTCGGCCGAATCTCCCAATTCGCCCGAACCGATCCCAGCACTAGAACCGACCAAGGGGGGCAAATCCATGCCATGGGAGCAAATGGCGGTGCATCCAAGGGTTCGGCTGAATCCTAGGATTCCCCCGAACCGGGGCAATTCGCCCGAATCACCAGGGGGTACCCCCCGTGGTTCCGTTGGCCGCCACTCCTCTCCACCGTCCTAGTTCACTTATAAATGCAGTGGCATTTCACTTGTAACACACACACTCAAGCCAAGGAGCTCTCATTCCACTTCTTTCTAGTAGAGTTAGGATAGTTTAGTTGGGAGTTAGAGTTGAGTTGAGCTGTGCCTCGGAGGTTCCGGAGTCGTCTTCAGAAGCTCTGGTATAAGCTCTTGTATCTTTTCCTTTTCCTTTTGTAAGACTTTGAGTTATCACTATAGCTATCTTTATCACTTTGCCCTTGTCATTTATAGCTTGCTTCTACTTTATACTAGTTGCATCTAAATTGTGTTTGGACTATAGTTAGTTGTAGCTCTAGTGCTTCTAGACCTTGATTAAGTCTTTGTCTTAGCTGGTTCTTCGATCTTGCTCAATACTTGTGGTGAATTATCACTGGGGTATTGACAAGGTTGTTTGCTCTTGCTAGCGGAGTAAGTAGTTGTTGACTAGTGTGGGAGTGGTTCCCAGACTAGCCAGTGGCCTTAGTTTGTCCCCACGTCTACGGAGGTGGTAGCCGTTAGGTGGTGACAGCCCTATACGGCCTACATAGTCCATCACGTTCGTCGTGGCCTGCATGATCCCAAAGTATAGGATTGGTGGCACCCCTTCTCATCCCTTTCTACGTGTCATAGGTTCTATTGTCCCGATTGTAAGACATTAGAGTTAACCCTGATCTCTGAGTACTAGCTCTTCAGCCACTATATCTCTAAGCCCAAGTGACATAGGTAGATAAAGTACCCAGGATTCCTCTATCTCTTCTTGTTGTCCTCCCAACTATCTATTCCTTCTCTTTCCTATCTGAGCCACCCTTGAGCTATGTGTCACGGTATAGCCACTCCTATCCAATACCATTTATCCCCTGTCTTGCTAGTAGTGTACCCTTCTCTGATAGTCTCGAATATCCGTTTGCTAGTAATCTTTTCAAAGCTTCCCTACGGAAATATAAATTATGATACCTCGGATTACTCCCAGGTGAAGTGCTACAACGATAATTCTGTGCGCTTGCAGAATATTTATATATTTTATTGAGCCATAAGAAAAACCACTGAAACACTCCTTACCCCAGTACCTGGATTCACAATCCTGATATTGGATCGTAAGAAGTAGCAACATAGAGGGAGGCTGCTAATCAACTTTGGATCCTTCTGCAGTAGCATATTTGGCGCTAATCAACTGGGTGCTGACCTCCAGTTTCTTGTTCCAACATCACCTTCATAAAGGCTTCATTTGGCGTTCTATCACATCAATTGAAATGCATTAGCATATTTGCAGAGTAATAAGGATGATCTGCATACAAGTTCGAGACTGGCTTACTTCAAGAGAAGCTTTGGCTTGAGTTTAAAGTTGAATCTTTTCAACTCAATAGCAGGTGCAAGAGTACTTGCAGAACTTCCAGTTGTGCTACTGGCCATGGCACTAGTCGTGGATGACTCTTGCGGTTTTGTGATCATCTTCAGTACTTTTGGCATTCTCTCTTTGTCTTCTTGTTCTGAGCGTGTACTCGAAGCAACGATGTTCCTCCAACGAGTAAGGGTTCTCTTACGCCTCTTTCCTAGAGGGGTGATGTGTTGCTCTAGCTCTCTCTTTTCTCCTGAGCACTCAGGTATAAAGTTACCCAAACGTTTTGAGTGGAGGTGACCAGTCATCAGAATCACATACGTGTTCAGTTGTATATTGATGTTGAACTTCAGAGAGAGACAATGGCGTCTTACCCATAGATGTCACACCCAGATTTACACAGAAACCCGAATGCTGCTATATGTGTGCCCAGGAAGTCCATAGAACACATACAGCTAACAAATATGATAAACATAGTACATATGCTCGAATAAAAATAGTTAAATCAGAGTCCACAGGGACACCGACTGGTTGACCACAGCTCAGAAGTATCACTGATCCATCTGTTACCCATCCGGGATTTTGTTGAATAATAGCAAGCGTAAGTAAATGTCTTACTTAGCAAGTGTAGCACGGGTGTATGAATGCTCAAAATAGGCTAGACACGGCTTAACTGCATTAGCATTTTTAGTTGGTTCATTTTAGCATTAACCAATTTACTACAAGTGAATGAATCCCAGTTGTAATCCAATTAATAAAGTATAAGTGTCATTAAGCATAAATAAACATCATCTTCTAATCAAAAAGGATCCAGGCCACTCATGACCCTGAGCAAGGCTATCATGATAGATTTTACACTCTGCAGAGGTTTCGCCCTTTACCCACTAGTCGCGTAAAAGTTCAAAAGAACTTTGCACCCAACCACGCACATCAACACTTCTGAGGTGTGATTGCATAGGGACGCTACGAGGTTTTTCACAATACACCCTAACAAGACAGTGTCCGCTAAGGTACAATAAGGTGGTGAGACTCTAGGCACCGAGATTGACTGACCCTCAGATCGCAACGTGAGGGGGTCAATGGCGTCCAAGCGCGGGCAACTAATGCCAACAACAAAAATAAAGAGCGCAACGTGCGGAGCTCCCATACCACAGGGGCTCCCACCACGGGACTGGGTCTAATGAGACCTAGCCGACGGGGCTACCGTCCTCGGTGCAATCAAGAAACACCTCGCGCTTTACTTCCCCTAACGCCGTCGGCCCCACCGGTAACCACTGGCAAACTAGAGACGTACAAGTTACTTGACCAAGACTAGAGCCATAATAGTTCTAGCGGTGGCGACAGGCTCCTGGGTTGCCGCTTTAAGAACCAGACCTTAGGAAGAGACACTAGAGCAAAGCACACAACACATGCTCTAGTTCCCTAAACCATGTTGCTAAAAAGCAAATTTTATCATTAATGTTGAAGTGAACCATTATGTCAAAATTAACAATTAAATAATAGTAACAGTAGCTGCGCATAGCAAATATTCTACCCATATGCAATAATCCCAAGGTAACAAGGACAGGAGTATACAAACTAGGTACAACCTTAATAGGTCATCAATTTAGACACATGCATATGAAAGAAAATGTATGTAAAAAGTGTGTTTAGGTAGCAAGGATTGTCTGTGCTATAACTTGCCTCAAATCCGGTATATTTACTCATAGTCTTCAGCTCTTAATCTTCAAGCTCTCCTCCTTGATAGCACCCGAAACGTGATCCTTCCAGTCGCAGCAATCAACGAGCACAACAAGCAGCTAAACAAGCAAGCAAACAATACATAACTAAGAACAGTACACCAATCAAAGGAAAAGCTTTAAAAAAGCATGCTAAAGGATAGGGCTCGAGGCTACGGTCACGTGAGCGCAAGAATCGCTGAAAACAGATTAACGGTTGAGAAGATACAACTATCGGATGATTTGGATTATAAAAGAAAATAAATGACTATATGCTTGATAAATTGTAATTGAGTAAATAATCTAAAAGATGTTCTGGAGAAACATCTTATGTTGGTGTTAATTCAAATTTTATTTGAATTTGTAAAAGCCGGGAATAAACTAACTATATTTTATTTATAAATGTTTATGTAGAATTTATACAATTAAACATTTAAGTTTAAGTAATAAAAATATGTGAGAGCATGTAATCGAATAATAAGATATTTCGTGTTGAACTAGTCATTATTATAATAAAAACATATTCATGTTGATATTAATCAATATTTATAATTATTTATGAAAACTCGGAGTTGAACTCTAAGTAGAATTTTAATTAGAAAAGATAGCTTTAAATAAACATTAATCAAATTTAAATTCATTTATGAAAAACCGAGATATAACCTAGTCAACTTTTATTTATAAATCTAATTGAAAAAATATTAATCAAATTTATTTTAGCATTTAAAAGCCGAGTATAAATCTTAATTATATTTTAGTATAGAAAACATATTTAAATATTCTTTAATCAAATTAATATTTAAATAAAATTTAGAAACACGTGACATAGTAAATATGAGTAACGCGTAGTTTGAGTTTATACGAATCTAATGCAACTTGAACGAGTTGAAACGGAGCTAAGACACGGAAACTAGAGCTTAAACAAGATTCTAGGGACCTACTCCTAATTATCAGTAGATTCCAGGGGGTAGCTAGGGAGATTCGCAAGGCAATGGGAACAGTGCATGCACTTAGGGTTAGCCTCGGGGTTAGATCCGCAAAAGGGGCTCGATTGGGTTTAAGTGTAAATTGGGAAAACTTGCAGGGGGTTATTTGCAAAATTGCCAAGACACATGAAATCGATCTAAAGATAACAGGAATCTCCAGGGGCCTAATCGCAAAAGGGAGTCGTCTTCCAGCTCGAGACAATGCAGGGAGGTTCGCTGGCGCTCCATGGCGGCTCGGCTCGCCGGCTCTCGAGTGGCCAGGGGCCCTAGGCGGCGCGCGCGAGAGAGAGAGGAGGGAGAGGGGAATGCGAGGGGCGGCTCACCGACGACAGGGATCCATGGAGAATGCCGGCATTCGGAGGTGGGCGGCAGCGGCTCGGAGCTCACGCGGAGGAACACCTCGGATGGTGGAGCAGCGAAGGGAACAGGTGGACGAGCTGTAGCTCGGCACGGGGAAGCGCGTGGTAGTGGCGGCTTGCTCGGTCGGGCGGCACAGGCAACGAATCGGACCGGCGGCGCTGCAAGAGGCGAGGAGGAGGGCGACGGTGGTGATGTGGTGATGAGGGACGGCGGCAGTCGGTGGATTAAATAGGGCCGAGGAGAGGTGCAGTGGGGCTCGGATGCCGAGGTGGCGCTAATGTTGAGGTCGGCAGTGGCGGCGCGTAGCGCCTGGCAGCGGCCAACGGGAGGGGGTAGGCGCGGCGGCCTGGTCGGCCAGCTGGGCCGTGCGCGGGGGTCGGGCCGAGCGGGGAAGGCGGCGGGGAGCAAGCCGGGAGGGAGACGGAGCCGGGCCGAGCGGGGGAGAGCCGAGGGGTTGGGCCGGAGCTGAGAAAAAAGGAGGGGCAAAAGTGGACTAAGTGAAAAGCTCAGGGTCAAAATCGAGCCGGGCCAGAGGTGTGGAGCAGGGCGAGAGGGTTAAGGTTGGGCTGGGTTTAGTTGGGCTCGGCCCGTTTACGGATGTGGGATTGTTGACACGAAAACGTGCCTACACACTCGAAGGTCGATCGAACGCGCAGCACGGCCGTCACAACGGCCAACTCCTGAGCTCCTCGGGCAAACCGGTCAGACCGGTTCCTGAAACCGGTCAGACTGCTTTCAGGCAGGAACTCGTGAAGACCTAGAAACTCGAGCTCGGGAGGGACCCCGTCGGAGCTCAAGCAAGCTAGGGTTGCTCTAGGGTCGGCAGGCCACCTAGAACGCCCTTGAACGCCATAGAGACGAGCAAAGAACAGAATATGGGGGTTGGAAAAGATTAGGGTTTGAGAGATAAAAAAGTAAAGGATAAACGTGTTTGATTCGATTGGAATACATCTCAATCGGCCTTAGCCTTTATATTTATAGGCCGGGGAAGTCTTACCCCTTTCGAATAGGTTACAATATGGGATTAAACTCAGAATCCTAATCCTACTCGAATTACAGAACCAAACCGGTCTGACCAGTTTGGCAAACCGGTCAGACGGTTTGGCCGGGCCAGAGCCAATTTTGACTGTCAACACATGCCCCCCTGCGTTTTTAGTGAACTTGAGAACTAAAAAGCAAGTAATTACAATTCAGGAGCTAAAATTTATGCTAAGGGCGATATCAACAATATATCGGCCATTGGTCTTCATTCGTTTTGCCAAACACTTGGATAGAATTTCTTCAAGTATCTTCCGTTGATAGCTTTAGGCAAATGATCTCCCTTCAGCGTCTTTAGCATGTAAGAATTCCCAAAAATGACTTTGACAACTCTATAGGTCCCTTCCCAACTTGGTGACCATTTACCAAACTTGTTGCTTTTCGTCCCAATAGGCAAAATCGTCTTCCAAACAAGCTCACCAATCTGAAAATATTTTCCTCGTACTTTCTTGTTGTAAGCTTTAGCAACCCGAAGCTTATCTTTCTCAATCTCCTTCAAAGCTTTCAATCGTTTGTTGGTTACCTCATCAATATTGTCCAACATCAAATTGTGGTAATCAACAATATCAAGGTCATTTTGCTTAGCCAATCTATAAGCATCCAGATTTACCTCAACGGGCAAAACGGCCTCTTGACCATACACAAGCTCAAAAGGAGTAACTTTAGTAGCACCATGTCTAGATATACGATGAGCCCATAACACTTCGGATAAAACTTCATGCCATCTCTTAGGACTTTCTTCTATCTTTTTCTTGATTAATTTGATCAAAATTTTATTACTTGACTCGGCTTGTCCATTAGCCTAAGCGTAATATGGAGATGAATTGAGCAACTTAATTCTATAGGATTCGGCGAATTCACGTACCTCTTTAGACACAAACGAAGTACCTTGATCCGTTGTCAAAGTTTGAGGAATACCGAATCTATGAATAATATTTTGCGTAATAAACTCAATTACCTCTCTATGTGTCATATTCTTCAATGGAATCGCTTCGGTCCACTTAGTAAAATAATCCGTAGCAACCAACACAAAACGATGTCCTTTTGATGATGGAGGATTAATTTGTCCAATAAAATCCAATCCCCAACCTCGGAACGGCCATGGCTTAATAATAGGATGCATAAATGCAGCAGGAACAAGTTGCAAATTTCCAAACTTTTGACATTCCTCACATCCTTTGTAATATTTGAAACAATCCGTCATTATAGTAGGCCAATAGAAACCGGCTTGCCTAAGTAACCACTTCATCTTTGGAGCCGATTGATGTGTACCACAAATACCTTCATGGACCTCACCCATGGCAACTTTGGCCTGATCCGAATTAAGACATTTCAACAGTAAATCTTCAGCGTTTCGACGATAGAGCTCATCGTCAAGCAAAACGTATTTAAACGATATTCGCCGAATATTTGTTTCTGCACCACGACCAGGATCTCTCAAATAAGTAATAATAGGCACCCTCCAATCCTGATCTTCGACTTTGGATTGATTAGCATCATCCAAAGGATTTTCGCTTCTGTCAGGGGACGAAGCGGTCAGACCGGTTTCAGAACCGGACAGACCGGTTCTGGCAGTCAGACCGGTCTGACCGGTTTCTGAAACCGGTGTGACCGGTTCGTCCAGAACCAGAACCTCGGCTTTCATTTGCATCGGTTTTTGGAGATAGAAATATTTCTTTGCAACCATATAATCAGATGCTTTCTGAGCCAGAGTATTTGCCTTGTCATTCTCTTCTCTTGGAATATGTTTGATAGTAAATTCATCAAAAGAAGCAATGATATCAAGACATCTATCAAGATATGCATTTAATGAATCATTATAACATTGGCATACCTTTGACACTTGTTGTACCACCAGGAGCGAATCAACAAAAGCCTCAACAAGCTTTATTCTCATGTCTTGCAAAAATTCCAAGCCAAATAGAAGAGCTTCATATTCAACTTGATTATTGGTTCGCTTTTCTTCCAATCGGTTTGAAAACTCAAAGACGGCACCACTTGGAGAGATCAAAACAGCACCAATTCCTTGCCCATCATTGCAAACCGATCCATCAAAGTATAACTTCCATGGGGCACAAGTAATATATTCGACGTCGAAGTTGTTTGTATCATTTATCCGATGTTCAACAATAAAACCAGCTACAATTTGGCCTTTCATTGATTTTAAAGGTTCACAAGCCAAATCATACTCAACTAAAGCATAAGCCCATTTACCGACTCTTCCACTAGAAATTGGCTTTTGCAACATATGTTTAATTACATCGGTTTGACACAACACGATGCAAGTGCTAGATAATAAATAATGCCTCAATTGAGTACAAGCATGGTACAAGATAAACACAACTTCTCAATGAAAGTATACCTTGTTTCTGCATCGATGAGTTGTCGGCTTACATAAGCAATCACATACTCCTTGTTGCCGATTTCTTGAATCAAAACAGCACCAATAGTTCTATCTTCAGCCGCCACATAAAGTCTAAATGGAACCCCTCTCTTAGGCGCCCTAAGCACCGGTGGTGAAGACAAGTACTCTTTAATCTTCTCAAAAGCTTCTTGCTATTTTGCCCCCAGATAAAATCGGCTTTATCTTTCAACCGAAGTAAAGGAGTAAAAGCATCAACCTTTCCAGACAAGTTAATTATAAATCTTCTCAAGAAATTTACCTTGCCTAGAAACTTTTGCAAATCTTTCTTGCAAGTAGGAGCTTCGACTTTCTTCATAGCTTCAATTCTCTTGGGATCAACTTCTATGCCATTCTCATGAATAATAAATCCCAAAAACTTCCCCGCCGAAACACCAAAAGCACATTTGAGTGGATTCATCCTCAAGCCATACCGTCGCATCCTCTCAAGAGCAAGTTTTAAATCGGCTAAATGAGAATCCAAGCCATCCGATTTAACTACAATATCATCAATATACACTTCCACAATAATACCAAGTAAATCATGAAAGATTAAATTCATAGCCCTTTGATAAGTTGCACCGGCATTCTTTAATCCAAAAGTCATAACCACCCACTCAAACAAACCAATAAATCCCGGACATTGAAAGGCCGTTTTGTGCATATCCTCTTCGGCCATGAAGATTTGATTATATCCAGCATTACCATCAAGGAAACTAACAACACGATGCCCAGAAGCTTCATTGATTAAGACATCGGCTATAGGCATAGGATATGAATCTTTTGGAGTGGCTTTATTAAGATCTCTAAAATCAATGCAAACTCTAAGTTTTCCCGAATCTTTCTTTTCAACGGGAACAATATTAGAAATCCACTCCGCATAGCGACAAGTCCGAATAAAACCAGCATCTAGCAAACGATTAACTTCTTTTTTTATTCGGTCATAAATAGCGGGATTAAAACGTCTAGCCGATTGTTTAAAAGGTCTAAAACCGGCTTTTATCGGTAAGCGATGCTCAACTAAATCACGACTCAAACCCGGCATCTCACGGTACTCCCAAGCAAAACAATCGACATACTCTTCCAACAAATTTATTAACTCGGCTTTAAACTCAGCCGATAAATTTTTGTTTACAAAAGTCGGCCTAGGAACAGTACCATCACCAATATCTATTTTTTCTAAAGGGTCGGCCGACGTGAAACCCTGACCCATCTTATCCATATCACCAAGATCTTCAATAGCTTCAAACATACCGGCCGAATGCGCTCGATGATGATCAATTCGGTCTTGAAGCCACTGTCCAGACGTAAACCGGTCTGACCGGTTCCCAGAAGCGGTCTGACCGGTTTGGCTTGATCGGCACTGTTCAGGTCTAAACCGGTCTGACCGGTTTCCAGAAGCGGTCTGACCGGTTTGTCTCTGTTGATTTGTTTGCTCCATTAATTACAACAAGTAATTCAACCGATTTTTCATCGGCTTTAATGTAGCAGGAACAAAACCATCCTTAGTGCAACGGATCAGCTCATAGTCGGTCAAATCCATGCCCGACAAACATTTGACTTTCTCATTTGCACTAAGAGAATCGGAATCGGCCGTTGCAACGAAGGAAGAAGTATCACCATGTACAACTTCAACTTCATCGCCGATCCACTGAATAAGATATTGATGCAAGGTAGAAGGTACGCATTGATTTGCATGAATCCAATCTCGACCAAGAATTAATTTGAAGTTACCTTGCACCTCGGAGACGAAGAAAGCCGTAGCAATAGTCTTGCTTCCGACGGACAACTCCATAGAAGCCACCCCCTTGGCACCAATGGGATCACCTCCACCAACTCCACTGACCGTCATGTTTGTCTTGATCAATTCTTCGTCTTTTCCGCCAATCTTGTAGAGAGAGTATGACATAAGATTTACAATAGCTCCACCATCAACCAACATACGAGAAATTGGCTTCCCGTTGATGTGCCCTCTCATATATAAAGCATTGAGATGATTCTCTGATTCACTAGGCTTCTGAAAAACGGCATCTTGAGGCCCAAGTTGAAGATGAGAGACCTCCTCCTCCGGTACCACATTATAATCAGAAGACAAATATACAACATTGATTTCCATGTTGTCATGTTCTGGAGAAGGCTCAAAATCAACCAATTCTTCATCTTCAACCACTGGAGGAATTGGCGGAGTAGTATCGATGGTTGAAGTAATCTTAGCTCCCGCTCCTGTCGTCAAACCGGTCTGACCGGTTCCAGAAACCGGTCTGACCGCTTTTGCAGCGGTGGACTGATCCAAACCGGTCTAACCGGATTTAGAAACCGGTTTGACCGGTTGTGCTGCTGATTGCACAACGGGCTTAGCTTGCCAGATCTTGGTCTGAGGGATCATAGGCCTGTAATTGTTGAAGTATTCATCCCTCAGCTTCTCAGCTTCCTGTTCCCTTTTTTCTTTGTTCCGCAGGCGTTGTAACTTCCGCTTCTGCATATGAGTCAAACTAGAAGGACACCACCTTGGTTGAAAGACCTTCTTTACGCCCTTGCTACTGCTAGCCTCATGATCATTAGCCATGACCGGCTTTTGGACTGGAACAGGAACCGAATCTCCAATGACTATCGGCTTTCTACCCAAGTCTTGCATAGCCACTGGAATATTGCCAATTGTTATAATCCCACTGGCTTTGGCTTGCACGTCCTCCTTTTTCTCCTTGACACGGTATTCTTGCTTAGGAGGAGCTTGGCACCTCTGCTCAGACCGAAACCGGTCTGACCGGTTCACAAAACCGGTCTGACCGCTTTTGGGAGCAGCCGAAGGACCTGATTGGTATGAGCCCAATCGGTCATGTACCGAAGTCCCAGTAACATCACCACGGCGCTTATAAGCTGTAGAATTGATCCAACGATGCGGTGACCTTTGTTTCTTTTTTGTTGGCTGATCAACTTGAATGGCCTTTGTGTACTTGTTCATGAGCTGAGAGAAAGTAGGTCCTTGCTTCAGAACCCTTCCTTGAACCTTTGGCTCATTAAACTTCCAAGTACCCACTTCCGGGCGCTTGGGCTTGAAAGTCCTTGGACGGTCTGGAGACAAACCGGTCTGACCGGTTTGGGAAACCGGTCTGACCGGTTTCGCCTAACTAGCGAACCGATTCTCTTCCAAGGAACTTCCTTGCCCCCCGGGCCTTGATGTGTTAATTGTAATCTTCAGAGACTCTTCACCATCAAGAGTTCTCCCAATCACCACTGTTCTGACCGGAACTTTGTCATCAACTTTTTCCGGCCTTGGATCTCCAATCACCACATTCTTTCCCTTAGCTCCATCGGCTTGTGATGGCCGAATCAACACCTTAGTATTCAAATCCAAGGTATGAACAAGGAAAGGAGCCTTATCAATTTGCATTTCAGCTAGCACTAATCGACCTTCATTAAGGGCCGATTGTACCTGTCGTCGAAAAACATTGCAATCGTTGGTCGCATGAGAAAAAGAACTATGCCACTTACAATACGCACGATTTTTCAATTGATCGGCTGGTGGAATTGCATGAGAAAGTTTAATAAAGCCATTCTTAAGCAATTCATCAAAAACACGATCACATTTGGCTACATCAAAAGTAAACTTAATCTCTTCTTGCCGATTTTTCTGAATCGGCTTCAACGAAGGACAAGAACCAGGTTTACTCTTTGATGACCAAACAAATTCAGCAGCATAAATTTCTTTATCATCGTCCGAACTATCAGAATCATTATCAACAATATGCACATTGGACCGATGAGGTTTAGCAGATTCTTTTGAATTTTTAAACTTAAGTTCTAGACTCATAGCCTTCATTTGCAAGTGATTAATAGTAAGGAAATCAGAACCCTCTAGCTTTTCCTTGAAATGAGACCGTAAGCCAACAAAAGCTAAATCTGCTAAATCCTTTCCAAAAACAGTTATGTTAAAACACCGGTTCTTAACATCTTTAAATCTTTTGAAGTAATCAAGAACCGATTCCTCTCGGCTTTGCCTAACCGATGTTAAATCAGACAATTTAGCTTCATTTTCTCCGCTAAAGAAATGATCATGAAATTTGCGCTCCAATTGAGTCCAATTTTGAATAGAATTAGGAGCAAACGAAGAAAACCATGAAAAAGCAGTTCCAGTTAAAGATAATGAGAACAACCGTATACGCAATGGTTCATAAAATGATGCTTCTCCTAATTGCAAGATATATTGACTAATATGTTCCCAAGGAGTTCTATTATCTTTGCCACTGAACTTAATAAAATCAGGAACACGCCAGCCATTAGGATAAACAACTAAATCAAATTCAGGCGGATACGGTTTTTGATATAAGCGTGAATTACCCAATTCAAGCCCGAGTCTTGCTCTAAGTGTATTAGCTATATCCTCTTTAAACTTAGCTAACTCGGCTTGATAGTTCCCATCACCTCTATTTTGTGGAAAACGGGGAACATTATATGCCGCACTTTGAGAAGTATTCGGAATCGGCCCGTGAGACGCGCCAGATCCGTGTGGTATACTTCCCACAACCGTAGTGCGTGGAATAGTGTAAACAGGACCAGAAGCAACCGTACTAGATAAAACCATCGCACCCGGTGCCTCTGTACCCATGGAACCGGTCTGACCGCCAGAGGGGGCCAAACCGGTCTGACCGGTTATGAAAACCGGTCTGACCGGTTCGTGGACCGAACCAAGGTGAGGTGATTGTCCCGCATAAAAATTCATCGGCATGCCTAAATTAGGATCTAAAACATGTTCTGGCACGCCTGATGAGCTAGGAGTTGAGTTAGGCAATTCATTAGATTCTACGTTATTTTTACCTTTATCAGAATTACCCGACATACTAGCAATCAACTCACTAGTAGCAGTTTGTGCAGCAAGCAATTTATCATCCATCATGCGAGTAATTTGCTGCATCAAATCAGAGGATTCGCCAGTTACCTTTGGAAGTTCTTCAACTTGGTCGTTTGCCAGCTTGAAAGCCGGCATGACGAATTCCTCCACTCTCTTGACAAGACCACCGCGATCTTTCTTGAAGCCCTTCAAGAATTGCGCCCTGAAGTGCTCCTCATCCGTGAGCTCTTCCATCGTCGCGGTGATGATGTTGTCTTTGTCAAGGTCGCACGTTGATCCAGACATCACTGGAGTAGATTGAATCGGTCTTGAAACCAGATTAATTTGTCCCCAGCGGAGTCGCCAAAAAGTATGTTGACACGAAAACGCGCCAACACACTCGAAGGTCGTTCGAACGCGCAGCACGGCCGTCACAACGGCCAACTCCTGAGCTCCTCAGGCAAACCGGTCAGACCGGTTCCTGAAACCGGTCAGACCGCTTTCAGGCAGGAACTCGTGAAGACCTAGAAACTCGAGCTCGGGAGGGACCCCGTCGGAGCTCAAGCAAGCTAGGGTTGCTCTAGGGTCGGCAGGCCACCTAGAATGCCATAGTACAGAATATGGGGGTTGGAAAAGATTAGGGTTTGAGAGATAAAAAAGTAAAGGATAAACGTGTTTGATTCGATTGGAATACATCTCAATCGGCCTTAGCCTTTATATTTATAGGCCGGGGAAGTCTTACCCCTTTCGAATAGGTTACAATATGGGATTAAACTCGGAATCCTAATCCTACTCGAATTACAGAACCAAACCGGTTTGACCGGTTTGGCACCGGTTTGGCAAACCGGTCAGACCGGTTTGGCCGGGCCAGAGCCAATTTTGACTGTCAACAGGGATTCCTTTTTTATTTTCAGACATTGTTTTCCGCGCAAAGATAAATCTAGAAGATTCTAGATAAATCATTTAAGCCCCAAAAAATGCTCTGAAAATTCCCAAAAATTCCAGGAAAAATCCTGAAGGTAGAGTTGGACATAAGGAAGCCAAATAAAATATTTGGAGCTCATGAAAAAGGTTTTAGCATCTTCCAAAAATTGGAATTAGCTAAAGAAAAATAGGAATAAATCCAAGAAAAATTCTGGAAAATTCCTATGAGGCTTCTAAACGCATTTTTAGAAAATTTGCACACATAAAACCACTAAATGAAAAGCCGGCATGAATGCAGAGCACACAATGTTAAACCTTTATTGTTTTATTTTAATTTAGGAAAAAAATTTCCTGTACTAAATTCCCTGCTAATTATATAAAGCTTGGAAAAGTTTTAGAAATTTGAGAAAATCATTTTATTAATTATGCTAACAAAACACATCCCAAAATCCAAAAATTTTGGGGTGTGACAATAGACAAGTCTTCAGCTTTCTCAACTTCAGCATCTGATGCGGTTTCTTCTGATGAACTACTTGCCAATTTTTTCCGCACTTCTGAAGCAATGCCACCAATTTCTTCTTCTTCCTCCACAGCAGTTGGCTATGATAAGAGAGATAAAAGTATAAATTACACCAATGGTTGAATAATTTGTGTGCAGCTTCTACTTACCAGGCCTAGGGCTTGATCGTTGAGTACTCCTCCACGAGTACGGGCTCAGTGGTGACTCCATTGAAGAAACGAGTGTCACACCAAAAATTTTTAGATTTTAGGATGTGATTTATTAGCATAATTAATACAATGATTTTCTCAATTTTCTAAAATTTGTCCAAGCTTTATATAACTAACAGGGAATTTAGTATAGGAATTTTTTGTTTTCTAAATTAAAATTTAAAATGACATAGGTTTAATATTCCTTGCCTTGCATTCATGTCGGCTTGCAATAAGTGGTTTTCTGTGTGCAAAATTTTCTAAAATGCGTTTAGAAGCCTAATAGGAATTTTCTGGATTTTTCTAGAATTTATTCCTAATTTTCGAATGCTAATTTCAATTTTTGGGATGTGCTAAAACCATTTTCATGAGCTTCACATACTTTATTTGGGTTCCTCATGTCCAAATCTATCTCTGAGATTTTTCCTAGGATTTTTGGAGTATTTTTCGTGGCTTAAACGAATTATCTAGAATTTTTTGGAAGTATTCTTGCCCTGGAAAATTGTTGGCACTTCTTACGATCCAATATTAGGATTGAGAATCCCGGTACTGTGGTAAGCAGTGTTTCAGTGGTTTTCCTTATGGCTTAGTAATATATATAAATATTCTGCAACCGCACAGAATCACCGCTGTAGCACTTCACGTGGGAGTATCCCGAGGTATCGTAATTTATATTTCCGCAGGGAAGCTTTGGCAAGAGTACTAGTATCAGAGAAAGGTACACAACTAAACAAGACATGGGATAACGGTATTGGATAAGAGTGGATATACCGTGACACACAGCTCAAGGGAGGCTCGGGTAGGAGAGAGAAGGTATAGATAACTAGGAGGACAACGAGAAGAGATAGAGGATTTCTATGGACTTTATCTGTCTATGTCACTCGGGCTTAGAGATACAGCGGCTAAAGAGCCAGCACTGGAAGGTCTGGGTTAACTCTAATGTCTTAGCATCGGGACAATGGACACCAGTGACACGCAGAAAGGGATGAGAAGGGGTGCCACCAACTCCACACTGGGGGATCCTACAGGCCGAGACTAACAAGTTGGATTACAAAGACCGTATAGGGCTGTCACCACCTAACGGCTACCACACGTTCGTTGAATCG
The DNA here is from genome assembly GCA_033239725.1 of Echinochloa phyllopogon. Taxonomy (NCBI): domain Eukaryota; kingdom Viridiplantae; phylum Streptophyta; class Magnoliopsida; order Poales; family Poaceae; genus Echinochloa; species Echinochloa phyllopogon. The sequence goes on along the minus strand of BTCW01000014.1, from coordinate 31,542,401 downwards.
GGGGCAAACCAAGGCCACTGACTAGTATGGGTACCACACCCACACTAACCAATGACTACTTACTTCACTAGCAAAAGCAAGCAACCCGTCAATACCCCCGGCGACAGTTCACCGGCAAATATTGAGCTAAGTCGAAGAACCAGCTAAGACAAAGACTTAAACAAGAACTAGAAGCACTAGAACTAGAACGGACTATTGTCTAAACACGATATAGATGCAACTGGAATAAAGTAGAAGCAAGCTATAAATGACAAAGGCAAGATGATAAAGATAATTATATTGATAACTCAAGTCTTGCAAAAGGAAAAGGAAAAGATACAAGAGCTTGTACGAGCTTCTGAAGACGACTCCGGAACCTCCGAGGCAAAGCTTGACTCGACTCTAACTCCCAACTAAACTATCCTAACTCTACTAGAGAGAAGTGGAAATGAGAGCTCCTTGGCTTGGTGTGTGTGAAACCGGGTTTGGACACCTCTATTTATAGCTTGGAGTGGCGGTTGAGGAAGAGTACCGGCCAAGGGAGCCAGGGGGATATTCACCTAGATTCGGGTGAATCCTCTGGTTCGGCCGAACTGCCCGGTTCGGTCGAACCGAGGGATGCACCGCCTTTGCTTCCAAGGGCCAGGATTGCTCCTGTGGTAGCGGTTCCAGCTTGGGGGCGGTTCGGCCGAAGGCCTCCATTCGGCCGAATTGGGCTTCTGGCCCTGGGCCGCCCCCCTGCACCGCCTCTCCTACTGGGTTACCTTGGGCTGCATTCTGCTGGTGGACTTTGTGCTGGATTGGCCCAAAGGTGATGTGGCAGTGGTCTATGTGGCTTCCAAGGTCGTTGCACGGTCATCGCTGACATGGACGTGTCCCGGTGTCATGTATGGCTAAGGGGGGTAACCGGCCGAACGGAGTCGTTCGGCCGAATTGGTCAATTCCGACCCCTATAGCACGTATTTATCATTGTTTTACCTGCACAGGTGTAACTCACCAAAACTCGTGGAACTCTGTTAGAAATAAACCTAAGTACATGGAATGTCACATATATCCTCTTTTATTCCCGAGTATTGGTGGTCGAAAACGTGCCATAACGACCGCCAACAAAAATATTCTCCAAAAATAAAAAGGAAAACAAGATATTAAATCCCTAATGGGCCAAGCCCAGCCTGACCCTAACCCTCTCTGCCTCCCCTCGGGCCAAACCCAGCAGCAGCAGCGCGGCCAACCTCTCCCAAGCGCCCGCCCGCAGCCCGGTGCCCCCACTCCCGGCCCAGCATTCTAATCGAGCCACCGCCGCCGCGCCTGCCTTCAACTGTCTTGCTAGTAGCGTACCCTTCTCTGATAGTCTCGAATATCTGTTTGCTAGTAATCTTGCCAAAGCTTCCCTGCGGAAATGTAAATTACGATACCTCAGATTACTCCCTGGTGAAGTGCTACATCGGTAATTCTGTGCGCTTGCAGAATATTTATATATTTTACTAAGCCATAAGAAAAACCACTAAAATACTCCTTACTCCAGTACCTGGATTCACAATCCTGATATTGGATCGTAAGAAGTGCCAACATAGAGGGAGGCTGCTGATCAACTTTGGATCCTTCTGCAGTAGCAGTGTGCTGACCTCCAGTTTCTTGTTCCAACATCACCTTCATAAAGGCTTCATTTGGCATTCTATCACATCAATTGAAATGCATTAGCATATTTGCAGAGTAATAAGGATGATCTGCGTACAAGGTCGAGACTGGCTTACTTCAAGAGAAGCTTTGGCTTGAGTTTAAAGTTGAATCTTTTCAACTTGATAGCAGGTGCAAGAGTGCTTGTAGAACTTCCAGTTGTGCTACTGGCCATGGCACTAGTTGTGGATGACTCTTGCGGTTTTGTGATCATCTTCAGAACTTTTGGCATTCACTCTTTGTCTTCTTGTTCTGAGCGTGTACTCGAAACAACGATGTTCCTCCAACGAGTAAGGGTTCTCTTACGCCTCTTTCCTTAAGGGGTGATGTGTTGCTCCAGCTCTCTCTTTTCTCCTGAGCTATCAGGTTTAAAGTTACCCCAAAGGGTTTTGAATGGAGGTGACCATTCATCAGAATCACATACTTCTTCAGTTGTATATTGATGTTGAACTTCAGAGAGAGACAATGGCGTCTTACCCTTAGACAAGTCTTCAGCATCCTCAACGGGGTTTTCAGCTTTCTCAACTTCAGCATCTGATGTGGTTTCTTCTAATGAACTACTTGCCAATTTTTTCCACACTTCTGAAGCAATGCCACCAATTTATTCTTCTTCCTCCACAACATAAGAGAGATAAAAGTATAAATTACACAAATGGTTGAATAATTTGTGTGCAGCTTCTACTTATGAGGCCTGAGGGCTTGATCGTTGAGTACTCCTCCACGTGTACCGGCTCAGTGGTCACTCCATTGGAGAAACGAGTGTCACACCCCAAAATTTTTAGATTTTGGGATGTGATTTATTAGCATAATTAATTTAATGATTTTCTCAATTTTCTAAAATTTGTCCAAGCTTTATATAAGTAACAGGGAATTTAGTATAGGAATTTTTTGTTTTCTAAATTAAAATTTAAAATGACATAGGTTTAATATTCCTTGCCTTGCATTCATGCCGGCTTGCATTTAGTGGTTTTATGTGTGCAAAATTTTCTAAAATGCGTTTAGAAGCCTAATAGGAATTTTCCGGACTTTTCTAGAATTTATTCCTAATTTTCCAAAGCTAATTTCAATTTTTGGGATGTGCTAAAACCCTTTTCATGAGCTTCACATACTTTATTTGGGTTCCTCATGTCCAAATCTATCTCTGAGAGTTTTCCTGGGATTTTTGGAGTATTTTTCGTGGCTTAAAAGAATTATTTAGAATTTTCTGGAAGTATTCTTGCCCTGGAAAATATTCTCTAAAAATAAAAGGAAAACAAAATATTGAATCCCTAATGGGCCAAGCCCAGACCGACCCTAACCCTCTCTGCCTCCCCTCGGGCCAAACCCAGCCACGGCCGCGCGGTCCACCCCTCCCAAGTGCCCGCACGCGGCCCGGTGCCCCCACTCCTGGCCCAGTATTCCCATCAAGCCACCACCGCCACGCCTGCCTTCCCTGCGCCGCCGTCGCCGCCGGTTTTCTCGGCGTGCATGCCACGCCTAGCGCAGGCCCGAACCCCTATAAAACCTGCCGCCGCCCTCGGCCTCTGCATGCACCCCTCATCCTGTCGTGACCCTCCTTCCCTCCCACCGCCACATCCCGTGCTGCATCATCCGCCACCGCCGAGCCGAGCAGAGCACCGCCGTTCCACCGCATCAGTCGACGCCGGACTAATCCGTCACCATCAGGAAATTACTTGCGCCAGACCAAACCTCCTCTGCCGCCACTCGTCGTTACCCCGTCACCTGAGGAGCTCCCCCACAGGAGTACGTTGCTTCCGGCCACTATCCTCCGCCGGCCTCCAATCCCGGCCGCTTCCTTATGCCTTCGCCGCTGGTGAGCACACCCCCGAGATCCCCTCATCCTCCTCTTCCCGTTGCGCAACTCTCCTAGGACCCCTACCCTCCGAAGTGCTGACAAGCAGGTCGACCCGAACCACCGGCCGCCATGGCCAGTTGGAGCTCTGAGCTTTTGCTCAAAGGCCCCTAGGATATCCTTCAATTGTTTAGATCTACCTTGTGTCTTGCGCATCTTTCAGAAAACCCCCTAGATCTAATAGATGCCTGCACTTAAACCCTGCCCGAGCACTTTTTAGATGTAACCCCTCATGTTTACCCTTTTTGCGAGCTCTGTTCACTGAGTCTGTGTAATCTTCCAAGCTAACCCCTGCCAGCTATAGTTAATTGCAAATAGGTCCCTACAATGTTGTTTTAAGCATAGACTGCGCATTTTAACTCTGATTTAATCCGTTTTTGTTGCGTTAGACTCATATCAATAAAAACTACACGTTAGCACTGTTATTTAACGAGTAATTTACTTCTGAATTTTATTTATTATTAATTGGATTAAAGATTAAGTAAACATGTTTTTCCAATCTAAAATATGATTAAGGTTTATACTTCGGTTTTCCATAATATTAAATTGATTAACATTTATTTCTTTATTTTTATCAATAAAATCAAATTAAGTTATATCTTGGTTTTGTGAAGTGATGTTAATTTGATGACAACTAGCTTTTCTAATTAAAATCAACTTAGAGTTAAACTTTGAGCATTCGTAAATAAATGTTAATTTGATTAACATTAACATAAATTTATTTTGTAATAAAGTTTGTTAGTCCAACACGACATATGATCAATATGTTCTGATTAGATGCTCTCACATGTTTTATGTCAAGTTAATGTTTAATATGGTGTAATTTATACATAAACGTAAGGTCCGGTTCTTAAAGTGGCAACCCAGGAGCATGTCGCCACCGCCAGAACTATTATGGCTCTGGTCTTGGTTAAGTAACTGTACGTCTCTAGCTTGCCAGTGGTTACTGATGGGGCCGACGGCGTTATGGGAAGCAAGGCACGGGGTGTTTCCTGATTCCACTAAGGACGGGTGATCCGTTGGCTATGTCTCATTAGGCACAGTTCCGTGCTGGGAGTCCCTACAATGGGGAACTCTACACGTTGCGCAATGGTGTGGTGTGATGCCTGCGCTCTGGACGCCATTGACCCCCTTATGGTGTGACTCCGTAAGCGTCAGTCAATCTTAGTGCCTAGGGTCTCAGCACCTTGTTGTACCTTAGCGGCTATTGTCTTGTTAGGGTGTCTTGTGAAAAGTCTCGTAGCGTCCCTATGCAGTCACACCTCAGAAGTGTTGATGTGCATGGTTGGGTTTAAAGTTCTTTTGAGCTTTTACACGACTGGTGGGTAAAGGGCGAGGCCTCTGCAGAGTGTAAATCTATCACGATAGCCTTGCTCAGGGTCACGAATGGCCTGGATCCTTTTTTATTAGAAGATGATGTTTATTTATGCTTAATGTCACTTATACTTTATTAATTGGGTTGCAACTGGGTTTCATTCACTTGTAGTAACTTGGATAATGTTAAAATGAACCAACTAAAAATGCTAATGCAGTTCAGTCGTGTCTGGCCTTACTTTGAGCATTCATACACCTGTGCTATACATGCTAAGTAAATGTTTTACTTACACTTGCTATTATTCAACAAAATCCTAGATGAGTAACTGATTGGGCTGTGCATGAGTCTGCTGATGAGTTTCTAGAAGATCTGCCGTACTACTGAGTTGTGTTCTCCCAGTCAGAGTCCCTGTGGATTGCGGCTTCGCTTAGTTTAGAGTATTAGTCTTCCTCTGTATTGGTTAGTTTATTTATGTTAATCTCTGATGTAAAACTCTATTTATTCAAGCATATGTTCTCTGTTTATCATATTTGTTTGCTATATGTATACTATGACTTCCTGGGCACAGATATGGCCGCATTCGGGTTTTTGTGTAAATCCGGGTGTGACAACGAGCCAGTCGCATGAGCATTGTCTCGTCTGAAATATCTTCTGGCACCAGTCGTGAGGTAGCCAGGCACTACACGCTTCTGAAGAGGTTGGACCCTTCGCTTTGTGAAGCTAAAGGTGATACTTACCCCAGTCAGACCTTTGTTCTACAAGATTTGTACCCGTTTAAGAGAGCGGGTACATCTTTGGCCTCTTCAGCATTGGGCTTACTATTCTAGTTGGTGTGGTCTTTTGCCATGATTGCCAGATTACACAACACATATCCGATATAGATCCATAAATAAAAGTACTCGGCATTTAATGACTACAAAGTACTTGCCAAAGGCAACTTACCAATGATAAACTATTGGCACTTCTTACAATCCAATATTAGGATTGTGAATCTCGGTACTGGGGTAAGGAGTGTTTTAGTGGTTTATCTTACGGCTCAGCAAAATAAAAAAATATTCCGCAAGTGCACAGAATCACCGCTGTAGCACTTCACCAGGAAGTAATCCGAGGTATTGTAATTTATATTTCTAAGGGGAGCTTTGGTAAGAGTACTAGCAAACAGATATTTGAGACTAACAGAGAAGGGTACACTACTAAACAAGACGGGGTGATAATGGTAATGATAGGAGTGAATACCATGACACACGGCTCAAGGGTTGCTTAGATAAGATAAAGAGAAGGACTAGCTAGCTGGGAGGACAACAAAGCGAGAAAAGGATTGCTGGGTGACTCGAGTAAAGAGATATCGTAGCTGAGAAACAACTCCGATAGGTCAAGGATAACTCTACTACCTTAGCTTCGGGACAACAGAGCCAGTGACACGCAGAAGGGGATGAGAAGGGGTGCCACCAACCCTGCACTCTGGATCCTATGGGCCAAGCCAGGCATGATGGACTATGTAGGCCGTATAGGGTTGTCACCACCTAACTGCTACCACCTCCGTGCCAGCTCAGGAATAAACTAAGGTCACTACCTAGTCTAGGTTCCTCACCTACACTAGACAACAACTACTTACTCTGCTAGCAGCAGCAAGCAATCCCGTCAATACCCAGTGACAATTCACCACAAGTATTGAGCTTAAACGAAGAACCCGCTAAGGTAAAGACTTAAACAAGAACTGAAAGAACTAAGATAAAAAAAACTATAGTCTAAACATGAAATACTTGAAACTAGAATAAAGTAGAGGCAAGATATAAATAACTCAGACAAGATGACACAGATAAACTATATTGATAACTTAGAGTCTACAAAAAAAATGGAAAAGATACAAGAGCTAATACCAGAGCTTCGGAATACGACTCCGGAATCTCCGAGGTACAGCTCGACTCGACTCTAACTCCCAACTAAGCTATCCTAACTCTATTAGAATGAGAAGTGGAGTTCGTAGGCTTCAGTGTGTTTTGAACCGAGGCTTGGACATATCATTTTATAGCAAGTGATGGCGGTTTAGGTACATTAATCGCCTAGGAAGCCAGGGGGCTCCCCGGGCAGTTCGGTCGAACCGATCTGTTCGGCCGAACCATCCATTTCCACCACCTTCATCTGGACGCTCATGATTTGCTCCTGGAGGTGGTGCTGGCATGGGGGCAAATCGGCCGAACCAACAAGGTTCGCCCGAAAGCCCCCAGTAACGGTCCCCTGCACCGCCTCTTTCTCCTAGATGTCTCAGGCCGCTATTCCCTTATGTACTTCATGTATTTTTGGCCTAGGGATGATGTGGCATTGGCCTACGTGTCCTACACCGTCATCGCTTTGCAGCGCTGACATGGACAAGTGCCTGCAGCCTCCGATTGTGCTTCGCTTCATGTACGACTAAGGGGGTAACCGGCCGAATCGAGTCGTTTGGCTGAATCGGTCAATTCCGATCCCTGTAACACGTATTTGTTGATATTGTACCTGCACAATGGATACACACCAAAAGTCATGGAACTTTATTAGAAATAAACCTAAATGCAAGGAATGTCACGTATAACCTTGTTTATTCTTGAGTATTGGTGGTCGAAAACGTTTTGTAACGGCCACCAACAAGCTCCCCCAAGCTTAGACCTTTGCTCATCCTTGAGCAAAGATAAAGACTTAGGCTTAGTGGATCAGGAGTTGCTACAATATGTTGGCACTTCTTACGATCCAACATCAGAATTGAGAATCCTGGTACTGGGGTAAGGAGTGTTTCAGTGGTTTTTCGTATGGCTTAGTAAAATATAGAAATATTCTGCAAGCGCACAGAATCACCGCTGTAGCACTTCACCTGGGAGGATCCCGAGGTATTGTAATTTATATTTCCGCAGGGAAGCTTTGGCAAGATTACTAGTGAACAGATATTCGAGACTATCAGAGAAGGGTACACAACTAAACAAGACAAGGGATAACGGTATTGGATAGGAGTGGATATACCGGACACACAGCTCAAGGGATACTCAGGTAAGGGAGAGAAGAGATAGATAGCTGGGAGGACAACGAGAAGAGATAGAGGACTCCTGGATTCTCTATCTACCTATGTCACTCTAGCTGAGAGATACAGCGGCTACAGAACCAGCACTACGAGATCTGGGATAACTCTAATGTCTTAGCTTCGGGACAAGGGAACCGGTGAACACACAGAAAGGGATGAGAAGGGGTGCCACTATTTCCCAACTGGGGACTCCTACGGACCGAAACTAACGTAATGGGCTACGAAGACCGAAAGGGCTGTCACCACCTCCCGGCTACCACCTCCGTTGCGACGGGAATAAACTAAGGCCACTGACTAGTCTAGGAACCACTCCTACACTAGGCAACGACTACTTACTCTGCTAGCAAGAGCAAGCAACCTTGTCAATACTCGTGCTGACAGTTCACCTCCAGTATCAAGCAAGATCGAAGAACCAGCCAAGACAAAGACTTAAACAAGACTACAAGCACTAGAACTATAACTAACTATAGTCTAAACAAGATATAGTTGCAACTAGGATAAAGTAGAAGCAAGATATAAATGACAAAGGCAAAGTGATAAAGATAACTATATTGATACTCAATGTCTTACAAAAGGTAAAATAAAAGATACAAGAGCTATTACCAGAGCTTCTGAATACGACTCCGGAACCTCCGAGGCAAAGCTCGACTCAACTCTAACTCCCAAATAAACTATCCTAACTCTACTAGAATGAAAGTGGAAATGAGCTCCTTGGCTTGGTGTGTGTTTACAAGTGAAAGTGACCCTCTATTTATAGTTGCACAGGTCGGTTTGGGGATGAGTAACTGCCAAGGCATCCAGGGAATCTCCCCCCTTGATTCGGGCGAGGAGAGGCAGTTCGGCCGAACCAGGGGGTTCAGCCGTACGTAGGATCCACCGACCTGGCCACCAAGGGACAGGATGCACCCCTGGGAGGCGGTTGCCAGCCTGGGGGCGGTTCGGCCGAACCTGGCCCTTCGACCGAACTGGGCTGGAGGCCCGGGCCGGCCCCCCGGCACCGCCTCTGGTCCTGGACCCTCCTGGGCTGCCCTCTGGTGTCTTGCTTCGTGTCGTTCTGGCCCAGGGTGACGTGTTGGTCCTTCGGGGTGAGTTGGCGGTCGTCCACATGTCGTACATTGTGTTTGCTTGGTCATCGGTGGCGTGGACGGCTCCCGGTGGTCTGTACGGCTAAGGGGGGTAAGCGGCCGAACGGAGTCGTTCGGCCGATTCAGTCATTTTCGGTCCCAATAGCGCGTATTTGTCATAGTTGTACCTGCACAAGTGACACCAAAACTCGTGGAACTTTATTAGAAATAAAACCTAAGTACATGGAATGTTGCATATAACCTCGTTTATTCCCGAGTATTGGTGGTCGGATTTGGGCTGTAACGACCGCCAACAAGCTCCCCCAAGCTTAGCTCTTTGCTCGTCCTCGAGCAAAGATATAAACTTAGGCTCGGTGGATCAGGAGTTGCTACAATGTCATTTCTTTTGCAGGTAACTTATAAACAACTAGTCCTCAAAAATACTTGAATCATAGGCAAAGTTTTTAAATCACCTTTTTACCTATGGGGCTTATAGCAATCTCCTTATTTTGGGCGGTTGAAAGGACAAACAGTTTAAACAAAGTTTTATTCCACTCTACTCTTTGCAGGATCCCATCTCGGAATTTTTTCACAAGTTTCGAAAACTACAAATTGTTCCTCATTGGCACACTCAATCACTCAAGTGTATTTGAATCCTCACCAAAGGCTTGTGCCTTCTTTTCATCCTAACATCTAATATGGATTTTTGTGTGGCTCAGAGACAAAGGATGAAGGTATGCATGCATCTTATATTTTTCTAAGTCAAAGACCGGATCTCTAAGGAGACAAATCACATCTTAAGATCGAGACGTGCAAGTGTGTGGATATGGATGGAGTGGAATATGGTGGAATGGTGGAATGAAATGGGATACGGTGGAACTCCTTGGATGAAACTCTCTCTCCTTGATTTATTTTCGAGAACATGGGCTATCTTCTATTCTCATATTTTTGCCATGCCACTTGGCATGCTTTTCTTTTTTTTTCTTTTTCTATTTGCCATGCTCTTTGGCATGCTTTTCTTTTTCTCTTATTTTTGCCATGCTTCTTTGGCATGCTTTTCTTTTTGCATAGCCCATGTCTCTATCAAGAATATTTGGAGAGGGAACTCATAGAACATGGAGCATTTATTTTTGTGAATGGATGATGGAAAATGTTTGCTAACTCCCAGTGTAGCAAATTGCAAGTGAGAGGTGGTGTGTGTACGTGGGTCTCGATCTTTAAGAATATGAAAGCTTCACTCAAAGGTCGCAACAATTTGACAAAGCTCACTAAGATAACAAGCAGCATATGAGTAGAAATTTTCAACTAAGCTTATCATATGGCTCTGGTAGGTATTTTGACCAATGAGGAACTTGTTTCATTTTGAAAGCATAAATTTTCGAGATTTTCCCCATACTAAAAGCAGAATAGAATTTTACCAAATTCTCACTATATCAACCCCCACAACAACTTAAACTTGGAAAAAAGCATGTGCTCTCACAAGGTTTTCAGGATCATTTTTACTCATGCCAAATAACTCAAGCACAATCTAGCAACTAGTTGAAACAAAGTACTTGCAAAATTAATGACAGAGCAACTATTCATCATTTCCAAGGTGAGAGGCATATGATTCATTCCATGCATAGTTGGGAGTTATTTTTATTCAAGGGAAATATTGTTTAAGGGAAATATTTTTGGTATTTTCATTTTTTTAAATGCAAATTATCATGAAGGAAAATGAAAGGGAAATTAAAAGATCAAAGTGCTGGATAAATCGGGACATACCTGGTGGGGGTCCTCCCCCAAGCTTGGACTTTCACTGGTAGGGGTTGAGCCTTGAAAGGTACTGTCTCAGCTGTTCTGCTTGCTCGTGGACGTCATGCTGGATGGACGCTACCATCTTGCTATTCTCTTGATGGTACTGAGAATGGCGGGATAGCGTGTCTTGAATCTCTCGACTCCTCGGGTCTTAGGTTGAGTCTGGTCGTCGGACCAACCTTGGTTCTCGATCATCTTCTCTATGAGGGCCTTCGCACGACTCTCCTCAAGAGAGAAGAACGAGCCTCCAGCAGCAGCATCCAGGTACTCACGGGCAAAATTTCTCAGCCCATGATAGAAAGTTTGGATTATGAACCAACTCTGCATACCATGGTGAGGACAAGCAGAAATATAATCCTGGAGGCGATCCCATGCCTCCGGGACTGTTTCATCTTTTAGCTGCTGGAAACTAGCTATTTTGTTTCGGAGGGCATTGGTTTTCCCAACCGGAAAGAATTTTAGCAAGAAAGCGCTAGTGCATTTATCCCAGGTGTCTATTGCTTCGCGGTTAGCATAAAACCATTGTTTTGCCTTGCCTAATAATGAGAATGGAAATAAACGAAGGCGAGTGGCATCGACACTTACTCCGCGGATGGTGAAGGTGTTGCAAATCTCCAGGAAATGCTGGAGATGAGCATTGGCATCTTCGTGTGGCTTGCCACAAAATGGGCTAGCCTGTACCATGTTGATGAGGGCTGGCTTTAGCTCGAAACTTCCATCACCGACTGGCGGAGCTGGTCCGACACGTACGTTCTCGCTTGATGGAGCGGAGAACTCACGGATCATCTTGGTTGCCATCCTTGATGTAGCCCGGTCAACGACGGGAAGGACTGGGTTCGTCGGAAGGAGTTGCTTCTGAGGAGGTACAACACGGGGTCGTACTTTCCTCACAAGTGACTCCAGATTTTCTTGGAAGTTTGACGGTAGTTGGAAACCAGTCATGCACTTCTCTGTTCCACAAAGACCAATGAACAGAGCAAGGATAAACCCGCTTGAGTAGCGGTACTCAACTAAGATAGCTCAAGATAAAAATTCAAAAGTAATCTAGCCAAAGACTTCCCCGGCAACGGCGCCAGAAATAATTGTTGGCACTTCTTACGATCCAATATCAGAATTGAGAATCCTGGTACTGGGGTAAGGAGTGTTTCAGTGGTTTTTCGTATGGCTTAGTAAAATATAGAAATATTCTGCAAGCGCACAGAATCACCGCTGTAGCACTTCACCTGGGAGTATCCCGAGGTATCGTAATTTATATTTCCGCAGGGAAGCATTGGCAAGATTACTAGTGAACAGATATTCGAGACTATCAGAGAAGGGTACACAACTAAACAAGACAAGGGATAACGGTATTGGATAGGAGTGGATATACCGGACACACAGCTCAAGGGATACTCAGGTAAGGGAGTGAAGAGATAGATAGCTGGGAGGACAACGAGAAGAGATAGAGGACTCCTGGATTCTTTATATACCTATGTCACTCTAGCTTAGAGATATAGCGGCTACAGAACCAGCACTAGGAGATCTGGGATAACTCTAATGTCTTAGCTTCGGGACAAGGGAACCGGTGAACACACAGAAAGGGATGAGAAGGGGTGCCACTATTTCCCAACTGGGGAATCCTACGGACCGGAACTAACGTAATGGGCTACGAAGACCGAAAGGGCTGTCACCACCTCCCGGCTACCACCTCCGTTGCGACGAGAATAAACTAAGGCCACTGACTAGTCTAGGAACCACTCCTACACTAGGCAACGACTACTTACTCTGCTAGCAAGAGCAAGCAACCTTGTCAATACTCTTGGTGACAGTTCACCTCCAGTATCAAGCAAGATCGAAGAACCAGCCAAGACAAAGACTTAAACAAGACTACAAGCACTAGAACTATAACTGACTATAGTCTAAACAAGATATAGTTGCAACTAGGATAAAGTAGAAGCAAGAAATAAATGACAAAGGCAAAGTGATAAAGATAACTATATTGATACTCAATGTCTTACAAAAGGTAAAATAAAAGATACAAGAGCTATTACCAGAGCTTCTGAATACGACTCCGGAACCTTCGAGGCAAAGCTCGACTCAACTCTAACTCCCAACTAAACTATCCTAACTCTACTAGAATGAAAGTGGAAATGAGCTCCTTGGCTTGGTGTGTGTTTACAAGTGAAAGTGACCCTCTATTTATAGTTGCACAGGTCGGTTTGGGGCTGAGTAATCGCCAAGGCATCCAGGGAATCTTCCCCCTTGATTCGGGCGAGGAGAGGCGGTTCGGCCGAACGTAGGATTCACCGACCTAGCCACCAAGGGCCAGGATGCACCCCTGGGATGCGGTTGCCAGCCTGGGGGCGGTTCGGCCGAACCTGGCCCTTCGACCGAACTGGGCTGTAGGCCCGGGCCGGCCCCCCGGCACCGCCTCTGGTCCTGGACCCTCCTAGGCTGCCCTCTGGTGTCTTGCTTCGTGTCGTTCTAGCCCAGGGTGACGTGTTGGTCCTTCTGGGTGAGTTGGCGGTCGTCCACATGTCGTACGTTGTGTTTGCTTGGTCATCGGTGGCGTGGACGGCTCCCGGTGGTCTGTACGGCTAAGGGGGGTAACCGGCCGAACGGAGTCGTTCGGCCGATTCGGTCATTTTCGGCCCCAATAGCGCGTATTTGTCATAGTTGTACCTGCACAAGTGACACTCACCAAAACTCGTGGAACTTTATTAGAAATAAAACCTAAGTACATGGAATGTTGCATATAACCTCGTTTATTCCCGAGTATTGGTGGTCGGATTTGGGCTGTAACGACCGCCAACACATTATCAGTATCTTGCAAATAACATTTATTCACAATTAGTTCTCTATAATACTTGAATCATTGGCAAAGTTTATTGCTCAACTTCTTATGCATGGGGTGTATAGCAATCTCCTTGTCTTGGGCGGTTGAAAGATAGAACAAATTGACTTAGTTTTATTCCACTCCTACTCTTTTCAGGATCCCATCTTGGATTTTTCATAATTTTGGAAATTAAATTTGTTCCTCAATTGGCACACTAAATCACTCAAGTGGTATTTGAATTCTCACCAAAGTCTTGTGCCTTCTTTCATCCTAAAATGTAATAAAGCTTTTGTGTGGCTCAAGGACAATGGATGAAGGCACACTTGCATCTTATATTTTGCTAAGTCAAAGACCGGATCTTTGGGGAACCAAATCACACCTTTGGATCGAGAAGTGCAAGTGTGTGGGATATGTGGAGTGGAATATGGTGGAAACTCTTTGGTAATGATTCTTTCTCTCCTTGATTTATTTTTCGAGATCATGGGATATCTTGCTTTTTGCCATATCTTTTGGCATGCTTTTGTCTTTTTTCATTTATTTTTGTCTTGCCTTTTGGCATGCTTTTTCTTTTTCTTGTTTCTTTTTTCCAAGCTCTTTGGCATTTTTTTTTCTCATTTTTGCATAGCCCATGTCTCTATCAAGGATATTTGGAGAGGAGGATCATGGAGCATTTATTTTGTGGATGGATGATGGAATTGTTTGCTAACTCCTAGTGTAGGAATTTTGCAAGTCAGAGTGGTGTGTACGTGAGTCTCGATCTTAAAAGCATGAAAGGTTCACCCAAAGGTCACACCAATTTGACAAAGCTGACTAAGATAACAAGTAGCATATGAGTATAATTTTTTTGACTAAGCTTATCATATGGCTTTGGTTCGTATTTTTGATCAATGAGGAACTTTATCATATGGCTTTGTCACCACTGGCGTGGACGAGTGCTTGCAGCATCCACTTGTGCTTCACTTCATGTATGGCTAAGGGGGCTAACCGGCCGAATCGGTCAATTCCGACCCTTGTAGCACGTATTTGTTTAAATTGTACCTGCACAATGGATACACACCAAAACTCATGGAACTTTATTAGAAATAAACCTAAATGCAAGGAATGTCACATATGACCTCTTTTATTCCCTAATATTGGTGGTCGAAAACGTGCCGTAACGACCGCCAACATAAACCACTCGGATTTCCAAGCTCCAGAAGAATCTTTCAATGGTATCTCAAACCACTGATCCTTCATCTTTAGGCGAAACTATATACCAACGCCACCGACTACTTCAATCCTTATAGAATGGGTTGTGGTTTGATATGGTAAAGCGTGTGAAACAGAGCAGCATTGGCTTCTATGCCTAGGAATGCTTCACAGGCATGAACAAAGATAGCAAGATTTGTAATCCCATTAGGATTTAGATGATGGAGCTGGAGACTGTACAAATCAAGCAACGAGTGGAAGAATGGAGAGATTGGAAGAGCAACTCCACACTCACAGAAAGAGATGAACAAAGGAATCTCCTCAACATCTTCGTATGGAAATTGTGAGTTGAAACAAGCCTTCCATTGAAGAGTTGCTTCAGAGAGAAGTAGACCTTGAGTGACGAGATTATTCAGATATGCGGCAGATGTAGTGCACGTCGACCAAGCATAACCTGGTGATGGTAGATCTTTAAACTTGGGCACAACAGTTGGATCTGTGACAATGGACTTCCTCTTCCGAGCGGCCCTCTTCGCCACTGATTCAAAAGCACCTTCATCATCATTTTTATTCATAGCTCCTTGCTTTGACTTCATGGTTGCAGAGCATGTAATTACTTTGGATTTCTCTTGCATTACTCTCGGGGGCTACAAAAGCAAGCACGGGGGCTATGCACGAAAGTTCAGGAGATGGAGGTAAAAGCTCGAGGAAGACGAGAAAGGGCTGGCGCAGTAACAATATGATTGATTTTATACCATGGTCAGTTATTTATAAGCAGCTAGGGTTACTATGTTGTACAGTATTTTTCTCTGATGGTGGCGCATCGCATTCCGCAAATTGGGCCGATTTTTAAGGGATTTTCTTTTTCTTACCACTAGTTATGGAATCTATAGATAATCAGTTATTCTTAAAAGATTTTTTACAAGATTTCTCAGATCTTTAAACCAAAAATATTTGGTTTAAACCTCGGGGGGCTACCGATGCATATTCAGGGATTTTATTTTTCTGAGATTTGCAGCTAAAATCAAGTGAAGACCTTCGACTAGTTTTAACAAAAGTACTCGAAGCTCGGGGGTACTGGTCCAATATTAGGATTGTGAATCCTGGTACTGGTGCAAGGAGTGTTCAATGATTTTTCTTATGGCTCAGTAAAATAAATAAATATTCTGCAAGCGCACAGAATTATCGTTGTAGCACTTCACCACGGAGTAATCTGAGGTATAGTAATTTATATTTCTGCAGGGAAGCTTTGGCAAGAGTACTAGCAAACAAGTATTCGAGACAATCAGAGAAGGGTACACTACTAACAAGACAAAGGATAACGGTATTGGATAGGAGTGGATATACTGCGACACATAGCTCAAGCAGGCTTGGAAAGGAAAGAGAAGGATTAGCTAATTGGGAGGACAACGAGAAGAGAAAAGGATTCCTAAATACTTGTCTATCTGGGTTACTCGGATAAAGAGAAACAAAAGCTGAGGAACAGCTTGCACAAGTCAAGGCTAACTCTATTGTCTTAGCACGGGGATACAGACCCAGTCACACACGGAAAGGGATGAGAAGGGGTGCCACCAATTCTGCACTTGGGTTTCCTACGGTCCAAGCCAGGCGTGATGGACCATGAATGCCGTATTGGGCTGTCACCACCAAACGGCTACCACATCCGAGCCAGCAAGGAAGCACTCCAAGGTCAGTACCTATTCTAGGTACCTCACCTACACTAGTCAATGAATACTTACTCCGCTAGTAAGAGCAAGCAATCCTGTCAATACCCCAGTGACAATTCACCGTAAGTATTGAGCAGAAACGAAGAACACCCTAAGACAGAAGACTTAAACAGGAACTGGAAGAACTAGAACCACAACAACTATAGTCTAAACATGAAATACTTGCAACTAGAATAAGCAGAAGCAAAGTATAAAATAAATCAGACAAGATAACAAGATAACTATATTGATAACTCAAAGTCTTATAGAAGGAAAAAGGAAAAGATACAAGAGCTAATACTAGAGCTTCTGAAGACGACTCCAGAACCTCCGAGGAACAGCTCGACTCAACTCGAACTCCCAGACTAACTATCCTAACTCTACTACACCAAGTGTAAATGAGCTCTTGGCTTGGTGTGTGTTAAAACCGAGCATTGGACACCTCCATTTATAGTGGTCCAAAGGCGGTTGAGTGGAGTAACCGACAAGGGACCTTGAGGGCGGTTCCGGCCAGTTCGGCCGAACTGGACAGGTTCGGCCGAACCAGTCCAGTTCGGCCAAACCCTTGGATCCACTGCCTCTTGCTTGGACGTGGTGGATTTGCTCCTGTGGTCGGTTTCGTGCACTGGGGACGGTTCGTCTGAACTGGGGGAGTTCGGCCGAACTGGGCTTCCAGCCCGGTACGCCCCCCATGCACCGCCTTTGGTCCTTGGCTGTCCTGGATGACTTGTACGTGGTGGACTTCTGTTGTTTTTGGCCCAGAGATGATGTGGCGGTGGTCATTGTGGCCTGCATGGTGATTGCTTGGTCACTGCTGATATGGACGGCCTTCCAGTTGTTTTTTGCTTCATGCACGACTAATGGGGGTAACCGACCAAATCGAGTTGTTCGGCCGAATCGGTCAATTCTGACCCCTGTAGCATGTATCTGTTGATATTGTACCTGCATAATTGATACACACCAAAACTCGTGGAACTTTATTAGAAATAAACCTAAATGCAAGGAATGTCACATATAACCTCTTTTATCCCCGAGTATTGGTGGTCGAAAACATGTCGTAACGACCGCCAACAAGATCCCCCAAGCTTAGACCTTTGCTCGTCCTTGAGCAAAGATAAAGACTTAGGATCGGTGGATCAAGAGTTGTTACAATGTCAGTGTCTTGCTGGTGATCTTTATAAACAACTAGTACTCTAGAATACTCAAATCATTGGCAGAGTTATAACTTACCTTTTTACCCATGGGCGTATAGCAATCTCCTTGTCTCGGGAGGTTGAACAGTTTGATTAAGTTTTATTCCACTCCTACTCTTTTCAGGATCCCATCTCGGAGTTTTCCACATTTTTTTGAAAAAATTAAATTTAGTTCCTCAATTGGCACACTCAATCACTCAAGTGGTATTTGAGTCCTCACCAAAGGCTTGTGCCTTCTTTCATCCTAAAATCTAATAAGCTTTTGTTTGGCTCAGGGATTCTGGATGGAGGCATACTTGCATCTCATATTTTGCTAAGTCAAAGACCAGATCTTTAGGGAACCAAATCACACCTTTAGATCGAAAAGTGCAAGTGTGTGGAATATATGGAGTGGAAAATTGGTGGAAACTCCATGGGATGATTCTTTCTCTCCTTGAATTATTTTTTAGAACATGGGCTATCTTTCTTTTTTTTCTTTTTTGCTCATATTTTTGCCATGCCATTTGGCATGCTTTTATTATTTCTTATTTTTTGTCATGCTCTTGGCATGCTTTTCTTTTTCTCTTTCTTTTTGCCATGCTCTTTGGCATGCTTTACTTTTTGCATAGCCCATGTATCTATCAAGGATATTTGGAGAGGGAGATCATGGAAAATTTATTTTTATGGATGGATGATGCAAATGTTTGCTAACTCCCGGTGTAAGAATTGCAAGTGAGAATGGTGTATGTGGATCTTGATCTTAGAAGGTTGAAAGATTCACCCAAAGGTCACAACCAATTTGACAAAGCTCACTAATACAACAAGGAGCATATTAGTAGAAATTTTCAACCAAGCCTATCATATGGCTTTGGTAGGTATTTTTGACCAATGAGGAACTTTATTTTATTATTTTTGAAAGGTTAGAACATCCAAGATTTTCACCGTACTAAGAGAAAAGTAAGAATTCAACCAAATCTCACTATATCATTCCTCACAATAACTTAGACTTGGAATAAAGCATGTGCTCCCACAAGGTTTTCAGGTTTATTTTACTCATGCCAATTAACTCAAGTACTACAGAGCAACTAGTTGAAAACAAAGTACTTGCAAGATTAATGGCAGATCACTATTCATCATTTCCAAAATGAGAGGCATATGGTTGATTCCCTGCATAGTTGGGAGTTAATATTCAAAGCAAATATTTTTTGTATTTTCTTTATTTGAACTTATTTTAAATTGGAATGGAAATAAACAAGAAGAAAGCAAGGTGCTGCAGAGAACATACCTGTCGGGGGTCTCCCCCAAGCTTGCTTGATGGCATCACTGATATGGCTTGAATCTTGAGGAATAGTCGGTCATTTGGTCCGTCTGTTGCTGAAGATCGTACCTTATAGAATCCAACACACCATTGTTCCCTTGGTGATACTAAGGATGACGCTCCAGGGTGCTTTTCCATGTTGTGGGTGCGGTCCTCGAGGATGTTGACTCGGTCAGAGATGTACAAAAGCTCCCAACCGATGTCGTACTCGCTTGGCATGGTGAAGCATGCGGACTGGGAGTGCCCAGGGTAGTATGGCTGGTACGTAGTATCGTACGCCCCTCCATACCACCCTTGGGAATACCCCAAGTCCGAACTCTGAGCAAAGTACTCCGGATCCTGGGAGTGTCCAGAGCCTCCTGCTCCAGACGTCCCAGCACCGTTATACTCCTGGTATGCTGCCTCAAAGGTAGACATACGTTGGTGCGGCTGCAATGATGAACTTGCTGGCTCCTGGGAGGTAGCAAGCCCAACATCTCACCTAGCTTGCCCTCGGATAACTGGCCCTATGCCTGCACACTGTGCCGGGCTGGCTCTCTCCGAGGGGGAGAGTCATCCATACCAGAGCTCAGTCGAAGGGTTGGTTTCTGAGTGGTATACAACCTAAGCTCTGCACAAGGCATGAGGACTTCGGTTGTATAGCCGCGATAAATCATTACTAAGTTCCCATCAAACGCTCGTCGTATCATGTGGCCTTGCAAGAAGTGCTCGGCATCTACAATGGGGCGTACTGTCTCAATGTAATTCAGCTGGGCACCTTTGAGAATGCCTAGCCAGGTAGCAAGGCGAGTGACTAGAGAAGTCACCGCCACATTACCTACACGAGAGGGATATGACAACCAATGGGCAACTATTTCTTGAACAGGCAAAACAACAGCTTGCTTAACCATAGCCTATAGCAGACGCAACTCCACTGTATTAACCGGACGCAAGTTGGATCGTGGGAACACTGTCATAGCCAGCCACTGTTGGCGGTCGTTACGGCCTAATTTTTGTCCTCCAACCGTGCATAAAATGAATACAATGGAACAATGCACCATAGCTATAGGGTTTATTTCTAATCATTTCCACAAGCTTTGGTGTTTATTTGATTCCAGGAGGTGAATTACTAAAGTTAAAGCAAAACCATCCAAAATGGTGGGTTCGGTCGAATCCCATGGTTCGACCGAACTCCACCCTCATGTTCGGTGCGTGCAACACCCTGAAAACGTACAAACCACCAAAGTCCCGGGCAAGGGTGGACCATCACAATGGCGGTTGATCCAAGTGTAGAGAAGCCTATGGGACCAGGATCCCTAGGGACACTCATCCACGGGATTAAACTACTCGATAGGGAAGGTTTAACCCGACTACTTTAAACCAGTCGGCTATGGTGCAAGATGGCGTAGTTGATTGGAAAGACTAGTCGTGTATTGTTAGGAGACTCCCCAAAGTACCCTGTTGTAGTACTCCTTGTTGTATACGACTAGGATCATGTAACCGACTTGTAACTCTGCTCCTCGGATATATAAGGCGGAGCAGGGACCCCCTCAAAACAACTCAACTCACATGCAATACAATCAAGCACACAGGACGTAGGGTATTACGCTACTCGCGGCCCGAACCTGTCTAAATCTTTGTGTTGTTCGTGCACTATTGTTCCTAGAACTCGGCGAGACCCACGAATCTACTTCCTAGGGTACCCCCTATCAGACGTGCTCGACACTGAAAGCTCACCATTAGGCGTGATGGGATCAAGCTTCAACACCTACGGCATCAAGGAGGGTGCAACTTTCGTCATCGGCACATTGTCCTTCGTCGCTGATGGCAAGGGTGACTTCTCAAGTTTCCTTGCCGATCGCCCAGGACCGTACTCGATGATGGCGTCTCCACTGGAGCTGCTCCGTGAAATACCAGTCTCGACAACCACTCAGGCAACGATTTCGATCTCAACTTTAACACGTTGCAGGATTTTGAGCTCGACTTCGACCCCAACTCCGATCCGGACTACCCAAAACGATATCAGGTACAACTTACTTCCAAATATGGAACGAGTCGGGAACTCCGAGACGGCTACGCCATCGGACAACCCCCCGAATCAATTCCCACTCGGAGTCCCTAAAGTCGCAGCTACATATCAACAGATCTACATCGCGGAGCAGAATGAACACATACTCAAGGTCGACAGTCCGACCGTGGAAAGTAGCAAGGACTCTGAGCCGGCGTCTAAGCCATTAGAGGACAACAAAGACGACAATTCCACGGTTCTACTGAGCGATAGCCCCGACAATGTCGCACGCTTAACCTGTTGTGCCCACTTCAAGACCGACTTCAATCTTGAAGAACCACTCGTCTACCTCCCGTCAGGGCTCGTAGTGACCAGCACACCAGGAGGACTTGTTGTTCACTGGCCTGGCGCGATACCTACTGAAGCCTGTCGAGACAACGAGTCAAGGTTAGCCGCAACGATCTAGGAAGAACTACCTTACCAGGACGGCCAAACGACTTCCATCACCTCCTTCTCCGACAGCACATGAGACAACTTCTCCACGCTCCGACTTTACTACTACAGACCTCTTCCGACCCCGACAAACGAGTCTTCATGGCTGGCACTGGCACCAAGGCACCCAATACGATCTGAGCTGGTCAGCGACATCTCTGAGGAGGAACAGACTGCCAACGGAAAAACTGAGGAACAGAGAACCTCAAGACAAGCAAGGAATGCCAAGCACAAGCAAAGGCGCATCAACGCAGCCATACGTGCCAATGCAACTCGAAACCTTACACGGGATTTCACGATGGTTGGTGACCAACCGGTGCTCCAGGACGCTCCAATGAACATCTCCGTTGCAGTGGAGATCATTAGATCCATGCCTGAAACACCACAAATCAGACAGGACCTAACTCTCCTAGAGACAGCTTGCGAGGACATCAGCACCGGTCCTGCATTAAGCCACCACGCCTCAAGCGGCAGACGTCCTGGAGGAAGACGGTTACAGCAAAACCCGCAACATCGGCCAACCCGAGTCGTGCTCCCCGAGAGCCATCGGGCGGGGCAGCTGGAAGGCAAGCTAACGCGCAAGTCCCCAACGCCAGACCACAAGATGGCAACAGGCCACGTGACGGGCCTAACCACGATAGCGATCTCCGCTCCCGCATTAATGCCAACCGAGATGCTCGCTCTGTAATACATTCGAGTAGTGCGAACCAGATCAACTCGGAGCTCCGCCGGCATGAAGAATCCGACCGTCGCAATGGACCACTACCCCGCGACCACAATCGCGACCGCGACCGTCCTCCATGCGGCTGCGACCGTGGCCACCTACGTGATGAAGATCGTCAACCACGCAACAACGATCTTCCCCGCAATAACAATCGCGACGGTGATTGACCTCCACGCGGACGAGACCATGACATGGACCGTGATAACAATCGCGGACGCCCGAGGCCTCACAAGTCACCAAGCCATAGCTCGGACATTCGTGGCTACCATTATGACTCCGACCGCATTGATCGTCATCACGGACGTAACCGTTCACCAGCAGACAAGCCCATGGGCCAGTTCGGCCGAATGGCTATGGTTCCGCCGAATCCATCCAGACCAAGTCCTATACAGCACCGCCACACAACTGACTTGGGGAAGCAATCCTGAGCATTGGAGTGAAGGCGGTGGAATTTGGGTGGTTCGGCCGAACTCCACTAGTTCGGCCGAACCAGCCCAAAGCATGTGCCATGCACACGAACATGGGAACCGACTCCAAGGGCTGAATCCAGGCCGTAGGCACCAAGGTGGTGCCACGTGGATCTTTGCCCGAACAAGCCGGGCACCGTCTCTAGGTGCCTTGGCCGCTGCTCCACTACTCACCGCCCTTGGCCACTATAAATAGAGGCCAGCTTCACCTGCAAAGACACAACACAAGTCTGAAAAGAAGAATAGCTCTCTAGTGAAGCACTGCCACTGTCGTATGTAGAAGATAGGGATAGAGGAGAGGTGAGCATGCCGGAGAGAAGCCGGAGTGTCAGCCCCTTTTCCTATGTACCTCTACGGATCTGGCTCTGCTTCGAGTGACATCCGGGTCGTGTCTGGTAACTCTTGTATCTCTCTGATTAATTGAGCATCAGTTCTTACTTTTACATGCTTGCTAGTTCCTCGTTCAATGCTTAGTTGATTGGTATAATTGTATACTGGTTGCTTGGATTGGGTGCTTATCTTTCTGCAGTAGATAAGTATTAACTGACTAGTGTAGGCACGGTGCCTAGACTTGAGGTTAACTTGGTTTACCCCTGATTCATACGTACGTGTGGTAGCCGTTAGGTGGTGATAGCCCTATATGGCCTACGTAATCCACCAAGTCTGTCTCGGCCCGTAGGAACCTGATAGGTTGTTAGTGGCTCCCCTTCTCTTCCCTTTATGTGAGTAGCGTGCACGTTATCCCCACGCAAGTTTATAACTGTAGTATCTGGTTCACTCATTTAGTCAGTAGGATATAGTTATCAGACTCGTGCCCTCTCTATGCTCCGGGTGCTTTTCTTCCCTCCTATTCATTGTCATCCATTCCATCACACTATCCTTGGACAACTAGTTTAGAATTAGTTCACTTCTCGTTCCTTGTGGAAATCGATACATTGGAATACTCCCGGGTGAAAGCTACATCAGTATCCGTTCGCTTGTGGATTTATCTGTATGCCGTAAGGAGTGCCAACGGCCACCGATGCATGAAACACAAGGTGGGGTTATGGATGTTGTTGGTACGGGGAGCCGTACAACTATTATTCCCATAAATCTTACGCCAAAAACTATCTCGATTGAACATTCTCAAAGCTTTAGTGGGCTCTAAAGAACATCGGATATCAAAACCCAGAGCCACACTCATATCCCTCCAAGAGTAGAAATACTCTTGGTTGAAAAAATGAGAGCGAATACCCTCCCTTTCAGATGAAAGCGTTGTAAGAAACTCGAGGGTAAGGAGATACGAACCTGATTCATCGACGCGCCAGAAGTTGTTCCAGCCAACGGCTTCGAACACTTATGGGAATTCCTCGATCATCCCCGTTCTTACGAGCAGGTCATGATCGTAGACATGGGTGAGCTCGAACTCCTTCAGGCATAGCATGTTGAAGGCTTCACGCTCCCGGTCCGTTCGGATGACGATGTCGTCCTCGCTCAGGAGCTGCCGAACTAGGTGTGAGGCAGAGCCTCTGCCCAAGCTGGCTGCTCCTGGCTTGTCCACCTCCATTCGGCTCGAGCCATGGGACTGTGTTGGTGAACTCCTAGCATCATCGTCGCTTGAACACTTGTTCAGCCGGGCGGAGCGTCGGAACGAGGAGAAGAACCTCGACATGCTTCCTGCAAAAGGTTAGTGCAACAACTACCCGAAGGACTGAATATACGGGGTTAGCACTAGTAAAAGAAGTCAGTCGTTCGAGGGTCACTCGTTCTTGTGGGGATTCGGAACCTCCACAAAAGGTTAGTCATTCTTGTGGGATACTAATGATCACCACAAACGAGTTCAAGTTGCAGCACAAAGATCAAACTAAAGGGAAATATTTTTTATGTTTTTAGCAATGCAAGTGAACCAAACTTGAACAAGCTACTAAAGGAAGAACTTGAGCAAGAACTTGAGCTAGAACTTGAGAGAGAGAGAGAGAGAGAGCTTCAACGTGGAATATCACACAACTAAATGGTGCAAGGCTTGAACACACACCAGGGCAGCATTTATAGGCGACTGGAGGCAAGGGGGGGCTTCGACCGAATTGGCCTACTTCGGCTGAACCAGACATGTTCAGCCGAAGCACCTCATGTGGGTGCAGTGCCCTTGCCTCCCACCAGCACATATAATTGGCCTAGGTCCAACACTAGAGCATGGGCACTTTGGTGGTTTTTTGGTAGGTAAGATGCAAAATTGACATGACCAAAGTGGCATTTAGTGGAGACACTCCCATGCTATCATGTTTTGTGGTAAAGAAAAGTGTGGAGCCATGTGAAGTGGGGTGGACATGTTTTGTGCTGGTTGGTGGCGAAAAGTCATAAATGGAGCACTTTAGGAAAAGGGTAAAAATTATGGGAATTGTGAAATATACCCAATTCAATTAAAATTTCAGCACATTCTCCATTTATTTGTATCATGCTTGCAATTTTCTACTCTCTTTCAAATTAATTGCACAAGTGGTTCAAATTTTTAGCAAGGGAAACATGCAAATGCAATTATGGGAATTAAAAATTTGGAAGGGAAACATGAGATACATATTGGTTTTCATCGCGGATATAGCTCGTGTTTAAAGTCCACGAGCGGGAGTCCTCCTGTATTTAGTGAATTTTGTCATTGTTCGATCCCGGAGTGGGTGGTTCGGACGATGCAACTTTCTTCCGCCACACCTTCTTGGTTTTATTTGGTGTTGGTGACGGTGGAATCGGCTCCTCTGGTGCATTCCAGATGGCCTGCTCCTCGTCATATCGCTTTACTAGGAGGTCCATCTCTTCTTTGCTCATTTGTCCTGACAGCTCATCCCATTCAGACCGCTCATCACCGTGTATTTCTAGCTCTCCGCTGATGAGTGCTTTCAATAAACACTCTACGCTTCTCTGCTCCGGAGTGAGTGCTCCCGTCTTCTGCTTCTCCCGTGGTTGAAACTTGAAGAATATTGCTTTTCCATTAATACGGAATGAGATTCCTCTCGTTTCCGTATCGATCCTAGCCCGGACAGTATTCTAAAATGGCTGGCCCAACACAAGGGGAAATGAGTAATCGCTCCCAGTGTCATGGACAACAAAGTCCGTAGGGACGTAGTATCCCCAGATTCGGACCGACACATTCTTAATCACTCCCTCGGGATAGCGGATTATCGAGTCCGCAAGTTGTACCTGGGCATTTGTAGGAGACAAGGTGGAATAGCATAACTTTTTAAATAGTACCTTCGACATAATGTTGGCGCTGGCTCCCAGATCACAGAGTGCATTATCAATGCGACGATTCCAGATCACGCACTGAATGATGGGAACTTTGGGATATTCCTTCCTCTCCGGAGGGGTTTTCGTGAGCGCCTTTCTTATACTTTTTGGCAGGTATGCCATCCTTGGTATTTGTAATTCGATGTATGAGATGTCACCTGTATGGTTGTAGACGGTCGTTACGGCACGTTTTCGAGCACCATTACTCGGTAATAAAAGAGGATATATGTGACATTCCATGTACTTAGGTTTATTTCTAACAGAGTTCCACGAGTTTTGGTGAGTTACAACAACGAGAAATGCGTGCTATAGGGGTCGGAATCGACCAATTCGGCCGAATGACTCCGTTCGGCCGGTTACCCCCCTTAGCCGTACAGGACACCGGGACACGTCCACGTCATCGATGACCAAGAAACAACCGTGAGTGACACGTGGACGACCGCCACCTCACCTCCGGGCCAAATCAACATGAAGAACATCAACCCAAGCCAGCCCAGGAGGTCCACAAGCGAGAGGCGGTGCTGGGGAGGCCGGCCACGGGCCAGGCCTAGTTCGGCCCAACCCAGGCCTTCGGCCGAACCGCCCCCAGCTACCAAATCGACCAAGGGAGAGCATCCAAGCCATCTAGCATCCAAGGCGGTGGATCTGATGGATCAGCCGAATTGGGCAGTTTGGCCGAACCAATCCATTCGCCCGAATCCCCTGGATTCGGCCGAATTGGCCAGGCCACCGCCTCTCACTCCCTTGGCTGTCACTCCACTCCCACTGATGTGCTCAAGCTATAAATAGAGGAGTACTTCACTTGTTTCACACACACTCAAGCCAAGGAGCTCTCATTTCACTTCTAGTAGAGTTAGGATAGTTTAGTTGGGAGTTAGAGTTGAGTCAAGCTGTGCCTCGGAGGTTCCGGAGTCGTCTTCAGAAGCTCTGGTATAAGCTCTTGTATCTTTTCCTTTTCCTTTGTAAGACTTTGTTATCAATATAGTTATCTTTATCACTTTGCCCTTGTCATTTATAGCTTGCTTCTACTTTATTCTAGTTGCTTCTATATCATGTTTAGACTATAGTTAGTTGAAGCTCCAGTGCTTCTATATCTTGATTAAGTGTTTATCTTAGCTGGTTCTTAGATCTTGCTCAATACTTGTGGTGAATTGTCACTTGGGTATTGACAAGGTTGCTTGCTCTTGCTACCGGAGTAAGTAGTTGTTGTCTAGTTTGGCAGTGGTTCCCAGACTAGCCAGTGGCCTTAGTTTGTCCCCACGTCTACGAAGGTTGTAGCCGTTAGGTGGTTACAGCCCTATACGGCCTGCGGGATCCCAGAGTGTAGGATTGGTGGCACCCCTTCTCATCCCTTTCTGCGTGTCATAGGTTCTATTGTCCCGACGCTAAGACATTAGAGTTAACCCTGATCTCTGAGTACTGGCTCTTCAGCCACTGTATCTCTAAACCTGAGTGACATAGGTAGATAAAGTACCCAGGATTCCTCTATCTCTTCTCGTTGTCCTCCCAACTATCTATTCCTTCTCATTCCTGTCTGAGCGTCCCAACTATCAGTCCATTCGCCCGGACCAACCCATTCGGCCGATTGAACTGGGTATCTCCCCCTTGGCCTATAAAAGCTGGTCATTGCTTGCTCATTTCATCGCACCTTCACACTCTAAAAAATCCCACCAGAATCTCTCTCTCTCACTCTCAAGTTCCTTGCTCAAGTTCTTTCTCAAGTTCTTTAGTTCTTGCTCAAGTTGGTTCACTTGCAGTGCTGAAAAATCCCAAAAAAAATATTTTGCCTTTGTTCGATCTTTGTGCTGAAATTTGAATGTGTTTGTAGTGGTTTCCGACACCCACAAGAACGACTATTCTTTTGTGGAGGTTTTCATCCCCACAAGAACGACTAATCTTTTGTGGAGGTTTTCAGTCCTTCGGGTAGTCATTGCGCTAACCTTTTGCAGGAAGCATGTCGAAGCTCTTCTCCGTGTTCCGTCGCTCCACCCGGCTGAGCAAAACGCTCGGACGATGCTAGGAGCTCCCCAGCCCCGTCTCGCGGTTCAAGCCGGATGGATGTGGATGAGTCAGGGGCAGCCAACTTGGGGAGAGGCTTCGCCTCGCACCCAACCCAGCAGCTCTTGAATGAGAGTGACATCATTCTCCGGACGGATCGGGAACGGAGCGTCTTCAACATGCTACGCCTGAAGGAGTTTGAGCATACCTATGTGTACGAGCAGGACCTGCTCGTAATAACGGGTATGGATGAAGAGTACCCAGAAGTCTTCGAAGCCGTTGGTTGGGGCAACTTCTGGCGTGTCGACGAACAAGGTTCGTATCTCCTCACCCTCGAATTTCTTTCGACTCTCACATCTGGACGGGAGGGTGTTCGCTTTCTTTTTTTCAACCAAGAGTATTCCTACTCTTGGAGGGATTTGATTACGGCTCTGGGTTTTGCTAGTCATTGTTCTTTGGAGCCTGCCAAAGCTTTGAAAAGTTTCAGTCGGGACGGGTTCTGGAAAAAGATTTCGGGAAGCATCAATTGTCTTGCGCCACTCACGAAAAATATTCATAACCGCACCTTGCGTTTCATGCATCGGTGGATGGCTATGACAGTGTTTCCACGTTTTCATTTGTGTCCCGTTAATACAGTCGAGTTGCGGTTCTTATACGTCATGGTTAAACGAGTTGTTGTTTCTCCGGTAAAATATTTGGTTGCCCATTGGATGTCTCATCACTCTCGTGTGGGTAGCATGGCGGTGACTTCTCTAGTCACTCGCCTTGCTAACCAGTTGGGCGTTCTGACGGTGCCCAACTTGCTTACATAGAGACAGCGCGACCCATCGTTTATGCTGAGCACATTGTGCAAGGTCACATGATACGACGGGCGCCCGATGCAACGCTGGTTATGATCTATCGCGGTTATACAACCGAGGTTCCCTTGCCTTGTGTAGGACTGAGGTTGTATACCGCTAAGAAATTAACACTCCGGTTGAGTATCGAGGCGGATGACTCTCCTCCTCGGAGAGAGCCGCCTCGGCACAGTGTTGCAGGAGAGGGGCCATTCACCCGGGGGCGAGCCAGGCGTGATTTCGGGCTTTTCACCGCTCAAGAACTAGAAACTTCACCAACGCAGCCGCATCGACACACGTCTGCATTCGAGGTAGCTTACGATGCATACGGTGGTTCTGGGACGTCCAGAGCAGGAGGCTCTAGACAACCCCAGGACCCAGACTACTTCGCCTCGGGCTACTGGGACTATGCTCCGAGTACGGACTCAAAGTACTCCCAGGGATGGTACGGAGGAGGGTACGACAGTGCCTCCTGACCATATACTTCCCTGGGCACTCTCAGTCCGCACGATTCGCTGCACCCAGTAGCTACGACATCGGTCGAGAGTTGTCTTACATCTCCGACCGAGTCGACCTCCTCGACGACCGTACACGGAGCATTGAAGACACACTGGCACACCATTCTCAGTATCACCAAGAGAATAGCGGCATGCTGGGGCTCTACGGTACGACGTCCAACAGCAGACGGATCAAATGTCAGAGTACTTTTTGAAGTTTCAACCCTACCAGCGAAGAATCCAAGCTTGGGGGAGGACCCCCATCAGCTACGTTCGATGTCCCTTCAGCACTTTGATCTTGCACTTGCCATTTCCCTTTCCATTTTACTTCCACCTTAAAATGAAAACACCAAAAATATTTCCCTTGAATAAAATAACTCCCAACTATGCATGGAATGAATCATATGCCTCTCACCTTGGAAATGATGAATAGTTGCTCTGTCATTAATTTTGCAAGTGCCTTGTTTTCAACTAGTCGCTTTATAGTACTTGAGTTATTTGGTTGAGTAAAATGAACCTGAAAACCTCATGGGAGCACATGCTTTATTCCAAGTCTAAGTTGTTGTGAGGAATGATATAGTGAGATTTGGTTGAGTTCTTGCTTTTGCTCTTAGTACGGTGAATATCTCGGATGTCTTTTGCTTTCAAACATAAAATAAAGTTCCTCATTGGTCAAAAATACCTACCAAAGCCATATGCTAAGCTTAGTCAAAAATTTCTACTCATATGCTACTTGTTGTCTTAGTGAGCTTTGTCAAATTGTTGTTACCTTTGGGTGAAACCTTCATGCTTCTAAGATAGAGATTCACGTACACACCACACTCACTTGCAATTCCTACACTAGGAGTTAGCAAATATTGCCATCATCCACCCACAAAATAAATACTCCATGTTCTATGATCTCCTCTCCAAATATCCTTGAATAGAGACATGGGCTATGCAAAAAGAAAAGCATGCCAAATAGCATGGCAAAAAGAAAGAAAAAAAGGCATGCCAAAGAGCATGGCAAAAATAAGAAATAAGAAAAGCATGCCAAGTGGCATGGCAAAAATATGAGCAAAAAATAGATAGCCCATGTTCTCGAAAATAAGTCAAGGAGAGGAAGAATGATCCCAAGGAGTTCCACCACATTCCACATTCCACGTTCCACTCCACATATTCCACACACTTGCACTTCTCGATATAAAGGTATGATTTGGTTCCCCAAAGATGTGGTCTTTGACTTAACAAAATATAAGATGCAAGTAGGCCTTCATCCTTTGTCCCTGAGGCACACAAAAAGCTTTGTTAGATTTTAGGATGAAAGAAGGCACAAGCCTTTGGTGAGGATACAAACACCACTTGAGGGATCAAGTGTACCAATTGTGGAAATAAATTTAAATTTTCAAAAATTGTGGAAACTCCGAGATGGGATCCTGAAAAGAGTAGGAGTGGAATAAAAATTGAGTTAAGTTGTTCAACCTTTCAACCACCCAAGACAAAGGAGATTTCTATAAGCCCATAGGTAAAATGGTGAGTTAAAACTTTGCCAATGATTCGAGTATTTTCGAGTACTAGTTGTTTATAAAGTTACCTGCAAGAAAATTGACATTGTAGCAACTCCTGATCCACTGAGCCTAAGTCTTTATCTTTGCTCGAGGACGAGCAAAGGTCTAAGCTTGGGGGAGCTTGTTGGCGGTCGTTACGGCACTTTTTCGACCACCATTACTCGGTAATAAAAGAGGATATATGTGACATTCCATGTACTTAGGTTTATTTCTAACAGAGTTCCATGAGTTTTGGTGAGTTACACTTGTGCAGGTACAATAACGAGAAATACGTGCTATAGGGGTCGGAATCGACCGATTCGTTCGAACGACTCCGTTCGGCCGGTTACCCCCCTTAGCCATACAGGACACCGGGACACGTCCACGTCATCGATGACCAAGCAACAACCGTGAGTGACACGTGGACGACCGCCACCTCAGTTCCGGGCCAAATCAACATGAAGAACATCAACCCAAGCCAGCCCAGGAGGTCCACAAGCGAGAGGCGATGCTGGGGAGGCCGGCCACGGGCCAGGCCCAGTTCGGCCGAACCCAGGACTTCGGCCAAACCGCCCCCAGCTGCCAAATCGACCAAGGGAGAGCATGCAAGCCATCTAGAATCCAAGGCGGTGGATCTGATGGTTCAGCCGAACTAGGCAGTTTGGCCGAACCAATCCATTCGCCCGAATCCCCTGGATTCGGCCGAATTGGCCGGTCCACCGCCTCTCACTCCCTTGGCTGCCACTCCACTCCCGCTGATGTGCTCAAGCTATAAATAGAGGAGTACCTCACTTGTTTCACACACACTCAAGCCAAGGAGCTCTCATTCCACTTAGTAGAGTTAGGATAGTTTAGTTGGGAGTTAGAGTTGAGTCAAGCTATGCCTCGGAGGTTCCGGAGTCATCTTCAGAAGCTCTGGTATAAGCTATTGTATCATTTCCTTTTCCTTTTGTAAGACTTTGAGTTATCAATATAGTTATCTTTATCACTTTGCTCTTGTCATTTATAGCTTGCTTCTACTTTAATCTAGTTGCTACTATATCATGTTTAGACTATAGTTAGTTGTAGCTCTAGTGCTTCTAGATCTTGATTAAGTCTTTGTCTTAGCTGGTTCTTCGATCTTGCTCAATACTTGTGGTGAATTGTCACTTGGGTATTGACAAGGTTACTTGCTCTTGCTAGCGGAGTAAGTAGTTGTTGACTAGTGTGGGAGTGGTTCCTAGACTAGCCAGTGGCCTTAGTTTGTCCCCGCGTCTACGGAGGTGGTAGACGCTAGGTGGTGACAGCCATATACGGCCTACGTAATCCATCACGTTCGTCGTGGCATGCAGGATCCCAGAGTGTAGGATTAGTGGCACCCCTTCTCATCCCTTTCTGCGTGTCATAGGTTCTATTGTCCCGATGCTAAGACATTAGAGTTAACCCTGATCTCTGAGTGCTGGCTCTTCAGCCACTGTATCTCTAAACCCGAGTGACATAGGTAGATAAAGTACCCAGGATTCCTCTATCTCTTCTCGTTGTCCTCCCAACTATCTATTCCTTCTTTTTCGTATCTGAGCCACCCTTGAGTTGTGTGTATTGGTATAACCACTCCTATCCAATACCGTTTATCCCCTGTCTTGCTAGTAGTGTACCCTTCTTTGATAGTCTCGAATATCTGTTTGCTAGTAATCTAGCCAAAGCTTCCCTGCGGAAATATAAATTACGATACCTCGGATTACTCCCTGGTGAAGTGCTACAGCGGTAATTCTGTGCGCTTGCATAATATTTATATATTTTACTGAGACATAAGAAAAACCTTTGAAACACTCCTTACCCTAGTACCTGGATTCACAATCCTGATATTGGATCGTAAGAAGTGCCAACAATGGTTAATACGGAACGTACTACGAGACATCTTACCTTGTCTTGTAGTAACAACTTTAACTATTTCAATGGAAGGTTCGGGTTGCCCTAGAATCTTCTTTGATTCAGCAACAGGAATAGCGGCAGCTAATTGAGCAACTTGAGTTTCTATCATTTTATTAAAGCTCAGTTGACTTTTCAAGGAAGAAGAGAATGATTCCAATTTAGCATCTATGCTTTCCAGGATTTTATCATTTGTGACAAAGTTTTTACTGATATTATCATTGATTTTAACCTGGCCTAGAACAATATCCTTAATAGAGAGATGATTATTGAAATTGCTGGAATTAGAGTTGTTACCTTGTTGAGATCTCTCAAATGAGAGATTTGGGCGCGAATTCCAGCCTTGATTGTCGTAGTTGTTCGGATGGTACCCGTTGTTGTTGGAGTTGTTGATGTAGTGGACATCTTCTCGCGTTTCGGGGCAATCACTCCCCGAATGGCCGGCATTGCCACAGACCTCGCACGTCATGCGAGCATCCATGGCTTGCACCGTTTCTTGAGCAGGGGCTCCAGCTTGTTCATCAAGAGGCCCATCTTGGCAGCGAGCATCTCCAATGCTTCAACTTGGTGGACTCCCCGGGTCCATGGTTGGGTGCGGTCATCGCCCCAACCTTGATTCTACACCATCTTCTCGATGAGGGCCTTCGCTTTGTTGTCCTCAAGCGAGAAGAAGGCACCTCCCGCAACAACATCCAAATACTCACGAGCAGAGGTCTTAAGCCCGTAATAAAAGGTTTGGATTATGAACAAACTCTGCATACCATAGTGTGGACAAGAAGATATATAGTCCTGGAGGCGTTCCCATGCCTCCGAGACTGTCTCATATTTTAACTGTTGGAAACTAGCAATTTTATTCCGGAGGGCGTTGGTTTTTCCAACCGAAAAGAATTTTAGCAAGAATGAATCTCCAGGAAGTGCATTTATCCCATGAATCTATAGCTTCACGGATAGCATAGAACCATTGCTTCACCTTACCCAATAATGAAAAGGGCATAAACGAAGGCGAATACATTGATACTTACTCCGTGTATGGTGAAGGTGTTGC
The DNA here is from genome assembly GCA_033239725.1 of Echinochloa phyllopogon. Classification (NCBI taxonomy): domain Eukaryota; kingdom Viridiplantae; phylum Streptophyta; class Magnoliopsida; order Poales; family Poaceae; genus Echinochloa; species Echinochloa phyllopogon. Next base: position 31,508,728 of record BTCW01000014.1, on the reverse strand, counting down.
AGATCTCCAGGAAGTGCTGAAGATGTGCGTTAGCATCCTCGTGAGGCTTGCAGCAGAACACGCTAGCCTGAACCATGTTGATGAGGGCTAGCTTGAGCTCGAATTAGCCATCTCCGACTGACGGAGTTGGTCCGACACGCACATTCTCGCTCGATGGAGCGGAGAACTCGCGGATTGTCTTGCCTCCCATCCTTGATGTAGATGTCGTGTCGACGGCGGGAAAGACTAGGCTCGTCGGAATGAGTTGCTTCTGAGGAGGTACGACACAAGTTCGAACTCTCCGCACAATTGACTCAGGATTATCTTGATAGTTTAACGGTAATTGGAAACCAGTCATGCACTGCTCTACTTCACAAGACCAACGAAGAGAGCAAGCTAAGATAGCTCAAGATAAACCCGCTTGAGTAGCTGTATACTCAACTAAGATAGCTCGAGATAAATGTTTAAAAGTATCTAGCCGCGCCAGAAATGCTTGTTGACACTTCTTACGATCCAATGTCAGGATTGTGAATCCCGGTACTGGTGCAAGGAATGTTCAGTGGTTTTTCTTATGGCTCAGTAAAATAAATAAATATTCTGCAAGCGCACAAAATTACCGCTGTAGCACTTCATCAGTGAGTAATTTGAGGTATCATAATTTATACTTCTGCAGGTTAGCTTTGGCAAGAGTACTAGCAAACAAGTAGTCGAGACTGTTAGAGAAGGGTACACTACTAACAAGAAAGGGGATAACGGTATTGGATAGGAGTGGATATACCATGACAAACAGCTCGAGAAGAGCAAAGGATTCCTAAATACTTGTCTATCTGGGTTACTCGGATAAAGAGATACAGAAGCTGAGGAATAGCTCGCATAGGCCAAGGCTAACTCTATTGTCTTAGCACAGGGATATAGACCCAGTGCGAAACGGAAATGGATGATAAGGGGTGCCACCAATTCTATGCTTGGGTTTCCTACGGGCCGAGCCAGGCGTGATGGACCACGAAGGCCATATAGGGTTGTCACCACCTAACGGCTACCACCTCGATGCCGCAAGGAAGCACTCCAAGGTCACTACCTAGTCTAGGTACCTCATGTACACAAGTCAATGACTACTTACTACGCTAGCAAGAGCAAGCAATCATGAAAATACCCTAGTGACAATTCACCGTAAGTACTCAGTAGAAACGAACAACAGTCTAAGACAAAAGACTTAAACAGGAACTGAAAGAACTAGAACCACAACAAGTATAGTCTAAACTTGAAATACTTGCAACTAGAATAAGCAAAAGCAAAGTATAAAATAACTTACACAAGATAACAAGATAACTATATTTATAACTCAAAGTCTTACAAAAGGAAAAAGGAAGCGATAGAAGAGCTAATACCAGAGCTTCTGAAGATCACTCTGGAACCTCCGAGGCACAGCTCGACTCAACTCTAACTCCAAGACTAAGTATCCTAACTCTAATAGAACAAGTGTAAATGAGCTGTTGGCTTGGTGTGTGCTGAAACTGGGCATTGGAAGCCTCCATTTGTGTAACACCAAAAAATGGTCCATTTAAAATTTTTAGTAATTAATTGGCTTTTATTTTAATTGTTCATATTTAATATAGGTTAAATGAATTATTTATGAAAATTAAAATCAAATATAAGTTGTAGAAATATTTTTGTTGCATTCATGCTGCTGCATTTAATTTTTGTATTGCTCGTGATTCAAACGAGAATTTAAATTTATCAAAATTCGAATTTGAATCACCTCGTTTGGAGCCCTAGAAAAGTTCTTTTGGTTAGAGTACACTTTTGCCCCTCCAACTCCTAGCCCGGCCTGTTTCTCTTCCCCCTACTCCTCTCTTGGCGTCGCAGCCCAGCGCCAATGTCGAGTCTAGCCTGCTCAGCACTCACCTCCACGGCCCACTCGGGCGGTCCACTTCAACTCCTGAAGTCCCTCGCGAGTCCACTTTCGCTCCTCCTACTCTCTTCCCCGCACAGCGCGCCAATTTCTCCCATAGCTTCAGCGTCACACCCCGGCCCAGCTCGCTCCCACCCTTTCTCTCCCTCTCTTCGCCCACCGACAGGGGCCCCAACCTATCAGGCCTTCCTTCAACCTCCAGCCCGCGCCCGAGCTGCTCCCGACCACATATCTCGCCGCTCCGGCCGGCTTTCCTAGCATCGCTTCGCGCCCGTGGGGCCCCACAAAGCTTCCACGAAGCTCCTGCTCCCGCTCCTTCCCTTCTTCGCGTCAGCCACACAAGGAAATTGTATCCCCCATATGGACAGGGGCAATTCACTGCCACCGCCGCGATTCGGGTGGCCCGCACATCGATGCTCACCCCTGAGCCCTATAAAAGCTGGCCCCCGTAGCCCCAATGCTACGCATCACCTCGCCACGAGCCCTCGGGCATCCCAGCACCCCTCCCCTCGCTTAGCGCCGCCGCCGGACTTTGGTCATCGATGGGCTCCATCACCGGAGCCACCTCACTTCAATTTGACCGCTCCAGAGGCCTTGCGCAGTGGTAAGCTTCGTCCCAAACCTCTCCCCATCCGTTTTCGCACGCCGTAGCCGGCCTCCCTGCGCTCGCCGTCGTCCGCCTCCCCTGCTCACCGCCGGCAGCCCTCACCACCGCGAGTCCCTCGACTTGGACACCCTGGTCGAGCTCGCCATGTCATCCTGCGTCCTTAGCACCAAGCCACACCCCAAACCGAGTTCCCTAGCTCGAGTTCAAGCCACGCCGGCGAAGCGCCGCCTTGGGGACTGCCAGCGCCGCACCCCCTGGGCGAGCCACAGCCGTCCGATCGGCATCCCACGGTCAGATTCAACCCCCACACCCGAGTCAAAATTAAGCCATACCGGTCAGCGCTGCTGACTTTGCAAAAGAACCCCTCCCTTTCCCGAGAATCAACCCGCGGTCTAGCTTAGTTCAAATCTATTTGCGGATAGGTCCTGATTTTATCAAATAGCCCCCTGCACTTTTTAAATATAGAACCCGCGGTCCTGAGTTTAGATATTTGCGAGTTAGCCCTCGGGTTTTAATGCGTAATTATGCATAGGTCCTCGATTTTCTTCAAATAAGCCCCTGGAACTTTTAAAAACTTGCCAACAGGTCCCTAGATCTTAGTTTTGCCATATCTTTTCCGTTTTAGCTCCGATTAGTGTGATTTTCGCGCTCATGTATTCGTAGTGAAGCGTAGAATTTTTCTAGAACCTTTATTTGTACTGTTTCTATTGTTTGGTGTATTGTTCTAGTAGATTATTATTTGTTTGCATGTATTGGTTTGCGTGCTCGCTTGTATGGTGATTCGTGTCCAGTCGGTGAGCCGTACGCTTTGGACTTCAAGTTCGGTGAGGACTTTCCGGAGCAGGACCCACAGCAGCAGCAGCAGCCGCTCTTCGAGGAAGGCAAGTTATAGCACGGACAATCCTTGCTACCTACCCACTTGTAATAAATTATTTCAAACATGCATGTGTCTAAATTGATGTCGCATTAAGGTTGTACCTAGTTTTGATTATCATGTCTTTGTTTACCTTGGGTTTATGCATATGGGTAGATTTTGCTATGCACAGCTACTATCACTATTATTTAACTGTTAATTTTGAATTAATGGTTCACTTTAATATTAATGATAAAACTTGCTTTTTAGCAACATGGATTAGGGAACTGGAGCATGTGTTGTGTGCTTTGCTCCAGTGTCTCTCCGTAAGGTCCGGTTCTTAAAGCGGCAACCCAGGACCATGTCACCACCGCTAGAACTATTATGGCTCTGGTCTTGGTTATGTAACTTGTACGTCTCTAGCTTGTCAGTGGTTACCGGAGTGGCCGACGGTGCTATGAGAACCACTCGTGAGTGTATGGTTTGATCCACCGAGGAGGGGTGATCCGTCGGCTATGCCCCCGTGGGGCACAGTCCCGTGTTGGGAGTCCCTGCAATGGGGAACTCCACACGTTGCGCTTTGTTGGGTGTGACGCCCGCGCTCTGGACGCCATCGACCCCCTTATGGTGTGACTCCGTAGGCGTACGTCGATCTCGGTGCCTAGGGCCATACTACCCGTGTTGTACCATAGCGGCCACTGTCTTGTTAGGGTGTCTTGTGAAAAACCTCGTAGCGTCCCTATCCGGTCACACCTCGAAAGTGTGATTCGTGAGGTCTGATCCACCTCCGTGTGGTTGGGTTTAAAGTTCTTTTGAGCTTTTACGTGACTGGTGGGTAAAGGGTGAAACCTCTGCAAAGTGTAAATCTATCATGATAGCCTTGCTCAGGGTCACGAGCGGCCTGGATCCTTTTTGATTAGAAGATGATGTTTATTAATATTTAATGTCACTTATACTTATTTAATTGGGTTACAACTGGGTTTCAATCACTTGTAGTAAATTGGTAAATGTTAAAATAACCAACTAAAAATGCTAATGCAGTTAATCCGTGTCTAGCCTATTTTGAGCCTTCATACCCGTTCTATACTTGCTAAGTAATTGTTTACTTACACTTATCATTTTATTCAACAAAATCACAGATGGGTAAACAGATTGAGCTGGGCACGAGTCTGCTGCTGAGTTTCCCAAAGATTTACCGTACTACTGAGCTGTGGTCTCCCAGTCAGAGTCCCTGTGGATTGCGGCTCCATTAGTTTGAGAGTTTATCAGTCTTCCACTGTTATTGCTTAGATAATTTATGAAGCACTCTCATGTAAACACTTTATTTAATGAAGAATTTATTCCAGCATATGTTCTCTGTTAATCATATTTGTTTGCTATATGTGTACTATGACTTCCTGGGCACACATATGTCCGCATTCGGGTTTTTGTGAAAATTCGGGTGTGACAATTTATAGTGGTCCAAAGGCGGTTGAGTGGAGTAACCGCCAAGGGACCATGAGGGCGGTTCCGGCCAGTTCGGCCGAACTAGATAGGTTCGGCCGAACCAGTCCAGTTCGGCCAAACCCTTGGATGCACCACCTCTTGCTTTGACATGGTGGATTTGATCCTGGCTCAGCTTCATGCACTGGGGGTAGTTCATCTGAACTGGGCTTCCATCCTAGTAAGCCCCCCGTGCACCGGCTTTGGTCCTGGGCAGTCCTAGATGACTTGTACGTGGTGGATTTTTGTTGTTTTTGGCCCAGAGATGATGTGGCGGTGGTCCACATGGCCTGCACGGTCATTGCTTGGTCACTGCTGACGTGGACGGCCTTCTGGTTGTGCTTTGCTTCATGTACGACTAAGGGGGGTAATCGGCCGAATCAAGTCGTTCTGCCGAATCGGTCAATTCCGACCCCTATAGCACGTATTTGTTGATATTGTACCTACACAATGGATACACACCAAAACTCATGGAACTTTATTAGAAATAAACCTAAATGCAAGGAATGTCACATATAACCTCTTTTATTCCATAGTATTGGTGGTCGAAAACGTGTCGTAACGACCGCCAACAGGAGGATACACCCAATGAATGCACCTAATCGGTACACACCATTGAACTACTCTGTGAAGATGATGGAAGACTACTTTGAACCTCCGACTACTCTAAAGAGTAGTTGGAGGCTCAGGGGCTACACCCATTGGGTGCATCAAAGATGCACTCCAATATAAACAACTTGGTATGAAGACAGGAGCATCTTGAACTTCACCTCAATTACTCGAATCATCAGGGATGAGATCTTGAAGGTGATTAGTGGATTCAAGACTTGGAGTGAAGCCACAAGAAGCTCGGGAGCTTGTGGGACTAGGAACCCTAGGGCCAATCACGTACGAGATTAAACTACTCGGTAGAGTAGTCTGACACGATTACTCCATGAAGCAGTCGGCTATGGTGCAAGACGGCGTAGTTGGCTCAGAGGACTAGTGGTGTACTATTAGGAGAGTCCCCAAAGTACCCTGTTGTAGTACTCCTTCTTGCATACGACTAAGATCGTGTAACCGACTTGTAACTCTGCTCCCCATACATATAAGGTGGAGCAGGGACCCTCCAAAACAACACAATTCATATGCAAGGCAATACATCATACGAGACGTAGGGTATTACGCTCTTAGCGGCCCGAACGTGTCTAAAATCTATCTCGTGTGTGCACCACCGTTCCTAGAACTCGGCGAGACCCATGATACTACTCAATGAGGTACCCTAGGCAGGTACTCGGTCGTTAAACACCGATAGGAACTAAGCTTTAATATTGTAGCAACTCCTAATCCACCGAGCCTAAGTTGTTATCTTTGCTCGAGTACGAGCAAAGGTCTATGCTTGGGGGAGCTTGTTGGCGGCCATTACGGCACATTTTTGACCACCAATTCTCGGGAATAAATGAGGTTATATGTCATTCCATGCACATAGGTTTATTTCTAATAAAGTTCTATGAGTTTTGGTGAGTATCCAGTGTGCACGTGCAATATTGATAAATATGTGTTTAAGGGGTTAGAATTGGCCAGTTCGGCCGAACGACTTGGTTCGGCCAGGTTACCCCCCTTAGCTATAAACTTTCCATGAAGCAAAGCACAACCAGGAGGTCTCATGCACAAGATCCACATCAGTGATGACCGAGCAATGACAGTGCATGTTGCCAAGTGGATCAATGACATCACCAATCCAGGGCAAACAAGCACAACCCCGGCCAAGTGGACGCAATCCAAGACGTCCACATGCATAGGCGGTGCAACGGAGGCTATGGCCAGTTCAGCCAATTCAGGTTGGTTCTCCTGAACTGGAACCACCTCACAACTGCCTCCAGAAGCAAATTAGGACCATGGGAAGCAAGTCAGCGAAGATCCACGGTTCGGCCGAACTGAGGGAGTTCGGCCGAACTGAGGGAGTTCGGCCGAACTGGCCGGTGCACTGCCACTCGGTCCCTTGGTTGCTACTCTTCCTCCACCGCCTCCAAGTCCCTAAAAATGCATGTCTTCACCCCCTGGTTCAGACACGCGAAGTCAAGGAGCTCCATTTCTCACTTGTTCTAGTAAAGTTAGGGTAGTTAGTTTGGGAGTTAGAGTTGAGTCGAGGTGTGCCTCGGAGGTTTCGGAGTCATCTTTAGAAGATCTGGTATAAGCTCTTGTATCTTTTACTTTTCCTTTTGTAAGACTTTGAGTTATCCATATAGATCATCTTTATCATTTTATCTGAGTCATTTATATCTTGCCTCTACTTTAGTTGCAAGTATTTCGTGTCTAGACTATAGTCGGTTGTGGTTTTAGTTCTTCTAGTTCTTGTTTAAGTCTTTGTCTTAGCTAGTTATTCATTTCTGTTCAATACTTATGGTCAATTGTCACTGGGGTATTGACAGGATTGCTTGCTCTTGCTAGTGGAGTGAGTAGTTATTGGCTAGTGTAGGCGTGGTGCCCAGACTAGACAGTAGCGTTAGTTTGAATCTGAGTCCACGGTTGTGTGGTAGCTATTAGGTGGTGACAGCCCTATACGGCCTATGTAGTCCACCACGTCCGACTCGACCAGTAGGAGCCTTCTGTGGTTATTGGCAACACCCCTTCTCATCCCTTTCCGTGGGTTGTAGGATCTTTTTCTCGATGCTAAGGCGATAGAGTTAACCTTGACCTTCAGGTGCTGTTCTTCAACCTCTGTATCTCTTTACCCAAGGGATCCAGATAGATAAAGTACCTAGGAATTTTTTTCTCATCTCGTTGTCCTGCCTGCTAGCTAGTCCTTCTCTATCCTATCTGAGTTACCATTGAGCTGTGTGTCATGGTCCTTCACTCTTATCAATACCATTATCCCCCATCTTGACGGTAGTGTATTCCTCTATGATAGTCTCGGGTATGTGTTCACTAGTACTCTTGACATAAGTTTGCCTGTGGAAAATATAAATTACGATACCTCAGATTACTCCCTCATGAAGTGCTACAACAGTGATTTTGTGCGCTTGCAGAATATTTATTTATTTCACTAAGCCATAAGAAAAACCACTAAAACACTTTGTGCACCAGCACCGGGATTCACAATAGTGATAGTGGACCATAAGAATTGTAAACATAGATGCTTTTGGCAAAACAAACCCCTCCGCCAAAAAGCCTTGCATGACTAGGAGTCGGTGACTTAGAGTTTTCACCCGTCGGGTAAGTCTTGCTGAGTATTAGTATACTCAGCCTTCCTTGTGGCTATATATTTCATGTACTTTATTGGAATTGGTTTCTAGCTTGACTTGGCCGTGCCACCTCACTCCGGGATGGACGGTTGAGTGGGACCCGTCCTCAGCTGGCAAGGATCGTGGTGAGTGATGTCATGGGAGGCTTCCTCATGATGTCACATGTATCGTCGATTAGACTTCATTTAATTTCCGTTGCTTTATGTTGAACTCTGAACTACTTTACATTTGAACTCTATTCGTAATAAATTAATGTGGACCTCCGTGTTGTAATAATTTGGATTGAAGTAATCTGTGGACTCATCTTTGTACGGGTATTTGTATGATTTGTTTTGATCTTGAAATATGTGGTTGTATAGGGTGAAACCCGACAGACGGCCATCTTAATCCAATTTAATTGTCGGATCGCGTTCAAGGTAATGTAAGCACACTTTTATTGGGCTGAGATAGGCGGTTCTGCCATAACCTCATTGCTGATTTAACTGAGACTTTCAACAATCTCGTAGTTTACCAGTGGAAATTGAACCCGACTAAATGCATTTTCAGCGTACCGTCAGGGAACCTCCTGGGATTCGTGGTCAGCCACAGATGAATTGAGGCAAATCCATCTATGATTTCTACAATCACCAACATGGAGGTAACAAAGAATGTCAAGGATGTGCAAAAGCTCACTAGCTGCATCGTAACCCTTAATCGGTTTATTTTAAGGCTCAGAGAAAATGGACTCCCTTTCTTCAAACTACTCGAGAAACAAGACCAGTTCGTTTGGACTGAAGAGGCAAATTCTACCTTTGAGGTACTCAAGGATTACCTATCTAACCCCCTAGTACTCACGACACCTTTTTTGTACATTACAGCTACTACACACGTGGTCAGTACAGTTATTGTCAATGAAACACAAGAAGGCCACATATTTCCAGTACAAAGGCCTATTTACTACATCAGTGAAGTACTCTCAGAGTCCAAGATACGCTACCCTCAAGTCCAGAAGCTCCTCTACGTAGTTTTTAGCACTGCACGAAAACTAAGACACTACTTACACAACTTTCATGTTACAGTGGTTACAAAATTTCCAATTGGAGAAAATTTCAACAACCCGGATGCGACTAGATGAATATCAAAGTGGAAAGCAGAACTTGCAGCCTACACCATCAACTTCGTTCCCCAGACAGCTATCAAATCTCAAGTTCTTGTTGATTTCACAGTGGAGTGGATAGAAGTCCAGTACTCCAGATCGATTACTCACTTAGAGCACTGGGTTATGTATGTCGATGGTTCTCTAAAGCTAGAAGGGGCGGGAGCTGGTGTTCTATTTATATCACCAAAAGATGATCAGCTCAATTATGTTCTGTAAATCAAGTTCAAAGCTACTAACAATGAAGCTGAGTATGAGGCTATGTTGCATGGGCTCCGACTGGCCGCATCACTCAGTATCAAATGACTAGTTGTTTGGTGACTCTACAGTAGCAATTAATCATGTCAACAAAGACTGGGACTGCTCTAAAGAGACTATGGAGGTGTATTGTGCAGAAGTTTGCAAACTAGAGCATAATTTCCAGGGCTTGGAATTCCATCATGTTGTATGCGACAACAATGTTGCTGCCGATGCCTTATCCAATCTAGGATCTCACCGCGCAGATGTACCAGCGGTAGTTTTTGTTCATGAATTACATAAGCCATGCATTAAGGAGTCAGCACCCAAACCAAGTACTCTTGATCAGCCACTACCAGATCAACATGTCATGGTTATTGTTATTGATTGGACCTTACTGTTCATCGAGTACTTGAAGCAATAGAAGGCACCAAAAGATGACAACAAAAGAGCACACATCATACGTCGAGCAAAAAACTACATCATGGTGGATACAATTTTATCCCGACTAACGTGTTGATGAAGTGCATCAAAGCAGATGAAGGACGACCATTGTTAGCTGAAATTCATGGAGGTGTATGTGGCAATCATGCCACATCCCGCACACTAGTTGGAAAAGTTTACATGCCTAGTTTTCCTGGCCATCAGCTAAAGCAGACGCGGAAGAACTGGTCAAGAAATGCCAGGGTTATCAATTCTTTGCTCGGCAGACTCATGTTCCAGCTCATGACCTTAACACTATACCCCTGTCTTGGCCTTTCACTTGCTGGGGTCTAGACCTTATTGGTCACTTGGCAAAAGTTCTGGGAGGATTCGAGTGGCTTATCGTAGCCATCGACAAGTCTACCAAGTAGATTGAAGCTCAGCCGTTGGTCAAGGCGACTGCTGAAAACATAATCAAATTCTTTGACACGATTGTTCAATGTTTTGGAGTTCCAAACTCCATCATCACTGACCTGGGATCATTTTTCATCACAGAGTATTTTGACAAGTATACGATCTCAATCAACTATGCTTCGGTGGCTCACCCTCGTGCCAATGGACAAGTTGAGAAGGCCAATGGTCTGCTACTCCGGGGCTAAAGCCTACATTAAATGAACCATTAAAGAAATATGGAGGCAAGTAGGCTAAAGAATTACCAGCTGTACTCTGGGGGCTATGCACTCAGCCAAGTCATGACACAGGACAGTCACCTTATTTTCTAGTCTATGGGTCTAAAGCAGTTTTACCTGCTGATCTCCTTTGGGAAGCTCCAAGACTAGAAAACTATGATGAGACATTAGCTCAGCAAGAAAGATTTCAAGATGTTGATGGAATTGAAGAGGCACGAGTAGCGGCACTCATCCATAACACTCGATCTCTCAAAGGATTGCGATGCTATGATCAACGCTCTATACAACCACGATCGTTTATTATTGGGGACTTAGTGCTTCGGCGCATCCAGAAATAGGACAACCTCCACAAACTCGCTTCAAGATGGGAAGGACTATTCATTGTGAAGCAAGTCACTGGCGTCAGATCTTATTGTCTACAGATAGAATAGGGTGAAGATTTGCCAAATGCATGGAATATAGAGCATCTACGGAAGTTTGACCCATAGAGTAAACTTTTCTTTTTGCTACTTCCATGTACAACCGTTGAAGTGTATTCAACAAAGAATATTCATTCCTGTCAACAACAGTTGTAGTGTCTTTTTTATGTTCCTCTTCTCTAGAAGAACCCTTTTAAAAGGGCCCTAAGTAGTTTGTCTTCCATAGACATCAGTCATGGCAGACTATAAGGGTAAACAAAACAAGGTGGTAGGGTCCAAGACTACTATATCAGAGTGGCAGAAGCCCATGGAGTCTCCGTGGAGTAGTTCCAACATGTACAAGGTCCTAGGAACAAGCCCCCTCTCCTCCTCGTCCTAGCAAGGCTTTTATTAAAAAGTTTGAGGAATTTCTGTTGCACTTCTTTGAGCATAGACTTGCATCAGACTCCTCGTCTTCTTCCACTAAGGGTACTCAACAGAAGCCTAACCCAAAGTGATTGTGTACTTTAGTACTTACTAAGCTTAAATCCAATAAAGACTACTTGCCCTAGATGCAAAGTAGTAGTGCTCTGTGGCATGCCTTAGCAGCCTAAGTTTTTATTTTGGTCTTTTATGGATTATTTTGGTACTTTATTCTTGTACGCACTAGCCTACATAAATAAACTCAAGCTCTTAAGCTTGCTTTGGACTAAGTACTCATGTTAGCTCTAAGGAGTTCATGAAAGCTTCAGCTACGGGCTCTATGTTGGCGGTCGTTACAGCCCAAATCCGACCACCAATACTCGGTAATAAATGAGGTTATATGCAACATTCCATGTACTTAGGTTTTATTTCTAATAAAGTTCCATGAGTTTTGGTGAGTGTCACTTGTGCAGGTACAACTACGACAAATACGCGCTATTGGGGCCAAAAATGACCGAATCGGCCGAACGACTCCGTTCGGCCGGTTACCCCTCTTAGCCGTACAGACCACCGGGAGCTGTCTACGTCACCGATGACCAAGCAAACACGATGCACGACACGTGGATGACCGCCAACACGTCCCTGAGCACCGACACGTCAACCTGGGCCGAATCAAGACAAGTCCAAGCAGTAGAGGTCGGCCCAGGAGGGACCCAGAGCCGAAGGCGGTGCAGGGGGGCGGGCCTGGGCTCCCAGCCCAGTTCGGCCAAACTGGGGGGTTCGCCCGAACCGCCCCCAGTTGCCCAACCAACTCTAGGGGATGCATCTCGGCCGTAGGTGGCTAAGGCGGTGGATCGGGCGTTCGGTCGAACCGACCCTCTCGGCCGAAACGACCGGCAACCGCCTCTGCCCCCTCCCTTGGCCGTTACCCTACCTGAACCGACCCTGGAGCACTATATATAGGACCTTACACTTCACTTGTAAACACATAACAAGCCAAGGAGCTCATTTCCACTTTCATTCCAATAGAGTTAGGATAGTTTAGTTGGGAGTTAGAGTTGAGTCGAGCTTGCCTCAGAGGTTCCGGAGTCATCTTCAGAAGCTCTGGTAATAGCTCTTGTATCTTTTACTTTTCCTTTTGTAAGACATTGAGTATCAATATAGTTATCTTTATCACTTTGCCTTTGTCATTTATATCTCGCTTCTACTTTATCCTAGTTGCAGCTATATCTTGTTTAGACTATAGTCAGTTATAGTTCTAGTGCTTGTAGTCTTGTTTAAGTCTTTGTCTTGGATGGTTCTTCGATCTTGCTTGATACTGGAGGTGAATTGTCACCAAAAGTATTGACAAGGTTGCTTGCTCTTGCTAGCAGAGTAAGTAGTCATTGTCTAGTGTAGGAGTGGTTCCTAGACTAGTCAGTGGCCTTAGTTTATTCCCGTCGCAACGGAGGTGGTAGCCGGGAGGTGGTGACAGCCCTTTCGGTCTTCGTAGCCCATCACGTTAGTTCCGGTCCGTAGGATTCCCCAGTTGGGAAATAGTGGCACCCCTTCTCATCCCTTTCTGTGTGTTCACCGGTTCCCTTGTCCCGAAGCTAAGACATTAGAGTTATCCCAGATCTCCTAGTGCTGGTTCTGTAGCCGCTGTATCTCTAAGCTAGAGTGACATAGGTAGATAAAGAATCCAGGAGTCCTCTATCTCTTCTCGTTGTCCTCCCAGCTATCTATCTCTTCTCTCCCTTACCTGAGTATCCCTTGAGCTGTGTGTCCGGTATATCCACTCCTATCCAATACCGTTATCCCTTGTCTTGTTTAGTTGTGTACCCTTCTCTGATAGTCTCGAATATCTGTTCACTAGTAATCTTGCCAAAGCTTCCCTGCGGAAATATAAATTACGATACCTCGGGATACTCCCAGGTGAAGTGCTATAGCGGTGATTCTGTGCGCTTGCAGAATATTTCTATATTTTACTAAGCCATACGGAAAACCACTGAAACACTCCTTACCCTAGTACCAGGATTCTCAATTCTGATATTGGATCGTAAGAAGTGCCAACAAGCATTTCTGGCGCCGTTGCCGGGGACGTCTTTGGCTAGATTACTTTTGAATTTTTATCTTGAGCTATCTTAGTTGAGTACCGCTACTCAAGCGGGTTTATGCTTGCTCTGTTCGTTGGTCTTTGTGGAACAGAGCAGTGCATGACTGGTTTCCAACTACCGTCAAACTTCCAAGAACATCCGGAGTCACTTGTGAGGAAAGTACGACCCCGTGTTGTACCTCCTCAGAAGCAACTCCTTCTGACAAACCCAGTCCTTCCCGTCGTTGACCAGGCTACCTCGAGGATGGCAACCAAGACGATCCGTGAGTTCTCCGCTCCATTAAGCGAGAACGTACGTGTCGGACCAGCTCCGCCAGTCGGAGATGGTAACTTCGAGCTGAAGCCAGCCCTCATCAACATGGTACAGGCTAGCCCATTCTGCGGCAAGCCACACGAAGATGCCAATGCTCATCTCCAGCATTTCTTGGAGATTTGCAACACCTTCACCATCCGCGGAGTAAGTATCGATGCCATTCGCCTTCATTTATTTCCATTCTCATTATTAGGCAAGGCGAAACAATGGTTTTATGCTAACCGCGAAGCAATAGATACCTAGGATAAATGCACTAGCGCTTTCTTGCTAAAATTCTTTCCGGTTGGGAAAACCAATGCCCTCCGGAACAAAATAGCTAGTTTCCAGCAGCTAAAAGATGAAACAGTATGCAGAGTTGGTTCATAATCCAAACTTTCTATCACGGGCTGAGAAATTATGCCCGTGAGTACATGGATGCTGCTGCTGGAGGCTCGTTCTTCTCTCTTGAGGAGAGTCGTGCGAAGGCCCTCATAGAGAAGATGGTCGAGAACCAAGGTTGGTCCGATGATCGGACTCAACCAAAGACCCGAGGAGTTCACCAAGTTGAAGCTCTGGACATGCTCGCTGCCAAGTGGGACCTCCTGATGAAGAAACTGGAAGCCCCTGCTCAAGAAACGGTGCAAGCCATGGACGCTCGCATGACCTGCGAAGTCTGTGGCAACACTGGCCATTCGGGGAATGACTGCCCCGAAACGCGAGAAGATGCCCACTACGTCAACAACTCCAACAATAACGGGTACCGACCGAACAACTACGGCAACCAAGGCTGGAATCCGTGCCCAAACCTCCCTTTTGAGAGGCCTCAACAAGGTAACAATTTCAATTCCAGCAATTTCAATAACCTGCCGTCTCTTAGAGAACTTGTGTTTGGCCAGATGAAAATAACTGAAAACATCAATAAAAAGCTTGCTGCTAATGATAAAACACTGGAAAGCATAGACTCTAGGATGGAATCATTTTCTTCCGCCATGAAAAATCAGCTGAGCTTTAATAAAATGATAGAAACTCAAGTCGCTCAGTTAGCTGCTGCCGTTCCTGTCACTGAATCGGGGAAGATTCCGGGGCAACCCGAACCTTCCATCGAGACAGTGAAAGCCGTCACTACAAGGCATGGTAAGATGCCTCGTAGTGTCTTCCGTACTAACCACGCAGGGAAGGTCGCACGTATCCAAGTGCTGACACCAAGATGGACCTACCTGCCGAGAGCTGCAAAAAGGGCGATCATCAAGACCTCTCCGGATAGGAAGGAAGATCCCGGAGTGCCCATCATCCAGTGCACGATCTGGAATCGTCGCATTGATGATGCACTCTGTGATCTGGGGGCAAGCGTCAACATCATGTCTAAGGTATTATTTAAGAAAATATGCTACCCTACTTTGTCACCTACTACTGCCCAGGTACAGCTTGCGGACTCAACCATCCGCTACCCCGAGGGGGTGATCGAGAATGTACCGGTCCGGATGTGGGGACGATATGTCCCTGTGGACTTTGTTGTCCTCGACACGAGGAACGAGCATTCGTTTCCCCTTGTGTTGGGCCGACCATTCTTGAACACCACCCGGGCTAGGATCGATATGGATGCGAGATAAATCTCGTTCCGTATCGACGGAAGGTTGACTTACTTCGGGAAGAAAAGAAGACAAAGCCACTCACACCGGAGCAGAGAAGTGCTGAATGTTTCCTTAAGGCTCTCATTAATGGAGAGCTGGAAATACTCGGTGGTGAGCAGCTCAAGTGGAACGAGCCGACAAAACCGACAAGTGCAGAAGAAATGGATTTCCTCGTAAAGAAATACGAGGAAGAGCAAGCCCTCTGGAATTCTCTGGAGACGCCGATCCCACCGCCACCGACACCAAAGAAGAAGAATAAGAAGATGTGGCGGAAGAAGGTTGCATCATCCGAGTCGTCCACTCCGGGACCGGACGATGACAAAAGCAAATGAAGACAGGAGAAGTCCCGCTCACGGACTTAAAAGCTGAGCTCTCGCCGCGAGGAAAACCGGTATGTATCCCATATTTCCCTTCCAAGTTTTAAATTCTCAATTGCATTTGCATGTTTCCCTTTCCAAAATAAATGAACCACTTGAGTAATTAATTTGAGAGAGAGTAGAAAATTTTGCAAGCTTGGTTAGAAATAATTGGACACATGCTGAAATTTTACCTAGGGTGGATGCAATTGATAACTTTTATCATTTTCATCCCTTCTAGAACATCTCCAATTATTTACCATCACCACCAACCAGCACCAAACATGTCTACCCCACTAAAATTGGCTGCACACTCACCAATTATCACAAACATGGCAGCATGGGGGTGACTCCACTAAAATCCACTTTGGTCATGTCAATTTTGCATCTCACCTACCACTAACTCCACTCACATGACTTAAAAATTTTGTGGCCACACATTTTGGCGTGGAATCAAAGCAAAGGAGGGGGCTGCACTCACATGGAGTGGCCAGGCCACACCCTCCCGGTCCGGCCGAACCAGGCCATTCGGCCGAACCAGGGGCCTGCCCCCCCTCGGCCTATAAATGCTCATGCAAGCTTGTGAGCTCCTCACACACTCATTCACTCAGAAAAATTCTGCTAGGAGCTCTCTCCCTCTCTCTCAAGTCCTTTGCTCTAGTGCTTGCTCAAGTTCTTCCCAAGTTCTTGCTCAAGTTTTGGTTTACTTGCATCACTAGAAAATCCCAAAAAAAAATATTTTGCTTTGGTTGTGACCTTTGTGCTGAAATTCTGGACGATTTTGTGGTGGTCACCGACACCCAAAAGAACGACTAACCTTTTGTGGTGGTTTTCATCCCCGCAAGAACGACTAACTATCTCGAACGACTGACTTGATTTTCTTGTGCTAATCATATATATATTCAGTCCTTCGGGTAGTTGTTGTTGCACTAACCTTTTGCAGGAATCATGTCGAAGTTCTTCACGTCGCTCCGTCGTTCCGCCCGGCTAGGCCGACGATCGGACGATGCTGGGAGCTTCCCAGCTCCGTCCCGAGGCTCGAGCCGAATGGACACGGATGAGCACGGAGCCGCCGGCTCGGGATGGGGCCATACCACGCCCCTGGCCAGGCAGCTCATGAGTGAGAGCGACATTAACCTTAGAACAGAAAGGGAGTAGAACACCTTCAACGAGCTTTGGCTGAAGGAGTTCGAGCACACCCGTGTGTTTGAGCAAGACTTGCTCAGGGACACGGGGATGGATGTAGAGTTCACAGAAATCTTCCAAGCCATTGGCTGGGAGAATTTCTGGCACATCAACGAAGAAGATTCGTACCTGCTCACCCTTGAATTCCTCTCGACTTTAGTTTCTGAAACTGGGGGGATTCGTTTCCGATTCTTCAACCAAGAGTTCTTCTGCTCTTGGAGGGATTTTAGTTGGGGTCTTTGATTTTCAAGCCGTTGTTCCTTAGACCCGAACAAAGCGCTTAAAAGATTTGACCGGGTGGCATTTTGGAAAAAGATTTCGGTGAATACCAACTGTCATGCGCCATGCACGAACAACAAACATAACCCCACTTTGCGTTTCATGCATCGTTGGGTGTCTATGACGGTATTCCCCCGGGCAGATTTGCGCCCTGTCAACACCATCGAGTTGCGGGTTCTTTTTGCCATGGTCAAGCAGATTCCCTATTCACCTGTGAAAGACATGGTTGGTCACTGGTTGTCTCATATTTCACGTGCGGGTAGCATGGCGATGACTTCTCTAGTCACTCGCCTCGCTAACCACCTGGGCGTCCTTCAAGGCGCCTGGCTCACGTACATCGAGACAGCGCGTTCCGTCGTGGATACCGAGCACTTCGTGCAGGCCCACATGATACGTGTTGGCACTCCTTACGGCCTACAGATAAATCCGCAAGCGGAGGGATACCGATGTAGCTTTCACTCGGGAGTATTCCAAGGTATCGATTTCCACGGGGAACGAGAAGTGTACTAATCCTAAACTAAGTTGTCCTAGGTAGATGGAGTGGATGAATGAAATGGATGAGGTGGATGACGACAACAAGGAGAGAAGAGAAGAGGTAGGAGGGTAGAGAGGGTACAGGTCTGGTAAGGGTATTCTACCGATTGACTGAGCAGAGCAGAAGATACAGATAGATACTTGCTTCGGGACTACAGAGCCTCCGACACACAGAAAGGGATGAGAAGGGGTGCCGGTTACCCTGAACCTTGGGTCCTAGGACACCGGAACTAACGTGATGGACTACGAAGACCGAAAGGGCTGTCACCACCTTACGGCTACCACCTCCGTTGCGACGGGCAGAAACTAAGGTTACTGGCAAGTCTAGGAACCACTCCTACACTAGTCAATAACTACTTATCTCCTATAGCAAGATAAGCACCCAAGCTAAGCAACCAGTATACAGTTATATCAATCAACTAAGCATTGAACGAAGAACGAGACAAGTATATAAATGTAAGAACTAAATGCTCAATTAATCAGAGAGAGATACAAGAGTTACCAGACATGACCCGGATGTCACTCGAAGGAGAGCCGCATCCGTAGAGGTACAGCGGGAAGAGGGGCCAACACTCCGGCTCCTCTCCGGGACGCTCACCTCTCCTCTCTCCCTATTTCTACTGAGTGGCAGAACCTAGCGACGCCTACTCTTCTTCTTCTCTTGTGTTGTGTGTTGCAGGTGAAGGAGGGCCTCTATTTATAGTGCCCAGGGTTGGTTTGAAGAGGAGTGGTAGCCACGCAACCCTGGAACGGTAGGAGGTCGGTTCGGGCGAAAATCCCTATTCGGCCGAACTGTAGGATTCGGCCGAACCGGTGGATGCACCGACCAGGGCTCCTACGGCCTTGATTTGCCCCTAGGAGGCGGTTTCCAGGGTCGGTTGCATGGGGACATGCCTTGGGCTGGTTCGGCCGAACCAATCCGTTCGCCCGACCTGGGTTTTTGGCCCAGCAGCGCTCCCCTGCACCGCCTCTCCCTCCTGGACCCTCTGGGCTGCCTTATCTTGGTGTTCTTCGTGCTCTTTTGGCCCAGAGGTGACGTGGCGATGGTCCACTTGTCATGTCCGGTCACTGCTTGGTTGTCGGTGATGTGGACGGCCTCCCGATCGTGCTCCGCGTTGGGTATGGTTAAGGGGGGTAACCGGCCGAATTGTGTTGTTCGGTCGAATCGGTCATTTCTGACCCCTATAGCTCATGTTTCTCCATTTTGTACCTGCACAATGGACAATCACCAAAACTTCTGGAAATTGTTAGTGGTAAGCCCTATAGCTATGGTGTGTGATTCCATTGTGTTCATTTTATACTCGGTTGGAGGTCGGGAATTGGTCTGTAACGACCGCCAACAAGCTCCTCCAAGCTTAGACCTTTGCTCGTCCTCGAGCAAAGATAAAAACTTAGGCTCGGTGGATCAGGAGTTGCTACAATGTCATTTCTCTTGCAGGTAACTTTATAAACAACTAGCAAGGTATAATTCACCATTTTACCTATGGGGCTTATAGCAATCTCCTTATCTTGGGGGGTTGAAAGAATGAATAGTTTAACTTAGTTTTATTCCACCCTACTCTTTTCAGGATCCTATCTCGGAGTTTTCACCCTTTTGTGAAAAGATAAATTGTTCCTCATTGGCTCACTCAATCGCTCAAGTGTATTTGAATCCTCACCAAAGGCTTTGCCTTCTTTTTATCCTAACATCTAATTTGGCTTCTTGTGTGGCTCAGGGACAAAGGATGAAGGCATACAAGCATCTTATATTTTGCTAAGTCAAAGACCGGACCTTAGGAGAATCAAATCACACTCTTAGATCGAGAAGTGCAAGTGTGTGAAATATGCGGAGTGGAATATGTGGAGTGGAATTTGGTGGAACTTCATGGAATGATTCTTCCTCTAATTTATTTATTTTTTGAGAGCATGGGCTATCTTTTATTCCCTTTTTTTTGCCATGCCTTTTTGGCATGCTTTTCTTTTTCTTTTTGCATAGCCCATGCCTCTACTTCAAAGGTATTTGGAGAGGGAATCAGAGAACATGAAGTTTATTTTTGTGGAATGGATGATGGCATGGTTTTGCCAACTCCCAGTGTAGGAATTGCAAGTGAGAGGTGGAGTGTTTGTGAATCTCGATCTTGAAAGCATGAAAGATCCCTCAAAGGTTACAACAATTTGACAAGGCTCACTAAGATGACAAGCAGCGTATGGTAGAAAGTTTAGAACTAATACTATCATATGGCTCTGGTAGGAATTTTTGACCAATGAGGAACTTTGTTTTATTTTTGAAAACATAAACATCCGAGATTTTCACCATACTAAGAGCCGAAATAGAATTCAACCGAAGTCTCACTATATCAATCCCCACAACAACCGAGACTTGGAATAAGGCA
The DNA here is from genome assembly GCA_033239725.1 of Echinochloa phyllopogon. Lineage (NCBI taxonomy): Eukaryota > Viridiplantae > Streptophyta > Magnoliopsida > Poales > Poaceae > Echinochloa > Echinochloa phyllopogon. The sequence continues at coordinate 31,488,622 of BTCW01000014.1, read as the reverse complement.
TATGCTCCCACAAGGTTTTCAGGTCCATTTCTACTCATGCCAAATAACTCAAGCATAGTCAAGCAACTAGTTGCAACAAAATACTAGCAAAATTAGTGACAGAGCAACTATTCATCATTTCCAAAGTGAGAGGCATATGTTTCATTCCATACATGGTTGGGAGTTAATTGGTATTTTCAATTGAATGACCAAAGTGCTGAGTAATTCGGAACATACCTGATGGGGGTCCTCCCCCAAGCATGGACTCTTCATTGGTAGGGATTCAATCCTTGAAAGGTACTGAGTCAGCTGGTCGGCCTGCTCGTTCTCGTCCTGCTCCTCCACTGTGCCATGCCTGTACTCATGTATCTTTTCGTTAAACAGGGCAATCTCCGGTTGGCTCAAATGCACCAACCAGAGTGACAATTTTATTCTTTCTGCATTCAACTCTGATTTTATTTATTCATCAAGCTAAGGTTGGAAACAAAATGTGTTGGAAGGGAAATAATTAGAGCACCTCCTAAACAATGATTTAAGCAAAGGGAAATTGAATTGGAAAATAAATTGAAACTAATGGTGCTCTAAAAGATACAACTACACGACATCTACTCTATAGATGGATTGTAAAGGTCTAGATGTCATGTGGCTTTGGCGAGCCTCTTGAATTTGGTTGTGAATGCTTGGAAGAGGACATTGTTCTTGTCCATCTGCCAAGGCTCGCCTTCAGTGACCTTCTCATCCCGGTTGCTCAACTTCTGGCTAGTTTATGCCAGTTCTTTTTCAGGCTCTTTAACCATGGGTTTCTCTTCTCCCTCCTCCATGGCTTTCTTCATTGGTGGACTTGTCGTACTCATGGAGAGAGAACCATTGGATGAGGAAAGCTCTTTGGACAAGGATTGGGTGGCAATGGCGACTAGGAAATGTGAACACTCGGTCGTGCTCGGGAAAGTAATGGAGGATGGTTTCTGACTTGAGATTGACAAGCAACTTTCCCAACATTTTCTAGTGACTTCGAGGCAAGATGGGATAGAGATAGGCTCTAGGGTCCAAATGGACGCTCAAGGGGCAGAAGAGGGGTCCTTCGGTCGAACCAACATGGTTTGGCCGAATTGTCCTAGAGTGGTCTAGTATGCCCAGTGAGCCTATTTCTCTAGTGCCTACACATCTCCTTGACGGTCTTTGCAGAGTGTTCTTGTTCTTCACACTGGATGTTCTGCTTGACCACTAGTTTGGGGGTGATAAGGTGTGGCTATCATATGAGGCTCCCCCAAACTTAGATATTTCCGGGAGGTGGAGTCAATGAAATGAGAGCCTCTACGACTAGCCCAGGACGCCAAAGCGGGGAAAGATGTTTTCATGGGTCATTTGCTCAGCGTGCCTAGTGGTTGCGGATCGATAGGGCTTGGCTTCTACCCAGTTAGAGACGCTATCTACGGCTACCAGAATAAACTCGTAGTTCTCTGAGTTAGGGAAAGGACCCATGGGGTCTATTCCCCTTACATCAAAGATTTCTACTGAATATTACTGGTGAGTGGCTTCGCGTCTCTTTCCCGTGTTTCTGGCAGTGTGGGCATCACTTGCTAAGTTTCTTAGCTTCTCCATATTGCCAGACCTTTATTCTGAACACTCCATAATGTCCTTCAGAAGGTGCTCCATGATATCTCTCCCAGGTTTTATGTGCCTCAGGTGCAGGCATGCATCGTCTGAGTCCATTTTGTATCCAGAAGAGATACGGGTTGTCCCATAGGTGATGTCTGCTCTCATAAACTAATCTTTTCCTATTTTCACCTGATGGGACGTACCTTAACACCATGAAGTCAACTATGGTGGTGTACCACGGCTCTAGTGTTGTGGCCTTGAGGAGCGTATCACCCGGTAAGAAAATCGGTGATGGGAAGATCAAACGGGACTTGTACCCGAGACAAAACCAACGGATGAGTCTTGGGTTCGCATCCTTTTTGGTCAAAAGGTACTTCAAAGCAGCATGGTCCGAATAGACTATGACCTTTGCCCCAACTAGGTAGGACCAGAATTTGTCTATTACAAACACAACTGCTAAGAGTTTCTTTTCCGTGGTTGCGTAATTGAGCTGGGGCCAGTGAGCATAATGCTTCTTGTCCTTGGTTTGGCCCACAACAGCTCCTATGGCAAAATCACTCATATCACACATGATTTCTAGTGGAATGCTCTAGTTGTGGGACTAGATGATGGGAGCGAAACTGAGTGCTTTCTTGAGGGTGTGAAAGGAAGAATGGCACTCTTGATCAGAGACGAGAGGGGTTTCCTTGGCTAAGTGATTGGTCAGCGACCGGGCTATTATTAGAGAGAAATTTTCGATGAGACACCTATACAGCCCAGTGTGGCCAAGGAACTACGAATCCCTTTTACTCGTAGGAGGTGTAGGCATAGGGTCGTGTTAGGGGGTATGACAAGGGAAGATGATGGTTTCTGGCTTCAAATCTAGTCTTTCCCCGATCAAAGACGAATCTCTGTGACACTTTCCTAGCGACCCCAAGGTAAGATGAGATAGGGATATGATGAGTATGGAGGTTAGGAGTAATCCCTTTGGAGTCTTGGATTGAGTATCCAAAGACTGACCGATCTTCCTCCAGGACCGTGAAAGTCTGTTGGGTTTCAATGTCAGAGAGCTGGTCACTGATGGTCACTGGAGTGTGTTCATCCTTAAAGAGGGAAGCACACTTCAATCCATAGGGAAGAGACTTAGGCTCGATTGGAGGATGAATGTCTTCTTCCTCCATAAGGAATTGGGCATCTTCTTCTAGGAAAGGTTGCTCTAAGTCTGCCAGAGTTGTTGACATGACTTCCTCTATTGGATCAGGATCGGGGTCTGTCTCTATTGGGGTACTCAAGGAATAGGAATAAGAGACTGGGACAAATTCTTTTCCGATCCTAAGCTCTAGCTGGTTTATTGGTGAATTTTCTAGGATTTTCATGATTGGCCTACCAATAAAGATGGATTGAGTGGAATTTTCAGGTAAGTCAAAGATATGGAAATCCAAGAAAAGTTCAGGGTCATTAATCTTAACGGGTATGACCCGCAAGATCCCTAAACAGTTGAGGATCCTTCCCGATGTGAACCTTAGATGTTTCCGAGACGATGACCATGGTTCATCGGGGAGTTGAGCTCGCACCAAAGAGCTAGAGATTATGTTGATTCCGAGGCTCAGGTCATACCCGATTTCTTTGTCCATGCCCATAACTTCACAAAACATTGTTCGGATTCTCTTGGGCATTTTAATGACCTCGGTCGAGGCTTCTGCCTCGTCTAGCCATTCCCGACTTTTGATGGCAGAGAGACGGCCTAAGTACTCTCTTTGATATTCTAGTGCTTCCTTGTCGGGTGGTGGATCCTTTTGCTCTACACATTGTCCCCATGGGAAACGTATGGCACAGTCGATGTCATCGAATAGACCATCATCAAAATCGTAGGGAGTGGTGTAGAGTGGAGGATAGTAGTCCAGGCTAGAGTAAGGTTGTGGTTCGAATTGAGCATCGGGTTCTGATGGAATGGAAGGGCTGATAGATTTGGATTATTGGTGTACAGGCTCTTCAGGTTTAGGCTGCTTCTCTTCTTCATCATGGAGTTCGTCATAGACTCCAGTGTAGGGAGTGTCATCCAGGATGCGCTCCAGGACTATCCTCGCTTCACTAGGAGTCAAATAAAAAAACGACCCTTTTGAAGCAGAGTCCAAGAAAGTTGCGGCTACGGGACAGAGGCCAAGGCTGAAGTGTTGTAAAACAACAGGTTCTGGTAGGCTTAGGTCTACTCCGGATACCAAGATTTGCTTGAAACGAGCCCAAGCAGCTCCTAATGATTCTCCCTTTAATTGCTTAAAGGTGATAACTTCGACTCGAAGGCTGGGTACCTTGGAAACTGGGAAGAAATTTAGGCAGAACTTCTCTCTAAGGGTTTTCCAGCTTCCTTCCATAGTACCGACAAACAAAGAGTACCACTTTTTTGCTCCTCCCGTCAATGAGAACGGAAATAGCTTCCATTTGAGTGTCTCTTGTGTCATGCCCGCAATGGTCAGACATGAACAGAGTTGCTCAAACTCGCGCAAATGCGCGTATGGACTCTCATCACGCGTTCCTGAGAATGATTGCTCACGAACCATGGCTGTGAAGCCGGGACGTAGCTCATAGCCGGGTGTGGATATGGGATGTGATAATGGTGGTGGCTCCAAACAAGCGCCCTTTGGAGCCGAGTGTTGGCGTAAGGTAAGAGTGGGATCCATATGGATGGTGGATGGTGGTGGGATACACGGACAACTTGGGTTCGGAATCAGAACAGCTACCGTTCCCCGGCAACGGCGCCAGAAAGCTTGTTGGCACTCCTTACGGCCTACAGATAAATCCGCAAGCGGACGGATACCGATTTAGCTTTCACCCGGGAGTACTCCAAGGTATCGATTTCCACGGGGAACGAGAAGTGTACTAATCCTAAACTAAGTTGTCCTAGGTAGATGGAGTGGATGAATGAAATGGATGAGGTGGATGACGACAACAAGGAGAGAAGAGAAGAGGTAGGAGGGTAGAGAGGGTATAGGTCTGGTAAGGGTATTCTACCGATTGACTGAGCAGAGCAGAAGATACAGATAGATACTTGCTTCGGGACTACAGAGCCTCCGACACACAGAAAGGGATGAGAAGGGGTGCCGGTTACCCTGAACCTTGGGTCCTAGGACACCGGAACTAACGTGATGGACTACGAAGACCGAAAGGGCTGTCACCACCTTACAGCTACCACCTCCGTTGCGACGGGCAGAAACTAAGGTTACTGGCAAGTCTAGGAACCACTCCTACACTAGTAAATAACTACTTATCTCCTATAGCAAGATAAGCACCCAAGCTAAGCAACCAGTATACAGTTATACCAATCAACTAAGCATTGAACAAAGAACGAGACAATTATATAAATCTAAGAACTGAATGCTCAATTAATCAGAGAGAGATACAAGAGTTACCAAACATGACCCAGATGTCACTCGAAGCAGAGCCGCATCCGTAGAGGTACAGCGGGAAGAGGGGCCAACACTCCGGCTCCTCTCCGGGACGCTCACCTCTCCTCTCTCCCTATTTCTACTGAGTGGCAGAACCTAGCGACGCCTACTCTTCTTCTTCTCTTGTGTTGTGTGTTGCAGGTGAAGGAGGGCCTCTATTTATAGTGCCCAGGGTTGGTTTGAAGAGGAGTGGTAGCCACGCAACCCTGGAACGGTAGGAGGTCGGTTCGGGCGAAAATCCCTATTCGGCCGAACTGTAGGATTCGGCCGAACCGGTGGATGCACCGACCAGGGCTCCTACGGCCTTGATTTGCCCCTAGGAGGCGGTTTCCAGGGTCGGTTGCATGGGGACATGCCTTGGGCTGGTTCGGCCGAACCAATCCGTTCGCCCGACCTGGGTTTTTGGCCCAGCAGCGCTCCCCTGCACCGCCTCTCCCTCCTGGACCCTCTGGGCTGCCTTATCTTGGTGTTCTTCGTGCTCTTTTGGACCAGAGGTGATGTGGCGATGGTCCACTTGTCATGTCCAGTCACTGCTTGGTTGTCGGTGATGTGGACGGCCTCCCGATCGTGCTCCGCGTTGGGTATGGTTAAGGGGGGTAACCGGCCGAATTGTGTCGTTCGGTCGAATCGGTCATTTCTGACCCCTATAGCTCATGTTTCTCCATTTTGTACCTGCACAATGGACAATCACCAAAACTTGTGGAAATTGTTAGTGGTAAGCCCTATAGCTATGGTGTGTGATTCCATTGTGTTCATTTTATACTCGGTTGGAGGTCGGGAATTGGTCTGTAACGACCGCCAACAATACGGCGGACGCCTGACGCAATGCTGGCAATGATTTACCATGGATATACAACTGAAGTGTCTTTGCCTTTTGCAGCACTAAGGTTGTATACCACATTGAAACTAACTCTTCAGTTGAGGACCGAGTCGGACGATTCTCCACCTTGGAGAGAGCCCGCTCGGCACAGCGTTGCAAGTGACGGACCCGTCATGAGGGGACGAGCCAGGCGTGATGCTGGGCTCGCCACCTCACAGGAGCCGGAAGATGCACCACAAATGCCGCACCGACACACTTCCGCTTTTGAGGCCACCTACGACATGTACACCGGTGCTGGGACGTCCGGAGCAGGAGGCTCCGGGCAACACCAGGAGTCGAACTACTTCACCTCAAGACGCTGGGACTACGGCCAGGACACGGACTCTGAGTGGTCCGGGAGTCGGTATGGAGGAGGGTACGACAGTGCCTCCCAGCCATATTACCCCGTATACTCACAGTCCGCACGCTTCGACTACGGCCGGGAGCTGTCCTACATCTCCGACCGAGTCGAGCTCATCGACGACCGTACCCGAGAGATCCAGGACACACTAGCCCGCCATTCTCAGTACCATCAAGAGAATAGTGGGATGGTGGCGTCCATCCAGCATGATGTCCACGAGCAAGTGGAATAGCTGAGCCAGTACCTCTCAAGGCTCAACCCCTACTAGTGAAAGTCCAAGCTTGGGGGAGGACCCCCACCAGGTATGTCCCGATTTATCCAGCACTTTGATCTTTTAATTTCCCTTTCATTTTCCTTCATGATAATTTGCATTTAAAAAATGAAAATACCAAAAATATTTCCCTTAAACAATATTTCCCTTGAATAAAGATAACTCCCAACTATGCATGGAATGAATCATATGCCTCTCACCTTGTAAATGATGAATAGTTGCTCTGTCATTAATTTTGCAAGTACTTTGTTTCAACTAGTTGCTAGATCGTGCTTGAGTTATTTGGCATGAGTAAAAATGATCCTGAAAACCTTGTGGGAGCACATGCTTTATTCCAAGTTTAAGTTGTTGTGGGGGTTGATATAGTGAGAATTTGGTTAAATTCTATTCTGCTTTTAGTACGTGGAAAATCTCGGAAATTTATGCTTTCAAAATGAAACAAGTTCCTCATTGGTCAAAATACCTACCAGAGCCATATGATAAGCTTAGTTGAAAATTTCTACTCATATGCTGCTTGTTATCTTAGTGAGCTTTGTCAAATTGTTGTGAGCTTTGAGTGAAGCTTTCGTATTCTTAAACATCGAGACCCACGTACACACACCACCTCTCACTTGCAATTCCTACACTGGGAGTTAGCAAACATTTTCCATCATCCATCCACAAAAATAAATGCTCCATGTTCTATGAGTTCCCTCTCCAAATATTCTTGATAGAGACATGGGCTATGCAAAAAGAAAAGCATGCCAAAGAAGCATGGCAAAAATAAGAGGAAAAGAAAAGCATGCCAAAGAGCATGGCAAAAAGAAAGAGAAAAAAAAAGAAAAGCATGCCAAGTGGCATGGCAAAAATATGAGAATAAAAGATAGCCCATGTTCTCGAAAATAAATCAAGGGGAGGGAGTTTCATCCAAGGAGTTCCACCATATTCCATTACACCATTCCACCATATTCCACTCCATTCATATCCACACACTTGCACGTCTCGATCTTAAGATGTGATTTGTCTCCTCAGAGATCCGGTCTTTGACTTAGCAAAATATAAGATGCATGCATGCCTTCATCCTTTGTCCCTAAGCCACACAAAAAGCCATATTAGATGTTAGGATGAAAAGAAGGCACAAGACTTTGGTGAGGATTCAAATACACTTGAGTGATTGAGTGTGCCAATGAGGAATAATTTGTAGTTTTCAAAACTTGTGAAAAAATTCCGAGATGGGATCCTGAAAAGAGTAGAGTGGAATAAAACTGAGTTTAAACTGTTCATCCTTTCAACCGCCCAAGATAAGGAGATTGCTATAAGCCCCATAGGTAAAAAGGTGATTTGAAACTTTGCCTATGATTCAAGTATTTTTGAAGACTAGTTGTTTATAAGTTACCTGCAAAAGAAATGACATTATAGCAACTCTTGATCCACCGAGCCTAAGTTTATATCTTTGCTCGAGGACGAGCAAAGAGCTAAGCTTGGGGGAGCTTGTTGGCGGTCGTTACAGCCCAAATCCGACCACCAGTACTCGGGAATAAACGAGGTTATATGCAACATTCCATGTACTTAGGTTTTATTTCTAATAAAGTTCCACGAGTTTTGGTGAGTGACACCTGTGCAGGTACAACTACGACAAATACGCGCTATTGGGGCCGAAAATGACCGAATCGGCCGAACGACTCCGTTCGGCCGGTTACCCCCATTAGCCGTGCACGTCACCGGGAGTCGTCCAACGAATATCAAGCGAACACGACAAAATATCATAAGGGGGGTAGGTTTGTAACACCCTAAAATAGCCCTATTTAAAATTTTTAGTAATTAATTGATTATTTAATGTCATGCCCATAAGTAATATAGAGTAAACAAACATTTTCTGGAAATTAAAATTTAATATAAGGTGTAGAAACATTTTTGTTGCATTCATGCTGCTGCATTGAATTTTGCTTGCTTGTGAATTAAATTGGAATTTAAATTCTGTTTAAATTCGGATTTAATTTGCATTTGTTTGAGCGTTAGAAAAGTTCTTTAGCCTGAGTCCATTTCTGCTCCCTTAACTTTTCGCTGGTCTGTTTCTGCTCTCCCTTCTTTCCCCCCCAGCCAAACCGCGGCCCAGCTTCCCTTCCTCTCTTCCCCCCCCCCCCCCCGCTCGGCCCAACAGCCAACTGCCAGCTCGGCCTGCTCCAGCGCACAGCGCTCAAGCCCGCGCCCCGCTCTCCCCCGCGGCCCACAGCTCCGCTGCGGCCCATCACCGCTGCGCAGCCCGCTCGCTCCGCCAGCCCACTCCGCGGCCTGCCCTCCCGCACCGGCCCACGCAGCCACGCCGGCCCGCGTCCCCCGCCCCCATTTCCTTCCCTCGGCCCAGCACAGCAACTCCCCTTGCCAACTCCAGGCCCAACCACCGAACCAGCCCAGCACCCCGCCTCCCCGCCACCTCTCACTGCCACGCGGGCCCCGCGTGCACAGTGTCGTCCCCTTCCCCTCGCCGCACCGAGCCGGCCGAGCTCGCGCGCCATGGCCTCGGCCCAAGGCCCGAGCGCCACTCCCACGCGCCTTGGAACCCCCCCACGAAGCTTCGCCGAAGTTCCCCTCCCTCGCTCCTTTCCTTTTCCGAGGTGCTCCATGAATGGAAGGTGCTCCCCCATTTGGAAGGAAACAGTCGCCGCGCCGCACCGCCTTGCCTCGGCCGCACCTGGTCCACCTCCCGCGCGCCAGGAAGCTTCCCAGCAACTTCGCCGTGCCTTCCCCTCCTCCTTTCTTCCTTTCCCGCTTGCTCCCGGTAACGAAAGCCGAAGCCACTGTTTGGAAAGGATTTCCGCCGCCGCCGGACCTTCCTTTCTCTGGCAACGCACTCCCTGGCGCCCTAGACCCCCCTAGCCCCTATAAAAGCCACCCCTGAGACCCCCTGAGCCACACCAAGCTTCGCCCCGAGCACCAAGCCCACCGCGCCTCTCCTCCCCCGCAGTCCGAGCGCCGCCGAGCTCCAAGCTCCGCCGCTACTCGTCGTCCCACCGCTCTGGTTCTTATCCGACCAATTCGCCGCGCCAGGAGCATCGCCACGAGGTAACGAAGCTCCCCATCCCTTCAATTTCGGCTCCCGAACACCGTAGCTCGTTTTCCCTCGGTCGCCGTCGATGGCCGTCCGCCGGTCACCGTCGCCCGCCCTCTCCTCTGCACGATGCTCAACTAGAACCACCCAGGATCACTCTCCACCTCACCATGAAGCTCCAGAGCCCACAACCCGAACCCCAAACCGCCCAGAACACACTCCCCACGGTACACTAGAGATCCACTCCACCGCGCACCGCCGCACGACCCCCTCGCCGGCCAATGGCCGACTAGAACCCCCTTGGCAAACTCGCAATGATCCCCTGAGCACGTAGGATCAATTCTCGTCGCTAATGGAGCCCTGTAGCGCGAGAGAATCCCAACTCCGGTGAGCCTCGGCCGAGCGGCGCCGCCGCGCGTTCGTCGTCCCCGGCGAGCCCCTCGCCCCGAGCCGTTCGATCAGAAAGCAACGACCCAGATTAGATCCCTGGATACCCCTTCGCGTTTTAAATCTCAGCCGTCCAGATCAGATCCAACGGCTGCCACGTGTCCTAACCGAGTCAATACCGGTCAGCGCTGGTTGTTTTGCTAAAGAGACCCTCAACTTCCTGACAATCAACCCGCGGTCCAGACCAGTTCAAAAATAATTACAGATAGGTCTCGTTTTATTTGTTTAAGCCCCTGATCTTTTGAAAATTCGAACCCGCGGTCCTGTCTCGAAGTTTTGCACGTTAGCCCTCACAGTTTTATGCATAATTACGTATAGGTCCCTGGTTTCTCACAGATAGGTACCTGGAAACTTTAAAACCTTGCCAGCAAGTCCCTGAACCTTAGAAACGCTTTAACTTCCTCGTTTTAGCTCCGATTAATGTGATTTTTGCGCTCATGTGTTCGTAGCGAAGCGTAGAATATTTCTAGCTCCTGTTTTTGTACTGTTTTCACTGTTTGGTGTACTGTTTCTAATAGAATACTTTTGTTTGCATGTATTGGCTTGTGTGGATGCTTGTGTGGTGATTCGTGTTCAGTCGGTGAGCCATTCGCCTTGGAGTTTGAGTACGAGGACCTTCAGGAGCCGGACTCGCAGCAGCAGCAGCAGCACCTTGAGGAAGGCAAGTTATAGCACGGACAATCCTTGCTACCTACTCACTTGTAATACATTATTTCATACATGCATGTGTCTAATATGATGTATCATTTAAGGTTGTACCTAGTTTTTCATTATCCTATCCTTGTTTACCTTGGGTTTATTGAATTTGGGTAGAATTTTGCTAGGCGCAGCTACTATCACCTTTGTTAAATTGTTAAACTCGTATTAATGGTCCACGTCAACTTTAATGTTAAAACTTGCTTTTTAGCAACATGGAACAGGGAGCTAGGGCGTGTGCTTCATGCCTGGCCCTAGTGTCTCTCCGTAAGGACTGGTTCTTAAAGCGGCAACCCAGGAGCCTGTCGCCACCGCCAGAACTATAATGGCTCTGGTCTTGGACAAGTAGCTTGTACGGCTCTAGCTTAACAGTAGTTACCAATGGGCCGACGGCGTTATGGGAATCACTCGTGAGAGTATGGTTTGATCCACCAAGGACGGGGGTACCGTCGGCTATGCCTCGTTAGGCACAGTCCCGTGTTGGGAGCCACCGTGAGTGCGGGAGCTCCACACGTTGCGCTCTTTATTTTGTTGTTGGCATGCGTTGCCGCGCTCTGGACACCATTGAACCTCCTATCGCTGCGCCCTGGGAGTCAGTCGATCTTGGTGCCTTGGATCATGCTGCCTGTGTTGTACCATAACGGCTACTGTTTTGTTAGGGTGTCTTGTGACAAGCCTCGTAGGGTCCCTATGCGATCACACCACGAAAGTGTGGTTTAAGAGGTTTGGCCACCTCGGCATGGTTGGGTATGATGTTCTTTTGAGCTTTTACGCGATTGGTGGGTAAAGGGCGAAACCTCTGTAGAGTGTAAATCTATCATGATAGCCTTGCTCAGGGTCACGAGCGGCCTGGATCCTTTTTGATTAGAAGATGATGTTTATTTATGATTAATGTCACTTACACCTTATTAATTGGGTTACAACTGGGATTCATACACTAGTAGTAACTTGGATAATGTTAAAATGAACCAACTAAAAGTGCTAATGCAGTTAAGCCGTGTCTAGCCTTTTTGAGCCTTCATAACCCGTGCTATACTTGCTAAGTAATTTTTTTACTTACACTTGCTATTTACTCAACAAAATCTCGGACGGGTAACAGATTGGGATGTGCATGAGTCTGTTGCTGAGTTTCCAGAAGAACTACCGTACTACTGAGTTGTGTTCTCCCAGTCAGAGTCCCTATGGAGTGCGGCTTCATTTAGAAAGAGTTTTTAGTCTTCCGCTGTATTGGTTAGTTTATTTATGATGCACTCTGATGTAAAACTCTTTTTATTCGAGTAATATATTCAGCATATGTTCTTTGTTTACCATATTTGTTTGCTATATGTGTACTGTGACTTCCTGGGCACACATATGGCCACATTCGTGTTTCTGTGTAAATCCAGGTGTGACATCCCTTAGGTAACTCTGTGATGTCTTCGACCTTAGCTGAGGGGTTGTGTGCTTTCATTAAGGCTATCAAGCGATTCACACAACTCTTCAGTGAATCCTTGCAGAAGTCCTGGACTTGTTGTGGCACCAGCTTCAAACGATCCATGACTGATAAGGTTGATGTGCTTACAGCTTCAGGTGTCACCATCTCGATTATTGGGAGAGCTGCTGCTTTAGGTGCTTCTTTCTCTGCTTTTACACCCTCCAGTTCACGTTGTCTGGCTTGGAGAGTTGTGAGTGACTGAGCAACTTCACGCTCCATGTCTTTGCGGATTCTTCGTTCTGCTATCAAGTCCTCAGCATTGGTTGTAGCCATTTTCTACGTTTTGTCATAATGCTCGCTCTTCCGCTGGAAGGCATTGTACCAATTGGTACTATTGGCCTTTTTCGCTTTGAGCTATCTTGTTAGATCTATGCAGAACAACTATAATCAATGCCTAGAAGTCTACTAAGACTACATTATCAATAGATGAAGTTATTGTTGATACACTCATTTGAGACTTCAGTCTTAAAGGTTTGGTTCCGAGAGGATAGCTTCTCCCTCTCCACGCCTATGGCTTCTTGCTTGTGAAGATTTGCAATCATCTCCTGATGATCCATGTGAGTAGATTCATGGGCTTCATAAGCTGCCTGCAAGTCTTCTTCAAGCTCCTTGATGCGTGCCTGGAGGCTTGATGTGGTATCTTTCTCCAGGTCTTCAATTATGGCCTACACAAAGAGTTTACTCAGTAGAGTACTACTCGAGTTATTACATTATATGTCCAAGTATGCAAGATAGGGAACTCACCCGGGCGGCATCAAGATATTTCTTCAACTGGTTACTTTTACTCCCCAGCTCACCCTCTACAACCCTGACCTGTAAAAACAACAAGGGTACAGTTTTATCAGCTTCAAAGATTACTCGATAATGGTTACAACTACAAGATTTAACTGGTCCAAGACTACTTACTGGTTTTATAATTTCTTCCTGTGGAGGAGTAAGTGCGCATAGGCTGGTGAGCCTTGTGCTGCTTCCTCTGTTTATACCATCTATCGCATCCAAGGATCACCACAGATATCAGAAGGCAACCTAGGTTGTCCTTCGAAGGACAAACCGATAGAACCACCATTATAACTAGATTGCTCGCCCTAGCTTTCTAAAGCTTTGTCGAGCACAAGCAGTACAAATGTTGACACTTCTTACGATCCAATATCAGGATTGTGAATCCAGGTACTGGGGTAAGGAGAATTTCAGTGATTTTTCTTATGGCTCAGTATAATATATAAATATTCTGCAAGCGCACAGAATTACCACTGTAGCACTTCACCAGTGAGTAATCCGAGGTATCGTAATTTATATTTCCACAGGGAAGCTTTTGCCAAGAGTACTAGTAAACAAGTATTCGAGACTATTAGAGAGGGGTACACAACTAGCAAGATGGGGGATAACAGTATTGGATAGGAATGGATATACCATGACACACGACTCAAGGTAGGCTCAATTAGGAAAGAGAAGGAGTAGATAGCTGGGAGGACAACGAGAAGGGATAGAAGATTCCTAGGTACTTTATCTGTCTATGTCACTCAGGTTTAGAGATACAGTGGCTGAAGAACCAGCACTCAGAGATCAAGGTTAACTCTAATGTCTTAGCTTCGGGACAATAGAACCTATGACACGTAGAAAGGGATGAGAAGGGATGCCACCAATCCTACACTTTGGGATCCTACAGGTCGAGATGAATGTGTTACGTAGGCCGTATAGGGCTGACACCTCCCTAGACTCAGGGGCAAGCTAAGGTTAATGTCTAGTCTAGGAACCACTCCCACACTAGTCAACAACTACTTACTCCGCTAGCAAGAGCAAGCAACCTTGTCAATACCGCAGTGAGAATTCACCACAAGTATTCAGCAAGATCGAAGAACCAGCTAAGACATAGACTTAAACAAGATCAAGAAGCACTAGAGCTACAATTGACTATAGTCTAAACACGAAATAGAGCAACTAGAATAAAGTAGAAGCAACTATAAATGACAAGACAAGATGATAAAGATAACTTTATATTTATAACTCAAAGTCTACAAAAGAAAAGGAAACGATACAAGAGCTTATACCAGAGCTTCTGAAGACGACTCCGGGACCTCTAAGGCACAGCTCGACTCAACTCTAACTCCCAGACTAACTATCCTAACTCTACTAGAAAGAAGAGGAAAATGAGCTCCTTGGCTTGAGTGTGTATTACAAGTGAAGTGGATGCCTCTATTTATAGCTTGCAATGACGGTTGAGCTAGGGTAACCGCCAAGGCAGCCAGGGGGCATCTCAAGTTGATTCGGCCGAAGATCCTGGTTTGGCAGAACTCCCTGGTTCGGCCGAACCATTAGATCCACCGCCCTTGGACCCCAAGGGATGAGATTGGCCCTAGGGAGGCGGTTGTGTGTAGGGGGCGGTTCGGCCAAATTCCACAGTTCGGCCGAATCCGGGCTGGAGGCCGAGGCCTGCCCCCTGCACCGCCTTTGCTTCATGGGCTTCATGGGTGACTTGATCCAGGTGGTCTTCGTGTTTGTTTAGCCTAGAAATGATGTGGTGGTGATCCTACATGGCTCGTATGGTCGTCGCTGACATGGATGGCCTCCGGTTGTGCTTCGCGTCGTGTACCGCTAAGGGGGGTAACCGGCCAAACAAAGTCGTTCGGCCGAATCGATCATTTTCGACCCCTATAGCACGTATTTCTCGTTATTGTACCTGCACAAGTGAAATACACCAAAACTCATGGAACTTTATTAGAAATAAACCTAGATGCAAGGAATGTCACATATAACCTCTTTTATTCCCAAGTATTGGTGGTCGAAAACGTGTTGTAACAACCGCCAACAAGCTTCCCCAATCTTAGACCTTTGCTCATCCTCGAGCAAAGATAAAAACTTAGGCTTGGTGGATCAGGAGTTGCTACAATGTCAGTATCTTGTAGGTATCTTGATAAACAACTAGTACTCAAAAAATACTTGAATCATCGGCAAAGTAATAACTTACCATTTTACCTACGGGGCTTATAGCAATCTCCTTGTCTTGGGCGGTATACACTGGCAAAATGGTGATGCTCCCATAAATCTTTTTCCAAAACCCGTCCCAACTAAACCTTTTCAAAGCTTTGGTAGGCTCCAAAGAACAATGACAGGCAAAACCAAGAGCCATGCCCAAATCCCTCCAAGAGTAAAAATACTCTTGGTTGAAAAATTGAAAGCGAACACCCTCCCGTTCAGATGTAAGAGTCGAAAGAAATTCGAGGGTGTGGAGGTACGAACCTTGTTCATTGATATGCCAGAAGTTGCCCCAGCCAATGGCTTCGAAGACTTCTTGAAGTTCTTCATCCATACCCATTCTTACGAGCAGGTCCTACTCAAAGACACGGGTATGCTCAAACTCCTTCAGGCGCACCATGTTGAAGACGTTCCGCTCCTGGTCCGCCCGGAGGATGATGTCACTCTCGTTCAGGAACTGGCGAACTGGGTGTGAGGTAGAGCCTCTACCCAAGCTGGCCACTCCTAGCTCGTCCACCTCCATCTGGCTCGAACCACGGGACGACGCTGGGGAGCTCCTAGCATCGTCTTCGCCTGAGCGATTGCTTAGCCGAGCAGAGCAACGAAACGCGGAGAAGAGCTTTGACATGTTACCTACAAAATGTTGGTGCAATGACTACCCGAAGGACTTAATATATGGGGTTAGCACAAGCAAAACAAGTGAGACGTTCGACAGGATTAGTCGTTCTTGCGGGGATGAAGAACCACCACAAAAAGTTAGTTGTTCGTGTGGGTGTCGGAAACCACCATAGATACGTTCAAGTTTCAGCACAAGATCAAACAAAGCAAAATATTTTTGTGATTTTTTAAATATGCAAGTGAACGAAACTTGAACAAGAACGAAAGAAGAACTTGAGAGAGAGGAAGAGCTTCTGGTGGAAATTTTTCAGAATGGGATGGTGCAAGAAGCAAGCATTCAATGACCAGCATTTATAGGCAAAGGGGAGGGCACCCCCTAGTTCGGCCGAACTAGGCTGGTTCGCCAGAACTAGGCATGTGGGAGCTGCCCAGTTTGCCTCCCACCAGCACAAAAACTTGGCCTAGGTCCAACACTAGGGCATGGGCACTTGGTGGTTTTTGGTTGGTGAGATGCAAAATTGACATGACCAAAGTGGAAGTTAGTGGAGTCACTCCCATGCTGCCATGTTTTGTGATAATTGATGAGTATGAAACCATGTGGAGTGTGGTGCACATGTTTTGTGCTGGTTGGTGATAACAAGACATAAATGGAGTACTTTGGAAAAGGGTAAAAATGATGGGAGTTACAAAATGTATCTAATTCCAATAAAATTCAGCATGCTCTCCATTTATTTTTTTCAATGCTTGTAATTTTCTACTCTCTTTCAAATTAATTACACAAGTGGTTCATTTATTTTGGAAAGGGAAATATGCAAATGCAATGATGGAATATAAAATTTGGAAGGAAAACATGAGATACATACCGGTTTTCCTCGTTGCGAGAGCTGGTGTTTAAAGTCCGCGAGCGGGACTCCTCATGTCTTCAGTTGATTTTGTCAGTGGGTGGTTCGGACGATGCAACCTTCTTCCGCCACACCTTCTTTGTCTTCTTCTATGTCGGTGGAGGTGGGATCGGCTCCTCTGGAGAATTCCAGAGGGCTTGATCATCCTCGTGTCTCTTTACGAGGAGGTCCATTTCTTCTGCGCTCATTGGTCCTGTCAGCTCGTTCCACTCGAACTGCTCTCCACCGAGTATTTCTAGCTCCCCACTGAGGAGTGCTTCTAGGAAACACTCGGCACTTTTCTGCTCTAGTGTGAGAGGCTTTGTCTCCTTCTTCTCCCGAGGTCAGAATGGAAAGGGTATCGGGGTCCGGTTGATATGGAACAAGATTTCTCTTGTATCCATGTAGATCCAAGCCCGGGCAGTGTTCAGGAATGGCCGGCCCAACACAAGGGGAAACGAATACTCGCTCCCCGTGTCAAGGACAACGAAGTCCGTAGGGACGTAATGTCCCTAGACTCGGACCGGCACATTTTTGATCACCCCCTCAGGATAGCGGATTGTCGAGTCCGCCAATTGTACCTGGGCATTTGTAGGAGACAAAGTGGAATAGCATAATTTCTTAAAGAGTAAATTGCACTCATCATACAACAACTTAGTGGGTGGGTGCAAATTAGTCCACGACTTGTAAAATGCTCTGTTTAGTGCAATAACTTGATAGGTGGGAGCAAATTGGTCCAACAACTTGTAAAATGCTCATTTTAGTGCAATAACTTGGCAAATCGGTGCATCTATAGTCCAAACATGACAACCGTAACGTATTTCCTAACGTTGGGCTGTAACAGATAGTATATTCATGTATTAATTAGCTATTGATGTTCGCATCGTGATGGCAATCCATTTGGCTAAGATAAGAACTTTTAATACATGGGGAATTAACGTCGTGTCTTTAAATTCATTATTTTTATATAGTGATTTAATTTTGATTAAGAATATTAATTTTTATATTTAATATTGATAAGTTCGTCCTTGTTGTTTTCTACATATTTGATTATATGCATTTTCAGCTTAAAAAGGAAACCAATATATGTGCTTTAGTAGCTTGGCAGAAATATTTTTAAAGCCTCCAATACTTGTTTTGTAATGGAAAAGTAGCTAAAATGATATAAACAAAATTGTTTTCTACATAATTGTTGAATGCATGAGAAGAAGCCGAAAACAAACCTTAGATCTCAAAGTCTCTCTTACGTACTTTAGTCTTTTGATAATACTAATTAATGTTGTTATTCTATAATTTAATTAATTTGGACTGATGAACAAATAAGTTATGTAAATATAATAGACAAAAGGTATTCACATGTCCATCTACTATACTTAATACATCGTCGTTGTAATGTTTGGACTATAGATGCACCTATTTGCCAAGTTATTATACTAAATTGAGCATTTCAGAAGTTGTTGGACCAATTTGCACCCCACGTGTCAACTTATCGTACCAACTTGAGCATTTTAGAAGTTGTTGGACTAATTTGCACCCACCTGTCAACCGATTGTACTAAATTGAGCATTTTGAAAGTTCTTGGACTAATTTGCACCCACGCGACAAGTTGTTGTATCATGGATGCAATTTACTCTTTCTTAAATAATACCTTGGACATGATGTTTACGTTGGCTCCCAAGTTGAAGAGTGCATCATTAATGCGGAAATTCCAGATTGCGCACTGAATGATAGGTACTCCGGGATCTTCCTTCTTTGTCAAAGGTGTCCTCGTGATGGCTTTGACAGCAGCTCTTGGCAGGTGCGCTCTTTGTGGTATTTCTACTTGGACTCATGAGACTACACCTGCGTGACAAGCACAATATGTTCTATGAGACGCCTTACCTCGTCTCGTAGTAACAACATTTACCGTTTCAACGAAAGGTTCAGGGTGCCCTGGAATCTTCCATAATTCAGTAACAGGAATGGCTGCAGCTAATTGAGCAATTTGGGTTTCGATCATCTTATTAAAGCTTAGTTGGCTTTTCATAGTAGAAGAGAACGATTCCAATCTAGACTCTATGCTTTCCAGGATTTTATCGTTAGCAGTAAGCTTTTTATTGATATTTTCGGTGATTTTACCCTGGCCAAACACTAGATCTCTAAGAGATGGCTGATTACTGAAATTGCTAGAATTAAAGTTGTTACCTTGTTGAGGCCTCTCAAATGGGAGGTCTGGGCACGAATTCCAGCCTTGATTGCTGTAGTTGTTCGGTCGATACTTGCTGTTGTTGGAGTTGTTGACGTAGTGGGCATCTTCTCGCGTTTCAGGGCAGTCCCTGGCTTGCACCGTTTCTTGAGTAGGGCCCTCCAGTTTCTTCATCAGGAGGTCCATCTTGGAAGTGAGCATGTCTAGAGCTTCCACCAGGTGAACTCCTTGGGTCCGAGGTTGGGCTCTATCGTCGGACCAACCTTGGTTCTCGACCATCTTCTCGATGAGGGTCTTTGCATGGCTCTCCTCAAGAGAGAAGAAAGAACCTCCAGCAGCAACATCTAGATACTCACGGGCAGAGCTTCTAATCCCGTGGTAAAAGGTTTGGATGATAAACCAACTCTTAATACCATGGTGAGGACAAGCATATATATAGTCTTGGAGGCGATCCCATGCCTCCGGGACTGTTTCATCTTTTAGCTACTAGAAACTAGCAATTGTATTCTTGAGGGCGTTGGTTTTCCCAACCGGATAGAATTTCAGCAAAAATGCGCTTGTGCACTTATCCCAAGTGTCTATGGCTTCATGGTTAGCATAGAACCATTGTTTTGCCTTGCCTAGTAATGATAAAGGGAATAAACAAAGGTGAATGGCATCGATGCTTACTTCGCGTATGGTGAAGGTGTTGCAGATCTCCAGAAAATGCTGAAGATGAGCATTGGCATCCTCATGCGGCTTTTCACAGAACGGGTTAGCCTGCACCATGTTGATGAGGGCTGGCTTGAGCTCAAAGTTACTGAAGTGAACCGACCAGGGTTTGTGCCCGATCTTTTGATGAGAGGGGGATAACTGCGATTTAGACTGGAGAGACGTTCATGGCCCGACTACAACCGTCCAATGACGCTGCGCCTTAGCAACCGATACACCAACTCCAGCGGTCGCCGTGATCTTGTGTTGCACAATCAACCAAACCACTAGGGTAATTCCTGCAAGCAATCGAAGAACAAGCAATAACAAGTAGAACAAGCAACTGAATTGCAAATTTGGAGATGATAACCAATCTGAAATCACAAAGGTGGGGTTCCGAAGACTCAAAGACGGGTGGCTGGACTAGCACGCGCGCTTACAAGCAAGTAGCAATGGCTAACCTTTCATACAAACAAAACCCAATCTATTTGTGGCATCTATGGGGGTATATGAGAGGGTATAGGATGACCAAGACATGGTTGGGATCGTCCCACAACCCTAGGACGTGCCCCTATTGGGCCCCACTTGATACACGGCCCATCGGCCCAAATTCATGTGACGCAGCACTGTGGATAGAAAAGGTCTCTGTAGTAAATGATGATTGCAGCCGCATCTGAATATATATGAAGATGAGTCTGGATCCATATGAAACTACACTTGATAAGCTTTCCATCAAGTACTTAAACGCTCAAAACGGAGTCCAGATGAAGTCGCGGCGGCCGTCACAATTTAGCACTTCCTGCAGTCCGAATCCAGCGCCAAAACGTGTTGGACTTGATCTCTTTCTATCCGTGGGCTAAAACTTGGACTTGGTCCCCAATCAACTTCTTTGGTCCTCCATGCCTTCCATGTGTGTCTAGCACTCTTTTTTATCCATCTATGTATTTCTGAAAATGATAATGAACACACATCATGGTGCAACATCAATTCATCGAATGTACCAACAATAATGATGATATATGATTGATTCACCTTTTGTTTACAAGCCATAAATATGGTCATATCTAAGCTGGTGATGTCCTCATCATTCTCCCCTTATTGGCTGCAAGTCATCCTCGACTTGCTCTGGTCGCATTCTAAGGTGATTACTATGTTGTTTGAGCATGTAAGTACATCCATGTTGCACGACCACAACCAGCAATGCTCCCCTTCTCTGGGCTGACACTGTTGCTTAAGAGAAAAACTAGAGAAAACCGGCAAGACATCATTAGTGTTAGTGCTGCCCCCTATTGGACCATTGTATTGCAGCCCAAAAGGATATTTCAAATTAGAGCAGATATGAACTTTGTGCACCATATACTTTCTTTTACAATTATACTTGCCAATAAAGTGATATGTATAATTAGACAAGTATGTCAATTCAGAATATGCAAAAAGTTTCTCCTCTATATTGTTTAGATCACAAAGAATATCAAATTCAATATAAGCCAAAGTATTTAAAGAATACATCAATTTTAGTTCATCTTGTGCACAAGTATTAGGATGGAATAGCTTTTCTTCAGCACATTTGTATGGTTTCAAGCCAAAAGAATCACACTTATTCACTACTTGTGGCATATGAGTAAAAGAATCATCAACACACAAGTCCTCTTTATCACAAGAAACAAAAAGTAATTCATCTTGTGGGAAAGGCAAATCTACAATGGTTTCCACTATTTGTTGCTCTTGATAAGCATGCAAAGTGGACAAGTTTTTAATATCATGGGTCACATCATTCTTGCAAGTATTCGTAGATAACAAAATCTCCTTTTCAGCACTTACGGCAAGCCAAAACATTGAAGCAATATTGTTGTATGATTTGCTAATTAGCATGTTTTGAATTTCAGAATTAAGCCCTTTCATGAACCTACTCATAACATCTTCCTTGCATTCATCTAATCCACCAAACATGACACAAATCTTAAAGCTATGATAGTATTCTTTGACAGTCCTACTACGTTGCTTCAATTTGTCCAATTTTGCAAGTAAACAATCAGCATAATATTTAGGAACATATTCATCTTGAAAAAGCATTTTAAAACCTTTCCAAGTTTGTGGAACTCTGTTGTGCCTACAAATATGTTTCCATATAATCAAAGCATATTTTGTTAAAGCACTAGAAGCAGCAAAAATCATTTCATGTTCAGACAAGTCATAACTATCAAATTCTGCATCTACCTTAAGCTCCCAATCAATATAAGCTTCAGGATCAAACATACCAGCATATAATGGCAAATGTTGACTGACATCCTGAAGATGAGGGTCTAGTTCCAACTGCTCAAAATTTTTTGTATCACCTGCCATGATTAGTAGACAACAAGAAACATAAAAATAAGATGTATCCTCCTGTCAACTACTAGATGTGTTGGTTGTAATTCTGTCAAACTAAACATGTTCAAAACAAGCTCTTACAAGTTCTTACCAAACAAAACAAAAGGTGACGGCAACCAACAAGACAACAACCTTGAAGATAGTGTATCGGTGCCACAGCAACAAGACCTGTCAAGCTGTAGTCGTATATGTGGAGCTATAGGTGGGCTGAAAAGCACCACGTTAGTTAAAATAAAGCAAGCTGAATAATCATTCAACGGTGGTACTATGCTGGTCCTAGCCTAGACCTAGCTAGAGACGCGAGCCTGGACACAAAGGAAGTCACAACGCACCATCGAAAACAATAGATAGTCACTACGATCAGATCAACCCCTTTCTTTCTTCTTTTCTTTTATTTCTTCTTCTTCTTTTTTCTTTTTTTTCTTCTATTCATTTTCTTTTGGGGACTAAAATCTTCTGATTGATGTTGTGATAACCAAAACAAATGGAAGCATAGAACCCCTACCAAAACATATTTACAATTCTTATTTTAGCTAGCCAGATGAGCAAATCTCTGAGGCGATTGTGGAGTGCTCAGAAGGAATTTTTAACCATGATTAGATCCGTTGGAAAGAGCACGAGTTAAGCTTTCCGGATTGTACTAAAACACCCAATTTGGAGAATATATGCAGAAACTGCAGCAGTTTTCTTCTCGTGCTAGAAATGAACTCCGAAACAAAATGTGACAAGAACTCGAAACTCTAAAGGACTAAACTAAGACCAGCAACTTGACACAACCAAATCAACCAAAAACTCAGCAAGCCCTAACTAACCAGTACTAGCAATGACTCAAAGAGATTATATGATTGTAGGTAAACCAATCTACTATTTTTTTTGCTTTTCTAGACTATAGGAAATTAAAATCAGCAAAGAATTGGATAACTCTCACCGATAAACCTTGCTCTGATACCAACTGATGTGAACATGCCAGGGTTTGTGGATGATCTTTCGATGAGATGGGGATAACTTCGATTTAGACTGGAGAGACGTTTACGACCCGACTACAATCGTCCAAGGACGCTGCGCCTTAGCAACCGATACACCAACTCCAGCGGTTGCCGTGATCTTGTGGAGCACAATCAACCAAACCACTACGGTAATTCCTGCAAGCAATCGAAGAACAAGAAAGAACAAGTAGAACATGCAACTGAATTGCAAATTTGGAGATGATAACCAATCTAAAATCATAAAGGTGGGGTTCCGAAGACTCGAAGCAAGTAGCAATGGCTAAACATTCATCTAAACAAAACCCAATCTGTTTCTAGCGGCTATGGGGGTATATGAGAGGGTAGATGATGACCAAGACATGGTTGGGTCATCCCAGAACCCTAGGATGCGCCCCTATTGGACCCCACTTGATACACGGCCCATCGGCCCAAATTCATGTGACGCAGCACTATAGATGGAAAAGGTCTCTGTAGTAAATCGATGATTGCAGCCAGATCCATATGAAAGTAGATTTGGTAAGCTTTCCATCAAGTACTTCAACGCTCAAAATAGAGTCTAGATGAAGTCGTGGCGGCCGTCACAATTTAGCACTTTCCTGGAGTCTAAATCCAGCGCCAAAACGTGTTGGACTTGATCTCTTTCTATCCTGGGACAAAACTTGGACTTGGTCACCAATCAACTTCTTTGGTCCTCCATTCCTTCCTTGTGTGTCTAGCACTCTTTATTATCCATGTATGTATTTCTAACAATGACAATGAACCCACATCATGGCGCAACATCAATTCATCAAATGTACCAACAATAATCATGATATGTGATTGATTCACCTTTTGTTTACAAGCCATTAATATGGTCATATCTAAGCTGGTGATGTCCTCATCAGTTACCATCTCTGACTGATGGAGTAGTCCGACACGCACGTTCTCGCTCGATGGAGCAAAGAACTGACGGATCGTCTTGCTTGCCATCCTTGATGAAGCTAGATCAACGATGGGAAAGAACTCACGGATCGTCTTGCTTGCCATCCTTGATGAAGCTAAATCACGGATCGTCTTGCTTCTGAGGAGGTACAACACAGGGTCGCAATTTCCTCACAAGAGACTCGGGATTTTCTTGGAAGTTTGACGGTAGTTGGAAACAAGTCATGCACTGCTCTGCTTCACAAGACCAACGAAACAGAGCAAGGATAAACCCGCTTGAGTAGCGGTATACTCAACTAAGATAGCTCGAGATAAAAGTTTGAAAGTATCTAGCCAATTGCTTCCACGGCAATGGCACTAGAAATACTTGTTGACACTTTTTATTATCCAATATCAGGATTGTGAATCCAGGTACTGGGGTAAGGAGCGTTTTAGTGGTTTTCTTATGGCTAAGTAATATATATACATATTCTGCAAGCGCACAGAATTACCGCTGTAGCACTTCATGATGAGGACATGACACCCATACATATGTCCATTAGGGATGCATGGGGTGGAGAAGAAGGAGACCAACATGGTTTTCCAAGTCAAGAAGAAGGCCCAAGGCTAATCCGATTCGAGTCCCCAAGGTGGAGGCCCAAAGAAACTCAAGTTCGAGTCCGCCTCGGAGTCCAGGAGCAGCCCGCACTAAATTCATCGCCCAGGTCGCCTACGGGCTCGGTTTTTGACGTTCTACATATGCTTGGAAAGCTAAGGAGATAAGCTTTCCAATGGCTTTAGTCCCACCTCGAAATTCGTTCTGAGTCATCGGGAACCGTCGAAACAAGTGGACATCCAGAATCTGCCAGGGTGCTGCGCCGCCATCTTTTGGGCTGTTGGCCCGTGTATCATGTTGGGGTCCATTATGGACGTGGTTAGGGGGTTATGCATGCCCCAACCCTCATATAATCAGTAGCCGCTGCCACATTAGGGTTTGGGTTTTGCTTAGATTAATCTGTCGAGAACAGTTTCGCCGTTATCGGTTTGTAGAACCCCAACTTTTGATCTTAATCATACATCTGCAGTGTCACTTCCGTTGAGAGCTGCTTCTTTCGAGTTCTTGCTTGTGTTCTTCGTTTCGCAGGCAGGGATTAGCCTTCTTGGCGAGGTCAACCGGGTTGTGACACGGTTGATAACTAGAGGAGTCGTAGTGCTAAGATTGCAGGGTTCGAGTTTGCTGACTTGAAGCCGGATCGGTGAGTTGCGCTCCGCCCAAAACGAGTTATCCTTCACCTGACGGAAGATCGGGAAACCCTAGTTCCCATCAAGTGGTATTCAAAGACAGGTTTACCGTCAGGTTCGTCCATTCGCCTTTGTCCTATAGTCCAGAAAATAGCCCTACAAAAATATTTGTCATCGTATTCCGCTGTCCTAGTACCCTTTTAGCCTTTGCAAATTCGTTTCAGTTTCGCTTTGTTGAGTTTGTGTCCGTGGTCAAGTCTCGTTGCTGGTTTTAGTAGTGTTCGTGTCATAGTTCAATCGCCCATTGCTGTGATTCGTTTGTTTCCGCCGCTATCCCATCCACGTTTAGCCATACAACAATTCGAGCCACCACATTACTCGATTTGCCTCGCTAGCCACCTTGTGTGAACTCTCGCCGTGCAAGCCCTAGATAGGTTGCAAGCCACTTTGATCGCTTTTGCATTGCATACTTGATCCTTGTTTCATCTGGCGAATACCTATTGCTTGCTGCCGCAGACACTAGGAGGAAGTTTACCCTAGCCGTTGTTGTTTTTCGTGCCTTTGAAAAACATAATTTGAGATACCTTCCATAAAACATGCATAACTTTTCACTCGGTGCTCCGTTTTTGCTCAAATTTTTACAGCAGATTCGTGACTTCATTCGGAGGTGACCCAAACTAGCCATTGGCTTGTTTGGTCGAGTCAAAAAATTAAAAAAGAATCAGGAAGATAAATAAAAAAATTGATCAAGTTGTTTCAGGGTTTTCAGAGATTGTTCCTGAAATTCCCTAGGCCGCATCTCTCCTCAAAAACGGATGCAAATTTTTATGGTTGGAGCTTTTGATATCCTTATTCAGAGAAAAATATAAAAACAATAGTTGAGACAAATAAAACATCTTAATTTCTACTAGTCCTACAGAGAAATTGCTGAAAATATTAAAAAACAATTGCATAGAGTGTTGTTTTGCTTGTTCTGTGAGTTTTATCCATCATTTCTTGTTCCAACATGTTGTGCTACGCCTAGGACACGTCTGAGCCAGTAATTGTGACTTGTGCTTTGGATACTTATTGAACTTTGCTATTTTGCATTCATTATTTGCTACTCCTTGCTACATATTTAGCCTTCCGAGCTCCACAAACTATACTTCAGGTCAGTGCAGCGAAAGACCCTTGCAATCTTGGTACTACTTTCTCACAGGTATCACGAACCAGCCACCCATTGTACCATCCACTGCTTTGCGGTGGTAAGAACCTTGTAAGAGCTTGGTAAGACGTGTGAGAGTGTGTATCCACCAACAAATATAATAGCTCATAGAGATTTATTTTGATCAAAACCTGACAACTAGTTCTGTTTAAAGTCTAAATTGCAGGAAATCAAGGCACAGATGTTTGCAGGGATGGAACAAAAGAACAAGCCACAACTACATGTAGCCGACAGTCATCAAGGTATGAGAGGTAAAATTACCATACCAACCTACTCTGGATCTTATGATGGAGACGAATATCTTGACTGGGAGATGATTGTAGAACATGTGTTTAATTCCCATCTAGTTCCTGAGATACACAGAGTTCAACAAGCTACAAATAAGTTTAAGGATTTTGCCTTTATTTGGTGGTACGGGCTAGCTACAACTAATGCTTTACCTAGTACATGGGAACAACTTAAAGAAGCAATGCGTGATCGTTTTATTCCTCTTTCTTATAAACGTGATTTGCTTAGAAAAATGCAGCGCTTAGTGCAGGGCAATATGTCTGTTCAGAAATACTATAAAGAGTTTCAAAAGTGTAGACTATGTTGTGCAATTAAGGAATATGTAGAAGTAACAGAGAATAGATTTTTGTATGGTCTTCGACCGGAAATTCAGAATATTCTTGTTGATCACTCTTATAGTTCTCTTTCACAATTATTTGAACATGCTTGTATGGCTGAAAAACAACTTTTAGGTGATGATAATGTGTCAAAATTAATTGCACCTATTTACCAAGATGAGGTACAATATTTTGAGAAGGACTCCATCCCTTTTCTTGTCCCTAACATTTTGCAGCATGTACATAATGAAGATGGCCATACAAAAGAACAGGAACTAGTAATTTTTTCACGTAAAAACTCTCTTGATGTGCTGAATTTGCCCTCCAATGATGCAAATAATGCTATACTAGAACCTTCTATTGTATTACCTTTGTCACAAGTAGAGAACGAGCATGATACTTTTGATTTGAAGCAATATACATGTGCTGAAAATAATATTATTATGCCGATTACTTGTGCACATGACGAACTAAAATTATTATCTTCTTTAAACACTTTGGGTTATGTTCAGTTTGGTACTTTATGTGCTCTTAGTAGTTTGGAAGAGAAATTTAGATGTGCTGAGTTGCCATGTTTGTCTACTTGTACATATCATTTTATTGGCAAATATAATAGTAAAGGAGAGTATATGGTGCATCGAGTCTATATTTGTGCAAATCTGAAATCTCCTTTTGATGTACAAGATTGTGATCAACTAGATTGTGTATCTAGTTTTACTATAACGAATCGGGTTCACTTTCAAGAAGGGGAGCATTGTTGGCTGTTACCTATGTGTGCTAGTGCTGATTTTTCTTGTATTGAACAGATACTAGCGGTTATGCAACCATCTATGCCTGCATTGTGTTTGGTTAGTGCTAATCTTTTGCAGGATATTATTGAAAAAGATCGTGTGCGTTTCGATCAAGGAGCCTACGTATTTGCCGACAACTCTATAGGAGAAGATGCTTTGAGAGATTACAAATATGGTCATGTCACTCCCCACAATATTCTCAGTTCCCATATTTTCCACAACCTTGTGTTTCTTCGTGTTGTGCAGGGCCATCTTAGAGCACAAACGACGCCGAGGACGGCTTTTCGTCAAGAAGGGGAGGATGATGAGGACATGACACCCATACATATGTCCATTAGGGGTGCATAGGGTGGAGAAGCAGGAGACCAACATGGTTTTCCAAGTCAAGAAGAAGGCCCAAGGCTAATCCGATTCGAGTCCCCAAGGTGGAGGCCCAAAGAAACTCAAGTTCGAGTCCGCCTCGGAGTCCAGGAGCAGCCCGCACTAAATTCGTCGCCCAGGTCGCATACAGGCTCGGTTTTTGACGTTCTACATATGGTTGGAAAGCTAAGGATATAAGCTTTCCAATGGCAGCAGTCCCACCCCGAAATTCGTTCTGAGTCATCGGGAATCATTGAAACAATTGGACGTCCAGAATCTGCCAGGGTGTTGCGCCGCCATCTTTTGGGCTGTTGGCCCGTGTATCATGTTGGGGTCCATTATGGACGTGGTTAGGGGGTTATGCACGCCCCAACCCTCATATAATCAGTAGCTGCTGCCACATTAGGGTTTGAGTTTTGCTTAGATTAATCTGTCGAGAACAGTTTCGCCGTTATCGGTTTGTAGAACCCCAATTTTTGATCTTAATCATACATCTGCAGTGTCACTTCCTTTGAGAGCTGCTTCTTTCGAGTTCTTGCTTGTGTTCTTCGTTTCACAGGCAGGGATTAGTCTTCTTGGCGAGGTCAACCGGGTTGTGACACGGTTGATAACCAGAGGAGTCGTGGTGCTAAGATTGCAGGGTTTGAGTTTGCTGACTTGAAGTCGAATCGGTGAGTTGCGCTCTGCCCAAAACGAGTTATCCTTCTCCTGATGGAAGATCGGGAAACCCTAGTTCCCATCACTTCACCAAGGAGTAATCCGAGGTATTGTAATTTATATTTCCGTAGGGAAGCTTTTCGCAATAGTACTAGCAAACAAGTATTTGAGACAATCAGAGAGGGGTACACGACTAGCAAGACGAGGGATAACGGTATTGGATAGGAATGGATATATCATGACACACAGCTCAAGGTAGGCTCAGATAGGAAAGAGAAGGACTAGATAGCTGGGAGGACAATGAGAAGAGATAGAGGATTCCTAGGTACTTTATCTGTCTATGACACTCGGGTTTAGAGATACATAGGCTGAAGAACCAGCACTCAGAGATCAGGGTTAACTCTAATGTTTTAGCTTCGGGACAATAGAACCTATGACACGTAGAAAGGGATGAGAAGGGGTGCCACCAATCCTACACTCTAGGATCCTACATGACGAGACGAACGTGATGGACTATGTAGGCCGTATAGGGCTGTCACCACCTAACGACTACTACCTCCGTAGACTCAGGGGCAAAGTAAGGTTATTGTCTAGTCTAGGAACCACTCCCACACTAGACAATAACTACTTACTCCGCTAACAAGACCAAAAAACATTGTCAATACCCCAGTGACAATTCACCACAAGTATTGAGCAAGATCGAAGAACCAGCTAAGCCAAAGACTTAAACAAGATCAAGAAGCACTAGAGCTACAATTGACTATAGTCTAAACATGAAATAGAGCAACTAGAATAAAGTAGAAGCAACTATAAATGACAAGACAAGATGATAAAGATAACTCAAAGTCTACAAAAGAAAAGGAAAAGATACAAGAGCTTATACTAGAGCTTCTGAAGACGACTCCGGGACTTCCAAGGCACAACTCGACTCAACTCTAACTCCCAGACTAACTATCCTAACTCTACTAGAAAGAAGAGGAAAATGAGCTCCTTGGCTTGAGTGTGTGTTACAAGTGAAGTGGATGCCTCTATTTATAGTTTGTAATGACAGTTGAGCTTGGGTAACCGCCAAGGCAGCTAGGGGGCATCTCCGGTTGATTCGGCCGAAGATCCTGGTTCGGCCGAACTCCCTGGTTCGGCTAAACCAGTGGATCCACTGCCCTTGGCCCCCAAGGGCTGAGATTGTCCCTGGGGAGGCGGTTGTGCATTGGGGGCGGTTCGGCCGAATTCCACAGTTCCGCCGAATCCGGGCTGGAGGCCCAGGCCTGCCCCCTGCATTGCCTTTGCTTCCTGGGCTTCGTGGGTGACTTGATCCAGGTGGTCTTCCTGTTGGTTTAGCTCAGAAATGATGTGACGGTGATCCTACGTGGCTCGTACGGTCAACGCTGACATGGACGGCCTCCGGTTGAGCTTCGCGTCGTGTACGGCTAAGGGGGGTAACCGGCCGAACGGAGTCGTTTGGCCGAATCGGTCATTTCCGACCCCTATAGCACGTATTTCTCGTTATTGTACCTGCACAAGTGAAACACACCAAAACTCATGGAACTTTATTAGAAATAAACCTAGATGCAAGGAATGTCACATATAACCTCTTTTATTACCGAGTATTGGTGGTCAAAAACGTGCCGTAACGACCGCCAACAACAAACACCACCCGACACTGGATGTAGGGTATTATACCTTCGGGTAGCCCGATCCTGTCTAAACCTTGCACCTTGTGTCACCTTCAAGCTACTTGACTCGACGATCCTCCAACAAATCTACGACTTGGGTACTCCCTAGTGGATTGTCGGGTCTTAGACTCAATAGTTGGCACACCAGGTTGGGGTGATTGTTGGGTTTTTCACAGCTAGCTTGATGGTAAATCAATCTCGCATCATCTTCCTGGCGAGCGTGAAGAGCACCCCCAAGCATATATGACACAACTAGAGAATGAACATGTTAAAATTGACTTGAATGCACACACTTGTGCTAAAAATATAACTTTTCTTCCCATTACTAGTACACAAGATGAACTGCAATTGTTGTCTTCTTTAAATACTTTGGGTTATATTGAATTTGATATT
Source organism: Echinochloa phyllopogon (assembly GCA_033239725.1). Taxonomy (NCBI): domain Eukaryota; kingdom Viridiplantae; phylum Streptophyta; class Magnoliopsida; order Poales; family Poaceae; genus Echinochloa; species Echinochloa phyllopogon. The sequence continues at coordinate 31,457,958 of BTCW01000014.1, read as the reverse complement.
ATATCTAATCTAATATGTTTGGAGGAGAGACTTTCTTAGCATTCTAAACTTCTACGCTTGAATAGAAATTCATATCACTTTATTGGCAAATATAACAATAAAAAATAATACATGGTACACCGAGTTCACATTTGTTCAAATCTGAAATCCCCACCTTTTGAGCAAATATGTGATCAACTAGAGAGCTGCAACAACACTAATCATGTGAGTTCCTCTAGTTTTGTTTCAGCGAATCGGGTTCACACCCAACAAGGGGAGAATTTTATTACTACCTATGCGTGCTAGTGCTCATTTTTATTGCATTGAACACATACTAGCGGTTATGCAACCATCTATTCCTGCATTGTATTTTGTTGGTGCTAATCGTTTGCTTTTTTGTGAAAGAATGTGCTAATCTTTTGCAGGATAATATTGACATAGATCCTGTGAATTTCGATCACACAGCCTACATACTTGCCAATATCTCTATAGGAGAATATATTTTAGGATATTGGAAAAATGGTCATGTCCCTTCTCATAATATTTATAGTTCACATTGTTTTTGCTACCTTGTATTCCTTTGTGTCGTGCAGAGCCAGCTTAGGACACAATCAACGCCGAGGATGGCTTTTCATCAAGAAGGGGAGGATGATGAGGACATGACATCCATGCATACGACCATGGTGGAGGAGACCAGCAAGGGTATCCAAACTGAGAAGGAGGCCCGAAGCTTATCCAATTCGAGAGGCCAAGGTGGAGGCCCAAAACAAAACAAGTTCGAGTCTACTTTGGAGTTCAGGAATAACATGCACTAAAATCCTGGTCCTATATCAAAATTCCTTCTTAGGCGACGGGAATCACGAAAACAATACGACGTCCAGAATCTGTCAGGGTGCTACACCATCATCTTTTGGGCCATTAGGGGCACCCCATCCAACCCTAGCTCATCCCTAGTAGTATATATTCAGCAGCCGGTGCCACATTAGAGTATTGGGTTTTGCTTAAATCAATTCTATTAAGAACAGTGTCGCCGTTTGTCAGTTTATGAGACCCCAACTCGTGTGCTACATATTTTTTGCAATATTCAGATTGTGTTCTACCTTTGTTCTTGCTTGTGTCCTTCGATTCGCTTTCAGGAATTAGCCTTTTTGGCAAGGTCAACCGGGCAACGCATGGTTGATAACCTGAGAAGATGTGGTGTTGTGATTACGGGTTTCGAATCTTTTTGATTAGAAGCCGGATCGAGTTGTGTTGCGACTCCACCAAATCAAGAGTTATCGGAACCTTTCAGAAGATCAGGAACCCTAGTTGACATCAAGTTCCCTAAACATTATCTTCACCAGCACCCTTAACAACATAGGCTTCGACTACAGGTGGCTACGCCACACGGAGAACCTGTTCTTTGGCATTGTCCTGAGAAAAGCCTCCAACCCGATAGGAAGGGTAATCTCATGGTCACCTTCGACGTTGCCGACAACTATAGGACGGAGCACATCCACCTCAATGTGGCTGACTTCCACAGCTCCTACCATGCCATCTTTGGCCGACCCATGCTAGCTTGCTTCATGGCTATCCCAAACCACACAAATTTGGTGTTGAAGATGCCCGCCCCAAACACGATCCTAAGCATCTTTGGTGACATCAAGACGTCATACGATTGTGACAGGGAAGTTGTCCACCTCGTAGAGCACTCCAGGCAACATACAAAAGCCAAAAGCAACCCACAGACTGGAGGAAGCATGCTAGAGCAAGAGCCGACCCAAAATGTGCTCGAGCCAGACTCGACAACCAAGACAATCGGCCTCACTCTCGACACCCTAACCATGACAACCATCATAAGCCCTGGCCTAACTCCTAAATAGGTTAGCACGCTCACCTCCTTCCTTCGGGACAATTGGGACATATCTGCTTGGAAGCCATCAGACATGCCCGATGTTCCAAGGAAGAAGACTGAACACTCCTTGGACTTGATAAGAATTGTAACACCCTAAAATTCTCTATTTGAAAATTTCTAGCAATTAATTTAATTTTATTAATTATGCTCATATTTAATATCGGGAAAATAAATTATTTTAGAAAATTAAAATCAAGCCTAAGGCCTAGAAACATTTTTGTTGCATTCATGCGGCTGCATTGGGTTTTGTTTGCTAGTAGTTCAAATAAGAATTTAAATCTAATTTAAATTCAAATTTGAACTACTCCTGTTTGAGCTTTAGAAAAGTTGTTTCAGCCCGAGGTTGTTTTCACCCCCTAACCTTCTCCTCTGGTCCACTTTTGCTCCCTCTCCTTTCTTCCCGAGCGCAGCCCAGCACCTCCTCCGCTTGGGCCCAATACCACCAAGCCGGCCCAGCTCCTCTCCATGCCAGCCTAGCACTGCGCAGCCTGCAGCGCCACTCCCCTCCCTCTCCCACTCGCTGATAGGCGGGGCCCGCCCGTCAGTCCCTCCCGACACCTCGCGGCACGCGCGGCAAAGCCCAAGCTCGCCGGTGCCCACTCGGTGGCCCCATGCTCTGCCCGCCCCGCGCCCGTGGGCCACCCACGAAGCTTCTCCCGCCCGCACCTTCAATCCTCGCCGCCCCCCCCCCCCCCCGTCCCCACAAGGAAACCTCTCTCCACGTAAGGAAAGCACCGCCGCCCGCCGCCCCCCTCCCCTTATTCATGGCGCGCACACCTAGGGCACCCCTCCCCGGCTATAAAAGCAGCACCGCCGGTGCCCCAACACCTCACCAAGGCCCTCTCGAGCTCCAAACCCTCCCCAGCATCTCCCTCCTCGCAGCACCGCCGAGCCGAGCACCGACGAACTCCCCTCTCCGGCGCCGCTCTCGCCAATTCAACTGCCTCAACATTTTCAAGCGGTGGTAAGCAACGCCTCGGCCCATTTCTCCCTCCCCCTCTCTCTCTCTAGCTCACTCGCGACCTCACCGGAGACCGACGCCCGCCGGCCGTCGTCGTCCACCGCGTAGGTGCGATTCCGGCCGCCACAAAGCCCCTAGGCGAACATGCCATAGCCCCAGCTCTCTCCCTGGCCAAGACCCGTCGCAAACCGAGCCGTGTAGCTCGATAGCTCACGTTGGTGATCCACTGCCGCGCTGGCACAGCGCCGCCGCGTCCCTGGCTGGCGCCGATGACCACACTCCGCCCAACCTACCTCAGCTGCCCGATCTAAAGCCTACGACTCGGATTAGATCTGACCGGAGTCAAATAACAATCAGCACCGGTCAGCACTCCCCCTTTTGCTAAAGAGCCCCTGATCTTTTTGGAAATTAACCCATCGTCCACCACAGTTAAAAAATATTTGCGTTTAGGTCCTATTTTCTTTGTTTAGCCCCCTGAGTTTTTAAATAATAGAACCCACAGCCCTGTCCTGTCCTTTTTACACGTTAACCCCTATAGTTTTATACAAAATTATGTTTTAGCCCCTAGTTTTTCTCAAACAAGCCCCTGGAGTTTTTAAAAACTTACCAGCATGTCCCTGTAACTTAGAAAACCCATATATTCTCCATTTTAACTCCGATTAGAGTGATTTTCACGCTCATGTGTTCGTAGTGAAGCGTACATTAGTTTTAAACCTTCTTTTGGTCTGTTTCTACTATTTCATATATTGTTCTAATAGAATAATATTTGTTTGCATGTATTGGCTGGCGTGGATGCTTGTGTGGTGATTCGTGTCCAGTCGGTGAGCCTTTTGCGTTGGACCTCGAGTACGAGGAGGGTTTCCAGGAGCAGGACCAGCAGCAACAGCATTTTGAGGAAGGCAAGTTATAGCACAAACAATCCTTGCTACCTACCCACTTTGTAATAATTTATTTCATACATGCATGTGTCTAAATTGATGTAGCTTTAAGGTTGTACCAAGTCTTGATTATCCTATCCTTTGAGTACCTCGGGTTTTTGCATATGGGTAGAGTCTTTGCTATGCGCAGCTACTATCACCACTATTTAATTGTTAATCTTGACTCAATGGTTCACTTTAACATTAATGATAAAACTTGCTTTTTAGCAACTTGGTTTAGGGAACTAGAGCATGTTCTTCATGCTTTGTTCTAGTATCTCTCCGTAAGGTCCGGTTCTTAAAGCGGCAACCTAGGAGCCTGTCGCCACCGCTACAACTATTATGGCTCTGGTCTTGGTTAAGTAGCTTGTACGTCTCTAGCTTGCCAGTGGTTACCGCTGGGGCTGACGGCGTTATAGGAAGCAAGGCACGTGGTGTTTCTTGATTCCACCGAGGACGGTAGCCCCGTTAGCTAGGTCCCGTTAGACCCAGTCCCATGTTGGGAGTCCTCGCGTTGGATAGCCCACGCTCCGGACATCATTGACCCCCTCACGTTGCATCCTGAGAGTCAGTCAATCTCGGTGCCTAGAGTCTCACCACCTTGTTGTACCTTAGCGGCCATTGTCTTGTTAGGGTGTATTGTGAAAAGCCTTGTAGCGTCCCTATGCAGTCACACCTCGGGAGTGTTGATGTGCATGGTTGGGTTTAAAGTTCTTATGAGCTTTTACGCGACTGGTGGGTAAAGGGTGGAACCTCTGCAGAGTGTAAATCTATCATGATAGCCTTGCTCAGGGTCACGAGCGGCCTGGATCAGTTTTTTATTAGAAGATGATGTTTATTTATGCTTAATGTCACTTATACTTTATTAATTGGGTTGTAACTGGGTTCTATTCACTTGTAGTAACTTGGATAATGCTAAAATGAACCAACTAAAAGTGCTAATGTAGTTAAGCCGTGTCTAGCCTTATTTTGAGCCTTCATACACCCGTGCTATACTTGCTAAGTAAATGTTTTACTTACACTTGCTATTATTCAACAAAATCCCAGATGGGTAAACAAATTGGGCTGTGCATGAGTCTGCTACTGAGTTTCCAGAAGATCTATCGTACTACTGATTTGCGTTCTCCCAGTCAGAGTCCCTGTGGATTGTGGCTCCGCTTAGTTGGGAGTTATTAGTCTTCCGCTGTATTTGTTAGTTTATTTATGTTAAACTCTAATGTAAAACTCTATTTATTTCAAGCATATGTTCTCTGTTTATCATATTTTTTTGCTATATGTGTACTATGACTTCCTGGGCACACATATGGCCACATTCAGGTTTCTATGTAAATCCGGGTGTGACAGATTGATATCAGCCTAGTTAGAATGGTTGATTAAACCTTAGGAGACTGTCGATGATTTATGTCAAGCACGTCTGCTAGGGGATACCCCAGGAAGTAGATTTGTGGGTCTCGCTGAGTTCTAGGAACGATAGTGCATGAACAACACAAAGATTTAGACAGGTTCGTGCCGCAAGTAGCGTAATACCCTACATCCTGTGTGCTTGATTGTATTGCACGTGAGTTGAGTTGTATGATCTCTATTGTCTTGCCTGTAGGCTTCTCCGAACTAGGGACCCCTGTCCTCCTTTATATATCCTAGGGGGCAAGGTTACATGGTAAGTTTCCTAGTTGGTTACAATATGTGAGTCCTAGTTGGATTACACGAGTAGTTCTACTAGGACTCGGTTTTCTATCTTGAGGGTACCCGGGGATGTATATTCCACAAGCCCCCGAGCATCATGCATCTTTGGTTCAAGTCTTGAATCTGCTTTAACATCTTCGAGTAGTTGGAGCTAAGTCCAAGACGCTCAAGCCTTCTCTAATGAGTAGTTTTGGAGTGCATCTTTAGATGCACACAATGGGTGTAGCCCCCGAGCCTCCGACTAGTTTTTAAGTAATCGGAGGTTCAAAAGCAATCTTATATCTTCATCTCGAGTAGTTCAATGGCATGCACCGAATAGTTGCACCCATTGGGTGTAGCCCCCGAGCTTCGAGTAGTTTTGTTAAAACTACTCGAAGATCTTGAATAGATCAACAATAGGCACAAAAAATGTGTACCCCTTGAGTGTAGCCCCCGAGCCTCGAAGCGAATGGTTTACATTCGGTCCAAGGGTCAAGAGCATAGTCTTCGAGTTGTTGTAATATGCAAGCATCGACTAGTTTAAAGAACTCGGCTGACATTGTAAGGTCGTGCTGTTTGAGTACCTACTAGCTCCGGTACTTGTCTTCATGTCTTGGCTTGTACTGTGTAGCCCCCGAGCTTCAAGCGACTAGTTGAAGTACTCAGCATGTGAGTATCGACTAGTATAAGTACTCAAGTGGCTCCGTGGTTGTGTTATGAATATTCAACTGGTAACCCTGCAATTTAAATATATAGATGAGTAGTATCCGATCAAGAAAAAGGAAATAATAGCATTTGTAATGCATGTTTTAAACTTGTTGCTCGTTGCTCTTTGTTAGACTCTCAACCACTCGAGTAGTAGCCCTGTTAGGTTTAAACACTTGGCCCCGCTTAACAAGTCCTTTAAGGTGCATAGGTGTTGCGAATTACCAAAGTTTCATGGATTAAGGTGCATGCTATCGAGAGAAATAAAGTAGTCGGTTAGGACTTTTCTCCTGTACGAGAGGTCGCGCGATGGATTGTAACCCGTTGGCGAGAGCCTATGCGAGGGTGTAGCCCTCGAGAATTATTGTTTGTTGAGGGGTGTACTCTTTTAGAGTAGTCGGCGATAGTGTAGCATGTGTTTAAACAAGCTGATGAAATTATTATGAAGAAAATAATTATTAAATAAGACTTAGCTTGATTCTTGGATGGATGTCGACGAAGCCGTGGCGGTCGGCGATGAAGCCACGACGGTTGTTGTTGAAGTTGACTAGTCAAAGTTGATTTCAACAAGTCGCAGATGGCACTGTAACTGATCTCGACTAGTTTATAGTCAAGACGAGTAGTCGAACAGCGAGTCGACGTAGCCGATCTCGACTAGTTTTAACTAGTCGAGACGAGTAGTCGTACAGCGAGTCGACGCAGCCGATCTCGACTTGTTTTAACTAGTCGAGACGAGTAGTCGAAGTAGTCGTACAGCGAGTCGACGCAGCCAATCTTGACTAGTTTTAACTAGTCGAGGTGAGTAGTTGAAGTAGTCGTACGGCAAGTTGATGCAGCCGATCTCGACTAGTTAAGATGAGTAGTCGAAGTAGTCGTGGTTGTCGCCGACGAGTAGATACAGTTGTACTTGAGTAGTTGAAGTAGTCGATGGTGAGCTGATGCAGCCGATCTCGACTAGAACTAGTCGAGATGAGTAGTCGAAGTAATCGTACGGCAAGTCGATGCGGTCGGATGTCGATGTAGTCGTACTCGCTGAAGTCGTTGTCGATGAAGTCGACAGATCGAAACGTGTCCGGGACTGGTTCTTGATCTTGTTGCTGACTAGTTCTGGATTAAATTGAGTAATCGAGGCTGCAGATTTGCAGCAGTATGTGATATAATCATCCACCCATGTGCTTCTTCTCTAGACACGTGCAGCAGCGGATCTGTCTTCTTCTTTGTTTTTTTAGCCTTGGTTGACCAGCGATAGTTGCAGCTGTTCTGATTTCCCTGCCTCGAGATGCAACAACTTGCAGCAGTGTAGCAGTAAAGATCAGCCCGTAATTGCTAATGTGCCGAGTGCTACTCGGATTCGATGAAATTGATATAAAAAACTGCTGGTGCCCTCCGACGTGCATGCAGCAATATTTCATCGACTTAATTTCCAATAGTGTAGAACAGCGGTACCGCGTCGAGTCTTTCGAGCGCCTTCCTCTATCTCGAACTTGACGACAAAAAATAAACCCGTACTAGGGTTCCGACTTGAGGTCACAGAAAACTCGTACAGGCGCCGAATAGGAATCCAATGTGGATTGCTTCAGAACATATGCTGAGACAATGCACAATGGAGTGGAGTCCTTCTCTTGGTCGAAGACGAAACGCGCGCCATAGTTGAATTTGCCAGTGTCGTCCCATTGCCTCGTGCTTTTCGACGTCGAAGTTGAAGTACTCGTCGATAATTGTTTCTCGACAAGATCGCGGAGTGCGTCTGATGGAGACGCCGTCATCGAGTGAGGGCCCAGACAGTCCGCGAGGTGGCTCGTGAATCTGCCGTTGCCTAAGGTGATGAAGGTCCAAGCGCCGAAGACAAAAATTGCACCCTCCTCGATGCCGCCGATGTTGAAGTTGATCCCATCGCGCCTAACGTCGAGCTTCGGCGATTAGGCCCCACAGTGGGCGCCAAGTGTTGATGATTTATGTCGAGCACGTCTGCTAGGGGATACCATAGGAAGTTGATTTGTGGGTCTCGCTGAGTTCTAGGAACGATAGTGCACGAACAACACAAAGATTTAGACAGGTTTGGGCCGCGAGCAGCGTAATACCCTACGTCGTGTGTGCTTGATTGTATTGCACGTGAGTTGAGTTGTATTATCTCTATGGTCTTGCCTGTAGGCTTCTCTGAACTAGGGACCCCTGCCCTCCTTTATATATCCTAGGGTGCAGGGTTAGATGGTAAGTTTCCTAGTTGGTTACAATATATGAGTCCTAGTTGGATTACACGAGTAGTTATACTAGGACTCGGTTTTCTATCTTGAGGGTACCCGGGGATGTATATTCCACAGAGACCACCATGATTATGTGTTATGGAACGACTAGTCATTTTTTTCAAAACCTAGTGCTATCAAGTCTTGTGTGAATCATGTCCTTAGGTGCCTGATATGGTTGTCATTATGCTTATGCGTGATTTGGATCTTTGTAATGATTGTGATGGGCATAGACGTGGGTCTACCACCATCTAGATATTGGATTAAGCTTTAAGGATATTAGTGTTTACATAGAGGGTGGTATTTATTTTCTCATTATCTATCAAATCATCCATCCTGACAAGTTTAGTTACCTGCCCAAAGGAGTTCTGATAAGAATTACTTGCTGATGATAGATGGTGAACACAAGGAGCAACACAGGTGGAAGCGGAGGACCACTGCCACCACCACCACCCACTATCGAGCAAATGATGCATACGTAGACCCAGCTGATGCAGCAGATGGCCCAGACCATGAAGTTGATGCAGCAGAACCAGCAGAATCCACCTCACCAACCTAACATGCCACCCCAGGACAAGCGGGGTGAATTTCTGAAGGGACGCCCTCCCACCTTCAGCAAAGCCAGCGACCCCCTACAGGCAGATGATTGGCTCAAGGCAGTGGAGAGACAGCTCGACATCGCGTAGTGCGACGACCGGGAGAAGGTGTTGTACGCAGGAGGACAGGTCCAAGGACCAGCATTGGTCTGGTGGGATTCATACCAGTATGCTCACCCTGATCGTACTCAGAACACCTGGCTGGAGTTCCGTGATAGCTTTCGTTCCCACCATGTGCCGGAAGCTTTGATGACCTTGAAGAATAAGTAGTTTCTGGCACTGAAACAAGAAGGGATGAGTGTCACCGCTTACCGTGACAAGTTCATCGAACTGGCCCGTTATGCTCCAGAGGATGTGGCCACTGACAAGAAGAAGCAAACCCGGTTCTGTGTTGGCTTGCAAGATGCACTGCAGTACCAGCTGATGTGTACCAAGTTCCCCAACTTTCAGGAACTGGTGGATGGTGCATTGATGCTGGAACACAAGCGCCATGAAATGGAGGAGAAGAAGAGGAAGTTCTAGGGTCAGCAGACTGGGAGCAGCAGTCGCCCCCGTTTCATTCCTCCACATGGGAATCAGCGGATGGGGAATCAACAGCGCTTTCAGGGTCAGCCCAGTTTGCTCAACCGTGCCAGTACCAGCAGCGCCCCAGTACCCCCAGGCGCCACAGCAGCAGCGTCTCCTGCAGAATGCCCCAGTTCAGCAAAACCAGGTGCATCAAGGTCCTATTCAGTGCCCCAACCAAGCCAGCAATGCACCAGCAGGTCAGAGGGTGTGCTTCCACTGCGGTGAGTCTGGACATTATGCTCTCTACTGCCCCCACAAGACTCAGAATGACGCAGGCCAGAACAACAACCAGAGTATTGGACAGCAGCAGGCGCCAAGTGGGAACTAGCAGCAGGCGCAGGCAAACTGTGGTCAGCAGAACCCCGCCAGAGGCAAGCTCAACCACACGGGTGCAGAGACTATAGAAGGAGCTACTGACGTGGTTGTGGGTACGTTCCCTGTCAACTCCACTCCTGCAACTATTTAGTTCGATTCTGGAGCTTCGCATGCTTTCATATCCACTACTTTTGCGAAAAGGAACTTGGTAGCCTTGCTGCCCATGAAGGGTGCTATGCTAGTTAGCTCACCAGGAGGGGAACAACGCACCACTTTACGATGTCCCCATATTACCATCACAATAAGGTGGGTAGACTTTGAGGCACGCCCAATAGTCCTGGAATCTATTGGGTTCGATTTAATTTTGGGTATGAGCTGGTTAGGCAGATATGATGCGGTGATCTAGTGCGCCAAGAGAGCGGTACAGCTGACAGCAAAGTCTGGAGACAAGGTGGAGTACCAGGCAGCAAATCCCTTAGAGCATAATCAAGTCAATCAAGCTGAAGGTGCAGCTCTGGAGGACATCAGAGTTGTCAGCGAGTTTCTGGATGTGTTCCCAGATGAATTGCCAGGTATGCCCCCGTAATGCGAAGTTGAATTCTTTATTGAACTTAAACCTGGTACCGCTCCTATAGCTAAGAGACCATATAGGATGGGAGTAAATGAACTAGAAAAGCTTAAGGAAGAATTAAGCTCCTTGCTAGCCAAAGGATCACCAGTGATGTTCGTGGAGAAGAAAGATGGGACACGGAGGTTGTGTGTGGACTATCGAGCCCTCAACGAAGTGACCATCAAGAACAAGTATCCATTACCAAGGATTGATGATCTGTTCGATCAGTTAAAGGGAGCTTGCGTGTTCTCCAAGATAGATCTTCGATCAGGCTATCACCAGATGAGGATCTGGCTGTCAAACATACCCAAGATGACTTTTACTACTCGTTATGGATTGTATGAGTTCATAGTCATGTCCTTTGGACTGACCAACGCTACTGCATACTTCATGTACTTTATGAACAGTGTGTTCATGGATTACCACGACAAGTTCATGGTGGTGTTCATTGATGACATTCTAGTCTTCTCCAAGAATGAAGAAGAACACGAGGATCACTTGAGATTGGTGATGCAGAGACTCAGGGAGCATCAGTTGTATGCCAAGTTGAGCAAGTGTGTGTTCTGGTTGAAGGAAGTGGCATTCTTGGGCCACGTGTTGTCCAATGGTGGAGTGGCAGTCGACCCGAAGAAGGTTAGCGATGTGTTAAGCTGGAACCCACCTCAGGACGTGAGTGAAATCAGGAGTTTCCTTGGGATGGCCGGATATTATCGAAGGTTCATTGAAGGATTCTCCAAGATTGCTAAGCCCTTGATGGCATCATTGGAGAAAAATGCTAAGTTCATCTGGCCTGAGGAGTGTCAGGCCAGCTTCGAGGAGTTGACGAAGAGGCTGACAACAGCACTTGTGCCGATTTTGCCCGACATAGCCAAGAGCTTCTCCATCAACTACGATGCATCCCGTCTAGGATTGGGGTGTGTGCTCATGCAGGAGGGGAGAGTCGTGGCTTATGAATCAAGGCAGTTGAGGAAACATGAGCAGAACTACCCGACGCATGATCTGGAGTTGGCAGCCGTGGTACATGCTCTGAAGATTTGGAGGCACTACTTGATTGGACACAAGTGTAACATCTACACCGATCATAAAGAGCCTCAACTATGTCTTCACTCAGTCGGACCTGAATATACGGCAACGCCGATGGTTGGAGTTGATCAAGGACTATGAACTAGAGATTCACTACCACCCAGGGAAAGCTAACTTGGTGGCAGATGCTCTGAGTAGGCGGAGCTATGTGAACAAGACCACCGGACAGAGTCTGCCGGAAGAGCTCAGTCTAGAGTTCGAGAGGATGAGTCTGGGATTCATGGCTAGCATCACAGATATGGTAGTAGAACTGACTCTGGAACAGGAAATCTGGAAAGGTTAGCTTGAGGATGGCAAGATCAAGGAGATGGTGGAGCATGTTGCCCTAGGAAAGGCCCCTAGTTTTCGAGTGGATGATCAAGGAACCTTATGGCACGAGAAGGGGATATGTGTAGCCGACATGGCGCAGATCAAGGACACGATCCTAAGAGAAGCGCATGATTCGGCATACTTGATCCACCCGGGTAGTACAAAGATGTACCAAGACATCAAAGAGAGATTCTGGTGATACGGATTGAAGCGTGATGTGGCAACATATGTGGCCCTATGTGACACGTGTCAGAGGGTCAAGGCTGAACATCAAAGGCCAGCAGGATTACTCCAGCCCTTGAAGATACCTGAATTTAAGTGGGAGGAAGTTGGAATGGACTTCATCACTGGTCTACCTCGCACTTAGAGAGGATTTGACTCCATTTGGGTAATCGTGGACCGCTTGATCAAAGTGGCACATTTCCTCCCCGTAAAGACAACCTACATGGGGCCAGATTAGTAGAGCTATATATGGAGAGGATTGTGTGCTTGCATGGAGTGCCGGAGCGAATAGTGTCTGATCGTGGTACTCAGTTCACATCACACTTCTGGCAGAAGCTACATGAGTCTATGGACACTAAGTTGCACTTTAGTTCAGCTTATCACCCCAGACGGATGGACAGACAGAGCGAACCAATCAGATTTTGGAAGTATGGTGTCTACAAATGTCTACAAGAGTTTGCCCTATGCGGAATTCTCGTACAACAATAGCTACCAGAAGAGTCTACAAATGGCACCATTCGAGGCTCTGTATGGCAGAAAGTGCAGGACACCACTGTTCTGGAATCAGACTGGAGAAAGCCAAGTTTTTGGGCCTGAGATACTAAGAGAGGCAGAACGTCAAGTGCAAGTGATCAGGAAAAATTTGAAGGTGGCACTGTCCTGAGAGAAGAGTTATGCTGATGTTAGACGGATGGATCTCTGCTTCAAAGTTAGAGACTTCGTGTACCTCAAGGTGTCACTGTTGGCGGTCGTTACAGCCCAAATCCGACCACCAATACTCGGGAATAAATGAGGTTTTATGCAACATTCCATGTACTTAGATTTTATTTCTAATAAAGTTCCACGTGTTTTGGTGAGTGTCACTTGTGCAGGTACAACTACGACAAATATGAGCTATTGGGGCCGGAAATGACCAAATCGGCCGAACGACTCCATTCAGCCGGTTACCCCCCTTAGCCGAGCAGACAACCGGGAGTCGTCCACGTCAACAATGACCAAGCGAACACATCACATGACACGTGGGCGACCGCCAACTCATCCCGGACCATGCGACATGTCACTCCTGGGCCACTACAACTCGAAGACCACATGGATCAGAACAACTACAGAGCCCAGGAGGCAGAGGCGGTGCACGGGGGCAGGCCTGGGCCTCCAGGCCCGTTCGGCCGAACCGCCCCCAGTGCACAACCGCCTTCCAGGGGTGGATCCTGGCCGTGGGAGCCAGAAGCGGCAGATCCCACGGTTCGGCCGAACTGGCCAGTTCGGCCGAACCGGGGAATTCGGCCGAAGGCCCGGCACCGCCTCCCTGGCTGCCTTGGCGGTTACCCTACCTGAACCGACCCTGGAGCCCTATATATAGGACCTTACACTTCACTTGTACACACACCAAGCCAAGGAGCTCATTTCCACTTTCATTCCAGTAGAGTTAGGATAGTTTAGTTGGGAGTTAGAGTTGAGTCGAGCTTGCCTCGGAGGTTCCGGAGTCGTCTTCAGAAGCTCTGGTAATAGCTCTTGTATCTTTTACTGTTCCTTTTGTAAGACATTGAGTATCAATATAGTTATCTTTATCACTTTGCCTTTGTCATTTATATCTCGCTTCTACTTTATTCTAGTAGCAGATATATCTTGTTTAGACTATAGTCAGTTATAGTTCTAGTGCTTGTAGTCTTGTTTAAGTCTTTGTCTTGGCTGGTTCTTCGATCTTGCTTGATACTGGAGGTGAACTGTCACCAAGAGTATTGACAAGGTTGCTTGCTCTTGCTAGCAGAGTAAGTAGTCGTTGTCTAGTATAGGAGTGGTTCCTAGACTAGTTAGTGGCCTTAGTTTATTCCCGTCGCAACGGAGGTGGTAGCCGGGAGGTGGTGACAGCCCTTTCGGTCTTCGTAGCCCATCACGTTAGTTCCGGTCCGTAGGATTCCCCAGTTGGGAAATAGTGGCACCCCTTCTCATCCCTTTCTGTGTGTTCACCGGTTCCCTTGTCCCGAAGCTAAGACATTAGAGTTATCCCAGATCTCCTAGTGCTGGTTCTGTAGCCGCTGTATCTCTAAGCTAGAGTGACATAGGTAGATAAAAAATCCAGGAGTCCTCTATCTCTTCTCATTGTCCTCCCAACTATCTATCTCTTCTCTCCCTTACCTGAGTATCCCTTGAGTTGTGTGTCTGTTGGCGGTCGTTACAGCTAGGCACAACGAGAAATGTGTGCTATAGGGGTCGGAAATGACCGATTCGGCCGAACGACACGATTCGGCCGGTTACCCCCTTAGCCGTGCAAGCCACCGGGAGTCATCCACGTCAGCGCCAACTCATCCCGGGCTTCCGCCACATCACCCAGGGCCCAAACTCAACCTGACAAAGACCTCGAAGTCAACCAGAAGGCCTCCGGCCCAGCCCAGGGCGTGAACCGACCTGCCAACCGACCCCAGGAGCTGGCCCAGCACGTGTGCAAGCTCAAGGCGGTGCAGCACTGGGCCGAGCCCAGTTCGGGCGAACACGTGGGTTCGGCCGAACCAGGGAACCGCCTCCAGGGTGCAATCCTGGCCTTTGGCTGCTGAGGCGGTGCATCCCTCGGTTCGGCCGAACCGGGGAGTTCGGCCGAACCGAGATTTTCGCCCGCACGGCTCGGCCAAGACCTCCAGTTGCTTGGCCGCTGCTCCACATCTCCACCGACCCTGGTCATTATAAATAGAGGCTGGTTTCACCTGCACAAGACACACAACACAACAGTAGAGTGCAGGCGAAGCACTGTTAGTTCTCCACTTGTATCAGTAGAGATAGGGAGAGAGGAGAGGTGAGCGTCCCGGAGAGGAGCCGAAGTGTCGGCCCCTCTTCCCGATGTACCTCTACGGATGCGACTTCACTTCGAGTAACATCCGGGTCTTGTTTGGTAACTCTTGTATCTCTCTCTGATTAATTGAGCATTCAGTTCTTACTTTTATATGCTTGTTGGTTCTTCGTTCAATGCTTAGTTGTGTAGTATAATTGTATACTAGCTGCTTAGCTTGAGTGCTTATCTGTCTGCAGTAGATAAGTATAAGTCAACTAGTGTAGGCGTGGTGCCTATACTTGAGGCTAACTTAGTTTCTGCCCGTCGCAACGGAGGTGGTAGCCGTAAGGTGGTGATAGCCCTTTCGGTCTTCGTAGCCCATCACGTTAGTTCCGGTGTCTTAGGACCCAAGGTTCAGGGTAACCGGCACCCCTTCTCACCCCTTTCTGTGTGTCGGAGGCTCTGTAGTCCCGAAGCAAGTATCTATCTGTATCCTCTGATCTGCTCAATCAATCGGTAGAATACCTTTATCAGACCCGTACCCTCTCTACCCTCTTACCTCTTCTCTTCTCTCCTTGTTGTCGTCATCCATCTCATCCATTCCATTTCATCCACACCATCTACCTAGGACAACTTAGTTTAGGATTAGTACACTTCTCGTTCTCCGTGGAAATCGATACCTTGGAATACTCCCGGGTGAAAGCTACATCGGTATCCGTCCGCTTGCAGATTTATCTGTAGGGCGTAAGGAGTGCCAACAGTGTCCGGTATATCCACTCCTATCCAATACCGTTATCCCCTGTCTTGTTTAGTTGTGTACCCTTCTCTGATAGTCTCGAATATCTGTTCACTAGTAATCTTGCCAAAGCTTCCCTGCGGAAATATAAATTACGATACCTCAGGATACTCCCAGGTGAAGTGCTACAGCGGTGATTCTGTGCGCTTGCAGAATATTTCTATAGTTTACTAAGCCATAAGGAAAACCACTGAAACACTCCTTACCCCAGTACCAGGATTCTCAATTCTGATATTGGATCATAAGAAGTGCCAACAAGCATTTCTGGCGCCGTTGCCGGGGAAGTCTTTGGCTAGATTACTTTTGAACTTTTATCTTGAGCTATCTTAGTTGAGTACCGCTACTCAAGCGGGTTTATCCTTGCTCTGTTCGTTGGTCTTTGTGGAACAGAGCAGTGCATGACTGGTTTCCAACTACCGTCAAACTTCCAAGAAAATACGGAGTCACTTGTGAGGAAAGTACGACCCCGTGTTGTACCTCCTCAGAAGCAACTCCTTCTGACGAACCCAGTCCTTCTCGTTGTGACTCCAGCTTCATCGAGGATGGCCGGCAAGACGATCCGCGAGTTCTCCGCTCCATCAAGCGAGAACGTGCGTATCGGACCAGTTCCGCCAGTCGGAGATGGTAACTTCGAGCTGAAGCCAGCCCTCATCAACATGGTGCAGGCTAGCCCGTTCTGCGGCAAGCCACACGAAGATGCCAATGCGCATCTCCAGCATTTCCTGGAGATCTGCAACACCTTCACCATCCGCGGAGTAAGTATCGATTCCATTCGCCTTCGTTTATTTCCATTCTCATTATTAGGCAAGGCAAAACAATGGTTTTATGCTAACCGCGAAGCAATAGACACCTGGGATAAATGCACTAGCGCTTTCTTGCTAAAATTCCTTCCGGTTGGGAAAACCAACGCCCTCTGGAACAAAATAGCTAGTTTCCAGCAACTAAAAGATGAAACAGTCCCGGAGGCATGGAATCGCCTCCAGGACTATATTTCTGCTTGTCCTCACCATGGTATGCAGAGTTGGTTCATAATCCAAAGTTTCTATCATGGGCTGAGAAATTCTGCCCGTGAGTACCTGGATGCTGCTACTGGAGGCTCGTTCTTCTCTCTTAAGGAAAGTTGTGCGAAGGCCCTCATAGAGAAGATGGTCAAGAACCAAGGTTGGTCCGATGATCGGACTCAACCAAAGACCCGAGGAGTTCACCAAGTTGAAGCTCTGGACATGCTCACTGCCAAGATGGACCTCCTGATGAAGAAACTGGAGGCCCCTGCTCAAGAAACGGTGCAAGCCATGGACGCTCGCATGACCTGCGAAGTCGGTAGCAACACTGGCCATTCGGGGAATGACTGCCCCGAAACGCGAGAAGATGCCCACTACGTCAACAACTCCAACAACAACGGGTACCGACCGAACAACTACGGCAACCAAGGCTGGAATCCGCGCCCAAACCTCCCTTTTGAGAGGCCTCAACAAGGTAACAATTTCAATTCCAGCAATTTCAATAATCAGCCGTCTCTTAGAGATCTTGTGTTTGGCCAGATGAAAATAACTGAAAACATGAATAAAAAGCTTGCTGCTAATGGTAAAACGCTGGAAGGCATAGACTCTAGGATGGAATCGTTTTCTTCCGCCACGAAAAATCAGCTGAGCTTTAATAAAATGATAGAAACTCAAGTCGCTCAGTTAGCTGCTGCTGTTCCTGTCACTGAATCGGGGAAGATTCCGGGGCAACCCGAACCTTCCATCGAGACAGTGAAAGCCGTCACTACAAGGCATGGTAAGATGCCTCATAGTGTCTTCCGTACTAACCACGCAGGGAAGGTCGCTCGTATCCAAGTGCTGACACCAAGATGGACCTACCTGCCGAGAGCTGCAAAAAGGGCGATCATCAAAGACCTCTCCGGATAGGAAGGAAGATCCCGGAGTGCCCATCATTCAGTGCACGATCTGGAATCGTCGCATTGATGATGCACTCTGTGATCTGGGGGCAAGCGTCAACATCATGTCTAAGGTATTATTTAAGGAATTATGCTACCCTACTTTGTCACCTACTACTGCCCAGGTACAGCTTGCGGACTCAACCATCCGCTACCCCGAGGGGGTGATCGAGAATGTACCGGTCTGGATCTGGGGACGATATGTCCCTGTGGACTTTGTTGTCCTCGACACGGGGAACGAGCATTCATTTCCCATTGTGTTGGGCCGACCATTCTTGAAAACCACCCGGGCTAGGATCGATATGGATGCGAGAGAAATCTCGTTCCGTATCGACGGAAGGTTGACTTACTTCAAGTTTCAACCCCGGGAAGAAAAGAAGACAGAGCCACTCACACCGGAGAAGAGAAGCGCCGAGTGTTTCCTTAAGGCTCTCATTAATGGAGAGCTAGAAATACTCGGTGGTGAGCAGCTCAAATGGAACGAGCCGACAAAGCCGACGGGTGCAGAAGAAATGGATTTCCTCGTAAAGAAATACGAGGAAGAGCAAGCCCTCTGGAATTCTCCGGAGACGCCGATCCCACCGCCACCGACACCGAAGAAGAAGAATAAGAAGATGTGGCGGAAGAAGGTTGCATCATCCGAGTCATCCACTCTAGGACCGGACAATGACAAAAGCAACTGAAGACAGGAGAAGTCCCGCTCGCGGACTTAAAAGCTGAGCTCTCGCCGCGAGGAAAACCGGTATGTATCCCATATTTCCCTTCCAATTTTTAATTTTTCAATTGCATTTGCATGTTTCCCTTTTCAAAATAAATGAACTACTTGAGTAATTAATTTGAGAGAGAGTAGAAAATTTTGTAAGCTTGGTTAGAAATAATTTGACACATGCTGAAATTTTACCTAGGGTGGATGTAATTGGTAATTTTTATCATTTTCATCTCTTCTAGAACATCTCCAATTATTTACCATCACCACCAACCAGCACCAAACATGTCTACCCCACTAAAATTGGCTGCACACTCACCAATTATCACAAACATGGCAGCATGGGGGTGACTCCACTAAAATCCACTTTGGTCATGTCAATTTTGCATCTCACCTACCACTAACTCCACTCACAGGACTTAAAAATTTTGTGGCCACACATTTTGGAGTGGAATCAAAGCAAAGGAGGGGGCTGCACTCACATGGAGTGGCCAGGCCACACCTGCCCGGTTCGCCATTCGGCCGAACCAAGGGCCTGCCCCCCCTCTGCCTATAAAAGCTGGTGCAAGCTTGCTTGCTTCTCACACACTTGCTCACTCAGAATTTTCACCAGAAGCTCTCTCTCTCTCTCATTTCTTTGCTCAAGTGCTTGCTCAAGATCTTCCCAAAGTTCTCGCTCAAGTTTTGGTTCACTTGCATCACTAGAAAATCCCAAAAATATTTTGCTTTTGTTGTGACCTTTGTGCTAAAATTCTGGACGATTTTGTGGTGGTCACCGACACCCACAAGAACGACTAACCTTTTGTGGTGGTTTTCATCCCCGCAAGAACGACTAACTATCTCGAACGACTGACTTGATTTTCTTGTGCTAACCATATATATACTCAGTCCTTCGGGTAGTTGTCGTTACACCAACTTTTTGCAGGAATCATGTCGAAGTTCTTCACTTCGCTCCGTCGTTCCGCCCGGCTAGGCCGACGATCGGACGATGCTGGGAGTTCCCCAGCTCCATCCCGAGGCTCGAGCCGGATGGACACGGACGAGCACGGAGCAGCCGGCTCGGGATGGGGCCATGCCACGCCCCTGGCCAGGCAGCTCCTGAGTGAGAGCAACATTAACCTTAGAACAGAAAGGGAGCATAACACCTTCAACGAGCTTCGGCTGAAGGAGTTCGAGCACACCCGTGTGTTTGAGCAAGACTTGCTCAGGGACACGGGAATGGACGTAGAGTTCACAGAAATCTTCCAAGCCATTGGCTGGGAGAATTTCTGGCACATCAACGAAGAAGGACCGAGTCGAACGATTCTCCACCTTGGAGAGAGCCCGCTCGGCACAGCGTTGCAGGTGACGGACCCGTCACGAGGGGACGAGCCAGGCGTGATGCTGGGCTCGCCACCTCACAGGAGCCGGAAGATGCACCACAAATGCCGCACTGACACACTTTCGCTTTTGAGGCCACCTACGACAAGTACACCGGTGCTGGGACGTCCGGAGCAGGAGTCTCCGGGCAACACCAGGAGCCGAACTACTTCACCTCAAGACGCTGGGACTACGGCCAGGACACGAACTCTGAGTGGTCTGGGAGTCGGTATGGAGGAGGGTACGACAGTGCCTCCCAGCCATATTACCCCGGATACTCACAGTCCGCACACTTCGACTACGGCCGGGAGGTGTCCTACATCTCCGACCGAGTCGAGCTCATCGACGACCGTACCCGAGAGATCCAGGACACACTAGCCCGCCATTCTCAGTACCATCAAGAGAATAGCGGGATGGTGGCGTCCATCCAGCATGATGTCCATGAGCAAGCGGAATAGCTGAGCCAGTACCTCTCAAGGCTCAACCCCTACCAGTGAAAGTCCAAGCTTGGGGTAGGACCCCCACCAGGTATGTCCCGATTTATCCAGCACTTTGATATTTTAATTTCCCTTTCATTTTCCTTCGTGATAATTTGCATTTAAAAAAATGAAAATACCAAAAATATTTCCCTTAAACAATTTTTCCCTTGAATAAAGATAACTCCCAACTATGCATGGAATGAATCATATGCCTGTCACACCCGGATTTACACAGAAACCCGAAATGCGGCCATATGTGTTCCCAGGAAGTCATTACACATATAGCGAACAAATATGATAACAGAATACAGTGCTCGAATAATATAAATGGTTTTACATCAGAGTTTGACTCAAATAAATGAATAAAACAGCGGAAGTCTCATTATTAATTCTCTGTAAACGAAAACGAAGTCGATAACGATAACCCACGGGGACACCGACTGGTTGAGCACAGCTAGTAGAATGGCAGATCCTCAGGAAATTCAACAGCAGCAGTACCATCTAATCCATCTGTTACCCATCCGGGATTTTGTTGAATAGCAAGTGTAAGTAAATGTCTTACTTAGCAAATATAACACGGATAATGAAGGCTCATCTTAATCACTACATTTGCATGAATCCCAGTTGTAACCCAATTAATATAGTAGAGGTGAACATTAAACAATATTAAATTTCAACTTCTAACCAAAAAGGATCCAGGCCGCTCGTGACCCTGAGCAAGGCTATCATGATAGATTATACACTCTGCAGACGTTTCGCCCTTTACCCACCAGTCGCGTAAAAGTTCAAAGGAACTTTGCACCCAACCACGCACATCAACACTTCTGAGGTGTGACTGCATAGGGACGCTACGAGGCTTTTCACAAGACACCCTAATGAAACAGTAGCCGTTATGGTACAACCTAGGCACCGAGATTGACAGACGCTCATGTAGCGACACGAGGGGGTCAATGACGTCCAAGCGCGGTAATGAATATCTACAACAAAATAAATAGCGCAACGTGTGGAACCTCCCGCCATACGGTGGCTCCCAACACGGGACTGTGCCTCACGGGGACATAGCCGACGGATACTCCGTCCTCGGTGGATCAAACCATACTCTCACCCATGCTTGCCATAACGCCGTCGGCCCATCGGTAACTACTATCAAGCTAGAGCCGTACATGTTACTTGTCCAAGACCAGAGCCATTATAGTTCCAGCGATGGCGACAGGTTCCTGGGTTGCCGCTTTAAGAACCAGTCCTTACGGAGAGACACTAGGGCCAAACACAAAGCGTACGCCCTAGCTCCCTGATCCATGTTGCTAAAATGCAGGTTTTACAATTAACGTTGAAGTGAACCATTAAGTCAAAACTAACAGTTAAACAAAGGTGACAGTGGCTGCGCCTAGCAAGGTTCTACCCAAATGCAATAACCCAAGGTAATCAAGGTATAGGATAAACAAAGCTAGGTACAACCTTAATAGGAACAATTTAGACACATGCATATGCAGTAAATAATGTATAGGTGTGTTTAGGTAGCAACGATTGTCCGTGCTATACTTGCCTTCCTCAAACTGCTGCTGCTGCTGCTGCTCCTGGTCCTGCTCCTCGTAACCCTCGAACTCAAGCACGTACGGCTCACCGACTGGACTCATACATCAACACACAAGCATCCACACAAGCCAGTACATGCAAACAATATTAATCTATTAGAACAGTACACCAAATAGTAGCAATAGAAGCAAAGAAGGCTGAAAAACTAATCTACGCTTCGCTACGAACACGTGAGCGCGAAAATCACTCAAATCGGAGCTAAAACAGAGAAGTTATGGCGTTTCTACGGTTCGGGGGCTTGCTGGCAAAGTTTTAAAAGTTCCAGGGGCTTATTTGCAAAAACTCAGGGGCTAAAACATAATTTTATATTAAAACAGGAGGGTTTAATCGCAAATTAACCAAGACAGGACCTCGGGTGCTATTTTTAAAAAGGACAGGGGGTTTTCTGTAAAAATCAGGACCTAATTCTAATTATTTTTGAATAGATCTAGACTGCGGGTTAATTTTGAAAAAGTGGAGGGGCTCTTTTGCAAAACGGCCATGGTTGACCGGGGATTGACCGGTATTGACTCGGGTTTGATACGGCTGGGTTCAATCTGGGCCGCTGGATTTGGTTTGGACAGCGGGGATTAGATCCAGGGGAGGGGGTCGTCGACGGCGGCGCGACGAGCGGCGGCGCTGGGGCGGCTGCGGCGGCGCTTCGCCGGCGAGGCTCGGAAATGAGCTAGGGTGCTCGGTTTGGGGCGGGGATTGGCGCTACGGATGCGCGGGACGACGGCGAATCGAGCGCGGTGGATCTCGTCGGCGGCGAAGCAGCAGAGGCGGCGGTCGACGAGCAATGGCGGCGGCGGTCTCCGGCGAGGGCGGCGAGTACGCAGCAGAGGGAGAGAGGGAGCAAGGAGGGGCTCGGGAGGTCCCTTACCTCTATGCGAAGGTGCTGGAGTAGCTCGCCGGGGCGGAACGACGACGGGCGGCGAGATCGACGGCGGCGCAGAGCTCGGCGGTGGCGGCTATGGCGGCGGTTGCGCGGAGAGCTTGAGCGGTGGCGGCTAAGGTTCGGTGGGGGTCGTGGCGCAGGGCGGCGGGTTAAATAGGGCGGACGAGGGCGGCTCGGGTGGGCCTCGGCGTGCGCGCCATAGCTGTGCCGGACTCCGGCTCGGGGCCGAGGCGAACTCGGTCGGGGGTAGGAGACGGAGCTGACGCGTGGGACCCGCGTGGCAGCGACTGCGGGGCGGCGTGAGGCAGGCCGGCCTGGTGGGCCGCATTGGGGGGAAAAGGCGGTGTGCTGCGGCGGGCTTGCTGGGCCAAGTTGGGCCGCAAGTGGGGGAGCGCGGGCTGCTGCGGGAGCGGGAGGGAACAGGCCGGCGGGGGAGCGGAGCAGGCCGCGGCTGGGCCGAAAGCGGGAAAAGGAGAACTGGGCCGCTGCGGAAAGAAAAGAAGGAGGGGCAAGCTCGGCCGGGGAAAAGAGTTCAGGGAGGGAAAACGGACTAGGGCTGCTACAACTTTTCTAGAGCTCCAAGCAAAACGATTCAAATTCGAATTTGAACAGAATTTAAATTCCAATTGAACCGCACACAAACAAAACACAATGCAGACAGCATGAATGCAACAAAAATGTTTCTAACCTTATATTTAATTTTATTTTCTCAGAAATAATTTATTTTCCTTAGATAAATATGAGTATTAAATAAAAGCAAATTACTAAATTTTAAAATAGGCATTTTTAGGGTGTTACAATGCCTCTCACCTTGGAAATGATGAATAGTTGCTCTGTCATTAATTTTGCAAGTACTTTGTTTCAACTAGTTGCTAGATTGTGCTTGAGTTATTTGGCATGAGTAAAAATGATCCTGAAAACCTTGTGGGAGCACATGCTTTATTCCAAGTTTAAGTTGTTGTGGGGGTTGATATAGTGAGAATTTGGTTAAATTCTATTCTGCTTTTAGTACGGGGAAAATCTCGAATGGTGCCATCTGCAAACTCTTCTGGTAGCTGTTGTTGTACGAGAATTTCACGTACGGTAAACTCCTGTCCCAACTGGCACCGTATTGTAGAGCACATGCTCTCAACATATCCTCCAATATCTGATTTGTCCGTTCTGTCTGCCCATCTGTCTGCGGATGGTAAGCTGAACTGAACTGTAGCTTAGTGTCCATAGACTCATGCAATTGTCGCCAAAAGTGTGATGTGAACTGGGTACCTCGATCTGACACTATTCTTTTCGGTACCCCATGCAAACACACAATCCTCTCCATATACAACTCTGCTAGTCTGGCTCCCGTGTAGGTGGTTTTTACTGGAAGGAAATGCGCCACCTTGGTCAGACGATCCACGATTACCCAGATTGAGTCAAATCCCCTCTGAGTGCGAGGTAAGCCAGTGATGAAATCCATACCGACTTCTTCCCACTTACATTCTGGTACCTTCAGGGGTTGGAGCAAACCTGCTGGCCTCTGATGTTCAGCCTTGACTCTCTGACATGTATCACACAGGGCTACGTATGTGGCCACATCCCTCTTCAATCCATACCACCAAAATCTCTCTTTGATATCTTGGTACATCTTGGTACTACCCGGGTGTATCGAATACACCGATTCATGGGCTTCCCTGAGAATTGCATCCCTGATCTGCACTATATCTGGTACACAGATCCTCTTCTCATACCACAATGTCCCTTGGTCATCCACTCGAAAACCAGGGGCTTTTCCTAATGCCACCAGTTCCATGATCTCCTTGATCTTCTCATCTGCGAGCTGTCCTTTTCGGATCTCTTGTTCCAAGGTCGGTTCTACTGCCATCTCGGTGACGCTGGTCACAAATCCCAGACTCATCCTCTCAAACTCTGAACTGAGTTCCTCCGGTAAGCAATGTCTCGTGATCTTATTCACGTAGCTCCTTCTACTCAGAGCATCTGCCACCAGGTTGGCCTTCCCTGGATGATAATGAATCTCCAGGTCGTAGTCCTTGATCAACTCTAACCAACGACGTTGCCTCATATTCAGATCTGACTGTGTGAACACATACTTGAGACTCTTGTGGTCAGTGTAAATATCACACTTATGACCAATCAAGTAATGCCTCCAAATCTTCAAAGCATGCACCACAGCTGCTAACTCCAGATCGTGTGTCGGGTAGTTCTGCTCATGTTTCCTCAACAGCCTCGATGCATAAGCTACTACTCTGCCTTCCTGCATGAGTACATACCCCAGTCCTAGACAGGATGCATCGCAGTAGATAGAGAAACTCTTGGCTATGTCGGGCAACACTAGCACGGGTGCCGTTGTCAACCTCTTCTTCAATTCCTCAAAGCTAGCTTGACACTCCTCAGTCCAGACAAACTTGGCATTTTTGTCCAATAGTGCCGTCATGGGTTTAGCAATCTTTGAAAATCCTTCAATGAACCTTTGATAATATCCAGCCATTCCAAGGAAGCTTCTGATTTCACTCACATCCTTAGGCGGATTCCAACTCAACACATCACTAACCTTCTTCGGATCAACTGCCACTCCACCATTGGACAACACGTGACCCAAGAATGCTACTTCCTTCAACCAGAACTCACACTTGCTCAGCTGGCATACAACTGATGCTCACAAAGTCTCTGCATCACCAACCTCAGATGTTCTTCATGCTCTTCCTCATTCTTGGAGAAAACCAAAATATCGTCAATGAACACTACCATGAATTTGTCAAGATAGTCCATGAACACACTGTTCATCAAATACATGAAGTAAGCCGGTGCATTTGTTAATCCAAAAGACATGACAGTGAACTCATATAGACCATATCGGGTTCTGAAGGCTGTTTTGGGGATGTCAGTCACTCGTATCCTCATCTGATGGTAACCGGATCGGTGATTGATCTTAGAGAACACACACGCTCCTTTCAACTGGTCGAAGAGATCGTCAATCCTCGGCAGCGGATACTTGTTCTTGATGGTCACTTCATTCAAAGCTCGATAATCCACACACATTCTCTGGGTCCCATCTTTCTTATCCACAAACAAAACCGGTGCTCCCCTAGGGGAAGAACTAGGACGAATATACCCTTTTGCTAACAACGCCCTTAATTCCTCCTTAAGTTTCTCTAGTTCTTTTACTCCCATTCTATATGGCCTCTTAGCTATAGGTGCAGTACCAGGCTTAAGATCAATAACAAATTCAACTTCGCGGTCTGGGGGCATACCTGGTAACTCATCTGGGAACACATCTGGGAAATCGCACACCACTCTGATGTCTTCCAGTGCTACACCCTCGGCTTGGTAGATCTGGTTGTGCCCCAAGGGACTAGCTGCTTGATACTCCACTTTCTCACCAGTCTTTGCTATCAACTGCACTACTCTTTTGGAACATTGAATCACCCCATCATATCTGGCTAACCAGCTCATACCCAGAATCAAGTCAAACCCAAGGGTTTCTAGGACTATCGGGTTCACCACAAAGTCTACCCCCCTTATTGTGATGGTGATACAGGGGCAACGTAAAGTGACACGTTGTTCTCCCCCGGGCGAACTAACTACCCTGGGGCTCCCCATAGGTTGCAAGATCATCATGTTCTTTTTCACGAAAGCGGCAGATATGAAAGCATGCGAAGCTCCAGTATCAAACAAAACAGTTGCGAGAGTCGAGTTGACAAGGAACGTACCCACAACAACATTCGTTGCTCCTTCTGTAGTTTCCACACCCATGTATTTGACCTTGCCTCTTGCTAGGTTCTGCTGCTGATTCCCATTCTGGTTATGCAGTTGTCCAACCCTCTGATTATTGTTCTGAAGACCAACGGTGTTCTAAGCCTTGCGAGGACAAGCGCTGGCATAGTGTCCCAGCTCACCACAACCAAAACACCTCGGAGCCGTAGGTGCATTGTTGTCCAGGTTGGGGCGTTGGACAGGACAATTCTATGGCTGGTTCTGAAGACGCTGCTGAGGTGGTGCTGGGAGGTACTGGGGACGTTGCTGGTACTAGGGACGTTGCTGATACTGGTTGCGGTTCATCGGACCGGACTGTCCCTGGAAACGCTGTGGAGTCACCATCTGCTGGTTTCCTTGCTGAGGATTGAAGCGGGGGTGAACATTGCTTCCTGACGGTGGGCCTTGAAGCTTCCTCTTCTTTTCCTCCATCTCGCGGCACTTGTGCTCCAGCAGTAGTGCGCTATCCACCAGTTCTTGAAAGGTGGCGAACTTGGAGCACAGGTGCTGGTATTGGAGTGCATCATGCAGGCCATCTCGGAATCGGGTCTGCTTCTTCCTATCAGTATTCACGTCCTCTGGAGCATAACGGGCCAACTCAATGAACTTGTCACGATAAGCGGTGACATTCATACCTTCCTGCTTCAATGCCAGGAACTCCTTCTTCTTCAAGGTCATCAGTGCTTCCAGCACGTGGTGAGAACGGAAGCTGTCGTGGAACTCCTGCCAAGTGATCTGCTCACGATTGGGGTGAGCATACTAGTACGCATCCCACCAATCCAAAGCTGCTCCCTGGAGCTGTCCACTTCCATATAACACCTTCTCCATGTCATTGCACTGTGCGATATCCAGCTATCTTTCCACTGCCTTGAGCCAGTCCTCTGCTTGCATTGGGTCACTAAACTTGTTGAAGGTAGGAGGGCGTCCCTTCATAAACTCGCCCCTTTTATCTCTGGGCTGCACGTGGTGCTGTTGAAGCGGGTTCTGCTGATTATGCTGCATCAGTACTATGGTTTGCGCCATCTGCTGTGTCAGCTAGAGTTGCATTTGCATCATCTGCTCCATGGTGAGTGGCGGTGGTGGAGGTGGTGGGTTCTGGTTCTGGTCGCTTCCACTGCCACCGGGGTTGCCTCTGGTGTTAACCATCTACCATAGCAAGATATTTCCCATCAGTATTCCTGTCAATCGGTAATGGATAACCCATGCTTGCAGATGGTGCTCAAGAAGATAGCAGTACTTGGAAGAATATGATTCAGAGATATAGAGAGTAAGACAGAGGAAGTGCAAAGGGGATAGATAACCCAACTATTTATTCATTGATATTCCTTAAACCTTATTCCTATATCTAGATGGAGATAGACTCGCGTCTATGACCATCACAATCATTACAAAAATCCAAATCAAACATAAGCATAATAACAACAAAATCAAGCACCCAAAGACATGATTCACACAAGACTCGACAGTACTGGTTTTGAAAAAAACGTAACTAAATGATCTGAAACAAAATCATGGTGGTCTCCTAATGATTTATCAACCGTTCTAACTAGGCTGCGATCCTACAGTCAGCACGGCTCTGATACCAATCTGTCACACCCAGATTTACACAGAAACCCGAGTGCTACTATATGTGTGCCCAAGAAGTCCACAGAACACATATAGTTAACAAATACGATAAACAGAGTACATATGCTCGAATAAAATGGTTTTTACATCAGAGTTGGACTGAAATAATTGAATAACACAGCGGAAGTCTCATTATTAACTCTCTCTAAACGAAAACGAAGCCGATAACCATAACCCACGGGGACACCGACTGGTTGAGCACAGCTAGTAGAATGGCAGATCCTCAGGAAATTCAACAGCAGCAGTACCATCTGTTACCCATCCGGGATTTTGTTGAATAGCAAGTGTAAGTAAATGTCTTACTTAGCAAATACAACACGGATAATGAAGGCTTAAAAGAAAGGCTTGACGCGGCTGAACTGCATTGGCAATTTTAGTTGATTCATTTTAACATCGACGGAGCTACTACAATTAAGTGAATCCCAGTTGCAAACCCAATTAATAGTGTAGAAGTGAGCATTAAACAATAATAAACATCAACTTCTAATCAAAAAGGATCCAGGCTGCTCATGACCCTGAGCAAGGCTATCATGATAGATTATACACTCTGCAGAGGTTTCGCCCTTTACCCACCAGTCGCGTAAAAGTTCAAAGGAACTTTGCACCCAACCACGCACATCAACACTTCCGAGGTGTGACTGCATAGGGACGCTACGAGGCTTTTCACAAGACACCCTAACAAAACAGTAGTCGTTATGGTACAACCTAGGCAGCATGACCCAAGGCACCGAGATTGACTGACGCTCATGTAGCAACACGAGGGGGTCAATGGCGTCCAAGCGCGGTAATAAATAGCAACAACAAAATAAATAGCACAACGTGTGGAACCCCTGCCATACGGTGGCTCCCAACACGGGACTGTGCCTCACGGGGACATAGCCGACGGATACTCCGTCCTCGGTGGATCAAACCATACTCTCACCCATGCTTCCCATAACGCCGTCGGCCCGTCGGTAACTACTGTCAAGCTAGAGCCGTACATGTTACTTGTCCAAGACCAGAGCCATTATAGTTCCAGCGGTGGCGACAGGTTCCTGGGTTGCTGCTTTAAGAACCAGTCCTTACGGAGAGACACTAGGGCCAAGCACGAAGCGTACACCCTAGCTCCCTGATCCATGTTGCTAAAAAGCAAGTTTTACCATTAACATTGAAGTGAACCATTAAGTCAAGATTAACAATTAAACAAAGGTGACAGTAGCTGCGCCTAGCAAAGTTCTACCCAAATGCAATAACCAAAGGTAATCAAGGTATAGGATAAACAAACTAGGTACAACCTTAAAAGGATAACAATTTAGACACATGCATATGCAGTAAAAAGTATAAAGGTGTGTTTAGGTAGCAAGGATTGTCCGTGCTATACTTGCCTTCATCAAACTACTGCTGCTGCTGCACCTGGTCCTGCTCCTCGTAACCCTCGAACTCAAGCGCGTACGGCTCACCGACTGGACTCAGACATCAACACACACGCATCCATACAAGTCAGTACATGCAAACAATATTATTCTATTAGAACAATACACCAAACAGTAAAAACAGAACAAAAGAAGGCTTAGAAACTAATCTATGCTTCACTACGAACACGTGAGCGCGAAAATCACTCAAATCGGAGCTAAAACGAGAAAGATATGGCTTTTCTAAGGTTCAGGGGCTTGCTGGCAAAGTTTTAAAAGTTCCAGGGGCTTATTTGCAAAAACTCAGGGGCTAAAACATAATTTTATATTAAAACAGGAGGGTTTAATCACAAATTAACCAAGACAGGACCTCAGGTGCTATTTTTAAATAAGACAGGGGGGTTTCTGTAAAAATCAGGACTTAAATCTAATTATTTTTGAATAGATCTGGACCACGGGTTAATTTCCAAAAAGGTCTGGGGATCTTTTGCAAAACGGCCATGGTTGACCGGGGATTGACCTGTATTGACTCGGGTTTCATTCGGCTGGGTTCAATCTGGGCCGCTGGATTTGGTTTGGATGGCGGGGATTAGATCCAGGGGAGGGGGTCGTCGACGGTGGCGCGACGAGCGGCGGCGCGGGGGCGGCTGCGGCGGCGCTTCACCGGCGTGGCTCGGAAACGAGCTAGGGTGCTCGGTTCGGGTGGGGATTGGCGCTACGGATGCGCGGGACGACGGCGAGTCGAACGGGGTGGATCTCGTCGGCGGCGAAGCAGCGGACGCGGCGGTCGACGAGCAATGGCGGCGGCGGACTCCGGCGAGGCAGCTCGATGCGGGGGCGGCGCTACAGAGTTCGGGAAAAGACGAGAAGGGGCTCGGGAGCAAGCGTACCTCCTAGCGAAGCTTCCCCGGCGGTCAATTTGGACGGAACGGCGGCGAGATGATATATCGACGGCGGCGGCAAGCTCGGAGACATCTGCGGCTATGGCGGCGCTGCGAGCTCGGCTAGGGTTGGCAGCGCGAATTGAGGTGGGGATTGGGAGGCGGCGGCTTAAATAGGGCAGTTGAGGGCGGCTCGGGTGGGCCTCGGCGTGCGTTCCGTGGCCGTGCCGGACTCCGTGGCCGGGGCCGAGGCGAACTCGGTCGGGAGGTAGGAGAGGGGTCTGACGCGTGGGACCTACGTGGCAGCGACTGCGGGGCGGCGTGAGGCGGGCCGGCCTGATGGGCCGCGTTGGGGGGGAAAAGGCGGTGTGCTGCGGCGGCTTGCTGGGCCAAGTTGGGCCACAAATGGGGGAGCGCGGGCTGCTGCGGGAGGGGGAGGGAACAGGCCGGCGGGGGAGCGGAGCAGGCCGCAGCTAGGCCGAAAGCGGGGAAAAGGAGAACTGGGCCACTGCGGAAAGAAAAGAAGGAGGGGCAAGCTCGGCTGGGGAAAAGAATTTAGGGAGGGAAACTGGACTCGGGCTGCTACAACTTTTCTAGAGCTCCAAACAAAACGATTCAAATTCGAATTTAAACAGAATTTAAATTCCAATTGAACCGCACACAAACAAAACACAATGCAGACAGCATGAATGCAACAAAAATGTTTCTAACCTTATATTTAATTTTATTTTCTCAGAAATAATTTATTTTCCTTAGATAAATATGAGCATTAAATAAAAGCAAATTACTAAATTTTAAAATAGGCATTTTTAGGGTGTTACAATGCCTCTCACCTTGGAAATGATGAATAGTTGCTCTGTCATTAATTTTGCAAGTACTTTGTTTCAACTAGTTGCTAGATTGTGCTTGAGTTATTTGGCATCAGTAAAAATGATTCTGAAAACCTTGTGGGAGCACATGCTTTATTCCAAGTTTAAGTTGTTGTGGGGGTTGATATAGTGAGAATTTGGTTAAATTCTATTCTGCTTTTAGTACGGGGAAAATCTCAGAAATTTATGCTTTCAAAATGAAACAAGTTCCTCATTGGTCAAAATACCTACCAGAGCCATATGATAAGCTTAGTTGAAAATTTCTACTCATATGCTGCTTGTTATCTTAGTGAGCTTTGTCAAATTGTTGTGAGCTTTCAGTGAAGCTTTCATATTCTTAAACATCGAGACCCACGTACACACACCATCTCCCTTGCAATACCTACACTGGGAGTTAGCAAACATTTTCCATCATCCATCCACAAAAATAAATGCTCCATGTTCTATGAGTTCCCTCTCCAAATATTCTTGATAGAGACATGGGCTATGCAAAAAGAAAAGCATGCAAAAGAAGCATGGCAAAAATAAGAGGAAAAGAAAAGCATGCCAAAGAGCATGGCAAAAAGAAAGAGAAAAAAAAAGAAAAGCATGCCAAGTGGCATGGCAAAAATATGAGAATAAAAGATAGCCCATGTTCTCGAAAATAAATCAAGGAGAGGGAGTTTCATCCAAGGAGGTTCACCATATTCCATTCCACCATTCCACCATATTCCACTCCATTCATATCCACACACTTGCACATCTCGATCTTAAGATGTGATTTGTCTCCTCAGAGATCCGGTCTTTGACTTAGCAAAATATAAGATGCATGCATGCCTTCATCCTTTGTCCCTGAGCCACACAAAAAGCCATATTAGATGTTAGGATGAAAAGAAGGCACAAGACTTTGGTGAGGATTCAAATACACTTGAGTGATTGAGTGTGCCAATGAGGAACAATTTGTAGTTTTCAAAACATGTGAAAAAATTCCGAGATGGGATCCTGAAAAGAGTAGAGTGGAATAAAACTGAGTTTAAACTGTTCATCCTTTCAACCGCCAAAGATAAGGAGATTGCTATAAGCCCCATAGGTAAAAAGGTGATTTGAAACTTTGCCTATGATTCAAGTATTTTTGAAGACTAGTTGTTTATAAGTTACCTGCAAAAGAAATGACATTGTAGCAACTCTTGATCCACCGAGCCTAAGTTTATATCTTTGCTCGAGGACGAGCAAAGAGCTAAGCTTGGGGGAGCTTGTTGGCGGTCGTTACAGCCCAAATCCGACCACCAGTACTCGGGAATAAACGAGGTTATATGCAACATTCCATGTACTTAGGTTTTATTTCTAATAAAGTTCCACGAGTTTTGGTGAGTGACACCTGTGCAGGTACAACTACGACAAATACGCGCTATTGGGGCCGAAAATGACCGAATCGGCCGAACGACTCCGTTCGGCCGGTTACCCCCATTAGCTGTACACGTCACTGGGAGTCGTAAAACGAATATCAAGCGAACACGACAAATGACATGAGGACGGCAGCCATCTCTTCCCGGGCCACGACCACATCACCTCTGGGCCATAAACACACGAAGCCAATCACCAGGAGGCAGCCCAGAAGGCCCACAGAGCAAAGGCGACGCAGGGGAGGGCCGGCCACGGGCCAGGCCCGTTCGGCCGAATAGGTAGGTTCGGCCGAACCGACTCCCCAGCCCAAACCGCCTCCAGGGGCGAAATCCTGGCCCTTGGTGGCCAGGTCGGTGCATCCCTCGGTTCGGCCGAACCGGGGAGTTCGGCCGAACCGAGATCTTCGGCCGAACCGCCTCCCTGCCGCCTCCAGCTGCCTTGGCGGTTACCCTGCCTACAACCGACCTTTGGAGCTATAAATAGAGGGTCACACTTCACTTGTAAACACACACCACTTGGGAGCAAGTCTCCAATTCTCCACTTTCAAGATGTAGAGTTAGGCTAGTCCAGTTGGGAGTTAGAGTCAGGGTCGAGCTTCGCTCGGGGTTTCGGAGTCGTCTTCTGGAGTTCTGGTAAATGCTCTTGTATCTTTTCCTTTTCTTTATGTTCGACTCTGAGTAATCAATATATTTCCTCTGCATTTACTCGAGCTATTTGTTCTGCATTTATTTCGCGAGTAATTGTGGAATGTCTAGCCTTGGTTATAGGCTATTGTAGTTTGGTTCTATAAGTTCTCTCTTAGTCCTTTGTCTTAGCTGTTTCCTCGTTCTGCTCAATACTTGCGGTGAATTGTCACTGGGGTATTAACAGGATTGCTTGCTCTTTCTAGAAGAGTGAGTAGTTACTGCCTAGCGTAGGTGTGGTACCTAGTCTAGATGGTAACCTTGGTTTGTCCCCGTCGCAACGGAGGTGGTAGCCGTGAGGTGGTGACAGCCCTTTCGGTCTTCGTAGTCCATCACGTTAGTTCCGGTCTGCAGGCACCCCGTAAGAGCACGGAGTTTGTGGCACCCCTTCTCATCCCTTTCTGTGTGTCACGGGCTCCGTCCCCGATGTTGAGATAATAGAACTAGGAAGAGAACCATAGATGCCATTCTTCATGCTAGCCGTAACCCTTGCCAGAGGTATCTCAAGGCCAGTGGAAGTATATAGGAATCCTTTCCTGTCTCGTTGTTCTCCCACTAGCTAGACCGCTCTTCTATCTCTATCCTGAACTTCTCCTTGTGTGTGTTAACTGAATATCACTCCTATCCTTTACCCCCGCCTTGTTAGCTGGTACTTTAATTAGTAGTTACATCATTGTCAATAGTCGATACTCTTTATCCAATGCTTCCCTGCGGAAATATAAATACGATACCTAGGAATACTCCCGGGTGAAATGCTACATCGGTATCCATGCGCTTGCGGATTTATATCTGTATCGTAGGAATACCAATGAACACTACTTGCACCATTACTGGGATTGGCAATCCTAATAGTGGACCGTAAGAAGTGTCAACAACGTCTCGAAGCACCGACACGTCAACCTGGGCCGAATCAAGACAAGTCCAAGCAGTAGAGGCCGGCCCAGGAGGGACCCAAAGCCAAAGGCGGTGCAGGGGGGCGGGCCTGGGGTCCCAGCCCAGTTCGGCCGAACTCGGGGGTTCGCCCGAACCGCCCCCAGTTGCCCAACCGACTCCAGGGGATGCATCTGGGCCGTAGGTGGCTAAGGCGGTGGATCGGGCGTTCGGCCGAATGCCAGGGTTCGGCCGAACCGACCCTCTCGGCCGAAACGGCCGGCAACCGCCTCTGCCCCCTCCCTTGGCCGTTACCCTACCTGAACCGACCCTGGAGCACTATATATAGGACCTTACACTTCACTTGTAAACACACACCAAGCCAAGGAGCTCATTTCCACTTTCATTCCAGTAGAGTTAGGATAGTTTAGTTGGGAGTTAGAGTTGAGTCGAGCTTGCCTCGGAGGTTCCGGAGTCGTCTTCAGAAGCTCTGGTAATAGCTCTTGTATCTTTTACTCTTCCTTTTGTAAGACATTGAGTATCAATATAGTTATCTTTATCACTTTGCCTTTGTCATTTATATCTCGCTTCTACTTTATCCTAGTTGCAGCTATATCTTGTTTAGACTATAGTCAGTTATAGTTCTAGTGCTTGTAGTCTTGTTTAAGTCTTTGTCTTGGCTGGTTCTTCGATCTTGCTTGATACTGGAGGTGAACTGTCACCAAGAGTATTGACAAGGTTGCTTGCTCTTGCTAGCAGAGTAAGTAGTCGTTGTCTAGTGTAGGAGTGGTTCCTAGACTAGTTAGTGGCCTTAGTTTATTCCAGTCGCAACGGAGGTGGTAGCCGGGAGGTGGTGACAGCCCTTTCGGTCTTCGTAGTCCATCACGTTAGTTCCGGTCCGTAGGATTCCCCAGTTGGGAAATAGTGGCACCCTTTCTCATCCCTTTCTGTGTGTTCACCGGTTCCCTTGTCCCGAAGCTAAGACATTAGAGTTATCCCAGATCTCCTAGTGCTGGTTCTGTAGCAGTTGTATCTCTAAGCTAGAGTGACATAGGTAGATAAAGAATCCAGGAGTCCTCTATCTCTTCTCGTTGTCCTCCCAGCTATCTATCTCTTCTCTCCCTTACCTGAGTATCCCTTGAGCTGTGTGTCCGGTATATCCACTCCTATCCAATACCGTTATCCCTTGTCTTGTTTAGTTGTGTACCCTTCTCTATTAGTCTCGAATATCTGTTCACTAGTAATCTTGCCAAAGCTTCCCTGCGGAAATATAAATTACGATACC
The DNA here is from genome assembly GCA_033239725.1 of Echinochloa phyllopogon. Lineage (NCBI taxonomy): Eukaryota > Viridiplantae > Streptophyta > Magnoliopsida > Poales > Poaceae > Echinochloa > Echinochloa phyllopogon. The sequence goes on along the minus strand of BTCW01000014.1, from coordinate 31,422,641 downwards.
TCGGGATACTCCTAGGTGAAGTGCTACAGCGGTGATTCTGTGCGCTTGCAGAATATTTCTATATTTTACTAAGCCATAAGGAAAACCACTGAAACACTCCTTACCCAGTACCAGGATTCTCAGTTCTGATATTGGATCGTAAGAAGTGCCAACAGTCACCAATGAGAGGCTTGAAGAGGTTTAATATCAAGGGAAAACTAGCACCTCGTTACATTGGAGCTTTCCAGGTACTTGAACAGAAAGGCGAGGTGGCATATCAGTTGGAGCTGCCCGAGAAACTGGCAGGAGTGCACGATGTGTTCCACGTGTCACAGTTGAAGAAATGCTTGCGGGTATCTGAGGAGCAGATCCCGATAGACGAGTTGAATGTACAGGAAGATCTCACCTACGATGAGTATCCAGTCAAGATTTTGGAGGAGTCAGAAAGGGTGACAAGAAACAAGGTCATCCGAATGTGTAAGGTACAATGGAACCGACACTCAGAGGACGAGGCGACTTCGGAAAGAGAAGAAGATCTCAAGGCCGAGTACCCACAACTCTTCGCATCCACATCTGAATCTCGAGGACGAGATTCATCTTAAGGGCGGTAGGATTGTAACACCCTAAAATTCCCTATTTGAAAATTTCTAGCAATTAATTTAATTTTATTAATTATGCTTATATTTAATATAGGGAAAATAAATTATTTTAGAAAATTAAATCAAGCCTAAGGCCTAGAAACATTTTTGTTGCATTTATGCTGCTGCATTGGGTTTTGTTTGCTAGTAGTTCAAATAAGAATTTAAATCTAATTTAAATTCAAATTTGAACTGCTCTTGTTTGTGATTTAAAAAAGTTGTTTCGGCCCGAGTTCGTTTTCACCCCGTGACCTTCTCCTCTGGTCCACTTTTGCTCCCTCTCCTTTCTTCACGAGCGCAGCCCAGGGCCTCCTCCGCTTGGGCCCAATACCACCGAGTCGGCCCAGCTCCTCTCCATGCCGGCCCAGCACCGCGCAGCAAGCAGCGCCACTCCTCTCCCTCTCCCACTCGCTGACAGGCGGGGCCCACCCATCAGTCCATCCCCTACCTCACGCCACGCGCGGTAGAGCCCAAGCTCGCCGGCGCCTTCTTAGTGGCCCCATGCTCTGGGCGCCCCTGCGCCCGTGGGCCACCCACGAAGCTTCTCCTGCCTGCACCTTTCATCCTCGCCGCGCCCCCCCGCAAGGAAACCTCTCTCCCCGTAAGGAAAGCACCGCCGGCCACGTGTCGCAGTTGAAGAAATGCTTGCGGGCACCTGGAGAGCAAATCCCAATAGATGAGTTGAATGTATAGGAAGATCTCACCTACGATGAGTATCTGGAAAAGAGTTTGGAGGAGTCGGAAAGGGTGACAAAAAACAAGGTCATCCGAATGTGTAAGGTACAATGGAACCGACACTCAGAGGACGAGGCGACTTGGGAAAGAGAAGAAGATGTCAAGGCCGAGTACCCACAACTCTTCGCATCCACATCCGAATCTCGAGGACGAGATTCATCTTAAGGGCGGTAGGTTTGTAACACCCTAAAATTCTCTATTTGAAAATTTCTAGCAATTAATTTAATTTTATTAATTATGCTCATACTTAATATAGGGAAACTAAATTATTTTAGGAAATTAAAATCAAGCTTAAGGCCTAGAAACATTTTTCTTGCATTTATGCCGTTGCATTGGGTTTTGTTTGCTAGTAGTTCAAATAAGAATTTAAATCTAATTGAAATTCGAATTTGAAGTGCTTTTGTTTGAGCTTTAGAAAAGTTGTTTCGGCCCGAGTTCATTTTCACCCCCTGACCTTCTCCTCTGGTCCACTTTTGCTCCCTCTCCTTTCTTCCCAAGGGTAGCCCAGCGCCTCCTCCGCTTGGGCCCAGTACCACCGAGCCGGCCCAGCTCCTCTCCATGCCGGCCGAGCACCGCGCAGCCCGCAGTGCCACTCCTCTCCCTCTCCCACTCGCTGACAGGCGCGGCCCGCCCATCAGTCCACCCCCTACCTCGCGCTACGCGCGGCAGAGACCAGGTCACCGGCGCCTGCTCGGTGGCCCCATGCTCTCGGCACCCCTGCGCCCGTGGGCCACCCACGAAGCTTCCCCGAAGCTTCTCCCGCTCGCACGTTCCATCTTCGCCGCGCCCCCCCCACAAGGAAACCTCTCTCCCCGTAAGGAAAGTGCCGCCGGCCACGTGTCGCAGTTGAAGAAATGCTTGCGGGTACCTGAAGAGCAGATCCCGATAGACGAGTTGAATGTATAGGAAGATCTCACCTACGATGAGTATCCAGTCAAGATTTTGGAGGAGTCGGAAAAGGTGACAAGAAACAAGTTCATCCGAATGTGTAAGGTACAATGGAACCGACACTCAGAGGACGAGGCGACTTGGGAAAGAGAAGAAGATATCAAGGCCGAGTACCCACAACTCTTTGCATCCACATCCGAATCTCGAGGAGAAGATTCATCTTAAGGGCGGTAGGTTTGTAACACCCTAAAATTTCCTATTTGAAAATTTCTAGCAATTAATTTAATTTTATTAATTATGCTCATATTTAATTTAGGGAAAATAATTTATTTTACAAAATTAAAATCAAGCCTAAGGCCTAGAAACATTTTTGTTGCATTTAAAATAAGGCCTAAGGCCTAGAACTGGGAGAAGCCTAGAGGGTTCGGGGAAGCTTCGTGGGTGGCCCACGGGCCTAGGGGCGCCCAGAGCGTGGGGCCACTGAGCAGGCGCCGGCGAGCTTGGGCTCTGCCGCGCGTGGCGCGAGGTAGGGGGAGGGACTGATGGGCGGGCATAGAAAATTAAAATCAAGCATAAGGCCTAGAACTGGGAGAACTAGGATCACAACAACTATAGTCTAAACCAGAAATAATTGCAACTAGACTAAAGTAGAAGAAAGATATAAATAACTCAGATACAATGACAAAGATAACTATATTGATAACTCAAAGTCTTGTAGAAAGAAAAGGAAAAGATACAAGAGCTAATACCAGAGCTTCTGAAGACGACTCCGGAACCTCCGAGGCACAGCTCGACTCAACTCCATGCAAACTTTACATGACCAAAGTGAAAGTTAGTGGAGGCATCCCCATGCTACCATGTTTTGTGATAATTGGTGAGTGTGCAGCCATGTTGAGTGGGGTAGACATGTTTTGTGCTGGTTGGTGATGATGGTAAATGAATGAAGATGTTCTAGAAGGGGTAAAAATGCTGAAAATTACCAATTACACCCGCTTCAAATAAAATTCAGCATGCTGTCCATTTATTTTTACCATGCTTGCAATTTTTCTACTCTCTTTCAAATTAATTGCACAAGTGGTTCATTTATTTTGGAAAGGGAAACATGTAAATGCAATGAGGGAAATTAAAATTTGGAAGGGAAACATGGGATACATACCAGTTTTCCTCGCGGCGAGAGCTCGTGTTTAAAGTCCGCGAGCGGGACTACTCCTGTCTTCAGTTGTTTTTGTCATCGTCTGATCCCAGAGTGGGTGATTCGGGCGATGCAACCTTCTTCCGCCACACCTTCTTGTTCTTCTTCTGTGTTGGTGGCGGTGGGATTGGCTCCTCTGGAGAATTCCAGATGGCCTGATCTTCCTCGTACCTCTTCACGAGGATGTCCATTTCTTCTGCGCTCATTGGTCCTGTCAGCTCATCCCATTCGAACTGCTCTCCGCTGATTATTTCCAGCTTTCCATTAAGGATTGCTTTTAGGAAACATTCGGCGCTTCTCTGCTCCGGTGTACGAGGCTTTGTCTTATTCTCTTCCCGAGGTTGGAACGGGAAGGAGATCGACGTCCGGTTGATATGGAATAGGATTTCTCTTGTATCCATGTCAATCCTGGCACGGGTAGTGTTAAAAAATGGCCGACCCAACACAAGGGGAAACGAATAATCGTTCCCCGTGTCAAGGACAACGAAGTCCGTAGAGACGTAATGTCCCCAGACTTGGACCGACACATTCTCGATCACTTCCTCGGGGTAGCGGATTGATGAATCTGCCAGTTGTACCTGGGCATCTGTAGGAGACAAAGTGGCGGCGGCCGCGACTCTCGAGACCGCGAAGCGAGAGGCCGGAGGAGCAAGTGAAGAGGACACCTCTCGCCGGAGATGCCGGCGGGGACCTCGCCGGCCGTGGCGGAGGCGTGGACGTGGGAGAACGGAAGGTCAAATGTCTGTCGGGCATGGATTTGACCGACTATGAGCTGATCAGTTGCACCAAGGATGGTTTTGTTCCTGCTACATTAAAGCCGATGAAGAATTGGTTGAATTACTTGCTGTAATTAATGGAGCGAACAAATCAACAGAGACAAACCGGTCAGACCGCTTCTGGAAACCGGTCAGACCGGTTTAGACCTGAACAGCGCCGATCAAGCCAAACCGGTCAGACCGCTTCTGGGAACCGGTCAGACCGGTTTACGTCTGGACAGTGGCTTCAAGACCGAATTGATCATCATCGAGCATATTCGGCCGGTATGTTTGAAGCCATTGAAGATCTCGGTGATATGGATAAGTTGGGTCAGGGTTTCACGTCAGCCGACCCTTTAGAAAAAAATAGATATTGGTGATGGTACTATTCCTAGGCCAACTTTTGTAAACAAAAATTTATCGGCTGAGTTTAAAGCCGAGTTGATAAATTTGTTGAAAGAGTATGTCGATTGTTTTGCTTGGGAGTACCGTGAGATGCCGGGTTTGAATCGTGATTTAGTTGAGCATCGTTTACCGATAAAAGCCGGTTTTAGACCTTTTAAACAATCGGCTAGACGTTTTAATCCCGCTATTTATGACCGAATAAAAGAAGAAGTTAATCGTTTGCTAGATGCTGGTTTTATTCGAACTTGTCGTTATGCGGAGTGGATTTCTAATATTGTTCCCGTTGAAAAGAAAGATTCGGGAAAACTTAGAGTTTGCATCGATTTTAGAGATCTTAATAAAGCCACTCCGAAAGATTCATATCCTATGCCTATAGCCGATGTCTTAATCAATGAAGCTTCTGGGCATCGTGTTGTTAGTTTCCTTTATGGTAATGCTGGATATAATCAAATCTTCATGGCCGAAGAGGATATGCACAAAACGGCCTTTCAATGTCCGGGGTTTATTGGTTTATTTGAGTGGGTGGTTATGACTTTTGGATTAAAGAATGCCGGTGCAACTTATCAAAGGGCTATGAATTTAATCTTTCATGATTTACTTGGTGTTATTGTGGAAGTGTATATTGATGATATCGTAGTTAAATCGGATGGCCTGGATTCCCATTTAGCCGATTTAAAACTTGCTCTCGAGAGGATGCGACGGCATGGTTTGAAGATGAATCCACTCAAATGTGCTTTTGGTGTTTCGGCCGGGTTCACCACCGTCGCGGCACTCCACCCGCTCGACGTCGTCCGCACCCGCTTCCAAGGTGACCCCTCCCCTCAAGCCGTAGGCTCTAGGGCTTCGGAGACGCGGAGCGGCGACCGGTGACCGTGTTCTATCTCCTATCGGCATGCAGTGAGCGGCGGGAGGGGTTGGTCGGAGGTGCCGCCGTACAGGAACACCGCGCACGCCGTGTACACCATCGCACGATCTGAGGTATCAAGTCCTACCACATTTATCTAAACTGATTAATGGATGCTTGAATTTTGCAACCTTAGGTTGTAGCTCTGCCTTGCAGAAATGTTTGTATTATCTCTATATCTGATGCTTCCCAAAAGTTGGAATAGCACTTGCATGCTATATATAGGGAAATTGATTAGTAGTTGATCCATTGCTGATGATTTTACTCTAATTTGATCGATAAGCGAGTTCTTATTCGTCAAACATGTAATTATTTGGCTTGTGGATGACTGATGTAACATTTGAACACAAATGCAGTAATGTGAATTATTCCATATAAGTGTGTACAAATGAAATAGTTTAGCATGTTTTACTGAGAATCATTCACATTAATATGGAATGCACTTCACCGCAGATACTTAGCTTGTGTAGTGTACATTGAGAAGTCATCTGCTATAATAAGTTTGGTTCTTAGAAACTCAACATTTCCGAGAGCCATTCATTGTGTCCCTTGATGTTGTTGAACTGTTTGTTGTGAGATCTGAGTTCCTAAGAACTTAGTTTGTTCAGAGCTTCTGATATATTCACTATAAGCTATTTCTGATTTAACTGGCTTCTTGTAGGGCGTGAGAGGACTTTATGCAGGCTTTTATCCTGCAGTTCTTGGATCAACTGTTTCCTGGGGGTTATATTTCTTTTTGTAAGTTGTATTATCCCTTGCATTTGAGCAATTGTGGTGTGGTGTGTACAATGTGTGTGTTTTCCAAACTAAAGTAGACTCGAGCAAATATCTATTTTCAGGATTCTATTCACTTCCAATCTGAGGATCTAATAATTTGCTACTTACCATATTGTATTGCTTAATTTTTAGGAATCTGAATGCTCATTCCAATATTTTTTATTAGCATTTCAATTGACATCAACTGCTTTTTTACACAGTTATAACACAGCTAAACAAAGGTACTTACAGAGGAAGGATGGCCAGCTTCATCCACTCCAACATCTCATCTCAGCTGCAGAAGCAGGTGCTTTGGTTGGTACATGGACGTTTATCTTTTCTAAAAAGATTAATATTGTTGGCTCATTTTTTTTCCTTTGTTCAGTCTAAGATTCAAACATTACTATTAAATTGTCAAAAATGTAACTGAGTCTTTTTATAGTATGATCCACCTTTATGATTTTTCTTACTACATTTCTAGTGTTATTTATTCACCTGTCTTGCGTTTCATCATTTAAGTGTGCCATTTATTCATGAAACTAGCTTTATTGTTACCCTACAGGTATCCTTGTTTACAAATCCCATATGGCTGCTGAAAACAAGACTGCAACTACAAACACCTAAACATCATACTTCAGGATATTCTGGTTTCTCTGGTAATATGCGCTTCCTTTAACTCTTCAAAGACTTGCTTTTATGTTGTATAAGTGCTGATGTTGTTGTATATATGTTTTCAAGACTTTTATAGCAATTTACATAAACACATTATACTGGTGTAACTTTGCCCTCTGTTCAGCAGTTGAGTAGCTTGTGCTCATTGTCAGTTGTGGCACATTCTAGAAGCTATGCCTGTTTACACGTTTTTTTAAAACAAAGGCTGTTTCTAATTCAGTGAAATATCCATCTGAAGTATAATCCATGTGCTATGGGGTTGATTGGAACTGTACCATAGGGTGTAGCAAGAGAGCCTGCCCCGACAGGGGTGATTTGAGCAGGCCTCCTTATACATAGGTGATAGGATTCTCCTAATAGTTTTTCTGGATATAGTGAATCTACACAATAGCCTAATAGATAACATACCAAATAATTAATTTATATACTTGAAAACTAACTAATTGTTTAGGTAAAGTATGTTTTTATTGGAAAGATTTGTCCTTCCATCCTAATCCCTGTCTCACCCACTGATGCTGTATCACTGGGACTATTAATGCTACCCTTATGGCCTTTGCAGACCACAGCTGCGGCAACACAATAAATGCGTCTTTCTATGAATTATTTCTGTGCTTACTTATTTTATTCATATTTCCTTTTGTCTGTATTTGATTTATACATTGGTAACTTTACTTGTTTGTGTAAAGCCAGATGCTTTGAGAACTATTCTAAAAGAGGAGGGATTTCTTGCACTTTATAGAGGAATTGGTCCTGGACTTTTGCTGGTATGTAATTCTTGTTTATCTGCTGCTAGCTGAGTTTATGCTGCATTTCTTTGTAAAACGAGAACTGTACTCATAACTGCTAGCTACTGGAGTGCAGTAGCATTTTACGTTTTTGAAATTTCTATTATCTCTAGCATTTCTTAGTTGTGTGCTCCAAGGGTATGGAATTATGTTTCCAAAAGTTAGCGCTTAGTTCACAATTGGCAGAATAGCCAAATTAGTCCTTCAACTTTCGTCGAAGGCTCAGTTTCATCCCTCATCTTTAAAAACGACCAGTTAGGTCCCTCAACTTTTCTTTCCTGAGTTAATTCAGTCCCTTGTCCTATGTGGCTTAGTCAGCTAAGATTCCATTCTTGCTTCCACTTTAGGCTCTTAACTTACATTTGATGATGAGGGATTGCAAAATTAATCAAGACCAATAAAAATTTCAGTAGATCAATAAATAGTAAGCAATTTGTGCAAATATTTATTTCCTCACACCCTTAATTTGGGCATAAAATTGTAAAACCATAAAGTAAATTTGGTGGGAAAAGATAGTCATAACCTTCACATGTTGTTCAAGCCCTATTTAACACAATTCTACATCGCTCCCCCAATCCCAACACACACAAAGCTCAAACTGGACCTCCTATCATGCTTATGTGGCATTCTTATATGCCTATGTGGAAGCCACATAGGACAACAAGGGGGCTTGATTGAACAAAAAGCAAAAATTGAGGGACTTAATTGGTCTTTTTAAAAGATGAAGGACGAAAGTGAGCCTTTGACCAAAGTTGAAGGACTAAATTGGCTATTCTGCCTTCACAATTATCAATCGAGTTTTGGTATTTTATCCAGATTTGTTTAAGCGATCTATCAAATTATGGCTGTGTGGTTGAGATAAAGATCCTCTTATGAATCCTCAACAGGATAATCAGTGTTCGTATGTTTGTATTATTGTACCATGGATAGCTGTGTGTTTCGTCACTAGTATCCTGTTTTGAAGCATAATCTTGTTATGGAGCCCATCCTTAGTTCTGGTCTTCTGGGTGTGGAAAAATTCGAATAAGTTGATCTAAATGTTATTTTCTTGTTTGGTACACCTGCTGTTGTCAGATTTGTGCTTCTAATCCCTCTAACTTTAGAATGCTTACTTATTCCTTTTCTGTTCTATGGACATGGATTATCAATGAATCTATTCCATGCCTTGATGTTTCTTTATTCTGTCATGCATGTAGGTCACCCATGGTGCGATACAGTTCACGGCCTATGAGGAACTTCGCAAAGCTATGATATTTGTCAAAAGTACACAAACAAGGACAGACAATAGAGGAGGCGAGGAGTCATTGGTATTCATCGATTTCTTGTTTAACATGGTTCAATGAACTTAAGTTTCTCTGGATAAGTAATTCTAGCGTTTTTTTAATTAGGATGTTGATGCTATTTATGCCAACCTTTTCATGCCATTTTCACTCATTTAGACACTCTCTCTGTCATGCAGTTTGTTAGCTTTCATATTTAGTTGTGAAGATTAAAAAGTCCATATATAGATTTTACACTGTATCTTATTGTACAACTTTTTTTTTACATTCGATTGGTAGACATTTATGTCTCAGAAGATTAATTCTTTTAATAGAAAATTTGTATCAGTCATATCTACATAAATATCTGTAGGCTTTGCCCAGCCTGATATGCCTTTATCTTCACTCTCAACAGAATTCTATCGACTTTGCGGCACTTGGAGCTGGTTCAAAAGTAGCTGCTATTTTACTTACCTATCCTTATCAGGTAGATTTTTCTGCTTCGTACTTATTATCAGTAACTTCATAGATTAATCTTCCTGCTTAGGCTCTTCCAGTCTTACTGATAAACAAGGCTTTTGTAAATTTCAGGTCATCCGAGCCCGCTTGCAGGTGTCAGATTTAAGCTTTTCATTTTCATACCTTTGTTTTTATGTTCCCTTTTTTATATCTTCTGCAATTTCTCAGCAATTTTAGCTCTGAATTTCTGATGTGTTATTTCCAGCAACGACCTGGCAGTGATGGTACTCCAAAGTACTCGAATAGCTGGCATGTAGTGAAGGAAACTGCAAAGTGAGACTATGAGACCAACTTCTAAGTTCTATTAATGTTGTTGAATCCAAAATTACAGAATGCTGCAGAACAGTAATAACATATCAATCTAATGCTGAACATTGGTCAAGGCTTTTTGTTGCGTTATGCTCATGTTGGAACTTGACGTGTTTAGTTTGTAGTAGATGTGTTTGCTGGGGTTTCCCAAGTTTTCCCCTACAGTTTTGCCTAATTATCTACTTCCTGTCTCTCTGATTGCAAATGGAAGCTATTTTAGACTTGTCACCCTTCAGTAATTATCATATTGAAAAACACAAAACATATTTAGAGAAGATCGTAGGGATGTCTAAAGTGGCTGTAAAGAGTAACAGGGAGTTATATTGTTCATAATTTCGCATGTCTGCAACTAATATTGGAATTTTGAATGTTCCTGTCTATTTGTAAGTGTAACATGGCATCATAGCGGAAGTAATTATGCTGAGTATGCCATTTTTGGATAGAGTAGAGTGCCTTTTTTAGTTTCTGAATTCAATCTTATTCTTGGACAGATGACAGTTCTGTAGTTCTTCTGAATATAACCTTTGTTAGGGATTGGTGTTCTGACGTGTTCTTTTGGATAATTATCCCTGTTGCAGGCATGAAGGTGTCCGTGGATTTTACAGGGGCATCACGTCCAACCTACTGAAAAATCTTCCAGCAGCTTCCCTCACGTTTGTGGTGTATGAAAATGTAATGAAATTATTCAAAGCATCCAATAACAAGACATAGTGACTCACTGAACCAAGAGAAGCAGAGAAAAGAAGAAAAGAACACTGAGCTTGTTCTAAAACTCCTGAGTTCATGATACCTCATAGTTCCCACTTCAGGGCTGAGTCCATATCTCATTCATTTTACATCTCAGAGTCTCAGACTACAAATGGGTAGCAGTAGAGGTTGTGGGCATGTAGCTAACATGATCTGTGGAAAATTTTGTTTCGAGGAACTTGCATTCTGTAAAGGAAAAGAACTTTTTTTTTCTGTTTTTTTTCCAGGAGAAACAGTACACTGATAATGTCCGGTTCAGCAGTTTGGACCCTTGCTGTCCATGCACTCCTGGGGGCTGTCTCATGCCTTCGGTAACGTGTTGCCTTAATATGGATTTAATTTACATTGGCTCTGATTACCCGTAATTGATACTTGATCAGTCCAGTTGTATCTTCCTTTACCCTGTCTAGATCATGTAAATTCCGCCGTGCAATGAAAATTGGCACCATTTCCAAGTGATTCATTTTATACTGGATAAAGTTTGCCACAAAGTACAACTGAAATGTTCTTCATGACATGCAGTAATGCAGGTCACAGGCCTTTTATTCAACAGTATTATCTCGACCATACAAGATTGGACTTCACGGTCAGGCTCTTCATGGGCATTTCTCCACTCCCCCGTCGCTCAGGTAGATGGAGCAGCCGCTCTTCTCGGCGAGGCAGCAGTTGCACACAGGCTGCAACTTCTCGGTATACTTGGGCGGGCACGTCATGTACGTTGCGTTCAGGCAGTATATGGGGCACATCCTCCCCGGCTTCACGGCTTGCGTGTTCTGGATGGAGTAGCCGATCACCATGAGACCTGCATTATCATTATCCATAGAAGAACACCATTCGTGACGGAGAACGGGAGCGAAGAGCGAAAAAAGAGTTGGAGGAAGAAGAGAGGGGTTCAGAGGCAGCTACCACACAGCAGCATAGCCACCGGAAGAGCAAGCTTCATGGTGGCCATGTTCTGTAGCTTGGGAGCTTCTGTTCGCCTATACCAGAGTATACTTTTATAGGCAACTTTGACCGTTGAAAGAAAACTTTTATAGGCAGTTTGGTCAAGATCCCGAGTATTTTGTCCAAAGAAAAGGGAAAATAAAAATTGCAGCTCTGTTGTATGTGGGCAGTCGGGCACTTGTTAAGTCATCAAAATCTAGCTTTGACTTTACCTTGCGTGTATCCGTGTGTCTTTGCTGACTTTGCTGACTTTCTCCTTTTGACTTTGTAGGTAAGCACAGCAGTGATCTAACTGTTCATGGGTGCTCTCTGGATCCAAGATAGTCAAGTCAAAAAACTTTGAAGTCCTGTTTCACCGATATGCTAGACCCATGGCGTGCAGCAGATTCGATTCATCGCATTTAGACGACTGCAAACAATACAGAAGAGGAGAGGTGTCAATTCTAATACATTTACGCTGCTTTGTTTAAATGTATTTTTGACATAAGATATTCGATAAATTCAAAGGCAGATTTTTTATGTATCACTCTTCACAAACATGGAAAGATGGAAGCTACATACGTTATTCACTTCCAGAAAAAAAAAAGCAGCACAATGCTACGGTATAGGGACGACTGACTCAAAACACAAGTGACGACGGAGATGTCAATTAACATACGCGTCAGTGTCTTCATGCAAATTAGGTGGAGAACAACTACCAAAGAGTGGTACGGTGGGATAAAGAGATAACGACCTTTGAGCAGAGTCTTTGACGTATCCCCGGTACATTAATTCCTGAAGACGATCTAGGAGGCCAGTAGGGGAAATCATCCCCCATCATCTTGTATATATTCATGCGTAGGATGTGTTCCTATCTTCCATTTCTCTCCGAAGTACTTTGCTCGAAGAATGGAGTATTGAATCACAGGAGGCAGAAAATCGCACACACCAAGAGGCCATGCAGAGCCATGCGCATTTTTACAAGGATGCACGTCTGTTCTTGTTCAACCTGTCTCCGACGCCGAATACAACTCCGACGACGATACACACTAACACAGATAGATCAACAGGCAGCAGGCGCAGGAGAACCGCAGCCTTGTTTCATTCAAGTACGTTTTATTGGACAACAAACTTTGCAGCCCTTATTCTAGTCAGCCTGGAGCTTCTTACATATGAAGCAGGCATTCATGCGACTATGCGAGCGCACAGCTCTGCTAGCTTGCGCTATTATTCCTTCTTGCCGCACTCTTCGATGGAGCCGGACTGGAGGTAGAGCCTGCAGTTTTTGCCGTTCTTGGGCGCGCAGGCGCAGATGCAGCCTTGCAGCCGGTAGGGGTAGTTGTCGCAGGTGATGTAGCCGCCCTGGATGCACCGGACAAACGAGCAGTCCACCTTGCTGGTCCTCGCCGCGGCGGCGACCTCGCCGAAGACGACGAGCCCTGAAGAAACCATCGGCATTAATCAGAAGTCAGAACACCACTTCAGGGTGTGTCCGATAACAGTCTATGCTTTTTATGGATCACCCACACAGGGCTGGGGGGGTCGATCGATGCGAGGGGGAGTACTTACCGGAGAGGAGGAGGAAGGTGAGTGAGACCTTCATGGTGACAGCAGCCATGGCGATCGGTTGGCAATAGCACAGTGCATGGGCAGGGCCCACGGTGTATCACATATATACGAGATGAAGAGCTGCCACTATTATCAATTTAATCATCATCATCATCGGCCGCCGTGCGGCTTCGGCTAAACTGTCCGGATCCGCCGCTTACTACTCGCCGTACCCGGCCGCCATGGACCCACGAGGGTTTGACGCAAGCTTGCGCGTCGGGCAGATAGGCGAAGCGGTGACGACCATGTGAGATTTCCAGCCTGAAAAAACAAATGCGTCGTCGGGTTGCTTCTTTTGGCATTGTCAGAATTGCATCCGTATGCGGTGCATTCAGATTTCAGAACCTCCGGTCAGCGCAGCAGATCTTGGACCTCAGAGGCTCGCATAGCTTAAAGTAGGAGAGATGAGTATATATTGTTGGGAATAAATCACGTCTGGAGTGTGTCCATGGCGTGGCGAGTCTGTGTCGCGTGTGTGTGGCGCGCGCGTCGTGTTTGTGTGTGTGTGCAGGCGTTCATGGCGCTTAGGTTGTTAGGTTCATTCGAGTCATAGTCTAGAGAGTTCCTGGAGTCCATTGGTGCATGAGTTCGTGCTCAGGTCCGCGCCATGGACAGCGTCGAGTCGGAACGTCGGTGTGGCCACGTTCCAAGGGAGAACGGCGCGTTCACGCCCGTTCCAGTAGGACAGAGCAGCTGGAGGTCGAGTTCGTTGTGCAGGGCGATTGCGTGCGCGAGTGCGGGCTCGTGTTCGGGCGCGTCGCAAGCCAAGACAGGACGGCTCAGGTGCGGCCGCGTTTGGGTCCATGGCGAACTCGAGTCCGGTGCGTTTGGCGGAAGCAGAGGAGACCAAGTCGTGGAGATTGGCAGCAGCGGGAAGGGCGCCACTTGGCAAGCTGGGAGGATTGAGTCCTGGTCTCGCGCGGAGTCTGTTGCTCAAGGCGTGGGGGAGACCGATTCGCCAGGGAAGTGTGCGTACGTGCGTGCGCGGCGGATCCGCCGGCGTAGTGGTGTGTGTGAGCTGTGTGCCTACAAATGGCGATGTACATCCTCTGTAAAGCTTTGAGTTGCGTTGCTAGAGTCAATAAACCGCCAACATACAAGCCGTTCGAGCGGCTGGGGCGTTCGTCGCCATTGTTGCCCGTTTACTGTTCATCTTCAACCTCCCGCCGGCGTTCGTGCACGGGTGAGAGTGAGTGATTCGAGGGCTCCAACTCCAACATATATATCTGAATCTAGATTGGTCACTACTTCGCTGCAAATCAGTATAGAACAGACCACAGATTGGTCAACTCCTCGAGTTCACGCTGAATCTAGTGAACACTTTTTGTTAGCATTAAAATATGATACGAATTACTAACGGTCTGCCTGTCGACCACAATATATATCATGCATGACATCATCACATCTGAGGATTGAGATCTTGTATCGATGCAACCGATATTTTTGTTTAAAAAGGGCCAAAAAGGTTTACGGCGAAGCAACCGAGATGTACAAAAGACGAAAACAGGAGACTACAACAAAGCCAACTCAAGGACCGGATCATTATTTAGCAACATTATTTCATTTCCATCCACGCAGTTCGTCTCAGATACGACAACGATATTATTGGCCTGATCACCAGCGAACATGAACGGTGTGCTACTGTATATCATCCATCCGGGCATCCGATCCATGGGTTGGGCTCTCCTGCTCCAGGCGTATGTAGCTACGCCTGCTGCTTTGTGCAGTTGGACGTGGTGCCGCTGCTCAGGAGGTGCAGCACGCAGTTCTTGCCGTTCTTGGGCGCGCACTGGCAGTCGCACCCCTCCAGCTGCCCAGGGTAGTTGTCGCAGGTGATGTAGCCGCCCTGGAAGCACTGCACCCCGCACGCCGCCCCCGTCCCGCCGATCTCGCCCAACACGACGAGCCCTGCACGCGAGACGATGCATCAGATATATATATATGGTAACACGATGATATATTTATATGCTCAAGAGATTCTCGCCTCAAGAGGCATGGCGCGGGATCGGAGATGCCGGCCGGCTTACCGGAAAGGAGGAGGACGAAGGTGAAGGAGAGCTTCATCGAGGCCATCGAGATCTTCTTCGGTTCGCCTGTTGCTTGCGTTGTGTTCTCTCAGCACCCTGCGGATCGGCGGTATGTATAGGGCCGGGAGAAGCTAAGCTAGCAGTGTGATCGCAACGCGCGGCCCGGGGACACTACTGTATTAAAATAGCATATATCTTGCCATTGTTTCTGCTGTAAACACAAGATTGTAATTTCAGAGTTTTCAGGCATGGTCAAGTGGTGGATTTATTCCTCACTGGATATCGAGAGAAAGATGGCTGTGTTTGGAGGCATTGACTTCTTTGCATGATTATCTACTAGTACATGTGAACTCGACAGTTTGACCCATTTGGGTGGTCTACCGATCTGCAGCTAAACAATGGCCGGCAATTGGCCTATTATCGGGATACATTGAATATGGAAGAGGGTTCAGAACAGCGCGCTGTACGTCTGACTGGTATGAAGAAGAGATTAGCTAGAGAGTGAACCGTTCGAACAAAACGATCAAGCACATGCATCTGAAGAGCACATAGATATCCTCGTATCATGGATCACATCACATATGATCTTATTTCTAGATAATGATCACATACGATTTTTTTTTTTGCAGATAAGCAAACGATACATTTTCTGACCAAAAAAAAACAAGCGCTACAACTGATCAGTTACCGAGCAGATCGATACCGATCCATTATCCACCAACATTATTCGGTCCAACTCACACACATTAATTAACCAACGGACATGGAATTGCTTTATTTTGTTGTATGTATCATAGAAGCTCCCATGGTTCCGTCATGGCTCAATTCAAAGCTTACTGCTCTGGGCAGTTGAAGGTACCGCCGGTGCGCAGGAAGTGGAGGACGCAGTTGTTGCCGTCCTTGGGAGCGCACTGGCAATCGCACCCTTCCAGCTGCTTCCCCGGGTAGTTGTCGCAGGTGATGTAGCCGCCCTGGATGCACTGCACATCGCACGCAACCTCCGTCCCTCCCATCTCGCCCAACACGAGGAGCCCTGCATATACATACACCTCGTCACCGGTCATGACACCAAAATTAGCCTCAAAACAAGAACTGTATGGTTGATTCCGTGCTTGATACTGAGCTAGCAGCTAGCCTAGCACGTACAGCATACCGGAGAGGAGGAGGATGAAGGTGAAGGGGAGCTTCATGGAGGCCATCTCTCTGATCCCCAGTTTCTTCGCAGTTTGCGCTTGCGCTCGTGTTGCGCTTCAACTTTCAGGGCCTGCGGGTTGATGTGTTTGTATATAGTGCAAATACGTGAGCTCATGATCGAGCATGCGCGTGGGTGTAGATTGTGCTTGGCTTTAGCTATCCGTTCGGCGAAGCCGTGAAGGTGCACGCCTTCGCCCGGTTTGGTGCTGTGTGCTACTCGATCGGGCCGCTTTCTCTGACGAAGAAATAAAGCTTTTTATTGATGTTTTCAGTTATTTTCATCTGACCAAACACAAGATCTATAAGAGACGGCTGATTATTGAAATTGCTGGAATTGAAATTGTTACCTTGTTGAGGCCTCTCAAAAGGGAGGTTTGGGCGCGGATTCCAGCCTTGGTTGCCGTAGTTGTTCGGTCGGTACCCGTTGTTGTTGGAGTTGTTGACGTAGTGGGCATCTTCTCGCGTTTCGGGGCAGTCATTCCCCGAATGGCCAGTGTTGCCACAGACTTCGCAGGTCATGCGAGCGTCCATGGCTTGCACCGTTTCTTGAGCAGGGGCCTCCAGTTTCTTCATCAGGAGGTCCATCTTGGCAGCGAGCATGTCTAGAGCTTCAACTTGGTGCTCAAGCTTCCATCTCCGACTGGCGGAGCTGGTCCGACACGCACGTTCTCGCTCGATGGAGCGGAGAACTCACAGATCATCTTGCTTGCCATCCTCGATGAAGCCGTGTCGATGATGGGAAAGACTGGGCTCGTCGGAATGAGTTGCTTCTGAGGAGGTACAACACGGTCTCGCACTTTCCTCACAAGAGACTCAGGATTTTCTTGGAAGTTTGACGGTAGTTGGAAACCAGTCATCCACTGCTCTGCTTCTCAAGACCAACGAACAGCAAGGATAAACCCGCTTGAGTAGCGGTATACTCAACTAAGATAGCTCGAGATAGAAGTTTGAAAGTATCTAGCCAATTGCTTCCCTGGCAATGGCTCCAGAAATGCTTGTTGACACTTCTTACGATCCAATATCAGGATTGAGAATCCCAGTACTAGGGTAAGGAGCGTTTCAGTGGTTTTCCTTATGGCTTAGTAAAATATATAAATATTCCGCAAGCACACAGAATTACCGATGTAGCACTTCACCAATAAGTATTCCGAGGTATCGTAATTTGTATTTCTACAGGGAAGCTTATGGCAAGAGTACTAGCAAACAGATATTCGAGACTATCAAAGAAGGGTACACGACTAACAAGATGGGGGATAACGGTATTGGATAGGAGTGGATATACCATGACACACAACTCAAGGGAGACTCAGGTAAGAAATTGAATGAGTAGATAGTTGGGAGGACAACGAGAAGAGATAGAGGATTCCTGGGTATTGTCTATCTGGGTTACTCGGGTTAGAATACAAGGGTTGAGAACTAGCTCTAACAGATCAAGATAAGCTGAGACCTCGACTTCGGGACACAGAACCAGAGACACACATAAAGGGATGAGAAGGGGTGCCTCCAACCCTGCTCGTTTGGGGATCCTACAGGCCGAGCCAGGCGTGATGGGTTACGAAGACCGTATAGGGCTATCACCACCTAACGGTTACCACCTCCGTGCCAGCTCAGGGATATTCTAAGGTTACGGACTAGTCTAGGTACCACACCCACACTAGACTACAACTACTTACTCCGCTAGCAGAAGCAAGCAATCCTGTCAATACCCCAGTGACAGATCACCACAAGTATTGAGAAGAAATGAAGAACCCGCCAAGGCAAAGACTTGAATCTAGAACTGGGAGAACTAGGATCACAAAAACTATAGTCTAAACCAGAAATACTTGCAACTAGACTAAAGTAGAAGCAAGATATAATTAACTCAGATAGTCTTGCATAAAGAAAAGGAAAAGATACAAGAGCTAATACCAGAGCTTCTAAAGACGACTCCGAAACCTCCGAGGCACAGCTCGGCTCAACTGTAACTCCCAACTAAACTATCCTAACTCTACTAGAGAGAAGTGGAAATGAGAGTTCCTTGGCTTGGTGTGTGTTGATACAAGTGACTGACCCCTCTATTTATAGCTTGAGAAGCTCGGTTTGGAGTGGAGTGGCATGCAAGGAGGCCTGGGAGGCGGTGTCGGGCATTCGGGCGAATTCGTCGGTTCGGCCGAATCCTCCAATTTGGCCGAAACGTGGATCTGCACCGCCTTGGCTCCCACGGCCAGGATGCACTCTTGGGAGGCAGTTTTGGTAGTGGAGGCAGTTCGGCCAAATTGGGTCTAGCCCATGGCCAGCCCCCTCTGCACTGCCTTTGCTTCCTGGGCTTCGTGGATGACTTGATCCAGGTGGTCTTCGTGTTGGTTCATCCCAGAAGTGAAGGCGGTCGTCCACGTGTCATGCACAGTCATTTCTTGGTCATCGTTGTCGTGGACGACTCTCGGTGTTGTATACGGCTAAGGAGGGTAGTCGGCCAAACTGCGTCGTTCGGCCGAATCGATCATTTCTGCCCCCTATAGCACGTTTTTCTTGTTGTTGTACCTGCACTAGTGAAACTCACCAAAACTCGTGGAACTTTATTAGAAGCAAACCTAAGTACATGGAATGTCACATATATCTTCTTTTATTCCCGAGTATTGGTGGTCGAAAACGTGCCGTAACGACCGTCAACAATCCCAAGGAGGGCATTAGAGTACAATTAAATAAGATCTTAGCTGTCGGTTTTATTCATTAATGTAAGGACCAGAGTGGCTTGCCAACCCCGTACTTGTAAGAAAGAAAACCTGTGAATGGAGAATGTGCATTGATTACATAGATCTCAACAACCATTGCCCTAAAGACCCCTTTCCCTCTTCCACATATCGACCAAGTCATCAATTCTATGGCCCGCTGCGTCCTCCACATTTTCCTTGACTACTAGATACTCAGGCTACCACCAGATAGACCTTAATCCCAACGACCAGGATAAAACAACATTCATTATGCCATACAACATATATTGCTACAACACCATGATCTTCAGGCTAAAAAATGCCTGGGCCACCTACCAAAAGGCAATCCAGAGTTGCCTAGGAACTAAAATTAGGCCCAACACCAAGGTCTATGTCGACTATGTCATGATCAAGACCTATGATCCAGACACCCTAATCGCTAACATATAAGAAACGTTCAACAACCTCCGACACTTCTGGTGGAAGCTTAACCCTTCCAACTTTGTCTTTGGCGTCCCATCAGGTGAACTCCTCAGTTTCCTGGTAAGCCAGCATCGCATAGAGGCCAACCCGATTAAAATGATGGCGATATGCAACTTTCCTCGCCCCACTTGCAAGAAACAAGTCTTGAAACTAACATGCATGATGGCGGCCCTAAGACGGTTCATAAGCAAACTAGGAGAAAGACGCTAGTCCTTTGAGCTCCTCAAAAAGGTAGATAACTTCGAGTGGACTCCAGAAGCCGACCAATCACTGACTGACCTAAAATTTTTTTTGACGTCACCACCTGTCCTCACAAGACCTAAACGAGGGGAACCCCTCCTATTGTACATAGCTGCAACCACCAATGTGGTCAGTGCAGTCCTAGTCGTCGAATGACCGGAGGAAGGTCACGTGTATAAAGTACGGTGCCTTGTATACTACATCAACGAAATCCTCGATGACTCCAAGCTACATTACCAACACCCTCAGAAGTTGCTCTATGCACTCTTGCTCTCCTCGTGAAATGTAACACAGAAAACTAGCCTATTTAAAATTTTTTAGTAATTTATTGGCTTTTCTTTTAATTGTTCATAATTAATATAGGTTAAATGAATTATTTTTGAATATTAAAATCAAATATAAGTTGTAGAAACATTTTTGTTGCATTCATGCTGTTGCACTGAGTTTTGTTGGACAGTAAGTTAAATTGGAATTTAAATTCTGTTTAAATTCAAATGTAATTTGCATTTCTTTGAATCCTAAAAATGTTATTTTAGCCCGAGTTCACTTTCGTGCCCTCTACTCTTTCCCGAGCACATGCCAGCCCCCTCTACTGCCTCCCGCGCCGCCCCAGCCACTCCCGCCGGCCCAGCCCGCTCGTCCCTCCCTCTCTTCCTCCCACTGACCAGCGGGCCCGAGCTGCCTCCCCCCCCCCCCCCCCGTGCGCTTCTCGCCGCCTCGGCCGGCCATCAGAGCCCATCCCCACGCACATGGACCCCCGTAGAACCTTCCCCGAAGCTTCCCACGCCCGATCCTTTCCTTCCTTCCTCCGTGCCCCGCATGGAAAGTCCCCCCCCATTGGAAACTCTGATGCGACGCTGTCACCGCCGGGAATCATGGCACGCACGCCGATAGCTCCCACCCCCCGGGCCCTATAAAAGTTGGCCGCCGCACCGTAGAGCCTCACCACGCCTCACATTGAGCCCCCGAGGGCCCCAACTCCTGCCTCCACGCTTTGCGCCGCCGCCCGAGCTCCGCCGCCACTGGACCTACTACCCCGGCGCCTCTCCGGCCAATTCACCCCCCATCTTCTTCGCGCGTTGGTAAGCAAGCCCCCGAGCCACTCAACGCTCTCTCTCTCGCTCTCTTGCTCGCTCGCACCTCACCGGACCTCTACCGCCACTGCTCGCCATCGTCTACCCCCCATCGCCACGCGAACCTCGACTTGATCCACCCTGGTGGACTCGGCACCTTCCACTGATGCCGTAGGGCCAAGTCCCATGGCCAATGGAAGCCGGTAGCCCGAGATCGGGTGAACTCCGGCGAGTCTCGCCGCCGCACGGTCAGCGCCGTCGCGGCACAACTCCTGCCGGCGACAAACACCTCCCCCATTCACCCCAGCCACTGGATCCCGATCCGATGGCCTAGATTGGATCGGACTCCCGCCCATAACGGTCAACCCCGAGTCAGTCGGACACTTTTTCTAAAGAGCCCCTCCATTTTCTGTTATTCAACCCGCAGTCCACCGGAGTTCAAAATTAATTACAAAACCCCCTGCCCTTTTTAAAAATAGAACCCGCAGTCCTGCCATGTCCTTTTTACGCGTTAGCCCTCGGGTTTTAACGCGTAATTATGTATAGGTCCTCGGGTTTCTTCAAACAAGCCCCTGGAACTTTTTAGAACTTGCCAGTAGGTCCCTAGAACTTAGATTTGCCATATCTTTTCCGTTTTAGCTCCGATTAGTGTGATTTTCACGCTCATGTGTTCATAGTAAAGCATAGATTATTTCTAAAAGCTTTATTTGTACTATTTCTATTGTTTGGTGTACTGTTATAATAGATTATTATTTGTTTGCATGTATTGGTTTGCGTGCATGTTTGTGTGGTGATGCGCGTCCAGTCGGTGAGCCTTTCGCTTTGGACTTCGAGTACGAGGAGGACTTCCAGGGATAGGACTCACAGCAGCAGTAGCAGCCTTTTGAGGAAGGCAAGTTATAACACCTGAAATTTTTGGATTTCAGGTTGTGATTTTGAAGATTAATTAAATAAAGATTTTCCCATATCTTTAAAATTTTTCTCAACTTTATTTAATTTACAGGGAATTTTGTACGGGGAAAACATTTTTTTTCTAAATTAAAATAAAACAATGCATGTTTAATATTGAGTGCTTTACATTCATGTCGGTTGCATTTAGTGGCTTTATGTGTGTTTAGTTTTCTAAAATGCGTCTAGAAGCCTAATAGGAATTTTCTGGATTTTTCTGGAATTTATTCATAATTACCTAGAGCATATTCTGACTTTTGGAAGGTGCTAAAATCTTTTTCATGAGCTCCAAATATTTTATCTGGGTTCCTCATGTCCATCTTTCTCTCTGGGATTTTTCCCAAGATTTGTGAATTTTTTGGAATATTTTTCCGAGCTCAAGTGATTTATCTATGATTTTCTAGATATTTCTTTGCACTCAAAAATGTATTCTGAAAATAAAAAGAATATCTAAAACCCTAATTCCTTTTCAGGCCGAATCTACCTGGCCCAACCTGCCCAGCACCTCAAACCAGCCTAGTCCGGCCCAGCCCTACTTCCCCCCGTCCCAACCACTTCCGGCCCAACAGCGGCCCAAGCCGCGGCCTCCCTCTTCCCCCTTCCCTCTCTCACCGACAACCCGGCCCCACCTGTCGGTCTCCCCCTCCTCCTTTCCATCTTCCACCGCCGCTAATGGCGCCCGCCCGGCCGCGCGCTATGGCAAGCGCACCCGCCGAGGCCCGGCCTTCCCCCCGACCTGCGCGCCTATTTAGCCACCCGCCATCTATGCAAGCCCTCAGCCCTAGCCGCCACCCCCGCTCACACCTCGCCTCCGCTGCGCCAAGCGCCAACGCCGACATTGCCGCCGGTCGCCGTCACTCCACCGCCTCGGTTGACGCCGGGCGAAGCCGACCGCCCCCCGGAGCATCCCCTCGTCGAGCCGCACGTGTTCCGCCCCTTCTCGCCGCCGTTCATCCACCGGAGCGCCCCACCCACGGGAGCTCCACGTCGCCGAGTGCCCCCGCCCGCCATGGCTGCCAGATCGCCGCCACTGAACCTCCCCAGGCGAAGCTCCTCATCGCGGCGGAGCTCCCCAGCCGGTCCTCGTCGCCGGGCGTCCACCCGAGCCGCCCCGCCCGCGTGAACCCCTCACCGCCGGCCCTTGACTCCGCCTCAGGTCACAATTGCGGCCGCTGCTGCCGTCATTGCCGCTGGTGAGCCCACCTCCACACTCCCCGGGACCTCCCCTCTCCCTTGCGCACCTCGCCCGGGACCTCCGCCCACCGTAGCGCCGGCGAGAAGGGCGAGCTCAGCCGCCGGCCATGGAAGCTGTGGAGCTTTGTGGTCTAGCCCCTGGAGAATCACATAACCAACCTTAGTTTCTTTGTGCCTTGAGGATTTTACGGAAAACCCCCTGCAATTGTTAAATCCCCGCACATAAACCCAGCCCGAGCACTTTTTAGATCTAACCCCTAACGTTTCCCCTTTTTGCGAGCTCTGTTCTCTAAGTCTTGGCAATCTTCCTAGCTAACCTTGTTGTCTACAGTTAATTGCAAATAGGTCCCCCAACCTTGTAAAGCCCATAGATTTCACGTTTTAACTCCGTTTTGACCCGTTCAAGTTGCGTTAGATTCGTATAAACTCGAACTACTCGAACTCACATAAACCATGCCTCGTATTCCTAAATTTTATTTAAACGTTAATTTGACTAAAGATTATTTAAATGCCTTTTTGTCATTAAAATCTAATTAAGGTTTATACTTGGCTTTTAAATGTTAAATATAAATTTGATTAATATTTATCCAATTAGTTTTATAAATAAAACATAACTAGGTTATATCTCGGTTTTGGTAAACTCATGTTAAGGTGCTTAATAATTATTTAAATTAATTTTCCAATTAAAAGCAAATTAGAGTTTCACTTCGAGCTTTCATAATTAAATGATAATTTGAATAATATCAACATTAATTCGTTCTAAATATAATATTGGCTAGTTAAAACATGAAATATCTTATTATTCGATTAGTTGCTTTCACATGCCTGTTTTACTAAAAGTTAAAAGTTAAATTGTATAAGTTCTACATAAACATTTATAAATAAAATATGATTAGTTTATTCCTGGGTTTTACAAATCCAAATAGAATTAAATTAATTCCAACATAAGATGTTTCTCTAAAATATCTTTTATATTATTTATTTAATTAAAATTAATCAACCATATAGTCTTTTATTTCCTTTTATAATCCAAATCTTCTGATAGTTGTATCTTCACAACTGTAGCTCCGTTTTCAGCGATTCTTGCGCTCTCGTGACCATAGAATCAAGCCCTATCCTTTAGTGTGCTCTTTTAAAAGTTTACTTTTGATTGGTGTATTGTTCTTAGTTGTTCTTGTTGGGTTTCTTGTATGTTTGTGCTCGATGATTGCTGCAAGTAGAGGGACGTCATCGAGAGATTTCAAGCAGAAGAGTTTGAAGATCAAGATTTTAAGATTATGAGTAATTATAACGGATTTGAGGCAAGTTATAGCATGGACACTCCTTGCTACCTAAACACACCCTTTACAATTATTTAATTTCATATGCATGTGTCTAATTTATTGTCCCATTAAGGTTGTACCTAGTTTTGTATATCTTGTTCCTTTGATAACCTTGAGTTTATGCATTGGGTAGAATCTTTGCTATGCGCAGCTACTGTCACCAATGTTTAATTGTTAATCTTGATCTAATGGTTCAATTTAATGATAAAACTTGCTTTTTAGCAACATGGTTTAGGGAATTGGGGCATGTGCTGTGTGCTTTGCTCCAGTGTCTCTCCCTAAGGTCCGGTTCTTAAAGCGGCAACCCAGGAGCCTGTCGCCACGGCTAGAACTATTATGGCTCTGGTCTTGGTCAAGTAACTTGTATGTCTCTAGCTTGCTAGTGGTTACCATTGGGGCCAACGGCGTTAGTGGACACAAGGTGAAAGGGTGTTTCTTGATTCCACCGGGGACGGGTGATCTGTCGGCTATGCCCCCGTGAGGCACAGTCCCGTGGTGGGAGTCCCTGCGATGGGGAACTCCACATGTTGCGCATGGATGGGTGTGATGCCCGCGCGTTGGATGCCATTGACCCCCTCATAATGTGACTCCGTGAGCGTACGTCAATCCCGGTGCCTAGGGTCTCATTGCCTTGTTAAACTAGCGGTTATTGTCTTGTTAGGGTGTCTTGTGAAAAACCTCGTAGCATCCCTATGCCGTCACACCTCGGAAGTGTTGATGTGCGTGGTTGGGTGCAAAGTTCCTTTGAACTTTTACGCGACTGGTGGGTAAAGGGCGAAACCTCTGCAGAGTGTACAATCTATCATGATAGCCTTGCTTAGGGTCATGAGTGGCCTGGATCCTTTTTGATTAGAAGATAATGTTTAATTATGTTTAATGTCACTTATACTTATTTAATTGGGTTACAACTGGGTTTCATTCACTTGTAGTAACTTGGATAATATTAAAATGAACCAACTAAAAATGCTAAAGCATATCAGCCGTGTCTTGCCTTATTTTGAGCAGAGAAATCGATCAGAGAAAGAGCAGAACATAGAACGTTCGCACACACTCCGTAAACCGCGATATTGGCACACCGCCTCATTCATCTGGGACTTGGAGGTCTAGCCTTTTCTCCCAACCTACATGTATCCCCTACTACTTGTAGTCCAGTGCAGAATAATACATCGCATGCATCATCTCGCTGGAAGTACGGTCTTGCGACCGGAACCAGGATAAATCCGTGTCTTGCATTACCTTCTTCATCAACCATCAGGGGAGGGAACACAGCGCATTTCTGGTTGGTGTAGGGACCACGATTTCCAAACATCGACAGTGGCGCGCCAGGTAGGGGTAAGCACTGTGATCGACCACGTTATCCACCATCTCCCTTGATGGCAACCCGAGTCGTACGCGACAATCTTCTTCCGATGCCGACATCACACCAACTTCCTACCGGATTCGAAATCCGGTTCAGGAGTCTCGAGTTCAGGGCAACTGGCGATGGCTACAACATGCAGCTCTTGACGAGGAGCACCAACATGGGTATGCCACTGCCACTCCCGTCACCACCACCACCACCACGCAAAAAGCGTTCACGTCAATACGCGCGGCGAACGCACGGAGAGCAACGGAGAGCAGCCCACGCCGGCTCCCCCGAACGGATTGAGACCGGCACGATGAGGGCAAAGAACACCGCCACAACGTCGCACTCGACCGGGGATAACACGGTCGACCCGTGGTGAATCCCCGGTGAGGCGCGCACCGCAACCGTGACCAAATTCCTCATCAGTTGACACGGACATGACGGCATATGAGGATCTGCTAGGGCACCACCTGCTCTCAATTCGCAACCTCATAGCAACGTCGCCAGAGACGACTACCCTGACTCTGGCAATGAGGCACACGAGAGCGGCCAGAGGGTCCCCGAACGGGACTACTCAGGGCTTCGCGATCGTGAGGCCTTTTTATCATTCCAGGCTACGGCAGATTATTGCCTAACCTACTCCGACGACTCTAGCGAGGGGGATTGCGATCCCGCCAGGGAGTGCTTCATCGTCCTCCCGGGAAGGGATGGCGGAGATGACGGGGCAGGAGAGCCAGCACACGCCAGGGATAACGAGCAGGCGCCTGACAATGCTGCGCTTGCACAAGCACAACTAGCCCAAGTCCGCGAACTTGAAGCCAATCTCGAGGAAGAACACCGACAGGTCCGAGAGCTCCGGGCAATGCTTGAGGACAACCGTCCTATGCGCGGCGCGCGTGCCAGGGAAGCCGGCGCGTAGCACGAGCCCACATCGAGGCTAATGATGATGTGGACGACCCACTCGTGTTAGCCAGGGCAAGCCAAAAGCTCATCGCTGCGGCAACCTTAATCCGAGCCATGCCAGAGCCCTCAACGCCTGAAGGCCGAAATCTGCGCTGAGAGGCGCAGCTCCTCATCGAGCAAGCGGTTGTGCAGCAAGCCAAAAGCTCGGCCTCTCGCATACACAATTCTGCCGGCCCAAAAACTGGTGGAGCAACGCGGGAGAACGACGCATCGGCCTAGACCTCGCGAAGGGATAATCGAATGCCACCCCTGCCCTCGAATAAGGGAAAGGCTCCCTCGGTGCACGAACGCATCAGGAGGAAGCCTCTCAAGGAGCGAATCCTTGACACACGCGGTGACGCCAGCGACAACGATGCTCACAACACCCTCAATAGAAAGAGGCAGGATGGCACATCTCGCGGTTTGCACCCCCGCCGTGGAGGCCGCTACGACAGCGACGAAGACAAGAGCCCAACACCAGAGCCCCCGGGAACCCGGGTGTTTGGCTGGGAGATCCGTGTGGCCCCGATTCCCGCACGATTCAGGCAGCCGACGAACATCACCAAGTACTCGGGGGAGACTGACCCAAAGGTGTGGCTCAACGACTATCGCCTTGCCTATCTATTGGGCGGTGCGACTGACGACACCATGATCATCTGCATCTTGCCGCTCCACTTGGCGGATTCTGCGCGGACATGGCTTGAGCACCTACCCGCGAACCAGATTCACGACTGGAATGACCTCGTGAAGACATTCGTGGGTAATTTTCAGGGCACCTACCTCCGCCCTAGGAACTCGTGGGACCTTCGAGGGTGTCGCCAAACATCCAATGAGTCCCTTCGTGATTTCATCCGCTGCTTCTCCAAGCGCTGCACCAAGCTCCCAAGCGTGGGTGACTCTGAAATCATCCACGCCTTCCTCGAGGGCACAACCTGCCGGAACTTGGTGCGCGAGTTAGGACGAAGTCCACCTAGCAGTGTAAACGAGTTGTTCGATGTCACCACCAACTTTGCCTCCGGCGAGGAAGCGGTTGGAGCCATCTTTCATGGTAGAATGCGGAAGCAGACGGACGAAACACCCGCGGAGGGCAGCAAGTCCAAAGGATCCGCAAAGAAACAAAAGCAAGGCAAGAAGGGAAAGAAGGCCCAAAAAGCCTCGCGCCAACAAGAGCGGACCGAGGACCCCGACGAAATCCTCGCAGTGGACCCTGCTGCTCCCAAAGCTCCTCGAGGCCCCCCTCGAGGAGGCGGCATGTTCGATGACATGCTCAAGAAACCTTGCCCTTATCACCAGGGCGTCGTAACCCACACCCTCAAGCAATGCGGAATGCTAAAGAAATACTTCAACTGTGCCGCTTCGAAGGACGATGGGGGGAAAAAAGGACACGGGCGAAGGGAGTGGTCAAGGCTTCCTGGAGGTGGAGAACAATTTCTTCATCTTCGGGGGGCCAACCGCGAACATGACCCCTTGACAGTGCAAGTGCGAGCGCCGAGCGGTATTCTCCATACACAAGGCGGGGCCATCTTACCTTGACTGGTCAGAGGAGACCATCTTCTTCAGTCGAGAGGATCACCCCAACTACATCCAAATCCGGGGCAGTACCCGCTTGTCGTTGATCCCATCATCGACAACACCCGGTTCTCCTAGGTACTCATGGATGGAGGCAGCAGCTTCAACATCATGTACATCTCATCTTTGGAGCTCATGGGCATCGAGAGGGACATGCTGCGCCCCAGCAAGGCGCCGTTCCATGGCGTTGCTCCGGGAAAATGAGTTTTGCCCCTCGGGCAGATCGATCTGCCAGTTTTCTTCGGTACCTCCGACAACTTCCGCAGGGAGACCCTGACCTTGGAAGTGGTGGGATTTCGAGGTGCATACCACGCCATCCTTGGCCGCCCATGCTACGCCAAGTTTATGGGCAGCCCAAACTACACATACCTCAAGTTGAAGATGTCAGGGCCAAAGGGTGTCATCACCGTGGCCCCATCGTTCGAACATGCCTACATATGCGACGTGGAATGCGTCGAGAGCACCGAGGCACTTGCCGAGGATGAGGCTCTCGTCGCGGACCTAGAGAAGATGGCAAACGAAACCATCCCCTCCACTTCAAAGCATTCATGCAGTTTTGAGCCTGCAGAGCACACCAAGGCCGTGCCCCTCGACCCCAGCATCCCCAATGACAAGACGGTAAGGGTCAGTTCGACCCTCGACGACAAATAGGAGGTGGTGCTCGTCAACTTTCTCCGCGCCAATGCTGACATCTTCGCGTGGAGCCCCTCGGATATGCCAGGCATACCGAGGGAGGTCACCGAGCACTCCCTTGATGTCCTGCCCCACTCCAAGCCGGTGTTTCAACGCCTGCGACGCTTCGACGAGCAAAAGCGCCTGGCCATTGGTGAGGAGCTGCGCAAGCTCCTCGAGGCAGGATTCATCAAGGAGGTATTTCACCCTAACTGGCTCGCTAATCCTATTTTAGTTAAGAAAAAGAATGGGAAATGGAGGATGTCCATAGATTATACTGGTTTAAATAAAGCATGTCCAAAAGTCCCTTTTTCTTTACCACGTATCGATCAAATTATTGATTCAACTGCGGGATGTGAGCTATTATGTTTCCTTGATGCTTATTCTGGTTTCCACCAAATTAAGATGAAAGTTTCTGACCAACTAGCAACATTTTTTATCACACCTTTTGGTATCTTTTGCTATGTCAAAATGCCGTTTTCGGAGATGCTTCATGTTTTCAGAGATCATATCGGGCGAACCGTAGATGCATACGTTAACGATATTGTTGTAAAATCCAGGAAGGCGAACGACCTGGTAAACGATTTACGCGTTGTGTTTGATTGTCTCCGTGCCAATGGGGTAAAACTAAATCCAGAAAAATGCGTTTTTGGGGTGCCTCGAGGCATGCTCTTGGGTTTCATAGTCTCTCAGCGAGGTATTGAGCCCAACCCTAAAAAAGTCTTGGCCCTCGAACAGATGGGACCGATCCGAGACCTAAAGGGGGTACAAAGGGTATTGGGATGCTTAGCAGCCCTAAGCCGTTTCATCTCGCGTCTCGACGAGAAAGGCTTGCCCCTGTACCGACTCCTAAAAAGGAATGAGCATTTTTCTTGGACCCCCGAGGCTCAGAAAGCCCTCGACGGGCTAAAAGCATCACTCACGCGAGCGCCAATTTTAACGCCACCTAAGGAGGGCGAGCGCCTCTATCTCTACGTAGTGGCAATGACTCAAGTAGTCAGCGGAGTCATCGTTGTAGAAAGAACTGAGGAAGGACACGCTCTGCCTGTCCAAAGGCCGGTATATTACATCAGTGAGGTACTGACGAAAACCAAGACGCGATATCCACAAATCCAGAAGCTGCTCTACGCAGTAGTGCTAGCTCGGTGAAGTTATGGAGATCGACGAGGCCCCATCATCTCGCGATTGGCGCAACCAGTATATTGCCTGGATCAGCCGAGGGGAGCTACCCTCGGATCGAAACGAGGCCCGACACATCGTGAGAAGAGCCAAGTCATTCCTCATTATCGATAGGGAATTTTATAAGCGCAGCCCCTCCGGAATTTTGCAGCGATGCATTCCAATCCCGGAGGGAAGGGAGCTCATTCGAGACATCCACGCTGGCTTATGCGGCCACCACGCGGCGCCCCGTACCCTCGTGGGCAATGCGTTTCGCCAAGGCTTCTACTGGCCCCCGGCTATCGCCGACACCAACGAAATTGTGCGCACTTGCGAAGGGTGTCAATTCTACGCACGCAAATCTCACCTCCCGGCCCATGTCTTGCAAACTGTTCCTATCACATGGCCATTCGCTGCGTGGGGGCTCGACCTCGTCGGGCTAATGCGAGCAGTGCCCGGGGGCTTTACGCATCTGCTGGTGGCCATCGACAAGTTCTCGAAATGGATCGAGGCTCGACCTATTAGCAGCATCAGATCCGAACAAGCTGTGCAGTTCTTCACGGATATAATTCAAAGGTTCGGGGGCCCTAATTTGATAATTACTGACAATGGCACCCAGTTTACAGGCAAGAAATTCTTGGAATTCTGTGATGATCACCATATCCGCGTGGATTGGTCGGCCGTAGCACATCCGCAGACAAACAACCAAGTAGAACGTGCCAACGACATGATTTTACAAGGCCTCAAGCCAAGAATATTCAACAAGCTGAATAGATTCGGCAGAATATGGGTGTCAGAGCTACCCTCGGTAATTTGGAGGCTTAGAACGACCCCAAGCAGAGCCATGGGTTTCACCCCATTTTTCTTCGTCTATGGCGCCGAGGCTATCCTCCCCACAAACTTGGAATATGGGTCCCCGGGGCTCAGGGCCTACCAAGAAGAAAGGAACATGCAAGCTTGTGAAGACTCACTCGATCAAGCGGATGAGGCTCGAGACGTGGCGATATTACATTCAGCACAGTACCAGCAGTCTCTCCAAAAATATCAAGCCCAAAAGGTTCGACGACGAGACCTCAACAAGGGGGACCTGGTGCTAAGGCAGCGACATGACAATCGAGGACACCACAAGCTCACACCGCCATGGGAAGGGCCCTACATCATCGCCGAGGTCCTCAAACCAGGCACATACAAGCTCGCGAACGAGAAAGGCGAAGTGTTCGCCAACGCCTGGAACATCCAACAGCTACGTCGCTTCTACCCTTAAGCTTCCAAGCATTCATGTACATTTGTATTTATTTCAATAAATGAATAAAGAAGGACCTTAAAATGTGTAAGACAAGGCTGACCCTTGAAAAAAGCCAAGTCTCACTCGGGGGCTAATTCGGGGGGGCACCCCCTCCTAAAAATTGTCCCAATTTTAAGGTTTTCTCTTCAAAATCCTTTCATCACAATCATCTCCAGTAAATTGCCAAAAGGCAGTTCGAGGCATAGATTGACTAAGGCCAAGGGCCGGCCGAGTCGAGGGACTGCCTACGCCTTCGAAAGGATACGACATCCCCCTCGCCACCCTGCGCGCTTGAAACATGAAATTGTATAACCACTAAATTACTTATTACAGAAATGTCCCTAACTACTCAGGGGGCAGGGTCTTCGGGGCCTTCGGGTGTGACGTCCTCTTCATCTTCGGCATCGGGAAGGAGGTTGCTCTCGAAGATCTGCGCCAAGGTGGCAGCAGGAGCAGAGGCACTGGTGTCGGCGCTCTCCACGACGACCAGTGCAGCATCATCGTCAAGGTCGTCTGCCACCACATAGCCACCGCTTACTGCCTCGAGGTCCACGATGAAATGCGTCGAGATCACCCCAAGGGTCTTCTGCACGCCAAGGCGGAGGGCCCCCTTCAAGCGCTCGGCAACACAGCCGCGGCAAGCGCCAAGTCCCGCTGCTGCAGCTGCCCCCGGGCTTCGGCGAGGGCTTCGCGCTCCTGCTGAAGCTCGCCCTCGAGTGCCGCCAGTAACTACATCCGCTGATAGAGCTCGTCCCCTTGCCGAAGGACCTCCTCTGCCGTCTCCACGGTGAGGGCCCTCTCGCGCAGGCGCTCCCGCTCAGCATGGCTCAAAGCCTCCCTCAGCTGATGCACCTCGACGTGCGCATTAGCGAGCTCGGTGACCTTTTGCCCGGCCATCTCCCTTAGGATCTGTTATTAACGCGACAGACAAAGGTGAGAAAAGGGGAGAAAGACACAAAACACGCAACAAATTTAGCAATCAAACCACTTACCAGGTGGACGTCCAAGCCCCGACTGAGGTGGATCTCGAGGACTTGCCTCAGGGCCTCCTGGACCGTGGTCCCCAAGGCCTGCTACTCCTCTCATAGGAGACGCTCGGCCTCAGCGGACCCGGCCAGGCCAGGAGGGACGCCACTCTGACCGAGCCCCAGGTTGCGCCAGGTCTCAAAGGCCAGGCCGCCAGGCAGGGCGCGAACGGTCCTCTCCTCCCAAGGGCTCCAGGTCCCTTCCCTCGAGGGTGGCCGGGAGGGTCACCATTGCGGTGCTCACCCCCGGCACCTCCTCCGCCTCCGCCGTGCCACTGCTCCCGGCGGCGGCCTGACCCGCGTCTTTAGCGCAGGCCACACCTTCTGGTACCCCCGTGCCCTCGGCTAGAACGGAGGTCTCGTTCATCCCCGCAATGGTAGGGGCCGCATCCTCCACACGAGGAGTCGGGGTCGTCTCCCTGGCCTGGTCATCGCCCGCTGCCGCCGATGCTTCCGCGGCCGCCGCCTGCCCCCTAGATCAGGCAACCCCTCGCGCAAGGGCCACCTGATACCGGGCAATGATCTCCGTCGCCTGGGGTGCTCCAGATGATGGCGGCACCGCCGAACGGGGTGTGGCGCGCGTTGACACCTTCAGCGCCTTCGTTGGCGCCAATGAAGGCGCTGAAGGTGTCGACGCACGCCACGCCCCGTTCGGCGGTGCCACCATCATCTGGTGGCGCCAACGGGAGCGATGCCGGCGGCCTGGGTTGGCTAACAGTAACCAAGTCAAATAAAATTAGATAAAAAACAACCCACGAATTATGACCAAGAAAAGAGGACAAGAACTCACCTAACCCAAAGGAGGCCGCTCAGCCTGTGGTTCTTGCCGCTCGAGGGCTGCCGGGTCCCCGAATGACCGCGGCCCCTCGGCGGTAGGGTCTCCTCGCGGGTCTCGAGCCCGCGGGTGCAGGGCTTTGCGGCCTCGTGACCCTTAGGGTTGTGGCCCCCTTGTCTACCCGAGGCACGGGCGGGCTCAGAGCTCGAGCTCTAGGAGCAGTCACCACGGTACTTGGGGGGCGGCACGCGCCGTCGAGGGCGCCGAGCCGCTCGAGCCCCCTACCCCGCAATGACGCAGGGGTCTCCTGGCTTCGCCCCCTCGGGGTTATAGTTACTTCAGCCACCACCGGCGCGGGTGGCGGAATCTCCACAAGGTCGTCCGAAGAAGACGCCTCTAGGCTGCTCTCGGGGGTAGTAGGTGGGGAGCGCCCCTCGCTGGCCCGACGGCGGCATTCCTTCTCATGCGCCACCTTTCGCTGGCGCTTCCTCTCCTTCTTCTGCTTGGCTGCATCCTTCTGCGGCCGCACGGACCTCGCGAAGAGGAGGGGCGGAGCGATATCCCTTCTGAGACAAGCCCTGAAGAGAAAAATCCAAGATTGGCAACAATAACCCTCGAGGGTAAAAAATAAGATTAAATCTAAATCAAACTTAAGAAAACTTACAAATTGTAAATACCCTGCATCGGGGCGCATCTTGACGGCAAATATGGCCGCCTTCTTGCAGTCAAGCTTGGACACCTCCATAGCTCACCGCGCTCAGTGCATGCAGTGCTCGAGGAGGAGGGTTCCCTCCTTGATCTTCGAGCCCTGCGAGGGTGAATCCGCCCTGAGCTGGTCGAGACGCAGAGCCCTCTCCATCAGCGGTAGGACGTGCCGCTGGTTGAAGTTGGCTATGACCCCGCCATAGTCAACCCGACCCTCGACAGCGCGGCGAAGGCATCGGTGACGACCTTCAGTCGCTCCTGGCAGTCGGCGGGGGAGACGCCGTAGCTCCACGACTCCTGCCGCTCCCGCAGCACCTTGGTGGTGTACGTCGGAAGCTTGTTGTCGACGTTGTGGAGGTAGAACCACACCTTGTCCCAGTCAGCATTGTTGGAGGTCATCGTCGCCGTGATGTACAGCCCGCTGCGCTGCCCCCCCGGACTTGCAAGGTGAGGCCCCCGCCGCGAACCGCTCGGTGGACCCCTCGAGACTCACCGACGGCCGTATGTTGTTCACCCCGGAAAAGGTGAACCCATAGGTCCAGTGGGCCTCTATCCCCAAGAACCCCTCGCAAAAGGCGACGAAGACCACCGCTTGCGAGATGGCATAGGGGGCGAAGTTGTGGAGCTCCACACCATATTGGAGGCACAACCCGCGGAAGAACGGCGAAGTGGGGATTCCAAACCCCCGCTCATGCAGCCTAGCCAGGCTCACCACGAAGCCCTACGGCGGAGAAGGCTCGTGGTGGTTGGATGGCGGCGCGATCCACATGGGCTCCTCCGGGTTGCTGTTCGCCGGCAGCACCCCAGCCTCCACTTGAATCGGAGTATTAAATGCAACCCCGACTTGGTTTCCAGCACAGTAAGGAAAGTGACCAAAACAAACTAAAACATCACTATTGGGTCCAAAAAAGTGGATCGAGTGTGTTCCTTTCGTTTCTAGACCGAACTGGTGAATCTTTTCATTTCTGACCCGAAATGGTGCATTAAATGCAACCCCGTCAAGGTTTTCGGCACAGTAACGAAACTGAAAAAAAGAACCAAAACATTAGTATTGGGTCCAAAAAAGTGGATTGGGTGTGTTCCTTTCAGGTCGGAAACTTAACGATGCACCGGTTCGGGTAAGAAACGAAAGGAACGTACCCAATCCACTTTTTTGGACCAATAGTGATGTTTTGGTTCTTTTCGTTACTTTCGGTACAGTTCCAAAAACCATGCAGAATCCATCGATTCGAGCCAGAAACGAAACGATGCACCTGTTCGGCCTGGAAATGAATGGAACGCACCCAATCCACTTTTTTGGACCCAATAGTGATGTTTTGGTTCGTTTGGTCAGTTTCATTATTGTGCTGAAAACCATGCTGGGGTTGCACTTAATGCACGGATTTGGGCCGGAAATTAAATGATGCACCTGTTCAGTCCGAAAATGAAAGAAACACACCCAATCCACTTTTTTGGACCAATAGTAAGGTTTTCGTTCATTTTGGTCATTTATGTTACTGTGCTGAAAACCATGCCGGGGTTGCATTTAATGCACCGATTTGGGCCGGAAACAAAATGATGCACCGGTTCGGTCCCCAAACAAAAGGAACGCACCCAATCCACTTTTTTGGACCCAATACTGATGTTTTGGTTCATTTTATCAGTTTCGTTACTGTGCCGAAAACCATGCCGGGGTTGCATTAAATGTACCAATTCGGGTCGAAAGCGAAAAAATGTTCCGGTTTGGGCCAGGAAAGAAAGGAACGCACTCAATCCACTTTTTTGGACCCAATAGTGATGTTTTAGTTCATCTGGGTCACTTTCTTTACTGTGCTGAAAACCATGCCGGGGTTGCATTTTATTCTCCGATTCGGGCTGGAAACTAAACGATGCACCGGTTTGGGCCGGAAAAGAAAGGAAGCACCCAATCCACTTTTTTGGACCCAATAGTGATGTTTTGGTTCCTTTTGGTCACTTTTGTTACTGTGCCGAAAACCATGCTGGGGTTGCATTAAATGCACCAATTCGGGTCGAAAGCGAAAAAATGCTGCGGTTTGGGCCAGAAAAGAGAGGAACGCACTCAATCCTTTGTTTTGTATGCAATAGTGATGTTTTAGTTCATTTTGGTCAATTTCTTTACTGTGCTGAAAACCATGTCGGGGTTGCATTTAATACTCCGATTCGGACCGGAAACAAAACGATGCACCGGTTCGGGCCAGAAAAGAAAGGAACGCACTCAATCCACTTTTTTGGACCCAATAGTGATGTTTTCGTTCATTTTGGTCACTTTCGTTAGTATGCTGAAAACCATGCCGGGGTTGCACTTAATGCACTGATTCGGGCCGAAAATTAAATGATGCACCTGTTCAGTCCAAAAATGAAAGGAACGCACCCAATCCACTTTTTTGGACCCAATACTGATGTTTTCGTTCATTTTATCAGTTTTGTTACTGTGCCGAAAACCATGCCGGGGTTGCATTAAATGTACCAATTCGGGTCAAAAGCGAAAAAATGTTCCGGTTTGGGCCAGGAAAGAAAGGAACACACTGAATCCACTTTCTTGGACCCAATAGTGATGTTTTAGTTCGTCTGGGTCACTTTCTTTACTATGCTGAAAACCATACCGGGGTTGCATTTAATTCTCCGATTCGGGCTGGAAACTAAACGATGCACCGGTTCGGGCCGGAAAAGAAAGGAAGCACCCAATCCACTTTTTTGGACCCAATAGTGATGTTTTGGTTCGTTTTGGTCACTTTCGTTACTATGATGAAAACCATGCTGGGGTTGCATTTAATGCACCAATTCGGGTCGAAAGCGAAAAAATGCTGCGGTTTGGGCCAGAAATGAGAGGAAAGCACTCAATCCTTTGTTTTGGATGCAATAGTGATGTTTTAGTTCGTTTTGGTCAATTTCTTTATTGTGCTGAAAACCATGCCGAGGTTGCATTTAATACTCTGATTCTGGCCGGGAACAAAACGATGCACCGGTTCGGGCCAGAAAAGAAAGGAACGCACTCAATCCACTTTTTTGGACCCAATAGTGATGTTTTCGTTCATTTTGGTCACTTTCGTTAGTATGCTGAAAACCATGTCGGGGTTGCATTAAATGCATCGATCCGGGCCGAAAACGAAAAGATTCTCCTGTTCAGGCCAGAAATGAAAGTAACACACCAAATCCACTCTTTTGGACCCAATAGTGATGTTTCGGTTCATTGTGGTCACTTTCGTTACTGTGCTTAAAACCATGCCTGGGTTGCATTTAATGCACCGATTTGGGCCGGAAAGGAAATGATGCACCGGTTCGGTCCCGAAACAAGAGGAACGCACCCAATCCACTTTTTTGGACCCAATACTAATGTTTTGGTTCATTTTTATCATTTCCGTTACTGTGCCGAAAACCATGCCGGGGTTGCATTTAATGCACAGTTTCGGGTCGGAAATGAAAAGATGCACCGGTTCGGTCCAAAAATGAAATGAACGCACTCGATCCACTTTTTTAGACCCAATAGTTATGTTTTAGTTCATTTTGGTCAATTTCGTTACTATGATGAAAACCATGCCGGGGTTGCATTTAATGCTCCGATTCAGGGCAGAAACTTAACGATGCACCGGTTCGGGTAAGAAATGAAAGGAACGTACCCAATACACTTTTTTGGACCAATAGTGATGTTTTGGTTCATTTTTGTTACTTTCATTACTATGCCAAAAACCATGCTGGGGTTGCATTAAATGCACCGGTTCGGGCCGGAAACGAAACGATGCACCAGTTCGGTCCAGAAACGAAAGGAACGCACCCAATCCACTTTTTTGGACCAAATACTGATGTTTGGTTCATTTTGGTCAGTTTTATTACTCTGCCGAAAACCATGCGGGGGTTGCATTAGATGCACCGATTCGGGTTGGAAACAAAACGATGCACCGGTTCGGGCAAGAAACGAAATGAATGCATCCAATCCACTTTTTTGGACCGATAATGATGTTTTGGTTCATTTTCGTTACTTTTATTACTATGCCAATAACCATGCCGGGGTTGCATTAAATGCACCGATTCGGGCTGGAAACAAAACGATGCACCAGTTCGGTCCAGAAACGAAAGGAACGCACCCAATCCACTTTTTTGGACCAAATACTGATGTTTGGTTCATTTTGGTCAGTTTCATTATTCTGCCGAAAAACATGCAGGGGTTGCATTAGATGCACCGATTCGGGTCGGAAACAAAACGATGCACCGGTTCGGGCCAGAAACGAAAGGAATGCATCCAATCCACTTTTTTGGACCAATAGTGATGTTTTGGTTCATTTTCGTTACTTTCTGTACAGTTCCAAAAACCATGCCGAATCTACCGATTCGGACCGAAAACGAAACGATGCACCTGTCCGGCCCATAAATGAAAGGAACACACCCAATCCACTTTTTTGGACCCAATAGTGATGTTTTGGTTCGTTTTGGTCACTTTCGATACTGTGCCGAAAACCATGCTGGGGTTGCATTAAATGCACCAATTCGGGTCGAAAGCGAAAAAATGCTGCGGTTTGGGCCAGAAAAGAGAGGAATGCACTCAATCCTCTGTTTTGGATGCTATAGTGATGTTTTAGTTCATTTTGGTCAATTTCTTTACTGTGCTGAAAACCATGCCGGGGTTGCATTTAATACTCCGATTCGGGCCGAAAACGAAACGATGCACCGGTTCGGGCCAGAAAAGAAAGGAACGCACTCAATCCACTTTTTTGGACCCAATAGTGATGTTTTCGTTCATTTTGGTCACTGTCGTTAGTATGCTGAAAACCATGCCGGGGTTGCATTAAATGCATCGATCCGGGCCGAAAACAAAAAGATTGTCCTATTCCGGCCAGAAATGAAAGTAACGCACCAAATCCACTCTTTTGGACCCAATAGTGATGTTACGGTTCATTGTGGTCACTTTCGTTACTGTGCTTAAAACCATGCCTGGGTTGCATTTAATGCACCGATTTGGGCCGGAAAGGAAATGATGCACCGGTTCGGTCCCGAAACAAAAGGAACGCACCCAATCCACTTTTTTAGACCCAATACTGATGTTTTGGTTCATTTTTATCACTTTCGTTACTATGCTGAAAACCATGCCGGGGTTGCATTTAATGCACCGTTTCTGGTCGGAAATGAAAACATGCACCGGTTCCGTCCAGAAATGAGAGGAACGCACTAGATCCACTTTTTGGTCCCAATAGTGATGTTTTAGTTCATCTGGGTCACTTTCTTTACTGTGCTGAAAACCATGCCGGGGTTGCATTTTATTCTCCGATTCGGGCTGGAAACTAAACGATGCACCGGTTTGGGCCGGAAAAGAAAGGAAGCACCCAATCCACTTTTTTGGACCCAATAGTGATGTTTTGGTTCCTTTTGGTCACTTTTGTTACTGTGCCGAAAACCATGCTGGGGTTGCATTAAATGCACCAATTCGGGTCGAAAGCGAAAAAATGCTGCGGTTTGGGCCAGAAAAGAGAGGAACGCACTCAATCCTTTGTTTTGTATGCAATAGTGATGTTTTAGTTCATTTTGGTCAATTTCTTTACTGTGCTGAAAACCATGTCGGGGTTGCATTTAATACTCCGATTCGGACCGGAAACAAAACGATGCACCGGTTCGGGCCAGAAAAGAAAGGAACGCACTCAATCCACTTTTTTGGACCCAATAGTGATGTTTTCGTTCATTTTGGTCACTTTCGTTAGTATGCTGAAAACCATGCCGGGGTTGCACTTAATGCACTGATTCGGGCCGAAAATTAAATGATGCACCTGTTCAGTCCAAAAATGAAAGGAACGCACCCAATCCACTTTTTTGGACCCAATACTGATGTTTTCGTTCATTTTATCAGTTTTGTTACTGTGCCGAAAACCATGCCGGGGTTGCATTAAATGTACCAATTCGGGTCAAAAGCGAAAAAATGTTCCGGTTTGGGCCAGGAAAGAAAGGAACACACTGAATCCACTTTCTTGGACCCAATAGTGATGTTTTAGTTCGTCTGGGTCACTTTCTTTACTATGCTGAAAACCATACCGGGGTTGCATTTAATTCTCCGATTCGGGCTGGAAACTAAACGATGCACCGGTTCGGGCCGGAAAAGAAAGGAAGCACCCAATCCACTTTTTTGGACCCAATAGTGATGTTTTGGTTCGTTTTGGTCA
This sequence comes from Echinochloa phyllopogon, assembly GCA_033239725.1. Lineage (NCBI taxonomy): Eukaryota > Viridiplantae > Streptophyta > Magnoliopsida > Poales > Poaceae > Echinochloa > Echinochloa phyllopogon. The sequence goes on along the minus strand of BTCW01000014.1, from coordinate 31,382,776 downwards.
CTTTCGTTACTATGATGAAAACCATGCTGGGGTTGCATTTAATGCACCAATTCGGGTCGAAAGCGAAAAAATGCTGCGGTTTGGGCCAGAAATGAGAGGAAAGCACTCAATCCTTTGTTTTGGATGCAATAGTGATGTTTTAGTTCGTTTTGGTCAATTTCTTTATTGTGCTGAAAACCATGCCGAGGTTGCATTTAATACTCTGATTCTGGCCGGGAACAAAACGATGCACCGGTTCGGGCCAGAAAAGAAAGGAACGCACTCAATCCACTTTTTTGGACCCAATAGTGATGTTTTCGTTCATTTTGGTCACTTTCGTTAGTATGCTGAAAACCATGTCGGGGTTGCATTAAATGCATCGATCCGGGCCGAAAACGAAAAGATTCTCCTGTTCAGGCCAGAAATGAAAGTAACACACCAAATCCACTCTTTTGGACCCAATAGTGATGTTTCGGTTCATTGTGGTCACTTTCGTTACTGTGCTTAAAACCATGCCTGGGTTGCATTTAATGCACCGATTTGGGCCGGAAAGGAAATGATGCACCGGTTCGGTCCCGAAACAAGAGGAACGCACCCAATCCACTTTTTTGGACCCAATACTAATGTTTTGGTTCATTTTTATCATTTCCGTTACTGTGCCGAAAACCATGCCGGGGTTGCATTTAATGCACAGTTTCGGGTCGGAAATGAAAAGATGCACCGGTTCGGTCCAAAAATGAAATGAACGCACTCGATCCACTTTTTTAGACCCAATAGTTATGTTTTAGTTCATTTTGGTCAATTTCGTTACTATGATGAAAACCATGCCGGGGTTGCATTTAATGCTCCGATTCAGGGCAGAAACTTAACGATGCACCGGTTCGGGTAAGAAATGAAAGGAACGTACCCAATACACTTTTTTGGACCAATAGTGATGTTTTGGTTCATTTTTGTTACTTTCATTACTATGCCAAAAACCATGCTGGGGTTGCATTAAATGCACCGGTTCGGGCCGGAAACGAAACGATGCACCAGTTCGGTCCAGAAACGAAAGGAACGCACCCAATCCACTTTTTTGGACCAAATACTGATGTTTGGTTCATTTTGGTCAGTTTTATTACTCTGCCGAAAACCATGCGGGGGTTGCATTAGATGCACCGATTCGGGTTGGAAACAAAACGATGCACCGGTTCGGGCAAGAAACGAAATGAATGCATCCAATCCACTTTTTTGGACCGATAATGATGTTTTGGTTCATTTTCGTTACTTTTATTACTATGCCAATAACCATGCCGGGGTTGCATTAAATGCACCGATTCGGGCTGGAAACAAAACGATGCACCAGTTCGGTCCAGAAACGAAAGGAACGCACCCAATCCACTTTTTTGGACCAAATACTGATGTTTGGTTCATTTTGGTCAGTTTCATTATTCTGCCGAAAAACATGCAGGGGTTGCATTAGATGCACCGATTCGGGTCGGAAACAAAACGATGCACCGGTTCGGGCCAGAAACGAAAGGAATGCATCCAATCCACTTTTTTGGACCAATAGTGATGTTTTGGTTCATTTTCGTTACTTTCTGTACAGTTCCAAAAACCATGCCGAATCTACCGATTCGGACCGAAAACGAAACGATGCACCTGTCCGGCCCATAAATGAAAGGAACACACCCAATCCACTTTTTTGGACCCAATAGTGATGTTTTGGTTCGTTTTGGTCACTTTCGATACTGTGCCGAAAACCATGCTGGGGTTGCATTAAATGCACCAATTCGGGTCGAAAGCGAAAAAATGCTGCGGTTTGGGCCAGAAAAGAGAGGAATGCACTCAATCCTCTGTTTTGGATGCTATAGTGATGTTTTAGTTCATTTTGGTCAATTTCTTTACTGTGCTGAAAACCATGCCGGGGTTGCATTTAATACTCCGATTCGGGCCGAAAACGAAACGATGCACCGGTTCGGGCCAGAAAAGAAAGGAACGCACTCAATCCACTTTTTTGGACCCAATAGTGATGTTTTCGTTCATTTTGGTCACTGTCGTTAGTATGCTGAAAACCATGCCGGGGTTGCATTAAATGCATCGATCCGGGCCGAAAACAAAAAGATTGTCCTATTCCGGCCAGAAATGAAAGTAACGCACCAAATCCACTCTTTTGGACCCAATAGTGATGTTACGGTTCATTGTGGTCACTTTCGTTACTGTGCTTAAAACCATGCCTGGGTTGCATTTAATGCACCGATTTGGGCCGGAAAGGAAATGATGCACCGGTTCGGTCCCGAAACAAAAGGAACGCACCCAATCCACTTTTTTAGACCCAATACTGATGTTTTGGTTCATTTTTATCACTTTCGTTACTATGCTGAAAACCATGCCGGGGTTGCATTTAATGCACCGTTTCTGGTCGGAAATGAAAACATGCACCGGTTCCGTCCAGAAATGAGAGGAACGCACTAGATCCACTTTTTGGTCCCAATAGTGATGTTTTAGTTCATTTTGGTCAATTTCATTACTATGCCAAAAACCATGCGGGGGTTGCATTAGATGCACCGATTCGGGTCGGAAACAAAACGATGCACCGGTTCGGGCCAGAAACGAAATGAATGCATCCAATCCACTTTTTTGGACCAATAGTGATGTTTTGGTTCATTTTCGTTATGTTCTGTACGGTTCCAAAAACCATGCTGAATCTACCGATTCGGACCGAAAACGAAACGATGCACCTGTCCGGCCCAGAAATGAAAGGAACGCACCCAATCCACTTTTCTGGACCAAATACTGATGTTTGGTTCATTTTGGTCTGTTTCATTACTCTGCCGAAAACCATGCGGGGGTTGCCTTAGATGCACCGATTCGGGTCGGAAACAAAACGATGCACCGGTTCGGGCAAGAAACGAAAGGAATGCATCCAATCCACTTTTTTGGACCAATAGTGATGTTTTGGTTCATTTTCGTTACTTTCTGTACAGTTCCAAAAACCGTGCCGAATCTACCGATTCGGACCGAAAACGAAACGATGCACCTGTCCGGCCCATAAATGAAAGGAACGCACCCAATCCACTTTTTTGGACCCAATAGTGATGTTTTGGTTCGTTTTGGTCACTTTCGTTACTGTGCCGAAAACCATGCTGGGGTTGCATTAAATGCACCAATTCGGGTCGAAAGCGAAAAAATGCTGCGGTTTGGGCCAGAAAAGAGAGGAACGCACTCAATCCTCTGTTTTGGATGCAATAGTGATGTTTTAGTTCATTTTGGTCAATTTCTTTACTGTGCTGAAAACCATGCCGGGGTTGCATTTAATACTCCGATTCGGGCCGAAAACGAAACGATACACCGGTTCGGGCCAGAAAAGAAAGGAACGCACTCAATCCAGTTTTTTGGACCCAATAGTGATGTTTTCGTTCATTTTGGTCACTGTCGTTAGTATGCTGAAAACCATGTCGGGGTTACATTAAATGCATCGATCCGGGCCGAAAACGAAAAGATTGTCCTGTTCCGGCCAGAAATGAAAGTAACGCACCAAATCCACTCTTTTGGACCCAATAGTGATGTTTCGGTTCATTGTGGTCACTTTCGTTACTGTGCTTAAAACCATTCGTGGGTTGCATTTAATGCACCGATTTGGGCCGGAAAGGAAATGATGCACCGGTTCGGTCCCGAAACTAGAGGAACGCACCCAATCCACTTTTTTGGACCCAATACTAATGTTTTGGTTCATTTTTATCATTTCCGTTACTGTGCCGAAAACCATGTCGGGGTTGAATTTAATGCACCGTTTCGGGTCGGAAATGAAAAGATGCACCGGTTCGGTCCAGAAATGAAATGAACGCACTCGATCCACTTTTTTAGACCCAAAAGTTATGTTTTAGTTCGTTTTGGTCAATTTAGTTACTATGATGAAGACCATGCCGGGGTTGCATTTAATGCTCCGATTCAGTGCAGAAACTTAATGATGCACCGGTTCGGGTAAGAAATGAAAGGAACGTACCCAATACACTTTTTTGGACCAATAGTGATGTTTTGGTTCATTTTTGTTACTTTCATTACTATGCCAAAAACCATGTCGGGGTTGCATTAAATGCACCGGTTCGGGCCGAAAACGAAACGATGCACCAGTTCGGTCCAGAAACGAAAGGAACGCACCCAATCCACTTTTTTGGACCAAATACTGATGTTTTGTTCATTTTGGTCAGTTTTATTACTCTGCCGAAAACCATGCGGGGGTTGCATTAGATGCACTGATTCGGGTCGGAAACAAAACGATGCACCGGTTCGGGCCAGAAACGAAATGAATGCATCCAATCCACTTTTTTGGACCAATAGTGATGTTTTGGTTCATTTTCGTTACGTTCTGTACAGTTCCAAAAACCATGCCGAATCTACCGATTCGGACCGAAAACAAAACGATGCAACTGTCCGGCCCAGAAATGAAAGGAACACACCCAATCCACTTTTTTGGACCCAATAGTGATGTTTTGGTTCGTTTGGTCAGTTTCGTTACTGTGCTGAAAACCATGCTGGGTTGCACTTATTGCACTGATTCGAGCCAGAAATGAAATGATGCACCGGTTCAGTCCGGTAATGAAAGGAACGCACCTAATCCACTTTGTTGGACCATAGTAATGTTTTCATTCATTTTGGTCATTTTTGTTACTATGCTGAAAACCATGCCGGGGTTGCATTTAATGCACCGATTTGGGCCGGAAACAAGATGATGCACCGGTTCGGTCCCTAAACGAAAGGAACGCACCCAGTCCACTTTTTTGGACTCAATACTGATGTTTTGGTTCGTTTTATCAGTTTCGTTACTATGCCGAAAACCATGCCGGGGTTGCATTAAATGCACCAATTCGGGTCGAAAGTGAAAAATTGATCCGGTTTGGGCCAGAAAAAAAAGGAACGCACTGAATCCACTTTTTTGGACCCAATACTGATGTTTTGGTTCATTTTTTATCACTTTTGTTACTGTTGGCACTCCTTACGGCCTATAGATAAATCCGCAAGCGGACGGATACCGATGTAGCTTTCACCCGGGAGTATTCGGGTTACCCTGAACCTTGGGTCCTAGGACACCGGAACTAACGTGATGGACTACGAAGACCGAAAGGGCTGTCACCACCTTATGGCTACCACCTCCGTTGCGACGGGCAGAAACTAAGGTTACTAGCAAGCCTAGGAACCACTCCTACACTAGTCAATAACTAGTTATCTCCTATAGCAAGATAAGCACCCAAGCTAAGCAACCAGTATACAGTTATACCAATCAACTAAGCATTGAACGAAGAACGAGACAAGTATATAAATGTAAGAACTGAATGCTCAATTAATCAGAGAGAGATACAAGAGTTACCAGACATGACCCGGATGTCACTCGAAGCAGAGCCGCATCCGTAGAGGTACAGCGGGAAGAGGGGCCGACACTCCGGCTCCTCTCCGGGACGCTCACCTCTCCTCTCTCCCTATTCTACTGATACAAGTGGCGGAACTTGGCAACGCTCACTCTACTCTTTGTGTTGTGTTTGATACAAAGTGTATGCCACTGCTTATATAGGTGTCCTAAGGCGGTTTGGAGTGGAGTAACCGCCAAGGGATCCAGGGGATATTCCCTGTTGATTCGGGCGAAGAGACCCGGTTCGGCCGAACAGGTCGGTTCGGCCGAACCCCTGGATCCACCGCCTTGGCTCTGGACGGCATGGATGCACTCCTGCAGGCGGTTGGTGCATTGGGGGCGCCCCCCGTGCACCTAGACCCCTTGGGCTGGCCTCTGGTGCTTGGGTTTGAGTTGATTCGGCCCAGGATGACGTGTCAGTGCTCCGGGATGTGTTGGCGGTCGTCCACGTGTCGTGTGTTGTCGTTTGGTTGACGTGGACGGCTCCCGCTGGCCTATACGGCTAAGGGGGGTAACCGGCCGAACGTGTCGTTCGGCCGAATTGGTCATTTCCGACCCCTATAGCACGTATTTGTAGATATTGTACCTGCATAAGCAGCACTCACCAAAACTCGTGGAACTTTATTAGAACTAAAACCTAAGTACATGGAATGTTACATAAAGCCTCTTTTATTCCCGAGTATTGGTGGTCGAAGTTGGGTTGTAACGACCGCCAAATGTTACTGTGCCGAAAACTATGCAGGGGTTGCATTTAATGCACCGTTTTGGGTCAAAAATGAAACGATGCACCGGTTCGGTCCAGAAATGAAAGGAACGCACTCGATCCACTTTTTTGGACCCAATAGTGATTTTTTAGTTCATCTTGGTCACTTTCGTTACTGTGATGAAAACCATGCCGGGGTTGCATTTAATGCTCCGATTCAGGCCAGAAACTTAACGATGCACCGGTTCGGGTAAGAAACGAAAGGAACGTACCCAATCCATTTTTTTGGACCAATAGTGATGTTTTGGTTCATTTTCGTTACTTTCATTACTATGCCAAAAACCATGCCGGGGTTGCATTAAATGCACCGGTTCGGGACGGAAACGAAATGATGCACCAATTCGGTCCAGAAATGAAAGGAACGCACCCAATACACTTTTTTGGACCAAATACTGATGTTTGGTTCATTTTGGTCAGTTTCATTACTCTACCGAAAACTATGCGGGGGTTGCATTAGATGCACCGATTCGGGTCGGAAACAAAACGATGCACCGGTTTGGGCCAGAAACGAAAGGAATGCATCCAATCCACTTTTTTGGACCAATAGTGATGTTTTGGTTCATTTTCGTTACTTTCTGTACAGTTCCAAAAACCTTGCCGAATCTACCAATTCGGACCGAAAACGAAACGGTGCACCTTTCCAGCCCAGAAATGAAAGGAACGCACCCAATCCACTTTTTTGGACCCAATAGTGATGTTTTGGTTCGTTTTGGTCACTTTCGTTACTGTGCCGAAAACCATGCTGGGGTTGCATTAAATGCACCAATTCGGGTCGAAAGCGACAAAATGCTGCGGTTTGGGCCAGAAAAGAGAGGAAGGCACTCAATCCTCTGTTTTGGATGCAATAGTGATGTTTTAGTTCATTTTGGTCAATTTCTTTACTGTGCTGAAAACCATGCCGGGGTTGCATTTAATACTCCGATTCGGGCCGGAAACGAAACGATGCAAAGGTTCGGGCCAGAAAAGAAAGGAACGCACTCAATCCACTTTTTTGGACCCAATAGTGATGTTTTCGTTCATTTTGGTCACTTTCGTTAGTATGCTGAAAACCATGCCGGGGTTGCATTAAATGCATCGATCCGGGCCAAAAACGAAAAGATTGTCCTGTTCGGGCCAGAAATGAAAGTAACGCACCAAATCCACTCTTTTGGACCCAATAGTGATGTTTCGGTTCATTGTGGTCACTTTCGTTACTGTGCTTAAAACCATGCATGGGTTGCATTTAATGCACCGATTTGGGCCGGAAAGGAAATGATGTACCGGTTCGGTCCCGAAACAAGAGGAACGCACCCAATCCAGTTTTTTGGACCCAATACTAATGTTTTGGTTCATTTTTATCACTTCCGTTACTGTGCCGAAAACCATGCCGGGGTTGCATTTAATGCACCGTTTCGGGTCGGAAATGAAAAGATGCACCGGTTCAATCCAGAAATGAAATGAACGCACTCGATCCACTTTTTTAGACCCAATAGTGATGTTTTAGTTCGTTTTGGTCACTTTCGTTACTATGATGAAAACCATGCCGGGGTTGCATTTAATGCTCCGATTCAGGCCAGAAACTTAACGATGCACCGGTTCGGGTAAGAAATGAAAGGAACGTACGCAATACACTTTTTTGGACCAATAGTGATGTTTTGGTTCATTTTTGTTACTTTCATTACTATGCCAAAAACCATGGCGGGCTTGCATTAAATGCACCGGTTCGGGCCGGAAATGAAACGATGCACCAGTTCGGTCCAGAAACGAAAGGAACGCACCCAATCCACTTTTTTGGACCAAATACTGATGTTTGGTTCATTTTGGTCAGTTTTATTACTCTGCCGAAAACCATGCGGGGGTTGCATTAGATGCACCGATTCGGGTCGGCAACAAAACGATGCACCGGTTCGGGCCAGAAACAAAATGAATGCATCCAATCCACTTTTTTGGACCAATAGTGATGTTTTGGTTCATTTTCGTTACTTTCTGTACAGTTCCAAAAACCATGCCGAATCTACCGATTCGGACCGAAAACGAAACGATGCACCTGTCCGGCCCAAAAATGAAAGGAACGCACCCAATCCACTTTTTTGGACCCAATAGTGATGTTTTGGTTCGTTTTGGTAACTTTCGTTACTGTGCCGAAAACCATGCTGGGGTTGCACTTAATGTACTGATTCGAGCCAGAAATGAAATGATGCACCGGTTCGGTCCGGAAATGAAAGGAACGCACCCAATCCACTTTGTTGGACCATAGTAATGTTTTCATTCATTTTGGTCATTTTTGTTACTATGCTGAAAACCATGCCGGGGCTGCATTTAATGCACCGATTTGGGCCGGAAACGAAATGATGCACCGGTTCGGTCCCCAAACGAAAGGAACGCACCCAGTCCACTTTTTTTGGACTTAATACTGATGTTTTGGTTCGTTTTATCTGTTTCGTTACTGTGCCGAAAACCATGACGGGGTTGCATTAAATGCACCAATTCGGGTCGAAAGCGAAAAAATGATCCGGTTTGGGCCAGAAAAAAAGGAACGCATTGAATCCACTTTTTGGACCCAATACTGATGTTTTGGTTCGTTTTTATCACTTTCGTTACTATGCTGAAAACCATGCCAGGGTTGCATTTAATGCAACGTTTCGGGTCGGAAATGAAAACATGCACCGGTTCGGTCCAGAAATGAAAGGAACGCACTAGATCCACTTTTTTGGACCCAATAGTGATGTTTTAGTTCGTTTTGGTCACTTTCGTTACTGTAATGAAAACCATGCCGGGGTTGCGTTTAATGCTCCGATTCAGGCCCGAAACTTAACGATGCACCGATTCGGGTAAGAAACGAAAGGAACGTACCCAATCCATTTTTTTGGACCAATAGTGATGTTTTGGTTCATTTTCGTTACTTTCATTACTATGCCAAAAACCATTCCAGGGTTGCATTAAATGCACCGGTTCGGGCCGGAAACGAAACGATGCACCGGTTCGGGCCAGAAAATAAAAGGAACGCACTCAATCCACTTTTTTGGACCCAATAGTGATGTTTTCGTTCATTTTGGTCATTTTCGTTAGTATGCTGAAAACCATGCCGGGGTTGCATTAAATGCATCGATCCGGGCCGAAAACGAAAAGATTCTCCTGTTCAGGCCAGAAACGAAAGTAACGCACCAAATCCACTCTTTTGGACCCAATAGTGATGTTTTGGTTCATTGTGGTCACTTTCGTTACTGTGCTTAAAACCATGCCTGGGTTGCATTTAATGCACCGATTTGGGCCGGAAAGGAAATGATGCACCGGTTCGGTCCCGAAACAAGAGGAACGCACCCAATCCACTTTTTTGGACCCAATACTAATGTTTTGGTTCATTTTTATCACTTCCGTTACTGTGCCGGAAACCATGCCTGGGTTGCATTTAATGCACTAATTCGGGTCGGAAATGAAAAGATGCACCGGTTCGGTCCAGAAATGAAATGAACATTTTGGACCCAATAGTGATGTTTTAGTTCGTTTTGGTCACTTTCGTTATTGTGATGACAACCATGCCGGGGTTGCATTAAATGCTCCGATTTAGGCCAGAAACTTAACGATGCACCGGTTCGGGTAAGAAACGAAAGGAACGTACCCAATCCATTTTTTTGGACCAATAGTGATGTTTTGGTTCATTTTCATTACTTTCATTACTATGCCAAAAACCATGCCAGGGTTGCATTAAATGCACCGGTTCGGGCCGGAAACGAAACGATGCACCAGTTCGGTCCAGAAACGAAAGGAACGCACCCAATCCACTTTTTTGGACCAAATACTGATGTTTTGGTTCATTTTTTATCACTTTTGTTACTGTGCTGAAAACCATGCCGGGGTTGCATTTAATGCACCGTTTCGGGTCGGAAATGAAAACATGCACCGGTTCGGTCCAGAAATGAAAGGAACGCACTAGATCCACTATTTGGTCCCAATAGTGATGTTCTAGTTCATTTTGGTCAGTTTCCTTACTGTGATGAAAACCATGCCGGGGTTGCATTTAATGCTCCGATTCAGGCCAGAAACTTAATCATGCACCGGTTCGGGTAAGAAATGAAAGGAACGTACCCAATACACTTTTTTGGACCAATAGTGATGTTTTGGTTCATTTTCGTTACTTTCAGTACTATGCCAATAACCATGCCGGGGTTGCATTAAATGCACCGGTTCGGGGCGGAAACGAAACCATGCACCGGTTCGGTCCAGAAACGAAAGGAACACACCCAATCCACTTTTTTGGACCAAATACCGATGTTTGGTTCATTTTGGTCAGTTTCATTACTCTGCCGAAAACCATGCGGGGCTTGCATTAGATGCACCGATTCGGGTCGGAAACAAAACGATGCACCGGTTCGGGCCAGAAACGAAAGGAATGCATCCAATCCACTTTTTTGGACCAATAGTGATGTTTTGGTTCATTTTCGTTACTTTCGGTACGGTTCCAAAAACCATGCCAAATCCACCGATTCGGGCCAGAAACGAAACGATGCACCTGTTCGGCCCAGAAATGAAAGGAACGCACCCAATCCCCTTTTTTGGACCCAATAGTGATGTTTTGGTTCGTTTGGTCAGTTTCATTATTGTGCTGAAAACCATGCTGGGGTTGCACTTAATGCACTGATTCGGGCCGGATATGAAATGATGCAACGGTTCAGTCCGAAAATGAAAGGAACGCACCCAATCCACTTTTTTGGACCAATAGTAATGTTTTCGTTCATTTTGGTCATTTCCGTTACTGTGCTGAAAACCATGCCGGGGTTGCATTTAATGCACCGATTTGGGCCGGAAACAAAATGATGCACCGGTTCGGTCCCCAAACAAAAGGAACGCACCCAATCCACTTTTTTTGACCCAATACTAATGTTTTGGTTCATTTTATCAGTTTCGTTACTGTGCCGAAAACCATGCCGGGGTTGCATTAAATGCACTAATTCGGGTCGAAAGCGAAAAAATGTTCCGGTTTGGGCCAGAAAAGAAAGGAACGCACTCAATCCACTTCTTTGGACCCAATAGTGATTTTTTAGTTCGTCTGGGTCACTTTCTTAACTGTGCTGAAAGCCATGCCGGGGTTGCATTTAATTCTCCGATTCAGGCTGGAAACTAAACGAGGCACCAGTTCGGGCCAGAAAAGAGAGAAACGCACTCAATCCTCTTTCTTGGACCCAATAGTGATGTTTTAGTTCATTTTGGTCACTTTCTTTATTGTGCTGAAAACCATGCCGGGGTTGCATTTAATACTCTGATTCGGGCCGGAAATGAAACGATGCACCGGTTCGGGCCAGAAAATAAAAGGAACGCACCCAATCCACTTTTTTGGACCAAATACTGATGTTTTCGTTCATTTTGGTCACTTTCGTTAGTATGCTGAAAACCGTGTCGGGGTTACATTAAATGCATCGATTCAGGCCGAAAATGAAACGATGCTCCTGTTCAGTCAAGAGATGAAAGTAACGCACCAAATCTACTCTTTTGGACCCAATAGTGATGTTTTGGTTCATTGTGGTCACTTTCGTTATGGTGTTGAAAACCATGTCTGGGTTGCATTTAATGCACCGATTTGGGCCGGACACGAAATGATGCACCGGTTCGGTCCCGAAACAAAAGGAACGCACCCAATCCACTTTTTGGACCCAATACTGATGTTTTTGTTCGTTTTTTATCACTTTCGTTACTGTGCCAAAAACTATGCAGGGGTTGCATTTAACGCACCGTTTCGGGTCAGAAATGAAAAGATGCACCGGCTCGGTCCAGAAATGAAAGGAACGCACTCAATCCACTTTTTTGGACCCATTAGTGATGTTTTAGTTCATTTTCTCACTTTCGTTACCGTGATGAAAACCATGCCGGGGTTGCACTTAATGCACTGATTCGGGCCGGATATGAAATGATGCACCGGTTCAGTCCGAAAATGAAAGGAACGCACCCAATCCACTTTTTTGGACCAATAATAATGTTTTCGTTCATTTTGGTCATTACCGTTACTGTGCTGAAAACCATGCCGGGGTTGCATTTAATGCACCGATTTTGGCCGGAAACGAAGTGATGCACTGGTTCGGTCCCCAAACAAAAGGAACGCACCCAATCCACTTTTTTTGACCCAATACTGATGTTTTGGTTCATTTTATCAGTTTCGTTACTGTGCCGAAAACCATGCCGGGGTTGCATTAAATGCACTAATTCGGGTCGAAAGCGAAAAAATGTTCCGGTTTGGGCCAGAAAAGAAAGGAATGCACTCAATCCACTTGTTTGGACCCAATAGTGATTTTTTAGTTCGTCCGGGTCACTTTCTTTACTGTGCTGAAAGCCATGCCGGGGTTGCATTTAATTCTCCGATTCGGGCTGGAAACTAAACGATGCACCAGTTCGGGCCAGAAAAGAGAGAAACGCACTCAATCCTCTTTCTTGGACCCAATAGTGATGTTTTAGTTCATTTTGGTCAGTTTCTTTATTGTGCTGAAAACCATGCCGGGGTTGCATTTAATACTCTGATTCGGGCCGGAAACGAAACGATGCACCGGTTCGGGCCAGAAAATAAAAGGAACGCACCCAATCCACTTTTTTGGACAAATACTGATGTTTTCGTTCATTTTGGTCACTTTCGTTAGTATGCTGAAAACCGTGTCGGGGTTACATTAAATGCATCGATTCAGGCCGAAAATGAAACGATGCTCCTGTTCAGTCAAGAGATGAAAGTAACGCACCAAATCTACTCTTTTGGACCCAATAGTGATGTTTTGGTTCATTGTGGTCACTTTCGTTATGGTGTTGAAAACCATGTCTGGGTTGCATTTAATGCACCGATTTGGGCCGGACACGAAATGATGCACCGGTTCGGTCCCGAAACAAAAGGAACGCACCCAATCCACTTTTTGGACCCAATACTGATGTTTTTGTTCGTTTTTTATCACTTTCGTTACTGTGCCAAAAACTATGCAGGGGTTGCATTTAATGCACCGTTTCGGGTCAGAAATGAAAAGATGCACCGGCTCGGTCCAGAAATGAAAGGAACGCACTCAATCCACTTTTTTGGACCCATTAGTGATGTTTTAGTTCGTTTTCTCACTTTCGTTACCGTGATGAAAACCATGCCGGGGTTGCACTTAATGCACTGATTCGGGCCGGATATGAAATGATGCACCGGTTCAGTCCGAAAATGAAAGGAACGCACCCAATCCACTTTTTTGGACCAATAATAATGTTTTCGTTCATTTTGGTCATTACCGTTACTGTGCTGAAAACCATGCCGGGGTTGCATTTAATGCACCGATTTTGGCCGGAAACGAAGTGATGCACCGGTTCGGTCCCCAAACAAAAGGAACGCACCCAATCCACTTTTTTTGACCCAATACTGATGTTTTGGTTCATTTTATCAGTTTCGTTACTGTGCCGAAAACCATGCCGGGGTTGCATTAAATGCACTAATTCGGGTCGAAAGCGAAAAAATGTTCCGGTTTGGGCCAGAAAAGAAAGGAATGCACTCAATCCACTTGTTTGGACCCAATAGTGATTTTTTAGTTCGTCCGGGTCACTTTCTTTACTGTGCTGAAAGCCATGCCGGGGTTGCATTTAATTCTCCGATTCGGGCTGGAAACTAAACGATGCACCAGTTCGGGCCAGAAAAGAGAGAAACGCACTCAATCCTCTTTCTTGGACCCAATAGTGATGTTTTAGTTCATTTTGGTCACTTTCTTTATTGTGCTGAAAACCATGCCGGGGTTGCATTTAATACTCTGATTCGGGCCGGAAACGAAACGATGCACCGGTTCGGGCCAGAAAATAAAAGGAACGCACCCAATCCACTTTTTTGGACAAATACTGATGTTTTCGTTCATTTTGGTCACTTTCGTTAGTATGCTGAAAACCGTGTCGGGGTTACATTAAATGCATCGATTCAGGCCGAAAATGAAACGATGCTCCTGTTCAGTCAAGAGATGAAAGTAACGCACCAAATCTACTCTTTTGGACCCAATAGTGATGTTTTGGTTCATTGTGGTCACTTTCGTTATGGTGTTGAAAACCATGTCTGGGTTGCATTTAATGCACCGATTTGGGCCGGACACGAAATGATGCACCGGTTCGGTCCCGAAACAAAAGGAACGCACCCAATCCACTTTTTGGACCCAATACTGATGTTTTTGTTCGTTTTTTATCACTTTCGTTACTGTGCCAAAAACTATGCAGGGGTTGCATTTAATGCACCGTTTCGGGTCAGAAATGAAAAGATGCACCGGCTCGGTCCAGAAATGAAAGGAACGCACTCAATCCACTTTTTTGGACCCATTAGTGATGTTTTAGTTCGTTTTCTCACTTTCGTTACCGTGATGAAAACCATGCCGGGGTTGCACTTAATGCACTGATTCGGGCCGGATATGAAATGATGCACCGGTTCAGTCCGAAAATGAAAGGAACGCACCCAATCCACTTTTTTGGACCAATAATAATGTTTTCGTTCATTTTGGTCATTACCGTTACTGTGCTGAAAACCATGCCGGGGTTGCATTTAATGCACCGATTTTGGCCGGAAACGAAGTGATGCACCGGTTCGGTCCCCAAACAAAAGGAACGCACCCAATCCACTTTTTTTGACCCAATACTGATGTTTTGGTTCATTTTATCAGTTTCGTTACTGTGCCGAAAACCATGCCGGGGTTGCATTAAATGCACTAATTCGGGTCGAAAGCGAAAAAATGTTCCGGTTTGGGCCAGAAAAGAAAGGAATGCACTCAATCCACTTGTTTGGACCCAATAGTGATTTTTTAGTTCGTCCGGGTCACTTTCTTTACTGTGCTGAAAGCCATGCCGGGGTTGCATTTAATTCTCCGATTCGGGCTGGAAACTAAACGATGCACCAGTTCGGGCCAGAAAAGAGAGAAACGCACTCAATCCTCTTTCTTGGACCCAATAGTGATGTTTTAGTTCATTTTGGTCACTTTCTTTATTGTGCTGAAAACCATGCCGGGGTTGCATTTAATACTCTGATTCGGGCCGGAAACGAAACGATGCACCGGTTCGGGCCAGAAAATAAAAGGAACGCACCCAATCCACTTTTTTGGACAAATACTGATGTTTTCGTTCATTTTGGTCACTTTCGTTAGTATGCTGAAAACCGTGTCGGGGTTACATTAAATGCATCGATTCAGGCCGAAAATGAAACGATGCTCCTGTTCAGTCAAGAGATGAAAGTAACGCACCAAATCTACTCTTTTGGACCCAATAGTGATGTTTTGGTTCATTGTGGTCACTTTCGTTATGGTGTTGAAAACCATGTCTGGGTTGCATTTAATGCACCGATTTGGGCCGGACACGAAATGATGCACCGGTTCGGTCCCGAAACAAAAGGAACGCACCCAATCCACTTTTTGGACCCAATACTGATGTTTTTGTTCGTTTTTTATCACTTTCGTTACTGTGCCAAAAACTATGCAGGGGTTGCATTTAATGCACCGTTTCGGGTCAGAAATGAAAAGATGCACCGGCTCGGTCCAGAAATGAAAGGAACGCACTCAATCCACTTTTTTGGACCCATTAGTGATGTTTTAGTTCGTTTTCTCACTTTCGTTACCGTGATGAAAACCATGCCGGGGTTGCACTTAATGCACTGATTCGGGCCGGATATGAAATGATGCACCGGTTCAGTTCGAAAATGAAAGGAACGCACCCAATCCACTTTTTTGGACCAATAATAATGTTTTCGTTCATTTTGGTCATTACCGTTACTGTGCTGAAAACCATGCCGGGGTTGCATTTAATGCACCGATTTTGGCCGGAAACGAAGTGATGCACCGGTTCGGTCCCCAAACAAAAGGAACGCACCCAATCCACTTTTTTTGACCCAATACTGATGTTTTGGTTCATTTTATCAGTTTCGTTACTGTGCCGAAAACCATGCCGGGGTTGCATTAAATGCACTAATTCGGGTCGAAAGCGAAAAAATGTTCCGGTTTGGGCCAGAAAAGAAAGGAATGCACTCAATCCACTTGTTTGGACCCAATAGTGATTTTTTAGTTCGTCCGGGTCACTTTCTTTACTGTGCTGAAAGCCATGCCGGGGTTGCATTTAATTCTCCGATTCGGGCTGGAAACTAAACGATGCACCAGTTCGGGCCAGAAAAGAGAGAAACGCACTCAATCCTCTTTCTTGGACCCAATAGTGATGTTTTAGTTCATTTTGGTCACTTTCTTTATTGTGCTGAAAACCATGCCGGGGTTGCATTTAATACTCTGATTCGGGCCGGAAACGAAACGATGCACCGGTTCGGGCCAGAAAATAAAAGGAACGCACCCAATCCACTTTTTTGGACAAATACTGATGTTTTCGTTCATTTTGGTCACTTTCGTTAGTATGCTGAAAACCGTGTCGGGGTTACATTAAATGCATCGATTCAGGCCGAAAATGAAACGATGCTCCTGTTCAGTCAAGAGATGAAAGTAACGCACCAAATCTACTCTTTTGGACCCAATAGTGATGTTTTGGTTCATTGTGGTCACTTTCGTTATGGTGTTGAAAACCATGTCTGGGTTGCATTTAATGCACCGATTTGGGCCGGACACGAAATGATGCACCGGTTCGGTCCCGAAACAAAAGGAACGCACCCAATCCACTTTTTGGACCCAATACTGATGTTTTTGTTCGTTTTTTATCACTTTCGTTACTGTGCCAAAAACTATGCAGGGGTTGCATTTAATGCACCGTTTCGGGTCAGAAATGAAAAGATGCACCGGCTCGGTCCAGAAATGAAAGGAACGCACTCAATCCACTTTTTTGGACCCATTAGTGATGTTTTAGTTCGTTTTCTCACTTTCGTTACCGTGATGAAAACCATGCCGGGGTTGCACTTAATGCACTGATTCGGGCCGGATATGAAATGATGCACCGGTTCAGTCCGAAAATGAAAGGAACGCACCCAATCCACTTTTTTGGACCAATAATAATGTTTTCGTTCATTTTGGTCATTACCGTTACTGTGCTGAAAACCATGCCGGGGTTGCATTTAATGCACCGATTTTGGCCGGAAACGAAGTGATGCACCGGTTCGGTCCCCAAACAAAAGGAACACACCCAATCCACTTTTTTTGACCCAATACTGATGTTTTGGTTCATTTTATCAGTTTCGTTACTGTGCCGAAAACCATGCCGGGGTTGCATTAAATGCACTAATTCGGGTCGAAAGCGAAAAAATGTTCCGGTTTGGGCCAGAAAAGAAAGGAATGCACTCAATCCACTTGTTTGGACCCAATAGTGATTTTTTAGTTCGTCCGGGTCACTTTCTTTACTGTGCTGAAAGCCATGCCGGGGTTGCATTTAATTCTCCGATTCGGGCTGGAAACTAAACGATGCACCAGTTCGGGCCAGAAAAGAGAGAAACGCACTCAATCCTCTTTCTTGGACCCAATAGTGATGTTTTAGTTCATTTTGGTCACTTTCTTTATTGTGCTGAAAACCATGCCGGGGTTGCATTTAATACTCTGATTCGGGCCGGAAACGAAACGATGCACCGGTTCGGGCCAGAAAATAAAAGGAACGCACCCAATCCACTTTTTTGGACAAATACTGATGTTTTCGTTCATTTTGGTCACTTTCGTTAGTATGCTGAAAACCGTGTCGGGGTTACATTAAATGCATCGATTCAGGCCGAAAATGAAACGATGCTCCTGTTCAGTCAAGAGATGAAAGTAACGCACCAAATCTACTCTTTTGGACCCAATAGTGATGTTTTGGTTCATTGTGGTCACTTTCGTTATGGTGTTGAAAACCATGTCTGGGTTGCATTTAATGCACCGATTTGGGCCGGACACGAAATGATGCACCGGTTCGGTCCCGAAACAAAAGGAACGCACCCAATCCACTTTTTGGACCCAATACTGATGTTTTTGTTCGTTTTTTATCACTTTCGTTACTGTGCCAAAAACTATGCAGGGGTTGCATTTAACGCACCGTTTCGGGTCAGAAATGAAAAGATGCACCGGCTCGGTCCAGAAATGAAAGGAACGCACTCAATCCACTTTTTTGGACCCATTAGTGATGTTTTAGTTCGTTTTCTCACTTTCGTTACCGTGATGAAAACCATGCCGGGGTTGCACTTAATGCACTGATTCGGGCCGGATATGAAATGATGCACCGGTTCAGTCCGAAAATGAAAGGAACGCACCCAATCCACTTTTTTGGACCAATAATAATGTTTTCGTTCATTTTGGTCATTACCGTTACTGTGCTGAAAACCATGCCGGGGTTGCATTTAATGCACCGATTTTGGCCGGAAACGAAGTGATGCACCGGTTCGGTCCCCAAACAAAAGGAACGCACCCAATCCACTTTTTTTGACCCAATACTGATGTTTTGGTTCATTTTATCAGTTTCGTTACTGTGCCGAAAACCATGCCGGGGTTGCATTAAATGCACTAATTCGGGTCGAAAGCGAAAAAATGTTCCGGTTTGGGCCAGAAAAGAAAGGAATGCACTCAATCCACTTGTTTGGACCCAATAGTGATTTTTTAGTTCGTCCGGGTCACTTTCTTTACTGTGCTGAAAGCCATGCCGGGGTTGCATTTAATTCTCCGATTCGGGCTGGAAACTAAACGATGCACCAGTTCGGGCCAGAAAAGAGAGAAACGCACTCAATCCTCTTTCTTGGACCCAATAGTGATGTTTTAGTTCATTTTGGTCACTTTCTTTATTGTGCTGAAAACCATGCCGGGGTTGCATTTAATACTCTGATTCGGGCCGGAAACGAAACGATGCACCGGTTCGGGCCAGAAAATAAAAGGAACGCACCCAATCCACTTTTTTGGACAAATACTGATGTTTTCGTTCATTTTGGTCACTTTCGTTAGTATGCTGAAAACCGTGTCGGGGTTACATTAAATGCATCGATTCAGGCCGAAAATGAAACGATGCTCCTGTTCAGTCAAGAGATGAAAGTAACGCACCAAATCTACTCTTTTGGACCCAATAGTGATGTTTTGGTTCATTGTGGTCACTTTCGTTATGGTGTTGAAAACCATGTCTGGGTTGCATTTAATGCACCGATTTGGGCCGGACACGAAATGATGCACCGGTTCGGTCCCGAAACAAAAGGAACGCACCCAATCCACTTTTTGGACCCAATACTGATGTTTTTGTTCGTTTTTTATCACTTTCGTTACTGTGCCAAAAACTATGCAGGGGTTGCATTTAATGCACCGTTTCGGGTCAGAAATGAAAAGATGCACCGGCTCGGTCCAGAAATGAAAGGAACGCACTCAATCCACTTTTTTGGACCCATTAGTGATGTTTTAGTTCGTTTTCTCACTTTCGTTACCGTGATGAAAACCATGCCGGGGTTGCACTTAATGCACTGATTCGGGCCGGATATGAAATGATGCACCGGTTCAGTCCGAAAATGAAAGGAACGCACCCAATCCACTTTTTTGGACCAATAATAATGTTTTCGTTCATTTTGGTCATTACCGTTACTGTGCTGAAAACCATGCCGGGGTTGCATTTAATGCACCGATTTTGGCCGGAAACGAAGTGATGCACCGGTTCGGTCCCCAAACAAAAGGAACACACCCAATCCACTTTTTTTGACCCAATACTGATGTTTTGGTTCATTTTATCAGTTTCGTTACTGTGCCGAAAACCATGCCGGGGTTGCATTAAATGCACTAATTCGGGTCGAAAGCGAAAAAATGTTCCGGTTTGGGCCAGAAAAGAAAGGAATGCACTCAATCCACTTGTTTGGACCCAATAGTGATTTTTTAGTTCGTCCGGGTCACTTTCTTTACTGTGCTGAAAGCCATGCCGGGGTTGCATTTAATTCTCCGATTCGGGCTGGAAACTAAACGATGCACCAGTTCGGGCCAGAAAAGAGAGAAACGCACTCAATCCTCTTTCTTGGACCCAATAGTGATGTTTTAGTTCATTTTGGTCACTTTCTTTATTGTGCTGAAAACCATGCCGGGGTTGCATTTAATACTCTGATTCGGGCCGGAAACGAAACGATGCACCGGTTCGGGCCAGAAAATAAAAGGAACGCACCCAATCCACTTTTTTGGACAAATACTGATGTTTTCGTTCATTTTGGTCACTTTCGTTAGTATGCTGAAAACCGTGTCGGGGTTACATTAAATGCATCGATTCAGGCCGAAAATGAAACGATGCTCCTGTTCAGTCAAGAGATGAAAGTAACGCACCAAATCTACTCTTTTGGACCCAATAGTGATGTTTTGGTTCATTGTGGTCACTTTCGTTATGGTGTTGAAAACCATGTCTGGGTTGCATTTAATGCACCGATTTGGGCCGGACACGAAATGATGCACCGGTTCGGTCCCGAAACAAAAGGAACGCACCCAATCCACTTTTTGGACCCAATACTGATGTTTTTGTTCGTTTTTTATCACTTTCGTTACTGTGCCAAAAACTATGCAGGGGTTGCATTTAACGCACCGTTTCGGGTCAGAAATGAAAAGATGCACCGGCTCGGTCCAGAAATGAAAGGAACGCACTCAATCCACTTTTTTGGACCCATTAGTGATGTTTTAGTTCGTTTTCTCACTTTCGTTACCGTGATGAAAACCATGCCGGGGTTGCACTTAATGCACTGATTCGGGCCGGATATGAAATGATGCACCGGTTCAGTCCGAAAATGAAAGGAACGCACCCAATCCACTTTTTTGGACCAATAATAATGTTTTCGTTCATTTTGGTCATTACCGTTACTGTGCTGAAAACCATGCCGGGGTTGCATTTAATGCACCGATTTTGGCCGGAAACGAAGTGATGCACCGGTTCGGTCCCCAAACAAAAGGAACGCACCCAATCCACTTTTTTTGACCCAATACTGATGTTTTGGTTCATTTTATCAGTTTCGTTACTGTGCCGAAAACCATGCCGGGGTTGCATTAAATGCACTAATTCGGGTCGAAAGCGAAAAAATGTTCCGGTTTGGGCCAGAAAAGAAAGGAATGCACTCAATCCACTTGTTTGGACCCAATAGTGATTTTTTAGTTCGTCCGGGTCACTTTCTTTACTGTGCTGAAAGCCATGCCGGGGTTGCATTTAATTCTCCGATTCGGGCTGGAAACTAAACGATGCACCAGTTCGGGCCAGAAAAGAGAGAAACGCACTCAATCCTCTTTCTTGGACCCAATAGTGATGTTTTAGTTCATTTTGGTCACTTTCTTTATTGTGCTGAAAACCATGCCGGGGTTGCATTTAATACTCTGATTCGGGCCGGAAACGAAACGATGCACCGGTTCGGGCCAGAAAATAAAAGGAACGCACCCAATCCACTTTTTTGGACAAATACTGATGTTTTCGTTCATTTTGGTCACTTTCGTTAGTATGCTGAAAACCGTGTCGGGGTTACATTAAATGCATCGATTCAGGCCGAAAATGAAACGATGCTCCTGTTCAGTCAAGAGATGAAAGTAACGCACCAAATCTACTCTTTTGGACCCAATAGTGATGTTTTGGTTCATTGTGGTCACTTTCGTTATGGTGTTGAAAACCATGTCTGGGTTGCATTTAATGCACCGATTTGGGCCGGACACGAAATGATGCACCGGTTCGGTCCCGAAACAAAAGGAACGCACCCAATCCACTTTTTGGACCCAATACTGATGTTTTTGTTCGTTTTTTATCACTTTCGTTACTGTGCCAAAAACTATGCAGGGGTTGCATTTAATGCACCGTTTCGGGTCAGAAATGAAAAGATGCACCGGCTCGGTCCAGAAATGAAAGGAACGCACTCAATCCACTTTTTTGGACCCATTAGTGATGTTTTAGTTCGTTTTCTCACTTTCGTTACCGTGATGAAAACCATGCCGGGGTTGCACTTAATGCACTGATTCGGGCCGGATATGAAATGATGCACCGGTTCAGTCCGAAAATGAAAGGAACGCACCCAATCCACTTTTTTGGACCAATAATAATGTTTTCGTTCATTTTGGTCATTACCGTTACTGTGCTGAAAACCATGCCGGGGTTGCATTTAATGCACCGATTTTGGCCGGAAACGAAGTGATGCACCGGTTCGGTCCCCAAACAAAAGGAACACACCCAATCCACTTTTTTTGACCCAATACTGATGTTTTGGTTCATTTTATCAGTTTCGTTACTGTGCCGAAAACCATGCCGGGGTTGCATTAAATGCACTAATTCGGGTCGAAAGCGAAAAAATGTTCCGGTTTGGGCCAGAAAAGAAAGGAATGCACTCAATCCACTTGTTTGGACCCAATAGTGATTTTTTAGTTCGTCCGGGTCACTTTCTTTACTGTGCTGAAAGCCATGCCGGGGTTGCATTTAATTCTCCGATTCGGGCTGGAAACTAAATGATGCACCAGTTCGGGCCAGAAAAGAGAGAAACGCACTCAATCCTCTTTCTTGGACCCAATAGTGATGTTTTAGTTCATTTTGGTCACTTTCTTTATTGTGCTGAAAACCATGCCGGGGTTGCATTTAATACTCTGATTCGGGCCGGAAACGAAACGATGCACCGGTTCGGGCCAGAAAATAAAAGGAACGCACCCAATCCACTTTTTTGGACAAATACTGATGTTTTCGTTCATTTTGGTCACTTTCGTTAGTATGCTGAAAACCGTGTCGGGGTTACATTAAATGCATCGATTCAGGCCGAAAATGAAACGATGCTCCTGTTCAGTCAAGAGATGAAAGTAACGCACCAAATCTACTCTTTTGGACCCAATAGTGATGTTTTGGTTCATTGTGGTCACTTTCGTTATGGTGTTGAAAACCATGTCTGGGTTGCATTTAATGCACCGATTTGGGCCGGACACGAAATGATGCACCGGTTCGGTCCCGAAACAAAAGGAACGCACCCAATCCACTTTTTGGACCCAATACTGATGTTTTTGTTCGTTTTTTATCACTTTCGTTACTGTGCCAAAAACTATGCAGGGGTTGCATTTAACGCACCGTTTCGGGTCAGAAATGAAAAGATGCACCGGCTCGGTCCAGAAATGAAAGGAACGCACTCAATCCACTTTTTTGGACCCATTAGTGATGTTTTAGTTCGTTTTCTCACTTTCGTTACCGTGATGAAAACCATGCCGGGGTTGCACTTAATGCACTGATTCGGGCCGGATATGAAATGATGCACCGGTTCAGTCCGAAAATGAAAGGAACGCACCCAATCCACTTTTTTGGACCAATAATAATGTTTTCGTTCATTTTGGTCATTACCGTTACTGTGCTGAAAACCATGCCGGGGTTGCATTTAATGCACCGATTTTGGCCGGAAACGAAGTGATGCACCGGTTCGGTCCCCAAACAAAAGGAACGCACCCAATCCACTTTTTTTGACCCAATACTGATGTTTTGGTTCATTTTATCAGTTTCGTTACTGTGCCGAAAACCATGCCGGGGTTGCATTAAATGCACTAATTCGGGTCGAAAGCGAAAAAATGTTCCGGTTTGGGCCAGAAAAGAAAGGAATGCACTCAATCCACTTGTTTGGACCCAATAGTGATTTTTTAGTTCGTCCGGGTCACTTTCTTTACTGTGCTGAAAGCCATGCCGGGGTTGCATTTAATTCTCCGATTCGGGCTGGAAACTAAACGATGCACCAGTTCGGGCCAGAAAAGAGAGAAACGCACTCAATCCTCTTTCTTGGACCCAATAGTGATGTTTTAGTTCATTTTGGTCACTTTCTTTATTGTGCTGAAAACCATGCCGGGGTTGCATTTAATACTCTGATTCGGGCCGGAAACGAAACGATGCACCGGTTCGGGCCAGAAAATAAAAGGAACGCACCCAATCCACTTTTTTGGACAAATACTGATGTTTTCGTTCATTTTGGTCACTTTCGTTAGTATGCTGAAAACCGTGTCGGGGTTACATTAAATGCATCGATTCAGGCCGAAAATGAAACGATGCTCCTGTTCAGTCAAGAGATGAAAGTAACGCACCAAATCTACTCTTTTGGACCCAATAGTGATGTTTTGGTTCATTGTGGTCACTTTCGTTATGGTGTTGAAAACCATGTCTGGGTTGCATTTAATGCACCGATTTGGGCCGGACACGAAATGATGCACCGGTTCGGTCCCGAAACAAAAGGAACGCACCCAATCCACTTTTTGGACCCAATACTGATGTTTTTGTTCGTTTTTTATCACTTTCGTTACTGTGCCAAAAACTATGCAGGGGTTGCATTTAATGCACCGTTTCGGGTCAGAAATGAAAAGATGCACCGGCTCGGTCTAGAAATGAAAGGAACGCACTCAATCCACTTTTTTGGACCCATTAGTGATGTTTTAGTTCGTTTTCTCACTTTCGTTACCGTGATGAAAACCATGCCGGGGTTGCACTTAATGCACTGATTCGGGCCGGATATGAAATGATGCACCGGTTCAGTCCGAAAATGAAAGGAACGCACCCAATCCACTTTTTTGGACCAATAATAATGTTTTCGTTCATTTTGGTCATTACCGTTACTGTGCTGAAAACCATGCCGGGGTTGCATTTAATGCACCGATTTTGGCCGGAAACGAAGTGATGCACCGGTTCGGTCCCCAAACAAAAGGAACGCACCCAATCCACTTTTTTTGACCCAATACTGATGTTTTGGTTCATTTTATCAGTTTCGTTACTGTGCCGAAAACCATGCCGGGGTTGCATTAAATGCACTAATTCGGGTCGAAAGCGAAAAAATGTTCCGGTTTGGGCCAGAAAAGAAAGGAATGCACTCAATCCACTTGTTTGGACCCAATAGTGATTTTTTAGTTCGTCCGGGTCACTTTCTTTACTGTGCTGAAAGCCATGCCGGGGTTGCATTTAATTCTCCGATTCGGGCTGGAAACTAAACGATGCACCAGTTCGGGCCAGAAAAGAGAGAAACGCACTCAATCCTCTTTCTTGGACCCAATAGTGATGTTTTAGTTCATTTTGGTCACTTTCTTTATTGTGCTGAAAACCATGCCGGGGTTGCATTTAATACTCTGATTCGGGCCGGAAACGAAACGATGCACCGGTTCGGGCCAGAAAATAAAAGGAACGCACCCAATCCACTTTTTTGGACAAATACTGATGTTTTCGTTCATTTTGGTCACTTTCGTTAGTATGCTGAAAACCGTGTCGGGGTTACATTAAATGCATCGATTCAGGCCGAAAATGAAACGATGCTCCTGTTCAGTCAAGAGATGAAAGTAACGCACCAAATCTACTCTTTTGGACCCAATAGTGATGTTTTGGTTCATTGTGGTCACTTTCGTTATGGTGTTGAAAACCATGTCTGGGTTGCATTTAATGCACCGATTTGGGCCGGACACGAAATGATGCACCGGTTCGGTCCCGAAACAAAAGGAACGCACCCAATCCACTTTTTGGACCCAATACTGATGTTTTTGTTCGTTTTTTATCACTTTCGTTACTGTGCCAAAAACTATGCAGGGGTTGCATTTAATGCACCGTTTCGGGTCAGAAATGAAAAGATGCACCGGCTCGGTCCAGAAATGAAAGGAACGCACTCAATCCACTTTTTTGGACCCATTAGTGATGTTTTAGTTCGTTTTCTCACTTTCGTTACCGTGATGAAAACCATGCCGGGGTTGCACTTAATGCACTGATTCGGGCCGGATATGAAATGATGCACCGGTTCAGTCCGAAAATGAAAGGAACGCACCCAATCCACTTTTTTGGACCAATAATAATGTTTTCGTTCATTTTGGTCATTACCGTTACTGTGCTGAAAACCATGCCGGGGTTGCATTTAATGCACCGATTTTGGCCGGAAACGAAGTGATGCACCGGTTCGGTCCCCAAACAAAAGGAACGCACCCAATCCACTTTTTTTGACCCAATACTGATGTTTTGGTTCATTTTATCAGTTTCGTTACTGTGCCGAAAACCATGCCGGGGTTGCATTAAATGCACTAATTCGGGTCGAAAGCGAAAAAATGTTCCGGTTTGGGCCAGAAAAGAAAGGAATGCACTCAATCCACTTGTTTGGACCCAATAGTGATTTTTTAGTTCGTCCGGGTCACTTTCTTTACTGTGCTGAAAGCCATGCCGGGGTTGCATTTAATTCTCCGATTCGGGCTGGAAACTAAACGATGCACCAGTTCGGGCCAGAAAAGAGAGAAACGCACTCAATCCTCTTTCTTGGACCCAATAGTGATGTTTTAGTTCATTTTGGTCACTTTCTTTATTGTGCTGAAAACCATGCCGGGGTTGCATTTAATACTCTGATTCGGGCCGGAAACGAAACGATGCACCGGTTCGGGCCAGAAAATAAAAGGAACGCACCCAATCCACTTTTTTGGACAAATACTGATGTTTTCGTTCATTTTGGTCACTTTCGTTAGTATGCTGAAAACCGTGTCGGGGTTACATTAAATGCATCGATTCAGGCCGAAAATGAAACGATGCTCCTGTTCAGTCAAGAGATGAAAGTAACGCACCAAATCTACTCTTTTGGACCCAATAGTGATGTTTTGGTTCATTGTGGTCACTTTCGTTATGGTGTTGAAAACCATGTCTGGGTTGCATTTAATGCACCGATTTGGGCCGGACACGAAATGATGCACCGGTTCGGTCCCGAAACAAAAGGAACGCACCCAATCCACTTTTTGGACCCAATACTGATGTTTTTGTTCGTTTTTTATCACTTTCGTTACTGTGCCAAAAACTATGCAGGGGTTGCATTTAATGCACCGTTTCGGGTCAGAAATGAAAAGATGCACCGGCTCGGTCCAGAAATGAAAGGAACGCACTCAATCCACTTTTTTGGACCCATTAGTGATGTTTTAGTTCGTTTTCTCACTTTCGTTACCGTGATGAAAACCATGCCGGGGTTGCACTTAATGCACTGATTCGGGCCGGATATGAAATGATGCACCGGTTCAGTCCGAAAATGAAAGGAACGCACCCAATCCACTTTTTTGGACCAATAATAATGTTTTCGTTCATTTTGGTCATTACCGTTACTGTGCTGAAAACCATGCCGGGGTTGCATTTAATGCACCGATTTTGGCCGGAAACGAAGTGATGCACCGGTTCGGTCCCCAAACAAAAGGAACGCACCCAATCCACTTTTTTTGACCCAATACTGATGTTTTGGTTCATTTTATCAGTTTCGTTACTGTGCCGAAAACCATGCCGGGGTTGCATTAAATGCACTAATTCGGGTCGAAAGCGAAAAAATGTTCCGGTTTGGGCCAGAAAAGAAAGGAATGCACTCAATCCACTTGTTTGGACCCAATAGTGATTTTTTAGTTCGTCCGGGTCACTTTCTTTACTGTGCTGAAAGCCATGCCGGGGTTGCATTTAATTCTCCGATTCGGGCTGGAAACTAAACGATGCACCAGTTCGGGCCAGAAAAGAGAGAAACGCACTCAATCCTCTTTCTTGGACCCAATAGTGATGTTTTAGTTCATTTTGGTCACTTTCTTTATTGTGCTGAAAACCATGCCGGGGTTGCATTTAATACTCTGATTCGGGCCGGAAACGAAACGATGCACCGGTTCGGGCCAGAAAATAAAAGGAACGCACCCAATCCACTTTTTTGGACAAATACTGATGTTTTCGTTCATTTTGGTCACTTTCGTTAGTATGCTGAAAACCGTGTCGGGGTTACATTAAATGCATCGATTCAGGCCGAAAATGAAACGATGCTCCTGTTCAGTCAAGAGATGAAAGTAACGCACCAAATCTACTCTTTTGGACCCAATAGTGATGTTTTGGTTCATTGTGGTCACTTTCGTTATGGTGTTGAAAACCATGTCTGGGTTGCATTTAATGCACCGATTTGGGCCGGACACGAAATGATGCACCGGTTCGGTCCCGAAACAAAAGGAACGCACCCAATCCACTTTTTGGACCCAATACTGATGTTTTTGTTCGTTTTTTATCACTTTCGTTACTGTGCCAAAAACTATGCAGGGGTTGCATTTAATGCACCGTTTCGGGTCAGAAATGAAAAGATGCACCGGCTCGGTCCAGAAATGAAAGGAACGCACTCAATCCACTTTTTTGGACCCATTAGTGATGTTTTAGTTCGTTTTCTCACTTTCGTTACCGTGATGAAAACCATGCCGGGGTTGCACTTAATGCACTGATTCGGGCCGGATATGAAATGATGCACCGGTTCAGTCCGAAAATGAAAGGAACGCACCCAATCCACTTTTTTGGACCAATAATAATGTTTTCGTTCATTTTGGTCATTACCGTTACTGTGCTGAAAACCATGCCGGGGTTGCATTTAATGCACCGATTTTGGCCGGAAACGAAGTGATGCACCGGTTCGGTCCCCAAACAAAAGGAACGCACCCAATCCACTTTTTTTGACCCAATACTGATGTTTTGGTTCATTTTATCAGTTTCGTTACTGTGCCGAAAACCATGCCGGGGTTGCATTAAATGCACTAATTCGGGTCGAAAGCGAAAAAATGTTCCGGTTTGGGCCAGAAAAGAAAGGAATGCACTCAATCCACTTGTTTGGACCCAATAGTGATTTTTTAGTTCGTCCGGGTCACTTTCTTTACTGTGCTGAAAGCCATGCCGGGGTTGCATTTAATTCTCCGATTCGGGCTGGAAACTAAACGATGCACCAGTTCGGGCCAGAAAAGAGAGAAACGCACTCAATCCTCTTTCTTGGACCCAATAGTGATGTTTTAGTTCATTTTGGTCACTTTCTTTATTGTGCTGAAAACCATGCCGGGGTTGCATTTAATACTCTGATTCGGGCCGGAAACGAAACGATGCACCGGTTCGGGCCAGAAAATAAAAGGAACGCACCCAATCCACTTTTTTGGACCAAATACTGATGTTTTCGTTCATTTTGGTCACTTTCGTTAGTATGCTGAAAACCGTGTCGGGGTTACATTAAATGCATCGATTCAGGCCGAAAATGAAACGATGCTCCTGTTCAGTCAAGAGATGAAAGTAACGCACCAAATCTACTCTTTTGGACCCAATAGTGATGTTTTGGTTCATTGTGGTCACTTTCGTTATGGTGTTGAAAACCATGTCTGGGTTGCATTTAATGCACCGATTTGGGCCGGACACGAAATGATGCACCGGTTCGGTCCCGAAACAAAAGGAACGCACCCAATCCACTTTTTGGACCCAATACTGATGTTTTTGTTCGTTTTTTATCACTTTCGTTACTGTGCCAAAAACTATGCAGGGGTTGCATTTAATGCACCGTTTCGGGTCAGAAATGAAAAGATGCACCGGCTCGGTCCAGAAATGAAAGGAACGCACTCAATCCACTTTTTTGGACCCATTAGTGATGTTTTAGTTCGTTTTCTCACTTTCGTTACCGTGATGAAAACCATGCCGGGGTTGCACTTAATGCACTGATTCGGGCCGGATATGAAATGATGCACCGGTTCAGTCCGAAAATGAAAGGAACGCACCCAATCCACTTTTTTGGACCAATAATAATGTTTTCGTTCATTTTGGTCATTACCGTTACTGTGCTGAAAACCATGCCGGGGTTGCATTTAATGCACCGATTTTGGCCGGAAACGAAGTGATGCACCGGTTCGGTCCCCAAACAAAAGGAACGCACCCAATCCACTTTTTTTGACCCAATACTGATGTTTTGGTTCATTTTATCAGTTTCGTTACTGTGCCGAAAACCATGCCGGGGTTGCATTAAATGCACTAATTCGGGTCGAAAGCGAAAAAATGTTCCGGTTTGGGCCAGAAAAGAAAGGAATGCACTCAATCCACTTGTTTGGACCCAATAGTGATTTTTTAGTTCGTCCGGGTCACTTTCTTTACTGTGCTGAAAGCCATGCCGGGGTTGCATTTAATTCTCCGATTCGGGCTGGAAACTAAACGATGCACCAGTTCGGGCCAGAAAAGAGAGAAACGCACTCAATCCTCTTTCTTGGACCCAATAGTGATGTTTTAGTTCATTTTGGTCACTTTCTTTATTGTGCTGAAAACCATGCCGGGGTTGCATTTAATACTCTGATTCGGGCCGGAAACGAAACGATGCACCGGTTCGGGCCAGAAAATAAAAGGAACGCACCCAATCCACTTTTTTGGACCAAATACTGATGTTTTCGTTCATTTTGGTCACTTTCGTTAGTATGCTGAAAACCGTGTCGGGGTTACATTAAATGCATCGATTCAGGCCGAAAATGAAACGATGCTCCTGTTCAGTCAAGAGATGAAAGTAACGCACCAAATCTACTCTTTTGGACCCAATAGTGATGTTTTGGTTCATTGTGGTCACTTTCGTTATGGTGTTGAAAACCATGTCTGGGTTGCATTTAATGCACCGATTTGGGCCGGACACGAAATGATGCACCGGTTCGGTCCCGAAACAAAAGGAACGCACCCAATCCACTTTTTGGACCCAATACTGATGTTTTTGTTCGTTTTTTATCACTTTCGTTACTGTGCCAAAAACTATGCAGGGGTTGCATTTAATGCACCGTTTCGGGTCAGAAATGAAAAGATGCACCGGCTCGGTCCAGAAATGAAAGGAACGCACTCAATCCACTTTTTTGGACCCATTAGTGATGTTTTAGTTCGTTTTCTCACTTTCGTTACCGTGATGAAAACCATGTCGGGGTTGCACTTAATGCACTGATTCGGGCCGGATATGAAATGATGCACCGGTTCAGTCCGAAAATGAAAGGAACGCACCCAATCCACTTTTTTGGACCAATAATAATGTTTTCGTTCATTTTGGTCATTACCGTTACTGTGCTGAAAACCATGCCGGGGTTGCATTTAATGCACCGATTTTGGCCGGAAACGAAGTGATGCACCGGTTCGGTCCCCAAACAAAAGGAACGCACCCAATCCACTTTTTTTGACCCAATACTGATGTTTTGGTTCATTTTATCAGTTTCGTTACTGTGCCGAAAACCATGCCGGGGTTGCATTAAATGCACTAATTCGGGTCGAAAGCGAAAAAATGTTCCGGTTTGGGCCAGAAAAGAAAGGAATGCACTCAATCCACTTGTTTGGACCCAATAGTGATTTTTTAGTTCGTCCGGGTCACTTTCTTTACTGTGCTGAAAGCCATGCCGGGGTTGCATTTAATTCTCCGATTCGGGCTGGAAACTAAACGATGCACCAGTTCGGCCAGAAAAGAGAGAAACGCACTCAATCCTCTTTCTTGGACCCAATAGTGATGTTTTAGTTCATTTTGGTCACTTTCTTTATTGTGCTGAAAACCATGCCGGGGTTGCATTTAATACTCTGATTCGGGCCGGAAACGAAACGATGCACCGGTTCGGGCCAGAAAATAAAAGGAACGCACCCAATCCACTTTTTTGGACCAAATACTGATGTTTTCGTTCATTTTGGTCACTTTCGTTAGTATGCTGAAAACCGTGTCGGGGTTACATTAAATGCATCGATTCAGGCCGAAAATGAAACGATGCTCCTGTTCAGTCAAGAGATGAAAGTAACGCACCAAATCTACTCTTTTGGACCCAATAGTGATGTTTTGGTTCATTGTGGTCACTTTCGTTATGGTGTTGAAAACCATGTCTGGGTTGCATTTAATGCACCGATTTGGGCCGGACACGAAATGATGCACCGGTTCGGTCCCGAAACAAAAGGAACGCACCCAATCCACTTTTTGGACCCAATACTGATGTTTTTGTTCGTTTTTTATCACTTTCGTTACTGTGCCAAAAACTATGCAGGGGTTGCATTTAATGCACCGTTTCGGGTCAGAAATGAAAAGATGCACCGGCTCGGTCCAGAAATGAAAGGAACGCACTCAATCCACTTTTTTGGACCCATTAGTGATGTTTTAGTTCGTTTTCTCACTTTCATTACCGTGATGAAAACCATGCCGGGGTTGCACTTAATGCACTGATTCGGGCCGGATATGAAATGATGCACCGGTTCAGTCCGAAAATGAAAGGAACGCACCCAATCCACTTTTTTGGACCAATAATAATGTTTTCGTTCATTTTGGTCATTACCGTTACTGTGCTGAAAACCATGCCGGGGTTGCATTTAATGCACCGATTTTGGCCGGAAACGAAGTGATGCACCGGTTCGGTCCCCAAACAAAAGGAACGCACCCAATCCACTTTTTTTGACCCAATACTGATGTTTTGGTTCATTTTATCAGTTTCGTTACTGTGCCGAAAACCATGCCGGGGTTGCATTAAATGCACTAATTCGGGTCGAAAGCGAAAAAATGTTCCGGTTTGGGCCAGAAAAGAAAGGAATGCACTCAATCCACTTGTTTGGACCCAATAGTGATTTTTTAGTTCGTCCGGGTCACTTTCTTTACTGTGCTGAAAGCCATGCCGGGGTTGCATTTAATTCTCCGATTCGGGCTGGAAACTAAACGATGCACCAGTTCGGGCCAGAAAAGAGAGAAACGCACTCAATCCTCTTTCTTGGACCCAATAGTGATGTTTTAGTTCATTTTGGTCACTTTCTTTATTGTGCTGAAAACCATGCCGGGGTTGCATTTAATACTCTGATTCGGGCCGGAAACGAAACGATGCACCGGTTCAGGCCAGAAAATAAAAGGAACGCACCCAATCCACTTTTTTGGACCAAATACTGATGTTTTCGTTCATTTTGGTCACTTTCGTTAGTATGCTGAAAACCGTGTCGGGGTTACATTAAATGCATCGATTCAGGCCGAAAATGAAACGATGCTCCTGTTCAGTCAAGAGATGAAAGTAACGCACCAAATCTACTCTTTTGGACCCAATAGTGATGTTTTGGTTCATTGTGGTCACTTTCGTTATGGTGTTGAAAACCATGTCTGGGTTGCATTTAATGCACCGATTTGGGCCGGACACGAAATGATGCACCGGTTCGGTCCCGAAACAAAAGGAACGCACCCAATCCACTTTTTGGACCCAATACTGATGTTTTTGTTCGTTTTTTATCACTTTCGTTACTGTGCCAAAAACTATGCAGGGGTTGCATTTAATGCACCGTTTCGGGTCAGAAATGAAAAGATGCACCGGCTCGGTCCAGAAATGAAAGGAACGCACTCAATCCACTTTTTTGGACCCATTAGTGATGTTTTAGTTCGTTTTCTCACTTTCGTTACCGTGATGAAAACCATGCCGGGGTTGCACTTAATGCACTGATTCGGGCCGGATATGAAATGATGCACCGGTTCAGTCCGAAAATGAAAGGAACGCACCCAATCCACTTTTTTGGACCAATAATAATGTTTTCGTTCATTTTGGTCATTACCGTTACTGTGCTGAAAACCATGCCGGGGTTGCATTTAATGCACCGATTTTGGCCGGAAACGAAGTGATGCACCGGTTCGGTCCCCAAACAAAAGGAACGCACCCAATCCACTTTTTTTGACCCAATACTGATGTTTTGGTTCATTTTATCAGTTTCGTTACTGTGCCGAAAACCATGCCGGGGTTGCATTAAATGCACTAATTCGGGTCGAAAGCGAAAAAATGTTCCGGTTTGGGCCAGAAAAGAAAGGAATGCACTCAATCCACTTGTTTGGACCCAATAGTGATTTTTTAGTTCGTCCGGGTCACTTTCTTTACTGTGCTGAAAGCCATGCCGGGGTTGCATTTAATTCTCCGATTCGGGCTGGAAACTAAACGATGCACCAGTTCGGGCCAGAAAAGAGAGAAACGCACTCAATCCTCTTTCTTGGACCCAATAGTGATGTTTTAGTTCATTTTGGTCACTTTCTTTATTGTGCTGAAAACCATGCCGGGGTTGCATTTAATACTCTGATTCGGGCCGGAAACGAAACGATGCACCGGTTCGGGCCAGAAAATAAAAGGAACGCACCCAATCCACTTTTTTGGACAAATACTGATGTTTTCGTTCATTTTGGTCACTTTCGTTAGTATGCTGAAAACCGTGTCGGGGTTACATTAAATGCATCGATTCAGGCCGAAAATGAAACGATGCTCCTGTTCAGTCAAGAGATGAAAGTAACGCACCAAATCTACTCTTTTGGACCCAATAGTGATGTTTTGGTTCATTGTGGTCACTTTCGTTATGGTGTTGAAAACCATGTCTGGGTTGCATTTAATGCACCGATTTGGGCCGGACACGAAATGATGCACCGGTTCGGTCCCGAAACAAAAGGAACGCACCCAATCCACTTTTTGGACCCAATACTGATGTTTTTGTTCGTTTTTTATCACTTTCGTTACTGTGCCAAAAACTATGCAGGGGTTGCATTTAATGCACCGTTTCGGGTCAGAAATGAAAAGATGCACCGGCTCGGTCCAGAAATGAAAGGAACGCACTCAATCCACTTTTTTGGACCCATTAGTGATGTTTTAGTTCGTTTTCTCACTTTCATTACCGTGATGAAAACCATGCCGGGGTTGCACTTAATGCACTGATTCGGGCCGGATATGAAATGATGCACCGGTTCAGTCCGAAAATGAAAGGAACGCACCCAATCCACTTTTTTGGACCAATAATAATGTTTTCGTTCATTTTGGTCATTACCGTTACTGTGCTGAAAACCATGCCGGGGTTGCATTTAATGCACCGATTTTGGCCGGAAACGAAGTGATGCACCGGTTCGGTCCCCAAACAAAAGGAACGCACCCAATCCACTTTTTTTGACCCAATACTGATGTTTTGGTTCATTTTATCAGTTTCGTTACTGTGCCGAAAACCATGCCGGGGTTGCATTAAATGCACTAATTCGGGTCGAAAGCGAAAAAATGTTCCGGTTTGGGCCAGAAAAGAAAGGAATGCACTCAATCCACTTGTTTGGACCCAATAGTGATTTTTTAGTTCGTCCGGGTCACTTTCTTTACTGTGCTGAAAGCCATGCCGGGGTTGCATTTAATTCTCCGATTCGGGCTGGAAACTAAACGATGCACCAGTTCGGGCCAGAAAAGAGAGAAACGCACTCAATCCTCTTTCTTGGACCCAATAGTGATGTTTTAGTTCATTTTGGTCACTTTCTTTATTGTGCTGAAAACCATGCCGGGGTTGCATTTAATACTCTGATTCGGGCCGGAAACGAAACGATGCACCGGTTCAGGCCAGAAAATAAAAGGAACGCACCCAATCCACTTTTTTGGACCAAATACTGATGTTTTCGTTCATTTTGGTCACTTTCGTTAGTATGCTGAAAACCGTGTCGGGGTTACATTAAATGCATCGATTCAGGCCGAAAATGAAACGATGCTCCTGTTCAGTCAAGAGATGAAAGTAACGCACCAAATCTACTCTTTTGGACCCAATAGTGATGTTTTGGTTCATTGTGGTCACTTTCGTTATGGTGTTGAAAACCATGTCTGGGTTGCATTTAATGCACCGATTTGGGCCGGACACGAAATGATGCACCGGTTCGGTCCCGAAACAAAAGGAACGCACCCAATCCACTTTTTGGACCCAATACTGATGTTTTTGTTCGTTTTTTATCACTTTCGTTACTGTGCCAAAAACTATGCAGGGGTTGCATTTAATGCACCGTTTCGGGTCAGAAATGAAAAGATGCACCGGCTCGGTCCAGAAATGAAAGGAACGCACTCAATCCACTTTTTTGGACCCATTAGTGATGTTTTAGTTCGTTTTCTCACTTTCGTTACCGTGATGAAAACCATGCCGGGGTTGCACTTAATGCACTGATTCGGGCCGGATATGAAATGATGCACCGGTTCAGTCCGAAAATGAAAGGAACGCACCCAATCCACTTTTTTGGACCAATAATAATGTTTTCGTTCATTTTGGTCATTACCGTTACTGTGCTGAAAACCATGCCGGGGTTGCATTTAATGCACCGATTTTGGCCGGAAACGAAGTGATGCACCGGTTCGGTCCCCAAACAAAAGGAACGCACCCAATCCACTTTTTTTGACCCAATACTGATGTTTTGGTTCATTTTATCAGTTTCGTTACTGTGCCGAAAACCATGCCGGGGTTGCATTAAATGCACTAATTCGGGTCGAAAGCGAAAAAATGTTCCGGTTTGGGCCAGAAAAGAAAGGAATGCACTCAATCCACTTGTTTGGACCCAATAGTGATTTTTTAGTTCGTCCGGGTCACTTTCTTTACTGTGCTGAAAGCCATGCCGGGGTTGCATTTAATTCTCCGATTCGGGCTGGAAACTAAACGATGCACCAGTTCGGGCCAGAAAAGAGAGAAACGCACTCAATCCTCTTTCTTGGACCCAATAGTGATGTTTTAGTTCATTTTGGTCACTTTCTTTATTGTGCTGAAAACCATGCCGGGGTTGCATTTAATACTCTGATTCGGGCCGGAAACGAAACGATGCACCGGTTCGGGCCAGAAAATAAAAGGAACGCACCCAATCCACTTTTTTGGATCAAATACTGATGTTTTCGTTCATTTTGGTCACTTTCGTTAGTATGCTGAAAACCGTGTCGGGGTTACATTAAATGCATCGATTCAGGCCGAAAATGAAACGATGCTCCTGTTCAGTCAAGAGATGAAAGTAACGCACCAAATCTACTCTTTTGGACCCAATAGTGATGTTTTGGTTCATTGTGGTCACTTTCGTTATGGTGTTGAAAACCATGTCTGGGTTGCATTTAATGCACCGATTTGGGCCAGACACGAAATGATGCACCGGTTCGGTCCCGAAACAAAAGGAACGCACCCAATCCACTTTTTGGACCCAATACTGATGTTTTTGTTCGTTTTTTATCACTTTCGTTACTGTGCCAAAAACTATGCAGGGGTTGCATTTAATGCACCGTTTCGGGTCAGAAATGAAAAGATGCACCGGCTCGGTCCAGAAATGAAAGGAACGCACTCAATCCACTTTTTTGGACCCATTAGTGATGTTTTAGTTCGTTTTCTCACTTTCGTTACCGTGATGAAAACCATGCCGGGGTTGCACTTAATGCACTGATTCGGGCCGGATATGAAATGATGCACCGGTTCAGTCCGAAAATGAAAGGAACGCACCCAATCCACTTTTTTGGACCAATAATAATGTTTTCGTTCATTTTGGTCATTACCGTTACTGTGCTGAAAACCATGCCGGGGTTGCATTTAATGCACCGATTTTGGCCGGAAACGAAGTGATGCACCGGTTCGGTCCCCAAACAAAAGGAACGCACCCAATCCACTTTTTTTGACCCAATACTGATGTTTTGGTTCATTTTATCAGTTTCGTTACTGTGCCGAAAACCATGCCGGGGTTGCATTAAATGCACTAATTCGGGTCGAAAGCGAAAAAATGTTCCGGTTTGGGCCAGAAAAGAAAGGAATGCACTCAATCCACTTCTTTGGACCCAATAGTGATTTTTTAGTTCGTCCGGGTCACTTTCTTTACTGTGCTGAAAGCCATGCCGGGGTTGCATTTAATTCTCCGATTCGGGCTGGAAACTAAACGATGCACCAGTTCGGGCCAGAAAAGAGAGAAACGCACTCAATCCTCTTTCTTGGACCCAATAGTGATGTTTTAGTTCATTTTGGTCACTTTCTTTATTGTGCTGAAAACCATGCCGGGGTTGCATTTAATACTCTGATTCGGGCCGGAAACGAAACGATGCACCGGTTCGGGCCAGAAAATAAAAGGAACGCACCCAATCCACTTTTTTGGACCAAATACTGATGTTTTCGTTCATTTTGGTCACTTTCGTTAGTATGCTGAAAACCGTGTCGGGGTTACATTAAATGCATCGATTCAGGCCGAAAATGAAACGATGCTCCTGTTTAGTCAAGAGATGAAAGTAACGCACCAAATCTACTCTTTTGGACCCAATAGTGATGTTTTGGTTCATTGTGGTCACTTTCGTTATGGTGTTGAAAACCATGTCTGGGTTGCATTTAATGCACCGATTTGGGCCAGACACGAAATGATGCACCGGTTCGGTCCCGAAACAAAAGGAACGCACCCAATCCACTTTTTGGACCCAATACTGATGTTTTTGTTCGTTTTTTATCACTTTCGTTACTGTGCCAAAAACTATGCAGGGGTTGCATTTTATGCACCGTTTCGGGTCAGAAATGAAAAGATGCACCGGCTCGGTCCAGAAATGAAAGGAACGCACTCAATCCACTTTTTTGGACCCATTAGTGATGTTTTAGTTCGTTTTCTCACTTTCGTTACCGTGATGAAAACCATGCCGGGGTTGCACTTAATGCACTGATTCGGGCCGGATATGAAATGATGCACCGGTTCAGTCCGAAAATGAAAGGAACGCACCCAATCCACTTTTTTGGACCAATAATAATGTTTTCGTTCATTTTGGTCATTACCGTTACTGTGCTGAAAACCATGCCGGGGTTGCATTTAATGCACCGATTTTGGCCGGAAACGAAGTGATGCACCGGTTCGGTCCCCAAACAAAAGGAACGCACCCAATCCACTTTTTTTGACCCAATACTGATGTTTTAGTTCATTTTATCAGTTTCGTTACTGTGCCGAAAACCATGCCGGGGTTGCATTAAATGCACTAATTCGGGTCGAAAGCGAAAAAATGTTCCGGTTTGGGCCAGAAAAGAAAGGAATGCACTCAATCCACTTCTTTGGACCCAATAGTGATTTTTTAGTTCGTCCGGGTCACTTTCTTTACTGTGCTGAAAGCCATGCCGGGGTTGCATTTAATTCTCCGATTCGGGCTGGAAACTAAACGATGCACCAGTTCGGGCCAGAAAAGAGAGAAACGCACTCAATCCTCTTTCTTGGACCCAATAGTGATGTTTTAGTTCATTTTGGTCACTTTCTTTATTGTGCTAAAAACCATGCCGGGGTTGCATTTAATACTCTGATTCGGGCCGGAAACGAAACGATGCACCGGTTCGGGCCAGAAAATAAAAGGAACGCACCCAATCCACTTTTTTGGACCAAATACTGATGTTTTCGTTCATTTTGGTCACTTTCGTTAGTATGCTGAAAACCATGTCGGGGTTACATTAAATGCATCGATTCAGGCCGAAAATGAAACGATGCTCCTGTTCAGTCAAGAGATGAAAGTAACGCACCAAATCTACTCTTTTGGACCCAATAGTGATGTTTTGGTTCATTGTGGTCACTTTCGTTATGGTGTTGAAAACCATGTCTGGGTTGCATTTAATGCACCGATTTGGGCCGGACACGAAATGATGCACCGGTTCGGTCTCGAAACAAAAGGAACACACCCAATCCACTTTTTGGACCCAATACTGATGTTTTTGTTCGTTTTTTATCACTTTCGTTACTGTGCCAAAAACTATGCAGGGGTTGCATTTAATGCACCGTTTCGGGTCAGAAATGAAAAGATGCACCGGCTCGGTCCAGAAATGAAAGGAACGCACTCAATCCACTTTTTTGGACCCATTAGTGATGTTTTAGTTCGTTTTCTCACTTTCGTTACCGTGATGAAAACCATGCCGGGGTTGCACTTAATGCACTGATTCGGGCCGGATATGAAATGATGCACCGGTTCAGTCCGAAAATGAAAGGAACGCACCCAATCCACTTTTTTGGACCAATAATAATGTTTTCGTTCATTTTGGTCATTACCGTTACTGTGCTGAAAACCATGCCGGGGTTGCATTTAATGCACCGATTTTGGCCGGAAACGAAGTGATGCACCGGTTCGGTCCCCAAACAAAAGGAACGCACCCAATCCACTTTTTTTGACCCAATACTGATGTTTTAGTTCATTTTATCAGTTTCGTTACTGTGCCGAAAACCATGCCGGGGTTGCATTAAATGCACTAATTCGGGTCAAAAGCGAAAAAATGTTCCGGTTTGGGCCAGAAAAGAAAGGAATGCACTCAATCCACTTCTTTGGACCCAATAGTGATTTTTTAGTTCGTCCGGGTCACTTTCTTTACTGTGCTGAAAGCCATGCCGGGGTTGCATTTAATTCTCCGATTCGGGCTGGAAACTAAACGATGCACCAGTTCGGGCCAGAAAAGAGAGAAACGCACTCAATCCTCTTTCTTGGACCCAATAGTGATGTTTTAGTTCATTTTGGTCACTTTCTTTATTGTGCTGAAAACCATGCCGGGGTTGCATTTAATACTCTGATTCGGGCCGGAAACGAAACGATGCACCGGTTCGGGCCAGAAAATAAAAGGAACGCACCCAATCCACTTTTTTGGACCAAATACTGATGTTTTCGTTCATTTTGGTCACTTTCGTTAGTATGCTGAAAACCGTGTCGGGGTTACATTAAATGCATCGATTCAGGCCGAAAATGAAACGATGCTCCTGTTCAGTCAAGAGATGAAAGTAACGCACCAAATCTACTCTTTTGGACCCAATAGTGATGTTTTGGTTCATTGTGGTCACTTTCGTTATGGTGTTGAAAACCATGTCTGGGTTGCATTTAATGCACCGATTTGGGCCGGACACGAAATGATGCACCGGTTCGGTCCCGAAACAAAAGGAACGCACCCAATCCACTTTTTGGACCCAATACTGATGTTTTTGTTCGTTTTTTATCACTTTCGTTACTGTGCCAAAAACTATGCAGGGGTTGCATTTAATGCACCGTTTCGGGTCAGAAATGAAAAGATGCACCGGCTCGGTCCAGAAATGAAAGGAACGCACTCAATCCACTTTTTTGGACCCATTAGTGATGTTTTAGTTCGTTTTCTCACTTTCGTTACCGTGATGAAAACCATGCCGGGGTTGCACTTAATGCACTGATTCGGGCCGGATATGAAATGATGCACCGGTTCAGTCCGAAAATGAAAGGAACGCACCCAATCCACTTTTTTGGACCAATAATAATGTTTTCGTTCATTTTGGTCATTACCGTTACTGTGCTGAAAACCATGCCGGGGTTGCATTTAATGCACCGATTTTGGCCGGAAACGAAGTGATGCACCGGTTCGGTCCCCAAACAAAAGGAACGCACCCAATCCACTTTTTTTGACCCAATACTGATGTTTTAGTTCATTTTATCAGTTTCGTTACTGTGCCGAAAACCATGCCGGGGTTGCATTAAATGCACTAATTCGGGTCGAAAGCGAAAAAATGTTCCGGTTTGGGCCAGAAAAGAAAGGAATGCACTCAATCCACTTCTTTGGACCCAATAGTGATTTTTTAGTTCGTCCGGGTCACTTTCTTTACTGTGCTGAAAGCCATGCCGGGGTTGCATTTAATTCTCCGATTCGGGCTGGAAACTAAACGATGCACCAGTTCGGGCCAGAAAAGAGAGAAACGCACTCAATCCTCTTTCTTGGACCCAATAGTGATGTTTTAGTTCATTTTGGTCACTTTCTTTATTGTGCTGAAAACCATGCCGGGGTTGCATTTAATACTCTGATTCGGGCCGGAAACGAAACGATGCACCGGTTCGGGCCAGAAAATAAAAGGAACGCACCCAATCCACTTTTTTGGACCAAATACTGATGTTTTCGTTCATTTTGGTCACTTTCGTTAGTATGCTGAAAACCGTGTCGGGGTTACATTAAATGCATCGATTCAGGCCGAAAATGAAACGATGCTCCTGTTCAGTCAAGAGATGAAAGTAACGCACCAAATCTACTCTTTTGGACCCAATAGTGATGTTTTGGTTCATTGTGGTCACTTTCGTTATGGTGTTGAAAACCATGTCTGGGTTGCATTTAATGCACCGATTTGGGCCGGACACGAAATGATGCACCGGTTCGGTCCCGAAACAAAAGGAACGCACCCAATCCACTTTTTGGACCCAATACTGATGTTTTTGTTCGTTTTTTATCACTTTCGTTACTGTGCCAAAAACTATGCAGGGGTTGCATTTAATGCACCGTTTCGGGTCAGAAATGAAAAGATGCACCGGCTCGGTCCAGAAATGAAAGGAACGCACTCAATCCACTTTTTTGGACCCATTAGTGATGTTTTAGTTCGTTTTCTCACTTTCGTTACCGTGATGAAAACCATGCCGGGGTTGCACTTAATGCACTGATTCGGGCCGGATATGAAATGATGCACCGGTTCAGTCCGAAAATGAAAGGAACGCACCCAATCCACTTTTTTGGACCAATAATAATGTTTTCGTTCATTTTGGTCATTACCGTTACTGTGCTGAAAACCATGCCGGGGTTGCATTTAATGCACCGATTTTGGCCGGAAACGAAGTGATGCACCGGTTCGGTCCCGAAACAAAAGGAACGCACCCAATCCACTTTTTTTGACCCAATACTGATGTTTTGGTTCATTTTATCAGTTTCGTTACTGTGCCGAAAACCATGCCGGGGTTGCATTAAATGCACTAATTCGGGTCGAAAGCGAAAAAATGTTCCGGTTTGGGCCAGAAAAGAAAGGAACGCACTCAATCCACTTGTTTGGACCCAATAGTGATTTTTTAGTTCGTCTGGGTCACTTTCTTTACTGTGCTTAAAGCCATGCCGGGGTTGCATTTAATTCTCCGATTCGGGCTGGAAACTAAACGATGCACCAGTTCGGGCCAGAAAAGAAAGGAACGCACCCAAACCACTTTTTTGGACCCAATACTGATGTTTTGGTTCGTTTTGGTCACTTTCGTTACTGTGCCGAAAACCATGCCGGGGTTGCATTAAATGCACCAATTCGGGTCGAAAGCGAAAAAATGCTGCGGTTCGGGCCAGAATAGAGAGGAACGCACTCAATCCACTTTTTTGGACCCAATAGTGATGTTTTAGTTCATTTTGCTCACTTTCTTTACTGTGCTGAAAACCATGCCGGAGTTGCATTTAATGCTCTGATTCGGGCCGGAAACGAAACGATGCACCGGTTCGGGCCAGAAAATAAAAGGAACGCACCCAATCCACTTTTTTGGACAAAATACTGATGTTTTCGTTCATTTTGGTTACTTTCGTTAGTATGCCGAAAACCGTGCCGGGGTTACATTAAATGCACTGATTCGGGCCGGAAACGAAACGATGCATCGGTTCGGTCCAGAAATGAAAGTTACGCACTCGATCCACTTTTTTGACCCAATAGTGATGTTTTAGTTCATTTTGGTCACTTTCGTTACTGTGACGAAAACCATGCCGGGGTTGCATTTAATGCTCCGATTCAGGACGGAAACTTAACGATGCACCGGTTCGGGTAAGAAACAAAAGGAACATACCCAATCCACTTTTTTGGAACAATAGTGATGTTTTGGTTCATTTTCGTTACTTTCATTACTATGCAAAAAACCATGCCGGGGTTGCATTAAATGCACCGGTTCGGGCCGGAAACGAAACGATGCACCAGTTCGGTCCAGAAACGAAAGGAACGCACTCAATCCACTTTTTTGGACCAAATACTGATGTTTGGTTCATTTTGGTCTGTTTCATTACTGTGCCGAAAACCATGCGGGGGTTGCATTAGATGCACCAATTCGGGAAGGAAACGAAACAATGCACCGGTTCGGGCCAGAAACGAAAGGAATGCACCCAATCCACTTTTTTGGACCAATAGTGATGTTTTGGTTCATTTTCGTTACTTTCGGTACAGTTCCAAAAACCATGCCGAATTCACCGATTCGGGCCGGAAACGAAACGATGCACCTGTTCGGCCCAATAGTGATAGGAACGCAC
Source organism: Echinochloa phyllopogon (assembly GCA_033239725.1). NCBI lineage: Eukaryota > Viridiplantae > Streptophyta > Magnoliopsida > Poales > Poaceae > Echinochloa > Echinochloa phyllopogon. Next base: position 31,339,295 of record BTCW01000014.1, on the reverse strand, counting down.
CCAATTCACTTTTTTGGACCCAATACTGATGTTTTGATTCGTTTTACCAGTTTCATTACTGTGCCGAAAACCATGCCGGGGTTGCATTAAATGCACCAATTCAGGTCGAAAGCGAATAAATGTTGCAGTTCGGGCCAGAAAAAATGCTCCGGTTCAGTCCAGAAGTGAAAGGAACGCATTCAATCCACTTTTTTGGACCCAATAGTGATGTTTTAGTTCATTTGGGTCACCTTCTTTACTGTGGTGAAAACCATGTCGGGGTTGCATTTAATACTCCGATTCGGGCCGGAATCTAAACGATGGATCGGTTCAGGCCAGAAAAGAAAGGAACGCTCCCAATCCACTTTTTTGGACCCAGTAGTGATGTTTTTGTTCGTTTTGGTCATTTTCGTTACTATGACGAAAACCATGCCGGGGTTGCTTTAAATGCATCAATTCGGGTTGAAAGCGAAAAAATGCTGCGGTTCGGGTCAGAAAAGAGAGGAACGCAGTCAATCCACTTTTTTGGACCAAATAGTGATGTTTTAGTTCGTTTTGATCACTTTCTTTACTATGCTGAAAACCATGCCGGGTTGCATTTAATACTCCGATTTGGGCCGGAAACGAAACGATGCACCGGTTCGGGCCTGAAAAGAAAGGAACGCACTCGATCCACTTTTTGGGACCCAATAGTGATGTTTTCATTCATTTTGGTCACTTTCGTTAGTATGCTGAAAACCATGCCGGGGTTGCATTAAATGCATCGATTCGGGTCGAAAACGAAAAGATGCTCCTGTTCAGGCAAGAAATGAAAGTAACGCACCAAATCCATTCTTTTGGACCCAATAGTGATGTTTTGGTTCATTGTGGTCACTTTCGTTACTGTGCTGGAAACCATGCCTGGGTTGCATTTAATGCACCGATTTGGGCCGGAAATGAAATGATGCACCAGTTCGGTCCCGAGACAAAAGGAACGCTTCCGATCCACTTTTTTGAACCCAATACTAATGTTTTGGATCGTTTTTATCACTTTCGTTACTATGCCGAAAACCATGCCGGGGTTGCATTTAATGCACCGTTTCGGGTCGGAAATGAAAAAATGCTCCGGTTCAGTCCAGAAGTGAAAGGAACGCATTCAATCCACTTTTTTGGACCCAATAGTGATGTTTTAGTTCATTTGGGTCACCTTCTTTACTGTGGTGAAAACCATGTCGGGGTTGCATTTAATACTCCGATTCGGGCCGGAATCTAAACGATGGATCGGTTCAGGCCAGAAAAGAAAGGAACGCTCCAAATCCACTTTTTTGGACCCAGTAGTGATGTTTTTGTTCGTTTTGGTCATTTTCGTTACTATGACGAAAACCATGCCGGGGTTGCTTTAAATGCATCAATTCGGGTTGAAAGCGAAAAAATGCTGCGGTTCGGGTCAGAAAAGAGAGGAACGCAGTCAATCCACTTTTTTGGACCAAATAGTGATGTTTTAGTTCGTTTTGATCACTTTCTTTACTATGCTGAAAACCATGCCGGGTTGCATTTAATACTCCGATTTGGGCCGGAAACGAAACGATGCACCGGTTCGGGCCTGAAAAGAAAGGAACGCACTCGATCCACTTTTTGGGACCCAATAGTGATGTTTTCATTCATTTTGGTCACTTTCGTTAGTATGCTGAAAACCATGCCGGGGTTGCATTAAATGCATCGATTCGGGTCGAAAACGAAAAGATGCTCCTGTTCAGGCAAGAAATGAAAGTAACGCACCAAATCCATTCTTTTGGACCCAATAGTGATGTTTTGGTTCATTGTGGTCACTTTCGTTACTGTGCTGGAAACCATGCCTGGGTTGCATTTAATGCACCGATTTGGGCCGGAAATGAAATGATGCACCAGTTCGGTCCCGAGACAAAAGGAACGCTTCCGATCCACTTTTTTGAACCCAATACTAATGTTTTGGATCGTTTTTATCACTTTCGTTACTATGCCGAAAACCATGCCGGGGTTGCATTTAATGCACCGTTTCGGGTCGGAAATGAAAAAATGCTCCGGTTCAGTCCAGAAGTGAAAGGAACGCATTCAATCCACTTTTTTGGACCCAATAGTGATGTTTTAGTTCATTTGGGTCACCTTCTTTACTGTGGTGAAAACCATGTCGGGGTTGCATTTAATACTCCGATTCGGGCCGGAATCTAAACGATGGATCGGTTCAGGCCAGAAAAGAAAGGAACGCTCCAAATCCACTTTTTTGGACCCAGTAGTGATGTTTTTGTTCGTTTTGGTCATTTTCGTTACTATGACGAAAACCATGCCGGGGTTGCTTTAAATGCATCAATTCGGGTTGAAAGCGAAAAAATGCTGCGGTTCGGGTCAGAAAAGAGAGGAACGCAGTCAATCCACTTTTTTGGACCAAATAGTGATGTTTTAGTTCGTTTTGATCACTTTCTTTACTATGCTGAAAACCATGCCGGGTTGCATTTAATACTACGATTTGGGCCGGAAACGAAACGATGCACCGGTTCGGGCCTGAAAAGAAAGGAACGCACTCGATCCACTTTTTGGGACCCAATAGTGATGTTTTCATTCATTTTGGTCACTTTCGTTAGTATGCTGAAAACCATGCCGGGGTTGCATTAAATGCATCGATTCGGGTCGAAAACGAAAAGATGCTCCTGTTCAGGCAAGAAATGAAAGTAACGCACCAAATCCATTCTTTTGGACCCAATAGTGATGTTTTGGTTCATTGTGGTCACTTTCGTTACTGTGCTGGAAACCATGCCTGGGTTGCATTTAATGCACCGATTTGGGCCGGAAATGAAATGATGCACCAGTTCGGTCCCGAGACAAAAGGAACGCTTCCGATCCACTTTTTTGAACCCAATACTAATGTTTTGGATCGTTTTTATCACTTTCGTTACTATGCCGAAAACCATGCCGGGGTTGCATTTAATGCACCGTTTCGGGTCGGAAATGAAAAAATGCTCCGGTTCAGTCCAGAAGTGAAAGGAACGCATTCAATCCACTTTTTTGGACCCAATAGTGATGTTTTAGTTCATTTGGGTCACCTTCTTTACTGTGGTGAAAACCATGTCGGGGTTGCATTTAATACTCCGATTCGGGCCGGAATCTAAACGATGGATCGGTTCAGGCCAGAAAAGAAAGGAACGCTCCAAATCCACTTTTTTGGACCCAGTAGTGATGTTTTTGTTCGTTTTGGTCATTTTCGTTACTATGACGAAAACCATGCCGGGGTTGCTTTAAATGCATCAATTCGGGTTGAAAGCGAAAAAATGCTGCGGTTCGGGTCAGAAAAGAGAGGAACGCAGTCAATCCATTTTTTTGGACCAAATAGTGATGTTTTAGTTCGTTTTGATCACTTTCTTTACTATGCTGAAAACCATGCCGGGTTGCATTTAATACTACGATTTGGGCCGGAAACGAAACGATGCACCGGTTCAGGCCTGAAAAGAAAGGAACGCACTCGATCCACTTTTTGGGACCCAATAGTGATGTTTTCATTCATTTTGGTCACTTTCGTTAGTATGCTGAAAACCATGCCGGGGTTGCATTAAATGCATCGATTCGGGTCGAAAACGAAAAGATGCTCCTGTTCAGGCAAGAAATGAAAGTAACGCACCAAATCCATTCTTTTGGACCCAATAGTGATGTTTTGGTTCATTGTGGTCACTTTCGTTACTGTGCTGGAAACCATGCCTGGGTTGCATTTAATGCACCGATTTGGGCCGGAAATGAAATGATGCACCAGTTCGGTCCCGAGACAAAAGGAACGCTTCCGATCCACTTTTTTGAACCCAATACTAATGTTTTGGATCGTTTTTATCACTTTCGTTACTATGCCGAAAACCATGCCGGGGTTGCATTTAATGCACCGTTTCGGGTCGGAAATGAAAAAATGCTCCGGTTCAGTCCAGAAGTGAAAGGAACGCATTCAATCCACTTTTTTGGACCCAATAGTGATGTTTTAGTTCATTTGGGTCACCTTCTTTACTGTGGTGAAAACCATGTCGGGGTTGCATTTAATACTCCGATTCGGGCCGGAATCTAAACGATGGATCGGTTCAGGCCAGAAAAGAAAGGAACGCTCCAAATCCACTTTTTTGGACCCAGTAGTGATGTTTTTGTTCGTTTTGGTCATTTTCGTTACTATGACGAAAACCATGCCGGGGTTGCTTTAAATGCATCAATTCGGGTTGAAAGCGAAAAAATGCTGCGGTTCGGGTCAGAAAAGAGAGGAACGCAGTCAATCCACTTTTTTGGACCAAATAGTGATGTTTTAGTTCGTTTTGATCACTTTCTTTACTATGCTGAAAACCATGCCGGGTTGCATTTAATACTCCGATTTGGGCCGGAAACGAAACGATGCACCGGTTCGGGCCTGAAAAGAAAGGAACGCACTCGATCCACTTTTTGGGACCCAATAGTGATGTTTTCATTCATTTTGGTCACTTTCGTTAGTATGCTGAAAACCATGCCGGGGTTGCATTAAATGCATCGATTCGGGTCGAAAACGAAAAGATGCTCCTGTTCAGGCAAGAAATGAAAGTAACGCACCAAATCCATTCTTTTGGACCCAATAGTGATGTTTTGGTTCATTGTGGTCACTTTCGTTACTGTGCTGGAAACCATGCCTGGGTTGCATTTAATGCACCGATTTGGGCCGGAAATGAAATGATGCACCAGTTCGATCCCGAGACAAAAGGAACGCTTCCGATCCACTTTTTTGAACCCAATACTAATGTTTTGGATCGTTTTTATCACTTTCGTTACTATGCCGAAAATCATGCCGGGGTTGCATTTAATGCACCGTTTCGGGTCGGAAATGAAAAGATGCTCCGGTTCAGTCCAGAAATGAAAGGAACGCACTCAATCCACTTTTTTGGACCCATTAGTGATGTTTTAGTTCATTTTTCTTACTTTCGTTACTGTGATGAAAACCATGCTGGGATTGCATTTAATGCTCCGATTCAGGCCGGAAACTTATCGATGCACCGGTTCGGGTAAGAATCGAAAGGAACGTACCCAATCCACTTTTTGGGACCAATAGTGATATTTTTGTTTATTTTCGTTACTTTCGGTATTGTTCCAAAAATCATGCCGGGGTGGCATTAAATGCACCGGTTCGAGCCGGAAACGAAACGATGCACCAGTTCGGTCAAAAAATGAAAGGAACGCACTCAATCCACTTTTTTGGACCCAATAGTGATGTTTTCGTTCATTTTGGTCATTTTCTTTCCTGTGCTGAAAACCATGCTGGGGTTTCATTTAATACTCCGATTCGGGCCGGAAACGAAACGATGCACCAGTTCGGGCCAGAAAATAAAAGGAGCACGCTCAATCCACCTTTTTGGACCCAATAGTGATGTTTTCGTTCATTTTGGTCACTGTCGTTAGTATGCTGAAAACCGTGCCGGGGTTACATTAAATGCATCGATTCGGGCCAAAAACGAAAAGATGTTTTGGTTCATTTTCGTTAAATGCATCGATTGCATTTAATGCTCCGATTCAGGCCGGAAACTTAACGATGCACCGGTTCGGGTAAGAAATGAAAGGAACGTACCCAATCCATTTTTTTGGCCCAATAGTGATGTTTTGGTTCATTTTCGTTACTTTCATTATTGTGCCAAAAACCATGCCGGGGTTGCATTAAATGCACCGGTTCGAGCCGGAAACGAATCGATGCACCAGTTCGGTCCAGAAACGAAAGGAACACATCCAATCCACTTTTTTATACCCAATACCGATGTTTGGTTCATTTTGGACACTTTCATTACTCTGCCGAAAACCATGCGGGGCTTCCATTAGATGCACCGATTCGGGCCGCAAACGAAACGATGCACCGGTTCGGGCCAGAAACGAAAGGAAAGCACCAAATCCACTTTTTTGGACCAATAGTGTTGTTTTGGTTCATTTTCGTTACTTTCGGTACAGTTCCAAAAACCATGCCGAATCCACCGATTCGGGCCAGAAACGAAACGATGCACCTGTTCGGCCCAGAAATGAAAGGAACGCACCCAATCCACTTTTTTGGACCCAATAGTGATGTTTTGGTTCGTTTGGTCAGTTTCATTATTGTGCTTGAAACCATGCTGGGGTTGCACTTAATGTATTGATTTGGGCCGGAAATGAAATGATGCACCGGTTCAGTCCGTAAAACGAAAGGAACGCACCCAATCCACTTTTTTGGACCAATAGTAATGTTTTCATTCATTTTGGTCATTTTCATTACCGTGCTGAAAACCATGCCGGGGTTGCATTTAATGCACTGATTTGGACCGGAAACGAAATGATGCACCGGTTCGGTCCCCAAATGAAAGGAACGCATCCAATCCACTTTTTTGGACCTAATACTGACTTTTTGGTTCATTTTATCAGTTTCGTTACAGTGCCAAAAACCATGCCGGGGTTGCATTAAATGCACTAATTCGGGTCGAAAGCGAAAAAATGCTCCGGTTCGGGCCACAAAAGAAAGGAACGCACTCAATCCACTTTTTTTGACCCAATAGTGATGTTTTAGTTCCTTTGGGTCACTTTCTTTACTGTGCTGAGAACCATGCCGGGGTTGTATTTAATACTCCGATTCAGGCCGGAAATTAAACGATGCACCAGTTCAGGCTAGAAAAGAAAGGAACGCACCCAATCCACTTTTTTGGACCCAATAGTGATGTTTTGGTTCGTTTTGGTCACTTTCGTTGCTGTGCCGAAAACCATGCCGGGGTAGCATTCAATGCACCAATTCGGGTCGAAAGCGAAAAAATGCTGTGGTTCGGGCCGGAAAAGAGAGGAACACACTCAATCCTATTTTTTGGACCCAATAGTGATGTTTTAGTTCATGGTGGTCACTTTATTTACTGTGCTGAAAACCATGCCGGGGTTGCATTAAATGCATCGATTCGGGCCAAAAATGAAAAGATGCTCCTGTCCAGGCCAGAAATGAAAGTAACGCACCGAATCCACTCTTTTGGACCCAATAGTGATGTTTTTGTTCATTTTGGTCAATTTCGTTAGTATGCTGAAAACCGTGCCGGGGTTACATTAAATGCATCGATTCGGGCGGAAAACGAAAAGATGCTCCTGTCCAGGCCAGAAATGAAAGTAACGCACCAAATCCACTCTTTTGGACCCAATAGTGATGTTTTGGTTCATTGTGGTCACTTTCGTTATGGTGCTGAAAACCATGCCTGGGTTGCATTTAATGCACCGATTTGGGCCGGAAACGAAATGATGCACCGGTTCGGTCCCGAAACAAAAGGAACGCACCCAATCCACTTTTTGGACCCAATGCTGATGTTTTTGTTCGTTTTTTATCACTTTCGTTACTGTGCCAAAAACTATGTAGGGGTTGCATTTAATGCACCATTTCGGGTTAGAAATGAAAAGATGCACCGGCTCGGTCCAGAAATGAAAGGAACACACTCGATCCACTTTTTTGTACCCAATAGTGATTTTATATTTCGTTTTGGTCACTTTCTTTACTGTGATGAAAACCATGCCGGCGTTGCATTTAATGCACCGATTCAGGCCAGAAACTTAACGATGCACCGGTTCGGGTAAGAAACGAAAGGAACGTACCCAATCCATTTTTTGGACCAATAGTGATGTTGTGGTTCATTTTCGTTACTTTCATTACAGTGCCAAAAACCATGCCGGGGTTGCATTAAATGCACCGGTTCGGGCCGGAAAAGAAACGATGCACCAGTTCGGTCCAGAAACGAAAGGAACGCACCCAATCCACTTTTTTATACCCAATACCGATGTTTGGTTTATTTTGGTCAGTTTCATTACTCTGCCGCAAACCATGTGGGGCTTGCATTAGATGCACCGATTTGGGCCGGAAACGAAACGATGCACTGGTTCGGGCCAGAAACGAAAGGAAAGCACCCAATCCACTTTTTTGGACCAATAGTGTTGTTTTGGTTCATTTTCGTTACTTTCGGTACAGTTCCAAAAACCATGCCGAATCCACCGATTCGGACCAGAAACGAAACGATGCACCTGTTCGGCCCATAAATGAAAGGAACGCACCCAATCCACTTTTTGGACCCAATAGTGATGTTTTGGTTCGTTTGGTCAGTTTCATTATTGTGCTTAAAACCATGCTGGGGTTGCACTTAATGTATTGATTCGGGCCGGAAATGAAATGATGCACTGGTTCAGTCCGGAAAACGAAAGGAAAGCACTCAATCCACTTTTTTGGACCAATAGTAATGTTTTCGTTCATTTTGGTCATTTTCGTTACTGTGCTGAAAACCATGCCGGGGTTGCATTTAATGCATCGATTTGTGCCAGAAACGAAATGATGCAATGGTTCGGTCCCGAAACAAAAGGAACGCACCCAAACCACTTTTTTGGACCCAATACTGATGTTTTGGTTCGTTTTTATCACTTTCGTTACTGTGCCGAAAACCATGCCGGGGTTGCATTTAATGCAACGTTTCGGGTCGAAAATAAAAAGACGCACCGGTTTAGACAAGAAATGAAAGGAACGCACTCAATCCACTTTTTTGGACCCAATAGTGATGTTTTAGTTCATTTTGCTCACTTTCGTTACTGTGATGAAAACCATGCTGGGGTTGCATTTAATGCTCTGATTCAGGCCGGAAACTTATCGATGCACCGGTTCGGGAAAGAAATGAAAGGAACGCACCCAATCCACTTTTTTGGACCAATAGTGTTGTTTTGGTTCATTTTCGTTACTTTCGGTATTGTTCCAAAAAGCATGCCAGGTTGGCATTAAATGCACCGATTCGGGCCGGAAACGAAACGATGCATCGGTTCGGTCCAGATATGAAAGTTACGCACTCGATCCACTTTTTTTTGACCCAATAGTGATGTTTTAGTTCATTTTGGTCACTTTCGTTACTGTGACGAAAACCATGTCGGGGTTGCATTTAATGCTCCGATTTAGGCCGGAAACTTAATGATGCACCGGTTCGGGTAAGAAACAAAAGGAACATACCCAATCCACTTTTTTGGAACAATAGTGATGTTTTGGTTCATTTTCGTTACTTTCATTACTATGCAAAAAACCATGCCGGGGTTGCATTAAATGCACTGGTTCAGGCCGGAAACGAAACGATGCACCAGTTCGGTCCAGAAACGAAAGGAACGCACTCAATCCACTTTTTTGGACCAAATACTGGTGTTTGGTTCATTTTTCTCTCTTTTCATTACTCTGCCGAAAACCATGCGGGGGTTGCATTAGATGCACCAATTCGGGAAGGAAACGAAATGATGCACCGGTTCGGGCCAGAAATGAAAGGAATGCACCCAATCCACTTTTTTCGACCAATAGTGATGTTTTGGTTCATTTTTGTTACTTTCGGTACAGTTCGAAAAACCGTGCCGAATTCACCGATTCGGGCCGGAAACGAAACGATGCACCTGTTCGGCCCAATAGTGATAGGAACGCACCCAATTCACTTTTTTGGACCCAATACTGATATTTTGATTCATTTTACCAGTTTCGTTACTGTGCCGAAAACCATGCCGGGGTTGCATTAAATGCACCAATTCAGGTCGAAAGCGAATAAATGTTGCGGTTCGGGCCAGAAAAGAAAGGAATGCACTCAATCCACTTTTTTGGACCCAGTAGTGATGTTTTAGTTCGTTTGGGTCACCTTCTTTACTGTGCTGAAAACCATTCCGGGGTTGCATTTAATACTCTGATTCGGGCCGGAATCTAAACGAAGCACCGGTTCAGGCCAGAAAAGAAAGGAATGCACCTAATCCACTTTTTTGGACCTAGTAGTGATGTTTTGGTTCGTTTTGGTCACTTTCGTTACTGTGACGAAAACCATGCCGGGGTTGCATTAAATGCACCAATTCGGATCAAAAGCGAAAAAATGATGCGGTTCGGGTCAGAAAAGACAGGAACGCACTCAATCCTCTTTTTTGGACCAAATAGTGATGTTTTAGTTCGTTTTGGTCACTTTCTTTACTATGCTGAAAACCATGCCGGGTTGCATTTAAAATTCCGATTTGGGCCGGAAACGAAACGATGCAACGGTTCGAGCCAGAAAAGAAAGGAACGCACTCAATTCACTTTTTTGGACCAAATAGTGATGTTTTCATTCATTTTGGTAACTTTCGTTAGTATGCTGAAAACCATGCCGGGGTTGCATTAAATGCATCGATTCAGGCCGAAAATGAAAAGATGCTCCTGTTCAGGCCAGAAATGAAAGTAACGCACCAATTCCATTCTTTTGGACCCAATAGTGATGTTTTGGATCATTGTGGTCACTTTCGTTACTGTGCTAAAAACCATGCCTAGGTTGCGTTTCATGCACCGATTTGGGCCGGAAACGAAATGATGCACCAGTTCGGTACCGAAACAAAAGGAACGCATCCGATCCACTTTTTTGAACCCAATACTGATGTTTTAGTTCATTTTTATCACTTTCGTTACTATGCCGAAAACCATGCCGGGGTTGCATTTAATGCACCGTTTCTGGTCGGAAATGAAAAGATGCACCGGCTCGGTCCAGAAATGAAAGGAACGCACTCGATTCACTTTTTTGGACCCAATAGTGATTTTTTAGTTCGTTTTGGTCACTTTCGTTACTGTGATGAAAAACATGCCGGGGTTGCATTTAATGCTCCGATTCAGGCCGGAAACTTAACGATGCACCGGTTCGGGTAAAAAACAAAAGGAACATACCCAATCCACTTTTTTGGAACAATAGTGATGTTTTGGTTCATTTTCATTACTTTCATTACTATGCAAAAAACCATGCCGGGGTTGCATTAAATGCACCGGTTCGGGCCGGAAACGAAACGATGCACCACTTCGGTCCAGAAACGAAAGAAACGCACTCAATCCACTTTTTTGGACCAAATACTGATGTTTGGTTCGTTTTGGTCTGTTTCATTACTCTGCCGAAAACCATGCGGGGGTTGCATTAGATGCACCAATTCGGGAAGGAAACGAAACGATGCACCGGTTCGGGCCAGAAACGAAAGGAATGCACCCAATCCACTTTTGTGGACCAATAATGATGTTTTGGTTCATTTTCGTTACTTTCGGTACAGTTCCAAAAACCATGCCGAATCCACCGATTCGGGCCGGAAACGAAACGATGCACCTGTTCGGCCTAATAGTGATAGGAACGCACCCAATTCACTTTTTTGGACCCAATACTGATGTTTTGATTCGTTTTACCAGTTTCGTTACTGTGCCAAAAACCATGCTGGGGTTGCATTAAATGCCCCAATTCAGGTCGAAAGCGAAAAAATGTTGCGGTTCGGGCCAGAAAAGAAACGAATGCACTCAATCCACTTTTTTGGACCCAATAGTGATGTTTTAGTTCGTTTGGGTCACCTTCGTTACTGTGCTGAAAACCATTCCGGGGTTGCATTTAATACTCTGATTCGGGCCGGAATCTAAACGATGCACCGGTTCAGGCCAGAAAAGAAAGGAACGCACTCAATTCACTTTTTTGGACCCAATAGTGATGTTTTCATTCATTTTGGTCACTTTCGTTAGTATGCATGAAAACCATGCCGGGGTTGCATTAAATGCATCGATTCGGGCCAAAAATGAAAAGATGCTCCTGTTTAGGCCAGAAATGAAAGTAACACACCAATTCCATTCTTTTGGACCCAATAGTGATGTTTTGGTTCATTGTGGTCACTTTCGTTACTGTGCTAAAAACCATGCCTAGGTTGCGCTTCATGCACCGACTTGGGCCGGAAACGAAATGATGCACCAGTTCGGTCCCGAAACAAAAGGAACACATCCGATCCACTTTTTTGAACCCAATACTGATGTTTTGGTTCATTTTTATCACTTTCGTTACTATGCCGAAAACCATGCCGGGGTTGCATTTAATGCACCGTTTCGGGTCAGAAATGAAAAGATGCACCGGCTCGGTCCAGAAATGAAAGGAACGCACTCGATCCACTTTTTTGGACCCAATAGTGATTTTTTAGTTCGTTTTAGTCACTTTCATTACTGTGATGAAAACCATGCCGGGGTTGCATTTAATGCTCCGATTCAGGCCGAAAACTTAACGAGGCACCGGTTCGGGTAAGAAATGAAAGGAACGTACAAAATCCATTTTTTTGGACCAATAGTGATGTTTTGGTTCAGTTTTGTTACTTTCATTACTGTACAAAAACCATGCCGGGGTTGCATTAAATGCACCAGTTCGGGCCGGAAACGAAACGATGCACCAGTTCGGTCCAGAAACGAAAGGAACACACCCAATCCACTTTTTATACCAAATACCGATGTTTGGTTCATTTTGGTCAGTTTTATTACTCTGCCGAAAACCATGCGGGGCTTTCATTAGATGCACCAATTCGGGCCGGAAACGAAATGATGCACCGGTTCGGGCCAGAAACGAAAGGAATGCACCCAATCCACTTTTTGGACCAATAGTGTTGTTTTGGTTCATTTTTGTTACTTTCGGTACAGTTCAAAAAACCATGACGAATTCACCGATTCGGGCCAGAAACGAAACGATGCACCTGTTTGGCCCTGAAATGAAAGAAACACACCCAATCCACTTTTTTGGACCCAATAGTGATGTTTTAGTTCGTTTTGCTCACTTTCGTTACTGTGATGAAAACCATGCCGGGGTTGCATTTAATGCTCTGATTCAGGCCGGAAACTTATCGATGCACAGGTTCGGGTAAGAAACGAAAGGAACGTACCCAATCCACTTTTTTTGGACCAATAGTGATGTTTTGGTTTATTTTCATTACTTTCATTACTGTGCCAAAAACCATGTCGGGGTGGCATTAAATGCACCGGTTCGGGCCGGAAACGAAACGATGCACCAGTTCGGTCCAGAAATGAAAGGAATGCACTCAATCAACTTTTTTGGACCCAATACTGATGTTTGGTTCATTTTCGTCGGTTTCGTTATTGTACCGAAAACCATGCGGGGGTTGCATTAGATGCACCGATTCGGGCCGGAAACGAAACGATGCACCGGTTCGGTCCAGAAATGAAAGGAACGCACTCGATCCACTTTTTTGGACCCAATAGTGATGTTTTAGTTCATTTTGGTCACTTTCGTTACTGTGGCGAAACCATGCCGGGGTTGCATTTAATGCTCCGATTCAGGCCGGAAACTTAACGATGCACCGGTTCGGGTAAGAAACGAAAGGAACATCAAAATCCACTTTTTTGGACTGATAGTGATGTTTTGGTTCATTTTCGTTACTTTCGTTACTGTGCCAAAAACCATGCGGGGGTTGCATTAGATGCACCAATTCGGGCCGGAAACGAAACGATGCACCGGTTCGGGCCAGAAACGAAAGGAATGCATCCAATCCACTTTTTTGGACCAATAGTGATGTTTTGGTTCATTTTCGTTACTTTCGGTACAGTTCCAAAAAACATGCCGAATCCACCGATTCGGGCCGGAAACGAAACGATGCACTTGTTCGCCCCAATAGTGATAGGAATGCACCCAATCCACTTTTTTGGACCCAATCTGATGTGTTGATTCGTTTTACCAGTTTGGTTACTATGCCAAAAACCATGTCGGGGTTGCATTAAATGCACCAATTCAGGTCGAAAGCGAAAAAATGCTGCGGTTCCAGCCAGAAAAGAAAGGAATGCACTCAATCCACTTTTTTGGACCCAATAGTGATGTTTTAGTTCGTTTGGGTCACCTTTTTTACTGTGCTGAAAACCATGCCGGGTTGCATTTAATACTCCGATTTGGGCCGGAAACGAAACGATGCACCGGTTCGGGCCAGAAAAGAAAGGAACGCACTCAATTCACTTTTTTGGACCCAATAGTGATGTTTTCATTTATTTTGGTCACTTTCGTTAGTATGCTGAAAACCATGCCGGGGTTGCATTAAATGCATCGATTCGGGCCGAAAACGAAAAGATTCTCCTGTTCAGGCCAGAAATGAAAGTAACACACCAAATCCATTCTTTTGGACCCAATAGTGATGTTTTGGTTCATTGTGGTCACTTTTGTCACTGTGCTGAAAACCATGCCTGGGTTGCATTTAATGCACCGATTTGGGCTGGAAACGAAATGATGCACCAGTTTAGTCCCGAAACAAAAGGAACGCATCCGATCCACTTTTTCGGACCCAATACTGATGTTTTGGTTCGTTTTTATCACTTTCGTTACTATGCCGAAAACCATGCCGGGGTTGTATTTAATGCACCGTTTCGGGTCGAAAATGAAAAGATGCACCGGTTCAGTCCAGAAATGAAACGAAACGCACTCAATCCACTTTTTTGGACCCAATAGTGATGTTTTAGTTCGTTTGCTCACTTTCGTTACTGTGATGAAAACCATGCCGGGGTTGCATTTAATGCTCCGATTTAGGCCAGAAACTTATTGATGCACCGGTTCAGGTAAGTAACGAAAGTAACGTACCCAAACCACTTTTTTGGATCAATTGTGATATTTTGGTTTATTTTTGTTACTTTCATTACACTGCGAAAAATCATGCCGGGGTGGCATTAAATGCACTGGTTCGAGCCGGAAACGAAACGATGCACTAGTTTGGTCCAGAAATGAAACGAACAAACTCAATCCACTTTTTTGGACCCAATACTGATGTTTAGTTCATTTTGGTCAGTTTCATTACTCTGCCGAAAACCATGCGGGGGTTGCATTAGATGCACCGATTCAGGCTGGAAATGAAACGATGCACCGGTTCCGGCCAGAAACAAAAGGAATGCACCCAATCCACTTTTCTGGACCAATAGTGATGTTTTGGTTCATTTTCGTTACTTTCGTTATAGTTCCAAAAACCATGCCGAATCCACCGATTCGGGCCGGAAACAAAACGATGCACCTGTTCGGCCCAGAAATGGAAGGAACACACCCAATCCACTTTTTGGACCCAATAGTGATGTTTTGGTTCGTTTGGTCAGTTTCGTTATTGTGCTGAAAACCATGTAGGGGTTGCACTTAATGCACTGATTCGGGCCGGAAATGAAATGTTGCACCGGTTCAGTCCGGAAACGAAAGGAACGCACCCAATCCACTTTTTCGGACCAATAGTAATATTTTCGTTCATTTTGGTCAGTTTCATTATTGTGCTGAAAACCATGCCGGGGTTGCATTCAATGCACCCATTTGGGCCGGAAACGAAATGATGCACCAGTTCGGTCCCCAAACGAAAGGAACGCACCCAATCCACTTTTTTGGACCCAATACTGATGTTTTGGTTCATTTTATCAGTTTCGTTACTGTGCCGAAAACCATACCGGGGTTGCATTAAATGCACCAATTCGGGTCGAAAGCGAAAAAATGCCGCGGTTTGGGCCAGAAAAGAGAGGAATGCACTCAATCCTTTTTTGGACCCAATAGTGATGTTTTAGTTTGTTTCGGTCACTCTCTTTACTGTGTTGAAAACCATGCCGGGGTTGCATTTAATACTCCGATTCGGGCCAAAAACGAAACGATGCACCGGTTCGGTCCAGAAAAGAAAAGAACGCACTCAATCCACTTTTTTGGACCCAATACTGATGTTTGGTTCATTTTGGTCAGTTTCATTATTCTACCGAAAATCATGCGGGGGTTGCATTAGATGCACCGGTTCGGGCCAGAAATGAAAGGAATAGTGATGTTTTGGTTCATTTTCGTTACTTTCAGTATTGTTCCAAAAACCATGCCGAATCCACCGATTCGGCCCGGAAACGAAACGATGCACCGGTTTGGTCCAGAAATGAAAGGAACGCACTCGATCCACTTTTTTGGACCCAATAGTGTTGTTTTAGTTCATTTTGGTCACTTTCTTTATTGTGACGAAAACCAGGCCGGGGTTGCATTTAATGCTTCGATTCAGGCCAGAAATGAAACGACGCAACAGTTCGGTCCAGAAATAAAAGGAACGCACTCAATCCACTTTTTTGGACCCAATACTGATGTTTGGTTCATTTTCGTCAGTTTCAATATTCTACCGAAAACCATTCGGGGGTTGCATTAGATGCACCGATTCGGGCCGAAAACGAAACGATGCACCGGTTCGGGCCAGAAACGAAAGCAATGCACCCAATCCACTTTTTTTGACCAATAGTGATGTTTTGGTTCATTTTCGTTACTTTCATTACTATGCCAAAAACCATGCCCGGGTTGCATTAAATGCACCGGTTCAGGCCGGAAACGAAACGATGCACCAGTTCGGTCCAGAAATGAAAGGGACGCACTCAATCCACTTTTTTGGACCCAATACTGATGGTTGTTCATTTTTGTCGGTTTCATTATTCTACCAAAAACCATGCGGGGGGTTGCATTAGATGCACCGATTCGGGCCGGAAACGAAACGATGCACCGGTTCGGGCTAGAAACGAAAGGAATGCACCCAATCCACTTTTTTGGACCAATAGTGATGTTTTGTTTCATTTTCGTTACTTTCATTACTATGCCAAAAACCATGCCGGGGTTGCATTAAATGCACCGGTTAAGGCCGGAAACGAAACGATGCACCGGTTCGGTCCAGAAACGAAAGGAACGCACTCAATCCACTTTTTTGGACGAAATACTGATGTTTGGTTCATTTTGGTCAGTTTCATTACTCTGCCGAAAACCATGTGGGGGTTGCATTAGATGCACCAATTCGGGCCGGAAACGAAACGATGCACCGGTTCGGGCCAGAAACGAAAGGAATGCATCCAATCCACTTTTTTGGACCAATAGTGATGTTTTGGTTCATTTTCGTTACTTTCGGTACAGTTCCAAAAACCATGCCGAATCCACCGATTCGGGCCGGAAACGAAACGATGCACTTGTTCGCCCCAATAGTGATAGGAATGCACCCAATCCACTTTTTTGGACCCAATCTGATGTTTTGATTCGTTTTACCAGTTTGGTTACTATGCCAAAAACCATGCCGGGGTTGCATTAAATGCACCAATTCAGGTCGAAAGCGAAAAAATGCTGCGGTTCCGGCCAGAAAAGAAAGGAATGCACTCAATCCACTTTTTTGGACCCAATAGTGATGTTTTAGTTCGTTTGGGTCACCTTTTTTACTGTGCTAAAAACCATGCCGGGTTGCATTTAATACTCCGATTTGGGCCGGAAACGAAACGATGCACCGGCTCGGGCCAGAAAAGAAAGGAACGCACTCAATTCACTTTTTTGGACCCAATAGTGATGTTTTCATTTATTTTGGTCACTTTCGTTAGTATGCTGAAAACCATGCCGGGGTTGCATTAAATGCATCGATTCGGGCCGAAAACGAAAAGATTCTCCTGTTCAGGCCAGAAATGAAAGTAACACACCAAATCCATTCTTTTGGACCCAATAGTGATGTTTTGGTTCATTGTGGTCACTTTTGTCACTGTGCTGAAAACCATGCCTGGGTTGCTTTTAATGCACCGATTTGGGCTGGAAACGAAATGATGCACCAGTTTAGTCCCGAAACAAAAGGAACGCATCCGATCCACTTTTTCGAACCCAATACTGATGTTTTGGTTCGTTTTTATCACTTTCATTACTATGCCGAAAACCATGCCGGGGTTGTATTTAATGCACCGTTTCGGGTCGAAAATGAAAAGATGCACCGGTTCAGTCCAGAAATGAAACGAACGCACTCAATCCACTTTTTTGGACCCAATAGTGATGTTTTAGTTCGTTTGCTCACTTTCGTTACTGTGATGAAAACCATGCCGGGGTTGCATTTAATGCTCTGATTTAGGCCGGAAACTTATTGATGCACCGGTTCAGGTAAGTAACGAAAGTAACGTACCCAAACCACTTTTTTGGATCAATTGTGATATTTTGGTTTATTTTTGTTACTTTCATTACACTGCGAAAAATCATGCCGGGGTGGCATTAAATGCACTGGTTCGAGCCGGAAACGAAACGATGCACTAGTTTGGTCCAGAAATGAAACGAACAAACTCAATCCACTTTTTTGGACCCAATACTGATGTTTAGTTCATTTTGGTCAGTTTCATTACTCTGCCGAAAACCATGCGGGGGTTGCATTAGATGCACCGATTCGGGCTGGAAATGAAACGATGCACCGGTTCCGGACAGAAACAAAAGGAATGCACCCAATCCACTTTTCTGGACCAATAGTGATGTTTTGGTTCATTTTCGTTACTTTCGTTATAGTTCCAAAAACCATGCCGAATCCACCGATTCGGGCCGGAAACAAAACGATGCACCTGTTCGGCCCAGAAATTGAAGGAACACACCCAATCCACTTTTTGGACCCAATAGTGATGTTTTGGTTCGTTTGGTCAGTTTCGTTATTGTGCTGAAAACCATGTAGGGGTTGCACTTAATGCACTGATTCGGGCCGGAAATGAAATGTTGCACCGGTTCAGTCCGGAAACGAAAGGAACGCACCCAATCCACTTTTTCGGACCAATAGTAATATTTTCGTTCATTTTGGTCAGTTTCATTATTGTGCTGAAAACCATGCCGGGGTTGCATTCAATGCACCCATTTGGGCCGGAAACGAAATGATGCACCAGTTCGGTCCCCAAACGAAAGGAACGCACCCAATCCACTTTTTTGGACCCAATACTGATGTTTTGGTTCATTTTATCAGTTTCGTTACTGTGCCGAAAACCATACCGGGGTTGCATTAAATGCACCAATTCGGGTCGAAAGCGAAAAAATGCCGCGGTTTGGGCCAGAAAAGAGAGGAACGCACTCAATCCTTTTTTGGACCCAATAGTGATGTTTTAGTTTGTTTCGGTCACTCTCTTTACTGTGTTGAAAACCATGCCGGGGTTGCATTTAATACTCCGATTCGGGCCAAAAACGAAACGATGCACCGGTTCGGTCCAGAAAAGAAAAGAACGCACTCAATCCACTTTTTTGGACCCAATACTGATGTTTGGTTCATTTTGGTCAGTTTCATTATTCTACCGAAAATCATGCGGGGGTTGCATTAGATGCACCGGTTCGGGCCAGAAATGAAAGGAATAGTGATGTTTTGGTTCATTTTCGTTACTTTCAGTATTGTTCCAAAAACCATGCCGAATCCACCGATTCGGCCCGGAAACGAAACGATGCACCGGTTTGGTCCAGAAATGAAAGGAACGCACTCGATCCACTTTTTTGGACCCAATAGTGTTGTTTTAGTTCATTTTGGTCACTTTCTTTATTGTGACGAAAACCAGGCCGGGGTTGCATTTAATGCTTCGATTCAGGCCGGAAATGAAACGACGCAATAGTTCGGTCCAGAAATAAAAGGAACGCACTCAATCCACTTTTTTGGACCCAATACTGATGTTTGGTTCATTTTCGTCAGTTTCAATATTCTACCGAAAACCATGCGGGGGTTGCATTAGATGCACCGATTCGGGCCGAAAACGAAACGATGCACCGGTTCGGGCCAGAAACGAAAGCAATGCACCCAATCCCCTTTTTTTGACCAATAGTGATGTTTTGGTTCATTTTCGTTACTTTCATTACTATGCCAAAAACCATGCCCGGGTTGCATTAAATGCACCGGTTCAGGCCGGAAACGAAACGATGCACCAGTTCGGTCCAGAAATGAAAGGGACGCACTCAATCCACTTTTTTGGACCCAATACTGATGGTTGTTCATTTTTGTCGGTTTCATTATTCTACCAAAAACCATGCGGGGGGTTGCATTAGATGCACCGATTCGGGCCGGAAACGAAACGATGCACCGGTTCGGGCTAGAAACGAAAGGAATGCACCCAATCCACTTTTTTGGACCAATAGTGATGTTTTGTTTCATTTTCGTTACTTTCATTACTATGCCAAAAACCATGCCGGGGTTGCATTAAATGCACCGGTTAAGGCCGGAAACGAAACGATGCACCGGTTCGGTCCAGAAACGAAAGGAACGCACTCAATCCACTTTTTTGGACGAAATACTGATGTTTGGTTCATTTTGGTCAGTTTCATTACTCTGCCGAAAACCATGTGGGGGTTGCATTAGATGCACCAATTCGGGCCGGAAACGAAACGATGCACCGGTTCGGGCCAGAAACGAAAGGAATGCATCCAATCCACTTTTTTGGACCAATAGTGATGTTTTGGTTCATTTTCGTTACTTTCGGTACAGTTCCAAAAACCATGCCGAATCCACCGATTCGGGCCGGAAACGAAACGATGCACTTGTTCGCCCCAATAGTGATAGGAATGCACCCAATCCACTTTTTTGGACCCAATCTGATGTTTTGATTCGTTTTACCAGTTTGGTTACTATGCCAAAAACCATGCCGGGGTTGCATTAAATGCACCAATTCAGGTCGAAAGCGAAAAAATGCTGCGGTTCCGGCCAGAAAAGAAAGGAATGCACTCAATCCACTTTTTTGGACCCAATAGTGATGTTTTAGTTCGTTTGGGTCACCTTTTTTACTGTGCTAAAAACCATGCCGGGTTGCATTTAATACTCCGATTTGGGCCGGAAACGAAACGATGCACCGGCTCGGGCCAGAAAAGAAAGGAACGCACTCAATTCACTTTTTTGGACCCAATAGTGATGTTTTCATTTATTTTGGTCACTTTCGTTAGTATGCTGAAAACCATGCCGGGGTTGCATTAAATGCATCGATTCGGGCCGAAAACGAAAAGATTCTCCTGTTCAGGCCAGAAATGAAAGTAACACACCAAATCCATTCTTTTGGACCCAATAGTGATGTTTTGGTTCATTGTGGTCACTTTTGTCACTGTGCTAAAAACCATGCCTGGGTTGCTTTTAATGCACCGATTTGGGCTGGAAACGAAATGATGCACCAGTTTAGTCCCGAAACAAAAGGAACGCATCCGATCCACTTTTTCGAACCCAATACTGATGTTTTGGTTCGTTTTTATCACTTTCATTACTATGCCGAAAACCATGCCGGGGTTGTATTTAATGCACCGTTTCGGGTCGAAAATGAAAAGATGCACCGGTTCAGTCCAGAAATGAAACGAACGCACTCAATCCACTTTTTTGGACCCAATAGTGATGTTTTAGTTCGTTTGCTCACTTTCGTTACTGTGATGAAAACCATGCCGGGGTTGCATTTAATGCTCTGATTTAGGCCGGAAACTTATTGATGCACCGGTTCAGGTAAGTAACGAAAGTAACGTACCCAAACCACTTTTTTGGATCAATTGTGATATTTTGGTTTATTTTTGTTACTTTCATTACACTGCGAAAAATCATGCCGGGGTGGCATTAAATGCACTGGTTCGAGCCGGAAACGAAACGATGCACTAGTTTGGTCCAGAAATGAAACGAACAAACTCAATCCACTTTTTTGGACCCAATACTGATGTTTAGTTCATTTTGGTCAGTTTCATTACTCTGCCGAAAACCATGTGGGGGTTGCATTAGATGCACCGATTCGGGCTAGAAATGAAACGATGCACCGGTTCGGGCCAGAAACAAAAGGAATGCACCCAATCCACTTTTCTAGACCAATAGTGATGTTTTGGTTCATTTTCGTTACTTTCGTTATAGTTCCAAAAACCATGCCGAATCCACCGATTCGAGCCGGAAACAAAACGATGCACCTGTTCGGCCCAGAAATGGAAGGAACACACCCAATCCACTTTTTGGACCCAATAGTGATGTTTTGGTTCCTTTGGTCAGTTTAGTTATTGTGCCGAAAACCATGCCAGGGTTGCATTAAATGCACCAATTTGGGTCGAAAGTGAAAAAATGATCCGGTTTGGGCCAGAAAAAAAAGGAACGCACTAAATCCACTTTTTTGGACCCAATACTGATGTTTTGGTTCATTTTTATCGCTTTCGTTACTATGCTGAAAACCATGCAGGGGTTGCATTTAATGCACCGTTTCGAGTCGGAAATGAAAACATGCACCGGTTCGGTCCAGAAATGAAAGGAACGCACTAGATCCACTTTTTGGTCCCAATAGTGATGTTTTAGTTCATTTTGGTCAGTTTCCTTACTGTGATGAAAACCATGCCGGGGTTGCATTTAATGCTCCGATTCAGGCCAGAAACTTAATCATGCACCGGTTCGGGTAAGAAATGAAAGGAACGTACCCAATACACTTTTTTGGACCAATAGTGATGTTTTGGTTCATTTTCGTTACTTTCAGTACTATGCCAATAACCATGCCGGGGTTGCATTAAATGCACCGGTTCGGGCTGGAAACGAAACGATGCACCAGTTCGGTCCAGAAACGAAAGGAACGCACCCAATCCACTTTTTTGGACCAAATACTGATGTTTGGTTCATTTTGGTCAGTTTCATTACTCTGCCAAAAACCATGCGGGGGTTGCATTAGATGCACCGATTCGGGTCGGAAACAAAACGATGCACCGGTTCGGGCCAGAAACGAAAGGTATGCATCCAATCCACTTTTTTGGACCAATAGTGATGTTTTGGTTCATTTTCGTTACTTTCTGTACAGTTCCAAAAACCATGCCGAATCTACCGATTCAGACCGAAAACGAAACGATGCACCTGTCCGGCCCATAAATGAAAGGAACGCACCCAATCCACTTTTTTGGACCCAATAGTGATGTTTTGGTTCGTTTTGGTCACTTTCGTTACTGTGCCGAAAACCATGCTGGGGTTGCATTAAATGCACCAATTCGGGTCGAAAGCGAAAAAATGCTGCGGTTTGGGCCAGAAAAGAGAGGAACGCACTCAATCCTCTGTTTTGGATGCAATAGTGATGTTTTAGTTCATTCTGGTCAATTTCTTTACTATGATGAAAACCATGCCGGGGTTGCATTTAATGCTCCGATTCAGGGCAGAAACTTAACGATGCACCGGTTCGGGTAAGAAATGAAAGGAACGTACCCAATACACTTTTTTGGACCAATAGTGATGTTTTGGTTCATTTTTGTTACTTTCATTACTATGCCAAAAACCATGCCGGGGTTGCATTAAATGCACCGGTTCGGGCCGGAAATGAAACGATGCACCAGTTCGGTCCAGAAACGAAAGGAACGCACCCAATCCACCTTTTTGGACCAAATACTGATGTTTGGTTCATTTTGGTCAGTTTTATTACTCTGCCGAAAACCATGCGGGGGTTGCATTAGATGCACCGATTCGGGTCGGAAACAAAACGATGCACCGGTTCGGGCCAGAAACGAAATGAATGCATCCAATCCACTTTTTTGGACCAATAGTGATGTTTTGGTTCATTTTCGTTACGTTCTGTACAGTTCCAAACACCATGCCGAATCTACCGATTCGGACCGAAAACGAAACGATGCACCTGTCCGGCCCAGAAATGAAAGGAACGCACCCAATCCACTTTTTTGGACCCAATAGTGATGTTTTGGTTCGTTTGGTCAGTTTCGTTACTGTGCTGAAAACCATGCTGTGGTTGCACTTAATGCACTGATTCGAGCCAGAAATGAAATGATGCACCGGTTCAGTCCGGAAATGAAAGGAACGCACCCAATCCACTTTGTTGGACCATAGTAATGTTTTCATTCATTTTGGTCATTTTTGTTACTATGCCGAAAACCATGCCGGGGTTGCATTTAATGCACCGATTTGGGCCGGAAACAAAATGATGCACTGGTTCGGTCCCCAAACGAAAGGAACGCACCCAGTCCACTTTTTTGGACTCAATACTGATGTTTTGGTTCGGTTTATCAGTTTCGTTACTGTGCCGAAACCATGCTGGGGTTGCATTAATTGCACCAATTCGGGTCGAAAGCGAAAAAATGATCCGGTTTGGGCCAGAAAAAAAAGGAACGCACTGAATCCACTTTTTTGGACCCAATACTGATGTTTTGGTTCATTTTTATCACTTTCGTTACTATGCTGAAAACCATGCCGGGGTTGCATTTAATGCACCGTTTCGGGTCGGAAATGAAAACATGCACCGGTTCAGTCCAGAAATGAAAGGAACGCACTAGATCCACTTTTTGGTCCCAATAGTGATGTTTTAGTTCATTTTGGTCAGTTTCCTTACTGTGATGAAAACCATGCCGGGGTTGCATTTAATGCTCCGATTCAGGCCGGAAACTTAATCATGCACCGGTTCGGGTAAGAAACGAAAGGGACGTACCCAATCCACTTTTTTGGACCAATAGTGATGTTTTGGTTCATTTTTGTTACTTTCTTTACTATGCCAAAAACCATGCCAGGGTTGCATTAAATGCACCGGTTCGGGCCGGAAACGAAACGATGCACCAGTTCGGTCCAAAAATGAAAGGAACGCACCCAATCCACTCTTTTCGACCAAATACTGATGTTTTGGTTCATTTTTTATCACTTTTGTTACTGTTGGCACTCCTTACGGCCTATAGATAAATCCGCAAGCGGACGGATACCGATGTAGCTTTCACCCGGGAGTATTCCAAGGTATCGATTTCCACGGGGAACGAAAAGTGTACTAATCCTAAACTAAGTTGTCCTAGGTAGATGGAGTGGATGAATGAATTGGATGAGGTGGATGACGAGAACAAGGAGAGAAGAGAAGAGGTAGGAGGGTAGAGAGGGTACAGGTCTGGTAAGGGTATTCTACCGATTGACTGAGCAGAGCAGAAGATACAGATAGATACTTGCTTCGGGACTACAGAGCCTCCGACTCACAGAAAGGGATGAGAAGGGGTGTCGGTTACCCTGAACCTTGGGTCCTAGGACACCGGAACTAACGTGATGGACTACGAAGACCGAAAGGGCTGTCACCACCTTACGGCTACCACCTCCGTTGCGACGGGCAGAAACTAAGGTTACTAGCAAGCCTAGGAACCACTCCTACACTAGTCAATAACTAGTTATCTCCTATAGCAAGATAAGCACCCAAGCTAAGCAACCAGTACACAGTTATACCAATCAACTAAGCATTGAACGAAGAACGAGACAAGTATATAAATGTAAGAACTGAATGCTCAATTAATCAGAGAGAGATACAAGAGTTACCAGACATGACCCGGATGTCACTCGAAGCAGAGCCGCATCCGTAGAGGTACAGCGGGAAGAGGGGCCGACACTCCGGCTCCTCTCCGGGACGCTCACCTCTCCTCTCTCCCTATTCTACTGATACAAGTGGCGGAACTTGGCAACGCTCACTCTACTCTTTGTGTTGTGTTTGATACAAAGTGTATGCCACTACTTATATAGGTGTCCTAAGGCGGTTTGGAGTGGAGTAACCGCCAAGGGATCCAGGGGATATTCCCTGTTGATTCGGGCGAAGAGACCGGGTTCGGCCGAACAGGTCGGTTCGGCCGAACCCCTGGATCCACCGCCTTGGCTATGGACGGCATGGATGCACTCCTGGAGGCGGTTGGTGCATTGGGGGTGCCCCCCGTGCACCTGGACCCCTTGGGCTGGCCTCTGGTGCTTGGGGTTTGAGTTTATTCGGCCTAGGATGACGTGTCAGTGCTCCAGGATGTGTTGGCGGTCGTCCACGTGTCGTGTGTTGTCGTTTGGTTGACGTGGACGGCTCCCGCTGGCCTGTACGGCTAAGGGGGGTAACCGGCCGAACGTGTCATTCGGCCGAATTGGTCATTTCCGACCCCTATAGCACGTATTTGTAGATATTGTACCTGCATAAGCAGCACTCACCAAAACTCGTGGAACTTTATTAGAACTAAAACCTAAGTACATGGAATGTTACATAAAGCCTCTTTTATTCCCGAGTGTTGGTGGTCGAAGTTGGGTTGTAACGACCGCCAAATGTTACTGTGCCGAAAACCATGCGGGGGTTGCATTAGATGCACCGATCCGGGCCGAAAACGAAACGATGCACCGGTTCGGGCCAGAAACGAAAGCAATGCACCCAATCCACTTTTTTTGACCAATAGTGATATTTTGGTTCATTTTCGTTACTTTCATTACTATGCCAAAAACCATGCCCGGGTTGCATTAAATGCACCGGTTCAGGCCGGAAACGAAACGATGCACCAGTTCGGTCCAGAAATGAAAGGGACGCACTCAATCTAATTTTTTGGACCCAATACTGATGTTTGTTCATTTTTGTCTGTTTCATTATTCTACCAAAAACCATGCGAGGGGTTGCATTAGATGCACCGATTCGGGCCGGAAACGAAACGATGCACCGGTTCGGGCTAGAAACGAAAGGAATGCACCCAATCCACTTTTTTGGACCAATAGTGATTTTTTGGTTCATTTTCGTTACTTTCATTACTATGCCAAAAACCATGCCGGGGTTGCATTAAATGCACCGGTTCAGGCCGGAAACGAAACGATGCACCGGTTCGGTCCAGAAATGAAAGGAACGCACTCAATCCACTTTTTTGGACGAAATACTGATGTTTGGTTCATTTTGGTCAGTTTCATTACTCTGCCGAAAACCATGCGGGGGTTGCATTAGATGCACCAATTCGGGCCGGAAACGAAACGATGCACCGGTTCGGGCCAGAAACGAAAGGAATGCATCCAATCCACTTTTTTGGACCAATAGTGATGTTTTGGTTCATTTTCGTTACTTTCGGTACAGTTCCAAAAACCATGCCGAATCCACCGATTCGGGCCGGAAACGAAACGATGCACTTGTTCGCCCCAATAGTGATAGGAATGCACCCAATCCACTTTTTTGGACCCAATCTGATGTTTTGATTCGTTTTACCAGTTTGGTTACTATGCCAAAAACCATGTCGGGGTTGCATTAAATGCACCAATTCAGGTCGAAAGCGAAAAAATGCTGCGGTTCCGGCCAGAAAAGAAAGGAATGCACTCAATCCACTTTTTTGGACCCAATAGTGATGTTTTAGTTCGTTTGGGTCACCTTTTTTACTGTGCTAAAAACCATGCCGGGTTGCATTTAATACTCCGATTTGGGCCGGAAACGAAACGATGCACCGGTTCGGGCCAGAAAAGAAAGGAACGCACTCAATTCACTTTTTTGGACCCAATAGTGATGTTTTCATTTATTTTGGTCACTTTCGTTAGTAAGCTGAAAACCATGCCGGGGTTGCATTAAATGCATCGATTCGGGCCGAAAACGAAAAGATTCTCCTGTTCAGGCCAGAAATGAAAGTAACACACCAAATCCATTCTTTTGGACCCAATAGTGATGTTTTGGTTCATTGTGGTCACTTTTGTCACTGTGCTGAAAACCATGCCTGGGTTGCATTTAATGCACCGATTTGGGCTGGAAACGAAATGATGCACCAGTTTAGTCCCGAAACAAAAGGAACGCATCCGATACACTTTTTCGAACCCAATACTGATGTTTTGGTTCGTTTTTATCACTTTCATTACTATGCCGAAAACCATGCCGGGGTTGTATTTAATGCACCGTTTCGGGTCGAAAATGAAAAGATGCACCGGTTCAGTCCAGAAATGAAACGAACGCACTCAATCCACTTTTTTGGACCCAATAGTGATGTTTTAGTTCGTTTGCTCACTTTCGTTACTGTGATGAAAACCATGCCGGGGTTGCATTTAATGCTCTGATTTAGGCCGGAAACTTATTGATGCACCGGTTCAGGTAAGTAACGAAAGTAACGTACCCAAACCACTTTTTTGGATCAATTGTGATATTTTGGTTTATTTTTGTTACTTTCATTACACTGCAAAAAATCATGCCGGGGTGGCATTAAATGCACTGGTTCGAGCCGGAAACGAAACGATGCACTAGTTTGGTCCAGAAATGAAACGAACAAACTCAATCCACTTTTTTGGACCCAATACTGATGTTTAGTTCATTTTGGTCAGTTTCATTACTCTGCCGAAAACCATGCGGGGATTGCATTAGATGCACCGATTCGGGCTAGAAATGAAACGATGCACCGGTTCGGGCCAGAAACAAAAGGAATGCACCCAATCCACTTTTCTGGACCAATAGTGATGTTTTGGTTCATTTTCGTTACTTTCGTTATAGTTCCAAAAACCATGCCGAATCCACCGATTCGGGCCGGAAACAAAACGATGCACCTGTTCGGCCCAGAAATGGAAGGAACACACCCAATCCACTTTTTGGACCCAATAGTGATGTTTTGGTTCGTTTGGTCAGTTTAGTTATTGTGCCGAAAACCATGCCAGGGTTGCATTAAATGCACCAATTCGGGTCGAAAGTGAAAAAATGATCCGGTTTGGGCCAGAAAAAAAAGTAACGCACTGAATCCACTTTTTTGGACCCAATACTGATGTTTTGGTTCATTTTTATCACTTTCGTTACTATGCTGAAAACCATGCCGGGGTTGCATTTAATGCACCGTTTCGAGTCGGAAATGAAAACATGCACCGGTTCGGTCCAGAAATGAAAGGAACGCACTAGATCCACTTTTTGGTCCCAATAGTGATGTTTTAGTTCATTTTGGTCAGTTTCCTTACTGTGATGAAAACCATGCCGGGGTTGCATTTAATGCTCCGATTCAGGCCAGAAACTTAATCATGCACCGGTTCGGGTAAGAAATGAAAGGAACGTACCCAATACACTTTTTTGGACCAATAGTGATGTTTTGGTTCATTTTCGTTACTTTCAGTACTATGCCAATAACCATGCCGGGGTTGCATTAAATGCACCGGTTCGGGCTGGAAACGAAACGATGCACCAGTTCGGTCCAGAAACGAAAGGAACGCACCCAATCCACTTTTTTGGACCAAATACTGATGTTTGGTTCATTTTGGTCAGTTTCATTACTCTGCCGAAAACCATGCGGGGGTTGCATTAGATGCACCGATTCGGGTCGGAAACAAAACGATGCACCGGTTCGGGCCAGAAACGAAAGGAATGCATCCAATCCACTTTTTTGGACCAATAGTGATGTTTTGGTTCATTTTCGTTACTTTCTGTACAGTTCCAAAAACCATGCCGAATCTACCGATTCAGACCGAAAACGAAACGATGCACCTGTCCGGCCCATAAATGAAAGGAACGCACCCAATCCACTTTTTTGGACCCAATAGTGATGTTTTGGTTCGTTTTGGTCACTTTCGTTACTGTGCCGAAAACCATGCTGGGGTTGCATTAAATGCACCAATTCGGGTCGAAAGCGAAAAAATGCTGCGGTTTGGGCCAGAAAAGAGAGGAACGCACTCAATCCTCTGTTTTGGATGCAATAGTGATGTTTTAGTTCATTCTGGTCAATTTCTTTACTATGTTGAAAACCATGCCGGGGTTGCATTTAATACTCCGATTCGGGCCGGAAACGAAACGATGCACCGGTTCGGGCCAGAAAAGAAAGGAACGCAAGTAATCTAGTTTTTTGGACCCAATAGTGATGTTTTTGTTCATTTTGGTCACTGTCGTTAGTATGCTGAAAACTATGCCGGGTTGCATTAAATGCATCGATCCGGGCCAAAAACGAAAAGATTGTCCTGTTCCGGCCAGAAATGAAAGTAACGCACCAAATCCACTCTTTTGGACCCAATAGTGATGTTTCGGTTCATTGTGGTCACTTTCGTTACTGTGCTTAAAACCATGCCTGGGTTGCATTTAATGCACCGATTTGGGCCGGAAAGGAAATGATGCACCGGTTCGGTCCCGAAACAAGAGGAACGTACCCAATCCACTTTTTTGGACCCAATACTAATGTTTTGGTTCATTTTTATCATTTCCGTTACTGTGCCGAAAACCATGCCGGGGTTGCATTTAATGCACCGTTTTGGGTCGGAAATGAAAAGATGCACCGGTTCGGTCCAGAACTGAAATGAACGCACTCGATCCACTTTTTTAGACCCAATAGTTATGTTTTAGTTCGTTTTGGTCACTTTCGTTACTATGATGAAAACCATGCCGGGGTTGCATTAAATGCTCCGATTCAGGGCAGAAACTTAACGATGCACCGGTTCGGGTAAGAAATGAAAGGAACGTACCCAATACACTTTTTTGGACCAATAGTGATGTTTTGGTTCATTTTTGTTACTTTCATTACTATGCCAAAAACCATGCCGGGGTTGCATTAAATGCACCGGTTCGGGCCGGAAATGAAACGATGCACCAGTTCGGTCCAGAAATGAAAGGAACGCACCCAATCCACCTTTTTGGACCAAATACTGATGTTTGGTTCATTTTGGTCAGTTTTATTACTCTGCCGAAAACCATGCGGGGGTTGCATTAGATGCACCGATTCGGGTCGGAAACAAAACGATGCACCGGTTCGGGCCAGAAACGAAATGAATGCATCCAATCCACTTTTTTGGACCAATAGTGATGTTTTGGTTCATTTTCGTTACGTTCTGTACAGTTCCAAACACCATGCCGAATCTACCGATTCGGACCGAAAACGAAACGATGCACCTGTCCGGCCCAGAAATGAAAGGAACGCACCCAATCCACTTTTTTGGACCCAATAGTGATGTTTTGGTTCGTTTGGTCAGTTTCGTTACTGTGCTGAAAACCATGCTGTGGTTGCACTTAATGCACTGATTCGAGCCAGAAATGAAATGATGCACCGGTTCAGTCCGGAAATGAAAGGAACGCACCCAATCCACTTTGTTGGACCATAGTAATGTTTTCATTCATTTTGGTCATTTTTGTTACTATGCCGAAAACCATGCCGGGGTTGCATTTAATGCACCGATTTGGGCCGGAAACAAAATGATGCACTGGTTCGGTCCCCAAACGAAAGGAACGCACCCAGTCCACTTTTTTTGACTCAATACTGATGTTTTGGTTCGGTTTATCAGTTTCGTTACTGTGCCGAAACCATGCTGGGGTTGCATTAATTGCACCAATTCGGGTCGAAAGCGAAAAAATGATCCGGTTTGGGCCAGAAAAAAAAGGAACGCACTGAATCCACTTTTTTGGACCCAATACTGATGTTTTGGTTCATTTTTATCACTTTCGTTACTATGCTGAAAACCATGCCGGGGTTGCATTTAATGCACCGTTTCGGGTCGGAAATGAAAACATGCACCGGTTCAGTCCAGAAATGAAAGGAACGCACTAGATCCACTTTTTGGTCCCAATAGTGATGTTTTAGTTCATTTTGGTCAGTTTCCTTACTGTGATGAAAACCATGCCGGGGTTGCATTTAATGCTCCGATTCAGGCCGGAAACTTAATCATGCACCGGTTCGGGTAAGAAACGAAAGGGACGTACCCAATCCACTTTTTTGGACCAATAGTGATGTTTTGGTTCATTTTTGTTACTTTCATTACTATGCCAAAAACCATGCCAGGGTTGCATTAAATGCACCGGTTCGGGCCGGAAACGAAACGATGCACCAGTTCGGTCCAAAAATGAAAGGAACGCACCCAATCCACTCTTTTCGACCAAATACTGATGTTTTGGTTCATTTTTTATCACTTTTGTTACTGTTGGCACTCCTTACGGCCTATAGATAAATCCGCAAGCGGACGGATACCGATGTAGCTTTCACCCGGGAGTATTCCAAGGTATCGATTTCCACGGGGAACGAAAAGTGTACTAATCCTAAACTAAGTTGTCCTAGGTAGATGGAGTGGATGAATGAATTGGATGAGGTGGATGACGAGAACAAGGAGAGAAGAGAAGAGGTAGGAGGGTAGAGAGGGTACAGGTCTGGTAAGGGTATTCTACCGATTGACTGAGCAGAGCAGAAGATACAGATAGATACTTGCTTCGGGACTACAGAGCCTCCGACTCACAGAAAGGGATGAGAAGGGGTGTCGGTTACCCTGAACCTTGGGTCCTAGGACACCGGAACTAACGTGATGGACTACGAAGACCGAAAGGGCTGTCACCACCTTACGGCTACCACCTCCGTTGCGACGGGCAGAAACTAAGGTTACTAGCAAGCCTAGGAACCACTCCTACACTAGTCAATAACTAGTTATCTCCTATAGCAAGATAAGCACCCAAGCTAAGCAACCAGTATACAGTTATACCAATCAACTAAGCATTGAACAAAGAACGAGACAAGTATATAAATGTAAGAACTGAATGCTCAATTAATCAGAGAGAGATACAAGAGTTACCAGACATGACCCGGATGTCACTCGAAGCAGAGCCGCATCCGTAGAGGTACAGCGGGAAGAGGGGCCGACACTCCGGCTCCTCTCCGGGACGCTCATCTCTCCTCTCTCCCTATTCTACTGATACAAGTGGCGGAACTTGGCAACGCTCACTCTACTCTTTGTGTTGTGTTTGATACAAAGTGTATGCCACTGCTTATATAGGTGTCCTAAGGCGGTTTGGAGTGGAGTAACCGCCAAGGGATCCAGGGGATATTCCCTGTTGATTCGGGCGAAGAGACCGGGTTCGGCCGAACAGGTCGGTTCGGCCGAACCCCTAGATCCACCGCCTTGGCTCTGGACGGCATGGATGCACTCCTGGAGGCGGTTGGTGCATTGGGGGCGCCCCCCGTGCACCTGGACCCCTTGGGCTGGCCTCTGGTGCTTGGGTTTGAGTTTATTCGGCCTAGGATGACGTGTCAGTGCTCCGGGATGTGTTGGCGGTCGTCCACGTGTCGTGTGTTGTCGTTTGGTTGACGTGGACGGCTCCCGCTGGCCTGTACGGCTAAGGGGGGTAGCCGGCCGAACGTGTCATTCGGCCGAATTGGTCATTTCCGACCCCTATAGCACGTATTTGTAGATATTGTACCTGCATAATCAGCACTCACCAAAACTCGTGGAACTTTATTAGAACTAAAACCTAAGTACATGGAATGTTACATAAAGCCTCTTTTATTCCCGAGTATTGGTGGTCGAAGTTGGGTTGTAACGACCGCCAAATGTTACTGTGCCGAAAACCATGCGGGGGTTGCATTAGATGCACCGATTCGGGCCGAAAACGAAACGATGCACCGGTTCGGGCCAGAAACGAAAGCAATGCACCCAATCCACTTTTTTTGACCAATAGTGATGTTTTGGTTCATTTTCGTTACTTTCATTACTATGCCAAAAACCATGCCCGGGTTGCATTAAATGCACCGGTTCAGGCCGGAAACGAAACGATGCACCAGTTCGGTCCAGAAATGAAAGGGACGCACTCAATCCAATTTTTTGGACCCAATACTGATGTTTGTTCATTTTTGTCTGTTTCATTATTCTACCAAAAACCATGCGGGGGGTTGCATTAGATGCACCGATTCGGGCCGGAAACGAAACGATGCACCGGTACGGGCTAGAAACGAAAGGAATGCACCCAATCCACTTTTTTGGACCAATAGTGATTTTTTGTTTCATTTTCGTTACTTTCATTACTATGCCAAAAACCATGCCGGGGTTGCATTAAATGCACCGGTTCAGGCCGGAAACGAAACGATGCACCGGTTCGGTCCAGAAACGAAAGGAACGCACTCAATCCACTTTTTTGGACGAAATACTGATGTTTGGTTCATTTTGGTCAGTTTCATTACTCTGCCGAAAACCATGCGGGGGTTGCATTAGATGCACCAATTCGGGCCGGAAACGAAACGATGCACCGGTTCGGGCCAGAAACGAAAGGAATGCATCCAATCCACTTTTTTGGACCAATAGTGATGTTTTGGTTCATTTTCGTTACTTTCGGTACAGTTCCAAAAACCATGCCGAATCCACCGATTCGAGCCGCAAACGAAACGATGCACTTGTTCGCCCCAATAGTGATAGGAATGCACCCAATCCACTTTTTTGGACCCAATCTGATGTTTTGATTCGTTTTACCAGTTTGGTTACTATGCCAAAAACCATGTCGGGGTTGCCTTAAATGCACCAATTCAGGTCGAAAGCGAAAAAATGCTGCGGTTCCGGCCAGAAAAGAAAGGAATGCACTCAATCCACTTTTTTGGACCCAATAGTGATGTTTTAGTTCGTTTGGGTCACCTTTTTTACTGTGCTAAAAACCATGCCGGGTTGCATTTAATACTCCGATTTGGGCCGGAAACGAAACGATGCACCGGTTCGGGCCAGAAAAGAAAGGAACGCACTCAATTCACTTTTTTGGACCCAATAGTGATGTTTTCATTTATTTTGGTCACTTTCGTTAGTATGCTGAAAACCATGCCGGGGTTGCATTAAATGCATCGATTCGGGCCGAAAACGAAAAGATTCTCCTGTTCAGGCCAGAAATGAAAGTAACACACCAAATCCATTCTTTTGGACCCAATAGTGATGTTTTGGTTCATTGTGGTCACTTTTGTCACTGTGCTGAAAACCATGCCTGGGTTGCTTTTAATGCACCGATTTGGGGTGGAAACAAAATGATGCACCAGTTTAGTCCCGAAACAAAAGGAACGCATCCGATCCACTTTTTCGAACCCAATACTGATGTTTTGGTTCGTTTTTATCACTTTCATTACTATGCCGAAAACCATGCCGGGGTTGTATTTAATGCACCGTTTCGGGTCGAAAATGAAAAGATGCACCGGTTCAGTCCAGAAATGAAACGAACGCACTCAATCCACTTTTTTGGACCCAATAGTGATGTTTTAGTTCGTTTGCTCACTTTCGTTACTGTGATGAAAACCATGCCGGGGTTGCATTTAATGCTCTGATTTAGGCCGGAAACTTATTGATGCACCGGTTCAGGTAAGTAACGAAAGTAACGTACCCAAACCACTTTTTTGGATCAATTGTGATATTTTGGTTTATTTTTGTTACTTTCATTACACTGCGAAAAATCATGCCGGGGTGGCATTAAATGCACTGGTTCGAGCCGGAAACGAAACGATGCACTAGTTTGGTCCAGAAATGAAACGAACAAACTCAATCCACTTTTTTTGGACCCAATACTGATGTTTAGTTCATTTTGGTCAGTTTCATTACTCTGCCGAAAACCATGCGGGGATTGCATTAGATGCACCGATTCGGGCTAGAAATGAAACGATGCACCGGTTCGGGCCAGAAACAAAAGGAATGCACCCAATCCACTTTTCTGGACCAATAGTGATGTTTTGGTTCATTTTCGTTACTTTCGTTATAGTTCCAAAAACCATGCCGAATCCACCGATTCGGGCCGGAAACAAAACGATGCACCTGTTCGGCCCAGAAATGGAAGGAACACACCCAATCCACTTTTTGGACCCAATAGTGATGTTTTGGTTCGTTTGGTCAGTTTAGTTATTGTGCCGAAAACCATGCCAGGGTTGCATTAAATGCACCAATTCGGGTCGAAAGTGAAAAAATGATCCGGTTTGGGCCAGAAAAAAAAGTAACGCACTGAATCCACTTTTTTGGACCCAATACTGATGTTTTGGTTCATTTTTATCACTTTCGTTACTATGCTGAAAACCATGCCGGGGTTGCATTTAATGCACCGTTTCGAGTCGGAAATGAAAACATGCACCGGTTCGGTCCAGAAATGAAAGGAACGCACTAGATCCACTTTTTGGTCCCAATAGTGATGTTTTAGTTCATTTTGGTCAGTTTCCTTACTGTGATGAAAACCATGCCGGGGTTGCATTTAATGCTCTGATTCAGGCCAGAAACTTAATCATGCACCGGTTCGGGTAAGAAATGAAAGGAACGTACCCAATACACTTTTTTGGACCAATAGTGATGTTTTGGTTCATTTTCGTTACTTTCAGTACTATGCCAATAACCATGCCGGGGTTGCATTAAATGCACCGGTTCGGGCTGGAAACGAAACGATGCACCAGTTCGGTCCAGAAACGAAAGGAACGCACCCAATCCACTTTTTTGGACCAAATACTGATGTTTGGTTCATTTTGGTCAGTTTCATTACTCTGCCGAAAACCATGCGGGGGTTGCATTAGATGCACCGATTCGGGTCGGAAACAAAACGATGCACCGGTTCGGGCCAGAAACGAAAGGAATGCATCCAATCCACTTTTTTGGACCAATAGTGATGTTTTGGTTCATTTTCGTTACTTTCTGTACAGTTCCAAAAACCATGCCGAATCTACCGATTCAGACCGAAAACGAAACGATGCACCTGTCCGGCCCATAAATGAAAGGAACGCACCCAATCCACTTTTTTGGACCCAATAGTGATGTTTTGGTTCGTTTTGGTCAGTTTCGTTACTGTGCCGAAAACCATGCTGGGGTTGCATTAAATGCACCAATTCGGGTCGAAAGCGAAAAAATGCTGCGGTTTGGGCCAGAAAAGAGAGGAACGCACTCAATCCTCTGTTTTGGATGCAATAGTGATGTTTTAGTTCATTCTGGTCAATTTCTTTACTATGTTGAAAACCATGCCGGGGTTGCATTTAATACTCCGATTCGGGCCGGAAACGAAACGATGCACCGGTTCGGGCCAGAAAAGAAAGGAACGCAAGTAATCTAGTTTTTTGGACCCAATAGTGATGTTTTTGTTCATTTTGGTCACTGTCGTTAGTATGCTGAAAACTATGCCGGGTTGCATTAAATGCATCGATCCGGGCCAAAAACGAAAAGATTGTCCTGTTCCGGCCAGAAATGAAAGTAACGCACCAAATCCACTCTTTTGGACCCAATAGTGATGTTTCGGTTCATTGTGGTCACTTTCGTTACTGTGCTTAAAACCATGCCTGGGTTGCATTTAATGCACCGATTTGGGCCGGAAAGGAAATGATGCACCGGTTCGGTCCCGAAACAAGAGGAACGTACCCAATCCACTTTTTTGGACCCAATACTAATGTTTTGGTTCATTTTTATCATTTCCGTTACTGTGCCGAAAACCATGCCGGGGTTGCATTTAATGCACCGTTTTGGGTCGGAAATGAAAAGATGCACCGGTTCGGTCCAGAACTGAAATGAACGCACTCGATCCACTTTTTTAGACCCAATAGTTATGTTTTAGTTCGTTTTGGTCACTTTCGTTACTATGATGAAAACCATGCCGGGGTTGCATTAAATGCTCCGATTCAGGGCAGAAACTTAACGATGCACCGGTTCGGGTAAGAAATGAAAGGAACGTACCCAATACACTTTTTTGGACCAATAGTGATGTTTTGGTTCATTTTTGTTACTTTCATTACTATGCCAAAAACCATGCCGGGGTTGCATTAAATGCACCGGTTCGGGCCGGAAATGAAACGATGCACCAGTTCGGTCCAGAAATGAAAGGAACGCACCCAATCCACCTTTTTGGACCAAATACTGATGTTTGGTTCATTTTGGTCAGTTTTATTACTCTGCCGAAAACCATGCGGGGGTTGCATTAGATGCACCGATTCGGGTCGGAAACAAAACGATGCACCGGTTCGGGCCAGAAACGAAATGAATGCATCCAATCCACTTTTTTGGACCAATAGTGATGTTTTGGTTCATTTTCGTTACGTTCTGTACAGTTCCAAACACCATGCCGAATCTACCGATTCGGACCGAAAACGAAACGATGCACCTGTCCGGCCCAGAAATGAAAGGAACGCACCCAATCCACTTTTTTGGACCCAATAGTGATGTTTTGGTTCGTTTGGTCAGTTTCGTTACTGTGCTGAAAACCATGCTGTGGTTGCACTTAATGCACTGATTCGAGCCAGAAATGAAATGATGCACCGGTTCAGTCCGGAAATGAAAGGAACGCACCCAATCCACTTTGTTGGACCATAGTAATGTTTTCATTCATTTTGGTCATTTTTGTTACTATGCCGAAAACCATGCCGGGGTTGCATTTAATGCACCGATTTGGGCCGGAAACAAAATGATGCACTGGTTCGGTCCCCAAACGAAAGGAACGCACCCAGTCCACTTTTTTTGACTCAATACTGATGTTTTGGTTCGGTTTATCAGTTTCGTTACTGTGCCGAAACCATGCTGGGGTTGCATTAATTGCACCAATTCGGGTCGAAAGCGAAAAAATGATCCGGTTTGGGCCAGAAAAAAAAGGAACGCACTGAATCCACTTTTTTGGACCCAATACTGATGTTTTGGTTCATTTTTATCACTTTCGTTACTATGCTGAAAACCATGCCGGGGTTGCATTTAATGCACCGTTTCGGGTCGGAAATGAAAACATGCACCGGTTCAGTCCAGAAATGAAAGGAACGCACTAGATCCACTTTTTGGTCCCAATAGTGATGTTTTAGTTCATTTTGGTCAGTTTCCTTACTGTGATGAAAACCATGCCGGGGTTGCATTTAATGCTCCGATTCAGGCCGGAAACTTAATCATGCACCGGTTCGGGTAAGAAACGAAAGGGACGTACCCAATCCACTTTTTTGGACCAATAGTGATGTTTTGGTTCATTTTTGTTACTTTCATTACTATGCCAAAAACCATGCCAGGGTTGCATTAAATGCACCGGTTCGGGCCGGAAACGAAACGATGCACCAGTTCGGTCCAAAAATGAAAGGAACGCACCCAATCCACTCTTTTCGACCAAATACTGATGTTTTGGTTCATTTTTTATCACTTTTGTTACTGTTGGCACTCCTTACGGCCTATAGATAAATCCGCAAGCGGACGGATACCGATGTAGCTTTCACCCGGGAGTATTCCAAGGTATCGATTTCCACGGGGAACGAAAAGTGTACTAATCCTAAACTAAGTTGTCCTAGGTAGATGGAGTGGATGAATGAATTGGATGAGGTGGATGACGAGAACAAGGAGAGAAGAGAAGAGGTAGGAGGGTAGAGAGGGTACAGGTCTGGTAAGGGTATTCTACCGATTGACTGAGCAGAGCAGAAGATACAGATAGATACTTGCTTCGGGACTACAGAGCCTCCGACTCACAGAAAGGGATGAGAAGGGGTGTCGGTTACCCTGAACCTTGGGTCCTAGGACACCGGAACTAACGTGATGGACTACGAAGACCGAAAGGGCTGTCACCACCTTACGGCTACCACCTCCGTTGCGACGGGCAGAAACTAAGGTTACTAGCAAGCCTAGGAACCACTCCTACACTAGTCAATAACTAGTTATCTCCTATAGCAAGATAAGCACCCAAGCTAAGCAACCAGTATACAGTTATACCAATCAACTAAGCATTGAACAAAGAACGAGACAAGTATATAAATGTAAGAACTGAATGCTCAATTAATCAGAGAGAGATACAAGAGTTACCAGACATGACCCGGATGTCACTCGAAGCAGAGCCGCATCCGTAGAGGTACAGCGGGAAGAGGGGCCGACACTCCGGCTCCTCTCCGGGACGCTCATCTCTCCTCTCTCCCTATTCTACTGATACAAGTGGCGGAACTTGGCAACGCTCACTCTACTCTTTGTGTTGTGTTTGATACAAAGTGTATGCCACTGCTTATATAGGTGTCCTAAGGCGGTTTGGAGTGGAGTAACCGCCAAGGGATCCAGGGGATATTCCCTGTTGATTCGGGCGAAGAGACCGGGTTCGGCCGAACAGGTCGGTTCGGCCGAACCCCTAGATCCACCGCCTTGGCTCTGGATGGCATGGATGCACTCCTGGAGGCGGTTGGTGCATTGGGGGCGCCCCCCGTGCACCTGGACCCCTTGGGCTGGCCTCTGGTGCTTGGGTTTGAGTTTATTCGGCCTAGGATGACGTGTCAGTGCTCCGGGATGTGTTGGCGGTCGTCCACGTGTCGTGTGTTGTCGTTTGGTTGACGTGGACGGCTCCCGCTGGCCTGTACGGCTAAGGGGGGTAGCCGGCCGAACGTGTCATTCGGCCGAATTGGTCATTTCCGACCCCTATAGCACGTATTTGTAGATATTGTACCTGCATAATCAGCACTCACCAAAACTCGTGGAACTTTATTAGAACTAAAACCTAAGTACATGGAATGTTACATAAAGCCTCTTTTATTCCCGAGTATTGGTGGTCGAAGTTGGGTTGTAACGACCGCCAAATGTTACTGTGCCGAAAACCATGCGGG
Source organism: Echinochloa phyllopogon (assembly GCA_033239725.1). NCBI lineage: Eukaryota > Viridiplantae > Streptophyta > Magnoliopsida > Poales > Poaceae > Echinochloa > Echinochloa phyllopogon. The sequence goes on along the minus strand of BTCW01000014.1, from coordinate 31,299,861 downwards.
GGTTGCATTAGATGCACCGATTCGGGCCGAAAACGAAACGATGCACCGGTTCGGGCCAGAAACGAAAGCAATGCACCCAATCCACTTTTTTTGACCAATAGTGATGTTTTGGTTCATTTTCGTTACTTTCATTACTATGCCAAAAACCATGCCCGGGTTGCATTAAATGCACCGGTTCAGGCCGGAAACGAAACGATGCACCAGTTCGGTCCAGAAATGAAAGGGACGCACTCAATCCAATTTTTTGGACCCAATACTGATGTTTGTTCATTTTTGTCTGTTTCATTATTCTACCAAAAACCATGCGGGGGGTTGCATTAGATGCACCGATTCGGGCCGGAAACGAAACGATGCACCGGTACGGGCTAGAAACGAAAGGAATGCACCCAATCCACTTTTTTGGACCAATAGTGATTTTTTGTTTCATTTTCGTTACTTTCATTACTATGCCAAAAACCATGCCGGGGTTGCATTAAATGCACCGGTTCAGGCCGGAAACGAAACGATGCACCGGTTCGGTCCAGAAATGAAAGGAACGCACTCAATCCACTTTTTTGGACGAAATACTGATGTTTGGTTCATTTTGGTCAGTTTCATTACTCTGCCGAAAACCATGCGGGGGTTGCATTAGATGCACCAATTCGGGCCGGAAACGAAACGATGCACCGGTTCGGGCCAGAAACGAAAGGAATGCATCCAATCCACTTTTTTGGACCAATAGTGATGTTTTGGTTCATTTTCGTTACTTTCGGTACAGTTCCAAAAACCATGCCGAATCCACCGATTCGAGCCGCAAACGAAACGATGCACTTGTTCGCCCCAATAGTGATAGGAATGCACCCAATCCACTTTTTTGGACCCAATCTGATGTTTTGATTCGTTTTACCAGTTTGGTTACTATGCCAAAAACCATGTCGGGGTTGCCTTAAATGCACCAATTCAGGTCGAAAGCGAAAAAATGCTGCGGTTCCGGCCAGAAAAGAAAGGAATGCACTCAATCCACTTTTTTGGACCCAATAGTGATGTTTTAGTTCGTTTGGGTCACCTTTTTTACTGTGCTAAAAACCATGCCGGGTTGCATTTAATACTCCGATTTGGGCCGGAAACGAAACGATGCACCGGTTCGGGCCAGAAAAGAAAGGAACGCACTCAATTCACTTTTTTGGACCCAATAGTGATGTTTTCATTTATTTTGGTCACTTTCGTTAGTATGCTGAAAACCATGCCGGGGTTGCATTAAATGCATCGATTCGGGCCGAAAACGAAAAGATTCTCCTGTTCAGGCCAGAAATGAAAGTAACACACCAAATCCATTCTTTTGGACCCAATAGTGATGTTTTGGTTCATTGTGGTCACTTTTGTCACTGTGCTGAAAACCATGCCTGGGTTGCTTTTAATGCACCGATTTGGGCTGGAAACGAAATGATGCACCAGTTTAGTCCCGAAACAAAAGGAACGCATCCGATCCACTTTTTCGAACCCAATACTGATGTTTTGGTTCGTTTTTATCACTTTCATTACTATGCCGAAAACCATGCCGGGGTTGTATTTAATGCACCGTTTCGGGTCGAAAATGAAAAGATGCACCGGTTCAGTCCAGAAATGAAACGAACGCACTCAATCCACTTTTTTGGACCCAATAGTGATGTTTTAGTTCGTTTGCTCACTTTCGTTACAGTGATGAAAACCATGCCGGGGTTGCATTTAATGCTCTGATTTAGGCCGGAAACTTATTGATGCACCGGTTCAGGTAAGTAACGAAAGTAACGTACCCAAACCACTTTTTTGGATCAATTGTGATATTTTGGTTTATTTTTGTTACTTTCATTACACTGCGAAAAATCATGCCGGGGTGGCATTAAATGCACTGGTTCGAGCCGGAAACGAAACGATGCACTAGTTTGGTCCAGAAATGAAACGAACAAACTCAATCCACTTTTTTGGACCCAATACTGATGTTTAGTTCATTTTGGTCAGTTTCATTACTCTGCCGAAAACCATGCGGGGATTGCATTAGATGCACCGATTCGGGCTAGAAATGAAACGATGCACCGGTTCGGGCCAGAAACAAAAGGAATGCACCCAATCCACTTTTCTGGACCAATAGTGATGTTTTGGTTCATTTTCGTTACTTTCGTTATAGTTCCAAAAACCATGCCGAATCCACCGATTCGGGCCGGAAACAAAACGATGCACCTGTTCGGCCCAGAAATGGAAGGAACACACCCAATCCACTTTTTGGACCCAATAGTGATGTTTTGGTTCGTTTGGTCAGTTTAGTTATTGTGCCGAAAACCATGCCAGGGTTGCATTAAATGCACCAATTCGGGTCGAAAGTGAAAAAATGATCCGGTTTGGGCCAGAAAAAAAAGTAACGCACTGAATCCACTTTTTTGGACCCAATACTGATGCTTTGGTTCATTTTTATCACTTTCGTTACTATGCTGAAAACCATGCCGGGGTTGCATTTAATGCACCGTTTCGAGTCGGAAATGAAAACATGCACCGGTTCGGTCCAGAAATGAAAGGAACGCACTAGATCCACTTTTTGGTCCCAATAGTGATGTTTTAGTTCATTTTGGTCAGTTTCCTTACTGTGATGAAAACCATGCCGGGGTTGCATTTAATGCTCCGATTCAGGCCAGAAACTTAATCATGCACCGGTTCGGGTAAGAAATGAAAGGAACGTACCCAATACACTTTTTTGGACCAATAGTGATGTTTTGGTTCATTTTCGTTACTTTCAGTACTATGCCAATAACCATGCCGGGGTTGCATTAAATGCACCGGTTCGGGCTGGAAACGAAACGATGCACCAGTTCGGTCCAGAAACGAAAGGAACGCACCCAATCCACTTTTTTGGACCAAATACTGATGTTTGGTTCATTTTGGTCAGTTTCATTACTCTGCCGAAAACCATGCGGGGGTTGCATTAGATGCACCGATTCGGGTCGGAAACAAAACGATGCACCGGTTCGGGCCAGAAACGAAAGGAATGCATCCAATCCACTTTTTTGGACCAATAGTGATGTTTTGGTTCATTTTCGTTACTTTCTGTACAGTTCCAAAAACCATGCCGAATCTACCGATTCAGACCGAAAACGAAACGATGCACCTGTCCGGCCCATAAATGAAAGGAACGCACCCAATCCACTTTTTTGGACCCAATAGTGATGTTTTGGTTCGTTTTGGTCACTTTCGTTACTGTGCCGAAAACCATGCTGGGGTTGCATTAAATGCACCAATTCGGGTCGAAAGCGAAAAAATGCTGCGGTTTGGGCCAGAAAAGAGAGGAACGCACTCAATCCTCTGTTTTGGATGCAATAGTGATGTTTTAGTTCATTCTGGTCAATTTCTTTACTATGTTGAAAACCATGCCGGGGTTGCATTTAATACTCCGATTCGGGCCGGAAACGAAACGATGCACCGGTTCGGGCCAGAAAAGAAAGGAACGCAAGTAATCCAGTTTTTTGGACCCAATAGTGATGTTTTTGTTCATTTTGGTCACTGTCGTTAGTATGCTGAAAACTATGCCGGGTTGCATTAAATGCATCGATCCGGGCCAAAAACGAAAAGATTGTCCTGTTCCGGCCAGAAATGAAAGTAACGCACCAAATCCACTCTTTTGGACCCAATAGTGATGTTTCGGTTCATTGTGGTCACTTTCGTTACTGTGCTTAAAACCATGCCTGGGTTGCATTTAATGCACCGATTTGGGCCGGAAAGGAAATGATGCACCGGTTCGGTCCCGAAACAAGAGGAACGTACCCAATCCACTTTTTTGGACCCAATACTAATGTTTTGGTTCATTTTTATCATTTCCGTTACTGTGCCGAAAACCATGCCGGGGTTGCATTTAATGCACCGTTTTGGGTCGGAAATGAAAAGATGCACCGGTTCGGTCCAGAACTGAAATGAACGCACTCGATCCACTTTTTTAGACCCAATAGTTATGTTTTAGTTCGTTTTGGTCACTTTTGTTACTATGATGAAAACCATGCCGGGGTTGCATTAAATGCTCCGATTCAGGGCAGAAACTTAACGATGCACCGGTTCGGGTAAGAAATGAAAGGAACGTACCCAATACACTTTTTTGGACCAATAGTGATGTTTTGGTTCATTTTTGTTACTTTCATTACTATGCCAAAAACCATGCCGGGGTTGCATTAAATGCACCGGTTCGGGCCGGAAATGAAACGATGCACCAGTTCGGTCCAGAAACGAAAGGAACGCACCCAATCCACCTTTTTGGACCAAATACTGATGTTTGGTTCATTTTGGTCAGTTTTATTACTCTGCCGAAAACCATGCGGGGGTTGCATTAGATGCACCGATTCGGGTCGGAAACAAAACGATGCACCGGTTCGGGCCAGAAACGAAATGAATGCATCCAATCCACTTTTTTGGACCAATAGTGATGTTTTGGTTCATTTTCGTTACGTTCTGTACAGTTCCAAACACCATGCCGAATCTACCGATTCGGACCGAAAACGAAACGATGCACCTGTCCGGCCCAGAAATGAAAGGAACGCACCCAATCCACTTTTTTGGACCCAATAGTGATGTTTTGGTTCGTTTGGTCAGTTTCGTTACTGTGCTGAAAACCATGCTGTGGTTGCACTTAATGCACTGATTCGAGCCAGAAATGAAATGATGCACCGGTTCAGTCCGGAAATGAAAGGAACGCACCCAATCCACTTTGTTGGACCATAGTAATGTTTTCATTCATTTTGGTCATTTTTGTTACTATGCCGAAAACCATGCCGGGGTTGCATTTAATGCACCGATTTGGGCCGGAAACAAAATGATGCACTGGTTCGGTCCCCAAACGAAAGGAACGCACCCAGTCCACTTTTTTGGACTCAATACTGATGTTTTGGTTCGGTTTATCAGTTTCGTTACTGTGCCGAAACCATGCTGGGGTTGCATTAATTGCACCAATTCGGGTCGAAAGCGAAAAAATGATCCGGTTTGGGCCAGAAAAAAAAGGAACGCACTGAATCCACTTTTTTGGACCCAATACTGATGTTTTGGTTCATTTTTATCACTTTCGTTACTATGCTGAAAACCATGCCGGGGTTGCATTTAATGCACCGTTTCGGGTCGGAAATGAAAACATGCACCGGTTCAGTCCAGAAATGAAAGGAACGCACTAGATCCACTTTTTGGTCCCAATAGTGATGTTTTAGTTCATTTTGGTCAGTTTCCTTACTGTGATGAAAACCATGCCGGGGTTGCATTTAATGCTCCGATTCAGGCCGGAAACTTAATCATGCACCGGTTCGGGTAAGAAACGAAAGGGACGTACCCAATCCACTTTTTTGGACCAATAGTGATGTTTTGGTTCATTTTTGTTACTTTCATTACTATGCCAAAAACCATGCCAGGGTTGCATTAAATGCACCGGTTCGGGCCGGAAACGAAACGATGCACCAGTTCGGTCCAAAAATGAAAGGAACGCACCCAATCCACTCTTTTCGACCAAATACTGATGTTTTGGTTCATTTTTTATCACTTTTGTTACTGTTGGCACTCCTTACGGCCTATAGATAAATCCGCAAGCGGACGGATACCGATGTAGCTTTCACCCGGGAGTATTCCAAGGTATCGATTTCCACGGGGAACGAAAAGTGTACTAATCCTAAACTAAGTTGTCCTAGGTAGATGGAGTGGATGAATGAATTGGATGAGGTGGATGACGAGAACAAGGAGAGAAGAGAAGAGGTAGGAGGGTAGAGAGGGTACAGGTCTGGTAAGGGTATTCTACCGATTGACTGAGCAGAGCAGAAGATACAGATAGATACTTGCTTCGGGACTACAGAGCCTCCGACTCACAGAAAGGGATGAGAAGGGGTGTCGGTTACCCTGAACCTTGGGTCCTAGGACACCGGAACTAACGTGATGGACTACGAAGACCGAAAGGGCTGTCACCACCTTACGGCTACCACCTCCGTTGCGACGGGCAGAAACTAAGGTTACTAGCAAGCCTAGGAACCACTCCTACACTAGTCAATAACTAGTTATCTCCTATAGCAAGATAAGCACCCAAGCTAAGCAACCAGTATACAGTTATACCAATCAACTAAGCATTGAACAAAGAACGAGACAAGTATATAAATGTAAGAACTGAATGCTCAATTAATCAGAGAGAGATACAAGAGTTACCAGACATGACCCGGATGTCACTCGAAGCAGAGCCGCATCCGTAGAGGTACAGCGGGAAGAGGGGCCGACACTCCGGCTCCTCTCCGGGACGCTCATCTCTCCTCTCTCCCTATTCTACTGATACAAGTGGCGGAACTTGGCAACGCTCACTCTACTCTTTGTGTTGTGTTTGATACAAAGTGTATGCCACTGCTTATATAGGTGTCCTAAGGCGGTTTGGAGTGGAGTAACCGCCAAGGGATCCAGGGGATATTCCCTGTTGATTCGGGCGAAGAGACCGGGTTCGGCCGAACAGGTCGGTTCGGCCGAACCCCTGGATCCACCGCCTTGGCTCTGGACGGCATGGATGCACTCCTGGAGGCGGTTGGTGCATTGGGGGCGCCCCCCGTGCACCTGGACCCCTTGGGCTGGCCTCTGGTGCTTGGGTTTGAGTTTATTCGGCCTAGGATGACGTGTCAGTGCTCCGGGATGTGTTGGCGGTCGTCCACGTGTCGTGTGTTGTCGTTTGGTTGACGTGGACGGCTCCCGCTGGCCTGTACGGCTAAGGGGGGTAGCCGGCCGAACGTGTCATTCGGCCGAATTGGTCATTTCCGACCCCTATAGCACGTATTTGTAGATATTGTACCTGCATAATCAGCACTCACCAAAACTCGTGGAACTTTATTAGAACTAAAACCTAAGTACATGGAATGTTACATAAAGCCTCTTTTATTCCCGAGTATTGGTGGTCGAAGTTGGGTTGTAACGACCGCCAAATGTTACTGTGCCGAAAACCATGCGGGGGTTGCATTAGATGCACCGATTCGGGCCGAAAACGAAACGATGCACCGGTTCGGGCCAGAAACGAAAGCAATGCACCCAATCCACTTTTTTTGACCAATAGTGATGTTTTGGTTCATTTTCGTTACTTTCATTACTATGCCAAAAACCATGCCCGGGTTGCATTAAATGCACCGGTTCAGGCCGGAAACGAAACGATGCACCAGTTCGGTCCAGAAATGAAAGGGACGCACTCAATCCAATTTTTTGGACCCAATACTGATGTTTGTTCATTTTTGTCTGTTTCATTATTCTACCAAAAACCATGCGGGGGGTTGCATTAGATGCACCGATTCGGGCCGGAAACGAAACGATGCACCGGTTCGGGCTAGAAACGAAAGGAATGCACCCAATCCACTTTTTTGGACCAATAGTGATTTTTTGTTTCATTTTCGTTACTTTCATTACTATGCCAAAAACCATGCCGGGGTTGCATTAAATGCACCGGTTCAGGCCGGAAACGAAACGATGCACCGGTTCGGTCCAGAAATGAAAGGAACGCACTCAATCCACTTTTTTGGACGAAATACTGATGTTTGGTTCATTTTGGTCAGTTTCATTACTCTGCCGAAAACCATGCGGGGGTTGCATTAGATGCACCAATTCGGGCCGGAAACGAAACGATGCACCGGTTCGGGCCAGAAACGAAAGGAATGCATCCAATCCACTTTTTTGGACCAATAGTGATGTTTTGGTTCATTTTCGTTACTTTCGGTACAGTTCCAAAAACCATGCCGAATCCACCGATTCGGGCCGGAAACGAAACGATGCACTTGTTCGCCCCAATAGTGATAGGAATGCACCCAATCCACTTTTTTGGACCCAATCTGATGTTTTGATTCGTTTTACCAGTTTGGTTACTATGCCAAAAACCATGTCGGGGTTGCATTAAATGCACCAATTCAGGTCGAAAGCGAAAAAATGCTGCGGTTCCAGCCAGAAAAGAAAGGAATGCACTCAATCCACTTTTTTGGACCCAATAGTGATGTTTTAGTTCGTTTGGGTCACCTTTTTTACTGTGCTAAAAACCATGCCGGGTTGCATTTAATACTCCGATTTGGGCCGGAAACGAAACGATACACCGGTTCGGGCCAGAAAAGAAAGGAACGCACTCAATTCACTTTTTTGGACCCAATAGTGATGTTTTCATTTATTTTGGTCACTTTCGTTAGTATGCTGAAAAGCATGCCGGGGTTGCATTAAATGCATCGATTCGGGCCGAAAACGAAAAGATTCTCCTGTTCAGGCCAGAAATGAAAGTAACACACCAAATCCATTCTTTTGGACCCAATAGTGATGTTTTGGTTCATTGTGGTCACTTTTGTCACTGTGCTGAAAACCATGCCTGGGTTGCTTTTAATGCACCGATTTGGGCTGGAAACGAAATGATGCACCAGTTTAGTCCCGAAACAAAAGGAACGCATCCGATCCACTTTTTCGAACCCAATACTGATGTTTTGGTTCGTTTTTATCACTTTCATTACTATGCCGAAAACCATGCCGGGGTTGTATTTAATGCACCGTTTCGGGTCGAAAATGAAAAGATGCACCGGTTCAGTCCAGAAATGAAACGAACGCACTCAATCCACTTTTTTGGACCCAATAGTGATGTTTTAGTTCGTTTGCTCACTTTCGTTACTGTGATGAAAACCATGCCGGGGTTGCATTTAATGCTCTGATTTAGGCCGGAAACTTATTGATGCACCGGTTCAGGTAAGTAACGAAAGTAACGTACCCAAACCACTTTTTTGGATCAATTGTGATATTTTGGTTTATTTTTGTTACTTTCATTACACTGCGAAAAATCATGCCGGGGTGGCATTAAATGCACTGGTTCGAGCCGGAAACGAAACGATGCACTAGTTTGGTCCAGAAATGAAACGAACAAACTCAATCCACTTTTTTGGACCCAATACTGATGTTTAGTTCATTTTGGTCAGTTTCATTACTCTGCCGAAAACCATGCGGGGATTGCATTAGATGCACCGATTCGGGCTAGAAATGAAACGATGCACCGGTTCGGGCCAGAAACAAAAGGAATGCACCCAATCCACTTTTCTGGACCAATAGTGATGTTTTGGTTCATTTTCGTTACTTTCGTTATAGTTCCAAAAACCATGCCGAATCCACCGATTCGGGCCGGAAACAAAACGATGCACCTGTTCGGCCCAGAAATGGAAGGAACACACCCAATCCACTTTTTGGACCCAATAGTGATGTTTTGGTTCGTTTGGTCAGTTTAGTTATTGTGCCGAAAACCATGCCAGGGTTTCATTAAATGCACCAATTCGGGTCGAAAGTGAAAAAATGATCCGGTTTGGGCTAGAAAAAAAAGTAACGCACTGAATCCACTTTTTTGGACCCAATACTGATGTTTTGGTTCATTTTTATCACTTTCGTTACTATGCTGAAAACCATGCCGGGGTTGCATTTAATGCACCGTTTCGAGTCGGAAATGAAAACATGCACCGGTTCGGTCCAGAAATGAAAGGAACGCACTAGATCCACTTTTTGGTCCCAATAGTGATGTTTTAGTTCATTTTGGTCAGTTTCCTTACTGTGATGAAAACCATGCCGGGGTTGCATTTAATGCTCCGATTCAGGCCAGAAACTTAATCATGCACCGGTTCGGGTAAGAAATGAAAGGAACGTACCCAATACACTTTTTTGGACCAATAGTGATGTTTTGGTTCATTTTCGTTACTTTCAGTACTATGCCAATAACCATGCCGGGGTTGCATTAAATGCACCGGTTCGGGCTGGAAACGAAACGATGCACCAGTTCGGTCCAGAAACGAAAGGAACGCACCCAATCCACTTTTTTGGACCAAATACTGATGTTTGGTTCATTTTGGTCAGTTTCATTACTCTGCCGAAAACCATGCGGGGGTTGCATTAGATGCACCGATTCGGGTCGGAAACAAAACGATGCACCGGTTCGGGCCAGAAACGAAAGGAATGCATCCAATCCACTTTTTTGGACCAATAGTGATGTTTTGGTTCATTTTCGTTACTTTCTGTACAGTTCCAAAAACCATGCCGAATCTACCGATCAAGACCGAAAACGAAACGATGCACCTGTCCGGCCCATAAATGAAAGGAACGCACCCAATCCACTTTTTTGGACCCAATAGTGATGTTTTGGTTCGTTTTGGTCACTTTCGTTACTGTGCCGAAAACCATGCTGGGGTTGCATTAAATGCACCAATTCGGGTCGAAAGCGAAAAAATGCTGCGGTTTGGGCCAGAAAAGAGAGGAACGCACTCAATCCTCTGGTTTGGATGCAATAGTGATGTTTTAGTTCATTCTGGTCAATTTCTTTACTATGTTGAAAACCATGCCGGGGTTGCATTTAATACTCCGATTCGGGCCGGAAACGAAACGATGCACCGGTTCGGGCCAGAAAAGAGAGGAACGCAAGTAATCCAGTTTTTTGGACCCAATAGTGATGTTTTTGTTCATTTTGGTCACTGTCGTTAGTATGCTGAAAACTATGCCGGGTTGCATTAAATGCATCGATCCGGGCCAAAAACGAAAAGATTGTCCTGTTCCGGCCAGAAATGAAAGTAACGCACCAAATCCACTCTTTTGGACCCAATAGTGATGTTTCGGTTCATTGTGGTCACTTTCGTTACTGTGCTTAAAACCATGCCTGGGTTGCATTTAATGCACCGATTTGGGCCGGAAAGGAAATGATGCACCGGTTCGGTCCCGAAACAAGAGGAACGTACCCAATCCACTTTTTTGGACCCAATACTAATGTTTTGGTTCATTTTTATCATTTCCGTTACTGTGCCGAAAACCATGCCGGGGTTGCATTTAATGCACCGTTTTGGGTCGGAAATGAAAAGATGCACCGGTTCGGTCCAGAACTGAAATGAACGCACTCGATCCACTTTTTTAGACCCAATAGTTATGTTTTCGTTCGTTTTGGTCACTTTCGTTACTATGATGAAAACCATGCCGGGGTTGCATTTAATGCTCCGATTCAGGGCAGAAACTTAACGATGCACCGGTTCGGGTAAGAAATGAAAGGAACGTACCCAATACACTTTTTTGGACCAATAGTGATGTTTTGGTTCATTTTTGTTACTTTCATTACTATGCCAAAAACCATGCCGGGGTTGCATTAAATGCACCGGTTCGGGCCGGAAATGAAACGATGCACCAGTTCGGTCCAGAAACGAAAGGAACGCACCCAATCCACCTTTTTGGACCAAATACTGATGTTTGGTTCATTTTGGTCAGTTTTATTACTCTGCCGAAAACCATGCGGGGGTTGCATTAGATGCACCGATTCGGGTCGGAAACAAAACGATGCACCGGTTCGGGCCAGAAACGAAATGAATGCATCCAATCCACTTTTTTGGACCAATAGTGATGTTTTGGTTCATTTTCGTTACGTTCTGTACAGTTCCAAACACCATGCCGAATCTACCGATTCGGACCGAAAACGAAACGATGCACCTGTCCGGCCCAGAAATGAAAGGAACGCACCCAATCCACTTTTTTGGACCAAATACTGATGTTTGGTTCATTTTGGTCAGTTTCATTACTCTGCCGAAAACCATGCGGGGGTTGCATTAGATGCACCGATTCGGGTCGGAAACAAAACGATGCACCGGTTCGGGCCAGAAACGAAAGGAATGCATCCAATCCACTTTTTTGGACCAATAGTGATGTTTTGGTTCATTTTCGTTACTTTCTGTACAGTTCCAAAAACCATGCCGAATCTACCGATCCAGACCGAAAACGAAACGATGCACCTGTCCGGCCCATAAATGAAAGGAACGCACCCAATCCACTTTTTTGGACCCAATAGTGATGTTTTGGTTCGTTTTGGTCACTTTCGTTACTGTGCCGAAAACCATGCTGGGGTTGCATTAAATGCACCAATTCGGGTCGAAAGCGAAAAAATGCTGCGGTTTGGGCCAGAAAAGAGAGGAACGCACTCAATCCTCTGTTTTGGATGCAATAGTGATGTTTTAGTTCATTCTGGTCAATTTCTTTACTATGTTGAAAACCATGCCGGGGTTGCATTTAATACTCCGATTCGGGCCGGAAACGAAACGATGCACCGGTTCGGGCCAGAAAAGAAAGGAACGCAAGTAATCCAGTTTTTTGGACCCAATAGTGATGTTTTTGTTCATTTTGGTCACTGTCGTTAGTATGCTGAAAACTATGCCGGGTTGCATTAAATGCATCGATCCGGGCCAAAAACGAAAAGATTGTCCTGTTCCGGCCAGAAATGAAAGTAACGCACCAAATCCACTCTTTTGGACCCAATAGTGATGTTTCGGTTCATTGTGGTCACTTTCGTTACTGTGCTTAAAACCATGCCTGGGTTGCATTTAATGCACCGATTTGGGCCGGAAAGGAAATGATGCACCGGTTCGGTCCCGAAACAAGAGGAACGTACCCAATCCACTTTTTTGGACCCAATACTAATGTTTTGGTTCATTTTTATCATTTCCGTTACTGTGCCGAAAACCATGCCGGGGTTGCATTTAATGCACCGTTTTGGGTCGGAAATGAAAAGATGCACCGGTTCGGTCCAGAACTGAAATGAACGCACTCGATCCACTTTTTTAGACCTAATAGTTATGTTTTCGTTCGTTTTGGTCACTTTCGTTACTATGATGAAAACCATGCCGGGGTTGCATTTAATGCTCCGATTCAGGGCAGAAACTTAACGATGCACCGGTTCGGGTAAGAAATGAAAGGAACGTACCCAATACACTTTTTTGGACCAATAGTGATGTTTTGGTTCATTTTTGTTACTTTCATTACTATGCCAAAAACCATGCCGGGGTTGCATTAAATGCACCGGTTCGGGCCGGAAATGAAACGATGCACCAGTTCGGTCCAGAAACGAAAGGAACGCACCCAATCCACCTTTTTGGACCAAATACTGATGTTTGGTTCATTTTGGTCAGTTTTATTACTCTGCCGAAAACCATGCGGGGGTTGCATTAGATGCACCGATTCGGGTCGGAAACAAAACGATGCACCGGTTCGGGCCAGAAACGAAATGAATGCATCCAATCCACTTTTTTGGACCAATAGTGATGTTTTGGTTCATTTTCGTTACGTTCTGTACAGTTCCAAACACCATGCCGAATCTACCGATTCGGACCGAAAACGAAACGATGCACCTGTCCGGCCCAGAAATGAAAGGAACGCACCCAATCCACTTTTTTGGACCCAATAGTGATGTTTTGGTTCGTTTGGTCAGTTTCGTTACTGTGCTGAAAACCATGCTGTGGTTGCACTTAATGCACTGATTCGAGCCAGAAATGAAATGATGCACCGGTTCAGTCCGGAAATGAAAGGAACGCACCCAGTCCACTTTGTTGGACCATAGTAATGTTTTCATTCATTTTGGTCATTTTTGTTACTATGCCGAAAACCATGCCGGGGTTGCATTTAATGCACCGATTTGGGCCGGAAACAAAATGATGCACTGGTTCGGTCCCCAAACGAAAGGAACGCACCCAGTCCACTTTTTTGGACTCAATACTGATGTATTGGTTCGGTTTATCAGTTTCGTTACTGTGCCGAAACCATGCTGGGGTTGCATTAATTGCACCAATTCGGGTCGAAAGCGAAAAAATGATCCGGTTTGGGCCAGAAAAAAAAGGAACGCACTGAATCCACTTTTTTGGACCCAATACTGATGTTTTGGTTCATTTTTATCACTTTCGTTACTATGCTGAAAACCATGCCGGGGTTGCATTTAATGCACTGTTTCGGGTCGGAAATGAAAACATGCACCGGTTCAGTCCAGAAATGAAAGGAACGCACTAGATCCACTTTTTGGTCCCAATAGTGATGTTTTAGTTCATTTTGGTCAGTTTCCTTACTGTGATGAAAACCATGCCGGGGTTGCATTTAATGCTCCGATTCAGGCCGGAAACTTAATCATGCACCGGTTCGGGTAAGAAACGAAAGGGACGTACCCAATCCACTTTTTTGGACCAATAGTGATGTTTTGGTTCATTTTTGTTACTTTCATTACTATGCCAAAAACCATGCCAGGGTTGCATTAAATGCACCGGTTCGGGCCGGAAACGAAACGATGCACCAGTTCGGTCCAAAAATGAAAGGAACGCACCCAATCCACTTTTTTCGACCAAATACTGATGTTTTGGTTCATTTTTTATCACTTTTGTTACTGTTGCGAAAACTATGCAGGGGTTGCATTTAATGCACCGTTTTGGGTCAAAAATGAAAAGATGCACCGGTTCGGTCCAGAAATGAAAAGAACGCACTCGATCCACTTTTTTGGACCCAATAGTGATTTTTTAGTTCGTTTTGGTCACTTTCGTTACTGTGATGAAAACCATGCCGGGGTTGCATTTAATTCTCCGATTCAGGCCAGAAACTTAACGATGCACCGGTTCGGGTAAGAAACGAAAGGAACGTACCCAATCCATTTTTTTGGACCAATAGTGATGTTTTGGTTCATTTTCGTTACTTTCATTACTGTCCCAAAAACCATGTCGTGCATTAAATGCACCGGTTCGGGCCGGAAACCAAACGATGGACTAGTTCGGTCCAGAAACGAAAGGAACGCACCCAATCCTCTTTTTTAGACCCAATACCGATGTTTGGTTCATTTTGGTCAGTTTCATTACTCTGTCGAAAACCATGCGGGGCTTGCATTAGATGCACCGATTCGGGCCGGAAACGAAACGATGCACCGGTTAGGGCCAGAAACGAAAGGAATGCACCCAATCCACTTTTTTGGACCAATAGTTATGTTTTGGTTCATTTTCGTTACTTTCGGTACGGTTCCAAAAACCATGCCGAATCCACCGATTCGGGCCAGAAACGAAACGATGCACCTGTTCGGTCTCGAAACAAGAGGAACGCACCCAATCCAGTTTTTTGGACCCAATACTAATGTTTTGGTTCATTTTTATCACTTCCGTTACTGTGCCGAAAACCATGCCGGGGTTGCATTTAATGCACCGTTTCGGGTCGGAAATGAAAAGATGCACCGGTTCAATCCAGAAATGAAATGAACGCACTCGATCCACTTTTTTAGACCCAATAGTGATGTTTTAGTTCGTTTTGGTCACTTTCGTTACTATGATGAAAACCATGCCGGGGTTGCATTTAATGCTCCGATTCAGGCCAGAAACTTAACGATGCACCGGTTCGGGTAAGAAATGAAAGGAACGTACGTAATACACTTTTTTGGACCAATAGTGATGTTTTGGTTCATTTTTGTTACTTTCATTACTATGCCAAAAACCATGCCGGGCTTGCATTAAATGCACCGGTTCGGGCCGGAAATGAAACGATGCACCGGTTCGGGCCAGAAACGAAATGAATGCATCCAATCCACTTTTTTGGACCAATAGTGATGTTTTGGTTCATTTTCGTTACGTTCTGTACAGTTCCACAGACCATGCCGAATCTACCGATTCGGACCGAAAACGAAACGATGCACCTGTCCGGCCCAGAAATGAAAGGAACGCACCCAGTCCACTTTTTTGGACCCAATAGTAATGTTTTGGTTCGTTTGGTCAGTTTCGATACTGTGCTGAAAACCATGCTGGGGTTGCACTTAATGCACTGATTCGAGCCAGAAATGAAATGATGCACCGGTTCGGTCCGGAAATGAAAGGAACGCACCCAATCCACTTTGTTGGACCATAGTAATGTTTCCATTCATTTTGGTCATTTTTGTTACTATGCTGAAAACCATGCCGGGGTTGCATTTAATGCACCGATTTGGGCCGGAAACGAAATAATGCACCGGTTCGGACCCCAAACGAAAGGAACGCACCCAGTCCACTTTTTTTGGACTTAATACTGATGTTTTGGTTCGTTTTATCTGTTTCGTTACTGTGCCAAAAACCATGACGGGGTTGCATTAAATGCACCAATTCGGGTCGAAAGCGAAAAAATGATCCGGTTTGGGCCAGAAAAAAAAGGAACGCACTGAATCCACTTTTTGGACCCAATACTGATGTTTTGGTTCGTTTTTATCACTTTTGTTACTATGCTGAAAACCATGCCGGGGTTGCATTTAATGCACCGTTTCGGATCGGAAATGAAAACATGCACCGGTTCGGTCCAGAAATGAAAGGAACGCACTAGATCCACTTTTTTGGACCCAATAGTGATGTTTTAGTTCGTTTTGGTCACTTTCGTTACTGTGATGAAAACCATGCCGGGGTTGCGTTTAATGCTCCGATTCAGGGCAGAAACTTAACGATGCACCGATTCGGGTAAGAAACGAAAGGAACGTACCCAATCCATTTTTTTGGACCAATAGTGATGTTTTGGTTCATTTTCGTTACTTTCATTACTATGCCAAAAACCATTCTAGGGTTGCATTAAATGCACCGCTTCGGGCCGGAAACGAAACGATGCACCGGTTCGGGCCAGAAAATAAAAGGAACGCACTCAATCCACTTTTTTGGACCCAATAGTGATGTTTTCGTTCATTTTGGTCACTTTCGTTAGTATGCTGAAAACCATGCCGGGGTTGCATTAAATGCATCGATCCGGGCCGAAAACGAAAAGATTCTCCTGTTCAGGCCAGAAACGAAAGTAACGCACCAAATCCACTCTTTTGTACCAAATAGTGATGTTTTGGTTCATTGTGGTCACTTTCGTTACTGTGCTTAAAACCATGCCTGGGTTGCATTTAATGTACCGATTTGGGCCGGAAAGGAAATGATGCACCGGTTCGGTCCCGAAACAAGAGGAACGCACCCAATCCACTTTTTTGGACCCAATACTAATGTTTTGGTTCATTTTTATCACTTCCGTTACTGTGCCGAAAACCATGCCTGGGTTGCATTTAATGCACCGTTTCGGGTCGGAAATGAAAAGATGCACCGGTTCGGTCCAGAAATGAAATGAACGTTTTGGACCCAATAGTGATGTTTTAGTTCGTTTTGGTCACTTTCGTTACTGTGATGACAACCATGCCGGGGTTGCATTTAATGCTCCGATTTTGGCCAGAAACTTAACGATGCACCGGTTCGGGTGAGAAACGAAAGGAACGTACCCAATCCATTTTATTGGACCAATAGTGATGTTTTGGTTCATTTTCATTACTTTCATTACTATGCCAAAAACCATGCCAGGGTTGCATTAAATGCACCGGTTCGGGCCGGAAACGAAACGATGCACCAGTTCGGTCCAGAAACGAAAGGAACGCACCCAATCCACTTTTTTGGACCAAATACTGATGTTTTGGTTCATTTTTTATCACTTTTGTTACTGTGCCGAAAACTATGCAGGGGTTGCATTTAATGCACCGTTTTGGGTCAAAAATGAAAAGATGCACCGGTTCGGTCCAGAAATGAAAAGAACGCACTCGATCCACTTTTTTGGACCCAATAGTGATTTTTTAGTTCGTTTTGGTCACTTTCGTTACTGTGATGAAAACCATGCCGGGGTTGCATTTAATTCTCCGATTCAGGCCAGAAACTTAACGATGCACCGGTTCGGGTAAGAAACGAAAGGAACGTACCCAATCCATTTTTTTGGACCAATAGTGATGTTTTGGTTCATTTTCGTTACTTTCATTACTGTCCCAAAAACCATGTCGTGCATTAAATGCACCGGTTCGGGCCGGAAACCAAACGATGGACTAGTTCGGTCCAGAAACGAAAGGAACGCACCCAATCCTCTTTTTTAGACCCAATACCGATGTTTGGTTCATTTTGGTCAGTTTCATTACTCTGTCGAAAACCATGCGGGGCTTGCATTAGATGCACCGATTCGGGCCGGAAACGAAACGATGCACCGGTTAGGGCCAGAAACGAAAGGAATGCACCCAATCCACTTTTTTGGACCAATAGTTATGTTTTGGTTCATTTTCGTTACTTTCGGTACGGTTCCAAAAACCATGCCGAATCCACCGATTCGGGCCAGAAACGAAACGATGCACCTGTTCGGCCCAGAAATGAAAGGAACGCACCCAATCCACTTTTTTGGACCCAATAGTGATGTTTTGGTTCGTTTGGTCAGTTTCATTATTGTGCTGAAAACCATGCTGGGGTTGCACTTAATGCACTGATTCAGGCCGGATATGAAATGATGCACCGGTTCAGTCCGAAAATGAAAGGAACGCACCCAATCCACTTTTTTGGACCAATAGTAATGTTTTCGTTCATTTTGGTCATTTCCGTTACTGTGCTGAAAACCATGCAGGGGTTGCATTTAATGCACCGATTTGGGCCGGAAACGAAATGATGCACCGGTTCGGTCCCCAAACAAAAGGAACGCACCCAATCCACTTTTTTTGACCCAATACTAATGTTTTGGTTCATTTTATCAGTTTCGTTACTGTGCCGAAAACCATGCCGGGGTTGCATTAAATGCACTAATTCGGGTCGAAAGCGAAAAAATGTTCCGGTTTGGGCCAGAAAAGAAAGGAACGCACTCAATCCACTTCTTTGGACCCAATAGTGATTTTTTAGTTCGTCTGGGTCACTTTCTTTACTGTGCTGAAAGCCATGCCGGAATTGCATTTAATTCTCCGATTCGGGCTGGAAACTAAACGATGCACCAGTTCGGTCCAGAAAAGAGAGAAACACACTCAATCCTCTTTCTTGGACCCAATAGTGATGTTTTAGTTCATTTTGGTCACTTTCTTTATTGTGCTGAAAACCATGCCGGGGTTGCATTTAATACTCTGATTCGGGCCGGAAACGAAACGATGCACCGGTTCGGGCCAGAAAATAAAAGGAACGCACCCAATCCACTTTTTTGGACCAAATACTGATGTTTTCGTTCATTTTGGTCACTTTCGTTAGTATGCTGAAAACCGTGCCGGGGTTACATTAAATGCATCGATTCAGGCCGAAAATGAAACGATGCTCCTGTTCAGTCAAGAGATGAAAGTAACGCACCAAATCTACTCTTTTGGACCCAATAGTGATGTTTTGGTTCATTGTGGTCACTTTCGTTATGGTGTTGAAAACCATGCCCGGGTTGCATTTAATGCACCGATTTGGGCCGGACACGAAATGATGCACCGGTTCGGTCCCGAAACAAAAGGAACGCACCCAATCCACTTTTTGGACCCAATACTGATGTTTTTGTTCGGTTTTTATCACTTTCGTTACTGTGCCAAAAACTATGCAGGGGTTTCATTTAATGCACCGTTTCGGGTCAGAAATGAAAAGATGCACCGGCTCAGTCCAGAAATGAAAGGAACGCACTCAATCCACTTTTTTGGACCCATTAGTGATGTTTTAGTTCGTTTTCTCACTTTCGTTACCGTTATAAAAACCATGCCGGGGTTGCACTTAATGCACTGATTCGGGCCGGATATGAAATGATGCACCGGTTCAGTCCGAAAATGAAAGGAACGCACCCAATCCACTTTTTTGGACCAATAATAATGTTTTCGTTCATTTTGGTCATTACCGTTACTGTGCTGAAAACCATGCCGGGGTTGCATTTAATGCACCGATTTTGGCCGGAAACGAAGTGATGCACCGGTTCGGTCCCCAAACAAAAGGAACGCACCCAATCCACTTTTTTTGACCCAATACTGATGTTTTGGTTCATTTTGTCAGTTTCGTTACTGTGCAGAAAACCGTGTCGGGGTTGCATTAAATGCACTAATTCGGGTCGAAAGCGAAAAAATGTTCCGGTTTGGGCCAGAAAAGAAAGGAACGCACTCAATCCACTTGTTTGGACCCAATAGTGATTTTTTAGTTCGTCTGGGTCACTTTCTTTACTGTGCTGAAAGCCATGCCGGGGTTGCATTAAATGCACCAATTCGGGTCGAAAGCGAAAAAATGCTGCGGTTCAGGCCAGAAAAGAGAGGAACGCACTCAATCCACTTTTTTGGACCCAATAGTGATGTTTTAGTTCATTTTGCTCACTTTCTTTACTGTGCTGAAAACCATGCCGGGGTTGCATTTAATGCTCTGATTCGGGCTGGAAACGAAACGATGCACCGGTTCGGGCCAGAAAATAAAAGGAACGCACCCAATCCACTTTTTTGGACAAAATACTGATGTTTTCGTTCATTTTGGTCACTTTCGTTAGTATGCCGAAAACCGTGCCGGGGTTACATTAAATGCACTGATTCGGGCCGGAAACGAAACGATGCATCGGTTCGGTCCAGAAATGAAAGTTACGCACTCGATCCACTTTTTTGACCCAATAGTGATGTTTTAGTTCATTTTGGTCACTTTCGTTACTGTGACGAAAACCATGCCGGGGTTGCATTTAATGCTCCGATTCAGGACGGAAACTTAACGATGCACCGGTTCGGGTAAGAAACAAAAGGAACATACCCAATCCACTTTTTTGGAACAATAGTGATGTTTTGGTTCATTTTCGTTACTTTCATTACTATGCAAAAAACCATGCCGGGGTTGCATTAAATGCACCGGTTCGGGCCGGAAACGAAACGATGCACCAGTTCGGTCCAGAAACGAAAGGAACGCACTCAATCCACTTTTTTGGACCAAATACTGATGTTTGGTTCATTTTGGTCTGTTTCATTACTGTGCCGAAAACCATGCGGGGGTTGCATTAGATGCACCAATTCGGGAAGGAAACGAAACGATGCACCGGTTCGGGCCAGAAACGAAAGGAATGCACCCAATCCACTTTTTTGGACCAATAGTGATGTTTTGGTTCATTTTCGTTACTTTCGGTACAGTTCCAAAAACCATGCCGAATTCACCGATTCGGGCCGGAAACGAAACGATGCACCTGTTCGGCCCAATAGTGATAGGAACGCACCCAATTCACTTTTTTGGACCCAATACTGATGTTTTGATTCGTTTTACCAGTTTCATTACTGTGCCGAAAACCATGCCGGGGTTGCATTAAATGCACCAATTCAGGTCGAAAGCGAATAAATGTTGCAGTTTGGGCCAGAAAAGAAAGGAATGCACTCAATCCACTATTTTGGACCCAATAGTGATGTTTTAGTTCATTTGGGTCGCCTTCTTGACTGTGCTAAAAACCATTCCGGGGTTGCATTTAATACTCTGATTCGGGCCGGAATCTAAACGATGCAGCGGTTCAGGCCAGAAAAGAAAGGAACGCACCCAATCCACTTTTTTGGACCCAGTAGTGATGTTTTGGTTCGTTTTGGTCACTTTCGTTACTGTGATGAAAACCATGCCGGGGTTGCATTAAATGCACCAATTCGGGTCAAAAGTGAAAAAATGATGCAGTTCAGGTCAGAAAAGAGAGGAACGCACTCAATCCTCTTTTTTGGACCAAATAGTGATGTTTTAGTTCGTTTTGGTCACTTTCTTTACTATGCTGAAAACCATGCCGGGTTGCATTTAATACTCCGATTTGGGCCGGAAACGAAACGATGCACCGGTTCGGGCCTGAAAAGAAAGGAACGCACTCGATCCACTTTTTTGGACCCAATAGTGATGTTTTCATTCATTTTGGTCACTTTCGTTAGTATGCAGAAAATCATGCCGGGGTTGCATTAAATGCATCGATTCGGGCCGAAAACGAAAAGATGCTCCTGTTCAGGCAAGAAATGAAAGTAACGCACCAAATCCATTCTTTTGGACCCAATAGTGATGTTTTGGTTCATTGTGGTCACTTTCGTTATTGTGCTGGAAACCATGCCTGGGTTGCATTTAATGCACCGATTTGGGCCGGAAACGAAATGATGCACCAGTTCGGTCCCGAAACAAAAGGAACGCATCCGATCCACTTTTTTGAACCCAATACTAATGTTTTGGATCGTTTTTATCACTTTCGTTACTATGCCGAAAACCATGCCGGGGTTGCATTTAATGCACCGTTTCTGGTCGGAAATGAAAAGATGCACCGGCTCGGTCCAGAAATGAAAGGAACGCACTCGATTCACTTTTTTGGACCCAATAGTGATTTTTTAGTTCGTTTTGGTCACTTTCGTTACTATGATGAAAAACATGCCGGGGTTGCATTTAATGCTCCGATTCAGGCCGGAAACTTAACGATGCACCGGTTCGGGTAAAAAACAAAAGGAACATACCCAATCCACTTTTTTGGAACAATAGTGATGTTTTGGTTCATTTTCGTTACTTTCATTACTATGCAAAAAACCATGCCGGGGTTGCATTAAATGCACCGGTTCGGGCCGGAAACGAAACGATGCACCAGTTCGGTCCAGAAACGAAAGAAACGCACTCAATCCACTTTTTTGGACCAAATACTGATGTTTGGTTCATTTTGGTCTGTTTCATTACTCTGCCGAAAACCATGCGGGGGTTGCATTAGATGCACCAATTCGGGAAGGAAACGAAACGATGCACCGGTTCGGGCCAGAAACGAAAGGAATGCACCCAATCCACTTTTGTGGACCAATAGTGATGTTTTGGTTCATTTTCGTTACTTTCGGTACAGTTCCAAAAACCATGCCGAATCCACCTATTCGGGCCGGAAACGAAACGATGCACCTGTTCGGCCTAATAGTGATAGGAACGCACCCAATTCACTTTTTTGGACCCAATACTGATGTTTTGATTCGTTTTACCAGTTTCGTTACTGTGCCGAAAACCATGCTGGGGTTGCATTAAATGCACCAATTCAGGTCAAAAGCGAAAAAATGTTGCGATTCGGGCCAGAAAAGAAACGAACGCACTCAATCCACTTTTTTGGACCCAATAGTGATTTTTTAGTTCGTTTGGGTCAGCTTCGTTACTGTGCTGAAAACCATTCCGGGGTTGCATTTAATACTCGGATTCGGGCCAAAAATGAAAAGATGCTCCTGTTTAGGCCAGAAATGAAAGTAACACACCAATTCCATTCTTTTGGACCCAATAGTGATGTTTTGGTTCATTGTGGTCACTTTCGTTACTGTGCTGGAAACCATGCCTGGGTTGCATTTAATGCACCGATTTGGGCCGGAAACGAAATGATGCACCAGTTCGGTCACGAAACAAAAGGAACGCATCCGATCCACTTTTTTGAACCCAATACTAATGTTTTGGATCGTTTTTATCACTTTCGTTACTATGCCGAAAACCATGCCGGGGTTGCATTTAATGCACCGTTTCTGGTCGGAAATGAAAAGATGCACCGGCTCGGTCCAGAAATGAAAGGAACGCACTCGATTCACTTTTTTGGACCCAATAGTGATTTTTTAGTTCGTTTTGGTCACTTTCGTTACTGTGATGAAAAACATGCCGGGGTTGCATTTAATGCTCCGATTCAGGCCGGAAACTTAACGATGCACCGGTTCGGGTAAAAAACAAAAGGAACATACCCAATCCACTTTTGTGGAACAATAGTGATGTTTTGGTTCATTTTCGTTACTTTCATTACTATGCAAAAAACCATGCCGGGGTTGCATTAAATGCACCGGTTCGGGCCGGAAACGAAACGATGCACCAGTTCGGTCCAGAAACGAAAGAAACGCACTCAATCCACTTTTTTGGACCAAATACTGATGTTTTGTTCATTTTGGTCTGTTTCATTACTATGCCGAAAACCATGTGGGGGTTGCATTAGATGCACCAATTCGGGAAGGAAACGAAACGATGCACCGGTTCGGGCCAGAAACGAAAGGAATGCACCCAATCCACTTTTGTGGACCAATAGTGATGTTTTGGTTCATTTTCGTTACTTTCGGTACAGTTCCAAAAACCATGCCGAATCCACCTATTCGGGCCGGAAATGAAACGATGCACCTGTTCGGCCTAATAGTGATAGGAACGCACCCAATTCACTTTTTTGGACCCAATACTGATGTTTTGATTCGTTTTACCAGTTTCGTTACTGTGCCGAAAACCATGCTGGGGTTGCATTAAATGCACCAATTCAGGTCAAAAGCGAAAAAATGTTGCGATTCGGGCCAGAAAAGAAACGAACGCACTCAATCCACTTTTTTGGACCCAATAGTGATTTTTTAGTTCGTTTGGGTCAGCTTCGTTACTGTGCTGAAAACCATTCCGGGGTTGCATTTAATACTCGGATTCGGGCCAAAAATGAAAAGATGCTCCTGTTTAGGCCAGAAATGAAAGTAACACACCAATTCCATTCTTTTGGACCCAATAGTGATGTTTTGGTTCATTGTGGTCACTTTCGTTACTGTGCTGGAAACCATGCCTGGGTTGCATTTAATGCACCGATTTGGGCCGGAAACGAAATGATGCACCAGTTCGGTCACGAAACAAAAGGAACGCATCCGATCCACTTTTTTGAACCCAATACTAATGTTTTGGATCGTTTTTATCACTTTCGTTACTATGCCGAAAACCATGCCGGGGTTGCATTTAATGCACCGTTTCTGGTCGGAAATGAAAAGATGCACCGGCTCGGTCCAGAAATGAAAGGAACGCACTCGATTCACTTTTTTGGACCCAATAGTGATTTTTTAGTTCGTTTTGGTCACTTTCGTTACTATGATGAAAAACATGCCGGGGTTGCATTTAATGCTCCGATTCAGGCCGGAAACTTAACGATGCACCGGTTCGGGTAAAAAACAAAAGGAACATACCCAATCCACTTTTTTGGAACAATAGTGATGTTTTGGTTCATTTTCGTTACTTTCATTACTATGCAAAAAACCATGCCGGGGTTGCATTAAATGCACCGGTTCGGGCCGGAAACGAAACGATGCACCAGTTCGGTCCAGAAACGAAAGAAACGCACTCAATCCACTTTTTTGGACCAAATACTGATGTTTGGTTCATTTTGGTCTGTTTCATTACTCTGCCGAAAACCATGCGGGGGTTGCATTAGATGCACCAATTCGGGAAGGAAACGAAACGATGCACCGGTTCGGGCCAGAAACGAAAGGAATGCACCCAATCCACTTTTGTGGACCAATAGTGATGTTTTGGTTCATTTTCGTTACTTTCGGTACAGTTCCAAAAACCATGCCGAATCCACCTATTCGGGCCGGAAACGAAACGATGCACCTGTTCGGCCTAATAGTGATAGGAACGCACCCAATTCACTTTTTTGGACCCAATACTGATGTTTTGATTCGTTTTACCAGTTTCGTTACTGTGCCGAAAACCATGCTGGGGTTGCATTAAATGCACCAATTCAGGTCAAAAGCGAAAAAATGTTGCGATTCGGGCCAGAAAAGAAACGAACGCACTCAATCCACTTTTTTGGACCCAATAGTGATTTTTTAGTTCGTTTGGGTCAGCTTCGTTACTGTGCTGAAAACCATTCCGGGGTTGCATTTAATACTCGGATTCGGGCCAAAAATGAAAAGATGCTCCTGTTTAGGCCAGAAATGAAAGTAACACACCAATTCCATTCTTTTGGACCCAATAGTGATGTTTTGGTTCATTGTGGTCACTTTCGTTACTGTGCTGGAAACCATGCCTGGGTTGCATTTAATGCACCGATTTGGGCCGGAAACGAAATGATGCACCAGTTCGGTCACGAAACAAAAGGAACGCATCCGATCCACTTTTTTGAACCCAATACTAATGTTTTGGATCGTTTTTATCACTTTCGTTACTATGCCGAAAACCATGCCGGGGTTGCATTTAATGCACCGTTTCTGGTCGGAAATGAAAAGATGCACCGGCTCGGTCCAGAAATGAAAGGAACGCACTCGATTCACTTTTTTGGACCCAATAGTGATTTTTTAGTTCGTTTTGGTCACTTTCGTTACTGTGATGAAAAACATGCCGGGGTTGCATTTAATGCTCCGATTCAGGCCGGAAACTTAACGATGCACCGGTTCGGGTAAAAAACAAAAGGAACATACCCAATCCACTTTTGTGGAACAATAGTGATGTTTTGGTTCATTTTCGTTACTTTCATTACTATGCAAAAAACCATGCCGGGGTTGCATTAAATGCACCGGTTCGGGCCGGAAACGAAACGATGCACCAGTTCGGTCCAGAAACGAAAGAAACGCACTCAATCCACTTTTTTGGACCAAATACTGATGTTTTGTTCATTTTGGTCTGTTTCATTACTCTGCCGAAAACCATGTGGGGGTTGCATTAGATGCACCAATTCGGGAAGGAAACGAAACGATGCACCGGTTCGGGCCAGAAACGAAAGGAATGCACCCAATCCACTTTTGTGGACCAATAGTGATGTTTTGGTTCATTTTCGTTACTTTCGGTACAGTTCCAAAAACCATGCCGAATCCACCTATTCGGGCCGGAAATGAAACGATGCACCTGTTCGGCCTAATAGTGATAGGAACGCACCCAATTCACTTTTTTGGACCCAATACTGATGTTTTGATTCGTTTTACCAGTTTCGTTACTGTGCCGAAAACCATGCTGGGGTTGCATTAAATGCACCAATTCAGGTCAAAAGCGAAAAAATGTTGCGGTTCGGGCCAGAAAAGAAACGAACGCACTCAATCCACTTTTTTGGACCCAATAGTGATGTTTCAGTTCGTTTGGGTCACCTTCGTTACTGTGCTGAAAACCATTCCGGGGTTGCATTTAATACTCGGATTCGGGCCAAAAATGAAAAGATGCTCCTGTTTAGGCCAGAAATGAAAGTAACACACCAATTCCATTCTTTTGGACCCAATAGTGATGTTTTGGTTCATTGTGGTCACTTTCGTTACTGTGCTGGAAACCATGCCTGGGTTGCATTTAATGCACCGATTTGGGCCGGAAACGAAATGATGCACCAGTTCGGTCACGAAACAAAAGGAACGCATCCGATCCACTTTTTTGAACCCAATACTAATGTTTTGGATCGTTTTTATCACTTTCGTTACTATGCCGAAAACCATGCCGGGGTTGCATTTAATGCACCGTTTCTGGTCGGAAATGAAAAGATGCACCGGCTCGGTCCAGAAATGAAAGGAACGCACTCGATTCACTTTTTTGGACCCAATAGTGATTTTTTAGTTCGTTTTGGTCACTTTCGTTACTATGATGAAAAACATGCCGGGGTTGCATTTAATGCTCCGATTCAGGCCGGAAACTTAACGATGCACCGGTTCGGGTAAAAAACAAAAGGAACATACCCAATCCACTTTTTTGGAACAATAGTGATGTTTTGGTTCATTTTCGTTACTTTCATTACTATGCAAAAAACCATGCCGGGGTTGCATTAAATGCACCGGTTCGGGCCGGAAACGAAACGATGCACCAGTTCGGTCCAGAAACGAAAGAAACGCACTCAATCCACTTTTTTGGACCAAATACTGATGTTTGGTTCATTTTGGTCTGTTTCATTACTCTGCCGAAAACCATGCGGGGGTTGCATTAGATGCACCAATTCGGGAAGGAAACGAAACGATGCACCGGTTCGGGCCAGAAACGAAAGGAATGCACCCAATCCACTTTTGTGGACCAATAGTGATGTTTTGGTTCATTTTCGTTACTTTCGGTACAGTTCCAAAAACCATGCCGAATCCACCTATTCGGGCCGGAAACGAAACGATGCACCTGTTCGGCCTAATAGTGATAGGAACGCACCCAATTCACTTTTTTGGACCCAATACTGATGTTTTGATTCGTTTTACCAGTTTCGTTACTGTGCCGAAAACCATGCTGGGGTTGCATTAAATGCACCAATTCAGGTCAAAAGCGAAAAAATGTTGCGATTCGGGCCAGAAAAGAAACGAACGCACTCAATCCACTTTTTTGGACCCAATAGTGATTTTTTAGTTCGTTTGGGTCAGCTTCGTTACTGTGCTGAAAACCATTCCGGGGTTGCATTTAATACTCGGATTCGGGCCAAAAATGAAAAGATGCTCCTGTTTAGGCCAGAAATGAAAGTAACACACCAATTCCATTCTTTTGGACCCAATAGTGATGTTTTGGTTCATTGTGGTCACTTTCGTTACTGTGCTGGAAACCATGCCTGGGTTGCATTTAATGCACCGATTTGGGCCGGAAACGAAATGATGCACCAGTTCGGTCACGAAACAAAAGGAACGCATCCGATCCACTTTTTTGAACCCAATACTAATGTTTTGGATCGTTTTTATCACTTTCGTTACTATGCCGAAAACCATGCCGGGGTTGCATTTAATGCACCGTTTCTGGTCGGAAATGAAAAGATGCACCGGCTCGGTCCAGAAATGAAAGGAACGCACTCGATTCACTTTTTTGGACCCAATAGTGATTTTTTAGTTCGTTTTGGTCACTTTCGTTACTGTGATGAAAAACATGCCGGGGTTGCATTTAATGCTCCGATTCAGGCCGGAAACTTAACGATGCACCGGTTCGGGTAAAAAACAAAAGGAACATACCCAATCCACTTTTGTGGAACAATAGTGATGTTTTGGTTCATTTTCGTTACTTTCATTACTATGCAAAAAACCATGCCGGGGTTGCATTAAATGCACCGGTTCGGGCCGGAAACGAAACGATGCACCAGTTCGGTCCAGAAACGAAAGAAACGCACTCAATCCACTTTTTTGGACCAAATACTGATGTTTTGTTCATTTTGGTCTGTTTCATTACTCTGCCGAAAACCATGTGGGGGTTGCATTAGATGCACCAATTCGGGAAGGAAACGAAACGATGCACCGGTTCGGGCCAGAAACGAAAGGAATGCACCCAATCCACTTTTGTGGACCAATAGTGATGTTTTGGTTCATTTTCGTTACTTTCGGTACAGTTCCAAAAACCATGCCGAATCCACCTATTCGGGCCGGAAATGAAACGATGCACCTGTTCGGCCTAATAGTGATAGGAACGCACCCAATTCACTTTTTTGGACCCAATACTGATGTTTTGATTCGTTTTACCAGTTTCGTTACTGTGCCGAAAACCATGCTGGGGTTGCATTAAATGCACCAATTCAGGTCAAAAGCGAAAAAATGTTGCGGTTCGGGCCAGAAAAGAAACGAACGCACTCAATCCACTTTTTTGGACCCAATAGTGATGTTTCAGTTCGTTTGGGTCACCTTCGTTACTGTGCTGAAAACCATTCCGGGGTTGCATTTAATACTCGGATTCGGGCCAAAAATGAAAAGATGCTCCTGTTTAGGCCAGAAATGAAAGTAACACACCAATTCCATTCTTTTGGACCCAATAGTGATGTTTTGGTTCATTGTGGTCACTTTCGTTACTGTGCTGGAAACCATGCCTGGGTTGCATTTAATGCACCGATTTGGGCCGGAAACGAAATGATGCACCAGTTCGGTCACGAAACAAAAGGAACGCATCCGATCCACTTTTTTGAACCCAATACTAATGTTTTGGATCGTTTTTATCACTTTCGTTACTATGCCGAAAACCATGCCGGGGTTGCATTTAATGCACCGTTTCTGGTCGGAAATGAAAAGATGCACCGGCTCGGTCCAGAAATGAAAGGAACGCACTCGATTCACTTTTTTGGACCCAATAGTGATTTTTTAGTTCGTTTTGGTCACTTTCGTTACTATGATGAAAAACATGCCGGGGTTGCATTTAATGCTCCGATTCAGGCCGGAAACTTAACGATGCACCGGTTCGGGTAAAAAACAAAAGGAACATACCCAATCCACTTTTTTGGAACAATAGTGATGTTTTGGTTCATTTTCGTTACTTTCATTACTATGCAAAAAACCATGCCGGGGTTGCATTAAATGCACCGGTTCGGGCCGGAAACGAAACGATGCACCAGTTCGGTCCAGAAACGAAAGAAACGCACTCAATCCACTTTTTTGGACCAAATACTGATGTTTGGTTCATTTTGGTCTGTTTCATTACTCTGCCGAAAACCATGCGGGGGTTGCATTAGATGCACCAATTCGGGAAGGAAACGAAACGATGCACCGGTTCGGGCCAGAAACGAAAGGAATGCACCCAATCCACTTTTGTGGACCAATAGTGATGTTTTGGTTCATTTTCGTTACTTTCGGTACAGTTCCAAAAACCATGCCGAATCCACCTATTCGGGCCGGAAACGAAACGATGCACCTGTTCGGCCTAATAGTGATAGGAACGCACCCAATTCACTTTTTTGGACCCAATACTGATGTTTTGATTCGTTTTACCAGTTTCGTTACTGTGCCGAAAACCATGCTGGGGTTGCATTAAATGCACCAATTCAGGTCAAAAGCGAAAAAATGTTGCGATTCGGGCCAGAAAAGAAACGAACGCACTCAATCCACTTTTTTGGACCCAATAGTGATTTTTTAGTTCGTTTGGGTCAGCTTCGTTACTGTGCTGAAAACCATTCCGGGGTTGCATTTAATACTCGGATTCGGGCCAAAAATGAAAAGATGCTCCTGTTTAGGCCAGAAATGAAAGTAACACACCAATTCCATTCTTTTGGACCCAATAGTGATGTTTTGGTTCATTGTGGTCACTTTCGTTACTGTGCTGGAAACCATGCCTGGGTTGCATTTAATGCACCGATTTGGGCCGGAAACGAAATGATGCACCAGTTCGGTCACGAAACAAAAGGAACGCATCCGATCCACTTTTTTGAACCCAATACTAATGTTTTGGATCGTTTTTATCACTTTCGTTACTATGCCGAAAACCATGCCGGGGTTGCATTTAATGCACCGTTTCTGGTCGGAAATGAAAAGATGCACCGGCTCGGTCCAGAAATGAAAGGAACGCACTCGATTCACTTTTTTGGACCCAATAGTGATTTTTTAGTTCGTTTTGGTCACTTTCGTTACTGTGATGAAAAACATGCCGGGGTTGCATTTAATGCTCCGATTCAGGCCGGAAACTTAACGATGCACCGGTTCGGGTAAAAAACAAAAGGAACATACCCAATCCACTTTTGTGGAACAATAGTGATGTTTTGGTTCATTTTCGTTACTTTCATTACTATGCAAAAAACCATGCCGGGGTTGCATTAAATGCACCGGTTCGGGCCGGAAACGAAACGATGCACCAGTTCGGTCCAGAAACGAAAGAAACGCACTCAATCCACTTTTTTGGACCAAATACTGATGTTTTGTTCATTTTGGTCTGTTTCATTACTCTGCCGAAAACCATGTGGGGGTTGCATTAGATGCACCAATTCGGGAAGGAAACGAAACGATGCACCGGTTCGGGCCAGAAACGAAAGGAATGCACCCAATCCACTTTTGTGGACCAATAGTGATGTTTTGGTTCATTTTCGTTACTTTCGGTACAGTTCCAAAAACCATGCCGAATCCACCTATTCGGGCCGGAAATGAAACGATGCACCTGTTCGGCCTAATAGTGATAGGAACGCACCCAATTCACTTTTTTGGACCCAATACTGATGTTTTGATTCGTTTTACCAGTTTCGTTACTGTGCCGAAAACCATGCTGGGGTTGCATTAAATGCACCAATTCAGGTCAAAAGCGAAAAAATGTTGCGGTTCGGGCCAGAAAAGAAACGAACGCACTCAATCCACTTTTTTGGACCCAATAGTGATGTTTCAGTTCGTTTGGGTCACCTTCGTTACTGTGCTGAAAACCATTCCGGGGTTGCATTTAATACTCGGATTCGGGCCAAAAATGAAAAGATGCTCCTGTTTAGGCCAGAAATGAAAGTAACACACCAATTCCATTCTTTTGGACCCAATAGTGATGTTTTGGTTCATTGTGGTCACTTTTGTTACTGTGCTAAAAACCATGCCTTGGTTGCGTTTCATGCACCGATTTGGGCCGGAAACGAAATGATGCACAAGTTCGGTCCCGAAACAAAAGGAACACATCCGATCCACTTTTTTGAACCCAATACTGATGTTTTGGTTCATTTTTATCACTTTCGTTACTATGCCAAAAACCATGCCGGGGTTGCATTTAATGCACCGTTTCGGGTCAGAAATGAAAAGATGCACCGGCTCGGTCCAGAAATGAAAGGAACGCACTCGATCCACTTTTTTGGACCCAATAGTGATTTTTTAGTTCGTTTTGGTCACTTTCATTACTGTGATGAAAACCATGCCGGGGTTGCATTTAATGCTCCGATTCAGGACGAAAACTGAACGATGCACCGGTTCGGGTAAGAAATGAAAGGAACGTACCCAATCCATTTTTTTGGACCAATAGTGATGTTTTGGTTCAGTTTTGTTACTTTCATTACTGTGCCAAAAACCATGCCGGGGTTGCATTAAATGCACCAGTTCGGGCCGGAAACGAAACGATGCACCAGTTCGGTCCAGAAACGAAAGGAACACACCCAATCCACTTTTTATACCAAATACCGATGTTTGGTTCATTTTGGTCAGTTTTATTACTCTGACGAAAACCATGTGGGGCTTTCATTAGATGCACCAATTCGGGCCGGAAACTTAACGATGCACCGGTTCGGGTAAAAAACAAAAGGAACATAACCAATCCACTTTTTTGGAACAATAGTGATGTTTTGGTTCATTTTCGTTACTTTCATTACTATGCAAAAAACCATGTCGGGGTTGCATTAAATGCACCGGTTCGGGCCGGAAACGAAACGATGCACCAGTTCGGTCCAGAAATGAAAGAAACGCACTCAATCCACTTTTTTGGACCAAATACTGATGTGTGGTTCATTTTGGTCTGTTTCATTACTCTGCCGAAAACCATGCGGGGGTTGCATTAGATGCACCAATTCGGGAAGGAAACGAAACGATGCACCGGTTCGGGCCAGAAACGAAAGGAATGCACCCAATCCACTTTTGTGGACCAATAGTGATGTTTTGGTTCATTTTCGTTACTTTCGGTACAGTTCCAAAAACCATGCCGAATCCACCTATTCGGGCCGGAAACGAAACGATGCACCTGTTCGGCCTAATAGTGATAGGAACGCACCCAATTCACTTTTTTGGACCCAATACTGATGTTTTGATTCGTTTTACCAGTTTCGTTACTGTGCCGAAAACCATGCTGGGGTTGCATTAAATGCACCAATTCAGGTCAAAAGCGAAAAAATGTTGCGATTCGGGCCAGAAAAGAAACGAACGCACTCAATCCACTTTTTTGGACCCAATAGTGATTTTTTAGTTCGTTTGGGTCAGCTTCGTTACTGTGCTGAAAACCATTCCGGGGTTGCATTTAATACTCGGATTCGGGCCAAAAATGAAAAGATGCTCCTGTTTAGGCCAGAAATGAAAGTAACACACCAATTCCATTCTTTTGGACCCAATAGTGATGTTTTGGTTCATTGTGGTCACTTTCGTTACTGTGCTGGAAACCATGCCTGGGTTGCATTTAATGCACCGATTTGGGCCGGAAACGAAATGATGCACCAGTTCGGTCCCGAAACAAAAGGAACGCATCCGATCCACTTTTTTGAACCCAATACTAATGTTTTGGATCGTTTTTATCACTTTCGTTACTATGCCGAAAACCATGCCGGGGTTGCATTTAATGCACCGTTTCTGGTCGGAAATGAAAAGATGCACCGGCTCGGTCCAGAAATGAAAGGAACGCACTCGATTCACTTTTTTGGACCCAATAGTGATTTTTTAGTTCGTTTTGGTCACTTTCGTTACTGTGATGAAAAACATGCCGGGGTTGCATTTAATGCTCCGATTCAGGCCGGAAACTTAACGATGCACCGGTTCGGGTAAAAAACAAAAGGAACATACCCAATCCACTTTTGTGGAACAATAGTGATGTTTTGGTTCATTTTCGTTACTTTCATTACTATGCAAAAAACCATGCCGGGGTTGCATTAAATGCACCGGTTCGGGCCGGAAACGAAACGATGCACCAGTTCGGTCCAGAAACGAAAGAAACGCACTCAATCCACTTTTTTGGACCAAATACTGATGTTTTGTTCATTTTGGTCTGTTTCATTACTCTGCCGAAAACCATGTGGGGTTGCATTAGATGCACCAATTCGGGAAGGAAACGAAACGATGCACCGGTTCGGGCCGGAAACGAAAGGAATGCACCCAATCCACTTTTGTGGACCAATAGTGATGTTTTGGTTCATTTTCGTTACTTTCGGTACAGTTCCAAAAACCATGCCGAATCCACCTATTCGGGCCGGAAATGAAACGATGCACCTGTTCGGCCTAATAGTGATAGGAACGCACCCAATTCACTTTTTTGGACCCAATACTGATGTTTTGATTCGTTTTACCAGTTTCGTTACTGTGCCGAAAACCATGCTGGGGTTGCATTAAATGCACCAATTCAGGTCAAAAGCGAAAAAATGTTGCGGTTCGGGCCAGAAAAGAAACGAACGCACTCAATCCACTTTTTTGGACCCAATAGTGATGTTTCAGTTCGTTTGGGTCACCTTCGTTACTGTGCTGAAAACCATTCCGGGGTTGCATTTAATACTCGGATTCGGGCCAAAAATGAAAAGATGCTCCTGTTTAGGCCAGAAATGAAAGTAACACACCAATTCCATTCTTTTGGACCCAATAGTGATGTTTTGGTTCATTGTGGTCACTTTTGTTACTGTGCTAAAAACCATGCCCTGGTTGCGTTTCATGCACCGATTTGGGCCGGAAACGAAATGATGCACAAGTTCGGTCCCGAAACAAAAGGAACACATCCGATCCACTTTTTTGAACCGAATACTGATGTTTTGGTTCATTTTTATCACTTTCGTTACTATGCCAAAAACCATGCCGGGGTTGCATTTAATGCACCGTTTCGGGTCAGAAATGAAAAGATGCACCGGCTCGGTCCAGAAATGAAAGGAACGCACTCGATCCACTTTTTTGGACCCAATAGTGATTTTTTAGTTCGTTTTGGTCACTTTCATTACTGTGATGAAAACCATGCCGGGGTTGCATTTAATGCTCCGATTCAGGCCGAAAACTGAACGATGCACCGGTTCGGGTAAGAAATGAAAGGAACGTACCCAATCCATTTTTTTGGACCAATAGTGATGTTTTGGTTCAGTTTTGTTACTTTCATTACTGTGCCAAAAACCATGCCGGGGTTGCATTAAATGCACCAGTTCGGGCCGGAAACGAAACGATGCACCAGTTCGGTCCAGAAACGAAAGGAACACACCCAATCCACTTTTTATACCAAATACCGATGTTTGGTTCATTTTGGTCAGTTTTATTACTCTGACGAAAACCATGTGGGGCTTTCATTAGATGCACCAATTCGGGCCGGAAACTTAACGATGCACCGGTTCGGGTAAAAAACAAAAGGAACATAACCAATCCACTTTTTTGGAACAATAGTGATGTTTTGGTTCATTTTCGTTACTTTCATTACTATGCAAAAAAACATGTCGGGGTTGCATTAAATGCACCGGTTCGGGCCGGAAACGAAACGATGCACCAGTTCGGTCCAGAAATGAAAGAAACGCACTCAATCCACTTTTTTGGACCAAATACTGATGTGTGGTTCATTTTGGTCTGTTTCATTACTCTGCCGAAAACCATGCGGGGGTTGCATTAGATGCACCAATTCGGGAAGGAAACGAAACGATGCACCGGTTCGGGCCAGAAACGAAAGGAATGCACCCAATCCACTTTTGTGGACCAATAGTGATGTTTTGGTTCATTTTCGTTACTTTCGGTACAGTTCCAAAAACCATGCCGAATCCACCGATTCGGGCCGGAAACGAAACGATGCACCTGTTCGGCCTAATAGTGATAGGAACACACCCAATTCACTTTTTTGGACCCAATACTGATGTTTTGATTCGTTTTACCAGTTTCGTTACTGTGCCGAAAACCATGCTGGGGTTGCATTAAATGCACCAATTCAGGTCGAAAGCGAAAAAATGTTGCGGTTCGGGCCAGAAAAGAAAGGAATGCACTCAATCCACTATTTTGGACCCAATAGTGATGTTTTAGCTCGTTTGGGTAACCCTCGTTACTGTGCTGAAAACCATTCCGGGGTTGCATTTAATACTCTGATTCGGGCCGAAATCTAAACGATGCACCGGTTCAGGCCAGAAAAGAAAGGAACGCACTCAATTCACTTTTTTGGACCCAATAGTGATGTTTTCATTCATTGTGGTCACTTTCGTTACTGTGCTAAAAACCATGCCTAGGTTGCGTTTCATGCACCGATTTGGGCCGGAAACGAAATGACGCACCAGTTCGGTCCCGAAACAAAAGGAACACATCCGATCCACTTTTTTGAACCGAATACTGATGTTTTGGTTCATTTTTATCACTTTCGTTACTATGCCAAAAACCATGCCGGGGTTGCATTTAATGCACCGTTTCGGGTAAGAAATGAAAAGATGCACCGGCTCGGTCCAGAAATGAAAGGAACGCACTCGATCCACTTTTTTGGACCCAATAGTGATTTTTTAGTTCGTTTTGGTCACTTTCATTACTGTGATGAAAACCATGCCGGGGTTGCATTTAATGCTCCGATTCAGGCCGAAAACTTAACGATGCACCGGTTCGGGTAAGAAATGAAAGGAACGTACCCAATCCATTTTTTTGGACCAATAGTGATGTTTTGGTTCAGTTTTGTTACTTTCATTACTGTGCCAAAAACGATGCCGGGGTTGCATTAAATGCACCAGTTCGGGCCGGAAACGAAACGATGCACCAGTTCGGTCCAGAAACGAAAGGAACACACCCAATCCACTTTTTATACCAAATACCGATGTTTGGTTCATTTTGGTCAGTTTTATTACTCTGCCGAAAACCATGCGGGGCTTTTATTAGATGCACCAATTCGGGCCGGAAACGAAACGATGCACCGGTTCGGGCCAGAAACGAAACGAAGCACCCAATCCACTTTTTTGGACCAATAGTGTTGTTTTGGTTCATTTTTGTTACTTTCGGTACAGTTCAAAAAACCATGCCGAATTCACCGATTCGGGCCCGAAATGAAACGATGCACCTATTCGGCCCTGAAATGAAAGAAACACACCCAATCCACTTTTTTGGACCCAATAGTGATGTTTTAGTTCGTTTTGCTCACTTTCGTTACTGTGATGAAAACCATGCCGGGGTTGCATTTAATGCTCTGATTCAGGCCGGAAACTTATCGATGCACAGGTTCGGGTAAGAAACGAAAGGAACGTACCCAATCCACTTTTTTTGGACCAATAGTGATGTTTTGGTTTATTTTCATTACTTTCATTACTGTGCCAAAAACCATGTCGGGGTGGCATTAAATGCACCGGTTCGGGCCGGAAACGAAACGATGCACCAGTTCGGTCCAGAAATGAAAGGAATGCACTCAATCAACTTTTTTGGACCCAATACTGATGTTTGGTTCATTTTCTTCGGTTTCATTATTGTACCGAAAACCATGCGGGGGTTGCATTAGATGCACCGATTCAATCCAGAAACGAAACGATGCACCGGTTCGGTCCAGAAATGAAAGGAACGCACTCGATCCACTTTTTTGGACCCAATAGTGATGTTTTAGTTCGTTTTGGTCACTTTCGTTACTGTGGCGAAACCATGCCGGGGTTCCATTTAATGCTCCGATTCAGGCCGGAAACTTAACGATGCACCGGTTCGGGTAAGAAACGAATGGAACATCAAAATCCACTTTTTTGGACTAATAGTGATGTTTTGGTTCATTTTCGTTACTTTCGTTACTGTGCCAAAAACCATGCGGGGGTTGCATTAGATGCACCAATTCGGGCCGGAAACGAAACGATGCACCGGTTCGGGCCAGAAACGAAAGGAATGCACCCAATCCACTTTTTGGACCAATAGTGATGTTTTGGTTCATTTTCGTTACTTTCGGTACAATTCCAAAAACTATGCCGAATCCACCGATTCAGGCTGGATACGAAACGATGCACCTGTTCGCCCCAATAGTGATAGGAACACACCCAATCCACTTTTTTGGACCCAATACTGATGTTTTGATTCGTTTTACCAGTTTCGTTACTGTGCCGCAAACCATGCCAGGGTTGCATTAAATGCACCAATTCAGGTCGAAAGCGAAAAAATGCTGTGGTTCAGGCCAGAAAAGAAAGGAACGCACTCGATCCACTTTTTTGGACCTCATAGGATGTTTTAGTTCATTTTGGTCACTTTCTTTATTGTGACGAAAACCAGGCCGGGGTTGCATTTAATGCTTCGACTCAGGCCGGAAACGAAACGACGCAACAGTTCGATCCAGAAATGAATGGAACGCACTCAATCCACTTTTTTGGACCCAATACTGATGTTTGGTTCATTTTCGTCAGTTTCAATATTCTACCGAAAACCATGCGGGGGTTGCATTAGATGCACCGATTCGGGCCGAAAACGAAACGATGCACCGGTTCGGGCCAGAAACGAAAGCAATGCACCCAATCCACTTTTTTTGACCAATAGTGATGTTTTGGTTCATTTTCGTTACTTTCATTACTATGCCAAAAACCATGCCCGGGTTGCATTAAATGCACCGGTTCAGGCCGGAAACGAAACGATGCACCAGTTCGGTCCAGAAATGAAAGGGACGCACTCAATCCAATTTTTTGGACCCAATACTGATGTTTGTTCATTTTTGTCTGTTTCATTATTCTACCAAAAACCATGCGGGGGGTTGCATTAGATGCACCGATTCGGGCCGGAAACGAAACGATGCACCGGTTCGGGCTAGAAA
This sequence comes from Echinochloa phyllopogon, assembly GCA_033239725.1. NCBI lineage: Eukaryota > Viridiplantae > Streptophyta > Magnoliopsida > Poales > Poaceae > Echinochloa > Echinochloa phyllopogon. The sequence goes on along the minus strand of BTCW01000014.1, from coordinate 31,261,582 downwards.
CGAAAGGAATGCACCCAATCCACTTTTTTGGACCAATAGTGATGTTTTGTTTCATTTTCGTTACTTTCATTACTATGCCAAAAACCATGCCGGGGTTGCATTAAATGCACCGGTTCAGGCCGGAAATGAAACGATGCACCGGTTCGGTCCAGAAATGAAAGGAACGCACTCAATCCACTTTTTTGGACGAAATACTGATGTTTGGTTCATTTTGGTCAGTTTCATTACTCTGCCGAAAACCATGCGGGGGTTGCATTAGATGCACCAATTCGGGCCAGAAACGAAACGATGCACCGGTTCGGGCCAGAAACGAAAGGAATGCATCCAATCCACTTTTTTGGACCAATAGTGATGTTTTGGTTCATTTTCGTTACTTTCGGTACAGTTCCAAAAACCATGCCGAATCCACCGATTCGGGCCGGAAACAAAATGATGCACTTGTTCGCCCCAATAGTGATAGGAATGCACCCAATCCACTTTTTTGGACCCAATCTGATGTTTTGATTCGTTTTACCAGTTTGGTTACTATGCCAAAAACCATGTCGGGGTTGCATTAAATGCACCAATTCAGGTCGAAAGCGAAAAAATGCTGCGGTTCCGGCCAGAAAAGAAAGGAATGCACTCAATCCACTTTTTTGGACCCAATAGTGATGTTTTCATTTATTTTGGTCACTTTCGTTAGTATGCTGGAAACCATGCCGGGGTTGCATTTAATACTCCGATTTGGGCCGGAAACGAAACGATGCACCGGTTCGGTCCAGAAAAGAAAGGCACGCACTCAATTCACTTTTTTGGACCCAATAGTGATGTTTTCATTTATTTTGGTCACTTTCGTTAGTATGCTGGAAACCATGCCGGGGTTGCATTAAATGCATCGATTCGGGCCGAAAACGAAAAGATTCTCCTGTTCACGCCAGAAATGAAAGTAACACACCAAATCCATTCTTTTGGACCCAATAGTGATGTTTTGGTTCATTGTGGTCACTTTTGTCACTGTGCTGAAAACCATGCCTAGGTTGCATTTAATGCACCGATTTGGGCTGGAAACGAAATGATGCACCAGTTTAGTCCCGAAACAAAAGGAACGCATCCGATCCACTTTTTCGAACCCAATACTGATGTTTTGGTTCGTTTTTATCACTTTCGTTACTATGCCGAAAACCATGCCGGGGTTGTATTTAATGCACCGTTTCGGGTCGAAAATGAAAAGATGCACCGGTTCAGTCCAGAGATGAAACGAACGCACTCAATCCACTTTTTTGGACCCAATAGTGATGTTTTAGTTCGTTTTGGTCACTTTCGTTACTGTGGCGAAACCATGCCGGGGTTCCATTTAATGCTCCGATTCAGGCCGGAAACTTAACGATGCACCGGTTCGGGTCAGAAACGAATGGAACATCAAAATCCACTTTTTTGGACTAATAGTGATGTTTTGGTTCATTTTCGTTACTTTCGTTACTGTGCCAAAAACCATGCGGGGGTTGCATTAGATGCACCAATTCGGGCCGGAAACGAAACGATGCACCGGTTCGGGCCAGAAACGAAAGGAATGCACCCAATCCACTTTTTGGACCAATAGTGATGTTTTGGTTCATTTTCGTTACTTTCGGTACAATTCCAAAAACTATGCCGAATCCACCGATTCAGGCTGGATACGAAACGATGCACCTGTTCGCCCCAATAGTGATAGGAACACACCCAATCCACTTTTTTGGACCCAATACTGATGTTTTGATTCGTTTTACCAGTTTCGTTACTGTGCCGCAAACCATGCCAGGGTTGCATTAAATGCACCAATTCAGGTCGAAAGCGAAAAAATGCTGTGGTTCAGGCCAGAAAAGAAAGGAACGCACTCGATCCACTTTTTTGGACCCCATAGGATGTTTTAGTTCATTTTGGTCACTTTCTTTATTGTGACGAAAACCAGGCCGGGGTTGCATTTAATGCTTCGATTCAGGCCGGAAACGAAACGACGCAACAGTTCGGTCCAGAAATGAAAGGAACGCACTCAATCCACTTTTTTGGACCCAATACTGATGTTTGGTTCATTTTCGTCAGTTTCAATATTCTACCGAAAACCATGCGGGGGTTGCATTAGATGCACCGATTCGGGCCGAAAACGAAACGATGCACCGGTTCGGGCCAGAAACGAAAGCAATACACCCAATCCACTTTTTTTGACCAATAGTGATGTTTTGGTTCATTTTCGTTACTTTCATTACTATGCCAAAAACCATGCCCGGGTTGCATTAAATGCACCGGTTCAGGCCGGAAACGAAACGATGCACCAGTTCGGTCCAGAAATGAAAGGGACGCACTCAATCCAATTTTTTGGACCCAATACTGATGTTTGTTCATTTTTGTCTGTTTCATTATTCTACCAAAAACCATGCGGGGGGTTGCATTAGATGCACCGATTCGGGCCGGAAACGAAACGATGCACCGGTTCGGGCTAGAAACGAAAGGAATGCACCCAATCCACTTTTTTGGACCAATAGTGATGTTTTGTTTCATTTTCGTTACTTTCATTACTATGCCAAAAACCATGCCGGGGTTGCATTAAATGCACCGGTTCAGGCCGGAAACGAAACGATGCACCGGTTCGGTCCAGAAATGAAAGGAACGCACTCAATCCACTTTTTTGGACGAAATACTGATGTTTGGTTCATTTTGGTCAGTTTCATTACTCTGCCGAAAACCATGCGGGGGTTGCATTAGATGCACCAATTCGGGCTGGAAACGAAACGATGCACCGGTTCGGGCCAGAAACGAAAGGAATGCATCCAATCCACTTTTTTGGACCAATAGTGATGTTTTGGTTCATTTTCGTTACTTTCGGTACAGTTCCAAAAACCATGCCGAATCCACCGATTCGGGCCGGAAACGAAATGATGCACTTGTTCGCCCCAATAGTGATAGGAATGCACCCAATCCACTTTTTTGGACCCAATCTGATGTTTTGATTCGTTTTACCAGTTTGGTTACTATGCCAAAAACCATGTCGGGGTTGCATTAAATGCACCAATTCAGGTCGAAAGCGAAAAAATGCTGCGGTTCCGGCCAGAAAAGAAAGGAATGCACTCAATCCACTTTTTTGGACCCAATAGTGATGTTTTCATTTATTTTGGTCACTTTCGTTAGTATGCTGGAAACCATGCCGGGGTTGCATTTAATACTCCGATTTGGGCCGGAAACGAAACGATGCACCGGTTCGGGCCAGAAAAGAAAGGCACGCACTCAATTCACTTTTTTGGACCCAATAGTGATGTTTTCATTTATTTTGGTCACTTTCGTTAGTATGCTGGAAACCATGCCGGGGTTGCATTAAATGCATCGATTCGGGCCGAAAACGAAAAGATTCTCCTGTTCACGCCAGAAATGAAAGTAACACACCAAATCCATTCTTTTGGACCCAATAGTAATGTTTTGGTTCATTGTGGTCACTTTTGTCACTGTGCTGAAAACCATGCCTAGGTTGCATTTAATGCACCGATTTGGGCTGGAAACGAAATGATGCACCAGTTTAGTCCCGAAACAAAAGGAACGCATCCGATCCACTTTTTCGAACCCAATACTGATGTTTTGGTTCGTTTTTATCACTTTCGTTACTATGCCGAAAACCATGCCGGGGTTGTATTTAATGCACCGTTTCGGGTCGAAAATGAAAAGATGCACCGGTTCAGTCCAGAAATGAAACGAACGCACTCAATCCACTTTTTCGGACCCAATAGTGATGTTTTAGTTCGTTTGCTCACTTTCGTTACTGTGATGAAAACCATGCCGGGGTTGCATTTAATGCTCCGATTTAGGCCGGAAACTTATTGATGCACCGGTTCAGGTAAGTAACGAAAGTAACGTACCCAAACCACTTTTTTGGATCAATTGTGATATTTTGGTTTATTTTTGTTACTTTCATTACACTGCGAAAAATCATGCCGGGGTGGCATTAAATGCACTGGTTCGAGCCGGAAACGAAACGATGCACTAGTTTGGTCCAGAAATGAAACGAACAAACTCAATCCACTTTTTTGGACCCAATACTGATGTTTAGTTCATTTTGGTCAGTTTCATTACTCTGCCGAAAACCATGCGGGGGTTGCATTAGATGCACCGATTCGGGCTGGAAATGAAACGATGCACCGGTTCGGGCCAGAAACAAAAGGAATGCACCCAATCCACTTTTCTGGACCAATAGTGATGTTTTGGTTCATTTTCGTTTCAGTCCAGAAAAGAAAAGAACGCACTCAATCCACTTTTTTGGACCCAATACTGATGTTTGGTTCATTTTGGTCAGTTTCATTATTCTACCAAAAATCATGCGGGGGTTGCATTAGATGCACCGGTTCGGGCCAGAAACGAAAGGAATAGTGATGTTTTGGTTCATTTTTGTTACTTTCAGTATTGTTCCAAAAACCATGCCGAATCCACCGATTCGGCCCGGAAACGAAACGATGCACCGGTTTGGTCCAGAAATGAAAGGAACGCACTAGATCCACTTTTTTGGACCCAATAGTGATGTTTTAGTTCATTTTGGTCACTTTCTTTATTGTGACGAAAACCAGGCCGGGGTTGCATTTAATGCTTCGATGCAGGCTGGAATCTAAACGATGCACCGGTTCAGGCCAGAAATGAAAGGAACGCAATCAATCCACTTTTTTGGACCCAATAGTGATGTTTTCATTCATTTTGGTCACTTTCGTTAGTATGCTGAAAACCATGCCGGGGTTGCATTAAATGCATCGATTCGGGCCAAAAATGAAAAGATGCTCCTGTTTAGGCCAGAAATGAAAGTAACACACCAATTCCATTCTTTTGGACCCAATAGTGATGTTTTGGTTCATTGTGGTCACTTTCGTTACTGTGCTAAAAACCATGCCTTGGTTGCGTTTCATGCACCGATTTGGGCCGGAAACGAAATGATGCACCAGTTCGGTCCCGAAACAAAAGGAACACATCCGATCCACTTTTTTGAACCGAATACTGATGTTTTGGTTCATTTTTATCACTTTCGTTACTATGCCAAAAACCATGCCGGGGTTGCATTTAATGCACCGTTTCGGGTCAGAAATGAAAAGATGCACCGGCTCGGTCCAGAAATGAAAGGAACGCACTCGATCCACTTTTTTGGACCCAATAGTGATTTTTTAGTTCGTTTTGGTCACTTTCATTACTGTGATGAAAACCATGCCGGGGTTGCATTTAATGCTCCGATTCAGGCCGAAAACTTAACGATGCACCGGTTCGGGTAAGAAATGAAAGGAACGTACCCAATCCATTTTTTTGGACCAATAGTGATGTTTTGGTTCAGTTTTGTTACTTTCATTACTGTGCCAAAAACCATGCCGGGGTTGCATTAAATGCACCAGTTCGGGCCGGAAACGAAACGATGCACCAGTTCGGTCCAGAAACGAAAGGAACACACCCAATCCACTTTTTATACCAAATACCGATGTTTGGTTCATTTTGGTCAGTTTTATTACTCTGACGAAAACCATGCGGGGCTTTCATTAGATGCACCAATTCGGGCCGGAAACTTAACGATGCACCGGTTCGGGTAAAAAACAAAAGGAACATACCCAATCCACTTTTTTGGAACAATAGTGATGTTTTGGTTCATTTTCGTTACTTTCATTACTATGCAAAAAACCATGCCGGGGTTGCATTAAATGCACCGGTTCGGGCCAGAAACGAAACGATGCACCAGTTCGGTCCAGAAATGAAAGAAACGCACTCAATCCACTTTTTTGGACCAAATACTGATGTTTGGTTCATTTTGGTTTGTTTCATTACTCTGCCGAAAACCATGCGGGGGGTTGCATTAGATGCACCAATTCGGGAAGGAAACGAAACGATGCACCGGTTCGGGCCAGAAACGAAAGGAATGCACCCAATCCACTTTTGTGGACCAATAGTGATGTTTTGGTTCATTTTCGTTACTTTCGGTACAGTTCCAAAAACCATGCCGAATCCACCGATTCGGGCCGGAAACGAAACGATGCACCTGTTCGGCCTAATAGTGATAGGAACGCACCCAATTCACTTTTTTGGACCCAATACTGATGTTTTGATTCGTTTTACCAGTTTCGTTACTGTGCCGAAAACCATGCTGGGGTTGCATTAAATGCACCAATTCAGGTCGAAAGCGAAAAAATGTTGCGGTTCGGGCCAGAAAAGAAACGAATGCACTTGATCCACTTTTTTGGACCCAATAGTGATGTTTTAGTTCGTTTTGGTCACTTTCTTTATTGTGACGAAAACCAGGCCGGGGTTGCATTTAATACTCTGATTCGGGCCGGAATCTAAACGATGCACCGGTTCAGGCCAGAAATGAAAGGAACGCACTCAATCCACTTTTTTGGACCCAATAGTGATGTTTTCATTCATTTTGGTCACTTTCGTTAGTATGCTGAAAACCATGCCGGGGTTGCATTAAATGCATCGATTCGGGCCAAAAATGAAAAGATGCTCCTGTTTAGGCCAGAAATGAAAGTAACACACCAATTCCATTCTTTTGGACCCAATAGTGATGTTTTGGTTCATTGTGGTCACTTTCGTTACTGTGCTAAAAACCATGCCTTGGTTGCGTTTCATGCACCGATTTGGGCCGGAAACGAAATGATGCACCAGTTCGGTCCCGAAACAAAATAACCCATCCGATCCACTTTTTTGAACCGAATACTGATGTTTTGGTTCATTTTTATCACTTTCGTTACTATGCCAAAAACCATGCCGGGGTTGCATTTAATGCACCGTTTCGGGTCAGAAATGAAAAGATGCACCGGCTCGGTCCAGAAATGAAAGGAACGCACTCGATCCACTTTTTTGGACCCAATAGTGATGTTTTGGTTCATTTTCGTTACTTTCATTACTATGCCAAAAACCATGCCCGGGTTGCATTAAATGCACCGGTTCAGGCCGGAAACGAAACGATGCACCAGTTCGGTCCAGAAATGAAAGGAACGCACTCAATCCACTTTTTTGGACCCAATAGTGATGTTTTCATTCATTTTGGTCACATTCGTTAGTATGCTGAAAACCATGCCGGGGTTGCATTAAATGCATCGATTCGGGCCAAAAATGAAAAGATGCTCCTGTTTAGGCCAGAAATGAAAGTAACACACCAATTCCATTCTTTTGGACCCAATAGTGATGTTTTGGTTCATTGTGGTCACTTTCGTTACTGTGCTAAAAACCATGCCTTGGTTGCGTTTCATGCACCGATTTGGGCCGGAAACGAAATGATGCACCAGTTCGGTCCCGAAACAAAAGGAACACATCCGATCCACTTTTTTGAACCGAATACTGATGTTTTGGTTCATTTTTATCACTTTTGTTACTATGCCAAAAACCATGCCGGGGTTGCATTTAATGCACCGTTTCGGGTCAGAAATGAAAAGATGCACCGACTCGGTCCAGAAATGAAAGGAACGCACTCGATCCACTTTTTTGGACCCAATAGTGATTTTTTAGTTCGTTTTGGTCACTTTCATTACTGTGATGAAAACCATGCCGGGGTTGCATTTAATGCTCCGATTCAGGCCAAAAACTTAACGATGCACCGGTTCGGGTAAGAAATGAAAGGAACGTACCCAATCCATTTTTTTGGACCAATAGTGATGTTTTGGTTCAGTTTTGTTACTTTCATTACTGTGCCAAAAACCATGCCGGGGTTGCATTAAATGCACCAGTTCGGGCCGGAAACGAAACGATGCACCAGTTCGGTCCAGAAACGAAAGGAACACACCCAATCCACTTTTTATACCAAATACTGATGTTTGGTTCATTTTGGTCAGTTTTATTACTCTGACGAAAACCATGCGGGGCTTTCATTAGATGCACCAATTCGGCCCGGAAACTTAACGATGCACCGGTTCGGGTAAAAAACAAAAGGAACATACCCAATCCACTTTTTTGGAACAATAGTGATGTTTTGGTTCATTTTCGTTACTTTCATTACTATGCAAAAAACCATGCCGGGGTTGCATTAAATGCACCGGTTCGGGCCGAAACGAAACGATGCACCAGTTCGGTCCAAAAACGAAAGAAACGCACTCAATCCACTTTTTTGGAACAAATACTGATGTTTGGTTCATTTTGGTCTGTTTCATTACTCTGCCGAAAACCATGCGGGGGTTGCATTAGATGCACCAATTCGGGAAGGAAACGAAACGATGCACCGGTTCGGGCCAGAAACGAAAGGAATGCACCCAATCCACTTTTGTGGACCAATAGTGATGTTTTGGTTCATTTTCGTTACTTTCGGTACAGTTCCAAAAACCATGCCGAATCCACCGATTCGGGCCGGAAACGAAACGATGCACCTGTTCGGCCTAATAGTGATAGGAACGCACCCAATTCACTTTTTTGGACCCAATACTGATGTTTTGATTCGTTTTACCAGTTTCGTTACTGTGCCGAAAACCATGCTGGGGTTGCATTAAATGCACCAATTCAGGTCGAAAGCGAAAAAATGTTGCGGTTCGGGCCAGAAAATAAACGAATGCACTCAATCCACTTTTTTGGACCCAATAGTGATGTTTTAGTTCGTTTGGGTCACCTTCGTTACTGTGCTGAAAACCATTTCGGGGTTGCATTTAATACTCTGATTCGGGACGGAATCTAAACGATGCACCGGTTCAGGCCAGAAAAGAAAGGAACGCACTCAATTCACTTTTTTGGACCCAATAGTGATGTTTTCATTCATTTTGGTCACTTTCGTTAGTATGCTGAAAACCATGCCGGGGTTGCATTAAATGCATCGATTCGGGCCAAAAATGAAAAGATGCTCCTGTTTAGGCGAGAAATGAAAGTAACACACCAATTCCATTCTTTTGGACCCAATAGTGATGTTTTGGTTCATTGTGGTCACTTTCGTTACTGTGCTAAAAACCATGCCTTGGTTGCGTTTCATGCACCGATTTGGGCCGGAAACGAAATGATGCACCAGTTCGGTCCCGAAACAAAAGGAACACATCCGATCCACTTTTTTGAACCGAATACTGATGTTTTGGTTCATTTTTATCACTTTCGTTACTATGCCAAAAACCATGCCGGGGTTGCATTTAATGCACCGTTTCGGGTCAGAAATGAAAAGATGCACCGGCTCGGTCCAGAAATGAAAGGAACGCACTTGATCCACTTTTTTGGACCCAATAGTGATTTTTTAGTTCGTTTTGGTCACTTTCATTACTGTGATGAAAACCATGCCGGGGTTGCATTTAATGCTCCGATTCAGGCCGAAAACTTAACGATGCACCGGTTCGGGTAAGAAATGAAAGGAACGTACCCAATCTATTTTTTTGGACCAATAGTGATGTTTTGGTTCAGTTTTGTTACTTTCATTACTGTGCCAAAAACCATGCCGGGGTTGCATTAAATGCACCAGTTCGGGCCGGAAACGAAACGATGCACCAGTTCGGTCCCGAAACGAAAGGAACACACCCAATCCACTTTTTATACCAAATACCGATGTTTGGTTCATTTTGGTCAGTTTTATTACTCTGACGAAAACCATGCGGGGCTTTCATTAGATGCACCAATTCGGGCCGGAAACTTAACGATGCACCGGTTCGGGTAAAAAACAAAAGGAACATACCCAATCCACTTTTTTAGAACAATAGTGATGTTTTGGTTCATTTTCGTTACTTTCATTACTATGCAAAAAACCATGCCGGGGTTGCATTAAATGCACCGGTTCGGGCCGGAAACGAAACGATGCACCAGTTCGGTCCAGAAACGAAAGAAACGCAATCAATCCACTTTTTTGGACCAAATACTGATGTTTGGTTCATTTTGGTCTGTTTCATTACTCTGCCGAAAACCATGCGGGGGTTGCATTAGATGCACCAATTCGGGAAGGAAACGAAACGATGCACCGGTTCGGGCCAGAAACGAAAGGAATGCACCCAATCCACTTTTGTGGACCAATAGTGATGTTTTGGTTCATTTTCGTTACTTTCGGTACAGTTCCAAAAACCATGCCGAATCCACCGATTCGGGACGGAAACGAAACGATGCACCGGTTCGGCCTAATAGTGATAGGAACGCACCCAATTCACTTTTTTGGACCCAATACTGATGTTTTGATTCGTTTTACCAGTTTCGTTACTGTGCCGAAAACCATGCTGGGGTTGCATTAAATGCACCAATTCAGGTCGAAAGCGAAAAAATGTTGCGGTTCGGGCCAGAAAAGAAACGAATGCACTCAATCCACTTTTTTGGACCCAATAGTGATGTTTTAGTTCGTTTGGGTCACCTTCGTTACTGTGCTGAAAACCATTCCGGGGTTGCATTTAATACTCTGATTCGGGCCGGAATCTAAACGATGCACCGGTTCAGGCCAGAAAAGAAAGGAACGCACTCAATTCACTTTTTTGGACCCAATAGTGATGTTTTCATTCATTTTGGTCACTTTCGTTAGTATGCTGAAAACCATGCCGGAGTTGCATTAAATGCATCGATTCGGGCCAAAAATGAAAAGATGCTCCTGTTTAGGCCAGAAATGAAAGTAACACACCAATTCCATTCTTTTGGACCCAATAGTGATGTTTTGGTTCATTGTGGTCACTTTCGTTACTGTGCTAAAAACCATGCCTTGGTTGCGTTTCATGCACCGATTTGGGCCGGAAACGAAATGATGCACCAGTTCGGTCCCGAAACAAAAGGAACACATCCGATCCACTTTTTTGAACCGAATACTGATGTTTTGGTTCATTTTTATCACTTTCGTTACTATGCCAAAAACCATGCCGGGGTTGCATTTAATGCACCGTTTTGGGTCAGAAATGAAAAGATGCACCGGCTCGGTCCAGAAATGAAAGGAACGCACTTGATCCACTTTTTTGGACCCAATAGTGATTTTTTAGTTCGTTTTGGTCACTTTCATTACTGTGATGAAAACCATGCCGGGGTTGCATTTAATGCTCCGATTCAGGCCGAAAACTTAACGATGCACCGGTTCGGGTAAGAAATGAAAGGAACGTACCCAATCCATTTTTTTGGACCAATAGTGATGTTTTGGTTCAGTTTTGTTACTTTCATTACTGTGCCAAAAACCATGCCGGGGTTGCATTAAATGCACCAGTTCGGGCCGGAAACGAAACGATGCACCAGTTCGGTCCAGAAACGAAAGGAACACACCCAATCCACTTTTTATACCAAATACCGATGTTTGGTTCATTTTGGTCAGTTTTATTACTCTGACGAAAACCATGCGGGGCTTTCATTAGATGCACCAATTCGGGCCGGAAACTTAACGATGCACCGGTTCGGGTAAAAAACAAAAGGAACATACCCAATCCACTTTTTTGGAACAATAGTGATGTTTTGGTTCATTTTCGTTACTTTCATTACTATGCAAAAAACCATGCCGGGGTTGCATTAAATACACCGGTTCGGGCCGGAAACGAAACGATGCACCAGTTCGGTCCAGAAACGAAAGAAACGCACTCAATCCACTTTTTTGGACCAAATACTGATGTTTGGTTCATTTTGGTCTGTTTCATTACTCTGCCGAAAACCATGCGGGGGTTGCATTAGATGCACCAATTCGGGAAGGAAACGAAACGATGCACCGGTTCGGGCCAGAAATGAAAGGAATGCACCCAATCCACTTTTGTGGACCAATAGTGATGTTTTGGTTCATTTTCGTTACTTTCGGTACAGTTCCAAAAACCATGCCGAATCCACCGATTCGGGCCGGAAACGAAACGATGCACCTGTTCGGCCTAATAGTGATAGGAACGCACCCAATTCACTTTTTTGGACCCAATACTAATGTTTTGATTCGTTTTACCAGTTTCGTTACTGTGCCGAAAACCATGCTGGGGTTGCATTAAATGCACCAATTCAGGTCGAAAGCGAAAAAATGTTCCGGTTCGGGCCAGAAAAGAAACGAATGCACTCAATCCACTTTTTTGGACCCAATAGTGATGTTTTAGTTCGTTTGGGTCACCTTCGTTACTGTGCTGAAAACCATTCCGAGGTTGCATTTAATACTCTGATTCGGGCCGGAATCTAAACGATGCACCGGTTCAGGCCAGAAAAGAAAGGAACGCACTCAATTCACTTTTTTGGACCCAATAGTGATGTTTTCATTCATTTTGGTCACTTTCGTTAGTATGCTGAAAACCATGCCGGGGTTGCATTAAATGCATCGATTCGGGCCAAAAATGAAAAGATGCTCCTGTTTAGGCCAGAAATGAAAGTAACACACCAATTCCATTCTTTTGGACCCAATAGTGATGTTTTGGTTCATTGTGGTCACTTTCGTTACTGTGCTAAAAACCATGCCTAGGTTGCGTTTCATGCACCGATTTGGGCCGGAAACGAAATGATGCACCAGTTCGGTCCCGAAACAAAAGGAACACATCCGATCCACTTTTTTGAACCCAATACTGATGTTTTGGTTCATTTTTATCACTTTCGTTACTATGCCAAAAACCATGCCGGGGTTGCATTTAATGCACCGTTTCGGGTCAGAAATGAAAAGATGCACCGGCTCGGTCAAGAAATGAAAGGAACGCACTCGATCCACTTTTTTGGACCCAATAGTGATTTTTTAGTTCGTTTTGGTCACTTTCATTACTGTGATGAAAACCATGCCGGGGTTGCATTTAATGCTCCGATTCAGGCCGAAAACTTAACGATGCACCGGTTCGGGTAAGAAATGAAAGGAACGTACCCAATCCATTTTTTTGGACCAATAGTGATGTTTTGGTTCAGTTTTGTTACTTTCATTACTGTGCCAAAAACCATGCCGGGGTTGCATTAAATGCACCAGTTCGGGCCGGAAACGAAACGATGCACCAGTTCGGTCCAGAAACGAAAGGAACACACCCAATCCACTTTTTATACCAAATACCGATGTTTGGTTCCTTTTGGTCAGTTTTATTACTCTGCCGAAAACCATGCGGGGCTTTCATTAGATGCACCAATTCGGGCCGGAAACGAAACGATGCACCGGTTCGGGCCAGAAACGAAAGGAAGCACCCAATCCACTTTTTTGGACCAATAGTGTTGTTTTGGTTCATTTTTGTTACTTTCGGTACAGTTCAAAAAACCATGCCGAATTCACCGATTCGGGCCAGAAACGAAACGATGCACCTGTTCGGCCCCTAAATGAAAGAAACACACCCAATCCACTTTTTTGGACCCAATAGTGATGTTTTAGTTCGTTTTGCTCACTTTCGTTACTGTGATGAAAACCATGCCGGGGTTGCATTTAATGCTCTGATTCAGGCCGGAAACTTATCGATGCACAGGTTCGGGTAAGAAACGAAAGGAACGTACCCAATCCACTTTTTTTGGACCAATAGTGATGTTTTGGTTTATTTTCATTACTTTCATTACTGTGCCAAAAACCATGTCGGGGTGGCATTAAATGCACCGGTTCGGGCCGGAAACGAAACGATGCACCAGTTCGGTCCAGAAATGAAAGGAATGCACTCAATCAACTTTTTTGGACCCAATACTGATGTTTGGTTCATTTTCGTCGGTTTCATTAGTGTACCGAAAACCATGCGGGGGTTGCATTAGATGCACCGATTCAGGCCGGAAACGAAACGATGCACCGGTTCGGTCCAGAAATGAAAGGAACGCACTCGATCCACTTTTTTGGACCCAATAGTGATGTTTTAGTTCATTTTGGTCACTTTCGTTACTGTGGCGAAACCATGCCGGGGTTGCATTTAATGCTCCGATTCAGGCCGGAAACTTAACGATGCACCGGGTCGGGTGAGAAACGAAAGGAACATCAAAATCCACTTTTTTGGACTAATAGTGATGTTTTGGTTCATTTTCGTTACTTTCGTTACTGTGCCAAAAACCATGCGGGGGTTGCATTAGATGCACCAATTCGGGCCGGAAACGAAACGATGCACCGGTTCGGGCCAGAAACTAAAGGAATGCACCCAATCCACTTTTTGGACCAATAGTGATGTTTTGGTTCATTTTCGTTACTTTCGTTACAATTCCAAAAACCATGCCGAATCCACCGATTCGGGCTGGATACGAAACGATGCACCTGTTCGCCCCAATAGTGATAGGAACACACCCAATCCACTTTTTTGGACCCAATACTGATGTTTTGATTCGTTTTACCAGTTTCGTTACTGTGCCGCAAACCATGCCAGGGTTGCATTAAATGCACCAATTCAGGTCGAAAGCGAAAAAATGCTGTGGTTCAGGCAAGAAAAGAAAGGAACGCACTCAATCCACTTTTTTGGACCCCATAGGATGTTTTAGTTCGTTTGGGTCAGCTTCTTTACTGTGCTGAGAACCATGCCGGGGTTGTATTTAATACTCCAATTCAGGTCGAAAACTAAACGATGCACCGGTTCGGGCCAGAAAAGAAAGGAACGTACCCAATCCACTTTTTTGGACCCAATAGTGATGTTTTGGTTCGTTTTGGTCACTTTCGTTACTGTTTCAAAAACCATGCCGGGGTTGCATTAAATGCACCAATTCGGGTCGAAAGCGAAAAAATGCTGCGGTTCGGGCCGAAAAAGAGAAGAACGGACTCAATCCTATTTTTTGGACCCAATAGTGATGTTTTAGTTCGTGGTGGTCACTTTATTTACTGTGCTGAAAACCATGCCGGGGTTGCATTTAATACTCCGATTCGGGCGGGAAACGAAACGATGCACCGGTTCGGGCCAGAAAAGAAAGGAACGCACTCAATCTACATTTTGGACCAAATAGTGATGTTTTCGTTCATTTTGGTCACTTTCGTTAGTATGCTGAAAACAATGTTGGGGTTGCATTAAATGCAACGATTTGTGCCGAAAACGAAATGATGCTCCTGTTCAGTCAAGAGATGAAAGTAACGCACCAAATCCACTCTTTTGGACCCAATAGTGATGTTTTGGTTCATTGTGGTCACTTTCGTTACTGTGCTGAAAACCATGCCTAGGTTGCATTTAATGCACAGATTTGGGCCGGAAACGAAATGATGCAATGGTTCGGTCCCGAAACAAAAGGAACGCACCCAATCCACTTTTTTGGACCCAATACTGATGTTTTGGTTCGTTTTTATCACTTTTGTTACTGTGCCAAAAACTATGTTGGGGTTGCATTTAATGCACCGTTTCGGGTCGGAAATAAAAAGATGCACCGGTTCAATCCAGAAATGAAAGGAACGCACTAAATCCACTTTTTTTGACACAATAGTGATGTTTTAGTTCGTTTTGTTCACTTTCGTTACTGTGATGAAAACCATGCCGGGGTTGCATTTAATGCTCTGATTCAGGCCGGAAACTTATCGATGCATCGGTTCGGGTAAGAAACGAAAGGAACGTACCCAATCCACTTTTTTGGAACAATAGTGATGTCTTGGTTTATTTTCATTACTTTCATTACTGTGCCAAAAACCATGCCGGGGTGGCATTAAATGCACCGGTTCGGGCCGGAAACGAAACGATGCACCAGTTTGTCCAGAAATGAAAGGAACGCACTCAATCCACTTTTTTGGACCCAATACTGATGTTTGGTTCATTTTGGTCAGTTTCATTATTCTACCGAAAATCATGCGGGGGTTGCATTAGATGCACCGGTTCGGGCCAGAAACGAAAGGAATAATGATGTTTTGGTTCATTTTCGTTACTTTCAGTATTGTTCCAAAAACCATGCCGAATCCACCGATTCGGCCCGGAAACGAAACGATGCACCGGTTTGGTCCAGAAATGAAAGGAACGCACTCGATCCACTTTTTTGGACCCAATAGTGATGTTTCAGTTCATTTTGGTCACTTTCTTTATTGTGACGAAAACCAGGCCGGGGTTGCATTTAATGCTTCGATTCAGGCCGGAAACGAAATGACGCAACAGTTCGGTCCAGAAATGAAAGGAACGCACTCAATCCACTTTTTTGGACCCAATACTTATGTTTGGTTCATTTTCGTCAGTTTCAATATTCTACCGAAAACCATGTGGGGGTTGCATTAGATGCACCGATTCGGGCCGAAAACGAAACGATGCACCGGTTCGGGCCAGAAACGAAAGCAATGCACCCAATCCACTTTTTTTGACCAATAGTGATGTTTTGGTTCATTTTCGTTACTTTCATTACTATGCCAAAAACCATGCCCGGGTTGCATTAAATGCACCGGTTCAGGCCGGAAACGAAACGATGCACCAGTTCGGTCCAGAAATGAAAGGGACGCACTCAATCCAATTTTTTGGACCCAATACTGATGTTTGTTCATTTTTGTCTGTTTCATTATTCTACCAAAAACCATGCGGGGGGTTGCATTAGATGCACCGATTCGGGCCGGAAACGAAACGATGCACCGGTTCGGGCTAGAAACGAAAGGAATGCACCCAATCCACTTTTTTGGACCAATAGTGATGTTTTGTTTCATTTTCGTTACTTTCATTACTATGCCAAAAACCATGCCGGGGTTGCATTAAATGCACCGGTTCAGGCCGGAAACGAAACGATGCACCGGTTCGGTCCAGAAATGAAAGGAACGCACTCAATCCACTTTTTTGGACGAAATACTGATGTTTGGTTCATTTTGGTCAGTTTCATTACTCTGCCGAAAACCATGCGGGGGTTGCATTAGATGCACCAATTCGGGCCGGATACGAAACGATGCACCGGTTCGGGCCAGAAACGAAAGGAATGCATCCAATCCACTTTTTTGGACAAATAGTGATGTTTTGGTTCATTTTCGTTACTTTCGGTACAGTTCCAAAAACCATGCCGAATCCACCGATTCGGGCCGGAAACGAAACGATGCACTTGTTCGCCCCAATAGTGATAGGAATGCACCCAATCCACTTTTTTCGACCCAATCTGATGTTTTGATTCGTTTTACCAGTTTGGTTATTATGCCAAAAACCATGTCGGGGTTGCATTAAATGCACCAATTCAGGTCGAAAGCGAAAAAATGCTGCGGTTCCAGCCAGAAAAGAAAGGAATGCACTCAATCCACTTTTTTGGACCCAATAGTGATGTTTTAGTTCGTTTGGGTCACCTTTTTTACTGTGCTGAAAACCATGCCGGGTTGCATTTAATACTCCGATTTGGGCCGGAAACGAAACGATGCACCGGTTCGGGCCAGAAAAGAAAGGAACGCACTCAATTCACTTTTTTGGACCCAATAGTGATGTTTTCATTTATTTTTGTCACTTTCGTTAGTATGTTGAAAACCATGCCGGGGTTGCATTAAATGCATCGATTCGGGCCGAAAACGAAAAGATTCTCCTGTTCAGGCCAGAAATGAAAGTAACACACCAAATCCATTCTTTTGGACCTAATAGTGATGTTTTGGTTCATTGTGGTCACTTTTGTCACTGTGCTGAAAACCATGCCTGGGTTGCATTTAATGCACCGATTTGGGCTGGAAACGAAATGATGCACCAGTTTAGTCCCGAAACAAAAGGAACGCATCCGATCCACTTTTTCGAACCCAATACTGATGTTTTGGTTCGTTTTTATCACTTTCGTTACTATGCCGAAAACCATGCCGGGGTTGTATTTAATGCACCGTTTTGGGTCAAAAATGAAAAGATGCACCGGTTCAGTCCAGAAATGAAACGAACGCACTCAATCCACTTTTTTTGGACCCAATAGTGATGTTTTAGTTCGTTTGCTCACTTTCGTTACTGTGATGAAAACCATGCCGGGGTTGCATTTAATGCTCCGATTTAGGCCGGAAACTTATTGATGCACCGGTTCAGGTAAGTAACGAAAGTAACGTACCCAAACCACTTTTTTGGATCAATTGTGATATTTTGGTTTATTTTTGTTAGTTTCATTACACTGCGAAAAATCATGCCGGGGTGGCATTAAATGCACTGGTTCGAGCCGGAAACGAAACGATGCACTAGTTTGGTCCAGAAATGAAACGAACAAACTCAATCCACTTTTTTGGACCCAATACTGATGTTTAGTTCATTTTGGTCAGTTTCATTACTCTGCCGAAAACCATGCGGGGGTTGCATTAGATGCACCGATTCGGGCTGGAAATGAAACGATGCACCGGTTCGGGCCAGAAACAAAAGGAATGCACCCAATCCACTTTTCTGGACCAATAGTGATGTTTTGGTTCATTTTCGTTACTTTCGTTATAGTTCCAAAAACCATGCCGAATCCACCGATTTGGGCCGGAAACAAAACAATGCACCTGTTCGGCCCAGAAATGGAAGGAACACACCCAATCCACTTTTTGGACCCAATAGTGATATTTTGGTTCGTTTGGTCAGTTTCGTTATTGTGCTGAAAACCATGTAGGGGTTGCACTTAATGCACTGATTCGGGCCGGAAATGAAATGTTGCACCGGTTCAGTCCGGAAACGAAAGGAACGCACCCAATCCACTTTTTCGGACCAATAGTAATATTTTCGTTCATTTTGGTCATTTTCATTACTGTGCTGAAAACCATGCCGGGGTTGCATTCAATGCACCCATTTGGGCCGGAAACGAAATGATGCACCAGTTCGGTCCCCAAACGAAAGGAACGCACCCAATCCACTTTTTTGGACCCAATACTGATGTTTTGGTTCATTTTATCAGTTTCGTTACTGTGCCGAAAACCATACCGGGGTTGCATTAAATGCACCAATTCGGGTCAAAAGCGAAAAAATGCCGCGGTTTGGGCCAGAAAAGAGAGGAACGCACTCAATCCTTTTTTGGACCCAATAGTGATGTTTTAGTTTGTTATGGTCACTCTCTTTACTGTGTTGAAAACCATGCCGGGGTTGCATTTAATACTCCGATTCGGGCCAAAAACGAAACGATGCACCGTTTCGGTCCAGAAAAGAAAAGAACGCACTCAATCCACTTTTTTGGACCCAATACTGATGTTTGGTTCATTTTGGTCAGTTTCATTATTCTACCGAAAATCATGCAGGGGTTGCATTAGATGCACCGGTTCGGGCCAGAAACGAAAGGAATAGTGATGTTTTGGTTCATTTTTGTTACTTTCAGTATTGTTCCAAAAACCATGCCGAATCCACCGATTCGGCCCGGAAACGAAACGATGCACCGGTTTGGTCCAGAAATGAAAGGAACGCACTCGATCCACTTTTTTGGACCCAATAGTGATGTTTTAGTTCATTTTGGTCACTTTCTTTATTGTGACGAAAACCAGGCCGGGGTTGCATTTAATGCTTCGATTCAGGCTGGAAACGAAACGACGCAACAGTTCGGTCCAGAAATGAAAGGAACGCACTCAATCCACTTTTTTGGACCCAATACTGATGTTTGGTTCATTTTCGTCAGTTTCAATATTCTACCGAAAACCATGCGCGGGTTGCATTAGATGCACCGATTCGGGCCGAAAACGAAACGATGCACCGGTTCGGGCCAGAAACGAAAGGAATGCACCCAATCCACTTTTTTGGACCAATAGTGATGTTTTGGTTCATTTTCGTTACTTTCATTACTATGCCAAAAACCATGCCCGGGTTGCATTAAATGCACCGGTTCAGGCCGGAAACGAAACGATGCACCAGTTCGGTCCAGAAATGAAAGGAACGCACTCAATCCACTTTTTTGGACCCAATACTGATGTTTGTTCATTTTCGTCAGTTTCATTATTCTACCGAAAACCATGCGGGGGGTTGCATTAGATGCACCGATTCGGGCCGGAAACGAAACGATGCACCGGTTCGGGCCAGAAACGAAAGGAATGCACCCAATCCACTTTTTTGGACCAATAGTGATGTTTTGTTTCATTTTCGTTACTTTCATTACTATGCCAAAAACCATGCCGGGGTTGCATTAAATGCACCGGTTCAGGCCGGAAACGAAACGATGCACCGGTTCGGTCCAGAAACGAAAGGAACGCACTCAATCCACTTTTTTGGACGAAATACTGATGTTTGGTTCATTTTGGTCAGTTTCATTACTCTGCCGAAAACCATGCGGGGGTTGCATTAGATGCACCAATTCGGGCCGGAAATGAAACGATGCACCGGTTCGGGCCAGAAACGAAAGGAATGCACCCAATCCACTTTTTTGGACCAATAGTGATGTTTTGGTTCATTTTCGTTACTTTCATTACTATGCCAAAAACCATGCCCGGGTTGCATTAAATGCACCGGTTCAGGCCGGAAACGAAACGATGCACCAGTTCGGTCCAGAAATGAAAGGAACGCACTCAATCCACTTTTTTGGACCCAATACTGATGTTTGTTCATTTTCGTCAGTTTCATTATTCTACCGAAAACCATGCGGGGGGTTGCATTAGATGCACCGATTCGGGCCGGAAACGAAACGATGCACCGGTTCGGGCCAGAAACGAAAGGAATGCACCCAATCCACTTTTTTGGACCAATAGTGATGTTTTGTTTCATTTTCGTTACTTTCATTACTATGCCAAAAACCATGCCGGGGTTGCATTAAATGCACCGGTTCAGGCCGGAAACGAAACGATGCACCGGTTCGGTCCAGAAACGAAAGGAACGCACTCAATCCACTTTTTTGGACGAAATACTGATGTTTGGTTCATTTTGGTCAGTTTCATTACTCTGCCGAAAACCATGCGGGGGTTGCATTAGATGCACCAATTCGGGCCGGAAATGAAACGATGCACCGGTTCGGGCCAGAAACGAAAGGAATGCATCCAATCCACTTTTTTGGACCAATAGTGATGTTTTGGTTCATTTTCATTACTTTCGGTACAGTTCCAAAAACCATGCCGAATCCATCGATTCGGGCCGGAAACGAAACGATGCACTTGTTCGCACCAATAGTGATAGGAATGCACCTAATCCACTTTTTTGGACCCAATCTGATGTTTTGATTCGTTTTACCAGTTTGGTTACTATGCCGAAAACCATGTCGGGGTTGCATTAAATGCACCAATTCAGGTCGAAAGCGAAAAAATGCTGTAGTTCGGGCCAGAAAAGAAAGGAATGCACTCAATCCACTTTTTTGGACCCAATAGTGATGTTTTAGTTCGTTTGGGTCACCTTTTTTACTGTGCTGAAAACCATGCCGGGTTGCATTTAATACTCCGATTTGGGCCGGAAACGAAACGATGCACCGGTTCGGGCCAGAAAAGAAAGGAACGCACTCAATTCACTTTTTTGGACCCAATAGTGATGTTTTCATTTATTTTGGTCACTTTCGTTAGTATGCTGAAAACCATGCCGGGGTTGCATTAAATGCATCGATTCGGGCCGAAAACGAAAAGATTCTCCAGTTCAGGCCAGAAATGAAAGTAACACACCAAATCCATTCTTTTGGACCCAATAGTGATGTTTTGGCTCATTGTGGTCACTTTCGTTACTGTGCTGAAAACCATGCCTGGGTTGCATTTAATGCACCGATTTGGGCTGGAAACGAAATGATGCACCAGTTCAGTCCCGAAACAAAAGGAACGCATCCGATCCACTTTTTCGAACCCAATACTGATGTTTTTGTTCGTTTTTATCACTTTCGTTACTATGCCGAAAACCATGCCGGGGTTGTATTTAATGCACCGTTTCGGGTCGAAAATGAAAAGATGCACCGGTTCAGTCCAGAAATGAAACGAACGCACTCAATCCACTTTTTTGGACCCAATAGTGATGTTTTAGTTCGTTTGCTCACTTTCGTTACTGTGATGAAAACCATGCCGGGGTTGCATTTAATGCTCCGATTTAGGCCGGAAACTTATTGATGCACCGGTTCAGGTAAGTAACGAAAGGAACGTACCCAAACCACTTTTTTGGATCAATTGTGATATTTTGGTTTATTTTTGTTACTTTCATTACACTGCGAAAAATCATGCCGGGGTGGCATTAAATGCACCGGTTCGAGCCGGAAACGAAACGATGCACTAGTTTGGTCCAGAAATGAAACGAACAAACTCAATCCACTTTTTTGGACGCAATACTGATGT
Organism: Echinochloa phyllopogon; assembly: GCA_033239725.1. NCBI lineage: Eukaryota > Viridiplantae > Streptophyta > Magnoliopsida > Poales > Poaceae > Echinochloa > Echinochloa phyllopogon. The sequence goes on along the minus strand of BTCW01000014.1, from coordinate 31,239,750 downwards.
TTAGTTCATTTTGGTCAGTTTCATTACTCTGCCGAAAACCATGCGGGGGTTGCATTAGATGCACCGATTCGGGTTGGAAATGAAACGATGCACCGGTTCGGGCCAGAAACAAAAGGAATGCACCCAATCCACTTTTCTGGACCAATAGTGATGTTTTGGTTCATTTTCGTTACTTTCGTTATAGTTCCAAAAACCATGCCGAATCCACCGATTCGGGCCGGAAACAAAACGATGCACCTGTTAGGCCCAGCAATGGAAGGAACACACCCAATCCACTTTTTGGACCCAATAGTGATGTTTTGGTTTGTTTGGTCAGTTTCGTTATTGTGCTGAAAACCATGTAGGGGTTGCACTTAATGCACTGATTCGGGCCAGAAATGAAATGTTGCACCGGTTCAGTCCGGAAACGAAAGGAACGCACCCAATCCACTTTTTTGGACCAATAGTAATATTTTCGTTCATTTTGGTCATTTTCATTACTGTGCTGAAAACCATGCCGGGGTTGCATTCAATGCACCCATTTGGGCCGGAAACGAAATGATGCACCGGTTCGGTCCCCAAACGAAAGGAACGCACCCAATCCACTTTTTTGGACCCAATACTGATGTTTTGGTTCATTTTATCAGTTTCGTTACTGTGCAATAGTGAAAACCATGCCGGGGTTGCATTAAATGCACCAATTCGGTTCGAAAGCGAAAAAATGCCGCGGTTTGGGCCAGAAAAGAGAGGAAGGCACTCAATCCTTTTTTGGACCCAATAGTGATGTTTTAGTTTGTTTTGGTCACTTTCTTTACTGTGTTGAAAACCATGCCGGGGTTGCATTTAATACTCCGATTCGGGCCGAAAACGAAACGATGCACCGGTTCGGTCCAGAAAAGAAAAGAACGAACTCAATCCACTTTTTTGGACCCAATAGTGATGTTTTCGTTCATTTTGGTCACTTTCGTTATTATGCTGAAAACCATGACGGGGTTGCATTAAATGCATCGATTCGGGCCGGAAGCGAAAAGATGCTCCTGTTCGGGCCAAAAAAGGAATAAACGCACTGAATCCAGTTTTTTGGAATCTATAGTGATATTTTAGTTCGTTTTGGTCACTTTCTTTGTTGTGTTGATAACCGTGCCGGGGTTGCATTTAATGCACCGATTCGGGCCTGAAATTCAACGATGCACCGTTTCGGGTAAGAAACGAATGGAACGAACCCAATCCACTTTTTGGGACCAATAGTGATGTTTTGGTTCATTTTCGTTAGTTTCATTACTATGCCAAAAACCATGGCGGGGTTGCATTAAATGCTCCGGTTTGGGCCGAAAACGAAATGATGCACCGATTCGGTCCCGAAACAAAAGGAACGCACCCAATCCACTTTGTTGGAGCCAATAGTGATGTTTTAGTTCGTTTTGGTCAATTTCGTTACTGTCCTGAAAACCATGCCGGGGTTGCATTTAATGCTCCGATTTGGGCCGGAAACATAACGATGCACCGGTTCGGGTAAGAAACGAAAGGAACAAACCCAATCCACTTTTTTGGACCAATAGTGATGTTTTGGTTCATTTTCGTTAGTTTCATTACTATGCCAAAAACCAAGCTAGGGTTGCATTAAATGCTCCGGTTTAGGCCGGAAACGAAACGATGCACCAATTCGGTCCAGAAACGAAAGGAACGCACCCAATTGACTTTTTTGGACCCAATACTGATGTTTGGTTCATTTTGGTCAGTTTCGTTACTCTGTCGAAATCCATGCGGCGGTTGCTTTAGATGCACCGATTCCGGCCGGAAACGAAACTATGCACCGGTTCGGGCAAGAAACGAAAGGAACGCACCCAATCCACTTTTTTGGACAAATAGTGATGTTTTGGTTCATTTTCGTTACTTTCAGCACAGTGCTAAAAACCAAGCTGAATGCACCGATTCGGGCCGGAAACGAAACGATGCACCTGTTCGGTCAAGAAGTGAAAGGAACGCACCCAATACACTTTTTTTGGGGCGATTAGTGATGTTTTGGTTCGTTTGGTCAGTTTCGTTGTTGTGCTGAAAACCATGCTGGGGTTGCATTTAATGCCCTAATTCGGGCCGGAAATGAAATGATGCACTCGTTCAGTCCAGAAACAAAAGGAACTCGCCCAATCTACTTTTTTCGACCAATAGTAATGTTTTGGTTCGTTTTGGTCATTTTCGTTACAGTGCTGAAAACCATGCCGGGGTTGCATTTAACGCACAGATTCGGGCCGAAAATGAAATGATGCACCGGTTCGGTCCAGAAATGAAAGGAATGCACCCACTCCACTTTTTTTGACCGAATAGTTATGTTTTGGTTCATTTTCGTCAGTTTCGTTACTATGCTGAAAACCATGTCGGGGTTGCATTAAATGCACGGATTCATGCCGGAAAACGAAAAGATGCTCCTCTTCGGGCCAGAAATGAAATTAATGCACCAAATCAACTCTTTTGGACCCAATAGTGATGTTTTGGTTCGTTTTGGTCACTTTTTCGTTACTGTGCTGAAAACCATGCCAGCGTTGCATTTAATGCACCGATTTGGGCCGGAAACGAAATGATGCACCGGTTCGGTCCCGAAACGAAAGGAACACACCCAATCTAGTTTTTTGGACCCAAAACTGATGTTTTGGTTTGTTTTATCAGTTTCATTATTGTGCCAAAAACCATGCCGGGGTCGCATTAAATGCACCAATTCGGGTCGAAAGCGAAAAAATGCTGCGGTTCATGCCAAAAAAGAAACAAACGCACTCAATCTAGTTTTTTGGACCCTATAGTGATGTTTTAGTTCGTTTTGGTCACTTTCTTTGCTGTGCTGAAAACCATGCTGGGGTTGCATTTAATACTCCGATTCGGGCCGCAAATTAAACAATGCACCGGTTTGGGCCAGAAAAGAAAGGAACGCACTCAATCCACTTTTTTGGACCCAATTGTGATGTTTTTGTTCATTTTGGTCAGTTTCGTTAGTGTTCTGAAAACTGTACCGGGATTGCATTAAATGCATCGATACGGGCCGGAAACGAAAAGATGCTCCTGTTCAGGCCAGAAATGAAAGTAACGCACCAAATCCACTCTTTTGGACCTAGTAAAGATGTTTTGGTTCATTTTGGTCACTTTCATTAGTATGCTGAAAACCATGCCGGGGTTACATTAAATGCATTGATTTGGGCCGTAAACGAAAAGATGCTCTTGTTCAGTCCAGAAATGAAAGTAACGCACCAAATCCACTCTTTTGGACCCAATAGTGATGTTTTGGTTCATTGTGGTCACTTTCATTACTGTGCTGAAAACCATACCTGGGTTGCATTTAATGCACCAATTTGGGCCGGAAACGAAATGATACACCGGTTCGGTCCCGAAACAAAAGGAACGCACCCAATCCACTTTTTTGGACCCAATACTGATGTTTTGGTTCGTTTTTATCTGTTTCGTTACTGTCCTGAAAACCATGACGGGGTTGCATTTAATGCTCCGATTTGGGCCAGAAACATAACGATGCACCGGTTCGGGTAAGAAACGAAAGGAACAAACCCAATCCACTTTTTTGGACCAATAGTGATGTTTTGGTTCATTTTCGTTAGTTTCATTACTATGCCAAAAACAAAGCTAGGGTTGCATAAAATGCTCCGGTTTAGGCCGGAAACGAAACGATGCACCAATTCGGTCCCGAAACGACAGGAACGCACCCAATTGACTTTTTTGGACCCAATACTGATGTTTGGTTCGTTTTGGTCAGTTTCGTTACTCTGTCGAAATCCATGCGGCGGTTGCTTTAGATGCACCGATTCCGGCCGGAAACGAAACTATGCACTGGTTCGGGCAAGAAACGAAAGGAACGCACCCAATCCACTTTTTTGGACAAATAGTGATGTTTTGGTTCATTTTCGTTACTTTCAGCACAGTGCTAAAAACCATGCTGAATGCACCGATTCGGGCCGGAAACGAAACGATGCACCTGTTCGGTCAAGAAATGAAAGGAACGCACCCAATACACTTTTTTTTGGGCCGATTAGTGATGTTTTGGTTCGTTTGGTCAGTTTCGTTGCTGTGCTGAAAACCATGCTGGGGTTGCATTTAATGCCCTAATTCGGGCCGGAAATGAAATGATGCACTCGTTCAGTCCAGAAACAAAAGGAACTCGCCCAATCTACTTTTTTCGACCAATAGTAATGTTTTGGTTCGTTTTGGTCATTTTCGTTACTGTGCTGAAAACCATGCCGGGGTTGCATTTAACGCACCGATTCGGGCCGAAAATGAAATGATGCACCGGTTCGGTCCAGAAATGAAAGGAATGCACCCAATCCACTTTTTTGGATCCAATAGTGATGTTTTGGTTCGTTTTCGTTAGTTTTGTTACTGTGGCAAAAACCATGTCAGGGTTGTATTTAATGCACCATTTCGGGACAGAAATGAATAGATGTACCGGTTCGGTCCAGAAACAAAAGGAACACACCCACTCCACTTTTTTTGACCCAATAGTTATGTTTTGGTTCATTTTCGTCAGTTTCGTTACTATGCTGAAAACCATGTCGGGGTTGCATTAAATGCACGGATTCATGCCGGAAAACGAAAAGATGCTCCTCTTCGGGCCAGAAATGAAATTAATGCACCAAATCAACTCTTTTGGACCCAATAGTGATGTTTTGGTTTGTTTTGGTCACTTTTTCGTTACTGTGCTGAAAACCATGCCGGCGTTGCATTTAATGCACCGATTTGGGCCGGAAACGAAATGATGCACCGGTTCGGTCCCGAAACGAAAGGAACACACCCAATCCAGTTTTTTGGACCCAATACTGATGTTTGGTTCATTTTGGTCAGTTTCATTATTCTACCGAAAATCATGTAGGGGTTGCATTAGATGCACCGGTTCGGGCCAGAAACGAAAGGAATAGTGATGTTTTGGTTCATTTTTGTTACTTTCAGTATTGTTCCAAAAACCATGCCGAATCCACCGATTCGGCCCGGAAACGAAACGATGCACCGGTTTGGTCCAGAAATGAAAGGAACGCACTCGATCCACTTTTTTGGACCCAATAGTGATGTTTTAGTTCATTTTGGTCACTTTCTTTATTGTGACGAAAACCAGGCCGGGGTTGCATTTAATGCTTCGATTCAGGCTGGAAACGAAACGACGCAACAGTTCGGTCCAGAAATGAAAGGAACGCACTCAATCCACTTTTTTGGACCCAATACTGATGTTTGGTTCATTTTCGTCAGTTTCAATATTCTACCGAAAACCATGCGCGGGTTGCATTAGATGCACCGATTCGGGCCGAAAACGAAACGATGCACCGGTTCGGGCCAGAAACGAAAGGAATGCACCCAATCCACTTTTTTGGACCAATAGTGATGTTTTGGTTCATTTTCGTTACTTTCATTACTATGCCAAAAACCATGCCCGGGTTGCATTAAATGCACCGGTTCAGTCCGGAAACGAAACGATGCACCAGTTCGGTCCAGAAATGAAAGGAACGCACTCAATCCACTTTTTTGGACCCAATACTGATGTTTGTTCATTTTCGTCAGTTTCATTATTCTACCGAAAACCATGCGGGGGGTTGCATTAGATGCACCGATTCGGGCCGGAAACGAAACGATGCACCGGTTCGGGCCAGAAACGAAAGGAATGCACCCAATCCACTTTTTTGGACCAATAGTGATGTTTTGTTTCATTTTCGTTACTTTCATTACTATGCCAAAAACCATGCCGGGGTTGCATTAAATGCACCGGTTCAGGCCGGAAACGAAACGATGCACCGGTTCGGTCCAGAAACGAAAGGAACGCACTCAATCCACTTTTTTGGACGAAATACTGATGTTTGGTTCATTTTGGTCAGTTTCATTACTCTGCCGAAAACCATGCGGGGGTTGCATTAGATGCACCAATTCGGGCCGGAAATGAAACGATGCACCGGTTCGGGCCAGAAACGAAAGGAATGCATCCAATCCACTTTTTTGGACCAATAGTGATGTTTTGGTTCATTTTCATTACTTTCGGTACAGTTCCAAAAACCATGCCGAATCCATCGATTCGGGCCGGAAACGAAACGATGCACTTGTTCGCACCAATAGTGATAGGAATGCACCTAATCCACTTTTTTGGACCCAATCTGATGTTTTGATTCGTTTTACCAGTTTGGTTACTATGCCGAAAACCATGTCGGGGTTGCATTAAATGCACCAATTCAGGTCGAAAGCGAAAAAATGCTGTAGTTCGGGCCAGAAAAGAAAGGAATGCACTCAATCCACTTTTTTGGACCCAATAGTGATGTTTTAGTTCGTTTGGGTCACCTTTTTTACTGTGCTGAAAACCATGCCGGGTTGCATTTAATACTCCGATTTGGGCCGGAAACGAAACGATGCACCGGTTCGGGCCAGAAAAGAAAGGAACGCACTCAATTCACTTTTTTGGACCCAATAGTGATGTTTTCATTTATTTTGGTCACTTTCGTTAGTATGCTGAAAACCATGCCGGGGTTGCATTAAATGCATCGATTCGGGCCGAAAACGAAAAGATTCTCCTGTTCAGGCCAGAAATGAAAGTAACACACCAAATCCATTCTTTTGGACCCAATAGTGATGTTTTGGTTCATTGTGGTCACTTTCGTTACTGTGCTGAAAACCATGCCTGGGTTGCATTTAATGCACCGATTTGGGCTGGAAACGAAATGATGCACCAGTTCAGTCCCGAAACAAAAGGAACGCATCCGATCCACTTTTTCGAACCCAATACTGATGTTTTTGTTCGTTTTTATCACTTTCGTTACTATGCCGAAAACCATGCCGGGGTTGTATTTAATGCACCGTTTCGGGTCGAAAATGAAAAGATGCACCGGTTCAGTCCAGAAATGAAACGAACGCACTCAATCCACTTTTTTGGACCCAATAGTGATGTTTTAGTTCGTTTGCTCACTTTCGTTACTGTGATGAAAACCATGCCGGGGTTGCATTTAATGCTCCGATTTAGGCCGGAAACTTATTGATGCACCGGTTCAGGTAAGTAACGAAAGGAACGTACCCAAACCACTTTTTTGGATCAATTGTGATATTTTGGTTTATTTTTGTTACTTTCATTACACTGCGAAAAATCATGCCGGGGTGGCATTAAATGCACCGGTTCGAGCCGGAAACGAAACGATGCACTAGTTTGGTCCAGAAATGAAACGAACAAACTCAATCCACTTTTTTGGACGCAATACTGATGTTTAGTTCATTTTGGTCAGTTTCATTACTCTGCCGAAAACCATGCGGGGGTTGCATTAGATGCACCGATTCGGGTTGGAAATGAAACGATGCACCGGTTCGGGCCAGAAACAAAAGGAATGCACCCAATCCACTTTTCTGGACCAATAGTGATGTTTTGGTTCATTTTCGTTACTTTCGTTATAGTTCCAAAAACCATGCCGAATCCACCGATTCGGGCCGGAAACAAAACGATGCACCTGTTAGGCCCAGCAATGGAAGGAACACACCCAATCCACTTTTTGGACCCAATAGTGATGTTTTGGTTTGTTTGGTCAGTTTCGTTATTGTGCTGAAAACCATGTAGGGGTTGCACTTAATGCACTGATTCGGGCCAGAAATGAAATGTTGCACCGGTTCAGTCCGGAAACGAAAGGAACGCACCCAATCCACTTTTTTGGATCAATAGTAATATTTTCGTTCATTTTGGTCATTTTCATTACTGTGCTGAAAACCATGCCGGGGTTGCATTCAATGCACCCATTTGGGCCGGAAACGAAATGATGCACCGGTTCGGTCCCCAAACGAAAGGAACGCACCCAATCCACTTTTTTGGACCCAATACTGATGTTTTGGTTCATTTTATCAGTTTCGTTACTGTGCCGAAAACCATGCCGGGGTTGCATTAAATGCACCAATTCGGTTCGAAAGCGAAAAAATGCCGCGGTTTGGGCCAGAAAAGAGAGGAAGGCACTCAATCCTTTTTTGGACCCAATAGTGATGTTTTAGTTTGTTTTGGTCACTTTCTTTACTGTGTTGAAAACCATGCCGGGGTTGCATTTAATACTCCGATTCGGGCCGAAAACGAAACGATGCACCGGTTCGGTCCAGAAAAGAAAAGAACGAACTCAATCCACTTTTTTGGACCCAATAGTGATGTTTTCGTTCATTTTGGTCACTTTCGTTATTATGCTGAAAACCATGACGGGGTTGCATTAAATGCATCGATTCGGGCCGGAAGCGAAAAGATGCTCCTGTTCGGGCCAAAAAAGGAATAAACGCACTGAATCCAGTTTTTTGGAATCTATAGTGATATTTTAGTTCGTTTTGGTCACTTTCTTTGTTGTGTTGATAACCGTGCCGGGGTTGCATTTAATGCACCGATTCGGGCCTGAAATTCAACGATGCACCGTTTCGGGTAAGAAACGAATGGAACGAACCCAATCCACTTTTTGGGACCAATAGTGATGTTTTGGTTCATTTTCGTTAGTTTCATTACTATGCCAAAAACCATGGCGGGGTTGCATTAAATGCTCCGGTTTGGGCCGAAAACGAAATGATGCACCGATTCGGTCCCGAAACAAAAGGAACGCACCCAATCCACTTTGTTGGAGCCAATAGTGATGTTTTAGTTCGTTTTGGTCAATTTCGTTACTGTCCTGAAAACCATGCCGGGGTTGCATTTAATGCTCCGATTTGGGCCGGAAACATAACGATGCACCGGTTCGGGTAAGAAACGAAAGGAACAAACCCAATCCACTTTTTTGGACCAATAGTGATGTTTTGGTTCATTTTCGTTAGTTTCATTACTATGCCAAAAACCAAGCTAGGGTTGCATTAAATGCTCCGGTTTAGGCCGGAAACGAAACGATGCACCAATTCGGTCCAGAAACGAAAGGAACGCACCCAATTGACTTTTTTGGACCCAATACTAATGTTTGGTTCATTTTGGTCAGTTTCGTTACTCTGTCGAAATCCATGCGGCGGTTGCTTTAGATGCACCGATTCCGGCCGGAAACGAAACTATGCACCGGTTCGGGCAAGAAACGAAAGGAACGCACCCAATCCACTTTTTTGGACAAATAGTGATGTTTTGGTTCATTTTCGTTACTTTCAGCACAGTGCTAAAAACCATGCTGAATGCACCGATTCGGGCCGGAAACGAAACGATGCACCTGTTCGGTCAAGAAGTGAAAGGAACGCACCCAATACACTTTTTTTGGGGCGATTAGTGATGTTTTGGTTCGTTTGGTCAGTTTCGTTGTTGTGCTGAAAACCATGCTGGGGTTGCATTTAATGCCCTAATTCGGGCCGAAAATGAAATGATGCACTCGTTCAGTCCAGAAACAAAAGGAACTCGCCCAATCTACTTTTTTCGACCAATAGTAATGTTTTGGTTCGTTTTGGTCATTTTCGTTACAGTGCTGAAAACCATGCCGGGGTTGCATTTAACGCACAGATTCGGGCCGAAAATGAAATGATGCACCGGTTCGGTCCAGAAATGAAAGGAATGCACCCACTCCACTTTTTTTGACCGAATAGTTATGTTTTGGTTCATTTTCGTCAGTTTCGTTACTATGCTGAAAACCATGTCGGGGTTGCATTAAATGCACGGATTCATGCCGGAAAACGAAAAGATGCTCCTCTTCGGGCCAGAAATGAAATTAATGCACCAAATCAACTCTTTTGGACCCAATAGTGATGTTTTGGTTCGTTTTGGTCACTTTTTCGTTACTGTGCTGAAAACCATGCCAGCGTTGCATTTAATGCACCGATTTGGGCCGGAAACGAAATGATGCACCGGTTCGGTCCCGAAACGAAAGGAACACACCCAATCTAGTTTTTTGGACCCAAAACTGATGTTTTGGTTTGTTTTATCAGTTTCATTATTGTGCCAAAAACCATGCCGGGGTCGCATTAAATGCACCAATTCGGGTCGAAAGCGAAAAAATGCTGCGGTTCATGCCAAAAAAGAAACAAACGCACTCAATCTAGTTTTTTGGACCCTATAGTGATGTTTTAGTTCGTTTTGGTCACTTTCTTTGCTGTGCTGAAAACCATGCTGGGGTTGCATTTAATACTCCGATTCGGGCCGCAAATTAAACAATGCACCGGTTTGGGCCAGAAAAGAAAGGAACGCACTCAATCCACTTTTTTGGACCCAATTGTGATGTTTTTGTTCATTTTGGTCAGTTTCGTTAGTGTTCTGAAAACTGTACCGGGATTGCATTAAATGCATCGATACGGGCCGGAAACGAAAAGATGCTCCTGTTCAGGCCAGAAATGAAAGTAACGCACCAAATCCACTCTTTTGGACCTAGTAAAGATGTTTTGGTTCATTTTGGTCACTTTCATTAGTATGCTGAAAACCATGCCGGGGTTACATTAAATGCATTGATTTGGGCCGAAAACGAAAAGATGCTCTTGTTCAGTCCAGAAATGAAAGTAACGCACCAAATCCACTCTTTTGGACCCAATAGTGATGTTTTGGTTCATTGTGGTCACTTTCATTACTGTGCTGAAAACCATACCTGGGTTGCATTTAATGCACCAATTTGGGCCGGAAACGAAATGATACACCGGTTCGGTCCCGAAACAAAAGGAACGCACCCAATCCACTTTTTTGGACCCAATACTGATGTTTTGGTTCGTTTTTATCTGTTTCGTTACTGTGCGAAAAACCATGACGGGGTTGCATTTAATGCTCCGATTTGGGCCAGAAACATAACGATGCACCGGTTCGGGTAAGAAACGAAAGGAACAAACCCAATCCACTTTTTTGGACCAATAGTGATGTTTTGGTTCATTTTCGTTAGTTTCATTACTATGCCAAAAACAAAGCTAGGGTTGCATAAAATGCTCCGGTTTAGGCCGGAAACGAAACGATGCACCAATTCGGTCCCGAAACGACAGGAACGCACCCAATTGACTTTTTTGGACCCAATACTGATGTTTGGTTCATTTTGGTCAGTTTCGTTACTCTGTCGAAATCCATGCGGCGGTTGCTTTAGATGCACCGATTCCGGCCGGAAACGAAACTATGCACCGGTTCGGGCAAGAAACGAAAGGAACGCACCCAATCCACTTTTTTGGACAAATAGTGATGTTTTGGTTCATTTTCGTTACTTTCAGCACAGTGCTAAAAACCATGTTGAATGCACCGATTCGGGCCGGAAACGAAACGATGCACCTGTTCGGTCAAGAAATGAAAGGAACGCACCCAATACACTTTTTTTTGGGCCGATTAGTGATGTTTTGGTTCGTTTGGTCAGTTTCGTTGCTGTGCTGAAAACCATGCTGGGGTTGCATTTAATGCCCTAATTCGGGCCGGAAATGAAATGATGCACTCGTTCAGTCCAGAAACAAAAGGAACTCGCCCAATCTACTTTTTTCGACCAATAGTAATGTTTTGGTTCGTTTTGGTCATTTTCGTTACTGTGCTGAAAACCATGTCGGGGTTGCATTTAACGCACCGATTCGGGCCGAAAATGAAATGATGCACCGGTTCGGTCCAGAAATGAAAGGAATGCACCCAATCCACTTTTTTGGATCCAATAGTGATGTTTTGGTTCGTTTTCGTTAGTTTTGTTACTGTGGCAAAAACCATGTCAGGGTTGTATTTAATGCACCATTTCGGGACAGAAATGAATAGATGTACCGGTTCGGTCCAGAAACAAAAGGAACACACCCACTCCACTTTTTTTGACCCAATAGTTATGTTTTGGTTCATTTTTGTCAGTTTCGTTACTATGCTGAAAACCATGTCGGGGTTGCATTAAATGCACGGATTCATGCCGGAAAACGAAAAGATGCTCCTCTTCGGGCCAGAAATGAAATTAATGCACCAAATCAACTCTTTTGGACCCAATAGTGATGTTTTGGTTTGTTTTGGTCACTTTTTCGTTACTGTGCTGAAAACCATGCCGGCGTTGCATTTAATGCACCGATTTGGGCCGGAAACGAAATGATGCACCGGTTCGGTCCCGAAACGAAAGGAACACACCCAATCCAGTTTTTTGGACCCAAAACTGATGTTTTGGTTTGTTTTATCAGTTTCATTATTGTGCCAAAAACCATGCCGGGGTCGCATTAAATGCACCAATTCGGGTCGAAAGCGAAAAAATGCTGCGGTTCATACCAAAAAAGAAACAAACGCACTCAATCTAGTTTTTTGGACCCTATAGTGATGTTTTAGTTCGTTTTGGTCACTTTCTTTGCTGTGCTGAAAACCATGCTGGGGTTGCATTTAATACTCCGATTCGGGCCGCAAATTAAACAATGCACCGGTTTGGGCCAGAAAAGAAAGGAACGCACTCAATCCACTTTTTTGGACCCAATTGTGATGTTTTTGTTCATTTTGGTCAGTTTCGTTAGTGTTCTGAAAACCGTACCGGGATTGCGTTAAATGCATCGATACGGGCCGGAAATGAAAAGATGCTCCTGTTCAGGCCAGAAATGAAAGTAACGCACCAAATCCACTCTTTTGGACCCAGTAGTGATGTTTTGGTTCATTTTGGTCACTTTCGTTAGTATGCTGAAAACCATGCCGGGGTTACATTAAATGCATTGATTTGGGCCAAAAACGAAAAGATGCTTTTGTTCAATCCAAAAATGAAAGTAACGCACCAAATCCACTCTTTTGGACCCAATAGTGATGTTTTGGTTCATTGTGGTCACTTTCATTATTGTGCTGAAAACCATACCTGGGTTGCATTTAATGCACCAATTTGGGCCAGAAACGAAATGATACACCGGTTCGGTCCCGAAACAAAAGGAACGCACCCAATCCACTTTTTTGGACCCAATACTGATGTTTTGGTTCGTTTTTATCTGTTTCGTTACTGTGCCAAAAACCATGACGGGGTTGCATTTAATGCTCCGATTTGGGCCGGAAACATAACGATGCACCGGTTCGGGTAAGAAACGAAAGGTAGCGGCCACTGTCTTGTTAGGGTGTCTTGTGAAAAGCCTTGTAGTGTCCCTATGCAATCAAACATCGGAAGTGTTCATGTGCGTGGTTGGGTGCAAAGTTCTTTTGAACTTTTACATGACTGGGGGGTAAACGGCGAAACCTCTGCCGAGTGTAAAATCTATCATGATAGCCTTGCTCAGGGTCACGAGCGGCCTGGATCCTTTTTGATTAGAATATGATGTCCATTTATGTTTAATGTCACTTATACTTTATTAACTGGGTTACAACTGGTTTGATTCACTGTAGTAACTTGGATAATGTTAAAATGAACCTACTAAAAAGCTAATGCAGTTCAGCCGCGTCTAGCCTTATTTTGAGCCTTCATATAACCGTGCTATACTTGCTAAGTAATTGTTTACTTACACTTGTCATTTATTCAACAAAATCCCGGATGGGTAAACAGATTGGGCTGTGCATGAGTCTGCTGCTAAGTTTCCAGAAGATTTGCTGTACTACTGAGTTGTGGTCTCCCAGTCAGAGTCCCTGTGGATTGCAGCTCCATTAGTTTGAGAGTTGTTAGTCTTCCGCTGTTATTGATTAGATTATTTATGAAGCACTCTGATGTCAAACTTTATTTATTGAAGAATTTATTCAAGCATATGTTCTTTGTTTATCATATTTGTTCGCTATATGTGTACTATGACTTCCTGGGCACACATATGGCCACATTCGGGTTTTTGTGAAAATTCGGGTGTGACATGAAAGCTACAACACTACTTTTAGGCCCAAATGATCCACGTGGTCTCCAACTTTCCACTCGGCGAGAACCTCAGCAATCGTGACATCAAAGGCAGGGTCATCAAATGGGTCATGGAACTAGGAGAATTCAATAATATCTTTCAGTCAAGACAATCCATCAAGTCTCAGGTGCTAGCCAACTTCATGGCCAAGTAGACGGGGTCCAGACCCCGAACGTCGATTGAGCTACCGGAGAACTAGAAGCTTTACTTTGACGATGCCATAAATCTAGGAGCTAGAGCGGAAGTTGTCTTCATATCTCCACAACGCAAATACCAAAAGTACGTACTCAAAATCCATTACAAGGCTACCAACAATGGTGTCGAGTACGAGGCACATATACATGGGTTCAGGATACCTGTCACTCTGGGAATCAAGCGCCTCGTTTGCTTCAGAGATTCCAAACTCATCATCGAGCAAGTCAACAAGAACTGGGACTGCACCAAGGAAACCATGGAGGCATACTGTACATAGGTGCGAAAGCTGGAAGCCCACTTCTATGGACTAGAGTTCCATCATGTTGTCCGAGACGACAACGTGGCCGCCGATGTCCTTTCAAAACGAGGGTCCAAGAGATCCCAAGTTCTCATTGATGTATTTGTCCAAGACTTACGCAAGCCATCCATCAAAATTCTGGAAGACAACGGCTCTACGCCTAGCCAAGAGGAAGAGACTATAGTGCTAGAAGGACATGAAGTCCTTGTAATTGAAGCCGACTAGCACAAGCCACTCATTGCTTTCATGAAATACGACAGGTCACCGATAACAAAGAAGAAGTGAGAAAATTAGCTCAACACACGGTCAACTATGTTGTCATCGGCACACAGCTCTACAGGAAAGCTGCCTCCATAGGCATCCTCATGAAGTGCCTATTATAAAGCGAGGGCTTGGCGCTGCTCCACGAGATCCACTCGTGTACATGCAGCAACCATGGAGCCGCCAAGACTTTGGTCGGCAAATCCTACAGATCCAGATTTTACAGCCAATGGCCATAAATAATGCTAAGGAGCCAGTCCAACGCTATGTCAGGTGTCAATTCTTTCAAAAACAGAAGCTCATGTCAGCTCAGGCTCTGCGAACGATTCCCATCTCTCGGCTCTTCATGGTCTGTGTGGGACCAGGATCCCTAGGGCCACTCACATACGGGGTTGGTTTACTCTACTAAGAGGAATCCGATACGAGTACTCCAGAAGCAGTCGGCTATGGTGCAAGATGGCATAGTATACATTGAGAACTAGTCGTGTACTGTTAGGAGACTCCCCAATTACAATATTGTAATACTCCCTATTGTATACGACTAGGATCATGTAACCGACTTGTAACTCTGCTCTCTTTACATACAAGAGCAAGGACCCCATCAAAATAACACAACTCATACGCACGACAATACAACACACAGGATGTAGGTTATTACGCACATTGTGGCTCGAACATGTCTAAATCATTGTCTCGTGTGCACCATCGTTCCTAAGAACTCAACGAGACCCTTTACTTCTTTCTACTTTGAGGTACCCTAGGCAGGTACTTGGTCATTGAACACCGATAGTCTGGGACCTTGATAATGTCGGATCATTCAAGATGGCCCCATGTGGCTTCAAACACATGCTCATGCTGGTAGACAAGTTCTCCATTCCAGTCGCCTTCAACAAGGAGCTATCACACTGGTTTGGCATCCCTAACAGGATAGTGACTGACCTTGGACCCTTGTTCATAGGAAACGAATTCTGTGAGTTCTGCTAGGATAGAAACATTGATGTCTACTAGTTGTCTTCAGTGCACCCCAGGTGCAATGGGCAAGTTGAAAGTGCTATCGGGATGGTCCAAGATGCCCTTAACACACGTGCCGGTAGGTAGGCAAAGGAAGTACCTTATGTAGTCTAGGTCGTACAAACCTAGAATAGTCAGGCTACAAACTACACACCTTTCTTCTTGTTTTGTCTACAGCTCCGAAGCTATGCTTCCAGCCGACCTGGCGTACGGTGCCCCGTGCATCAAATACTACGACAAAGGGGAAGCAGAATTTAGTTGGCAATTAGACCTCGATAGCTTACGACAGCACCGACTAATCGCCCTACTTCAGCATGCTCGCCATGAGCAACAGATTTGTTGCTATCACGACAGGAGCATCCAGGAGCATTTTCTCAACGTTGGAGATTTGGCCCTCAGGCGGGTCATGTCAACAAAGGAGAAGCACAAGTTATCCGCCCCTTGGGAGGGTCCTTTCATCGCCAAAGGAGTCATCTCACCTAGAACATACTAACTGGAATGGGCCAACAGGGACCCGGTCCCAAACATCTGGAATATTCATCATCTTACCAAATTCTACCCATAAGTCAAATTCCAGCTATGTATCTACACACTTTTTCAATATCAAAGTAATGTTATATTCATCAGCGTTTCTCTTTCCCAAGTATTCTTGTTAAAAATGAGGTACATGTCAGACCTGACTTAACATTGTCCCTAAAACTTAACAAATATAAGCAAACAATGAGCTACGTGGCCAGTCCAGCTCATAAGCCTACAACTAGGTACCTTACCTACAACTAAGCCTCCCCGCGAGCATTGTAGTCTATAAATATGCCGTTCTTCCTGTGAGCTATGGCTAGCCGAGTTGAGTATCAAATAATGTTTGGACTAAAGGCGCATTATGAGGGGTAGTTCACATAACTTAAAATTCAAATGTCCTCGCAAAGCAAATATTACAGCAAAAACCTGAATTGTTTGCTTCCTAATACTATTGTTGTTCTTTTGCAGGCTAAGTTTTGTGAACACATCCACCACTAAGGGCATGCACTCTTCGACCACAGGTTCAAAGTCGTCCTCCGGGAAGTCGGCCGCCATGCCTTCACCAATTCAATCCAAGGACAGGGTGGGGAAGTGCGTCTTCTGTATTGCCAAGATCCTTTTGCCACAGCCGACTGCCACTTCAGTGATTAGTTCCTTGGCACGCATCGGCCCTACCCGGAGCCACTCTACTAGAGACATGGGTGATGCCGACGAGTCTTGTGGCATCAGGATATCCGCATTGTACTGGGCTGTCGTCTCCTGCTCTATTAGCTCAGTCTACAGGACTGAGCAAACAAAAACGGAATATGCACCTAACATTACTTCAGGAGATAAACTCACTATGGGACAGCATCGTATCTTACTCTACAAGGCCACTCGATGTGCCCTCACCTTCCTCTCGTGTGCCTGTGCCACACTTTACAAGTCGGGCTCTAATGCAGTGACCTTGTCCTATAGAACCTTTTCCTTCCGAGTGGAACCTACAAGCAGCCAATAAAGACTTATCAAAAATATCAACACAAAAGATAAGTAATCGCAAGTCAAGCTAAGTCTTACGGGAAGTCAACTGCTCCATATCTTCCATAAGCCGTCAGTTGAGCTTGGCGTTGACTTCCTTTTTGTCACACCCCAAAATTTTTAGATTTTAGGTTGTGATTTGTTAGCTTAATTAATACAATGATTTTCTCATTTTTCTAATATTTTATAGACATTTATATAATTATCAGGGAATTTAGTGTAGGAAATTTTTGTTTTCTAAATTAAAATTTAATTAGCATAGGTTTAATATTCTATGCCTTGCATTCATGCTGCCTGCATTGAGATTTCGTTTTGTGTAGTTCAAATTAGAATTTAAATCTAATTTAAATTCAAGTTTGAATTGCTTTTTTTTAAGCCCTAGAAAAGTTCTTTTGGCCAAAGTTTGCTTTTCCCCCTCCAACTCTCTCCCTCGGCCTGTTCTTTCCCCCTTCTTTTCTTTCTTGCTGAGCCGGCCCATTTCCTTTTTCTCTTGGCCCAGCGCCGGCCCAGCTTGCAGCACCCCCCCCCCCACGCGCGTGCCGGGTTTGTCCCAACCTACCACCGAATTAGGCGGAGCCGAGTGTGCCTTCCGCCATGTCTCGCACGCGGAGGCATGGGACTCCTCAGCCATCCCGCGTGCCTATTTAGCGCACCGATACGCCGCCCTCGACATCTTTCGCGCAGCACCGCCCCGGCAACCCAAGCGCGAGATTGCTCTTTCGCCGCCGCGCATCGAGCTTCCTCCGCCGCCCTTAGATCCGCTGCTGTGTGGCGCTGACGGAGAATCCGTGACCACCACGAGATCCGGCAGACCTAGCCGCATCCTCTCTTTCTCTTCTTGCCGTCGTTCGACCACCAGAGCTCGCCACCCACGGGAGGAGCTCACCGCCAGCCACTGTCTCCGCCGCCAGCCAAAATCCAAGCGCCTCCACATGTCTCCGCCCTCCTCTACCCCCTACGCCAGCTAGCCGCCACCCTAGTCCACTCTAACGTCGGCGAGCCAAGCCTCCTAGGGCGCCGGCGAACTCCCTGCTTGTTCAGAGGAAGGATATGGCACTTTTGCATTTTAGCCCCTAAAGAATCATATAACCTTTAGCTTATTCCTTGTGTCTTGCGCATTTCATAGAAACCCCCCTGCGAGGTTTCCCTTTCCACACATAAATCAGACCCGAGCATTTTTCATATCTAACCCCACCTTTTACCCAAATCTCCAGGAACTATTTATAGTGTCTTGGTAAACTTGTCTGCTAACCCTTGGAGTCTACGTTTAACTACGTATAGGTCCGTGCGATCTAGTTTAACCCATAAAGTCCGTGTGTTAACTCTGATTTAATCCGTTCTCGTGGCGTTATATTCATATTGACATGAACTACTCGTTACCACTGTTAATTGACATATGATTTGTTTCTAAATTGTATTTAATATTAATTTGACTAAAGATTATTTAAATGTGTTTTCTAATTAAAATCTAATTAAATTTATACTCGGTTTTCGATGTTAATATTAATTTGATCAATATTTATTCAATGAGTTTTATAAATAAAATTTAACTAGGCTATATCTCGGTTTTCATAAACTAATATGAATCTGATTAATGTTTATTTAACTAACCTTTTCTAATTGAAAGAAAACTAGGTTCACTCCGAGTTTTCATAAATAAATATTATATTGAATAATATCAACATTAATAAACTAGTTCTTAAAGCGGCAACCCAGGAGCCTGTCGCCACCGCTAGAACTATTATGGCTCTTGTCTTGGACAAGTAGCATTGTTGACGCAAAATCTGCAGTTCGCGCCAAGCACACAGCAAGCCGAATTAGCTAGCTTCAACACGTGCCCCGTGCGTATGAATCCGAAAGCGTGCCAGTCAGTTTGCCTGAAAACTAACAAAGGGAAAAAAACGTTTAGATCAAAACCTGGAACGTGCCGGGTGAGACCAGACAGTTCCATATTTGCGGCATTGAAGCCAATCTCGAGAGACATATAGCTACGGACAAGCTATCTGTCGTTACTCAGAATATCATTCGGCAGTCGGTAGAAGCATGTAAGAATCACACTGCCGAACGCACAACATCAGCATGACGTAAGATCAGTAGAAGCATGTAAGCTATCTGTCGGCAGTTAAAGCCTCATTCGGCAATCGGCAAGGCACGCAGGGAGCGCACTGCCGAATGCGTGACGTAAGCATGACGAAAAATCGGCTTTCAACCGAATGAACATTGTAACGCATACTCATAGCCGATTAACGAGAAACAAAGCATAATAGATAAATAAAAGGGCGAAAGCATGACCATAAATCCGCAGTAAACAAGAATGCATAGGCCGAAAGCAGCACCCGTCAAGCATGGCAACAAACAAGTTAATCCACCGCATGATACAACTCGTTTGAGGCCACACCACCAATCAGATTAGATCAATCCACCGCATGATACAATCTAATCGTGAAAGGCTAAAAGCATTCATTGTTCACTGCAAACCCACGAACACGTTCACTCGTGAGAGCACTGCCGAATGCGGCTGCTTAGCCGAATCGGGGTCCGCGGCGAAGGAACAAACTTAATCGATAAAGATAAATCTATCAGATCGAATCGAATTCTAATCCACCGGATGATTAGCTCTAAGACAACCCAAAAACCTGCATCTACCGCATGATACCCGGTTCTGTCAAGATCTACACGATACCAACAAGTTCGAACCCGCGACACGTGGCAACCTAGATCGGTTTCGGACTCGGCTATGAGGGGATAAGTCATCGCATCGTGAAGTAGAGCCGATTCTAACCGACCTAGATTGGGCAAAGGAGTGTTGCATGAATTAAGCACAGAGTAAAAACGAAGCAACACGGGGTAACTTAATGAATCTGTTAGATCTTGCCGAAATCTAACAGAGCCGATAACTTGGTCCATACTAGATCTTAGCCCACCGCATGGCTCATGACCTAACAGAGGAACCTTCTTGAGACCACAACTTAAATCCACCGGATGATACTAAGCATGGTAACAAGACTACTTGCATCAAAGCTTAAATCCACCGCATGATACTAAGCATGATACAAGGTTGCCGGTACTTACGGAGGTCGACGGATCGATGACTCCTCTCGAAGAACTCGACGACTCGACTAAAGGACTCGATGTTGGCACGGGGCCGGTTTGTTGTATGATTGATTGGATTCTATGCCTATTACAGCTGCCATGGGTTTATATTTATACCCAGGTCTTGATACAACTCTTAGTCGGACACGACTACAATACTTGTTTCTAAAAATAAATGACGAATCTTTGTGCCCATATTGCGTTCCTTGTTCAAACCGGCCTTTTCCTTATGTTTTTCCACGTCATCACGCCTTCCCGAATGCTACCGCTTTTGCCTGCGGAACTATGCCTCTGCCGAATGACGACGCGTTCCCGACCGCAGAGCGTTATTGCCGAATACTTCAGAGAAAGCTCCTTAGCCGAATGGTATCCTTCCACCAAATCCGGCCCACACGTCAGCCTCTTCCTGGTGCTAAATTTTGGTGTTAACACATGCCCCTTCAATTTCGGGATAAAAGATGCTTTTATCTCGGAATTGACCAGGAATCCCCAACATCTCCAGGCTGAATCCGCTTTGATATCCGTTTTCCGCTTCCAAATCCTCAGAGTGCGTTTTCAAACTCAAAACCCTAGTTCGTCGAATCTCTCAAGCTCCAATCTTCAAATGGCGAACCAGGATCAAATTCTTCAAGTAAGTTTTGTTTCCCTCAATCACATTCGGCATTACTCTTTTCGAGCTGCATTTTGAATCTCCGATTTGCTCTTCCTCTGTTCTTGATAGGCTCTGACTACTGAAATCTTGACCCCTACTGAGGAGCAATCCGCATCTTTCTTCCTCGGCCCCTCAGGGAATCCAGATCCCTCCGAAATTATTGCGGCCGAGTCTCAGAGGATCCCCTTCAAAACTTCACTGACGAGACCTCACGAATGGAAAGATTCATTCAAGAACTGGCCTCTGCCCTCAATCGCCGGCTGGAGAAACTGGTACAAAAGGATTCTTGAAGATAAAAGCCCTCAGACGCAGAATTGGGACAGTCTTCGTATTTCTCATTGCTTGGAGCTATCTCTAGCCGAAACACCCAAGAATGAAAATCTCCTGATTGCAGCTTGTCACTTCTGGTCCAATGGCATGAATGCTTTTCTCTTTGGTCACGGACCAATGACTCCAACCCTGGCCGATGTCTACATGATAACCGGCCTGAACATCACAGGGATAACACACCCATACAGGTACAAAGGTTCTTCCAAACAGACAGGGGTGAAGACTGGAGTCGGCTATAAGAGATACATCCAGACTTACATGCATGATGGTCCTCTGACTGACGTTGAATACAGGGCCTTTCTGAATATGTGGCTGTGCAGATTTGTTTTCTGTGGTAAAGCCAATGAGCCAACTCTGAATCACATAGTAATGGCCGAAGACCTGGCTGCAGGCACACTTATCCCTCTCGGGAAATATCTCCTGGGAAGTGTCTATCACATGCTCCATCAGACCATTTATCAGATGCACACCAACAAGAAAATTTCCTGCGTTAATGGTCCCTGGTGGTTCGTCCAGATGTGGCTGCAATTGTACATGCACCAAATTGTCTCCATTGACCTCAACAGCCGACATTTCCCCTCGGTCAATTACCAGGAAGCAGAAGCCCAGAGCACCAAAGGCTGTCAAACCTATGGGGAAGCAGCCTCCACTATTGCTATCAACAAGAGCATTGGAGAACTGTTTGAACTTTTCTTCAAAGGCTTTGCCAATCCCCTCTGGTTCCCATACATGGACAATGACAATCTCACTTTCCCTTGTGAATTCAGCTTTGAGACTGGATGCATAGATGCAGAGTCCACAGCAATTTTTAACGTTTTCATTCGGCCTTGCATCTTACCAACCGAATTTTGCGGAGGAAGGCTGGTTCAAAGTTCATATGAATATTATCAGCCGAACATAGTTGCCAGGCAACTAGGGTGTGGCCAAGTGCCCCCAAGATTATTTCTCCATGAATTCCTCAAGCCGAGGCAGATCATCAAAGACTCCACAGAAACAAGAAGGGTCTTTGATTACAAGTGCTGTGCAGCCATCTATCAACTCGATCCTTTTGTGCCAACAACACTCATTCATCCTTCCTTCACCCTTTGGTGGCAAGAATTTCATGATCATACCTTCAATACACCAGTTCACCCTCTTTGCCTTGAGTTAATGCCTGGTTATCAGCCGAATTCAGAGGTAAACATGCTTATAATCCATCTGTTTTTCCAATAACACCCTCTTTCATCGACTTTTGATTCTGTTATTCTGCAGGACACAGTCCCTGCCCCTCTGGCTAGAGCAATTGTATATAACATCGCTGGCCCAATATCTATTCTGGGGCATCTCTCTCCTTCTTTGGCTCAAATAATGTCCAGGCCTGCCAGTCTGGATCCAACTCTCGCTGCACCACCTTCTACCAAGAGAAAGATTTCTTCTCTAACTGCCCCTTCAGCTATAAAGAAGAAAAGAACAAGCAGCAAAAGAACTGCACAGGTCAAATTTCTCCTTCCTCGAGTAAAAATGCTAATTTCATTCTGCTCATTTCTGTTCCTTTATGATTTCAGGCCAAATCACAGCAATTGGCCATTAGCACAGAACCTGCCGATGCTTCAGTGATTAGTAAAATTTCTCACCACCTTGTCCTTTAAAACTCTTTTCATCGGCACTAACTTTCTTTCAGTCACAGAGCAAGCTTCAATGGATCCAATTTCGGAGAGCTCCTCTTTTCATCAAGAACCAGCTTCAGCTCTACCTGATGTACCTCAGCCAGAAGCCTCATCTCCACCAAAGAACCTTCCAAGCTCTCCTCAGCATGACATACAAGAACCTTTGCCTGAGCTTGAGCTGCCCTCTCTCTCCATCCAAGAGGTCAGGAATGAGGTAGAGATGATTACCCAGTTCTCCCAACTTTTATCCAATAGACCATCATTAATTCGGCAACAATTCTTTTCCAGGATAAAACAATTTCATCACCCAGCTACTCATTTGCCTTGGACGATCTTGTTGCCGAACAAGAAGAAGAAACTTCCTCTGGTCAAGCCTTATCAGAGGAGAACCAAGCAAAACTGAAGGAAATCCTCTCCTTTCTGCATAAGGACACTCGAGATCAAGTCAACAATGCTGATCTCTTAAGAGACTTGCTTGAATCATTTGATCAAGATCTTCCTGCCGATATCAAGATTTCTTTAGATCCAGTTTCTAGATTGGACGATCATTTTATTGCAGTGAAGCAAGCTCTGAAGAATCAATCTGCTCAACCAGCCTTGGAGCAAAGAAGAACATTGGCCAAGCAATCTGTAAAAGATTTGCACTCTAGAACTCAGAGCAATAAGGAACTGTTAGCTGGCCTACAGGCTGCACTTAAATCAAAAGAGACCAGAAAAGCCGAATTAGAGGCTGAATTGAAAAACTTATCGGCTGAAATTGAAGCTGATAAAAAGAAGATAGCCGAAATTCCTGGTCTGACAGAAAAGTTGCGCAAGGAGGCTTCAGCAGCTCTGAATGAAGAGAAGCAACTCAAAGCCAAACTTTCTGCCCTGGCCAAAACTCAAGAAGCTGACAAGCAGCTATTAGAGAATATCAGCAACATGATCTTGAATGCCAAAAATGTAATTTCAAAGTACTTGGGTGTGTAAATTGTGTCAAATAGTTTGATAGCCGAATGTTTTATCAACCCTGTAATCTTGTCATCTCTTAACTCTGCTTTTTCTCCATTGTGGATAACTTATTCGGCAAAGCTGGCTATAATAGCGTCAGACCCGAAAACGCTTCAACTACGACATAGCCGAATCTCATCCAGTCAAAGCCGAATATGACTCGATAAGAATCCCAAATGACATGGGAACCGATCGGCTGGAAAATCCTTTCCACCTTCCGAACTCTTCGGAATACGCGCCACGATCTTTGGCCACGATTTCCTCTGCGGGTTCTATAAATAAACATACCGAGTGCCGCTATTTCTTCACCAAGTCTTTTGCCTTCCTCGAACTCTTCTTTTTCCCAAGCACAGTAAACTCAAGAAAAACCCCAATGACGAATGGAAGGCGACCGGCTGCCGACGAGCCCGAAGGAAGTCGCGCCGGCGCTCGCCGCAGGTGATTGGCTGCTTGCTTCTCTCTGTTCTTCTCGAGATTTGCCCTCTCCTTGACGAATCTCTTTGTTTTTTCAGGGTAATCCAATGGATTGTCGCCGCTGGTGCGCCAGTTGCGGCTCCAGCCGCTGCTCCTGCGGCGTCCAGCTCTTCGAGTTCGTCCAATCGGACTCTCTCATCGGACGACTCCCGCTACTCAGACGGCGATGCTCGCCGATTCAAGGCGGAGCGCGACGACTCTCGTCGCGAACTGGAGGTCATTTCCAAGCAAGCCGGGATTGCGGACCTCGAATGGCAGGCCGAGCGCAAGCAACTGCTCGAAGTCATCGATGGTAATTTCCATAACCTGTTCAATCCTAATCCCATCTCTAGTCATTACTGATCTACCTCCATTTTGTAATCTTGCAGAACGCGATGACGAGCTCAATCGGCTGAAGGCGCTGGTGGATGAGCTGGCGAACAAAGTGAACGCCCAAGGAGACACACCCGAGGCTCGCCTTGGCGCGGTGACAGGCCGCGTCGATGAAGTGGCTCTCCATGGCGTTCGCCTAGGCGTCGCTGCGGGTCTCGTTGCCATGTCGACACACACCGGCACTGACTATTCCAGGATGCCGGTTGGTTTCGCCAACAGCGACCCAGAAGACATCGATGACATTGACGCCTCCATTGATCGTCTCGACGGCCATGGTGCTGCCATTGCCGATTCCATTCATCCCCAGTCTGTTTTGAACAGGCTCTTCTAGTAGTTTGTATTAGAGATTCGGCAATAAAAATTATCTTTTGTGATCTTGTATGAACCCCTGATGCAATATATTTTGTGCTAAGGGCAATACATTCAGTACTGGCCATTTTCCTTTTCTGTCAACATTTGTTCTGAAGACGGCTCCTTCCCGAATGCCGGCTGTCTCAATTGTTCTGACATTGAATACTTCAATCAACGATCAATCTCAACACTAGGATAATATTTCTTCAAGTATCTCCCATTGATGGCAGCAGTAAACTCCTCTCCTAGCAAAGTTTTCAGGATATATGCATTTCCAGGCACGCATTTGATCACTCTGAAAGGGCCTTCCCAGTTTGGAGACCACTTACCGAATGCACTGTATTTAGTCCCAATCGGCAATATTGCTTTCCAAACCAAATCTCCTTCTGCAAATTGCTTGACTTTCACCTTCTTGTTGTAATATTTAGCAACTCGCATTTTATTTTTTTCAACATTTTCCAAGGCCCTGAGACGAATCATATGCAAATCTTCTAATTCGTCCATCATTAAATCATTATAATCTTTAGAACTTAAATCCTTTTGCAACTTTATTCTCCTTGAGTCTAATTGTATTTCCCATGGCAAGATAGCATGATGCCCATACACCAACTCATAAGGAGACGTCTGTGTAGCCCCATGTGGAGCCATTCGGTAAGCCCATAAAGCCTCATTGAGTACCGAATGCCACTTTCTCGGCTTCTGATCAATCTTCTTCTGTATGATTTTGATCATAATTTTGTTAGAAGCCTCTGCCTGACCATTAGCTTGGGCATAATAAGGAGAAGAATTCAACAATTTGATGCCCATACTTTCAGCAAAATCTCTGAACTCTGAAGATGTAAATTGAGTCCCTTGATCTGTGATGATTGTTTGAGGAATTCCAAATCTGTAAATGATATGTTCTTTAACAAATTCAACCATATTCTCCGATGTCACCTTTTTTAATGGAATTGCCTCAACCCATTTGGTAAAATAATCGGTTGCCAAAAGCACAAACTTATGCCCCTTGCTAGATGGAGGATTTATTTGGCCAATCAAATCTATTCCCCATCCTCTGAATGGCCACGGCTTGATAATAGGATTCAGAACTGATGCTGGAACTCTCTGAACGTTTCCAAATCTCTGGAAATCTTGGCATCCCTTATAATATTCAAAGCAGTCTTCTAGCATTGTAGGCCAATAGTACCCAGATCTCCTAATAACCCATTTCATTCGGTAGGCCGATTGATGTGCTCCACACAACCCATCATGTACTTCACTCATCAGCCTTTTTGCTTCTTCATGATTTAAGCAATGTAACAGCACCCCATCCAAGGATTTATAATATAAATTATCATCAAGAAGAACAAACTTTAAAGCTTTATACCTGAGCTTTCTAGAAACCTTTCGGGATGGATTCTCCAGATAATCGGCAATCTCTTTTCTCCAATCATCTTCTGCCAGATTACTCCCGAAAGCATGTACATCATTAGCAAAAACTTCTCGAAGCTCTTTATAACCCGAAGCACCTTGAGCTAATCTGTTTGCCTCCTTATTGTCTTTCCTAGGAATATGCTGCAGAATTACTGACTGAAATTCCTTTAAGATCTGCTTGCATTCCTCATAGTAATTCCTCAAGACATCATTTCTGCACTCATACTCGCCATTTAATTGCCTTATAACTAATTCTGAATCTCCAAAAATTTCAACTGCAATGGCCTTTGCTTCTCTCAAGTATTGAAGTCCTCTGAGCAACGCTTCATACTCAGCTTGATTATTAGTGACAGTAGGTTGAATAGGAATAGCAAATTCAAATACCTCTCCTCTTGGTGAAATTAACAAAATACCTACTCCACCACCTTTGTCACATGAAGAGCCATCGAAGAATAATACCCAAGGAGCAATTTCAAGCGAATCAACTGATAAATCGCGATGCTCAGTAATGAAATCAGCAATAATCTGTCCTTTAACAGCCTTTGCCGATTCAAACCTTAACTCAAATTCAGACAAAGCTAAAATCCATTTGCCAATCCTTCCGTTCAAAATTGGCATAGACAACATGTGTTTTATCACATCAAACTTTGAATACACAATGCATTCGGCATGTAGTAAGTAGTGCCGAAATTTTGTACAGGAGTAGTAAACACATAAACAAAGCTTCTCAGTAGCCGAATACCTCGTTTCGGGATCAAGCAACTTTCGGCTAAGGTATGCAACTACCCTTTCCTTTCCCTCGAATTCTTGTATGAGGGCCGATCCAATAGTTTGGGCATCGGCCGCCACGTACAACTTAAAAGGTTTGTTTAGCTGTGGAGGTACCAATACTGGTGGTTCTTTCATGTATTCCTTGATCTCATCGAAAGCCTTCTGTTGTTCGTCGCCCCATACAAACATCTGATCCTTCTTGACCTTTAACAGTGAAGAGAAAGGCAACATCTTTTGTGATAAGTTTGATATGAATCTTCTTACGAAATTGATCTTACCAAGCAGTGACTGCAATTCCTTAAGATTAGTTGGAGGAACAACTTCATCAATGGCTTTCATACTTTTCCTGCCAACTCCTATTCCTCCTTCATGCACCAGAAATCCCAGAAATTCTCCTGCCGAAACTCCAAAAGCACATTTATTTGGGTTCATTTTGAGCCCATGTTTCCTAGTGCATTCTAGAGTTTTCCTTATGTCGGCCAAATGTGCTTCATGATCCAATGACTTAATCACGATATCATCGATATATATCTCCACAATCTTGCCGATCAACTCATGAAAAATATAATTCATAGCTCTCTGATAAGTTGCACCAGCATTCTTCAAACCAAACGTCATGACAACCCATTCAAACAACCCTATATGTCCTGGACATCTGAAAGCCGTTTTCGCTATATCTTCCAATGCCATAAAAATTTGATTGTACCCTGCATTACCATCCATGAAACTAATCACTTTATATCCAGCAGCAGCATCAACCAACGAATCAGCAATAGGCATCGGATATCCATCCATGGGTGTAGCTCTGTTCAGATCTCTAAAGTCTATGCAAACTCTCATCTTCCCATTTTTCTTGTACACAGGAACAATATTAGAGATCCATTCTGCATATCTGCACGGCCGAATAAAGTTTGCTGCTATTAATCTTTCCACTTCTTTCTTCACATCGGCCAACACTTCATCTTTGTAGATTTTCCGGGGTGGTTGCTTGTAAGGTTTATAACCAGGCTTGATCGGCAATTGATGCTCAACAATGGAACGATCTAAGCCAGGCATCTCCGAATAATCCCAAGCAAAGCAATCTTTGTATTCTTTTAACAACTCAATCAACTTCTCCCTGAAAACCGAATTCAAGCTAGCACTGATGAATATCGGCCTTGGTTTACCACCATCTCCAATGTCTACTTCTTCTAATTTATCAGCCGACACAAATCCATATCCTAGCTTCCCGTCAGTTCCATCGATTGGATTATCCATTAAAAATTGCTAAAAGAGCCGACTGCTTTGATCGGCTGTTGATCACTGCTGACTGGCTCAACAGGACCTTCTCCCCAGTCCTTACCTGAGAAGCAATCTATGCCTTGATATTCCCAGAAGGCCGGTTCCACATTAGCCACGCTAATCGAATCATCTGCTGGGACAATTTCCACTTCATCATCTATCCACTGAATAAGCTGTTGATGCATAGTAGATGGAATACAGCAATTCGCATGAATCCAATCCCTTCCAAGTAGCAAGCTGTATGCCCCTTTGCCTTCAATAACAAAGAAGGTTGTAAGCAGAATCTTGGACCCAATCATCAGATCTACATGTACACATCCTTTGGTGTCCGAAGGATTCCCAGCAAAATCATTCAACACTATGGTTGTTGGCGTTAAATCTCCAGGGCTCATGCCAAGTTTCCTGAATGTATTGTATGGCATCACATTAACAGCAGCTCCACCATCAACAAACATCTTCGTTAGTGGCTTCCCGTTGACATATCCTTTTAAGTACAGCGGCTTCATGTGCCGATTCTGGACTGGCTTCTCGAAAATAGCTTGTTTATTCAATACCAATTGTGCCATTAACCCATATCGTTCGGCTTCATCCACTTCTGACAATATCTCTTCCTGTACAATTTGATTAGCTGGAGCCATGAATTCATTCGGCAAGAAACATACCATGCATGTAGGAGCCGAATGACCCGATTCGTCAGGCCTGTCTTTTGGACGCCATATCGATTTCATCCTGGTTCCTGCTTGCTTCAATTCTTGATTCCTCAGGCGTTGGACTCTTCTCTTCTGGCTCCTTCTTAAACCAGGTGGACACCACTGTCCTTTCTGCCAAACATACTCACGATCTTCTTCCTCATGATCAATCCATCTATAATCAGCACGTCTTTTCATTGGTTGATCATCATTCTTATATATTTTTAGACGCCGATCATCACTAGGATGTACCCTTCCAATTCTTTCATGGACGGATCGGCGAATGGCAACATTTTGCCTATGTTCGACATATCCATTATTGCATTCAGGACAGTTATTCCACGTAGGCAGCTTTAAACCCTCGTTCCAACAGTGTCTGAAGAAAATACAATCCCAATGTGCACGTTCTTGTTCTCGGACATATTCTTCTTGTTCTTCCTCAAACCTTTCTTCTTCGCGCCTTCTTTTCTCCTCCTCGTATTCACGTCTCTGGTAGTGCTCTTTTTCTTGCTGACGCTGCCACTTATTGAGGAGAATACGCGATGTGATTCTGGGTTTAGAAGAATTCCCAATTTCAAATTGGCTATTCGGGAAGCGAGGTCTCTCTTCGCGAATCTGTTCGATCGTGATTTGCCGATTAGGATCTACTGAGCCACTCTGCTTCGCCTTCTTTGACGTCAGGACTCTCATTTTTTTCTTTTCTCCAGATTCGGCAGTACTCACCATATTGATTGAGAACCCAACCATGTTCTGAGGAAACGGGTTACTGTCCAACTTCATCTTATTGTCGAATTTCAAATGCCCTTCTTGGATAGCTTTCTAAATCTTCACTCTAAAAACCCTACATTCATTGATGGAATGAGAACTTCTATCATGGAATCCACAGTACCTCTTATCTTTCACTCCATCAGGCCGAAGCATAGAATGCCCCTCTGGTAGCTTGATTCGGCCTTCCTTTACAAGATAATCAAATAATTTATCTGCCTTAGTTACATCAAAATCATAGGTGCCCTTATTCTGTTTAATCCATCTCTGATTCACCATGACTGGTTCTTTACTCCACACTATCTCTGCTGCAGCTATCTCCCCACTGTCTTCATACTCATCCCCTTGATCTGCTCTTTCAAGGAATTGGTTATAGATGTCAGCTACATCATTATTTTTAGCAAATCTGGCATCTTTCTTAAAACCATATGCATGGTTACTCATCAAGGCCAATCTGTGTGACAACTGGCCCAGATCATCAAACTCCATCCCGAATAGCTTCTCCCGAATGGCAGGCAGCATGCCAGCTACAGCCATACCAGCCAGCTGGTCATCGGGTATGTTCAGAGAAAAGCACATGCTCTTTGTTTCCCTAAATCTCCTGAGGAACTCCGTAGGTGTTTCATTATTCCTCTGCCTTAAGCTGGTCAAATCAACCAACTTTTTCTCGGTACTGCCAATGTAGTAATGAGCATGGAATTTCTGCTCCAGGTCTTTCCAAGTACAAATCGACTGAGCAGGCAAAGAAGCAAACCATGTAAAAGCTGGACCCGTCAGTGACAAAGGAAAGTATCTGATTCTGAAAGCCTCATCTGCCGAAGCTTCTCCAAGCTGCATCAGATATCGAGCTATATGCTCCACAGTGCTAGTATCATCTTGTCCTGAGAATTTAGTAAACTCTGTAGGCACCTTGACTCTATTCGGCAATGATACCCTTTGGTACCATTCCGGGAAAGGAGACGAGTACATGTACCCCTGATTTTTAGGCTTCAGACCGAATTGATTTTGCAATACATCGGTCATTTTTTGCACCATGAGGTCAATACTGGTATCTTGATTCCCTGGTCTCCCAGCAAGCATGCCTGCAGTACCAACATACCCAGGATTCGGGAGAGCGTCGATAGCATTGTAATCCATAAACTCTGAATATCCGTTTCCATACATGTCCCTTTGCAGCCTGTTGTTCAGAGGGGATATCTTATAAGCAGAAGCAGGCGGATTCCCTGTGGTGCCGAATGCCATATCACCGTATGTGCGAGTTTTCGGCAGTGCAGGCTGAGGATCTTGCCGAATCGGTTGACCATTTGTATCTTTAGTACCAGAACCTCCAGTTTCATCAGCATTTCCTTTACCATGTGGCCTCTGAGCTTGTGCTTGAACATTGAAGTATGTCGGGCCGCCCAATTGCCCATGTATCTGCTCGAAGGGTTTATCCACATGCTAACCAAAAATGCTTACCATTATATGCCGAAAGCTGTTCAAGAACGCAGCATTGTGATTGGTCATTGCTTCCCCTAAAGCTTTGTATAACAAGCCCGAGAATCTCTCCCTCTCTTCTTCTTCAGTAAAATCAGACTGCCCAGGAAGGAGAACTCTTGGCAAATCGGACTTGAGAAACGGTGCACCACTCCTGTTCTTGGCGAAAGACAGTAAACATTTGTTAATGAATTGGTCAGCAGCAGCCTTTACCATCTGTTGATGCTCTTCAGACAATTCTTCCAAAGTAACGTCCATGATGTCGCTCAACTCAGGCATCTTGAAAACTTGTGTGCGTCCCACCGAGCGTGCCAAAAAGTGTGTTGACGCAAAATCTGCAGTTCGCGCCAAGCACACAGCAAGCCGAATTAGCTAGCTTCAACACGTGGCCCGTGCGTATGAATCCGAAAGCGTGCCAGTCAGTTTGCCTGAAAACTAACAAAGGGAAAAAAACGTTTAGATCAAAACCTGGAACGTGCCGGGTGAGACCAGACAGTTCCATATTTGCGGCATTGAAGCCAATCTCGAGAGACATATAGCTACGGACAAGCTATCTGTCGTTACTCAGAATATCATTCGGCAGTCGGTAGAAGCATGTAAGAATCACACTGCCGAACGCACAACATCAGCATGACGTAAGATCAGTAGAAGCATGTAAGCTATCTGTCGGCAGTTAAAGCCTCATTCGGCAATCGGCAAGGCACGCAGGGAGCGCACTACCGAATGCGTGACGTAAGCATGACGAAAAATCGGCTTTCAACCGAATGAACATTGTAACGCATACTCATAGCCGATTAACGAGAAACAAAGCATAATAGATAAATAAAAGGGCGAAAGCATGACCATAAATCCGCAGTAAACAAGAATGCATAGGCCGAAAGCAGCACCCGTCAAGCATGGCAACAAACAAGTTAATCCACCGCATGATACAACTCGTTTGAGGCCACACCACCAATCAGATTAGATCAATCCACCGCATGATACAATCTAATCGTGAAAGGCTAAAAGCATTCATTGTTCACTGCAAACCCACGAACACGTTCACTCGTGAGAGCACTGCCGAATGCGGCTGCTTAGCCGAATCGGGGTCCGCGGCGAAGGAACAAACTTAATCGATAAAGATAAATCTATCAGATCGAATCGAATTCTAATCCACCGGATGATTAGCTCTAAGACAACCCAAAAACCTGCATCTACCGCATGATACCCGGTTCTGTCAAGATCTACACGATACCAACAAGTTCGAACCCGCGACACGTGGCAACCTAGATCGGTTTCGGACTCGGCTATGAGGGGATAAGTCATCGCATCGTGAAGTAGAGCCGATTCTAACCGACCTAGATTGGGCAAAGGAGTGTTGCATGAATTAAGCACAGAGTAAAAACAAAGCAACACGGGGTAACTTAATGAATCTGTTAGATCTTGCCGAAATCTAACAGAGCCGATAACTTGGTCCATACTAGATCTTAGCCCACCGCATGGCTCATGACCTAACAGAGGAACCTTCTTGAGACCACAACTTAAATCCACCGGATGATACTAAGCATGGTAACAAGACTACTTGCATCAAAGCTTAAATCCACCGCATGATACTAAGCATGATACAAGGTTGCCGGTACTTACGGAGGTCGACGGATCGATGACTCCTCTCGAAGAACTCGACGACTCGACTAAAGGACTCGATGTTGGCACGGGGCCGGTTTGTTGTATGATTGATTGGATTTTATGCCTATTACAGCTGCCATGGGTTTATATTTATACCCAGGTCTTGATACAACTCCTAGTCGGACACGACTACAATACTTGTTTCTAAAAATAAATGACGAATCTTTGTGCCCATATTGCGTTCCTTGTTCGAACCGGCCTTTTCCTTATGTTTTTCCACGTCATCACGCCTTCCCGAATGCTACCGCTTTTTCCTGCGGAACTATGCCTCTGCCGAATGACGACGCGTTCCCGACCGCAGAGCGTTATTGCCGAATACTTCAGAGAAAGCTCCTTAGCCGAATGGTATCCTTCCACCAAATCCGGCCCACACGTCAGCCTCTTCCTGGTGCTAAATTTTGGTGTTAACAAGCATGTATGACTCTAGCTTGACAGTAGTTACCGACGGGCCGACGGCGCTATGAGGAGCACTCGTGAGAGTATAGTTTGATCCACCGAGGACGGGAGATCCGTCGGCTATGTCTCGTCAGGCACAGTCCCGTGTTGGGAGTCCCTATGGTATGGGAACTCCACATGTTGCACTCTTCATTTAAATTGTTAGCATGCGTTGCCCGTGCTCTGGACACCATTGACCCTCTTATCGCTGCGCCCTGAGAGTCAGTCAATCTTGGTGCCTTGGATCATGCTGCCTGTGTTGTACCATAGCGGCTACTATTTTGTTAGGGTGTCTTGTGAAAATCCTCGTAGCGTCCCTATGCAGTCACACCTCAGAAGTGTGATTTGTGAGGTCCGATCCACCTCTGCATGGTTGCGTTCAAAGTTCTTTCAAGCTTTTACGCGACTGGTGGGTAAAGGGCAAACCCTCTACATAGTGTACAACCTATCATGATAGCCTTTCTCAGGGTCATGAGCGGCCTGGATCCTTTTCGATTAGTGGTTCCTCATTTAAGATGATGTTTATTTACCACTTAATGTTACTTATACTTTCTTAACGGGTTTACAACTCGGTTTCACGTAAATGTAGTAACTTGGGGCATGTTAAAATGAAACAACTAAAAGTGCTAATGCAGTTTAGCCATGTCTAGCCTACTTTGAGCCTTCATTCACTGTGTTATACTTGCTAGGTAATTGAGTTACTTACACTTGCCAATTATTCAATAAAATCCCGGGTGGGTAACAGATGTATCAGTGATTGAGCCAACTACTGAGTTTTTTGAGGATTTCCATACTTCTGAGCTGTGCTCAACCAGTCGGCGTCCCTGTGGACTTGAGGCTCTAGCTATCGAGAGAGTTAATAAATAGACGTCCGCTGTGTTTTATTTAGTTATTGCGTTAAACTCTGATGTAAAACTATTTTATTCAAGCATATGTACTCTGATTTTCTATATTTGTAAGTTGTATGTGTTTTGTGGACATCCTGGACACATATATGGCAGCATTTAGGTTTCAGTGTAAACCTGGGTGTGACACTTTTCCTTTTTCTTCTAGGCCATGGCTTCCATAGCTTCTTTGCTGATGTTGCGTATGCAAGCCTGAAGCTCGACCAGCTCTCTGCGTTCCTTCTCTGCGGTCTCTAGGATCATCGCCCTCTCCTCTGCATGAGCCAGGAGCGATTGCACAAACACTAGCAAGTCAGAGGCGTAATGGTGTACTTAAGAACAAAAACAATGCAAGACCCTCTACGTACCTCGAGTTATTGCAGCACAATGTCGCTAGAACCTTGCATTTTCTTGATGGTCTCTTGGTCGGATCCGTAGGAGACCTGGTACTTCTCTTGCATGGTATTCTCCCTAACTTGAGCCTGGTCGTCCCCAGCAATGCTTCTTGGTTGGCAGCTGGGTCATCCCAAACTGCATGGGCGTCATCTTATAGTGGCGGCATCCCATCTCTATCATCTTGGTGTCTTTGATCCCTCCCTGCTGAAAGATCGGTTTGCGATGGCTCTCCGCCGGCTTCTAGAGTTGGCACATTGCTCGGGTCATCAGCCCTAGCATCTGGTGCTGTTGAGCCCAGCCTCGACCCGGTACTACCACCTATAGCCGCTAGCAGTCTAGCACACCTTCACCACTCTGCTGAGTTGGCGTTTCTGGAATCTCACCAGTGATGGGCGGTGAAGGCGATTACATGGTTGCCTTACCCAGCTTAGGTCCGGCCTATGAAGCGTAATCTTATCCCAACCTAGAGCATGAGGAGTCAGTTGCTCCTCATGTAGTTCCAGGGCTTGTCTCTGCAAGCCTGAGTATATACGCTCAGTTAATTATTATTATAAAGTGACAAAATGATGCAAGCAAAGAGAGTACATGCTACTCTTGAAAGTGTTGAAGGTGAGCACTAGGGGCACCACTGGAGGTACTTGCATCTTGCTAGCCGCCGGAGAGGGTCGAGGAGGCTGCGGTCTTGGTGACCTTGAGCACAATGGTGTTACATACAAAGGGACCCTCAACTAAGGAGTCGGCACTCCAATGCCTGGGTCTGCCTCCCCTTCATTCCCACTGGCAGACGAGTCTGCTCCTTCACTGGGAGCGAAGGGGCTGCTCTGTCGTTGCCTCTTGGTTACTGACTCAGCTCTAATGCATTCTCTGCATTTTCCCGGGCCTATCTCTTCCTCGCCTGCACTGCCTCTGGTGACCCGTGTGCACTGGAAGCCCTTGACTCTAAGATTTTTTGGGTTGTTGCCCGGGTATGACCCAACGGTGCTGTCGGCTGTTCCTGTGACTCGGTCTCGGTATCCGGCTCATCGCTAACGTTGTGAACCACCTCATCCGACTCCCATTCCTCCTCCTGCAAGATCACAATTTGGCCGGCAGCATCATCTTCGGCAGATAGATGCTTCTAGGACGTTCCTGGTCTGCTGGCAGAGGCGTTGGGCAGAAGAACTTATTTTGTACCTCTACTTATGGGCACTAGACCTCACCCCATAAGCGGCATCAAGGGTCATTGGCGTTTTGAAATGAATTAATCTTGGAAGCTATCGGGTAGAGTCTTGATTAACCACCTTCTTCTGCGATCAAAACAATGTATGGGGATTACAATTTAGCACACATTCTAACCACACAGTTCAAATATTAAGTTATTACAATACAAAGGATGGAAATAAAACAAGGCGGAAGTTAAACAACAATACAAATACATCCCATGGCAGCCCATCACATGACATCAACATCAACCGCTACCCTCTCACTAAGAGGATGGCTCAAACTTGAATGACCAACCCTGAGGAAGAGTACACGGCCAAGTCAAGGAAGCCACTTGCTCCTTAGTGCTAGCATCCACTGAAAACAAGCCACAAGCAAGCTAAGTATTCTAATACTCAGCAAGACTTAATTGACATAAGGAAAACAACAGGACACTCCTAAGATATGCAAGGATTTTGGCTCGGGGTTTGTTTTCCAAAAAGATACTAAGAGTTTAACCTTATTTTCAAGTTTTAGCTCAAGGTTAAAAAAATATCCGCAAACTGTCATATAAGTTTGCAACTATCCAACTTCACATAACTTGTAGCAATAAAATTCAGCAAGCAACCAGTTTCATTCTTCTCATTATCATGATTATGTTCAGTAGTTACTACGTGATAACACAGTGAACAAGTAGCTTCATATACTAGGAAGGACGGACAGTCTGAATTGATTTCAAAACCTTGCAAGGGGATATTGCCGGTGTTTCTGCACCAAGTACCTACCTAGGGTATCCTTAGGGTAGAGAGTAGTCGAGGCATCGCCGGATCTAGAACTTGATGGTTCAATGTAATGACATGAGACACAAGGATTTAGATAGGTTCGGGCCACCAGTATAGCGCAATAACCTACATCCTATATGGGGGATTGTATTTACGCCCTACACTGTGGTGTTGAGAGTTGGTAGTCTGATATGGTCTAGTCTGTTGCCTAATATCATGTCTACTGAAAGGACCATGATGTCACCTAGAGGGGAGGGGTGAATAGGTGATTCTGCAAATTTCCAACACTTAAAATAAATTGTCAGTTCAACTCCGGATACTCCGAGGGTATGCCGGATACTCCGGGGTTAAGACCGGAGACTCCGCAACACCTCTGGATACTCCGGAACAACTTTAGCTGGAAATATGACTAAGTCAGTACCAAAACTGGTCAGACCGGTTTGGGAAACCGGTCAGACCGGTTTCTGACTGAGAAACACAAGAATGTGAATAAACCCTCTTTTGAGCTCTAGCACAAAAGCAACTGGAGTAGTGCTTGTGTAGATGATTTCTAGCAGGTCCAACTAGTCCCTGCACACAAGATAAGCACAACCAAGTAGATCGAAGTGGAAGCAAATATATGTGCTAGAAAGGAAATTGTGAGGCAAACCAAATTGGAGACGCAGCGAATTGTTTCCCGCAGTTCGGATTCGCTGTTTGCCCAAAGGCTGCCCAAAAGCACAGCGAACCCTACGTCTCCGTTGAGGAAGCCCCTAGTGACCCAAAGGTCGAGCTATCTCCTCGCTTCCACTAACTTGATCTTTTCCCCGAAGGAGGCAAGACCACACCTGCACAAACAATCCGTGGCACACCACAACCTTGGTGGCTCACCGGCGACGCCTAGCCGTCTAGGAGGCTTCACCTCCAAGAGTAACAAATGCTTCAATGAGTTGCTAGACTTCAACCGCGAGTGCTCAACCTATGGATTCACTCTTTACTGAGTTAGCTAACTCTCTAGCTCTCTATTGCTCACACACAAACCCTCTCTCAACCCAATCCAAAGATATGAACAAGATGCATAGGAACCCAAATGGCCCTTATGCTAGTTTGAGGTGTGTCAATCACTCTAGTAGCATAGGTGCTCACTTTGTCCTTCCTAAGCTTAGCAAAGTCATAATGAACGAGGTTGGATTTGGGAACATTACCATTTGGACAATCCTTACCCAAATGTCCCTTGGTCCGGCACGTGTAGCAAATACGGCTTCGGACCCCTCTTGAACCTCTTCTGACTTTCTTCTTGTGGTCATCATTAGTTTTTGGCCTTTTGCTTGATGTGTTGACCCTAGAGGCCCTCTTAAGAGGTGGTTGGGCTGCTGCTGCCTGAAACCGGTCAGACCGGTTTGCCAAACCGGTCAGACCGGTTTTGGCTAAGCAGACATCACTTTGTGGAATTGGGCACTCGGCAATCAAGTGACCCTTTTCCTTGCATCTGAAGCATGCCCTTGTCTTTGCTCTTTGCTTCTCTCTTCTTGTAGGGGACTTCTTCTTGTTCCTCTTGGGCGGACACATAAATGCAAAGTGTCCCATCGTTGAGCACTTGAAACATTTGATATGATCAAGGCTCTTCTTCTCACCAGCGGGAATCTTGTGCTTGTGAGCTTGATCTTGTTGAGGACTTGGGCTTGTGGCGGTTTGTCTCTTCTCAAGCTTCTTCACCATGTAGTCACGGTTATCTTGAGAAGGTTGCACTTGACCCTTGCCCTTCAAGTTGATCAAGTCCTTCTTTAGCCTTTCAACCTCTTGCATGAGATCTTCATTTTCTTTAGCAATGAGGTCGTCACAAGATTCTACAATCACATGCTCAACACAAGAATTTGTTGCTTGGGAGCAACATGGGTTATCACAAGATAATGAAGTTTCAACTTGTGAGCATGTGCATGTGTGAGTTTGAGGTTCAAAGGATTTTACCGATGTTACCATAACCTCATGAGCTATGTCTAGCAAAACATGTGCCTCTACAATCTCTTCATGAGAACACAAGAGTTTCTCATGTTTTTCTTGTAGCAACTCATTCTCAATAGCTAGCAAACTAAGTTGTTGCTTGAGCACTTGGTTTTCTTCTTCCACGGCCGCTACACATGAGAGCGAGTTAGTGGCACAAATATATTCATTGACCAATACATCATACTTACTGACCAAAGAGGCATTCATAGATTTGACTTTCTCAAGCTCCTTGGTGAGAGCTTGGATAGTCCCAATTCTTGCACTTTCGTCCCTCTTGGTCTTCTTGTTGTCTTTGGCCATGAAACACTTTGAAGCCTCATCACTGGAAGATAAAAATTCTCTTGTGCTTGAGGCTTTGCTTGTGCGGTGTTGGCGGCTCCTTTTCTGGCCTTGTGCAGCTCCTCTGCCCAAACCGGTCAGACCGGTTTTGGAAACCGGTTGGACCGGTTCTGGCAGAGAACCTGCAGCTGCGTTGTTTTGGCCCTCTTGCTCCTTGGTGATGGTCACATGAGGCTCAGTGCATGTTGCTGATGATGTTGAACACTCCTCATGTGACTTGGCTCTTGCTTGCTCTTGCTCGTCACCTTTTGTGCTTGAGAATAGTTTTTCAAGTTGAGCCCAAATGAGATGAGCATCAACTTGAATCATCTCACCTTTTAGGATGAGATTCTTCACTTCCTTGCTCAAAACACTAAACAAGAAGTTAGCGACACGAGCGTTGAGTTGAAGACAATCCATCTCCTCTTGTGTCATATTGGACATGTTGTTCCAATCAACATTTGGAGGATGGATTCCCTCAACTACAACCTGCTCAATAAGAGGACCCATGGTCCTAACAATATCAAGCACATGAGCAGACCAAGTAGCATAATTAGAGCCGTCACTAACTAGTGGCTCGACGGTTACCTCATATGAAGTTGACATCTTTCCTCACGGCGGTTAAGCTTGGATGTGAGGCCAAGCTCTGATACCAATTGAAAGGACCGTGATGTCACCTAGAGGGGGGGTGAATAGGTGATTCTGCAAATTTCCAACACTTAAAATAAATTGTCAGTTCAACTCCGGATACTCCGAGGGTATGCCGGATACTCCGGGGTTAAGACCGGAGACTCCGCAACACCTCTGGATACTCCGGAACAACTTTAGCTGGAAATATGACAAAGTCAGTACCAAAACCGGTCAGACCGGTTTCTGACTGAGAAACACAAGAATGTGAATAAACCCTCTTTTGAGCTCTAGCACAAAAGCAACTTGAGTAGTGCTTGTGTAGATGATTTCTAGCAGGTCCAACTAGTCCCTGCACACAAGATAAGCGCAACCAAGTAGATCGAAGTGGAAGCAAATATATGTGCTCGAAAGGAAATTGTGAGGCAAACCAAATTGGAGACGCAGCGAATTGTTTTCCGAAGTTCGGATTCGCTGTTTGCCCAAAGGCTGCCCAAAAGCACAGCGAACCCTACGTCTCCGTTGAGGAAGCCCCTAGTGACCCAAAGGTCGAGCTATCTCCTCGCTTCCACTAACTTGATCTTTTCCCCGAATGAGGCAAGACCACACCTGCACAAACAATCCGTAGCACACCACAACCTTGGTGGCTCACCGGCGACGCCTAGCCGTCTAGGAGGCTTCACCTCCAAGAGTAACAAATGCTTCAATGAGTTGCTAGACTTCAACCGCGAGTGCTCAACCTATGGATTCACTCTTTACTGAGTTAGCTAGCTCTCTAGCTCTCTATTGCTCACACACAAACCCTCTCTCAACCCAATCCAAAGATATGAACAAGATGCTTATGAACCCAAATGGCCCTTATGCTAGTTTGAGGTGTGTCAATCACTCTAGTAGCATAGGTGCTCACTTTGTCCTTCCTAAGCTTAGCAAAGTCATAATGAACGAGGTTGGATTTGGGAACATTACCATTTGGACAATCCTTACCCAAATGTCCCTTGGTCCGGCACGTGTAGCAAATACGGCTTCGGACCCGTCTTGAACCTCTTCTGACTTTCTTCTTGTGGTCATCATTAGTTTTTGGCCTTTTGCTTGATGTGTTGACCCTAGAGGCCCTCTTAAGAGGTGGTTGGGCTGCTGCTGCCTGAAACCGGTCAGACCGGTTTGCCAAACCGGTCAGACCGGTTTTGGCTAAGCAGACATCACTTTGTGGAATTGGGCACTCGGCAATCAAGTGACCCTTTTCCTTGCATCTGAAGCATGCCCTTGTCTTTGCTCTTTGCTTCTCTCTTCTTGTAGGGGACTTCTTCTTGTTCCTCTTGGGCGGACACATAAATGCAAAGTGTCCCATCGTTGAGCACTTGAAACATTTGATATGATCAAGGCTCTTCTTCTCACCAGCGGGAATCTTGTGCTTGTGAGCTTGATCTTGTTGAGGACTTGGGCTAGTGGCAGTTTGTCTCTTCTCAAGCTTCTTCACCATGTAGTCACGGTTATCTTGAGAAGGTTGCACTTGACCCTTGCCCTTCAAGTTGATCAAGTCCTTCTTTAGCCTTTCAACCTCTTGCATGAGATCTTCATTTTCTTTAGCAATGAGGTCGTCACAAGATTCTACAATCACATGCTCATCACAAGAATTTGTTGCTTGGGAGCAACATGGGTTATCACAAGATAATGAAGTTTCAACTTGTGAGCATGTGCATTTGTGAGTTTGAGGTTCAAAGGATTTTACCGATGTTACCATAACCTCATGAGCTATGTCTAGCAAAACATGTGCCTCTACAATCTCTTCATGAGAACACAAGAGTTTCTCATGTTTTGCTTGTAGCAACTCATGCTCACTAGCTAGCAAACCAAGTTGTTGCTTGAGCACTTGGTTTTCTTCTTCCACGGCCGCTACACATGAGAGCGAGTTAGTGGCACAAATATATTCATTGACCAATACATCATACTTACTGACCAAAGAGGCATTCATAGATTTGACTTTCTCAAGCTCCTTGGTGAGAGCTTGGATAGTCGCAATTCTTGCACTTTCGTCCCTCTTGGTCTTCTTGTTGTCTTTGGCCATGAAACACTTTGAAGCCTCATCACTGGAAGATAAAAATTCTCTTGTGCTTGAGGCTTTGCTTGTGCGGTGTTGGCGGCTCCTTTTCTGGCCTTGTGCAGCTCCTCTGCCCAAACCGGTCAGACCGGTTTTGGAAACCGGTTGGACCGGTTCTGGCAGAGAACCTGCAGCTGCGTTGTTTTGGCCCTCTTGCTCCTTGGTGATGGTCACATGAGGCTCAGTGCATGTTGCTGATGATGTTGAACACTCCTCATGTGACTTGGCTCTTGCTTGCTCTTGCTCGTCACCTTTTGTGCTTGAGAATAGTTTTTCAAGTTGAGCCCAAATGAGATGAGCATCAACTTGAATCATCTCACCTTTTAGGATGAGATTCTTCACTTCCTTGCTCAAAACACTAAACAAGAAGTTAGCGACACGAGCGTTGAGTTGAAGACAATCCATCTCCTCTTGTGTCATATTGGACATGTTGTTCCAATCAACATTTGGAGGATGGATTCCCTCAACTACAACCTGCTCAATAAGAGGACCCATGGTCCTAACAACATCAAGCACATGAGCAGACCAAGTAGCATAATTAGAGCCGTCACTAACTAGTGGCTCGACGGTTACCTCATATGAAGTTGACATCTTTCCTCACGGCAGTTAAGCTTGGATGTGAGGCCAAGCTCTGATACCAATTGAAAGGACCGTGATGTCACCTAGAGGGGGGGTGAATAGGTGATTCTGCATATTTCCAACACTTAAAACAAATTGTCAGTTCAACTCCGGATACTCCGAGGTTGTGCCGGATACTCCGGGGTTAAGACCGGAGACTCCGCAACACCTCTGGATACTCTGGAACAACTTTAGCTGGAAATATGACTAAGTCTGTACCAAAACCGGTCAGACCGGTTTGGGAAACCGGTCAGACCGGTTTGGGAAACCGGTCAGACCGGTTTCTGACTGAGAAACACAAGAATGTGAATAAACCCTCTTTTGAGCTCTAGCACAAAAGCAACTTGAGTAACGCTTGTGTAGATGATTTCTAGCAGGTCCAACTAGTCCCTGCACACAAGATAAGCACAACCAAGTAGATCGAAGTGGAAGCAAATATATGTGCTAGAAAGGAAATTGTGAGGCAAACCAAATTGGAGACGCAGCAAATTGTTTCCCGAAGTTCGGATTCGCTGTTTGCCGAAAGCTGCCCAAAAGCACAGCGAACCCTACGTCTCCGTTGAGGAAGCCCCTAGTGACCCAAAGGTCGAGCTATCTCCTCGCTTCCACTAACTTGATCTTTTCCCCGAATGAGGCAAGACCACACCTGCACAAACAATCCGTGGCACACCACAACCTTGGTGGCTCACCGGCGACGCCTAGCCGTCTAGGAGGCTTCACCTCCAAGAGTAACAAATGCTTCAATGAGTTGCTAGACTTCAACCGCGAGTGCTCAACCTATGGATTCACTCTTTACTGAGTTAGCTAGCTCTCTAGCTCTCTATTGCTCACACACAAACCCTCTCTCAACCCAATCCAAAGATATGAACAAATTCAACCAATTCTCACAAAGAGAGGCTTGTGGAGAGCTTGCTGGTGCTTGAATTGCTTCTGGTCACCCAA
Organism: Echinochloa phyllopogon; assembly: GCA_033239725.1. NCBI lineage: Eukaryota > Viridiplantae > Streptophyta > Magnoliopsida > Poales > Poaceae > Echinochloa > Echinochloa phyllopogon. Next base: position 31,196,548 of record BTCW01000014.1, on the reverse strand, counting down.
GAGACCCAAATGAACCAGCAGCCCTCAAAGGTGAGGGCTAGGGGGTATAAATACCCCACACACAAAAACTAGCCGTTATACCCGTGGAAAACCGGTCAGGCTGGTTTCCCAAACCGGTCAGACCGATTTTCAAACGAAACTAGCCGTTACACTCCTGAGCTCCCAAACCGGTCACACCGGTTTCCAAAACCGGTCAGTCCGGTTTTGGACCGGCCAGCACACTAAGTCCAAAAACGCTCCTCTCAAAGGCTATCTCACATGGGTTGACCTATGAACACTTTTTGGTGTGTAGTCAAACAACTAATGTTGCATCCCTCTTGATAGTACGGCATTCCTATACTCAAGATTGCGAATAAAAAAAGAACTCTCCACTTGAGCTTCTATGTCTTCATTGATGCCATTGTCCAATATCAACTAGAGGGCTTTAACATTCTATTCTTGCTGAGCAAATCCAACTTGAGCTAGTGACTTAGAATTTCCAAGTGTATGATCACTAATCCATACCAATTCATAAGTCACTTTTTCATATGTTTCAACAATGATTGAACGCATTGTATTGCTTCACTCATTATGGCTTGATTAATGCCTAGGGATCAATCCACAAGACTAGTTCCTTCACCCTAGCAAAGTTCCTCGGCCACAAGACGACTCTTGTCCTTCTCTTCGCTTAGTATCTCGTCACTAGCCATCTAGTTTGATCCCTTCCATCCTATCTTGCCGCTTTAAGCTAGACTTTGCTTTGCATCCACATGAAAACCACATTGAAATCCATGTCTTCAACTATCCGAGATATATCCAATATCTTCAATTGAGTTGTCCCAATATTATTTGACAAGCTTCTTCTAAATGAGACCTATCCATAAGCATCACTTCTTGTCTCATTTTCCATTTCTATTTACTTGTCATTGTCTAAATTAATCACATGGGATCACATCCACATTCTTATTAACAATTACATGACATGAATATCCATAAGAATAATCCCCTGCTCATATACTTAAGCAAACAAGTTAGATTACAAATCATGTTGTCATACAAATCACCAAAACACTTAAGTGCCTAGATGCACTTTCATCTACCAAACTGAGGACCCCTGCCCTCCTTTATATATTGCAGGGGGCAAGGTTACATAGAAAGTCTCCTAGTCGGTTATAATGTGAGAGTCCTAATAGGAGTACACAAGTAGTTCTACTAGGATTTAGTCTTCTTCCTTAAGGTTGCCCAAGGATCCTAATCCCACAAGCCCTGGAGCACTTCATAGCTAAACATCAACCTCCTTCAAAGTGTTCTAATGTTTCGTCGAGTGCTTGTGGTTACTGAGAGGTTGTGGAGAGTTTCGTAAATGTCTTGAATAAATATGCTCACCAAAGGTGAAGCATATAAGCTTAGCCCCCGAGCCTCGAGCTGATTAGAATAATCACGTCAAGGGTCTTGAAAAAAATTCTTTGAATCTTTGTCTTTAAATGATGAATAGTAGGCACCAAAAAGTGTACCCTCTGGGTATAGCCCCCGAGCGTCGAAGCGAACGGTTCTCCATTCGGCTTGAGGGTCAAGAAACATAATCCTCGTAGTAGCTTTCATGTAGATATCCAAGTATCGACTGGTGCCAGTATTCGATTAGTCATCGAGACGTAGTAATATGTAAGTACCGACTAGTTAAAGTACTCGGCTGGCATTGTAGTGTCGCATTATTTGAGTATCTACTAGTTGTAGTACTTGACTCCATATCCTTGCTTGTTCTATGTAGCCCCCGAGCCTTAAGCGACTAGTTGGAGTACTCCGATGTCATTATGGAGCCGTGGCATGTGAGCATCGACTAGTGTAAGTACTCGAGAGGTTTTGTGGCATCGTGTAAGTATTCAGTTGTGAACCCTGTAATTTAAATACATAGGATGATTACTATCCGATCAAAAAATATTCATAAGAAAAAATAATAACATGTCATAATGCATGTAAAGGTTTTCTTCCCGTTGCTTTTGTTAGATACTTAACCACTCTACTAGTTGTCCTATTACGTTTAAGCATTTGGTCCCGCTTAACCATAGCCCATAATGTAGAGAACTAGGTCGTCTATAGGTGTGTAGGTGTTGCGAAGGAGCTAAAGTTTCACGAGTTAAGATGCATACTACTTGGTGTTGGTTGTTAAGAGTGGAGAAAAATAATAAAGTGGTTTGCGAGGACTTTCCTCCTGTTGGAGAAGTCCTGTGAGGGTTTGTCACTTGTTGGCAAGGATTTTTGCATATGTAAGTGTAGCCTCCGAGAGCTCCGAGAGCCCTACGTATTTTGATGTACCAAGTCCGCGGGTTAAGAACCCTACACAACTCGATGTACCAAGTTTGTGGGCCAAGAGCCCTACGTAACTCGGAGTACCAAGTTTATGGGTTAAGAGCCCTGCATATCTCGATTTACTGAACACGTGAGTTAACTTGGCATACTCCATAGTTAGCAATGGTGTAGCCACAAGAGCTGTTGTTGTCGAGTGACGTACCCAAAAAAGAAGTCGGCATACGGCCAAACATGTGTCAAATAAGCTGGAGAAATTATTTTAAATAATATAATTATTAAAAGTGATTTAGCTTGATTTGAAATCTAATTTATATTACGGTTACGAAAACTAATAATAGTTTGTAACGAGCATTTGTATACTTCACTCTAAATTTCATCACAAGATTTTATTTATATTATCTCTAGAAGGTTGTGTCACATTTTAGTTGCCACGGCACCCGAGCCGAGCACCATTCAAGGTTTCCGTTCGTGTTAAGCAGTGAACGTCCGACAAACATGAGCATAACAAGCAGAAAAGGCATGTGCCATCACCAACACCGAAACATCATCCACAGTTCAGACTGATGCGTTATGTAAAAATGGTAAAGGTCACCAGGCGAGTTTTATTGTAAGAACCATACATACATCTACAGTTAAGCATACTCCTGATAATATACTTTAAGCATCAAGATTGTATTGCGTAAATGAACAAGTAAATAAAAAAAAAAGAGGTGGCACCAAATATTAACAATTGATTTATTGGAATCGAAATTACAGTTACGATTGTTGAACACTTAAACCACTTTCTAATCCAATGGAACCCATTCGACGAGTGACCAGTCGCTGTTTACAGCACAAACCAATGAAGTCCTGACGGTTTGCCAAGGCATTCATAACTAGATGACATAATATGCTTGTAGTCAGGAGGCTCTGAACATTGCATTCTCGACTTGCATGCGTCTACACCTACAACTAGTTCTGCAAAGATTGTGTTCTCCGTTCCTGCTCCACTGCACATAAACAGAAGTTCGATGAGTGAGATTGTGTCAACTGATAAGGTTGGATTTCTAATAAACTATGAGCTGGCCACCATGAACTTGTTCATGCTCCACTGCACATAAAAAAAAACTGACAGAAGATTTACAAAAGGTTCTAACTGCAGTTTTATTTTGTCTTCAGTTACAGCCAGTTGGTATTGAGAAAACTGGAATTTTGCCATCATCAGAACCGGGTTTCACCAAAACGCCAACCTGCATTTGGGATTCACCAGAGTGCCATAATCCAACTAGGGTCACAAGCTAGAATGCCATTTTGGGTATTTCTAAATGATTTACTTTGCCACTATTGCCACATGAACCGACTAAAATGCAACTTGGGCTGGGATGACCTCACTTTTTTTTATCTCAGGATTGCCGGACTTAGTTAGCGGGAGAATTAATATGTTTTCTCCACCCTGCGTAGAGTGCAGGGGACACAGGTAGTGATTGGTTGGTTGTATTAGGACTAAGCCAGGCTAGTCTTCACCAGGCTAAATCAATACGAGTTGCTTGTGTTTGGTTCGGTGGCTTATGGTAGCCTGTATTGGTAAGCTCTTGTTTGTTTGAGTGCAAAGTGTGATACGGTGACCTTGCATTGGTTGAAGGTAAAGTTACCATCTCATTCATCCGTCTCCTTCTCCACCATCTTTTACCAACAGTTGTTGCATCATTGGTCTCATCGTTCTCACCATCAGCTGTCGTTTCCTTCATCGATAATCCACCTTGAAATCGTAGTTCTTTTTCATCCATGTCGGCATGCTGAAATTGTTTGCCTTGTGCCTTATAATCTTCACTTTTATTTTGATGCATCAAGAAAGATTTCGTTGCACAAATCTCGCAGAATAGAACACAAATTCCAGAGACTTGGCCAAGGCCCCGAGCTCGCGGCGCAACTAGATGAGGACCTTGAGTTCAATGGCGGTAACAACAATACCTAGTGCTTACCCTCGGCTCAATCTGATGCTGGCGGATGAGTCTGATGGTGGCAAGACTTCCATGTGCCAGAGCCTGCGGCCATATTGAAGAAGTCCGGAGATACGCAGTCCTCGAGTTGCACGAGTGTGGCGCCCGCGAAGAGCCCGTTGACCAAGATCCTCCTCTCCATGGCTCCGCTTCTTGGAGAAGCAGGCCCTAGCAGCCTAGCAAAAGAAAAAAAAGGACGCAGTCGACGCATGGAGGTGAGCCGAATCATCTTTTTTGGCTACCGGCGGCTTGTGCAGCCTGCATAGCATGGAAACGCACCTCATTCACATCTCCAGCTAGCCAGATTCGAGAGCACTTTTTGCATTGCCAGAGCCAGGCTAGTGGGCTGTGCAGGCATCCAAACAAAGCCGGGCTGCATTCCACAAGCCTGGGTAGGGAGTTAGCCACCCTACCAATCACTCCCATACTACCCTATGCCAAGTCAAGCACAGCTAAATTTACTGATGAGTATCTACACTACTGCCATTGGATGTCAAGCCGCTTGTTCTTGAGGTGGGAATGCCAGTACATCTTCTTGGCCCGCTCCTCATGCCAAAGGCTGTCTGCAATCTCAAGCAGCAGCATCCTTCAAGAGAAGTGGCACATGCTTTCCTGCTGCAGCAGAAGCGGAAGCAGCGAGGGCTCGACTACGTTGGAGTCAGTGCCAAAGAGGAGGGCCAGGAGGGCCGTGAGGAGACCATAATGGCCGCACAGAGGGGTGCCAGAAGGAAGGGACAGTGGAAGGCTACGCGTTCGCTGCCAGAGCTGCTGGTGGTGCCGCAGATTCCGTGGGCTGTCGACATCCACGTCACGCGACAGTATCAGCGGTAGGAAAAGGGCAGTGGGAGGTAGATGATGATAGGTGGTCTCCACGTTGTGGAACGAAGGAGGAAGGGGCAACGCTGGCTGGTTTGCTCTGCCGGTGAGACCTCAAGCGGGAATCATCACCGGACCTTCCCCGGGAGAGGACCTCGAAGGTTCGCGAGAACAGCAAAACAATTCCAGCCCCAGGGGCATTTATAGTGAGTTAAATGTGGCAATAGTTGACAAAATTGAGTAAATGATTCATAAATATCAGTTTTGTAATGGCACTCTGGCGAATCCCAAATCCAGGATGGCATTTGGGCAAATCCCAGTTTTGATGATGGCAAAATTCCAAATTTCTCTAACTATCTCCACTGGCATTACGTTTTCTATGCAACTTGGAGAAAAGAATAATGATGAAGTATTTGCTGCACCAGTTTTCTGTAAAAGTTGACAGCTAATGTTGTTTAGCAAATCCACAGAGAAATGTAACAGAACATGAAACACAGAAACCCCATTACAAATTTACGATATGAAGAGAAGAAATAATCAGCATATAAATCGAACGTCTAACAAAATGATATGTGCTGATAAAACTGGTATCATTTATGAAGAATAAATAACTTAAAATATAGATGGAAATCTACTATGTATCTGCCGAACCTTTCTCATATAGCTGTTCAATTATATGAAACACCTTCATACTAAACAGTTGTGCTGTGGTTCAAATCTCAAGTGTGTTTACACACCATTTTCATCATTCCAGGGATTCCTTTATAACAGGCTTGCAGACAAGTGTATAGGCTGCACCCATAGTATAGCCAAACTGGAACCTGCGGTTCCAGTAGTCAACTAAACAACTAGAGGACGAAGACCGAATAAGAAATGTGTGTTTCTACTGCTTAGAATTAAAGGTAAGCTAAAAAAAAAGGAAAGAAAAACTTCATGAAGCAAGATACACATATCACATAAAGTAGGACAAAGACCTGTTTGTGTTTTACCTTGCAGGGATTTCTCAAAGTTCTCCAGCTGGGAAATAAACCCCTCATTAGGAGACACTTGAGGTCGTTTGCTTCTAACAAGTGACAAGGCACTTTCGAGGCTCATTTGATGCTTCTTCATGAGATATGCAACAACAATTGTCACACTGAACATTTTAACAAAGATAACTTAGTGGGAAACAAAACATAAGTAATGTGGTATAGTATGATATTTATGTATTAAAACAGTCGATGTGAAACATCAATAGGTTAAGGATCATGCCATTTCATCCTTTATCTAACACATTAGTTCTTACTGAATGGAATACAATTGAGAAATAAAGGAAAAGTGATAACTATTGACATATTCTGCTATAAAACACAAACAGTTAATATCAAATCTCATAAGTACAACATGGTGATGAAAATCTTTGCATGTAATATAAAATATGAACGATTTTTGTAAGTGTTAACAGATTATTCTAGGGTAGAACCTTCCATTATTATGTAAACATCCAGTCATAGTAGATTTGTTGTCAAGAGGCAAAACATATTAAATTTCTTACTAAGGTATAACAGTTTGCCGTGAATGTCAATGCCTTGGTCCCAAAATAACCAATATCAGTAATCAGACTGAAGAGCTTAGACAGCCACATAGGCTGCATTGAAATTTTTGCTGAGTGGTATGCTGCAGTAATGGGCAACGTATATCTTGATGCTAACTCTTTGGATATATATGAATTATGAACTGATTAGGCATGTTGGACGCATGAGAATATTTTGATTACATCAGTGTTGGCAGTCTTTGCTCTTGCAATGCAGTGTTGGCAATATTATTATTTCTAAACTTCTCATTTTTAAGATATCGAATATAATCTAGTGGAGGCAAATCATGATCATGCTAAGAAAAGTCTCAGGTGCTCTACAAAAAACAACACACCATATCAAATGAACAACTAGCCGTTTCAGTAGTTAAACTGAGGGAGAGGGAGCGAGAGATTACCTCCTTGACCGCCCAGCAAAGCAATGGACTAACACATTGCCTCCAGAGCTTATAGCTTCATCTATGAAACTAAAGCATTCATCAAAGTGCTTTAACAGATCAGTATCAGGGCTGTCAAGTACTGCATTGATAAAACAAAGCATGCCTTAACAGTGCATGGAAGCTCAGATATAAAACAATGAAATTGGAAAAGGTAATCAATGAAGATTGGAAAAAAAACAGACAAAATAACACAGTTATTGACAGAACCATAAGAAAATTGTACAATTAATATTTTTACTTTAGTAGAACTACACATTCAAACCAATTTGATCAAGGAATCCACGTCTGTCATATGTGACAGAAACAAGCAGGGCAGCCCTGCTGGCTGCCTATCAGTAGCATTGCAATGCAGCGTTTTCTATATGTGCTGGACAAAAGTTTCCCTTGTAGGTTGAACCAGGATGAACAATTTCCCTTGTAGGTTGCAAATATTTGGTGATGTGCACATGGCCAATACTTTGCTCAGTATGGCAGGGCCAAACTGACAATGAGTTCCTTATATGCAGACCCTGTCAATATCTGTCAGTATGATGGATCTGGATTCCTTGCTCAACTTTCATTTGAAATGTATAATTTCATAAATAAACATTTAACTGTGTTTTTGACAGATATTAAACAATTGTGTAGTTTTACCCTCTATCTTCTTGTACTAAACAAATCTCGTTCAAAGTGTATAATTTTATATTAAGAAAAAGAAAACAGGAATTACCCTCTATCTTCTTGTAATTGAATTCTGCGGGAAAGGCTGGATTCAGTGATCTTGCAACAATCAATATATGGGTGATGTTCAAGCTCTGCAGGGCCTCCTTGTTCAATGCTGCTCCAACAGATCCCAAGTAGAGACCCTACAAGGTGTGGCAATAAAAACTATGAAAAATTTTAACACAACAATTTCATTATAAAAAAGTATGGTACAAAAGCAAAATTCGTTTCTCCTAACAAGAACAAATCAGCATGAACTAATCGAATTGGGGAGCTCTTCTTATTGAAGAGAAAACACTATTATCCTCTAACGAAATTATAGAAAAAATGTGATCGATGCCCTTAATACAATCTCCAACCGTCGGGCGCCACCAATCATCAGTCCCCTAGTCCATCACCATCGCAGCGTCGCGTGAAACAGAGAGCAAAGAATCGAACAGAAAACAGATCAAAGAGGAAAGAGCGAAAGGACGGAGCCACCGGCCAGACCTGATCTATGGGGCAGGGCGTGTTGTCGGCCTTGCGGTACCGCGCGGTGCAGAAGCCCTGCATCAGCGCCATGAGCACCCGGGCCTGCTGCTGCTCGTAGTCGTCCCTCCCGCGTTCATTCCCCTCCGCCGCTTGCCCCGCCTCCGGCATGGACATGGCTTCGCTCCTCTCGGTGGGCTCGCTAGGGAGTGGGGACGGGAGATCGAGAATTTCCTCTGCCTCACCCGATGATTGCTGCCGACCGAACAGAGGCGAGCGGAGCCGCCCTTTTACATTTTGGCCCTTTTTGGAAAGAATATCATGTGGAGGAATGAATTGTATTTTTGGACTTAAAGGTCCGTGCCGCAGGTTCACGGCGTCAAGATAACACGTTTCGACACCACGAATCCTAAAGCCGAGGTGCCAGCATAGGAAAATGAAACAGCGTCTACATGGCGCACACCTTGGCGCCAAGATATGAGGCGCCCACCTCGACGCCAAGATATGTGGCGTCGAGCATGAATTACACCCGCCGCCGTGGGCGTCCATCCGCCGGCTTCCCCGAGCACCGCCGCCCGCCCATCTCCGGGCCTCCCCCCGCCCGTCCATCTCCGGTCTTTCCCTGCCCGCCGGACCGAGGCCCACCTCCCGCCCGCGCTGGCGGGGAGCTCCTGCTGGTCCTCCGACGGTTGGGCGCGGGCGGCGAGATAAGGTGAGCAATCTCAGTTATGCAATATAGTTACCTAGAATCAATATGCAATATAGTTAGATATAGTTAGCTAGTTTAGTTATGCAATATAGTTAGTTAGTTAGATAATATAGTATCAATATTCAATATAGTTCGATATAGTTAGCTAGTTTAATTATGCAATATAGTTAGTTAGTTAGATAATATAGTTAGATAGTTAGCAAGTTTAGTTATTCAATATAGTTACGTAGTTATCAAATATAGTTATGCAATATAGTTAGATAGTGAGCTACTATAATTAGCATAATGTAATTCGATAGTTATATATATAGTTTTATTATTATGTCAACGTAGATAGGTAGTGAATGTTGTTAGTTATTGATTATCAGATTAGTCAGGTAGATAATTTTGTTAGTTATTGTTGAGTATCATACTCCTACTAACATTCATAATATTTAGATGGACAATGTAGTCATAGTGTATCATGGAGGAAGTTTGGAAGAAGTTGAGTTTGTGAATGTCACTTTTATTGCAATGCATTGAGTCCCTCTAATGTTCGATGATTGCCCTTTGTTTAGTGAGTTGTTTGGTAGGGCTCATGAATGCCTTCGTTGCAATTCAAATGATGATGACATCCCAATGGAAGGGGTACTTCACTATGATCAGGGTGAACTTTTAGGCGGCTTGTCCCAATTGCATGTTGTTGGCACTTCTTACGATCCAATAACAGGATTGTGAATCCAAGTACTGGGGTAAGCAGTGTTTCAGTGGTTTTATTATGGCTCAATAAAATATATAAATATTCTGCAAGCGCACAGAATTACCGCTGTAGCACTTCACCAAGGAGTAATCCGAGGTATCGTAATTTATATTTCCGCAGGGAAGCTTTGGCAAGATTACTAGCAAACAGATATTCGAGACTATCAGAGAAGGGTACACTACTACCAAGACAGGGGATAAACGGTATTGGATAGGAGTGGTTATACCGTGACACACAGCTCAATGGTGGCTTAGATAGAAAAGAAAATAAATAGATAGTTGGGAGAACAACGAGAAGAGATAGAGGAATCCTGGGTACTTTATCTACCTATGTCACTCGGGCTTAGAGATATAGTGGCTGAAGAGCCAGTACTCAGAGATCAGGGTTAACTCTAATGTCTTAGCGTCGGGACAATAGAACATATGACACGCAGAAAGGGATGAGAAGGGGTGCCACCAATCCTACACTATGGGATCCTGCAGGCCACGACGAACGTGACGGACTATGTAGGCCGTATAGGGCTGTCACCACCTAACGGCTACCACCTCCGTAGACATGGGGACAAACTAAGGCCACTGGCTAGTCTGGGAACCACTCCCACACTAGTCAACAACTACTTACTCCGCTAGAAAGAGCAAGCAACCTTGTCAATACCCCAGTGACAATTCACCACAAGTATTGAGCAAGATCATAGAACCAGCTAAGACAAAGACTTAATCAAGATCTAGAAGCACTAGAGCTACAACTAACAATAGTCTAAACACGATATAGATGCAACTATAATAAATTAGAAGCAAGCTATAAAATGACAAGGGCAAAGTGATAAAGATAAATATAATGATAACTCAAAGTCTTACAAAAGGAAAAGGAAAAGATACAAGAGCTTATATCAGAGCTTCTGAAGACGACTCCGGAACCTCCGAGGCACAGCTCGACTCAACTCTAACTCCCAACTAAACTATCCTAACTCTACTAGAAAGAATTGGAATGAGAGCTCCTTGGCTTGAGTGTGTGTGTTACAAGTGAAATGCTACTGCATTTATAGGTGAACTAGGACGGTGGAGAGGAGTGGCGGCCAAGGGAACCAGGGAGCGAATTGCCCGGGTTCGGGCGCATCCTTGGATTCGGCCGAACCCTTGGATGCACCGCCATTTGCTCCCACGGCCTGGATTTGCCCCCCTTGGTCGGTTTTGGTGTTGGGGTCGGTTCGGGCGAATTGGGAGATTCGGCCGAACCGGGCCTGGCGCGTGGCCGCCCTCCCCAGCACCGCCTTTGATCTTGGACCCCCTGGGCTGGCTTTTGGTGATGGTCTTCATGTTGATCTGGCCCAGGATAAGGTGGCGGTCGCCCACGTGTCATGCATCATCATCTGCTTGGTCATTATTGACGTGGACGATTCCCGATGTTGTGCACGACTAAGGGGGGGTAACCAGCCGAACGGAGTCGTTCGGCCGAATCGGTCAATTCCGACCCCTATAGCACGTATTTCTCATTGTTGTACCTGCACAAGTGTAACTCACCGAAACTCGTGGAACTCTGTTAGAAATAAACCTAAGTACATGGAATGTCACATATATCCTCTTTTATTCCCGAGTATTGGTGGTCGAAAACGTGTCGTAACGACCGCCAATAAGCCCCCCCCCCCAGCTTAGACCTTTGCTCGTCCTCGAGCAAAGATAAAGACTTAGGCTCGGTGGATCAGGAGTTGCTACAATGTCAATTTTCTTGCAGGTAACTTTATAAACAACTAGTACTCGAAAATACTCGAATCATTAGAAAAGTTTAACTCACCATTTTACCTGTGGGGCTTATAGCAATCTCCTTGTCTTAGGCGGCTGAAAGGTTGAACAGCTTAACTCAGTTTTTTTATTCCACTCCTACTCTTTTCAGGGTCCCATCTCGGAGTTTCCACAATTTTCGAAAATTTAAATTTGTTCCTCAATTGGTACACTCGATCGCTCAAGTGGTGTTTGTATCCTCACTAAAAGCTTGTGCATTCTTTCATCCTAAAATCTAACAAAGCTTTTTGTGTGGCTCAGGGACAAAGGATGAAGGCCTACTTGCATCTTATATTTTGCTAAGTCAAAGACCGGATCTTTGGGGAACCAAATCATACCTTTAGATCGAGAAGTGCAAGTGTGTGCAATATGTGGAGTGGAATGTGGAATGTGGTGGAACTCCTTGGGATGATTCTTCCTCCCCTTGACTTATTTTCAAGAACATGGGCTATCTATTTTTTTACTCATATTTTTGCCATGCCACTTGGCATGCTTTTCTTATTTCTTATTTTTGCCATGCTCTTTGGCATGCTTTTCTTTTTGCATAGCCCATGTCTCTATTCAAGGATATTTGGAGAGGAGATCATAGAACATGGAGTATTTATTTTGTGGATGGATGATAGCAATATTTGCTAACTCCCAGTGTAGAAATTGCAAGTGAGAGTGGTGTGTACGTGAATCTCGATCTTAGAAGCATGAAGGTTTCACCCAAAGGTCACAGCAATTTGACAAAGCTCACTAAGACAACAAGCAGCATATGAGTAGAAATTTTTTACTAAGCTTAGCATATGGCTTTGGTAGGTACTTTGACCAATGAGGAACTTTATTTTATTTTTGAAAGCAAAAGACATCCGAGATATTCACTGTACTAAGAGCAAAAACAAGAACTCAACCAAATCTCACTATATCATTCCTCACTTCGAATAAAGCATGTGCTCCCACAAGGTTTTCAGGTTCATTTTACTCATGCCAAATAACTCAAGTACTATAAAGCAACTAGTTGGAAAAACAAAGCACTTGCAAAATTAATGACAGAGCAACTATTCATCATTTCCAAGGTGATTGGCATATGGTTCATTCCATGAATAGTTGGGAGTTATTTTATTCAAGGGAAATATTTTTGGTGTTTTCAATTTAAGGTGGAAATAAAATGGAAAGGGAAATGGCAAATGCAAGATCAAAGTGCTGAAGGGACATCGAACATACCTGATGGGGGTCCTCCCCCAAGCTTGGATTCTTCACTGGTAGGGTCGAAACTTCGAAAAGTATTCTGACATTTGATCCGTCTGCTGCTGGACGTCGTACCGTCGAGAGTCCAGCACGCCGCTATTCTGTTGGTGATACTGAGAATGGCGTGCCAGGGTGTCTTCAATGCTCCGTGTACGGTCATCGAGGAACTCGACTCGGTCGGAGATGTAAGACAACTCTCGACCGATATCGTAGCCATTGGGTGCAGCGAATCATGCAGTCTGAGAGTGCCCAGGGAAGTATGGTTGGGAGGCACTGTCGTACCCTCCTCCGTACCATCCATGGGAGTACTCTGAGTCCGTACTCGGAGCATAGTCCCAGTAGCTTGAGGCGAAGTAGTTCGGGTCCTGGGGTTGTCTAGAGCCTCCTGCTCCAGACGTCCCAGAACCTCCGTATGCATCGTAAGCTGCCTCGAATGGAGACATGTGTCGATGTGGCTGCGTCGGTGAAGTTTCTGGTTCTTGAGCGGTGAAAAGCCTGGCGTCATGCCTGGCTTGCCCCCGGGTAAAAGGCCCCTCTCCTGCAACACTGTGTCGAGCCGGCTCTCTCCGAGGAGGAGAGTCATCCGTCTCGGTACTCAACCGGAGTGTTAATTTCTTAGCGGTATATAACCTCGGTCCTACACAAGGCAAGGGCACCTCGGTTGTATAACCGCGATAGATCATAACTAGCATTGCATCGGGCACCCGTCATATCATGTGACCTTTGCACAAAGTGCTCAGCATCCACGACGGGTCGAGCTGTCTCTAAGTATGCAAGTTGGGTGCCCTCTAGAATGCCCAACTGGTTAGCAAGGTGGGTGACTAGAGAAGTCACCGCCATGCTACCCACACGAGAGTGATGAGACATCCAATGGGCAACCAAATCTTTTACCGGAGAAACAACAACTCGTTTAACCATGGCGTATAAGAACCGCAACTCGACTATATTAACGGGACGCAAATCAAAACGTGGAAACACCATCATAGCCATCCACCGTTGCATGAAACGCAAGGTGGGGTTATGAATATTGTTAGTGCATGGTGCATAACAATTGGTGCTTCCCGAAATCTTTTTCCAGAACCCGTCCCGACTGAAACTTTTCAAAGTTTTGGCAGGCTCCAAAGAACAATGACTAGCAAAACCCAGAGCCGTACTTAAATCCCTCCAAGAGTAGGAATACTCTTGGTTGAAAAATCGAAAGCAAACACCCTCCCGTCCAAATGTGAGAGTGAAAGAAATTTGAGGGTGAGGAGATGCGAACCTTGTTCGTCGACACGCCAGAAGTTGCCCCAGCCAACGGCTTCGAAGTCTTCTGGGAACTCTTCGTCCATATCCGTTCTTACGAGCAGGTCCTGCTCATAGACACAGGTATGCTCAAACTCCTTTAGGAGTAGCATGTTGAAGACGTTCCGCTCTCGGTCCGTCCGGAGAATGATGTCACTCTCGTTCAGGAGCTGCCGGTTTGGGTACGAGGCGAAGCCTCTCCCCAAGTCGGCTGCCCCTGACTCGTCCACATCCATCCGGCTTGAACCGCGGGACGGGGCTAGGGAGCTCTTAGCATCGTCCGAGCATTTTCTCAGCCGAGCGGAGCGACGGAACGCAGAGAAGAGCTTCGACATGCTTCCTGCAAAAGGTTAGCGCAACGACTACCCGAAGGACTGAATATATGGGGTTAGCACAAGTAAATCAAGTCAGTCGTTCGAGAGAGTTAATCATTATCGTGGGGATGAAAACCTCCACAAAAGATTAGTCATTCTTATGGGTGTCGGAAACCACCACAAACACGTTCAAGTTTCAGCACAAAGATCGAACAAAGGCAAAATATTTTTTTGGGATTTTTCAGCAATGCAAGTGAACCAACTTGAGCAAGAACTAAAGAAGAACTTGAGCAAGGAACTTGAGAGAGAGAGAGAGAGCTTATGGTGGAAATTTTTCAGTGTGTGAAGGTGGAATGAAGCAAGCAAGCAAGTGGTGGTATTTATAGGCAAGGAGGAGAGCTGGGGCTCATTCGGCGGAATGGCCTGGTTCGGGCCCAATTCGCCCGAATGCCCCATGTGGGTGCTCTCTTTCTTGCCTCCCACCAGCACTAAAAATTTGCCTAGGTCCAACACTAGGCCATGAGCACTTTTGTGGTTTTTGATAGGTGAGATGCAAAATTGACATGACCAAAGTGGAAGTTAGTGGAGTCACCCCCATGCTGCCATGTTTTGTGATAATTGGTGAGTGTGCAGCCATGTTGAGTGGGGTAGACATATTTTGTGCTAGTTGGTGATGATGATAAATAAATGGAGATGTTCTAGAAGGGATAAAAGTGATGAGAATTACGTTTTACACCCCCTGTAAATAAATTTCAGCACGTTAACCATTTATTTTTACCGTGTTTGCATTTTTTCTACTCCCTTTCAAATTAATTACATAAGTGGTTCATTTATTTTGGAAAAGGAAACATGCAAATGCAATGATGGAAAATAAAATTTTGGAAGGGAAACATGAGATACATACCGGTTTTCCTCACGGCGAGAGCTCGTGTTTAAAGTCCGTGAGCGGGACTCCTACTGTCTTCAGTTGATTTTGTCATCGTCCGATCCCGGAGTGAGTGGTTCGGGCGATGTAACCTTCTTCCACCACATCTTCTTAGTCTTCTTCTGTGTCAGTGACGGTGGTATCGGTTCCTCTGGAGAATTCCAGAGGGCTTGGTCTTCTTCGTATTTCTTTACGAGAAGATCCATCTCTTCTGCTTGCATTGGTCCTGTCGGCTCATTTCGTTTGAACTGCTCGCCACTGAGTATTTCCAGCTCTCCATTGATGAGTGCCTTCAGGAAACACTTGGCGCTCTTCTTCTCCGGTGTGAGAGGCTTTGTCTTCTTCTCTTCCCGTGGTTGAAACTTGAAGTATATCAATATTCCGTCGATACGGAATGAGATTTCTCCCGCATCCATATCGATTCTAGCCCAGGCGGTGTTCAAGAATGGCCGGCCCAACACAAGGGAAAATGAATAATCGTTCCCCATGTCAAGGATGACAAAGTCCGTAGAGACATAACGTCCCCAAACACGGATCGGTACATTCTCGTTCACCCCCTCATGGTAGCGGATCATTGAGTCCGCAAGTTGTACCTGGGCATTTGTAGATGACAAAGTAGGGTAGCATAATTTCTTAAATAATACTTTGGACATGATGTTTATGCTGGGCCCTAGATCACAGAGAGCATCATCAATGCGACGATTCCAGATCGTGCACTGAATGATGGGTACTCCGGGATCTTCCTTCCTCTCCGGAGAGGTCTTCGTGATTGCTCTCTTAGAAGCTCTTGGTAGGTAGGTCCATCTTGGTATTTGTAATTGGATGTGCGTGATCTTACCTGCATGATTAGTACGGAGCGTACTACGAGACACCTTACCTTGTCTCGTAGTAACAACATTTACTTTTTCGATGGAAGGTTCGGGTTGCCCCGGAATCTTCCCCGATTCAGTGACAGGAACGGCTGCAGCTAACTGAGCAATTTGGGTTTCTAACATTTTATTGAAACTTAATTGGCTTTTCATAGCAGAAGCAAAGGAATCTAGCCTAGAGTCTATTCTTTCTAGGATTTTATCGTTAGGAGCAAGCTTTTTATTGATATTTTCAGTGATTTTACCCTGGCCAAACACTAGATCTCTAAGTGATGGCTGATTATTGAAATAGCTGGAATTGAAATTGCTACCTTATTGAGGCCTCTCGAATGGGAGGTTTGGGCGTGAATTCCAGCCTTGATTGCCGTAGTTGTTCGGTCGATACCCGTTGTTGTTGGAGTTGTTGACGTAGTGGGCATCTTCTCGCATTTCGGGGTAGTCGCTCCCCGAATGGCCAGTGTTGCCACAGACCTCGCAAGTCACGCGAGCATCCATGGCTTGCACCTTTTCTTGAGCAGGGGCCTCCATTTTCTTCATCAGGAGGTCCATCTTGGCAGCGAGCATGTCCAGAGCTTCAACTTGGTGAACTCCTCGGGTCCGAGGTTGGGCTCGATTGTCGGACCAACCTTGGTTCTCGACCATCTTCTCTATGAGGGCCTTTGCACGGCTCTCCTCAAGAGAGAAGAAAGAACCTCCTGCAGCAGTATCCAGATACTCACGGGCAGAGCTTCTAAGCCCGTGGTAAAAGGTTTGAATGATAAACCAACTCTGCATACCATGGTGAGGACAAGCAGATATATAGTCCGGGAGGCGATCCCATGCCTCTGGGACTGTTTCATCTTTTAGCTGCTGGAAACTAGAAATTTTGTTCCGGAGGGCGTTGGTTTTCCTAACCGGAAAGAATTTTAGCAAAAATGCGCTAGTGCACTTATCCCAAGTTTCTATGGCTTCGCGGTTAGCATAAAACCATTGTTTTGCCTTGCCTAATAATGAGAAAGGGAATAAACGAAGACGAATGGCATCAATGCTTACCCCGCGTATGGTGAAGGTGTTGCAAATCTCCAGAAAATGCTGAAGATGAGCGTTGGCATCCTTGTGCGGCTTGCCACAGAACTGGCTAGCCTGTGCCATGTTGATGAGGGCTGGCTTGAGCTAGAAGTTCCCCTCTCCGACTGGCGGAGCTGGTCCGACACGCACGTTCTCGCTCGATGGAGCAGAGAACTCGCGGATCATCTTGCTTGCCATCGTCGATGAAGCCAGGTCAACGACAGGAAAGACTGGGCTCATCGGAATGAGCAGCTTCTGAGAAGGTACAACATGGGGTCGCACTTTCCTCACAAGAAACTCGGGATTTTCTTGGTAGTTTGATGGTAGTTGGAAACCAGTCATGCACTGCTCTGCTTTACAAGGCCAACGAAACAGAGCAAGGATAAACCCGCTTGAGTAGCGGTATACTCAACTAAGATAGCTCGAGATAAAGGTTTGAAAGTATCTAGCCAATTGCTTCCCCGGCAACGGCACCAGAAATGCTTGTTGGCACTTCTTACGATCCAATTTCAGGATTGTGAATCCAGGTATTGGGGTAAGGAGTGTTTCAGTGGTTTTTCTTATGACTCAGTAAAATATATAAATATTCTGCAAGCAGACAGAATTACCGCTGTAGCACTTCACCAAGGAGTAATCCGAGGTATCGTAATTTATATTTCCGCAGGGAAGCTTTGGCAAGATTACTAGCAAATAGATATTCGAGACTATTAGAGAAGGGTACACTACTAGCAAGACATGGGATAAACGGTATTGGATAGGAGTGGTTATACCGTGACACACAACTCAAGGGTGGCTCATATAGGAAAGAGAAGGAATAGATAGTTGGGAGGACAATGAGAAGAGATAGAGAAATCATGGGTACTTTATCTACCTATGTCACTCGGGCTTAGAGATATAGTGGCTGAAGAGCGAGTACTCAGAGATCAGGGTTAACTCTAATGTCTTAGCGTCGGGACAATAGAACCTATGACACGCAGAAAGGGATTAGAAGGGGTGCCACCAATCCTACACTCTGGGATCCTGCAGGCCACGACGAACGTGATGGACTACGTAGGCCGTATAGGGCTGTCACCACCTAACGGCTACCACCTCCGTAGTCGTGGGGACAAACTAAGGCCACTGGCTAGTGTGGGAACCACTCCCACACTAGTCAACAACTACTTACTCCGCTAGCAAGAGCAAGCAACCTTGTCAATACCCAGTGACAATTCACCACTAGTATTGAGCAAGATCAAAGAACCAGCTAAGACAAAGACTTAATCAAGATCTAGAAGCACTAGAGCTACAACTATTTATAGTCTAAACACGATATAGATGCAACTAGAATAAAGTAGAAGCAAGCTATATATGACAAGGGCAAAGTGATAAACATAACTATAATGATAACTCAAAGTCCTACAAAAGGAAAAGGAAAAGATACAAGAGCTTATACCGGATCTTCTGATGACGACTCCGGAACCTCCGAGGCACAGCTTGACTCAACTCTAACTCCCAACTAAACTATCCTAATTCTACTAGAAAGAAGTGGAATGAGAGCTCCTTAGCTTGAGTGTGTGTGTTACAAGTGAAATGCCACTGCATTTATAGGTGAACTAGGACGGTGGAGAGGAGTGGCGGCCAAGGGAACCAGGGGGATACCCCCTGGTGATTCGGGCGAATTGCTCGGGTTCGGGCGAATCCTAGGATTCAGCCAAACCACTGGATGCACCGCCATTTGCTCCCACGGCCTGGATTTGCCCCCCTTGGTCGGTTCTGGTGCTGGGGTCGGTTCGGGCGAATTGGGAGATTCGGCCGAACCGGGCCTGGCCCGTGGCCGGCCTCCCCAGCACCACCTTTGGTCTTGGACCCTCTGGGCTGGCTTCTGGTGATGGTCTTCGTGTTGATCTGGCCCAGGATGAGGTGGCGATCGCCCACGTGTCATGCATCGTCATCTTCTCGGTCATTGTTGACGTGGACGACTGCCGATGTTGTGCACGGCTAAGGGGGGTAACCGGCCGAACGGAGTTATTCGGCCGAATCGGTCAATTTCGACCCCTATAGCATGTATTTCTTATTTTTGTACCTGCACAAGTGTAACTCACCAAAACTCATGGAACTCTGTTAGAAATTAACATAAGTACATGGAATGTCACATATATCCTCTTTTATTCCCGAGTATTGGTGGTCGAAAACGTGCCGTAACGACTGCCAACACATGTGAGAGTGGGTGGGAGAAGTATGTGAACATTGTCATGAAGAATGGCATCCAATGTTTGGATTTGGTGGTGCGGAAGTTGTCAATTGATCCCATAAACCATAATGGGATGTCACCCCTTAATGGCCATTCACCCCTCATGTGTTCTCGCCAGAACCTTGTAATCCAGCACCTACTCTCCCTCCGTCACCCATCCGTGAGGTGTTTGTGGAAGATGTGGTGGTTGGGGTCTCTGATCCTCATTCCTCCCGGAATGGTAAATGCACTCGACACTCTTCTCTTATTCACCCTTGATTCTATTTCTTTGTACCAATATGTCTTTTAATTTTGTGGTTTTAGGAGAGATTCCAAATAATATTGGTGTTGCTCCTGTTCCTCCTATGCCTCCATCATCCAATATTGGACGGGCTTTCAATACTGTCGATGTTCCTCCTATGCCTCCATCATCCAATATTGGACGGGCTTCCAATAGTGTCGATGTTCCTCCTATGCCTCCATCATCCAATATTGTACAGGCTTCCAATAGTGTCGATGTTCAAATTGATGAGGAGGAGGATCCTTATGGTACTGCTAGAGCTATTGCTTCTGATGATGACTGCCCTGTTTCGGCATTGAGTCAAGAAGATATTGAGCTTGTCAGACTTTTATGTCCAGATCGTGATCCACTAGATCATGAATTTAGTGATTTGAGACATTGTCATAGTGCATATGTAGTCGGCAGAGAGGACGAGGTGCTAGAGCAGCATGAATATGGGGATGACATGGAAATTTAGAAGGGCATTGTATTCAAGGACTTTCCTACTTTGAGAAGGTGGTTATTGGAGTATTCTGTGAAATGTAAAAGACCTTTCAAGGTTAGGCATTCATATGTGGATCGGAATTACACAGTGGTGTGTGAGAAGGCAGATTGCAATTGGAGGGTATTTGCTCGGAAACAGAAGGACTCTAGAAAGTTCAAGATCACAAAAATTTTAGGTCCACACACTTGCACCGAGAAAGATCTAGAACAGAGGCATCGACAATTGACGTTTACCCTCATTGCCGGTAGGTTTGTGTCGACATTGAAGCTTCAACCCAATTTGAAGGTTAACACAATTATTGACATGGCTGAGAAGATATTTCATTACAAGATAATGTATGGCAAAGCATGGCGGGCAAAGCAACGGTCTTGGAAGATGATATATGGGGAATGAGAGGAGGGTATGAGAAGTTGCCAGCACTCTTCAATGCAACCAAAGCAGCCAATCCAGGAATGCATTATGAGTACATCCCAAAACCTATTAATGGAAGGCAGATATTTTTTTGTGCCTTCTGGTGCTTCCCTCAGTGAATGGAGGCGTTCAGGCATTGACATCCGGTGTTGTGCATTGATGGTACTTTTCTACTTAGAAAGTACATGGGCACACTATTGATAGCCATTGCATGTGACACGGAGAATGCATTGGTTCCTTTGGCGCTCGCTGTGGTGGAGAAGGACAACCAAGATAATTGGGGATGGTTCTTGCGTCTTGTTTGGAGACATGTTGTAGGTCCTGGTCAGGAGGTTTGTGTCATATCTGATAGGCACCAGGGTATACTCAATGCTGTACAGGAACAGATTTCGGGCTATGCGCCATTGTTGGTGCACTTGGCACCTTGCTGAGAATTTACTTCAGAAAGATAGTACGAAAGGACAACTTTCGTCTATTCGAGGAAGTTGCTTGACAGCTTGAGGTGCAGTACTTTAAGGAGAAATTGGATCAACTAAAAATGGCAACAAACGAACAAGGCAGACAATGGCTGCAAGGGTTGATGAGGGAGCGTGAGAAATGGACAAGGGCTTATGACGATCTTGGTTGGAGGTATTCATTTGAGATTAGCAACATGGCCGAGTCTTTTAATAGTGTCCTTAAGGGTGTACATGGCATGGCCATCAATGGTATTGTCTCATTCACCTTCTACAGAATGGTTGCATGGTTCAACAAGAGACACTCAGCTGTAGAGGACCTACAGAAGAAGGGTCAGTCATCGGCAGATAAACCTGCGGGACACCTTTGGAAAGGAACGGGCTCGCACACATGGCGTCCTATGTTTTGACCACTTGACAGGAAAGTACGAGGTCAATGAAAGGGGAGGAACAATGTTCGATGACCTCCAAGGAGTTATATTGTTGTACTAGTTAATTTCTCATGCAAGTGTTGAAGACCCAGGCAGAACCACTTTCCATGTTCTCATTATATTGCAGCAGCTCGCATTGCAACTATTCCTACGAGAGCAGGATAACTCCTGAGTTCTGTGTTGATAACCTTCTACTTACATGGTCTCCCCGGTTCGAGCCTTTCCTAGACAAGGAACAATGGCCATCATACACCGGTCCCATATACATTGCCAATAAAACTTGCCGTTGGGACTCGCGTGGAAGCAGGAAGAGGATGAGACATAAGATGGTCATGGACAGGGTTTCTGGTAGAACTAGGTGGGGTAGAGCAACACCCTTTCTTGTTGAACCTGGGGAAAACAAAATCGGAGACTTTAATACTATTGATGAAAATTACCTTGCTTTACTACCTCTACCACGGCTTGGCATCCTACGGTTCAATAACACACGTACACATATTAATTATCTAATAACTCCTAAGGAATTTCATATCTAGGGTTGCAAAATACACAAAAATAAGTCAATTGCGGAAGTTGGGCGGGTTAGGGTGGGAGGAAAACCGAGAGTCAGGAAGAACAAACGTAGGATGTCTTGGACAGGAGAACTACTACGGCGGTTTTGAAGTGATGCTCGGGGCCACGATTTATGGCGCCAAGCTCTGTGGCGCTGAGCTCAGCACCAAGATTTGTGGCGCTGAGCTCGACGCCACTAACCAAGGCACCGAGCTTGCTGCCATGTAGACGCCGCCTCCGCCACCTCATCTTCCCATGCTGGCACCTCGGCGCCAGGATTCGTGTCGTCGAGACGTGTTACCTCGGCGTCGTGAACCGTGGCACCGACCCCTGGGGTCCAAAAATGCAATTCGCTCCTCTAGGGGTCTAAACATGAAATTATTTCAAAAAAGGGTCAAAATACAAAAAGTGCGGTGAGGGGAGCGAGGAGGACCGGTAGGCCTCGTTTGGTAGAGCTCTAAGAGCTAAATCTCTTTTTTTATGATCCTAGAGCTAATCTCTTGTGAATCCATGAGGAGCTCTACCAAATAGTTTTCTAGACAAAAGTGATTATCTGCTAATTCTATCAAGTGATTCTCTGAAATAAACTAAGAGCCTGGGAGTTGAAAAAAGTAGCTTCTCCTGATTCTGTGAAGTGATTCTCTATCATGTTTTTGAGAGTTTAGGCTAGAGAATTAAAGAGAATCACTTTCAGCTACATAATCACTTCTCTCAGAGAATCAGCTCGCATAGAGAAATAGAATAAGATGGAGCTCTACTAAACAGGCCCGTAATCGCTGCTTGGCTCTTCGTGCCAAAGAGTATATGGCCCCTTACCATTTTACCCTTTTCAGCTTCTCCGATGTTAAAGACTATAAACGTCCTCCGTGGATCTATGCAACAACTTAGGACTGTGTGGAAAACACATGAATATGGTAGAAATGTAGCAACGAGAAAGCAGAGAAAAAAAGTAAAAATATTATAATAAGATGTTTGGAATGCATGAATTAAAACATAGGAAACTTTATTCAAATGGGTCCTACCCTAGTAAAAATCACTAAATATTTAGCATTTTTACTTGAATGTCGTCATGAGAATTTAGAGCCTACTTGATTTACTGCCAAGATTTTGGCAAGCCAAGACTTTGGCATACCAATTATTTAGCTACTATTTAGTTTGCTACCAAAAAAATTGGCACTCTCTCACATTTCTCCTATCAAAATGTTGTCAACTTTCCTACCGAGATTTTGGCTTGCCAAACCTTTGGCATGCCAAAGCTTTGGAAGCGAACCAAAAAGGCCCTTGGCCAATGATGTGGTGGCTCACAAACTTTGAACCATCCTTGAGCTTGTTGTTATCCCTTTCTCATACATTCTCCTTATTCTGCTTCATGCTCTCTGTGGTAGTCCCTCAAATTAACTCGGTTCAATCGGCACTAGACCTCAATCCATTAGCGACATCAAGGGTCATTGGTGTTTTGAAACGAATTAATTTAGAAAGCTGTCAACTAAGGTCCTCATTAACCACCCTTCTTTCAAGATCGAAACAATACATTGGGATCACAACAAAGCATCAGCTTTTAACCACAACAGTTCAGTTAGATATAATTATAAACCAAGTTCGAATATTAAGTGTGGTTGTCCCTCGAATTAACTCGGTTCAACCGCAACTAGGCCTCACCCCATCAGCGGCATCAAGGGTCATTGGCATTTTGAAACGAATTAATCCGGGTAGCTGTCAGGTAAAGGTACTGATTAAACACCCTTCTTTCAATGATCAAAACAATGCTGGAGGGATCACAGTAAGCACAAATTTTAACGACACAGTTCACATAGATGTAATATACAAACCAAGTACGAATATTAAGTTATTACAAATCAAGTTCAGAGTTCAAGTGTGGTAGAATTAAAACACAAGCGGAACCTAAATGGTGATACAAAGGACATCACGTGGTAGCCCATCGCATGATATCACACCAGAGCCCTCTCACTAAGAGTACGGATCAAACTCCACAGACCACCAGTCCAGAAGAGTACACGACCAAGTCAAGGCAGCCACTTGGTCCTTGAGGCTAGCGTCAACTAAAAAACAAGCCACAAGGCCGAGTATGCTAATACTCAGCAACACTTAACCGACAAATAAAGACAACAAGACACTCCTAAGATATGCAAGGCTTTTGGCTTGGGATTTGTTTTACCAAAGAGTAACTAATAGTTCAACTACTTTCAAGTTTTAGCTCAAGTTTAAATAAATTTCAGCAAGCTATTAACTAGGTTTTCCACTAACTAGAGCACACAAGTAGTAGCACATAAATTTTAGCAAGCATACAAATTCATTCTTCTCATTCTGAAGCTTAAATTTAAGTAGTTACTACGTGCTAACACAATGCACAAGCAACTTCATATACCGCGAAAGATGGACAATTCGATATGATTTCAAAACCTTAGAATAGAAAACCTAACCACATGACATATGCACACCCGAAGGTCACATATGACAGCTTTTCCCAACTCTTACACCAACTACTCCAGCATGATTGCATGCCTTCCGGACGTTAGTCCCCACAGTGGTACTTCCAAGAGCCTGCCGTGCGAGTTAACAGCTAGGCCACTCTCAACCACGAGGACATGAGAGTGTCAAACAACAAAATGGGGCAGGTTCATGAATGCGAGCAGAGTAAGAAAAGTATGTCAGTTTACTGGCTCCATTAAAAACCGGCATGCAACTAGTATGTTTAAAAACTTTAACAACAGTGCCAACTACAACCGGTCCTTGACATATTAAGAATATTTTAATGGGGCAATCAACCAAACATGAATATCGCACAAGACCCCGTCCACCGACCTTATGATTCCAACATAAAGAGAGTACAAGCAACTCCTATAACTCGTGAGTGAGAGACAATCACTCGACTTCTACCACTTCCTTATTAGCATGGCAACTACCAGCAAAGAACATAGTAGTAGCAAATTGAATTTAGAGGTGAGCTCTGTTGATCGTTCAAAGTCCAATTACTAGAGCTCGCGCGCGACAATTGAATTTAGAGGTGAGCACGTTCCTAAGTACTTCTATATGTGATTATGAGAATAGATTGCTACCTAATGATTATATTGTAATTAGGAATCATGGAGAGGACTAGAGGATAGTTGGAGAAGGGCTTCAAGGTGGAGAGGACCAGCAAGGGCGTGCAAGTCAAGATAGAGGCCCAAATCAACTTGACTTCGAGCCCACCTCGGAGTCTAGGAGCAGTCAGCGCTAAATCAGACGCCCAGGTCGCATACGGGCTTGTATTTGGACGTTCTTTATATGCTTGGAAAGCTAAGAAGATAATCTTTGAAATTGTCTCATTCAAAATTCATCCGAAGTCATCGGGAATAGAATAAACAAGTTGACGTCCAGAATCTATTTCGATGCTGCGTCGCCGTATTTTGTCCTTTGGGCCGTGTATCATGTTGATCCCAATAGGGACGCATCCAGGGTGGTCGACCATGACCCTAGACCCCTTAAAACAGTAGCCGCCGCCCAAGTTAGGGTTTGGGTTTTGCTTAGATCAATTCTGTCAAGAACAGTGTCGCTGCTCGTCGATTTGTGAGACCCCAACTTCGTGAGTTTAATCATACATCTGCAATTGTGTTGCAATCTTTCTCATTCTTGCTTGTGTTCTTTGATTCGCGGGCAAGGATTAGCCTTTTGGGTGAGGTCAACCATGCAATGCTGGTTGATAACCTGAGGAGATGTGGTACTGCGATTGCGGGGTTCGGAACGTGTTGTTCGGAAGCCGGATCAATTTGAGTCACGACTCCACCAAATCGAGAGTTATCAGAACCTATCAGAAGAGCGGGAAACCCTAGTTTCCATCAAGTGGTATTCAAAGACAGGTTTACCATCAGGTTTGTCCTTTTGCCTTCGTCCTATAGTCCAGAAAATAGCCCTAAAAAAATTTTCTGCTGTCCTGGTACCCTTTTAGCCTTTACAATTTCGTTTCAGATTCGCTTTGTTGAGTTTGTGTCCATTGTCGAGGCTTGTTGCTGGTATTAGGTCATGTTCGTCATCATAGTTCAATCGCCCATTGATGTGCATTGTTTGTTTCCGCCGCTATGCTATCCACCATTACCAGATTACAAGTCGCTCGACTTGCCCTCGCTAGCCGCCTTGTGTGAACTCCTGCCGTGCAAGCCCTAGATAGGTTGCGAGCCGCCATATGTTCATCACCTTGCATCGCAGCCGTTCTTGGCTCATCTTGCATACCCTAGCCACTGCTGTGCCTCTCGAAAACCATAACTTGAGGTACCTTCCATAAAATAGGCGTAACTTTTCGCTCGGTGCTCCGTTTGAGCTCAATTTTTTACAGCAGATTTGTGACTCCATTCGGAGGTGACCCAAACTCCTTCGGCTTGTTTTGTCGAGTCAAAAAATTCAAAAAAATCAGGAAGATAAAGAAAAAAATTGATCAAGTTGTTTTCAGTTTTTCAGGAAACGTTCCTAATTTTCTGTAGACCGTATCCTAGCTCCAAAAAAGTTGCAAATTTGTGTGGTTGGAGCTTTTGATATCCCTATTCAGAGAAAAGTATAAAAAAATAGTTGAAAGAATAAAAAATTTGTGATTCCTACTAGTCCAGGAGGAAATTGCTGAAAAGATTAAAAACAATTACATAAAGTGTTGTTTTGCTTGTTCTGTGAGCTTTATCCATCGTTTATTGTCCCAACTTGTTGTGCTACGCATAGGACACGTCTGAGCCAGCAATTGTGACTTGCACTTTGGATACTTATTGAACTTTGCTATTCTGCATTCGTTACTTGCTACTCCTTGCTACATATTGTGCCTTCCCAAAGCTCCACATACACCTTGTGGACGGCACTGGTTTTTGACCCTTGCAATCATGGATTACACGCCTCACAGGTATCCTTTGCCTTGCTTGTTGGTAAGAACCTTGCAAGAGCTTGCTAAGACGCTTCCTTTGTTGTGTTGAGAGCACGTAGTCGGATTATTAGGGATAACCTTCACTGTGTGTTCTTGTTTTGGTGTTTTTTGATGGCAGGAGATGATGCACCGAAGGCTCCCGTAGATTTCAGTGAATGTGTTAGTCGAGAAGAGCTAGAAGTTGCTCGTGACAAGATGAAAGAAACAATCAACAAGGCTGTCACTGACGCGCTCATTGCTATGAAGCTTGGCACAATGTTAGAGAGGGTAGACCGACGGGTGTCCGAGCTTGCCGATAGGGTTGCTGTAGTGGAGGCGCGTTCACAGCCATAGCCACAACCACAACCACAGCCACCACCTCCACGTTTTCCAGATGATGTGGTGTTTGATGACAATGGTAATTATGATGAAGCAGCTACCAGAAACGCACGACTACAATGTCATCTTCACCATAACAGGGTAGGTATGGGCGGCGCTCACCAAGGTCATAACAATCATGATGACCCTTATGCTAAGATTAAGTTTACCATTCCATCTTTTTCGGGTCATTATGATGCTGAGGGTTACCTTGATTGGGAGATGTCAGTAGAACAAAAAATTTCTACCCACCTTGTACCAGAAGAACATCAAGTTAGACAAGCCACTAGTGAGTTTAAGGAATTTGCTATTATTTGGTGGACTGGTCTAGTTGGCGATGGTAAAGCACCTACATCTTGGAATGAGCTTAATGTGGCTATGCGTGATCGTTTTGTTCCTCCTTCATATCATAGAGATTTGTGTAACAAATTGCAGCGTTTAGAACAAGGAGAAACTTCTGTGCAGGATTACTATGGTGCTTTGCAAAAAGACATAATGCGTTGTGGTATTGTAGAAGGGCTTGAGGATTCTATCTGTCATTTTTATTCAGGCTTGAGGCATGATATTCAGGATATAGTTGATTATAAGGACTTTAACACTGTCGACCAGTTGTTTTGATATGCTATGCTTGCAGAAAAGGAGATTCAGGGGCGTGAACAGCAGGGCAAGAACAAGGTGGGAAGCACCTTCTACACGCCACGTACGACGCCATTTTCGGGGCTGCCCAAGTCAACTTCTTTTTTAGCACCCCCACCAACGAGCAAGCGATCCACACCTTCGACAGCTGCTACACCATCACCGCCACCACCATCTTCTACACGTTCTTCAGATTCCAGAAAAAATTCTTTGCAGGAGGGCAGCAAGAGTACCACCTCGACACCATGCACTTCCAACATTCAGTGCCACCGTTGCCATGGGCTTGGCCACGTGCAGAAGGATTGCCCTAGTCAGCGGGCATACATTGCTACAGAAGATGGATACATAAGCACCTTCGACGTTCAAGATGATGAGGCAAATGATATTGATGAGGATCATGGCGTTGCATTTGGTAGTGAGGACACAACGGCCTTTAGAAACATCATTGTGTAGCGAGTACTCAGCGCACAAGTACAGCAACCTAAGAAGATCCAATGCCATAACTTGTTCCAATTTTTTTTGTCATCAACAACCGTCGCGCACGTGTCATCATTGATGGAGGTAGTTGCAACAATTTGATGAGTTATGATTTGGTCAAGAAGCTTGGCTTGGCCACATGCCCTCATCCCCATCCATATGGTATTCAATGATTTAGTGATGCGGGAAAGCTTAGGTAACACAAACCTTTAGAGTTTCTTTTTTCATTGGTACATATGTTGATTATGTTGACTGTGATGTCGTACCTATGGACGCTTGTTCTCTTTTATTGGGACGTCATTGGGAATTTGATAATGATGCTATAAACCATGGAAAAAGTTATAAATACACTTTCATATATAAAGGACAGCAATTTACTTTACTACCTATGACACCTGCTGAAATTGTACAAGCTGATAAAGAACGAGCTGCTAGTTTGCATGATAAGGAATCTGAAAATAATCAAGTTGCTAAATCTATTTACCCACCTAAAAAAGATAAGTCTGCACTAACTTTTGAGGTCGAGGGAATTAAATTAAAGGGGGGAGTTATGCTCGCAATGAAATCTGAACTTGATGAACTTTCTGATGATGATATGTGCTATGCTTTGGTATGCAAATGAGCTTTGTTTTCGCTTGATGATATTGCTAGCTCTTTGCCTCCTATTGTCACTAACATTTTCCAGCTGAGCTACCACCGGGACTTCTACCTTTGAGAGGGATAGAGCATCAAATTGATTTGATTTCCGGAGCCACATTGCCGAACCATGCTGCTTATCGCACCAATCCCGAGGAGACTAAGGAGATTCAGTGACAAGTCCAAGAACTGTTGGACCGTGGGTATGTACGTGAAAGCCTTAGTCCTTGTGTTGTTCATGTGCTTTTGGTTCCCAAGAAAGATGGTACTTGGCGTATGTGTGTTGATTGCCAAGCTATCAATAATGTTACCATTCGATATTGTCATCCTATTCTAGGCTAGATGACATGCTTGATGAGTTGTGTGGTGCTATAATTTTTACAAAGATAGACTTGCGTAGTGGTTACCACCAAATAAGAATGAAACTTGGAGATGAATGAAAAACAGCTTTTAAAACCAAATTTGGGTTATATGAGTGGTTAGTTATGTCTTTTGGTTTAACCAATGCATCTAGTACTTTCATGCGATTGATGAGTGAGGTTTTGAGGGCTTTTACTGGGCAATTTGTGGTGGTTTACTTTGATGATATATTAATTTTCAGCAAATCTTTGGATGAACATATGGAACACTTACGTGCTATTTTTATGCTTTGAGAGTTGCACGTTTGTTTGCTAATCTTGATAAGTGCCTCTTTTGCACCGATAGAGTTTCTTTCCTTGGCTATGTTGTTACTCCACAGGGAATTGAGGTGGATGCAATGAAAGTTGAGGCCATTGAGAGCTGGTCGTTGCCCCAAACCATCACACAGGTACAGAGTTTTCTTGGTCTTGCAAGTTTCTATCGCCGCTTCGTCAAAGATTTCAGCACCATTGCTGCGCCGTTTCATGAGTTGACGAAGAAAGGTGTGGTGTTTCATTGGGGAAGAGCACAAGAGGAGTCCTTTTCAACTTTGAAGTACAAGCTTACGCACGCGCCATTGCTGCAACTTCCAAACTTTGGTAAGACTTTTGAGTTAGAATGTGATGCTAGTGAAGTTGGCATTGGAGGTGTTTTGATGCAAGATGGTAAACCCGTTGTATATTTTAGTGAAAAGTTGCATGGTCCAGTTTTGCAACGTACGATAAGGAATTGTATGCTACGTGGTGTCATTATTTGTGGCCTAGAGAATTTGTTGTTCATTCTGATCATGAATCACTGAAGTATCTTCGCTCTCAAAATAATCTGAATCGTAGACATGCTAAGTGGGTTGAATTTGTTAAAACTTTTCCTTATGTTGTCAAACACAAGAAGGGGAAGGATCATGTGATTGTTGATGCTTTGTCTAGACAATATACTTTGCTATCCCAACTTGATTGTTGGATTTTTGGACTTGAATCGATAAAAAAACAATATGCGTTTGACCCTGATTTTAAAGATGTGTTGCTGAATTTAGAGAGGGGCGTGCATGGAACAAATTTGTGGTTAATGATGGGTTCTTGTTTAGAGCTAACCGCCTATGCATTTCAGTTGGTTTCGTTCATCTTTTGTTGTTACAGGAAGCGCATGAAGGAGGGTTGATTGGACATTTTGGTGCTAAGAAGACTGCGGATGTTTTGGCCTCACATTTTTTTGGCCTCATATGACGAGAGATGTTGAGAGGTTTGTTTCTCGCTACTCCACATGTCAAAAAGCTAAGTCTCACTTGAATCCACATGGGTTATACATGCCTCTTCCAGTTCCTTCTACTCCTTGGGCAGATATTTCTATTGACTTTGTTTTGGGATTGCCTAGGACTAAGAGGGGGAGTGATAGCATATTTGTTGTGGTGGATCGTTTTTCTAAGATGGCACACTTTATACCATGTCATAAGAGTGATGATGCTATACATATTGTGACCTCTTTTTCAAAGAGATTGTTCGTTTGCATGGTATGCCGTCTACTATTGTTTCAGATCGCGATGCTAAATTCTTGAGTCATTTTTGGCGGACTCTGTGGAACAAGTTGGGTATAAAATTGTACTTTGGGTATTGTGAATTATACTTTGGGTACTATGTTGAGAGCTATTTTGAACAAAAATTTGAGGATGTGGGAAGAATGTTTGCCTCATGTCGAGTTTGCAAATAATCAAGCAACACATTCTACCACCAAGGTAAGTCTATGCTTTCCAGTGTTTTATCATTAGCAGCAAGCTTTTTATTGATGTTTTCAGTTATTTTCATCTGGCCAAACACAAGTTCTCTAAGAGACGGCAGGTTATTGAAATTGCTGGAATTGAAATTGTTACCTTGTTGAGGCCTCTCAAAAGGGAGGTTTGGGCACGGATTCCAGCCTTGGTTGCCGTAGTTGTTCGGTCGGTACCCGTTATTGTTGGAGTTGTTGACGTAGTGGGCATCTTCTCGCGTTTCGGGGCAGTCATTCCCCGAATGGCCAGTGTTGCCACAGACTTCGCAGGTCATGCGAGCGTCCATGGCTTGCACCGTTTCTTGAGCAGGGGCTTCCAGTTTCTTCATCAGGAGGTCCAACTTGGCAGCGAGCATGTCCAGAGCTTCAACTTGGTGAACTCCTCGGGTCTTTGGTTGAGTCCGATCATCGGACCAACCTTGGTTCTCGACCATCTTCTCTATGAGGGCCTTCGCACGACTCTCCTCAAGAGAGAAGAACGAGCCTCCAGCAGCAGCATCCATGTACTCACGGGCATAATTTCTCAGCCCGTGATAGAAAGTTTGGATTATGAACCAACTCTGCATACTGTTTCATCTTTTAGCTGCTGGAAACTAGCTATTTTGTTCCGGAGGGCATTGGTTTTCCCAACCGGAAAGAATTTTAGCACGAAAGCGCTAGTGCATTTATCCTAGGTATCTATTGCTTCGCGGTTAGCATAAAACCATTGTTTCGCCTTGCCTAATAATGAGAATGGAAATAAATGAAGGCGAATGGCATCGATACTTACTCCGCGGATGGTGAAGGTGTTGCAAATCTCCAAGAAATGCTGGAGATGAGCATTGGCATCTTCGTGTGGCTTGCCGCAGAATGGGCTAGCCTGTACCATGTTGATGAGGGCTGGCTTCAGCTCGAAGTTACCATCTCCGACTAGCGGAGCTGGTCCGACACGTACGTTCTCGCTTAATGGAGCGGAGAACTCACGGATCGTCTTGGTTGCCATCCTCGAGGTAGCCTGGTCAACGACGGGAAGGACTGGGTTTGTCAGAAGGAGTTGCTTCTGAGGAGGTACAACACGGGGTCGTACTTTCCTCACAAGTGACTCCGGATGTTCTTGGAAGTTTGACGGTAGTTGGAAACCAGTCATGCACTGCTCTGTTCCACAAAGACCAACGAACAGAGCAAGCATAAACCCGCTTGAGTAGCGGTACTCAACTAAGATAGCTCAAGATAAAAATTCAAAAGTAATCTAGCCAAAGACGTCCCCGGCAACGGCGCCAGAAATGCTTGTTGGCACTTCTTACGATCCAATATCAGAATTGAGAATCCTGGTACTGGGGTAAGGAGTGTTTCAGTGGTTTTCCTTATGGCTTAGTAAAATATAGAAATATTCTGCAAGCGCACAGAATCACCGCTGTAGCACTTCACCTGGGAGTATCCCGTGGTATCGTAATTTATATTTCCGCAGGGAAGCTTTGGCAAGACTACTAGTGAACAGATATTCGAGACTATCAGAGAAGGGTACACAACTAAACAAGACAAGGGATAACGGTATTGGATAGGAGTGGATATACCGGACACACAGCTCAAGGGATACTCAGGTAAGGGAGAGAAGAGATAGATAGCTGGGAGGACAACGAGAAGAGATAGAGGACTCCTGGATTCTTTATCTACCTATGTCACTCTAGCTTAGAGATACAGCGGCTACAGAACCAGCACTAGGAGATCTGGGATAACTCTAATGTCTTAGCTTCGGGACAAGGGAACCGGTGAACACACAGAAAGGGATGAGAAGGGGTGCCACTATTTCCCAACTGGGGAATCCTACGGACCGGAACTAACGTGATGGGCTACGAAGACCGAAAGGGCTGTCACCACCTCCCGGCTACCACCTCCGTTGCGACGGGAATAAACTAAGGCCACTGACTAGTCTAGGAACCACTCCTACACTAGACAACGACTACTTACTCTGCTAGCAAGAGCAAGCAACCTTGTCAATACTCTTGGTGACAGTTCACCTCCAGTATCAAGCAAGATCGAAGAACCAGCCAAGACAAAGACTTAAACAAGACTACAAGCACTAGAACTATAACTGACTATAGTCTAAACAAGATATAGCTGCAACTAGGATAAAGTAGAAGCGAGATATAAATGACAAAGGCAAAGTGATAAAGATAACTATATTGATACTCAATGTCTTACAAAAGGAAAAGTAAAAGATACAAGAGCTATTACCAGAGCTTCTGAAGACGACTCCGGAACCTCCGAGGCAAGCTTGACTCAACTCTAACTCCCAACTAAACTATCCTAACTCTACTGGAATGAAAGTGGAAATGAGCTCCTTGGCTTGGTGTGTGTACAAGTGAAGTGTAAGGTCCTATATATAGTGCTCCAGGGTCGGTTCAGGTAGGGTAACGGCCAAGGGAGGGGGCAGAGGCGGTTGCCGGCCGTTTCGGCCGAGAGGGTCGGTTCGGCCGAACCCTGGCGTTCGGCCGAACGCCCGATCCACCGCCTTAGCCACCTATGGCCGAGATGCATCCCCTGGAGTTGGTTGGGCAACTGGGGGCGGTTCGGGCGAACCCCCCAGTTCGGCCGAACAGGGCTGGGAGCCCAGGCCCGCCCCCCTGCACCGCCTTCGGCTCTGGGTCCCTCCTGGGCCGGCCTCTACTGCTTGGACTTGTCTTGATTCGGCCCAGGTTGACATGTCGGTGCTCCAGGACGTGTTGGCGGTCGTCCACGTGTCGTGCATCGTGTTTGATTGGTCATCGGTGACATGGACGGCTCCTGGTGGTCTGTACGGCTAAGGGGGGTAACCGGCCGAACGGAGTCGTTCGGCCGATTCGGTCATTTTTGGCCCCAATAGCGCGTATTTGTCGTAGTTGTACCTGCACAAGTGACACTCACCAAAACTCATGGAACTTTATTAGAAATAAAACCTAAGTACACGGAATGTTGCATATAACCTCATTTATTCCCGAGTATTGGTGGTCGGATTTGGGCTGTAACGACCGCCAACAGAGAGGACCAGCAAGGGCGTGCAAGTCAAGATAGAGGCCCAAATCAACTCGACTTCGCGCCCACCTCGGAGTCTAGGAGCGGTCAGCGCTAAATCAGATGCCCAAGTCGCATACGGGCTTGGATTTGGACGTTCTTTATATGCTTGGAAACCTAAGAAGATAATCTTTGAAGTGGCACTGGTCTCATTCAAAATTCGTTCGGAGTCATCGGGAATAGACAAAACAAGTTGACGTCCAGAATCTATTTCGGTGCTGCGTCGCCGTATTTTGGCCTTTGGGCTGTGTATCATGTTGAGCCCAATAGGGGCGCGTCCAGGGGGTCGACCATGACCCTAGACTCCTTCAAACAGTAGCTGCCGCCCAAGTTAGGGTTTGGGTTTTGCTTAGATCAATTCTGTCAAGAACAGTGTTGCCGCTCGTCGGTTTGTGAGACCCCAACTTCGTGAGTTTAATCATACATCTGCAATTGTGTTGCAATCTTTCTCGTTCTTACTTGTGTTCTTTAATTCGCAGGCAAGGATTAGCCTTTTGGGTGAGGTCAACCATGCAATGCCGGTTGATAACCTGAGGAGACGTGGTGCTGCGATTGCGGGGTTCGGAACGTGTTGTTCGGAAGCCGGATCGATTTGAGTCATGACTCCATCAAATCGAGAGTTATCAGAACCTTTCGGAAGATCGGGAAACCCTAGTTTCCATCACAAATATAGGTTTCTAAGATCTTGCATACTAGGGTTTCAGGTAACTCCTAGAAATGTAATTCCACAAGCATAACAACATATGTAAACAGAAGCCATTGCATAAATTTCAAATATAGGATCAATGCTCCGGTACTTGCCTTCCTCACCGGCCTTGGGCCCGTGCGATCATTGTCTCGGGTCTTGCTAAGCAATTTGGGTCACATGTATTTGAGCTTCACGCGGCTCACTATCGGACTCGACCACCAACTCATAGTCACCCTCAGCTAGAGAGGTATCTATATCACATGAGATATATATGTGTGAGCTCAAGAATGGTTATGCTGAAAATGCATATATGATGCTTATGACTGCAGTAACTCAATCATACAAGCAAATATAAACATGAATGCAATGCAAAAACCTAGCCTAATGAGTGATTAACTAGTTTCTTTTAGTGTTTACCGACTAGGTTAAGATTTACTCTTCGGTAGAAAGGTTAAGTTAATAAGTTTCATAACAATTCTTGTCTGGAGTACTTCCTTCATCAACTCTAGTTAAAAAGTTACATGAAGTTCATTAAAGTAGTTTTTGTATATTTGACAACAATTCATAGCATGCACAAAGAAAATCATGAACTAGTACTTGCAAGCTTCCAAAAATTACTAAACAAAAAGGAAATCTTGTTCACGATATACATAAACTAATTGGACAGCAAAACATGTAGAAATAGAATTTTATTTATTCAACTTAAATTATTTCCTAGCTATGCTACTTTTCACATTAAATAGAAAAACTGAAGTAAATGATAAGCAAACAACTTGAAATTTTCTGGAGATGCTCTACTGCCTATACAAAGCAAGATCAACAGGTTCAAGTTCACATAAATGAAATTTCACCATGTAATAAAAATTACGCAAAGTTTTGGCCTAACAATTTTTATCTGGAGTTAAAGGTAAGCAGTGACATTTGGGTTTTGCCGGAAATTAAACATGAGCAGAATAAGCCTACTATGAATGTATCAGCATTTTATCACAAGCACAGAATTTATGAAAAATCGTATAAGATCTGCTAGCTAGTGAAGCAATAAATCCATAACTTAGCACAGAACAACATGCAAGATCTCAACTTTGCTCAGTGGTTCCAAAATGATGAAATGCAGCTTGAGACTAAAAATTAGAGCATTTCAACTAGGTTTACTATTTATTCCAATTTTCAATGTTTAAACATAGCAAAAATAATAAATTTTGCAAGAATAGCATGTATATAGAAATAAAATGCATAAACAAGTATTTCTATTTACATGTAACATAGAAAAATTTATTTCACAAATTTATCGTGCACAGAACAATATATATGAATTTCTTAGCTATCAAACACACATGCAATTATAAATTCATAAACTGGTAGGAAACTCAACTTGTTGTACATGCATGCTACTCCACTAAGTAGATCAAGTGCCTAGAAGTACAATGCAACAATATTTACCTTTTTAGCTTATATATACAATTTATTATGCAATAAACATGGTGAAAGGCACACATGCAAAGCAAAAAATAATTTCGTACAAAAAATACATTTTTCATGCATTCATGTTAGTTTACTGGAAAGAGGATTTCACAAGGAGTTCAAAAAAATTGGATTGGTCATTCTTGGATTTTTCTAAATATTGGCGATTTTTGAAAGATCAACTCAAAAAACAACAAAAACAACCCTGAAAACAAGAGGATCTACCCCTTGACTAAAGGGTTAATTCAAATCTAGCCCCTAGAAATCACAAACTAGCCCCTGGAAATTTACAAACAAGTCCTATAGTTTTGACCGCGGTTTTGCAAGGAGGATCCTGCAAGTTTTGAAATCACCTCAAACAAGCTCGTGGAAATTTCCCCATAAGCCCCTAGCTTTTCTTTTTCTTTTACAAACAGGTCCTCGACCTCGGCTGAACAGTGAACTTGCCGGCCAGCGCTTGGCCGTTGTGGCTACCCAACGACGACGAGAACACCACCATGAGCTTCCCTACCCTGATGAACACCCTACCCTAGCCCTATTGAGCCCTATTGCGCGGGAGAGCACCCGTCACACCATCCATGGCAGACCGGCAGTCCCGTGCACGGTGGCGCTAGTGATGGAGCTGTGACGGCGGCTCCAAAGCGAGTGCGCGAACACACACACACACCACATATTGTGACATCCAGGCGATTACTACTTCTAAACAAGATTAGCACAAGCTTCAACCCAAATGATGGTTTAGAAGGTAGCAAGCTCAAGTTTTCAAATAAAGGTAAATTTGGAGAAATTCAAATTTGAAATGTAAATTTGGAAGAAATTTGGCAAAAAGATGGAAAATAAGGGATGATGTGCCAAATTCAAAGGAAACACTAGTTTGAAAGTATTGGATGGCATTTGGACTATAAAAACATAGGCAAGTTTCAGTTTGGAGAAATTTTTGGTTTATTTTAGTTATTAGGATTGTTGGATCAAAACAGCGTCGTGAAGCTCTTTTGAACTCAAAATTTGGAGGGAGTTTGTGAATAGAGTTTGGTCAAGCAATGGCAAAATGGAAACTTGGGACTTTACACTACAACATGGAGTACTTCATGATCAAAGAATGTACTATTTGCTATTTGATTCGCAGGATCAAGGAGTGAATGGTGTACTATTTTGGTCAGTTCTTTAACTGACGACAATGAACTTTAGGTTCAGTAACCCCCCAAATGTTCAGGGCTCAAGATCTCTCAAACTATGGAGCATTGCACCCAACTTTATACATGAAAGCATGAAATTTTGATTAAGCTTGACCGAGCACTTTATACATGAAATCATGTCTTTGGATCAAAGATTTAGAGCAAGTAAAAGAAGAAAAAGGGAGGAACGGAGAGCAAAGTCGGCAGAGAGCTGCCTGCTTGCTTGCCACTGATGTCGTGCGACAATTTAGATCTTACCATGTGCCTGCAAGCATGAGGACCAGCACATCTAGACAAGCTCGAGGTGACCAATTTAATCACGGCAAAAACTTTGTGTATATATCAAGCCGATCGTCATCTCCTCCTCGTCACCGTTCCTGCGCTCACCTTCGTCATTGCCACTCCTCGCCGTTGATTCATCGCCTTCATCCAGCCATGGTGCAATTCCGTCCACCCACAGTACCGCCACCTTCCCAGCTACGGCCCTGACCACTTCAAGTTCAACCATCAGCTCCACCATCGCCGTACGCCGTCGTCTTCAACCTCTCACCGCCGCCGACCCCCTTTCATGTGAGCTCTCGAAGGGAGCTAGGTTAGAGCGTTGTAAGGTTCTTGGTGAGCTTTCTGTCAGGTTTGCTAGGTCGTAGTGGTGCTCTAGAGTCCGTTCTCGGCCTTGGCACAAGCGCCGCCGCAGAGCGCGGCCGCGCCATGGTAGTTATCGAAGGGAGCTATGCTCCGGCACGGGGCACGCCTTGATGCTAGTGGATCACGTAGAGGAGGTCGTGGCGAAGCTATAGCGCCACTTCAAGTTGTCGTAGTCACTGTCGTTGAGTCGGCCGACGAGCCCGAGCGGAGCGCCACCGCTACCATCGTCGCGTCGCCGAACGGTCACCTTTGGTAGGGGTTTTACCCATGGGAGTTCTTGGCGTGGTGAGGAGAGTCTGTTGGGCATGGTCTCGTCGCCGGAAACCTCGCCGCCGGTGAGATTAGGCCAGTCCGCCGCCGCCGGCCATGGTTTAAGGTTGGAGGGACCTCATTGCAAAGAAGAAGAAAATTCTAGGGGGCTACTAGAGAAAATGCTAAGTGAGGCGCGGGAGGAGTTGTTTGCGAAGATTTAATCTTTGCAGGAGGTTATTTGCAAAACTATTTTGTTTAATTGTTTTCTTTTTGTTTTAAAAAGCTGTAGTCTTGTTTTAATTGCTATAATTTCTATAAGTGTCCAAAATTAGTGAAACTAATTTTGTTAGCTTTGTTAGATTTTTCTTTATACCATAAAAATGATAAACTTTAGAAATAGCATAATAAATTTTAAAGGGTATTTATATGCTTTCCTTTTTAAAGTTATTTAGGTAAATAAATGGGTTTTTAATTAAATAAAATTTGAATAATCTTTTAAACATCTTGAATAATTGAAATAAATGGGATAAATTATTTTTAAATATAAAAATAATTTCTCTAATTCTTTTAAATTTATAAAATACCTTTTTATTTAGATTAAAAATTGGGAAAAAATACTAATAAGGTTTATAAAGGTACTTCCTAGTTTTGGCTTGCAACTTTATCGTGAAGGAAAGTTGTATAGCTAGCTTTTTCTAAATTGTGCATATTGCATTCATGGCATGTAGATACCGAGTCTGTGGAGTCAGAAATACATCAAGATTCAGCCGAAGGAATC
The DNA here is from genome assembly GCA_033239725.1 of Echinochloa phyllopogon. Classification (NCBI taxonomy): domain Eukaryota; kingdom Viridiplantae; phylum Streptophyta; class Magnoliopsida; order Poales; family Poaceae; genus Echinochloa; species Echinochloa phyllopogon. The sequence goes on along the minus strand of BTCW01000014.1, from coordinate 31,157,351 downwards.
CAAGGAATACGAGGAGGTGATCGTGGCGAATCCGAAGCCTAAAGTTGCTACTAACGACCCTAACCTTGTTACTAATCCAGGCAAGCCCCGGAGCATCTACGCCTACTATTTTACTTATTATTTCATGCGTCCAAACTATTTCATTATATGTATTACGTCTAGGAGTTGTTATGAAACCTCTTTGTATGCATGACATCCTTGATTAAGGATAACTTTGTCACCTCTTCAAAAGAATTATAAAACCTGCTTAGACAAGCTTAGTAGTTGTTTACCATGCAATCATAGCATCAATCTTTATGATAACGACACATAAAATATGGATTTTGCTTGGTAAGCCGGAGGTTATTTGCAAAACTATTTTGTTTAATGTTTTCTTTTTGTTTTCAAAAGCTGTAATCTTGTTTTAATTTCTATAATTTCTATAAATTTTGTTAGCTTTGTTAGATTTTTCTCTATACTTTAAAAATGATAATCTTTAGAAATAGCAAAATAAATTTTAAAGGTTATTTATATGCTTTCCTTTTTAAAGTTATTTTGGTAAATAAATGGGGTCTGAATTAAATAAATTTTGAATAATCTTTTAAAATTCTTGAATTAATGAAATAAATAGGATAAATTACTTTTAAATATAAAAATCATTTCTTTAATTCTTTGAAATTTGTAAAATACCTTTTTGTTTAGATTAAAAATTGTGAAAAATACTAATAAGGTTTATAAAGGTACTTCCTAGTGTTGGCTTGCAACTTTATCGTGAAGGAAAGTTGTATAGCTAGCTTTTTCTAAATTGTTCATATTGCATTCATGGCATCTAGATACCGAGTCTGTGGAGTCGGAAATACATCAAGATTCAGCCGAAGGAATCCCAGGAATACGAGGAGGTGATCGTGGCGAATCCGAAGCCTAAAGTTGCTACTAACGACCCTAGCCTTGTCACTAATCCAGGCAAGCCTCAGAGCATCTACGCCAACTATTTTACTTATTATTTCACGCGTCCAAACTATTTCAGTATATGCATTAAGTCTAGGAGTTGTTATGAAACCCCTTTATATGCTTGACATCCTTGTTTAAGGATAACTTTGTCACCTCTTCAAAAGAATTATAAAACCTGCTTAGACAAGCTTAGTAGTTGTTTACCATGCAATCATAGCATCAATCTTTATGATAACGACACATAAAATATGGATTTTGCTTGCTAAGCCGGAGGTTATTTGCAAAACTATTTTGTTTAATTGTTTTCGTTTTGTTTTAAAAAGCTGTAATCTTGTTTTAATTGCTATACTTTCTATAAATTTTGTTAGCTTTGTTAGATTTTTCTCCATACTTTAAAAATGATAAACTTTAGAAATAGCAAAATAAATTTTAAAGGTTATTTATATGCTTTCCATTTTAAAGTTATTTAGGTAAATAAATGGGGTTTTAATTAAATAAATTTTGAATAAACTTTTAAAAACCTTGAATAATTGAAATAAATGGGATAAATTATTTTTAAATATAAAAATAATTTCTCTAATTCTTTTCAATTTATAAAATACCTTTTTATTTAGATTAAAAATTGGGAAAAATACTAATAAGGTTTATAAAGGTACTTCCTAGTTTTGGCTTGCAACTTTATCGTGAAGGAAAGTTGTATAGCTAGCTTTTTCTAAATTGTGCATATTGCATTCATGGCATATAGATACCGAGTCTGTGGAGTCAGAAATACATCAAGATTCAGCCGAAGGAATCCAAGGAATACGAGGAGGTGATCGTGGCGAATCCGAAGCCTAAAGTTGCTACTAACGACCCTAACCTTGTTACTAATCCAGGCAAGCCCCGGAGCATCTACGCCTACTATTTTACTTATTATTTCATGCGTCCAAACTATTTCATTGTATGTATTACGTCTAGGAGTTGTTATGAAACCTCTTTGTATGCATGACATCCTTGATTAAGGATAACTTTGTCACCTCTTCAAAAGAATTATAAAACCTGCTTAGACAAGCTTAGTAGTTGTTTACCATGCAATCATAGCATCAATCTTTATGATAACGGCACATAAAATATGGATTTTTCTTGGTCAGCCGGAGGTTATTTGCAAAACTATTGAAACGAACCGGATTCTTGAAACTGAGAATCCGACTCCCTGTGCCATTGTGATAGTCCCAGAATCAACAGCTATCACGTACAGAACTCATTTCAGCCGAATATCACATCCATACTTCGATAAACATGACTGCATTCATTATTTACATATCAAAGTACGAGATCAGTACATGCCACTTGGGCCACATCGACAAGCGGAAACACCTACGCAGCGGTAGCTAGGTCTTCAAGTCTTCATCTTCGGTCTTCCCCACAGGCATCCTTGAGCGAAGCACGTAACCCTCCAAAGCAGAGATGTACTTGCCACATGAAAGCTCTAGAACTTTCCCCAAGGAAATGGGACAGGTCCACATCACTAACCATATATATGCAAGCTTTAAAGTGGCCTAGACTAGGGTATAACATATTCAAGGTATGTAAGCTGGGGTTTTCCTATGCGCGCAGCAGTAATAACCAAGTTCATCTCATCTCCATACACCTTTCCTCACCAGCACACACACTCCCCAAAACCAACCATTATCCTCACATCCGCATCGGGCTCGTTCTGCCGCAACAGGTTCCCGCAATATCATCCACCAACTCCTTTCATTCACTAGTCGACACGGTGAGCTCCCTCCCCACCTGCCTCAACAGCAAACGCTGGACCAATCTCTCATAACCCAAGCCAAGGTAGAGGTAAGAAAGCAAAATCCCATGCTAATCAGGAAAAGCCAAATGAAGGATCATCCGTGACCGTGGACACGGCTATACGTATAGTTTTCACTCTATAGAGGTTGCGCTCCAGGAACCACCCGGGCTGTAGTTGGGGATCAGCCAACTTGAGACACAGCCCACAGCAAAGACCCTAAAGAGTAACGATACCATCCTGCTTCCCTGGGCTCGGGAAACATCTGCACGCTAACATCTGCCCCAGGGATGTGAAACCTTCCCACCCGGGCCAGTCGGGGGCTGTGGTAAATCAGGGATAGTACGCCGCAACGAGTCCCCCTTACACATATCAAACTCGAATCTCCTACAGTCCTGGTACCGCAGTCAGTAGGCTTGCTGGAACCCTCCCCATACTGTGTAGATGGTGAGCACTGTAAATTCCAACGTCCGGGTCATCCCGATACGGCCCTTAATTGTCGGCAAGGCGAGTATCAGCGTCAAAGCGATCCGCCGCAACGGTCCGCAATCGGCACCCATTACAGGTATGGCCGCCCAAACTCCTCAAAAGTAACCAAAGTAACCATGTACCCACAACAGGTACTCCGTAGGAACTGTCCGAGTGCAGTTCCCAAGCACCCCGATCAAACGATCGGGTTGTTATCACTCGCCTCCACCGCCTAGCTGCACTACTCCTCCCAAGCCACCCAACTCACGCCAAGAAGATCAATCACAACCATCCCAACACATGCAAGCATAGCATTCTCATAAAGTGGATAATAGGTAGCAAGGAAACAGGGTAGATAAATGGCAGTGCAGGCATATCATCATCATGCGAGTAAAGTAAAGCGCTAGCATACTAGTTGCATGTCTACTAGGTATTTCAGAGAATGGTTGTGCATGAACCTGGAGCATAGTCCATATCTTCATCTTCTTCCTTCACGTAGTCAAAGACGAGGTCGACGAAGTCGTCCGAGTCTTCCGAGGATCCTAATAATCGGATTACAAATAACAACGATAACTAAGCAAATGAACTCCAACAGAAGAAGCAAAGAAGAAGCAAACAACACCAAACTCTACACTAACGCGTAGGACATGATTTTAGAAAAATATAGAAACTGGTTTCATATTTTTCTGAGCTACAGTTAATTTATTAGGATTTTTCAAAGGTTAAAACAATTTCTAAAACTATTAATTTAATTCCGAAAAAGAAAAACAGCAAACAGTCACCGGCTGACGTCAGCAGTGGGCCCGGCTGACATCAGCGTTGACTTGGTCAACGGGGTCAAAGGTCAGCGGTCAACGAAGTCAACGGGTCAGTGGTCCCACCGGTCAGCCTCTGCCAGCCTATGACAGGTGGGCCCCTTTGGTCAGCAGGTTAACTCGGAAAAAGTAAAAGGAAGGTTAGACGGGCCGGCTCAGGTTAGTTAGATGGGCCGGCTCTAGGCCAAAAGCGACGGGCCGGCCCATGGGAGCTGGCTTGCGGCTTGGTTAGGTGTGGCTGCTGGGATTTTCTGCGGGTTAGGTTGTGGCGCGATGGTGTGGTCCGCCCTGTGGCCGGCTGCACGCGAACTGGGGCGGTGCGGCGCGACGACGACCAACGATGGCTCAACGACGGCGAGGTTAGCAACAGAAAGGCTCGACGGCGGCGCGCGGGGTCTCAGCATTCCGAGCCCGCGGCGGCGGTGGAGATGTTCGAAGTTAGCGCACGTACGCGGCGTGGCGCGCACGGCTCAACGCGGCGGCGGTGCGACGGGGAACTCCGGCAACACGGTTCCGCGGCGGCGCTGGGTCTCGGCTGGGTTAGCGTGCGTGTGCGCGACCACCAACTCATGCTGGGCCGCGCCACGGCTCGGCGACGAATGGGTGCGCGTGCGCATGCTCGTGGTTGCCCACGACCACGGCACGGCCTCGGCTCGCGCGCGGTGGCCGGTGTTCGGGTCCGCGGCGGCGTTGGCTGCGAGCAAAAGGCGACGGCGGGTTGCGCAAGGTTCAGCGGCGACGGGTCCCTGCACAAGAGATGGCCGCGGCTCGAAGACCGGGTCCCAGAAGGCTGGCGCGGCGGCGGCGCTGTAGACACGGCTCGAAGGCTGGGTCAGCTGGGCGTTCCATCGAACAGGTTGGGGGCGACGGTTGGTGCGGGCGTTGTTGCTGCAAAGAAGGGGCAGCGGCTTGGGCATTCCATCGAGCACCTCGTGGGCGTCCAGAACTGCAGCTTGGTGTAGTCGTTCCTGGCCATGGCGGTGGTTGTCTTGGCTCGATGTAGTTGTGGACGACCAGAGCTTGGCTTGGTGTAGTTGTCGCTATCCAGAACGGCTGCTCGGTGCAGACAAGTCCAAGCGGCCGCTGCACGACATCAGGGACAGCTTCGCCTCTTCCGCGCGTTCAGGTCCCCTTGCAGCCTTCTCCCTCCCATCGTTCTCCCTGCGCTCCGTGGCTTCGTGATGGCGAGCTCCATCCAGCAGATCACAGGTGCGGAGGCTCCATAGACGGGGTCGGTGGCTGCTTGTTGCAGCACGAGAGGTGGTGGAGAGATTAGAGAGCTACAGGGGCTCTGCTGCCTGCGATTTGGCAAGGAGAGGCAGGCTGCAGCTGCCTGGGTTACTTCGGTGGAGGAAATTGGAGAGAGGAGCAGCAGAGGCAGTTCGTGAGGAGAGATAGGCTGTTGGTTGTTTAGCTCGGAGGAGATCAGGGGGCTTGTGCTGCTTGCTGGTGCTTGCTCGGTGGATGAACAGAGGGAGAAATCAGGGAGGAGAGATCGAGTGGAGAGAGCAAGCAGCTTTGCTTGTTCTTGCGGGAGAAGAAAGAAGAGAGCAGAGAGAAAGGCTGCAGCGTTCATTGCTTCGGGTGGAAGAAAAGAGCAGAGGAAGGAGAGCTGGCGGCGGCGGCTTGGGAGAGGGGAAAGAGAGAGAGAGGGTTAGATATTTATGGTAGGTGGTTAGGGTTAGGGGTAGATTAGATGAGCTCATAAATGGGCCACAAATTTTGGGCCAGATTATTAATAACCAACAAAATAAATTAATAACAATTTATTTTGTAACTTGATACAAATGAATTAGACTGATTTTCTAGGAACGAATTAATTAGCACAGAACTAATTCGAGAAGCCAGAAAATAAAGCCATAATTCAAATGAAGCCCATAGAAATTTAATACAAATGAATTAGACCAATTTCCGATATCAAATCAATTAGCATGGAATTGATTCGAAGAGTCGGAAAATTATGCCATAATTCATTTAATCAAATTCCAGAGCACAGAGAGATTGAGATGGCTGAGATAATTAGCGGGACGGGTTAGTTGGTTAATTAGCAGGCTTCAATTAGCACGCTGGGGGCTGATCGAGGTTAGGACAGTTAGCGGTTAGAGCCCGAGAATTAGTTGTTAGCTTTAGATTTAATTTGAATTTAGAATTCAAATTAAACCACACTCAAAGAACCAAGAAACCAACTAAGAGCCAAATCACACTAGTATTAAATTGTCCTTAGCACACAAAGGAATTTTATTAGTTTAATTACTAGGAATTTGGAGAGAGCACAAGAAGACAGCCTTATGATTATGAGCAAAGCACATCAAGCACGAATTTTTTTTTTGAAATCCACATTTTTAACATTCCAGAAAATCTGGGATGTTACAGTCCTCCCCCCTCACAAGAATCTCGTCCTCGAGATTAAAGCTGCACTGGGGTCAGGCGAGGGTACTTCACTTCTTCAGCTTGTGCACATACTCTTGTATTCCAATGTCGATACGATTACTCTTCCAAAGGACATTGATATCCATTGACTATTCATTCAAATACTATCTCTTGGAGATCCTTCCAATATTTAAATCCGTTTCTCATGGGCAGTCTTCAAAACATGTGTCTTTGTCGGGCCCTTCCCATTCTGGTATTAGTATGCAATCCTTTGTCTTGAAGCCATGATGCTCAGGGTCTTTTTCCGAGATGGATTTTAAATCTGCGGGCTAGAGTTCCAATATATAAGTTACTCTTGTCTAGCCTCCTTTACGCTGGCATTAATTATCTTGAGTTAATATCCATGTGATCCTTAGAGCTTATCCCCAAAATTATTCCAAACCTCGAATTTGAGGTTAACTCCTTATCAGCTTACCTCTTTTATGCTATTAAATGCATTCCAAATTGTTTCCCTGACCTTAGCCATTTCTCATGGCATCCTTTTTATATTTTCCTAATCCAAGCAAGTACGATTCTCCCACTTTTGTTATCTTATAGGGAGTCGTATATCAATTGCCTAGCATAGTTCCTTATGTCAACATTTCTTAGTTTGCTAGGTCCAATAATGGTGATTAGATTTTTGTATACGACAAGGACTTATCCAAATTTTGTCGCATACGAACGCTCTTATGTTCGGCGTATTGGCCTATATCTTCTGAACTTAACTAACTTGTCCATTTATCCAAAAGGCCATGGACCGGATACTGATCAAATCTTATTCCACGTGGTGCCTTTCTTATCGATTCTAGGAGCTGCTAGCTATTCTTAAGTCTCAATTCATTTAACTCACTTGCATCCTTGGTGCTCCTTAGTATCCTATCAATTGATCCAAGCAATCTTCTTTAATTCTGTGCCCATCTTAGGCACGTTGAACATATATATCTTCTCTCATGTTCCATATGAACTTTAACTGGGTTTCCAATGAGCCAGTGTTGCCACACCTTCATGGCACATGTTCCAACTCAAATTGTTCCTCCTAGGGACTCGATAGTTTCTCATGGTTCCATGAGCTATCCCATGGTATAAGAAACATCTTTATTTCTTTGCTTGGTTCCCCTTTGTTTGTCCTTATCTTCAAGGTTCTCACATCAATATTGGGCCGCAAGTTCATCAAGGTTACTCAATCCTAGGGTCAGTTTGTTTCCCTTAGAAGCTTGTCCTTGAATCCATATTTACATACCTACTTCAAGGTTACTTAAGTAATCCATTCGTAGGTTTAGCACATCTAGGAGCTAATGTCCTTGTTGGAGTGCCAGTATTATCCAACATATCCATTCTTCTTGTGATTCCAAATGCTAGAGTGCTAGCATTAATTGACTTATCCAATCTATCTTGTGATTCCAAATACTATGTATGGTTACTTCCCATCCATAGTGGTCCATAGTTTAAGAGGGGTCATCACTAACACCCTCAATAGTGTAAGTATGGAGAAAGGTTAAATTCTCCAACGAAGTCTCACACTTGTTTAATTATTTATCCAATTTCTCAATCTTAATATCCTCAGGTGTGCCACTCGCACACCGTTCATATGCTTACACGTACTCAGGATAGATGATGTTTTCACTTGTGAACACCATCACAACTTAACCAATCTCCCTTCTCATTACTCTTGTTCAGGGATAGTTTGGACATTTGTCGGTCCTTGGAGTAGATCATGGTCTTAGACAAATCCCATTATCTTATTCTTATTGATGGCATTCTCGACTTATAACTATCCTGGGAAAGTGGCTTCTTTTGTATCCAACCAATTCTTCTGCTCTTGCTAGGAAGGTTTGACCCTGAGCAGTTCAGAGAGCAATAGTTCCTTGTGTTCATACTCCTTGCTTAGTCCTTTTCCCAAATGGGTAGGAGGTTCCAACAACTAGGTCTGATATCACTTGTCCAGTAGTTCATGGAGTCACTCTTTATTTCGTTAAGTGTTGTTGTCCAGTAGACTCTCTTTGCTGTTAGGACTAATCCAAAAGTAGGTTCAGCATGAACTCCATATCTCTATCTGATTTTTAGACCTAGTACCTTTATTCTGCTGATATAGTCAGATAGAAAACACATCCTTCGATGATTCTTCTTGTGTTGCTTATAATTCCAACAACACAGTCTTAAGTGTGGAAGTTAACTTATTCTAGGATGACAACTCATGAACCATAACTTGTATCCATCGAGTTTGATCATCCAATCCATATCCAAGAGTTACCATAACTCCTTCGAGTTGAGGTAAGGTCTTCCACATTCTAATGGTACTTCTTTATTACCATAGTCTGGTATTCAAGGGGGTAATTCCAAAATAGACACTCTTGTTTCTATACCTCCATTATCATGGAGTTCTTCATGAAGCCTCAACAGCTCTCATCGATGTTCAAATACCAGGATGTAAGGCATGGTTCTCTACATAGCTTCCAAGGTCAACTTGATGCGTTGTTGTTAGACAAGTCTTCATTCTTTAACTGAATCTTCAAACTAGTAGCTTCATGATCTTTCATTTGCAGCATGATCTGTGGGAGCTGAAGTACTTAGTTGAAATCTCATAGGCTTGTTGATCCGTCGAATGTACTTCTGTTTCGTCCGTAGAATTGAGTATCGACTTTTAGTTATTCTGATCTTATTCCTTGATAATGATCCAAGGTACTCAACTATGCTTAACCAATCCTATGCTTCCACTTGATAATGCCAAGGTGTACATGGAGAGTTCCAACTTCTTGACATCTGACTTCTCGTTCGTCAACTTATTCCAATACCCACATGGTATCTTGTTCCAAAATCTTGAGCTTCAGCGCCACGGTGATGAAGTCCTTTTGAGTCACTTGAGTTACGGATGGTTGACTTGCTTCAGCATTCACACTTGTTCTTCAAAACCAAGTGGAGGTCTCATCTAGGTTTGAAAGGCACTAAAGCTATCTATAGAGTTGCATGACTCAAAAACAACACTAAGAGCTACACTCAATAGGAACAACAAAAAGAACGAGAACAACCTCAAGAAGCAATCACTCAAACATTCATTACAACCTAGACACAGGTGCTATCTCAAGGCAACTCGCAAAACCTAGAGATAAGGCACATCTACTCGCATGAGTATATCGTAGGCATACCAGAGGGTGGTCAAAACTACTGCTTCTGCCAAGCAATGGTTGTTAGTAAGTCAGTAGCAAAAGTCAAGGATAGATGAGCGAACAGTGGTTCAAGGTATCATACTAAATAGTTCAAGGGGGTATATATACAAAGGACTCAGTTAGAGGTTCCTGAACTAGTTTTCCATTCTAGGGTTACGCACTACGGTCAAGTATGGCTCTGATACCAACTGAAACGAACTGGATTCTTGAAACTGAGAATCCAACTCCATGTACCATTGTGATAGTCCCAGAATCAACAGCTATCACATACAGAACTCATTTCAGCCGAATATCACATCCATACTTCGATAAACATGACTGCATTCATTATTTACATATCAAAGTACGAGATCAGTACATGCCACTTGGGCTACATCGACAAGCGGAAACACCTACGCAGCGGTAGCTAGGTCTTCAAGTCTTTATCTTCGGTCTTCCCCACAGGCATCCTTGAGCGAAGCACATAACCCTACAAAGCAGAGATGTAGTTGCCACCTGAAAGCTCCAGAACTGTCCCCAAGGAAATGGGACAGGTCCACATCACCATCCATATATATGCAAGCTTTAAAGTGGCCTAGACTAGGGTATAAAATATTCAAGGTATGTAAGCTGGGGTTTTCCTATGCGCGCAGCAACAATAACCAAGTTCATCTCATCTCCATACACCTTTCCTCACCAGCACACACACTCCCCAAAACCAACCATTATCCTCACATCCGCATCGGGCTCGTCCTGCCGCAACAGGTTCCCGCAATATCATCCACCAACTCCTTTCACTCACTAGTCGACACGGTGAGCTCCCTCCCCACCTGTCTCAACAGCAAACGCTGGACCAATCTCTCATAACCCAAGCCAAGGTAGAGGTAAGAAAGCAGAATCCCATGCTAATCAGGAAAAGCCAAATGAAGGATCGTCCGTGACCGTGGACACGGCTATACGTATAGTTTTCACTCTGCAGAGGTTGCGCTCCAGGAACCACCCGGGCTGCAGTTGGGGATCAGCCAACTTGAGACACAGCCCACAGCAAAGACCCTAAAGAGTAACGATACCATCCTGCTTCCCTAGGCTCGGGAAACATCTGCACGCTAACATCTGCCCCAGGGATGTGAAACCTTCCCACCGGGGCCAGTCGGGGGCTGTGGTAAATCAGGGAGAGTACGCCGCAACGAGTCCCCCTTACACATATCAAACTCGAATCTCCTACAGTCCTGGTACCGCACTCAGTAGGCTTGCTGGAACCCTCCCCATACTGGGTAGATGGTGAGCACTGTAAATTCCAACGTCCGGGTCATCCCGATACGGCCCTTAATTGTCGGTAAGGCGAGTATCAGCGTCAAAGCGATCCGCCGCAATGGTCCGCAATCGGCACCCATTACAGGTATGGCCGCCCAAACTCCTCAAAAGTAACCAAAGTAACCATGTACCCGCAACAGGTACTCCGTAGGAACTGTCCGAGTGCAGTTCCCAAGCACCCCGATCAAACGATCGGGTTGTTATCACTCGCCTCCACCGCCTAGCTGCACTACTCCTCCCAAGCCACCCAACTCACGCCAAGAAGATCAATCACAACCATCCCAACACATGCAAGCATAGCATTCTCATAAAGTGGATAATAGGTAGCAAGGAAACAGGGTAGATAAATGGCAGTGCAGGCATATCATCATCATGCGAGTAAAGTAAAGCGCTAGCATACTAGTTGCATGTCTACTAGGTATTTCAGAGAATGGTTGTGCGTGAACCTGGAGCATAGTCCATATCTTCATCTTCTTCCTTCACGTAGTCAAAGACGAGGTCGACGAAGTCGTCCGAGTCTTCCGAGGATCCTAATAATCGGATTACAAATAACAACGATAACTAAGCAAATGAACTCCAACAGAAGAAGCAAAGAAGAAGCAAACAACACCAAACTCTACACTAACGCGTAGGTCATGATTTTAGAAAAATATAGAAACTGGTTTCATATTTTTCTGAGCTACGGTTAATTTATTAGGATTTTTCAAAGGATAAAACAATTTCTAAAACTATTAATTTAATTCCGAAAAAAGAAAAACAGCAAACAGTCACCGGCTGACGTCAGCAGTGGGCCCGGCTGACATCAGCGTTGACTTGGTCAACGATGTCAAAGGTCAGCGGTCAACGAAGTCAACGGGTCAGTGGTCCCACCGGTCAGCCTCTGCCAGCCTATGACAGGTGGGCCCCTTTGGTCAGCAGGTTAACTCGGAAAAAGAAAAAGGAAGGTTAGACGGGCCGGCTCAGGTTAGTTAGATGGGCCGGCTCTGGGCCAAAAGCGACGGGCCGGCCCATGGGAGCTGGCTTGCGGCTTGGTTAGGGTTAGTGGCGCGGTGGACGCGGTCCACCATAAACCGAGAGGCAGGTCTACATGCGTCGGGTTCACGGGATCAGGTGTGGCTGCTGGGATTTTCTGCGGCTTAGGTTGTGGCGCGATGGTGTGGTCCGCCCTGTGGCCGGCTGCACGCGAACTAGGGCGGTGCGGCGCGACGACGACCAACGATGGCTCAACGACGGCGAGGTTAGCAACAGAAAGGCTCGACGGCGGCGCGCGGGGTCTCAGCATTCCAAGCCCGCGGCGGCGGTGGAGATGTTCGAAGTTAGCGCGCGTACGCGGCGTGGCGCGCACGGCTTAACGCGGCGGCGGTGCGACTGGGAACTCCGGCAACACGGTTCCGCGGCGGCGTTGGGTCTCGGCTGGGTTAGCGCGCGTGTGCGCGAGCACCAACTCATGCTGTGCCGCGCCACGGCTCGGCGACGAATGGGTGCGCGTGCGCGTGCTCGTGGTTGCCCACGACCGCGGCACGGCCTCGGCTCGCGCGCGGTTGCCGGTGTTCCGGTCCGCGGCGGCGTTGGCTGCGAGCAAAAGGCGACGGCGGGTTGCGCAAGGTTCAGCGGCGACGGGTCCCTGCACAAGAGATGGTCGCGGCTCGAAGACCGGGTCCAGAAGGCTGGCGCGGCGGCGGCGCTGCAGACACGGCTCGAAGGCCGGACATGAGAGGTTCTATCGGCACATGACCGGACAGCAAGGGGTTTGAGAAGAACGGGCAGCACGGCTCACCTAGGGTCAACTGGGCGTTCCATCGAACAGGTTGGGGGCGACGATTGGTGCGGTCGTTGTTGCTGCAGAGAAGGGGCAGCGGCTTGGGCATTCCATCGAGCACCTCGTGGTCGTCCAGAACAGCAGCTTGGTGTAGTCGTTCCTGGCCATGGCGGTGGTTGTCTTGGCTCGATGTAGTTGTGGACGACCAGAGCTTGGCTTGGTGTAGTTGTCGCTATCCAGAACGGCTGCTCAGTGCAGACAAGTCCAAGCGGCCGCTGCACGACATCAGGGACAGCTTCGCCTCTTCCGCGCGTTCAGGTCCCCTTGCAGCCTTCTCCCTCCCGTCGTTCTCCCTGCGCTCCGTGGCTTCGTGATGGCGAGCTCCATCCAGCAAATCACAGGTGCGGAGGCTCCATAGACGGGGTCGGTGGCTGCTTGTTGCAGCACGAGAGGTGGTGGAGAGATTAGAGAGCTACAATGGCTCTGCTGCCTGCGATTTGGCAAGGAGAGGCAGGCTGCAGCTGCCTGGGTTACTTCGGTGGAGGAAATTGGAGAGAGGAGCAGCAGAGGCAGTTCGTGAGGAGAGATAGGCTGCTGGTTGTTTAGCTCGGAGGAGATCTGGGGTTTGTACTGCTTGCTCGGTGGATGAACAGAGGGAGAAATCAGGGAGGAGAGATCGAGTGGAGAGAGCAAGCAGCTTTGCTTGTTCTTGCGGGAGAAGAAAGAAGAGAGCAGAGAGAAAGGCTGCAGCGTTCATTGCTTCGGGTGGAAGAAAAGAGCAGAGGAAGGAGAGCTGGTGGCGGCGGCTTGGGAGAGGGGAAAGAGAGAGAGGGTTAGATATTTATGGTAGGTGGTTAGGGATAGGGGTAGATTAGATGGGCTCATAAATGGGCCACAAGTTTTGGGCCAGATTATTAATAACCAACAAAATAAATTAATAACAATTTATTTTGTAACTTGATACAAATGAATTAGACTGATTTTCTAGGAACGAATTAATTAGCACAGAACTAATTCGAGAAGCCAAAAAATAAGCCATAATTCAAATGAAGCCCATAGAAATTTAATACAAATGAATTAGACCAATTTTCGATATCAAATCAATTAGCATGGAATTGATTCGAAGAGTCGGAAAATTATGCCATAATTCATTTAATCAAATTCCAGAGCACAGAGAGATTGAGATGGCTGAGATAATTAGCGGGACGGGTTAGTTGGTTAATTAGCAGGCTTCAATTAGCAGGTTGAGGGCTGATCGAGGTTAGGACAGTTAGCGGTTAGAGCCCAAGAATTAGTTGTTAGCTTTAGATTTAATTTGAATTCAGAATTCAAATTAAACCACACTCAAAGAACCAAGAAACCAACTAAGAGCCAAATCACACTAGTATTAAATTGTCCTTAGCACACAAAGGAATTTTATTAGTTTAATTACTAGGAATTTGGAGAGAGCACAAGAAGACAGCCTTATGATTATGAGCAAAGCACATCAAGCACGAAATTTTTTTTTGAAACCCACATTTTTAACATTCCAGAAAATCTGGGATGTTACAACTATTTTGTTTAATTGTTTTCTTTTCGTTTTCAAAAGCTGTAATCTTGTTTTAATTGCTATAATTTCTATAAATTTTGTTAGCTTTGTAAGATTTTTCTCTATACTTTAAAAATGATAAACTTTAGAAATAGCAAAATAAATTTTAAAGGTTATTTATATGCTGTCCTTTTTAAAGTTATTTTGGTAAATAAATGGGGTCTGAATTAAATAAATTTTGAATAATCTTTTAAAATTCTTGAATTAATGAAATAAATAGGATAAATTATTTTTAAATATAAAAATAATTTCTTTAATTCTTTGAAATTTATAAAATACCTTTTTGTTTAGATTAAAAATTGTGAAAAATACTAATAAGGTTTATAAAGGTACTTCCTAGTGTTGGCTTGCAACTTTATCGTGAAGGAAAGTTGTATAGCTAGCTTTTTCTAAATTGTTCATATTGCATTCATGGCATCTAGATACCGAGTCTGTGGAGTCGGAAATACATCAAGATTCAGCCGAAGGAATCCCAGGAATATGAGGAGGTGATCGTGGCGAATCCGAAGCCTAAAGTTGCTACTAACGACCCTAGCCTTGTCACTAATCCAGGCAAGCCTCGGAGCATCTACGCCAACTATTTTACTTATTATTTCATGCGTCCAAACTATTTCAGTATATGCATTACGTCTAGGAGTTGTTATGAAACCCCTTTATATGCTTGACATCCTTGATTAAGGATAACTTTGTCACCTCTTCAAATGAATTATAAAACCTCCTTAGACAAGCTCAGTAGTTGTTTACCATGCAATCATAGCATCAATCTTTATGATAACGGCACATAAATATGGATTTTGCTTGGTAAGCCGGAGGTTATTTGCAAAATTATTTTGTTTAATTGTTTTCGTTTTGTTTTAAAAAGCTGTAATCTTGTTTTAATTGCTATACTTTCTATAAATTTTTTTAGCTTTGTTAGATTTTTCTCTATACTTTAAAAATGATAAACTTTAAAAATAGCAAAATAAAATTTTAAAGGTTATTTATATGCTTTCCATTTTAAAGTTATTTAGGTAAATAAATGGGGTTTTAATTAAATAAATTTTGAATAAACTTTTAAAAACCTTGAATAATTGAAATAAATGGGATTAATTATTTTTAAATATAAAAATAATTTCTCTAATTCTTTTAAAATTATAAAATACCTTTTTATTTAGATTAAAAATTGGGAAAAAATACTAATAAGGTTTATAAATGTACTTCCTAGTTTTGGCTTGCAACTTTATCGTGAAGGAAAGTTGTATCACTAGCTTTTTCTAAATTGTGCATATTGCATTCATAGCATGTAGATACCGAGTCTGTGGAGTCAGAAATACATCAAGATTCAGCCGAAGGAATCCAAGGAATACGAGGAGGTGATCGTGGCGAATCCGAAGCCTAAAATTGCTACTAACGACTCTAACCTTGTTACTAATCCAGGCAAGCCCCGGAGCATCTATGCCTACTATTTTACTTATTATTTCATGCGTCCAAACTATTTCATTATATGTATTACGTCTAGGAGTTGTTATGAAACCTCTTTGTATGCATGACATCCTTGATTAAGGATAACTTTGTCACCTCTTCAAAAGAATTATAAAACTTGCTTAGACAAGCTTAGTAGTTGTTTACCATGCAATCATAGCATCAATCTTTATGATAACGACACATAAAATATGGATTTTGCTTGGTAAGCCGGAGGTTATTTGCAAAACTATTTTGTTTAATTGTTTTCTTTTTGTTTTCAAAAGTTGTAATCTTGTTTTAATTGCTATAATTTTTATAAATTTTGTTAGCTTTGTTAGATTTTTCTCTATACTTTAAAAATGATAAACTTTAGAAATAGCAAAATAAACTTTAAAGGATATTTATATGCTTTTCTTTTTAAAGTTATTTTGGTAAATAAATGGGGTCTGAATTAAATAAATTTTGAATAATCTTTTAAAATTCTTGAATTAATGAAATAAATAGGATAAATTATTTTTAAATATAAAAATAATTTCTTTAATTCTTTGAAATTTGTAAAATACCTTTTTGTTTAGATTAAAAACTGTGAAAAATACTAATAAGGTTTATAAAGGTACTTCCTAGTGTAGGCTTGCAACTTTATCGTGAAGGAAAGTTGTATAGCTAGCTTTTTCTAAATTGTTCATATTGCATTCATGGCATGTAGATACCGAGTCTGTGGAGTCGGAAATACATCAAGATTCAGCCGAAGGAATCCCAGGAATACGAGGAGGTGATCGTGGCGAATCCGAAGCCTAAAGTTGCTACTAACGACCCTAGCCTTGTCACTAATCCAGGCAAGCCTCGGAGCATCTACGCCAACTATTTTACTTATTATTTCATGCGTCCAAACTATTTCAGTATATGCATTACGTCTAGGAGTTGTTATGAAACCCCTTTATATGCTTGACATCCTTGATTAAGGATAACTTTGTCACCTCTTCAAAAGAATTATAAAACCTCCTTAGAAGCTCAGTACTAGTTTACCATGCAATCATAGAATCAATCTTTATGATAACGGCACATAAAATATGGATTTTGCTTGGTAAGCCGGAGGTTATTTGCAAAACTATTTTGTTTAATTGTTTTCGGTTTGTTTTAAAAACCTGTAATCTTGTTTTAATTGCTATACTTTCTATAAATTTTGTTAGCTTTGTTAGATTGTTCTCTATACTTTAAAAATGATAAACTTTAGAAATAGCAAAATAAATTTTAAAGGTTATTTATATGATTTCCATTTTAAAGTTATTTAGGTAAATAAATGGGGTTTTAATTAAATAAATTTTGAATAAACTTTTAAAAACCTTGAATAATTGAAATAAATGGGATAAATTATTTTTAAATATAAAAATAATTTCTCTAATTCTTTTAAATTTATAAAATACCTTTTTATTTAGATTAAAAATTGGGAAAAAATACTAATAAGGTTTATAAAGGTACTTCCTAGTTTTGGCTTGCAACTTTATCGTGAAGGAAAGTTGTATAGCTAGATTTTTCTAAATTGTGCATATTGCATTCATGGCATGTACATACCGAGTCTGTGGAGTCGGAAATACATCAAGATTCAGCCGAAGGACTCCCTGGAATACGAGGAGGTGATCGTGGCGAATCCGAAGCCTGAAGTTGCTACTAAGGAACCTAACCTTGTCACTAATCCAGGCAAGCCCCGGAGCATCTACGCCTACGATTTTACTTATTATTTCACGCGTCCAAACTATTTCAGTATATGCATTACGTGTAGGAGTTGTTATGAAACCCCTTTGTATGCATGACATTCTTAATTAAGGATAACTTTGTCACCTCTTCAAAAGAAATATAAAACCTGCTTAGACAAGCTTAGTAGTTGTTTACCATGCAAACATAGCATCAATCATTATGATCACGACACATAAAATATGGATTTTGCTTGGTAAGCCGGAGGTTATTTGCAAAACTATTTTGTTTAATTGTTTTCTTTTTGTTTTCAAAAGCTGTAATCTTGTTTTAATTGCTATAATTTCTATAAATTTTGTTAGCTTTGTTAGATTTTTCTCTATACTTTAAATTTGATAAACTTTAGAAATAGCAAAATAAATTTTAAAGGTTATTTATATGCTTTCCTTTTTAAAGTTATTTTGGTAAATAAATGGGGTCTGAATTAAATAAATTTTGAATAATCTTTTAAAATTCTTGAATTAATGAAATAAATAGGATAAATTGTTTTTAAATATAAAAATAATTTCTTTAATTCTTTGAAATTTGTAAAATACCTTTTTGTTTAGATTAAAAATTGGGAAAAATACTAATAAGGTTTATAAAGGTACTTCCTAGTGTAGGCTTGCAACTTTATCGTGAAGGAAAGTTGTATAGCTAGATTTTTCTAAATTGTTCATATTGCATTCATGGCATGTAGATACCGAGTCTGTGGAGTCAGAAATACATCAAGATTCAGCCGAAGGAATCCCAGGTATACAAGGAGGTGATCGTGGCGAATCCGAAGCCTAAAGTTGCTACTAACGACCCTAACCTTGTCACTAATCCAGGCAAGCCTCGGAGCATCTACGCCAACTATTTTACTTATTATTTCATGCGTCCAAACTATTTCAGTATATGCATTACGTCTAGGAGTTGTTATGAAACCCCTTTATATGCTTAACATCCTTGATTAAGGATAACTTTGTCACCTCTTCAAAAGAATTATAAAACCTGCTTATACAAGCTTAGTAGTTGTTTACCATGCAATCATAGCATCAATCTTTATGATAATGGCACATAAAATATGGATTTTGCTTGGTAAGCCGGAGGTTATTTGCAAAACTATTTTGTTTAATTGTTTTCGTTTTGTTTTAAAAAGCTGTAATCTTGTTTTAATTGCTATACTTTCTATAAATTTTGTTAGCTTTGTTAGATTTTTCTCTATACTTTAAAAATGATAAACTTTAGAAATAGCAAAATAAAATTTTAAAGGTTATTTAGGTAAATAAATGGGGTTTTAATTAAATAAATTTTGAAGAATCTTTTAAAAATCTTCAATAATTGAAATAAATAGGATAAAATATTTTTAAATATAAAAATAATTTCTTTAATTCTTTGAAATTTGTAAAATACCTTTTTATTTAGATTAAAAATTGGGAAAAATACTAATAAGGTTTATAAAGGTACTTCCTAGTGTTGACTTGCAACTTTATCGTGAAGGAAAGTTGTATAGCTAGATTTTTCTAAATTTTGCATATTGCATTCATGGCATGTAGATACCGAGTCTGTGGAGTCGGAAATACATCAAGATTCAGCCGAAGGAATCCCAGGAATACGAGGAGGTGATCGTGGCGAATCCGAAGCCTAAAGTTGCTACTAACGACCCTAGCCTTGTCACTAATCCAGGCAAGCCTCGGAGCATCTACGCCAACTATTTTACTTATTATTTCATGCGTCCAAACTATTTCAGTATATGCATTACGTCTAGGAGTTGTTATGAAACCCCTTTATATGCTTGACATCCTTGATTAAGGATAACTTTGTCACCTCTTCAAAAGAATTATAAAACCTCCTTAGAAGCTCAGTACTAGTTTACCATGCAATCATAGAATCAATCTTTATGATAACGGCACATAAAATATGGATTTTGCTTGGTAAGCCGGAGGTTATTTGCAAAACTATTTTGTTTAATTGTTTTCGGTTTGTTTTAAAAACCTGTAATCTTGTTTTAATTGCTATACTTTCTATAAATTTTGTTAGCTTTGTTAGATTGTTCTCTATACTTTAAAAATGATAAACTTTAGAAATAGCAAAATAAATTTTAAAGGTTATTTATATGCTTTCCATTTTAAAGTTATTTAGGTAAATAAATGGGGTTTTAATTAAATAAATTTTGAATAAACTTTTAAAAACCTTGAATAATTGAAATAAATGGGATAAATTATTTTTTAAATATAAAAATAATTTCTCTAATTCTTTTAAATTTATAAAATACCTTTTTATTTAGATTAAAAATTGGGAAAAAATACTAATAAGGTTTATAAAGGTACTTCCTAGTTTTGGCTTGCAACTTTATCGTGAAGGAAAGTTGTATAGCTAGATTTTTCTAAATTGTGCATATTGCATTCATGGCATGTACATACCGAGTCTGTGGAGTCGGAAATACATCAAGATTCAGCCGAAGGACTCCCTGGAATACGAGGAGGTGATCGTGGCGAATCCGAAGCCTGAAGTTGCTACTAAGGAACCTAACCTTGTCACTAATCCAGGCAAGCCCCGGAGCATCTACGCCTACGATTTTACTTATTATTTCACGCGTCCAAACTATTTCAGTATATGCATTACGTGTAGGAGTTTTTATGAAACCCCTTTGTATGCATGACATTCTTAATTAAGGATAACTTTGTCACCTCTTCAAAAGAAATATAAAACCTGCTTAGACAAGCTTAGTAGTTGTTTACCATGCAAACATAGCATCAATCATTATGATCACGACACATAAAATATGGATTTTGCTTGGTAAGCCGGAGGTTATTTGCAAAACTATTTTGTTTAATTGTTTTCTTTTTGTTTTCAAAAGCTGTAATCTTGTTTTAATTGCTATAATTTCTATAAATTTTGTTAGCTTTGTTAGATTTTTCTCTATACTTTAAATTTGATAAACTTTAGAAATAGCAAAATAAATTTTAAAGGTTATTTATATGCTTTCCTTTTTAAAGTTATTTTGGTAAATAAATGGGGTCTGAATTAAATAAATTTTGAATAATCTTTTAAAATTCTTGAATTAATGAAATAAATAGGATAAATTGTTTTTAAATATAAAAATAATTTCTTTAATTCTTTGAAATTTGTAAAATACCTTTTTGTTTAGATTAAAAATTGGGAAAAATACTAATAAGGTTTATAAAGGTACTTCCTAGTGTAGGCTTGCAACTTTATCGTGAAGGAAAGTTGTATAGCTAGATTTTTCTAAATTGTTCATATTGCATTCATGGCATGTAGATACCGAGTCTGTGGAGTCAGAAATACATCAAGATTCAGCCGAAGGAATCCCAGGTATACAAGGAGGTGATCGTGGCGAATCCGAAGCCTAAAGTTGCTACTAACGACCCTAACCTTGTCACTAATCCAGGCAAGCCTCGGAGCATCTACGCCAACTATTTTACTTATTATTTCATGCGTCCAAACTATTTCAGTATATGCATTACGTCTAGGAGTTGTTATGAAACCCCTTTATATGCTTAACATCCTTGATTAAGGATAACTTTGTCACCTCTTCAAAAGAATTATAAAACCTGCTTATACAAGCTTAGTAGTTGTTTACCATGCAATCATAGCATCAATCTTTATGATAATGGCACATAAAATATGGATTTTGCTTGGTAAGCCGGAGGTTATTTGCAAAACTATTTTGTTTAATTGTTTTCGTTTTGTTTTAAAAAGCTGTAATCTTGTTTTAATTGCTATACTTTCTAT
This sequence comes from Echinochloa phyllopogon, assembly GCA_033239725.1. Taxonomy (NCBI): domain Eukaryota; kingdom Viridiplantae; phylum Streptophyta; class Magnoliopsida; order Poales; family Poaceae; genus Echinochloa; species Echinochloa phyllopogon. The sequence continues at coordinate 31,136,236 of BTCW01000014.1, read as the reverse complement.
AAATTTTGTTAGCTTTGTTAGATTTTTCTCTATACTTTAAAAATGATAAACTTTAGAAATAGCAAAATAAAATTTTAAAGGTTATTTAGGTAAATAAATGGGGTTTTAATTAAATAAATTTTGAAGTATCTTTTAAAAATCTTCAATAATTGAAATAAATAGGATAAAATATTTTTAAATATAAAAATAATTTCTTTAATTCTTTGAAATTTGTAAAATACCTTTTTATTTAGATTAAAAATTGGGAAAAATACTAATAAGGTTTATAAAGGTACTTCCTAGTGTTGACTTGCAACTTTATCGTGAAGGAAAGTTGTATAGCTAGATTTTTCTAAATTTTGCATATTGCATTCATGGCATGTAGATACCGAGTCTGTGGAGTCGGAAATACATCAAGATTCAGCCGAAGGAATCCCAGGAATACGAGGAGGTGATCGTGGCGAATCCGAAGCCTAAAGTTGCTACTAACGACCCTAGCCTTGTCACTAATCCAGGCAAGCCTCGGAGCATCTACGCCAACTATTTTACTTATTATTTCATGCGTCCAAACTATTTCAGTATATGCATTACGTCTAGGAGTTGTTATGAAACCCCTTTATATGCTTGACATCCTTGATTAAGGATAACTTTGTCACCTCTTCAAAAGAATTATAAAACCTCCTTAGAAGCTCAGTACTAGTTTACCATGCAATCATAGAATCAATCTTTATGATAACGGCACATAAAATATGGATTTTGCTTGGTAAGCCGGAGGTTATTTGCAAAACTATTTTGTTTAATTGTTTTCGGTTTGTTTTAAAAACCTGTAATCTTGTTTTAATTGCTATACTTTCTATAAATTTTGTTAGCTTTGTTAGATTGTTCTCTATACTTTAAAAATGATAAACTTTAGAAATAGCAAAATAAATTTTAAAGGTTATTTATATGCTTTCCATTTTAAAGTTATTTAGGTAAATAAATGGGGTTTTAATTAAATAAATTTTGAATAAACTTTTAAAAACCTTGAATAATTGAAATAAATGGGATAAATTATTTTTTAAATATAAAAATAATTTCTCTAATTCTTTTAAATTTATAAAATACCTTTTTATTTAGATTAAAAATTGGGAAAAAATACTAATAAGGTTTATAAAGGTACTTCCTAGTTTTGGCTTGCAACTTTATCGTGAAGGAAAGTTGTATAGCTAGATTTTTCTAAATTGTGCATATTGCATTCATGGCATGTACATACCGAGTCTGTGGAGTCGGAAATACATCAAGATTCAGCCGAAGGACTCCCTGGAATACGAGGAGGTGATCGTGGCGAATCCGAAGCCTGAAGTTGCTACTAAGGAACCTAACCTTGTCACTAATCCAGGCAAGCCCCGGAGCATCTACGCCTACGATTTTACTTATTATTTCACGCGTCCAAACTATTTCAGTATATGCATTACGTGTAGGAGTTGTTATGAAACCCCTTTGTATGCATGACATTCTTAATTAAGGATAACTTTGTCACCTCTTCAAAAGAAATATAAAACCTGCTTAGACAAGCTTAGTAGTTGTTTACCATGCAAACATAGCATCAATCATTATGATCACGACACATAAAATATGGATTTTGCTTGGTAAGCCGGAGGTTATTTACAAAACTATTTTGTTTAATTGTTTTCTTTTTGTTTTCAAAAGCTGTAATCTTGTTTTAATAGCTATAATTTCTATAAATTTTGTTAGCTTTGTTAGATTTTTCTCTATACTTTAAATTTGATAAACTTTAGAAATAGCAAAATAAATTTTAAAGGTTATTTATATGCTTTCCTTTTTAAAGTTATTTTGGTAAATAAATGGGGTCTGAATTAAATAAATTTTGAATAATCTTTTAAAATTCTTGAATTAATGAAATAAATAGGATAAATTGTTTCTAAATATAAAAATAATTTCTTTAATTCTTTGAAATTTGTAAAATACCTTTTTGTTTAGATTAAAAATTGGGAAAAATACTAATAAGGTTTATAAAGGTACTTCCTAGTGTAGGCTTGCAACTTTATCGTGAAGGAAAGTTGTATAGCTAGATTTTTCTAAATTGTTCATATTGCATTCATGGCATGTAGATACCGAGTCTGTGGAGTCAGAAATACATCAAGATTCAGCCGAAGGAATCCTAGGTATACAAGGAGGTGATCGTGGCGAATCCGAAGCCTAAAGTTGCTACTAACGACCCTAACCTTGTCACTAATCCAGGCAAGCCTCGGAGCATCTACGCCAACTATTTTACTTATTATTTCATGCGTCCAAACTATTTCAGTATATGCATTACGTCTAGGAGTTGTTATGAAACCCCTTTATATGCTTGACATCCTTGATTAAGGATAACTTTGTCACCTCTTCAAAAGAATTATAAAACCTGCTTATACAAGCTTAGTTGTTGTTTACCATGCAATCATAGCATCAATCTTTATGATAATGGCACATAAAATATGGATTTTGCTTGGTAAGCCGGAGGTTATTTGCAAAACTATTTTGTTTAATTGTTTTCGTTTTGTTTTAAAAAGCTGTAATCTTGTTTTAATTGCTATACTTTCTATAAATTTTGTTAGCTTTGTTAGATTTTTCTCTATACTTTAAAAATGATAAACTTTAGAAATAGCGAAATAAAATTTTAAAGGTTATTTAGGTAAATAAATGGGGTTTTAATTAAATAAATTTTAAAGAATCTTTTAAAAATCTTCAATAATTGAAATAAATAAGATAAAATATTTTTAAATATAAAAATAATTTCTTTAATTCTTTGAAATTTGTAAAATACCTTTTTATTTAGATTAAAAATTGGGAAAAATACTAATAAGGTTTATAAAGGTACTTCCTAGTGTTGACTTGCAACTTTATCGTGAAGGAAAGTTGTATAGCTAGATTTTTCTAAATTTTGCATATTGCATTCATGGCATGTAGATACCGAGTCTGTGGAGTCGGAAATACATCAAGATTCAGCCGAAGGACACCCTGGAATACGAGGAGGTGATCGTGGCGAATCCGAAGCCTAAAGTTGCTACTAACGACCCTAGCCTTGTCACTAATCCAGGCAAGCCTCGGAGCATCTACGCCAACTATTTTACTTATTATTTCATGCGTCCAAACTATTTCAGTATATGCATTACGTCTAGGAGTTGTTATGAAACCCCTTTATATGCTTGACATCCTTGATTAAGGATAACTTTGTCACCTCTTCAAAAGAATTATAAAACCTCCTTAGAAGCTCAGTACTAGTTTACCATGCAATCATAGAATCAATCTTTATGATAACGGCACATAAAATATGGATTTTGCTTGGTAAGCCGGAGGTTATTTGCAAAACTATTTTGTTTAATTGTTTTCGGTTTGTTTTAAAAACCTGTAATCTTGTTTTAATTGCTATACTTTCTATAAATTTTGTTAGCTTTGTTAGATTGTTCTCTATACTTTAAAAATGATAAACTTTAGAAATAGCAAAATAAATTTTAAAGGTTATTTATATGCTTTCCATTTTAAAGTTATTTAGGTAAATAAATGGGGTTTTAATTAAATAAATTTTGAATAAACTTTTAAAAACCTTGAATAATTGAAATAAATGGGATAAATTATTTTTTAAATATAAAAATAATTTCTCTAATTCTTTTAAATTTATAAAATACCTTTTTATTTAGATTAAAAATTGGGAAAAAATACTAATAAGGTTTATAAAGGTACTTCCTAGTTTTGGCTTGCAACTTTATCGTGAAGGAAAGTTGTATAGCTAGATTTTTCTAAATTGTGCATATTGCATTCATGGCATGTACATACCGAGTCTGTGGAGTCGGAAATACATCAAGATTCAGCCGAAGGACTCCCTGGAATACGAGGAGGTGATCGTGGCGAATCCGAAGCCTGAAGTTGCTACTAAGGAACCTAACCTTGTCACTAATCCAGGCAAGCCCCGGAGCATCTACGCCTACGATTTTACTTATTATTTCACGCGTCCAAACTATTTCAGTATATGCATTACGTGTAGGAGTTGTTATGAAACCCCTTTGTATGCATGACATTCTTAATTAAGGATAACTTTGTCACCTCTTCAAAAGAAATATAAAACCTGCTTAGACAAGCTTAGTAGTTGTTTACCATGCAAACATAGCATCAATCATTATGATCACGACACATAAAATATGGATTTTGCTTGGTAAGCCGGAGGTTATTTACAAAACTATTTTGTTTAATTGTTTTCGTTTTGTTTTAAAAAGCTGTAATCTTGTTTTAATAGCTATAATTTCTATAAATTTTGTTAGCTTTGTTAGATTTTTCTCTATACTTTAAATTTGATAAACTTTAGAAATAGCAAAATAAATTTTAAAGGTTATTTATATGCTTTCCTTTTTAAAGTTATTTTGGTAAATAAATGGGGTCTGAATTAAATAAATTTTGAATAATCTTTTAAAATTCTTGAATTAATGAAATAAATAGGATAAATTGTTTCTAAATATAAAAATAATTTCTTTAATTCTTTGAAATTTGTAAAATACCTTTTTGTTTAGATTAAAAATTGGGAAAAATACTAATAAGGTTTATAAAGGTACTTCCTAGTGTAGGCTTGCAACTTTATCGTGAAGGAAAGTTGTATAGCTAGATTTTTCTAAATTGTTCATATTGCATTCATGGCATGTAGATACCGAGTCTGTGGAGTCAGAAATACATCAAGATTCAGCCGAAGGAATCCTAGGTATACAAGGAGGTGATCGTGGCGAATCCGAAGCCTAAAGTTGCTACTAACGACCCTAACCTTGTCACTAATCCAGGCAAGCCTCGGAGCATCTACGCCAACTATTTTACTTATTATTTCATGCGTCCAAACTATTTCAGTATATGCATTACGTCTAGGAGTTGTTATGAAACCCCTTTATATGCTTGACATCCTTGATTAAGGATAACTTTGTCACCTCTTCAAAAGAATTATAAAACCTGCTTATACAAGCTTAGTAGTTGTTTACCATGCAATCATAGCATCAATCTTTATGATAATGGCACATAAAATATGGATTTTGCTTGGTAAGCCGGAGGTTATTTGCAAAACTATTTTGTTTAATTGTTTTCGTTTTGTTTTAAAAAGCTGTAATCTTGTTTTAATTGCTATACTTTCTATAAATTTTGTTAGCTTTGTTAGATTTTTCTCTATACTTTAAAAATGATAAACTTTAGAAATAGCAAAATAAAATTTTAAAGGTTATTTAGGTAAATAAATGGGGTTTTAATTAAATAAATTTTAAAGAATCTTTTAAAAATCTTCAATAATTGAAATAAATAAGATAAAATATTTTTAAATATAAAAATAATTTCTTTAATTCTTTGAAATTTGTAAAATACCTTTTTATTTAGATTAAAAATTGGGAAAAATACTAATAAGGTTTATAAAGGTACTTCCTAGTGTTGACTTGCAACTTTATCGTGAAGGAAAGTTGTATAGCTAGATTTTTCTAAATTTTGCATATTGCATTCATGGCATGTAGATACCGAGTCTCTGGAGTCGGAAATACATCAAGATTCAGCCGAAGGACACCCTGGAATACGAGGAGGTGATCATGGAGAATCTGAAGTCTGATGTTGCTACTAAGGAACCTAACCTTTTCACTAATCCAGGCAAGCCCCGGAGCATCTACGCCTAATATTTTACTTATTATTTCACGCGTCCAAACTATTTCAGTATATGCATTACGTCTAGGAGTTGTTATGAAACCCCTTTGTATGCATGACATTCTTAATTAAGGATAACTTTGTCACCTCTTCAAAAGAAATATAAAACGTGCTTAGACAAGCTTAGTAGTTGTTTACCATGCAATCATACCATCAATCTTTATGATAACTGCACATAAAATATGGATTTTGCATGGTAAGCCGGAGCTTATTTGCAAAACTATTTTGTTTAATTGTTTTCTTTTTGTTTTCAAATGTTGTAATCTTGTTCTAATTTCTAAAATTTCTATAAATTTTGTTAGCTTTGTTAGATTTTTCTCTATACTTTAAAAATGATAAACTTTAGAAATAGCAAAATAAATTTTATAGGTTATTTATATGCTTTCCTTTTTAAAGTTATTTAGGTAAATAAATGGGGTTTTAATTAAATAAATTTTGAATAATCTTTTAAAAATCTTGAATAATTGAAATAAATAGGATAAATTAATTTTAAATGTAAATATAATTTCTTAAATTCTTTGAAATTTGTAAAATACCTTTTCATTTAGATTAAAAAATGGGAAAAATACTAATAAGGTTTAAAAAGGAACTTCCTAGTGTTGGCTTGCATCTTTATCGTGAAGGAAAGTTGTATAGCTAGATTTTTCTAAATTGTGCATATTGCATTCATGGTATCTAGATACCGAGCCTGTGGAGTCGGAAATACATCAAGATTCAGCCGAAGAACTCTCTGGAATACGAGGAGGTGATCGTGGCGAATCCGAAGCCTGAAGTTGCTACTAAGGAACCTAACCTTGTCACTAATCTAGGCAAGCCCCGGAGCATCTACGCCTACTATTTTACTTATTATTTCACGCGTCCAAACTATTTCAGTATATGCATTACGTCTAGGAGTTGTTATGAAACCCCTTTGTACGCATGACATCCTTGATTAAGGATAACTTTGTCACCTCTTCAAAAGAATTATAAAACCTGCTTAGACAAGCTTAGTAGTTGTTTACCATGCAATCATAGCATCAATCTTTATGATAACAGCACATAAAATATGGATTTTGCTTGGTAAGCCGGAGGTTATTTGCGAAACTATTTTGTTTAATTGTTTTCGTTTTGTTTTAAAAAGCTGTAATCTTGTTTTAATTGCTACACTTTCTATAAATTTTGTTAGCTTTGTTAGATTTTTCTCCATACTTTACAAATGATAAACTTTAGAAATAGCAAAATAAATTTTAAAGGTTATTTATATGCTTTCCATTTTAAAGTTATTTAGGTAAATAAATGGGGTTTTAATTAAATAAATTTTGAATAAACTTTTAAAAACCTTGAATAATTGAAATAAATGGGATAAATTATTTTTAAATATAAAAATAATTTCTCTAATTCTTTCAAATTTATAAAATACCTTTTATTTAGATTAAAAATTGGGAAAAAATACTAATAAGGTTTATAAAGGTACTTCCTAGTTTTGGCTTGCAACTTTATCGTGAAGGAAAGTTGTATAGCTAGATTTTCCTAAATTGTGCATATTGCAATCATGGCATGTAGATACCGAGTCTGTGGAGTCGGAAATATATCAAGATTCAGCCGAAGGACTCCCTGGAATACGAGGAGGTGATCGTGGCGAATCCGAAGCCTGAAGTTGCTACTAAGGAACCTAACCTTGTCACTAATCTAGGCAAGCCCCGGAGCATCTACGCCTACTATTTTACTTATTATTTCACGCGTCCAAACTATTTCAGTATATGCATTACGTCTAGGAGTTGTTATGAAACCCCTTTGTACGCATGACATCCTTGATTAAGGATAACTTTGTCACCTCTTCAAAAGAATTATAAAACCTGCTTAGACAAGCTTAGTAGTTGTTTACCATGCAATCATAGCATCAATCTTTATGATAACGGCACATAAAATATGGATTTTGCTTGGTAAGCCGGAGGTTATTTGCGAAACTATTTTGTTTAATTGTTTTCGTTTTGTTTTAAAAAGCTGTAATCTTGTTTTAATTGCTACACTTTCTATAAATTTTGTTAGCTTTGTTAGATTTTTCTCCATACTTTAAAAATGATAAACTTTAGAAATAGCAAAATAAATTTTAAAGGTTATTTATATGCTTTCCATTTTAAAGTTATTTAGGTAAATAAATGGGGTTTTAATTAAATAAATTTTGAATAAACTTTTAAAAACCTTGAATAATTGAAATAAATGGGATAAATTATTTTTAAATATAAAAATAATTTCTCTAATTCTTTCAAATTTATAAAATACCTTTTATTTAGATTAAAAATTGGGAAAAAATACTAATAAGGTTTATAAAGGTACTTCCTAGTTTTGGCTTGCAACTTTATCGTGAAGGAAAGTTGTATAGCTAGATTTTCCTAAATTGTGCATATTGCAATCATGGCATGTAGATACCGAGTCTGTGGAGTCGGAAATATATCAAGATTCAGCCGAAGGACTCCCTGGAATACGAGGAGGTGATCGTGGCGAATCCGAAGCCTGAAGTTGCTACTAAGGAACCTAACCTTGTCACTAATCTAGGCAAGCCCCGGAGCATCTACGCCTACTATTTTACTTATTATTTCATGCGTCCAAACTATTTCAGTATATGCATTACGTCTAGGAGTTGTTATGAAACCCCATTGTACGCATGACATCCTTGATTAAGGATAACTTTGTCACCTCTTCAAAAGAATTATAAAACCTGCTTAGACAAGCTTAGTAGTTGTTTACCATGCAATCATAGCATCAATCTTTATGATAACGGCACATAAAATATGGATTTTGCTTGGTAAGCCGGAGGTTATTTGCAAAACTATTTTGTTTAATTGTTTTCTTTTTGTTTTCAAAAGTTGTAATCTTGTTTTAATTGCTATAATTTCTATAAATTTTGTTAGCTTTGTTAGATTTTCCTCTATACTTTAAAAATGATAAACTTTAGAAATAGCAAAACAAATTTTAAAGGTTATTTATATTCTTTCCTTTTTAAAGTTATTTAGGTAAATAAATGGGGTTTTAATTAAATAAATTTTGAATAATCTTTTAAAAATCTTGAATAATTGAAATAAATAGGATAAATTAATTTTAAATGTAAATATAAATTCTTTAATTCTTTGAAATTTGTAAAATACCTTTTTATTTAGATTAAAAATTGGGAAAAATACTAATAAGGTTTATAAAGGTACTTCCTAGTTTTGGCTTGCAACTTTATCGTGAAGGAAAGTTGTATGGCTAGATTTTTCTAAATTGTGCATATTGCATTCATGGCATGTAGATACCGAGTCTGTGGAGTCGAAAATATATCAAGATTCAGCCGAAGGACTCCCTGGAATACGAGGAGGTGATCGTCGCGAATCCGAAGCCTGAAGTTGCTACTAAGGAACCTAAACTTGTCACTAAACCAGCCAAGCCCCGGAGCATCTACGCCTACTATTTTACTTATTATTTCACGCGTCTGAACTATTTCAGTATATGCATTACGTCTAGGAGTTGTTATGAAACCCCTTTGTATGCATGACATCCTTGATTAAGGATAACTTTGTAACTTCTTCAAAAGAAATATAAAACCTGTTAGACAAGCTCAGTAGTTGTTTACCATGCAATCATAGCATCAATCTTTATGATAACGGCACATAAAATATGGATTTTGCTTGGTAAGCCGGAGGTTATTTGCAAAACTATTTTGTTTAATTGTTTTCTTTTTGTTTTCAAAAGTTGTAATCTTGTTTTAATTGCTATAATTTCTATAAATTTTGTTAGATTTGTTAGATTTTTCTCTATACTTTAAAAATGATAAACTTTAGAAATAGCAAAACAAATTTTAAAGGTTATTTATATTCTTTCCTTTTTAAAGTTATTTAGGTAAATAAATGGGGTTTTAATTAAATAATTTTTGAATAATCTTTTAAAAATCTTGAATAATTGAAATAATGAGGATAAATTAATTTTAAATGTAAATATAATTTCTCTAATTCTTTTAAATTTGTAAAATACCTTTTTATTTAGATTAATAATTGGGAAAAATACTAATAAGGTTTAAAAAGGAACTTCCTAGTGTTGGCTTGCATCTTTATCGTGAAGGAAAGTTGTATAGCTAGATTTTTCTAAATTGTGCATATTGCATTCATGGCATCTAGATACCGAGTCTGTGGAGTCGGAAATACATCAAGATTCAGCCGAAGAACTCCCTGGAATACGAGGAGGTGATCGTGGCGAATCCGAAGCCTGAAGTTGCTACTAAGGAACCTAACCTTGTCACTAATCTAGGCAAGCCCCAGAGCATCTACGCCTACTATTTTACTTATTATTTCACGCGTCCAAACTATTTCAGTATATGCATTACGTCTAGGAGTTGTTATGAAACCCCTTTGTATGCATGACATCCTTGATTAAGGATAACTTTGTCACCTCTTCAAAAGAATTATAAAACCTGCTTAGACAAGCTTAGTAGTTGTTTACCATGCAATCATAGCATCAATCTTTATGATAACGGCACATAAAATATGGATTTTGCTTGGTAAGCCGGAGGTTATTTGCAAAACTATTTAGTTTAATTGTTTTCGTTTTGTTTTAAAAAGCTGTAATCTTGTTTTAATTGCTATACTTTCTATAAATTTTGTTAGCTTTGTTAGATTTTTCTCCATACTTTAAAAATGATAAACTTTAGAAATAGCAAAATAAATTTTAAAGGTTATTTATATGCTTTCCATTTTAAAGTTATTTAGGTAAATAAATGGGGTTTTAATTAAATAAATTTTGAATAAACTTTTAAAAACCTGGAATAATTTAAATAAATGGGATAAATTATTTTTAAATATAAAAATAATTTCTCTAATTCTTTTAAATTAATAAAATACCTTTTTATTTGGATTAAAAATTGGGAAAAAATACTAATAAGGTTTATAAAGGTACTTCCTAGTTTTGGCTTGCAACTTTATCGTGAAGGAAAGTTGTATAGCTAGATTTTGCTAAATTGTGCATATTGCATTCATGGCATGTAGATACCAAGTCTGTGGAGTCGGAAATATATCAAGATTCAGCCGAAGGACTCCCTGGAATACGAGGAGGTGATCGTGGCGAATCCGAAGCCTGAAGTTGCTACTAAGGAACCTAAACTTGTCACTAAACCAGGCAAGCCCCGGAGCATCTACGCCTACTATTTTACTTATTATTTCACGCGTCTAAACTATTTCAGTATATGCATTACGTCTAGGAGTAGTTATGAAACCCCTTTGTATGCATGACATTCTTAATTAAGGATAACTTTGTCACCTCTTCAAAAGAAATATAAAACGTTCTTAGACAAGCTTAGTTGTTGTTTACCATGCAATCATACCATCAATCTTTATGATAGCGGCACATAAAATATGGATTTTGCTTGGTAAGCCGGAGGTTATTTGCAAAACTATTTTGTTTAATTGTTTTCTTTTTGTTTTCAAAAGCTGTAATCTTGTTCTAATTTCTAAAATTTCTATAAATTTTGTTAGCTTTGTTAGATTTTTCTCTATACTTTAAAAATGATAAACTTTAGAAATAGCAAAACAAATTTTAAAGGTTATTTATATTCTTTCCTTTTTAAAGTTATTTAGGTAAATAAATGGGGTTTTAATTAAATAAATTTTGAGTAATCTTTTAAAAATCTTCAATAGTTGAATTAAATAGGATAAAATATTTTTAAATATAAAAATAATTTCTTTAATTCTTTGAAATTTGTAAAATACCTTTTTATTTAGATTAAAAATTGGGAAAATACTAATAAGGTTTATAAAGGTACTTCCTAGTGTTGACTTGCAACTTTATTGTGAAGGAAAGTTGTATAGCTAGATTTTTCTAAATTGTGCATATTGCATTCATGGCATGTAGATACCGAGTCTCTGGAGTCGGAAATACATCAAGATTCAGCCGAAGCACTCCCTGGAATACGAGGAGGTGATCGTGGCGAATCTGAAGCCTGAAGTTGCTACTAAGGAACCTAACCTTGTCACTAATCCAGGCAAGCCCCGGAGCATCTACGCCAACTATTTTACTTATTATTTCACGCGTCCAAACTATTTCAGTATATGCATTAAGTCTAGGAGTTGTTATGAAACCCCATTGTACGCATGACATCCTTGATTAAGGATAACTTTGTCACCTCTTCAAAAGAATTATAAAACCTGCTTAGACAAGCTTAGTAGTTGTTTACCATGCAATCATAGCATCAATCTTTATGATAACGGCGCATAAAATATGGATTTTGCTTGGTAAGCCGGAGGTTATTTGCAAAACTATTTTGTTTAATTGTTTTCTTTTTGTTTTCAAAAGTTGTAATCTTGTTTTAATTGCTATAATTTCTATAAATTTTGTTAGCTTTGTTAGATTTTTCTCTATACTTTAAAAATGATAAACTTTAGAAATAGCAAAACAAATTTTAAAGGTTATTTATATTCTTTCCTTTTTAAAGTTATTTAGGTAAATAAATGGGGTTTTAATTAAATAAATTTTGAATAATCTTTTAAAAATCTTGAATAATTGAAATAAATAGGATAAATTAATTTTAAATGTAAATATAATTTCTTTAATTCTTTGAAATTTGTAAAATACCTTTTTATTTAGATTAAAAATTGGGAAAAATACTAATAAGGTTTATAAAGGTACTTCCTAGTTTTGGCTTGCAACTTTATCGTGAAGGAAAGTTGTATGGCTAGATTTTTCTAAATTGTGCATATTGCATTCATGGCATGTAGATACCGAGTCTGTGGAGTCGAAAATATATCAAGATTCAGCCGAAGGACTCCCTGGAATACGAGGAGGTGATCGTGGCGAATCCGAAGCCTGAAGTTGCTACTAAGGAACCTAAACTTGTCACTAAACCAGCCAAGCCCCGGAGCATCTACGCCTACTATTTTACTTATTATTTCACGCGTCTAAACTATTTCAGTATATGCATTACGTCTAGGAGTTGTTATGAAACCCCTTTGTATGCATGACATCATTGATTAAGGATAACTTTGTAACTTCTTCAAAAGAAATATAAAACCTGTTAGACAAGCTTAGTAGTTGTTTACCTTGCAATCATAGCATCAATCTTTATGATAACGACACATAAAATATGGATTTTGCTTGGTAAGCCGGAGGTTATTTGCAAAACTATTTTTTTAATTGTTTTCGTTTTGTTTTAAAAAGCTGTAATCTTGTTTTAATTGCTATACTTTCTATAAATTTTGTTAGCTTTGTTAGATTTTTCTCCATACTTTAAAAATGATAAACTTTAGAAATAGCAAAATAAATTTTAAAGGTTATTTATATGCTTTCCATTTTAAAGTTATTTAGGTAAATAAATGGGGTTTTAATTAAACAAATTTTGAATAAACTTTTAAAAACCTTGAATAATTGAAATAAATGGGATAAATTAATTTTAAATATAAAAATAATTTCTCTAATTCTTTTAAATTTATAAAATACCTTTTATTTAGATTAAAAATTGGGAAAAAATACTAATAAGGTTTATAAAGGTACTTCCTAGTTTTGGCTTGCAACTTTATCGTGAAGGAAAGTTGTATGGCTAGATTTTTCTAAATTGTGCATATTGCATTCATGGCATGTAGATACCGAGTCTGTGGAGTCGGAAATATATCAAGATTCAGCCGAAGGACTCCCTGGAATACGAGGAGGTGATCGTGGCGAATCCGAAGCCTTAAGTTGCTACTAAGGAACCTAAACTTGTCACTAAACCAGGCAAGCCCCGGAGCATCTACGCCTACTATTTTACTTATTATTTCACGCGTCTAAACTATTTCAGTATATGCATTACGTCTAGGAGTTGTTATGAAACCCCTTTGTATGCATGACATCCTTGATTAAGGATAACTTTGTAACTTCTTCGAAAGAAATATAAAACCTGTTAGACAAGCTTAGTAGTTGTTTACCATGCAATCATAGCATCAATCTTTATGATAACGGCACATAAAATATGGATTTTGCTTGGTAAGCCGGAGGTTATTTGCAAAACTATTTTGTTTAATTGTTTTCGTTTTGTTTTAAAAAGCTGTAATCTTGTTTTAATTGCTATACTTTCTATAAATTTTGTTAGCTTTGTTAGATTTTTCTCCATACTTTAAAAATGATAAACTTTAGAAATAGCAAAATAAATTTTAAAGGTTATTTATATGCTTTCCATTTTAAAGTTATTTAGGTAAATAAATGGGGTTTTAATTAAATAAATTTTGAATAAACTTTTAAAAACCTTGAATAATTGATATAAATGGGATAAATTATTTTTAAATATAAAAATAATTTCTCTAATTCTTTTAAATTTATAAAATACCTTTTATTTAGATTAAAAATTGGGAAAAAGTACTAATAAGGTTTATAAAGGTACTTCCTAGTTTTGGCTTGCAACTTTATCGTGAAGGAAAGTTGTATAGCTAGATTTTTCTAAATTGTGCATATTGCAATCATGGCATGTAGATACCGAGTCTGTGGAGTCGGAAATATATCAAGATTCAGCCGAAGGACTCCCTGGAATACGAGGAGGTGATCGTGGCGAATCCGAAGCCTGAAGTTGCTACTAAGGAACCTAAACTTGTCACTAAACCAGGCAAGCCCCGGAGCATCTACGCCTACTATTTTACTTATTATTTCACGCGTCTAAACTATTTTAGTATATGCATTACGTCTAGGAGTAGTTATGAAACCCCTTTGTATGCATGACATTCTTAATTAAGGATAACTTTGTCACCTCTTCAAAAGAAATATAAAACGTTCTTAGACAAGCTTAGTTGTTGTTTACCATGCAATCATACCATCAATCTTTATGATAGCGGCACATAAAATATGGATTTTGCTTGGTAAGCCGGAGGTTATTTGCAAAACTATTTTGTTTAATTGTTTTCTTTTTGTTTTCAAAAGCTGTAATCTTGTTCTAATTTCTAAAATTTCTATAAATTTTGTTAGCTTTGTTAGATTTTTCTCTATACTTTAAAAATGATAAACTTTAGAAATAGCAAAACAAATTTTAAAGGTTATTTAGGTAAATAAATGGGGTTTTAATTAAATAAATTTTGAAGAATCTTTTAAAAATCTTCAATAATTGAAATAAATAAGATAAAATATTTTTAAATATAAAAATAATTTCTTTAATTCTTTGAAATTTGTAAAATACCTTTTTATTTAGATTAAAAATTGGGAAAAATACTAATAAGGTTTATAAAGGTACTTCCTAGTGTTGACTTGCAACTTTATCGTGAAGGAAAGTTGTATAGCTAGATTTTTCTAAATTTTGCATATTGCATTCATGGCATGTAGATACCGAGTCTCTGGAGTCGGAAATACATCAAGATTCAGCCGAAGGACACCCTGGAATACGAGGAGGTGATCGTGGCGAATCTGAAGTCTGATGTTGCTACTAAGGAACCTAACCTTTTCACTAATCCAGGCAAGCCCCGGAGCATCTACGCCTAATATTTTACTTATTATTTCACGCGTCCAAACTATTTCAGTATATGCATTACGTCTAGGAGTTGTTATGAAACCCCTTTGTATGCATGACATTCTTAATTAAGGATAACTTTGTCACCTCTTCAAAAGAAATATAAAACGTGCTTAGACAAGCTTAGTAGTTGTTTACCATGCAATCATACCATCAATCTTTATGATAACTGCACATAAAATATGGATTTTGCATGGTAAGCCGGAGCTTATTTGCAAAACTATTTTGTTTAATTGTTTTCTTTTTGTTTTCAAATGTTGTAATCTTGTTCTAATTTCTAAAATTTCTATAAATTTTGTTAGCTTTGTTAGATTTTTTTCTATACTTTAAAAATGATAAACTTTAGAAATAGCAAAATAAATTTTATAGGTTATTTATATGCTTTCCTTTTTAAAGTTATTTAGGTAAATAAATGGGGTTTTAATTAAATAAATTTTGAATAATCTTTTAAAAATCTTGAATAATTGAAATAAATAGGATAAATTAATTTTAAATATAAAAATAATTTCTCTAATTCTTTTAAATTTATAAAATACCTTTTATTTAGATTAAAAATTGGGAAAAAATACTAATAAGGTTTATAAAGGTACTTCCTAGTTTTGGCTTGCAACTTTATCGTGAAGGAAAGTTGTATGGCTAGATTTTTCTAAATTGTGCATATTGCATTCATGGCATGTAGATACCGAGTCTGTGGAGTCGGAAATATATCAAGATTCAGCCGAAGGACTCCCTGGAATACGAGGAGGTGATCGTGGCGAATCCGAAGCCTTAAGTTGCTACTAAGGAACCTAAACTTGTCACTAAACCAGGCAAGCCCCGGAGCATCTACGCCTACTATTTTACTTATTATTTCACGCGTCTAAACTATTTCAGTATATGCATTACGTCTAGGAGTTGTTATGAAACCCCTTTGTATGCATGACATCCTTGATTAAGGATAACTTTGTAACTTCTTCGAAAGAAATATAAAACCTGTTAGACAAGCTTAGTAGTTGTTTACCATGCAATCATAGCATCAATCTTTATGATAACGGCACATAAAATATGGATTTTGCTTGGTAAGCCGGAGGTTATTTGCAAAACTATTTTGTTTAATTGTTTTCGTTTTGTTTTAAAAAGCTGTAATCTTGTTTTAATTGCTATACTTTCTATAAATTTTGTTAGCTTTGTTAGATTTTTCTCTATACTTTAAAAATGATAAACTTTAGAAATAGCAAAATAAATTTTAAAGGTTATTTATATGCTTTCCATTTTAAAGTTATTTAGGTAAATAAATGGGGTTTTAATTAAATAAATTTTGAATAAACTTTTAAAAACCTTGAATAATTGATATAAATGGGATAAATTATTTTTAAATATAAAAATAATTTCTCTAATTCTTTTAAATTTATAAAATACCTTTTATTTAGATTAAAAATTGGGAAAAAGTACTAATAAGGTTTATAAAGGTACTTCCTAGTTTTGGCTTGCAACTTTATCGTGAAGGAAAGTTGTATAGCTAGATTTTTCTAAATTGTGCATATTGCAATCATGGCATGTAGATACCGAGTCTGTGGAGTCGGAAATATATCAAGATTCAGCCGAAGGACTCCCTGGAATACGAGGAGGTGATCGTGGCGAATCCGAAGCCTGAAGTTGCTACTAAGGAACCTAAACTTGTCACTAAACCAGCCAAGCCCCGGAGCATCTACGCCTACTATTTTACTTATTATTTCACGCGTCTGAACTATTTCAGTATATGCATTACGTCTAGGAGTTGTTATGAAACCCCTTTGTATGCATGACATCCTTGATTAAGGATAACTTTGTAACTTCTTCAAAAGAAATATAAAACCTGTTAGACAAGCTTAGTAGTTGTTTACCATGCAATCATAGCATCAATCTTTATGATAACGGCACATAAAATATGGATTTTGCTTGGTAAGCCGGAGGTTATTTGCAAAACTATTTTGTTTAATTGTTTTCTTTTTGTTTTCAAAAGTTGTAATCTTGTTTTAATTGCTATAATTTCTATAAATTTTGTTAGATTTGTTAGATTTTTCTCTATACTTTAAAAATGATAAACTTTAGAAATAGCAAAACAAATTTTAAAGGTTATTTATATTCTTTCCTTTTTAAAGTTATTTAGGTAAATAAATGGGGTTTTAATTAAATAATTTTTGAATAATCTTTTAAAAATCTTGAATAATTGAAATAATCAGGATAAATTAATTTTAAATGTAAATATAATTTCTCTAATTCTTTTAAATTTGTAAAATACCTTTTTATTTAGATTAATAATTGGGAAAAATACTAATAAGGTTTAAAAAGGAACTTCCTAGTGTTGGCTTGCATCTTTATCGTGAAGGAAAGTTGTATAGCTAGATTTTTCTAAATTGTGCATATTGCATTCATGGCATCTAGATACCGAGTCTGTGGAGTCGGAAATACATCAAGATTCAGCCGAAGAACTCCCTGGAATACGAGGAGGTGATCGTGGCGAATCCGAAGCCTGAAGTTGCTACTAAGGAACCTAACCTTGTCACTAATCTAGGCAAGCCCCAGAGCATCTACGCCTACTATTTTACTTATTATTTCACGCGTCCAAACTATTTCAGTATATGCATTACGTCTAGGAGTTGTTATGAAACCCCTTTGTATGCATGACATCCTTGATTAAGGATAACTTTGTCACCTCTTCAAAAGAATTATAAAACCTGCTTAGACAAGCTTAGTAGTTGTTTACCATGCAATCATAGCATCAATCTTTATGATAACGGCACATAAAATATGGATTTTGCTTGGTAAGCCGGAGGTTATTTGCAAAACTATTTAGTTTAATTGTTTTCGTTTTGTTTTAAAAAGCTGTAATCTTGTTTTAATTGCTATACTTTCTATAAATTTTGTTAGCTTTGTTAGATTTTTCTCCATACTTTAAAAATGATAAACTTTAGAAATAGCAAAATAAATTTTAAAGGTTATTTATATGCTTTCCATTTTAAAGTTATTTAGGTAAATAAATGGGGTTTTAATTAAATAAATTTTGAATAAACTTTTAAAAACCTGGAATAATTTAAATAAATGGGATAAATTATTTTTAAATATAAAAATAATTTCTCTAATTCTTTTAAATTAATAAAATACCTTTTTATTTAGATTAAAAATTGGGAAAAAATACTAATAAGGTTTATAAAGGTACTTCCTAGTTTTGGCTTGCAACTTTATCGTGAAGGAAAGTTGTATAGCTAGATTTTGCTAAATTATGCATATTGCATTCATGGCATGTAGATACCAAGTCTGTGGAGTCGGAAATATATCAAGATTCAGCCGAAGGACTCCCTGGAATACGAGGAGGTGATCGTGGCGAATCCGAAGCCTGAAGTTGCTACTAAGGAACCTAAACTTGTCACTAAACCAGGCAAGCCCCGGAGCATCTACGCCTACTATTTTACTTATTATTTCACGCGTCTAAACTATTTCAGTATATGCATTACGTCTAGGAGTAGTTATGAAACCCCTTTGTATGCATGACATTCTTAATTAAGGATAACTTTGTCACCTCTTCAAAAGAAATATAAAACGTTCTTAGACAAGCTTAGTTGTTGTTTACCATGCAATCATACCATCAATCTTTATGATAGCGGCACATAAAATATGGATTTTGCTTGGTAAGCCGGAGGTTATTTGCAAAACTATTTTGTTTAATTGTTTTCTTTTTGTTTTCAAAAGCTGTAATCTTGTTCTAATTTCTAAAATTTCTATAAATTTTGTTAGCTTTGTTAGATTTTTCTCTATACTTTAAAAATGATAAACTTTAGAAATAGCAAAACAAATTTTAAAGGTTATTTATATTCTTTCCTTTTTAAAGTTATTTAGGTAAATAAATGGGGTTTTAATTAAATAAATTTTGAGTAATCTTTTAAAAATCTTCAATAGTTGAATTAAATAGGATAAAATATTTTTAAATATAAAAATAATTTATTTAATTCTTTGAAATTTGTAAAATACCTTTTTATTTAGATTAAAAATTGGGAAAATACTAATAAGGTTTATAAAGGTACTTCCTAGTGTTGACTTGCAACTTTATTGTGAAGGAAAGTTGTATAGCTAGATTTTTCTAAATTGTGCATATTGCATTCATGGCATGTAGATACCGAGTCTCTGGAGTCGGAAATACATCAAGATTCAGCCGAAGCACTCCCTGGAATACGAGGAGGTGATCGTGGAGAATCTGAAGCCTGAAGTTGCTACTAAGGAACCTAACCTTGTCACTAATCCAGGCAAGCCCCGGAGCATCTACGCCAACTATTTTACTTATTATTTCACGCGTCCAAACTATTTCAGTATCTGCATTAAGTCTAGGAGTTGTTATGAAACCCCATTGTACGCATGACATCCTTGATTAAGGATAACTTTGTCACCTCTTCAAAAGAATTATAAAACCTGCTTAGACAAGCTTAGTAGTTGTTTACCATGCAATCATAGCATCAATCTTTATGATAACGGCACATAAAATATGGATTTTGCTTGGTAAGCCGGAGGTTATTTGCAAAACTATTTTGTTTAATTGTTTTCTTTTTGTTTTCAAAAGTTGTAATCTTGTTTTAATTGCTATAATTTCTATAAATTTTGTTAGCTTTGTTAGATTTTTCTCTATACTTTAAAAATGATAAACTTTAGAAATAGCAAAACAAATTTTAAAGGTTATTTATATTCTTTCCTTTTTAAAGTTATTTAGGTAAATAAATGGGGTTTTAATTAAATAAATTTTGAATAATCTTTTAAAAATCTTGAATAATTGAAATAAATAGGATAAATTAATTTTAAATGTAAATATAAATTCTTTAATTCTTTGAAATTTGTAAAATACCTTTTTATTTAGATTAAAAATTGGGAAAAATACTAATAAGGTTTATAAAGGTACTTCCTAGTTTTGGCTTGCAACTTTATCGTGAAGGAAAGTTGTATGGCTAGATTTTTCTAAATTGTGCATATTGCATTCATGGCATGTAGATACCGAGTCTGTGGAGTCGAAAATATATCAAGATTCAGCCGAAGGACTCCCTGGAATACGAGGAGGTGATCGTCGCGAATCCGAAGCCTGAAGTTGCTACTAAGGAACCTAAACTTGTCACTAAACCAGCCAAGCCCCGGAGCATCTACGCCTACTATTTTACTTATTATTTCACGCGTCTGAACTATTTCAGTATATGCATTACGTCTAGGAGTTGTTATGAAACCCCTTTGTATGCATGACATCCTTGATTAAGGATAACTTTGTAACTTCTTCAAAAGAAATATAAAACCTGTTAGACAAGCTTAGTAGTTGTTTACCATGCAATCATAGCATCAATCTTTATGATAACGGCACATAAAATATGGATTTTGCTTGGTAAGCCGGAGGTTATTTGCAAAACTATTTTGTTTAATTGTTTTCTTTTTGTTTTCAAAAGTTGTAATCTTGTTTTAATTGCTATAATTTCTATAAATTTTGTTAGATTTGTTAGATTTTTCTCTATACTTTAAAAATGATAAACTTTAGAAATAGCAAAATAATTTTAAAGGTTATTTATATTCTTTCCTTTTTAAAGTTATTTAGGTAAATAAATGGGGTTTTAATTAAATAATTTTTGAATAATCTTTTAAAAATCTTGAATAATTGAAATAATCAGGATAAATTAATTTTAAATGTAAATATAATTTCTCTAATTCTTTTAAATTTGTAAAATACCTTTTTATTTAGATTAATAATTGGGAAAAATACTAATAAGGTTTAAAAAGGAACTTCCTACTGTTGGCTTGCATCTTTATCGTGAAGGAAAGTTGTATAGCTAGATTTTTCTAAATTGTGCATATTGCATTCATGGCATCTAGATACCGAGTCTGTGGAGTCGGAAATACATCAAGATTCAGCCGAAGAACTCCCTGGAATACGAGGAGGTGATCGTGGCGAATCCGAAGCCTGAAGTTGCTACTAAGGAACCTAACCTTGTCACTAATCTAGGCAAGCCCCAGAGCATCTACGCCTACTATTTTACTTATTATTTCACGCGTCCAAACTATTTCAGTATATGCATTACGTCTAGGAGTTGTTATGAAACCCCTTTGTATGCATGACATCCTTGATTAAGGATAACTTTGTCACCTCTTCAAAAGAATTATAAAACATGCTTAGACAAGCTTAGTAGTTGTTTACCATGCAATCATAGCATCAATCTTTATGATAACGGCACATAAAATATGGATTTTGCTTGGTAAGCCGGAGGTTATTTGCAAAACTATTTAGTTTAATTGTTTTCGTTTTGTTTTAAAAAGCTGTAATCTTGTTTTAATTGCTATACTTTCTATAAATTTTGTTAGCTTTGTTAGATTTTTCTCCATACTTTAAAAATGATAAACTTTAGAAATAGCAAAATAAATTTTAAAGGTTATTTATATGCTTTCCATTTTAAAGTTATTTAGGTAAATAAATGGGGTTTTAATTAAATAAATTTTGAATAAACTTTTAAAAACCTGGAATAATTTAAATAAATGGGATAAATTATTTTTAAATATAAAAATAATTTCTCTAATTCTTTTAAATTAATAAAATACCTTTTTATTTAGATTAAAAATTGGGAAAAAATACTAATAAGGTTTATAAAGGTACTTCCTAGTTTTGGCTTGCAACTTTATCGTGAAGGAAAGTTGTATAGCTAGATTTTGCTAAATTGTGCATATTGCATTCATGGCATGTAGATACCAAGTCTGTGGAGTCGGAAATATATCAAGATTCAGCCGAAGGACTCCCTGGAATACGAGGAGGTGATCGTGGCGAATCCGAAGCCTGAAGTTGCTACTAAGGAACCTAAACTTGTCACTAAACCAGGCAAGCCCCGGAGCATCTACGCCTACTATTTTACTTATTATTTCACGCGTCTAAACTATTTCAGTATATGCATTACGTCTAGGAGAAGTTATGAAACCCCTTTGTATGCATGACATTCTTAATTAAGGATAACTTTGTCACCTCTTCAAAAGAAATATAAAACGTTCTTAGACAAGCTTTGTTGTTGTTTACCATGCAATCATACCATCAATCTTTATGATAGCGGCACATAAAATATGGATTTTGCTTGGTAAGCCGGAGGTTATTTGCAAAACTATTTTGTTTAATTGTTTTCTTTTTGTTTTCAAAAGCTGTAATCTTGTTCTAATTTCTAAAATTTCTATAAATTTTGTTAGCTTTGTTAGATTTTTCTCTATACTTTAAAAATGATAAACTTTAGAAATAGCAAAACAAATTTTAAAGGTTATTTATATTCTTTCCTTTTTAAAGTTATTTAGGTAAATAAATGGGGTTTTAATTAAATAAATTTTGAGTAATCTTTTAAAAATCTTCAATAGTTGAATTAAATAGGATAAAATATTTTTAAATATAAAAATAATTTCTTTAATTCTTTGAAATTTGTAAAATACCTTTTTATTTAGATTAAAAATTGGGAAAATACTAATAAGGTTTATAAAGGTACTTCCTAGTGTTGACTTGCAACTTTATTGTGAAGGAAAGTTGTATAGCTAGATTTTTCTAAATTGTGCATATTGCATTCATGGCATGTAGATACCGAGTCTCTGGAGTCGGAAATACATCAAGATTCAGCCGAAGCACTCCCTGGAATACGAGGAGGTGATCGTGGAGAATCTGAAGCCTGAAGTTGCTACTAAGGAACCTAACCTTGTCACTAATCCAGGCAAGCCCCGGAGCATCTACGCCAACTATTTTACTTATTATTTCACGCGTCCAAACTATTTCAGTATCTGCATTAAGTCTAGGAGTTGTTATGAAACCCCATTGTACGCATGACATCCTTGATTAAGGATAACTTTGTCACCTCTTCAAAAGAATTATAAAACCTGCTTAGACAAGCTTAGTAGTTGTTTACCATGCAATCATAGCATCAATCTTTATGATAACGGCACATAAAATATGGATTTTGCTTGGTAAGCCGGAGGTTATTTGCAAAACTATTTTGTTTAATTGTTTTCTTTTTGTTTTCAAAAGTTGTAATCTTGTTTTAATTGCTATAATTTCTATAAATTTTGTTAGCTTTGTTAGATTTTTCTCTATACTTTAAAAATGATAAACTTTAGAAATAGCAAAACAAATTTTAAAGGTTATTTATATTCTTTCCTTTTTAAAGTTATTTAGGTAAATAAATGGGGTTTTAATTAAATAAATTTTGAATAATCTTTTAAAAATCTTGAATAATTGAAATAAATAGGATAAATTAATTTTAAATGTAAATATAAATTCTTTAATTCTTTGAAATTTGTAAAATACCTTTTTATTTAGATTAAAAATTGGGAAAAATACTAATAAGGTTTATAAAGGTACTTCCTAGTTTTGGCTTGCAACTTTATCGTGAAGGAAAGTTGTATGGCTAGATTTTTCTAAATTGTGCATATTGCATTCATGGCATGTAGATACCGAGTCTGTGGAGTCGAAAATATATCAAGATTCAGCCGAAGGACTCCCTGGAATACGAGGAGGTGATCGTCGCGAATCCGAAGCCTGAAGTTGCTACTAAGGAACCTAAACTTGTCACTAAACCAGCCAAGCCCCGGAGCATCTACGCCTACTATTTTACTTATTATTTCACGCGTCTGAACTATTTCAGTATATGCATTACGTCTAGGAGTTGTTATGAAACCCCTTTGTATGCATGACATCCTTGATTAAGGATAACTTTGTAACTTCTTCAAAAGAAATATAAAACCTGTTAGACAAGCTTAGTAGTTGTTTACCATGCAATCATAGCATCAATCTTTATGATAACGGCACATAAAATATGGATTTTGCTTGGTAAGCCGGAGGTTATTTGCAAAACTATTTTGTTTAATTGTTTTCTTTTTGTTTTCAAAAGTTGTAATCTTGTTTTAATTGCTATAATTTCTATAAATTTTGTTAGATTTGTTAGATTTTTCTCTATACTTTAAAAATGATAAACTTTAGAAATAGCAAAACAAATTTTAAAGGTTATTTATATTCTTTCCTTTTTAAAGTTATTTAGGTAAATAAATGGGGTTTTAATTAAATAATTTTTGAATAATCTTTTAAAAATCTTGAATAATTGAAATAATCAGGATAAATTAATTTTAAATGTAAATATAATTTCTCTAATTCTTTTAAATTTGTAAAATACCTTTTTATTTAGATTAATAATTGGGAAAAATACTAAAAAGGTTTAAAAAGGAACTTCCTAGTGTTGGCTTGCATCTTTATCGTGAAGGAAAGTTGTATAGCTAGATTTTTCTAAATTGTGCATATTGCATTCATGGCATCTAGATACCGAGTCTGTGGAGTCGGAAATACATCAAGATTCAGCCGAAGAACTCCCTGGAATACGAGGAGGTGATCGTGGCGAATCCGAAGCCTGAAGTTGCTACTAAGGAACCTAACCTTGTCACTAATCTAGGCAAGCCCCAGAGCATCTACGCCTACTATTTTACTTATTATTTCACGCGTCCAAACTATTTCAGTATATGCATTACGTCTAGGAGTTGTTATGAAACCCCTTTGTATGCATGACATCCTTGATTAAGGATAACTTTGTCACCTCTTCAAAAGAATTATAAAACCTGCTTAGACAAGCTTAGTAGTTGTTTACCATGCAATCATAGCATCAATCTTTATGATAACGGCACATAAAATATGGATTTTGCTTGGTAAGCCGGAGGTTATTTGCAAAACTATTTAGTTTAATTGTTTTCGTTTTGTTTTAAAAAGCTGTAATCTTGTTTTAATTGCTATACTTTCTATAAATTTTGTTAGCTTTGTTAGATTTTTCTCCATACTTTAAAAATGATAAACTTTAGAAATAGCAAAATAAATTTTAAAGGTTATTTATATGCTTTCCATTTTAAAGTTATTTAGGTAAATAAATGGGGTTTTAATTAAATAAATTTTGAATAAACTTTTAAAAACCTGGAATAATTTAAATAAATGGGATAAATTATTTTTAAATATAAAAATAATTTCTCTAATTCTTTTAAATTAATAAAATACCTTTTTATTTAGATTAAAAATTGGGAAAAAATACTAATAAGGTTTATAAAGGTACTTCCTAGTTTTGGCTTGCAACTTTATCGTGAAGGAAAGTTGTATAGCTAGATTTTGCTAAATTGTGCATATTGCATTCATGGCATGTAGATACCAAGTCTGTGGAGTCGGAAATATATCAAGATTCAGCCGAAGGACTCCCTGGAATACGAGGAGGTGATCGTGGCGAATCCGAAGCCTGAAGTTGCTACTAAGGAACCTAAACTTGTCACTAAACCAGGCAAGCCCCGGAGCATCTACGCCTACTATTTTACTTATTATTTCACGCGTCTAAACTATTTCAGTATATGCATTACGTCTAGGAGTAGTTATGAAACCCCTTTGTATGCATGACATTCTTAATTAAGGATAACTTTGTCACCTCTTCAAAAGAAATATAAAACGTTCTTAGACAAGCTTAGTTGTTGTTTACCATGCAATCATACCATCAATCTTTATGATAGCGGCACATAAAATATGGATTTTGCTTGGTAAGCCGGAGGTTATTTGCAAAACTATTTTGTTTAATTGTTTTCTTTTTGTTTTCAAAAGCTGTAATCTTGTTCTAATTTCTAAAATTTCTATAAATTTTGTTAGCTTTGTTAGATTTTTCTCTATACTTTAAAAATGATAAACTTTAGAAATAGCAAAACAAATTTTAAAGGTTATTTATATTCTTTCCTTTTTAAAGTTATTTAGGTAAATAAATGGGGTTTTAATTAAATAAATTTTGAGTAATCTTTTAAAAATCTTCAATAGTTGAATTAAATAGGATAAAATATTTTTAAATATAAAAATAATTTCTTTAATTCTTTGAAATTTGTAAAATACCTTTTTATTTAGATTAAAAATTGGGAAAATACTAATAAGGTTTATAAAGGTACTTCCTAGTGTTGACTTGCAACTTTATTGTGAAGGAAAGTTGTATAGCTAGATTTTTCTAAATTGTGCATATTGCATTCATGGCATGTAGATACCGAGTCTCTGGAGTCGGAAATACATCAAGATTCAGCCGAAGCACTCCCTGGAATACGAGGAGGTGATCGTGGAGAATCTGAAGCCTGAAGTTGCTACTAAGGAACCTAACCTTGTCACTAATCCAGGCAAGCCCCGGAGCATCTACGCCAACTATTTTACTTATTATTTCACGCGTCCAAACTATTTCAGTATCTGCATTAAGTCTAGGAGTTGTTATGAAACCCCATTGTACGCATGACATCCTTGATTAAGGATAACTTTGTCACCTCTTCAAAAGAATTATAAAACCTGCTTAGACAAGCTTAGTAGTTGTTTACCATGCAATCATAGCATCAATCTTTATGATAACGGCACATAAAATATGGATTTTGCTTGGTAAGCCGGAGGTTATTTGCAAAACTATTTTGTTTAATTGTTTTCTTTTTGTTTTCAAAAGTTGTAATCTTGTTTTAATTGCTATAATTTCTATAAATTTTGTTAGCTTTGTTAGATTTTTCTCTATACTTTAAAAATGATAAACTTTAGAAATAGCAAAACAAATTTTAAAGGTTATTTATATTCTTTCCTTTTTAAAGTTATTTAGGTAAATAAATGGGGTTTTAATTAAATAAATTTTGAATAATCTTTTAAAAATCTTGAATAATTGAAATAAATAGGATAAATTAATTTTAAATGTAAATATAAATTCTTTAATTCTTTGAAATTTGTAAAATACCTTTTTATTTAGATTAAAAATTGGGAAAAATACTAATAAGGTTTATAAAGGTACTTCCTAGTTTTGGCTTGCAACTTTATCGTGAAGGAAAGTTGTATGGCTAGATTTTTCTAAATTGTGCATATTGCATTCATGGCATGTAGATACCGAGTCTGTGGAGTCGAAAATATATCAAGATTCAGCCGAAGGACTCCCTGGAATACGAGGAGGTGATCGTGGCGAATCCGAAGCCTGAAGTTGCTACTAAGGAACCTAAACTTGTCACTAAACCAGCCAAGCCCCGGAGCATCTACGCCTACTATTTTACTTATTATTTCACGCGTCTGAACTATTTCAGTATATGCATTACGTCTAGGAGTTGTTATGAAACCCCTTTGTATGCATGACATCATTGATTAAGGATAACTTTGTAACTTCTTCAAAAGAAATATAAAACCTGTTAGACAAGCTTAGTAGTTGTTTACCTTGCAATCATAGCATCAATCTTTATGATAACGACACATAAAATATGGATTTTGCTTGGTAAGCCGGAGGTTATTTGCAAAACTATTTTTTTAATTGTTTTCGTTTTGTTTTAAAAAGCTGTAATCTTGTTTTAATTGCTATACTTTCTATAAATTTTGTTAGCTTTGTTAGATTTTTCTCCATACTTTAAAAATGATAAACTTTAGAAATAGCAAAATAAATTTTAAAGGTTATTTATATGCTTTCCATTTTAAAGTTATTTAGGTAAATAAATGGGGTTTTAATTAAACAAATTTTGAATAAACTTTTAAAAACCTTGAATAATTTAAATAAATGGGATAAATTATTTTTAAATATAAAAATAATTTCTCTAATTCTTTTAAATTTATAAAATACCTTTTATTTAGATTAAAAATTGGGAAAAAATACTAATAAGGTTTATAAAGGTACTTCCTAGTTTTGGCTTGCAACTTTATCGTGAAGGAAAGTTGTATAGCTAGATTTTTCTAAATTGTGCATATTGCAATCATGGCATGTAGATACCGAGTCTGTGGAGTCGGAAATATATCAAGATTCAGCCGAAGGACTCCCTGGAATACGAGGAGGTGATCGTGGCGAATCCGAAGCCTTAAGTTGCTACTAAGGAACCTAAACTTGTCACTAAACTAGGCAAGCCCCGGAGCATCTACGCCAACTATTTTACTTATTATTTCACGCGTCCAAACTATTTCAGTATCTGCATTAAGTCTAGGAGTTGTTATGAAACCCCTTTGTATGCATGACATCCTTGATTAAGGATAACTTTGTAACTTCTTCGAAAGAAATATAAAACCTGTTAGACAAGCTTAGTAGTTGTTTACCATGCAATCATAGCATCAATCTTTATGATAACGGCACATAAAATATGGATTTTGCTTGGTAAGCCGGAGGTTATTTGCAAAACTATTTAGTTTAATTGTTTTCGTTTTGTTTTAAAAAGCTGTAATCTTGTTTTAATTGCTATACTTTCTATAAATTTTGTTAGCTTTGTTAGATTTTTCTCCATTCTTTAAAAATGATAAACTTTAGAAATAGCAAAATAAATTTTAAAGGTTATTTATATGCTTTCCATTTTAAAGTTATTTAGGTAAATAAATGGGGTTTTAATTAAATAAATTTTGAATAAACTTTTAAAAACCTGGAATAATTTAAATAAATGGGATAAATTATTTTTAAATATAAAAATAATTTCTCTAATTCTTTTAAATTAATAAAATACCTTTTTATTTAGATTAAAAATTGGGAAAAAATACTAATAAGGTTTATAAAGGTACTTCCTAGTTTTGGCTTGCAACTTTATCGTGAAGGAAAGTTGTATAGCTAGATTTTGCTAAATTGTGCATATTGCATTCATGGCATGTAGATACCAAGTCTGTGGAGTCGGAAATATATCAAGATTCAGCCGAAGGACTCCCTGGAATACGAGGAGGTGATCGTGGCGAATCCGAAGCCTGAAGTTGCTACTAAGGAACCTAAACTTGTCACTAAACCAGGCAAGCCCCGGAGCATCTACGCCTACTATTTTACTTATTATTTCACGCGTCTAAACTATTTCAGTATATGCATTACGTCTAGGAGTAGTTATGAAACCCCTTTGTATGCATGACATTCTTAATTAAGGATAACTTTGTCACCTCTTCAAAAGAAATATAAAACGTTCTTAGACAAGCTTAGTTGTTGTTTACCATGCAATCATACCATCAATCTTTATGATAGCGGCACATAAAATATGGATTTTGCTTGGTAAGCCGGAGGTTATTTGCAAAACTATTTTGTTTAATTGTTTTCTTTTTGTTTTCAAAAGCTGTAATCTTGTTCTAATTTCTAAAATTTCTATAAATTTTGTTAGCTTTGTTAGATTTTTCTCTATACTTTAAAAATGATAAACTTTAGAAATAGCAAAACAAATTTTAAAGGTTATTTATATTCTTTCCTTTTTAAAGTTATTTAGGTAAATAAATGGGGTTTTAATTAAATAAATTTTGAGTAATCTTTTAAAAATCTTCAATAGTTGAATTAAATAGGATAAAATATTTTTAAATATAAAAATAATTTATTTAATTCTTTGAAATTTGTAAAATACCTTTTTATTTAGATTAAAAATTGGGAAAATACTAATAAGGTTTATAAAGGTACTTCCTAGTGTTGACTTGCAA
Source organism: Echinochloa phyllopogon (assembly GCA_033239725.1). Taxonomy (NCBI): domain Eukaryota; kingdom Viridiplantae; phylum Streptophyta; class Magnoliopsida; order Poales; family Poaceae; genus Echinochloa; species Echinochloa phyllopogon. The sequence goes on along the minus strand of BTCW01000014.1, from coordinate 31,106,687 downwards.
CTTTATTGTGAAGGAAAGTTGTATAGCTAGATTTTTCTAAATTGTGCATATTGCATTCATGGCATGTAGATACCGAGTCTCTGGAGTCGGAAATACATCAAGATTCAGCCGAAGCACTCCCTGGAATACGAGGAGGTGATCGTGGCGAATCTGAAGCCTGAAGTTGCTACTAAGGAACCGAACCTTGTCACTAATCCAGGCAAGCCCCGGAGCATCTACGCCAACTATTTTACTTATTATTTCACGCGTCCAAACTATTTCAGTATATGCATTAAGTCTAGGAGTTGTTATGAAACCCCATTGTACGCATGACATCCTTGATTAAGGATAACTTTGTCACCTCTTCAAAAGAATTATAAAACCTGCTTAGACAAGCTTAGTAGTTGTTTACCATGCAATCATAGCATCAATCTTTATGATAACGGCACATAAAATATGGATTTTGCTTGGTAAGCCGGAGGTTATTTGCAAAACTATTTTGTTTAGTTGTTTTCTTTTTGTTTTCAAAAGTTGTAATCTTGTTTTAATTGCTATAATTTCTATAAATTTTGTTAGCTTTGTTAGATTTTTCTCTATACTTTAAAAATGATAAACTTTAGAAATAGCAAAACAAATTTTAAAGGTTATTTATATTCTTTCCTTTTTAAAGTTATTTAGGTAAATAAATGGGGTTTTAATTAAATAAATTTTGAATAATCTTTTAAAAATCTTGAATAATTGAAATAAATAGGATAAATTAATTTTAAATGTAAATATAAATTCTTTAATTCTTTGAAATTTGTAAAATACCTTTTTATTTAGATTAAAAATTGGGAAAAATACTAATAAGGTTTATAAAGGTACTTCCTAGTTTTGGCTTGCAACTTTATCGTGAAGGAAAGTTGTATGGCTAGATTTTTCTAAATTGTGCATATTGCATTCATGGCATGTAGATACCGAGTCTGTGGAGTCGAAAATATATCAAGATTCAGCCGAAGGACTCCCTGGAATACGAGGAGGTGATCGTGGCGAATCCGAAGCCTGAAGTTGCTACTAAGGAACCTAAACTTGTCACTAAACTAGCCAAGCCCCGGAGCATCTACGCCTACTATTTTACTTATTATTTCACGCGTCTAAACTATTTCAGTATATGCATTACGTCTAGGAGTTGTTATGAAACCCCTTTGTATGCATGACATCATTGATTAAGGATAACTTTGTAACTTCTTCAAAAGAAATATAAAACCTGTTAGACAAGCTTAGTAGTTGTTTACCTTGCAATCATAGCATCAATCTTTATGATAACGAAACATAAAATATGGATTTTGCTTGGTAAGCCGGTGGTTATTTGCAAAACTATTTTTTTAATTGTTTTCGTTTTGTTTTAAAAAGCTGTAATCTTGTTTTAATTGCTATACTTTCTATAAATTTTGTTAGCTTTGTTAGATTTTTCTCCATACTTTAAAAATGATAAACTTTAGAAATAGCAAAATAAATTTTAAAGGTTATTTATATGCTTTCCATTTTAAAGTTATTTAGGTAAATAAATGGGGTTTTAATTAAAAAAATTTTGAATAAACTTTTAAAAACCTTGAATAATTGAAATAAATGGGATAAATTAATTTTAAATATAAAAATAATTTCTCTAATTCTTTTAAATTTATAAAATACCTTTTATTTAGATTAAAAATTGGGAAAAAATACTAATAAGGTTTATAAAGGTACTTCCTAGTTTTGGCTTGCAACTTTATCGTGAAGGAAAGTTGTATAGCTAGATTTTTCTAAATTGTGCATATTGCAATCATGGCATGTAGATACCGAGTCTGTGGAGTCGGAAATATATCAAGATTCAGCCGAAGGACTCCCTGGAATACGAGGAGGTGATCGTGGCGAATCCGAAGCCTTAAGTTGCTACTAAGGAACCTAAACTTGTCACTAAACCAGGCAAGCCCCGGAGCATCTACGCCTACTATTTTACTTATTATTTCACGCGTCTAAACTATTTCAGTATATGCATTACGTCTAGGAGTTGTTATGAAACCCCTTTGTATGCATGACATCCTTGATTAAGGATAACTTTGTAACTTCTTCGAAAGAAATATAAAACCTGTTAGACAAGCTTAGTAGTTGTTTACCATGCAATCATAGCATCAATCTTTATGATAACGGCACATAAAATATGGATTTTGCTTGGTAAGCCGGAGGTTATTTGCAAAACTATTTAGTTTAATTGTTTTCGTTTTGTTTTAAAAAGCTGTAATCTTGTTTTAATTGCTATACTTTCTATAAATTTTGTTAGCTTTGTTAGATTTTTCTCCATACTTTAAAAATGATAAACTTTAGAAATAGCAAAATAAATTTTAAAGGTTATTTATATGCTTTCCATTTTAAAGTTATTTAGGTAAATAAATGGGGTTTTAATTAAACAAATTTTGAATAAACTTTTAAAAACCTGGAATAATTTAAATAAATGGGATAAATTATTTTTAAATATAAAAATAATTTCTCTAATTCTTTTAAATTTATAAAATACCTTTTATTTAGATTAAAAATTGGGAAAAAATACTAATAAGGTTTATAAAGGTACTTCCTAGTTTTGGCTTGCAACTTTATCGTGAAGGAAAGTTGTATAGCTAGATTTTTCTAAATTGTGCATATTGCAATCATGGCATGTAGATACCGAGTCTGTGGAGTCGGAAATATATCAAGATTCAGCCGAAGGACTCCCTGGAATACGAGGAGGTGATCGTGGCGAATCCGAAGCCTTAAGTTGCTACTAAGGAACCTAAACTTGTCACTAAACCAGGCAAGCCCCGGAGCATCTACGCCTACTATTTTACTTATTATTTCACGCGTCTAAACTATTTCAGTATATGCATTACGTCTAGGAGTTGTTATGAAACCCCTTTGTATGCATGACATCCTTGATTAAGGATAACTTTGTAACTTCTTCGAAAGAAATATAAAACCTGTTAGACAAGCTTAGTAGTTGTTTACCATGCAATCATAGCATCAATCTTTATGATAACGGCACATAAAATATGGATTTTGCTTGGTAAGCCGGAGGTTATTTGCAAAACTATTTAGTTTAATTGTTTTCGTTTTGTTTTAAAAAGCTGTAATCTTGTTTTAATTGCTATACTTTCTATAAATTTTGTTAGCTTTGTTAGATTTTTCTCCATTCTTTAAAAATGATAAACTTTAGAAATAGCAAAATAAATTTTAAAGGTTATTTATATGCTTTCCATTTTAAAGTTATTTAGGTAAATAAATGGGGTTTTAATTAAATAAATTTTGAATAAACTTTTAAAAACCTGGAATAATTTAAATAAATGGGATAAATTATTTTTAAATATAAAAATAATTTCTCTAATTCTTTTAAATTAATAAAATACCTTTTTATTTAGATTAAAAATTGGGAAAAAATACTAATAAGGTTTATAAAGGTACTTCCTAGTTTTGGCTTGCAACTTTATCGTGAAGGAAAGTTGTATAGCTAGATTTTGCTAAATTGTGCATATTGCATTCATGGCATGTAGATACCAAGTCTGTGGAGTCGGAAATATATCAAGATTCAGCCGAAGGACTCCCTGGAATACGAGGAGGTGATCGTGGCGAATCCGAAGCCTGAAGTTGCTACTAAGGAACCTAAACTTGTCACTAAACCAGGCAAGCCCCGGAGCATCTACGCCTACTATTTTACTTATTATTTCACGCGTCTAAACTATTTCAGTATATGCATTACGTCTAGGAGTAGTTATGAAACCCCTTTGTATGCATGACATTCTTAATTAAGGATAACTTTGTCACCTCTTCAAAAGAAATATAAAACGTTCTTAGACAAGCTTAGTTGTTGTTTACCATGCAATCATACCATCAATCTTTATGATAGCGGCACATAAAATATGGATTTTGCTTGGTAAGCCGGAGGTTATTTGCAAAACTATTTTGTTTAATTGTTTTCTTTTTGTTTTCAAAAGCTGTAATCTTGTTCTAATTTCTAAAATTTCTATAAATTTTGTTAGCTTTGTTAGATTTTTCTCTATACTTTAAAAATGATAAACTTTAGAAATAGCAAAACAAATTTTAAAGGTTATTTATATTCTTTCCTTTTTAAAGTTATTTAGGTAAATAAATGGGGTTTTAATTAAATAAATTTTGAGTAATCTTTTAAAAATCTTCAATAGTTGAATTAAATAGGATAAAATATTTTTAAATATAAAAATAATTTCTTTAATTCTTTGAAATTTGTAAAATACCTTTTTATTTAGATTAAAAATTGGGAAAATACTAATAAGGTTTATAAAGGTACTTCCTAGTGTTGACTTGCAACTTTATTGTGAAGGAAAGTTGTATAGCTAGATTTTTCTAAATTGTGCATATTGCAATCATGGCATGTAGATACCGAGTCTGTGGAGTCGGAAATATATCAAGATTCAGCCGAAGGACTCCCTGGAATACGAGGAGGTGATCGTGGCGAATCCGAAGCCTTAAGTTGCTACTAAGGAACCTAAACTTGTCACTAAACCAGGCAAGCCCCGGAGCATCTACGCCTACTATTTTACTTATTATTTCACGCGTCTAAACTATTTCAGTATATGCATTACGTCTAGGAGTTGTTATGAAACCCCTTTGTATGCATGACATCCTTGATTAAGGATAACTTTGTAACTTCTTCGAAAGAAATATAAAACCTGTTAGACAAGCTTAGTAGTTGTTTACCATGCAATCATAGCATCAATCTTTATGATAACGGCACATAAAATATGGATTTTGCTTGGTAAGCCGGAGGTTATTTGCAAAACTATTTAGTTTAATTGTTTTCGTTTTGTTTTAAAAAGCTGTAATCTTGTTTTAATTGCTATACTTTCTATAAATTTTGTTAGCTTTGTTAGATTTTTCTCCATACTTTAAAAATGATAAACTTTAGAAATAGCAAAATAAATTTTAAAGGTTATTTATATGCTTTCCATTTTAAAGTTATTTAGGTAAATAAATGGGGTTTTAATTAAACAAATTTTGAATAAACTTTTAAAAACCTTGAATAATTTAAATAAATGGGATAAATTATTTTTAAATATAAAAATAATTTCTCTAATTCTTTTAAATTTATAAAATACCTTTTATTTAGATTAAAAATTGGGAAAAAATACTAATAAGGTTTATAAAGGTACTTCCTAGTTTTGGCTTGCAACTTTATCGTGAAGGAAAGTTGTATAGCTAGATTTTTCTAAATTGTGCATATTGCAATCATGGCATGTAGATACCGAGTCTGTGGAGTCGGAAATATATCAAGATTCAGCCGAAGGACTCCCTGGAATACGAGGAGGTGATCGTGGCGAATCCGAAGCCTTAAGTTGCTACTAAGGAACCTAAACTTGTCACTAAACCAGGCAAGCCCCGGAGCATCTACGCCTACTATTTTACTTATTATTTCACGCGTCTAAACTATTTCAGTATATGCATTACGTCTAGGAGTTGTTATGAAACCCCTTTGTATGCATGACATCCTTGATTAAGGATAACTTTGTAACTTCTTCGAAAGAAATATAAAACCTGTTAGACAAGCTTAGTAGTTGTTTACCATGCAATCATAGCATCAATCTTTATGATAACGGCACATAAAATATGGATTTTGCTTGGTAAGCCGGAGGTTATTTGCAAAACTATTTAGTTTAATTGTTTTCGTTTTGTTTTAAAAAGCTGTAATCTTGTTTTAATTGCTATACTTTCTATAAATTTTGTTAGCTTTGTTAGATTTTTCTCCATTCTTTAAAAATGATAAACTTTAGAAATAGCAAAATAAATTTTAAAGGTTATTTATATGCTTTCCATTTTAAAGTTATTTAGGTAAATAAATGGGGTTTTAATTAAATAAATTTTGAATAAACTTTTAAAAACCTGGAATAATTTAAATAAATGGGATAAATTATTTTTAAATATAAAAATAATTTCTCTAATTCTTTTAAATTAATAAAATACCTTTTTATTTAGATTAAAAATTGGGAAAAAATACTAATAAGGTTTATAAAGGTACTTCCTAGTTTTGGCTTGCAACTTTATCGTGAAGGAAAGTTGTATAGCTAGATTTTGCTAAATTGTGCATATTGCATTCATGGCATGTAGATACCAAGTCTGTGGAGTCGGAAATATATCAAGATTCAGCCGAAGGACTCCCTGGAATACGAGGAGGTGATCGTGGCGAATCCGAAGCCTGAAGTTGCTACTAAGGAACCTAAACTTGTCACTAAACCAGGCAAGCCCCGGAGCATCTACGCCTACTATTTTACTTATTATTTCACGCGTCTAAACTATTTCAGTATATGCATTACGTCTAGGAGTAGTTATGAAACCCCTTTGTATGCATGACATTCTTAATTAAGGATAACTTTGTCACCTCTTCAAAAGAAATATAAAACGTTCTTAGACAAGCTTAGTTGTTGTTTACCATGCAATCATACCATCAATCTTTATGATAGCGGCACATAAAATATGGATTTTGCTTGGTAAGCTGGAGGTTATTTGCAAAACTATTTTGTTTAATTGTTTTCTTTTTGTTTTCAAAAGCTGTAATCTTGTTCTAATTTCTAAAATTTCTATAAATTTTGTTAGCTTTGTTAGATTTTTCTCTATACTTTAAAAATGATAAACTTTAGAAATAGCAAAACAAATTTTAAAGGTTATTTATATTCTTTCCTTTTTAAAGTTATTTAGGTAAATAAATGGGGTTTTAATTAAATAAATTTTGAGTAATCTTTTAAAAATCTTCAATAGTTGAATTAAATAGGATAAAATATTTTTAAATATAAAAATAATTTATTTAATTCTTTGAAATTTGTAGAATACCTTTTTATTTAGATTAAAAATTGGGAAAATACTAATAAGGTTTATAAAGGTACTTCCTAGTGTTGACTTGCAACTTTATTGTGAAGGAAAGTTGTATAGCTAGATTTTTCTAAATTGTGCATATTGCATTCATGGCATGTAGATACCGAGTCTCTGGAGTCGGAAATACATCAAGATTCAGCCGAAGCACTCCCTGGAATACGAGGAGGTGATCGTGGCGAATCTGAAGCCTGAAGTTGCTACTAAGGAACCGAACCTTGTCACTAATCCAGGCAAGCCCCGGAGCATCTACGCCAACTATTTTACTTATTATTTCACGCGTCCAAACTATTTCAGTATATGCATTAAGTCTAGGAGTTGTTATGAAACCCCATTGTACGCATGACATCCTTGATTAAGGATAACTTTGTCACCTCTTCAAAAGAATTATAAAACCTGCTTAGACAAGCTTAGTAGTTGTTTACCATGCAATCATAGCATCAATCTTTATGATAACGGCACATAAAATATGGATTTTGCTTGGTAAGCCGGAGGTTATTTGCAAAACTATTTTGTTTAGTTGTTTTCTTTTTGTTTTCAAAAGTTGTAATCTTGTTTTAATTGCTATAATTTCTATAAATTTTGTTAGCTTTGTTAGATTTTTCTCTATACTTTAAAAATGATAAACTTTAGAAATAGCAAAACAAATTTTAAAGGTTATTTATATTCTTTCCTTTTTAAAGTTATTTAGGTAAATAAATGGGGTTTTAATTAAATAAATTTTGAATAATCTTTTAAAAATCTTGAATAATTGAAATAAATAGGATAAATTAATTTTAAATGTAAATATAAATTCTTTAATTCTTTGAAATTTGTAAAATACCTTTTTATTTAGATTAAAAATTGGGAAAAATACTAATAAGGTTTATAAAGGTACTTCCTAGTTTTGGCTTGCAACTTTATCGTGAAGGAAAGTTGTATGGCTAGATTTTTCTAAATTGTGCATATTGCATTCATGGCATGTAGATACCGAGTCTGTGGAGTCGAAAATATATCAAGATTCAGCCGAAGGACTCCCTGGAATACGAGGAGGTGATCGTGGCGAATCCGAAGCCTGAAGTTGCTACTAAGGAACCTAAACTTGTCACTAAACTAGCCAAGCCCCGGAGCATCTACGCCTACTATTTTACTTATTATTTCACGCGTCTAAACTATTTCAGTATATGCATTACGTCTAGGAGTTGTTATGAAACCCCTTTGTATGCATGACATCATTGATTAAGGATAACTTTGTAACTTCTTCAAAAGAAATATAAAACCTGTTAGACAAGCTTAGTAGTTGTTTACCTTGCAATCATAGCATCAATCTTTATGATAACGAAACATAAAATATGGATTTTGCTTGGTAAGCCGGTGGTTATTTGCAAAACTATTTTTTTAATTGTTTTCGTTTTGTTTTAAAAAGCTGTAATCTTGTTTTAATTGCTATACTTTCTATAAATTTTGTTAGCTTTGTTAGATTTTTCTCCATACTTTAAAAATGATAAACTTTAGAAATAGCAAAATAAATTTTAAAGGTTATTTATATGCTTTCCATTTTAAAGTTATTTAGGTAAATAAATGGGGTTTTAATTAAATAAATTTTGAATAAACTTTTAAAAACCTTGAATAATTGAAATAAATGGGATAAATTAATTTTAAATATAAAAATAATTTCTCTAATTCTTTTAAATTTATAAAATACCTTTTATTTAGATTAAAAATTGGGAAAAATACTAATAAGGTTTATAAAGGTACTTCCTAGTTTTGGCTTGCAACTTTATCGTGAAGGAAAGTTGTATAGCTAGATTTTTCTAAATTGTGCATATTGCAATCATGGCATGTAGATACCGAGTCTGTGGAGTCGGAAATATATCAAGATTCAGCCGAAGGACTCCCTGGAATACGAGGAGGTGATCGTGGCGAATCCGAAGCCTTAAGTTGCTACTAAGGAACCTAAACTTGTCACTAAACCAGGCAAGCCCCGGAGCATCTACGCCTACTATTTTACTTATTATTTCACGCGTCTAAACTATTTCAGTATATGCATTACGTCTAGGAGTTGTTATGAAACCCCTTTGTATGCATGACATCCTTGATTAAGGATAACTTTGTAACTTCTTCGAAAGAAATATAAAACCTGTTAGACAAGCTTAGTAGTTGTTTACCATGCAATCATAACATCAATCTTTATGATAACGGCACATAAAATATGGATTTTGCTTGGTAAGCCGGAGGTTATTTGCAAAACTATTTTGTTTAATTGTTTTCTTTTTGTTTTCAAAAGTTGTAATCTTGTTTTAATTGCTATAATTTCTATAAATTTTGTTAGCTTTGTTAGATTTTTCTCTATACTTTAAAAATGATAAACTTTAGAAATAGCAAAACAAATTTTAAAGGTTATTTATATTCTTTCCTTTTTAAAGTTATTTAGGTAAATAAATGGGGTTTTAATTAAATAAATTTTGAATAAACTTTTAAAAACCTGGAATAATTTAATTAAATGGGATAAATTATTTTTAAATATAAAAATAATTTCTCTAATTCTTTTAAATTAATAAAATACCTTTTATTTAGATTAAAAATTGGGAAAAAGTACTAATAAGGTTTATAAAGGTACTTCCTAGTTTTGGCTTGCAACTTTATCGTGAAGGAAAGTTGTATAGCTAGATTTTTCTAAATTGTGCATATTGCAATCATGGCATGTAGATACCGAGTCTGTGGAGTCGAAAATATATCGAGATTCAGCCGAAGGACTCCCTGGAATACGAGGAGGTGATCGTGGCGAATCCGAAGCCTGAAGTTGCTACTAAGGAACCTAAACTTGTCACTAAACCAGGCAAGCCCCGGAGCATCTACGCCTACTATTTTACTTATTATTTCACGCGTCTAAACTATTTCAGTATATGCATTACGTCTAGGAGTTGTTATGAAACCCCTTTGTATGCATGACATCATTGATTAAGGATAACTTTGTAACTTCTTCAAAAGAAATATAAAACCTGTTAGACAAGCTTAGTAGTATTTACCTTGCAATCATAGCATCAATCTTTATGATAACGACACATAAAATATGGATTTTGCTTGGTAAGCCGGAGGTTATTTGCAAAACTATTTTTTTAATTGTTTTCGTTTTGTTTTAAAAAGCTGTAATCTTGTTTTAATTGCTATACTTTCTATAAATTTTGTTAGCTTTGTTAGATTTTTCTCCATACTTTAAAAATGATAAACTTTAGAAATAGCAAAATAAATTTTAAAGGTTATTTATATGCTTTCCATTTTAAAGTTATTTAGGTAAATAAATGGGGTTTTAATTAAACAAATTTTGAATAAACTTTTAAAAACCTTGAATAATTGAAATAAATGGGATAAATTAATTTTAAATATAAAAATAATTTCTCTAATTCTTTTAAATTTATAAAATACCTTTTATTTAGATTAAAAATTGGGAAAAAATACTAATAAGGTTTATAAAGGTACTTCCTAGTTTTGGCTTGCAACTTTATCGTGAAGGAAAGTTGTATAGCTAGATTTTTCTAAATTGTGCATATTGCAATCATGGCATGTAGATACCGAGTCTGTGGAGTCGGAAATATATCAAGATTCAGCCGAAGGACTCCCTAGAATACGAGGAGGTGATCGTGGCGAATCCGAAGCCTTAAGTTGCTACTAAGGAACCTAAACTTGTCACTAAACCAGGCAAGCCCCGGAGCATCTACGCCTACTATTTTACTTATTATTTCACGCGTCTAAACTATTTCAGTATATGCATTACGTCTAGGAGTTGTTATGAAACCCCTTTGTATGCATGACATCCTTGATTAAGGATAACTTTGTAACTTCTTCGAAAGAAATATAAAACCTGTTAGACAAGCTTAGTAGTTGTTTACCATGCAATCATAGCATCAATCTTTATGATAACGGCACATAAAATATGGATTTTGCTTGGTAAGCCGGAGGTTATTTGCAAAACTATTTAGTTTAATTGTTTTCGTTTTGTTTTAAAAAGCTGTAATCTTGTTTTAATTGCTATACTTTCTATAAATTTTGTTAGCTTTGTTAGATTTTTCTCCATACTTTAAAAATGATAAACTTTAGAAATAGCAAAATAAATTTTAAAGGTTATTTATATGCTTTCCATTTTAAAGTTATTTAGGTAAATAAATGGGGTTTTAATTAAATAAATTTTGAATAAACTTTTAAAAACCTTGAATAATTGAAATAAATGGGATAAATTATTTTTAAATATAAAAATAATTTCTCTAATTCTTTTAAATTTATAAAATACCTTTTATTTAGATTAAAAATTGGGAAAAAGTACTAATAAGGTTTATAAAGGTACTTCCTAGTTTTGGCTTGCAACTTTATCGTGAAGGAAAGTTGTATAGCTAGATTTTACTAAATTGTGCATATTGCAATCATGGCATGTAGATACCGAGTCTGTGGAGTCGGAAATATATCAAGATTCAGCCGAAGGACTCCCTGGAATACGAGGAGGTGATCGTGGCGAATCCGAAGCCTGAAGTTGCTACTAAGGAACCTAAACTTGTCACTAAACCAGGCAAGCCCCGGAGCATCTACGCCTACTATTTTACTTATTATTTCACGCGTCTAAACTATTTCAGTATATGCATTACGTCTAGGAGTAGTTATGAAACCCCTTTGTATGCATGACATTCTTAATTAAGGATAACTTTGTCACCTCTTCAAAAGAAATATAAAACGTTCTTAGACAAGCTTAGTTGTTGTTTACCATGCAATCATACCATCAATCTTTATGATAGCGGCACATAAAATACGGATTTTGCTTGGTAAGCCGGAGGTTATTTGCAAAACTATTTTGTTTAATTGTTTTCTTTTTGTTTTCAAAAGCTGTAATCTTGTTCTAATTTCTAAAATTTCTATAAATTTTGTTAGCTTTGTTAGATTTTTCTCTATACTTTAAAAATGATAAACTTTAGAAATAGCAAAACAAATTTTAAAGGTTATTTATATTCTTTCCTTTTTAAAGTTATTTAGGTAAATAAATGGGGTTTTAGTTAAATAAATTTTGAGTAATCTTTTAAAAATCTTCAATAATTGAATTAAATAGGATAAAATATTTTTAAATATAAAAATAATTTCTTTAATTCTTTGAAATTTGTAAAATACCTTTTTATTTAGATTAAAAATTGGGAAAATACTAATAAGGTTTATAAAGGTACTTCCTAGTGTTGACTTGCAACTTTATTGTGAAGGAAAGTTGTATAGCTAGATTTTTCTAAATTGTGCATATTGCATTCATGGCATGTAGATACCGAGTCTCTGGAGTCGGAAATACATCAAGATTCAGCCGAAGCACTCCCTGGAATACGAGGAGGTGATCGTGGCGAATCCGAAGCCTGAAGTTGCTACTAAGGAACCTAAACTTGTCACTAAACCAGGCAAGCCCCGGAGCATCTACGCCTACTATTTTACTTATTATTTCACGCGTCTAAACTATTTCAGTATATGCATTACGTCTAGGAGTAGTTATGAAACCCCTTTGTATGCATGACATTCTTAATTAAGGATAACTTTGTCACCTCTTCAAAAGAAATATAAAACGTCCTTAGACAAGCTTAGTAGTTGTTTACCATGCAATCATAGCATCAATCTTTATGATAACGGCACATAAAATATGGATTTTGCTTGGTAAGCCGGAGGTTATTTGCAAAACTATTTTGTTTAATTATTTCTTTTTGTTTTCAAAAGTTGTAATCTTGTTTTAATTGCTATAATTTCTATAAATTTTGTTAGCTTTGTTAGATTTTTCTCTATACTTTAAAAATGATAAACTTTAGAAATAGCAAAACAAATTTTAAAGGTTATTTATATTCTTTCCTTTTTAAAGTTATTTAGGTAAATAAATGGGGTTTTAATTAAATAAATTTTGAATAAACTTTTAAAAACCTGGAATAATTTAATTAAATGGGATAAATTATTTTTAAATATAAAAATAATTTCTCTAATTCTTTTAAATTAATAAAATACCTTTTATTTAGATTAAAAATTGGGAAAAAGTACTAATAAGGTTTATAAAGGTACTTCCTAGTTTTGGCTTGCAACTTTATCGTGAAGGAAAGTTGTATAGCTAGATTTTTCTAAATTGTGCATATTGCAATCATGGCATGTAGATACCGAGTCTGTGGAGTCGAAAATATATCGAGATTCAGCCGAAGGACTCCCTGGAATACGAGGAGGTGATCGTGGCGAATCCGAAGCCTGAAGTTGCTACTAAGGAACCTAAACTTGTCACTAAACCAGGCAAGCCCCGGAGCATCTACGCCTACTATTTTACTTATTATTTCACGCGTCTAAACTATTTCAGTATATGCATTACGTCTAGGAGTTGTTATGAAACCCCTTTGTATGCATGACATCATTGATTAAGGATAACTTTGTAACTTCTTCAAAAGAAATATAAAACCTGTTAGACAAGCTTAGTAGTATTTACCTTGCAATCATAGCATCAATCTTTATGATAACGACACATAAAATATGGATTTTGCTTGGTAAGCCGGAGGTTATTTGCAAAACTATTTTTTTAATTGTTTTCGTTTTGTTTTAAAAAGCTGTAATCTTGTTTTAATTGCTATACTTTCTATAAATTTTGTTAGCTTTGTTAGATTTTTCTCCATACTTTAAAAATGATAAACTTTAGAAATAGCAAAATAAATTTTAAAGGTTATTTATATGCTTTCCATTTTAAAGTTATTTAGGTAAATAAATGGGGTTTTAATTAAACAAATTTTGAATAAACTTTTAAAAACCTTGAATAATTGAAATAAATGGGATAAATTAATTTTAAATATAAAAATAATTTCTCTAATTCTTTTAAATTTATAAAATACCTTTTATTTAGATTAAAAATTGGGAAAAAATACTAATAAGGTTTATAAAGGTACTTCCTAGTTTTGGCTTGCAACTTTATCGTGAAGGAAAGTTGTATAGCTAGATTTTTCTAAATTGTGCATATTGCAATCATGGCATGTAGATACCGAGTCTGTGGAGTCGGAAATATATCAAGATTCAGCCGAAGGACTCCCTAGAATACGAGGAGGTGATCGTGGCGAATCCGAAGCCTTAAGTTGCTACTAAGGAACCTAAACTTGTCACTAAACCAGGCAAGCCCCGGAGCATCTACGCCTACTATTTTACTTATTATTTCACGCGTCTAAACTATTTCAGTATATGCATTACGTCTAGGAGTTGTTATGAAACCCCTTTGTATGCATGACATCCTTGATTAAGGATAACTTTGTAACTTCTTCGAAAGAAATATAAAACCTGTTAGACAAGCTTAGTAGTTGTTTACCATGCAATCATAGCATCAATCTTTATGATAACGGCACATAAAATATGGATTTTGCTTGGTAAGCCGGAGGTTATTTGCAAAACTATTTAGTTTAATTGTTTTCGTTTTGTTTTAAAAAGCTGTAATCTTGTTTTAATTGCTATACTTTCTATAAATTTTGTTAGCTTTGTTAGATTTTTCTCCATACTTTAAAAATGATAAACTTTAGAAATAGCAAAATAAATTTTAAAGGTTATTTATATGCTTTCCATTTTAAAGTTATTTAGGTAAATAAATGGGGTTTTAATTAAATAAATTTTGAATAAACTTTTAAAAACCTTGAATAATTGAAATAAATGGGATAAATTATTTTTAAATATAAAAATAATTTCTCTAATTCTTTTAAATTTATAAAATACCTTTTATTTAGATTAAAAATTGGGAAAAAGTACTAATAAGGTTTATAAAGGTACTTCCTAGTTTTGGCTTGCAACTTTATCGTGAAGGAAAGTTGTATAGCTAGATTTTACTAAATTGTGCATATTGCAATCATGGCATGTAGATACCGAGTCTGTGGAGTCGGAAATATATCAAGATTCAGCCGAAGGACTCCCTGGAATACGAGGAGGTGATCGTGGCGAATCCGAAGCCTGAAGTTGCTACTAAGGAACCTAAACTTGTCACTAAACCAGGCAAGCCCCGGAGCATCTACGCCTACTATTTTACTTATTATTTCACGCGTCTAAACTATTTCAGTATATGCATTACGTCTAGGAGTAGTTATGAAACCCCTTTGTATGCATGACATTCTTAATTAAGGATAACTTTGTCACCTCTTCAAAAGAAATATAAAACGTTCTTAGACAAGCTTAGTTGTTGTTTACCATGCAATCATACCATCAATCTTTATGATAGCGGCACATAAAATACGGATTTTGCTTGGTAAGCCGGAGGTTATTTGCAAAACTATTTTGTTTAATTGTTTTCTTTTTGTTTTCAAAAGCTGTAATCTTGTTCTAATTTCTAAAATTTCTATAAATTTTGTTAGCTTTGTTAGATTTTTCTCTATACTTTAAAAATGATAAACTTTAGAAATAGCAAAACAAATTTTAAAGGTTATTTATATTCTTTCCTTTTTAAAGTTATTTAGGTAAATAAATGGGGTTTTAGTTAAATAAATTTTGAGTAATCTTTTAAAAATCTTCAATAATTGAATTAAATAGGATAAAATATTTTTAAATATAAAAATAATTTCTTTAATTCTTTGAAATTTGTAAAATACCTTTTTATTTAGATTAAAAATTGGGAAAATACTAATAAGGTTTATAAAGGTACTTCCTAGTGTTGACTTGCAACTTTATTGTGAAGGAAAGTTGTATAGCTAGATTTTTCTAAATTGTGCATATTGCATTCATGGCATGTAGATACCGAGTCTCTGGAGTCGGAAATACATCAAGATTCAGCCGAAGCACTCCCTGGAATACGAGGAGGTGATCGTGGCGAATCCGAAGCCTGAAGTTGCTACTAAGGAACCTAAACTTGTCACTAAACCAGGCAAGCCCCGGAGCATCTACGCCTACTATTTTACTTATTATTTCACGCGTCTAAACTATTTCAGTATATGCATTACGTCTAGGAGTAGTTATGAAACCCCTTTGTATGCATGACATTCTTAATTAAGGATAACTTTGTCACCTCTTCAAAAGAAATATAAAACGTCCTTAGACAAGCTTAGTAGTTGTTTACCATGCAATCATAGCATCAATCTTTATGATAACGGCACATAAAATATGGATTTTGCTTGGTAAGCCGGAGGTTATTTGCAAAACTATTTTGTTTAATTATTTCTTTTTGTTTTCAAAAGTTGTAATCTTGTTTTAATTGCTATAATTTCTATAAATTTTGTTAGCTTTGTTAGATTTTTCTCTATACTTTAAAAATGATAAACTTTAGAAATAGCAAAACAAATTTTAAAGGTTATTTATATTCTTTCCTTTTTAAAGTTATTTAGGTAAATAAATGGGGTTTTAATTAAATAAATTTTGAATAATCTTTTAAAAATCTTGAATAATTGAAATAAATAGGATAAATTAATTTTAAATGTAAATATAAATTCTTTAATTCTTTGAAATTTGTAAAATACCTTTTTATTTAGATTAAAAATTGGGAAAAATACCAATAAGGTTTATAAAGGTACTTCCTAGTTTTGGCCAGTACCAGTCCTACCCGGGAGGTTGGGATCAGGCCGCCCTGGCGCAGTCCTTCAGCACCATGGGCCTGACTCCGCCGGTTGGTACCGAGTGGATCGCCGACTCAGGTGCCTCCTTCCACACTACACCTGACGCCGGTATTCTTTCTTCTGTCCATCCCCCACATCCCTCCTATCCCTCTTCTATCATGGTTGGGGACGGTTCTTGTCTTCCCGTCACCTCCGTGGGGTCGGCTCCTGGTCCCTTCCACCTTCCGAGGGTCCTTGTTGCTCCTCAGATGGTTCATAATCTCCTTTCTATTCGCCAATTTACAGCTGACAATTCTTGTTCTATCGAATTTGACACTTCTGGTCTTACTGTGAAGGATTTGGCCACCCGACGTCCTCTTCTCCGAAGTGACAGCGTCGGACCCCTTTACACTCTTCGGCTCCCGTCTTCCGCTACCCCTCCTGCCTCATATTCGTCTTCTCCATCATCGGCTGCGTTGGCGACGACTCCTTCCACGACTTGGCACCGCCGTCTTGGTCATCCTGGCCGAGATGTTTTGGCTCGGCTTAGTCGTAGTGCAGACATCTCTTGTACTATGACCTCTGCTGAGCACTTCTGTCATGCTTGTCAGCTCGGTCGCCATGTTAGACTTCCTTTTTCTCCTTCTTCTTCGCATGCTTCGCATGCCTTTGATCTTGTTCACTGTGATCTGTGGACATCTCCTGTATCCAGCATTTCTGGCTATAAATACTACCTTTTGGTTGTTGATGATTTCTCCCATTACTCCTGGACTTTTCCTTTACGCGCGAAGTCCGAGACTTTTCCCACCCTCCTCCACTTCTTTGCCTGGGTGTCCACTCAGTTCGGTCTCACTGTCAAGGCCGTTCAGTGCGACAACGGGCGTGAGTTCGACAACCACACCTCTCGTTCTTTCTTCCTCTCTCGCGGGGTTCAGCTACGCATGTCTTGTCCGTACACTTCCGCTCAGAACGGCAGGGCTGAGCGCATGCTTCGCACCACGAACGATGTCATGTGGACCCTTCTCATCCAGGCATCTCTGCCCCCGCGCTTCTGGGCTGAGAGCCTCCACACTGCCACCTACCTTCTCAACCGCCTCCCTTCCACTGCTTGTCCTGCTCCTACTCCCCACCACGCTCTCTTCGGTACCCCTCCTACCTACGATCACCTTCGTGTCTTCGGTTGTGCATGTTACCCTAACATCACCGCCACTGCTGCTCATAAGCTGGCGCCCCGTTCGACACGTTGTGTGTTCCTTGGTTACTCCCCTGACCACAAGGGGTACCGCTGCTATGACCTTACCTCTCACCGGGTCATTATCTCTCGACACGTTGTTTTCAATGAGTCAGATTTTCCTTACTCCACCTCCCCCTCACCTTCTCCTGAGCCTGAGCTGGAGTCCATGTTTTCTCACCCGGTGGTTCAGCCACCATTTCCTTCTTTTCCTTCTCCTGCAGGTTTTCGTGGTGCGGCATTGGCACCCCCTCCCGTGCCGCCGTGCGTAGCCCCGGTGCCGCCGTGCGTGGCCCCGGTGCCGCCGTGCGTGGCACCGGTGCCGCCTGCAGCGCCGCCGTGCGTGGCACCGGCGCCTCCCGCCGCGCCGTGCGCGGCCTCGGCACCCCCCACCTCTCCGTCGCGCTTCGCCGAGCCGGTCCAGGTGTACCAGCGTCGCTCGGTACTAGGACCGGCGCCCGGTCCTCCGGCTCCGGGCTCGGAGGCTCCTGCTCGATACGCGCACCCTGTGCGCGTCTTCGAGCGTCGTCCGGCGGCCCCGTCTCCACCGACACCTCCACCGGGGCCGTCACCACCGCCTCCACCACCGCCTCCACCACCGCCACCACCGCCGCCCCGCTCCCGTGTCGAGCCGACCGTGTACCACCCGCCGATTCTCCATCGGGACCCTCGCCATGTGCACCCCATGGTGACTCGGCAGGCGGCTGGTGTTCTCCGACCCGCGGTTCTCTCTGTCACCGAGAGTGAGCCACGGATCTCCCCGGTGCCCTCCTCTGTCCGCGACGCCCTGGCGGATCCCAACTGGCGTCGCGCGATGGAAGAGGAGTACGAGGCGCTCCTTGCCAACCAGACGTGGGACCTCGTACCGCGTCCGTCTGGTTGCAATGTGGTGACGGGCAAGTGGATCTGGACGCACAAGCGTCGGGCTGATGGTACTCTCGAGCGCTACAAGGCTCGTTGGGTTCTCCGGGGTTTCACTCAGCGACCTGGAGTGGATTATGATGAGACATTCAGTCCAGTGGTGAAGCCTGCTACAGTGCGCACGGTCCTCTCGATTGCTCTCTCTCGTTCGTGGCTTGTGCACCAGCTCGACGTCAAGAATGCCTTCCTCCATGGCACTCTGTCCGAGACTGTCTACTGTAGCCAGCCAGCAGGGTTCGTGGACTCCAGTCGTCCGGACCTGGTCTGCCGGCTCAACAAGTCTCTGTATGGTCTGAAGCAGGCTCCTCGGGCTTGGTATTCTCGGTTTGCCACATTCTTGGTGACATTGGGGTTCACAGAGGCCAAGTCCGATACTTCTCTGTTTGTCTATCGACATAGTGATGAGACTGCATATCTGCTGCTCTATGTTGATGATATTGTTCTCACTGCCTCCAGTCAGCAGTTGCTTCGGCGCATCATCTCCTCTCTGCAGCAGGAGTTTGCCATGAAGGATTTGGGTCCGCTCCACCACTTCTTGGGTGTCACTGTGGAGACTCGCCCTTCTGGCATTTTCCTTCACCAGCGACAGTATGCTCTTGATATCCTGGAGCGGGCTGGCATGTCGGACTGCAAGCCCTGTTCTACTCCTGTTGATACTCAGTCGAAGCTGTCTGCTGATGCGGGTACTCCAGTCGCTGATCCTACTGCTTTCCGGAGCATTGCGGGAGCCTTGCAGTACCTCACCTTCACCAGGCCGGACCTTGCCTATGCTGTTCAGCAGGTTTGCCTCCACATGCATGATCCCCGGGAGTCTCACCTTACTGCCATGAAGCGCCTTCTTCGGTATGTCCGTGGCACGGTTGACTTCGGGCTGGTCCTCCACCGGTCTCCTCCTGCTGAGCTTGACGTCTACACCGACGCTGACTGGGCTGGATGTCCGGACACTCGCCGCTCCACCTCAGGGTACGCCGTCTTCTTAGGCGGCAACCTTGTCTCCTGGTCGTCCAAGCGGCAGCCGGTTGTCTCCCGCTCCAGTGCCGAGGCGGAGTACCGGGCTGTTGCTAACGGCGTGGCCGAGGCGTCCTGGCTTCGACAGCTCTTGGCGGAGCTTCACAGCCCGCTCGTCAAGAGCACACTTGTCTACTGCGACAACGTCAGCGCCGTGTACCTCTCCACCAACCCAGTTCAGCATCAGCGGACGAAGCATGTCGAGATCGACTTACACTTTGTTCGCGACCGGGTTGCCATTGGCGATGTTCGGGTCCTCCATGTACCGACCACCTCCCAGTTTGCAGACATCTTCACGAAGGGTCTTCCCTCCTCGACGTTCTCGGAGTTTCGCACCAGCCTCAACATAGTGGGTGGCTAGTTGTGGCTGCGGGGGCCCTGTTGTGTGGTATCTTTCTTTGTGTCTTTCTTTGTTGTCCAGTCTTGAACACCGCTGCATCGGTAGTTCAGACTGCAGGGGGGTGTTGGAGTATGGAGTTGTAATAGGCCCATCTAGGCCCATGTATGGATAACTATATACCCACCCATTAGGGTTGGAGGAACACAAGGAAAGTTGTATGGCTAGATTTTTCTAAATTGTGCATATTGCATTCATGGCATGTAGATACCGAGTCTGTGGAGTCGAAAATATATCAAGATTCAGCCGAAGGACTCCCTGGAATACGAGGAGGTGATCGTGGCGAATCCGAAGCCTGAAGTTGCTACTAAGGAACCTAAACTTGTCACTAAACCAGCCAAGCCCCGGAGCATCTACGCCTACTATTTTACTTATTATTTCACGCGTCTAAACTATTTCAGTATATGCATTACGTCTAGGAGTTGTTATGAAACCCCTTTGTATGCATGACATCCTTGATTAAGGATAACTTTGTAACTTCTTCAAAAGAAATATAAAACCTGTTAGACAAGCTTAGTAGTTGTTTACCTTGCAATCATAGCATCAATCTTTATGATAACGACACATAAAATATGGATTTTGCTTGGTAAGCCGGAGGTTATTTGCAAAACTATTTTTTTTAATTGTTTTCGTTTTGTTTTAAAAAGCTGTAATCTTGTTTTAATTGCTATACATTCTATAAATTTTGTTAGCTTTGTTAGATTTTTCTCCATACTTTAAAAATGATAAACTTTAGAAATAGCAAAATAAATTTTAAAGGTTATTTATATGCTTTCCATTTTAAAGTTATTTAGGTAAATAAATGGGGTTTTAATTAAATAAATTTTGAATAAACTTTTAAAAACCTTGAATAATTGAAATAAATGGGATAAATTAATTTTAAATATAAAAATAATTTCTCTAATTCTTTTAAATTTATAAAATACCTTTTATTTAGATTAAAAATTGGGAAAAAATACTAATAAGGTTTATAAAGGTACTTCCTAGTTTTGGCTTGCAACTTTATCGTGAAGGAAAGTTGTATAGCTAGATTTTTCTAAATTGTGCATATTGCAATCATGGCATGTAGATACCGAGTCTGTGGAGTCGGAAATATATCAAGATTCAGCCGAAGGACTCCCTGGAATACGAGGAGGTGATCGTGGCGAATCCGAAGCCTGAAGTTGCTACTAAGGAACCTAAACTTGTCACTAAACCAGCCAAGCCCCGGAGCATCTACGCCTACTATTTTACTTATTATTTCACGCGTCTAAACTATTTCAGTATATGCATTACGTCTAGGAGTTGTTATGAAACCCCTTTGTATGCATGACATCCTTGATTAAGGATAACTTTGTAACTTCTTCAAAAGAAATATAAAACCTGTTAGACAAGCTTAGTAGTTGTTTACCATGCAATCATAGCATCAATCTTTATGATAACGGCACATAAAATATGGATTTTGCTTGGTAAGCCGGAGGTTATTTGCAAAACTATTTTGTTTAATTGTTTTCGTTTTGTTTTAAAAAGCTGTAATCTTGTTTTAATTGCTATACTTTCTATAAATTTTGTTAGCTTTGTTAGATTTTTCTCCATACTTTAAAAATGATAAACTTTAGAAATAGCAAAATAAATTTTAAAGGTTATTTATATGCTTTCCATTTTAAAGTTATTTAGGTAATGTGACGAACCGGATTCTCACCGACGAGAACCCGACTCCCTGTACCCTTGAGATAGTCCCAGGAATAGCAGCTATCTCGTACAGAACTCATCTCAGTCGAATATCACATCCATACAACGATAAAAGAATTCATTACATGACATATATAAAGACAAGGCGTCTGATACAAGCCCTCTGGGCTAAAACGACAATAAGAAACATCTGCGCAGCGGTAGCTAGAACGACAGGGACCACTCCTCCACAGGCATCCTTGAGCGTAGCGCACACCCTTCAATCGTACCAACCGTCCTGGTTGAACTCGTGGTCGGGGTCTTCACCTGAGAACCCAAAGTCTGTCCCCAAGGAAATGGGACAGGTCCACGTCACCAACCATAACATGATGCAAGCTTTAAAGGTGGCCTATTCTAAGGATATAGAAATATTCAAGGTTTAAGCCAGGGTTTCTTATGCAAGCAGCAGCAATAACCCAATTTCATCTCGTCACCAACTCCTGCTCACACACATACACCTCCACTTCCCAAAACCAACCATCAGCCTCACATTTCCCATCGGGCTCGTCCTGCCACGGCAGGTTCCCGCAAATCATTAATCACCAACACCTTTCACTCACTAGTCGACTCGGTGAGCTCCCTCCCCACCTCGTCTCAACAGCCTCAGCTGGACCAATCTCTCATAACCCAATTCAAGGATGAGGTAAGAAAGCAGGTTCCCATGCTAGCCGGGGCTTCTCAGAAATGGGTCGTCCGTAACCGTGGACACGGCTATACGTATAGTTTACACTCTGCAGAGGTGGCACTCCAGGAATCCATCCGGGCTGCAAGGCTAGTCCGCAACCAACCTGAGACACAGCCCACAGCAAAGACCCTAAACAGTAGTGGCGCCAATCCTGTCTCCCTGGGCTCGGGAAACATCCGATCTAACATCTGCCCCAGGGTCGTGAAACCTTCCCACCGGGGCCAGTCGGGGGCCGTGGTAAATCAGGGAGATTACGCCGCAACGAATCCCCCCTACACATATCAAACTCGATTCTCCTACAGTCTCGGCGCCGCACTAGAGTAGGCTTGTTGGAACCCTCCCCATACTGGGTAGATGGTGAGCATGGTATTTCCCAAGTCCAAAGTGGGGGCACGACTCGGTCCTTAATTGTTCGGTAAAGCGAGTATCTGCATCACAAGCGATCCGCCGCAACGGTCCGCAATCGGCACCCATAACAGGTATTGCCGCCCAAACTCCTCAGGTACTCACCGAGTACCAATCCCCAAGTAACCAGTAACCATGTACCCGCAACAGGTACCCCATAGGGACTGCCCGAGTGCAGCCCCTCAGCACCTCGATCAACGATCGAGTTGTTATTTACTCGCTTACACCGCCTAGCTGCACTACTCCTCCCAAACCACCCACAACTCACGCCAAGAGGATCAATCACAACCATCCCAACACATGCATAGCATAGCATATTTATAAAGTGAGTAGTAGGTAGCAAGGTAACAGGATATTAACAAAGGCAGTGCAGGTTTATCATGCGAGTAAAGTAAAGCGCTAGCATACTAGTTTGCATGTCTAATAGGTATTTCAGAGATGGTCGGGCGTGAACCTGGGCAAAGGTCTTCGTCCTCGTCGAAGCAGTTGTTGTAGTAGTCCGGCTCCTCCTGACTCTCCGGAGCTCCTAGGGTTGCGTGAAAATAAAATAAGACGCAACTACTAGCAAAGAAACACTAAAACAGCGACGAAAGAAGACTCAAATAACACCAAACTCTACACTAACGCGTAGATCATGATTTTAGAAAAATATAGAAACTGGTTTCATATTTTTCTGAGCTACGGTTGATTTATTATTAATTTTCGAAGTTTAAATCATTTTCTGAAAATATTAAATAATTTCTGAAAAAGAAAACAGACAAATAATTAGCCTGCTGACGTCAGCATGACGTCATGCTGACGTCAGCAGTGGGGTCCGCCTAGGATGACGTCAGCAGTAGGCCCTGCTGACGTCAGCGTTGACCGGTCAACGGTCAACGGGGTCAACGGTCAACGGTCAGCGGGTCAACTCTGGTCAGTGGGCCCCATGTGTCAGTGACTCACAGAGTATGACAGGTGGGTCCCATACGTCAGCGCTGTTAAAAGAAAAAGAAAAAGAATAAACGATGGCTGGGCTGGATCTGGGCTGAAAGCGAATGGGCCGGAATAGTTTAGGGTGGTTAAACAGACTTAAACGCGGGAATTAGGCCCACGAAGGGGTGGCTGTTGGATCGGGTCTGGTGGACTGGGTCCACGGTGCACCGTGAGTGTGGTCTACGTGAGCCGGGTGCATGGGATCTAGGTGTGGCCGAACTGGGATCTTCTGTGCGTGCGCGTGTGGCGACTTGGTGTGGTCCCGCGTGTGGCATGGCCACGGCTCGACGCGTCGCGCGCGCGGCGCGCTCCAGAACGCGCCGGCGGCGAAGCTCGTCGGCGGTACTGGCCGGAGAAGGCTCGGCTCGGGTCTAGGATGGTCGGAATGGCTTCGCTAGGGTTTGGCGGAGCGGAACAGGGTGGAAAGGGGCTCGATTAGGGTTTGGCTGGGGCTTACCGACGCGAACGGCGGCGACACGACCATGAACGCCGGCGAGCACGACGGCGGCTCGGGTTACGCACGCAACGGTGCACGCTTCGGGCTCGGCTGCGCGCTCGTGGCCTCCAGCGACTGCTGGAGCATGGCTAGGTGCACACGCGCGGGCTCGTGGTCGCCCACGGCCGCGCGTGGCCTCGGCGTTCGCGCGCGCGGCGAGCAGAGCTCGGCCGCGGCGGGCCTCGGCTGCGGGTAGAAGCGTCGGCGGGTTGCGGGTGCGACAGCGGCGTTGGGTTCCTGCAGAAGAAGATGACCACGACACGAAGGTCGGGTTCACAGGGGCTAGCATCGGCGACGGCGGCGGAATTTGGCCGGAGACAGAGAAGAAGGGGGAACTCGCGGTTAGATCACCTAGGGTCTCGTCGAGGTACGCTGCAGCTCGGGGAAGGCTCGACGCATTCCGGCGGTGCTCGTGCGCTTCCTCTCGTCTCTGATCTGGCTCCTCGTCGGCGAGTTCACGGACGGCGGCGCTCCGGTGCTCGGTGTCGACGCGGGGAAGGCGACCGGCTCCTCTTCTTCCCTCGGCTTCCCCTCCACTGGCTCCCTCGGCTTCTTCTCCCACTCTTCCCCCTTGAATTGGATCTGGAAACCCCCACGGGGCTGCGGCGGTGGCTTGAACAAGGAGAAGGCCGGCGGGGGTGATTTATAGGGCGGCGGCTAGGGCTTCGCGGCACGGACGGCGAGATGGGATGGCCAGGCGGCTGCGGACACGCGGCGCGCATCGGACGGGCCGCACAGGGGGCGATGGGGCCGGCCGGGTGGTTGGGTTCACGGGCGGCGCGCTCGGGAGAGAGGGAGAGCAGCGGGAGGTGGAAGATGACGCGGGGAGGAGACGACTGACAGGCGGGGTCCGGCGGTCAGTGAGAGAGAGAGAGCGACGCGGTGTCGACGCGGCGGGGAGAAAAGGTGGGCCGCTGCTGGGCCGAAAGGCCGTGCGGGCTGCTCGGTGAGTTGGCTCGGGTAGAAGAGTTCAAGGGTGAAAGATGGACTTGAGCTGCGGGATTTCGGCCCACGAACAGGATTAAGATTTGGAAATTAGTTTAGTCAATTAGAGTTTGAATTCAAATCTAGAATTTGAATTCAAACCAACCAAAAATCCAAATAAATCCAAATAAATCCAAATCACACTAATTTATCCTTAGCACTTCAAATTGATTTTAAATTTGAATTTAAATTGCCTAAGAATTTAGGGAGCAAAAAGAAGACACTCTTATATGTTTGTTTGCATGCACATAATTCCACCAAAATTTTTTAAATTCGAATTTTTGCACTCAACAAAACCTATAGGAATTTAGGGTTGTTACAGTCTCCCCCCCTCACAAGAATCTCGTCCTCGAGATTTGTGATTACCTATGGCTTAAACAAGTGGGGGTATTTCTCTTTCAGCACTGACTCCTTTTCCCAAGTGGCTTCCCTTTCTGAGTGATTGCTCCACTGTACTTTGCAAAACGGGATAGCTGTGCTTCTGGTCTCTTTGACTGCTCTGTCTAGTATCCTCTCTGGGTACTCTAGGTACTCCAAGGTGTCCTGTAGGTCTAATGCCTCTGTTTTGATCTCATGTTCTGGTACTCTCAGACACTTTCTCAGCTGAGATACATGGAACACTGGGTGTACTCCCGCTAGTTCCTCTGGTAGGTCTAGCTTGTAGGCTAGCTTTCCTACTCTCTCCAGTATCTGGTATGGTCCAACAAAACGGGGTGCTAGCTTTCCTTTCACTTGGAATCTCTTGTGCCCTCTGAGAGGTGACACTTTCAGGTAAACGAAGTCTCCTACTTCAAACTCCAGATCTCGTCTCCTTTTATCTGCATAGCTCTTTTGTCGGCTCTGAGCTGCCTTCAGGTGCTCTCGGATCTTGGCCACATTTTCTTCTGCCTCTACAATCATGTCAGGCCCAAAGAATGTTCGTTCTCCCACCTCTGACCACATAAGAGGTGTTCTGCATTTTCTGCCATAAAGTGCCTCAAAGGGTGACATCTGTAGGCTGGCCTGGTAACTGTTGTTATAGGAGAATTCTGCGTAAGATAGACTCTTCTCCCAGTCTGTGCTGTATGCTAGAACACAAGCCCTTAACAAATCTTCGAGAACTTGGTTCACCCTTTCAGTCTGCCCATCTGTCTGAGGGTGGTAAGCTGTGCTATACTCCAAGGTTGTACCGATGGCTTGGTGTAGGCTTTGCCAGAATTGAGCTGTGAATTGGGGTCCTCTGTCTGACACAATACTTTTTGGTGCCCCATGCAGCTTGAGAATGTTATCTATGTATAGCTCTGCTAGTTTGCTTACTGAGTGTGTGCTTTTGACTGGTATAAAGTGAGCTACTTTCGTTAATCGATCAACTATGACCCAAATGGCATCATTTCCTTTCTGAGTGCGAGGTAGGCCAACTACGAAGTCCATGCTGATATCTTCCCACTTCCACATTGGAATTTCCAGTGGTTTCAGCAGTCCTGCTGGTCTTTGATGTTCTGCTTTGATTCTTCGACAAGAGTCGCACTTGGCTACATACTCTGCTATGTCCTCTCTCATTTTCTTCCACCAGAACTTATCCTTCAGATCCTGATACATCTTAGTGCATCCTGGGTGTATCGAGTACTTGGACTCGTGAGCTTCTGAGAGAATTGTTCTCCTGATTCCCTCATCCTGTGGTACACAAATACGGTCTTTCAGCCATACTGTCCCTGCTTCGTCAATCCGGAAGTCAGGTGCTACTCCTCGTTGAATATCCTCTCTTACTTCCTGGATTTCTGGACACTTCCCCTGAGCTTCTTTGATTCGGTCTTCTAGGTTATACTTCACTCTCATTTCCTGGGGTTTTCCTTCTTCTACTAGCTCGAGTTTCAACATGTACAATTCCTTTGCTAGTTCTGGCTGACTTTCTTCTATCATCAAGTTGTTGCAATAACTCTTTCGGCTCAAGGCATCTGCCACGACATTAGCTTTGCCAGGATGGTAGTGTATCTCCAAATCGTAATCTTTGATCAGTTCTAGCCATCTTCTTTGCCTCATGTTCAGTTCAGATTGGGTGAAGAAATACTTCAAACTTTTGTGATCTGTGTAGATATCGCACTTGTTACCAATCAGGTAGTGCCTCCAGATCTTCAATGCATGTACCACTGCTGCCAGTTCCAAATCATGTGTGGGGTAGTTTTCCTCATGTTTCCTCAGCTGCCTTGATGCATAGGCAACAACCTTGCCCTCTTGCATCAGAACACATCCTAAACCTTGTCTTGAAGCATCGCAGTAGACTACGAAATCTTTGCGAATATCTGGCAGGGTCAATACTGGAGTTGTAGTGAGTTTGTGCTTGAGTTCTTGGAAACTTCTTTCACACTTGTCCGTCCACTCGAATGGGACATTGTTCTTAAGTACGGTCATTGGCTTGGCAATCTTGGAGAAATTCTCAATGAATCTTCTATAGTATCCTGCCAATCCCAGAAAGCTCCGGATCTCCGTGACACTCTTCGGCTGCTTCCATTCTGCTACTGCCTCAATCTTTTCTGGGTCGACTGCTACGCCCTCAGCTGTCAACACGTGACCCAAAAAGGCTACTTTCTCCAGCCAAAATTCACATTTGCTGAACTTTCCGTAGAGTTGATGCTGCCTCAGCCTCTCCAGTACAATCCTCAGATGTTTCTCATGTTCTTCGGCTGTTTCTGAGTAAACTAGTATGTCATCAATGAACACTACCACGAACTTGTCTAGTTCCTCCATGAATACCTTGTTCATCATGTTCATGAAGTAAGCAGGTGCGTTGGTCAATCCAAAAGACACAACGGTGAACTCGTACTGCCCGTACCGAGTCACAAAAGCTGTCTTGGGAATGTCACCTTCTCTAATCTTCATTTGGTGGTATCCCAATCTCAGATCAATCTTACTGAAGTACTTGGCTTTGTTTAACTGATCTAGCAAGTCGTCAATCCGAGGTAATGGGTACTTGTTCTTGATCGTCACTGCGTTCAGGGATCGATAGTCTACGCACATGCACATTGATCCATCTTTCTTCTTCACAAACAACACTGGTGATCCCCATGGGGATGCACTTGGTCGAATCACACCACTTTCAAGCATCTCTTTCAGCTGCTTCTTGAGTTCCTCCAGTTCCTCCACTGACATTCTGTACGGCCTCTTGGCAATAGGCCCTGTGCCTGGTTGTAGTTCGATTATGAACTCCACGTCTCGGTCTGGTGGTAATCCTGGTAGTTCTTCGGGAAACACGTCCGGGTACTCACATACTACAGGTACTTCTTCGATCGTCTGTTCCTCAATGGAGTATACCAACTGTCTTAGAATACATGTTCTAGATTTCTTCCTTGTCCTTCTTTGTGGCTCTGCTGTTACTTTGACTCCACTAGGGTGTGTCAACTCAACTGTTCTGGGTGAGCAACTGATTATTCCTTTGTGCTCTGTAAGCCAATCCATTCCTAGTATCACGTCAATTCCATCCGATTCCAGGACTGTCAAGATTCCTTCGAACTCCTGGCCTCCTATCATCAGTCTAACTGCGGGGCACTCTAAGGTGCACCTAAGCTCTCCTAAGGGAGAAGTAGTGACTATAGGTCTAGCTTTAGGTATTGTCGGGGGTGACTGCTCTCTCACAAACTTTGTCGAGATATAAGATCCAGTTGCTCCAGAGTCAAACAATATCAAAGCTGGAATGCCATTTACTAAAAACTCACCGAGCACAACGTCGGGAGCGTCCTCGGCTTCTTCCTCTGTCAAGTGGTTGAGGCGTCCTCTCTGCACTGAAGTTGGCTGCCTGTCTTGTCCTCCAGGTGCCGGTGCCTTGGCTGGGGTTTGTTTGTTCTTCTTCTCCGGACAGTCAAAGGACTTGTGACCGGGCTTCCCACAAGCAAAACAGACCACTGTGGTCCCTCCACCAATTCTGGGTGTGTTGTTCGGCTTCCAGTTGGGGTTTCCCTGACTTGAGTAGCTGTTGTTTCTGTTACCAAAGCTGTTGTAGTTGTTACCTCTGCTGCCAAAACTGTTGCTGTTACTGCCTCGGTTACCCTGGTAGCTGTTTCTGTTGAACCCTGAGCTTCCTTGGCTGTTGCTCTGCTGAAAGCTTCTCCTGAGCATGTTGCTCTGGCCACTCCTCGGCCTCTGACTTAGCCGGTGGTTGTGCAACTGTTCAGCCTTTCTTTTCTTCTCTCGCCAGGTATCTTCAAGACCCACTCTTTCCTTCTCAACTGCGATAGCCCTGTCAATCAGCTCTCTTAGCGACCTGTGTGAACTTGCTGCGAGTGCTGTCCTCAGACCTCTGTGTAAACCACGCTGGAACCAAAACTGCTTCTTCTTCTCAGTGTTGACGTCTTCAGGAGCGTACCTTGACATCTTAGCAAAGTGTCGAGCGTACTCAGCTACAAACAAACTTCCTTGGGTCATTGTCCTGAATTCCATTGCTTTATGCACCATGACTTGTTCTGGTATGTGGTACTCCTTGAAAGCTTCACAAAACTCTTGCCAGGTGATCTGAGCTGGGTTCGCGTGAGAGTCACAGTAGCTCTCCCACCACGCTTTTGCTGCTCCTTCAAGTTGGTGCGCCGCAAGGGCCACACATTCCTCTTCAGTGTAGTCTGTCAGGTCCAGCTTCGTCTCGATGGTACGCAACCAGTCGTGTGCATCGAGTGGTTCGTCCGAGTAGTCGAAGGTGGGTGCTTTCAGCCTGATGAATCTTTCAATCTTCCTTTGTAGGTCTTCCTCACAGTGTCCCTGGCGGTTCTGGTTCTGATTTCCCTGCATCTGTTGCATAGCTTGCATCATCTGTGTGTTGGCCTGTGCCATCTGTTGCATCAGCTGTGTCTGAGTAGTCATCACTTCTGCCAAGTTAGGCGGTGGCGGCGGTTGCTGGTTGTTCTGCTGGTTCTGCTGAGGTTCCACTGCTGGTTCTTGCATTTCCACTTCCTGTTCTTCTCCTGGTGCGTTGTTCTCGGGCTGGAGCACGCCTGCTGCGCGTCCACGACCCCTGCCTCTAACTGCAACTGTCGCTCTTCCGCGACCACGACCTCTAACACGTCCTCTGCCTCTAGCTGCCATTGCTGCCTCTTCTTGCTCAGCTTCCTCAAAACGTGCAAGCAGTCGGTTGGATCTTCGGATCGACATCTTGCTGTATTTTTCATAAAGCAGATTTAGTGGCGGTCGGTAAGGGTTAGGTTAGCGTAACTAGAGTAGGAGCTGCACACATGAAATAGACTCAACACTAAAGTACACTCAAGATGAACAACAATAAAACTGCAAGAACAGCCAAAAAGATCGATCAATCATTACAGCATTACACCCTAGACATGAGTACTATCCCGAGGCCAGCTCCTGGAACCTTGAGGATTAGTACATCTAAGCGAATGCTACATCGTGGCTGAGCCAAAAGGTGGTCATGATCTACTAAGTCTAAACATCTACTCATGAAGATAGATACAACTCTCATCATCTGCTGACATCTGCTGATACTGCCTACTGCATCTGTCTCATACTGCTGAAAGTGCTTGTGAGGCGCGCTGCCAACCTCACAGCCTCAGTCTCTGTCTGTCGGATCTTCAAGAGCTCGCGGTAGGTACCGGAAACGAGTGTGGCTGAGCTGACTCTAGTACACAAGTGTGGCAAGTCGGAGTATCCTCATAGCTATGGTCTGCACTGCCCGACTGAAGGTGCTCTCGCTGGTAGCTGCTCGTAACATCAGTGACCTTGGTCGTCCAGGGATGTTGGGTACTACCATCTGTAACCGGGTGTGTACTCCCTCTCCAGGTCCATAGGTCCATCCCTCGTAAAAGACGTTGTCCACATCTATCCCCACTGTACGCAGCACCTCCCTTAGTAGCACTGCCAAACCTCCACAGTCTGCTCCTGTGGTCCTGATCTCCCGTCGTTCATCTGCTGATCTTCCTTCCATCTGCCAGACAGTTAGTGGGTTGTTAGTAAGTTAGCAAGTTAGTAAGGTAAGGTAAGGGTAAAAGTTTTGTAAATAGTTGAGATGTACTTATATAGTTTTCAAATAGTCCAAGGGGTTTCATATAAAATAGAGGACTCAGTTAGAGCTTCTGTCCTAAGTTTCCGTTCTATGGGTTACGCGCTACGGTCAAGTATGGCTCTGATACCAACTGTGACGAACCGGATTCTCACCGACGAGAACCCGACTCCCTGTACCCTTGAGATAGTCCCAGGAATAGCAGCTATCTCGTACAGAACTCATCTCAGTCGAATATCACATCCATACAACGATAAAAGAATTCATTACATGACATATATAAAGACAAGGCGTCTGATACAAGCCCTCTGGGCTAAAACGACAATAAGAAACATCTGCGCAGCGGTAGCTAGAACGACAGGGACCACTCCTCCACAGGCATCCTTGAGCGTAGCGCACACCCTTCAATCGTACCAACCGTCCTGGTTGAACTCGTGGTCGGGGTCTTCACCTGAGAACCCAAAGTCTGTCCCCAAGGAAATGGGACAGGTCCACGTCACCAACCATAACATGATGCAAGCTTTAAAGGTGGCCTATTCTAAGGATATAGAAATATTCAAGGTTTAAGCCAGGGTTTCTTATGCAAGCAGCAGCAATAACCCAATTTCATCTCGTCACCAACTCCTGCTCACACACATACACCTCCACTTCCCAAAACCAACCATCAGCCTCACATTTCCCATCGGGCTCGTCCTGCCACGGCAGGTTCCCGCAAATCATTAATCACCAACACCTTTCACTCACTAGTCGACTCGGTGAGCTCCCTCCCCACCTCGTCTCAACAGCCTCAGCTGGACCAATCTCTCATAACCCAATTCAAGGATGAGGTAAGAAAGCAGGTTCCCATGCTAGCCGGGGCTTCTCAGAAATGGGTCGTCCGTAACCGTGGACACGGCTATACGTATAGTTTACACTCTGCAGAGGTGGCACTCCAGGAATCCATCCGGGCTGCAAGGCTAGTCCGCAACCAACCTGAGACACAGCCCACAGCAAAGACCCTAAACAGTAGCGGCGCCAATCCTGTCTCCCTGGGCTCGGGAAACATCCGATCTAACATCTGCCCCAGGGTCGTGAAACCTTCCCACCGGGGCCAGTCGGGGGCCGTGGTAAATCAGGGAGATTACGCCGCAACGAATCCCCCCTACACATATCAAACTCGATTCTCCTACAGTCTCGGCGCCGCACTAGAGTAGGCTTGCTGGAACCCTCCCCATACTGGGTAGATGGTGAGCATGGTATTTCCCAAGTCCAAAGTGGGGGCACGACTCGGTCCTTAATTGTTCGGTAAAGCGAGTATCTGCATCACAAGCGATCTGCCGCAACGGTCCGCAATCGGCACCCATAACAGGTATTGCCGCCCAAACTCCTCAGGTACTCACCGAGTACCAATCCCCAAGTAACCAGTAACCATGTACCCGCAACAGGTACCCCATAGGGACTGCCCGAGTGCAGCCCCTCAGCACCTCGATCAACGATCGAGTTGTTATTTACTCGCTTACACCGCCTAGCTGCACTACTCCTCCCAAACCACCCACAACTCACGCCAAGAGGATCAATCACAACCATCCCAACACATGCATAGCATAGCATATTTATAAAGTGAGTAGTAGGTAGCAAGGTAACAGGATATTAACAAAGGCAGTGCAGGTTTATCATGCGAGTAAAGTAAAGCGCTAGCATACTAGTTTGCATGTCTAATAGGTATTTCAGAGATGGTCGGGCGTGAACCTGGGCAAAGGTCTTCGTCCTCGTCGAAGCAGTTGTTGTAGTAGTCCGGCTCCTCCTGACTCTCCGGAGCTCCTAGGGTTGCGTGAAAATAAAATAAGACGCAACTACTAGCAAAGAAACACTAAAACAGCGACGAAAGAAGACTCAAATAACACCAAACTCTACACTAACGCGTAGATCATGATTTTAGAAAAATATAGAAACTAGTTTCATATTTTTCTGAGCTACGGTTGATTTATTATTAATTTTCGAAGTTTAAATCATTTTCTGAAAATATTAAATAATTTCCGAAAAAGAAAACAGACAAATAATTAGCCTGTTGGCGTCAGCATGACGTCATGCTGACGTCAGCAGTGGGGTCCGCCTAGGATGACGTCAGCAGTGGGCCCTGCTGACGTCAGCGTTGACCGGTCAACGGTCAACGGGGTCAACGGTCAACGGTCAGCGGGTCAACTCTGGTCAGTGGGCCCCATGTGTCAGTGACTCACAGAGTATGACAGGTGGGTCCCATACGTCAGCGCTGTTAAAAGAAAAAGAAAAAGAATAAACGATGGCTGGGCTGGATCTGGGCCGAAAGCGAATGGGCCGGAATAGTTTAGGGTGGTTAAACAGACTTAAACGCGGGAATTAGGCCCACGAAGGGGTGGCTGTTGGATCGGGTCTGGTGGACTGGGTCCACAGTGCACCGTGAGTGTGGTCTACGTGAGCCGGGTGCATGGGATCTAGGTGTGGCCGAACTGGGATCTTCTGTGCGTGCGCGTGTGGCGACTTGGTGTGGTCCCGCGTGTGGCATGGCCACGGCTCGACGCGTCGCGCGCGCGGCGCGCTCCAGAACGCGCCGGCGGCGAAGCTCGTCGGCGGTACTGGCCGGAGAAGGCTCGGCTCGGGTCTAGGATGGTCAGAATGGCTTCGCTAGGGTTTGGCGGAGCGGAACAGGGTGGAAAGGGGCTCGATTAGGGTTTGGCTGGGGCTTACCGACGCGAACGGCGGCGACACGACCATGAACGCCGGTGAGCACGACGGCGGCTCGGGTTACGCACGCAACGGTGCACGCTTCGGGCTCGGCTGCGCGCTCGTGGCCTCCAGCGACTACTGGGGCACGGCTAGGTGCACACGCGCGGGCTCGTGGTCGCCCACGGCCGCGCGTGGCCTCGGCGTTCGCGCGCGCGGCGAGCAGAGCTCGGCCGCGGCGGGCCTCGGCTGCAGGTAGAAGCGTCGGCGGGTTGCGGGTGCGACAGCGGCGTTGGGTTCCTGCAGAAGAAGATGACCACGACACGAAGGTCGGGTTCACAGGGGCTAGCATCGGCGACGGTGGCGGAATTTGGCCGGAGACAGAGAAGAGGGGGGAACTCGCGGTTAGCTCACCTAGGGTCTCGTCGAGGTACGCTGCAGCTCGGGGAAGGCTCGACGCAGTCCGGCGGTGCTCGTGCGCTTCCTCTCGTCTCTGGTCCGGCTCCTCGTCGGCGAGTTCACGGACGGCGGCGCTCCGGTGCTCGGTGTCGACACGGGGAAGGCGACCGCCTCCTCTTCTTCCCTCGGCTTCCCCTCCACTGGCTCCCTCGGCTTCTTCTCCCACTCTTCCCCCTCGAATTGGATCTGGAAACCCCCACGGGGCTGCGGCGGCGGCTTGAACAAGGAGAAGGCCGGCGGGGGGTGATTTATAGGGCGGCGGCTAGGGCTTCGCGGCACGGACGGCGAGATGGGATGGCCAGGCGGCTGCGGACACGCGGTGCGCATCGGACGGGCCGCACAGGGGGCGATGGGGCCGGCCGGGTGGTTGGGTTCACGGGCGGCGCGCTCGGGAGAGAGGGAGAGCAGCGAGAGGTGGAAGATGACGCGGGGAGGAGACGACTGACAGGCGGGGTCCGGCGGTCAGTGAGAGAGAGAGAGAGCGACGCGGTGTCGACGCGGCGGGGAGAAAAGGTGGGCCGCTGCTGGGCCGAAAGGCCGTGCGGGCTGCTCGGTGAGTTGGCTCGGGTAGAAGAGTTCAAGGGTGAAAGATGGACTTGAGCTGCGGGATTTCGGCCCATGAACAGGATTAAGATTTGGAAATTAGTTTAGTCAATTAGAGTTTGAATTCAAATCTAGAATTTGAATTCAAACCAACCAAAAATCCAAATAAATCCAAATCACACTAATTTATCCTTAGCACTTCAAATTGATTTTAAATTTGAATTTAAATTGCCTAAGAATTTAGGGAGCAAAAAGAAGACACTCTTATATGTTTGTTTGCATGCACATAATTCCACCAAAAATTTTTAAATTTGAATTTTTGCACTCAACAAAACCTATAGGAATTTAGGGTTGTTACAGGTAAATAAATGGGGTTTTAATTAAATAAATTTTGAATAAACTTTTAAAAACCTTGAATAATTGAAATAAATGGGATAAATTATTTTTAAATATAAAAATAATTTCTCTAATTCTTTTAAATTTATAAAATACCTTTTATTTAGATTAAAAATTGGGAAAAAATACTAATAAGGTTTATAAAGGTACTTCCTAGTTTTGGCTTGCAACTTTATCGTGAAGGAAAGTTGTATAGCTAGATTTTTCTAAATTGTGCATATTGCAATCATGGCATGTAGATACCGAGTCTGTGGAGTCGGAAATATATCAAGATTCAGCCGAAGGACTCCCTGGAATACGAGGAGGTGATCGTGGCGAATCCGAAGCCTGAAGTTGCTACTAAGGAACCTAACCTTGTCACTAAACCAGGCAAGCCCCGGAGCATCTACGCCTACTATTTTACTTATTATTTCACGCGTCTAAACTATTTCAGTATATGCATTACGTCTAGGAGTAGTTATGAAACCCCTTTGTATGCATGACATCCTTGATTAAGGATAACTTTGTCACTTTTTCAAAAGAAATATAAAACCTGTTAGACAAGCTTAGTAGTTGTTTACCATGCAATCATAGCATCAATCTTTATGATAACGGCACATAAAATATGGATTTTGCTTGCTAAGCCGGAGGTTATTTGCAAAACTATTTTGTTTAATTGTTTTCTTTTTGTTTTCAAAAGTTGTAATCTTGTTTTAATTGCTATAATTTCTATAAATTTTGTTAGCTTTGTTAGATTTTTCTCTATACTTTAAAAATGATAAACTTTAGAAATAGCAAAACAAATTTTAAAGGTTATTTATATTCTTTCCTTTTTAAAGTTATTTAGGTAAATAAATGGGGTTTTAATTAAATAAATTTTGAATAATCTTTTAAAAATCTTGAATAATTGAAATAAATAGGATAAATTAATTTTAAGTGTAAATATAATTTCTTTAATTCTTTGAAATTTGTAAAATACCTTTTTATTTAGATTAAAAATTGGGAAAAATACTAATAAGGTTTAAAAAGGAACTTCCGAGTGTTGGCTTGCATCTTTATTGTGAAGGAAAGTTGTATAGCTAGATTTTTCTAAATTGTGCATATTGCATTCATGGCATGTAGATACCGAGTCTCTGGAGTCGGAAATACATCAAGATTCAGCCGAAGAACTCCCTGGAATACGAGGAGGTGATCGTGGCGAATCTGAAGCCTGAAGTTGCTACTAAGGAACCTAACCTTGTCACTAATCTAGGCAAGCCCCGGAGCATCTACGCCTACTATTTTACTTATTATTTCATGCGTCCAAACTATTTCAGTATATGCATTACGTCTAGGAGTTGTTATGAAACCCCATTGTACGCATGACATCCTTGATTAAGGATAACTTTGTCACCTCTTCAAAAGAATTATAAAACCTGCTTAGACAAGCTTAGTAGTTGTTTACCATGCAATCATAGCATCGATCTTTATGATAACGGCACATAAAATATGGATTTTGCTTGGTAAGCCGGAGGTTATTTGCAAAACTATTTTGTTTAATTGTTTTCTTTTTGTTTTCAAAAGTTGTAATCTTGTTTTAATTGCTATAATTTCTATAAATTTTGTTAGCTTTGTTAGATTTTTCTCTATACTTTAAAAATGATAAACTTTAGAAATAGCAAAACAAATTTTAAAGGTTATTTATATTCTTTCCTTTTTAAAGTTATTTAGGTAAATAAATGGGGTTTTAATTAAATAAATTTTGAATAATCTTTTAAAAATCTTGAATAATTGAAATAAATAGGATAAATTAATTTTAAATGTAAATATAAATTCTTTAAT
Organism: Echinochloa phyllopogon; assembly: GCA_033239725.1. NCBI lineage: Eukaryota > Viridiplantae > Streptophyta > Magnoliopsida > Poales > Poaceae > Echinochloa > Echinochloa phyllopogon. The sequence goes on along the minus strand of BTCW01000014.1, from coordinate 31,069,654 downwards.
TCTTTGAAATTTGTAAAATACCTTTTTATTTAGATTAAAAATTGGGAAAAATACTAATAAGGTTTATAAAGGTACTTCCTAGTTTTGGCTTGCAACTTTATCGTGAAGGAAAGTTGTATGGCTAGATTTTTCTAAATTGTGCATATTGCATTCATGGCATGTAGATACCGAGTCTGTGGAGTCGAAAATATATCAAGATTCAGCCGAAGGACTCCCTGGAATACGAGGAGGTGATCGTGGCGAATCCGAAGCCTGAAGTTGCTACTAAGGAACCTAAACTTGTCACTAAACCAGCCAAGCCCCGGAGCATCTACGCCTACTATTTTACTTATTATTTCACGCGTCTAAACTATTTCAGTATATACATTACGTCTAGGAGTTGTTATGAAACCCCTTTGTATGCATGACATCCTTGATTAAGGATAACTTTGTAACTTCTTCAAAAGAAATATAAAACCTGTTAGACAAGCTTAGTAGTTGTTTACCATGCAATCATAGCATCAATCTTTATGATAACGGCACATAAAATATGGATTTTGCTTGGTAAGCCGGAGGTTATTTGCAAAACTATTTTGTTTAATTGTTTTCTTTTTGTTTTCAAAAGTTGTAATCTTGTTTTAATTGCTATAGTTTCTATAAATTTTGTTAGCTTTGTTAGATTTTTCTCTATACTTTAAAAATGATAAACTTTAGAAATAGCAAAACAAATTTTAAAGGTTATTTATATTCTTTCCTTTTTAAAGTTATTTAGGTAAATAAATGGGGTTTTAATTAAATAAATTTTGAATAATCTTTTAAAAATCTTGAATAATTGAAATAATCAGGATAAATTAATTTTAAATGTAAATATAATTTCTTTAATTCTTTGAAATTTGTAAAATACCTTTTTATTTAGATTAATAAATGGGAAAAATGCTAATAAGGTTTAAAAAGGAACTTCCTAGTGTTGGCTTGCATCTTTATCGTGAAGGAAAGTTGTATAGGTAGATTTTTCTAAATTGTGCATATTGCATTCATGGCATCTAGATACCGAGTCTGTGGAGTCGGAAATACATCATGATTCAGCCGAAGAACTCCCTTGAATACGAGGAGGTGATCGTGGCGAATCCGAAGCCTGAAGTTGCTACTAAGGAACCTAACCTTGTCACTAATCTAGGCAAGCCCCGGAGCATCGACGCCTACTATTTTACTTATTATTTCACGCGTCCAAACTATTTCAGTATATGCATTACGTCTAGGACTTGTTATGAAACCCCTTTGTATGCATGACATCCTTGATTAAGGATAACTTTGTCACCTCTTCAAAAGAATTATAAAACCTGCTTAGACAAGCTTAGTAGTTGTTTACCATGCAATCATAGCATCAATCTTTATGATAACGGCACATAAAATATGGATTTTGCTTGGTAAGCCGGAGGTTATTTGCAAAACTATTTTGTTTAATTGTTTTTGTTTTGTTTTAAAAAGCTGTAATCTTGTTTTAATTGCTATACTTTCTATAAATTTTGTTAGCTTTGTTAGATTTTTCTCCATACTTTAAAAATGATAAACTTTAGAAATAGCAAAATAAATTTTAAAGGTTATTTATATGCTTTCCATTTTAAAGTTATTTAGGTAAATAAATGGGGTTTTAATTAAATAAATTTTGAATAAACTTTTAAAAACCTGGAATAATTGAAATAAATGGGATAAATTATTTTTAAATATAAAAATAATTTCTCTAATTCTTTTAAATTTATAAAATACCTTTTTATTTAGATTAAAAATTGGGAAAAAATACTAATAAGGTTTATAAAGGTACTTCCTAGTTTTGGCTTGCAACTTTATCGTGAAGGAAAGTTGTATAGCTAGATTTTGCTAAATTGTGCATATTGCATTCATGGCATGTAGATACCGAGTCTGTGGAGTCGAAAATATATCAAGATTCAGCCGAAGGACTCCCTGGAATACGAGGAGGTGATCGTGGCGAATCCGAAGCCTGAAGTTGCTACTAAGGAACCTAAACTTGTCACTAAACCAGCCAAGCCCCGGAGCATCTACGCCTACTATTTTACTTATTATTTCACGCGTCTAAACTATTTCATTATATGCATTACGTCTAGGAGTTGTTATGAAACCCCTTTGTATGCATGACATCCTTGATTAAGGATAACTTTGTAACTTCTTCAAAAGAAATATAAAACCTGTTAGACAAGCTTAGTAGTTGTTTACCATGCAATCATAGCATCAATCTTTATGATAACGGCACATAAAATATGGATTTTGCTTGGTAAGCCGGAGGTTATTTGCAAAACTATTTTGTTTAATTGTTTTCTTTTTGTTTTCAAAAGTTGTAATCTTGTTTTAATTGCTATAGTTTCTATAAATTTTGTTAGCTTTGTTAGATTTTTCTCTATACTTTAAAAATGATAAACTTTAGAAATAGCAAAACAAATTTTAAAGGTTATTTATATTCTTTCCTTTTTAAAGTTATTTAGGTAAATAAATGGGGTTTTAATTAAATAAATTTTGAATAATCTTTTAAAAATCTTGAATAATTGAAATAATCAGGATAAATTAATTTTAAATGTAAATATAATTTCTTTAATTCTTTGAAATTTGTAAAATACCTTTTTATTTAGATTAATAAATGGGAAAAATGCTAATAAGGTTTAAAAAGGAACTTCCTAGTGTTGGCTTGCATCTTTATCGTGAAGGAAAGTTGTATAGGTAGATTTTTCTAAATTGTGCATATTGCATTCATGGCATCTAGATACCGAGTCTGTGGAGTCGGAAATACATCATGATTCAGCCGAAGAACTCCCTTGAATACGAGGAGGTGATCGTGGCGAATCCGAAGCCTGAAGTTGCTACTAAGGAACCTAACCTTGTCACTAATCTAGGCAAGCCCCGGAGCATCGACGCCTACTATTTTACTTATTATTTCACGCGTCCAAACTATTTCAGTATATGCATTACGTCTAGGACTTGTTATGAAACCCCTTTGTATGCATGACATCCTTGATTAAGGATAACTTTGTCACCTCTTCAAAAGAATTATAAAACCTGCTTAGACAAGCTTAGTAGTTGTTTACCATGCAATCATAGCATCAATCTTTATGATAACGGCACATAAAATATGGATTTTGCTTGATAAGCCGGAGGTTATTTGCAAAACTATTTTGTTTAATTGTTTTCGTTTTGTTTTAAAAAGCTGTAATCTTGTTTTAATTGCTATACTTTCTATAAATTTTGTTAGCTTTGTTAGATTTTTCTCTATACTTTAAAAATGATAAAGTTTAGAAATAGCAAAATAAATTTTAAAGGTTATTTATATGCTTTCCATTTTAAAGTTATTTAGGTAAATAAATGGGGTTTTAATTAAATAAATTTTGAATAAACTTTTAAAAACCTGGAATAATTGAAATAAATGGGATAAATTATTTTTAAATATAAAAATAATTTCTCTAATTCTTTTAAATTTATAAAATACCTTTTTATTTAGATTAAAAATTGGGAAAAAATACTAATAAGGTTTATAAAGGTACTTCCTAGTTTTGGCTTGCAACTTTATCGTGAAGGAAAGTTGTATAGCTAGATTTTGCTAAATTGTGCATATTGCATTCATGGCATGTAGATACCGAGTCTGTGGAGTCGAAAATATATCAAGATTCAGCCGAAGGACTCCCTGGAATACGAGGAGGTGATCGTGGCGAATCCGAAGCCTGAAGTTGCTACTAAGGAACCTAAACTTGTCACTAAACCAGCCAAGCCCCGGAGCATCTACGCCTACTATTTTACTTATTATTTCACGCGTCTAAACTATTTCAGTATATGCATTACGTCTAGGAGTTGTTATGAAACCCCTTTGTATGCATGACATCCTTGATTAAGGATAACTTTGTAACTTCTTCAAAAGAAATATAAAACCTGTTAGACAAGCTTAGTAGTTGTTTACCATGCAATCATAGCATCAATCTTTATGATAACGGCACATAAAATATGGATTTTGCTTGGTAAGCCGGAGGTTATTTGCAAAACTATTTTGTTTAATTGTTTTCTTTTTGTTTTCAAAAGTTGTAATCTTGTTTTAATTGCTATAGTTTCTATAAATTTTGTTAGCTTTGTTAGATTTTTCTCTATACTTTAAAAATGATAAACTTTAGAAATAGCAAAACAAATTTTAAAGGTTATTTATATTCTTTCCTTTTTAAAGTTATTTAGGTAAATAAATGGGGTTTTAATTAAATAAATTTTGAATAATCTTTTAAAAATCTTGAATAATTGAAATAATCAGGATAAATTAATTTTAAATGTAAATATAATTTCTTTAATTCTTTGAAATTTGTAAAATACCTTTTTATTTAGATTAATAAATGGGAAAAATGCTAATAAGGTTTAAAAAGGAACTTCCTAGTGTTGGCTTGTATCTTTATCGTGAAGGAAAGTTGTATAGGTAGATTTTTCTAAATTGTGCATATTGCATTCATGGCATCTAGATACCGAGTCTGTGGAGTCGGAAATACATCATGATTCAGCCGAAGAACTCCCTTGAATACGAGGAGGTGATCGTGGCGAATCCGAAGCCTGAAGTTGCTACTAAGGAACCTAACCTTGTCACTAATCTAGGCAAGCCCCGGAGCATCGACGCCTACTATTTTACTTATTATTTCACGCGTCCAAACTATTTCAGTATATGCATTACGTCTAGGACTTGTTATGAAACCCCTTTGTATGCATGACATCCTTGATTAAGGATAACTTTGTCACCTCTTCAAAAGAATTATAAAACCTGCTTAGACAAGCTTAGTAGTTGTTTACCATGCAATCATGGCATCAATCTTTATGATAACGGCACATAAAATATGGATTTTGCTTGATAAGCCGGAGGTTATTTGCAAAACTATTTTGTTTAATTGTTTTCGTTTTGTTTTAAAAAGCTGTAATCTTGTTTTAATTGCTATACTTTCTATAAATTTTGTTAGCTTTGTTAGATTTTTCTCTATACTTTAAAAATGATAAAGTTTAGAAATAGCAAAATAAATTTTAAAGGTTATTTATATGCTTTCCATTTTAAAGTTATTTAGGTAAATAAATGGGGTTTTAATTAAATAAATTTTGAATAAACTTTTAAAAACCTGGAATAATTGAAATAAATGGGATAAATTATTTTTAAATATAAAAATAATTTCTCTAATTCTTTTAAATTTATAAAATACCTTTTTATTTAGATTAAAAATTGGGAAAAAATACTAATAAGGTTTATAAAGGTACTTCCTAGTTTTGGCTTGCAACTTTATTGTGAAGGAAAGTTGTATAGCTAGATTTTTCTAAATTGTGCATATTGCATTCATGGCATGTAGATACCGAGTCTCTGGAGTCGGAAATACATCAAGATTCAGCCGAAGCACTCCCTGGAATACGAGGAGGTGATCGTGGCGAATCTGAAGCCTGAAGTTGCTACTAAGGAACCTAACCTTGTCACTAATCCAGGCAAACCCCGGAGCATCTACGCCTACTATTTTACTTATTATTTCACGCGTCCAAACTATTTCAGTATATGCATTACGTCTAGGAGTTGTTATGAAACCCCATTGTACGCATGGCATCCTTGATTAAGGATAACTTTTTCACCTCTTCAAAAGAATTATAAAACCTGCTTAGACAAGCTTAGTAGTTGTTTACCATGCAATCATAGCATCGATCTTTATGATAACGGCACATAAAATATGGATTTTGCTTGGTAAGCCGGAGGTTATTTGCAAAACTATTTTGTTTAATTATTTTCTTTTTGTTTTCAAAAGTAGTAATCTTGTTTTAATTGCTATAATTTCTATAAATTTTGTTAGCTTTGTTATATTTTTCTCTATACTTTAAAAATGATAAACTTTAGAAATAGCAAAATAAATTTTAAAGGTTATTTATATTCTTTCCTTTTTAAAGTTATTTAGGTAAATAAATGGGGTTTTAATTAAATAAATTTTGAATAATCTTTTAAAAATCTTGAATAATTGAAATAAATAGGATAAATTAATTTTAAATGTAAATATAAATTCTTTAATTCTTTGAAATTTGTAAAATACCTTTTTATTTAGATTAAAAATTGGGAAAAATACTAATAAGGTTTATACAGGTACTTCCTAGTTTTGGCTTGCAACTTTATCGTGAAGGAAAGTTGTATGGCTAGATTTTTCTAAATTGTGCATATTGCATTCATGGCTTGTAGATACCGAGTCTGTGGAGTCGAAAATATATCAAGATTCAGCCGAAGGACTCCCTGGAATACGAGGAGGTGATCGTGGCGAATCCGAAGCCTGAAGTTCCTACTAAGGAACCTAAACTTGTCACTAAACCAGGCAAGCCCCGGAGCATCTACGCCTACTATTTTACTTATTATTTCACGCGTCTAAACTATTTCAGTATATGCATTACGTCTAGGAGTTGTTATGAAACCCCTTTGTATGCATGACATCCTTGATTAAGGATAACTTTGTAACTTCTTCAAAAGAAATATAAAACCTGTTAGACAAGCTTAGTAGTTGTTTACCATGCAATCATAGCATCAATCTTTATGATAACGGCACATAAAATATGGATTTTGCTTGGTAAGCCGGAGGTTATTTGCAAAACTATTTTGTTTAATTGTTTTCTTTTTGTTTTCAAAAGTTGTAATCTTGTTTTAATTGCTATAGTTTCTATAAATTTTGTTAGCTTTGTTAGATTTTTCTCTATACTTTAAAAATGATAAACTTTAGAAATAGCAAAACAAATTTTAAAGGTTATTTATATTCTTTCCTTTTTAAAGTTATTTAGGTAAATAAATGGGGTTTTAATTAAATAAATTTTGAATAATCTTTTAAAAATCTTGAATAATTGAAATAATCAGGATAAATTAATTTTAAATGTAAATATAATTTCTTTAATTCTTTGAAATTTGTAAAATACCTTTTTATTTAGATTAATAAATGGGAAAAATACTAATAAGGTTTAAAAAGGAACTTTCTAGTGTTGGCTTGCATCTTTATCTTGAAGGAAAGTTGTATAGCTAGATTTTTCTAAATTGTGCATATTGCATTCATGGCATCTAGATACCGAGTCTGTGGAGTCGGAAATACATCAAGATTCAGCCGAAGAACTCCCTGGAATACGAGGAGGTGATCGTGGCGAATCCGAAGCCTGAAGTTGCTACTAAGGAACCTAACCTTGTCACTAATCTAGGCAAGCCCCGGAGCATCTACGCCTACTATTTTACTTATTATTTCACGCGTCCAAACTATTTCAGTATATGCATTACGTCTAGGACTTGTTATGAAACCCCTTTGTATGCATGACATCCTTGATTAAGGATAACTTTGTCACCTCTTCAAAAGAATTATAAAACCTGCTTAGACAAGCTTAGTAGTTGTTTACCATGCAATCATAGCATCAATCTTTATGATAACGGCACATAAAATATGGATTTTGCTTGGTAAGCCGGAGGTTATTTGCAAAACTATTTTGTTTAATTGTTTTCGTTTTGTTTTCAAAAGCTGTAATCTTGTTTTAATTGCTATACTTTCTATAAATTTTGTTAGCTTTGTTAGATTTTTCTCCATACTTTAAAAATGATAAACTTTAGAAATAGCAAAATAAATTTTAAAGGTTATTTATATGCTTTCCATTTTAAAGTTATTTAGGTAAATAAATGGGGTTTTAATTAAATAAATTTTGAATAAACTTTTAAAAACCTGGATTAATTGAAATAAATGGGATAAATTATTTTTAAATATAAAAATAATTTCTCTAATTCTTTTAAATTTATAAAATACCTTTTTATTTAGATTAAAAATTGGGAAAAAATACTAATAAGGTTTATAAAGGTACTTCCTAGTTTTGGCTTGCAACTTTATCGTGAAGGAAAGTTGTATAGCTAGATTTTGCTAAATTGTGCATATTGCATTCATGGCATGTAGATACCAAGTCTGTGGAGTCGGAAATATATCAAGATTCAGCCGAAGGACTCCCTGGAATACGAGGAGGTGATCGTGGCGAATCCGATGCCTGAAGTTGCTACTAAGGAACCTAAACTTGTAACTAAACCAGGCAAGCCCCGGAGCATCTACGCCTACTATTTTACTTATTATTTCACGCGTCTAAACTATTTCAGTATATGCATTACGTCTAGGAGTAGTTATGAAACCGCTTTGTATGCATGACATTCTTAATTAAGGATAACTGTGTCACCTCTTCAAAAGAAATATAAAACGTGCTTAGACAAGCTTAGTAGTTGTTTACCATGCAATCATACCATCAATCTTTATGATAGCGGCACATAAAATATGGATTTTGCTTGGTAAGCTGGAGGTTATTTGCAAAACTATTTTGTTTAATTGTTTTCTTTTTGTTTTCAAAAGTTGTAATCTTGTTTTAATTTCTATAGTTTCTATAAATTTTGTTAGCTTTGTTAGATTTTTCTCTATACTTTAAAAATGATAAACTTTAGAAATAGCAAAACAAATTTTAAAGGTTATTTATATTCTTTCCTTTTTAAAGTTATTTAGGTAAATAAATGGGGTTTTAATTAAATAAATTTTGAATAATCTTTTAAAAATCTTGAATAATTGAAATAATCAGGATAAATTAATTTTAAATGTAAATATAATTTCTTTAATTCTTTGAAATTTGTAAAATACCTTTTTATTTAGATTAAAAATTGGGAAAAATACTAATAAGGTTTATAAAGGTACTTCCTAGTGTTGGCTTGCATCTTTATCGTGAAGGAAAGTTGTATAGCTAGATTTTTCTAAATTGTGCATATTGCATTCATGGCATCTAGATACCGAGTCTGTGGAGTCGGAAATACATCAAGATTCAGCCGAAGAACTCCCTGGAATACGAGGAGGTGATCGTGGCGAATCCGAAGCCTGAAGTTGCTACTAAGGAACCTAACCTTGTCACTAATCTTGGCAAGTCCCGGAGCATCTACGCCTACTATTTTACTTATTATTTCACGCGTCCAAACTATTTCAGTATATGCATTACGTCTAGGACTTGTTATGAAACCCCTTTGTATGCATGACATCCTTGATTAAGGATAACTTTGTCACCTCTTCAAAAGAATTATAAAACCTGCTTAGACAAGCTTAGTAGTTGTTTACCATGCAATCATAGCATCAATCTTTATGATAACGGCACATAAAATATGGATTTTGCTTGGTAAGCCGGAGGTTATTTGCAAAACTATTTTGTTTAATTGTTTTCGTTTTGTTTTCAAAAGCTGTAATCTTGTTTTAATTGCTATACTTTCTATAAATTTTGTTAGCTTTGTTAGATTTTTCTCCATACTTTAAAAATGATAAACTTTAGAAATAGCAAAATAAATTTTAAAGGTTATTTATATGCTTTCCATTTTAAAGTTATTTAGGTAAATAAATGGGGTTTTAATTAAATAAATTTTGAATAAACTTTTAAAAACCTGGATTAATTGAAATAAATGGGATAAATTATTTTTAAATATAAAAATAATTTCTCTAATTCTTTTAAATTTATAAAATACCTTTTTATTTAGATTAAAAATTGGGAAAAAAATACTAATAAGGTTTATAAAGGTACTTCCTAGTTTTGGCTTGCAACTTTATCGTGAAGGAAAGTTGTATAGCTAGATTTTGCTAAATTGTGCATATTGCATTCATGGCATGTAGATACCAAGTCTGTGGAGTCGGAAATATATCAAGATTCAGCCGAAGGACTCCCTGGAATACAAGGAGGTGATCGTGGCGAATCCGATGCCTGAAGTTGCTACTAAGGAACCTAAACTTGTAACTAAACCAGGCAAGCCCCGGAGCATCTACCCCTACTATTTTACTTATTATTTCACGCGTCTAAACTATTTCAGTATATGCATTACGTCTAGGAGTAGTTATGAAACCCCTTTGTATGCATGACATTCTTAATTAAGGATAACTGTGTCACCTCTTCAAAAGAAATATAAAACGTGCTTAGACAAGCTTAGTAGTTGTTTACCATGCAATCATACCATCAATCTTTATGATAGCGGCACATAAAATATGGATTTTGCTTGGTAAGCCGGAGGTTATTTGCAAAACTATTTTGTTTAATTGTTTTTGTTTTGTTTTCAAAAGCTGTAATCTTGTTCTAATTTCTAAAATTTCTATAAATTTTGTTAGCTTTGTTAGATTTTTCTCTATACTTTAAAAATGATAAACTTTAGAAATAGCAAAACAAATTTTAAAGGTTATTTATATTCTTTCCTTTTTAAAGTTATTTAGGTAAATAAATGGGGTTTTAATTAAATAAATTTTGAGTAATCTTTTAAAAATCTTCAATAATTGAATTAAATAGGATAAAATATTTTTAAATATAAAAATATTTTCTTTAATTCTTTGAAATTTGTAAAATACCTTTTTATTTAGATTAAAAATTGGGAAAATACTAATAAGGTTTATAAAGGTACTTCCTAGTGTTGACTTGCAACTTTATTGTGAAGGAAAGTTGTATAGCTAGATTTTTCTAAATTGTGCATATTGCATTCATGGCATGTAGATACCGAGTCTCTGGAGTCGGAAATACATCAAGATTCAGCCGAAGCACTTCCTGGAATACGAGGAGGTGATCGTGGCGAATCTGAAGCCTGAAGTTGCTACTAAGGAACCTAACCTTGTCACTAATCCAGGCAAGCCCCGGAGCATCTACGCCTACTATTTTACTTATTATGTCACGCGTCCAAACTATTTCAGTATATGCATTACGTCTAGGAGTTGTTATGAAACCCCTTTGTATGCATGACATTCTTAATTAAGGATAACTTTGTCACCTCTTCGAAAGAATTATAAAACCTGCTTAGACAAGCTTAGTAGTTGTTTACCATGCAATCATAGCATCAATCTTTATGATAACGGCACATAAAATATGGATTTTGCTTGGTAAGCCGGAGGTTATGTGCAAAACTATTTTGTTTAATTGTTTTCTTTTTGTTTTCAAAAACTATAATCTTGTTGTAATTGCTATAATTTCTATAAATTTTGTTAGCTTTGTTAGATTTTTCTCTATACTTTAAAAATGATAAACTTTAGAAATAGCAAAATAAATTTTAAAGGTTATTTATATGCTTTCCTTTTTAAAGTTATTTAGGTAAATAAATGGGGTTTTAATTAAATAAATTTTGAATAATCTTTTAAAAATCTTGAATAATTGAAATAAATAGGTGAGGACAAGCAGAAATATAGTCCTGGAGGCGATCCCATGCCTCCGGGACTATTTCATCTTTTAACTGCTGGAAACTAGCTATTTTGTTCCGGAGGGCGTTGGTTTTCCCAACCGGAAAGAATTTTAGCAAGAACGCGCTAGTGCATTTATCCCAGGTGTCTATTGCTTCGCGGTTAGCATAAAACCATTGTTTCGCCTTGCCTAATAATGAGAATGGAAATAAACGAAGGCGAATGGCATCGATACTTACTCCGCGGATGGTGAAGGTGTTGCAAATCTCCAGGAAATGCTGGAGATGAGCATTGGCATCTTCGTGTGGCTTGCCGCAGAATGGGCTAGCCTGTACCATCTTGATGAGGGCTGGCTTCAACTCGAAGCTACCATCTCCGACTAGCGGAGCTGGTCCGACACGTACGTTCTCGCTTGATGGAGCAGAGAACTCACGGATCGTCTTGGTTGCCATCCTCGATGTAGCCTGGTCAACGACGGGAAGGACTGGGTTCGTCGGAAGGAGTTGCTTCTGAGGAGGTACAACACGGGGTCGTACGTTCCTCACAAGTGACTCCGGATTTTCTTGGAAGTTTGACGGTAGTTGGAAACCAGTCATGCACTGCTCTGCTCCACAAGGACCAACGAACAGAGCAAGGATAAACCCGCTTGAGTAGCGGTACTCAACTAAGATAGCTCAAGATAAAAGTTCCAAAATAATCTAGCCAAAGACTTCCCCAGCAACGGTGCCAGAAATGCTTGTTGGCACTTCTTACGATCCAATATCAGAATTGAGAATCCTGGTACTGGGGTAAGGAGTGTATCAGTGGTTTTCCTTATGGCTTAGTAAAATATAGAAATATTCTGCAAGCGCACAGAATCACCGCTGTAGCACTTCACCTGGGAGTATCCCGAGGTATCGTAATTTATATTTCCGCAGGGAAGCTTTGGCAAGATTACTAGTGAACAGATATTCGAGACTATCAGAGAAGGGTACACGACTAGACAAGACAGGGGATAACGGTATTGGATAGGAGTGGATATACCGGACACACAGCTCAAGGGATACTCAGGTAAGGGAGAGAAGAGATAGATAGCTGGGAGGACAACGAGAAGAGATAGAGGACTCCTGGATACTTTATCTACCTATGTCACTCTAGCTTAGAGATACAGCGGCTACAGAGCCAGCGCTAGGAGATCTGGGATAACTCTAATGTCTTAGCATCGGGACAAGGGAACCGGTGGACACGCAGAAAGGGATGAGAAGGGGTGCCACTATTTCCCAACTGGGAGATCCTACGGACCGGAACTAACGTGATGGGCTACGAAGACCGAAAGGGCTGGCACCACCTCCCGGCTACCACCTCTGTTGCGACGGGAATAAACTAAGGTCACCGACTAGTTTAGGAACCACTCCTACACTAGGCAACGACTACTTACTCTGCTAGCAAGAGCAAGCAACCTTGTCAATACTCTTGGTGACAATTCACCTCCAGTATCAAGCAAGATCGAAGAACCAGCCAAGACAAAGACTTAAACAAGACTACAAGCACTAGAATTATAACTGACTATAGTCTAAACAAGATATATGTTGCAACTAGGATAAAGTAGAAGCAAGATATAAATGACAAAGGCAAATTGATAAAGATAACTATATTAATACTCAAAGTTTTGCAAAAGGAAAAGGTAAAAGATACAAGAGCTTATACCAGAGCTTCTGAAGACGACTCCGGAACCTCCGAGGCACAGCTCGACTCAACTCTAACTCCCAACTAAACTATCCTAACTCTACTAGAATGAAAGTGGAAATGAGCTCCTTGGCTTGGTGTGTGTGAAACCGGCCATTGGACAATTGTATTTATAGCTAAACAGGTCGGTGGAGCTTGAGTAGCAGCCAAGGGATTGAGGAGGCGGTGCCCGGCCAATTCGGCCGAATCCTCCGGTTCGGCCGAACTGCCCAGTTCGGCCGAACTGTGGGATGCACCGCCTCTGGCTCCCACGGCCTAGATGCGCTCCTGGGAGGCGGTGCTGGCTTGGGGGCGGTCCGGCCGAACGAGCCTGTTCGGCCGAACTGGGCTTTCGGCCCAGCAGCGTCCCCCTGCACCGCCTCTAGCTCTTGGACCTCCTGGGCCGGCTCCTGATGGTGTCCTTCATGTCGTGTGGGCCCAGAAGTGACGTGGCAGTGGCCCAAGTGTCGTGCTCGGTCGTCACTTGGTCATTGCTGACGTGGACGGCCTCCGGTTGTGCTTCTCGTCTTGTTCGGCTAAGGGGGTAACCGGCCGAACGGAGTCGTTCGGCCGATTCGGTCATTTTCGGCCGCAATAGCACATATTTGTCGTAGTTGTACCTGCACAAGTGACACTCACCAAAACTCGTGGAACTTTATTAGAAATAAAACCTAAGTACATGGAATGTTGCATATAACCTCGTTTATTCCCGAGTATTGGTGGTCGGATTTGGGCTGTAACGACCGCCAACAAGCTCCCCCAAGCTTAGCTCTTTGCTCGTCCTCGAGCAAAGATATAAACTGAGGCTCGGTGGATCAGGAGTTGTTACAATGTCATTTCTTTTGCAGGTAACTCTATAAACAACTAGTCTTCAAAAATACTTGAATCATAGGCAAAGTTTCAAATCACCTTTTTACCTATGGGGCTTATAGCAATCTCCTTATCTTGGGCGGTTGAAAGGATGAATAGTTTAAACTTAGTTTCATTCCACTCTACTCTTTTCAGGGTCCCATCTCGGAGTTTTTTTTCATAAGTTTTGAAAACTACAAATTGTTCCTCATTGGCACACTCAATCACTCAAGTGTATTTGAATCCTCACCAAAGGCTTGTGCCTTCTTTTTCATCCTAACATCTAATATGGCTTTTTGTGTGGCTTAGGGACAAAGGATGAAGGCATGCATGCATCTTATATTTTGCTAAGTCAAAGACCGGATCTCTGAGGAGACAAATCACATCTTAAGATCGAGACGTGCAAGTGTGTGGATATGAATGGAGTGGAATATGGTGGAATGGTGGAATGGAATATGGTGGAACTCCTTGGATGAATTTCCCTCTTCTTGATTTATTTTTGAGAACATGGGCTATCTTTTATTCTCATATTTTTGCCATGCCGCTTGGCATGCTTTTCTTTTTCTCTTTCTTTTTGCCATGCTCTTTGGCATGCTTTTCTTTTTCTCTTATTTTTGCCATGCTTTTTTGGCATGCTTTTTGTATAGCCCATGTCTCTATCAAGAATATTTGGAGAGGGAACTCATAGAACATGGAGCATTTATTTTTGTGGATGGATGATGGAAAATATTTGCTAACTCCCATTGTAGGAATTGCAAGTGAGAGGTGGTGTGTGTACGTGGGTCTCGATCTTTAAGAATATGAAAGCTTCACTCAAAGGTCACAACAATTTGACAAAACTCACTAAGATAACAAGCAGCATATGAGTAGAAATTTTCAAATAAGCTTATCATATGGCTCTGGTAGGTATTTTGACCAATGAGGAACTTGTTTTATTTTGAAAGCATAAATCTCCGAGATTTTCCCCGTACTAAGAGCAGAATAGAACTTAACCAAATTCTCACTATCCAATCCCCACAACAACTTAGACTTGGAATAAAGCATGTGCTCCCACAAGGTTTTCAGGATCATTTTTACTCATGCCAAATAACTCAAGCACAATCTAGCAACTAGTTGAAACAAGGTACTTGCAAAATTAATGACAGAGCAACTATTCATCATTTCCAAGGTGAGAGGCATATGATTTATTCCATGCATAGTTGGGAGTTATTTAATTCAAGGGAAATATTGTTTAAGGGAAATATTTTTGGTATTTTCATTTTTTCAAATGCAAACTATCATGAAGGGAAATGAAAGGGAAATTAAATGATCAAAGTGCTAGATAAATCGGGACATACCTGGTGGGGGTCCCCCCCAAGCTTGGACTTTCACTGGTAAGGGTTGAGCCTTGAGAGGTACTGGCTCAACTGTTCCGCTTGTTCGTGGACGTCGTGCTGGATAGACGCCACCATCCCGCTATTCTCTTGATGGTACTGAGAATGGCGGGCTAGTGCGTCCTGGATCTCTCGGGTACGGTCGTCGATGAGCTCGACTCGGTCGGAGATGTAGGACAACTCCCAGCCGTAGTCGAAGCGTGCGGACTGTGAGTATCCGGGGTAGTATGGCTGGGAGGCACTGTCGTATCCCCCTCCATACCGGCTCCCGGACCACTCAGAGTCCGTATCCTGGCCGTAGTCCCAGCGTCCTGAGGTGAAGTAGTTCCGCTCCTGGTGTTGCCCGGAGCCTCCTGCTCCGGACGTCCCAGCGCCGGTGTACATGTCGTAGGTGGCCTCAAAAGCGGAAGTGTGTCGATGCGGCATTTGTGGTGCATCTTCTGGCTCCTGTGAGGTGGCGAGCCCAGCATCACGCCTGGCTCATCCCCTCGTGACGGGTCCGTCACCTGCAACGCTGTGCCAAGCGGGCTCTCTCCAAGGTGGAGAGTCGTCCGACTCGGTCCTCAACTGAAGAGTTAGTTTCGGCGTGGTATACAACCTTAGTGCTGCACAAGGCAAGGGCACTTCAGTTGTATAGCCACGGTAAATCATTGCCAGCGTTGCGTCAGGCGTCCGCCGTATCATGTGGGCTTGCACGAAGTGCTCGGCATCCACGACGGAACGCGCTGTCTCGATGTACATGAGCCGGGCGCCTTGGAGGACGCCCAAGTGGTTAGCGAGGTGAGTGACTAGAGAAGTCATCGCCATGCCACCCATACGAGAAATATGAGACAGCCAGTGACCAACCATGTCTTTCACAGGTGAATAGGGAATCTGCTTAACCATGGCAAAAAGAACCCGCAACTCGATGGTGTTGACAGGGCGCAAATCTGCCCGGGGGAATACCGTCATAGACACCCAACGATGCATGAAACGCAAAGTGGGGTTATGAATGCTGTTCGTGCGTGGCGCATGACAGTTGGTATCCCCCGAAATCTTTTTCCAAAATGCCACCCGGTCAATTCTTTTAAGTGCTTTGTTCGGGTCTAATGAACAACGACTTGAAAATCCAAGACCCGAACTAAAATCCCTCCAAGAGCAGAAGAACTCTTGGTTGAAGAACCGAAAATGAATCCCCCCAGTTTTAGAAACCAAAGTCGAGAGGAATTCAAGGGTGAGCAGGTACAAACCTTCTTCGTTGATGTGCCAGAAATTCTCCCAGCCAATGGCCTGGAAGATTTCTGTAAACTCTACAGCCAATGTCCCTGAGCAAATCTTGCTCAAACACACGGGTGTGCTCGAACTCCTTCAGTCAAAGCTCGTTGAAGGTGTTCCGCTCCCTTTCTGTTCTAAGGTTGATGTCACTCTCGCTCAGGAGCTGCCTGGCTGGGGGCGTGGCATGGCCCCATCCCGAGCCGGCTGCTCCGTGCTCGTCCATGTCCATCCGGCTCGAGCCTCGGGACGGAGCTGGGGAACTCCCAGCATCGTCCGATCGTCGGCCTAGCTGGGCGGAACGACGGAGCAAAGTGAAGAACTTCGACATGATTCCTGCAAAAGGTTAGTGCAACAACGACTACCCGAAGGACTGGATATAAATATAGTTAGCACAAGAAAATCAAGTCAGTCGTTCAAGATAGTTAGTCGTTCTTGCGGGGATGAAAACCACCACCAAAGGTTAGTCGTTCTTGTGGGTGTCGATGACCACCACAAAATCGTCCAGAAATTCAGCACAAAGATCACAACAAGAGCAAAATATTTTTGGGATTTTCTAGTGATGCAAGTGAACCAAAACTTGAGCAAGAACTTGATGAGAACTTGAGCAAGCACTAGAGCAAAGAACTTGAGAGGGAGAGAGAGCTTCCTAGCAGAATTTTCAGAATGTATGAGTGTGTGAATGGTGCAAGGAAGCAAGGAAGCTTGGCCAGCAATTTATAGGCTGAGGGGAGGGCCTCGGCCAGTTCGCCCGAAGGCTCTGGTTCGCCCGAACCAGGCCTGGTGGCCGGGGCACTCCCATGTGAGTGAAGCACTCACATGCCTTTGTTTCCACTCCAAGTTTGTGCGGCCATCAATTCCCAAGGACATTTTTAGTGGATTTTAGTGGTAGGTGAGATGGAAATGTGACATGACCAAAGTGGAAATTAGTGGAGTCACCCCCATGCTGCCATATTTGTGATAATTGGTGAGTGTGCAGCCATTTTTAGTGTGGCTGACATGTTTGTTACTGGTTGGTGGTGATGGTAAATAATTGGAGATGTTCTAGAAGGGATGAAAATGATAAAAATTACCAATTACATCCACCCTTGGTAAAATCTCAGCATGCGTCCAATTATTTCTAACCAAGTTTGTAGAATTTTCTACTCTCTTTCAAATTAATTACTCTAGTGGTTCAGTATTTTGAAAAGGGAAACATGCAAATGCAATTGGAAATTTAAAAATTGGAAGGGACATATGGGATACATACCGGTTTTCCTCGCGGCGAGAGCTCAGCTTTTAAGTCCGCGAGCGGGACTTCTCCTGTCTTCAGTTGTTTTTGTCATCGTCCGGTCCCGGAGTGGATGACTCGGACGATGCAACCTTCTTCCGTCACATTTTCTTGTTCTTCTTCTTCGATGTTGGTGGCGGTGGGATCGGCGTCTCTGGAGAATTCCAGAGGGCTTGTTCTTCCTCGTACTTCTTTACGAGGAAATACATTTCTTCTGCACTTGTCGGTTTTGTCGGCTCGTTCCACTTGAGCTGCTCACCACCGAGTATTTCCAGCTCTCCGTTAATGAGAGCCTTAAGGAAACACTCGGCGCTCCTCTGCTCCGGTGTGAGTGGCTCTGCCTTCTTCTCTTCCCGGGGTTGAAACTTGAAGTAAGTCAACCTTCCGTCGATACGGAACGAGATTTCTCTCGCATCCATATCGATCCTAGCCCGAGTGGTGTTCAAGAATGGTCGGCCCAACACAAGGGGAAACGAATGCTCGTTCCCCGTGTCGAGGACAACAAAGTCCACAGGGACATATCGTCCCCAGATTCGGACCGGTACATTCTCGATCACCCCCTCGGGGTAGCGGATGGTTGAGTCCGCAAGCTGTACCTGGGCAGTAGTAGGTGATAAATTAGGGTAGCGTAATTTCTTAAATAATACCTTAGACATAATGTTGACGCTTGCCCCCAGATCACAGAGTGCATCATCAATGCGACGATTCCAGATCGTGCACTGAATGATGGGCACTCCGGGATCTTCCTTCCTATCCGGAGAGGTCTTGATGATCGCCCTTTTTGTAGCTCTCGGCAGGTAGGTCCATCTTGGTGTCAGCACTTGGATGCGTGTGACCTTCCCTGCGTGGTTAGTGCGGAGTACACTACGAGACATCTTACCCTGCCTGGTAGTGATGGAATTCACTGTCTCGATGGAAGGCTCGGGTTGCCCCGGAATCTTCCCCGATTCAGTGACAGGAACAGCGGCAGCTAACTGAGCGACTTGAGTTTCTATCAATTTATTAAAGCTCAGTTGACTTTTCATAGCAGAAGAAAATGATTCCATCCTAGAGTCTATGCTTTCTAGTGTTTTATCATTAGCAGCAAGCTTTTTATTGATGTTTTCAGTTATTTTCATCTAGCCAAACACAAGATCTCTAAGAGACGGCTGATTATTGAAATTGCTGGAATTGAAATTGTTACCTTGTTTTGGCCTCTCAAAAGGGAGGTTTGGGCGCGGATTCCAGCCTTGGTTGCCGTAGTTGTTCGGTCGGTACCCGTTGTTGTTGGAGTTGTTGACGTAGTGGGCATCTTCTCGCGTTTCGGGGCAGTCATTCCCCGAATGGCCAGCGTTGCCACAGACTTCGCAGGTCATGCGAGTGTCCATGGCTTGCACCGTTTCTTGAGCAGGGGCCTCCAGTTTCTTCATCAGGAGGTCCATCTTGGCAGCGAGCATGTCCAGAGCTTCAACTTGGTGAACTCCTCGGGTCTTTGGTTGAGTCCGGTCGTCGGACCAACCTTGGTTCTTGACCATCTTCTCTATGAGGGCCTTCGCACGACTCTCCTCAAGAGAGAAGAACGAGCCTCCAGCAGCAGCATCCAGGTACTCACGGGCAGAATTTCTCAGCCCATGATAGAAAGTTTGGATTATGAACCAACTCTGCATACCATGGTGAGGACAAGCAGAAATATAGTCCTGGAGGCGATCCCATGCCTCCGGGACTATTTCATCTTTTAATTGCTGGAAACTAGCTATTTTGTTCCGGAGGGCGTTGGTTTTCCCAACTGGAAAGAATTTTAGCAAGAACGCGCTAGTGCATTTCTCCCAGGTGTCTATTGCTTCGCGGTTAGCATAAAACCATTGTTTCGCCTTGCCTAATAATGAGAATGGAAATAAACGAAGGCGAATGGCATCGATACTTACTCCGCGGATGGTGAAGGTGTTTCCACTCCAAGTTTGTGCGGCCATCTATTCCCAAGGACATTTTTAGTGGATTTTAGTGGTAGGTGAGATGGAAATGTGACATGACCAAAGTGGAAATTAGTGGAGTCACCCCCATGCTGCCATGTTTGTGATAATTGGTGAGTGTGCAGCCATTGTTAGTGTGGTAGACATGTTTGTTACTGGTTGGTGGTGATGGTAAATAATTGGAGATGTTCTAGAAGGGATGAAAATGATAAAAATTACCAATTACATCCACCCTAGGTAAAATTTCAGCATGCGTCCAATTATTTCTAACCAAGTTTGCAGAATTTTCTACTCTCTTAAAAAATTAATTACTCTAGTGGTTCAGTATTTTGAAAAGGGAAACATGCAAATGCAATTGGAAATTTAAAAATTGGAAGGGAAATATGGGCTGTAACGACCGCCAACAATTACGGATAACTTTGTCACCTCTTCAAAAGAAATATAAAACCTGTTAGACAAGCTTAGTAGTTGTTTACCATGCAATCATAGCATCAATCTTTATGATAATGGCACATAAAATATGGATCTTGCTTGGTAAGCCGGAGGTTATTTGCAAAACTATTTTGTTTAATTGTTTTCTTTTTGTTTTAAAAAGCTGTAATCTTGTTTTAATTTCTATAATTTCTATAAATTTTGTTAGCTTTGTTAGATTTTTCTCTATACTTTAAAAATGATAAACTTTAGAAATAGCAAAATAAATTTTAAAGGTTATTTATATGCTTTCCATTTTAAAGTTATTTAGGTAAATAAATGGGGTTTTAATTAAATAAATTTTGAATAAACTTTTAAAAACCTTGAATAATTGAAATAAATGGGATAAATTATTTTTAAATATAAATATAATTTCTCTAATTCTTTGAAATTTATAAAATACCTTTTTATTTAGATTAAAAATTAGGATAAATACTAATAAGGTTTAAAAAGGAACTTCCTAGTGTTGGCTTGCATCTTTATCGTGAGGGAAAGTTGTATAGCTAGATTTTTCTAAATTGTGCATATTGCATTCATG
Organism: Echinochloa phyllopogon; assembly: GCA_033239725.1. Lineage (NCBI taxonomy): Eukaryota > Viridiplantae > Streptophyta > Magnoliopsida > Poales > Poaceae > Echinochloa > Echinochloa phyllopogon. The sequence goes on along the minus strand of BTCW01000014.1, from coordinate 31,049,054 downwards.
GCATCTAGATACCGAGTCTCTGGAGTCGGAAATACATCAAGATTCAGCCGAAGGACTCCCTGGAATACGAGGAGGTGACCGTGGCGAATCCGAAACCTGAAGTTGCTACTAAGGAACCTAACCTTGTCACTAATCCAGGCAAGCCCCGGAGCATCTACGCCTAATATTTTACTTATTATTTCACGCGTCCAAACTATTTCAGTATATGCATTACGTCTAGGAGTTGTTATGAAACCCCTTTGTATGCATGACATCCTTGATTAAGGATAACTTTGTCACCTCTTCAAAATAAATATAAAACCTGCTTAGACAAGCTTAGTAGTTGTTTACCATGCAATCATAGCATCAATCTTTATGATAACGGCACATAAAATATAGATCTTGCTTGGTAAGCCGGAGGTTATTTGCAAAACTATTTTGTTTAAAATTTTTCTTTTTGTTTTAAAAAGCTGTAATCTTGTTTTAATTGCTATAATTTCTATAAATTTTGTTAGCTTTGTTAGATTTTTCTCTGTACTTTAAAAATGATAAACTTTAGAAATAGCAAAATAAATTTTATAGGTTATTTATATGCTTTCCTTTTTAAAGTTATTTAGGTAAATAAATGGGGTTTTAATTAAATAAATTTTGAATAATCTTTTAAAAATCTTGAATATTTGTAATAAATAGGATAAATTATTTTTAACTATAATAATAATTTCTTTAATTATTTGAAATTTGTAAAATACCTTTTTATTTAGATTAAAATATGGGAAAAATACTGATAAGGTTTATAAAGGTACTTCCTAGTGTTGGCTTGCAACTTTATGGTGAAGGAAAGTTGTATAGCTAGCTTTTTCTAAATTGTGCATATTGCATTCATGGCATGTAGATACCGAGTCTGTGGAGTCAGAAATACATCAAGATTCAGCCGAAGGAATCCCAGGAATACGAGGAGGTGATCGTGGCGAATCCGAAGCCTAAAGTTGCTACTAACGACCCTAACCTTGTTACTAATCCAGGCAAGCCCCGGAGCATCTACGCCTACTATTTTACTTATTATTTCATGCGTCCAAACTATTTTAGTAGATGCATTACGTCTAGGTGTTGTTATGAAACCCCTTTGTATGCATGACATCCTTGCTTAAGGATAACTTTGTCACCTCTTCAAAAGAATTATAAAACCCGCTTAGACAAGCTTAGTAGTTGTTTACCATGCAATCATAGAATCAATCTTTATGATGACGGCACATAAAATATGGATTTTGCTTGGTAAGCCGGGCAAGGGCTTAAAAAGGTTTGGTTGTGAATGTGTTTATTGGATAGCCTCGTCTAACTTTTGAAATTGGTCAAGGACTCAGTGGTTGTTGACATGCTGGTCAAGTTTTGAACGTACTAATCACATACTGGGAGAATGGGATCAGTAAACTGATGTAACTCAGTCACACCAGGATTGGAACTATTGCTTGCCCAGTCGGAGAGAGGCAGTAGGTAGTGATGCAAACCTGCTAGGGTTTGTGCCCGATCTTTCGATGAGAGGGGGATAACTTCGATTTACACTGGAGAGACGTTCACGGCCCGACTACAACCGTCCAAGGACGCTGCGCCTTAGCAATTGATACACCAACTCCAGCGGTCGCCGTGATCTTGTGGAGCACAATCAACCAAACCACTAGGGTAATTCCTGCATGCAATCGAAGAACAAGCAACTGAATTGCAAATTTGGAGATGATAACCAATTTGAAATCACAAAGGTGGGGTTCCAAAGACTCAAAGACGGGCGGCTGGACCAGCACGCGCGCTTACAAGCAAGTAACAATGGCTAAACTTTCATCTAAACAAAACCCAATCTGTTCATGACAGCTATGGGGGTATATGAGAGGGGAGGGGCACGACTAGGACCTGGTGGGGGTCGTGCTCCAACCCTAGGACGCGTTCCTAATGGACCCAACATGATACATGGCCCATTGGCCCGAAATAAGGTGATGCAGCACCGTGGGCAGAAAAGGTCTCTATAGTAAATCGCCGATTGCGGCCGCCTCGGAGCAGATATGGATATGAGTCTGGATCCGTATGAAAGTAGACTTCATATGCTTTCTATCAAGTGTTTGATCGCCCAAAACGGAGTCCGGATGAAGTCGTGGTGGCCGTCGCAAGTCAGCACTTTCCTGCAGTCCGAATCCAGACTTTCCAAAACGTGTTGGATTTGGTCTCTTTCCTTCTTTGGGCCAATGCGACGTGGTATCCTGATGGGGAACATGGGAATACTTAGAATTGGTCCCCAATCAATTTCTTTGGTCCTCCATGCCTTCCATGTGTGTCTAGCACTCTTTTTTATCCATGTATGTATTTCTGAAAATGACAACGAACACACATCATGGCGCAGCATCAATTCATCGAATGTAGCAACAATAATCATGATATAGGAGTGATTCACCTTTTGTTTACAAGCCATTAATATGGTCATATCTAAGCTGGTAATGTCCTCATCAGGTAGGAGTGTAGTCTGAAACTCATATGTGGATCAGGCCAGACGTGGGGTCACTTATGGGGATACGCTCCTGGACCCTAGCATGAATAGTTTCGATTGCTGGAAGTGATGTGAAAGGTTGCCACGCACAGTTCGACGGTTCGCGCACGTGTCGTGTGGTTAGGTCTTTACCATGCAGGATGAAAATTGGTCATGACCGTCACACTTCTCGATATGAATACCGCTTGATCACTGCTTAGCAACGTAATAAGATGATCATGAGTAATGGTTGAGATCTTGTTTGAAAAATGCTACATTTTCCCAACTTAGAATAAATAGCCTCAACTATAACATGGTTAAAAATATTGAAAGGATAAGGATTTATTTTAGTAAGCCTTTCTTGCAAAAACTTCAGTTACCAGTCCACTATATAGCCTTGCATTCATGTGTCTTGATTTGTGTATACTAGTTAGTCGGGTAAGTCTTGCTGAGTACCCTTGTACTCAAGATTCTATATTGCTGCAAAGGAGAAGTCGGAGCACTTTTAAACAGTACCCGAAGACCAAGAAACATGAAGGGTCTACGTGATCCTTTGATGAAAAACTTTTGTTTCAAACATGGCATGTATAATCTAACTGCTAGTACGACCTATTTGATTTCCAAAACTCTAAGCGTTGTTAACTTGCATTTAAGTTTTATGTTGTATGATTTATAATAACTCAGACCCTAAATATTTTTGTAAAGAATGTAATGTCTGTTGAGAGCTTCCTATGTGAACGATCCTGTATGCATATATTTGTTCTTGTAATGTGGTGTTTCAGGTAGTCTGCGGACACCTGACAGATACCTAGTTTACACTGTTTCAAGTGCATTATGTCCTAAACCGTCCTTAAAATGGTGACTAATGCATTTCAGCCAGTTTAAGCTGAATGGTTCTGCCACACATATGGACACTACTTGTGGTGAGGGATTGAGCAGAGGGGCACTGACGGCTTGGGTTGGTGACGAGGTCACCCGCTGGCCATGGCGGTGCTGCTATTAGGATTGGGGTGGTGCGAGAGGTTTGAGGAGGTAGAGGGGAAGGTGTTGAGGTCATGGACGAGTTTGGAGGGGTCGGTGTGGAGTGGAACGGTGGAACGCCGGCGACAGCTCTCGATGGCGTTGTGGGAGCGAGAGGGAGAGAGCGGGCGACACGAGCAAGCAAATGTGTTGAGAGAGAGGGCAAAGCGGTGGGCCAGGTGTTGGTGCAAGGTGTAGGCGAGCACTGAGCTGGCGCGATGCATGACTCGCGCACGCGAGGTAGCAGCCAAGGGGCGAGGATGGTGTTGGCGGTCGTTACGGCACGATTTCGACCACCAATTCTCGGGAATAAATGATGTCATATGCATCATTCGATACACTTAGGTTTATATTCTAATAAAGTTCCATGAGTTGGTGAATATCCAATGTGCAGGTACATAATTGACAAATATGTGTTAAATGGGACAAATATGTACGCGTTACCCCCCTTAACTCATACACATGTGACACATTTCATGAAGCGAAGCATAGCCAGGAGGTCTCATGCACGAAGTCCACGTCAGTGATGACCAACGATGATGATGCAAGCCACATGGATCAATGTTGTCACCAATCCTGGGCAAACAAGCAAAACCCCAGCCAAGTGGAGGTGATCCAGGATGTCCAAGTGTAGAGGCGGTGCATCGGAGGTCTGTTGGGCTTTGGGCCCAGTTCAGGGGAATAGATTGGTTCGGCCGAACCAGCTCAGAGCATGTACCCATGCAACCGACCAAGGGAACCGCCTCCAGGAGTAAATCAGGACCACAGGGAGAGAGGTCGGTGCCAGGTGGTAGTTCGGACGAAGCACCAGGCTTCGGGAGAATTGCCCTGGTTCGGCCGAATCATGCGGGTACCGCCTCAAGCTGCCTTGGCCCCTGCTCAACCTCCACCACCTCTTGATCGCTATTAATAGATGTGTTCGTCCCCTGGTTCAACAAACACCAAGCCAAGGAGCTCCATTTTTCACTTTCTTTAGTAGAGTTGGGATAGTTTAGTTTGGGAGTTAGAGTAGAGTCGAGCTTGGCCTCGGAGATTCCAGAGTCGTCTTCAGAAGCTCTGGTATAAGCTCTTGTATCTTTTACTTTTCCTTTTGTAAGACTTTCAATTATCAATATATTATCTTTATCATTATATCCTAATCATTTATCCCTTGCTTCTACATTATTCTAGTTGCAAGTATTTCGTGTTTAGTCTATAGTTGGTTGTGGCTCTAGTTCTTTTGGTTCTTGTTTAAGTCTCTGTCTTAGTCGGTTCTTTGATTCTGCTCAATACTTGGGTGAATTCACTGGGTATTGATAGGGTTGCTTGCTCTTGCTAGTAGAGTAAGTAGTTCTTGACTAGTGTAGGCATGGTGTCTAGACTTGATAGTAACCTTTGCTTGCACCCTATTCAACGTACGTTTGGTAGCCGTTAGGTGGTGACAACCCTATACAGCCTTCAGAATCCACCACGTTAGTCTTGGCCTTGTAGGACCCCTTTTGAGGAGGTTGGCAATTCCCCTTCTCATCCATTTCTATGAGATTTTGGCGCCTTGTCTTGACGCTAAGGCAATAGAGTTAAACTTAATCTTTAAGTGTTGTTCCCTCAGCTACTGTATTTCTTTACCCGAGTAACCCAAATAGATAAAGTACCTAAGAATCCTTTCTCATCTCGTTGTCCTCACAACTAGCTAGTCATTCGCTTTCATTATCTGAGTTATCCTTGAGCTGTGTGTCATGGTTTTTCACTCTTATCATTATCGTTTTCCCTGTCTTGACGGTAGTGTATTCTTATGTGGTATCCTTGAATACTTGTTTACTAGTACTCTTGCCATAAGCTTCTCTGTGGAAAATATAAATTACGATACCTTGGATTACTCCCAGGTGAAATGCTACATCGGTAATTCTGTGCGCTTGCAGAATATTTATCTATTTTACTAAGCCATAAGAAAAATCAATAAAACACTCATTGAACCGTTACCGGGATCACCAATCATGATAGTGGGCCGTAAGGAGTGCCAATAGGCGACTTGGTGCATGGGTCCGCAAGAGCTGACGGGTGGGGCCAGGAGTGTGTGAGAGAGAGAAAACAGAAAGAGAGCCCTCGTTTGAAATCAAATTTGCGCAAAATTTTTGAATTAAACTTGAAAAACTTTTGAACTATAGCACCTAAAGAAAAAACAAGAGCTACAATTCTGGGCGCTTATGTATAGCCCCCAAGCCTCGAAGCGAACGGTTCTCCATTCGATTCGAGGGTCAAGAACATAATCTTCAAAGTAGCTTATGTGTAAATATCCAAGTACTGACTGGTGCCAGTACTCGGTTAGTCATCGAGTCATCGAAAAAATGCAAGCACCGACTAGTTAAAGTACTCGGCTGGCGTTATAGTGCCACTCCATTTGAGTACCATCTAATTATAGTACTCGTCTTCATGTCTTGGCTTGCGTTGTGTAGCTCCCGAGCTTCAAGCGACTAGTTGAAGTACTCAGTATGTGAGCACCGACTAGTATAAGTACTTGAGTGGCTTCGTGGCATCATGAAGAGGCGAAGTGGTGCCAAGTGTCACTGGTGTGAGTACTCAGCTGTGAACCCTGCAATTTAAATACATATGATGAGTAGTATCTGATTATGAAAAAAGAAATAATAGCATATTGTAATGCATGTTTAAGCTTGTTGCTCGTTGCTCTTGTTACACTCTTAACCACTCGAGTAGTAGCCCTATTACGTTTAAACACTTGGTCCCACTTAACTAGTCCATTAGGTGCATATGTGTTGCGAAGGAATCGAACTTTCATGAATTAAGGTGCATGCTACTGAGCAACGTTGTCATTAAGAGTGGAAAGAAATAATAAAGTAGTCGGTTAGGACTTTTCTCCTATTGAAGAGGCCGCGCGAGGGTTTGTAACCCGTTGGCGAAGAATCTTGAATCCATAGATATAGCCTCCGAGAACCCTATGTAATTTGATGCACCAAGTGTCGATGATTTATTTCGAGCACGTCTATATGGGGGTATCCCAGAGAGTAGATTAGTGGGTCTCGCCGAGTTCTAGGAACGACAGTGCACGAACAACACAAAGATTTAGACAGGTTCGGGCCGCGAGTAGCGTAATACCCTACGTCTTGTGTGCTTGATTGTATTGTATGTGAGTTGAGTTGTTTTGAGGGGTCCCTGCTCCTCCTTATATACTCGGGGAGCAGAGTTACAAATTGATTACAAAGACTACTCGTATCCGACCTGGAAGGTTACATTAAGGTAATCTATCATGAATACGAGTAGTTCTACTACTTGACTACATCATCCTATACCTTATCCGGCTAGTCCAAAGCAGTCGGGTCATAACTCTCCATATCGAGTAGTTTAATTCCTTAGATGAGTGGCCCTAGGGATCCTGGCCCCACACCAAGTCTGCGAGCTAATGCCCTAAGCAACTCGATTTACCAAGTTCGTGGGCCGAGGCCCTACGTAACTCGATTTACCAAATATGTGGGCTAATGTGGCATACTCCAGATGTAGTCAGTGATGATGTAGCATATGTAAAAATGAACTAAATAAAATAATTATTAAATATGACTTAGCTTGATTCACGGATGATTATCGATGAAGCTGTGGCGGTCGGCGATGGAACCACGATGGTCGTTGTTGAAGCCGACTAGTCAAAATCAGCTCTCACCAGTTGTTGATGGCGCGAGATGCTGCTCTTGATAGTTTTCAACTCAAAACTAGTCGAGATGGGTAGTCAAAGTAGTCATCACGCGTGATGAAGTAATTGTCAATCAATCCGACGAGTAGTTGAGATAGTCGTTCGTATGCTGGTGCGGTCCTCCTTGTTGGACCTGAATAGGAGTCAAAGTAGAAGTCGTCGTTGAGAGTCGTTTCTCGATGAGATCGCGGAGCGGCTCTGGTGGAGTCGCCGTCATCGAGTATGGGTTCTGGCAATCCGCAAGGTGACTTGCGAACTTGCTGTTGCCTAGGGCGATGAAGGTCCAAGCGCCGAAGACAAAGGTCATGCCCTTCTCGATGTCGTAGGTGTTGAAGTTTGATCACATCGCGCCTAGCGGTGAACTTGCGATGAGTTGCCCCACGGTGGGCACCAAGGAAGGGATCCGACTCCGACTAGTCGACTTCAACAATGACCGTTGCGGCTCCATCGCCGACCGCCACGGCTTCACCGACAAGTCATCCACGAATTAAGCTAAGTCTTATTTAATAAATATTTTCTTCATAATAATTTTATCAGCTTGTTTAAAAACATGCTCGGCCATGAGCCAACTACTCTAAAAGAGTACTTTCTTCGACAACAAAAGTTCTTGAGGGCTATACTATCGCTAACTGTGGAGCATGCCACGATAGCCCATGTGTTTGGTAAATCGAGTTACGCAGGACAAGCCTACGGACTTGGTGCATCGAACTACGTAGGGCTCTCGGAGGCTATATCTACAGATTCAAGATTCATCGCCAACGAGTTACAAACTCTCGCGCGACCTCTCCAATAGGAGAAAAGTCCTAACCGACTACTTTTTTGTGCACTGCGCATACTCTTGTCGCATGTCGACTACTTTATGCTCGTTGTCTTCTCTTAATGGTTGCTAAAGTACTCATGTAGCATAAGCCTTAATTCGTGAAACCTTGACTCTTCTGTAATCCCATGTTCATAAGCGTGCAGAGGCACGATCCCTAAGGGATCAGGTGTTTAAACGTAATAGGCCAACTACCCGAAGAAATTACATAACCTAGCAAGAGCTTGGCACGAAGTCTTTTTACGCATTTGAACAAAGCAGGGATCCGTTCCCTACTCGATATTCTATATATTAGTTATAATATATTTTTATGTCTACATTGCAGGAGCACTCAGCGTGTGCTCCAACTAGTCGCTTGAAGTTCAGGGGCTACACAGTGCAAGCCAAGACATGAAGTCGAGTACTTTAAATAGTCAGTGCTTGCATATTACGACAACTCGGTGACTACCCGAGTACTGGCACTAGTCGGTACTTGGATATCTACACAGAAGCTACTTTGAAGATTACGTTCTTGACCCTCGGACCGAATGAAAACCATTCGCTTTGAGGCTCGGGGGCTATACTCAAGGGGTACACATTTTTTGTGCCTATTGTTGATCAATTCAAGACAAAAACTTGAAGACTGCTTTTGAACCTCCGACTACTTAAAAAGTAGTTAGAGGCTCAGGGGCTACACCCATTGGGTGCATCTAAAGAGAAGATCTGAGCATCTTGGGCTTAGGTCCAACTACTCAAATCATTTAAAGATGAGGCCTTGAAGATGTTGAAGCAGATTCAAGAGTTATTTTAATAAAAGAGCCACGACCGTTGATATCTCCGACCGCGAGGTCATCGACTGCTTTGAAGATGGCCTCTACACTAGAGAACTACACCGCGACATTGGAAGGAGACACCCTCATGATGTTGCCGCTCTCAGAAGGATAGCATATGAATGGTCTGATATGTTCAAGACAAATACTCGAAGATTTTTTCAAGACCCTCGACCTGATTATTCTAATCAACTTGAGGCTCGGGGGCTAAGCATATATGATTCACCTTCGGTGAGCATATTTATCCAAGACATTTATGAAGCTCTCCACAGCCTCTCAGTAACCACAAGCACTCGACGAAAGATTAGAAGACTTCGAAGGAGGTTGCTGTTTGGCTATGAAGTGCTTGGGGGCTTGTGGGATATACATCCCCGGGTACACTCAAGGAAGAAGACTGAGCCCTAGTAGAACTACTCGGATAGTCCTACTAGGACTCCTATATTGTAACCGATTAGGAGACTAGCCATGTAACCTTGCCCCCTGGATATATAAAGGAGGACAGGGGTCCCTAGTTCGATAGACTACAGGACAAAACAACTCAACTCATACGCAATGCAATCAAGCATACAGGACGTAGGGTATTACACAATTTGCGTCCTGAACCTGTCTAAATCTTTGTCTTGTGTGTGCACACGCGTTCTTAGAACTCGACGAGACCCACGATAACTAATCTCTGAGATACCCCTAGACAGATACGCCAGAGATAAATCTTCGACACTTGGGCGGATCCAAAGTGTTCCGAGCAGTCTGGAGTAGCGCGAGGGCCTGCCTGGTGGCATGGGCACTGGGCAGAGTTCTGATGAGCTATGCGGCGAGCGCTTCGACAGGCATCGCGACAACAACAACAACAACAACAACAACGACAACAACAACAGGGATAGCAACAACCGTCACAATGATCGCTCCAACAATCGTGACTTCAATCATGACAACAAGAAGCGCAAGCCAGACAACACAATTGCAGTAGTTGAGCGCCCCCAACGTAGGAGTCGTCCAGTGGCAGAAGTCATGAACGGTCCCTACCCGTACCACCCTCATGTCATGCACACGATGGCTCAGTGCTTTCACCTCAAGTAAGAATTCAACAAGCGGCCCTGCTCAAGATAATAGCGCTGAGAAAAAGAAGAAGGATGACAAGGACGACAAAAAACCTGGAATGCTGTGGGACCAGGATCCCTAGGGCCACTCACGTACGGGACTGAACTACTCGGTAGAGTAGTCTGACCCGACTACTCCATGAAGCAGTCGGCTATGGCGCAAGACGGCGTAGTTGACTCTGTTGTGTACTGTTACGAGACTTCCCAAAGTACTCTGTTGTAGTACTCCTTGTTGTACATGACTAGGATTATGCAACCGACTTGTTACTCTGCTCCCCGTGTATATAAAGTGGAGCAGGGACCCCTCCAACACAACTCAATTCATACACAAGGCAATCAAGCATACAGGATGTAGGATATTACACAATCTGTGGCTCGAACCTGTCTAAATCTTTGTCTCGTGTGTGCACCATCGTTCCTAGAACTTGGCGAGACCCACGATAACTACTCTCTGAGATACCCCTAGACAGATGTTGGCGGTCATTTTGGCCTAATTTTGACTGCTTTTGACCACTAAAGTCTTAGTAAATAAAAGGCTTATAGACACAGTCCCATGCATTATTAGGCTTATATTGACTATTTCCACGAGTCCTTGTGTTTCCAAAGTGTTTTGCAGGATTACACCCAAAATGGCATTAATTGGCACATCCATCGTTTGGCTCTGAGATACACATGGAATTTTCATGAACACAAACAGTCACAGATGCTAAATTAGAGTACACCAATGCGAAGAGCTCGTCGAGAGGATTCTGTTGGATATATTATTTGCACCGATCAGAGTTTGGGATAAAAAGATCTCAAGATTCAAAGATATACGGATGCTGACGTCAGCACCTGGCGGAACGTGGCAAGCGGTGGCAGAAAATGGGCACGACCCTGGCGTGTGCAGCGTGTAGGCCATCAGGCCACGCGGCCCAGCTGGGCCCATGGGCCCCACACAGTAGACAGCAGTGCAGCACACGGGCCAGGCAGGGCAGAAGCACAACACACCGGCACAGCAGCGCTAGGGGACAGGGACCCCACACGCGCCGGCACATGCGTGTGAGCCAGCAGAGGCAACCGCACGCAAGCCAGCAGGTGGGCCCACAGCGCAGCGGCAGCAGCGCTTTCGCACGGCGCTTTGCGCACGCACAGCACAGGAGGGCCCATGCGCATGCATGCAAGGGCAGCCTGGCCTGTTCGTCAGCGGCAACATGCGCCAAGGCGGTGTGCCAATGCACAGCGTGCGTGCAACACATGCAGGCAGGCTCGTGAGCCATGCAAAGGCGGCGCAGGTGCATGCAGCACAGAGGCAGCGTAGCGCATGCAGACGCGTGGCGCCAGGCCACTGGCCAACAACACCAGCTCGCGGATTAAGCCTGGAAGAAGCACATGTGCAAGGCGGTGGAGGCTGGACACATGGCGCCAAGGGAGAGACTTAGAATATTCCTACCGCATCTCCGCATCCCCAAGTCACCTCTCCACTATAAATAGGAGTCATCTCCTCACCTGTAACATACACAACTTGGGAGCAAGTCTCCATTCCTCTCTTTCAAGATGTAGTGTTAGGCTACTTCAGTTGGGAGTTAGAGTTAGGGTCGAGTTTTGCTCGGGGTTCTGGAGTCATCTTCTGGAGTTCTGGTAAAGCTCTTGTATCTTTCCCTTTTCTTTATGCAAGACTCTGAGCATTTACTATATTACCTTCCACATTTACATGAGTTATTTGTTTCGTATTTATTTTTGGGATAATTGTGTAATGCTTAGCATATGTTATAGCTATTGTAGTCTGGCTCTAGAAGTTATCTCTCTAGTTCTTTGTCTCATCTAGTTCCTCAATTATGCTCAATCACTACCAGAATGATCGACATCTGCACCGGGTGGGAAAGCCCTTTAGCACCGGGTTTCCCACCCGGTGCAACTAATCCGAGGCTAAAGCGGTACCCCTTTAGCACCGGGTTGAATAACCGGTGCTAAAGGGTCCCTTTAGCACCGGGTGCAGCCACGACCCGGTGCTAAAGGGCCTGCCCCGCAACGCCTTTAGCAGGGCCTTTAGCACCGGGTCGTGGCTGCACCCGGTGCTAAAGGGCCTGCCTTTAGCACCGGTTGCTGTCTGCAACCGGTGCTAAAGGGCCCGGATTTTTTTTTGCTTTTTTCAGTAGCCATGCATGCACGTCCATATACGTGTATATACGTATATATTCTAATACGTGTATTCTAATGCGTATTCGGCCGACTCTATATTCATATTAGCTTACATTTCATCAAAATAGAAGACATATATATTACAAAAGTAGATATTCATGCATGTCAACTCGAGTTATATATATTTAAACTGTATTTTCTACTTAATTAAGATTGACGACTAGCTTGTTGGACTCTCCGGCACGTCCTCCAGTACTGGCGAGTGGAATTCTCCTCGGGGATTGACGACCTCGTCCCAGATCCATCCGACGAGCTGTTCTGCAATTGCGTCGATTCTTTCTAGCTCTAGAGACTCTTCCTTCAGGTTGAACATCTATAATTTACAAATAATTGAAAGATATTTAATCCGCCGAGTTGGAGACAATAATTGTGCACTTAATAATAATGGAAATGTGTTTATTATTACGTACCATAATATCGTGTTGTGTAAGCTTTTTATGTCCCCAATTCCACATGTAATCGCAAACATAGTATGCACATAAATTATTTCCCGGCCCCTGTTTGGCACACTGTCGACCAAAAGAAATTAAGTAAAATTCATATAATATATTAGCCGAGGCCTACATGTACAAATTACTTGCTTACCGGAAAGCCAATGTTCCATTTTAGTGTTTCATGTTGAATACCCGGGTGTTCTTGACGAAATTGAATCCAGGCCCTGCGAACAAAAAAATTGAGTTAAGTCATTGCGAGTTTAAGGGGTGAATTAAGTAGGGGAAAATATACATCACCTTGTCATCATGTCCATGATGTTCTGTAGTTTTTCTTTTGGAGTGTGCAATGAATCAAAGACGTTCACGACACCCCGGTCAGGACACAATATTATTAGGAACCAGTGGAATTTGTATACATATGCAAAGGAACCGTAGTATTGAGCCAATAACGGAATGTCGTCATCGGCCTCGTCTTCTTCATCTTCATCCATTAGAATTCCTCTTTCACCGTGCTTCGTCCAAACAGAATAATTCCTCATGAAACCGTGCCTCATCAAATGCACCTGAAGACAACCTCTTTGTTTGTACGATTGTATATTTTTACAATGGGTGCATGGGCAGAACATGAAACCGGACGACGTCTTGTTAGCCTCGGCGGCATCGAGAAACGTCCTAAGGCCATCACGGAATGCCTGAGCGTGGGGGTCCCCGTACATCCATTGTCTATTCATCTGCATTATTAACCAATAACAAATATACAATACAATTTAAAGATAAAAAAATTTAATATATAAATAAATACAAATTATAATATATATTCCATTATATAAATAAATTTCTAAAACTACATTACTATATTCATTAAATATAACATTACTATAAGCCTTATAAGATTTATAAGATTTTCTATTAATTTATAAGATTTTCTAGCATTTTATATTGATTTTCTAGTAATTTATAAGATTTTCTAGCATTTTATATTGATTTTCTAGTAATTTATAAGATTTTCTAGTAATTTATAAGATTTTCTAGTAATTTATAAGATTTTCTATTAATTTATAAGATTTTCTAGCATTTTATATTGATTTTCTAGTAATTTCTAAAACTACATTACTATAAGTCTTATAACTATTCACAAGTCATACAAAACAAAATACTAACTAGCTTGCCTTCTCTCTCCATTTAAAACACAACATGAACACTTTCTCCACCATGAACTCAAGCTCTCTCCTCTCTCTCCTCCAAGAACACAAGCTCTCTCTAGCTAGCTTTACTTTGATTCACAAATCCCTCTATTTCTAAATCATAGAAGGATTACAAGCTAAATAAAACATTAGAGAATGAAAGAGTGTACCTTGTAGTGCTCCTTAGATGAGTAGAATCTTCACAAATTTTGAAAAAAATTTGGGCAGCACCTCCCCTCCCACGGCCAAGCAGTATGAACACAGCGACTAAGTGTTCAGCTGGCTCGGGCGGGGGAGGAGGAAGCCCCTATATTCAAACACATTAGCACCGGGTCGTGGAAAGACCCGGTGCTAATGTGCACCCTTTAGCACCGGGTGCAGCCAGCAACCGGTGCGAAATGGCCTCGGCACATTAGCACCGGTTGCTGGCTGCACCCGGTGCTAAAGGGGGCGCATTAGCACCGGGTCTTGCCACGACCCGGTGCTAATGTGTCCGCCCTGGCACACCTTCGCGCCGCCCCCGCTCCTAGCCGTTGGACCCGGTGATGAAGCCCCATCAGCACCGGGTCCAAAAATGGCCGAGGCGGAGGAGGCGGGCGGATGTGAAGGATTCTGGTAGTGAATGATTGCGGTGAATTGTCACTGGGGTATTGACAGGGTTGCTTGCTCTTTCTAGTAGAGTAAGTAGTTGTTGACTAGTGTAGGAATGGTTCCTAGACTAGACAGTAACCTTGGTTTTCCCCCAATTCAGCAGAGGTGGTAGCCGTTAGGTGGTGACAGCCCTATACGGCCTACATAGCCCATCACGTTGTCTCGGCCTATAGGATCGTAGAGTGTAGGATTGATGGCACCCCTTCTCATCCCTTTCTGTGTGTCATAGGTTCTGTTGTTCCAAAGCATGGGTAATAGAACTAGAAAAAGAACCATAGATGTCACTCTTCATGCTAGCCGTAATCTTTGCTGGCTCAAGGCCAGTAGAAGTATATAAGAATCATTTCCTGTCTCATTGTCCTCGCACTAGCTAGACCGCTCTTCTATCTATATCACTTATCCTAGATTTCTCCTTATGTGTGTCATATGCATATCACTCCTATCATATCCTTTACCCACGCCTTGTTAGCCGGTACTTTAATTAGTAGTTACATCCTTGTTATTAGTCATTACTCTTTATCCATTACTTCCCTGAGGAAATAAATACGATACCTAGGAATACTCTCGGGTGAAATACTATATCAATATCCGTGCGCTTGCGGATTTATATCTGTGTCGTAAGAATATCGATAAACACTCCTTGCACCATTACCGGGACTATCAATCCTGATAGTGGAACGTAAGAAGTGTCAACAACCATTTCTGGCGCCGTTGTCGGGGAAACAATTGGCGAAAGATATTGATGATTGACATTGGTGTCTACTATTTTAATTTACCGCTAGCATTAGCGGCATTATCCCTGTTTGTTTGAGTGTATTTCAAACAGGAGAGAAGCAGAGAGCCTAGGGTGCCCAATCATGCAGGATTTATCAATGTTTGCCCCTGTCTGCTGCGACGCGTACGCAAGTGCAGCTTGGAGGAAAGATCGTCGTCATGGAGGAAAAAGAAGATCAAATGTGATGGACAAACGACATTGCATCACCGCAATTCCATCTCAAATTGTTGGTAATGGCGAAGAAAATTCAAGGTATGTGAGATAGTCCCACTCATAGACTTTAAATTTGTAGTACCTGCTACGAGGTAGCCTATGCATTATCCTTTTAATTTTTGCATTATCCACCTCATGTTTGCTTTGAATCATTCAATTTTTATGCCTTCTTTTTGAATGGGTGGCTCCTCGACTTTGAACTGTATTCGGGCACTGTGTCTAGTCTGGATATGTAGTAAAGCCTTTTTGTTGCCTGTTTAATCGATGTTCTTAGTCCAACTCATGGCAGCCCTTATTTTGTGTCGGTGATTCCCAAGCGTGGTTGGTTCACCATCTATAGGGTTAAACGAGACTTACATCCGACCACGCCTTTGGCAATGGATGATCAGTTTGCGCCATGAGAAAAGCCAGGCTTAGAAATTCATGAATTTTATCACCCCCATTTTTTTTCCAAACCCACTTTAAAATTCCCATTCCCATTATCGCTTTGTATTGAAAAATTAAAAAAAATCTAGCGACCACTGGTTTTAGGCCAAGGTGTGCGTATGTCTGCAAGCCTTGATTCAAGGCTAGTGGCCAAAAATCACTTGGCCTAGCTAGTTTCGCTCATCTTTGCGCTTTGCGCAAGAGAGGAGACGTACTCTATGCCTCCGCTCTTTTGCCGCCCCACTAGTTCATTTTTGGGAACCATTGCTTCAACACTCGCACACAATCTAGTTCTGCGGCACCCCACTAGTGGGCGTATTTGAGTGCCGACCCCCTTTGCCACACCCACGACCGAGTATCCTTACACGGCAACATCAACACGGGGGAGGACTCAGCCAACTACGTGGAGTCACGTCGGCGTAGTGCCATCACCGTTACATCGATTCCGAAAATCTTCATCATTAAATGCGAACGGTAGGTACACTCAGGTACGTGTGAAGTTTTATGTTTTTTACCTGAATTAAAGCAAGGTTCATATGCTCATATTCAATCTCCATGTAAATATCTTTTGATGCTTTCATGGTACCCTTTATCTATTTTGGTTTGCTCTGGTTTGGATGTGGTCTTGCAAGTATATTCATGAGCTCTTTAAATTAAGCATGGTGCTTAGGTAATTAGCTTGCTTTAATCAAATTAGACATGATATCAAAATTTGATTAATGAACCTTTGGAGCAATACTATTATAGATATTGGTTGTATGCGTGGACTAACCCCTACAGAAAAACCATCAAATTTGAATGGGAAGTCCCCAAATATACTTCACATCGGAGTCAAGGCTATGGATACAATTGAAGCCCAGGGTGGAGCAATCATCCCAGAAAATTTCATCGCCACATACACCCAGAAAAATCAGAATTGTGTGGTGGAAGAAAGAAGTTACATTGTCCGAAGCATATTCTCCAGATCGGACGATGACAAGAACAATCGAAGAAAGGAGAAGTCCCGCTCACGGACTTAAAACACGAGCTCTTGCAGCGAGGTAAACCGGTATGTATCCCATATTTCCCTTCCAAAATTTTTATTTCCATCAGTGCATTTGCATATTTCCCTTTCTAAATAAGAATCACCCTTGCATTAGATTTAAGAGAGAGCAAAAAGGAAATTTTTGGGCCAGTGGGTGGATCGACCGACCTCGCCCAAGTTTGGCTGAACCTACCCCTGTGCCCACATGTGTACTGACCTGCAGGATTGTGTCAAGGAAAGATCGGAGGAGTACGGAGCTTGCTGAACCAAAGTTGATTTCTGACAAAGTTGGATTCGGCCGAGGGTCCGACCTTCGACTAACCATGTCAGCTTTCCCAAAGCCTCGCCAACTCCAACTTTGCCATCATCAACTACCAGCACCCTCCACCACTCAGCTCAAAGTCCAAAGTGAGTTCATCACTATGTGTGATTCGGCTAGGTGTGTGAATTTGGCCAGGTACATCATTCATATCCGAATCCTTTCATCCTGTGCCAAATGCTCCATTTGCAACATCCTTCCTCCCAGCACTCAAAGCATACACACCCATCCATCCAGAGCAAAAATTCCGTGCAAACCCCATATTTTGTCAGATCGGCTGGGGATCTCACCCTTGACCGATCCTAACCTTCACCTTCTACCATGAAATTTGCCCAACCAACACAAAAGCATGGCCTCCATCACTCCACATGCCTGCACACTTCATTCCATCGCAATCATGGTGGCATGGGAGTGGTGTGATCCCTTTGATCCTTTGGTCATGTCATCCTATCCACAAAATCCACCAAAATTCTCATGCCTTAGTGCTGGACAAAGCTCGCAAGAGGAGGCCAACAGGTTGAATGCCATATGCATGGTTCAGTCGAACCATGGTGTTCAACCGAGTTTCTCCTCCTCTCGCTTGCGTATAGAAGATACTCTGGATGCATGAAGGAAGCTTGCTCCATTCAAGTTTGCACTTGTACATCCTTTGAGTACATTTCTCTCTCAATTCTATGCAATGTTTGATTCACTTGCATGAATAAAAACATAAAAACAACAAAAATATTTCCTTTGTCCCGGTCATTATGCTGCTTATTGAAAACGGTTTGTGGAGGTCCTAAAATACCCCACAAGAAGGACTAAATTTTTTTGTGAAGGTTAAATCCCTGTAAGAACGACAAGCCCCAAATAACTAAATGCTAAACCTTGATCCCATAGTCCTTTGGGTATTGTCGTTCTAACATTCTGCAGACATCATCTCGTGGTCTCTATTCCTAAGGATGATCAAGCACACTCGGTACATGAACATTGGTGAGGCTAGGGACACTCCCCTACCTCATGACATGTCTCAGCACCGATGAAGGCCAAGTCAGAGATCACTGACACCGATGTTCCAAGTCAAGCTTGGGGGAGAGGACCCCCCCACGAGGTAAGTCCCAGCTGTATCAATGCAAGTTGTATATTTGATTTGTTTTTGCTTTCGTTTCAGTTTGAATAAATAAAAATACCAAAAATATTTGCTTTCGAATAAACAACTCCCAACTATGCAAGGAATGAATCATAAGCCTCTCACCATGGAAATGATGAATAATTGCTCTGTCAGTTATCTTGCAAGTACTTTGTTTCAACTAGTTGCTCTGTAATACTTGAGTTAATTGGCATGAGTGAAAATGAACCTGAAAACTTTATGGGAGCACATGCTTTATTCCAAGTCTAAGTTGTTGTAAGGAATGATATAGTGAGATTTGGTTGAATTCTTGCTTTTGCTCGTAGTTCAGTGAAAATCTCGGATGATTTATGTTTTCAAAAATAAAATAAAGTTCCGTATTGGTCAAAAATATCTACCAAAGCCATATGATAAGCTTAGTCAAAAGTTTCTACTCATATGTTGCTTGTTATCTTAGTGAGCTTTGTCAAATTGTTGTGACCTTTGATTGAACCTTTCATGCTTCTTAGATTGAGATCCACATACACACCACTCTCACTTGCAAATTCCTACACTGGGAGTTAGCAAACATTTTCCATCATCCATCCACAAATAAATGCTCCATGATCCTCCTCTCCAAATATCCTTGATAAAGACATGGGCTATGCAAAAATGAGAAAAAGAAAAGCATGCCAAAGACCATGGAAAAAAGAAACAAGAAAAAAAAGCATGCCAAAGAGCATGGAAAAAATAAATGATAAAACAAGAAAAGAAAAGATAGCCCATGTTCTCGAAAATAATTCAAGGAGAGGAAGAATCATCCCAAGGAGTTCCACCATATTCCACTCCACATATCCCACACACTTGCACTTCTCGATCTAAAGGTGTGATTTGGTCCCCCAAAGATCCAATCTTTGACTTCGCAAAATATAAGATGCAAGTATGCCTTCATCCATTGTCTCTGAGCCACACAAAAAGCTTTAGCAAATTTTAGGATGAAAGAAGGCACAAGCCTTTGGTGAGGATTCAAATACCACTTGAGCGATTGAGTGCCAATCGAGGAACAAATTTAATTTCCAATGATGTGAAAATTCTGAGATGGGATCCTGAAAAGAGTAGGAGTGGAATGAGACATAATCAAATTGTTCAACCTTTCAACCGCCCAAGACAAGGAGATGTTACTACATGCCCCATAGGTAAGAAGTAATTTATTACTTTGCCAATGATTCAAGTGTTTTAGAGTGCTAGGTGTGCATATAGATCACCTGTATGACATTGTAGCAACTCCTTATCCACCGAGCCTAAGTTTTTGGCTTTGCTCGAGGACGAGCAAAGGTCTAAGCTTGGGGGAGCTTGTTGGCGGTCGTTATGGCCTAATTTTGACTGCTTTTGACCACCAAAGTCTTAGTAAATATAAGGCTTATAGACATAGTCCCATGCATTATTAGGCTTATACCAAATATTTCCACGAGTCCTGGTGTTTCCAAAGTGTTTTGCAGGATTACATCCAAAATGGCATTAATTGCACATCCATTGTTTGGCTCTAAGATACACTTGGAATTTTCATGAACACAAACAGTCCCAGATGCTAAGTTGGAGTACACCAATGCGAATAGCTCGTCGAGAGGATTCCATAGGATATATTATTTGCACGGATCAGAGTTCAGGACAAAAAGATGTCAAGATTCAAAGATATACGGTGCTCACGTCAACATGACGTCAGCACCCGACGTCAGCACTTGGCAAAACGTGGCAAGCGGTGGCAGCAAATGGGCAGGATCCTGGCGTTCACAGCGTGCAGCTAGGCAGGCCATCAGGCCATGCGGCCCAGCTGGGCCCACGGGCCCCACACAACAGACAGTAGCGCAGCACACGGGCCAGGTAGCGTAGAAGCACAGCACACCGGCACAGCAGCGCTGGGGGACAGGGGCCCACACGTGCAGGCACATGCGCGTGAGCCAGCATAGGCAAATGCACGCAAGCCAGTAGGTGGGCCCACAGCGCAGCGGCAGCAACGCTCTCACGCGGTTCTGTGCGCGCGCACAGCGCAGGAGGGCCCCCATGCATGCAAGCAAGGGCAGGCTAGCCCGCGCGTCAGTGGCAACAGGTGCCAAGGCGGTGTGCCTACGCGCAGTGTGCATGCAACACATGCAGGCAGGCCCGCGAGCCATGCAAAGGCGGCGCAGGCGCATGCAGGACAGAGGCGGCGCAGCGCATGCAGACGCGTGGCGCCAGGCCACTGGCCAGCAGCACCACCTTACGGATTAAGCCCGGAAGAAGCACATGCGCAAGGCGGTGGAGGCTGGACACATGGCGCCAAGGGAGAGACTTAAGAAGGATATTCCTACAGCATGTCCGTGTCCCCAGGTCACCTCTCCACTATAAATAGGACCCCTCTCCTCATTTGTAACACACACCACTTGGGAGCAAGTTTTCATTCCTCTTTTTCAAGATGTAGAGTTAGGCTAGTTCAATTGGGAGTTAGAGTCAGGGTCGAGCTTCACTCAGGGTTCCGTAGTCATCTTCAGGAGTTCTGGTAAAGTTATTGCATCTTTCCCTTTTCTTTATGCAAGACTCTGAGCATTTAATATATTATCTTCCACATTTACTTGAGTTATTTGTTCTGCATTTATTTTCGAGATAATTGTGGAATGCTTAGCATAGGTTATAGCTGTTGTAGTCTGGCTCTAGAAGTTCTCTCTCTAGTTCTTTGTCTCATCTAGTTCCTCAATTCTGCTCAATGCTTGAGGTGAATTGTCACTGGGTATTGACAGGGTTGCTTGCTCTTTCTAGTAGAGTAAGTAGTTGTTGACTAGTGTAGGAATGGTTCCTAGACTAGACAGTAACCTTGGTTTGCCCCCGATTCAGCGGAGGTGGTAGCCATTAGGTGGTGACAACCCTATACGGCCTACGTAGCCCATCACATTCGTCTCGGCCTGTAGGATCCCAGAGTGCAGGATTGGTGGCACCCCTTCTCATCCCTCTCTGTGTGTCAGAGGTTCTGTTGTCCCGAAGCATGGGTAATAGAACTAGGAAAAGAACCATAGATGCCACTATTTATGCTAGCCATAATCTCTGCTGGAGATATCTCAAGGCCAGTAGAAGTATATAGGAATCCTTTCCTGTCTCATTGTCCTCCCACTAGCTAGACCACTCTTCTATCTATATCACTTATCCTAGATTTCTCCTTGTGTGTGTGTCATATGCATATCACTCATTATCATATCCTTTACGCCTTGATAGCCGGTACTTTAATTAGTAGTTACATCATTGTTATTAGTCAATACTCTTTATCCATTGCTTACCTGAGGAAATAAATATGATACCAAGGAATACTCCTGGGTGAAATGCTACATCGATATCCGTGTGCTTGCGGATTTACATCTCTGTCGTAAGAATATCGATAAACACTCCTTGTACCATTACTGAGACTATCAATCCTGATAGTGGACTGTAAGAAGTGTCAACAACAGATATGCCAGAGATAAATCTTTGACACTTGGCGCCCACCGTGGGACTACTCGTCACAAGTTCACCGCTAGGCACGATGAGATCAAGCTTCAACACATGCGGCATCGAGAAAGGTGTGACCTTCATCTTCGGTGATTGGACCTTCATCGCCCTAGGCAACGGCAAGTTCACAAGCCACCTTGCGGATTGCCCGGGCCCGTACTCAATGACAGCAACTCCACCAGAGCCGCTCCACGATCTCATCGAGAAACAACTCTCGGTGACAACTTCGGCTTCGACTTCGACCTCAACTCCTACTTCGACCTCGAGTTCGATTTTGACTCCGATCGGTACTCATCAAGTCGAGTCTGGGTACAACTCTATTCCAATTATGGAAAGAGCAGGGAACTACGAGTTGGCTACGCCATCGGACAACCCCTCGGATTAATTCCCTGTCGGACTCTCCAACTCCGTGGTTTTATATCAACAGACGTATGCCTCGGAGATCGACATGACCACAAGTCAAGACTCCAGCTTAATCGTGGATCACTACAAGAACTCCGAGCACTACAAGAAACGTGTTAATCTATGATGTTTTTTCATGACATTTAAAAAAAACGTCATAGTGGCGCACCATCTATGATGATTCTCTAGTTTTCGTCATAGATTCATAGTAGTGGGTATTAGGCCCAAAACATAGTGACGTTTTACCGTTTTCGTCACAATCTGGCCCATAACACAATGACGTTTTAGCAAATCGTCACGATCAAAAAATTAAAAATCACCATAATCCTTATGGCCTTTCCAATCAAGTATGCCCTGAAAATTCTATATATAGGACAAAATAAAAGAGAAAATTGCATATTATTTTGTAAGTTACTTCACAAAATTGCATTAGAAGAGAAAAAGAACAATTCATGAAATTAAATCAGCAAAATATATGACAATCACATGTCTTGAATAGGAGACCTCAAGCTCCACATGTGCAAGACTTACCAATACACTATAGAATCTTTTGTATCTAAATCTTGTTTTATTTTTTATATAGTTTTTTTCCACCAGGTAATCTGGAGTTCTGGACGACCGCTGCCAAGTTACCTGGGCCTCCAGCGTGGCACACCCGGCCCGCCCGCGCGCCAGTTAATCTGGCAAGGCCCGCGTACCAGTTAATCTGGCAAAAAAATGCAGCGCTGAGGGCGGGGATCGAACCCGCGATCTCACGTAAGAACAGTTTGAGCCATACCAATTGAGCTGCCAAGTTACCTGGGCCTCCAGCGTGGCACACCCGGCCCGCCCGCGCGCCAATCACCTGGACCTCTCGCCCTCCAGCGTGGCACACCGAGCCCGCCCGCGCGCCAGTCACCTGGGCCTCCCGCCCACCAGTTAATCTGGCAAGGCCCGCGTACCGGTTAATCTGGCAAAAAAATGCAACGCTGAGGGCAGGGATTGAACCCACGACCTCGCGTAAGAACAGTTTGAGCCATACCAATTGAGTTACTGCTTCGAATGTGTTTATACAAGGATAGCAAATTATATATACAATTTCACATATCCTGACCACGTGACAGCACCCCATCAGTTGAATGCTTCGCCACGGATCCACATATGGACGTTGGGCCACGTGGCGGCCCTAGCTGCTCCCCTCACCATCTTTTTCCTTTTGAATCTATAACTAAAAATTGTAATTAGTATTTCTTCATCATACAAACTCCAAATTCGGTGATTTTTTTCCTGAAATTTTCTAAAATCATGATATTTCATATCATATCTTGTTGGCGTACTTGTTTTCAATTTCGTCTTGTTTTTATATTTCTTCTATTCTTGCACCGAAAGATAATTGATAAACCATATTTTTTCTATAACAATTGGTCATCTAACTTTATATTTTGTAATGGTATGGTGAACATAAGGATCTATCCAAGTTTGAGTTCCATATGAGTTCAAAAATGTAATGGGCTATTTAAATCTCAAAGTTAGACTAGAGTTATAAGAAACTATGTGAGAGATGTATCCAATTGTGAACAATGTATGATCTTACTTCACTAAAACTATATAAATTTTTTATGGCAAGCTTATGGGCCAAAAGTATGTTGTCATATCAATTTATAGATTTTTTTGAGCAAATTTAGATATTATTGTAGTTATTATGTAGTAATTTGGATATAGGAGTTTGAAATGTCCCTAGATGACAATTAAAATTTTCATCTATCTCGAGGAAAAGGAATAGAATAGAAAATATGATTTTTATGCAAATGTCCAAGTCTTATTGGAGGTACATATAGTTTAACTTAGAATTTACTTCAATAAACACACAAAAATTCATTTAAATGATAAAATATACAAAATCTGTTAAAAAAATTCTGGAAACTACTACGTATCAACTTAAACATTGTCTATTACATTAATAATATATTAGTGTATTTGAAATAATTTATTTCACAAGTTACTTAGTTCAAAGGCTGCCTTAATTAGTTAAAATAAAAACAAAAATCTAAATGGGCCCAAAAACCTAATATTGGGCCATTTTCTGAGGACGCATGCCAGCCCAAACATTCTTGTCCGTCCATCCGTGATCTGACGGTGTTCATCGCGTCCTTGTCATATAAATTGCATCCACATCCAACAGCCAAAAGCCCTAGGTCATATCTGCCGCACCTCCTCGCCGCCTCTGGTTCCCACGCCCCCCTCTCTTCCTCAGATCACCACCGCTCCCCTCTGCCTCTCTCCCTCCTTAGACGCCCGCGCCTCCGCCTCGCCGGCGCGGCAGCTTCGCTCGCGTGGCCGCCTCACCACCGCTTCACGCCCGCCCGTGCCTCCGCCTCGCCGCCGCCACAGCTTCCCTAGCGCGGCCGCTGCGACGTCGCCTCGCCGTTGCTTCGCGCGCCCACCGCCGCAGCTTCCCTCGCACGGCCATCGCACCGCCGCTTCCTGGGCGAGAAGAAGGTGAACTCCCGCTGTCTGATCTTCTTTCTTTTTCCTTTATTTTTCTCTATTTCATCCCCCATCTATCTTGCGCGAAACTCTCCTCCTCCTCCATTCCCTTTCAGATCTGGTGAAGGGGTCGTGTCCCTGGCAAGATCCACGAGCTGCAGTCCATAGGTGAGTAGCGGTGGGGCATGGACTCCAAGGAGAGTGGTGTGACGGCGGCCGAGAGCTGGTCACACTATGGCGCTGGTCCCCTTGATCTGAGCAGTGGCGGTGGCGTCTTCTCCCTCGCGGAGCAGCATCATCCACCACTTGCAGGACAAGAGTCGCCATGGCCCCCCAAGGTAGGCTTGCACCTTCCATCCATCACAAGTTGTTGGTCTTGTGCGACATATTAATCCTGGTTACTGATTGCTAATTGTAAAAAACTGAATATATGTGCAATTCAATTAGCTTATACTAAAGAATTGATGGGAAGTCCTATGATCATTTAAAATTCTTGGTACATGCCATGTAAACTTGCAGCTGTGAAACGGTGAGTACTAACTAAATTATTTGACACTTTTATGGTTATGATAATTCTATTCAATTCTTGAATTTTCCTCTGTGATTGTCATGAAACTAGTCACCATTGATGTCGCACCTCGGATCCATTTTGAATTTAGTTTACCATATGGTGTATTTTGCTTCCTATACTATCTATCTCCTTTCATTTCCTAACTGTTGACTGTTTCCTTTATTCAGTGTATGGCACTGCCACTAGACTTGTGGCCGGAGCACTAGAGTCGGCCTTGCTGCTGGAGTTGACTTATTTTGAAGGTGAGAGTATTTCCTTTTCCTTTAGTTCACTTTGTTTCATGCTGCATCTTGCATGCATATCTCTACAATTGGTTATTGAAAGTCACATCTGTTGCTGTCACTGCTTGGGGCTGAGCAAGGACTGGAGGAGCCTGAGGGGAAGCTGCAGTGCCTTTAGTCAAGAATATGTCAGGATTGGTGATTACCCTTGTGACTCAAGGTAAACCTCTTATTACTGCACATATCCTTTTTCTTTTGGTAATGATGTGATTCTGCACTCTGAACAGCCACCGTAATAGTGATGTTTGTGCCATTTCTTATGCTGACTCTAGCAATTCTATATATAGCAGTACTTATTTCTTCATGTTTCGCCTTCCTATTTATCCAGTAAATTGTTAGTTCTTCAGTTTGACTAGAGTTTTGGTAGAAAATCTGGAAGCACAGTAGCTATTTTCATGCATTATTATTGTACTCGAGTGATGTACTGATAATCAAATGTGGTCATGTATTCATAATTTATGTGAGGTTATGACTGAAGTGAAATATCCTTGCTTAGATACTGACAGAATGTCCATTTTCTATTTAGATCTGAGCCATATGAACTTGTATATAATAACATTATTCCTTGTTTGTACAAAACAATAACATAGTAGTATTTTGCTATGGCTAGTTGTTCCTATACATATTAGTGAACCAAATGCAATATTCCTAATTTGCCATGCCTAATTGCTCCTTGTAAAATTACAGAAATCATGTGCAATTGTTTTGTTCTTGACCTACTGAAAAACACTGACTGTTTCACACTTTGTTTAAAATTCCAATTTATACTGCTTTCACGGATACGGTGACCAGATTCAGCAAGCAACAAGCAGATAGAAGAGATTATTTCACTGAGGATCAGATCCAAGGAGAAACCAAGTAGAAAGCAAAGTAGGCTATAGTTTTTGTCGATCATAGTTCTTTTTGTTACCTCTAATTATTGTCCATAGTTCTTGTTTCATGTGATTTGTACCATTAACTCCGGTTCTTCTGGTGTGATTTTCAATTTGCCTCTGACCCGTGAAAATTTATGGGCCGATTTTTATATGGGCCAATTTTTATATGGGCTGTGTATGGCTGAAAATAATGTTAGCCGGTAAAAAAAATGTGGGCTGAATTTGGCCCATTTTAGTGCTCCAATTTGAATTAGGCCTGTACACGTCAGCTGCCACGTCACCCGCCACGTCGTTGCCATGTCACCCACCACGTCGTTTCCATGTCAGCAGCCACATCATCACCATGTCAGCGGCCATGTCATCCTTTTCATCCATATCATGTCAGCAGCCACATCATCCTCCATGTCTACTAGTTGTGACGTGTCAATTGGAACCGTGACGTTTATTTTCGTCACAAGTAATGGGCTCGGGCTGGGTTGTATGGGCTTGAGCCTAGTTTATGGCAATGTCGAATCGTCATGGATTGAGTTAATCTATGATGTTTTCGTTAAAAACGTCACGAGGTCGAACCGTGACGCTCAATTCGTGACAAAATCTGAGAACGTCACAGGTACTATTTTATGACTTTTTTTGGTGATCTGTGACAAAAACTGAGCGTCATAGATCAATAAATTTCATGTAGTGGAGCCGGCCCATAAGCCATCGGAGGACGATGAACAAGACAACCTCACGATCCTCCTAGACAACAACAACGACAACGTAGCATATCAACATTGCTATGCCCAGTTCAACACAAAGTTCAAGCTCGAAGAACCACTCGTTCGCCTCCCGTCAGGACTAGTCGTTACCAGGACATCAGGAGGACTTGTTGTCTACTGGCCTGGTTCGATCCCACCTGACTCCTGCCGGGACAATGAGTCACAACTTACCGCAGTCATCCTCAAGGACTTACCCTACCAAGACAGCAAAGACAGTGTTGCTCACATCTTCAATAGAAAGTTCGAGCGACAACTTCTCCTGCACCCAGCTGGTGCCACTCTCCGGAATCTCCGACCCCAGCCGACAAGTCTTCATGGTTGGAAACACTGAAGCTAGCACCCAGTACGCCATGGATCTCCTTAATGACATCTCCGATGAAGAGCCCTCCGCAAATGGAGAAACTAAAGAGCAAAAGACCAGCAGGCGTACAAGAAATGCAAAGCACAAGGAGAGGCGCATACGCGCTGCTATGCGCCTGGATGCGACCCGCAACCTTTCTGGAGCATTCGACATGGTGGGAGATCAACCAGTCCTGCGAGAAGCACCGCTCAACATCACCGTGGCTATAGAGCTCATCAGAACTCTGCCCAGCACCCCCGCCACTAGGAAGGCCCTTGTACTACTCCAAACTGCTCGGAATACCCTCGACCCGAACAACCCAGCACCAAGTGGTCACCGAACGGGAAGAAACATGGGATCGAGATGCTCAGAAGGAAGCAGACGAGTACAAGATGATCCGCCAGCCCCAGCGGAACAAGGCAATCCTGCTGCACCACGTGCTCCGCAAGAACCACCTGCAAGCGCGACAGGAGACCGAGGGCGCAACCAAGACAGCGGCAGAAACCATGGTGAAGGAGCGCGGGCTCACAAGATCTTCACAACACTATCAACGCCAATCGTGATGCTCGTTCTGTAATCCAGTCGAGTAGACAATGCCGCATTGATCCAGATCGACGCGAACACGAAGAATACGATCACCATTACTATCCTCCACCACGCCATAGTGAAGGGAACCGTGATTGCTACAACGGCCCTCCACCACACCACAATGAAGGCAACCACGATCACTTTAACGGTCCTCCACCACGCAACAACAAAGGGAACCGTGATCATTACAACGATCCCCCTCACTACCACGTACCACCACAAGACCACAACTATAATGACCCCAATAACAGATGCGACTACTACTACAAGGAGCCGCAGAGGGACAAATACGATGGGTTCCCAGCCTTCTCCAATCGCATCAAGAACATCCAGTGGCCAATCAAGTTCAAGCCGACTGGAATCGACAAAGAATCTACTCGACTAAGAATCTACTCAACTAAGAATCTGCAAACAAGACCCAGAGCAATGGCTAAGAATCTACTCGACTGCAATCCAGATGGGGGGAGGTTCCAATGACATAAAAGTCAGCTACTTCCCAGTCATGCTGGACACCATGTGTCGGGGACAGACCCAGGGGGTCCCCTAATCATCGGGGTAATCACCCCCCGAAAAATAATCAACCACGAAAAGCCAAATCACCGGCAGCCCGGAAGGGCCACCAAGGCAGCGCGGCCCGTCACAGCCTATCACGGCCCAAAACAGCCGTCCGAGCTCGCCTGACAAGGGGACCCAAGTGGCGACCTCAGTCTCCGCCTTGCTCGAGGGCTGCATACCCCCTCGAGCAGGCAAGACAACTCCGCTTCGCTCGAGGGCACCCCTCTACTCAACGCGGAGCGCGCCGGCGCCCCGCCCGACAACGGCATTTAATGCCCGCCCCATCAGGCGGGCGCCAAAGTCAAAAGGCGATCTCTCCCCACGCCGCGCCGCTGACACCACAGAGCTCGCTGTTCCACCTGCTCCGGTCACTATGCGTCCTCACCGGCGCTGTGCGGACGTACGCGGCACTGCGCAAGGCCCTGTGCGGACTTGTAGGCGTCATTCCGCACCACTATTCCACCCGCTCCCGTCCTTTCCCCCCGGGGCAGCCCTCGAATGGGCGTGAAGAACCCTCGAACGAATATATGAGCAGCGACCGAGTACAGACTTCGATCAGGCGCGGCCCGGTGATGACGAACGCCGGGTCAAATCCGCCAACTCTCGGCCATTCCCTGGTAAGCCGGGCACGTCGCGCACTGTGGTCGACAGCAACCACCATGCTGACCCCTGTGCCGCTAACTCCCGTCCTTCTTCACCTACCACGCCCTCGAATCAACCAGCGACGGGCAGCTGGACACGGATTACGGCAACGACACCCCTCGAAACCACTCCAGGACAAGCACAGGGACGGCCACGATACTCGCAGAAGCCGGGGCTCGCCATAAATCCCCTGCCAGGGTCAAGGACGATCGCACGCCCGGCGCCATGCTCTCCGGTGCGTACCCCTGTAGCACGCACAATACTTATGCTTGTAAACCCCTCCCCCCTCTCTCTCCTTGACCTATAAAAGGGGGAAAAGGGGGGAAGGAGAGAAAGAAGACGAACACACACACAATCACCGCCTCCCACGATATCGGCACTCGCCTCAATCACACTCATTTTCAGGGACTTGGAGACTCCTTCTCCTCTCCCGCCTCGCTTGTAGCCCCCCACTGCAAGCACTCCGGTGCAAGATAGTACAGCGCTTCGAGCGCACTCTACTGGACGTACGACCTCACCGTCGGAACCAGGATAAACCCTTGTCTCACTGTGCTAGCTCTTGCATCAACCGTCAGGGGACGGGACACAGCGCAATCTGTGTGCCGCTGGGGATTGGCCGCCCGATCCCAGCACCGACAGTGGTTGCGCTGTGATCAACCTCGCCCGATCAGTTCTCTTGACGGCAGGCCACGCCAAGGCCATGTCGCCACGATCCGCCCCGGGGTCCCCCGGCCCGCTTCCGCGCGGGTACCGGATCATGTTTGGGAGCCTGGAGTTCGAAGCGACCGGTGAGGGCCTCCTCATGCGGCTCGCCTCCAGGGCACCCGACATGATAGCTATTACCCCAGCGCCGCCAACGCCACCCAACCTCAGGAGACGTCGAAGACTGCACGAGCTGTAGATTCGCGTGGAACGGCGCGTTGCCCCACGCGTCGTCCTCCCTGATTGGGACGCACACCTGTGGCTCCGGCCCGCTGCCGCATTACAGGGGGGCGCACCCCCGCCAGCGGCTCCCGCGGAGGGAGCACGCCGGGAAAATGTGGCCGGGTCGGCACCGCTCCCGCACGGAATGAGCAACACGGCCGCGAGCTACTCCGCGGCAATCAGCACCAACCTGAACGCGCAAGAGGATCCGCCGGGTCACCAGCTGGGTTCGATCCGTAGCCTCGACATTTCCTCGCCCGACGGGTCCCAGCCCGAGTCGGACGACGGGGAAAGTGTGCATGGTCAGGAGCACCTAGGCCTGGACTACTCCGGGCTACGCGACCGCGAAGGCCTTACCACCTTCCAGGCCATTGCGGACTTCTGCCTCACCTGTTCTGACGATTCCAGCGAAGGGGAATACGACCCCACGCGGGAATGTTTCGTCCTCGACGGCGAAGTAGAGTCCGTGGGAGAGGATGAAGAAACGCGCGACGGGGCCGGACACAACGAACCGCCACCAGCGCCCGCCGAGCCATCGGGCGAAGCCGCACTCGCGCAGGCACAGCTCGCACAGGTGCAAGAGCTGGAAGCCAGGCTCCGACAGGAGCGCCAGCAGGTTCAGGAGCTGCACGCAGGTCTGGAAGCCCGGCAGCCCGAGCGCGGCGAACGTGCGCGAGCTGCCGGGCGCGTTGCTCAAGCGCGCATCATGGGTGATGGCAACGACGCCAGCCCTGCCATGCCGCCGCGGGCAAGCCAGAAGCTCGTCGCCGCAGTAACCCTGATTCGGGCCATGCCCGAGCCATCGACACCAGAGGCGCGCGACATGCGGCGCCAGGTGCAGGCCCTTGTCGAAGAAGCGGCCGTTCAACAAGTGGAGAGTTCCGCCTCCCGCATGCGCCACCAGGCCAGTTCGAGAGCCGGAGGAAGGAAGCGGGATAAGGAACAATCCGTCCATACCCCGCCTAGGGGCGCATGGACGCCTCACCGACCAACGAACGACAGAAAGGCGCTCATGACCGGCGACCGCGAAACGAGGAGGTCAGCGAAGGACCGACTCGTGGACATACGAGGCGCCATCGACGACGGTGACGCGCGCAACGTCCTGAACAAGAAGAGGCAGGACGCGGCGCCTCCTCGCAGTAGGCACCCCCGACGAGGGGGTTGCTACGACAGCGAGGAGGACAAAAGCCCGACGCCGGAACCCCCGGGAACCCCTGTGTTCAGCCGGAAAATCCGTTCGGCCGCCATCCCGCCGCGCTTTCGTCAACCGACCACCATTACCAAGTATTCGGGCGAAACGAAACCCGAGACGTGGCTCAACGACTGCCGCCTGGCTTGCCAGTTGGGCGGGGCCACCGACGACGCCATGATCATTCGCAACCTTCCGCTTCATCTCGCGGACTCGGCGTGGACATGGCTCGAACACCTACCCGCGAACCAGATCCACGACTGGGACGACCTGGTCAGGATGTTCGTGGGTAACTTCCAGGGCACGTACGTGCGCCCCGGAAACTCCTGGGACCTACGCGGGTGCCGGCAGGCGGCCGACGAACCGCTGAGAGACTTCATCCGCCGCTTCTCCAAGCGCTGCACCGAGCTACCGAGCGTGGGTGACTCCGAAATCATCCACGCCTTCCTCGAAGGCATGACTTGTCGGGAGCTGGTGCGCGAGCTGGGGCGAAACCATCCCACCAGCGTCAACGCGCTATTCGACATCGCTACCAGCTTCGCCTCTGGGGAGGAGGCTGTTGGGGCGATTTTTGACGGCAAGACCAAGGGGAAGTGCGCGAAGGAGCTGCTCGCGGAGGGCAGCAAGTCCAAGGGAAAGGCTAAAAAGCAGAAATGAGGCGGCAAGGGCAGGAAGCCTCGGCAAGCCGCGCAGCAGCAGCAGCAGGGCGAGGACTCTGATGAGGCCCTCGTGGTCGAGCGAGGCCGCAAAGGCCCTCGAGGCCCCCCTCGGGGGGGAGGCCTGTTCAACGAGATGCTGAAGAAGCCATGCCCGTACCATAAGGGCCCCGTCACCCACACCCTCGAACAGTGTGGGATGATCAAGGGTTACTTCAGGCGCACCTCCGCGAAGGAGGATGGCCCGAAGAAGGGTGTGGGTGATGGCGACAACGACGAGTTCCCCCATGTGGAGAATGTCTTCTTCATCGTGGAGGGCCCCACAGTGAACGCGACGTCCCGGGAGCAGAGACGTGAACGCCGAGAGGTCTTCTCCATTCACCCCGCGACGCCGACCTACCTCGCCTGGTCGGACGAGACCATCTCCTTCGGCCGCGAGGACCACCCGGACTATGTCCCGAATCCGGGGCAATATCCGCTTGTCGTCGACCCCATCATCGGCAACACGCGATTCTCCAAGGTGCTGACGGACGGGGGCAGCAGCCTCAACATCCTATACGTCCACACCTTGGAGCTCATGGGCATCGGCACGAACCAGCTGAGGCCAAGCAAGGTGCCGTTCCACGGCATCGCGCCGGGAAAACGCGTCCAACCCCTCGGGCAGATCGACCTACCCGTTTGCTTCGGCACTCCCGACAACTTTCGGAGGGAGACCCTCACCTTCGAGGTGGTGGGATTCCCAGGCGCGTACCACGCCATCCTCGGGCGTCCGTGCTACGCCAAGTTCATGGCGGTCCCCAACTACGCCTACCTCAAGATGAAGATGCCAGGGCCAAAGGGCGTCATCACCGTGGGATCGTCGTACGAGCATGCTTACGCGTGTGACGTCGAGTGCGTCGAGGGTGCGGAAGCACTCGCCTACAGCGAGACCCTGGTGGCGGACCTGGAGAAGATGGCGAACGAAGCCGTCGACTCCGCCAAGAGGCACGCAGGCACCTTCGAGGCTGCAGAGCACACCAAGGCGGTGCCCCTCGACCCCAATGCCCCCGAAGGCAAGGAGTTGAGGGTCAGCACCACCCTCGACCCCAAATAGGAAGCAGTGCTCGTCGACTTCCTCCGCGCCAACGCCGACATCTTCGCGTGGAGACCCTCGGACATGCCGGGGATTCCGAGGGAGGTTGCCGAGCACAGCCTCGACATCCAGCCTTCCGACAAGCCGGTGGTGCAGCGACTGCGGCGGTTCGACGAGGAAAAGCGCCGCGCCATCGGGGAGGAGGTGCACGAGCTCCAGCAGGCCGGATTCATCAAAGAGGTATTTCACCCGACCTGGCTTGCAAATCCTGTTCTAGTTAAGAAGAAAAACGGAAATTGGCGCATGTGCGTAGATTATATCGGTTTAAACAAAGCATGCCCTAAGGTTCCGTTCCCTTTGCCTCGAATAGATCAGATAGTAGACTCCACTGCTGGGTGTGAATTGCTATGCTTTCTTGATGCTTATTCCGGTTATCATCAGATTAAGATGAAAGAGTCTGACCAGCTCGCGACCTCTTTCATCACCCCGTTTGGCATGTTTTGCTACGTCACTATGCTGTTCGGCCTCCGAAATGCTGGAGCTACATACCAGCGATGTATGCAACACGTTTTCGGAAGCCACATCGGGCAGACCGTTGAGGCATATGTTGACGATATCGTTGTGAAAACCAGAAAGGCGGACGATCTGGTAAACGATTTGCAAATCACTTTCGGATGCCTCCGGGTGAACGGGGTAAAATTAAATCCGGAGAAATACGTATTCGGGGTGCCGCGGGGCATGCTATTGGGTTTCATCGTCTCCCAACGAGGCATCGAACCCGACCCCGAAAAAGTCTCGGCCCTGGAATGAATGGGGCCAATTCGGGACCTCAAGGGGGTGCAAAAGGTACTGGGCTGCCTCGCGGCTCTCAGCCGTTTCATCTCTCGACTTGGTGAAAAGGGCTTACCTTTGTACCGGCTCCTAAAAAAGCACGAGCGCTTTTCATGGACCCCCGAAGTTCAAAAAGCCCTCGACGGGCTAAAAGCGTCGCTCGTACACGCACCAATCCTCACGCCGCCGCAGAACGACGAGCCCCTCTACCTATACGTGGCTGCGACAACGCAAGTTGTCAGCGCCGTCATCGTTGTGGAAAGGACGGAGGAGGGTCACGCTCTGCCGGTCCAGAGGCCGGTGTACTACGTCAGTGAGGTGCTGACCGAAACCAAGGCACGGTACCCACAGATTCAGAAGCTAATCTACGCTGTAGTGCTCGCGCGACGAAAGCTGCGACACTACTTCGAGGCCCACCCGGTCACCGTGGTCTCATCTTTCCCTCTGGGGGAGATAGTCCGCAACCCGGACGTCTCGGGTAGGATAGCGAAGTGGTCGATGGAGCTTGTGGGAGAAACTCTCTCCTACGCGCCACGAAAAGCGATAAAATCGCAAACCTTAGCGGATTTCGTCGCTGAGTGGACCGACGTCCAACTTCCACCGCCACAGATCCAAGCCGAGTGTTGGACCATGTACTTCGACGGGTCGGTGATGAAGACTGGGGCAGGCGCGGGCCTCCTCTTCGTTTCGCCCCTCGGGGAGCACATCCGGTACGTGGTTCGCTTGCACTTCCCGGCGTCGAACAACATGGCAGAGTATGAAGCCCTCCTCGCCGGGCTCTGCATCACCATCGACCTCGGCGTCAAACGCCTCGATGTCCGGGGAGATTCTCAGTTGGTCATCGACCAAGTGATGAAGAACGCAAGCTGCCGCGACGAAAAGATGGAGGCGTATTGCAACGAGGTTCGCCGCCTCGAGGACAATTCTATGGCCTCGAGTTGAACCATATCATGCGCAAATACAACGAGGAAGCGGATCAGCTGGCCAAGATCGCGTCAGAGCGAATCACTGTTCCTCCGAACGTCTTCGCCCGCGACCTTGACCAACCCTCCGTCAACTTCGAACAAAAGGCCGGAGCCCTCGAGACGCCCTCAGGGGCTGAGGAGGTCGAGCCCATGGAAGAGGACCCCGCGAAAGAGGGGTTCGAAGCCCTCGACGTTGAAAGCTCTTCGGCCGAGGCCATGGAAATCGACGTGGACACACGACCGCAAGACTGGCGTAGCCCATACCTCGCGTGGATCGACCGCGGGGAGCTGCCCTCGGACCGGACCGAGGGGCGCCGCATCGCCAGAAGGGCCAAGACCTTCGCCTCGATCGGCGGCGAGCTGTATAAGCGTAGTGCCTCAGGGATTCTGCAGTGATGCATCCCCATCCCCGAGGGAAAGCAGTTGATCCGCGACATCCACGCCGGGGCGGGCGGACACCACGCGGCGCCGCGTACCCTCGTGGGTAACGCGTTCCGGCAAGGCTTTTACTGGCCTACCGCCGTATCCGACGCGAACGAAGTCGTGCGCACCTGCGAAGGGTGCCAATTCTACGCACGAAAGACGCATCTCCCGGCGCACGCCTTGTAGACCATCCCTGTAACATGGCCTTTCGCGGTCTGGGGGTTGGATCTCGTGGGGCCTTTCCGCCCAGCGCCCGGGGGCTTCACCCACTTGTTGGTGGCCATCGACAAGTTCTCGAAGTGGATCGAGGTCAGGGCCATCACCAGCATCAGATCTGAGCAGACCGTGTTGTTTTTCACTGACATCATCCACCGATTCGGGGTACCCAACTCGATCATCACCGACAACGACACCCAGTTCACCGGCAAGAAGTTCTTGGAGTTCTGCGACGACCATCACATTCGCGTGGATTGGTCGGCCATAGCACATCCACAAACAAACAACCAAGTAGAACGTGCCAACGGCATGATACTACAAGGCTTGAAGCCAAGAATCTTCAACAGGCTAAACAAGTTTGGCCGGAAATGGGTAGCTGAGCTGCCATCGGTAATTTGGAGTCTCAGGACAACCCCAAGCAGGGCCACAGGCTTCAGCCCGTTCTTCCTCGTCTACGGCGCCGAAGCCGTCCTCCCAACAGACTTGGAGTACGGGTCTCCGAGGCTCAAGGCCTACCAAGAAGAACAAAACCAGCGGAACCGCGAGAATTCGCTGGACCAGGTGGATGAGGCTCGCGACGTAGCGTTGCTTCACTCGGCACGCTACCAGCAATCACTCCGGCGGTATCAGGCTCAGAAGGTGCGGCGTCGAGACCTCCACGAAGGGGACCTGGTGCTGAGGTTACGCCAGGACAATCGAGAGCGCCACAAGCTCACTCCGCCATGGGAAGGACCATTCATCATCGCCAAAGTCCTCAAGCTTGGCACTTACAAGCTGGCGAACGAGAAGGGCGAGGTCTTCACCAACGCCTGGAACATCCAATAGCTACGTCGCTTCTATCCTTAAAACTCTCAGTATTTCTTGTAAATACTTCATGTTCTTAGCCAACAGCGATGAAAAGTTTGCAAAAAACATGGAAACATTGTTACTAACAGCATGAATAAGGGAGACTTGGTTCTATTCTCGACCTAGTCTCGATAAAGCCAAGCCCCCCTCGGGGGCTGCGGGGGGGTTTACCCCCCCTAATCGTCCCAATTTTCAAAAATTGTGCTAAAATTCAAGAACGCCTAGAAAGATGCGGGGCGCAAGCTAACTAAAGCTGGAGCCGACTGAGCCGTGAGACCGCCTATGCCCTCGAAGGGATACGACATCTCCCTCTCTACTCCACACCTTAATTACTCGCGGATCCGAAATACCCGGCCAAAATCTCTCCAAGCCAAGAACAGCACAATAGCGCAATAGAAACAAGCTCAAAGCGCACAATCGAAATTCAAACTTAGTTTATGTACAGAGCCAGTCTCCTAAAAACTAAGATACATTTAAACCTCTAAGCCTGAGCCTTTCAGGCTTCACCTCCCGGCGGGGGCGCAGCGGCGGCCTCGGCGTCGACAGTCGAACGAACCGACGCGAGGGCCCCAGGACCATCGTCGTCGCGGTGCACCGAGGCAATGGCCTCCTCAAGGGACGCCACGACGTCATCTTCAGGATCAACCTCGGCGTCGGGGACAGCCACGACCTCGCACCTGATGACGGCGCACGTGTCTCCATCCTCATCCTCGACAGGAAAAAGCTCCCGACCGAACCTGGCGGCAAGCGGTGTGGCGGCGTCCTTGGCACTGTCATCGGCCTCGTCAAGAGCAGCAAGGGCGGCGTCGTCATCCAGGTCTGCATCGATGAAGTAGCCGCGCGCCACCGCCGCAAGGTCGATGTCGTAGTGGGTCACCACCACGCCGAGTGCCTTCTTCACACCAAGGTGAAGAGCGTTCTCGAGGCGCTCCGCCACGCAGCCTCTCAAGGACCTCACGCGGCTGGGCAGTGACGACCCCGACTGCAACCCCGACGGGATGTCGACGCACTGGATGTCCCGGCATGCAGCCTTTAGAGCTTCGAGCTCCCCCTGAGCCTCGGAGTAGGCAGCTTGAATAGCCACCACCTAGTCCGCCTTCTCGGCCTCGGCTTTCCACAGCTCTGACAAGGACCGAGCATGTCAAGATGAAGTCCAGCACAAAAGCAGTCAAGGAAGCTAAGAAAGCATAAGACCATACCGTCTACCAAGGCCGTGGCCTCGGTAAGCACCGTGCGCTCCTGCTGGAGCAGGTTCTCCGCGGTGGCCAGCGCGCCCTCCTTCTCCCGAAGCGAGCGGCCCAGCTGATCGGCCTCCTGGGCCTTCTGCTCTGCCCGGGCCGCCGCCTCCACGAGCTGAGACTGCGCGGCCTCGCGCACCTTGCGCTCCTGCTTGAGCTGGGTCCGCTCCGCCGCGAGCGCCTCGCGCTCCCGCTGGAGCCGGCCTTGTGCATCCTCGCGCGCCTTGCGCTCGAGCTCGAGCCGCTCCAACGCCGCGGCCAAATCCCGGGCCCCCCGCTCCGCCACGCCTCTCTCGGCGTCGCGTTCCTGCTCCGCGCGAGCCTTGGCGCCCTCGTGTGCGCAGGCGGCCGCCTCCGTCTCCCTCACCCGGGCGGTGAGCTGGGTCACCTCCGTACCCAGGTCCAGGTTTGCCTGGCGGTACCGACGAAGGTCGGCGTACAAGTCCGCGATGCACGCGGTCTTATCTGCCGCCTCCTGCCGCAGAAGCTGCACGAAGAACCATCGGGAGTAAGCCACGAACTAAAAACGGTGACGAATTACCGAGCGGTGTGGACGAGCACGGGGTCACCTCGAAAAGCCCGAGCGCCTGCCTGGAATGGAGATCGGCGGCGGCAGTGATGGCCCGCTCCAGGTCCATCCCGACCCGCTCCGCTCGAGCCCACAACTCGTTCTCCTCCGCCATGCCCCGCCAGACTCGAGCGGAGACGCCGGGCTCCTCCGGCCATGCCCTCGGGCCACGCCGACCCTGACGCAGTGCCACCTCGGCCGTATCCCACTCGGCTGCTCCCCCAGCCACTGGCGCCGGCGGCAGCCCCCGGGCCAAGGAAAACGCCGCCGGCACCTCGGACGCGGCCACCCCCGAAGGGGGAGCGCGCCCGCCATCATCATCATGGGCCACGGCGGTAGCACAGCCCCCCTGCTCGCCCACCACCAGGGCGCCATGCCCTGGCTCCGCATCCGCTACCGGGGCGTCCTGCCTCGGCTCCGTAACCAACATCGGGGGCGTCCCCCCCCGCTCCGTCTCCATCGGCTGGGAATCTCGATCCCCTGGCGCCGGCTCCTTCGGCATGACTGCGGGCGTCGCTACTGGACGCGGAGTCCCGTGCGAACACGATCCCCCGGCAAGAGGGGAATCCAACGCTCCGACCTTCAACGCCTTCTTAGGCGCGAGGTTAGGGTTGGCCTTGGTAGCGCCCCGAGCGCTGCATCAGAAAGGAAAAAATGGAAATTACGGAGTAGAAAACTAAATAGGGATGGAAAATCACGAGCAAGGCTCAAAGCGAGGCTTACCGGACGCAGTCCTGCATGGCCTGCAATTTCCGCTTCGAGCCGCTCGTCGAAGGAGCCCTCCTTGAGCTCGAGGACCCCCTCAACCCGCTCGGGGGCTGCGAACCCTCGAGCCCTCGGCATCCGATCTGCTGCGGCGCGAGGCGCCCGCACCAGGGGTAGGAGTCACTTGCACCCGCGGCGTCGCAGGTCGGGCGAGCGCGACCGCCATCCGCGCCGCCACCGGCGCAACATCGCCAAGGCTCGCATCGCCCATGTCAGGCGGCGGCACGGTCATCTCCTCCTCCCCACCGGCGGGCGGAGCCCCGCCGGCGTCGATCTCCTCCTCCTCCTCCTCGTTGGGAGGGTCCGAGGAGTCCTCTGGGGACGACTGTCGCGTCCCACCGTCCCTCCTCCACCGGCGGAGCGCCGCCAAGTGCGCGTCGTGTCGGGCCTACCTCCTCTGGCTACTGGCCTTCTTCACCACCTTCACGTCCCTCTCGCGGTCGCGGCGGGCGCGGTTCGAAGCGCGCACCTCCGGAGTCGGCGCAAGGGAGCGGTAGAGGCCGCAGTTCACCTCCTGAAACCACAAATGAATCGAAAAAGGAAATCCTAAGTAATTAATCCGACAGCTCGGGAGGGAAGACGGCGAGTTACCGACAAAACATGGCCTTCATCAGGGCGCAGCCGGAACGACCAGAGGTCGCTCGGCATGGTGTCGGGATGCACCGCTGTTCGCACCCTCGTGA
This sequence comes from Echinochloa phyllopogon, assembly GCA_033239725.1. Classification (NCBI taxonomy): domain Eukaryota; kingdom Viridiplantae; phylum Streptophyta; class Magnoliopsida; order Poales; family Poaceae; genus Echinochloa; species Echinochloa phyllopogon. Next base: position 31,009,483 of record BTCW01000014.1, on the reverse strand, counting down.
TGACGTACTCCTCAAAGAGTGGCTCCGGCAACATACGCGAAGCCACCACTGCTGTCGGGTCAGCGCCCTCAGTCATCCGGAACAGAGGGAGCTGCCTCTCCATGAGGGGAACCACCCGGCGACGGTGGCAGTGCGCAAGCACGTGCGCCACAGACAAACCCGACCCCGCTAGAGTACGAAGGGCGTCGAGGGCGGGGCGGAGCCTCTTCCGCTGACCGTCGCCGGAAACACCATAGCTCCAGGAGTCAGCCTTCTCCGTCAGGATCTTGCCGGTGTACTGCGGCAACCCCAGGCCATCGTTGCGAAGATAGAACCACCCCTTGGCCCAACCGCTGTTGTTGGTGGTCATCCTGCAGGCCGGGTACAGGTGCTTCCGGGACTCGACCGGCGCGAGCGTAAGACCGTCGGCGCACGAGGAACGGCGCACCCCCCCTCCCTGCGCCGGACGTGCTGAGCTCGGCACGGAAGAGGTGGACCCATAGGTCCCAGTGCGCCTCGATCCCCAGCACACCCTCACAGACGCCGACGAAGGCCGCCGCCTGAGAGATGGCGTTGGGGGCGAAGTTGTGGAGCTCCACGCTGTAGTAGTGGCATAGGCCCCGCATAAACTAGCTGGCGGTCGCGTTGAAGCCCCGCTCGTGGAAGCGGGTAAAGCTCACCACGTACCCCGCCGGCGGGTTCGGCACCCTGGCCACCAGCGGCGGGACAATCCATGCCGGCCGCGCCGGATCGCCCCGGTGCGAGAGTTGTCCGCCGGTCGCCAGACCCTCCAGGAGGTGATCGGTGGCGGTGGACGGAGTCCACTCAGTGACGCCCTCAATGACCACCATGGCGGAGGGCGGAGCGGGAAGCGAAACGCAACGAAGGCGGGCGGAAGGAGCAGAGAGCTGCGAGCGGCCTCGGAAGCGAGAGAGGCGGAGGCGCGAGCTGCTGCAGGGAATGGCGAAGGTAAGTAATCCCCTTCCCCCTGGGCTTTCCTTTTATAAGGGAGCGAGCGGGTTCATCCCCGCCACAGCATACAAAACCGCTGACACCTGGGCCAGGCGCGCGTAGCGCATCGATGACAACCGGGGGCCCCTCTCCTTTTCCCCGGGGAGCGGCACGCGCAAGCGGCGGCATTTACTGCGGCGCGGTAAAACGAAACGACGCGGCAGCAGCGCCTAACCGCCCGTCGCCTCGCTTCTCCCCGGCGCACGCCAACCCTGCCTAAAAAGGTGCGCCCACTACGCCCACCTCACCCACTCCGTGCCACGTCAGCCACGACCACGCCCGCCAGCGGTCCTGCGCGGGCCCGCAAACCGAAACGTCAAACCACCCAACCGTTGGGTTCCTTCCTAGGTAAGACAACGACGCCCCTCCGCCCCGAGGCGCGGGGTGATACTGATCAGGGGCTCGAAGCCCAGGCCTCGAAAGGATTCGATGGGCGCCCCAGATTAAGAGATGCGAAGGCTGCCGGTTGTTGGCACTTCTTACGATCCAATATCAGAATTGAGAATCCTGGTACTGGGGTAAGGAGTGTTTCAGTGGTTTTCCTTATGGCTTAGTAAAATATAGAAATATTCTGCAAGCGCACAGAATCACCGCTGTAGCACTTCACCTGGGAGTATTCCGAGGTATCGTAATTTATATTTCCGCAGGGAAGCTTTGGCAAGATTACTAGTGAACAGATATTCGAGACTATCAGAGGAGGGTACACGACTAGACAAGACAGGGGATAACGGTATTGGATAGGAGTGGATATACTGGACACACAGCTCAAGGGATACTCAGGTAAGGGAGAGAAGAGATAGATAGCTGGGAGGACAACGAGAAGAGATAGAGGACTCCTGGATACTTTATCTACCTATGTCACTCTAGCTTAGAGATACAGCAGCTACATAGCCAGCACTAGAAGATCTGGGATAACTCTAATGTCTTAGCATCGGGACAAGGGAACCGGTGGACACGCAGAAAGGGATGAGAAGGGGTGCCACTATTTCCAAACCGGGGAATCCTACGGACCGGAACTAACGTGATGGGCTACGTAGACCGAAAGGGCTGTCACCACCTCCCGGCTACCACCTCCGTTGCGACGGGAATAAACTAAGGCCACCGACTAGTCTAGGAACCACTCCTACACTAGGGAATGACTACTTACTCTGCTAGCAAGAGCAAGCAACCTTGTCAATACTCTTGGTGACAATTCACCTCCAGTATCAAGCAAGATCGAAGAACCAGCCAAGACAAAGAATTAAACAAGACTACAAGCACTAGAACTATAACTGACTATAGTCTAATCAAGGTATATGCTGCAACTAGGATAAAGTAGAAGCAAGATATAAATGACAAAGGCAAAGTGATAAAGATAACTATATTGATAACTCAAAGTCTTGCAAAAGGAAAAGGTAAAAGATACAAGAGCTTATACCAGAGCTTCTGAAGACGACTCCGGAACCTCCGAGGCACAGCTCGACTCAACTCTAACTCCCAACTAAACTATCCTAACTCTACTAGAATGAAAGTGGAAATGAGCTCCTTGGCTTGGTGTGTGTTTACAAGTGAGGTAAGGGGTCCTATTTATAGCTGCATAGGACGGTTGGGGCTGGAGTGGCCGCCAAGGGACCAGGGGGGGTACCCCCAGGGATTTCGGCCGGGGACGTCGGATCGGCCGAACCCTGGCGTTCGGCCGAACGCAGGATCCACCGCAATCTGAACCAAGGGCCGAGATGCGCTCCTGGGAGGTGGTTTGGCAACTGGGGGCGGTTCGGGCGAACCCCCCAGTTCGGCCGAACTGGGCCGGGAGCCCAGGCCCAACCCCAGCACCGCCTCTGCTGTGTGGTGCTCCTGGACCGGCCTCTGATGCGTGGGATTGAGTTGTGTGGGCCCAGGATGACTTGGCATGGGTCCGGGTTGAGTTGGCGGTCGTCCACTTGTCATATGTTGTGTCCGCTTGGTCATCGGTGATGTGGACGGCTTCCGGCGGCCTATACGGCTAAGGGGGATAACCGGCCGAACGTGTCGTTCGGCCGTTTCTGTCATTTCCGACCCCTATAGCACGTATTTCACAATGTTGTACCTACAAACATGAGACTCACCAAAACTCGTGGAACTTTATTAGAAATAAAACCTAAGTACATGGAATGTTGCATATAACCTCATTTATTCCCGAGTATTGGTGGTCGGATTTGGGCTGTAACGACCGCCAACAAGCTCCCCCAAGCTTAGCTCTTTGCTCGTCCTCGAGCAAAGATATAAACTTAGGCTCGGTGGATCAGGAGTTGCTACAATGTCATTTCTTTTGCAGGTAACTTTATAAACAACTAGTACTCAAAAATACTTGAATCATAGGCAAAGTTTTTAAATCACCTTTTTACCTATGGGGCTTATAGCAATCTCCTTATCTTGGGCGGTTGAAAGGATGAACAATTTAAATTTAGTTTTATTCCACTCTACTCTTTTCAGGATCCCATCTCGGAATTTTTCATAAGTTTTGAAAACTACAAATTGTTCCTCATTGGCACACTCAATCACTCAAGTGTATTTGAATCCTCACCAAAGGCTTGTGCCTTCTTTTCATCCTAACATCTAATATGGCTTTTTGTGTGGCTCGGGGACAAAGGATGAAGGCATGCATGCATCTTATATTTTGCTAAGTCAAAGACCGGATCTCTGAGGAGACAAATCACATCTTAAGATCGAGACGTGCAAGTGTGTGGGTATGAGTGGAGTGGCATATGGTGGAATGGTGGAATGGAATGAGATATGGTGGAATGGTGGAATGGAATATGGTGGAATGGTGGAGTGGGATATGGTAGAACTCCTTGGATGAAACTCCCTCTCCTTGATTTATTTTTGAGAACACGGGCTATCTTTTACTCTCATATTTTTGCCATGCCACTTGGCATGCTTTTCTTTTTCTCTTTCTTTTTGCCATGCCTTTTGGCATGCTTTTCTTTTTCTCTAATTTTTGCCATGCTTCTTTGGCATGCTTTTCTTCTTGTATAGCCCATGAATCTATCAAGAATATTTGTGGAGGGAAATCATAGAACATGGAGCATTTATTTTGTGGATGGATGATGGAAAATGTTTGCTAACTCCCAGTGTAGGAATTGCAAGTGAGAGGTGGTGTGTGTACGTGAGTCTCGATCTTTAAGAATATGAAAGCTTCACTCAAAGGTCACAACAATTTGACAAAGCTCACTAAGATAACGAGCAACATATGAGTAGAAATTTTCAACTAAGCTTATCATATGGCTCTGGTAGGTATTTTGATCAATGAGGAACTTGTTTTATTTTGAAAGCATAAATTTCCGAGATTTTCCCCGTACTAAGAGCAGAATAGAACTTAACCAAATTCTCACTATATCAATCCCCACAACAACTTAGACTTGGAATAAAGCATGTGCTCCCACAAGGTTTTCAGGATCATTTTTACTCATGCCATATAACTCAAGCACAATCTAGCAACTAGTTGAAACAAGGTACTTGCAAAATTAGTGACAGAGCAACTATTCATCATTTTCAAGGTGAGAGGCATATGATTCATTCCATGCATAGTTGGGAGTTATTTAATTCAAGGGAAATTTTTTTGGTATTTTCATTTTTTTGAATGCAACCTATCATGAAGGGAAATGAAAGGGAAATTAAATGATCAAAGTGCCGGATAAATCGGGACATACCTGGTGGGGGTCCTCCCCCAAGGTTGGACTTTTACTGGTAGGGGTTGAGCCTTGAGAGGTACTGGCTCAGCTGTTCTGCTTGTTCGTGGACGTCGTTTTGGATAGACGACACCATCCCGCTATTCTCTTGATGGTACTGAGAATGGCGAGCTAGTGTGTCCTGAATCTCTCGGGTACGGTCGTCGATGAGCTCGACTCGGTCGGAGATGTAGGACAACTCCCGGCCGTAGTCGAAGCGTGCGGATTGTGAGTATCCGGGGTAGTATGGCTGGGAGGCACTGTCGTATCCCCCTCCTTACCGACTCCCGGACCACTCAGAGTCCGTGTCCTGGCCGTAGTCCCAGCGTCCTTAGGTGAAGTAGTTCGGCTCCTGGTGTTGCCCGGAGCCTCCTGCTCCGGACGTCCCAGCGCCGGTGTACATGTCGTAGGTGGCCTCAAAAGCGGAAGTGTGTCGATGCGGCATTTGTGGTGCATCTTCCAGCTCCTGTGAGGTGGCGAGCCCAGCATCACGCCTGGCTTGTCCCCTCGTGACGGGTCCGTCACCTGCAACGCTGTGCCGAGCGGGCTCTCTCCAAGGTGGAGAGTCGTCCGACTCGGTCCTCAACTAAAGAGTTAGTTTCAGCGTGGTATACAACCTTAGTGCTGCACAGGGCAAAGGCACATCAGTTGTATAGCCACGGTAAATCATTGCCAGCTTTGCGTCAGGCGTCCGCCGTATCATGTGGGCTTGCACGAAGTGCTTGGCATCCATGACGGAACGCGCTGTCTCGATGTACATGAACCGGGCGTCTTGAAGGACGCCCAGGTGGTTAGCGAGGTGAGTGACTAGAGAAATCATCGCCATGCTACCCGCACGAGAAATATGAGACAGCTAGTGACCAACCATGTCTTTCATAGGTGAATAGGGAATCTGCTTGACCATGGCAAAAAGAACCCGCAACTCGATGGTGTTGACAGGGCGTAATCTGCCCGGGGGAATACCGTCATAGACACCCAACGATGCATGAAACGCAAAGTGGGGTTATGAATGCTGTTTGTGCGTGGCGCATGACAGTTGGTATCCCCTGAAATCTTTTTCCAAAATGCCACCCGGTCAAATCTCTTAAGCGCTTTGTTCGGGTCTAATGAACAACGACTTGAAAATCTGAGACCCGAACTAAAATCCCTCCAAGAGCAGAAGAACTCTTGGTTGAAGAACCGAAAACGAATCCCCCCAGTTTCAGAAACCAAAGTCGAGAGAAATTCAAGGGTGAGCAGGTACGAACCTTCTTCGTTGATGTGCCAGAAATTCTCCCAGCCAATGGCCTGGAAAATTTCCGTGAACTCTACGTCCATCCCCGTGTCCCTGAGCAAATCTTGCTCAAACACACGGGTGTGCTCGAACTCCTTCAGTCGAAGCTCGTTGAAGGTGTTCCGCTCCCTTTCTGTTCTGAGGTTGATGTCACTCTCGCTTAGGAGCTGCCTGGCTGGGGGCGTGGCATGGCCCCATCCTGAGCCGGCTGCTCCGTGCTCGTCCGTGTCCATCCGGCTCGAGCCTCGGGACGGAGCTGGGGAACTCCCAGCATCGTCCGATCGTCGGCCTAGCCGGGCGGAACGACGGAGCGAAGTGAAGAACTTCGATATGATTCCTGTAAAAGGTTAGTGCAACAACAACTACCCGAAGGACTGAATATATATATGGTTAGCACAAGAAAATCAAGTCAGTCGGTCGAGATAGTTAGTCGTTCTTGCGGGGATGAAAACCACCACAAAAGGTTAGTCGTTCTTGTGGGTGTCGGCGACCACCACAAAATCGTCCAAAAATTCAGCACAAGATCACAACAAAAGCAAATATTTTTGGGATTTTCTAGTAATGCAAGTGAACCAAAACATGAGCAAGAACTTGGGAAGAACTTGACCAAGCACTAGAGCAAAGAACTCGAGAGGGAGAGAGAGCTTCCTGGCAGAATTTTCAGAATGTATGAGTGTGTGAATGGTGCAAGGAAGCAAGGAAGCTTGGCCAGCAATTTATAGGCCGAGGGGATGGCCTTGGCCAGTTCGCCCGAAGGCTCTGGTTCGCCCGAACCAGGCCTGGTGGCCAGGGCACTCCCATGTGAGTGCAGCACTCACATGCCTTTGTTTCCACTCCAGGTTTATGCGGCCAACTATTTCCAAGGACATTTTTAGTGGATTTTAGTGGTAGGTGAGATAGAAATGTGACATGACCAAAGTGGAAATTAGTGGAGTCATCCCCATGCTGCCATGTTTGTGATAATTGGTGAGTGTGCAGCCATTTTTAGTGGGGTAGGCATGTTTGTTGCTGGTTGGTGGTGATGGTAAATAATTGGAGATGTTCTAGAAGGGATGAAAATGATAAGAAATACCAATTACATCCACCCTAGTTAAAATTTTCAGCATGTGTCCAATTATTTAAACCAAGCTTGCAAAATTTTCTACTCTCTCTCAAATTAATTACTCAAGTGGTTCAGTATTTTGAAAAGGGAAACATGCAAATGCAATTGGAAATTTAAAAAATGGAAGGGAAATATGGGATACATACCGGTTTTCCTCGCGGCGAGAGCTCAGCTTTTAAGTCCGCGAGCGGGACTTCTCCTGTCTTCAGTTGTTCTTGTCATCGTCTGGTCCCGGAGTGGATGACTCGGACGATGCAACCTTCTTCCGCCACATTTTCTTGTTCTTCTTCTTCGGTGTCGGTGGCGGTGGGATCGGCGTCTCTGGAGAATTCCAGAGGGCTTGTTCTTCCTCGTATTTCTTTAAGAGGAAATCCATTTCTTCTGCACTTGTCGATTTTGTCGGCTCGTTCCACTTGAGCTGCTCACCACTGAGTACTTCCAGCTCTCCATTAATGAGAGCCTTAAGGAAACACTCGGCGCTTCTCTGCTCCGGTGTGAGTGGCTCTGTCTTCTTTTCTTCCCGGGGTTGAAACTTGAAGTAAGTCAACCTTCCGTCGATACGGAACGAGATTTCTCTCGCATCCATATCGATCCTAGCCCGGGTGGTGTTCAAGAATGGTCGGCCCAACACAAGGGGAAACAAATGCTCGTTCCCCGTGTCGAGGACAACAAAGTCCACAGGGACATATCGTCCCCAGATCCGGACCGGTACATTCTCGATCACCCCCTCGGGGTAGCGGATGGTTGAGTCCGCAAGCTGTACCTGGGCAGTAGTAGGTGACAAAGTAGGGTAGCGTAATTTCTTAAATAATACCTTAGACATGATGTTTACGCTTGCCCCTAGATCGCAGAGTGCATCATCAATGCGACGATTCCAGATCATGCACTGAATGATGGGCACTCCGGGATCTTCCTTCCTATCCGGAGAGGTCTTGATGATCGCCCTTTTTGCAGCTCTCGGCAGGTAGGTCCATCTTGGTGTCAGCACTTGGATATGTACGACCTTCCCTGCGTGGTTAGTGCGGAATACACTACGAGACATCTTACCCTGCCTGGTAGTGATGGAATTCACTGTCTCAATGGAAGGCTCGGGTTGCCCCGGAATCTTCCCCGATTCAGTGACAGGAACAACAGCAGCTAATTGAGCGATTTGAGTTTCTATCATTTTATTAAAGCTCAGTTGACTTTTCATAGCAGAAGAAAATGATTCCATCCTAGAGTCTATGCTTTCCAGAGTTTTATCATTAGCAGCAAGATTTTTATTGATGTTTTCAGTTATTTTCATCTGGCCAAACACAAGATCTCTAAGAGACGGCTGATTATTGAAACTGTTGGAATTGAAATTGTTACCTTGTTGAGGCCTCTCAAAAGGGAGGTTTGGGCGCGGATTCCAGCTTTGGTTGCCGTAGTTGTTCGGTCGATACCCGTTGGAGTTGTTGACGTAGTGGGCATCTTCTCCCGTTTCGGGGCAGTCATTCCCCGAATGGCCAGCGTTGCCACAGACTTCGCAGGTCATGCGAGCGTCCATGGCTTGCACCGTTTCTTGAGCAGGGGCCTCCAGTTTCTTCATCAGGAGGTCCATCTTGGTAGCGAGCATGTCCATAGCTTCAACTTGGTGAACTCCTCGGGTCTTTGGTTGAGTCCGGTCGTCGGACCAACCTTGGTTCTCGACCATCTTCTCTATGAGGGCCTTCGCACAACTCTCCTCAAGAGAGAAGAACGAGCCTCCAGCAGCAGCATCCAGGTACTCACGGGCAGAATTTCTCTCTTGAGGAGGTTTGGATTATGAACCAACTCTGCATACCATGGTGAGGACAAGCAGAAATATAGTCCTGGAGGCGATCCCATGCCTCCGGGACTGTTTCATCTTTTAACTGCTGGAAACTAGCTATTTTATTCTGGAGGGCGTTGGTTTTCCCAACCGGAAAGAATTTTAGCAAGAAAGCACTAGTGCATTTGTCCCAGGTTTCTATTGCTTCACGGTCAGCATAAAACCATTGCTTCGCCTTGCCTAATAATGAGAATGGAAATAAACGAAGGCGAATGGCATCGATACTTACTCCGCGGATGGTGAAGGTGTTGCAAATCTCCAGGAAATGCTGGAGATGAGCATTGGCATCTTCGTGTGGCTTGCCGTAGAATGGGCTAGCCTGTACCATGTTGATGAGGGCTGGCTTCAGCTCGAAGCTACCATCTCCGACTGGCGGAGCTGGTCCGACACGTACGTTCTCGCTCGATGGAGCGGAGAACTCACGGATCGTCTTGGTTGCCATCCTCGATGTAGCCTGGTCAACGACGGGAAGGACTGGGTTCGTCGGAAGGAGTTGCTTCTGAGGAGGTACAACACGGGGTCGTACTTTCCTCACAAATGACTCCGGATTTTCTTGGAAGTTTGACGGTAGTTGGAAACCAGTCATGCACTGCTCTGCTCCACAAGGACCAACGAGCAGAGCAAGGATAAACCTGCTTGGGTAGTGGTACTCAACTAAGATAGCTCAAGATAAAAGTTCAAAAAATAATCTAGCCAAAGACTTCCCCGGCAACGGCGCCAGAAATGCTTGTTGGCACTTCTTACGATCCAATATCAGAATTGAGAATCCTGGTACTGGGGTAAGGAGTGTTTCAGTGGTTTTCCTTATGGCTTAGTAAAATATAGAAATATTCTGCAAGCGCACAGAATCACCGCTGTAGCACTTGACTTGGGAGTATTCCGAGGTATCGTAATTTATATTTCCGCAGGGAAGCTTTGGCAAGATTACTAGTGAACAGATATTCGAGACTATCAGAGGAGGGTACACGACTAGACACGACAGGGGATAACGGTATTGGATAGGAGTGGATATATCGGACACACAGCTCAAGGGATACTCAGGTAAGGGAGAGAAGAGATAGATAGCTGGGAGGACAACGAGAAGAGATAGAGGACTCCTGGATACTTTATCTACCTATGTCACTCTAGCTTAGAGATATAGCGGCTACAGAGCCAGCACTAGAAGATCTGGTATAACTCTAATGTCTTAGCATCGGGACAAGGGAACCGGTGGACACGCAGAAAGGGATGAGAAGGGGTGCCACTATTTCCCAACTGGGGAATCCTACGGACCGGAACTAACGTGATGGGCTACGAAGACCGAAAGGGCTGTCACCACCTCCCGGCTACCACCTCCGTTGCGACGGGAATAAACTAAGGCCACCGACTAGTCTAGGAACCACTCCTACACTAGGCAACGACTACTTACTCTGCTAGCAAGAGCAAGCAACATTGTCAATACTCTTGGTGACAATTCACCTCCAGTATGAAGCAAGATCAAAGAACCAGCCAAGACAAAGAATTAAACAAGACTACAAGCACTAGAACTATAACTGACTATAGTCTAATCAAGATATATGCTGCAACTAGGATAAAGTAGAAGCAAGATATAAATGACAAAGGCAAAGTGATAAAGATAACTATATTGATAACTCAAAGTTTTGCAAAAGGAAAAGGTAAAGGATACAAGAGCTTATACCAGAGCTTCTGAAGACGACTCCGGAACCTCCGAGGCACAGCTCGACTCAACTCTAACTCCCAACTAAACTATCCTAACTCTACTAGAATGAAAGTGGAAATGAGCTCCTTGACTTGGTGTGTGTGTGAACCAGGGGTATGCCACTGCTTAAATAGCTTGAGAAGGTCGGTTGGATGGAGTAGCGGCCAAGGGGGGCCAGGGGGGTACCCCCTGGGACTTCGGGCGAACTGACTGGTTCGGCCAAACTCCCTGGTTGGTCATCGGTGATGTGGACGGCTTCCGGCGGCCTGTACGGCTAAGGGGGATAACCGGCCGAACGTGTCGTTCGGCCGTTTCTGTCATTTCTGACCCCTATAGCACGTATTTCACAATGTTGTACCTACAAACATGACACTCACCAAAACTCGTGGAACTTTATTAGAAATAAAACCTAAGTACATGGAATGTTGCATATAACCTCATTTATTCCCGAGTATTGGTGGTCGGATTTGGGCTGTAACGACCGCCAACACCGGTCACGCTCGACCAACCCTCGAGCCTGCTGCTCGAGGGCAACCCACACCTTTCGCGAGGCCCCACTGATCAGGAGTAAGAAGCCTGGCCTGCGAAAGGGTTCGACAGGCGCTCCGGATCAACAGAGTCAGGGACAATTCGGGCGTGCTCAACGGACTTTACCCCGAACGCGAAGTTTGGGGACGCCCCTGTTGTGTTCAAGGCCGGACAAAGGCAGCTAGTGGGGGGATCCCAACGAGGGAGAGCTTTCGCGCCCTCGGTCCCTGTCGAAAGGGACCGAGCCCCGCCTAGCAAACCTTTGCAAGGGCTACATGGACGTGTCTCCGGACCACGAGCCGACTCCCAACGAACGGAGCACAGGCGTCCACTTGAACTACCCGCTAACAGCTCACCGAGGCATCCGTGTACGCTGCCCAATTCGAGGGTTGCACGAATGACCTCACCCCTCTCCCCCGCGAAGGGGAAGCGAGGGTCGCAACTCAAAGACAAGAAGCCTATCCGACCACCTCCACTCGGGCCAGGGGCTCGGGGGCTCCTTGCAGCATATCCTCCTCCTCTTATGCGCGAAATGCGTCGAAGCCGTGCAGGGTCCACCCCCCGAATTCCGAATAACTCGACATCATCCCCACAATCCGCCACATCAAATGGGGAGCGACGAACACAACCTTCGGGAATCAAAGCCCTTGCACGAGTGAACTCACTCCTCCAAGGGCTCGGGGGCTACACCCGCGGGTGCGCTCGCGCGCCCCCATGGAAGAACGTGCATAATCGAGAAGGAGTAATCCCCGCAGAAGACCCGAGAACGATCCCGCGAACCGTCATCCTCTGCCCGACTGACCCTTAGTCCGGCAGAGGCTCGGGGGCTACTGTCGGGGACAGACCCAGGGGGTCCCCTAATCATCGGGGTAATCACCCCCCGAAAAATAATCAACCACGAAAAGCCAAATCACCGGCAGCCCAGAAGGGCCACCAAGGCAGCGCGGCCCGTCACAGCCTATCACGGCCCAAAACAGCCGTCCGAGCTCGCCTGACAAGGGGACCCAAGTGGCGACCTCAGTCTCCGCCTTGCTCGAGGGCTGCGTACCCCCTCGAGCAGGCAAGACAACTCCGCCTCGCTCGAGGGCACCCCTCTACTCAACGCGGCGCGCGCCGGCGCCCCGCCCGACAACGGCATTTAATGCCCACCCCATCAGGCGGGCGCCAAAGTCAAAAGGCGATCTCTCCCCACGCCGCGCCGCTGACACCACAGAGCTCGCTGTTCCACCTGCTCCGGTCACTATGCGTCCTCACTGGTGCTGTGCGGACGTACGCGGCACTGCGCAAGGCCCTGTGCGGACTTGCAGGCGTCATTCCGCACCACTATTCCACCCGCTCCCATCCTTTCCCCCCGGGGCAGCCCTCGAATGGGCGTGAAGAACCCTCGAACGAATATATGAGCAGCGACCGAGTACAGACTCCGATCAGGCGCGGCCCGGTGATGACGAACGCCGGGTCAAATCCACCAACTCTCGGCCATTCCCTGGTAAGCCGGGCACGCCGCGCACTGTGGTCGACAGCAACCACCACGCCGACCCCTGTGCCGCCAACTCCCGTCCTTCTTCACCTGCCACGCCCTCGAATCAACCAGCGATGGGCAGCTGGACACGGATTACGGCAACGACACCCCTCGAAACCACTCCAGGACAAGCACAGGGACGGCCACGATACCCGCAGAAGCTGGGGCTCGCCATAAATCCCCTGCCAGGGTCAAGGACGATCGCACGCCTGGTGCCATGCTCTCCGGTGCGTACCCCTGTAGCACGCACAATACTTATGCTTGTAAACCCCTCCCCCCCTCTCTCTCCTTGACCTATAAAAGGGGGAAAAGGGGGGATGGAGAGAAAGAAGACGAACACACACACAATCACCGCCTCCCACGATATCGGCACTCGCCTCAATCACACTCATTTTCAGGGACTTGGAGACTCCTTCTCCTCTCCCGCCTCGCTTGTAGCCCCCCACTACAAGCACTCCGGTGCAAGATAGTACAGCGCCCCGAGCGCACTCTGCTGGACGTACGACCTCACGGTCGAAACCAGGATAAACTCTTGTCTCACTGTGCTAGCTCTTGCATCAACCGTCAGGGGACGGGACACAGCGCATTCTGTGTGGCGCTGGGGATTGGCCGCCCGATCCCAGCACCGACACCATGCCACTCACATGGTTCGAGGGCCTCTGCCCCGGGTCCATCGACTCCTGGGATCAACTCACCCAGAAATTCACGGACAACTTCTAGGGAACCTGGGCTCGGCTCGGAACCCGATACGAGTTGGTGGACTGCAAACAAGAAAAAGGAGAGACCCTGCGCTAGTACATCCAAGGGTTCTTTGATAAAAGAGCCACGATCGTAGATAGCTTCGACCGTGAGGTCATCGACTGCTTCCAAGATGGCCTCTACAATACAGAACTACACCACGAGTTCGGAAGGAGACGCCCTCATGATGTTGCCTCTCTCAGAAGGATAGCATATGAGTGGGCCGACCAAGACGATCGCGAGTGTGAGCGCTTTGATAGGCATCACGACAACTTCAACAACAATAATAGGTAAAACAATGACCACCGCAATGATTGCTCCAACAATCGTGACTTTGATCGTGACAACAAGAAGCGCAAGCCATACAACACAATTTCCACGGTTGAGCGTCCCCAGCGCAGGAACCGCCCATACCACCCCTGTGGCAAGCACACGATGGCTGAGTGCTTTCACCTCAAGCATGAATTCAACAAGCGCACACCTGCTCAAGATGACAACACTAAGAAAAAGAAGAAGGACGACGAGGATAACATAGAACCTGGGAATGAGTACCCTCAAATCGAGAATGTCATAGCAGTCCTATTCAACGGAGAGTCACTGAACCAGTCGAAGCGTGCCAAGAAGCTAACTCTCCGAGAGATCATGGCGATTGAACCAGTCATTCTTACATACCTAAAGTGGTCGAAACTCCCTATCACATTCTCTAGGACAGATCAGTGGACTAACTTCACCAATCCAGGAAGATACCCACTAGTCTTGGATCCAGTCGTGGTGCAAGCCAGACTGACCAAAGTACTCATTGACGACAGCAGCGGGCTCAACGTCATCTTTGAAAAGACATTCAAGAAGATGGGGCTTGACATCACCAAGTACTTAAAACCCACAGAGTCTCCATTCTACGATATTGTACTAGGCAACACAGCAATACCCCTGGGTCATGTCACGCTCCCAGTCACCTTCAGGACAGAAGCTAACTTCAGGATCGAGTATATCAAGTTTGAGGTGGTAGACTTTGAGACTTCATACCATGCGATTCTTGGTCGACCAGCCCTTGCCAAGTTCATGGTGATCCCGCACTACGTGTACCTCATCCTCAAGATGCCCGCTCGTAAAGGAGTCATCTCCCTAAGAGGAGACCTGAAGATTGATTATGATTGCGATGTGGAAGCTATTGAGTACACGGCTACTTCACAAGTCCCAATTCAGATGCTTGAAGTACTCGCTTTGGCAAAGAAGTTGAAGGAGGAAGACCTGGAGATCCCAAGCAAGAAGGCTGCTAGTACCAACTTGAAGCCCTCTGAAGACATGTACATTAAGATTGTCGACCTTCAAACGGGTGACTCGTCAAAAACTACTCTCATAAGGGCAGATTTAGATTGTAAATATGAAGACACGCTCATCAAGTTCCTCTGTAATTATAAAGATATATTTGCATGGAAACCATCTGATTGCCTGGTGTCCCAAGGGAACTTGTCGAGCACAAACTTAAAGTTGATGAAAATGCCAAACCCAAAAAACACCAATTAAGATGCTTTGCTCAAGATTTGCAAAAGGGCGCAGAGATTGTAAAACTACTCGCGGCTGGCTTCATCAAAGAAGTCTTTCATCCCGAGTGGGTGGCCGATCCATACTGGTCAAAAAGAAGAACACCAATGAGTGGAGGATGTGTGTCTACTATATAGATCTCCACAAGCACTGCCCAAAAGACCCCATGGGTCTCCCTCGCATTGATCAAGTTGTCGACTCAACTGCCGGCTGCGCACTACTCTGTTTCCTCGACTGCTACTCAGGTTATCATCAGATAGCCCTGAAAAAGGAGGATCAGATTAAGACAGCCTTCATCACACCCTTCGGAGCATACACTACAAGGGAGTCGGGCTAATGCCACAGATTCCAGCGCAACAACAAGGTTATTGGTTGCAATACATAGGGTTTATTGCAAGTTGTTATAGGGTGATATATGGCAACCAATTGGGGTACTGTTGCAATTTAAATAGTGTGGGTTGCAATAAGGAGAATCTATGATGACGGCGATGTGTGCGTTGTAATTAAAGTGATGATATTGCCACCCTTTTGAACAATAGTTGCAATAGTGGTCAATATCGCAACTGAAGAAAACCGTTGTTACAGATAATTTCAATTGTTGCGATAGACTCTATGATATGGCAACATGAAACTGAAGTATTGCAAAAGGATTCATAGATATAGCCACGCAAATAGATAGTGTTGCAAATGAGGGTTTTCTATTGCAACCTAAATGCGAAGCGTTGCCACGAGGCATAGTTATAGCAACGCACACCTACATCGTTGCACCATTATCATAGGTTTAGCAACATACATGAATCATTGCAACAAGGCATAGCAATGGGGCCGGTGTCCAGCTTGTATGGCCCACTCGTATGCCTCAATCGAGTGGGGGCCAGTGTCAGGTCCAAGGGCTTATTCCATCCTACGCCCGACCTTTGGTTTCTCGCTCGCGTCTTGTGTGGCGGCGTCGGTCTTCTCTCGCGGTGATCTCTTGCTGCAGCTGCCACGCGAGCGCACACCAGACGCTGCGCCTCGCCTACACCATGACGCCACACCTCGCGCGCACTCCAGCCAGCAGCTATGGACAACGCTGGGGCGCGCCCTAGCCCTAGCTACCTAGCTCGATCAGGATCGTCGAGAAGAACAAGTTCGAGTGCCAGCGCGAGACTCTTTGCTAGACGCTCGCCCTTGACGCCCTGTAAATGACTACTCTGCGCGACGTGTATGTCAAGGTATATTCAGCATCATTGATCATGCATGCATTTTTTTCTTTTAGTTACATCTATTACTTTCATGACACATTACTGCAGGCCCAGAGCTAGCTACCTAGATCACCATCCAAAAGTTGGTATTCATGTTAAATTAACATATATGGTGTGACAAGTAACATAATTTCTAATTTAGCATGAGTTTCCCCTATTTTAGAAATATTTAATTTGTTTAAATGTGGTACATTCAAATTAGTTTAAATTAACATATATTGTGTGGCAAGTAACATAATTTATAATTTAGGACGTTTTCCCCGGTTTCCAAAACATTTAATTTGTTTAAATTTTGGACATTCAAATGGATGCCGAGGATCAGAGTTGGATACTATTACCTAAGTCAGATGATAGGTGGGAAGCTGGATATAAAAAGTTCATGGAAAATGCGTTTGAGGGCCGGTATCCAGGAGAGACTGCAGCCTGTCCATGTACGAGGTGTCGTTGCATGGCATTCAAAACCAAGAATGACGTAGAAAAACACTTGTTTGACAAAGGGTTTTGTACAGACTTTGCTAAACTGAAATGCCATCGTGCTCGTCCTGAACCTGAACCTGTGTCTGTGCATGATGATGAGGATTTTAGTGAAGGAGAAGCTCCTGATGGTGGCAATGTCAATAATCTGCTTTCATCACTGATTAGTGGTGCTGTCAATGGACAGCTTATAGGTATTGAGGAGCCAAATGATTCGGCAAAGAATTTTTTCAAATTAATGGAAGAAGCGCGGACAGAATTGTACCCCAGATGCAAGGAGGCTACCAAAGTATCTTTTGTTGTGAGGCTATTTTAGATTAAGTGCATGTTCGGTATTACCAACAATGTCATGCAACAGATACTTTACTTATTCTGTCTTTTGCTCCCCAAAGGACATTGTGTCCCAGACAGCTTGGATAAAGTTCGAAAGGTTGTTCGAGAACTTGGTCTAGACTACCAAAAGATTCATGCATGTGTCAATGATTGTGTGCTATTTTGTGGGAAGTACGAGAAGATGAAGACATGTCCTACATGTGGGGAGATAAGGTGGAAAAATGCAGATTCAGAGGGGAACATCGAGGGTGGTGGTAGTGGTACAGTAAACAAAGAGAAGCTCTTACCTTGTAAAATACTAAGGTATTTTCCACTTACTCCTCGACTGCAAAGATTATATATGAACGAGGCCACATCAACATATATGCGCTGGCACAAGGATGAATTTGTGGAAGATGGTAAAGTGCGGCGCCAAACAAACTCAAGAGCATGGAAGCATGTAGATGAAAAGTATAAGGATCACTTTGCATATGATCCACGTAATGTTAGGCTGGGACTTGCATCAGATGGCTTCAATCCTTTTGGGATGTTGAATGTGACTTACACGACATGGCCGGTGATCCTAATTCCTTCTAACTTTCCACCTTGGTTGTGCTTGAAACAATCTTATTGCATGATGTCAATGCTAATTCCTGGGCCTAAATCTCCTGGAGTCAACATTGATGTCTATTTGCATCCTCTTATCGACAAGCTTCATGATCTCATGGTGAAAGGAGTTGTAACTTGGGATGTGAAGATGAAGAGAAATTTTAATCTACGCGCAATTCTACTTTGGACAATAAATGACTTTCCTGCATATTCTATCTTATCTGGTTGGAGCACAAAAGGCAAGTTTGCTTGTCCTTATTGTCACAAGGATACTGACTACTTGGTAGAAAGCATTGCTATATGGGGCATCACCGGTGGTTGTCTTCCGATCACAGGTGGCAAACCAATAGGGTTGGTTTCAATAACATGGATGAAACAAGGGAGGCTCCAGTACCGTTGGGTGGAGAAGAAGTAGTGCAGCAATACGAGAGTTTTGAGCAAGTCACTTTTTGGAAAACTACTATGGGGAAGGGAAAGCAACGTGATGAAGATGTTAGATGGCACAATTGGAGGAAGAAGAGTGTGTTTTTGAGCTTCCTTACTGGAAATCATTGCTTATACGCTAGAAGTGACCGTTAGAGACTGGCGGACCGTCCGCCCATCAGGCGTGGACCATCCGCCCCACACTAAAATCAACCGGCCAAAACTCGAACTTTTGCCCACGGACCGTTCGCCTCACAAAAGTCCTCTCAAACGCTCGGAAATGACTCTGTGTAAAAAGTCCGCGAAAACGGTCTGCCTCACAGAATTTTGCCTGCGGACCATCTACCACAACACGCAGGACAGTCCGCCTCACAAAATCCTTCGTAGAGCCATTTGTGACTTAGTCATTTTCATGCGAGTTAATATACCGGCAGACCGTCCGCTAAGCTGGCCGCGGACTGTCCGGACCCCGCAGATAGTCCGGCCCAAGCGAGGCAGACCGTCCGCCATTAGTCAGAAAAACCGCGGTTTCCATTTTCTATCTTTCCCACTTTCTCAAACGATGTTAGCCCGCATGCATGCAATGCAATAATTTGAGCAAAGTGACATTATGAAACCGTCAAGCAAATGATATTGACCCCTCTTGATAGTACGGCTATCTAGCATATAATCCGGTCAATTTTCATCCACTAAACACCGCTTGACCGGTAAAATTGAAAAACCCTATGTTATACCTTTGCCTTGAACCTTTTTTGTTCCATAGCATATGAACCGTGAGCATAGCACACCACTAGAGCTCATCCAATCCCGAGGACTAACCTATTCTCATATCTCAATGAAATTGTTAGTCCACCATGATTGTCATTAATTACCAAAACACAGTTTAAGGTCCTATATGCTTTAGCCCACAACTTGGGCTTAAGAAAGCCCAACAAATTGGTGATGCAGCACCTTGGCAGATTCTAGACGTCGACTTGTTTCGACGATTCCTAATGACTCAGAAGGAACTTTGTGGTGGGACTGGTGCCATTGGTAGCTCCTTGAAATTATATTTCCATCCATATAAACAAGCCGCAATCAGCCTCGTATGCATCCTGAGCGTCAAATTTACTGTGGGCTGCTCCTGGACTCTGAGGTGGACTCGAACTTGAGTTTCTTTGGGCCTCCACCTTGGGGACTCGAATCGGTTTAGCCTCATGCCTTCTTCTTGACTTGGAAACACTTGTTGATCTCCTTCTTCTCGATGCCATCCCCTCAAGCATGGTCATATGCATGGACGTCATGATGGGGACTAGGTTGCCCGATCTTTCGTCAGCTGAAGGACAACTCATTTTGGGCGAAGTGCAACACACCAATCCGGCTTCAAGTCAGCAAACTCGAACCCTGTAATCTTAGCACCACGACTCCTCTGGTTATGAACCATGTCACAACCCAGTTGACCTCGCCAAGAAGGCTAATCCCTGCCTGTGAAACAAAGAATACAAGCAAGAACTCGAAAGAACGCTGCTCTCAAAGGAGGTGACAAACTGCAGATGTATGATTAAGCACAAAGTTTGGGGTTATATGAACCGATGAAGGCAAAACTATTCTCGACAGATTAATCTAAACAAAACTCAAGTTTCTAAGGCGCTAGCTGCTGATTTTATAAGAGGAGGGGCGTCCTAGGGTTGGGGACAACCAGGGGCGGGACGCCCACAACTTGGGCATAAGAAAGCCCAACAAATTGGTGATGCAGCACCTTGGTAGATTGTGGACGTCGACTTGATTCGACGGTTCCAAATGACTCAGAAGGAATTTTGAGGTGGGACCAGTGCCATTTGAAGCTCCTTAAAATTATATTTCTATACATATAAAGAATGTTGCAATCGGCCTCCGTATGGAACCTGAGCGTCAAATTTACTGTGGGCTGCTCCTAGACTTCGAGGTGGACTCGAACTTGAGTTTCTTTGGGCCTCCACCTTGGGGACTTGAATCGGATTAGCCTTGGGCCTTCTTCTTGACTTGGAAACCCTTGTTGGTCTCCTTCTTATCCATGCCATCCCCCAAGCATGGTCATATGAATGGACGTCATGATGGGGACTAGGGTGTCCGATCTTCCGTCAGGTGAAGGATAACTTGTTTTCGGTGGAGTGCAACACATGGATCCGACTTCAAGTCAGCAAACTCGAACCCTGCAATTATAGCACCACGACTCCTCTGGTTATCAACCATGTCACAACCCGGTTGACCTCGCCAAGACGGCTAATCCCTGCCTGCGAAATGAAGAACACAAGCAACAACTTGAAAGAATGTAGCTCTCAAAGGAAGTGACAAACTGCAGATGTATGATTAAGCACAAAGTTTGGGGTTCTACAAAGCGATGAAGGCGAAACTGTTCTCAATAGATTAATCTAAGCAAAACCCGAGTTTCTAAGGTGCAAGCTACTGATTTTTTATGAGGAGGGGCATCCTAGGGTTGGGGACGACCAGGGGTGGGGTGCCCACAACTTGGGCTTAATAAAGCCCAACAAATTGGTGATGCAGCACCTTGTCAGATTCTGGACATTGACTTGTTTTGACGATTTCGGATGACTCAAAAGGAATTTTGAGGTGGCACCAGTGCCATTGGAAGCACCTTGAATTTATATTTCCATCCATATAAAGAACATCACAATCGGCCTTCGTATGCAACCTGTGCGCCAAATTTACCGTGGGCTGCTCCTGGACTCCGAGGTGGACTCAAACTTGAGTTTATTTGGGCCTCCACCTTGGGGACTCGAATTGGATTAGGCTCAGGCCTTCTTGTTGGCTTGGAAACCCTTATTGATCTCCTTCTCCATGACATCCCCCATCCATGGTCATATGCATGGACGTCATGATGGGGACTAGGGTGCCCGATCTTCCGTCTAGTGAAGGATAACTTGTTTTGGGCGGAGTGCAACACACCGATTCGGCTTCAAGTCAGCAAACTCGAACCCTGCCATTTTGCACCACGACTCCTCTGGTTATCAACCATGTCACAACCCGGTTGACCTCGCCAAGAAGGCTAATCCCTGCCTGTGAAACAAAGAACACGAGCAAGAACTCAGAAGAACGCTGCTCCCAAAGGAAGTGACAAACTACAGATGTATGATTAAGCACAAAGTTTGGGGTTCTACAAACTGATTAAGGCAAAACTGTTCTCAACAGATTAATCTAAGTAAAACCCAAGTTTCTAAGGTGCTAGGTGCAGATTTTATAAGAGGGGAGGCGTCCTAGGGTTGGGGACGACTAGGGGTGGTGATGAGGACATCTACTCTCAACAATCCTCCATTGATCGTTCAATGTCCAATCACTAAAGCTCTCGCGCGACAATTGAATTTAGAGGTGAGCTTGTTCCTAAGTACTTCTCTATGTGATTATGAGAATAGATTGCTACCTAATGATTATATTGTAATTAGGAATCATGGAGAGGACCAGTGGATGATTGGAGAAGGGCGTCAAGGTGGAGAGGACCAGCAAGGGCGTGCAAGTCAAGATACAGGCCCAAATCAACTCGACTTCGAGTCCACCTCGGAGTCCAGGAGCAGTCAATGCTAAATCGGACGCCCAGGTCGCATACGGGCTTGGATTTGGACGTTCTTTATATTCTTGGAAAGCTAAGAATATAATATTTGCAATGGCATTGGTCTCATGTCAAAATTTGTCCGAAGTCATCAGAAAATCGACGAAACAAGTTGACGTCCAGAATCTGTTTCGGTGCTGCGTCGCCGTATTTTGGCCTTTGGGCCGTGTATGGTGTTGAGCCCAATAGGGTCGCATCCAGGGGGGTCGACCACGACCCTAAACTCCTTAAAATAGTAGCCACCACCCAAGTTAGGGTTTGGGATTTTCTTAGATCAATTCTGTCAAGAACAGTGTCACCGCTCGTCGGTTTGTGAGACCCCAACTTCGTGAGTTTAATCATGCATATGCAATTGTGTTGCAATCTTTCTCATTCTTGCTTGTGTTCTTCGATTCGCAGGCAATGATTAGCCTTCTGGGCGAGGTCAACCGTGCAACGCCGGTTGATAACCTAAGGAGACGTGGTGCTGCGATTGCGGAAATTTGAAACGTGTTGTTCGGAAGCCAGATCAATTTGAGTCGCGACTCCACCAAATCAAGAGTTATCAGAACCTTTCGGAAGATCGGGCAACCCTAGTTCCTATCAAGTGGTATTCAGAGACAGGTTTACCGTCCGGTTCGTCCTTTCACCTTTGTCCTATAGTCCAGAAAATAGCCCTAAAAAATTCCGCTGTCCTAGTACCCTTTTAGCCTTTGCAATTTCGTTTCAGATTTACTTTGTTGAGTTTGTGTCCGTGGTTGAGTCTTGTTGCTGGTATTAGGTCGTGTTCGTAGATGTAGTTCAATCACCCTTTGCTGTGCATTGTTTGTTTCCGCCGCTATCCCATCCACCATTACCAGATTACAAGTCATGCCACCCCATAACTCGACTTGCCCTCGCTAGCCGCCTTGTGTGAACTCCTGCCGTGCAAGCCCTAGATAGGTTGACTTGGAAACCCTTGTTGGTCACCATATTCTCCATGCCATCCCCAAGCATGGTCATATGCATGGACGTCATGATGGGGACTAGGGTGCCTGATCTTCCATCAGGTGAAGGATAACTTGTTTTGGGCAGAGTGCAACAAACCGATCCAGCTTCAAGTCAGCAAACTCGACCCCTGCAATCTTAGCAGCACGACTCCTCTGGTTATCAACCGTGTCACAACCCAGTTGACCTCACCAAGAAGGCTAATCGCTGCCTGCGAAACAAAGAACACAAGCAACAACTCGAAAGAACGCAGCTCTCAAAGGAAGTGACAAACTGCAGATGTATGATTAAGCACAAAGTTTGAGGTTCTACAAACCGATGAAGGCGAAACTGTTCTCGACAGATTAATCTAAGCAAAACCCGAGTTTCTAAGGAGCTAGCTACTAATTTTTTAAGAGGAAGGGCATCCTAGGTTGGGGACGACCAGAGGTGGGGCGCCCATGACTTCGGCTTAATAGAGCACACCAAATTGGTGATGCAGCACCTTGGCAGATTCTGGACGTCGACTTGTTTCGATGATTACGAATGAATCAAAAGGTATTTTGAGGTGGGACCGGTTCCATTGGAAGATCCTTGAAATTATATTTCCAACCATATAAAGAACGTTACAATCGGCCTCCTTATGGAACCTAAGCGTCAAATTTACTATGGGCTGCTCCTCGACTCCGAGGTGGACTCGAACTTGAGTTTCTTTGGGCCTCCACCTTGGGGACTCGAATCGGATTAGCTTCGGGCCTTTTTTCTTGACTTGGAAACCCATGTTGGTCTCCTTCTTCTCCATGCCATCCCCCAAGCATGGTCATATGCATGGACATCATGATGGAGACTAGGGTGCCCCATCTTCCGATAGGAGAAGGATAACTTGTTTTGGGCGGAGTGCAACACACCGATCCGGCTTCAACTCAGCAAACTTGAACCCTGCAATCTTAGCACCACGTCTCCTCTGGTTATCAACCGTGTCACAGCCCGGTTGACCTCGCCAAGAAGGCTAATCCTTGCCTGCGAAACGAAGAGCACAAGCAAGAACTCGAAAGAACGCTGTTCTCAAAGGAAGTGACGAACTGTAGATGTATGATTAAGCACAAACTTTGGGGTTCTACAAACCAATGAAGGCGAAACTATTCTCGATAGATTAATCTAAGCAAAACTCAAGTTTCTAAGGCGCTAGCTGCTGATTTTATAAGAAGAGGGGCGTCCTAGGGTTGGGGACGACCAGGGGCGGGGCGCCCACAGCTTGGGCTTAAGAAAGCCCAACATATTGGTGATGCAACATATTGGCAGATTCTGGACGTCGACTTGTTTCGAGGATACCTGATGACTCAGAAGGAATTTTGAGGTGGGACTGGTGCCATTGGAAGCTCCTGGAAAATATATTTCCATCCATATAAAGAATGTCCCAATCGGCCTCTGTATGGAACCTGAGCGTCAAATTTGCTGTGGGCTACTCCTTGACTCCGAGGTGGACTCGAATTTGAGTTTCTTTGGGCCTCCACCTTGGAGACTTGAGTCAGATTAGCCTCGGGCCTTCTTCTTGACTTGGAAACCCTTGTTGGTCTCCTTCTCCATGCCATCCCCCAAGCATGGTCATATGCATGGACGTCATGATGGGGACTAGGGTGCCCGATCTTCCGTCAGGTGAAGGATAACTTGTTTTGGGCGGAGTGCAACACACTAATCCGGCTTCAAGTCAGCAAACTTGATACCTGCAATCTTAGCAGCACGACCCCTCTGGTTATCAACTGTGTCACAACCTAGTTGACCTCACCAAGAAGGCTAATCCCTGCCTGCGAAATGAAAAACACAAGCAACAACTCGAAAGAACGCAGCTCTCAAAGGAAGTGACAAACTGCAAATGTATGATTAAGTACAAAGTTTGGGGTTCTACAAACCGATGAAGGCGAAACTGTTCTTGACAGATTAATCTAAGCAAAACTCAAGTTTCTAAGGCGCTAGGTACTGATTTTTTAAGAGGAGGAGCGTCCTAAGGTTGGTGACGGCCAGGGGTGCGGCGCCCACAACTTGGGCTTAATAAAGCCCAACAAATTGGTGATGAAGCACCTTGGCAGATTTTGGACGTCGACTTGTTTCGAAGATTCTGGATAACTCAAAAGGAATTTTGAGGTGGAACCATTGCCATTGGAAGCTCCTTGAAATTATATTTCCATCCATATAAAGAACGTCGCAATCGGCCTCCATACGCAACCTGAGCGTTAAATTTACCGTGGGCTGCTCTTGGACTCCGAGTTGGACTCGAACTTGAGTTTCTTTGGACCTCCACCTTGGGAACTCGAATTGGATTAGCCTCGGGCCTTTTCTTGACATGGAAACCCTTGTTGGTGTCCTTCTTCTCCATGCCATCCCCCAAGGATGGTCATATGCATGGACGTCATGATGGGGACCAGGGTGCCCGATCTTCCATCAGGTGAAGGATAACTCATTTCGGGCGTAGCGCAACACACTGATCCGGCTTGAAGTCAGCAAACTTGAACCCTACAATCTTAGCACCACGACTCCTCTGGGTATCAACCATGTCACAACCCGGTTGACCTCGCCAAGAAGCCTAATCCCAACCTGCAAAACGAAGAACACAAGCAAGAACTTGAAAGAACGCAACTGTCAAAGGAAGTGACAAACTATAGATGTATGATTAAGCACAAAGATTGGGGTTCTACAAACCGATGAAGGCGAAACTGTTCTCGACAGATTAATCTAAGTAAAACCCAAGTTTCTAAGGTCCTAGCTACTGATTTTATAAGAGGAGGGGCGTCCTAGGGTTGGGGACGACCAGGGGTGGGGCGCCACCAACTTGGGCTTAAGAAAGCCCAAGAAATTGGTGATGCGGCACCTTGGCAGATTCTTGACGTCGACTTGTTTTGACGATTCCTGATGACTCAGAAGGAATTCTGACGTGGGACTGGTGGCATTGGAAGCTCCTTCAAATTATATTTCCATCCATATAAAGAACGTCGCAATCGGCCTCCGTATGCAACCTGAGCGTCAAATTTACTGTGGGCTGCTCCTGGACTCCGAGGTGGACTCGATCTTGAGTTTGTTTGGGCCTCCACCTTGGGGACTTGAATCGGATTAGCCTCAGGTCTTATTCTTGACATGGAAACCCTTGTTGGTCTCCTTCTTCTCCATGCCATCCTCTCGAGCATGGTCATATGCATGGACGTCATGATGGGGACTAGGGTGCCGGATCTTCCGTCAGGTGAAACATAACTCGTTTTGGGCGGAGTGCAACACACTGATCCAGCTTGAAGTCAGCAAACTCGAACCCTGCAATCTTAGCACGATGACTCCTCTGGTTATCAACCGTGCTACAACACGGTTAACCTCTCCAAGTAGGCTAATCTCTGCTGTTGGCGGTCGTTACGGACCGATTCCCGACCTCCAACCGAGTATAAAATAAACACAATGGAATCACACACCGTAACTATAGGCTTTATCTCTGATCATTCCCACAAGTTTTGGTGTTTATTCGATTCCAGGAGGCATATGACTAAAGTTGAGGAAAAAGGCACATGGAGTGATAAGTTCGGCCGAATCCCGAGATTCAACCAAACTCCATCCTTGAACCTAGGACGTGCCACGACATGAAGACATGAAACCCAGCAGAACCCTGGGCTTGGATGGACCGCCACAGGTGTCATCAACACAAACCCAATGAACCGGAGGCCCGAATCCAACCCGACGAAAGCCCGCCAGAGGCCTCCAACTCAGTCCAGACCCAAGTGCTGACCTACAAACCGCCTCAAGAGCTGGACCAACACGTGATGGAAGTAAAGGCGGTGCAGCAGTGGGCCAGGACCAATTCGGCCGAATGCCAGGGTTCGGCCGAATCCAAGAACCGCCTCAAAACCGACCCTAAGCAAAGATACAGGCCGTAGGACTTAAGGTCGGTGCACGTGGCAGTTCGGCTGAACTCCCTGGTTCGGCCGAACCAAGGAATTCGGCCGAATCAGCCGAGCACCAACCTGAGGTGCCTTGGCTGCCACTATGCTTCCCACCTACCCTGGAGAACATGGTTATAGTAACACCAACTTGTGTTACTATAACTTAATAAATGTGTTACTAAGTCTCATAGTAACACATCTTGTTAGCGTTACTATGTTTGATGTTACTATAGCCTGACCTATTGGAACACAATATATGTGTTCTTCCATATCCAAAAAAGTGTTACTACTCTGTAATATTTTTCTAGTAGAACATTTGTCATGTGTTACAATGATTCTCTTGTGTAACATATATTTTTAGCTCTAGTAACACAAAATGTATGGTGGTAACACTTTGTGAGAGCATAGTTTGGAAATTTATGATCTTAAGGTTTGTAACACATTCTTTATCTATTGTAACACATCCAAAATTTCAAAAAAAATTATTTTGTGCTGGTATATGGCATATATTGTTGAAATGGAATTTTCTGGGGGAGCATGACATATCGCAGGATCACATAAACAAATATTTCAATAATCACATGAAGCTCCATTGGTTACCGTAAGGAAATAAACATGGTACTTGTTCACATCATGTAAAAGTATATTTACACAATGGACAGTGGATTGTACTAAGTCTGTACTAGTGTAAATGTAAATATGTAATATTCATATATGCATTGCTTCTCGGTCCATTCTTGTGCGCATCCAAATATACGACTTCAACCATTGGTCATTTTAACCTAGATAGAGAAAGCTAGTTGTGAAGTTAGCCATTTCAACCTGTCTAGAGAAAGCATATTTATATATTTATGCCTAAATTGGGATAGAATATGATACTATGGCCTTTTAGAAAGCAATGTTTAAGTACAACGTAGCTGTTTTATAAAGCATCTACATTACTCAGAACTTCATAGTGTAAGCTCAAGTCAAAAGCACTACTATAATGTTTCAAGTGAAGGTGATTCATGAATAGAAATGTCTGCTTCATCATGGCAGGAAAGGCTGCTTCTGTGATCTGCAATGCAAGTTACATTCCCATTAGTTCAGGATGATAGATATGTGCCTTGGATAGTCAATTCTGCAAGAGAAACAAAATCAATGACCTCATATAACATATCGAGACAGTCAGTGAGATAAAGCTAGAGTCTCCTACTAATGCTTCTGATCCTTCATTGCAAAAATCATTTACCATGCATAGTATATAATAATAGTACCTACTATATATACACCACAACAGCATAATTGGATTATGTAGCAGCTTCTCATTTCACACCAAGGGAAATAACATCCATGTGCATTTTTGGATCCAAAATAATGCAGAGGCACAAGCTTGACAGAAAAGAGAATATAATTGGTTAACAACCCAACCTAGTCCACCTAACCAAAAGATATAGGAGGGCCATATACTTCCCACTGAGGCTGAGCTGGAAGGAACATGAAAACTCACATGAAAGTTTTGCAAATTTCTCATCACTAACTATCTCTAGAAAAATACTCTGCAGGTTTTAGTAAACCTAGCACTATCTATTAAATATGAGCAAAGCAGACGGGAAGCAAACCAAGACACAACCTTTAGGCAAGCAACCAAATAAACCTGTATTTTGAACAGAGATGGAGCCGGAAAGCAAATGCAAGGCATTATTATTTATTAACCCTCACCTGCTGTACGGTGCTGTGCATAGCCTGCAGAGAGTAGACACCATCAGATCAGGAGCATCTGGAAGCGCCTAGCAGCATGCGAAGCAATAGATGTTTTCCAACGCTAAATGCCACCTTCCCTATCCATTTAAAGAAATGACTGCATACCATCAATGAAAAAAAATAAAGGAATAAAGTTCTGATATGAAGGTAACGAGGGACAGAGTATCAGGGACTCAATTACTTTGCAGAAGTTAGACATTTCACTCAATTTTTTTCCTAGCAGTCAAATGCTACCTCCGATTGATAAAATGTGAGAAAATATGTGATACGTTTTCTATCCTGCCAGAAAAAGGCACATTAGGGGAAAGTAATTAATTTCCTACCGCTCATAAGAATTCTATCAACATGTAGTGGGCAGACTAGATTTTCTTCAATCAATAACACTGCATAGTTGAATGGGCAATGGGCTAGGACTGTATGTATACTTGGTAATGACATCCTTTGAACGGGAATAGGTATTCATCCTGCGTAATCATCCCGAATAAAAATTAAACAATAATGAATCGGCCCCTGTCCAACTAAAAGATGATTATCTAAAATCTCGAACAGCCAAAATCATGATCCAAATGAATTCTGCTAATAGGGGCGAGATATTGCTTACCACTGAAGTCCTCGAACTCATCTGCAGAGAATTGTACGCTGAACCTGCTGGAATTTAAAGCGGGTGGATCTGGAGTAGAAGGACCGGATCCACGGGAAGAGGAAAAGCCTGTAATAATTACACTTTGAAGGGGAGGGCGCTTGGGGATGATCCTCTTGAATCCTTCGGAGTGCTTGGGGGTCGGAGGAGAGATGGGAGTTGGAGGAGGGGTCGCCGCCTTGCAGGAGAGATGAAAACTGAACTGCCGGCTTTGTCTCGCGAATAACCAATCTAATCTAATCTAAGTTATTAAAAGATGCTCTGGTTTGCTCTTCTCCCGTTGCTTCCCGCCAAAAACTTAACACGTGTCGAGCTGCGGCGCACTCACGCGAGCAGCCGCGCGTGGAGAGGGCGACCGCGCGGGAGAGAAGATGCCAACGGACCGGGAAAGCGCGGGAAACAGAGGGAGAGGCGGCCTGCTCTCCCGCCCGCAAGGCCCCGCGACCTTATCCTCAGTCCTCACCCCTCTCCCATTTTCATCCACCTCTCTCTTGTCTCCTATCCCTTTCACGTTTGGATGCCAGCAACAAAGGAAGGCAGCGGCGCTGAGACTGGGACGGGACCCCTCGGCGTGGTGGTTGGATGGCAGGGTCAGGTCCCCTCAGCTTGGAGGCCATGTTCCCTCCAAGCAGAGGCCGGGGTCCTGTCGGCGCGGATGCGGTCGGCTCCCCCTCCCCCTCGATGCAGTGATGGGATGGTGGTGGTCAGGTCCCCTCGGCGCGGCGGCAGCTGGCTATCCTTTGCCCGGCGGGCGGACGGCGGTGCCAGGTCCCCGCGACGCAGTGGCCGGGTCTCCTCGGCACAATGGCAACCGGGACCCCTTGGCGCGGCAGCGGCTGGCTCACACTCAGCGAGACGGCCGAGCGGTGGATGTGTCCGGGACTCCCTCGGCCCGGCGTACATCACCCACGTCGAGGCTGCACGGGCGCTGGGTGCAGCAAACGGAGCCGCAGCCTCCTCCAATGGTGGGCTCATCTTATCTTCTCCCCTTCCTCTCACGTATGCCTGTTGCATCTGATTCTCTTCCTCTAAATTTCTCTCTCTCCGTCTCTCGCGTCCTAACATCGACAGCGGCGACGGGAGCAGCGGCTGGGCGATGTCTCGAGCGGATGGTGCGGCGCCATAGCCGGGATGCAGCTCGGATCCCACCTACGCTTCTCCTCACTCGAGCGGCGCTCGAAATCCTAACAGCTGCCATCTCCCTTCCCTTGCCTTTGCCTCACCACGCGCTAGAGTGAGCTGCCGGCATGTACCAGCGGCACAGGTTTGCCTACTCGGAGTAGAAGGCACATGCCGTTGGGGTTCGGCTGCTGGCATGCATGCCAATCATTTTAAGTTTCGGTAGCTGCAGCTGGATTTTGGTGACTTGGTGGCTGCGAACACAACACTGTGGGGCCCCTAGACCATGGGTACCTCTCCTAGATTTAAGTTTTATGTTTGTATTTGCATATTCATCCTTTTACAAATCTCAGTGATTATTTGTCTTTCTGCATTTTTATTTGACATCTAATAGTGTTATTTATCAAACCAATCACATCCTTTTAGAAATACTCATCCTGGAAGTTAGTATGTAAAATCCGTCTGCCATCCAAGAAGAAAGAAAAGTATGAGCCAGATTCATGGGGTGTTTGGTTCCACGGACTAAAACCAAAACGGACTAAAATTAGTCCCAAAACGGACTAAAGATCCAAACCCTTGGGACTAAAACCCCTAAAAAACTCTTTAGCTTCACAAGAGGAGCTTATAGGGACTAAAACCACTACTTTTCCACTGGATGCCCCTCTCCCACCCGCCGGTCCACTTGTTCCCTTTTTAAGTCCATGGGCAAAGTAGTCTTTGCGCAAGCCATTAAAGCAATTTTAGTCCCTTCTAGTCTAGGGATCCAAACAGCAATTTTAGTCCCTAAGAGACTAATTTTAGTCCCTTGGTTTTAGTCCCTAGGAACCAAACAGGCCCTCAATGGGTAAAGGTCGCATTGGGCCTTGTTTAGTCAGGTAACTCACGTCAGTTTTGTATAATTTCCATTAATTTAAATTTCATGATTCAGTAAACATTTAGATTGATTTGTTGAGTTTCAACTCCTGTATAGAACATTTGTTTCTCATTAAGGAAACAATTCCTTTTTTTCTGAAGACACCATCCAACCAGAAGTCGAGCTCTCCTCTGTAGAAACAATAAACTGGTAAACATGCTTTTTTACGTGGAAATTTGTAATTCTTTCTTGATTAATGAAGTTTTGAGCGTTGATAATCACAGTGTGTTTCATAACCATGTGCTCTATGTCTTGATTATCCTACTGTAGTTAAACTGCAAGTTGAACTCATCCTTTTTATGCAATTCATAGTTATATATGTGCATGGCTTTTGACTCTGAAAAAAACTCTGGTGACCATATAATTATCGATTTCAGGCAAGTTCTTGAGGTAGTGGCTGGATGCAAAGGAAATGCAGACATAGAAAGGCTTAAGTAAAACTCTGTACCACAACACGTGCAGGTAAGCTAACAGTGTATCAAGCTGAGAACTTATAGGGACAACATATGTCCCTCATGCCTATGGATCTCATATGTATCAAATACTCACCAAATGCTGATAGGTTTTTCTAAATGTTAGAGATCATTTTGCTGATATTGCTAGCTCCAGCTCTGTGGTTTCTCATGTGTGTGATCTGCTCAACCTTGGAGCCTCTTCTTTCCCCATGACCTTGACGCATCTGCAAATGCGCAGCTTGAGAGTGGTACCACTGTGCAGGATAGCTGAACTACAGAGCGAATGGCTTTTGAAACGTTTCCATTTGTACGTTGCTTGGCTTCATGCTCCAACTTCGAATTTGGCCATGGAATATTATTTGGCTTTCTATACTTCTTTTCTTCGATCATCTCCCAAACCACCTATGCTACGAGCCTCTGAACTGTTAGGTGCATTCTAACTTTGTACACCCCCAACTGGGGATATGACCTGAACTTATTCAAATAGAGTTTTTCTCATATGGAAACAGATTTACAGAAAATACAGCTATAACTTCGATGGATAATATCTTTCTTCTAGAACTGTTTAAAATAGTTAATATATGAGTTTATCCGACACCAAACAAAATATAACATGTGAATTGGACCATTTTACAGGAAGCGAATGGCTACAATGCTGCACTTTAGAACAATATATTTTGCGTAGCACATTACAACAACAATGGAAGTATCTAGATATCTAACAATGGAAGTGTATGGTGTTGGGATATATTGTAATTTGTAATATTCTTTGATGGATTGAATAAGTACTATTAATAATTTGTTGGTGTAATTTCATATTCAAAGTTTCCCGATGCAGCACAATATAATATATATTTGATTCCTTAATGTTTATATTTGATTCTCAATATGATAGGGCGCGCGAAGCGCGCCGGATGGTCTAGTCCGGTAAAAATTGCTGCATGGTGGGCGTCGGGAGCTGCCAAGGAGGTTGCAATTGTTGTATTTCTTTTCTTTCCACGTGGAGTGGAAAGGGGTGAAAAAAACAATAGTGGAAAACAACTGGGTCATGAAATTAGATGGAAAATAAAGTACTAATTTGGTGCGTTTTCAACCATTTTATAATGTAAGGGGTGGTATATGCTATGCATAATGTATAGATCATGTGGGTCCTTTCAATTCATGTTATGTATCAACATAGTGCTTACACCATATTTCATTTCTCATTTTTTTATGGTTGACATACATCTAGTAAATAAGTACATGTATTAGTCAAATGGGTAGGTTAAAAACCTCACACTACTTTTCTACTTTTCTCACTTGTCTCGGCTCACTTTAGCATAAGCATATATGACCACACATCCTGTCGTCCCTATCTCTTCCTTTGATGGATATCCTAGTATGGCGTGGCCACTACCCATTAACACGGGATCACGGTGATGTCGACGGTATGTGAATCATAAGGCCAACGTGGTACTGATTAGGAATGATTGTCTGATATGATCACAAATATGGGACTTATCTAGCAATAGCATAAAAGGTGTACCACGTGATCAATGTTAGTTGGTATGGGTCCGTTGGCAGTGACGTATTGATCAACGCATGACCCACCTACATTAACATGGATGGTATTGATCAACGCATGACCCACCTACATTAACCATGGAGGGTTGTGTCCGGTGACCATCAAGAGTTGACGTGGTGCCCACCTAGTAGCGAGGAGGAAGGGGTGTGGGATGTACCACTATTGGTAGATTAGAACCCACCTATAGTGACGTGTTAGTGGTGCGGTATGGCCACTAGTAGGCCCTGTTTGGCAGAGCTCCCAGAGCTGATTCTCTGGTGAATCCAGGAGGAACTCTGCCAAACGGTTTTTTCAGCGAGAAGTGATTCTTTGCTGATTCTGAGAAGTGATTCTCTGAAATGAACTGAGGGGCTGAGAGCTGAAAAAAGTAGCTTCTCCTAATTCTGTAGAGTGATTCTTCATCCTGATTTTGATAATTTATGCTAGGGAATTTAAGAGAATCACTTTCAGCCACAGAATCACTTCTCTCAGAGAATCAGCTCCCACGGAGAATCAGAATAAGATGGAGCTCTACCAAACGCTCGTAGTATACGCATGGATCAGCTATGAGTGATGAGCTATTGAGAGCTTTAAATGGGGCCCACCATGTAGAGATGTGGAGGGATGTATAATGTGACAACTTTGGCTGTCTTTGTTTTTCTCTCCATTATATAAACTAGATTATAATTTAAGGGTAATAGCGTAAAAGTCTATTATGAGACTATTTTAGGAGACTACTAATAATCTAAAATAAATCATTCATTTGTGGTTTTATAATATTCTTTTATCATACTAACTATATATTATAATTCAGTTTATATAATATAGAGCAGAAATAAAATGATCTTAGTTCGATGAAGGATCCACGTGGTGCGAGCCACGGGGGACACGGGTGGAGCACGACCTTCGTGCACCCGAATTTTTTCAGCTCTTCGCTTTTTTTTTGCCACGTATGGGTACTCCTTTTTTTTCCGAGTGCACGACTCGCCTCTTTTTGTTCGCACGGACGGAGTGCCTCGATTTTTTTGGTTGGTTTTTGCTAGAGGGGCCGGGAGCTCCAGTTTTCTTCTGTTTTACCAAACTGCTATGTATGAATTTCGTCTTAAATATATAAAAAAAGATACAATAGATAAAAAATTCGCAGAAGATTCGTATCCTATGATCTGGTTTTAAGATATGATACTGTTTAGAAAATACATCGTATGTACACTACCAGAATCATCAATATCTGCACCGGGTGGGAAAGCCCTTTAGCACCGGGTTTCCCACCCGGTGCAACTAAATCGAGGCTAAAGGGGTACCCCTTTAGCACCGGGTTGAATAACCGGTGCTAAAGGGTCCCTTTAGCACCGGGTGCAGCCACGACCCGGTGCTAAAGGGCCTGCCCTGCAGCGCCTTTAGCAGGGCCTTTAGCACCGGGTCGTGGCTGCACCCGGTGCTAAAGGGCTTAGATTTTTTTTTATTTTTTTCCAGACGCCATGAATGTACTTTTGTTTTTGTTCTTGTTCTTCAAGAACAGAAAAGGAAAGAAGATGATGACCGATAAATAAGAGGAGAAAGAAAGAGATGAGTAGATAGCTCAAATTATATTACAATATCCAAGATCTAATAGGGATTGGATTACAACATTAGAGATCCAACAGAGAAATTTAATTACAAGACTCAAGATTCAACACTCAGCATTTCAATTTCAACCACGAGCACCTTCATTACAAGACTCAAGATTCAACACTCAGCATTTCAATTTCAACCACGAGCACAAGACCCACCAGCACGAGCGCGGCTTCTTGCGCCGCCCAGCAGCCAGCGCGCCAACCAGCCTGCCTTCTTGCGTGCCTGCAGGGAACCAAGAAACGAAGTGAGAAGAGGAAGGGAGAAGAAAAGAAGAGAAGGGGGCGAGGCGAGGAGGAGGGCCGGCGGTTTTGGGGAAGACGAAGTGCTGCGGGAGCGGGGGCCGGCGCGAGGCTATATAGAGCCGGGGCATTTAGCACCGGGTGCAGCCACGACCCGGTGCTAAAGGCCCCCCTTTAGCACCGGGCCTTCCCACCACCCGGTGCTAAAGGCCCTTTAGCACCGGGCCTTCCCACCACCCGGTGCTAAAAGGCCGTAACTGGCGCCAAATGAAAATTGGGAGCCTTTAGCACCGGATTTTAGATCAACCCGGTGCTAAAGGCCCCAAATTTTCGTTTGGCGCCAGTTTCCAAACCGGCCTTTAGCACCGGTGGCTACTATTTGGGAATCTTATAAATATAGTTTTTAATATATAGTTATTAATACTTGTTTTAATTTAGTTATTAATACCTATTAAAAATATATATTAAATAAGAAAATCTTATAAATTACTAGAAAATCTTATAACTTACTAGAAAATCTTATAACTTACTAGAAAATCTTATAAATTAATAGAAAATCTTATAAATTACTAGAAAATCTTATAAATTAATAGAAAATCTTATAACTTACTAGAAATCTTATAACTTACTAGAAAATCTTATAACTTATTAGAAAATCTTATAAATTACTAGAAAATCTTATAAATTACAAAAATTGATAACTAAATCAAAGATTTTGGAACATTAAATGGTCTCAGATGAAAAAGTCATGAATAGTAAAATTTCATATCTCATCAAGATCTACAATCTTTATTTAAGTCATTTTTGCATTTGAGAAAGTGGTAGTATACATTGTTCATTAATCCTAGATTCACTCACATAGTTTCTAAAACTTTGTTAGAGACTTGTCAAATTTGTACTACATGTTATGACCCATTTTGAAAATGACAAAATGACCTAAATAAAGATTGTAGATCATGATGAAATATGAAACTTTGGTATTCATCACTTTTTCATTTGACATCACCTAGTGTGAAAAAAACCTTGGTTGTAGTTCTCATTTTTAATTCAAAATTTGGATTGTTCAAACACGAGAAGATTTTTCAAAATAATAACATTAATAAGTTTCATAACTTGATAGAGTATGATTTTAGGAATTTTTAGGAAGAAAAATGATCTTTTTTGAAGTTTGTACGAGGGAGAACGACTAGTTACAACTTTTATACAGAGATTAAAAAGAAAAATTGTTCTTGTTCATCCAGTGACGTGGCTCGTGTGCGCCCGGTGACGGCCGAGCAGCATGAACACAGCGCCTAAGTGTTCAGCTGGCTCGGCCGGGGGAGACATTAGCACCGGGCCGTGGCAAGACCCGGTGCTAATGTGCACACTTTAGCACCGGGTGCAGCCAGCAACCGGTGCGAAATGGCCTCGGCACATTAGCACCGGTTGCTGGCTGCACCCGGTGCTAAAGGGGGCGCATTAGCACCGGGTCTTGCCACGACCCGGTGCTAATGTGTCCGCCATGACACCCCGCAGCGCCGCCCCCGCTCCTAGCCGTTAGACCCGGTGCTGAAGCCCCATCAGCACCGGGTCCAAAAATGGCCGAGGCGGAGGAGGCGGGCGGATGTGAAGGATTCTGGTAGTGGTACGATCCTGGTTTTAATAACTTATAGCTGAGAGTTCTTCCCCTTTCTGGATCGTGGCCATTATACGACATGGGTAGCAGGGTAGATCGTGTCTCAAAACTCCATGCTAATCGGCGCTTTTTTTGCTCCATATTTTTTGCATGTATTATTAACCTAATAATTTGTTTACCGAATCTAGTACTTACTTCACAGCGTTGCTGGCGGTATTGCTCCATCTCTTATTTTTCTCGAGTTGGAATACCTAGTACTTGATTTGTTGATTATCCTGTCCTGGAAATGATAAGCAAATATATATATATTGGTGCTTGCTGGTACCGAGTACTACTTTCCTACCGAAAATAGGACCACCTCGATCCGCTATCAATCCCCAATATATTAATTGTATATTAAATACTCATAGCTCATCATCTAATTAATAGATCCATTTTATAGCTAATGACTAATGAATTCCACCTCAGCTAGTAGAACGTGGTAACACTCTTTCATATGTGTTACAGAATACCATCATCTTTGTAATATTTAAGGTGTAACATTAGTTTTGTGTTACAATAATTGTTGTCTATAACACAAATTGACAAAACAAACGCTATGTGTTACAGTGCTCGTCTGTAACACATAGTTTTGTGTTACTATAAAACTTCTTTGTAACACAACCATAAATGTGTTACTAAAATATGTTACAATATCTATGCTTTGTAGTAGATGGAGGTCCAATATCTATGCTTTGTAGTAGATGGAGGTCCTCGGCCCCTGCACAAGACACAACACAAGAGAGTTAGGCTTAGCGAAGCGCTGCCACTTGTATCATTAGAAGATAGGGAGAGAGGAGAGGTGAGCGTCCCGGAGAGGAGGCGGAGTGTCGGCCCCTTTTCCGGCTGTACCTCTACGGATGCGGCTCTGCTTCGAGTAAGATCCGGGTCGTGTCTGGTAACTCTTGTATCTCTCTCTGATTAATTGAGCATTCAGTTCTACTTTTATATGCTTGCTTGTTCTTCGTTCAATGCTTAGTTGATTGGTATAGCTGTATACTGGTTGCTTGGATTGGGTGCTTATCTTTCTATAGGAGATAAGTATTAGTTGACTAGTGTAGGCGCGGTCCCTAGACTTGAGGCTAGCTTAGTTTGCCCCTGAGTCTGCGGAGGTGGTAGTCGTTAGGTGGTGACAGCCCTATACGGCCTTTGTAGCCCATCACGTTCATCTCGGCTTTTAGGATCCCCCAGTGCAGGATAGGTCACACCCCTCTCTCGTCCCTTTCTGTGTGTGGTAGGTTCTGTTGTCCCGAAGCAAGTATCTAGCTGTACCTTCTAACCCGCTCAATTAATCAGTAGAGTGCTTCTACCAAGCTCGTGCCCTCTCTACCCTCTTTGTTGTTGTCATTCACTTCGTCCACTCCATCCCATTACCCTTGGATAACTTAGTTTAGAATTAGTTCAATTCTCGTTCCCCGTGGAAATCGATACCTTGGAATACTCCCGCGTGAAAGCTACATCGGTATCCATCTGCTTGCGAATTTATCTGTAGGCCATAAGGAGTGCCAACAAGCTTTCTGGCGCCATTGCCGGGGAATGGTAGTTGTTCTGATTCTGAACCCAAGTTGTCCGTGTACCCCCATCATCCACCATCCATATGGATTCCACTCTTACCTTACGTCAACATTCGGCTCCAAAGGGCGATTGTTTGGAGCCACAACCATCATCACATCCCATCCACACACCCGACTATGAGCTGCGTCCCGGTTTCATAGCCATGGTTCGAGAGTAAACGTTCTTAGGAATGAATGATGAGAGTCCATACGCGTATTTCCGTGAGTTTGAGCAACTATGTTCGTGTCTCGTCATTGCGGGCATGACACAAGAGACGCTTAAATGGAAGCTATTCTCGTTCCCATTAACAGGAGGAGCAAAGAAATGGTACTCTCTAGCTGTCGGAAATATGGAAGGGAATTGGGAAACCCTTAGTGTCAAATTCTGCCTAAATTTCTTCCCAGCTTCCAAGGTAGCCAGCCTCCGAATCGAAATTCTTACCTTTAAACATTAGAGGGAGAATCGTTAGGAGCTGCATGGGTCGTTTCAAGAAAATTTTGGCCTCGGGACCGGAACTAACCCTTCCAGAACCTGTTGTTCTACAACACTTCAGCCTTGGCCTCTGTCCCGTAGCCACCACTTTCTTGAACTCCGCTTCAGGTGGGTCATTCTCTTATGTGATTCCTAGTGAAGCGAGGGCAATCCTGGATCGTATCCTGGATGACACTCCCTACACTGGAATCTATGATGAACTCCCCGATGAAGAGAAGCAGCCTGAGCCTGAACCTGGAGAGCCTATACACCCACAATCTAAATCATTCAGCTCTTCCATTCCATTAGAACCCGAAGCTCATTACGAACCACAACCATACTCTAGTCAGGACCATTATGATCCACTCTACACCACTCCCTACGATTTTGACGCTGATCTATTCAATGACATTGGGAGTGCAGCAAGTTTCCCATTGGAACAACGTGTAGAGCAAAAGATCAACCTCCCGACAAGGAAGAACTTGAATATCAGAGAGGTTACGTAGGACGTGTCTCTGCTATCATGAGTCGGGAATGGCTAGAAGAGGCTGAAGCCTCGACCGTGGTCGTTAAAATGTCCAAAAGGATCTGAAGGATATTTTGCAAAGTCATGGGCATAGACAAGGAAATCAGGTATGACCCGAGCCTTGGAATCAACATAATCACTAGCTCTATAGTGCGAGTTCAATTCCCCGATGAACCATGGTCATCATCCCAGAAATGCCTAAGGTTCACGCCGGGAAGAATCTTTGACTGTTTGGGGATCTTGCGGGTCACACCCGTTAAGATTAGCGACCCTAAACTGTTCCTGGATTTCCATGTCTTTGACCTTGTCGACGATTTATGTCGAGCACGTGTGCCTAGGGGTATCCCATGGAGTAGATTTGTGGGTCTCGTCGAGTTCTAGGAACGACAGTACACAAACAACACAAAGATTTAGACAGGTTCGGGCCGCGAGTAGCGTAATACCCTATGTCCTGTGTGCTTGATTGTATTGTACGTATGTTGAGTTGTTTTGAGGGGGTCGCTGCTCCTCCTTATATATTCGGGGAGCAGAGTTACAAGTCGGTTACACAAACTACTCGTATACAGCAAGGATTATTGCAATAAGGTAATTTATCATGTATCCTATTCGAATACGAGTAGTTTCATTGATTGACTACACCATCCTGTACCATAACCGGCTAGTCCGAAGTAGTCGGAACAGAACTCTCCATATCGAGTAGTTTAATTCCTTGGATGAGTGGCCCTAGGGATCCTGGCTCCACAAGCCCCCGAGCATCTTGCGCCTTTGCTTCAAATCTTGAATCTTTTCTAATATCTTCGAGTAGTTGGAGCTAAGCCCAAGACGCTCAAATCTCCTCTGACGAGTAGTTTCATTAGAGTGCATCTTTTAGATGCACCCAATGAGTGTAGCCCTCGAGCCTCCGAGTACTCGTTAAGTAGTTGGAGGTCCAAGAAATCAATCTTGAATTTCACTTGAATGGTTTGCACCGAATAGATGCACTCATTGGGAAAAACCCCCCAAGCTTTTAGTAGTTTTGTTAAAACTAGTCAAAGGTCTTGAATTAAACATCATAGGCTTAAAAGAAATTGTATTCTTCAAATGCAGCCCCCGAGCCTACGAGTACTTTTAAGTAGTCGTTGGGTCGAT
Source organism: Echinochloa phyllopogon (assembly GCA_033239725.1). Taxonomy (NCBI): domain Eukaryota; kingdom Viridiplantae; phylum Streptophyta; class Magnoliopsida; order Poales; family Poaceae; genus Echinochloa; species Echinochloa phyllopogon. The sequence continues at coordinate 30,969,466 of BTCW01000014.1, read as the reverse complement.
CGCGGCTCTCTTTACTTATTGCGAGCAAGGGACGCTAACATGTACTCAATGATTGTTACCTCTCGCGCGTACTTTTCGAGCAATCTCATAAGCATAACAATCTTCGAGTTGTTTCCAAACGTATAAATTGATCAGCTATAGTTTTGTATCTAGGAGTGCTTTTGTTAAAACCAGTTGAAGATCTTTTTCCACAGCTTGCCTCCTCAAATCTCAGAGGGAATCAAATCCCGGATTATCCGCTAACAGCCCCAAGCTTTAAATCAAAAAATATCTTTGATTTGAAGATCTAAATAATCTCCAGGAATCCGTTGTCGTTGAATCCGAGATTTTCGCTGACAAAAACTAACTTAGGAATGCAAAACCATTCCTTGTAACAGAATGCGATACACTGGAGATACTGTTCCAAACAGTAAATCTAACCGAAGGTTATAAATCTGGAGTGAGACCTTCATTCGTTTCGCAGCTTTGAGCGCAACACCATTACCTTTCTTCTTCGCATCGTAGCTTCCTGAGCATTTACAATTTCCTCTGTTCCCATCTCTTGTGAATGCGAGAAAAAACAAAGTCTTAACTCGCTCCGCAACAATGGGCCAAAACAAAACTGACGCAAAAAACACTAAGAAGGCCACCTCTGCTAAGCCTGCGAAGAAGAAAACACCAAGGAAAAGAGTTTCCTTAGTAGATCCAAACACAAAGCCAAATTGCAAGACCCATCCTTCTCCCGGCGATGCTTGGATATATTGTACTGCGAAGGAGGGAGATCTCCATGACCTGATGGTGCAAGGTTTGCTTTTATCCTAGGAAACTCTTGAGTGGAGAGCTTGCTTTGATTTGCAATTTCCTACTGAAAACACAAATGAAATTCCTTTGTTCGTGTCTTTCTGTGAGCGTGGAGTTGGCTTTCCAATCTCCTCCTTTTTCTGCGAGCTACTTGACTTTGATAAGCTCCAACTGCATCATCTGAATCCTAATGGGATTCTGAACATCGCTATTTTTGTTCATGCTTGCGAAACATTCCTTGGCATCAATCCAAATCTTGCTCTATTCCGCACCCTCTACTATATAAAGCCAAACCCAAATTTCCAAAGGATGGAGGTAGTTGGTGGAGCGGGAATTGAATTCCGCCAGAGAATGAAGGAGCAGTGGTTTTCCATGCCACTCAAGGAATCATGTGGAGATTGGAAGTTCGAGTGGTTCATAATCAATGAGTAGTCGAAGACGAGTACTTCATCTTTAATATTTAGTAATCAATGTACTTTGTTATACACTAATCCTATTCCTGTGTAATTGTAATACAACAGGGAATCATGGAAAAAGTTGCCCTGTGAAGGATGAATGGTATCCCAGGGATCTATCAAACTGGAATACGAAGCCAACTGCTGAAGAAGCTAAGGATGTGCCTGCTTTGTTAAAGCGAGTACAATCCTTGAATAGTAAAGGCTTGACTGGAGTAGGGATAGCATTCAGCTTCCTCAAGCGGAGAGTCCAGCCACTCCAGGAGTGCATCAACTTTGGGTACAAGTACGAGGGGAATGCAGATCCCTCTCGGATGGTGCCTGAAGAGTTGTCGGATGAGACAATGTTGATGCGCCTGTCGCGCATGTTTGCTGGTGTGAACAACAAGAAGCCATTCATCGCCAAGGAGTTCTGTAAAGGTCAATCTCCTAGTTCTGTAAGTACTCGCAGCCTTTGTAATTTAAATTTGAGTTGTTATAAGCATGCATCTAGATGTTGACTCTTCTGGTATAGTCGGCTACTGATTCTGATGTGCCAATTGGTGGCCTTTCTCCACAAGATTGGGAGAAGTTCGGAAAGAGTTCTTCAGAAAAGTCAGAGCCATCCAATGAAGAAATCGAAGCAGGTGCTGACAGTATAGAAGAACTCGCAGCAGTATCAGAAGAAAATATAGCTGCCCCAGATGACAACCAAGTAAATCCTCAAGGTAAGGGAATTCCTCATAATAGAATTTGAGTACTTTATCCCTTCCGCCATTTGATTTTCTTGCACTTTTTCTGAAAAATAGAGGGTACGGAAATAGTACAAGCTGTTCCTGCGTGGGTAAAGCGGAAAAGAACTGCTCGATCTCGATCAGAAACCCCATCAGGAGCGTACGTTCCTGGAGCAGAAGAAGGTCAGCGAATCAAACTCTCCAAATTCATTACCGCCGTGCAAAGCTCATGAACCACAAGTGCTATGGCGAGTGGTACCACAGGGAGCACAACCAGCTCCAAGGTGGGTGTTCTAAAGTTGAAGAAGTTCAACTTCAAACCAAAAACCACTGCGCTTATAAAGTAAGTATGTTAAATCAAATATTATTGCAATTGTGCTGTCATTCAGATACTTAAATTGCTTCCTTTGTGAAGAGCTCCATCCACCGTACTTGCGGGCGCACTACAAGTGCACCAAGAGCAACAAATGAAGAGAGCGGAAGAAATAGAGCACGTTGTAGAGGACGTGACCCATGTTGCCGCTGATGAAAGTGGCGGAATTCCAAAGTTGAACCAATCGCCAGAAAAGAACTCGACTGACAGCAATCTAGCCCCAGTAGCAAGCCCAGCGAAAACCAGAAATCAAGGAGGCACTGACAGGCTGCCATCAATTGTGGATGTAAGTCATATTGCACTTGCTTTGAATTTGTCCTTGAAATCCATATGAATAACACTTGTGCAAATCTTGAAGGTTGATATGGGGACTGAAGAAGTCGCCAACATTATTATTGAAGAAAGTACTCCACAACCTGTAACACCCTAAAATAGCCTATTTAAAAATTTCTAGTAATTAATTGATTATTTAATGCCTCGCTCATATTTAATATAGTTAAATAAATAATTTCTGAGAATTAAAATCAAATATAAGGTATAGAAACATTTTTGCTGCATTCATGCTGCTGCATTGAGTTTTGTACTGCTTGTGGTTCAAATGAGAGTTTAAATTTATTTAAATTCGAATTTTAATCACTTTGTTTGGAGCCCTAGAAAAGTTGTTTCAGCTAGAGTCCACCTTTGCCCCCTGAACTCTTGCTTTAGTCCACTCTCGCCCCCTCGTCTCTTTCTCCAGCACAGTTTTCCCCCCTGCCTTCTCCTCGGCCCAGCAGACGATCCGGCCCACAACGCTTCTCACCCCTTCGCCAACAAAGTCTACTCTCCCTCCCCCGACTTTCTCTCCCCGTTCCGCTTCGGCCCGCTCCGCGAGCTCAGCGCCAGCGCCAGCCCAGCCCCTCTCTCCCCTTCGCGAGCCCACTGCTCCTCACCAGCCCAAGCCGCTCGGCCTAGCATCTTCCTTTTCCCCGTCCAGCCCAGCTCGCGCATCCCCGCCTGCCCTTGGCCCACTCCCCTCGCCAGCACCCGATTCCGCTCATGGGCCGCACCCCTGCGTCAGCCCAACACCCCGCGGCCGCTTTCCCCCTCTTCCCTCTCGATGCCTTGTGGGCCACCCCCATCAGCTCCGTCTTCCCCGCGACGACAGGCACCGCCGGAGTTCGCGGCCAGCGCGCGCCGGGACCTTCCTTCCCTGTGCGACCGGACGATCCCGTGGGCCCTCCCGAAGCTGCACGGAAGCTTCCGCGCCGACCTCCTGCCAAAAATGAGTGCTTTCCCGCATGGAAACCGGCTCCTCCCAAGGAAGGCGATCGCGGGCCGCCGCTCCTCCTTGGCGTGCGTGCCATGCACACCCCGCAGCCCCGAGCTCCTATAAAAGCAGAGCCCCGGGACCCCCAACCCTCACCTCGCCTCGAGCCTCCCAAACCAAGCTCTCCTGTTCTAGCATCGCCGCCGCCCTCCGACCAAGCGCCGTCGCGCCAGCGATCCCCGCCCGTGGCTGCGCTCGGCCTCGATTGACCCCACCTCGACCTTCACCGCGTGGTAAGAAACCGCCCGAGCTACTTCCCGCTGATCCCCGTGCTCCGTAGCCTCTCCGCCCTTGCTCGCCGGCGCAAGCCGCCGCCGGTCGCCGTCGGAGTGCTGCCTGCGCACCCTCCCCTGCAACCAGGACCCCCTAGTTGTCTTCGTAGTGTCTCCCTGAACCTATAGCACCAACCCCCGTTCCTAACCGACCCCCGACGAGTGCGTTCCGCCTCGCCGGAGTTGGCTGCCCGCCGGCCGCCGCTGCACACCACACACATCGCCTCCCTCCCCGTCATGAACCTCCTGGTGCACTCGCCTTTTCCCGAGGAAGCCATAGGACCCGATCCCGTCCCAAACCGAGCTCCCTAGCGCGATCCCGGCCTCGCTCCGGCGAAGCGCCGCCGCGGAACCCGCAGCGTCGCCGCCGGCAGCTTCCCCCCCCCCCTGCTCGATCTGTTTTGGATCGTCGGATCCAGATCCAGCGGTTCCCAGCTCCCCTAGTCGCCTGGTCAAACCTGACCATACCGGTCAACTCTGACCGTTTTTGCTAAAGAGCCCTCCTGTTTCCGTCTAATCAATCCGCAGTCCACTCCAATAGTAAAAATATTTACAACCAGGTCCTTTCTTCGCATTTAAGCCCCTAAACTTTTGAAAAACTTAACCCGCCGTCCTGTTTCGGCTTATTTGCGCGTTAGCCCTTCTATTTAACATGTAATTACATATAGGTCCTCGGTTTTCCACAAATAAGTCCCTGGAAGTTTCTGAAACTTACCAACAAGTCCCTGAACCTTAGAATCACCATAACTTTCTCGTTTTAGCTCCGATTAGTGTGATTTTTGCGCTAACGTGTTCGTAGCGAAGCGTAGATTATTTCTAGAACCCTCTTTTGTACTGTCTCTACTGTTTGGTGTACTGTTTCTAATAGAATACTTTTGTTTGCATGTATTGGCTTGTCTGGATGTTTGTGTGGTGATTCGTGTCCAGTCGGTGAGCCGCTGCCGTTGGAGTTTGAGTACGAGGACTTTCAGGAGCCAGACTCGCAACAGCACCTTGAGGAAGGCAAGTTATAGCACGGACAATCCTTGCTACCTATCCACTTGTATTTAATCATTTATTTCATACATGCATGTGTCTAAATTGATGTACCTTTAAGGTTGTACCTAGTCTTTTTTACCCTATCCTTGATAACCTTGGGTCTATGCATATGGGTAGAACTTTGCTATGCGCAACTACTGCCACCTTTACTTAATTGTTAACTTTGATATAAAGGTTCACGTCAACTTTAATGTTAAAACTTGCTTTTTAGCAACATGGATCAGGGAGCTAGGGCGTGTGCTTCGTGCTTGGCCCTAGTGTCTCCCTCTAAGGACCGGTTCTTAAAGCGGCAACCCAGGAGCCTATCGCCACCGCCAGGACTATAATGGCTCTGGTCTTGGACAAGTAGCTTGTACGGTTCTAGCTTGGCAGTGGTTACCGACGGGCCGACGGCGTTGTGGGAGGCAAGGCGCGGGGTGTTTTCCCGATTCCACCGAGGACGGTAGCCCCATCGGCTAGGACCCGTTAGACCCAGTCCCGTGTTGGGAGTCTCACGGATTGAGAACTCCGCACGTTGCGCATTGTTGGGTGGATTCCCGCGCTCTGGACGCCATCGACCCCCTTACGGTGGACTCCGTAGGCATACGTCGATCTCGGTTCCTAAGGACTCACCACCTTTTAGTACCCCAGCGGCTACTCTCTTGTTAGGGTGTCTTGTGAAAAGACTCGTAGCGTCCCTATGCGATCACACCTTGGAAGTGTGGTTTGTGAGGTCTGATCCACCTCCGCGTGGTTGGGTGCAAAGTTCCTTTGAACTTCTACGCGACTGGTGGGTACAAGGTGAAACCTCTGCAGAGTGTAAATCTATCATGATAGCCTTGCTCAGGGTCACGAGCGGCCTGGATCCTTTTTTATTAGAAGATGGTATTTATTTATGCTTAATGTCACTTACACATTATTAATTGGGTTACAACTGGGATTCATACACTTGTAATTTGGATAATATTAAAATGAACCAACTAAAAGTGCTAATGCAGTTAAGCCGTGTCTAGCCTTTTTGAGCCTTCATAACCCGTGCTATACTTGCTGAGTAATTGTTTTACTTACACTTGCTATTTATTCAACAACATCCCAGATGGGTAACAGATTGGGATGTGCATGAGTCTGCTGCTGAGTTTCCAGAAGATCTACCGTACTATTGAGTTTTGTTCTCCCAGTCACAGTCCCTGTGCAGTGCGGCTTCATTTAGAGAGAGTTTTTAGTCTTCCGCTGTTTTGGTTAGTTTATTTTTGATGCACTCTGATGTAAAACTCTTTTTATTTGAGTAATATATTCAGCATATGTTGTTTGTTTACCATATTTGTTTGCTATATGTGTACTGTGACTTCCTGGGCACACATAGGGACCAGCATTGGACTGGTGGGATTCATTAGAGTATGCCCACCCCAATCGTGATCAGATCACCTGGCAGAAGTTCCATGACAGCTTCCGCTCTCATCATGTGCCGAAGGCTCTGATGATCCTGAAGAAGAAGGAGTTCCTGGCGCTGAAGCAGGAATGGATGAGTGTCACCGCCTACCGTGACAAGTTCATCGAGCTGGCCCGTTACGCTCCAGAGGACGTGGCCACGGACAGGAAGAAGCAGACCAGGTTTCGTGATGGCTTGCAGGATGCTCTACAGTACCAGCTGATGTGCACCAAGTTCCCCAACTTTCATGAACTAGTGGACGGCGCCTTGATGCTGGAACACAAGCGTCGTGAGATAGAGGAGAAGAAGAGGAAGTTCCAGGGTCAGCAGTCAGGGGAATCAGCAGATGGGGAGCCAGCAGCGCTTCCAGGGCCAGTCCAGCTTGCTGAGTCGTGGCCAGTACCAACAGCGCCCCCAGTACCCTCAGGCACCATAGCAGCAACGATTCCAGAATCAGCTGGAGAATGTTCCAGCTCAGCGCAACCCGGTGCAGCCAAGTCCTGTTCAGCGCACCGGCCCAGTCAACACTACACCAGTGGGTCCGAATGTGTGCTATCACTGTGGAGAGCAGGGGCACTTCGCCAATGTCTGCCCCAAGAAGACTCAGAACGCCGCTGGACAGAACCAGCGGGCCGGACAACAACAAGCTCAAGCAGGCCGAGGTCCGCAGAACCTCGCTAGAGGCAAGCTCAACCACACGGGTGCAGAGACTATCGAGGGAGCTACTGACGTGGTTGTTGGTACGTTCCCTGTCAACTCGACTCCTGCAACCGTTTTGTTCAATTCTGGAGCTTCGCATGCTTTCATATCCGCTGCTTTTGTGAAAAAGAACTTAGTGGTTGTAACACCCTGCCCTCCACGAGCCGCCCCGCACAGCCCTTCCGAGGGGCGCGCACGCGTACACATAGCACCCTGCTTACACTTTCGTCCTCGCTTCGTGTAAAAGGGTTAACCCGAAGGTGCTATGGCTGGAAGACAAAGGCATATAAGTTGCCTCCACCCTTGCTCAAGTAGCAATGTGGCACTAAACATGTGCATCCCGCACTAATGGGCCACTACCGGGCCATACAAACTGGGCCGGGTGTGACATACACCCCCCTCAAAGAACCCGACGTACTCGTCGGCGCAACTCACCCACCCGGGCAAATGTACAGGAACGTTCCCCCTTAGCGCACGATCGTACGTCCAGTGCCGGCGCCATAGTCCATGCCGTATGCCCTACCCGGGCCATACGCGCCATGTGCCCTATGCCCGCACACTGACCCGTACGCGCAACCGCGAGGGTCGGCTCTGATACCATTTGTAACACCCTACCCTCCACGAGCCACCCCGCACCGCCCTTCCGAGGGGCGCGCACGCGTACACATAGCACCCTGCTTACACTTTCGTCCTCGCTTCATGTAAAAGGGTTAACCCGAAGGTGCTATGGCTGGAAGACAAAGGCTTATAAGTTGCCTCCACCCTTGCTCAACTAGCAATGTGGCACTAAACATGTGCATCCCGCACTAATGGGCCACTATCGGGCCATACAAACTGGGCCGGGTGTGACATACTATCAACTCAACTCCTGCAACCGTTTTGTTCGATTCTGGAGCTTCGCATGCTTTCATATCCGCCGCTTTTGTGAAAAAGAACTTAGTGGCATTGCTGCCGATGAAGAATGCTATGCTAGTAAGCTCACCACGGGGGAACAGCGAGCCACTTTACGCTGCCCCCATATCACCATCACAATAAGGGGGGTAGATTTCGAGGCACGTCCGATAGTCCTGGCGACCCTTGGGTTTGACTTGATTCTGGGTATGAGCTGGTTAACCAGATATGATGCAGTGATCCAGTGCGCCAAGAGAGCAGTACACCTGACAGCTGAGTCTGGTGAAAAAGTGGAGTACCAGGCAACTAGTCCCCTGGGGCATAATCAAGTCAACCGAGCCGAAGGTGCAGCACCTGAGGACATCAGAGTAGTGAGCCAGTTCCCGGATGTATTTCCAGATGAATTGCCAGGTATGCCCCCAGAACGCGAAGTTGAATTCGTTATTGAACTGAAACCTGGCACTGCACCTATAGCCAAGAGGCCATATAGAATGGGAGTAAAGGAACTAGCAAAGCTTAAGGAGGAGTTAGACGCATTGCTAGCCAAAGGGTACATTCGTCCGAGTTCTTCACCATGGGGAGCACCGGTGTTGTTCACGGATAAGAAAGATGGGACACAAAGGTTGTGTGTGGATTATCGAGCCCTCAACGAAGTGACCATCAAGAACAAGTACCCGTTGCCAAGAATTGACGATCTGTTCGATCAGCTGAAGGGAGCTTGTGTGTTCTCCAAGATAGATCTTCGATCGGGCTATCACCAGATGAGGATCCGCCCATCAGACATACCCAAGACCGCTTTCACCACTCGGTACGGGTTGTATGAGTTCTTGGTCATGTCTTTTGGATTGACCAATGCTCCTGCATACTTCATGTACCTGATGAACAGCGTGTTCATGGATTACCTTGACAAGTTTGTGGTGGTATTCATTGATGACATTCTGGTCTTCTCCAAGGATGAGGAAGAACATGAGGAACACTTGAGATTGGTGCTGCAGAGGCTCCGAGAACATCAACTGTATGCTAAGCTGAGCAAGTGTGAATTCTGGTTGAAGGAAGTGACATTCTTGGGTCATGTGTTGTCCAATGGAGGAGTGACAGTCGATCCGAGGAAGGTCAGTGATGTGTTTAGCTGGAATCCGCCTCGGGATGTGAGCGAAATCAGGAGTTTCCTTGGGATGGCCGGATATTATCGACGGTTCATTGAAGGATTCTCCAAGATTGCTAAACCCCTGACGGCATTATTGGAGAAAAATGCCAAGTTTGTCTGGACTGAGGAGTGTCAAGCCAGCTTTGAGGAGTTGAAGAAGAGACTAACAACAGCCCCAGTGCTGGTTCTGCCCGACATAGCCAAGAGCTTCTCTATCTACTACGATGCATCCCGTCTAGGACTGGGGTGTGTACTCATGCAGGAAGGGAGAGTCGTGGCTTATGCATCAAGGCAGTTGAGGAAACATGAGCAGAACTACCCCACACATGATCTAGAGTTGGCAGCTGTGGTACATGCTCTGAAGATTTGGAGGCACTACTTGATTGGTCACAAGTGTGACATCTACACTGATCACAAGAGCCTCAAGTATGTCTTCACTCAATCAGATCTGAACATGAGGCAATGCCGATGGTTGGAGTTAATCAAGGACTATGATCTGGAGATCCACTACCACCCAGGAAAGGCTAACTTGGTGGCAGATGCCATGAGTAGGAGGAGTTATGTGAACAAGATCACCGGTCACTGTCTGCCAGCAGAGCTCAGCTTAGAGTTTGAGAGGATGAGTCCGGGATTTGTGACCAGCATCACAGAGATGACGGTAGAACCGACTCTGGAGCATGAGATCCGAAAAGGTCAGCTTGGGGATGAGAAGATCAAGGAGATTGTGGAGCATGTTGCTCTAGGAAAAGCCCCTGGTTTTCGAGTGGATGATCAAGGAACCTTGTGGCATGGGAAGAGGATTTGTGTACCCGATGTGGTGCAGATCAAAGATACAATCCTGAGAGAGGCACATGACTCAGCTTATTCAATCCACCCAGGAAGTACCAAGATGTACCAAGACATCAAGGAGAGATTCTGGTGGTATGGATTGAAGCGTGATGTAGCAACCTATGTGGCTCTATGTGACACATGTCAGAGAGTCAAAGCTGAACATCAGAGGCCAGCAGGTTTGCTCCATCCCTTGAAGATACCTGAATGGAAGTGGGAAGAAGTTGGTATGGACTTCATCACGGGTCTGCCTTGCACTCAGAGAGGATTTGACTCCATCTAGGTGATTGTGGATCGCTTGACCAAAGTGGCACATTTTCTTCCAGTGAAGACCACTTACACAGGCGCCAGGTTGGCAGAGCTGTATATGGAGAGGATAGTGTGCTTGCATGGAGTGCCCAAGCGGATAGTGTGTCATACCCGGATTTACACAGAAACCCGAATGCTCCTATATGTGTGCCCAGGAAGTCCACAGAACACATATAGATGACAAATATGATAAACAGAGTACATATGCTCGAATAAAATGGTTTTACATCAGAGTTTGACTCAAATAACTAAATAAAACAGCGGAAGACTCTTTATTAACTCTCTCTAAACGAAGACGAAGACGAAGCCGAAAGCCATAATCCACAGGGACACCGACTGGTTGAGCACAGCTAGTAGAATGGCAGATCTTCAGGAAACTCAATAGCAGCAGTACCATCTAATCCATCTGTTACCCATCCGGGATTTTGTTGAATGGCAAGTGTAAGTAAATGTCTTACTTAGCAAATACAACACGGGTAATGAAGGCTTAAAAGAAAGGCTTGACACGGCTGTACTTCGTTAGCAAATTTTAGTTGTTTCATTTTAACATAAACCAAGATTACTACAATTAAGTGAATCCCAGTTGCAATTCCCAATTAATGAAGTAACGGTGAACATTAAGCAATAATAAATATCACCTTCTAATCAAAAAGGATCCAGGCCGCTCTTGACCCTGAGCAAGGCTATCATGATACATTATACACTCTGCAGAGGTTTCGCCCTTTACCCACCAGTCGCGTAAAAGTTCAAAGGAACTTTGCACCCAATCACGCACATCAACACTTCCGAGGTGTGACTGCATAGGGACGCTACGAGGCTTTTCACAAGACACCCTAACAAAACAGTAGCCGTTATGGTACAACCTAGGCAGCATGACCCAAGGCACCGAGATTGACTGACGCCCATGTCGCAACACGAGGGGGTCAATGGCGTCCAAGCGCGGTAATAAACATCAACAATAAAATAAATAGCGCAACGTGTGGAACCCCCGCCATACGGAAGCTCCCAACACGGGACTGTGCCTCACGGGGACATAGCCAACGGATACTCCGTCCTCGGTGGATCAAACCATACTCTCACCCATGCTTCCCATAACGCCGTCGGCCCGTCGGTAACTACTGTCAAGCTAGAGCCGTACATGTTACTTGTCCAAGACCAGAGCCATTATAGTTCCAGCGGTGGCGACAGGTTCCTGGGTTGCCGCTTTAAGAACCAGTCCTTACGGAGAGACACTAGGGCCAAGCATGAAGCACACGCCCTAGCTCCCTGATCCATGTTGCTAAAAAGCAAGTTTTACCATTAACATTGAAGTGAACCATTAAGTCAAGATTAACAGTTAAACATTGGTGACAGTAGCTGCGCTTAGCAAAGATCTACCCAAATGCAATAACCCAGGGTAATCAAGGTATAGGATAAACAAAGCTAGGAATAACCTTAATAGGAACAATTTAGACACATGCATATGCAGTAAATAATGTAAGGGTGTGTTTAGGTAGCAAGGATTGTCCGTGCTGTACTTGCCTTCGTCCAACTGTTGCTGCTGCACCTGCTGCTGCTGTTGGTCCTGCTCCTCGTAACCCTCGAACTCAAACGCGTACGGCTCACCGACTGGACTCAAACATCAACACACAAGCATCCATACAAGCCAGTACATGCAAACAATATTAATCTATTAGAACAGTACACCAATCAATAAAAACAGAACAAAAGAAGGCTGAAAAACTAATCTACGCTTCGCTACGAACACGTGAGCGCGAAAATTACTCAAATCGGAGCTAAAACGGAGAAGTTATGGCTTTTCTAAGGTTCAGGGACTTGCTGGCAAAGTTTTAAAAGTTCCAGGGGCTTATTTGCAAAAACTTAGGGGCTAAAACATAATTTTATATAAAAACAGGAGGGTTTATTTGCAAATTAACCAAAACAGGACCTCGAGTGCTATTTTTAAATAAGGCAGGGGGTTTTCTGCAAAGATCAGGACTTAATTGTAATTATGTTTGAATAGATTTGGACTGCGGGTTAATTTTGAAAAAGGGCAGGGGTTCTTTTGCAAAACGGCTACAGCTGACTCAGTTGACCGGTATGGTCAACTTTGACTTGGCTCGGTTGACTTGATCTGAGCCGCAGGATTAAAATCGTCCGGCTGAAATTAGATCCAGAGGGGGGGGGTCACCGGCGGGGAATCGATGAGGCGGCGCCGCCCGCGGGTTGCGGCGGAGCTTCACCGGCGATGATCGATAACGAGCTAGAGGGCTCGGTTCGGGGTGGGGATTGGCGCTACGCACGCGCGGGACGACGGCGAGTTCGGCTGGGTAGGTCTCGTCGTCGGGGACACGGCAGCGGCGGCGCGACGAGGAGTAATGGCGGCGGCGGCTCCGGCGAGGGCGATCCAACGCGGGGACGGCGCTACAGAGCACGGGGAGGGGCGAAACTTGGTGCTACAGGCGCGTGGGGTTACGGCGAGTCGAGTGGAGGGGCTCTCGTTGGTGGAGACGCGGCAGCGGCGGCCGGCGACGACGAGCAGGAGCGGCGGACGGCGTTGAGAGGCGGCGGCTCGCGATTGAGGGGGATAGAGAGCAAGGAGGGGCTTAGGAGCACTCTTACCACCACGCGAAGCTGCTCCGGCAGCCAATTTGGTCGGAGCGACGGCGAGACGACGGGTCCGCGGCGGCGCAGATCTCGGGCGGCGGCGGTTCGGGCGGCGGCCGAGCGGGGAACGCGTGCGGGACGGCTAGGGTTCGATGAGGGCCGCGGGGCGGAGCAGCGTGCTTTTATGGAGCGGCCGGAAGGAGTTCCAGCGGTCCTCGGCGTGCGCGCCCGTGGCCGTACCGGACTCGAGCCAGAGTCCGGCTCGGTCGGGAGGTAGGAGGTAACCCTGACCAGTGGGACCGCTCGGTCAGCGGCTGCGGTGCAAGGCGGGCCGGCCTGGCTGCTGGGCCGCACTGGAGGAGGGAAGCGGGGCGCTGCGCTGGCTGCAGGCCGTGTCGCTGGGCCGGACTGGGCCGAAAAAGAGGAGGGCGGCTGCCGCGGGAGGGGGAAGGCGAGCAGGCCGGTGCGGGGAGGAGCAGGCCGCTGGGCCGGGCCGAAAGCGGGGAAAGGGGGTAATGGGCTGCTGCAGAAAAGAAAAGAAAGAGGGCCAAAATCGGACGGGGAAAAGAGTTTAGGGAGGGAATTCAAACTCGGGCCGCTGCAACTTTTCTAGAGCTCCAAACACAGCGATTCAAATTCGAATTTAAACAGAATTTAAATTCCAACTGAACCACACACAAACAAAACTCAATGCAGTCGGCATGAATGCAACAAAAATGTTTCTAACCTTATATTTAATTTTATTTCCCATAAATAATTTATTTTCCTTAGATAAATATGAGCATAAAATTAAATAAAAACAATTTAATTACTAAATTTTAGAATAGGCATTTTTAGGGTGTTACAAACCTACCCCCCTTAAGATGAATCTCGTCCTCGAGATTCGGATGTGGATGGGAATAACTGTGGATATTCAGCTCTGAGATCTTCTTCTCTTTCCCAAGTCGCTTCACCCACTGAATGACGGCTCCACTTGACCTTGCACATCCGGATCACTTTATTTCTGGTGACTCTTTCTGACTCTTCCAAAATTCTGACAGGATGCTCAGTATAGGTAAGATCTTCCTCCACATTCAGCTCATCAATCGGAATCTGTTCCTCAGGTACTCGCAAGCACTTTTTCAACTTAGATACATGAAACACATCATGTACTCCTGCTAACTTCTCTGGTAGCTCTAACTGATACGCCACCTCACCTTTCCGACCAAGTACCTTGAACGGTCCAATGTATCGAGGTGCTAACTTGCCCTTGACGTTGAACCTCTTCACGCCTCTCATGGGTGACACTTTGAGATACACGAAGTCTCCAATTTCGAAGCTGAGATCCCTCCGTCGGTTATCTGCATAGCTCTTCTGTCTGGATTATGCCACTTTCAGATTCTGTCTGATTATCTGCACTTGTCGCTCTGCTTCTCTTAGTATCTCAGGTCCGAATACCTGACTTTCTCCCGTCTGATTCCAGAATAGTGGTGTCCTACACTTTCTGCCATACAGAGCCTCGAATGGGGCCATCTGCAGACTTTTCTGATAGCTGTTGTTGTACGAGAATTCCGCGTACGGCAAACTCTTGTCCCAACTGGCACCATATTGTAGAGCACAAGCTCTCAACATATCCTCTAATATCTGATTCGTCCGTTCTGTCTGCCCATCTGTCTGCGGATGGTAAGCTGAACTGAACTGTAGCTTAGTGTCCATAGACTCATGCAATTGTCGCCAAAAGTGTGATGTGAACTGGGTACCTCGATCTGACACTATTCTTTTCGGTACCCCATGCAAACACACAATCCTCTCCATATACAACTCCGCTAGTCTGACTCCCAAGTAGGTGGTCTTTACTGGTAGGAAATGCGCCACCTTGGTCAGACGGTCCACAATTACCCAAATTGAGTCAAATCCCCTCTGAGTGCGAGGTAAGCCAGTGATGAAATCCATACCGACTTCTTCCCACTTCCATTCAGGTACCTTCAGGGGCTGGAGCAAACCTGCTGGCCTCTGATGTTCAGCCTTGACTCTCTGACATGTGTCACATAGAGCTACGTATGTGGCCACATCTCTCTTCATTCCGTACCACCAAAATCTCTCTTTGATATCTTGGTACATTTTGGTACTACCTGGGTGTATTGAATATGCCGATTCATGGGCTTCCCTGAGAATTGCATCCCTGATCTGCACTACATCTGGCACACAGATCCTCTTCTCGTACCACAATGTTCCTTGGTCATCCACTCGAAAACCAGGGGCTTTTCCTAACGCCACTAGTTCTACGATCTCCTTGATCTTCTCATCTGCGAGCTGTCCTTTTCGAATCTCTTGTTCCAAGGTCGGTTCTACTGCCATCTCGGTGACGCTGGTCACAAATCCCAGACTCATCCTTTCAAATTCTAAACTGAGTTCCTCCGGTAAGCAATGTCCCGTGATCTTATGCACGTAACTCCTTCTACTCAGAGCATCTGCCACCAGATTGGCCTTCCCTGGATGATAATGAATTTCCAGGTCGTAGTCCTTGATCAACTCTAACCATCGTCGTTGTCTCATATTCAGATCTGACTGTGTGAATACATACTTGAGACTCTTGTGGTCAGTGTAAATATCACACTTATGTCCAATCAAGTAATGCCTCCAAATTTTCAAAGCATGTACTACAGCTGCTAACTCCAGATCGTGTGTCGGGTAGTTCTGCTCATGTTTCCTCAACTGTCTCGATGCATAAGCGACTACTCTGCCTTCCTGCATGAGCACACATCCCAATCCTAGATGAGATGCATCGCAGTAGATAGAGAAACTCTTGGTTATATCTGGCAACACTAGCACGGGTGCCGTTGTCAACCTCTTCTTCAATTCCTCAAAGCTGACTTGACACTCCTCAGTCCAGACAAACTTGGCATTTTTCTCCAATAACGCCGTCAGGGGTTTAGCAATCTTGGAGAATCCTTCAATAAACCTCCGATAGTATCCAGCCATTCCAAGGAAACTTCTGATTTCACTCACATCCTTAGGCGGATTCCAATTCAACACATCACTAACCTTCTTCGGATCAACTGCCACTCCACCATCGGACAGTACATGACCCAAGAATGCTACTTCCTTCAACCAAAACTCACACTTGCTCAGCTTGGCATACAACTGATGCTCACGAAGTCTCTGCATCACCAACCTCAGATGTTCTTCATGCTCTTCCTCATTCTTGGAGAAAACTAGAATGTCATCAATGAACACTACCACGAACTTGTCAAGATAGTCCATGAACACACTGTTCATCAGATACATGAAGTATGCCGGTGCATTTGTCAAACCAAAAGACATGACTGTGAACTCATATAGACCATATCGGGTTGTGAAGGCTGTTTTGGGGATGTCAGTCACTCGTATCCTCATCTGATGGTAACCGGATCGGAGATCGATCTTAGAGAACACACATGCTCCTTTCAACTGGTCGAAGAGATCATCAATCCTTGGCAACGGGTACTTGTTTTTGATGGTCACTTCATTCAAAGCTCGATAGTCCACACACAATCTCTGGGTTCCATCTTTCTTATCCACAAACAAAACTGGTGCTCCCCAAGGGGATGAACTAGGATGAATATACCCTTTTGCTAACAATGCCCTTAATTCCTCCTTAAGTTTCTCTAGTTCTTTTACTCCCATTCTATATGGCCTCTTAGCTATAGGTGCAGTACCAGGCTTAAGATCAATAACAAATTCAACTTCGCGGTCTGGGGGCATACCTGGTAACTCATCTGGAAACACGTCTGGGAATTCGCACACCACTCTGATGTCTTCCAGTGCTACACCTTCGGCTTGGTAGATCTGATTGTGTCCCAAGGGACTAGCTGCTTGGTACTCCACTTTCTCACCAGTCTTTGCTGTCAGCTGCACTGTTCTTTTGGAGCATTGAATCACCCCATCATATCTGGCTAACCAGCTCATACCCAGAATCAAGTCAAACCCAAGGGTTTCTAGGACTATCGGGTTCACCACAAAGTCTACCCCCCTTATTGTGATGGTGATACAGGGGCAACGTAAAGTGGCACGCTGTTCTCCCCCAGGTGAACTAACTACCATGGGGTTTCCCATAGGTTGCAAGATCATCATGTTCTTTTTCACGAAAGCAGCAGATATGAAAGCATGCGAAGCTCCAGTATCAAACAAAACAGTTGCGAGAGACGAGTTGACAGGGAACGTACCCACAACGACATTCGTTGCTCCTTCTGCGGTTTCCGCACCCATGTGGTTGACCTTGCCTCTCGCTGGGTTCTGCTGCTGATTCCCGTTCTGGTGCTGCGGTTGTCCAACCCTCGGATTGTTGTTCTGACCAACGGTGTTCTGAGCCTTGCGAGGACAAGCGCTGGCATAGTGTCCCAGCTCACCACAACCAAAACACCTCGGAGCCGTAGGTGCATTGTTGGTTGGATTGGGGCGTTGGACAGGACCACTCTGTGGTTGGTTCTGAGGACGCTGCTGAGGTAGTGCTGAGGGGTACTGGGGACGTGGCTGGTACTGGGGACGTTGCTGATACTGGTTGCGGTTCACCAAACCGGACTGTCCCTAGAAATGCTGTGGAGTCACCATCTGCTGGTTTCCTTGCTGAGGATTGAAACGGGGGCGAACATTGCTTCCTGACAGTGTGCCTTGAAGCTTTCTCTTCTTTTCCTCCATCTCACGGTGCTTGTGCTCCAGCAGTAGTGCGCTATCCACCAGTTCTTGAAAAGTGGCGAACTTGGAACACAGGAGCTGGTACTGGAGTGTATCATGCAGGCCATCACGGAATCGGGTCTGCTTCTTCCTATCCGTATTCACGTCCTCTGGAGCATAACGGGCCAACTCAATGAACTTGTCACGATAAGCGGTGACACTCATACCTTCCTGCTTCAATGCCAGGAACTCCTTCTTCTTCAAGGTCATCAACGCTTCCGGCACGTGGTGAGAACGGAAGCTGTCGCGGAACTCCTGCCAAGTGATCTGATCACAATTGGGGTGAGCATACTGGTACGCATCCCACCAATCCAAAGCTGCTCCCTGGAGCTGTCCACTTCCATACAACACCTTCTCCCGGTCATTGCACTGTGCAATGTCCAGCTGTCGTTCCACTGCCTTGAGCCAGTCCTCTGCTTGCATTGGGTCGCTAGACTTGTTGAAGGTAGGAGGGCGTCCCTTCATAAACTCGCCCCTTTTATCTCGGGGTTGCACGTAGTGCTGTTGGGGCGGGTTCTGCTGGTTCTGCTGCATCAGTGCTATGGTTTGCGCCATCTGCTGTGTCAGCTGAAGTTGCATCTGCATCATCTGCTCCATGGTGAGTGGCGGTGGTGGAGGTGGCGGGTTCTGGTTCTGGTTGCTTCCACTGCCTCCGGGGTTGCCTCTGGTGTTAACCATCTACCATAGCAAGATATCTCCCATCAGTATTCCCGTCAATCGGTAATAGATAACCCAACTATTTATTCACTAATATTCCTTAAACCTTAGTCCTATATCTAGACGGAGATAGACTTGCGTCTATGACCATCACAATCATTACAAAAATCCAAATCAAACATAAGCATAATAACAGAAAAATCAAGCACCCGAAGACATGATTCACTCAAGACTCGACAGCACTAGTTTTGAAAAACGTAACTAAATGATCTAAAACAAAATCATGGTGGTCTCCTAATGATTTATCAACCGTTCTAACTAGGCTGCGTTCCTACAATCAGCACGGCTCTGATACCAATCTGTCACACCCGGATTTACACAGAAACCCGAATGCTCCTATATGTGTGCCCAGGAAGTCCACAGAACACATATAGATGACAAATATGATAAACAGAGTACATATGCTCGAATAAAATGGTTTTACATCAGAGTTTGACTCAAATAACTAAATAAAACAGCGGAAGACTCTTTATTAACTCTCTCTAAACGAAGACGAAGACGAAGCCGAAAGCCATAATCCACAGGGACACCGACTGGTTGAGCACAGCTAGTAGAATGGCAGATCTTCAGGACACTCAATAGCAGCAGTACCATCTAATCCATCTGTTACCCATCCGGGATTTTGTTGAATGGCAAGTGTAAGTAAATGTCTTACTTAGCAAATACAACACGAGTAATGAAGGCTTAAAAGAAAGGCTTGACACGGCTGTACTGCGTTAGCAAATTTTAGTTGTTTCATTTTAACATAAACCAAGATTACTACAATTAAGTGAATCCCAGTTGCAATTCCCAATTAATGAAGTAACGGTGAACATTAAGCAATAATAAATATCACCTTCTAATCAAAAAGGATCCAAGCCGCTCTTGACCCTGAGCAAGGCTATCATGATAGATTATACACTCTGCAGAGGTTTCGCCCTTTACCCACCAGTCGCGTAAAAGTTCAAAGGAACTTTGCACCCAACCACGCACATCAACACTTCCGAGGTGTGACTGCATAGGGACGCTACGAGGCTTTTCACAAGACACCCTAACAAAACAGTAGCCGTTATGGTACAACCTAGGCAGCATGACCCAAGGCACCGAGATTGACTGACGCCCATGTCGCAACACGAGGGGGTCAATGGCGTCCAAGCGCGGTAATAAACATCAACAACAAAATAAATAGCGCAACGTGTGGAACCCCCGCCATACGGAAGCTCCCAACACGGGACTGTGCCTCACGGGGACATAGCCAACGGATACTCCGTCCTCGGTGGATCAAACCATACTCTCACCCATGCTTCCCATAACGCCGTCGGCCCGTCGGTAACTACTGTCAAGCTAGAGCCGTACATGTTACTTGTCCAAGACCAGAGCCATTATAGTTCCAGCGGTGGCGACAGGTTCCTGGGTTGCCGCTTTAAGAACCAGTCCTTACGGAGAGACACTAGGGCCAAGCATGAAGCACACGCCCTAGCTCCCTGATCCATGTTGCTAAAAAGCAAGTTTTACCATTAACATTGAAGTGAACCATTAAGTCAAGATTAACAGTTAAACATTGGTGACAGTAGCTGCGCTTAGCAAAGATCTACCCAAATGCAATAACCCAGGGTAATCAAGGTATAGGATAAACAAAGCTAGGAATAACCTTAATAGGAACAATTTAGACACATGCATATGCAGTAAATAATGTAAGGGTGTGTTTAGGTAGCAAGGATTGTCCGTGCTGTACTTGCCTTCGTCCAACTGTTGCTGCTGCACCTGCTGCTGCTGTTGGTCCTGCTCCTCGTAACCCTCGAACTCAAACGCGTACGGCTCACCGACTGGACTCAAACATCAACACACAAGCATCCATACAAGCCAGTACATGCAAACAATATTAATATATTAGAACAGTACACCAATCAATAAAAACAGAACAAAAGAAGGCTGAAAAACTAATCTACGCTTCGCTACGAACACGTGAGCGCGAAAATCACTCAAATCAGAGCTAAAACGGAGAAGTTATGGCTTTTCTAAGGTTCAGGGACTTGCTGGCAAAGTTTTAAAAGTTCCAGGGCCTTATTTGCAAAAACTCAGGGGCTAAAACATAATTTTATATAAAAACAGGAGGGTTTATTTGCAAATTAACCAAAACAGGACCTCGAGTGCTATTTTTAAATAAGGCAGGGGGTTTTCTGCAAAGATCAGGACTTAATTGTAATTATTTTTGAATAGATTTGGACTGCGGGTTAATTTTGAAAAAGGGCAGGGGTTCTTTTGCAAAACGGCTACAACTGACTCAGTTGACCGGTATGGTCAACTTTGACTTGGCTCGGTTGACTTGATTTGAGCCGCAGGATTAAAATCGTCCGGCTGAAATTAGATCCAGAGGGGGGGGGTCACCGGCGGGGAATCGATGAGGCGGCGCCGCCGGCGGGTTGCGGCGGAGCTTCACCGGCGATGATCGATAACGAGCTAGAGGGCTCGGTTCGGGGTGGGGATTGGCGCTACGCACGCGCGGGACGACGACGAGTTCGGCTGGGTAGGTCTCGTCGTCGGGGACACGGCAGCGGCGGTGCGACGAGGAGTAATGGCGGCGGCGGCTCCGGCGAGGGCGGTCCAACGCGGGGACGGCGCTACGGAGCACGGGGAGGGGCGAAACTTGGTGCTACAGGCGCGTGGGGTTACGGCGAGTCGAGTGGAGGGGCTCTCGTTGGTGGAGACGCGGCAGCGGCGGCCGGCGACGACGAGCAGGAGCGGCGGACGGCGTTGAGAGGCGGCGGCTCGCGATTGAGGGGGATAGAGAGCAAGGAGGGGCTCAGGAGCACTCTTACCACCACGCGAAGCTGCTCCGGCAGCCAATTTGGTCGGAGCGACGGCGAGACGACGGGTCCGCGGCGGCGCAGATCTCGGGCGGCGGCGGTTCGGGCGGCGGCCGAGCGGGGAACGCGTGCGGGACGGCTAGGGTTCGATGAGGGCCGCGGGGCGGAGCAGCGTGCTTTTATGGAGCGGCCGGAAGGAGTTCCAGCGGTCCTCGGCGTGCGCGCCCGTGGCCGTACCGGACTCGAGCCAGAGTCCGGCTCGGTCGGGAGGTAGGAGGTAACCCTGACCAGTGGGACCGCTCGGTCAGCGGCCGCGGTGCAAGGCGGGCCGGCCTGGCTGCTGGGCCGCACTGGAGGAGGGAAGCGGGGCGCTGCGCTGGCTGCAGGCCGTGTCGCTGGGCCGGACTGGGCCAAAAAAGAGGAGGGCGGCTGCCGCGGGAGCGGGAAGGCGAGCAGGCCGGTGCGGGGAGGAGCAGGCCGCTGGGCCGGGCCGAAAGCGGGGAAAGGGCGTAATGGGCTGCTGCAGAAAAGAAAAGAAAGAGGGCCAAAATCGGACGGGGAAAAGAGTTTATGGAGGGAATTCAAACTCGGGCCGCTGCAACTTTTCTAGAGCTCCAAACACAGCGATTCAAATTCGAATTTAAACAGAATTTAAATTCCAACTGAACCACACACAAACAAAACTCAATGCAGTCGGCATGAATGCAACAAAAATATTTCTAACCTTATATTTAATTTTATTTCCCATAAATAATTTATTTTCCTTAGATAAATATGAGCATAAAATTAAATAAAAACAATTTAATTACTAAATTTTAAAATAGGCATTTTTAGGGTGTTACATAGTGTCTGACCGAGGTACTCAGTTCACATCACACTTCTCGCAGAAGTTACATGAGTCCATGGATACTAAGCTGCATTTCAGTTCAGCTTATCACCCACAGACGGATAGACAGACAGAGCGGACCAATCAAATCTTGGAGGACATGTTGAGGGCATGTGCTTTGCAGTATGGTGTCAGTTGGGACAAGAGTCTGCCCTATGCAGAATTCTCGTACAACAACAGCTACCAGAAGAGTCTGCAGATGGCACCATTCGAGGCTCTATATGGCAGGAAGTGCAGAACACCACTGTTCTGGAATCAGACTGGAGAAAGTCAAGTTTTTGGACCCGAGATACTCAGAGAAGCAGAGAGGCAAGTACAAGTGATCAGGCAGAATTTGAAGGTGGCACAATCCCGGCAGAAGAGTTATGCTGATGTTAGGAGAAGGGATCTCACCTTTGAGGTCGATGACTTTGTGTACCTCAAGGTGTCACCGATGAGGGGTGTGAAGAGGTTTAATCTCAAGGGTAAATTGGCGCCTCGTTACATCGGACCCTTCAAGATTCTGGAACGGATGAGTGAAGTGGCATATCGGCTAGAGCTACCTGAGCAACTAGTCGGAGTGCACAATGTGTTCCATGTGTCTCAGCTGAAGAAATGTTTGCGGGTGCCTGAAGAGCAGATCCCAATAGATGACTTGAATGTGCAGGAGGACCTCACCTATGATGAGTATCCAGTCAAAATTTTGGAGGAGTCCGAGAGGGTGACAAGAAACAAGGTTATTCGGATGTGCAAGGTGCAGTGAAACCGACACTCAGAGGATGAGGCGACTTGGGAAAGGGAAGAAGACCTCAAGGCCGAATATCCGCAGCTCTTCGCATCCACATCCGAATCTCGGGGACGAGATTCATCTTAAGGGGGGTAGGTTTGTAACACCCTAAAATAGCCCTATTTAAAATTTTTAGTAATTAATTGATTATTTTATGTCATGCCAATGAGTAATATAGAGTAAATAAACATTTTCTGGAAATTAAAATTTAATATAAGGTGTAGAAACATTTTTGTTGCATTCATGCTGCTGCATTGAGTTTTGCTTGCTTGTGAATTAAATTGGAATTTAAATTCTATTTAAATTCGGATTTAATTTGCATTTGTTTGAGCGTTAGAAAAGTTCTTTAGCCTGAGTCCACTTCTGCTCCCTGAACTCTTCCGCTGGTCCACCTCTGCTCCCCTCCTCTCTCCTCCCCGAGCGGCCCAACCCCTCCCCATTGCAACAGCCCAGCCTCACTCCTCCACGTGGGCCAACACCAAGCCGGCCCATCTTTTCCTTGCAGCCGAAAGTCTACCTTTACTCCCTCTACTTCTCTCTCAAGCCAACCCACCGCCTCAGCCCATCTTGCCCCCCCGACTCGCCAGATCGCCAGCCAGTTCGGCCCAAACCGCTTCGCAGCACAGCGCGCGGCCCGAACCCCTCTCACGGCCGAAAGTCCACCTTCGGCCCCTCGAGTTTTGCCCCGGCTTTCTTCTACCCCTTCTACTTCTTAGCTCGGCCCAGTCACCACCCCGCCCCCATTTCCTTCCCTCGGCCCAGCACAGCAACTCCCCTCGCCAACTTCCGGCCCAACTCGGCCCAATACTACCCCGCCGCTCCCTACCACCAACACGTGGGCCCCGCCCAACAGTGTCGTCCCCAACCTCCCGCCGACCGCATTCGCACCGAGCTCGAGTCGAGCTCGGCTCGCCCCACCTCGGCCCAGGGCCCGAGCCGTTCCCGCGCTACTGGTGGGCCCTCCTGGAGCTTCGCGGAAGCTTCCGCGCCGCCATCTTGCCTTAGACGCCCGCTCCCCCGCATGGAAAGTGCTCCCGCGCATGGAAGGCGATCACCGCCGCCGCTGCCCCGACCCCGCGTGGCTCGCACGCCAAGGTAGCCTCCCTGGGGCTATAAAAGGAAGCCCTCCGCAGCCCTAGGCCCCCACCACATCTCGCCGCGAGCACCAAGCCCCCACCAGCGCCTCTCCCCACCCGAGCAAAGCGGCGCCATTGGCCGCCGCGACCAATTTCCGCCGGTCGCCGCCCTCTGCTCGGCGAAGAGCCATCCAGGAGCTTCGCCCGGAGGTAACGCAGCTATCCACTCCATCCAACTCCCCTGGTTCCCCTGATTCGAGTCTAATCGCCGTTGTTCCCCTTTTCCAGAGGCGCCGGAGCCGCCCCTCACCATCGATCCACCGCGCTGACGCTGCTCCACCCCAGTCAACACCGCCTCGACTTTCTTCGCGTGGTAAGGCTCTTCCCGATCCATCTCCCGCCTCCTCTCGCATCTTGTAGCATCGCAGCCACCTTGCCGTCGATGACCGTCTGTCGCTCATCGTCGCCCGCTCCCACCATCTCGAATCCGACGACTTGAGCCTCCCCATCGTGTTCGCCGCGTCTCCCTGGAGCCGTAGGTTCAAACCGTGCCACGAACCGGGGCCCGTAGCCCTTTCCCGACCCTACTCCGGCGAGCCTCCGCCTCGGCCGAGCGGCGCCGCCGCGCGGTCGTCGTCCCCGGCGAGCCCCGAGCCCCGAGCCGTTCGATTAGAAAGCAACGACCCAGATTAGATCCCTGGATACCCCTTCGCGTTTTAAATCTCAGCCGTCCAGATCAGATCCAACGGTTGCCACGCGTCCTAACCGGGTCAATACCGGTCAGCGTTGGTTGTTTTGCTAAAGAGACCCTCAACTTCCTGACAATCAACCCGCGGTCCAGGCCAGTTCAAAAATAATTACAGATAGGTCCCGTTTTATTTGTTTAAGCCCCTGATCTTTTGAAAATTCGAACCCGTGGTCCTGTCTCGAAGTTTTACGCGTTAGCCCTCGCAGTTTTATGCATAATTACATATAGGTCCCTAGTTTCTCGCAGATAGGTCCCTGGAAACTTTAAAACCTTGCCAGCAAGTCCCTGAACGTTAGAAACGCTGTAACTTCCTCGTTTTAGCTCCGATTAGTGTGATTTTTGCGCTCATGTGTTTGTAGCGAAGCATAGAATATTTCTAGCTCCTGTTTTTGTACTGTTTTCACTATTTGGTGTACTGTTTCTAATAGAATACTTTTGTTTGCATATATTGTCTTGTGTGGTGATTCGTGTCCAGTCGGTGAGCCGTTGCCGTTGGAGTTTGAGTACGAGGACCTTCAGGAGCCGGACTCACAGCAGCAGCACTTTGAGGAAGGCAAGTTATAGCACGGACAATCCTTGCTACCTACTCACTTGTAATACATTATTTCATACATGCATGTGTCAAATATGATGTATCCTTTAAGGTTGTACCTAGTTTTTCATTATCCTATCCTTGTTTACCTTGGGTTTATTGCATATGGGTAGAACTTTGCTAGGTGCAGCTACTGTCACCTTTATTTAACTGTTAAACTTGTATTAATGGTCCACTTCAACTTTAACGTTAAAACTTGTTTTTTTAGCAACATGGATTAGGGAGCTAGAGCATGTACTGTGTGCTTTTTTCTAGTGTCTCCCTCTAAGGACCGGTTCTTAAAGCGGCAACCCAGGAGCCTGTCGCCACCGCTAGAACTATAATGGCTCTGGTCTTGGACAAGTAGCTTGTACGGCTCTAGCTTGACAGTGGTTACCGAGGGGCCAACGGTGTTGTGGGAGGCAAGGCACGGGGTGTTTTCCCGATTCCACCGAGGATGGTAGCCCCGTCGGCTAGGTCTCGTTAGACCCAGTCCCATGTTGGGAGTCTCAGCGATTGAGAACTCCGCGCGTTGCGCATTGTTGGGTGGATACCCGCACTCTGGATGCCATCGGCCCCCTTACGGTGGACTCCGTAGGCGTACGTCGATCTCGGTGCCTAAGGACTCACCACCTTGTAGTACCCCAGCGGCTACTGTCTTGTTAGGGTGTCTTGTGAAAAGCCTCGTAGCGTCCCTATGGAGTCACACCTCGGATGTGTCGATGTGCGTGGTTGGGTGCAAAGTTCCTTTGAACTTTTACGCGACTGGTGGGTAAAGGGCGAAACCTCTGAAGAGTGTAAATCTATCATGATAGCCTTGCTCAGGGTCACGAGTGGCCTGGATCCTTTTTGATTATAAGATGATGTTTATTTATGTTTAATGTCACTTACACCTTATTAATTGGGTTACAACTGGGATTCATACACTCGTAGTAACTTGGATAATGTTAAAATGAACCAACTAAAAGTGCTAATGCAGTTAAGCCGTGTCTAGCCTTTTTGAGCCTTAATACACCCGTGCTATACTTGCTAAGTAATTGTTTTACTTACACTTGCTATTTATTCAACAAAATCCCGGACGGGTAACAGATTGGGATGTGCATGAGTCTGCTGCTGAGTTTCCAGAAGATCTACCATACTACTGAGTTGTGTTCTCCCAGTTAGAGTCCCTGTGGAGTGCGGCCTCATTTAGAGAGAGTTTTTAGTCTTCCGCTGTATTGGTTAGTTTATTTATGATGCACTCTGATGTAAAACTCTTTTTATTCGAGTAATATATTCAGCATATGTTCTTTGTTTACCATATTTGTTTGCTATATGTGTACTGTGACTTCCTGGGCACACATATGGCCACATTCGGGTTTCTGTGTAAATCCGGGTGTGATAGTGGCATTGCTGCCCATGAAGAGTACTATGCTAGTTAGCTCGCCAGGGGGAGAACAGCGAGCCACTTTACGCTGCCCCCATATCACCATCACCATAAGGGGGGTAGACTTTGAAGTGTGCCTGATAGTCCTGGAAACTTTTGGGTTTGACTTAATTCTGGGTATGAGCTGGTTAACCAGATATGATGCAGTGATCCAATGCGCCAAGAAAGCAGTACAACTGACAGCCGGGTCTGGTGAAAAGGTGGAGTACCAGGCAGCTAGTCGCTTGGGGCATAATCAAGTCAACCAAGCTGAAGGTGCAGCACTTGAGGACATCAGAGTAGTGAGCCAGTTCCCGGATGTATTTCCAGATGAATTGCCAGGTATGCCCCCAGAACGCAAAGTTGAATTCGTTATTGAACTGAAACCTGGCACTGCACCTATAGCCAAGAGGCCATATAGGACGGGTGTAAAGGAACTAGCAAAGCTTAAGGAGGAGTTAGACGCATTGCTAGCCAAAGGGTACATTCGTCCGAGTTCTTCACCATGGGGAGCACCGGTGTTGTTTACGGATAAGAAAGATGGGACACAAAGGTTGTGTGTGGACTATCGAGCCCTCAACGAAGTGACCATCAAGAACAAGTACCCGTTGCCAAGGATTGATGATCTGTTCGATCAGCTGAAGGGAGCTTGTGTGTTCTCCAAGATAGATCTTCGGTCAGGCTATCACTAGATGAGGATCCGCCCATCAGACATACCCAAGACCGCTTTCACCACTCGGTACGGGTTGTATGAGTTCTTGGTCATGTCTTTTGGATTGACCAATGCTCCTGCATACTTCATGTACCTGATGAACAGCGTGTTCATGGACTACCTGGACAAGTATGTGGTGGTATTCATTGATGACATCCTGGTCTTCTCCAAGAATGAGGAGGAGCACGAGGAACCCTTGAGATTGGTGCTGCAGAGACTCCAAGGACATCAGTTGTATGCTAAGCTGAGCAAGTGTGAATTCTGGTTGAAGGAAGTGGCATTCTTGGGTCATGTGTTGTCCAATGGAGGAGTGGCAGTCGATCCGAGGAAGGTCAGCGATGTGCTAAGCTGGAATCCGCCTCGGGATGTGAGCGAAATCAGGAGTTTCCTTGGGATGGCCGGATATTATCGACGGTTCATTGAAGGATTCTCCAAGATTGCTAAGCCCCTGACGGCGTTATTGGAGAAAAATGCCAAGTATGTCTGGACTGAGGAGTGTCAAGCCAGCTTTGAGGAGTTGAAGAAGAGACTAACAACAACCCCAGTGCTGGTTCTGTCTGACATAGCCAAGAGCTTCTCTATCTACTGCGATGCATCCCGTCTAGAACTGGGGTGTGTACTCATGCAGGAAGGGAGAGTTGTGGCATATGCTTCAAGGCAGTTGAGGAAACATGAGCAGAACTACCCAACGGATGATCTAGAGTTGGCAGCGGTGGTACATGCTCTGAAGATTTGGAGGCACTACTTGATTGGACACAAGTGTGACATCTACACCGATCATAAGAGCCTCAAGTATGTCTTCACTCAGTCAGAGCTGAATATGAGGCAACGCCGATGGTTGGAGTTGATCAAGGACTATGATCTGGAGATCCACTACCACCCAGGAAAGGCTAACTTTGTGGCAGATGCCTTGAGTAGGAGGAGTTATGTGAACAAGATCACCGGTCACTGCCTGCCAGCAGAGCTCAGCCTTGAGTTTGAGAGGATGCGTCTGGGATTTGTGGCTAGCATCACAGAGATGGCAGTAGAACCGACTTTGGAACAGGAGATCCAGAAGGGTCAGTTGAAAGATGAGAAGATCAAAGAAATTGTTGAGCACGTTGCTCTAGGAAAGGCCCCTGGTTTTCGAGTGGATGATCAAGGAACCTTGTGGCATGGGAAGAGGATATGTGTACCCGATGTGGCACAGATCAAGGATACAATCCTAAGAGAAGCACATGATTCAGCTTATTCGATCCACCTGGGCAGTACCAAGATGTACCAAGACATCAAGGAGAGATTTTGGTGGTATGGATTGAAGCGTGATGTGGCAACCTATGTGGCTCTATGTGACACATGTCAGAGAGTCAAGGCTGAACATCAGAGGCCAGTAGGTTTGCTCCAGCCCTTGAAGATACCTGAATGGAAATGGGAAGAAGTTGGTATGGATTTCATCACTGGTCTGCCTCGCACTCAGAGAGGATTTGACTCCATTTGGGTGATTGTGGATCGCTTGACCAAAGTGGCACATTTCCTCCCAGTGAAGACCACTTACACGGGCGCCAGATTAGCAGAGTTGTATATGGAGAGGATTGTGTGCTTGCATGGAGTGCCAAAGTGGATAGTGTCTGACCGGGGTACTCAGTTCACATCACAGTTCTGGCAGAAGTTACATGAGTCCATGGATACTAAGCTGCATTTCAGTTCAGCTTATCACCCACAGACGGATGGACACACAGAGCGCATCAATCAGATCTTGGAAGACATGTTGAGGGCATGTCCTTTGCAGTATGGTGTCAGTTGGCACAAGAGTCTGCCCTATGCAGAATTCTCATACAACAACAGCTACCAGAAGAGTCTGCAGATGGCACCATTCGAGGCCTTGTATGGCAGGAAGTGCAGGACACCATTGTTCTGGAATCAGATAGGAGAAAGTCAGGTTTTTGGACATGAGATACTCAGAGAAGCAGAGAGGCAAGTGCAAGTGATCAGGCAGAATTTGAAGGTGGCACAATCCCGACAGAAGAGTTATGCTGATGTCAGGAGGAGGAATCTCACCTTCGAGGTCGATGACTTTGTGTACCTCAAGGTGTCACCGATGAGGGGTGTGAAGAGGTTCAATGTCAAGGGCAAACTGACGCCTCGTTACATCGGACCCTTCAAGATATTGGAACGGATGGGCGAAGTGGCATATCGGCTAGAGCTACCTGAGCAACTAGCTGGAGTGCACAACGTGTTCCATGTGTCTCAGCTGAAGAAATGTTTGCGGGTGCCTAAAGAGCAGATCCCGATAGATGACTTGAATGTGCAAGAAGACCTCGCCTATGATGAGTATCCAGTCAAGATTTTGGAGGAGTCCAAGAGGGTGACAAGAAACAAGGTTATTCGGATGTGCAAGGTGCAGTGGAACCGACACTCAGAGGATGAGGCGACTTGGGAAAGAGAAGAAGACCTCAAGGCCGAGTACCCACATCTCTTCGCATCCACGTCCGAATCTCGAGGACGAGATTCATCTTAAGGGGGGTAGGTTTGTAACACCCTAAAATAGCCTATTTAAAAATTTCTAGTAATTAATTGATTATTTAATGCCTCGCTCATATTTAATATAGTTAAATAAATAATTTCTGAGAATTAAAATCAAATATAAGGTATAGAAACATTTTTGCTGCATTCATGCTGCTGCATTGAGTTTTGTACTGCTTGTGGTTCAAATGAGAGTTTAAATTTATTTAAATTCGAATTTTAATCACTTTGTTTGGAGCCCTAGAAAAGTTGTTTCAGCTAGAGTCCACCTCTGCCCCCTAAACTCTTGCTTTAGTCCGCTCTCGCCCCCTTGTCTCTTTCTCCAGCACAGTTTTCCCCCTGCCTTCTCCTCGGCCCAGCAGACGATCCGGCCCACAACCCTTCTCACCCCTTCGCCAACAAAGTCTACTCTCCCTCCCCCGACTTTCTCTCCCTGTTCCGCTTCGGCCCGCTCCGCGAGCTCAGCGCCAGCGCCAGCCCAGCCCCTCTCTCCCCTTCGCGAGCCCACTGCTCCTCACCAGCCCAAGCCGCTCGGCCCAGCATCTTCCTTTTCCCCGTCCAGCCCAGCTCGCGCATCCCCGCCTGCCCTCGGCCCACTCCCCTCGCCAGCACCCGATTCCGCTCATGGGCCGCACCCCTGCGTCAGCCCAACACCCCGCGGCCGCTTTCCCCCTCTTCCCTCTATTGGCGGTCGTTACAGACCGATTTCTGACCTCCAACCGAGTATAAAACAAACACAATGGGGACACACACCATAGCTATAGGGCTTATCACTGACTATTTCCACAAGTTTTGGTGATTGTCCTCTGTGCAGGTGCAAAATGGAGAAACACGTGTTATAA
Organism: Echinochloa phyllopogon; assembly: GCA_033239725.1. Classification (NCBI taxonomy): domain Eukaryota; kingdom Viridiplantae; phylum Streptophyta; class Magnoliopsida; order Poales; family Poaceae; genus Echinochloa; species Echinochloa phyllopogon. The sequence continues at coordinate 30,938,958 of BTCW01000014.1, read as the reverse complement.
GGGTCGGAAATGACCGTTTCGGCCGAACGACTCCGTTCGGCCAGTTGCCCCCCCTAGCTGGGCAAGACTTGTGGACCACGACCACGCCACTATGGGCCGGCTCAACCCATATCCAGAAGACCGGTGGCCCATATCCAACCCGACGGAGCCCACGAGTCCACCGGAGACCCTCCAGGCCAGCCCAAGACGCGAACCAACCTGCCAACCGACCTCAGGAGCTGGACAAACACGTGTGCTAGGCAAAGGCGGTGCAGAACTGGGCCGGGCCCACTTCGGCCGAATTGGCCTGTTCGGCCGAAGGCAGGAACTGCCTCCAGGGCGCGATCCTGGCCCTTAGCTGCTGAGGCGGTGCATCCACCTGTTCGGGCGAACTGGGCAGTTCGGCCGAACCGGGGAATTCGGCCGAACGGCCCGGCACCGCCTCCCAGCTGCCTTGGCTGCTACTCTGCCTCCACCATCCTTCCCTGCTATAAATAGAGGCCCGGTTCCACTTGCAAAAGACACAACACAAGAGTAGAGTGCAGGCGAAGCACTGTTAGTTCTCCACTTGTATCAGTAGAGATAGGGAGAGAGGAGAGGTGAGCGTCCCGGAGAGGAGCCAAAGTGTCGGCCCCTCTTCCCGCTGTACCTCTATGGATGCGACTTCACTTCGAGTAACATCCGGGTCGTGTCTGGTAACTCTTGTATCTCTCTCTGATTAATTGAGCATTCAGTTCTTACTTTTATATGCTTACTGGTTCTTCATTCAATGCTTAGTTGATTGGTATAACTGTATACTGGTTGCTTAGCTTGGGTGCTTATCTTTCTATAGGAGATAAGTATTAGTTGACTAGTGTAGACGTGGTGCCTATACTTGAGACATACTTAGTTTATTCCCGTCGCAACGGAGGTGGTAGCCGTAAGGTGGTGACAGCCCTTCCGGTCTTTGTAGCCCATCACGTTAGTTCCGGTCCGTAGGATTCCCCAGTTGGGAAATAGTGGCACCCCTTCTCATCCCTTTGTGTGTGTCCACCGGTTCCCTTGTCCCGAAGCAAGTATCTATCTGTATCCTCTGATCTGCTCGATAAATCAGTAGAATACCTCTACCAGACTCGTACCCTCTCTACCCTCCTATCACTCCTCTTCTCTCTTTGTTGTTGTCATCCACCTCATCCATACCATTCACTCCATTCCACCTACCTAGGACAACTTAGTTTAGAATCAGTCCACTTCTCGTTCTCCGTGGAAATCGATACCCTGGAATACTCCCGGGTGAAAGCTACATCGGTATCCGTCCGCTTGCGGATTTATCTGTAGGCCGTAAGGAGTGCCAACAAGCTTTCTGGCGCCGTTGCCGGGGAACGGTAGCTGTTCTGATTCCGAACCCAAGTTGTCCATGTATCCCACCATCATCCATTACATGGATTCCACCCTCACCTTACGCCAACATTCGGCTCCAAAGGGCGATTATTTCGAGCCTCCACCATCATCACATCCCATATCCACACCCGGCTATGAGCTACGTCCCGGCTTCATAGCCATGGTTCGTGAGCAATCATTCTCAGGAACGAAGGCCGAGAGTCCATACGCGCATTTGCGCGGGTTTGAGCAACTCTGCTCATGCCTGACCATTGCGGGCATGACACAAGAGACACTCAAATGGAAGCTATTCCCGTTTTCACTAGCGGGAGGAGCAAAGAAATGGTACTCTCTCGCTGTCAGCACTATGGACGGGAGCTGGGAAGTTCTCAAGGAAAAATTCTGCCTAAACTTCTTCCCAGTCTCCAAGGTAGCCAGTCTCCGAGCGGAAATCATTAACTTTAAGCAATTAAAGGGAGAATCGCTCGGAACTGCCTGGGCCCGTTTCAAGCAAATACTGGCCTCGGGACCGGACCTAAGCCTACCAGAACCTATTGTTTTACAACACTTCAGCCTTGGCCTCTGTCCCGTAGCCGATACTTTCTTGGACTCTGCTTCTGGAGGGTCGTTCTTTCATTTGGTTCCTAGTGAAGCGAGGATAGTCCTGGATGGTATCCTAGACAACACTCCCTACACTGGAATCTATGATGAACTCCACGATGAAGAAGAGAAGCAGCCTGAACCTGAACCTAAAGAGCCACTACTAGTCCAATCCAAATCCATTAGCTCTTCCAGTCCATCAGAACCTGAAGCTCATTTCGAACCACAACCATATTCTAGCCCAGACCATTATGATTCACTCTACACCACTCTCTATGATTTTGACGATGATCTATTTGAAGACATCGGGAGTGCAACAAGTTTCCCACGGGAACGATGTGTAGAGCAAAAGGATCGGGCCCCCGACAAAGAAGAATTGGAATATCAGCGGGAGTACCTAGGACGTCTCTCCGCTATCATGAGTCGCGAGTGGCTACACGAGGCCGAAGCCTCGACCGAGGTGGTCAAGATGCCCAGAAAAACCAAAAGGATATTCTGTGAGATCATGGGCCTTGACCGAGAGATTGGGTACGACCCAAGCCTCGGAATCAACATAATCTCTAGCTCTTTGGTGCAAACCGAATTCCCTGGTAACTCATGGTCGTTTTCTCAAAAACGACTTAAGTTTACCTCAGGGAAAATCCTGGATTGTTTGGGGATCTTACGGGTCACACCTGTTAAGGTCAACGATCCTGAACTCTTCATGGATTTTCACATCTTCGACCTACCTAGCACTACCACACATCCCATCTTCATAGGCAGGCCAATCTTGAAGATTCTGGAGAAAGCACCAATAAACCAGCTAGTAGAGCTTAGGATCGGTAAAGAACTTATCCCTGTCTCCTATGCCCAATCTTTGAATACTCCAATAGAGGCAGACCCCAATCCTGACCTGTTAGAGGAAGTCAGGTCAGCTTCTTTGCTAGACCTCGAGCAACCTATTCCAGAAGAGGATATTCCATTCTTTACGAAGGAGCAGGAAACTCATCCTCCGATTGAGCTTGACACAAATGAAACTCCAAAACCATCTCCAATCGAGCTCAAACCTCTTCCGCCTGGACTTAGGTATGCTTTCCTCTTTGGGGATAAGCAAACTCCAGTGATCATTAGTGATAAACTCTCTGAGGTAGAAACCCAGCAACTCATCACTATCCTGGAGAAAAATCGATCGGTCTTAGGATACTCTCTCCAAGACCTGAAAGGGATTAGCCCAAATCTTTGCACTCATCGCATCCCGATCGATTCTGAAGCAACACCGTCTCGGGAACCTCAACGACAGTTAAACAATGCCATGAGAGAGGTCGTGAAAAAGGAAGTTCTCAAACTCCTTCACGCGGGGATCATCTACCCTGTCCCCAATAGTGAATGGGTTAGTCCCGTAAGAAGGGAGGAATGACGGTAGTGCGCAATGACAAAAATGAGCTCATCCCTCAGCGCACTATTACTGGTTGGCGTATGTGCATCGACTATCGTCGACTCAATAAGGCCACCAAGAAAGACCATTTCCCCCTTCCATTCATAGACGAAATGCTTGAACGGTTAGCCAAACACTCTTTCTTCTGCTTCCTTGACGGTTACTCTAGGTACCACCAAATTCCCATCCACCCGGAAGACCAGAGTAAAACCACGTTCACATGCCCCTACGGGACGTATGCCTATCGGCGTATGTCCTTTGGGTTGTGTAACGCACCTGCCTCTTTCCAACATTGCATGATGTCCATCTTCTCTGACATGATTGAGGAGATTATGGAAGTGTTCATGGACGATTTCTCAGTTTATGGATGGACCTTCACCGAATGTCTGAAAAATCTGGACAAGGTCCTCCAGAGGTGTGAAGAGAAACACCTTGTTTTGAACTGGGAAAAGTGCCATTTTATGGTGTGAGAGGGGATTGTCCTAGGACATAGGGTGTCAGAACGTGGGATCGAGGTAGACAAAGCGAAGATAGAAGTAATCGAGCAACTTCCACCTCCCACAAATGTTAAGGGGATCCGTAGCTTCCTTGGCCATGCCGGATTCTATAGGCGTTTCATCAAAAACTTCTCACAGATATCTCGGCCCTTGACCAATCTCTTAGCCAAAGACGCCCCCTTCGTTTTCGATGAGGAGTGCTATGCCGCATTTCACACTCTCAAAAAGGCACTCATCTCCGCTCCCATCATCCAGCCTCCCGACTGGAGCATCCCATTCGAAATCATGTGTGATGCGAGCGACTATGCTGTAGGAGTTGTGTTGGGCCAAACTAAGGACAAGAAGCATTATGCTATCTCGTATGCTAGCAAAACGCTCACTGGCCCCCAGCTCAACTACGCAACCACGGAGAAGGAGCTCTTAACAGTCGTATTTGCTATAGACAAATTCCGGTCCTACCTAGTTGGGCCCAAGGTTATAGTCTATTCAGATCACGCTGCTCTGAAGTACCTTATGACCAAAAAGGAAGCAAAACCGAGACTCATCCGCTGGATTCTTCTACTCCAAGAATTTGACATTGAGATAAAAGATAAGAAAGGAGTAGAGAACTCAGTGGCTGACCACTTGTCCCGGATGCAAGTCTCGTCCGATCTCCCGATCGATGACTACTTACGGGATGACACCCTCCTTAAGGTCACCACTGGTGATCCGTGGTATGCCAACATAGTAAACTACATGGTAACGGGTTATGTCCCCCCTGGAGAGAATAGGAAACGGCTAGCCTATGAGAGCCGTCTTCACCTTTGGGACGACCCGTATCTCTTTAGGATTTGTAGCGACGGACTCCTCAGAAGGTGCGTGCCCGCACGCACATGAGGCTTATAAAATCCTGCAGAGATGCCACGCAGCCCCGTACGGAGGACACTACGGTGCATTCCGGACCAATGCTAAAGTCTGGCAGTGCGGTTTTTACTGGCCCAGCATGTATGAGGATGCGAGAGCATTTGTCATGCGGTGCCCCCGCTGCCAGAAACACGAGAACATCAATACTAGAGACGCAATGCCACTCACTAGCAATCTTCAAGTAGAAATCTTCGATGTCTGGGGGGTATACTTCATGGGTCCCTTCCCAAACTCCGAGGGTTGTCAATTCATCCTAGTAGCAGTGGACTACGTCTCTAAGTGGGTAGAAGCCTTGCCATGCTTAGTTGCTGACTCTAAGAACGCGAGACGGATGTTTCATGAGGTTATATTCCCCCGTTTCGGCGTTCCTAGATTAGTCATCAGTGATGGCGGCTCCCACTTCATAGATTCATCCTTCCGTAAGTATCTCTCAAGTTTGGGGGTGCAGCATAACGTAGCCACACCCTATCACCCCAAACTAGCGGTCAAGCAGAAACTTCCAATAAGCAAATAAAAAATATTCTGCAAAAGACCATAAATGAGATGGGCAAGCAGTGGAAGGATAAACTTCCAGATGCACTCTGGGCTTACCGCACGGCCTATAAGACACCCATAGGCATGACCCCATATCAACTAGTCTATGGCAAAACCTGCCATTTACCGGTAGAAATGGAGTTTAGAGCTCACTGGGCCATTAGGAAGTGGGGTATGGACCTTCCAGCTGCCGGCCTCAAACGGAAGATCCAGCTGGCCGAGCTAGATGAGATGAGGGAGAGAGCATACCACAGCTCCCGGTTATACAAGGAACGGACCAAGAGATGGCATGATAAAAGAATCAAGGTCAAAACGTTCAAGCCGGGAGACAAGGTTCTCGTCTTCAACTCCCGTGTCAAACTTTTCGGTCATGGGAAATTGAGGAGCAAGTGGGACGGCCCATTCACAGTAATCAATGCTGCATCTCATGGGGCCGTCACTTTGCAAAGCGAGGACGGAAACACCTTAAAGGTTAACGGACAGCGGTTGAAGATTTTCCTAGAACCAGAGCCTCCGACACTCGACGAATTAGACGTCGTCGAGTTCATAGAACTCTGAACCCAATCCTTGGAACCCCGGCCCGAATCTATCATTTTCAAATCCTTCTGGGCCAAAACCTCCTGAACCTTGAAAACCTCCTCGATCCGAATCTCCCATGACCAAAACCTCGAACCACGACACGGGCCACGCACCTGGGGGCCCAGGGACCCATTCGGGGGAACAGGCCCAGTTCGGCCGAACCAGTTGGTTCGGGCGAATTGGCCTCCTAGGCCCCAGGGACGGATATGCTCGCCCAGATACATCTGAAGTTGAAAATATCCCGAGAGTCGCGAGGGAATCGTCGGGAAACTCCGTTTTTCCGATCTGAAATCCCCGATAAAAACAGAGACTCTCTGTCGTCGTTTCCCATCTCATCTAAGCCAACTCCTTCCCATAGAACACAGTCACCATGGCCTCTTTTTCCTCCAAGGGTACATCCCCGGCCCAGGGCTCGAGCAGCAGTGGCCGGAACGCCAACTCCTCCCGGCAGGAGCACGCCTTTCGCATCTCCGACGTCGACGCAGCGGGAGACGTGCATTGGGGGAGGACGCCGGGACGTAGCCCGGTGACGCGCGGCAACTCTCCCCACCGCTCAGCACTAAACGAGCTCCTCGCCCCACTAAAAGGGATCAAGAAACCGCCTCGTTCGTCATCACCAAGGCCGAACGAAGGGCAGCTACGCCTGAGATAAATATCCTCCTCGAGGGTGTCGGATCCGGCGTTGTTGCTGCCCAAGGAAAGGGCCGGAGAGGAGCCGGACTACACGCCGGAAAGCCCACCGCATTTCATCATCAAAGGAGAACGTATCCCGGGAGGAGGATACGGAAAAGTCCTCGTCCCGCCGCTCAACCGGAATGAGCTGGGGCTGGCAAACTCATCCCAGTCCTCTCCGCCACAGCGCCACCCCAAAGTTCGGCGCCACAGGCAGCCCCCATCCATCAAAGGGCTGCCCAGGGACATGGAGTTCTCCGATGAGGAGGACAATGAAGAAGAGGAAGAGAAGCCGCCCACCGTGGAAAGCCTGAAAGAGGAACTGGCACTGGCAAAGCAGAAGATCAACCACCTGGACGAGAAGGTGGCGGAGGGCGAGCTCGCACGTATGGAATGGGAGGGCAAGATGGAACTCCTCCGCAAGGCCCTATGCGCAAAGCTCAAGAGGCTCTTCAAGGCCACGGGACACGAAGATCTCTATGGACCACCTTCAGAATAGTGTCCCGCGGTCGTCCCGTTTTTAGATAGAGCACCGTTAGTTTAGTTGGGTTTGCTAGTTGCTTGATTCGTTTATTTGCTTAGATCAATATTTAGGGTGCTCTGAAATTTTCCCTTCCAAATATTTGTTTCCAATCTTAGTTCGTTGAATAAATAAAGTTTGAATTGTTTGAAAGAAAGAAAATAAAATTGTCGCTCCGGTCGGTGCATTTGAGCCGACCGGAGAATGTCCTGTCTAACAGAGAGTTGCACGAGTACAGGAACGACACAGGAACGCATGGCACGACGGACCGAGCCCCGAGGGCCAGTTCGGCCGAACCAGGCAGTTCGGGCGAACTGGCCAGTTCAGGCGAACTGACCGGTTCGGCCGAACCAGCCCGGCTGCCCCCTCTCGCGCACCTGCACGTAGGTTTGCACCTTCTTCCCCCCTGTTTACTTTCCTGTGTTGTTTCATTTCGAAAAATTGGAAATGCATGCCTCACATAAACAAAACGAACTCGGTCTCTCTTTTATATCATGATTGCTGCCTGTTGTTTATTTCAAACTCAGTATCTAGTACTTGTGAAAAAAATTCATCATGATAGGACCCCCCTGATCTAAGTTGTTGATGTTTGTGATATGACTTGATAAAATGAACCACTTGTTCACACCAACATTCGGGAGAATTTAATTTGCAAAAAGATGAAAATCCTGCTCTATCCCTTCATCCTATCCACAAATACCACATATGCTTGAGAGTTTACTCCTGAAACCTGTCATATTATGTATAAAGTCTTGTTGAAAGTTGTGTTCTTGGAATGGCTCACATTGTCTGAGGTCTGTTGCAAGCAAATCTATCATCAGAGTGTAGTGGAAACCCTCATGCCGTGATGATACCCTGAAAAAAAAAGAGATAAAGGACTCATGAAATTCCAAAGAAGAAAAAAAGAGAGAGAAAAATCCCAAAAAGGGAAAAGAAAAGAAAAAGGGGTCAAGAAGGCTGAGGGACAACACGAACTCTCTATCATTAACTTGCAACATGACCAAGGGCAGTGATGAGAAGCTCCAAGAGCCAATCTTTGGCTTGACCGAAATACTCGATATGACAAGGCCACCACCTGAGAGACAAAGAGAAATACAAAAGAGAATGAGTGAAAGGAGAGAGCTCCAGAGAGCTGAGTGTCAGGGATGAAGGGAGACGAGCCATTTAATTGCGAAAACCAGAAAACCCCGAATGCAGGATGAGCAAGAGGACCTTGTTGTAAGAGTCATTCCATTCATCAACCGCCCAAGATCCGGGAAGTAGTCACCACAAATTCACAGGTATGAGAAGGGTTTGAATATTCAATATGCAAGTATTCATGATTATAAAAGAACCCTTACTTTAGTCTTGCTCATGTTTTAATTTCTTTACTCGGGACGAGCAAAGATCTAAGTTTGGGGGAGCTTGTTGGCGGTCGTTACAGACCGATTTCCGACCTCCAACTGAGTATAAAACAAACACAATGGGGACACACACCATAGCTATAGGGCTTATCACTGACTATTTCCACAAGTTTTGGTGATTGTCCTCTGTGCAGGTGCAAAATGGAGAAACACGTGTTATAAGGGTCGGAAATGACCGTTTCGGCCGAACGACTCCGTTCGGCCAGTTGCCCCCCCTAGCTGGGCAAGACTTGTGGACCACGACCACGCCACTCTGGGCCGGCTCAACCCATATCCAGAAGACCGGTGGCCCATATCCAACCCGACGGAGCCCACAAGTCCACCGGAGACCCTCCAGGCCAGCCCAAGACGCGAACCGACCTGCCAACCGACCTCAGGAGCTGGACAAACATGTGTGCTAGGCAAAGGCGGTGCAGAACTGGGCCGGGCCCACTTTGGCCGAATTGGCCGGTTCGGCCGAAGGCAGGAACCGCCTCCAGGGCGCGATCCTGGCCCTTGGCTGCTGAGGCGGTGCATCCACCTGTTCGGGCGAACTGGGCAGTTCGGCCGAACCAGGGAATTCGGCCGAACGGCCCGGCACCGCCTCCCAGCTGCCTTGGCTGCTACTCTGCCTCCACCGTCCTTCCCTGCTATAAAAAGAGGCCCGGTTCCACCTGCAAAAGACACAACACAAGAGTAGAGTGCAGGCGAAGCACTGTTAGTTCTCCACTTGTATCAGTAGAGATAGGGAGAGAGGAGAGGTGAGCGTCCCGGAGAGGAGCCGAAGTGTCGGCCCCTCTTCCCGCTGTACCTCTACGGATGCGACTTCACTTCGAGTAACATCCGGGTCGTGTCTGGTAACTCTTGTATCTCTCTCTGATTAATTGAGCATTCAGTTCTTACTTTTATATGCTTACTGGTTCTTCGTTCCATGCTTAGTTGATTGGTATAACTGTATACTGGTTGCTTAGCCTGGGTGCTTATCTTTCTATAGGAGATAAGTATTAGTTGACTAGTGTAGGCGTGGTGCCTATACTTGAGACATACTTAGTTTATTCCCGTCGCAACGGAGGTGGTAGCCGTAAGGTGATGACAGCCCTTCCGGTCTTTGTAGCCCATCACGTTAGTTCCGGTCCATAGGATTCCCCAGTTGGGAAATAGTGGCACCCCTTCTCATCCCTTTCTGTGTGTCCACCGGTTCCCTTGTCCCGAAGCGAGTATCTATCTGTATCCTCTGATCTGCTCGATAAATCAGTAGAATACCTCTACCAGACTCGTACCCTCTCTACCCTCCTATCACTCCTCTTCTCTCTTTGTTGTTGTCATCCACCTCATCCATACCATTAACTCTATTCCACCTACCTAGGACAACTTAGTTTAGAATCAGTCCACTTCTCGTTCTCCATGGAAATCGATACCTTGGAATACTCCCGGGTGAAAGCTACATCGGTATCCGTCCGCTTGCGGATTTATCTGTAGGCCGTAAGGAGTGCCAACACCCTCTCGCTGCCTTGTGGGCCACCCCCGTCAGCTCCGTCTTCCCTGCGACGATAGGCCCCGCCGGAGTTCGCGGCCAGCGCGTGCCGGTACCTTCCTTCCCTGTGGGACCGGACGATCCCGTGGGCCCTCCCGAAGCTGCACGGAAGCTTCCGCGCCGACCTCCTGCCATAAATGTGCGCTTTCCCGCATGGAAACCGCCTCCTCCCAAGGAAGGCGATCGCGGGCCGCCGCTCCTCCTTGGCGTGCGTGCCACACACACCCCGCAGCCCCGAGCTCCTATAAAAGCAGAGCCCCGGGACCCCAACCCTCACCTCGCCTCGAGCCTCCCAAGCCAAGCTCTCCTGTTCTAGCATCACCGCCGCCCTCCGACCAAGCGCCGCCGCGCCAGCGATCCCCGCCCGTAGCTGCGCTCGGCCTCGATTGACCCCACCTCGACCTTCGCCGCGTGGTAAGAAACCGCCCGAGCTACTTCCCGCTGATCCCCGTGCTCCGTAGCCTCTCCGCCCTTGCTCACCGGCGCAAGCCGCCGCCAGTCGCCATCGGAGTGCTGCCTGCGCAGCCTCCCCTACAACGAGGACCCCCTAGTTGTCATCGTAGTGTCTCCCTGAACCTATAGCACCAACCCCCGTTCCTAACCGACCCCCGACGAGTGCGTTCCGCCTCGCCGGAGTTGGCTGCCCGCCGGCCGCCGCCACACACCACCCACATCGCCTCCCTCCCCGTCATGAACCTCCTGGTGCACTCGCCTTTTCCCGAGGAAGCCATAGGACCCGATCCCGTCCCAAACCGAGCTCCCTAGCGCGATCCCGGCCTCGCTCCGGCGAAGCGCCGCCGCGGAACCCGCTCCCCGCTCGATCAGTTTTGGATCATCGGATCCAGATCCAGCGGTTCCCAGCTAAAGAGCCCTCCTGTTTCCGTCTAATCAATCCGCAGTCCACTCCAATAGTAAAAATATTTACAACCAGGTCCTTTCTTCGCATTTAAGCCCCTGTAGTTTTGTAAAACTCAACCCGCCGTCCTGTTTCGGCTTATTTGCGCGTTAGCCCTTCTATTTTAACACGTAATTACGTATAGGTCCTCGGTTTTCCACAAATAAGTCCCTGGAAGTTTCTGAAACTTACCAGCAAGTCCCTGAACCTTAGAATCGCCATAACTTTCTCGTTTTAGCTTCGATTAGTGTGATTTTTGCGCTCACGTGTTCGTAGCGAAGCGTAGATTATTTCTAGAACCCTCTTTTGTACTATCTCTACTGTTTGGTGTACTGTTGCTAATAGAATACTTTTGTTTGCATGTATTGGCTTGTGTGGATGTTTGTGTGGTGATTCGTGTCCAGTCGGTGAGCCGCTGCCGTTGGAGTTTGAGTACGAGGACTTTCAGGAGCCGGACTCGCAGCAGCAGCACCTTGAGGAAGGCAAGTTATAGCACGGACAATCCTTGCTACCTATCCACTTGTATTTAATCATTTATTTCATACATGCATGTGTCTAAATTGATGTACCTTTAAGGTTGTACCTAGTCTTATTTACCCTGTCCTTGATTACCTTGGGTCTATGCATATGGGTAGAACTTTGCTATGCGCAGCTACTGCCACCTTTACTTAATTGTTAACTTTGATATAAAGGTTCACGTCAACTTTAATGTTAAAACTTGCTTTTTAGCAACATGGATCAGGGAGCTAGGGCGTGTGCTTCGTGCTTGGCCCTAGTGTCTACCTCTAAGGACCGGTTCTTAAAGCGGCAACCTAGGAGCCTGTCGCCACCGCCAGGACTATAATGGCTCTGGTCTTGGACAAGTAGCTTGTACGGCTCTAGCTTGGCAATGGTTACCGATGGGCCGATGGCGTTGTGGGAGGCAAGGCGCGGGGTGTTTTCCCGATTCCACCGAGGACGGTAGCCCCGTCGGTTAGGTCCCGTTAGACCCAGTCCTGTGTTGGGAGTCTCACGGATTGAGAACTCCGCACGTTGCACATTGTTGGGTGCATTCCCGCGCTCTGGACGCCATCGACCCCTATACGGTGGACTCCGTAGGCGTACGTCGATCTCGGTGCCTAAGGACTCACCACCTTGTAGTACCCCAGCGGCTACTGTCTTGTGAAAAGCCTCGTAGCGTCCCTATGCAGTCACACCTCAGAAGTGTGGTTTGTGAGGTCTGATCCACCTCCGCGTTGTTGGGTGCAAAGTTCCTTTGAACTTCTACGCGACTGGTGGGTAAAGGGTGAAACCTCTGCAGAGTGTAAATCTATCATGATAGCCTTGCTCAGGGTCACGAGCGGCCTGGATCCTTTTTTATTAGAAGATGGTATTTATTTATGCTTAATGTCACTTACACATTATTAATTTGGTTACAACTGGGATTCATACACTTGTAGTAATTTGGATAATGTTAAAATGAACCAACTAAAAGTGCTAATGCAGTTAAGCCGTGTCTAGCCTTTTTGAGCCTTCATAACCCGTCCTATACTTGCTGAGTAATTGTTTTACTTACACTTGCTATTTATTCAACAAAATCCCAGACGGGTAACAGATTGGGATGTGCATGAGTCTGCTGCTGAGTTTCCAGAAGATCTACCATACTACTGAGTTGTGTTCTCCCAGTCAGAGTTCCTGTGGAGTGCGGCTTCATTTAGAGAGAGTTTTTAGTCTTCCGCTATTTTGGTTAGTTTATTTTTTATGCACTCTGATGTAAAACTCTTTTTATTCGAGTAATATATTCAGCATATGTTCTTTGTTTACCATATTTGTTTGCTATATGTGTACTGTGACTTCCTGGGCACACATATGGCCACATTCGGATTTCTGTGTAAATCCGGGTGTGACACAACCACAGGGAGAAACTTCCGCACCAGTAAGTAATACTTGGAAAAAACTTGTCCTTTTGAGTAGTATCCATGCCACATGGATCTGTTAATGATTATAGTATTAAATGCAGGGTCAACTATCAGCAGAAGAACCTGACAATGAAGCAATGCTATTGAAACAACACTTGGAAGCCGCTCTGGTAAGAGAAAAGCTTAGTAGCGAGTAGTTAATAGAGTAATCATTAACTGAAGACAAATGCAGGCACTGGTAGATAAGTTGAAAAAGACCAGAGATGCAAGCCTAGAGTCCTGGATAAAGGAACTCGAAGAAGATCTTGCGGCTGCTTATGAGGCGCGGGAGAAAGCCCGAGTTGATGGTCAGAACCTGATTTCTCACTTACACAAACAACTCGAAGGAATGAGAGATGAGAGGTCTCGATTAGACACTCGTAACCGAGCATTGATTCGAGACAATAATAGTAAGTGAAGCCAGTGTTGTACACTTGAAGTAATAATTTAGTCACATGAAGTATAATCATAGACTTGTCTTGTTTCTGTAGGGTTGAAGAAGGAATTGGTGGAAGAACAGAGCAGCAGTACATCGTGGTACAACCTGGCGCAATCAAAGACCGAAGACTGTGCTCGCGTGGAGAAAGAACTCGAAAAGCTCAGCGACAAATTTACCAAGGAGCATCAGATCCGTGTCGATATGGAACAGTCCTGCGCCAGGGCTTTGGCTGGCCAACAAGCGAAATAGCAAGAAGTGGAGGATCTCCAGGCCAACAAAAAAATCCATAGAAGAAGCAATTCTACCCATTATTGAGATGGTAACGCCTAAAGGTGCTGCCGCTGCGGACCGATCAATCCTGGAGCGGATCAGCGTAGTGCCTGGGCAAATTACCGACTTTTGCAAGAGTACCATGAAGGAGTGCATCAATCAGCTACTGGCAATGGTGAAGGGCACAATCCGAACGCCAAGCTCGAAGTTGTGGAACTACTAGAAGGGGTAGACATTGAGGAGTTTGAGGCTCTGGTGAAAGAAACAGAGCCACGAGCTGATACTTTTATCGATTCATTAGAGTAGTTCTGAGTTGTAATTTTAAGTACTCGTTTGAACACTCTGCTTTGTAAGCTATAATGAATGCTTGTTCTGTATATAACCTTTGCTACTTGTTTAAAGTAGTCATTATGAAATACTACTAGTTAAGTAGTATCTTTCGAGTGGTTTAAGCGAACATAAAGTACTACGGGTAGTAGTCTATTTGATAACTTGCTACTGTTTAAGTAGTCTAGTGGTCGTGTAAGGTTCACAACTAGGCTATGTAGAATAGAAATAGTTGTATCAAGCCTTGTTAAGGCCTATCAATTTTGCTAATGCAAGGAGAGAAAGCTATGCGTATACGCATCAATATTCTGTACTTGTTAGTACTTTAAGCACCTTTAGTTGATAATTTTAGGAAAATGAGTGTAGTTGGTACAACACTAATTCCCAAAGCTTTCGTTGAGAAAGCCAAACAATCAAAAGAAACGAGACTATCGCCTTCGACCGTGTATAGGTAAGGGTAGCTCATCCAAGATTCTTGGGTTTTTATACGTCCTTTTAAAAGGGAGTCTTGGTTTCTTTTGAGCGAGGGTAGAAAACTACCCAAGTACCATGCTACGACTAGTGTCAAATATGCATACGGTAGAGTTTTCTCTAATGAGATAAAAAATGCCACAACTTGTAGATGGCGGAGAAAGATAACTTTATTGATTTGTAATCAAAGGTCGTTTACATCGAAGATAATACAATTTCCCGTGTTACGGGTAGAATTTGCGGAGACGTTCTATGTTCCATACATTTGGCAATTCTTCACCTTCTGGAGTTTGCAATTGAAATGTACCTGGTCCAATAACTTGTTTTACAAGAAAGGGACCTTCCCATCGTGACATAAGCTTGTGCAACCCGTTGGGCTTTTGGATTCGACGTAGTACCAAGTCTCCTATGGTAAAGGATCAAGGCTGGACAGAGCGTTGATGAAAGCGGCGCAATCCTTGGAGATAACGCGTGTTCTGGATAAGAACTGCAACTCGAACTTCTTTGATGCCATCAACATCCTGAGAGCTTTCTTGATGAGCGAGTAGTTCATCATAGTTCTCCAGACACGGAGCTTCCCAAAGGAGATCAGCAGGTAAAATTGCTTCGGAGCCGTATACCAGGAAGTATGGTGACTGTCCGGTAGCCCTGCTGGGTTGGGTGCGTAGCCCCCAAAGCACCACGGGCAACTCTTTGGCCCATTTACCACCGTATTTCTTCAGAGGCTCGTACAATCTGGGTTTTAACCCTTGCAGTAGCAAGCCATTCGCCTTTTCAACCTACCCATTGGCATGAGGATGAGCAACTGAAGCATAATGTATCTCAATTGAGTACCTGTCGCAATAGTCTTGGAATTCCTCACTGGTGAATACATAGCCTAGGTCTGTGATGATGTTGTGTGGAACGCTGAATCTCTGAACAATACCATCGAAGAATTTGATCAAATTACCAGCTTTGGCATTCACTAAGGGTACTGCTTCAATCCACTTAGTGAATTTATCGATGGCTACGATAAGCCACTCGAATCCACCTGGAGCTTTGGTGAGCGGACCGACGAGGTCAAGACCCCAACAGGCGAAAGGCCATGACAGTGGGATAGTGTTGAGGTCATGTGCTGGAACATAAGCTTGTCGAGCGAAGAACTGACAACCTTGACATGTTTTGACAATATCCTCTACATCAGCTTTGGCTGTGGGCCAGAAGAAACCCGCTTTGTAAGCTTTACCGACCAAGGTTCGTGAAGCGGCATGATTACCACATACACCGCTGTGAATTTCTTGTAGTAGGGCTTTTCCTTGATCAGTTGTGATGCATTTCATCAAGACGTTGACCGAAGCCCCACGCCTATAGAGTACGTTGTCTACCACCATGTAGTTAGCAGCATGTCGTCGAATACGTATTTGCTCTTGCTTCTTCTGTGGCAATTTATGATCTTTCAAGTACTCGATGAAGGGAGTCATCCAGTCGGTGTCAATTACCATGATCTGTGTATCCGGCTGGGGTTGTAGTTGGATGGTTTCGTCTCGTGCTGGCTCCTTAATGGATGGCTGGAGTAGTTCTGCGCGTTCTCGTCCAATTCATCTCTTGTGTCATCCCTGTACTAGTGTAACATCAGTTAAATTGGGCATTCTCTAACTGGCTCAACTGCAACAGTCAGAGCATTATTTTAGACAATTTAAACAAAGATTTTATTTTATTAATCAAGATAAATTTGGGAAAACAAGTATTGGAAAGGAAATAAAGAGAGCACCTCCTTAATAATGATCTAAACAAAAAAGGAAAATTGAATTGGGAAATAAATTTAAACTAATGGTGCTCAAAACGACACAAGCATAGGACATCTAACCTGTTGGTGGATCACGCCAGACTTCGGGGTTTATGTTGTCGAGGTGGATTTGCCCAGAAAGATTGCTTCATTGAAAATTACGGGCAAAGGTTTAGGGCTAGCTTTAGATTTCTAAAAACTCGATGACATCTAAGTCCTCGAGGGGTGGCAGTTCTGGTTCTAAGAAGATCTTCAAGCGTTGCCCATTGGTCTTGAAAATGTTTCCATCTTCATTTTGCAAGGTAATAGCTCCATGGGATGATGTGTTTACCATAGTGAACGGGCCATCCCACTTACTCCTGAGCTTGCCTCGACCGAAAAGATTGACGCGAGAGTTGAAAACTAAGACCTTATCTCCCGGCTTGAACGTCTTGATCTTGATCCGTTTGTCATGCCATCTCTTTGTTCGTTCCTTATATAGCCGGGAGCTGTGATATGCTCTTTCTCTCATTTCGTTTAGCTCGGCCAGCTGAATTCGTCTCCTAAGGCTGGCTACCGGGAAATCCATGCCCCATTTCTTAATGGCCCAATGAGCCTTGAACTCCATCTCTACTGGTCAGTGGCATATTTTGCCATAGACCAATTGATATGGGGTCATCCCAATGGGTGTCTTATAGGCTGTGCAGTATGCCAAGAGTGCATTCGGGAGTTTCCCTCTCCAGTGCTTACTCAACTCGTTGATGATCTTTTGCAGGATGTTTTTGATTTGTTTGTTGGATGTTTCTGCCTGACCGCTGGTTTGAGGGTGATATGGTGTAGCTACATTGCATTGCACCCCCAAACTGGATAGGTAATTACGGAAAACAAGGACAATGAAATGGGAACCTCCATCACTGATGACTATCCTAGGAACACCGAAGCGCGGGAAGATTATTTCATGGAACATTTGCCTAGAGTTCTTGGAGTCTGTGGCAGTGCACGGCAAGGCCTCTACCCATTTAGAAACGTAATCTACGGCCACCAGGATGAACTTACAGCCCTCTGAGTTGGGGAAAGGACCCATGAAGTTGATCCTCCAAACATCAAAGATTTCTACTTGAAGGTTACTTGTGAGTGGCATCTTGTAACAATCTCCTTAGAATCTCCGTACATGTTAGGCCAATAAAATCCGCATTGCCAGACTTTAGCATTGGTCCTAAATGCTCCATAGTGACCTTCGTAAGGTGTTGCATGGCATCTCTCCAGGATTTTGTATGCCTCATGTGTGGGTCCACACCATCTGAGGAGTCCATCACTACATATCCGGAAGAGATATGGGTCGTCCCAAAGGTGAATTCTACTCTCATATGCCAAGCTTTTCCTATTTTCTCCAGGTGGGACGTACCCTGATACCATGTAGTTTACTATATTAGCATACCATAGATCTGAAGTAGTAACCATAAGGAGCGTGTCGTCCCTGTTGGCACTCCTTACGGCCTACAGATAAATCCGCAAGTGGACGAATACCGATGTAGCTTTCACCTGGGAGTATTCCAAGGAATCAATTTCCACGGGGAACGAGAAGTGAACTAATTCTAAACTAAGTTGTCCAAGGGTTATGGAATGGGACGGATGCAGTGGATGACAACAACAAAGAGAGAATAGAAGCGATGAGAGGGTAGAGAGGGTACGAGTCTGATAGAGGCACTCTAATGATTAACTGAGCGGATCAGAGGGTACAAATAGATAC
Organism: Echinochloa phyllopogon; assembly: GCA_033239725.1. Lineage (NCBI taxonomy): Eukaryota > Viridiplantae > Streptophyta > Magnoliopsida > Poales > Poaceae > Echinochloa > Echinochloa phyllopogon. The sequence continues at coordinate 30,921,152 of BTCW01000014.1, read as the reverse complement.
TTGCTTCGGGACAATAGAACCTATGACATGCAGAAAGGGATGAGAAGGGGTGTCACCAAGCCTACACTCTGGGATCCTGCAGGCCGAGACGAACGTGATGGACTACGTAGACCTTATAGGGCTGTCACCACCTAACGGCTACCACCTCCGTAGACTCGGGGACAAACTAAGTTAACCTCAAGTATAGGCACCACGCCTACACTAGTAGGTTAATACTTATCTCCTATAGAAAGACAAGCACCCAAGCCAAGCAACCAGTATACAATTATACCAATCGACTAAGCATTGAACGAAGAACTAGCATGTAAATAAAAGTAGAACTGACTGCTCAATTAATCAGGAAGAGATACAAGAGTTACCAGACACGACCCGGATGTTACTCGAAGCAGAGCCGCATCCGTAGAGGTACAGCTGGAAGAGGGGCCGACACTCCGGCTCCTCTCCGGACGCTCACCTCTCCTCTCTCCGTATCTTCTAAGTATGAAAGTGGCAGAGCTTCGCTAAGGAACTCCTCTCTTGTGTTGTGTGTTGAACCGGGCACTTGGACACTCTATTTATAGTGGCTTGAAGGCGGTTTGGATGGAGTAACCGCCAAGGGAGCTAGGGAAGCTCCACGGCTGATTCGTGCGAATAGGGGGGTTCGGCCGAACCAAGTCGGTTCGGCCGAACCCTTGGATCCACTGTCTTTCATTCCTGTGGCTTGGATGCACTCCCTTGAGGCGGTTTGGGCAGTGGGGGCGGTTCAGCCAAATTGGGGGATTCGGCCGAACTGGGCTTTTGGCCCAGCAGCGCTCCCCTACACCGCCTCTCTCTCCTGGAGCTTCTAGGCTGCTTGGATGTGGTGGTCTTTGTGTTGTTTCGGCCCAGAAGTGATGTGTCATTGGTCCAAGTGTCTTGCACGGTCGTCGCTCGGTCATTGCTGACGTGGATGCCTTCCAGTTGTGCTTCGCGTCGTATACAGCTAAGGGGGCTAGCCGGCCGAATCGTGTCGTTTGACTGAATAGGTTAGTTCCGACCCCAATAGCACATATTTGTCATTAATGTACCTGCATAAGTGAAGCACACCAAAACTCGTGGAACTTTATTAGAAGTAAACCCAAGTGCATGGAATCTTGCGCAAAGCCTCTTTTATTCCCGAGTATTGGTGGTTGAAATCGAGCCGTAACGACCGCCAACAAGCTCCCCCAAGCTCAGACCTTTGCTCGTCCTCGAGCAAAGATAGAAAGTTAGGCTCGGTGGATCTGGAGTTGCTATAAAGTCATTGTCTTATAGGTCACTTTATGAACAACTAGTACTCAACAATACTCGAATCATTAGCAAAGTATTAACTCACCATTTTACCTATGGGGCTTATAGCAATCTCCTTGTCTTGGGCGGTTGAAAGGTTGAACAGTTTGATTTAGTTTTATTTCACTCTACTATTTTTAGGATCCCATCTTGGAGTTTCCACAATTTTGTGAAAAATGTAAGTTTGTTCCTCAATTGGCACACTCAATCACTCAAGCGGTATTTGAATCCTCCCCAAAGGCTTGTGCCTTATTTTCATCCTAAAATCTAATAAGGCTTTTTGTGTGGCTCAGGGACAAAGGGTGAAGGCCTACTTGCATCTTATATTTTGCCAAGTCAAAGACTGGATCTTTGGGGAACCAAATCACACCTTTAGATCGAGAAGTGCAAGTGTGTGGAATATGTGGAGTGGAATGTGGTGGAACTCCTTGGGATGATTCTTCCTCTCCTTGAGTTATTTTCGAGAACATGGCTATCTCATTTTGCTCATATTTTTTCCATGCCACTTGGCATGCTTTTCTTATTTCTTATTTTTTCCATGCTCTTTGACATGCTTTTCTTTTTGCATAGCCCATGTCTCTATTCAAGAATATTTGGAGAGGGGATCATAGAACATGGAGCATTTATTTTGTGTATGGATGATGGCAATATTTTGCTAACTCCCAGTGTAGAAATTGCAGGTGAGTGTGGTGTGTATGTGAATCTCGATCTTGAAAGCATGAAAGATTCCTCACAATGGTCACAACAATTTGACAAAGCTCACTAAGATAACAAGCAACACATACGTAGAAGGTTTTCCACTAAGCTTAACATATGGCTTTGGTAGGAATTCTGAACTAATGAGGAACTTTATTTTATTTTTGAAAGCATAAAACATCCGAGATTTTCACCATACTAAGAGCAGAAGTAGAACTTAACCACAATCTCACTATATCATTCCTCACAACAACTTAGACTTGGAATAAAGCATGTGCTCCCACAAGGTTCAGGTTAATTTTTACTCATGCCAATTAACTCAAGTACTACAGGGCAACTAGTTGAAAACAAAGCACTTGCAAGATTAATGACAGAGCAACTATTCATCATTTCCAAGGTGAGAGGCATATGGTTCATTCCATGCATAGTTGGAGGTTATCTTATTCAAGGGAAATATTTTTGGTATTTTTATTTTAAGATGGAAATAAAATAGGAACGGAAATGGCAAATGCGAAATCAAAGTGCTCAAAGGAACACATAACATACCTGGTGGGGGTCCTCCCCCAAGCTTGGATCTTTCATTGGTAGGGTCAAAACCTTGAGAAGTACTCTGTCATCTGGTTCGTTTGCTGTTGGACATCGTACCTTATAGAGTCCATCACACCGCTATTCTCTTGATGATATTGAGAATGGCGTGCCCGTGTTCCTTCAATGTTCCTGGTACGGTCGTCGAGGTGGTCGACTCGGTCGGAGATATAGGACGACTCCCGACGATGTCATAGGTACTGGGTGTAGAGAAGCGTGGGGACTGAGAGTGCCCAGGGAAGTAAGGTTGGGAGGCACTATCGTACCCCCTCCATACCATCCCTGGGAATACTTAGATTCCATACTCAGCGTGCGTGTGCGCGAAGTGGTTGAGTTGGGCTGGTTCGGCTGAACCAACCAGCTCACCCAAACAAGCCAGTTTGCCAAAACCAAATGGTTTAGCTGAACGGATCGTCCTACGTGTTCTCGTCCCGTTCTTCCACTGTGTTGTCCCTGTACTCATGCAACATCTGTTAAATTGGGCATTCTCTGACTGGCTCAACAGCACCAGTCAGAGCATTATTTTGGACAGTTCAAACTAATATTTTTATTTTATTTTATTTTATTCATCAAGCTAAATTTGGGAAAACAAAAATTGGAAGGGAAATAAAGAGAGCACCTCCTAAATAATGATCTGAGCAAAAGGGAAATTGAAATGGGAAATAAATTTAAACTAATGGTGCTCTACAAGATGCAACCACATGACATCTACTCTATAGGTGGATCGTAAAGGTCTAAAGGTCATGTGGCTTTGGTGAGCTTCTTGAATTTGGTTGTGAATGCTTGGTAGAGGACATTGATCTTGTCATTCCTTGTCTATCTGCCAAGGCTCGCCTTCAGTGACCTTCTCATCTAGGTTGTTCAATTTCCAGCGTGTTTGTGCTAGCTTTTCTTTCAGGTTCTACAACCGTGGGCTCCTCTTCTTCCTCCTCGTCGGAATGTTCCATCGCATGGCTCTCCGTTGGTGGGTTTAGAGAATTTTGCTTGTGATACTCTTGGAGAGGGAACCCTTGGGTGAGGAAAGGTCTTTGGGTGGCCATGGTGGCTAGGTATGCCGGCTCTATGTTCGGGAAGGTGACGGAGGAGGACGACGATCTCTAGAATAAATCGAGAAGACTCGATCGAAAGACAACTTTCCCGATGTTTTCCTCACAACTCCGGGATAAAATGGGATAGAGATAGGATCTAAGATTTGAATGGATGCGCATGGGCCAAGGGTTGCCTTCGGCCGAACAATGGTTTGGCCGAAGTGGCCCAGTTTACCCGAACCAAAGTGGGTTGGTATGCCCAGGGTGCACGAAAGAGCCTAGTTCTCTAGTGCCTACCCATCTCATTGACGATCTTTTGCAGAATGTTCTTGATCTGCGTGTTGGATGTTCTACTTGACCACAAGTTTGGGGGTGATAAGGTGTGGCTATAAAAATGCGGCTCCCCCAAACTTGAATATTACCGGAGCAGATATGGATCGTCCCATAGGTGAAGTCTGCTGTCATAAACCAATCTTTTCCTATTTTCACCTTATTGGACGTACCCAGACACCATGAAGTTGACTATGTTGGTGTACCACGGCTCTAGTATTGTGACCTTGAGGAGCGTATCATCCCGTAAGAAATCATCAATGAGGTGATCTAACGGGACTTGTATCCAAGACAGACCCAATGGATGAGTCTCGGTTTCGCATCCTATTTGGTCAAAAGATACTTCAAAGCAGCATGGTCTGAATACACTATGACCTTTGCCCCAACTTAGTAGGACCGGAATTTGTCTATAACAAACACAACTGCTAAGAGTCATTTTCTGTGGTTGTATACTTCAGCTGGGGCCAGTGAGCGTTATGCTAGCGTATGAGATAGCATAAAGCTTCTTGTCCTTGGTTTGGCCCACAACAGCTCCTATGGCATAATCGCTCACATCACACATGATTTCTAGTGGGATACTCCAGGCAGGAGGCTGGATGATGGGAGCGAAATTGAGTGCTTTCTTGAGGGTGTGAAAGGAAGCATAGCACTCTTTATCAAAGATGAGAGGGGTTTCCTTGGCTAGGAGATTAGTTAACAACCGGGCTATTAGAGAGAAATTTTCGATGAAACACCTATAAAGCCCGGCGTGGCCAAGGAGACTACGAATCCCCTTTATGTTGGTGGGAAGTGTAGGCATAAGGTCATGTTTCGGAGGAGGATAGGGGAAGATGATTGCTTCTGACTTTGAATCTAGTCTTTCCTCGATCAAAGACAGATCTTCGTGACACTTTCCTTGCGACCCCAAGATAAGATGAGATAGGGATATGATGTGTATGATGATTACTAGTAATCCCTTCTAAATCTTGGACAAAGTGATCTTTCTCTAGTACAGTGAGAATATGTTGAGTTTCAACATCAAAGGGCATGTCACTAATGGTCACTGGAGTTTGTTTGTCCCTAAAGAGGAATGCATCCTTCTGTCCAGATGGAAGAGGCTTAGGCTCGATTGGAGGATGAATTTCTTCTACCTCCATAAAGAATTGGGCATCTTCTTCTAGGATAGGTTGCTCTAAGTCTACCAGAGTTGTTGACATGACTTCCTCTACAGGGTCAGGATCGGGGTCCGTCAGTATTTGTGGGTCCAATGAATAGGAATAAGAGACTGGGACAGGTTCTTCTCCGATCTTAAGTTCTACTAGCTGGTTTGTTGGTGAATTTTCCAGGATTTTCATGATTGGCGTACCAATAAAGATGGAATGTGTGGAATCATTGGGCAGGTCAAAGATATGGAAATCCAGGAAAAGTTTAGGGTCATTAATCTTAACGGGTGTGACCCGGAAGATCCCTAAACAATTGAGGATCCTTCCCGATGTGAACCTTAGACGTTTTTGAGATGATGACCATGGTTCATCGGGGAGTTGAGCTCACACCAAAGAGCTAGAGATTATGTTGATTCCGAGGCTCGGGTTGTACCCGATTTCCTTGTCAATGCCCATAACTTCACAAATGATTTTTCGGATTCTCTTGGGCATCTCAACGACCTTGATTGAGGCTTCAGCCTCGTCTAGCCATTTCTGACCCATGATGGCAGAGAGACGTCCTAAGTACTCTCTCTGATATTCTAGTGCTTCCTTGTCGGCTAGTGGATCCTTTTGCTCTACACATTGTTCCAATGGGAAACTTGTTGCACACCCTACGTTATTGAATAGATAATCGTCAAAATCGTAGGGAGTGGTGTAGAGTGGATGATAGTAGTCCAGGCTAGAATATAGTGGTGGTTCGAAAAGCACCGGGTTTTGATGGAACGGAAGAGCTGATAGATTTGGATTCTAAATGTATAGGCTCTTTAGGTTTACGCTGTTTCTCTTCTTCATCGGGGTGTTCGTCATAGACTCCAGTGTAGGGAGTGTCATCCAGGATACGATCCAGGATTATCATCGCTTCACTGGGAACCAAATGAGAAAACAACCCTCCTGAAGCTGAGTTCAAGAAAGTGGTGGCTACGGGGCAGAGGCCAAGGCTGAAATGTTGTAGAATGATAGGTTCTAATAAGCCTAGGTCGGGTCCAGATGCCAAAATTTCCTTGAATCGAGCCCAGGTAGCTCCTAACGACTCTCCCTCTAATTGCTTAAAGGTAAGGATTTTGATTCGGAGGCTGGCTACCTTGGAAACTAGGAAGAAATTTAGGCAGAATTTTTCTCTAAGGATTTCCCAGCTCCCTTCCATATTTCTGATAGATAGAGAGTACCATTTCTTTGCTCCTCCCGTTAATGAAAACGGGAATAGCTTCCATTTGAGCGTCTCTTGTGTCATGCCCGATATGGTGAGGCAAGAACAGAGTTGTTCAAACTCTCGTAAATGCGCATAGGGACTCTCAGCATTCGTTCCTGAGAACGTTTGCTCTCGAACCATGGCTATGAAGCCGGGACACAACTCATAGCCGGTTGTGTGGATGGGATGTGACGATGGTGGAGGCTCCAAACAATCGCACTTTGGAGCCGAATGTTGATGTAAGGTAAGAGTGGAATCCATGTGGTGGATGGTGGGATACACGGACAACTTGGGTTCGGAATTAGGACAGCTACCGTTCCCCGGCAATGGCGCCAGAAAGCTTGTTGGCACTCCTTACGGCCTATAGACAAATCTGCAAGCGAACGGATACCGATGTAGCTTTCACCCGAGAGTATTCCAAAGTATCGATTTCCATGGGGAACGAGAAGTGAACTAATTCTAAACTAAGTTGTCCAAGGGTTGTGGAATGGGATGGATGCAGTGGACGACAACAACAAAGAGGTAAGAGAAGCGATGAGAGGGAAGAGAGGGTACGAGTCTGATAGAGGCACTCTACTGATTAACTAAGCAGATTAGAGGGTACAGATAGATACTTGCTTCGGGAACACAGAACCTATGACACGCAGAAAGGGATGAGAAGGGGTGTCACAAATCCTACACTCTGGGATCCTGCAGGCCGAGACGAACGTGATGGACTACGTAGGCCGTATAGGGCTGTCACCACCTAACGGCTACCACCTCCGTAGACTCGGGGACAAACTAAGCTAACCTCAAGTATATGCACCACGCCTACACTAGTCGGTTAATACTTATCTCCTATAGAAAGACAAGCACCCAAGCCAAGCAACCAGTATACAATTATACCAATCAACTAAGCATTGAACAAAGAACCAGCAAGTAAATAAAAGTAGAACTGACTGCTCAATTAATCAGGAAGAGATACAAGAGTTACCAGACATGACCGGATGTTACTCAGAGTAGAGCCGCATCCGTAGAGGTACAGTTGGAAGAGGGGCCGACACTCCGGCTCCTCTGCGGACACTCACCTCTCCTCTCTCCCTATCTTCTAAGTATGAAAGTGGCAGAGCTTCGCTAAGGAACTCCTCTCTTGTGTTGTGTGTTGAACCGGGCACTTGCACACTCTATTTATAGTGGCTTGATGGTGGTTTGGATGAAGTAACCGCCAAGGGAGCCAGGGAAGCTCCTCGTCTGATTCGGGCGAATTGGGGGGTTCGGCCAAACCAAGTCGGTTCGGCCGAACCCTTGGATCCACCGTCTTTCATTCCTATGGCTTGGATGCACTCCCTGGAGGTGGTTTGGGCAGTGGGGGTGGTTCAGCCGAATTGGGGGATTTGGCATAACTGGGCTTTTGGCCCAGCAGCGCTCCCCTGCACTACCTCTCCCTCCTGGACCTTCGGGACTGCTTGGATGTGGTGGTCTTTGTGTTGGTTCGACCCTGAAGTGATGTGTCGATGGTCCAAGTGTTTTGCACAGTCGTCGCTCGGTCATTGCTGACGTGGATGGCCTTCCGGTTGTGCTTCGCGTCAAATACAGCGAAGGGGGGTAGCCGGCCGTATCGTATCGTTCGGCCGAATCGGTTAGTTCCGACCCCAATAGCACATATTTGTCGTTAATGTACCTGCACAAGTGAAATACACCAAAACTTGTGGAACTTTTTTAGAAGTAAACCCAGGTGCATGAAATGTTGCATAAAGCCTCTTTTATTCCCGAGTATTGGTGGTCGAAAACGAGCCGTAACGACCGCCAACAGTCCCGTAGATAGTCGTCGATTGGAAAATCTGACGGGACTTGCATCCGAGACAGATGATCTGCTACTGAGTTTTCTACTCCTTTCTTATCTCTTATTTCGATGTCAAATTCTTGTAGTAGAAGGACCCAACGGATGTGTCTAGGTTTCACATCCTTTTTTGTCAGAAGGTACTTCAGAGCAGCATTGTCTGAATAGACTATGACCTTTGCCCCAACTAGGTAGGACCAGAATTTGTCTATAGCAAACACAACTGCTAAGAGTTCCTTCTCCATGGTTGCGTAGTTGAGCTAAGGGCCAGTGAGCGTTTTGCTAGCATATGAGATAGCATAGTGCTTCTTTTTCTTGGTTTGGCCCATAACAGCTCCTACGGCATAATCGCTCGCATCGCACATGATTTCAAATGAGATGCTCCAGTCGGGAGGCTGGATGATGGGAGTGGAAATGAGTGCTTTCTTGAGAGGGTGAAAGGTTGCATAGCACTCTTCATCAAAAACAAAAGGGGCGTCCTTAGCTAAGAGATTGGTTAATGGCCGGGATATCTGGGAAAAGTTTTTGATGAAACGCCTATAGAACCCGGCATGGCCATGGAAACTACAAATCCCCTTAATGTTGGTAGGAGGTGGAAGTTGCTCAATTACTTCTATCTTTGCTCTGTGTACCTCGATTCCATGTTCCGACACCCTATGTCCTAGAACAATCCCCTCTCGCACCATGAAATGACACTTTTTCCAGTTCAGAACAAGGTTTTTTTATGACATCTCTGGAGGACCTTGTCTAGATTTCTCAGGCACTCAGTAAAGGTCTTCCCATAAACTAAGAAATCATCCATGAACACTTCCATAATCTCCTCAATCATATCAGAGAAGATGGACATCATGCAATGTTGAAAGGAGGCATGTGCGTTACACAACCCAAAGGACATCCACCGATAGGCATAGGTCCCGTAGGGGCATGTGAACGTGGTTTTACTCTAGTCATCAGGATGGATTGGAATTTGGTGGTATCTAGAGTAACCATCAAGGAAGCAGAAGAAAGAGTTTTTGGCTAACTGTTCAAGCATTTTGTCAATGAACGGAAGGGGGAAATGGTCCTTTTCGTTGGCCTTATGGAGTCTACGATAGTCGATACACAAACGCCAACCAATGACAGTGCGCTGAGGGATGAGCTCATTCTTGTCATTACGCACAACCGTCATTCCTCCCTTCTTAGGAACGTCTTGAACCGGGCTAACCCATTCACTATTGGGCACCGGATAGATAATCTCAGCGTGAAGGAGTTTGAGAACTTCCTTTTTAACGACCTCTCTCATGGCATTATTTAACCGTCATTGAGGTTCCTGAGATGGTGTTGCTTCAGAATTGATCGGGATACGATAAGTGCAGATATTTGGACTGATCCCTTTCAGATCTTGGAGTGAATATCATAAGACTGATTGATTCTTCTCCAGGATAGTGAGCAACTGTTGAGTTTTTACATCGGATAGCTTATCACTAATGATCACTGGAGTCTATTTGTCCTCAAAGAGGAAGGCATACTTTAATCCAGGTGGAAGAGGTTTAATCACGATTGGTGATGGTTTGGGTGTTTCATTTGGATTGAGCTTGATTGGAGGATGAAAAACTTCTTCCTTCTCAAAGAATGGGAGGTCTTCCTCTGGAATGGGTTGCTCTAAGTCTGCAAACGAAGTCGACATGACTTCCTCTATGGGATCAGGATCGGGGTCTACCTCTACTGAGGAATTCAAGGAATAGGAGTAAGAGACAGGGACAAGTTCTTTCCCAACCCTAAGATCTACTAGCTGGTTCGTTAGTCTGTTTTCCAGGATTTTTATGATCGGACTATCGATAAAGATGGAATGTGTGGAATCATCGGGCAGGTCAAAGATATGGAAGTCCAGGAAAAGTTCAAGGTCATTAATCTTAACAAGTGTGACCCGTAAGATCCCTAAACAATCGAGGATCCTCCCTGACGTGAACCTTAGACCTTTTTGAGATGAGAACGATGGTTCATCGGGGAGTTGGGCTCGCACCAGAGAGCTAGAGATGATGTTGATTCTGAGGCTCGGGTCATACCCGATTTCTTTGTCATTGCCCATAACTTCACAAAATATCCTTCAGATCCTTTTGGGCATTTTTACGACCTCGGTCGAGGCTTTGGCCTCGTCTAGCCATTCCTGACTCATCACAACAGAGAGACGTGCTAAGTACCCCCTCTAATATTCTAGTTCTTCCTTGTTGGGAGGTTTATCCTTATACTCTACACGTTGTTCCAATGGGAAACTTGTTGCACTCCCAATGTCATTGAATAGATCATCGTCAAAATCATAGGAAGTGGTGTAGAGGGGATAATCATACTAGCTAGAATAAGGTTGTGGTTCGAAATGAGCATCGGGTTCTAATGGAATGGAAGAGCTGATAGATTTTGACTGTAAGCTTGTAGGCTCTTCAGGTTCAGGTTGCTTCTCTTCTTCATCGGGGAGTTCATCATAGATTCCAGTGTTAGGAGTGTCGTCCAGGATATGATCCAGGACTACCCTCACTTCACTGGGGATCAAATGAGAGAACGACCCTCCTGAAGCGGAGTTCAAGAAAGTGGTGGCTACAGGACCAAGGACAAGGCTGAAATGTTGTAGAATTATATGTTCTGATAAGCCTAGGTCTGGTCTGGATGCCAAAATTTCCTTGAAATAAGCACAAGTAGCTCCTAACGACTCTCTCTCTAATTGCTTAAAGGTAATGATTTCAATTCAGAGCCTAGCTAACTTGGAAACCGGGAAGAAATTTAACCAGAATTTCTCTCTAAGGATTTCTCAGCTTCCTTCCATATTACTGTTGGCACTCCTTATGGCCTATAGATAAATTCACAAGCAGACGGATACCGATGTAGCTTTCACCCAGGAGTATTCCAAGGTATCGATTTCCATGGGGAACAAGAAGTGAGCTAATTCTAAACTAAGTTGTCCAAGGGTTATGGAATGGGATGGATGAAGGGGATGACAACAACGAAGAGTGAAGAGAAGCGATGAGAGGGTAGAGAGGGTACGCGTCTGATAGAGGCACTCTACTGATTAACTGAGCGGATCAGAGGGTACAAATAGATACTTGCTTCGGGACAATAGAACCTATGACACACAGAAAGGGATGAGAAGGGGTGTCACCAATCCTACACTCTGGGATCCTACAGGCCGAGACGAACGTGATGGACTACGCAGGCCATATAGGGCTGTCAGCACCTAACGGCTACCACCTCTGTAGACTCGGGGATAAACTAAGTTAGCCTCAAGTATAGGCACCACGCCTACAGTAGTCGGTTAATACTTATCTCCTATAGAAAGACAAGCACCCAAGCCAAGCAACCAGTATACAATTATACCAATCAACTAAGCATTGAATGAAGAACCAGCAAGTAAATAAAAGTAGAACTGACTACTCAATTAATCAGGAAGGGATACAAGAGCTACCAGACATGACCCGGATGTTACTCGAAGCAGAGCCGCATCCGTAGAGGTACAGCTGGAAGAGGGGCCGACACTCCCGCTCCTCTCCGAACGCTCACCTCTCCTCTCTCCCTATCTTCTAAGTATAAAAGTGGCAGAGCTTCGCTAAGGAACTTCTCTCTTGTGTTGTGTGCTTTTGCAGGTTCTGGAGGCCTCCTTTTATAGTAAGGAAGGGTGGTAGAAGAAGGAGTAGTGGCCACGGGACCTCAGGGGTGGTTCCGGGCCATTCGGGCGAAGATGTCGGGTTGGGCCGAAGGGGGTCAGTTCGGCCGAACCACCCATTTGCACCGCCTCAGCCTCCAATGCTCCAGATTTCATCCCCAGGTCGGTTGTGGGTCGGTTGGGCTTCGGCTAAATCCTGGAAGTTCGTACGAATGGGTCTGGGTGCCCGTCTGCCCTTGGATCCACTGCCTTTGTGCTGACGTTGATCCTGATGGTCCACATATGCCCAGGGTCTTGGGATATCATGTGTGTTTAGGTCCTGGTACGCTCCGGGAATGAGGGTGGTGTTCGGTCGAGTCATGAGACTCGACCGAACGCACCATTTTGGGTGGTTTTACCCCGACATTGTCAACCTGCCTCCTGGAATCACATAAACACCAAAACTTGTGGAAATGATTAGAAATAATCCCTATATCTATGGTGTGTGAGTCCATTGTGTTTGTTTTATACTCGGTTGGAGGTCGGAAATCGGTCCGTAACGACCGCCAACAACCTCCCCCAAACTTATATCTTTGCTCGTCCCGAGTAAATAAATTGAAATATGAGCAAGACTAAGGTAAGGGTTCTTTCATGACATGAATAATTGCATATTGAATATTCCAAACTTTTCTCCTTGCCTGTGAGTTTGTAGTGGCTATTCCCTGGGTCTTGGGCGGTTGATAGTCGGAATGGCTCTTACAACAAGATCCTCTTGCTCATCCTGCATTCGGGGTTTTTCTAATTTTCGCAAATAAATAACCCTTGTCCTTTCATCCCTGATACTTTCAGCTCTCTGAAGTCACTCCTTTTCACTCACTCTCTTTTGTGTTTTTCAGGTGGTGACCTAGTCAAGTCATGTACTTCTGTCGAGTTGAAGATTGGTTCCCGGAGTTTGTCATCGTCGCCCTTGGTCAGATTGCAAGTTGAAGATGAAGAGTTCATGTCGGTCCTCAGCTTTGTGACCCCTTTCTTTTCTCTTCCCCTTTTTGGGGATTTTTCTTCTCTCTTTTTTTCCATTTGGACTTTCATGAGTCCTTTGCTTCTCTTTTTTTTCAGGGTATCACCAAAGCATGAGGACTTCTATTACACTCTAATGATAGATGTACTTGCAATAGACCTGGGGCAATATGATCATCTCTGGGGACTCAAAATTCGACAAGACATTGTACTAGCCATGACAAATATCTTAGGAATAAATTTCTCAAGCATATGTGTAGTTGGAAGTAGTGGATAGGATGAAAGGATAGGGTATAGTAAATTCTCCCGAATTGTGGAGTGAACAAGTGGTTTGTTTTATCGAGACATATCACAATCATCAACAACCTAGATCAGGGGGGTCCTATCATGAAATATTTCATAGGAAAAAGATACTAGGTTTGAAATAAGCAATAGGCAAGTTCATGGTATAAAAGAAAAACCGAGAATGTTTCGTTTATGTGAGGCATGCATTGATCAAAATTTCAAAACGTGGCAACATAGGAAAAGTGGTCAGGGGGAAGAGTGCAAACCAATGTGTAGGTGCGCAAGCGGGACGAGTCGGGCTGGTTCGGCCGAACTGGTGGGTTCGGCCAAATTTCCCAATTCGCCCGAACCGGCTGGTTCGGCTGAAGTGGCTCGGTGCGTGCTCTGTTGTGTACGGTTGCTCCTGTGTCGTCCTATACTCATGTATCTTTTTCGTTAAACAGGGCAATCTCCGGTTGGCTCAAATGCACCAACTGGAGCAATAATTTTATTCTTTTTGCATTCAACTCTAATTTTATTTATTCATCAAGCTAAGATTGGAAACAAAATATTTGGGAAGGGAAATAGTTCAGAGCACACTAAACAATATTCTAAATGAAATAAACAAACTAGCAAAACAATCTAACGGTGCTCTATCTAAAAACGAAATGACCGCATGACACTATTCTGCAGGTGGGTCATAAAGGTTCGAGTGTCCTGTGGCTCTGGCAAGCCTCTTGATCTTGGCGCACAAACCCTTGCGGAGGACTTCCATCTTGTCCTCCGTCTCTAGGCACGCCAGCTTCGCTTTCGCCACTTTCTCCTCCAGGTGGTTTATCCGCCGGCATGCTTGTACCAGCCCCACCCGCAGGCTCTCCAGTGTGGGCGGCTTCTCCTCCTCCTCGTCGTCCTCCTCCTCATCGGAGAATTCCATGTTTCCTAGTGGTCCCTTGATGGTTGTTGGCTGCCTGCGGTGCTGAACTCTGGGGTTCCGTCGCGGAGGAGTGGACTGGGAGGACTCTGTCAGTCCGAGCTTGTCCCAGTTCAGCGGCGGGACCAACACCTTGCCGTACCCCATGGCGGTGCGCTCACCCTTGATGCTGAAATGGGGCAGACTATCAGGTGTATAGTCCGGCGTCTTCGTGCCCTCCTCCTTGACTGCAGGGAGCGCAAAGTCCAGCACCCTTGTGGAGGATGCCGACTTCGGGCGCAGCTGCCCAGTAGTGGGGCGCCCTGGCGATGGTGAGCGAGGGGGCTTCTTGATCACCTTCAGCGGTGCGAAGGCGTTGAACATCGCTGACGGAGAGTGGCGTGGGGAGTTGAACCGCCTCATAGGGCTGCGGGCATGCGCCCTTCCTCGCTGCCCTTCGCGTGACAGCTCAACGTCAGCAACGCGGAACGCTTGCTCACGTCGGGGAGACTCGCCGATCCGGCTGGCGAGGCTAGATCCCTTGGTTGAAGATGTATCTTTGGAGCAGGAGGAGGTCATGGTGGCTGTGTGTATGGGAAAGGAAGCTTGTAGATGGGATGAGGGAGTCGACACAAACCCCCTGGATTTTATCAATGTTTCTCCCGATCAAAAAAGAGACTCCCGACGTTTCCCTCGCGGATTTCGGGATAGGATCAACTATAGATGAGTCCAGAGGCAAATATCCGCACGGAGGACCAGGGGGCCTGATTTGGCCGACCCTAGCCTTCGGGCGAACTGGCCAATTCGCCCGAATTGGTCCAGTTCAGCCGAACCGGCCCCTGGGTCTCCATGTGTGTGGGCTAGGTCGAGTCTCGTGCCTTTGGTCAGGGTTTTTGCCCAGAAAGGTTTCGAATTGAAGGACTTGGGCCGGATTTCACGGACGGGTTTCAGAGTTCCATGAACTCAACAACATCAAAATCGACGAGTGGCGGAGGTTCTGGTTCCAGGAAGATCTTCAACCGATGCCCGTTAACCTTGAAGGTATTCCCATCCTCACTTTGCAATGTGACGGACCCAAGGGATGTAGCGTTGATCACTGTGAATGGGCCGTCCCATTTGCTTCTTAGTTTCCCATGACCAAAAAGTCTGACACGGGAATTGAAGACGAGGACCTTGTCTCCCGGCTTGAACGTTTTGACCTTAATCCTTTTGTCATGTCATCTCTTGGTCCGTTCTTTTTATAGCTGGGAGCTGTGGTATGCTCGTTCCCTCCTTTCATCTAATTCTGCCAGCTGGATTTTCTGTTTGAGGCCGGCTGCTCGTTCATACCCCACTTCCTAATAGCCCAGTGAGCTCCAAACTCCATCTCTACTGGTAAGTGGCATGTCTTGCAATAGACCAGTTGATATGGGGTCATTCCTATGGGTGTTTTATAGGCCGTGCGGTACGCCCAGAGTGCATCTGGCAGTTTATCCTTCCAATGTTTTCCCACCTCATTTACGGTCTTTTACAGAATGTTCTTAATCTGCTTGTTTGAAGTTTTTGCTTGACCGCTAGTTTGGGGGTGATAGGGTGCAGCTACGTTGTGCTGCACCCCCAAACTTGAGAGATACCTATGGAACGCTGAGTCGATAAAGCGGGAGCCTCCGTCGCTAATGACCATCCTAGGAACTCCAAAATGGGGAAAGATAATCTCATGAAACATCTGTTTTGCGCTCCTAGCATCGGCTGCCACACAAGGCAAGGCTTCCACCCACTTAGAGACGTAGTCTACCACCACTAGGATGAATTTGCAGCCCTCTGAGTTCGGGAAAGGACCCATGAAGTCAATCCTCCAAACATCAAAGATTTCTACTTGGAGATTGCTGGATAGTGGCATTGCGTCTCTCAAGTGTTTATATTCCCGTGTTTCTGGCAACATGGGCACCTCATGACGAATGCCTTAGCATCTTCGTACATGCTGGGCCAGTAGAAACCACATTGCCAGACTTTTGCATTAGTGCGAAATGCACCATAGTGACCCCCGTATGGGGCTGCATGGCACCTCTCCAGGATTTTATAAGCCTCGTGCGCTGGTATACAACGTCTAAGGAGTCCGTCACTACATATCCTGAAGAGGTACGGGTCGTCCCAAAGGTGGAGTCGGCTCTCGTAAGCCAGTCTTTTTTTGTTTTCTCTAGGTGGGACATACCCGATCGCCATGAAGTTCACTATGTTGGCATACCACGGGTCGGCAGTGGTGACCATAAGGAGCGTGTCGTCCCGCAAAAAATCATCGATGGGAAGATCGGACGGGACTTGCACTCGAGACAAGTGGTCAGCCACTGAGTTCTCTACTCCTTTCTTATCTCTTATCTCGATGTCGAATTCTTGGAGTAGAAGAATCCAGCGGATGAGTCTCGGTTTCGCATCCTTTTTTGTTAATAGGTACTTCAAAGCAGGAAGTCTGAATAGACTATGACCTTGGCCCCGACTAGGTTGGACCGGAATTTATCTATAGCAAACATGACCGCTAAGAGCTCCTTCACCGTGGTTGCATAGTTGAGCTAGGGGCCTGTAAGTGTTTTGCTAGCATATGAGATAGCATAGTGCTTCTTGTCCTTGGTTTGGCCCAACACAGCTCCTACAGCATAGTTGTTTGCATCACACATGATTTCAAATGGTAGATTCCAGTCGGGAGGCTAGATTATGGGAGCGGAAATGTGAGCTTTCTTGAGGGTGTGAAAGGCTACGTAACACTCCTCATCGAAAACAAAGGGAGCTTCCTTGGCTAGAGATATCTGGGAAAAGTATTTGATGAATCGTCTATAGAATCCGGCATGGCCAAGGAAACTATGAATCCCCTTAACGTTTGTGGGAGGTGGAAGTTGCTCAATCACTTCTATCTTCGCTCGATCAACCTCAATTCCACGTTCTGACACCCTATGTCCTAGAACAATCCCTTCTCGTACCATAAAATGACACTTTTCCCAGTTTAGGACAAGGTGTTTCTCTTGACACCTCTGGAGGACCTTATCCAAATTTTTCAGGCATTCGTTAAAGGTCTTCCCGTAAACTGAGAAATTGTCCATGAACACTTCCATAATCTCCTCAATCATATCAGAGAAGATGGACACTATGCAACATTGAAAGGAGCCAGGTGCATTACACAACCCGAAGGACATCCGCCGATAGGCATACGTCCCATAGGGGCATGTGAACGTGGTTTTACTTTGGTCATCTAGATGGATTGAAATTTGGTGATATCCAGAGTAACCATCAAGGAAGCAGAAGAAAGAGTGTTTGGTAACTGTTGAAGCATCTCGTCTATGAACGGAAGGGGAAATGGTCTTTCTTGGTGGCTTTATTGAGTTTATGATAATTGATATACATACGCCAGCCAGTGACGGTGCGCTGAGGGATGAGTTCATTCTTGTCATTGCGCACAACCGTCATTCCTCCCTTCTTAGGAACAACTTGAACGGGGCTAACCCATTCACTATTGAGAACCGGGTAGATAATCCTAGCGTGAAGGAGTTTGAGGACTTCCTTTTTCACAACTTCCCTCATGGCATTATTCAACCGTCGTTGAGGTTCTCGAGACGGTATTGCCTCAAAATCGATTGGGATACGGTGGGTACAGAGCTTTGGGCTGATCCCCTTCAGGTCTTGGAGAGAGTATCCAAAGACCGATCGATTCTTCTCCAGGATAGTGATGAGTTGTTGGGTTTCTACTTCGGATAACTTATCACTAATGATCACTGGAGTTTGTTTGTCCTCGAAGAGGAAGGCGTACCTTAGTCCATGGGGAAGAGGTTTGAGCTCGATAGGAGATGGTTTTGGAGTTTCGTTCGTGTCGAGCTTGATCGGTGGATGGGTTTCCTCTTCCTCTGAGAAGAATGGGATATCTTCTTCTGGAATGGGTGGTTCTAGGTCAGTCAATGAGGTGGACATGGTGTCCTCTATGGGATCAGGATCAGGGTCTGCCTCTATTGGAGTGTTCAGGGAACGAGAATAAGAGACAGAGACAAGTTGCTTTCCGACCCTAAGTTCTATTCTCTGGTTCGTTGGTGTTTTCTCCAGAATCTTCATGATTGGCCTACCTATGAAGATGGAATGGGTGGTGCTACTGGGTAGGTCGAAGATGTGGAAATCCATGAATAGCTCAGGGTTGTTAATCTTGACAGGTATGACCCGCAAGATCCCTAAACAGTCAAGGATTCTTCCTGAAGTGAACCTGAGTCATTTTTGAGATAATGACCAGGGTTCATCAGGGAGTTCGGTTCGTACCAACGAGCTAGAGATAATGTTAATTTTGAGGCTCAGGTCGTACCCGATTTCTTGGTCGTAACCTAGAATTTCACAAAAAATTCTTCTGATCTTCTTGGGCATTCTGACCACCTCAGATGAGGCTTCGGCCTCTTCTAGCCATTCCCGACTCATCACATTAGAGAGACTTCCCAAGTACTCCATCTGATGTTCCAGTTCTTCCTCGTCGGGAGGTTGATCCTTATACTCTACACATTGTTCCAATGGGAAACTTGTTGCACTCCTGATGTCCTCAAATAGATCATCGTCAAAATCATAGTGAGTGGTGTAGAGAGGCTCATAGTAGTCCAGGCTAGAATATGGTTGTGGTTCGAAATGAGCATCGGGTTTTGATGGAATAGAAGAGCTGATAGATTTGGATCGTGAATATGTAGGCTCTTCAGGTTCAGGCTGCTTCTCTTCTTCATCGAGGAGTTTGTCATAGACTCCAATGTAGGGAGTGTCGTCGAGAATGCGCTCCAGGACTATCCTCGCTTCACTAGGAGTCAAATGAGAGATAGACCCTCTTGAAGCGGAGTTCAAGAAAGTGGTGGATACGGGATAGAGGCCAAGGCTAAAATGTTGTAAAACAACTGGTTCTGGCAGGCTTAGGTCTGGTCCTGAGGCTAAAATTTGCTTGAAACGAGCCCACGCAGCTCCTAACGATTCTCCCTCTAATTGCTTAAAGGTAAGAACTTCGATTCGGAGGCTGGCTACCTTGGAAGCTAGGAAGAAATTTAGGCAAAATTTCTATCTAAGGATTTCTCAGCTCCCTTCCATATTTCCGACAGACAGAGAGTACCATTTCTTTGCTTCTCCCGTTAATGAAAATGGGAATAGCTTCCATTTGAGCATCTCTTGTGTCATGCCTGATATGGTGAGGCAAGAGTAGAGTTGCTCAAACTCTCGTAAATGCGCATAGGGACTCTCAGCATTCGTTCCTGAGAACGTTTGCTCTCGAACCATTGCTATGAAGCCGGGACACAGCTCATAGCCGGGTGTGTGGATGGGATGAGATGATGGTGGTGGCTCCAAACAATCGCCCTTCGGAGCCTAATGTTGACATAAGGTAAGAGTGGAATCCATGTGGTGGATGGTGGATAATGGGGATACATGGACAACTTGGGTTCGGAATCAGAACAGCTACCGTTCCCCAGCGACGGCGCCAGAAAGCTTGTTGGCACTCCTTACGGCCTACAGATAAATCCGCAAGCGGACGAATACCGATGTAGCTTTCACCCGGGAGTATTCCAAGGTATCGATTTCCACGAGGAACGAGAAGTGAGCTAATTCTAAACTAAGTTGTCCAAGGGTTATGGAATGGGATGGATGAAGGGGATGACAACAACAAAGAGGGAAGAGAAGCGATGAGAGGGTGGAGAGGGTACGGGTTTGATAGAGGCACTCTACTGATTAACTGAGCAGATCAGAGGGTACAGATAGATACTTGCTTCGGGACAATAGAACCTATGACACGCAGAAAGGGATGGAATGGGTGTCACCAATCCTACACTCTGGGATCCCGAATGCCGAGACGAACGTGATGGACTACGTAAGCCGTATAGGGCTGTCACCACCTAACGGCTACCACTTCCGTAGACTCGGGGACAAACTAAGTTAGCCTCAAGTATAGGCACCACGCCTACACTAGTCGATTAATACTTATCTCCTATAGAGAGACAAGCACCCAAGCCAAGCAACCAGTATACAATTATACCAATCAACTAAGCATTGAACTAAGAACCAACAAGTAAATAAAAGTAGAACTGATTGCTCAATTAATCAGGAAGAGATACAAGAGTTACCAGACACGACCCGGATGTTACTCGAAGCAGAGCCGCATCCATAGACGTACAACTGGAAGAGGGGCCGACACTCCGGCTCCTCTCCGGACGCTCACCTCTCCTCTGTCCCTATCTTCTAAGTATGAAAGTGGCAGAGCTTCGCTAAGGAACTCCTCTCTTGTGTTGTGTGCTTTTGCAGGTGCTGGAGACCTCCTTTTATAGTAAGGAAGGGCTGTAGAAGAAGGAGTAGTGGCCACGGGACCTCAAGGGCGGTTTCGGGCCATTCGGGCGAAGATGCCGGGTTCGGACGAAGAGGGTCAATTCGGCCGAACCACCCATTTGCACCGCCTCGGCCTCCAACGCTCCAGATTTCGTCCCCAGGTCGGTTGTGGGTCGGTTGTGCTTCGGCCGAATCCTGAAAGTTCGGCCGAACGGGTCCGGGTGCCCGTATGCCCTTGGATCCACCGCCTTTGTGCTGAGGTTGATCCTGATGGTCCACATATGCCCGGGGTCTTGGTAAATCTCGTGTGTTTAGGTCCTGGTACGCTTCGGGAATGAGGGTGGTGTTCGGACGAGTCATGAGACTCGGCCGAACGCACCATTTTGTATGGTTTTACCCCGACATTGGCAACCTGCCTCCTGGAATTATATAAACACCAAAACTTGTGGAAACGATTCTCCCTCTAATTGCTTAAAGGTAAGAACTTCGATTCGGAGGCTGGCTATTTTGGAAACTGGGAAGAAATTTAGGCAGAATTTCTCTCTAAGGATTTCCCAGCTCCCTTCCATATTTCCGACAGACAGAGAGTAGCATTTATTTGCTTCTCCCGTTAATGAAAATGGGAATAGCTTCCATTTGAGCGTCTCTTGTGTCATGCATATGGTGAGGCAAGAGCAGAGTTGCTCAAACTCTCGTAATTGCGCATAGGGACTCTCAGCATTCGTTCCTGAGAATGTTTGCTCTCGAACCATGGCTATGAAGCCGGGACGTAGCTCATAGCCGGGTGTGTGGATAGGATGTGATGATGGTGGTGGCTCCAAAAAATTGCCCTTTGGAGCCGAATGTTGACGTAATGTAAGAGTGGAATCCATATAGGGGGTGGTGTGATACACGAACAACTTGGGTTTGGAATCAAAACAGCTACCGTTCCACGGCAATGGCGCGAGAAAGCTTGTTGGCACTCCTTACGGCCTACAGATAAATCCGCAAGTGGACGGATACCGATGTAGCTTTCACCTGAAAGTATTCCAGAGTATTGATTTCCATGCGGAATGAGAAGTGAACTCATTCTAATGTAAGTTGTCCAACGGTGATGGAATGGAGTGGATGACGACGAAGAGGAGAGAAAAGCTGTAGGAGTGTAGAGAGGGCACGAGTCTTATAGTATTGACCTTCTGACTAACTGAGCAAGAGGTGAAATAGATAAATGCTAGCGTCAGGACACGGAACCAGTAACACATAGAAAGGGATGAGAAGGGGTGTTGCCAATACCCGCTTCAAGGATCCTACGGTTCTAAGTCGAACGTGGTGGACTACGTAGGCCGTATAGGGCTGTCACCACCTAACGGCTACCACACAATCGTGGACTCGAATGTAACCCAAGCTAACCTCATGTATAGGCACCACACCTACACTAGTCAGTTAATACTTATCTACTGCAGAAAGATAAGCAACCAAGCCAAGCAACCAGTATACAGTTATACCAATCAACTAAGCATTGAACAAGGAACCAGCAAGCATATAAAAGTAAGAACTGATGCTCAATTAATTAGAGAGGGATACAAGAGTTACCAGACATGACCCAGATGTTACTCGAAGCATAGCCGCATCTATAGAGGTACAGGTGGAAGAGGGGCCGACACTTCGGCTCCTCTCCGGCATGCCCACCTCTCCTCTCTCTCTATCTTCTAAGTATGGCATTGGCAGCGCTTCGCTAGGGTGCTTTTCTTCTCTTCACTCTTGTGTGTTGATACACGTGCTGGAGGGTCCTATTTATAGTGGAGAAGGGCGGTTTGAAGTGGAGCAGGGGCCACCGCACCTCAGGGGCGGTTCCGAGCACTTCGGCCGAACTAGGCGGGTTCGGCCGAAGTGGGTCGGTTCGGCTTAACTGCCCAGTTTGGCCGAACCACCCATTTTGCACTACCTCTGCCTCCTACAGTCATGATTGCATCCCAAGGTCGGTTGTGAGGCGGTGGGCTTGATTTGGGCGAACTGAGGGGTTCGGCCGAACGCCACGTGTTCGGCTGAACCGCGTCCTGCACCGCCTCTTGCCTCCCACGTGCTGGATCACTCCCTGAGGTGGTTCATAGGTCAGTTCTATGGTTCATGTGAATTAGAGGCCTTCGGGTGCACTAGGCCTGGGCCTTTGTTGCATTCTGGCCCACCTCCTTCGTGTTGTGGCACGCTCCGGGTTCACAGACGGAGTTCGGTCGAATCTCGGGATTCGGCCGAACCCATCATTTTGAATGGTTTCCTCTCGACTTTAGTAGTTCGCCTCCTGGAATCAAATAAACACCAAAGCTTGTGGAAATAATTAGAAATAAACCCTATAGCTATGGTGCAGTATTCCAATGTATTCATTTTATGCTCGGTTGGAGGTTGGAAATCAAGCCGTAACGACCGCGGACATACTGCCAGATATAACCAAGAGCTTCTCTATCTATTGTGACGCATCTCATCAAGGGTTGGGATGTGTACTTATGCAAGAAGGTGGAGTTGTGGCATATGCATCAAGGCAGTTGAGGAAGCATGAGCAGAACTACCCGACATACGACCTGGAATTGGGAGCTGTGGTACATGCTCTAAAAATTTGGAGATACTACCTGATTGGGCATAAATGCGACATATACACCGATCATAAGAGTCTCAAGTACGCTTCACCCAGTCGGAGCGGAATATGAGGCAACGACGATGGTTGGAGCTAATCAAGGATTATGACCTAGAGATTCACTACCATCCAGGGAAGGCCAACTTGGTGGCAGATGGTCTGAGTAGGAGGAGTTATGTGAGTAAGGTCACCAGACATTGTTTGCCAGAAGAGCTTAGTCTGGAACTTGAGAGAATGCGTCTAGGATTCGTGACCAGTATCACAGAAATGGCAGTGGAACCAACTCTGGATCAGGAGATCCGAAAAGGTCAGCTTGGAGATGAGAAAATTAAGGAGATTGTGGAACATGTTGCCCTAGGGAAGGCCCCTGGTTTTCGGGTGGACAACGAAGGGACTTTTTGGTATGAGAAGAGGATATGCGTACCTGGCCTACCACAGATCAAGGATACAATTTTGAGGGAAGCGCATGAATCGGCTTATTCGATCCATCCGGGAAGTACCAAGATGTATCACGATATGAAAGAGAGATTCTGGTAGTACGGATTGAAACATGATATGGCGACATATGTAGCTTTGTCTGACACGTGTCAGTGAGTCAAGGCTGAGCATCATAGACCAGCAAGATTTCTCTAGCCCTTGAAGATACCCGAATGGAAGTGGGAAGAAGTTGGTATGGACTTTATCACCGGTCTGCTTCGCACTCAGAGAGGGTTTGACTCCATATGGGTAATCGTGGACCACTTGACCAAAGTAGCACATTTTCTCCCAGTAAAGATCACGTATATGGGAGCTATATTAGCAGAGCTATATATGGAGAGGATTGTATGTTTGCACAGGGTACCAAAAAAGATAGTGTCAGATAGGGGTACCCAGTTGACATTGTATTTCTGGAACAGTCTACATGAGTCTATGGACACTATGATGCACTTTAGCTCAGCCTATCACCCACAGACGGATGGTCAAATGGAGCGAACAAACCAGATATTGGAAGATATGTTAAGGGCATGTGGTCTATAGTATGGGACAGGTTTGCAAAAGAGTCTACCTTACGCGGAATTCTCATACAACAACAGCTATCAGAAGATACTGCAGATGGCACCATTCGAGGCTCTATACGGCAGAAAGTGTAGGACACCACTATTTTGGAATCAGACTGGAGAAAGTCAGGTATTTGGACCTGAGATACTAAGAGAGGCAGAGCGACGAGTACATGTAATCAGACAGAATTTAAGGGTGGCACAATCCAGAAAGAATAGTTATGCAGACGTCAGACAGAGGGATCTTAGTTTTGAGATCGGTGACTTTGTGTATCTCAATGTATCACCAATGAGACCGTGAGAAGGTTTAATGTCAAGGGAAAACTAGCGCCTCGTTACACTGGACCCTTCAAGGTATTAGAACGGAAAGGCGAGGTAGCTTACCAGCTGGAACTACCCGAAAAGTTTGCAGGAGTACACGATGTGTTCCACATATCTCAACTGAAGAAGTGGCAGGTACCTGAGGAGCAGATCCCGATAGATGAGCTAAATGTGGAGGAAGATCTCACGCACGAGGAGTATCCAGTAAAAATATTGGAGGAATCTGAAAGAGTCACCAGAAATAAAGTGATTCGAATGTGCAAGGTTCAATGGAGCCGTCACTCTGAGGATGAAGCGACCTGGGAAAGAGAAGAGGATCTCAAGGCCGACTATCTGCAGTTTTTCTCATCCACATCCGAATCTTGAGGATGAGATTCATCTTAAGGGGGGTAGGTTTGTAACACCCTAAAATAGGCCTATTTAAAATTCTAGTAATTAATTTGCTTTTGATTAAAGTGCTCATAATTAATATAACTAAATAAACAATTTCTGAGAATTTAAAATCAAATATAAGGCTTAGATACATTTGATGCATTCATGCCGGCTGCATTGTGTTTTGGTTGCTAGTAGTTCATATGAGAATTTAAATCTAATTTAAATTCGAGTTTGAATTGCCTTGTTTGAAGCTCTAGAAAAGTTGTTTGTATTAGAGTTCGCTTTTGCCCCTTGGACTCTCTTTCCCGGCTTGTTTTCCCTCCCTCTACTCTCACTCGCGCGCAACCCAGCTCGCCTAGCCTGCCCAACCTTTCGCCTTGGCCCAGCTCACCCCACTCCCCTCCCCGCCAACGTTTGGGCCGCCAGCCTGCGAGCCGCTCGGCAGCGCAGCCACGCCGGCCCACTCTCCCACTCCTTCGCCCCAGCCGCTGTCATGCGGGACCTGCCTATTGGATCCACCTTCCCCGCCAAGCCGGACCCAAGCTCAAGCTCGGCCGCGCCCTGGCACGCACGCCTACGCATGGACCCAAGCCGCCTCTCTCCACGCTATAAAATGTGCCGCCGTCCTATCCGCCCTATCTTTCCGCCAGAGCCCACAACCCTAACCCTAGCACCGTAGCTCAATGCCGCCGCCGCCATCCGAGCTCCACCGCCGCACCGTCGATCTCACGTCTCAGCGCCGCTCTGCCTCTCTCGACCACCGGGGAAACTTTGCATGGTGGTAAGCTCCGTCCCGGGCCACTCCTTGCCCTCTACCCCGCTCTCCAGCCCTTCGCGCGCTCTCATCGGTGTCCGTCTCCGCCGCTCGCCGTCGCCCACCACCATCATCGCTCGGTCGTCGTCGAGAACCCCGTGGTTGAGCTCCCCGCGTCGCCCCCGTGCCGTAGGTCCCTTCCTCTTGGAGAACTGTGGCCCATAGCGTGACTTCGACCATGCTCCGGCGAGCCTCCGCCGCGAGAGCTGGCGGCGCCGCCGCCCCTGTGCCCCCCGGTGACCCCCACTCCCAGATCCATCCTAGGCCGCCAGATCACGATCCGCCACGCCCCAAGTCAAACCTAGTAACATACCGGTCAGCGCCGGCCTTTTTCCAAAAGAGCCCCTGACCTTTTTAAAAATCAACCTGTCGTCCACCTAGTTTAAAAGGTAATTGTAGATATGCCCCTGGTTTTCGTTTTAGCCCCTAAGTTTCATTAAAATTGCCTCCCGAAGCCCAACCTTGTCCTTTTTATAGTTTAGCCCTCCTGTTTTTATAAAACTATGTTTAGGTCCCTAGTGTTTCTCAAAAAAGCCCCTAGAATTTTTTAAACCTCGCTAGCAAGTCCCTAAACCTTGGAAAGGCCATAATTTTCTCGTTTTAGCTTCGATTAGAGTGATTCTTGCGCTCATGTGTTCGTAGTGAAGCGTAGATTAGTTTTGTAGCCTTCTTTTGTTCTGTTTCTACTATTTGGTCTACTGTTATAATAGAGTAATCTTGTTTGCATGTACTGACTTGTGTGGATGCTTGTGTGGTGATTCGTAAGTCCAGTCGGTGAGCCGTTCGAGTTCGAGTTCGAGCAAGGTCACGAGGACCAGGACCAGCAGCAGCACTTTGAGGAAGGCAAGTATAGCACGGACAATCATTCTACCCAAACACCCCTTTAAATTATTTACTACATACGCATGTGTCTAAATTTGTTTACCCTTAAGGTTGTACCTAGCTTTGTACATCATGTCCTTTGATACCCTGGGTTATTGCATATGGGTAGTTCTTTGCTAGGCACAGCCACTATCACCTTTGTTCAATTGTTAAATTTGAATTAATGGTTTACTTCAATGATTATGGTAAAACTTGCTTTTTAGCAACATGGTTCAGGGAGATAGAGCATGTGCCCCGTGCTCCGAATGCCCCGTGCTCCGAATGCCATTGACCCAATAATACAACCTGCAGACTAATATACTTTTTTTCCTAAAAACCGGCTTTCCTAAGATGCCTATTGGTCTAAGCTTTATATCTATCCTATCACTCTCTTGCTTAAATTCACTTCCTTCCTGAACTCAGATCTAAATGGCTTCCTTTGGATCGACATTAACTTAGGCGTAGAAAGAGGTCAAAGCACGGGCATGGAAAAGGGATTCTATGGCGTGCTGGGCTGGATGAAAGAAGCAACTACGCCTACAATGAGAATAGCAGGACTCCCACTAGCTGACAGAGAACTCCCAGCCAAAATGAAACAGGACTTCCAGCAATAGCTGCAATAATAAAGGGGGATGAAGGCAGCCAAAGCCGAAATAATAAAGGCGAATCTTATGCTCAAGCCGCAGGGGGAAGCAGAAGCTCTGGTAAACTGACACTGAACTGATTACAATATTAAAGAATCAGCGAATACAGATGCAGACACAATCAAAGCCAGACAATGGAAGTCACGTATCATCTTTCTGCAGATGGAGAAAATCAAATAGCGATATCACACAGAGAAGAGAAGTCAAAAGCATGCAAGTGACTACGAGCTAGGTCTACTATTGATACGCCTTGAGGAAGGAAGTGGTGAGACCCAGGGACAGATCGAAGTCGAAGTAAGTGCAAAGAAAAGGGAAGTCCAGGAACTATTTATGCCATAGAAACACACATCTGCTAGTGGGTACTACCAATAGGGGAATCCAAAAGAAGGCTAAGATGGATCATGAACACGAAAATAGCATGCACGGGAGTCAAATGCACCATATGTGGACCTCACTCTATCAACTAAAAGAAGAGATTCGCAAGGGAAGATTCCCCTATCTCCTATCTCTATATATTTGAATTATTCTTCGGCGGAGCTGGGAAAGTATTGCTTGTTTCCTAGAATCCGGTATCTGGAGAAGTAATCGGCCTTTCATTTCTTTAGTACGTACAATAACACTCTTTCAGACCATTGACATGTAGAATTTACTTAACTTAAAATGTGTTACCCAAGCAAGATGTAATTCAAAGCAGGCAGAGCAAGAAGGTCAAAGAAGTTAGCAACAAAGGGAAAAGAAAAGCGGGATTCTAGTATCCAGTTCCTGTATCTGCATGCCGTATAGTAGACTGATCTAGTGGGGAAAGCAAGCTCAAGTCAAGTAGTGGAATCCTACAAGCCGAAGGGTAAGGGTGCTGGGGGTTAGTGATCTTACCATCCAAGACCCTCGAGTCCCAGAATAAAGGGATAGTAGTAGGAAGTTGGTGCTGTAGGAAGATAAGAATCCAAAGCCTAAAAGGGATAGCCCCCTAGTTTGATAGTGGAGGATAGCTTACTATACTATTCCCACCACTCTACTATATCTATATGAAACACAGCAACACATTCCACTTATCTCCTGCTGAATCCAGTGAAAGATCACAGGTTTGTGCTGCTCCACCTACTAGATCAAGTCTATCATGGAAATATATATTCCTGTCATCAAATCAAGAGAATAAATGGAATCAAAACGCATGATCTTTCGTTATGCTTTGTAGGCACTCCTGAGAAATAGCGTAGTTGACAAGAGAAAGGGAAATCAGCAAAGTCAAAGAAAAAAAAATCAAGAAATGCGTCGAGTAGTGATGTGAAGTCCATTCGATTGATCAATAAGGTGGCGGAGCCAATGTAGTCCACAATAAATAGTAAAGTATAGCGATCCGTTAAGACTAGGTTGCTTTTAGTTGTAAGATTGAAATGAAAAAGGTGAGTCTTGATTAAGAATGATATGCCTCTTCGGCGAACTACCTACACAGAACTTGTGTATTAAGTATCAATTGAAATGGTTTACTCCTTAAGGAGATGTACGAACCATGAAAGAAGCCCTCATACCCACTCTTCTTTCCCCACCAAACCAACCATTCTTTCTTCGAAATCATTTAGCTCCCCAAGTATTTCTTGAAAAGGGAATCCAATTGCCGGGGATTTGCCCTAATGTCTTGGATAAATTGCTGCAATTCAGAGATGGGTTGTAATTCTAATTCTTCACTTTGAATGAAGAGTGCTACCTCCGTTATATTTGATGAATACAGAAACGCGTTGTTCCGCATCCAGGAATTCTTTCGGATGATGTATCCCTGGTATTCTAGCTGAATCACCTCGCGGATTTCAGTCAACAATGCCTGTTGCTCGACCTCCTACTGGACAGGAAGGAAGAAAATGAAGGTTGAGTTCTTTTGTCTACTTTCTTGTCCTTGTAGCGAAAGAACTTGTTGATGCTGGCACTTAAAGAACAGAAGCAAGAAGATAAAGAAGTTCTAGAACTATCTAGTGGATTTTATCGTGTAGTTGACGACTGATCAGTCTAGCAATATGTCTTTATAGAAGAATATCAAGTGGAGTTGATCTATCAAGCCTAGTTTGGTGCATGCATATAGAAGAAGCTTTTCACTTTTTCCTTTCTTCTTCTAGGAAACCAATCAAGTACTTTCCTATTTTTCGAACTTGCACTCAAAGTAGTGAGGAGAAATAAATGATCTATTAGTTCTGAAAATGGATGTGATGAAACATACCAACTTGATTTCACCACTGGAGCTTGAGGCGATGTTTCATTTTAGATTAGCCTTACCCAACTTCTCGACCTGTGAGATATGTAGACCTCTATCTAGTAACTTTCCCGCTCACTTTTCCTAGCTAGCGATCCAGATTCCTCTCCCTACGGTCGAGCTGCTTCGCTCCTCTTCTGTTTTCTCAAAAGTCTATTCACTCCATTACCTAGCCTACCTACTTGACAGAGCTAATTTGCCTACTTTTCCTTACCAAGCTAGCCGCCTATAAGCCAGTCCTATTTATTTCCCTTGGGCCATGTCATTTTTTCAGGTTTAGTTTACAAGCATTATCACCAATCTTGCCAAAAATATAGAAAGGGCCATAGCTCTTTACTCTGCCTCACAGCACTAGAAGAAGCACCTACACTTTGCTTTTGCCCTATGACTTTCTCTCCTTGTCTGAGGCTAGGCTCTAGAAATAGCATCTTTGAATGGGTAGGCTTCTTATCTCTCTTTACTATCAAATAATAATCCGTCACCCCCGATTGACTAGCTAGGCTGTCTAAACTCTCCTTTGCTTGTGGCCCTAGACTGTATGTATATAATTAGAACTAAGTAGGGGTGGATCTCCTCTAGTTCTGACCGGTGTAGAATAGGTTACTTTTACTTCATAGTCTTCCGGTGAGGGTAGGGTACTTCTACCTTTCACTTCCGGTATAGTGAAGAAGGGTAGAAAGAAGTAAAGTAAGTAGTCCTATGGAAAGCAAGAAGGATAGGCCAGCCATCTATACTAGTAGACTGATGCTTTTTTGTAGACTAGTGATAGTAGGCATAGGGCTAAAGAGAGAGCCTGGGTGCCTGCCTCGATTCTTCTAAGTTGGGCTACGTGGACCAAATAGTACAATGGGAGGAATATAGTGATCATGTATAGAAAAGGTAGGACATAAGTGTGAATGCTTTCATTGTATGAAGGTACTCGCAGAATGTAATATATAAATCCCTTTCAAGTGCAATGGCACCCTTTGTTGAAGTTGTCCACTGTAACTGAATCTTTGACTGTGTTTTCCGGCCAGTGGAAGAGAAGTAAAAGTAAAATGTTGGTAAACTAGACCTCTTTGTCATGTGACTTGACTTGCTTGCATGCGTACTTTCATGGCATAAGTTGAAGCTTGAAATCCTTCTTTGGGTATCTCCTATTGTTATAGTAAGTATTATAGTATAGGAAGGTGGAGCCTCGTGTAGTAGTGGTGTAGGTGTGCTTGATACGTCCCTGAACTGAGCTTTCTTTTCTTAAGTGTGTAAGAAGGTAAGTAGAAAGGAGTAGCTTAAAGGACAGCTAAGAGGAGTGTAGTGTGCTCTACTATGTACTTAATTCATGGGCATGGGTGTATTTCCTGTGTTGGCTGGCTCTGCTCGTGTAGTTTTGATGAAGTATGTATCTTAGTGATCAATGTAGTGCGAGTGATTTTACCAAAGGCGGGGCTAGCATTGCGTGCTTTTTGTCTAATTCAATGTCAAGTAGTAGATGTTGTCCGTGGGAAAGAAATAGTTGCATGGAATGCGCTACTAATAGTTCATATGTGGGCGTGGTATGCTCTCTTTTTCGCCATCTGTTCCCTAATCTTTTACCTCTTAATCATGGGCAATGCTTTGTAATGTGTCTGAGCATTGGTGTGTGTAGCAAGGTAATAATGGTTTTTTGTTGTATCTTTTGTGGATCCATGTCAAGGTATTGTGTGAAAGCTATCCTCACCTTCTGTTGGGCTCTAATGCAAGCCTAGGTCAGGGTCATGCTTTTCTGAGGGATGGGAATATATTTATCAGTGTGTATTTGTGTTGTGGGGTGCGTAGCTGTCAAATCCGACTACCTGTATCCCTTTCTTATGTTAATCAGATCAAACATAATCTGAGCATGATGTAGTGAGTAATGTCAGAAGAAGGTATTCTGATCGTAAGACATAATATGTGTCAATCCGTTCCCAAATTAAATAAATGGTGCTACAACTAGATGTATAGGACCCTGAAGGGATCTTTTGTCTATAGAATGCATAGTGTAAGAATAGGAATTGTGTATTAATACATGAAAGAAGACTCCCTCACCAGTGTCAGTTCGAGTAGTGTGTTTGTTGTGAAAGTGTTTTCCAAGCTTGCGCTTGCCTGTTGTAAGTGTTGAATGTGTTTCACTAATCGTGTGTAGTCTCCGTATTAGTTATCTAAGTCGGTGTTGTGAGAATGGGTGAAGTGTCATATTCCACCTAATAGTACTGTGTCAAGTGAGTCCGCTAATTCAGGATTATTCGTCTCTAATGTTTCAATAGCCCACTATATGTCGTCTCTACTGTCTAAATACCCCAAAAGAATATGAGAGGTCTAGTGTTTGTTCAGTATTACCTAATTCTAGTATCTCTTAACAGCAGGGCCTTGATCACTAGTCTCATTCTTATGGAGTTCATAACTAAGGCTCCATAGATTCAATCCATAGTGGAGGAATTAGGTGTAATTTATGTTATGATTGTCATAAGGTTTCTATTCCGGTGTGTTGAAGTCCCAGATCATTACTATTCCAAAGTGCAAATATGACTATAAGTGTCCTAACTCTAGAATCCCCCAACTCTAATGCATCTAGGAAAAAAGCTGTCTATTCTGTAGAATCGCGAGCATAATAAAGCGGCTATAATATTGTGGATTCTGAGACTCTTCCTGACCCGTTAATATAGGACCAACTGTCGCTAGGAGTCTCAATTGATTGTACGTGTTCGTTAGTGGATTCATTGCCAATGGAAGCCTGTTCAGACTACTTTATTAATCTAAGTGCGTTTCCTATCAAATCGTATACCCGGAATATGTATTACCCTTCACTGTCTCGTCCTATCAGGAATAGGCCTGCTTCAACAACTGCTTAACTGAGCGAGGAGAACCATCCCTAATGCCACAATTGTTTAGAATCCACTCATACGATGATTTAAAACTAACTGGTGTTTTCTAATGAGCGTAGGTGGCTGAAGCTAGGATGTTCAATGTCTCTTGATTAACCTCACGGTCTCTTTTATCCCCTTTTCACGTGATTATCCAACCAGGTTTATTGTGACGAAAAGAGAATCAGACTTCTAGCTAAATCTCGTTCATGGAAGTGAAGAAAGCCGGTACGGTAAATTCTTCCCCGGAAGTAAACGAAGGCAAGGAACCATAGCTCATACCCATCAAAAGAGCAATATTGATTAGAAACTCTTCATAGCGTGCACGTTGTTTAGCCAAGATATCTAGGTTGGTCAAAAACTATCATATCATGCGCGCCCGCAAGACAGCAACTTTTCTCTTTGTTAGTGGATCGTATAAGGAAGGGGATTTCAATCAGCAAGGAATGCCTCGGCATTAGCATGCCACTCGCCTGAAATCTTGAATGACTGACTCGCACCAATTGAGTGTTTCCTACGAAGGGGACCTTAAGAAGTGCACTTATGACATACGTTGGTTGGCCTGATTGAAAACTGAAAACGATGTGCTTTCTTTCCTTCCTTTGAAGTCAACACCCTATGCTAGATGGTTTCTTCCAAGAAGGAGTTTCATGAGAACAGTAGCAGCCTCAGATCGTATATTTTCGTGCGTTACTTTTCCAGCAACAGGATCGCTTTGAGTCTTTTCTTGCCTCGACCAGTTCCTTCTCTAAACCTCGTACTGGCTGGCTGTCCCATCTGCCTTTGTTCAACGGAGACTGGGTGCTTGCTTGCTTAGGAGCTCATGTAATAAGGGCTGGCTAAGAGATAGATGAAAAAACAGTATTTAATGCTTCATCGTGAACAACCTACCTACGTATTTGAACCGAAGACCTACCCATGCATTTCCTCTCTTCCCAGAAGAAAAAGCGGAAAAGTATTTCTCGCTCGTCAAAGTGGCTTATCTAATCCTTATTGTAATATCAAAGCTTAGAATATGGCTCGGTATATTTCATATGGGGGGAAGGAATGAATCGGGCATCAAGTGGTGCGAAGCAAGGAAAGTCTGACTTGAGGAAAGGAATATGGCGTGGACACCCTGATACGATACCTATGGGTATGAGATTCTAAGGAGGACTGAAACGAAGACTTCTAGTGGCCATAGCTCCTAGTATGAGTAGTTGTGATGGGCTGCAACCTTGAGGGGGTGACGAGCCTTTAGCATCCAGATTGGGCAATACGAGATAGATTGATTTACTTCGAGGATAGTCTTTCTTTTCCAAGCGAGAAAGTGCAAGTGTTTCTATTTTCACAAGTGAAGATATTGAAAAGCATATCCGAAAGCAAACAAATATTACCTGGACGTTTGGTGTATTGAATACATATTTGAAGTTCTCTTCTATGTCGTCGGATAGGCGGTAGGTTTCTGAGGTTGTTTTTCATCCTCTGTAGCCGGAATAGATAGAAAAAACGGGCGAAGGGAATATAGTTCTGTGAAGTGACGGAGATTCCGATTCCACTTCTCCCACGGGGAGATCAAGCCTTTATTTCTCTTTCTAGTGAAGCTAGCCTCTTAGGCGCTGTGTCAGAGCTCTTAGCTATCTAGGGAATAGCGGTCAGTACTATTTGTATTTTTACTGTTGAGTACAGGGAATTCCATCCTAGCACCAAACTAAAAGTACTTGTTTTGACCGACCTATTACGAGACAAAAGTAGTACACACAAGAGTGAAGTCAGGGCTAAAACCCTACTAGATGGTATTTGATTTGGAGAATATCCTAAAAGTCTAGCTTATTTCCTTGCTTTGTCAAAATACCCTATTTTACATAGATTTACCTGGTAACTTAACCTACCTCTACTGGTTTGTAATTACCATATCTTTAGGATCAGAACTTGAATTTAAGGGCTTACTTAGGAGATGTTGATCGAAGTACTCTATTTCCCTCTTATGTTATGGGCTAAGCCCGCTATCAGGCAGTGAGCAGGAATCAATCCAGAAAGAGAGATGGGGTTGTGCTATCTGCAAAATACAGGATATGATTAGCCGAAATAGGCTTTATCTGACCAATCCAAGCTCTGAAGCAATCTTTCTAAACTCTGTGGTCTAGGCAAGCTTTCCTTGAGAGGGATCTCATTCTTCTTCCAGCTAAAAAGGTCTCTCTTCTATAAATACCGAACATAGAAACTAAAAGAGAAGAGTTGTTCAAGTACAGAGGTTTGAAAAATACCTCGTTCAGAAGCGGATACACTTATTTGAAATATCAAACTATCTCAACTAACATCAAAGGAAGTCGAAACCAATTATGTAGGATCAGTCTCACTGTCAAGTCTGGGCTTTCTTTCCGGGGTACGAGCACCTGTTTATGTAACTAGAGTAGAGGTTTAGGCCTAGGTGGGAGAACCTTGACCAAACCAATAGCATGAAAGCAAAAGCATACGCTTTGTTCTTACGAAGACTAATCGAGAAGTAATTCTCGAAAAGATACATTCTGCTACCGACCAATGACCAATATACATACCGACGTGAAGATCGATATTTTCATAGAAGAGAGAAGATTCTTGCCAGGGGAGAAAGCAATTACGTACGCCGCTATCCCATTGAACACAATAAACGAGAGTGAGAGCCACTCGATATTCGTATATGATTTCTAGGAAGAGACAACAACTGATGATGTCAAAATCAAACTCTTGTTACATAAGTCTAATACATGCAGAATGCTCGATGAGCGATCAGTGACATCAGCCTTACCAGCAGCCTTGTCGAGACAGGAAATACTAACCATTCGAATCCCTCCCCTGATAAGAGTTGTTTAGCAGCCATATAAGAATCCAACCAATCCACTACACTGTCCTTTCAACATATATAGGACATGCCTTCTATCTTTCTCATTTAGGTGCGCGGTCTGTCCTCCTCCATCATTATAGTCAGCTCTACTCACGAAAGAAGGTATTGGATGCTTATTAGCTCTTCAAGTGCCTGCTTTGACATGCTCTGTAGACAAGAAAGAGGATTACCAATAGAAAGCATTGAAATAGTTGGTTTGGACTGCTTCGCATGAAAGAATTGGTTTGTCCAGCACTAGTAGAAGCAATGGATAGGTGAGACCAGACTCCTTATTCAAAGAATCAAGTTTCAAGCTTACCTATAGGAATGGGCTGCAAGAGTGGACAGACGTAAGTATTTAAATAGAAAAGAAGGACTCAGTGAAATGAATAGGAAAGCTAGGCTGTCTTGACTAGTGCTTGTGGATTAGTTCGTAGGCACCCTTTGTACAGAACGAATTGAAAGAAAACCAAGGCCTTAAAGCTGCATATAAAGAACGAGCCCGTTTACACCTTCTTTATTCAACACATTGTACGATCTTTGAAGGTGCTGACTTTGTTCGCGGCTATCCTTTCAGCCTCTGGGAGGGGGTCCCCACATCAGTAACGAGTAAATTTCACTATCCATTCAATTTCTTTGTTGAGCATCATTTTGTTCTAATTGAGAGAGTCTCAAAGAGAGTGAATCATTCCAAAATTGGAATATTAAGTTGGCAGCTCCACTCTACACTTTTTGTTCTTCCCATTCTTTTTCTTCTTTCTTATAGGACTCTCTAGATAGCTGCACTCAAATGTCTTCGTCCTCTCGAAATGACCCTCCTTACTGTAACTTCCCTAAGAACTACTTGACCTAGCCCCTACTTAGTGACAAGAGACGAGTACATATTTATTAGACTTTCGTTATCCGAAACCCACCTAAGCTTTAGAAAGAAAGGATTCTCATATATAGTTTGGTGACGACCTACTCTATCTAGTCCGTCCCAATCCATAAGACCAAAGACAAGCTTGACCCGATCTGCTTGCCCTAGGCAATATAAAGAAAGGTATTCTCTTATGGCCATATAGTGAGAAGATTGATCGACGTATAGTTAAGTTGACATATCTGACCTTCTGCTTGTACACACCGCCCTACATAGATAGTCTAGTTCGTTTACAAGAGAAAACACATCACATATGAGAGGAACCCTCAGCTACCCATATACCAATGAGCTATTAAACTACTGTACCGAATCAGTCACTTCAAGCTTAGCGCCCTTGCTACTAGGTAAGTCCCATTCTACCAATGCCAAGCCTTCGCTTCATCGGTTCTAGAAAGATGAGAGTTTAGTTAGACTATCGAAAGTCACAGTAAGAACTCATAGATCAAAGCAAAAACACCATAAATGACCTAACCTACTCGTCCTCTAACCTATGTGCACGCTACGCCCTTGCCCTATTCTCCCAAGCAGGTGGCGAGCAAGAAAAGGAGAGTATACTGAGGACTGACTAAAGCACCAAGAGAGAGCTCGCAGGGATCTTTCCTAAATGAAGAAATTGCCCAATGAATCAATCATTCCATACGCTTACAGGTCAATTTGGTAACTCCTACTACTTTAACTCCTACTACTGATAGTGAGTAAAGAGTTTCACTAATCATTAATAAGAAAAGTGGTCTTTCCTTCCTTTCCCTGCGCTTCTGAGCGAAGATGATCAAAATGTTGGGTTGATAAATCCGTCCGGTCCATTCAAGCTATACTCTATGGTAATCTCGTCTCGTTGTAGTCCAATTTTTATGTGTCAATCGGCGATGGAAGGATTTGGCTTCAAGCCAAGACAAGGTACTACGGCTGATAATGCACTCGAGAAGTTTAGGTTTACGAAACTACATTTCCCTTCCCGGGCATTAATCGCTAGAATAAGCACGTAGCAATAGCTGATTCTTTTCAATGGCTTGGTAAAGTTTAGTCAAATGAGTAAAAGAGGATAGGCTAAGGAGGGTAGAAGGTTCATTCATTGAGGCAACACTTTCTATTTAATAGCTCTTCCTCATCTGACATACTACCTATCCATGTATACTGAGATTACGAAGTAGAAGCTGCCTTATCTGACAGACTTCCTTATCTCTGGCTTAACTGCATCTGTCCTTCATTTCACTCTTTCGTACTTCATTCAAAATTGCACTGAAGTTAACTAACAACTCTAAGCATCCTAAAACAAAAAAGTGAAAGAAGCCCTCATACCCGCTCTTCTTTCCCCACCAAACCAACAAGTAGTAGGTTGGTGGGCCTCGGTATCTCTATTTGCTAAGATGGATACCTACAGCGCTCAATAGTTCCAAATTTTTTTTATCCCATAGGAAATAAAATGCTTTTCGCAATTTTAGAATCTCCTCTGCACTCATACGACGATCTTCACAACCTTCCACCGGAGGCTTGGTCCGAAGGACACCACCGCCCGAAGCAAACCCCTTCTTTAGGGGCAATTTA
Source organism: Echinochloa phyllopogon (assembly GCA_033239725.1). Taxonomy (NCBI): domain Eukaryota; kingdom Viridiplantae; phylum Streptophyta; class Magnoliopsida; order Poales; family Poaceae; genus Echinochloa; species Echinochloa phyllopogon. The sequence continues at coordinate 30,883,876 of BTCW01000014.1, read as the reverse complement.
AACATGCTCGCATCCCGCGGGAAGCGCAAAGCCAGAAAGAGAATCTCCTCTGGTTTAAGGACCGAAAGGAGTTTCTCCAGATTTGGTACCAATCCGGGGAAAAACCCCAAATTTTCCCTTATAAATGCTATATAAGCAGGGTCATAGGAATCCTCATCAGAGGATTCCCCTCCCTCCGCTTTGGGGGAGAATCCTCATCAGAGGATTCCCCTCCCTCCGCTTTGGAGGAGAAGCTTATTCTTGGGCTATGGCCAAAAGGAGTCCTCCTGGAATCCAAGGCATTTCTACTTATTTTCTTTGTTTTCCGTTTCTTTGATAGTTGGAAGTTCTCCAAAAGTATGAAAGGCTGGAGGGCTTTGTACCAACCATTCTAGTGTGGTTGGATTCTGTTCAACAGCCCAAGGACTTTCCGCACATCTTTTGTTCTTTCCACTCCTTGAAGTGATTGCGACAACTACGAAGAAACGACGAATCCCAACTACGGATATATAAGAACCGAAACTGCTCAAAGCATTCCATCCGGCGTAAGCATCTGGATAATCTGGAATGCGACGTGGCATACCCGAAAGCCCTAAGAAATGCATGGGAAAGAAGGTCAGATTAACCCCGAAAAAAGTGATCCAAAAATGGATTTGGCCTAAAGTTTCAGGATATGTCCGACCAAAGATTTTACCCACCCAATAGTAAAATCCAGCAAATAAAGCAAAAACGGCTCCCATAGAAAGTACATAATGGAAATGTGCAACCACATAATAAGTATCATGTAGAGCAATGTCTAGCCCAGAGTTTGCTAGAACTATTCCAGTGAGCCCTCCTATGGTGAACAAAAAGATGAACCCTACAGCAAATAACATAGGTGTTTTGTATTGTATCGAACCTCCCCACATGGTAGCGATCCAACTAAAGATTTTGATTCCAGTGGGCACAGCTATGATCATGGTAGCTGCGGTGAAGTAGGCACGCGTATCAACGTCTAAGCCCACAGTAAACATATGATGAGCCCAAACTAGAAATCCAAGAACACCTATACTTATCATGGCATAAACCATGCCTAGATACCCGAAGACCGGTTTTCTTGAAAAGGTCGATACGATATGACTAATAATACCGAATCCAGGCAGAATGAGAATATACACCTCTGGATGACCGAAGAACCAAAAGAGATGCTGGTATAATATTGGGTCTCCTCCTCCTGCAGGATCAAAAAAGGTTGTATTAAAGTTTCGACCGGCTTGGCATTCGGAGCCCCGTGCTCCGAATGCCATTGACCCTGTTACGTTGCGCCCTAAGTGTCAGTCAATCTCGGTGCCTCGGATAATATCGCCTTGTTGTACTCTAGCGGCCACTGTCTTGTTAGGGTGTCTTGTGAAAAGCCTCATAGCATCCCTATGCAGTTACACCAAAGGAAGTGTGGTTGTGCGTGGTTGGGTGCAAAGTTCCTTTGAACTTTTACGCGACCGGTGGTTAAAGGGTGAAACCTCTACAAAGTGTAAATCTATCATGATAGCCATGCTCTCGGTCACGAGCGGCCTAAATCCTTTTTGATTAGTGGTTCCCTGATCAACATGAAGTTTATTATGATTAATGTACTTCTACTTTATTAAATCAGGTTGGAACTAGGATTCATTTATTGTAGTAACTTGGATAATTATAAAATGAATCAACTAAAAATGCTAATGCAGTACAGCCGTGTCAAGCCTTACTTTTGAGCCTTCATTACCTGTGTTATACTTGCTAAGCAAAAAATTTACTTACACTTGCCATTATTCAACAAAATCTCGGATGTGTAACAGATGGAGTAAATGAATCTACTACTAATGAGTTTCCTGAGGATCTGCCTTTCTTCTAAGCTGTGGTCAACTAGTCGTTGTCTCTGTGGATTACAGCTCAACCTTAGTTTGAGAGTTAATAAATAGGCTTCTGCTATTTTATTTATTTATTTATGTTGAATCTGATGTACAACTATTTTATTCGAGCATATGTACTCTGATTTCCATATTTGTAAGTTGTATGTGTTTTGTGGACATATGGCAGCATTCAGGTTTCTATGTAAACCTGGGTGTGACAGCTCACTAAGATAACAAGTAGCATATGAGTAGAACGTTCTCAACTAAACTTATCATATGGCTTTGGTAGGTATTTTTGATCAATGAGGAACTTCATTTTATTTTTGAAAACATAAAACATCCGAGATTTTCACCGCATTAAGAGCAAAAGCAAGAATTCAACCAAATCTCACTATATCATTCCTCACAACAACTTAGACTTGAAATAAAGCATGTGCTCCCATAAGATTTTCAGGTTCATTTTTACTCATGCCAATTAACTCAAGTACTACAGAGCAACTAGTTAAAACAAAGTACTTGCGAGATTAACGATAGAGCAACTATTCATCATTTCCAAGGTGAGAGGCATATGGTTCATTCCAAGCATAGTTGGGAGTTATTTATTCAAAATAAAATATTTTTGGTATTTTTAATATTCAAACTAAAATGAAAATAAAAACCAGATCAGATATGTAGCTTGCAATGACACGGTTGGGACTTACCTCGTGGGGGTCCTCCCCTAAGCTTGGCTTGGAGCATCGGTGTCAATGATCCCTGACTTGGCCTTCATCGGTGCCGAGATATGTGATGAGGTAGGGGAGTTGTCCCTAGCCTCACTAATGCTCATGTACCGAATGTGCTTGATAGTCCCTAGGAATAGAGACCACGAGATGATGCCTGCAAAATGTTAGAACGACAATACCCGAAGGACTATGGGATCAAGGTTTAAGATTTAGTTATTCAGGGTTTGTCATTCTTGCAGGGATTTAACCTCCATAAAGTGTTAGTCCTTCTTGTGGGATAAGTTAAGACCTCCAAAAACCGTTTTCAAGAAGCAGCATGATGATCAAGAAAATATTTTTGTTGCTTTTATGTTTTTATTCATGCAAGTGGATCAAGCATTGCATAGAATTGAGAGGGAAAGGTACTCAAGGAGTGTACAAGTGCATACATGAATGGAGCAAGCTTCCTTCATGCATCTAGAGTATCCTCCATAGGCAAGTAATAGGATCGAGGAACATGGGTGAACACCATGGTTCGACCGAACCACCCATGGTGGTGTTCAGCCTGTTGGCCTCTACTTGCGAGCCATACAGCTTTGTCCAGCACTAAGGCATGAGAGCTTTGGTGGATTCTATGGATAGGATGCTTGGATGATATGACCAAAGTATCAAGTGATCACACCACTCTCATGCTACCATGATTGTGATTGAATGAAGTGTGCAGGCATGTGGAGTGGTGAAGATCATGCTTTTGTGCTGGTTGAGCAAATTTCATGGTAGAAGATGCAGTCAGGATTGGTCAAGGGTGAAACCCTCGGCCAAACTGACCAGGTATGGGGTTTGCACGAAATTTTACTTTGGATGGATGGGTCAGAAAGCTCTGGGAGCTGGGTAAAAGGATGTTGCAAATGGAATATTTGGCACATGATGAAAGGATTTGGATAAGAATGGTGTACCTGGCCGAAAGTACTCCTCTGTTCTTTCCTTGTCATAGCCCTATAGGTCAGTGCAAATTTGGGCACAGGGGTAGGCTCGACTGAACTAGAGAGATCGGCTGAGCCACCCAATACCTAAAAAATTTTCTTTTCGCTCTCTTAAATCTAATGCAAGGGTGATTCACATATAGAAAGGGAAATATGCAAATGCAATGATGGAAAGAAAATTTTGGAAAGGGAAATATGGGGTACATACCGGTTTACCTCATGGCGAGAGCTCGTGTTTTAAGTCCATGAGCAGGACTTCTCATTCCTTCAATTGACCTTGTCACCGTCCGATCTAGAGAGGATGTTTCAGACGATGCAACTTCTTTCTTTTGCCGCCCTATTCTGATTTTTTTTCTTGGTGTATGTGGTGATGAATTTTTTTTCATTCCTAGTGTTGCCTTTGGTGGAGTTGCTTCGCCCTGTCCAGGTTATTTGTAATTTACTAAGAAAAATGTGCGTACCTGGGACGATCGCTCCAACCTGGGCTTCAAATGTATCCATGACTTCAGCTCATCACCGGTGTGAAGTGAATTTGGGGATTTCTCATTCAAAATTGATTTTTTCTATAGGGGATAATCCATGCATACAACCAATATCCATGCAAGTATTGCTCCAAAGGTTCATTAATCAAATTTTGACACCATGTCTAATTTGATTAAAGAAAGCAAATTAACCTAACCACCATGCTTAATTTAAAGAGCTTATGAATGTATTATCAATCATACATTCAAACGAAAGCAAACCAAAAATAGATAAAGGTGGCATGAAAGCATCAAGAGATATTCACGTGGAGATTGAATATGAGCATATGAACTTTGCTTTAATTCAGGTAAAATGCAAAAACCTTTTCACGTACCTGAGTATGCTCACCGTTAGCATCTGATGATGAAGACTTTCGGGATTGATGCAACAGCAACGCTAACGTGACTGCACGTAGTTGGCTGAGTCCTCCTCTGTGTTGATGTTGTCATGCAGGGATGCACGGTCGTGGGTGTGGAAAAGGGGTTCGGCACTCAAATATGCCAACTCGTGGAATGCCGCGGAACCAGCTTGAGTTTAATCGATGCGATGATAAAGGGTTCCAAACCAAGCTAGAGCGGATGCGTAGTACGTCCCCTCTCTTGCGCAACAGCGCAAAGATGAGTGAAAACTGGCCCAGCTAGGTGAAGTTTGGCCACTAGCCTCCGATGAAGGCTTGCAGGCATACACACCTTGGCCTAAATCTAGTTGTCGCTCGATTTTGTTTCTTTTATTTATTATTATTATTATTATTATTATTATTATTTCAATGCAAAGTGATGGGGCGAATGAATGCGAACACAAGAATGGGAAACATGCAGTGGGTTTGAAAAAAATGGGGTGATAGAATGCATGAATTTCTAAGACTGGTGTTTCTCATGGCGCAAACTGATCATCCATTTCAAAGGCGTGGTCGGAGATAGTCCCATTTAACCCTATAGACGGTGAACCAACCACGCTTGGGAATCACCGACACAAAATAGGGGCTGCCATGAGTTGGACTAAGAACATCGAATAAACAGGCAGCAAAAATACTTCACTACCTATCTAGACTAGGCACAGTGCCCGAATACAGTTCAAAGTCGAGGAGCCACACATTCAAAAAGAAGGCATATAAATTGAATGATTGAAAGCAAACTTGCAGTGGATAATGCAAAAATTAAAGGGATAATGCATAGGTTACCTCCTAGCAGGTACTCAAAATTTAAAGTCTAAGAGTAGGACTATCTCACATACCTTGATTTTTCTTCGCCATTACCGACAATTTGAGATGGAATTGCGGTGAGGCAGCATCATTCGTCAATTTAGACACATCAATTTAGACACATGCATATATGAAATAAATGATAAACAGAAAACCCGAATGCGGCCATATGTATGCCCAGAAAGTTATAGTACACATATAACAAACAAATATGATAAACAGAAAACATATGCTTGAATAAATAGATTTTTACATCAGAGTTTAACATAAATAAACTAACCAATACAGTGGAAGACTAAAACTCTGACTGGGAGAATGCAACTCAGTAGTACGGTAGATCTTCTGGAAACTCAACAGCAGACTCATGCACAGCCCAATCTGTTACGCATCCGGGATTTTGTTGAATAAATGACAAGTGTAAGTAAAAAATTTACTTAGCAAGTATAGCACGGCTGTATGAAGGCTCAAAGTAAGGCTAGACACGGCTGAACTGCATTAGCATTTTTAGTTGGTTCATTTTAACATTGTCCAAGTTACTACAAGTGAAAGGAACCCAGTTGCTAACAAGACAGGCTTTTCACAAGACACCCTAACAAGACAGTAAGGTTTTTCACAAGACACCCTAACAAGACAGTAGCCGCTAAGATACAACAAGGTGATGAGACCCTAGGCACCGAGATTGACTTACACTTACGGAGTCACACCATAAGGGGGTCAATGGCGTCCAGAGCGCAGGCATAGCACCCAACAATGTGCAACGTGTGGACTTCCCCATCGCAGGGACTCCCATAACGGGACTGTGCCTAACGAGACATAGCCAACGGATGACCCGTCCTCGGTGGAATCAGGAAACACCCCGTGCCTTGCTTCCCATAACGCCGTCGGCCCATCGGTAACCACTAGCAAGCTAGAGACGTACAAACTACTTGACCAAGACCAGAGTCATTATAGTTCTAGCGGTGGCGACAGGCTCCTGGGTTGCCGCTTTAAGAACCGGACCTTACGGAGAGACACTAGAACAAAGCACAAAGCACATGCTCTAGCTCCCTAAACCAAGTTGCTAAGAAGCAGGTTTTATCATCATGATAAAGTGAACCATTAAGTCAAAATTAACAATTAAACAATGGTTATAGTAGTCGCGCATAGCAAAGGTTCTACCCATATGCATAAACCCGGGGTAATCAAAGGACAGGATAATCAAGTCTAGGTACAACCTTAAAGGTACATCAATTTAGACACATGCATATATGAAATAAATGATTACAAAGTGGGTAGGTAGCAAAGATTGTCCGTGCTATGACTTGCCTTCCTCAAAGTGCTGTTGTTGGTGCTCCTGCTCCTGATAGTCTTCCTCAAAGTGCATGTGCTTCATGCTTTGTTCTAGTGTCTCTCTGTAAGGTCCGGTTCTTAAAGCGGCAACCCTGAAGCCCGTCGCCACCGCTAGAACTATAATGTCTCTGGTCTTGGTCAAGTAGCTTGTACATCTCTAACTTGCCAGTGGTTACCGACGGGCCGACGGCATTATGGGAAGCAAGGCACGGGGTGTTTCCTGATTCCACCGAAGATGGGTGATCCGTTGGCTATGTCTCGTATGGCACGGGTTGTATCTTAGCGGCTACTATCTTGTTAGGGTGTCTTGTGAAAAACCTTACTGTCTTGTTAGGGTGTCTTGTGAAAAACCTGTCTTGTTAGCAACTGAGTTCCTTTCACTTGTAGTAACTTGGACATTGTTAAAACGAACCAACTAAAAATGCTAATGCAGTTCAGCCGTGTCTAGCCTTCTTTGAGCCTTCATACACCCGTGCTATACTTGCTAAGTAAATGTTTTACTTACACTTGTCATTTATTCAACAAAATCCTGGATAGGTAACAGATTGGGCTGTGCATGAGTATGCTACTGAGTTTCCAGAAGATCTATCATACTACTGAGTTGCGTTCTCCCAATTAGAGTCCCTGTGGATTGCGGCTTCGCTTGGTTGAGAGTTTTAGTCTTCCGCTATATTGGTTAGTTTATTTATGTTAAACTCTGATGTAAAACTCTATTTATTCAAGCATATGTTCTCTGCTTATCATATTTGTTTGTTATATGTGTACTATGACTTCCTAGGCACACATATGGCCGCATTCGGGTTTCTGTGCAAATCCGGGTGTGACACTGATGGTGGTTGAGGTGGAGTAGCATGCAAGGAGGCTTGGGAGGCGGTGCCGGCTGATTCGGGCGAATCTCCCGTTCAGCCGAATCCTCCAGTTCAGTTGAGCCGTGGATGTGCACCGCCTTGGCTCCCACGGCCTGTATGCATCCCTGGGAGACAGTGCTGGCTTGGGGGCGGTTCAGCCGAAATGCCTATGTTCGGCCGAACTGGGCTTTCAGCCCAGCAACGCCCCCCTGCACCGCCTCTTGCTCCTGGACCTCCTAGGCTTCTTTGCTTCGATGTCTTTCGTGTTGTTTTGGCCCAGGAGTGGGTTGGCGGTGGTCCACGTGTCATGCATGGTTGTCGCTTGGTCATTGTTGACGTGGACGGCCTCCAGTTGTGCTTCGCGTCGTGTACGGCTAAGGGGGGTAACCGGCTGAACGGAGTCGTTCAGCCGAATCGGTCATTTCCAACCCCTATAGCACGTATTTCTTGTTATTGTACCTGCACAAGTGAAACACACCAAAACTCATGGAACTTTATTAGAAATAAACCTAGATGCAAGGAATGTCACATATAATCTCTTTTATTCCCGAGTATTGGTGGTCGGAAACGTGTCGTAACGACCACCAACACCAGGCCAGTGAATAACAAGTCCTCCTGGTGTCCTGGTTACAACTAGTCCTGACGGGAGGCAAACGAGTGGTTTCTCTAGCTCAAAACTAGAGTTGAAGTGTGCGCAGCAGTGTAAGCATGCAACGTTATCAGGGCTGTCACTCAACAGGACTGTGAATTCATCTTCGTCGTCGTCCTCTAATGGCTTATGGGCCGGCTCAGAGTCCTTGTAACAATCCACGGTTGAACTGAGGGCTTGGGGTGTGGTCTTATTGACCTTCGCAGCACAGATCTGTTGATATACAGCTGTGGCATTGGTGAGTCCGAACGTGAATCGGTCTGGGGAGTTGTCTGATGGCGTAGCCAGCTCGGAGTTCCCAGCTCCTTCCATAATTGGAAGAGAGTTGTACCCATACACGACTTGAAGAGTCCCGATCGGAGCTGGAGTTGGGGTCGAAGTCGAACTCAGAGTCGAGGTCGAAGTCGAAGTTGAAGAAGTTGTCAAGAGTTGATTCTCGATGAGATCGCGGAGCGGCTCGAGTGAAGTCATCGTCATCGAGTAGGGGCCCGGGCAATCCGCGAGGTGACTCACAAACTTTTCGTTGCCTAGGGTGATGAAGGTCCAAGCGCCGAAGACAAAGGTCGTGCCCTCCTCGATGCCGCAAGTGTTGAAGCTTGATCCCATCGCGTCTAATGGCGAGCTTGCGGCGAGTTGCCCCACGGTGGGCACCAAGTGTCAAAGATTTATTTTGAGCGTATCTGTCTAGGGGTATCCTAGAGAGTAGATTTGTGGGTCTCACCGAGTTGTAGGAACGATGGTGCACACACAACACAAAGATTTAGACAGGTTCAGGCCGCAAATTGCGTAATACCCTACGTCTTGTGTGCTTGATTGTATCGCATGTGAGATTGAGGTGTTTTGGAGGGGTCCCTGCTCCACCTTATATAGCCGGGGAGCAGAGTTACAAGTCAGTCCCATAATCATAGTCATATACAACAAGAAGTACTACAACAGGGTACTTTGGGAAGTCTCCTAACAGTACACGACAAGTTCTCCGAATTAACTATGTCGTCTTGCACCGTAGCTGACTGGTTTGGAGTAGTGGGGTCAAACTTCCCGTAGCCGAGTAGTTTAATCCCATAAATGAGTGGCCCTAGGGATCCTAGTCCCATAGTGCACCCATGGCAGATCCTCTTGGTTGTAAAAGTTGTGCAAAAACTTGAGCAACATAGCAGAGTTTTGAGTTCTCAGATTCACTATGCCTAAGCCCCTTTCATCCTTTGATCGGCAGGCATATTTCCATGCAACTAAACAACCCCCCTTATTGTTTAGATCACCACCATTCCACAGGCAGTGTTTTCTGTACTTATCAATCTGCTTGAGAATTTCAACTGGCACCTTTAGTGAACATAAGAAGAAAGTTTGGAGTGCTAAGAAAATAGATTTTACCATGACTAGTCTCCCAGCATATGACAACAGTCATGTGATCCCCATAAGTCTCTTCTCCATTCTAGTTAGAATGGGCATGAACTCACTAACAAGTGGCCTTGTTGTACCCAGGGAAGACCTGAGTATGTAAAAGGCATTTGGCCAATTTGACAACCAAGAATTGAAGCTAACTGTCCAGCCTTTGTATTGTCAACATTGATAGGTACCAAGAAGTATTTGTGGAAATTAACTCACAGGCCTATGTTGGAGGCAAAAGTAACCAGGATGTCTTTCAGAAATTCTAGCTGATTATGTTCTACCGGCAAGATCACTAATGTGTCATCTGCATATTGGACAATGGGATAGTCTCCCCCAAAATCTAGACCAAGTGGGTGTGAAAGATTGCCATTTGTTGCAGCCTTATTCAGTAGTGATTGCAGCAGGTCTGCACCTAGTACAAACAGCAAAAGAGATAGGGGATCTCCTTGTCTTACCCCTCTCTTGCATTTAAAAATTTTCCCTGGCTTCCCATTAAGAAGAACAGAAGAGGACCCTGATGACAAGATGCATTGGATCCAGGAAACCCATTTATCAGAGAAACCCTTATGCTTAAGGACAGCTAGAATTTCCTCATGCTCAATTTTGTCAAAGGCCTTTTCAAAGTCCAACTTGAGGATGATAATTTCTCTCTTAGATTTATGACAGATATGGAGAAATTGAAATGCCTAAGCTAAGCAATCCTAGATTGTTCTTCCTTGAATAAAGCCATATTGATTAGCATGAACCACTCTCAGGATAACCCTTTGTAGCCTATTTGCTAAAAGTTTTGTCAAAAGCTTCAGACAATTATTCAACAGAGAGATTGGCCTACTGTCATTGATCCCCTCAGGGTTTGCTTTTTTGGGTATCAATGTCATCAGAGAATTGTTGATGCTAGTCAAGTCTAGCGTGCCTGAGGTGAAATCCCTGCAAAGTTTCAAAATGTCTTCTTTAATTATATGCCAGCATCTCTTGAAGAAAAGGCCATTAAATCCATCAGGACCAGGGGCGGGATCAGATGGCATTTCCTTGAGAGCTGCATTGAGCAATCTGTCCAGATTGTGGCTAATGCCAATGAAATCTAAGACACCCAGCCTTTCCTTGAAGGACTCCCACAAAGCATTTGCTTTTTGCTCATGATCAACAACAACTGAACCATCTGCTAGAGTGAGACTGGCTATGTAGTTATGTCTATAAGAGTAGGTGGCCATTACGTGAAACAACATTGTATTCTCATCCCTGAATTTCACCCATCTGGCAGTGTTCTTTGCTTCCAATAGATTCTCTTGGCCTGTTAAAGCTTCTACAAGTGCAACTTGAGAACACTTCTAAAACCCTTTTCAAGACTGCTCAAAGTTCTATGCTCCTCCAAGCTATCAATTATAGCCAAGACAAAGTTGCAATTGTTAACCAATTTGCACGAATTAGATAAACCTCTACTCCACTGCTTAAATCCCCTTCTAGTCTATTTAAATTTAGCTGACAATGTCTTGTCTGCATTAGCATAAAAAGAGGCTAAGTGCCAGTGAAGATCTACTATGGGCAGAAACCCTGCAAAGTCTACCCAATAGTTTTCAAATCTGAACAGGTTTGACTTTGGGATACAAGTGCCAATCTTTACTACAAAAGGGACATGATCTAAAATAGGACGACTCGATACCTGCACAAGGGTGTTTGGATAACTGTTGGTCCAACTAGAGGAAGTAAAGACCCAATCATGTTTTTCCATCAGTGGTTCAGACTGCATATTGCTCCATGAGTAGCTCCTGCCGTGAAAAGGAATATCAGCTAGATCCAGATGCTGAATTAAGTCATTGAAGGCCATCATATCAACAGTGCTGCCTCCTAATCTGTTTGTCTTCCTGAGACCTAATCAGATTGAAATCCCCTAGAAGGATCCAATCCTCAATATTGGTTCTGTCAAAATTATAAAGCCAGTAGATAAAACCTGCCTTATCAGCTGGAGAAGAGGGGCCATAAATATTGGTAACATGGAATATCTTTGCACTCATGCAACATGTGAATCTAACTGTAATTGAATTGGAATTAGCACAGACCAGGACACCAGTGTATCTATTAGGATTCCAAATGATCAGATGTCCCCCCCACCCCGAGGCTCCCAGAGCGGGAGATAACTCAAATTGGTTTAAGTAACCAGGACAGAAATTTCTCAGATAGGTCAAGTCAAAATGATCACGCTTTGTCTCTTGAAGACATATAATAGAGGATGTACTTTCTGAGATTTTACTTCTTATTGCATCCCACTTTGCTTGGGAATTTATCCCTCTAACATTCCAGATTAGAATATTAAGAGATCTTTGTGTATCCATGCAGAAACATATATGAGGGAGATAGTATAGTCAGGCAAAGCCTAACTACTCCATGATAAAGACAACAAGAGCAAGAATAAGTACACCACATCAGATAAGAGCACCAAATAGTTTCATAGCTAAGGGAACCAAGAGTATCACATCCAAGCAAAACAACCCTGATAGGTTGTAAAAGAGAGCTAAAAGTCTGATCACCAGCAAAATAGGGAGGGACAGACCACTCCTGATGCACAGCATCATAAACCAGAGCACTACACAAATTATCCTTATGATCATCAAATTCTAGGAGAGCAGCAGCCGACACAGCCTCAAGCTGCATCTAGAGGAAGCCCGTCGCTATGCCTTGTATGTCCTCCATTAACATGTGTGGCACCACAGCAGAGCCCATAGCAGCGATGCCTTCATAAGGATTGGGGAAGTGATCTTCCTACTGAGCACTTGCTGCATCACAAAAACCCCCCAAGTCCTTGTTCAGCCTCTTGCTGCGATGAAGGAATGCAAGGTCCAGAGGCTCCTTCAGCTTGCGGCTTCTTCTCTTTTTGGGAGTAGAGTGCAGTGGACCATGGATCTCCTTCACGTCCTCATCCTCCTCATCTTCATCATCAGAGTATGGCACCAGAGGTAGGCTGGGAGGTGGCTGAACCAGACCGATTATGGCAGAGGGCATCAGCACCATCTGATCAAGAGTAATCATAACCAGATAAAATAGTGTATCGTCATCAATGATAAAATAGGGATAATGGTGTCAAGGTTCATGTCCAGCATAGATAACGGACAAAAATTATAACGGAATATAGAGCCTGGAATAGAACAGGAGAGATTAAAAAGGGTGATCACCTCCTTAGAAGCAAGCTTTGAAATCGTGACACCTGAGGGGATAACTTCCAATGCCAAGGGTTCCATCACCTTCTTAGCTTCCTTGTTATCCTCAACCGACATAGCCTCATCCCTGTTTCCCTAATTATCTTCCATTGCTGCGTCACTTGCCAAGGACTCACTACCATCTCTTGTGGAGCATCAGGATTGAGGCCCATCTAGCATGGCGCCTCAGGTGGGATTGGATGTAGTAGGCCATTCATTGGTGGGAATTGATCTTCATCTGCTAGGAGGATGGCATCCTTGCGCTTCAAAGCGTATACAGGGCAGGTCCAAGACCTAGAGCATGGGGCAAGGCCCACCGAGACGACCACATGGTGAGGAATCTGAGCATCATCATGAAGATGAACCTTGGCGACGATCCTGGCTTCGTTTGTTGTGTCATGCCAGTACTGGAGCAAGCCGAATCCAGCCACTGCTTTGGATATTGCTATGTTGTTGCGAGCATCATTGGGGAAAAGCATCAGCATCACCCAAACCTCACTATCCATATCATGAAACCGAACATTATCCCCTTCATCATGCTTGATGAACCAAAGTAGATACTGACCGAACTCTAGGATTCTGTCCAAGAACCGCTCACGATCCACATGGTGGCTAAAACAAACGAATGCATCACCGATGGGGGAAGGTGAGCCTCACCCTATGGGTGTTGATGAAGAAGTTCTTGAGAGCCTCCGCCATTGGCTCGAAATATTGCTTGGAGACCGTCGGGACAAGGAAGGCGATAGCAAGATCTTCATTGTACATCTCCATGCATCCGCTGATGTAGGCGTGGAGGCGTCAGTGAGGAGCCGGGCAATGGGGGATAACCTCAAAGCCACAAGGGCAGTGGGGGCGGGGATCCATGGCAATGTTTACCATTGTGCCAGGCGAGAGCGGCGAGGTGGGGGGTGGATTGGTAGAAGACTTCGGTGAAGGTGAACGGGTCAATGAGGGGTCTGACGAGGGGTAGGTGCGCTTTAAAGGACTGCCTCAGTGTAATCCAGGGAAGGTTCATGAACCTTCGCATCCGTGGTGGGGCCAGCACCAGACTTGCATACGGGGCAGTACACGACCGAACGAGATTTACGGCATGATCGGGAGATGTGACAGTAACCAAAGCATGATTTGGACTGAACAGTCTGCATGCAATGTGCTACCACATGATCTGGGGAGAGACAACAAAAGCAACAGATCCCCGGGGGGTTACGCCTGACATGTGAAATTTTAGGATTACCACTAATCTCGCTCTTGCCAGATGGGAGATTCAAATTTTAAACCTTCCTTGGGCAGAGCGGATCTATGGATTTGCCCCCAAGGTGATCAAACACCGAAGCTTCTCTGGCATGATGAACCTGAGAAGGATTCAACCCCGGTGAAGAAGCAAAATTCATCTGATAGTACGTTGAAGGGTAGGAGATCCTTCTAAACACCGAATGACGCTCACTGGCTTTTGATTTAACAGCTTCAGCGTAAGAACGTTTCCCCCCTACGAGCAGGATGCCACAAGGCCTCCTGTTCAATATCCCAACGGTGCTTCTCACGAAAGTAATCAGGACCCCCGTTGCGCCAAAGAGTAAAGAAAATGGCAAAATCCTTGCATTTGAAATAGCTGAGACGATGAATCATGAAACCAACATCCTTCGAAGCCACGGAGAACCTAAACATCCAATCCGATTGGAGAACCAAATGGAAATCTGAGGCAAAGCCACCCAAAACTTATTGCAAAATGACCGCCACGGGATGCTCATTGAGCCGAAGAGAAGAACGCGAGAACGAAAGCGTTGCCGGCACAAACAGGAGAGACTGAGGAAGAGGGACCAAACCTATCGGCGACCAAGGCTTGAAACTTCAACCCCGGGCTGAAGTCCAAGTCGGAGAGACCCACCATGATGATCAGAGGAGGCCATCGTGATCACCACATGTTGGGGCCAAGATCCTGTGAGTCGCCGAAGCCGTTGCCATCCTCCCTCAGTTTCTCGCGTTATGTGATGAACTCGCTGATGTGGAACGGAGAGAGCGAGGTAAATTTACCCCTAGTCATGGAACTAGATTATTGTATATAAAATATGTGAGTAAGGTGTATAGTTTTCCTTTATTTCGGAGAATAGTTGATGGCCGAATTTAGCATTTAAGTACTGCCAACAGATAGAGTAAGAGGGTAGCTTGTAGAAGGAGGAGAAACAAGTTGCGCAACAGATGTGAATGATGATTGATGACATGCCCATCTATGTCAGCAAAACAAGAAAACACATCGTTCATATGGCCAAAACTGGTTTTGGTTAGATGCCAAAGGTGAAAATTGACATATTATCAGAAATCCAACGGATTAAGTAAATAGTTTTATAATTTAGGGGGTTATGTGGACTTGGGCTACAGTTGGAGAAAGTAGTTTAGACTTTTTCCTTGATACTTATACATTCACCAATTGGTGCTGACTCAAAATCAACCATCTTCTCATTACTCCTTAGATGCGAGTGCCGGTGATGCTAGTGCAGTTGATGAAGAAGGAATAGTAGGTGTATTCGGCAACACCAAATTAGTAATCGGGGCTACAGTAATATAAGCCTGCACCGACCACACATGCTTAGGCTTCCAAATTTGCTTCGAAAAAGGTATGGGTTGATTCATATTAAAAATTTTGTCCCTCTTCTTCTCGGCATCCTTCTCCGCCATGACTTGTGAAACATAGTCATCATCTAATACATGTGCTAATCAGATTAGGGACAATCATTAGAATAACCATACAAGTAAAGAGTTTCACAAACAATTCACATAATTGCCAATCATATACAAGTTGCCTTTTATGGATATTCAATAAATAAACGATATGTCATAGATACAATACAATCATCCACTCACACTAGAGCTAATCTAGATGATATCTAATACACATAGCTCTCGTGTGTGACTCATGCTTAGGATGTGGAAGAGCCTATGTCAAGGGATCAGCAACATTCAAATTCGTGTGTATTTTGCATATCTTTATCTCACCCCGTTTAACGAACTCTCAAATGAGGTGAAACTTCCGCAGTACGTGTTTGTTTTTCTGGAGATTCCTAGGCTCCTTAGCCTGCGCAATTGCCCCATTGTTGTCACAGTAGAGTTCCAATGGGCTAGATGCATTAGGAAACACACCAAGCTCAATGAGGAACTTTCTCATCCAAACACCTTTCTTCGCCGCTTCAGAAGTTGCGATGCACTCGTCTTCCATCGTAGAATCAACCACTGTATCCTACTTAGAACTTTTCCAGCTAACAGCACCACCTTTTATCGTGAACACAAATCCTGATTGTGACTTTGAATCATCTGGATCAGTTTGGAAACTAGCATTAGTGTAATCTGTTACAATGAGCTCATCCTCACCTCCATAGAATAGGAACACATATTTATTCCTTCTAAAGTACTTAAGAATGCTTTTCACCGTTGTCCAGTGACCTTCACCTAGATCAGACTGGTGTTTGCTCGTACATGATAGACCCAATTGCCGAAGCATAGGGGATTTTAATCATGCGCTCCCGCTCATCAGCCGTCGAAGGACACTGAGTCTTGCTGAGGTGTATGCCACGTGACATAGGCAAGAACCCTTTCTTGGACTGTTCTATGTTGAACTATTTCAACACCTTGTCAATGTAAGTATCCTGACTTAATCCTATAAGCCTCCTTGATCTATCTCTCTAGATCCTTATGCCCAAAATGTATGCAGCTTCCCCTAAGTCCTTCATAGAAAAACTATTTTTCAATGAAGTCTTAACAGATTCCAGCATAGGAATATCATTCCCAATCAACAATATGTCATCCACATACAAGATTAGGAATGCAACAGAGCTCCCACTTTCCTTCTTGTAAACACAAGCCTATTCCTCATTCTGACAGAAGCCAAATCCTTTGACTACCTCATCAAAATGAAGGTTCCAACTCTGAGATGCTTGCTTTAACCCATATATGGATTTCTGAAGCTTGCATATTTTTCCAGCATTAGTTGGATCGACAAAACCTTCGGGTTGTATCATATATACATCCTCATCTAGATTCCCATTTAGGAAAGTTGTTTTGACATCCATCTGCCATATCTCATAATCCAAATATGCAGCTATTGCTAGAATGATCTGAATAGATTTAAGCATCGCTACTGGAGAGAATGTCTCGTCATAGTCAACTCCTTGGACTTGTCAAAAACCTTTTGCAACAAGTCGTGTTTTGTGGACGTGAACATTTCCATCCACATCTCTCTTTCTTTTAAAGATCCATTTGCACTCGATGGGTCTCACACCATCAGGCGGGTCAACCAAGTTCCAAACTTGATTGTGTCCCATGTAATTTATCTCGGATCTCATGGCGCTTTGCCATTTCTCAGAATCTGGGTCCATCATTGCTTCTGCATAGGTCCTAGGCTCATTGTTATCCATCAACAATATGTCGCGTTCTCCCATAACTAGGAGATTCATTCTATTAGTTGTGCGACGTGGCCTTTCCGACCTTCATGGTTGTGGCAGTTCTTCTCTTGCCATAGGTGCCTCAACTTGTTCTGCTACATTAGCATCACTCGTAAAGTCTTGCCTCATAGGCTCATCTCTAACTTCTTCAAGATACACCTTCTGTCCACTTTTCTTGCTTTTGAGAAACTCTTTCTCCAAGAAAACACCGTTCCTAGCGACAAACACTTTGCCCTCTGATCGGTTGTAGAAATAATACCCAATTGTTCCCTTTGGATATCCCATGAATATGCACTTGTCCAACTTGGGTGTAAACTTGTCTGACTGAAGTCGCTTGACATATGCTTCAGAACCCTAAATTTTTGAAAAAAGACAAACTGGGAGTCTTGCCAGTCCATATCTCATATGGTGTCTTATCCACGGACTTAGACGGTACCTTATTTAGTGTGAAAGCTGCTGTTTCTAGAGCGTAACCCCAAAACGATAACGGTACATCTGACTGGCTCATCATTGATCGTACCATGTCCAACAAGGTTCGATTACGTCGCTCAAACACACCATTCCACTGAGGTGTTCCAGGTGGCGTAACCTGTGGAACAATTTCGCAGCTCTTTAGATGAGTGCTAAACTCGTGGCTCAAATAATCGCCTCCACGATTAGATCGCAATGCCTTAATTTTCTTGCCACGTTGATTTTCAACTTCATGCTGAAACTCCTTGAACTTTTCAAAAGTTTCTAACTTATGCTTCATTAAGTAGACATAGCCATATCTACTAAAATCATTAGTGAAAGTTATGAAGTATTGAAATCCAGCTTGTATGTACGAGTTCCGACAAGTCTTGCGCCCTCTCAGGAAAACATGTGAAGGGCGCCTTGGTCATCTTGCCTAGCAAGCAAGCTTTGCATGTCTTATATGATTCAAAATCAAACGAAGTTAAAAGTCCATCAGAATGGAGCTTCTTCATGCGCTTCTCACTTATATGACCCAAACGACAATGCCACATATAGGTATGATTCAAATCATCTAGCCGAGGCCTTTTAGCACTTATATTACAGATAGGTGAATCATCAAGATTTAAAATAAATAACCCATTCACAATGGATGCAAGAGCCACAACACATGTCATTCTTAGAGGTCACAGAACCATTGTTTTCACTCATAAATGAATAACCATCCTTCATCAAACATGAAGGAGATACAATGTTTTGACTCAAACTAGGAACAAAATAACAATTATTCAACTCCATAATAAATCCTGACGGGAGGTGAAGTTGCATCGTCCCGACGGTCAACGCAGTAACTCTTGCATTATTGCCCACGCGGAAATCAACTTCTCCTCTTCCAACGCTTCTACTTCTTATTAGTCCCTGCATCGTATTGCAAATATGAGCAACCGATCCGGTATCAAATGCCCAGGAATTAATACTAGAATCAGCGAGGAAAATATCTGTAACATAAACATGAAGTGTACTTGAAGTGGAACTACCCTTACTTCCCTTGCTTTTCAAAGAAGCTAAGTACAACTTGCAATTTCTTTTCCAGTGACCCAGTTCATGACAGTGAAAGCACTCATTATCAGCAGCTGGTCCAGCTTTAGCCTTGTGTGCTGGCTTAGATATCTCATCTTTAGCCTTGCCCTTCTTCCAAGAATTAGCTTTCTTCTTAAAGGTAGGCTTGTTCTAGATTGCCATCACATGGCTACTGCCCGCGCTTTTCTTAATGTCACCCTTTACTGGTAATGGGGTGTCTAGAACGTTTTCCTTTTTCTCAGCCCTGAGAACAATTCTCAGGTGACGGATCCAATCCGCAATGTTTGTTTCATTCAATTTGTCCTTCTCAAAGACCGAACGCAAAGTAAACGATGTGGTGTTACTAGGTGCCATTGATCTACAACAAAATAATGCAAAATACTAAGACAACACATCCATGATAGAGTAAATTACATTAAGCATTTAACAGTATCTACTCCCACTAAAATCAATATCCCTCCATTGATACTTAGTGATTCAGGACCCACAACTAACAAGTCCACTAGTGAGCTTTAGCATCGCCGCTAGAAGACATGGTAGATCGGTAAGCAACCCTTTGCTAATCATATCACATATGACTCCTGTTGTTGGGTGACATCTCTATGTCTCGGCGCCCAACCTTTATGCCCCAAGGTCAACCGTTAAGATGACCTTGTCTAAGTTGACCAACCCTTTATGCGAGTAAGTATCCAATACGAACCCATCTAGTCAAGGAAAACTAGTGGCACTCTAATTTCATAGACCCATCATTAATTGTACAAGACATGTGATGGTGCAAGGTTTAGTTGGGAGGACATTCAAAACTTAAACATTGCAGAGGGATCGTTCTACTTCTATCGTCGCATGCAGAAAAATAACCATTATCATCGCATATGTAGAAGTAAAAGAATAAGAACGACATTCACATAGTAATGACACGGTATGGCCCATTAACACATGGTGATCTATATCTCCATTGTACTGTCCATCATGATGATCCCCATCTCCATGATCCATGTATGTCATCCTCTAGTGATGAGTCCTCCAAGAACTATAACGCATGCTAGTAAAATAAATTACACAACCACGCATTAGATCATCACAAGTTGGCACACAGGGCATTACATCAAATTGACAATACATATGGCTCCAGTTGTGTTGCCCTACTCACAACACACAGGTCATGATCAATTACATACATGCATCACCTACACATAGGGCCATACCGATCACATGAATCTGCAAAAACAAGTTAGCAAACTCTGATGTCCAATCTTAAATCATCAAAAACTCTATCTTCCCGACCCTTTTTCGCAAATCTAAATTCAGCAAAACTGCCCTTCGCAGTCGAAATCACGTGTAAAATTTTCTGTAGATGAAGTTTCATATAAAGATCGTCTCAATCTGAGGTCGTATGCAAAAGTTATGGTTGTTCTACGAACAACCTGTTTTTCGCGCAAAACCCGGCCCGGTAGCAGATCCAATCTACACCGCCGCACATCACCATGCGCCTGGCCATTGACCTAAGTTCGATTCGACCAATCCAATTGATCTTCATCTCACCATGACTGGGTTTACATGTATCACTTAGCTCCGATGGCGGAATTCCGACCGGTAGGAGCAATTCATTACACAACCATCATAGCAGGATCACGAACCGATCAGAGACTCATCTACAACCAAGCATATCTCCATATGCACACATCCGAACCTATAACGAGACAGCTATGACCTTGATACCACTGAAGGGAAACGAGGAGGCTACGCTAGCACATATAAAAAACTCGTTTACCCCAAAACAGGAAAAACAACCGTTATAGATCACGGATCGTTACCACTAGACACGCAGATGTAGTGGAAGCCATCTCGGTGTAGACGAACGCGTCGAAGTGGCTGTGCCGTGCAGTTGCTCACGTCCGTCTAGTCCTGCACGTGCAGTTCGTCCTTGTGCTCCAAGCGCAGCACCTCCGAGGTATTCACACGTACGAGGATGGGACGCCAAACGTAGGCGTACTAGCACCTCACGAATGAACGCGATCTTCAGGATATGGATGGAGGTGGGGCTGCAGGAATTACTGTAGTGCACGGCTACTGTTTACCCGCGGGTACCGTAGCGAATTATGTTTTTCCCTCCCTCCGCCCTGTATATATAGAGGTCACTAATGGGCTTTCAACATTTGTGGCCCATCAAGACTCTAGTACCTTAATGAATTAAATCCATCAAAACCTATTAGTGGATCCAATCCAATTTGGCTCTAGGGCATATATCCAACACTCGGGCCTTGTGGTGGGTATAGTCACATTCTCTCCAATCAGTTGCTGTTGTAATGGATCTTGCTCCCTTGGAGAAGAACATATATGCACACTTGGAGGTGATCTCTGATGTTTGATGGCCCTTGGCCAACCTTTGTGTTTTCAATTGGTTTTTTCATTAATATATTTGGACATCAATTGATCAAATGAGGGCTTAGGCATGAACGTCAAACGCAGCCCTCTTATCTCATTCATCTTCCATTTGCTGACTACAGGTTTCTTGTGTTTGAATGTCTTGGTCTACTAACTACTCGTCTACTTCATTGGACCACATAGTTTATTACTCGGTTGTCCCTTCCCCGCAAGTCTTCACAGTAATCAATATTCTATCCTTGCCAACAAGGGACTTGGTCACCTCTGTGCCCAATATCTTGCTATCTTCATTCACAACCCTTGGGTCACCAGTGATCACATTCTTGGCTTCAGCTGACTTGATTTGATCAAGCAAGGAACTCTTTCTTGCCTTCAAGATTAATGGTGTTGATGTCAACAGGAAAAGGTTGAGTATCAACTTGCATCTCATGAAATGTCAATTGTCCATCATTGAGCATGGATTGGATCTACCGAGGAAAGATATTACAATTGTTAGTTGCGCGGGAATAAGGATTATGTCATTCTCATTAAGCTCTCCACTTTAATTCATCACGCGATGGTATATGACATGTTAACATTTAATCATTATATCGTAAAACAAAGCATAAAATTTTTTATCACATCCAGAGACATCAATTGTGAATTTCATCTATCTTCTGACCGATTTTTATGAACAGTATTAAGAGGTATACAAGAATTCATATGTATCTCTAGATTTATTGTCTGAGCTATCCGAGTCACAACAAAGAGTATATGAACACTAGAACGATGATGTCTTTCTTTAATATGAGAGTGCAAGACTTTAACGACTAAATCAGTTAGATCCTTCTCAGCAATTGTTAAACTAAAGCATCGGTTCTTAGTGTCTCTAATCTTCGAATGTAACAGCTAATGGACTCATCACATACAATTTCAACTATTTGTGACCAGTGAAGAAGTGATCATGCAATTTTCATTCTAACTGTTCTCATGAGCCAACTGAATTAGGAGCTAATTAACGAAGTAAACCAAGAAAAAAAACAGTACCAGCTAAAGATAAACAAAACAAATAAACTTTTAATTCGTCGGAGGCACTAGCAATGCTTAGAAACAAAACTTCAGGGTTATCGTTTTCGTAATATTGTCCGCTCAACCAGCGCGCACACACACCCAAACCCACAACCACATCTTTTACAGCCTATTTTTCTCTGAAATCATCATCCATGGTTTATCCATTGGGATTTACAGCATAAGCTTTGCCACAACTTTCTTAGTTGCATTACGTAAAAATACATTGAGATGGATTTCCAATTGAGGTGCAGCTGAGGCCCTAGCAATTGCATTACGATTCGATAAGAACTTAAAGCATTCATTTCTCGTGTGTATGTATGCTCCGATTGGTACTCAGTTCTAAAACATAGGTTTTTTAATTTTTTCCAACTTAGATTTTCCTAAGTTTGACCAAGTTTATAGAAAAATATACCAACATCTACAACATTAAATTAAATTTTATTAAATCCAAAATGATATGTATCTTTATGGTACATTTTTATGGCATCATAAATGTCAATATATTTTTTTATAAACTTTGTGAAAGTTAAAGAAGAACGACTTATGACAAAGCTAAAACAATCAACATTTTGGGACAAACGGGATATATACTTGGCACTTGGGGTTGGAGACATTGTCTTTAACCCTACAGGTTTTCTGCCTTTTGTTTTGAATATAGTTGGAGTGATGGCATTTTTCTTGAACCAAATCTTGTCTCTACTTGCTTGTGTGCAGCAGTGAAAGTTACTAGCAAATTCATTGAGTCAAGATTTACTTCCTACGAGTATCAGTCGGCTGATATCTTGCACATGCAATCTTTGAAGGAACAATGCATCTTTGGAACAGTGTCTTAACTCAGAACAATGCATCTTTGGAACAGTGTCCCTCCTAATTTTGATTAGCATAACCTGAAAGACAAAATGTTCTAAGAATCTTGTCTAAAACATATTGTGCAAATTTAGGTCACCTACTAAAGTATTTCGCTATTTCAATTGAGTTATACAGGTGGCTCATTCCATCTTTACTTGACAGCTGCAAGAAATAATTGTGTATTTCAATTCAAATTGCACAAAATAATCCCCGCATATTCATTGAGTAGAATCGAAATAGATCTATTGACTCATGTGCATTGATATACCATGTTAAGATTTGTATTTGAAGTTTACATGGCCTTTGAGCATTGGTGCAAAATTAGTTTGCATGACATCCACAATTTTGAGAGGTAGATATGAGATTAAACAAAGGCCGAGTCTGACTCTTTGCAGTATGAAGTATGGACTATACTTCAGTGAAGCTATCAAAGAACATCCAGTGCTATGACCAAGAAGATATACATGATAGAATAATGAAAAATAGCACACCAGCAACTGAACAAAAAGTAGACAGCACCTCAGATCAAATGAGGAAAACGAACGAAAATTCACAGAATGTGAAGGAAGTAACTCAACATGTATTCAGTAACTGAAATGTACCAAATGAGAGTATCTGAGGCGTTATAGAAGGAAATCTTGGATTACTGGAGCTTGAAGTACAATATCAGGTTGAGCACTAGATCTTTCTCTATGCTTATGTTTTCCTTGACGATGTCCACTTCTACCAGAGCTCCTGTGCTTTCTTAATTCTTTGCCATCACTTTCAGGAGGATCTATACCTTTATCCTTACCATGGTTTTCTCGCATACTTGTTCTAGAACTTGAAGTAGGATGGCTTCCTGAATTCTCTATCCGCTGAGAGCTAGATTCATTATTGCCCATATTGTTTAGCATTGGTTCAGAGTTTACATCTGAGACCTTTCGTGAAGATGATGCCTTAGCGGCTCTACCCAAGAGCACACTACGTAGAGCACCGGACAAGGGGTCTTCTTTTGGAACATTTGCACTAACCATCATAGAACTGAGGAAATCCTCGCCATCCAATTTAACTACTTTTGGTCTGGACTTTGTGGGCTTCGACTTTTTCTCAGCAAATACAGGTTCAACAGTCTTCGACTTATCATCATGAACGGTTTCATTGCTACAAGATGGTAGAGTATCATTGGCATGGGGGTAATCACTTGGCTCGTCCTCAGTTATTCCTGTTGGGAGATAAAAGAGCCCATGCCTTTTGCGATGCTCAGAAAGAGAAGATGAACCAACTGACACTGCAGGCTCATCTCTTGTCTCTACAGAATCACGGCTGCGAGAATAGAAATAGATTGAAGTTGAGGGAGCAGTATCATCTTCACTCACTATGTCAGCGAGTTCAGCAAGATTTTCATTCAGGTCAAGACCATCTGGAGAAGCTACTTTCCTCTGTGCTGTCAAGGAAACAGGACCTAATTCTTGACAGAATACTGTCCGCATAGCTTTGACAAGCTCCTTTACCCTTCTTTGATTGTCATCATCAGCAACCTTCTTTTCATTTAACTCTTGAATATATCTTACCAAATGGACAAAACCAATCAGGTTGTGTGCCCTCTCTTGGACTTCTACTTCATTGCACTCAACGAGTGGGGCAACTGTTGTTTCAATCAAGTTGATCATGTAAAGCACAGACTCTTGTGAAAATGGGTCCTTTCGTACAGTGCTTGCCCTAATATCTTGCGCTTCAGCAGACACAAGAGCAATCTTTCTTTCCCTGCTAACAGTTTGATGAATAGCCAACCCATCGAGCACTACGTCCACTTCCTTGCTTGAATCACCCAATTTCTCAACATACACACTCAAACAGAACGTGAGCACCTTAAACACTGCATGGATGTAGACTGCTCTCACTGACATAGGCAGGAGACTGGTCCTTGGTTGCAAGAGTGCTTCAACAAGTTCGATAGGATCCTTTGTGAAGTCCACATACTCACCAGAAATCCATGCAGCAGCTGAAAGAACAGGGCAGAGGAAGTGGTTGGCAAACAAAGCAGGGTCAATCAGTAGTGTTCGAGCTGAACGAACAAGCTCTGACCGTGCATCCTGCACCCTCAGTCCCACATCAACAAGCTGCCGACCAATCTCATCTCCCTGGGCACAATGTAGGCTCCTTGCCACATCCGCAAGAAGTGAAGCGTACCAATCAAAGTCTGCCACCAGTTCATACACATTACGCCCACATGCTGCTAGAACAGCACCGATAATTTCATTTGCGAACTCTGGGTCTGACTTCGCAGCATGACTGACCAGCATACTTGCAATGTCCATTATGTTGTTTTCATCAACCATGCCCATCATGAGGTGCAATGCCTCCCGGCGAATATTTGAGTCAGCATCACCCAGTGACTGTGCAATAACATCCCGGCAATCATTCACTGTAGTTGCATATGCTGGACCAAGCATACCAAACGCCAGAAGCCCGAGGTACCGGAGGTTGGGATCATCATCAACAGCAAGGAACTCCTTTGCTTTCCCAATGGCAAGGCGGACAGCGGCCTCATGTGCTGGCAGTGCAGTGAGCACTGTACGGATGCACTCAAAGGTCAGTGACATGGCTGCAGAGCGGGTCAGGAGCTGGCAGACTGGGTCGACAATTCGAGCTGCGAGTCGGGCTTCTAGAGGAGCCAGCCGGGCAAACAGCTTGAGCACCTTGATGAGCGCCCAGTTGGAGCGGGATGTGGTGAGCAGGTTGTAGAGGTCGGGCGCCAGCGGCAGGAAAGGGGCCGGATCAGCAGGCGGCGCCGATAGGTCACAGAACGCTGCAGCAGCCGCCGTCGACGCCCGCGGGTCAGGGGAGGCGAGACACGCTGCCAACGGCTTGAAGAGGATCGGCACGGCCGCGGACGGCGCGCCGGCTATGACGCGCGCGGCGGCCGCGATGGCACGGGGGCTGCCGCCGGAGAGGTGTGGCACGAGGTCGTGCGCGAGGTGAACGGCGAGGTCCGGCGCGGCCGCCGCGGCGGGGGAGCCTAGGAGCTGGAGCGCGAGCGCGGAGACATGCCGGTGGGCGGCCGCGGCCGAGGCGGAGGGGAAGAGGTCCTTGTGGAGCTGGTGCGTGGAGAGGGGGAGCAGGGAGAGCGAGGCCGGGTGGAGCGAGAGCGAGGCGGCAAGGTAGGCTAGGCGCTTGTGGGGGAGGCTCGGCGAGGCGAGGAGCTCGATGGCGGGGAAGGCGAGCGGGTGGGAGGCGACAGGGGCGAAGTGGAGGGAGGAGAGGTAGGTGAGCTTCTGCAACGCGACGGCCTTGGTGGCAGCGTCGGAGGCACGGATCTCGCGGTGGATCTCGGAGAGCGCGCGGGCGACGGCAGCGGACTCGCCGGCGGCCGACGAGTCGGCGCGGAGGGACTTGACGAGATCGTCCAGGGAGCGCTGGAAGAGGGTGTCCACTAGCGACGGTCCCGCTGTGTGCGCTAGCGCCGGCGGCGGCGGGGCGGAGGCCATCGGCTGTGGCGGAAGGGTAAGAGGCTGGATCCGTGTGGTTTGGGGGCCGATGGGGAACTTGACGGCGCGGCCGAGATGGAAGCAAGTTCGGCCGCGGCGTGGTTTCCCTGTTGGGGTCGGATGCCATCCGGACGGGTCCACATGCCAGTGCCGGCAATTTTTGTTTACAGATTGAGGGTGTGTTTGATCCAGAAGCATTAAACGTAAAATAATTATAAAAATATTTGCATAATTCATATCTACTCCGCGAGACGAATCTAACAAATCTAATTAATCTATAATTAGTGTATAATTATCAAAAATATTACTGTAGCATTATATTGACTAATCATAGACTAATTAGGCTTAATAGATTCGTATCGTAAATTAGTTCTCGCTTATGTAATGCATTTTTAATTAATCTATATTTAATACTTTTAATTAGCATTCTTTCATTCGATGTGACCGGACAAAAACTTTAGTCCCTGTAACCAAACAGGCCTGAATCTGTCGAGGATTTATGGGCACTTGAGGATTTTTTTATTTTTTAGAAAAAATGGACGTTAGAGTCTGACTGAGTTATTAGACTGAATTATATTTAGAAAATAAAAACCCATCTAAAACATATTCTCTAAATCATCGTTTGGAGAGTCATGCTCTAAGATAATAACACGGTAGTTTGGATGTTATAAAAAGTTATCCTTTAATATTTCTGTTGTATGACTAATATTTCAACGTAGACTATTTTGAGTTATCTACGCTTCAAGTGTACGTTCCGGCGCGTCATTTTATCATGTTTGCAGGAAAATTAGAGGGCCAAAGAATAATAAATAGTAGTTAAATTAGAGCATTTGGACGTAATTATTAAGCAAACACGGAAGCTTGAAGTGGGCCGGTAGTAATCTATATTATAATGATCCGGTTCTTTTGAAAATACTTTTCACTTAAATAATTGATACTCATCCCTTACAAATGATCCACATGTTAGGTCTAACGGTGAAAAATACGTGAAAATTTTTCGAAAACAAGAAAAATAATATTTTTAAAGCGTTTTTGTCATTTTGCCATTACTTTCCTCACTATGGAATTTCTTTACCCACCCCACGTACCCACTAACCAAATAGTCTAAAATAACATCTATAATAAAGACAACACGCGTGACGGGTACCTATACCCGAGGTACTAATGAAGACAGAGAAGATCGGGCAAAGCCGTATCACCCGACCAAGTTTCCGACCAGCCAAGGCCACACGACTCGTCCCTCGACCGACCGGGCTCCGAACCGGCCTGGGCCACGTGACTCATCCCCGGCCGACTAAGCTCCCGACCGGCCTGAACCACGTGGCTCGTCCCTGACCGGCCTAAGGACCTGGGGCCTCAACTCAGACTCTCAACCAGCCCCTTGGGTGCTCAGATAGGCCCGATAGCCCTCAAAGGTAGGGCCCAAGAACATCGACATGACTTACACGTTGTTGCTGACTACACCACGACCATCACACAGGGCAGACGATCAAGTGGCATGTCGCCATACCCACGGAATGCTCGAGCACCACGTCCAGGGCCCGCCTTGGATACCACATGGCCCCACTCTAACCCCGCACCAAAAGGTCGGGAAGGGGGGCTCCAGGCTACATTGGCACCTTGACTCCAACAAGGACCATGCCCCGTACGTCGGCAGGACAAATCCCTTTATGACAAGGTATTATACGACCAACTGCTACTCAACAGGGTGCACAAACGGAAGTAGTGGCAACAAGGACGCCATCACAGTGCGAAGTTGTGCCCACAGCAAGCCCCATAAATAGGCAGGGACCTAACAGCGAGGTCAGAAAAAAGGATAAACATTTCAGGCAAAGGACCCTGTCGATGTAAACCAAACCCACGGCCTATGAGGCCTCTTCTTCTTCGTCCCCTTCTCCTGTTGCCACGATGTGGCCTATCCCCCAAA
Source organism: Echinochloa phyllopogon (assembly GCA_033239725.1). Lineage (NCBI taxonomy): Eukaryota > Viridiplantae > Streptophyta > Magnoliopsida > Poales > Poaceae > Echinochloa > Echinochloa phyllopogon. Next base: position 30,855,572 of record BTCW01000014.1, on the reverse strand, counting down.
CCTATATAAGGGGAGTAGGCGTCCCTAGGAATGACAGCTCAGTTCATCCCATCACAACCCACCTCTTCACACTGACACACACTTACGAGCACTCCCGTTCTAAGATTGAAACACTCTTCACAAGGAGCACGAATGACCCAAGACTGGACGTAGGGCTATTGCCTGAACTAGTATAATCCTGTATGTTTGAGTGTTTACCATCAAGACCGGAACCAACGCAGCCTAAGTAAATCACCGGTACCCGAAAGCACCGACAGTTGGCGCACCAGGTAGGGGGTAGCTGCGCTACTTCGACGGCCATGGACCCTCGATTGTCCTGACAGACTTCAGCCAACTCTCCGGGGCCTACCCGGAGCACCTTTGTTTCGGGAGCCTCGATTTTGTCCACAAGGGCGCATGCGAGTTCTGGCTCACCCCACCACCTCAAGCCATCCATGACATCCGCTTCGGCAGCCTGGACTTCATGGCGGATCGCCTGGGACAGCTGCGCCTCGATGATCGGAGTACATCCACTGCCAGCCCGGCGCTTAGTGGTCTGCCTTCAAGTGGGATGAGCCCACTCGCCTTCGACGGTGACCTCCTCACACACCAGATTGAGGCCTACCTTGGGCCCAACCCCAAAACTAAGGAAAGCCGGCATGTGTTCTACACGCTGGCTAACGTGCTGTCCGAACTCTCCGGAGGGGATCCCATGCCACCAGAACACGAGTTCTGGGACCCCAACGCCACGCTCCCCTACGGTATGAGGAATGTAGGCGACCTATTCGAGCTTGAACTCAGGAGTCGTGCCCGCCACGACCGTGACAGCTCGACATTCTTAGGGGTGGCAAACTACAACCCTCTATCGGTAGACGACTTCCAAGAGTTCTGCAGCAGATCGGTAAACTACAACCACTACTTCTTGCTCGGCATGTTACCCCCCAACGTGGGAGAGTAACATGGCCCACGTCGTGGAGAAACCTCCTCAGGGCCACGACGTCGAGGATCGCCAACCTCCAGCCAGAGAACACCAGAGGAGATGGCGGAATACTTCCGTGAGAAGGACGAGCGGGTGCATACCCGTGAGCCCGACCTCAAGCAGAGTGCGCTCATCTCGACGCTGAGTGTGCCAACCTCGACCGTCGCTAGACCGCATGAGGTGACGCCATTGGAGCTCGCTCACGGATGCCCTATTTCCCCGCACTAGCCAAAATGTGGCTGCAGCCGCCATGATCATTTGCTCTGTTCAGGAGCCTGCTGACCCCAAAGGACAGTGCAAGTACTGCAAGCTCAAGGCCTTGCTTGAGATAGTGGCAGCATAGAAGGCAGAATGCTCCCAGCGCCATCGGGAGGAATCCCCAAGCCAATGAACTCATAGGGGTGAAGGCTCCCTTGAGCACTCCACGGAGCGTCCGCACGCACCCTATCCAGATGACAAGAAGTCCGCGGGGCCACCACGTTGTAGGTGTTGGCGGTTGTTATGGGACGATTTCGACCACCAATTCTCAGGAATAAACAAGGTCATATGGATCATTTCATGCACTTAGGTTTATTTGCTAATAAAGTTCTATAAGTTTTGGTGAACATGTGACATGCAGGTACACGAATGAATAAATATGGACTAAGGGGGGCAAAAGTGACCAATTAGGCCGAACCACCCCTCTTAGCCCATGTATATGTGGCATAGTCCCAAGCAGTGAAGCACACTCAGGGGAGGTCTAATGCACGAATTCCACGTCAAGCCTGACCAAGCGATGAATGGACAAGTCACACGGATCGCTGACATCATCAATCCGGGGCAAACAAACACAACCCCAACCAAGTAGAGGCAATCTAGGACGTCCCAAGGTAGAGGCAGTGCATCGGAGGGCAGCAGAGACCTGGGCCCACTTCGACCAAACCCAACACTTTGGTCGAAGCCTACTACATGCACGAACCGTCTTAGAATCGTCATCTAGAGCAAATCTAGTCCGTTGGCACTGAGGTGCTACCACATGGCACTTCGGCTGAACCCATGCAGTTCAGCCGAACTAGCCTAGCACCACCTCAAGGTGCCTTGGTCGGTGCTCAATTTCCACTGCCTTTACCCCCCTATAAATAGAGGTGTTCATCCTCCGTTTCTAGACACATCAAGCCATTGAGCTCCATTTGTCACTTTCTTTAGTAGAGTTAGGATAGTTTAGTTTGGGAGCTAGAATCAAGTCGTGCTTAGCCTCAGAGGTTCCAGAGTTATCTTTAGAAGCTCTGGTATAAGCTCTTGTATCTTTTTATTTTTTTTCTTTTGTAAGACTTTCATTTATCAATATATTATCTTTATCGTATCCTATGAGTCATTTATATTATTCTTCTACTTTATTCTAGTTACAATATTTCATGATTATAGTATAATAAGTTGTGGTTCTAGTTGTGCTAGTTCTTGTCTAAGTCTTTGTCTTAGCCGGTCTCTTCGATTCTGCTCAATACTTGAGGTGAATTGTCACTGGGTATTAACATGGTTGCTTGCTCTTTCTAAAGGAGTAAGTAGAACCTGGCTAGTGTAGGTGTGGTGCCTAGACTTGAAGGTGAGCTTAGAGTGCACCCAAGTCAACGGACGTGTGGCAGCCATACGTGGTGACTGTCGGTGTTTAACAATTGAGTACCTGCCTAGGGTACCTTAGAGAGTAGTATTCGTAGGCATCGCGCGGACCTGAATCTTAATGGTTAACTTGAAGACACAACTCACAAGAATTTAGACAGGTTCGGGCCGCTAGTGTAGCGTAATACCCTAGGCAGGTACTAGCCATGTAACCTTGCCCCTAGGATATATAAAGGAGGACAGTGGTCCCTAGCTCGGTAGAACGTTTAGAGGAGACAACATACAATACAATATACAATCCCCCATACAAGACATAGGGTATTACGCTACATCAGCGGGCCGAACCTATCTAAATTCTTGTGAATTGTGTCTTCACGTTAACCATCAAGTTTCAGATCCGCACGATGCCTACGAATACTACTATCTGGGATACCCCTAGACAGATACGCTCGAGATAAATCTTCGACACTTGGCGTCCACCGTGGGGCAGATCGCAGGATGATTGGGTGGGCTTGATGGACCAATTATCAGCAAAGATCAATCTACTCGGTGCTGATAACAGGTGACTCGGCGTGTTTGCACGGCGGGTCCGAGGCAGAGTAGAAGATGGTTCTAGACTCGGCGGGTTTATCGTGCGAGAAAAATCCTGGTCGGCAGCTATTCTGAAAAAAAAGTTGTCAAGCTGTACGAGATCGAAACAAATTCATTATCGTGCTGCACTTGGCCGTGTTGTCCGCATCCGAGTTGCACCATCCTACGCACAATTAAAGAGCAGCATGCACCAGCCGGACTAAAAAGACCTCGGGCACGGAGTCCGAGAGGATTTCTTCAATCGTTGCATGCATCAGAAAACAACTCCGTGGAGACTTGCATGCACTTCGTCAAAAGCAATTTGATGGAATTATCCTATGCGCACACCGAAGGCTACAAAAAGGTTTCAAGATCTTCGCTTGCTGCACACGGAAAGACATATGCGAGCACTACTACGCCTACATCCGGCTGCATCGACTCACTGTACGACTAATTTGACTACACATCTCGACTAGAAAACTAGTCGAGATCGGCTGCCGCGCCATCTACAACTAGTCAGATTCAACTCCGACTAGTCGACTTCAACAACAACCATCGCGGCTCCATCGCTGACCGCCACGGCTTCGTCGACAAGTCATCCGCGAATTAAGCTAAGTCTTATTTAATAATTATTTTCTTCATAACAATTTTATCAGCTTGTTAAAAAACATGATTGTCCATGAGCCGACTACTCTAAAAGAGTACTTTCTTCGACAATAAAAGTTCTCGAGGGCTATACTATCGCCGACTGTGGAGCATGCCACGTTAGCCCATGTGTTTGGTAAATTGAGTTACGCAGGGCAAGCCCGCGGACTTGGTGCATCGAACTACGTAGGGCTCTCGGAGGCTATATCTACAGATTCAAGATTCATCGCCAACGGGTTACAAACCCTAGCGCGACCTCTCCAACAAGAGAAAAATCCTAACCGACTACTTTTTTGCGCACCACGCATACTTTTGTTGCATGTCGACTACTTTATGCTCGTTGCCTTATCTTAACGGTTGCTAAAGTACTCGGGTAGCATAAGCCTTAATTCGTGAGACCTCGACTCTTCTGTAAGCCCATGATCCTAGGCGTGCAGAGGCACGTTCCCTACGCCATGGACTAAGGCCATCAGGGATCAGGTGTTTAAACGTAAGATGTCAACTACTCGAAGAAATTAAATAACCTAGCAAGAGCTTGGCACGAAGAATTTTTACGCATTTAAACAATGCAGGGATCCGTTCCCTACTTGACATTTTATATATCAGGTACAACATATTTTTATGTCTACCTTGTAGGAGCACTCGGCGTGTACTTAAACTAGTCGTTTGAAGCTCGGAGGCTACACAGCGCAAGCCAAGACATGAAGACGAGTACTAGAACTAGTCGGTACTAAAACGGTGTGGCCCTACAATGCCATCCGAGTACTTAAAACTAGTCGGTGCTTGCATATTCCAACAACTCGATGGCTAACCGAGTAGTGACACCAGTTGATGCTTGGATATCAACACAGAAGCTACTTTGAAGATTATGTTTTTGACCCTCGGACCAAATGAACAACCATTCACTTCGAGGCTTAGGGGCTATACTCAAGAGGTACACATTTTTTGTGCCTATTGTTGATCAATTCAAGACAAAGACTTGAAGATTTTTTCAATACCCTCGACCTGATTATCCTAATCAACTCAAGGCTCGGGGGCTAAGCATATATGCTTCACCTTCGATGAGCATATTTATTGAAGACATTTATGAAGCTCTCCACAGCCACTCAGTAACCACAACCACTCGGTGAAAGACTAGAAGACTTCGAATGATGGTTGCTGTTTGGCTATGAAGCGCTCGGGGGTTTGTGGGATATGCATCCCCGGGTACCCTCAAGAAAGAAGATCGAGTCCTAGTAGAACTACTCGGAGAACTACTCATGTACTCCAACTAGGACTCCCACATTGTAACAAATTAGGAGACTAACAATGTAACCTTGCCCCCTAGGATATATAAAGGAGGGCAGGGGTCTCAAGTTTGGCATAACCAACCAACGTCTAGAAGATATAATATACAAAACCCCCATACAAGATGTAGGGTATTACGCTACACTGGCGGCCCGAACCTGTCTAAATCCTTGTGTGTTGTGTCTTCGCGTTAACCATCAAGTTCTAGGTCCGACGATCCTCACAAATCTACTCTCTGGGATACCCCTAGACAGATATGCTAGAAATAAATCTTCGACAGCTTCCGTGTAGATATCCAAGTACCGACTGGTGCCAGTACTCGGTTAGTCGTCATCGCAAAATGCATGCACCGACAAGTTAAAGTACTCGGCTAGCGTTGTAGTGCCGCGCCATTTGAGTACCGACTAGTTCTAGTACTCGACTTGATGTCCTGACTTGAGTTGTGTAGCCCCCAAGCCTTAGGCGACTAGTTGAAATACTCGTCTAGCATTATGGAGCTGCATGATGTAGTACTCGGGTAGTGTAAGTACTCGGGTAGTTTCAAAGTGCCATGGAGACGCAAGGTGGTGCTAGGTCTTGACTGATGTGAGTACTTAGCTGGCCGCCCTGCAGTTGAAATACATAGGATGAGTAGTTTCTGTTCGCACCCAAAATTGGCAGTTGCCTATCAGGTCGGGGGCAACCGGTCAGACCGGTTCTGGGAAGCGGTCAGACCGGTTTCACTGTAGCCGATCTGGCAATGGCCGGAACCGGTCTGACCGGTTTCTCTATCCGGTCTGACCGGTTTACTCCGAATTGGAGTAGAATTAGGAGTCCTAGTCGTTTCCAAATTGTAAAAGGATTCCTTGCGGGGCAAGACCTTCCCACCCTATAAATATAAAGGGCCGTGGCCGATTGAGGGCTATCATCCAATCGATCAAATATTATTTTTCTACTTTTTATCTCCAAACCCTAGCTTTTTCCAACCCCTTTGCTTTCCTTGTTTGTCTCGACGGCGTTCAAGGAGGTTCTGAGTGGCCTGACCGATCTCAGAGCAACCCTAGACGCGCCATCTCCGACGGGGTCCCTCCCGAGGTGGTGATTCTAGGTTTTCACCGAAGCCCTAGCAAAACCGGTCTGACCGGATCCTCAAACCGGTCTGACCGGTTTGGGCTGAGGCTGCGGCGAGTGCAAGTTTCTAGTGCTGCGCGATCCGGCGCTCGTGTGTGTTGACCAGAAAAGCGTCAACAGTTTCGATCGAAAAATAATCATAAGACAAAATAATAACATATTGTAATGCATGTTTAAGCTTTCTGCTCATTGCTCTTGTTAGACTCGTAACCACTCGAGTAGTATCCCCGTTACGTTTAAACAATTGATCCCACTTAACCATAGCCCATAACGCGAAGACTGTGTCTTCTTGAACGTCTAGGTGCATAGGTGTTGCGAAGGAGCCAAAGTTTCATGAATTAAGGTGCATGCTACTGAGCGGTGTTGGTCATTAAGAGTGGAGAGAAAATAAAGTAGCCGGTTAGGACTTTTCTCTTGTTGGAGAGGTCGTGCGATGGTTTAGCATCCAATTCTTCATATGTAGGTGTAGCTTCCGAGAGCCCTACGTAATTCGATGCACCAAGTCCGCGGGCTAGGCGCCCTACATAACTCGATTTACCAAATACGTGGGCTAATGTGACACGCTCCAGATGTAGTCGGTGATGATGTAGCCCTTGAGAACTATTGTTGTCGAGGAATAGACCCAGAAACTAGATGGCACGTTGTTGTCGGTCGTTACAGCACGTTTTCGACCACCAATACTCGGGAATAAAAGAGGTTATATGCAGCATCCATGTACTTAGGTTTATTTCTAATAAAGTTCCATGAGTTTTGGTGTGTAACCATTATGCAGGTACAATATCAACAAATACGTGCTACAGGGGTTGAAATTGACCGATTCGGCCAAACGACTCCATTCGGCCGGATTACCCCCCTTAGCCATACATGAAGCAAAGCACAGCCGGGAGGCTGTCCATGTCAGCAATGACCAAGCGACGACCGTGCAGGCAACGTAGACCACCGCCACATCATCCTTGGACCAAAATCACATGAAGTCCACCATGTCCAAGATATCCAAGAAGTCCAGGAGCAAGAGGCGGTGCACGAGAGGCGAATTGGGTTGAAAGCCCAGTTCGACCGAACCGCCCCCAGCTACAAACCGCCTCCCAAGAGCGAATCCAGGCTATGGGAAGCAAGGGCAGTGCCTCCCACAGTTCGGGCGAACTGGAGGAGTTCTGCCGAACCGACCCAGTTCGCCTGAGTCCCCTAGACTTGGGAGCAAGTCTCCAATCACTCTCTGTCAAGATGTAGAGTTAGCCTAGTCTAGCTGGGAGTTAGAGTCAGGGTCGAGCTTCGCTCGGGGTTTTGGAGCCGTCTTCTGGAGTTCTGGTAAAGCTCTTGTATCTTTTCCTTTTCTTTATGCAAGACTCTGGGTATTTAATATATTATCTTCCGCATTTCCTTGAGTTATTTATTTTGCATTTACTTCACGAATAATTGTGGAATGTCTAGCCTTGGTTATAGCTGTTGTAGTCTGGTTCTAGAAGTTCTCTCCTAATTCTTTGTCTTAGCTGGCTCCTCGTTTCTGCTCAATACTTGCGGTGAATTGTCACCGGGGTATTGACAGGATTGCTTGCTCTTTCTAGGAGAGTGAGTAGTTATTGTATAGCATAGGTGTGGTGCCTAGTCTAGATAGTAACCTTGGTTTACCCCTGATTCAAACGTACGTGTGGTAGTCGTTAGGTGGTGACAGCCCTATACGGCCTTCGTAATCTACCACGTCAGTCTCAGCCCATAGGAACTTGAGAGGCTATTAGTGGCTCCCCTTCTCATCCCTTTATGAGAGTCGCGTGCACCTTATCCCGACGCTAAGACAACAGAACTAGGAAAAGAACAATAGATGTCATTCTTCATCTAGTTGTATCCTTTCCTGTCTAGTTGTCCTCCCACTAGCTAGGCCGCTCTTCTATCTATCCTGGATTTCTCCTTGTGTATGTCAACTGCATATCACTCCTATCATATCCTTTACCCCCGCCTTGTTAGCCGGTACTTTAATTAGTACTTACATCCTTGTTAATAGTCAATACACTTTATCCAATGTTTCCCTGAGGAAATAAATACGATACCTTGGAATACTCCCGGGTAAAATGCTACTTCCGTATCCGTGCGCTTGCGGATTTATATCTATGTCGTAGGAATACCAATAAGCACTCCTTGCACCATTACTAGGATTGACAATCCTGATAGTGGACCATAAGAAGTGTCAACACACGTGGCCAAGCATGTATAGAACAAGCTGATGGAATCATTATGAAGAAAATAATTATTAAATAAGATTTAGCTTGATTATTGGACTATCACACCCTGAAATTTTTGGATTTCAGACTGTGATTTTGAAGAATAATTAAATAAATAATTTCCCATAATTTTTAAAAATTTTCTCGGCTTTATTTAATTTGCAGGGAATTTAGTAGAGGAAAACAATTTTCTAAATCAAATTAAAACAATATAGGCTTAATGTTGAGTGTCTTGCATTCATGCCGGCTTGCATTTAGTAGCATAATGTGTGTTAAGTTTTCAAAAATACGTTTAGAAGCCTAACGAGAATTTTCCAGATTTTTCTAGGATTTATTCCTATTGTCCTAGAGCATTTTCCAATTTTCAGAACATGCTAAAATCTTTTTCATGAGCTCCAAATATTTAATTTGGGTTTCTAATGTCCATCTTTGTCTCTGGGAATTTTCCCAAGATCTGTGGAATTTTTGGAGTATTGTTCTGGGCTCAAGTGATATATCTTTGATTTTATAGATATTTCTTTGCACTGGAAAAATATATTCTAAAAATAAAAAGAATATCTAAAACCCTAATTCATTTCCGGGCCGAATCTACGTGGCCCAAACCGCCCAGCACCTCAAACCATCCCGCCCGGCCTGCCCCCACTACCCACTCCGCTGTTCGGGCCCAACAAGGCCATCGGCCTCTTGCCGCCCAAAGGCCAGGCGTGCTGTGCCGCCGCCACCGGCATTGCCTTGGCGTGTGCGTTCCGCAAGCCTCAGTCCCACGCCCCTATAAAGCGCGACGCCCTCGGCCCCCGCGCCCATCTGCTATCAGCCGCCGCCCTCGCTTGTTTCCCTGCGCAGCGCCGCCACCTACAGCGCATCGCGGGCCAAGCACCGTCGTCGATGCCATTGCCGCCGATTTGCCTAGCCCTGACGCCAAAGGAGCTAGAGGCCATCACCTCGAGCTTCACGAGGACGAGCCGAACCTCTGCCGCTAACCCTCGTCGTCATCCTATCGCCGGAGCTCGTCGTCCACGAGAAGACCCGAGTCACCGCCGTCCTCTTCATATTTGCCCAGCCGAAGCACCTCATGACGAGCCCACCGGCGAAGGACACCACCGCCAAGACCTTCCCCACGACGAGTGGCATCTTCGCCGCCGATTACCATTGCCACTCCGTTACCGGACGAGCTTGACCACGAGCGCACCTCGCCGCCGACCAACTCCTCCGCCGCGGGCCAAACCTAGGCTGCCTCCATGCGTTCCCGCCAATGGTGAGCATCTCCATAGACTCTCCACTCCCTCCCCTCTCCCTTGCGCGCGTGTCACACCCGGATTTGCACAGAAATCCGAATGCGGCCATATATGTGCCTAGGAAGTCATAGTACACATATAGAAAATAAAATCTTGTCCTAGAGCATTTTCCAATTTTTGGAACATGCTAAAATCTTTTTCTTGAGCTCCAAATATTTTATTTCGGGCCCAACAAGGCCGTCGACCTCTTGCCACCCGAAGGCCAGGCGTGCTGCGCCGCGGGCCATACCCAGGCTGCCTCCATGTGTCCCCGCCGATGGTGAGCATCTCCATAGACTCTCCACTCCCTCCCCTCTCCCTTGCGTGTGTCACCCGAGCTCCCTGCCCACTCAAGCATCGGCAAGAACGCCGTCTAGAGCCACCGTCGGCCATGGGAAGAAGAAGCTCTTGGAGCTTTTGCAGAAACCCCCTAAGGAAATGTGTAACTAATACAACAAATCTCGTGTCTTGGTCACCTTTCGTAAAACCCCCTGCAAGAATTCCCTTTCCACACATAAACCCAGCCCGAGCTCTTTTTACAGATCTAACCCTAGACTTTACCGATTTTGTGGGCACTGTTCTCTGTGTCTCGCGGATCTTACTAGCTAGCCCTAAGACCTAGGTTTAATCACGTACAAGTCCTTGCAGCCATGTATTAAGCATAGATAGCGTGTTTTATCTTCGATTTAATCCGTTTTTGTTGTTAGCACTCACATCTACCATGTTATTTGTTCCTGAATTTTATTTAATATTAAATTGATTAAAGGTTACTTAAATATGTTTTATGAACTAAAAGCTAATTAGGGTTTATACTCCGGTTTTATAGTTAATGTCAATGTTAATTTGATTAACAATTATTCAATTAGTTTTCTAAATAATAAAAGTAACTAGGTAATCTCTCAATTTGTAATCTAATATTAATTTATCTAGTCAACAATTAAACTAGTTTTCTAATTAAAAGATGATTAAGGTTCAACTTTGGCTTTTCATAAGTAAATGTTAATTTGATTAATATCAACATAAATATGTTGTGAATAATAATATGACTAGTTCAACACGGTTCATAAAGTTATTCGATTAGATGCTCTCACATGTTTTATTTCAAATTAATGTTTAATTTGGTATAATCTATACATAAACAATTATAAATAAAACATGATTAAGTTTTACAAATTCAAATATAATTATTTGAAATAACATTTACAAATGGTTTTGCTTAATTAAAATCAATCAAGCATATAGCTGTGTTGTTTAATAATACAAATCGTTCGATAGTTGTACATTTTCAACCCTAGTTCTGTTTTCAGCGTTTCTTGCGCTCGCGTGACCATCGAACCAAGCACTATCCTTTAGCACGTTCTTTTAAAGCTTTTCCTTTGATTGGTGTACTGTTCTTAGTTGTATATTGTTTGTTTATTTGTTTGTTTAGCTACTTGTTGTGCTCGATGATTGCTGTGACTAGAAGGAACACGCTTCGAGTGCTATCAAGGAGAAAAGTTTGAAGATCAAGAGCTGAAGACTATGAGTAATTATAATGGATTTGAGGCAAGTATAGCACGGACAATCCTTGGTACCTAAACACCTTTAATCATTTATTTCATATATGCATGTGTCTAAATTGATGTACCTTAAGGTTGTACCTAGTTTGTTTATCTTGTCCTTTGCTTTCCACGGGTTTATGCATATGGGTAGAATCTTTGCTATGCGCAGCTACTATCACCATTGTTTAACTGTAAATTTTGACTTAATGGTTCACTTCAATATGATGATAAAACTTGCTTTTTAGCAACTTGGTTTAGGGAGCTAGAGCATGTGCTTCGTGCTTTGTTCTAGTGTCTCTCCGTAAGGTCCGGTTCTTAAAGCGGCAACCCAGGAGCCTGTCGCCACCGCTAGAACTATTATGGCTCTGGTCTTGGTTAAGTAGCTTGTACGTCTCTAGCTTGCCAGTAGTTACCGACGGGCCGACGACGTTATGGGAAGCAAGGCATGGGGTGTTTCCTGATTCCACTGAGGACGAGTGATCCGTTGGCTATGTCTCATTAGGCACAGTCCCGTGTTGGGAGTCCCTGCGACGGGGAACTCCACACGTTGCGCAACGTTGGGGTGTGATGCCTACGCTCTGGACGCCACTGACCCCCTTATGGTGTGACTCCGTAATCGTCAGTCAATCTCAGTGCCTAGGGTCTCACCACCTTGTTGTACCTTAGCGGCTAGTGTCTTCTAAGCGTGTCTTGTGAAAAGTCTTGTAGCGTCCCTATACGGTCACACATCGGATGTGTGATTTGTGAGGTCTGATCCACCTCCGCATGGTTGGGTTTTAAGTTCTTTTGAGCTTTTACGCGACTGGTGCGTAAAAGGCGAAACCTCTGCAGAGTGTAAATCTATCATGATAGCCTTGCTCAGGGTCACGAGCGGCCCGGATCCTTTTTTATTATAAGATGATGTTTATTTATGCTTAATGTCACTTATAGTTTATTAATTGGGTTGCAACTAGGTTCTATTCACTTGTAGTAACTTGGGTAATGTTAAAATGAACCAACTAAAAATGCTAATGCAGTTCAACCGTGTCTAGCCTTACTTTGAGCCTTCATACACCCATGCTATACTAGCTAAGTAAATGTTTTACTTACACTTGTCATTTATTCAAAAAAATCCTGGATGGGTAACAGATTGGGCTGTGCATGAGTCTGCTGCTGAGTTTCTAGAAGATCAGCCGTACTACTAGGTCGCGTTCCCCCAGTCAGAGTCCCTGTGGATTGCGGCTTCGCTTAGTTGAGAGTTTTAGTCTTCCGTTGTATTGGTTAGTTTATTTATGTTAAACTCTGATGTAAAACTCTATTAATACAAGCATATGTTCTCTGTTTATCATATTTGTTTGCTATATGTGTACTATGACTTCCTGGGCACACATATGGCCGCATTCGGGTTTACGTGGAAATTCGGGAGTGACAGATTGGTATCAGAGCCGTGCTGACTATAGGACCACAGCCTAGATAGTATTGATCATCCGTTAAGGTTCATTTTGCCATACAACCCTTGCTTTCTCTATCCTTGAGTTTTTATTCAAAAAAATTGCTATCCTTAATGATTTATCTTTTCCTCATTATATCTTTGAATATTTTATCCTCACCTTGATAATTTACTTCTGACCATTGACTTCTGATTATTTACCTCCACCTTGTTTGATATATTGTTGATCTTCAATCATTTCCTATTCTAACTCCTTGGTCTTGCTTAACCTTGAATATTTAATTTCTCACCTTGAAATTTGCTATCAGCATTGTGAGTATCCTTGTTTTCTCACCCCTACCTTGAAATTACTTTCGAATTAGTTTACTTGCCTTATCTTACCCCTCGTATTTGTAAAAACCCTAATAATCATTCACAAAATGTCAAACAATCATAAGCTAGATTTGATTTTAAACCCTTGTTTTTGACCAAAGTCAAACCTAGTATTGAATTCAAATATAAACCAAAAATTGATCAAAACTAATTGAGAATATTAATTTGATGAAATGAAGTAGCCATGAGTTTTTACCCCCAAATTAGGTAAGATAATTTGAAGTTACTTTGGGTGAATTTTGAAGTTACCCCCAAATAACCCCCTTATTTTTTTTTAAAATCCAAAGTCAATTTGGGTGAATTTTGAATCTCCCTTTTATTCTATCAAAACCAAGGATCTTTTCAAAAATCCTCCAACAGTAGAGTTGTGCAGCTTGAAATTCTCTACAACTTTTATGTTTACAGATTTTTGAGTTTCAATGGAAAATTTTAAGCTCATCTAGGTCAAACACTGTTGATCCCCGGTCAAACCCCTTCTCTTTCCCCTACTTCTCTCTCTCCCGTGCGCCGCCCGACCGTGAACGCGCCGCCGCGCCGTGCGACCGCTGCCGGGCCAGCGCCTGCGCTCTTCTTGCACCAGCCCGAGCACTTGACGTGTTCTGCACTGGCTCGGTCCCACCTGCCAGCCTCACGCCCCCGCGCGCGCACCCTAGCTTCCCGCCTTCGCTCACACCACGCTCTGAACCGAGCCGACCGCGGTGGCCCGTCGTCTCCACGTGGCCGGCGATGTCTCAGTGCTGCTCCACGCCAAGCCAACGATGAGCTTCGCTCCGACCAAGCCAGCCTTGTTCCCCGCTCGCCCACGGCAACGATCGCGCGCCTCTGCCGCGAATCGGCGCTGGCCAATGCCGTGACGCCCCGACGCTGCCCGGCCGTGGTACACTCGCCCGAACAGCACGCAGCTACGCTTGGCCACTTCCCCAGCGCCGCGATCTCGCTATGCCTATGCCAAATCACTCTGCCGCCGCTCCACCTCGCCACGTGGCCAAAAATCCCTGCTAATGGCGCCATTAACGCCGGTGAGCGCTCCCGATGCTGCTCCATGCTCAGCCGGACAGCTGGTTCCCAAAGCTTCGTCACTGAGCACTCTTCTCACTGCTTGTCGGCTATATAAGCGCCCCCAGCCCGCACATTGGCTCCCCGAAGCTCGTCGATGCCATTGCCGCCGCTCCTCCGCCGGAGATCCACCCCACCGTGGGCAGACCTCTCCAGGCCACCACAGCGAAATCCGAGCCTACCATAGGACTCCGAGAGACCTAGCGCAGCTCCCTGGCCCCCAAAGAGCTCTGTCCTTCCACTGCCGAGTCCCACCACCGCTCACCGGCGCCGCTGTCCACCGTTTCTCCGCAGGCAGCGTCGTCTGTTCCCTATCACCGCAAACAAGACCCACCAACGAACTCCCCTCCACTCCACGAAGCTCACCAATCTTTTTCCCGAGCGCCACTACCACCCATGGCACCGGCGTGACCTCGCCGGAGCTGCTAGATCCGCCTCGCCGTCGACCGCCACCGTCGAGCCATCTTCCACCACAAGACCTACCCCAATTGACTCGTGGTGAGCTCCTGAACCTCGTAGGCTAGAACAAGTCGAGCGTAGGGCCCCACATCACCGGAATTGAACATGCGCCACCGACGGCCGGCGAAGGACCCCTACGTAGAATTTTAAAACTTGAAGGGACTTGAACGTAAGAAACCAAGGACTGAAATGTAAAGTTTAAGTTAAGTTTTGGATTTAACACAGTGGACTTTAAAAATTGATTAAGAATCGTAGAAAAATCATAAAAAATACAAATTAAATTTTGCTGGAATCAATAAATGAAGATCTACAACTTCAGCAAAATAGGTATATACTTTTTCTGCATAGTTCTTAAATGAAAATTTAATCTAGGTTTAATCACTTTAATGAATAACTAAAGCTAAAGAGAGGCTACAGGCTAATCTAGCTGACGGGAACTACACACTCGTACCGGAGACCGAAGGACACGAAGGGGTGTTGAACGTGATTGAGGTTAATCAAGACCCAAACCAAAGTTTGGAAGAGCCAAAGGCTGGTCAAGAGCAAGAAGGCAAGCCCCGAAGCATAACCCGGTTTTCTCTAAAAATTTATGAAATACTTTTATGTACTTATGTTTGTACATTTAAGTGTAGGAGTTGATTGGAACCATAGATGCATATCCATAGTTCCCACGTGTTGATTACTAGTGTATGGGTCGCTAGTGGCTATGCTAAACTAAGATCCAGTAGAAGTCGAGTGATTTCCTGTCACTTGCGAGTTATAGGAGTTTCTTGCTTTACTTATGATGGAATCATAAGGATGATGGGCGAGGATGGGCAAGTTGTTTTTTTGGAGGATTATTGGTGCCCCATTTGTCTAGTAATAATTTTGCTAAGGTCGAAGGGTGTCGGTGTTCGTGGTCAAGTCTTTGAATGTACTAAACAGATGCTGAGAGATTTAATGGTAATCAGTAATCCTAGTACCTGATTGAACCGAAGCGTGGCTTTACCCCGCTAACCCTGGAATGGGATTCCTTTGCTGCAGCATATGGGTACATGTGCGGCCACGACACGACGTCGTTTCGGGGACCTTTGGGGCCATGTGTCCAAGGGCTGCGGGCTCTGTACACAAACTAGGAATTGATGGGAACGGTTGATAATGTGTGGACCCGTCGTGGTCATGCATGTCGTGTGTTTAGGTCCAACTTCCAAGGTTAGCAAATCGATTCGAATCGTCTGTATCTCGCAGCTACTGAGACTGCTTGACCACTATGCTGCATCAAGTAAAAATTTGAGCATGAGCTTGGTATTGGATTTATATTGTTGCTTAAGTTCCTTGTACAACATGCTTGCTAAAAATATGTGCTCACTTAGAATGGTAATACTACTAGAATATGGAAAATAAAAAATTGAATATAAGGACCCACCCTTTAATCGATTTTGGCAAAACAACCCACTCAGCCAAAAAGCCTGGCATATCTAGGAGTCGGTGATTTAATCTTTCACCTGTCAGGTAAATCTTGCTGAGTATTAGTATACTCAACCTTGCTGGTGGCTAAAATTTTTTAGGTACTCTAGACGAAATGGTTGCTAGTCTGACTTGGCCGTGCCAGCTCCCTCCGGGTTGGACTATTGAGTGGGACCATTCCTCGGTTGGCGAGGATCGTGGTGATTGATATCATGGAAGGCTTCCTCATGATGACAAGTGTATCGTCGTTGAGCACCAGTTTGTTTTTTCGTTGCTTTATGTTGAGCTCCGAACCTTTACTTTTGAACTCAGTTTGTAATAAAGGCAAGTGAACCTACTTGATGTAATAATTTAGATTGATGTAATCTCTGGGCTCGTCTTTGAATGGGTATCCGTATGCTTTGTTTCGATCTCAATTTACGTGGTTGTATCGGGTGAAACCCGAGAGACGCTATCTTGATCCAATTTAAGTGTCGGGTCGCATTTAAGGCGATGTAAGTACACTTTTATTGGGCTAAGATTAGCGGTTCTGCCACAGCTGGTTTTTCCAAAAGCGTTGGATCGTTAAAGAAAAGGATAGAACTTGAAGCCCTAGAGGATTAGGGGGATATTCAGGTGGCTACTAAATTATATGAGCTGACTTCCAGCACATTAACTTTCAAGCAATTTACTTTCATGTAACGACGCACCTACGCCTTGGTAAGTAGGTAAGCATTCTGGTACTTGTAATCGTTTAGGTTCGCGCACGTGTTTCATACGGGCGCCTCTCCTATCGCATGGTGCGCAACAGGATGCGACTCAAGATTAATTCAAAATAGCTTGTCGCCACCGGCTGCAGGTGATAAGGCTGCAGTGATCCCCCGATGATCAAAATCGGACCCATTTTTGGCATGCGGTGCATCCATGGGTTGTTTTTATGAATATTGTCCATGCAACATTGAACGCATGGGTGCCAATCCTATAGTGAATGGTAATGAATGGGAACGCTTTCATGAGTGCTGGCACGAAAGGTTCAATCGGTTATATCTTGTTTTCAATGCAGGTACATTAACTACGTCAGTTTTAGCGCGAGTAGTGTTTCGGCTAGTTACTATAGGGAGTGACGTACAAATGCCACCAAAATAAACGCCTAAATCCAAATTTATTTGGATAAGTGCGATTATGAGAGGACGAATAGGCCCTTTATGCATCATGCTATAAACTCATCAAAATGTAAACGGTTTCACAATAATACTCAGGGGTAAACCAATAAAATGAAATCGATCAGCTAAAACTCACTAAAAACCCACCTTAGGCCTCAGTAATCCTGTATGTTTCTTGTTATAACTTGCCAAAAACTATGTTCCACACTAGTGTGTTAAAATGGCTAGAAAGTAAGATAGGGATCTGCTTAAAAATTTATTATAATACACACATTGTGGTTGTGATTTGTCTTTTCAAATAAATAATCATTCTGACCAAAAGTTCTTTTGATGGACCTGCTCATTATTTGTTTGCGCTGAACCTTCAGATCTTTTATATGACTATGCTTGTATCGACTATGGTTAAGCATGGCTAGTCAATAAGTGTCTCTTTAATTGGAAAACTGACAACATGGTTCAGATCTTATCTTTATTCTTTAAATGGCTAAATAAGTAAATTGTCCATGTAAAGTAGTTCATATATCCCCTTTGAGTTCACTAAGTTTGGCATGTTGCCACTGCTTTATTATAGCTTGCTCACTGGAATTAGTCCCTGTGTATTGCACAGTGGTGTCAATACAGTAGTACAAGCTGAAATTTATTCAGCACCACCAACACCCAAGTTGTCTGCACATAAAGGTAGGAGTGACTAAAGATGCTTAATAAAGATAAACCATGCTTAAGGATGTGATTTTTTTTTGCAACTCTCTTATAGAAGAAAAGTTATAAATAGAAACAAAGATGGGGTCATACTAAACATGTTTTGAACAGTATATAATCTGAGTATCAGTATTAGTAAAACTCTCAGGAGTTGGTCAGGTTAGCCAAGGTTCTGCGTTTTTAATTTTAGGCCCTCAAAAACTTATTTTTGGGAAAAGTTGACAAAAAGAGATTTGTTTGTAATGGAATTGTGTATCTGCTGTTACAATTTCACCTCAATTGGACCACTAAACTAGGAGTTATGTCTGAAACATCAAGTGGATGTCTATCTGAAAATATTCAGAGATGTGCTGAATTGTATTATTGGGCTTAAAAAGTTTCTGAGTTTCGCATTTTCGACTATCTAAACCTCGTTTCTGATAAAAGTAATCAACATGAAAGTTGTGGGTATACGAGTGCTCTACCTGTTGTCAAAATTTGAGACTAATTGGATGGTTGAGACGAGAGAAATGAATAAAACAGTAGTGACTTGTCTGTCTACAGTTTCAGGAAAAGGCTGAAATAAAAATGCATAGAATCCGGTACTATCAGAACCTGTTTCCCTTAGACTTTGAATAACAAGGAAGTCAAGAAATGCATTCAAAGTATTTTCACAAAAGTTGGGAACTATTGAACAACCACCTCTTGAGCAAAGATTACCTATCTTCGCTACCCAGAAAATGAGCATTTCTTCCAAACACGTTTGATATATCCATATCTCATATGTTGGTCTTGATAATTTCAGATGGAAAATCCGGTAATCTTTGAGGTTGATCTTGAGGGGCGTGTCCATTCGAATTGCCTACACATGGAAGGATTCCCCACCATTTTGTGGGATACACTCAGTTCAGTAGGATACAATGTTCCGCCACACTACGTTGGACGTCCCTATGAAGAAATGGGGGTGCCACGCTGTCATGTACAGCTAACCGTGCCACCACACCCTATTCATCCTGAGTGGCCCTTGCTGAATTTAGAAGTCATTGGGTCAATTGGAGGATGCGTGGGAAACAACAGCACTTACCGCGCTAACCAACTTTTGCAGTTATCACCCATTGGAGGTAGTAGTTGCCCCCATGGGGCTGTTTCCTGCTGCGGATGAAAATGACCCAATGTGGCTGGACCGAATCAGCCACATGGAGTTGCAGGGGTATGTGTGCCCCCAAGAGACGATCCTCACATCTACCAGGTGCATGAATGCATTGTACCGACAGCAAGCCCGCCAAAACGCTGCCATCACCCATCTGTCTGATTTGGCACAAGCTAATCTGATGATAGGCAACAGCCAGGAGGCTCAAGTCCAGGAAATGGCTGCAAGAATCGTGGAATTATTAATGGAAGTAGATGACCTTAGGCATGATTTGGATGAGAGAATCAAAATGGTGGATGTGTTAGAGGACCAGGTTCATGACTTACAGGTAGAGTTGGCAGATGCACAGGGAGAAAATATTCCGCTACAGATGCATCAGGCACAACAAGCCCCTCCGGAAGCTATGGAATTGGATGGGGGTGAACCTGAAATGCTAGAAGGCATCTCCGATGTTGACTTCGAGGATGAAGGGCCACATCAATTGAGAAATTACAACCCGCTGCCCAGCCACTCCTCGGTGGGCAATTTAGATGATTTCTAAATATGTTTAGCTAATAGTGCACAGACTCCTCTTAAGTGGCCTAACTTTTGGACAGTGGTGGTGTAGGCTAACTTAGAGTAGAGTGACTCCTTTTGTAATTAGTGCATATGGATGTAACTATTTGCTAACGGGGTTTGTCCCGGAAGAACTTTTAGATGTAACCCGAATAGAGCTGTCCTCGTTACAGCCGAAACCAAGTTGATGTCGCTAATGATATTTCCTTGCAAATATGGGTTTGGTTGTGAATACCAAAGTTGTTGGTTATGTTACGATCTGTTTGTCGCCAAAATTTCAACATCATTGGAGTAATCTAGAATGAGTTATGCCAAAAATTTTAGAGTATAGTTGTCTGAACCCCCAGCAGTACAGCAGTACAATAAATAATTTTTTCGGTCATTTTAGCCTTTGAATCTCATCAGGGCCTGAATACCAAAGTTGTAGCAAAACATGCAGGCTATCTGCTCACAACAATTTAGCATCGTTTGACTGTTCTACAGGAATCCGGACACCAAATACTAAAGTTATGTTCACTGAAAATTTTCAGTGCAGCACCCAAGTACAAGACTACAGCTTGGTACATCTTAATTATGGGTTTAGGCCCTCAAATGAATACCAAACTTTAAGGTACTAAAGTTATCTAACTACAGCAGCAAGATGGGAAGTTTTGGACATGTAAAACGGAAGCCATGAATTTATTTACAACGTCAATAATCTGTCCAAAATTTTTACTATGGACTTAGTATAGCCCATTAATGTCCCTTATTTACCTGCTGAAGAACAGGATTTTATCGAGCTCTTTGGCTGACGATTAGGTTTTGAATTTCAGATGGTGGGTGCCACACGGCAAACATCACAGGGGTTCAATGGCGCTGGAGGGTGCAAACAAAACCCACCCTCAATTGAGGCTTTCATGGCTGCCCAAGTGGACTTGCTGCGACAAATAGTCCAAGGGCAGCAGCAGCAGAAGGGTGGCCACAATGGCAATCCTCCAGGGGCGGCGACTTATAAGGATTTTCTGGACACTAAACCGCCCATTTTCAGCCAAGCTGAAGAGCCTCTGGATGCGGATGCTTGGATTCGCACTATTGAGTCCAAGTTTACTTTGTTGACGGCTCCTTGTTTAGATGATAACAAAGTCCGCTATGCCGCACAGCAACTCCGCGGTACAGCTCGTTTGTGGTGGGAGAATTATTCTACTACGTTCCCTGCCGACTACGTAGTAACCTGGGCACCAGAAGGATTGATGGAAAGGAAGCTAAATGAATTCCTCACTCTCACACAAGGAACTCGCACCGTGCTGCAGTATTCCCAGGCCTTCAACAATCTTTGTCAGTACGCAGGTTATAATGTTGACACTGATGCTAAGAAGCGTGATCATTTCCGTCGTGGACTTAATACCAAGCTCAAGGGATGCCTAAATCCTGTCAAGGCTAACACTTACAATGTGCTGGTTAATCTGGCTATTACCCAGGAAGATTGTATTATGGCACACCGTGCTGAGAAGAAGAGAAAGGCACCATCCGGATCCTCCAGTGCTCCACCACGGAGGTATCCGTTTGTGCGTGGTGTTCCTCCGAAGACTGTTCAGAGGCCTCCTCAACAAGGACGCTGGGTGTTTAGGCCACCACAACATCCAGGGAATTTTCAGCCACCAAATCCTCAACCTAATGGTCCAAGACCGAATGTGCAGCAGTCAGTTCGCCCAACTGTTAACCGTTGTTTAACTTGTGGGAGTACGAATCATTTTGCCCGAGAATGCCCCCAGGGCCGGCAGCAGAATCAAACTCAGGGGTCAAAGCCCAACAACGGCAACAACAAAGGCAATAAACCGATGGTGCTAGTACGCCAAGGGCGACTTAACTTCATGACTTTCACTGACCTTCCTGAGGGTGCTCCAATTATGACGGGTACTTTTTCTATTCAAAACCAGCCTGCTGTTATTTTGTTTGATTTGGGAGCATCACATAGTTTTGTGGAAATGTGGGCTAGGGTTCACTCATACAAAAGGTGCTTACATGATCACAACACCGGGTGGGAAAATTGCATCGAATCAAATAACACGTCGAGTGCCACTCAAGTTGGGTAGTCAAGTAATTCCCACCGAGCTTATTATTTTTGGCATTGAGGACATGGATGTTATTCTGGGAGTAAGCTGGATGACACAACATGGAGTTACCGTAGATATCGCATCATGGGTTATAAATATCAATTCCCCCACACATGGGGCCACTACTCTTTATTTACCACCTCATAAATGCATCAATACTTGTGCCTATGCAATGATGGAAATCAAAATAGAAGATATACCGGTGGTATGCGAGTATGCCGATGTATTCCCAGACGACTATCCAGGGATGCCACCAGATAGGGAAATTGAATTTGTCATTGAATTGCAGCCCGGCACTGCACCTATCTCTAAGTGGCCATATCGAATGCCACCTAAGGAACTAGCAGAATTAAAAATACAACTCCAAGAACTCCTGGATAAGGGATACATTCGCCCTAGTACATCACCTTGGGGTTGTCTAGCTCTCTTTGTTAAGAAGAAAGACAATAGTCTAAGGCTCTGTGTAGACTATCGGCCACTCAATGCGGTGACTATCAAAAACAAGTATCCATTACCTTGCATCGACCTTCTCTTTGATCAACTAGTTGGAGCTAAGGTCTTTTCAAAAATTGATCTCTGTTTCGGCTATCATCAAATAAAGATCTGACCAAGTGATATTCCTAAAACTGCCTTCTCCACTCACTATGGACTATACGAGTACTTGGTTATGTCTTTCGGGCTCACAAATGCTCCAGCCTATTTCATGTATCTCATGAATTCGGTCTTTATGCCGGAACTTGATAAATTCGCCGTGGTTTTCATTGACGATATCCTGGGAAGACATAAGCATGGATTTCATTGTTGGATTACCTAACACCCCACAGAAGCATGATTCCATCTGGGTTATAGTGGATCGACTCACAAAAACCGCACATTTCCTTCCAGTCCATACCACCCATTCTGTCAAGCGCTATGCTGAACTTTATTTGGATCGAATTGTCAGTCTACATGGCATAGCCAAAACCATTATTTCCGATAGAGGGGCTCAATTTATTGCTCGCTTTTGGGAACAAATGCAAGAGTCTCTAGGCACTCGACTAATTAGGAGCTCATCCTATCATCCACAAATTGATGGACAAACCGAAAGGGTAAATCAAATTATGGAAGACATGCTTCGTGCTTGTGTCATTCATTATGGCAAGAATTGGGACAAATGTTTGCCATTAGCTAAATTTTCTTATAACAACAACTATCAAACCAGTTTGAAAATGGCACCTTTTGAGGCATTGTATGGCCGGAGGTGTCGAACGCCATTAAGTTGGTCCCAAGCCGAAGAACGACAAGTGTTTGGGCCTGACCTAGTGATTGAAGCAAAAGAAAAGGTCAAGGTTGTTCAAAAACACCTTCAGGCAGCTCAGGCAAGACAAAAGAACTATTTCGACAAAAGACGTACACCCGACGAAGGGGGTACAGAGATTTGGAGTCAAAGGAAAATTGGCCCCGAGATACATTGGACCATATGAGATAATTAAGAAATGTGGACTAGTGGCTTATCAAGTGAAACTTCCTGATCAACTTTCCGCTGTTCATGATGTCTTTCATATCTCCCAACTCAAAAAGTGCCTTCGAGTTCCAGACGAAGTAATTGAGCAAGAAGAAGTGTGGATAGAACCAGATTTATCTTATGTGGAATTTCCCATCAAAATTCTTGATCAAAAGGAAAGACAAACAAGGAATCAAGTGATAAAGATGTTTAAAGTACAATGGAACCATCATACCGAAGATGAAGCCACATGGGAGACAGAAGATTTTCTTAACAAAAATTTTCGAGGATTTCTTCTCGCGCATGAATGTATCAACGTCTTACTAGCTACCTTCGTCTCAAATCTCGGGATGAGATTTCTTTTAAGGAGGGTAGGCTGTAAAAACCCTAATAATCATTCACAAAATGTCAAACAATCATAAGCTAGATTTGATTTTAAACCCCTGTTTCTAACCAAAGTCAAACCTATTATTGAATTCAAATATAAACCGAAAATTGATCAAAACTAATTGAGAATATTAATTTGATGAAATGAACTATCCATGTGTTTTTACACCCAAATTAGGTAAGATAATTTGAAGTTACTAGTTAAGAATTTAAATAACCCCTTTTTTTAAAATTCAAAGTCAATTTGAGTGAATTTTTAATCTCCCTTTTATTCTGTGAAAACCAAGGATCTTTTCAAAAATCCTCCAACAGTAATTTTTTTTGCTAATCTAGGTCAAACATTGTTGATCCCCGGTCAAAGCCCTTCTCTTTCCCATGCTTCTCTCTCTCCCGTGCGCCGCCCGGCCGTGAACGCGCCGCCGCGCCGTGCGACCGCCACCCGGCCAGCGCCCGCGCTCTTCTCGCACCAACCCGAGCGCCTGACGTGTTCTACACCAGCTCGGTCCCACCTGCCGGCCTCATGCCCGCGCACGCACACCCCATCTTCCCGCCTTCGCTCATGCCACGCCGTGCACCGAGCCGACCGCGACGGCCCGTCGTCTCCACGTGGCCGGCGATGTTTGAGTGCCGTTCCACGCCAAACCAACGACGAGCTTCGCCCCGACCAAGCCGGCCTAGTTCCCCGCTCGCCCATGGCAACGATCGCGCCTCTGCCATGAATCGGCGCTGGCCAATGCCGTGATGCGCCGACGCCGCCCGGCCGCGGTACACCTGCCCGAACAGCACGCAGCTGCGCCTGGCCACTTTCCCAGCACCGCGATCTTGCTATGTTTGCGCAAAATCACTCTGCCCCTGCTCCACCTAGCCACGCGGCCAAAAATCCCTACTAATGGCGCCATTAACGCCGGCGAGCGCTCCCGACGCTGCTCCATGCTCGGCCGGACAGCTGGTTCCCAAAGCTTCATCGTTGAGCACTCTTCTCACTGCCTGTCGGCTATATAAGCGCCCCCAGCCCGCACATTGGCTCCCCGAAGCTCACCGATGCCATTGCCACCGCTCCTCTGCCGGAGATCCACCCCACCGTGGGCAGACCTCTCCAGGCCACCACAGCGAAATCCGAGCCCACCATGGGACTCCCAGAGACCTAGCACAGCTCCCTGGTCCCCAAAGAGCTCTGTCCTTCCACTACCGAGTCCCACCGCTGCTCACCGGAGCCGCCGTCCGCCGTCTCTCTGCGGGCAACGTCGTCTGTTCCCTATCAACGCAAACAAAAACCCACCAACGAACTCCCCTCCACTCCAGGAAGCTCACCAATCTTTTTCCCAAGCGCCACTACCACCCACGGTGCCGACGTGACCTCGCCGGAGCTGCTAGATCCGCCTCGCCGTCGACCGCCGCCGTCGAGCCATCTTCCACCACAAGACCTACCCCAATCGACTCGTGGTGAGCTCCTGAACCTCGTAGGCTAGAACAAGTCGAGCATAGGGCCCCACATCGTCGGAATCGAACATGCGCCGCCGCCGGCCGGCGAAGGACCCCTGCGTAGAATTTTAAAACTTGAAGGGACTTGAACGTAAGAAACCAAGGACTGAAATGTAAAGTTTAAGTTAAGTTTTGGATTTAACACAATGGACTTTAAAAATTGATTAAAAATATTAGAACAATCATAAAAATACAAATTAAATTTTGCTAGAATCAGTAAATGAAGATCTACAACTTCAGCAAAATAGGTATATACTTTTCTGCGTAGTTCTTAAATGAAAAATTAATCCATGTTTAATAAGTTTAATGAATAACTGAAGTTAAAGAGAGGCTACAGGGGGATAAATTTTGGATGTTTTACTCCTTTGTGAATGCCTAACCCACTGTAGAAAGATCATCAAAAAATAATGATCCTAAGTATTGTTTTTCATTGGTTTTACTTTCTAGCTTTGATGTAATAAAGGATTTTTAGTAATCTATTTACTCAGTAAAATGTATTCAACTTTTTATTATAGGTCAGTAGTGATGTTAGGAATGCTCAGTAAATAATATAGCTAAATACAATAGGTCCTGCTACCTAAAAGTAACTAAGAGAATAGATTGTGAAAGGTGCAACTTGTTTAACCATGTAAACGTTGAGGGATCGAACCAATCATCCTGGTACTGTATGAATATTTCCTCTATGTAATGCTACTGTGTAAAACTTTTATATATGTACACAATCACCATCAAAAAGGAAATAAGAGAGAATCACCACCTTTACAGCCCTACTTTCATGAGTAGAACATAAATTGATTTATTTATCTAGGTGAATATGGTCACAAGTAAACCGCCCCCCCCCCCATATTACGAGTTCCATGTTGCATAAATGATATAAATGAAATCCTCGTGACTATGCATTTCATGTAGATACTAATCTAGTTGACGGGAACTACACACTCGTACCGGAGACCGTAGGACTGTTGGCGGTCGTTACAGACCGATTTCCGACCCCCAACCGAGTATAAACAAACACAATGGAGACACACACCATAGCTATAGGGCTTATCACTGACTATTTCCATGAGTTTTGGTGATTGTCCATTGTGCAGGTACCAAATGGAGAAATACGTGCTATAGGGATCGGAAATGACCGTTTCGGCCGAACGACACGATTCGGCCGGTTACCCCCCTTAGCCGTACAGGCCAGCGGGAGCCGTCCACGTCAACCAAACGACAACACACGACACGTGGACGACCGCCAACACATCCCGTAGCACCAACACGTCATCCTGGGCCGAATCAACTCAAACCCAGTTCGGGGTCCAGGAGCAAGAGGCGGTGCACGGGGGGCGTTCTGGGCTGAAACCCAGTTCGGCCAAACCCACCAGTTCGGCCGAACCGCCCCCAATGCACCAACCGCCTCCAGGAGTGCATCCAAGCCGTCCAGAGCCAAGGCGGTGGATCCAGGGGTTCGGCCGAACAGACCTGTTCGGCCCAACCCGGTCTCTTCGCCCGAATCAACAGGGAATATCCCCTGGATCCCTTGGCGGTTACTCCACTCCAAACCGCCTTAGGACACCTATATAAGCAGTGGCATACACCTTGTATCACACACAACACAAGAGAAGAAGAAGAGTAGGCGTCGCTAGGTTCTGCCACTCAGTAGAAATAGGGAGAGAGGAGAGGTGAGCGTCCCGGAGAGGAGCCAGAGTGTCGGCCCCTCTTCCCGCTGTACCTCTACGGATGTGGCTCTGCTTCGAGTGACATCCGGGTCATGTCTGGTAACTCTTGTATCTCTCTCTGATTAATTGAGCATTCAGTTCTTACATTTATATACTTGTCTCGTTCTTCGTTCAATGCTTAGTTGATTGGTATAACTGTATACTGGTTGCTTAGCTTGGGTGCTTATCTTGCTATAGGAGATAAGTAGTTATTGACTAGTGTAGGAGTGGTTCCTAGACTTGCCAGTAACCTTAGTTTCTGCCCGTCGCAACGGAGGTGGTAGCCGTAAGGTGGTGACAGCCCTTTCGGTCTTTGTAGTCCATCACGTTAGTTCCTGTGTCCTAGGACCCAAGGTTCAGGGTAACCGGCACCCCTTCTCATCCCTTTCTATGTATCGGAGGCTCTGTAGTCCCGAAGCAAGTATCTATCTGTATCTTCTGCTCTGCTCAGTCAATCGGTAGAATACCCTTACTAGACCTGTACCCTCTCTACCCTCCTACCTCTTCTCTTCTCTCCTTGTTGTCGTCATCCACCTCATCTATTTCATTCATCCACTCCATATACCTAGGACAACTTAGTTTAGGATAAGTACACTTCTCGTTCCCCGTGGACATCGATACCTTGGAATACTCCCGGGTGAAAGCTACATCGGTATCCGTCCGCTTGCAGATTTATCTGTAGGCCGTAAGGAGTGCCAACAAGCTTTTTGGTGCCGTTGCCGGGGAACGGTAGCTGTTCTGATTCCGAACCCAAGTTGTCCATGTATCCCACCACCATCCACCATCCATATGAATTCCACCCTCACCTTACGCCAACACTCGGCTCCAACGGGCGATTGTTTGGAGCCACCACCATCATCACATCCCATATCCACACCCAGCTATGAGCTACGTCCCGGCTTCATAGCCATGGTTCGTGAGCAATCGTTCTCAGGAACGAAGGCCGAGAGTCCATACGCGCATTTGCGCGAGTTTGAGCAACTCTGCTCATGCCTGACCATTGCGGGCATGACACAAGAGACACTCAAATGGAAGCTATTCCCGTTTTCACTAGCGGGAGGAGCAAAGAAATGGTACTCTCTGGCTGTCAGTACTATGGACGGGAGCTGGGAAGTTCTGAAGGAAAAATTCTGCCTAAACTTCTTCCCAGTCTCCAAGGTAGCCAGTCTCCGAGCGGAAATCATTAACTTTAAGCAATTAAAGGGAGAATCGTTAGGAGCTGTCTGGGCTCATTTCAAGCAAATACTGGCCTCAGGACCGGACCTAAGCCTACTAGAACCTGTTGTTTTACAACACTTTAGCCTTGGCCTCTGTCCCGTAGCCACCACTTTCTTGGACTCTGCTTCTGGAGGGTCGTTCTTCCATTTGGTCCCTAGTGAAGCGAGGGTAGTCCTGGACTGTATCCTAGACAACACCCCCTACACTGGAATCTATGATGAACTCCCCGATGAAGAAGAGAAGCAACCTAAACCTGAAGAGCCTGTACACCAACAATCCAAATCTATCAGCCCTTCCATTCCATCAGAACCCGATGCTCAATTCAAACCACAACCTTACGATTTTGACGATGGTCTATTCAATGACATTGACTGTGCCATACGTTTCTCACGGGAACGATGTGTAGAGCAAAAAGATCCACCCCCAGACAAGGAAGCATTAGAATATCAAAGAGAGTACTTAGGCCATCTCTCTGCCATCAAGAGTCGGGAATGGCTAGACGAGGCGGAAGCCTCAACCGAGGTAGTTAAAATGCCCAAGAGAATCCGAACAATCTTTTGTGAAGTTATGGGCATGGGCAAAGAAATCAGGTATGACCCGAGCCTCGGAATCAAAAGAATCTCTAGCTCCTTGGTGCGAGCCCAACTTCCCGATGAACCATGGTCATCATCTCAGAAACATCTAAGGTTCATATCAGGAAGGGTCCTCGACTGTTTAGGGATCTTGCGGGTCATACCCGTTAAGATTAACGACCCTGAACTTTTCCTGGATTTCCATATCTTTGACCTACCTGAAGATTCCACACATTCCATCTTTATTGGTAGGCCAATCATGAAAATCCTAGAAAATTCACCAATAATCCAGCTAGAGCTTAGGATCGGAGAAGAACTCATCCCAGTCTCTTATTCTTATTCCTTGAATACCCCAATAGAGACAGATCCCGATCCTGAGCCAATAGAGGAGGTCATGTCAACATCCTTGATAGACTTAGAGCAACATTTCCTAGAAGAAGATGCCCAATTCCTTATGGAGGAAGAAGAGATTCATCCTCCAGTCGAACCTAAGCCTCTTCCCTCTGGATTGAAGTGTGCTTCCCTCTTTAAGGACGGACAAACTCCAGTGACCATCAGTGACAAACCCCCTGGAACCCAACCGACTTTCACTGTCCTGGAGGAGGATCGATCAGTCTTAGGACACTCGATCCAAGATTTCAAAGGGATTACTCCTAACCTTCATACACATCATATCCCTATCTTATCTTACCTTGGGGTCGTAAGACAATTGTCACGAAGATTCGTCTTTGATCGGGGAAAGACTAGATTCAAAGCCTAAAGCCATCATCTTCTCCTGTCATACTCCCAAATACGACCCTATGCGTACACCTCCCATGAGTAAAGGGGATTCGTAGTTCCTTGGCCACACCGGGCTTTATAGGTGTCTCATCAAAAATTTCTCTCAAATAGCCCGGTCGTTGACCAATCTCTTGGCCAAGGAAACCCCTCTCGTCTCTAATCAAGAGTGCTATGCTTCCTTTCACACCCTAAGAAAGCACTCAATTCTGCTCCCATCATCCGGTCTCGCGACTAGAGCATCCCATTAGAAATCATGTGTGATGCGAGCAATTATGCTGTTGGAGCTGTTGTGGGCCAAACCAAGGACAAGAAGCATTATGCTCACTAGCCCCAGCTCAACTACGCAACCACGGAAAAGGAACTCTTAGCAACTATGTTTGTTATAGACAAATTCCGGTCCTACCAAGTTAGGGCAAAGGTCATAGTCTATTCTGACCATACTGCTTTGAAGTAATTCTTGGCCAAAAAGGATGCGAACCCAAGACTCATTCGTTGGGTCTGTCTCGGGTATATGTCCCGTTTGATCTTTCCATCAGAGATTTTCTTACGGGGTGATACGCTCCTCAAAGCCACAACACTAGAGCCGTGGTACGCCACCATAGTTGACTTCATGGTGTTAGGGTACGTCCCATCAGGTGAAAATAGGAAAAGATTGGTTTATGAGAGCTGACTTCACCTATGGGACGATCCGTATCTCTTTTGGATACAAAATGGACTCAGACGATGCATACCTACACCTGAGGCACATAATACCTGGGAGAGATATCATGGAGCACCTTATGAAGGACATTATGGAGCATTCAGAACAAAGGTCTGGCAATATGGAGATGCTAAGAAATCTAGCAAGAGATGCCCACACTTCTAGAAACACGGGAATATAAGAGACGCAAAGCCGCTTACCAGTAGTCTTCAAGTAGAAACCTTTGATGTATGGGGAATAGACCCCATGGGTCATTTCCCTAACTCAGAGAACTACGAGTTTACTCTGGTAGCCATAGATCCCATCTCTAATTGGGTAAATGCCAAGCCCTACCGAGCTGCAGCCACCAGGCACGCTAAGCAAATGTCCCACGAAACATCTTTCCTCGCTTTGGCGTCCTTGGGCTAGTCTTAGGGGCTCCCATCTCATTGACTCCATCTCACGGAAATATCTAAGTTTGGGGGAGCCGCACCCCCAAACTAGTGGTCAAGCAGAACATCCAACACTCACATCAAGAACACTCTGCAAAGGCCGTCAAGGAGATGTGTAGGCACTAGAGAGATAGGCTCACTGGGCATACTAGACCACTCTAGGACAATTCGGCCAAACCATGTTGGTTCGACTGAAGGACCCCTCTTCTGCCCCTTGAGCGTCCATTTGGACCCTTGATCCTATCTCTATCCCATATTGTCTCGAAGTCGCTAGGAAAATGTTGGGAAAGCTGCTTGTCGATCTCAAGTCAGAAACCATCCTCCAGCACTTTCCCGAACACGACCAAGTGTTCACATTTCCCAGCCGCCATCCTTGTCCAAAGACCTTTCCTCACCCAAGGGCTCCCTCTCCATGAGTATGACAAGTCCACTAACGAAGAAAGCCATGGAGGAGGGAGAAGAGAAACCCATGGTTGAAGAGCCTGAAAAAGAACTGGCACAAACCAGCCGAAGTTGAGCAACCAGGATGAGAAGGTCACTGAAGGTGAGCCTTGGCAGATGGACAAGAACAATGTCCTCTTCCAAGCATTCACAACTAAATTCAAGAGGCTCGCCAAAGCCACATGACATCTAGACCTTTACAATCCATCTATAGAGTAGATGTCGTGTAGTTGTATCTTTTAGAGCACCATTAGTTTCAATTTATTTTCCAATTCAATTTCCCTTTGCTTAAATCATTGTTTAGGAGGTGCTCTAATTATTTCCCTTCCAACACATTTTGTTTCCAACCTTAGCTTGATGAATAAATAAAATCAGAGTTGAATGCAGAAAGAATAAAATTGTCGCTCCGGTTGGTGCATTTGAGCCAACCGGAGATTGCCCTGTTTAACGAAAAGATACATGAGTACAGGCATGGCACAGTGGAGGAGCAGGACGAGAACGAGCAGGCCGACCAGCTGACTCAGTACCTTTCAAGGATTGAATCCCTACGAGTGAAGAGTCCAAGCTTGGGGGAGGACCCCCATCAGGTATGTTCCGAATTACTCAGCACTTTGGTCATTCAATTGAAAATACCAATTAACTCCCAACCATGTATGGAATGAAACATATGCCTCTCACTTTGGAAATGATGAATAGTTGCTCTGTCACTAATTTTGCTAGTACTTTGTTGCAACTAGTTGCTTGACTATGCTTGAGTTATTTGGCATGAGTAGAAATGAACCTGAAAACCTTGTGGGAGCATATGTCTTATTCCAAGTCTCGGTTGTTGTGGGGATTGATATAGTGAGACTTCGGTTGAATTCTATTTCGGCTCTTAGTATGGTGAAAATCTCGGATGTTTATGTTTTCAAAAATAAAACAAAGTTCCTCATTGGTCAAAAATTCCTACCAGAGCCATATGATAGGATTAGTTCTAAACTTTCTACCATATGATGCTTGTCATCTCAGTGAGCTTTGTCAAATTGTTGTGACCTTTGAGTGAAGCTTTCATATTCTTAGAGATCGAGATCCACGTACACACACCACCTCTCACTTGCAATTCCTACACTGGGAGTTAGCAAACATTTTCCATCATCCATCCACAAAAATAAAATGCTTCATGTTCTATGATTTCCCTCTCCAAATATTCTTGATAGCGACATGGGCTATGCAAAAAGAAAAGCATGCCAAAGAAGCATGGCAAAAATAAAAAGAAAAAGAAAAGCATAGCAAAAAGAAAGAGAAAAAAAGAGAAAAACATGTCAAGTGGCATGGCAAAAATATGAGAATAAAAGATAGCCCATGTTCTCAAAAATAAATCAAGGAGAGGGAGATTCATCCCAAGGAGCTCCACCATATTCCATTCCACCATATTCCATCCCACCATATTCCACTCCATATATCCCACACACTTGCACTTCTCGATCTTAAGGTATGATTTGTTTCCTTAGAGATCCGGTCTTTGACTTACAAAAATATAAGATGCTTGTATGCCTTCATTCTTTGTCCCTGAGCCACACAAAAAGCCAAATTAGATGTTAGGATGAAAAGAAGGCAAAGCATTTGGTAAGCATTCAAATACACTTGAGCGATTGAGTGAGCCAATGAGGAACAATTTATCTTTTCACAAAAGGGTGAAAAACGCCGAGATAGGATCCTGAAAAGAGTAGAGTGGAATAAAACTAAGTTAACCTGTTCATCCTTTCAACCACCCAAGATAAGGAGATTGCTATAAGCCCCATAGGTAAAATGGTGAATTATACCTTGCTAGTAATTCAAGTAAAAATTTGAGTACTAGTTGTTTATAAAGTTACCTACAAGAGAAATGACATTGTAGCAACTCCTGATCCACCGAGCCTAAGTTTTTATCTTTGCTCGAGGATGAGCAAAGAGCTAAGCTTGGGGGAGCTTGTTGGCGGTCGTTACAGACAGATTTCCGACCCCCAACCGAGTATAAAACAAACACAATGGAGACACACACCATAGCTATAGGGCTTATCACTGACTATTTCCACGAGTTTTGGTGATTGTCCATTGTGCAGGTACCAAATGGAGAAATACATGCTATAGGGATCGGAAATGACCGTTTCGGCCGAACGACACGATTCGGCCGGTTACCCCCCTTAGCTGTACAGGCCAGCGGGAGCCGTCCACGTCAACCAAACGACAACACACGACACGTGGACGACCGCCAACACATCCCGGAGCGCCAACACATCCCGGAGCTCCGACACATCATCCTGGGCCGAATCAACTCAAACCCAAGCACCAGAGGCCAGGAGCAAGAGGCGGTGCACGGGGGGCGTTCTGGGCTGAAAGCCCAGTTCCGCCGAACCCACCAGTTCGGCCGAACCGCCCCCAATGCACCAACCGCCTCCAGGAGTGCATCCATGCCGTCCAGAGCCAAGGCGGTGGATCCAGGGGTTCGGCCGAATCGACCTGTTCGGCCGAACCCGGTCTCTTCGCCCGAATCAACAGGGAATATCCCCTGGATCCCTTGGCGGTTACTCCACTCCAAACCGCCTTAGGACACCTATATAAGCAGTGGAATACACCTTGTATCACACACAACACAAGAGAAGAAGAAGAGTAGGTGTCGCTAGGTTCTGCCACTCAGTAGAAATAGGGAGAGAGGAGAGCGTCCCGGAGAGGAGCCGGAGTGTCGGCCCCTCTTCCCACTGTACCTCTATGGATGCGGCTCTGCTTCGAGTGACATTCGGGTCATGTCTAGTAACTCTTGTATCTCTCTCTGATTAATTGAGCATTCAGTTCTTACATTTATATACTTGTCTCGTTCTTCGTTCAATGCTTAGTTGATTGGTATAACTGTATACTGGTTGCTTAGCTTGGGTGCTTATCTTGCTATAGGAGATAAGTAGTTATTGACTAGTGTAGGAGTGGTTCCTAGACTTGCCAGTAACCTTAGTTTCTGCCCGTCGCAACGGAGGTGGTAGCCGTAAGGTGGTGACAGCCCTTTCGGTCTTCGTAGTCCATCACGTTAGTTCCGGTGTCCTAGGACCCAAGGTTCAGGGTAACCGGCACCCCTTCTCATCCCTTTCTGTGTGTCGGAGGCTCTGTAGTCCCGAAGCAAGTATCTATCTGTATCTTCTGCTCTGCTCAGTCAATCGGTAGAATACCCTTACCAGACCTGTACCCTCTCTACCCTCCTACCTCTTCTCTTCTCTCCTTGTTGTCGTCATCCACCTCATCCATTTCATTCATCCACTCCATCTACCTAGGACAACTTAGTTTAGGATTAGTACACTTCTCGTTCCCCGTGGAAATCGATACCTTGGAATACTCCCGGGTGAAAGCTACATCGGTATCCGTCCGCTTGCGGATTTATCTGTAGGCCGTAAGGAGTGCCAACAAGGACACGAAGGGGTGTTGAATTTGATTGAGGTTAATCAAGATGCAAACCAAAGTTTGGAAGAGCCAAAGGCTAGTCAAGAGCAAGAAGGCAAGCCCCGGAGCATAACCCGGTTTTCTCTAAAAATTTATGCAATACTTTTATGTACATATGTTTGTGCATTTAAGTGTAGGAATAGATTGGAACCATAGATGCATATCCATAGTTCCCATGTGTTGATTACTAGTGTATGGGTCGCTAGTGGCTACGCTAAACTAAGATCCGGTAGAAGTCGAGTGATTTCCTGTCACTTGCGAGTTATAGGAGTTTCTTGCTTTAATTATGATGGAATCATAAGGATGATGGGCGGGGATGTGCAAGTTATTTTTTTTGGAGGATTATTGGTGCCCCATCCGTCTAGTAATAATTTTGCTAAGATCGAAGGGTGTCGGTGTTCGTGGTCAAGTCTTTGAATGTACTAAACACATGCTGAGATATTTCATGGTAATCAGTAATCCTAGTACCTGATTGAACCGGGGCGTGGGTTTACCCCGCTAACCCTGGAATGAGATTCCTTTGCTGCAGTATATGGGTACATGTGCGGCCACGGCACGACGTCGTTCCGGGGACCGTTGGGGCCGTGTATCCAAGGGCTGTGGGCTCTGGACACAAACTGGGAATTGATGGGAACGGTTGATAATGTGTGGACCTGTCGTGGTCATGCATGTCGTGTGTTTAGGTCCACCTTGCAAGGTTACAAATCGATTCGAATCGTCTGTATCTCGCAGCTACTGAGACTGCTTGACCACTATGCTACATCGAGTAAAAAGTTGAACATGAGCTTGGTATTGGATTTATATTGTTGCTTAAGTTCCTTGTACAACATGCTTGCTAAAAATATGTGTCACTTAGAATGGTAATACTACTAGAATATGGAAAATAAAAATTGAATATAAGGACCCACCCTTTAATCGCTTTTGACAAAACAAACCACTCAACCAAAAAGCCTGGCATATCTAGGAGTCGGTGATTTAATGTTTCACCTGTCGGGTAAGTCTTGCTGAGTATTAGTATACTCAGCCATGCTAGTGGCTAAAAGTTTTCAGGTACTCTAGACGAAATGTTTGCTAGTCTGACTTGGACGTGCCAGCTCCCTACGGGTTGGACTGTTGAGTGGGACTAGTCCTCGGTTGGCGAGGATCGTGGTGATTGATATCATGGAAGGCTTCCTAATGATGTCAAGTGTATCGTCGTTTAGCACCCGTTTGTTTTCCGCTGCTTTATGTTGAGCTCTGTTGGCGGTCGTTACAGCCCAAATCCGACCACCAATACTCGGGAATAAATAAGGTTATATGCAACATTCCATGTACTTAGGTTTTATTTCTAATAAAGTTCCACGAGTTTTGGTGAGTGTCACTTGTGCAGGTACAACTACGACAAATATGTGCTATTGGGGCCAGAAATGACCGAATCGGCCGAACGACTCCGTTCGGCCGGTTACTCCCTTAGCCGTGCAAGTCACCGTGAGCAGTCCACGTCAACCATGACCGAGCAACAACATCACACACCACGTGGACGACCGCCAACTCATCCCGAAGGACCGACACGTCACCCTGGGCCAGAACAACACGAGTCCAACCACCAGGAGGCAGCCCAGAAGGTCCAGGCAGCAGAGGCGGTGCTGGGGAGGCCGGCCATAGGCCAGGCCCAGTTCGGCCAAACTGGGCCCTTCGGCCGAACCGCCCCCAGTTGGGAACCGACACCAGGGAGCAAATCTTGACCGTGGGAAGCAAGGTCGGCGAATCCTGTGGTTCGGGCGAATTGGGGAGTTCGACCGAACCGACCTGTTCGGCCGAACCGCCTCCCCTCGCCCGAAATCCCAGGGGGTACCCCCCTGGCTCCCTTGGCCGCTACCCTACCTCAACCACCTTGGACTCCTATAAATAGAAGGTCACTTCCACTTGTAAACACACACCAAGCCAAGGAGCTCATTTCCACTTTCATTCTAGTAGAGTTAGGATAGTTTAGTTGGGAGTTAGAGTTGAGTCGAGCTGTGCCTCGGAGGTTCCGGAGTCGTCTTCAGAAGCTCTGGTATAAGCTCTTGTATCTTTTACCTTTTCCTTTTGCAAGACTTTGAGTTATCAATATAGTTATCTTTATCACTTTGACTTTGTCATTTATATCTTGCTTCTACTTTATCCTAGTTGCAGCATATATCTTGTTTAGACTATAGTCAGTTATAGTTCTAGTGCTAATAGTCTTGTTTAAGTCTTTGTCTTGGCTGGTTCTTCGATCTTGCTTGATACTGGAGGTGAATTGTCACCAAGAGTATTGACAAGGTTGCTTGCTCTTGCTAGCAGAGTAAGTAGTCGTTGCCTAGTGTAGGAGTGGTTCCTAGACTTGTCGGTGGCCTTAGTGTACTCCCGTCGCAACGGAGGTGGTAGCCGGGAGGTGGTGACAGCCCTTCCGGTCTTTGTAGCCCATCACGTTAGTTCCGGCCCGTAGGATCCCCCAGTGGGGAAATAGTGGCACCCCTTCTCATCCCTTTCTGCGTGTCCACCGGTTCCCTTGTCCCGATGCTAAGACTGTAGAGTTATCCCAGATCTCCTAGTGCTGGCTCTGTAGCCGCTGTATCTCTAAGCTAGAGTGACATAGGTAGATAAAGTATCCAGGAGTCCTCTATCTCCTCTCGTTGTCCTCCCAGCTATCTATCTCTTCTCTCCCTTACCTGAGTATCCCTTGAGCTGTGTGTCTGGTATATCCACTCCTATCCAATACCGTTATCCCCTGTCTTGTCTAGTCGTGTACCCTTCTCTGATAGTCTCGAATATCTGTTCACTAGTAATCTTGCCAAAGCTTCCCTGCAGAAATATAAATTACGATACCTCGGGATACTCCCAAGTGAAGTGCTACAGCGGTGATTCTGTGCGCTTGCAGAATATTCACATATTTTACTAGCCATAAGGAAAACAACTGAAACACTCCTTACCCCAGTACCAGGATTCTAAATTCTGATATTGGATCGTAAGAAGTGCCAACAAGCATTTCTGGCGCCGTTGCCGGGGAAGTCTTTGGCTAGATTATTTTTTGAACCTTTATCTTGAGCTATCTTAGTTGAGTACCGCTACTCAAGCGGGTTTATCCTTGCTCTGTTCGTTGGTCCTTGTGGAGCAGAGCAGTGCATGACTGGTTTCCAACTACCGTCAAACTTCCAAGAAAATCCGGAGTCATTTGTGAGGAAAGTACGACCCCGTGTTGTACCTCCTCAGAAGGAACTCCTTCCGACGAACCCAGTCCTTCCCGTCGTTGACCAGGCTACATCGAGGATGGCAACCAAGACGATCCGTGAGTTCTCCGCTCCATCGAGCGAGAACGTACGTGTTGGACCAGCTCCGCCAGTCGGAGATGGTAGCTTCGAGCTGAAGCCAGCCCTCATCAACATGGTACAGGCTAGCCCATTCTGCGGCAAGCCACACGAAGATGCCAATGCTCATCTCCAGCATTTCCTGGAGATTTGCAACACCTTCACCATCCGCGGAGTAAGTATCGATGCCATTCGCCTTCGTTTATTTCCATTCTCATTATTAGGCAAGGCGAAACAATGGTTTTATGCTAACCGCGAAGCAATAGAAACCTGGGATAAATGCACTAGCGCGTTCTTGCTAAAATTCTTTCCGGTTGGGAAAATCAACGCCCTCCGGAACAAAATAGCTAGTTTCCAGCAGCTTAGAGATGAAACAGTCCCGGAGGCATGGGATCGCCTCCAGGACTATATTTCTGCTTGTCCTCACCATGGTATGCAAAGTTGGTTCATAATCCAAACTTTCTATCACGGGCTGAGAAATTCTGCCCGTGAGTACCTGGATGCTGCTGTTGGAGGCTCGTTCTTCTCTCTTGAGGAGAGTCATGCGAAGGCCCTCATAGAGAAGATGGTCGAGAACCAAGGTTGGTCCGACGACCGGACTCAACCAAAGACCCGAGGAGTTCACCAAGTTGAAGCTATGGACATGCTCGCTGCCAAGATGGACCTCCTGATGAAGAAACTGGAGGCCCCTGCTCATGGAACGGTGCAAGCCATGGACGCTCGCATGACCTGCGAAGCCTGTGGCAACACTGGCCATTCGGGGAATGACTGCCCCGAAACGCGAGAAGGTGCCCACTACGTCAACAACTCCAACAACAATGGGTATCGACCGAACAACTACGGCAACCAAGGCTGGAATCCGCGCCCAAACCTCCCTTTTGAGAGGCCTCAACAAGGTAACAATTTCAATTCCAGCAATTTCAATAATCAGCCGTCTCTTAGAGATCTTGTGTTTGGCCAGATGAAAATAACTGAAAACATCAGTAAAAAGCTTGCTGCTAATGATAAAACTCTGGAAAGCATAGACTCTAGGATGGAATCATTTTCTTCTGCTATGAAAAGTCAACTGAGCTTTAATAAAATGATAGAAACTCAAGTCGCTCAGTTAGCTGCTTCTTTGCCTTCACCCGTAGCGGGGAAATTCTCTGGGCAACCAGACAATTGCCCCCGTGAAAAGGTTAAAGCGGTCACCACGAGAGGGGGGTAAGACCACTCGGGACCCGCCATATCCTGACAGTGTAGGGAAAAAGGCAGCCACTACAGAAAGTGATAGCGAAGAAGAGGAGGCCGCAGCAGAACCACAAAAGACAAGTCCGCAGAAGGAAGCAAAGGCGGCCCCTCACGAATTCTATGAACCAAATATGCTGCCATTCCCCAGAAGATGCCATAAGCCAACGGTGGACGAACAATTCAGCAAGTTTGTTGAGGTAATTCGAAAGTTATATGTCAATATCCCATTGCTTGAAGCTATGCAGGTTCCCACATATGCCAAGTATCTAAAGGACATCCTCAACAACAAAAGGGCACTGCCAACCACCGAGGTAATTAAACTAACCGAAGCATGTAGTGCGGCTATCTTGAACAATCTCCCAGAAAAGAAGAAGGACCCAGGATGCCCCACCATCACATGCTCGATCGGGGAGCAGCACTTCAACCATGCCCTGTGCGATCTTGGAGCAAGCGTCAGCGTCATGCCCAAGGTAGTGTTTGACAAACTGAACTATTCTTCTTTGTCCCCTACAACCATGTATTTGCAGCTAGCGGATCAATCGATTCGCTATCCCGCGGGAATAGCCGAAGATATTCCGGTGAAAATCCGGGAATTCTTCGTACCCGTGGACTTCGTGGTGCTCGACATGGAGGTTGACACGAAGACACCTCTCATCCTCGGGAGGCCATTTCTGAGCACCGCCAATGCAAACATCGACGTAGGAGCCGGAGAAATCAGCCTGAACATCAACGGCAAGGAAGAAAAGTTCACGTTCAAGCCCAGGGTGGAGAAATGCTCTCAGGTATGCACTGATTTAATTCAAAATTCCAATAACCTGGAGCAGGTCAACGTGGTTTCATCCGAACCACGATTTTCGGAGACACCGATCCCACCGCCACCGACACCGAAGAAGAAGAACAAGAAAATGTGGCGGAAGAAGGTTGCATCGTCCGAGTCATCCACTCCGGGACCGGACGATGACAAGAACAACTGAAGACAGGAGAAGTCCCGCTCGCGGACTTAAAAGCTGAGCTCTCGCCGCAAGGAAAACCGGTATGTATCCCATATTTCCCTTCCAATTTTTAAATTTCCAATTGCATTTGCATGTTTCCCTTTCCAAAATAATGAACCACTTGAGTAATTAATTTGAGAGAGAGTAGAAAATTTTGCAAGCTTGGTTTAAATAATTGGACACATGCTGAAATTTTAACTAGGGTGGATGTAATTGGTAATTCTTATCATTTTCATCCCTTCTAGAACATCCCCAATTATTTACCATCACCACAAACCAGCAACAAACATGTCTACCCCACTAAAAATGGCTGCACACTCACCAATTATCACCAACATGGCAGCATGGGAGTGACTCCACTAAGTTCCACTTTGGTCATGTCACATTTCCATCTTACCTACCACTAAATTCCACTCACATGACCTAAAAATTTTGTGGCCACACATTTTGGCGTGGAATCAAAGCAAAGGAGGGGCAGCACTCACATGGGAGTGCCCTGGCCACCCGGCCTGGTTCGGGCGAACCAGGGCCTTCGGGCGAACCAGGGGACTGCCCCCCATCGGCCTATAAATGCGGGTGCAAGCTTGCTTGCTTCTCACACACTTGCACACTCTGAAAAAATTCTACTAGGAAGCTCTCTCTCCCTCTCAAGTTCTTTGCTCCAGTGCTTGCTCAAGTTCTCCCCAAGTTCTTGCTCAAGTTTTGGTTCACTTGCATCACTAGAAAACCCCAAAAATATTTTGCTTCTGTTGTGATCCTTGTGCTGAATCTCTGGACGATTTTGTGGTGGTCATTGACACCCACAAGAACGACTAACCTTTTGTGGTGGTTTTCATCCCTGCAAGAACGACTAACTATCTTGAATGACTGACTTGATTTTCTTGTGCTAACCCTATATATTCAGTCCTTCGGGTAGTTGTCGTTGCGCTAACCTTTTGCAGGAATCATGTCGAAGTTCTTCACTTCGCTCCGTCGTTCCGCCCGACTAGGCCGACGATCGGACGATGCTTGGAGTTCCCCAGCTCCGTCCCGAGGCTCGAGCCGGATGGACACAGACGGCACGGAGCAGCCGGCTCGGGATGGGGCCATGCCACGCCCCCAGCCAAGCAGCTCCTGAGCGAGAGTGACATCAACCTTAGAACAAAAAGGGAGCGGAACACCTTCAACGAGCTTCGACTGAAGGAGTTCGAGCATACCCGTGTGTTTGAGCAAGATTTGCTCAGGGACACGGGGTTGGACGTAGAGTTCACGGAAATTTTCCAGGCCATCGGCTGGGAGAATTTCTGGCACATCAACGAAGAAGGTTCGTACCTGCTCACCCTTGAATTTCTCTCGACTTTGGTTTCTGAAACTGGGGGGATTCGTTTTCGGTTCTTCAACCAAGAGTTCTTTTGCTCTTGGAGGGATTTTAGTTCGGGTCTCGGATTTTCAAGTCATTGTTCTTTAGACCCGAACAAAGCGCTTAAGAGATTTGACCGGGTGGCACTTTGGAAAAAGATTTCGGGGGATACCAACTGTCATGCGCCACGCACGAATAGCATTCATAACCCCACTTTGTGTTTCATGCATCGTTGGGTGTCTATGACGGTATTCCCCCGGGTAGATTTGCGCCCTGTCAACACCATCGAGTTGCGGGTTCTTTTTGCCATGGTCAAGCAGATTCCCTATTCGCTTGTGAAAGACATGGTTGGTCACTGGCTGTCTCATATTTCTCGTACGGGTGGCATGGCGATGACTTCTCTAGTCACTCGCCTCGCTAACCACCTGGGCGTCCTTCAAGGCGCCCGGCTCACGTACATCGAGACAGCGCGTTCCGTCGTGGATGCCGAGCACTTCGTGCAAGCCCACATGATACGGCGGACGCCTG
The DNA here is from genome assembly GCA_033239725.1 of Echinochloa phyllopogon. Classification (NCBI taxonomy): domain Eukaryota; kingdom Viridiplantae; phylum Streptophyta; class Magnoliopsida; order Poales; family Poaceae; genus Echinochloa; species Echinochloa phyllopogon. The sequence goes on along the minus strand of BTCW01000014.1, from coordinate 30,813,957 downwards.
ACGCAAAGCTGGCAATGATTTACCGTGGCTATACAACTGAAGTGCCTTTGCCCTGTGCAGCACTAAGGTTGTCTACCACGCTGAAACTAACTCTTCAGTTGAGGACCGAGTCGGACGACTCTCCACCTTGGAGAGAGCCCGCTCGGCACAGCGTTGCAGGTGACGGACCCATCACGAGGGGACGAGCCAGGCGTGATGCTGGGCTCGCCACCTCACAGGAGCCGGAAGATGCACCACAAATGCCGCACCGACACACTTCCGCTTTTGAGGCCACCTACAACATGTACACCGGCGCTGGGACGTCCGGAGCAGGAGGCTCCGGGCAACACCAGGAGCCGAACTACTTCACCTCAGGACGCTGGGACTACGGCCAGGACACGGACTCTGAGTGGTCCGGGAGTCGGTATGGAGGGGGATACGACAATGCCTTCCAGCCATACTACCCCGGATACTCACAGTCCGCACGCTTCGACTACGGTCGGGAGTTGTCCTACATCTCCGACCGAGTAGAGCTCATCGACGACCGTACCCGAGAGATCCAGGACACACTAGCCCGCCATTCTCAGTACCATCAAGAGAATAGCGGGATGGTGTCGTCTATCCAGCACGACGTCCACGAACAAGCGGAACAGCTGAGCCAGTACCTCTCAAGGCTTGGGGGAGGACCCCCACCAGGTAAGTCCCGATTTATCCAGCACTTTGATCATTTAATTTCCCTTTCATTTCCCTTCATGATAGTTTGCATTTAAAAAAAATGAAAATACCAAAAATATTTCCCTTAAACAATATTTCCCTTGAATTAAATAACTCCCAACTATGCATGGAATGAATCATATGCCTCTCACCTTGGAAATGATGAATAGTTGCTCTGTCACTAATTTTGCAACTACCTTGTTTCAACTAGTTGCTAGATTGTGCTTGAGTTATATGGCATGAGTAAAAATGATCCTGAAAACCTTGTGGGAGCACATGCTTTATTCCAAGTCTAAGTTGTTTTGGGGATTAATATAGTGAGAATTTGGTTAAGTTCTATTCTGCTCTTAGTACGGGGAAAATCTCGGAAATTTATGCTTTCAAAATAAAACAAGTTCCTCATTGGTCAAAATACCTACCAGAGCCATATGATAAACTTAGTTGAAAATTTCTACTCATATGCTGCTTGTTATCTTAGTGAGCTTTGTCAAATTGTTGTGACCTTTGAGTGAAGCTTTCATATTCTTAAAGATCGAGACCCACGTACACACACCACCTCTCACTTGCAATTCCTACACTGGGAGTTAGCAAACATTTTCCATCATCCATCCACAAAATAAATGCTCCATGTTCTATGATTTCCCTCCACAAATATTCTTGATAGAGACATGGGCTATACAAAAACAAAAGCATGCCAAAGAAGCATGGCAAAAATAAGAGAAAAAGAAAAGCATGCCAAAAGGCATGGCAAAAAGAAAGAGAAAAAGAAAAGCATGCCAAGTGGCATGGCAAAAATATAAGAATAAAAGATAGCCCATGTTCTCGAAAATAAATCAAGGAGAGGGAAATTCATCCAAGGAGTTCCACCATACACAGTTCCACCATATCCCATTACATTCCACCATTCCACCATATGCCACTCCACTCATATCCACACACTTGCACGTCTCGATCTTAAGATATGATTTGTCTCCTCAGAGATCTGGTTTTTGACTTAGCAAAATATAAGATGCATGCATGCCTTCATCCTTTGTCCCTGAGCCACGCAAAAAGCCATATTAGATGTTAGGATGAAAAAGAAGGCACAAGCCTTTGGTGAGGATTCAAATACACTTAAGTGATTGAGTGTGCCAATGAGGAACAATTTGTAGTTTTCAAAACTTATGAAAAACTCCGAGATGGGATCCTGAAAAGAGTAGAGAATAATAAAACTGAGTTTAAACTGTTCATCCTTTCAACCGCCCAAGATAAGGAGATTGCTATAAGCCCCATAGGTAAAAAGATGATTTGAAACTTTGCCTATGATTCAAGTATTTTTTTGAAGACTAGTTGTTTATAAAGTTACCTGCAAAAGAAATGACATTGTAGCAACTCCTGATCCACCGAGCCTAAGTTTATATCTTTACTCGAGGACGAGCAAAGAGCTAAGCTTGGGGGAGCTTGTTGGCGGTCGTTACAGCCCATATCCGACCACCAATACTCGGGAATAAATAAGGTTATATGCAACATTCCATGTACTTAGGTTTTATTTCTAATAAAGTTCCACGAGTTTTGGTGAGTGTCACTTGTGCAGGTACAACTACGACAAATATGTGCTATTGGGGCCGGAAATGACCGAATCGGCCGAACGACTCCGTTCGGCCGGTTACCCCCCTTAGCCGTGCAAGTCACCGGGAGCAGTCCACGTCAACCATGACCGACCAACAACATCACATGCCACGTGGACGACCGCCAACTCATCCCGAAGGACCGACACGTCACCCTGGGCCAGAACAACACGTGTCCAACCACCAGGAGGCAGCCCAGAAGGTCCAGGCAGCAGAGGCGGTGCTGGGGAGCCGGCCACGGGCCAGGCCCATTTCGGCCGAACTGGGCCCTTCAGCCGAACCGCCCCCAGTTGGGAACCGACACCAGGGAGCAAATCTTGACCGTGGGAAGCAAGGTCGGCGAATCCTGTGGTTCGAGCGATTTGGGGAGTTCGGCCGAACTGACCTGTTCGGCCGAACCGCCTCCCCTCGCCCGAAATCCCAGGGGGTACCCCGCCTGGCTCCCTTGGCCGCTACCCTACCTCAACCGCCTTGGACTCCTATAAATAGAGGGTCACTTCCACTTGTAAACACACACCAAGCCAAGGAGCTCATTTCCACTTTCATTCTAGTAGAGTTAGGATAGTTTAGTTGGGAGTTAGAGTTGAGTCGAGCTGTGCCTCGGAGGTTCCGGAGTCGTCTTCAGAAGCTCTGGTATAAGCTCTTGTATCTTTTACCATTTCCTTTTGCAAGACTTTGAGTTATCAATATAGTTATCTTTATCACTTTGCCTTTGTCATTTATATCTTGCTTCTACTTTATCCTAGTTGCAGCATATATCTTGTTTAGACTATAGTCAGTTATAGTTCTAGTGCTAGTAGTCTTGTTTAAGTCTTTGTCTTGGCTGGTTCTTCGATCTTGCTTGATACTGGAGGTGAATTGTCACCAAGAGTATTGACAAGGTTGCTTGCTCTTGCTAGCAGAGTAAGTAGTCGTTGCCTAGTGTAGGAGTGGTTCCTAGACTTGTCGGTGGCCTTAGTGTACTCCTGTCGCAACGGAGGTAGTAGCTGGGAGGTGGTGATAGCCCTTCCGGTCTTTGTAGCCCATCACGTTAGTTCCGGCCCGTAGGATCCCCCAGTGGGGAAATAGTGGCACCCCTTCTCATCCCTTTCTGCGTGTCCACCGGTTCCCTTGTCCCGATGCTAAGACTGTAGAGTTATCCCAGATCTCCTAGTGCTGGCTCTGTAGCCGCTGTATCTCTAAGTTAGAGTGACATAGGTAGATAAAGTATCCAGGAGTCCTCTATCTCTTCTCGTTGTCCTCCCAGCTATCTATCTCTTCTCTCCCTTACCTGAGTATTCCTTGAGCTGTGTGTCCGGTATATCCACTCCTATCCAATACCGTTATCCCCTGTCTTGTCTAGTCGTGTACCCTTCTATGATAGTCTCGAATATCTGTTCACTAGTAATCTTGCCAAAGCTTCCCTGCGGAAATATAAATTACGATACCTCGGGATACTACCAGGTGAAGTGCTACAGCGGTGATTCTGTGCGCTTGCAGAATATTCACATATTTTACTAGCCATAAGGAAAACCACTGAAACACTCCTTACCCCAGTACCAGGATTCTAAATTCTGATATTGGATCGTAAGAAGTGCCAACAAGCTCCGAACCTTTACTTTTGAACTCAGTTTGTAAAAAGGCAAGTGAACGTACTTCATTTAATAATTTGGATTGATGTAATCTCTGGGCTCATCTTTGAATGGGTATACGTATGCTTTGTTTCGATCTTGATTTACGTGGTTGTATCGGTGAAACCCGATAGACGCTATCTTGATCCAATTTAAATGTCGGGTCGCATTTAAGGCGATGGAAGTACACTTTTATTGGGCTGAGATTAGCGGTTCTGCCACAGTATTCCAGTATTGTCACTTAGATTTCAAAGTGTTTGTTCTACTCTCCCTTTTTATTCTCGGACACTTAGATTGTTGTATCCCCCAAAGCATGTCCAAGTCATCTGGAAGAATGAAGCTACGAGTTCGCTGCCAGGAGTCAAACCTGAGCAACTTGGGACTACGTCAAGCTGGCCATCACCAGAACCAAGATCGAAGTCAAGCTAAAAGGATATCTCTGCCAAAGAAGGTTGAAGATATATCCCTAGCTAGGAGGATTCCCTAAACCTTTACTAACCATGCCTAGTATCATGTTGTGCTTGTGTGGTTAACCTTGGTTGAGTGTGCTTGTAATGTTTGTTCTTATGTCTTTGATTGATTTGTTTCTTTGCAATGATTGTGTAGTTGGGCTCTGTCTCTATCTCTCTCTCTCTTTTCCCCTGTACATCCTTGTTTTTCTTGCTATCCTTTTCTCACCAATCAAGTAAAGAACATCAAGAAGAAAACCACAAGGTAATCACCGCAATGAAGAAATGAAGCTAAAGAAGATTTGATGTGGAGACTTCGCAACTACATCAACAAAAAAAAGACGAAGAAGATGGAACCAGCTACATCAAGTGACGCATTCTGTTATCATGTTTTCTCCCTTCTAGAATCTTGTTGTCCCATTCTTCTCCTTGTTCCCGGCCTTTATGAATCTCAGGACGAGATTCCTGTTAAGGGGGGTAGTGTGTCACACCCTAAAATTTTTGGATTTCAGGCTGTGATTTTGAGGAATAATTAAATAAATAATTTCCCGTACTTTTTAAAAATTTTCTCAACTTTATTTAATTTTCCGGGAATTTAGTACAGGAAAACAATTTTCTAAATTAAATTAAAACAATATAGGCTTAATGTTGAGAGCCTTGCATTCATGCCAGCTTGCATTTAGTAGCTTAATGTGTGTTAAGTTTTCAAAATTATGTTTAGAAGCCTAACGAGAATTTTCCAGATTTTTCTAGGATTTATTCCTATTGTTCTAGAGCATTTTCCAATTTTTAGAACATGCTAAAATCTTTTTCATCAGCTCCAAATATTTTATTTGGGTTTCTCATGTCCATCATTGTCTCTGGGAATTTTCCCAAGATCTGTGGAATTTTTGGAGTATTGTTCCGGGCTCAAGTGATATATCTATGATTTTCTAGATATTTCTTTGCACTAGAAAATATATTCTAAATATAAAAAGAATATCTAAAACCCTAATTCCTTTTCGGGCCAAATCTACGTGGCCCAAACCGGCCAGCACCTCAAACCAGCCCGCCCAGCCTGCCCCCACTCCCCACTCCGCTACCCGATTCGGGCCCAACAAGGCCGTCGGCCTCTTGCCACCCGAAGGCCAGGCGTGCTGCACCGCGGGCCAAACCTAGGCTGCCTCCATGTGTCCCCGCTGTGGTGAGCATCTCCATAGACTCTCCACTCCCTCCCCTCTCCCTTGCGTGCGTCACCTGAGCTCCCCGCCCACTCAAGCATCGGCAAGAACGCCGTCCAGAGCCGCCGTCGGCCATGGGAAGAAGAAGCTCTTGGAGCTTTTGCAGAAACCCCCTAAGGAGCAAGAGGCCAGCACCTCGAGCTTCGCAAGGATGAGCCGAACCTCCACCACTAACCCTCGTCGTCATCCCGTCGCCGGAGCTCATCGTCCACAAGAATACCCGAGTCGCCCTCGTCCTCTTCATCTTCGCCCGGTCGATGCGCCTCATGCCGAGCCCACCGACAAAGGCCACCGCCGCCAAGACCTTCCCCGCGACGAGTGGCATCCTCGCCGCTGACTACCATCGCCACTCCGTTACCGGACGAGCTTGACCACGAGCGCACCTCACCGCCAACCAACTCCTCCGTCGCGATCCAAACCCAGGCTGCCTCCATGCGTCCCCGCCAATGGTGAGCATCTCCATAGACTCTCCACTCCCACCCCTCTCCCTTGCGGGCGTGTCTGAAGGCATCTAGGCCTCTATTTTAGTTTTGGTAATTAATGACAACCGTTTTGGACTAACGATTTCATTTGAGATGATGAGAATAGGTTAGTCCCAAGAGTTGGAATGAGCTTCAAGATATGATGCGTAAGTTGCATTAATGCTTTGAATCATGGGAAGCTCAAGGCAAAGGTATAAGATAGGGCTTTTAAATTTGACCAGTCATGAGAAGATTAGAGGATGTAATATGACCGGGTTGGTAGGCTAGATAGCCGTATTATCAAGAGGGATCAACGTCATTGGCTTGACGTGTCAATAGTGCCACCTTGATCATTGACTTGCATGTTGTGCATCTAGATGAGTGGTTACCAACATGGAAAAGTCGTTGTTGAAAATCTAGTGCAAATCCAGTTCTGTCGAGACAGGTTGGACTGTCCGCGGCTCTAGCTCGGACAGTCCAAGAAATCAAAATAAAATTTATATGTAAAATCTTTGGAAAATTCTGTTCGGACTTATTCGATCGTTTGTCGGACTGTCCGAGGGTGTAGGTCGGACTGTCCGAAGACTTCTGTTGACTGTGGGCCCATGTGCGCTGACTTGGCGAGCTGTGCGCTGATTGTCGGATGGTCCGAGATGGGGATCGGACGGTCCGTAAAATAGCTCAGGTTTAGACAGAGATGGTTTTTGATGTTCCGGGGGGTCAGACCGTCTGATCTCACCTGGCGGACCGTCCGAGGTGGTCTCGGACAGTCCGTGTGTGCGGGTCAGACAGTCCGGCCTGCCCAACGGTCAATCCGTGGGTGCAGGTCGGACAGTCCGAGGTGGCCGTTTTTCACGTGTTTTTGTACGTAACGACTAGTTTTGAGGAGAGGGCTATATATACTTCAACCCCGCGGGCTTGTAGACTCTCTTGGCACTTTGGGAAGCTTTCTTGACATAACAGAGCCCTTGTTCTCCTCTCTCTCAATCACCTGCTTTGAGATCGCATTTCTTTGTGAGATTGAGAGGATCTAGTGCATTGCATCAAGGATTTGATCATTGTGGCACTAGGGATTCATCAAGCGAGCGAGTTGATTTGTTACTCTTGGAGGTTGTCGCCTCCTAGACGGCTTGGAGCTCATGATTCCATTGAGCACTTCAAGAAGATTGTGAAGTTGCCTTGGAAGATTGGTGTGAGAGGTTCTTGTGCTCACCTCGCCGGAGTGGTGAAGAGCAACTTTAGTGAAATCGAGATTTGGAGTGGTTCTTTGGTTCTAACCGGCTTAGAGATCAAGAGGAGTCTTGATAGAGAAGCGGTTGAACATTGAATCCATGTCAACGTGGATTAGGGGTGACCGGCAAGTCATCGACACCACGGGATAATTTCTTGTCTCTTGTTTGTGAGTTATCCATTGTTGGTTACTCTGAGCAATTTAATTTGAGCAAGTTATCTATCTAGAACTTGAATTGTATCTTGTCATCCTAGGTTGCAAACCCCTCAACATAGGCTTAGAATAGCTAGAGATTTAATTTCCCTTGTGATTCTAATTAAATTTCTCTAGTGTTGTGATTGAAGTTTAAACCGCCTCTTCACCCCCCTCTAGTCGGTAATCTTAGATCCTACAAGTGGCATCAGAGCTAAGTACTCCTTAATTGAAGGATTTAACCATCTTGGAGTGAGATTAAATGGCTAGAGAGAACAAAATGAATCAAAGGAAGACACCTTACTTTGATGGGGAAAATTATGATTATTGGAAAACTAGAATGACAACCTATTTAAAAATAGCCGGGAGAAAGATTTGGAATATTGTGGAACATGGGTTTGTCATTCTAGACAAGAATAGCAAAACACCAACCGATCTAGAGAATAAAGATCTCAATGAGGAAGCTTTGTGTATATTATATGAGGGCCTATCACTTGATCAATTCAACCGTGTCAAGGGTCTCACTATTGCCAAGGATGTTTGGTACAAGCTTGTGGAAATATATGAAGGAACATCCTCGATCAAGGAAGCCAAGCTCTCTGTGTTCAAGGGAAAATTTAACGAGTTCACAATGAAGAAGGATTACTTGAGAAGCTAGCCGGAGTGCAAAATGTGTTCCATGGGTCCGAGCTGAAGAAATGTTTGCGGGTACCTGAGGAGCAGATCCTGATAGACGAGCTGAATGTGCAGGAAGATCTCACCTATGATGAGTATCCAGTTAAGATTTTGGAGGAGTTGGAGAGCGTGACAAGAAACAAGGTCATCCGGATGTGCAAGGTACAATGGAACCGACACTCAGAGGATGAGGCGACTTGGGAAAGAGAAGAAGACCTCAAGTCCGAGTACCCACACCTCTTCGCATCCACATCCGAATCTCGAAGACGAGTTTCAACTTAAGGGGGGTAGGTTTGTAACACCCTAAAAATGCCCATTTAAAATTTCTAGCAATTAATTTAATTTTATTATTTATGCTCATATTTAATATAGGGAAAATAAACTATTTCAGATAATTAAAAACAAATATAAGGAGTAGAAACATCTCCGATGCATTCATGCTGCTGCATTAAGTTTTGGTTGTGTGTAGTTCAAATGAGAATTTAAAACCAATTTAAATTCGAGTTTGAATTGCATTTGTTTGAGTCTTAGAAAAGTTGATCAGGAAAGAGTTTGATTTCGCCCCTAGAACTTTTTCCCTTGGTCTATTCCTCCCCCTCTTTCTTCTTTCCCCGAGTCGGCCCAATCCCTCTGCCAGCCCAGCCCGCCTCCCTCCCTTCTCCCCGAGCCACTCCCGCCGCAGCCCAACTCCCTTCGGCCCAAGCTTCTCTGCGCCGGCCCCACACCACACCACCTCAGCCTTGGGCATTTTCACCGCGCCGGCCCAGCCCCGCTTTCCTCCCCGCCCCCCTATTGTCTCGACCACTGATGAGCGGGCCCCACCTATCGGTCGTCCCCTTCCTCCTGCCAAGACCGAGCCAAACATAGGCTCCCCACGCCACCCGCGCCTAGCTCCCTCGGCCCGACCCAGCGTGACCCCGTGGGCCCTCTGGAGCCTTCCCCGAGCTTTCCCCGAAGCCATGCCGCTGCTCCTTCCTTTTTTGTGCTGCCTTTCCGCATGGAAACCTCCCCCACCCCCCTCCCCCCATAAGTAAAGGCGAGCGCCGCCCGATTTTCGTGGCTCGCACTCCAAGACGCCCCCTAGGGCTATAAAAGCAAAGCCGCCGTAGCTCCAAGGCCTCCACCGAGCTCTCTCCCTCGAGCACCAAGCCACCCACGCTTCTGCTCGCCTCGAGCCGCCGCCTTTCGGATGCCGGCGTCGATCCTAATTTGTATCCGGCGTCGGCGAGATCGGACTATCCTAATTCTATATATAGAGAGAGAGAGAGAGAAAGAGAGATAATTTTACCCACACCATGTTTTAGCCTCAAATTCATAGAACCACTAGAACAAGTTCATCATAAGATACAAATATCACAAATAGTTCATCACACAAGCCAAACTTTAAAAGCAAGCAAGTTCTAGCTTATTACAACCACACACATAGTTCATCACATATGACAATAAAATTAAACATGCAATGCAAGTTCAAGCTTCATGATAATGCAAAAGCTCTCCCTTTGCTTTGGTTGCACGCAAAATTTTGTGAGTGCAGGGTTTCAGCCAAACCAGGCATGTGTGGCCTAAGCACTCCAGGTGAGTGCAGCTCCCACCTTTGCTTTGGTTGCATGCAAAATTTTGTGGCTAGCACTAGAGTATGGTCATGTGAGTGGATTTTAGTGGTAGGTGAGATGCAAACTTGACATGACCAAAGTGAAAGTTAGTGAAGTCACCCCCACGCTGACATGTTTAGTGATAATTTGTGAGTGTGCAGCCATGTTGAGTGGGGTAGACATGTTTTGTACTGGTGGGTGAAGATGGTAAATAAATGAAGATGTTCTAGAAGGGTTAAAAATGATGAAAATTACCAATTACACCCGCTTCAAATAAAATTTAGCATGCTGTCCATTTATTTTTACCATGCTTGCAATTTTTCTACTTTCTTTCAAATTAATTGCACAAGTGGTTCATTTATTTTGGAAAGGGAAACATGCAAATGCAATGATGGAAATTAAAATTTGAAGGGAAACATGGGATACATACCGGTTTTCCTCGCGGCGAGAGCTCGTGTTTAAAGTCCGCGAGCGGGACTCCTCCTATCTTCAGTTGTTTTTGTCATCGTCCGATCCAAGAGTGGGTGATTTGGGCGATGCAACCTTCTTCCACCACGCCTTCTTGTTCTTCTTCTGTGTCGGTGGCAGTGGACGTCTCCTTTCATTCTCCCAGTGTTGCTCCATCCGTGGCTTGGAAACAACCACGTTGACCTGCTCTGGGTTAGTGAGATCTTGAATTGGATTAGTACATACCTGGGAGCATTTCTCCACCCTAGACTTGAATGTGAATTTTTCTTCCTTGCCATTGATGTTCAACTGATTTCTCTGGCTCCTACATCGATGTTTGCATTGGAGGTACTCAGAAACGGACTCCCAAGAATGAGAGGTCTCTTCGTGTCGACCTCCATATCAAGTACCACGAAGTCCACAGGCACGAAGAATTCCCGGATTTTCACCGGAATATCTTCAGCTATTCCTGTGGGATAGCGAATCGATTGATCCGCTAGCTGCAAGTACATAGTCGTAGGGGACAAGGAAGTATGGTTCAGCTTATCGAACACTACCTTGGGCATAACGCTGACGCTTGCTCCTAGGTCACACAGGGCGTGGTTGAAGTGTTGCTCCCAGATCGAGCACGTGATGGTGGGGCATCCTGGGTCCTTCTTCTTTGCTGGGAGATCATTTAAAATGGCTACGCTGCAAGCTTCGGTTAGTTTAATTACCTCAGTGGTCGGCATTGCCCTTTTGTTGTTGAGGATGTCCTTCAAATACTTGGCATATGTGGGAACCTGCATAGCTTCAAGCAATGGGATATTGACATAAAATTTTTGGATTACCTCAACAAATTTGCTGAATTGTTCATCCACCGTCAGCTTGTGACATCTTCTGGGAATGGCAGCACAATTGTGTCATAGAACTCATGAGGGGCCGTCCTTGCTTCCTTCTGAGGGTTGGTCATTTGAGGTTCTGCTGCGGCCTCCTCCTCTTCACTGTCACTGGCTGGAGTGGCTGCCTTTTTACCTGCACCGTTGGGATATGGCGGGTCTTGAGTGGTCTTACCCCCTCTCGTGGTGACCGCTTTAACCTTTTCACGGGGGCAATTGTCTGGTTTCCCAGCAATTTTCCCCACTACAGACGAAGGTAGAGAAGCAGCTAACTGAGCAACTTGGGTTTCGATCATTTTATTAAAGCTCAATTGACTTTTCATGGCAGAAGATAATGATTCCAATCTAGAGTCTATGCTTTCCAGGATTTTATCATTAGCAGCAAGCTTTTTATTGATATTTTTAGTGATTTTACCTTGGCCGAACACTAGATCTCTAAGAGATGGCTGATTATTGAAATTGCTGGAATTGAAATTGTTACCTTGTTGAGGCCTCTCAAATGGGAGGTTTGGGCGCGAATTCCAGCCTTGATTGTCGTAGTTGTTCGGTCGATACCCGTTGTTGTTGGAGTTGTTGACGTAGTGGGCATCTTCTCGCGTTTCGGGGTAGTCATTCCCCGAATGGCCAGCATTGCCACAGACCTCGCAAGTCATGCGAGCGTCCATGGCTTGTACCGTTTCTTGAGTAGGGGCCTCCATTTTCTTCATCAGAAGGTCCATCTTGGCAGCGAGCATGTCCAGAGCTTCAACTTGATGTACTCCATGGGTCCGAGGTTGGGCTCGATCATCGGACCAACCTTGGTTCTTGACCATCTTCTCAATGAGGGCCTTTGCATGACTCTCCTCAAGAGAGAAGAAAAAACCTCCAGCAGCAGCATCCAAGTACTCACGGGCAGAGCTTCTAAGCCCGTGGTAAAAAGTTTGGATGATGAACTAACTCTGCATACCATGGTGAGGACAAACAGATATATAGTCCTGGAGGTGATCCTATGCCTCCGGGACTGTTTCATCTTTTAACTGCTGGAAACTAGCAATTGTATTCCAAAGGGCGTTGGTTTTCCCAACCGGAAAGAATTTAAGCAAAAATGTGCTAGTGCATTTATCCCAAGTATCTATGGCTTCGCGGTTAGCATAAAACCATTGTTTTGCCTTGCCTAATAATGAGAATGGGATTAAACGAAGGCGAATGGCATCGATGCTTACCCCGCATATGGTGAAAGTGTTGCAAATCTCCAGAAAATGCTGAAGATGAGCGTTGGCATCCTCGTGTGGCTTGCCATAGAACGGGCTAGCCTGCACCATGTTGATGAGGGCTGGCTTGAGCTCGAAGTTGCCATCTCTGACTGGCGGAGCTGGTCTATCACGCACGTTCTCGCTCGATGGAGTGGAGACCTCGTGGATCGTCTTGCTTGCCATCCTCGATGAAGCCGTGTTGACGACGGGAAAGACTGGGCTCATCGGAATGAGTTGCTTCTGAGGAGGTACAACACGGGGTCACACTTTCCTCACAAGAGACTCAGGATTTTCTTGGAAGTTTGACGGTAGTTGGAAACTAGTCATGCACTACTCTACTTCACAATACCAATGAAACAGAGCAAGGATAAACCCGCTTGAGTAGCGGTATACTCAACTAAGATAGCTTGAGATAGAAGTTTGAAAGTATCTAGCCAATTGCTTCGCGGCAACGGCGCCAGAAATGCTTGTTGACACTTGTTACGATCCAATATCAGGATTGAGAATTCCAGTACTGGGGTAAGGAGTGTTTCAGTGGTTTTCCTTATGGCTTAGTAAAATATATAAATATTCTACAAGCGCACAGAATCACAGCTGTAGCACTTCACCAGGGAGTATTCCGAGATATCATAATTTATATTTCCACAGGGAAGCTTATGGCAATAGTACTAGCAAATAGATATTCGAGACTATTAGAGAAGGGTACACGACTAACAAGACGGGGGATAACGGTATTGGATAGGAGTGGATATACCGTGACACACAGCTCAAGGGAGACTCAGGTAAGAAAGAGAAGGAGTAGATAGTTGGGAGGACAACGATAAGAGATAGAGGATTCTTGGGTATTGTCTATCTGAGTTAGTCGGGTTAGAATACAAGGATTGAGAACTAGCTCTAACAGATCAAGATAAGCTGAGACCTCGACTTCGGGACACAGAACCGGAGACACACAGAAAGGGATGAGAAGGCGTGCCTCCAACCCTGCACGTTTGGGGATCCTACAGGCTGAGCCAGGCGTGATGGGTTACGAAGACCGTATAGGGCTCTCACCACCTAACGGTTACCACCTCCGTGTCAGCTCAGGGATATTCTAAGGTTACGGACTAGTCTAGGTACCACACCTATACTAGACTACAACTACTTACTCCACTAGCAGAAGCAAGCAATCCTTTCAATACCCCAGTGACAGTTCACCACAAGTATTAAGCAGAAACGAAGAACCCGCCAAGGCAAAGACTTGAATCTAGAACTGGGAGAACTAGGATCACAACAACTATAGTCTAAACCATAAATACTTGCAACTAGACTAAAGTAGAAGCAAGATATAAATAACTTAGATAAGATGACAAAGATAACTAATTGATAACTCAAAGTCTTACAGAAAGAAAAGGAAAAGATACAAGAGCTAATACCAAAGATTCTGAAGATGACTCCGGAACCTCCGAGGCACAGCTCGACTCAACTCTAACTCCCAACTAAACTATCCTAACTCTAGTAGAATGAAGAGTGGAAAATGAGCTCCATGACTTAGTGTGTATGTGTGCACGATCTGGCCCTCGCAAAATCTGGCTTCAGTTACGCACGACCTGGCCCCCATGATTCCAACTTCAGATACGTACGACCCGGCCCCCACAATCTTAGCACTGCACCCCGGCACATCTACACAAGGAAAGGCCCAATCTCCTAAAAGACTAGTCTGATAGGGGAAGGGTGGCTCTCCCTTTTAAGGTGGGTTCCTCTTCCCTAGCTAAGCAAGGTGGGATTATTCAGAGGCTCACACGGTCTCCACCCGAGTACAACTAAGCCACTTGAGCCATTTTTGTTGCGTCTTTGCTAGCAGGTAATAGTGGAGGATGTTCTCATCACCCTCTATGTGGTGCTCTACCTATCTATTGTCTACCAGGGTTAGAGCATAGCTCCCCTCGGGAGCAGCCATGGCGTGGCCGCGCTTCACGGTAGCGCCGGCATTCCGGCTCAGTGGCACTTATGCCCGGGCTGAGAGCGCATGTGTGAGCACCACTAGGACCTAGTGAACCTGGAAGCAAGAATAGCATGGCCCTTACGACACGCTAACCTAGCTTCCCTTAGAGCTCACTTGAAATCGATCGGTGGCGATGGCGGGTTGAAGACGACGGCGAGGCAGCAACGGTGAGTCTCGTGGGCGATCAAGGAGTGATCATGGGTGGTGGCTAGGAAGGTGGTGAAGGCGTGGGTGAGAGAATCGGGTGATGGTGGGTCGACGGCAACGAATCGGTGGCGACGGTGGGTGGTGAGCTAGAACACGCGAAAGACATAGAAGGGAGGAGATGAGGATGTCGCAGTATTTATTCGAATTTTCAATGTGTTGCTACTATCCACCTCCTGCTTGGCTGCTTGGTCTGACCTTCATGCACGCCGGGGCGTGGCGGTGACCAAATTCACCGCACGGCCATCGGCGGCAAGCAAGCAGCCAACTTACTGTCGGCCCTGCTCTTTCCTCTCCCTTCTTTTCTTTGTTTTTCTATTCTTAGAACTTGATCCATAAGTCATTATTTCATGTGCCAAACCTCCTAACTCCCTATGCCAATGTTGTAGCTGGCACATAGGGCTTCAAAACTTGTATAGAGTGTTTAACCAAAACATGACCCATAAGAGAGAATACAAGCTCTGAAAAATGGGAGATTTTTATTGAACCAAATGTTCAGTTTCGTCAGCTAACTGAACTATCAAAATAGTGCATCATTCAATCTTTGATCATCCAAGAAAAATAGAAAACAATGCCTTCTTTGATCATGAAGTATCCCACAATGTAGTGCAAGGTTACTACTTTCCATTTTGCTAGAACTTGACCAAACTTTATTTACAACATCTCGCTAGTTTTTTTACTCCAAGATGGCATCGTAACCCTATTTTGAGATATTCAATAACTTTACTGTTTATTGAATCTTATCCAATTTAAATTTGGCCATGCATTTTGAACTAATAGTCCCTCAATATCTCCATAAGTGGCATTCTCCTAAATTTGGCATGTTAAAACCTTGTATTCCCTATTGTGCCAAATTTATTCCAAATTTGCATTTCAAACTTGAATTTCTCTAGATTTTCTTCTTTTGAAGTTTTGAACTCATTTCCACCTTATGATCACCTTTAGAGTTTAATCCACCCTTAATCGTGCTTATAAGGTTTATAACACCTTGAGTTTACAGTTTGTAACATCAGACAAAAATTGTTATCTTAAAACATTATGTAATTTATTTGCATGGTGAAATGTCATTTCTTTGGTCTTTAAACTGTTTTTATTGCTTAAGATAGAAAGTCTCATTCTGTTTGCATATCATTTGGATTAGTATCGCTAATTTATATGAAAACTAGCATTGCTAGGAACTGTTTTAATTTCAGTAGCTTAAATTCCTGTTTGTACATCTCTTGTTGTCCAAAAAGTTTATATATGGTATGGTAGTTCATTCTTTTTTGTTTGATAATATTTGGACGCCTACAAGTTCAAGTTCATGAATTTTTCATATTGCATGCTATGTTTCTGTTATGTATACAACTTGTACTTTAATGAACTTAATGAAACATGAACTTGAGTTGATGAAGGAAGTACTTCAGACAAAAGTAGATTAAGAAACTTAGTAAATTAAACCTTTCTATCAAATTGGAAATTTGCACCTACTCGGTAAATGATAAAAGAAACTAGATAAACACTCATTA
This sequence comes from Echinochloa phyllopogon, assembly GCA_033239725.1. Classification (NCBI taxonomy): domain Eukaryota; kingdom Viridiplantae; phylum Streptophyta; class Magnoliopsida; order Poales; family Poaceae; genus Echinochloa; species Echinochloa phyllopogon. Next base: position 30,797,977 of record BTCW01000014.1, on the reverse strand, counting down.
GGCTAGGGCCGTGCTTTTGCATTCATGTCATCAAACATGTGCTCTTTATGAATCATTCTTATTTATAAATGCTTGTATAATTGAGTTGGTGCACTCATAAGCATCATATATGTCTTTGTGTCATTGCCATACTTGAGCTCACACATATGCATTTCATGTCATTTAGATACCACGCTAGCTGACGGAGACTACAAGCTAGTGGTGGAGTCTGAGAGTGAGCCGCGTGAAGGTAAGGTGCATGTGACCGAGCTTGTCAAGCAAGACCCGAGCCAAAGTTCGGAAGGGCCCAAGGCCGGTGAGGAAGGCAAGCATCGGAACATAATCCTGTTATTGAAAAATATGCAATGGCTTTATTGATTCTTGTTGTTATGCTTGTGCATTTATGTTTCTAGGAGTTGCTTGAAACCTTAGTATGCATGATCCTAGCAAGCTATGTTATGCTTACTAGTATGTTCTTTGAGTGATTGCATGTCACTCACGAGTTATAGGAGTTGTTTTTGCTCTCTTTCATGTTGGAATCATAAGGTCGGTGAACGGGGTCTCATGCGATATTCTTGATTGTGGTGATTGCCCCATTCACAAATGCTTAAATTGTAAAGGCCCGTCAGTAGTTGGCACTGTTGGTCAAGTTTTTGAATGTACTAGCTGCATGCCAGTTTTTTAATGGGGCCGGTGAACTGACGTACTTTTCTTACTCCTTTGCTCGCATTCATGCACATGCCCCCTTTTGTTGTGTGACACTCTCATATCCTCATGGATGAGAGCAGCCTAGTTGTTAACTCCCACGGCAGGCTCTGGGATGTATCGGTGTGGGGACTAGTGTCCGGAACGCATGCGGTGGTGGTGGAGTAGTTGGTTTAAGAGTTGGAAAAACTTGTGATATGTGACCTTCGGGTGTGCATATATTATGTGGTTAGGTTTCCCTTGCAAGGTTTTGAAATCAATTTGAATTGTCCGAACTTCATGGTATATGAAGCTACTTGTTCACTGTGTCATCACGTAGTAACAACTTAAACATGAGCAAAAGAATGAGAAGAATTAATTGGTTGCTTGATGAAATTTATTTGCTACTACTTGTGTGGCTTGAATAGTGCAAACCCTAGATGTTAGCTTGCTGAAATTTAATTTAACATGTGCTAAAACTTGAAAGTAAGTTGAACTATTAGTTGCTCTTTGGCCAAAACAAACCCTGAACCAAAAGCCTTGCATATCTTAGGAGTGTCTTTTTTGTTTTTCTTTATATCGGTTAAGTCTTCCTGAGTATTAGCATACTCAGCCTTGCGTGTGGCTTATTTTTCTGTTGATGCTAGCCTCGAGGAGCAGGTGGCTTCCTTGTCTTGGTCATGTTTGCTTCCGGAGGGTTAGTCTTTCGAGTTTGAGCTGTCCTCTTACTAAGAGGGTCACGGTTGTGTTGATGTCATGTGATGGGCAGCCATGTGATATCTTGTATCGTCGTTTAACTTCCGCTTGTTTTATTTCTGCCACACTCTGAACTTTGGCTTGTAATAACTTAATATTCAGACTTGGTTTGTAATTATATCTAAGTGAACTATGTGGTTGAAATTTGATCTTTGTTGTGATCCCAATGCATTGTTTCAATAGCGAAAGAAGGGTGGTGAATCAGGACCTTATCTGACAGCTTCCTAAATTAATTCGTTTCAAACACCAATGACCCTTGATGCCGCTAATGGGGCGAGGTCTGGTGCCTATTGAACCGAATTAATTTGAGGGACTGCCACACCTCTTCCACATGGCTGCCCTTCCATCTTCATTCAGAACAGGTTGGCTACCATGTCCCTTCTGAAGACTACTTTTAGATCATTTACCATATAAAATATGTGCTTAACATTATGATGCATTGGCTTACCATGGTGGTTTGTCTTCCCTTGGAAATGCTTGCCTTTCCTTCTTACTAGATATTTGGCAGTAAGAAATTGATGATGCCTCCTATACACAGTGTTTCTATAGCATTTCTAGTACACGCTGTCAGTTTCATCTAAACAATGCATGAAGGCCATGTATCCCTTGTTTGTTTGTCATGACAGGTCACTAAGAGCAGACCAATTATTGATGGTTACAAACAATAGGGCTTGTGGGATAAAATCCTCGTATAAGTGCCCATCCCACATACGTACACTATTTTCTGCCACGACAATAAAAGTTCTTCGACCACTGGCCTTAGGTCATCAATGTCATTGCGAGGTTGCTTTGGAGGAAGATTGTATATACATAGAGTCACAGGCCAAGTGCTACATTATCTACTGCTAATTTCACCAAAAGGATTCATGTTGTCCATACTCAAACCAAACCATATGTTCCTTGCATCCCATGCTTGGTCCTCGGAAGTTTTGTTGATTTTTCACCATTTGGACCCATCGGTAGGGTGTCTCAACCTCCTGTCTTGCTTACATTCTTGTTTGGCCACCACATCATATTTTCATGCTCTTTGTTTCTAAAGAAATGGTTCAATTATGGTATTAAGGAGAATACCACAACACCTTAGTAGGAATTCTCTTCCTGGGACGCTCCCCTCCACGTGACTATGCTCATCTCTTCTGATCTTATACGACAATGCACCGCATACTGGACATGCACCCAAATCCTCATACTCCTTACCATGGTACAAGATGCAGTCATTACCAAATGAATATATCTTTTGTACCTCCAATTGTAGAGTGAAAACAACATGCTTTGCTTGGTATGTTGTGGAGGGCAGTTGGTTATCCTTCTGAAGTATCTTCTTTATGAGTTTCAGTAACTCTCCAAATCCTTAGTCGTATATACCATTGTTTACCTTCTATTGCAGCAAATCATGTGTGCTGCCCAGATTTTTCAATCCATCTTCCCAACCCGGGTATAATTTTATTTGTGGTCCTCTAGAATGCGCTAGAACTTCATCCTCTCTATGTCACTTTCAACGGCCTCCTGCGCATCATGGATAGACTTACCAAGACCATCGGTAGGCTCACCGGTAGCCTCATTCACACCTACATCTTCTTTTACCTCATCCACTTAAGTATCATCATCAAAGGCACCAAGAAAGATGTTATCGTCCTCTTCTTCTTTATCATCTTCCATATAAATCCCCTTTTCTTCATGATTTGTCCAATCGAACAAACTTTTCCATGAAAACATTTGCAAAAGGATGGCAGTGTAGGGTCCCTAAAGAAGCATAATTCTTGGTGTTTGCATATTGCACCCACGGGCCACACATGAAACTCTTCTCATTCTTGTTTGCATTGCCACATCCATAAAATAATGCATGCCATCAACAAACTCCTTCGAGTGTCGATCGGCATTGTACATCTATTGTTGGTCCATCTGCATTGTATTATGTAAATTAATATACATTGCACATATGTATCACCAAAATCTATAAAATCCAATGATATACTTTTTAAAAATAATTTAAGCATTATTTGTCTATTCAAAAAACAATCAACAATCTCAAAATTATATATAAATCTTTTTTATCTCATCTGTGTATTAGTATATAAATTAAAAATTAACTATATATGCATGCAACTATCAAAAAAGTTATTCTTGCTTGCTTTATAGATTGTCAAACCAAAAGAGTCTTCTTGCTTTATAGATGAGTTAGTTCTTGATAGAGCAGTGATCATCAGTACTGTCTCGAAGGTGAAGAAGAGCAGAGGCAGGTGCAATTTCTATTTAGAATTAAGGGCATTTCTACTTGGTTATCTAAAGATTTGTAAGGTGTTCGCAGATATATATTCGGCCATTTTGGATCAGCAAATCAAATCACATCAGAAAAGCAAGCAAATAAAATCAAATTAATATGTCGAGTGATGGCAGCATAGCCAAGACAAAGCCAGGCAGCCGGGTTGGTCGACGGATAAGACCTTGGCTTGGATTTCTATATGTGAGCGTGGGGGTGGGATTTGATGGTGTCGCAGGTGTCTGGCCCATAAATAGGGTGAGGATAACCTAAAGGGACAAAGCAGTACCATGGTGCTCCAGTCAATGGCTCCTCTCGCTGCCACTTGGAATCTTGTGTGGTGGCAACAAGAACTAGATCCAAGATGAGGAGTAGACCTCATGGTCTATGCGCAATGATCATGGTGGCCATGTAAAAAAAATTGGCGAGCCCCAAAGCTGGGTTAGCTGCCAGAGCACTGTCGTAGCGCAATCTTGGCCCTCGAGTTGCATGAGCACAATGTCGACAAGGAGCATGTAGCAAACCGACGACATCGATTCAGAGGGATAGCGGTGGCTCAGTTATTTGGTGTGGACGCGGGGGGAGGTGAGCCAAACCATTCATATGCATGGCCACATGCAGGCTGCATAAGCTAGAGATAAAATAAAATGTGCTCCCATAAAGCAAATGTAAGAGGCCTAATCAAACAATGTGTGGGTTGCATTATATAAGGCAAATGACAGCCAAGTATTGGTGAGTTTGTGGATGAATATGATAACTTAGAGATCAGAAGTATCCAAGGTTTTAGCTGAAATTCAACAACTTATTAGTTGTACTGATTTTAAACATTTTTCATCTCTTGCTTGTGTAATATGGCTGCACAATCAGTGTGCAAAGTAGGTTTTTAGTAGCATGGAGCGTCATGAGTTGCTTACTAGTAATTATGCCTACACATAGCTACGGATTAAGGCAATGCTGATATATTATCACTCGGATAGGTGATTAATAGATTGAGATCTTCATTCCTCCTGCTCACGATAATATTCAAAGCAAAAGTAAAATTAATTTACAAAATACAACTGAAAATAATATATCATTGAAAATAAAAAGGATTATGAAAATGCATACTAAAACATAGCACCTATCACTACGATCGCATGAGCATAAGAATCGTAAAAACAGAGCTAAAACATAATAGATATGAACTTCTAAAGGTAGTAAGGGCTTATATGTAAATAAAACTAAGATTTACGATTACGAAAGCTGGTGGGGCCATGTGAACATGTCATGTCCAAGTCAAGCGTCCAGCCCCCAAGCATGCGAAGGGTCTGGCTTGGTCTCATGGACACGCCGAGTCCTTTTGAAAGGAAACATATCGTGTCCACCAATTTCGGATCAAACGGATCATGGATCGTCAATCCCGCTGATTTCGTTGATTAGTTTTGGAGCCATTAGGTCAAAGCGCCATCGCGTTATAAATACGCCATGCCTAGCACTGCCGTTGTCATCTTCTTCATCGCGCCGCACTCTTCACATTCCGCACATTAGCCGTTACATCGTTTCCACCATTGCGCCCAAACGACCTCCGCGTTGTTCCGTTAGCCACACCGATCTTTCCTCGCTGGTGCGTCTGTGGACTCCTGCATACATCCACCTGTCCTATCGCCGTCGCCAAGCCTAACTCATGGCCACGGCTTCCGCCAGCACTTCGTTGCAGATGCCGGAGCAAGAGTTGTGGTAGAACCGCTCATCTCAGCCCAATAAAAGTGTACTTAATTCGCCTTAAATGTGATCCGACACTTCAATTGGCTCAAGATAGCCGTCTGTCGGGTTTTACCCGATACAACCACGTATTTTGAGATCAAAACAAAGCATGCAAATACCCGTACAAAGACGAGCCTAGAGATTACATCAATCCAACTTATTACATTAAGTAGGTTCACTTGCCTTTATTACAAACCGAGTTCAAAAGTAAAGGTTTAGAGTTCAACATAAAGTAGCGGAAACAAACGAGTGCTAAACAACGATACACTTGACATCACGAGGAAGCCTCCCATGATATCATTCACCACGATCCTCGCTAGCCGAGGACTGGTCCCACTCCACGGTCCAACCCGGAGGAAGCTAGCACGGCCAAGTTAGACTAGCAACCATTTCATCTAGAGTACCTGAAAAATATTTTAGCCACAAGCAAGGCTGAGTATACAAATACTCAGCAAGACTTACCCGACAGGTGAAAGACTAAATCACGGACTCCTAGATATGCCAGGCTTTTTGGCTGAGGGGTTTGTTTTGCCAAAAGCGATTACAAAGTGGGTTCTTACATTTAATTTTTATTTTCCATATTTCTAGTAGTATCACCATTCTAAATGAGCACATATTTTCAGCAAGCATGTTGTACAAGGAACTTAAACAACAACATAAATCCAATAACAGGCTCATGTTCAACTTTTTACTCAATGCAGCATAGTGGTCAAGCAGTCTCAGTGGCTGCGAGAGACAGACGATTCGAATCGATTAGTTAACCTTGCAAGGTGGACCTAAACACATGACATGCATGACCATGATGGGTCCACACATTATCAACCGTTCCCTTCAATTCCCAGTTTGTGTACAGAGCCCACAACCCTTGGATACAAGGCCCCGACGGTCCCCGAAACGACGTCGTGCCGTGGCCACACATGTACCCATATGCTGCAGCAAAGGAATCCCATTCCAGGGTTAGCAGGGTAAAGCCACGCCCCGGTTCGATCAGGAACTAGAATTACTGATTACCATTAAATCTCTCAGCATGTGTTTAGTATGTTCAAAGACTTGACCATGAACACTGACACCCTTCGACCTTAGCAAAATTCTTACTAGACAGGCGGGGCACCAATAACCCTCCAAAAACAACTTGCCCATACCCACCCATCATCCTCACAAAAGTAGGGTTGTAAAGGTGGTGATTTTCTCTTATTTCCTCTTTGATGGTGATTGTGTACATATATAAAAGTTTTACATAGTATAACATAAAGAAAACAGAGTTAAAGTACATATGAGTGAGTGGTTTGCATGGATTAAAAGATTATTTGATTAAACAAGTTATCCCATTATCCATTTTTAATCATTTAATCAACTTCTTCAAGTAAAACCTACTGTATTTAGCTCTACTATTTACCGAGCATGGATAACATCGTTAATAATTGACCATTAAAAGTTGGGCTTCATTTACAGGTTAAATATATTACTAAAAATCATTTACTACAGCAAAGCTAGAAACAAAAACAAAAGAAAAACAGTACCTAGGGACATTATTGTTGCGCGATTTTTCTACAGTGAACTAGGCATTTTACCAAGGATTAACATATCCAAAATTCATACCTAAAGCTTCTGTGTAGCTCAATTTATTCACAAGAGTTATATAATATAGAATGATTTTTCATTTACAAACAGCACAGAAAACGTTTGCATATGCTTTGCGAAAAGTGTAGGCCCGGTCTCATAGAACTCAACAAAATTTAGTTTGCATTTTTATGACTTATCTATGATTTTTAATTGATTTTCAGAACTTGTGTCTAACTCAAAAACTTAACTTAGACTTCACATTTCAGTCCCTGGGTTCTTACGTTCAAGTCCCTCCAAGTTTTAAAATTTTACTTAGGGGTCCCTCACCGACCGGCAGCGAGGCTCGATCAATTCCGGTGATGTGGGCCCCTAGGCTTGACTGGATCTAGCCTATGATGATCAGTAGCTCACCCCGAGTCGATTGGGGTAGCTTTCGTGTTCGGAGATTGCTCGATGGCGGCGGTCGATGATGAGACAGTCCTTAGCGGCTCCGGCGAGGTCGAGCCGGCGCCATGGGTGGCCTATGAGCTCGAACAGCAGGTCGGAGAGCTTCGTGAGGCGGAGGGGAGTATGTAGGTGCGCTCTGTTTGGGTTGGGAAGGTTTGGACGGAGCTACCTGTGTGGAGGCGGTGGACGGCGGCGACGACGAATCACAGAGGTGGCTCGGGAGCAGCAAAGGAGCAGATTGGAAGGGTCGGGGAGCTGCGCTAGGTGTCACGGAGCTCCATAATGTGCTTGGATGGAGCTGTGGCGGTGTGGAGTGGCCTGCCCATGACGAGGTGGATCGGCGGCGATGGGGCGGCGGGAATGGCGCTGGCGAGCTCGGGAAGGGCCAATGTATGACTTGGGGTGGATTTATAGCCGGCAGGAGGTAAGGAGGATGCTTCGCGGCTAAGCAATTGGCTTCAGGCGGTCAGCAGGCACAGAGCAGCGTCGGGAGTGCTCGCCAGTGCTAATGGCGCCCTTAGCAGGAGGTTTCAGCCGCGTGGCGAGGTGGAGCTGAGGGAGGCCGATTCGGGCACGGGCGAAGAGGGATCGCGGCACTGGGGAATTGGCTAGGCATTGTTGCTTGCTGTTCGGGCTAGTGCACCATGGTCGGGCGGCGTCGGGGCGGTGCGGCATTGGCCAGAGCCGATTCGCGGCAGGGAATCCTGATCACTGTCGTGCGCGAGTGGATGAGGGCGCGGGCGCGCAAGGCAGGCGGGGCAGCCTGGTGGGCCAAGCTCGAGCGGAAGTGCTGGCGTGTGTATAGAATGTGGCTTGTGCACCGGAGCTGGCTAGCCGGCGGCGTCGTGAACCGCGGCAGTGCAGGGGAGGATGGGGCGCACGGGGAAGAAGATGAACAGGGGAGAGGGGAAGAAAGAGTTGACCAAAATTTGACTTTATTTGGCCCTCGAATTCCAATTGATTTTACTTTAAACCTTCAAAATCTCCCAAAATGAAAGTTGTGCAAAATTTCCTTCCCTACAACTTTCATGTTGGGCGATTTTTGATTTGAGCTCTACAATCGTCAGTACAAGTGTGGTTTTTATATACTACTCAAATAAAGTTGTAATTCAAAAGTTGACTTTACAATGAATTCAAATTTTTAGCTCTAGCTCTGCTTTGGACTTGCTCATATGATAGTTAGACTTATGATATTGATCACTTTATAGTATTTAATATTTGAACGTTTTGTTTTGGTCAAACCTTTGATTTATACATAAAGTCAACCTTCGGTTTGATTTAGGTCAAAACATGGGTTTAAAATTAAATTAGGCTCATGATTAATTTAAATTTTTAAGATCCTTCGTCTGGTTTTTCACAGCCTACCCCCCTTAAAAGAAATCTCGTCCCGAGATTTGAGATAATGGTAGTTGGCAGAATATTGTTACCTTTATGTACAAGAAGAAATCCCCGAAAATTTTTGTTAAGAAAATCTTCTGTTTCCCATGTGGCCTCATCTTCGGTATGATGGTTCTATTGTACTTTAAACATCTTTACCCGTGGATTCCTTGTCTGTCTTTCCTTCTGATCAAGAATTTTGATGGGAACTTCCTCATAGGATAAATCCGGTTCTATCCACACCTCCTTTTGTTCAATTACTTCATCTGGAATTCGAAGACACTTTATGAGTTGGGAGATATGAAAGACATCATGAACAGTGGAAAGTTGATCCCGAAGTTTCACCTGATAAGCCACTGGTCCACATTTCTTAATTATCTCATATGGTCCAATGTATCTCGGGGCCAATTTCCCTTTGACTCCAAATCTCTGTACACCCTTCGTCGGTGACACTTTAAGATAGACATGATCACCCACTTCAAATTGTAAGGGTGTATGTCTTTTGTCGAAATAGCTCTTTTGTCTTTACTAAGCTGCCTGGAGATGTTTTTGAACGACCTTGACCTTTTCTTCTGCTTCAATCACTAAGTCAGGCCCAAACACTTGTCATTCTCTGGCTTGGGACCAACTTAATGGTGTTCAGCACCTTCGGCCAAACAATGCCTCAAAAGGTGCCATTTTCAAACTGGTTTGATAGCTGTTGTTATAAGAGAATTCAGCTAATGGCAAACATTTATCCCAGTGTTTGCCATAATGAATGACACAAGCGCGAAGCATGTCTTCCAGGATTTGATTTACCCTTTCGGTTTGTCCATCAGTTTGTGGATGATAGGCTGAGCTCCTAATTAGACGAGTGCCTAGAGACTCTTGCATTTGTTCCCAAAAGTGAGCAATAAATTGAGCCCCTCTATTGGAAATAATGGTTTTGGGTATGCCATGTAGACTGACAATGCGATCCAAATAGATTTCAGCATAGCGTTTGACAGAATAGGTGGTATGCATGGGAAGAAAATGTGTAGTTTTAGTGAGTCAATCCACTATAACCCAAATGGAATCATGCCTTTGCGAGGTGTTAGGTAACCCAACAATGAAGTACATACTTATGTCTTCCCATTTTCCATGATGGAATAGGTAGTGGTTGGAGAGTACCTGCTACCTTTAAGTGACTCGCTTTAATCCTCTGACACGTGTCACATTCTGACACATATTTGGCAATTTCCCTTTTCATTCTAGTCCACCAAAATTGCAGTCGTAAATCTTGGTACATTTTGTTACTTTCCGGATGAATAGAGAATTTTGAAAGATGTGCTTCGTCCAAGATTTGTTTACCCAGCTTGGGATTCTTGGGGACAACTAAGCGATCTTCAAACCATACAATTCCCTTATAATCTTGTCGGAAACATTTGTAAGAAGAGTCTCCTTGGGATAATTTTTGTTTGATAATTTGAATACATTTGTCATTTAGCTGTGCCATGATTACCTGATCTTGCAAGGTAGGTTCAAGTGCTATATGATTCACTGTGCCTTGAGAAACCATCTCTAAGTTAAGCTTCTGCATTTCTCGGCATATGGTTTTTGAGATCTGCTCTATTGAAAAGCAATGACAATGAGCCTTACGACTGAGTGCATCCGCTACCACATTGGCCTTTCCGGGGTGGTAATGCACCTCCAAATCATAGTCTTTAATTAGTTCTAACCATCTCTGTTGCCGTAAATTAAGATCAGCTTGGGTAAAAATATATTTAAGACTTTTGTGATCTGTATAGATGTTACAATGATTTCCCATGAGATAGTGCCTCCAAATTTTTAAGGCATGAATGACTGTTGCTAGCTCGAGATCATGTGTGGGATAATTTTGCTCATGTGGGCGAAGAGCTCGTGATGCATAGGCAATAACCCGATGTTCTTGCATGAGAACACACCCGAGTCCGGTGCCCGAGGCGTCACAATAGACATCGAATGGCTTAGTGTTGTCTGGCTGAGCTAAAACGGGTGCCGAAGTCAATAGTTTTCTTAGAGTGTGGAAAGCTTCCATGCATTTTTCACTCCATACATACTTCACTCCCTTTTTTAGCAATTCTGTCATAGGTTTAGTAATTTTTGAAAAGTCTGGTATAAACCGACGATAATATCCTGCTAGACCCAGAAAACTCCAAATTTGATGTACGGACGTGGGCGGCTTCCAATCCATTACTTCTTGTACCTTGCTGGGATCAACCACAATACCATTACTGGAAATAGTGTGCCCCAAGAATTTAACACTTTTCATCCAAAATTCACATTTGGAGAATTTAGCATAAAGCTGATGATCTCGGAGACGCTGAAGAACAATGTGAAGGTGTTGAGCATGTTCTTTTTCATTTTTGGAATAAATGAGGATATCATCAATGAAAACCACAATGAATTTATCAAGTTCCAGCATAAAGACTGAATTCATGAGATACATGAAATAGGCTGGAGCATTCGTGAGCCCGAAGGACATAACCAAGTACTCATATAGTCCATAACGAGTGGAGAAGGCAGTTTTAGGAATATCACTTGGTCGGATTTTTATTTGATGATAACTGGAGCGGAGATCGATTTTGGAAAAGACCTTAGCTCCCACTAGCTGATCAAAGAGAAGGTCAATACATGGTAGTGGATACTTGTTTTTGATAGTCACCGCATTGAGTGGCCGGTAGTCTACACAGAGCCTTAGACTATTGTCTTTCTTCTTGACAAAGAGAGCTGGACAACCCCAAGGTGATGTAATCGGGTGAATGTATCCCTTATCCAGGAGTTCTTGGAGTTGTATTTTTAATTCTGCTAGTTCCTTAGGTGGCATTCGATATGGCTGCTTAGAGATAGGTGCAGTGACGGGCTGCAATTCAATGATAAATTCAATTTCCCTATCTGGTGGCATCCCTAGCAAGTCGTCTAGGAATACATCGGCATACTCGCATGCCACCGGTATATCTTCTATTTTGATTTCCATCATTGCATAGGCACAAGTATTGATGCATTTATGAGGTGGTAAATAAAGAGTAGTGGCCCCATGCGTGGGGGAATTGATATCTATAACCCGTGAGGCGATGTCTAAGGTAAATCCATGTTGCATCATCCAATTTACTCCCAGAATAACATCCATGTCCTCAATGCCCAGGATAATAAGATCGGTGGGAATTACTTGACTACCCAATTTGAGTGGCACCCGACGTGTTATTTGATTTGATGCAATTTTCCCACCCGGTGTTGTGATCATGTAAGCACCTTTTGTGTGAGTGAACCCTAGCCCACATCTTCCACAAAACTTTATACTGATGAAACTATGTGATGCTCCTGAATCAAACAAAATAACAGCAGGCTGGTTTTCAATAGAAAAAGTACCCGGCATGATCGTAGCACCCTCAGGAAGGTCAGTGAAAGTCGTGAAGTTAAGCCACCCTTGGCGTACTTGCACCATCAGTTTCTTGCCTTTGTTGTTGCCGTTGTTGGGCTTTGGCCCTTGAGTTTGATTCTGTGGCCGACCCAGGGGGTATTCTCGGGCAAAATGATTCGTACTCCCACAAGTGAAACAACGGTTAACAATTGGGCGAACGGATTACTGCACATTCGGTCTTGGACCATTAGGCCGAGGATTTGGTGGCTGATAATTCCCTGGCTGTTGTGGTGGCCTAAAAGCCCAGCATCCCTGCTGAGGAGGCCTCGAGTAACCTTTGGAGGAGACTACGCACAAATTGATACCTCTGTGGTGGAATACGGATGGTGCTTTCCTCTTTTTCTCAGCACGTTGTGCCATAATACAATCTTCCTGGGTAATGGCTAGATTAACCAACTCATTATAAGTGTTAGCCTTGACAAGGTTTAGGCGTTCCTTGAGCTTGGTATTAAGTCCACGACGGAAATGATCACGCTTCTTAGCATCAATGTCAGCATTATAAGCCGTGTACTGACAAAGATTGTTGAAGGCCTGGGAATACTGCAGCACGGTGCGAGTTCCTTGTGTAAGAGTGAGGAATTCATTTAGCTTCCTTTCCATTAATCCTTCTGGTATATGGTGATCGAGGAAAGAATTTTTGAATTCTGCCCAGGTTACTACATAGTCGGCAGGAAACGTAGTAAAATAACTCTCCCACCACAAACGAGCTCTACCGCGGAGCTGCTATGCGGCATAACTGACCCTGTTTTCATCTGAACAAGGAGCTATCAACAAAGAAAACTTGGATTCAATAGTGCGAGTCCAAGCATCCGTATCAAGAGGCTCTTCAGCTTGGCTGAATATGGGAGGCTTAGTGTCCAGAAAATTGTTGGGAATATGCCCAAGAGCCAACTGGATTCGATCCACTAGTCTTAATGGGCCACAAATGTTGTGAAGCTCATTACCAGGGGAAGGGGTACATTATTTATTAGTCCCATATTGCTAATGGAATATGGTGTGGAGAATTTCATCCAAATAAATAGAACCAAAACCCTCCTGAGAAAGACGAGACTTCCGAGCAATAGTTGCTTTTCTCCCCATCGTGCTCGCGGACCTAGCAGTCTGGTGCACGACGTTTCAATCCTCGTACGTGTGGATACCTCGGAGGTGCTGCGCTTGGAGCACAAGGACGAACCGCACGTGCAGGACCAGACGGACGTAAGCAACTGCACTGCACTGCCACTTCGACGCGTTCGTCTACATCAAGACGGCTTCCGCTGCAACTGCGCGTCTAGTGGTAACAATCTGTGATCTATAACTGCTGCTGTTCCTATTTTTGGGTGAACAAGTTTTTTGTGTGTGCTAGCGTAGCCTCCTCGTAACCCAACAGTGGCATCAGAGCCGTAGCTGTTTCGTTATAGATTCGGATGTATGCATATGGAGATATGCTTGGATGTAGATTAGTCTCTGATCGGTTCGTGATCTTCTCTATGATGGTAGTGTAACGAATTACTCCTACCGGTCGGAATTCCGCCATCGGAGTTAAGTGATACACGTAAACCCAGGCATGGTGAGATAGAGATCAATGTGATTGGTCGGATCGAATTAGGTAAATTGCCGGGCGCGAGAGAAACGGCGGACGGTCCGTAAATTCGGTCAAGAATCTTACAGAGACGTTATCTTGCGTTCCAGAGGGTCGGACGGTCCGCCAGAGCAGGTCGGATAGTCCGCAAGGAAACGGCAGACGGTCCGCAGGGAACGTCGGACAGTCCGGCGAAATTAAAATTTTGAAAACGATCCATCAGAAATGTTTAAGTTTTGAATGTCCTCCCAACTAAATCTTGCACCATCACATGTCTTGTACAATTAGTGGTGGGTCTATGAAATTAGGGTGACACTAGTTTTCCTTGACTAGATGGGTTTGTATCGGATACTTACTCGCATAAAGGGTTGGTTAACTTAGACAAGGTCATCTTAACGGTTAAGGACCTTGGGACATAAAGGTTGGACGCCGAGACATAGAGATGTCAACCAACAACAGAAGTCATATATGATATGATTAGCAAAAGTTGCTTACCGATCTACCATGTCTTCTAGCGGTGATGCTAAAGCTCACTAGTCGACTTGTTAGTTGTGGATCCTGAATCACTAAGTATCAATGGAGGGATATTGATTTTAGTGGGAGTAAATTCCGTTAAATTGTTTAATGTATTTTACTCAGTCATAGATATATTGTCTTAGTATTTTATATTATTTTCTGTTGTAGATCAATGGCACCTAGCACACCGTTTTCTTTGCGTTCGATCCTTGAGAAGGATAAGTTGAATGGAACAAATTATGCGGATTGGATCCGAAACCTTAGAATTGTTCTTAGGGCTGAGAAAAAGGAAGATATTCTAGACACCCCATTACCAGATGAGCCTGGTGATAACGCAACTGTTGCTGAGAAACTTGCTTACAAGAAGGCATGTGATGGTAATCTTGAAGTGAGTTGCCTTATGCTTGCTTGCATGGAACCCGAGCTGCAGATGCAGTTTGAGACAAACCATGAGGCGCATGATATGATCGAGGCACTCAAGGATATGTTCCAAACTCAGGCCAGGACTGAAAGGTTCAATGTCTCAAAGGCCTTTGTGGAAACAAAGCTAGCAGAAGGCGCAGCTGTAGGGCCGCATGTGATCAAGATGGTTGGTTACTCCCAGAGGTTGGAGAAGCTAGGCTTCCCACTTGGCCCAGAGTTAGCCACCGATTTTATTTTAGCATCACTTCCGCCTAGCTTTGGAAACTTCATTTCGAACTACCATATGCATGGGGCGGAGAAGGGATTGAATGAGTTATGTGGCATGCTCAAGACAGCAGAGGCTGACATTAAGAAAAGCGCTAGCAGCAGCCATGTGATGGCCATCCAAAACAGGCCTAACTTTAAGAAGAAGGGCAAATCTTGGAAGAAGAAGGGCAAGGCTAAAGATATGATCTCTCAGCCAAGCCCAACGCCCCAGACTGAGTCTAGACCAGCTGCAGAAAAAGAGGAGTGCTTTTATTGTAAGGAACTTGGTCACTGGAAGAGGAATTGCAAGAAGTACCTGGCTTCTCTGAAGAAAGGCGGTAGTAAGAATACTTCCGCATCAGGTACACTTGACATTAATATTACAGACATTTTTCTCGCTGAATCTTCTATTAATTCCTGGGTATTTGATACCGGATCGGTTGCTCATATTTGCAATTCGATGCAGGGATTAGTAAGAAGTAGAAGCGTGGGAAGAGGCGAAGTTGATTTCCGCGTGGGCAATAATGCAAGAGTTGCTGCTTTGACCGTCGGGACGATGCAACTCCACCTTCCGTCAGGATTTATCATGGAATTGAATAATTGTTATTTTGTTCCTAGTTTGAGTCGAAACATTGTATCTCCCTCATGTTTGATGAAGGATGGTTATACATTCGCGAGTAAAGACAATGGTTGTGTGATCTCAAAGAATGGCATGTTTGTGGCTCTTGCATCCATTGTGAATGGGTTGTTCATTTTAAATCTTGATGATTCACCTATATGTAATATAATTGCTAAAAGGCCTCGGCTAAATGATTTGAATCCTACCTATACGTGGCATTGTCGTTTGGGTCATATAAGTGAGAAGCACATGAAGAAGCTCCATTCTGATGGACTTTTAACTTCGTTTGATTTTGAATCATACGAGACGTGCGAAGCTTGTTTGCTGGGCAAGATGACCAAGGCACCTTTCACAGGTTTTCCTGAGAGGGCGCAAGACTTGTTGGAACTCATACATACTGATGTATGTGGACCAATGAGCACGTCAGCTCGAGGTGGATTTCAGTACTTCATAACTTTCACTGATGATTTTAGTAGATATGGCTATGTCTACTTAATGAAGCACAAGTCAGAGACTTTTGAAAAGTTCAAAGAGTTTCAGAATGAAGTTGAAAATCAGCGTGGTAAGAAAATTAAAGCCTTGCGATCAGATCGTGGAGGCGAGTATTTGAGCCACGAGTTTAGCACTCATCTAAAGAGTTGCGGAATTGTTCCACAGCTAACGCCACCTGGAACACCTCAGAGGAACGGTGTGTCCGAGCGACGTAATCGAACCTTGTTGGACATGGTGCGATCAATGATGAGCCAGTCAGACCTACTGTTATCATTTTGGGGTTACGCTCTAGAAACAGCAGCTTTCACACTAAATAGGGTACCATCTAAGTCCGTGGAGAAGACACCATATGAGATATGGGCTGGCAAGACTCCCAGTTTGTCTTTTCTGAAAATTTGGGGTTGTGAGGTATAGCGACTTCAGTCGGACAAGCTTACACCAAAATCGGACAAGTGCATATTCGTGGGATATCCAAAGGAAACAATTGGATATTATTTCTACAACCGATCAGAGGGCAAAGTGTTTGTCGCTAGGAACGGTGTTTTCTTGGAGAAAGAGTTTCTCAAAAGCGAGAAAAGTAGACAGATGGTGTATCTTGAAGAAATTCGAGATGAGCCTATGAGGCAAGACTTTACGAGTAATGCTAATGTAGCACAACGAGTTGAGGCACCTGTGGTAAGAGAAGAACCGCCACAACCACGAAGGTCGGAAAGGCCACGTCGCGTAACACAGAAAATGAATCTCCTAGTTACGGGAGAGCGTGACATATTGTTGATGGACAACGATGAGCCTAGGACCTATGCGGAAGCTATGATGGACCCAGATTCCGAGAAATGGCAAAGTGCCATGAGATCCGAGATAGATTCCATGGGGCAAAATCAAGTTTGGAACTTAGTTGACCCGCCTGATGGTGTGAGACCCATCGAGTGCAAATGGATCTTTAAGAGAAAGAGAGATGTAGACGGAAATGTTAACGTCTACAAAGCACGACTTGTTGCAAAAGGTTTTCGACAAGCTCAAGGAGTTGACTACGACGAGACATTCTCTCCAGTAGCGATGCTTAAATCTATCCGGATCATTCTAGCAATAGCTGCGTATTTCGATTATGAGATATGGCAGATGGATGTCAAAACAGCTTTCCTCAATGGGAACCTAGAGGAGGATGTATACATGATACAACCCGAAGGTTTTGTCGATCCAACTAATGCTGGAAAAATATGCAAGCTTCAGAAATCAATCTATGGATTAAAGCAAGCATCTCGGAGTTGGAACCTTCGTTTTGATGAGGTAGTCAAAGGGTTTGACTTCCGGCAGAATGAAGAAGAGGCTTGTGTTTACAAAAAGGAAAGTGGGAGCTCTGTTGTATTTCTAATCTTGTATGTGGATGACATATTGTTGATTGGGAATGATATTCCTATGCTAGAATCCGTTAAGACTTCGCTGAAAAATAGTTTTTCTATGAAGGACTTAGGGGAAGCTACATACATTCTGGGCATAAGGATCTATAGGGATAGATCAAGGAGGCTTATAGGATTAAGTCAAGATACTTATATTGACAAGGTGTTGAATCGGTTCAGCATGGAACAGTCCAAGAAAGGGTTCTTGCCTATGTCACATGGCGTACACCTCAGCAAGACTCAGTGTCCTACGACGACTGATGAGCGTGAGCGCATGAGTAAGGTCCCTTATGCTTCAGCAATTGGATCCATCATGTACGCCATGATAAGTACTCGTCCAGATGTCTCATATGCTCTAAGTGTTACGAGCAGACACCAGTCTAATCCAGGTGAAAGTCACTGGACAGCGGTGAAAAACATTCTTAAGTACTTTAGAAGGACTAAAGATGTGTTCTTAGTCTTTGGAGGTGAGGAAGAGCTCATTGTAAAGGGTTACACTGATGCTAGTTTCCAAACTGATCCAGACGATTCAAAGTCGCAATCAGGATTCGTGTTCACGATAAACGGTGGTGCTGTAAGCTGGAAAAGTTCTAAGCAAGATACTGTGGCTGATTCTACAACGGAAGCAGAGTACATCGCAGCTTCGGAAGCGGCGAAGGAAGGTGTTTGGATGAGGAAGTTTCTCATTGAGCTTGGTGTGTTTCCCAATGCATCTAGCCCATTGGAACTCTACTGTGACAACAATGGGGCAATTGCACAGGCTAAGGAGCCGAGGAATCACCAGAAAAACAAACATGTACTGCGGAAGTTTCACCTCATTCGAGAGTTTGTTAAACGTGGTGAGATAAAGATATGCAAAATACATACGGATTTGAATATTGCTGATCCTTTGACAAAGGCTCTTCCACAGCCTAAACATGAATCACACACGAGAGCTATGGGTATTAGATATCATTTAGATTAGCTCTAGTGTGAGTGGACAATGTTTTGTATCTATGACATATTGTTTATTTATTGAATATCCATGAAAGGCAACTTGTATATGATTAGCAATTATGTGAATTGTTTGTGAAACTCTATACTTGTATGGTTATTCAAAAAGTTGTCCCTAATTTGATTAGCACATGTATTAGTTGATGACTATGTTTCACAAGTCATGGACATGGAGATGCCAAACTAATAATGTGGGCACATGTATGACATGGGGCTGGACTGACCCAGTTTGAGACTTGTTTATCTCTTCTTCACAACGCGTATGCTTTGTCCTTAGACCTGAGATTGTCGTATGTACTCAAGATGTGAATTGACCTACTTAGGGACTACCAAACGCTGCTCCGTAACTGGGTAGTTATAAAGGTGGTTTTCGGGTTTGTCAGGAAGCATGCTGTGAGGCATGGTCAATCAAGATGAGATTTGCCCCTCTCTATACGAGAGAGATATCTCTGGGCCCCTCGAGTGATCGGATCAAGAAATGCATGGCCGTGCTAGGTTAAGTGTTAACCTCTTGAAGGATCCGACTCACAGATTCGAGAAAGGGAGGTCTTACTTGGAGTTAGACCAAATATCGTGAGGCAAAGGGAATAGCTTGTACGTGATGTTGTGGTGGTTCGTCTGATATGATCTTTACGTATTCATGGGAGTTGACACGTCTTGCTAGAGGACACTATCAACT
Source organism: Echinochloa phyllopogon (assembly GCA_033239725.1). Taxonomy (NCBI): domain Eukaryota; kingdom Viridiplantae; phylum Streptophyta; class Magnoliopsida; order Poales; family Poaceae; genus Echinochloa; species Echinochloa phyllopogon. Next base: position 30,778,824 of record BTCW01000014.1, on the reverse strand, counting down.
ATTGGAACGAGTAGGAGTACTCGAACCATGTCTATGTGTACGTGAACCCATAGGGTCACACACTTAAGAGGTTTGGAACACTGAAAACTTGCTTATGAGATTGTCTCTAGTGCAAGTGGGAGACTGTTGGGAATATGCCCAAGAGCCAACTGGATTCGATCCACTAGTCTTAATGGTCCACAAATGTTGTGAAGCCCATTACCAGGGGAAGGGGTACATTATTTATTAGTCCCATATTGCTAATGGAATATGGTGTGGAGAATTTCATCCAAATAAATAGAACCAAAACCCTCCTGAGAAAGACGAGACTTCCGAGCAATAGTTGCTTTTCTCCCCATCGTGCTCGCGGACCTAGCAGTCTGGTGCACAACGTTTCAATCCTCGTACGTGTGGATACCTCGGAGGTGCTGCGCTTGGAGCACAAGGACGAACCGCACGTGCAGGACCAGACGGACGTAAGCAACTGCACTGCACTGCCACTTCGACGCGTTCGTCTACATCAAGATGGCTTCCGCTGCAACTGCGTGTCTAGTGGTAACAATCTGTGATCTATAACTGCTGCTGTTCCTATTTTTGGGTGAACGAGTTTTTTGTGTGTGCTAGCGTAGCCTCCTCGTAACCCAACAAAAATCCTTATAAGTCGCCACTCCGGGAGGATTGCCATTGTGGCCACCCCTCTGTTGTTGTTGTCCTTGGACCAATTGTCGTAGTAAGTCTACTTGAGCAGCCATGAAAGTCTCAATGTAGGGTGGGTTCTGTCCAATCCCTCCTGCTCCATTAAACCATTGTGGTGTTTGTCGTGTGGGACCTACCATCTGAAATTTAAAGCCTTCTCATTAGCCCAAAAGATCCCAATAATATCTAATACTTCATCAGGTAAATGAGAGGCATTAATGAACTGTCCTAAGCCCATAGTAAGTTTTGGACAGAATATTGAAGTTTGTAATTAAATTTTTAGCTTCCGTCCTACATACCCAAAAAATTTCATCTTTCTGCTGTAGCTAGAAAACTTCAGCATCTTTAAGTTTGGCATTCAACTTAGAACCCATTCCCATGATTAAGATGGACCAAACTGTATTCTTATACTTGGATGTTCGACTGAAAATTTTCAGTGGACATAACTCTAGTATTTGGTGCATAATTTTCTGTAGAATGGTCAAATGATTCTAAATTTTTGTGAGCAGACAGCCTACATGGTTTGCTCCAAATTTGGTATTCATGTCTGGATGAGATTCAAACACTAAGATGACAGAGTGACTCATATATTGTCCTGCTATACTGCTGTTTGTTCAGAAAACTGCACTTCAGGGTTTTTGGCATAACTTATTCTAGATTACTCCAATGATGCTGAAATTTTGGTACTAAATATATTGCATCATGAACAACAACTTTGGTATTCGCACCCAAACCCAGATTTGCAAGGAAACATCACTAGCAACATCAACTTGTTTTCAGCTGTAACTAAGACAGCTCCATTACGATTACATCTAGAAGTTCCTCGGGACAGACCCCGTTATCAAATAGTTACATCCACGTGCACTAATTACAAAAGGAGTCACTCAACTCTAAGTTAGCCTAAATCACCACTGTCCAAAAGCTAGGCAACTTATGAGGAGTTTGTGCACTAATTGCTAACCATATCTAGAAATCATCTAGATTGCCCACCGAGGAGAGACTACGTCCAAGGGAGTGATTTGCTTCACCCTCAAAGTCAATATCTGATATGCCCTCAATCATCTCAGGTTCCTCCCCATCCAAGTTCATAACTTCAGGAGGGGCTTGCTGTGCCTGATGCATCTGCAGCTGAATATTCTCCTCCTGTATATCAGCCAATTCTACTTGCAGGTCATGGAATTGATCTTGTAGTACATCCACCATTTTGATTCTCTCATCTAAATCATTTCTAAGGCCATCTACATCCTTTTCTAATTCTACAATTCTTGTGGTCATTTCCTGGACTTGGGCTTCCTGATTGTTTCCCATCATCAGATTTGCTTGTGCCAAGTCAGAGAGACTTGCAATGGCCGCACTTTGGTGGGCCTGCAAGCGATACAATGCATTCGTGCACCTTGTAGATGTGAGTATTGTTTCTTGGGGGCACAGATACCCTTGCAACTCCATGTGGCCGATTCGGTCCAGCCACATCATTTTCATTTGCAGCAGGAAACAGCCCTATGGGTGCGACTGCTACCACCAATGGGTGATAGCTGCAGAAGTTTGTTAGCGCTGTAAGCGCTGCTGTTTCCCATGCATCTTCCAATTGATACCCAATGACCTCTAAATTCAGCAAGGGCCATTCAGGGTGAACGGGGTGTGGTGGCACGGTTAGCTGTACATGACAGCGTGGTACCCCAGTTCTTCATATGGGCGCCCAATGTAGTATGGCGGAATATTGTATCCCACCGAACTGAGCGTATCCCACAATATGGTGGGGAACCCTTCCATGTAGAGGCAATTTGAATGAACACGTCCCTCAAGATCAAACTCAAAGACTACTTGATTGTCCATCTGAAATTAACAAGACCAAAAATGTGAGATATGGCATGTCAAGCGGTGTTTGGAAGAGTTGCTCAATGCCTGGACAGTAAGGAATTTGCTGGAGATATTGTTGTTCATCAATGCCCATTTTCTTGGTCAAAGCATTACTTATGTATTCAAGAACATGATCGTTATTTAAACATGTCTTTAGGATATCACATTCTATGCATTTATCCATTTTAGCATTTTCTGAAACCTTCAGACAGACAGGGTGCTACTGTTTTGGCCATTACTCTTAAATTCTTCATCCAATTGACACCAAATTTTGACAGAAAGTAGATATTTCACACACAAACAACTTTCATGTTGATCACTTTTACCAGAAATGAGACTTTGATGGCCGTAAATTTAAAATTCAGAGACATTTTAAGCACAGCAATCGATTCAGCACTTCTCTGAAAATTTTCAGACAGATGTACTGTTAATGTTTTAATCATAACTCCTAGATTAGTTATCCAATTATTACAAACTTTTGACAGAAGTTAGACAACTTTATTACAAACAACTTTCATATTCATCATTTTTACCAGAAATAAGTTTTTGGGAGTGAAAATATTAAAATACAGAACTATTTTGAACCTGACACATTTCTGGGTGTTTTACAAATAAAGAAGTTTGGTTCCTATCTTGCTCAAGATGAAGCTTATCACAACACGGTTTTATTTCTGCGAGTTTCTGACATGCAGCTAACATTTAAGACTTAAGGCTAGTGCTAACGCATAAACCTCATGTGTATTTAATTTAATTGAACAGGCAATGACTTGGTTAAATCACTGTACAGTTGCTGCTAGACTGATGATTGACTTTACATGGTAATTTAGGGGCAACCAACTTCATAATTCTGTAGATACAACTAGAGGTGCAAACATACCATTTTATATATACCAACAATACTGAGTACTAGATGCAGGTAGATGGGGATAACTTCAGCTAAGTTCCAATTATTCAAAATCAACAGTCAAAGTTAACCATTCATGTGTCCGACAATTGGTGCTCCTTGAAAGAAAATTCGGACATGTACTTTGTATTTTTAGTCTAATGCTCGACTTATTGGACCAAAATGCTCAAACTTTCTACCACAGTCGTATAATTTGATTCTAAACATGCTCCATTGGCAACATTTCCCAAAAATGACTTGTGGTGGACTGACAACAGAAATTTAGACTTGGTCTTTGGGTATGGAATATATAATAGCTTTTACTTCATAGCTTGGCCACTATAGTTTACCCATGGTTTCATTTGAATTACCAGCGAGTTTTAATGCCTGCTGATGATTACCCTACTTGTCCTCTCAAGAACCAGATATCCAAATAAATTTGGATTTAGTCGTTTATGTCGGTGGCAATTATACGTCACTCCCTATAATAACTAGCCGAGTCATTATTCATTCTAAGACTAACGTAGTTAGTGTACCTACATCGAAAACAAGATATATCCGCTTGAACCTTTCGTGCCAGCACTCACGAAAGCATCCACATTCATTACCATTCACTATAGTGTGTTCAACGCTGCATGGACAACATCCATATGTTCCTGACCCGGGCAACATATTAACAACCCATGGATGCACCGCATGCCAAAATGGGTCCGATTTTGATCATCGGGGGATCACTGCAGCCTTATCACCTGCAGCCGGTGGCGACAAGCTGTATTGAATTGAGCTTAAGTCGCATCCTGTTGCGCACCACGCGATAGGATAGGCGCCCATATGAAACACGTGCGCAAGCCTAAACGACTACAAGTACCAGAAAGCTCACCTACTTACCCAGGCGTAGGTGCATCGTTACATGAAAGTAAATTGCTTGAAAGTAAATGTGTTGGAAGTCAGTTCATATAAGTTAGTAGCCACCTGATTATTCCCATAATCCCCTAGGGCTTCACACTCTATCTCTTTCCTTAACGATACAATGTTTTTGGAAAATCTCAACTTTTGTGGGCAAATTTTATCAAAATAAGTGTTTTGAGGCTTGTTGCTTTCTCTGGTGTACGCTCCGCTCATCTCAGCCCAATAAAAGTGTACTTAATTCATCTTAAATGCTATCCGATACTTAAATTGGCTCAAGATAGCTGTCTGTCGGGTTTTACCCGATACAACCATGTATTTCAAGATCGGAACAAAGCATACAAATCCAGTACAAAGACGAGCCCAGAGATTACATCAATCCAACTTATTACATCAAGTAGGTTCACTTGCCTTTATTACAAACCGAGTTCAAAAGTAAAGGTTTAGAGTTCAACATAAAGCAGTGGAAACAAACGAGTGCTAAACGATGATACACTTGACATCATGAGGAAGCCTCCCATGACATCATTCACCACGATCCTCGCCAGCCGAGGACTGGTCCCACTCCACGGTCCAACCCGGAGGAAGCTGGCACGACCAAGTTAGACTAGCAACCATTTCATCTAGAGTACCTGAAAACAAATTTAGCCACAAGCAAGGCTGAGTATACTAATACTCAGCAAGACTTACCCGATGTTGGCACTTCTTACAATCCAATATCAGAATTGAGAATCCTGGTACTGGGGTAAGGAGTGTTTCAGTATGGCTTAGTAAAATATAGAAATATTCTACAAGCGCACAGAAACACCGCTGTAGCACTTCACCTAGGAGTATCCTGAGGTATCGTAATTTATATTTCCGCAGGGAAGCTTTGGCAAGATTACTAGTGAACAGATATTCGAGACTATCAGAGGAGGGTACACGACTAGACAAGACAGGGGATAACGGTATTGGATAGGAGTGGATATACCGGACACACAACTCAAGGGATACTTAGGTAAGGGAGAGAAGAGATAGATAGCTGGGAGGACAACGAGAAGAGATAGAGGACTCCTGGATTCTTTATCTACCTATGTCACTCTAGCTTAGAGATACAGCGGCTACAGAACCAGCACTAGGAGATCTGGGATAACTCTAATGTCTTAGCTTCGGGACAAGGGAACCGGTGAACACAAAGAAAGGGATGAGAAGGGGTGCCGCTATTTCCCAACTGGGGAATCCTACAGACCGGAACTAACGTGATGGGCTACGAAGACCGAAAGGGCTGTCACTACCTCCCGGCTACCACCTCCGTTGCGACGGGAATAAACTAAGGCCACTGACTAGTCTAGGAACCACTTCTACAGTAGACAACGACTACTTACTCTGCTAGCAAGAGCAAGCAACCTTGTCAATACTCTTAGTGACAGTTCACCTCCAGTATCAAGCAAGATCGAAGAACCAGCCAAGACAAAGACTTAAACAAGACTACAAGCACTAGAACTATAACTGACTATAGTCTAAACAAGATATACTTGCAACTAGGATAAAGTAGAAGCAAGATATAAATGACAAAGGCAAAGTGATAAAAATAACTATATTGATACTCAATGTCTTACAAAAGGAAAAGTAAAAGATACAAGAGCTATTACCAGAGCTTCTGAAGACGACTCCGGAACCTCCGAGGCAAGCTCGACTCAACTCTAACTCCCAACTAAACTATCCTAACTCTACTGGAATGAAAGTGGAAATCAGCTCCTTGGCTTGGTGTGTGTTTACAAGTGAAGTGTAAGGTCCTATATATAGTGCTCCAGGGTCGGTTCAGGTAGGGTAACGGCCAAGGGAGGGGGCAGAGGAAGTTGCCGGCCGTTTCGGCCGAGAGGGTCGGTTCGGCCGAACCCTGGCGTTCAGCCGAACGCCCGATCCACCGCCTTAGCCACCTACGGCCGAGATGCATCCCCTGGAGTCGGTTGGGCAACTGGGGGCGGTTCGGGCGAACCCCCCAGTTCGGCCGAACTGGGCTGGGAGCCCAGGCCCGCCCCCCTGCATCGCCTTCGGCTCTGGGTCCCTCCTGGGCCGGCCTCTACTGCTTGGACTTGTCTTGATTCGGCCCAGGTTGACGTGTCGGTGCTCCGGGACGTGTTGGCGGTCGTCCACGTGTCGTGCATCGTGTTTGCTTGGTCATCGGTGACGTGGACGGCTCCCGGTGGTCTGTACGGCTAAGGGGGGTAACCGGCCGAACGGAGTCGTTCGGCCGATTCGGTCATTTTCGGCCCCAATAACGCGTATTTGTCGTAGTTGTACCTACACAAGTGACACTCACCAAAACTCATGGAACTTTATTAGAAATAAAACCTAAGTACATGGAATGTTGCATATAACCTCATTTATTCCCGAGTATTGGTGGTCGGATTTGGGCTGTAACGACCGCCAACACCCGACAGGTGAAAGACTAAATCACAGACTCCTAGATATGCCAGGCTTTTTGGCTGAGGGGTTTGTTTTGCCAAAAGCGATTACAAAGTGGGTTCTTACATTTAATTTTTATTTTCCATATTTCTAGTAGTATCACCATTCTAAATGAGCACATATTTTCAGCAAGCATGTTGTACAAGGAACTTAAACAACAACATAAATCTAATAACAGGCTCATGTTCAACTTTTTACTCGATGCAGCATAGTGGTCAAGCAGTCTCAGTAGCTGCGAGAGACAGATGATTCAAATCAATTTGTTAACCTTGCAAGGTGGACCTAAACACACGACATGCATGACCACGACGGGTCCACACGTTATCAACCGTTCCCTTCAATTCCCAGGTTGTGTATAGAGCCCGCAGCCCTTGGATACAAGGCCCCAACGGTCCCCGGAACGACGCCGTGCCATGGCCGCACATGTACCCATATGCTGCAGCAAAGGAATCCCATTCCAGGGTTAGCGGGGTAAAGCCACGCCCCGGTTCGATCAGGTACTAGGATTACTGATTACCATTAAATCTCTCAGCATGTGTTTAGTACGTTCAAAGATTTGACCACGAACACTGACACCCTTCGACCTTAGCAAAATTCTTACTAGACAGGCGGGCCACCAATAACCCTCCAAAAACAACTTGTCTATCCCTGCCCATCTTCCTTATGATTCCTTCATAAGTAAAGCAAGAAACTCCTATAACTCGCAAGTGACAGGAAATCACTCGACTTCTACCGGATATTAGTTTAGCGTAGCCAATAGCGACCCATACACTAGTAATCAACACATGGAAACTATGGATATGCAACTATGGTTCCAATCAACTCCTACACTTAAATGCACAAACATAAGTACATAAAAGTATTGCATGAATTTTTAGAGAAAACTGGGTTATGCTCCGGGGCTTGCCTTCTAGCTCAAAACAAGCCTTTGGCTCTTCCGAAACTTGGTTCGGGTCTTGCTTAGTCTCGATCACGTTCAATGTTCCGTCTTGTCCCTCGCTTTCTGGCACGAGCGTGTAATTCCCGTCAGCTAGATTAGTATCTACACGAAATGCATATGCATAAAGATCTCATTGATTTGCTTGACTGAGCTAAACATTTATGTAAACTGAAATTCATATTAAGAGGGTTTACTTGTGACCATATTCACCAAACTGAAATTCATATTAAGAGGGTTTACTTGTGACCATATTCACCTAGATAACAAAACGACTTTTGTTATACTCACAAAAGTAGTGTTGTAAAGGTGGTGATTTTCTCTTATTTCCTCTTTGATGGTGATTGTGTACATATATAAAAGTTTTACACAGTATAACATAAAGAAAATAGAGTTAAAAGTACATATGAGTGAGTGGTTTGCATGGATTAAAAGATTATTTGATTAAACAAGTTATCCCATTATCCATTTTTAATCATTTAATCAACTTCTTCAAGTAAAACCTACTGTATTTAGCTCTACTATTTACCGAGCATGGCTAACATCGTTACCGATTGACCATCAAAAGTTGGGCTTCATTTACCGGTTAAATATATTACTAAAAATCATTTACTACAGCAAAGCTAGAAAAGAAAACAAAAGAAAAATAAAACCTAGGGACATTATTGTTGGGCGATTTTTCTACAGTGAACTAGGCATTTTACCAAGGATTAACATATCCAAAATTCAGACCTAAAGCTTCTATGTAGCTCAATTTATTCACAAGAGTTATATAATATAGAATGATTTTTTGTTTACAAAAAACACAGAAAAAGTATGCACATGATTTGCGAAAAGTGTAGGCCCAGTCTCACAGAACTCAACTAAATTTAGTTTACATTTTTATGACTTATCTACGATTTTTAATCGATTTTCAAAGTTTACTGCCTCTAACTCAAAAACTTAACTTAGACTTCACATTTCAGTCCCTGGGTTCTTACGTTCAAGTCCCTTCAAGTTTTAAAATTTTACTCAGGGTCCCTCACCGGCCGACAGCGGGGCTCGATCGATTCCGGTGATGTGGGCCCCTAGGCTTGACTGGATCTAGCCTATGATGATCAGTAGCTCACCCCGAGTCGATTGGGGTAGCTCTCGTGGTCGGAGATTCCTCGATGGCGGCGATCGGCGATGAGACAGTCCTTAGCGGCTCCGTTGAGGTCATGCCGGCGCCATGGGTGGCCTACGAGCTCGAACAGCAGGTCAGAGAGCTTCGTGAGGCGGAGGGGAGTATGTAGGTGCGCTCTGTTTGGGTTGGGAAGGTTTGGACGAAGCTACCCGTGTGGAGGCAGTGGACGGCGGCGACGACGAATGGCAGAGGTGGCTCGGGAGCAGTAGAGGAGCAGATTAGAAGGGTCGGGGAGCTGCGCTAGGTGTCAGGGAGCTCCATGATGTGCTTGGATGGAGCTGTGGTGGCGCGGAGTGGCCTTCCCACGATGAAGTGTATCAGCGGCGATGGGGCATCGGGAATGGCGATGGCGAGCTCGGGAAGTGCCAATGTATGACTTGGGGCGGATTTATAGCCGGCAGGAGGTAAGGAGGAGGCTTCGCGGCTAAGCAATTGGCTTCGGGCGGTCAGCAGGCACGGAGTAGTGTCGGGAGTGCTCGCCGGCGCTAATGGCGCCATTAGCAGGAGGTTTCGGCCGCGTGGCGAGGTGGAGCTGAGGCAGGGCAATTCGGGTGCAGGCGAAGAGGGACCGCAGTGCTGAGGACTTGGCTAGGCATTGCTGCTTGCTGTTCGGGTGGGTGCACCATGGCCGGGCGGCGTCGGGGCGGCACGGCATTGGCCGGAGCCGATTCGCAGCATGGAAGCCTGATCACTGTCGTGCGCGAGTGGGAGAGTTGGCCGGCATGGTCGGCTCGGGTGCGCGGTGCGGCGGGATCGCGGACGAGGGCGCGGGCGCGCGAGGCAGGCGGGGCAGCCAGGTGGGCCAAGCTTAGGCGGAAGTGCTAGCGTGCGTGCGGAACATGGCTTGTGCACCGGAGCTGGCTGGCCGGCGGCGTTATGAACCGCGGCGGTGCAGGGGAGGACGAGGCGCGCGGGGAAGAAGAGGAACAGGGGAGAGGGGAAGACAGAGTTGACCAAAGTTTGACTTCATTTGACCCTCGAATTCCAACTGATTTTACTTTAAAACTTCAAAATCTCCTAAAATGAAAGTTGTGCAAAACTTCCTTCCCTACAACTTTCATGTTGGGCGGTTTTTGATTTGAGCTCTACAATCATCAGTACAAGTGTGGTTTTTAAATAATACTCAAATAAAGTTGTAATTCAAAAGTTGACTTTACATTGAATTCAAATGTTTAGCTCTAGCTCTGGTTTGGACTTGCTCATATGATAGTTAGACTTATGATTATGATCACTTTATAGAATTTAATATTTGAACATTTTGTTTTGGTCGAACCTTTGATTTATACATAAAGTCAACCTTCGGTTTGACTTACGTCAAAACATGGGTTTAAAATTAAATTAGGCTCATGATTAATTTAAATTTTTAAGATCCTTCATCTGGTTTTTCACAATAGTCCCATTGGGGGAAGTCACGCATGACCAAGGCCAAGCTCGAGGCCATGTCCAGGCATGACGTGCTACCTCCGAGGGGCACCGGGGAATGGAAGGCGCCGGGCAAGGAGAAGCGGCCCTACGGGGACACCGGTGAGATCGCCTGCTTCTCCTACTTCGTTGAGCGCGGGTTCAGAGACCTGATCTATGACTTCTTTTGTGGTCTTCTTCATTACTATGGTCTGCAGCTTTCCCATCTCAATCCAAATTCCATCTTGGATATATTTTTCTTCATTTATTTGTGCGAAGCATATCTGGGGATTGCTCCCCATTTCAATCTGTGGAGGTACTTGTACCATGTAAAGGCCATTGGCAGTGGAAAGCATTGCGATGGCCCCACCCGGGTTACCGGTGGGGCAGGGTTCAGTCTTTGAGTCGGCTTGGTGAAGAAATACTTTGATCTCGAGCTAAATGACACCAACAAGCACTGGTGTCAGGAATGGTTCTATATGAAGGACCATCCACCAATGTTGCCGTGGACGACAAGTTTTCCTCCAGAGGAACGTGATTCCTAGAGAGAGATGCCCAGTAAGGCGGATCAAGTGGAGGTGGAGGAATTGCTTGCCAAGATCGACATCCTGAAGGCAGCTAGACTCACTGCTCCAGCCGTGGTAATCTCCTTTGTGACCCGAGCGATCCAACCGATCGAGGAACGAGTGCAACCCCACGTATGAGCTCACTGGTCAGAATGATCCGACCCGGGAGCACAACAGGATGCTTCACTGGGAGGAGGTGCACGAACGGGTGGGGCGCATCATGAAGGGCGACATAAACAACAAGGGCACTCCTCACCTTTTCCATCCGATGTACCTTCCAGATCCAGTATGTATCACACTGTCGAACACTTGTTTCATGGATCCTGAATTTTTGTATGTCTTGATGCTGAATTATTGGTGAATTGCAATTCTGACACTTGTAGGAGGTGACTAATCGGTACTTCAGCCCAACTCCTCTACCTACCAACTCCAACCGGTAGGAGAAGGTGATTGTTGGCGGTCGTTACAGCCCAAATCCGACCACCAATACTCGGGAATAAATGAGGTTATATGCAACATTCCATGTACTTAGGTTTCATTTCTAATAAAGTTCCACGAGTTTTGGTGAGTGACACCTGTGCAGGTACAACTATGACAAATACACGCTATTGGGGCCAAAAATGACCGAATCGGCCGAACGACTCCGTTCGGCCGGTTACCCCCCTTAGCCGTGCACGTCACCGGGAGTCGTCCAACGAATATCAAGCGAACACGACAAATGACATGAGGACGGCAGCCATCTCTTCCTGGGCCACGACCACATCACCTCTGGGCCATAAACACATGAAGCCAATCACCAGGAGGCAGCCCAGAAGGCCCAGAGAGCAAAGGCGACGCAGGGGAGGGCCGGCCACGGGCCAGGCCCGTTCGGCCGAACAGGTCGGTTCAGCCGAACCGACTCCCCTGCCCAAACCGCCTCCAGGGGCGAAATCCTGGCCCTTGGTAGCCAGGTCAGTGCATCCCTCAGTTCGGCCGAACCGGGGAGTTCGACCGAACCGAGATCTTCGGCCGAACCGCCTCCCTGCCGCCTCCAGCTGCCTTGGCGGTTACCCTGCCTACAACCGACCTTTGGAGCTATAAATAGAGGGTCACACTTCACTTGTAAACACACACCACTTGGGAGCAAGTCTCCAATTCTCCACTTTCAAGATGTAGAGTTAGGCTAGTCCAGTTGGGAGTTAGAGTCAGGGTCGAGCTTCGCTCGGGGTTCCGGAGTCGTCTTCTGGAGTTCTGGTAAAGCTCTTGTATCTTTTCCTTTTCTTTATGTTCGACTCTGAGTAATCAATATATTTCCTCTGTATTTACTTGAGCTATTTGTTCTGCATTTATTTCATGAGTAATTGTGGAATGTCTAGCCTTGGTTATAAGCTGTTGTAGTCTGGTTCTATAAGTTCTCTCTTAGTCCTTTGTCTTAGCTGATTCCTCGTTTCTGTTCAATACTTGCGGTGAATTGTCACTGGGGTATTGACAGGATTGCTTGCTCTTTCTAGAAGAGTGAGTAGTTACTGCCTAGCGTAGGTGTGGTACCTAGTCTAGATGGTAACCTTGGTTTGTCCCCGTCGCAACGGAGGTGGTAGCCGTGAGGTGGTGACAGCCCTTTCGGTCTTCGTAGTCCATCACGTTAGTTCCGGTCTGCAGGCACCCCGTAAGAGCACGGAGTTTGTGGCACCCCTTCTCATCCCTTTCTGTGTGTTACGGGCTCCGTCCCCGATGTTGAGATAATAGAACTAGGAAGAGAACCATAGATGTCATTCTTCATGCTAGCCGTAACCCTTGCCAGAGGTATCTCAAGGCCAGTGGAAGTATATAGGAATCCTTTCCTGTCTCATTGTTCTCCCACTAGCTAGAACGCTCTCCTATCTCTATCCTGAACTTCTCCCTGTATGTGTCAACTGAATAACACTCCTATCCTATCCTTTACCCCCGCCTTGTTAGCCGGTACTTTAATTAGTAGTTACATCCTTGTCAATAGTCGATACTCTTTATCCAATGCTTCCCTGCGGAAATATAAATACGATACCTAGGAATACTCCCGGGTGAAATGCTACATCGGTATCCGTGCGCTTGCGGATTTATATCTGTATCGTAAGAATACCAATGAACACTACTTGCATCATTACTGGGATTGGCAATCCTAATAGTGGACCGTAAGAAGTGTCAACAAGCATTTCTGGCGCCGTTGCCGGGGAAGCAATTGGCGAAAGATATTGATGATTGACATTGGTGTCTACTAATTTAATCTACCGCTAGCATTAGCGGATCACCCCTGTTTGCTTGAGTTTGTTTCAAACAGGAGGAAAGCAGAGAGCCCAGGGTGCCCGATCATGCAGGATTTATCAATGTATGCCCCTGTCTACTGCAATGAGTACTGTACGGAAGCTTCTGAAGAAAATTTGCAAAGGTATGTGTTCATACATATACATATTTTATCATAACCACGTGCAGAATGGAAGAAAGATCGTCATCAAGGAAGAAAAAGGAAATCAAATGTGACGGACGAATGACACTGCATCACCGCAATTCCGTCTCAAATTGTTGGTAATGGCAAGAAAAATCAAGGTATGTGAGATAGTCTAGCTCTTAGACTTTAAATTTTGAGCTTTATCCTTTAAATTGTTGCATTATCCACTGCATGATTGCATTGAATCACTTAATTTAGGAATTCATGCATACTATTTCCCCATTTTTTCCCAATTCACTTCATATTTCCCATTCTTGCATTTGCATTCATTCGCCCCATCACTGTTTTGCATAAAAAAACACTAAAAGAAAAATAAAATAAATATCCAGCGACCACTAGTGTTAGGCCAAGGTGTCTGTATGTCTGCAAGCCTTAATCCAAGGCTAGTGGCCAAACATAACCTGGCCTGGCCAGTTTTCGCTTGTCCTTTGCGCTTTGCGCGAGAGAGGAGGCAAACTCTACGCCTCCACTCCTTTGCCTCTCCACTTGCTTGTTTTTGGGACCCATTGTTTCAACATTCGCATACAAGCTAGTTCCGCGGCATTCCACTAGTTGGTATATTTGAGTGCCGATCCCCTTTGCCACATCCATAACCGTGTATCCGTACACGGAAACATCAACGCGGAGGAGGACTCAGCCAACTTCGTGCAGTCACGTTGGCATTGTAGCATCACCGCTGCATCAGTTCTGAAAGTATTCATCATCAGATGCCAACGGTAGGCACGCTCAGGTACGTGAAACGGTTTTTGCTTTTTACCTAAATTAAAAGCAAAGTTCACCAATGGCCATATGCTTATCTCCATGTGAATATTTCAAGGTGTTTCCATGCCCCCTTCATCTATTGCGGTTTGCTCGGGTTTGACTGTGTTGCTAGCTAGAATTTATTCATAAGCTCTTTAAATTAAGCATGGTGCTTAGGTTAATTAGCTTGCTTTAATCGAACTAGACATGGTGTCAAGTTTGATTAATGAACCTTTAAAGTAGTACTTCTATGGATATTGGTTGTATGTGTAGACTAACCCCTACAGAAAAAAAAATCAAAAAAAAGAGAGAAGGGGGAGTCCCAAAATATACTTCACACCGGATATGAAGGCTAAGGATACAGTTGAAGCCCAGGGTGGACAATCATTCCAGGTATGCACATATTGCAGTAAATTATAAGTAACCTGGAACAGGAAGTTGCATCATCCGAGACATTCTCTCCAGATCGGACGGTGACAAGAACAATTGAAGACAGGAGAAGTCCCGCTCGCGGACTTAAAAGCTGAGCTCTCGCCGCGAGGAAAACCGGTATGTATCCCATATTTCCCTTCCAATTTTATTTCCTTCATTTCATTTGCATGTTTCCCTTTCCAAAATAAATGAACCACTTGAGTAATTAAATTGAGAGAGAGTAGAAAATTTTGCAAGCTTGGTTAGAAATAATTGGACACATGCTGAAATTTAATTAGAGAGGGTGTAATTTGTAACTTTCTTCAATTTCACCCCTTCTAGAACATCTCCAATTTTTTACAATCATCACCAACCAGCACCAAGCATGTCTACCCCACTAAAATGGCTGCATACTCACCAATTATCACAAACATGGCAGCATGGGGGTGACTCTACTAAAACCAACTTTGGTCATGTCAAGTTTGCATCTTACCTACCACTAAAAACCACTCACATGACCTTGGGAATTGTTGGCCACACAAAATTTCGTGGAATCAAAATAAGGGGAGGTGCTCCACTCAGGGAGGAGTGGCCTGGCCACCAGGGCCTGGTTCGCCCGAACCACCCAGTTCGGCCGAACTAGGGACCTGCCTCCCCTCGGCCTATAAATGCTGGTGCGTCTCTTGCTTGCTCTAACACACTCATACACTCTGAAAAATTTCTGTTAGAAGCTCTTCCTCTCTCATTTCTTGCTCTAGCTTTTGCTCAAGTCCTTCCCAAAGTTCTTGCTCAAGTTTTGGTTCACTTGCATCACTAGAAAATCCCAAAAATATTTTGCTTTTGTTGCGATCTTTGTGCTGAAATTCTGGACGATTTTGTGGTGGTCACCGACACCCACAAGAACGACTAACCTTTTGTGGTGGTTTTTATCCCCGCAAGAACGACTAACTATCTCGAACGACTGACTTGATTTTCTTGTGCTAACCATATATATTCAGTCCTTCGGGTAGTTGTTGTTGCACTAACCTTTTGCAGGAATCATGTCGAAGTTCTTCACGTCGCTCCGTCGTTCCGCCCGGCTAGGCCGACGATCGGACGATGCTGGGAGTTCCCCAGCTCCGTCCCGAGGCTCGAGCCGGATGGACACGGACGAGTACGGAGCAGCCGGCTCGAGATGGGGCCATGCCACGCCCCCGGCCAGGCAGCTCCTGAGCGAGAGTGACATCAATCTCAGGACAGAACGGAAGCAGAACACCTTCAACGAGCTTCGGTTGAAGGAGTTCGAGCACACCCGTGTGTTTGAGCAAGACTTGCTCAGGGACACGGGGATGGACGTAGAGTTCACGGAAATCTTCCAAGCCGTTGGCTGGGAGAATTTCTGGCACATCAACGAAGAAGGTTCGTACCTGCTCACCCTTGAATTCCTCTCGACTTTGGTTTCTGAAACTGGCGGGGTTCGTTTCCGATTTTTCAACCAAGAGTTTTTCTACTCTTGGAGGGATTTTAGTTCGGGTCTCGGATTTTCAAGCCGTTGTTCCTTAGACCCGAACAAAGCGCTTAAAAGATTTGACCGGGTGGCATTTTGGAAAAAGATTTCGGGGAATACCAACTGTCATGCGCCGCGCACGAACAGCATACATAACCCCACTTTGCGTTTCATGCATCGTTGGGTGTCTATGACGATATTCCCCCAGGCAGATTTGTGCCCTGTCAACACCATCGAGTTGCGGGTTCTTTTTGCCATGGTCAAGCAGATTCCCTATTCACCAGTGAAAGACATGGTTGGTCACTGGCTGTCTCATATTTCTCGTGCGGGTAGCATGGCGATGACTTCTCTAGACACTCGCCTCGCTAACCATCTGGGCGTCCTCCAAGGCGCCCGGTTCACGTACATCGAGACAACGCGTTCCGTCGTGGATGCCAAGCACTTCGTGCAAGCCCACATGATACGGCAGATGCCTGACGCAACGCTGGCAATGATTTACCGTGGATATACAACTGAAATGCCTTTGCCTTGTGCAGCACTAAGGTTGTATACAACGTCGAAACTAACTCTTCAGTTGAGGACCGAGTCGGACGATTCTCCACCTTGGAGAGAGCCCGCTCGGCACAGCGTTGCAGGTGACGGACCCGTCATGAGGGGACGAGCCAGGCGTGATGCTGGGCTTGCCACCTCACAGGAGCCGGAAGATGCACCACAAATGCCGCACCGACACACTTCCGCTTTTGAGGCCACCTACGACATGTACACTGGTGCTGGGACGTCTGGAGCAGGAGGCTCCGGGCAACACCAGGAGCCGAACTACTTCACCTCAGGACGCTGGGACTACGGCCAGGACACGGACTCTGAGTGGTCCGGGAGCCGGTACGGAGGGGGGTACGACAGTGCCTCCTAGCCATATTACCCCGGATACTCACAGTCCACATGCTTCGACTACGTCCGGGAGTTGCCCTACATCTCCGACCGAGTCGAGCTCATCGACGACCGTACCCGAGAGATTCAAGACACGCTAGCCCGCCATTCTCAGTACCATCAAGAGAATAGCGGGATGGTGGCGTCCATCCAGCATGACGTCCACGAGCAAGCAGAACAGCTGAGCCAGTACCTTTCAAGGCTCAACCCCTACCAGTGAAAGTCCAAGCTTGGGGGAGGACCCCCACCAGGTATGTCCCGATTTATCCAGCACTTTGATCTTTTAATTTCCCGTTCACTTTGATCTTTTAATTTCCCTTAAACAATATTTCCCTTGAATAAAAATAACTCCCAACTATGCATGGAATGAATCATATGCCTCTCACCTTGGAAATGATGAATAGTTGCTCTGTCATTAATTCTGCAAGTACTTTGTTTCAACTAGTTGCTAGATTGTGCTTGAGTTATTTCGCATGAGTAAAAATGATCCTAAAAACCATGTGGGAGCACATGCTTTATTCCAAGTCTAAGTTGTTGTGGGGATTGATATAGTGAGAATTTGGTTAAGTTCCATTCTGCTTTTAGTACGGGGAAAATCTCGGAAATTTATGCTTTCAAAATGAAACAAGTTCCTCATTGGTCAAAATACCTACCAGAGCCATATGATAAGCTTAGTTGAAAATTTCTACTCATATGTTGCGTGTTATCTTAGTAAGCTTTGTCAAATTGTTGTGACCTTTGAGTGAAGCTTTCATATTCTTAAAGATCGAGACCCATGTATACACACCACCTCTCACTTGCAATTCCTACACTGGGAGTTAGCAAACATTTTTCCATCATTCATCCACAAAAATAAATGCTCCATGTTCTATGAGTTCCCTCTCCAAACATTCTTGATAGGGACATGGGCTATGCAAAAAGAAAAGCATGCCAAAGAAGCATGGCAAAAATAAGAGAAAAAGAAAAGCATGCCAAAGAGCATGGCAAAAAGAAAGAGAAAAAAAGAGCATGCCAAGTGGCATGGCAAAAATATGAGAATGAAAGATAGCCCATGTTCTCGAAAATAAATCAAGGAGAGGGAGTTTTCATCCAAGGAGTTCCACCATATTCCATTCCACCATTCCACCATACTCCACTCCATTCATATCCACACACTTGCACGTCTCGATCTTAAGGTGTGATTTGTCTCCTCAGAGATCCGGTCTTTGACTTAGCAAAATATAAGATGCATGCATGCCTTCATCCTTTGTCCCTGAGCCACACAAAAAGCCATATTAGATGTTAGGATGAAAAGAAGGCACAAGCCTTTGGTGAGGATTCAAATACACTTGAGTGATTGAGTGTGCCAATGAGGAACAATTTGTAGTTTTCAAAACTTGTGAAAAAATTCCGAGATGGGATCCTGAAAAGAGTAGAGTGGAATAAAACTGAGTTTAAACTGTTCGTCCTTTCAACCGCCCAAGATAAGGAGATTGCTATAAGCCCCATAGGTAAAAAGGTGATTTGAAACTTTGCCTATGATTCAAGTATTTTTGAAGACTAGTTGTTTATAAGTTACCTGCAAAAGAAATGACATTGTAGCAACTCCTGATCCACTGAGCCTAAGTTTATATCTTTGCTCGAGGACGAGCAAAGAGCTAAGCTTGGGGGAGCTTGTTGGCAGTCGTTACAGCCCAAATCCGACCACCAATACTCGGTAATAAACGAGGTTATATGCAACATTCCATGTACTTAGGTTTTATTTCTAATAAAGTTCCATGAGTTTTGGTGAGTGACACCTGTGCAGGTACAACTACGACAAATACGCGCTATTGGGGCCGAAAATGACCGAATCGGCCGAACGACTCCGTTCGGCCGGTTACCCCCCTTAGCCGTGCACGTCACCGGGAGTCGTCCAACGAATATCAAGCGAACACGACAAATGACATGAGGACGGCAGCCATCTCTTCCCGGGCCACGACCACATCACCTCTGGGCCATAAACACACGAAGCCAATCAACAGGAGGCAGCCCAGAAGGCCCACAGAGCAAAGGCGACGCAGGGGAGGGCCGGCCACGGGCCAGGCCCGTTCGGCCGAACAGGTCGGTTCGGCCGAACCGACTCCCCTGCCCAAACTGCCTCCAGGGGCAAAATCCTGGCCCTTGGTGGCCAGGTCGGTGCATCCCTCGGTTCGGCCGAACCGGGGAGTTCAGCCGAACCGAGATCTTTGGCCGAACCGCCTCCCTGCCGCCTCCAGCTGCCTTGGCGGTTACCCTGCCTACAACCGACCTTTGGAGCTATAAATAGAGGGTCACACTTCACTTGTAAACACACACCACTTGGGAGCAAGTCTTCAATTCTCCACTTTCAAGATGTAGAGTTAGGCTAGTCCAGTTGGGAGTTAGAGTCAGGGTCGAGCTTCGCTCGGGGTTCCGGAGTCGTCTTCTGGAGTTCTGGTAAAGCTCTTGTATCTTTTCCTTTTCTTTATGTTCGACTCTGAGTAATCAATATATTTCCTCTGTATTTACTTGAGCTATTTGTTCTACATTTATTTCACGAGTAATTGTGGAATGTCTAGCCTTGGTTATAAGCTGTTGTAGTCTGGTTCTATAAGTTCTCTCTTAGTCCTTTGTTTTAGCTGGTTCCTCGTTTCTGCTCAATACTTGCGGTGAATTGTCACTGGGTATTGACAGGATTGCTTGCTCTTTCTAGAAGAGTGAGTAGTTACTGCCTAGCGTAGGTGTGCTACCTAGTCTAGATGGTAACCTTGGTTTGTCCCCGTCGCAACGGAGGTGGTAGCCGTGAGGTGGTGACAGCCCTTTCGGTCTTCGTAGTCCATCACGTTAGTTCCGGTCTGCAGGCACCCCATAACAGCACGGAGTTTGTGGCACCCCTTCTCATCCCTTTCTGTGTGTCACAGGCTCCGTCCCCGATGTTGAGATAATAGAACTAGGAAGAGAACCATAGATGCCATTCTTCATGCTAGCCGTAACCCTTGCCAGAGGTATCTCAAGGCCAGTGGAAGTATATAGGAATCCTTTCCTGTCTCGTTGTTCTCCCACTAGCTAGACCGCTCTTCTATCTCTATCCTGAACTTCTCCTTGTATGTGTCAACTGAATATCACTCCTATCCTATCCTTTACCCCCGCCTTGTTAGCCGGTACTTTAATTAGTAGTTACATCCTTGTCAATAGTCGATACTCTTTATCCAATGCTTCCCTGCGGAAATATAAATACGATACCTAGGAATACTCCCGGGTGAAATGCTACATCGGTATCCATGCGCTTGCGGATTTATATCTGTATCGTAAGAATACCAATGAACACTACTTGCATGTGACGAACCGGATTCCCAACGACGAGAATCCGACTCCCTGTACCCTCGAGATAGTCCCAGGAATAGCAGCTATCTCGTACAGAACTCATCTCAGTCGATTATCACATCCATGCAACGATAAAAGTTCCATTACATGACATATATAAAAACATAGCATCTGGTACAAGCCCTCTGAGCTAAATCGACAATAAGAAACAACCGCGCAGCGGTAGCTAGATCATCAGGGTCCACTCCTCCACAGGCATCCTTGAGCATAGCGCGCACCCTTCAATCGTACCACCCATCCTGGTTGAACTCGTGGTTGAGGTCTTCACCTGAGAACCCAAAGTCTGTCCCCAAGGAAATGGGACAGGTCCACGTCACCAACCATAATATGATGCAAGCTTTAAAGTGGCCTATTCTAAGGTATAGAAATAATCAAGGTTTGAGCCAGGGTTTTCTTATGCAAGCAGCAGCAATAACCCAAGTTCATCTCATCACCAACTCCTTCTCTCACACACACATCCACTCCCCAAATCAATCCGTCAGCCTCACATTTTCCCATCGGGCTCGTCCTGCCACAGCAGGTTCCCGCAAACATCATCCACCAACACCTTTCTCTCTCTCTATTCGACTCGGTGAGCTCCCTCCCCACCTTGTCTCAACAGCATCAGCTGGACCAATCTCTCATATCCCGAATCAAAGGAGGAGGTAAGAAAGCAGATTCCCATGCTAGTTGGAACTTATCAGAAATGGGTCGTCGGTAACCGTGGACACGGCTATACGTATAGTTTACACTCTGGAGAGGTGGCACTCCAGGAATCCATCCGGGCTGCAAGGCTAGTCCGCAACCAACCTGAGACACAGCCCACAGCAAAGACCCTAAACAGTAACGGCGCCAATCCTGTCTCCCTTGGCTCGGGAAACATCCGATCTAACATCTGCCCCAGGGTCGTGAAACCTTCCCACCGGGGCCAGTCGGGGGCCGTGGTAAATCAGGGAGATTACGCCGCAACGAATCCCCCCTACACATATCAAGCACGATCCTCCTACAGTCTTGGCGCCGCACTAGAGTAGGCTTGCTGGAACCCTCCCCATACTGGGTAGATGGTGAGCACGGTATTCCCACGTCCAAAGTTGGAACTCGACTCGGTCCTTAATTGTCGGTAAAGCGAGTATCTGCGTCATAAGCGATCCGCCGCAACGGTCCGCAATCGGCACCCATAACAGGTATAGCCGCCCAAACTCCTCAGGTACTCCCCGAGTACCAATCCCCAAGAAACCATGTACCCGCAACAGGTACCCCATAGGGACTGCCTGAGTGCAGTCCCCCAGCACCTCGATCAACGATCGAGTTGTTATTACTCGCTTACACTGCCTAGCTGCACTACTCCTCCCATACCACCCACAACTCACGCCAAGAGGTTCAAATCACAACCATCCCAACACATGCATAGCATAGCATATTTCATAAAGTGAGTAGTAGGTAGCAAGGTAAACAGGATAATAACAAAGGCAGTGCAGGTTTATCATGCGAGTAAAGTAAAGCGCTAGCATACTAGTTGCATGTCTAATAGGTATTTCAGAGAATGGCTGGGCATGAACCTGGGCAAAAGTCTTCGTCTTTGTCAAAGCAGTTGTCGTAGTGGTCCGGCTCCTCCTGACTCTCCGGAGCTCCTAAGGTTGCGTAAAAATAAAATAAGGCGCGACTACTAGCAAAGAAACACCAAAACAGCGATGAAAGAAGACCCAAAGAACACCAAACTCTACACTAACGCGTAGATCATGATTTTAGAAAAATATAGAAACTGGTTTCCTATTTTTCTGAGCTACGGTTGATTTATTATTAATTTTTGAAGTTTAAATTATTTTCTGAAAATATTAAATAATTTCCGAAAAAGAAAAACGGACAAATAATTAGCCTGCTGACGTTAGCATGACGTCATGCTGACGTCAGCAGTGGGGTCCGCCTAAGATGACGTCAGCAGTGGGCCCTGCTGACGTCAGCGTTGACCGGTCAACGGTCAACGGGTCAACGGTCAACGGTCAGCTCTGGTCAGTGGGCCCCATGTGTCAGTGACTCGCGGAGTATGACAAGTGGGCCCCATACGTCAGCGCAGTTAAAAGAAAAGAAAAAGATTAAAGGATGGCTGGGCTGGAACTAGGCCGGAAGGTGAATGGGCCGAGATAGTTCAAGGGTGCAAACCAGACTTAATCGCGAACTTTGGTCCCACGAAGGGGCGCTGCTGGATCCGCTCTGGTGGACAGAGTCCACGGTGCACCGTGTCAGTGGTTCACGTGAGCCGGGTGCACGGGATCAGGTGTGGCCGACTCAGGATCGTCTGCGGGTGGTCGTGTGGCGACTTGGTGTGGTCCAGCGTGTGGCGTGGCCACACCGCGAAGCGACGCGCGCGCGGCGCGCACCAGAGCACTCCGGCGGCGACAGTCGACGGCGGTTCTCGCCGGAAATGGCTCGGCTGGGCTCAAGGGTGGCCGGATTAGCTCGGTTAGGGTTTCGCGAGATCAAACGGGGAGAGAAAGGGCTCGGCTTGGCTTTGGCTTGGGCTCCCGACGCGAGCGGCGGCGACGCGGCCATGGCGCCATGGCGGCCGGCGACGCGCGGGTAGAGACTCGGCTCGGACGGCTCGGTTTGGCTGGGTTTCGCACGCGCGACACCAGCGCGTGCTGGGGCGCGACGTCGTGGGCGTTGCGGGGGTGCGCGTGCGCGGGTTCACGGCTGCTCGTGGCCGCGACACGGCCTCGGAGTGCGCGCGCGGCGAGCGGAGCTCGGCCGCGGCGGCCTCGGCTGCGAGCAAAAGGCGACGGCAGGCTGCGCAAGGTTCAGCGGCGACGGGTTCCTGCACAAGAGACGCGGCCACGGCTCGAAGACCGGGTCCCAGGGGGCTAGCAACGACGGCGGCGGCGCTCGGCCGGAGACAGGGGAGAAGAAGGGGAAAGGCACGGCGGCGCTCACCTCGGGTCACGTAGACGTACGCTGCAGCTCGGGGTAGACTCGCGGTACGCCGGCGGTGCTCGTGCTCCTCTTTTCGCTCCCTGGTTCGGCCTGGTGTCGGCGGTCCCACGCGCGGCGGCGTTCCGGCCTTCGGCGGCGACGCGGGGAAGGCGATTGGCTTCCCCTCCTCCCTCGGCTTCTCCTCCACGGGCTTCCCCGACCCCTTCTCCCACTCCTCACCCTCTCGCATTGGATTGGGACGAACCCCAAAGGGCGGCGTGGCTTGGGGAGGAAGAAGGCCGGTGGCGACTTTTAAAGGGGGTTGGCGCTAGGGTTTGCGGCACAGACGGCGAGATGGACGCGATGGGCGGCTGCGGACATGCGTTGCCATCGCAACGGGCCGCGAGGAGAGCGATGGGACCGGCTCGGTGGTTGGGGCTCACGGGCGCGCGCGAGAGAGAGCGGGCGGCGCGGGGAAGAAGAAAGAGAGGAGGGGGAGAAAGCTGACAGGCGGGTCCCGCCTGTCAGTGGGAGAGGAAGGCGACGCCGAGGCGACGCGGTGAGGGAAAGGCTGGGCCGCTGCTGGGCCGCAAGGCCGGCTGGGCCGCTCGGCTGGTTGGCTCGGGGAAAGGAGTTTAAGGGGGTTAGATGGACTTTGGCTTCGGGTTTAGGCGCACGACAGTTAGAAAGGTTTGAATTAGTTTAGTTAGTTAGAGTTTGAATTCAAATCTAGAATTTGAATTCAAACCAACCAAAAATCCAATTAAATCCAAATAACTCCAAATCACACTATTTCGTCCTTAGCACTTCAAATTGATTTTTAAATTTCAAATTTAAATTGCTTAAGAATTTGAGAGCACAATAGAATTAATTTTAAATATTGGTTTGCATGCACAACAATTCACCAAAAATTTTGAAATCCACATTTTTGCACTTAACAAATCCTAAGGGTATTTTTTTAGGGTTGTTACATTGCACCATTACTGGGATTGGCAATCCTAATAGTGGACCGTAAGAAGTGTCAACAGTGATGACGGTGGAGGAGGCGTGTGCCGACCAGATCCATATCAAGGTTGAACCGTGGGGGATAGATGAGTTTGGATATTCCCCAAGCGGTGAAAGAGCTATGGAGACGTTGGGCCATGCTGCTGAGCCCGCGGGGAGGACCCGGGCAACCACATGCAAGATGTTCGAGTCCCGAGCGGAGCCCAACGCGCGGAAGAGGTCGGCCGAGCCCCGGACGTAGGGTCCGGTCACCACTATCGCGAAGAGGCACCGTGCGGGGACGCCGCCGGTGGCCAGTGAAGATGTCAGCTCCTCTACTGGTGCTTTGGAGGGGAGCCTGCCCCAACAAGGCTCGCGGGAGGTGACGCCTTCGTCTGCCACGCCAAAGGCAATTATGCCTATCTAGGCCCGACCACCCAATCCACTGGGCATGCCCTATTGGAGGCCGTCCAGGAGTAGTAGGTAACACATGTTTACATGTTTTCGGCTTTGTCTATCAAGTTGTGCATTTTCCCTAATGATCTTTGTGTGCTTTTTGCTGCAGGCCATCGGGCAAAAGTCCGGGGCAGCAGCAGTCAGACTCGTCGAAGTCTCACTCCGGCGGGGACTTGGTGTCAGGGGAGGTGGCAACGCCGAGCACTGGGGCTACCGTAGCTTTGCCACAACATGTTGTGGTGTTACCAAAAGACCCACCCCTCACTATGGGCATGGGGCCAAGCTCTACACCTTCCACCATTTCTGTCCTTGCATCAAGTGCTCTAAAGGTGCCGTCCTCCCTGCAGGCACTGCTAGCACGGGGGTTGATGAGGCGCTCCCGAGGAACTCGACCCTTGGAGATGGCGATGAATAAATGCCGAAGCTTAAGGAGGACTCCCTTCCTGACGCTGGAGGGCAGGTCGGGCAGGCCGTCGGTGGAGGAGGAGGTCAGAGCCCTGCGGAGCAGTTCGAGTACTCGTATGACAAGGACCGGGACGCCATCAACAAGATGCACGATGCCACGGAGGTTGTGCATAGAAACCTTGAGGTACGAACAACGACATTGCTGGTGTGAGTGTTTTGTCTTCTTTTACGCAGTCAATCGCCAAGCAGTGTCCCTTGTTGCAGGTTCTCTTGGCGAATGCTCATGAGCGCACCAAAATGGTGAAAATTGGTGAGGAGCAGCACAAGGAGCTTCTGGAGCTGCGGGCGCGAGTGCGCGCGATCACTACGGAGGCCAAGCAGGTGACTTCCCAGAAGGAGGCAGACATAGAGAAGACCGCTGAGCTGAACCAGAACCTCATGGCCCATATGGAGGAACTTGCCACTAGTAAGTTAACTCATACATTATTTTGGATGCATGCCGAGTTTCTGTGTCATCAAAATCATGTTCTGTTTGCACGCAGATGCTGAGAAGGACAAGAAGGCTCAGACCGAGTGGCGGTGCTAGAGGCGGAAGCTAGGAACCAAGCCGCTGTGCGGAAGTAGGAGGTCGCCGACCACCAGCGCGCCCTGCAATGAGATCCTAGGCCCGTGCATCGCCGTCTTTGCTTCCCGGCTTGTATCGATCATGACACCATAACTCTTGGTTGTGGGTGGTCATCGTGCGTAGGTCATGCCAATGAGAAGAAGGTACTGGAGGAAAAGCTGTAGCTTGCACTGAAGGAGAAGGATGATGTCGGCAAGGCATATGCCCGAGCTGTGGGTTCCCACGAAACCACCATGCAGGGTGAGCTCCCTTTTCTTGATGTTTGATCATGCCACATGTGGCTGTTGGGATATAAATTCTTAGGATAGAGTTGTTCTTTGCGTGCAGAGTTCGCCAAGAAGTTCAAGGCCCTGGAGGAGGCGGCGTAGTACGCCTGTGACGGTCTGGGCCCTGTGGAATCCGGCATGCCTGCACACACACTGGAGGAAAGGCTTCGAGCGGCTCCTGGCTAAGCCTGATCTATGATTAAAACTGGGGCCACCATTGTGGCGAAAGACTTGCTGGCATCCAATTGGACTGTGCTGGCGAAGGCTTCGCCTCCGACTACAGCGAAGAGCGGTTCGAGGTGATGTCCACGTCCTTTGCTGACCTAGCTGGAGAGATTGTTGAGTCGATCTTTCTAGATTATTAGAAAGAATCAGTAGTGCTGGGAAAAAATAATATTGAAACTTTTATTGTAATGAGTAGGTCGACTTTCTTTTTCCTGCCTTGTTATAGTTGATTTATCAACCCTCAGCACCTTGCCATAGTCATGATAGCGCTTAGGTACTCGGGCGGGAAGATGGCTGGAGCTCACGGAGAGGCAGCGCGCCTACATGCTACGATGCTCTCATGGAGGCTTAGTCGTAGGTAGGGTACCGGGTCAAGTACTGTCGACGATTTATGTCGAGCATGTCTGCTAGGGGGTACCCCATGAAGTAGATTTGTGGGTCTCGCTGAGTTCTAGGAACGATAGTGCACGAACAACACAAAGATTTAGACAGGTTCGGGCCGCGAATAGCGTAATACCCTACGTCCTGTGCTTGATTGTATTGCACGTGAGTTGAGTTGTATGGTCTCTGCCGAGCTAGGGACCCCTGCCCTCATTTATATATATCCCAGGGGGCAGGGTTACATGGTAAGTTTCCTAGTCGGTTACAATATGTGAGTCCTAGTTGGATTACACGAGTAGTTCTACTAGGACTCGGTCTTCTATCTTGAGGGTACCTGGGGATGTATATCCCACAAGCCCCCAAGCATCTTGCACCTTTGCGTCAAGTCTTGAATCTGCTTTAACATCTTCAAGTAGTTGGAGCTAAGTCCAAGCATTGGAGTTCATCTTTAGATGCACCCAATGGGTGTAGCCCCCGAGCCTCCGACTACTTTTTAAGTAATCAGAGGCTCAAAAACAGTCTTCTATCTTCTTCTTGATTAGTTCAATGGCGTGCACCGAGTAGGTGCACCCATTGGGTATAGCCCCTGAGCTTCAAGTGGTTTTGTTAAAACTAGTCGAAGATCATGAATGGATCAATAATAGGCACAAAAAATGTGTACCCCTAGTGTAGCCCCCGAGCCTTGAAACAAATGGTTTACATTCGGTCCAAGGGTCAAGAACATAGTCTTCGAGTTGTTGTAATATGCAAGCACCGACTAGTTTAAAGTACTCGGTTGGCATTGTAAGGCCGCGCCGTTTGAGTACCGACTAGCTCTAGTACTTGTCTTCAAGTCTTGGCTTGTACTGTGCAGCCCCCAAGTTTCAAGCGACTGGTTGAAGTACTCAGCATGTGAGCACCGACTAGTAAAAGTACTCAAGTGGCTCCATGGTCGAGTTGAATATTCAACTGGTAACCCTGCAATTTAAATATATGGGATGAGTAGTATCCGATCTAGAAAAGGTAAATAATAACATCTGTAATGCATGTTTAAACTTGTTGCATGTGGTAATGCATGTAAAGCATATTTTTTAAATAAGCTGATAAAATTATAATAATAGCATATAAAGCATGTGGTAATGCATGTTTAAACTGTTTAAGCTCATTGCTCTTGTTAGACTCGTAACCACTCGAGTAGTAGCCCTGTTACGTTTAAACACTTGGTCTCGCTTAACCAGTCCTTTTAAGGTGCATAGGTGTTACGAAGGAACCGAAGTTTCATGAATTAAGGTGCATGCTACTAAGCGGTTTGGTCGTTAAGAGTGCAGAGAAATAATAAAGCAGTCGGTTAGGACTTTTCTCCTGTAGGAGAGACCGCGCAAGGGTTTGTAACCCGTTGGCGAGATGTCAAGCGAGGTATTATTTTAGAATAGTCGGCTCATGGCCAAGTATGTTTTTAAACAAGCTAATAAAATGATTATGCAGAAAATAATTATTAAATAAGACTTAGCTTGATGCACGGACGATTGTCGACGAAGCCGTGACAGTCAGCGATTGAACCGCGACGGTTGTTGTTGAAGTCGACTAGATAGAAAACTTTTATTAATAATTGATGAGAGAGGAGGGGGTACATAGCTGGTGTCTGGACTAAGGGTAAATCTTAGTGATGTGTTGGATGTTCCGGACGTTCGGAATTGGGTGGTTGTTGGACCATTCCAAGCGATACGTTCCTGGGGAGATGACTTCTTTGATGATTGTTGACACTTCTTACGGTCCACTATCAGGATTGATTGTCCCGGTAATGGTGCAAGGAGTGTTTATCGATATTCTTACGACATTGATGTAAATCCACAAGTGCGCGGATATCGATGTATCATTTCACCCGGGAGTATTTCTAGGTATCGTATTTATTTTCTCAAGGAAGCAATGGATAAAGAGTATTGACTAATAACAAGGATGTAACTACTAATTAAAGTACCGGCTAACAAGCGGGGGTAAAGGATATGATAGGAGTGATATGCATATGACACACGCAAGGAGAAATCTAGGATAAGTGATATAGATAGATGAGCGGTCTAGCTAGTGGGAGGACAACGAGACAAAAGGATTCCTATATACTTCCACTAGCCTTGAGATATCTCCAGCAGAGATTACGGCTAGCATGAAGAGTGACATCTATTGTTCTTTTCCTAATTCTATTACCTCAGTTTCGGGACAACAGAACCTATGGCACACAGAAAGGGAAGAGAAGGGGTGCCACCAATCCTGCACTCTGGGATCCTACATGTCGAGACGAACGTGATGGGCTACGTGGGCCGTATAGCGCTGTCACCACCTAACGGCTACCACCTCCGCTGAATCGGGGGCAACCCAAGGTTACTGTCTAGTTTAGGAACCACTCCTACATTAGTCAACAACTACTTACTCTACTAGAAAGAGCAAGCAACCCTGTCAATACCCCAATGATAATTCACCGTAAGCATTGAGCAAAATCGAGGAACCAACTGAGACAAAGAACTAGAGAGAGAACTTCTAGAGCCAGACTACAACAGCTATAACCTATGCTAAGCATTCCACAATTATCTCAGAAATAAATGCGGAACAAATAACTCAAGTAAATACGGAAGGTATTATATTAAATGCTCAGAGTCTTGCATAAAGAAAAGAGAAAGATAGAAGAGATTTACCAGAACTCCAGAAGACGACTCCAGAACCCCGAGCGAAGCTCGTCGCTGACTCTAACTCCCAACTGAACTTGCCTAACTCTACATCTTGGAAGAGAGGAATGGAGATTTGCTCCCAAGTGGTGTGTATTACAAGTGAGGAGGTGTGTATGGGAGAGTGGAGAAGCTTGCATGCATTTGTGCTTCTTCCTTGAGCAGAATCCGCGTGAGGGATCTCCTGGCCAACCAGCACTCACCACGTGTCCCAGTCTCCACCGCCTCTTGCATGCGAACCTACACTTGCCGCCTTTCTGCATGCGCACGTGGGGCCCAGGGGCTTGCGCTAACCGCCTTGCCCTGTGCCTGCTCCCTACGATGCGCACGCCAGCGCCATTGGATGTCGCTGTCGCGTGGGGCCGCGTGGGCCACCTGCCCCCTGTGCTGCATGCACCGCTTCCTCCGCTGGGCTGCATGGCCTGCCTGGCCCACTGGCCCCGCGCTGCTCCTGCGTGAGGGAGCCACTGCGATGTGCATGTGCGCAGCTGCGCATTGGCCCGCCTGCATGCGCGCCTGGCGCCCTTGCCGCTTGCCCCTCTGCCGCTGCTGCTACGCTGAATGCTCTTCTACCACCGTCGATTGGTGGGCCCACCTGCGCATGCGCGTGTTTGGCTTGAGCTGTGCTTCACGTGTGGGCCCCACCGGGTGCTGATGACGTCAGCACCTAATTCATTTGGAATATCTTCTCATCCCAAACTCCAAATAATGCAGATAATATATCCATTGGATTCGTCTCGACGACCTCTTCACAAAGGTGTACTCCAACTCGGCATCTGAGACTGTTTATGCTAATGGTAATTCCGAGTGTATCTTAGAGCCAAACGACATATGTACCATTTAATGTCGTTTTGGGTGTAATCCTGTAAAATACTTTAGAAACACCAGGACTCATGGAAATAATCAGTATAAGCCTAGTAATGCATGGAATTATGTCTATAAACCATTTCTTTACCGAGACTTTGGCGGTAATAATCGGCCAAAGTTAGGCCGTAACGACCGCCAACAAGCTCCCCCAAGCTTAGACCTTTGATCGTCCTCGAGCAAAGCTAAAGACTTAGGCTCGGTGAATCAGGAGTTGCTACAATGTCAGTATTTTGCATGTAGTCTATATGCACAACTAACACTCTATAATACTTGAATTATTGGGAAAGTTGTCACACCCGGATTTACTCAAAACCCGACCGTGGCCATATGTGTGCCCAGGAAGTCCCCAGACACATATAGCGAACAAATATGGTAAAAATCAGAGTACAATGCTTTATTAATCAACATAAAGTAGCGAGTACATCAGAGTTTTGCATAAAAGAAATACATGGACC
This sequence comes from Echinochloa phyllopogon, assembly GCA_033239725.1. NCBI lineage: Eukaryota > Viridiplantae > Streptophyta > Magnoliopsida > Poales > Poaceae > Echinochloa > Echinochloa phyllopogon. The sequence goes on along the minus strand of BTCW01000014.1, from coordinate 30,748,351 downwards.
GCGGAAGACTAATAGATCTCTCTAAGCGTAGCCGCAATCCCACAGGGACTCTGACTGGGAGAACACCAACTCAGAAGTACGGTACATCCTCCGGAAACTCCACAGCATAGTCAGCCTGACTCCAGTCTGTTACCCATCCGGGATTTTGCCCAAAAATGATAATAATAACAAGTGTAAGTAACAGGATTACTTAGCAAGTATAGCACGGGTTATGAAGGCTCAAAAAGGCTAGACACTGGCTCAACTGCATTAGCACTTTTAGTTGGTTCGTTTTAACTTTATCCAAGTTACTACAAGTGAATGAGAATCCCGGATTGTAACCCAATTAATGGTGTAAGTGACATTAAACAGTAATAAATACCATATTCTAATCAAAAAGGATCCAGGCCGCTCATGACCCTGAGCGAGGCTATCATGATAGATCGTACACTCTGCAGAGGTTTCGCCCTTTACCCACCAGTCGCGTAAAAGTTCAAAGGAACTTTGCACCCAACCACGCATATCAACACTTCCGAGGTGTGACTGCATAGGGACGCTACGAGGCTTTCACAAGACACCCTAACAAGTCAGTAGCCGCTGGAGTACTATACGGTGGTGAAAACTTAGGCACCGAGATCGACGTACGCCCACGGAGTCACACCGTGAAGGGGTCGATGGCGTCCGGAGCGCGGGTATCCCACCCATACTGCGCAACGTGCAGAGTTCTCAATCGCTGAGACTCCTACACGGGACTGGGTCTAACGTGACCTAGCCGACGGGGCTACCGTCCTCGGTGGAATCGGAGATCACCCAGCGCCGTACCTCCCACAACGCCGTTGGCCCCTCGGTAACTACTGCCAAGCTAGAGACGTACAAGCTACTTGACCAAGACCAGAGCCCATATAGTTCCGGCGGTGGCGACAGGCTCCTGGGTTGCCGCTTTAAGAACCGGTCCTTAGAGGGAGACACTAGAGCAAAGCACACAGCACATGCTCTAGCCCCCTTAGTCCAAGTTGCTAAAAAGCAAGTTTTATCATTAATGTTGAAGTGGACCCTTAAGTCAATATTAACAATTAATTAAAGGTGACAGTAGTTGCGCCTAGCAAGATACTACCCATATGCAAAAACCCATAGGAACACAAGGACAGGGAAATAAATGCTAGGAAATAACCTTAATGGTAAACAATATTAGACACATGCGTATGTAAAGAACAGTGTATTAAGAGTGAGATAGGTAGCAAGGATTGTCCGTGCTATAACTTGCCTTCCTCGGAGTAAGGCTGCTGCTGAAAATCCTGCTCCGGCACGTCCTCAACGTACTCGAAGTCCAACGCTACGGGCTCACCGACTGGACACGATCAACACGCACGCATTCCAAAACAATCATCACATGCAAGCAAAAGTAATTCTATTAGAACAGTACACCAAACAGTAAAACAGTACAAAAACAGGAGCTAGAAATAATCTACGCTTCGCTACAAACACATGAGCGCGAAAATTACGCAAATCGGAGCTAAAACGCGAAAGTTAAGAGGTTTTTAAGATCCGTGGGCTTGCTGGCAAAGTCTCTGAAACTTCCAGGGGCTAAACTGCGAAAAACCAGGGACCTATGCGTAAATAACAGTAGCCACCAGGGAAGGCGCCCGTAAGCGAGGCGGAGACGGCTCGTCCGCTCGAGGGGATTCACGACCCTCGAGTGAGGCAGGCGTTGTTGTGCCTGTTCGAGGGGGGTTCACGACCCTCGAGCGAGGCGGAGTTTGGTTTGCCCGTTCGAGGGGGTTCGCGACCCTCGAGCGAGGCGGAGCTGGGTAGCGACTCGGGCTAGGGCGCTCGGTTTTCGACGGGGTTTGGTCCTACGGCTTCAGGAGAAGATGGCAAGTCGATCTAGGGGATTCATGACGAGCATCGGCCGGTGAATCGTGCCAACGACGATGGGCGGCAGAGCTGCGCTCCGGTGAGCCGCGGGGTAGGGGTTTTGGGTGGTTTCGAGGTCGGGTTTCTTGCTCTGGAGCGTCAGAGAACGACGGTGAGTGCTGCTGAGGTGCTCAAGAGAAACTCCGTGCAGTGAACCGACCAGACGACGACGACCGGCGATCGGCCGACGATGGTGATCGCGGGGGTGCTGCTACGGCGCACTACAGCTCGAATTGAGAGGGCTGGTGGACTTGTTACCTTCTGAGGAAGAGTTGGACGCAAGGAATCGACCGGAGACGGCTCGGTCGACAGGAACGGCGGCGAATCCTCCAAGGCGGCGCTGCGGACGTCGGGAAGCAATTAGCCACGGTCAAGGCATAAGATAGGACGAGAGGTATTTGGGGAGCTTCAGTACCTCCTGGCGGACAGCTTGGCGGTGATGGCCGGCCGGGAGACACGCCGGAGCAGCCTGGCGGCGTGCGGCGGCGCTGCGCAAGCTCGGCGGCGCGTGGACAGGGCGATAGAGTGGCTCGGGTGGTCTTGTGGTGCGATGGCGAGGTCAGGCACGGCTCGGTGGTGCGCAGGCGCTTTAAGAAAGAGTTGGGGAAGGGCCAGGACGACGGGAACGCGTTCGCCGGCGTTTATGGAAGGTCCGCGGCGGCGGCGGGTACTTTCCAAACCGGGCGAGCTCGGTTTCCTTACTGGGGACGGGTGAAGAAGGAAGGGGAAGGCGCGCGAAGCTTCGTGGAAGCTGCCTGGGAACCTTGGGGTGCTCGGTATGGAAAGCGCGCGCGGGAATGGCGCGGCGGTCTCGGGCGGCGAGTGCGGGGTGTGCGGCTGCGGTGTCGCGCGGAGAAAGGGGTGGGGGCGTGCCTGCTGGGCCAGGGAGGTGCGGGTTGGTGAGGCACTCGACTCGGGTTCGGTCTTGGGACGGTGGTGCGGTCGTCGGCGGGGAAGGCCGGCGACGTTGCTCAGGTCGGGAGGGAGAAGAAGGTGGGAGGTGGGGGAAGACAGGCGGGGCCCGCGCGGCAGAGAGACGGAGAGGGAGGAGGGAGCGGAAGTGGATTCAGGGAACAGTTCAGGGAGGTGAAGTGAACTACGGGCCTAACAACTTTTCTAGAACACCAAACAAAGTGATTCAAATTTGAATTTAAATAAATTTAAATTCTTGTTTGAATCACAAGCAATACAAAAATAAATGCACCAGCATGAATGCAACAATAAATGTTTCTATCACCTATATTTGATTTTAAATTTGTGAAAATTATTATTTAGCCTTTATAAAATGGGTGAAAGCATTAAATGATTAATTAAATGCCAAAAATTTTAAATTTGAGTATTTTGGGTGTTACAAACCTACCCCCCTTAAGGTGAATCTCGTCCCCGAGATTCGGATGTAGAAGCGAAGAGCTGTGGGTACTCGGACTTGAGATCTTCTTCCCGCTCCCAAGTCGCTTCATCTGCTGAATGCCGGCTCCACTGCACCTTGCACATCCGAATGGTCTTGTTCCTCAACACTCTTTCTGACGCCTCCAGGATCCTGATCGGATACTCCTCGTATGTGAGATCCTCCTGAACATTCAATTCATCAATCGGGATCTGCTCCTCTGGCACCCGCAAACACTTCTTCAACTGGGACACATGGAACACATCGTGTACTCCGGCTAGTCTCTCAGGCATGTCTAGCCGATATGCCACTTCGCCCATCCGTTCCTGTATCCTGAACGGTCCGATGTAACGAGGCACCAACTTGCCTTTGACATTGAACCGCTTTACACCTCTCAAGGGTGACACCTTCAGGTACACAAAATCATCAACTCTGAAGCTGAGGTCCCTCCGTCTGACATCGGCATAACTCTTCTGTCTGGACTGGGCCACCTTCAGGTTCTCCCTGATCACCTGCACCTGCCGCTCTGCATCTCTGAGTATCTCCGGACCAAAGACCTGACTCTCTCCAGCCTGATTCCAGAACAATGGGGTCCGGCACTTCCTGCCATACAATGCCTCGAACGGTGCCATCTGCAAACTCTTCTGATAGCTGTTATTGTAGGAGAACTCTGCATACGGCAAACTCTTATCCCAGCTGACTCCATACTGCAATGCACAAGCTCTCAACATATCTTCTAGTATCTGGTTGGTCCGCTCTGTCTGACCATCTGTCTGCGGGTGATAAGCTGAGCTGAAGTGCAGCTTCGTGTCCATGGACTCATGTAACTTCCGCCAGAAGTGTGAAGTGAACTGAGTACCACGATCTGACACAATCTTCTTCGGCACCCCGTGTAAGCACACAATCCGCTCCATGTACAACTCTGCTAGTCTGGCGCCTGTATAGGTGGTCTTCACTGGCAGAAAGTGGGCCACCTTGGTCAAACGATCAACAATCACCCAAATGGAGTCGAATCCTCTCTGTGTGCGGGGCAGACCAGTGATGAAGTCCATGCCAACTTCTTCCCATTTCCACTCCGGGATCTTCAACGGCTGTAGCAATCCAGCTGGCCTCTGATGTTCTGCCTTGACTCGCTGACATGTGTCGCACAATGCCACGTGAGTCGCCACATCACGTTTCAATCCATACCACCAGAATCTCTCCTTGATGTCCTGATACATCTTAGTGCTGCCTGGGTGGATCGAATAAGCTGAGTCATGTGCCTCTCTCAAAATCATCTCTCTGATCTGCGCTATATCTGGCACACATATCCTCTTCCCATGCCATAGAGTTCCCTGATCATCAACTCGGAATCCAGGGGCCCTTCCCAGTGCAACATTCCCCACAATCTCTCTGATCTTCTCATCCTGCAGCTGACCTCTCCGGATCTCCTGCTCGAGTGTGGGCTCTACTGCCATCTCGGTGATGCTGGTGACGTATCCTAGACTCATCCTCTCAAACTCTCGGCTGAGCTCCTCAGGTAAACAGTGTCCAGTGATCCTGTTCACATAACTCCTCCTGCTCAGAGCATCTGCCACCAAGTTGGCCTTCCCTGGGTGATAATGAATCTCCAGGTCATAATCCTTGATCAGCTCTAACCATCTGCGCTGTCTCATGTTCAGATCCGACTGAGTGAAGACATACTTGAGGCTCTTATGATCAGTGTAGATGTCACATCTGTGTCCAATCAAGTAATGTCTCCAGATCTTCAGAGCGTGTACAACAGCTGCCAACTCCAAGTCGTGTGTCGGATAGTTCTGCTCATGCTTCCTCAGCTGCCTGGACGCATAAGACACGACTCTGCCCTCCTGCATAAGGACGCAACCCAGTCCTAAACGGGATGCATCACAGTAGATGGAGAAACTCTTAGCCAAATCTGGCAATACCAGCACTGGGGCTGTAGTCAACCTCTTCTTCAACTCTTCGAAGCTGACCTGGCATGCCTCTGTCCACACAAACGGGGCATTCTTCTCTAGCAAAGCAGTCAGCGGCTTAGCAATCTTGGAGAATCCTTCAATGAACCATCTGTAATAACCGGCCATCCCAAGGAAACTCCTGATCTCGCTCACATCCCGTGGCGGATTCCAGCTCAACACATCGCTGACCTTCTTCGGATCGACTGCCACTCCTCCATTGGACAACACGTGTCCCAGAAATGCCACTTCCTTCAGCCAGAACTCACACTTACTCAGCTTGGCATACAACTGATGTTCCCGAAGTCTCTGCAGCACCAACCTCAGATGTTCTTCATGTTCTTCCTCATTCTTGGAGAAGACCAGAATGTCATCAATAAATACCACCACAAACTTGTCCAGATAGTCCATGAACACGCTGTTCATCAAGTACATGAAGTATGCAGGAGCGTTGGTCAATCCAAAAGACATGACCAAGAACTCATACAACCCATACCGAGTAGTGAAAGCGGTCTTGGGTACATCTGACGGACGGATCCTCATCTGGTAGTAGCCCGAACGAAGATCAATCTTGGAGAACACACAAGTTCCTCTCAACTGATCGAACAGATCATCAATCCTCGGCAGCGGGTACTTGTTCTTGATGGTTACTTGATTGAGGGCTCGATAGTCCACACACAACCTCTGAGTACCATCCTTCTTGTCGACGAACAATACCGGTGCTCCCCATGGCGAAGCACTCGGACGAATGTACCCCTTGGCCAACAATTCGTCCAACTCCTTCTTGAGCTGCTCCAGCTCCTTCGCTCCCATCCTATATGGCCTCTTGGCTATAGGTGCAGTGCCAGGTTTTAGTTCAATAACGAATTCAACATCTCGTTCTGGAGGCATACCTGGCAACTCGTCAGGGAACACATCCGGGAACTGGCTCACCACCCTGATATCTTCAATTAATGTCCCTTCAGCTTGATTTGCTTGGCCTTGCTCTGAGGAACTGGCTGCCTGGTACTCCACCTTGTCACCGGACTCTGCTGTCAGCTGAATGGTTCTCGTAGCACACCTGATCACTGCATCATATCTGGTCATCCAGCTCATACCCAAGATCAGATCAAATCCCAGTGTCTCCAGTACTATCGGACCTGCCTTGAACTCTACCCCCCTTATTATGATGGGAACATGGGGGCATCGTAGAGTAGCCCGCTGTTCACCTCCTGGTGAGCTTACTAGCATAGTGTTCATCATGGGTTTCAGAGTCAATAAATTCTTCTTCACAAATGCAGCAGAAATGAAAGCATGCGAAGCTCCAGAATCAAATAAAACAGTGGCGGGGGTTGAATTGACGAGGAACGTACCCACGACCACATCTGTAGAGGCCTCTGCTGTCTCTGCACCGGTGTGGTTGACCTTGCCCCGAACGAGAGCCTGCGGAGCACGACCACCCTGCTGCTGACTCTGCGGCTGCCCAACTCTCTGAGCGCTGCCCTGCTGGTTCTGCCCGGCGGTGTTCTGGATCTTCTTGGGGCAGACATTGGCGAAGTGTCCCTGCTCGCCACAGTGGTAGCACACCCTCGGACCCACCGGTGTAGTGTTGACTGGACTGATGCGCTGAACTGGACTCGGCTGCGCCTGGCTGCGCTGAACTGGACCCATCGGTGGCTGACCCTGAGGACGCTGCTGCTGTGGCGCCCGAGGAAACTGAGGTCGCTGCTGCTGGTACTGGCCACGACTGAGCAAACCGGACTGACCATGGAAGCGCTGCTGCTGGCCTCCCACCTGCTGACTCTGTGGAGGTGCGAAGCGTGGACGACTGCTGCTGCCCACCTGCTGTCCCTGGAGCTTCCTCTTCTTGTCCTCCATCTCACGGCGCTTGTGCTCCAACATCAGCGCGCCGTCCACCAGCTCGTGAAAAGTCGGGAACTTGGTGCACATGAGCTGGTACTGGAGAGCATCCTGCAGACCGTCACGGAACCTGGCCTGCTTCTTCTGATCAGTGGCCACGTCCTCTGGAGCGTAACGGGCCAACGAGACGAACTTGTCACGATACGCCGTGACACTCATCCCTTCCTGCTTCAGTGCCAGGAACTCCTTCTTCTTCAGGACCATCAAGGCCTCCGGCACGTGGTGTGCACGAAAGCTGCTGCAGAACTGCTGCCAAGTGATCTGAGTACCGGCCGGGCGTGAAGACTGGTATGAATCCCACCAATCCAACGCCGGCCCCTGAAGCTGTCCTCCGGCGTAGAGTACCTTCTCTCTGTCATCGCACTGGGCGATGTCCAACTGCCTCTCCACTGCCTTGAGCCAGTCATCTGCCTCAAGGGGGTCACTGGCCTTGCTGAAGGTCGGCGGGCGTCCCTTCAGAAACTCGCCCCTCTTGTCTCTGGGCGGTGCAGCTGCCTGGGGATGATGCTGGTTCTGCTGGATCAGCCTCATCGTCTCGGCCATCTGCTGCATCATCTGAACTTGAGCATACATCAGCTGCTCAATGGTGGGGATCTGATGGTTCGGATTCAGGTTTGGGGGCGGATTCTGGTGCGGAGGTTGTCCGCCCGCATTGCCCCCGGGGTGAGCCATCTATAATCACAAGGGTCAGATGTCAGATGGTTAGTTCGAGAAAATATATATAACCCCCCTGCTATCTAAACAATAAAGTCCTTAAGCCTTATACCTATATCTAGATGGTAGCAGACAGGTGTCTACGCCCATCACAATCATTACAAAGAACCAAATCAGACATGAGCATAATCACAATAAATACAAGCAGGCGAAGGCATAAACTCACACAAGACTCGACTGTTAGATTTTTTTTTTAAATTTTTAAAACATGGGGGTCTCCTAGTAATTTGTCAACCGTACTATCTAGGCTGCGTTCCTACAGTCAGCACGGCTCTGATACCAATCTGTCACACCCGGATTTACTCAAAACCCGACCGTGGCCATATGTGTGCCCAGGAAGTCCCCAGACACATATAGCGAACAAATATGGTAAAAATCAGAGTACAATGCTTTATCAATCAACATAAAGTAGCGAGTACATCAGAGTTTTGCATAAAAGAAATACATGGACCGCGGAAGACTAATAGATCTCTCTAAGCGTAGCCGCAATCCCACAGGGACTCTGACTGGGAGAACGCCAACTCAGAAGTACGGTACATCCTCCGGAAACTCCACAGCATAGTCAGCCTGACTCCAGTCTGTTACCCATCCGGGATTTTGCCCAAAAATGATAATAATAACAAGTGTAAGTAACAGGATTACTTAGCAAGTATAGCACGGGTTATGAAGGCTCAAAAAGGCTAGACACTGGCTCAACTGCATTAGCACTTTTAGTTGGTTCGTTTTAACTTTATCCAAGTTACTACAAGTGAATGAGAATCCCGGATTGTAACCCAATTAATGGTGTAAGTGACATTAAACAGTAATAAATACCATATTCTAATCAAAAAGGATCCAGGCCGCTCATGACCCTGAGCGAGGCTATCATGATAGATCGTACACTCTGCAGAGGTTTCGCCCTTTACCCACCAGTCGCGTAAAAGTTCAAAGGAACTTTGCACCCAACCACGCATATCAACACTTCCGAGGTGTGACTGCATAGGGACGCTACGAGGCTTTCACAAGACACCCTAACAAGTCAGTAGCCGCTGGAGTACTATACGGTGGTGAAAACTTAGGCACCGAGATCGACGTACGCCCACGGAGTCACACCGTGAAGGGGTCGATGGCGTCCGGAGCGCGGGTATCCCACCCATACTGCGCAACGTGCAGAGTTCTCAATCGCTGAGACTCCTACACGGGACTGGGTCTAACGTGACCTAGCCGACGGGGCTACCGTCCTCGGTGGAATCGGAGATCACCCAGCGCCGTACCTCCCACAACGCCGTTGACCCCTCGGTAACTACTGCCAAGCTAGAGACGTACAAGCTACTTGACCAAGACCAGAGCCCATATAGTTCCGGCGGTGGCGACAGGCTCCTGGGTTGCCGCTTTAAGAACCGGTCCTTAGAGGGAGACACTAGAGCAAAGCACACAGCACATGCTCTAGCCCCCTTAGTCCAAGTTGCTAAAAAGCAAGTTTTATCATTAATGTTGAAGTGGACCCTTAAGTCAATATTAACAATTAATTAAAGGTGACAGTAGTTGCGCCTAGCAAGATACTACCCATATGCAAAAACCCATAGGAACACAAGGACAGGGAAATAAATGCTAGGAAATAACCTTAATGGCAAACAATATTAGACACATGCGTATGTAAAGAACAGTGTATTAAGAGTGAGATAGGTAGCAAGGATTGTCCGTGCTATAACTTGCCTTCCTCGGAGTAAGGCTGCTGCTGAAAATCCTGCTCCGGCACATCCTCAACGTACTCGAAGTCCAACGCTACGGGCTCACCGACTGGACACGATCAACACGCACGCATTCCAAAACAATCATCACATGCAAGCAAAAGTAATTCTATTAGAACAGTACACCAAATAGTAAAACAGTACAAAAACAGGAGCTAGAAATAATCTACGCTTCGCTACAAACACATGAGCGCGAAAATTACGCAAATCGGAGCTAAAACGCGAAAGTTAAGAGGTTTTTAAGATCCGTGGGCTTGCTGGCAAAGTCTCTGAAACTTCCAGGGGCTAAACTGCGAAAAACCAGGGACCTATGCGTAAATAACAGTAGCCACCAGGGAAGGCGCCCGTAAGCGAGGCGGAGACGGCTCGTCCGCTCGAGGGGATTCACGACCCTCGAGTGAGGCAGGCGTTGTTGTGCCTGTTCGAGGGGGGTTCACGACCCTCGAGCGAGGCGGAGTTTGGTTTGCCCGTTCGAGGGGGTTCGCGACCCTCGAGCGAGGCGGAGCTGGGTAGCGACTCGGGCTAGGGCGCTCGGTTTTCGACGGGGTTTGGTCCTACGGCTTCAGGAGAAGATGGCGAGTCGATCTAGGGGATTCATGACGAGCATCGGCCGGCGAATCGTGCCAACGACGATGGGCGGCGGAGCTGCGCTCCGGTGAGCCGCGGGGTAGGGGTTTTGGGTGGTTTCGAGGTCGGGTTTCTTGCTCTGGAGCGTCAGAGAACGACGGTGAGTGCTGCTGAGGTGCTCAAGAGAAACTCCGTGCAGTGAACCGACCAGACGACGACGACCGGCGATCGGCCGACGACGGTGATCGCGGGGGTGCTGCTACGGTGCACTACAGCTCGAATTGAGAGGGCTGGTGGACTTGTTACCTTCTGAGGAAGAGTTGGACGCAAGGAATCGACCGGAGACGGCTCGGTCGATAGGAACGGCGGCGAATCCTCCACGGCGGCGCTGCGGACGTCGGGAAGCAATTAGCCACGGTCAAGGCATAAGATAGGACGAGAGGTATTTGGGGAGCTTTAGTACCTCCTGGCGGATAGCTTGGCGGTGATGGCCGGCCGGGAGACACGCCGGAGCAGCCTGGCGGCGTGCGGCGGCGCTGCGCAAGCTCGGCGGCGCGTGGACAGGGCGATAGAGTGGCTCGGGTGGTCTTGTGGTGCGATGGCGAGGTCAGGCACGGCTCGGTGGTGCGCAGGCGCTTTAAGAAAGAGTTGGGGAAGGGCCAGGACGACGGGAACGCGTTCGCCGGCGTTTATGGAAGGTCCGCGGCGGCGGCGGGTACTTTCCAAACCGGGCGAGCTCGGTTTCCTTACTGGGGACGGGTGAAGAAGGAAGGGGAAGGCGCGCGAAGCTTCGTGGAAGCTGCCTGGGAACCTTGGGGTGCTCGGTATGGAAAGCGCGCGCGGGAATGGCGCGGCGGTCTCGGGCGGCGAGTGCGGGGTGTGCGGCTGCGGTGTCGCGCGGAGAAAGGGGTGGGGGCGTGCCTGCTGGGCCAGGGAGGTGCGGGTTGGTGAGGCACTCGACTCGGGTTCGGTCTTGGGACGGTGGTGCGGTCGTCGGCGGGGAAGGCCGGCGACGTTGCTCGGGTCGGGAGGGAGAAGAAGGTGGGAGGTGGGGGAAGACAGGCGGGGCCCGCGCGGCAGAGAGACGGAGAGGGAGGAGGGAGCGGAAGTGGATTCAGGGAACAGTTCAGGGAGGTGAAGTGAACTACGGGCCTAACAACTTTTCTAGAACACCAAACAAAGTGATTCAAATTTGAATTTAAATAAATTTAAATTCTTGTTTGAATCACAAGCAATACAAAAATAAATGCACCAGCATGAATGCAACAATAAATGTTTCTATCACCTATATTTGATTTTAAATTTGTGAAAATTATTATTTAGCCTTTATAAAATGGGTGAAAGCATTAAATGATTAATTAAATGCCAAAAATTTTAAATTTGAGTATTTTGGGTGTTACAAACCTACCCCCCTTAAGGTGAATCTCGTCCCCGAGATTCGGATGTAGAAGCGAAGAGCTGTGGGTACTCGGACTTGAGATCTTCTTCCCGCTCCCAAGTCGCTTCATCTGCTGAATGCCGGCTCCACTGCACCTTGCACATCCGAATGGTCTTGTTCCTCAACACTCTTTCTGACGCCTCCAGGATCCTGATCGGATACTCCTCGTATGTGAGATCCTCCTGAACATTCAATTCATCAATCGGGATCTGCTCCTCTGGCACCCGCAAACACTTCTTCAACTGGGACACATGGAACACATCGTGTACTCAGGCTAGTCTCTCAGGCAGGTCTAGCCGATATGCCACTTCGCCCATCCGTTCCTGTATCCTGAATGGTCCGATGTAACGAGGCGCCAACTTGCCTTTGACATTGAACCGCTTTACACCTCTCAAGGGTGACACCTTCAGGTACACAAAATCATCAACTCTGAAGCTGAGGTCCCTCCGTCTGACATCGGCATAACTCTTCTGTCTGGACTGGGCCACCTTCAGGTTCTCCCTGATCACCTGCACCTGCCGCTCTGCATCTCTGAGTATCTCCGGACCAAAGACCTGACTCTCTCCAGCCTGATTCCAGAACAATGGGGTCCGGCACTTCCTGCCATACAATGCCTCGAACGGTGCCATCTGCAAACTCTTCTGATAGCTGTTATTGTAGGAGAACTCTGCATACGGCAAACTCTTATCCCAGCTGACTCCATACTGCAATGCACAAGCTCTCAACATATCTTCTAGTATCTGGTTGGTCCGCTCTGTCTGACCATCTGTCTGCGGGTGATAAGCTGAGCTGAAGTGCAGCTTCGTGTCCATGGACTCATGTAACTTCCGCCAGAAGTGTGAAGTGAACTGAGTACCACGATCTGACACAATCTTCTTCGGCACCCCGTGTAAGCACACAATCCGCTCCATGTACAACTCTGCTAGTCTGGCGCCTGTATAGGTGGTCTTCACTGGCAGAAAGTGGGCCACCTTGGTCAAACGATCAACAATCACCCAAATGGAGTCGAATCCTCTCTGTGTGCGGGGCAGACCAGTGATGAAGTCCATGCCAACTTCTTCCCATTTCCACTCCGGGATCTTCAACGGCTGTAGCAATCCAGCTGGTCTCTGATGTTCTGCCTTGACTCGCTCACATGTGTCGCACAATGCCACGTGAGTCGCCACATCACGTTTCAATCCATACCACCAGAATCTCTCCTTGATGTCCTGATACATCTTAGTGCTGCCTGGGTGGATCGAATAAGCTGAGTCATGTGCCTCTCTCAAAATCATCTCTCTGATCTGCGCTATATCTGGCACACATATCCTCTTCCCATGCCATAGAGTTCCCTGATCATCAACTCGGAATCCAGGGGCCCTTCCCAGTGCAACATTCCCCACAATCTCTCTGATCTTCTCATCCTGCAGCTGACCTCTCCGGATCTCCTGCTCGAGTGTGGGCTCTACTGCCATCTCGGTGATGCTGGTGACGTATCCCAGACTCATCCTCTCAAACTCTCGGCTGAGCTCCTCAGGTAAACAGTGTCCAGTGATCCTGTTCACATAACTCCTCCTGCTCAGAGCATCTGCCACCAAGTTGGCCTTCCCTGGGTGATAATGAATCTCCAGGTCATAATCCTTGATCAGCTCTAACCATCTGCGCTGTCTCATGTTCAGATCCGACTGAGTGAAGACATACTTGAGGCTCTTATGATCAGTGTAGATGTCACATCTGTGTCCAATCAAGTAATGTCTCCAGATCTTCAGAGCGTGTACAACAGCTGCCAACTCCAAGTCGTGTGTCGGATAGTTCTGCTCATGCTTCCTCAGCTGCCTGGACGCATAAGACACGACTCTGCCCTCCTGCATAAGGACGCAACCCAGTCCTAAACGGGATGCATCACAGTAGATGGAGAAACTCTTAGCCAAATCTGGCAATACCAGCACTGGGGCTGTAGTCAACCTCTTCTTCAACTCTTCGAAGCTGACCTGGCATGCCTCTGTCCACACAAACGGGGCATTCTTCTCTAGCAAAGCAGTCAGCGGCTTAGCAATCTTGGAGAATCCTTCAATGAACCGTCTGTAATAACCGGCCATCCCAAGGAAACTCCTGATCTCGCTCACATCCCGTGGCGGATTCCAGCTCAACACATCGCTGACCTTCTTCGGATCGACTGCCACTCCTCCATTGGACAACACGTGTCCCAGAAATGCCACTTCCTTCAGCCAGAACTCACACTTACTCAGCTTGGCATACAACTGATGTTCCCGAAGTCTCTGCAGCACCAACCTCAGATGTTCTTCATGTTCTTCCTCATTCTTGGAGAAGAACAGAATGTCATCAATAAATACCACCACAAACTTGTCCAGATAGTCCATGAACACGCTGTTCATCAAGTACATGAAGTATGAAGGAGCGTTGGTCAATCCAAAAGACATGACCAAGAACTCATACAACCCGTACCGAGTAGTGAAAGCGGTCTTGGGTACATCTGACGGACGGATCCTCATCTGGTAGTAGCCCGAACGAAGATCAATCTTGGAGAACACACAAGCTCCTCTCAACTGATCGAACAGATCATCAATCCTCGGCAGCGGGTACTTGTTCTTGATGGTTACTTGATTGAGGGCTCGATAGTCCACACACAACCTCTGAGTACCATCCTTCTTGTCGACGAACAATACCGGTGCTCCCCATGGCGAAGCACTCGGACGAATGTACCCCTTGGCCAACAATTCGTCCAACTCCTTCTTGAGCTGCTCCAGCTCCTTCGCTCCCATCCTATACGGCCTCTTGGCTATAGGTGCAGTGCCAGGTTTTAGTTCAATAACGAATTCAACATCTCGTTCTGGAGGCATACCTGGCAACTCGTCAGGGAACACATCCGGGAACTGGCTCACCACCCTGATATCTTCAATTAATGTCCCTTCAGCTTGATTTGCTTGGCCTTGCTCTGAGGAACTGGCTGCCTGGTACTCCACCTTGTCACCGGACTCTGCTGTCAGCTGAATGGTTCTCGTAGCACACCTGATCACTGCATCATATCTGGTCATCCAGCTCATACCCAAGATCAGATCAAATCCCAGTGTCTCCAGTACTATCGGACCTGCCTTGAACTCTACCCCCCTTATTATGATGGGAACATGGGGGCATCGTAGAGTAGCCCGCTGTTCACCTCCTGGTGAGCTTACTAGCATAGTGTTCATCATGGGTTTCAGAGTCAATAAATTCTTCTTCACAAATGCAGCAGAAATGAAAGCATGCGAAGCTCCAGAATCAAATAAAACAGTGGCGGGGGTTGAATTGACGAGGAACGTACCCACGACCACATCTGTAGATGCCTCTGCTGTCTCTGCACCGGTGTGGTTGACCTTGCCCCGAACGAGAGCCTACGGAGCACGACCACCCTGCTGCTGACTCTGCGGCTGCCCAACTCTCTGAGCGCTGCCCTGCTGGTTCTGCCCGGCGGTGTTCTGGATCTTCTTGGGGCAGACATTGGCGAAGTGTCCCTGCTCGCCACAGTGGTAGCACACCCTCGGACCCACCGGTGTAGTGTTGACTGGACTGATGCGCTGAACTGGACTCGGCTGCGCCTGGCTGCGTTGAACTGGACCCATCGGTGGCTGACCCTGAGGACGCTGCTGCTGTGGCGCCCGAGGAAACTAAGGTCGCTGCTGCTGGTACTGGCCACGACTGAGCAAACCGGACTGACCATGGAAGCGCTGCTGCTGGCCTCCCACCTGCTGACTCTGTGGAGGTGCGAAGCGTGGACGACTGCTGCTGCCCACCTGCTGTCCCTGGAGCTTCCTCTTCTTGTCCTCCATCTCACGGCGCTTGTGCTCCAACATCAGCGCGCCGTCCACCAGCTCGTGAAAAGTCGGGAACTTGGTGCACATGAGCTGGTACTGGAGAGCATCCTGCAGACCGTCACGGAACCTGGCCTGCTTCTTCTGATCAGTGGCCACGTCCTCTGGAGCGTAACGGGCCAACGAGACGAACTTGTCACGATACGCCGTGACACTCATCCCTTCCTGCTTCAGTGCCAGGAACTCCTTCTTCTTCAGGACCATCAAGGCCTCCGGCACGTGGTGTGCACGAAAGCTGCTGCAGAACTGCTGCCAAGTGATCTGAGTACCGGCCGGGCGTGAAGACTGGTATGAATCCCACCAATCCAACGCCGGCCCCTGAAGCTGTCCTCCGGCGTAGAGTACCTTCTCTCTGTCATCGCACTGGGCGATGTCCAACTGCCTCTCCACTGCCTTGAGCCAGTCATCTGCCTCAAGGGGGTCACTGGCCTTGCTGAAGGTCGGCGGGCGTCCCTTCAGAAACTCGCCCCTCTTGTCTCTGGGCGGTGCAGCTGCCTGGGGATGATGCTGGTTCTGCTGGATCAGCCTCATCGTCTCGGCCATCTGCTGCATCATCTGAACTTGAGCATACATCAGCTGCTCAATGGTGGGGATCTGATGGTTCGGATTCAGGTTTGGGGGCAGATTCTGGTGCGGAGGTTGTCCGCCCGCATTGCCCCCGGGGTGAGCCATCTATAATCACAAGGGTCAGATGTCAGATGGTTAGTTCGAGAAAATATATATAACCCCCCTGCTATCTAAACAATAAAGTCCTTAAGCCTTATACCTATATCTAGATGGTAGCAGACAGGTGTCTACGCCCATCACAATCATTACAAAGAACCAAATCAGACATGAGCATAATCACAATAAATACAAGCAGGCGAAGGCATAAACTCACACAAGACTCGACTGTTAGATTTTTTTTTTAAATTTTTAAAACATGGGGGTCTCCTAGTAATTTGTCAACCGTACTATCTAGGCTGCGTTCCTACAGTCAGCACGGCTCTGATACCAATCTGTCACACCCGGATTTACTCAAAACCCGACCGTGGCCATATGTGTGCCCAGGAAGTCCCCAGACACATATAGCGAACAAATATGGTAAAAATCAGAGTACAATGCTTTAGCAATCAACATAAAGTAGCGAGTACATCAGAGTTTTGCATAAAAGAAATACATGGACCGCGGAAGACTAATAGATCTCTCTAAGCGTAGCCGCAATCCCACAGGGACTCTGACTGGGAGAACGCCAACTCAGAAGTACGGTACATCCTCCGGAAACTCCACAGCATAGTCAGCCTGACTCCAGTCTGTTACCCATCCGGGATTTTGCCCAAAAATGATAATAATAACAAGTGTAAGTAACAAGATTACTTAGCAAGTATAGCACGGGTTATGAAGGCTCAAAAAGGCTAGACACTGGCTCAACTGCATTAGCACTTTTAGTTGGTTCGTTTTAACTTTATCCAAGTTACTACAAGTGAATGAGAATCCCGGATTGTAACCCAATTAATGGTGTAAGTGACATTAAACAGTAATAAATACCATATTCTAATCAAAAAGGATCCAGGCCGCTCATGACCCTGAGCGAGGCTATCATGATAGATCGTACACTCTGCAGAGGTTTCGCCCTTTACCCACCAGTCGCGTAAAAGTTCAAAGGAACTTTGCACCCAACCACGCATATCAACACTTCCGAGGTGTGACTGCATAGGGACGCTACGAGGCTTTCACAAGACACCCTAACAAGTCAGTAGCCGCTGGAGTACTATACGGTGGTGAAAACTTAGGCACCGAGATCGACGTACGCCCACGGAGTCACACCGTGAAGGGGTCGATGGCGTCCGGAGCGCGGGTATCCCACCCATACTGCGCAACGTGCAGAGTTCTCAATCGCTGAGACTCCTACACGGGACTGGGTCTAACGTGACCTAGCCGACGGGGCTACCGTCCTCGGTGGAATCGGAGATCACCCAGCGCCGTACCTCCCACAACGCCGTTGGCCCCTCGGTAACTACTGCCAAGCTAGAGACGTACAAGCTACTTGACCAAGACCAGAGCCCATATAGTTCCGGCGGTGGTGACAGGCTCCTGGGTTGCCGCTTTAAGAACCGGTCCTTAGAGGGAGACACTAGAGCAAAGCACACAGCACATGCTCTAGCCCCCTTAGTCCAAGTTGCTAAAAAGCAAGTTTTATCATTAATGTTGAAGTGGACCCTTAAGTCAATATTAACAATTAATTAAAGGTGACAGTAGTTGCGCCTAGCAAGATACTACCCATATGCAAAAACCCATAGGAACACAAGGACAGGGAAATAAATGCTAGGAAATAACCTTAATGGTATACAATATTAGACACATGCGTATGTAAAGAACAGTGTATTAAGAGTGAGATAGGTAGCAAGGATTGTCCATGCTATAACTTGCCTTCCTCGGAGTAAGGCTGCTGCTGAAAATCCTGCTCCGGCACGTCCTCAACGTACTCGAAGTCCAACGCTACGGGCTCACCGACTGGACACGATCAACACGCACGCATTCCAAAACAATCATCACATGCAAGCAAAAGTAATTCTATTAGAACAGTACACCAAACAGTAAAACAGTACAAAAACAGGAGCTAGAAATAATCTACGCTTCGCTACAAACACATGAGCGCGAAAATTACGCAAATCGGAGCTAAAACGCGAAAGTTAAGAGGTTTTTAAGATCCGTGGGCTTGCTGGCAAAGTCTCTGAAACTTCCAGGGGCTAAACTGCGAAAAACCAGGGACCTATGCGTAAATAACAGTAGCCACCAGGGAAGGCGCCCGTAAGCGAGGCGGAGACGGCTCGTCCGCTCGAGGGGATTCACGACCCTCGAGTGAGGCAGGCGTTGTTGTGCCTGTTCGAGGGGGGTTCACGACCCTCGAGCGAGGCGGAGTTTGGTTTGCCCGTTCGAGGGGGTTCGCGACCCTCGAGCGAGGCGGAGCTGGGTAGCGACTCGGGCTAGGGCGCTCGGTTTTCGACGGGGTTTGGTCCTACGGCTTCAGGAGAAGATGGCGAGTCGATCTAGGGGATTCATGACGAGCATCGGCCGGCGAATCGTGCCAACGACGATGGGCGGCGGAGCTGCGCTCCGGTGAGCCGCGGGGTAGGGGTTTTGGGTGGTTTCGAGGTCGGGTTTCTTGCTCTGGAGCGTCAGAGAACGACGGTGAGTGCTGCTGAGGTGCTCAAGAGAAACTCCGTGCAGTGAACCGACCAGACGACGACGACCGGCGATCGGCCGACGACGGTGATCGCGGGGGTGCTGCTACGGTGCACTACAGCTCGAATTGAGAGGGCTGGTGGACTTGTTACCTTCTGAGGAAGAGTTGGACGCAAGGAATCGACCGGAGACGGCTCGGTCGATAGGAACGGCGGCGAATCCTCCACGGCGGCGCTGCGGACGTCGGGAAGCAATTAGCCACGGTCAAGGCATAAGATAGGACGAGAGGTATTTGGGGAGCTTTAGTACCTCCTGGCGGATAGCTTGGCGGTGATGGCCGGCCGGGAGACACGCCGGAGCAGCCTGGCGGCGTGCGGCGGCGCTGCGCAAGCTCGGCGGCGCGTGGACAGGGCGATAGAGTGGCTCGGGTGGTCTTGTGGTGCGATGGCGAGGTCAGGCACGGCTCGGTGGTGCGCAGGCGCTTTAAGAAAGAGTTGGGGAAGGGCCAGGACGACGGGAACGCGTTCGCCGGCGTTTATGGAAGGTCCGCGGCGGCGGCGGGTATTTTCCAAACCGGGCGAGCTCGGTTTCCTTACTGGGGACGGGTGAAGAAGGAAGGGGAAGGCGCGCGAAGCTTCGTGGAAGCTGCCTGGGAACCTTGGGGTGCTCGGTATGGAAAGCGCACGCGGGAATGGCGCGGTGGTCTCGGGCGGCGAGTGCGGGGTGTGCGGCTGCGGTGTCGCGCGGAGAAAGGGGTGGGGGCGTGCCTGCTGGGCCAGGGAGGTGCGGGTTGGTGAGGCACTCGACTCGGGTTCGGTCTTGGGACGGTGGTGCGGTCGTCGGCGGGGAAGGCCGGCGACGTTGCTCGGGTCGGGAGGGAGAAGAAGGTGGGAGGTGGGGGAAGACAGGCGGGGCCCGCGCGGCAGAGAGACGGAGAGGGAGGAGGGAGCGGAAGTGGATTCAGGGAACAGTTCAGGGAGGTGAAGTGAACTACGGGCCTAACAACTTTTCTAGAACACCAAACAAAGTGATTCAAATTTGAATTTAAATAAATTTAAATTCTTGTTTGAATCACAAGCAATACAAAAATAAATGCACCAGCATGAATGCAACAATAAATGTTTCTATCACCTATATTTGATTTTAAATTTGTGAAAATTATTATTTAGCCTTTATAAAATGGGTGAAAGCATTAAATGATTAATTAAATGCCAAAAATTTTAAATTTGAGTATTTTGGGTGTTACAAAAGTGATAACTTACCTTCTTACCCATGGGGCGTATAGCAATCTTCTTGTCATGGGCGGTTGAAAGGTTGAACAACTTGACTTAGTGTCATTCCACTCTTACCCTTTTCAGGATCCTATCTCGGAGTTTTCAAACTTTTTTGGAAATTAAAACAGTAACTCAATTGGCACACTCGATCGCTCAAGTGGTATTTGTATCCTCACCAAAGGCTTTGCCTTCTTTTCATCCTAAAATCTACTGAAGCTTTTTGTGTAGCTCAGGTAGGGGAAGATGGATGAAGGCATACATGTATCTTAGATTTTGCTAAGTTAAAGACCAGACCTTTGGAGAATCAAATCACACCTTTAGATCGAGAAGTGCAAGTGTGTGGAATATGTGGAATGGAATATGGTGGAAAACTTTTTGGGATGATTCTTCCACTCCTTAAATTATTTTAAGAACATGGGCTATCTTTCTTTCTTTTCTTTTTGCCATACCTTCAGCATGTTTTTCTCTTTCTCTCTCTTTTTTTCATTTTTCATTTTGCCATGCTCTTTGGCATGTTTTTTTCTTTCTCTCATTTTTGCATAGCCCATGTCTCTTTTCAAGGATAACTAGGAGAGGGGATCATTTGGCTAAAGGCAAAGGTATGTTTCATTCTCAACTTGTATTTACCTTATGCATCTAGGATATATATCATGCTAGTGTGTGCATTTACATGCAACTATATTGAGTTTCTCTCATGTGTGCCTATTAGATATTTGGTTGACACCTTACTTGGAATTGACTTGTGGTCAAATGTTTTTCAAATGAAAAGGGTGTGAGCTAAATATGCTAACATGGTTCATAGCTCTATATATGTGCATGTTCTTGTGTGACATAGGATAGTCTTTGAAAAACCCAACTAGCATGATAGGTTGTGTGTTGATTTTGAAAACAATTGGGTTTTGGTCTTTTGACCATTGTCGATCTATTTGTGACTATAGTAAACCTTGCTTGATTGATGGCTAGTCACAAATAGTGAGATCTTCTCAAGTCCATAAATCCATATCTATCCATCTCTCAATCTATGAAAATCACTCGGTCAAAAGCTCCACATCTTTCTCTATTCTGTCTGCTGAAATTTCTGGGGCTGGAACCTCCGGCACTGCCCCGGAACAATATTCTTCCGAGGACCCCTTCAGGAATCTGGGTTCTCGGAAAATCCGACTCCACCCCGAAGTATCTGACTCATATCTGACAGGGGTACATAAGAGAGGACACGTATTCCTTGGCAAACCTAAATCTTATCTCATCCAAGGAAAATCTTGAGGATTTGGAGATCATATCCATCATATACTTTCTCAGATCAAGTGAACAAGCTTCGGAGATCAAATTCCATTAAATTCATCAAGTTTCAACTACCTGGGAGAAACCGGTCTGATCGGTTTGGCCCAGGAAGTTACCCCACGTGGATAACGTACCCCCTCGATCTTGTTTCTCCTCATTCTTACCCTTTCACCATGAAAACACATCTCCTCCTCAGTTTTCACCATGGGAAGAACCCTAATGGAGATTTCTTGATTCAACCAAGAAAAGGGTGCATTCTTATTGGGATTGGAGTGCCCCAAGTCGTCTTGACTGGTTCCACAACCGGATTTGGATTCAAATCTTCATCATCTCACGTTCTCAAGGCTCTCAAGGTATTCAAATGTTCCAATCGCCCGATCCACTCACTAGATGAATATCTTTCAAATCCCTTTGGCATAATATCTTCTGGCATGTCTAGGAACCTAGCCCCTAAGAGATCATTCGATTTTGTGGGATACATTTTGCGGACCAACGAATTGTGCCCTCACTGCACAAAGCGGTCTGACCGGTTTGGGCAGTGAAGGCCAAAGTCATTTGTTTGCAGCGTATTGTGTTTGCATATGGAGTAGGGGTAGTATATCTTGCAATATCACTCTCAGATCTTGATCATGTCACTGTCCAGATTGATCCCAACTGAATTTGGTTCAGCTCGGGTGAAAACCGGTCTGACCGGTTTCTAAAACCGGTCTGATCGGTTTGGCTCTGAGCTAACCCAAATCCTTTTGGGTGCTCTCAATTTGATCCATTTCTCAGTCAATCTTTTCCTGGGTACTTATATTGTGTATTCCATCATTTGTGAACTCAGGAAGGACTAGTGAAACGAACCGGATTCCCAACGACGAGAATCCGACTCCCTGTACCCTCGAGATAGTCCCAGGAATAGCAGCTATCTCGTACAGAACTCATCTCAGTCGAATATCACATCCATACAATGATAAAAGATCCATTACATGACATATATAAAACATAGCGTCTGGTACAAGCCCTCTGGGCTAAATCGACAATAAGAGACAACTGCGCAGCGGTAGCTAGAACATCAGGGACCACTCCTCCACAGGCATCCTTGAGCATAGCGCGCACCCTTCAATCGTACCACCCGTCCTGGTTGAACTCGTGGTCGGGGTCTTCACCTGAGAACCCAAAGTCTGTCCCCAAGGAATTGGGACAGGTCCACGTCACCAACCATAATATGATGCAAGCTTTAAAGTGGCCTATTCTAAGGTATAGAAATAATCAAGGTTTGAGCCAGGGTTTTCTTATGCGAGCAGCAGCAATAACCCAAATTCATCTCATCACCAACTCCTTCCCTCACACGCACATCTACTCCCCAAATCCAACCGTCAGCCTCACATTCCCATCAGGCTCGTCCTGCCACAGCAGGTTCCCGCAAACATTATCCACCAACGCCTTTCGCTCACTAGTCGACTCGGTGAGCTCCCTCCCCACCTTGTCTCATCAGCAATGCTGGACCAATCTCTCATAACCCAAATCAAAGGATGAGGTAAGAAAGCAGATTCACATGCTAGTCGGAACTTATCAGAAGTGGGTCGTCTGTAACCGTGGACACGGCTATACGTATAGTTTACACTCTGCAGAGGTGGCACTCCAGGAATCCATCCGGGCTGCAAGGCTAGTCCGCAACCAACCTGAGACACAGTCCACAGCAGAGACCCTAAACAGTAACGGCACCAATCCTGTCTCCCTGGGCTCGGGAAACATCTGATCTAACATCTGCCCCACGGGTGTGAAACCTTCCCACCGGGGCCAGTCGGGGGCCGTGGTAAATCAGGGAGATTACACCGCAACGAGTCCCCCCTACACATATCAAGCTCGATCCTCCTACAGTCTCGGCGCCGCACTAGAGTAGGCTTGCTGGAACCCTCCCCATACTGGGTAGATGGTGAGCACGATATTCCCACGTCCAAAGTTGGAACTCGACTCGGTCCTTAATTGTCGGTAAAGCGAGTATCAGCGTCATAAGCGATCCGCCGCAACGGTCCGCAATCGGCACCCATAACAGGTATTGCCGCCCAAACTCCTCAAATAACCCAGTATCCAAATAACCATGTACCCGCAACAGGTACCCCATAGGGATTGCCCGAGTGCAGTCCCCCAACACCTCGATCAAACGATCGAGTTGTTATTACTCGCTTACACCGCCTAGCTGCACTACTCCTCCCATACCACCCACAACTCACGCCAAGAGGATCAAATCACAACCAACCCAACACATGCATAGCATAGCATATTTCATAAAGTGAGTAGTAGGTAGCAAGGTAACAGGATATCATCAAAGGCAGTGCAGGTTTATCATGCGAGTAAAGTGAAGCGCTAGCATACTAGTTGCATGTCTAATAGGTATTTCAGTGTTTGGTCGAGCGTGAACCAGGGCAAAAGTCTTCGTCTTCTTCAAAGCATTTGTCGTAGTGGTCTGGCTCCTCCTGACTCTCCGGAACTCCTAGGGTCGCGGAAAATAAAATAAGACGCGACTACTAGCAAAGAAACACTAAGACAGCGATGAAAGAAGTCCCAAATAACACCAAACCCTACTCCAACGCGTATGTCATGATTTTAGAAAAATATAGAAACTAGTTTCATATTTTTCTGAGCTACGGTTGATTTATTATTAATTTTACAAGTTTAAATCATTTTCTGAAAATATTAAATAATTTTCCGAAAAAGAAAACAGACAGAAATTAGCCTGCTGACGTCAGCATGACGTCATGCTGACGTCAGCAGTGGGGTCCGCCTAGGATGACGTCAGCAGTGGGCCCTGCTGACGTCAGCGTTGACTGGTCAACGGTCAACGGGTCAACGGTGGTCAGCTCTGGTCAGTGGGCCCCAGCGATCAGTGACACACAGTGTATGACATGTGGGCCCCATACGTCAGCGCAGTTAAAAGAAAAAGAAAAAGAAAAGAACGCGCTGGGCTGGAATTGGGCCGAAAGGCCGGCTGGGCCGCTTGGTTCGTTGGCTCGGGAAAGAGAGTTCGAGGGGGTTAGACGGACTTTGGCTTCGGGTTTTGGCCCAACAGGGTTAGGTTAGGTTTTACAATTAGTTTAGTTAGTATTTGTTTGAATTCAAATCTAGAATTTGAATTCAAACACAACCAAAAATCCAATAAAATCAAATTAACTCCAAATCACATCTATTTGGTCCTTAGCACTTCAAATTATTTTTAATTTGAATTTAAATTGCCTAAGAATTTAGGGAGCAAATAGAATACACTCTTATATGTTTGTTGACTTGCACATAATTCACCAAAAAATTTTAAATTCACATTTTTGCACTCAACAAATCCTATAGGGAATTTTAGGGTTGTTACAGTCTCCCCCCCTCACAAGAATCTCGTCCTCGAGATTTGTGGTTACCTATGGTTTAAACAAGTGGGGATATTTCTCTTTTAGTAGTGACTCCTTCTCCCATGTAGCCTCCCTTTCTGTATGGTTGCTCCACTGCACTTTGCAAAATGGGATAGCTGTGCTTCTGGTCTCTTTGACTGCTCTGTCTAGTATCCTCTCTGGGTACTCCAGGTACTCTAATGTGTCTTGTAGGTCTAATGCCTCTGTTTTGACCTCATGTTCTGGTACTCTTAGACACTTCCTCAGCTGAGATACATGGAACACTGGGTGTACTACAGCTAGGTCCTCTGGTAGGTCTAGCTTGTAGGCTAGCTTTCCTATTCTCTCTAGTATCTGATACGGTCCCACAAAATGGGGTGCTAGCTTTCCTTTCACTTGGAATCTCTTATGCCCTCTTAGGGGTGACACTTTTAGGTAGACGAAGTCCCCTACTTCGAACTCTAGATCTCGTCTCCTTTTATCCGCATAGCTCTTTTGTCGGCTCTGAGCTGCCTTCAGGTGCTCTCGGATCTTGGCCACATTTTCTTCTGCCTCTACTATCATATCAGGACCAAAGAATGTTCGTTCTCCCACCTCTGACCACATTAGAGGCGTTCTGCATTTTCTGCCATATAGTGCCTCAAAGGGGAACATCTGCAGGCTGGCCTGGTAGCTGTTGTTGTAGGAAAATTTTGCTTAGGATAGACTCTTCTCCCAGTCTATGCTGTAAGATAGAACACATGCCCTCAACAAGTCTTCAAGAACCTGGTTCACTCTTTCGGTCTGCCCATCTGTCTGAGGGTGGTAAGCTGTGCTATACTCCAAGGTTGTCCCGATGGCTTGATGTAGGCTTTACCAGAACTGAGCTGTGAATTGTGGTCCTCTGTCTGACACAATACTTCTTGGTGCCCCATGCAGCTTGAGAATGTTGTCTATATATAGTTCTGCTAGCTTGCTCACTGGGTATGTGCTTTTGACTGGTATGAAGTGGGCTACCTTCGTCAGCCGGTCAACTATAACCCAAATGGCATCATTCCCTTTCTGAGTGTGACGTAGGCCAACCACGAAATCCATGCTGATATCTTCCCACTTCCACATTGGAATTTCCAGTGGTTTCAGCAGTCCTGCTGGTCTTTGATGTTCTGCCTTGATTCTTCGACAAGAGTCACACTTGGCTACATACTCTGCTATGTCCTCTCTCATTTTCTTCCACCAGAACTTATCCTTCAGATCTTGATACATCTTGGTGCATCCTGGGTGTATCGAGTACTTGGACTCGTGAGCCTCTGAGAGAATTGTTCTCCTGATTACCTTGTCCTGCGGTACACAAATACGATCTTTCAGCCATACTGTCCCTGCTTCATCTACTCGGAAGTCAGGTGCCACTCGTCGCTGGATATCCCTTTTTACTTCTTGGATTTCTGGACACTTTCCTTGAGCTTCTTTGATTCGGTCTTCTAGGTTGTACTTCACCCTCATTTCCTGGGGTTCTCCTTCTTCTACTAGCTCGAGTTTCAGCATGTACAATTCCTTTGCTAGTTCTGGCTGACTTTCTTCTATCATCAAGTTGTTGCAGTAACTCTTTCGGCTCAAGGCATCTGCCACTACGTTGGCTTTGCCAGGATGGTAGTGTATCTCCAAGTCGTAATCTTTGATCAATTCTAACCACCTTCTGTGCCTCATGTTCAGTTCGGATTGGGTGAAGAAATACTTCAAGCTTTTGTGATCCGTGTAGATATCGCACTTGTTGCCAATCAGGTAGTGCCTCCAGATCTTCAATGCATGCACCACTGCTGCCAGTTCTAAATCATGTGTGGGGTAGTTTTCCTCATGTTTCCTCAGCTGCCTTGATGCATAAGCAACAACCTTGCCTTCTTGCATTAAAACACATCCCAAACCTTGTCTCGAAGCATCGCAATAGACTACGAAATCTTTGCGAATATCTGGCAGGGTCAATAATGGCGTTGTAGTGAGTTTGTGCTTGAGCTCTTGGAAACTTCTTTCACACTTGTCTGTCCACTCGAACGGAACATTGTTCTTGAGTAGTTCGGTCATTGGCTTGGCAATCTTGGAGAAGTTCTCAATGAACCTTCTGTAGTAACCGACCAAACCCAGAAAGCTTCGGATTTCCGTGACACTCTTCGGCTGTCTCCAGCCAAAATTCACACTTGCTGAACTTCCCGTAGAGTTGATGCTGCCTCAGCTTCTCTAGTACAATCCTTAGATGCTCCTCATGTTCTTCGGCTGTTTCTGAGTAGACTAGTATGTCGTCAATGAACACCACCACGAACTTGTCTAGTTCCTCCATGAACACCTTGTTCATCATGTTTATGAAGTAAGTGGGTGCGTTGGTTAAACCGAAGGATACAACGGTGAACTCGTACTGCCCGTACCGAGTCACAAAGGCTGTCTTGGGAATGTCGACTTCTCTAATCTTCATCTGGTGGTATCCCGATCTCAGATCAATCTTACTGAAGTACTTGGCTTTCTTCAACTGATCTAGCAAGTCATCAATCCGAGGTAATGGGTACTTGTTCTTGATCGTCACTGCTTTCAGTGATCGATAGTCTACGCACATGCGCATTGACCCATCTTTCTTCTTCACAAACAACACTGGCGATCCCCATGGGGATGCACTGGGTCGAATCACCCCGCTTTCAAGCATCTCTTTCAGCTGCTTCTTGAGTTCCTCTAGCTCTTCCACTGACATTCTGTACGGTCTCTTGGCAATGGGCCCTGTGCCTGGCTGCAGTTCGATTATGAACTCTATGTCTCGGTCGGGTGGTAGCCCTGGTAGTTCTTCGGGAAACACGTCAGAGTACTCACACACTACAGGTACTTCTTCGATCGTCTTTCTCTCGATAGAGTATACCAACTGTCTCAAAATACATGTTCTGGACTCTTTCCCTGTTCTTCTTCTTTGTGGCTCTACTGTTACTCTGACTCCGCTAGGGTGTGTCAACTCAACTGTTCTGGGTGAGCAACTGATTACTCCTTTGTGCTCTGTAAGCCAATCCATTCCTAGTATCACGTCAATTCTGTCTGACTTCAGGACTATCAGGTATCCTACGAACTCCTGCCCACCTATCATCAGACTAACTGCTGGGCACTCTAAGGTGCACCTAAGCTCTCCTAAGGGAGAAGTAGTGACTATAGGTCTAGCCTTAGGTATTGTCGGGGGTGACTGCTCTTTCACAAACTTTGTCGAGATATAAGATCCAGTTGCTCCAGAGTCAAACAATATCAATGCTGGAATGCCATTTACTAAAAACTCACTGAGCACAACGTCGGGAGCGTCCTCGGCTTCTTCCTCTGTCAGGTGGTTGAGGCGTCCCCTCTGCGCTGTTGCTGGCTGCCTGTCCTGTCCTCCAAGCACCGGTGCCTTTGCTGGGGTTTGTTTGTTCTTCTTCTCTGAACAGTCAAAGGACTTGTGACCGGGCTTCCCACAAGCAAAACAGACCACTGAGGTCCCTCCACCAATTCTGGGCGTGTTGTTCGGCTTCCAGTTGGGGTTTCCCTGACCTGAGTAGCTGTTGTTTCTGTTGCCAAAGCTGTTGTAGTTGTTACCTCTGCTGCCAAAGCAGTTGCTGTTACTGCCTCGGTTACCCTGGTAGCTGTTTCTGTTGAACCCTGAGCCTCCTTGGTTGTTGCTCTGCTGAAAGCTTCTCCTGAGCATGTTGCTCTGGCCACTCCTCGGCCTCTGACTTAGTCTGTGGTTGTGTAACTGTTCAGCCTTTCTTTTCTTCTCTCGCCAAGTATCTTCAAGACCCACTCTTTCCTTCTCAACTGCGATAGCCCTGTCAATCAGCTCTCTGAGTGACCTGTGTGAACTCGCTGCGAGTGTTGTCCTCAAACCTCTGTGCAAGCCGCGCTGGAACCAAAACTGTTTCTTCTTTTCAGTGTTAACATCTTCAGGAGCGTATCTTGACATCGTAGCAAAGTGTCGAGCGTACTCAGCTACAGACAAACCACCTTGGGTCATTGTCCTGAACTCCATTGCCTTGTGCACCATGACTTGTTCTGGGATGTGGTACTCTTTGAAAGCTTCACAAAACTCTAGCTAGGTGATCTGTGCGGGGTTCACGTGAGAGTCACAGTAGCTCTCCCACCACGCTTTCGCTGCTCCTTCAAGCTGGTGCGCCGCAAGGGCCACACATTCCTCTTCAGTGTAGTCTGTCAGGTCCAGCTTCGTCTCGATGGTACGCAACCAGTCGTGTGCGTCGAGTGGCTCGTCCGAGTAGTTGAAGGTGGGTGCTTTCAGCCTGATGAACCTTTCAATCTTCCATTGTAGGTCTTCTTCACGGTGTCCCTGACGGTTCTGGTTCTGGTTTCCCTGTATCTGTTGCATAGCTTGCATCATCTGAGTGCTGGCCTGTGCCATCTGTTGCATCAGCTGTGTTTGAGTGGTCATTACTTCTACCAAGTTAGGCGGTTTTTGCTGGTCGTTCTGCTGGTTCTGCTGAGGTTCCACTGCTGGTTCTTCTATCTCCGCTTCCTGTTCTCCACCTGGTGCATTGTTCTCGGGCTGGAGCACGCCTGCTGCGCGTCCATGGCCCCTGCCTCCAACTACAGCTGTTGCTCTTCCGCGACCACGACCTCTGCCACGTCCTCTGCCTCTAGCTGCCATTGCTGACTCTTCTTGCTTAGCTTCCTCAAAATGTGCAAGCAGTCGGTTGGATCTTCGGATCAAAACCTTGCTGTATTTTCATAGAGCAGATATAGTGGCGGTCGGTAATGGTTAGGTTAGCGTAACTAGAGTAGGAGCTGCACACATGAAATAGACTCAACACTAAAGTACACTCAAGATGAACATCAATAAAACTGCAAGAACAGCCACAAAGATCGATCATTCATAACAGCATTACACCCTAGACATGATTACTATCCCGAGGCCAGCTCCTGGAACCTTGAGGATTAGTACATCTAAGCGGATGCTACATCGTGGCTGAGCCAAAAGGTGGTCATGATCTACTAAGTCTAAACATCTACTCATGAAGATAGATACAAGTCTCATCACTACTGCTGACATCTGCTGATATTGCCTACTGCATCCATCTCATGCTGCTGAAAGTGCCTGTGAGGCGCGCTGCCAACCTCACAGCCTCAGTCTCTATCTGCTGCTTGTTCACTGCCTGTCGTCGTGGAGAGTGTCCGTGAGGCGCGCTGCCAACCTCACTGTGTCCACCTCATGTCTTGCCAACTGCTGCTCTAGGGGTGCCAGTTCTTGTCTCAGTCTTGTCATCTCGGGGGTAAGGGTTCGAGCCTCAGGTAGTGGTATCGGCTCAACCCGGCTTGGTGAGACCCTGTAGTGCTCTGTTCTGGGTTCAACTCTGCGTTCCCCTGAAAGTCCTTGGTTCACTGTGATCACCTCTGCCACCCTCTTCCTGTCTGACCTTACCCAACTACTAAGGGTCCTTCGAGCTTCATCCTTTGCCATAATCTGTTGAAGACTCAAGTACTTCATCAGCTGGTAGTTTTGCCCACTCTTCTCCTTGTAGCTATCCACCTCTTCCTGAAGTTCTGAGTTGTGACTGTCCAACCAGTATACTTCTTCCTTCAGTCCTTCTATCTCTTCTTCCTTGGCTGCCAGTGCTTTGTCTTTCTCTGTAAGTTGATCTTCTAGACGGATATCTCGAGCATGGTGTGTTGCTCGGATCAGCCCTACCAATTGCCTGTTGTTGCGAGCTTCGTATTCCAGGACTCTGACTTCCCGTGCCTTAGCTTTGAGTCGCTCCTCAAGTAGGGCGATCCTGTTGTCCTTCTCCATCAGTTGGATGTCCTGCTTCCATACCCTCTCTCTTAGCTTGGCAACTTTCTCCTCTAGGCCAATGTTTAAGTACTCCTGCTCGATCATGCACTGAACTGAGGTCCGCAGGGTCACGTTCCGCTGTCGGTCAGCTGCGTGAGCCTGCAAGCTGACTGCGTCTCTGTCAGTTGGATCTTCAAGAGCCCGCGGTAGGTACAGGAAACAGGAGTGGCTGAGCTGGTTCTGGTACACAAGTGTGGCAAGTCGGAGTATCCTCATGGCTATAGTCTGCACTGCCCGACTGAAGGTGCTCTCGCTGGTAGCTGCCCGTAGCATCAGTGACCTTGGCCGTCCAGGGATATTGGGTACTTCCATCTGCAACCGGGTGTGTACTCCCTCGCCAGGGCCGTAGGTCCAGCCCTCGTAGAAGACGTTGTCCACGTCTATCCCCACTGTACGCAGCACCTCCCTCAGTAGCACTGCCAAACCTCCACAGTCTGCACCAGTGGTCCTGATCTCCCGTCGTTCATCTGCTGGTCCTCTTGCTTCCATCTGCCCGACAGTTAGTGGGTTGTTAGTAAGTTAGCAAGTTAGTAAGGTAAGGTAAGGGTAAAAATTTTGTAAATAGTTGAGATGTACTTATATATAGTTTTCAAATAGTCCAAGGAGTTTTCATATACAGTAGAGGACTCAGTTAGAGCTTCTGTCCTAAGTGTCCAATCTAAGGGTTACGCGCTACGGTCAAGTATGGCTCTGATACCAACTGAAACGAACCGGATTCCCAACGACGAGAATCCGACTCCCTGTACCCTCGAGATAGTCCCAGGAATAGCAACATTACTAGTGAACAGATATTCGAGACTATCAGAGAAGGGTACACGACTAGCCAAGACAGGGGATAACGGTATTGGATAGGAGTGGATATACCAGACACACGGCTCAAGGGATACTCAGGTAAGGGAGAGAAGAGATAGAAAGCTGGGAGGACAACGAGAAGAGATAGAGGACTCCTGGATACTTTATCTACCTATGTCACTCTGGCTTAGAGATACAGCGGCTACAGAGCCAGCACTAGGAGATCTGGGATAACTCTAATGTCTTAGCATCGGGACAAGGGAACCGGTGGACACGCAGAAAGGGATGAGAAGGGGTGCCACTATTTCCCAACTGGGGAATCCTACGGACCGGAACTAACGTGATGGGCTACGAAGACCGAAAGGGCTGTCACCACCTCCCGGCTACCACCTCCGTTGCGACAGGAATAAACTAAGGCCACCGACTAGTCTAGGAACCACTCCTACACTAGGCAACGACTACTTACTCTGCAAGCAAGAGCAAGCAACCTTGTCAATACTCTTGGTGACAATTCACCTCCAGTATCAAGCAAGATCGAAGAACCAGCCAAGACAAAGAATTAAACAAGACTACAAGCACTAGAACTATAACTGACTATAGTCTAATCAAGATATATGCTGCAACTAGGATAAAGTAGAAGCAAGATATAAATGACAAAGGCAAAGTGATAAAGATACTATATTGATAACTCAAAGTCTTGCAAAAGGAAAAGGTAAAAGATACAAGAGCTTATACCAGAGCTTCTGAAGACGACTCCGGAACCTCCGAGGCACAGCTCGACTCAACTCTAACTCCCAACTAAACTATCCTAACTCTACTAGAATGAAAGTGGAAATGAGCTCCTTGGCTTGGTGTGTGTTTACAAGTGAGGTAAGGGGTCCTATTTATAGCTGCATAGGACGGTTGGGGCTGGAGTGGCCGCCAAGGGACCAGGGGGGGTACCCCCTGGGATTTCGGCAGGGGACGTCGGTTCGGCCGAACCCTGGCGTTCGGCCGAACGCAGGATCCACCACCATCTGCACCAAGGGCCGAGATGCGCTCCTGGGAGGCAGTTTGGCAACTGGGGGTGGTTCGGGCGAACCCCCCAGTTCGGCCGAACTGGGCTGGGAGCCCAGGCCCACCCCCCAGCACCGCCTCTGCTGAGTGGTGCTCCTGGACCGGCCTCTGATGCGTGGGATTGAGTTGTGTGGGCTTAGGATGACTTGGCATGGGTCCGGGTTGAGTTGGCGGTCGTCCACTTGTCATATGTTGTGTCCGCTTGGTCATCGGTGACGTGGACGGCTTCCGGCGGCTTGTACGGCTAAGGGGGATAACCGGCCAAACGTGTCGTTCGGCCGTTTCTGTCATTTCCGACCCCTATAGCACGTATTTCACAATGTTGTACCTACAAACATGACACTCACCAAAACTCGTGGAACTTTATTAGAAATAAAACCTAAGTACATGGAATGTTGCATATAACCTCATTTATTCCCGAGTATTGGTGGTCGGATTTGGGCTGTAATGACCGCCAACAAGCTCCCCCAAGCTTAGCTCTTTGCTCGTCCTCGAGCAAAGATATAAACTTAGGCTCGGTGGATCAGGAGTTGCTACAATGTCATTTCTTTTGCAGGTAACTTTATAAACAACTAGTACTCAAAAATACTTGAATCATAGGCAAAGTTTTTAAATCACCTTTTTACCTATGGGGCTTATAGCAATCTCCTTATCTTGGGCGGTTGAAAGGATGAACAGTTTAAATTCAGTTTTATTCCACTCTACTCTTTTCAGGATCCCATCTCGGAATTTTTCATAAGTTTTGAAAACTACAAATTGTTCCTCATTGGCACACTCAATCACTCAAGTGTATTTGAATCCTCACCAAAGGCTTGTGCCTTCTTTTCATCCTAACATCTAATATGGCTTTTTGTGTGGCTCAGGGACAAAGGATGAAAGCATGCATGCATCTTATATTTTGCTAAGTCAAAGACCGGATCTCTGAGGAGACAAATCACATCTTAAGATCGAGACGTGCAAGTGTGTGGGTATGAGTGGAGTGGCATATGGTGGAATGGTGGAATGGAATGAGATATGGTGGAATGGTGGAATGGAATATGGTGGAATGGTGGAGTGGGATATGGTAGAACTCCTTGGATGAAACTCCCTCTCCTTGATTTATTTTTGAGAACATGGGCTATCTTTTACTCTCATATTTTTGCCATGCCACTTGGCATGCTTTTCTTTTTCTCTTTCTTTTTGCCATGCCTTTTGGCATGCTTTTCTTTTTCTCTTATTTTTGCCATGCTTCTTTGGCATGCTTTTCTTTTTGTATAGCCCATGTCTCTATCAAGAATATTTGTGGAGGGAAATCATAGAACATGGAGCATTTATTTTGTGGATGGATGATGGAAAATGTTTGCTAACTCCAAGTGTAGGAATTGCAAGTGAGAGGTGGTGTGTGTACGTGGGTCTCGATCTTTAAGAATATGAAAGCTTCACTCAAAGGTCACAACAATTTGACAAAGCTCACTAAGATAACAAGCAGCATATGAGTAGAAATTTTCAACTAAGCTTATCATATGGCTCTGGTAGGTATTTTGACCAATGAGGAACTTGTTTTATTTTGAAAGCATAAATTTCTGAGATTTTCCCCGTACTAAGAGCAGAATAGAACTTAACCAAATTCTCACTATATCAATCCCCACAACAACTTAGACTTGGAATAAAGCATGTGCTCCCACAAGGTTTTCAGGATCATTTTTACTCATGCCATATAACTCAAGCACAATCTAGCAACTAGTTGAAACAAGGTACTTGCAAAATTAGTGACAGAGCAACTATTCATCATTTCCAAGGTGAGAGGCATATGATTCATTCCATGCATAGTTGGGAGTTATTTAATTCAAGGGAAATTTTGTTAAAGGGAAATATTTTTGGTATTTTCATTTTTTGAATGCAACCTATCATGAAGGGAAATGAAAGGGAAATTAAATGATCAAAGTGCTGGATAAATCGGGACATACCTGGTGGGGGTCCTCCCCCAAGCTTGGACTTTTACTAGTAGGGGTTGAGCCTTGAGAGGTACTGGCTCAACTGTTCCGCTTGTTCGTGGACGTCGTGTTGGATAGACGACACCATCCCGCTATTCTCTTGATGGTACTGAGAATGGCGAGCTAGTGTGTCCTGAATCTCTCGGGTACGGTCGTCGATGAGCTCGACTCGGTCGGAGATGTAGGACAACTCCCGGCCGTAGTCGAAGCGTGCGGACTGTGAGTATCCGGGGTAGTATGGCTGGGAGGCACTGTCGTATCCCCCTCCATACCGACTCCCGGACCACTCAGAGTCTGTGTCCTGGCCGTAGTCCCAGCGTCCTGAGGTGAAGTAGTTCGGCTCCTGGTGTTGCCCGGAGCCTCCTGCTCCGGACGTCCCAACGCCGGTGTACATGTCGTAGGTGGCCTCAAAAGCGGAAGTGTGTCGATGCGACATTTGTGGTGCATCTTCCGGCTCCTGTGAGGTGGTGAGCCCAGCATCACGCCTGGCTCGTCCCCTCGTGACGGGTCCGTCACCTGCAACGCTGTGCCGAGCGGGCTCTCTCCAAGGTGGAGAGTCGTCCGACTCGGTCCTCAACTGAAGAGTTAGTTTCAGCGTGGTATACCACCTTAGTGCTGCACGGGCAAAGGCACTTCAGTTGTATAGCCACGGTAAATCATTGCCAGCTTTGCGTCAAGCGTCCGCCGTATCATGTGGGCTTGCACGAAGTGCTCGGCATCCACGACGGAACGCGCTGTCTCGATGTACGTGAGCCGGGTGTCTTGAAGGACGCCCAGGTGGTTAGCGAGGCGAGTGACTAGAGAAGTCATTGCCATGCTACCCGCACGAGAAATATGAGACAGCCAGTGACCAACCATGTCTTTCACAGGTGAATAGGGAATCTGCTTGACCATGGCAAAAAGAACTCGCAACTCGATGGTGTTGACAGGGCGTAAATCTGCCCGGGGGAATACCGTCATAGACACCCAACGATGCATGAAACGCAAAGTGGGGTTATGAATGTTGTTCGTGCGTGGCGCATGACAGTTGGTATCCCCTGAAATCTTTTTCCAAAATGCCACCCGGTCAAATCTCTTAAGCGCTTTGTTCGGGTCTAATGAACAACGACTTGAAAATCTGAGACCTGAACTAAAATCCCTCCAAGAGCAGAAGAACTCTTGGTTGAAGAACCGAAAACGAATCCCCCCAGTTTCAGAAACCAAAGTCGAGAGAAATTCAAGGGTGAGCAGGTACGAACCTTCTTCGTTGATGTGCCAGAAATTCTCCCAGCCAATGGCCTGGAAAATTTCCGTGAACTCTACGTCCATCCCCGTGTCCTTGAGCAAATCTTGCTCAAACACACGGGTGTGCTGGAACTCCTTTAGTCGAAGCTCGTTGAAGGTGTTCCGCTCCCTTTCTGTTCTGAGGTTGATGTCACTCTCGCTCAGGAGCTGCCTGGCTGGGGGCGTGGCATGGCCCCATCCCGAGCCGGCTGATCCGTGCTCGTCCGTGTCCATCCGGCTCGAGCCTCGGGACAGATCTGGGGAACTCCCAGCATCGTCCGATCATCGGCCTAGCCGGGCGGAACGACGGAGCGAAGTGAAGAACTTCGACATGATTCCTGCAAAAGGTTAGTGCAACAACAACTACCCGAAGGACTGAATATAGATATAGTTAGCACAAGAAAATCAAGTCAGTCGTTCGAGATAGTTAGTCATTCTTGCGGGGATGAAAACCACCACAAAAGGTTAGTTGTTCTTGTGGGTGTTGGTGACCACCACAAAATCGTCCAAAAATTCAGCACAAGATCACAACAAATGCAAAATACTTTTGGGATTTTCTGGTAATGCAAGTGAACCAAAACTTGAGCAAGAACTTGGGAAGAACTTGACCAAGCACTAGAGCAAAGAACTTGAGAGGGAGAGAGAGCTTCCTAGCAGAATTTTCAGAATGTATGAGTGTGTGAATGGTGCAAGGAAGCAAGGAAGCTTGGCCAGCAATTTATAGGCCGAGGGGATGGCCTTGGCCAGTTCGCCCGAAGGCTCTGGTTCGCCCGAACCAGGCCTGGTGGCCAGGGCACTCCCATGTGAGTGCAGCGATCATATGCCTTTGTTTCCACTCCAGGTTTGTGCAGCCAACAATTTCCAAGGACATTTTTAGTGGATTTTACTGGTAGGTGAGATGGAAATGTGACATGACCAAAGTGGAAATTAGTGGAGTCATCCCCATACTGCCATGTTTGTGATAATTGGTGAGTGTGCAGCCATTTTTAGTGGGGTAGACATGTTTGTTGCTAGTTGGTGGTGATGGTAAATAATTGGAGATGTTCTAGAAGGGATGAAAATGATAAGAAATACCAATTACATCCACCCTAGTTAAAATTTTCAGCATGTGTCCAATTATTTAAACCAAGCTTGCAAAATTTTCTACTCTCTCTCAAATTAATTACTCAAGTGGTTCAGTATTTTGAAAAGGGAAACATGCAAATGCAATTGGAAATTTAAAAATTGGAAGGGAAATATGGGATACATACCGGTTTTCCTCGCGGCGAGAGCTCAGCTTTTAAGTCCGCGAGCGGGACTTCTCCTGTCTTCAGTTGTTCTTGTCATCGTCCGGTCCCGGAGTGGATGACTCGGACGATGCAACCTTCTGCCGCCATATTTTCTTGTTCTTCTTCTTCGGTGTCGGTGGCGGTGGGATCGGCGTCTCTAGAGAATTCCAGAGGGCTTGTTCTTCCTCGTATTTCTTTACGAGGAAATCCATTTCTTCTGCACTTGTCGATTTTGTCGGCTCGTTCCACTTGAGCTGCTCACCACCGAGTACTTCCAGCTCTCCATTAATGAGAGCCTTAAGGAAACACTCGGCGCTTCTCTGCTCCGGTGTGAGTGGCTCTGTCTTCTTTTCTTCCCGGGGTTGAAACTTGAAGTAAGTCAACCTTTCGTCGATACGGAACGAGATTTCTCTCGCATCCATATCGATCCTAGCCCGGGTGGTGTTCAAGAATGGTCGGCCCAACACAAGGGGAAACGAATGCTCGTTCCCCGTGTCGAGGACAACAAAGTCCATAGGGACATATCGTCCCCAGATCCGGACCG
Organism: Echinochloa phyllopogon; assembly: GCA_033239725.1. Taxonomy (NCBI): domain Eukaryota; kingdom Viridiplantae; phylum Streptophyta; class Magnoliopsida; order Poales; family Poaceae; genus Echinochloa; species Echinochloa phyllopogon. Next base: position 30,711,136 of record BTCW01000014.1, on the reverse strand, counting down.
GTACATTCTCGATCACCCCCTCGGGGTAGCGGATGGTTGAGTCCGCAAGCTGTACCTGGGCAGTAGTAGGTGACAAAGTAGGGTAGCGTAATTTCTTAAATAATACCTTAGACATGATGTTTACGCTTGCCCCTAGATCGCAGAGTGCATCATCAATGCGATGATTCCAGATCGTGCACTGAATGATGGGCACTCCGGGATCTTCCTTCCTATCCGGAGAGGTCTTGATGATCGCCCTTTTTGCAGCTCTCGGCAGGTAGGTCCATCTTGGTGTCAGCACTTGGATACGTGCGACCTTCCCTGCGTGGTTAGTGCGGAATACACTACGAGACATCTTATCCTGCCTGGTAGTGATGGAATTCACTGTCTCGATGGAAGGCTCGGGTTGCCCCGGAATCTTCCCCGATTCAGTGACAGGAACAGCAGCAACTAACTGAGCGATTTGAGTTTCTATCATTTTATTAAAGCTCAGTTGACTTTTCATAGCAGAAGAAAATGATTCCATCCTAGAGTCTATGCTTTCCAGAGTTTTATCATTAGCAGCAAGCTTTTTATTAATGTTTTCAGTTATTTTCATCCGGCCAAACACAAGATCTCTAAGAGACGGCTGATTATTGAAATTGCTGGAATTGAAATTGTTACCTTGTTGAGGCCTCTCAAAAGGGAGGTTTGGGCGCGGATTCCAGCCTTGGTTGCCGTAGTTGTTCGGTCGGTACCCGTTGTTGTTGGAGTTGTTGACGTAGTGGGCATCTTCTCGCGTTTCGGGGCAGTCATTCCCCGAATGGCCAGTGTTGCCACAGACTTCGCAGGTCATGCGAGCGTCCATGGCTTGCACCGTTTCTTAAGCAGGGGCCTCCAGTTTCTTCATCAGGAGGTCCATCTTGGCAGCGAGCATGTCCAGAGCTTCAACTTGGTGAACTCCTCGGGTCTTTGGTTGAGTCCGGTCGTCGGACCAACCTTGGTTCTCGACCATCTTCTCTATGAGGGCCTTCGCACGACTCTCCTCAAGAGAGAAGAACGAGCCTCCAGCAGCAGCATCCAGGTACTCACGGGCAGAATTTCTCAGCCCATGATAGAAGGTTTGGATTATGAACCAACTCTGCATACCATGGTGAGGACAAGCAGAAATATAGTCCTGGAGGCGATCCCATGCCTCCGGGACTGTTTCATCTTTTAACTGCTGGAAACTAGCTATTTTATTCTGGAGGGCGTTGGTTTTCCCAACCGGAAAGAATTTTAGCAAGAAAGCACTAGTGCATTTGTCCCAGGTTTCTATTGCTTCGCGGTTAGCATAAAACCATTGTTTCGCCTTGCCTAATAATGAGAATGGAAATAAACGAAGGCGAATGGCATCGATACTTACTCCGCGGATGGTGAAGGTGTTGCAAATCTCCAGGAAATGCTGGAGATGAGCATTGGCATCTTCGTGTGGCTTGCCGCAGAATGGGCTAGCCTGTACCATGTTGATGAGGGCTGGCTTCAGCTCGAAGCTACCATCTCCGACTGGCGGAGCTGGTCCGACACGTACGTTCTCGCTCGATGGAGCGGAGAACTCACGGATCGTCTTGGTTGCCATCCTCGATGTAGCCTGGTCAACGACGGGAAGGACTGGGTTCGTCGGAAGGAGTTGCTTCTGAGGAGGTACAACACGGGGTCGTACTTTCCTCACAAATGACTCCGGATTTTCTTGGAAGTTTGACGGTAGTTGGAAACCAGTCATGCACTGCTCTGCTCCACTAGGACCAACAAGCAGAGCAAGGATAAACCCGCTTGAGTAGCGCTACTCAACTAAGATAGCTCAAGATAAAAGTTCAAAAATAATCTAGCCAAAGACTTCCCCGGCAACGGCGCCAGAAATGCTTGTTGGCACTTCTTACGATCCAATATCAGAATTGAGAATCCTGGTACTGGGGTAAGGAGTGTTTCAGGGGTTTTCCTTATGGCTTAGTAAAATATAGAAATATTCTGCAAGCGCACAGAATCACCGCTGTAGCACTTCACCTGGGAGTATACCGAGGTATCGTAATTTATATTTCCGCAGGGAAGCTTTGGCAAGATTACTAGTGAACAGATATTCGAGACTATCAGAGAAGGGTACACGACTAGCCAAGACAGGGGATAACGGTATTGGATAGGAGTGGATATACCGGACACACAGCTCAAGGGATACTCAGGTAAGGGAGAGAAGAGATAGATAGCTGGGAGGAGAACGAGAAGAGATAGAGGACTCCTGGATACTTTATCTACCTATGTCACTCTAGCTTAGAGATACAGCGGCTACAGAGCCAGCACTAGGAGATCTGGGATAACTCTAATGTCTTAGCATCGGGACAAGGGAACCGGTGGACACGCAGAAAGGGATGAGAAGGGGTGCCACTATTTCCCAACTGGGGAATCCTACGGACCGGAACTAACGTGATGGGCTACGAAGACCGAAAGGGCTGTCACCACCTCCCGGCTACCACCTCCGTTGCGACGGGAATAAACTAAGGCCACCGACTAGTCTAGGAACCACTCCTACACTAGGCAATGACTACTTACTCTGCTAGCAAGAGGAAGCAACCTTGTCAATACTCTTGGTGACAATTCACCTCCAGTATCAAGCAAGATCGAAGAACCAGCCAAGACAAAGAATTAAACAAGACTACAAGCACTAGAACTATAACTGACTATAGTCTAATCAAGATATATGCTGCAACTAGGATAAAGTAGAAGCAAGATATAAATGACAAAGGCAAAGTGATAAAGATACTATATTGATAACTCAAAGTCTTGCAAAAGGAAAAGGTAAAAGATACAAGAGCTTATACCAGAGCTTCTGAACACGACTCCGGAACCTCCGAGGCACATCTCGACTCAACTCTAACTCCCAACTAAACTATCCTAACTCTACTAGAATGAAAGTGGAAATGAGCTCCTTGGCTTGGTGTGTGTTTACAAGTGAGGTAAGGGGTCCTATTTATAGCTGCATAGGACGGTTGGGGCTGGAGTGGCCGCCAAGGGACCAGGGGGGGTACCCCCTGGGATTTCGGCCGGGGACGTCGGTTCGGCCGAACCCTGGCGTTCGGCCGAACGCAGGATCCACCGCCATCTGCACCAAGGGCCGAGATGCGCTCCTGGGAGGCGGTTTGGCAACTGGGGGTGGTTCGGGCGAACCCCCCAGTTCGGCCGAACTGGGCTGGGAGCCCAGGCCCACCCCCCAGCACCGCCTCTGCTGTGTGGTGCTCCTGGACCGGCCTCTGATGCGTGGGATTGAGTTGTGTGGGCCCAGGATGACTTGGCATGGGTCCGGGTTGAGTTGGCAGTCGTCCACTTGTCATATGTTGTGTCCGCTTGGTCATCGGTGACGTGGACGGCTTCCGGCGGCTTGTACGGCTAAGGGGGATAACCGGCCGAACGTGTCGTTCGGCCGTTTCTGTCATTTCCGACCCCTATAGCACGTATTTCACAATGTTGTACCTACAAACATGACACTCACCAAAACTCGTGGAACTTTATTAGAAATAAAACCTAAGTACATGGCATGTTGCATATAACCTCATTTATTCCCGAGTATTGGTGGTCGGATTTGGGCTGTAACGACCGCCAACAGTCTTCACCTGAGAACCCAAAGTCTGTCCCCAAGGAATTGGGACAGGTCCACGTCACCAACCATAATATGATGCAAGCTTTAAAGTGGCCTATTCTAAGGTATAGAAATAATCAAGGTTTGAGCCAGGGTTTTCTTATGCGAGCAGCAGCAATAACCCAAATTCATCTCATCACCAACTCCCTCCCTCACACGCACATCTACTCCCCAAATCCAACCGTCAGCCTCACATTCCCATCGGGCTCGTCCTGCCACAGCAGGTTCCCGCAAACATTATCCACCAACGCCTTTCGCTCACTAGTCGACTCGGTGAGCTCCCTCCCCACCTTGTCTCATCAGCAATGCTGGACCAATCTCTCATATCCCAAATCAAAGGATGAGGTAAGAAAGCAGATTCCCATGCTAGTCGGAACTTATCAGAAGCGGGTCGTCCGTAACCGTGGACACGGCTATACGTATAGTTTACACTCTACAGAGGTGGCACTCCAGGAATCCATCCGGGCTGCAAGGCTAGTCCGCAACCAACCTGAGACACAACCCACAACAAAGACCCTAAACAGTAACGGCGCCAATCATGTCTCCCTGGGCTCGGGAAACATCTGATCTAACATCTGCCCCAGGGGTGTGAAACCTTCCCACCGGGGCCAGTCGGGGGCCGTGGTAAATCAGGGAGATTGCGCCGCAACGAGTCCCCCCTACACATATCAAGCTCGATCCTCCTACAGTCTCGGCGCCGCACTAGAGTAGGCTTGCTGGAACCCTCCCCATACTGGGTAGATGGTGAGCACGGTATTCCCACATCCAAAGTTGGAACTCGACTCGGTCCTCAATTGTCGGTAAAGCGAGTATCAGCGTCATAAGCGATCCGCCGCAACGGTCCGCAATCGACACCCATAACAGGTATTGCCGCCCAAACTCCTCAAATAACCCAGTATCCAAATAACCATGTACCCGCAACAGGTACCCCATAGGGATTGCCCGGGTGCAGTCCCCCAGCACCTCGATCAAACGATCGAGTTGTTATTACTCACTTACACCGCCTAGCTGCACTACTCCTCCCATACCACCCACAACTCACGCCAAGAGGATCAAATCACAACCAACCCAACACATGCATAACATAGCATATTTCATAAAGTGAGTAGTAGGTAGCAAGGTAACAGGATATCATCAAAGGCAGTGCAGGTTTATCATGCGAGTAAAGTGAAGCACTAGCATACTAGTTGCATGTCTAATAGGTATTTCTGAGTTTGGTCGGGCGTGAACCTGGGCAAAAGTCTTCGTCTTCGTCAAAGCAGTTGTCGTAGTGGTCTGGCTCCTCCTGACTCTCCGGAACTCCTAGGGTCGCGGAAAATAAAATAAGACGCGACTACTAGCAAAGAAACACTAAGACAACGATGAAAGAAGTGCCAAATAACACCAAACCCTACTCCAATGCGTAGGTCATGATTGTAGAAAAATATAGAAACTGGTTTCATATTTTTCTGAGCTACGATTGATTTATTATTAATTTTACAAGTTTAAATCATTTTCTGAAAATATTAAATAATTTTCCGAAAAAGAAAACAGACAGAAATTAGCCTGCTGCTGACGTCAGCAGTGGGGTCCGCCTAGGATGACGTCAGCAGTAGGCCCTGCTGACGTCAGCGTTGACTGGTCAACGGGTCAACGGTAACGGTCAGCTCTGGTCAGTGGGCCCCAGCGGTCAGTGACACACAGTGTATGACATGTGGGCCCCATACGTCAGCGCAGTTAAAAGAAAAAGAAAAAGAAAAGAACGCGCTGGGCTGGAATTGGGCCGAAAGGCCGGCTGGGCCGCTTGGTTCGTTGGCTCGGGAAAGAGAGTTCGAGGGGGTTAGACGGACTTTGGCTTCGGGTTTTGGCCCAACAGGGTTAGGTTAGGTTTTACAATTAGTTTAGTTAGTATTTGTTTGAATTCAAATCTAGAATTTGAATTCAAACACAACCAAAAATCCAATAAAATCAAATTAACTCCAAATCACATCTATTTGGTCCTTAGCACTTCAAATTATTTTTAATTTGAATTTAAATTGCCTAAGAATTTAGGGAGCAAATAGAATACACTCTTATATGTTTGTTGACTTGCACATAATTCACCAAAAAATTTTAAATTCACATTTTTGCACTCAACAAATCCTATAGGGAATTTTAGGGTTGTTACAACTAGTAAAAGATACATAGGGGATCACACGCCGAGATGATAAAAAAGAGGCGTCATGATCCATCCACGGGCAGCAGCTCGGGCGCAGCCAGTGGGAGGTCAATGAGGCCTAGAAGGCAAAAGAGAGCAGCAGAGCAGTAGATTGAGGAAGTGGATGAGACCACTTCTAGCGATGAGGATGATGTTGAGGACGAAGCTTATAGGATTGAGCCGCGTCATGGTAGAGAGGCAGCTCATGATGATGAAGAAGAGATGGAAGATGAGCAGGGAGAAGAAGAGGAGGAAGAAGAGGGAAATGATGATAATGGTGGAGAGCCACCATTCCCTAAAGTTAGAGAGCCATCTGCCCCCGCTACATGGAGATTAGTTAACTATAAGGGGTCACGGATGACTGGTGAGGCTAGGATACAGAGGAGAGTGAGTCCTCTAGGTGTCCAAATGTAACCCTAGTTTTAATCTTTGCTAGGATTTCACAAATTTTATAAAACTTACTAGAATTAATTAGGAAGTGTGTATAATTATTTAAAAATAAAACTAAATTCTAAAACAAATTAAATAATCATAGGTTATAAAAATTGGTTGTTGCATTCACACTGTTTGCATGATCTTTTGTGTGTAAAATAGTTTTAAAATGTTTTAAACGTGTTAGTAGTCGTTTCGTGTTGTCTAGGAATTTTCTTTGAGTTTCCCTCGAGTTAATCGGTGTGTTGGAGAGCATCGCAAACCTTACTTTGAGCCATACATGTTCTAATTAGGTTCAACATGTCCCAAAATGCTCCCAGAAATTTTCCTGAATTTTTCAGAATCTTCGGAGTATTTTTCCTTGTTTAAATACAATTTATGGGTTTTCTGGAATTGATTTTAAAATGGAAATGTATTTTCGAAAATAGAAAAATGGCAGGAATATGATCCGCCCAAACCCTAGATCTATATATATGGCTGGAAAGCCCTCGGCCTCCTCTTTCCAACCCATCAAACCGCAGCCCCGTACGATTCCTGTAGCCACGGCGACCAACTCCGGCGAGCAATTCCGGCCAACTCCGCCCAGATCCGGTGAGTCTGCGACCACCATAACGACCACAACGACGTCCTCTTGACAAATCGTGGATCGGATTCACGAGACCGACTACGGAATGACAACGCCCCATCATCTCCCCCAACTCTGGCGAGCTTTTTCGGCGACCTCCGACGAATCGGTCACCACTACGAGGTTCGCGTCGTCGAGATCTACACCATGGAGCAGTTGGATCTGTGTGATCGGCTACAGAACCCCGACGCCTCCACCTTCCTCGTCGCCGGCGAGCTGCTCCTCCGTCCCCCCATGGTGAGCACCTCCCCCTTCCCTCCCCTCCTTTTTTTCCTTCCTGTGCGCATCCTCCCAACCCATGGCCGCATCCCGCAGCCCCTGCCATCACACTCAGGTGCTCCTACACCTGCCCCTCCCTCCCTGGCCGATAGCACCGCCGCCCATGGTGGTCGTGCCGCTGCCCGAACCGGCCACGTCGCTCCTATGCCCGACCCGCCTCCCCCCTCCTGCCTGTGTCGCACCGTCCCTGGCCTCCCCTCGCGCGGCCCCAACTGCAATGTGCCCTTGCGCCCCCACGACAAGTCACGCACCGCGCGTGACCTCCAGCGCCGCCACGCGGCTGCCGGCCAAACAGCCGCCGCCGCCCTCATCCTGCCAGCCTCGGGAGCCCCCAAAACGGAACCCCCACGACCTCCTCCACCCGTCTGTATCCTCGCCCTGGGCCTCTGGCCACCGAAGCTCCGCCCACGCCGGCGAGCAGTGCTGCCGGCCATGAGCCGCCGCCTCCCGTGTTTTGTACGTGAGGAAGAAAGGTGCTTTGCAGATGCACCCCTGAAGAAAAACGTAATACACCACTAGAAGCTTGTGTCTTGCGAGTTTTGTGCAAAACCCCCTAGAAAATCCCACCAAAAGCAATCCAGTCCAGCCCAGCCACTTTTGCATAGCTAACCCCATATTTTTCCTTATTCACAGTGCCTGTTCACTGAATCCAGGGGAAATTACGAGCTAGCCCCCGGCGACTACGGTTAATTTCGTATAAGCCCCTAAACCTTCAAACACGCATTGTTTCATCATTTTAGCTCCATTTTGACCCGTTCAAGTTGCATTAGGTCCGTGTCGACATAAGCTACGTAATAGAAATGATGTTTACCCTGTTATCTGTTTTATAAATTAAATACTCAATTAATTTGATTAATGCCTAGCTCATGTGTTTTAGAAATAAAATCAAATATAGGTTTAAACCTCGATCTTTTTGTAAATAAATGTTAATCTAAATAATATCAACTTAAATGTGTTTTAATATAATTTTATTAGTTTCAACATGACCTGATATGAAATAGTTAGTTGCTCTCACATAACACTTGCTTTCAATATTAAATGTTAAATTGAGTAATTTCTATGAAACATTTATCAATAGAATGTGATTAGGATAAACCTCATTTTCTAGGTTAGAAATAAAATGACTTAGGCCCTGTTTGGATCCACGGCTAAAGTTTAGCAGCTAAAGTTTAGCTGCTAGGGATCCAAACGGGGCAGCTAAAACTCAGCTAAACTTTAGTTGCATGCCAAAAGGTACACGATTCCTTTAGCTGGTTGAGCCTATCTAAACGCAGCTAAACGAGTTTAAAGACCAAAGTACCCACACAGGTTTATGGAAATTTCTCACTGTCACATGATTTTGTCCATAATTAATGAAGGTTAGGATAGTCCAATTGATTCAATTAGCTGATGGATCCAAACACCCCCAGCTAAAGTTTAGGTAGGTACTTTTTAGCTAGCTAAAATAAACCATTATAAATTAGCTGGCTAGATTTTAGTTGGGGTGGATCCAAACAGGGCCTTAACTACAACATGATTGTTTCTCTGAGATAATCTATACACATGCTTTCATAAATAAAATAAAAATAGCCAATAGCCTTTTCTTGTTGTTAATAATCCAATTGTCTCGATAGTTGCCCTTAGCTCCATTCTTAGTGTTTCTCTTGCCGTAACGTTTGTTGTAGCTAATGTTAGCTAATAGAGCGCTTTTCAAAACTATTTTTTTATCGTTCTTGGTGTATTGTTCTTAGTTGTAAATTGTATGCTTGTTTGCAGTTGATTTGTTTACGCTGAGGAACGTTCTAAGCAGGTGGGAATCTTGAATTTCTTTTGAGGCAAGTGGTTCCTTGATCATTCTCCTTGTACCTATTTACTTTATTTAACACAATGTCACATGTTATTTATATTTGCTTGCATTAGTTGTCAAATTTGATGGGAAACCTATGATAGGTTGTTTACTAGAATTTTATTTATTTTTCCTTGAAGCCTTTAGAGGTTACCTTGTTCAGGGTAGATCCATGCTTAGTTGCTCAAACATGAAATGGTTGGATTATAAATAATATTGACTAAAGGAATTATGCAATGTGGGTTTGGTAAACTTTTTAGCAACATGAGCCTTTAGGGGCTTGGGAAAGTGATGTGGTAAGGTGGATGATGGATATGGATATGAATGAAGAGTTATTGTGGTTTCATGGGAATGTGCTTGTCTTGCCTAAGTCGTAAGGACGGGTCTGTGGAGCGACCACCCAGGAAGATAGTGCAATCACGAGTGCTAATGGGCTCTGGTCTTGGCTGAGTAATTGGATGACTTTCATTTGTATTAGCCTCGGTTGTTTGTGGGTTGCAAGAGGGGGCTTCCAGTTAAGTGGTACATGTATTCAGACTGTTCATTTAGCTCGGTGAAGTGAAACCTTAGCAGGCGAAGTACTTTTGGAATCTCCTTGTAAAGGCCTCGTAGTGTACCTAGCCAACACACCTCGAAAGTGTGTAAAGGGAGTAACTAACGCTGGCGTGACGGGTAACATGGCTCGTGGTGAAAGTGTACAACCTCTGCATAGTGTAAAACTGTTATAACAGCCCAGCCGTGCTCACGGTCAAGAGCGGCCTAGACCCTCACATGGTTAGTTTGGTTTGGGTGAATCACAGAAGGTGTCTGTGCTTCGGGTTTTGGGTTAGATGATATGATATTAACCTTAAGTTCAGGACAGGTGGGTGCCTATGCCTTGTTGTGGTTTGGGAAGATTATCACATTATTATATCTCTAGGTGCTAAAATAAAACTTGACCAACTGAAACTTGAGCTATGTAGTCCACCAAATAAAGCCCTTGTTTAAGCCTTCATGTCATATTCTCCCTCCCACTTGCTAAGTGCCAACCATAAGTGCACTTACGCTTGCTATAGACCTTAATAGGGTAGGAAAGACTTGGATCGTGAATACCTGGAGTTCTAGCATGGCGTGCCCCTGGTCGATGTTCCTGTGGAAGATGGAGCCCTCCGATGTGACTAGTCTTTTCGCTGTGTAATTTTTTTTAAGACCCTCTGGTCATGTTGTAAATAATACGGTTTGTAATTGATATTGTTATGATATACACTAATGAAGTCACTTTATGCATGAATTTTGATCCTGGGCATGCATAAAGGCTACGTTCGGTTTTGTCCTTAAAACCGGGCGTGACACCAAAGGACAACCAGTGACTATAGGTTTCACACAACGTTTCAGCAGGATTTCTATCAGACGGTTGTGATCACAGCGAGGATTGTCCCCGAGCAGCAGTGGATAGACTGGGATTACATGGAAAAAGCAGAAAATGTGTTCTTCAATCAGATTATTGAGACTTGCAAGACTATGAAGATCTACGCTATTATGGGCTACAAGAAGGATTGGAACACAGAGGTAATAGCCCAATTCTATATCACAGTCTATTTTGAGGGAGATGAGTTAGAGAGCAGGAGGATCCATTGGATGACAAAGGGGTCCTCATATAGCATCTCTTATCTAGCCTTTGCAGAGTTACTAGGGTTCAGGCAGGCTAACATGAGTCGCCATAGGCTAAACCTTGATGGGGCCTATCCAGCCGTGGACAAAGTTCATGTACCCTAGCACTGAGACAGGAAACTTTAGCAAGGAAACTTTATACGTATTATTCAGTGTTCAACTAGATGCTCAGAGCGACACTTGCTCCTAGGGGTGGCAACACAATAGATATATCCTTGTTTGCCAAGAACTTGCTTGCTAGAATTAGACCAGGGGAGGACAAGTTCTGTGTGGGTGACTAAATTTGGGAGGAGATCAAGCACATATCTGAAAATCCTCAGAAACTCTGTGGCTATGTGCCCTATCTCATGAGGGTTATAGAGAGGATCACTGGTATTACTTTTCGTTGTGATGCATCTCATGGAAGACGTCATGTATCAATTCCCAAGAAGATCAGATTGCCATCTCCACGAGCAGACCCACCTACAGACCCAGATGCAGCAGATATTGAGCACCAACAGCACTATTGCAAGAGGCACCATCGCGACGCGCTGCGAAGCCCCACCCTTCTACTTGAGCGTCGGTGGCGACTCCAGCAGCTCGGCTGCGGCAGCGTCGCCCGGCTTCGCCGGGCCCGAGCATGCTCCTCCACCGCCATCGCCAACTCAGGCAGCCCCTTAGCTCCCTGGTCGTATGATTGTAGCCGCGGCGGCCAACGCGTGCCCTAGCCTCCGGCGCATCATCCCGATCGAGCATGTCCCGGCCGGAAACGCCGGCCGGGGTAGACTTGAGCGCGCGACGATGGGGCCCGAGAGGAGGGCAAGGCACGAGGGCAGAGTTGGCGATGGCGGCCAGCACATAAGCAACGGCGACAACAGTCGGCGCATCAGCGATGGCGGCTGCAGGCGGTAGGTGGGCAACGCCCGCCTCCCCTCATGGGACAACGCACACCGCGCCCTGCCCGCCTCCCCTCATGGGCCCAAAGCGATAGTGGGCCAAATCTGAGATTTTGGCTCACTGCCCAATAGATTTTATTTACCTATTTCTAGAGTTTAATTCCCTTAGAAATTTTACATTCTAGTCCCTAGACTTTGGTTGTTTTACATTCTACAGTTACACTGCGACAATAAATATTTGTGTTCAGACCCATGTTACTTATTGTATAAATGTGTTTGCTCAGCACTTGCATTTCCATGTACTTCATTTTACAAATCTACTACTTTGCAAATTTAATTTACTCGCCCTACTTAAATTTAATTTGCAAATTCTATCTCTAAACTGGAAAAATTCTTAGAAGTTTGGGATCATATGGATCTTTGCATACCTCAGTATAACGTTTATCCCTCGAACTCAGAATTTCTTTTGGCACACGTTCATAAAATTACTCTATTTGTTTGCCAAAGTTGGTCATATATCAAAGTGGAATTCAAGAACCATCGAGGGATCTACACTATTTTGAATAGTGCTTACCCGATTATGATTATCATAATATGGAAAATTGAATATCGTGCTATTTTATCATGTGACATCCATAAGATATCCAATTTATTGGGTATTTATTTACTTGTTCAAGTTCATTTCATTCTTGTAAAATTGCATAATATGAAAAATTGCATAATATGATTATCATAATATGGAAAATTGAATATCGTGCTATTTGATCATGTTGCAATCACAATGTAGGTGAGATGACAACCAAAGAGTTTGATGTTCTAGCTCTTGATGGTTCAAATTTACCTGCCTGGGCGATGGATATCAAAGTGCAACCGTCGATCCTTGGACTATGCAGATGTATAGATGAAACAACTGAAGCAAACATTACCCCTCTAACATGTCCAACTACTCTGCCTTAAAATTTATAAGGAATCATATCCATCCGAATTTGAAAATAGAGTACAACAATGAGGAGGACCCACATGCTTTGTGGACAGATCTAAAAATTGATATGAATAGCATAAAGCGATTATCTTCGCAACGCATGAGTGGAATTACTTACGCACACATGATTTCAAAAATGTAGACAAGTACAACCATGTTGTTCATAATATATGCTCCAAGCTCTAGTTTTGTGAGAAAGAACCTTCTGACGAGGAGAAAATTGAGAAAACTCTTTCTAGAATGCTCCCATCAGAGAGGATCCTTACTCAACAATACCAGGAGAAGAATTCCAGTCTACTCTGCGCATATTCAAACATTGAAACAGGCAGAAAAGAGCCATGAGCTCACCGTGTGGAACTCATCCCAATGCTCGTTGGGTACTATTCCACTGCCTGAAGTACATGCGAATGCGCAGAAAAATGGACCAAATGGAACAAAACATATTGGAAATTCTTCAAGCCAAGAGAAGTGCAAGAGAGCCAAAAAGTCACAAGGGAAATTCCCAAAGGGGAAAGGCATTTCTAAGAAGAAAAATGATAGTGGCACCAAGATCGCCTGTTTCAGGTGTGGATGCAACAATCATATCACTAAGAAATGCAGGACCCCTAAGCATCTGGTTGAACTATACATGAAGTCCATGGGTGGTACACAGAACACCCAAAAGTTTGAAGCTCAGTTCGCCTCTCAAGTACTAGAGACTGGAGCTGTGGACCCTATCCCTGATGGAGCGGGACCGAGCAACACCAAGACTCCGCCAAATGAAGAGGACGACTCTGTGGACATCGACAACATACTCGTGGAATTCGCTTCGAATGACATATTTGGAGACGTTAATTAGTCTATATAGAATTAGCCTTCAAATTTCGCAAATGGAGTACTTGTATCAGAAACATGATGTTGCTACATTTTATCAGTTGTAATAATCCACCTGCTATCTTAATATAATTTTATGTTCCTTCTATATTTTTGCATTATTGTTTGAGTTTAAATTATGTATTATATAGATTGTTACGGGAATCAATCCAATGGAAGAAGAGATGTGCCTAGTGGTCAGTTGTACCACAAACACTATACTTAGGCAAGTCAAAATTTTCCAAACTCTCACAAAGAGAAGAACAAGTTTTAACCATCGCGGGACGTGATGCTATGATTGTTGGTTCCGTAGAGCCACTATCACACTTCCAGTGGGTACACAAATCAATATCAAGGAAGCATTATTGTATCCCGATTCAACACGTACCCTACTAAGTTATAGAGATATCTGAAACAATGGGATTCATGTGGAAACACATGCGGAAGATAATAAGGAGTTCCTCCTCTTGACCAAAGACACGGGATATGGCAAACAGACACTTGAAAAGGTGTCTTCTCTCCCATCTGGATTGTACTACACATACATCAAACCCGTACCACATGTTGCATACAATGTGATTTTTCAGAATGTGGATACATTCAAAACTTTGCATGAACGCCTTGGCCATCACGGCATCGGGATGATGAGAAAAATCATAAGAAATTCAAGTGGACTTGGTAGGAGCGATAGAAAATTCCCAGAATCCTCAGATTTTATATGCACCTCTTGTGCAACTGGGAAACTAATTTTGAGTCCTTCACATCTCAAAATAAAGACTGAACCACTTGAGTTCCTTGAACGCATTCAAGGTGACATATGCGGTCCCATTCAAAATAAAGACTTGAAAATTCCCAGAAACAAACACTTGAAAATGTGTCTTCTCTCTCATCTGGATTGTACTACACATACATCAAACCCGTACCACATGTTGCATACAAAGTGATTTTTTAGAATGTGGATACATTCAAAACTTTGCATGAACGCCTAGGCCATCACGGCATCGGGATGATGAGAAAAATCATAAGAAATTCAAGTGGACTTGGTAGGAGTGATAGAAAATTCCCAGAATCCTCAGATTTTATGTGCACATCTTGTGCAACTGGGAAACTAATTTTGAGTCCTTCACATCTCAAAATAAAGACTGAACCACTCGAGTTCCTTGAACGCATTCAAGGTGACATATGCGGTCCAATTCAACCTTTGTCTAGACCATTCAGGTAGTTCATGGTCCTAATAGATGCATCCATAAGATGGTCTCATGTGTGTCTATTATCGACACGGAACCATGCCTTTGCAAAATTGATTGCACAAGTCAACCTGAACACCAGATAAAATCTATTAGATTGGATAATGCAGCAGAATTTTCTTTCAAAGCCTTCAATGAATATTGTATGGTCTTAGGAATTGAAGTCCAACATTTTGTGCCATATGTTTACACTCAGAATGGTTTAGCTGAATCTCTCATCAAGAGAATAAAGCTCATTGCCATACCACTATTGCAAGATTGGAACCTAGCAACCTCATGTTAGGGTCACACAGTCTTACACGCAGATGACTTCATACAATTGCGCCCAACTACATACCATACAGCTTCCCCGCTGTAATTGGTTCGTGGTGATCCTCCTAGTATTTCCCATCTGCGGAAATTCGGTTGCGCCGTATACGTACCGATCTCACCACCAAAGCGTACAACCATGGGCCCTCACAGTAAAATGGGGATCTACATGGGGTATTTATCTCCATCAATTATTAAATACTTGGAGCCCCTTACATGGAATTTACTCACAGCCTGGTACACTGATTGTATCTTCATTGAAGAACATTTCCCGGCATTAGATGGAGAATTCAAGTATCACACTGAATGCTCGGAAATAAATTGGGATGTCTTAGACACCTAAAAGGAGGATCCTCGTACCTCACAATCCGAACTTCAAGTTCAAAGGATCATTAATTTGCAGAATGCTACAAATAATTTGCCAGACTCGTTTACTGTGAGCAGAAGTGTCACTAAATCATATATTCCTGCAAGGAATGTGCCGGAAAGAATAGAGGTACCAAATAAAACAATTCAACTCCCTTCCTCAAAAGATAGTGGGAGAAGTAGCAACAAGCGAAGCTGGAGGGCATAGGTTCAAGTCCTCGCGGCAACGCATGCGCATCTACATGTGAGTGTGCAGGCCATCCGATGGTTCAAAAATTTTGAGGCACAATGGGGTTATAGGACAGCGGAAACACAATGAACAAATATTTTTGTGGGGCATTTTTTTAGTTTTTAGGACGATGGCATGAACTAGACAAAGAGGGGATACAAATTGATGCGAACCTGAGGGTAAACCTGTCTCTGAATACCACTTGATGGGAACTAGGGTGCCCGATCTTCCGTCGGGTGAAGGATAACTCGTTTTGGGCAGAGCACAACACACCGATTTGGCTTCAAGTCAGCAAACTCGAACCCTACAATCTTAGCACCATGACTCCTCTAGTTATCAAACGTGTCACAATCCGGTTGACCTCACCAAGAATGCTAATCATTGCCTGCGAAACGAAGAACACAAGCAAGAACTCAAAAGAATGCAGCTCTTAATGGATGTGATAAAATGCAGATGAATGATTAAGCATAATAGTTGGGGTTCTACAAACTGATGACGGCAAAACTATTCCCGATAGATTAATCTAAGCAAAACCCTAGTTTCTAAGGCGGCGCCTACTGAGTTTATAAGAGGAGGGGCATCCTAGGGTTGGGGGCGACCAGGGGTGGGACGCCCACAACTTGGGCTTAGTAAGGCCCAACAAATTGGTGATGCAACACCTTAGTAGATTCTGGACGTCCATTTGTTTTGACGATTCCCGAGGACTCAAAAGGAATTTTAAGGTGGGACCGGTGCCATTGGAAGCTCGTTGAAATTATCTTTCTATACATTAAAGAACATTGCAATCGGCCTCCGTATGCGACTTGAGCGTCCAATTTACTGTGGGCTGCTCCTGGACTCCGAGGTGGACTCGAACTTGAGTTTCTTTGGGCCTCCACCTTGGGGACTCGAATCGGATTAGCCTCGGGCCTTCTTCTTGACTTGGAAAACCATGTTTGTCTCCTTCTTCTCCACCCCACGCACCACTCATGGACATATTCAAGGGTGTCATGTCCTCGTCATCCTCCCCTTCTTGACGAAAAGCAGTCCTCGGCATCGTTTGTGCTCTTAGATGGCCCTGCACAACACCAAGAAACACGATGTTGCGGAAAATATGTGAACTAAGAAAGTTGTGGGGAGTGACAGGACCATATTTCTAATCTCCCAAAATATCTTCTCGTATAAAGTAGTCAGCAAATACGTAAGCTCCTTGATCAAAACGCACACGATCTTTTTCAACACTATCCTACAAAAGATTAGCACTAACGAAATGCAATGAAGGCATAGATGGTTGCATAACCGCTAGTATATGTTCAATGCAAGAAAAATTAGTACTAGCACACATAGGTAGCAGCCAACAATGCTCCCCTTCTTGAGAGTGAACCCGATTCGTTATAGTAAAAATAGAGGGACAATCTAGTTGATCACAATCTTATACATCAAAAGGAGATTTCAGATTTGCACAAATATAGACTCGATGCACCATATACTCTCTATTACAATTATATTTTCCAATAAAATGATATGTATAAGTAGACAACCATGGCAACTCAGCACATCTAAATTTCTCTTCCAAACTACTAAGAGTACATAAAGTATCAAACTCAACATAACCCAAAGTGTTTAAAGAAGATAATAATTTCAGTTGGTCATGTGCACAAATAATAAGCATAATAATATTATTTTTAGCACATGTACTTAGCTCTGATGGTTAAATAGGATCTAGGATTACTAACTAGAGGGGGGGTGAATATGCGGTTTTAAACTTCAATCACAACACTAGAGAAATTTAATTAGAACCTCAAGGGGAGTAAATCTCTATCTAATTTAAGTCTATGTTGAGGGGTTTGCAACCTAGGGTGACAAAAAACAGTTCAAGTTCTAGATAGATAGCTTGCTCAAATTAAATTGCTCAAAGTAAACAACAATGGATAACTCACAAACAAGAGACAAGAATTTATCCCGTGGTGTCGATGACTTGCCGGTCACCCCTAATCCATGTTGAGATGGATTCAATGTTCAACCGCTTCTCTATCAAGACACCTCTTGATCTCTAAGCCAGTTAGAACCAAAGAACCGCTCCAAATCTCGATTCCACTAGAATTGCTCTTCACCACTCCGGCGAGGTGAGCACAAGAACCTCTCATACCAATCTTCCAAGGCAACTTCACAATCTTCTTGAAGTGCTCAATGGAATCGCGAGCTCCAAGCCGTCTAGGAGGAGGCAAGCTCCAAGAGTAACAAATCAACTCGCTCGCTAGATGAATCCCTAGTGCCACAATGATCAAATCCTTGATGCAATGCACTAGATCTCACAAAGAAATGCAGTCTAAAAGCAAGTGAGTGAGAGAGAGAGAGAGAGAGGAAAACAAGGGCTCTAGTATGTAAGAAAGCTTCCCAAAGTACCAAGAGACCTCACACACCCGCGGGGGTGGGGTATTTATAAGCTCTCTCCTCGGTACTAGAAGTTACGTTCACAACACGTGAAAAACGGCCCTCGCGGACGGTCCGACATGCACCCTCGGGCAGTCCGAGCTTTAATCTAACGATCGAATACGCGCAGTCAGAACGTGTGTCACCGTTGGGCCGGTGGACTGTCCGATCGCCACCCGCGGACTGTTCGAGACGCATCCCGGACAGTCCACCAGACGCGGGCGGACGGTCTGACCCCCTGGAACCCCAAAAACTGTCTCAGTCTAAATACGAGCTATTTTATGGACCGTCCGGGCTTCACCGCGGACTATCTGACGTTTAACTCAACCGCTCGGAAGTTAGCACATGTGGGCCCTCCAGTCTGCACAGGCCGCGGACAATCCGACCTTACCCCGCGGATTGTCCGACAGCTGTTCGGAAACCCCGAACAGATTTTTCACATAAATTATTTTAATGCTTTAGCTCACATTCCTCGGACTGTCCGAGCCGTTGCCTCGGTCTGTTCGACCAGTTATCGACAGAACTGGTTTTCTCAGGATTTTCAACAACGCTCATTCTCAAGTTATGTAACACCCTAAAATAGCCCTATTTAAAATTTTAGTAATTAATTTGCTTTTTACTAAAGAGCTCATAATTAATATAGGGTAAATAAATAATTTCTAGGAAATTAAAATCAAATATAAGGCTTAGAAACATTTTTGTTGCATTCATGCTGCTACATTGAATTTTGGTTGCTAGTGGTTCAAATAAGAATTTAAATCTAGTTTAAATTCAAATTTAATTGCTTTGTTTTGAGCCTTAGAATAGTTGTTTCGGCCTGAGTTCGCTTTTGCCCCCTGAACTTTTCCAAAGGTTCACTTCGGCCCCTCTTTCTTTCCTTCCCAGCCCAGCCCCTTCTTCTCTCTTCGCGGCCCAGCTTCCCCGCTACCGCTAGGCCCAGCCGCGCACCCCGCTTCCACAGGCCCAGCTCGGCCCAACGCATAGCCCCCGCGCCCTCCCCTGCTCCTGGGCCGCTGTAGGATCTAGGATTACCGACTAGAGGGGGGGTGAATAGGCGGTTTTAAAAACTTCAACCACAACACTAGAGAAATTTAATTAGAACCACAAGGTGAATAAATTCTCTAGCTAAACTACGCCTATGTTGATGGTTTCGCAACCTAGGGTGACAAGATAAAGATCAATCTCTATGAATTTTAACTTGCTTCAAATAAATAAATCAAGATACAAGCAAGTAACAAAAGCAAAGAGACACAAAGACTTATCCCGTGGTGTCGATGACTTGCCGGTCACCCCTAATCCACGTTGAGATGGATTCAATGTTCAACCGCTCCTCTATCAAGTCTCCACTTGATGTATGAGCCGGCTAGAACCAATGAACTGCTCCAAATCTCGATTCCACTAAAGTTGCTCTTCACCGCTCCGGCAAGGTGAGCACAAGAACCTCTCACAATCAATTTCCACTGCAACTTCACAATCTTCTTGAAGTGCTCGGTGGAATCGCGAGCTCCGAGCCGGCTAGGAGGCGGCAACCTCCAAGAGTAATAAATCAACCACGAGCTCGATGCAATCCTAGTGCCACAATGATCAAATCCTTGATGTAATGCACTAGAGTCTCAATCTCACAAAGAAATGCAATCCCAAAGCAAGTGAGTGAGAGAGGGGAGAAACAAGAGCTCTAGAATGAGTGTTCAGCTTTTCAAAGTGCCAAGAGACCCCCCATGCCCGTGAGGGGTGAGTATATATAGCCCTCTCCCCAAAACTAGCCGTTGGGGAAAAACCCGTTCTGGATCGTGCACGGCGGACCGTCCGCATAGTCCACGCGGACCGTCCGCGTTTGAATTACAACGGCTATGAAGCGCTGTCAGAGTGTGTCAGAGTCGACCGTTGGGGCTCGGCGGACCGTCCGCCAAGCACCTGCGGACCGTCCGCCATCCCACGGACAGTCCGCCAGAGAAGGCCGGACCGTCTACTCGAAACAGCTCTAGCTCCTGGAGAAAATGAGCGGAAATACGGACCGTCCGCGACGCATCATGGACCGTCCGCGAGATCACTCCAAGTCAAAGCACGTGGGCCCCAGTACAGCAAACACAGTTGACAGTCCGCCAGCACCACGGACCGTCCATCAACACTCCGCGGACTATCCGACAACACTCCGCGGACCGTCCGCCAGACACGACAGGGCGGAGTTTCAACAGAATTTCAGAGTGCACCCTTCCAAGTTAGTCACCACAAATTCTAAATGCACTACATGCACATCAAAGACCATTGTGGCACTAATATTTCATCGAACCAACGACGTTGATCCCTCTTGATAGTACGGCTATGTAACCTATCAATCCGGTCATTTTTCACCCACTAATCGCCTCATGACCGGTCAAATTTAAAAGCCCTATCATATACCTTTGCCTTGAGCTTCCATAATCCCATAGCACACATGCTATCCACACATTGTCTTTTGAAGCTCATTCCAACTCTCGGGACTAACCTAATCTCATTATCTCAAATAAAATTGTTAGTCCACAAGGGTTGTCATTAATTACCAAAACACAATTAGGGGCCTAGATGCTTTCAATCTCCCCCTTTTTGGTAATTGATGACAACCATAACAAAGGAGTGATAGAGTTGATTGTGAAACATGAAATTACTTACTCTTATTCAAAGAATTCCATATAGAAGATAGAGTAGATAAATTCATGTTTCAATAAAATAGAGAATGGCTCCCCCTACATGTGTGCATGGATTCCTTGTGACAATTCCCACACATGTTGAAATAATATAAATTTTGCGAAGCATCCCCTACAACATGGATATCAAGGCAACAACAAACACATATATAGATAAAATCGAGCCTCAAATTCCATAGAGCCATTAAAATCAAACCACCGTGAGATAGAGATGTAATAAATAGGTTCATCGCACAAACAAATAAAAAAGTAGCACGCAAGCAATTAAGATTTAGATTATTACATCCACACACATAGTTCATCTCACAAATGCCATAAAAGTAAATATGCAATGCAAAGTCCATGCTCATGCAACAAGCTCCAAGCTCCCCCTGGAGATCACATCACTCCAAGTCCTCCAAATCTCTCCCCCTTTGGCATCAAATACCAAGAAGGGACTAGTCATCCTGCGGTGGTGCAGGAGGTGGACGAGGATATATGCTATAGAAGTGGTCACTGAAGTCGGTGAACGCCGTACTGAATGTAGCAAAAGACCCCTCAAGGTGAGTCTGGCGATCCACCATCTGCTGATACTGCTCTGAAGTAGACAATCCATTAAATCTAGCAGTCAAGTTCTCCATATCAGTGTGAAACCCCTGCTGCATACCCTGAAGCTGAGTCATAATAGGGTGATAAAACTGAGTGTTCATCTGCTGCTCATAGGCATGAAACCTCTCATCATATCGCTGCTGGAGGCCCTGCTGCATAGTATCAAACCCAGTAGCCATCTGTGCCCCAAAAGACTAAGCCATGCCATCAAAGTATGAAGTGAAGTATCCATCTGGAGGAACCCAAAAACCCTGTGGCTGCATAGGAGGAGGAGTAGGAGGATGAGGCATCTCAGGCATACCCATATCAATATCCTCATGAGCTTCTGCCCCAACATTGGGCTCACCAGCATCATCATCAACACTTTCATAGGGGGTTAGTGCCCTTCTCAGAAAGTCCTTGGCATTAGCAAATGGCTGAAACCATTCGTAGCGAATCTCACAAGGACCATTGTACCCACACTTTTCCTTAATTAAGGACATGATATATGGTGCAAAATATATGTTGCCAGCTAGTGACATCCTCTTCTCATCCATCAGCTCAAAAATCATCTTGATAACATTAAATTTAGTCCCAGTCATAATGTAATGGATCACATTCCAATAATACTCTCTAATCTTATCTTTGTTCCCACTCTTAGGCATGAATGTGTATCGAATAATTCTATTAATAGCAGCGGGGTGATGCCTAAGCCCAGTGGGTGTGCCATGTTTAACTAGAATACCAATACGTGCAGGCTCATAGAATCTCTGGGATTCTTCAAAAAGATCTTGTTGATACACATCAAGACTGTCAGCACCATAAAAGTAGTCATAGTCTAATTTATTTGCTGCAGCAAACTCTCTAAAGGTAGCAGTGTATCTCGATTGGCCAGTCATCCACTCAACAGTTTGTGTCTCAATATCTAGCTCAAAGGTGGCATAGAACTGTCGAATCAGTGTTTCATTCCAATTACAGTGATGCTCCATAAAATTTCTAAGCCTAAGTCTCTCAAGCAAGATAGCCACATGTTCTAGCACTGGTTTACTAGCAAGGTAATTAAAATCAATCCTCTTATGAGCCCATAGAGTGCAACCAAGCAAGTGACCAAAGAAAGCATCTTCTTGAACTAAAGTATGGAAGAATTGATTATCTGTGTCCTGACGCTGAGAGTAGGCATTGATGTTTCTTACCCTTGCATATTCTCTTGACTGCCAGACTTTCCTAGGAGCTGTGTGAGAGTGAATATCAATAATGTCCGGATGCAGACCAACTCCCCCTTGATGCAATCCTGCATCCTCCTCCACAATATATCCAGACTGCTGCCCCACAGAGGATTCTACCTCTGCATCACCTACATAGTCACTGTCATCGGGGTCGTCACTGCTAAGATCAACATCATCATCATCAACCCGACGTCTCTTGGACGGCCCATCATCACCCTTCTTCTTGGCCCCGCTCTTCTTGAAACGAGTAGCCAAAGTCTTGGCGAGCTTGCGAGCACTGTGGTAAGACAATCATTTGAGTCAATATACAAACATAGTTGGATAATATTTGATGAATGAGAGAATCCCAAAATACCATGTCCAAGTCCACACCTGACAGTGCCTGGCGGACAGTCCTGCCAGTCACCGCGGACGGTCCGCCAAGTATTGGCGGACAGTCCGTGACGTCCTGGCGGACGGTCCGCTGGGCACTGTTTCGCGAAGAACATGAACAGTGATCCACGAACTTTCGATCCACAAATCTCAATATTTAACCAATGGAACTCGATCAAACTTTTGCCAAACCGTCACTAGACCATATCCAACATATTCCCCAAGACAGATTTCCAAATCCATGGCCAAATTTCAGATCAGAAGCCCAAACCCTAGCCACATTCATCCTTAGATTCAAACCAAACGAGAGAGAAATCGATGAAAATACCCGGATGACATGATGGAGATTACTGTAGAGAGTCCGTGGATATCCTCGGACCGTCCGGGAAGTGCTCCAATCAAAAGATTGAGTGATGGGCTCTTTTCTTCACCAAGAACTAGAGAGAGAGGTTGGAGAACAATGGCACGAGTTGTGTGAGAGAGACATACACCCATCCTTTAGATCCCGTCGGCGGGTGGACCCACGCGCTTAGGCGCCTCGCGGACCGTCCGCGGTCCATGGCGGACCGTCCGACCCCCTCGAACGCGAACCCCCCAAACCTTCTGGTAAATTTCGGGGTAATTACGGACCGTCCGCGGACCACTGGCGGACCGTCCGAGCTGGCGCGGACAGTCCGCGGTCCGTTGGCAGACAGTCCGTCCTGCTCATTCTTTTCAGCCCAAGATCCAACCTTTTGAACACTTATTGTGATGGATCCTTGGGGTTCATTGCTTGACAAAATGATGCATAATTTTACAATCATAGCAATCATGACATGGTGAGCATTAGGGTTAAAAAATAAACATATGAATGCAAGATAAAAACAATATGCATAAGGATGCTCATGCTAGGGATCAAGCCACATTTGAGATATCAATGACATTCAACTCATTTCTTAATTTACAAAACCGAGATTCATCCAATGGTTTTGTGAATATATCAGCCAATTGATCATCCGTGCCCACACCTTCAATTTTGATATCACCTTTGCTCACATGATCTCTAAGAAAATGATGCCGGATATCAATATGCTTGGTTCTAGAATATTGAACCGGATTATTTGCAATCTTGATAGCACTTTCATTGTCACATAAGAGAGGAATTCCATTGAATTTCACACCATAATCAAGAAGTGTTTGCTTCATCCACAATAATTGAGCACAACTTCCCGCCGAAATATATTCCGCTTCGGCGGTTGAGAGAGCAACCAAGTTTTGCTTCTTTGAACTCCATGACACAAGTGAACAACCAAGAAGTTGACAACCACCGGAAGTGCTCTTTCTATCAACTTTGCAACCGGCATAATCCGAATCCGAATAACCAACCAACTCAAATTGAGCACCTTTTGGATACCAAAGACCAATATTTGGAGTGAATTTCAAATATCTCATAATTCTTTTCACCGCGGTCAAATGACATTCTTTAGGTGCGGCTTGAAATCTAGCACACATGCATACACTAAACATGATATCGGGCCTAGATGCGGTAAGGTAAAGCAAGCTACCTATCATGGATCTATAAAGCTTAATATCAACCGCTTTACCTCCCTCATCAAGATCAAGATGTCCATTTGTAGCCATTGGAGTCTTGATTGGCTTTCAATCGTCCATGCCAAATTTCTTCAAAATATCCTTGATATATTTAGATTGGCAAACAAATGTGCCTTCCTTAATTTGCTTGATTTGAAGACCAAGAAAGAAGCTCAACTCTCCAATCATGGACATCTCGAATTCCCTAGACATCATTTCTCCAAATTCTTTACAAAGAGATTCGTTAGTAGAACCAAAGATAATGTCATCAACATATATTTGACAAATAAAAATATCATTGCCAATTTTCTTAGTGAATAGTGTAGTGTCAACCTTTCCAATTTTGAAACCCTTTGATAAAAGAAAGTTCCTAAGCCTCTCATACCAAGCACGGGGTGCTTGCTTCAATCCATAAAGAGCCTTAGAGAGCTTATAAACATGATTGGGCAATTTTGGATCTTCAAAACCGGGAGGTTGTTCAACATACACTAGTTCACTAAGATCACCATTCAAGAAGGCACTTTTAACATCCATTTGATAAAGTTTTATGTTATGAGAGCAAGCATAAGCAAGTAACATTCTAATAGCTTCGAGTCTAGCTACGGGAGCAAAAGTTTCATCGAAATCCAAACCTTCGACTTGAGTATATCCTTGTGCCACCAATCTTGCCTTGTTTCTCACCACAATACCATCTTCATTTTCCTTGTTGCGAAAGACCCATTTATTACCAATAACATTGTAGTTCTTGGGCCTCTCAACCAAAACCCAAACTTTGTTCCGGGTGAAGTTATTTAATTCTTCTTGCATAGCCATCACCCAATCCGGATCAACAAGTGCCTCATCTACACGTTTAGGTTCAAGAGAAGATACAAAAGAATAATGTTGACAAAATGAAGCAACACGAGATCGAGTTTGCACACCCTTACTAATGTCACCCACAATTTGGTCAATGGGGTGATCTTTGGCGACTTGGCCATGAATTCTTGGTTGAGTAGCTTGATCTTGAGAAGATGTGGACGATGATGTAGTAGAGATCACTTGCTCATCTTCTTGAGGAGAGTCATTTTTACTAGCATTATCAATCACTTGATTTTGAGAAGATGATGTCATTTCTTGATTACTACCAATATGTTCCTCATCATCATCATCATCTTCTTCTTCTTCCCTTGGTCGAATATCACCAATATCCATGTTTTTCATGGCTTCTTTCAAACTATCCCCTCTCACATCATCCAAGTTATCTTTCTCATCTTGTGACCCATTTGTTTCATCAAATTGAATATCATAAGCTTCTTCAACAAATCCCTTGGACTTGTTGTAGACTCTATATGCCTTGCTACAAGATGAATAACCAAGAAAGAATCCCTCATCACATTTGCTTTGAAATTTAGATAATCGAGATTCTTTCCTCAAGATATAGCATTTGCATCCAAATACTCTAAAATATGAAATATTCGGCTTTCTTCCAACAAGCAATTCATATGGAGTTTTGTTAAGAAAGCCATGACAATAAAGCCTATTTGATGAATGACAAGCGGTGTTAATAGCTTCGGCCTAAAATGAATCCGACACATTGTACTCGGCCAACATTGACCTTGTCATTTCAATCAAGGTCCTATTCTTTCTCTCAACCAATCCATTTTGCTCCGGAGTATATGTGGTTGAGAATTCATGTTTGATTCCCTTTTCATTGCAAAATTCCTCTACACGAGTATTCTTGAATTCACTACCATTATCACTTCTAACTTTCTTCAACTTGAGCTCAAACTCATTTTCAGCCCTAGTGACAAAGTTCTTGAAATGATCGAACACATTCGCTTTGTTATAAAGGAAGAATACCCATGTGAATCTTGAGAAATCATCCACTATCACAAGACAATAGCTATTCCCACCAATGCTTTTATATGTCGTAGGCCCAAAAAGATCCAAATGCAATAGCTCAAATATTCTTGTGGTAGACATGACACTCTTGGTTGGATGAGAATTTGCAACTTGCTTTCCGGCTTGACAAGAGCTACATAATTTGTCTTTTTCAAACTTTACATCTTTCAAGCCAATGACTAGATCATGTTTGATTAGTTTATTAAGTTGCCTCATTCCAACATGACCTAGCCTTCTATGCCACAACCAACCCATGGAAGCTTTAGAAAATAAACAAGTTGAGAGATTTGTTTCTTTAGATGAGAAATCCACTAGATATAGACTTTCATGTCGAAACCCCTTAAAGATAGTTTCTTTTTCATCAAGAGAGGTTACTACAAAATCATTACTAGTGAAAGAACATCTATATCCATTATCACAAAGTTGAGCAATAGATAAAAGATTGAAATTCAAGGAATCAACTAGCAAGACATTGGAGAGTTTATAATCTTGAGAGATAGAAATGTCACCAATGCCTTGTACACCTCCCTTGCTATCATCACCAAAGATAATATTATCAAAGTCGGAGATATCTTCATCAAGACATGAGAATATTTTCTTTTCACCGGTCATGTGAGTTGTGCAACCACTATCAATCACCCAATGCCTTCCTCCGGCTTTATAATTTACCTACACAAAAGGATCACTTCCTCTTAGGTACCCAACTCTTGGGTCCTTCAATGTTAGTGATCATAGCTTTAGGCACCCAAATAGACTTTAGCCTAGTGCTATCCATAGACCTACCAACAAACTTGGCACACACAACACCCTTTGAATCTTTCTTAAGAATGTAAGATGGATCAAAGGATACGGTCTTCTTGCTCTTGCACTTGTGATTCACATCAACCTTTGTCTTGCAAATGTGACATTTCTTGAATTTAGCTTCTTCTTGCAATGTCACACTTGATGGCACATAAGTGGTCTTCTTTGAAATGAAGGCCGACTTCCCTTGCTTGGGCAAATAACCAATACCATTCTTGTTCAATGTGAATTTTTGACTTGTCCAACAATGATTAAACTTGACTTGACTTCCAAACCATTTGGAAAGATCCTTGGACAAGCACTCCACTTCCTTCTTCAAAGATTCATTTTCCGATAATAGAAAAGATGCATCATTTGAATCTTTCTCACTAGTGCAAGAGCTTATACTTGTGCTACAAGAAATGTTAGTAGAGTAAGACAAGCAAGTATTGCATTTATCATTGTTAGCAACTATTTTCCCTTTGGCCTCTTGCGCAAGGAGTGAGTTGTGAGCTTCCTTAATCTCCTCATGCTTTCCCTTTAGAATTCCCAATGAAGTGTTGAGAGTACCATGGGATTCCTTTAGGTTGGCATGAGAAATCTTTAGCTCCTCATAGGATTTTTGAATTGAAATGTTTTTCAATTCTAAATCCTTCAACTTTTCTTTTTCCTTGCACAATTTTTCATCGGATTTTATAACCAAACTAGCAAGGTATTCATATGAAATAGCATTATCACCACTATCATCATCACTATCACTATCACTCTCTTCTTCATCCATTGTTACCTTTGAAGTACTTTTTGCCATGAGGCAATGAGGCTTGGAGAAGAGAGATGGAGCTTCCTTGATGGCAATCCCGGCAAGACCTTTTGTTGGCTTGTCATCATCATCATCATCATCATCACTTGCATCGGAATCCCATTCAACAAAGTAGGCTTGCCCATTTTTCTCCTTCTTGTAATACTTCTTTTTGTGGTCATTCTTCTTGTTCTTGCCAAACTTGTCTTCTTTCTTGTTTGGACAATTCATTGATATATGTCCCTTTTCACCACAAGAGAAGCAATCTTTGTCTTCAAATGGATTTTTCCTTGAGAATTGGTTTTTCTTCCCAAACTTCTTCTTCTCAAGAATTTTCTTAAGCCCTCTAACAAGAAGAGCCATCTCCTCATCCGAGTCTTCTTCTTTTTCTTCAAGATGAGTATCTTCTTGAGTAGCTTGAGCCTTGAGAGCAATGTTCTTCTTCTCTTCATTTGTTGCTTGACCATGAGCTTCTTTTTGAGATTGCTTGAAGATATCATGTGTGAGTACTTCACCAAGCACTTCCGTAGGAGTGTATTTCTTCAAATCTTCTCTCACTAGCATTGTGACAATTGTCTCATATTTTTCCGGGAGACTCCTAAGAAATTTCCTAGAGAAATCTCGATCCGGCACATCATAATCAAGACACTTTAGCTCATTCACAATCTCATTCAACCGATTGAACATGGCTGAAACATCTTCATCCTTCTTCATAGTAAACTCATTCAATTTTCCTTGGAGTACATAGAGTTTGGCTTCTTTGACCGAGGATGTTCCCTCATAAATTTCCGCTAGCTTGTTCCAAACATCTTTTGCAACTCTAATACCCTTGACACGGTTGAATTGATCACGAGATAGAACCTCATACAAAATGCACAAAGCTTCCTCATTAAGGTCCTCATTCTCAAGGTCTTTTTCGGTCTTGTTGTCTTTGTCTGGGATGACAAACCCATCCTCAACAATTTCCCAAATTTTTCTTCCGGCCGTCCTTAGATAGGTAGTCATCCTAGTCTTCCAATAATCATAATCTTCCCCATCAAAGAAAGGAACCTTCCTTTGCTTCATTTTGCCTTCTCTAGCCATTTTAATCCTACTCCGGGATGATTAAATCCTTGATTAGGGAGTACTTAGCTCTGGTACCACTTGTAGGATCTAGGATTACCGACTAGAGGAGGGGTGAATAGGCGGTTTTAAAAACTTCAACCACAACACTAGAGAAATTTAATTAGAACCACAAGGTGAATAAATTCTCTAGCTAAACTACGCCTATGTTGATGGTTTCGCAACCTAGGGTGACAAGATAAAGATCAATCTCTATGAATTTTAACTTGCTTCAAATAAATAAATCAAGATACAAGCAAGTAACAAAAGCAAAGAGACACAAAGACTTATCCCGTGGTGTCGATGACTTGCCGGTCACCCCTAATCCACGTTGAGATGGATTCAATGTTCAACCGCTCCTCTATCAAGTCTCCACTTGATGTATGAGCCGGCTAGAACCAATGAACTGCTCCAAATCTCGATTCCACTAAAGTTGCTCTTCACCGCTCCGGCAAGGTGAGCACAAGAACCTCTCACAATCAATTTCCACGGCAACTTCACAATCTTCTTGAAGTGCTCGGTGGAATCGCGAGCTCCGAGCCGGCTAGGAGGCGGCAACCTCCAAGAGTAACAAATCAACCACGAGCTCGATGCAATCCTAGTGCCACAACGATCAAATCATTGATGTAATGCACTAGAGTCTCTCAATCTCACAAAGAAATGCAATCCCAAAGCAAGTGAGTGAGAGAGGGGAGAAACAAGGGCTCTAGAATGAGTGTTCAGCTTTTCAAAGTGCCAAGAGACCCCCCCATGCCCGTGAGGGGTGAGTATATATAGCCCTCTCCCCAAAACTAGCCGTTGGGGAAAAACCCGTTCTGGATCGTGCACGGCGGACCGTCCGCATGGTCCACGCGGACCGTCCGCGTTTGAATTACAACGACTATGAAGCGCTGTCAGAGTGTGTCAGAGTCGACCGTTGGGGCTCGGCGGACCGTCCGCCAAGCACCTGCGGACCGTCCGCCATCCCACGGACAGTCCGCCAGAGAAGGCCGGACCGTCTACTCGAAACAGCTCTAGCTCCTGGAGAAAATGAGCGGAAATACGGACCGTCCGCGAGATCACTCCAAGTCAAAGCACGTGGGCCCCAGTACAGCAAACACAGTTGACAGTCCGCCAGCACCACGGACCGTCCATCAACACTCCGCGGACCGTCCGCCAGACACGACAGGGCGGAGTTTCAACAGAATTTCAGAGTGCACCCTTCCAAGTTAGTCACCACAAATTCTAAATGCACTACATGCACATCAAAAACCATTGTGGCACTAATATTTCATCGAACCAACGACGTTGATCCCTCTTGATAGTACGGCTATGTAACCTATCAATCCGGTCATTTTTCACCCACTAATCGCCTCATGACCGGTCAAATTTAAAAGCCCTATCATATACCTTTGCCTTGAGCTTCCATAATCCCATAGCACACATGCTATCCACACATTGTCTTTTGAAGCTCATTCCAACTCTCGGGACTAACCTAATCTCATTATCTCAAATAAAATTGTTAGTCCACAAGGGTTGTCATTAATTACCAAAACACAATTAGGGGCCTAGATGCTTTCAGCCGCACAGCAAATCCGGCCCAGCAGCAACTCCGCGCCAGCTCGCAACGCGTCACTGCCTCCTCTTGCTGCCACGCAGGCCCCATTGGCCAGGCTCGTCCCCTACCTCCAGCCAGGCCGCGCCAGAGCAGAGCTCGACCCCGGCCGCGCCTAGCCCACACCTAAGCCCACCCGCGCGCCGCCTGTGGACCCGTGAAGCCTCCAGGAACCTTCCCCCGCGCCACTCCTTCCTTTTTGGCGCTGCTCCCCGCTTGGAAACTCCCTCCCCGCATGGAAGGAGCAAGCCGCCGCTGCTGCCGTGATTCGGCATGGCACGCACGCCAATGCCAGCCCTGGGCCTTATAAAAGCCGAGCGCCGCAGCCCTAGGACCTCACCCAGCCATAGCCTTAAGCCATTCGAGCCCCAGTGCCCCTCCCCGCTTCGCACCGCCGCTGCCTCCCCCGAGCTCGTCGTCACGCCGACGATCTCCTCCTCCGGTCCCGCTCGGACCTCCACAACACCCCAGGAAGTTTCGCTAGGAGGTAAGCAACGCGCCAAGCTACTCCTTGCTCTTTCTCGCGCGCTCCTGCGTCCGTGCCTTTTCGCCAGAGACTGACGCCCGCCGGCCGTCGGCGTTCGCCGCCGGTGCGCCCCCATAGGCGACTTGAACCCTGATAGTTCTCTCCGTCCTACGAGCTCTCTCCCCGTCCAGTTCTCGTCCCAATTGGTGGCCGGCAGCTCGACATCGAGCTTGCTCCGACGAGCCACCGCCGCTCCCACGGGCGGCGCCGCCGACACCCTGTTCCCGTCGGCAGTCCCCCCTATCCGATCTGGATCGTTGGATCCAAATCCAACGAGCCACGCCAGCCCTCAGCCCAAGTCAAAGTTGACTCATACCGATCAACTGCAGTCAGCTATGATTACTTTGCTAAAGAGCCCTCCTAGTTTTCCCTAATCAACCCGCGGTCCACCATAGTGTTAAAAATAATTACATCTAGGTCCTTTCTTCCCATTTAGGCCCCGAGCTTTTGTATTTTTTAACCCGCCGTCCAGGACATTTACATTTGCGAGTTAGCCCTTCGGTTTTTATACGAAATTATGTATAGGTCCTTGGTTTTTTACGAATGGGTCCCTGGAAGCTTTTAAAACTCGCCAGCAAGCCCTTGAACCTTAGAAACATCATAACTTTCTCCTTGTAGCTCCGATTAACGTGATTCTTGCACTCATGTGTTCGTAGCGAAGCGTAGATTAGTTTTATAGCCTTCTTTTGTTCTATTTCTACATTTTGGTGTACTGTTCTAATAGAATAATTTTGTTTGCATGTATTGGCTTGTATGGATGCTTGCGTGGTGATTCGTGTCCAGTCGGTAGGCCGTTTGCATTGGAGTTCGAGTACGAGGAGAGCTTCCAAGAGCAGGCGCAGCAACAGCAGCACTTTGAGGAAGGCAAGTTATAGCACGGACAATCCTTACTACCTATCCACCTTGTAATCATTTATTTCATACATCCATGTGTCTTGATTATCCTGTCTTTTGATTACCTTAGGTTTATGCATATGGGTAGAATCCTTGCTAAGCGCAGCTACTATCACCATTGTTTAATTGTTAATTTTGACTTAGTGGTTCACTTCAACATGATGATAAAACTTGCTTTTTAGCAACTTGGTTTAGGGAACTAGAGCATGTGCTTCGTGCTTTGTTCTAGTGTCTCTCCGTAGGGTCCGGTTCTTAAAGTGGCAACCCAGGAGCCTGTCGCCACCGCTAGAACTATTATGGCTCTGGTCTTGGTTAAGTAGCTTGTACGTCTCTAGTTTGTCAGTAGTTACCGACGGGCCGACGACGTTATGGGAAGCAAGGCACGGGGTTTTTCCTGATTCCACTGAGGACGGGTGATCCGTTGGCTATGTCTCGTTAGGCACAGTCCCATGTTGAGAGTCTCTGCGATGGGGAACTCCACACGTTGCGCAATGTTGGGGTGTGATGCCCGCGCTCTGGACGCCATTGACCCCCTTATGGTGTGACTCCGTAAGTGTCAGTCAATCTCAGTGCCTAGGGTCTCACCACCTTGTTGTACCTTAGCGGTAGTGTCTTGTTAGAATGTCTTGTGAAAAGCCTCATAGCGTCCCTATGCGGTCACACCTCGGAAGTGTGATTTGTGAGGTCCGATCCACCTCCGCATGGTTTGGTTTAAAGTTCTTTTGAGCTTTTACGCGATTGGTGGGTAAAGGGCGAAACCTGTGCAGAGTGTAAATCTATCATGATAGCCTTGCTCAGAGTCACGAGCGGCCTGGATCCTTTTTGATTAGAAGATGATGTTTATTTATGCTTAATGTCACTTATACTTTATTAATTGGGTTGCAACTGGGTTCTATTCACTTGTAGTAACTTGGACAATGTTAAAAAGAACCAACTAAAATTGCTAATGCAGTTCAGTCGTGTTTAGCCTTACTTTGAGCCTTCATACACCCGTGCTATACTTGCTTAGTAAATGTTTTACTTACACTTGTCATTTATTCAACAAAATCCCGGATGGGTAACAGATTGGGTTGTGCATGAGTCTGCTGCTGAGTTTCCAGAAGATCTTCCGTACTACTGAGTTGCGTTCTCCCAGTCAGAGTCCCTATGGATTGCGGCTTCGTTTAGTTGAGAGTTATTAGTCTTCCGCTATATTGGTTAGTTTATTTATGTTAAACTCTGATGTAAAACTCTATTTATTCAAGCATATGTTCTCTGTTTATCATATTTGTTTGCTATATGTGTACAATGACTTCCTGGGCACACATATGGCCACATTCGAGTTTCTGTGTAAATCCGGGTGTGACAAGTTAGATACCACTCATCTAAATGCACTACATGCAAGTCAATGGTCAAAGTGGCACTATAAACACATCAATCCAATGACGTTGATCCCTCTTGATAGTACGACTATCTAGTGTATCAACCCAGTCATATTTCATCATCTAATCGCCTTGAGCTTCCCATGATCCATAGCACACATGCCATCCATAAATCATCTTTTGAAGCTCATTCCATCTCTCGGGACTAACCTATTCTCATATTCTCAAATGAAATTGTTAGTCCACATTGGTTGCCATTAATTACCAAAACTCAATTAGGGACCTAGATGTCTTCAATCTCCGCCTTTTTGGTAATTGATGACAACCATTTTAAAGGAGTGATAGAGTTGAGAGTGAAAACTTGAAGTTACTTACTCATAGCGATGAATTCAAGATTTGAAAGTCAGTAGTTGGCTTCAAATTTCAATAATAGAGAATAATAGAGAATAACTTCCCCTACTTCAACTTTTCACACATGCAATATTTATAACAATTTTTGGCAGAGCTTCCCCTACAAGATGCAGATCAAGGCAACCACACACATATATATATCCAAAATGAAATAATTTGAACCACACTATGTGTTAGCCTTAACTCCATATGACCATTAGCACAAACCACAAGATAGATATATCACAAATAGTTCATCACAATAGAGCTGAAAGGAAAGTGCAAGTTCTAGCTTATTACATCTCACACATCGTCCATCACACATAGCAATAAAATTAAACATGCAATGCAAAGTTCAAGTTTTCATGCTCATGCAAAGCTCCCCCTGAAGATCACATCACTCCCAAACCTCCCCAATCTCCCCCCTTTGGCATCAAGTACCAAAAGGTCTACTCATCCTGCTGTGGTGGAGGACGAGGATAAGATGGCCGAGGATAGATGCTATAGAAGTGGCCACTGAAGTCTGTGAAAGCCGTGTTGAATGTGTCAAAGGAACTCTCAAGCCGTGTCTGACAGTCAACAAGCTGATGATACTGCTTTGTAGTAGCCAAGCCATCAAATCTAGCTGTCAATGCATTGATATCAGTTTGATAGCTCTTCTGTATTCCCTGAAGCTGGGTCATGATAGGCTGGAGATATTGAGTGTTCATGTGCTGCTTATATGTATTGAACCTATTATCAAACTGTTACCGAAGGTTAAGTCGTGTGGGTAGTCTGCTTTGACATAAATTTTTTATGTCTTGTCGTTTAGGTTCTTTTTTATTTTCTCTTTTATGCTATGTACATCTTAGCTATGTAGTGGCCGAGAATGATCTTAGTGTAATTGTAGCTTCTTGATGTAATTATATAAGATTAATAAAGTTTCTTTATCCAAAAAAAGTGTGTATGTGACCTGTGAGATGGTTGCCATGTAATAAGCCGGTCATGCGTATTATATTATTATCGCGGGCTGTGACGGATCGGGCAAGAGAATGATACCACACGCAACACGTAATAGTATAATAATGATTACTGTGATTGGGTTGTAAGAGGCTGGCTGAAAGGAGAACGGATTAAAATGAAGCTCATTGAGAAGCAATATAGCTTTGCTTGGGTGGTTCTACTTATACCATGTAACGCACCCATCAGAGATCAAACCCTAGGCTTGGCGCCATGTACCTTGTTCGGCTCTGCCTGAATCCTGACATACCAGATGGCACGTTCGCGCAGGTGTCTCTGTACGTACAGACCTAGGTAGCATCAATCTACCATGTTCCGAATCGAACAGCACTGGACATCAGCAAATAATTAAAGGATCTATCTCGGCATACTGAGATATTGGCTATCCATCAGTCACCTGTCCAAGCCGTTGAATCTTCATCCAATGGTCTCGGCTTGCTACTCTGTTTGTATGCTAACTAGGTGTTATCGGACGCGTAAGATACTCTAGCACACCAATTAGCATTCAGACAGCCATATCGGGAAAACTAACAGGCCTGCTTTGTTTGGCATAATCTATTAGACCTTGTCCGTATGGCCTCTTTAGGGAAATGATTACTCAATTGTTGGATGAAGACTAAATAAACACTTTAGGAAACTCATAAAGTTCAGGGGACTAAGAAATCTGCAGTCTTTTGAAGATCATGGAACAAATGCACTCTGAGCATCCAAGTGCTTTGGTGTTTAATCAGAAGTTTGTTGGTCTTGTGGCTACTACATTGATTACCTACTACCTTGGGTGATTTTGGGGATAAATGCTTTATTCTAAGTAAGATTTTAAGTGATCCAAGCATTCTCACATAGACATTCAATAAAAAGAAAATAGAGCTTATGGCATGTTTCAGAATTATGACCTTGCCGACTACAACATTCGGAAGGCAACCAACACACACACAAAAAAATACACTACAGATAATGATAGAAATGAGGTCACTGAAACATATAAAATTTCCTACAGAAACATATAACTTCAAAACAGCACCTCCGATGGCAAACTACTGCAAAACATGAATATACATAGAAAATACTGTCGCTAAAAATACTGTAAATCATCAACAAATTACAAAAATAATGGCCTGACACAGTGAACCTTAAGAATGGGTTATATTTGCTTATTACATATGCCATAGTTGTTTGTAACAGAACTTATACATATTAATACAAATTTGCGTGGTCTGAAATCTCAGTGGTTCTAAAAAGATTCAAGGCAAAACCCATCACATACTACAGATAAATTAAGAACCATTGCCCACATGATGCACATATAAACTAGTCAGTCCAAGAACAATGATCGATAAATGCATGTACATGGCAATCCCTAAGCAAAAAAATGATCCCCTTTAGCCTAAGCCCCACAATTGTACTGCATCAGTCTTCATAAGTCGTTGTAACAACAATATCTACCAAAAACTATCATAGCCAATTTCACCCTAAATCGAGCAGACAACATATAAACAAGAATAAACAAGCAAAGCAAGCAATCGGGCAGCCACAACTCACAGCAACAGACATCACAAACTGTCGTCAAATTTGGAGGACAAACACATGTCTCTTAGAAATCCCAAAAATTGAACCCTAACATGCCTGAACCAAACTTAATGGACCACAAATACAACACAAAATCAAATCACGGGTAACAATAACATGGCAGACAAGAACCTGCTGGCTCGATGTGGATGAGGTCGCCGTTCCACCCCTTCTCCACCTCCCACTGTCGCGCGATCCAGAACGGGAAATGGAAGGGGATCCCGACACCACCACACCTTGAGCGCGGCCTGTCCTTGCCGCTCGCCCATCCTGCTGCTGCCAGCACTCTGTTCTGCCACATAGCCGCCAAATCCAACGGTACTCACCGCTCGCTGGCATGGCTGCCATCAGGACAGGGGAAAGAGACAGGGAGACGCAAAGAGAACAGAGAGAGATCGGGTGGAAACTGGACAGGAAAGAGATAAGGTCGACCCGATTACGAGCGACGCAGACCTGATATGGCCACCCCGGTCCCACCCTGACACTAGGAAACGTGACCCGTGAGACTCCCGCCTGGAGCACGCAGTCCTCAGGCCGTCTCTTGACCAGTGCTTCGACACACGGGACCGGTGAGAGGATTTTTTTTATTTTTCATAAATTGTGCAGCACCCAGGGATTGAACCCTGAGTGGGAGCTCTCCAGCCGGTGGCCTTTGCCACTGCACTGTGAGCCCCTTTGCCGTGTTTCCTTACTTATATGCTTCAAACTAAGGTATACTCACACGAGAGAATGAGGCGCTAAAGTTTACAGACACGCTCATAAGTCACAACTACCAGATATAATACCATAAAAGAGTACAGGACAGTACGCTCATTTACACAGCAACAACTACAAGGAACTTCACACGACTACTATCTGTAACGAAATCTGTATCGTCTAACTGCCTGTATGGCATTAGTATAACGTGAAAGAATGAAGGGCCAGAGAAACCCACACTGCCCATCACACATCACAACATTCCATGCGATGGGAACTGATAACCGAGAGGCATGGGGATCTGAACTGGTGTGCTTGTGATGCTGCCATCAAAGTCCATGCTCCTGGAGCTCATCTGGGGGCTCCTGATCGGTTGAAGCCCCCACAGTGGTATGCTCTGCCCATTATGCAGTGGAGGGTTGTTGTGAATCTGCCTGCCGAAAGCCGGTAAATCCCACTGGTAAACCACACTGCCCATCTGTGTGTAAACCTGACGCCACTGACCGTAGTTGCTTGCCCTCATGCTCGCGCCGTATGCATCACTGAACCATGGTATACCATGTCTGTATTGCAAGTACTGATCCATTGGAACTTCCCGCTGACTGTACCTTCTTGGAGTCGTGCTCACACCGTACATATCACTGAACCCTGCTAAATTATGTCGGTATTGCAAATACTCCATCAAAGCTTCCTGACGCAACTGGCTGCTTCTGCTTGCATTATGTATATCACCGAATCCTAGTATACTATCCCTCCGTTGCAAGTACTGATCCATGGATACTTCCTGAGATGGCTGAACAGATGGAAATTGGCGTGGGTCCGTTGCAAATGGGTTACAGCGTTACAGGCAAACGATGAACCCTGGTCCTGGGCAAATCGGCTAGTTTACTGCTGACCGCCTGGTATATGACTGGGATTCAAGAAAAATGCTTCTGGGGTTTCTAAGGTTGGCAGTTGTTCTGTCCGTACCAACTGCTGAGTCAATGGTTGCCGAAGATTTGCATAAAAATCTGGAGGCTTATTCTGTATGGTACAGCCTTCATTGTTCATGCTAATCTGTACACTATTCACAGCAGAAGGCGAGAGCCTCAGGTAATCCGAACCTTCTCCAATCGGGTGGCCTATATGAGAGACATCTCCGGATTTCTGAAAAAGAGGCAAGGCCATTCAAGTAATTGGTGCAAACGGCATGCACCAATATGAAGAATAAATCATATGCTTCGGTGTCCAATATGCCAAACGACAAATACTACTGACTTTCTAGAGTTAGTATTCATCAGGTTACCTGTCTGAGTTCAGATGATTCACTACAGACTTCATCGTCACAAAGGTTATATCCATCGCGTTTCATCTACACGTACAATGCAGAAATGGTAAATAAAACTAAAATTTCTCCATATATCATATTGATAATAATCATAATGTTTGATGATTGCTCACCCCCAGATTCTATGGAAAAGAAGACGGGATAGAAAATTATATACACTTATAAATAAGGAGCGACAATATGGTTTGAACAGTTGAGCAGCCTCATGACCCCAAAAATGTAAAAAAACAGAACGGGCTAACTTTCTCTATGGTGAAACAGTTATTGCCTCAGAAAATGCTTACCAGTGAAATGAATTGATCCACAAACTTTTCTGCATGATACTGCAAAACATCTCATGGATAAGACACAAAGCAAGAGGTAACATGACCTTATGATACAGCCTATTTAAATGGTACTCACAGAAGATGGAAGAGTAGCAACGTGTATATGATCATCTCCATAGATGGCTCCCACAGTTATTTGATGATCCTGTGCTTCAGACTCAAGCAAGCAAAGTGTGAACTTAGACTCATCAACCAAACCTGCTGAGCATGATGAACTTTAGGAAAAAAGAATAGGATGCAAAGTGACATATGATTCTACAAGAAAAAAATCATTACATATTGAATACTGTGAAGGGTAGAAAGTAAGTCTTCTAATCTTCCAGGTGGTCGTAGCTCCATCGGACGCATTGAATGTCATGGTTTTATCCCTTATAGATGTAATGTCCTCAACATTGTCATACTGAAATAATTCACATGGTGGTAATAACCAGGATGTTTCAAGAGCATCACTCTTAGCAGCCTTTTCGTTCAGTCCATGCCTGCAGAATGATAATGCATGAGCAGTACAATCATATTTAATGCATCAATTTCTAATAAACTAATTAACAGATAAGAAGTTGTACCATGTACCAAGCAATACCTCTGGGTAGTCAGGATGACCTCAGATAGAATCTTTTCAATATTAGGTTCACTGTTACTTATTGGGTGGCCACTACATGACCTGAGATTTGTAGAAATACCAAGTTTACTGTTAACACCACCAGTAATTGCTGGCTCCTCTAAGCTTCTGTTCTCAGAGGATGGCTCCATGTGAATATCAGATTTTTGCTGCCTTTCCCCAGTCAAGTTGATTTCTTGGTACAAAGAAATGGCAGAAGTTCCTGCAACCTTTCTATTCAAATCATCAAGTTGGGGTTCTGTAGCAGACGTATCCTCACCAGGTTTACAAACTGCCTTACTTGAATTTGCACCGAATGAGGTCACAGAGGGTGTTCTGCTACCATTGGAATCTGTAATGGCAGAATTTTTCAGGTCTAGAATTGGGTCCTTGTGACACTCACCCAATTTAGCCTTTTCAGGGATTTCTTCAGCAAATAGATTAGTTCTGCTCAAGGAAGTACATTGATGACAACTTGAATGCAATGAGAAGAGCACTTTCTTCTGGACTTTCATGTCCTTATTGCCTATTGTCTGACCTACATTAACCTCAAGTTGCGGTCCTTTCAGAGATCTCAAATAAAGCCCTTCCTCATTTGAAGATCCCGATGACTTTTCTCCCTTGGAATTTTGGGAACTCAACCTTGCACTTTTGTTTGGAGGACTATGGCTTTTGGATTCATGCCTTTCATGCAGCAGTTTTAAAGACTTCTTTCTCTTCTGTGGAACTACTGTCATCCTTTGTGTTTGTCCATTTTCATGATCAGCCTGTAAAATTGTTACCTGAGTCCGCTCTTCATTACACTGAAGCAAACGATCCGGAGCAGGAGTCATTGATCCACCTTGTTTTCTGTCACATAAGCCAGAGCTGTTTGTAAGGGTAGAAGAAAATCGAATAGTACTACGAGGATCAGATTCTGCAATTGATTTGTCATTATTAACATGGATAGAGGATGGATAGTTCAACGGCAAGCTGTTAAATGTCGCACTTGCCATGCCTTCTAGAGCTGCATTCTCACTGCATACAGCTACAACATTGCATACATTTAATTCATTGGGCTTGCAGCTTTCAGGAGGGTTGACAGAAATATAGAGAAGAGATGTATCTTTAATTTCTTGTCTTCCCTTATCTAGTCCTAGATCAATATCCAATTGACTGATGCCACCAATAACAGCTGGCTCCTCAATGCTTCTGTTCTTACAGGGTGGCTTCGTCTGAGTATCAACGTTTCCTTGCCTTTTCCGATTCAAGTTGATTTCTTGGTTCAAAGAAATGACAGAAATTTTGGAGGCCTTTCTCTTTGAAGCAGTGCCTTGGGATTTTGTACCAGCCATATCCTCAAGAGGTTCACCTGA
Source organism: Echinochloa phyllopogon (assembly GCA_033239725.1). NCBI lineage: Eukaryota > Viridiplantae > Streptophyta > Magnoliopsida > Poales > Poaceae > Echinochloa > Echinochloa phyllopogon. The sequence goes on along the minus strand of BTCW01000014.1, from coordinate 30,670,641 downwards.
CTTTCTTGAACATCCATTGAATGAGACAACAAAGGGTGTCCCATGGTCATTTACATCTACCGTATCAGAATTGTTCGGGTCTACAATTGAGGGTACATGGCGCCCGGTCAACCTAACATGAACCTTTTCAGAGATTTTCTTAGTACCTTGATTGCTTGTGTTCAAGGATGTACATGGATCCTGTGAAGGCACTGACAAGACAACCTGTTCCTGCCCTTCGATGTCCTTATTTCCGCTTGTCTGACCTAAGTTGGCCTCAACTTGCGGTCCTTTTTGAGATCTCAGATCAAGCTCTTCCTTATTTGCAGAACTTGTTATCTTATGAAGGCCTTTGGAATTCTGAGAATCTGATCTTCCATGTTTGTTTGGGGGGCTGCATTTTTTGGGTCCATGCTTCTCATGCAGAAGTTTTGAATGCTTCTTTGTCTTCTGTGGAAGGACTGTCACCCTTTTTGGTTGTTCAGTTTTACAATCCTGCAAAGTTTCTACCTGTGCCCTCTGTTCCTCACTCTGAAACAAATGATCAGGAACCATATCTGATGCACATTGCATTCTGTCACACAATTCAGAACTGTTTGGAAGGGTAGAAGAAGATTGAACGGTATTGTTGGCATCAGACTTTACAGTTGATTTGGCATTGTTAACATGGTTAGTGGATGGAGAGGTAACTGACAAGCTGTTCATTATTCCATTGGGTATAACCTCTAGAGCTGAATTCTTGATGCATGGTTTTGCACCTCCGCAGATGTTGAATTCCTTGGGCTTGCAATTTTCAGGAGGATTAATAGACATGATCAGAACTGAGTTATCTTTATTGTGCTGTCTTCCCTTATTTAGACCCAGATCAATCTATTTTGCAAAGTGTTTGGTATAAAATTACAATAGCAAATTCACTTTATGAGCTGAATAAAAATATTGAATTGGAATCTAGAAACAGCAAAGATAGGGTACCTTCTTAGAACTTGAATTGCAAAGCATTTCAAGGCAAGGTGTAGGGTCCAAATTAAGTATGGGTTGCAAGGCATTGAGGATGATGGACTCGGCAGTCTGAAATATGCAAAACCAAAATAAACCAGGAAGGTTGTTGAAAGTAAGTGACATAAAACCTTGCTTATCACAGGTCTAGAAAAGTGCTCACCAATTGATCATGATATGTCCATGAAGCATCTGCAATGGAAGACAGATCTTTCACAGCACACTCCGTGCCCAACCTAAGATTGATTCTATTCACTCTGGGGAAGTCATCTCCTGAATAATCATCCCCATTAGAGAAAACAGATCGGTAGTCCCTCACCTAGTGGTTGCACAGTGTGAAGAGACCACAATTGAGCATAAATACAAACATGCTAAAGTTGCAAACCAAAGGTGCAAATTTGGCTAACCTCACACACAGTAGATCCATTTTGGAATTTGCAAGGGATGCCATGTAACATGTCCTGAGGCAAGCAGCCATGCTCAATATCCTGTAAGCATACAATTACACTTAAGTAATGGATTATTAAACAGAGATGTATGCAGATTGCAGAAGCAGTTGTACAAGAAACAATTAATAATCTGGCAACTGAATTTCAACAAATTGGACTAGCTGGTAAGAATGCGAAATGGCAGGCAGAGCTACTTGGTTCAAGAAAAGAACTCAAACAAACATGATAGATCACATAATAGTTCTGATGATATTATCATTGTTATAAGAGATTTTTAATAATTATGCACTAGAAATAGATACGGTAGCTAGAATAAACACCATTACTTACAGAAAGCGAAGCTCTCGATGCCCTGCTGTATGGCTGCTTCTTTGGATCATCGCCAATCAGATACAAAAGCATTCCCTGCACAGAGAAACCAACGGTTGCAATTTGAAACAGAAAGTAGCAAACATGCATTTGCAATTCACATACAGACCTTGCCCAGCTCTCCGACTGAATACCCATCCGCAAACAGGTTCAGTGCAAAGGACGGTTCAAGATCTACAGCATGAGGGTGTTTGCACAGAAGATTCCAAGACGAAAGGAAATGTTAACAAAACATGTCATCACGAGATTGGGCAGGGGAAGGCATATTACTACTGGGAATCCGACTGTGGTCTCACCTGATTCAACAGGATCAGTTTCATTTCTGTCAGGTAATTTCGATCGAGCAGCGATTGCAGTATCAAGCCGCAAAACGGCAGCCTACACACACCAAGGAAAAACGCAATTGAACCACTATAAAGCACGTGGGTATCGATTAGGACGAAAACGTCATCGAGAAGATGATCATCAGAGACGATGGCGATGGTGGGGGGGCGGGGGGGGGGGGGGGGGAATGAGGAGAGAGCTCACTTCGCACGGCGGATGAGGAGGCGGGGGCGGCACGTCAAGAGATGCCGCGGCGTGATGATGCGACTCGTCGGCCGCGTGGGTGGAGGGACTCGAGGCGGGCGGTGGTGGCGGCGGCGGCGGCGGGTGGATGCGGCGCCCGCAGCGAGAGAGCCTCAAGGAGACGACCATCGCGCACGCCGCGGCGGCGGTGGGCCAGTGGGGGAGGTAGGGTTTTGCTTCTGCGTTGGTTGGGTTTACGGCTGAGAGAGATGGATGGCGCGAAGAACAGCGCGCGAGGTTGAGGCCGGGCTGGGCACGCCGCTCGGGCAAGAAAAGCAATTTCGAGTGGCAACAGTAATTGGAATTCCAGTGGTCCTTACATTTCAATATACTTCGATGTATTCTGACATTAATTTCTTTATAACACAGACCACAGACACTAATACATATACATAAACACAATTTTTATTAGATTATACTACGCATGTACATTAACAAGCCGTCTTGACTGACATATTTTGTCACCGAAAAAATTAGTTCTAAATATAAACAGATAAGTTAAAGCATAAACTCTAAGTCGGCAATCTTGAGCACCTTAAATCTATCTATATCTATCGATACTAAAAGAATTGAGTTCTTTTGAAAAAATTTTCTACCAAGGAAAATACCATGTACCCTCGCATTGTATTGGACCCATGAAGCAGCAAAAATAAGGAAATATCGCAGAAGAATTTTTTGGTAGGGCAAAAAACTCCGTGTGAGTTCACCCCTAACCCCTTTTTTTCACCCGAGTTTTTTGTACCCACCTATTTGTTTTTAGAAAGGAAACAAAGCGTACCCCCGATCGGAAGGATCCAATAGAATTGAAAACACATCTCACCAAAATAATTTATACTCACATCTCACGGAGGACTCACACGTCGGGTCCAACGGTGGAAACGACGTAGAAAGTTTTTAAAAATGATGTTTCTGGAGAGTTTTTATCTTTTTGGCATTACTTTTCTCACCATAAAATTTTTTTACCCACATCGTGTACCCGCCAATTACGTTACATGGATATGGCAGAGAGGCCGCGTATCGCGCGTATACGGCAATGCTAGGGCTCCTACGACTCTCTAAACCCTCGTCAATAATGGACTGCCCTAGGGCTACTACACGCCGGCGGCGCGGCGCAGCATCTGGAGGCCTCACCGCAGCCGGCGCGTGCGCGCCACGCGCCGACGACATCCACGTTCTGTCGGTGGAGCAGCTGGCCTGCTGCAGCGTGAGGTTCGTGCCGGCGCCGAAGGGCATCGCCGGGATCCGCTTCGACCCCGCCACGGCGACGCTGTGGCTTCCTGTGGTCGTGCTGGACATGAAATACGAAGCTGATGAACGGCATCGTGGACACGTCGAGGGATGTGAAGATTCTGCGGCGGAGCGGCATGGTGGTGACCACATGAGGAGCAACAAGGAGGCGGCGGGGATGTGGAACCGGGTGGCGCGGCCGAGCAGGGCGCCGCGAATCGACGCCGAGATCGAGGCGGCGGTGAACGCGCACCGGGGCACGAGCGCGGCGGAGAAGCTGCTCGAGAGGTACGTGTTCAGGTCGTGGAAGGTGCTGACGCTGCTGGCATCCGTCGGGCTGCTGGTCATGACGGCGCTGCAGACCTTCTGCTCCGCCTATCCGTGCGAGAACCACTGGTTTGCCGCTGGCGTGTTGCCACCCGGGCCCGGGCGGACGAGTGGGACGACCCAGCAGCGCGGTAGTAGCAGGGAATCTGAAGATGTGTTATTAGTGCATCGCAGGTACGTTAATTTTGGTTGTGTTAATTAGTGTGATTGGCCGGGCCAAACGTGGGTTTGATATGGTAGTGCTTGTGTGTGGTTATTTGTATTGTAATCAGCATGTCTGGTGACTAATTCTTCTCGGTACGAGAGATTTGGAATGAGAGGAACCAAACAGTGTTCCAACATACAAGGTGCTATCGTCCATTCCTCTTTATGCAAAAATGAAGGAAGAAAGCCAGAATTAAAAGGAGTTATCAGCTGACTACTAGCAGAGAAGCTTGCTATATGTTTTTTTTTGAAAGAAATACCCCAAGGGAGATCCCTGAAGTTTAATGTGCCTCACTCAGGATTTGAACCCTGGGTGGGAGCCTTCTAGCTAGTGGTCTTTGCCACTACACCATGAGCTCCTTGGCAAGCGTGCTATATGTTGATAACAAAATTGCATAGTAGACGGTACCACTTGCCCCTAGGAGCTGTGAAATTTTCCTACTGTATTCAATGAAATTGGTGGTGGAAAATTGATACAGTCACAGCCAAATACTCTATACTTATTGCATGCCGCTCTATAACAATGACCCTTATATAATTATTTTCTGTTAAATCTATTTATCTATACTATAAGGATTCAGTTCTTTGGAAAACATTTCTCACCTAAATAATTTCTACTAACTCTCACATAGAACCCACATGTCAGGTCGAACGGTGGAAAAGACGTGAAAAGTTTTTCCAAACAAAAAAAAATGATGTTTCTAGAGAGTTTTTTATGTTTTGGTATTACTTTTCTCACAATGGAATTTCTTTACCCAGCCCACGTGCCTACTAACTAAATAGTCTAAAACAGCCCCATAATAAAGATAGCACACGTGTGGCGCGCAGGCATATTTGCTAGAGGCATCACCAATGATGTTAGCCTCGGTTCTAACCAAGGTGGTATTTTTATCAATGCTTGAAGTCGTCTTCAGTTGGTCACCAAGGTTCTTCAAGACAATTGAAGGACTTCAAATATCGACATTAATTTTCATCATTGGTTAAAAAAATATTACACAAAACAGATAAGTTTAAATCATTTTGACCTCAGTTTACTCTTTACCAAGTTACCGGTTAATTTATCAAAAAATTGGCTTAAGCTCACCCTCAAATTAAAGAAGTAAAATTTTTGTTTACTATGTTTTTTTAATACACGCGAGCACTCTACTAGTCTATACTAAAAGGATTGAGTTCTTTTGAGAACTTTTCCTACTAACAAAAACCCCCATACCCCTCACAATGGACCCACCTGGATCCATGATGTAGAGGAAAAAAAAGGAATATTACGAAAGTTTTTTTGGTAGAGCAAAAAACCCCATGCGAGTTCACCTCTAGCCCCTTTTTTTTACCGGTGTTTTTTACCCTTTTTTTTTGAAACGAAACAACCTCCAAACTGAAAAACAATTCTTCTACCGTGAAACTTCTTCTGAGCTTTTTTTTAAGGAATCAACCGATACGCATGGCTCTTATAGCCGAAACAAATTTAATTACCATTACTGAATATTAAAACAAGGAAAGCACACGATTATGGCACCAACAAAAATAAAGTCCACAGCCAAGCAGGAGCAAGAAACAAGCACCAAATTTTCTCTTCGAAATTGCTAATCTGAGGAGACCAACACAAGTCGCACGAAGCAGCAGGAAAAAACTGGAACAATTCTACGCGGAAGTGTCAAGGACATCAAAACTTCGAAGAGAAAAAATGGTCCACCAAAATATAGCCATATTTATAACCACGTCTATACATAATAATCTCGTATTACTAATAGACAATAGATTGGAGAGTTTTTCTCCTTATAAATAAAGACCAACTATCTTAAAAATGATGTACTTCTAGATTTAAGAATAACTAAAGCTCTCTATACGTGAGACAACGAATATAAATTATTTTTAAAAACGCCTCGCACGACTGATTTGTTTACCATGGCTCACTCAAATGACATAGTTTTAGTGCCTACGTGTCATCAATAAACGTGTGTCCCGCATGTGAGTTCTTGCTAGTCTATAAGGATCCAGTAGAATTGAAAACGCTTCTCACCCAAAAAAATCCTACCCACCCCTCACAGAGGACCCACATGTCAGGTCCAACGGTGGAAACGACGTGGAAAGTTTTTAAAAAAATGATGTTTCTAGAGAGTTTTTACCCTTTTGGGCATTACTTTTCTCACCATAAAATTTCTTTACCCACCAACCAAATAGCACTAAAATAACCCAGCGTCTCCCGTTTGGTCTCTTCCTTTTCTTTTTTTAATGGGTAAACCTCAAATAAATTAAACAGCATGCATGCATGCTCATATATAACGAGCCGATCTCGATCAATTATTGGCGGTCGTCGGTGACCTCCATGCCCCCGTAGGCGTACATACCCAGCAAGGAGCTGAGGCGCTAGGACTCATAGTAAAGCTTCGCCGCCCGGGCCATCAGCTCCCTCCACTCCTCCCGCTCTACGGGATCCTGGATCCTGGCGAGTTGCTCCTCGGTCAACACGAGGAAGGGCCTCGTCGTCGTGTCCATGCAGCCGGCGTACCCTAGGTGAAGAACGTACGTCATGGATCGATGTCGACGATGCGTTGTCCTCGGCCGCCGGCGACGGCGACAACGCCACCACCACCAAGAAGAAGCCGGTGTCGACGTTCGTGGCGCTAGCGGCGCTGGGCTGGACGGCGTTCGTGCGCGCCAAGGGGCTCGCTGCCGGCGACGACACGTACCTGGTGTTCCTGGCAGACCTTCGTGCGCGGCTCGACCCGCCAGTAGCGGACGGCTACCTGGGCAACTGCATCAAGGGGTGCCTTGCGACGGCGGACGCCGGGGACCTTCCTTGCGGTGGCAGTGGCGTGCGGGCCGGGGGCTCGTGGCCGCGTGTCGCGCGATCCAGGCGGCGGTGGCGGAGATGGAGGTAGCGCCGATAGCCGGCACGGAGAGGTGGATCCAGAGGATGATGACGCTGTTCGAGCGGCTGGCAAACGTGGCGGCGAGCCCGCGTGTCCGCGTGTACGAGGCGTCGGACTTCGGGTTCGGCCGGCCGGCCCGGGTGGAGCTCGTGTCGATGAACCACGACGGGGAGATGGTGCTCATCGGCGGGAGGGAGAGGTGCAGGTGTCCTTGTCGCTGAACCCGGCCCAGATGGAGGAGGTCAAGGCGCACGTCCTCGGCGCTCCGCCGGCGCCGGCGCCGGCGAACTGAAATTAATGGCGTCGGATCATCGACGCGAGTAAACCGGACAGATCATGTGAGGATAGTAACAAGCTGTCGTAGGTAGAATCATCATGAATGAACAATATATTTTTTGTCATTTTCTCCGGTAGATTCTTTGCGTTGTAATCGATTCGACTAGCATGATGATATACGTAATCAAGATCGAAGGAATTGAGCTGCGTACATCAGGTAGATGACAGAACAGAAGACAGGATGAGAAGGAAAGCATGTGTTGTCGCCATGCATATGGATGCAGATCGACGGCCGGGCGGGCTCCAAGAGAGGTGGCATCATCGTTGACGTATGTGCGTGCGCATCTACTGCTGTTCACACGCGAGCGTACGTTTCGCAATTGTCAGTGTCATACTGATCATGCCTCTGGATGCATGATCATCTGGAGTCTCGACCATGCAAGAGCATAGCCTGCTAGCTTCTTCTGCTCCACTGTCCTGTTTTTTTTTTCTTTAAGAATTTCAGGATCATTTTGAAATTAATTTGCACCTACTGCGGCGAGCATGAAGATCAAAGTACACCACCACACATCCTGCTCAAGTGCAGTAGCCTGCTTCTTCTGCTCCACCTGTCCTGTTTTTCCCCCCTCTTTAAGCACATAGATTTTCAGGATCATTTTATAATATAAAAGGTCCAAATTACTACCTCAAACATGGATAAAGTTCAGATAACCCCCTAAAGTATGTTTTAGTTTATTTTACACCCACAACTATCTCAATCGGTCCAATCTATCCCGTCCCAAGATTTATATTTTTTGTTTCTCCATGCACAAGTGTTATTTGAAGTTGAAATTTTGTGGGATGATAGAATGCCATATAAAGTATTTTTAAAAATATAATATGAATTTTTCATTATTATTTTCTCATATATTTTTTATCGATATGGTTAATTTATTATTACATACCATAGCCTTTCAAAATAATGATGAAAAAATTGGATTATATTTTTTAAAAACCTCAAACCGCACCAAACCCATCCTTCACGGCTGACATCTTGACCTTGAACGCCTCCACCGCCGCCTCGTCGGCGGCGTCCTCTTCCTCTGACTGCAGCTGGTTCGGTTGGAACATCGCCGGCGTGACAGCGACGACCGGGTGCTCCGCCATGCGCGTCACGTACGCGAGCGCATTGCGGTCGTTGGCACCGCCGAAGAAGAGTGCCGCCACGGAGAAGGACATGTGGTGTTCTTGATCGAGACCCGCGCGTGTCCTTGAGGCCGCGGTCGATGAGGATGGCAATGGAGCAGGGTGCCTCCCATAGCATGCACTTGTTGATTGTGTGGTACGCCGAGCCCAGCGACTGGAAGGACCCATCATGGTGGAGCGCCTTGTGGTATGTAGAGCATGATGATGATGGCGGCGCGTTTGTCGCTGGCGCTGCCGATGACATCGCGGTGGATAGTGGCAAGCACGAGCAAGCCCTAGGATGAGTTGGCACCTTTGATAGTGGCCACATTGGTCTTGAGGCCACTGGAGACGAAGTACAGTGGGAGGAAGAGCCCTAAGATGAGGTCCTCCACCTTCTCGATGAGCACACCAGCAAAAGGCCCGTCCTTGGGGACGACAATGCCAACCATGAAAGCGTCGAATAGTGCATGGATGCCGATGGTGTCGGTGACAAAACCGGTAGCGAGGACAATGGAAAGTGTGGCACAGATGTAGACCTCTTTGACTGGCTCACCCTCAGGTGACCGGCGTTCCATCCAGGCCAGGACTGGGTGGAGGAGGAAGGAAACTGCAATGACGAAGCCAGCAGCGGTGAGCAGCACCCAGAGAGAAATCATTGGTGACCCAGGAAACTGTAAATGAGTTAAGAATACTTTAGAACATATAGAAACATATAAGAAAAAAATACGAAACATATAAGAAAGTAAATAAATGTAAATTGTGAGCTTAGTAGGTTGTAATAGTATAGCCTCCCTCCGGTACATGGTTAACCATAGTAGAAGGAAAAAAAAATCACTGCTCTGTATTTTGGGATAGTATTTGACAAAACTTTAGAAAAAAATATGAATTTGACCAATATTTGTTCAAACCATAGATATATCTGTATAATTACTTTATGAGAGCTCAGTGACATGTTAAACAAAAAAAAATCACGATAGAAGAAACTACGGTGATATGAATTTGTATTTTTTGCAAATCTATTTGTTTATGCCATCCTTTGTAGATCTATACTATAAGAATCCATCCTAAATAATTTCTATCCACCTCTCACAGAGGACCCACATGTCAGGTCAGGTGGAAAAGACGTGGAAAATTTTCACAAATAAGAAAAAAATTATGTTTCTAGAGAGTTTCTGTCGTTTTGGCTTTACCCATGTACCCACCAATTAAGTGGTCTAAAATATCTCTCCATAATAAATGTAGCACACGCAGGCATAACACATGCATGTCTATAAATTACAAGCATGCTCCATACTTTTCATCCATTTACTACGTTCAAGTTTTTCAATCTATGAGTTTGAAATTATTATTTACTATATTATTGAAATACAACCTTGCCGTATGTACATTTTTACCATAAATATAAAATTCTTGATCAGTAGTTTTTTTATCAATATATGAATATAAAGTCTTTGTCTTCAACGTTTACTGAAAGCTGAATGGTATGGCTTGGTAATTAAATCCAAATGTCCTCATGACATCTTTTCTATGGCTATAATTTTATTTACTATGTTTTTTGAACACGTGCGTGTCACACGTGCACTCTACTAGTATCTATAAGGATCCAGTAAAATTGAAAACAATTCTCACTCAAAAAGTTTTACCCACCCCTCACAGAGGACCCACGTGGTAGGTCCATAATACAAAAGACGTGGAAAGTTTTATAGAAGAAAAAAAATGATGTTTCCACGATGTTTCTGCCAAAAGCTAAATATTTTTTCGCACCGGATGCTTCCCCTACCCGCACTTCATACCGACGTTGGCCTGGTTCATCAGCTCTCGCACGAGTGGACGTGGTTGGTCGTAACAGGCGCGTTGTATTTTGCGTGGACTCTCTCTCATGTGTGCGTGGATATCTTGCTGTCGTCACATCTATATATATATATATTATTTATTAGGATGTGGCTAATTTACGGCCGGACGTAAATTAGGCCAGCTGCACGGCCGACCCATATTTGGAAAGCGGCAATATATACAAAGCCAACTTACCTTTTCTGGCAAAAAGCTGCTACGGCTACCTTTTCCCTGCGCTGTGGAGTTTGGCACCGGGTGGACCAGTTCTCTCATATAGCATGTGTATTTTTTTTCTACTAGAATAATCTACCAGCTCTCTATATAAATATGAAATACTATCGTTGCTTCACTGAAAAAGGCAAAATTGCCATCTGATCAACATTGTCGCTTGCTGGATGAAGATACGGCGCATATATATTGACACTAAAGGAAGCAAGCTGGCTGGTGACAGGTGGCTGGTGCTGGTTTGTGCTGAGAGAAAAATATTGCTGGCTAACTGGTGGCTGGTACTGATTTGTGCAGAGAGAAAAATACTGCTGGCTGGTGCTGATAAGCCGAGCGAACAGGGCATCGCCATGTCTCCAAAAAATTACATTACTCATGGAAGTGGTATAGTTGTAGGGCTGATGCTAAATTACTAGTGAAATCAAAACTATAACGACCTCTCGGTTTTCTGATAAAAACGTCATTGAGAAACATCATATGTCATATTTTGCTCAATAAAGATACTGACAAAAATATGCACCATATTTTGCTTCCCCTACACGTTGTCCCTCATTTTGCATTTCCTGCAATATAATGACAACACAATGAAATAATCAGAGAACATGCAGTGCAGCTAAAATCGTTGATGCATGATACATAAATTGCTTATCATGATGTAGAGCAATGCTAGAGGGCAAAGCTATAATTGCTTAACAGTAGATCTAATATTGAAAGCAACTAATAAAAAATAATAAAATCCGTAGACCATATGAATGCATATTAGATTAGAATAAGGTACATTATTTTGCCTATTTCGGAACTAGATTATTGCCTAATTGGAACTATATTGTTGCCTGTTGAGAACTATATTATTGCCTAAAGAAGCATACTATTTTGTATAATCTAGAACCATATTGTTTTCTAGTTCTTGTCCATATTATTACCTACATGGGAACCATATTTTTGCCAAATTACTGTCATATGGCCTATTCAGAACCATAATTTTGGCTATTAGGACGTAAACATAGAGCAGAAAATTATTTGATCATCACAATACGTGAAAAATGATAAAAATCATAACATCTTCTTCCTATGTTGGCTGAGACACGTTTCTATTGCACTTGTTCCTGTATATAATGCAGAGCCAAGTGAATATCAGTATTGCATTGATTTCCAACAGGTAGAAAGAAGAAATAATCTAACATGACACATGACAGGAGGAGAAATATCAGTTAAATGCATATTCGATATTGTTAAACTGCTCATGATCGAACATGCAGAAGAAGGATCTACACAGTATAAATAATAGAATGGAATGAAAAAGAAATGGCTTTTATCCTTGGGGTTTGTGTTTCTCTCTTCTGGAAAACATGTCTATACTTTCCTAAAGCTTGTACTGCAACAACAAAGTACTCTACACCTAGTATTACTATTTTTCTAGCTTCTTATCTTTCAATCGTGGTCTGAAGAACATAAACTAACTCTCTGATCTCTCACATGGAGATATATAAAATGTAATTAGGTCATCAATTCCTGTTGCTGCTACTACCATTGTACTTGGCCATGCAGAGACATAAACAAGTAGAGAAATACTGTCATTTTAAATCTAAGAGTGAATGAACTCTTACCGTAGCTTCTTGCATAGTAATGTTAACAATATAAGAGTGAATGAAGTCTTACCGTAGCTTCTTCCTTCACATATTCATGGATCATTTGGACATCCAGGAAACAATATAAGCACCTCTGTCAAGATATTTGTACATATACACAGAATCAAGGCATAACCATAATTGCATAGTAACTCATATAAAATTGCTCCTTAATTTGATATAAAATGCTTGCCAACATACACTAAATTGCCTAGATTCCAAACTAAACCACACAAGTTACAAAATGCAATGTAGTGTTTAACGATAACTGAAAAAAACTAGTGATACAAATATGCATAGACTTACCATGCATTGGAAGCAACTGCATATTTATTAGGAGAAATTGACTTTCCCCTTCGACAAAGCCAAAAGCATCCGAAAAGGCGCATCAGGCCAAAAGGAAATTCCTTACCTATGCAAGAACCACCTTTATTGACACCCGGTCTATAGAATCCAAGCCAAACGTTACCCTTACTGCACATGAAAAAAAAGACAAAAGAAAGGAACATCAGATATAGCAGGGGATCTCTGATGGAAACACTTCGATAGAATTATTGATGTAAACTATGAGAAAAATTCTTGCAAGTCCAATTAGTATTTCTTAAAAGAAAAGGATAGTTTTGTAACAACACCAAAATAAACTGTGTTGCATTGAGCTATGGCTATTAAAACCTTGCATACAGATTCATAGGAAATCCAGCGTCAACCAAATTGCCTGAAATAAAAATGGTTGGATACATCCTTCTAGCTAAGCATTACTGATAGTGCTAGAACTTGACCTGCACTTTGAGAATATATCGTCATGTCTAACTGTATAATATACACCTATGCAACCAAAAAATATTCCTGTACTAGAGTACATACAGCTTCAGTAAAAGAAAGCAATGAGCCATATAGCAATAATTTAATGTTCCAAAAAAAACTATTATGTTCTAAACTTATGACTAGCAGCCAAATACTGAAGCAACAACTAGTAATCGAGTGAAGCACTTAAGACTAGAAAACTGAAGTGAAGAAACTCCTATGAACCTTACACTAGTTCTGACTACTACCACATCAAAATTTAATGTACATTAATTTTGTTGTAACAATTGAGAGAGAGAGAGAGAGAGAGATGAATTGGTGGGCTATGGACTCTCAATGTTTTGGTTTTGGTCAGATAGACTGTGCGTGCATACGGACGGTAGTGAATCAATGCTAGTGAGAGAATATGAATTAACAACACCTCAAAAAATCAATGCTGGCCTTTGTGTGCGGGAAGCTCCTACTCCTCGTCACCTTGGATCTGGTAGTGAAAAAGAAAAATGATATGAACATGAAGAAGAATCAGTGAGAGAATATGAATTCAATTATTAGCTACTGGTCTAAACTTGTATACTATAAATAAGAAGGATAACCTAAACAACACAGGGACAAACCGCTGCTAAGGAATAATACTTGGTGTACTAAAATAAACTGAAGAGTAGTCTAACTAAAATTAATTCTTTGCCTCACTAATAGCATTGCTTTACCTAACTAATAACACTATTTGTCCTATCTAAGTACAGTATATTGCCTAACGGAGAACAGTACATTGCCTAGACGAGAGTGACAACATGCTGAAACCAAAGCAAACAAAAAGCAGTCAATGCTTGACAAGGATAAACCAGTGACGAACTCTGCACATAAGATTAGCAAAGATATATAGACATAGCAAGAAAAGTGTTGCTAGTGGATCGAACTTATATATGATAAAAGGGTTATATCATCTAGACAACTTCTGCTATTGAAGAATAGTAATTGGTTTCAATAAAAAAATACTTAGCCTAACTAATAACAATACATTTCCTAACTTGCCTAACTAATAACAGTACTTTTCCTAACTAATTGTATTAATTTGTCTATCTAAGTACAATACTTTGCCTAACTAAGAACAGAACTTTGCCTACCTAAGAATAACAATGTGCCTAAACCAAAACGCAGTCACAGCTTGAAGTAATAATCAACTTAACAAGGATAAACTCCAACCAAACTAAAATCAATGTCACTGCACTTCTTAACCAGTAGGAAAACTTGAGCTAAAAGTTTAGTGGGGGCCAACAGTAGTGGGTATGCGGATTAACTAATTTAGACATAGCAACCTTGAAGATAGATAACTACGTTTAATCACCACTCGGTCCAACTTCACCTATCAACCATCAATTGTATAAGTACTAATCAATCTATATGTTCAATAAATATATGTTACTATGTACTTCTTTCAGCCACTGGGTACAGAAACACGTAGCACACAAAAAAAGCGAAGAACAAGCTAGAACCTTAAGTGGAGCATGCTCCTTTCAAGTGGCCATAAAGCTATGCTTCGCCTTGATGATCTACATGTTGATAACAGCATGCACAGGATGTTGGCTTCAACCAAATTGTGAGTGTCCAAAAATACGAGGGAAACCACATCGATTCTCTTCACCTTGGTATTTGACAGATCGAGCCTTCCAGCGAATGTACTTTTATAAACATATTTCGAAACACTACTACTACTACTAGTAGCAACAGATACAGAAAAAACATAACAATATTCAAAGATGCAATGACACATTTCATAGGTAGACTTCATCCATGTTACAGAAGAAAAAAGGGCAAAAGAAAGCAACATCAGATATAGCAGAGGATTTCATATGGAAGCACTGCGCCAACATCAGGTGTCAAAAAGTGTCCAAATAAAGCACTTCGATTATAGGAACATATCATCAAAACCGTATAATATGCAACCAAAACACATTTCTCTACTACAGAACATGCAACTTCAGTCAAACAAAGCAATGAACCATATGCCAATAACATGTTCAATAAACCCCTATTATGTTCTAAACTTAAGACCAGTAGCCAAAGACTCAAACACAAACTAGAATTCGAGTGAAGCGCATATACTGGAAAACTGAAGTTACGGCACTATTATGAATCATATACTAGTTCTGACTAATACCACATCAAAATTTAAATTTACCAGGTTACTGCCAGTTTGTAAAAAATGTTACTATGTTCTGAAATTTAGACGAACACCCAAGTCTGACCCATCTGGTTTAGCAAGTGGTAGTAATAATGGAAAACAATGGTAATATCTCCTTGAAACCAAGCTGGGCATTAATTAAAGAATCACATGGCTGAATCAGATATCAACTAATTTTGTTCTAGTAATTTCGTTTAGAACAGCCTAGCTGACTTATTAGATTATCATTTAGCAAATAGACACCATATTTGTATTGATATATTACCCATTCGTTCATCAATTAACACTCTAATCAAGCACTAAAAATCACAAATTATTGAAGAGAATAATGGATAAAAAAGGGGGTCGTACCTGTAGATCTGAGGGTTAGAGTTGCATCAGTGACCATCACCATGACCATCTGACGGCTACAACTAGAAGAAGAGTAATTACAGGAGCGTCAATGGAGCTAGGGTTTCAACCCACGACTCCTCTGCACCAAATCGGAGAGGATTTGCAATGGGGAAATGAGAATGGAGGGAAAATGAACATATTCCCCTTACCAATTTGATCTCCTCCGCGGAGAACTCTACCAGATGCCTCGATCTACCCATCTCGATCTGCCACCGCACGCCGTCGATCCAAAGCATCTTGCCTCCGACGGCATGCTCATGGCAGGGCGCCTCGTTGGGCATAGCCCGTGCCATCAGTCGCCCTGGGAATCGCCGCCATCGCTGGCCTTCTCGCGCATCCCACGGTTGCTCGCGCTAGGGTTACGCCGCCGCTGACTCGCCATGTCTCCGCCCATACTACCTCACTAAGTCACCGGCCGGTGAGGAGCATCGGGGCTCTAGGCGCGCCTGAGGATGTTGGGGCTCCCATGAGGTGGCCAACGGAGGCGAGGAGCTCGGGTTGTGGTCTGCCAGAGAGAGAGAGATGAATCAGTGGTTCTGACGTTTCAGTCCGATAAGCCTACAAGTTCTGATCCAAAGAAGAACGGTAGCGAGAGGAGGCCGTGCAGACGCGCAAACATACGGCCGGCTGAAACGAAGTCATTACCGTACCTAATCCAGTAGAATCGAAAACACTTCTCACCCAAAAAAATCATACCCACCCATCACAGAGGACCCACATGTCAGGTCCAACGGTAAAAACGACGTGGAAAGTTTTTAAAAAACGATGTTTGTAGAGAGTTTTTGCCTTTTTTAGCATTATTTTTCTTATCATAAAATTTATTTACCCACCTCGTGTACCCACCAATTACGTTACACGGAATAAAGGTAGCACCCTAGATATACAAGAACCAAAATCAAAAATTTATTTACAAAAAACTCTTTGAAACGTAACGCGTGGTCTCCCGGCCGTGACCTCCTTCCATCGTCGTGGACTCTGCGCTGGCAGGTACGCTCGGAAAGGTGGCTCATTTGTGCGTCTTCAGAGAACTTCCATCGAACGGCTTATCCGCACATGCCATTACGTGCCAGTTTCTTTTTACTTGCAGCCTTGCAGCTCCACCCCAGTAAGTAGCCGTGTGGTTGATGGTGCGCGACGGAGATGGCTGGTGTCAGGCTCGCCGTCACGTTTGTTGTGAGTCGGCGTGTACCGTGTACGTCGGTGGCAGCATAGAGGGCCTGCTGGGCGATTCGCATCGTTTCACTAGGCGGCCGAAAGTTGAGTTTTTAGATTGAAAAAATTTGCTTGGCGTGAAGAACAAAGCAGCGTATTCCATTGGATGGGGAATGCAATGTTGAATTTTTATTTGTCACGAGTTATAAGCAGGGATAAAAAATTTCTCATTAAGTACAAAACCCAACAACAACTTCCGTCTTTCTTTTACATGCGACGATTTACTATAGATGTACATCATTTTATAAGACTTATAGTATAGAAATATAACTTCATGAAATCATTAGGCTATAATCATTGATCATTATATTTATTTTAATAATGTTGCTGCGGATGACTCCGGACAGCAACCCTGTCGCCGCCGACAGCTCGAACCGCTCGTTGTCCAGAGCTGATGACCGTGATCGTCTTCATGTCATTCCTCCACGACGGCACCCCTGGCGGGGGACGGGCCGTTGACGCTTTTTCTTGTCAACACACGCGAGCGCTGAATCGCGCAGCACTAGAAATTTGCACTTGCCGCAGCCCCAGTCAAACTGGTCATACCGATTTGGAGATCCGGTCAGACCGGATTTGTTAGGGCTTCGGTGAAAACCTAGAATCACCACCTCGGAAGGGACCCCGTCGGAGATAGCACGTCTAGGGTTGCTCTGAGATCGGTCAGGCCACTCAGAACCTCCTTGAACGCCGTCGAGACAAACAAGGAAAGCAAAGGGATTGGAAAAGGTAGGGTTTGAAGATAAAAGTAGAAAATAGTATTTGATCGATTGGATGATAGGTCTCAATCGGCCACGGCCCTTTATATTTATAGGGTGGGGAGGTCTTGCCCCGCAAGGCATTCCATTACAATTTGGAAACGACTAGGACTCCTAATTCTACTCCAACTCGGAGTAAAACCGGTCAGACCGGATAGGGAAACCGGTCAGACCGGTTTCGGCCGTTGCCAAATTGGCTACAGGGAAACCGGTCTGACCGCTTTCTAGAACCGATCTGACCGGTTTTCCTCGACCTGATAGGCAACTGCCAATTTTGGGTGCGAACACGGGCAGTATGTGAGCTTGCCCGACAAGGGAGGGAAGACCGCGAGCGTGGTGGCGAGGGAGGATTACAGGCAGCGGACGAGACGCGGGAAGGACGGGACGCCGGGGCCCTCGTAGTGGAAGAGGTGTCGTATCGGCGTGGCCTTGTCGACGAACCGCGCGTTCACGAATGAGAGCGCGATGAGGCCATCGTCAGGTAGCGAGTAGCCGAGTAGGCGGCGGCTTGGTCTCGATCTGGGAGGACGTGCGTGGTGTTGAGGATTCGCAATCGTAAACTCATGGAGTTTGCTTGCTTGGACACACTACCGAAAATCTCAACTTTGTTGAGTGTCCGAATCTTTGCTTACCGAGTGTCAAAAATATACTGGCACTCGGCAAACCACTTCTTTATCGAGTGTCACTGATCCAGCACTCGGCAAAGGAGTGGCCAACCACCGGCCAACTGAGGCCAGTTAGAAAGATTACATAGTTCTTGAAGAACCATCTTCATGTTCAGTTATCCGAACTATTTCCTGTCTCTCAAATACGAGCACTACCCTTGAGTGACAAGATTCCAAAGTCTAGGTGCTTTAAGGTAATTTCTTTTGTATTCGTGGCAGATGAATATTGGATACCAAGCCTTTGACTTAACGGCCAAAGACGATAAATTGTCATAAAGACGGAGGAAAAGACGTGGAAAGTTTTTGCAAACAAGAAAAAACGATATTTCTAGATAGTTTATGCCGTTTTGGCATTACTTTTTCTCACATGAAATTTCTTAACCCACCTTATGTACCCACTAACCAAATAGTCTAAAATAACCCTCATAATAAAGATAGCATGCGCGTGTCGCGCGTGCACTCTACTAGTTCATACAGATGAAGATCTCATTGATATATATGGAATATCTAAACATGTTCCTTTTTACCGTGAGAAAAGAGAAACAGCGAACAGCATAAAAGATCCCATGCCGCAAGGCCACCGCCTCCCATCAGCATCGAGCAGCAGACATCGATCTTACCCGCACAATGGCTATGTTTTTTTGGGTGGAAAAATTTTTCCACCCCCGTTTGACCAATAATTAAGGGTACTAAATAAATGAGGCGACTACATGGAGAGCCCCTCCAGATAGTCTTATCTGGAGAGCCCCCAATATGGCCACCCGCGTGCAGTGATTTCTATTTAAGGAAAGCACTAGGCACGCGCGGGGGATGATGGCTGCCACGGATGGTCCCACCTCCGGCCCCACCACCCGACGCCGCGAACCCAGCCACGAACCAAAGGGCGGGAAAATTTATCGGCAGCCACGCGCGGAGACAGACGCAAAGAATAAAAAACACGGGAAAAAAGAGAAGCCCAAGCCCATCCAGCCCGGCCCAAAAAATAAAAATAAGAAAACTAAACAGAAAGAAACCCTTGCGGTGTTCCCAGATCGCTGCAGCCTTGCAAGCACCGCTTCCCCAGCGCAGCGCAGCAGAAGGCGATGGCGCCCAGAAATCAGTTGATATAGACAAAAAAATTAACAGAAAGATCGACTAGGAGTAAAAAACATCATTGATGAACAAGGAGGTACATGTACTGTTACCTCTCCCACTCCTGTTCTATTTTCCTTGCAAATTTCAACGACAATTTCACAGGAATATATATTAGAACTAGACAAATAACTAGACATGGCACCTTTCATTTCAGAACTAGACAGTTTGCTACATGTTTGTTTTCTGCCCCACTTTCACATGCTTGCAACTTCACCAAAAACAGAAATATAGAGGAATATGTACTTTCTTGTGTCAGTATTGGCCTTCAAGTTCAGATATGTGCCTGCAAAAACAAACATAGGACAGATGGTGAGGACAGATGCCTGCACAAAAAAAAATAGAAGCATATCTAAAGAATGTTACATTCATTTCTCTAAAAATAGAGAACAGAATATCTGAATGTAGTGCAAAAAGAAAGTTACAAAAAAATGACGAAAGTTACATTCTATGGATTGTCTTTTTTGGATAATTACTTCTTGTATACATAAGTTACTTCCTGTATTTATAACATAACTCAGTGTCATTTGTGCCTAAGTTACATTCTGTTCAACTACATTTCCTGAAATATTGACCTCCTAAATGCATAAGATACTTTCTCGATGAATAAATTACTCAAAACACAGATTTCGATTGTGACAAAAAAAGTTATTTGTTGTACAGGTTCATTGATGGGGTTCTTTGACCTCAACGTAGCAGCAAAAGAGAGTGATTTGGAGCAACAACAAAATGAAGAAAGTACAAGCCAGTTGTTATTTGAACAAGAAAGTGCAGCTTTGGTTGATATGGCTACTTGACAAAACATAGGGAGTACAATGTTGTTTACAAATGCTACTGGAGAAACTCTATCAAGTGAGGATTCAGATAGCGAGGATGAGATTCAGTCACAGGAGGTGTCCTGTAGATCCCAAGATCCGTTCGCATTGTCCACTACAGTCTATGATTCTTGGCAGGAAGCTAAATCTTGTTACAACAAGTACGCTAAGAAAGTTGGGTTCTCCATCAAAATAGGAGGTTCTAAGAAAAAAGACAAAGAAAGTGAAAGGAACAAAGTCATGTTTGTTTGCAACAGGAATGGCTCTAACCCAGTAAACAATGATGGTCCTGTTGTCAAGCAAAGAAATAGGAACAAAACATAGAAGATTGGCTGTACAACGCGTATGACAGTTAGTAAAAGAGGGGACAAATGGCATGTTACTACCTTCCATGAGGACCATAACCATCATGTTTGTGAGAAATTTCAGCTAAAAAAGTATCTAAGGTTACACAAAGGTATTCCTAACGAGGAAAAAGGTTTTATTCAGATGTTACATGGTTCGAATGTATCAGCAGGGAGGATGATGCAAATTTTTGCTGATATCTATGGTGGACACTAGTTCGCCACGTTCAACACAAAGGACATCAGTAACTACAAAGTTAAGCCTGGGAGAGGCACTAAGTATAAGGATATGGCAGAGACTTTTCAATATTTTGAAGACTTAAAGAAACATGATCCAAATTTTTACTACAAGTTTGAGTTGGATGACAAGGATAGAGTTAGAAACCTGTTTTGGGTTGATGGTGCGGCCCGAGCTGTATATAGGGAGTTTGGGGACTGCATTTCATTTGACACAACCTACATGACCAACCGATATAGAATGCTTTTGCACCATTTATAGGCATAAACAACCATGGGAAGTCTATTCAGTTGGGTTGTGGGTTCATGAGAGATGAAACGATCGAGAGTTTTACTTGGCTGTTCAACAAGTTCCTTGATGCTATGGATAATGTGGCACCCGCCACAATCTTAATAGATCAGGACCAGACTATGACCATTGCTATTGCTAATGTGTTCCCAGACACTGTGCACAGGAACTGCAGGTGGCATATAGTTAACAAAGTGCAAGGTCCTCTAGCCCCGTACTTGAAGAAAAAGCCTGGAATGGATAAAGAGCTAAATGAGTGTATGGACTACAGTGTCAGCGAATCAGAGTACGAGTCAACGTGGACAGCTATAATAGAGAAACACTCGGCGGCTGATAACAAGCATCTACAGTACCTATATGAACTGAGGAAGTTGTATGTGCCAGCTTACTACATGCACTCCTTTTTCCCATTCCTTCAGAGTACAACTTGCAGCGAAGGGTTTAATGTGGTTCTCAAAAGATGTGTGAACCCGCAGATGAGCATTCTCAATTTTGTGCAGTAGTATGTGAAGATCCAGGAGAAAATAATGAGCAAAGAGCATGAAAATGAGTTTACATCAGAGCATAAGATCCCTAGTGAGCTATTCACCGGATATCCATTCGAGGAGCAAGTGTGCAAGTTCTACACTAGAGTCATGTACTACAAGTTTCAGCAGGAACTAAAACAGTCGACCAGCTACAAAATCACTGATGTTTCTGGATACAATTACACACTCACTCCAGTGAAAGGATTTGTCCTAGGATATGGAAGAAGAGACTACGGAGTGTTTGCTGATGTGGCGAGCAAGAGCTACATGTGTGAGTGTTCTAAAATGGAAAGAGACGGGTTGGTTTGGTGCCACATATTGAAGATTATGACACAGGTTTACATCGATGAGATTCCATCAGCTTATCTACTGCGTCAATGGTCCAATCAGGTCGATGCCACTCCGCTACTAGCAAGTGTGGAAGAGGCTGAAGAAGGAAATGATGGGCAGGCAATGGTTGAAGGGGCAAATCCCAAGCATCAACAATCGTTGAAAACTATACGGTATGCTAGCCTTTGTAGTGAATTTGCTAAGGTTGCAAAGGATGCTTGCACAAATGAAAATACTACAGTGATTTTGCGGGAACACATGAAGGAGATGAGAGCAGATGTAACAGCTTTTAGGGCAAAAACTGTAAAAGACAGAAGACAATACAAACTGAAGAAAGTAGCCAAAATGCAACTATGTTTGTTAATGACCCTCCAGCTTCGAAGCCAAAGGCAAGGCCGGTTTCAACAAGAATAAAGCCAGGTTTTAATCTACAAGCTAAGTCCAACAATATAAGGTGTAAATCTATGGCTCAAATGAACGCACAACAAGCAAATGTCTCAACAAGTTTGCTAAGAAATGAGAATAAGAGAAGAAAGCATGTAATAGTGTGCTGCTGTAATAAATTTGTAATTTATTAACTATGCTATGCAAGCTGCAATGTAACATGTATGCACTGCAAAAAAATATATATTAGATACACTATGTTCAGTTTAATTTTCAGTTCTGTTGTTATGGATTTGATTGAATGTTATGTGAACAAAAAAGTTCAATGAAAAGGTAACAACAACTGATATGTTTGTGAATTGCTTACATTGTCATCACTTGATCACTTGGCGCCATGGTACTACATTGGATAAGTAGTTGAGCATGGTGGACATGTACTTGACTCTAATGTTGGGCAAATCATCTTCTCTGACTTGTGGCATTGTTTTACCATCCCAGCACTCGATAAAGTTCAACATGTAATAGCCACAGTCATATCTAAACAAACCCAGTAAAAAAACATATCAACTTGGGTGGGTGAACAGCAAAAAATCATAGGCGGTTCAACTTCTTCATCTTCAACATCTTCGGAATCACCATTGCCTTCTTCCTCATGGCGTTCCTCCTCTGTGTCATGATCATCATATTCTATATCTTCATCGTCCTCTTTCATGTTCGTATCTACTTGTGCAGCTACATCTTCTTCTTCATCAGTTTCCAATCCTCCCGTGTGCTGATCAGAGTTGGGAGGGGCTGGATGATACATGTCTTCCAAAAAGTTAGACACAAACTTTGAAAAACCAGAGCACATTTGCTACACAGCCCATTTTGCTTTTAATCGTTCCTGTAGCAAAAAAATAATAAAAAATGTAATACATCAGTAAAAGAGGCAAAACAGTTACTTTATTAAACATATAAAAACTGCAAAGTTACTTTCTAAGTTTCTTAAACATTACAAAGTTACTTTCTATATAATATTGAAACAAATAAGTTAGTTCCAAGCATGCTATTTATCAAATTAAACTTATACGAATAAGTATTGAAATTGAAGTACTGAAAATGAAGTAGTATAACATTCAGATAATAACATCATTCATAAACAGTACTAAAATTGAAGTAGTATTTCCAAAATGAGCTAGTGTACAGTTCATCAGCTCATAACAGACATAAATAAACTAAAGTAACTTCATCCTTAAAAAAGAAATGGAAAAAAGGTTGCGAAAAGGACCACAACATATGATTGAAAATAAATTATGGGTCTCATTACAACTATATAACCAAATGAAGCAATCAGCACTAGCCTATCTGAATAGAGAACCAAATTAGCACCATAAGAAAAGGTGAAATAGGGACCAAGTCGCACTTGCAGACTGCAGTTTCACTGAACAGCATGTGTCCTTATTTTCTATCTAACAAATATGCCCAAAACAGCATTAACCAAAGGTGCACACAATTATAGCTTCAGGAATAAAAACATCCACCGGCATGGAAAGCATAACAACAATCAGAGAGTAACACTGGATTAATAAATTATCGGAGGAGTATATGTTACCCATGAATCATCACCAACACGCAGCCTCTCTCTCCCAACTACAACCAGTTGCCTCTCCCAAATAACTCATAGATCTATGCCTAAAACGATAAAAATCATGAATAGCAAACCCTAACAACAAAAATCTTCAACCCCCATGGATCTATAACCTAGAACATACAGAAAGACAAAAACAACACTGACCTCAATGAAATCCCCTTAAACGGAGAGCCGACGACACCAGAAGGCATCACCACCGACGGCTGCCCGCTGTTTGGCCTCTTCGAGACGCCTCCGCTCACCGGTGACCTTGGAGCGCCTCCACCCTTCGCCCACCTTAGTTCACCGGTGACCGTGGTCCGCCTCCACCCTCCGCTCGCTGGTGAACTTGATGCGCCTCCATCCTCCGCCCGCCGGTGAACTTGGTACTCCTCCGTCCTCCGCTCGCCGGTGACCGTGGTCTGCCTTCGCCCTCCGCTCGTTGGCCTTCGCTTCACCCGGTGCGCGCCGCCGCCATCGGCCGCCGCGAATCGAATTACCTCTGGGAGATTTCGAGGAGAAAAGAGAGAGAGGACATGAAAGGAAATGGGGGAAGCGAGATGGGAAATGAAATGACATGCACGACTCTCAAAATTTCAAAAACAATTCAGATCCGAGTGCGCCGCGTTTGCCCCCTCCAGCAACCACTCGCATTCTCTCGCTGGCATGTGGGCCCGCACCAAATGGGAAAGGTCGCAGCACGCGCGGCGCGTCCGATGCGGAAGGAACGGAGATTGGTAGGGGTCTCAGGATAAGGCCAAAGCGAGAGCCCTCTCCTGGTAGATTTTAGGTTAAATAAAGTCAGTTTACAAAACTACCTTCACAACCCCGGATTAATTTACGAGACAAATCTAATGAGGCGGTAACCACATGATTAGAGGATGGTTACTGTAGCATCATTGTAGTAAATTATGGACTAATTAGGCTCATTAGATTCATCGCGCAAAGTTACACTCATACCTAAAAAGGTTTTACAAATAGACTTCATTTAGTACTCCATGCATGCAAGATTCCCTTTGGAAAAATATTTTCTCTTTCCAACGAAACATGGCCAATAAAACGAACTGTTGGTAGTGAAGGCGGCGGCGCTAGAGCGGTGGACAACAAGCAAGCAGGTAGCTAGGGAAGCATTGCTGTAAGGATATGCATTGCGTGTACTCTGAAGCTGTCCGTCTAATCACTGAAAAATCATTCAACTTTGTAGCCCAACATGCTATATGACTGCTATTTTTTTTAAGCCGGCATATACTTACTTGTAGTGGCATGGCGGCACCCTAGATGCAAAACAGATCGCTAGAGGTCAGCTGCTATGATCTTGATCCTGTAATGGCGCAAGGCATTGGGCAGCACAAGCCATGGAGGCAGGGACACGTTCACGATGAGTCCCTCCTTAATGCATTCATGCAATAATAAAGTTTGAAGGTAAACTTATTTACCGATGTCTCCATAACTATAATTGCTCTGTTAGTTTGTAGCTTATGTGCCATACTTGACCCCTCAAAGCTTTGCCACTTCAAGACATTCTCAGTCATTATTTAAAAACTGCTGGTTAATCTCCTAGAATTTAAAGTTGATTAGGGATATTCTTATACCACTAATGTATCGCATATGCGTCAATGCTAGATAATTTTTATCCATCCCTCATAAAGGATCCACATGTTAGGTTTAACGGTGGAAAAATACGTGGAAAGTTTTCACAAATAAGAAAAAATAATATTTATAGAGTTTATGCCGTTTTGATATTACTTTTCTCACCAACCAAATAGTCTAAAATAATCCCATAACAAATGTAGCACGCGGGGTGTCGCGCAGGCATATTTGCTAGTAGATCCATAGTTCGTAGCCAAACAACATTAGTTGCCACTCTATATTAGTATGATGAATTTGTATGGAGCAAACCATAAAGTAAAGTGAAATATATGATTAAATTCAATCATGGATGTATTTTTAACAATTATCTAGTTTAGTTTTCCAAATGTTTCATTAATCGTATTGCTTAGAGTAAATATATTTAGAAAAATGAACAAATATAATATATTCAAATGGCTAGTGATCATCACGAGTACGATGCTAAAGAGATTTTTTTTTAAGAAAGAAATTATGTAGTCTGTTTCTTTTGGTGGAACATCATATAGACGTAGATGTTTATACGCACACACACTCAACCCTATAGATACGCGTATGCAAGCTCTACCCCTATAAGCACCTCTGAGGTAGATCCGATCTTAAGATTTATGAAGTCATCATAAACAATTTTTTTACCCGATCGGTAGATTTACAAGTTCAGGCTACTCGAAGGTATAATACCCTACGTCCTGTGGTTGGGTGATGTTTGTATTGCTTGTGCTCGACAATGCTTCAGAAAGTTTGGGCGAGCTTTGTGGTTACAAAGAATGTTCGTCGGTCTACCAACCTAGAGACCTCTGCCCTTTTTTATATATCCCAGAAGGTAATGTTACATGGTAAGTATTTTAGTTGGTTACAATATGAGAGTCCTAGTAGGATTAGATGACTAGTTCTATTAGGACTCGATCTTCTTCCTTTGTTAGGTAATCGTGCCGGCCGCCGCCCCTCTTGGTAATCAGCCCAGGGGTACCCATATCCCACGGTAACATTGACGTTGTTTAATTTTCTAGACAGGGAAAAGTCCGGTTTACACCCTCCAAATATGACGATAGTTCTATTTTGGAACAAGTCTACTTCACCCCCCAATCTATGAGGGGTGGAACACATCACTCCCCATCCTATGAAAATGGATTTTTTTACCCCCTGAACTTTCTAAATTCGGACAAATCACCCTCTAAAGCAGTTTTGAAAAATCATAATAAATCACAGAAAAATCATAAAATAAAAAATCAAATTGTGTTGGACTTCAAATTAGTAGTTCTATGCAATGAACATATAATACGGAATGCTTTAGTACATTTTTTTGTAACTTTAGATCTATGCTTTTCTTCATAGATGTAAAAAAATATACTAAAGCATACCATATTATACGTTCACTGCGTAGATCTACTCATCCAGAAGTAGACTTTTTCCTTCTATTTTCAACCCTAAAGTATAAAACCAGACATCAAAGACCATTCAAATGTTGAAACCGGACATCTTTGATTCATCGAGTGGTTTCAAAGGTGGTTTTGTATTTTCTACAAATTTTTTTTTAAATTTGATCCATATATTAGTAACTAATTCATTTTAAATCAGAAAAAATTAAAATTGATACCAAATTTTTTTAAAATGTAACCTATATGCTAGTGCTCTAATTGGAGTTATTCCTATCATATATATATATATGTTTATGTATCCTAGTGTTTTGTTGCTTTTAGTTATGCATATTTTTCTTTTAAATTGTTATTTTTTACATTATATTGGATGAGGTCGAGTAACTCCAAATGGAGCGCTAATAGATAAGTACATTTTTAAAAACTTTTGGTATAATTTTCATATTTTATGATTTAAAATACATTAGTTGTGATTTTTTATATTAAATCAGATTTTTTATTCTTTTATAAAATAGAAAACCATCTTTAAAATCACTCAAAGGGCCAAATCGGTCTGATTTTAATAGTTGAATGGCCTTTCCTATCCAGTTTTGTACATAAAGGTTGAAAATTGGACTATCATACTAGTTTCAGGGTGTAAACCAAACTTTTTCCTTCTAGATATATTATAAACAGTGGGGCAGCTGAAGACATATGTTTTCTTCTATGAGACCATAAGAAAGAAATAGTTGAATGTGCTTCTTCCATCTAGCTAACAAATTAAGGTGCTGATTTTGTATATGCCATAAAACGTCCTGTTTTCTTAGCTCATCCAAGATGTGACATCTACAACAAACCAACGAGAGTGAAGGCAAGAAGAAGAGGGCCGGCTCAGCAAGGCAAAAACTCGTGGAGATGACTCTTGCAAGCATCGCCGGCGGAGGGACAGCAGGTACTGCCGGGCTGCTGGCGACGGAGTGACTGCGTGTGGAAGAGAATTATATTTGAAAATAATTGTTATCAAGATTAGGCCTATCCCGTCTGTCATAAAAAAGCTTGATACAAGAAGGGGAGGGACATTTTATAAGTGATTTTCCCTAAACCCAGAACTTTTTTCACCTAAAATGGGCCCACCTAAATTTAGCCACCTTGCCCATTATCTTTCCATAACTCCCCTTATCTTTCCATTTTTAATACTCCCTATATGGAAATATGTGCAAGTTTTCATGAAAGTTTTTTTTTGTCGCCCATGATAACCCTCCCTCTCTGCGAAAATACATTGCAACACGTACGTGCTCAGCAGGGTTTATCCAGAGCATCCATGTGGCACCTCACGATCCGTGAAAGCTTTTCTAGATGCATGTATCCATATTTTCTTCATCGTCCCAAAAGCTTCCCTTATGCCTCTGTCCTCCCCTCCCCCGGTTCCCTCTCCGCCGCAGTGCCGGCGTCCTTTCACCGCGGGAGCCCCCGCGGCCGTCCCCCGCTGCAGTGCCGCCAACTCTCCCGTCGCGAAGCTCACATTGCCTTCCTATTCTTCAGCCACCGCCCCCGTTCCTTCAGCGCCGTACTACCGAGCTTCGTCCCAACATTATCCTTGTTACGTGTAACGTCCCGCCTCCCCGAGGTCGGGCCCGCCTACACGTGGCAGCCCTCTAGGACCTCAAGACTGCTCTCACAGACCAACACGTGTCTTTTCTGCGCACTTTTGTCCTCACTCGTGTGCACCCGGGAAGAACTTTCTAGTCGGTCACCCATCCCTAAATTTCTCCGGGCCAAGCACACTTAACCCCAGAGTTCTTTAAAGATGAGCTTCCGGAAAAGAAGTTACAACTTGTTGGTACGAATATTCTTGTCAATGCTATTAATCCCTAGGCTGCCACATACTCACCCCCTTAGAAGACCGACGCCCTCGTCGGTCAACCCCAGGCCAGGAACGTCCCCTCCGGCCACGTCCATGTGCCTAGTGCCAGCGCATGTGCCATGATGTGTGACCACTCCGGGTCCACACCAGCCATGCGCACCATGCCTGCGCAAATGCGACCCATGCGCCCATGAAGCCGCGAGAGTCGGCTCTGATACCAATTGTAACGTCCCGCCTCCCTGAGGCCGGGCCCGCCTACACGTGGCAGCACTCTAGGACCTCAAGACTGCCCTCACAGGCCAACACATGTCTTTTCTACGCACTTTTTCCTCACTCGTGCACACCCGGGAAGAACTACCCGGTTGGTCACCCATCCCTAAATTTCTCCGGGCCAAGCACACTTAACCCTGGAGTTCTTTAAAGATGAGCTTCCGGAAAAGAAGTTACAACTTGTTGGTACCGGTATTCTTGTCACTCCTATTAAGCCCTAGGCTGTCACATACTCACCCCCTTAGAAGACCGACGCCCTCGTCGGTCAACCCCAGGCCAGGAACGTCCCCTCCGGCCACGTCCATGTGCCTAGTGCCAGCGCACGTGCCATGATGTGTGACCACTCTGGGTCCACAGCAGCCATGCGCACCATGCCTGCGCAACTGCGACCCATGCGCCCATGAAGCCGCGAGAGTCGGCTCTGATACCAATTGTAACGTTCCACCTCCCTGAGGCCGGGCCCGCCTACACGTGGCAGCCCTCTAGGACCCATGCGCACCATGCCCGCGCAACTGCGACCCATGCGCCCATGAAGCCACGAGAGTCAGCTCTGATACCAATTGTAACGTCCCGCCTCCCTAAGGCCGGGCCCACATACACGTGGCAGCCCTCTAGGACCTCAAGACTGCCCTCACAAGCCAACACATGTCTTTTCTACGCACTTTTTCCTCACTCATGCGCACCCGGGAAGAACTTCCCGGTTGGTCACCCATCCCTAAATTGCTCCGGGCCAAGCACGCTTAACCCCCGGAGTTCTTTGGAGATGAGCTTCCGAAAAAAAAGTTGCAACTTGTTGGTATGAGTATTCTTGTCAATCCTATTAAGCCCTGAGCTGTCATATTACAGATCTGTCGTAGCTCGCCTAGTGTTATCCACTTGCTCAGTCCTGACATCAGCTAAGGTTCATGGATCTGCTCCACTATCGCCATCGTGTTTTTTGCTTGAACTAATGTCTGTTCAACATATCAATTCACAGGTATTTGTGGAGCAACAATGATTGGTAGAGCAGGTGGCTCAATTTCATGGGCGTGTTTCTTTCCCCTTTGAAAATATATTTTCAAAAGGAATCTTACATGCATAGAGTATTAAATAAAGTTTATCTGTAAAACCTTTTTAGGGATGGGGTAACTTTGCGCGACGAATCTAATGAGCCTAATTAGTCCATGATTTACTACAGTAATGCTACTGTAACCATCCTCTAATCGTACGGGCAAATGCCTTATTAGATTTGTCTCGTGAATTATTCCGGTGTTGTGAAGGTAGTTTTGTAAACTAACTTTATTTAATACCCTTAATTATTGGTCAAACGGGGTGGAAAAATTTTTTCACCAAAGAAACACGGCCATGGAGCAACAACTGTACAGAGGATTACTGAATCCTGGCATATGAGAGTTAATTTTAAAATGCAGATGGTATTGATGTACCAGGTTACATTTTCTCTTTTTCAGTAGTCTATACTACAGCAGCCAATAGCAGTCTACTTCACGTGTGTTTAGCCAGTTAGAGAAAAGTTTTTGTGGAAATCTTCTGTGTTACCATTCACTTATCTTTTTTTTGTCATAGCAATTTTGTCTTTGCACTGTAGATCCAAGCAGCAGTTTTTTTTACTTCATGTGTTTGGCCTGTAAGCGCAAAATCTTCATGGAATTTCTGGACTTTCCACGTTCCAGGCATGCTTCATTCACTCATGCATCTAGATATCCACCTGTAGTTATGGTCAGTAACTATTGGTTCCCCTGTTTTGGACTGCCATTATCTGATCTTTCCAAGCATATTTTCTTTTCTGTTTTCGACTTTGGTATTTGCCCTTCGAAGCATATAAAATTCAGATGCTTCTCATCACATTCACCAAAAACAGAACACCGGGATGTTAGTATTGTAGAACATTGCCGATTTTCCAATCATTGTGAAATCAGTAAGTATAGATCCTTGTATGATATCGTCACTGGTGCCCTACTTTATAGAAAATATATGGTCATGATGTACTCCCACTGTTGCCACTACAATATTATCTAATGTTTCCAGTTGGCACTCTTGTACAGGAAAAATGAACTATCTTATAGTACAAACATAAGTTTCTTATCTTCTCAGCTTCAAGGAGATCAATATGGACTGTTCTGCTCTGCTCAACAAGTCCTTGTACTCTGTAGTATACCGTGCCTACAATTTAGTATAGTACATCACTTTGTATATAGTATATACTAATGTTTTATGCTACTACAAGTACTGTACCAATGCTCTTTGTTGCATGTTTGTGAAATTAGTTCTTATATCAATGCAAAGTGAGCACCGCCTTCAAGCATACAATGTGTTCGGGTGGCTGGTGCTAGTCCATGCGGAGAGAAAAATACCACTGGCTGACTGGTGCCGGTATGTGCGGAGAGAAAAATACTACTACCTAGCTGCAGAGAAGCATTGGTATAAGCCTAAGAGCATCTCCAGTAGCATTGCTAAATTTGAAGACATATGATAATTTGGCTTCGTTCTCTTTCATATACTACTTGCAATAGTACAAATTATCTACATCCACAAAATATCATCTCACGTAAGTATTCTACATCCACAAAATGTGTTTCACATCAACAGCCTTTTCTCCATACATTTCTTAGTACTGGACATTCACATACAGGTTTCAGAAGAAAAAAATAGCATCATGCTGCAGAGGTAGGGCTAAGGCAGCAGATTCACCAACTCAAACATGATCTAGTGCATCATGAATTCATATGCGCCAAGAGAAAAGAAAACAAGGAGACAGCACATGTTAACTGCTGTAAATAGGACATGAACAGAGGGGAAAATGTAATTGGAAGAGACGCCCATGTTCTCAATATATTGCTCATTGCAAAAAACAAATTGCAATCGAGATGCAAATTATCACCCTAATATACTAACAGGTATAAGAAAAATATGTGCTAAAATATGTCACGTGACTGACATGACAAAATTTCAAGAACAGAATTAGAGAAGAGGGAGAAGGAGCACGTAGACTGATGCAGGTGGTGCTCAGAAGGGCGCGGAGGTGGAGATGCTCAGAGCGGTGGGGGCAGCGTAGGTGCTCAACACGGAGGAGGAGGACCTCTCTGGTGTCACAACAGCGGAAACTGATGCAGCAGCGCGACCGCGGCGGCGCTTGAGAAAGAGAGAACGCAGAGAGCTTTGAGGGAGGGGGAAGTGAGTGGACAAGAACGACGGGGGAGGGAGTGCATAGGATGTGTATTGGGCTGTACTTCGTCGGCGGGGCTGAGCAGAAGGCCGGCGGTGCCTGGAGGTGCGGCGGCGGTGGCGGCGGATGTAGCAGGGCGGCAGCGGTGAACATTTTACCAGCAGCAGGTCGGCGGCAGCGGATGTAGCAGCAACGCGGTGAGGGTGGGTGCGCGGCGACGGCTGTTGTAGCGGGAGCGCGGCGGCGGCGGCGGTGTGTAGCAGCAGCGTGGCGGCAGCGATGGAGCGTTGGGAGGAGAGAGATGGTGAAGTGAGTGGATAAGAACGATGGGGAAGGGAGTGGATAGGATGGGTGCTGTGCATTGTACGCATACAGAGTACATGATGTATATGCATCCAGTATAGGTAATGTATATTTAAAGAATTGTTGTGAATGTAAGAGAATAGAAAGTAGAAATGAATAGATTGATCCATGGAGGACTAGTGTTTATATATATATATAAGCCCAAGGGGCACGGGGGTTGCCACCCCAACACACATGCCCCTTGGGAGTGGCCCCCTAGAGAGATGTAACTTCCATATTGATCACTATAATATATGACTATATTATTTCTAACACTCCCCCTTGATCAATTGCTTCATGTAAATGTCCTTCATTCATAGATTGTCGCGTGGGAAAAACTCCTCTAAAACCTTGTAGGAAGAATACGAGGAGAAACCACGTGATATTCGATGGATGACCATCGTATGGGAAAAACTCCTCCAAAACCCCAGTGGGTAAAATTTGAGGAGAAACCATATTATGTATTGATATGCCACGAAAACTCCTTCAAAATCCAGTGGGAAAATATAAGGAGAAATGATGTAGCATATTGTTACATAGCAAACTTATATGAGAAAAGCCTCAAAGAGGAAAAACTCATAATAAAGTTAGTAGAACAATAGTATGATCCGTGGATCATATTGGAATAACCTCCCCAAAACCTGATGGAAAAAATATGAGGAATATGGATATGTCACAGGAAAAACTCCTTTAAAAACTCCTGAGGGAAAATATAGGAGAAACTGTTATAAGACATATGTGATTGCTTGTTAATGCATACCAACTCATTAAAAATCTATGTATGAGAAATACATTGATAGGAAAACTCATTAGGAAAAGAGTGCATTATCCATAATCAGAAGATTATGTATAGGTTATATCAGAGAATTTACTCCCCCTGATACTTGCATGTTTTTAAGTCGTCTTATACCTATTCCAAAAATATATTTCTGGAATAATAAAGTTGGTATAAATTTTGTGAATAAATCTGAAAGATTATCACATGACTTGGTTCGCACGATTTAACCTATATTCATTTATGCAATACAAGCAGAATTATCTTCATAGATAATTGTTGGTTTCATAATCGAACCAAAACCACATGACTGTTGTATGTGATTTATCATTCTGTGAAGTCATCAACATTCATGTGATGCTTCATATAATGCAATTATTTCAGAATGATTTGTGGAGGTGGCTACAAAAGTCTGTTTTGATGACTTCAATGATATAGCCATTCCACCATGTAAGAATATAAAGCATGTCTGAGATATGGCATTATGGAGATCAGATAAATAGCCAATATCGGTATATCCAGTTGAATACTTGTCTTGGTTAAATCTGAAGATTAAACCAATAACTATTGTGCCTTAGTGATATCAGAAGATATTATTAACTCCCGCCGACGGTGTTTTGTTGGAGTAGCGCTATGTCTAGCTAGTAAATTAATCGCAAATATAATATCAGGCCTGTTGCAGTTTGCGATATACAGCGCTCCAATGACACTTGAGATATGGAATCTCTAGTTGATGGATATGATTATCCATATTGAATTTCTGGATATATGCAGACTGATGTATTAGAATCCCTATAGGGAGATGCTCAAACTATAGGTTTAAGCAAAACTTTGGTTTTACCCAAATCCGTCTTAAGATGGTTGCATGTTTCATCTATATCTTGTGTATTCCCAACGATATTGAGATAATCAACATACACAGATATAATACAAAATCCAGTCGAGGATTTCTTAATGAAAACATATGGAGCAATCATCGTTATTGGAATAACCCTTCTGTGGAAGGAATTCCCTTAGTCGGTTGTACCATATTCTTTTCCGACTACTTCAAGCCATGTAGTAACTTCTGAAGCTTTACACTGTACATGTTGCGTGAATGATTCTTGTTCGGAATATCAAGCCCTTCAGGAACTTTCATATAGATATCCGAATTAAGTGACACATAAAGATATGTAGTCACCACATCCATGTGATGCATGGATAGATCTTCATGTTCTGCCAATGATATTAAATATCAGAATGTTATACCACCCATACTTGGAGAGTATGTTTCAGCGAAATCGATGACAGGTCTCTGCGTGAACCCTTGTGCTACAAGCCTCGCTTTATTATTCACCACCTCGTTTTGATCCCACAGGAAAATATTTCGAGGAGTAGGTATCGCTGAGGCGAATACCTCTCGGTTTGAGCGAGTGCCATTCTACCCTGATTGCTTCTTTCTGTTTGATCCATTCGAAGTGCGGATGCACTGCCATGGTCTTATGTTTGGATTATTTGAAGGCCATTTGCAATATTGAATGGGTAGTGTCGACAATTGTAGTCTTTGAATGATTCTCCAGAATCAATATAATTAGTGGAAATTTTATTTACCCTTTCCGACTCTCCGTGATTTCCCAATATAGTAGAGTCAAGGTCTTCCGATGTCCCAGCACCAATATTTTTGTGCTGGGTATGTGATGTATCTGTTGATCATCCATATTATTTGGATTTGCAATATCCAATTGGTGTCTTTCAACATGATGTTGATTTACATTTACTGCTTTGGAAGTGAGCTTCCATTTTCCGCGGATATCCGTTACAGTTGTACCTCTCCCCCTCTTATTTTGATTTGAGAGATTTTGAGTAAGAGTTGTTACTCTTCGTGGTACTTTTAACTGTAGGACTAGTGACACCTTTGTAGTCAGTAAATGCTTTTGGCAGATTATTTGCAATGCTGCAAATGTATAATCATTTGAACTTAATGTTCAGATTATGTAGCACGTGGATGATTGGCTGAATGCCGATGGCATTTCAATTTATTTTCTGGCATTTTGTATGGTACATATTATCTCCCCCTAATGCTTGGAAATCGTCCGCATCGATGATGCAATCAGCATACCGGGCAGTATATAAGTCCTGTGTAGGAGGCTCGAGGTATTTTATGATTGACGGTGATTTATACCTCACATATATCCCCATATGTCTATGGGGGCCTATTGATGTACGCTGCGGTGGTGAAATCGGTGCATATAGAGTGCAACCAAATTTTCACGGATGGGAAATACTTGATTGATTTCCACGTACAAACTGCAACGGGGAAGCCGTATGATATGCAGTAGGTCTGATTTGAATCAAGTCAGCGACGTGTAAGACCGCATGACCCCCAACATGATGTTGGTAATTTGCAATTCTATAATAATGGTCTAGCAATTAATTTCATTCTCTTTATAAGAGATTGGGCTAATCCATTTTGTGTATGTACATAAGGTACAAAATGTTGCACATTAATGCCTAAAGACATGCAATTGTCATTAAAAGCTTTTTGAGGAAAAACTCAGTGGCATTGTCCATCATGATGGATTTTATTGGACTTTTCGGATAAGTTGCTCTTAATTTGATAATTTGAGCAATAAACTTTGCAGAAGCATGGTTTCTTGTGGACAACAATTACACATAGGACCATCTAGTAGATGCGTCAATAAGAACCAAGAAGTACCTGAATAGCCCAGTTAATGGATGAATAAGACCACAAATATTACCTGGAATGTGTTCAAGAAATTATAGTGGTTTAGCCCTGATCTTAAGATAAGAGGGTCTTAAGATGAATTTCCCTATTGCATATGTGGTGCAAACAAATCTGAAGATTTGGGGAAATTTTTGATATGCATATGATGACCAATCGAATTACCAATAATTTTTTTCGCATCATCCCAACTCCAGGATGATCCAGGCGATATGCCATATCTTGAAGATATCAAGATTTTGAAAAATTATCTTATATGCAACATGTTGTACGAGTTTGATGTATGTGTAATACAATCTAGAGGATAATGAAGGAACTTTCTCAAGCTGTTGCTTGTTATATCCGTCATTTTTATGATGAATTGATATTCATCCTTGTTGTCATTATGAGTTTCAACATGGAAGCCATTATGACAGATATTTTTATAACTCAATATGGTGCGAGTGGAATCATGATACATGAGTGCATCTTCAACTTTCAGTTTAGTATCCATAGGGAGAATTAATGTGGCTCGACCTGAACCGACCATCACATAATCGCGACCAGCGATAGTTGTGACATTTCCTTTACTCTCGATGAGAATTTGGAAATATTTAATTCTTCTGAGTATTGTATTAGTGGTACCATTGACCACAAAACAAATTTCCTTCTCCAAATGGATTGTTCCTGTAGTATAATCTAAATTGAGTAAATCAAATTCTGAAGAATTTGAATCATTAGATTATATATAAATACACATACTATATTAATTAAGTATCATATGGTTTACGATACTTATGACAACAAATACTACAACACAATACAAGATTTCATAAAGATAACTTAGAGAACTAAGTCTTTTCGGGGACGATGGAGACTAGACAGTGTCTCCAAACATGTCGTTGTATTTGAATTCCACAATCATGTCGTCGGTGCTGAATAGGTCATCCAACTGAGGTGGGATCGCCTTATTGTCATGTTCCACGGGAATAGCAGTAGAGCAACCGGCTTCGTCAGGTTTAGTAGTGAAGTGAGCTTCATACTTGTTCCCTTGAACTTGCTTGCTAGAAGATTTCTAGTATAAGTCCACCAAATACATGGGGATGCGGCACTTTCTGGCACTGTGGTTGTGACAACCACACCTTTGACAAACTTGAGAGTTGTCATTACGGTTGTTTTTGAAAGTGCCCTTTCCCTTGTTTGCACCCTTGTTTTTCTTAAAATTCTTCTTCTGCCATTTTCCCTTGAAATTCTTTTTTAATTTCTTGTCACCAAATTTATGCCTTTTATTCTGAACATTGAAATGAACTTCAGGAACAGGAGCTGCGCCTACAGGGCCCATTTGATGATTCTTTGTTAAGAGTTCATCATGTTTTTCAGCCTAAAGTAAATCATGTATTAAGTCAGAATATTTAGCATAGTTGTGGCGACGGTATTGCTATTGCAATATCCTGTTAGCAGGGAGAAATGTAGATAGAGTCTTTTCTATCTTTTCTGCATCCTCTAAGGGTTTGTTGCAGAATTGAAGCTTGGAACAAATCTTATGTACGACAGAGTTATATTCTGCAACAGATTTGAAATCCATTAGACGGAGCATTGACCACTCGCGTCTTGCTTCTGGCAGAATTAAGGCTTGCTGCTGGTCATAGCATTCTTTGAGTGAAACCCAAAGATTCCTAGGACTCTCTTCCATCATGTATTCGATTTTGAGATCGGGATGGATGTGATGCCTTAGAAAATACAATGTTGCATTTTTTGTGTCTTCAGCAACAGGTGTTTTCGCATCTGGTTCATTGATTGCGGCAATGAAACCTTTGGCTTTGAGTAGGATTTTGACATCCATAGCCCAAGTCAGATAGTTGGTATCATCTGCTGCATGTTCATTGAAATCTTTCTTGGCTAGTTGAGCCATTTTCCTACATGAGGAGTCATGTGTGGAATTAATTTACTGATGTAAATTGAATTGTGTTGTATGTATGCAAAAATATTGAATGTAAGATGTGTCTTACAAATAAAATTAAGGTAAATGACATTGTGCAGTGAAACTGCTTAAAAAGATGATTTTAATTCCTGATGGAAAAATTCGACTTGATAGTCATATGTCCATTTATATGAAATCTCGGATATACACGATGAAGGTAATCATCAAAAGATGTAGACCTCGCAGCGATGAGCAAAAATTACTGCCTAAAAGCCTGGATCTCAGGGCAAATAAGTTCAAAAGAACTTATCGCAGCCAGTGCCTAGGTCGCATCATCTTGTGTTTGATCCAAATATCATCTTTAATATTCCTTAATTAATATTTTGCATAATTGAACTCGTAGAGTTAATGCCAAAAATATAAAATTATGGCATAAGAAAACATGTTATGAAAATAAAATGTGTCGAACCAATACAAGATCTGAGGATCAAGAGTCGCCAAATTACTGAGGTAATCATAGCGTCAATAATATATTGGTTCCAATATCTGAGGATATTACAAGATGACACAAACAAATATGTATAGAACAATACAACATACTAAATATTTAGAATAGAAATATTCCAAATAGATAGATAAGTAGAAGTTTGGGGGACTTCTAAATAAAATTGAAGAAGAAATAGGGAGTAATCTGGCCTGATGGCTGATTTTTTTTCTTTCTCCAGCCCACAGCGAGCCCAGCGGAGAATCGGCACACGACCCAACGGCGAGTTGGTGCGTGGGGGCACTGATGCGCCTCGCGCCAAAGCTCGCGTCGGTGTTGGTGCGGCCGAGCCCGAAGGGCCCTCGCCGTTGAATGGTCCAGCATCGCCAATGATCTGGCGTTGCAGATGCGCCTGATGAGTGTGCCGCCCATGGCGTGTATAGGCCCAAGGGGCCTTCCTTGGTTGCGATACAACCAAGGTTTCCTGGTGGTAGAAGTGCCACCACCATTGGAGTGACGGCTGTCGCGGATGCGGCTAAGCCCAGAGGGGCTGCTAGTTGGAGGATTGGCGAGAAGGCCAAAACCGGTGTTACCGGTCGTTGCCTCTGTCATCGTCGTGACCGTGAACAGAGAAGGTGAGGTCCTTCCATAGAAATGTTCATCTGTAGATGACCAGTACTCATCTTGGTACTGTGTAGGCACCAAAGATGCAAGTTGCCGGCCGTCGAGAAGGTGTTCTACAAGCCAATCGCTGAAGCGATGACTGTTGGCACTCCTTACGGCCTACAGATAAATCCGCAAGCAGACGGATACCGATGTAGCTTTCACCCGGGAGTATTCCAAGGTATCGATTTCCACGGAGAACGAGAAGTGGACTGATTCTAAACTAAGTTGTCCTAGGTAGATGGAATGGAGTGAATGGTATGGATGAGGTGGATGACAACAACAAAGAGAAGAGGAGTGATAGGAGGGTGGAGAGGGTACGAGTCTGGTAGAGGTATTCTACTGATTGATCGAGCAGATCAGAGGATACAGATAGATACTTGCTTCGGGACAAGGGAACCGGTGGACACACAGAAAGGGATGAGAAGGGGAGCCACTATTTCCCAACTGGGAATCCTACGGACCGGAACTAACGTGATGGGCTACAAAGACCGGAAGGGCTGTCACCACCTTACGGCTACCACCTCCATTGCGACGGGAATAAACTAAGTTAGTCTCAAGTCTAGGCATCACGCCTACACTAGTCAACTAATACTTATCTCCTATAGAAAGATAAGCACCCAAGCTAAGCAACCAGTATACAGTTATACCAATCAACTAAGCATTGAACGAAGAACCAGCAAGCATATAAAAGTAAGAACTGAATGCTCAATTAATCAGAGAGAGATACAAGAGTTACCAGACAAGACCCAGATGTTACTCGAAGTGAAGTCGCATCCGTAGAGGTACAGCGGGAAGAGGGGCCGACACTTCGGCTCCTCTCCTGGACGCTCACCTCTCCTCTCTCCCTATCTCTACTGATACAAGTGGAAAACTAACAGTGCTTCGCCTGCACTCTACTCTTGTGTTGTGTGTTTTGCAGGTGAAACCGGGCCTCTATTTATAGCAAGGAAGGACGGTGGAGGCAGAGTAGCAGCCAAGGCAGCTGGGAGGCGGTGCCTGGCCGTTCGGGCGAAATCCCCGGTTCGGCCGAACTGCCCAGTTCACCCGAACCGGTGGATCCACCGACTCAACAGCCAAAGGCCAGCATTGCACCCTGGAGGCAGTTCCTGCCTTCGGCCGAAGTGGGCCCGGCCTAGTACTGCATCGCCTCTGCTTTGCACACGTGCTAGTCCAGCTCC
Source organism: Echinochloa phyllopogon (assembly GCA_033239725.1). Lineage (NCBI taxonomy): Eukaryota > Viridiplantae > Streptophyta > Magnoliopsida > Poales > Poaceae > Echinochloa > Echinochloa phyllopogon. Next base: position 30,630,502 of record BTCW01000014.1, on the reverse strand, counting down.
TGAGGTCGGTTGGCAGGTCGGTTCGCGTCTTGGGCTGGCCTGGAGGGCCTCCGGTGGACTCGTGGGCTCCGTCGGGTTGGATATGGGCCACCGGTCTTCTGGATATGGGTTGAGCCGGCCCAGAGTGGCGTGGTCGTGGTCCACAAGTCTTGCCCAGCTCGGGGAGGGGGGGGGGGGCAACCGGCCAAACGGAGTCGTTCGGCCGAAACTTGTGGAAATAGTCAGTGATAAGCCCTATAGCTATGGTGTGTGTCCCCATTGTGTTTGTTTTATACTCGATTGGAGGTCGGAAATCGGTCTGTAATGACCGCCAACAAGCTCCCCCAAACTTAGATCTTTGCTCGTCCCGAGTAAAGAATTTAAAACATGGGCAAGACTAAAGTAAGGGTTCTTTTATAATCATGAATACTTGCATATTGAATATTCAAACCTTTCTCATACCTGTGAATTTGTGGTGGCTACTTCCTGGATCTTGGACGGTTGATGAATGGAACGACTCTTACAACAAGGTCCTCTTGCTCATCCTGCATTCGGGGTTTTCTGGTTTTCGCAATTAAATGGCTCGTCTTCCTTCATCCCTGACACTCAGCTCTCTAGAGTTCTCTCCTTTCACTCATTCTCTTTGTATTTCTCTTTGTCTCTCAGGTGGTGGCCTTGTCATGTCGAGTATTTCGGTCAAGCCAAAGATTGGCTCCTGGAGCTTCTCATCACTGCCCTTGGTCATGTTGCAAGTTAATGATAGAGAGTTCATGTTGTTCCTCAGCCTTTCTGACCCCTTTTTCTTTTCTCTTCCCCTTTTGGGATTTTTTTTCCTTCTTGGACTTTCATGAGTCCTTTATTTATTCTCTCTTTTCTCTTTTTTTTAGGGTATCATCAAGGCATGAGGGCTTCCACTACACTCTGATGATAGATTTGCTTGCAACAGACCTCAGACAATGTGATTCATTCCAAGAACACAACTTTCAACAAGACTTCATACAGAATATGACAGGTTTCAGGAGTAAACTCTCAAGCATATGTGGTATTTGTGGACAGGATGAAGGGATAGAGCAGGATTTTCATCTTTTCATAAATTAAATTCTCCCGAATGTTGGTATGAACAAGTGGTTCATTTTATCGAGTCATATCACAAACATCAACAACTTAGGTCAGGGGGGTCCTATCATGATGAATTTTTCACAAGTACTAGATACTGAGTTTGAAATAAACAACAGGCAGCAATCATGATATAAAAGAGAGACCGAGTTCGTTTCGTTTATGTGAGGCATGCATTTTCAATTTTTCGAAACGAGACAACACAGGAAAGTAAACAGGGGGGAAGAAGGTGCAAACCCACGTGCAGGTGCGCGAGAGGGGGCAGCCAGGCTGGTTCGGCCGAACCGGTCAGTTCGCCCGAACTGCCTGGTTCGGCCGAACTGGCCCCCGGGGCTCGGTCCGTCGTGCCATGCGTTCCTGTGTCGTTCCTGTACTCGTGCAACTCTCTGTTAGACAGGGCATTCTCCGGTCGGCTCAAATGCACCGACCGGAGCGACAATTTTATCTTCTTTCTTGCAAACAATTCAAACTTTATTTATTCAACGAGCTAAGATTGGAAACAAATATTTGGAAGGGAAATTTCAGAGCACCCTAAACATTGATCTAAACAAATAAATGAATCAAGCAACTAGCAAACAAAACTAAACTAACGGTGCTCTATCTAAAAACGGGACGACCGCGGGACACTACTCTGAAGGCGGTCCATAGAGATCTTCATGTCCCGTGGCCTTGAAGAGCCTCTTGAGCTTTGCGCACAGGGCCTTGCGGAGGAGTTCCATCTTGTCCTCCCATTCCATTCGTGCGAGCTCGCCCTCCGCCACCTTCTCATCCAGGTGGTTGATCCTCTGCTTCGCCAGTGCCAGTTCCTCCTTCAGGCTCTCCACGGTGGGCGGCTTCTCTTCCTCTTCTTCATTGTCCTCCTCATCGGAGAACGCCATGTCCCCGGGCAGCCCTTTGATGGATGGGGGCTGCCTGTGGCGCCGGACTCTGGGGTGGTGCCGTGGCGGAGAGGACTAGGATGAGTTTGCCAGCCAAAGCTCGTTCCGGTTGAGCGGCGGGACGAGGACTTTTCCGTACCCTCCTCCCGGGATGCGTTCTCCCTTGATGACGAAACGCGGTGGGCTTTCCGGCGTGTAGTCCGGCTCCTCTCCGGCCTTCTCCTTGGGCAGCAACAACGCCAAATCCGACACCCTCGAGGAGGATATTGACCTTGGGCGTAGCTGCCCTTCGTTCGGCCTTGGTGATGGCGAACGAGGCGGTTTCTTGATCCCTTTTAGTGGGGCGAGGAGCTCGTTGAGTGCTGAGCGGTGAGGGGAGTTGCTGCGCCTCACCGGGCTACGTCCCGGCGTCCTCCCCCGGTGCACGTCTCCCGCTGCGTCGACGTTGGAGATGCGGAAGGCGTGCTCCTGCCGCGAGGAGTTGCCATTCCGGCTACTGCTGCTCGAGCCCTGGGCCGGTGATGTGCCCTTGGAGGAAAAGGAGGCCATGGTGGCTGTGTTCTATGGGATGGAGTTGGCTTAGATGAGATGGGAAACGTCGACAGAGAGTCTCTGTTTTTATCGGGGATTTCAGATCGGAAAAACGGAGTTTTCCGACGATTCCCTCGCGACTCTCGGGATATCTTTAACTGCAGATGTATCTGGGCAAGCATATCTGTCCCTGGGGCCTGGGAGGCCAATTCGCCCGAACCAGCTGGTTTGGCCGAACTGGGCCTGTGTCGTGGTTCGAGGTTTTGGTCATGGGAGATTCGGGTCGAGGAGGTTTTGGCCCAGAAGGATTTGAAAATGACGGATTTGGGCCGGGGTTCCACGGACGGGGTTCAGAGTTCTATGAACTCGACGACGTCTAATTCATCGAGTGTCGGAGGTTCTGGTTCTAGGAAAATCTTCAACCGCTGTCCGTTAACCTTGAAGGTGTTTCCGTCCTCGCTTTGCAAAGTGACGGCCCCATGAGATGCAACATTGATTACTGTGAATGGGCCGTCCCACTTGCTCCTCAATTTCCCGTGACCGAAAAGTTTGACACGGGAGTTGAAGACGAGAACCTTGTCTCCCGGCTTGAACGTTTTGACCTTGATTCTCTTATCATGCCATCTCTTGGTCCGTTCTTTGTATAGCCTGGAGCTGTGGTATGCTCTCTCCCTCATCTCATCTAGCTCGCCCAGCTGGTTCTTCCGTTTGAGGCCGGCAGCTGGAAGGTCCATACCCCACTTCCTAATGGCCCAGTGTGCTCTAAACTCCATTTCTACTGGTAGATGACAGGTTTTGCCATAGACTAGTTGATATGGGGTCATACCTATGGGCGTCTTATAGGCCGTGCGGTAAGCCCAGAGTGCATCTGGAAGTTTATCCTTCCATTGCTTGCCCATCTCATTTACGGTCTTTTCCAGAATGTTTTTGATTTGCTTATTGGAAGTTTCTGCTTGACCGCTAGTTTGGGGGTGATAGGGTTTGGCTACGTTGTGCTGCACCCCCAAACTTGAGAGATACTTACGGAAGGCTGAATCTATGAAGTGGGAGCCGCCATCACTAATGACTATTCTAGGAACGCCAAAACGGGGGAATATAACCTCATGAAACATTCGTCTCGCGTTCTTAGAGTCAGCAGCTAAGCAAGGCAAGGCTTCTACCCACTTAGAGACGTAGTCCACTGCTACTAGGATGAATTGACAACCCTCGGAGTTTGGGAAGGGACCCAAGAAGTCTACCCCCCAGATATCGAAGATTTCTACTTGAAGATTGCAAGTGAGTGGCATTGCGTCTCTAGTATTGATGTTCCCGTGTTTCTGGCAGCGAGGGCACCGCATGACAAATGCTCTTGCATCCTCATACATGCTGGGCCAGTAAAAACCACACTGCCAGACTTTAGCATTGGTCCGGAATGCACCATAGTGTCCTCCGTACGGGGCTGCGTGGCATCTCTCCAGGATTTTATAAGCCTCATGTGCGGGTGCACCTTCTGAGGAGTCCGTCGCTACAAATCCTAAAGAGGTACGGGTCATCCCAAAGGTGAAGTCGGCTCTCATAGGCTAGCCATTTCCTATTCTCTCCAGGGGGGACATAACCCGTTACCATGTAGTTTACTATGTTGGCATACCACGGATCACCAGTGGTGACCTTAAGGAGGGTGTCATCCCGTAAGTAGTCATCGATCGGGAGATCGGACGGGACTTGCATCCGGGACAAATGGTCAGCCACTGAGTTCTCTACTCCTTTCTTATCTTTTATCTCAATGTCAAATTCTTGGAGTAGAAGAATCCAGCGGATGAGTCTCGGTTTTGCATCCTTTTTGGTCAGAAGGTACTTCAGAGTAGCGTGATCTGAATAGACTATAACCTTGGCCCCGACTAGGTAGGACCGGAATTTGTCTATAGCAAATACGACTGCTAAGAGCTCCTTCTCCGTGGTTGCGTAGTTGAGCTGGGGGCCAGTGAGCATTTTGCTAGCATACGAGATAGCATAATGCTTCTTGTCCTTAGTTTGGCCCAACACAGGTCCTACAGCATAGTCGCTCGCATCGCACATGATTTCGAATGGGATGCTCCAGTCGGGAGGCTGGATGATGGGAGCGGAGATGAGTGCCTTTTTGAGGGTGTGAAATGCGGCATAACACTCCTCATTGAAAACGAAGGGGGCATCTTTGGCTAAGAGATTGGTCAAGGGCCGAGATATCTGGGAGAAGTTTTTGATGAAACGCCTATAGAATCCGGCATGGCCAAGGAAGCTGCGGATCCCCTTAACATTTGTGGGAGGTGGAAGTTGCTCGATCACTTCTATCTTCGCTTTGTCTACCTCGATCCCACGTTCTGACACCCTATGTCCTAGGACAATCCCCTCTCGCACCATAAAATGGCACTTTTCCCAGTTCCAAACAAGGTGTTTCTCTTCACACCTCTGGAGGACCTTGTCCAGATTTTTCAGACATTCGGTAAAGGTCTTTCCGTAAACTGAGAAATCGTCCATGAACACTTCCATAATCTCCTCAATCATATCGGAGAAGATAGACATCATGCAACGTTGAAAAGAGGCAGGTGCGTTACATAGCCCGAAAGACATTCGTCGGTAGGCGTACGTCCCGTAGGGGCATGTGAACGTGGTTTTACTCTGGTCTTCTGGGTGGATAGGAATTTGGTGGTACCCAGAGTAACCGTCAAGGAAGCAGAAGAAAGAGTGTTTGGCTAACCGTTCAAGCATTTCGTCTATGAACGGAAGGGGGAAATGGTCTTTCTTGGTGGCCTTATTGAGTCGACGATAGTCGATGCACATACGCCAACCAGTAACAGTGCGCTGAGGGATGAGCTCATTTTTGTCATTGCGCACTACCGTCATTCCTCCCTTCTTAGGAACGACTTGAATGGGACTAACCCATTCACTACTGGGGACAGGGTAGATGATCCCCGCGCGAAGGAGTTTGAGAACTTCCTTTTTCACGACCTCTCTCATGGCATTGTTTAACCGTCGTTGAGGTTCCCGAGACGGTGTTGCTTCAGAATCGATCGGGATGCGATGAGTGCAAAGATTTGGGCTAATCCCTTTCAGGTCTTGGAGAGAATATCCTAAGACCGATCGATTTTTCTCCAGGATAGTGATGAGTTGCTGGGTTTCTACCTCGGAGAGTTTATCACTAATGATCACTGGAGTTTGCTTATCCCCAAAGAGAAAAGCATACCTAAGTCCAGGTGGAAGAGGTTTGAGCTCGATTGGAGATGGTTTTGGAGTTTCGTTTGTATCAAGCTCAATCGGAGGATGAGTTTCCTCCTCCTCCGTAAAGAATGGAATATCCTCTTCTGGAATAGGTTGTTCGAGGTCTAGCAAAGAAGCTGACCTGACTTCCTCTAACGGGTCAGGATCGGGGTCTGCCTCTATTGGAGTATTCAAAGATTGGGCATAGGAGACAGGGATAAGTTCTTTGCCGATCCTAAGCTCTACTAGCTGGTTTATTGGTGCTTTTTCCAGAATCTTCAAGATTGGCCTGCCTATGAAGATGGGATGTGTGGTAGTGCTAGGTAGGTCGAAGATGTGAAAATCCATGAAGAGTTCAGGATCGTTGACCTTAACGGGTGTGACCCGTAAGATCCCCAAACAGTCCAGGATTCTTCCTGAAGTAAACTTAAGTCGTTTTTGAGAAAACGACCATGAGTTATCACGGAATTCGGTTCGCACCAAAGAGCTAGAGATTATGTTGATTCCGAGGCTCAGGTCGTACCCAATTTCTCGGTCAAGGCCCATGATCTCACAGAATATCCTTTTGGTTTTTCTGGGCATCTTGACCACCTCGGTCGAGGCTTCGGCCTCATCTAGCCACTCCCGACTCATGATAGCAGAGAGACATCCCAGGTACTCCCGCTGGTATTCCAATTCTTCTTTGTCGGGGGCCTGATCCTTTTGCTCTACACATCGTTCCCATGGGAAACTTGTTGCACTCCCGATGTCTTCGAATAGATCATCGTCAAAATCATAAAGAGTGGTGTAGAGTGAATCATAATGGTCTGGGCTAGAATATGGTTGTGGTTCGAAATGAGCTTCAGGTTCTGATGGACTGGAAGAGCTAATGGATTTGGATTGGATTGGTATTGGCTCTTTAGGTTCAGGTTCAGGCTGCTTCTCTTCTTCATCGGGGAGTTCATCATAGATCCCAGTGTAGGGGGTGTTGTCTAGGATACGGTCCAGGACTACCCTCGCTTCACTAGGAACCAAATGAAAGAACGACCCTCCAGAAGCAGAGTCCAAGAAAGTGGTGGCTACGGGACAGAGGCCAAGGCTGAAGTGTTGTAAAACAACAGGTTCTGTTAGGCTTAGGTCCGGTCCTGAGGCCAATATTTGCTTGAAACGAGCCCATGCATCTCCTAACGATTCTCCCTTTAATTGCTTAAAGTTAATGATTTCCGCTCGGAGACTGGCTACCTTGGAGACTGGGAAGAAGTTTAGGCAGAATTTTTCCTTGAGAACTTCCCAGCTCCCGTCCATAGTACTGACATCCAGAGAGTACCATTTCTTTGCTCCTCCCGCTAGTGAAAACGGGAATAGCTTCCATTTGAGTGTCTCTTGTGTCATGCCCGCAATGGTCAGGCATGAGCAGAGTTGATCAAACTCGCGCAAATACGTGTATGGACTCTCGGCCTTCGTTCCTGAGAACGATTGCTCACGAACCATGGCTATGAAGCCGGGACGTAGCTCATAGCCGGGTGTGGATATGGGATGTGATGATGGTGGTGCCTCCAAACAAGCGCCCTTTGGAGCCGAGTGTTGATGTAAGGTGAGAGTGGAATCCATGTGGTTGGTGGATGGTGGTGGGATACACGGACAACTTGGGTTCGGAATCAGAACAGCTATCGTTCCCCGGCAATGGTGCCAGAAAGCTTGTTGGCACTCCTTACGGCCTACAGATAAATCCGCAAGCGGACGGATACCGATGTAGCTTTCACCCGGGAGTATTCCAAGGTATCGATTTCCACGGAGAATGAGAAGTGGACTGATTCTAAACTAAGTTGTCCTAGGTAGATGGAATGGAGTGAATGGTATGGATGAGGTGGATGACAACAACAAAGAGAAGAGGAGTGATAGGAGGGTAGAGAGGGTACGAGTCTGGTAGAGGTATTCTACTGATTGATCGAGCAGATCAGAGGATACAGATAGATACTTGCTTCGGGTCAAGGGAACCGGTGGACACATAGAAAGGGATGAGAAGGGGTGCCACTATTTCCCAACTGGGGAATCCTACGGACCGGAACTAACGTGATGGGCTACAAACACCGGAAGGGCTATCACCACCTTACGGCTACCACCTCCGTTGCGACGGGAATAAACTAAGTTAGTCTCAAGTCTAGGCACCACGCCTACACTAGTCAACTAATACTTATCTCCTATAGAAAGATAAGCACCCAATCTAAGCAACAAGTATACAGCTATACCAATCAACTAACCATTGAACGAAGAACGAGCAAACATATAAAAGTAAGAACTGAATGCTCAATTAATCAGAGAGAGATACAAGAGTTACCAGACAAGACCCGGATGTTACTCGAAGTGATGTCGCATCCGTAGAGGTACAGCGGGAAGAGGGGCCGACACTTCAGCTCCTCCCCTGGACGCTCACCTCTCCTCTCTCCCTATCTCTACTGATACAAGTGGAAAACTAACAGTGCTTCGCCTGCACTCTACTCTTGTGTTGTGTGTTTTGCAGGTGAAACAGGGCCTCTATTTATAGCAAGGAAGGACGGTGGAGGCAGAGTAGCAGCCAAGGCAGCTGGGAGGCGGTGCTAGGCCGTTCGGGCGAAATCCCCGGTTCGGCCGAACTGCCCAGTTCGCCCGAACCGGTGGATCCACCGACTCAATAGCCAAAGGCCAGGATTGCACCCTGGAGGCGGTTCCTGCCTTCGGCCGAACAGGCCACTTCGGCCGAAGTGGGCCCGACCCAGTACTGCACCGCCTCTGCTTTGCACATGTGCTAGTCCAGCTCCTGAGGTCGGTTGGCAGGTCGGTTCGCGTCTTGGGCTGGCCTGGAGGGCCTCCGGTGGACTCGTGGGCTCCGTCGGGTTGGATATGGGCCACCGGTCTTCTGGATATGGGTTGAGCCGGCCCAGAGTGGCGTGGTCGTGGTCCACAAGTCTTGCCCAGCTGGGGGGGGGGGGGCAACCGGCTGAACGGAGTCGTTCGACTGAAACGGTCATTTCTGACCCTTATAGCACGTGTTTCTCCATTTTGTACCTGCACAGAGGACAATCACCAAAACTTGTGGAAATAGTCAGTGATAAGCCCTATAGCTATGGTGTGTGTCCCCATTGTGTTTGTTTTATACTTGATTGGAGGTCGAAAATCGGTCTGTAATGACCGCCAACAATGACCATGACGGCCATGACGTCCTATAGGACATTGTCCATGGCGTGGGGATAAGTCCCATCATCAGAAGACGCGCCAAGTGCATCCATGCCTCCAATGTCGATGGCAATGAAGGGGAAGAACGAGGAAAAAATCGTCCAATTCGAAGAATGGAAAGCCACGGGGAGGAAGAACAAGAAAAACGACTTCAAGTTCAATGAACAGTAGTTCCATGGCTTACTTGTGTGCATGAGGCCTTGTGTTCCCCTTCCTGTACTTGAATCCAATGTAGAGCAAAGTAATGATAAGAGAACAGAAAGTAGAAATGAATGAAATGAATGGATTGTTTAATGGAGGACTAGTGTTTACACATATATACAAGCCCAAGGGGCATGGGGGGTTGCCACCCCAAGAGACATGCCCCTTGGAGAGATGTAACTTCCATATTGATCACTATAATATATGACTATATTATTTCTAACAAGGACTATAGAAATACGTTGCTGATAGCTCCTGACAAATCCTTGACACACTCGCGGTGCATTGTTGGATCAATGGCCTAGATAAAGGCTTTCCAGCAAGCACGAGTCAGGAAACCACTCTCGCCGGCCCGCGGCTGACCTCCGCTGCCGCGACGAGCTCGCCTGCTCGCGACCTCCCCTGCCACCAACAAAGGCACCAATGTCTTAAGCCATGGCTTCCTGCAGGCAAGCAACGAGGAGGGCGGCACCAGCGGCCTGCACGACAGGAAGGAGACAGCATGCACGGCATGACTAGCAAGCGGAGCCGTAGTGCAACCTAAAGATGCGGAGCCGCAGTGCAAGGATGACGCTGGAATATCGATCTTCATCGGTAACCCCTTCTGCTGCCTCCATACACATCGTGCGTATCAATTCAAAAATAAGCAGGCTATACCTGTGTGTATTTTTTTTATTTGTGATTTTAGAATCTGTGACTGGCCTGTTTTGATGTGATGTTGCTGCTGTTAGAAATTTAGGCATCCTTCGGTATATTTTAATTCCAGAAATTAGCAACAAATTCATGACAACAGTGAGTGATCCAGTGATAACAAAACATGTGTGAGTGTTCAAGTTAAATCTCCTAAATAACCTGAACAACATGAGAAACTAAAACCAGAACAAAGCGATGTTCAGGATGTACCCGGAGGCGGCGCCGGTACCGGAGGCACCGAAGGCACCGGATGCGCCGTCACCAGCTGGAGGAATAGTGTTAACCATCCTCGACTGGCCTTGCTCGAAGTAGTCGATCTGATTCGGTGAAGTGGCGAGTCGTAGTAGTGAAGTCCCTCGAACGGCCACCGGGACGTAGTCGTTCGCGTGAGGAAGACGGTCACCAGGAAGTAGTCATTCTGGTTGACGAAGCCGACAGCCAGGAAGTAGTCGTTCTGGTTGACGAAGCCGACCACCAGGAAGTGGTCGTTCGGGTTGACACCAGGAAGTAGTCGTTCACAGCAACGAGCAGTCGCGTACTCGTACGCTCCCAAAAACCTTATCGCCTGCCTATCCCGAGCAGGATCTGAAGGCAGGGAGGGTTCGGAAGCTTCTGCTCACGCAAGCAATGTGCGCGCAAGGCTTGCGTCGGGAATGCAAGAGAGCAGCAGAACAACAGAGGGAGAAAGTGAGAGGTCTCCTGAAAGGAGTACCAGAGAGGGCATGGGAGAGTGTGTCCTGGCTGTTGGAGAGAGCCCCTCTTATATAGGCGACTAGAGGAGGAGGGGTGATGAACCTGGACACTGCTTGGAGGCAGCAATGGCCATAATGACTTCAGTTACTGGTCAGCCTAATAATGCCATTAAACGTCATCAGTTACTCTCAGCCATCAAATCGGCAGTTACTGGTAACGTTTAAAACTCAATCAATGTCATTTGTGGCAAAAGGTTCATCACACAGCACACACAGAGCGGCTCGGCTCGGCTCGGCTCGGCATGGCACGGCATGGCACGTCACGTCACATCACGTCTCGACTCGACTCGACACGGCCTGGCCCGGCACGGCTCAGTGAGGCGAGCGAGCACGCGCGCGTGTGGCACACCCTTCTCCTTTTACCAACTTCACAAGTGGTCACCAGTTGCTCCACCATCTAAGTTGGTTAGGATTCCCGTTGACTCTCCATCCGAGATTTAATTCCCTAGCATTTATTAGTGGACCATTAATTCTTTGATTAATTGAGACTTAAATGGGCCAAGGCCCAATTAATCTAACAATCCCCACCATGAATTTCAAGGTACACAAGAAAATACTCTCGACTCAACTGTTGTTTTGATATACTGGCCTCATGGCGGGGACTGTTAAGTGGAACATCCACCTGGGGCAAGAGCTACACTTGTTCAAACCTGACCAATGGACTATGCCTTGAATTGACAGTTTTGTGCAAACAAGCTTGACTAGAGCCCCTTTGCCAGTACTAGGTTGTTGTAAGCATCCCATCGGGTTGGAGCGTATAAGTCATACTCCGTGCCTTTCATGGGTATCTAGAGATCACCCTATCTCATAGATTGTGACTAGCAATCGAACCCATATATGTGCAATCCTTTGAGATGTTCTGTAGGTCAACATCTTTGCCCTCATTGAGCCACTCGGATCACATTAAGGTTTTCACCAACCTGCCATACAGACTTAGAAGAGAAATGCACCTCCATTGGAATGAGCCTTTTTCAAAGGTTCTCTTCTCTCAGTTAAATAGTAGCTTGTTTCACCATCCTAATTCACGGGATCTCTGATCACATAGGACATGTTACCACTGCTGAGTAACACACATGGGTCTCAAGCCCAATTCCCTGGATGCATTGTCTATCACGTTACGTGAAAGACCCTTTGTGAATTGATCTGCCAGGTTCTTAGCCGTTTGGATGTAGTCCAAGGCTATCACTCCGGAGTTTCTCATTTTCCTGATAGATTTCAGCCGCCTCTTTACATGCCTAGAGGATTTCATATTATCCTTTGAACTATTCACCTTGACAATCACAGTTTGATTATCACAGTTCTTGAGGATTGCCGGTATCGGTTTCTCAACTACCGGCAAATCCATAAGGAGATCACGAAGCCATTCGGCCTCAACAGTGGCAGTGTCCAATGCAGTGAGTTCTGCCTCCATAGTTGACCTCGTTAAGATGGTCTGCTTGCAAGACTTCCAGGAGACAGCGCCACTGTGTGAACACATATCCACTTGTGGCTTTAATCTCATACGCATCGGATATCCAGTTTGAATCACTGTAACCCTCCAGTGCTCTAGGGTACCCGGTATAGTGAATTCCACAGTCCACAGTACCTTTCAGAAAATGCATTACCCGTTAAAGGGCTTCCCAATGAGCATCTCCCGGATTTGACACAAACCGGCTCAGTTTGCTCACAGCGAACGCGATATCGGGTCTCGTAGCGCTGGCTAGGTACATCAGTGAACCAATGATCTGGGAGTATCTCAGCTAATCTCTCATTATTGTTTTGTTCTTCCATAATATTTTACTAGCATCATAAGGTGTTGGAGCTGGCTTGCAGTCATTACAGCCGAAATGACTCAAGACCTTTTCCACATAGTGGGATTGTGTGAGAACAACCCCACCATCACCTTCTCTCACTAGCTTAATATTTAAGATCACATCAGCCTCTCCCAAATCTTTCATCTCAAAACTCTGAGACAAAAACTCTTTGACTTCCTTAATTACATTAAGGCTTGTCCCAAATATTAGTATGCCATCTACATACAGACACAAGATCACTCCTTCGCCCCCACCATAGCGATAGTACACACACTTGTCGGCTTCGTTCACAACAAAGTCAACTGACGTTAAAGTTCTGTCAAACTTCTCATGCCACTACTTAGGAGCTTGCTTAAGGCCATACAAAGAATTTATCAACTTACACACCATTCCTTCTTGACCTTCCACTACAAAACCTTCTGGCTGATCCATGTAGATCGCTTCCTCCAACTCTCCATTTAGGAAAGCTGTCTTAACGTTCATCTGATGAACGAGAAGACCATGGGAAGCTGCCAGAGAGAGCAGTACTTGAATGGTGGTCAATCGGGCAACCGGCTAGTAAGTGTCAAAGAAGTCCTCTCCTTCTTTCCGAGTATAGCCCTTAGCCACTAGCCTTGCATTGTACTTCTTAACAGTACCATCAGGCCTAAGCTTTTTCTTGAACACCCACTTGCATCCTACAGGTTTGCACCCATACGGATGTTCCACAACTTCCCAAGTACCATTAGACATAATAGAGTCAATCTCACTCCGAACTGCTTCCTTCCAATAGTTAGCATCTGGAGAGGAATATGCCTCTTCGATGGTTCTAGGGGTGTCATCCACGAGGTACACAATGAAATCATCACCAATGGACTTTGCAGTCCTCTGTCTCTTGCTCCTTCTGAGAGCTTCACTGTCATCCTCCTAAGGATTTTCCACATGTGTGTTCGTTGTGTTCTATCGAAACAACAGGTTCTCTAGGTTCTTTATTAATAGACAGTTCATGACTAGACGTTCTAGCTTGCTCTTTCATAGGAAAAATGTCCTCAAAGAATGTAGCGTCTCTGGACTCCATAATTGTACCAACATGCATGTCAGGTACCCAGATTTTACTATTAAAAATCTATAACCTACACTATAGAAAGCATAACCAAGAAAGACACAATCAACAGTCTTAGGTCCCAATTTACGTTTCTTGGTTATGGGCACATTCACTTTGGCCAAACATCCCCAAGTCCGTAAGTATGAAGGGGTTAGCTTTTTCTTTTCCCATTCCTCGAATGGTGTTATCTCATTGTTCTTCATAGGAACATGATTCAGGACATGACATGCAGTCAATATAGCCTCACCCCACCATTCCTTGGAAAGTCCCGCTGTATCCAACATGGCATTAACCAAGTCAGTCAGAGTGCGGTTCATTCTTTCAGCTACCCCATTCGACTGTGGTGAGTAGGGAGGCGTCCTCTCATGAATTATTCCATGTTCCTCACAGAACGCAATGAATACATTAGAAAAATACTCTCCACCGCGATCAGACCTAACTCTTTTGATCTATCTCTCAAGTTGATTTTCTACCTCAGCTTTATAGAATTTAAAGTACTGTAACGCTAATAAATGTAGCAAAATCTAATAGAATCATCTATTAAAGTCATGAAGTGCTTTTTACCACCTTTTGTCAACACGCCATTCATCTCGCACAGATCGGAATGAATTATGTCTAGAGGTGCCAAGTTCCTCGCCTCAGCCGCGAAATGAGGCTTGCGAGGTTGTTTTGATTCAACACACACATGACACTTAGAATTTTTTACTAAGGTGAATCTTGGAATTAAACTCAGGTTTGCAAGACGCATCATACAACCAAAATTAACATGACAGAGTCGCGAATGACAAACATTAGATTCATTATTAACGTTTGCAGCGTGGTTCACAACTTTATTACAATTGTCTGACAAAGAAAAGCGGAACAAGCCTCCGCTATCATAACCTTTTCCAATAAAACTTCCAAATTTAGAGATTACACATTTATTGGATTCAAAGACTAACTTAAAGCCGTCTCTACATAGAAGAGACCCGCTGACTAAGTTCTTTTTGATGGTGGGGACATGCTGCACGTTCTTCAGTCGAACGGTCTTTCCCGAAGTAAGCTTCAGATCGACCGAACTAGCACCAAGAACACGCACATGTGATCCATTCCCCATCAACAAGCAGGAAGACCCGCCTGCCTGGTAAGAAGAAAACAAGGAAATGTCAGCACAAACATGAATATTAGCACCAGTGTCAATCCACCAATCGGGTGAATGACATATTGAAAGAACTGTAGGTAAAAGATTACCGTACCCCGACGTTCCACCAGTCTCACTAACAACCATGTTGGCACTGCCACCATTGCCGCCATTGTTCTTGTCCTTGCGGTGCGTGCACTTTGCAGCAAAGTGGTCTGGGCTACCACAACAATAACAATGCCCCATTGGCGGTTTCTTCTTCTTCTTGAACTGAGCCGTGTGATTAGCCTTTGTTTGGTTCTGTTGCGGCTTGTTCTTCTTTTTGTTGGATGCATTGAAGTTCTTCTTTTGCACCAAGTTGGCACTAGAAGATCCAGCAATCCCTTGACCACGTTGGTCTTTTGCCCTCGCCTTCTCTTTCACATCAAGAGTGCCGATGAGATCGACAATAGTAAACTATTGTCTCTTGTGTTTTAGAGAGGTCACAAAATCCTTCCAAGAAGGTGGCAACTTGGAGATAATACCTCTAGCCACAAACTTGTCAGGCAACAGACATGGAGCATCCTTGCTATAGTTCTCAAGATCTCTAGCCAGCGCCTGGATCTCATGGGCCTGCTTTACCTTAGGACGGTCTTCAACCATCTTGTAGTCATAGAGCTGCTCCATGACATATAGCTTGCCACCAGCATCAGAGACCCCAAACTTAGCCTCAAGCGCATCCCAAACATCTTTGCCACTCGGCAGCAAGAGGTACGTGTCCACAAGGCTTTCAGCGAGGACACTCATGATGGCACCTCTAAACAGGTGTCACACCCCAAAATTTTTGGATTTTGGGATGTGTTTTGTTATCATAATTAATATAATGATTTTCTCAATTTTCTAAAATTTTCCCAAGCTTTATACAATTAACAGGGAATTTAGTACAGGAAAAACAAATTTTCCTAAATTAAAATAAAACAATGCAGGTTTAACATTGTGTGCTATGCATTCATGCCGGTTGCATTTAGTGGTTTTATGCGTGTAAAGTTTCTAAAATGCGTTTATGAGCCTCATATGAAGTTTCCAGATTTTTCTAGGATTTATTCCTATTTTCCTTTAGCTAATTCCAATTTTTGGAAGGTGCTAAAATCTTTTTCATGAGCTCCAAATATTTTACTCAGGTTCCTCATGTCCAACTCTAACTCTGGGATGTTTCATGGAATTTTTGGAGTATTTTTCGTGGCTCAAATGATTTATCTAGATTTTTTTGGATATTTCATTACACGGTAAAGTATTTCTGTAATTAAAAAGGAAAAGAAAAACCCAAATCCATCCCGGGCCGAAACCTAGCCCAAACCTCCAACCTAACCTGACCCATCCCCTCTTCCGGCCCAGTCCGCTTTTGCCCCCTGATCTCTCCCTTTGGTCCGCTTCTGCCCCTCCTCTTTCCTTCCCTCGCAGCCCAACTCCCTCGGCCCAGGTCCCCTCTCCCCCGCCAGCTCGGCCCACTCCGCGTCTTCACCTCCATCCCGGCCCTACAGGCCTACCCCTTCTCCACCCCCGCTCCGACCCAGCCAGCCGCTCACGCGTGCCCGCAGCGCCCCTGCCTTACCAGCGGTCAGCGCCACCGCGCCGCCGTGATTCCCGCCGCCGCCGCCGCCACGTTTTCCTTTCTCGGCGTCCGCGCCCCCTATAATGCTTACGTGACTCGATGCCGCCCGAGCCCCCTGCCCTAGCCGCCCTCCCCGCTCGCGCCCACTCCTCGCTCACGGCGCCGCCGCCGCTCGCCTCCTCTCTGCTGTCTCAAGGAAGGAGATGATGACTTTGCGTTTAGGCGCCTGGAGAATCGCGTAAATATTAGATCTAAGCCTGTGTCTTGGCGATTTCTCAGAAAACCCCCTAGCGAATCCCACCATTTGCACTTAAACCCAACCCGAGCAATTTTTACAGATCTAACCCTATGTTTCATCCTTTTCGCGCCCACTATTCAGTGTGTCTTGCGAATCTCCTTTGCTAACCCATGTAGTCTACAGTTAATTGCAATCAAGTCCCTGCAGTCTTGTTTGGGCTCTAGTTTCCGCGTTTTAGCTCCGTTTCAACTCATTCAAGTTGTGTTAGATTCATATTAACATGAACTACGTGTTAGCACTGTTATTTACCATGTCATTTATTTCTAAATTTTATTTAACATTAATTTGATTAAAGGCTACTTTAATGTATTTTTCTAATTTAAAATATAATTAAGGTTTAAACTCGGTTTACATGTTAACTATTAATTTGATTAATACTATTCAGTGAGTTTTATAAATAGAAGTTGACTAGGTTATATCTCGATTTTCATAAATAATATTAACATGACTAATTTTTATGATAACTAGCTTTTCTAACTTAAAAGCAAATTAGAGTTAAACTTCGGCTTTTTATAAGTAAATGTTAATCTGATTAATATCAATAAAATGTGTTTTAAATAATAATATGACTAGTTCAACTCGAGATATAAAGTTAGTCGATTAGGTGCTCTCACATATTTTATTTCAAGTTAACATTTAATTTGGCATAATTTTACATAAACAATTATGAATAACATGTGATTAGATTCCACCTCGGTTTTATAAATTCAAATATAATATTGAATTAATTATAACATAAGGTGTTTCTCTGAAATATCCTTTATATTATTTTAATTAATTAAAATAAATGAAGTATATAGTCTTTTATTTTCTTTTTATAATTTAAATCTTCCGATAGTTGTATCTTTTCAACCGTTGCTCCGTTTTCAACGATTCTTGCGCTCACGTGATCATAGCCTCGAGCCCCATCCTTTAGTGCGCTCTTTTAAAGCTTTTATTTATTTTGATTGATGTACTGTTCTTAGTTGTATATTGTTTGCTTGCTTGTTTAGATGCATGTTGTGCTCGTTGGTCGCTACGAGTAGAAGAACGTCATCGAAAGGTTTCAAGCAGAACAGTTTGTAGATCAAGAGTTGAAGACTAAGAGTAATTATAATGGATTTGAGGCAAGTTATAGCACGGACAATCCTTGCTACCTAAACACATCTTTTATATTCATTTACTTTCATATGCATGTGTCTAAATTGATGTCCCATTAAGGTTGTACCTAGTTTTGTATATCCTGTACCTTGATAACCTTGGGCTTATGCATATGGGTAGAATCTTTGCTAGGCGCAGCTACTGTCACCAATGTTTAAATATTAATCTTGATCTAATAGTTCACTATAACGATAATGATAAAACCTGTTTTTTTTAGCAACATGGTTTAGGGAACTGGGGCATGTGCTGTGTGCTTTGATCCAGTGTCTCTCCCTAAGGTCTGGTTCTTAAAGCAGCAACCCAGGAGCCTGTCGCCACCGCTAGAACTATTATGGCTCTGGTCTTGGTCAAGTAACTTGTACGGCTCTAGCTTGCCAGTGGTTACCATTGGGGCCAACGGCGTTAGTGGACACAAGGTGAAAGGGTGTTTTCGGATTCCACCGAGGACGGGCGATCCGTCGACTAGGTCACGTTAGACCCAGTCCTGTGTTGGGAGTCCCTGTGATGGGGAACTCCACACGTTGCACATGGATGGGTGTGATGCCCGCACTCTGGACGCCATCGACCCCCACTATGGTGTGTCTCCGTAGGCGTACGTCGATCTCGGTGCCTATGGTTTCACCGCCTTGTTAAACTAGCGGCTACTGTCTTGTTAGGGTGTCTTGTGATAAACCTCGTAGCGTCCCTGTGCAATCACACCTCGGAAGTGTTGATGTGCGTGGTTGGGTGCAAAGTTCCTCTAAACTTTTACGCGACTGGTGGGTAAAGGGCGAAACCTCTGCAGAGTGTATAATCTATCATGATAGCCTTGCTCAGGGTCACGAGCGGCCTGGATCTTTTTTTATTAGAAGATGATGTTTATTCATGATTAATGGCACTTATACTTTATTCATTGGGGTGCAACTGGGTTTCATTCACTTGTAGTAACTTGGTTAATGATAAAATGAACCAACTAACAGTTGCTAAAGCAGTTCAGCCATGTCTAGCCGTATTTTGAGCCTTCATATACCCGTGCTATACTTGCTAAGTAAATGTTTTACTTACACTTGCCATTATTCAACAAGATCCCGGACGGGTAACAGATGGATCAATGATTAAGACAGTTACTGAGTTTCCTGAGGATTTTCCATTACTTTTGAGCTGTGGTCAACTAGTCGGTGTCCCTGTGGACTTGAGGCTCTACCTGTCGAGAGAGTTAATGCATAGACTTCCGCTATGTTTTATTTAGGTAAACTCTGATTTAAAATGTTTTATTCGAGCATATGTACTCTGATTTCCATATTTGTAAGCTGTATGTGTTCTGTGGACATCCTGGGCACACATATGGCAGCATTAGGGTTTATGTGTAAATCCGGGTGTGACAACAGGTTATCGGCCGCCACGAAAGCCCGCTCCTCCTCTAGAGTGAACTGTTCGGGCTTCCCCTGTATGACATGCATGATGTTCATCGCTGTCAACCACAGCGTGACCCTCTCGCGCCAACGTTTGTAATTAGACCCATCGAAAACATTTGGTTTGATTGATGCGACAAAACCAGCTACCGAAAGCCTATTATTAACATAAGGTTTTTGGATTGTCAGAAATTTAGGCATCATTCGGTATATTTTAATTCCAGAAATTAGCAACAAATTAATGACTATAATGAATGATCCAGTGATAACAAAACATGTGCGAGCGTTCAAGTTAAATCTCCTAAATAACATGAACAACATGAGAAACCGAAACTAGAACAAAGCGATGTTCAGGATGTACCCGGAGGCGGGGTCGGTACCGGAGGCACCGGATGCACCGTCACCAGCTGGAGGAATAGTGTTAACCATCCTTGACTGGCCTTGCTCGAAGTAGTCGATCTGATTCGGTGCAGTGGCGAGTCGTAGCAGTGAAGTCCCTCGAACGGCCACCGGGACGTAGTCGTTCGCGTGAGGAAGATAGTCACCAGGAAGTAGTCGTTCTGGTTGACGAAGCCGACCACCAGGAAGTAGTCGTTCGGGTTGACGCGGCCGGACACCATGAAGTAGTCGTTCACAGCAGTGAGCAGTCGCGTACTCGTACGCTCCCCAAAAACCTTATCGCCTGCCTATCCCGAGCAGGATCTGAAGGCAGGGAGGGTTCGGAGGCTTCTGCTCACGCAAGCAATGTGCGCGCAAGGCTTGCGTCGGGAATGCAAGAGAGCAGCAGAACAACAGATGGAGAAAGTGAGAGGTCTCCTGAAAGGAGTATCAGAGAGGGCCTGGGAGAGTGTGTCCTGGCTGTGGAAGAGAGCCCCTCTTATATAGGCGACCAGAGTAGGAGGGGGATGAACCTGGACACTGCTTGGAGACAGCAATGGGCATAATGACTTCAGTTACTGGTCAGCCCAATAATGCCATTAAACGTCATCCGTTACTCTTAGCCATCAAATCGGCCGTTACTGGTAACGTTTAAGACTCAATCAATGTCATTTGTGGCAAAAGGTTCATCACACAGCACACGGCGAGCGAGCGCGCGTGTGGCACGCCCTTCTCCTTTTACCAAATTCACAAGTGGTCCACAGTTGGTCCACTATATAAGTTGGTTAGGATTCCCGTTGACTCTCCATCCGGGATTTAATTCCCTAGCATTTATTAGTGGACCTTTAATTCTTTGATTAATTGAGACTTAAATGGGCCAATGCCAATTAATCTAACAGCTGCTTGCAGCTGCATCTCGGAGGAGGTGAAACTGAGGGCTTGATTACGGTGAAACTGAGGGCAGGGTTTAGTATCCACCGTGAGGCTGTGCATCAGGCCCACCATAAGTTTTTGAATTTACTGTCCTGAATACTGGGCATCCAATTTCCTCAAATTCCAAGAATTACGGTGCCAGTCTGATCGTCAATGGACACAACTGTGCTGCCAGTCAAGTTGCCTGCTGATGTTTCATGCAAAAAAAAAATCTAACCTTTTTTTCTGTATTATCTGTCATTTTAGAATTTTAGGCTGCTGTTGTATCTGGTTTATGACACCATTAGGGCAAATTGAATCTGTAATCTAGGGAAGGGAGTGGTCTACTTAAGAAGATTCTGGCAATTTGATCTGACATGTTTGCATTATTGAAAAGCAGGTTCAGGTAGTAGAATCTTCTCTCCTCATTTTTTTGTTCAAATTTCTGTCAGGTATTACTGAATTCTGTCAGGCGTCTACTAAAATTTCAGCATTTTGGCGAGGCATGAAAAAAACAATTTGTAATGTTTAAATTTTAGTGGTACCTACAGTCCAGAATGTGTGTTTGATTAGGTGCAGGTTGACAGTTTTTCAGCTTGATCAGTTAGTTTTTGGTATTGTTGGATGTGAGCTAGGGGTTATGATTGAAAGGATATATTGTGGATGTCATAGGCGGAATAGCCATTTTCGTCCTTGAACTATCAGCCGAAGCTCAATTTCATCCCTAAACTACTAAAATGACCAATTCAGTCCTTCAACTTTTCCATATGACTCGTTTTCGTCCTTTGTCCTACATGTCATGCCACGTTGGCATGCTTAGTCAACACTCATGTAGCTAAGTTTTGTAAAATACCCTTTTCTACCCACTAGATGATGCATATGTTTGTATTTTTCTACTGTAATTGCTTGTGATATATGGCTAATATTGTAATGTTTGTTTGTTATCAAATGATAATGAATACAACCATATCTATTAACATAATAAAAATAATTTTCATACAATGCTTATGATTAAAAGTGATATGTCATGAGAATGTTTAATATAAATGATGTTTGTTTGTTATCAAATGATGATGAATACAACCATATCTATTCACATAATAAAAATAATTTTCATACAATGCTTATGATTAAAGGTGATATTCCATGAGAATGTTTAATATAGATGACTTTTGTAATGCACTGGAGACTCAAAATGATATCTAACTGACTGGGTGTTGACATGGCATTCTAACGTGGCGCGACACATAGGACGGAGGACGAAAATGAGCTGTGCAAGAAAGTTTGAGGACTAAAATGGTCATTTTGGTAGTTCAGGGACGAAATTGAGCTTTGGTCGATACTTCGAGGACGAAAATGGCTATTCTGCCGATGTCATACATTCATTTCAGCTAGATATTCTGATCAAACATGATACATTACTGATCCAAAGTAGGACCATCGCTGCATTGATGTTTTGATCGTGCTCTCCATTTAAGCAAGGAAGCATCAAAGTTGAGACGTATTGAGCCACCTTACCTTAACCAAAGATGGCCATCTTGGTCGCAAACAGGGTGATCATTTCTTGAAATCTAATGATTTTTGGAATTTTGTCTATCAAAGGTGAATGGAGGAAGTATTTTCTTAAATTTAATCTCTATATGATATGACAATATGAGTTACACTATGTCAAATTGTTACCGTTTGCATTTTCCGTTGGATGTTATATGACTAACCTCTAATATTTAACATGATTTATCTTGCTATTAATGGTATTTTTCTGTTAAGGTTACTAACGCAAAAAATATGAATTTTCTTTTTCTATTGTGTAACTATTTCAAAGGAGTTTTGTACTGTTGCGAGAGGATTCTACAGGATCATGCTTTCTTTGTGTCCTTTTGCTGTTGTGGTAGGATTTTGTTCCCCAGAGGCAACTATATATTGAGCTAGCTTATACATTGTCAACATATACAATTTTGCAAATGGTCTTGGGTAAATTGGTGACATTTGCTCTGCTCTGGTTTCCCTCCGAGAATGGGCCCATGTTATTTGGTACTGCTCGGCATGTGTATTTTTTCTCATGGTCACTGTTTAAACGGTTAACAGGTGGATTGCAGAGAAGTTATATGCATAAAGTTAGTTTACTGAATACGGAAAATGAGGTAGACAAGATTCTCAATTCTTTGAGTTTGCTTCTTGAATAATTGATTTGTGGCCCAGTAATTTTGATCATTGGTTTTCAAAATCCGCTAACCAGTGAGGGTGAATGGATGGACGACCACAAGAATGTGGGGGGAGACTTGGAGAGCATACGAGGAAGCTGCCTACCTCCTCGACATGGCCAAGAACTCCTTCAGGATCTCCAAGAGGTGTGAGCCCGCTGCTACCCTACCACATTCCTTTTTAATCTCACCTCCATATCTCCTCTACTCTATGTCTCATCTAGATGACACCCCATCATTTATCTGCCCTTCAAACAAGTTGAATTTTAACCAAACCCCCTGGTAACTTCAGAGCTACCAGCCATCTTTAAACATCTGAATTTGAATATGATGTGGACAAATGTCACAATTGTATGTGTGTATCACAAAAAAAATATTTGAGTGCAGGTGTCCTTCATCTTTTTGTCTAGAAGAGGGACCTGGCGCAGGAATTGTTCAAAAATTTTTGTTGCCGTTCAAGAGAGAGAGTGTGTAATAAAGCTGAAAGTGCATCTAGGCACTTAATCAATTTTAGTGATTAATAACAATAGAAATTTGGATATAATGATTTGAATGAGTTTTGTAGGAATAAAATGTAAAAGAAAAGAAGAGAAAAGATGAATGGAAGGTCCCCAAATACTATTTGTATGGTGGTGGATTCATTTGAAGGATTTCAATTAATTTATGGTTTGAATTTGAGTATAGGACCGTCGTACTATCAAGAGGGATGTGTTTGATTATTCTTGCATGTTAAAGTGCTTAACTTGAGATGACAATCACCCATGAGAGACACAAAACCTTCACTGACAAATCAGTCACAGTTTTTAGCACGGTCGGAACTTCGGCCAGAAGATCCGATCAAAAATTCTGGCCTGCTCGATCTTGATTTATTCTAGGTCGGAAAATCCTAAGTATGTGTCGGATCTTGCATTGGATCTTGCATCGGAAGATCCTAAGCATGTGTTGGAACTTACAAGACTTAGCCATTTTTCAGCCTTTGGGAGGTGTTCTGTGCAAGTTCGGACCCTATGGCTGGAAGATCCGACCGGAAGTTTCGGTCGGCTCTATCTTGAGTTTTTCTGGGTCGGATGATCCTATGTGAGCCGAAAGATCCGATACTCTGTCGGAAGATCTAATGACTGGAAATTTTCTGGGATTTTCTAACATTGTTGTGTAACTTTTCGGAAGATCCGACCCATGGTTGGAAGATCCGGTACCCCTTCGCAGAGCACATAACGGTCACTTTTTGTGGTTTGATATATATACCCCTTCACCCACCTCTTCATTTGCTGCAGCTTCTCACGACCTAACACACCACTTGAGCATTCATTTCACTCCCATACTCCTTCCCAAGCTTGATTCTAGCAAGGATTCACCTAGGGTTTGAGTGTGAGTGAAGATTCGAGGTGTGAGGCAAGGGCACTTTGTGAGCTTCCATTCGTTCATCTCTTAAGCACTTGAAGCGACTTTGGTTCATCGACTCGCGTTTGTTACTCTTGGAGCATTGCTCCCAGACGATTAGAGGTGCCGGTGAGCTCCCATTCCTTTGTGGTTTGAGCCTCGGAAGTTTGTATTACCCCTCTCTTTGTGAGAGCCAATAGTAAGTAACTCGATCCTCCTTTGTGGTTGATTGAGGGGCTAGTGTGACAGCCCGACTCTTTGTGAGCATCTCAACGGAGATGTAGCTCCTCTGTGGAGTGAACTTCGGAAGTAAATTCTTTGTCTCCTTGTGCTCACTTGTGTTTATTGTTATTCTTGCTTGATTTAACCCCATCTACTTGTTAATTGTTATATGCTTGTGTTGATCATATATAGAAGATTATTTGCATCATTTGTCAACTTTCTATTCAAGTAGAATCGTCAAAAGGTCGGTAGAATTCAAATCATGAAGTAAGTTTCATACCCCGTCGGAAGATCCTACAGTGTCGGATCTTCCTGTCCGAAAGATCCGAGACTGCGTCGGATCATCCGACATCTGAAAGTTTTTCAATTTTTTTGCAGAATTTTATTACAAGCCTATTCACCCTCTCTAGGCCTAGTGTTGGTCCTTTCAATTGGTATCAGAGCTTAATCCCTTGATTAAGGCTTAACTGCTAAGGGAAAAACACTATGGCAACTCCGGGGAACAACTCCGGTGTCGGTGCTTCCGCGGTCAAGGAAGATCCTCTATTGATTGTTGATACAAGTTCAACTACGGATGATCTTGCCATAAGCGATGTTGATGAAAGCTTAAATGAAGAAGAAAAGAAGAAGAAGGAGAGAAGAGAGAAGATGAAGAAGAAAATTCAAGAGAAAGCCGATAAGAAGGCTCAAAAACTTCTCAAGAAGAAGTGGAAGGAGAAAGAAGTCCTTGATGGACGTCATTTCGTGTCTCATACCTATGAGAGCTCCTCTTCTTAAAAATCTTTTGATCCTTCTAACCTTGCTTTCACATCAGTTCCAATGGGCAAAGTCCCTCACTTTGATGGGAGTGACTATGCTCGTTGGAGTGATGATATGAAAATTTATTTATACGGTCTTCATCCTTCTCTTTGGATCATTGTGGTTGTAGGTGTTGAAAAGAGTGCAAGCCAAGACGTGAGCATGAGCATGACTTCTTCCACAACGCTCAAGCCGTGATGGAGCTTAGGAGCTCTCTAAGCCCCTATGAGTACAACAGATAAGAGGGCTTGAAGTTGCGAAGGACATTTGGGACACTCTCCAATTGCCTCATGAAGGAACGGATGTGGTCAAGGAAGGCAAGATTGATCTTCTTCAAGGAGAATTACAAGCTTTTGTCATGAAGAAGGACAAGACTCTTCAAGAGATGATGATCTGTTGAAGCTTCTCATGACCAAAATAAGAATGCTTGGTAGCAAAGATTGGGATGAACACAAAGTCACCAAGAAGATGCTTAGGGCATATGCACCAAAGAACCCAATGTTAGCCACCATGATTAGAGACAAGAGCAAGTTCAAGAAAATGCTACCAATGGAGTTGTTCAACAAATTGCAATACCATGAAATGAACAACATGGATGTAGCCAGGTAAATTGAGCCAAATGAAGTCAATGCTATTGCTCTCAAGGCCGAACCAAGCAAGAAAGTTGAGTCTAGAGAGAAGCCATCAATATCTAAGAAGAAGGACAACTCAACTGAAAATGATAGAATCGATGAAGAAACCGCTATGATGGTGAAGAACTTCAAGAGGTTCATGAAGAGACGAAGTGACAAGAAGCCCGTCTCTCAAAGAAGATGCTATGAATGTGGGGAAAAAATGCCACTACATTGCTGATTGCCCCCATAAGAAGAATGACAATGATGACAAGAAGTCAAAGGACAAGCACCTTGAGAAAGAGAAGAAGTACAAGGAGAAGAGCAAAGAGTACAAGAAAATGAATGTATTTTCTCATGTTGGTGAAGGTTTGGATTCTAGTGATGATTCCGACAATGAAGAAGCGTCAACTCTTGCCATTCAAGCCTCTAGACCAACACCAAGGCTCTTCAACAACTACTATGATAGTGATGATGATTCTCCCATGCGCCTCATGGCTCAAGGGACAAAGGTACTAA
Source organism: Echinochloa phyllopogon (assembly GCA_033239725.1). Classification (NCBI taxonomy): domain Eukaryota; kingdom Viridiplantae; phylum Streptophyta; class Magnoliopsida; order Poales; family Poaceae; genus Echinochloa; species Echinochloa phyllopogon. The sequence continues at coordinate 30,604,509 of BTCW01000014.1, read as the reverse complement.
ATGTCTCCCCTCCTCCATCATCCACCCCCATAACATCTAGAGACATAGAAAATGACTTAGATGAAGAGGAAGCCGAACATGAGAGAAACATGATAAAAGAATTTGGCAAAATGGACTATAAACAAATTGGAAAAGAGAAAAGAGTCTCTTGATAGGCAAGAGAAATTGCTCATCCTTGAGAAGGAGAGAAATCTTTCCCTAGAGGAGACTCTAGTTGAGGAGAAGGTTAAGGTTGAGAAGTTGACATGTCACTTGTCACTTACCAATGACTCACATGAGAGGATGTCTAAGGAGTTATCCTTGGCAAATGACTCTCTAGCCAACCTAAAGAATGCACATAGTGAGCTTCAAAAAAGGCATTCAAGCCTAGAGATCAAATACCAAGATCTAGAAGTTAACTTTGGCACTATTTAGGAAAGCACCAAAACCAACTCCAAGACAACTCTTGATTCCAATGTCTCCACTAGTGAAGGTTGCTCAAGATGTTATAAATTTGATGTAAATGCTTGTGCTACTAACCTTTATAAGCTAGAAGAGGAAGTCAAAGCTTTGGTTAAGCTTTTTTTGGCTTTGGCTTTTGAAAAAAATCAGTAGCCCAACCAAAGGGGTTGGCTGTCAATAAAAGCCAAAGTCAAAAGCAGCTTTTGCTAGTTCATTTCTGAAAGCAGGTATGGAGGTGCTTTTTTGGGCTTTGGCTTTCACAAGTTTGAAGAAATTACCTACATACATATATGTATGTATATATATACATAATATATGATATTTATATATATATATCTTATATATAGATATATGTATGTATATGTGTATATGTATATATATATGTATACATGTATAAGATATATCTTATATATATTATGTGCTTATTTATTTATTTATTAATTTATATGTGTATCTTATATATATGTTATATGTATAAGATATATATATATTTTATTCATATGTATATATATGTATACGTATATATATTTATCTATTTATTTATATATATGTATATATATCTTATATTATATATATGATATAAATAAATATATAAATATAAAATATATTATACATATAAAATTGTGAACAACTATGTATATATTTAGTTTTATGTATATATAAATACATATATATGTATATATGTACGTATATATACATGACAAGTAGGGTCTGCTAGTAAGTTTTGAAAAAACCACAATTGTTTTACCAAACGACTTTCAGCTTTCTCACAGCTCATAGCATACAACAGCTTTTTTCAGAGCCCACAGCCCACAGCAGCTTTTTCCACAGCCACAGCCCAACCAAACACACCCTAAAGATGCTCAAATCTAGGAGTTGACCAAGGCAATTAGCAAAGACAATGTCAAAGGTAAGAGTGAGTTCGAGTCTCCACCGGCATATAAAGCCGGAAGATATTCTAGTATCAAGGATGAACTCGGATTCACTAGAGGTGGAAAAGCCAATGATACTAGGACATTGAAAGGTCATGAAGTACCATTGTTCAACAAAGGAGCCAACTTGGAGATTGGCCAGGCGCACGACAGTGTAGGCGGCAGCCGTGTATCCGGTTTGGCCAGGCGCACAACAGTGTAGGTGGCAGTCGTGGCCCAGCGGGAGCACGGTTTGGCCAGGCGCACGATAGTGTAGGCGGCAGCCGTGCACGCGGTTTGGCTAGGCGCACAACAGTGGAAGCGGCAGCCATGCACATCCAAATTATCCCACCTCGCTTAGCGAAGGAGGAGGAAGCCACCTTAAAAGGAAGAGCCACCATTCCCCTATCAGACTAGTCTTTTAGGGAGATTGAGCCTTTCCTTTAGTGGGTGTGCCTAAGAACTGTTGGGGGCCGGGCAACCTTAATTTGTTGGGCCTCGGCCAACCCCACGACTGGGCCGGTTGCATCATTTGGTATCCAGAGACAGGTTTACCGTCAGGTATATCCATCCTTTCGCCTTCATCCTATAGTCCAGAAAATTGCCCTACAAAAAAAAATTGGTTTGTTCATCGTATAGTCCAGAAAATTGCCCTACAAAAAGTGGTATTCAAAGACAGGTTTACCGTCAGGTTCGTCCTTTCGACTTTTTCCTATAGTCCAGAAAATAGCCCTAAAAAAATTCCACTGTCCTAGTACCCTTTTAGCCTTTGCAATTTCGTTTCAGATTCGCTTTGTTGAGTTTGTGTCTGTGGTCGAGTCTTGTTGTTGGTATTAAGTCGTGTTCGTCATCATAGTTCAATCGCCCATTGTTGTGCATTGTTTGTTTCCACCGCTATCCCATCCACCATTACCAGATTACAAGTCGTTCCACCCCCATAGCTCAACTTGCCCTCGCTAGCCGCCTTGCGTGAACTCCTGTCGTGCAAGCCCTAGATAGGTTGCGAGCCGTCGTGTGTCCATCGCCTTGCATCGCAGCCCTTTCTGGTTCATCTTGCATACCCTAACCGCCGCCGCGCATCCTACTGAATTGAGCCTCCAGAGAACCACATCGTGGGCCTCCCGAAAACCATAACTTGAGGTACCTTCAGTAAAACAGGCATAACTTTTCGCTCGGTGCTCCATTTTGGCTCAATTTTTTACAGCAACTTCATGACTCAATTGTGAGGGGACCCAAACTGGGCTTTGCCCTGTTTGCCCAAACTGGGCTTTGCCCTATTTGCCCAAGTCAGAAAATTCAAAAATAATCAGGAAGATAAAGAAAAAAATTGATCAAGTTGTTTTAGGGTTTTCAGCGTTTGTTCCTGAATTTCCCTAGGCCGCATCTCACCTCAAAAAAGGGTGCAAATTTGTGTGCTTGGAGCTTTTGGTATCCCTGTTAAGAGAAAAATATAAAAAAATAGTTGAAAAAAATAAAAAACTCATGATTCCTACTAGTCCGGAGGTTTTGGGGGGGAATTCCTGAAAAGATTACAAACAATTGCATAGAGTGTTGTTTTGCTTGTCCTGTGAGATTTTTCCATTGTTTCTTGTTCCAACTTGTTGTGCTACATCTAGGACATGTCTAAGCCAGCAATTGTGACTTGTACTTTGGATACTTATTGAACTTTGCTATTCTGCATTCGTTATTTGCTACTCCTTGCTACATATTGTGCCTTCCCAAAGCTCCACATACACAAGCACAAGAAATATATGGATGAAGAGTTGTGCAAGCTTGACAAGAGGCAAAAGGACCTTCTAGATCACTATCAGTTGTCTCACTCTCCCATCCATGAACCTAGAGAGTTCTCTTCTTCCCCTCAGTTCTATAATCCTTGGGAGGATAATCCTCAAGAGTATGTCTTTGGAGCCTCTCAACAAGTTGATGATAATGTGGATGACATTGTCGAAGAACAAGGTGAAGACACCGACCACAAAGGATCCTATCATAGTGAGCCCGAAGACGACGACAATGGTAATGGTGAGGATGATAATGGTGTAGACAGTGACGAAGATGATAATGATGATGATGGTGATGACGAAGATGATGACTAGCTCCCTTTTTGGTCTTTGATGACAAAGGGGGAGTGAATTTGGGCCTTTGGAGACCCCTCACATTTTCATTATCTATCTTTTATTCATGTTCTAGCTTGTGGACTCGTAAGAACTTGAATTTGTGTTATGTGTGCCAATTGAGAACCTTTTTTCTGTAAGACTTATTTATGGTTAATGCTAGTGTAATGCTAGTGTGATGAATCGATCGGGATGCGATGAGTGCAAAGATTTGGGCTAATCCCTTTCAGGTCTTGGAGAGAATATCCTAAGACCGATCGATTTTTCTCCAGGATAGTGATGAGTTGCTGGGTTTCTACCTCGGAGAGTTTATCACTAATGATCACTGGAGTTTGCTTATCCCCAAAGAGGAAAGCATACCTAAGTCCAGGCGGAAGAGGTTTGAGCTCGATTGGAGATGGTTTTGGAGTTTCGTTTGTATCAAGCTCAATCGGAGGATGAGTTTCCTCCTCCTCCGTAAAGAATGGAATATCCTCTTCTGGAATAGGTTGTTCGAGGTCTAGCAAAGAAGCTGACCTGACTTCCTCTAACGGGTCAGGATCGGGGTCTGCCTCTATTGGAGTATTCAAAGATTGGGCATAGGAGACAGGGATAAGTTCTTTGCCGATCCTAAGCTCTACTAGCTGGTTTATTGGTGCTTTTTCCAGAATCTTCAAGTTTGGCCTGCCTATGAAGATGGGATGTGTGGTAGTGCTAGGTAGGTCGAAGATGTGAAAATCCATGAAGAGTTCAGGATCGTTGACCTTAACGGGTGTGACCCGTAAGATCCCCAAACAGTCCAGGATTCTTCCTGAAGTAAACTTAAGTCGTTTTTGAGAAAACGACCATGAGTTATCAGGGAATTCGGTTCGCACCAAAGAGCTAGAGATTATGTTGATTCCGAGGCTCGGGTCGTACCCAATTTCTCGGTCAAGGCCCATGATCTCACGGAATATCCGTTTGGTTTTTCTGGGCATCTTCACCACCTCGGTCGAGGCTTCGACCTCATCTAGCCACTCCCGACTCATGATAGCAGAGAGACGTCCCAGGTACTCCCGCTGGTATTCCAATTCTTCTTTGTTGGGGGCCTGATCCTTTTGCTCTACACATCGTTCCCGTGGGAAACTTGTTGCACTCCCGATGTCTTCGAATAGATCATCGTCAAAATCATAAAGAGTGGTGTAGAGTGAATCATAATGGTCTGGGCTAGAATATGGTTGTGGTTCGAAATGAGCTTCAGGTTCTGATGGACTGGAAGAGCTAATGGATTTGGATTGGACTGGTATTGGCTCTTTAGGTTCAGGTTCAGGCTACTTCTCTTCTTCATCGGGGAGTTCATCATAGATTCCAGTGTAGGGGGTGTTGTCTAGGATACGGTCCAGGACTACCCTCGCTCCACTAGGAACCAAATGAAAGAACGACCCTCCAGAAGCAGAGTCCAAGAAAGTGGTGGCTACGGGACAGAGGCCAAGGCTGAAGTGTTGTAAAACAACAGGTTCTGGTAGGCTTAGGTCCGGTTCTGAGGCCAGTATTTGCTTGAAATGAGCCCAGGCAGCTCCTAACGATTCTCCCTTTAATTGCTTAAAGTTAATGATTTCCGCTCGGAGACTGGCTACCTTGGAGACTGGGAAGAAGTTTAGGCAGAATTTTTCCTTGAGAACTTCCCAGCTCCCGTCCATAGTACTGACAGCTAGAGAATACCATTTCTTTGCTCCTCCCGCTAGTGAAAATGGGAATAGCTTCCATTTGAGTGTCTCTTGTGTCATGCCCGCAATGGTCAGGCATGAGCAGAGTTGCTCAAACTCGCGCAAATGCGAGTATGGACTCTCGGCCTTCGTTCCTGAGAACGATTGCTCACGAACCATGGCTATGAAGCCGGGACGTAGCTCATAGCCGGGTGTGGATATGGGATGTGATGATGGTGGTGGCTCCAAACAATCGCCCGTTGGAGCCGAGTGTTGACGTAAGGTGAGAGTGGAATCCATATGATGGATGGTGGTAGGATACACGAACAACTTGGGTTCAGAATCAGAACAGCTACCGTTCCCCGGCAACGGTGCCAGAAAGCTTGTTGGCACTCCTTACGGCCTACAGATAAATCCACAAGCGGACGGATACCGATGTAGCTTTCACTCGAGAGTATTCCAAGGTATCGATTTCCACGGAGAATGAGAAGTGGACTGATTCTAAGCTAAGTTGTCCTAGGTAGATGGAATGGAGTGAATGGTATGGATGAGGTGGATGACAACAACAAAGAGAAGAGGAGTGATAGGAGGGTAGAGAGGGTACGAGTCTGGTAGAGGTATTCTACTGATTGATCGAGCAGATCAGAGGATACAGATAGATACTTGCTTCGGGATAAGGGAACCGGTGGACACACAGAAAGGGATGAGAAGGGGTGCCACTATTTCCCAACTGAGGAATCCTACGGACCGGAACTAACGTGATGGGCTACAAAGACCGGAAGGGCTGTCACCACCTTACGGCTACCACCTCCGTTGCGACGGGAATAAACTAAGTTAGTCTCAAGTATAGGCACCACGCCTACACTAGTCAACTAATACTTATCTCCTATAGAAAGATAAGCACCCAAGGTAAGCAACCAGTATACAGTTATACCAATCAACTAAGCATTGAACGAAGAACCAGCAAGCATATAAAAGTAAGAACTGAATGCTCAATTAATCAGAGAGAGATACAAGAGTTACCAGACATGACCCGGATGTTACTCGAAGTGAAGCTGCATCCGTAGAGGTACAGCGGGAAGAGGGGCCGACACTTCGGCTCCTCTCCGGGACGCTCACCTCTCCTCTCTCCCCATCTCTACTGATACAAGTGGAGAACTAACAGTGCTTCGCCTGCACTCTACTCTTGTGTTGTGTCTTTTGCAGGTGAAACCGGGCCTCTATTTATAGCAAGGAAGGATGGTGGAGGCAGAGTAGCAGCCAAGGCAGCTGGGAGGCGGTGCCGGGCCGTTCGGGCGAAAATCCCGGTTCGGCCGAACCGAGGGATGCACCGCCTCAGCAGCCAAAGGCCAGGGTTGCACCCTGGAGGCGGTTCCTGCCTTCGGCCGAACAGGCCACTTCGGCCGAAGTGGGCCCGGCCCAGTACTGCAACGCCTCTGCTTTGCACACGTGCTAGTCCAGCTCCTGAGGTCGGTTGGCAGGTCGGTTCGCGTCTTGGGCTGGCCTGGAGGGCCTCCGGTGGACTCGTGGGCTCCGTCGGGTTGGATATGGGCCACCGGTCTTCTGGATATGGGTTGAGCCGGCCTAGAGTGGCATGGTCGTGGTCCACAAGTCTTGCCCAGCTAGGGGGGCAACCGGCCGAACGGAGTCGTTCGGCCGAAACGGTCATTTCTGACCCTTATAGCACGTGTTTCGCCATTTTGTACCTGCACAGAGGACAATCACCAAAACTTGTGGAAATAGTCAGTGATAAGCCCTACAGCTATGGTGTGTGTCCCCATTGTGTTTGTTTTATACTCGATTGGAGGTCGGAAATCGGTCTGTAATGACCGCCAACAGTGTTTCATCGAAAATTTCTCTCAAATAGCCCGGTCGTTGACCAATCTCTTAGCCAAGGAAACCCCTCTCTTCTCTGATCAAGTGTTCTCTTTTACACCCTCAAGAAAGCACTCAGTTTTGCTCCCATCATCCAGTCCCACGACTAGAGCATTCCACTAGAAATCATGTGGGATGCGAGCGATTTTGCCATAGGAGCTTATGTGGGCCAAATCAAGGACAAGAAGCATTATGCTTACTGGCCCCAGCTCAACTATGCAATCACGGAAAAAGAAACACTTAGCAGTTGTGTTTGTTGTAGACAAATTCTGGTCCTACCAAGTTGGGGCTAAGGTCATAGTCTATTCAGACCATGCTGTTCTGAAGTATTTCTTGGCCAAAAAGGATGCGAACCCAAGACTCATTCGTTGGGTCTGTCTCGGGTACAAGTCCCGTTTGATCTTTCCATCAGCGATTTTCTTATGGGGTGATATGCTCCTCAAGGCCACAACACTAGAGCCATGGTACGCCACCATAGTTGACTTCATGGTGTTAGGGTACGTCCCATCAGGTGGAAATTGGAAAAGATTGGTTTATGAGAGCAGACATCACCTATGAGATAACCCGTATCTCTTCTGGATACAAGATGGACTCAGACGATGCATACCTGCACCTGAGGCACATAAAAACCTGGGAGAGATATCATGCAGCACCTTATGAAGGTCGCTATAGAGCGTTCAAAACAAAGGTCTGGCAATGCTAAGAAATTTAGCAAGAGATGCCCACACTGCCAGAAACACGGGAAAGAGACGCAAAGCCACTCACCAGTAATTTTCAGTAGAAATCTTTGATGTAAGGGGAGTAGACCCCATGGGTCCTTTCCCTAACTCAGAGAACTACGAGTTTATTCTGGTAGCCGTAGATCCCGTCTCTAACTGGGTAGAAGCCAAGCCCTATCGATCCGCAGCCACTGGGCACGCTAAGCAAATGTCCCATAAAAACATCTTTCCTCGCTTTGGCGTCCTGGGCTAGTCATAGGGGCTCCCATCTCATTGACTCCATCTCCCGAAAATATCTAAGCTTGGGGGAGCCGCATTTTATAGCCACACCTTCTCACCCCCAAACTAGTGGTCAAGCAAAACATCCAACACTCACATCAAGAACATTCTGCAAATAAGATCGTCAATGAGATGGGTGTGCACTAGAGAGATAGACTCCGTAAAAATACTTTGGGCAAACTAGACCACTCTAGTTTGGGCGGACAATTCGGCCAAACCATGTTGGTTCGACCGAAGGACCCCTCTTTTGCCCCTTGAGCGTCCTTTTGGACCCTTGATCCTATCTCTATCCCATATTGTCTCGAAGTCACTAGGAAAATGTTGGGAAAGCTGCTTGTCGATCTCAAGTCAGAAACCATCCTCCAGCACTTTCCCGAACACGACCAAGTGTTCACATTTCCCAGCCGCCATCCTTGTCCAAAGACCTTTCCTCACCCAAGGGCTCCCTCTCCATGAGTATGACAAGTCCACTAACGAAGAAAGCCATGGAGGAGGGAGAAGAGAAACCCATGGTTGAAGAGCCTGAAAAAGAACTGGAACAAACCAGCCAGAAGTTGAGCAAACGAGATGAGAAGGTCACTGAAGGCGAGCCTTGGCAGATGGACAAGAACAATGTCCTCTTTCAAGCATTCACAACCAAATTCAAGAGGCTCGCCAAAGCCACATGACATCTAGACCTATACAATCCATCTATAGAGTAGAAGTCGTGTGGTTGTATCTTTTAGAGCACCATTAGTTTCAATTTATTTCCCAATTCAATTTCCCTTTGCTCAAATCATTGTTTAGGAGGTGCTCTAATTATTTCCCTTCCAACACATTTTGTTTCCAACCTTAGCTTGATGAATAAATAAAATTAGAGTTGAATGCAAAAAGAATAAAATTGTCGCTCCGGTTGGTGCATTTGAGCCAACTGAAGATTGCCCTGTTTAACAGAAAGATACATGAGTACAGGCATGACACAGTGGAGGAGCAGGATGAGGACGAGCAGGCCGACCAGCTAACTCAGTACCTTTCAAGGTTGAATCCCTACCAGTGAAGAGTCCAAGCTTGGGGGAGGAACCCCATCAGGTACGATCCGAATTACTCAGCACTTTGGTCATTCAATTGAAAATACTTCCTTTGAATAAACTCCCAACCATGCATGGAATGAAACATATGCCTCTCACTTTGGAAATGATGAATAGTTGCTCTGTCATTAATTTTGCTAGTACTTTGTTGCAACTAGTTGCTTGACTATGCTTGAGTTATTTGGCATAAGTAGAAATGAACCTAAAAACTTTGTGGGAGCATATGCCTTATTCCAAGTCTAGGTTGTTGTGGGAATTGATATAGTGATACTTTGGTTGAATTCTATTTCTGCTCTTAGTATGGTGAAAATCTCGGTTGTTTATGCTTTCAAAATTAAAACAAAGTTCCTCATTGGTCATAATACCTACCAGAGCCATATGATAGGATTAGTTCTAAACTTTCTTCCATATGTTGCTTGTCATCTTAGTGAGCTTTGTCAAATTGTTGTGACCTTAGTGAGGAATCTTTCATGCTTCTAAGATCGAGATGCACATACACTCCACCTCTCACTTGCAATTCCTACTTGGGAGTTAGCAAAACCATACCATCATCCATTCCATAAATAAAATGTCATGTTCTTTGATTCCCTCTCCAAATATCTTTAAAGTAGGGGCATGGGCTATGCAAAAAGAAAAAGAAAAGCATGCCAATTGACATGGCAAAAAAAAAATGAGAAAAAGAAAAGCATGCCAAAAGGCATGGCAAAAATATGAATAAAAGATAGCCCATGCTCTCGAAAAATAAATAAAGGAGAGGAAGAATCATTCCATGAAGTTCCACCAAATTCCACTCCACATATTCCACTCCGCATATTTCACACACTTGCACTTCTCGATCTAAGAGTGTGATTTGATTCTCCTAAGATCCGGTCTTTGACTTAGCAATATATAAGATGCTTGTATGCCTTCATCCTTTGTCCCCGAGCCACACAAAAGCCAAATTAGATGTTAGGATGAAAAGAAGGCAAAGCCTTTGGTGAGGATTCAAATACACTTGAGCGATTGAGTGAGCCAATGAGGAACAATTTATCTTTTCACAAAAGGGTGAAAACTCCGAGATAGAATCCTGAAAAGAGTAGGGTGGAATAAAACTAAGTTAAACTGTTCATTCTTTCAACCGCCCAAGATAAGGAGATTGCTATAAGCCCCATAGGTAAAATGGTGAATTAATACCTTGCTAGTGATTTAAGTATTTGTTTGAGTACTAGTTGTTTATGAAGTTACCTGCAAGAAAGATGACATTGTAGCAACCCCTGATATACCGAGCCTAAGTTTTATCTTTGCTCGAGGACGAGCAAAGAGCCAAGCTTGGGGGAGCTTGTTGGCGGTCGTTACAACCCAAATTCGACCACCAATACGTGGGAATAAATGAGAGACTATGCAACATTCCATGTACTTAGGTTTTATTTCTAATGGAGTTCCACGAGTTTTGGTGAGTGTCTCTAGTGCAGGTACAACATTGCGAAATACGTGCTATAGGGGTCGGAAATGACCAATTCGGCCGAACGACACGTTCGGCCGGTTACCCCCCTTAGCCGTACAGGCCAGCGGGAGCCGTCCACGTCAACCAAACGACAACACACGACACGTGGACGACCGCCAACACATCCCGGAAGCACCAACACGTCATCCTGGGCCGAATCAACTCAAACCCAAGCACCAGAGGCCAGCCCAAGGGGTCCAGGAGCAAGAGGCGGTGCACGGGGGGCGTTCTGGGCTGAAAGCCCAGTTCGGCCGAACCGCCCCCAATGCACCAACTGCCTCCAGGAGTGCATCCATGCCGTCCAGAGCCAAGGCGGTGGATCCAGGGGTTCGGCCGAACCGACCTGTTAGGCCGAACCCGGTCTCTTCGCCCGAATCAACAGGGAATATCCTCTGGATCCCTTGGCGGTTACTCCACTCCGAACCGCCTTAGGACACCTATATAAGCAGTGGCATACACCTTGTATCAAACACAACACAAGAGAAGAAGAAGAGTAGGCGTCGCTAGGTTCTGCCACTCAGTAGAAATAGGGAGAGAGGAGAGGTGAGCGTCCCGGAGAGGAGCCGGAGTGTCGGCCCCTCTTCCCGCTGTACCTCTACGGATGCGGCTCTGCTTCAAGTGACATCCGGGTCATGTCTGGTGACTCTTGTATCTCTCTCTGATTAATTGAGCATTCAATTCTTACATTTATATACTTGTCTCGTTCTTCGTTCAATGCTTAGTTGATTGGTATAACTGTATACTGGTTGCTTAGCTTGGGTGCTTATCTTGCTATAGGAGATAAGTAGTTATTGACTAGTGTAGGAGTGGTTCCTAGACTTGCCAGTAACCTTAGTTTCTGCCCGTCGCAATGGAGGTCGTAGCCGTAAGGTGGTGACAGCCCTTTCGGTCTTCGTAGTCCATCACGTTAGTTCCGGTGTCCTAGGACCCAAGGTTCAGGGTAACCGGCACCCCTTCTCATCCCTTTCTGTGTGTCGGAGGCTCTATAGTCCCGAAGCAAGTATCTATCTGTATCTTCTGCTCTGCTCAGTCAATCGGTAGAATACCCTTACCAGACCTATACCCTCTCTACCCTCCTACCTCTTCTCTTCTCTCCTTGTTGTCGTCATCCACCTCATCCATTTCATTCATCCACTACATCTACCTAGGACAACTTAGTTTAGGATTAGTACACTTCTTGTTCCCCGTGGAAATCGATACCTTGGAATACTCCCGGGTGAAAGCTACATCGGTATTCGTCCTCTTGCGGATTTATCTGTAGGCCGTAAGGAGTGCCAACACATACCTATTCTCATGTTTCCAAATAATAAATAAAACCTCCACTTGAGCTTCTATGTCTTCATTGATGTCATACTTGATCTATCTCAACTTGAGGGATCACAACATTCTTTTCTTTGCTGAGCAAATCCAACTTGAGCTAATGGCTTAGAATATCCAACTGTATGATCGAGAATCCATCACCAATTCATAAGCCACTTCAATACTTGATTCAATAATGATTGGATGCATTGATAGCTTTACTAGACAAAGCTTGATTAATGCCTAGAGACCAAACCACGATACTAGCTTCTTCACCTTAGCAAGGTTCCTCGGCGCAAGACTATCTTGCCCTTCTCTTTGCTTAGTACCTCGTCACTAGCCATCTAGCTTGATCCCTTTCCTCCTATCTTGTCACTTTAAGTTAGACTTTGCTTTGCATCACCATGAATACCACATTGAAATCCATGTCTTCAACTAACCTGATGTCTTCAATTAATATATCCCAATATCTTTCGACAAACCTCTTCTAGATGAGACCAACCAATATGCAAAACTTCTTATCTCATTTGTCCTTTACTTTTACTTGTCATAGTCTATCTTAGTTGCATGAGATCGCATCCACTTGCTTACTTTTATATCAACAAAAACCAATAGTGGGCACATATCTTATCAACAAATATATTAATCAAATATTCATAATAATAAATTCCTGCTCATATACTTAAGCAAACAAGTCAGATCACTAATCATGTTGTCATACAAATCACCAAAACACATAAGTGCGTAGATGAACTTTCAATCTCCCCCTTTTTGATGATTGATGACAACATGATTAAAGCTTACAAATATATAGTAAATTTAAAGCTCTAACCATCTGAGATACATCGTGAGCTCCCCCTTAATATGTGCTTTAAATGGAATCTTAAAAATTTTGGCCTCACATGCCAAATGCACATAAAAGTAAGAACAACGAGAGCCCCCTCCTACATCTCAGCATCCAAGATGTGCAACAAGTGTGTGTGACAATATAAAATAACACGTGATGCATATAACATGTATCTCACAAAACAACAAGAAAAAGATGTACATGTGCTGTCTCAACAGAAACCAGTCAGACCGGTTTCATAAACCAGTCAGACCGGTTTGCCCAGTCAGCACATGTACAAAACAGTACATCAACAAATACATGCATATCACACTAGCATAATGTCACTTTGAATACATAAATATGTTCAACACACTCAGTAGCACACATTACAAGTCCTCAAGTCCACAAATAGATAAAGATACGAATTTTATTACGTCTAAGTTTTTGCACACAGCAGAAACCGGTCAGACCGGTTTAGAAAACCGGTCATACCGCTTAGACTACAAAAGCTCTCAAACTTGATGCTTTAATCCTTTCTTCTCCCCCTTTGTCATCAATCATTCATAAAAGGGCCTAGAGAAGCTTGTAGTCCTGCTCCCATCAAAAACTGATGCTAGGATCATCGTGACTAGTACTAGCGGTAGTGCCAAAGATGGATGCTACTGCCTGTGAAGCAAAGTCTCTGGGAGATGGAGATAGAGCACTAGTGTACTGAACTCCCGCCATAGAAGATGATGTACCAGCATATGCATATGTCGAAGAGGGGTACGTGGCAGCTACAATTGAAAGTCCTCCAGTCAATGAAAACACAAACGATGATCCAAAGGTGTGACCCTCCGAAGTGGGCATGCATGTGTATGGTCCTGGAGCATTAAATGACTGAGGAGGAGGTGGTGGAGGCTGTGAGGTGTCATGACTAGCACCATATCCAAAAAATGCCCTAAAACTCCTCAAAGTAGCCCGCCTTCATGTGATCTATCATAATGTCCTAAAGCGGGGGTATCTCTGGCAGCTCTAGAGGTGGTAAGATAGGAGATGGAGGGTTATCCGGACTCAAAATGGCACGCAATTTCTTGAACTCATCCCGAGTCTTCTTGCTATCAATCTCTGCTGCCTGAGGTCCACCTAAATATCCCTCCGACCCTTGCAAATACCAGTGAGCATAGAGAACAACTTCTTGATAGGAGATGATCGACACTCGGAGTTGGAAGCGCTGCCAGGGCCAGACCGGTTTGGGAACCCACTGGCTGCGCCTCAAAGATCTCCCACTAGCTGCACCCAAGCTGCTGCCCGTGGATGGATCATGACGCCCCTTTTTGATCCTCTCGGCGTGTGATCCCCTAGGCATCTTCTACTGTCCTTCCTGAGTTCACAAATGGTGGAACACATAATATGAGTACCCAGGAGATGATTGACTAAAAATTAGATCAAATTGAGAGCATCCAAAAGGATTTGGGTCAGCTCAAAGCCAAACCGGTTAGATCGGTTTCAGAAACCAGTTAGACCGGTTTCAGCCGAGCTGAGCCAAATCCAATCGGAGTCAATCTAGACAATAGTATGAACAAGATTTGAGATTAATTCCGTACGATAAACTACCCCTACTCCATATGGAAGCAAAACACGCTAGAAACCTATGACTTGGGCCTTCACTACCCAAACCGGTCAGACCGCTTTGTGCAGTGATGGCACAATTCGTTGGTCCGCATAATGTAGCCCACCAAATCCATTGATCTCTTAGGGATAGGTTTCTAGACATGCTAGAAGATGTTCTACCAAAGGGATTTGAAAGATATTCATCTAGTGAGTAAATCGGGTGATGTGAACATTTCAATACCTTGAGAGCCTTGAGAATGTGAGAGGACAAAGATTTGAATCCAAGTCCGATTGGGAATCCGGTCAGGCCAACTTGGGGTACACCAATCCAAACAAGAATCCCCATTTTCCTGGTTGAATCAAGAAATCACCATGGGGGGTCTCTCATGGTAAAAATTGAGGAGGGGTGACGTTTTCATGGTGAAAGGATGAGAGAGAGGAGAGAGAAAGGCTGAAGGGGTAACTTATCCATGTGGAGTAACTCCCTGGGCCAAACCGGGTCTAACCGGGTCAGACCGATTTCTCCCAGGCAGTTGAGAGTTGACCGATTCGAGTGGATAAAAGACTCCAAACATTGTTCACTTGATTTGAGATGATATATGATGGATGTGGTCTCCCAATTCTCAAGATTTCCCTTAGAAGAGACAAGATTTCCAATATATCTATTTTCTCTAGTTTCTTCCAAGAAATTTACGGTCTTGAGAGAACATCACACTATTTGTGACTAGCCATCAATCAAGGAAGGTTAACCATGGTCACAAGTAGATCAACAATGGTCAAGAGACCAAAAACCAAATATTTTCAAAAAAAGAAACACACACAACCTATCATGCTAGTTGGATTTTCAAATACTATCCTATGTCACACAAGAACATGCACTTATATCGAGTTATGGACCATGTTAGCATATTTGGCTCACACCTTTCACTTTTAAAAAATACTTGACTACAAGTCAATTTTAAGTAAGATGTCAACCAAATATCTAATAGGTACATATGAGAGAAACTCAATATAGTTGCATGTAAATGCACACACTAGCATGATATAGATCCTAGACGCACAAGGTAAATACTAGTTGAGAATGAAACATACCTTTGCCTCTAGCCAAATATGTTGTGCAATATAATCAATTTTAGCTTTATGCATTCTCTAATGGGATAAGCCATTTGATGAAAAGAGAGAGAAGACATTTAAATTGCACAACAACTAGTTTCATAATCAATGACCTTTGTATGTGGACGGCAAATAGGTCATAAACTATGAAACCTCACAATATAGACCAAATTCCTTTTATCTACTGTATACAAGATGAAATGTATGAGATAAGCACATATACACTAGTTTTGAACAATAGGATCAAATAAAGGAATTTAGACTATATTATGGTGAGTTGTCAAAACATTTATTAAGAACAGGATTGTTGGCACTTATTACGACCCAATATCGGAATTTTAAATGCCCGTACTAGGGTAAGGAGTGTTTCAGTGGTTTTTCTTATGGCTCAGTAAAATATATAAATATTCTGCAAGTGCACAAAATTACCGCTGTAGCACATCAACAGGGAATAATCTGAGGTATCGTAATTTATATTTCTGCAGGGAAGCTTTGGCAAGAGTACTAGCAAACAGATATTCGAGACTATCAGAGAAGGGTACACTACTAGCAAGACAGGGGATAATGGTAAAGGATAGGAGTGGATATACCATGACACACGGCTCATGGGGGCTCGGATAGGAAAGAGAAGGATTAGGTAGCTGGGAGGACAACGAGAAGGGATAGAGGATTCCTAGGTACTTTATCTATATATGTCACTTGAGTCAAGAGATATAGTGGATGAGGTGTTAGCACTTGGAGGTCACGGTTAACTCTAATGTCTTAGCTTCAGGACAAAAAGGGATGAGAAGGGGTGCCACCAATCCTGCACTCTGGGATCCTATAGGCCGAGACGAACGTGATGGGCTACGTAGGCCATAAAGGGCTGTCACCACCTAACGGCTACCACCTCCGCTGAATCGGGGCCAAACTAAGGTTACCATCTAGTCTAGAAACCATTCCTACACTAGTCAACAACGACTTACTCTGCTAGCAAGAGCAAGCCACCTTGTCAATACCCTAGTGACAATTCACCACAAGTATTGAGCAAGATCGAAGTACCAACTAAGACAATGACTTAAACAAGATCTAAAAGTACTAGAACTATAACTGACTATAGTCTAAACACGATATAGATGCAAATAGAATAAAGTTGAAGTAAGCTATAAATGACAAAGACAAGATGATAAAGATATTGTATATTGATAACTCAAAGTCTACAAAAGGAAAGGAAAAGATACAAGAGCTTATACCAGAGCTTCTAAATACGACTCCGAAACCTTCGAGGCACAACTCGACTCAACTCTAACTCCCAGACTAACTATCCTAACTCTACTAGAAGAAGTGGAGAATGAGCTCCTTGGCTTGAGTGTGTGTGATGCCGAGCATTGGACATCCGCATTTATGTTGGTCCGAAAGCAGTTGAGTGGAGTAGCCGCCAAGGGACCTTGAGGGTGGTTCCTGCTGATTCGGCCAAATTGGATGGGTTTGACCGAACCAGGTCGGTTCGGCCGAACCCTTGGATGAACTGCCTCTTGCTCCTGTGGCTCAGATCATCTCCTGGAGGTGGTTGGTGTACTGGGGGCGGTTCGGCCAAACTGGGGAGTTTGGCAGAACTGGGCTTTCAGCCCAGTTCGCCCCCGTGCACCGCCTTAGGTCCTGGGCTGTCCCGGATGACTTGTTCGTGGTGGACTTTTATTGTTTTGGCCCATGGATGATGTGACGGTGGTCCACGTGGCCTGCACGATTGTCGCTTGGTTGTTGCTGATGTGGACGACCTCCCGGTTGTGCTTTGCTACGTGTACGGCTAAGGGGGGTAACTGGCCGAATCGTGTCGTTCGGCCGAATCGGTTAATTCCGACCCCTATAGCACGTATATCTCGTTGTTGTACCTGCACAAGTGAAACACACCAAAACTCATGGAACTTTATTAGAAATAACCTAGATGCAGGGAATGTCACATATAATCTCTTTTATTCCCGAGTATTGGTCGTCGAAATTGTGCCGTAATGACCGCCAACAAGCTCCCCCAAGCTTAGACCTTTGCTCGTCCTCGAGCAAAGATAGAAACTTAGGCTCGGTGGATCAGGAGTTGCTACAATGTTAGTATTTTGTAGGTAATCTTTACAAACAACTAGTACTCTAAAATACTCAAATCACTGGCAAAGTATCAACTCACGATTTTACCTGTGGGGCTTATAGCGATCTCCTTGACTTGGGTGGTTGAAAGGTTGAACAGTTTTGATTTAGTTTTATTCCACTCCTACTCTTTTCAGGATCCCATCTCAGAGTTCTCCACAATTTTTAAAATTTAAATTTGTTCCTCAATTGGCACACTCAATTACTCAAGTGGTATTTGAATCCTCACCAAAGGCATGTGCCTTCTTTCATCCTAAAATCTAATGAAGCTTTTTGTGTGGCTCAGGGACCATGGATGAAGGCATACTTGTATCTTATATTTTGCTAAGTCAAAGACTGGACCTTAGAAGAACCAAATCACACCTTAGATTGATAAGTGTAAGTGTGTGGAAAATGTGGAGTAGAGAATTGGTGGAAACTCCTTGGGATGATTCTTCCTCTCCTTGATGTATTTTCAAGATCATGGGCTATCTTTCTTTTTGCTTGTATTTTTGCCATGCCATTTGGCATGCTTTTCTTATATCTTAATTTTGTCGTGCTCTTTGGCATGCTTTTCTTTTTTTTTTCTCTTTCTTTTTGCCATGCTCTTTGGCATGCTTTTCTTTTTTGCATAGCCCATGTCTCTATTCAAGGATAGTTGTAGACGAGATCATAGAACATGGAGCATTTATTTTGTGGATGGATGATGGAAATATTTGATAACTCCTAGTGTAGGAATTGCAAGTGAGGGTGGTGTGTACGTGAATCTTGATCTTAGAAGCATGAAAGTTTCACCCAAAGGTCACAACAATTTGGTAGAAGTTTTCAACAATTTGGTAGAAGTTTTCAACGAAGCTTATCATATGGTTTTGGTAGGTATTGATACCAATGAGGAACTTTATTTTATTTTTGAAAACATAAATCATTTGAGATTTTCACCGTACTAAGAGTAGAAGTAAGAATTCAACCAAATCTCACTATATCATTTCTCACAACAACTTAGACATGGAATAAAGCATGTGCTCCCACAAGGTTTTCAGGTTCATTTTTACTCATGCCAATTAACTCAAGTACTACAGAGCAACTAGTTGAAATAAAGCACTTGCAAAATTAATGACAGAGCAACTATTCGTCATTTCCAAAGTGAGAGGCATATGGTTCATTCCATGCATAGTTGGGAGTTGATTTTACTCAAAGCAAATATTTTTGGTCTTTTCATTTTTAGATGAAGATAAAATTGGAAGGGGAATAGAAAAGGGAAATGGCAAATGCGAAATCAAAGTGCTGATGGGAACGTGAAACGTACATGGTGGGGGTCCTCCCCCAAGCTTGGGTCTTTCTGTCACTGGTAGGGTTTGAACCTTGAGAAATAGTTCGTCCGTCTACTGTTGGACGTCGTACCTCAGGGAATCCAGCACACCGCTATTCTCTTGGTGATACTATGTAACACCCCGCCCTCCAAAGCCGCCTGCACAATCCTTCCAAGGGGCATACACGCATACACATAGCACCCTGCTTACACTTTCATCCTCGCTTCGTGTAAAAGGGTTAACCCGAAGGTGCTACGGCTGGAAGACAAGGGCTTATAAGTTGCCTCCACCCTTGCTAAACTTGCAATGTGGCACTAAACACGTGCATCCTGCACTCACTGGCCACTACTAGGCCATACAAACTGGGCCGTGTGACATACACCCCCCTCAAAGAACCCGACGTCCTCGTCGGCACAACTCACCCACACGGGCAAAAGTCTAGGAATGTTCCCCCTTAGCGCATGACCGCACGTCTAGTGCCGATGCCATAGTCCATGCCGTATGCCCTACCCAGGCCACACGCGCCATGCGCCCTATGCACGCACACTAACCCGTACGCGCAACCGTGAGGGTCGGCTCTGATACCATTTGTAACACCCCGCCCTCTAAAGCCGCCCTGCACAACACTTCCGAGGGGCGTACACACATACACATAGCACCCTGCTTACACTTTCGTCCTCGCTTCATGTAAAAGGGTTAACCCGAAGGTGCTATGGCTAGAAGACAAGGGCTTATAAGTTGCCTCCACCCTTGCTAAACTAGCAATGTGGCACTAAACACGTGTAGCTTGCACTCACGGGCCACTACTAGGCCATACAAACTGGTCCGTGTGACATAATCTGTCACACCCGGATCTGCACAGAAATCCGAATGCGGCCATATGTGTGCCTAGGAAGTCATAGTACACATATAGCAGAAAAATATGATAAACAGAGAACATATGCTAGAATAAATAGAGTTTTACATCAGAGTTTAACATAAATAAACTAACCAATATAGCGGGAGACTAAAATTCTCAACTAAGCGAAGCTACAATCCTTAGGGACTATGACTGGGAGAATGCAACTCAGTAGAACAACAGATCTTCTGGAAACTCAGCAGCAGACTCATGCACAACCCAATCTGTTACCCATCCAGGATTTTGTTGAATAAATGACAAGTGTAAATAAAACATTTACTTAGCAAGTATGGCACGGGTGTATGAAGGCTCAAAGTAAGGCTAGACACGGCTGAACTGCATTAGCATTTTTAGTTGGTTCATTTTAACATTATTCATGTTACTACAAGTGAATAGAACCCAGTTGCAACCCAATTAATAAAGTATAAGTGACATTAAGCATAAATAAACATCATCTTCTAATAAAAAAGGATCCAGGCCGCTCGTGACCCTAAGCAAGGCTATCATGATAGATTTACACTCTGCAGAGGTTCCGCCCTGTTGGCACTTCTTACGATCCAATATCAGAATTGAGAATCCTGGTACTGGGGTAAGGAGTGTTTCAGTGGTTTTCCTTATGGCTTAGTAAAATATAGAAATATTCTGCAAGCGCACAGAATCACCGCTGTAGCACTTCACCTGGGAGTATCCCGAGGTATCGTAATTTATATTTCCGTAGGGAACCTTTGGCAAGACTACTAGTGAATAGATATTCGAGACTATCAGAGAAGGGTACACAACTAAACAAGACAAGGGATAACGGTATTGGATAGGAGTGGATATACCGGACACACAGCTCAAGGGATACTCAGGTAAGGGAGAGAAAAGATAGATAGCTGGGAGGACAACGAGAAGAGATAGAGGACTCCTGGATTCTTTATCTACCTATGTCACTCTAGCTTAGAGATACAACGGCTACAGAACAAGCACTAGGAGATCTGGGATAACTCTAATGTCTTAGCTTCGGGACAAGGGAACCGGTGAACACACAGAAAGGGATGAGAAGGGGTGTCACTATTTCCCAACTGGGGAATCCTACGGACCGGAACTAACGTGATGGGCTACGAAGACCGAAAGGGCTGTCACCACCTCCCGGCTACCACCTCCGTTGCGACGGGAATAAACTAAGGCCACTGACTAGTCTAGGAACCACTCCTACACTAGACAACGACTACTTACTCTGCTAGCAAGAGCAAGCAACCTTGTCAATACTCTTGGTGACAGTTCACCTCCAGTATCAAGCAAGATCGAAGAACCAGCCAAGACAAAGACTTAAACAAGACTACATGCACTAGAACTATAACTGACTATTGTCTAAACAAGATATAGCTGCAACTAGGATAAAGTAGAAGCGAGATATAAATGACAAAGGCAAAGTGATAAAGATAACTATATTGATACTCAATGTCTTACAAAAGGAAAAGTAAAAGATACAAGAGCTATTACCAGAGCTTCTGAAGACGACTCCGGAACCTCCGAGGCAAGCTCGACTCAACTCTAACTCCCGACTAAACTATCCTAACTCTACTGGAATGAAAGTGGAAATGAGCTCCTTGGCTTGGTGTGTGTTTACAAGTGAAGTGTAAGGTCCTATATATAGTGCTCCAGGGTCGGTTTAGGTAGGGTAACGGCCAAGGGAGGGGGCACAGGCGGTTGCCGGCCGTTTTGGGCGAGAGGGTCGGTTCGGCCGAACCCTGGCATTCGGCCGAACGCCCGATCCACCGCCTTAGCCACCTATGGCCGAGATGCATCCCCTGGAGTCAGTTGGGCAACTGGGGGCGGTTCGGGCGAACCCCCCAGTTCGGCCGAACTGGGCTGGGAGCCCAGGCCCGCCCCCCTGCACCGCCTTCGGCTCTGGGTCCCTCCTGGGCCGGCCTCTACTGCTTGGACTTGTATTGATTCGGGACGTGTTGGCGGTCGTCCATGTGTCGTGCATCGTGTTTGCTTGGTCATCGGTGACGTGGACGGCTCCCGGTGGTCTATACGGCTAAGGGGGGTAACCGGCCGAACGGAGTCGTTCGGCCGATTCGGTCATTTTCGGCCCCAATAGCGTGTATTTGTCGTAGTTGTACCTGCACAAGTGACACTCACCAAAACTCATGGAACTTTATTAGAAATAAAACCTAAGTACATGGAATGTTGCATATAACCTCATTTATTCCCGAGTATTGGTGGTCGGATTTGGGCTGTAACGACCGCCAACAAGCTCCCCCAAGCTTAGCTCTTTGTTCGTCCTCGAGCAAAGATATAAACTTAGGCTCGGTGGATCAGGAGTTGCTACAATGTCATTTCTTTTGCAGGTAACTTATAAACAACTAGACCTCAAAAAATACTTGAATCATAGGCAAAGTTTCAAATCACCTTTTTACCTATGGGGCTTATAGCAATCTCCTTATCTTGGGCGGTTGAAAGGACGAACAGTTTAAACTCAGTTTTATTCCACTCTACTCTTTTCAGGATCCCATCTCGGAATTTTTTCACAAGTTTTGAAAACTACAAATTGTTCCTCATTGGCACACTCAATCACTCAAGTGTATTTGAATCCTCACCAAAGGCTTGTGCCTTCTTTTCATCCTAACATCTAATATGGCTTTTTGTGTGGCTCAGGGACAAAGGATGAAGGCATGCATGCATCTTATATTTTGCTAAGTCAAAGACCGGATCTCTGAGGAGACAAATCACATCTTAAGATCGAGACGTGCAAGTGTGTGGATATGAATGGAGTGGAATATGGTGGAATGGTGGAATGGAATATGGTGGAACTCCTTGGATGAAACTCCCTCTCCTTGATTTATTTTCGAGAACATGGGCTATCTTTTATTCTCATATTTTTGCCATGCCACTTGGCATGCTTTTCTTTTTTTTGCTCTTTCTTTTTGCCATGCTCTTTGGCATGCTTTTCTTTTCCTCTTATTTTTGCCATGCTTCTTTGGCATGCTTTTCTTTTTGCATAGCCCATGTCTCTATCAAGAATATTTGGAGAGGGAACTCATAGAACATGGAGCATTTAGTTTTGTGGATGGATGATGGAAAATGTTTGCTAACTCCCAGTGTAGGAATTGCAAGTGAGAGGTGGTGTGTGTACGTGGGTCTCGATCTTTAAGAATATGAAAGCTTCACTCAAAGGTCACAACAATTTGACAAAGCTCACTAAGATAACAAGCAGCATATGAGTATAAATTTTCAACAAAGCTTATCATATGGCTCTGGTAGGTATTTTGACCAATGAGGAACTTGTTTCTTTTTGAAAGCATAAATCTCCGAGATTTTCCCATACTAAGAGCAGAAATAGAACTCAACCAAATTCTCACTGTATCAATCCCCACAACAACTTTAGACTTGGAATAAAGCATGTGCTCCCACAAGGTTTTCAGGTTCATTATTACTCATGCCAAATAACTCAAGCATTATCAAGCAACTAGTTGCAACAAAGTACTTGCAAAATTAATGACAGAGCAACTATTCATCATTTCCAAGGTGAGAGGCATATGACTCATTCCATGCATAGTTGGGAGTTATTTTTATTCAAGGGAAATATTGTTTAAGGGAAATATTTTTGGTATTTTCATTTTTTTAAATGCAAATTATCATGAAGGAAAATGAAAGGGAAATTAAAAGATCAAAGTGCTGGATAAATCGGGACATACCTGGTGGGGGTCCTCCCCAAGCTTGGACTTTCACTGGTAGGGGTTGAGCCTTGAGAGGTACTGGCTCAGCTGTTCCGCTTGCTCGTGGACGTCATGCTGGATGGACGCCACCATCCCGCTATTCTCTTGATGGTACTGAGAATGGCGGGCTAGTGTGTCCTGGATCTCTCGGGTACGGTCGTCGATGAGCTCGACTCGGTCGGAGATGTAGGACAGCTCCCGGCCGTAGTAGAAGCGTGCGGACTGTGAGTATCCGGGGTAGTATGGCTGGGATGCACTGTTGTATCCCCCTCCATACCGGCTCCCGGACCACTCAGAGTCCGTGTCCTGGCCGTGGTCCCAGCGTCCTGAGGTGAAGTAGTTCGGCTCCTGATGCTGCCCGGAGCCTCCTGCTCCGGACGTCCCAGCGCCGGTGTACGTGTCGTAGGTGGCCTCAAAAGCGGAAGTGTGTCGGTGCGGCATTTGTGGTGCATCTTCCGGCTCCTGTGAGGTGGCGAGCCCAGCATCACGCCTGGCTCGTCCCCTCGTGACGGGTCCGTCACCTGCAACGTTGTGCCGAGCGGGCTCTCTCCAAGGTGGAGAATCGTCCGACTTGGTCATCAACTGAAGAGTTAGTTTCGGCGTGGTATACAACCTTAGTGCTGCATAGGGCAAAGGCACTTCAGTTGTATATCCACGGTAAATCATTGCCAGCGTTGCGTCAGGCGTCCGCCGTATCATGTGGGCCTGCACGAAGTGCTCGGTATCCACGACGGAACGCGCTGTCTCGATGTACGTGAGCTGGGCGCCTTGAAGGACGCCCAGGTGGTTAGCGAGGCGAGTGACTAGAGAAGTCATCACTATGCTACCCGCATGAGAAATATGAGACAGCCAGTGACCAACCATGTCTTTCACAGGTGAATAGGGAATCTGCTTGACCATGGCAAAAAGAACCCGCAACTCGATGGTGTTGACAGGGCGCAAATCTGCCCAGGGGAATACCGTCATAGACACCCAACGATGCATGAAACACAAAGTGGGGTTATGTATGCTGTTCGTGCGTGGCACATGACAGTTGGTATTCCCCGAAATCCTTTTCCAAAATGCCACCCGGTCAAATCTTGTAAGCGCTTTGTTCGGGTCTAAGGAACAACGGCTTGAAAATCCAAGACCCAAACTAAAATCCCTCCAAGAGCAGAAGAAATCTTGGTTGAAGAATCGGAAATGAATCCCCCCAGTTTCAGAAACCAAAGTCGAGAGGAATTCAAGGGTGAGCAGGTACGAACCTTCTTCGTTGATGTGCCAGAGATTCTCCCAGCCAATGGCTTGGAAGATTTCTGTGAACTCTACGTCCATCCCCGTGTCCCTGAGCAAGTCTTGCTCAAACACACGGGTGTGCTCGAACTCCTTCAGCCGAAGCTCGTTGAAGGTGTTCTGCTCCCTTTCTGTTCTAAGGTCAATGTCGCTCTCACTCAGGAGCTGCCTAGCCGGGGGCGTGGCATGGCGCCATCCCGAGCCGGCTGCGTCGTGCTCGTCCATGTCCATTCGGCTCGAGCCTTGGGACGGAGCTGGGGAGCTCCCAGCATCGTCCGATCATCGGCCTAGCCGGGCGGAACGACGGAGCGACGTGAAGAACTTCGACATGATTCCTGCAAAAGGTTAGTGCAGCAACAACTACCCGAAGGACTGAATATATATATGGTTAGCACAAGAAAATCAAGTCAGTTGTTCGAGATAGTTAGTCGTTCTTGCGGGGATGAAAACCACCACAAAAGGTTAGTCGTTCTTGTGGGTGTCGGTGACCACCACAAAATCGTCCAGAATTTCAGCACAAAGGTCACAACCAAAGCAAAATATTTTTTTTTTGGATTTTCTAGTGATGCAAGTGAACCAAAACTTGAGCGAGAACTTGGGAAGAACTTGAGCAAGCACTAGAGCAAAGGACTTGAGAGAGAGGGAGAGAGCTCCTAGCAGAATTTTTCTGAGTGAATGAGTGTGTGAGGAGCTCACAAGCTTGCACCAGCATTTATAGGCCGAGGGGGGGCAGGCCCCTGGTTCGGCCGAACCGGGCAGGTGTGGCCTGGCCACTCCATGTGAGTGCAGCCCCCTCCTTTGCTTTGATTTCATGCCAAAATGTGTGGCCACAAAGTTTTTAAGTCATGTGAGTGGAGTTAGTGGTAGGTGAGATGCAAAATTGACATGACCAAAGTGGATTTTAGTGGAGTCACCCCCATGCTGCCATGTTGGTGATAATTGGTGAGTGTGCAACCATTTTTAGTGGGGTAGACATGTTTGGTGCTGGTTGGTGGTGATGGTAAATAATTGGAGATGTTCTAGAAGGGATGAAAATGATACAAGTTACCAATTACATCCACCTTAGGTAAAATTTCAGCATGTGTCAAATTATTTCTAACCAAGCGTGCAAAATTTTCTATTCTCTCTCAAATTAATTACTCAAGTGGTTCATTTATTTTGAAAAGGGAAACATGCAAATGCAATTGAAAAATTAAAAATTGGAAGGGAAATATGGGATACATACCGGTTTTCCTCGCGGCGAGAGCTCAGCTTTTAAGTCCACGAGCGGGACTTCTCCTGTCTTCAGTTGCTCTTGTCATCGTCCGGTCCCGGAGTGGACGACTCGGATGATGCAACCTTCTTCCGCCACATCTTCTTGTTCTTCTTCTTCGGTGTTGGTCGCGGTGGGATCGGCGTCTCTGGAGAATTCCAGAGGGCTTGTTCTTCCTCGTATTTCTTTACGAGGAAATCCATTTCTTCTGCACTTGTCGGTTTTGTCAGCTCGTTCCACTTGAGCTGCTCACCACCGAGTATTTCCAGCTCTCCATTAATGAGAGCCTTAAGGAAACACTCGGCGCTTCTCTGCTCTGGTGTGAGTGGCTCTGTCTTCTTTTCTTCCCGGGGTTGAAACTTGAAGTAAGTCAACCTTCCGTCGATACGGAATGAGATTTCTCTCGCATCCATATCGATCCTAGCCCGGGTGGTGTTCAAGAATGGTCGGCCCAACACAAGGGGAAACGAATGCTCGTTCCCCGTGTCAAGGACAACAAAGTCCACAGGGACATATCGTCCCCAGATCCGGACCAGTACATTCTCGATCACCCCCTCGGGGTAGCGGATGGTTGAGTCCGCAAGCTGTACCTGGGCAGTAGTAGGTGACAAAGTAGGGTAGCGTAATTTCTTAAATAATACCTTAGACATGATGTTGACGCTTGCCCCCAGATCACAGAGTGCATCATCAATGCGACGATTCCAGATCGTGCACTGAATGATGGGCACTCCGGGATCTTCCTTCCTATCCGGAGAGGTCTTGATGATCGCCCTTTTTGCAGCTCTTGGCAGGTAGGTCCATCTTTGTGTCAGCACTTGGATACGTGCAACCTTCCCTGCGTGGTTAGTACGGAAGACACTACGAGACATCTTACCATGCCTTGTAGTGACGGCTTTCACTGTCTCGATGGAAGGTTCGGGTTGCCCCGGAATCTTCCCCGATTCAGTGACAGGAACAGCAGCAGCTAACTGAGCGACTTGAGTTTCTATCATTTTATTAAAGCTCAGTTGACTTTTCATGGCGGAAGAAAACGATTCCATCCTAGAGTCTATGCTTTCCAGTGTTTTATCATTAGCAGCAAGCTTTTTATTGATGTTTTCAGTTATTTTCATCTGGCCAAACACAAGATCTCTAAGAGACGGCTGATTATTGAAATTGCTGGAATTGAAATTGTTACCTTGTTGAGGCCTCTCAAAAGGGAGGTTTGGGCGTGGATTCCAGCCTTGGTTGCCGTAGTTGTTCGGTCGGTACCCGTTGTTGTTGGAGTTGTTGACGTAATGGGCATCTTCTCGCATTTCGGGGCAGTCATTCCCCGAATGGCTAGTGTTGCCACAGACTTCGCAGGTCATGCGAGCGTCCATGGCTTGCACCGTTTCTTGAGCACGGGCCTCCAGTTTCTTCATCAGGAGGTCTATCTTGGCAGCGAGCATGTCCAGAGCTTCAACTTGGTGAACTCCTCGGGTCTTTGGTTGAGTCCAATCATCGGACCAACCTTGGTTCTCGACCATCTTCTCTATGAGGGCCTTCGCACAACTCTCCTCAAGAGAGAAGAACGAGCCTCCAGCAGCAGCATCCAGGTACTCACGGGCAGAATTTCTCAGCCCGTGATAGAAAGTTTGGATTATGAACCAACTCTACATACCATGGTGAGGACAAGCAGAAATATAGTCCTGGAGGCGATCCCATGCCTCCGGGACTGTTTCATCTTTTAGCTGCTGGAAACTAGTTATTTTGTTCCGGAGGGCGTTGGTTTTCCCAACCGGAAAGAATTTTAGCAAGAAAGCACTAGTGCATTTATCCCAGGTGTCTATTGCTTCGCGGTTAGCATAAAACCATTGTTTCGCCTTGCCTAGTAATGAGAATGGAAATAAACGAAGGCGAATGGCATTGATACTTACTCCGCGGATGGTGAAGGTGTTTGTTGGAGGTCGTTACAACCCAAATTCGACCACCAATACGCGGGAATAAATGAGAGACTATGCAACATTCCATGTACTTAGGTTTTATTTCTAATGGAGTTCCACGAGTTTTGGTGAGTGTCGCTTGTGCAGGTACAACATTGCGAAATACGTGCTATAGGGGTCGGAAATGACCAATTCGGCCGAACGACACGTTCGGCCGGTTACCCCCCTTAGTTGTATAGGCCAGCGGGAGCCGTCCACGTCAACCAAACGACAACACACGACACGTGGACGACCGCCAACACATTCCGGAGCACCGACACGTCATCCTGGGCCGAATCAACTCAAACCCAAGCACCAGAGGCCAGCCCAAGGGGTCCAGGAGCAAGAGGCGGTGCACGGGGGCGTTCTGGGCTGAAAGCCCAGTTCGGCCGAACCCACCAGTTCGGCCGAACCGCCCCCAATGCACCAACCACCTCCAGGAGTGCATCCATTCCGTCCAGAGCCAAGGCGGTGGATCCAGGGGTCCGGCCGAACCGACCTGTTCGGCCGAACCCGGTCTTTTCGCCCGAATCAACAGGGAATATCCCCTGGATCCCTTGGCGGTTACTCCACTCCAAACCGCCTTAAGACACCTATATAAGCAGTGGCATACACTTTGTATCACACACAACACAAGAGAAGAAGAAGAGTAGGCGTCGCTAGGTTCTGCCACTCAGTAGAAATAGGGAGAGAGGAGAGGTGAGCGTCCCGGAGAGGAGCCGGAGTGTCGGCCCCTCTTCCCGCTGTACCTCTACGGATGCGGCTCTGCTTCGAGTGACATCCGGGTCATGTCTGGTAACTCTTGTATCTCTCTCTGATTAATTGAGCATTCAGTTCTTACATTTATATACTTGTCTCGTTCTTCGTTCAATGCTTAGTTGATTGGTATAACTGTATACTGGTTGCTTAGCTTAGGTACTTATCTTGCTATAGGAGATAAGTAGTTATTGACTAGTGTAGGAGTGGTTCCTAGACTTGCCAGTAACCTTAGTTTCTGCCCGTCGCAACGGAGGTGGTAGCCGTAAGGTGGTGACAGCCCTTTCGGTCTTCGTAGTCCATCACGTTAGTTCCAGTGTCCTAGGACCCAAGGTTCAGGGTAACCGGCACCCCTTCTCATCCCTTTTTGCGTGTCGGAGGCTCTTATAGTCCCGAAGCAAGTATCTATCTGTATCTTCTGCTCTGCTCAGTCAATCGGTAGAATACCCTTACCAGACCTGTACCCTCTCTACCCTCCTACCTCTTCTCTTCTCTCCTTGTTGTCGTCATCCACCTCATCCATTTCATTCATCCACTCCATCTACCTAGGACAACTTAGTTTAGGATTAGTACACTTCTCGTTCCCCGTGGAAATCGATACCTTGGAATACTCCCGGGTGAAAGCTACATCGGTATCCGTCCGCTTGCGGATTTATCTGTAGGCCGTAAGGAGTGCGAACAAGCTTTCTGGCGCCGTTGTCGGGGACCGGTAGCTGTTCTGATTCCGAACCCAAGTTGTCCGTGTATCCCACCACCATCCATATGGATCCCACTCTTACCTTACGCCAACACTCGGCTCCAAAGGGCGCTTGTTTGGAGCCACCACCATCATCACATCCCATATCCACACCCGGCTATGAGCTACATCCCGGCTTCATAGCCATGGTTCGTGAGCAATCGTTCTCAGGAACGAAGGCCGAGAGTCCATACGCGCATTTGCGCGAGTTTGAGCAACTCTGCTCGTGCCTGACCATTGCGGGCATGACACAAGAGACACTCAAATGGAAGCTATTCCCGTTCTCATTAACGGGAGGAGCAAAGAAATGGTACTCTCTGGCTGTCGGTACTATGGAAGGGAGTTGGGAAACTCTCAGAGAGAAATTCTGCCTAAATTTCTTCCCAATTTCCAAGGTAGCCAGCCTCCGAATCGAAGTTCTTACCTTTAAGCAATTAGAGGGAGAGTCGTTAGGAGCTGCCTGGGCTCGTTTCAAGCAAATCTTGGCATCCGGACTAGACCTAGGCCTACCTGAACCTATCATTCTCCAACATTTCAGCCTTGGCCTCTATCCCGTAGCCACCACTTTCTTGGACTCTGCTTCAAAAGGGTCGTTTTTTCATTTGACTCCCAGTGAAGCGAGGATAGTCCTGGAGCGTATCCTGGATGACACTCCCTACACTGGAGTCTATGACGAACTCCCCGATGAAGAAAAGAAGCAGCCTAAACCTAAAGAGCCAGTACAGTCCCAATCAAAACCAATTAGCTCTTCCATTCCATCAGAACCCGATGCTCAATTCGAACCACAACCTTACTCTAGCCTGGACTACTATCCTCCACTCTACACCACTCCCTGCGATTTTGACGATGGTCTATTCGATGACATCGACTGTGCCATACGTTTCTCACGGGGACAATGTGTAGAGCAAAAGGATCCACCACCCGACAAGGAAGCACTAGAATATCAAAGAGAGTACTTAGGCCGTCTCTCTACCATCAAGAGTCGGGAATGGCTAGACGAGGCCGAAGCCTCGACCGAGGTTGTCAAAATGCCCAAAAGGATCAGAAGCATATTCTATGAAGTTATGGGCAATGACAGAGAAATCGGGTACGACCCAAGCCTCGGAATCAACATAATCTCTAGCTCTTTGGTGCGAGCGCAACTCCCCGATGAACCATGGTCATTATCTCAGAAGGGTTTAAGGTTCACATCGGGAAGGATCCTCAACTGTTTAGGGATCTTGCGGGTCACACCCGTTAAGATTAACGACCCTGAACTTTTCTTGGATTTCCATATCTTTGACCTACCTGAAAATTTCACTTACTCCATCTTTATTGGTAGGCCAATCATGAAAATCCTAGAAAATTCACCAATAATCCAGCTAGAGCTTAGGATCAGAGAAGAACTCGTCCCAGTCTCTTATTCTTATTCCTTGAATACCCCAATAGAGACAGATCCCGATCCTGAGCCAATAGAGGAGGTCATTGTTGGCGGTCGTTACAGCCCAAATCCGACCACCAATACTCGGGAATAAATAAGGTTATATGCAACATTCCATGTACTTAGGTTTTATTTCTAATAAAGTTCCACGAGTTTTGGTGAGTGTCACTTGTGCAGGTACAACTACGACAAATATGTGCTATCGGGGCCAGAAATGACCAAATCGGCCGAACGACTCCGTTCGGCCGGTTATCCCCCTTAGCCGTGCATGCTACCGGGAGTCGTCCACATCAACGAGCATCAAATGAATACGACAAACGATACATGGACGACACCAACTCATCCTGGAGCACCGCCACATCAACCTAGGCCCACACAGCACGAAGTACACCACCAGAGGCCGGCCCAGGGAGTCCACAGAGCAGAGGCGGTGCAGGGGGGCGGGCCTAGGCCTCCGGCCCAGTTCGGGCGAACTGGGGATTCGGCCGAACCGCCCCCAGTTGCCAAACCGACCCTGGGGCTGCATCCTGGCCCTTGGTGGCTGAGGCGGTGCATCCCTCGGTTCGGGCGAACTGGGCAGTTCGGCCGAACCGAGGAATTCGGCCGAACCGCCTCTCTGCCGCCTCTCGTTGCCTTGGCCGCTACCCTGCCTCAACCGACCCTTGGAGCTATAAATAGAGGGTCGCACCTCACTTGTAAACACACACCAAGCCAAGGAGCTCATTTCCACTTTCATTCTAGTAGAGTTAGGATAGTTTAGTTGGGAGTTAGAGTTGAGTCGAGCTTTGCCTCGGAGGTTCCGGAGTCGTCTTCAGAAGCTCTGGTATAAGCTCTTGTATCTTTTACTTTTCCTTTTGTAAGACTTCGAGTTGTCAATATAGTTATCTTTATCACTTTTCCTTTGTCATTTATATCTTGCTTCTACTTTATCCTAGTTGCAAATATATCTTGTTTAGGCTATAGTGAGTTATAGTTCTAGTGCTTGTAGTCTTGTTTAAGTCTTTGTCTTGGCTGGTTCTTCGATCTTACTTGATACTGGAGGTGAATTGTCACCAAGAGTATTGACAAGGTTGCTTGCTCTTGCTAGCAGAGTAAGTAGTCGTTGCCTAGTGTAGGAGTGGTTCCTAGACTAGTCGGTGGCCTTAGTTTATTCCCGTCACAACGGAGGTGGTAGCCGAGAGGTGGTGACAGCCCTTTCGGACTTCGTAGCCCATCACGTTAGTTCCGGTCCGTAGGATTCCCCAGTTGGGAAATAGTGGCACCCCTTCTCATCCCTTTCTGTGTGTTCACCGGTTCCCTTGTCCCGACGCTAAGACATTAGAGTTATCCCAGATCTCCTAGTACTGGCTCTATAGCCACTGTATCTCTAAGCTAGAGTGACATAGGTAGATAAAGAATCCAGGAGTCCTCTATCTCTTCTCGTTGTCCTCCCAGCTATCTATCTCTTCTCTCCCTTACCTGAGTATCCCTTGAGCTGTGTGTCCGGTATCTCCACTCCCATCCAATACCGTTATCCCCTGTCTTGTCTAGTCGTGTACCCTTCTCTGATAGTCTCGAATATCTGTTCACTAGTAATCTTACCAAAGCTTCCCTGCGGAAATATAAATTACGATACCTCGGAATACTCCCAGGTGAAGTGCTACAGCAGTGATTCTGTGCGCTTGCAGAATATTTCTATATTTTACTAAGCCATAAGGAAAACCACTGAAACACTCCTTACCCCAGTACCAGGATTCTCAATTCTGATATTGGATCGTAAGAAGTGCCAACAAGCATTTCAGGCGCCGTTGCCAGGGAAGTCTTTGGCTAGATTATTTTTGAACTTTTATCTTGAGCTATCTTAGTTGAGTACCGCTACTCAAGCGGGTTTATCCTTGCTCTATTCGTTGGTCTTTGTGGAAGAGAGCAGTGCATGACTGGTTTCCAACTACCTTCAAACTTCCAAGAAAATCCGGAGTCATTTGTGAGGAAAGTACGACCCCGTGTTGTGCCTCCTCAGAAGCAACTCCTTCAGACGAACCCAGTCCTTCCCGTCGTTGACCAGGCTACATTGAGGATGGCAACCAAGACGATCCGTGAGTTCTCTGCTCCATCAAGCGAGAACGTACGTGTCGGACCAGCTCCGCCAGTCGGAGATGGTAGCTTCGAGCTGAAGCCAGCCCTCATCAACATGGTCCAGGCTAGCCCATTCTGCGGCAAGCCACATGAAGATGCCAATGCTCATCTCCAGCATTTCCTGGAGATTTGCAACACCTTCACCATCCGCGGAGTAAGTATCGATGCCATTCGCCTCCGTTTATTTCCATTCTCATTATTAGGCAAGGCGAAACAATGGTTTTATGCTAACCGCAAAGCAATAGATACCTGGGATAAATGCACTAGCGCTTTCTTGCTAATGTTCTTTCCGGTTGGGAAAACCAACGCCCTCCGGAACAAAATAGCTAGTTTCCAGCAGCTAAAAGATGAAACAGTCCCGGAGGCATGGGATCGCCTCCAGGACTATATTTCTGCTTGTCCTCACCATGGTATGCAGAGCTGGTTCATAATCCAAACTTTCTATCACGGGCTGAGAAATTCTGCCCGTGAGTACCTGGATGCTGCTGCTGGAGACTCATTCTTCTCTATTGAGGAGAGTCGTGCGAAGGCCCTCATAGAGAAGATGGTCGAGAACCAAGGTTGGTCCGACGACCGGACTCAACCAAAGACCCGAGGAGTTCACCAAGTTGAAGCTCTGGACATGCTCACTGCCAAGATGGACCTCCTGATGAAGAAACTGGAGGCTCCTACTCAAGAAACGGTGCAAGCCATGGACGCTCGCATGACCTGCGAAGTCTGCGGCAACACTGGCCATTCGGGGAATGACTGCCCCGAAACGCGAGAAGATGCCCACTACGTCAACAACTCCAACAACAACGTGTACCGACCGAACAACTATGGCAACCAAGGCTGGAATCCGCGCCCAAACCTCCCTTTTGAGAGGCATCAACAAGGTAACAATTTCAATTCCAGCAACTTCAATAATCAGCCATCTCTTAGAGATCTTGTGCTTGGCCAGATGAAAATAACTGAAAACATCAATAAAAAGCTTGCTGCTAATGATAAATCTCTGGAAAGCATAGACTCTAGGATGGAATCATTTTCTTCTACTATGAAAAGTCAACTGAGCTTTAATAAAATAATAGAAACTCAAGTCGCTCAGTTAGCTGCTGTTGTTCCTGTCACTGAATCGGGGAAGATTCCGGGGCAACCCGAGCCTTCCATCGAGACAGTGAATTCCATCACTACCAGGCATGGTAAGATGCCTCGTAGTGTCTTCCGAACTAACCATGCAGGGAAGGTCGCACGCATCCAAGTGCTGACACCAAGATGGACCTACCTGCCAAGAGTTGCAAAAAGGGCGATCATCAAGACCTCTCCGGACAGGAAGGAAGATCCCGGAGTGCCCATCATTCAGTGCACGATCTGGAATCGTCGCATTGATGATGCACTCTGCGATCTAGGGGCAAGCGTCAACATCATGTCTAAGGTATTATTTAAGAAATTACGCTACCCTACTTTGTCACCTACTACTGTCCAGGTACAGCTTGCGGACTCAACCATCCGCTACCCCGAGGGGGTGATCGAGAATGTACCGGTCCGAATCTGGGGACGATATGTCCCTGTGGACTTTGTTGTACTTGACACGGGGAACGAGCATTCGTTTCCCCTTGTGTTGGGCCAACCATTCTTGAACACCACCCGGGCTAGGATCGATATGGATGCGAGAGAAATCTCGTTCCGTATCGACGGGAGGTTGACTTACTTCAAATTTCAACCCCGGGAAGAGAAGAAGACAGAGCCACTCACACCGGAACTAACGTGATGGGCTACGAAGACCGAAAGGGCTGTCACCACCTTACGGCTACCACCTCCGTTGCGACGGGAGAAACTAAGTTAGCCTCAAGTATAGGCACCACGCCTACACTAGTTGACTAATACTTATCTACTGCAGACAGATAAGCACTCAAGCTAAGCAGCTAGTATACAATTATACTACACAACTAAGCATTGAACGAAGGACCAGCAAGCATATAAAAGTAAGAACTGAATGCTCAATTAATCAGAGAGAGATACAAGAGTTACCAGACAAGACCCGGATGTTACTCGAAGTGAAGTCGCATCCATAGAGGTACAGCGGGAAGAGGGGCCGACACTTCGGCTCCTCTCCGGGACGCTCACCTCTCCTCTGTCCCTATCTCTATTGATACAAGTGGAGAACTAACAGTGCTTCGCCTGCACTCTACTCTTGTGTTGTGTGTCTTGCAGGTGACCAGGGGTCTCAATTTATAGTGGCCCGGGTCGGTGGAGGAGTGGAGCAGCGGCCAAGGCAGCTCGAGGCGGCTCCGGGCCGTTCGGCCGAAGTGGCTGGTTCGGCCGAACCGATGTGTTCGGCCGAACGGGCACGTGGCACCGCCTTGGTGCCGAGGCGGTTGCTGAGGCGGTGGACTTCTGGGGGCGGTTCGGCCGAACGGGCCCTGTGGCCTGGCAGCGCTCCCCCGTGCAACCTCTACCCTGTGGGCCCTCCTGGCTAGTTCCTGGTACTTGGCTTCGAGTTGGACCGGCCCCGGATGAGGTGGCGGTCGTCTGCGTGTCATCCCGGTCGCTGCTTAAGTGTCGGTGATGTGGATGGCTTCCCGAGTTCGTATACGGCTAAGGGGGGTAACCGGCCGAATCGTGTCGTTCGGTCGAAACGGTCATTTCCGACCCTTATAGCACGTGTTTCTCCATTTTGTACCTGCACAGAGGACAATCACCAAAACTTGTGGAAATAGTCAGTGATAAGCCCTATAGCTATGGTGCGTGTCTCCATTGTGTCTGTTTTATACTTGGTTGGAGGTCGGAAATCGGTCTGTAACGACCGCCAACAAGCTCCCCCAAGCTTAGCTCTTTGCTCGTCCTCGAGCAAAGATAAAAACTTAGGCTCGGTGGATCAGGAGTTGCTACAATGTCATTTCTCTTGCAGGTAACTTTATAAACAACTAGTACTCAAATTTTTACTTGAATTACTAGCAAGGTATAATTCACCATTTTACCTATGGGGCTTATAGCAATTTCCTTATCTTGGGTGGTTGAAAGGATGAACAGGTTAACTTAGGTTTATTCCACTCTACTCTTTTCAGGATCCTATTTCGGCGTTTTTTCACCCTTTTGTGAAAAGATAAATTGTTCCTCATTGGCTCACTCAATCGCTCAAGTGTATTTGAATCCTTACCAAAGGCTTTGCCTTCTTTTCATCCTAACATCTAATTTGGCTTTTTGTGTGGCTCAGGGACAAAGGATGAAGGCATACAAGCATCTTATATTTTGCTAAGTCAAAGACCGGATCTTAGGAAAATCAAATCATACTCTAGATCGAGAAGTGCAAGTGTGTGGAATATGTGGAGTGGAATATGTGGACTTTCATGGAATGATTCTTCCTCTCCTTGATTTATTTTTCGAGAGCATGGGCTATCTTTTATTCATATTTTTGCCATGCCACTCGGCATGCTTTTCTTTTTCTCATATTTTTGCCATGCCACTTGGCATGCTTTTCTTTTTCTTTTGTATAGCCCATGCCTCTACTTCAAAGATATTCAGAGAGGGAATCAAAGAGCATGAAATTTTTTATAGAATGGATGATGGCATGGTTTTGCTAACTCCCAATGTAGGAATTGCAAGTGAGAGGTGGAGTGTATGTGAATCTCGATCTTAGAAGCATGAAAGATTCCTCACTAAGGTCACAACAATTTGACAAAACTCACTAAGATGACAAGCAGCATAAGGTAGAAAGTTTAGAACTAATCCTATCATATGGCTCTGGTAGGTATTATGACCAATGAGGAACTTTGTTTTATTTTTGAAAGCATAATCATCCGAGATTTTCACCATACTAAGAGCAGAAATAGAATTCAACCAAAGTATCACTACATCAATCCCCACAACAACCTAGACTTGGAATAAGGCACATGCTCCCACAAGGTTTTCAGGTTCATTTCTACTCATGCCAAATAAGTCAAGCATAGTCAAGCAACTAGTTGCAACAAAGTACTAGCAAAATTAATGACAGAGCAACCATTCATCATTTCCAAAGTGAGAGGCATATGATTCATTCCATGCATGCTTGAGAGTTAATTTTATTCAAGGGAAGTATTTTCAATTGAATGACCAAAGTGCTGAGTAATTCGGAACGTACCTGATGGGGGTGCTCCCCCAAGCTTGGACTCTTCACTAGTAGGGATTCAACCATGAAAGGTACTGAGTTAGCTGGTTGGCCTGCTCGTTCTCGTCCTCTTCCTCCACTGTGTCATGCTTGTACTCATGTATCTTTTCGTTAAACAGGGCAATCTCCGGTTGGTTCAAATGCACCAACCGGAGCGACAATTTTATTCTTTTTGCATTCAACTCTAATTTTATTTATTCTTCGAACTAAAATTTGGAACAAATGATTGGAAGGGAAAATTCAGAGCACCCTAATCATGAATCTAAGCAAAATAAATGAATCACACAATTAACTAACACACCAAACTAAACTGAACTAAACGGTGCTCTATCTAAAGACAGACGGGGTTCAGAGTTCTATGAACTCGACGACATCTAATTCATCGAGTGGCGGAGGTTCTGGTTCTAGGAAAACCTTCAACCGCTGTCTGTTGACCTTAAAGGTGTTTCCGTCCTCGCTTTGCAAAGTGACGGCCCCATGAGATGCAGCATTGATTACTGTGAATGGGCCGTCCCACTTGCTCCTCAACTTCCCGTGACCGAAAAGTTTGACACGGGAGTTGAAAACGAGGACCTTATCTCCCGGCTTGAACGTCTTGACCTTGATTCTCTTATCATGCCATCTCTTGGTCCGTTCCTTATATAGCCGGGAGCTGTGGTAAGCTCGTTCCCTCATTTCATCTAATTCGGCCAATTGGATCTTCCGCTTGAGGCCGGCAGCTGGAAGGTTCATACCCCACTTCCTAATGGCCCAGTGAGCTTTGAACTCCATCTCTACTGGTAAGTGGCAGGTCTTGCCATATACTAGCTGATATGGGGTCATGCCTATGGGCGTCTTGTAGGCCGTACGATATGCCCAGAGTGCATCCGGGAGTTTATCCTTCCATTGCCTACCCATCTCATTTACGGTCTTCTGCAGAATATTTTTGATTTGTTTGTTTGATGTTTCTGCTTGACCACTAGTCTGAGGGTGATAGGGTGTAGCAACATTATGCTGCACCCCCAGACTGGAAAGATACTTACGGAAGTCTGAATCGATGAAATGGGATCCGCCATCACTAATGACTATCCTAGGAACGCCGAAACTCGGAAAGATGTACTCATGAAACATTTGTCTCGCGTTCCTAGAATCGGCGGCTACACAAGGTAGAGCTTCCACCCACTTAGAGACATAGTCTACTACCACTAGGATGAACTGGCAACCCTCGGAAATTGGGAAGGGACCCATGAAGTCCACTCCCCAAACATCGAAAATTTCTACTTGGAGATTGCTAGTGAGTGGCATCGTGTCTCTAGTGTTAATGTTTCCGTGTTTCTGATAGCGGGGGCATCGCATGACGAATGCTCTTGCATCTTCGTACATGCTGGGCCAATAAAATCTGCTCTGCCAGACTTTAGCATTGGTCCGGAATGCACCGTAGTGTCCTCCGTACGGAGCTGCGTGGCACCTCTCTAGGATTTTATATGCCTCATGTGCAGGGATGCACCTTCTGAGGAGTCCGTCACTACATATCCAGAAGAGGTACGGGTCGTCCCAGAGATGGAGTCGGCTCTCATAAGCTAATCTCTTCTTATTTTCTCCAGGAGGGACATACCCCGTGACCATGAAGTTTACTATGTTAGCGTACCATGGATCGCCAGTGGTGACCTTAAGGAGCGTATCATCCCGCAAGTAATCGTCGATCGGAAGATCAGATGGTACTTCCATTTGGGATAGGTGGTCAGCCACTGAGTTCTCTACTCCCTTCTTATCTCTTATCTCGATGTCGAACTCCTGGAGTAGCAGAACCCAGCGGATGAGTCTCGGCTTTGCATCCTTCTTGGTCAGAAGGTACTTCAGAGCAGCGTGATCTGAATAGACTATGACCTTGGCCCCGACTAGGTAGGACCGGAATTTGTCTATAGCAAATACGACCGCTAAGAGTTCCTTTTCCGTGGTCGCGTAGTTGAGATGAGGGCCGGTGAGCGTTTTGCTAGCGTATGAGATAGCATAGTGCTTCCTGTCCTTAGTTTGGCCCAGCACAGCTCCTACGGCATAGTCGCTCGCATCACACATGATTTCAAATGGGATGCTCCAGTCGGGAGGCTGGATAATGGGAGCGGAAATGAGTGCCCTCTTGAGGGTGTGAAAAGCGGCGTAACACTCCTCATTGAAAATGAAGGGGGCATCTTTGGCTAAAAGATTGGTCAAGGGCCGAGATATCTGGGAAAAGTTTTTGATGAAGCGCCTATAGAATCCGGCATGTCCAAGGAAGCTTCGGATTCCCTTAACGTTTGCGGGAGGTGGAAGTTGCCCAATCACTTCTATTTTTGCCATGTCTACCTCGATTCCACGTTCCGACACCCGATGTCCTAAGACAATACCCTCTCGCATCATAAAATGGCACTTTTCCCAGTTCAAAATGAGGTGCTTCTCTCTACACCTCTGGAGGACCTTGTCCAGATTTTTCAGACACTCGGTGAAGGTCCTTCCATAAACTGAGAAATCGTCCATGAACACTTCCATAATCTCCTCAATCATGTCAGAGAAGATGGACATCATGCAACGTTGGAAAGAGGCAGGTGTGTTACACAACCCAAAGGACATACGCCGATAGGCATACGTCCCATAAGGGCATGTGAACGTGGTTTTACTCTGGTCTTCAGGATGGATTGGGATTTGGTGATATCCAGAGTAACCATCAAGGAAACAGAAGAAGGAGTGTTTGGCTAGCCGTTCAAGCATCTCGTCTATGAACGAAAGAGGGAAATGGTCTTTCTTGGTGGCTTTGTTGAGTTTACGATAATCTATGCACATACGCCACCCGGTAACAGTGCGCTGAGGAATGAGCTCATTCTTGTCATTGCGCACTACCGTCATTCCTCCCTTCTTTGGAACGACTTGGACGGGACTAACCCACTCACTATTGGGAACTGGGTAGATGATCCCAGCATGAAGGAGCTTGAGAACTTCCTTTTTCACGACCTCTCTCATGGCATTGTTCAGCCGTCTTTGAGGTTCCCGAGACGACATTGCTTGAGAATCGATCGGGATGCGATGAGTACAGAGATTTGGGCTAATCCCTTTCAGGTCTTGGAGAGAATATCCTAAGACCGATCGATTCTTCTCCAGGACAGTGATGAGTTGTTGGGTTTCTAGTTCGGAGAGCTTATCACTGATGATCACTAGAGTTTGCTTATCTCCAAAGAGGAAAGCATACCTAAGTCCAAGTGGAAGTGGTTTGAGCTCGATTGGGGATGGTTTTGGAGTTTCGTTAGTGTCAAGCTCAATCGGAGGATGTGTTTCCTCTTCTTCCGAGAAAAACGGGAGATCTTCTTCTGGAATAGGCTGCTCTAGGTCTAATAGGTGAGCTGACCTAACTTCCTCTAATGGGTCAGGATCGGGGTCTGCCTCTAATGGGGTGTTCAAGGATTGAGAATAGGAGACAGGGATGAGTTCTTTGCCGATCCTGAGCTCTACTAGCTGATTTGTTGGTGCCTTTTCCAATATCTTCTGGATTGGTTTACCTATGAAGATGGGATGTGTGGTGTCGCTGGGTAGGTCAAAGATATGGAAATCCATGAAGAGTTCAGGGTCGTTAATCTTAACGGGTGTGACCCGCAAGATCCCCAAACAATCCAGGATTCTTCCTGAAGTGAATTTTAGTCGTTTTTGAGAAAATGACCAAGGTACACCAGGGAGTTGGTCGTGCACCAACTAGCTAGAGATTATGTTGATCCCGAGGCTCGGGTCATACCCAATTTATTTGTCTTTGCCCAGGACCTCACAGTATATCCTTTGAATCTTTCTGGGCATCTTGACGACCTCGGTTGAGGCTTCGGCCTCTTCTAGCCACTCCCGACTCATGATAGCAGAGAGATGTCCAAGGTATTCTCTCTCGTATTCGAGTTTTTCCTTGTCGGGGGCGTGATCTATGGGCTCTACATGGTGTTCTCAAGGGAAACTCGTTACACTCCCGATGTCATCGAATAGATCATCGTCAAAATCATAGGGAGTGGTGTAGAGTGAATCATAGTAGTCTGGGCTAGGATATGGTTGTGGTTCGAAATAAGCTTCAGGTTCTGATGGACTGGACGAGCTAATGGATTTGGATTGAACTGGTATTGGCTTTTTAGGTTCAGGTTCAGGCTACTTCTCTTCTTCATCGGGGAGTTCATCATAGATTCCAGTGTAGGGGGTGTTGTCTAGGATACGGTCCAAGACTACCCTCGCTTCACTAGGGACCAAATGAAAGAACGACCCTCCAGAAGTAGAGTCCAAGAAAGTGGTGGCTACGGGACAGAGGCCAAGGCTGAAGTGTTGTAAAACAACAGGTTCTAGTAGGCTTAGGTCCGGTCCTGAGGCCAGTATTTGCTTGAAACGAGCCCAGGCAGCTCCTAACGATTCTCCCTTTAATTGCTTAAAGTTAATGATTTCCGCTCGGAGACTGGCTACCTTGGAGACTAGGAAGAAGTTTAGGCAGAATTTTTCCTTGAGAACTTCCCAGCTCCCGTCCATAGTACTGACAGCCAGAGAGTACCATTTCTTTGCTCCTCCCGCTAGTGAAAACGGGAATAGCTTCCATTTGAGTGTCTCTTGTGTCATGCCCGCAATGGTCAGGCATGAGCAGAGTTGCTCAAACTCGCACAAATGCGCGTATGGACTCTCGACCTTCGTTCCTGAGAACGATTGCTCACGAACCATGGCTATGAAGCCGGGACGTAGCTCATAGCCGGGTGTGGATATGGGATGTGATGATGGTGGTGGCTCCAAACAATCGCCCGTTGGAGCCGAGTGTTGGCGTAAGGTAAGAGTGGGATCCATATGGATGGTGGACGGTGGTGGGATACACGGACAACTTGGGTTCAGAATCAGAACAGCTACCGTTCCCCGGCAACGGCGCCAGAAAGCTTGTTGGCACTCCTTACGGCCTACAGATAAATCCGCAAGCGGAAGGATACCGATGTAGCTTTCACCCGGGAGTATTCCAAGGTATCGATTTCCACGGAGAACGAGAAGTGTACTAATCCTAAACTAAGTTGTCCTAGGTAGATGGTGTGGATGAAATGGAATGGATGAGATGGATGACGACAACAAGGAGAGAAGAGAAGAGGTAAGAGAGTAGAGAGGGTACGGGTCTAATAAAGGTATTCTACCGATTGATTGAGCAGATCAGAGGATACAGATAGATACTTGCTTCGGGACTACAGAGCCTCCGACACACAGAAAGGGGTGAGAAGGGGTGCCGGTTACCCTGAACCTTGGGTCCTAAGACACCGGAACTAACGTGATGGGCTACGAAGACCGAAAGGGCTGTCACCACCTTACGGCTACCACCTCCGTTGCGACAGGCAGAAACTAAGTTAGCCTCAAGTATAGGCACCACGCCTACACTAGTTGACTAATACTTATCTACTGCAGACATATAAGCACTCAAGCTAAGCAGCTAGTATACAATTATACTACACAACTAAGCATTGAACGAAGAACCAGCAAGCATATAAAAGTAAGAACTGAATGCTCAATTAATCAGAGAGAGATACAAGAGTTACCAGACAAGACCCGGATGTTACTCGAAGTGAAGTCACATCCGTAGAGGTACAGCGGGAAGAGGGGCCGACACTTCGGCTCCTCTCCGGGATGCTCACCTCTCCTCTCTCCCTATCTCTACTGATACAAGTGGAGAACTAACAGTGCTTCGCCTGCACTCTACTCTTGTGTTGTGTGTCTTGTTTGTGAAAAACTAAGGACCTATACGTAATTATGCGTAAAACTATAAGGGCAAACGTGTAAAAGTAAAAGGATGTAACACCCTAAAATAGCCTGTTTAAAAATTTCTAGTAATTAATTGATTATTTAATGCCTCGCTCATATTTAATATAGTTAAATAAATAATTTCTGAGAATTAAAAACAAATATATGGTATAGAAACATTTTTGCTGCATTCATGCTGCTGCATTGAGTTTTGTACTACTTGTGGTTCAAATGAGAGTTTAAATTTATTTAAATTCGAATTTTAATCACTTTGTTTGGAGCCCTAGAAAAGTTGTTTCAGCTAGAGTCCACCTTTGCCCCCTGAACTCTTGCTTTAGTCCACTCTCGCCCCCTCATCTCTTTCTCCAGCACAGTTTCCCCCCTGCCTTCTCCTCGGCCCAGCAGACGATCCGGCCCACAACCCTTCTCACCCCTCCGCCAACAAAGTCTACTCTCCCTCCCCCGACTTTCTCTCCCCGTTCCGCTTCGGCCCGCTCCACGAGCTCAGCGCCAGCGCCAGCCCAGCCCCTCTCTCCCCTTCGCGAGCCCACTGCTCCTCACCACCCCAAGCCGCTCGGCCCAGCATCTTCCTTTTCCCCGTCCGGCCCAGCTCGCGCATCCCCGTCTGCCCTCGGCCCACTCCCCTCGCCAGCACCCGATTCCGCTCATGGGCCGCACCCCTGCATCAACCCAACACCCCACGGCCGCTTTCCCCCTCTTCCCTCTCGCTGCCTTGTGGGCCACCCCCGTCAGCTCCGTCTTCCCCGCGACGACAGGCCCCGCCGGAGTTCGTGGCTCCCGTGGGCCCTCCCGAAGCTCCACGGAAGCTTCCGCGCCGACCTCCTGCCATAAACGAACGCTTTCCCGCATGGAAACAACCTCCTCCCAAGGAAGACGATCACGGGCTGCCGCTCCTCCTTAGCGTGCGTGCCCCGCAGCCCCGAGCTCCTATAAAAGCAGAGCCCCGGGACCCCCAACCCTCACCTCGCCTCGAGCCTCCCAAGCCAAGCTCTCCTGTTCTAGCATCGCCACCGCCCTCCGACCAAGCGCCACCGCGCCAGCGATCCCCGCCCGTGGCTGCGCTCGGCCTTGATTGACCCCACCTCGACCTTCGTCGCGTGGTAAGAAACCGCCCGAGCTACTTCTCGTTGATCCCCGTGCTCCGTAGCCTCTCCGCCCTTGCTCGCCGGCGCAAGCCGCCGCCGGTCACCGTCGGAGTGCTGCCTGTGCAGCCTCCCCTACAACCAGGACCCCCTAGTTGTCTTCGTAGTGTCTCTTTGAATCTATACCACCAACCCCCGTTCCTAACCGACCCCCGACGAGTGTGTTCCGCCTCGCCGGAGTTGGCTGCCCGCCGGCCGCCACCGCACACCACCCAAATCGCCTCCCTCCCCGTCATGAACCTCATGGTGCACTCGCCTTTTCCCAAGGAAGCCATAGGACCCGATCCCGTCGCAAACCGAGCTCCCTAGCGCGATCCCGGCCTCGCTCCGGCGAAGCGCCGCCGCGGAACCCGCAGCGTCGCCGCCCGCCGCCGCCGGCAGCTTGCCCCCCCCCCCCCCCCCGC
Source organism: Echinochloa phyllopogon (assembly GCA_033239725.1). Taxonomy (NCBI): domain Eukaryota; kingdom Viridiplantae; phylum Streptophyta; class Magnoliopsida; order Poales; family Poaceae; genus Echinochloa; species Echinochloa phyllopogon. Next base: position 30,560,196 of record BTCW01000014.1, on the reverse strand, counting down.
TCGATCTGTTTTGGATCGTCGGATCCAGATCCAGCGGTTCCCAGCTCGCCCAGCCGCCTGGTCAAACCTGACCATACCGGTCAACTCTGACCGTTTTTGCTAAAGAGCCCTCCTGTTTCCGTCTAATCAATCTGCAGTCCACTCCAATAGTAAAAATATTTACAACCAGGTCCTTTCTTCGCATTTAAGCCCCTGCACTTTTGAAAAACTCAACTCGCCGTCCTGTTTCAGCTTATTTGTGCGTTAGCCCTTCTGTTTTAACACGTAATTACGTATAGGTCCTCGGTTTTCCACAAATAAGTCCCTGGAAGTTTCTGAAACTTACCAGCAAGTCCCTGAACCTTAGAATCGCCATAACTTTCTCGTTTTAGCTCCGATTAGTGTGATTTTTGCGCTCACGTGTTCGTAGCGAAGCGTAGATTATTTCTAGAACCCTCTTTTGTACTATCCCTACTGTTTGGTGTACTGTTTCTAATAGATTACTTTTGTTTGCATGTATTGGCTTGTGTGGATGTTTGTGTGGTGATTCGTGTCCAGTCGGTGAGCCGCTGCCGTTGGAGTTTGAGTACGAGGACTTTCAGGAGCCGGACTCGCAGCAGCAGCACCTTGAGGAAGGCAAGTTATAGCACGGACAATCCTTGCTACCTATCCACTTGTATTTAATCATTTATTTCATACATGCATGTGTCTAAATTGATGTACCTTTAAGGTTGTACCTAGTCTTATTTACCCTGTCCTTGATTACCTTGGGTCTATGCATATGGGTAGAACTTTGCTATGCGCAGCTACTGCCATCTTTACTTAATTGTTAACTTTGATATAAAGGTTCACGTCAACTTTAATGTTAAAACTTGCTTTTTAGCAACATGGATCAGGGAGCTAGGGCGTGTGCTTCGTGCTTGGCCCTAGTGTCTCCCTCTAAGGACCGGTTCTTAAAGCGGCAACCTAGAAGCCTGTTGCCACTGCCAGGACTATAATGGCTTTGGTCTTGGACAAGTAGCTTGTACGGCTCTAGCTTGGTAGTGGTTACCGACGGCCCGACGGCGTTGTGGGAGGCAAGGCGCGGGGTGTTTTCCCGATTCCACCGAGGACGGTAGCCCCGTCGGCTAGGTCCCGTTAGACCCAGTCCCGTGTTGGGAGTCTAACGGATTGAGAACTCCGCACGTTGCGCATTGTTGGGTGGATTCCCGCGCTCTGGACGCCATCGACCCCCTTACGGTGGACTCCGTAGGCGTACGTCGATCTCGGTGCCTAAGGACTCACCACCTTGTAGTACCCCAGCGGCTACTGTCTTGTTAGGGTGTCTTGTGAAAAGCCTCGTAGCGTCCATATGCGATCACACCTCAGAAGTGTGGTTTGTGAGGTCTGATCCACCTCCGCGTGGTTGGGTGCAAAGTTCCTTTGAACTTCTACGCGACTGGTGGGTAAAAGGTGAAACCTCTGCAGAGTGTAAATCTATCATGATAGCCTTGCTCAGGGTCATGAGCGGCCTGGATCCTTTTTGATTAGAAGATGGTATTTATTTATGCTTAATGTCACTTACACATTATTAATTGGGTTACAACTGGGATTCATACACTTGTAGTAATTTGGATAATGTTAAAATGAACAAACTAAAAGTGCTAATGCAGTTAAGCCGTGTCTAGCCTTTTTGAGCCTTCATAACCTATGCTATACTTGCTGAGTAATTGGTTTACTTACACTTGCTATTTATTCAACAAAATCCCGGACGGGTAACAGATTGGGATGTGCATGAGTCTGCTGCTGAGTTTCCAGAAGATCTACCGTACTACTGAGTTGTGTTCTCCCAGTCAGAGTCCCTGTGGAGTGCGGCTTCATTTAGAGAGAGTTTTTAGTCTTCCGCTGTATTGGTTAGTTTATTTTTGATGCACTCTGATGTAAAACTCTTTTTATTCGAGTAATATATTCAGCATATGTTATTTGTTTACCATATTTGTTTGCTATATGTGTATTGTGACTTCCTGAGCACACATATGGCCACATTCGGATTTTTGTGTAAATCCGGGTGTGATAGATTGGTATCAGAGCCGTGCTGACTGTAGGAACGCAGCCTAGTTAGAACGGTTGATAAATCATTAGGAGACCACCATGATTTTGTTTCAGATCGTTTAGTTACGTTTTTCAAAACCAGTGCTGTCGAGTCTTGTGTGAATCATGTCTCTAGGTGCTTGATTTTGTTGTTATTATGCTTATGTTTGATTTGGATTTTTGTAATGATTGTGATGGTCATAGACGCGAGTCTATCTCCATCTATGTATATTAATGTTTACATAGAAGGGGTATTTATTTTTCTTGCCCTTCATCTATCAAGTCCTCCATCCTAACGAGTTAGTAATCCTATGTAGGCACTTAGTTATGATCAATGGAATTCTGATGAGAATTACTTGCTGATGATAGATGGTGAACACAAGGAGGAACGCTGGTGCTGGTGGAAGCAACCAGAACCAGAACCCGAACCCGAACCCACCGCCTCCACCACCGCCACTCACCATGGAGCAGATGATGCAGATGCAGCTACAGCTGACGCAGCAGATGGCCCAGACCATAGTGTTGATGCAAGAGCAACAGCAGAACCCTCCTCACCAGCCTCACGTACCGCCAAGAGACAAGAGAGGCGAATTTCTGAAGGGACGCCCTCCTACCTTCACCAAGGCCAGCGACCCTCTGCAGGCAGATGATTGGCTCAAGGTGGTGGAGAGACAGCTCGACATCGCACAGTGCAACGACCAGGAGAAGGTGTTGTACGCAGGAGGTCAGCTTCAGGGACCAGCATTGGACTGGTGGGATTCATACAGATATGTCCACTCCAATCGTGATCAGATCACCTGGCAGGAGTTCCATGACAGCTTCCACTCTCATCATGTGCCGGAGGCTCTGATGATCCTGAAGAAGAAGGAGTTCCTGGCACTGAAGCAGGAAGGGATGAGTGTCACCGCCTACCATGACAAGTTCATCGAGCTGGCCCGTTACGCTCCAGAGGACGTGGCCACGGACAGGAAGAAGCAGACCAGGTTTCGTGATGGCCTGCAGGATGCTCTACAGTACCAGCTGATGTGCACCAAGTTCCCCAACTTTCATGAACTGGTGGATGGCGCCTTGATGCTGGAACACAAGTGCCGTGAGATAGAGGAGAAGAAGAGGAAGTTCCAGGGTCAGCAGTCAGGGAGCAACAGTCGCCCTCGCTTCACTCCCCCACAGGGGAATCAGCAGATGGGGAGCTAGCAGCGCTTCCAGGGCCAGTCCAGCTTGCTGAGTCGTGGCCAGTACCAGCAGCGCCCCCAGTACCCTCAGGCACCACAGCAGCAGCGATTCCAGAATCAGCTGCAGAATGTTCCAGCTCAGCGCAACCCGGTGCAGCCAAGTCCTGTTCAGCGCATCGGCCCAGTCAACACTACACCAGTGGGTCCGAAGGTGTGCTATCACTGTGGAGAGCAGGGGCACTTCGCCAATGTCTGCCCTAAGAAGACTCAGAACGCCGCTGGACAGAACCAGCGGGCCGGACAGCAACAAGCTCAGGCAGGCCGAGGTCCGCAGAACCTCGCTAGAGGCAAGCTCAACCACACGGGTGCAGAGACTATCGAGGGAGCTACTAACGTGGGTGTGGGTACGTTCCCTGTCAACTCGACTCCTGCAACCGTTTTGTTCGATTCTGGAGCTTCGCATGCTTTCATATCCGCTGCTTTTGTGAAAAAGAACTTAGTGGCATTGCTGCCCATGAAGAGTACTATGCTAGTTAGCTCGCTAGGGGGAGAACAGTGAGCCACTTTACGCTGCCCCCATATCACCATCACCATAAGGGGGGTAGACTTTGAAGTGTGCCCGATAGTCCTGGAAACCCTTGGGTTTGACTTGATTCTGGGTATGAGCTGGTTAACCAGATATGATGCAGTGATCCAATGCGCCAAGAGAGCAGTACAACTGACAGCCGGGTCTGGTGAAAAGGCGGAGTACCAGGCAGCTAGTCCCTTGGGGCATAATCAAGTCAACCAAGCTGAAGATGCAGCACCTGAGGACATCAGAGTAGTGAGCCAGTTCCCGGATGTATTTCCAGATGAATTGCCAGGTATGCCCCCAGAACGCAAAGTTGAATTCGTTATTGAACGGAAACCTGGCACTGCACCTATAGCCAAGAGGCCATATAGGATGGGAGTAAAGGAACTAGCAAAGCTTAAGGAGGAGTTAGACGCATTGCTAGCCAAAGGGTACATTCGTCCGAGTTCTTCACCATGGGGAGCACCGGTGTTGTTCACGGATAAGAAAGATGGGACACAAAGGTTGTGTGTGGACTATCGAGCCCTCAACGAAGTGACCATGAAGAACAAGTACCCGTTGCCAAGGATTGATGATCTGTTCGATCAGCTGAAGGGAGCTTGTGTGTTCTCCAAGATAGATCTTCGGTCAGGCTATCACCAGATGAGGATCCGCCCATCAGACATACCCAATACCGCTTTCACCACTCGGTACAGGTTGTATGAGTTCTTGGTCATGTCTTTTGGATTGACCAACGCTCCTGCATACTTCATGTACCTGATGAACAACGTGTTCATGGACTACCTGGACAAGTTTGTGGTGGTATTCATTGATGACATCCTGGTCTTCTCCAAGAATGAGGAGGAGCATGAGGAACACTTGAGATTGGTGCTGCAGAGACTCCAAGGACATCAGTTGTATGCTAAGCTAAGCAAGTGTGAATTCTGGTTGAAGGAAGTGGCATTCTTGGGTCATGTGTTGTCCAATGGAGGAGTGGCAGTCGATCCGAGGAAGGTCAGCGATGTGCTAAGCTGGAATCCACCTCGGGATGTGAGCGAAATCAGGAGTTTCCTTGGGATGGCCGGATATTATCGACGGTTCATTGAAGGATTCTCCAAGATTGCTAAGCCCGTGACGGCGTTATTGGAGAAAAATGCCAAGTTTGTCTGGACTGAGGAGTGTCAAGCTAGCTTTGAGGAGTTGAAGAAGAGACTAACAACAGCCCCAGTGCTGGTTCTGCCTGACATAGCCAAGAGCTTCTCTATCTACTGCGATGCATCCCGTCTAGGACTAGGGTGTGTACTCATGCAGGAAGGGAGAGTTGTGGCATATGCTTCAAGGCAGTTGAGGAAACATGAGCAGAACTACCCAACGCATGATCTGGAGTTGGCAGCGGTGGTACATGCTCTGAAGATTTGGAGGCACTACTTGATTGGACACAAGTGTGACATCTACACCGATCATAAGAGCCTCAAGTATGTCTTCACTCAGTCAGAGCTGAATATGAGGCAACGCCGATGGTTGGAGTTGATCAAGGACTATGATCTGGAGATCCACTACCACCCAGGAAAGGCTAACTTGGTGGCAGATGCCTTGAGTAGGAGGAGTTATGTGAACAAGATCATCGGTCACTGCCTGCCAGCAGAGCTCAGCCTTGAGTTTGAGAGGATGAGTCTGGGATTTGTGGCTAGCATCACAGAGATGGCAGTAGAACCGACTCTGGAACAGGAGATCCAGAAGGGTCAGTTGAAAGATGAGAAGATCAAAGAGATTGTTGAGCACGTTGCTCTAGGAAAGGCCACTGGTTTTCGAGTGGATGATCAAGGAACCTTGTGGCATGGGACGAGGATGTGTACCCGATGTGGCACAGATCAAGGATACAATCCTAAGAGAAGCACATGATTCAGCTTATTCGATCCACCCGGGCAGTACCAAGATGTACCAAGACATCAAGGAGAGATTCTGGTGGTATGGATTGAAGTGTGATGTGGCAACCTATGTGGCTCTATGTGACACATGCCAGAGAGTCAAGGCTGAACATCAGAGGCCAGCAGGTTTGCTCCAGCCCTTGAAGATACCTGAATGGAAATGGGAAGAAGTTGGTATGGATTTCATCACTGGTCTGCCTCGCACTCAGAGAGGATTTGACTCCATTTGGGTGATTGTGGATCGCTTGAACAAAGTGGCACATTTCCTCCCAGTGAAGACCACTTACACGGGCGCCAGATTAGCAGAGTTGTATATGGAGAGGATTGTGTGCTTGCATGGAGTGCCAAAGCGGATAGTGTCTGACCGGGATACTCAGCTCACATCACACTTCTGGCAGAAGTTACATGAGTCCATGGATACTAAGCTGCATTTCAGTTCAGCTTATCACCCACAGACGGATGGACAGATAGAGCGCATCAATCAGATCTTGGAAGACATGTTGAGGGCATGTGCTTTGCAGTATGGTGTCAGTTGGGACAAGAGTCTGCCCTATGCAGAATTCTCATACAACAACAGCCACCAGAAGAGTCTGCAGATGGCACCATTCGAGGCCTTGTATGGCAGGAAGTGCAGGACACCATTGTTTTGGAATCAGACAGGAGAAAGTCAGGTTTTTGGACCTGAGATACTCAGAGAAGCAGAGAGGCAAGTGCAAGTGATCAGGCAGAATTTGAAGGTGGCAGAATCCCGGTAGAAGAGTTATGCTGATGTCAGGAGGAGGAATCTCACCTTCGAGGTCGATGACTTTGTGTACCTCAAGGTGTCACCGATGAGGGGTGTGAAGAGGTTCAATGTCAAGGGCAAATTGGCGCCTCATTACATCGAACCCTTCAAGATATTGGAACGGATGGGCTAAGTGGCATATCGGCTAGAGCTACCTGAGCAACTAGCCGGAGTGCACAACGTGTTCCATGTGTCTCAGCTGAAGAAATGTTTGCGGGTGCCTGAAGAGCAGATCCCGATAGATGACTTGAATGTGCAAGATGACCTCGCCTATGATGAGTATCCAGTCAAGATTTTGGAGGAGTCCAAGAGGGTGACAAGAAACAAGGTTATTCGGATGTGCAAGGTGCAGTGGAACCGACACTCAGAGGATGAGGCGACTTGGGAAAGAGAAGAAGACCTCAAGGCCGAGTACCCACATCTCTTCGCATCCACGTCCGAATCACAAGGACGAGATTCATCTTAAGGCGGGTAGGTTTGTAACACCCTAAAATAGCCTATTTAAAAATTTCTAGTAATTAATTGATTATTTAATGCCTCGCTCATATTTAATATAGTTAAATAAATAATTTCTGAGAATTAAAATCAAATATAAGGTATAGAAACATTTTTGCTGCATTCATGCTGTTGCATTGAGTTTTGTACTGCTTGTGGTTCAAATGAGAGTTTAAATTTATTTAAATTTGAATTTTAATCACTTTGTTTGGAGCCCTAGAAAAGTTGTTTCAGCTAGAGTCCACCTTTGCCCCCTGAACTCTTGCTTTAGTCCGCTATCGCCCCCTCGTCTCTTTCTCCAGCACAGTTTTTTCCCTGCCTTCTCCTCGGCCCAGCAGACGATCCGGCCCACAACCCTTCTCACCCCTCTGCCAACAAAGTCTACTCTCCCTCCCCCGACTTTCTCTCCCCGTTCCGCTTCGGCCCGCTCCGCGAGCTCAGTGCCAGCGCCAGCCCAGCCCCTCTCTCCCCTTCGCGAGCCCACTGCTCCTCACCACCCCAAGCCGCTCGGCCCAGCATCTTCCTTTTCCCCGTACGGCCCAGCTCGCGCATCCCCGCCTGCCCTCGGGTCACTCCCCTCGCCAGCACCCGATTCCGCTCACGGGCCGCACCCCTGCGTCAGCCCAACACCCCGCGGCCGCTTTCCCCCTCTTCCCTCTCACTGCCTTGTGGGCCACCCCCGTCAGCTCCGTCTTCCCCGCGACGACAGGCCCCACCGGAGTTCGCGGCCAGCGCGCGCCGGGACCTTCCTTCCCTGTGCGACCGGACGATCCCGTGGGCCTTCCCGAAGCTGCACGGAAGCTTCCGTGCCGACCTCCTGCCATAAACGAACGTTTTCCCGCATCAAAACCGCCTCCTCCAAAGGAAGGCGATTGCGGGCCGCCGCTCCTCCTTGGCGTGCGTGCCACGCACACCCTGCAGCCCTGAGCTCCTATAAAAGCAGAGCCCCGGGACCCCCAACCCTCACCTCGCCTCGAGCCTCCCAAGCCAAGCTCTCCTGTTCTAGCATCGCCGCCGCCCTCCGACCAAGCGCCGCCGCGCCAGCGATCCCCGCCCGTGGCTACGCTCGGCCTCGATTGACCCCACCTCGATCTTCGCCGCGTGGTAAGAAAACGCCCGGGCTTCTTCCCGCTGATCCCCGTGCTCCGTAGCCTCTCCGCCCTTGCTCGCCGGCGCAAGCCGCCGCCGGTCGCCGTCAGAGTGCTGCCTGTGCAGCCTCCCCTACAACCAGGACCCCCTAGTTGTCTTCGTAGTGTCTCTCTGAACCTATAGCACCAACCCCCGTTCCTAACCGACCCCCGACGAGTGCGTTCCGCCTCGCCGGAGTTGGCTGCCCGCCGGCCGCCGCCGCACACCACCCACATCGCCTCCCTCCCCGTCATGAACCTCCTGGTGCACTCGCCTTTTCCCGAGGAAGCCATAGGACCCGATCCCGTCCAAAACCGAGCTCCCTAGCGCGATCCCGGCCTCACTCCGGCGAAGCGCCGCCGTCCGCCGCCGCCGGCAGCTCCCCCCCCCCCCCCCCCCGCTCGATCTGTTTTGGATCGTCGGATCTAGATCCTGTGGTTCCCAGCTCCCCCAGCCGCCTGGTCAAACCTGACCATACCGGTCAACTCTGACCGTTTTTGCTAAAGAGCCCTCCTGTTTCTGTCTAATCAATCCGCAGTCCACTCCAATAGTAAAAATATTTACAACCAGGTCCTTTCTTCGCATTTAAGCCCCTGCACTTTTGAAAAACTCAACCTGCCGTCCTGTTTCGGCTTATTTGCGCGTTAGCCCTTCTGTTTTAACATGTAATTACGTATAGGTCCTCGGTTTTCCACAAATAAGTCCGTAGAAGTTTCTGAAACTTACCAGCAAGTCCCTGAACCTTAGAATCGCCATAACTTTCTCGTTTTAGCTCCGATTAGTGTGATTTTTGCGCTCACGTGTTCGTAGCGAAGCGTAGATTATTTCTAGAACCCTCTTTTGTACTGTCTCTACTGTTTGGTGTACTGTTTCTAATAGATTACTTTTGTTTGCATGTATTGGCTTGTGTGAATGTTTGTGTGGTGATTCGTGTCCAGTCGGTGAGCCGCTGCCGTTGGAGTTTGAGTACGAGGACTTTCCGGAGCCGGACTCGCAGCAGCAGCACCTTGAGGAAGGCAAGTTATAGCACGGACAATCCTTGCTACCTATCCACTTGTATTTAATCATTTATTTCATACATGCATGTGTATAAATTGATGTACCTAAGGACTCACCACCTTGTAGTACCCCAGCGGCTACTGTCTTGTTAGGGTGTCTTGTGAAAAGCCTCATAGCATCCCTATGCGATCACACCTCGGAAGTGTGGTTTGTGAGGTCTGATCCACCTCCGCGTGGTTGGGTGCAAAGTTCCTTTGAACTTCTACGCGACTGGTGGGTAAAGGGTGAAACCTCTGCAGAGTGTAAATCTATCATAATAGCCTTGCTCAGGGTCACGAGCGGCCTGGATCCTTTTTGATTAGAAGATGGTATTTATTTATGCTTAATGTCACTTACACATTATTAATTGGGTTACAACTGAGATTCATACACTTGTAGTAATTTGGATAATGTTAAAATGAACCAACTAAAAGTGCTAATGCAGTTAAGCCGTGTCTAGCCTTTTTGAGCCTTCATAAACCGTGCTATACTTGCTGAGTAATTGTTTTACTTACACTTGCTATTTATTCAACAGAATCTCGGATGGGTAACAGATTGGGATGTGCATGAGTCTGTTGCTGAGTTTCCAGAAGATCTACCGTACTACTGAGTTGTGTTCTCCCAGTCAGAGTCCCTGTGGAGTGCGGCTTCATTTAGAGAGAGTTTTTAGTCTTCCGCTGTATTGGTTAGTTTATTTTTGATGCACTCTGATGTAAAACTCTTTTTATTCGAGTAATATATTCAGCATATGTTATTTGTTTACCATATTTGTTTGCTATATGTGTATTGTGACTTCCTGGGCACACATATGGCCACATTCGGATTTCTGTGTAAATCCGGGTGTGACAAAGGACAGGATGGCAGGCACTAATATTTGAAAACTCAGGGGGTTATGCGAATAAAATAGGACCTATTCGTAAATTTTTTAAACTAAGCTAGACGGCGGGTTGATTTCACAAAACTTGAGGGGCTCTTTAGAAAAATGGCCCTCGCTGACCGGTATGCGCCAGGTTTGACCAGGGGCGGGGCGCTTTGGCGGCCGTTGGATCTGGATCCAACTATCCAGATCGGATCGGGGCGAGGGGGGTCGCCGGCGGTGCAGGGACGTGGAGGCGCCGCTCGACCGCCGGCGGAGCCTCACCGGAGTTGGGCGAATCTCGAGCTAGGGGCCTCCATTCGCTACATGGCTTGGACGTACAACACCAGGAGGGAATAGCGAGATCACGACGGCGATAGGGCGGTGCGGAGCGCGGATGTCGAGACGTGGCGGCTCCGGCGACACTGCATAGGGGCGACGAGCAATTAGGCGTAGGAAAAGGGAGGAACAAAGTCGAGAGTTGATCGGATAGCTGCGGTACCTCCTCTGGGAGCTTTCGAAAGGGATCTCATTGACAGAGAAGCAGCGGCGGTAGAGATCGACGGCGGCGTTCAAAAGACGGTGGCCCGATGCAAAGGGAAGTGCTGGGGCTCGGGATGCTTGCGACGAGGGTTGGATGAGGCCCTAGGGGGTGCGGCGGCCCTGCTCTTATAGCCCCCAGGGCTTTCCTTGGCATGCGGGCTACATAGCGCGGATCGGGGCGCCGCCAATCTTACCTTCCATGTGGGGGAGCTGCGTGTTTTGGAAAGGCGGCGGCGGAAGCTTCGGGGAAGGTTCCAGGGGTCCACGGGCAGCGCGGGGCTGTGCTGGAGGTAGCCCCAGGGGTCCTTGGCGTGCGTGCGTGGGGGCCCTGGGTCAGATGCGCCGGCTCTGACTTGGGCTATAGTCGGGCGCATCGGGAGGTCGGGGATGTCGGGCGGGGCCCGCACGTCAGTGGCCGAGGCGATAGGGGGTGCGCTAAGTTGGGCCGGCGCAGAGAGCCTTAGTTGGGCTGCGGCGGGGGTGGCTCGGGGAGAATGGAGGTGGGCTGGGCCGGCGGAGGGAAAAAGGAAAGGAGGGGGCTGCTGGGCCGCGGACGTTGCTGGGCCGCGACGCTGGAAGAGAGTTGAGGGAGTGAAAACGAGTCGGGGAAAGAGTTTAGGGGGCGAAAATGAACTCAGGTTGAAACAACTTTTCTAGGGCTCAAAACAAAGCGATTCAAACTTGAATTTAACCTAGATTTAAATTCTTATTTGAACTACTAGCAAACAAAACTCAATGCAGCAGCATGAATGCAACAAAAATGTTTCTAGGCCTTATATTTGATTTTAATTCTCTAAAATAGTTTATCTTCCCTATATTAAATATGAGCATCACTGGTAAAATTAAATTAATTACTAAAAATTTTAATTGGGCATTTTTATGGTGTTACAAACCTACCCCCCTTAAGATGAATCTCGTCCTCGAGATTTGGATGTGGATGCGAAGAGTTGTGGGTACTCAGCCTTGCGGTCTTCTTCTCTTTCCCAAGTCGCCTCATCTTCTGAGTGTCGGTTCCATTGTACCTTGCACATTCGGATGACCTTGTTTCTTGTCACCCTCTTAGACTCCTCCAAAATCTTGACTGGGTACTCATCGTAGGTGAGATCTTCCTGCACATTCAGCTCACCCATCGGGATCTGCTCCTCAGGTACCCGCAAACACTTCTTCAGCTGAGACACGTGGAACACGTTGTGCACTCCGGCCAGTTTCTCAGGTAGCTCTAGCCGATATGCCACTTCGCCCATCTGTTCCAATATTTTGAAGGCTCCGATGCAACGAGGTGCTAGTTTGCCCTTGTCATTAAACCTTTTTATGCCCTCATCGGTGACACCTTAAGATACACAAAGTCATCGACTTCGAAGGTGAGATCCCTCCGTCTGACATCAGCATAAATCTTTTGCCAGGATTGTGCCACCTTCAAGTTCTACCTGATCACTTGCACCTATCGCTCTGCCTCTCTTAGTATCTCAGGCCCAAAAACTTGACTCTCTCCAGTCTGATTCCAGAACAGTGGTGTACTGCACTTTCTACCATACAGAGCCTCGAATGGTGCCATCTGCAGACTTTTCTGGTAGTTGTTGTACGAGAATTCTGCATAGAGCAAACTCTTGTCCCAGCTAAGACCATACTACAGAGCACATGCACTCAACATGTCCTCAAAAATCTGATTGGTTCGCTCTGTCTATCCATCCGTCTGTGGGTGGTAAGCTGAACTAAAGTGCATCTTAGTGTCCATAGACTCATGTAGCTTCTGCCAGAAGTGTGATGTGAACTGAGTACCTCGGTCAGACACTATTCGTTTTGGTACCCCATGCAAACACACAATCCTTTCCATATATAGCTCTGCCAGTCTGGCGCCTGTGTATGTGGTCTTCACTGGAAGGAAGTGTGCCACTTTTGTCAAACGATCACGGTTACGCAAATGGAGTCGAATCCCCTCTGAGTGCGAGGTAGACCGGTAATAAAATCCATACCGACTTCTTCCCATTTCCATTCGGGTATCTTCAAGGGCTGGAGCAATCCTGCTGATGCTCAGCCTTGACTCTCTAACACGTGTCACATAGGGCCACATAGGTTGCCACATCATCCTTCAATCCGTACCACCAGAATCTCTCCTTGATATCTTGGTACATATTGGTACTTCCAGGGTGGATTGAGTATGCCGAATCATGTGCTTCTCTTAGGATAGTATCCTTGATCTGTGCCACGTCAGGTACACATATTGTCTTCCCGTGCCACAAGGTTCCCTGATCATCTACTCAAAATTCAGTGGCCTTTCCTAGAGCAACCTGCTCCACCATCTCCATGATCTTCTCATCCTCAAGCTGACCCTTCCTGATCTCCTGTTCCAGAGTCGGTTCTACTGCCATCTCTGTGATGCTAGCCACGATTCCTAGACTCATCCTCTCAGATTCTAGGCTGAGCTCTTCTGGTAGACAATGTCCGGTGATCTTGTTCACATAGCTCCTCCTACTCAGAGCATCTGCCACCAAGTTAGCCTTCCCCGGGTGGTAGTGAATCTCTAGATCATAGTCCTTGATCAACTCCAACCATCGGTGTTGCCTCATATTCAGATCTGACTGAGTGAAGATGTACTTGAGGCTCTTATGATCGGTGTAGATGTCACACTTGTGTCCAATCAAGTAATGCCGCCAAATCTTCAGAGCATGTACCACAACTGCCAACTCCAGATCATACGTCGGGTAGTTCTACTCATGTTTCCTCAACTGCCTTGATGCATAAGCCACAAATCTTCCCTCCTGCATGAGCACACATCCTAATCCTAGACGGGATGCATCGCAGTAGATAGAGAAGCTCTTGGCTATGTCAGACAGTACTAGCACAGGTGTTGTTGTTAACCTCTTCTTCAACTCCTCGAAGCTGGCTGGGCACTCCTCTGTCCAGACAAACTTAGCATTTTCCTCCAATAACGCCGTCAGGGGCTTAGAAATCTTGGAGAATCATTCGATAAACCTTCGATAATATCCGGCCATCCCAAGGAAACTCCTGATTTCGCTCACATCCTGAGGCGGGTTCCAGCTTAACACATCATTAACCTTCTTCGGGTCGACTGCCACTCCACCATTGGATAGCATGTGACCCAAGAATGCCACTTCCTTCAACCAGAACTCGCACTTGCTCAACTTAGCATATACCAATCTCAAGTGACCCTCGTGTTCTTCTTCATTCTTGAAGAAGACTAGAATGTCATCAATGAACACCACCAAAAACTTGTCGAGGTAATCCATGAACACACTGTTCATAAAGTACATGAAGTATGCAGGAGCGTTGGTCAGTCCAAAGGACGTGAATGTGAACTCATACAACCCATACCAAGTAGTAAAGGTCGTCTTGGGAATGTCCGACAGCCGGATCCTCATTTGGTGATAGCCCGATCGAATATCTATTTTGGAGAACACACAAGCTCCCTTCAGCTGATCAAACAAATCATCAATCCTCAGCAATGGGTACTTGTTCTTGATGGTCACTACATTGAGGGCTCCATAGTCCACACACAACCTCTGCATCCCATCTTTCTTGTCGACGAACAACACCGGTGCTCCCCATGGTGAAGAACTAGGATGAATATACCCTTTGGCTAGCGATGAGCTTAATTCTTCCTTAAGTTTTCCTGTTCCTTTACTCCCATCCTATATGGTCTTTTAGCTATACGTGCAGTGCCAGGTTTAAGTTCAATAACGAATTCAACTTCGCGTTTTGGGAGCATACCTGGCGATTCATCTGGGAACACATCCGGGAATTCACTCACCACTCTGATGTCCTCAGGGGATACTTCCTCAGCTTGATTGACTTGACACTATTTCTGAGGACTTGACTGTTTGGTACTCCAGTTTTTCTCATCCTGTTGCTATCAGCTGTACTGCCCTCTTGGCACATTGGATCACAGCACTATATTTGGCTAGCCAGCTCATTCCCAGGATTAGATCGAACCCAACAGAATTCAGGACTATGGGGTATACCTCAATGTCTACCCCCTTATTGTAATGATGACTTTGGAGCAGCGCAGACTGGCTCGTTGTTCCCCCCGGGTGATCTAACTAACATGGGGTTTCCCATGAGTTGCAGGGTCAACATATTCTTTTGTACAAATGCAGCAGAGATGAAAGCATGCGAAGCTCCAGAATCGAATAAAATAGTTACAGGGGTCGAGTTGACAAGGAATGTACCCACAACCACATCAGTAGCTCCCTCTGCGGTCTCTGCGCCCATGTGGTTGACCTTGCCTCTAGCGGGGTTGTGCGGCCATTGTCCTGCCTGCGCCTGCTGCTGTCCAGCCTGCTGGTTGTTGTTCTGACCTACGGCATTTTGGGCCTTCCGGGGGCAAGCATTAGCAAAGTGCCCCTGCACTCCGCAGTGGTAACACACCCTCGGACCCACTGGGGTATTGTTTGCTGGGTTGGGGCGCTGAACAGGACCTGGCTGCACCTGGTTGCGCTGAACCAGACCATTCTATAGCTAACCCTGGAAACGCTGCTACTGTGGTGCCTGTGGGTACTGGGGGCGCTGCTGATATTAGCCACAGCTCAGTAAGCTGGACTGACCCTAGAAGCACTGTTGGTTCACCATCTGCTGATTCCCCTGTGGAGGAGCAAAGTGAGGACGACTGCTGCTCCCTGTCTGCTGGCCCTGGAACTTCCTCTTCTTCTCCTCTATCTCACGACGCTTATGTTCCAGCATCAAGGTGCCATCCACCAGTTCCTAAAAGTTGGGGAACTTGGTACACATAAGCTGGTACTGCAGTGCATCCTGCAAACCATCACGGAACCGGGTATGCTTCTTCTTGTCAGTAGCCACATCCTCTGGGGCATAGCGAGCGAGCCCGATGAACTTGTCACGGTAAGCGGTGACACTCATCCCTTCCTGCTTCAGCACCAGTAATTTCTTCTTTTTCAGGGTCATCAGAGCCTCCGGCACATGGTGAGAACAGAAGTTGTCATGGAACTCCCGCCAGGTGATCTGCGTACGGTCGGGGTGAGCATACTGGTATGAATCCCACCAGTCCAATGCTGGTCCTTGAAGCTATCCTCGTGCGTACAACACCTTTTACCGGTCGTTGCACTACACGATGTCGAGCTGTGTCTCCACGGCCTTGAGCCAATCATGTGCCTGTAGGGGGTCACTGACTTTGTTGAAGGTGGGAGGGCGTCCCTTCAGAAACTCGCCTGTCTTGTCTCTGGGTGGCACGTGAGGCTGGTGAGGCGGGTTCTGCTGCATCATAGCCATGGTCTAGACCATCTGCTGCATCAGCTGGGTCTGCGTGAGCATCATTTGCTCAATGGTGGGAGGTGGTAGTGGTGGCTGGTTCTGGTTGCTTCTACTGCCACCAGCGTTGCTCCTTGTATTAACCATCTACCATTAGCAAATAATTCTCATCAAAACTCCATTGGACATAACCAAGTAACTTAGATTTTGTGCAGGAGAAACTTAAGAAGATTACTAAACTTGTTAGGATGGAGGATTCGATAGCTAAAGAGCAAGAGGAATAAATATCACCCTCCATGTAAACATTAATATCCTTAAACCTTAATCCAAAATCTAGATGGTGGTAGACTCACGTCTATGCCCATTACAATCATTACAAAAAGCCAAATCACGCATAGCCATAATGACAACCAAATCAAGCACCTAAAGACATGATTCACACAAGGCTTGACAGCATTGGGTTTTGAAAAAGTGTAACTAGACGATCCATATCACATAATCATGGTGGTCTCCTAAGATTTAATCAATCGTTCTAACTAGCCTGCGATCCTACAGTCAACACAACTCTCATACCAATCTGTCACACTAGGATTTGCACAGAAACCCAAATGCGGCCATATGTGTGCCCAGGAAGTCATAGTACACATATAGCAAACAAATATGATAAACAAAGAACATATGCTTGAATAAATAGAGTTTTACATAAGAGTTTAACATAAGTAAACTAACCAATACAGCGGAAGACTAAAATTCTCAACGAAGCGAAGCCGCAAGCCATAGGGACTTTGACTGGGAGAATGCAACTCAGTTGTACGACAGATTTTCTAGAAACTCAGCAGCAGACTCATGCACAACCCAATCTGTTACCCATCCGGGATTTTGTTGAATAAATGACAAATGTAAGTAAAACATTTACTTAGCAACGCTCAAAGTAAGGCTAGAACGGCTGAACTGCATTAGCATTTTTAGTTGGTTCATTTTAACATTATCCAAGTTACTACAAGTGAATAGAACCAAGTTGCAACCCAATTAATAAAGTATAAGTGACATTAAGCATAAATAAATATCATCTTCTAATAAAAAAGGATCCAGGTCCCTCGTGACCCTGAGCAAGGCTATCATGATAGATTTACACTCTGCAGAGGTTTCGCCCTTTACCCACCAGTCGCGTAGAAGTTCAAAGGGACTTTGCACCCAACCACGCAAACATCACACTTCTGAGGTATGACTGCATAGGGACGCTACAAGGCTTTTCACAAGACACCCTAACAAGATAGTGGCCGATTATGGTACAGCATAGGTAGCATGGCCGAGGCACCGAGATTGACGTACGCCTACGGAGTCACACCATAGGGGGGGTCAATGGCCTCCAAAGCACGGGCATCGCACCCAACAATGCACAAGGTGTGGAGTTCCCCATCACAGGGACTCCTAGCATGGGACTGTGCCTCACGGGCACAAAGCCGACAGATTTCCCGCCCTCGGTGGATCAAGACATACTGTAACCCATTGTTCCCATAACTCCGTCGGCCCCCTCGGTAACCACTGGCAAGCTAGAGACGTACATGATACTTGACCAAGACTAGAGCCATAATAGTTCTAGTAGTGGTGGCAGGCTCCTAGGTTGTCGCTTTAAGAACCGAACCTTACGGAGAGACACTAGAACAAAGCACGAAGCACATGCTCTAGCTCCCTAAACCAAGTTGCTAAAAAAACAAGTTTTATCATTAATGTCAAAGTGAACCATTATGTCAAGATTAACAATTTAAAAATGGTGATAGTAGCTGCGCATAGCAAGAATTCTACCCATATGGATAAACTCAGGGTAATCAAAGGACATGATAATCAAGACTAGGTACAACCTTGAAGGTACATCAATTTAGACACATGCATGTATGAAATAAATGATTACAAGGTGGATAGGTAGCAAGGATTGTCCATGCTATAACTTGCCTTCCTCAACATGTTGTTGCTGCTGCTACTGCTGCTGCTAGTCCTGCTCCTGAAAGCCCTCCTCGTACTCGAACTCCAATGCAAACGGCTCGCCGACTGGACACGAATCACCACACAAGCCAATACATGCAAATAAAATTATTCTATTAGAACAGTACACCAAACAGTAGAAACATAATAAAAGAAGGCTTTAAAACTAATCTACGCTTCGCTACGAACACATGAGCACAAGAATCAGACTAATTGGAGCTAAAACGAGAAAGATATGGCGTTTCTAAGGTTTAGAGACTTGCTGGCGAGGTTTAAAAACTTCCAGGGACTTGTTTGTGAAAAACCGAGGACCTATACGTAATTATGCATAAAACTACGACGGCTAACATGTAAAAGTAAAAGGATAGGATGGCAGGCATTAATATTTGAAAACTCAGAGGGTTAAGCAAAAAAAAGACCTATTCGTAAATACTTCTGAACTGAGCTGGACGGCGGGTTGATTTCACAAAACTTGAGGGGCTCTTTAGAAAAATGGTCCTCGCTGACCGGTACATGCCAGGTTTGACCTGAGGCAGGGCACTCTGGCGGTCGTTGGATCTGAATCCAACGATCCAGATCGGATCGGGGCGAGGGGCGTCGCTGGCGGCGTAGGGACGTGGCGGCGCCGCTCGGCCAACGACGGAGCCTCACCGGAGTTGGGCGAATCTCGAGCTAGGGGCCTCCATTTGCTACACGGGTTGGACGTACAACACCAGGAGGGAATGGCGAGCTCACCTAGGTTGATCACGATGGCGATAGGGTGGTGTGGAGCATGGACATCGAGATGTGGCGGCTCCGGCGACACTGCGTAGGGGCGACGAACAATTAGGCACGGGAAAACGGAGGAACTAAGTCGGGAGTTGCTTGGATAGCTGCGGTACCTCCTCAGGGAGCTTTCAAAAGGGATCTCATCGAGAGAGAAGCAGCGGCGGTGGAGATCGACGGCGGCGGTGCAAAGGCGGCGACGCGAGGCAAGGAGAAGCGCTGGGGCTCGGGATGCTTGCAGTGAGGGTTGGATGAGGCCCTAGGGGTTGCAACGGACCTGCTTTTATAGCCCCCAGAGCGTGCCTTGGTGTGCGGACTACGTAGCGCGGATCAAGGCACCGGCGATCTTACCTTCCATGTGGGGGAGCTGCGTGTTATGGAAAGGCGGTCGCGGAAACATCGGGGAAGGTTCCAGGGGTCTGCGGTAGCGCGGGGCCGTGCTGGAGGTGGCCCTGGGGTCCTTGGCTTGCGTGCACGGGGCCTTAGGTCGGATGTGTCTGCTTGAGTCCGGCGCATCGAGAGGTCGAGGATGACGGGCGGGGCCCGCACGTGAGTGGCTGAGACGAGTGGGGGTGCGATTAGTTGGGCCGGCATGGAGAGGCTTAGTTAGGCTACGGCGGTACTGGGGTAAGGAGTGTTTCAGTGGTTTTCCGTATGGCTTAGTAAAATATCGAAATATTCTACAAGCGCACAGAATCACCGCTGTAGCACTTCACCTGGGAGTATCCCGAGGTATCGTAATTTATATTTCCGCAGGGAAGCTTTGGCAAGATTACTAGTGAACAGATATTCGAGACTATCAGAGAAGGGTACACAACTAAACAAGACAAGGGATAACGGTATTGGATAGGAGTGGACATATCGGACACACAACTCAAGGGATACTCAGGTAAGGGAGAGAAAAGATAGATAGCTGGGAGGACAACGAGAAGAGATAGAGGACTCTTGGATTCTTTATCTACCTATGTCACTCTAGCTTAGAGATACAGCGGCTACAGAACCAGCACTAGGAGATCTGGGATAACTCTAATGTCTTAGCTTCAGGACAAGGGAACCGGTGAACACACAGAAAGGGATGAGAAGGGGTGCCACTATTTCCCAACTGGGGAATCCTACGGACCGGAACTAACGTGATGGGCTACGAAGACCGAAAGGGTTGTCACCACCTCCCGGCTACCACCTCCGTTGCGACGGGAATAAACTAAGGCCACTAACTAGTCTAGGAACCACTCCTACACTAGACAATGACTACTTACTCTGCTAGCAAGAGCAAGCAACCTTGTCAATACTCTTGGTGACAGTTCACCTCCAATATCAAGCAAGATCGAAGAACCAGCCAAGACAAAGACTTAAACAAGACTACAAGCACTAGAACTATAACTGACTATAGTCTAAACAAGATATAACTACAACTAGGATAAAGTAGAAGCGAGATATAAATGACAAAGGCAAAGTGATTAAGATAACTATATTGATACTCAATGTCTTATAAAAGGAAAAGTAAAAGATACAAGAGCTATTACCAGAGCTTCTAAAGACGACTCCGGAACCTCCGAGGCAAGCTCGACTCAACTCTAACTCCCAACTAAACTATCCTAACTCTACTGGAATGAAAGTGGAAATGAGCTCCTTGGCTTCCTGTGTGTTTACAAGTGAAGTGTAAGGTCCTATATATAGTGCTCCAGGGTCGGTTCAGGTAGGGTAACGGCCAAGGGAGGGGGCAGAGGCGGTTGCCGGCCGTTTCGGCCGAGAGGGTCGGTTCGGCCGAACCCTGGCGTTCGGCCGAACGCCCGATCCACCGCCTTAGCCACCTACGGCCGAGATGCATCCCCTGGAGTCGGTTGGGCAACTGGGGGCGGTTCGGGCGAACCCCCCAGTTCGGCCGAACTGGGCTGGGAGCCCAGCCCCGCCCCCTGCACCGCCTTCGGCTCTGGGTCCCTCCTGGGCCGGCCTCTACTGCTTGGACTTGTCTTGATTTGGCCCAGGTTGACGTGTCGGTGCTCCGGGATGTGTTGGCGGCGTCCACGTGTCGTGCATCGTGTTTGCTTGGTCATCGGTGACGTGGACGGCTCCCGGTGGTCTGTACGGCTAAGGGGGGTAACCGGCCGAACGGAGTCGTTCGGCCGATTCGGCCTCAATAGCGCGTATTTGTCGTAGTTGTACCTACACAAGTGACACTCACCAAAACTCATGGAACTTTATTAGAAATAAAACCTAAGTACATGGAATGTTGCATATAACCTCATTTATTCCCGAGTATTGGTGGTCGGATTTGGGTTGTAACGACCGCCAACAAGCTCCCCCAAGCTTAGCTCTTTGCTCGTCCTCGAGCAAAGATATAAACTTAGGCTCGGTGGATCAGGAGTTGCTACAATGTCATTTCTTTTGCAGGTAACTTATAAACAACTAGTCCTCAAAAATACTTGAATCATAGGCAAAGTTTCAAATCACCTTTTTACCTATGGGGCTTATAGCAATCTCCTTATCTTAGGCGGTTGAAAGGACGAACAGTTTAAACTCAGTTTTATTCCACTCTACTCTTTTCAGGATCCCATCTCGGAATTTTTTCACAAGTTTTGAAAACTACAAATTGTTCCTCATTGGCACACTCAATCACTCAAGTGTATTTGAATCCTCACCAAAGGCTTGTGCCTTCTTTTCATCCTAACATCTAATATGGCTTTTTGTGTGGCTCAGGGACAAAGGATGAAGGCATGCATGCATCTTATATTTTGCTAAGTCAAAGACCGGATCTCTGAGAAGACAAATCACATCTTAAGATCGAGACGTGCAAGTGTGTGGATATGAATGGAGTGGAATATGGTGGAATGGTGGAATGGAATATGATGGAACTCCTTGGATGAAACTCCCTCTCCTTGATTTATTTTCGAGAACATGGGCTATCTTTTATTCTCATATTTTTGCCATGCCAGTTGGCATACTTTTCTTTTTTTTCTCTTTCTTTTTGCCATGCTCTTTGGCATGCTTTTCTTTTCCTCTTATTTTTGCCATGCTTCTTTGGCATGCTTTTCTTTTTGCATAGCCCATGTCTCTATCAAGAATATTTGTAGAGGGAACTCATAGAACATGGAGCATTTATTTTTGTGGATGGATGATGGAAAATGTTTGCTAACTCCCAGTGTAGGAGTTGCAAGTGAGAGGTGGTGTGCGTACGTGGGTCTCGATCTTTAAGAATATGAAAGCTTCACTCAAAGGTCACAACAATTTGACAAAGCTCACTAAGATAACAAGCAGCATATGAGTAGAAATTTTCATCTAAGCTTATCATTTGGCTCTGGTAGGTATTTTGACCAATGAGGAACTTGTTTCTTTTTGAAAGCATAAATCTCCAAGATTTTCCCATACTAAGAGCAGAAATAGAACTCAACCAAATTCTCACTGTATCAATCCCCACAACAACTTTAGACTTGGAATAAAGCATGTGCTCCCACAAGGTTTTCAGGTTCATTATTACTCATGCCAAATAACTCAAGCATTATCAAGCAACTAGTTGCAACAAAGTACTTGCAAAATTAATGACAGAGCAACTATTCATCATTTCCAAGGTGAGAGGCATATGACTCATTCCATGCATAGTTGGGAGTTATTTTATTCAAGGGAAATATTGTTTAAGGGAAATATTTTTTGTGTTTTCATTTTTTTAAATGCAAGTTAACATGAAGGAAAACGAAAGGGAAATTAAAAGATCAAAGTGCTGGATAAATCGGGACAAACCTGGTGAGGGTCCTCCCCCAAGCTTGGACTTTCACTGGTAGGGGTTGAGCCTTGTACTGGCTCAGCTGTTCCGCTTGCTCGTGGACATCATGCTGGATGGACGTCACCATCCCGCTATTCTCTTGATGGTACTGAGAATGGAGGGCTAGTGTGTCCTGGATCTCTCGGGTACGGTCGTCGATGAGCTCGACTCGGTCGGAGATGTAGGACAGCTCCCGGCCGTAGTCGAAGCGTGCGGACTGTGAGTATCCGGGGTAGTATGGCTGGGAGGCACTGTCGTATCCCCCTCCATACCGGCTCCTGGACCACTCAGAGTCCGTGTCCTGGCCATGGTCCCAGCATCTTGAGGTGAAGTAGTTCGGCTCCTGATGCTGCCCGGAGCCTCCTGCTCCGGACGTCCCAGCGCCGGTGTACGTGTCGTAGGTGGCCTCAAAAGCGGAAGTGTGTCGGTGCGGCATTTGTGGTGCATCTTCCGGCTCCTGTGAGGTGGCGAGCCCAGCATCACGCCTGGCTCGTCCCTTCGTGACGGGTCCGTCACCTGCAACGCTGTGCCGAGCGGGCTCTCTCCAAGGTGGAGAATCGTCCGACTCGGTCCTCAACTGAAGAGTTAGTTTCGGCGTGGTATACAACCTTAGTGTTGCATAGTGCAAAGGCACTTCAGTTGTATATCCACGGTAAATCATTGCCAGCGTTGCGTCAGGCGTCCGCCGTATCATGTGGGCCTGCACGAAGTGCTCGGTATCCACGACGGAACGTGCTGTCTCGATGTACGTGAGTCAGGCACCTTGAAGGACGCCCAGGTGGTTTGCGAGGCGAGTGACTAGAGAAGTCATCGCCATGCTACCCGCACGAGAAATATGAGACAGTCAGTAACCAACCATGTCTTTCACAGGTGAATAGGGAATCTGCTTGACCATGGCAAAAAGAACCCGCAACTCGATGGTGTTGACAGGGCGCAAATCTGCCCGGGGGAATACCGTCATAGACACCCAACGATGCATGAAACGCAAAGTGGGGTTATGTATGTTGTTCGTGCGTGGCGCATGACAGTTGGTATTCCCCGAAATCTTTTTCCAAAATGCCACCCAGTCAAATCTTTTAAGCGCTTTGTTCGGGTCTAAGGAACAACGGCCAGAAATGCTTGTTGGCACTTCTTACGATCCAACATCAGAATTGAGAATCCTGGTACTGGGGTAAGGAGTGTTTCAGTGGTTTTTCATATGGCTTAGTAAAATATTGAAATATTCTGCAAGCGCACAGAATCATCGTTGTAGCACTTCACCTGGGAGTATCCTGAGCTATCGTAATTTATATTTCCGCAGGGAAGCTTTGGCAAGATTACTAGTGAACAGATATTCGAGACTATCAAAGAAGGGTACACAACTAAACAAGACAAGGGATAACGGTATTGGATAGGAGTGGATATACCGGACACACAGCTCAAGGGATACTCAGGTAAGGGAGAGAAAAGATAGATAGCAGGGAGGACAACGAGAAGAGATAGAGGACTCCTGGATTCTTTATCTACCTATGTCACTCTAGCTTAGAGATACAGCGGCTACAGAACTAGCACTAGGAGATCTGGGATAACTCTAATGTCTTAGCTTTGGGACAAGGGAACCAGTGAACACACAGAAAGGGATGAGAAGGGGTGCCACTATTTCCCAACTGGGGAATCCTACGGACCGGAACTAACGTGATGGGCTACGAAGACCGAAAGGGCTGTCACCACTTCCCGGCTACCACCTCCGTTGCGACGGGAATAAACTAAGGCCACTGACTAGTCTAGGAACCACTCCTACACTAGACAACGACTACTCACTCTGCTAGCAAGAGCAAGCAACCTTGCCAATACTCTTGGTGACAGTTCACCTCCAGTATCAAGCAAGATCGAAGAACCAGCCAAGACAAAGACTTAAACAAGACTACAAGCACTAGAACTATAACTGACTATAGTCTAAACAAGATATAGCTGCAACTAGGATCAAGTAGAAGCGAGATATAAATGACAAGGTCAAAATGATAAAGATAACTATATTGATACTCAATGTCTTACAAAAGGAAAAGTAAAAGATACAAGAGCTATTACCAATGCTTCTGAAGACGACTCCGGAACCTCCGAGGCAAGCTCGACTCAACTCTAACTCCCAACTAAACTATCCTAACTCTACTGGAATGAAAGTGGAAATGAGCTCCTTGGCTTGGTGTGTGTTTACAAGTGAAGTGTAAGGTCCTATATATAGTGCTCCAGGGTCGGTTCAGGAAGGGTAACGGCCAAGGGAGGGGGCAGAGGCGGTTTCCGGCCGTTTCGGCCGAGAGGGTCGGTTCGGCCGAACCCTGGCGTTCGGCCGAACGCCCGATCCACCGCCTTAGCCACCTACGGCCGAGATGCATCCCCTGGAGTCGGTTGGGCAACTGGGGGCGGTTCGGGCGAACCCCCTAGTTCGGCCGAACTAGGCTGGGAGCCCAGGCCCGCCCCCCTGCACCGCCTTCGGCTCTGGGTCCCTCCTGGGCCGGCCTCTACTGCTTGGACTTGTCTTGATTCGGCCCAGGTTGACGTGTCGGTGCTCCGGGACGTGTCGGCGGTCGTCCACGTGTCGTGCATCGTGTTTGCTTGGTCATCGGTGACGTGGACGGCTCCCGGTGGTCTGTACGGCTAAGGGGGGT
The DNA here is from genome assembly GCA_033239725.1 of Echinochloa phyllopogon. Lineage (NCBI taxonomy): Eukaryota > Viridiplantae > Streptophyta > Magnoliopsida > Poales > Poaceae > Echinochloa > Echinochloa phyllopogon. Next base: position 30,535,280 of record BTCW01000014.1, on the reverse strand, counting down.
AACCGGCCGAACGGAGTCGTTCGGCCGATTCGGTCATTTTCGGCCCCAATAGCGCGTATTTGTCGTAGTTGTACCTGCACAAGTGACACTCACCAAAACTCATGGAACTTTATTAGAAATAAAACCTAAGTACATGGAATGTTGCATATAACCTCATTTATTCCCGAGTATTGGTGGTCGGATTTGGGCTGTAACGACCGCCAACAGTGGCTCGGGGAGAAAGGAGGCCGGCTGGGCCGGCTGAGGGAAAAAGGAAAGGAGGGGGCTGCTGGGCGGACGTTGCTGGGCCGCGACGCTAAAGGAGAGTGGAGCGAGTGAAAACGAGTCGGGGAAAGAGTTTAGGGGCTGAAAATGAACTCAGGTTGAAACAACTTTTCTAGGGCTAAAAACAAAGCGATTCAAACCATTTGGCGGTCGTTACAACCCAGATCCGACCACCAATACTCGGGAATAAATGAGGTTTTATGCAACATTCCATGTACTTAGGTTTTATTTCTAATAAAGTTCCACGAGTTTTGGTGAGTGTCACTTGTGCAGGTACAATTACGACAAATACGTGCTATAGGGGCCGGAAATGACCGAATCGGCCGAACAACTCCGTTCGGCCGGTTACCCCCCTTAGCCGAACATGACGAAAAGCATAACCAGAAGTCATCCATGTCAGTGATGACTAAGCAGACGACTGTGCACGCCACTTGGACAACCAACACAACAACTCTGGGCCGAATCAACACGAAGACCACCAAGTACAAATAGCCCAGAAGGTCCACGGAGCAAAGGCGGCGCCGAGGGGCAGGCCTGGGCCTCCAGGCCCGTTCGGCCGAACTAGGTGGTTCGGCCGAACCGCCCCCGAGCTAGCACCGCCTCCCAGGAGTGCATCCAGGACGTGGGAGCAAATGGCGGTGCATCCCACGGTTCGGGCGAACCGAGCCGTTCGGCCGAACCGGAGGATTCGGCTGAACTGGACGGGCACCGCCTCCTCACTCCCTTGGCTGCTACTCAAGCTCCACCGACTTGTTTAGCTATAAATACAAGTGTCCAATGCCCAGTTTCACACACACCACTTGGGAGCAAGTCTCCATTCCCCTCTTCCAAGATGTAGAGTTAGGCTAGTCTAGTTGGGAGTTAGAGTCAGAGTCGAGCTTCGCTCGGGGTTCCGGAGTCGTCTTCTGGAGTTCTGGTAAAGCTCTTGTACCTTTTCCTTTCGTTTATGCAAGACTCTGAGCATTTAATATATTTATCTTCTGCATTTACTTGAGTTATTTATTCTGCATTTATTTCGCGAGTAACTGTAGAATGTCTAGTCTTGGTTATATGCTGTTGCGTGGTTGGGTGCAAAGCTCCATGAGCTTTTACGCGACCGGTGGGTAAAGGGTGAAACCTCTGCAGAGTGTATAATCTATCATGATAGCCTTGCTCCGGGTCACGAGCGGCCTGGATCCTTTATGATTAGAAGATGTTGTTAATTATTTTCGTTTAATGTTCACTTCTACTATATTAATTGGGTTACAATTGGGATTCATGTAAATGTAGTGATTATGATGATGTTAAAATGAAACAACTAAAATTGCTAATGCAGTACAGCCGTGTCAAGCCTTTCTTTTAAGCCTTCATTATCCGTGTTGTACTTGCTAAGTAAGACATTTACTTACACTTGCTATTCAACAAAATCCCGGATGGGTAACAGATGGATTAGATGGTACTGCTGCTGTTGAATTTCCTGAGGATCTGCCGTTCTACTAGCTACGCTCAACCAGTCGGTGTTCCCGTGGGTTATCGGCTTCGTTTTCGTTTAGAGAGAATTAATAATGAGACTTCCGCTGTTTTATTCATTTATTTGAGTCAAACTCTGATGTAAAACCATTTATTTTATTCGAGCACTGTATTCTGTTATCATATTTGTTCGCTATATGTGTAATGACTTCCTGGGAACACATATGGCCGTATTTCGGGTTTCTGTGTAAATCCGGGTGTGACACCGGGAGTCTACCTCCTCCTTTTATAGTTAAAGGAGGGGTAGAGATACACATGTCGCACGATTGGATCCACTATCATCGGGCACTGGAGAGCATGGCGCTGGGTGTGGCAGTCATCCTTGCGGATCCGTCTACCTGACGCGAATCGATGAGCGTCTGCCAGCTCCAGTGCACGGCGTGGTGGTTGCTGTAGGGAGTATGTATCCCTGCGCTTGTCCTGGGGTGTCTTCGAGGGGTCACGCTGACCGGCATTCAGGCCAAGTTGTCATCCGTACTCCCGTTTGAAGGTTATCCCATGCCTTATCAAGGGCATTACCAGGGGGTCACTACGGAGGTTAGCAACACAGGAGTGTCGGGGTTGGCGGCACAGGGTCGCACATGGCCTTGCAGGCCGGGACAGTGACCGAACTTGGTCGTACTGTGACCGGAGTCATGCACAACGTCGAGGATGGCCGCACAGTGACTGGAGTTGGCGGGCGTGGCTCAGGTCATATCACATGTGCGGCATGGCTCGCGATCAGCCTTTTGACTTTGTTGTCCCGCGGCAGCGCTGAGCATTGAATGCGCTTGTCGGTGGAGCAGACGGGGGTGCGTGCGCAGCGAGTCGAGGGGTAGCCTCGAGTGAGGCGGAGTTTTCTGGAGCAGAGGGCTCTGTGGGGTTCGACCGTGGAGGCCTTGATCGAGGCGGAGTTCGCTGTTCGCTCGAGGGGGGTCGGCACCCTCGATCGAGGCGGAGATGGAGCGCGCACCGGGACCCTTTCGGGGGGTCTCGAATGGGCCGTTGGCCTATGTTGGGCCGTGGGCTTTGTGCACTTAGACCTTCATTGGTTTTGTGGAGGTTTGATTGTGTTCGATTTGCGCTTTTCAATGGTGATTACACCCTAGGTTAGGGGACTCCTTATGACCGTCCCCCACAGTAGCCCCCGAGCCTCGGCTGAACGTGGTTTAGTCCGGCAAAGGTTTGCGTTTCTGCAACGATGTCTCAGGAGCTTCACATGGGGTTCTGCCTTTGAACCTATGAGAGTTTCCGTGGAGAGCTGTTGGCACTCCTTACGGCCTACAGATAAATCCGCAAGCGGACGGATACCGATGTAGCTTTCACCTGGGAGTATTCCAAGGTATCGATTTCCACGGAGAACGAGAAGTGTACTAATCCTAAACTAAGTTGTCCTAGGTAGATGGTGTGGATGAAATGGAATGGATGAGATGGATGATGACAACAAGGAGAGAAGAGAAGAGGTAAGAGGGTAGAGAGGGTACGGGTCTGATAAAGGTATTCTACCGATTGATTGAGCAGATCAGAGGATACAGATAGATACTTGCTTTGGGACTACAGAGCCTTCGACACACAGAAAGGGGTGAGAAGGGGTGCCGGTTTCCCTGAACCTTGGGTCCTAAGACAACGGAACTAACGTGATGGGCAACGAAGACCGAAAGGGCTGTCACAACCTTACGGCTACCACCTCCGTTGCAACGGGCAGAAACTAAGTTAGCCTCAAGTATAGGCACCACGCCTACACTAGTTGACTAATACTTATCTACTGCAGACAGATAAACACTCAAGCTAAGCAGCTAGTATACAATTATCCTACACAACTAAGCATTGAACGAAGAACCAGCAAGCATATAAAAGTAAGAACTGAATGCTCAATTAATCAGAGAGAGATACAAGAGTTACCAGACAAGACCCGGATGTTACTCGAAGTGAAGTCGCATCCATAGAGGTACAGCAGGAAGAGGGGCCGACACTTCGGCTCCTCTCCGGGAGGCTCACCTCTCCTCTCCCCCTATCTCTACTAATACAAGTGGAGAACTAATAGTGCTTCGCCTGCACTCTACTCTTGTGTTGTGTGTCTTGTGCAGGTGAAACCGGCCTCTATTTATAATGGCCAGGGTCGGTGGAGAAGTGGAGCAGCGGCCAAGCAACTGGAGGTCGGTGCCGAGCCATTCGGGCGAAAATCCCGGTTCGGCCGAACTCCCCGGTTCGGCCGAACCGAGGGATGCACCGCCTCAGCAGCCAAAGGCCAGGATTGCACCCTGGAGGCGGTTCCCTGGTTCGGCCGAACCCACGTGTTCGCCCGAACTGGGCTCGGCCCAGTGCTGCACCGCCTTGAGCTTGCACACGTGCTGAGCCAGCTCCTGGTGTCGGTTGGCAGGTCGGTTCATGCCCTGGGCTGGGCCGGAGGCCTTCTGGTTGACTTCGGGGTCTTTGTCAGGTTGAGTTTGGGCCCAGGGTGATGTGGCGGAAGCCCGGGATGAGTTGGCGCTGACGTGGACGACTCCCGGTGGCTTGCACGACTAAGGGGGGTAACCGGCCGAATCGTGTCGTTCGGCCGAATCGGTCATTTCCGACCCCTATAGCACACATTTCTCGTTGTTGTACCTGCACAAGCGACACTCACCAAAACTCGTGGAACTCCATTAGAAATAAAACCTAAGTACATGGAATGTTGCATAGACTCTCATTTATTCCCGAGTATTGGTGGTCGAATTTGGGTTGTAACGACCGCCAACAAGCTCCCCCAAGCTTGGCTCTTTGCTCGTCCTCGAGGAAAGATAAAAACTTAGGCTCGGTGGATCTGGAGTTGCTATAATGTCATTTCTCTTGCAGGTAACTTTATAAACAATTAGTACTCAAATTTACTTGAATTATTAGCAAGGTATTAATTCACCATTTTACCTATGGGGCTTATAGCAATCTCCTTATCTTGGACGGTTGAAAGGATGAACAATTTAACTTAGTTTTATTCCACTCTACTCTTTTCAGGATCCTATCTCGGAGTTTTCACCCTTTTGTGAAAAGATAAATTGTTCCTCATTGGCTCACTCAATCGCTCAAGTGTATTTGAATCCTTACCAAAGGCTTTGCCTTCTTTTCATCCTAACATCTAATTTGGCTTTTTGTGTGGCTCAGAGACAAAGAATGAAGGCATACAAGCATCTTATATTTTGCTAAGTCAAAGACCGGATCTCTGAGGAAACAAATCATACCTTAAGATTGAGAAGTGCAAGTGTGTGGGATATATGGAGTGGAATATGGTGGGATGGAATATGGTGGAATGGAATATGGTGGAGCTCCTTGGGATGAATCTCCCTCTCCTTGATTTATTTTCAAGAACATGGGCTATCTTTTATTCTCATATTTTTGCCATGCCACTTGACATGCTTTTCTCTTTTTTTTTCCTTTCTTTTTGCTATGCTTTTCTTTTTCTTTTTATTTTTGCCATGCTTCTTTGGCATGCTTTTCTTTTTGCATAGCCCATGTCTCTATCAAGAATATTTGGAGAGGGAAATCATGGAACATGAAGCATTTTATTTTTGTGGATGGATGATGGAAAATGTTTGCTAACTCCCAGGGTAGGAATTGCAAGTGAGAGGTGGTGTGTGTACGTGGATCTCGATCTCTAAGAATATGAAAGCTTCACTCAAAGGTCACAACAATTTGACAAAGCTCACTAAGATAACAAGCAGCATATGAGTAGAAAGTTTGAAACTAATCCTATCATATGGCTCTGGTAGGAATGTTTGACCAATGAGGAACTTTGTTTTGAAAACATAAACATCCGAGACTTTCACCATACTAAGAGCAGAAATAGAATTCAACCAAAGTATCACTATATCAATCCCCACAACAACCTAGACTTGGAATAAGGCATATGCTCCCACAAGGTTTTCAGGTTCATTTCTACTCATGCCAAATAACTCAAGCATAGTCAAGCAACTAGTTGCAACAAAGTACTAGCAAAATTAATGACAGAGCAACCATTCATCATTTCCAAAGTGAGAGGCATATGATTCATTCCATGCATGGTTGAGAGTTAATTTTATTCAAGGGAAGTATTTTCAATTGAATGACCAAAGTGCTGAGTAATTCAGAACGTACCTGATGGGGGTGCTCCCCCAAGCTTGGGCTCTTCACTGGTAGGGATTCAACCTTGAAAGGAACTGAGTTAGCTGGTCGGCCTGCTCATTCTCGTCCTGTTCCTCCACTGTGTCATGCATGTACTCATGTATCTTTTCGTTAAACAGGGCAATCTCCGGTTGGTTCAAATGCACCAACCGGAGCGACAATTTTATTCTTTTTGCATTCAACTCTAATTTTATTTATTTTTTGAACTAAAATTTGGAACAAATGATTGGAAGGGAAAATTGAGAGCACCCTAATCATGAATCTAAGGAAAATAAATGAATCACACAAGTAACTAACACACCAAACTAAACTGAACTAAACGGTGCTCTATCTAAAGACGGAAGGGGTTCAGAGTTCTATGAACTCGACGACATCTAATTCGTCGAGTGGTGGAGGTTCTGGTTCTAGGAAAACCTTCAACCGCTGTCAGTTGACCTTAAAGGTGTTTCCGTCCTCGCTTTGCAAAGTGACGGCCCCATGAGATGCAGCATTGATTACTGTGAATGGGCCGTCCCACTTGCTCCTCAACTTCCCGTGACCGAAAAGTTTGACACGGGAGTTGAAAACGAGGACCTTATCTCCCGGCTTGAACGTCTTGACCTTGATTCTCTTATCATGCCATCTCTTGGTCCGTTCCTTATATAGCCGGGAGTTGTGGTAAGCTCGTTCCCTCATTTCATCTAATTCGGCCAACTGGATCTTCCGCTTGAGGCCGGCAGCTGGAAGGTTCATACCCCACTTCCTAATGGCCCAGTGAGCTTTGAACTCCATCTCTACTGGTAAGTGGCAAGTCTTGCCATATACTAGCTGATATGGGGTCATTCCTATGGGCGTCTTATAGGCCGTACGATATGCCCAGAGTGCATCCGGGAGTTTATCCTTCCACTGCCTACCCATCTCATTTACGGTCTTCTGTAGAATATTTTTGATTTGTTTGTTTGATGTTTCTGCTTCACCGCTAGTCTGAGGGTGATAGGGTGTAGCAACATTATGCTGCACCCCCAGACTTGAAAGATACTTATGGCAGGCTGAATCGATGAAATGGGATCCGCCATCACTAATGACTATCCTAGGAACGCCGAAACGCGGAAAGATGTACTCATGAAACATTCGTCTCACGTTCCTAGAATCGGCGGCTACACAAGGTAGAGCTTCCACCCACTTAGAGACATAGTCTACTGCCACTAGGATGAACTGGCACCCCTCGGAAATTGGGAAGGGACCCATGAAGTCCACTCCCCAAACATCGAAAATTTCTACTTGGAGATTGCTAGTGAGTGGCATCGCGTCTCTAGTGTTAATGTTTCCGTGTTTCTGACAGCGGGGGCATCGCATGACGAATGCTCTTGCATCTTCGTACATGCTGGGCCAATAAAATCCTCTCTGCCAGACTTTAGCATTGGTCCGGAATGCACCGTAGTGTCCTCTGTACGGAGCTGCGTGGCACCTCTCTAGGATTTTATATACGTCATGTGCAGGGATGCACCTTCTGAGGAGTCCGTCACTACATATCCGGAAGAGGTACGGGTCATCCCAGAGATGGAGTCGGCTCTCATAAGCTAATCTCTTCTTATTTTCTCCAGGAGGGACATACCCCGTGACCATGAAGTTTACTATATTAGCGTACCACGAATCGCCAGTGGTGACCTTAAGGAGCGTGTCATCCCGCAAGTAATCGTCGATCGGAAGATCAGATGGTACTTCCATTCGGGATAGGTGGTCAGCCACTGAGTTCTCTACTCCCTTCTTATCTCTTATCTCGATGTCGAACTACTGGAGTAGCAGAACCCAGCGGATGAGTCTCGGCTTTGCATCCTTCTTGGTCAGAAGGTACTTCAGAGCAGCGTGATCTGAATAGACTATGACCTTGGCCCCGACTAGGTAGGACCGGAATTTGTCTATAGCAAATACGACCGCTAAGAGTTCCTTTTCCGTGGTCGCGTAGTTGAGCTGAGGGCCGGTGAGCGTTTTGCTAGCGTATGAGATAGCATAGTGCTTCCTGTCCTTAGTTTGGCCCAGCACAGCTCCTACGGCATAGTCGCTCGCATCACACATGATTTCAAATGGGATGCTCCAGTCGGGAGGCTGGATAATGGGAGCGGAAATGAGTGCCTTCTTGAGGGTGTGAAAAGCGGCGTAACACTCATTGAAAATGAAGGGGGCATCTTTGGCTAAAAGATTGGTCAAGGGCCGAGATATCTGGGAAAAGTTTTTGATGAAGCGCCTATAGAATCCAGCATGACCAAGGAAGCTTCGGATTCCCTTAACGTTTGTGGGAGGTGGAAGTTGCTCAATCACTTCTATTTTTGCCCTGTCTACCTCGATTCCATGTTCCGACACCGATGTCCTAAGACAATACCCTCTCGCACCATAAAATGGCACTTTTCCCAGTTCAAAATGAGGTGCTTCTCTCTACACCTCTGGAGGACCTTGTCCAGATTTTTTAGACACTTGGTGAAGGTCCTTCCATAAACTGAGAAATCGTCCATGAACACTTCCATAATCTCCTCAATCATGTCAGAGAAGATGGACATCATGCAACATTGGAAAGAGGCAGGTGCGTTACACAACCCAAAGGACATACGCCGATAGGCATACGTCCCATAAGGGTATGTGAACGTGGTTTTACTCTGGTCTTCAGGATGGATTGGGATTTGGTGATATCCAGAGTAACCATCAAGGAAACAGAAGAAGGAGTGTTTGGCTAGCCGTTCAAGCATCTCGTCTATGAACGGAAGAGGGAAATGGTCTTTCTTGGTGGCTTTGTTGAGTTTACGATAATCTATGCACATACGCCACCCGGTAACAGTGCGCTGAGGAATGAGCTCATTCTTGTCATTGCGCACTACCGTCATTCCTCCCTTCTTTGGAACGACTTGGACGGGACTAACCCACTCGCTATTGGGCACTGGGTAGATGATCCCAGCATGAAGGAGCTTGAGAACTTCCTTTTTCACGACCTCTCTCATGGCATTGTTCAGCCGTCTTTGAGGTTCCCGAGATGGCATTGCTTGAGAATCGATCGGGATGCGATGAGTACAGAGATTTGGGCTAATCTCTTTCAGGTCTTGGAGAGAATATCCTAAGACCGATCGATTCTTCTCCAGGATAGTGATGAGTTGTTGGGTTTCTAGTTCGGAGAGCTTATCACTGATGATCACTGGAGTTTGCTTATCTCCAAAGAGGAAAGCATACCTAAGTCCAGGTGGAAGTGGTTTGAGCTCGATTGGGGATGGTTTTGGAGTTTCGTTTGTGTCAAGCTCAATCGGAGGATGTGTTTCCTCTTCTTCCGAGAAAAATGGGAGATCTTCTTCTGGAATAGGCTGCTCTAGGTCTAATAGGTGAGCTGACCTAACTTCCTCTAATGGGTCAGGATCGGGGTCTGCCTCTAATGGGGTGTTCAAGGATTGAGAATAGGAGACAGGGATGAGTTCTTTGCCGATCCTGAGATCTACTAGCTGATTTGTTGGTGCCTTTTCCAATATCTTCTGGATTGGTCTACCTATTAAGATGGGATGTGTGGTGTCGCTGGGTAGGTCGAAGATATGGAAATCCATGAAGAGTTCAGGGTCGTTAATCTTAACGGGTGTGACCCGCAAGATCCCCAAAAAATCCAGGATTCTACCTGAAGTGAATTTTAGTCGTTTTTGAGAAAATGACCAAGGTAAACCAGGGAGTTGGTCGTGCACCAACGAGCTAGAGATTATATTGATCCCGAGGCTCGAGTCATACCCAATTTCTTTGTCTTTGCCCAGGACCTCACAGTATATCCTTTGAATCTTTCTGGGCATCTTGACGACCTCGGTTGAGGCTTCGGCCTCTTCTAGCCAGTCCCGACTCATGATAGCAGAGAGACGTCCAAGGTATTCTCTCTGGTATTCAAGTTCTTCCTTGTCGGGGGCTTGATCTATGGGCTCTACACGGTGTTCTCGAGGGAAACTCGTTACACTCCCGATGTCATCGAATAGATCATCGTCAAAATCATAGGGAGTGGTGTAGAGTGAATCATAGTAGTCTGGGCTAGGATATGGTTGTGGTTCAAAATGAGCTTCAGGTTCTGATGGACTGGACGAGCTAATGGATTTGGATTGGACTGGTATTGGCTTTTTAGGTTCAGGTTCAGGCTGCTTCTCTTCTTCATCGGGGAGTTCATCATAGATTCCAGTGTAGGGGGTTTTGTCTAGGATACGGTCCAGGACTACCCTCGCTTCACTAGGGACCAAATGAAAGAACGACCCTCCAGAAGCAGAGTCCAAGAAAGTGGTGGCTACGGGACAGAGGCCAAGGCTGAAGTGTTGTAAAACAACAGGTTCTGGTAGGCTTAGGTCCGGTCCTGAGGCCAGTATTTGCTTGAAACGAGCCCAGGCAGCTCCTAACGATTCTCCCTTTAATTGCTTAAAGTTAATGATTTCCGCTCGGAGACTGGCTACCTTGGAGACTGGGAAGAAGTTTAGGCAGAATTTTTCCTTGAGAACTTCCCAGCTCCCGTCCATAGTACTGACAGCCAGAGAGTACCATTTCTTTGCTCCTCCCGCTAGCGAAAACGGGAATAATTTCCATTTGAGTGTCTCTTGTGTCATGCCCGCAATGGTCAGGCATGAGCAGAGTTGCTCAAACTCGCGCAAATGCGCGTATGGACTCTCGACCTTCGTTCCTGAGAACGATTGCTCATGAACCATGGCTATGAAGCCGGGACGTAGCTCATAGTCGGGTGTGGATATGGGATGTGATGATGGTGGTGGCTCCAAACAATCGCCCGTTGGAGCCTAGTGTTGGCGTAAGGTAAGAGTGGGATCCATATGGATGGTGGATGGTGGTGGGATACACGGACAACTTGGGTTCGGAATCAGAACAGCTACCGTTCCCCGGCAACGGTGCCAGAAAGCTTGTTGGCACTCCTTACGGCCTACAGATAAATCCGCAAGCGGACGGATACCGATGTAGCTTTCACCCGGGAGTATTCCAAGGTATCGATTTCCACGGAGAACGAGAAGTGTACTAATCCTAAACTAAGTTGTCCTAGGTAGATGGTGTGGATGAAATGGAATGGATGAGATGGATGACGACAACAAGGAGAGAAGAGAAGAGGTAAGAGGGTAGAGAGGGTACGGGTCTGATAAAGGTATTCTACCGATTGATTGAGCAGATCAGAGGATACATATAGATACTTGCTTCGGGACTACAGAGCCTCCGACACACAGAAACAGGTGAGAAGGGGTGCCGGTTACCCTGAACCTTGGGTCCTAAGACACCGAAACTAACGTGATGGGCTACGAAGACCGAAAGGGCTGTCACCACCTTACGGCTACCACCTCTGTTGCGACGGGAAGAAACTAAGTTAGCCTCAAGTATAGGCACCACGCCTACACTAGTTGACTAATACTTATCTACTGCAGACAGATAAGCACTCAAGCTAAGCAGCTAGTATACAATTATACTACACAACTAAGCATTGAACGAAGAACCAGCAAGCATATAAAAGTAAGAACTGAATGCTCAATTAATCAGAGAGAGATACAAGAGTTACCAGACAAGACCCGGATGTTACTCGAAGTGAAGTCGCATCCGTAGAGGTACAGCGGGAAGAGGGGCCGACACTTCGGCTCCTCTCCGGGACGCTCACCTCTCCTCTCCCCCTATCTCTACTGATACAAGTGGAGAACTAACAGTGCTTCGCCTGCACTCTACTCTTGTGTTGTGTGTCTTGTGCAGGTGAAACCGGCCTCTATTTATAATGGCCAGGGTCGGTGGAGAAGTGGAGCAGCGGCCAAGCAACTGGAGGTCGGTGCCGAGCCGTTCGGGCGAAAATCCCGGTTCGGCCGAACTCCCCGGTTCGGCCGAACCGAGGGATGCACCGCCTCAGCAGCCAACGGCCAGGATTGCACCCTGGAGGCGGTTCCTTGGTTTGGCTGAACCCACGTGTTCGCCCGAACTGGGCTCGGCCCAGTGCTGCACCGCCTTGAGCTTGCACACGTGTTGGGCCAGCTCCTGGGCTCGGTTGGCAGGTCGGTTCACGCCCTGGGCTGGGCCGGAGGCCTTCTGGTTGACTTCGGGGTCTTTGTCAGGTTGAGTTTGGACCCAGGGTGATGTGGCGGAAGCCCGGGATGAGTTGGCGCTGACGTAGACGTCTCCCGGTGGCTTGTACGTCTAAGGCGGGTAACCGGCCGAATCATGTCGTTCGGCCGAATAGGTCATTTCCGACCCCTATAGCACACATTTCTTGTTGTTGTACCTGCACAAGCGACACTCACCAAAACTCGTGGAACTCCATTAAATAAAACCTAAGTACATGGAATGTTGCATAGACTCTCATTTATTCCCGAGTATTGGTGGTCGAATTTGGGTTGTAACGACCGCCAACAACGGCGCACTAGCGCACCCGCGGGTGGTGCCCCCGAGGCCTTGGAGGAGTGAGTGTACTCGTCTAAGGGCTATGAGCATTCGGTTTTATGACCTACCGAGTGACTTGTCTGCACAGCGTTTATTTCAGCCAGCCTCGGCATTTTTTCAGCCGGCATCGGCAATCTACGCTGGGGAGGGAACGTCGTGCCCATACAGGCCATTCTTCGAAGAATTTGCTCAAGCACTCGAGGGGGTTGACCTGACATGGGATCTCATGCTCTGGCGGTCGTGCGCCTTGTTCAAAGGGTATGATCGTGGTGCGAGGAGCCCCCGATCCCCGGCCCGAGTAAGGTCGATCAGGGGAAACCCTCGACTTCGTGTTACGACCCTCGTCGCCCTTCTGCAGGGAGGAGGGGTGAGGCAGTCCATGCTGCCCACGAGCGGGCCACGAGTCATGGATGCTTTAGTGATCTGTTAACGGGTGATTCAAGTGGACGTTTGTTCCCCATTCGATAAGGGTCGGCTTCGTGGTCCAAAGACACGTCTTATGAAAGTTCTTGCAAAGGTTTGCCAGGCAGGACTCGACCCCATTTGATATGGGTCGAGGGTTCGTTGCTCTCCCTCGTCGGGATCCCTTGATGTAGCTGCCTTTGTCTGGCCTTGAACACAACGTTGGGCGCCCCTGAACTCTGCGTTTGAGGGTAGGCTCGATCGAGCATGCCCGGGTTGCCCCTGACTCTGTTGATCTGGGGCGCCTGTCGAACCGTTGATGGGCCAGGCTTCGAACCCCTGATCAGTTGGGCCTCACAAAGAGGTGCCTTACCTTGGAAGGTACCCCCGGCGATATTTTTTCGCTTGGTCTTCGGCTTGGCCGGGTCGTGCGCGAGGACATGGCTGGCGTGGCCCGGGGTGGATGGAGCAGGCACGTCTATTTAGGCGAGAGCGTCACACGCACAAGCGGTTCTGAAGCGATGCGCTATAGTGCCGCCTTGAAATGCGCGCGCCTGGGTTTTTACTCCTAGATAGGGCCCAGTCGTCAGTGATAGAAGCACCCACCGCATTAATTGCACCTGGGTATAAAACGAGGAGTCGGAGAGGTTACTCTCTTTACCTTAGCCATTCGCTATCCCCTGCTTTCGCTTCCCTGAGCTCTGCCGCAAGGACGGAGAGAGAGAGATTCCGCACGAGTGCGCCGCCGAGATCCGTTTCATCTCCCTTTGCTCACCACCATGGTTGAGATTAGGGACCCTGCGCCATGGAGCCCGTCAACCGCAGACGCTAAGGTCGGGTTGCTGCCCAAGATCTCGACTCCGGAGAAGCCAGAGTGGATGGCTCCACCGCTGTCGCACGGGGAGCCCAACCCCCCGTCGGGCTACATTGTCAGCTAGCGCGGCTGCACGAGCGGGGGTTCGGCATTCCAGCGGGGCGATTCATCCGTGGGTTGTGTCACCACTACAAGGTGGAGCTGCACAACTTCGCCCCCAATGCAATCTCGCAGGCGGCGGTCTTCATCGCTTTCTGCAAGGGGTACTTGGGGGTTGATGCCCATTGGGAGCTGTGGGTTCACCTCCTCTGGGGTGAGCTTCACATGGCCGTGGGCAAAGCGAGGGGGGGTGTGGAAGGCCGTCCGCGCCGGTAGCCTTGCCATCCATGTCTGGGAGAATAGGAAGCACCTCTACGTCCCCTGCACGATGACCTCCAACAACCAAGACTGGGACAAGGGTTGGTTCTACCTGCGCAACGACGACGGTCGACTCCCGGTGTACTCCGGCAAGGTCCTGCGGGAGAAGGTGATCACTTGGTTGAATGGCGTGTCCCCGCCCAAGCGCCAGGCCAAGCTCGGGGTCTTCACCGACGCGCTGCGTTCCTTGGCGGGGGCGGGGCTGACGGCGGTGGCCTTAATCGCGAATTTCCACCGGCAGAGGGTTCCCGCATGATGGAGGAGCTGCTCGCCCCCGGTCACGCAGGCCAGAGGGCGAAGCGCGCGGTGCAGTGCAGCAAGATGGATTGCTCCGAGGCCACGCTGTGGGCAATAAAGATGCGTCCTGAAGCGGGCCATCTTCAATTTGTGAGTTGTTTGATTCCAATTTCATTGGTTATATTCGATTAATGTTTGATCTTTGTTTCTGACTTTGGTGGTGATCTCAGGGATCCCCCTCCCTAAGGTCCACGAGGAGAACCGCCTTCTTGCCGAGAGGCAAAATGCGCAGAAGGACGCTGAGAAGAAGAAGCGTGAGCGGAAGCAGCGGTGGAAGATCGCTCACAAGAAACAGAACCGCAAGCGGGAGAGGGAGGGTCGCTCCCCGCTGACCACCCCGGAGAGCACTCCCGAGCCGGACGACGACTCGTCCGACGATTTCGTGGGACCCCGCCACCGGCCGTGTTGGAGGAGGAGGAGTCCACACCTGCAACGGCGCAGATCCGATCCACGCCCGCTTTGGCGGCGTCATCGAGGGCCCGATCTAGTTTGAGGGGTGCGCAACCCCTGAGCGGACCGAAGAAGCGCAAACTGGCGGGAGTCACTCGGTAAGATCCACCCTGCTCTTGTGCTTGTTTTGCTTATGCCTTTGTTTCGCTTGAGTTTGATTGAATGTTCCTGTCAGCCGGACCTCGACGCCTTCCTTCCCCTCGCTTGCGCCTGTCAAAGCGCTCAAGACAGGGGCACGCGCCACGCCACACACGGCGGTGCAGTCATCGTCCGGGGCGCCTCGGTCAGCCGAGGCGATCGTAGCCTGGTACCAGGCGGCACTGGCGCAAGGGGCGGAACGCGCAAGGTGAGGGCTCCACATGGGGGATGTTGCAGGCGCCTGATATCATCAGAGGGACTGCTGGTACCGTGCTGAGTGCATGAGCGCCATGTCATAGGCTTCATCCACACGATCCAGGGAGTCCTCGCGGGCTTGTTGATGTTGTTCCTCTTGGTAAGCCTTGAGCCTCAGGGACCCGTACTCCAAATCTGTGGGGAGGATAGCCTCGACACCATAGACGAGGAAGAAGGGGGTGAAGCCCGTGGCTCTGCTCGGGGTAGTTCTGAGGCTCCAGATGACCGAGGGTAGCTCCGTGGATGTGCTACAGCTGCCCAATCCACGCGGATATGATAGCTGCCACCTGAACTCCAAGAACTTCTTGCCCGTGAATTGGGCGCCATTATCGGTGATTATCGAATTGGGTACCGCGAACCGATGGATGATGTCCATGAAGAACTGCACGGCTTGCTCAGATCTGATACTACTGATGGCTCGAACCTCGATCCATTTTGAGAATTTGTTAATGGCCACCAGCAGATGGGTGAAGCCCCTGGGTGCCGCTCACAGAGGACCCATGAGGTCCAGCCCCCACACAGCAAAAGGCCATGTGCTGGGGTTGGTCTGCAAGGCATGTGCCGGGAGGTGGGTTTTGCGCGCGTAGAATTGACACCCTTCACAGGTGCGCACAACTTCGTCGGCGTCAGCAACTACTGTGGGCCAGTAGAAGCCCTGCTGGAACACGCAAGGTGAGGGTGCATGGTGCCGTGTGATGGCCGCACACACCGGCATGTATGTCTCATATCAGCTCCCTGCCCTCAGGGATAGGGATGCATCGCTACAAGATCCCGAAAGGGCTGCGCTTGTTTAACTCCCCGTCAATCAAGACGAAGGACTTGGCCTTCCTGGCGATGTGCCGTGCTGCGGTCCGATCCGGGGGCAGCTCCCCTTGGTCGATCCAAGCAAGGTACTGGTCACGCCAATCTCGAGAGGGTGGGACCTCGTCGATCTCCATCGCTTCAACCTCGTCTGCCGAGGATGCTCCATGGTCCGAGGCCTCGGGTTCCCCTTTCAAGGGGTCCTCGTCCGAGGGCTCGACATCCATAGCTTTCGAGGTGGTGACCCCCGAGGGTGCGCCGGGGCTCTTGACGGTTGCCCTAAAGTCGATAGAGGGTTCGGCGAGGTCGCGGGCGAAGATGTTCGGGGGCACCGTGACCCACCCTGACGCGATCTTGGCGAGCTCGTCCGCTTCCTCATTGTACTTTCGTGCTATGTGGTTCAGCTCGAGGCCATGGAATTTGTCCTCGAGCCGTCGCACAGCGTCGCAGGACGCCTCCATCTTCTCGTCGTGACAGCTGGAGTCCTTCATCACTTGGTCGATGACCAACCGAGAATCTCCCCGGACGTCAAGGTTCTTGACGCCAAGCTCGATAGCGATACGGAGCCCACTGAGGAGGGCCTCGTACTCTGCCATGTTGTTGGACGCCGGGAAGTGCAAGCGCACTACGTAGCGTATGTGCTCTCCGAGGGGTGAGACAAAAATGAGGCCTGCGCCCGCGCCAGTTTCATCACCGACCCATCGAAGAACATGGTCCAACATTCGGCTTCGATTTGAGGCAGGGGCAGCTGGGTGTCGGTCCACTCAGCGACAAAATCTGTCAAATCTGTGATTTTATCGCCGTTCGAGGCGCGTAGGTGAGAGTTTCACCCATCAGCTCCATAGACCATTTGGCTATTCTACCCGTGGTGTCCTGGTTGTGGACTATCTCTCCCAAGGGGAAAGATGAGACCACGATGACAGGATGAGCCTCGAAGTAATGGCGCAGCTTGTGCCGCGCCAGCACTACCGCGTAGAGTAGCTTCTGGATGTGTGGATATCGCATCTTTGTCTCAGACAACACCTCGTTGATGTAGTACACTGGTGATGCGGGGGCTTGCCCTATCTTTTCGTGTAGGATCATGGGGGATAACTTGACCCGTGAAACCTGTCGAACCGATGGCACCAACAACTACTCGAACAGCCACTTATGACAAATGATTTCGCCCAACCGCATGATTTGGTCTGTGCCTTACCTGAACCACGCAAAGATAGAGGCGATGCTCTTGCAAATCACAAGGAAACACAGGAACAAATGGTAGAGAAAACTCCCAATCCTCAAGGGGGCAGAATGGCACAACCCTAAGGATAAGAGCAATTGGCTTCTCTATTTTTCTGAGTTCAATTCATGGTTAGGGTTCCCACCAGGCATACAAGTGCTACTTATACTAGGAACATCCCTCCTAGTTGGGCTGGAGCCTTCCACAAAGGCCCAATGCGAAATGGCGAGTTTCTAAAACAAAATCCGAACCAACCAGTTCGGACCAGGAGGAACCAGTTCGGACCAGTCTGAACTGACGAGTTTCTAAAACAAAATTCGAACCAACCAGTTCGTACCAGGAGGAACCAGTTCGGACTAGTCCGAACTGAACACTTAGAATAGTCTTCAGTAAATTTACCATAGTGCTTGCTACAAAACTCCAAATCATGATCCGTCAGTTGCGTTGGAAAGTAGACTTCAAGACAATTCCAATGGTATAAGATACACATGGTGAATCTTCATGGATTGATACAGTATTAATCATGAATCTTGAAGTCCGAATCTGGAACAGCAACACACCCTCTTCTAGTTGCTTTTATTTGTGTGCTGAGGGGCCAACTCATACCTTGCATAATCTTCAAACCTGAGAACAAGTAACATGGCACTATTAGGTAGTAAATAATTCAGGTTGCATGTTCATGGTTAGTAAGGAATGAGTTCACCTCATGTTGAAGTTGTTGCCATCTTGCCCGAGTCAATGGCTGCTCGTAGGTGTAGTGGTGTCCTTGATGATCTTGTTCATTATGAGAGAGGTCCTCATCATCTGGCCTCTGTACTGACAGAGCGTGACCCTCATCCGTTCTTTCTACGACGATGACCGCACTGATGACCTGGGTCGTCGCGGCCATGTAGAGATAGAGGGGCTCGCCGTCCTTCAGCGGTGTTAAAATAGGTGCATTAGTGAGCGATGCCTTTAGCCTGTCGAGGGCTTCTTGGGCCTCGAGGGTCCTAGCGAAGTGTTTGATCTTCTTTAGGAGTCGATACAAAGGCAGGCCTTTCTCTCCCAGTCGTGAGATGAAGCGGCTTAGGGCCGCCAGGCAACCCAATACCTTCTATACCCCCTTTAGGTCTTGGATCGGTCCCATTCGTTCGAGAGCCGAGACTTTCTTAGGGTTGGGCTCGATGCTTCGTTGAGAGACAATGAAACCCAAGAGCATGCCATGAGGCACCACAAAGAAGCACTTCTCCGGATTTAATTTTACCCCGTTAGCCTAGATACAATCGAACGCAAATCATTAACCAGGTCATCTACCTTCCTGGATTTTACAATGATATCATCGACATAAGCCTCTACGGTTCACCCGATGTGATCCCCGAAAATGTGGAGCATGCACCGTTGGTACGTGGCCCCAACATTCCGGAGTCCAAAAGGCATTGTGACATAGCAAAATATGCCGAAGGGGGTGATAAAGCAGGTCGCGAGCTGGTCGGACTCTTTCATCTTTATTTGGTGGTAACCGCAATATGCATCAAGGAAATATAAAATCTCGTATCTCGCGGTTGAATCTACTATTTTATCGATACGTGGCCAAGGAAAATGAACTTTAGGACATGCTTTATTTAAACCGGTGTAATCTACACACATCCTCTACTTCTCATTCTTTTTCTTAACTAATACAGGATTAGCTAGCCAATCGGGATGGAATACCTCCTTGATGAATCCGGCCGCCAGGAGCTTGCGCACCTCCTCGCCGATCGCTCGTCGCTTCTGCTCGTCAAAGCGTCGGAGGCGTTGTTTCACCGGCTTGGACTGCGGCAGGATGTCAAGGGAGTGCTCGGCGACCTCCCTCGGAATGTCTGGCATGTCCGAGGAGCTCCATGCGAAGATGTTGGCATTGGCGCGGAGAAAGTCGACGAGCACTGCTTCCTATTTGCTATCGAGGGTGGAGCTGACCCTCAACGTCTTGCCCTAGGGGGCAGAAGGGACGAGGGGTACCATATTGGTGTGTTCGGCAGGCTCAAAGCTACCCATGTGCTTGTGGGTGGAGTCGACTCATGAAGCTGCTGTAAAAAATTGAGCCAAAACGGAGCACCGAGCGAAAAGTTATGCCCGTTTTACTGAAGGTACCTCAAGTTATGATTTTCGGAAGGCCCACGATGTGGTTCTCTGGACGCTCAATTCGGCAGGATGCGCGGCGGCAGTTAGGGTATGCAATATGAACCAAGAAGGGCTGCGATGCAAGGCGATAGACACACGGCGGCTCGCAACCTACCTAGGGTTTGCACGGCAGGAGTTCACGCAAGGCGGCTAGCGAGGGCAAGTCGAGTTATGGGGTGGCGCGACTTGTAATCTGGTCACGGTGGAAGGGATAGCGGCGGAAACAAAATAAATCACGCAACGGGCAATTGAACTACGACACGAACACGACTAAAACCAGCAACAAGACTCGACCACGAACACAAACTCAACAAAGCGAATCTGAGACGAAATTGCAAAGGCTAAAAGGATACTAGGACAGCGGAAAATTTTTTTAGGGCTATTTTCTGGACCATAGGACAAAGGCGAAAGGACGAACCTGACGGTAAACCTGTCTCTGAATACCACTTGATGGGAACTAGGGTTTCCCGATATTCCGAAAGGTTCTGATAACTCTCGATTTGGTGGAGTCGTGACTCAAATCGATCCGGCTTCCGAACCACACGTTCCGAACCCCGCAATCGCAGCACCACGTCTCCTCATGTTATCAACCGGCGTTGCATGGTTGATCTCGCCCAGAAGGCTAATCCTTGCCTGCGAATCAAAGAACACAAGCAAGAACGAGAAAGATTGCAACACAATTGCAGATGTATGATTAAACTCACGAAGTTGGGGTCTCACAACCCGACGAGCGGCGACACTATTCTTGACAGAATTGATCTAAGCAAAACCCAAACCCTAACTTGGGTGGCGGCTACTGTTTTGAAGAGTCTAGGGTCGTGGTCGACCCCCTGGACGTGCCCCTATTGGGCTCAACACGATACACGTCCCATAGACCAAAATACGATGACGCAGCGCCGAAACAGATTCTAGACGTCAACTTGTTTCATCGATTCCTGATGACTCCGGATGAATTTTGTTATGAAACCAGTTCCATTGCAAATATTATCTTCTTAGCTTTCCAAGCATATAAAGAACATCCAAATCCGAGCCCGTATGCGACCTGGGCGTCCAATTTAGCGCTGACTGCTCCTGGACTCCGAGGTGGACTCGAAGTCGAATTGATTTGGGCCTCTATCTTGACTTGCACGCCCTTGCTGGTCCTCTCCACCTTGAAGCCCTTCTCCAACTATCCTCTGGTCCTCTCCATGGTTCCTAATTACAATATAATCATTAGGTAGCAATCTATTCTCATAATCACATAGAGAAGTACTTAGGAACGAGCTCACCTCTAAATTCAATTGTCGCGCACGAGCTCTAGTGATTGGACCTTGAACGATCAATGGAGGATTGTTGTGAGTATCCATAGGAGTGATGTCCTCGTCAATGACGCAGGAGCAACTCGACACGACGGAGCACGCACCGAGCCACTTCAGCCGAACCAGTTGATTCGGGCGAATTGGGCAATTCGGCCAAACCCACCAGTTTGGCCGAACCAGCCCGGTTCGTCCCGTTCGCGCACCTACACACTGGTTTGCACTCCTTACCCCTGTCCATCTTCTCGTGTTGTCACGTTTCAAATTATGAACTTGCACATCTCATCTAAACAAAATGTTCTCGGTTTTTCTTTTATACCATGAACTTGTCTATTACTTGTCTCTAACTGAGTATCCCTTGCCTATGAAACCCTTCATGATAGGACCCCCCTGGTCTAGGTTGTTCATAAATATGATTTGTCTCAATAAAATGAACCACTTGTTCACCTTACCATTCGGGAGAATTTAAATTTTAAAAATATAAACTATGTCCTGTCCTTTCATCCTATCCACTACTTCTAACTACACATATGCTTGAGAAATTTATTCTCGAGAAATTTGTCATGGCTAGTACAATGTCTTGTCGAATTTTGAGTCCCCATAGATGATCATATTGCCCCAGGTCTATTGCAAGTACATCTATCATCAGAGTGTAGTAGAAGTCCTCATGCCTTGGTGATACCCTGAAGAAAAAAAAAGGAGAAGAGAAGAAAGGACTCGTGAAAGTCCAAATGAAAAAAAGGAGGAAAGAAAATTCCCAAAAAGGGAAGAATAAAGAAAAGGGGTCACGAGGCTGAGGACCGACATGAACTCTCCATCTTTAACTTGCAATTTGGCTAAGGCCGATGATGAGAGCTCCGAGAACCAATCTTTGACTTGACAAAAGATCACCACCTGAGAGAAAAAGAACATACACAAAAGGGAGTGAGTGAAAAGGAGTGAATTAAGAGAGCTGAGAGTATTAGGGATGAAAGGACAAGGACCATTTTATTTGTGAAAACCATAAAACCCCGAATGCAGGATGATCAAGAGGATCTTGTTGTAAGAGCCGTTCAAGAGGATCCAGGGAGTAGCCACTCAAAATTCACAGGTATGGAGAAAAGTTTGGGATATTCAATATGCAGTTGTTCATGTCATAAAAGAACCCTTATCTTAGTCTTGCTCTTAATTCATTTTCTTTACTCGGGACGAGCAAAGATGTAAGTTTGGGGGAGCTTGTTGGCGGTCCTTATGGACCGATTTCCAACCTCCAACCGAGTATAAAACAAACACAATGGAATCACACACCATAGATATAGGGATTATTTCTGATCACTTCCACAAGTTTTGGTGTTTACTCGATTCCAGGAGGCTTATGACTAAAGTTGAGGCAAAAAGCACATGGAATGATGAGTTCGGCCGAATCTCGAGATTCGACCGAACTCGATCCTTGAACTCGGGCCTGGATGGACCGCCATGGCTGCCGCCAACATGAACCCAGTGGACCAGAAGACGGGAGAGGCCCGAGTCCAACCCGATCGAAGCCCACTAGTCGACCGGAGGGCCTCCAACTCAGTCCAGACAAAAGTGCCGACCTCCAAACTGCCTTAAGAGCTGGACCAACATGTGATGGAGGCAAGGGCAGTGCAGCAGTGGGCCAGGCCCAATTCACCCGAATCATTAAATTCGGCCGAATCCAAGAACCGCCTAAAAACCGACCCTTAGCAAGAATCCAGGCCGTAGGACTCAAGGTCGGTGCACGTGGCTGTTCGGCCGAACTCCCTGGTTCGCCCGAACCAGGAAA
Source organism: Echinochloa phyllopogon (assembly GCA_033239725.1). Taxonomy (NCBI): domain Eukaryota; kingdom Viridiplantae; phylum Streptophyta; class Magnoliopsida; order Poales; family Poaceae; genus Echinochloa; species Echinochloa phyllopogon. The sequence continues at coordinate 30,512,994 of BTCW01000014.1, read as the reverse complement.
TTCGCCAGAATCAGCCGAGCACCGACCTGAGGTGCCTTGGCTGCCACTCTGCCTCCCACCGTCCTTCTCCACTATAAATAGAGGTGTCCCATGCCCGGTTTCACACACAACACAAGAGAGAAGTTCCTTAGCGAAGCTCTGCCACTTTCATACTTAGAAGATAGGGAGAGAGAAGAGGTGAGCGTCTGGAGAGGAGCCAGAGTGTCGGCCCCTCTTCCAGCTGTACCTCTACGGATGCGGCTCTGCTTCGATTGACATCCGGGACGTGTCTGGTAACTCTTGTATCTCTTCATGATTAATTAAGCAGTCAGTTCTACTTTTATTTACTTGCTGGTTCTTAGTTCAATGCTTAGTTGATTGGTATAATTGTATACTGGTTGGTTGGCTTGGGTGCTTGTCTTTCTATAGGAGATAAGTATTAACCGACTAGTGTAGGCGTGGTGCCTATACTTGAGGTTAACTTAGTTTGACCCCGAGTCTACGGAGGTGGTAGCCGTTAGGTGGTGATAGCCCTATACGGCCTACGTAGTCCATCACGTTCGTCTCGGCCTACAGGATCCTAGAGTGTAGGATTGGTGACACCCCTTCTCATCCCTTTCTACGTGTCATAGGTTCTATTGTCCCGAAGCAAGTATCTATCTGTACCCTATGATCCGCTCAGTTAATCAGTAGAGTGCCTCTATCAGACTCGTACCCTCTCTACCCTCTCATCGCTTCTCTTCCCTCTTTGTTGTTGTCATCCACTTCATCCATCCCATTCCATAACCCTTGGACAACTTAGTTTAGAATTAGCTCACTCCCGTTCCCCGTGGAAATCGATACCTTAGAATACTCCCGGGTGAAAGCTACATCGTTATCCGTCCGCTTGCGGATTTATCTGTAGGCCGTAAGGAGTGCCAACAACCATGTTGCTAAAAAGCAAGTTTTACCATCAAGTAGAAGTGAACCATTAATTCAAGATTAACAACTAAATAATGGTGATAGTAGCTGCGCCTAGTAAAGTTCTACCCATATGCATAAACCCGGGATATCAACGGAATAGGGTAAACAAAACTAGGTACAACCCTAGGGTACATGCATATGAAATGAATGATTAAATGGAGGTGTGTAGGTAGCAAGGATTGTCCATGCTATACTTGCCTTCCTCAAAGTACTACTACTCCTACTCCTCATAACCTTGCTCGAACTCGAACTCAAATGGCTCACTGACTGGACACATGAATCACCACACAAGCATCCACACAAGCCAGTACATGCAAACAAGTTACTCTATTAGAACAGTACACTAAACAGGCTTTTTCAAAAATCAGGGGCATGGTTGTAAATACTTTTGAACTGTCTTGGATGGCAGGTTGATTCCGACAAAGGGCAGAGGGTCTTTAGCAAATATGGCTCGGCTGACCGGTATGCGCCAGGTTTAACTCAGGCGCGGGTGGACGCGTGGCGGCCGTCAGATCTAGATCTAACGGCTCGAAATAGATCGGGTGAGGGGGGTCGCCAGCAGGGAAAGAGACGCGGCGGTGGCGCCGGTTCGCGGCGGGGAGTCGCCTGAGCTGACTCGATCTTGAGCTCTCAGCCACCATTTGGGACGGGATCCGGTCGAGGAGAGAGCTGGGTGCGTGGGGAGCACTCCTAGGCACTGCACGATGTCACGAAGGCAGCGCATCGACCGGACAACGGCGACTCACGGCAGCGGCACTCCAGCGAGGCAGCGGGTGCGCTAGAAAGCGAGGGAGAGAGCAAGGAGAGGCTTTGCGGCTTCCTTACCACCGCGTGAGGCTTACCGGGGTTTCGAGAGGGGTGGAGCAGTGCCGGAGGGGTAGTTAGACAGCGGCGCGCAGCTCGAAGAAGGCGGAGGCGGCGGGCTAGCGGCTAAGGTTTGGGGCGCTGTGTGTGGGATAGATCGAAAGGGGGGCGGGGGCGGCACGCTAAATAGGCACGGAGAAGGTGGCATCGGGCCCACGGTGGATCTCGGCGTGCACGCTCCCGGTCGGACTCGAGCTCATGCTCGAGCCGATCTGCGGCGCGAGGTCGGAGACGGACCTGACGGGCTGGTCCCACCTGGCAGCGGCACGGAGCGGCGCTGCAAGCTTGGGCCGGCGCGGGTCATTGGGCCGGGCGGAGCTGGGCTGTGATGGCTGCTGGGTTAGAGCGGAGGCGGGGAATGGGCTCGGCCAAACTGGGCCGCAAAGGAGAGAAGAGAAGAGCTGGGCGGCAGAGGAAAAAGAATAGAGGGAGGGGAAACAGGCCGCGGAAAGAGCTGGAGGTGCAAAAGCAAACTCCAACCTAAACAACTCAATGAACTTGTCACGGTAGGCTGTGACACTCATCCCTTCCTACTTCAGTGCCAGGAACTCCTTCTTCAGGGTCATTAGTGCCTCCGGCACATGGTGAGAGTGGAAGTTGTCATGGAAGTCCTACCAGGTGATCTATGCGCGGTCAGGGTGAGCGTATTGCTATGCATCCCACCAGTCAATGCTGCTCCTTGAAGGTGTCCTCCTCCATACAACACTTTCTCCCTGTCGTTGCACTGCGCGATGTCGAGTTGTCTCTCCACCTCCTTGAGCCAGTCATCTGCTTGTAGAGGGTCGCTTGCTTGGTTGGAGGTGGGAGGGTGTCCCTTATGAAATTCCCCCTCTTGTCCCTGGGTGGCATGTTAGGCTGGTGAGGCGGATTCTACTGGTCCTGCTGCATCATAGCAATGGTCTAGGCCATCTGCTGCATCAGCTGGGTCTACGTTGCCATCAGCTGCTCCACGGTGGGTGGTGGCTGATTCTGGTTGCTTCCACCGCCACCTGCGGTGCTCCTTGTTCCAACCATCTATCAACCACAACTAATTCCCGTAAGTACTCCATCGGTCATAAACAAAGTAACTCAAATTTTGTGTAGAAGAAACTTAGGGATGTCACTGAACTGACAGGATATGAACCAAAGGGATAGAGGGCTTGATAGATAAAGTGCAAGAGAGATAAATAACCCAACTATTTATTCATTGACCTCTTTAAACCTTAATCCAATACTAGATGGTGGTAGACTTGCACCTACGCCCATCACAATCATTACAAATAATCCAAATCACTCATAAGCATAATGACAACCCAATCAAGCACCTAAAGACAAAGTTCACACAAGACTCGACACCACTGGGTTTTGACTTGAATAAAAAACGTGTACTACTCAATCCCTATTAAAAACTCATGGGGGGGGGGACTCCTAACTCAAGCACCCTAGTTATGCTCTTGGAAGAAAAAGAGCGCATGATGTGCAGCATCACCGATTGCTTCATCGAAAGTGGAGCATGGGGCTATGGCATGGTAAACTCCCTCCACCTGGTAGATTCCAATGTCATCTGGAGTCTTCTGGAAAATGGTAACCGCCGACCACCAGGTATGGGTGTGCTCTCCAGAACATTCTCCCGTGTAGCATGGTTCTCTCTGATAGCCTAGTCCCTGAAGTACACCCCAAAGTTCACGTGCCAATTCTTCATGAAGTCCCAAGGAGTAGAACACGACCTTGTTGCTCCTGCCCAATCAGTTGTTATCGGTCCACGACTAGGTATGTAACCACCAATTAACCTCCTAGCAGACCACACCGTACGAGCCATCTACAATAGAAAGGGGACAGAGCCAAAGAAAAAGAGTTTTAGAAACTTTGCAATAGACATAGGTAGAGAGGACACAGAACACCATTTTATAAATATAACTCAACGCATTTTATAAATAAAAGCAAAAAGAGCAAGGATTGAACAAAATCTAGTTGACCATACTAACTAGGCTGCGATCCTACAGTCAGCACGGCTCTGATACCATTCTGTCACACCCAGGTTTTCACAGAAATCCGAATGCTGCCATATGTGTGTCCAGGATGTCCACAGAACACATACAACTTACACATATGGAAATCAGAGTACATATGCTCGAATAAAATGTTTTACATCAGAGTTTAATGCAATAACTAAATAAAAATACAGCGGAAGTCTAATTATTAACTCTCTTGACAGGTAGAGCCTCAAGTCCAAAGGGACACCAACTGGTTGACCCCAGCTTAGTAGTACAAAAGACCTCAGGAAACTCAGTAGCTGACTCATTCACTCCATCTGTTACCCATCCGAGATTTTGTTGAATAATGGCAAGTGTAAGTAATGCAATTACTTAGCAAGTATAACATGGGTGTATGAAGGCTCAAAAGTAAGGCTTGACACGGCTGAACTGCATTAGCATTCTTAGTTGATTCATTTTATCATTAACCAAATTACTACAAGAAAATGAAACCCAGCTGCAACCCAATTAATGAAGTATAAGTAGAATTAAACAGTAATAACATCGATAATTAAAGAACCACTAATAAAAAAGGATCCAGGCCGCTCGTGACCGTGAGCACGGCTATCATGATAAATTTACACTCTGCAAAGGTTTCGCCCTTTACCCACTGGTCGCGTAAAAGCTCAATAGAACTTTGAACCCAACCATGATGTGCTGCGTAGGCACGTATCACACTTCCTTTGGTGTGACTTCATAGGGACGCTACGAGACTTTTCACAAGACACCCTAACAAGACAGTGGCCGCTATGGTACAACACAGGTAGTATGACCCAAGGCTCCGAGATTGACTGACGTCCAAAGTCGCAACCATGAGGGGGTCAATGGAGTCCAGAGCGCGGGCAATGCAAGCCAAACAAGCGCAGCATGTGGAGCTCTCCATCACAGAGGCTCCTAGCATGGGGACTGTCTCTCATAGGGACATAGCCGACGGATGTCCCATCCTCAGTGGATCAAACCATACTCTCACAAAGTGTATCCTATAGCGTCGTTGGCCCGTCGGTAACCACTAGCAAGCTAGAGATGTACATGCTACTTGTCCAAGACTAGAGCCATAATAGTCCCGCTGGTGGCGACAGGTTCCTGGGTTGCTGCTTTAAGAACCAGGCCTTACGGAGAGACACTAGAACAAAGCACGAAGCACATGCTCTAGCTCCCCGAACCATGTTGCTAAAAAGCAAGTTTTACCATCAAGTTGAAGTTGAACCATTAATTCAAGATTAACAATTAAATAATGGTGATAGTAGCTGCGCCTAGCAAAGTTCTATCCATATGCATAAACCCGGGATGTCAACGGAATAGGGTAAACAAAACTAGGTACAACCTTAGGGTACATCAAATTAGACACATGCATATGAAATGAATGATTAAATGAAGGTATGTAGGTAGCAAGAATTGTCCATGCTATACTTGCTTTCCACAAAGTACTGCCATTGCTACTGGTCCTGCTCCTCGTAACCTTGCTCGAACTCGAACTCGAATGGCTCACCGACTAGATACACGAATCACCACACAAGCATACACACAAGTTAGTACATGCAAACAAGTTACTCTATTAGAACAGTACACCAAACAGTAGAGAAGAGCAAAAGAAGACTATAAAACTATTCTACGCTTCGCTACGAACACATGAGTGCAAGAATCACTCTAATCGGAGTTAAAAACGGAGAAGATATGGCTTTTCTAAGGTTTAGGGGCTTGCTGGCAAGTTTCAGAAACTTCCAGGGGCTTAGATGCAAAAACTCAGGGACCTAAAAGTAATTACACGTTAAAACCCGAGGGCTAACACGCAAAATACTCAAGGCTGGGCTTCAGGGGCTAAAACAGGGAAGCTTAGGGGCTTTTTCGAAAATCAGGGGCATGGATGTAAATACATTTGAACTATCTTGGATGGCGGGTTGATTCCGAAAAAGGGAAGGGGGTCTTTAGCAAATATGGCTTGGCTGACCGGTAAGCGCCAGGTTTGACTCTGGCGCGGGTGGACGCGTGGCAGCCGTCAGATCTAGATCTAACGGCTCAAAACGGATCGAGCGAGGGGTGTCACACCCGGATTTACACATAAACTCTAATGCAACCATATGTGTGCCTAGGAAGTCCATAGAACACATATAGCATACAAATATGATAAACAGAGAACATATACTCGAATAAATTGAGTTTTACATCAGAGTTTACCTAAATAAAACACAACGGAAGTCTAAGTATTAACTCTCTCGACAGGTAGAGCCTCAAGTCCACAGGGACACCGACTAGTTGACCATAGCTCAAAAGTATTGAAGATCCTCAAGAAACTCAGTAGCAGCAGACTCATTTACTCCATCTGTTACACATCCGGGATTTTGTTGAATGATGACAAGTGTAAGTAAAACATTTACTTAGCAAATATAGCACGGGTGTATGAAGGCTCAAAGTAAGGCTAGACACGGCTGGACTGCATTAGCATTTTAGTTGGTTCATTTTAACATTATCCAAGTTACTACAAGTGAATAGAACCCAGTTGCTACCCAATTAATAAAGTATAAGTGACATTAACATAAATAAACATCATCTTCTAATCAAAAAGGATCCAGGCCACTCATGACCCTGAGCAAGGCTATCATGATATATTTACACTCTGCAGAGGTTTCGCCCTTTACCCACCAGTCGCGTAAAAGTTCAAAAGAACTTTGCACCCAACCACGCACATCAACACTTCCGAGGTGTGACTGCATAGGGACGCTATGTCACACCCGGATTTACACAGAAACCCGAATGCTTCTATATGTGTGCCCAGGAAGTCCACAGAACACATATAGATAACAAATATGATAAACAGAGTACATATGCTCGAATAAAAGGGTTTTACATCAGAGTTTGACTAAAATAACTAAATAACACAGCGGAAGACTATTTATTAACTCTCTCTCTAAACGAAGACGAAGACGAAGCCGAAATCCATAATCCACAGGGACTCTGACTGGTTGAGCACAGCTAGTAGAATGGCAGATCTTCAGGAAATTCAATAGCAGCAGTACCATCTAATCCATCTGTTACCCATCCGGGATTTTGTTGAATGGCAAGTGTAAGTAATTGTCTTACTTAGCAAATACAACACGGGTAATGAAGGCTTAAAAGAAAGGCTTGACACGGCTGTACTGCATTAGCAATTTTAGTTGATTCATTTTAACATAAACCATGATTACTAAATATAAGTGAATCCCAGTTGCAATTCCCAATTAACGAAGTTGAGGTGAACATTAAACAATAATAAATATCAACTTCTAATCAAAAAGGATCCAGGCCGCTCTTGACCCTGAGCCAGGCTATCATGATAGATTATACACTCTGCAGAGGTTTCGCCCTTTACCCACCAGTCGCGTAAAAGTTCAAAGGAACTTTGCACCCAACCACGCACATCAACACTTCCGAGGTGTGACTGCATAGGGACGCTACGAGGCTTTTCACAAGACACCCTAACAAAACAGTAGCCGTTATGGTACAACCTAGGCAGCATGACCCAAGGCACCGAGATTGACTGACGCCCATGTCGCAACACGAGGGGGTCAATGGCGTCCAAGCGCGGAAAAGAATAACAACAACAAAATAAATAGCGCAACGTGTGGAACCCCCGCCATACGGAAGCTCCCAACACGGGACTGTGCCTCACGGGGACATAGCCAACGGATACTCCGTCCTCGGTGGATCAAACCATACTCTCACCCATGCTTCCCATAACGCCGGTGGCCCACCGGTAACCACTGCTGAATTAGAGCCGTACAAGTTACTTGTCCAAGACCAGAGCCATTATAGTTCCGGCGGTGGCGACAGGTTCCTGGGTTGCCGCTTTAAGAACCAGTCCTTACGGAGAGACACTAGGGCCAAGCAATAAGCATACGCCCTAGCTCCCTGATCCATGTTGCTAAAAAGCAAATTTTAACATTATCATTGAAGTGAACCATTAAGTCAAGATTAACAGTTAAACATTGGTGACAGTAGCTGCGCATAGCAAAGTTCTACCCAAATGCAATAACCCAGGGTAATCAAGGTATAGGGTAAACAAAGCTAGGAATAACCTTAATAGGAACAATTTAGACACATGCATATGCAGTAAATAGTGTAAAGGTGTGTATAGGTAGCAAGGATTGTCCGTGCTGTACTTGCCTTCGTCCAACTGCTGCTGTTGCTCTTGCTGCTGCTGTTGGTCTTGCTCCTCGTAACCCTCGAATTCAAACGTGTACGGCTCACCGACTGGACTCATACATCAACACACAAGCATCCAAACAAGCCAGTACATGCAAACAATATTAATCTATTAGAACAGTACACCAAACAATAAAAACAGAACAAAAGAAGGCTTAGAAACTAATCTACGCTTCGCTACGAACACGTGAGCGCGAAAATCACTCAAATCGGAGCTAAAACGAAGAAGTTATGGCTTTTCTAAGGTTCAGGGACTTGCTGGCAAAGTTTTAAAAGTTCCAGGGGCTTATTTGCAAAAATTCAGGGGCTAAGACATAATTTTATATAAAAACAGGAGGGTTTATTTGCAAATTAACCAAAACAGGACCTCGGGTACTATTTTTTAAATAAGGCAGGGGGTTTTCTGTAAAAATCAGGACTTAATTGTAATTATTTTTGAATAGATTTGGACTGCGGGTTAATTTTGAAAAAGGACAGGGGTTCTTTTGAAAAAGTGGCTCGGCTGACTGGGGGTTGACCGGTATGGTCAACTTTGACCCCGGGGTTGAACCCGATCTGAGCCGTTGGTTTCGATCTGAACGACTCAGATTAGATCGGGGAGAGGGGGGTGTCGGCGGCGGTGGAATCCTGCGGCGGCGCCGCCTGCGCGCGCGGCGGAGGGTCGCCGGCGATGCTCGAAAACGAGCTAGGAGCGTCGGTTCGGGTCGGGAACTGGTGCTACGGGCGCGTCGCGGCTCGGCGAACTCGTCCAAGGGGCTCAAGTCGACGGCGGAGCAGCGGAGATGGCTCGCGACGAGCGGAGGCGGCGGCGGCGCTCGGGCAACGGCGGCGACATAGCTACGGCGCGCGAAACTGAGCTAGATCGGGCTTGGGAGCAATCTTACCACCTGGCGGAGCTTCCCCGGCGATTGAATCGACCGGAGCGACGGCGAGACGGCAGATCGACGGCGGCGCAGAACTCGGCGGCGGCTATGGCGGTGGCTGCGCAGGAAGCGAGAGCGAGGGCGGGGCTTGGGGGTCGCGGGGCGAAGGAGTCGAGGGCGGCGCGTTTTATAGGCCGGCCGAGGAGAGTCCGGCGGTCCTCGGTGACGTGCCGTGGCCGAGCGGGTTTCCGGCGGTCGGGGCCGAGTAGGACTCGGGCGGAGGTGGGAGACGGGTCTGACGCGGGGGTCCCGCGCGTCAGTCGGCGTGGAGAGGGGAGGGGGCGCTGCGGGCCGCGGGGCGCTGCGCTGGCAGGCTGCAGGCCGCGCCGCTGGGCCGGACTGGGCCGAAGAAGGGAAGGGCGAGCAGGCCGCTGGGTGCGCGGACGGAGCAGGCCGGGGAGGCGGAGCACAGCGCTGGGCTGGGCCGGAAACAGAGAGAGGAGGGGGATGGGCCGCTGCGAAAGAGAAAAGGAGAAGGGCCAAGATTGGACGGGGAAAATAGTTAAGGGAGGAAAAGTGGACTCGGGCCACAGAAACTTTTCTAGAGCTCCAAACGCAGCGATTCAAATTCGAATTTAAACAGAATTTAAATTCCAATTGAACCACACACAAACAAAACACAATGCAGCCGGCATGAATGCAACAAAAATGTTTCTAACCTTATATTAAATTTTATTTCTCATAAATAATTTTATTTTCCTTATATAAATATGAGCATAAAATTAAATAAAAACAATTTAATTACTAATTTTTTAAAAATAGGCATTTTTAGGGTGTTACAAACCTACCCCCCTTAAGATGAATCTCGCCCTCGAGATTCGGACGTGGTTGGGAATAACTGTGGATACTCTGCTCTGAGATCTTCTTCTCTTTCCCAAGTTGCTTCATCCACTGAATGACGGCTCCACTGTACCTTGCACATCCGTATCACTTTATTTCTGGTGACTCTTTCTGACTCCTCTAAAATTCTGACAGGGTGCTCAGCGTAGGTAAGATCTTCCTCCACATTTAGTTCATCAATCGGAATCTGTTCCTCAGGTACTCGCAAACACTTTTTCAACTGAGACACATGGAACACATCATGTACTCCCGCTAACTTCTCTGGTAGCTCTAACTGATATGCCACCTCACCTTTCCGACCAAGTACCTTGAACGGTCCAATGTATCGAGGTGCTAACTTGCCCTTAACGTTGAACCTCTTCACGCCTCTCATGGGTGACACCTTGAGATACACGAAATCTCCAACTTCAAAGCTGAGATCTCTCCGTCGGTTATCCGCATAGCTCTTCTGTCTGGATTGTGCCACTTTCAGATTCCGTCTAATTATCTGTACTTGTTGCTCTGCTTCTCTTAGTATCTCAGGTCCAAATACCTGACTTTCTCCCGTCTGATTCCAGAATAGTGGTGTCCTACACTTTCTGCCATACAAAGCCTCGAAGGGTGCCATCTGCAAACTCTTCTGATAGCTGTTGTTGTACGAGAATTCCGCGTACGGTAAACTCTTGTCCCAACTGGCACCATATTGTAGAGCACATGCTCTCAACATATCCTCTAATATCTGATTTGTCCGTTCTGTCTGGCCATCTGTCTGCGGATGGTAAGCTGAACTGAACTGTAGTTTTGTGTCCATAGACTCATGCAATTGTCGCCAAAAGTGCGATGTGAATTGGGTACCTCGATCTGACACTATTCTTTTCGGTACCCCATGCAAACACACAATCCTCTCCATATACAACTCTGCTAGTCTGGCTCCCGAGTAGGTGGTCTTTACTGGTAGGAAATGCGCCACCTTGGTCAGACGATCCACGATTACCCAGATTGAATCAAATCCCCTCTGAGAGCGAGGTAAGCCAGTGATGAAATCCATACCGACTTCTTCCCACTTCCATTCAGGTACCTTCAGGGGCTGGAGTAAACCTGCTGGCCTCTGATGTTCAGCCTTGACTCTCTGACACGTGTCACATAGAGCTACGTATGTGGCCACATCTCTCTTCAATCCGTACCACCAAAATCTCTCTTTGATATCTTGATACATCTTAGTACTACCTGGGTGTATCGAATACGCCGATTCATGGGCTTCCCTGAGAATTGCATCCCTGATCTGCACTATATCTGGTACACAGATCCGCTTCTCATACCACAATGTTCCTTGGTCATCCACTCGAAAACCAGGGGCTTTTCCTAATGCCACCAGTTCTACGATCTCCTTGATCTTCTCATCTGTGAGCTGTCCTTTTCGGATCTCTTGTTCCAAGGTCGGTTCTACTGCCATCTCGGTGACGCTAGTCACAAATCCCAGACTCATCCTTTCAAACTCTAGACTGAGTTCCTCCGGTAAGCAATGTCCCGTGATCTTATTCACGTAACTCCTTCTACTCAGAGCATCTGCCACCAAGTTGGCCTTCCCTGGATGGTAATGAATCTCCAGATCGTAGTCCTTGATCAGTTCTAACCAACGACGTTGTCTCATATTCAGATCTGACTGTGTGAACACATACTTGAGACTCTTGTGGTCAGTGTAAATATCACACTTATGTCCAATCAAGTAATGCCTCCAAATTTTTAAAGCATGCACTACAGCTGCTAACTCCAGATCGTGTGTCGGGTAGTTCTGCTCATGTTTCCTCAACTGCCTCGATGCATAAGCTACTACTCTGCCTTCCTGCATGAGTACACATCCCAATCCTAGACGAGATGCATCGCAGTAGATAGAGAAGCTCTTGGTTATATCCGGCAATACTAGCACAGGTGCCGTTGTTAACCTCTTCTTTAATTCCTCAAAGCTAGCCTGACACTCTTCAGTCCAGACAAACTTAGCATTTTTCTCTAATAACGCCGTCAGGGGTTTAGCAATCTTGGAGAATCCTTCAATAAACCTCCGGTAGTATCCGGCCATTCCAAGGAAACTTCTGATTTCACTCACATCCTTAGGCGGATTCCAACTCAACACATCACTAACCTTCTTCGGATCAACTGCCACTCCACCATTGGACAGTACGTGTCCCAAGAATGCTACTTCCTTCAACCAAAACTCACACTTGCTCAGCTTGGCATACAACTGATGCTCACGAAGTCTCTGCATCACCAACCTCAGATGTTCTTCGTGTTCTTCCTCGTTCTTGGAGAAAACCAAAATGTCGTCAATGAACACCACTACGAATTTGTCAAGATAGTCCATGAACACACTGTTCATCAAATACATGAAGTATGCCGGTGCATTTGTCAAACCAAAAGACATGACTGTGAACTCATATAGACCATATCGGGTTGTGAAGGCTGTTTTGGGGATGTCAGTCACTCGTATCCTCATCTGATGGTAACCGGATCGGAGGTCGATCTTAGAGAACACACACGCTCCTTTCAACTGGTCGAAGAGATCATCAATCCTTGGCAACGGGTACTTGTTTTTGATGGTCACTTCATTCAAAGCTCGATAATCCACACACAATCTCTGGGTCCCATCTTTCTTATCCACAAACAAAACTGGTGCTCCCCAAGGAGATGAACTAGGACGAATATACCCTTTTGCTAACAATGCCCTTAATTCCTCCTTAAGTTTCTCTAGTTCTTTTACTCCCATTCTATATGGCCTCTTAGCTATAGGTGCAGTGCCAGGCTTAAGATCAATAACAAATTCAACTTCGCGGTCTGGGGGCATACCTGGTAACTCATCTGGAAACACATCTGGGAATTCGCACACCACTCTGATGTCTTCCGGTGCTACACCTTCTGCTTGGTAGATCTGATTGTGTCCCACGGGACTAGTTGCTTGGTATTCCACTTTCTCGCCAGTCTTTGCTGTCAGCTGCACTGTTCTTTTGGAGCATTGAATCACCCCATCGTATCTGGCTAACCAGCTCATACCCAGAATCAAGTCAAACCCAAGAGTTTCTAGGACTATCGGGTTCACCACAAAGTCTACCCCCCTTATTGTGATGGTGATACAGGGGCAACGTAAAGTGGCACGCTGTTCTCCCCCAGGTGAACTAACTACCATGGGGTTTCCCATAGGTTGCAAGATCATCATGTTCTTTTTCACGAAAGCAGCAGATATGAAAGCATGCGAAGCTCCAGTATCAAACAAAACAGTTGCGAGAGACGAGTTGACAGGAAACGTACCCACAACGACATCCGTTGCTCCTTCTGTGGTTTCCGCACCCATGTGGTTGACCTTTCCTCTCGCTGGGTTCTACTGCTGATTCCCGTTCTGGTGCTGCGGTTGTCCAATCCTCGGATTGTTGTTCTGACCAACGGTGTTCTGAGCCTTGCGAGGACAAGCGCTGGCATAATGTCCCAGCTCACCACAACCAAAACACCTCGGAGCCGTAGGTGCATTGTTGGTCGGATTGGGGCGTTGGACAGGACCATTCTGTGGCTGGTTCTGAGGACGCTGCTGAGGTAGTGCTGAGGGGTACTGGGGACGTGGCTGGTACTGGGGACGTTGCTGATACTGGTTGCGGTTCATCAGACCAGACTGTCCCTGGAAACGCTGTGGAGTCACCATCTGCTGGTTTCCTTGCTGAGGATTGAAGCGAGGGCGAACATTGCTTCCTGACGGTATGCCTTGAAGCTTCCTCTTCTTTTCTTCCATCTCACGGCGCTTGTGCTCTAGCAGTAGTGCGCTATCCACCAGTTCTTGAAATGTGGCGAACCTAGAGCACAGGAGCTGGTACTGGAGTGTGTCATGTAGGCCATCACGGAATCGGGTCTGCTTCTTCTTATCTGTATTCACGTCCTCTGGAGCATAACGGGCCAACTCAATGAACTTGTCACGATAAGCGGTGACACTCATACCTTCCTGCTTCAATGCCAGGAACTCCTTCTTCTTCAAAGTCATCAGAGCTTCCGGCACGTGGTGAGAACGGAAGCTGTCGCGGAACTCCTGCCAAGTGATCTGATCAGGATTGGGGTGAGCATACTGGTACGCATCCCACCAATCCAAAGCTGCTCCCTGGAGCTGTCCACTTCCATACAACACCTTCTCCCGGTCGTTGCACTGTGCGATGTCCAGCTGTCGTTCCACTGCCTTGAGCCAGTCCTCTGCTTGCATTGGGTCGCTAGACTTGTTGAAGGTAGGAGGGCGTCCTTTCATAAACTCGCCCCTTTTATCTCGGGGTTGCACGTAGTGCTGTTGGGGCGGGTTCTGCTGATTCTGCTGCATCAGTGCTATGGTTTGCGCCATCTGTTGTGTCAGCTGGAGTTGCATCTGCATCATCTGCTCCATGGTGAGTGGCGGTGGTGGAGGTGGTGGATTCTGATTCTGATTCTGGTTGCTTCCACTGCCTCCGGGGTTGCTTCTGGTGTTAACCATCTACCATAACAAGAAATCTCCCATCAGTATTACCGCCAACTGGTATTAGATAACCCAGGCTTGCAGATGGTGCATAAGAAGATAGCAGTTCTTGGAAAGATATGATTCAGAGGGATGGAGAGTATGGCAGAGGAAGTGCAAAGGAGATAGCTAACCCAACTATTTATTCACTAATATTCCTTAAACCTTAGTCCTATAACTAGATGGAGATAGACTTGCATCTATGACCATCACAATCATTACAAAGATCCAAATCAAACATAAGCATAATAACAGTAAAATCAAGCACCCAAAGACACGATTCACAGAAGACTCGACAGCACTGGTTTTGAAAAACGTAACTAAATGGTCTGAATCAAAATCATGGTGGTCTCCTAGTGATTTTTCAACCGTTCTAGCTAGGCTGCGGTCCTATAGTCAGCATAGCTCTGATACCAATCTGTCACACCCGGATTTACACAGAAACCCGAATGCTTCTATATGTGTGCCCAGGAAGTCCACAGAACACATATAGATAACAAATATGATAAACAGAGTACATATGCTCGAATAAAAGGGTTTTACATCAGAGTTTGACTAAAATAACTAAATAACACAGCGGAAGACTATTTATTAACTCTCTCTCTAAACGAAGACGAAGACGAAGCCGAAATCCATAATCCACAGGGACTCTGACTGGTTGAGCACAGCTAGTAGAATGGCAGATCTTCAGGAAATTCAATAGCAGCAGTACCATCTAATCCATCTGTTACCCATCCGGGATTTTGTTGAATGGCAAGTGTAAGTAATTGTCTTACTTAGCAAATACAACACGGGTAATGAAGGCTTAAAAGAAAGGCTTGACACGGCTGTACTGCATTAGCAATTTTAGTTGATTCATTTTAACATAAACCATGATTACTAAATATAAGTGAATCCCAGTTGCAATTCCCAATTAACGAAGTTGAGGTGAACATTAAACAATAATAAATATCAACTTCTAATCAAAAAGGATCCAGGCCGCTCTTGACCCTGAGCCAGGCTATCATGATAGATTATACACTCTGCAGAGGTTTCGCCCTTTACCCACCAGTCGCGTAAAAGTTCAAAGGAACTTTGCACCCAACCACGCACATCAACACTTCCGAGGTGTGACTGCATAGGGACGCTACGAGGCTTTTCACAAGACACCCTAACAAAACAGTAGCCGTTATGGTACAACCTAGGCAGCATGACCCAAGGCACCGAGATTGACTGACGCCCATGTCGCAACACGAGGGGGTCAATGGCGTCCAAGCGCGGAAAAGAATAACAACAACAAAATAAATAGCGCAACGTGTGGAACCCCCGCCATACGGAAGCTCCCAACACGGGACTGTGCCTCACGGGGACATAGCCAACGGATACTCCGTCCTCGGTGGATCAAACCATACTCTCACCCATGCTTCCCATAACGCCGGTGGCCCACCGGTAACCACTGCTGAATTAGAGCCGTACAAGTTACTTGTCCAAGACCAGAGCCATTATAGTTCCGGCGGTGGCGACAGGTTCCTGGGTTGCCGCTTTAAGAACCAGTCCTTACGGAGAGACACTAGGGCCAAGCAATAAGCATACGCCCTAGCTCCCTGATCCATGTTGCTAAAAAGCAAATTTTAACATTATCATTGAAGTGAACCATTAAGTCAAGATTAACAGTTAAACATTGGTGACAGTAGCTGCGCATAGCAAAGTTCTACCCAAATGCAATAACCCAGGGTAATCAAGGTATAGGGTAAACAAAGCTAGGAATAACCTTAATAGGAACAATTTAGACACATGCATATGCAGTAAATAGTGTAAAGGTGTGTATAGGTAGCAAGGATTGTCCGTGCTGTACTTGCCTTCGTCCAACTGCTGCTGTTGCTCTTGCTGCTGCTGTTGGTCTTGCTCCTCGTAACCCTCGAATTCAAACGTGTACGGCTCACCGACTGGACTCATACATCAACACACAAGCATCCAAACAAGCCAGTACATGCAAACAATATTAATCTATTAGAACAGTACACCAAACAATAAAAACAGAACAAAAGAAGGCTTAGAAACTAATCTACGCTTCGCTACGAACACGTGAGCGCGAAAATCACTCAAATCGGAGCTAAAACGAAGAAGTTATGGCTTTTCTAAGGTTCAGGGACTTGCTGGCAAAGTTTTAAAAGTTCCAGGGGCTTATTTGCAAAAATTCAGGGGCTAAGACATAATTTTATATAAAAACAGGAGGGTTTATTTGCAAATTAACCAAAACAGGACCTCGGGTACTATTTTTTAAATAAGGCAGGGGGTTTTCTGTAAAAATCAGGACTTAATTGTAATTATTTTTGAATAGATTTGGACTGCGGGTTAATTTTGAAAAAGGACAGGGGTTCTTTTGAAAAAGTGGCTCGGCTGACTGGGGGTTGACCGGTATGGTCAACTTTGACCCCGGGGTTGAACCCGATCTGAGCCGTTGGTTTCGATCTGAACGACTTAGATTAGATCGGGGAGAGGGGGGTGTCGGCGGCGGTGGAATCCTGCGGCGGCGCCGCCTGCGCGCGCGGCGGAGGGTCGCCGGCGATGCTCGAAAACGAGCTAGGAGCGTCGGTTCGGGTCGGGAACTGGTGCTACGGGCGCGTCGCGGCTCGGCGAACTCGTCCAAGGGGCTCAAGTCGACGGCGGAGCAGCGGAGATGGCTCGCGACGAGCGGAGGCGGCGGCGGCGCTCGGGCAACGGCGGCGACATAGCTACGGCGCGCGAAACTGAGCTAGATCGGGCTTGGGAGCAATCTTACCACCTGGCGGAGCTTCCCCGGCGATTGAATCGACCGGAGCGACGGCGAGACGGCAGATCGACGGCGGCGCAGAACTCGGCGGCGGCTATGGCGGTGGCTGCGCAGGAAGCGAGAGCGAGGGCGGGGCTTGGGGGTCGCGGGGCGAAGGAGTCGAGGGCGGCGCGTTTTATAGGCCGGCCGAGGAGAGTCCGGCGGTCCTCGGTGACGTGCCGTGGCCGAGCGGGTTTCCGGCGGTCGGGGCCGAGTAGGACTCGGGCGGAGGTGGGAGACGGGTCTGACGCGGGGGTCCCGCGCGTCAGTCGGCGTGGAGAGGGGAGGGGGCGCTGCGGGCCGCGGGGCGCTGCGCTGGCAGGCTGCAGGCCGCGCCGCTGGGCCGGACTGGGCCGAAGAAGGGAAGGGCGAGCAGGCCGCTGGGTGCGCGGACGGAGCAGGCCGGGGAGGCGGAGCACAGCGCTGGGCTGGGCCGGAAACAGAGAGAGGAGGGGGATGGGCCGCTGCGAAAGAGAAAAGGAGAAGGGCCAAGATTGGACGGGGAAAATAGTTAAGGGAGGAAAAGTGGACTCGGGCCACAGAAACTTTTCTAGAGCTCCAAACGCAGCGATTCAAATTCGAATTTAAACAGAATTTAAATTCCAATTGAACCACACACAAACAAAACACAATGCAGCCGGCATGAATGCAACAAAAATGTTTCTAACCTTATATTAAATTTTATTTCTCATAAATAATTTTATTTTCCTTATATAAATATGAGCATAAAATTAAATAAAAACAATTTAATTACTAATTTTTTAAAAATAGGCATTTTTAGGGTGTTACACGCTAGGAGGTTTTTCACCAGACACCCTAACAAGACAGTAGCCTCTAAGGTACAACAAGGTGGCGAGACTCTAGGCACCGAGATTGACTTACACTTACGGAGTCACCACCATAAGTGGGTCAATGGCATCCAGAGTGCGGGCATCGCACCCAACAATGCGCAACGTGTGGAGTTCCCCATCGCAGGGACTCCCAACACGGTGCTGGGTCTAACGAGACCTAGCCGACGGGGTTACCGTCCTCGGTGGAATCAAGAAACACCCCGTGCCTTGCTTCCCATAACGCCGTCGGCCCCACCGGTAACCACTGGCAAGCTAGAGACGTACAAGATACTTAACCAAGACCAGAGCCATAATAGTTCTAGTGGTGGCAACACGCTCCTGGGTTGCCGCTTTAGGAACTGGACCTTATGGAGAGACACTAGAGCAAAGCACGAAGCACATGCTCTAGCTCCCTAAACCAAGTTGCTAAAAAGCAAGTTTTATCATTATCGTTAAAGTGAACCATTAAGTCAAGATTAACAATTAAATAATGATGATAGTAGCTGCGCATAGCAAAGATCTACCCATATGCATAAACCCAAGGTAATCAAATGACATGATAATCAAGACTAGGTACAACCTTAAAGGTACATCAATTTAGACACATGCATGTATGAAATAAATGATTACAAGGTGGATAGGTAGCAAGGATTATCCGTGCTATAATTTTCATGTAGTTTTTTTTGCTGTAGCCGATTTGGTCAAGGCCGGATAATATATTTTCCATTATCTAAAAAAATAAAAGTGGCAGCTGGGAAAAGTGCGCGGCAGCGTGCTGGGCGATGAAAAAATGGCGGGAGCAAGAAGGATTTTGCCCGCGATGGCGCCACATGTACAATTTCGGTATTGGGCGTATGGGAAGGCGGAAATTTTATGGAATTGTTCATGAATCTTTAAAAGAGGGTATAACATTACTTTATTGACAAATAAAAGTTTCATAATAGACATGGTGCATCGTGTATACTGTGGATGCCTTACCGGTCACCAGAATGGTCTACGATGGACCAGGTCTATAGAATTTTGCATCGATGTGAATAACTAAAAAATGAAGTTCTTTTTCTCATTTTGATCCCGAATTAAATTTTTTAACTAGGATTTCTATAACAAGTTTATAGTCTTAAAATATTTTGTCATGTAAGTTTGTACAATTTTTTATCGAGTAATTTGCGCTCACCATACAACAACTTGGTGGGTGGGTGCAAATTGGTACAACAACTTATAAAATGCTCAGTTTAGTACAATAACTTGATATGTGGGAGTAAATTGGTCCAACAACTTGTAAAATGCTCATTTTAGTGTAAAAACTTGGCAAATTGGTGCATCTATAGTCCAAACGTGACAATCGTAACGTATTTCCTAACGTTGGGCTGTAATAGATAGTATATTCACGTATTAATTAGCTATTGTCACACCCGGATTTACACAAAACCCGAATGTGGCCATATGTGTGCCCAGGAAGTCCACAGACACATATAGCGAACAAATATGGTAAAAATCAGAGTACAATGCTTATTTCTCATCATGAAGTAGCGGGTACATCAGAGTTTTGCATAAATAAAATACATGGACAGCGGAAGACTAATACAACTCTCTAAGCGTAGCCGCAATCCCACAGGGACTCTGACTGGGGGAAAACGCCAACTCAGAAGTACGGCAAGTCCTCGGGAAACTCCACCTCATAGTTAGCCTGACTCCATTCTGTTACCCGTCCGGGATTTTGCCCAAAAATAAATACAGCAAGTGTAAGTAACAGAATTACTTAGCAAGTATAACACGGGTTATGAAGGCTCAAAAAGGCTAGACACTGGCTTACTGCATTAGCACTTTTAGTTGGTTCGTTTTAACTTTATCCAAGTTACTACAAGTGAATGAAAACCCGGTTGTTACCCAATTAATAGTGTAAGTGACATTAAGCAGTAATAAATACCATATTCTAATCGAAAAGGATCCAGGCCGCTCGTGACCCTGAGCAAGGCTATCATGATAGATCGTACACTCTGCAGAGGTTTCGCCCTTTACCCACCAGTCGCGTAAAAGTTCAAAAGAACTTTGCACCCAACCACGCACATCAACACTTCCGAGGTGTGACTGCATAGGGACGCTACGAGGCTTTCACAAGACACCCTAACAAGATAGTAGCCGCTGCAGTAATACAAGGTGGTGAGTCCTTAGGCACCGAGATCGACGTACGCCCACGGAGTCACACCATGAGGGGGTCGATGGCGTCTAGAGCGCGGGTATCCACCCCAACAATGCGCAACGTGCGGAGTCCTCAATCGCTGAGACTCCCAACACGGGACTGGGTCTAACGAGACCTAGCCGACGGGGCTACCGTCCTCGGTGGAATCGGGAAAACACCCCGTGCCTTGCCTCCCACAACGCCGCTGGCCCCTCGGTAACCACTATCAAGCTAGAGCCGTACAAGCTACTTGACCAAGACCAGAGCCCATATAGTTCCGGCGGTGGCGACAGGCTCCTGGGTTGCCGCGTTAAGAACCGGTCCTTAGAGGGAGACACTAGAGCAAAGCACACAGCACATGCTCTAGCTCCCTAATCCATGTTACTAAAAAGCAAGTTTTAATCATGAGAGTTGAAGTGGACCATTAAGTCAATATTAACAATTAAGTAAAGGTGTCAGTAGTTGCGCCTAGCAAGATACTACCCATATGCAAAAACCCATAGGAATACAAGGACAGGGAAATAAATGCTAGGAATAACATTAATGGTAAACAATATTAGACACATGCGTATGTAATGAACAGTGTATTAAAAGTGAGATAGGTAGCAAGGATTGTCCGTGCTATAACTTGCCTTCCTCGGAGTACGGCTGCTGCTGAAAGTCCTGCTCCGGCACGTCCTCAACGTACTCGAAGTCCAACGCTACGGGCTCACCGACTGGACACGATCATCACGCACGCATTCCAAAGCAATCATTACATGCAAACAAATTAAATCTATTAGAAACAGTACACCAACAGTATAAACAGTACAAAAACAGGAGCTAGAAATATTCTACGCGTCGCTACGAACACATGAGCGCGAAAATCACGCAAAACGGAGCTAAAACGTGAAAGTTATAGCGTTTCTAAGATTCGGGGGCTTGCTGGCAAAGTTTTTAAAATTTCCAGGGGCCTAAACGAATAAAACAGGACCTATTTGTAATTATTTTTGAATTAAAAGGGACCGCGGGTTAATTAACAGAAAGTCCAGGGACTCTTTAGCAAAATCTACAGCGCTGACCGGTACGCGCCGGGTTGACCTGCGACGTGGCGCATCGTAGGCCGATGGATTTCGATCGGACGGCCCAGAACAGATTAGCTCGTCGGGGACGAAAGGCGCGCGGCGGCGCTGCTCGGCCGGCGGCGACAGTTCGCCGGGGCTGGCGATTTCTCGCGTTACAGAGCTCCAAACTCGACGCTACTTGGTCCTACGGGTTCAGGGGAGAATGGCGAGTCGGCCTAGGGGGATCAAGTCGTGGATGGGCCGGTGAGGTGGCCGGACGACGACGGGCGGCGGAGAAGGGCTCCGGTGATGTGTGGGGAGTGCGATTTGGGGTGGTTTTGGGTCGGATTTTAGGCCCTGAAGCTACTGGAGAGTGGTACGAGTGCAAACGTGTTAAGCAAAGCGAGCTTGGTGCGGTGTAGCGGCCGGACGTCGACGGCCGGCGGTCGGCCAGCGACGGCGAGCGCGGAAAGTGTGACTACGATGCTCAGGGGCCGAAATTGATGGGAGGAGGAGCTTCGTTACCCTCTGGCGATGCTCTCGACGCAAGGAATTGGTCGAAGATGGGGTGGAGCGATGGGTCGACGGCGAGCGGCGGACGTCGTCGTCGGTCTGCTCCGGCGAGGTAGCAGCACAGCTCGAGGGCGGGCTTGGAGTAGCTCGAGACGCTCCCCCGGGCTTGGCGAAGCTGCTCCAAGGCCCGGTCGGGGTGGAGGGGCTCCGGTGCGCGAGGTCGACGGCGACCGGCGGAGTTCGGCTCGGGCGGAGTTGGTGGAGGGGCGGCGGCACTGCGGCTGTGGTTTGGGGGGGGGGGCGAGATGAGAGAGGAGCGGCCCTAGGGTCGCATTAAGTAGATACGGGGGTCGGTGGGGCCTCGGCGAGCGGGTCGTGCGCGGTGGTCGCGCCATTCACGGACGCCGGGAAGGAAAGGGGAGGGGGAAGGAAGAAGAGAAGGTGACGCCATGCTGGCGTCAGCGGCCTGACGCGCGGGCCCCATGCGGCAGTGGGAGAGAGAGGCGGGGCGCGCGCGGGCGAGCTGGGCCGCGCGGGAAGGAATGGGCCGGGGCAGCTGCGCGCGTTGGGCTGGCGGGGTGGCTGCTGGGCCGGGGAAAGAAAAGGGGAGTTGGGCCGCGAGAGGGGATGAGCCGAGAAAGAGAAAGAGGAGAGGGGGCTATAGTGGACTTGTGAATTAAGTTCAGGGAGCAAAAACGAACTAGGGCCTAACAACTTTTCTAGAGCTCCAAACAAAGTGATTCAAATTTGAATTTAAATAAATTTAAATTCTTGTTTGAATCACAAGCAATACAAAAATAAATGCACCAGCATGAATGCAACAATAAATGTTTCTATCACCTATATTTGATTTTAAATTTGTGAAAATTATTATTTAGTCTTTATAAAATAGGTGAAGCATTAAATAATTAATTAAATGCCAAAAATTTTAAATTTGAGTATTTTGGGTGTTACAAACCTACCCCCCTTAAGATGAATCTCGTCCTCGAGATTCGGATGTAGAAGCGAAGAGCTGTGGGTACTCGGACTTGAGATCTTCCTCCCGTTCCCAAGTCGCTTCATCTTCTGAATGCCGGCTCCACTGCACTTTGCACATCCGAATGGTCTTGTTCCTCAGCACTCTCTCTGACACCTCCAGGATCCTGATCGGATACTCCTCATATGTGAGGTCCTCCTGAACATTCAACTCATCAATCGGGATCTGCTCTTCTGGCACCCGCAAGCATTTCTTCAACTGGGACACATGGAACACATCGTGTACTCCGGCTAGTCTCTCAGGTAGGTCTAGTCGATATGCCACTTCGCCCATCCGTTCCTGTATCCTGAATGGTCCAATGTAACGAGGTGCCAACTTGCCCTTGACATTGAACCGCTTTACACCTCTCATGGGTGACACCTTCAGGTACACAAAATCACCAACTCTGAAGCTGAGGTCCCTCCGTCTGACATCGGCATAACTCTTCTGTCTGGACTGGGCCACCTTCAGGTTCTCTCAGATCACCTTCACCTGCCGCTCTGCATCTCTGAGTATCTCCGGACCAAAGACCTGACTCTCTCCCGTCTGATCCCAGAACAATGGGGTCCGGCACTTCCTGCCATACAATGCCTCGAACGGTGCCATCTGCAGACTCTTCTGATAGCTGTTATTGTAGGAGAACTCTGCATACGGCAAACTCTTATCCCAGCTGACTCCATACTGCAATGCACAAGCCCTCAACATATCCTCCAGTATCTGATTTGTCCGCTCTGTCTGACCATCTGTCTGCGGGTGATAAGCTGAGCTGAAGTGCAGCTTCATGTCCATGGACTCATGTAACTTCCGCCAGAAGTGTGAGGTGAACTGAGTACCACGATCTGACACTATCTTCTTCGGCACCCCGTGTAAGCACACAATCCGCTCCATGTACAACTCTGCTAGTCTGGCGCCTGTGTAGGTGGTCTTCACTGGCAGAAAGTGGGCCACCTTGGTCAGACGATCAACAATCACCCAAATGGAGTCGAATCCTCTCTGAGTGCGGGGCAAACCCGTGATGAAGTCCATGCCAACTTCTTCCCATTTCCACTCAGGGATCTTCAACGGCTGAAGCAAACCAGTTGGCCTCTGATGTTCTGCCTTGACTCTCTGACATGTGTCGCATAATGCCACATGAGTCGCCACATCACGCTTCAGTCCGTACCACCAGAATCTCTCCTTGATGTCCTGGTACATCTTCGTGCTGCCTGGGTGGATAGAATAAGCTGAGTCATGTGCCTCTCTCAGAATCATCTCTCTGATCTGCGCTATGTCTGGCACACCTATCCTCTTTCCATGCCACAGAGTTCCCTGATCATCAACTCGGAATCCAGGGGCCTTTCCCAATGCAACATTCCCCACAATCTCTCTGATCTTCTCATCCTGCAGCTGACCTCTCCGGATCTCCTGCTCAAGTGTGGGCTCCACTGCCATCTCGGTGATGCTGGTGACGAATCCCAGACTCATCCTCTCAAACTCTCGGCTGAGCTCCTCAGGCAAACAGTGTCCAGTGATCCTGTTCACATAACTCCTCCTGCTCAGAGCATCTGCCACCAAGTTGGCCTTCCCTGGGTGATAGTGGATCTCCAGATCATAATCCTTGATCAACTCTAACCATCTGTGCTGTCTCATATTCAGATCCGACTGAGTGAAGACATACTTGAGGCTCTTATGATCAGTGTAAATGTCACATCTGTGCCCAATCAAGTAATGTCTCCAGATCTTCAGAGCATGCACAACAGCTGCCAACTCCAAGTCGTGCGTAGGATAGTTCTGCTCATGTTTCCTTAGCTGCCTGGACGCATACGACACGACTCTGCCCTCCTGCATCAGGACGCAACCCAGTCCTAGACGGGATGCATCGCAGTAGATGGAGAAACTCTTAGCCAAATCTGGCAATACTAGCACTGGGGCTGTAGTCAACCTCTTCTTCAACTCTTCGAAGCTGACCTGGCATGCCTTTGTCCACACAAACGGGGCATTCTTCTCTAGCAAAGCAGTCAGCGGCTTAGCGATCTTGGAGAACCCTTCAATGAACCGTCTGTAATAACCGGCCATCCCAAGGAAACTCCTGATCTCGCTCACATCCCGTGGTGGATTCCAGCTCAACACATCGCTGACTTTCTTCGGATCAACTGCCACTCCTCCATTGGACAACACGTGTCCCAGAAATGCCACTTCCTTCAGCCAGAACTCACACTTGCTCAGCTTGGCATACAACTGATGTTCCCGAAGTCTCTGCAGTACCAACCTCAGATGTTCTTCATGTTCTTCCTCATTCTTGGAGAAGACCAGAATGTCATCAATGAATACCACCACAAACTTGTCCAGATAGTCCATGAACACGCTGTTCATCAAGTACATGAAGTATGCAGGAGCGTTGGTCAATCCAAAAGACATGACCAAGAACTCATACAACCCGTACCGAGTAGTGAAAGCGGTCTTAGGCACATCTGACGGACGGATCCTCATTTGGTAGTAGCCCGAACGAAGATCAATCTTGGAGAACACACAGGCTCCCCTCAACTGATCGAACAGATCATCAATCCTCGGCAGCGGGTACTTGTTCTTGATGGTCACTTCATTGAGGGCTCGATAGTCCACACACAACCTCTATGTACCATCCTTCTTGTCGACGAACAAAACCGGTGCTCCCCATGGCGAAGCACTCGGACGAATGTACCCCTTGGCCAACAATTCGTCCAACTCCTTCTTGAGCTGCTCCAGCTCCTTCGCTCCCATCCTATACGGCCTCTTGGCTATAGGTGCAGTGCCAGGTTTTAGTTCAATAACGAATTCAACATCTCGTTCTGGAGGCATACCTGGCAACTCGTCAGGGAACACATCCGGGAACTGGCTCACCACCCTGATATCTTCAATCAATGTCCCTTCAGCTTGATTTGCTTGGCCTTGCTCTGAGGAACTGGCTGCCTGGTACTCCACCTTGTCACCGGACTCGGCTGTCAGCTGGATGGTCCTCGTAGCACACCTGATCACTGCATCATATCTGGTCATCCAGCTCATGCCCAGGATCATATCAAATCCCAGGGTCTCCAATACTATCGGGCGTGCCTCGAAATCTACCCCCCTTATGGTGAGGGTGATACTGGGCAGCGTAAAGTGGCGCGCTGCTCCCCACCTGGTGAGCTTACTAGCATAGCACTCCTCATCGGCAGCAATGCAACTAGATGCTTCTTCACAAAAGCAGCAGAAATAAAAGCATGCGAAGCTCCAGAATCAAATAAAACAGTGGCGGGGGTCGAATTAACGAGGAACGTACCCACGACAACATCAGTGGCTGTCTCTGCTGTCTCTGCACCGGTGTGGTTGAGCTTGCCCCGAACCGGAGCCTGCGGAGCACGACCTCCCTGCTGCTGAACCTGCGGCTGCCCAACTCTCTGTGTACTGCCCTGCTGGCTCTGTCCGGCGGCGTTCTGAATCTTCTTGGGGCAGGCATTGGCGAAATGTCCCTGCTCGCCACAGTGGTAGCACACCCTCGGACCCACCGGTGTAGTGTTGGCTGGACTGATGCGCTGAACTGGACCGGGCTGCACCTGGCTGCGCTGAACTGGACCCATCTGTGGCTGAGCCTGAGGACGCTGTTGCGGTGGCGCCCGAGGAAACTGAGGGCGCTGCTGCTGGTACTGGCCACGACTGAGCAAGCCGGACTGACCCTGGAAGCGCTGCTGGCCTCCCACCTGCTGACTCTGGGGAGGTGTGAAGCGTGGACGACTGCTGCTGCCCACCTGCTGTCCCTGGAGCTTCCTCTTCTTGTCCTCCATCTCACGGCGCTTGTGCTCCAACATCAGAGCGCCGTCCACCAGCTCGTGAAAGGTCGGGAACTTGGTGCACATGAGCTGGTACTGGAGAGCATCCTGCAGACCGTCACGGAACCTGGCCTGCTTCTTCTGATCAGTGGCCACGTCCTCTGGAGCGTAACGGGCCAACGAAACGAACTTGTCACGGTAGGCCGTGACACTCATCCCTTCCTGCTTCAGAGCCAGGAACTCCTTCTTCTTCAGGACCATCAAGGCCTCCGACACATGGTGTGCACGAAAGCTGCTGCACAACTGCTGCCAAGTGATCTGGGTACCGGCCGGGCGTGAAGACTGGTATGAATCCCACCAATCCAACGCCGGCCCCTGAAGCTGCCCTCCGGCGTAGAGTACCTTCTCCCTGTCATCGCACTGGGCGATGTCCAACTGCCTCTCAACTGCCTTGAGCCAGTCATCTGCCTCAAGGGGATCGCTGGCCTTGCTGAAGGTCGGCGGGCGTCCCTTCAGAAACTCGCCCCTCTTGTCTCTGGGCGGTGCAGCTGCCTGGGGATGATGCTGGTTCTGCTGGATCAATCCCATGGTCTCCGCCATCTGGTGCATCATCTGAACTTGAGCATACATCTGCTGCTCAATGGTGGGGATCTGATGGTTCGGATTCAGGTTCGGGGGCGAGTTCTGGTGCGGCGGCTGTCCGCCCGCATTGCCCCCGGGGTGAGCCATCTATAATCACAAAGGTCAGATGTTAGAGGATTAGTACAAGATAAATATATATACCCCTGCTATCTAACAATAAAGTCCTTAAGCCTTATTCCTATATCTAGATGGTCGCAGACTGATGTCTACGCCCATCACAATCATTACAAAGAACCAAATCAAACATATGCATAATAACAATAAGTACAAGCAGATAAAGGCAGTAAATCACACAAGACTCGACTGTTAGATTTAAAAAATTTTAAAACATGGGGGTCTCCTAGTAATTTGTCAACCGTACTATCTAGGCTGCGTTCCTACAGTCAGCACAGCTCTGATACCAATCTATCACACCCGGATTTACACAAAACCCGAATGTGGCCATATGTGTGCCCAGGAAGTCCACAGACACATATAGCGAACAAATATGGTAAAAATCAGAGTACAATGCTTATTTCTCATCATGAAGTAGCAGGTACATCAGAGTTTTGCATAAATAAAATACATGGACAGTGGAAGACTAATACAACTCTCTAAGCGTAGCCGCAATCCCACAGGGACTCTGACTGGGGGAAAACGCCAACTCAGAAGTACGGCAAGTCCTCGGGAAACTCCACCTCATAGTTAGCCTGACTCCATTCTGTTACCCGTCCGGGATTTTGCCCAAAAATAAATACAGCAAGTGTAAGTAACAGAATTACTTAGCAAGTATAACACGGGTTATGAAGGCTCAAAAAGGCTAGACACTGGCTTACTGCATTAGCACTTTTAGTTGGTTCGTTTTAACTTTATCCAAGTTACTACAAGTGAATGAAAACCCGGTTGTTACCCAATTAATAGTGTAAGTGACATTAAGCAGTAATAAATACCATATTCTAATCGAAAAGGATCCAGGCCGCTCGTGACCCTGAGCAAGGCTATCATGATAGATCGTACACTCTGCAGAGGTTTCGCCCTTTACCCACCAGTCGCGTAAAAGTTCAAAAGAACTTTGCACCCAACCACGCACATCAACACTTCCGAGGTGTGACTGCATAGGGACGCTACGAAGCTTTCACAAGACACCCTAACAAGATAGTAGCCGCTGCAGTAATACAAGGTGGTGAGTCCTTAGGCACCGAGATCGACGTACGCCCACGGAGTCACACCATGAGGGGGTCGATGGCGTCCAGAGCGCGGGTATCCACCCCAACAATGCGCAACGTGCGGAGTCCTCAATCGCTGAGACTCCCAACACGGGACTGGGTCTAACGAGACCTAGCCGACGGGGCTACCGTCCTCGGTGGAATCGGGAAAACACCCCGTGCCTTGCCTCCCACAACGCCGCTGGCCCCTCGGTAACCACTATCAAGCTAGAGCCGTACAAGCTACTTGACCAAGACCAGAGCCCATATAGTTCCGGCGGTGGCGACAGGCTCCTGGGTTGCCGCTTTAAGAACCGGTCCTTAGAGGGAGACACTAGAGCAAAGCACACAGCACATGCTCTAGCTCCCTAATCCATGTTACTAAAAAGCAAGTTTTAATCATGAGAGTTGAAGTGGACCATTAAGTCAATATTAACAATTAAGTAAAGGTGTCAGTAGTTGCGCCTAGCAAGATACTACCCATATGCAAAAACCCATAGGAATACAAGGACAGGGAAATAAATGCTAGGAATAACATTAATGGTAAACAATATTAGACACATGCGTATGTAATGAACAGTGTATTAAAAGTGAGATAGGTAGCAAGGATTGTCCGTGCTATAACTTGCCTTCCTCGGAGTACGGCTGCTGCCGAAAGTCCTGCTCCGGCACGTCCTCAACGTACTCGAAGTCCAACGCTACGGGCTCACCGACTGGACACGATCATCACGCACGCATTCCAAAGCAATCATTACATGCAAACAAATTAAATCTATTAGAAACAGTACACCAACAGTATAAACAGTACAAAAACAGGAGCTAGAAATATTCTACGCGTCGCTACGAACACATGAGCGCGAAAATCACGCAAAACGGAGCTAAAACGTGAAAGTTATAGCGTTTCTAAGATTCGGGGGCTTGCTGGCAAAGTTTTTAAAATTTCCAGGGGCCTAAACGAATAAAACAGGACCTATTTGTAATTATTTTTGAATTAAAAGGGACCGCGGGTTAATTAACAGAAAGTCCAGGGACTCTTTAGCAAAATCTACAGCGCTGACCGGTACGCGCCGGGTTGACCTGCGACGTGGCGCATCGTAGGCCGATGGATTTCGATCGGACGGCCCAGAACAGATTAGCTCATCGGGGACGAAAGGCGCGCGGCGGCGCTGCTCGGCCGGCGGCGACAGTTCGCCGGGGTTGGCGATTTCTCGCGTTACAGAGCTCCAAACTCGACGCTACTTGGTCCTACGGGTTCAGGGGAGAATGGCGAGTCGGCCTAGGGGGATCAAGTCGTGGATGGGCCGGTGAGGTGGCCGGACGACGACGGGCGGCGGAGAAGGGCTCCGGTGATGT
Source organism: Echinochloa phyllopogon (assembly GCA_033239725.1). Taxonomy (NCBI): domain Eukaryota; kingdom Viridiplantae; phylum Streptophyta; class Magnoliopsida; order Poales; family Poaceae; genus Echinochloa; species Echinochloa phyllopogon. Next base: position 30,483,428 of record BTCW01000014.1, on the reverse strand, counting down.
GTGGGGAGTGCGATTTGGGGTGGTTTTGGGTCGGATTTTAGGCCCTGAAGCTACTGGAGTGTGGTACGAGTGCAAACGTGTTAAGCAAAGCGAGCTTGGTGCGGTGTAGCGGCCGGACGTCGACGGCCGGCGGTCGGCCAGCGACGGCGAGCGCGGAAAGTGTGACTACGATGCTCAGGGGCCGAAATTGATGGGAGGAGGAGCTTCGTTACCCTCTGGCGATGCTCTCGACGCAAGGAATTGGTCGAAGATGGGGTGGAGCGACGGGTCGACGGCGAGCGGCGGACGTCGTCATCGGTCTGCTCCGGCGAGGTAGCAGCACAGCTCGAGGGCGGGCTTGGAGTAGCTCGAGACGCTCCCCTGGGCTTGGCGAAGCTGCTCCAAGGCCCGGTCGGGGTGGAGGGGCTCCGGTGCGCGAGGTCGACGGCGACCGGCGGAGTTCGGCTCGGGCGGAGTTGGTGGAGGGGCGGCGGCGCTGCGGCTGTGGTTTGGGGGGGCGAGATGAGAGAGGAGCGGCCCTAGGGTCGCATTAAGTAGATACGGGGGTCGGTGGGGCCTCGGCGAGCGGGTCGTGCGCGGTGGCCTCGCCATTCACGGACGCCGGGAAGGAAAGGGGAGGGGGAAGGAAGAAGAGAAGGTGACGCCATGCTGGCGTCAGCGGCCTGACGCGCGGGCCCCATGCGGCAGTGGGAGAGAGAGGCGGGGCGCGCGCGGGCGAGCTGGGCCGCGCGGGAAGGAATGGGCCGGGGCAGCTGCGCGCGTTGGGCTGGTGGGGTGGCTGCTGGGCCGGGGAAAGAAAAGGGGAGTTGGGCCGCAAGAGGGGATGGGCCGAGAAAGAGAAAGAGGAGAGGGGGCTATAGTGGACTTGTGAATTAAGTTCAGGGAGCAAAAACGAACTAGGGCCTAACAACTTTTCTAGAGCTCCAAACAAAGTGATTCAAATTTGAATTTAAATAAATTTAAATTCTTGTTTGAATCACAAGCAATACAAAAATAAATGCACCAGCATGAATGCAACAATAAATGTTTCTATCACCTATATTTGATTTTAAATTTGTGAAAATTATTATTTAGTCTTTATAAAATAGGTGAAGCATTAAATAATTAATTAAATGCCAAAAATTTTAAATTTGAGTATTTTGGGTGTTACAGCTATTGATGTTCGCATCACGATGGCAATGCATTTGGCTAAGATAAGAACTTTTAATGCACAGGGAAGTAGTGTTGTGTCTTCAAATTCATTATTTTTTATATAGTGATGTAATTTTGATTAAGAATATTAATTTTTATATTCTAGAATTTATTGAATTTGGATCGATGAACAAATAAGTTATGTAAATATAATAGACAAAATGTGTTCATATGTCCATCTACTATACTTAATACATCACCGTTGTAAAGTTTGAACTATAGATGTACCTATTTGCCAAGTTATTGCACTAAATTGAGCATTTCACAGGTTGTTGGACCAATTTGCACCCCACGTGTCAACTTATCGTACCAACTTGAGCATTTTATAAGTTGTTGGACTAATTTATACCTGCCTGTCAAGCTATTGTACTAAATTGAGCATTTTGAAAGCTCTTGGACTAATTTGCACCTACGTGACAAGTCGTTGTATCATGAATGCAATTTACTCTTTTTTTATCAAAGTTGGATTGATTACAATTATTTTATGACACATTTAAGATTCAAGGTTCAATTATCCATAGTGAATAATCAATCTTTTTTTGCATTATGGTATTGTATACTATCTCAAAAAAATCTACACAATGTTTCATTCAAAAAATCAATTACTTTGGAGATTTACATGGCGCAAATAAAATGCCAAAAAACAAAAGATGGTGCTAAAACTGGGAGTCGAACCAGCATGACATACCATCAGACCCAGCACGTCGATTTGTCAACTTAGTTTTTAGTAAGCGTATTTATTCTTAACACGTCGAAACATAGAACATCGGATTCAGAATTTCGGATTGAGACGATGAACATAAGAATAGAGCATTTTTCTCTTTTTAATCCAGAACTTAAATTGTAAGTGGTATTTTTCCCTCATAACAACTTCAAATTTGATGGTTCTTTTTCCTGATGTTTTCTAAAATGACGCTATTTCGTTTTACGTCGTTTTTATGCGTGTTAATTCCTTTATATTGGATTATGTTTGTGTTATTGTTTGTCTATTATCTAAATAAAAAATAAAATCAAATAATATCCCATAAAATTGCTAACCTGACTTCATATTATCCAAATATTATAGTAAACATAAGATTTTGTCTAACTTGGAGGTGCATATGAGTTCAAAGTTTGTTTGGTGTATGCAAAGTTTAATGTTTGACTTAAGTGGTATGAAACTACGAGAGAGATGTATCAATTTGTGAATAATGTATACTTCACCTTTGTGAGGATTGTCCAAAATTTTTATGACATGTTCATGAACCCAATACATTTTGTCATGTGAGTTTGTAGAATTTTTAAACAATATTTTGATTTATTACAATTATTATACAATAATGCTGAGATACAAAGTTGAATTCTCTACAGCAATTGATTGAATTCTTCATCTATCTTTGGGACACGAGATATTATGCAATTCAAGCGTCTAAATTTAATTTTTATTAATTTTTACAAATCCTATTTGAGGTGCATATAGTTCACTTTGGAATTATTTTGATAAGCACACAAAAAATCATTCAAAGTGTGAAATATAGTAAATCAACTTAAAAGTTTCTGGAACTTTCATACAACAAAATAAATGTAATATATTTTATTTAAAAAATAATTTTAAGCATGTGAGATGATTTTATTTGCATTGTGCTTCACAAAGTATGATTAAATTAGTTTAAAATTGAAAAAAGTAAAAATATGGGCCGAACAGACTCTGTTAAGCCCAAATCTTCAAATTCACACGCCCACTCAAACACTGCATCACCCTTGACGGTTGGATCAACAGATCAACGACTCATGTTGTCCCTAGGGTTTCTTTATTCTTTTCCCCACACGACCCCCTCTCATTCTTGTCCCACGCTGCCCTTCTCTTTCTGCCTCCTCCACGCCTCCCTCTCTCTCCCCCTTGCCCACGCCACACATCTCCCGCAGGCCACCCCCTCTCTCTCTCCACCCTCACCCACGTCGTGCAGATGGATGCGGCGGGTTGATCTGGCCGGGCGCCCCCGGATCTACGGCGGATGCGGAGCTACAGCTCAGCGGCGTGGCGACGGCAGGTGCGGAGCTACCGCTCAACGACGCGGCGGGTGTGGAGCTGCCGCTCGGGGGTGAGTCAGCGGCGCAAGTCCTGCTCGCGCGTGCGAGCATCTGGTCCTCTTCTGTCGCATTAGCTTTGCGTCCAGACTTCATCGCTATGCTCGTGGTGAGCTCCTGAACCCTCCCCTGCTCCTGATCTCTCTCTCTCTCTCTCTCTCTCTCGTATTAGGAGTTCCACTGTCACCCACAACCTGTTTGACATTTTGCCGCTCTGTGGATGTCTTGCTAGAGTGGACCGCCAAATTTCTTGATTACGATATTGGTCTTGTCCTTCTCGTTAGGTTCAACAGTTCGCGTAATTCATGCCTGGTGCCTAGGGGCAGTTGCAATCGTGAGCTACTCTATGCTTGTCGGTTTGCACTTGCTTGCATTTATCTAGTACATGTGCTTTTACAATTTCTTACCAGACTCGTGAGCTCTAGTGTGTGTGAATAGAATAGTAGAGATTGAGAAGTTTGGAATTACGTTCATGTACATCAAGCATTATTTGACTCATAGTTGGCATTCTGTTAAGTGTTATGGTATGCATAAAAATCTGACTTTCAAAAGAAATCTGGCAGCGTTGCAAAATTTTAAATTGGAATTAACTGGGCCAAATGTGGATTCCTTGTGAATTGTGATGTCCATCCTTGTGTGTGCTTCAGACTTGAGACATTAGGTATCATGTGCCATCGACCCACTTTGCTATTGATGTTCTTTTTCCATATGACATTGACATTACCATAGACTAATTATATTTTTTGGGAAGGGTCAATATATGAAGAATATGACTTAGGAGATTTCTTATTTTAACAGCTCTTGAAGGATTGCCAGTGCTGAAGTGAATTCAGCGAGAGTGAAGTGCATGAAGCCAATTGAGAAGATGAACTTTATCTGCAGCTCGATAGCCGCTTGGTTTTAAGTGAGAGCAACATCACTTCAGTTATCAGGATAGCCACAGCGATAGCAGTGCAGTAGGCGAGCAGCTTGGTTTCCTTCTTCTTTGTTTGGTGGCAGCAATTTTATTCTTGTTTGTTATATGATTGGTGGATTTGTTTCATTCCGATCAGCTTCTAATCATTCTTTAATCGAGCAAGTTAGCTAGCTCGTGTGGTATCAAACTTCATGTAGTTGTATTCCTGGCTAGTGCAATGTTCCCTTCATGTTTTTGATTCACCATTGTGGTATGTAACTATACTCAGAATTGCATGTCCAATATTCAGAATATATTTTACTAACGTAGAAATGGTTATTTTCAGGTGTAAATGTTTGGCATTCTTGTTTTGCAATGCATGAACACAATCTGTGCTGCATATCTTTCTGTTTCATATTTTTCTCAATCTGTGCTGCCTCTGTAGATTTGTGTGTATATCATCAACTGAATATTTTAACAATGTGATCTCATCAGATAGTAGCATTGTCTCTCCGATAGTGATAGTTGATTATGTTTGCTCTACTGGTTTGTAGGTCCTAATCAATGGTGGGAAAGATGGGTGGTGCTGTTGAGGACGAACAAAAATAGCAGCTGCAAGCCTTTTAGAAGATGAAATATCAGACATCAGTTGAGTTAGCTTGTGTTGCTTGAAATATCAGATTGATAGATATCATATTGTGTTGCCTTGTGTTGTTTTTCTTCTTTGTTCATGGAAACTTGTGGAAAAGCAGTGGCAACGTGAGAAACCAATGTATTGATTATAATTTTGGCATATTCTTTTGTCAGTTGGGCCCCAAAAAAATGTAAATATGGGATAAGCATTTATGAAATTATAATTTTTAATATCAAATGATTGGTCCAATATGAAAAAGACACCTGTCTTGCCATGTCGACATCGGGTGCCTAATCATGACATAACATTTCACTATTGCCACGACCATCAAGCATATTACTATAATTATTAACTGATGTTACATGTGGTTATTGCAGCAATATACATTTCTTTGCGATATCTTTTAAGCATATAGAAACGTCTCATAATTCGTTGTGATAGCCTTCAAGTATATAGCGACAACTCATACATCGTTGCGATACCCTTAAAGCGTATATAGCAACAATCCAAACCTTTTTTGTGATACCATTGCCACGTATAGTGACGATCCTAACATCTTTATGATAGACATTAAGGCTAATGCAACATCATTGGTGTTTTTGCTACCAACACATAGCGTGGTGATTTCTGATATTGCTACCACATGCGTGCATTGTAATAGTTGTTTTTGCCACCAACCTAGATTGTTGCAATATCAACTATAACCACGACGCCAGTGGTTGCCAATATTACTCATGCAACACTAATGATCGTCGCTTCAACATCCCATTGCCACGCCTCACATCATTGCGACAACCCCATTTGTTATGGCAACATACGCAAAAGTGTTGTGATATGCTGTTGCAATTGTCGCAAATTCAACGCCCGCCAACGCCATGCCTTGGTTGCGCTTGCTCACTATTGCAACGAAAATACCCTTATCGCAACATTTTGGCGGCCTTGCGGAAGCCGTTTTCCCTTGTAGTGTTCACTGAGTCTACGAAATCCTCTGAACTAACCGCGTATAGATCCTTGCAGCCTTGTTTTATGCATAGCTTATATGTTTTAGCTTCGATTTAATTCATTTTCGTTATGTTAGTTACGTATAAACTCAAACTATTTAATATTCATTTGACTAAAGATTATTTAAATATCTTTTCCAAATTAAAATCTAATTAAGTTTTATACTCAGTTTTCATGTTAATATTATTTTGATTAATATTTATTCAGTCAGATTTATAAATAAAAGTTGACTACGTTATATCTAGTTTCTTAATAAACTTATGTTAAATTGCTCAATGATTATTAAACCAGTTTTCAAATTAAAAGATGATTAGAGTTAAACTTTGGCTTTTCATAAATGAAGGTTAATGTGGTTAATATCAACATAAATGTGTTTCTATCATAATATTAACATAAAGTATTCAATTAGATGCTCTCACATATTTTATTTTAACTTAATATTTTAACGGGAGTAATTTGTACTTGAACCACTACCAGAATGATCGACATCTGCACCGGGTGGGAAAGCCCTTTAGCATCGGGTTTCCCACCCGGTGCAACTAATCCGAGGCTAAAGGGGTACCCCTTTAGCACCGGGTTGAATAACCGGTGCTAAAGGGTCCCTTTAGCACCGGTTGCAGCCACGACCCGGTGCTAAAGGGCCTGCCCCGCAGCGCCTTTAGCAGGGCCTTTAGCACCGGGTCGTGGCTGCACCCGGTGCTAAAGGGCCTGCCTTTAGCACCGGTTGCTGTCTGCAACCGGTGCTAAAGGCCCCGGATTTCTTTTTTTTTGCTTTTTTCAGTAGCCATGCGTGCACGTCTATATACGTATATATTCTAATACGTGTATTCTAATGCGTATTCGGCCGACTCTATATTCACATTAGCTGACATTTCATCAAAATAGAAGACATATATATTACAAAAGTAGATATTCATGCATGTGAACTCGAGTTATATATATTTAAACTGTATTTTCTACTTAATTAAGAATGACGACTAGCTTGTTGGACTGTCCGGCACGTCCTCCAGTATTAGCGAGTGGAATTCTCCTCGGGGATTGACGACCTCATCCCAGATCCATCCGACGAGCTGTTCTGCAATTGCGTCGATTCTTTCTAGCTCTAGAGACTCTTCCTTCAGGCTCAACATCTATAATTTACAACTAATTGAAAGATGTTTAATCCGCCGAGTTGGAGACAATAATTGTGCACTTAATAATAATGGAAATGTGTTTATTATTACGTACCATAATATCGTGTTGTGTAAGCTTTTTATGTCCCCAATTCCACATGTAATCGCAAACATAGTAGGCACATAAATTATTTCCCGGCCCCTGTTTGGCACACTGTCGACCAAAAGAAATTAAGTAAAATTCATATAATATATTAGCCGAGGCCTACATGTACAAATTACCTGCTTACCGGAAAGCCAATGTTCCATTTTAGTGTTTCATGTTGAATACCCGGGTGTTCTTGACGAAATTGAATCCAGGCCCTGCGAACAAAAAACTTGAGTCAAGTCATTGCGAGTGTAAGGGGTGAATTAAGTAGGGGAAAATATACATCACCTTGTCATCATGTCCATGATGTTCTGTAGTTTTTCTTTTGGAGTGTTCAACGAATCAAAGACGTTGACGACACCCCGGTCAGGACACAATATTATTAGGAACCAGTGGAATCTGTGCACATGTATACATTATAATCAGAAATGAATTAGTACACAGACAGTATAAGAAGAAGCCTGTGTATGTACTTACTCGATGTTGTACGGGATTAGTATGGAGTCGCAGTAATTTTGTTTCTTAATATACTTGTATAGGTTTAAATATGTTTCCTCAGGATTGTGCAGTATCATTGCTTCACTTATACTTCGAGGATCAACGAAACCAACGTCATATATATTGTCTCTCCTACATTTTTGAATCTCCATTCTGCATATGTTAAGCAATAAATAAAGCCCGCGTCAGCATAGATTGGAATTATTGTTTTCAAACTGTGAATTATAAGCAACAACAAAGTACTTATAGTGTCCAACAGGTGATCAAATCCACGTCCATGGCGTCGCGGTGGTATAGCTCATATATATCCTTAAACCTCAGCCATACCCAATCCTCGTCACCATTGTAGAAATCTTGGTCCTTCACGCCTACTTTGATCATGCGCCGTTTATTCCTTCTTGATTCTTCCAAGTACCACTCATGGAATCGGCGCATCTTCGTCTGTAGCTTGCTCTCCATTTCAGGAGGGACCATAGGCTCGCCAAGCTTAAACGGCCACCTGAGCGTTGTGTTTATAGGCACCTCTTCTTCTCCCAGGACTTGCGCTCTGGTTAGTCCAGTCTCGGCCATTACTCGTTGCACGTTAAGCTCGTCCAGAGATGGCAATGGACCCAAGGGCCGCTGAGGTTGCTGGCCGAGCTGAGGAACCTTTTTGGATGGGCCCGCCTCCTTATCTGCAGCCTTCCACTTCCGGCGAGATTTTAGTAATGAGCGGTCATAGTCTGTTACCATTACTTCCTTCTGTTGACCCTTGCTCAAATTACCGATGAATGACTTGACGACGGTGGGATCAAGCTTCGGCTCCGGCTCAGGTTTTTTCCTCCACTCGGCCATTTGCCTCTTTGTGTCTGCTTTGACCGAGGCTTCGAGCTCCTCTAGAGTCTTCTCATCCGCTCTTTTCTCTGGTGCGGGCTTCTCTCTGGTTTTCCGCGCCTTCTTCGCTGGTGGAGTGGGGGCAGAGGCTTTAGTGCGGCGTCCCCTCTTCGGCGGAGGAGACGGAGACCTCTTCGGCGGAGGAGACGGAGACCTCTTCGGTGGAGGAGACGGAGACCTCTTCGGCGGAGGAGACGGGCTTGCATCAGGAGCTCCCGGAGAATCATCATGATCCGGTGGATCTCTTGGAGGTGACGGAGGCTTGTTGGTAGCCGCAGGTGTACCGGGTATGACGACGTCTGCCTTGCTCCATAGAATGATGCTGTGAGAACACTGACCGAGTTTTGTTTCTCCGTCACCTCCGGGGATGTCAAGTTCCAAGTCTTCCCAGTTTGTGACGACTTGCTCCACCTCAACAGGTACGTAACCATGTGGAATGTCATTGCAGTGCCATTTTTGCCCTTCTTCCACACGTTTGGTCATACCGTATGCGACCTGATAAGTTAGTAGTCACAAAGAAAGTTAGTAAATGAATGGTATTTACGGTGAAATGTATGCAGTACAAACTAAGGTCGCATACGTACCACCACAGCTAAGTTCTTCTGCCTGACGACAAGCTCGCACGCGGTCCGTTGAGTTATTTCATCCACGGTGTAACGGACCGCTTCGACGGCCTGTGTGGAAGTGTGACTGCTTTGATATTGTTGTGGAGGGCTAATAAGGGCTGCATCTTGGAGAGGTGCATGCTCTGTGGAACCGGTCCCGCCTGCGGCTTGTTGGAGAGGTGCAGGCTCTGTGGAACCAGTCCCGCCTGTGGCTTGTTGTATCTGCAGCCATGCTACCTTTATCCGTCGCTCCATTTCTGACTCCATTTCTTGGAGCTTTGAGCCCTGGGCGGCAACCATTTGCTCTAGGTCCCTCACCCTCTGCTCATATTCGGCCTTCTTCCTCGAACGGCTCCTATAGGTGGCGGCGTGCTCTTGGAAACCTTTCTTCCATGAGATGCTTGTGCCTACGCCGCGCGTCCGTCCAGGATGCTCCTTGTTCCCTAAGGCATAGGTTAGCTCATCTCTGTCTCTATCAGCAACAAATTCTCCCCTCTCGGATGCCCTGAGGATATCGAGGAGACGCTGAGCTAGTTCTCGCAAGTCCTCGGGAAAAACTAAGGAGCCGTCGATTGGGCTTAGGGTGCCTCCATGACCATAGTACCAATGCTTGGTCCTTGTGGGCCAGTCATGTGTCGCTGGAGTGATGCCTCTAGCATATAGATCTTCTTCCATCTTCTCCCATTTAGCGATGCTTGCCTTGTAACCTCCCGAACCCATCTTATGAGAGTACTTCTTATTTGCGGCGTTTCCAGCGTTTCTAGCGCTAGCTGTTGCACCCTCTTCGGAGGTTTTGTACTCAAGGAATGCTTCCCACTCGTCATTAGTGATCTTCTTATACTTCTCAGGATCCGGGGCCTCTCCGGTTTTGAGAAAATGCGAGTACAACTTCTTCTTGAAATCCTGAAACAAAACTGCCATCTTCTTCATTGTCCAATCCCTCAGTTCTGCTTCATGAGTGCTAGGCCAGTCGAATATTGCCTTTAATTCCCTCCATAGCATCTCCTTCTCTGTATCGGGGAGCACGTACTCCTCAGTGGGGTCCGTGGACTTCCATTTTCTGATACTAATGGGCACATTGTCCCGTACAATTACCCCGCACTGAGATACAAATTTCTTGGCCACTTTTGGGGGCTCAACTGGCTCCCCGTCATCCTCCACTCAGGTGATGTGTAACTTGACATCCTTCAGCTTCTTCGTGGTCGATCGTTTTGATTTCTTAGCAGAGGCGGCCTACACAAATTACATATATACGAGATGATATAGAGATGGTATACATAATTGACATGTTCAGTACAAATTTATGTTATCTATATACACACCTGACTAGACGAGGGCTCGTTACCGGCCCCTTCAATAGTTTCGGCCCTTGCAACATTGTCACCCTGGACATTGGCGGCCCTTGCAACATTGTCGCCCTGGACATTTTCGCCCTGGACATTGTCGTCCCTTCCAATGATCTCCAACACATCATCCATGGACATTGGTTGGGTTACAATATTGAAAAGTTGATTCGCAAAGAACGTGTCGTTGTCCTCTTGCATGGGTGGGACAGGGGTGTTGTTGTCCTCTTGCATGGGTGGGACGGGGTTGTTGTTGTCCGCCATCTATAGAATTAAAAATAATTGATAAGAAATATATACAAAGCATACATATTCCCAATATTTCTAACATTTTCGCTAAGGGGGTCAGTGCGTGAAAAACGGATTCGCCAAGGGGTTCGGGTGCGCGGTGTGAATTGATTCGCTAAGGGTTCGCTAAGGGGGTCGGTGCGCGCAAAACGGATTCGCTAAGGGGTTCGGGTGCGCCATAGAATTTCCGATAATAAACATTTTCGATAGTATACATTATACAAACATATAACATTTCCAATATACATTTAAATGAAGCACATATATTTCTAATATACATAATTTTAAAAATAATTGATAAGAAATATATACATTTAAATGAAGCACATATATTTCTAATATACATAGAATTTCCAATATACATTTAAATGAAGCATTTTCCAATATACATTTCAAACATATAACATTTCCAATATACATTTCAATGTAAATATCTCCAATACATTTAAATGAAGCATTTTCCAATATACATTTCAAACATATAACATTTCCAATATACATTTAAATGAAGCACATATATTTCTAATATACATAGAATTAAAAATAATTGATAAGAAATATATACATTTAAATGAAGCACATATATTTCTAATATACATAGAATTTCCAATATACATTTAAATGAAGCATTTTCCAATATACATTTCAAACATATAACATTTCCAATATACAGTTCAATGTAAATATCTCTAATACATTTAAATGGAGCATTTTCCAATATACATTTCAAACATATAACATTTCCAATATACATTTCCAATATAACATTTCCAATATACATTTCAATGTAATTTCTAATATTTTCAATGTATGTGCTTAGCGAACGCGTTCGGCCATGCGCATTTTGTTAGCGAACGCGTTCGCTAACCAAATGCGCATGGCCGAACACGTTCGCTAAGCAAATGTGCATGGCCGAACGTGTTCGGCCATGCAACGGGTACCTGCACACACAAACACGTACACGGCACGAAGGCCGGCTCACAAACATTCACGCACGGCACGAAGGCCGGCTTCACAGAGGCTCACCGTGCAGTGACGGGCGTGGCGGGCGACGGTGGCGAGGGGACGAGGAGCGGCGCGGGGACAACGGGCGGCGCGGGGACGACGGGCGGCGCGGGAACGAGGGGCGCCGGCGCGGGGACGACGGGCGCGGGGACGACGGGCGGCGGCGGCGTGGGCGCGGGCATGACCACGGGTGGCGGCGGCGTGGGCGCGGGGACGACGACGGCGGCGGGGACGACGGGCGGCGGCGGCTGAGGAGACGAGGGGGCACCGGCGGCGGATTCGATTTGGGAGGAATGAGGGCGAAGTGAGGGAGGGGAGAGAAGTCCCCGGCCTATATAGGTCCAGGGCATTTAGCACCGGGTGCAGCCACGACCCGGTGCTAAAGGCCCTTTAGCACCGGGTCTGTACAGCACCTGGTGCTAAAGGCCCCCCCTTTAGCACCGGGTCTTCCCACCACCCGGTGCTAAAGGCCTTTTAGCACCGGGTCTTCCATGCCCGGTGCTAAAGGCCGTAACTATGCGCCAGACGAGGCCTTTAGCACCGGGTGCAGCCACGACCCGGTGCTACAGGCCCCCCATTTAGCACCGGGTCTTCCCACCACCCGGTGCTAAAGGACCTTTAGCATCGGGTCTTCTACACCCGGTGCTAAAGGCCCCGTAACTGGCGCCAAACGAAAATTGGGGGCCTTTAGCACCGGATTTTGGATCAACCCGGTGCTAAAGGCCCCAAATTTTCGTTTGGCGCCCAGTTTCCAAACCGGCCTTTAGCACCGGGGGCTACTATTTGGGAATCTTATAAATATAGTTTTTAATGTATAGTTATTAATACTTGTTTTAATTCAGTTATTAATACCTATTAAAAATATATATTAAATAAGAAAATCAATATAAATTACTAGAAAATCATTATAAAATTCTAGAAAATCTTATAAATTAATAGAAAATCTTATAAATTAATAGAAAATCTTATAAATTACTAGAAAATCTTATAAATTAATAGAAAATCTTATAAATTACTAGAAAATCTTATAACTTACTAGAAAATCTTATAAATTACTAGAAAATCTTATAAATTACTAGAAAATCTTATAAATTACAAAAATTGATAACTAAATGAAAGATTTTGGAACATTAAATGGTCTCAGATGAAAAAGTCATGAATACCAAAATTTCATATCTCATCAAGATCTACAATCTTTATTTAAGTCATTTTTGCATTTGAGAAAGTGGTAGTATACATTGTTCATTAATCCTAGATTCACTCGCATAGTTTCTAAAACTTTGTTAGAGACTTGTCAAATTTGTACTACATGTTATTACCCATTTTGAAAATGACAAAATGACCTAAATAAAGATTGTAGATCATGATGAAATATGAAACTTTGGTATTCATCTCTTTTTCATTTGACATCACCTAGTGTAAAAAAAACCTTGGTTGTTGTTGTCATTTTTAATTCAAAATTTGGATTGTTCAAACACGAGAAGATTTTTCAAAATAATAACATTAATAAGTTTCATAACTTGATAGAGTATGATTTTAGGAATTTTTAGGAAGAAAAATGATCTTTTTTGAAGTTTGTACGAGGGAGAACGACTACTTACAACTTTTATACAGAGATTAAAAAGAAAAATTGTTCTTGTTCATCCAGTGACGTGGCTCGTGTGCGCCCGGTGACGTGGCACCTGGTGATGCGGCTCGTGTGCCCGGTGACGTGGCTTGTGTGCCCGGTGACGTGGCACGTGTGTGCCCCGTGACGTGGCACGTGTGTGCCCGGTGACGTGGCCAGCTGCCGCACGGCCTCCGTGGCCAGGCCGGTCTTTGGCCCCGCCGCACGGCCCCCGCGGCCCGGTCGTGGCCTTTAGCACCGGGTGCAGCCACGACCCGGTGCTAAAGGCCCTTTAGCACCGGGTCTGTACAGCACCCGGTGCTAAAGGCCCCCCCTTTAGCACCGGGTCTACCCACCACCCGGTGCTAAAGGCCCCAAATTTTCGTTTGGCGCCCAGTTTCCAAAATCAATATAAAATGCTAGAAAATCTTATAAATTAATAGAAAATCTTATAAATTACTAGAAAATCAATATAAATGCTAGAAAATCTTATAAATTAATAGAAAATCTTATAAATTAATAGAAAATCTTATAAATTACTAGAAAATCTTATAAATTACTAGAAAATCAATATAAAATGCTAGAAAATCTTATAAATTAATAGAGAATCTTATAAATTAATAGAAAATCTTATAAATTACTAGAAAATCTTATAAATTACTAGAAAATCAATATAAATTACTAGAAAATCTTATAAATTACTAGAAAATCAATATAAAATGCTAGAAAATCTTATAAATTAATAGAAAATCTTATAAATTACTAGAAAATCTTATAAATTACTAGAAAATCAATATAAAATGCTAGAAAATCTTATAAATTACTAGAAAATCTTATAAATTACTAGAAAATCAATATAAAATGCTAGACAATCTTATAAATTACTAGAAAATCTTATAAATTACTAGAAAATCTTATAAATTACTAGAAAATCAATATAAAATGCTAGAATTAATAAAAACAATCTTATAAATCAATAGAAAATCTTAGAACATAGGTGGAACATAAATGCAAATATAGTTATTACAAATTGGGTGGAACATAGTGCAATTAAATTACATGGCATCATCATTTACTCGGACACTAATAAACTTCCTCTTTAGAAATGTTCCTTGATTGTGATCACGCCGTAGATACGGTGTCTCCTCTGCCGCTAACAGGATGCTTGGGTCATCAGCCACTGAGAATGGAGGCCGGCCATCGAGCATATCATAATCTTCATCCGTCTTGTCCTCAACTCCTACGATTTTTCTCTTTCCAGGAAGAACTATATGACGCTTTGGCTCGTCTTGTGATGGGTCCAATTGCTTACCCCCACCTTTCTTATCCGCCCCTTTCTTCGGTCTACTAGCCATGTCCTTCACATAAAAAACTTGTGTGACAGCTTTGGCCAGGACGAACGGTTCGTCTAGAAAGCCAATCTTGTTTAGGTCCACTAACGTCATTCCATAGTCCGCTTCAACTTTAACACCTCCTCCAGTCAGCTTCACCCATTGGCACTTGAACAGTGTGATCTTCAAAGGTCCGTACTCTAGTTCACATATCTCCTCTATGATTCCATAGTATGAGTTTGTATTGCCATTGGTGTCTGTCGCGTCGATCCGGACACCACTGTTTTGGTTGGTGCTTTTCTTGTCCTGGGCTCTTGTGTAAAATGTATACCCATTGATGTCGTATCCTTGGAATGTCAAGATCGTGCTCGATGGACCTCTAGCTACAAAAGCTAGCTGCGCATCAATGCCCTCGACACCCATAAGACGTCTTCGCAACCAATCGGCGAAAGTACTATTGTGCAGACGCTGAATGAAGGCCGCATACTTTGTTGAGTTTTCGTCCCTGAGAATCTGCATGTGCTCCTCGATGTACGGAGCAACTAAGGTTGATTGTTGCAAAACTGTGAGGTGCGCTTTACGAAATGTCTCAACGTCCTTGATCACCATCGATCTTCTCCCTAGTGTGCCCTTTCCACCAAGTCTCCCCTCGTGATGGGATTCGGGCACACCAATCGGCATAAGATCGTCGACAAAGTCAACACAGAATTCAATGACCTCCTCCGTTTCGTATCCCTTAGCAATGCATCCTTCTGGACGAGAACGATTACGGACATACTTCTTTAGGACAGCGAAGAACCTCTCAAATGGGAACATGTTGTGTAGAAATACTGGGCCCAATATACGAATCTCTTTGACGAGGTGAACCAATAGATGTGTCATGATATTGAAGAAGGATGGTGGAAATATCATCTCAAAGCTGACAAGACATTGCACCACGTCGTTCTGTAGCTGATCTAAATGGTCTGGATTGATCACCTTCTGAGAAATTGCATTGAGGAATGCACATAGCTTCACAATGGCTTTCCGCATGTTAACTGGTAGCACACCCCTGAGTATGACGGGAAGCAGCTGTGTCATCAACACATGGCAGTCGTGAGACTTCAGGTTTGTGAACTTCTTCTCTTTCATATTTATTATTCCCTTAATATTGGAGGAGTAGCCAGACGGAACCTTGACACTGTTCAAGCATTCAAACATGCTTGCCTTCTATTCTTTGCTGAGAGTGAAGCTGGCAGGACGCAAGTACTGGCATCCTTTGTCTCTCTTTTCTGGATGTAGATCAGTCTGTTGCTTCAATCGTTTCAGATCCTGACGTGCTTCCAGTGTATCTTTTGGCTTCCCATAAGTACCCATGAAGCTTATCAAGTTCACGCAAAGATTCTTCGTCAGATGCATCACATCAATCGCGTTACGGACCTCTAAACGTTGCCAATAAGGTAGCTCCCAAAAGATAGACTTCTTCTTCCACATCGCGGCACGACCATCCTCGCCCGTCGGAGCAGCCTGGCTTCCGTCTCCCTTGCCAAACACCACGTGTAGGTCCTTCACCATATCAAATAGCTCTTCTCCACTCCGGTGTCTCGGCTTTGTACGACGGTCAGCATTCCCGCCAAAATGCGCACATTTCTTTCGTAGCTCATGCTTCGCCGGAAGGAATCGACGGTGACCCATGTACACAACTTTACGACAATGTTTCAAATACATGCTTTCGGTTTCCTCTAAACAGTGAGTGCATGCTCTATATCCTTTGTTTGATTGTCCTGATAGGTTACTTAGTGTAGGCCAGTCGTTGATGCTTATGAAAAGCAGTGCTCGAAGGTCAAACTGCTCCTGCTTGTCCTCATCCCACATGCTAACACCTTCATTCTTCCTCAGCTGCAAAAGTTCGTCAACCAATGGTCTTAGGTACACATCAATGTCATTGCCAGGTTGCTTCGGGCCTTCGATGAGCACTGGCATCATAATGAACTTCCGCTTCATGCAGAGCCAGAGGGGGTAGGTTGTAGATACAAACAGTCACGGGCCAAGTGCTATGACTAATGCTCATTTCACCAAAAGGGTTCATGCCATCGGTACTTAAACCAAGCCTAACATTCCTCGCATCAGCATCAAACTCTGGGAATGCTCTGTCGATGTTCCTCCACTGGGATCCATCGGCGGGGTGTCTCAACATGCCATCCTGCTTACGTTCTTCTTTGTGCCAGCGCATCAGTTTGGCATGGTCTTTGTTCCTGAACAAACGCTTCAGACGGGGTATCAGAGGGAAATACCACATCACCTTCGCAGGGATTTTTTTCTTAGAACGCTCTCCCCCAACATCACCAGGGTCGTCCCGCCTGATCTTGTATTGTGCGCAGGTGCAAACCGGACAACGATCCAAGTGTTCGTACTGTCCGTGATAGAGGATACAGTCATTAGGACACGCATGTATCTTCTGCACCTCCAAACCGAGAGGGCAAACAACACGTTTTGCTTGATACGTCGTCGATGGCAATGTGTTACCCTCTGGAAGAATCTTCTTTACGAGTTTCAGTAGCTCCTCGAAACCCTTATCAGTAACACCATTTGCTGCCTTCCACTGCAGAAGTTCAAGTGTGCTACCCAACTTATTTAGCCCCTCTTTGCAATCTGGGTACAGGTCAGTCTTGTGGTCCTGCAACATGCGCTCTATCTTTTTCAGTTCCTTATCATTGCCGCAGTCTTTCTCGGCATCACGCAACATTTGCCCGAGTCCATCAGTAGGTTCATTTTCCTGAGCAACATCTTCCTGAGCATCGCCTTCCCGAGCAACATCTTCCTCATCGGCATCACCCATTGCAGCATATGCAAAGGAACCGTAGTATTGAGCCAATAACGGAATGTCGTCATCGGCCTCGTCTTCTTCATCTTCATCCATTAGAATTCCTCTTTTACCGTGCTTTGTCCAAACAGAATAATTCCTCATGAAACCGTGCCTCATCAAATGCACCTGAAGACAACCTCTTTGTTTGTACGATTGTATATTTTTACAATGGGTGCATGGGCAGAACATGAAACCGGACGGCGTCCTGTTAGCCTCGGCGACATCGAGAAACGTCCTAAGGCCATCACGGAACGCCTGAGCGTGGGGGTCCCCGTACATCCATTGTCTATTCATCTGCATTATTAACCAATAACAAATATACAATACAATTTAAAGATAAAAAAATTAATATATAAATAAATACAAATTATAATATATATTCCATTATATAAATAAATTTCTAAAACTACATTACTATATTCATTAAATATAACATTACTATAAGCCTTATAAGATTTATAAGATTTATAAGATTTTCTATTAATTTATAAGATTTTCTAGCATTTTATATTGATTTTCTAGTAATTTCTAAAACTACATTACTATAAGCCTTATAACTATTCACAAGTCATACAAAACAAAAATACTAACTAGCTTGCCTTCTCTCTCCATTTAAAACACAACATGAACACTCTCTCCACCATGAACTCAAGCTCTCTCCTCTCTCCTCCAAGAACACAAGCTCTCTCTAGCTAGCTTTACTTTGATTCACAAATCCCTCTATTTCTAAATCATAAAAGGATTACAAGCTAAATAAAACATTAGAGAATGAAAGAGTGTACCTTGTAGTGCTCCTTAGATGAGTAGAATCTTCACAAATTTTGAAAAAAAATTGGGCAGCACCTCCCCTCCCACGGCCGAGCAGCATGAACACAACGCCTAAGTGTTCAGCTGGCTCGGGCGGGGGAGGGAGGAAGCCCCTATATTCAAACACATTAGCACCAGGTCGTGGCAAGACCCGGTGCTAATGTGCACCCTTTATCACCGGGTGCAGCCAGCAACCGGTGCGAAATGGCCTCGGCACATTAGCACCGGTTGCTGGCTGCACCCGGTGCTAAAGGGGGCGCATTAGCACTGGGTCTTGCCACGACCCGGTGCTAATGTGTCCGGCTGACACATCTTCGCGCCGCCCCCGCTCCTAGCCGTTGGACCCGGTGCTGAAGCCCCATCAGCACCGGGTCCAAAAATGGCCGAGGCGGAGGAGGCGGGCGGATGTGAAGGATTCTGGTAGTGAACATTTGCAATTAAAATATGACTAAGGCTCTGTTTGGGGTAGCGGGAGCTTTTCCAAAAGCAGCTGGACTGAGAAGCTTATTTGCTTGTCTAAAAAGCTGATAGTCCGAGAATCTGCTTGTATGAGTAGCTGGTCTGTTTGGCAACCCAGCTTTTGGGTAGTTGCCTGCTGAGCTGAGGAGTGCAATGTCTGAAATACCCTTTGGTATGATAAACGTCTGATTGCATAATATGTGTACTGATTGGCCTGAAGAGCTTGTTTAATATTAATTTATTTGTGTTATTTGATAGTATAATGTTTCAATGTTTCATAAAAATAATAGTCTATATAATGATGACTATTTCCTTCATTTTGCCGATCATAGCATATCCCATGCATGACATGCGTTTGTCAAGCATATACAAAATGACAACATCATAATATTTACATACAAAATAAATTGTGCCCAATAATAGTGCATCTACTCTCTATCAGCCACCAAGGAGTTCGCAATAAAATCACGAAATGCACACATATCGACATCATCTGATGATGCACCGCTGTAATCCGCACATCCTGATGACACAAATGGTGGGATGTAATCTTCATCCTCATCACACATCTGAAACAACACATCATTTAAAGCACTATCACGGATGAAGTTATGAAGTGACATGCATGCAATGATAATCTTCTTTTGCTTCTCAACCGGAAAATTGGCATATGCAATAGAACTCGCCATTTCATTTTTAGCACCCCAAAAGAACGTTCAATTACGTTACAAAGAGAAGAGTGGGCATGGTTAAAAACCTCTTTCAGACCACTTGGCCTACGTCCACCTTGGAATTCAGGTATGTGATACTTTTGGCCTTTGTAGGGAGCTAGAAAACCCTTCTTATTTGGATATCCAGAATCAACAAGATAATACTTTCCTATATATTTAAATAATGTGAGATCACATATTAACATGGAAATAATAGATAACATGCACATAGGATAGGATATCACCTTCAGGAGGATGTGGAAATGCATCTGAGTAATGACACAAAGTATCACTGAATACTCGAGAGTCATGTGCCGAACTAGGCCATCCAGCTACAACAAATGTGAATCTTATATCAAAGTCACAAACTGCCATCACATTCTGTGTTGGATATCCATGACGACCAATGTGAGGAATCATCTCAATTGCAGGCACAACAACACGTTTATGTGTGCCATCTATGGCACCAATGCAATTATTGAAGTGGGGTGAAAAGCGAGTATCTTGAAGCCTCGAGTGCACTGTTGTGAAATTAGGATCTCTTGACTTGATATTATCTCCAGCTAACAAGTTGAGACACTCTAGGACCTCATTAGATTTCCGACTGATTGTTTCAGTTGATTGCTTGAATTTGTTCTCAACTTGGATAAATGACCGAGGACCACCACACATCCACAGGAACATCCCTAAGGCTTCAACAGAACTCATAACTCTTGTGGATTTAAGTCCATAATTATCAACCAATGTTTCATGCAACATGTCAAAAACAGAACGGTTCATACGAAACATGTTTTAGCAATCTCTGTCCACTTGTAGCTGATCCATGACCCATTGATATCCTGATTGTCGAGGAGGAGGTCTCTTTCTTTTATTGAGATATTTATGATTGTGGTTCATAGCAATTAGAGTGACTATTGATGCTACCAATATTTCAGAGGTATCATCACTGTCACTCTCACAGGATGAATCATCATGACTTTCACTTGATGAAGACATCTGCAAAAATAGAATAAATATCATTGAGATGGTACAACTCGACACTAGAAGGTTCAGCTAGCACAAGCAATGGGAAATAAAAGTAGCAGTAACTCACAAAGATACTGCTAGCACATACAACTAGAAAAACATGGTAACAGAGTGGGAATATAGTTGATTCAGCTCATACAATGGTACATATAGCACATACAATTAGCCCAGACAAAGGTACAGCTAGCCCATACAACCAGAAAAAGGTAGCATTACATAAATAGTTCAGCTGAAATAAAATGAACAGCATCAAATAAGGATACAGCACATGAGTGACACTACTCTATTTTTTTTCCTCTCTTCATACATCCTCTTGAGCCAAGCCATCTTCCCTTTATTGGTTTTCAAGGAACGGAACACTGCACGATTTTCTTTTTTAACAAAGAATTGGATGGCCATAAAATGCTCATCACTTCCTTCACTATCCCCTGCATTTACAGCTTGATCCATAAGCTCTATGATGTCATCCTCAATCTTCTTATCATTTTTGCTCTTGCTAGTAGACAGAACATCAATAAGTCGTGACACTTGCTTAACCATAGGATTTCTACCCTTCTTCTTTGGGTTAGGAGAGTCAACATCAGTAGCTTTACATTTTCCTTCCTTCTTGAGATCTTGTGTGATGAGTTCATTATCTTCGCCCTCATTACTTTCATCACCAACATCTATGGGAGTTGTATTTTTAAGGACTTCTAGAACGACAGAAGATAAACCTACATTGATGTGTTGAAACATAACTTCAAGCTCATATAGGTTCTCCATAGGCGATTCATGAAACTTACTATAGTTTTTGTTTTCCTGAAAAATATTAAATCATATGTTTTATATTATTTATCACAAGCACAATTGACATTGTTAGACAAAAATACAAAACTTTTAGTTTTACATACCGCGATCCTTTCCTCCCACCATTCATCACTAGCTGTAATTACTCCCTTTTGAACATCAAAATCAAGACCGATTGCAGCCCTCTTCAAATCCAACCACAAGTTATACTGAGGCTTCAAAGTATCCCATTTGTTCTTCAGTTTTGTATGTGGATAGTGTCGTTTGGTTGTAGCATAGAATTTTTCTTCAAGGTTCTTGTACCCAATGGAACTCAAAGTAGTCCCTGGCCTATTTCCAGCTAAAGTTTCTTCTTTACATATCTGACAAAATACTCTAGTTGCATAGGCATCACATACTGCTTTTGGTGCCTTCACCTTCGTATACTCCATCTATGCTATCACAAATTACTCCAGAAATAAGCACAACATAGAAGTACTCAGACCCATTCATCTACCTATATCCACCAAATTTTTAGCCATGAACATAAATCAAATCCAATCTTCAAAACCCTATGTATGAATCCCAGGATGAAGGAAGGAGGATGTGGGAGATGTGCTTACTGTGGACCGAGTGCGGGGATGGGAGGCATCAGAGGTGCTCACAGCGACGGGGAAGAGTGAGGTGCTGCTTGTTGGCGGGGAAGAGGGAGGCGTTGCTCCTCGGTGAGGAAGGGCGGCTACAGGGATACAGACCCATGACCTGGTGCGGGGAGGGTAGGGCGTTGGAGATCCGCGGGGAGGTGTTGCTCCTCGTCGCCGGGAAGGGGCCCTCCTGAGCTTGAAGGAGATGGGACGGGAGGGGCGAGTCGAGTCGCCCTCCGCCTATCTGTTCGGGGGAGGGGAGGCGCGCGACGGGAGAAGCCGAGGAACGGAAGGGTTTCGCAATATATATACTAGTGGCAATTGCGGGTAAATTCTTTGAAGTTGAAGGGGAGATTTAAAACCAACATCCGCAAAAGCTCGGGAAGCATCTCTCGCCGAGCTTTTCCGTTGCATGTCAAATATGAGCTTTTAGGCTGTCTTGCTTGTAGGAAAAGCAAGCCCGTTTGGGGTAGATTTTAGCTTTTCCAGCTGTTTGGAGTGGCAAAAGCTCCTAGAAGCTACCCCAAACAGGGCCTAAGTTTACTTCGTCTTTTCTAAATGTTAAAATATAATTTGTATTCATTATACGTACATGGTTTTACTTAAATTAAAATAAATGAAGCATATTGAAATGAACCGGATTTTCTAAATTGAGAATCTGACTCTCTGTACCATTGTGATAGTACCAGGACACATCGGCTATCACGTACAGAATTCATTTCAAAATAATATCATTTCCATATATCAAAATCAGAGTGCAACAAGGGTATTTGCATAAAGATTACGAATTTGATACAAGCCCATTGGGCTAACCGACAAGTAGAAACCCTACGAAGCGGTAGCTAGGGCATCAAGTCTTCATATCCAATCTTCACTTCTTCTCCACAGGCATCCTTGAGCGAAGTGACGCAACCCTTCCATCACAGTATCCACCATGATTGGACTAGAGCTCCAAGTCCAACCTGCCAGCTCACGAACTGTCCCCAATGAATGAGACAGTTCAAGTCACCAGCCACATATGTGCAAGCTTTATAGTGGACTAATCTAGTATACAAATATGCAAGGAGTAGGCTGGGGTTTCCTATGCAAGCTGTAGCAGTTTAATAAATAGTTTCCCACACCAACTCACACCTCCATGGACAATCCTGTCACAACAGGTTTCCGTCGCCAACTTCTACTCGATGGGAGCGCTCCCGCCTCTCCCATCTCATCAGCCATGCCGGATCCCTAGTTTAAAAGCGGGAGGTAGAAGTATACTCACAAAAACACTAATTAGACAAACAGTTCATAGGGGTTGTCCATGATCGAGGATGTGGCTATACATATAGTATTACTCTGCAGAGTTTGTACACCAGTACCAATGCGAGGTGCACCCAGAAGGTAGCAAGCCAACAGAGCCGCACCACACCGAACGGAGGTCTAGTAGTTACGGCACCATCCCGCTTTTCTGGGCTTGGGCGCGTCCTCCCGCAGTAGGTCGCCCCGGAACTGTGAAGCACTTCCCCGGTGCCAGTCGGGGGCTAAAGCAAATCAGGGAGCAAAGGTCAACACCGGTCCCCCTTACACTAATACACTATCATCCTGCAGATTTGGCACCGCACTTGCTAGGCTCGGAACGGGCCCATCCTCATAATGGACACATGGTGTGCACGTTTACATAGTCCCATGACTCGGTTTTTCCGACTCGTTCCTCAAACTGCCGAAGCGAGCTCTTCTCTCAAAATGCGTGTCTCCCGCAGTGGACTGCCAATTGCACCCATTATAGGTATCGCTGCCAACTCCTCATCTTCACAACAAACCAAATTGTGCCCACAACAGGCACTCCATAGGGAGTACCCAAGTGTACTCCCCAAGCCCCCGATCCGAAGATCGGGTTATGCTACTCTCGCTTCAACAAAAGGGTTTTCAAATCGTCCATCTCCTTCAATTTTCACATGCACACCAAGATAGTTCAAAACACCCATTTTCCTCACACGCATGCAAGTGAAGCAATATCATTGAAAATAACATATAGTAGTAGGACATCAAGGTAAAGGCAATCAAACAGGCTATGCATGGTTTAATCATCTCAGGCATCATGCGAGTAAATGTAAAGCATAGCATACTACGAGCATGTCTAATAGGAGTTCAAAGAATTGATGGGCGTGAACCTAGAGCAATGTCCTTTTCTTTCTTCACGTGGCAGCTTTAGTCATGAAGTCGAGCTTAACGAAGTCGTTTGAGTCTTCCAAGAATCCTAACAACAGGATTACGAATAAATAACGATAACTAAGCAAATAAACTCCAAACAAAAAGCAAGAAAGAACCAAATAACACCAAAATCTACACTTATGGGTAGTTCCTGCTTTTACAAAAATAATGAAACTGACTTCATATTTTTCTAGACTAAGTTCCATTTATTATTTAGTTTCAAATATTGAAACACGATTTGGATTTTAATTAATTCAGAAGAAGCACACAAGCACAGGTCAATAGGTTAGAGGGCCACATGTTAGCTTCACAACGTGACACGTGTCATGCATGGATAGGTCGATCAGGTGGGTTTGGTTTGCTATAGGTAGAGGGGCTATGCTGACATTAGTGTTGACTAAGTCAACATGTCAACAATATTAGCAGGTCTAAGGTCATCTGGTCAGTGGACCCCACATGCTTGCATGTGGACCCCATAGATCAGGTGGGTCCTACTAGTCAAGTTAGCGGGCCCCATGTTGTCGACGATTTATGTCGAGCACGTCTGCCTGGGGTATCCCAGGGAGTAGATTTTTGGGTCTCACCGGTTTCTACGAACGATAGTACACGAACAACACAAAGATTTAGACTGGTTCGGGCCGCGAGTAGCGTAATACCCTACGTCCTGTGTGCTTGATTGTATTGCATGTGGGTTGAGTTGTTTTGAGGGGGTCCGTGCTCCTCCTTATATATTCGGGGAGTAGAGTTACAAGTCGTTACACAAACTACTCGTATACAACAAGGATTATTACAATAAGGTAATCTATTATGTATCCTGTTCGAATACGAGTAGTTTCATTAATCAACTACACCGTCCTATACCCTAACCGGCTAGTCCGAAGTAGTCGTATCAAAACTCTCCATATCGAGTGGTTTAATCCCTTGGATGAGTGGCTCTAGGGATCCTGACCCCACAAGCCCCTGAGCATCTTGCGCCTTTGCTTCAAATCTTGAATCTATTTTAACATCTTCGAGTAGTTGGAGCTAAGCCCAAGACGCTCAAATCTTTTCTGACGAGTAGTTTCATTGGAGTGCATCTTTTAGTTGCACCCAATGGGTATAGCCCCCGAGCCTCCGAGTTCTTTTTAAGCAGTCGGAGGTTCAAAAACCAATCTTGAATTTTACTTGAGTAGTTTAATGGTGTGCATCGAGTAGGTGCACCCATTGGGTATAGCCCCCGAGCTTCGAGTAGTTTTGTTAAAACTAGTCAAAGGTCTTGAATTAAACATAATAGGCAAAAAAGAAAGTGTATCCTTCAAATGCAGCCCCCGGGCCTACGAGTACTTTTAAGTAGTCGTTGGGTCGAACGCTGCTCTTTTTATTTATTCTGAGCAGTAAACGCTAATATATACTCAATGATTGTAGCCCCCAGAGTGCGTATACTTTTTAAGCAATCGCATGAGCATAACAATCTTTTTTTCATAGCTTGTTTCCTCAAATCTCGGAGGAAATCAAATCCCGGATTATTCGCTAACAGCCCCTGAGCTTTAAATCAAAAAAGATCTTTGACTTAAAGATCTAAATAATCTCCAGGAATCCGTTGTCATTGAATTTGAGATTTTCACTGGCAAAAACTAACTTAGGAATGTTTTCGGGAACAAACCATTCCTTGTAACAGAATGCGATACGCCGGGGATACTGTTCCAAACAGTAACCCTAACCGGAAGTTATAAATCTGGAGTGCGACCTTCATTCGTTTCATAGCTTTGAGCGCAGCACCATCGCCTTTCTTCTTCATATCGTAGCTTCCTGAGCTTTAAGGTTCCCTCTGTTCCCATCTCTTGTGAATGCGAGAAAAAAGCAAGGTCTTAACCCGCTTTGCAACCATGGGCCAAAAGAAAGCTGCCGCAAAAAACACTAAGGAAACCACCGCTGCCAAGCCTGCGGAGAAGAAAACACCCAGGAAAAGGGTTTCCTTGGTGGATCCAAACACAAAGCCAAATTCCAAGACCCATCCTTCTCCAGCCGATGCTTGGAAGTATTCTACCGCGAAAGAGGGAGATCTCCAAAACCTGGTGGCGCAAGGTTTGCTTTTATCCCAAGAAACTCTTGAGTGGAAAGTTTGCTTTGATTTGCAATTTCCTACTGAAAACACAAATGAGATTCCTTTGTTCGTGTCTTTCTATGAACGTGGAGTTGGTCTTCCAATTTCCTCCTTTTTTCGCAAGCTCCTTGAATTTTATAAGCTCCAACTGCATCATCTGAATCCCATTAGGATTTTGAACATCGCTATTTTTGTTCATACTTGCGAAACATTCCTTGGCATCAAACCCAATCTTGCTCTATTCCGCATCCTCTACCATATAAAGCCACACCCAAATTTCCAAAGGATGGAGGTGGTCGGTGGAGCGCGAATTCAATTCCGCCAGAGGATGAAGGAGCAGTGGTTTTCCATGCCACTCAAAGAATCATGTGGAGATTGGAAGTCCGAGTGGTTCATAATCGGTGAGTAGTCGAAAACGAGTACTTTTTCTTTGATATTTATAATCAGTGTACTTTGTTATACAATAATCATGTTCCTGTGTAATTGTAATACAGCAGGGAATCATGGAAAAAGCTGCCCTGTGAAGGATGGATGGTATCCCAGGGATCTATCGAACTGGAATACGAAGCCAACTGCTGAAGAAGCTAAGGATGTACCTGCTTTGTTAAAGCGAGTACAATCCTTGAAGAATAAAGGCTTGACCAGAGTAGGGATAGCATTCAGCTTCCTCAAGCGGAGAATCCAACCACTCCAAGAGCGCATCAACCTAGGGTACGAGTACGAGGGCAATGCAGATCCCTCTCGGATGGTGCCTGAAGAGTTGTCGAATGAGACAGTTTTGATGCGCCTGTCGCGCATGTTCTCTGGTGTGAGGAACAAGAAGCCATCCATCGCCAAGGAGTTCTACAAAGGTCAATCTCCTAGTTCTGTAAGTACTCGCGGCCTTTGTAATTTAAATTTGAGTTTGTTATAAACATGCATCTTGATGTTGACTTCTCTGATATAGTCGTCTACTGAGTCTGATGGGCTGATTGGTGGTCTTTCCCCACAAGAATGGGAAAATTTCGGGAAGAGTTCTTCAGAAAAGTCAAAGTCATCCAATGAAGACATCGAAGCAATCACTGACAGTAAAGAAGAACTCGTAGCACAATCAGAGGAAAACATAGCCACCTCAGATGTCAGTCAAGTGAATCCACAAGGTAAAAGATTTCTTTTAGTGATCTTCATAATTGAATCCAAGTACTTTTTCCCTTCCACCAATTGATTTTCTTGTACTATTTCTGAAAAACAGAGAGTACGGAAATAGTACCAGTTGTTCCTGCGGGGGTAAAGTGAAAGAGAACTGCTCGATCTCGATCAGAAACCCCATCAGGTGCGTACGTGCCTGTAGCAGAGGAGGGTCAGCGAATCAAACTCTCCAAATTCATAGCCGCCCTGCAAAGCTCATCGACCACAAGTGCTATGGCGAGTGGTACCACAGGGAGCACAACCAGCTCCAAGTTGGGTGCTCTGAAGTTGAAGAAGTTCAACTTCAAGCCGAAAACCACCGTGCTTATAAATTAAGAATATTGAATCAAATATTATTCCATTTGCGCTTTCATTCGGATACTTAGATTGCTTCCTTTGTGAAGAGCACCATTGACCGCACTTGTGGGCGCACTACAAGCGCACCAAGAGCAACAGTTGAAGAGAGCGGAAGAAACAGAGCACGTCGAAGAGGATGTAACCCCTGTTGCCGCTGATGAAGGTGCCAGAGTTCCAGAGTTGAACCAATCGCTAGAAAAGAACTCGACTGACACCCATCTGGCTTCAGAAGCAGGCCCAGCGGAAACCACAAACCAAGGAGGCATTGATGAGCCGCCGTCAATTGTGGAGGTAGGTCATATTGCACTTGCTTTGAATTTGTTATCCTTGAATTGTATATGACTAACACTTGTGCAAATCTTGAAGGTTGATATGGCGACTGAAGAAGTCGCCAACATTATTATTGAAGAAAGTACTCCAGAACCACAGGGAGAAGCTTCCACACCAGTAAGTAGTACTTGGAAAAAACTTGTCCTTTTGAGTAGTATCCATGCCATATGAATCTGTTAATGATTATAGTACTAAATGCAGGATCTACTATCAGCAGAAGAACCTGATAATGAAGCAATGCTATTGAAACAACACTTGGAAGCTGCTTTGGTAAGAGAAAAGCTTAGTAGCGAGTAGTTAATAGAGTAATCATTAACTGAAGTCAAGTGCAGGTGCTGGTAGATAAGTTGGAAAAGACCAAAGATGCAAGCCTAGAGTCTCGGATAAAGGAACTCGAGGAAGACCTTGCAGCTGCTTATGAGGCGCGGGAGAAAGCCCGAGTTGATGCTCAGAACCTAATTTCTCACTTACACAAACAACTCGAAGGAATAGGAGATGAGAAATCTCGGTTAGACACTCGTAACCGAGCATTGATTCGAGACAATAACAGTAAGTGAAGCCAATGTTGTACACTTGGACCATTGAACTAGTCGCATGAAGTATAATCATAGACTTGTCTTGTTTCTGTAGGGTTGAAGAAGGAATTGGTGGAAGAGTACAGCAGCAGTACATCGTGGTACAACCTGGCGCAATCAAAGACCGAAGACTGTGCCCGCTTGGAGAAAGAACTCGAAGGGCTTAGCGAGAAATTTACCAAGGAACATCAAATCCGTGTCGATATGGAGCGGTCCTACGCCAAGGCTTTGGCTGGCCAACAAGCGAAACAGCAAGAAGTAGAGGATCTCCAGGCCGAGAAAAAAGCCATAGAAGAAGCAGTCCTTCCCATCATTGAGATGGTAACGCCTGAAGGTTCTTCCGCTGCGAACCAGTCAATCCTGGAGCGGATCAGCGCGGTACCTGAGCAGATCACTGACTTTTGCAAGAGTACCATGAAGGAGTGCATCAATCAGCTACTGGCAATGGTGAAGGCGCACAATCCAAATGCCAAGCTCGAAGTCCTGGAGCTACCAGAAGGAGGAAACATCGAGGAGTTAGAGGCTCTGGTGAAGGAAACAGAGCCAGTAGCTAATACTTTTATCGATTCATTAGAGTAGTTCTGAGTTGTAATTTTAAGTACTCGTTTGAACACTCTACTTTGTAAGCCATATGGATTGCTTGTCCTGTATATAACCTTTACTACTTGTTTAAAGTAGTCGTTATGAAATACTACAAGTTAAGTAGTATCTTTCGAGTAGTTTATGCAAACTAAAGGTACTACGGGTAGTAGTCTATCTGATAAATTGCTACTGTTTAAGTAATATAGTGGTCGTGTAAGGTTCACAACTAGGCTATGTAGAATAGAAAATAGTTGTATCAAGCCTTGTTAAGGCCTATCAATTTTGCTAATGCAAGGAGAGAGAGTTTTGCGTATACGCATGAGTATTCTGTACTTGTTAGTACTTTGAGCACCTTTAGGTGATACTTTAGGGAAATGAGTGCAGTTGGTAAACTAATTCCTCAAAGCTTTCATTGAGAAAGCCAAACAATCAAAAGAAACGAGACTATCGCCTTCGACCGTGTATAGGTGAGGGTAGCTCATCCAAGATTCTTAGGATTTTATACCTCCTTTTAAAAGGGAGTCTTGGTTTCTTTTGAGCGAGGGTAGAAGACTACCCGAGTACCATGCTACGACTAGTGTCGATATGCATACAGTAAAGTTTTCTCTAATGAGATATGGTTTGATAAAAAATGCCACAACTTGTAGATGGCAGAGAAAGATAACTTTATTGATTTGTAATCAAAGTTCTTTCACATCGAAGAAGATAAAATTTCCCGTGTTATGGGTAGAATTTGCGGAGATGCTCTACGTTCCATACACTTTGCAATTCTTCGCCTTCTGGAGTTTGCAATTGATATGTCCCGGGTCCAATGACTTGTTTTACAAGAAAGGGACCTTCCCATCGTGACATAAGCTTGTGCAACCCGTCAGGCTTTTGGATTCGACGTAATACCAAGTCTCCTATGGTAAAGGATCGAGGTTGGACAGAGCGCTGATGAAAGTGGCGCAATCCTTGGAGATAACGCGTATTCTGGATAAGAACTGCTACTCGAGCTTCTTCGATGCCATCAACATCCTAGGATCTTTCTTGATGAGCGAGTTGTTCAGCATAGTTCTCCAGACGAGGAGCTTCCCATAGGAGATCAGTAGGTAAAACTGCTTCGGAGCCATACACCATGAAGTACGGTGACTGTCCGGTAGCCTTGCTGGGCTGGGTGCATAGCCCCCAAAGCACCGCGGGCAACTCTTTGGCCCATTTACCGCCGTATTTCTTCAAAGGCTTGTACAATCTGGGTTTTAACCCTTGCAGTAATAAGCCATTGGCCTTCTCAACCTGCCCATTGGCACGAGGATGAGCGACTGAAGCATAATGTATCTCAATCGAGTACCTGTCGCAATAGTCTTGGAATTCTTCAGTGGTGAATACAGAGCCTAGGTCTGTGATGATGTTGTGAGGAACTCCAAATCTCTGGACGGTACCATCAAAGAATTTGATCAAATTACCGCCTTTGGCGTTCACTAAGGGTACTGCTTCAATCCACTTGGTGAATTTATCGATGGCTACGATAAGCCACTCGAATCCACCTGGAGCTTTGGTGAGCAGACCGACGAGGTCAAGACCCTAACAGGCGAAAGGCCATGACAGGGGGATAGTGTTGAGGTCGTGTGCTGGGACGTGAGCTTGTCGAGCGAAGAACTGACAACCTTGACACTTCTTGACAATATCCTATGCATTAGCTTTGGCTGTAGGCCAGTGGAAACCCGCTCTGTAAGCTTTATCGACCAAGGTTCGTGAAGCGGCATGATTACCACATACACCGCTATGAATTTCTTGTAGTAGGGCTTTTCCTTGAGCAGTTGTGATGCATTTCATCAAGACGTTGACCGAAGCCCCACGCGTATAGAGTACATTGTCCACCACCACGTAGTTAGCAGCTCGTCGTCGAATACGTATTTGCTCTTGCTGGTCCTGTGGCAATTTATGGTCTTTCAAGTACTCGATGAAGGGAGTCATCCAGTCGGTGTCGATTACCATGATCTGTGTATCCGGCTGGGACTGGAGTGGGTGGTTTCGTCTCGTGCTGGCTCCTTAATGGATGGCTGGAATAGTTCTTGAACAAATATTTCTACTGGGACTTCGGCTCGACGTGACCCTAGTTTTGATAGAGCATCTGCGGCGACGTTGTAATCGCGAACGACGTGATGAAAATCCAGGCCAAGGAAGTTTCGTTCCAATTTATGAACCTCTTTGACATAGGTATCCATCATCTCTTTAGAAGCATCCCAATCTTTGTTAACTTGGTTAATGGCGACAACCCGACAAGTCGCTTGATACCGAGTGATGCTGCCAGGTGGAGCCCGTGCAACATAGCCTCGTATTCTGCTTCATTGTTGGTGACCTGGAACATAATTTGTAGAACATACTTGAGTTGATCACCTTTAGGAGATATGAAAAGTACACCTGCGCCTCCTCCTTCAAGTTTGAGTGACCCATCAAAGTACATGATCCAGTGCTCAGGATGAGTAGTTGTCGTAGAATTTTGAATTTCTGTCCATTCGACCGTGAAATCAGCAAGGGCCTGGGACTTGATGGCTGTCTGAGATGTGAAGTCAAGGTGGTACGCTCCAATTTCGGCCTTCCACTTGCAGATGTGACCTGTTGTGTCTGGATTATTGAGGATTTCGCCTAGTGGAAATTTGGTTACGAATGTGATGTTGAAAGCTTGGAAATAATGTCGTAACTTCCGCGATGTGATGAAGATAGCGTAGAGTAATTTTTGGACTTACGGGTAACGAATCTTGGACTTGGAGAGTACTTCGCTGATGTAGTAAATTGGCCTCTGTACTAGGAATACATGGCCGTCCTCTTGTCTTTCGACTACCATTATAGTGCTGACCACATGGGTTGTGGCTGCAATGTACAGGTAGAGATGATCACCCTCCGTAGTTGCTGTTAGTTCTGGCGGAGTAGATAAATATGTTTTGAGTTGCTCGAATGCCATGTGTGCTTCTTTCGTCCAAGAGAACTTATCCTGCTTTTTAAGCAGTTTGAAGAAAGGGGGACCCTTTTCCCCGAGTCTTGAGATGAACCTGTTTAAGGCAGCGATGCATCCAGTCAGCTTCTGGACATCTTTTATACTCTTCGGTGCTTCCATTGTAAGGATTGCCGAGATCTTTGCTGGATTGGCTTCGATGCCCCTGTTGCTGACCATTAACCCAGAAGCTTCCATGATGGGACACCAAAGACACATTTGGTTGGGTTTAGTTTCCAATGGAATGTTCTAAGGTTGTCAAAGGTCTCTTGTAGATCATTGATGAGATGTTCTGACTGCCTTGTTTTGACGACCACATCATCAACATATGCCTCTACATTGTGTCTGATTTGTTTGGATAGATACTTTTCTATGGCTCGTTGATATGTGGCGCCTGTGTTCTTCAGTCCAAAAGACATAGTTGTGTAGCAGTAAGCGTCGAAGGAGGTGATGAAGGATGTCTTGACCTCATCTTCTTTCTTTAATGCTATCTGATGGTATCCTGAGTAGCAGTCTAGAAAACAGAGCAGTGCGCATCCCGCGGTGGAATCCACGACTTGATCAATGCGTGGAAGTCCCATGGGATCTTTTGGACAGTGCTTGTTCAGGTCTGTGTAGTCGACACACATCCGCCATTCGTTGTTGTTCTTCTTCCGAACTAACACTGGATTGGCTAACCACTCTGGATGGAAGACTTCCTTGATGAAGCCTGCGGCAAGTAGTTTGGTGATTTCGCCTTTGATTGCTTCACGTCTGTCTTGTGCGAATCGACGGAGACACTGTTTTTTGGGCTTTGCGTTCTTATCAATGTTTAATTTGTGATCGACAAGTTCCCTAGGAACATCAGGCATATCAGATGGCTTCCAAGCAAATATATCTTTATTATCACGGAGGAATTTGATGAGCGCGTCTTCCTATTTACAGTCTAAATCTGCCCCTATAAGGGCAGTTTTGGATGGGTCGCCCATCCCAAGATCTACAGTTTTGAGCTGTACTTCTTCGGAGGGCTTGAAGCTGGGACTTGCCGACTTCTTGTTGGGTACTTCTAAGTCATCTTCCTTCGACTTCTTGGCCAAGGCGAGTACTTCCAGCATCTGAGTAGGAACTTGCGAGGTGGCGACGAATTCTACTGCTTCAACGTCGCAATCGTGCAAGATCTTTAGGTCTCCCTTTAGGGAGAGTACTCCTTTAGGAGCAAGCATCTTGAGGACCAAGTATACGTAATGCGGAATCGCCATGAATTTGGCGAGGGCTGGTCGCCCAAGGATCGCGTGATATGAAGTCTCGAAGTCTGCCACCTCAAACTTGATGTACTCGGTCCTGAAGTTTGCTTCTGTCCCGAAGGTGACCGGGAGTGTGACTTGGCCCAGAGGGATTGCTGCGTTGCCTGGAACAATGCCGTAGAATGGGGACTCGGTAGGCTTGAGGTATTTCGTAATGTCCAGATCCATCTTCTTGAACGTGTTTGCGAAGATGACGTTGAGCCCATTTCCACCGTCGATGAGTACTTTGGTCAATCTGGCTGGCGCGACGACTGGATCCAAGACTAGTGGATATCTCCCGGGATTTGCGAAGTTGGTCCATTGATCCGTCCTAGAGAACGTGATGGGAACTTCCGACCACTTCAAGTATGTTGGAATAACGGGCTCTATTGCCATGATCTCTCGCAAGGTTATCTTCTTGGCGTGCTTCGACTGGTTCAATGCTTCTCCATTGAATAGCACGGCTACGACGTTCTCGACGTTTGGGAAGCCATTGTCGGGTTCTTTATCGTCTTTATCTTCCTTTTTCTTGTCAGTTTTGGGCGCTTCTGGTGTTTGCTTATCAAAATCTCTTGCTTCAAGTGGAAATGTTTTGCCATTGTGTGCTTGCCATTGGGATGATATGGGCAAGGACCATACATGACATCTGCCACTGAACGAGTCTTGCAACTAGGGCGCTGGACTGCCGCGACTGTATTGTCTGGCTTGCTATTCTTATTGTTGCGGTTGAAATCCCGGTTGTTTGAGCGATCATTACGTCAGTCACCGTTGTCTTTGTTGTGGTTGTTGGTGTTGTTGTTGCGATGCCTGTCAAAGTGTTCCCGTTCGCGGTCGTCTTGGTCTGCCCACTCAGCGATGATGCGTCGTAGCTCGCTGATGTCCTCGGGGCGGCGGCGGCCGAACTGGCGTTGTAATTTCTGAGTGTAGAGGCCGTCGTGAAAGCAGTCAATTACTTCCCGGTTAGAGATATCCATGATTGTAGCTCTTTTATCGAAGAATCTCTACATGTACTTGCGTAGAGTCTCCCCTTTTTCTTGCTTGCAAGCTGCCAGTTCATAGCGGGTTTCGGGCCGAGCCAAGGTTCCCTGGAAGTTGGCAGTGAATTTCCTGGTGAGGTCATCCCGGGAGTCGATGGACCCGGGGTGGAGGCCCTCGAGCCATGTCAAGGGCGTGGTATCTAACATGACGGGGAAGTAACTGACTTTTATGTCGTTGGATCCCCCAGCCATCTGAATGGCGGTAGAGTAGATTCTAAGCCATTGTTCGGGGTTTTGCTTGCCCGTGAACTTTTCAATTCTAGTTGGTTTGAACTTGCTTGGCCACTGGATTTCCTTTATGCGCCTGGAGAAGGCTGGAAAGCCGTCGTACTTGTCGCTTGGTGAACGATCGCTCCGGTGGCTAGAGGTGCTGTGATCGGAGTCGTATTGTCGTCCACGGTTGTGGTTTTGGCGTGGTTGATTGTCATGATTCGGTGAGTCTTGGTGATGGTGATGGTGACAATCGTTGCCGCGCTCTTGATGATGGTCACGAGGGCGATCTTGATCGCGTGGTCAGTTTTTGGGGCTTTGACGGGGTGGAGGCCCGTAGTTGTGATCGTATTCTGCGCGACGACATAGCTCAGACTCCACGCGAAGCTGTCAACTCGTCTGGATTACAGAGCGAGCATCGCGGTTGACATTAATGGTGTTGCGAAGGTCTCGATCTCATGGCCTTGCACCATGTTGGTTGTGACCGCGCCCTCTCCCTTGCTGGTGGCCGCGATCAACACCCCGGTCACGTCTATGTCCTCCCGTAGTAACAGTTGATGCTTCATGTGGAGGAGGCCTCCAGCACCCAAGCGCCTGGTACCCGATGTGTTGTGGCTAGAATTTGCTTGGTTTGTAGCCTTGTGAGCCGTGTCAAGGAGCGTGAGTACTTGTCTGACGGCAGGAGTGTCGGGCATGGCCCTGACAAGTTCTGCCGCGACGGAGATGTTGAGTGGTGCGTCCCGAGATACCAGCTGGTCCCCGACCATGTCAAAATCCTATGTAAGGTTTCGGATGGCGTTGGCATGTATGGCGGTGTTGAGGCGCCTCTGCTTGCGCTTTGCATTCCTTGCTTGGCGCAAAGTATTTTGCTCCTCTGTTTCTCCGTCGGCGGTGCGTTCCTCTTCTGATATGTCAGTAATCAGCTCGTGATTATATTGGGTGCCTTGGTCCTCATTGCCAGCCTTGAACACTTGATGACTAGGGTCTTGCTCGCTGAGGGAGCGGATGATCTGGGTGGCTGAGAAGTTGTCGCTCGAGCTTTCTATTGAAGTGGTGAGCGATGCAGTTCTTCTAGGATGACTGCGGCAAGTCTTGGCTCATTGTCCCGGCAGGTGTCAGCTGGGATCGCTCAAGGCCAGTGAACGGCGAGTCCCCCTGGCGCTCTGGTTACGACTAGTCCGGACGGGAGGCGAACAAGTGGTTCTTCCAACATGAAATTGGTGCTGAAGTGGGCATGGTGGTGTAGGCGTGCGACGTTATCAGGAGCATCACTTAGTAGGACAGTGAAATCATCGTCATTGTCCCTCGATGGCATTGATGCCAACTCGAGGTTTTTGAAATGATCTACCTTCGAGTGAAGCTCCTGACTCGTCCCTCCTCTTGCTTTCGTGGTCTACATCTGTTGATATGGAGCCACCACGTTGGAGAGTTCAAACATGAGTTGATCTGGGGGGTTGTCCGATAGCGTGGCCAACTCAGAGTTCCCTGCTCTTTTCATATTTGGAGTCGAGTTGTACCCGAACTCGACTTGAGGAATTCCGGACGAACTTGGAATTAAGATCGAACTCAGAGTTGGGACCGAGATCAAATTTGGAGTAGTCGTCGAGATTTGCCTCTTGACGAGGCCTCGTAAAGATCCTGGTGGAGTTGTCGTCATCGAGTAGGGGCCGGGGTTGTTCGCAAGGTATCTCGCGAACCTGCCATCGCTTAAGGCGACGAAGGTCCACGCACAGAAGACGAAGGTGGCTCCTTCCTCGATGTCAGCGATGTTGAAGGCGATTGATCCCATCGTCCCTGATGGCGAGCTTTCGGCGAGTAGCCCCACGGTGGGCGCCAAGTGTCAACAATTTATGTCGAGCACGTCTGCCTGGGGGTATCCCAGGGAGTAGATTTGTGGGTCTCACCGGGTTCTAGGAATGATAGTACACGATTTAGACAGGTTCGGGCCGCGAGTATCGCAATACCCTACGTCCTGTGTGCTTGATTGTATTGCGTGTGGGTTGAGTTATTTTGAGGGGGTCCCTGCTCCTCCTTATATATCCGGGGAGCAGAGTTACAAGTCGGTTACACAAACTACTCGTATACAGCAAGGATTATTACAATAAGGTAATCTATTATGTATCCTATTCGAATACGAGTAGTTTCATTAATCAACTACACCATCATGTACCCTAACTGGCTAGTCCGAAGTAGTCGGATCAAAACTCTCTATATCGAGTAGTATAATCCCTTGGATGAGTGGCCCTAGGGATCCTGGCCCCACACACGTGTCAGCATGTAGGCCTTTAAGTCAGTGGCTCGAGTTAGTGGGAGAGGTTGTGCAGGAAGGGATAGACTTTGGGCAATGGGATGAGGTGCACGGGTGGTCTAGGAGCTGCTGCGTGGCTTGCGGCCAGCTGTGGCTTGTTATGGCCAAGGACGGCCAGCTATGGTCAGGTATGGCCGGCTGTGGCCAGGCCATGGCTAGCTGCGTCTGGCTGCGGCCAGGCTGCGCGTGGCTGCGGCTGACTGGACGGGGCTACAGCTGGCCAGAGCCTGGCCGTAGGTGGCTGGGACAGGTTGCAGCTGGCCAGAGGTGGCTATGGCAAGGCTGGAGATGGACAATGTGAACTGGGCTGCTAGTGACTTCAGATCTGTGGTTTGGGGCTAGGCGAAGGGTGCAGAGCAGCTGCTTGGTTTGGTTAAGGGTGGCTTAGGTCAAGGCTGGAGGCTAGCATAGGTGGTTTGGTTGCGCACAGACACAACACGTGTGCGTGCTTGTGGTAGCCCACAGACACAACATGACCACATCAACCCACGAGATCTCGGTGTTTCGGGCTCACGGCTACCAGGCACGACTCGACTTGAGGGCGCGTTCCGGGCCTGGCGATAAGGGCTGGCTCACGCGCGGTGTCGTGTTCAAGCACGACTTCGCAACTCGAACCACGACAAGGATGCAGCAGGGGCTAGGCTTAGGTGCGCGTGCGCGGTCACGTGGCAACCCACGGCCACGACGGTGGCGAGGTCCTGGGAGTCCAGGTTCGCAGTGACCACACAGCTACAAGGCGATGGCAAGGTGAAGGCTCGGGCTATTTGTTGCACGCGTATGCGATTCCATGGCACTCCACGATCATGGCACGTCCGCGACGTGCGTGCAAGGAACCGGCATCCCGGGTTCGCGACGCACGGTGGCAAGGCGGGAAAGGGTGGCGCAAGGCGACGGCGGCAAAGGCAGCGGCACCTGCAAACGAGGGGCACGACTCGAAGGCCGGCACACAAGTGACGGCGGGCTACGGCGAAGTGAGCTGTACAACACCTCAGCTCGAAGGCCGGCATCATAGAGGGAAGGTTCCATCGGCACTTGGCCGAACAGCAGGGAAGTTAGGAGAAGGCCGGGCAACGTGGCTTACCTACAGTCAGCTGGGCATTTTATCAAACATGTACTGGGTGAGAAAAAATGAATGCAGTAGCTTGGTGTAGTCATTGAAGTCGTTAAGCTCGCGGTTCTCCTCGTCAGCATCTGTGTTCATGCATATCATTGAGCAGGTGATGGGCGAGGTGGATGGAGGCAGCACCTTGGTGTAGTCATTCACAGCGGCGGTGACAAGGACACCAGTGATGACTTTTTTTAGATTAAGGGTTATCCGGCCTCCGCCACTCTAAAAGAGCGCTTGTAGCCACAAATAAGAATTACATGTAGTAACTAAGCCTGCCCATATAGTCTGACCAGACACAGGATTACAACTCTAGTACATCCAAAGCAAAACCATTATGAAATGCTAAGCTTGAATTTTTCTCCTGTTTCTCAATCCAAAGTTCTTGAAGATCTCCATTATTGTGATCTCCAGCTTGCGGCAATTAGTCTTTAAGATTGTCCTCTCTTCTTCTTTTGAGAGGATTGCCCAAGTCCTTGTCCAAAAAGTCCCCCTGACGATCACTTGTAAAAAAGAGTTAGGAATCGTATTCTTGAACACCACCTCATTTCGACTCAACCAAATAGCCCAACAAAGAGCTGCCACTCCTATAAGAATATGTTTTCTGCTCTTTCTAGTCCAGCCATTTAGCCATTCTCCAAACAGATCATTAAAATCTGATGGTGATCTGATTCCAAAAGAAATAGACACTGTGGTCCAGATGTTTCTAGCCAAATGGCAATAAAAAAAGAGGTGTTGTATATTTTCATCATGACTACAGAAGCAACACCTTGTGTTTCCCTTCCATTTTCTTTTTACTAGATTGTCCTTTGTCAAGACAACCCCCCTCTTTAAATACCACAAGATGATTTTAATTTTTTCTGGTGCCTTTATCTTCCAGAACAAGTCGTTTTGCTGTACTCCCCCTGTTTTCACTAGTTCTCTGTACATAGACTGAACCGAGAACTCCCCCTGCTTGCTAGATTTCCACACAAAGATATCATTTTGGTTATTCAACTTGACAGCCATCACACTCTCCACTAGCTAAATCCACATCTTTAATCTATCACCTGTCAGTGCCCTTCTAAAAGACACATTCAAAGGTATTGTGCTTAGCACACTTGCTACTGTCACATTTTTCCTTATTGTAATATTATACAGAGACGGGTACTTATTCATCAATGATTCTCCTCCTACCCATTCATCTTCCCAAAACCTAGCTTGGAGTCCATTATTAATGTTGAAATACCCTCTTGCTATGAA
Source organism: Echinochloa phyllopogon (assembly GCA_033239725.1). Classification (NCBI taxonomy): domain Eukaryota; kingdom Viridiplantae; phylum Streptophyta; class Magnoliopsida; order Poales; family Poaceae; genus Echinochloa; species Echinochloa phyllopogon. Next base: position 30,444,152 of record BTCW01000014.1, on the reverse strand, counting down.
CTCTTCCTTCACCTCCATCAAACCCGCCCAACATTGGGAATCCCCGGGCTTTCTTGTTACTTGTGTTAAAGACTTAGTGCTGAAATATTTCTTCCTCAAAAGGTTTTGCAACAGACCGTCTTCATTTAATAATTTGTACAGCCATTTGCTTAATAAACTTCTATTTTGAGCCTCAAGGTTAAGAATACCCAGCCCTCCTAAACTTTTAGGCTGACACAGAATGCTCCACCTTAATAGTCTATATTTCTTTTTATGGTCATCACATTGACAAAAAAATCTAGACCTGTAATAGTCTAATCTCTTTAAAACACCTTTAGGAAGACATTATGATACTTTAAGGTGTTTTAAAGAAAGACATCATAAACATAGGAAGACTTGATAGCACTGAATTTATTAAGACTAACCTTCCCCCAACCGACATAAGCTTGCCCTTCCAACTACTCAACTTTTTCTAAAATCTCTCCTCCACATGTCCCCAATCCTTATTTCTGATTTGTGTGTGTTCATAGGAATGCCCAAATATTTAAAAGGAAAAGACCCTTCCTTGCAACAAAAAATCTGCACAAAGTCCCTCACATTATATTTAGCTTTCCCAAAGCTGAACAACTCACTCTTGTGAAAGTTTCTTTTTAAACCCGAGAGCTTTTCAAAAGTGCTTAGTACTAGCTTCAGATTCTTGGCTTGCTCCAAGTCATTTTCCACAAAAAGAATAGTGTCATCTGCATATTCGAGGATTGATAATCCTCCATCTACTAGATGTGGGACTCGCCCCATAAATTGGTTGTTCTCTCTAGCTCTTGAAATTAGGATTGCCAACATATCCGCTACGATGTTAAAAGTAGTGGAGATAGATGGTCCCCCTGTCTTAGCCCTTTTTTAGTTTGAAAGAAATGTCCGACATCCTCATTTACCTTTACTCCCACACACCCCCCACTAACAATATTTTCTATCCAACTACACCACGTTGGAGAAAAACCCTTCATTCGAAGAGCCTGTTGTAAAAAGGGCCAACTAACTTTATCATATGTTTTTTCGATGTCAAGCTTAAGAATAATGCCACTCCTTCACAAAAAAGAATAATGCCACTCAGTTTTTTCTCTTTAGCTCATGTATTGTTTTGTGCAAAATTGTGACCCCTTCCATAATATACCTTCCTGGCAAGAAAGCCATTTTGTGTTGGCTTGATCGTTCTATTTGCCACTGTTGTGATTTTGTTTGCCAGGACCTTAGTAAAGATCTTAAAGCTCACATTTAGCATGGATATCGGTCTATATTGTTGGATCATCTTAACCTCTTTTAGTTTTGATATCAATGTTATGATCCCAAAATTTAAACTAAAAATAGGAAGTTGTCCTTTATGAAAGTCTTCAAACATGGCCATTAGGTCATCTTTAATGAGACTCCAAAATACCAGTTAAAACTCAATTGGGAAACCATTCGGCCCCGGAGCTTTATTATGCTTCATTTGGAAAATTGCCCCTCTTACTTCTTCTCAGTAAATACTTCGGTTAGGATCTCATTCTCCAAAGGGGACACCTGAGGAATATCCTCGGTCATCGCCTCATTCAGAGATAAATCACTCCCTCTTTGAGGTCCAAATAGACCTTTATAATATTTGGTAATATATTTCTTTAAATTATCTTCTCCCCCAATTACTCCTTCCTCCTGTTCAAGTCGGAAAATTATAGTTTTCCTTCATTTGCCATTGGCTACCATCTAAAAATATTCGGTGTTACTATCTCCTTCTAACAACTTAGTTGTTTTAGCTCTCTGAGTCCATTTTATTTCTTCCTCTCTAAGAAGAAGAGCCAACCTATCCCTTACACTTTGCTTTAAGTCAATCTCCCTTTGATTTAGTAGGACCGTTTCAGCCTTTATATCTAGCTCTCTAGCTTTCCTCATGAGCTCTTCCTTTTCCTTTCTATATGCTCCTTTCATATTCATTGCCCAACCCATTAGAAACTGTCTTAATCTAATCTTATTTTGCCAAATTTGCAAAGGCGAGGAACCCTTTCTCTCCTTATTCCAAACTCCCGACACTAGGTCATAAAAATCATCTCTTAGAAGCCAACCTAATTCAAACTTAAACAAAGGCTGTCCCCTAGAATGTATTTTTCCTCCTGTATCTAACAAGAGGGGAGTATGGTCTGACATTTCTTGGCTCAAAGCATCCACCATCGCTAGACGGTATTTTTGCTCCCATTATGTGCTAACTAGAACTCTATCAAGTTTTTCATATGTTGGTTTCTCTAAAGAATTAGCCCACGTGTATTTACGCCCCGACATCTCTATTTCCCTCAAATCCAAGCTATCTATGATAGCATTGAACAAAAAAGGCCATTTTTATCGTATCTATCATTCTTCTCACTTGGATTTCTAATTATTTTAAAATCTCCTCCAAGTAAAATAGGTAACTTCTCTTTACTACAGGCGTGAACTAATTCTGTAAGAAAGCTTTTCTTGAACTGTGGCTGTGCTGCCCCATAGACAGCCACCAAAATCCAATGGAAGTCATCTTTTTGTTTCTCAGCCTGAATTTAACATAAAACTCACCCTCATCTATGCTCCCTATATCAATCTCATCAAGGTTTACTCCCAAAAGAATACCCCTGGACCTTCCATGTGGTTCGGTCCAATGCCAAACAAAATTTCTCCCTGCGCAAAAATTATTAAGCGTTGACTGGGAGTAATCTTTCTTTCTTGTTTCCAATAGAGCAACAAAATCAAAGTTTTGTTCCTTCACACTATCAGAAAAAAAATCTTGTTTTAGCCAAGTCACTAAGACCTCGGCTATTCCAGAAAATACCCTTCATTTATACACCTTTTTAAAAATTTTGTCTAATGCTACTTTACAAGCCTTTTTCTTACGCGACTTAGCGCGCGACTTGTATCTGTTCGATGCAGCCTTGTGATCACTACTTAGGTGATAGCTGTCATCATCAAAAACATCTTCTAACAATTCTCCACATAAATTCCTTACTTCCATGCTCTCTATTTCTTCTATACTTTCTTCCTCACTATCGCTATAAATAGAGCCAATCTCCAAGTCATTTAAAAAATCAGCGTTATGTGAGTTATGCTCTATTGCTAACAGATTTTCTATTTCCTCCTAAGATTCAAAATCCCCCACCCTAACATTGATACCTAACTGCTGTATGTTTAAAGTTGCAACATGTAGAGGTAAAGGTAAATGGAAAGAAGAATAACTCGACAGGTTACCTCCTGGCTTCTCTAAATTTCTTACAACTGCCCTCCTTCCAGCCTTTGCCATGGTATGCTCATCAACCGAGTGTACCAATCTTGGACTGCACCTTGTAGGTGTCATCCTTGCTTCTGGAATCGTGGCCTCTTCCATTACTTCTTCCCCCCTCTTCCAATTCTCCTTGAACCCCGTCTCCTGCACCTATTTCCTCCTCATCTTCTCCTATTATCTTGTCTGTTGTCATGTCATGTTTCTTGCCTACTGCCCTATCAAGAATCTCCTTTGCTTTTATTTCTACAAACTTGTTGAATTCCTCCTGACTCATGTTCTGTACCATCTCCTTAAAGCCATCTATGTTCATCCTCTCGTTGTCCTTTTCTTGCCCAGAATCATCACTACCTTTCAGCCTTTTTGCCACCCTATTTAAGCTTGGATCCTCCTCCCCTGCTGCACCATTCTCATCCTCTAAGGCTGCCCCCGTCCATTCAAACTCCGCCTCATCGTCATTCTCATCCACCCCCACTCTTTCCACTTTGAATTCTAGTTCAAAGTAGTGATCCCACCACTACATCAAGTTGTGCGGGAATAATCAATGGGTTGAGGACAACTATGAAAATTATCCCAAAATCATTCTTCCTCGTCGTTTCCATGTCCACCGTCTATGTTGATCCGAGCATATACCCAACTACCCAAAACTCAAGGAATTTTCTTAGCTCTGGCCTTATACCATACACACTCACCCAAACTTTTGGGAGTAAGTATCCCTCTTGTTTCTCATGCCATACCTCAAAATTCATTCTTGTACCCGTGGTCTCCCCCCCTCCTTGACATCTGCCCCACCGAAAGCAATTGCACGTTGTAGTTCCTGTTTGGAAGGAAATTTTGTGATAAATGAATCCTCCTCATGCTCCCTCACTTCCTAATTCCACTTTCCCGGATATAGTCTTTGGAGTTGATTCTTCACCTATTCCTTACTCATCTGTCCACCTTCCACCTTCATCAACGCCACCTTACACTCCTTTCTCACCCTAGGCAAAGGAGGATGTGGTAATAAAACCCCAATCCATATACTGCATAGGCCACCGCATGCGCCACCGGCCACGGTTGCTTGAGAATCGGACACTTGTGATTCATGTGATCATTGTGAGTGTTATAGATCACACAATATAGCTCCGATGTACACTTAGCAGCCAAATGTCGTTTCTTCATGCATTTTGAGCACTTCAAACCAGACCTAGAGCCCTCTATCTCCTCTTCTCCTTCCCTTCCTACTTCTTCCATCCTCACATCTTTTTCTCCCTTAGCTTGCTCATTGTGTACTGTTGCTGCACCACTTCTGAAGTGTGTGCCGGCTCCTCCCTCTTTCCGACTTCCTTCCTTTCAATCCAGACCACCACCTTCCCTCTGCTGCACATATTCTTGTTTCTTGTTCCCATCTCTCACCTGCCAAAAGCTTCCCGGTGGCGCATAGCCACGGTGACCTCTCCACCCTCCGAAACCAGCGCACATCCTGCCATGGCCGTGGCCGTGGCCTCCTCCCCCATGTGACGCAAGATAGCTTGGCGTCCTCCTTGATTCACCATACAAACCATCTCCTTCAAACCTCTACTCCCTCATCTCTCCATGGTTGCCACCTTGCCCAGGTCTTCCCGGCGCGAATCCACCCCAAGAGAAACCATGTCCCTCGCGTCCACCACACACAACTCCACCAGCGCGTCTGCCGCCTGCCCTCCACATATTGCCGGCTTTATTCTTCCTCTCGCCCTCTCTAGGATTTGAAGTGGAATGCCAAATGCTTTCAAGTCCTCTGTGGGCGGCGCAAGGACGGCAGCCTGACCACTTAATCTTTCCTCCATTTGAGAAGAGTCATCCCAGGCCTTCCGTACATCTAAAGATTGGATGGGCCCCCATGTGAACGTAGCCCACCGTACCGGCCCACTCCATAGGCCCAGCCTCCACTTGCGACCATTCATTACAGCGAAATTCAAAATCTGCATCTGGATCTAGCGGCACCGCCTTTGTCTCCCTCCTCTCCGGCACTCTTCCTTCCTCCGGCATTGACATCCCGACACTGTCCACCATTTCCTTTAGCCGCTTGTGAACTTGTGAGTTATCATTCGTGCGAAGGTCCTTCACCAGGATGTCGCCTAGCGACATACTGGGTGAAATTCTCCTCTTAGGGAGGGGACCCCGCCATGGCCGGCTTGTAGGCACTTTCCTCCTGACGTCGGTGCTTTCTCCGCAACCTTTGGAAGGACCTTCACCATAGGCATCGGTTATCCAAGTGTCAGCTCCAAGATCATCCTCCTACCTTGTATCACAACAGCTCCGCTCCACGGAGCTAATCAGCGATATATGCCCTTTTCCAAAATCCCTCTCTTCATCCTCATCAGAGCTTAGCTCTTCAGCTAGAGGCCAAAAATGAGATCCACATCCTGTCCTTCTCACCCCGCTTAGTTTGTCAGACGTGCGATGAATGGGAATCCCCTCCTTTGTTGACCTATGCTATTCTTGCTCTGCTTCACTCTTGTCTGAATCTACAAAAGAAGCATCCCATACCTTGTGGTCTTGCTCTCCGTGCGGCGGTCCCTACTCGCCTATTGCCCACTGCGCGAGCCCTCCATGCGACACTAGCTCTCCTGTTACCCACGGTGCAAGCATCAGCCGCCTCCAGCGAGGCTTACCTACCGGGCATGGACGCCCTAGTGATCTCATGTTTGCCTCGCTCCCCCCACACTCATCCCCCCATCACCCTTCACAAGCAGCTTGCGGCACGGGGGCGAACGGCGGCGCGCGAGCGGAGGCGGCGGCGCGGAGCGCGCTGGCAGCAGCGGCGGCGCGGGGCGAGCGGCGGTGGCACGGCGGGGGCGGGCCGTCAGTGCATCCTGGTCCCACTGGTGACAACTTGGCGTGGCGTTGGCTAGACAGCAGCATCAGGTCGGTGTTCACGACTCGTGGTACAGACTTGTACATCCCGTCGAACAGCTTATAGACTTGGTGGCTGCTGGCATGTCGTGGAAGAAGAAGGCAACAACTTCAATTTAGCAACCCGGTTCAACAGTGAGGAGCTGGGTGCAACTCGGTGATGGTGTCATTCCCGCCGCAGGTCGAGGTAGCGATGTTGCATGTCGTCATGGTGGCTCGGTGCCTCAAATAGCCCAGCACCATGGCCCGCTGTTGGCGGTCGTTACGGCCTGATTTCGGCCAATTTTTACCACCAAAGTCTTGGTAAATAAAAGGCATATAGACATAGTTTCATGCATTACTAGGCTTATACTGATTATTTTCACAAGTCTTGGTGTTTCTAAGTGCTTTGCAGGATTATACCCAAAAATGGCATTAAATGGACAATCCGCTATTTGGGCTAGAAATGAACTCAGAATTATCATGGAAACAATCCATCTCAATTGTCTAATTGGAGTTCACCGAGGAGCCCGTCCATATGAATCCAATGGATATATCATTCAAATAATTTGGAGCTCGGATGACGTCAGCACCAGATGTCAGCAATGGGCCCCGCACCCAAGGGGTGCCGGCGCGCGCAGGCTTGTGCCCCCATGCAACAGCAGCTGCAGCGGCTGTGCAGCGCAGGAAGCACAGCGCTCGCATGCACGTGCCCATGCAGGGAGCAGGCCGGGCCCAGCGGCCACACAGCCCAGTAGAGCGGCAGGCGCTCGCGCGCAAGGGTGCGGCACGCACATGCAGGCAGGGCCCACACGCCAGCGGCACAGCAGCCCAAGGCGGTTGGCGCCAAGGCCGTCAGCTCCTGGGCCCCACGTGCGCATGCAGGAGGCGGCGCCGGCAGGCTCGCATGCAGCCAAGGCGGTGGGAAAAAGGATGCGTGGCGTGCTCCTGTTGGTCGGGAGGTCCTCACGCGGATTGAGCCAGGAGAAAGCACAGAAGCTCATGAAGCCATCTCCCCCATTGCGACACTTGGCACCTAGAGAGAAGGTTGAGGGGAATATTCCTGCAGCATCTCCACATCCATAAGTCACCTCTCCTCACTTCACTAATAACACACACCACTTGGGAGCAAGTCTCCATTACTCTTTTTCAAGATGTAGAGTTAGGCTAGTCTATTGGGAGTTAGAGTCAGGGTCGAGCTTCGCTCGGGGTTCTGAAGTCGTCTTCCGGAGTTCTGGTAAAGCTCATATATCTTTTCTTTTTCTTTATGCAAGACTCTAAGTATTTAATATATTATCTTCCTGTCACACCCGGATTTACTCAAAACCCGAATGTGGCCATATGTGTGCCCAGGAAGTCCACAGACACATATAGCGAACAAATATGGTAAAAATTAGAGTACAATGCTTATTTCTCAACATAAAGTAGCGATTACATCAGAGTTTGCATAAATGAAATACATGGACAGCGGAAGACTAATAAACTCTCTCTAAGTGTAGCCGCAATCCCACAGGGACTCTGACTGGGGGAACGCCAACTCAGAAATACGGCAGATCCTCCGGAAACTCCACCTCATAATCAGCCTGACTCCAATCTGTTACCCGTCCGGGATTTTGCCCAAAAAATAGTAAATACAGCAAGGGTAAGTAATGGGAATTACTTAGCAAGTATAGCACGGGTTATGAAGGCTCAAAAAGGCTAGACACTGGCTTAACTGCATTAGCACTTTTAGTTGGTTCGTTTTAACTTTATCCAAGTTACTACAAGTGAATGAGATCCCAGTTGTAACCCAATTATTAGTGTAAGTGACATTTAAGCATGAATAAAAACCATATTCTAATCAAAAAGGATCCAGGCCGCTCGTGACCCTGAGCAAGGCTATCATGATAGATCGTACACTCTGCAGAGGTTTCGCCCTTTACCCACCAGTCGCGTAAAAGTTCAAAGGAACTTTGCACCCAACCACGCACATCAACACTTCCGAGGTGTGATTGCATAGGGACGCTACGAGGCTTTCACAAGACACCCTAACAAGTCAGTAGCCGCTGGAGTACTATACGGTGGTGAAAACTTAGGCACCGAGATCGACGTACGCCCACGGAGTCACACCGTGAGGGGGTCGATGGCGTCCAGAGCGCGGGTATCCCACCCATACTGCGCAACGTGCAGAGTTCTCAATCGCTGAGACTCCTACACGGGACTGGGTCTAACGTGACCTAGCCGACGGGGCTACCGTCCTCGGTGGAATCGGAGATCACCCAGCGCCGTACCTCCCACAACGCCGTTGGCCCCTCGGTAACTACTGCCAAGCTAGAGACGTACAAGCTACTTGACCAAGACCAGAGCCCATATAGTTCCGGCGGTGGCGACAGGCTCCTGGGTTGCCGCTTTAAGAACCGGTCCTTAGAGGGAGACACTAGAGCAAAGCACACAGCACATGCTCTAGCTCCCTAATCCATGTTACTAAAAAGCAAGTTTTAACATTAAAGTTGAAGTGGACCATTAAATCAATATTAACAATTAAGTAAAGGTGACAGTAGTTGCGCCTAGCAAGATACTACCCATATGCAAAAACCCATAGGAATACAAGGACAGGGAAATAAATGCTATGAAATAACCTTAATGGTAAACAATATTAGACACATGCGTATGTAATGAACAGTGTATGAAAAGTGAGATAGGTAGCAAGGATTGTCCGTGCTATAACTTGCCTTCCTCGGGGTACGGCTGCTGCTGCAAATCCTGCTCCGGCACGTCCTCAACGTACTCGTAGTCCAACGCTACGGGCTCACCGACTGGACACGATCATCACGCACGCATTCCAAAGCAATCATTACATACAAACAAAAGTAATACTATTAGAACAGTATACCAAACAGTAAAAACAGTACAAAAACAGGAGCTAGAAATAATCTACGCTTCGCTACGAACACATGAGCGCGAAAATCACGCAAAACGGAGCTAAAACGTGAAAGTTATAGCGTTTCTAAGGTTCGGGGGCTTGCTGGCAAAGTTTTAAAATTTCCAGGGGCCTAAACGAATAAAACAGGACCTATTTGTAATTATTTTCGAATTAAAAAGGACCGCGGGATAATTTCAAGAAAACTCAGGGGCTCTTTAGAAAGAATGACCCTGTTGACCGGTACGCGCCGGGTTTGACTCAGGCGTCGGCGAATCTTGGCCGTTGATTTCGGATCGGACGGCTGTCGGCGAGGAGCTCGCCGGGGAAGAAGGGGTCGCGGCGGCGCTGCTCGGGCCGCCGGCGAAGTTCGCCAGAATTGGCCTTTTCTCGCGCTAGGAGGCTCCGTTCACGACGGGATCTGGTCCAACAGACTCAGGAGGGAATGGCGAGTCGATCTAGGGGGCTCAAGTCGAGCATCGGCCGGCGAATCGGCCGGACGGCGGTGCGCGGCGGAGCTGCGCTCCGGTGAGCCGCGGGGAGCGAGTTTCGAGTGCAAACAGGGGCGGGTTTTTGGCTCTGGAGTTGCTGGGGAGTGCCACGAGTGCAAAGGTGTTAAGCAAGGTGAGTTTGGTGCGGTGTAGCGGCCGGTCGTCGACGGCCGGCGGTCGGCTAACGACGGCGAACGCGGGAAGTGAGGCTACGGTGCTCTAATGCCAAAATTGAAGGGCTAGGGAGCTTCAGTACCTCGGAGTGGTGCTCCTGGCGCGAAGAATTGGCTGGAGAAGCCGTGGTGTGGAGGGTCGACGGCGAGCGGCGCAAGTCAGCGTCGGTGTACGCCGGCGAGGATGCTCCGGTGCGCGGGGAAGGGCTCGGGGTAGCTCGGTGCGCTCCTCGTAGCTTTGTGAAGACCGCCCGAGGCTCGGGTGGCACGGAGCGGCACCAGAGCGCAACGACGACGACAGGCGGCAGAGCTCGAAGCTCGGCGGTTCGGGGGCGGTGCGATCGGGGCGGTGGCGGCGCTAGGGTTGTGCGATGGGGGTGAGGGGAGCAGGGTGCAGCGTCACGGCCGAATTAAGTAGGCGAGGGGGGTTAAGGCCTCGGCGTGCGGGCCGGCCGCGGTGGGCCGCGCCATTAGCGCTGCCGGGGAAGGAAAGGGCGAGGGGAGGAAGAAGGAAGGTGGCGTCAGCAGCTGACAGGTGGGGCCCGCGTGACAGCGACTCAGGGAGGAGGGGCGAGCGTCTGCGGCCGGGCCGGAGCGAGCGCGCGGGCTGGCGGCAGTGCTGGGCCGCGGGCGAGCTGACTGGGCCGGCTTCGGTTGTCGCTGGGCCGCGCGAAGGAAAAAGGGCCGGGGAAAAGAAAAAGAGAGGGAGGGGGCTGGGCCGGCTAGGAAAGAGAATAGAGGGAGCAGAAGTGGACTTAGGGGACAGTTCAGGGAGGTGAAGTGAACTACGGGCCTAACCACTTTTCTAGAGCACCAATCAAAGTGATTCAAATTTGAATTTAAATAAATTTAAATTCTTGTTTGAATCACAAGCAATACAAAAATAAATGCACCAGCATGAATGCAACAATAAATGTTTCTATCACCTATATTTGATTTTAAATTTGTGAAAATTATTATTTAGCCTTTATAAGATAGGTGAAAGCATTAAATAATTAATTAATTGCCAAAAATTTTAAATTTGAGTATTTTGGGTGTTACAAACCTACCCCCCTTAAGGTGAATCTCGTCCTCGAGATTCGGATGTAGAAGCGAAGAGCTGTGGATACTCGGACTTGAGATCTTCTTCCCGCTCCCAAGTCGCTTCATCTGTTGAATGCCGGCTCCACTGCACCTTGCACATCTGAATGGTCTTGTTCCTCAGCACTCTCTCCGACACCTCCAAGATCCTGATCGGATACTCCTCATATGTGAGGTCCTCCTGAACATTCAACTCCTCAATCGGGATCTGCTCTTCTGGCACCCGCAAACACTTCTTCAACTGGGACACATGGAACACATCGTGTACTCCGGCTAGTCTCTCAGGCAGGTCTAGCCGATATGCCACTTCGCCCATCCGTTCCTGTATCCGGAACGGTCCAATGTAATGAGGTGCCAACTTGCCTTTGACATTGAACCGCTTTACACCTCTCATGGGTGACACCTTCAGGTACACAAAATCATCAACTCTGAAGCTGAGGTCCCTCCGTCTGACATCGGCGTAACTCTTCTGTCTGGACTGGGCCACCTTCAGGTTCTCTCTGATCACCTGCACCTGCCGCTCTGCATCTCTGAGTATCTCCGGACCAAAGACCTGACTCTCTCCAGTCTGATTCCAGAACAATGGGGTCCGGCACTTCCTGCCATACAATGCCTCGAACGGGGCCATCTGCAGACTCTTCTGGTAGCTGTTGTTGTAGGAGAACTCTGCATACGGCAAACTCTTATCCCAGCTGACACCGTACTGTAATGCACAAGCCCTCAACATATCCTCCAGTATCTGATTGGTCCGCTCTGTCTGACCATCTGTCTGCGGGTGATAAGATGAGCTGAAATGCAGCTTCGTATCCATGGACTCATGTAACTTCCGCCAGAAGTGTGAGGTGAACTGAGTACCACGATCTGACACAATCTTCTTCGGCACCCCGTGTAAGCACACAATCCGCTCCATGTACAACTCTGCTAGTCTGGCGCCTGTGTAGGTGGTCTTCACTGGCAGAAAGTGAGCCACCTTGGTCAGACGATCAACAATCACCCAAATGGAGTCGAATCCTCTCTGCGTGCGGGGCAGACCAGTGATGAAGTCCATGCCAACTTCTTCCCATTTCCACTCCGGGATCTTCAACGGCTGAAGTAATCCAGCTGGCCTCTGATGTTCTGCCTTGACTCGCTGACATGTGTCGCACAATGCCACGTGAGTCGCCACATCACGCTTCAGCCCGTACCACTAGAATCTCTCCTTGATGTCCTGGTACATCTTAGTGCTGCCTGGGTGGATCGAGTAAGCTGAGTCATGCGCCTCTCTCAGAATCATCTCTCTGATCTGCGCTATGTCTGGCACACATATCCTCTTCCCATGCCAAAGTGTCCCCTGATCATCAACTCGGAATCCAGGGGCCTTTCCCAGTGCAACATTCCCCACAATCTCTCTGATCTTCTCATCCTGCAGCTGACCTCTCCGGATCTCCTGCTCAAGTGTGGGCTCCACTGCCATCTCTGTGATGCTGGTGACGAATCCCAGACTCATCCTCTCAAACTCTCGGCTGAGCTCCTCAGGCAAACAGTGACCAGTGATTCTGTTCACATAACTCCTCCTGCTCAGAGCATCTGCCACCAAGTTGGCCTTCCCTGGGTGGTAGTGGATCTCCAGATCATAATCCTTGATAAGCTCTAACCATCTGCGCTGTCTCATATTCAGATCCAACTGAGTGAAGACATACTTGAGGCTCTTATGATCAGTGTAGATGTCACACCTGTGCCCAATCAAGTAATGTCTCCAGATCTTCAGAGCATGTACCACAGCTGTCAACTCCAAGTCGTGCGTCGGATAGTTCTGCTCATGCTTCCTCAGCTGCCTGGACGCATACGACACGACTCTGCCCTCCTGCATAAGGACGCAACCCAGTCCTAGACGGGATGCATCGCAGTAGATGGAGAATCTCTTAGCCAAATTTGGCAGTACTAGCACTGGAGCTGTAGTCAACCTCTTCTTCAACTCTTCGAAGCTGACCTGGCACGCCTCTGTCCACACAAACGGGGCGTTCTTCTCTAGAAAAGCAGTCAGCGGCTTAGCAATCTTGGAGAATCCTTCAATGAACCGTCTGTAATAACCGGCCATCCCAAGGAAACTCCTGATCTCGCTCACATCCCGTGGCGGATTCCAGCTCAACACATCGCTGACTTTCTTCGGATCAACTGCCACTCCTCCATTGGACAACACGTGTCCCAGAAATGCTACTTCCTTCAGCCAGAACTCACACTTGCTCAGCTTGGCATACAACTGATGCTCCCGGAGTCTCTGCATTACCAACCTCAGATGTTCCTCATGTTCTTCCTCATTCTTGGAGAAGACCAGAATGTCATCAATAAATACCACCACGAACTTGTCCAGATAATCCATGAACACGCTGTTCATCAAGTACATGAAGTATGCAGGAGCGTTGGTCAATCCAAAGGACATGACCAAGAACTCATACAACCCGTACCGAGTAGTGAAAGCGGTCTTAGGAATATCCGACTGTCGGATCCTCATCTGATAATATCCCGACCGGAGATCTATCTTGGAGAACACACAAGCTCCTCTCAACTGATCGAACAGATCATCAATCCTCGGCAGCGGGTACTTGTTCTTGATGGTCACTTCGTTGAGGGCTCGATAATCCACACATAACCTCTGCGAACCATCCTTCTTGTCGACGAACAATACTGGTGCTCCCCATGGTGAAGCACTCGGACGAATGTACCCCTTGGCCAACAACTCGTCCAACTCCTTCTTGAGCTGCTCCAGCTCCTTCGCTCCCATCCTATATGGCCTCTTGGCTATAGGTGCAGTGCCAGGTTTTAGTTCAATAACGAATTCAACATCTTGTTCTGGAGGCATACCTGGCAACTCGTCTGGGAACACATCCGGGAACTGGCTCACCACCCTGATATCTTCAGTCATTGTCCCTTCAGCTTGATTTGCTTGGCCTTGCTCTGAGGGACTGGCTGCCTGGTACTCCACCTTGTCTCCGGACTCTACCGTCAGCTGGATGGTCCTCGTAGCACATCTGATCACTGCATCATAACTGGTCATCCAGCTCATACCCAGGATCATATCAAATCCAAGGGTCTCCAGGACTATCGGACCTGCCTTGAACTCTACCCCCCTTATTATGATGGGAACATGGGGGCACCGTAGAGTAGCCCCCTGTTCACCTCCTGGTGAGCTTACTAGCATAGTGTTCTTCATGGGTTTCAGAGCTAGTAAATTCTTCTTCACAAAAGCAGCAGAAATGAAAGCATGCGAAGCTCCAGAATCAAATAAAACAGTGGCGGGGGTCGAATTGATGAGGAACGTACCCACGATGACATCAGTAGCTGTCTCTGCTGTCTCTGCACTGGTGTGGTTGACCTTGCCCCGAACGAGAGCCTGCGGAGCACGACCACCCTGCTGCTGACCCTGCGGCTGCCCAACTCTCTGAGTACTGCCCTGCTGATTCTGTCCGGCGGCGTTCTGGATCTTCTTGGGGCAGGCATTGGCGAAGTGTCCCTGCTCGCCACAGTGGTAGCACACCCTCGGACCCACCGGTGTAGTGTTGACTGGGCTGATGCGCTGGACGGGACTCGGCTGCACCTGGCTGCGCTGAACTGGACCCATCTGTGGCTGACCCTGAGGACGCTGCTGCTGTGGCGCCTGAGGAAACTGGGGACGCTGCTGCTGGTACTGGCCACAACTGAGCAAGCTGGACTGACCCTGGAAGCGCTGCTGGCCTCCCACCTGCTGACTCTGGGGAGGTGTGAAGCGTGGACGACTGCTGCTGCCCACCTGCTGTCCCTGGAGCTTCCTCTTCTTGTCCTCCATCTCACGGCGCTTGTGCTCCAACATCAGCACGCCGTCCACCAGCTCGTGGAAGGTCGGGAACTTGGTGCACATGAGCTGGTACTGGAGAGCATCCTGCAGACCGTCATGGAACCTGGCCTGCTTCTTCTGATCAGTGGCCACGTCCTCTGGAGCGTAACGGGCCAACGAGACGAACTTGTCACGATACGCCGTGACACTCATCCCTTCCTGCTTCAGTGCCAGGAACTCCTTCTTCTTCAGAACCATCAAGGCCTCCAGCACGTGGTGTGCACGAAAGCTGTTGCAGAACTGCTGCCAAGTGATCTGCGTACCGGCCGGGCGTGAAGACTGGTATGAATCCCACCAATCCAACGCCGGCCCCTGAAGCTGCCCTCCGGCGTACAGCACCTTCTCTCTGTCATCGCACTGGGCGATGTCCAACTGTCTCTCCACTGCCTTGAGCCAGTCATCTGCCTCAAGAGGGTCGCTGGCCTTGCTGAAAGTCGGCGGGCGTCCCTTCAGAAACTCGCCCCTCTTGTCTCTGGGCGGTGCAGCTGCCTGGGGGTGATGCTGGTTCTGCTGGATCAGCCTCATGGTCTCTGCCATCTGCTGCATCATCTGAACTTGAGCATACATCAGCTGCTCAATGGTGGGGATCTAATGGTTCGGATTCAGGTTCGGGGGCGGATTCTGGTGCGGAGGCTGTCCGCCCGCATTGCCCCCGGGGTGAGCCATCTATAAACACAAGGGTCAGACGTCAGATGATTAGTACGAGAAAATATATTTATACCCCTGCTATCTAAACAATAAAGTCCTTAAGCCTTATACCTATATCTAGATGGTTGCAGACAGGTGTCTACGCCCATCACAATCATTACAAAGAACCAAATCAAACATAAGCATAATAACAATAAATACAAGCAGGTAAAGGCATAAACTCACACAAGACTCGACTGTTAGATTTTTAAAATTTTTAAAACATGGGGGTCTCCTAGTAATTTGTCAACCGTACTATCTAGGCTGCGTTCCTACAGTCAGCACGGCTCTGATACCAATCTGTCACACCCGGCTTTACTCAAAACCCGAATGTGGCCATATGTGTGCCCAGGAAGTCCACAGACACATATAGCGAACAAATATGGTAAAAATCAGAGTACAATGCTTATTTCTCAACATAAAGTAGCGATTACATCAGAGTTTGCATAAATGAAATACATGGACAGCGGAAGACTAATAAACTCTCTCTAAGTGTAGCCGCAATCCCACAGGGACTCTGACTGGGGGAACGCCAACTCAGAAATAAGGCAGATCCTCCGGAAACTCCAATCTGTTACCCGTCTGGGATTTTGCCCAAAAAATAGTAAATACAGCAAGGGTAAGTAATGGGAATTACTTAGCAAGTATAGCACGGGTTATGAAGGCTCAAAAAGGCTAGACACTGGCTTAACTGCATTAGCACTTTTAGTTGGTTCGTTTTAACTTTATCCAAGTTACTACAAGTGAATGAGATCCCAGTTGTAACCCAATTATTAGTGTAAGTGACATTTAAGCATGAATAAAAACCATATTCTAATCAAAAAGGATCCAAGCCGCTCGTGACCCTGAGCAAGGCTATCTTGATAGATCGTACACTCTGCAGAGGTTTCGCCCTTTACCCACCAGTCGCGTAAAAGTTCAAAGGAACTTTGCACCCAACCACGCACATCAACACTTCCGAGGTGTGATTGCATAGGGACGCTACGAGGCTTTCACAAGACACCCTAACAAATCAGTAGCCGCTGGAGTACTATACGGTGGTGAAAACTTAGGCACCGAGATCGACGTACGCCCACGGAGTCACACCGTGAGGGGGTCGATGGCATCCAGAGCGCGGGTATCCCACCCATACTACGCAACGTGCAGAGTTCTCAATCGCTGAGACTCCTACACGGGACTGGGTCTAACGTGACCTAGCCGACGGGGCTACCGTCCTCGGTGGAATCGGAGATCACCCAGCGCCGTACCTCCCACAACGCCGTTGGCCCCTCGGTAACTACTGCCAAGCTAGAGACGTACAAGCTACTTGACCAAGGCCAGAGCCCATATAGTTCCGGCGGTGGCGACAGGCTCCTGGGTTGCCGCTTTAAGAACCGGTCCTTAGAGGGAGACACTAGAGCAAAGCACACAGCACATGCTCTAGCTCCCTAATCCATGTTACTAAAAAGCAAGTTTTAACATTAAAGTTGAAGTGGACCATTAAATCAATATTAACAATTAAGTAAAGGTGACAGTAGTGACGCCTAGCAAGATACTACCCATATGCAAAAACCCATAGGAATACAAGGACAGGGAAATAAATGCTAGGAAATAACCTTAATGGTAAACAATATTAGACACATGCGTATGTAATGAACAGTGTATTAAAAGTGAGATAGGTAGCAAGGATTGTCTGTGCTATAACTTGCCTTCCTCAGGGTACGGCTGCTGCTGCAAATCCTGCTCCGGCACGTCCTCAACGTACTCGTAGTCCAACGCTACGGGCTCACCGACTGGACACGATCATCACGCACGCATTCCAAAGCAATCATTACATACAAACAAAAGTAATACTATTAGAACAGTACACCAAACAGTCAAAACAGTACAAAAACAGGAGCTAGAAATAATCTACGCTTCGCTACGAACACATGAGCGCGAAAATCACGCAAAACGGAGCTAAAACGTGAAAGTTATAGCATTTCTAAGGTTCGGGGGCTTGCTGGCAAAGTTTTAAAATTTCCAGGGGCCTAAACGAATAAAACAGGACCTATTTGTAATTATTTTCGAATTAAAAAGGACTGCGGGATAATTTCAAGAAAACTCAGGGGCTCTTTAGAAAGAATGCCCCTGTTGACCGGTACGCGCCGGGTTTGACTCAGGCGTCGGCGAATCTTGGCCGTTGATTTCAGATCGGACGGCTATCGGCGAGGAGCTCGCCGGGGAAGAAGGGGTCGCGGCGGCGCTGCTCGGGCCGCCGGCGAAGTTCGCCGGAATTGGCCTTATCTCGCGCTAGGAGGCTCCGTTCACGACGGGATCTGGTCCAACAGACTCAGGAGGGAATGGCGAGTCGATCTAGGGGGCTCAAGTCGAGCATCGGCCGGCGAATCGGCCGGACGGCGGTGGGCGGCGGAGCTGCGCTCCGGTGAGCCGCGGGGAGCGAGTTTCGAGTGCAAACAGGGGCGGGTTTTTGGCTCTGGAGTTGCTGGGGAGTGCCACGAGTGCAAAGGTGTTAAGCAAGGTGAGTTTGGTGCGGTGTAGCGGCCGGTCGTCGACGGCCGGCGGTCGGCCAACGACGGCGAACGCGGGAAGTGAGGCTACGGTGCTCTAATGCCAAAATTGAAGGGCTGGGGAGCTTCAGTACCTCGGAGTGGTGCTCCTGGCGCGAAGAATTGGCTGGAGAAGCCGTGGTGTGGAGGGTCGACGGCGAGCGGCGCAAGTCAGCGTCGGTGTACGCCGGCGAGGATGCTCCATTGCGCGGGGAAGGGCTCGGGGTAGCTCAGTGCGCTCCTCGTAGCTTGGTGAAGACCGCCCGAGGCTCGGGTGGCACGGAGCGGCACCAGAGCGCAACGACGACGACAGGCGGCGGAGCTCGAAGCTCGGCGGTTCGGGGGCGGTGCGATCGGGGCGGTGGCGGCGCTAGGGTTGTGCGATGGGGGTGAGGGGAGCAGGGTGCAGCGTCACGGCCGAATTAAGTAGGCGAGGGGGGTTAAGGCCTCGGCGTGCGGGCCGGCCGCGGTGGGCCGCGCCATTAGCGCTGCCGGGGAAGGAAAGGGCGAGGGGAGGAAGAAGGAAGGTGGCGTCAGCGGTGGCGTCAGCAGCTGACAGGTGGGGCCCGCGTGACAGCGACTCAGGGAGGAGGGGCGAGCGTCTGCGGCCGGGCCGGAGCGAGCGCGCGGGCTGGCGGCAGTGCTGGGCCGCGGGCGAGCTGACTGGGCCGGCTTCGGTTGCCGCTGGGCCGCGCGAAGGAAAAAGGGCCGGGGAAAAGAAAAAGAGAGGGAGGGGGCTGGGCCAGCTAGGAAAGAGAATAGAGGGAGCAGAAGTGGACTTAGGGGACAGTTCAGGGAGGTGAAGTGAACTATGGGCCTAACCACTTTTCTAGAGCACCAATCAAAGTGATTCAAATTTGAATTTAAATAAATTTAAATTCTTGTTTGAATCACAAGCAATACAAAAATAAATGCACCAGCATGAATGCAACAATAAATGTTTCTATCACCTATATTTGATTTTAAATTTGTGAAAATTATTATTTAGCCTTTATAAGATAGGTGAAAGCATTAAATAATTAATTAATTGCCAAAAATTTTAAATTTGAGTATTTTGGGTGTTACACTTCCGCATTTACTTGAGTTATTTATTCTGCATTTATTTTCGGGATAATTGTGGAATGTCTAACCTTGGTTATAAGTTGTTGTAGTCTGGCTCTATAAGTTCTCTCCTTAGTTCTTTGTCTCAGCTAGTTCCTCGATTCTGCTCAATGCTTGTGGTGAATTGTCACTAGGGTATTGACAGAGTTGCTTGCTCTTTCTAGTATAACTCATCTGGTCAATGGTGGGAGGTGGTGGCGACAGTGGCACTCCGCTGGCACCGGCGTTGCTCCTTGTGTTCACCATCTATCATCAATAAATAAGCCTCATAAAAACTCTGTTGGTTAATGACAAGTGACTTCAGAGGATTACTAACTTGTTAGGGTAGATGACTTGATGGAAAAAGAGCAAGAGAAATGAATACCCCCTCTATTTAATCATTAATGTCCTTAAACCTTAGTCCAACGTCTAGATGGTGGTAGACTCGCGTCTACGCCCATCACAATCGTTACAAAAATCCAAATCAAGCATAAGCATAATGACAAACGTATCAAGCACCTAAGGACATGATTCACATAAGACTTGACAGAACTTGGGTTTTGAAAAAGTGAAACTAGACGACCCATATCACATAATCATGGTGGTCTCCTAAGGTTTAACAACAGTTCTAACTAAGCTGCGATCCTACAGTCAACACGGCTCTGATACCAATCTGTCACACCCAGATTTTCACAAAAACCCGAATGTGACCATATGTGTGCCTAGGAAGTCATAGTACACATATAGCGAACAAATATGATAAACAGAGAACATATGCTTGAATAAATTCTTGAATAAAAAGAGTTTTACATCAGAGTGCATTATAAATAAATCTTCTGGAAACTCAGCAGCAGTCTCATGCCCAGCCCAATCTGTTTACCCATCCATGATTTTGTTGAATAAATGACAGTTGTAAGTAAACATTTACTTAGCAAGTATAGCACGGGTATATGAAGGCTCAAAATAAGACTAGACACGGCTTAACTACATTAACATTTTTAGTTGGTTCATTTTATCATTAACCAAGTTACTACAAGTGGATGAAACCCAGTTGCAACCCCAATTAATAAAGTATAAGTGTCATTAAGCATAAATAAACATCATCTTCTAATAAAACAGGATCCATGCCGCTCGTGACACTGAGCAAGGCTATCATGATAGATTTTACACTCTGCAGAGGTTTCGCCCTTTACCCACCAGTCGTGTAAAAGCTCAAACGAACTTTAAACCCCGACCACGTAGATGTGGATCAGACCTCACAAATCACACTTCCAAGGTGTGACCGCATAGGGACGCTGCGAGGCTTTTCACAAGACACCCTAACAAGACAGTGGCCGACTATGGTACAGCACAGGCAGCATGGCCCAGTGTCACACCCCAAAATTTTCAAATTTTGGGATGTGAATTTTTAACGTAATTAATACTATAATTTTCTCAATTTTCTAAAATTTTCCAAGCTTTGTTTAATTTACAGGGAATTTATGATGAAAAAAAGATAAAATATTTACAAAATGTAAATAAATTGTTTTGTACATTGCATTCATGCAGGCTGCATTGAGTTTTGTTTGTGTGTAGTTCAAATGAGAATTTAAATCCAATTTAAATTCGAATTTGAATTGCCTTGTTTTGAGCTTAAGAAAAATTGTTTGGCCCAGAGTTCGATTTCGCACCCTGGACTCTTCCCCCGACCTGCTTTCCCTCTCCCTTCTCTCTTTTCCCCCGAAAGCCCACCGCTCCGCTTGGCCCATCAGCCGCCTCGGCCCAGCCTTTCGCCCGACCCAGCTCCTTTCCGGGCCTGCTTCCCTCTCCCTTCCCTTGCGGCCCAGCCCAGCGCCTTCCCGCGTCGGCCCACTCCCCTCACCAGCCGCGCCACCTCGACCCAACCCCGCCGTCGGCACACCCAGCTGTATCGGCCCAGCCGACCCAGCTCTGCCCCCACTTTCGGCCCGTCGCAGCCCAACCCGAGGCCAGCGCCGCCGCCGTCGGACCTCGGCGTGCGCGCTAAACCCACCTCGCCAACCGAGCTCCCGCTGCGCCTCCTCGGCCCTAGTTAAGTCGCCGTCCCCGCCGATGCTCAGCACCACCACCGCCGAACTCTCTCCCTTCACCTCTGCCCATCGCCGCCCTCTCCTCCTTGCGCACAGCGTCGCCGTCGGCAAGCCAAGCGCCGCCGGCCACCATTGCCTCCGATTCATCGCCTCCGCTGCCGGCCGAGGCAAGCCGCCGCCACCTTGAGCTTCGCGGGGACAAACCTAAGCTCCGCCGCTGCTTCTCATCGTAGTACGGCCACCGGACGAGCCCCCCCACGCGAAAATAATCACCAAATCTTCCGATAGTTGTATCTTTTCAACCGTTGCTCCATTTCCAGCGATTCTTGCTCACGTGACCATCGAACCAAGCCCTATCCTTTAGTGTGCTCCTTTAATTCTTTCCCTTTGATTGGTGTACTGTTCTTAGTGGTATATTGTTTGTTTGCTTGTTTACCTACTAGCTGTGCTCGATGATTGTTGCGAGTAGAGGAACATCGTTCGAGAGATTCAAGATGAAGGACTGAAGACTTTGAGCAGCTATTATACTGGATTAGCGGCAAGTTATAGCACGGACAATCCTTGCTACCTACTCACCTGTATTAAATTATTTCATACATGCATGTGTCTAAATTGATGTACCTATTAAGGTTGTACCTAGTCTTGTTTACCCTATCCTTGTTTACCTCGGGTTTATTGCATATGGGTAGAACTTTGCTAGGCGCAGCTACTGTCACCTTTGTTTAACTGTTAATTTTGACTTAATGGTCCACTTCAAACTTAATGTTAAAATTTGCTTTTTAGCAACATGGATTAGGGAGCTAGAGCATGTGCTGTGTGCTTTGTTCTAGTGTCTCCCTCTAAGGACCGGTTCTTAAAGCGGCAACCCAGGAGCCTATCGCCACCGCCAGAACTATAATGGCTCTGGTCTTGGACAAGTAGCTTGTACGACTCTAGTTTGGCAGTGGTTACCGACGGGCCAACGACGTTGTGGGAGGCAAGGCACGGGGTGTTTACCCGATTCCACCGAGGACGGTAGCCCCGTCGGCTAGGTCTCGTTAGACCCAGTCCCGTGTTGGGAGTCTCAGCGATTGAGAACTCCGCGCGTTGCGCATTGCTGGGGTGGATACCCGCGCTCTGGACGCCATCGACCCCCTTACGGTGGACTCCGTAGGTGTACGTCGATCTCGGTGCCTAAGGACTCACCACCTTGTAGTACCCCAGCGGCTACTGTCTTGTTAGAGTGTCTTGTGAAAAGCCTCGTAGCGTCCCTATGCAGTCACACCTCGGAAGTGTCGATGTGCGTGGTTGGGTGCAGAGTTCCTTTGAACTTTTACGCGACTGGTGGGTAAAGGGCGAAACCTCTGCAGAGTGTAAATCTATCATGATAGCCTTGCTCAGGGTCACGAGCGGCCTGGATCCTTTTTTATTAGAACTTGATGTTTATTAATGCTTAATGACACTTACACTTTATTAATTGGGTTGCAACTGGGATTTCATTCACTTGTAGTAACTTGGATAATGATAAAACGAACCAACTAAAAGTGCTAATGCAGTTAAGCCGTGTCTAGCCTTTTTGAGCCTTCATACACCCGTGCTATACTTGCTAAGTAATTGTTTTACTTACGCTTGCTATTTATTCAACAAAATCCCGGATGGGTAACAGATGAAGTTTCGTGCGGATCTTCCGTACTACTGAGCTGTGGTCAACCAGTCGGTCTCCCTGTGGACTTGAGGCTCTACCTGTCGAGAGAGTTAGACTTCCGCTGTGTTTTAGGTAAACTCTGATGTAAACTATTTTTATTCGAGCATATGTACTCTGTTTTACCATATTTGTAAGCTGTATGTGTTCTGTGGACTTCCTGGGCACACATACAGTAGCATTCGGATTTCTGTGTAAATCCGGGTGTGACACCCAGGCACCGAGATTGACGTACGCCTACGGAGTCACACCATAGGGGGGTCAATGGCGTCCAGAGCGCGGGCATCACACCGAACAATGCGCAACGTGTGGAGTTCCCCGTCGTAGGGACTCCCAGCACGGGACTGTGCCTCACGGGGGCATAGCCGACATATCACCCGTCCTCAGTGGATCAAGACATACTCTCACACATGTTTCCCATAACACCGTAGGCCACTCCGGTAACCACTGGCAAGCTAGAGACGTACATGCTACTTGACCAAGACCAGAGCCATAATAGTTCTAGCGGTGGCAACAGGCTCCTGGGTTGTCGCTTTAAGAACCGAACCTTACGGAGAGACACTAGAGCAAAGCACGAAGCACATGCTCTAGCTTCCTAAACCAAGTTGCTAAAAAGCAAGTTTTATCATTAATGTTGAAGTGAACCATTAAGTCAAAGTTAATACTTAAATAATGGTGATGGTAGCTACGCATAGCAATGATCTACCCATATGCATCAACCCAATGTAAACAAGGATAGGATAATCAAGACTAGGTACAACCTTAATGGTACATCAAATTAGACACATGCATTTATGAAATAATTTAATACAAAGTGGGTAGGTAGCAAGGATTGTCCATGCTATAACTTGCCTTCCTCAAAAGGTGGATGTTGCTGCTGCTGTGAGTCATGTCCCTGGAAGTCCTCCTTATACTCGAAGTCTAATGCGAAAGGTTCACCGACTGTACACGAATCACCACACAAACATCCACGCAAGCAATACATGCAAACAAATAATATTCTATTAGAACAGTATACCAAACAGTAGAAACAGTACAAATAAAGGTTTTAGAAATAATCTACGCTTTACTACGAACACATGAGCGCAAAAATCACACTAATTGGAGCTAAAACAGAAAAGTTATGGCAATTCTAAGTTCCAAGGACCTGCTAGCTAGTTTTTAAAAGTTCTAGGGGCTTATTTGTGAAAACCCAGGGGCTAAAACATAATTATACTTAAAACTATAGGGGCCTACGCGTAAAATCAACCAAACAGGATGGCGGGTTCTATTATTTAAAAGTTCAGGGGGCTTTCCATAAAAATTAGGACCTAATCGTAATTACTTTCTAAAGGCAGTGGACTGCGGGTTGATTTTGGGAAAGCCGAGGGTCTATTTAGCAAAGTTGCCAGGCTGACCGGTAAGTTGCTCGGTATGACTTGGGAAAGGACGCTCGGGAGCCGTTGGATCTGGATCTAACGATCCAGATCGGCCGGGCGAGGGGGAGGGTCGCCGGCGGCAGTGGGGACGGTGGCGGGAGTTCGCCGGAGCAAAGCACAGATCAAGCTAGGGAGCTCCATTTGCTGCGGGGTTTGGCCCTGTGGACTCAGGGGAGCCTGGCGAGTCCACCTGGGTAGCTCAAGTCGAGGGAGAGGTGGTGGTGGTGGCGTGCATCGGCGGCCGGCGGGCTGCCATCTCTGGTGAGGCGGAGCGCGCTCGTCGGGGCGCTCGTCGGGGCTCGGTTAGGGACGTGGTTCGGTGCTACAGGTGTAGGGAGATACGACAAGTGCACTAGGGAGGTCCTGGACGTCGGGGAGGCTGCACAGGCAGCACTCGACGGTGACCGGCGGTCGGCATGCGCCGGCGAGCATGGGCGGCGGGGCTACAGAGCGGGATGGGGTTCGAGAGGAGGCTCACCTTGGCGTGAAGCTAATCCTGCGGTCCAATTGGCCGAAGCGCATCCACAGGAGCCGATCGACGGCGAGGAGGTGAGCTCGGGTAATGGCGGCGCGGGGAGCTTGTAGGGAAGCTTCTGCGGGGTTAAAGGCTTGGTGGAGAGGCTCGGGGTGAGGGATTGGGGCTCCGGGTTGTGGCTTTTATAGCCTGAGGAGGGCTACATTGGCATGCGCACCAAGGGGGTCGGACGGCGGCGGCCAGTGATCCCTTTCCATGCGGGGGGAGGGGGGTGGCTTGCCGTGCATGCGCAGGCCAAGGAATGAAGGAGATCGCGGGGGAAGCTTCGGGGAAGGTCCTGCGAGGGCCCACAGGCACGGGGGCGGGCCAAAGCGGCCGGCCGAGGCGGCGAGACGAGCGCCGGGGAAAGGGGGAGCTCGGGCGGGAGGTAGAAGGGGGATCCGACAGGTGGGGTCCACCTGTCAGCGAGTGGGAGGGAGAGAGGAGGGCTGAGCGGGGTTGGGCCGGCTCATGGGGGAGCAGCTGGGCCGAGCGGGGAGGAGGAGTGTGGGCCGGCTCGGGGAAAGAGAAGGGGAGGGTGCTGGGCTGAGCTGGGAAAAGAGAAGGGGGAGCAGAAGTAGACCGGAGGAAAAGTCTAGGGAGCAAAAAGGAACTCGGGCTAGAACAACTTTTCTAGAGCTCAAAACAAAATGATTCAAATTTGAATTTAAACTGGATTTAAATCCTCATTTGAACCACAAGCAATACAAAAATCAATGCAGCATCATGAATGTAAGAAAAATATTTCTACTCCTTATATTTGATTTTAATATTCATAAATAATTTATTTAACATATATTAATTATGAACAATTTAATAAAAAGCAAATAAATTACTGAAATTTTAAATAGGGCTATTTAGGGTGTTACAGTAAGTAGTTATTGTCTAGTATAGGCGTGGTGCCCAAACTAGATGGTAACCTTGGTTTGCCCTTGAGTCTGCGGAGGTGGTAGCCGTTAGGTGGTGATAGCCCTATACGGCCTACGTAGCCCATCACGTTTGTCTCGGCTTGTAGGATCCCCTAGTGCAGGGTAGATGCCACCCTTCTCATCCCTTTCTGTGTGTCATAGACTCTGCTGTCCCAAAGCTGAGGTAATAGAACTAGGAAAAGAACCATTGACGCCATTCTTCATGCTAGCTGTAATATATGCTGGAGATATCTCAAGGCCGGTGGAAGTATATAGCAATCCTTTTTTGTCTCGTTGTCCTCCCACTAGCTAGACCGCTCTTCTATCTATATCATTTATCCCAGACTTCTTGCGTGTGTCACTGCATATCATTCCTATCCTATCCTTTATCCCCACCTTGTTAGTCGGTACTTTAATTAGTAGTTACATCCTTGTTAATAGTCAATACTCTTTATCCATTGTTTCCCTGAGGAAATAAATACGATACCTAGGAATACTCCCGAGTGAAATGCTACATTGGTATCCATGTGCTTGCGGATTTACATCTGTGTCGTAAGAATACCAATGAACACTCCTTGCACCATTACTGGATTCACAATCCTGATAGTGGACCGTAAGAAGTGTCAACAAGCATTTCTGGCGCCGTTGTCGGGGAAGCAATTGGTGAAAGATATTGATCATTGACATTGGTGTCTACTAATTTAATTTACCACTAGCATTAGCGGGATTACCCCTGTTTGTTTGAGTATATTTCAAACAGGAGAGAAGCAGAGAGCCCAGGGTGCCCGGTCGTGCAGGATCCTTCAATTTCTGCCCCTGTTTACTGTGATGTGTACCGTACGGAAGCTTCAGAAGAAATTCTCACAGGTATGTATTTATATATGAAAAAATATATATTTGTCATAACCATATGCAGAATAGAAGGAAGATCGTCGTCAAGGAAGAAAAAGAAAATCGAATATGACGGACGAACGACGCTGCATCACCGCAATTCCATCTCAAATTGTTGGTAATGGCCAAGAAAAATCAAGGTATGTGAGATAGTCCAACTCTTAGACTTTAAATTTTGAGGACCTACTAGGAGGTAACCTATGCATTATCCCTTTAATTTTTTCATTATCCACTGGAAGTTTGCTTTTAATCATTCAATTTCTATGCCTTCTTTTTGAATGGGTGGCTCCTCAACTTTGAACTGTATTTGGGCATAGTGCCTAGTCTAGATAGGTAGTGAAGTATTTTTGCTGCCTTTTTATTCGATGTTCTTAGTCCAACTCATGGTAGCCCCTATTTTGTGTCGGTGATTCCCAAGCGTGGTTGGTTCACCGTCTATAGGGTTAAATGGGACTGTCTCCGACCGCGTCTTAGAAATGGATGATCAATTTGCGCCATGAGAAACGCCAGGCTTGGAAATTCATGCATTCTATCACCACATTTTTTTTCAAACCCACCGCATGTTTCCCATCTAGCATTCGCATTTATTCGCCCCATCACTTTGCATTGAAAAATAAGAATAATAATAATAAATAAATAAATAAAAGAAAAAAATCGAGCAACAACTAGATTTAGACCAAGGTATGTATGCCTGCAAGCCTTCATCAGAGGCTAGTGGCCAAACTTCACCTAGCCTGGCCAGTTTCCACTCATCTTTGCGCTGTTGCGCAAGAGAGAAGACGTACTGCGCCTCCGCTCCTTTTCCGCTCCACTAGCTTCGTTTGGAACCCTTTATCATCGCATCGATTAGACTCAAGCTAGTTCCGCGACATTCGATGAATTGGCATATTACAGTGCCGAACCCCTTTGCCACACCCACGACCGTGCATCCTTGCACGACAACATCAACACGGAGGACTCAACCAACTACGTGCAGTCACATCGGCGTTACTGTTGCACCAATCCCGAAAGTCTTCATCATCAGATGCCAACGGTGAGCATACTCAGGTACGTGAAAAGATTTTTCTTTTTACCTGAATTAAACAAAGTTCATATGCTCACATTCAATCCCCATTTGAATACCTCTTGATGCTTTCATGCCACCTCTATCTATTTTGGTTTGCTTTCATTTGAATGTATGATCGATAATACATTCATAAGCTCTTTAAATTAAGCATGGTGCTTAGGTTAATTTGCTTTATTTAATCAAATTAGACATGGTGTCAAAATTTGATTAATGAACCTTTAGAGTAATTCTTCCATGGATATTGGTTGTATGTATGGATTAACCCCTGCAGAAAAAAAATCAATTTTGTACGAGAAGTCCCCAAATTCACTTCACACCGGAGATGAGCTAAAGTCGTGGATACATTTGAAGCCCAGGGTGGAGCGATTGTCCCAGGTACGCACATTTTCCTTAGTAAATTACAAATAACCTGGATAGGTCGAAGCAACTCCACCAAAGGCAACACTGGGAAAAAAAATTTCACCGCCACCTACACCAAAAGAATCAGAATAGGGTGGCGGAAGAAAGAAGTTGCATCGTCTGAAACATCCTCTCCAGATCAGACGGTGATAAGGTCAATTGAAGGATGGAGAAGTCCCGCTCATGGACTTAAAACACGAGCTCTCGTTGTGAGGTAAACCGGTATGTACCCCATATTTCCCTGTCCAAAATTTTATTTCCATCATTGAATTTGCATATTCCCCTTTCTATATGTGAATCACCCTTGCATTAGAATTAAGCGAGCAAAAAGAGAATTTTTTGGGCAGTGGGTGGCTCAGCCGATCTCTCTAGTTCGGTCGAGCCTGCCCCTGTGCCCAAATGTGCACTGACCTGTAGGGCTATGACAAGGAAAGTACATTCCTTGAGTACATCTCTCTGAATTCTATGCAATGCTTGATTCACTTGCATGATTAAAAACATAAAAAACAGAACAAAAATATTTCCTTTTTCCTTGATCATTATGCTCTTTCTTGAAAACGATTTGTGGAGGTCTTAACTTACCCCACAAGAAGGACTAACATTTTGTGGAGGTTAAATCCCTACAAGGACGATAAACCCCGAATAACTAAATGCTAAACCTTGATCCCATAGTCCCTCGGCTATTGTCGTTCTAATATTTTGCAGGCATCATCTCGTGGTCTCTATTCCTAAGGATGATCAAGCACATTCGGTACATGAGCATCGGTGAGGCCAGGGACAACTCCCCTACCTCATCACATGTCTCGGCACCGATGAAGGCCAAGCTAGAGATCACTGACATTGATGTTCCAAGCCAAACTTGGGGGAGAGGACCCCCACGAGGTAAGTCTCAACCATGTCATTGCAAGCTGCATCTTTGATCCGTTTTTCTTTCATTTCAGTTTGAATAATAAACACCAAAAATATTTGCTTTCGAATAAATAACTCCCAACTATGCATGGAATGAATCATATGCCTCTCACTTTAGAAATGATGAATAGTTGCTCTGTTATATATCTTGCAAGTACCTTGTTCACAACTTCTTACTCTATTGGTGCTTGAGTTATTTGGCATGGGTGAAATATGAACCTAAAAACCTTGTGGGAGCACATGCTTTATTCCAAGTCTAAGTTGTTGTAAGGAATGATATAGTGAGACTGTGGTTGAGTTCTTGCTTTTGCTCTTAGTACGGTGAAAATCTTGGATGAATTTATTTTCAAAAAAATACTATGAAGTTCCTCATTGGTTGAAACTCCTACCAAAGCCATATGATAAGCTTAGATGAAAAACCTTGATACATATGTTGCTTGTCATCTTAGTGAGCTTTGTCAAATTGTTGTGACCATTGGGTGGAATTTTTCATGCTCTTAAGATCGAGATTCACGGACACACTTCCTTGCAATTCCTACACTGGGAGTTAGCAAATATTTCCATCATCCATCCACCAAATAAATGCTCCATGTTCTATGATTCCCTCTCCAAATATCCTTGATAGAGACATGGGCTATGCAAAAAAAAAGAAATGAAAAAAAGCATGCCAAAGAGCATGGAAAAAAGAAAAAAAGAGAGAGAAAAGCATGCCGAAAGGCATGGCAAAATGAAGAAAAAAAAGATAGCCCATGATCTCAAAATAATTCAAGGAGAGGAAGAATCATCCCAAGAAGTTCCACCATATTCCACTTGACATATTTCACACACTTGCACCTCTCGATCTAAAGGTACGATTTGATCCTTCGAAGGTCCGGTCTTTGACTTAGCAAAATATAAGATGCAAGCATGCCTTCATCCATCTTCCCTACCTGAGCCACACAAAAAAAACTTTAGTAGATTTCAGGATGAAAGAAGGCAAAAGCCTTTGGTGAGGATACAAATACCACTAGAGTGATCGAGTGTGCCAATTGAGGAACTCTGTTTTAATTTTCAAAAAAAAGTTTGAAAAACTACGAGATGGGATCCTGAAAAGAGTAGGAGTGGAATGACACTGAGTCAAACTGTTCAACTTTTCAACCGCCCAAGATAAGGAGATTGCTATACGCCCCATAGGTAAAAAGGTAAGTTATCACTTTACCAATAATTCAAGTATTATACAGTACTAGTTGTGCATATAGAGTACCTGCAAGATACTGACATTGTAGCAACTCCTGATCCACCGAGCCTAAGTCTTTGGCTTTGCTCGAGGATGAGCAAATGTCTAAGCTTGGGGGAGCTTGTTGGTGGTCGTTACGGCCTGATTTCGGCCAACTTTTACCGCCAAAGTCTTGGTAAATAAAAGGCATATAGATATAGTTCCATGTATTACTAGGCTTATACTAATTATTTCCACAAGTCTTGGTGTTTCTAAGTGCTTTGCAGGATTATACCAAAAAACGACATTAAATGGACAATCCGCTGTTTGGGCTAGAAATGAACTTAGAATTATCACGGAAACAAACCATATCAATTGCCGAATTGGAGTTCACCAATGCGAAGAGCCCGTCGAGATGAATCCAACATATATATCATTCACATAATTTGGAGCTCGGATGACGTCAGCACCGGACGTCAGCAATGGGCCCCACACGCAAGGGGTGCTGGCGCGCGCAGGAAGGGAGGTGGCTCCCACGTGGGCTAGGCTTGTGCCCCATGCAACAGCAGCTGCAGCGGCAGTGCAGCGCAGGAAGAACAGCGCTCGCATGCACGTGCCCATGAAGGGAGCAGGCCGGGCCCAGCGGCCACACAACCCATAGAGTGGCAGGCACTCGCGCGCAAGGGTGCGGCACGCACATGCAGGCTAGGCTCACACGCCAGCGGCACAGTAGTGCAAGGCGGTTGGCGCCAAGGACGACAGCGCCTGGGCCCCACGTGCGCATGCAGGAGGCGGCGTCGGCAGGCTCGCATGCAGCCAAGGCGGTGGGAAAAAGGATGCGTGCCGCGCTCCCGTTGGTCGGGAGGTCGTCACGCGGATTGAGCCAGGAGAAAGCACAACAGCTCATGCAAGCCATCTCCCACACTTGGCACCCGGAGAGAGGGTGGAGGGGAATATTCCTCCAGCATATCCACATCCCAAGTCACCTCTCCACTATAAATAGAGACCCATCTCTTCAGTAATAACACACATCACTTGGGAGCAAATCTCCATTACTCTCTTTTAAGATGTAGAGTTAGGCTAGTCTGTTGGGAGTTAGAGTCAGGGTTGAGCTTCGCTCGGGGTTCCGGAGTCGTCTTCTGGAGTTCTGGTAAAGCTCTTGTATTTAATATATTATCTTCGGCAGTTACTTGAGTTATTTATTCTGCATTTATTTCCGGGATAATTGTGGAATGTCTAGCCTTGGTTATATGCTATTGTAGTCTGGCTCTATAAGTTCTCTCCTTAGTTCTTTGTCTCAGCTAGTTCCTCGATTTTGCTCAATGCTTGCGGTGAATTGTCACTAGGGTATTAACTGGGTTGCTTGCTCTTTCTAGTAGAGTAAGTAGTTACTGTCTAGTATAGGCGTGATGCCCAGACTAGATGGTAACCTTGGTTTGCCCCTGAGTCTGCGGAGGTCGTAGTCGTTATGTGGTGACAGCCCTATACGGCCTACGTAGCCCATCACGTTCGTCTCGGCTTGTAGGATCCCCCAGTACAGGGTAGATGCCACCCCTTCTCATCCCTTCCTATGTCGTAGGCTCTGCTGTCCTGAAGCTGAGGTAATAGAACTAGAAAAAGAACCATAGACGTCATTCTTCATGCTAGCTGTAATCTATGCCGGAGATATCTCAAGGCCGGTGGAAGTATATAGAAATCCTTTTTTGTCTCGTCCTCCCACTAGCTAGACCGCTCTTCTATCTATATCATTTATCCCAAACTTCTCCTTGTGTGTGTCATTGCATATCATTCTCATCCTATCCTTTATCCCCGCCTTGTTAGCCTGTATAGTTACATCCTTGTTAATAGTCAATACTCTTTATACATTGTTTCTCTGAGGAAATAAATACGATACCTAGGAATACTCCCGGGTGAAATGCTACATCAGTATCCGTGTGATTGCGGATTTACATTTATGTCATAAGAATACCAATGAACACTCCTTACA
This sequence comes from Echinochloa phyllopogon, assembly GCA_033239725.1. NCBI lineage: Eukaryota > Viridiplantae > Streptophyta > Magnoliopsida > Poales > Poaceae > Echinochloa > Echinochloa phyllopogon. Next base: position 30,412,242 of record BTCW01000014.1, on the reverse strand, counting down.
CCATTACTAGGATTCACAATCCTGATAGTGGACCTAAAGAAGTGTCAACACCCACATCCAGTGCCGCTAGCTCAACTGCTTGCAGCGGCAAAGGGAGCAGAGCAGAGTAAAGGTGGCACACGGCAGCTCATGCTCGAATTTGGTGGAGGCTGATGCGTGGCTGTTTGACTTTTTTCGCGACTGTAACTTAGCACGTTTTCAATTAAGAGAAAGAGCAAGAAGTACATCCTATGCGCTATTGTGAGCGCAGAAGTGCTGGCCAGCGCGAGATCTAGGTACATGAATTACATCGTGATGATTTGGTGACCCGTGGGAATACCCCAAGACTACTGCTATTGGGACAAGAGTACAATAGCCTGCAAAAACCCAATCCCTGATCTCATCACTAATGGCTTGGAGTAGAAAGTCAACAGTCCACAGCAACCATGCAACTAGCACAACCAGGAAGTCAAAGCTCTGGCGTTCGGAACTTCGGAACATTGAACATGTTTTCTCTCAAGATGGGGGTGGTGCGGTTCGACCCGCTGGTTCATCGACCCGGTCCAAAAAAACGATCCTAATGGGCCCCTCTTCTGACCCATCGAGCCAGTCGGGATCAACGGATCGGAATCACTTGAACCTTTGGGTCCAGTGGTTCGATCCACCCCTCCCTTCCGTGTGTGCAGCGGTGGCTGCCGCCGCCGCCCCTCAAAAAAACTCATTGCCGACGCTCTGCCGCCTGCTTGAGTGCTTCTACTCTCGGTGGACACCGCGCCGTGGACGAGTCTGAATATGTTGCTTATATATCAACTCTACGGTCGTAGCTGTACAATCTACGTTGCTTATGCATGCGGACATGTGGAGTATGTGCTGCTGCTAGTCCGAAGGGTTCGATCCATACAAACCAATGGAGCACCGATGCGATAGCTTAGAAGCAAATGGTTAAACCTGTGCCCCGTTACTACCTGACTGGGTCGACGGATCGGTTGCGGTTCGCTCCATGGAGCAACCACGCCCGTCTTGAGTTTTCTCGCAAAAGACCACCATTCTGCCAGGGAGTATTCATTTGGTGAGGGAGCGAGGTTTCGCCAACCACAATCCGAGAGCATCATGAACCATATCTGTCGGCTATAGGAACGTTTGAGAGAGGGTGAGCGTATTTACGGGTTAGGTTAGGGCTAGGTTAGATGGGCTTTGAAGGGGCCTAATTGATTTGGGCCAAACCCATTATATTCCGCGAAATAAATATTTTGTAAAACTTAGAGCAAATGAATTAGACTAATTTACCAGGAATGAATTAGTTAGCAAATAATTAATTCGAGAAGCCGGAAAATAGAGCCGCAATTCAAATTAAGCTCATAGAAATTTAATACAAATGAATTAGACTATTTTCCAAAATCAAATCAATTAGCATAGAATCAATTCAAAAAGTTGGAAAGTTATGTCGTAATTCATTTTATCAATTTCCAGAGCACTCAGAGATTGAGCTGGCTGAAAAGTTAATGGTTCAAGTTAATTGGTTAATTAGCAGGTCGGCAGTGGGCTAAATTAGCAGGCCAATTAGCAGATTGATTGAAGTTTGATAGGATAGTTAGTTGTTAGAGACCAAGTTAGCCCTACAAATTAGTTGTTAGCTTTAGATTTAATTTGAATTTAGAATTCAAATTAAATCACACACAGAGAACCAAGAAACCAATTAAGATCCAAATCACACTAACAATTATTTGTCCTTTTAAAATAAATGTTGATAAATTTTTATTACTAGGAATTTGACAGGGTAATAGAAGTCACTCTTAGGTTTTCTAGCTATAAATCAAGCAATGCATAAAAAAATTTTAAATCTACATTTTTACAAACAATTAACATTCCGGAAAAATGTGGGATGTTACACATATAGTCTTTTATTTTCTTTTATATACTTCAAATCTTCCGATAGTTGTATCTGTTCAACCGCAGCCCTGTTCTCAGCGATTCTTGAGCTCACGTGATGTTGGCGATCGTTACATCACGTTTTTGACCACCAATACTTGAGAATAAAAGATGTTATATGTGACATTCCATGCACTTAGGTTTAATTCTATTGAAGTTCCACGAGTTTTGGTGTGTTTCACCTGTGCAGGTACAATGACAAGAAATACGTGCTATAGGGGTCAGAATTGACCGATTCGGCCGAACGACACGATTCGGCCGGTTATTCCCCTTAGTCGTACACGACGCGAAGCACAACCGGGAGGCCATCCATGTCAGCAGTGACCGAGCGATGACAGTGCAAGCCACATGGACCACTGACACGTCACTTCTGGGTTGAAACAACATGAAGCTAACCATGAGCAAGTCATCCAAAAGGCTTAGTAAGCAAAGGCGGTGCAGGGGGCAGGCCTGGGCCTCCAGACCAGTTTGGCCGAACTGAGGTTGTTCGGCCGAACCGCCCCGAACTACCAATCGCCTCCCAGAAGCAATCTCAGGCATCCAGGAGTTGAGGTGGTGCATTCTGTGGTTCGGCCGAACCGACCTGGTTCGGCCGAACCTAGGGAGTTCGCCCGGATCCCCCGGAGGTACCCCCTGGCTCCCTTGGCCGCCACTCCTCTCCACAGCCTTGGATCACCTATAAATGCGGTGGTATTTCACTTGCATCACACACACTCAAGCCAAGGAGCTCATTCTCCACTTCTTCTAGTAGAGTTAGGATAGTTAGTCTGGGAGTTAGAGTTGAGTCGAGATGTACCTCGGAGGTTCCGGAGTCATCTTCAGAAGCTCTGGTATAAGCTCTTGTAACTTTTCCTTTCCTTTTGTAGACTTTGAGTTATCAATATAGAATATCTTTATCATCTTGTCTTTGTCATTTATAGCTTGCTTCAACTTTATTCTAGTTGCATCTATATCGTGTTTAGACTATAGTCGGTTGTAGTTTTAGTGCTTCTAGATCTTGTTTATGTCTTTGTCTTAGTTCGAACTTCAATCTTGCTCAATATTTGTGGTGAATTGTCACTGGGGTATTGACGAGGTGGCTTGCTCTTGCTAGCAGAGTAAGTAGTTGTTGACTAGTGTAGGAGTGGTTCCTAGACTAGACAGTAACCTTAGTTTGCCCTCGATTCAGCGGAGGTGGTACCCGTTAGGTGGTGACAGCTCTATACGGCCTACGTAGCCCATCATGTTCGTCTCGGCCTGTAGGATCCCAGAGTGCAGGATTGGTGGCACCCCTTCTCATCCCTTTTTGCGTGTCATAGGTTTGGTTGTCCCGAAGCTAAGACATTAGAGTTAACCCTGACCTCCAAGTGCTGGCACCTCAGCCACTGTATCTCTTAACTCGAGTGACATAGATAGATAAAGTACCTAGGAATCCTCTATCTCTTCTCGTTGTCCTCCCAGCTATCTAATCCTTCTCTTTCCTATCCGAGCCCCCTTGAGTTGTGTGTCACGGTATATCCACTCCTATCCTTAACCGTTATCCCCTGTCTTGCTAGTAGTGTACCCTTCTTTGGTAGTCTCAAATATCTGTTTGCTAGTACTCTTGCCAAAGCTTCCCTTCGGAAATATAAATTACGATACATCGGATTACTCCCTGGTGAAGTGCTATAGTGGTAATTATGTGCGCTTGTAGTATATTTATATAATTTACTGAGCCATAAAAAAACCCACTGAAACACTCCTTACCCCAGTACCGAGATTCACAATCCTGATATTGGATCGTAAAAAGTGCCAACAAGCATTTTTGGCGTCGTTATCGGGGAAGCAATTGGCTAGATACTTTTATCTCGAGCTACCTTACTTGAGTATACCGCTACACAAGTGTCACACCCTAAAATTTCCAGATTTTAGGATGTGAATAGTAACTTCAATAATACAAGGATTTTCTCTAATTTTTAAAATTTGTGCGAGATTTATTATAATGTTTAGGGAATTTAGTATAGGAAAAGATTTAATTGCTAAATTAAGTTAAAATAAAGTAGGTCTAAAAAATATGTGTTGCTTGCTATTAGTGCCTTTTTGTGTGCAAAGTTTTCAAAAATGCGTGTAAAAGCCTAATGAGAATTTTCCAGATTTTTCTGAGATTTATTCCTAATTTCTCAGAGCATTCTCCATTTTTTGGGAACATGATAAAATCCTTTTCATGGGCTCCAGATATATTATTTGGGTTCCTCATATCTTTTCTCTGGGATTTTTCCTAGGATTTTTAGAATATTTTTCATGGTTTAAATATGAATTCTAGACTTATTTAGAATTATTTTGTAACTAGGAAATTAATTATTCCAAGAATAAAAATGGGTCTAATCGTTGATAGACCAACCTTGGCCTAGATTCAAATTGGTTTTAGCCTAAATCCATCTCACCATTTTATTGCGCCAAATCTCAAAGCCCATTAGTGCTTTGGGATATCTCTAAAAGCCCATTAGCACTGAAGGGACCAAACCATCGTTTAGTCTCATATTGCTAATAGACATGGAGATGAGGAGTTTTTCTCCCTATATATATGAACCACCTCTTCTCTGGAAAAGGCACACCATAGACTCCTTTATAGGGAGGCCTCTTCGTTTGGGATTCCCTATGGTAGTCTTTTCCCCATATCTTCTGCTAGTGCCCATTCCTCGTCTTGTCAACGCACCGAGCCTTTCATCGTTTTTTGCCTCAAGCTTTTTCAGTAAGACCCTCAACGAATCTTGTAATTTTCTACCATATCCTTTTAGTACTCTTTTACATAAAACCCCCTGCTAGTTTTAAATATCGGAACTCTTGTTTAGTTCATAGTTTTCACGTTTTAACTCCGATTTAATTCGTTCTTGTTGCGTTAGCTTCATATCAACTTAAACTACACCTTAGCACTATTAATTGACATATAAATTATTTCTGAATTTTTTTGTATTAAAGGATTAAATGTTACTCAATCATGTTTTTATACTCAAGTTTTTCATATTGATGTTAATATGATTCAGAAATTATTTGTGCCTTAGCGGCTACTGTCTTATTGTACCTTAGCGGCTACTGTCTTGTTAGGGTGTCTTGTGAAAAGATTCATAGCGTCCCTATGCGGTCACACCTCAGAAGTGTGATTTTGTGAGGTCTTATCCACCTCCGCATGGTTGGGTTTAAAGTTCTTTTAAGCTTTTACGCGACTGGTGGGTAAAGGGCGAAACCTCTGTAGAGTGTAAATCTATCATGATAGCCTTGCTCAGGGTCACGAGCGGCCTGGATCCTTTTTTTGATTAGAAATTGATATTGTTTATGCTTAATGTCACTTACACTTTATTATTTGGGTTTGCAACCGGGTTTTATCCACTTGTAGTAACTTGGATAATGTTAAAATGGATAAACTAAAAGTGCTAATGTAGTTCAGCCGTGTCTAGCCTTATTTTGAGCCTTCATACACCCATGTTATACTTACTAAGTAAATGCTTTACTTATACTTGCCATTTATTCAACAAAATCCCGGATGGGTAAAAGATTGGGCTGTGCATGAGTCTGCTGCTGAGTTTCCAGAAGATCTGCCGTACTGAGTTGTGGTCTCCTAGTCCGAGTCCCTGTGGATTGCGGCTTCACTTAGTTGAAAGTTATTAGACTTCCGGTATATGGTTAGTTTATTTATGTTAAACTCTAATGTAAAACTATTTTCATATTTGTATGCTATATGTGTCATGTGGACTTCCTGGGCACACATATGGCTGCATTCGGGTTTCTGTGTAAACTTGGGTGTGACAAATTGGTATTAGAGCCAACTCTGCGGTTTCACGGGCGCATGGGTCATAGTTGCGCAGGCATGGTGCGCATGGCTGGTGTGGACCCGTGTAGGATCTAGGATTACCGACTAGAGGGGGGGTGAATAGGTGGTTTAAAAACTTCAATCACAACACTAGAGAATTTAATTAGAAACACACGGAGAATTAAATCTCTAGCTAGTCTAAGCCTATGTTGAGGTTGGCAACCTAGGATGATAAGAAACAATTCAAGTTCTATGGAAATAAATTGCTCAAAGTAAAGACTTAATGTATAGAACAATGAACAAAACACAAGTAAGAGACAAGAATTTATCCCGTGGTGTCGATGACTTGCCGGTCACCCGTAATCCACGTTGAGATGGATTCAATGTTCAACCGCTCCTCTATCAAGGCACCGCTTGATCTATGAGCCGGTTAGAACCAATGAACCGCTCCAAATCTCTTTTCACCTGTGTTTCTCTTCACCACTCCGACAAGGTGAGAACAAGACGTCTCCCACCAATCTTCTAAGGCCACTTCACAATCTTCTTGAAGCTCTCAAGGAACCATGAGCTCCAAGCCATCTAGGAGGTGGCAACCTCCAAGAGTAACAAGCCAATGACACTTGCTTGAAGACTCCCTAGTGCCACAAAGCTCAAACTCTTGGTGCAATGCACTAAAATGCTCTCAATCTCACAAAGATGCAACCACTAAGCCAAGTGAGTGAGTGAGAGGTGGGGGAATGCTCAAGTATGTCGAGGAAGCTTTCAAATGTGCCAAGAGAGCTTCCCAAAGCCTGGGGGTCGAGTATTTATATACACAACCCCGAAATCTAACCGTTACGTTCAAACAGCGCAGCTTGTGGACCGTCCGCAGTACAACTGGCGGACCGTCTGCCTCAGAGTTCCAACGGCTAGAACGTGTGTCAGAGTTGTCTCAGAAGTGACTGTTAGAGACTGGCGGATCATCCGCCCAACAGGCGTGGACCGACCTTCTCACAGTTAAAACAACCAGACACAACCACGACTTTTGCCCGTGGACCGTCCGCCTCACAAAAGTCCTCTCAAGCACTTGGAAACGTCTCTGTGTAAACAGTCCGCGAAAATGGTCCGTCTCACAGAATTTTGCCTGCGGATCATCCACCACAACACGCCGGACGGTCCGCCTCACAAAATCCTCCGCGGAGCCATTTGGGACTAAGTTATTTTCACGCGGGTTAATATACAGGCGGACCATCCGCCAAGCTGGACGCCGACTGTCCGGACCCCCCAGACAGTCCGGCCCAAGTGAGGCAGATTGTCCGCCATTAGTTAGAAACCGCTGTTTCCAATTTCTATCTTTCCCACCTTCTTAAACGATGTTAGCCCTTATGCATGCAATGCAATAGTTTGAGCAAAGTGACATTATGGAACCGTCAAGCAAATGATATTGACCCATCTTGATAGTACGGCTATCTAGCCTATAATCCGATCAATATTCATCCACTAAACACCTCTTGACCGGTAAAATCGAAAAGCCCTATCTTATACCTTTGCCTTGAGCTCATTTGAGTCCTTAGCGTACCACATATAGTCATAGCACATTTCTAGGGCTCATCATATCCCGAGGACTAACCTATTCTCATATCTCAATGAAATTGTTAGTCCACCATGATTGTCATTAATTAGCCCTCCCACAAATCTAGCAATAGCAGGCTCCTCACCCTCCTCTATTTGACAACGCAACATACCCATTTGTAATTCCTGATAATATTCTTCTACACTTTTAGCACCATGTCTCAATTGCTGCAACTTATGTAATAGATCACGTGCATAATAGGAAGGAACAAATCTAGCCCGCATGACCCGTTTCAAAGCATCCCAGGTTTGTGGCATGTTATTAGGATGTTTCTTGCCATCTTCTATCCACCAAACAGAAGCAAAATCTGTAAACTCACTAGTAGCAGCCCTAACACGCGTAGCTTCAGGAAATTCATGGCATGCAAATTTTTGATCAACAGCAATCTCCCAAGTAATATAAGCATCAGGATCATATTTACCATCAAAAGGAGGTATCTTAAATTTAATCTTGCTAAAAGCATCATCATTACCGTGTATCTCGCGTCGACGATGACCACCCATACCTCGGCGATTATGACGTAGCCGGCGACGAGCAGGATCTTGGTCATCGACTTCAGTATCCGCACTGTATGCATTGTCGTCAAAACTTTCTTCCTTCTTATCAGTCTTGCTGCCGTCCTTCTTGTCATCTCCATCACGACCGCTAGTGGTTTTAGCATGCATCTCATCAAATCGCCTCAAAAGTGCAGCAAGACTCTTATCCATACGAGCCACTGACGCCTCCATCTTTGTAAGCTTGTTATTGGTCGCGATCTCTGAGGCCTCCAATTGCCCCATCTTCTCATTCGTCACCAGCAAGTCATTATCAATCCCCTCGTTGTGCTTCTTCACCAACCTTTCAAAATGCTGTATGACGCCCTTGGTGCGAGGAGACTGTGGGATCTTGTTACTGGGAGACCCATCACCATCACCTTCTCATCCTGTCATGGTTAAACAAACAGAGGCAACGAGAGAAACATGTGAAGAAATAAAAGCCCTACAACTAATAGGATGTAGCTATTTGTAAGGCGCTCACTCTCAACCTGTGATACAAGCTCTTACCAATTCTTACCTTGCTCGACAGGAGGGCACGGCTACCAACAAGTCTGCAAACCTGGAATGAAGTGTATCGGTGCCGCAGGAACAAGACCTGTAAAGCTGTAGTCGGATATGTGGAGCTATAGGTGGGCTGAAAACAAGGAATAGCTAGCACCACGTTAGTTAAAACAAAGCAAGCTGAATAATCGTTCAACTGCGGTACTGTGCTGGTCCTAGCCTAGACCGTGCTAGAGACGCGAGCCTGGACACTGTTGACGCAAAATCTGCAGTTCGCGCCAAGCACACAGCAAGCCGAATTAGCTAGCTTCAACACGTGGCCCGTGCATATGAATCCGAAAACGTGCCAGTCAGTTTGCCTGAAAACTAACAAAGGGACAAAAACGTTTAGATCAAAACCTGGAACGTGCCGGGTGAGACCAGACAGTTCCATATTTGCGGCATTGAAGCCAATCTCGAGAGACATATAGCTACGGACAAGCTATCTGTCGTTACTCAGAATATCATTCGGCAATCGGTAGAAGCATGTAAGAATCACACTGCCGAACGCACAACATCAGCATGACGTAAGATCGGTCTTTAAATAAACAAAGAGAGCAAAGTATATCCATGACCGATTAACGAGGACAGACGTGTTATGAGAATAAATAAAGGGTGAGGCATGATCATAAATCCGCAGTAAACAAGAATGCATAGGCCGAAAGCAGCACCCGTCAAGCATGATAACGAACAAATTAATCCACCGCATGATACGACTTGTTCGAGACCACACCACCAATCAGATTAGATTAATCCACCACATGATACAATCTAATCGTGAAAGGCTAAAAGCATTCAGTGTTTAATGCGTACCCACGATCATGTTCACTCGTGAGAGTACTGCCGAATCCGGCTGTTCAGCCGAATCAGGGTTCGTGGCAGATAAATAGAGGGTGAGACGCTATCGCGAATTTACATTGAAACAAGAATGCATAGGCCGAAAGCAGCACCCGTCAAGCATGGCAACAAACAAGTTAATCCACCGCATGATACAACTCGTTTGAGGCCACACCACCAATCAGATTAGATCAATCCACCGCATGATACAATCTAATCGTGAAAGGCTAAAAGCATTCATTGTCCACTGCAAACCCACGAACACGTTCACTCGTGAGAGCACTGCCGAATGCGGCTGCTTAGCCGAATCGGGGTCCGCGGCGAAGGAACAAACTTAATCGGTAAAGATAAATCTATCAGATCGAATCGAATTCTAATCCACCGGATGATTAGCTCTAAGACGACCCAAAAACCTGCATCTACCGCATGATACCCGGTTCTGTCAAGATCTACATGATACCAACAAGTTCGAACCCGCGACACGTGGCAACCTAGATCGGTTTCGGACTCGGCTATGAGGGGATAAGTCATTGCATCGTGAAGTAGAGCCGATTCTAGCCGACCTAGATTGGGCAAAGGAGTGTTGTAATGAATCGAACACGAAGGTAAAATCCAGAGCAACACATGGTAACTTAATGAATCTATCAGATCTTGCCAAAATCCAATAGAGCCGATAACTTGTTCCAAGCTAAAACTTAGCCCACCGCATGGCTCATGATCTAGCAATGGAACCTTCCTGAACCAAGGCCTAAATCCACCGCATGATACTAGGCATGATGCAGGGTTGCCGGTACTTACGGAGGTCGACGGATCGATGACTCCTCTCGAAGAACTCGACGACTCGACTAAAGGACTCGATGTTGGCACGGGGCCGGTTTGTTGTATGATTGATTGATTGATTCTTCCCTATTACAGCTGCCATGGGTTTATATTTATACCCAGGTCTTGATACAACTCCTAGTCGGACACGACTACAATACTTGTTTCTAAAAATAAATGACGAATCTTCATGCCCATATTGCGTTCCTTGTTCGAACCGGCCTTTTCCTTATGTTTTTCCACGTCATCACGCCTTCCCGAATGCTACCGCTTTTGCCTGCGGAACTATGCCTCTGCCGAATGACGACGCGTTCCCGACCGCAGAGCGTTATTGCCGAATACTTCAGAGAAAGCCCCTTAGCCGAATGGTATCCTTCCACCAAATCCGGCCCACACGTCAGCCTCTTCCTGGTGCTAAATTTTGGTGTTAACACATGCCCCTTCAATTTCGGGATAAAAGATGCTTTTATCTCGGAATTGACCAGGAATCCCCAACATCTCCAGGCTGAATCCGCTTTGATATCCAAATCCTCAGAGTGCGTTTCCAAACTCAAAACCCTAGTTCGTCGAATCTCTCAAGCTCCAATCTTCAAATGGCGAACCAGGATCAAATTCTTCAAGTAAGTTTTGTTTCCCTCAATCACATTCGGCATTACTCTTTTCGAGCTGCATTTTGAATCTTCGATTTGCTCTTCCTCTGCCCTTGATAGGCTCTGGCCACCGAAATCTTGACCCCCACTGAAGAACAATCCGCATCTTTCTTCCTCGGCCCCTCAGGGAATCCAGATCCCTCCGAAATTATTGCGGCCGAGTCTCAGAGGATTCCTTTCAAAACTTCTCTGATGAGACCTCACGAATGGCAAGATGCATTCAAGAACTGGCCTCTGCCCCCAATCGCTGGCTGGAGAAACTGGTACAAAAGGATTCTTGAAGATAAAAGTCCTCAGACACAGAATTGGGACAGTCTTCGTATTTCTCACTGCTTGGAGCTATCTCTAGCCGAAACACCCAAGAATGAAAATCTCCTGATTGCAGCTTGTCACTTCTGGTCCAATGGCATGAATGCTTTTCTCTTTGGTCACGGACCAATGACTCCAACCCTGGCCGATGTCTACATGATAACCGGCCTGAACATCACAGGGATTACACACCCATACAGGTACAAAGGTTCTTCCAAACAGACAGGGGTGAAGACTGGAGTCGGCTATAAGAGATACATCCAGACTTACATGCATGATGGTCCTCTGACTGACGTTGAATACAGGGCCTTTCTGAATATGTGGCTGTGCAGATTTGTTTTCTGTGGTAAAGCCAATGAGCCAACTCTGAATCACATAGTAATGGCCGAAGACCTGGCTGCAGGCACACTTATCCCTCTCGGGAAATATCTCCTAGGAAGTGTCTATCACATGCTCCATCAGACCATTTATCAGATGCACACCAACAAGAAAATTTCCTGCGTTAATGGTCCCTGGTGGTTCGTCCAGATGTGGCTGCAATTGTACATGCACCAAATTGTCTCCATTGACCTCAACAGCCGACATTTCCCCTCGGTCAATTACCAGGAAGCAGAAGCCCAGAGCACCAAAGGCTGTCAAACCTATGGGGAAGCAGCCTCCACTATTGCTATCAACAAGAGCATTGGAGAACTGTTTGAACTTTTCTTCAAAGGCTTTACCAATCCCCTCTGGTTCCCATACATGGACAATGACAATCTCACTTTCCCTTGTGAATTCAGCTTCGAGACTGGATGCATAGATGCAGAGTCCACAGCAATTTTTAACGCTTTCATTCGGCCTTGCATCTTACCAGCCGAATTTTGTGGAGGAAGGCTGGTTCAAAGTTCATATGAATATTACCAGCCGAATGTAGCCGCCAGGCAACTAGGATGTGGCCAAGTGCCCCCAAGATTATTTCTCCATGAATTCCTCAAGCCTAGGCAGATCATCAAAGACTCCACAGAAACAAGAAGGGTCTTTGATTATAAGTGCTATTCCGCTATTTATCAAATCGAACCTTTCGTGCCAACAGCACTTGCTCATCCCCCCTTCATTCTTTGGTGGCAAGAACTCCATGATCATATCTTCAATGTGCCGGTTCATCCTCTCTGCCTTGAGTTAATGCCTGATTATCAACCGAATTCAGAGGTAAATATGCTTATAATCCATCTGTTTTTCCAATAACATCCCTCTTTCATCGACTTTTGACTCTGTTACTCCGCAGGACATGGTCCCTGCCCCTCTGGCCAGAGCAATTGTATATAACATAACCGGCCCAATATCTATTCTGGGGCATCTCTCTCCTTCTTTAGCTCAAATAATGTCCAGGCCTGCCAGTCTGGATCCAATTCTTGCTGCACCACCTTCTACCAAGAGAAAGATTTCTTCTCTAACTGCCCCTTCAGCTATAAAGAAGAAAAGAACAAGCAGCAAAAGAATTGCACAGGTCAAATTTCTCCTTCCTCGAGAAAAAATGCTAATTTCATTCTGCTCATTTCTGTTCCTTTATGATTTCAGGCCAAATCACAGCAATTGGCCATTAGCACAGAACCTGCTGATGCTTCAGTGATTAGTAAAATTTCTCACCATCTTGTCCTTTAAAACTCTTTTTCATCGGCACTAACTTTCTTTCAGTCACAGAGCAAGCTTCAATGGATCCAATTTCGGAGAGCTCCTCTTTTCATCAAGAACCAGCTTCAGCTCTACCTGATGTACCTCAGCCAGAAGCCTCATCTCCACCAAAGAACCTTCCAAGCTCTCTTCAGCATGACATACAAGAATCTTTGCCTGAGCTTGAGCTGCCCTCTCTCTCCATCCAAGAGGTCAGGAATGAGGTAAAGATGTTTACCCAGTTCTCCCAGCTTTTATCCAATAGACCATCATTAATTCGGCAACAATTCTTTTCCAGGATAAAACAATTTCATCACCCAGCTACTCATTTGCTTTGGACGATCTTGTTGCCGAACAAGGAGAAGAAACTTCCTCTGGTCAAGCCTTATCAGAGGAGAACCAAGCAAAACTGAAGGAAATCCTCTCCTTTCTGCATAAGGACACTCGAGATCAAGTCAACAATGCTGATCTCTTAAGAGACTTGCTTGAATCATTTGATCAAGATCTTCCTGCCGATATCAAGATTTCTTTAGATCCAGTTTCTAGATTGGACGATCATTTTATTGCAGTGAAGCAAGCTCTGAAGAATCAATCTGCTCAACCAGCCTTGGAGCAAAGAAGAACATTGGCCAAGCAATCTGTAAAAGATTTGCACTCTAGAACTCAGAGCAATAAGGAACTGTTAGCTGGCCTACAGGCTGCACTTAAATCAAAAGAGACCAGAAAAGCCGAATTAGAGGCTGAATTGAAAAACTTATCGGCTGAAATAGAAGCTGATAAAAAGAAGATAGCCGAAATTCCTGGTCTGACAGAAAAGTTGCGCAAGGAGGCTTCAGCAGCTCTGAATGAAGAGAAGCAACTCAAAGCCAAACTTTCTGCCCTGGCCAAAACTCAAGAAGCTGACAAGCAGCTATTAGAGAATATCAGCAACATGATCTTGAATGCCAAAAATGTAATTTCAAAGTACTTGGGTGTGTAAATTGTGTCAAATAGTTTGATAGCCGAATGCCTGATCAATTCTACATTTTCCATCATCTTTATTCCGGCTTTGTTTCGTGGTGCATAACTTATTCGGCAACGTTGGCTTCTGCAGTATCAATCTCGAAAAGCTTAGTATAGCCGAATGTGACATCAGCATGAATTCCAAACGACACCGAAACCGTTCGGTTTTGAGAATCCTTTCCACCTTCCGAATTTTCGGGATACGCGCCACGATCTTTGGTCACGATTTCCTCTGCGGGTTCTATAAATAAACATACCGAGTGCCGCTATCTCCTCACCAAGTCTTTTGCCTTCCTCAAACTCTTCTTTTTCCCAAGCACAGTAAACTCAAGAAAACCCCAATGACGAATGGAAGGCGACCGGCTGCCGACGAGCCCGAAGGAAGTCGCGCCGGCGCTCGCCGCAGGTGATTGGCTGCTTGCTTCTCTCTGTTCTTCTCGAGATTTGCCCTCTCCTTGACGAATCTCTTTGTTTTTTCAGGGTAATCCAATGGATTGTCGCCGCTGGTGCGCCAGTTGCGGCTCCAGCCGCTGCTCCTGCGGCGTCCAGCTCTTCGAGTTCGTCCAATCGGACTCTCTCATCGGACGACTCCCGCTACTCAGACGGCGATGCTCGCCGATTCAAGGCGGAGCGCGACGACTCTCGTCGCGAACTGGAGGTCATTTCCAAGCAAGCCGGGATTGCGGACCTCGAATGGAAGGCCGAGCGCAAGCAACTGCTCGAAGTCATCGATGGTAATTTCCATAACTTGTTCAATCCTAATCCCATCTTCCAAATGATATTAATCTGTTATCTCCTTGCAACCTTGCAGCGCGTGATGCTGAACTTGATCGACTGAAGGCGCTAGTGGATGAGCTGGCGAACAAAGTGAACGCCCAAGGAGACATACCCGAGGCTCGCCTTGGCGCGGTGGCAGGCCGCGTCGACGAGGTGGCCCTCCATGGCGTTCGCCTAGGCGTCGCTGTGGGTCTCGTTGCCATGTCGACACACACCGGCACTGACTATTCCAGGATGCCGGTTGGTTTCGCCAACAGCAACCCAGAAGACATCGATGACATCGATGCCTCCATTGATCGTCTTGATGGCCATGGTGCTGCCATTGCCGATTCCATTCATCCCCAGTCTGTTTTGAACAGGCTCTTCCAGTAGTTTGTACTAGGGATTTATGGAATTTCGGCAATAAAACTTATCTTTTGTGATCTTGCATGAACTCCTGATGTAATATATTTTGTGCTAAGGGCAATACATTCAGTACTGGCCATTTTTTCTTCTGTCGGAAATTTTTGTCCTGAAGGCGGCTTCTTCCCGAATGCCGGCTATTTCCATTGTGTCTTAATCAACGATCAATCTCAACGCTAGGATAGTATTTCTTCAAATATCTTCCGTTTATAGCAGCAGTGAATTCTTCTCCCAGTAAAGTTTTCAAAATATATGCATTTCCAGGCACGCATCTAACCACTCTGAAAGGACCTTCCCAATTTGGTGACCACTTACCGAATGTACTGTATTTAGTACCAATCGGCAATATTGCTTTCCAAACTAGATCACCTTCTGCAAATTGCCTGACTTTTACCTTCTTGTTGTAATATTTGGCAACTCGCATCTTGTTCTTCTCAATATTCTCCAATGCTTTGAGACGAATCATATGCAAATCTTCCAATTCGTCCATCATCAAGTTACTGTAATCTTTAGAACTTAAATCTTTCTGCAACTGTATTCTCCTTGACTCTGTTTGTAATTCCCATGGCAAAATGGCATGATGTCCATACACTAGTTCATAAGGAGACGTTTTTGTAGCCCCATGAGGAGCCATTCGGTAAGCCCACAATGCTTCATTGAGTACCGAATGTCACCTCCTTGGCTTTTGATCAATTTTCTTCTGTATGATTTTAATCATGATCTTGTTGGAAGCTTCTGCCTGTCCATTGGCTTGAGCATAATAAGGAGAAGAATTCAGTAATTTTATCCCCATACTTTCAGCAAAATCTCTGAACTCTGAAGATGTAAATTGAGACCCTTGATCTGTGGTAATTGTCTGAGGAATTCCAAATCTGTAAATGATGTGCTCTTTGACAAATTCAATCATATCTTCTGATGCTACCTTTTTCAATGGAATCACCTCAACCCACTTGGTAAAATAATCTGTTGCTAAAAGTACAAACTTATGCCCCTTGCTCGATGGAGGATTTATTTGGCCAATCAAATCTATTCCCCATCCTCTGAATGGCCATGGCTTGATAATGGGATTCAAAGCCGATGCTGGAACTCTCTGAATGTTTCCAAATCTCTGACAGTCTTGACATCCCTTATAATATTCAAAGCAATCTTCCAACATTGTCGGCCAGTAATATCCAGTTCTTCTAATAACCCACTTCATTCGGTAGGCCGATTGATGTGCTCCACACAACCCATCATGTACTTCACTCAACAGCCTTTTTGCTTCTTCATGACTTAAGCAATGTAACAGCACCCCATCCAAGGATTTATAATATAAATTATCATCAAGAAGAACAAACTTTAAAGCTTTATACCTGAGCTTTCTAGAAACCTTTCGGGATGGATTCTCCAGATAATCAACAATTTCTTTTCTCCAATCATCTTCTGCCAGATCACTCCCGAAAGCATATACATTATTAGCAAAAACTTCCTGAAGC
This sequence comes from Echinochloa phyllopogon, assembly GCA_033239725.1. NCBI lineage: Eukaryota > Viridiplantae > Streptophyta > Magnoliopsida > Poales > Poaceae > Echinochloa > Echinochloa phyllopogon. Next base: position 30,395,959 of record BTCW01000014.1, on the reverse strand, counting down.
TCTTTATAACTCGAAGCACTTTGAGCCAATCTGTTTGCCCCTTCATTGTCTTTTCTAGGAATATGCCGCAGAATTACCGACTGAAACTCCTTTAAGATTTGCTTGCATTCTCCATAGTAATTCCTTAAGACATCGTTTCTGCACTCATATTCGCCATTCAGTTGCCTTATGACCAATTCTGAATCTCCAAAAATTTCAACTGCAATGGCCTTTGCTTCTCTCAAGTATTGAAGTCCTCTGAGCAACGCTTCATACTCAGCTTGATTATTAGTGACAGTAGGTTGAATAGGAATAGCAAATTCAAATACCTCTCCTCTGGGTGAAATTAACAAAATACCTACTCCACCACCTTTGTCACATGAAGAGCCATCGAAGAATAATACCCAAGGAGCAATTTCAAGCGAATTAACTGATAAATCACGATGCTCAGTAATGAAATCAGCAATAATCTGTCCTTTAACAGCCTTTGCCGATTCAAACCTTAACTCAAATTCAGACAAAGCTAAAATCCATTTGCCAATCCTTCCGTTCAAAATCGGCATAGACAACATGTGTTTTATCACATCAAACTTTGAATACACAATGCATTCGGCATGTAGTAAGTAGTGCCGAAATTTTGTACAGGAGTAGTAAACACATAAACAAAGCTTCTCAGTAGCCGAATACCTCGTTTCGGGATCAAGCAACTTTCGGCTAAGGTATGCAACTACCCTTTCCTTTCCCTCGAATTCTTGAATAAGGGCCGATCCAATAGTTTGGGCATCGGCCGCCACGTACAACTTGAAAGGCTTGTTCAATTGTGGAGGCACCAATACTGGTGGCTTCTTCATGTACTCTTTTATTTCATCAAAAGCCTTCTATTGTTCGTCACCCCAAACAAACTTTTGATCCTTTTTTATTTTCAATAGTGAGGAAAAGGGCAACACCTTCTGTGACAAGTTTGATATGAATCTTCTCACAAAATTTATCTTGCCAAGCAGTGATTGTAACTCTTTAAGATTAGTTGGAGGAACAATTTCATCAATTGCCTTCATGATTTTCTTGCCAACTCCTATTCCTCCTTCATGTATCAAAAATCCCAGAAACTCTCCAGCCGAAACTCCAAAAGCACACTTGTTCGGGTTCATTTTAAGCCCATGCTTCCTGGTGCATTCTAGAGTTTTCCTTATGTCAGCCAAATGAGACTCATGATCCAATGACTTGATCACTACATCATCAATATATATTTCCACAATTTTGCCGATCAACTCATGAAAAATATAATTCATAGCCCTTTGATAAGTTGCACCGGCATTTTTCAATCCAAAGGTCATGACAACCCACTCAAACAACCCTATGTGTCCAGGACATCTGAAAGCTGTCTTTACTATATCTTCTAATGCCATAAAAATCTGATTGTATCCTGCATTACCATCCATGAAACTAATCACTTTATATCCAGCAGCAGCATCAACCAACGAATCAGCAATAGGCATCGGATATCCATCCATGGGTGTAGCTCTGTTCAGATCTCTAAAGTCTATGCAAACTCTCATCTTCCCATTTTTCTTGTACACAGGAACAATATTAGAGATCCATTCTGCATATCTGCACGGCCGAATAAAGTTTGCTGCTATTAATCTTTCCACTTCTTTCTTCACATCGGCCAACACTTCATCCTTGTAGATTTTTCGGGGTGGTTGCTTGTAAGGCCTGTAACCAGGTTTGATCGGCAACCGATGTTCAACAATAGAACGGTCTAGACCGGGCATCTCCGAATATTCCCAAGCAAAGCAGTCCTTGTATTCTTTTAACAATGTCACCAACTTTTCTTTGAAAACCGAACTCAAGTTAGCACTGATAAATGTCGGCCTTGGCTTGTCACCATCTCCAATGTCCACTTCTTCCAATTTATCGGCCGATACAAATCCACGTCCTAATTTTCCATCAGTTCCATCAATTGGATTATCCATTAAAAATTGCTAAAAGAGCCGACTGCTTTGATCGGCTGTTGATCACTGCTGACTGGCTCAACAGGACCTTCTCCCCAGTCCTTACCTGAGAAGCAATCTATGCCTTGATATTCCCAGAAGGCCGGTTCCACATTAGCCACGCTAATTGAATCATCTGCTGGGACAATTTCCACTTCATCATCTATCCACTGAATAAGCTGTTGATGCATAGTAGATGGAATACAGCAATTCGCATGAATCCAATCCCTTCCAAGTAGCAAGCTGTATGCCCCTTTGCCTTCAATAACAAAGAAGGTTGTAAGCAGAATCTTGGATCCAATCATCAGATCTACATGTACACATCCTTTGGTGTCCGAAGGATTTCCAGCAAAATCATTCAACACTATGCTTGTTGGCGTTAAATCTCCAGGGCTCATGCCAAGTTTCCTGAATGTATTGTATGGCATCACATTAACAGCAGCTCCACCATCAACAAACATCTTCGTTAGTGGCTTCCCGTTGACATATCCTCTTAAGTACAGTGGCTTCATGTGCCGATTCTGGACTGGCTTCTCGAAAATAGCTTGTTTATTCAATACCAATTGTGCCATTAACCCATATTGTTCGGCTTCATCCACTTCTGACAATATCTCTTCCTGTACAATTTGATTAGCTGGAGCCATGAATTCATTCGGCAAGAAACATACCATGCATGTAGGAGCCGAATGACCCGATTCGTCAGGCCTGTCTTTTGGACGCCATATCGATTTCATCCTGGTTCCTGCTTGCTTCAATTCTTGATTCCTCAGGCGTTGGACTCTTCTCTTCTGGCTCCTTCTTAAACCAGGTGGACACCACTGTCCTTTCTGCCAAACATACTCACGATCTTCTTCTTCATGATCAATCCATCTATAATCAGCATGTCTTTTCATTGGTTGATCATCAAAACGCCGATCATCACTAGGATGCATCCTGCCAATTCTTTCATGGACAGATCGGCGATTGACAGTTTCCTGCCTATATTCATCATACCTATCATTGCATTCAGGACAATTATTCCATGTGGGAAGCTTCAAACCTTCGTTCCAACAGTGTCTGAAGAATGCACACCCCCAATGCGCACGTTCCTGCTCTCGGATAAATTCCTTTTGTTCTTCCCCAAACCTTTCTTCTTCGCGCCTTCTTTTCCCCTCCTCGTATTCACGTCTCTGGTAGTGCTCTTTTTCTTGCTGACGCTGCCACTTATTGAGGAGAATACGCGATGTGACTCTGGGTTTAGAAGAATTCCCAATTTCAAATTGGCTAATCGGGAAGCGAGGTCTCTCCTCGCGAATCTGTTCGATCGTGATTTGCCGATTAGGATCTACTGAGCCACTCTGCTTCGCTTTCTTTGACGTCAGGACTCTCATATTTTCCTTTTCTCCAGATTCGGCAGTACTCACCATATTGATTGAGAACCCAACCATGTTCTGAGGAAACGGGTTACTGTCCAACTTCATCTTATTGTCGAATTTCAAATGCCCTTCTTGGATAGCTTTCTGAATCCTCACTCTAAAAACCCTGCATTCATTGATGGAATGAGAATTTCTATCATGGAATCCACAGTACCTCTTATCTTTCACTCCATCAGGCCGAAGCATAGAATGCCCCTCTGGTAGCTTGATTCGGCCTTCCTTTACAAGATAATCAAATAATTTATCTGCCTTAGTTACATCAAAATCATAGGTGCCCTTATTCTGTTTAATCCACCTCTAATTCACCATGACTGGTTCTTTACTCCACACTATCTCTGCTACAGCTATCTCCCCACTGTCTTCATACTCATCCCCTTGATCTGCTCTTTCAAGGAATTGGTTATATATGTCAGCCACATCATTATTTTTAGTAAATCTGGCATCTTTCTTGAAACCGTATGCCTGGTTACTCATTAAGGCCAATCTGTGTGACAACTGGCCCAGATCATCGAACTCCATCCCGAATAGCTTTTCCCGAATGGCAGGCAGCATGCCAGCTACAGCCATACCAGCTAGCTGGTCATCAGGTATGTTCAGAGAAAAGCACATGCTCTTTGTTTCCCTAAATCTCCTGAGGAACTCCGTAGGTGTTTCATTATTCCTCTGCCTTAAGCTGGTCAAATCAACCAACTTTTTCTCGGTACTGCCAATGTAGTAATGAGCATGGAATTTCTGCTCCAGGTCTTTCCAAGTACAAATCGACTGAGCAGGCAAGGAAGCAAACCATGTAAAAGCTGGACCCGTCAGTGACAAAGGAAAGTATCTGATTCTGAAAGCCTCATCTGCCGAAGCTTCTCCAAGCTGCATCAGATATCGAGCTATATGCTCCACAGTGCTAGTATCATCTTGTCCTGAGAATTTAGTAAACTCTGTAGGCACCTTGACTCTATTCGGCAATGATACCCTTTGGTACCATTCTGGGAAAGGAGACGAGTACATGTACCCCTGATTTTTAGGCTTCAGATCGAATTGATTTTGCAATACATCGGTCATTTTTTGCACCATGAGGTCAATACTGGTATCTTGATTCCCTGGTCTTCCAGCAAGCATGCCTGCAGTACCAACATACCCAGGATTCGGGAGAGCGTCGATAGCATTGTAATCCATAAACTCTGAATATCCGTTTCCATACATGTCCCTTTGCAGCCTGTTGTTCAGAGGGGATATCTTATAAGCAGAAGCAGGTGGATTTCCCGTGGTGCCGAATGCCATATCACCATATGTACGAGGTTTCGGCAATGCATGCTGAAGCTCTTGCTGAATCGGCTGTCCATTCGCGTCTTTGGTTCCAGAAGCTTCAGTTGCTTCAGTACCTTTACCATGACGTTTCGGAACCGATGCTTGAACATTGAAATATGTTGGTCCACCAAGTTGCCCATGCACTTGCTCAAAAGGCTTATCCACGTGCTGACCAAAGATGTTGACCAGTATGAGCCGAAAACTGTTCAGGAATGCAGCATTATGATTGGTCATTGTTTCTCCTAAAGCCTTGTACAACAAGCTAGAGAACTTCTCCCTTTCTTCATCTTCAGTAAGATCAGATTGTCCTGGCAAAAGAACTCTTGGCAAATCTGACTTGAGAAACGGTACACCACTCCTGTTCTTAGCAAAAGACAGCAAGCATTTCTTGATGAACTGATCTGCAGCAGTCTTCACCATTTGTTGGTGTTCATCAGACAATTCTTCAAAAGTGACATCCAGAATATCTTTTAATTCAGGCATCTTTGATGCTATGGTCCCACCGGGCGTGCCAAAAAGTGTGTTGACGCAAAATCTGCAGTTCGCGCCAAACACACAGCAAGCCGAATTAGCTAGCTTCAACACGTGGCCCGTGCGTATGAATCCGAAAACGTGCCAGTCAGTTTGCCTGAAAACTAACAAAGGGACAAAAACGTTTAGATCAAAACCTGGAACGTGCCGGGTGAGACCAGACAGTTCCATATTTGCGGCATTGAAGCCAATCTCGAGAGACATATAGCTACGGACAAGCTATCTGTCGTTACTCAGAATATCATTCGGCAATCGGTAGAAGCATGTAAGAATCACACTGCCGAACGCACAACATCAGCATGACGTAAGATCGGTCTTTAAATAAACAAAGAGAGCAAAGTATATCCATGACCGATTAACGAGGACAGACGTGTTATGAGAATAAATAAAGGGTGAGGCATGATCATAAATCCGCAGTAAACAAGAATGCATAGGCCGAAAGCAGCACCCGTCAAGCATGATAACGAACAAATTAATCCACCGCATGATACGACTTGTTCGAGACCACACCACCAATCAGATTAGATTAATCCACCGCATGATACAATCTAATCGTGAAAGGCTAAAAGCATTCAGTGTTTAATGCGTACCCACGATCATGTTCACTCGTGAGAGTACTGCCGAATCCGGCTGTTCAGCCGAATCAGGGTTCGTGGCAGATAAATAGAGGGTGAGACGCTATCGCGAATTTACATTGAAACAAGAATGCATAGGCCGAAAGCAGCACCCGTCAAGCATGGCAACAAACAAGTTAATCCACCGCATGATACAACTCGTTTGAGGCCACACCACCAATCAGATTAGATCAATCCACCGCATGATACAATCTAATCGTGAAAGGCTAAAAGCATTCATTGTCCACTGCAAACCCACGAACACGTTCACTCGTGAGAGCACTGCCGAATGCGGCTGCTTAGCCGAATCGGGGTCCGCGGCGAAGGAACAAACTTAATCGGTAAAGATAAATCTATCAGATCGAATCGAATTCTAATCCACCGGATGATTAGCTCTAAGACGACCCAAAAACCTGCATCTACCGCATGATACCCGGTTCTGTCAAGATCTACATGATACCAACAAGTTCGAACCCGCGACACGTGGCAACCTAGATCGGTTTCGGACTCGGCTATGAGGGGATAAGTCATTGCATCGTGAAGTAGAGCCGATTCTAGCCGACCTAGATTGGGCAAAGGAGTGTTGTAATGAATCGAACACGAAGGTAAAATCCAGAGCAACACATGGTAACTTAATGAATCTATCAGATCTTGCCAAAATCCAATAGAGCCGATAACTTGTTCCAAGCTAAAACTTAGCCCACCGCATGGCTCATGATCTAGCAATGGAACCTTCCTGAACCAAGGCCTAAATCCACCGCATGATACTAGGCATGATGCAGGGTTGCCGGTACTTACGGAGGTCGACGGATCGATGACTCCTCTCGAAGAACTCGACGACTCGACTAAAGGACTCGATGTTGGCACGGGGCCGGTTTGTTGTATGATTGATTGATTGATTCTTCCCTATTACAGCTGCCATGGGTTTATATTTATACCCAGGTCTTGATACAACTCCTAGTCGGACACGACTACAATACTTGTTTCTAAAAATAAATGACGAATCTTCGTGCCCATATTGCGTTCCTTGTTCGAACCGGCCTTTTCCTTATGTTTTTCCACGTCATCACGCCTTCCCGAATGCTACCGCTTTTGCCTGCGGAACTATGCCTCTGCCGAATGACGACGCGTTCCCGACCGCAGAGCGTTATTGCCGAATACTTCAGAGAAAGCCCCTTAGCCGAATGGTATCCTTCCACCAAATCCGGCCCACACGTCAGCCTCTTCCTGGTGCTAAATTTTGGTGTTAACAGACACAAAGGAAGTCACAACGCACCACCGAAAAGCAATCACAATGATCAGCCCCTTTCTTTCTTCTTTTTCTTTTGCTTTTTTTTCTATTTTTTATCTGTTTTTTTTTTCAGGGGTCCTAAAAACTGAATATATGAACAAAGAGGATCCCAAATAGCCAATCACCACATAAACTCTCTCTCTCTAGAGTGAGGCGAACTGATCTGTTTTATGCACAATCTTGGAGAGGTCGAGTATGAATATGAAGTACTGTTGCCTTCCCGGAACATGACAATATATAAGCACAAAACAACAGCTTCACGGTAAGGTAACACGAAGCAGCAAGCAACTCGGACTCCGAAACCGATTGCAACTCGAATTGCAACTTGATGTGGGCATTCGGTTTGGTCTTCCTTTTCTCGCAGTTAGCCGATTCCTGGTCGGATTGGATCACCAATGAGTACTCAAATTCGCCCAACACAGGAACCAATAGGTAGCATATAGCCGTGACCGAAACGTGACAAGAACTCGAAACTCTAAACGACCAGAACTAAGACCAGCAACTCGACACGACCGATGCAACCGAAAACTCAACAAGCCCTAACTAAGCAGTACTAACAAGGCTCAAAGGGTTTATAGGATCACGGTAAACTAATCTACTAATTTTTTTGGCTTTTGTGTACTGTAGAAAAAAATAGGGGGAAGGATTGGAATCTCTCACCGAACAACCTTACTCTGATTACCAACTGATGGGAACCCGCTAGGGTTTATGCCCGATCTTTCGATGAGGGGCATGGGGGATAACTCGATTGGAGGAGAAGACGTTGACGGCCCGACTACAGCCTTCCAAAGACTGCGCCTTAGCAACCGATACACCACCTCCTATGGATGCCGTGATCATGTGGAAGCACGTCACCCGATCCTGTCCTGCAAGAAATCGAAGAACTAGCAAGAACAAGTATCGAACAAGTACAAAAATTACTAGATGGGAATGAAGTGTTCAATCTCAAACTCAATCACAAATGAAGTGGGGTTCTGAAAACTCGAAGACGGGCGGCTGGACCAGCACGCGCGCTTACAAGCAAGTAGCAATGGCTAAACTTGATCTAAACAAAACCCGAGTGTTCTTGGTGGTGGCTAAGGGGTATAAAACAAGTGAGGATGACCACAGGGGTGCTGGGGTCGTGCTCCAACCCTAGGATGCGTCCATAGTGGACTCTACATGATACACGGCCCATTGGGCCAAAATAAGATGGCGCAGCATCATGGGCAGAAAACATCTCGGAGCAAATAGACGATTCTGGACAACTCCGAAGAGATATGGACGTGCGGTCAGATCCGTTGGAAAGAAGACTTGATAAGCTTTGCGTGAAGTACTTGAATGCCCCAATCCGAGTTTGTATGCGACCGTGGTGTCCATCACAATTTGATGTTTTTCTGCAGTCCGAATCCAGCCCGCGTGAACCCTTTTCGTTCTCGATCCTCTCCATGATTCCTAAGCAAAACAAGAGTGCACGGGTCTCCACAGTCTAAATATGATGAACATGAACTCAGGAGTGAACTCACCTGATGATTAAGTTGTCTAGCACGAGCACGGGTAATAGGACCGGCAATAATAGGAGAAGATGGCGTGGTTGTATCGTTGGCGGTGATGTCCTCATCACTACTTCTAATTACACATATGCTTGAGAGTTTATTCCTGAGAAACTTGTCATGACTAGTAATGTCTTATAGAATTTTGAGTCCCCAAAGATGATCATGTTGCCCCAGGTCCATTGCAAGCAAATGTATCATCAGAGTGTAGTAGAAGTCCTCATGCTTTGGTGATACCCTAAAAAAAGAGAAGAAAAAAATAACGGACTCATGAAAGTCCAAATGAAAAAATGGAGATAAGAAATTCCCAAAAAGGGAAGAGAAAAGAAAAGGGGTCACGAGGCTGAGGACCGACATGAACTCTTCATCCTTAACTTGCAATTCGACCGAGGGTGATGATGAGAGCTCCGGGAACCAATCTTCGACTTGACAGAAGTACATGGCTTGACAAGATCACCACCTGAGAGGCAAAGAGAAAATATGAAAGATAGTGGGTGAAAAGGAGTGAATCAAGAGAGCCAAGAGTATCAGGGATGAAAGGATAATGAACATTTATTTGAAAACCAAAAAAACCCCGAATGCAGATTGATCAAGAGGGCCTTGTTGTAAGAGCCATTTCGTCCATCAACTGCCCAAGATCTAGGGAGTAGCCACTTCAAATACACAGGTATGAAGAAAAGTTTGGAATATTCAAAATGCAACTGTTCATGTCATTAAAGAACCCTTATCTTAGTCTTGCTCTTATTTCAAATTCTTTACTCGGGACGAGGAAAGATCTAAGTTTGGGGGAGCTTGTTGGCGGTCGTTACGGCCTGTTTTCCGACCTCCAACCAAGTATAAAATAAACACAATGGAATCACACACCATAGCTATAGGGTTGATTTCTGATCATTTCCACAAGTTTTGTTGTTTATTCGATTCCAGGAGGCATATGACTAAAGTTGAGGCAAAAAGCACATGGAAGTGATGAGTTCGGCCGAATCCCGAGATTCGACCGAACTCCATCCTTGAACCCGGGACGCATCACGACATGAAGACATATAACCGAGCAGAACCCCGAGCGTGGATGGACCGCCACGGCTACCTTCAACACAAACCCAGTGAACTAGAGGCCCGAATCCAACCCGATCAAGACCCACCAGTCAACCAGAGGCCTCCAACTCAGCCCAAGACAAGGAGCCGACCTACAAACCGACTTGCAACCGACCTAGGAGCTAGATCAACATGTGGGGGAGCAAAGGCGGTACAGAGGTCGGTTCGGCCGAACACGTGGCATTCGGCCGAACCCCTAAATTCAGCCAAATCCCCCAGTTCGGCCAAACTGGGGGGGGACCGCCTCTAGCTTGCGTGCATGCCACTCTGCATCCCACCGACTTGATCCACCTATAAATGAAGGTCCTCGGCTCCTGCACAAGACACACAAGAAGAGAAGAGTCCACTAGCGAAGCGCTGCCACTATTATACTTAGAAAATAGGGAGAGGGGAGAGGTGAGCGTGTCGGAGAGGAGCCGGAGTGTCGGCCCCTCTTCTCCACCTGTACCTCTATGGATGCGGCTCTGCTTCGAGTAACATCCAGGTCGTGTCTGGTAACTCTTGTACCTCTCTCTGATTAATTGAGCATTCATTTCTACTTTTTTATGCTTGTTCGTTCCTCGTTCACTGCTTAGTTGATTGGTATAATTGTATACTGGTTGCTTGGCTTGGGTGCCTATCTTTAGTATACGGGGTAGGTACTAGCCGACTAGTGTAAGCGCGGTGCTTAGACTTGATGTTAGCTTGGATTATCCCTGAGTTGGCGGAGGTGGTAGTCGTTAGGTGGTGACAGCCCTATACGGCCTTTGTAACCCATCACGCCTGGCTCGGCCTGCAGGATCCCCAAACGTGCAGGGTTGGTGATAGCCCTTCTCATCCCTTTATGTGTATCGCCGGTTCTGTGTCCCGACACAAGCATCTATCTGTAGTACCTGGCTGGTTAGTTAATCAAAGGAGATTCAGGTTCTGGACTCGTACCTTCTCTACCCTCCTATCACTTCTCTCTCTTCTTCTCTGTGTCATCCACTTCACCATACCATCCTTGGACAACTTAGTTTAGATTCGGTTCACTTCTCGTTCCTCGTGGAAATCGATACCTTGGAATACTCCCGGGTGAAAGCTACATCGGTATCCATCCGCTTGCGGATTTATTTGTAGGCCGTATGGAGTGCCAACAGAGACCAGTTGCTCATTGTCTTGAGAAGAATCATTTATGTTTGAATTACCATTTTCTTGATTTTGAGATGATGATGCATTCACTTGAGTCGAGATAATTGGTTCTTCATCAACATCTTCTTCTTATTCTTCTTCCTCTTGTCTTGGTCGAATATCACCAATATCCATATTCTTCATGGCTTCCCTTAGACCATCAACTCTCACATCATCCAAGTTATCCTTTTCATCTTGAGAGCCATTTGTTTCATCAAATTGAACATCATAAGCTTCTTCAACAAATCCCTTGGATTTATTGTAAATTCTATAGGCCTTGCTACAAGATGAATACCCAAGGAAGAACCCTTCATCACTCTTGCTTTGGAACTTGAATAACCGAGAACCTTTCCTCAAGATATAACATTTACACCCAAACACCCGAAAATATGAGATATTGAGCTTTCTTCCAACAAGCAATTCATAAGGGGTCTTGTTTAAGAACCCATAACAATATAATCTATTTGAAGAATGACAAGAGGTGTTGATAGCCTCAGCCCAAAAAAAATCAGACACATTATATTTGGCTAGCATTGATCTTGCCATTTCAATCAATGTCATATTCTTTCTCTCAACCAATCCATTTTGCTACGGTGTATATGTGGTTGAGAATTCATACTTGATTCCCTTTTCATTGCAAAACTCTTCCACATGAGTGTTCTTGAATTCACTACCATTGTCACTTCTAACTTTCTTCAATTTTTGCTCAACCTCGTTTTCACCTCTAGTAACAAAGTTCTTAAATATGTCACATGCATCGGCTTTATCATGAATAAAGAATACCCATGTGAATCTTGAGAAATAATCCACAATCACAAGACAATAACTATTGCCACCAATACTTCTATATGTTGTGGTCCCAAATAAGTCCATATGCAATAATTCAAAATGTCTTGTGGTGGACATGAAACTCTTGGTTGGATGAGAGTTGGCTACTTGTTTGCCGGCTTGACAAGCACTACACAATTTGTCCTTTTCAAATTTTATATCTTTCAAACCAACAACTAGATCATGCTTAATCAATCGATTGAGTTGTCTCATTCCAACGTGACCTAGCCTTCTATGCCATAACCAACCCATAGAGGCTTTAGAGAATAAGCAAGTCGAAAGATTTGCCTCTTTAGATGAGAAATCCACTAGATATAAGCTATCATGTCGAAATCCTTTGAAAATTGTTTCCTTGTCATCAAGAGAGGTTACTACAAATTCATTGCTAGTAAAAGAGCATCTATATCCATTATCACAAAGTTGAGCAATAGATAATAGATTGAAATTCAATGAATCAACTAGCAAGACATTGGATAATAATTATGAGAGATAGATACATCACCAATGTCTTTAACACATCCCTTGCTATCATCTCCAAAAGTGATATTACAAAAGTCGGAGATATCTTCTTCAAGACATGAGAATATATTCTTTTCTCCGGTCATGTCATTTGTGCAACCACTATCAATTACCCAATGTATTCCTCCGGCTTTGTAATTCACCTACACAAGAAAATCACTTCCTATTAGGTACCCAACTTTTCTTGGGTCCTTCAATGTTAGTGATCAAAACCCTTTTTACTAGTGCAAGAGCTTGTGCTTGTGCTACAAGAGATGTTAGTTGAACAAGACACACACGTTTTGCATTTATCATTTTCAACAATAGATTTTCCTTTGGCCTCTTGCATAAGGAGTGAGTTGTGAGCTTCTTTAAGCTCCTCATGCTTTCCTTTGAGAATTCCGCATGAAGTGTTGAGAGTGTTATGGGATTCTTTTAGGTTAGCATGAGAAGTCTTTAGCTCCTCATAGGAATTTTGGAGTGAAATATTTTTCAACTCCATATCCTTCAACTTTGCTCTTTCCTTGTGCAATTTTTCATCGGATTTAATAAGCAAGTTAACTAGATCTTCATAAGAAAATTTATTATCCTCACAAACATCATCATCATCATCATCTTATTCATCATTATCAAATGTTACCTTTGATTCACCCCTTGCCATGAGACAATATGGTTTAGAGAAAAGTGAAGGATCTTCCTTGATCGCAATCTCGGCAAGACTCTTTGATGGCTTGTTGTCATCTTCATCATCACTTGCATCAGAATCCCATTCAACAAAATATGCTTGTCCATTCTTCTCCTTGTAGTACTTCTTATTTTTGTTCTACTCACTTTTCTTGTCTTTGTTCTTGTGATTTTTTCCTTCTTTCTTGTTTGGACAATTGATTGATATATGTCAAATTTCTCCACAAGTGAAGCATTCTTTTCCTTCAAAAGGATTCTTGTTTGAGAATTGATTATTCTTCCCAAATCTCTTCTTCTCAAGAACCTTTTTAAGTCCTCTAACAATGAGAGCCATCTCCTCATCCGAGTCTTCATCAATTTCTTCATGTTTCTCTTCTTCTTGAGTGGCTTTGGCCTTGAGAGCAATATTCTTCTTCTCTTCACTTGTTGATTGGTCATGAGCTTCTTTTTGAGATTGCTTGAATATGTCATGTGTGAGCACTTCACCAAGAACCTCCATAGGTGTCATGATATTCAAGTTCTCTCTCACAAGCAATGTCACAATTGTTTCATATTTCTCCGAGAGACATCTAAGGAACTTGTGAGAAAAATCTTGATCGGGTCCATCAAATTCAAGACATTTGAGCTCATTCACAATGTCATTCAACCGATTGAACATGGTTGAGATGTATTCATCCTTCTTCATAGTGAACTCATTGAATTTACCCTTGAATATATAGAGCTTGGCTTCTTTGACCGAGGATGTTCCTTCATAGATTTCTGCAAGCTTGTTCCAAACATCCTTGACAATCGTGATACCCTTGACACGATTGAATTGATCAAGTGATAAACCCTCATACAAGATGCACAATGCTTCCTCATCGAGATCTTCATTCTATAGATCTTGTGTTATCTTGTGATTTTTATCTAAAATGATAAACCCATTTTCAATAATGTTCCAAATTTTTCTACCGGTTGTCCTCAAGTAGCTTGTCATTCTAGTTTTCCAATAATCATAATTCTCCCTATCAAAGTAAGGTGTCTTCCTTTGCTTCATTTTGCTTTCTCTAGCCATTTTAATCCCACTCCGAGATGGTCAAATCCCTTGATTAAGGAGTACTTAGCTCTGATACCACTTGTAGGATCTAGGATTATCGACTAGAGGGGGGTGAATAGGCGGTTTAAAAACTTCAATCAGAACACTAGAGAATTTAATTAGAAACACATGGAGAATTAAATCTCTAGCTAGTCTAAGCCTATGTTGAGGTTGGCAACCTAGAATGACAAGAAACAATTCAAGTTCTATGGAAATAAATTGCTCAAAGTAAAGACTTAATTTATAGAATAATGAACAAAACACAAGTAAGGGACAAGAATTTATTCCGTGGTGTTGATGACTTGCCGGTCACTCCTAATCCACGTTGAGATGGATTCAATGTTCAACCGCTCCTCTATGAAGTCACCGCTTGATCTATGAGTCAGTTAGAACCAATGAACTGGTCCAAATCTCTTTTCACTAGTGTTGCTCATCAGAACTCCGGCAAGGTGAGCACAAGACCTCTCACACCAATCTTCCAAGGCCACTTCACCATCTTTTTGAAGCGCTCAAGGAACCACGGGCTCCAAGCCGTCTAGGAGGCGGCAAACCTCCAAGAGTAACAAGCCAATGACGCTTGCTTGAAGACTCCCTAGTGCCACAAAGCTCAAACTCTTGATGCAATGCACTAGAATGCTCTCAATCTCACAAAGATGCAACCACTAAGACAAGTGAGTGAGAGAGAGGTGGAGGAATGCTCAAGTATGTCAAGGAAGCTTTCAAATGTGCCAAGAGAGCTTCCAAAAGCCCGGGGGTGGAGTATTTATACATACAACCTCGAAATCTAGCCGTTACGTTCAAACAACGCAGCTGGCGGACCGTCCGCAGTACAACTGGCAGACCGTCCGCCTCAAAGTTCCAACGGCTAGAACGTGTGTCAGAGGTGTGTCAGAAGTGACCGTTAGAGACTGGCAGACCGTCCGCCCAATAGGCGCGGACCGTCAGCCTCACACTTCAAACAACCAGACACAACCACGACTTTTGCCCGCAGACTGTCCGCCTCACAAAAGTCCTCTCAAGAGCTTGGAAACGTCTCTGTGTAAACAGTCCGCGAAAACAGTTCGCCTCACAAAATTTTGCCTGCGGGCCGTCCGCCACAACACATCGGACGGTCTGCCTCACAAAATCCTCCACGGAGCCATTTGGGACTAAGTTATTTTCACGCGAGTTAATATGCCGCTGTTTCCAAATTCTATCTTTCCCACCTTCTCAAACGATATTAGCCCTTATGCGCTGGCACTGGGCACATGGACGTGGCCGGAGGGGACGTTCCTGGCCTGGGGTTGACCAACAAGGGCGTCGGCCTTCTAAGGGGGTGAGTATGTGACAGCCTCGTTGGACTTCTAAGGGGGTTAGTATGTGACAGCCTAGGGCTTAATAGGATTGACATGAATACTCGTACCAACAAGTTGCAACTTCTTTTCCAGAAGCTGATCTCGAAAGAACTCCGGGGTTAAGTGTGCTTGGCTTGGAGCAATTTATGGATGGCTGACCGACCGGGAAGTTCTTCCCGGGTGCGCACGAGTGAGGACAAAGTGCGCAGAAAACACTTGTGTTGGTCTGTGAGGACAGTCTTGAGGTCCTAGAGGGCTGCCAAGTGTAGGCGGGCTCGGCCTCGGGGAGGCGGGATGTTACAATAGTGCCCACGCTTCACCTGGCCTGGCCAGTTTTTCTCATCTTTGCGTTGTTGTGCAAGAGAGGAGACGTACTCTACGCCTCCGTGACTTTGCCGCTCCACTAGCTTGTTTTGGGATCCATTGCTTCAACAATCGTATACGAGCTGGTTCCGCGGCATTACACTAGTTGGCATGTTCGAGTGCCGATCCCCTCTGCCACACCCATGTCCGTGTCTTTTTACATGGCGACATCAATATGGAGGAGGATTCAGCCAACTACGTGGAGTCACGTCGGCGTAGTGCCACCAGCGTTGCATCGATTCCGAAAGTCTTCATCATCAGACGCCGACGGTCAGCATACCCAGTTACGTGTAAAGGTTTTGGCTTTTTACCTGAATTAAAGGAAAGTTCACCAGTTTCCATATACTTATCTCCATGTGAATATTTCTTGATGCTTCATGCTTCCTTTATTTGTTTTGGTTTGCTTTGGTTTGAATGTAATCTTGCGAGTACATTCATGAGCTCTTTAAATTAAGCATGGTGCTTAGGTTAATTAGCTTGCTTTAATCAAATTAGACATGGTGTCAATTTTGACTAAAGAACCTTTAGAGCAATACTTGTATAGATATTGGTTGTATGTATGGAGTAACCCCTGTAGAAAAAATCATCAAATTTGAATGGGAAGTCCCCAAATTCACTTCACACCGAGATGAGCCACGACCATGGATACATTGAAGCCCAGGGTGGAATAATGTTCTCAGGTATGCACAATTCGTAGTACAATTACAAATAAGCTGGAATTGGAAGTTGCATCGTCCGAAGCATCCTCTCCAGATTGAACGGTGACAAGAACTAAGAAAGGCGAAGTCCTGCTCACGGACTTCAAACACGAGCTCTCGCCGCGAGGTAAACCGGTATGTATCCCATATTTCCCTTTCTAAGATTTCATTTCCCTTCCCAAATTTGAATCACCCTTGCATTAGAATTAAGAGAAGAAAAAAAGAAAGTCCTTCGGGGCAGTGGGTTGTTTAGCTGATCTCTTGAGTTCGGTCGAACCTACCCTGTGTCCAAAGGTGCACTAACCTGCAGGGTTATGTCAAGGAAAGGCCAGAGCAGTACATTTAGCCAGGTACACCATTCATTTCTAAACCATTTCACCCTGTGCCAAAAACTCCATTTGCAACATCCTTTCACCCAGCACTCAAAGCATGCACACCCATCCATCCAGAGCAAAAATTCGTGCAAACCTCATACCTGGTCAGTTCGGCCAAGGGTTTCACCCTTGACCGATCCTATCCTACACCTTCTACCATGAAATTTGGTGAACCGGCACAAAAGCATGGTCTCCACCAATCTACATAGCTGCACGCTTCATTCCATCACAATCATGGCAGAATGAGAGTGGTGTGATCACTTGATTCTTTGGTCGTAGCATCCAACACATCCTATCCACCAAATCCACCAAAGTTCCTGTCCACGATTTATGTTGAGCACGTCTGCCTGGGGGTACCCCAGAGAGTAGATTCATGGGTCTCACCGAGTTCTAGGAATGATAGTGCACGAACAACACAAAGATTTAGACAGGTTCGGACCGCGAGTAGAGTAATACCCTACATCATGTATGTTTGATTGTATTGCACATGAGTTGAGTTATTTTCAGGGGGTCCCTACTCCGCTTTATATATCCGGGGAGTAGAATTAGAAGTTGGTTACATGATCCTAGTCGTATACAAGAGGGAGTACTACAATATGGTACTTTGGCGAGTCTCCTAACAATACACGACTAGTCTTTCCAATCAACTACTCTGTCTTGCACCATAGCCGACTGGTTTAAAGTAGTCGGGTCAAACCTTCCCTACCGAGTGGTTTAATCCTGTGGATGAGTCGACCTCTCAGAGCTTGGTCTCGAGCCCCCGAGCTTTCGCAACCCTAGTACACTACACCACTATTTTTCTTCTTTAGTGAATTCGAGAGAAACCAAGGGAATAACTCACAGCGTCACCATGGGCAAGAAACAAGGAGCAGTGAAGAAAACCGATGACGTTGGATCTGCCCAGACGCAGGAGAAGAAGTCTACAAGGAAGAAGGTGTCATTGATAGATCCTAATACAAGGATCAACTTAAAAGATCCTCCTTGACCTGCTAACGCTTGGAAGCAATGTACAGCCTCCACCGATGATCTCAAAAATCTGGTGGAACAAGGTTTGCTCCTTTCTCAAGAGACTTTGGAGTGGAAATCGTGGATGAAGCAACCCTTCCCAACAGAGAATAATGAAGAGATTCCCCTCTTTCTTTCTTTCTTTCTGTGAGCGAGGAGTAGGGTTGCCGCTTTCTCCTTTCATGAAAGAATTTCTTACTTTTACAAACTGCAACTCCTTCAACTCAACCCAAACGAAATTCTCTATATTTCTGTCTTTGTCCACGCCTGTGAGGCATTCCTAGGTATCAAACCAAGCCTATCCTTGTTCCACGCATTGTATCATATGAAACCTAAGCCCAACCTTCAGCGCACAGAAGTAGTCGGAGGAGCCGGAATTCAATTTCGCCAAAACATGTGAGCTAAGTGGTTTGACGTGCCCATCATGGACTCCTGTGGGGACTGGAAAGCCAAATGGTTTACCATTGGTGAGTTGATTTAGTTATCTATACTTTGCATCGATGAAATATCATATTTGTTTTATAGACCATCTCCCGTGTCATTTTAATACACCATGGCCGAAGAAGAAGGCGTAGCGGACTCGGATGCCGACATAGCAGCCACAGACCCGAAACAAGGAGATCTCAAGGGTAAGTCCCTTTGTGCCTAGCCCTTTATTTATTGATGATTATCCTAACATACGAGTGACAAATCCTGATAACTCACAACCGCCGCAAAAAATCCTATGGGGAATTTCAAACCAGAGAGTTCAAGGGAGACCCCGATAATTCCTTCCAGTGCCAAGAGGAAGCGATCGAGCTACTCATTTGTAAGCCACTCAAAACCAGTCTCAGATTTTGCTCCACCTGAAGCGCATCCTACTGAACAAGGCAGAATGCCCAAGCATGCCTTCATGCTGCAAGGCTCATCCACGACTAGTGCCATGACGAGTCGAACAACTGGAAGCACCACGAGTTCAAAGCGGAACCTACCCATCCTGAAGAAGTTTAGTTTCCAACCTTTGACTGCCCTGACACCTCACGTAGAGTAAGTAAAGAAATAACACTAGTCTTTGTTGAATAGTTGTATTGCTGTCAAGTGGTCAAAATATAATCTATTTCTTGTCTTTCAACAGATCTCCAACCAAGGCCTTCATAAAGGCGATACAAGACGATGATGTAGAAAAACAATCCGCTGTAGTAGAGGAGATTACCAAAGATCAATCAATGGCAGCTAGGGTTGAAGAAACCACCAAGGCCACTCTAGCAATTGAGGTTAGTGCTGATGAAGCTGGCGGAAAGCCTGAAGCCGAAGTGAGTATGAAGGACACTGTGGAGCCGACTGCTTTAACAGAGGCTTAAAAATCGGTTGTACCCATGGAAGTTGACAGGAACATCAAAGAAGATCCGTCAAGCATAGATGAAGAGCCCATGACCGTCGTGCCACCGTCAACCACAGAGGTGATCACACCTTCTACTGCAAAGGTACGCTAGATAGCAGGGTTCACTGAATCGAATCCTCCTTATTTGAATTATATTTAGTACTTTTTTACAATCATAACCTGCAACCTACAAAATTCGCAGTCTGGTGGAACAGAGGATGCTGAGACAGCTAACAAAAATGTTGGCGAAGGAACTTCCCACAATGTAAGTAGTCTCTATAGAAGCATATAAAATTATTTGCAAGAAAAAGTAGTTTTGTTAATAACTACATAATCCTGTTATAGGTTGAGGTTGCAATAATGGAACCAGTAGATGAAGCTGCACAACTCAGGAATCATCTGCAAATTGCCCTGGTAAGGACTCATAACCTGAAATGTGTTAGGCGATCGCGTAAAGTATTCAATAATAAATGTGCCTTAATTGCACGCTCTCATAGACCTGGTTGAAAAACCAGGCGATGCTAAATTGGTAGCGTGAATTGAGGAGCTGGAGGCGGATCTGGCCGGTTTGTTCAAGCAACGCGCGGAGATGCAACTAGAGCATTAAAAAGCAATTGACAACCTCCATGTGCAACTCCAGGCTCTTGGCGAAGAATGATCTAGGCTAGATGCCCGCTGCAGTAGCTTGGTGAAGGAAAACACTAGTAAGTACTCTTTTCTAGTTTAATTTGTGTTCCTTGAGTAGTCACTGGTTAAGTTGTTGTGCTTAACAACACTGCATATGGAGCAGGACTAAAAAAGGATTTGAAGGAAGAGAAGGATAACGCTGCTTCGTGGTGCAAGCTCTCACAATCCTAGGCGGATGAAATTACTCAGCTCAAGTGAACCATAAAGGAAAAGGATAAAGACTTCACTGAAGAGCACAAGATCCACCAGGATTGGGAAAGCCAAACCGGGCAAGCTATGAAGCTTGCGCAGTCCATGTAGGAAGAAGTTGATGCCTTGCTGGCTGAAAAGAAAAATATGGAAGAAGCCATTGAACCAATCCTAGGGATGTTAACTCTAGAATGCGCAGAGGCAAACAACCAAACGCTCTTGGATCGACTGCATCAGGTGCCGGAGCAAGTGTCAAAGTTTTGCAAATCAACTCTGAAGGAATATACCAACAGACTGTTAGCTTTGGTAAAGGCGCATAATCCTGATGCCAAGCTAGAGATAAGGTATCTGCCTCCTGGCGCAACGAAAGAACAATATGAAGAACTGGTGGCCGAGACCGAGCCTATGGCCAACGAGTTTATCAGCTCTTTAGAGCAGTAATAGAGGAGCAGTTGTAGTCCCTATAATTTGCTACTTTTAAGTAGGCTTTAAGTTGTACTACCGTGAAGGTAATTGGTGGTTTTTGCTACTGTTAAGTTGTCGCTATTTTAATGTCGCTGTTTAAGCAATCACTGTTGAAGCACTACTTTTTTAAATAGTTTACTATCCACAAAGTACTGGTATATTTTCTGGAAGCATCAGACTGTACTTGTGTTGAGTACTTGTAGTACTACTACTTGTGGTCGTGATAGTGTTCAACTAGTCTCCTTGTAGCAAACGTAGAATATGTTAGTCTCGGTAAGACTCAGTAGACTGCTAGGGCAAGTCTATAGTACTGCTTTAATTGTTTATAATTTTGTGCGTGTCACGTCAGAGTACTTTTGTACTCGAGGTCTGGGTACTTTTAAAGCATTATCTGTTGTAACAGATTTTGTCTATGTTAGTATTGTTAAGACATGATTGGTTGCTAGTGAAGAGCCATCGCACTACTTAGAGTAGTTTTGTGCTATTTGCACGAAAGAGCAATACTAATGTACCCTATGCATATCCGAGGTAAGACTCTCATGAGTTCATGTAATGCATAATTAAGGAGTCTGATGTAGTCGACAGAGGACACAGAGCATAACAAAACCTTAACCTTCCATTGAAGGGAGGATATCAAAGAAACGAGACTAGCGCTTACGACCGTGTATTAGTTGGGGTAGCTCTACCAAGACTTCTAAGGCTTAGCGCCGCTTTTTAATAAAAGCAGTCTTGGCTTCTATGAATAGAGTGAAAACTACCCTGGGCCTAGGCTTTTTAAGCGGCAAGCTGTACACAGGGTATCTCCAATGGGAGTATAGTTAAGTGGTGAAAGGTACACTGCAATTTTTAATTAACAATGAAACCATAACTTTATTGATCTTGTAATCATCGAGAATACATTGGAGTTGTTACATAAAACTATTTTACGGGTAGAATTTCCTCAGATGCTCGACGTTCCAAAGATTGTGTAGGTCTTTGCCTTCTTGAGTCTGGAGGCGATATGTTCCATCCCCAATAACTTGCTTGACGAGGAACGGCTCCTCCCCACGTGACATAAGCTTGTGTAGGCCGTCGGTCTTCTGCATGCGTCGCAATACCAAGTCTCCTATGACAAAGGAACGAAGCTAGACAGAGCGTTGGTGGTAGCGTCGTAAGCCTTCGATATAGTGAGTATTCTGGATAATAGCCGCCACTCGGGCTTCTTCGGCACCGTCGACATCTTGGAACCTTTCCTGCTGAGCAACTTGTTCATCGTAGTTTTCCAGTCGCGGGGCTTCCCAAAGGAGATCAGTAGGTAAGACTGCTTCAGACCCGTAGACCAGTAAATATGGTGACTATCCAGTTTCACGGCTTGGCTGTGTGCGTAGACCCCAAAGTACTGCTGGCAGCTCCTTGGCCCATTTGTTGTCGTATTTCTTCAGAGGACAATAGAGTCTGGGCTTTAGCCCTTGTAGCAACAAGCCATTGGCCTTCTCGACTTGTCCATTGGCACGTGGATGAGCGACCGAAGCATATTGTGTCTCGATCGAGTACCTAGCACAATATTTTTGGAATTCTTCACTTGTGAAAGCCAAGTCTGTTATGATCTCGTGAGGTACGCCAAATCTCTGGACAACTCCATCGAAAAATTTAATCAGGTTTTCTGCCCGCGTGTTTACCAGAGGCTGAGCTTCAATCCATTTGGTGAACTTGTCGATGGCTACAACAAGCCACTCAAAACCACCCGGAGCTTTAGCTAGAGGGCCCGCGAGATCGAGACCCCAACACGCAAAGGGCCAGGATAGCGGGATCGTGTTGAGTTCATGAGTCGGGACATGGGCTTGTCGGGTGAAGAATTGGCAACTTTTGCACTTTTTGACGATGTCTTCTGCATCCGCCTTGGCTGATGGCCAGTAGAAACCAGCTCCGTAGGCCTTCCCAACCAGAGTGCGAGAAGCTGCGTGGTTACTGCAGATGCCTCCATGAATTTTTTCTAGCAGTGCTCTTCCACGATCAGTCGTGATGCACTTCATCAGAACGCTGACCGAAGCCCCACGTCGATAAAGCGTATTGTCCACTACTACATAGTTCGCGGCTCTGCGTCTAATGCGTATTTGTGCTTTCTCATCGTCTGGAAGTTTATGGTCCCTTAGATACTTGATAAACAGAGTCATCCAATCGGAGTCGATGATCATGATTTGTAGGTCTGGCTGTGGGTGAGCTAGAGTGGCCTCCTAATGGATGGCTAATGCAGTTCGTGAACGAAGATCTCCGCTCGAACATCCGCGCATTTTGAACCTAGCTTCGATAAAGCATCAGCAGCAACATTGTAGACACGGACGACATGATGAAACACTAGGCCATAGAAGTGGCGCTCAAGTTTACAGACTTCCTTGACGTAGGCATCCATCGTTTCTTTAGAGCAGTCCCAGTCCTTGTTGACTTGGTTAATGGCAACGGTGGAATCTCCATACATGCGTAGATGTTTGATACCAAGAGATGCGGCTAGGCGGAGCCCGTGCAGCATGGCTTCGTATTCTGCTTCGTTGTTCATAACTTTCAAGAGAATCTGCAAAACATACTTGAGTTGGTCACCTTTGGGAGATATAAGTAACACACCCGCTCCTCCACCTTCCAACTTCAGCGACCCATCAAAATACAGAATCCAATGCTCCGGGTGAGTAGGTGCCCTGGAATACTAGATCTCCATCCACTCGACCGTGAAATCTACAAGGGCCTGTGACTTGATGGCCGTCTGGGGAGCGAAGTCAAGGTTGTACGCAGCTATCTCCGCCTTCCATTTGCATATACGTCCAGTCGCATCAGGATTGTAAATGATTTCGCCTAAGGGAAACTTAGTCACCACAGTTATGTGGAAGGCCTACAAATAATGCCTTAGCTTCCTTGAGGTGATAAAGATCACGTAGAGTAACTTTTGTACTTGTGGGTAGCATATCTTGGAGTCGGAGAGTACTTCGCTGATGTAGTATACTGTTGGCACTTCTTACGATCCAATATATGGATTGTGAATCTAGGTACTGGGGTAAGGAGTGTTTCAGTGGTTTTTCTTATGGCTTAGTAAAATATATAAATATTCTGCAAGTGCACGGAATTACCGTTGTAACACTTCATCAGGGAGTAATCCGAGGTATCGTAATATATATTTCCGCAGGGAAGCTTTGGCAAGATTACTAGCAAACAGATATTCGAGACTATTAGAGAAAGGTACACTACTAGCCAGACAGGGGATAAATGGTATTGGATAGGAGTGGTTATACCGTGACACACAGCTGAAGGGTGGCTCAAATAGGAAAGAGAAGGAATAGATAGTTGGGAGGACAACGAGAAGAGATAGAGGAATCCTGGGTACTTTATCTACCTATGTCACTCGGGCTTAGAGATTTAGTGGCTGAAGAGCTAGTACTCATAGATTAGGGTTAACTCTAATGTCTTAGCGTCGGGACAATAGAACCTATGACACGCAGAAAGGGATGAGAAGGGGTGCCACCAATCCTACACTCTGGGATCGTGCAGGCCACGACGAACGTGATCGACTACGTAGGCCGTATAGGGCTGTCACCACCTAACGGCTACCACCTCCGTAGTCGTGGGGACAAACTAAGGCCACTCCCACACTAGTCAACAACTACTAACTCCGCTAGCAAGAGCAAGCAACCTTGTCAATACCCCAGTGACAATTCACCACAAGTATTGAGCAAGATCGAAGAACCAGCTAAGACAAAGACTTAATCAAGATCTAGAAGCACTAGAGCTACAACTAACTATAGTCTAAACATGATATAGATGCAACTAGAATAAACTAGAAGCAAGCTATAAATGACAAGGGCAAAGTGATAAAGATAACTGCAGTGATAACTCAAAGTCTAACAATAGAAAAAGGGAAAGATACAAGAGCTTATACCAGAGCTTCTGAAGACGACTTCGGAACCTCTGAGGCACAGCTCGACTCAACTCTAACTCCCAACTAAACTATCCTAACTCTACTAGAAAGAAGTGGAATGAGAGCTCCTTGGCTTGAGTGTGTGTGTGTGTGTTACAAGTGAAATGCCATTGCAATTATAGGTGAACTAGGACGGTGGAGAGGAGTGGCGGCCAAGGGAACTAGGAGGGTACCCCCTGGTGATTCGGCCAATTTGCCCGGGTTCGGGCGAATCCGAGGATTCCGCCGAACCCTTGGATGCACCGCCATTTGCTCCCACGGCCTGGATTTGCCCCCCTTGGTCGGTTCTGGTGCTGGGGTCAGTTCGGGCGAATTGGGAGATTCGGCCGAACCGGGCCTGGCCCGTGGCCGGCCTCCCCAGCACCGCCTTTGGTCTTGGACCCCCCCCTGGGCTGGCTTCTGATGATGGTCTTCGTGTTGATCTGGCCCTGGATGAGGTGGCGGTCACCCACGTGTCATGCATCGTCATCTGCTTGGTCATTGTTGACATGGACGACTCCCGATGTTGTGCACGACTAAGGGGGGTAACCGGCCGAACGGAGTCGTTCGGCCGAATCGGTCAATTCCGACCCCTATAGCACATATTTCTCATTGTTGTACTTGCACAAGTGTAACTCACGAAAACTCATGGAACTCTGTTAGAAATAAACCTTAGTACATGGAATGTCACATATATCCTCTTTTATTCCCGAGTGTTGGTGGTCGAAAACGTGCCGTAACGACCGCCAACAAGCTCCCCCAAGCTTAGACCTTTGCTCGTCCTCGAGCAAAGATAAAGACTTAGGCTCGGTGGATCAGGAGTTGCTACAATGTGAATTTTCTTGCAGGTAACTTTATAAACAACTAGTACTCAAAAATACTCGAATCATTGGCAAAGTTTAACTCACCATTTTACCTATGGGGCTTATAGCAATCTCCTTGTCTTAGGCGGTTGAAAGGTTGAACAGCTTAACTCATTTTTTTATTCCACTCATACTCTTTTCAGGGTCCCATCTCGGAGTTTCCACAATTTTCGAAAATTTAAATTTGTTCCTCAATTGGTACACTCGATCGCTCAAGTGGTGTTTGTATCCTCACCAAAGGCTTGTGCCTTCTTTCATCCTAAAATCTAACAAAGCTTTTTGTGTGGCTCAGGGACAAAGGATGAAGGCCTACTTGCATCTTATATTTTGCTAAGTCAAAGACCGGATTTTTGGGGAACCAAATCACACCTTTAGATCGAGAAGTGCAAGTGTGTGGAATATGTGGAGTGGAATGTGTAATGCGGTGGAACTCCTTGGGATGATTCTTCCTCCCCTTGACTTATTTTAGAGAACATGGGCTATCTTTTTTTGCTCATATTTTTTTGCCATGCCACTTGGCATGCTTTTCTTATTTCTTATTTTTGCCATGCTCTTTGGCATGCTTTTCTTTTTTTTCTTTCTTTTTGCCATGTTCTTTGGCATGCTTTTCTTTTTGCATAGCCAATGTCTCTATTCTAGGGTATTTGGAGAGGAGATCATAGAACATGGAGTATTTATTTTGTGGATGGATGATGGCAATATTTGCTAACTCCCAGTGTAGGAATTGCAAGTGAGAGTGGTGTGTATGTGAATCTCGATCTTAGAAGCATGAAGGTTTCACCCAGAGGTCACAACAATTTGACAAAGCTCACTAAGACAACAAGCAGCATATGAGTAGAAATTTTTGACTAAGCTTAGCATATGGCTTTGGTAGGTATTTTTGACCAATGAGGAACTTTATTTTATTTTGAAAGCAAAAGACATGTGAGATATTCACCATACTAAGAGCAAAAGCAAGAACTCAACCAAATCTCACTATATCATTCCTCACAACAACTTAGACTTGGAATAAAGCATGTGCTCCCACGAGGTTTACAGGTTCATTTTACTCATGCCAAATAACTCAAGTACTATAAAGTGACTAGTTGAAAACAAGGCACTTGCAAAATTGATGAAAGAGCAACAATTCATCATTTCCAAGGTGAGAGGCATATGGTTCATTCCATGCATAGTTGGGAGTTATTTTATTTTTGGTGTTTTCATTTTAAGGTGGAAATAAAATGGAAAGGGAAATGGCAAATCCTGATGGGGGTCCTCCCCCAAGCTTGGATTCTTCACTGGTAGGATCTAAACTTCGAAAAGTATTGTGACATTTGATCTATCTGCTGCTGGACGTCATACCGTAGAGAGTCCAGCACACCGCTATTCTCTTGGTGATACTAAGAATGGCGTGCCAGGGTGTCTTCAATGCTCCGTGTACGGTCGTCGAGGAGGTCGACTCGGTCGGAGATGTAAGACAACTCTCGACCGATGTCGTAGCCACTGGGTGCAGTGAATCGTGCGGACTGAGAGTGCCCAGGGAAGTATGGTCGGGAGGCACTACCGTACGCTCCTCCGTACCATCCCTGGGAGTACTCTGAGTCCGTACTCGGAGCATAGTCCTAGTAGACTGAGGCGAAGTAGTCTGGGTCCTGGGGTTGTCTAGAGCCTCCTACTCTAGACGTCCCAGAACCTCCGTATGCATCGTAAGCTGCCTCGAATGCAGACGTGTGTCGATGTGGCTGTGTCGGTGAAGTTTCTGGTTCTTGAGCGGTGAAAAGCCCGGCGTCACGCCTGGGTTGCCCCTGGGTAAATGGCCCCTCTCCTGCAACACTGTACCGAGCCGGCTCTCTCCGAGGAGGAGAGTCATCCGCCTCGGTACTCAACCGGAGTGTTAAGTTCTTAGCGGTATACAACCTCAGTCCTGCACAAGGCAATGGCACCTCGGTTGTATAACCATGTTAGATCATAACCAGCATTGCATCGGGCCCCCGTTGTATCATGTGGCCTTGCACAAAGTGCTCAGCATCCATGAAGGGTCGCGCTTTCTCTAAGTACGCAAGTTGGGCGCCCTCCAGAACGCCCAACTGGTTAGCAAGGCGGGTGACTAGAGAAGTCACCGCCACACTACCGACGCGAGAGTGATGAGACATCCAATGGGCAACCAAATCTTTTACCGGAGAAACAACAACTCGTTTAACCATGGCGTATAAGGACAAATCAAAACGTGGAAACATCTTCATAGCCATCCGCCGATGCATGACACGCAAGGTGGAGTTATGAATATTGTTAGTGCGTGGTGCAGAACAATAGGTGCTTCCCGAAATCTTTTTCCAGAACCCGTCCCGACTGAAACTTTTCAAAGTTTTGGCAGGCTCCAAAGAACAATGACTAGCAAAACCCAGAGCCGTACTCAAATCCCTCCAAGAGTAGGAATACTCTTGGTTGAAAAATCGAAAGCGAACACCGTCCTGCTTGTTCATCGACAGTCCAGAAATTGCCCCAGCCAACGGCTTCGAAGACTTCTGGGAACTCTTCATCCATACACGTTCTTACGAGCAGGTCCTGCTCGTAGACACGGGTATGCTCAAACTCCTTCAGGCGTAGCATGTTGAATACGTTCCACTCCTCGTCCGTCCAGAGAATGATGTCACTCTCGTTCAGGAGCTGTCGGGTTGGGTGCGAGGCGAAGCCTCTCCCCAAGTCGGCTGCCCCTGACTCGTCCACATCCATTCGGCTTGAACCGCGGGATGGGGCAGGGGAGCTCCCAGCATCGTCTGAGCGTTTTCTCAGCCAGGTGGAGCGACGGAACGCGGAGAAGAGCTTCGACATGCTTCCTGCAAAAGGTTAGCGCAACGACTACCCGAAGGACTTAATATATGGGGTTAGCACAAGTAAATCAAGTCAGTCATTCAAGAGAGTTAGTCGTTCTTCCGGGGATGAAAATCTCCACAAAAGATTAGTCGTTCTTGTGGGTGTCGGAAACCACCACAAACACGTTCAAGTTTTAGCACAAAGATCGAACGAAGGCAAAATATTTTTTGGGATTTTTCAGCAATGCAAGTGAACCAACTTGAGCAAGGAACTTGAGAGAGAGAGAGAGAGAGCTTCTGGTGGAAATTTTTCAGTGTGTGAAGGTGGAATGAAGCAAGCAAGCAAGGGGTGGTATTTATAGGCAAGGAGGAGAGCTGGCGCTCATTCAGCCGAATGGCCTGGTTCGCCTGAACCAGGCCAATTCGCCCGAATGCCCCATGTGGGTGCTCTCTTTCTTGCCTCCCACCAGTACTAAAAATTTGCCTAGGTCCAACACTAGGGCATGGACACTTTGGTGGTTTTTGGTAGGTGAGATGCAAAATTGACATGACCAAAGTGGAAGTTAGTGGAGTCACCCCCATGCTGCCATGTTTTGTGATAATTGGTGAGTGTGCAGCCATGTTGAGTGGGGTAGACATGTTTTGTGCTGGTTGGTGATGATGGTAAATAAATGGAGATGTTCTAGAAGGGGTAAAAGTCATGAGAATTACATTTTACACCCCCTGTATATAAATTTCAGCATGTTGTCCATTTATTTTTACCATGCTTGCATTTTTTCTACTCTCTTTCAAATTAACTACATAAGTGGTTCATTTATTTTGGAAAGAAAACATGCAAATGCAATGATGGAAAATAAAATTTTGGAAGGGAAACATGAGATACATACCGGTTTTCCTCGCGGCGAGAGCTCGTATTTAAAGACCGTGAGCGGGACTCCTCCTGTCTTCAGTTGATTTTGTCATCGTCTGATCCCGGAGTGAGTGGTTCAGGCGATGCAACCTTCTTCTGCCACATCTTCTTAGTCTTCTTCTGTGTCGGTGGCGGTGGGATCGGTTCCTTTGGAGGATTCCAGAGGGCTTGGTCTTCTTCGTATTTCTTTACGAGAAGATCCATCTCTTCTGCTTGCATTGGTCCTGTCGGCTCATTCCGTTTGAACTGCTCTCCATCGAGTATTTCCAGCTCTCCATTGATGAGTGCCTTCAGGAAACACTCGACGCTCTTCTGCTCCGGTGTGAGAGGCTTTGTCTTATTCTCTTCCCGTGGTTGAAACTTGAAGTATATCAATCTTCCGTCGATACGCAACGAGATTTCTCTTGCATCCATATCGATTCTAGCCAGGGCGGTTGTTGGCGGTCGTTACAGCCCAAATCCGACCACCAATACTCGGGAATAAATGAGGTTATATGCAACATTCCATGTACTTAGGTTTTATTTCTAATAAATTTCCACGAGTTTTGGTGAGTGTCACTTGTGCAGGTACAACTACGACAAATACGCGCTATTGGGGCCGAAAATGAGCTAATCAGCCGAACGACTCTGTTCGGCCGGTTACCTCCCTTAGCCATACAAGCTGCCGGGAGCCGTCCACATCACTGATGACCAAGCGGACACAACGTACGACACGTGGACGACCGCCAACTCATTCTGGACCCACACCACGTCATCCTGGGCCCACACAACAAGTTCCACATCAGCAGAAGGCGGCCGAGGACAGCTAGGACACAGAGGCGGTGCTGGGGAGGGCTGGCCTTGGGCCAGGCCCGTTCGGCCGAACCGACCCCAGGCCAGCACCGCCTCCCCAAGGCTAATCCCAGACGTCGAAGCTAAGGCGGTGGAGATCAAGGGTTCGGCCGAACCCCCTGGTTCGGCCGAACCGACCCTGGCGCCCGAATTGCTAGGGGGTATCCCCCCTGGTCCCTTGGCGGCTACTCCAGCCCCAACCGTCCTATGCAACTATAAATAGGACCCCATACCCCTCTTGTAACACACACCAAGACAAGGAGCTCATTTCCACTTTCATTCTAGTAGAGTTAGGATAGTTTAGTTGGGAGTTAGAGTTGAGTCGAGCTTTGCCTCGGAGGTTCCGGAGTCGTCTTCAGAAGCTCTGGTAATAGCTCTTGTATCTTTTACTTTTCCTTTTGTAAGACTTTGAGTATCAATATAGTTATCTTTATCACTTTGCCTTTGTCATTTATATCTTGCTTCTACTTTATTCTAGTAGCAAATATATCTTGTTTAGACTATAGTGAGTTATAGTTCTAGTGCTTGTAGTCTTGTTTAATTCTTTGTCTTGGCTGGTTCTTCGATCTTGCTTGATACTGGAGGTGAATTGTCACCCAGAGTATTGACAAGGTTGCTTGCTCTTGCTAGCAGAGTAAGTAGTCGTTGCCTAGTGTAGGAGTGGTTCCTAGACTAGTCGGTGGCCTTAGTTTATTCCCGTCGCAACGGAGGTGGTAGCCGGGAGGTGGTGACAGCCCTTTCGGTCTTCGTAGCCCATCACGTTAGTTCCGGTCCGTAGGATCCCCTAGTTGGGAAATAGTGGCACCCCTTCTCATCCCTTTCTGTGTGTTCACCGGTTCCCTTGTCCCGATGCTAAGACATTAGAGTTATCCCAGATCTCCTAGTGCTGGCTCTATAGCCGCTGTATCTCTAAGCTAGAGTGACATAGGTAGATAAAGTATCCAGGAGTCCTCTATCTCTTCTCGTTGTCCTCCCAGCTATCTATCTCTTCTCTCCCTTACCTGAGTATCCCTTGAGCTGTGTGTCCGGTATATCCACTCCTATCCAATATCGTTATCCCCTGTCTTGTCTAGTCGTGTACCCTTCTCTTATAGTCTCGAATACCTGTTCACAAGTAATCTTGCCAAAGCTTCCCTGCGGAAATATAAATTACGATACCTCAGAATACTCCCAGGTGAAGTGCTACAGTGGTGATTCTGTGCGCTTGCAGAATATTTCTATATTTTACTAAGCCATAAGGAAAACCACTGAAACACTCCTTACCCTAGTACTAGGATTCTCAATTCTGATATTGGATCGTAAGAAGTGCCAACAAGCATTTCTGGCGCCGTTGCTGGGGAAGTCTTTGGCTAGATTATTTTTGAACTTTTATCTTGAGCTGTCTTAGTTGAGTACCTCTACTCAAGCGGGTTTATCCTTGCTCGGTTCGTTGGTCTTTGTGGAACCGAGCAGTGCATGACTGGTTTCCAACTACCGTCAAACTTCCAAGAAAATCCGGAGTCACTTGTGAGGAAAGTACGACCCCGTGTTGTACCTCCTCAGAAGCAGCTCCTTCCGACGAACCCAGTCCTTCCCGTCGTTGACCAGGCTACATCGAGGATGGCAACCAAGACGATCCGTGAGTTCTCCGCTCCATCAAGCGAGAACGTACGTGTCGGACCAGCTCTGCCAGTCGGAGATGGTAGTTTCGAGCTAAAGCCAGCCCTCATCAACATGGTACAGGCTAGCCCATTCTGCGGCAAGCCACACGAAGATGCCAATGCTCATCTCTAGCATTTCCTGGAGATTTGCAACACCTTCACCATCCGCAGAGTAAGTATCGATGTCATTCGCCTTCGTTTATTTCCATTCTCATTATTAGGCAAGGCGAAACAATGGTTTTATGCTAACCGCGAAGCAATAAATACCTGGGATAAATGCACTAGCGCTTTCTTGCTAAAATTCTTTCCGGTTGGGAAAACCAACGCCTTCCGAAACAAAATAGCTAGTTTCCAGCAGTTAAAAGATGAAACAGTCCCGGAGGCATGGGATCGCCTCCAGGATTATATTTCTGCTTGTCCTCACCATGGTATGCAGAGTTGGTTCATAATCCAAACTTTCTATCACGGGCTGAGAAATTCTGCCCGTGACCTGGATGCTGCTGCTGGAGGCTCGTTCTTCTCTCTTGAGGAGAGTCGTGCGAAGGCCCTCATAGAGAAGATGGTCGAGAACCAAGGTTGGTCCGACGACCGGACTCAACCAAAGACCCGAGGAGTTCACCAAGTTGAAGCTCTGGACATGATCGCTGCCAAGATGGACCTCCTGATGAAGAAACTGGAGGCCCCTGCTCAAGAAACGGTGCAAGCCATGGACGCTCGCATGACCTGCGAAGTCTGTGGCAACACTGGCCATTCGGGGAATGACTGCCCCGAAACGCGAGAAGATGCCCACTACGTCAACAACTCCAACAACAACAGGTACCGACTGAATAACTACGGCAACCAAGGCTGGAATCCGCGCCCAAACCTCCCTTTTGAGAGGCCTCAACAAGGTAACAATTTCAATTCCAGCAATTTCAATAATCAGTCGTCTCTTAGAGATCTTGTGTTTGGCCAGATGAAAATAACTGAAAACATCAATAAAAGGCTTGCTGCTAATGATAAAACTCTAGAAAGCATAGACTCTAGGATGGAATCATTTTCTTCTGTTATGAAAAGCCAACTGAGCTTTAATAAAATGATAGAAACTCAAGTCGCTCAGTTAGCTGCTGCTGTCCCTGTCACTGAATCGGGGAAGATTCCGGGGCAACCCGAGCCTTCCATCGAGACAGTGGATTCCATCACTGCCAGGCATGGTAAGATGCCTCGCAGTGTCTTCCGAACAAACCACGCAGGGAAGGTCGCATGCATCCAAGTGCTGACACCAAGATGGACCTATCTGCCGAGAGCTGCAAAAAGGGCGATCATCAAGACCTCTCCGGATAGGAAGGAAGATCCCGGAGTGCCCATCATTCAGTGCTCGATCTGGAATCGTCGCATTGATGATGCAATCTGCGATCTAGGGGCAAGCGTCAACATCATGTCTAAGGTATTATTTAAGAAATTACGCTACCCTACTTTGTCACCTACTATTGCCCAGGTACAGCTTGCGGACTCAACCATCCGCTACCCCGAGGGGGTGATCGAGAATGTACCGGTACGGATTTGGGGACGATATGTCCCTGTGGACTTTGTTGTCCTCGACACAGGGAATGAGCATTCGTTTCCCCTTGTGTTGGGCTGACCATTCTTGAACACCACCCGGGCTAGGATCGATATGGATGCGAGAGAAATCTCGTTCCATATCGACGGGAGGTTGACATACTTCAAGTTTCAACCCCGGGAAGAGAAGAAGGCAGAGCCACTCACACCGGAGCAAAGGAGCGCCGAGTGTTTCCTTAAGGCTCTCATTAATGGAGAGCTGGAAATACTCGGTTGTGAGCAGCTCAAGTGGAACGAGCCGACAAAACCGACAAGTGCAGAAGAAATGAATGTCCTCGTAAAGAAATACGAGGAAGAACAAGCCCTCTGGAAATCTCCAGAGACACCGATCCCACCGCCACCGACACCAAAGAAGAAGAACAAGAAGATGTGGCGGAAGAAGGTTGCATCGTCCGAATCGTCCACTCCGGGACCGAACGATGACAAGAGCAACTGAAGACAGGAGAAGTCCCGCTCGCGGACTTAAAAGCTGAGCTCTCGCCGCGAGGAAAACTGGTATGTATCCCATATTTCCCTTCCAATTTTTAAATTCTCAATTGCATTTCCATGTTTCCCTTTTCAAAATAAATGAACCACGTGAGAAATTAATTTGAGAGAGAGTAGAAAATTTTGCAAGCTTGGTTAGAAATAATTGGACACATGCTGAAATTTTACCTAGGGTGGATGTAATTGGTAACTTTTATCATTTTCATCCCTTCTAGAACATCTCCAATTAATTACCATCACCACCAACCAGCACCAAACATGTCTACCCCACTAAAATGGCTGCATACACACCAATTATCACAAACATAGCAGCATGGGGGTGACTCCACTAAAACCAACTTTGGTCATGTCAAGTTTGCATCTTACCTACCACTAAAAACCACTCACATGACCTAGGGAATTGTTGGGCACACAAAATTTCGTGGAATCAAAGCAAGGGGAGGTGCTCCACTCAGGGAGGAGTGGCCTGGCCACCAGGGCCTGGTTCGCCCGAACCACCCAGTTCGGCCGAACCAGGGACCTGCCTCCCCTCGGCCTATAAATGCTGGTGCAAGCTTGTGAGCTCCTCACACACTCATACATTCTGAAAATTCTACTAGGAAGCTCTCTCTCCCTCTCAAGTTCTTTGCTCTAGTGCTTGCTCAAGTTCTCCCCAAGTTCTTGCTCAAGTTTTGGTTCACTTGCATCACTAGAAAACCCCAAAAAAAAATATTTTGCTTCTATTGTGATCTTTGTGCTGAAATTTTGGACGATTTTGTGGTGGTCACCGACACCCACAAGAACGACTAACCTTTTGTGGTGGTTTTCATCCCCGCAAGAACAACTAACTATCTCGAACGACTGACTTGATTTTCTTGTGTTAACTATATATATATATTCAGTCCTTCGGGTAGTTGTTGTTGCACTAACTTTTTTCAGGAATCATGTCGAAGTTCTTCACTTCGCTCCGTTGTTCCGCCCGGCTAGGCCGACGACCGGATGATGCTGGGAGTTCCCCAGCTCCGTCTCGAGGCTCGAGCCGGATGGACACAGACGAGTACGGAGCAGCCGGCTCGGGATGGGGCCATGCCACGCCCCCGGCCAGGCAGCTCCTGAGCGAGAGTGACATCAACCTTAGAACAGAAAGGGAGCGGAACACCTTCAACGAGATTTGGCTGAAGGAGTTCGAGCACACCCGTGTGTTTGAGCAAGGTTTGCTCAGGGACACGGGGATGGACGTAGAGTTCACGGAAATTTTCCAGGCCATTGGCTGGGAGAATTTCTGGCACATCAACGAAGAAGGTTCGTACCTGCTCACCCTTGAATTTCTCTCGACTTTGGTTTCTGAAAATGGGGGGATTTGTTTTCGGTTCTTCAACCAAGAGTTCTTCTGCTCTTGGAGGGACTTTAGTTTGGGTCTCGGATTTTCAAGCCGTTGTTCATTAGACCCGAACAAAGCGCTTAAAAGATTTGACCGGGTGGCATTTTGGAAAAAGATTTCGGGGGATACCAACTGTCATGCGCCACGCACGAACAACATTCATAACCCCACCTTGCATTTCATGCATCATTGGGTGTCTATGACGGTATTCCCCCGGACAGATTTGCACCCTGTCAACACCATCGAGTTGCGGGTTCTTTTTGCCATGGTCAAGCAGATTCCCTATTCACCTGTGAAAGACATGGTTGGTCACTGGCTGTCTCATATTTCTCGTGCGGGTAGCATGGCGATGACTTCTCTAGTCACTCACCTCGCTAACCACCTGGGCGTCCTCCAGGGCGCCCGGCTCATGTACATCGAGATAGCGCGTTCCGTCGTGGATGCCGAGCACTTCATGCAAGCCCACATGATACGGCGGACGCCTAACGCAACGCTGGCAATGATTTACCGTGGCTATACAACTGAAGTGCCTTTGCCTTTTGCAGCACTAAGGTTGTATACCACGCCGAAACTAACTCTCCAGTTGAGGACCGAGTCGGACGACTCTCCACCTTGGAGAGAGCCCGCTCGGCACAGCGTTGCAGGTGACGGACCCATCACGAGGGGACGAGCCAGGCATGATGCTGGGCTCGCCACCTCATAGGAGCCGGAAGATGTACCACAAATGCCGCACCGACACACTTCCGCTTTTGAGGCCACCTACGACATGTAAACCGGCGCTGGGACGTCCGGAGCATGAGGCTCCGGGCAGCATCAGGAGCCGAACTACTTCACCTCAGGACGCTGGGACTACGGCCAGGACACGGACTCTGAGTGGTCCGGGATCCGGTATGGAGGAGGATACGACAGTGCCTCCCAGCCATACTACCCCGGATACTCACAGTCCGCACGCTTCGACTACGGCCGGGATTTGTCCTACATCTCCGACCGAGTCGAGCTCATCGACGACCGTACCCGAGAGATTCAAGACACGCTAGCCCGCCATTCTCAGTACCATCAAGAGAATAGTGGGATGGTGGTGTCTATCCAGCACGACGTCCACGAACAAGCGGAACAGCTGAGCCAGTACCTTTCAAGGCTCAACCCCTACCAGTGAAGAGTCCAAGCTTGGGGGAGGACCCCCACAGGTATGTCCCGATTTATCCAGCACTTTGATCATTTAATTTCCCTTTCATTTCCCTTCATGATAGTGTGCATTTAAAAAAAATCAAAATACCAAAAATATTTCCCTTAAACAATATTTCCCTTGAATAAAATAGCTCCCAACTATGCATGGAATGAATCATATGCCTGTCACCTTGGAAATGATGAATAGTTGCTCTGTCATTAATTTTGCAAGTACTTTGCTTCAACTAGTTGCTAGATGGTGCTTGAGTTATTTGGCATGAGTAAAAATGATCCTGAAAATCTTGTGGGAGCACATGCTTTATTCCAAATCTAAGTTGATGTGGGGATTGGATAGTGAGAATTTGGTTAAGTTCTATTCTGCTTTTAGTACAGGAAAATCTCGGAGATTTATGCTTTCAAAATGAAACAAGTTCCTCATTGGTCAAAATACCTACCAGAGCCATATGATAAGCTTAGTTGAAAATTTCTACTCATATGCTGCTTGTTATCTTAGTGAGCTTTGTCAAATTGTTGTGACCTTTGAGTGAAGCTTTCATATTCTTAAAGATCGAGACCCACGTACACACACCACCTCTCACTTGCAATTCCTACACCGGGAGTTAGCAAACATTTTCCATCATCCATCCACAAAAATAAATGCTCCATGTTCGATGATCTCCCTCTCAAAATATTCTTGATAGAGACATGGGCTATGCAAAAAGAAAAGCATGCCAAAGAAGCATGGCAAAAATAAAAAGAAAAGCATGCCAAAGGGCATGGCAAAAAGAAAGAGAAAAAGAAAAGCATGCCAAGTGGCATGGCAAAAATATAAGAATAAAAGATAGCCCATGTTCTCGAAAATAAATCAAGGAGAGGGAAACTCATCAAAGGAGTTCCACCATGTTCCATTCCACCATTCCACCATATTCCATTCCACTATTCCACCATATTCCATTCCACCACTCCACCATATTCCACTCCATTTATATCCACACACTTGCACGTCTCGATCTTAAGATGTGATTTGTCTCCTCAGAGATCCGGTCTTTAACTTAGCAAAATATAAGATGCATGCATGCCTTCATCCTTTGTCCCTAAGCCACACAAAAAGCCATATTAGATGTTAGGATGAAAAGATGGCACAAGCCTTTGGTGAGGATTCAAATACACTTGAGTGATTGAGTGTGACAATGAGGAACAATTTGTAGTTTTCAAAACTTATGAAAAACTCCGAGATGGGATCCTGAAAAGAGTAGAGTGGAATAAAACTGAGTTTAAACTGTTCGTCCTTTCAACTGCCCAAGATAAGGAGATTGCTATAAGCCCCATAGGTAAAAAGGTGATTTGAAACTTTGCCTATGATTCAAGTATTTTTGAAAACTAGTTGTTTATAAAGTTACCTGCAAAAGAAATGACATTGTAGCAACTCCTGATCCACCGAGCCTAAGTTTATATCTTTGCTCGAGGACGAGCAAAGAGCTAAGCTTGGGGGAGCTTGTTGGCGGTCGTTACAGCCCAAATCCGACCACCAATACTCGGGAATAAATGAGGTTATATGCCACATTCCATGTACTTAGGTTTTATTTCTAATAAATTTCCATGAGTTTTGGTGAGTGTCACTTGTGCAGGTACAACTACGACAAATACGCGCTATTGGGGCCGAAAATGAGCTAAGGCGGTGGAGATCAAGGGTTCGGTCGAACCCCCTGGTTCGGCCGAAACGACCCTGGCGCCCGAATTGCTAGGGGGTACCCCCCTGGTCCCTTGGCGGCTACTCCAGCCCCAACCGTCCTATGCAACTATAAATAGGACCCCATATAGCCTCTTGTAACACACACCAAGCCAAGGAGCTCATTTCCACTTTCATTCTAGTAGAGTTAGGATAGTTTAGTTGGGAGTTGAGTTTAGCCGGGAGGTGGTGACAGCCCTTTCGGTCTTCGTAGCCCATCACGTTAGTTCCGGTCCGTAGGATCCCCTAGTTGGGAAATAGTGGCACCCGTTCTCATCCCTTTCTGTGTGTTCACCGGTTCCCTTGTCCCGATGCTAAGACATTAGAGTTATCCCAGATCTCCTAGTGTTGGCTCTGTAGCCGCTGTATCTTTAAGCTAGAGTGACATAGGTACATAAAGTATCCAGGAGTCCTCTATCTCTTCTCGTTGTCCTCCCAGCTATCTATCTCTTCTCTCCCTTACCTGAGTATCCCTTGAGCTGTGTGTCCGGTATATCCACTCCTATCCAATACCGTTATCCCCTATCTTGTCTAGTCATGTACCCTTCTCTGATAGTCTCGAATACCTGTTCACTAGTAATCTTGCCAAAGCTTCCCTGCGGAAATATAAATTACGATACCTCGGAATACTCCCAGGTGAAGTGCTACAGCGGTGATTCTGTGCGCTTGCAGAATATTTCTATATTTTACTAAGCCATAAGGAAAACCACTGAAACACTCCTTACCCCAGTACCAGGATTCTCAATTCTGATATTGGATCGTAAGAAGTACCAACAGTGGTGTTCAAGAATGGCCGGCCCAACACAAGGGGAAACAAATAATTGTTCCCCGTGTCAAGGACGACAAAGTCCGTAGGGACATAACGTCCCCAAACGCGGACCGGTACATTCTAGATCACCCCCTCAGGGTAGCGTATCATTGAGTCTGCAAGTTGTACTGGGCATTTGTAGATGACAAAGTAGGGTAGCGTAATTTCTTAAATAATACCTTCGACATGATGTTTATGCTGGCCCCCAGATCACAGAGAGCATCATCAATGCGACAATTCCAGATCGTGCACTGAATGATGAGTACTCCGGGATCTTCCTTCCTCTCCGGAGAGGTCTTCGTGATTGCTCTCTTAGCAGCTCTTGGTAGGTAGGTCCATCTTGGTATTTGTACTTGGATGTGCACGATCTTACCTGCATGATTAGTACAGAACGTACTACGAGACATCTTACATTGTCTCGTAGTAACAGCATTTACTTTTTCGATGGAAGGTTCGGGTTGCCTCGGAATCTTCCTCGATTCAGTGACAGGAACGGCTGCAGCTAACTGAGCAATTTGGGTTTCTATCATTTTATTGAAACTCAGTTGGCTTTTCATAGCAGAAGCAAAGGAATCCAACCTAGAGTCTATGCTTTCCAGAATTTATCGTTAGCAGCAAGCTTTTTATTTATATTTTCAGTGATTTTACCCTGGCCAAACACTAGATCTCTACGTGATGGTTGATTATTGAAATTGCTGGAATGGAAATTGTTACCTTGTTGAGGCCTCTCGAATGGGAGGTTTGGGTGCGAATTCCAACCTTGATTGCCGTAGTTGTTCGGTCGATACCCGTTGTTGTTGGAGTTGTTGACGTAGCGGGCATCTTCTCGCGTTTCGGGGCAGTCACTCCCCGAATGGCCAGTGTTGCCATAGACCTCGCAAGTCATGCGAGCATCAATTGCTTGCACCATTTCTTGAGCAGGGGCCTCCAGTTTCTTCATCAGGAGGTCCATCTTGGCAGCGAGCATGTCCAGAGCTTCAACTTGGTGATCTCCTCAGGTCCGAGGTTGGGCTCGATCGTCGGACCAACCTTGGTTCTCGACCATGTTATCTATGAGGGCCTTTGTATGGCTCTCCTCAAGAGAGAAGAAAGAACCTCTAGCAGCAGCATCCAGATACTCACGGGCAGAGCTTCTAAGCCCGGGAATGATAAACCAACTCTGCATACCATGGTGAGGAGAAGCAGATATATAGTCCTGGAGGCGATCCCATGCCTCTGGGACTGTTTCATCTTTTAGCTGCTGGAAACTAGCAATTTTTTTCCGGAGGGCGTTGGTTTTCCCAACCAGAAATAATTTTAGCAAAAATGCGCTAGTGCACTTATCCCAAGTTTCTATGGCTTCGCGGTTAGCATAAAACCATTGTTTCGCCTTGCCTAAGAATGAGAAAGGGAATAAACGAAGGCGAATGACATCAATGCTTACCCCGCGTATGGTGAAGGTGTTGCAAATCTCCAGAATGGTGAAAATGCTGAAGATGAGCGTTGGCATCCTCGTGCGGCTTGCCACAGAATGGGCTAGCTTGCACCATGTTGATGAGGGCTGGCTTGAGCTCGAAGTTCCCCTGTCCGACTGGCGGAGCTGGTCTGACACGCACGTTCTCACTCGATGGAGCAGAGAACTCGCGAATCGTCTTACTTGCCATCCTCGATGAAGCCAGGTCAACGATGGGAAAGACTGGGCTCGTCAGAATGAGCTGCTTCTGAGGTACAACACGGGGTCGCACTTTCCTCACAAGAGACTCAAGATTTTCTTGGTAGTTTGACGGTAGTTGGAAACCAGTCATGCACTACTCTGCTTCACAAGACCAATGAAACAGAGCAAGGATAAACCCACTTGAGTAGCGGTATACTCAACTAAGATAGCTCGAGATAAAGGATTGCAAGTATCTAGCCAATTGCTACCCCGGCAACAGCGCCAGAAATGCTTGTTGGCACTTCTCACGATCCAATATCAGGATTATGAATCTAGGTACTAGGGTAAGGAGTGTTTCAGTGGTTTTTCTTATGGCTCAGTAAAATATATAAATATTCTGCAAGCTGTTGGCACTTCTTACGATCCAATATCAGAATTGAGAATCCTGGTACTGGGGTAAGGAGTGTTTCAATTGTTTTCCGTATGGCTTAGTAAAATATAGAAATATTCTGCAAGCGCATAGAATCACCGTTGTAGCACTTTACCTGGGAGTATCCCGAGGTATCGTAATTTATATTTGCGCAGGGAAGCTTTGGCAAGATTACTAGTGAACAGATATTCGAGACTATCAGAGAAGGGTACACAACAAGGGATAACGGTATTGGATAGGAGTGGATACACCGGACACACAGCTCAAGGGATACTCAGGTAAGGGAGAGAATAGATAGATAGCTGGGAGGACAACGAGAAGAGATAGAGGACTCCTGGATTCTTTATCTACCTATGTCACTCTAGCTTAGAGATACAGCGGCTATAGAACCAGCACTAGGAGATCTGGGATAACCCTAATGTCTTAGCTTCGGGACAAGGGAACCGGTGAACACACAGAAAGGGATGAGAAGGGGTGCCACTATTTCCCAACTGGGGAATCCTACGGACCGGAACTAACGTGATGGGCTACGAAGACTGAAAGGGCTGTCACCACCTCCCGGCTACCACCTCCGTTGCGACGAGAATAAACTAAGGCCACTGACTAGTCTAGGAACCACTCCTACACTAGACAACGACTACATACTCTGCTAGCAAGAGCAAGCAACCTTGTCAATACTCTTGGTGACAGTTCACCTCCAGTATCAAGCAAGATCGAAGAACCAGCCAAGACAAAGACTTAAACAAGACTACAAGCACTAGAACTGTAACTGACTATAGTCTGAACAGGATATAGCTGCAACTAGGATAAAGTAGAAGCAAGATATAAATGACAAAGGCAAAGTGATAAAGATAACTATATTGATACTCAATGTCTTACAAAAGGAAAAGTAAAAGATACAAGAGCTATTACCAGAGCTTCTGAAGACGACTCCGGAACCTCCGAGGCAAGCTCGACTCAACTCTAACTCCCAACTAAACTATCCTAACTCTACTGGAATGAAAGTGGAAATGAGCTCCTCGGCTTGGTGTCTTTACAAGTGAAGTGTAAGGTCCTATATATAGTGCTCCAGGGTCTGTTCAGGTAGGGTAACCCTCAAGGCAGCCAGGGAGGCGGTGCCGGGCCTTCGGCCGAATTCCCTGGTTCGGCCGAACTGGCCACTTCGGCCGAACCGTGGGATCTGCCGCCTCTGGCTCCCACGGCCAGGATCCACCACTGGAAGGTGGTTGTGCACTGGGGGCGGTTCGGCCGAACCGCCCTGTTCGGCCGAACGGGCCTGGAGGCCCAGGCCTGCCCCCGTGCACCGCCTCTGCCTCCTGGGCTCTGTAGTTGTTCTGATCCATGTGGTCTTCGAGTTGTAGTGGCCCAGGAGTGACGTGTCGCATGGTCCGGGATGAGTTGGCGGTCGCCCACGTGTCATGTGATGTGTTCGCTTGGTCATTGTTGATGTGGACGACTCCCGGTGGTCTGCTCGGCTAAGGGGGGTAACCGGCCGAACGGAGTCATTCGGCCGATTTGGTCATTTCTGGCCCCAATAGCACATATTTGTCGTAGTTGTACCTGCACAAGTGACACTCACCAAAACTCGTGGAACTTTATTAGAAATAAAACCTAAGTACATGGAATGTTGCATATAACCTCATTTATTCCCGAGTATTGGTGGTCGGATTTGGGCTGTAACGACCGCCAACAAGCTCCCCCAAGCATAGCTCTTTGCTCGTCCTCGAGCAAAGATATAAACTTAGGTAACTTATAAACAACTAGTCATTTCTTTTGTAGGTAACTTATAAACAACTAGTCCTCAAAAATACTTGAATCATAGGCAAAGTTTCAAATCACCTTTTTACCTATGGGGCTTATAGCAATCTCCTTATCTTGGGCGGTTGAATGGACGAACAGTTTAAACTCAGTTTTATTCCACTCTACTCTTTTCAGGATCCCATCTCAGAATTTTTTCACAAGTTTTGAAAACTACAAATTGTTCCTCATTGGCACACTCAATCACTCAAGTGTGTTTGAATCCTCACCAAAGGCTTGTGCCTTCTTTTCATCCTAACATCTAATATGGCTTTTTGTGTGGCGAAGGGACAAAGGATGAAGGCATGCATGCATCTTATATTTTGCTAAGTCAAAGACCGGATCTCTGAGGAGACAAATCACATCTTAAGATTGACACGTGCAAGTGTGTGGATATGAATGGAGTGGAATATGGTGGAATGGTGGAATGGAATATGGTGGAACTCCTTGGATGAAACTCCCTCTCCTTGATTTATTTTCGAGAACATGGGCTATCTTTTATTCTCATATTTTTGCCATGCCACTTGGCATGCTTTTCTTTTTTTCTCTTTCTTTTTGCCATGCTCTTTGGCATGCTTTTCTTTTCCTCTTATTTTTGCCATGCTTCTTTGGCATGCTTTTCTTTTTGCATAGCCCATGTCTCTATCAAGAATATTTGGAGAGGGAACTCATAGAACATGGAGCATTTATTTTTGTGGATGGATGATGGAAAATGTTAGCTAACTCCCAGTGTAGGAATTGCAAGTGAGAGGTGGTATGTGTACGTGGGTCTCGATTTTTAAGAATATGAAAGCTTCACTCAAAGGTTACAACAATTTGACAAAGCTCACTAAGATAACAAGCAGCATATGAGTAGAAATTTTCAACTAAGCTTATCATATGGCTCTGGTAGGTATTTTGACCAATGAGGAACTTGTTTCATTTTGAAAGCATAAATTTCCGAGATTTTCCCCGTACTAAAAGCAGAATAGAATTTATCCAAATTCTTACTATATCAACCCCCACAACAACTTAAACTTGGAATAAAGCATGTGCTCCCACAAGGTTTTCAGGATCATTTTTACTCATGCCAAATAACTCAAGCACAATCTAGCAACTAGTTGAAACAAAGTACTTGCAAAATTAATGACAGAGCAACTATTCATCATTTCCAAGGTGAGAGGCATATGATTCATTCCATGCATAGTTGGGAGTTATTTTTATTCAAGGGAAATATTGTTTAAGGGAAATATTTTTAGTATTTTCATTTTTTTAAATGCAAATTATCATGAAGGAAAATGAAAGG
The DNA here is from genome assembly GCA_033239725.1 of Echinochloa phyllopogon. Lineage (NCBI taxonomy): Eukaryota > Viridiplantae > Streptophyta > Magnoliopsida > Poales > Poaceae > Echinochloa > Echinochloa phyllopogon. The sequence goes on along the minus strand of BTCW01000014.1, from coordinate 30,352,257 downwards.
GAAATTAAAAGATCAAAGTGCTGGATAAATCGGGACATACCTGGTGGGGGTCCTCCCCCAAGCTTGGACTTTCACTAGTAGGGGTTGAGCCTTGAGAGGTACTGGCTCAGCTGTTCCGCTTGCTCGTGGACGTCATGCTGGATGGACGCCACCATCCCGCTATTCTCTTGATGGTACTGAGAATGGCGGGCTAGTGTGTCCTGGATCTCTCAGGTACGGTCGTCGATGAGCTCGACTCGGTCAGAGATGTAGGACAGCTCCTGGCCGTAGTCGAAGCGTGCGGACTGTGAGTATCCGGGGTAATATGGCTGGGAGGCACTGTCGTACCCTCCTCCATACTGACTCCCGGACCACTCAGAGTCCGTGTCCTGGCCGTAGTCCCGGCGTCCTGAGGTGAAGTAGTTCGCCTCCTGCTCCGGACGTCCCATCACCGGTGTACTTGTCGTAGGTGGCCTCAAAAGCGGAAGTGTGTCGGTGCGGCATTTGTGGTGCATCTTCCGGCTCCTGTGAGGTGGCGAGCCCAGCATCACGCCTGGCTCGTCCCCTCGTGACGGGTCCGTCACCTGCAACGCTGTGCCGAGCGGGCTCTCTCCAAGGTGGAGAATCGTCCGACTCGGTCCTCAACTGAAGAGTTAGTTTCGGCGTGGTATACAACCTTAGTGCTGCACAGGGCAAAGGCACTTCAGTTGTATATCCACGGTAAATCATTGCCAGCGTTGCGTCAGGCGTCCGCCGTATCATGTGTGCCTGCACGAAGTGCTCGGTATCCACGATGGAACGCGCTGTCTCGATGTACATGAGCCGGGCGCCTTGAAGGACGCCCAGGTGGTTAGCGAGGCGAGTGACTAGAGAAGTCATCGCCATGCTACCCGCACGAGAAATATGAGACAGCCAGTGACCAACCATGTCTTTCACAGGTGAATAGGGAATCTGCTTGACCATGGCAAAAAGAACCCGCAACTCGATGGTGTTGACAGGACGCAAATCTGCCCGGGGGAATACCGTCATAGACACCCAACGATGCATGAAACGCAAAGTGGGGTTATGTATGCTGTTCGTGCGTGGCGCATGACAGTTGGTATTCCCCGAAATCTTTTTCCAAAATGCCACCCGGTCAAATCTTTTAAGCGCTTTGTTTGGGTCTAAGGAACAACGGCTTGAAAATACAAGACCCGAACTAAAATCCCTCCAAGAGCAGAAGAACTCTTGGTTGAAGAATCGGAAACGAATCCCCCAAGTTTCAGAAACCAAAGTCGAGAGGAATTCAAGGGTGAGCAGGTACGAACCTTCTTCGTTGATGTGCCAGAAATTCTCCCACCCAATGGCTTGGAAGATTTCTGTGAACTCCACGTCCATCCCCGTGTCCCTGAGCAAATCTTGCTCAAACACACAGGTGTGCTCGAACTCCTTCAGCCGAAGCTCGTTGAAGGTGTTCTGCTCCCTTCCTGTCCTGAGGTTGATGTCACTCTCGCTCTGGAGCTGCCTGGCCGGGGGCGTGGCATGGCCCCATCCCGAGCCGGCTGCTTCGTGCTCCTCCGTGTCCATTCGGCTCGAGCCTTGGGACGGAGCTGGGGAGCTCCCAGCATCGTTCGATCGTCGGCCTAGCCGGGCGGAACGACGGAGCGATGTGAAGAACTTCGACATGATTCCTGCAAAAAGTTAGTGCAACGACAACTACCCGAAGGACTCAATATATATATGGTTAGCACAAGAAAATCAAGTCAGTCATTCGAGATAGTTAGTCGTTCTTGCGGGGATGAAAACCACCACAAAAGGTTAGTCGTTCTTGAGGGTGTCGGTGACCACCACAAAATCGTCCAGAATTTCAGCACAAAGGTCACAACCAAAGCAAAATATTTTTTTTTGGGATTTTCTAGTGATGCAAGTGAACCAAAACTTGAGCGAGAACTTGGGAAGAACTTGAGCAAGCACTAGAGCAAAGGACTTGAGAGAGAGGGAGAGAGCTCCTAGCAGAATTTTTCTGAGTGAATGAGTGTGTGAGGAGCTCACAAGCTTGCACCAGCATTTATAGGCCGAGGGGGGGCAGGCCCCTGGTTCGGCCAAATGGCCTGGTTCGGCCGAACCGGGCAGGTGTGGCCTGGCCACTCCATGTGAGTGCAGCCCCCTTCTTTGCTTTGATTCCACGCCAAAATGTGTGGCCACAAAATTTTTAAGTCATGTGAGTGGAGTTAGTGGTAGGTGAGATGCAAAATTGACATGACCAAAGTGGATTTTAGTGGAGTCACCCCCATGCTGCCATGTTTGTGATAATTGGTGAGTGTGCAGCCAATTTTAGTGGGGTAGACATGTTTGGTGCTTGTTGGTGGTGATGGTAAATAATTGGAGATGTTCTAGAAGGGATGAAAATGATAAAAGTTACCAATTACATCCACCCTAGGTAAAATTTCAGCATGTGTCCAATTATTTCTAACCAAGCTTGCAAAATTTTCTACTCTCTCTCAAATTAATTACTCAAGTGGTTCATTTATTTTGAAAAGGGAAACATGCAAATGCAATTGAAAAATTAAAAATATGAAGGGAAATATGGGATACATACCGGTTTTCCTCACGGCGAGAGCTCAGCTTTTAAGTCCGCGAGCGGGACTTCTCCTGTCTTCAGTTGCTCTTGTCATCGTCCGGTCCCGGAGTGGACGACTCGAATGATGCAACCTTCTTCCGCCACATCTTCTTATTCTTCTTCTTCGGTGTCGGTGGCGGTGGGATCGGCGTCTCTGAAGATTGTGGTTCGGATGCAACCACGTTGACCTGCTCTAGGTTATTGGAATTTTGAATTAAATCAGTGCATACCTGAGAGCATTTCTCCACCCTGGGCTTGAACGCGAACTTTTCTTCCTTGCCGTTGATGTTCAGGCTGATTTCTCCGGCTCCTACATCGATGTTTGCATTGGCGGTGCTCAGAAATGGCCTCCCGAGGATGAGAGGTGTCTTCGTGTCGACCTCCATATCAAGCACCACGAAGTCCACGGGTACGAAGAATTCCCGGATTTTCACCGGAATATCTTCGGCTATTCCCGCGGGATAGCAAATCGATTGATCCGCTAGCTGCAAATACATGGTTGTAGGGGACAAAGAAGAATAGTTCAGTTTGTCAAACACTACCTTGGGCATGACACTAACGCTTGCTCCAAGATCGCACAGGGCATGGTTGAAGTGTTGTTCCCCGATCGAACATGCGATGGTAGGGCATCCTGGATCCTTCTTCTTTTCTGGAAGATTGTTCAAGATAGCCGCACTACATGCTTTGGTTAGTTTAATTACCTCGGTGGTTGGCAGTGCCCTTTTGTTGTTGAGGATGTCCTTCAGATACTTGGCATATGTGGGAACCTGCATAGCTTCAAGCAATGGGATATTGACATATAACTTTCGAATTACCTCAACAAATTTGCTGAATTGTTCGTCCACCGTCGGCTTATGGCATCTTCTAGGGAATGGTAGCACATTTGGTTCATAAAACTCGTGAGGGGCTGCCTTTGCTTTCTTCTGTGGACTCGTCTTCTGTGGTTCTGCTGCGGCCTCCTCTTCTTCGCTATCACTTTCTGTAGTGGCTGCCTTTTTACCTGCACTGTCAGGATATGGCGGGTCCCGAGTGGTCTTACCCCCTCTCGTGGTGACCGCTTTAACCTTTTCACGGGGGCAATTGTCTGGTTGCCCAGAGAATTTCCCCGCTACGGGTGAGGGCAAAGAAACAGCTAACCGAGCAATTTGAGTTTCTATCATTTTATTAAAGCTCAGTTGACTTTTCATAGCAGAAGAAAATGATTGCATCCTAGAGTCTATGCTTTCTAGTATTTTATCATTAGCAGCAAGCTTTTTATTGATGTTTTCAGTTATTTTCATCTGGCCAAACACAAGATCTCTAAGAGACGGCAAATTATTGAAATTGCTGGAATTGAAATTGTTACCTTGTTGAGGCCTCTCAAAAGGGAGGTTTGGGCGCGGATTCCAGCCTTGGTTGCCGTAGTTGTTCGGTCGGTACCTGTTGTTGTTGGAGTTGTTGACGTAGTGGGCATCTTCTCGCGTTTCGGGGCAGTCATTCCTCTAATGGCCAGTGTTGCCACAGACTTCGCAGGTCATGCGAGCGTCCATGGCTTGCACCGTTTCTTGAGCAGGGGCCTCCAGTTTCTTAATCAGGAGGTCCATCTTGGCAGCGAGCATGTCCAGAGCTTCAACTTGGTGAACTCCTCGGGTCTTTGGTTGAGTCCGATCATCGGACCAACCTTGGTTCTCGACCATCTTCTCTATGAGGGCCTTCGCACGACTCTCCTCAAGGGAGAAGAACGAGCCTCCAGCAGCAGCATCCAGGTACTCACGGGCAGAATTTCTCAGCCCGTGATAGAAATTTGGATTATGAACCAACTCTGCATACCATGGTGAGGACAAGCAGAAATATAGTTCTGGAGGCGATCCCATGCCTCCGGGACTGTTTCATCTTTTAGCTGCTGGAAACTAGCTATTTTGTTCTGGAGGGCGTTGGTTTTCCCAACCGGAAAGAATTTTAGCAAGAAAGCGCTAGTGCATTTATCCCAGGTGTCTATTGCTTCGCGGTTAGCATAAAACCATTGTTTCGCCTTGCCTAGTAATGAGAATGGAAATAAACGAAGGCGAATGGCATCGATACTTACTCCGCGGATGGTGAAGGTGTTGCAGATCTCCAGGAAATGCTGGAGATGCGCATTGGCATCTTCGTGTGGCTTGCCGCAGAACGGGCTAGCCTGCACCATGTTGATGAGGGCTGGCTTCAGCTCGAAGTTACCATCTCCGACTGGCAGAGCTGCTCCGACACGTACGTTCTCGCTTGATGGAGCAGAGAACTCACAGATCGTCTTGGTTGCCATCCTCGATGTAGCCTGGTCAACGACGGGAAGGACTAGGTTCGTCGGAAGGAGTTGCTTCTGAGGAGGTACAACACGGGGTTGTACTTTCCTCACAAGTGACTCCGGATGTTCTTGGAAGTTTGACGGTAGTTGGAAACCAGTCATGCACTGCTCTGTTCCACAAAGACCAACGAACAGAGCAAGGATAAACCCGCTTGAGTAGCGGTACTCAACCAAGATAGCTCAAGATAAAAGTTCAAAAGTAATCTAGCCAAAGACTTCCCTGGCAACGACGCCAGAAATGCTTGTTGGCACTTCTTATGATCCAATATCAGAATTGAGAATCCTGGTACTAGGGTAAGGAGTGTTTCAGTGGTTTTCCGTATGGCTTAGTAAAATATAGAAATATTCTGCAAGCGCACAGAATCACCGTTGTAGCACTTTACCCGGGAGTATCCCGAGGTATCGTAATTTATATTTGCGCAGGGAAGCTTTGGCAAGATTACTAGTGAACAGATATTCGAGACTATCAGAGAAGGGTACACAACAAGGGATAACGGTATTGGATGGGAGTGGATACACCGGACACACAGCTCAAGGGATACTCAGGTAAGGGAGAGAATAGATAGATTGCTGGGAGGACAACGAGAAGAGATAGAGGACTCCTGGATTCTTTATCTACCTATGTCACTCTAGCTTAGAGATACAGCGGCTACAGAACCAGCACTAGGAGATCTGGGATAACCCTAATGTCTTAGCTTCGGGACAAGGGAACCGGTGAACACACAGAAAGGGATGAGAAGGGGTGCCACTATTTCCCAACTGGGAATCCTACGGACCGGAACTAACGTGATGGGCTACGAAGACCGAAAGGGCTGTCACCACCTCCCGGCTACCACCTCCGTTGCGACGAGAATAAACTAAGGCCACTGACTAGTCTAGGAACCACTCCTACACTAGACAACGACTACATACTCTGCTAGCAAGAGCAAGCAACCTTGTCAATACTCTTGGTGACAGTTCACCTCCAGTATCAAGCAAGATCGAAGAACCAGCCAAGACAAAGACTTAAACAACACTACAAGCACTAGAACTATAACTGACTATAGTCTAAACAAGATATAGCTGCAACTAGGATAAAGTAGAAGTGAGATATAAATGACAAAGGCAAAGTGATAAAGATAACTATATTGATACTCAATGTCTTACAAAAGGAAAAGTAAAAGATACAAGAGCTATTACCAGAGCTTCTGAAGACGACTCCGAAACCTCTGAGGCAAGCTCGACTCAACTCTAACTCCCAACTAAACTATCCTAACTCTACTGGAATGAAAATGGAAATGAGCTCCTTGGCTTGGTGTCTTTACAAGTGAAGTGTAAGGTCCTATATATAGTGCTCCAGGGTCGGTTCAGGTAGGGTAACCGCCAAGGCAGCCAGGGAGGCGGTGCCGGGCCTTCGGCTGAATTCCCCGGTTCGGGTTCGACCGAACCGTGGGATCTGCCACCTCTGGCTCCCACGGCCAGGATCCACCCCTGGAAGGCGGTTGTGCACTGGGGGCGGTTCGGCCGAACCGCCCTGTTCAGCCGAACGGGCCTGGAGGCCCAGGCCTGCCCCCGTGCATCGCCTCGGCCTCCTGGGCTCTGTAGTTGTTCTGATCCATGTAGTCTTCGAGTTGTAGTGGCCTAGGAGTGACGTGTCGCATGGTCCGGGATGAGTTGGCGGTCGCCCACGTGTCATGTGATGTGTTCGCTTGGTCATTGTTTACGTGGACGACTCCCGGTGGTCTGCTAGGCTAATGGGGGTAACCGGCCGAAGGGAGGCGTTCGGCCGATTTGGTCATTTCCGGCCCCAATAGCACATATTTGTCGTAGTTGTACCTGCACAAGTGACACTCACCAAAACTCGTGGAACTTTATTAGAAATAAAACCTAAGTACATGGAATGTTGCATATAACCTCATTTATTCCCGAGTATTGGTGGTCGGATTTGGGCTATAACGACCGCCAACACAAGCCCACAGAATTACCGCTGTAGCACTTCACCAGGGAGTAATCCGAGGTATCGTAATTTATATTTCCGCAGGGAAGCTTTGGCAAGATTACTAGCAAATAGATATTCGAGACTATCAGAGAAAGGTACACTACTAGCCAGACAGGGGATAAACGGTATTGGATTGGAGTGGTTATACCGTGACACACAGCTGAAGGGTGGCTCAGATAGGAAAGAGAAGGAATAGATAGTTGGGAGGACAACGAGAAGAGATAGAGAAATCCTGGGTACTTTATCTACCTATGTCACTCGGGCTTAGAGATATATTGGCTGAAGAGCCAGTACTCAGAGAATAGGGTTAACTCTAATTTCTTAGCATCGGGACAATAGAACCTATGACACGCAGAAAGGAATGAGAAGGGGTGCCACCAATCCTACACTCTGGGATCCTGCAGGCCACGACGAACGTGATGGACTACGTAGGCCGTATAGGGCTGTCAACACCTAACGGCTACCACGTTCATAGACGTGGGGACAAACTAAGGCCATTGGCTAGTCTGGGAACCACTCCCACACTAGTCAACAACTACTTACTCTGCTAGCAAGAGCAAGCAACCTTATCAATCCCCCAGTGACAATTGACCACAAGTATTGAGCAAGATCGAAGAACCAACTAAGACAAAGATTTAATCAAGATCTAGAGGCACTAGAGCTACAACTAACTATAGTCTAAACATGATATAGATGCAACTAGAATAAAGTAGAAGCAAGCTATAAATGATAAGGGCAAAGTGATAAAGATAACTATAATGATAACTCAAAGTCTTACAAAAGGAAAATGGAAAGATAAAAGAGCTTATACCAGAGCTTCGGAAGACGACTCTGGAACCTCCATGGCACAGCTCGACTCAACTCTAACTCCCAACTAAACTATCCTAACTCTACTAGAAAGAAGTGGAATGAGAGCTCCTTGGCTTGAGTGTGTGTTACAAGTGAAATGCCACTGCATTTATAGGTGAACTAGGACGGTGGAGAGGAGTGGCGGCCAAGGGAACCAGGGGGGGTACCCCCTGGTGATTCGGGCGAATCCTAGGATTCGGCCGAACCCTTGGATGCACCGCCATTTGCTCCGACGGCCTGGATTTGCCCCCCTTGGTCGGTTCTGGTGCTGGGGTCGGTTCGGGCGAATTGGGAGATTCGGCCGAACCGGGCCTGGCCCGTGGCCGGCTTCCCCAACACCGCCTTTGGTCTTGGACCCCCCTAGGCTGCCTTCTGGTGATGGTCTTCGTGTTGATCTGGCCCAGGATGAGGTGGTGGTCACCCATGTGTCATGCATCATCATCTGTTTGGTCATTGTTGACGTGGACGACTCCCGATGTTGTGCACGGCTAAGGGGGGTAACCGGCCAAATGGAGTCGTTCGACTGAATCGGTCAATTCCGACCCCTATAGCACGTATTTCTCGTTGTTGTACCTGCACAAGTGTAACTCACCAAAGCTCATGGAACTTTGTTAGAAATAACCTAAGTACATGGAATGTCACATATATCCTCTTTTATTCCTGAGTATTGGTAGTCGAAAACGTGACGTAACGAATCCCAACATGTACTGGCTGCTGTATTGGGAATACATGGCCTTCCTCTTTGCGCTCGACCATGATGACTTTAATGACCACGTGTGTTGTGGCCGCAATGTATAAATAGAGGTGGTCATCTTTGACGGGAGCAACAAGCACTGGGGGGTACATAAGTAGGCTTTGAGGTGTTCAAAGGCTTGACTTGCTTCTTTTGTCTAGTTGAATTGGTCTCGCTTCTTGAGTAGCTTGAAGAAAGAGAGTCCCTTCTCTCCAAGTCTTGAGATGAATCTGTTGAGAGCTGCTATGCAGCCCATGAGTTTTTGTACATCCTTGATGCTTCTCGGGGCTTCCATGTTAAGGATAGCTGTGATTTTGGAGGGATTATCCTCGATGCCTCTGTGACTGACAATGAACCCGAGTAGTTTCCCTGAGGGAACACCGAAGACGCACTTAGTCAGGTTTAACTTCCAGCGGAACGTTCTGAGGTTATCAAACGTTTCCTATAAGTCAGCGATGAGGTTTTGTGGTTCTCTTGTTTTTACAACCACGTCATCAACATATGCCTCTACATTGATGCCAATCTGGGATGATAAGCACTTTTGTATGGCTCGTTGATATGTGGCTCCGGCGTTCTTCAATCCAAATGACATTGTCGTGTAGCAGTAGGCGCCAAAGGGTGTGATGAACAAAGTCTTGATCTGATCCTCCTTCAGGACTATCTGATGATATCCCGAGTAGCAATCAAGGAAGCAGAGTAGCACACATCCGGCCGTAGAGTCCACGACTTGATCAATGCGCTGGAGACCCATGGGGTCTGGAGGGCAATGCTTGTTGAGATCAGTGTAGTCAACACACATCCACCACTCGTTGTTTTTCTTTTTGACCAGGACTGGATTGGCCAACCACTCTAGATGAAAGACTTCTTTGATGAAGCAAGCCGCGAGTAGTTTGCGATTTCTTCCTTGATCGCATCGCGTCTGTCTTGAGCAAAACAGTGTAGGCGTTGCCTTTTAGGCTTCGCCTTCTTGTCAACCTTTAATTTGTGTTCGGCAAGCTCCCTAGGAACACTAGGCATATCGGATGGTTTCCATGCAAATATATCTTTATTACCACGAAGGAACTTGACGAGCGCGTCAAGTTCTATAGTTTTACAATCTAAATCAGCCCCTATAAGGGCAGTTTTGGATGGGTCGCCCATCTCAAGGTCTATAGTTTTAAGCTGTACTTCTTCAGAGGTCTTGAAGCTTGTGCTTGCAGGCTTCTTGATGGGGACCTCCAGGTCTTCTTCCTTCGACTTCTTAGCCAGGGTGAGTACTTCCAGCATCTGGATAGGGACTTGCGAGGTGGCGGTGAACTCCACTGCTTCTACGTCGCAGTCATAAGCGATCTTTAGGTCACCCTTTAGGGAAAGGATTCCTTTAGGAGCGGGCATCTTGAGAACAAGGTAAACGTATGACGGGATCACCATGAATTTGGTGAGGGCTGGACACCCAAGAATCGCATGATACGAGGTCTCAAAATCTACCACTTCGAACTTGATGTACTCTGTCCTGAAGTTGGCTTCTGTCCTAAAGGTTACTGGGAGTGTGACTTGTCCCAGGGGAATAGCCGCATTGCTAGGTACGATGCCGTAGAACGGGGACTCCATGGGCCTTAGGTACTTGGTGATATCAAGTCCCATTTTGGTGAAGGTCTTCGTGAAGATGACGTTGAGCCCATTGCCTCCGTCAATGAGTACTTTGGTCAGTCTGGCTTGTGCCACGACTGGGTCCAAGACTAGCGGATATCTACCTGGGTTGGTGTTGGCACTCCTTACGGCCTATAGATAAATCCGCAAGCGGACGGATACCGATGTAGCTTTCACCCGGGAGTATTCCAAGGTATCGATTTCCACGGAGAACGAGAAGTGGACTGATTCTAAACTAAGTTGTCCTAGGTAGATGGAATGGAGTGAATGGTATGGATGAGGTGGATGACAACAACAAAGAGAAGAGGAGTGATAGGAGGGTAGAGAGGGTACGAGTCTGGTAGAGGTATTCTACTGATTGATCGAGCAGATCAGAGGATACAAATAGATACTTGCTTCGGGACAAGGGAACCGGTGGACACACAGAAAGGGATGAGAAGGGGTGCCACTATTTCCCAACTGGGGAATCCTACGGACCGGAACTAACGTGATGGGCTACAAAGACCGGAAGGGCTGTCACCACCTTACGGCTACCACCTCCGTTGCGACGGGAATAAACTAAGTTAGTCTCAAGTATAGGCACCACGCCTACACTAGTCAACTAATACTTATCTCCTATAGAAAGATAAGCACCCAAGCTAAGCAACCAGTATACAGTTATACCAATCAACTAAGCATTGAATGAAGAACCAGCAAGCATATAAAAGTAAGAACTGAATGCTCAATTAATCAGAGAGAGATACAAGAGTTACCAGACACGACCCGGATGTTACTCGAAGTGAAGCCGCATCCGTAGAGGTACAGCGGGAAGAGGGGCCGACACTTCGGCTCCTCTCCGGGACGCTCACCTCTCCTCTCTCCCTATCTCTACTGATACAAGTGGAAAACTAACAGTGCTTCTCCTGCACTCTACTCTTGTGTTGTGTGTTTTGCAGGTGAAACCGGGCCTCTATTTATAGCAAGGAAGGACGGTGGAGCAGTGGATTCGCGGCCAAGGCACCAGGAGGCGGTGCCGGGTCGTTCGGGTGAAATCCCCGGTTCGGGCGAACTGGGCAGTTCGGCCGAACCGGTGGATCCACCGACCCAAGCCCCTACGGTCTGGATTGCTCCTTGGGAGGCGGTTTCCAGCCGGGGTCGGTTCGGCCGAAGGCCAAAATTCTGCCGAACTGGGCCGAAGGCCCAGGCCTACCCCTGCTGCACCGCCTTATCCTCTGAACCTCCTGACCTGGGTTCTGGTGCTTGGCGTTCATGTCGAATTGGCCCAGGGTGACTTGTCGGTCCTTCGGGATGAGTTGGCGGTCGTCCACGTGTCATATGTTGTCGTTTGGTTGACGTGGACGGCTCCCGGTGGCTTGCTCGGCTTAGGGGGGTAACCGGCCGAACGGAGTCGTTCGGCCGAAACGGTCATTCTTGACCCTTATAGCACATGTTTCTCCATTTTGTACCTGCACAGAGGGCAATCACCAAAACTTGTGGAAATAGTCAGTGATAAGCCCTATAGCTATGGTGTGTGTCCCCATTGTGTTTGTTTTATACTCGGTTGGAGGTCGGAAATCGGTCTGTAACGACCGCCAACAAGCTCCCCCAAACTTAGATCTTTGCTCGTCCCGAGTAAAGAATTTAAAACATGAGCAAGACTAAAGTAAGGGTTCTTTTATAATCATGAATACTTGCATATTGAGTATTTCAAACCTTTCTCATACCTATGAATTTGTAGTGGCTACTTCCCGGATCTTGGGCGGTTGATGAATGGAACGACTCTTACAACAAGGTCCTCTTGCTCATCCTGCATTCGGGGTTTTCTGATTTTCGCAATTAAATGGCTCGTCTCCCTTCATCCCTGACACTCAGCTCTCTGGAGTTCTCTCCTTTCACTCACTCTCTTGTGTATTTCTCTTTGTCTCTCAGGTGGTGGCCTTGTCATGTCGAGTATTTTGGTCAAGCCAAAGATTGGCTCCTGGAGCTTCTCATCACTGCCCTTGGTCATGTTGCAAGTTAACGATGGAGAGTTCATGTTGTTCCTCAGCCTTTTTGACCCCTTTTTCTTTTCTTTTCCCTTTTGGGACCTTTTTTCTTTCTTTGGACTTTCATGAGTCCTTTATTTCTCTCTTTTTTTTCAGGGTATCATCAAGGCATGAGGACTTCCACTACACTCTGATGATAGATTTGCTTGCAACAGACCTCAGGCAATGTGATCCATTCCAAGAACACAACTTTCAACAAGACTTCATACAGAATATGACAGGTTTCAGGAGTAAACTCTCAAGCATATGTGGTATTTGTGGACAGGATGAAGGGATAGAGCAGGATTTTCCTCTTTTCATAAATTAAATTCTCCCGAATGTTGGTGTGAACAGGTGGTTCATTTTATCAAGTCATATCACAAACATCAACAACTTAGGTCAGGGGGGTCCTATCAAGATGAATTTTTCACAAGTACTAGATACTGAGTTTGGAATAAACAACATGTAGCAATCATGATATAAAAGAGAGACTGAGTTCGTTTCGTTTATGTGAGGCATGCATTTTCAATTTTTTCGAAACGAAACAACACAGGAAAGTAAACAGGGGGGGAAGAAGGTGCAAACCCACGTGCAGGTGCGCGAGAGGGGGCAGCCGGGCTGGTTCGGCCGAACCGGTCAGTTCGCCCGAACTGGCCAGTTCGCCCAAACTGGCCCGCGGGGCTCGGTCCGTCGTGCCATGCGTTCCTGTGTCATTCTTGTACTCGTGCAACTCTCTGTTAGACAGGGCATTCTCCGGTCGGCTCAAATGCACTGACCAGAGCGACAATTTTATCTTCTTTCTTGCAAACAATTCAAACTTTATTTATTCAACGAGCTAAGATTGGAAACAAATATTTGGAAGGGAAATTTCAGAGCACCCTAAACATTGATCTAAACAAATAAATGAATCAAGCAACTAGCAAACCAAACTAAACTAACGGTGCTCTATCTAAAAATGGGACGACCGCGGGACACTATTCTGAAGGTGGTCCATAGAGATCTTCGTGTCCCGTGGCCTTGAAGAGCCTCTTGAGCTTTGCGCACAGGGCCTTGCGGAGGAGTTCCATCTTGTCCTCCCATTCCATATGTGCGAGCTCGCCCTCCGCCACCTTCTCGTCCAGGTGGTTGATCCTCTGCTTTGCCAGTGCCAGTTCCTCCTTCAGGCTCTCCACGGTGGGCGGTTTCTCTTCCTCTTCTTTATTGTCCTCCTCATCGGAGAACTCCATGTCCCCGGGCAGCCCTTTGATGGATGGGGGCTGCCTGTGGCGCCGGACTCTGGGGTGGCGCCGTGGCGGAGAGGACTGGGATGAGTATGCCAGTCCCATCTCGTTCCGGTTGAGCGGCGGGACGAGGACTTTTCCGTACCCTCCTCCTGGGATGCGTTCTCCCTTGATGACAAAACGCGGTGGGCTTTCCGGCATGTAGTCCGGCTCCTCTCCGGCCTTCTCCTTGGGCAGCAACAACGCCAGATCCGACACCCTCAAGGAGGATATTGACCTCGGGCGTAGCTGCCCTTCGTTCGGCCTTGGTGATGGCGAACGAGGCGATTTCTTGATCCCTTTTAGTGGGGCGAGGAGCTCGTTGAGTGCTGAGCGGTGAGGGGAGTTGCCGCGCCTCACCGGGCTACGTCGCGGCGTCCTCCCCCGGTGCACGTCTCCCGCTACGTCGACGTCTGAGATGCGGAAGGCGTGCTCCTGCCGGGAGGAGTTGCCGTTCCGGCTATTGCTGCTCGAGCCCTGAGCCGATGATGTGCCCTTGGAGGAAAAGGAGGCCATGGTGGCTGTGTTCTATGGGATGGAGTTGGCTTAGATGAGATTGGGAAACGTCGATAGAGAGTCTCTGTTTTTATCGGGGATTTCAGATCAGAAAAACGGAGTTTCCCGACGATTCCCTCGCGACTCTCGGGATATCTTTAACTGCAGATGTATCTGGGCGAGCATATCTGTCCCTGGGGCCTGGGAGGCCAATTCGCCCGAACCAGCTGGTTCGACCGAACTGGGCCTGTTCGCCCGAACAGGTCCCTGGGCCCCCAAGTGCGTGGCCCGTGTCGTGGTTCGAGGTTTTGGTCATGGGAGATTCGGGTCGAGGAGGTTTTCAAGGTTCAGGAGGGTTTGGCCCAGAAGGATTCGAAAATGACGGATTCGGGCCGGGGTTCCACAGACGGGGTTCAGAGTTCTATGAACTCGACGACGTCTAATTCGTCGAGTGTCGGAGGTTCTGGTTCTAGGAAAATCTTCAACCGCTGTCCGTTAACCTTGAAGGTGTTTCCGTCCTCGCTTTGCAAAGTGACGGCCCCATGAGATGCAGCATTGATTAATGTGAATGGGCCGTCCCACTTGCTCCTCAATTTCCCGTGACCGAAAAGTTTGACACGGGAGTTGAAGACGAGAACCTTGTCTCCCGGCTTGAACGTTTAGACCTTGATTCTCTTATCATGCCATCTCTTGGTCCGTTCTTTGTATAGCCGGGAGCTGTGGTCTGCTCTCTCCCTCATCTCATCTAGCTCGGCTAGCTGGATCTTCTGTTTGAGGCCGGCAGCTGGAAGGTCCATACCCCACTTCCTAATGGCCTAGTGAGCTCTAAACTCCATTTCTACAGGTAGATGACAGGTTTTCCCATAGACTAGTTGATATGGGTGTTGGCACTTCTTACGATCCAATATCAGAATTGAGAATCCTGGTACTGGGGTAAGGAGTGTTTCAGTGGTTTTCCTTATGGCTTAGTAAAATATAGAAATATTCTGCAAGTGCACAGAATCACCGCTGTAGCACTTCACCTGGGAGTATTCCGAGGTATCGTAATTTATATTTCCGCAGGGAAGCTTTGGCAAGATTACTAGTGAACAGATATTCGAGACTATCAGAGGAGGGTACACAACTAGACAAGACAGGGGATAACGGTATTGGATAGGAGTGGATATACCGGACACACAGCTCAAGGGATACTCTGGTAAGGGAGAGAAGAGATAGATAGCTGGGAGGACAACGAGAAGAGATAGAGGACTCCTGGATTCTTTATCTACCTATGTCACTCTAGCTTAGAGATACAGCGGCTACAGAACCGGCACTAGGAGATCTGGGATAACCCTAATGTCTTAGCTTCGGGACAAGGGAACCGGTGAACACACAGAAAGGGATGAGAAGGGGTGCCACTATTTCCCAACTGGGGAATCCTACGGACCGGCACTAACGTGATGGGCTACGAAGACCGAAAGGGCTGTCACCACCTCCCGGCTACCACCTCCGTTGTGACGGGAATAAACTAAGGCCACCGACTAGTCTAGGAACCACTCCTACACTAGGCAACGACTACTTACTCTGCTAGCAAGAGCAAGCAACCTTGTCAATACTCTTGGTGACAATTCACCTCCAGTATCAAGCAAGATCGAAGAACCAGCCAAGACAAAGAATCAAACAAGACTACAAGTACTATTACTATAACTGACTATAGTCTAAACAAGATATATGCTACAACTAGGATAAAGTAGAAGCAAGATATAAATGACAAAGGCAAAATGATAAAGATAACTATATTGATAACTCGAAGTCTTACAAAAGGAAAAGGTAAAAGATTCAAGAGCTTATACCAGAGCTTCTGAAGACGACTCCGGAACCTCCGAGGCAAAGCTCGACTCAACTCTAACTCCCAACTAAACTATCCTAACTCTACTAGAATGAAAGTGGAAATGAGCTCCTTGGCTTGGTGTGTGTTTACAAGTGAAGTGCGACCCTCTATTTATAGCTCCAAAGGTCGGTTGAGGTAGGGTAGCGGTCAAGGCAACCAGAGGCGGCAGAGAGGCGGTTCGGCCGAATTCCTCGGTTCGGCCGAACTGCCCAGTTCACCCGAACCGAGGGATGCACCGCCTCGGCCACCAAGGGCCAGGATGCAGCCCCAGGGTCGGTTTGGCAACTGGGGGCGGTTCGGCCGAACCCCCCAGTTCCCCCGAACTGGGCCGGAGGCCCAGACCCGCCCCCCTGCACCGCCTCTGCTCTGTGGACTCCCTGGGCCGGCCTCTGGTGGTGTACTTCGTGCTGTGTAGGCCCAGGTTGATGTGGCAGTGCTCCGGGATGAGTTGGTGTCGTCCATGTATCGTTTGTCGTGTTCATTTGGTGCTCGTTGATGTGGACGACTCCCAGTGGCATGCACGGCTAAGTGGGATAACCGGCGTATTTGTCGTAGTTGTACCTGCACAAGTGACACTCACCAAAACTCGTGGAACTTTATTAGAAATAAAACCTAAGTACATGGAATGTTGCATATAACCTCATTTATTCCCGAGTATTGGTGGTCGGATTTGGGCTATAACGACCGCCAACAAGCTCCCCCAAGCTTAGCTCTTTGCTCGTCCTCGAGCAAAGATATAAACTTAGGCTCGGTGGATCAGGAGTTGCTACAATGTCATTTCTTTTGCAGGTAACTTTATAAACAACTAGTCTTCAAAAATACTTGAATCATAGGCAAAGTTTCAAATCACCTTTTTACCTATGGGGCTTATAGCAATCTCCTTATCTTGGGCGGTTGAAAGGATGAACAGTTTAAACTTAGTTTTATTCCACTCTACTCTGTTCAGGATCCCATCTCGGAATTTTTTCACAAGTTTTGAAAACTACAAATTGTTCCTCATTGGCACACTCGATCACTCAAGTGTATTTGAATCCTCACCAAAGGCTTGTGCCTTCTTTTCATCCTAACATCTAATATGGCTTTTTGTGTGGCTCAGGGACAAAGGATGAAGGCATGCATGCATCTTATATTTTGCTAAGTCAAAGACCGGATCTCTAAGGAGACAAATCACATCTTAAGATCGAGACGTGCAAGTGTGTGGATATGAGTGGAGTGGCATATGGTGGAGTGGTGGAATGGAATATGGTGGAATGGTGGAATGGAATATGGTGGAATGGTGGAATGGAATATGGTGGAACTCCTTGGATGAACTTCTCTCTCCTTGATTTATTTTCGAGAACATGGGCTATCTTTTATTCTCATATTTTTGCCATGCCACTTGGCATGCTTTTCTTTTTTTTCTCTTTCTTTTTGCCATGCTCTTTGGCATGCTTTTCTTTTTCTCTTATTTTTTTGCCATGCTTCTTTGGCATGCTTTTCTTTTTGCATAGCCCATGTCTCTATCAAGAATATTTGGAGAGGGAGATCATAGAACATGGAGCATTTATTTTTGTGGATGGATGATGGAAAATGTCTGCTAACCCCCAGTGTAGGAATTGCAAGTGAGAGGTGGTGAGTGTACGTGGGTCTCGATCTTTAAGAATATGAAAGCTTCACTCAAAGGTCACAACAATTTGACAAAGCTCACTAAGATAACAAGCAGCATTTGAGTAGAAATTTTCAACTAAGCTTATCATATGGCTCTGGTAGGTATTTTGACCAATGTGGAACTTGTTGCATTTTGAAAGCATAAATTTCCGAGATTTTCCCCGTACTAAAAGCAGAATAGAACTTAGACTTGGAATAAAGCATGCGCTCCCACAAGGTTTTCAGGATCATTTTTACTCATGCCAAATAACTCAAGCACAATCTAGCAACTAGTTGAAACAAAGTACTTGCAAAATTAATGACAGAGCAACTATTCATCATTTCCAAGGTGAGAGGCATATAATTCATTCCATGCATAGTTGGGAGTTATTTTATTCAAGGGAAATATTGTTTAAGGGAAATATTGTTTAAGGGAAATATTTTTGGTATTTTCATTTTTTTTAAATGCAAACTATCATGAAGGGAAATGAAAGGGAAATTAAATGATCAAAGTGCTGGATAAATCGGGACTTACCTGGTGGGGGTCCTCCCCCAAGCTTGGACTCTTCACTGGTTGGGGTTGAGCCTTGAAAGGTACTGGCTCAGCTGTTCCGCTTGTTCGTGGACGTCGTGCTAGATAGACGCCACCATCCCGCTATTCTCTTGATGGTACTGAGAATGGCGGGCTAGCGTGTCTTGAATCTCTCGGGTACGGTCGTCGATGAGCTCGACTCGGTCGGAGATGTAGGACAGCTCCCGGCCGTAGTCGGAGCGTGCGGACTGTGAGTATCCGGGGTAGTATGGCTGGGAGGCACTGTCGTATCCCCCTCCATACCGGCTCCCGGACCACTCAGAGTCCGTGTCCTGGCCGTGGTCCCAGCGTCCTGAGGTGAAGTAGTTCGGCTCCTGGTGTTGCCCGGAGCCTCCTGCTCCGGACGTCCCAGCGCCGGTGTATATGTCATAGGTGGCCTCGAAAGCGGAAGTGTGTCGGTGCGGCATTTGTGGTGCATTTTCCGGCTCCTGTGAGGTGGTGAGCCCAGCATCACGCCTAGCTCGTCCCCTCGTGACGGGTCCGTCACCTGCAACGCTGTGCCGAGCGGGCTCTCTCCAAGGTGGAGAATCGTCCGACTCGGTCCTCAACTGAAGAGTTAGTTTTGGCATGGTATACAACCTTAGTGCTGCACAAGGCAAAGGCACTTCAGTTGTATAGCCACGGTAAATCATTGCCAGCGTTGCGTCAGGCGTCCGCCGTATCATGTGGGCTTGCACAAAGTGCTCGGCATCCACGACGGAACGCGCTGTCTCGATGTACTTGAGCCGGGCGCCCTAGAGGACGCCCAGGTGGTTAGCGAGGCGAGTGACTAGAGAAGTCATCGCCATGCTACCCGCACGAGAAATATGAGACAGCCAGTGACCAACCATGTCTTTCACAGGTGAATAGGGAATCTGCTTGACCATAGCAAAAAGAACCCGCAACTCGATGGTGTTGACAGGGCGCAAATCTGCCCGGGGGAATACCGTCATAGACACCCAACGATGCATGAAACACAAAGTGGGGTTATGTATGCTGTTCGTGCGTGGTGCATGACAGTTGGTATCCCCCAAAATCTTTTTCCAAAATGCCACCCGGTCAAATCTTTTAAGTGCTTTGTTCGGGTCTAATGAACAACGGCTTGAAAATCCGAGACCCGAACTAAAATCCCTCCAAGAGCAGAAGAACTCTTGGTTGAAGAACCGAAAACGAATCCCCCCAGTTTCAGAAACCAAAGTCGAGAGGAATTCAAGGGTGAGCAGGTACGAACCTTCTTCGTTGATGTGCCAGAAATTCTCCTAGCCAGTGGCCTGGAAGATTTCTGTAAACTCTATGTCCATCCCCGTGTCTCTGAGCAAATCTTGCTCAAACACACGGGTGTGCTCGAACTCCTTCAGCCGAAGCTCGTTGAAGGTGTTCCGCTCCCCTTCTGTTCTAAGGTTGATGTCACTCTCGCTCAGGAGCTGCCTGGCCGGGGGTGTGGCATGGCCCTATCCCGAGCCGGCTGCTTCGTGCTCGTCCGTGTCCATCCGGCTCGAGCCTCGGGACGGGGCTGGGGAACTCCCAGCATCGTCCGATCGTCGGCCTAGCCGGGCGGAACGACGGAGCGAAGTGAAAAAATTCGACATGATTCCTGCAAAAAGTTAGTGCAACAACAACTACCCAAAGGACTGAATATATATATGGTTAGCACACAAAAATCAAGTCAGTCGTTCAAGATAGTTAGTCGTTCTTGCGGGGATGAAAACCACCACAAAAGGTTAGTCGTTCTTGTGGGTGTCGGTGACCACCACAAAATCGTCTAGAAATTCAGCACAAAGCTCACAACAAAAGCAAAATATTTTTGGGATTTTCTAGTGATGCATGTGAACCAAAACGTGAGCAAGAACTTGGGAAGAACTTGAGCAAGCACTAGAGCAAAGAACTTGAGAGGGAGAGAGAGCTTCCGAGCAGAATTTTCAGAATGTATGAGTGTGTGAATGGTGCAAGGAAGCAAGGAAGCTTGGCCAGCAATTTATAGGCCGAGGGGATGGCCTTGGCCAGTTCGCCCGAAGGCTCTGGTTCGCCCGAACCAGGCCTGGTGGCCAGGGCACTCCCATGTGAGTGCAGCACTCACATGCCTTTGTTTCCACTCCAAGTTTGTGCGGCCATCAATTCCCAAGGACATTTTTGGTGGATTTTAGTGGAGTCATCCCCATGCTGCCATGTTTGTGATAATTGGTGAGTGTGCAGCCATTTTTAGTGGGGTAGACATGTTTGGTGCTGGTTGGTGGTGATGGTAAATAATTGGAGATGTTCTAGAAGGGATGAAAATGATAAAAGTTACCAATTACATCCACCCTAGGTAAAATTTCAGCATGTGACCATTTATTTAAACCAAGCTTGCAAAATTTTCTATTCTCTCTCAAATTAATTACTCAAGTGGTTCATTTATTTTGAAAAGGGAAACATGCAAATGCAATTGAGAATTTAAAATTGGAAGGGAAATATGGGATACATACCGGTTTTCCTCGCGGCGAGAGCTCAGCTTTTAAGTCCGCGAGCGGGACTTCTCCTGTCTTCAGTTGCTTTTGTCATCATCCGGTCCCGGAGTGGATGACTCGGTCGATGCAACCTTCTTCCGCCACATTTTCTTGTTCTTCTTCGGTGTCGGTGGTGGTGGGATTGGCATCTCTGGGGAATTCCAGAGGGCTTGTTTTTCCTCATATTTCTTTACGAGGAAGTCCATTTCTTCTGCACTTGTCGGTTTTGTCGGCTCGTTCCATTTGAGCTGCTCACCACCGAGTATTTCCAGCTCTCCATTAATGAGAGCCTTAAAGAAACACTCGGCGCTCCTCTGCTCCGGTGTGAGTGGCTCTGTCTTCTTCTCTTCCCGGGGTTGAAACTTGAAGTATGTCAACCTTCCGTCGATACGGAACGAGATTTCTCTCGCATCCATATCGATCCTAGCCCGGGTGGTGTTCAAGAATGGTCGGCCCAACACAAGGGGAAACGAATGCTCGTTCCCCGTGTCGAGGACAACAAAGTCCACAGGGACATATCGTCCCCAGATCCGGACCGGTACATTCTCGATCACCCCCTCGGGGTAGCGGATGGTTGTGTCCGCAAGCTGTACCTGGGCAGTAGTAGGTGACAAAGTAGGGTAGCGTAATTTCTTAAATAATACCTTAGACATGATGTTGACGCTTGCCCCTAGATCGCAGATTGCATCATCAATGCGACGATTCCAGATCGTGCACTGAATGATGGGCACTCCGAGATCTTCCTTCCTATCTGGAGAGGTCTTGATGATCGCCCTTTTTGCAGCTCTCGGCAGGTAGGTCCATCTTGGTGTCAGCACTTGGATGCGTGCAACCTTCCCTGCGTGGTTAGTTCGGAAGACACTACGAGACATCCTACCATGCCTGGTAGTGATGGAATTCACTGTCTCGATGGAAGGCTCGGGTTGCCCCGGAATCTTCCCCGATTCAGTGACAGGAACAGCAGCAGCTAACTGAGCGACTTGAGTTTCTATCATTTTATTAAAGCTCAGTTGACTTTTCATAGCAGAAGAAAATGATTCCATCCTAGAGTCTATGCTTTCTAGAGTTTTATCATTAGCACCAAGCTTTTTATTGATGTTTTCAGTTATTTTCATCTAGCCAAGCACAAGATCTCTAAGAGACGGCTGATTATTGAAGTTGCTAGAATTGAAATTGTTACCTTGTTGATGCCTCTCAAAAGGGAGGTTTGGGCGCGGATTCCAGCCTTGGTTGCCGTAGTTGTTCGGTCGGTACCCGTTGTTGTTGGAGTTGTTGACGTAGTGGGCATCTTCTCGCGTTTCGGGGCAGTCATTCCCCGAATGGCCAGTGTTGCCACAGACTTCGCAGGTCATGCGAGCGTCCATGGCTTGCACCATTTCTTGAGTAGGAGCCTCTAGTTTCTTCATCAGGAGGTCCATCTTGGCAGCGAGCATGTCCAGAGCTTCAACTTGGTGAACTCCTCGGGTCTTTGGTTGAGTCCGGTCGTCGGACCAACCTTGGTTCTCGACCATCTTCTCTATGAGGGCCTTCGCACGACTCTCCTCAAGAGAGAAGAACGAGCCTCCAGCAGCAGCATCCAGGTACTCACGGGCAGAATTTCTCAGCCCGTGATAGAAAGTTTGGATTATGAACCAGCTCTACATACCATGGTGAGGACAAGCAGAAATATAGTCCTGGAGGCGATCCCATGCCTCCGGGACTGTTTCATCTTTTAGCTGCTGGAAACTAGCTATTTTGTTCCGGACGGCGTTGGTTTTCCCAACCTGAAAGAACTTCAGCAAGAAAGCTCTAGTGCATTTATCCTAGGTATCTATTGCTTCGCGGTTAGCATAAAACCATTGTTTTGCCTTGCCTAATAATGAGAATGGAAATAAACGGAGGCGAATGACATCGATACTTACTCCGCGGATGGTGAAGGTGTTGCAAATCTCCAGGAAATGCTGGAGATGAGGAGGCACAACACGGGGTCGTACTTTCCTCACAAATGACTCCGGATTTTCTTGTAAGTTTAACGGTAGTTGGAAACCAGTCATGCACTGCTCTGTTCCACAAAGACCAATGAACAGAGCAAGGATAAACCCGCTTGAGTAGCGGTACTCAACTAAGATAGCTCAAGATAAAAGTTCAAAAATAATCTAGCCAAAGACTTCCCCGGCAACGGTGCCATAAATGCTTGTTGGCACTTCTTACGATCCAATATCAGAATTGAGAATCCTGGTACTGGGGTAAGGAGTGTTTCAGTGGTTTTCCTTATAGCTTAGTAAAATATAGAAATATTCTGCAAGCGCACAGAATCACCGTTGTAGCACTTCACGTGGGAGTATTCCGAGGTATCGTAATTTATATTTCCGTAGGGAAGCTTTGGCAAGATTACTAGTGAACAGATATTCGAGACTATCAGAGGAGGGTACACAACTAGACAAGACAGGGGATAACGGTATTGGATAGGAGTGGATATACCGGACACACAGCTCAAGGGATACTCTGGTAACGGAGAGAAGAGATAGATATCTGGGAGGACAATAAGAAGAGATAGAGGACTCCTGGATTCTTTATCTACCTATGTCACTCTAGCTTAGAGATACAGTGGCTACAGAGCCAGCACTAGGAGATCTAGGATAACTCTAATGTCCTAGCATCGGGACAAGGGAACCGGTGAACACACAGAAAGGGATGAGAAGGGGTGCCACTATTTCCCAACTGGGGAATCTTACGGACCGGAACTAACATGATGGACTACGAAGACCGAAAGGGCTGTCACCACCTCCCGGCTACCACCTCCGTTGCGACGGGAATAAACTAAGGCCACCGACTAGTCTAGGAGCCACTCCTACACTAGGCAACGACTACTTACTCCGCTAGCAAGAGCAAGCAACCTTGTCAATACTCTTGGTGACAATTCACCTCCAGTATCAAACAAGATCGAAGAACCAGCCAAGACAAAGAATCAAACAAGACTACAAGTACTAGAACTATAACTGACTATAGTCTAAACAAGATATATGCTGCAACTAGGATAAAGTAGAAGCAAGATATAAATGACAAAGGCAAAGTGATAAAGATAACTATATTGATAACTCAAAGTCTTACAAAAGGAAAAGGTAAAAGATACAAGAGCTTATACCAGAGCTTCTAAAGACGACTCCGGAACCTCCGAGGCAAAGCTCGACTCAACTCTAACTCCCAACTAAACTATCCTAACTCTACTAGAATGAAAGTGGAAATGAGCTCCTTGGCTTGGTGTGTGTTTACAAGTGAAGTGCGACCCTCTATTTATAGCTCCAAAGGTTGGTTGAGGTAGGGTAGCGGTCAAGGCAACCAGAGGCGGCAGAGAGGCGGTTCGGCCGAATTCCTCGGTTCGGCCGAACTGCCCAGTTCGCCCGAACCGAGGGATGCACTGCCTCGGCCACCAAGGGCCAGGATGCAGCCCCAGGGTCGGTTTGGCAACTGGGGGCGGTTCGCCCGAACCCCCCAGTTCGCCCGAACTAGGCCGGAGGCCCAGGCCCGCCCCCCTGCACCGCCTCTGCTCTGTGGACTCCCTGGGCCGGCCTCTGGTGGTGTACTTCGTGTTGTGTAGGCCCAGATTGATGTGGCGGTGCTCCGGGATGAGTTGGTGTCGTCCATGTATCGTTTGTCGTGTTCATTTGGTGCTCGTTGATGTGGACGACTCCCGGTGGCATGCATGGCTAAGGGGGATAACCGGCCGAACGGAGTCGTTCGGCCGATTTGGTCATTTTCGGCCCCAATAGCGCGTATTTGTCGTAGTTGTACCTGCACAAGTGACACTCACCAAAACTCGTGGAACTTTATTAGAAATAAAACCTAAGTACATGGAATGTTGCATATAACCTCATTTATTCCCGAGTATTGGTGGTCAGATTTGGGCTGTAACGACCGCCAACAATGGGGTCATGCCTATGGGCGTCTTATAGGCCGTGCGGTAAGCCCAGAGTGCATCTGGAAGTTTATCCTTCCATTGCTTGCCCATCTCATTTACGGTCTTTTGCAGAATGTTTTTGATTTGCTTATTGGAAGTTTCTGCTTGACCGCTAGTTTGGGGGTGATAGGGTGTGGCTAAGTTATGCTGCACCCCAAACTTGAGAGATACTTACGGAAGGCTGAATCTATGAAGTGGGAGCCGCCATCACTGATGACTATTCTAGGAACGCTAAAACGTGGGAATATAACCTCATGAAACATTCGTCTCGCGTTCTTAGAGTCAGCAGCTAAGCAAGGCAAGACTTCTACCCACTTAGAGACGTAGTCCACTGCTACTAGGATGAATTGACAACCCTCGGAGTTTGGGAAGGGACCCATGAAGTCTACTCCCCAGACATCGAAGATTTCTACTTGAAGATTGCTAGTGAGTGGCATTGCGTCTCTAGTATTGATGTTCCCGTGTTTCTGGCAGCGGGGGCACCGCATGACAAATGCTCTCGCATCCTCATACATGCTGGGCCAGTAAAAACCACATAGCCAGACTTTAGCATTGGTCCGGAATGCACCGTAGTGTCCTCCATACGGGGCTGCGTGGCATCTCTCCAGGATTTTATAAGCCTCATGTGCGGGTACGCACCTTCTGAGGAGTCCGTCGCTACAAATCCTAAATAGGTACGGGTCGTCCCAAGGGTGTAGTCGGCTCTCATAGGCTAGCCGTTTCCTATTCTCTCCAGGGGGGACATAACCCATTACCATGTAGTTTACTATGTTGGCATACCACGGATCACCAGTGGTGACCTTAAGGAGGGTGTCATCCCGTAAGTAGTCGTCGATTGGGAGATCGGACGGGACTTGCATCCGGGACAAATGGTCAGCCACTGAGTTCTCTACTCCTTTCTTATCTTTTATCTCAATGTCAAATTCTTGGAGTAGAAGAATCCAGCGGATGAGTCTCGGTTTTGCATCCTTTTTGGTCAGAAGGTACTTCAGAGCAGCGTGATCTGAATAGACTATAACCTTGGCCCCAACTAGGTAGGACCGGAATTTGTCTATAGCAAATACGACTGCTAAGAGCTCCTTCTCCGTGGTTGCGTAGTTGAGCTGAGGGCCAGTGAGCGTTTTGCTAGCATATGAGATAGCATAATGCTTCTTGTCCTTAGTTTGGCCCAACACAGCTCCTACAGCATAGTCGCTCGCATCGCACATGATTTCGAATGGGATGCTCCAGTCGGGAGGTTGGATGATCGGAGCGGAGATGAGTGCCTTTTTGAGGGTGTGAAATGCGGCATAGCACTCCTCATCGAAAATGAAGGGGGCATCTTTGGCTAAGAGATTGGTCAAGGGCCGAGATATTTGGGAGAAGTTTTTGATGAAACGCCTATAGAATCCGGCATGGCCAAGGAAGCTACGGATCCCATTGACGTTTGTGGGAGGTGGAAGTTGCTCGATCACTTCTATCTTCGCTTTGTCTACCTCGATCCCATGTTCTGACACCCTATGTCCTAGGACAATCCCCTCTCGCACCATAAAATGGCACTTTTCCCAGTTCAAAATAAGGTGTTTCTCTTCACACCTCTGGAGGACCTTGTCCAGATTTTTCAGACATTCAGTAAAGGTCTTTCCGTAAACTGAGAAATCGTCCATGAACACTTCCATAATCTCCTCAATCATATCGGAGAAGATAGACATCATGCAACGTTGAAAAGAGGCAGGTGCGTTACATAACCCGGAGGACATTCGCCGGTAGGCGTACGTCCCGTAGGGGCACGTGAACGTGGTTTTACTCTGGTCTTCTGGGTGGATAGGAATTTGGTGGTACCCAGAGTAACCGTCAAGGAAGCAGAAGAAAGAGTGTTGGGCTAACCGTTCAAGCATTTCGTCTATGAACGGAAGGGGGAAATGGTCTTTCTTGGTGGCATTATTGAGTCGACGATAGTCGATGCACATACGCCAACCAGTAACAGTGCGCTGAGGGATGAGCTCATTTTTGTCATTGCGCACTACCGTCATTCCTCCCTTCTTAGGAACGACTTGAACGGGACTAACCCATTCACTATTGGGGACAGGGTAGTGAAGGAGTTTTTTGGGAACGACTTCTGAGGGACCGCGTGAAGGAGTTTGAGAACTTCCTTTTTCACGACCTCTCTCATGGCATTGTTTAACCGTCGTTGAGGTTCCCGAGACGGTGTTGCTTCAGAATCGATTGGGATGCGATGAGTGCAAAGATTTGGGCTAATCCCTTTCAGGTCTTGAAGAGAGTATCCTAAGACCGATCGATTTTTCTCCAGTATAGTGATGAGTTGTTGGGTTTCTAACTCGGAGAGTTTATCACTAATGATCACTGAAGTTTGCTTATCCCCAAAGAGGAAAGCATACCTAAGTCCAGGCGGAAGAGGTTTGAGCTCGATTGGAGATGGTTTTGGAGTTTCATTTGTATCAAGCTCAATCGGAGGATGAGTTTCCTCCTCCTCCGTAAAGAATGGAATATCCTCTTCTGGAATAGGTTGATCGAGGTCTAGCAAAGAAGCTGACCTGACTTCCTCTAACGGGTCAGGATCGGGGTCTGCCTCTATTGGAGTATTCACAGATTGGGCATAGGAGACAGGGATAAGTTATTTGCCGATCCTAAGCTCTACTAGCTGGTTTATTGGTGCTTTTTCCAGATCTTCAAGATTGGCCTGCCTATGAAGATGGGATGTGTGGTAGTGCTAGGTAGGTCGAAGATGTGAAAATCCATGAAGAGTTCAGGATCGTTGACCTTAACGGGTGTGACCCGTAAGATCCCCAAACAGTCCAGGATTCTTCCTGAAGTAAACTTAAGTCGTTTTTGAGAAAACGACCATGAGTTATCAGGGAATTCGGTTCGCACCAAAGAGCTAGAGATTATGTTGATTCCGAGGCTCGGGTCGTACCCAATTTCTCGGTCAAGGCCCATGATCTCACAGAATATCCTTTTGGTTTTTCTGGGCATCTTGACCACCTCGGTCGAGGCTTCGGCCTCATCTAGCCACTCCCTACTCATGATAGCAGACAGACGTCCCAGGTACTCCCGCTGATATTCCAATTCTTCTTGGTCGGGGGCCTGATCCTTTTGCTCTACACATCGTTCCCGTGGGAAACTTGTTGCACTCCCGATGTCTTCGAATAGATCATCGTCAAAATCATAAAGAGTGGTGTAGAGTGAATCATAATGGTATGGGCTAGAATATGGTTGTGGTTCGAAATGAGCTTCAGGTTCTGATGGACTGGAAGAGCTAATGGATTTGGATTGGACTGGTATTGGCTCTTTAGGTTCAGGTTCAGGCTGCTTCTCTTCTTCATCGGGGAGTTCATCATAGATTCCAGTGTAGGGGGTGTTGTCTAGGATACGGTCCAGAACTACCCTCGCTTCATTAGGAACCAAATGAAAGAACGACCCTCCAGAAGCAGAGTCCAAGAAAGTGGCGGCTACAGGACAGAGGCCAAGGCTGAAGTGTTGTAAAACAACTGGTTCTGGCAGGCCTAGGTCCGGTTCCTGAGGCCAGTATTTGCTTGAAATGAGCCCAGGCAGCTCCGAGCAATTCTCCCTTTAATTTCTTAAAGTTAATGATTTCCGCTCGGAGACTGGCTACCTTGGAGACTGGGAAGAAGTTTAGGCAGAATTTTTCCTTGAGAACTTCCCAGCTCCCATCCATAGTACTGACAGCCAGAGAGTACCATTTCTTTGCTCCTCCCGCTAGTGAAAACGGGAATAGCTTCCATTTGAGTGTCTCTTGTGTCATGCCCGCAATGGTCAGGCATGAGCAGAGTTGCTCAAACTCGCGCAAATGCTCGTATGGACTCTCGGCCTTCGTTCCTGAGAACGATTGCTCACGAACCATGGCTATGAAGCCGGGACGTAGCTCATAGCCGGGTGTGGATATGGGATGTGATGATGGTGGTGGCTCCAAACAAGCGCCCTTTGGAGCTAAGTGTTGACGTAAGGTGAGAGTGGAATCCATGTGGTTGGTGGTGGGATACACGGACAACTTGGGTTCGGAATCAGAACAGCTACCGTTCCCCGGCAACGGCGCCAGAAAGCTTGTTGGCACTCCTTACGGCCTACAGATAAATCCGCAAGCGGACGGATACCGATGTAGCTTTCACCCGGGAGTATTCCAAGGTATCGATTTCCACGGAGAACGAGAAGTGGACTGATTCTAAACTAAGTTGTCCTAGGTAGATGGAATGGAGTGAATGGTATGGATGAGGTGGATGACAACAACAATGAGAGAAGAGGAGTGATAGGAGAGTAGAGAGGGTACGAGTCTGGTAGAGGTATTCTACTGATTGATCGAGCAGATCAGAGGATACAGATAGATACTTGCTTCAGGACAAGGGAACCGGTGGACACACAGAAAGGGATGAGAAGGGGTGCCACTATTTCCCAACTAGGGAATCCTACGGACCGGAACTAACGTGATGGGCTACAAAGACCGGAAGGGCTGTCACCACCTTACGGCTACCACCTCTGTTGCGACGGGAATAAACTAAGTTAGTCTCAAGTATAGGCACCACGCCTACACTAGTCAACTAATACTTATCTCCTATAGAAAGATAAGCACCCAAGCTAAGCAACCAGTATACAGTTATACCAATCAACTAAGCATTGAACGAAGAACCAGCAAGCATATAAAAGTAAGAACTGAATGCTCAATTAATCAGAGAGAGATACAAGAGTTACCAGACAAGACCCGGATGTTACTCGAAGTGAAGTTGCAACCGTAGAGATACAGCGGGAAGAGGGGCCGACACTTCGGCTCCTCTCCGGGACGCTCACCTCTCCTCTCTCCCTATCTCTACTGATACAAGTGGAGAACTAACAGTGCTTCGCCTGCACTCTACTCTTGTGTTGTGTGTTTTGCAGGTGGAACCAGGCCTCTATTAATAGCAAGGAAGGGCGGTGGAGGCAGAGTAGCAGCCAAGGCAGCTGGGAGGCGGTGCCGGGCCGTTCGGGCGAAATCCCCGGTTCGGCCGAATTGCCCAGTTCGCCCGAACCAGTGGATGCACTGACTCAAGTCCCTACGGCCTGGATTGCTCCCTGGGAGTTGGTTTCCAGCCAGGGTCGGTTCGGCCGAAGCCCAGAATTTGGCCAAACTGGGCCGAAGGCCCAGGCCTGCCCCTGCTGCACCGCCTTATCCTCTGGACCTCCTGGGCTGGGTTCTGGTGCTTAGCGTTCGTGTCGAATTGGCCCAGGGTGACTTGTCGGTCCTTCGGGATGAGTTGGCGGTCGTCCATGTGTCGTATGTTGTCGTTTGGTTGATGTGGACGGCTCCCGGTGGCTTGCTCGGCTTAGGGGGGTAACCGGCCGAACAGAGTCGTTCGGACGAAACGGTAATTCTTGACCCTTATAGCACATGTTTCTCCATTTTGTACCTGCACAGAGGACAATCACCAAAACTTGTGGAAATAGTCAGTGATAAGCCCTATAGCTATGGTGTGTGTCCCCATTGTGTTTGTTTTATACTCGGTTGGAGGTCGGAAATCGGTCTGTAACGACCGCCAACATCCACGTGTCGTATGTTGTCGTTTGGTTGACATGGACGGCTCCCGGTGGCTTGCTCGGCTAAGGGGGGTAACCGACCGAACGGAGTCGTTCGGCCGAAACGGTCATTTCTGACCCTTATAGCACGTGTTTCTCCATTTTGTACCTGCACAGAGGACAATCACCAAAACTCGTGGAAATAGTCAGTAATAAGCCCTATAGCTATGGTGTGTGTCCCCATTGTGTTTGTTTTATACTCGGTTGGAGGTCGGAAATCAGTCTGTAACGACCGCTAACAAGCTCCCCCAGACTTAGATCTTTGCTCGTCCCGAGTAAAGAATTTAAAACATGAGCAAGACTAAAGTAAGGGTTCTTTTATAATCATGAATACTTGCATATTGAATATTCAAACCTTTCTCATACCTGTGAATTTGTGGTGGCTGCTTCCCGGATCTTGGGCGGTTGATGAATGGAACGACTCTTACAACAAGGTCCTCTTGCTCATCCTGCATTCAGGGTTTTCTGGTTTCCGCAATTAAATGGCTCGTCTCCCTTCATCCCTGACACTCAGCTCTCTGGAGCTCTCTCCTTTTACTCATTCTCTTTTGTATTTCTCTTTGTCTCTCAGGTGGTGGCCTTGTCATGTCGAGTATTTCGGTCAAGCCAAAGATTGGCTCCTGGAGCTTCTCATCACTGCCCTTGGTCATGTTGCAAGTTAACGATAGAGAGTTCATGTTGTTCCTCAGCCTTTTTGACCCCTTTTTCTTTTCTTTTCCCCTTTTGGGACCTTTTTTCTTGGACTTTCATGAGTCCTTTATTTCTCTCTCTCTTTTTTTTCCAGGGTATCATCGAGGCATGAGGGCTTCTACTACACTCTGATGATAGATTTGTTTGCAACAGACCTCAGACAATGTGATCCATTCCAAGAACACAACTTTCAACAAGACTTCATACAAAATATGACAGGTTTCAGGAATAAACTCTCAAGCATATGTGGTATTTGTGGACAGGATGAAGGGATAGAGCAGGATTTTCATCTTTTCACAAATTAGATTCTCCCGAATGTTGGTGTGAACAAGTGGTTCATTTTATCGAGTCATATCACAAACATCAACAACTTAGATCAGGGGGGGTCCTATCATGATGAATTTTTTCACAAGTACTAGATACTGAGTTTGAAATAAACAACAGGCAGCAATCATGATATAAAAAAGAGACCGAGTTCGTTTCGTTTATGTGAGGCATGCATTTTCAATTTTTTTCGAAACGAGACAACACAGGAAAGTAAACAGGGGGGAAGAAGGTGCAAACGCACGTGCAGGTGCGCGAGAGGGGGCAGCCGGGCTGGTTCGGCCGAACCGGTCAGTTCGCCCGAACTGGCCAGTTCGCCCGAACTGCCTGGTTCGGCCGAACTGGCCCCCGGGGCTCGGTCCGCCGTGCCATGTGTTCCTGTGTCGTTCCTGTACTCGTGCAACTCTCTGTTAGACAGGGCATTCTCCGGTTGGCTCAAATGCACTGACTGGAGCGACAATTTTATTTTCTTTCATGCAAATAATTCAAACTTTATTTATTCAACGAACTATGATTGGAAGCAAATATTTGAGGGGAAATAAATTCAGAGCACCCTAAACATTGATCTAAAGAAAATTAAACGAATCAAGCAACTAGCAAACCAAACTAAACTGACGGTGCTCTATCTAAAAACGGGACGACCGCGGGACACTATTCTGAAGGCGGTCCATAGAGATCTTCGTGTCCCGTGGCCTTGAAGAGCCTCTTGAGCTTTGCGCACAGGGCCTTGCGGAGGAGTTCCATCTTGTCCTCCCATTCCATGCGTGCGAGCTCGCCCTCCGCCACCTTCTCATCCAGGTGGTTGATCCTCTGCTTCGCCAGTGCCAGTTCCTCCTTCAGGCTCTCCACGGTGGGCGGCTTCTCTTCCTCTTCTTCATTGTCCTCCTCATCGGAGAACGCCATGTCCCCGGGCAGCCCTTTGATGGATGGTGGCTGCCTGTGGCGCCGGACTCTGGGGTGGCGCCGTGGCGGAGAGGACTGGGATGAGTTTGCCAGCCCCAGCTCGTTCCGGTTGAGCGGCGGGACGAGGACTTTTCCGTACCCTCCTCCTGGGATGTGTTCAACCTTGATGACGAAACGCGGTGGGCTTTTCGGCGTGTAGTCTGGCTCCTCTCCGGCCTTCTCCTTGGGCAGCAACAACGCCAAATCCGACACCCTCGAGGAGGATATTGACCTTGGGTGTAGCTGCCCTTCGTTCGGCCTTGATGATGGCGAACGAGGCGGTTTCTTGATCCCTTTTAGTGGGGCGAGGAGCTCGTTGAGTGCTGAGCGGTGAGGGGAGTTGCCGCGCCTCACCGGTCTACATCCCGGCGTCCTCCCCCGGTGCACGTCTCCCGCTGCATCGACGTCGGAGATGCGGAAGGCGTGCTCCTGCCGGGAGGAGTTGCCGTTCCGGCTACTACTGCTCGAGCCCTGAGCCGATGATGCGCCCTTGGAGGAAAAGGAGGTCATGGTGGCTATATTCTATGGGATGGAGTTGGCTTAGATGAGATGGGAAACGTCGACAGAAAGTCTCTGTTTTTATCGGGGATTTTAGATCGGAAAAACGGAGTTTCCCGGCGATTCCCTCGCGACTCTCGGGATATCTCTAACTGCAAAAGTATCTGGACGAGCATATCTGTTCCTGGGGCCTGGGAGGCTAATTCGCACGAACCAGCTGGTTCGGCCGAACTGGGCCTGTTCGCCCGAACAGGTCCCAGGGCCCCCAGGTGCGTGGCCCGTGTCGTGGTTCGAGGTTTTGGTCATGGGAGATTCGGGTCAAGGAGGTTTTCAAGGTTCAGGAGGTTTTGGCCCAGAAGGATTTGAAGATGATGGATTCGGGCCCGGGTTCTATGGATGGGGTTCAGAATTCTATGAACTCGACGACGTCTAATTCATCGAGTGTCTGAGGTTCTGGTTCTAGGAAAATCTTCAACCGCTGTCCGTTAACCTTGAAGGTGTTTCCGTCATCGCTTTGCATAGTGACGGCCCCATGAGATGCAGCATTGATTACTGTGAATGGGCCATCCCACTTGCTCCTCAATTTCCCGTGACCGAAAAGTTTGACACGGGAGTTGAAGACGAGAACCTTGTCTCCCGGCTTGAACGTTTTGACCTTGATTCTCTTATCATGCCATCTCTTGGTCCGTTTTTTGTATAGCCGGGAGCTGTGGTATGCTCTCTTCCTTATCTCATCTAGCTCAGCCAGCTAGATCTTCCGTTTGAGGCCGGCAGCTGGAAGGTCCATACCCCACTTCCTAATGGCCCAGTGAGCTCTAAACTCCATTTCTACAGGTAAATGATAGGTTTTGCCATAGACTAGTTGATATGGGGTCATGCCTATGGGCGTCTTATAGGTCGTGCGGTAAGCCCAGAGTGCATCTGGAAGTTTATCCTTCCATTGCTTGCCCATCTCATTTACGGTCTTTTGCAGAATGTTTTTCATTTGCTTATTGGAAGTTTCTGCTTGACCGCTAGTTTGGGGGTGATAGGGTGTGGCTACGTTATGCTGCACCCCCAAACTTGAGAGATACTTACGGAAGGCTGAATCTATGAAGTGGGAGCCGCCATCACTAATGACTATTCTAGGAACGCCAAAACGGGGGAATATAACCTCATGAAACATTCGTCTCGCGTTCTTAGAGTCAGTAGCTAAGCAAGGCAAGGCTTCTACCCACTTAGAGACGTAGTCCACTGCTACTAGGATGAATTGACAACCCTCGGAGTTTGGGAAGGTGTAACACCCTAAAAATGCCTATTTTTAAAATTTAGTAATTAAATCGTTTTTATTTAATTTTATGCTCATATTTATCTAAGGAAAAATAAATTATTTGTGATAAATAAAATTAAATATAAGGTTAGAAACATTTTTGTTGCATTCATGCTGGCTGCATTGAGTTTTGTTTGTGAGTGGTTCAATTGGAATTTGAATTCTGTTTAAATTCGAATTTGAATCGCTGTGTTTGGAGCTTTAGAAAAGTTTCTGCGGCCCGAGTCCACTTTCCCTCCCTTAACTTTTTCCCTCGGCCGAATCCTCTCCTTTCTCTTTTCTCTCCAGTCGGCCCAGCCCTTCTCCTTTCTCCGCTTTCCGGCCCAGCCCAGCACAGTGCTCCGCCTCCTCCTGGCCTGCTCCGTCCGCGCCAGCCTGCCTCCCCTCGCTCCACTCGGCCCACCTACCGGCCCAGCAAGCCAGCCCAACGCGGCTCCGCAGCGCCCCGCCCCCCTCTGCCACTGACCGAGCGGACCCACGGGTCAGCCCCGTCTCCCTCCTCCCGTCGGTGTCCGACTCGGCCCCGACGCTGGAGTCCGGCCGAGGTGCGGCGCGCACGTCGAGGACCCGGACTCTCCTCGGCCGCCTTCAAATACCCGCCGCCGCCGTCTCCCGACCTCCCTGCCCCGAGAACCCTAGCCCTGGTCGCCCCGCTCGAGTTCGCGCCGCCGCCCGGAATCGAAGCCGCCGCCGCCGCGGATCCGCCGTTCCGCCGTCGCTCCGGTCGATTCAACCGCCGGGGAAGCTCCGCCAGGTGGTAAGCCCGCTCCCAAGCCCGGTCTAGCCTCGTTCCGCGCGCTGTGCCATCCCCGCCGCTGTTTCCCGAGCGCCGCCGCCGCCATGCATCGTTGCGCGCCGCCTCCGCTGCCCCGCCGACGACGAGGCCACCCAGTTGAGTTCGTCGCGTCGCTCCGAGTCCGTAGCGCCCAAAACCCGCGTCAACCGTGCCCCGTAGCGCGCTCGCGCGTTTCGCCGGCGACCCTCCGCCGCGCGCGCAGGCGGCGCCGCCGCATCGACTCACCGCCGGCGACCCTCCTCTCCCCGATCTAATCTAAGCCGTCCAAATTGAAACCGACGACCCAGATCGAGTCAACCGAGCCAAGTCAAAGAGACCATACCGGTCAACTGAGTCAGCCGTGCCAGTTTTTCAAAAGAACCCCTCCACTTTTTCAAAATTAACCCGCAGTCCTGTTTTATTCAAAAATAATTACAATTAAGTCCTGATTTTTACAGAAAACCCCCTGCCTTATTTAAAAATAGTACCCGAGGTCCTGTTTTGGTCAAATTGCAAATAAACCCTCCTGTTTTTATACAAAATTATGTTTTAGCCCCTGACTTTTTGCAAATAAGCCCCTGGAACTTTTAAAACTTTGCCAGCAAGTCCCTGAACCTTAGAAAAGCCATAACTTCTTCGTTTTAGCTCCGATTTGAGTGATTTTCGCGCTCACGTGTTTGTAGCGAAGCGTAGATTAGTTTTTCAGCCTTCTTTTGATCTGTTTTTATTGGTTGGTGTACTGTTCTAATAGGTTAATATTGTTTGCATGTACTGGCTTGTATGGATGCTTGTGTGTTGATGTATGAGTCCAGTCGGTGAGCCGTACGCGTTTGAGTTCGAGGGTTACGAGGAGCAGGACCAACAGCAGCAGCAAGAGCAACAGCAGCAGTTGGACGAAGGCAAGTACAGCACGGACAATCCTTGCTACCTAAACACACCTTTACACTACTTACTGCATGTGCATGTGTCTAAATTGTTCCTATTAAGGTTATTCCTAGCTTTGTTTATCCTATACCTTGATTACCCTGGGTTATTGCATATGGGTAGACCTTTGCTAAGCGCAGCTACTGTCACCAATGTTTAACTGTTAATCTTGACCTAATGGTTCACTTCAATGTTAATGGTAAAACTTGCTTTTTAGCAACATGGAACAGGGAGCTAGGGCATACGCTTATTGCTTGGCCCTAGTGTCTCTCCGTAAGGACTGGTTCTTAAAGCGGCAACCCAGGAACCTGTCGCCACCGCCGGAACTATAATGGCTCTGGTCTTGGACAAGTAACATGTACGTCTCTAGCTTGACAGTAGTTACCGACGAGCCGACGGCGTTATGGGAAGCATGGGTGAGAGTATGGTTTGATCCACCGAGGACGGAGTATCCGTTGGCTATGTCCCCGTGAGGCACAGTCCCGTGTTGGGAGCTTCCGTATGGCGGGGGTTCCACACATTGCGCTATTTATTTTGTTGTTGATGTTTGTTACCGCGCTTGGACGCCATTGACCCCCTCGTGTTGCGACATGGGCGTAAGTCAGTCTCGGTGCCTTGGGTCATGCTGCCTAGGTTGTACCATAATGGCTACTGTTTTGTTAGGGTGTCTTGTGAAAAGCCTCATAGCGTCCCTATGTAGTCACACCTCGGAAGTGTTGATGTGCGTGGTTGGGTGCAAAGTTCTTTTGAACTTTTACGCGACTGGTGGGAAAAGGGCGAAACCTCTGCAGGGTGTATAATCTATCATGATAGCCTTGCTCAGGGTCAAGAGCGGCCTGGATCCTTTTTGATTAGAAGTTGATGTTTATTATTGATTAAAGTTCACCTCTACTTCATTAATTGGGAATTGCAACTGGGTTTCACTTAATTGTAGTAAACTTGGTTTATGTTAAAATGAATCAACTAAAATTGCTAATGCAGTACAGCCGTGTCAAGCCTTTCTTTTAAGCCTTCATTACCCGTGTTGTATTTGCTAAGTAAGACAATTACTTACACTTGCCATTCAACAAAATCCCGGATGGGTAACAGATGGATTAGATGGTACTGCTGCTATTGAGTTTCCTGAAGATCTACCATTCTACTAGCTGTGCTCAACCAGTCGGTGTCCCTGTGGATTATGGATTTCGGCTTCGTCTTCGTCTTCATTTAGAGAGAGAGTTAATAATTAGTCTTCCGCTGTGTTATTTAGTTATTTTAGTCAAACTCTGATGTAAAACCATTTTATTCGGGCATATGTACTCTGTTTATCATATTTGTTATCTATATGTGTTCTGTGGACATCCTGGGCACACATATAGAAGCATTCGGGTTTCTGTGTAAATTCGGGTGTGACAGATTGGTATCAGAGCCGTGCTGACTGTAGGAACGCAGCCTAGTTAGAACGGTTGAAAAATCACTAGGAGACTACCATGATTTTTGTTCGGATCATTTAGTTACGTTTTTCAAAACCAGTGCTGTCGAGTCTTGTGTGAATCATGTCTTTGGGTGCTTGATTTTGTTGTTATTATGCTTATGTTTGATTTGGATCTTTGTAATGATTGTGATGGTCATAGACGCGAGTCTATCTCCATCTAGATATAGGACTAAGGTTTAAGGAATATTAGTGAATAAATAGTTTGGGTTATCTATCTCCTTTGCACTTCCTCAGTCTTACTCTTTATCGTATCTTTCCAAGTACTGCTATCTTCTCATACACCATCTGCAAGCCTGGGTTATCTAATACCAGTTGGCGGTAATACTGATGGGAGATCTCTTGATATGGTAGATGGTTAACACCAGAAGCAATCCCGGAGGCAGTGGAAGCATCCAGAACCAGAACCCACCACCTCCACCACCGCCACTCACCATGGAGCAGATGATGCAGATGCAACTTCAGCTGACACAGCAGATGGCGCAAACCATAGCACTGATGCAACAGAATCAACAGAACCCGCCCCAACAGCACTACGTGCAACCCCGAGATAAAAGGGGCGAGTTTATGAAGGGACGCCCTCCTACCTTCAACAAGTCTAGCGACCCAATGCAAGCAGAGGACTGGCTCAAGGCAGTGGAACGTCAGCTGGACATCGCACAGTGCAACGACCGGGAGAAGGTGATGTATGGAAGTGGACAGCTCCAGGGAGCAGCTTTGGATTGGTGGGATGCGTACCAGTATGCTCACCCCAATCGTGATCAGATCACTTGGCAGGAGTTCCGCGACAGCTTCCGTTCTCACCACGTGCCGGAAGCGCTGATGACTTTGAAGAAGAAGGAGTTCCTGGCTTTGAAGCAGGAAGGTATGAGTGTCACCGCTTATCGTGACAAGTTCATTGAGTTGGCCCGTTATGCTCCAGAGGACGTGAATACGGATAGGAAGAAGCAGACCCGATTCCGTGATGGCCTGCATGATACACTCCAGTACCAGCTCCTGTGCTCTAGGTTCGCCACTTTTCAAGAACTGGTGGATAGCGCACTACTGCTGGAGCACAAGCGCCGTGAGATGGAAGAAAAGAAAAGGAAGCTTCAAGGCACACCGTCAGGAAGCAATGTTCGCCCTCGCTTCAATCCTCAGCAAGGAAACCCGCAGATGGTGACTCCACAGCGTTTCCAGGGACAGTCCGGTTTGATGAACCGCAACCAGTATCAGCAGCGTCCCCAGTACCAGCCACGTCCCCAGTACCCCTCAGCACCACCTCAGCAGCGTCTCCAGAACCAGCCACAGAGTGGTCCTGTCCAACGCCCCAATCCAACCAATAATGCACCTACGGCTCTGAGGTGTTTTGGTTGTGGTGAGCTGGGACACTATGCCAGTGCTTGTCCTCGCAAGGCTCAGAACACCGTGGGTCAGAACAGCAATCAGAGGGTTGGACAACCGCAGAACCAGAACGGGAATCAGCAGCAGAACCCAGCGAGAGGAAAGGTCAACCACATGGGTGCGGAAACCACAGAAGGAGCAACAGATGTCGTTGTGGGTACGTTCCCTGTCAACTCGTCTCTCGCAACTGTTTTGTTTGATACTGGAGCTTCGCATGCTTTCATATCTGCTGCTTTCGTGAAAAAGAACATGATGATCTTGCAACCTATGGGAGACCCCATGGTAGTTAGTTCACCCGGGGGAGAACAGCGTGCCACATTACGTTGCCCCTGTATCACCATCACAATAAGGGGGGTAGACTTTGTGGTGAATCCAATAGTCCTAGAAACCCTTGGGTTTGACTTGATTCTGGGTATGAGCTGGTTAGCCAGATATGATGGGGTGATTCAATGTTCCAAGAGAACAGTGCAGCTGACAGCAAAGACTGGTGAGAAAGTGGAGTACCAAGCAGCTAGTCCCTTGGGACACAATCAGATCTACCAAGCCGAAGGTGTAGCACTGGAAGACATCAGAGTGGTGTGCGAATTCCCAGACGTGTTTCCAGATGAGTTACCAGGTATGCCCCCAGACCGCGAAGTTGAATTTGTTATTGATCTTAAGCCTGGTACTGCACCTATAGCTAAGAGGCCATATAGAATGGGAGTGAAAGAACTAGAGAAACTTAAGGAGGAATTAAGGGCATTGTTAGCAAAAGGGTATATTCGTCCTAGTTCGTCCCCTTGGGGAGCACCGGTTTTGTTTGTGGATAAGAAAGATGGGACCCAGAGACTGTGTGTGGATTATCGAGCTTTGAATGAAGTGACCATCAAGAACAAATACCCGCTGCCAAGGATTGACGATCTCTTCGACCAGTTGAAAGGAGCATGTGTGTTCTCTAAGATCGATCTCCGATCCGGTTACCATCAGATGAGGATACGAGTGACTGACATCCCCAAAACAGCCTTCACAACCCGATATGGTCTATATGAGTTCACAGTCATGTCTTTTGGTCTGACAAATGCACCGGCATACTTCATGTATCTGATGAACAGTGTGTTCATGGACTATCTTGACAAGTTCGTGGTAGTGTTCATTGACGATATTCTGGTTTTCTCCAAGAATGAGGAAGAGCATGAAGAACATCTGAGGTTGGTGATGCAGAGACTCCGTGAGCATCAGTTGTATGCCAAGCTGAGCAAGTGTGAGTTTTGGTTGAAGGAAGTAGCATTCTTGGGTCACGTATTGTCCGATGGTGGAGTGGCAGTTGATCCGAAGAAGGTTAGTGATGTGCTGAGTTGGAATCCGCCTAAGGACGTAAGTGAAATCAGAAGTTTCCTTGGAATGGCTGGATACTATCGGAGGTTCATTGAAGGATTTTCCAAGATTGCTAAACCTCTGACGGCATTATTGGAGAAAAATGCCAAGTTTGTCTGGACTGAAGAGTGTCAAGTTAGCTTTGAAGAATTAAAGAAGAGGTTGACAACGGCACCCGTGCTAGTGTTGCCGGATATAACCAAGAGCTTCTCTATCTACTGCGACGCATCTCGTCTAGGATTGGGATGTGTGCTCATGCAGGAAGGCAGAGTAGTAGCGTATGCATCAAGGCAGTTGAGGAAACATGAGCAAAACTACCCGACACACGATCTGGAGTTAGCAGCTGTAGTACATGCCTTGAAGATTTGGAGGCATTACTTGATTGGACATAAGTGTGATATCTACACTGACCACAAGAGTCTCAAGTATGTGTTCACACAGTCGGATCTGAATATGAGGCAACGTCGTTGGTTAGAGTTGATCAAGGACTACGACTTGGAGATACATTATCATCCAGGGAAGGCCAACTTGGTGGCAGATGCTCTGAGTAGAAGGAGTTACGTGAATAAGATCACGGGACATTGCTTATCGGAGGAACTCAGTTCCGAGTTCGAAAGGATGAGTCTGGGATTTGTAACCAGCGTCACCGAGATGGCAGTAGAACCGACCTTGGAACAAGAAATCCGAAAAGGACAGCTCACAGATGAGAAGATCAAGGAGATCGTGGAACTGGTGGCATTAGGAAAAGCCCCTGGTTTTCGAGTGGATGACCAGGGAACATTGTGGTACGAGAAGAGGATCTGTGTACCAGATGTAGTGCAGATCAGGGATGCAATTCTCAGGGAAGCCCATGAATCAGCATATTCGATACACCCAGGTAGTACCAAGATGTACCAGGATATCAAAGAGAGGTTTTGGTGGTACGGATTGAAGAGAGATGTGGCCACATATGTAGCTCTGTGTGACATGTGTCAGAGAGTCAAGGCTGAACATCAGAGGCCAGCAGGTTTGCTCCAGCCCCTGAAGGTACCTGAATGGAAGTGGGAAGAAGTCGGTATGGACTTCATCACTGGCTTACCTCGCACTCAGAGGGGATTTGACTCAATTTGGGTAATTGTGGATCGTCTGACCAAGGTGGCGCATTTCCTACCAGTAAAGACCACCTACTCGGGAGCCAGACTAGCAGAGTTGTATATGGAGAGGATTGTGTGTTTGCATGGGGTACCGAAAAGAATAGTGTCTGATCGAGGTACCCAATTCACATCGCACTTTTGGCGACAATTGCATGAGTCTATGGACACTAAGCTACATTTCAGTGCAGCTTACCATCCACAGACAGATGGGCAGACGGAACGGACAAATCAGATATTGGAGGATATGTTGAGAGCATGTGCTCTACAATATGGTGCCAGTTGGGATAAGAGTTTACCGTACGCGGAATTTTCGTACAACAATAGTTATCAGAAGAGTTTGCAGATGTCACCATTCGAGGCTTTGTATGGCAGAAAGTGTAGAACACCACTATTCTGGAATCAGACGGGAGAAAGTCAGGTGTTCGGACCTGAAATACTAAGAGAGGCAGAGCGACAAGTGCAGATAATCCGACAGAATCTGAAAGTGGCACAATCCAGACAGAAGAGCTATGCAGATAACCGACGGAGAGATCTCAGCTTTGAAATTGGAGACTTCGTGTATCTCAAGGTGTCACCCATGAGAGGAGTAAAGAGGTTCAACGTTAAGGGCAAGTTAGCACCTCGATACATTGGACCGTTCAAGGTACTTGGTCGGAAAGGTGAGGTGGCATATCAGTTAGAGCTACCAGAGAAGTTAGCGGGAGTACATGATGTGTTTCATGTGTCTCAGTTGAAAAAGTGCTTGCGAGTACCTGAGGAACAGATTCCGATTGATGAGCTGAATGTGGAGGAAGATCTTACCTATACGGAGCATCCTGTCAGAATTTTGCAGGAGTCAGAAAGAGTCACCAGAAATAAAGTGATCCGGATGTGCAAGGTTCAGTGGAGTCGACATTCAGTGGGTGAAGCGACTTGGGAAAGAGAAGAAGATCTCAGAGCTGAATATCCACAGTTATTCCCATCCACGTCCGAATCTCGAGGACGAGATTCATCTTAAGGGGGGTAGGTTTGTAACACCCTAAAAATGCCTATTTTTAAAATTTAGTAATTAAATCGTTTTTATTTAATTTTATGCTCATATTTATCTAAGGAAAAATAAATTATTTGTGATAAATAAAATTAAATATAAGGTTAGAAACATTTTTGTTGCATTCATGCTGGCTGCATTGAGTTTTGTTTGTGAGTGGTTCAATTGGAATTTGAATTCTGTTTAAATTCGAATTTGAATCGCTGTGTTTGGAGCTTTAGAAAAGTTTCTGCGGCCCGAGTCCACTTTCCCTCCCTTAACTTTTTCCCTCGGCCGAATCCTCTCCTTTCTCTTTTCTCTCTAGTCGGCCCAGCCCTTCTCCTTTCTCCGCTTTCCGGCCCAGCCCAGCACAGTGCTCCGCCTCCTCCTGGCCTGCTCCGTCCGCGCCAGCCTGCCTCCCCTCGCTCCACTCGGCCCACCTACCGGCCCAGCAAGCCAGCCCAACGCGGCTCCGCAGCGCCCCGCCCCCCTCTGCCACTGACCGAGCGGACCCACGGGTCAGCCCCGTCTCCCTCCTCCCGTCGGTGTCCGACTCGGCCCCGACGCCGGAGTCCGGCCGAGGTGCGGCGCGCACGTCGAGGACCCGGACTCTCCTCGGCCGCCTTCAAATACCCGCCGCCGCCGTCTCCCGACCTCCCTGCCCCGAGAACCCTAGCCCTGGTCGCCCCGCTCGAGTTCGCGCCGCCGCCCGGAATCGAAGCCGCCGCCGCCGCGGATCCGCCGTTCCGCCGTCGCTCCGGTCGATTCAACCGCCGGGGAAGCTCCGCCAGGTGGTAAGCCCGCTCCCAAGCCCGGTCTAGCCTCGTTCCGCGCGCTGTGCCATCCCCGCCGCCGTTTCCCGAGCGCCGCCGCCGCCATGGATCGTTGCGCGCCGCCTCCGCTGCCCCGCCGACGACGAGAGCCACCCAGTTGAGTTCGTCGCGTCGCTCCGAGTCCGTAGCGCCCAAAACCCGCGTCAACCGTGCCCCGTAGCGCGCTCGCGCGTTTCGCCGGCGACCCTCCGCCGCGCGCGCAGGCGGCGCCGCCGCATCGACTCACCGCCGGCGACCCTCCTCTCCCCGATCTAATCTAAGCCGTCCAAATTGAAACCGACGACCCAGATTGAGTCAACCGAGCCAAGTCAAAGAGACCATACCGGTCAACTGAGTCAGCCGTGCCAGTTTTTCAAAAGAACCCCTCCACTTTTTCAAAATTAACCCGCAGTCCTGTTTTATTCAAAAATAATTACAATTAAGTCCTGATTTTTACAGAAAACCCCCTGCCTTATTTAAAAATAGTACCCGAGGTCCTGTTTTGGTCAAATTGCAAATAAACCCTCCTGTTTTTATACAAAATTATGTTTTAGCCCCTGACTTTTTGCAAATAAGCCCCTGGAACTTTTAAAACTTTGCCAGCAAGTCCCTGAACCTTAGAAAAGCCATAACTTCTTCGTTTTAGCTCCGATTTGAGTGATTTTCGCGCTCACGTGTTCGTAGCGAAGCGTAGATTAGTTTTTTAGCCTTCTTTTGATCTGTTTTTATTGGTTGGTGTACTGTTCTAATAGGTTAATATTGTTTGCATGTACTGGCTTGTATGGATGCTTGTGTGTTGATGTATGAGTCCAGTCGGTGAGCCGTACGCGTTTGAGTTCGAGGGTTACGAGGAGCAGGACCAACAGCAGCAGCAAGAGCAACAGCAGCAGTTGGACGAAGGCAAGTACAGCACGGACAATCCTTGCTACCTAAACACACCTTTACACTACTTACTGCATGTGCATGTGTCTAAATTGTTCCTATTAAGGTTATTCCTAGCTTTGTTTATCCTATACCTTGATTACCCTGGGTTATTGCATATGGGTAGACCTTTGCTAAGCGCAGCTACTGTCACCAATGTTTAACTGTTAATCTTGACCTAATGGTTCACTTCAATGTTAATGGTAAAACTTGCTTTTTAGCAACATGGAACAGGGAGCTAGGGCATACGCTTATTGCTTGGCCCTAGTGTCTCTCCGTAAGGACTGGTTCTTAAAGCGGCAACCCAGGAACCTGTCGCCACCGCCGGAACTATAATGGCTCTGGTCTTGGACAAGTAACATGTACGTCTCTAGCTTGACAGTAGTTACCGACGGGCCGACGGCGTTATGGGAAGCATGGGTGAGAGTATGGTTTGATCCACCGAGGACGGAGTATCCGTTGGCTATGTCCCCGTGAGGCACAGTCCCGTGTTGGGAGCTTCCGTATGGCGGGGGTTCCACACGTTGCGCTATTTATTTTGTTGTTGATGTTTGTTACCGCGCTTGGACGCCATTGACCCCCTCGTGTTGCGACATGGCCGTAAGTCAGTCTCGGTGCCTTGGGTCATGCTGCCTAGGTTGTACCATAACGGCTACTGTTTTGTTAGGGTGTCTTGTGAA
This sequence comes from Echinochloa phyllopogon, assembly GCA_033239725.1. Lineage (NCBI taxonomy): Eukaryota > Viridiplantae > Streptophyta > Magnoliopsida > Poales > Poaceae > Echinochloa > Echinochloa phyllopogon. The sequence goes on along the minus strand of BTCW01000014.1, from coordinate 30,308,143 downwards.
AAGCCTCGTAGCGTCCCTATGCAGTCACACCTCGGAAGTGTTGATGTGCGTGGTTGGGTGCAAAGTTCTTTTGAACTTTTACGCGACTGGTGGGAAAATGGCGAAACCTCTGCAGAGTGTATAATCTATCATGATAGCCTTGCTCAGGGTCAAGAGCGGCCTGGATCCTTTTTGATTAGAAGTTGATGTTTATTATTGATTAAAGTTCACCTCTACTTCATTAATTGGGAATTGCAACTGGGTTTCACTTAATTGTAGTAAACTTGGTTTATGTTAAAATGAATCAACTAAAATTGCTAATGCAGCACAGCCGTGTCAAGCCTTTCTTTTAAGCCTTCATTACCCGTGTTGTATTTGCTAAGTAAGACAATTACTTACACTTGCCATTCAACAAAATCCCGGATGGGTAACAGATGGATTAGATGGTACTGCTGCTATTGAGTTTCCTGAAGATCTACCATTCTACTAGCTGTGCTCAACCAGTCGGTGTCCCTGTGGATTATGGATTTCGGCTTCGTCTTCGTCTTCATTTAGAGAGAGAGAGTTAATAATTAGTCTTCCGCTGTGTTATTTAGTTATTTTAGTCAAACTCTGATGTAAAACCATTTTATTCGGGCATATGTACTCTGTTTATCATATTTGTTATCTATATGTGTTCTGTGGACATCCTGGGCACACATATAGAAGCATTCGGGTTTCTGTGTAAATCCGGGTGTGACAGAAGGGACCCATGAAGTCTACCCCCCAGACATCGAAGATTTCTACTTGAAGATTGCTAGTGAGTGGCATTGCGTCTCTAGTATTGATGTTCCCGTGTTTCTGGCAGCGGGGGCACCGCATGACAAATGCTCTCGCATCCTCATACATGCTGGGCCAGTAAAAACCGCACTGCCAGACTTTAGCATTGGTCCGGAATGCACCGTAGTGTCCTCCGTACGGGGCTGCGTGGCATCTCTCCAGGATTTTATAAGCGTCATGTGCGGGTACGCACCTTCTGAGGAGTCCGTCGCTACAAATCCTAAAGAGGTACGGGTCGTCCCAAAGGTGAAGTCGGCTCTCATAGGCTAGCCGTTTCCTATTCTCTCCAGGGGGGACATAACCCATTACATTGTAGTTTACTATGTTGGCATACCACGGATCACCAGTGGTGACCTTAAGGAGGGTGTCATCCCGTAAGTAGTCGTCGATTGGGAGATCGGACGGGACTTGCATCCGGGACAAATGGTCAGCCACTGAGTTCTCTACTCCTTTCTTATCTTTTATCTCAATGTCAAATTCTTGGAGTAGAAGAATCCAGCGGATGAGTCTCGGTTTTGCATCCTTTTTGGTCAGAAGGTACTTCAGAGCAGCGTGATCTGAATAGACTATAACCTTGGCCCCGACTAGGTAGGACCGGAATTTGTCTATAGCAAATACGACTGCTAAGAGCTCCTTCTCCGTGGTTGCGTAGTTGAGCTGGGGACCAGTGAGCGTTTTGCTAGCATACGAGATAGCATAATGCTTCTTGTCCTTAGTTTGGCCCAACACAGCTCCTATAGCATAGTCGCTCGCATCGCACATGATTTCGAATGGGATGCTCCGGTCGGGAGGCTGGATGATGGGAGCGGAGATGAGTGCCTTTTTGAGGGTGTGAAATGCGGCATAGCACTCCTCATCGAAAACGAAGGGGGCATCTTTGGCTAAGAGATTGGTCAAGGGCCGAGATATCTGGGAGAAGTTTTTGATGAAACGCCTATAGAATCTGGCATGGCCAAGGAAGTTGCGGATCCCCTTAACGTTTGTGGGAGGTGGAAGTTGCTCGATCACTTCTATCTTCGCTTTGTCTACTTTGATCCCACGTTCTGACACCCTATGTCCTAGGACAATCCCCTCTCGCACCATAAAATGGCACTTTTCCCAGTTCAAAACAAGGTGTTTCTCTTCACACCTCTGGAGGACCTTGTCCAGATTTTTCAGACATTCGGTAAAGGTCTTTCCGTAAACTGAGAAATCGTCCATGAACACTTCCATAATCTCCTCAATCATATCGGAGAAGATAGACATCATGCAACGTTGAAAAGAGGCAGGTGCGTTACATAACCCGAAGGACATTCGCCGGTAGGCGTACGTCCCGTAGGGGCATGTGAACGTGGTTTTACTCTGGTCTTCTGGGTGGATAGGAATTTGGTGGTACCCAGAGTAACCATCAAGGAAGCAGAAGAAAGAGTGTTTGGCTAACCGTTCAAGCATTTCGTCTATGAACGGAAGGGGGAAATGGTCTTTCTTGGTGGCCTTATTGAGTCGGCGATAGTCGATGCACATACGCCAACCAGTAATAGTGCGCTGAGGGATGAGCTCATTTTTGTCATTGCGCACTACCGTCATTCCTCCCTTCTTAGGAACGACTTGAACGGGACTAACCCATTCACTATTGGTGACAGGGTAGATGATCCCCTCGTGAAGGAGTTTGAGAACTTCCTTTTTCACGACCTCTCTCATGGCATTGTTTAACCGTCGTTGAGGTTCCCGAGACGGTGTTGCTTCAGAATCGATTGGGATGCGATGAGTGCAGAGATTTGGGCTAATCCCTTTCAGGTCTTGGAGAGAATATCCTAAGACCGATCGATTTTTCTCCAGGATAGTGATGAGTTGCTGGGTTTCAACCTCGGAGAGTTTAGCACTAATGATCACTAGAGTTTGCTTATCCCCAAAGAGGAAAGCATACCTAAGTCCAGGCGGAAGAGGTTTGAGCTCGATTGGAGATGGTTTTGGAGTTTCGTTTGTATCAAGCTCAATCGGAGGATGAGTTTCCTCCACCTCCGTAAAGAATGGAATATCCTCTTCTGGAATAGGTTGTTCGAGGTCTAGCAAAGAAGCTGACCTGACTTCCTCTAACGGGTCAGGATCGGGGTCTGCCTCTATTGGAGTATTCAAAGATTGGGCATAGGAGACAGGGATAAGTTCTTTACCGATCCTAAGCTCTACTAGCTGGTTTATTGGTGCTTTTTCCAGAATCTTCAAGATTGGCCTGCCTATGAAGATGGGATGTGTGGTAGTGCTAGGTAGGTCGAAGATGTGGAAATCCATGAAGAGTTCAAGATCGTTGACCTTAACGGGTGTGACCCGTAAGATCCCCAAACAGTCCAGGATTCTTCCTGAAGTAAACTTAAGTCGTTTTTGAGAAAACGACCATGAGTTATCAGGGAATTCGGTTCGCACCAAAGAGCTAGAGATTATGTTGATTCCGAGGCTCGGGTCATACCCAATTTCTCGATCAAGGCCCATGATCTCACAGAATATCCTTTTGGTTTTTCTGGGCATCTTGACCACCTCGATCGAGGCTTCGGCCTCATCTAGCCACTCCCGACTCATGATAGCAGAGAGACGTCCCAGGTACTCCCACTGGTATTCCAATTCTTCTTTGTCGGGGGCCTGATCCTTTTGCTCTACACATTGTTCCCGTGGGAAACTTGTTGCACTCCAGATGTCTTCGAATAGATCATCATCAAAATCATAAAGAGTGGTGTAGAGTGAATCATAATGGTCTTGGCTAGAATATGGTTGTGGTTCGAAATGAGCTTCAGGTTCTGATGGACTGGAAGAGCTAATGGATTTGGATTGGACTGGTATTGGCTATTTAGGTTCAGGTTCAGGCTGCTTCTCTTCTTCATCGGGGAGTTCATCATAGATTCCAGTGTAGGGGGTGTTGTCTAGGATACGGTCCAGGACTACCCTCGCTTCACTAGGGACCAAATGAAAGAACGACCCTCCAGAAGCAGAGTCCAAGAAAGTGGTGGCTACGGGACAAAGGCCAAGGCTGAAGTGTTGTAAAACAACAGGTTCTGGTAGGCTTAGGTCCGGTCCTGAGGCCAGTATTTCCTTGAAACGAGCCCAGGCAGCTCCTAACGATTCTCCCTTTAATTGCTTAAAGTTAATGATTTCTGCTCGGAGACTGGCTACCTTGGAGACTGGGAAGAAGTTTAGGCAGAATTTTTCCTTGAGAACTTCCCAGCTCCCATCCATAGTACTGACAGCCAGAGAGTACCATTTCTTTGCTCCTCCCGCTAGTGAAAACGGGAATAGCTTCCATTTGAGTGTCTCTTGTGTCATGCCCGCAATGGTCAGGCATGAGCAAAGTTGCTCAAACTCGCGCAAATGCGCGTATGGACTCTCGGCCTTCGTTCCTGAGAACGATTGCTCACGAACCATGGCTATGAAGCCGGGACGTAGCTCATAGCCGGGTGTGGATATGGGATGTGATGATGGTGGTGGCTCCAAACAAGTGCCCTTTGGAGCTAAGTGTTGACGTAAGGTGAGAGTGGAATCCATGTGGTTGGTGGTGGGATACACGGACAACTTGGGTTCGGAATCAGAACAGCTACCATTCCCCGGCAACGGCGCCAGAAAGCTTGTTGGCACTCCTTACGGCCTACAGATAAATCCGCAAGCGGACGGATACCGATGTAGCTTTCACCCGGGAGTATTCCAAGGTATCGATTTCCACGGAGAACGAGAAGTGGACTGATTCTAAACTAAGTTGTCCTAGGTAGATGGAATGGAGTGAATGGTATGGATGAGGTGGATGACAACAACAAAGAGAGAAGATGAGTGATAGGAGAGTAGAGAGGGTACGAGTCTGGTAGAGGTATTCTACTGATTGATCGAGCAGATCAGAGGATACAGATAGATACTTGCTTCAGGACAAGGGAACCGGTGGACACACAGAAAGGGATGAGAAGGGGTGCCACTATTTCCCAACTGGGGAATCCTACGGACTGGAACTAACGTGATGGGCTACAAAGACCGGAAGGGCTGTCACCACCTTACGGCTACCACCTCTGTTGCGACGGGAATAAATTAAGTTAGTCTCAAGTATAGGCACCACGCCTACACTAGTCAACTAATACTTATCTCCTATAGAAAGATAAGCACCCAAGCTAAGCAACCAGTATACAGTTATACCAATCAACTAAGCATTGAACGAAGAACCAGCAAGCATATAAAAGTAAGAACTGAATGCTCAATTAATCAGGGGGAGATACAAGAGTTACCAGACAAGACCCGGATGTTACTCGAAGTGAAGTCGCAACCGTAGAGATACAGCGGGAAGAGGGGCCGACACTTCGGCTCCTCTCCGGGACGCTCACCTCTCCTCTCTCCCTATCTCTACTGATACAAGTGGAGAACTAACAGTGCTTCGCCTGCACTCTACTCTTGTGTTGTGTGTTTTGCAGGTGGAACCGGGCCTCTATTAATAGCAAGGAAGGGCGGTGGAGGCAGAGTACCAGCCAAGGCAGCTGGGAGGCGGTGCCGGGCCGTTCGGGCGAAATCCCCGGTTCGGCCGAATTGCCCAGTTCGCCCGAACCAATGGATGCACCGACTCAAGTCCCTACGGCCTGGATTGCTCCCTGGGAGTTGGTTTCCAGCCCGGGTCGGTTCGGCCGAAGCCCAGAATTTGGCCGAACTGGGCCGAAGGCCCAGGCCTGCCCCTGCTGCACTGCCTTATCCTCTGGACCTCCTGGGCTGGGTTCTGGTGCTTAGCGTTCGTGTCGAATTGGCCCAGGGTGACTTGTCGGTCCTTCGGGATGAGTTGGCGGTCGTCCATGTGTCGTATGTTGTCGTTTGGTTGATGTGGACAGCTCCCGGTGGCTTGCTCGGCTTAGGGGGGTAACCGGCCGAACGGAGTCGCTCGGACGAAACGGTCATTCTTGACCCTTATAGCACATGTTTCTCCATTTTGTACCTGCACAGAGGACAATCACCAAAACTTGTGGAAATAGTCAGTGATAAGCCCTATAGCTATGGTGTGTGTCCCCATTGTGTTTGTTTTATACTCGGTTGGAGGTCGGAAATCGGTCTGTAACGACCGCCAACATCCACGTGTCGTATGTTGTCGTTTGGTTGACATGGACGGCTCCCGGTGGCTTGCTCGGCTAAGGGGGGTAACCAACCGAACGGAGTCGTTCGGCCGAAACGGTCATTTCTGACCCTTATAGCACGTGTTTCTCCATTTTGTACCTGCACAGAGGACAATCTCCAAAACTCGTGGAAATAGTCAGTAATAAGCCCTATAGCTATGGTGTGTCCCCATTGTGTTTGTTTTATACTCGGTTGGAGGTCGGAAATCAGTCTGTAACGACCGCCAACAAGCTCCCCCAAACTTAGATCTTTGCTCGTCCCGAGTAAAGAATTTAAAACATGAGCAAGACTAAAGTAAGGGTTCTTTTATAATCATGAATACTTGCATATTGAATATTCAAACCTTTCTCATACCTGTGAATTTGTGGTGGCTGCTTCCCGGATCTTGGGCGGTTGATGAATGGAACGACTCTTACAACAAGGTCCTCTTGCTCATCCTGCATTCAGGGTTTTCTGGTTTTCGCAATTTAATGGCTCGTCTCCCTTCATCCCTGACACTCAGCTCTCTGGAGCTCTCTCCTTTTACTCATTCTCTTTTGTATTTCTCTTTGTCTCTCAGGTGGTGGCCTTGTCATGTCGAGTATTTCGGTCAAGCCAAAGATTGGCTCCTGGAGCTTCTCATCACTGCCCTTGGTCATGTTGCAAGTTAACGATAGAGAGTTCATGTTGTTCCTCAGCCTTTTTGACCCCTTTTTCTTTTCTTTTCCCCTTTTGGGACCTTTTTTCTTGGACTTTCATGAGTCCTTTATTTCTCTCTCTCTTTTTTTTTCAGGGTATCATCGAGGCATGAGGGCTTCTACTACACTCTGATGATAGATTTGTTTGCAACAGACCTCAGACAATGTGATCCATTCCAAGAACACAACTTTCAACAAGACTTCATACAAAATATGACAGGTTTCAGGAATAAACTCTCAAGCATATGTGGTATTTGTGGACAGGATGAAGGGATAGAGCAGGATTTTCATCTTTTCACAAATTAGATTCTCCCGAATGTTGGTGTGAACAAGTGGTTCATTTTATCGAGTCATATCACAAACATCAACAACTTAGATCAGGGGGGGTCCTATCATGATGAATTTTTTCACAAGTACTAGATACTGAGTTTGAAATAAACAACAGGCAGCAATCATGATATAAAAAAGAGACCGAGTTCGTTTCGTTTATGTGAGGCATGCATTTTCAATTTTTTTCGAAACGAGACAACACAGGAAAGTAAACAGGGGGGAAGAAGGTGCAAACCCACGTGCAGGTGCGCGAGAGGGGGCAGCCGGGCTGGTTCGGCCGAACCGGTCAGTTCGCCCGAACTGGCCAGTTCGCCCGAACTGCCTGGTTCGGCCGAACTGGCCCCCGGGGCTCGGTCCGCCGTGCCATGTGTTCCTGTGTCGTTCCTGTACTCGTGCAACTCTCTGTTAGACAGGGCATTCTCCGGTTGGCTCAAATGCACCGACCGGAGCGACAATTTTATTTTCTTTCTTGCAAATAATTCAAACTTTATTTATTCAACGAACTATGATTGGAAGAAAATATTTGAGGGGAAATAAATTCAGAGCACCCTAAACATTGATCTAAAGAAAATTAAACGAATCAAGCAACTAGCAAACCAAACTAAACTGACGGTGCTCTATCTAAAAACGGGACGACCGCGGGACACTATTCTGAAGGCGGTCCATAGAGATCTTCGTGTCCCGTGGCCTTGAAGAGCCTCTTGAGCTTTGCGCACAGGGCCTTGCGGAGGAGTTCCATCTTGTCCTCCCATTCCATGCGTGCGAGCTCGCCCTCCGCCACCTTCTCATCCAGGTGGTTGATCCTCTGCTTCGCCAGTGCCAGTTCCTCCTTCAGGCTCTCCACGGTGGGCGGCTTCTCTTCCTCTTCTTCATTGTCCTCCTCATCGGAGAACGCCATGTCCCCGGGCAGCCCTTTGATGGATGGTGGCTGCCTGTGGCGCCGGACTCTGGGGTGGCGCCGTGGCGGAGAGGACTGGGATGAGTTTGCCAGCCCCAGCTCGTTCCGGTTGAGCGGCGGGACGAGGACTTTTCCGTACCCTCCTCCTGGGATGCGTTCTCCCTTGATGACGAAACACGGTGGGCTTTCCGGCGTGTAGTCTGGCTCCTCTCCGGCCTTCTCCTTGGGCAGCAACAACGCCAAATTCGACACCCTCGAGGAGGATATTGACCTTGGGTGTAGCTGCCCTTCGTTCGGCCTTGATGATGGCGAACGAGGCGGTTTCTTGATCCCTTTTAGTGGGGCGAGGAGCTCGTTGAGTGCTGAGCGGTGAGGGGAGTTGCCGCGCCTCACCGGTCTACATCCCGGCGTCCTCGCCCGGTGCACGTCTCCCGCTGCATCGACGTCGGAGATGCGGAAGGCGTGCTCCTGCCGGGAGGAGTTGCCGTTTCGGCTACTGCTGCTCGAGCCCTGAGCCGATGATGCGCCCTTGGAGGAAAAGGAGGTCATGGTGGCTATATTCTAAGGGATGGAGTTGGCTTAGATGAGATGGGAAACGTCGACAGAAAGTCTCTGTTTTTATCGGGGATTTTAGATCGGAAAAACGGAGTTTCCCTGCGATTCCCTCGCGACTCTCAGGATATCTCTAACTGCAAAAGTATCTGGACGAGCATATCTGTTCCTGGGGCCCGGGAGGCTAATTCGCACGAACCAGCTGGTTCGGCCGAACTGGGCCTGTTCGCCCGAACAGGTCCCAGGGCCCCCAGGTGCGTGGCCCGTGTCGTGGTTCAAGGTTTTGGTCACGGGAGATTCGGGTCAAGGAGGTTTTCAAGGTTCAGGAGGTTTTGGCCCAGAAGGATTTGAAGATGATGGATTCGGGCCGGGGTTCTATGGATGGGGTTCAGAATTCTATGAACTCGACGACGTCTAATTCGTCGAGTGTCGGAGGTTCTGGTTCTAGGAAAATCTTCAACCGCTGTCCGTTAACCTTGAAGGTGTTTCCGTCCTCGCTTTGCAAAGTGACGGCCCCATGAGATGCAGCATTGATTACTGTGAATGGGCCATCCCACTTGCTCCTCAATTTCCCGTGACCGAAAAGTTTGACACGGGAGTTGAAGACGAGAACCTTGTCTCCCGGCTTGAACGTTTTGACCTTGATTCTCTTATCATGCCATCTCTTGGTCCGTTCTTTGTATAGCCGGGAGCTGTGGTATGCTCTCTTCCTCATCTCATCTAGCTCAGCCAGCTAGATCTTCCGTTTGAGGCCGGCAGCTGGAAGGTCCATACCCCACTTCCTAATGGCCCAATGAGCTCTAAACTCCATTTCTACAGGTTTTGCCATAGACTAGTTGATATGGGGTCATGCCTATGGGCGTCTTATAGGCCGTGCGGTAAGTCCAGAGTGCATCTGGAAGTTTATCCTTCCATTGCTTGCCCATCTCATTTACGGTCTTTTGCAGAATGTTTTTCATTTGCTTATTGGAAGTTTCTGCTTGACCGCTAGTTTGGGGGTGATAGGGTGTGGCTACGTTATGCTGCACCCCCAAACTTGAGAGATACTTACGGAAGGCTGAATCTATGAAGTGGGAGCCGCCATCACTAATGACTATTCTAGGAACGCCAAAACGGGGGAATATAACCTCATGAAACATTCGTCTCGCGTTCTTAGAGTCAGCAGCTAAGCAAGGCAAGGCTTCTACCCACTTAGAGACGTAGTCCACTGCTACTAGGATGAATTGACAACCCTCGGAGTTTGGGAAGGGACCCATGAAGTCTACCCCCCAGACATCGAAGATTTCTACTTGAAGATTGCTAGTGAGTGGCATTGCGTCTCTAGTATTGATGTTCCCGTGTTTCTGGCAGCGGGGGCACCGCATGACAAATGCTCTCGCATCCTCATACATGCTGGGCCAGTAAAAACCGCACTGCCAGACTTTAGCATTGGTCCGGAATGCACCGTAGTGTCCTCCGTACGGGGCTGCGTGGCATCTCTCCAGGATTTTATAAGCGTCATGTGAGGGTACGCACCTTCTGAGGAGTCCGTCGCTACAAATCCTAAAGAGGTACGGGTCGTCCCAAAGGTGAAGTCGGCTCTCATAGGCTAGCCGTTTCCTATTCTCTCCAGGGGGGACATAACCCATTACCATGTAGTTTACTATGTTGGCATACCACGGATCACCAGTGGTGACCTTAAGGAGGGTGTCATCCCGTAAGTAGTCGTCGATTGGGAGATCGGACGGGACTTGCATCCGGGACAAATGGTCAACCACTGAGTTCTCTACTCCTTTCTTATCTTTTATCTCAATGTCAAATTCTTGGAGTAGAAGAATCCAGCGGATGAGTCTCGGTTTTGCATCCTTTTTGGTCAGAAGGTACTTCAGAGCAGCGTGATCTGAATAGACTATAACCTTGGCCCCGACTAGGTAGGACCGGAATTTGTCTATAGCAAATACGACTGCTAAGAGCTCCTTCTCCGTGGTTGCGTAGTTGAGCTGGGGACCAGTGAGCGTTTTACTAGCATACGAGATAGCATAATGCTTCTTGTCCTTAGTTTGGCCCAACACAGCTCCTATAGCATAGTCGCTCGCATCGCACATGATTTCGAATGGGATGCTCCGGTCGGTAGGCTGGATGATGGGAGCGGAGATGAGTGCCTTTTTGAGGGTGTGAAATGCGGCATAGCACTCCTCATCGAAAACGAAGGGGGCATCTTTGGCTAAGAGATTGGTCAAGGGCCAAGATATCTGGGAGAAGTTTTTGATGAAACGCCTATAGAATCAGGCATGGCCAAGGAAGTTGCGGATCCCCTTAACGTTTGTGGGAGGTGGAAGTTGCTCGATCACTTCTATCTTCGCTTTGTCTACTTTGATCCCACGTTCTGACACCCTATGTCCTAGGACAATCCCCTCTCGCACCATAAAATGGCACTTTTCCCAGTTCAAAACAAGGTGTTTCTCTTCACACCTCTGGAGGACCTTGTCCAGATTTTTCAGACATTCGGTAAAGGTCTTTCCGTAAACTGAGAAATCGTCCATGAACACTTCCATAATCTCCTCAATCATATCGGAGAAGATAGACATCATGCAACGTTGAAAAGAGGCAGGTGCGTTACATAACCCGAAGGACATTCGCCGGTAGGCGTACGTCCCGTAGGGGCATGTGAACGTGGTTTTACTCTGGTCTTCTGGGTGGATAGGAATTTGGTGGTACCCAGAGTAACCATCAAGGAAGCAGAAGAAAGAGTGTTTGGCTAACCGTTCAAGCATTTCGTCTATGAACGGAAGCGGGAAATGGTCTTTCTTGGTGGCCTTATTGAGTCGGCGATAGTCGATGCACATACGCCAACCAGTAACAGTGCGCTGAGGGATGAGCTCATTTTTGTCATTGCGCACTACCGTCATTCCTCCCTTCTTAGGAACGACTTGAACGGGACTAACCCATTCACTATTGGTGACAGGGTAGATGATCCCCGCGTGAAGGAGTTTGAGAACTTCCTTTTTCACGACCTCTCTCATGGCATTGTTTAACCGTCGTTGAGGTTCCCGAGACGGTGTTGCTTCAGAATCGATTGGGATGCGATGAGTGCAGAGATTTGGGCTAATCCCTTTCAGGTCTTGGAGAGAATATCCTAAGACCGATCTATTTTTCTCCAGGATAGTGATGAGTTGCTGGGTTTCAACCTCGGAGAGTTTAGCACTAATGATCACTGGAGTTTGCTTATCCCCAAAGAGGAAAGCATACCTAAGTCCAGGCGGAAGAGGTTCGAGCTCGATTGGAGATGGTTTTGGAGTTTCGTTTGTATCAAGCCCAATCGGAGGATGAGTTTCCTCCACCTCCGTAAAGAATGGAATATCCTCTTCTGGAATAGGTTGTTCGAGGTCTAGCAAAGAAGCTGACCTGACTTCCTCTAACGGGTCAGGATTGGGGTCTGCCTCTATTGGAGTATTCAAAGATTGGGCATAGGAGACAGGGATAAGTTCTTTACCGATCCTAAGCTCTACTAGCTGGTTTATTGGTGCTTTTTCCAGAATCTTCAAGATTGGCCTGCCTATGAAGATGGGATGCGTGGTAGTGCTAGGTAGGTCGAAGATGTGGAAATCCATGAAGAGTTCAAGATCGTTGACCTTAACGGGTGTGACCCGTAAGATCCCCAAACAGTCGAGGATTCTTCCTGAAGTAAACTTAAGTCGTTTTTGAGAAAACGACCATGAGTTATCAGGGAATTCGGTTCGCACCAAAGAGCTAGAGATTATGTTGATTCTGAGGCTCGGGTCATACCCAATTTCTCGATCAATGCCCATGATCTCACAGAATATCCTTTTGGTTTTTCTGGGCATCTTGACCACCTCGATCGAGGCTTCGGCCTCATCTAGCCACTCCCGACTCATGATAGCAGAGAGACGTCCCAGGTACTCCCACTGGTATTCCAATTCTTCTTTGTCGGGGGCCTGATCCTTTTGCTCTACACATTGTTCCCGTGGGAAACTTGTTGCACTCCAGATGTCTTCGAATAGATCATCATCAAAATCATAAAGAGTGGTGTAGAGTGAATCATAATGGTTTGGGCTAGAATATGGTTGTGGTTCGAAATGAGCTTCAGGTTCTGATGGATTGGAAGAGCTAATGGATTTGGATTGGACTGGTATTGGCTCTTTAGGTTCAGGTTCAGGCTGCTTCTCTTCTTCATCGGGGAGTTCATCATAGATTCCAGTGTAGGGGGTGTTGTCTAGGATACGGTCCAGGACTACCCTCGCTTCACTAGGGACCAAATGAAAGAACGACCCTCCAGAAGCAGAGTCCAAGAAAGTGGTGGCTACGGGACAAAGGCCAAGGCTGAAGTGTTGTAAAACAACAGGTTCTGGTAGGCTTAGGTCCGGTCCTGAGGCCAGTATTTGCTTGAAACGAGCCCAGGCAGCTCCTAACGATTCTCCCTTTAATTGCTTAAAGTTAATGATTTCCGCTCGGAGACTGGCTACCTTGGAGACTGGGAAGAAGTTTAGGCAGAATTTTTCCTTGAGAACTTCCCAGCTCCCGTCCATAGTACTGACAGCCAGAGAGTACCATTTCTTTGCTACTCCCGCTAGTGAAAACGGGAATAGCTTCCATTTGAGTGTCTCTTGTGTCATGCCCGCAATGGTCAGGCATGAGCAGAGTTGCTCAAACTCGCGAAAATGCGCGTATGGACTCTCGACCTTCGTTCCTGAGAACGATTGCTCACGAACCATGGCTATGAAGCCGGGACGTAGCTCATAGCCGGGTGTGGATATGGGATGTGATGATGGTGGTGGCTCCAAACAATCGCCCGTTGGAGCCGAGTGTTGGCGAATGGAGAGGGTGGAATTCATATGGTGGATGGTGGTGGGATACACGGACAACTTGGGTTCGGAATCAGAACAGCTACCGTTCCCCGGCAACGGCGCCAGAAAGCTTGTTGGCACTCCTTACGGCCTACAGATAAATCCGCAAGCGGACGGATACCGATGTAGCTTTCACCCGGGAGTATTCCAAGGTATCGATTTCCACAGAGAACGAGAAGTGGACTGATTCTAAAGTAAGTTGTCCTAGGTAGATGGAATGGAGTGAATGGTATGGATGAGGTGGATGACAACAACAAAGAGAAGAGGAGTGATAGGAGGGTAGAGAGGGTACGAGTCTGGTAGAGGTATTCTACTGATTGATCGAGCAGATCAGAGGATACAGATAGATACTTGCTTCGGGACAAGGGAACCGGTGGACACACAGAAAGGGATGAGAAGGGGTGCCACTATTTCCCAACTGGGGAATCCTACGGACCGGAACTAACGTGATGGGCTACAAAGACCGGAAGGGCTGTCACCACCTTATGGCTACCACCTCCGTTGCGACGGGAATAAACTAAGTTAGTCTCAAGTATAGGCACCACGCCTACACTAGTCAACTAATACTTATCTCCGATAGAAAGATAAGCACCCAAGCTAAGCAACCAGTATACAGTTATACCAATCAACTAAACATTGAACGAAGAACCAGCAAGCATATAAAAGTAAGAACTGAATGCTCAATTAATCAGAGAGAGATACAAGAGTTACCAGACATGACCCGGATGTTACTCGAAGTGAAGCCGCATCCGTAGAGGTACAGCGGGAAGAGGGGCCGACACTTCGGCTCCTCTCCGGGACACTCACCTCTCCTTTCTCCCTATCTCTACTGATACAAGTGGAAAACTAACAGTGCTTCGCCTGCACTCTACTCTTATGTTGTGTGTTTTGCAGGTGAAACCGGGCCTCTATTTATAGCAAGGAAGGACGGTGGAGCAGTGGAGTCGCGGCCAAGGCACCAGGAGGCGGTGCCGGGTCGTTCGGGCGAAATCCCCGGTTCGGACGAACTGGGCAGTTCGGCCGAACCGGTGGATCTACCGACCCAAGCCCCTACGGTCTGGATTGCTCAGTGGGAGGCGGTTTCCAGCCGGGGTCGGTTCGGCCGAAGGCCAGAATTCGGCCGAACTGGGCCGAAGGCCCGGGCCTGCCCCTGCTGCACCGCCTTATCCTCTGGACCTCCTGGGCTGGGTTCTGGTGGTTGGCGTTCGTGTCGAATTGGCCCAGGGTGACTTGTCGGTCCTTCAGAATGAGTTGGCGGTCGTCCACGTGTCGTATGTTGTCGTTTGGTTGACGTGGACGGCTCCCGGTGGCTTGCTCGGCTAAGGGGGCTAACCGGCCGAACGGAGTCGTTCGGCCGAAACGGTCATTTCTAACCCTTATAGCACGTGTTTCTCCATTTTGTACCTGCACAGAGGACAATCACCAAAACTCGTGGAAATAGTCAGTAATAAGCCCTATAGCTATGGTGTGTGTCCCCATTGTGTTTGTTTTATACTCGGTTGGAGGTCGGAAATCGGTCTGTAACGACCGCCAACAGTTGGCGAAGTTGGTCCACTGATCTTTCCTGGAGAAGGTGATGGGGACCTTAGACCACTTGAGGTATGTCGGTGTGGCTGGTTGTATTGCCATGATTTCACGGAGCGATAGTTTCTTTGCCTGCTTCGACTGGTTTAAGGACTCGCCACTGAATAGGACTGCTACGACATTCTCGACTTGGGGGTAGCCATTGCCGGGGTCTTTATCATCGTTGTCATCCTTCTTCTCATCCTTTTTGTCTGCCCTTGCTGGTCCTTTCTTGTCAAATTCCTATTTGAGGTGAAAGTAGTTGGCCATCTTGTGTCGGCCGTTCGGATAATATGGGAAGGGTCCGTTCATCACTTTGTCAATGGAGACAACGTTCTTCTTCCGCACACGACGCTCGACTACCACGACAGTGTTGTCTGGCTTGCGCTTTTTATTATCATGGTTGAAGTCGCGGTTGTTGTTGTTGCGGCGATCTTTACCCTTTTTGTTGTAGTTATTGTCGTTGTTGCTGTTGTCGCGGCGTCTGTCAAAGCGGTCGCGGTCATCTTGATCGGCCCACTCGGCTGCCATACGCCTTAGCTCGGGGATGGTTGTTTGGCGTCTTCTGCTGAACTCGCGTTGTAGCTCTCTGGCGTAGAGTCCGTCATGGAAGCAATCGATGATCTCACGGTCAGATATATCCACAATTGTGGCTCTTTTTTCAAAGAACCTCTTGATGAACTTGCGTAGGGTTTCACTTTTATCCTATTTACAGGCTACCAATTCAAACCGAGTTCCGGGCCATGCCCAGGTTCCCTGGAAGTTGGCGATGAACTTCTTGGTGAGATCTTCCCAGGAGTCGATGGACCCGGGGCGGAGGCCCTCGAGCCATGTAAGTGGGGTAGTATCCATCATGATGGGGAAATAGCTGACATTTACGTCATTGGATCCTCCCGCCATCTGGACTGCAATCGAGTAGACTCTCAGCCACTGTTCAGGGTCTTGTTTGCCCGTGAACTTCTCTATGCCATTTGTCTTGAACTTGCTTGGCAGCTTGATCTTCTTGATGCGGCTACAGAAGGCTGGAAAGCCGTCATACTTGTCTGCTGGTGAATGGTTACGTCCGCAGTGGCCATCACTGCGGTCAGAGTCGTAGTGGTGGCCACGATTGCTTGAGCTGTGGCTTGGTGAGTTTTCAGGTCCTGGCCGTCCACAGTTGTGGTCGCGGTCGCGTCCGCGTGGAGCACGATTGCCGTCACGGTCGTCGTCGCGAGTGGGATCGTTTTTGCATGGTTGACGATCTTCATCACGTAGGTGGTCGCTATCGCGGTTGTTGTCGCGGGGAGGGCCATTGTCCCGTGGTGGATGATCTTGGTCACGGGGTAGTGGTCTGTAGCGACGGTCAAATTCTTCACACCGGTGAAGCTTCGAGTTGATGTGGTTCGCTCTACTCGACTGGATTACAAAACGAGCGTCTCGATTGGCGTAGATGTGGGCGCGAAGATTGCCATCGCGGTTAGCCCCATCGCGTGGTCTGTTGCCATCTTGTTGTCTGTCATTGGGGACTTGCTCGCTAGCTTGTCTTCCAGCTGCTCCACCCGATGGCTCTCGAGGAGCACGACTCGGGTGAGCAGATGCTGCTGGTTTGACTTGCGAGCGCCTGCCTCCAGGGCGTCTACCGCTCAAAGCGTGGTGGCTTGATGCAGGACCGGTGTTGATGTTCTCGCGAGCTGTCTCTAGGAGAGTCAAGACCTACGTGATTTGTGGTGTTTCAGACATAGACCTGATGATCTCCGCTGCAACGGAGATGTTCATTGGAGCATCCTGGAGTACCGGATGGTCACCAACCATCGCGAAGTCCCGTGTAACGTTTTGGGTCATGTTTGCACATATGGCTGCACATATGGTTGTCATGAGGTTCTCTGTTCCTCAGTTTCTCCATTGACGGTGCGTTCCTCCTCGGAGATGTCGCCGACCAGCTCGCGATCGTACTGGGTGCCTTGATCGCCAGAGCTGACCATGAAGACTTGTCTGCCGGGGTCAGAGGAGGTCGGTAGTAGTAAGGTCGGAGCGTTGGAGAAGTTGTCTCCTGTGTTGTCATAGGAGGTGGTGATGGAAGCAGTTTTGCCGTCCTGGTAGGGTAGTTCTTCTAGGATCGTTGTAGCTAATCTTGCCATCAGAGAACAATAAGTCCTCCTGGTGTGTTGGTCACGACTAGTCCTGACGGGAGATAGACGAGTGGTTCTTCAAGCTCGAAGTCGGTCTTGAAGTGGGCACGACAGGTTAAGCGTGCGACGTTGTCGGGGCTGTCGCTCAGTAGAACCGTGAAGTCATCGTCTTCGTTGTCCTCTGATGGCTTAGAGGCCGGCTCAGAGTCCTTGCAGTGTTCCACGGTTGGACTGTCGACTTTAGGTGTGGGCTTGTTGTCCTCCACGGTGTAGATCTATTGATATGCAGCCGCAGCGTTGGTCAATCCGAGCCAGAATCAATTTAGGGGGTTGTCCGATTGCGTAGCCAACTCAGAGTTCCCGGATCCTTCCATAATTGGAAGCGAGTTGTACCCGGTCTCATCTTAAGGAGTCCCGATTGGAGTCAGAGTCGGGATCGAAGTCGTTGCCGAAGTAGTCGTCGAGACTTGCGTCTCGACGGGATCGCGGAGCGACTCCAGTGGAGATACCATCATCGGGTACGACCCCAGACCTTTGCCATCAGCGATGAAGGTCCATGCGCTGATGACGAAAGTTGCACCCTCCTCGATGTCGCGGGCTTTGAAGGTTGATCCCATCACGCCTGATGGCGAGCTTCAGCGAGCAGCCCTACGGTGGGTGCCAAGTGTCGACGATTTATGTCGAGCACGTCTTCCTGGGGTACCCCAGAGAGTAGATTCGTGGGTCTCGCTGAGTTCTAGGAACGATAGTGCACGGACAACACAAAGATTTAGACAGGTTCGGGCCGCGAGTAGCGTAATACCCTACGTCCTGTATGTTGGATTGTATTCCACGTGAGTTGAGTTGTTTTGAGGGGGTCCCTATTCCGCCTTAAATATCTGGGGAGTAGGGTTACAAGTTGGTTACATGATCCTTGTCGTATACAAGAAGGACTACTAGAACAGGGTACTTTGGGGAGTCTCCTAACAGTACACGACTAGTTTTTCCAATCAACTACGCCATCTCACACCATAGCCGACTGGTTGAAAGTAGTCGGGTCAAACCTTCCCTATCGAGTGGTTTAATCCTTTGGATGAGTGGCCCTAGGGATCCTGGTCTGACAGTCCCATCCCTCTGTGCTGGACAAAGCTACATGACCCGCAAGTGGAGGCCAACAAGCTGAAGACCCCCATGGGTGGTTCGGTCGAACCATGGTGTTCAACCGAGTTCCTCCTCCTCTTACTTGCCTATGGAGGATACTCTGGATGCATGAAGGCAGCTGGCCCATTTCAGGTTTGCACTTGTACATTCCTTGAGTACATTTCTCTCTCAATTATATGCAATATTGATTCACTTGCATGAATAAAAACAAAAAACAACAAAAATATTTCCATTGCCTTGATCATTGTGTTGCTGCTTGAAAACGGTTTGTGGAGGTCGTAATTGAAGGACTGAAATTTTGTAGAGGTTAATTCACTGCAATAACGACAAAAACCCCAAACAACTAAATGCTCATCTTATGATCCCATAATCCTTCGCGTATTGTCGTTCTAACATTTTGCAAGCATCACCTTGTGGTCTCAATTCCTAAGGACGATCAAGCACATTCGGTACACGTGCATTGGTGGGGCTAGGGACAACTCCCCTACCACATCACATGTCTCGGCACCGATGAAGGCAAAGTCAGAGATCACCGACACCGATGTTCCAAGCCAAGCTTGGAGGAGAGGACCCCCACGAGGTAAGTCCTAACCGTATCATTACAAGCTGCATCTTTGATTTGTGTTTGCTTTCATTTTAGCTTGATTAATAAAAATACCAAAAAAATATTTTCTCTTGAATAAATAACTCCCAACTATGCATGGAATGAATCTTATGCCTCTCACTTTGGAAATGAGGAATAGTTGCTCTGCCATGTATCTTACAAGTACCTTGTTCACAACTTATTACTCTATTGGTGCTTGAGTTATTTGGCATGAGTGAAAAATGAACCTAAAAACCTTGTGGGAGCACATGCTTTATTCCAAGTCTAAGTTGTTGTGAGGAATGATATAGTGAAACTATGGTTGAGTTCTTTCTTTTGCTCTAAGTACGGTGAACATCTCATATGCTTTTTGCTTTCAAAAATAAAATAAAGTTCCTCATTGGTTAGCAACCCCTACCGAAGCCATATGCTAAGCTTAGTCAAAAACCTTACACTCATATGTTGCTTGTCATCTTAGTGAGATTTGTCAAATTGTTGTGACCTTTGTGAGGAACCTTTCATGCTTTTAAGATCGAGATTCACGTACACACCACCCTCACTTGCAATTCTCACACTGGGAGTTGGCAAATATTGTCATCATCCATCCACAAAATAAAGGCTCCAAGCTCCATGATTCCCTCTCCAAATATCATTGATAGAGATATGGGCAATGCAAAAATAAGAAAAAGAAAAGCATGCCAAAGAGCATGGCAAAAATAAATTAAAAGAAAAAAGGGGGCATGCCAAAGGCATGGCAAAAAGAAAAGATAGCCCGTGTTCTTGAAAATAATTCAAGGAGAGGAAGAATCATCCCAAGGAGTTTCCACCATATGTCCTCTCCACATATTCCACACACTTGCACTTCTCGATCTAAAGGTGTGATTTGGTCCCCCAAAGATCCGGTCTTTGACTTAGCAAAATATAAGATGAAAGTATGCCTTCCTCCATTTCCCCTGAGCCACACAAAATGCTTAGTAGACTTTAGGATGAATGAAGGCACAAGCCTTTGGTGAGGATACATATACCATTTGAGCGATCGAGTGTGCCAATTGAGGAACTCTGTTTTAATTTCCAAAAAGTTTGAAAAAACTCCGAGATTGGATCCTGAAAGGGTAGGAGTGGAATGACACTGAGTCAAGTTATTCAACCATTTAACCGCCCAAGACAAGGAGATTGCTATACGCCCTATAGGTAAGAACGTAAGTTATCACTTTGCAAATAATTCAAGTTACTATAGAGTGCTAGTTGTGCGTAAAGATTACATGTAAGATACTGACATTGTAGCAACTCCTGATCCACCGAGCCTAAGTCTTTGGCTTTGCTCGAGGACGAGGAAAGATCTAAGCTTGGGGGAGCTTGTTGGCGGTCGTTACGGCCTGATTTTGACAGTTTTTGACCGCCAAAGTCTCGGTAAATAAAAGGCATATAGACATAGTTCCATGCATTATTAGGCTTATACTGACTATTTACATAAGTCTTGGTGTTTCTAAAGTGTTTTGTAGGATTACACCCAAAACGACATTAAATGGACGATCCGCCGTTTGGGCTACAGATGGACTATAAATTATCTCGAGCACAAACAATGCCAGACGCCCGATTGGAGTGCACCAATGAGAAGAGTTTGTCGAGACGATTCCAACTGATATATTATTTGCATCCATCAGAGGTCAGGATAAAAAGATGCCAGCGCCAATAGATCAAGTGCTGACGTCAGCATGCCGCACATGCGCAAAGCAGCAGTAGAAGGGCCGGCGTCCAAACGCACGGCGCGGAAGCAGTAGGTGCTCTCTCACGCGCGGTGCAAGCCGTGCACATGCGCGGGAGCAGAGGTGCAAGCGCGGGGCCTGCATCCACCAGCAGTGCAAGCAACACGCGGGGGTAGGAGGGCCCACGCGGGGTGCGCGTAGCGCAAGCGCAAGGCAGGCGCGCAGCAGCCCAGCAGATAGCGTGCAGGCGTAGGGAGCAGGGTGGGCCCATAGTGCAGCGCACAGCACCAAGGCGGTGCTGGCCCCTGGGCCCAACGTGCCGATGCAGAAGGCGGCAGAGCTGCCTGCGCGCATGCACGAGGTGGTGCAGAGGGGCCATGTGGCTAGTTCCCATTGGCCCATGGCCTTTCACGTGGATCGGCACTAGAAGAAAGCACAGACGCATGCGGGAGTCGGTGCCGCCAATTCCTCTCGACAGTTGGCGCCAAGCGAGGGAGTCAAGAAAATATTCCTGCAGCGTCTCCACATCCCAAGTCACCTCAAAGTTATAAATAGAGCCTATCTTCTCTCTTGTACACACCACTTAGAAGCAAGTCTTCATTACACTCTTTCAAGATGTAGAGTTAGGCTAGTTCAGTTGGGAGTTAGAGTTTGGGACGAGCTTCGCTCGGTGTTCCGCAGTCGTCTTCTGGAGTTCTAGTAAAGCTCTTATATCTTTCCTTTTCTTTATGCAAGAATCTGAGTATTTAATATATTATATTCTATATTTACTTGAGTTATTTGTTCTTCATTTATTTCCAAGATAATTGTGGAATGCTTAGCAAAGACTATAGCTGTTGTAGTCTGGCTCTAGAAGTTCTTTCTCTAGTTCTTTGTCTCAGCTGGTTCCTTGATTCTGCTCAATCCTTGCGGTGAATTATCACTGGGGTATTGATAGGGTTGCTTGCTCTTTCTAGTAGAGTAAGTAGTTATTGACTAGTGTAGGAGTGGTTCCTAGACTAGACAGTAACCTTGGTTTGCCCCCGATTCAGCGGAGGTGATAGCCGTTAGGTGGTGACAGCCCTATACGGCCTACGTAGCCCATCACGTTCGTCTCGGCCTGTAGTATCCCAGAGTGCACAATTGGTGGCACCCCTTCTCATCCGTTTCTATGTGGCATTGGTTTTGTTGTCCCGAAACTAAAGTAATAGAACTAGGAAAAGAACCATAGATGTCACTCTTCATGCTAGCCGTAATCTCTGCTGGAGATATCTCAAGGCGAGTGGAAGTATATAGGAATCCTTTCCTGTCTCGTTGTTGTCACACCCGGATTTACACAGAAACCCGAATGTGGTCATATGTGTGCCCAGGAAGTCATAGTACACATATAGCAAACAAATATGGTAAACAAAGAACATATGCTGAATATATTACTCGAATAAAGAGAGTTTTACATCAGAGTGCATCATAAATAAACTAACCAATACAGCGGAAGACTAATAACTCTCTCTAAGTGAAGCCGCACTCCACAGGGACTCTGACTAGGAGAACACAACTCAGTAGTACGGTAGATCTTCTGGAAACTCAGCAGCAGACTCATGCACATCCCAATCTGTTACCCGTCCGGGATTTTGTTGAATAAATAGCAAGTGTAAGTAAAACAATTACTTAGCAAGTATAGCACGGGTTATGAAGGCTCAAAAAGGCTAGACACGGCTTAACTGCATTAGCACTTTTAGTTGGTTCATTTTAACATTATCCAAATTACTACAATTGTATGAATCCCAGTTGTAACCCAATTAATAATGTGTAAGTGACATTAATCATAAATAAATACCATCTTCTAATCAAAAAGGATCCAGGACGCTCGTGACCCTGAGCAAGGCTATCATGATAGATTTACACTCTGCAGAGGTTTCACCCTTTACCCACCAGTCGCGTAAAAGCTCAAAAGAACTTCAAACCCAACCATGCCGAGGTGGCCAAACCTCTTAAACCACACTTCCGAGGTGTGATCGCATAGATACGCTACGAGGCTTTTCACAAGACACCCTAACAAAATAGTAGCCGTTATGGTACAACACAGGCAGCATGATCCAAGGCACCAAGATCGACTGACTCCCAGGGCGCAGCGATAGGAGGGTCAATGGCGTCCAGATCGCGGCAACGCATGCCAACAACAAAATAAAGAGCATAACGTGTGGAGCTCCCGCACTCACGGTGGCTCCCAACACGGGACTATGCCTAACAAGGCATAGCCGACGGTACCCCCGTCCTTGGTGGATCAAACCATACTCTCATGAGTGATTCCCATAACGCCGTCAGCCCGTTGGTAACTACTGTTAAGCTAGAGCCGTACAAGCTACTTGTCCAAGACCAGAGCCATTATAGTTCTGGCGGTGGCGACATGCTCCTAGGTTGCCGCTTTAAGAACCAGTCCTTACGGAGAGACACTAGTGCCAAGCATGAAGCACACGCCCTAGCTCCCTGATCCATGTTGCTAAAAAGCAAGTTTTAACATTAAAGTTAAAGTGGACCATTAATACGAGTTTAACAATTAAACAAAGGTGATAGTAGCTGCGCCTAGCAAAATTCTACCCAAATGCAATAATCCCAAGGTAAACAAGGATAGGATAATGAAAAACTAGGTACAACCTTAAAGGATACATCATATTAGACACATGCATGTATGAAATAATGTATTACAAGTGAGTAGGTAGCAAGGATTGTCCGCGCTATAACTTGCCTTCCTCAAAGTGCTGCTGCTGCTGCTGCTACTGCGAGTCCGGCTCCTGAAGGTCCTCGTACTCAAACTCCAAAGCGAACGGCTCACCGACTGGACACGAATCACCACACAAGCATCCACACAAGACAATACATGCAAACAAAAGTATTCTATTAGAAACAGTACACCAAACAGTAGAAACAGTACAAAAGAAGGTTCTAGAAATATTCTACGCTTCGCTACGAACACGTGAGCGCAAAAATCACACTAATCGGAGCTAAAACGAGAAAGATATGGCTTTTCTACTGTTTAGGGACTTGCTGGCAAGTTTCAGAAACTTCCAGGGGGCTGTTTGCAAAGATTCAGGGGCTTAAACCATATTACATATTAAAACCCGAGGGCTACGGTGCAACAACTGCCAGGTCAGGACGACGCGCACTAATATTTAAAAGTTCAGGGGGCTTTTGGCGAAGAAAAGGACCTGTGCGCAATTACTTTTGCACTGGAGTGGACTGCGGGTTGATTTGGGAGAAACAGGAGGGCTTTTTAGCAAAATGGTTCGGCTGACCGGGGGTTGACCATTATGGGCGGCTTTGACTCAAAGGCTGGGGTGCGACAGGAACCGATGGATCTGGATCCAACGATCCAGATCGAGTTAGGGGGAAAAGGCTGCCGGCGGCGTCAGGGGTGTGGTGGCACCGCTCGGTCGGCGGCGGAGGCTCGCCGGAGACGCGCCAAACTCGAGCTAGCGACCTCCATTTTCAACGGGGTTTGGTCCTACGGCTACAGCGGGGAATGGCGAGTTCACCTGAGTAGATCACGACGGCGGAGAAGCGGCGGGGGGGGGGGTGCGGACGACGAGGAGCGGCGACTCGGCGGCCTGAGCAATGGCGACGAGTTAGTAGACGCGAACCGAAGGAGAAAGGAGGCCGGGGATGGATTGGTTAGGCACTTTACCTCCTTGCGACTCCCCTGGAGGTGTTCGCGTCGAGCAGAAGGCGACAACGCCGGAAATCGACTTTGCGGCCAAAGGCGGCGGCGCGAAGCGTGGGGAAGGGTGCTGATGGCCTTGGGATCTCGGGGCGAAGGAGGGATGAGGGCTGGGGTTCTCGGTGGTGGCTTTTATAGTGCTCAGGGGCTGCGGGGTGGGCGTTGGCACGCACGCCAAGGAGGGGCGGCGGCGGCGATCCCCTTCCTTTCAGTGGGGGTGGTTTCCTTACGGGGGAGCGCCCGTTTATGGCAGGAGGTCGCCGCGGAAGCTTCGCGGAAGGCTCCAGGGGGTCCACAAGCACGGGAGGCGGGCTAGGAGCGGGCCGAGGCGCGGCCGGAGTCGAACCCGGTCGGGCGCGGCCTGGCTGGAGGTAGAAGAAGCCACTGTGCGCGTGGGGCCCGCGTGGCAGTGAGAGAGAGAGGGGAGGCGCGGCTGGGCCGGTTCTGGGGTGCGGCCCAGGAGCGGGGGAGCGGAGGCTGGGGCGACACTGGGCCACAGCGGGGTGTTGGGCCTGTTGGACTGGCGCGGCGCACACTGGGCCGAGCGCTGCGCGCTGGAGCGGGCCGAGAGGGAGAAGAGAAGGCTTGGGCCGGGCTGAGGGGTTATTGCGTTGGGCCGCGGGGACAAAGAGGGAGAGGAAGGAGGGGGAAACATTGACCAGGAAGAAGCTTAGGGAGCAGAAGTGAACTCAGCAGGAAACCACTTTTCTAGGGTTCAAACAAAAGTGATTCAAACTCGAATTTAAATAAATTTAAACTCTTGTTTGAACCACAAGCAATACAAAACTCAATGCAGCAGCATGAATGCAACAAAAATGTTTCTATACCTTATATTTGATTTTAATTTCCAGAAATTATTTATTTACCCTATGTTAATTATGATCAAGACATTAAATACTCAATTAATTACTAAAAATTTTAAATAGGGCTATTTTAGGGTGTTACAGTTGTCCTCCCACTAGCTAGTCTGCTCTTCTATCTATATCACTTAGTCTAGATTTCTCCCTGTGTGTGTCCTATGCATATCACTCCTATCATATCCTTTACCCCCGCCTTGTTAGCCAATACTTTAATTAGTAGTTACATCCTTGTTATTAGTCAATACTCTTTATCCATTGCTTCCATGAGGAAAGAAATACGATACCTAGGAATACTCCTGGGTGAAATTCTACATCGATATCCGTCCGCTTGCTGATTTACATCTGTGTCGTAAGAATATCGATAAACACTCCTTGCACCATTACCGGGACTATCAATCCTGATAGTGGACCGTAAGGAGTGTCAACTAGCATTTCTGGCACCGTTGCCGGGGAAGCAATTGGCGAAAGATATTGATGATTGACATTGGTGTCTACTATCTTAATTTACCGCTAGCATTAGCAGGATTACCCCTGTTTGTTTAAGTGTATTTCAAATAGGAGAGAAGCAGAGAGCCCAGGGTGCCCAATCATGCAGGATCCATCAATTTTTGCCCCTATCTACTGCGATGTGCGCACAAGCTTCGAAAAGAAAAATTCTCACAGGTATGCATTTATATACGAAAAAAATATATTATCATAACCATGTGCAAAATGGAAGAAAGATCGTCGTCAAGAATGAAAAAGGAAATCAAATGTGACGGACGAATGACGCTGCATCACCGCAATTCCATCTCAAATTGTTGGTAATGGCGAAGAAAAATCAAGGTATGTGAGATAGTCCCACTCATAGACTTTAAATTTTGAGTACCTGCTAGGAGGTAGCCTATGCATTATCCTTTTAAATTTTGCATTATACATTGCATGTTTGCTTTCAATCATTCAATTTCTATGCCTTCTTTTTGAATGGGTGGCTCCTCGTCTTTGAACTGTATTCGGGCAACTGTGCCTAGTCTAGATAGGTAGTGAAGTCTTTTGGTGCCTATTTATTCGATGTTCTTAGTCCAACTGATGGCAGCCCCTATTTTGTGTTGGTGATTTTCAAGCATGGTTGGTTCACCATCTATAGGGTTAAATGGGACTGACATCCGACCACACCTTTGGCAATGGATGATTAGTTTGCGCCGTGAGACATGTCAGGTTTAGAAATTCATACATTTTACCACCCCATTTTTTTTCAAACCCACTGCATGTTTCCCATTCTTCCATCTGCATTCATTCGCCCCATCATCGCTTTGCATTGAAAAAAAATCTAGCGACCACTGGTTTTTAGGCCAAGGTGTGCGTATGTCTGCAAGCTTTGATTCAAGGCTAGTGCCCACGCTTCACCTGGCCTGGCCAGTTTCGCTCATATTTGCGCTGTTGCACAAGAAAGGAGACGTACTCTACGCCTCCGCGACTTTGCCGCTCCACTAGCTTGTTTTGGGATCCATTGCTTCAACATTCGTATACGAGCTGGTTCCGCGACATTCCACTAGTTCACATGTTCGAGTGCCAACCCCCTCTGCCACACTCATGTATGTGTCTTTTTACACGGCGACATCAACACGGAGGAGGATTCGACCAACTACCATTGCATCGATTCCGAAAGTCTTCATCATCAAACGCCAACGGTAAGCATACCCAGGTACGTGAAAAGGTTTTTGCTTTTTACCTGAATTAAAGAATAGTTCACCAGTTTCCATATACTTATCTCTGTGTGAATATTTCTTGATGCTTTATGCTTCCTTTATCTGTTTTGGTTTGCTTTGGTTTGAATGTAATCTTGCGAGTACATTTATGAGCTCTTTAAATTAAGCATCTTGCTTTAATCAAATTAGACCTGGTGTCAATTTTGACTAAAGAACCTTAGAGCAATACTTTTATAGATATTGGTTGTATGTATGGAGTAACCCCTGTAGAAAAAATTCATCAAATTTGAATGGGAAGTCCCCAAATTCACTTCACACCGAGATGAGCCACGACCATGGATACATTGAAGCCCAGGGTGGAAACTGACGGATGGAATCCGTGGGATTGAAGATTCAGGATCCATCGGATCCGAAATTGATGGATAGGACAGGCTTACCCAAAATTCAAATGGCGCGTTCAAAGGAACTCTGCTAGCTACACCTCACAAGCTCGGGGGCTGGGCGCCGGATTATTGGTCGGCGCATTCAAAGGAACTCTGTCAGCTACACCTCGCATGCTCGGGGGCTGGGTGCCGGATTTTTGGTCGGCGCATTCAAAGGAACTCTGCAAGTTACACCTCGCATGCTCAGGGCCTGGGCGCCGGATTATTGGTCGGCGCATTCAAAGGACATCTGCTAGCTACACCTCGCATGCTCGGGGGCTGGGCGCCAGATTTTTGGTTGGCGCGTTCAAAGGAACTCTGCCAGTTACACCTTGCCTACTCAGGGGCTTGGCGTCGGATTTTTGGTCGGTGCGTTCAAAGGAGCTTTGCTAGTTACACCTCGCATGCTCGGGGGCTGGGCGCTAGATTTTTGGTCGGCGCATTCAAAGGAACTCTACCAGTTACACCTCGCGTGTTAGGGGGCTGGGCGCTGGATTTTATGTTGGCGTGTTCAAAGGAACTCTGCCAGTTACACCTCGCATGCTTGGGGGCTAGGTGCCGGATTTTGGTCGGCGCATTTAAAGGAACACTGTCAGTTACACCTCGCATGCTCGGGGGCTGGGCACCGGATTTTTGGTTGGCGCATTCAAAGGAACTCTGCCAGTTACACCTCGCATGCTCGGAGGCTGGGTGCCAGATTTTTGATCGGCGTGTTCAAATGAACTCTGCCAGTTACACCTCGCATGCTCGGGGGCCAGGAGCCGGATTTTTGATCGGCGTGTTCAAAGGAACTCTGCCAGCTACACCTTGCATGCTCGGGGGCTAGGCGCCGGATTATTGATCGGCGCGTTCAAAGGAACTCTACCAGGTACACCTCGCATGCTTTGGGGCTGGGCGTCGGATTTTTGATCGGCGCGTTCAAAGGAACTCTGCCAGCTACACCTCGCATGCTCGAGGGTTGGGTGCTGGATTGTTGGTTGGCGCGTTCAAAGGAACTTTTCCTGTTACACCTCGCATGCTCGGGGGCTGGGCACCGGATTTTTGGTTGGCATGTCCATGAGACCACATCAGACCCTTCGCATGCTCGGGGACTAGACGTCACAGTTCGACTCGGTGTGTTCATGTAACCATGTTGGCTTCTGTATTAGGAGCCTGGATACATCGCTTCACTTAAAATGAACATATTCATATACTGCATTACTCAGCAAGTTTAGAAAGATAAACTACGGTTGGCCATGGGCCGTTTCAAGGTACAAAGACATAAACTGCATATTTCACAGTTCAGAGGTATCCACAGTATAGTATACGCCCCCAACTTAAGGAGACTAGTCTACACGGACTTGTCGCTAGTTTCCTTGTGGCATCATACCAACTGAAGACACTTACACGGCAGAAATGGTTGAGTGGGGCAGCGTTGAGGTTTCCTTCGGTGAAGAGGCTCATCATTGATCGCCATGGTACGCTTCCGGTCTCCCAAAGTCGACCCATGTCTCCTCGATGAGGAACTTGACTCTCCGCTGCTCTCGCTCACCATCTGCTTAACCGCTCGCTAGCTTTTTTTCTGGCATTAGGGGCGCGCACTCTTGCGCATTGCTTTCACGGCTTTGCTATTAACCAATAACACCTTAGGTGGACAAACTGTGGAGCACCACATGCTAGTGACTTTGAGTGTGCTGCTCTGGTATACAATGAAAGGGTGTCTATTTATAGGTGCAATGGCCTGGCTACTGTTGGCTTGTGACTCGCTATCAGTTGGAGCACGGATGCGCATGCACTCCGCCTTTTTTCTGGGCATTCATTAATTGCTTTTTGACCTGGCAGGCCTGGTAGCGGCTTCTACGCATTGTTATCTGGTGTCTGTTCATTCACGGGTGCTTGTTGGCGGTCGTTACAGCCCAAATCCGACCACCAATACTCGGGAATAAATGAGGTTATATGCAACATTCCATGTACTTAGGTTTTATTTCTAATAAAGTTCCATGAGTTTTGGTGAGTGTCACTTGTGTAGGTACAACTATGACAAATATGTGCTATTGGGGCCGGAAATGACCAAATCGGTCGAACGACTCCGAGTTATCAATACTCCGAACGTCATTCTGGGCCAGATCAACACGAAGTCATGCATCAGGAGGAAGCCCAGGGGGGTCCAGGCACCAGAGGCGGTGCTGGGGAGGCCGGCCACGGGCCAGGCCCAGTTCGGCCGAACTGGGGCCTTCGGCCGAACCGCCCCCAGCACCAGAACCGACTCCAGGGGCTCATCCTGGCCACCCAGAGCAAAGGTGGCGCATCCAAGGGTTCGGCCAAACCCCCTGGTTCGGCCGAACCGACCTTGGCGCCCGAAATCCCAGGAGGTACCCCCCTGGTCCCTTGGCGGCTACTCCAGCCCCAACCGTCCTATGCAACTATAAATAGGACCCCATACCCCCTCTTGTAACACACACCAAGCCAAGGAGCTCATTTCCACTTTCATTCTAGTAGAGTTAGGATAGTTTAGTTGGGAGTTAGAGTTGAGTCGAGCTTGCCTCGGAGGTTCCGGAGTCGTCTTCAGAAGCTCTGGTAATAGCTCTTGCATCTTTTGCGTTTCCTTTTCTAAGACTTCGAGTTATCAATATAGTTATCTTTATCACTTTGCCTTTGTCATTTATATCTTGCTTCTACTTTATCCTAGTTGCAAGTATATCTTGTTTAGACTATAGTCAGTTATAGTTCTAGTGCTTGTAGTCTTGTTTAAGTCTTTGTCTTGGCTGGTTCTTCGATCTTGCTTGATACTGGAGGTGAACTGTCACCAAGAGTATTGACAAGGTTGCTTGCTCTTGCTAGCAGAGTAAGTAGTCGTTGCATAGTGTAGGAGTGGTTGCTAGACTAGTCGGTGGCCTTAGTTTATTCCCGTCGCAGCGGAGGTGGTAGCCGGGAGGTGGTGACAGCCCTTTCGGTCTTCGTAGCCCATCACGTTAGTTCCGGTCCGTAGGATTCCCCAGTTGGGAAATAGTGGCACCCCTTCTCATCCCTTTCTGTGTGTTCACCGGTTCCCTTGTCCCGAAGCTAAGACATTACAGTTATCCCAGATCTCCTAGTGCTGGCTCTGTAGCCGCTGTATCTCTAAGCTAGAGTGACATAGGTAGATAAAGAATCCAGGAGTCCTCTATCTCTTCTCGTTGTCCTTCCAGCTATCTATCTCTTCTCTCCCTTACCTGAGTATCCCTTGAGCTGTGTGTCCGGTATATCCACTCCTATCCAATACCGTTATCCCTTCCCTTATTTAGTTGTGTACCCTTCTTTGATAGTCTGGAATATCTGTTCACTAGCAATCTTGCCAAAGCTTCCCTGCGGAAATATAAATTACGATACCTAGGGATACTCCCAGTTGAAGTGCTACAGCGGTGATTCTGTGCGCTTGCAGAATATTTCTATATTTTACTAAGCCATAAGGGAAACCACTGAAACACTCCTTACCCCAGTACCAGGATTCTCAATTCTGATATTGGATCGTAAGAAGTGCCAACAAGCATTTCTGGCGCCATTGCCGGGGAAGTCTTTGGCTAGATTACTTTTGAACTTTTATCTTGAGCTATCTTAGTTGAGTACCGCTACTCAAGCGGGTTTATCCTTGCTCTGTTCGTTGGTCTTTGTGGAACAGAGCAGTGCATGACTGGTTTCCAACTACCATCAAACTTCCAAGAAAATCCGGAGTCATTTGTGAGGAAAGTACGACCCCGTGTTGTACCTCCTCAGAAGCAACTCCTTCCGACGAACCCAGTCCTTCCCGTCGTTGACCAGGCTACATCGAGGATGGCAACTAAGACGATCCGTGAGTTCTCTGCTCCATCAAGCGAGAACGTACGTGTCGGACCAGCTCCGTCAGTCGGAGATGGTAACTTCGAGCTGAAGCCAGCCCTCATCAACATGGTACAGGCTAGCCCGTTTTGTGGCAAGCCACACGAAGATGCCAATGCGCATCTCCAGCATTTCCTGGAGATCTACAACACCTTCACCATCCGCGGAGTAAGTATCGATGCCATTCGCCTTCGTTTATTTCCATTCTCATTATTAGGCAAGGCGAAACAATGGTTTTATGCTAACCGCGAAGCAATAGATACCTGGGATAAATGCACTAGCGCTTTCTTGCTAAAATTCTTTTGGGTTGGGAAAACCAACGCCCTCCGGAACAAAATAGCTAGTTTCCAGCAGCTAAAAGATGAAACAGTCCCGGAGGCATGGGATCGCCTCCAGGATTATATTTCTGCTTGTCCTCACCATGGTATGCAGAGTTGGTTCATAATCCAAACTTTCTATCACGGGCTGAGAAATTATGCCCATGAGTACCTGGATGCTGCTGCTGGAGGCTCGTTCTTCTCTCTTGAGGAGAGTCGTGCGAAGGCTCTCATAGAGAAGATGGTCGAGAACCAAGGTTGGTCCGATGATCGGACTCAACCAAAGACCCGAGGAGTTCACCAAGTTGAAGCTCTGGACATGCTCGCTGCCAAGATGGACCTCCTGATCCAGAAACTGGAGGCCCCTGTTCAAGAAACGGTGCAAGCCATGGACGCTCGCATGACCTGCGAAGTCTGTGGCAACACTGGCCATTCGGGGAATGACTGCCCCGAAACGCGAGAAGATGCCCACTACGTCAACAACTCCAACAACAACGGGTACCGACTGAACAACTACGGCAACCAAGGCTGGAATCCGCGCCCAAACCTCCCTTTTGAGAGGCCTCAACAAGGTAACAATTTCAATTCCAGCAATTTCAATAATCAGCCGTCTCTTAGAGATCTAGTGTTTGGCCAGATGAAAATAACTGAAAACATCAATAAAAAGCTTGCTGCTAATGATAAAACACTGGAAAGCATAGACTCTAGGATGGAATCTTTTTCTTCTGCTATGAAAAGTCAACTGAGCTTTAATAAAATGATAGAAACTCAAGTCGCTCAGTTAGCTGCTGCTGTTCCTGTCACTGAACCGGGGAAGATTCCGGGGCAACCCGAACCTTCCATCGAGACAGTAAATTCCATCACTACCAGGCATGGTAAGATGTCTCGTAGTGTCTTCCGAACTAACCACGCAGGGAAGGTCGCACGCATCCAAGTGCTGACACCAAGATGGACCTACCTGCCGAGAGCTGCAAAAAGGGCGATCATCAAGACCTCTCCGGACAGGAAGGAAGATCCCGGAGTGCCCATCATTCAGTGCACGATCTGGAATCATCGCATTGATGATGCACTCTGTGATCTGGGGCGAGCGTCAACATCATGTCTAAGGTATTATTTAAGAAATTACGCTACCCTACTTTGTCACCTACTACTGCCCAGGTACAGCTTGCGGACTCAACCATCCGCTACCCCGAGGGGGTGATCGAGAATGTACCGGTCCGGATCTGGGGACGATATCTCCCTGTGGACTTTGTTGTCCTCGACACGGGGAACGAGCATTCATTTGCCCTTGTGTTGGGCCGACCATTCTTGAACACCACCCGGGCTAGGATCGATATGGATGCGAGAGAAATCTCGTTCCGTATCGACGGGAGGTTGACATACTTCAAGTTTCAACCCCGGGAAGAGAAGAAGGCAGAGCCACTCACACCGGAGCAGAGGAGCACCGAGTGTTTCCTTAAGGCTCTCATTAATGGAGAGCTGGAAATACTCGGTGGTGAGCAGCTCAAGTGGAACGAGCCGACAAAACCGACAAGTGCAGAAGAAATGAATTTCCTCGTAAAGAAATACGAGGAAGAACAAGCCCTCTGGAATTCTCCAGAGACGCTGATCCCACCGCCACCAACACCGAAGAAGAAGAACAAAAAAATGTGGCGGAAGAAGGTTGCATCGTCTGAGTCATCCACTCTGGGACCGGACGATGACAAGACCAACTGAAGACAGGAGAAGTCCCGCTCGCGGACTTAAAAGCTGAGCTCTCGCCGCGAGGAAAACCGGTATGTATCCCATATTTCCCTTCCAATTTTTAAATTCTCAATTGCATTTGCATGTTTCCCTTTTCAAAATAAATGAACCACTTGAGTAATTAATTTGAGAGAGAGTAGAAAATTTTGCAAGCTTGTGCTAACCATAATCATGTCGAAGTTCTTCATTTCGCTCCGTCGTTCCGCCCGGCTAGGCCGACGATCGGACGATGCTGGGAGTTCCCCAGCTCCATCCCGAGGCTCGAGCCGGATGGACACGGACGAGTACGGAGCAGCCGGCTCAGGATGGGGCCATGCCACGCCCCCAGCCAGGTAACTCCAGAGCGAGAGTGACATCAACCTTAGAACAGAAAGGGAGCGGAACACCTTCAACGAGCTTCGGCTGAAGGAGTTCGAGCACACCCATGTGTTTGAGCAAGATTTGCTCAGGGACACGGGGATGGACGTAGAGTTCACGGAAATTTTCCAGGCCATTGGCTGGGAGAATTTCTGGCACATCAACGAAGAAGGTTCGTACCTGCTCACCCTTGAATTTCTCTCGACTTTGGTTTCTGAAACTGGGGCGATTCGTTTTCGGTTCTTCAACCAAGAGTTCTTCTGCTCTTGGAGGGATTTTAGTTCGGGTCTCAGATTTTCAAGCCGTTGTTCATTAGACCCGAACAAAGCGCTTAAAAGATTTAACCGGGTGGCATTTTGTAAAAAGATTTCGGGGGATACCAACTGTCATGCGTCACGCACGAACAACATACATAACCCCACTTTGCGTTTCATGCATCGTTGGGTGTCTATGACGGTATTCCCCCGGGCAGATTTGCGCCATGTCAACACCATCGAGTTGCGGGTTCTTTTTGCCATGGTCAAGCAGATTCCCTATTCACCTGTGAAAGATATGGTTGGTCACTGGTTGTCTCATATTTCTCGTGTGGGTAGCATGGCGATGACTTCTCTAGTCACTCGCCTCGCTAACCACCTGGGCGTCCTCCAGGGCGCCCGGCTCACGTACATCGAGACAGCGCATTCCATCGTGGATGCCGAGCACTTCATGCAAGCCCACATGATACGGCGGACGCCTGACGCAACGCTGGCAATGATTTACCGTGGCTATACAACTGAAGTGCCTTTGCCTTGTGCAGCACTAAGGTTGTATACCACGCCGAAACTAACTCTCCAGTGGAGGACCGAGTCGGACGACTCTCCACCTTGGAGAGAGCCCGCTCGGCACAGCGTTGCAGGTGACGGACCCATCACGAGGGGATGAGCCAGGCGTGATGCTAGGCTCGCCACCTCACAGGAGCCGGAGGATGCACCACAAATGCCGCACCGACACACTTCCGCTTTTGAGGCCACCTACGACATGTACACCGGCGCTGGGACGTCTGGAGCAGGAGGCTCCGGGCAACACCAGGAGCCGAACTACTTCACCTCAGGACGCTGGGACTACGGCCAGGACACAGACTCTGAGTGGTCCAGGAGCCAGTATGGAGGGGGATACGACAGTGCCTCCCAGCCATACTACCCCGGATACTCACAGTCCGCACGCTTCGACTACGGCCGGGAAATGTCCTACATCTCCGACCGAGTCGAGCTCATCGACGACCGTACCCGAGAGATTCAAGACACGCTAGCCCGCCATTCTCAGTACCATCAAGAGAATAGCGGGATGGTGGCGTCTATCCAGCACGACGTCCACGAACAAGCGGAACAACTAAGCCAGTACCTTTCAAGGCTCAACCCCTACCAGTGAAAGTCCAAGCTTGGGGGAGGACCCCCACAGGTATGTCCCGATTTATCCAGCACTTTGATCATTTAATTTCCCTTTCATTTCCCTTCATGATAGTTTGCATTTAAAAAAAATGAAAACACCAAAAATATTTCCATTAAACAATATTTCCCTTGAATAAAATAACTCCCAACTATGCATGGAATGAATCATATGCCTCTCACCTTGGAAATGATGAATAGTTGCTCTGTCATTAATTTTGCAAGTACTTTGCTTCAACTAGTTGCTAGATTGTGGTTGAGTTATTTGGCATGAGTAAAAATGATCCTGAAAACCTTGTGGGAGCACATGCATTATTCCAAGTCTAAGTTGTTGTGGGGATTGATATAGTGAGAATTTGGTTAAGTTCTATTCTGCTTTTAGTACGGGGAAAATCTCGGAGGTTTATGCTTTCAAAATGAAACAAGTTCCTCATTGGTCAAAATACCTACCAGAGCCATATGATAAGCCTAGTTGAAACTTTCTACTCATATGCTGCTTGTTGTCTTAGTGAGCTTTGTCAAATTGTTGTGACCTTTGAGTGAAGCTTTCATATTCTTAAAGATCGAGACCCACGTACACACACCACCTCTCACTTGCAATTCCTACACTGGGAGTTAGCAAACATTTTCCATCATCCATCCACAAAAATAAATGCTCCATGTTCTATGATCTCCCTCTCAAAATATTCTTGATAGAGACATGGGCTATGCAAAAAGAAAAGCATGCCAAAGAAGCATGGCAAAAATAAAAAGAAAAGCATGCCAAAGGGCATGGCAAAAAGAAGGAGAAAAAGAAAAGCATGAAGTGGCATGGCAAAAATATAAGAATAAGAGATAGCCCATGTTCTCGAAAATAAATCAAGGAGAGGGAAATTCATCCAAGGAGTTCCACCATATTCCATTCCACCATTCCACCATATTCAATTCCACCATTCCACCATATTCCACTCCATTCATATCCACACACTTGCACGTCTCGATCTTAAGATGTGATTTGTCTCCTCAGAGATCCGGTCTTTGACTTAGCAAAATATAAGATGCTTGCAAGCCTTCATCCTTTGTTCCTGAGCCACACAAAAAGCCATATTAGATGTTAGGATGAAAAAGAAGGCACAAGCCTTTGGTGAGGATTCAAATACACTTGAGTGATTGAGTGTGCCAATGAGGAACAATTTGTAGTTTTCAAAACTTATGAAAAACTCCGAGATGGGATCCTGAAAAGAGTAGAGTGGAATAAAACTAAGTTTAAACTATTCGTCCTTTCAACCGCCCAAGATAAGGAGATTGCTATAAGCCCCATAGGTAAAAAGGTGATTTGAAACTTTGCCTATGATTCAAGTATTTTTGAACACTAGTTGTTTATAAAGTTACCTGCAAAAGAAATGACATTGTAGCAACTCCTGATCCACCAAGCCTAAGTTTATATCTTTGCTCGAGGACGAGCAAAGAGCTAAGCTTGGGGGAGCTTGTTGGCGGTCGTTACAACCCAAATCCGACCACCAATACTCGGGAATAAATGAGGTTATATGCAACATTCCATGTACTTAGGTTTTATTTCTAATAAAGTTCCACGAGTTTTGGTGAGTGTCACTTGTGCAGGTACAACTATGACAAATATGTGCTATTGGGGCCGGAAATGACCAAATCGGCCGAACGACTCCGTTCGGCCGGTTACCCCCCTTAGCCGAGCAGGCCACCGGGAGTCGTCCACGTCAACAATGACCAAGCGAACACATCACATGACACGTGGGCGACCGCCAACTCATCCTGGACCATGCCACGTCATTCTGGGCCAGATCAACACGAAGTCATGCATCAGGAGGAAGCCCAAGGGGTCCAGGCACCAGAGGCGGTGCTGGGGAGGCCGGCCACGGGCCAGGCCCAGTTCGGCCGAACTGGGGCCTTCGGCCGAACCGCCCCCAGCACCAGAACTAACTCCAGGGGCTCATCCTGGCCACCCAGAGCAAAGGCGGCGCATCCAAGGGTTCAGCCGAACCCCCTGGTTCGGCCGAACCGACCCTGGCGCCCGAAATCCCAGGGGGTACCCCCCGGTCCCTTGGCGGCTACTCCAGCCCCAACCGTCCTATGCAACTATAAATAGGACCCCATACCCCCTCTTGTAACACACACCAAGACAAAGAGCTCATTTCCACTTTCATTCTAGTAGAGTTAGGATAGTTTAGTTGGGAGTTAGAGTTGAGTCGAGCTTGCCTCGGAGGTTCCGGAGTCGTCTTCAGAAGCTCTGGTAATAGCTCTTGTATCTTTTACTTTTCCTTTTGTAAGACTTCGAGTTATCAATATAGTTATCTTTATCACTTTGCCTTTGTCATTTATATCTTGCTTCTACTTTATCCTAGTTGCAAATATATCTTGTTTAGACTATAGTCAGTTATAGTTCTAGTGCTTGTAGTCTTGTTTAAGTCTTTGTCTTGGCTGGTTCTTCGATCTTGCTTGATACTGGAGGTGAACTGTCACCAAGAGTATTGACAAGGTTGCTTGCTCTTGCTAGCAGAGTAAGTAGTCGTTGCCTAGTGTAGGAGTGGTTCCTAGACTAGTCGGTGGCCTTAGTTTATTCCCGTCGCAACGGAGGTGGTAGCCGGGAGGTGATGACAGCCCTTTCGGTCTTCGTAGCCCATCACGTTAGTTCCGGTCCGTAGGATTCCCCAGTTGGGAAATAGTGGCACCCCTTCTCATCCCTTTCTGTGTGTTCACCGGTTCCCTTGTCCCGAAGCTAAGACATTAGAGTTATCCCGGATCTCCTAGTGCTGGCTAGTATCCCTTGAGCTGTGTGTCCGGTATATCCACTCCTATCCAATACCATTATCCCCTGTCTTGTTTAGTTGTGTACCCTGCTCTGATAGTCTCGAATATCTGTTCACTAGTAATCTTGCCAAAGCTTCTCTGCGGAAATATAAATTACGATACCTCGGGATACTCCCAGGTGAAGTGCTACAGCGGTGATTCTGTGCGCTTGCAGAATATTTCTATATTTTACTAAGCCATAAGGAAAACCACTGAAACACTCCTTACCCCAGTACCAGGATTCTCAATTCTGATATTGGATCGAAAGAAGTGCCAACAGTGCTCACTGCTTTGGCATTTTGTCGGGTGGCAACATTCTTTCACCTACTTTTTCTGATAACATTTTGTCCGAAGTCCTTTGGAGGTTTTGGCTTTTCTCTTTGGCGATAACATGTTTTCACCTATTTTGTGACAACAAGTTGTCCGACTAATTTGTTTTGGAGCCTTGGCCCGCTTATACTAATGTTGGCACTTCTTATGATCCAATATCACGATTGTGAATTCCGGCACTAGGGTAAGTAGTGTTTCAGTGGTTTTTCGTATGGCTCAGTAAAATAAATGAATATTCTACAAGCTCATAGAATACCATGATAGAAGTGTACACTAACAGAGAAGGGTACACTACTAGACAAGACAAGGGGATAACGGTAATGATAGGAGTGAATACCTTGACACACAGCTCAAGGGTGGCTCGGATAAGAGAGAGAAGGAGTAGCTAGCTGGGAGGACAATGAGACCAGAAAAGGAATCATGGGTACTTGTCTATCTGGGTTACTCGAGTAAAGAGATACAATAGCTGAGAATCAGCTCCGACAGGTCAAGGATAACTCTACTACCTTAGCTTCGGGACAACAGAGCGTGTGACATGCAGAAAGGGATGAGATGGGGTGCCACCAACCCTGCACTCTGGGATCCTACGGGCCAAGCTAGGCATGATGGAATATGCAGGCCGTATAGGGCTGTCACCACCTAACGGCTACCACCTCCATGCCAGCTCGGAAATAAACCAAGGCCATGTTGGCACTTCTTACGATCCAATATTAGGATTGTGAATCCTGGTACTGGGGTAAGGAGTGTTTCAGTGTTTTTTCTTATGGCTTAGTAAAATATATAAATATTTTGCAAGCGCACAGAATTCCTGCTGTAGCACTTCACCAGGGAGTAATCCGAGGTATCGTAATTTATATTTCCATAGGGAAGCTTTGGCAAGAGTGCTAGTGAAGCGTCCCCTCAAATGAGAAGACTTAAATGTGATACACATATCAGTCCCAGGAGGCTGATTCACATTTATTACAACAGATGGTCCATTACCGAACAAATCTACGCGGTAGCGGGCACAGACGCGCCACTAAAGCGAGGATAAAAACTAGAAACCAAACAGTACAACTAATCAGGGCATCATCAGAGAGCTGCGCCATGCGGTTCTTCAAGCGGGCGTCCCTAACACACAGGCAAGGTTGGGTGCAGAACGTAACTCCTACTCGACGTCTTTGGGAACGATGTCCGGGTCCTCTTCTGAAAAACAAGCAAGGGTGAGTACATACGTACTCAGCAAGTCCAACCATACCCACGGAGGGGTTACAATAGAAGCATGCAAGGATAAATGTCAAGGGAAGGCTAATGGTTTATTTGCGGAAATGTCACATGCAAGGGTTCATTTTATAAAAGTTCTGTGAAACAATCTAATGATTAAAAAGCATTGTAAATAAAGTAGATCGTAGGTCACCACTCAGTGCTATCAGACTCCCCGTCCGTCATAGACACTACCAACACTTCCCAAAACAAGTTACACCAAGAGACTCTACTCATAACTGAACCAAACCGGGTTAAAGAACTTGTGAAGTGACCATGCCGTAACTCGTCCAATACCGTGGACATGGCTATTCGGATAGGTTTCAACTCTGCAGAGGTGTACACAACCACAAGTAGGGTACCAGAACATGAACACCTTAGTGTCAGTGCAGATCCTATCGAGGCCATTACCCACCTTAGCTAAACTGATAAGTCACCACAGAGGCAACCAGGGGGTCAGCAACCTACCCACGAGGTTCTACCCAGGGTATAACTCACCAAGAACTTATACCTGTCTCCATGGTCCTCTGTTGCTCACCAGCACACCCGATAACTACCAGTTCAACTAGTGGGATTTATGCCAAGCCGTTGCCACATACAACGTTCGATTGGAGGTACTGATATTTGGGTTAGGCAAGATGACACATCAACTCATCTATCTAATGACAAGTCGGACTTCTCCCACCATGCTCAGCCACACAGGCACGAGCTCACCATGGCATTTCACACAGGAAACACCGTCCAGCTTATCCCCTAATAATAATCATTTTTACCATTAAACCCCATTATTCTTTCTTAAAGCACATTTTCTAATATTTTAAACATTCGGTGGATATTATCTATTCATGCAAGATAAATTTGTCCTAAGCGGCTGTTGACACGAAAACGCGCCAACAAACTCGAGATCGATCAAACGTGCAGCACGGCCGTCACAACGGCCAACTCCTGATCTCCCCGGGGCAAACCGGTCTGACCGGTTTACAGAACCGGTCTGACCGCTTTCTGTCGGGAGGTCGTGAAGACCCAGAAACCCAAACTCGGGAGGGACCCCGTCGGAGCTCGAGCAATCTAGGGTTGCTCTAGGGTCGGCAGGCCACCTAGAACGCCTTTGAACGCCGTAGAGACGAGCAAAGAACAGAATATGGGGTTGGAAAAGGATTAGGGTTTGAGAGACAAAAAATAGAAGATAAAGTGTTTGATTCGATTGGGAATACCTCAATCGGCCTTCTAGCCTTTATATTTATAGGCCGGGGAAGTCTTACCCCTTCCGAATAGGTTACAATACGGGATTAAACTCAGAATCCTAATCCTACTCGAATTACAGAACCTAAACCGGTCAGACCGGTTTGGCAAACAGGTCAGACCGGTTTGGCCGGGCCAAAGCCAATTTTGGCTGTCAACAGGGGCATTTAGCGATGATTAATTCCCAAGCTAAAATATTCGGAAATTAATCTAGGTCATCAAGGAATATTTGTAGTAATCAAGGTACGACTCACACAAAAATGGTTTAGCAACAAACATGCAAGTTTTATAAAATAGGCCAGTGGGTTGCATTTATAAAACTAGGATAAATATGCATCAAAGGGTAAGATTGAACTTGCCGTTCTCGAAGCCTTCCGGGAGTTCCTGCTCGGGGTACTGGCCTTCGGGCTCCTGTTCGTAGCACTGCTCTCCTTCGGGCACTTCTTTAACTTGATCTACGACGCACACACAAGCATACACAATAAATAAAAGAAAAGAAATAAAATAAAGAAAAGTTTTATTTGCCGAGCTCGCAGAAGAAGAACGGAAGCTGAACGGAGGGCGAAGGAGGAGGTTTCGTATTTGGGAAAATGACACTTGGTTTGGCAGAAGGTATAATGAAAAAGTGGACGGCGAAGTTTGGGGTCGTTCCGGGTTGAAACGGTGCATAAAATAACGTGTCGTTCGGGGGAGAGGACTCGTTCGGAAAGCTCCCGAACATCCCGGGGTTTACTTGGGGAAGGAATAGGGTATGTTTGTGATGGTTATATGGTGCTAGAGGGGCTCAACTGTGAATACTAAAAGTTGGCAGGGCTTAAAATGTAAAAAGAATAATAAAGAGGGGTTCTAGGGGCTGTTTTAATAAACTTAGGGGCCTATCTCCGATTACATTGAAGGCTAGGGGCTTCTGGTGCATCGGTCAGAGAGAGAGAATGGGGGGTGGACCTCGGGTTAGAAATGGGAGGAGTCCAGGTGGTTTTGTGCGAAATGGCCACCTCTTTCCCATTCGCACAGAAGAGAAAAGAGGCGGAAGAACAGGGGAGACGGCCGGGCGGCGGCGGCGACCGCATCGCCGGTGATTGGGGCGGGGATGCGGCCAGGGGGTAGAGGGAAAGCGAGAGGGGGAAGAGGGGTACCCATCCCCGTGCTTACCTCAGGCTAGTGCAGTGCAGGGACGCCCGCCCATGACGGCGTGCTTGCGGCTGCGGCTATGGAGGCGGTGGTGGCGCTGCGGCGGTGGAGCGGGTGAGCGGGGTGGCTGGCGAGGGGGAGGTGACGGAGGAGAAGCTAGTGGCCCTACTTATAGGCACTAGAGGCGGTTGAAAGGGCGGGCCGACGGGGTGAGTACTCGGCATGCGAGCTGGTGGAGGAGTTATGGCGGCCGGCGGGATTCCAGCCGTGACGGGGTGATGGAGCGCGAGGGCTGCTCTCTTGGTGTGCTGAGAGTGTCGCGAAGTGCACGTCGCAACGTGGCATGCGTGATGTGGGGGGGCAATGATGGGCGGCGCGGCAAGGGCACTGTGGTGGGGCCGGGCAGCGCTGTGCGCTCAGCGAGCGGCGCGGCGGCGAGGTCGTGGCAAAGCAGTGCGGCGGGGTGCGTGCTGGGAGCTGCAGTGGCGTAGCCGTGGCTCGCGCGCAAGCTCGGCGTGGCACTGGCAGACGCGGTGCGTGTGTGGCGACGGGGAATGCGGCTGGTCGGCGCGATGCGGTCACCCGGGGGTCGCAGTGGTCGGTGGCGCAACGGCGGCCGACGCGGCAAGGGTTGGCAACGCAGCGACGGGCGGCGCGGTGGCTTGTGCGGCGAGCACGTGGTAGGGCCAGTGGTGCAGCAGGGGGGCTGCAGCGCGTGGCCAGGGAGCAAGGTGGCCAGCCGGCGGGTGAGCACGACGCGGGGGAAAACAGGGAAAGGAAAAGAGGGAGAAAAGGAGGAGAAAAGACGAAAAGGGAAAAAAAGGAAAGAAAGGGGGACTCCGAGGCGGAATTTTCGGCGGCAACGCCGGCGACGGGCGCACGCACCGAGAGCGGTCGGTGCGAGATGTGATGGGGTGGAGACAGAGTTAGGTGCGACGGGGTCCGAGCTGGGTCGGCGGAAAACCGGGGAGGGGAAAGATTCGGTATGGGTTTCCGGGAGCTGGGCGGTAAAAGATTTGAAAATGATTTTAACGCGATGGTTTTTATGGTGATTTAGCTGGGGTAAAAACGCAGGCGTTACAGCTAGCAAACAGATATTCGAGACTATTAGAGAAGGGTACGGTACTAGCAAGACAGAGAATAACGGTAAAGGATAGGAGTGGATATACCGCAACACACAGGTCAAGGGTGGCTCAGATAAGAGAGGGAAGGAGTAGCTAGCTAAGAGGACAACGAGACGAGATAAAGGATTCCTGGGTTTTTGTGTATCTGGGTTACTCGAGTCAAGAGATATAGTAGCCGAGAGACAGCTCTGATAGGTCGAGGATAACTCTAATACTTTAGCTTCGGGACAACGAGGCCAACGACACGCAGAAAGGGATGAGAAGGCGTGCCACCAACCCCGCACT
This sequence comes from Echinochloa phyllopogon, assembly GCA_033239725.1. Classification (NCBI taxonomy): domain Eukaryota; kingdom Viridiplantae; phylum Streptophyta; class Magnoliopsida; order Poales; family Poaceae; genus Echinochloa; species Echinochloa phyllopogon. The sequence continues at coordinate 30,265,349 of BTCW01000014.1, read as the reverse complement.
CTGGGATCCTGTGGGGCCGAGCTAGGCGTGATGGACTACGTAGGCCGTATTGGACTGTCACCACCTAGCGGCTACCACCACCATGCCAACTCAGGGACAACCTAAGGTCACTACCTAGTCTAGGTTTCACACCTACACTAGACAATGACTACTTACTTCGCTAGCAGAAGCAAGCAATCTTGTCAATCCACCACAAGTATTGAATAGAAACGAAGAACCCACTAAGGTAAAGACTTAAGCAAGAAACTGGTAAAACTAAGATCACAACGACTATAGTATAAACACAAAATACTTGCAAGTAGAATAAAGTAGAAGCAGAATATAAATAACTTAGACAAGATGACAAAGATAACTTGTATTGATAACTCAAAGTCAACAAAAGAAAAGGAAAAGATACAAGAGCTTATACCAGAGCTTCTAAAAACGACTCCAGAATCTCCGAGGAATAGCTTGACTCGACTCTAACTCCCAACTAAACTATCCTAACTCTACTAGAATGAAAAGTGGAGCTCCTTGGCTTGAGTGCATCTTGATCCGGGGCTTGGACCCTTGCTTTTATAGCTGAAGATGGTGGTTGAGGTGGAGTACAGGCCAAGGGAGCCAGGGGGCTCCCCCTGCTGATTCGGGTGAACTCCACGGTTCGGCCGAACCGGTGGATGCATCACCTATGGCCCCCAAGGGCTGGGATTGCTCCTGGGAGGCGGTGCTGAACTGAGGGCGGTTCGGCCGAACTGGGCTTTTGGCCTAGCAGTGCCCCCTTGCACCGACTCTCCCTATTGGACCTCTTGGGCTGCTTGTTCGTGCTGTACTTCATGTTGGTTTGGCCTAGAGGTGACAAGGCAGTGGTCCATGTGTCATGCATGATCGTTGCTAGGTCATCGCTGACGTGGACGGCCTCCGATTGTGCTTTGCATCATTTACAGCTAAGGGGGGGGCAACCGGCCGAATCGTGTCATTCGGTCGAATCGGTCAATTCTGACCCCTGTAGCATGTATTTCTCATTATTGTCCCTGCACAAGTGAAACACACCAAAACTCGCGAAACATTATTAGATATAAACCTAGATGCAAAGAATGTCACATATAACATCTTTTATTCCCGAGTATTGGTGGTCGAACACGTGCCGTAATGATCGCCAACAAGCTCCCCCAAGCTTAGACTTTTGCTCGTCCTCAAGCAAAGATAAAAAACTTAGGCTCGATGGATCAGGAATTACTATAATGTCAGTATCTTGCAGGTAATCTTTATAAACAACTAGTGCTCTAAAATACTTGAATCATTAGGAAAGTATTTAATCACCATTTTACCTATGAGGCGTATAGCAATCTCCTTGTCTTGGTCGGTTGAAAGATTGAATAGTTTTGATTCAGTTTTATTCCACTCCTACTCTATTCAGGATCCCATCTCGAAGTTTTCCACAATTTTTTTGAAAATTTAAATTTGTTCCTCAATTGGCACACTCAATCACTCAAGCGGTATTTGAATCCTCACCAAAGGCTTGTGTCTTCTTTCATCCTAAAATATAATGAAGCTTTTTGTGTGGCTTAGGGACCAAGGATGAAGGCATACTTGCATCTTATATTTTGCTAAGTCAAAGACTAGACATTAGGAGAACCAAATCACACCTGTAGATCGAGAAGTGTAAGTGTGTGGAAAATGTGGAGTGGAGAATTGGTGGAAACTCCTTGGGATGATTCCTCCTCTCCATGATTTATTTTCGAGATAATGGGCTATCTTTCTGTTTGCTCATATTTTTGCCATGCCATTTGACATGTTTTTCTTATATGTTATTTTTGCCATGCTCTTTGGCATGCTTTTCTTTTTTCTCTTTCTTTTTGCCATGCTCTTTGGCATGCTTTTCATTTTGCATAGCCCATGTCTCTATTCAAGGATACATGGAGAGGAGATCATAGAACATGGAGCATTTATTTTGTGGATAGATGATGGAAATATTTGATAACTCCTAGTGCAGGAATTGCACGTAAGGGTGGTGTGTACGTGAATCTCGATCTTAGAAGCATGAGAGTTTCACCCAAAGGTCACAACAATTTGACAAAGCTCACTAAGACAACAAGAAACATATGAGTAGAAATTTTCAACTAAGCTTATCATATGGCTTTGGTAGGTATTTTGACCAATGAGGAACTTTATTTTATTTTTGAAAACATAAATCATCCGAGATTTTCACCGTACTAAGAGGAGAAGTAAGAATTCAACCAAATCTCACTATATTATTCCTCACAACAACTTAGACTTGGAATAAAGCATGTGCTCCCACAAGGTTTTCAGGTTCATTTTTACTCATGCCAATTAACTCAAGTACTATAGAGCAACTAGTTGAAACAAAGTACTTGCAAGATTAATGACAGAGCAACTATTCATCATTTCCAAGGTGAGAGGCATATGGTTCATTCCATGCATAGTTGGGAGTTAATTTTATTCAAAGCAAATCTTTCTGGCATTTTTGTTATTTAAGCTAAAATTGAACATGAAAGGGAAATGAAAGCAAGAAAACAAAGTGCTGTAGAAAACATACCTGTCGGGGGTCCTCCCCCAAGCTTGCTTCACGATATCACTGGTATGGCTTGAACCATGAGAAATACTTGGCCTTTTGGTCCATCTACTATTGGTTGTCGTACCTTATGGAATCCAGCACACCGCTATTCTATTGGTGATACTGAGAATGGCGCTCCGGGGTGTTGCAGGTACAGTCTTCGACGACGTTGACTCGGTTGGAGATGTAAGACAACTCCCGACCGATGTCGTAGCCGCTTGGCATGGTGAAGCGTGCGGACTGGGAAAGCCCAGGGTAGTATGGCTGGTTTGTACTATTATACGCCCCTCCGTACCAACCCTGAGAATACCCAGAGTCCAAACTCTGAGCGTAATCCCAGCAGCCCGAGGCACAGTAATCCGGGTCCTGGGAGTGTCTAGAGCATATTGCTCCAGATGTCCCCGCACTGGTATACTCCTCGTATGTCGCCTCGAAGGCAGACGTATGTTGGTGTGGTTGCGATGGTGAACTTGCTGGCTCCTAGGAGGTAGCGAGCCCAGCGTCTTGCCTGGCTCGCCCTCGAGTAACTGGCCTTGTGCCTGCAACACCGTGTCAGGCTGGCTCTCTCCGAGGAGGAGAGTCGTCCATACTGGTACTCAATTGGAGGGTCAGTTTCTGGGCAGCATACAACCTAAGTTCTGCACAGGACAGGGGGACTTCGGTTGTATAGCCGTGATAAATCATGACCAAGTTCCCATCGAACGCCCATCGTATCATATGACCCTACACTAAGTCAGCATCTACAATAGAACGTGTTGTCTCTATGTAATTGTTGGCACTCCTTACGGCCTACAGATAAATCCGCAAGCGGACGGATACCGATGTAGCTTTCACCCGGGAGTATTCCAAGGTATCGATTTCCACGGAGAACGAGAAGTGTACTAATCCTAAACTAAGTTGTCCTAGGTAGATGGTGTGGATGAAATGGAATGGATGAGATGGATGACGACAACAAGGAGAGAAGAGAAGAGGTAAGAGTGTAGAGAGGGTATGGGTCTGATAAAGGTATTCTACCGATTGATTGAGCAGATCAGAGGATACAGATAGATACTTGCTTCGGGACTACAGAGCCTCCGACACACAGAAAGGGGTGAGAAGGGGTGCCGGTTACCCTGAACCTTGGGTCCTAAGACACCGGAACTAACGTGATGGGCTACGAAGACCGAAAGGGCTGTCACCACCTTACGGCTACCACCTCCGTTGCGACGGGCAGAAACTAAGTTAGCCTCAAGTATAGGCACCACGCCTACACTAGTCGACTAATACTTATCTACTGCAGACAGATAAGCACTCAAGCTAAGCAGCTAGTATACAATTATACTACACAACTAAGCATTGAACGAAGAACCAGCAAGCATATAAAGGTAAGAACTGAATGCTCAATTAATCAGAGAGAGATACAAGAGTTACCAGACAAGACCTGGATGTTACTCGAAGTGAAGTCGCATCCGTAGAGGTACAGCGGGAAGAGGGGCCGACACTTCGGCTCCTCTCCGGGACGCTCACCTCTCCTCTCTCCCTATCTCTACTGATACAAGTGGAGAACTAACAGTGCTTCTCCTGCACTCTACTCTTGTGTTGTGTGTCTTGTGCAGGTGAAACCGGCCTCTATTTATAATGGCCAGGGTCGGTGGAGAAGTGGAGCAGCGGCCAAGCAACTGGAGGTCGGTGCCGAGCCGTTCGGGCGAAAATCCCGGTTTGGCCGAACTCCCCGGTTCGGCCGAACCGAGGGATGCACCGCCTCAGCAGCCAAAGGCCAGGATTGCACCCTGGAGGCGGTTCCCTGGTTCGGCCGCACCCACGTGTTCGCCCGAACTGGGCTCGGCCCAGTGCTGCACCGCCTTGAGCTTGCACACGTGCTGGGCCAGCTCCTGGGGTCGGTTGGCAGGTCGGTTCACGCCCTGGGCTGGGCCGGAGGCCTTCTGGTTGACTTCGGGGTCTTTGTCAGGTTGAGTTTTGGCCCACGGTGATGTGGCGGAAGCCCGGGATGCGTTGGCGCTGACGTGGACGACTCCCGGTGGCTTGCACGGCTAAGGGGGGTAACCGGCCGAATCGTGTCGTTCGGCCGAATCGGTCATTTCCGACCCCTATAGCACACATTTCTCGTTGTTGTACCTGCACAAGCGACACTCACCAAAACTCGTGGAACTCCATTAGAAATAAAACCTAAGTACATGGAATGTTGCATAGACTCTCATTTATTCCCGGGTATTGGTGGTCGAATTTGGGTTGTAACGACCGCCAACAAGCTCCCCCAAGCTTGGCTCTTGGCTCATCCTCGAGGAAAGATAAAAACTTAGGCTCGGTTGATCTGGAGTTGCTATAATGTCATTTCTCTTGCAGGTAACTTTATAAACAACTAGTACTCAAATTTACTTGAATTATTAGCAAGGTATTAATTCACCATTTTACCTATGGGGCTTATAGCAATCTCCTTATCTTGGGCGGTTGAAAGGATGAACAATTTAACTTAGTTTTATTCCACTCTACTCTTTTCAGGATCCTATCTCGGAGTTTTCACCCTTTTGTGAAAAGATAAATTGTTCCTCATTGGCTCACTCAATCGCTCAAGTGTATTTGAATCCTTACCAAAGGCTTTGCCTTCTTTTCATCCTAACATCTAATTTGGCTTTTTGTGTGGCTCAGGGACAAAGAATGAAGGCATACAAGCATCTTATATTTTGCTAAGTCAAAGACCGGATCTCTGAGGAAACAAATCATACCTTAAGATCGATAAGTGCAAGTGTGTGGGATATATGGAGTGGAATATGGTCGGATGGAATATGGTGGAATGGAATATGGTGGAGCTCCTTGGGATGAATCTCCCTCTCCTTGATTTATTTTCGAGAACATGGGCTATCTTTTATTCTCATATTTTTGCCATGCCACTTGACATGCTTTTCTCTTTTTTTTCCTTTCTTTTTGCTATGCTTTTCTTTTTCTTTTTATTTTTGCCATGCTTCTTTGGCATGCTTTTCTTTTTGCATAGCCCATGTCTCTATCAAGAATATTTGGAGAGGGAAATCATGGAACATGAAGCATTTTATTTTTGTGGATGGATGATGGAAAATGTTTGCTAACTCCTAGTGTAGGAATTGCAAGTGAGAGGTGGTGTGTGTACGTGGATCTCGATCTCTAAGAATATGAAAGCTTCACTCAAAGGTCACAACAATTTGATAAAGCTCACTAAGATAACAAGCAGCATATGAGTAGAAAGTTTGAAACTAATCCTATCATCTAGCTCTGGTAGGAATGTTTGACCAATGAGGAACTTTGTTTTGAAAACATAAACATCCGAGATTTTCACCATACTAAGAGCAGAAATAGAATTCAACCAAAGTATCACTATATCAATCCCCACAACAACCTAGACTTGGAATAAGGCATATGCTCCCACAAGGTTTTCAGGTTCATTTCTACTCATGCCAAATAACTCAAGCATAGTCAAGCAACTAGTTGCAACAAAGTACTAGCAAAATTAATGATAGAGCAACCATTCATCATTTCCAAAGTGAGAGGCATATGATTCATTCCATGCATGGTTGAGAGTTAATTTTATTCAAGGGAAGTATTTTCAATTGAATGACCAAAGTGCTGAGTAATTCGGAACGTACCTGATGGGGGTGCTCCCCCAAGCTTGGACTCTTCACTGGTAGGGATTCAACCTTGAAAGGTACTGAGTCAGCTGGTCGGCCTGCTCGTTCTCGTCCTGTTCCTCCACTGTGTCATGCCTATACTCATGTATCTTTTCGTTAAACAGGGCAATCTCCGGTTGGTTCAAATGCACCAACCGGAGCGACAATTTTATTCGTTTTGCATTCAACTCTAATTTTATTTATTCTTCGAACTAAAATTTGGAACAAATGATTGGAAGGGAAAATTCAGAGCACCCTAATCATGAATCTAAGGAAAATAAATGAATCACACAATTAACTAACACACCAAACTAAACTGAACTAAACGGTGCTCTATCTAAAGACGGACGGGGTTCAGAGTTCTATGAACTCGACGACATCTAATTCGTTGAGTGGCGGAGGTTCTGGTTCTAGGAAAACATTCAACCGCTATCCGTTGACCTTAAAGGTGTTTCCGTCCTCGCTTTGCAAAGTGACGGCCCCATGAGATGCAGCATTGATTACTGTGAATGGGCCGTCCCACTTGCTCCTCAACTTCCCGTGACCGAAAAGTTTGACACGGGAGTTGAAAACGAGGACCTTATCTCCTGGCTTGAATGTCTTGACCTTGATTCTCTTATTATGCCATCTCTTGGTCCGTTCCTTATATAGCCGGGAGCTGTGGTAAGCTCGTTCCCTCATTTCATCTAATTCGGCCAATTGGATCTTCCGCTTGAGGCCGGCAGCTGGAAGGTTCATACCCCACTTCCTAATGGCCCAGTGAGCTTTGAACTCCATCTCTACTGGTAAGTGGCAGGTCTTGCCATATACTAGCTGATATGGGGTCATGCCTATGGGTGTCTTATAGGCCGTACGATATGCCCAGAGTGCATCCGGGAGTTTATCCTTCCATTGCCTACCCATCTCATTTACGGTCTTCTGCAGAATATTTTTGATTTGTTTGTTTGATGTTTCTGCTTGACCGCTAGTCTGAGGGTGATAGAGTGTAGCAACATTATGCTGCACCCCCAGACTTGAAATATACTTACGGAAGGCTGAATCGATGAAATGGGATCCGCCATCACTAATGACTATCCTAGGAACGCCGAAACGCGGAAAGATGTACTCATGAAACATTCGTCTCGCGTTCCTAGAATTGGCGGGTACACAAGGTAGAGCTTCCACCCACTTAGAGACATAGTCTACTGCCACTAGGATGAACTGGCAACCCTCGGAAATTGGGAAGGGACCCATGAAGTCCACTCCCCAAACATCGAAAATTTCTACTTGGAGATTGCTAGTGAGTGGCATCGCGTCTCTAGTGTTAATGTTTCCGTGTTTCTGACAGCGGGGGCATCGCATGACGAATGCTCTTGCATCTTCGTACATGCTGGGCCAATAAAATCCGCTCTGCCAGACTTTAGCATTGGTCCGGAATGCACCGTAGTGTCCTCCGTACGGAGCTGCGTGGCACCTCTCTAGGATTTTATATGCCTCATGTGTAGGGATGCACCTTCTGAGGAGTTCATCACTACATATCCGGAAGAGGTACGGGTCGTCCCAGAGATGGAGTCGGCTCTCATAAGCTAATCTCTTCTTATTTTCTCCAGGAGGGACATACCCCGTGACCATGAAGTTTACTATGTTAGCGTACCACGGATCGCTAGTGGTGACCTTAAGGAGCGTGTCATCCCGCAAGTATTCGTCGATCGAAAGATCAGATGGTACTTCCATTCGGGACAGGTGGTCAGCCACTGAGTTCTCTACTCCCTTCTTATCTCTTTTCTCGATGTCGAACTCCTGGAGTAGCAGAACCCAGCGGATGAGTCTTGGCTTTGCATCCTTCTTGGTCAGAAGGTACTTCAGAGCAGTGTGATCTGAATAGACTATGACCTTGGCCCCGACTAGGTAGGACCGGAATTTGTCTATAGCAAATACGACCGCTAAGAGTTCCTTTTCCGTGGTCGCATAGTTGAGCTGAGGGCCGGTGAGCGTTTTGCTAGCGTATGAGATAGCATAGTGCTTCCTGTCCTTAGTTTGGCCCAGCACAGCTCCTACGGCATAGTCGCTCGCATCACACATGATTTCAAATGGGATGCTCTAGTCGGGAGGCTGGATAATGGGAGCGGAAATGAGTGCCTTCTTGAGGGTGTGAAAAGCGGCGTAACACTCCTCATTGAAAATGAAGGGGGCATCTTTGGCTAAAATATTGGTCAAGGGCTGAGATATTTGGGAAAAGTTTTTGATGAAGCGCCTATAGAATCCGGCATGACCAAGGAAGCTTCGGATTCCCTTAATGTTTGTGGGAGGTGGAAGTTGCTCAATCACTTCTATTTTTGCCCTGTCTACCTCGATTCCACGTTCCGACACCCGATGTCCTAAGACAATACCCTCTCGCACCATAAAATGGCACTTTTCCCAGTTCAAAATGAGGTGCTTCTCTCTACACCTCTGGAGGACCTTGTCCAGATTTTTCAGACACTCGGTGAAGGTCCTTCCATAAACTGAGAAATCGTCCATGAACACTTCCATAATCTCCTCAATCATGTCAGAGAAGACGGACATCATGCAACGTTGGAAAGAGGCAGGTGCGTTACACAACCCAAAGGACATACGCCGATAGGCATACGTCCCATAAGGGCATGTGAACGTGGTTTTACTATGGTCCTCAGGATGGATTGGGATTTGGTGATATCCAGAGTAACCATCAAGGAAACAGAAGTAGGAGTGTTTGGCTAGCCGTTCAAGCATCTCGTCTATGAACGGAAGAGGGAAATGGTCTTTCTTGGTGGCTTTGTTGAGTTTACGATAATCTATGCACATACGCCACCCGGTAACAGTGCGCTGAGGAATGAGCTCATTCTTGTCATTGTGCACTACCGTCATTCCTCCCTTCTTTGGAACGACTTGGACGGGACTAACCCACTCGCTATTTGGAATTGGGTAGATGATCCCGGCATGAAGGAGCTTGAGAACTTCCTTTTTCACGACCTCTCTCATGGCATTGTTCAGCCGTCTTTGAGGTTCCCGAGACGGCATTGCTTGAGAATCGATCGGGATGCGATGAGTACAGAGATTTGGGCTAATCCCTTTCAGGTCTTGGAGAGAATATCCTAAGACCGATCGATTCTTCTCCAGGACAGTGATGAGTTGTTGGGTTTCTAGTTCAGAGAGCTTATCACTGATGATCACTGGAGTTTGCTTATCTCCAAAGAGGAAAGCATACCTAAGCCCAGGTGGAAGTGGTTTGAGCTCGATTGGCGATGGTTTTGGAGTTTCGTTTGTGTCAAGCTCAATCAGAGGATGTGTTTCCTCTTCTTCCGAGAAAAACGGGAGATCTTCTTCTAGAATAGGCTGCTCTAGGTCTAATAGGTGAGCTGACCTAACTTCCTCTAATGGGTCAGGATCGGGGTCTGCCTCTAATGGGGTGTTCAAGGATTGAGAATAGGAGATAGGGATGAGTTCTTTGCCGATCCTGAGCTCTACTAGCTGATTTGTTGGTGCCTTTTCCAATATCTTCTGGATTGGTCTACCTATGAAGAAGGGATGTGTGGTGTCGCTGGGTAGGTAAAAGATATGGAAATCCATGAAGAGTTCAGGGTCGTTAATCTTAACGGGTGTGACCCGCAAGATCCCCAAACAATCCAGGATTCTTCCTGAAGTGAATTTTAGTCGTTTTTGAGAAAATGACCAAGGTACACCAGGGAGTTGGTCGTGCACCAACGAGCTAGAGATTATGTTGATCCCGAGGCTCGGGTCATACCCAATTTCTTTGTCTTTTCCCAGGACCTCACACTATATCCTTTGAATCTTTCTGGGCATCTTGACGACCTCGGTTGAGGCTTCGGCCTCTTCTAGCCACTCCCGACTCATGACAGCAGAGAGACGTCCAAGGTATTCTCTCTGGTATTCGAGTTCTTCCTTGTCGGGGGCTTGATCTATGGGCTCTACACGGTGTTCTCGAGGGAAACTCGTTACACTCCCGATGTCATGGAATAGATCATCGTCAAAATCATAGGGAGTGGTGTAGAGTGAATCATAGTAGTCTGGGCTAGGATATGGTTGTGGTTTGAAATGAGCTTCAGGTTCTGATGGACTGGATGAGCTAATGGATTTGGATTGGACTGGTATTGGCTTTTTAGGTTCAGGTTCAGGCTGCTTCTCTTCTTCATCGGGGAGTTCATCATAGATTCCAGTGTAGGGGGTGTTGTCTAGGATACGATCCAGGACTACCCTCGCTTCACTAGGGACCAAATGAAAGAACGACCCTCCAGAAGCAGAGTCCAAGAAAGTGGTGGCTACGGGACAGAGGCCAAGGTTGAAGTGTTGTAAAACAACAGGTTCTGGTAGGCTTAGGTCCGGTCCTGAGGCCAGTATTTGCTTGAAACGAGCCCAGGCAGCTCCTAACGATTCTCCCTTTAATTGCTTAAAGTTAATGATTTCCGCTCGGAGACTGGCTACCTTGGAGACTGGGAAGAAGTCCATAGTAGTGACAGCCAGAGAGTACCATTTCTTTGCTCCTCCCGCTAGTGAAAACGGGAATAGCTTCCATTTGAGTGTCTCTTGTGTCATGCCCACAATGGTCAGGCATGAGCAGAGTTGCTCAAACTCGCGCAAATGCGCGTATGGACTCTCGACCTTCGTTCCTGAGAATGATTGCTCACGAACCATGGCTATGAAGCCGGGACGTAGCTCATAGCCGGGTGTGGATATGGGATGTGATGATGGTGGTGGCTACAAACAATCGCCCGTTGGAGCCGAGTGTTGGCGTAAGGTAAGAGTGGGATCCATATGGATGGTGGATGGTGGTGGGATACACGGACAACTTGGGTTCGGAATCAGAACAGCTACTGTTCCCCGGCAATGGTGCCAGAAAGCTTGTTGGCACTCTTTACGGCCTACAGATAAATCCGCAAGCGGACGGATACCGATGTAGCTTTCACCCGGGAGTATTCCAAGGTATCGATTTCCACGGAGAACGAGAAGTGTACTAATCCTAAACTAAGTTGTCCTAGGTAGATGGTGTGGATGAAATGGAATGGATGAGATTGATGACGACAACAAGGAGAGAAGAGAAGAGGTAAGAGTGTAGAGAGGGTATGGGTCTGATAAAGGTATTCTACCGATTGATTGAGCAGATCAGAGGATACAGATAGATACTTGCTTCGGGACTACAGAGCCTCCGACACACAGAAAGGGGTGAGAAGGGGTGCCGGTTACCCTGAACCTTGGGTCCTAAGACACCGGAACTAACGTGATGGGCTACGAAGACCGAAAGGGCTGTCACCACCTTACGGCTACCACCTCCGTTGCGATGGGCAGAAACTAAGTTAGCCTCAAGTATAGGCACCACACCTACACTAGTCGACTAATACTTATCTACTGCAGACAGATAAGCACTCAAGCTAAGCAGCTAGTATACAATTATACTACACAACTAAGCATTGAACGAAGAACCAGCAAACATATAAAAGTAAGAACTGAATGCTCAATTAATCAGAGAGAGATACAAGAGTTACCAGACAAGACCCGGATGTTACTCGAAGTGAAGTCGCATCCGTAGAGGTACAGCGGGAAGAGGGGCCGACACTTCGGCTCCTCTCCGGGACGCTCACCTCTCCTCTCTCCCTATCTCTACTGATACAAGTGGAGAACTAACAGTGCTTCGCCTGCACTCTACTCTTGTGTTGTGTGTCTTGTGCAGGTGAAACCGGCCTCTATTTATAATGGCCAGGGTTGGTGGAGAAGTGGAGCAGCGGCCAAGCAACTGGAGGTCGGTGCCAAGCCGTTCGGGCGAAAATCCCGGTTCCGCCGAACTCCCCGGTTCGGCCGAACCGAGGGATGCACCGCCTCAGCAGCCAAAGGCCAGGATTGCACCCTGGAGGCGGTTCCCTGGTTCGGCCGAACCCACGTGTTCGCCCGAACTGGGCTCGGCCCTGTGCTGCACTACCTTGAGCTTGCACACGTGTTGGGCCAGCTCTTGGGGTCGGTTGGCAGGTCGGTTCACGCCCTGGGCTGGGCTGGAGGCCTTCTGGTTGACTTCGGGGTCTTTGTCAGGTTGAGTTTGGGCCCAGGGTGATGTGGCGGAAGCCCGGGATGAGTTGGCGCTGACGTGGACGACTCCCGGTGGCTTGCACGGCTAAGGGGGGTAACCGGCTGAATCGTGTCGTTCGGCCAAATCGGTCATTTCCGACCCCTATAGCACACATTTCTCGTTGTTGTACCTGCACAAGCGACACTCACCAAAACTCGTGGAACTCCTTTAGAAATAAAACCTAAGTACATGGAATGTTGCATAGACTCTCATTTATTCCCGAGTATTGGTGGTCGAATTTGGGTTGTAACGACCGCCAACAGTAATTCAGCTGGGCGCCCTCAAGAACAACCAACCGAGTAGCAAGGCGAGTGACTAGAGAAGTCACCACCACACTACCTACATGAGAGGGATAAGACAACCAATGGGAAACCATGTATTGAACAGGTGAAACAACCACTTTCGTTAACAAAGCATAGAGCAAATGCAACTCAACTGTATTGACTAGACGCAAATCAGATCTCGGGAACACTGTCATAGCCAACCATCGATGCATGAAACGCAAGGTGGGGTTATGGATGTTGTTGGTATGGGGAGCCGTACAGCTAGTGTTCCCAGAAATCTTTTTCCAAAAACCATCTCGACTAAATTTTGTCAAAGCTATAGAGGGCTCTAAAGAACATCGGCAATCAAAACCCAGAGCCACACTAAAATCCCTCCAAGAGTAGAAATATTCTTGGTTGAAAAACCGAAAGCGAATACCCTCCCTTCTAGATGAAAGCGGTGTAAGAAATTCGAGGGTAAGGAGATATGAACCTGGTTCATCGACGCTCCAGAAGTTGCTCCAGCCAATGGCTTCAAACACTTCTGGGAATTCTTCATCCATACCCATCCTTACGAGCAGGTCATGCTCAAAGACACGGGTAAGCTTGAACTCCTTCAGGCGCAGCATGTTGAAGGTTTCACGCTCCCGGTTCATTCGGAGGATGATGTCGTCCTCACTCAGGAGATGCCGAACCGGGGTTTAGGCAGAGCCTCTGCCCAAGCTGGCTGCTCCTAGCTCGTCCACCTCCATCCGGCTCGAGCCATAGGATGGTGCTGGGGAGCTCCCAGCATCCTCCTCCCCCGAACGCTTGCTCAGCCGGGAAGAGCGTCAGAAACAGGAGAAGAGCTTCGACATGCTTCCTGCAAAAGGTTAGCGAAACGACTACCCGAAGGACAGAAAATATGGGGTTAGAACAAAAAAAACAAGTCAGTCGTTCTTGTGGGGATGAAGAACCACCACAAAAAATTAGTCGTTCTTGTGGGTGTCGGAAACCACCACAAACATGTTCAAGTTTCGGCACAAAGATCAAGCAAAGCAAAATATTTTTGTGGTTTTTTTTCAATGCAAATGAACCAAACTTAAGCAAGAACAAGAGAAGAACTTGAGCAAGGACTTGAGCAAGAACTAGAGAAAGAGAGAGAACGCTTCTGGATGATTTTTTTTTCAGAATGGGATGGTACAAGGAGATAGCAAGCATGGTTCGGCCGAACCAGGCTGGTTTGCCCAAAGTAGGCAGGTGGGTGCCAGCCCCACTGCCTCCTACCAGCATGAAAATATGGCATAGGTCCAACACTAGGGTATGGGCACTTTGGTGGTTTTTGGTAGGTAAGATGCAAATTTGACATGGCCAAAGTGGAAATTAGTGGAATCACTTCCATGCTGCCATGTTTTGTTGTGATTGATGAGTGTGTAGCCATGTGAAGTGGGGTGGACATGTTTTGTGTTGGTTGGTGATGACAAGAAATAAATGGAGCACTTTGGAAAAACGATAAATATGATTGGAATTGCAAAATGTACCCAATTCAAATAAAATTTAGCATGCTCTCCATTTATGTTTATCATGCTTGCCAATTTCTACTCTCTTTCAAATTAATTGGACAAGTGGTTCATTTTGGAAAGGGAAACATGCAAATGGAATGATGGAAAATAAAATTTTGGAAAGGAAACATAAGATACATACCGGTTTTCCTTGCGGTGAGAGCTCGTGTTTAAAGTCTGCGACCGGGACTCCTCCTATCTTCAATAAATATTGTCATCGTCCGACCCCAGAGTAGGTGGTTTGGACGATGCAACCTTCTTCCGCCACACCTTCTTGGTCTTCTTTTTGTGGCGGTGAATGTTTCCTTTCATGCTCCCAGTGTTTCCGTATGGTGGCAACAAGGCTGTCCATCTGTGGTTCGGGTGCAACCATTTTGACCTGCTTCAGGTTAGTTAAATTTTGAATCGAGAATGCACATACCTGAGAGAATTTTTCCACCTTGGGCTTGAACACAATTTTTTCGTCCTGGCCAATGATATTCAAGCTGATTTCTCTGGCTCCTATGTCGATGTTTGCATTGGTAGTGCTCAGAAAAGGCCTCCCAAGAATGAGAGGTTTCTTTGTGTCGACCTCCATATCGAGCACCACGAAGTCCACGAGCACGAAGAAATCCCGGATTTTCACCGGAATATCTTCGGCTATTCCCGTGGGGTAGCGAATTGACTGATCCACTAGGTGCAAATACATAGTAGTAGGGGACAATGAAGTATGGTTCAGTTTGTCAAATACTACCTTGGGCCTGATGCTGACACTTGCTCCAAGGTCGCACAAGGCGTGGTTAAAGTGTTGCTCCCCAATGGAACATGTGATGGTGGGACATCATGGGTCCTTTTTCTCTGGGAGGTCATTTAGAATAGTTGTGCTGCATGCTTCAGTTAATTTAATTACCTCGGTGGTCGGCATTGGCCTTTTGTTGTTGAGGATGGCCTTCAGATACTTGGCATATGTGGGAACCTGCATAGCCTCAAGTAATGGAATATTGACATAGATTTTTCGAATTACGTCAACAAACTTGCTGAATTGTTCATCCACCGTCGGTTTGTAACATCTTCTTGGGAATGGCAGCACTGTCGTGTCGTAGAACTCGTGAGGGGCCGTCTTTACTTCCTTCGGAGGGCTGGTTTTCTGGGGTTCTGCTGCGGCCTCCTCCTCTTCTCTATCACTGATCGGATTGGCTGCATTTTTACCTCCATTGTTAGGACATGGCGGGAACCAAGTGGTCTTACCCCCTCTCGTGGTGACCGCTTTAACCTTTTCATGGGGTCAATTGTCTAGTTGCCCAGCAATTTCCTCTGCTACAGATGAAGGTAAAGAAGCAGCTTACTAAGCAACTTGAGTTTCTATCATTTTATTAAAGCTCAGTTGACTTTTCATAGCATAAGAGAATGAATCCAATCTTGAGTCTATGCTTTCCAGGATTTTTTCATTATTACCAAGCTTTTTACTAATATTTTCATTGATTTTTCCCTGGCCTAGCACAAGATCTCAAAGTGACGGCTGATTATTGAAATTGCTAGAATTAAAATTATTACCTTGTTGAGGCCTCTCGAATGGGAGGTTTGTGCGCGAATTCCAACCTTGATTGCCGTAGTTATTCGGTCGGTACCCTTTGTTGTTGGAGTTGTTGATGCAGTGGGCATTTTCTCGTGTTTTGGGGCAGTCATTCCCTAAATGGCCAACATTGCCACAGACCTCGCAAGTCAAGTGATCGTCCATGGCTTGCACCATTTCTTGGGCTGGGGCCTCCAGCTTCTTCATCAGAAGGTCCATCTTGGCAGCGAACATGTCCAGAGCTTCAACCTGGTGAACTCCTCGGGTTTTTGGTTGGGCACGATCGTCGGTACAAACATGATTCTCACCATCTTCTCGATGATGGCTTTTGCACGGCTCTCCTCAAGAGAGAAGAAGGAACCTCCAGCAGCAGCATCTAGATACTCACGGGCAAAACTTCTAAGCCCGTGGTAAAAGGTTTGCATGATGAACCAATTCTGCATACCATGGTGAGGACAAGCATATATATACAGTCCTGGAGGCGTTCCCATGCCTCCGGGACTATTTCATCTTTTAACTACTGAAAGCTAGCAATTTTGTTCTGGAGGGCGTTGGTTTTCCCAATCGGAAATAATTTTAGCAAAAATGCGCTAGTGCACTTATCCCATAAATCTATGGCTTCGCAGGCAGCATAAAACCATTGTTTTGCCTTGCCTAATAATGAAAACGGGAATAAACGTAGGTGAACGGCATCGATACTTACCCCACGTATGGTGAAGGTGTTGCAGATCTCCAGAAAATGCTGAAGATGTGCGTTGGCATCCTCGTGTGGCTTGCCGCAGAATGGGCTAGCCTGCACCATGTTGATGAGGGTTGGATTGAGCTCGAAATTGTCATCTCCGAGTAGCGGAGCTGGTCCAACTCGCACGTTCTCACTCGATGGAGCAGAGAACTCGTGGATCGTCTTGCTTGCCATCCTCGATGAAGCCGAGTCAACGACGGGAAGGACTGGGTTCGTCGGAATGAGTTGCTTCTGAGGAGGTACGACGCGAGTTCAAACTCTCCTCACAAGTGACTCAGGATTTTCTTGATAGTTTGACGGTAGTTGGAAACCAGTCATACACTGCTCTGCTTCACAAAGACCAATGAAGAGAGCAAGGATAAACCCACTTGAGTAGCGGTATACTCAACTAAGATAGTTCGAGATAAATGTTTAAAAGTAATCTAGCCAATTGCTTCCCCGGCAACGGTGACAGAAATGCTTATTGGCACTTCTTACGATCCAATATGAGGATTGTGAATCCCAGAATTGGTGCTAGGAGTGTTTCAGTGGTTTTTTTTATGGCTCAGTAAAATATATAAATATTCTACCAGTGCACAGAATTACCGTTGTAGCACTTCACAAGGCAGTAATCCGAGGTATCGTAATTTATATTTTCATATGGAAGCTTTGGCAAAAGTACTAGCGAACAGATATTCGAGACTATCCGAGAAGGGTACACTACTAGCAAGACAGGGAATAACGGTAAAGGATAGGAGTGAATATACCGTGACACACAGCTCAAGGGTGGCTCAGATAAGAGAGGGAAGGAATAGCTAGCTGGGAGGACAACGAGTCGAGATAAAGGATTCCGGGGTTTTTGTCTATCTGGGTTACTCGAGTCAAGAGGTATAGTAGCTGATAGACAGCTCTGACAGGTCAAGGATAACTCTAATACCTTAGCTTCGGGACAACAGGGCCAACGACACGCGGAAAGGGATGAGAAGGCATGCCACCAACCCCGCACTCTAGGATCTCGTGGGGCCGAGCCAGGCGTGATAGACTACGTAGGCAGTATAGGGTTGTCACCACCTAACAACTACCACCTCCGTGCCAACTCAGGGACGACCTAAGGTCACTACCTAGTCTATGTTCTACACCTACACTAGACAACGACTACTTACTTCGCTAGTAGAAGCAAGCAATCCTGTCAATTCACCGCAAGTATTGAACAGAAACGAAGAACCCACTAAGGTAAAGACTTAAGCAAGAAACTAGAAAAACTAAGATCACAACGACTATAGTCTAAACACGAAATACTTGCAACTAGAATAAAGGTGAAGTAGAATATAAATAACTCAGACAAGATGACAAATATAACTTATATTGATAACTCAAAGTCAACAAAAGAAAAGGAAAAGATACAAGAGCTTATACCAGAGCTTCTGAGGACGACTTCAGAATCTCTAAGGCACAGCTCGACTCGACTCTAACTCCCAACTAAACCATCCTCACTCTACTAGAATGAAAAGTGGAGCTCCTTTGCTTGAGTGCGCCTTGATCCAGGGCTTGGACCCTTGCTTTTATAGCTGAAGATGGCGGTTGAGGTGGAGTACCGGCCAAGGGAGCTAGGGGGTTCCCCCTGCTAATTCGGGTGAACTCCACGGTTCGGCCGAACTAGGTTGGTTCGGCCGAACCGGTGGATGCATCGCCTCTGGCCCCCAAGGGCTGGGATTGCTCCTGGGAGGCGTTGTTGAGCTGAGGGCGGTTCGTGATGAGACTCAGTCCCGATCTTCAAGACGTAGGATCTTGGACAAGATAACTATCTGTAGGACAGCCAACATAACTTGCTGCAAGCAGCGATAAGTAGTGCAACCTGACAAATAAAACTCGAAGCCAACCACCGTCTTTAACCGGCAACCTGAATCGAGGATTTGCCCAACCACACTCTCAAAGAACCAACCAACACAACCTAGAATCAAACGGACCAGGAGCAGCAATTGGGAGTCGATGACGTGGCCGCTTCTGTAATCCCTCAAGGAAATCACAAGAGCAAAGGGGTAGAGATCTCTCTCCGAAATTGTTAGCACACAACTGAACAATATGGGGGTTCTATTTCATTATCAAAGTCTTACAAATAGCTTATGTACATGGATTATTTATAGTAGAGACAACCCTCCTAGTTGGGTGTGAGTGGAGTTTGGAGTTTCTAGAGTTATGCAAACTCAAAGGTTACCACGAACTGAAATTTCGAGGAGCCTCACGTGGCTGTTGGGATTCTGTGCAGCCTCCACTAATTCGATCATATCTATTTATTGGCGAGTTCAACGGACATGCAGTTTTTGCGTTGGAAAGTAGACTTGATAAGCTTTCCGTCAAGTAGTTGGGGGCCTCCAGAGCCTTCGGGAGCTAAGAGTTATGATTGATTCAATATGTAGGTCCGAACTGGTCCGAAGTGGTGGTCCGAAGTGATCCATCAGTGATCCTTGATTTGAACTGGGAATCCTTGGTCCGAACTAGTCCGAAGTCATCAGGTCCTTCTCTAGGTAAAGTAGAATCCTTCTCCTCTTCATGTGTGAACCTAAGCATAACCAATGTAGAACATTTAGGTAGTATAACATTCTCATTTTTGTACAAGTTACTTTCAGCAAGGAGTGAAGTCACCTGTTGTTGTAGTTTCTTTGCTCGGCTACGTGTACTTGGTCCGATGTTCACTTGTTCCTTTGCTTGGGTGATATCTTCTAAATCTTGTCCTTGGTTTACATCGGATGGTGCATGGTTGGTTGAGATGGTCTCATCATCCTCCCCCTCTTGAAAAGGAGTCGTCCTCGACTCTAATTCTTCGGGACCAAAGTATGGTGACAAGTCAGCAACATTGAATATTGTGCTAACAGCATAGTCATCAGGGAGTTCAATCTTGTACGCATTGTCATTTATTTTTGCTAGTACTCTGAATGGTCCATCTCCTCTTGGCATCAATTTTGATTTACGCTTCTCTAGATAGCGTTCTTTGCGAAGATGTACCCAAACAAAATCTCCTGGTTCAAATGTCATCTCCCTACGATGCTTGTTCGCCCACTCAGCATAGTACTTGGACTTCTTCTCAATTGCTTCCTTTGTCTTCTCATGTATTTTCTTTACATATGCAGCACGCTTAGAGGCATCCATGTTACTCCTCTCCTGCAATGGCAATGACAAAAGATCTATCGGGGCAAGTGGTTTGAATCCATAAACAATTTCAAATGGACACATATGAGTGGTAGAATGTACAACCCTGTTATATGCAAATTCCACATGTGTCAAGCACTCTTCCCATTCCTTCAAGTTCTTCTTGATCATGGTACGCAGCAACATAGAAAGTGTTCTATTTACCACTTATGTTTGCCCATCTGTTTATGGGTGGCAAGTTGTAGAAAACAGCAGCTTTGCTCCAAGTTTTGCCCATAATGTCTTCCAAAAGTATCTCAAGAACTTAGTATCCCGATCTGAAACAATGGGCCTTGGCATCCCATGCAATCTCACAATTTCCCTGAAAAACAAAGATGCTATGTGGGAAGCATCATCGCTTTTATGACAAGGTATAAAATGTGCCATTTTTGAGAATCTATCAACAACAACAAAAATAGAATCCCTCCCCTCTTAGTCCTTGGTAAACCCAAAACTAAGTCCATGCTAATGTCTTTCCAAGGGACATTTGGAATAGGCAATGGAGTATATAAACCATGGGGGTTAATTTTTGACTTAGCTTTGTGACATGTGACGCATCGCTGCACAAGTCTCTCAATGTCTCTCCTCATCTTTGGCCAAAAAATGGTCGGCCAGCAACTCGTAGGTCTTTTTCCAACCAAAATGACCCATTAGTCCACCTGCATGTGCTTCCTGTAACAACAAGAGTCTAACAGAACAATTTGGCAGACATATTTTGTTAGCTCTAAACAAAAACCCATCCTTTTTCTTTTGTACATTTGTCATATGGTTCTAAAAATTTAGGATCAGTAGAGTATAAATCTTTCAAGCTCTCTAGTCCCGGTACCTTTACCTCAAGTTGGTTCAACAAAATATTTCTTCGGGACAAAGCATGGGCAACAAGGTTGTCCTTACCTTTCTTGTATTACACCATGTATGGAAATGATTCAATGAATTCAACCCATTTGGCATGTCGACAGTTCAGCTTGGCTTGGCCTTTTAAGTACTTCAAAGCTTCATGATCCGAATGTATAACAAATTCCTTTGGCCATAAATAATGCTACCAAGTCTCAAGTACTCTTACCAGCGCGTACAACTCTTTGTCATACACGGAGTAGTTCAGTTGTGCTCCTCCCAACTTCTCGCTGAAGTATGCAACAGGTTTTCCATTTTGCATAAGTACTCCTCCAATCCCAATTCCACTTGCATCACATTCAATCTCAAAGGTTTTTGTGAAATCTGGCAACACAAGTAGAGGTGCTTCCGTCAACCATTTCTTCAATTCTTGAAAATGCGACACCTTTCTTTGTTAACTCATTTAATGGAGCAGCTATGGTGCTGAAATCTTTCACAAATCTCCTGTAAAAACTAGCAAGTCCATGGAAACTTCTCACTTGGTTTACATTCTTAGGAGTTGGCCATTCCTTGATTGCTTTCACCTTGGATTCATCAACTTGTATTCTCTGTCCAGAAACAACAAAGCCAAGAAACACAACTTGATCTGTGCAAAAGGTGCACTTCTCAATTTTCTAAGTACATCCAAAATTTGATGTATATGTTCAGCATGTTCCTCCAATGTCTTGCTGTAAATTAAGATGTCATCAAAGTAAACCACAATAAATTTTCCAATAAAAGATCTCAAGACATGGTTCATCAATCTCATGAATGTACTAGGAGCATTAGTCAAACTGAAAGGCATAACTAACCATTCATATAGCCAAACTTTGTTTTAAAAGCAGTTTTCCATTCATCTTCAATTTTCATTCGAATTTGATGGTAACCACTACGCAAATCAATCTTAGAAAATATCATAGAACCACTCAATTCATCTAGCATATAATAGCCTAGGAATAGGATGACGACAGCGAATAGTGATATTATTGATGGCTCTACAATCTACACACATTCTCCATGAACCATCTTTCTTTGGCACCAAAATAACAGGGACATCACAAGGGCTTAAACTTTCACGCACATAACCTTTATCTAAAATCGCTTGTACTTGCCTCTGAATTTCTTTTGTTTCTTCAGGGTTGGTGCGATATGGTGGACGGTTGGGCAATGCAGCTCCGGGTATGAGATCAATTTGATGTTTAATGCCTCGCAATGGTGGCAGTCCAGCAGGTGTTTCCTCCGGAAAGACATCCTTATAGTCCTGCAAAAGATGTGAAATAACACTTGGAAGAGAGGTTATGTTGTTAGCTGAAAGCAAAGTGTCTTTGTACACAAGTATAATGAGTTCTTGGTTTGGGTTACGTTTCACATCTCTCATTTCAGATTTGGTGGCTAACATGACCAGATTTTTTTCCTCTCTTTTCTCTTTCTCTCTCTCATTTGGCTGGTGGCTCTTACTCACTGATTTGTGTACGACACTCAAATTATTTTTCTCTCTTTCTTTCTTACTCTCAACCCTCACTTCGGAGCCCTTTTGCAAATGTTCAGTTAGGATTTGCTGAGGTATCATTGGTTTTAGTACCAAGTTCTTTCCCTTCCAATTGAAGGTGTATTGATTTGTGCGACCACAATGTAGGGATGATCGATCATATTGCCAAGGCCTTCCCAACAACATATGGCACACTGTCATGGGTGCCACATCACACTCCACGGTGTCAACATATTCACCAACTTTGAATGGAACTTTCACCCCATATCCAATTTTGATATTTCCATCATCATTTAACCATTGTATATGATATGGATGAGGGTGTCGCAGCAACTTCAAGCCATGTTTATCAACCATCTCACGGCTAGCAAGATTATGAAAACTTGCACCATCAATGATTACCTTGCATACCTTGCCTTCAACTTTGGCTCTTGTTTGGAATAAATTATGCCGCTGTCCATTCTCAGCTTCCTTCATTTGCACACTCAAAATTTGAGTTACAACAAGAGCAGCTCCTCTCTCAAATTCACATGAGGACTTATCTTCATTTTCAATAGCATCCTCAAATTTTTCATCATCAATAGCTTCTTGCTCTTCCTCGCTAGCAGATTCGTACTCTCCTTGGTCATTAACAAGGATGGTGCGATTGTTTGGGCACTCCCTTATAACATGACCACGACCTCCAAACTTGAAACATTGGATTCCACTACCTTTTGCTGTACAAGCCATTGATGTAGATGATGATGTTGCAGGTTTGCTCTTTCCACTTTGAGCAGCCAACTCTTTCCCACTTGAAGTACCAAAATTACTAGAGCGTAAACCACCACTAGACTTGGTGATTGCACCTTGATTTGCATTTGGTCTTGGTGTAAATTTGCTTCCACTAGAGGTACCCTTTGTACTGAAAGAAACTCCTCTATTGCTCTTCATATCTTGCTGCAATTGACGCTCAGCTTTGCTCGCTTGATGTACCAACTCAATAAGATTGCGGTATGGTTGAAATTCAACAATGCGCTAAATATTGCAATGCAAACCAGCCATGAATCTTGCAATTGTTTGCTCTTCATCTTCAAATACAGTGGCCCTGATCATTGCTTTCTCCATCTCCTTGTAATACTCATCAACAGAGAGACTTCCTTGCTTCAAAATCTGCAGTTTGTCAAAAAGATCACGATGATAATGCTTAGGTACAAATCTTGCTCTCATTTCTCTCTTCATTTCAGCCCATGTATGAACAGCACCTTGCCCAGCCTCTTCTCTATCATTAAGGACTTGCTCCCACCAGATTAGAGCATAATCATCAAACTCAAGTGCCGTCATTGCCATCTTCTTCTAAACCTCTTCCTCTACCACGACCACCTCCATTTCCACGCCCTGGACCAGCAGGTCTTCTTGCGTTGGCATCAGCTTGCTCTCTACATTCTTGTTGTTCTCTTTAAATTCGGGCAGCCGCTTCTTCATTGGTTTCATCAACTTCATCTCCTTGAGCGTTAGCATTTTCAGGAGCTTGAGATAGGCGTTGTAGCCTAGCCATAATTGCTTCAAGATCTTGGGCTAATCTATCTTGTTTCTCCTCCATGCTTTGCCTCATCTCATTAAATTGTTGCAAGGTAACACAATCCTCAAGGTCCATCTTCCTGTATGGTTAGTGACAATAAAACGAAAAATATATGTGGTAGGAAAATAATTTGGATCTCACAACCTTACCTTCTCTTACCAACCAAAGCTCTTATGAACTCCCTGCAGATTACATAAGTATTGCGTGTGGTGGTAAAAGAGTGATGGTTAAGCGAATACATGATCAGCGTTCAGTTTACAGTGGCTTCTTTGTGGAGCTTGGTAGGGGATAAAACACAAGGATCAATCTAAATTCTAGTTATTGTAAAGCTAAGTAGCAATCCAAACTAGAGATTTAATGCCTAGTGCTGATCACAAGATATGGAATGATGTAACCAAAGCAACACACACACAAAAGAAAATTCAGATTTGATGGAAACAAGGATTATGCTAGGGATGATTTATTTAACAAGAATCACCTAGCAAAAATTGCACCAAAAGAAAGATAGCCAACTGGTTACACAACTTGATATGAAGGTTCAACACTTGTGCATACCAACAATCTGATCCTTCTCCTTTCTTTCTAACACTTTCTTTTTTTAATGACTTTCGCAACACTTTTTTTCAGCGTTCTTTCTTCTTCTTCTTTTTTCAGCATGATACTAAATAAGATCAGATATAACACTTGTACAAAATAAAGATGATAGAACCAACTATAACTAGCAACTTTCTTGATAGGACAAAAGTTCACACAAAGGATAGAATTGGTTACTTCTTTTTGTGAGGATTTTCAGATATATAAGAAAAGGCTCAAAAGGACACGCCAAGGATAATATGATCAGCAACTAAACAAAGACTCTAATGGACCGAAACTTAACCAAACTCACTAGATAAACAGATTTAAACAAAGACTAAAACATAATTTTTTTTGGCTTTTTGGTGGATAGGACAAATGCACAAATATTTGTAGCTAAAGGTAAAGAATCCTACTGTGGCAACTATGGGGCCAGGATCCCTAGGGCCACTCATCTAAGGAATTAAACTACTCGATATGGAGAGTTGTGATCCGACTACTTTGGACTAGCCAGATAGGGTATAGGATGATGTAGGCAATTGGTGAAACTACTCGTATTCGAATAGTATACATGATGGATTACCTTATTGTAACCATCCTTGCCGAATACGAGTAGTTTGTGTAATCAATTTGTAACTCTGCTCCCCGGATATATAAGGAGGAGCAGGGACCCCCTCAAAACAACTCAATCACACGTACAATACAATCAAACACACAGGATGTAGGGTATTACGCTATTTGCGGCCCGAACCTGTCTAAATCTTTGTGTTATTCGTGTGCTGTTGTTCCTAGAACTCGGCGAGACCCACAAATCTACTCTCTGGGATACCCCCAGGCAGACGTGCTAGACATAAATCATCGACACTTGGCGCCCACCGTGGGGCTTCTCGCTGAAAACTCACCATCAGGGATGATGGGATCAACCGCCCTCAAGATCGCCGACATCGAGGAAGGGGCCACCTTTGTTTTCGGCGCGTGGACCTTCGTCGCCTCAAGCCACGGCGGGTTCACGAGCTACCTTGCGAAGAACTCCGGCTCCTACTCGACGAATACCCCGACTCGATCTCGACTCTGAATTCAGTCCTGATTCCAAGTTCGCTCGGAATCCCCCAAGTCGAGTCTAGACACAATACGACTCCAAATATGGAAAGAGCGGGGAACTCTGAGTTGGCCACGCCATCGGACAACCCCCCAGATCGACTCCAACTCGAACTCTCCAACGTGGCGCATCCATATAAAAAGATGCATACCACGAAAGCAGAAGGAGGGATGAGCTAGGAGCACCACTCGAAGGCAGATCGCCCTGACGACCTCGAGCTGGCATCAACGCCATCGAGGGACAACGACGGCGATTTTACCATCCTGCTAAGTGACGCCCCTGACGACGTCGCGCGCCTACGCCATTACGCTCACTTCAACATCAAGTTCGTGTTGGAAGAACCACTCGTTCGCCTCCCGTCCGGACTAGTTGTAACCAGAACACCAGGAGGACTCGTCGTTCACTGGCCTAGAACGATCCTAGCCGACACTTGCTGGGACAACGAGTCAAGACTTGCCGCCGTCATCTTGGAAGAACTGCCCTTCCAAGATGGCAACTGCCCTTCCAAGACGGCAAGACTGCGTCGCTCACCACTTCGACTGAAAGCTCAAGTGACAACTTCTCAGCTACCCAGATCATCCTCTCTCTCAGCGAAAAGACCCAGGTCATCAAGTTTTCATGGCTGGCAATGAAGACCAATGCACCCAATATGATCGCGAGCTGATTACCGACATATCAGAAGAGGAACGCACTGCTGACGGAGAAACAGAGGAGCAAAAGACCTCGCGCCAAGCAAGGAACGCCAAGCGTAAGCAGAGGCGGATCAACGCCGTTATACGAGCCAACGCCATGCAAAACCTTACATAGGATTTTGACATGGTCGGCGATCAGTTAGTATCTCGAGACGCGCCATTGAACATCTCCGTCGTGGTAGAACTTGTCAGTGCCATGCCCGACACTCCCGCCGTCAGACAAGTACTCATGCTCCTCGACACAGCTCACAAGGCTACGAACCAAGCGAATCCTAGCCACCACACATCGGGTACCAGGCGCTCGGGTACTGGGAGGCCTCCTCCACATGAAGCCTCAACCGCTACTACAGGAGGACACAGACGTGATCGAGATGCTGATCGCGGCCACCAGCAGGGGAGCTGGCGCGGTCACAGCCAAGATGGTGCAAGGCCACGAGATCGAGACCTTCGCAACACCATTAATGACAACCATGATGCTCGCTCTGTCATCCAGTCAAGCCGACAGCTTCGCGTGGAATCTAAACTCTGTCGTCGCGCAGAGTACGATCGCAACTATGGGCCTCCACCCCATCATAACTACAGAAACCGACCACGGGATCAAGAATGCCATCATGATCGACATGAAGAGCACCGCAACGATCGTCACCGTCACCAAGAGTCATCAAATCATGACGACCGACCACGCCAGAATCACAATCGTGAACGACACTATGACTCCGATCACAGCACCTCCAGCTACCGGAGCGATCGTTCACCAAGCGACAATTACGACGGCTTTCCAGCTTTTTCCAGGCGCATAAAAGAAATCCAGTGGCCAAGCAAGTTCAAACCAACTGGAATTGAAAAGTTCACGGGCAAGCAAGACCCCAAACAATGGCTTAGAATCTACTATACCGCCATCCAGATGGCTGGGGACTCCAATGACATAAAAGTTAGTTACTTTCCTGTTATGTTAGATACTACGCCCCTGACATGGCTCGAGGGCCTCCGCCCCGGGTCCATCGACTCCTGGGACGACCTCACCAGGAAATTCACCGCCAACTTCCAGGGAACCTGGGCTCGGCCCGGAACCCGTTACCAACTGGAAGCTTGTAAGCAAGAAAAAGGAGAGACTCTGCACAAATACATCAAGAGATTCTTCGATAAAAGAGCTACAATTGTGGATATCTCCGATCGAGAAGTAATGGACTGCTTTCACGACGGCCTCTACAGCCGGGAATTACACCGCGAGTTCGGACGACGCCATCGGGAAAACATCAGCGAGCTACGACGCATCATGGCTGAATGGGCAGACCAAGACGATCGCGAGCGGGAACGCTTTGACAGGCACCGTGACAACAACACCAACAATCACAACAAGGACAATGGTGACCGACGTAATGATCGCTCAAACAACCGGGATTTCAACCGCGACAATAAGAAGCGCAAGCCAGACAACACAGTCGCGGCAGTCCAGTGCCGTAGTCGCAAGACTTGTTCTGCGGCAGACGTCATGAACGGTCCTTGCCCATATCACCCCAATGGCAAGCACACAATGGCAAAATGTTTCCACCTGAAGTAGGAGTTTGATTAGCAAACACTAGAAGCGCCCAAAATCGACAAGAAAAAGGAAGATAAAGATGATAAAGACCTCGGTAATAACTTTCCAAACGTCGAGAACGTCATAGCCGTGCTATTCAGCGGAGAAACACTGAACGAGTCAAAGCGCGCCAAGAAGCTAACCTTGCGAGAGATCATGGCAATAGAGCCCGCTACTCCAACATACTGGAAGTGGTCAGAAGATCCCATCACATTTTCTAGAACGGACCAATGGACCAATTTCGCAAATCCCAGGAGATATCCCCTGGTCCTGAATCCAGTCGTGGTGCAAGCCCGACTGACCAAAGTACTCATCGACGGTAGCAGCGGGCTCAACGTCATCTTCACAAACATGTTCAAGAAGATGGGCCTAGACATTACAAAATACCTCAAGCCTACAGATTCTCCATTCTACGGCATTGTTCCAGGGAATGCAGCAATCCCTCTGGGTCAAGTCACACTCCCAGTCACCTTCGGGACGGAAGCAACCTTCAGGACCGAGTACATCAAGTTTGAGGTGACAGACTTCGAGACTTCATATCACGCGATCCTTGGGCGACCAGCCCTCGCCAAATTTATGGTGATTCCGCATTACGTATACTTGGTTCTCAAGATGCCTGCTCCTAAAGGAGTACTTTCCCTAAAGGGAGACACTTAAAGATCTCGTACGATTTTGACGTTGAAGCAGTAGAATTCGCCGCCACCTCACAAGTCCCTACCCAGATGCTGGAAGTACTCGCCTTGGCCAAGAAGTCGAAGGAAGATAGCTTAGAAGTACCCAGCAAGAAGTCTACAAGTACCAGCTTCAAGCCCTCCGAAGAAGTGCAGCTCAAAACTGTAGATCTTGGGACAGGCGATCCGTCCAAAACTGCCCTTATAGGGGCAGATTTAGACTGTAAATAGGAAGACGCGCTCGTCAAGTTCCTCCGTGATAATAAAGATATATTTGCTTGGAAACCATCTGATATGCCTGGTGTTCCTAGGGAACTTCTCGAGCACAAATTAAACGTTGACAAGAACGCAAAACCCAAAAAACAGCGCCTCCGACGATTTGGACAAGACAGACGTGAGGCAATCAAAGATGAACTCGCCAAACTACTCGCTGCAGGCTTCATCAAAGAAGTCTTCCACCCCGAGTGGTTAGCCAATCAAGTGTTAGTTCGGAAGAAGAACAACAACGAATGGCGGATGTGTGTCGACTACACAGATTTGAACAAGCACTGTCCAAAAGACCCTATGGGACTCCCAAGTATTGACCAAGTCGTGGACTCCACTGCGGGATGCGCACTGCTCTGTTTTCCGGACTGCTACTCAGGATACCATCAGATAGCGCTAAAGAAAGAAGATCAGATCAAGACATCTTTCATCACCCCTTTTGGTGCTTATTGCTATACAACTATGTCTTTTGGACTGAAGAACGCAGGCGCCACATATCAACGAGCCATACAAACGTGTTTATCCAAACAAATCGGGTGCAATGTAGAGGCATATGTTGATGATGTGGTCGTCAAAACAAGGCAGTCAGAACATCTCATCAATGATCTACAAGAGACCTTCAACAACCTTAGAACATTCCGTTGGAAACTTAACCCAATCAAATGTGTCTTCGGTGTTCCGTTAGGAAAACTTTTGGGGTTCATGGTCAGCAACAGGGGCATCGAAGCCAATCCGGCAAAGATCTCGGCAATCCTTACAATGGAAGCACCAAAGAATATAAAAGACGTCCAGAAGCTGACAAGATGCATTGCGGCCTTAAACCGGTTCATCTCAAGACTTGGGGAAAAGGGTCTCCCTTTCTTCAAACTGCTTAAAAAGCATGATAAGTTCTCGTGGACGAATGAAGCACACATGGCATTTGAAGAACTCAAAACATACTTATCTACTCTGCCAGTACTTACAGGACCTGTGAAGGGTGATCATCTCTATTTATACATTGCAGCTACAACCCATGTGGTCAGTATTATAATAGTAGTCGAAAGACAAGAAGACGACCATGTATTCCCAGTACAGAGGCCAATTTACTACATCAGCGAAGTACTCTCCAAATCCAAGATTCGTTATCCGCAAGTTAAAAAATTACTCTACGCTATCTTCATCACATCGCGGAAGTTACGACATTATTTCTAAGCTTTCCACATCACGGTCGTAACTAAATTTCCACTAGGCGAAATCCTCAATAATCCAGATGCAACAGGTCGCATCTACAAATGGAAGGCCGAAATTGGAGCGTACCACCTTGACTTCACATCTCAAACAACCATCAAGTCCCAGGCTCTTGCTGATTTCACAGTGGAATGGATAGAAATTCAAAATTCTACGACAACTACTCGCCCTGAGCACTAGATCATGTACTTTGATGGGTCACTTAAACTTGAAGGAGGAGGTGCAGGTGTACTTCTAATATCTCCTAAAGGAAATCAACTCAAGTACTACAAATTTTGTTTCAGGTCACCAACAATGAAGCAGAATATGAGGCTATGTTGCACGGGCTCCGTTTGGCAGCATCACTTGGTATAAAGCGACTCGTCGTATATGGCGATTCGGCTGTCGCCATTAACCAAGTTAACAAAGACTGGGATGCTTCTAAAGAGACAATGGATGCCTATGTCAAAGAGGTTCGTAAATTGGAGCGAAACTTTCTTGGCCTTGAGTTTCACCACGTCGTTCGTGATTACAACGTCGCAGCAAATGCCCTGTCAAAACTAGGGTCACGTTGAGCCGATGTCCCAGCAGAAATATTTGTCCAAGAACTACTCCAGCCATCCATTAAGGAGCCGGCACGAGATGAAACCACCCAATTCCAGTCTCAGCCGGAAACACAAATCATGGTAATCGACACTGATCGGATGACTCCTTTCATCGAGTACTTGAAAGATCATAAACTTCCAAAGCAGAAGCCAAAGAAAATACATATTCAATGATGAGCTGCTAACTACGTGGTAGTGGACAACGTACTCTATAGGCGTGGGGCTTCAGACATCGTCCTGATGAAGTGCATCACAATTGATCAAGGAAAAGCCCTACTACAAGAAATTCACAACGGCGTGTGTGGTAATCATGCCGCTTCACGAACCTTGGTCGGTAAAGCTTATAGAGAGGGTTTCTTCTGGCCAACAGCCAAACATGGTGCAGAAGACATTGTCAAAAAATGTCAAGGCTGTCAGTTCTTTGCACGACAAGCTCATGTCCCAGCACATGATCTCAACACTATCCCACTGTCATGGCCTTTCGCCTGTTGGGGTCTTGACCTCGTCAGTCCGCTCACCAAAGCTGCAGGTGGATTCGAGTGGCTTGTCGTAGCCATCGATAAATTCACTAAGTGGATCGAAGCAATACCCTTAGTAAATGCTAAAGCCGGTAATTTGATCAAATTCTTTGATGGTATTGTTCAGAGATTTGGAGTTCCTCACAACATCATCATAGATCTAGGCTCTATATTCACCAGTGAGGAATTCCAAGACTATTGCAACAGGTACTCAATTGAGATACATTATGCTTCAGTTGCTCATCCTCGTGCCAATGGACAGGTTGAAAAAGCAAATGGCTTGTTACTGCAAGGGTTAAAACCCAGAATGTACGAGCCTTTGAAGAAATACGGCGGTAAATGGGCAAAGGAGTTGCCCGGGGTGCTTTAGGGGCTACACACTGTTGGCGGTCGTTACAACCCAAATTCGACCACCAATACTCGGGAATAAATGAGAGTCTATGCAACATTCCATGTACTTAGGTTTTATTTCTAATGGAGTTCCACGAGTTTTGGTGAGTGTCGCTTGTGCAGGTACAACAACGAGAAATGTGTGCTATAGGGGTCGGAAATGACCGATTCGGCCGAACGACATGATTCGGCCGGTTACCCCCCTTAGCCGTGCAAGCCACCAGGAGCCATCCACGTCTACAACAACCAAGCAACGACTGTGCAAGCCACATAGGACACCCGCCAACTCATTTCGGAGCACCGACACATCAGCCTGGGTCCATACTACACAAGTCCAAGCAGCCAGGCCGGACCAGGAGGGACCCAAACGACAGAGGCGGTGCAGAGGAGTGGGCCTGGACCCTGAGGCCTGTTCGGCCGAACAGAGGCCTTCGGCCGAACCGACTCCCCTGCAGAAACCGCCTCCAGAAACAAATCTGAGCCATTGGGAGCCAAGGCGGCAAGATGGATGGTTCGGCCGAATAGGTCGGTTCGGCCGAACCAACCTTCTTCGCCCGAATCAAGGAGGGATATTCCCTGGATGTCTTGACGGTTACTCCACTTCAACTGACCATTGAGTGCTATAAATAGAGGGCCAAGCTGCTCATTTGAGAACACAACACAAGAGTAGTGTGCAGGCGAAGCACTGTTAGTTCTCCACTTGTATCAGTAGAGATAGGGGGAGAGGAGAGGTGAGCGTCCCGAAGAGGAGCCGAAGTGTCGGCCCCTCTTCCCGCTGTACCTCTACGGATGCGACTTCACTTCGAGTAACATCCGGGTCTTGTTTGGTAACTCTTGTATCTCTCTCTGATTAATTGAGCATTCAGTTCTTACTTTTATATGCTTGCTGGTTCTTCGTTCAATGCTTAGTTGTGTAGTATAATTGTATACTAGCTACTTAGCTTGAGTGCTTATCTGTCTGCAGTAGATAAGTATTAGTCAACTAGTGTAGGCGTGGTGCCTATACTTGAGGCTAACTTAGTTTCTGCCCGTCGCAATGGAGGTGGTAGCCGTAAGGTGGTGACAGCCCTTTCGGTCTTCGTAGCCCATCACGTTAGTTCCGGTGTCTTAGGACCCAAGGTTCAGGGTAACCGGCACCCCTTCTCACCCCTTTCTGTGTGTCGGAGGCTCTGTAGTCCCGAAGCAAGTATCTATCTGTATCCTCTGATCTGCTCAACCAATCGGTAGAATACCTTTATCAGACCCGTACCCTCTCTACCCTCTTACCTCTTCTCTTCTCTCCTTGTTGTCGTCATCCATCTCATCCATTCCATTTCATCCACACCATCTACCTAGGACAGCTTAGTTTAGGATTAGTACACTTCTCGTTCTCCATGGAAATCGATACCTTGGAATACTCCCGGGTGAAAGCTACATCGGTATCTGTCCGCTTGCAGATTTATCTGTAGGCCGTAAGGAGTGCCAACAAGCTTTCTGGCGCCGTTGCCGGGGAACGGTAGCTGTTTTGATTCCGAACCCAAGTTGTTCGTGTATCCCACCACCATCCACCATATGAATTCCACCCTCACCTTACGCCAACACTCGGCTCCAACGGGCTGTTGTTTGGAGCCACCACCATCATCACATCCCATATCCACACCCGGCTATGAGCTACGTCCCGGCTTCATAGCCATGGTTCGTGAGCAATCGTTCTCAGGAATGAAGGTCGAGAGTCCATATGCGCATTTGCGCGAGTTTGAGCAACTCTGCTCATGCCTGACCATTGCGGGCATGACACAAGAGACACTCAAATGGAAGCTATTCCCGTTTTCACTAGCGGGAGGAGCAAAGAAATGGTACTCTCTGGCTGTCAGTACTATGGACGGGAGCTGGGAAATTCTCAAGGAAAAATTCTGCCTAAACTTCTTCTCAGTCTCCAAGGTAGCCAGTCTCCGAGCGGAAATCATTAACTTTAAGCAATTAAAGGGAGAATCGTTAGGAGCTGTCTGGGCTCGTTTCAAGCAAATACTGGCCTCAGGACCAGACCTAAGCCTACCAGAACCTATTGTTTTACTTCACTTCAGCCTTGGCCTCTGTCCCGTAGCCACCACTTTCTTGGACTCTGCTTCTGGAGGGTCGTTCTTTCATTTGGTCCTTAGTGAAGCGAGGGTAGTCCTGGACCGTATCCTAGACAACACCCCCTACACTAGAATCTATGATGAACTCCCCGATGAAGAAGAGAAGCAGTCTAAACCTGAACCTAAAAAGCCAATACCAGTCCAATCCAAATCCATTATCTCGTCCAGTCCATCAGAACCTGAAGCTCATTTCGAACCACAACCATATCCTAGCCCAGACTACTATGATTCACTCTACACCACTCCCTATGATTTTGACGATGATCTATTTGATGACATCGGGAGTGTAATGAGTTTCCCTCGAGAACACCGTGTAGAGCCCATAGATCAAGCCCCCGACAAGGAAGAACTCGAATACCAGAGAGAATACCTTGGACGTCTCTCTGCTATCATGAGTCGAGAGTGGCTAGAAGAGACCGAAGCCTCAACCGAGGTCGTCAAGATGCCCAAAAAGATTCAAAGGATATACTGTGAGGTCCTGGGCAAAGACAAAGAAATTGGGTATGACCCGAGCCTCGGGATCAACATAATCTCTAGCTCGTTGGTGCACGACCAAGTCCCTGGTGTACCTTGGTCATTTTCTCAAAAACGACTAAAATTCACATCAGGAAGAATCCTGGATTGTTTGGGGATCTTGCGGGTCACACCCGTTAAGATTAACGACCCTGAACTCTTCATGGATTTCCATATCTTTGACCTACCCAGCGACACCACACATCCCATCATCATAGGTAGACCAATCCAGAAGATATTGGAAAAGGCACCAACAAATCAGCTAGTAGATCTCAGGATCGGCAAAGAACTCATCCCTGTCTCCTATTCTCAATCCTTGAACACCCCATTAGAGGCAGACCCCGATCCTGACCCATTAGAGGAAGTTAGGTCAGCTCACCTATTAGACCTAGAGCAGCCTATTCCAGAAGAAGATCTCCCGTTTTTCTCGGAAGAAGAGGAAACACATCCTCCGATTGAGCTTGACACAAACGAAACTCCAAAAGCATCCCCAATCGAGCTCAAACCACTTCCACCTGGACTTAGGTATGCTTTCCTCTTTGGAGATAAGCAAACTCCAGTGATCATCAGTGATAAGCTCTCCGAACTAGAAACCCAACAACTCATCACTGTCCTGGAGAAGAATCGATCGGTCTTAGGATATTCTCTCCAAGACCTGAAAGGGATTAGCCCAAATCTCTGTACTCATCGCATCCCGATCGATTCTGAAGCAATGCCGTCTCGGGAACCTCAAAGACGGCTGAACAATGCCATGAGAGAGGTCGTGAAAAAGGAAGTTCTCAAGCTCCTTCATGCTGGGATCATCTACCCAGTTCCCAATAGCGAGTGGGTTAGTCCCGTCCAAGTCGTTCCAAAGAAGGGAGGAATGACGGTAGTGCGCAATGACAAGAATGAGCTCATTCCTCAGCGCACTGTTACCGGGTGGCGTATGTGCATAGATTATCGTAAACTCAACAAAGCCACCAAGAAAGACCATTTCCCTCTTCTGATCATAGACGAGATGCTTGAACGGCTAGCCAAACACTCCTTCTTCTGTTTCCTTGATGGTTACTCTGGATATCACCAAATCCCAATCCATCCTGAAGACCAGAGTAAAACTACGTTCACATGCCCTTATGGGACGTATGCCTATCGGCGTATGTCCTTTGGGTTGTGTAACGCACCTGCCTCTTTCCAATGTTGCATGATGTCCATCTTCTCTGACATGATTGAGGAGTTTATGGAAGTGTTCATGGACGATTTCTCAGTTTATGGAAGGACCTTCACCAAGTGTCTG
The DNA here is from genome assembly GCA_033239725.1 of Echinochloa phyllopogon. Lineage (NCBI taxonomy): Eukaryota > Viridiplantae > Streptophyta > Magnoliopsida > Poales > Poaceae > Echinochloa > Echinochloa phyllopogon. The sequence goes on along the minus strand of BTCW01000014.1, from coordinate 30,230,401 downwards.
AAAAATCTAGACAAGGTCCTCCAGAGGTGTAAAGAGAAGCACCTCATTTTGAACTGGGAAAAGTGCCATTTTATGGTGCGAGAGGGTATTGTCTTAGGACATCGGGAGTCGGAACGTGGAATCGAGGTAGACAGGAGAAAAATAGAAGTGATTGAACAACTTCCACCTCCCACAAACATTAAGGGAATCCGAAGCTTCCTTGGTCATGCCGGATTCTATAGGCGCTTCATCAAAAACTTTTCCCAGATATCTCAGCCCTTGACCAATCCTTTAGCCAAAGATGCCCCTTCATTTTCAATGAGGAGTGTTACGCCGCTTTTCACACCCTCAAGAAGGCACTCATTTCCGCTCCCATTATCCAGCCTCCCGACTGGAGCATCCCATTTGAAATCATGTGTGATGCGAGCGACTATGCTGTAGGAGCTGTGCTGGGCCAAACTAAGGACAGGAAGCACTATGCTATCTCATACGCTAGCAAAACGCTCACCGGCCCTCAGCTCAACTACGCGACCACGAAAAAGGAACTCTTAGCGGTCGTATTTGCTATAGACAAATTCCGGTCCTACCTAGTCGGGGCCAAGGTCATAGTCTATTCAGATCACGATGCTCTAAAGTACCTTCTGACCAAGAAGGATGCAAAGCCGAGACTCATCCGCTGGGTTCTGCTACTCCAGGAGTTCGACATCGAGATAAGAGATAAGAAGGGAGTAGAGAACTCAGTGGTTGATCACCTGTCCCGAATGGAAGTACCATCTGATCTTCCGATCGACGATTACTTGCGGGATGACACGCTCCTTAAGGTCACCACTGGCGATCCGTGGTACGCTAACATAGTAAACTTCATGGTCACGGGGTATGTCCCTCCTGGAGAAAATAAGAAGAGATTAGCTTATGACAGCCGACTCCATCTCTGGGACGACCCGTACCTCTTTCGGATATGTAGTGACGGACTCCTCAGAAGGTGCATCCCTGCACATGAGGCATATAAAATCCTAGAGAGGTGCCACGCAGCTCCGTACGGAGGACACTACGGTGCATTTCGGACCAATGCTAAAGTCTGGCAGAGCGGATTTTATTGGCCCAGCATGTACGAAGATGCAAGAGCATTCATCATGCGATGCCCCCGCTGTCAGAAACACAGAAACATTAACACTAGAGACGCGATGCCACTCACTAGCAATCTCCAAGTAGAAATTTTCGATGTTTGGGGAGTGGACTTCATGGGTCCCTTCCCAATTTCTGAGGGTTGCCAGTTCATCCTAGTGGTAGTAGACTATGTCTCTAAGTGGGTGGAAGCTCTACCTTGTGTAGCCGCCGATTCTAGGAACGCGAGACGAATGTTTCATGAGTACATCTTTCCGTGTTTCGGCGTTCCTAGGATAGTCATTAGTGATGGCGGATCCCATTTCATCGATTCAGCCTTCCGTAAGTATCTTTCAAGTCTGGGGTGCAGCATAATGTTGCTACACCCTATCACCCTCAGACTAGCGGTCAAGCAGAAACATCAAACAAACAAATCAAAAATATTATGCAGAAGACCGTAAATGAGATGGGTAGGCAATGGAAGGATAAACTCCCGGATGCACTCTGGGCATATCGTACGGCCTATAAGACGCCCATAGGCATGACTCCATATCAGCTAGTATATGGCAAGACCTGCCACTTACTAGTAGAGATGGAGTTCAAAGCTCACTGGGCCATTAGGAAGTGGGGTATGAACCTTCCAGCTGCCGGCCTCAAGCGGAAGATCCAATTGGCCGAATTAGATGAAATGAGGGAACGAGCTTACCACAGCTCCCGGCTATATAAGGAACGGACCAAGAGATGGAATGATAAGAGAATCAAGGTCAAGACGTTCAAGCCGGGAGATAAGGTCCTCGTTTTCAACTCTCGTGTCAAACTTTTCGGTCACGGGAAGTTGAGGAGCAAGTGGGACGACCCATTCACAGTAATCAATGCTGCATCTCATGGGGCCGTCACTTTGCAAAGCGAGGACGGGAACACCTTTAAGGTCAACGGACAGCGGTTGAAGGTTTTCCTAGAACCAGAACCTCCGTCACTCGATGAATTAGATGTCGTCGAGTTCATAGAACTCTGAACCCCGTCCGTCTTTAGATAGAGCACCGTTTAGTTCAGTTTAGTTTGGTGTGTTAGTTAATTGTGTGATTCATTTATTTTGCTTAGATTCATGATTAGGGTGCTCTGAATTTTCCCTTCCAATCATTTGTTCCAAATTTTAGTTCGAAGAATAAATAAAATTAGAGTTGAATGCAAAAAGAATAAAATTGTCGCTCCGGTTGGTGCATTTGAACCAACCGGAGATTGCCCTGTTTAACGAAAAGATACATGAGTACAGGCATGACACAGTGGAGGAACAGGACGAGAACGAGCAGGCCAACCAGCTGACTCAGTACCTTTCAAGGTTGAATCCCTACCAGTGAAGAGTCCAAGCTTGGGGGAGCACCCCCATCAGGTACGTTCCGAATTACTCAGCACTTTGGTCATTCAATTGAAAATACTTCCCTTGAATAAAATTAACTCTCAACCATGCATGGAATGAATCATATGCCTCTCACTTTGGAAATGATGAATGGTTGCTCTGTCATTAATTTTGCTAGTACTTTGTTGCAACTAGTTGCTTGACTATGCTTGAGTTATTTGGCATGAGTAGAAATGAACCTGAAAACCTTGTGGGAGCATATGCCTTATTCCAAGTCTAGGTTGTTGTGGGGATTGATTTAGTGATACTTTGGTTGAATTCTATTTCTGCTCTTAGTATGGTGAAAATCTCGGATGTTTATGTTTTCAAAACAAAGTTCCTCATTGGTCATAATACCTACCAGAGCCATATGATAGGATTAGTTCTAAACTTTCTACCGTATGCTGCTTGTCATCTTAGTGAGTTTTGTCAAATTGTTGTGACCTTAGTGAGGAATCTTTCATGCTTCTAAGATCAAGATTCACATACACTCCACCTCTCACTTGCAATTCCTACATTGGGAGTTAGCAAAACCATGCCATCATCCATTCTATAAAAAATTTCATGCTCTTCGATTCCCTCTCTGAATATCTTTGAAGTAGAGGCATGGGCTATGCAAAAGAAAAAGAAAAGCATGCCAAGTGGCATGGCAAAAATATGAGAAAAAGAAAAGCATGCCAAGTGGCATGGCAAAAATATGAGAAAAAGAAAAGCATGCCAAGTGGCATGGCAAAAATATGAATAAAAGATAGCCCATGCTCTCAAAAAATAAATCAAGGAGAGGAAGAATCATTCCATGAAAGTCCACATATTCCACTCTACATATTCCACACACTTGCACTTCTCGATCTAGAGTATGATTTGATTTTCCTAAGATCCGGTCTTTGACTTAGCAAAATATAAGATGCTTGTATGCCTTCATCCTTTGTCCCTGAGCCACACAAAAAGCCAAATTAGATGTTAGGATGAAAAGAAGGCAAAGCCTTTGGTAAGAATTCAAATACACTTGAGCGATTGAGTGAGCCAATGAGGAACAATTTATCTTTTCACAAAAGGGTGAAAACTCCGAGATAGGATCTTGAAAAGAGTAGAGTGGAATAAAACTAAGTTAAATTGTTCATCCTTTCAACCGCCCAAGATAAGGAGATTGCTATAAGCCCCATAGGTAAAATGGTGAATTAATACCTTGCTAATAATTCAAGTAAATTTGAGTACTAGTTGTTTATAAAGTTACCTGTAAGAGAAATGACATTATAGCAACTCCAGATCCACCGAGCCTAAGTTTTTCTCTTTCCTCGAGGACGAGCAAAGAGCCAAGCTTGGGGGAGCTTGTTGGCGGTCGTTACAACCCAAATTCGACCACCAATACTCGGGAATAAATGAGAGTCTATGCAACATTCCATGTACTTAGGTTTTATTTCTAATGGAGTTCCACGAGTTTTGGTGAGTGTCGCTTGTGCAGGTACAACATCGAGAAATGTGTGTTATAGGGGTCGGAAATGACCGATTCGGCCGAACGACACGATTCGGCCGGTTACCCCCCTTAGCCGTGCAAGCCACCGGGAGCCGTCCACATCTACAACAACCAAGCAACGACTGTGCAAGCCACGTAGGACGCCTGCCCACTCATTTCGGAGCACCGACACATCAGCCTGGGTCCATACTACACAAGTCCAAGCAGCCAGGCCGGCCCAGGAGGGACCCAAAGGGCAGAGGCGGTGCAGAGGAGTGGGCCTGGACCCTGAGGCCTATTCGGCCGAACAGAGGCCTTCGGCCGAACCGACTCCCCTGCAGAAACTGCCTCCAGAAGCAAATCTGAGCCATTGGGAGCCAAGGCAGCAAGATGGACGGTTCGGCCGAACAGGTCGGTTCGGCCGAACCGACCTTCTTCGCCCGAATCAAGGGGGGATATTCCATGGATGCTTTGACGGTTACTCCACTTCAACCGACCATTGAATGCTATAAATAGAGGGCCAAGCTGCTCATTTGAGAACACAACACAAGAGTAGAGTACAGGCGAAGCACTGTTAGTTCTCCACTTGTATCAGTAGAGATAGGGAGAGAGGAGAGGTGAGCGTCCCGGAGAGGAGCCGAAGTGTCGGCCCCTCTTCCCGTTGTACCTCTACGGATGCGACTTCACTTCGAGTAACATCCGGGTCTTGTCTGGTAACTCTTGTATCTCTCTCTGATTAATTGAGCATTCAGTTCTTACTTTTATATGCTTGCTGGTTCTTCGTTCAATGCTTAGTTGTGTAGTATAATTGTATACTAGCTGCTTAGCTTGAGTGCTTATCTGTCTGCAGTAGATAAGTATTAGTCAACTAGTGTAGGCGTGGTGCCTATACTTGAGGCTAACAGTAGTAATTTATCAAATATACTACTACCCGTAGTACTTTGCATTCGCACAAAGCACTCGAAAGATACTACTTAACTAGTAGTATTTCATAACGACTACATTACACAAGTAGCAAAGGTTATATACAAGACAAGCATTTAATATTGCTTCCAAAGCACAGTGTTCAAAACGAGTACTTCAAATTACAACTCAGAACTACTCTAATGAATCAAAAAAAAGTTTTGACGATTGGCTCTGTTTCCTTCACCAGAGCTTCGAATCCCTCGATGTCTACTCCTTCTAGTAGCTCAACAACTTCGAGCTTGGCGTTTGGATTATGTGCCTTCACCATTGCCAGTAGCTGATTGATAAATTCCTTCATGGTACTCTTGCAAAAGTCGGTAATCTGCCCAGGTACCGCACTGATCCGCTCCAGTATAGATTGGTTTGCAGTAGCAACACCTTCAAGCGTTATCATCTCAATGATGGGAAGAATGGCTTCTTCTATGGCCTTTTTCTCTGCCTGGAGATCCTCCACTTCTTGCTATTTAGCTTGTTGCCCAGCCAAGGCCCTGGCGCAAGAATGTTCCATGTCGACGTGGATCTGATGCTCCTTGGCAAATTTCTCGCTAAGATCTTCGAGTTCCTTCTCCAAGCGGGCACAAACTTCTGTCTTTGATTGCGCCAGGTTGTACCATGATGTACTGCTGCTCTGCTCTTCAACTAATTCTTTCTTCAATTCTACCGAAACAAGACAAGTCTATGATTACACATCATACGACTAAATTAATGGTTAAGTATACAACACTGGCTTTACTTACTATTGTTATCTCGAATTAATGCTCTGTTACGAGTGTCTAATCGAGATTTCTCATCTCCCATTCCTTCGAGTTGTTTATGTAAGCAAGATATCAGATCTTGACTATCAACTCGAGCTTTTTCCCGCGCCTCATAGGTAGCCGCAAGATATTCTTCGAGTTCCTTTATTCGGGACTCTAGGCTTGCGTCTCTGTTTTTCTCCAACTTATCTACCAATGTCTGCATTTGACTTCAGTTAATGATTCCTCTATTAACTACTCGCTACTAAGCTTTTCTCTTACCAGAGCGGCTTCCAAGTGTTGTTTCAGCTTCATTATTAGATTCTTCAGCTGATAGATGACCCTGCATTCAACATTATAATCATTAACAGATTCATATAGCATAGATACTATTCAAGAAAGGTAAGTCCTTTCCAAGTATCACTTACTGGTGCGGAAGTCTCTCCCTGTGGTGGTGGAGTACTTTCTTCAAGAACAACGTTGGTGACTTCTTCAGTCTCCATATCAACCTTCATGATTTTCCCAAGTCTTATTCATATGGAATTCATGGATAAATTCAAAGTAAGTGTGATATAATTTACCTCCACAACTGATGGCGGCCTATCAATGCCTCCCTGGTTTATGGTTTCCACTAGGCTTGCTTCTGGAGCCATATTGGTATCAGGCAAGTTCTTTTTTGGCGATTGGCTCAACTTTGAAATTCTGCCACTATCTTCAGCAGCAACAGGGATGACATCTTCCTCAACATGCTCTGCTTCTTCCATTTTCTTCACTTGTTGCTCTTGATGCGCTTGCAGTGCGCCCACAAGTGCGGTAGATGGTGCTCTACATAGAGGAAACAATTTAACAAATGGAATGACACCACAATTAGAATGATATTTGATTTAATATACTTACTTTATAAGCGCAGTGGTTTTTGGCTTAAAGTTGAACTTCTTCAACTTCAGAACACCAACCTTGGAGCTGGTCGTGCTCTCTGTGGTACCACTCGCCATTGCACGTGTGGTTGACGAGCTTTGAACGACGGTAATAAATTTGGAGAGCTTGATTCGTTGACCTTCTTCCGCTCCAGAAACGTACGTTCCTGATGGGGTTTCTGATCGAGATTGAGTAGTTCTCTTCTGTTTTACCCCTGCAGGATCAGTTGGTACTATTTCCGGATCCTCTGTTTTTCAGAAATAGTGCAAGAAAATTAAATAGTGGAAGGGATAAAGTACTTGGATTTTATTACGAGGAATCCTCTTACCTTGAAGATTAACTTGGTTATCATCTGGGGCAGTTGTATTTTCTTCAGATATTGCTTTGAGTTCTTCTACACTACCAGCAATTGCTTCAACTTCTTCATTGGATAGCTCTGACTTGTCTGAAGAACTCTTTCTGAACCTCTCCCAATCTTGTGGAGAAAGGCCACCGACTGGTCCATCAGAATCAGTGGCCGACTATACTAGAAGAATTAACATCAAGATACATGTTTATAACAACTCAAATTTAAAACCGCAAAGGCTGCGAGTACTTATAGAACTAGGAGAGTGACCTTTACAAAATTCCCTGGTAATGAATGGTTTCTTGTTGTTCACACCAGCAAACATTCACGACAGGTGCATCAGCACCGTCTCATCTGACAGTTCTTCGGCACCCTCCGAGAAGGATCTGCATTCCCCTCGTACTTATACCCAAGGTTGATGCGCTCCTGGAGAGGTTGGATTCTTCTCTTAAGAAACTGAACGCTATCCCTGCTCCGGTTAAGCCTTTACTCTTCAAGGATTGTACTCGCTTTAACAAAGCGGGCACATCCTTGGCTCCGTCAGCAGTTGGCTTCGTATTCCAATTGGATAGATCCCTTGGATACCATCCATCTTTGATAGGACAGCTTTTTCCATGATTCCCTGCTGTATTACAATTACACAGGAATAGGATTAGTGTATAACAAAGTACATTGATTATAAATACTAAAGAAGAAGCACCCGTTTTTGACAACTCACCGATTATGAACCATTCGGACTTCCAATCTCCACATGACTCCTTTAGTGGCATGGAAAACCACTGCTCTTTCATCCTCTGGCGGAATTGAATTCCCGCTCCTCCAACCACTTCCATCCTTTGGAAATTTGGGTGCGGCTTTATATGGTAAAGAGTGCGGAAGAGAGCAAGATTGGGATTGATGCCAAGAAATGTTTCAGAAGCATGAACAAAAACAACAATGTTCAGAATTCCATTAGGATTCAGATGATGGAGTTGGAGTTTGTAAAAATCAAGGTGCTCATGGAAGAAGGAAGAGATTGGAAGGCCAACTCCACATTCACAGAAATATACGAATAAAGGAATTTCATTTGTATTTTCAGTTGGAAATTGCAAATCGAAACAAGCTCTCCACTTAAGTGTTTCCTGGGACAAAAGCAAACCTTGCGCCACCAGGTCATGGAGATCTCCTTCCTTTGCAGTGCAATATTTCCAAGCATTGGCGGTAGCAGGATGGGTTTTGCAATCTGGCTTTGTGTTTGGATCTACCAAGGAAACCCTTTTCCCCGGTGCTTTCTTTTCCGCAGGCTTAGCAGAGGTGGCTTTATCAGTATTTTTGGCGTCAGCTTTCTTTTGACCCATGGTTGCAGATCGAGTTAAGACTTTGCTTTTTTCTCACATTCACAAGAGATGGGAACAAAGAAAGTTCTAAATGCTCAGGAAGCTACGATGAAAAGAAGAAAAGCAATGGTGCTATGCTCAAAGCTAAGAAACAAATGAAGGTCTCACTTCAGATTTATAACCTTTGGTTAGTGTTACTGGTTGGAACAGTATCTCCGGCGTATCACATTCGGTTACAAGGAATGGCTTTGCATTCCTAAGTTAATTTTTCCGGTCGAAAATATCGGATTCAATGACAATAGATTCCTGGTGATTGTTTAGATCTTCAAATCAAAGATATTTTTTGATTTATAGCTCGGGGGCTGTTAGCGGATAATCCGGGATTTGATTCCCTCCGAGATTTAAGGAGGCAAACCGTGGAAAAATATCTTCAACTGGTTTTAAGAAAACCAGTCGTAGATACAAAACTATAGCTGATCAATTCATACATTTGGAAACAACTCAAAGGTTGTTATGCTTATGCGGTTGCTCGAAAAAAGTACGCACATCCTGGAGGAAACAATCATCGAGTATGTATCGGCATTCATTGCTCAAAGTAAATAAAGAGAGCAGTACTCGACCCAACGATTACTTAAAAGTACTTGTGGACTCGGGGGCTGCATTTGAAAGATACAATTTCTTTTAAGCCTATTATGCTTTATCCAAAACCTTAGACTAATTTTAACAAAACTACTCAAAGCTCGATGGTTTCACTTAATGGTTGCATCTACTCGGTGCGCACCATTAGACTACTCAGGTGAAATTCAAGATTAGTTTCTTGAACCTTCGACTTCTTAACGAGTACTCGGAGGCTTGGGGGCTACACCTATTGGGTGCATCAAAAGATGCACTCTAATGAAACTACTCGTCAGAAGAGATTTGAGCGTCTTGGGCATAGCTCTAACTACTCGAAGATGTTAAAAAGATTCAAGAGTTGAAGCAAAGGCGCAAGATGCACTGTGGCAATTGTGGGGCCAGGATCCCTAGGGCCAGTCATCTAAGGAATTAAACTACTCGATATGGAGAGTTGTGATCCGACTGCTTTGGACTAGCCAGATAGGGTATAAGATGATGTAGTCAATTGGTGAAACTACTCGTATTCGAATAGTATACATGATGGATTACCTTATTGTAACCATCCTTGCCGAATACGAGTAGTTTGTGTAATCAATTTGTAACTCTGCTCCCCAGATATATAAGGAGAAGTAGGGACCCTCTCAAAACAACTCAATCACACGTACAATACAATCAAACACACAGGATGTAGGGTATTACGCTATTTGCGGCTCGAACCTGTCTAAATCTTTGTGTTATTCATGTACTGTCGTTCCTAGAACTCGGCGAGACCCACAAATCTACTCTCTGGGATACCCCCAGGCAGACGTGCTCGACATAAATCGTCGACAGCAACGCATGCTTTGATACCAAATGATGAGACTCGGTCCCAATCTTCACGACGTAGGATCTTGGATAAGATAACTAGCTGTAGGACAGCCAAGATAACTTGCTGCAAGCAGCGATAAGTAGTGCAACCTGGCAAATAAAACTTGAAGCCAACCACCATCTTTAACCGGCAACCTGAATCGAGGATTCACCCAACCACATTCTCAAAGAACCAACCAACACAACTTGAAATCAAAGTGGAAAGAGCAAACCTGCAACATCATCATCTACATCAACGGCTTCTATAGCAAAAGGTAGTGGAATCCAATGTTTCAAGTGTGGAGGTCGTGGTCATTTTATAAGGGAGTGCCCAAACAATCACACCATCCTTATTAATGACCAAGGAGAGTATGAATCTACTAGTGAGGAAAAGCAAGAAGCTATTGACGAAGGGAAATTTGAGGATGCTATTGAAAATGAAGATCAGTCCTCATGTGAATTTGAGAGAGGAGCTGCTCTTGTTGTAACTCAAATTTTGAGTGTGCAAATGAAGGAAGCTGAGAATGGACAGCGGCATCATTTATTTCAAACAACAGCCAAAGTTGAAGGCAAGGTATGCAAGGTAGTCATTGATGGTGGAAGTTGTCATAATCTTGCTAGCCGTGAGATGGTTGATAAACTCGGCATAATTTGCCGCGACACCCTCATCCATATCATATACAATGGTTAAATGATGTTGGAGATATCAAAATTGGATATAAGGTGAAAGTTTCATTCAAAGTTGGTGAATATATTGACACTATGGAGTGTGATGTGGCACCCATCACAGTGTGCCATATGCTGTTGGGAAGGCCTTGGCAATATGATCAATCATCCATACATTGTGGTCGCACAAATCAATACACCATCAAGTGGATGGGCAAGAACTTGGTACTAAAACCAATGACAGCTCAGCAAATCCTAGCTGAACATTTGCAAAGGGCTCCGAAGTGAGGGTTGAGAGTGAGAAAGAAAGAGGGTTGAGAGTGTCCTACACAAATCAGTGAGTAAGAGCCACCAGCCAAATGAGAGAGATAAAGAGAAAAGAGAGGAAAAAAATATGGTCATGTTAGCCACCAAATCTGAAATGAGAGATGTGAAACGTAACCCAAACCAAGAACTCATTATACTTGTGTACAAAGACACTTTGCTTTCAGCTAATGACATAACCTCTCTTCCTAGTGTTATTTCACATATTTTGCAGGACTATATGGATGTCTTTCCGAAGGAAACACCTATTGGACTGCCACCATTGCGAGGCATTGAACATCAAATTGATCTCATACCCAGAGCTGCATTGCCCAACCGTCTACCATACCGCACCAACCCTGAAGAAACAAAAGAATTTCAGAGGCAAGTACAAGCACTTTTAGATAAAGGTTATGTGCGTGAAAGTTTAAGCCCTTGTGCTGTCCCTGTTATTTTGGTGCCAAAGAAAGATGGTTCATGGAGGATTTGTGTAGATTGTAGAGCCATCAATAATATCACTATTTGCTATCGTCATCCTATTCCTAGGCTATTATATGCTATATAAATTGAGTGGTTCTATGATATTTTCTAAGATTGATTTGCGTAGTGGTTACCATCAAATTCGAATGGAAATTGGAGATGAATGGAAGACTGCTTTTAAAACAAAGTTTGGGCTATATGAATGGTTACTTATGCCTTTTGGTTTGACTAATGCTCCTAGTACATTCATGACATTGATGAACCATGTCTTGAGATCTTTTATTGGAAAATTTATTGTGGTTTACTTTGATGACATCTTAATTTACAGCAAGACATTGGAGGAACATGCTGAACATATACAACAAGTTTTGGATGTACTTAGAAAATTGAGAAGTGCACCTTTTGCACGGATCAAGTTGTGTTTCTTGGCTTTGTTGTTTCTTTACAGGGAATACAAGTTGATGAATCCAAGGTGAAAGCAACCAAGGAATGGCCAACTCCTGAGAATGTAAACCAAGTGAGAAGTTTCCATGGACTTGCTAGTTTTTACAGGAGATTTGTGAAAGATTTCAGCACCATAGCTGCTCCATTAAATGAGTTAACAAAGAAAGGTGTCGCATTTGAATGGAAAGAGCAACAAGAAAATGCTTTTCAAGAATTGAAGAAATGGTTGACGGAAGCACCTCTACTTGTGTTGCCAAATTTCACAAAAACCTCTGAGATTGAATGTGATGCAAGTGGAATTGGGATTGGAGGAGTACTTATGCAAAATGGAAAACCCGTTGCATACTTCAGCGAGAAGTTGGGAGGAGCACAACTGAACTACTCCGTGTATGACAAAGAGTTGTACGCGCTGGTAAGAGTACTTGAGACTTGGCAGCATTATTTATGGCCAAAGGAATTTTTTATACCTTCAGATCATGAAGCTTTGAAGTACTTAAAAGGCCAAGCCAAGCTGAACCGTTGACATGCCAAATGGGTTGAATTCATTGAATCATTTCCATACATGGTAAAATATAAGAAAGGTAAGGCCAGCCTTGTTGCCGATGCTTTGTCCCGAAGAAATATTTTGTTGAACCAACTTGAGGTAAAAGTACTAGGACTAAAGAGCTTGAAAGATTTATATTCTACTGATCCTAAATTTTCAGAACCATATGCCAAATGTACAAAAGAAAAAGGATGAGAAAAATATCATATTCATGATGGATTTTTGTTTAGAGCTAACAAAATATGTGTGCCAAATTGTTCTGTTAGACTCTTGTTGTTACAGGAATGACATGCAGGTGGACTAATGGGTCATTTTGGTTGGAAAAAGACCTACGAGTTGTAGCCGACCATTTTTATTGGCCAAAGATGAGGAGAGACGTTGAGAGACTTGTGCAGCGATGCGTCACATGTCACAAAGCTAAGTCAAAACTTAACCCCCATGGTTTATACACTCCATTGCCTATTCCAAATGTCCCTTGGGAAGACATTAGCATGGACTTTGTTTTGGGTTTACCAAGGACTAAGAGGGGGAGGGATTCTATTTTTGTTGTCGTTGATAGATTCTCAAAAATGGCACATTTTATACCTTTTCATAAAAGCGATGATGCTTCCCACATAGCATCTTTGTTTTTTAGGGAAATTGTGAGATTGCATGGGATGCCAAGGACCATTGTTTCAGATTAGGATACTAAGTTCTTGAGCTACTTTTGGAAGACATTATGGGCAAAACTTGGAGCAAAGCTTCTGTTTTCTACAACTTGCCACTCACAAATAGATGGGAAAACATAAGTGGTAAATAAAACACTTTCTATGTTGCTGCGTATCATGATCAAGAAGAACTTGAAGGAATGGGAAGAGTGCTTGCCATATGTGGAATTTGCATATAACAGGGTTGTACATTCTACCATTCATATGTGTCCATTTGAAATTGTTTACAGATTCCAACCACTTGCCCTGATAGATCTTTTGTCATTGCCATTGCAGGAGAGGAGTTACATGGATGCCTCTAAGCGTGCTGCATATGTAAAGAAAATACATGAGAAGACAAAGGAAGCAATTGAGAAGAAGTCCAAGTACTATGCTGAGTGGGAGAACAAGCATCGTAGGGAGATGACATTTGAACCAGGAGATTTTATTTGGGTACATCTTCGCAAAGAACGCTTTCTAGGGAAGTGTAAATCAAAATTGATGCCAATAGGAGATGGACCATTCAGAGTAGTAGCAAAAATAAATGACAATGCATACAAGATTGAACTCCGTGATGACTATGCTGTTAGCACAATATTCAATGTTGCTGACTTGTCACCATACTTTGGTCCCGAAGAATCAAAGTCGAGGACGACTCCTTTTCAAGAGGGGGAGGATGATGAGACCATCTCAACCAACCATGCACCATCCAATGTAAACCAAGGATAAGATGTAGAAGATATCACCCAAGCAAAGGAACAAGTGAACATCGGACCAAGTACATGTAGCCGAGCTAAGAAACTACAACAACAGGTGACTTCACTTCCTGCTGAAACTAACTTCTACACAAATGAGAATGTTATACTACCTAAATGTTCTACATCGGTTATGCTTAGGTTCACACATGAAGAGGAGAAGGATTCTACTTTACCTAGAGAAGGACCTGACCACTTCAAACTAGTTCGGACCAAGGATTCCTAGTTCAAATCAAGGATCGCTGATGGATCACTTCGGACCACCACTTCGGACCAGTTCGGACCTGCATATTGAATCGATCATAAATCTTAATTCCCAAAGGCTCTGGAGGCCCCAGGTAGTTGATGGAAAGCTTATCAAGTCTACTTTCCAACGCAACATATCTCATGTCCATTGGACAACCCAATAAATAGATATGATGGAATTAGTGGAGACGGCACAAAATCCCAACAGCCACGCGAGGCTCCTCGGGATTTCAGTTCGTGGTAGCCTTTGAGTTTGCATAACTCCAGAAACTCCAAGCTCCACTCACACCCAACTAGGAGGGTTGTCTCTACTATAAATAATCCATGTACATAAGCTATTTGTAAGACTTTGATAATGAAATATAACCCCCATATTGTTCAGCTATGTGCTAACAATTTCAGAGAGAGATCTCTACCCCTTTGCTCTTGTGATTTCCTTGAGGGATTACAGAAGCGGCCACGTCATCGGCTCCCAATTGGTGCTCCTGGTCCGTTTGATTCTAGCTTGTGTTGGTTGGTTCTTTGAGATTGTGGTTGGGCGAATCCTCGATTCAGGTTGCCGGTTAAAGACGGTGGTTGGCTTCGAGTTTTATTTGCTAGGTTGCACTACTTATCGCTGCTTGCAACAAGTTATCTTGGCTGTCCTACAGCTAGTTATCTTGTCCAAGATCCTACGTCGTGAAGATCGGGACCGAGTCTCATCAAGAGCCTTCGGGAATTAAGAGTTATGATCGATTCAATATGTAGGTCCGAACTGGTCCAAAGTGGTGGTCCGAAGTGATCGATCAGTGATTCTTGATTTGAACTGGGAATCCTTGGTCCGAACTAGTCCGAAGTGGTCAGGTCCTTCTCTAGGTAAAGTAGAATCCTTCTCCTCTTCATGTGTGAACCTAAGCTTAACCAATGTAGAACATTTAGGTAGTATAACATTCTCATTTGTGTAGAAGTTAGTTTCAGCAAGGAGTGAAGTCACATGTTGTTGTAGTTTCTTAGCTCGGCTATGTCTACTTGGTCCGATGTTCACTTGTTCCTTTGCTTGGGTGATATCTTCTACATCTTGTACTTGGTTTACATCGGATGGTGCATGGTTGGTTCAGATGGTCTCATCAGTTCGGCCGAACCGCCTATGTTCGGCCAAACTGGGCTTTTGGCCCAGCAGTGCCCCCCTGCACCGCCTCTCCCTCCTGGACCTCCTGGGTTGCTTGTTCGTGGTGTACTTCGGTGGCCCAGAGGTGACATGATGGTGGTCCATGTGTCATGCACGATCGTCGCTTGGATCATCACTGACGTGGACGGCCTCCGGTTGTGCTTTGCATCATTTACGGCTAAGGGGGGGTAACCGGCTGAATCGTGTCGTTCGGCCGAATCGGTCAATTCCGACCCATGTAGGATGTATTTCTTGTTATTGTCCTTGCACAAGGGAAACACACCAAAACTCATGGAACTTTATTAGATATAAACCTAGATGCAAGGAATGTCACATATAACCTCTTTTATTCCGGAGTATTGGTGGTCGAAAACGTGCCGTAACGACCGCCAACAGGCCACTAACTAGTATAGGTACCTCACCTACACTAGACAACAACTACTTACTCTGCTAGCAGAAGCAAGCAATCCCAGTGACAATTCACCACAAGTATTAAGCGGAAACGAAGAACCCACAAAGGTAAAGACTTAGACAATATCTGAAAGAACTAAAATCACAAAAACTATAGTCTAAACACAAAATACTTGTAACTAGAATAAAGTAGAGGTAAGATAATAATAACTCAGACAAGATGACAAAGATAAACTATATTGACAACTTAGAGTTTATAAAAGAAATGGAAAAGGTACAAGAGCTAATACCAGAGCTTCTGAAGACGACTCTGTAACCTCCGAGGCACAGCTCGACTTGACTCTAACTCCCAACTAAACTATCCTAACTCTACTAGAATGAGAAGTGGAGATCCTTGGCTTGTGTGTGTGTCGAAACAAGTGAAGGACCTCAGCATTTATAGTGGCCATGAGGCGGTGGAGGAAGAGCACCTTGAGGCGGTGCCCGACTGGTTCAGCCAAACAGGTCGTTTCGGCCGAAACGGGCAGTTCGGCCAAACTAGCACGTGGCACCGCCTTGGTGCCTATGGCCTGAATCTCTCCCCTGGAGGTGGTTGGTGCACGGGGGTGGTTCGGCCGAACTGGGCTTTCAGCCCAGGCCTGCCCCCTGCATCGCCTCTCCTTCCTGGACCTCTTGGGTGACTTGTTCGTGGTGGTCTTCATGTAGTTTTGGCCCAGAGATGATGTGGCGGTCATCCACATGCTTGCATGATCGTTGCTCGGTCACTACTGATGTGGATGGCCTCCCGGTTGTGCTTCGCTTCATGTACGGCTAAGTGGGATAACCGGCCGAATCGTGTCGTTCGGCCGAATCGTGTCGTTCGGCCGAATCGTGTCGTTCGGCCGAATCTTGTCGTTCGGCCGAATCGGTCAATTCCGACCCCCGTAGCGCGTATTTGTCGTTATTGTACCTGCACAACTGTTACACACCAAAACTCATGGAACTTTACTAGAACTAAACCTAAATGCATGGAATGTTGTATATAACCTCATTTATTCTCGAGTATTGGTGGTCGAAAACGTGCCGTAACGACCGCCAACAACTAACCAACCCTACGCTCGGGGGCTACTCCATATGGAGTGCTCCTGATCGTCACCCTCCATCTAGTACTCGTGAGCACTGGTCGAGCCTTTCATGGTACTTGGCATCACGTTTGGATATCTTTTCTTTTGGAGCACTGCCCACCCTTGTGCTGACCTTGTTTTAAAGCACCTTTAGCCGACTACTTTGGCCTCGTTCCTTCATCAATAGTTCGCCATGCACCTAAACGTTGCTCGGGGATTTGTGGGATACGGGTACTACTAGGCCCATAGTCAGAGGAGACTAGCGCCGACCTGGGCCCACACCTGATAAGGTTGTGGGTCAACCCCTCGGCGGCTCACAAGGAACCCTCGACTTGATGGACAAGTTTGGTGAAGACGTGACAGGTGGTGCGACCAAATATCTCGGGATATCTTATAGAAACCGACTTGGATATGTTCCTTAGTAGTGATTTAATAGGTTTAGATTCAAACCGACTTGTAAACTTGTGGGGCCAGGATCCCTAGGGCCACTCATCTAAGGAATTAAACTACTCGATATGGAGAGTTATGACCCGACTACTTTGGACTAGCCAGATAAGGTATAGGACGATGTAGTCAAGTAGTAGAACTACTTGTATTCATGATAGATTACCTTAATGTAACCTTCCAGGTCGGATACGAGTAGTCTTTGTAATCAATTTGTAACTCTGCTCCCCGAGTATATAAGGAGGAGCAGGGACCCCCTCAAAACAACTCAACTCACATGCAATACAATCAAGCACATAGGACGTAGGGTATTACGCTACTCGCGGCCTGAACCTGTCTAAATCTTTGTGTTGTCCGTGCACTGTCGTTCCTAGAACTCGGTGAGACCCGCTAATCTACTCCCTGGGATACCCCCAGATAGACGTCCTCGACATAAATCGTCGACACTTGGCGCCCACCGTGGGGCCTCTCGCCGAAAGCTCACCATCAGGGACGATGGGATTCACTACCTTCAAGATTGCCGACGTCGAAGAAGGAGCCAACTTCATTTTTGGCGCATGGACCTTCATCGCCGAAAGCGATGGTAGGTTCGCAAGCTACCTCGCGAACAATCCCGGCTCCTGCTCAGCGACTACTTCCAATTCGATCTCGGCTCCAATTCCGAGTTTGATCTTAACTCCAAGTTCGCTCGGGATTCTCCAGGCTGAGTCCGGGTACAACTCGATCCCAGTTATGGAAAGAGCAGGGAACTCCGCGCTGGCCACGCCATCGGACAACCCCCCAGACCGGCTCCCAATCGAACTCTCCAACGTAATGAATTCGCATAAACAGAGTCGTACCACAAAAGCAGAGGCAAGGAAAACCCAGGAGTCCCACTCAAAGCCAAGTCACCCCGACGACCTCGAGCTGGCATCAGCGCCATCGAGGGACAATGACAATGACTTCACCATCCTGCTAAGTGATGCTCCCGATAACGTCGCGCGCCTACACCATCACGCTCACTTCGACACCAAGTTCGTGTTGGAGGAACCACTTATTCACCTCCCTTCCGGACTAGTTGTGACCAGAACACCGAGAGGACTCACCGTTCACTGGCCCGGAGCGATTCCGGCCGGCCCGGAGCGATTCCGGCCGACACCTCCAGGGACAACGACTCAAGACTTGCTGCCGTTATACTGGAAGAACTCCCCTTCCAAGACGGCAAGACTGCATCGCTCACCACCCCAACTAAAAGCTCGAGCGACAACTTTTCAACCACTCAGATCGCCCTCAATGATCAAGACCCAAGTCGTCGGGTGTTTATGGCTGGCAACGAAGACCAAGGCACTCAATACGACTGCGAGCTGATCACTAACGTTTCTAAAGAGGAACGCACTGCTGACGGAGAAATAGAGGAGCAAAAGACTGCGCGTCAAGCAAGGAATGCCAAGCGCAAGCAGAGGCATCTTAACACCGCGTTACGCGCCAATGCCATGCGAAACCTTACACAAGATTTCGATATGGTCGGCAACTAGTTAGTACCCCAAAATGCGCCATTAAACATCTCCGTCACAGCAGAACTCGTCAGGGCCATGCCCGACACCCCTGCCGTCAGACAAGTACTCTCACTCCTCGACACAGCTCAGAAGGCTATGAACCAAGTAAATCCTAGCCACCACACACCAGACACCAGACGCCCAGACGCTGAGAGGCCTCCCCCACATGAAGCTTCAATCGCCACCACAGGAGGACATCGACATGGCCAAGACGCTGATCGCAATCACCAGCAGGGGAGAGGACAAAGTAACAACCAAGATGATGCAAGGCCACGAGATCGAGACCTTCGCAACATCATTAATGACAACCGCGATGCTCGCTCTGTCATTCAGTCGAGTCAACAACGGCGCGTGGAATTGGAACTCCGTCGCCGCGCAGACTACGACCGCAACTATGGGCCTCCACCCCATCACAATTACAGAAACCGACCACGCGATCAAGAACGCCATTACGACCGTCACGAAGAACGCCGCAACGGTCGCTGAGGAGAGCACCGTAACGATCGCCACCGACATCAAGAGTCCTCAAATTATAGTGATTGACCTCCCCAAAACCACAATCGTGGACGACAATACGACTCCGACCACAACACCTCTAGCTTCCAGAGTGATCGATCACCAAGCGACAAATATGACGGCTTTCCAGCTTTTTCCAGGTGCATAAAAGAAATCCAATGGCCAAGCAAGTTCAAACCTACAGGAATTGAGAAGTTCACGGGCAAGCAAGACCCTGAACAATGGCTCCGAATTTACTCTACAGCCATCCAGATGGCTGGGGGATCGAACGACATCAAAGTCAGCTACTTCCCCGTTATGCTAGATACCACGCCCCTAACATGGCTCGAGGGCCTCCGCCCAGGGTCCATCGACTCCTGGGATGATCTCACCAGGAAATTCACCACCAACTTCCACGGAACCTGGGCTCGGCCCGGAACCCGTTATGAACTGGCAGCTTGCAAGCAAGGAAAAGGAGAAACCTTGCAAAAAGACATCAAGAGATTCTTCGATAAAAGAGCTATAATCGTGACTATCTCTGACCGGGAAGTAATCGACTGCTTTCATGATGGTCTCTACACCCGAGAATTACACCGTGAGTTCGGCCGACGTCGCCAAGAAAACATCAGGGAGCTACGATGCATTGTCGCCGAATGGGCAGACCAAGACGACCGCGAGCGGGAGCGCTTTGACAGACATCGCGATAACAATACCAACAATCACAACAAAGACAACGGCGACCGACGTAATGATCGCCCAAACAATCGGGACTTCAATCGCGATAACAGGAAGCGCAAGCTAGACAACAGAGTCGCGGCGGTCCAGCGCCCTAGTCGTAAGACTCGTTCAGCGGCAGACGTCATGAATGGTCCTTGCCCTTACCACCCCAATGGCAAGCACACAATGGCAAAGTGTTTTCACCTAAAGCAGGAGTTCAACAAGCAAACACCAGATGCTCCCAAACTGACAAGAAAAAGGAAGACAAAGACAACAATGACTCTGGCAATAACTTCCCAAATGTCGAGAACGTCGTAGCTGTACTATTCAGTGGAGAAACCCTGAACCGGTCGAAGCGCGCCAAGAAGCTCACTCTGCGAGAGATCATGGCGATATAACCTGCCACCCCAACATACCTCAAGTGGTTAGAAGTGCCTATCACATTCTCCAGAACAGACTAGTGGATAAACTTTGCAAATCCTGGGAGATATCCTCTGGTCGTAAACCCAGTCGTGGCGCAAGCCAGACTGACTAAAGTACTCATTGATGGAGGCAGCGGGCTCAATGTCATCTTTGCAAACACGTTCAAGAAGTTGGGCCTAGACATTACAAAATACCTCAAGCCTATAGACGCTCCATTCTATGTCATTGTCCCAGGCAATGCAGCAATCCCCCAGGGTCAGGTCACACTACCAGTTACCTTCGGGACGGAAGCAAACTTCAGAACCGAGTACATCAAGTTCGAGGTTGCAGACTTCGAGACCTCATACCATGCGATTCTTGGGCGACCAGCCCTCACATAATTTATGGCGATTCCGCATTATGTATACTTGGTTCTCAAGATGCCTACTCCTAACGGAGTACTTTCCCTAAAAGGAGACTTAAAGGTATCGTATGATTGCGACGTCGAGGCAGTAGAATTCGCCACCACTTCGCACGTCCCTACCCAGATGCTGGAAGTACTCGCCTTGTCCAAGAAGTCAAAGGAAGACGACCTAGAAGTACCCAGCAAGAACTCTACAAGTGCCAACTTCAAGCCCTCCGAAGAAGTACAGCTCAAAACTGTAAATCTTGGGACGGGCGATCCGTCCAAAACTGCCCTTATAGGGGTAGATTTATACTGTAAATAGGAAGACGAGCTCGTCAAGTTCCTCCGAGATAATAAAGATATTTTTGCTTGGAAACCATCTGATATGTCTAGTGTTCCTAGAGAACTTGTCAAGCACAAACTAAATGTTGACAAGAACGCAAAACCCAAAAAACAGCGCCTCCGACGATTTGCTCAAGATAGACGTGAGGCAATAAAAGAAGAACTCGCCAAACTACTCACCGCAGGCTTCATCAAAGAAGTCTTCCATCCCGTGTGGTTGGCTAATCCAGTGTTAGTTTGGAAGAAAAACAACAACGAGTGGCGGATGTGTGTCGACTACACAGATTTGAACAAGCATTGCCCAAAAGATCCCATGGGACTCCCACGCATTGATCAAGTTGTCAACTCCACGGCAGGATGCGCACTGCTCTATTTTCTAGACTGCTATTCAGGATACCATTAGATAGCTCTAAATAAAGAAGATCAGATCAAAACATCTTTCATCACCCCCTTTGGTGCTTACTACTATACAACTATGTCTTTTGGATTGAAGAACGCCGGTTCCACATATCAGCGAGCCATACAAACGTGCCTATCCAAACAAATTGGGCGCAATGTAGAGGCATATGTTGATGATGTGGTCGTCAAAACAAGGCAGTCAGAACATCTCATCAATGACCTTCAAGAAACATTCGACAACCTTAGAACATTCCGTTGGAAACTTAACCCAACCAAATGTGTCTTCGGTTTCCGTCAGGGAAACTTTTGGGGTTCATGGTCAGTAACAGGGGTATTGAAGCCAATCCGGCAAAGATTTCAGCAATCCTTACCATGGGAGTACCGAAGAACGTCAAAGATGTCCAGAAGCTGACAGGATGCATCGCAGCCTTAAACAGGTTCATCTCAAGATTAGGAGAAAAAGGCCTCCATTTCTTCAAATTGCTTAAAAAGAAGGATAAGTTTTCATGGACGAATGAAGCACATACGGCATTCGAAGAACTCAAAACATATCTATCTACTCCGCCAGTACTCACAGCACCTTTGAAGGGTGAGCATCTATATATATACTCCCTCCGCCCCGTAAAGAATGCAATCCTCACTTTTTGAGAAGTCAAACCATTTCAAGTTTGACTGAAATTATATAAAAAGTTACTAACATTTATGATACAAAATAAGTATCATTAGATTAATCACAGATTATATTTTCATACTAAATTGATTTGAAGACATAAATATTAGTACATTGTAGTGACAACCCATGTGGTCAACAGTGTAATAGTACTTGAAAGACAAGAAGATGGTCAAAGTTGATTATATTTTCATACTAAATTGACTTGGTCAAAGTTGAAATGGTTTGACTTCTTGAAAAGTGAGGATTGCATTCTTTATGGGACGGAGGGAGTACATTGTAGTGACAACCCATGTGGTCAACAGTGTAATAGTAGTTGAAAGACAAGAAGATGTCCATGTATTCCCCGTACAGCGGCCAATTTACCACATCAGTGAAGTACTCTCTAAGTCCAAGATTCGTTATCCTCAAGTCCAAAAACTACTCTACGCCATCTTCATCACATCACGGAAGCTACGACATTATTTCCAAGCTTTCCACATCACAGTCGTAACTAAATTCCCGCTAGGCGAAATCCTCAATAATCCAGACGCAACAGGTCGAATCTGCAAATGGAAGGTCGAAATTGGAGCATACCACCTTGACTTCACATCTCAAACAGCCGTCAAGTCCCAGGCTCTTGCTGACTTCACAGTCGAATGGACAGAAATTCAAAATTCAACGACAACCACTCGACCTGAGCACTAGGTCATGTATTTTGATGGATCACTCAAACTTGAAGGAGGAGGTGCAGGCGTACTTTGATGTATTTTGATGGATCACTCAAACTCGCTCATCAAGAAAGGTCTCAGGATGTTGATGGCATCAAGGAAGCTCGAGTAGCAGCTCTTATTCAGAACACACGTTATCTTCAAGGATTACGTCGCTTTCATCAACGCTCTGTTCAACCTTGATCCTTTAGTATAGGTGACTTGGTACTACGTCGAATCCAAAAGACCAAAGGGTTGCACAAGCTTATGTCTCGATGGGAAGGTCCATTTCTTGTAAAACAAGTCATTCGACCTGGTACATACAGGCTGCAAACCTCGGAGGGAGAGGAATCACCAAATGTATGGAACATACAACATCTCCGCAAATTTTACCCGTAACACGGGACATTGTATTCGAGACGTTGTAAAACAACCCTTGTTCACAAATTAATAAAGTTATATTTCTCTGTCATCTACAAGTCATGGCATCCTTTATCTCATTAGATAAAACTATACCATGTTCATTACGGCGCTAGCCGTCGTGTGGTATCCGAGTAGTTTTCTACTCCCGCTCAAAAGAAACCAGGATTCCCTTTTAAAAGGAGGTATCAAAACACCTAAAAATCTTGGATGAGTTACCCTCACCTATACATGGTTGAAGGCGATAATCTCTTTTCTTTTGATTCTGTGGATTTTTCAGTGAAACCTTCAAGAATTAGTGTTATACCAACAACACTCATTATTCATCTCCTATAAAAGTCACCTAAAGGTGCTCTAAAGTACTAAGAAGTACAGCATCCTTATGCCTATGCGCATAACTTTTCACCCTGCATTAGCAAGATTGCTAAACCTTAACAAGGCTCGATTCAACTCCTCCTAGTTGCGAACCTTATACGACCACTGGATTACTTAAACTGTAGTCACTCATCAAATATACTACCCACAGTACTCCGCATACGCACAAACTATTGGATATTACTTACACAGTAGTATTTCCAAATGATTACTTTAAACAAGTATCAGATGTTATATACATGGACAAGTATCCATATCGGATTCAAAACAGAGTATTTGAACGAGTACTTCAAGTTACAATACAGATCTACTCTAACGAGTCAATAAAAGTATTTGTGACTGGCTCTATTTCTTTCACCAAATCTTTGAATCCTTCAATTTCCATTCCTTCTGGAAGCTCTATGACTTCAAGTTTGGCATTTGGATTGTGCGCCTTCACCATCGCTAGTAGCTGATTGACGCACTCCTGTTGGCACTCCTTACGGCCTACAGATAAATCCGCAAGCGGACGGATACCGATGTAGCTTTCACCCGGGAGTATTCCAAGGTATCGATTTCCACGGGGAACGAGAAGTGTACTAATCCTAAACTAAGTTGTCCTAGGTAGATGGAGTGGATGAATGAAATGGATGAGGTGGATGACGACAACAAGGAGAGAAGAGAAGAGGTAGGAGGGTAGAGAGGGTACAGGTCTGGTAAGGGTATTCTACCGATTGACTGAGCAGAGCAGAAGATACAGATAGATCCTTGCTTCGGGACTACAGAGCCTCCGACACACAGAAAGGGATGAGAAGGGGTGCCGGTTACCCTGAACCTTGGGTCCTAGGACACCAGAACTAACGTGATGGACTACGAAGACCGAAAGGGCTGTCACCACCTTACGGCTACCACCTCCGTTGCGACGGGCAGAAACTAAGGTTACTAGCAAGTCTAGGAACCACTCCTACACTAGTCAATAACTACTTATCTCCTATAGCAAGATAAGCACCCAAGCTAAGCAACCAGTATACAGTTATACCAATCAACTAAGCATTGAACGAAGAACGAGACAAGTATATAAATGTAAGAACTGAATGCTCAATTAATCAGAGAGAGATACAAGAGTTACCAGACATGACCCAGATGTCACTCGAAGCAGAGCCGCATCCGTAGAGGTACAGCGGGAAGAGGGGCCAACACTCCGGCTCCTCTCCGGGACGCTCACCTCTCCTCTCTCCCTATTTCTACTGAGTGGCAGAACCTAGCGACGCCTACTCTTCTTGTTCTCTTGTGTTGTGTTTGATACAAGGTGTATGCCACTGCTTATATAGGTGTCCTAAGGCGGTTTGGAGTGGAGTAACCACCAAGGGATCCAGGGGATATTCCCTATTGATTCGGCGAAGAGACCGGGTTCGGCCGCACAGGTCGGTTCGGCCGAACCCCTGGACCCACCGCCTTGGCTCTGGACGGCATGGATGCACTCCTGGAGGCGGTTGGTGCATTGGGGGCGGTTCGGCCGAACTAGTGGGTTCGGCCGAACTGGGCTTTCAGCCCAGAACGCCCCCCGTGCACCGCCTCTTGCTCCTGGACCCCTTGGGCTGGCCTCTAGTGCTTGGGTTTGAGTTGATTCGGCCCAGGATGACGTGTCGGTGCTCCGGGATGTGTTGGCGGTCGTCCACGTGTCGTGTGTTGTCGTTTGGTTGACGTGGATGGCTCCCGCTGGCCTGTACGGCTAAGGGGGGTAACCGGCCGAACGTGTCGTTCGGCCGAATTGGTCATTTCCAACCCCTATTGCACGTATTTGTAGATATTGTACCTGCATAAGCAACACTCACCAAAACTCGTGGAACTTTATTAGAACTAAAACCTAAGTACATGGAATGTTACATAAAGCCTCTTTTATTCCCGAGTATTGGTGGTCGAAGTTGGGTTGTAACGACCGCCAACAAGCTCCCCCAAGCTTAGCTCTTTGCTCGTCCTCAAGCAAAGATAAAAACTTAGGCTCGGTGGATCAGGAGTTGCTACAATGTCATTTCTCTTGCAGGTAACTTTATAAACAACTAGTACTCAAATTTTACTTGAGTCACTTAGCAAAGTATTAATTCACCATTTTACCTATGGGGCTTATAGCAAACTCCTTATCTTGGGTGGTTGAAAGGATGAATAGTTTAACTTAGTTTTATTCCACTCTACTCTTTTCAAGATCCTATCTCGGAGTTTTCACCCCTTTTGTGAAAAGATAAGTTATTCCTCATTGGTTCACTCAATCGCTCAAGTGTATTTGAATCCTCACCAAAGGCTTTGCCTTCTTTTTATCCTAACATCTAATTTGGCTTTTTTGTGGCTCAGGGACAAAGGATGAAGGCATACAAGCATCTTATATTTTGCTAAGTCAAAGACCAGACCTTAGGAGAATCAAATCACACTCTTAGATCGAGAAGTGCAAGTGTGTGAAATATGCGGAGTGGAATATGTGGAGTGGAATTTGGTGGAACTTCATGGAATGATTCTTCCTCTCCTTTATTTATTTTTCGAGAGCATGAGCTATCTTTTATTCCCTTTTTTTTGCCATGTCTTTTTGGCATGCTTTTCTTTTTCTCATATTTTTGCCATGCCACTTGGCATGCTTTTGTTTTTCTTTTTGCATAGCCCATGCCTCTACTTCAAAGATATTTGGAGAGGGAATCAGAGAACATGAAGTTTATTTTTGTGGAATGGATGATGGCATGGTTTTGCTAACTCCCAGTGTAGGAATTGCAAGTGAGAGGTGGAGTGTTTGTGAATCTCGATCTTGAAAGCATGAAAGATCCCTCAAAGGTTACAACAATTTGACAAGGCTCACTAAGATGACAAGCAGCATATGGTAGAAAGTTTAGAACTAATCCTATCATATGGCTCTGGTAGGAATTTTTGACCAATGAGGAACTTTGTTTTATTTTTGAAAACATAAACATCCGAGATTTTCACCATACTAAGAGCCGAAATAGAATTCAACCGAAGTCTCACTATATCAATCACCACAACAACCGAGACTTGGAATAAGGCATATGCTCCCACAAGGTTTTCAGGTTCATTTCTACTCATGCCAAATAACTCAAGCATAGTCAAGCAACTAGTTGCAACAAAGTACTAGCAAAATTAGTGATAGACCAACTATTCATCATTTCCAAAGTGAGAGGCATATGTTTCATTCCATGCATGGTTCGGAGTTTATTCAAAGGAAGTATTTTCAATTGAATGACCAAAGTGCTGAGTAATTCGGATCGTACCTGATGGGGGTCCTCCCCCAAGCTTGGACTCTTCACTGGTAGGGATTCAACCTTGAAAGGTACTGAGTTAGCTGGTCGGCCTGCTCGTCCTCATCCTGCTCCTCCATTGTGTCATGCCTGTACTCATGTATCTTTCTGTTAAATAGGGCAATCTCCGGTTGGCTCAAATGCACCAACCGGAGCGACAATTTTATTCTTTCTGCATTCAACTCTGATTTTATTTATTCATCAAGCTAAGGTTGGAAACAAAATGTGTTGGAAGGGAAATAATTAGAGCACCTCCTAAACAATGATTAAGCAAAGGGAAATTGAATTGGAAAATAAATTGAAACTAATGGTGCTCTAAAAGATACAACTACATGACATCTACTCTATAGATGGATTGTAAAGGTCTAGATGTCATGTGGCTTTGGCGAGCCTCTTGAATTTGGTTGTGAATGCTTGGAAGAGGACATTGTTCTTGTCCATCTGCCAAGGCTCGCCTTCAGTGACCTTCTCATCCCGGTTGCTCAACTTCTGGCTGGTTTGTGCCAGTTCTTTTTCAGGCTCTTCAACCATGGGTTTCTCTTCTCCCTCCTCCATGGCTTTCTTCGTTAGTGGACTTGTCATACTCATGGAGAGGGAGCCCTTGGGTGAGGAAAGGTCTTTGGACAAGGATGGCGGCTGGGAAATGTGAACACTTGGTCGTGTTCGGGAAAGTGCTGGAGGATGGTTTCTGACTTGAGATCGACAAGCAGCTTTCCCAACATTTTCCTAGCGACTTCGAGACAATATGGGATAGAGATAGGATCAAGGGTCCAAAAGGACGCTCAAGGGGCAAAAGAGGGGTCCTTCGGTCGAACCAACATGGTTTGGCCGAATTGTCCGCCCAAACTAGAGTGGTCTAGTTTGCCCAAAGTATTTTTTACGGAGTCTATCTCTCTAGTGCACACCCATCTCATTGACGATCTTATTTGCAGAATGTTCTTGATGTGAGTGTTGGATGTTCTGCTTGACCACTAGTTTGGGGGTGAGAAGGTGTGGCTATAAAATGCGGCTCCCCCAAGCTTAGATATTTTTGGGAGATGGAGTCAATGAGATGGGGTGCCCTATGACTAGCCCAGGACGCCAAAGCGAGGAAAGATGTTTTTATGGGACATTTTCTTAGCATGCCCAGTGGCTGCGGATCGATAGGGCTTGGCTTCTACCCAGTTAGAGACGGGATCTACGGCTACCAGAATAAACTCGTAGTTCTCTGAGTTAGGGAAATGACCCATGGGGTCTATTCCCCATACATCAAAGGTTTCTACTTGAAGACTACTGGTAAGTGGCTATGCGTCTCTTATATTCCTGTGTTTCTGGCAGTGTGGGCATCTCTTGCTAAATTTCTTAGCATCTCCATTTTGCCTGACCTTTATTTTGAACGCTCTATAGTGACCTTCATAAGGTGTTGCATGATATCTCTCCCAGGTTTTATGTGCCTTAGGTGCAGGTATGCATCGTCTGAGTCCATCTTGCATCCAGAAGAGATACGAGTTATCCCATAGGTGATGTCTGCTCTCATAAACCAATCTTTTCCTATTTTCACCTGATGGGACATACCCTAACACCATGAAGTCAACTATGGTGGCGTACCACAGCTCTAGTGTTGTGGCCTTGAGGAGCGTATCACCCCCTAAGAAAATCGCTGATGGGAAGATCAAACGAGACTTGTACCCAAGACAGATTCAATGGATGAGTCTTGGGTTCGCATCCTTTTTGGTTAAAAGGTACTTCAAAGCAGCATGGTCTGAATAGACTATGACCTTTGCCCCAACTAGGTAGGACCAGGATTTGTCAATAACAAACACAACTGCTAGGAGTTCCTTTTCTGTGGTTGCGTAGTTGAGCTGGGGCCAGTGAGCATAATGCTTCTTGTCCTTGGTTTGGCCCACAGTAGCTCCTACGGCAAAATCGCTCGCATCACACATGATTTCTAGTGGAATGCTCTAGTCGTGGGACTAGATGATGGGAGCGAAACTGAGTGCTTTCTTGAGGATTTGAAAGGAAGCATAACACTCTTGATCAGAGACGAGAGGGGTTTCCTTGGCTAGAAGATTGGTCAGCGACCGGGCTATTAGAGAGAAATTTTCAATGAGACACCTATAAAGCCCGGTGTGGCCAAGGAACTACGTATCCCCTTTACTCGCGGGAGGTGTACGCATAGGGTCATATTAGGGAGTATGACAGGGGAAGATGATGGCGTCTGGCTTTAAATCTTGTCTTTCCCCGATCAAAGATGAATCTCCGTGACAATTGCCTAGCGACCCCAAGATAAGATGAGATAGGGATATGATGTGTATGAAGGTTAGGAGTAATCCCTTTAAAATCTTGGATTGAGTGTCCAAAGACTGACCGATCTTTCTCCAGGACCGTGAAAGTCTGTTGGGTTTCAATGTCAGAGAGCTGGTCACTGATGGTCACTGGAGTGTGTTCATCCTTAAAGAGGGAAGCACACTTCAATCCAGAGGGAAGAGGCTTAGGCTCGATTGGAGGATGAATGTCTTCTTCCTCCAT
Organism: Echinochloa phyllopogon; assembly: GCA_033239725.1. NCBI lineage: Eukaryota > Viridiplantae > Streptophyta > Magnoliopsida > Poales > Poaceae > Echinochloa > Echinochloa phyllopogon. The sequence continues at coordinate 30,201,266 of BTCW01000014.1, read as the reverse complement.
AAGGAATTGGGCATCTTCTTCTAGGAAAGGTTGCTCTAAGTCTGCCAGAGTTGTTGACATGACTTCCTCTATTGGATCAGGATCGGGGTCTGTCTCTATTGGGGTATTCAAGGAATAAGATTAAGAGACTGGGACGAGTTCTTCTCCGATCCTAAGCTCTAGCTGGATTATTGGTGAATTTTCTAGGATTTTCATGATTGGCCTACCAATAAAGATGGAGTAAGTGGAATTTTCAGGTAGGTCAAAGATATGGAAATCCAAGAAAAGTTCAGGGTCGTTAATCTTAATGGGTGTGAGCCGCAAGATCCCTAAACAGTCGAGGATCCTTCCCGATGTGAACCTTAAACGTTTCTGAGATAATGACCATGGTTCATCGGGGAGTTGCGCTCGCACCAAAGAGCTAGAGATTATGTTGATTCCGAGGCTTGGGTCGTACCTGATTTCTCTGTCATTGCCCATAACTTCATAGAATATGCTTCTGATCCTTTTGGGCATTTTGACAAACTCGGTCGAGGCTTCGGCCTCGTCTAGCCATTCTCGACTCTTGATGGTAGAGAGACGGCCTAAGTACTCTCTTTGATATTCTAGTGCTTCCTTGTCGGGTGGTGGATCCTTTTGCTCTACACATTGTCCCCGTGGGAAACGTATGGCACAGTCGATGTCATCGAATAGACCATCGTCAAAATCATAGGGAGTGGTGTAGAGTGGAGGATAGTAGTCCAGGCTAGAGTAAGGTTGTGGTTTGAATTGAGCATCGGGTTCTGATGGAATGGAAGGGCTGATAGATTTGGATTGTTGGTGTACAGGCTCTTCAGGTTTAGGCTGCTTCTCTTCTTCATCAGGGAGTTCGTCATAGACTCCAGTGTAGGGAGTGTCGTCCAGGATGCGCTCCAGGACTATCCTCGCTTCACTAGGAGTCAAATGAAAAAATGACCCTTTTGAAGCAGAGTCCAAGAAAGTTGCGGCGAGGCCAAGGCTGAAGTGTTGTAAAACAACAGGTTCTGGTAGGCTTAGGTCTGGTCCGGATGCCAAGATTTGCTTGAAACGAGCCCAAGCAGCTGCTAACGACTCTCCCTCTAATTGCTTAAAGGTAAGAACTTCGATTCGGAGGCTGGCTACCTTGGAAATTGGGAAGAAATTTAGGCAGAATTTCTCTCTAAGAGTTTCCCAACTCCCTTCCATAGTACCGACAGCCAGAGAGTATCATTTCTTCGCTCCTTCCGTTAATGAGAACGGGAATAGCTTCCATTTGAGTGTCACTTCTGTCATGCCCGCAATGGTCAGGCATGAGCAGAGTTGCTCAAACTCGCGCAAAGGCGCGTATGGACTCTCGGCCTTCGTTCTTAAGAACGATTGCTCACGAACCATGGCTATAAAGCCAGGACGTAGCTCATAGCCGGGTGTGATGATGGTGGTGGCTCCAAACAAGCGCCCTTTGGAGCCGAGTGTTGGCGTAAGGTGAGGGTGGAATCCATATGATGGATGGTGGTGGGATACACGGACAACTTGGGTTCGGAATCAGAACAGTTACCATTCCCCGGCAACGGCGCCAGAAAGCTTGTTGGCACTCCTTACGGCCTACAGATAAATCCGCAAGCGGACGGATACCGATGTAGCTTTCACCCGGGAGTATTCCAAGGTATCGATTTCCATGGGGAACGAGAAGTGTACTAATCCTAAACTAAGTTGTCCTAGGTAGATGGAGTGGATGAATGAAATGGATGAGGTGGATGACGACAACAAGGAGAGAAGAGAAGAGGTAGGAGGGTAGAGAGGGTACAGGTCTGGTAAGGGTATTCTACCGATTGACTGAGCAGAGCAGAAGATACAGATAGATACTTGCTTCGGGACTACAGAGCCTCCGACACACAGAAAGGGATGAGAAGGGGTGCCGGTTACCCTGAACCTTGGGTCCTAGGACACCGGAACTAACGTGATGGATACGAAGACCAAAAGGGCTGTCACCACCTTACGGCTACCACCTCCGTTGCGACGGGCAGAAACTAAGGTTACTGGCAAGTCTAGGAACCACTCCTACACTAGTCAATAACTACTTATCTCCTATAGCAAGATAAGCACCCAAGCTAAGCAACCAGTATACAGTTATACCAATCAACTAAGCATTGAACGAAGAACGAGACAAGTATATAAATGTAAGAACTGAATGCTCAATTAATCAGAGAGGGATACAAGAGTTACCAGACATGACCCGGATGTCACTCGAAGCAGAGCCGCATCCGTAGAGGTACAGCGGGAAGAGGGGCCGACACTTCGGCTCCTCTCCGGGACGCTCACCTCTCCGTTGTGCCTATTTCTACTGAGTGGCAGAACCTAGCGACGCCTACTCTTCTTCTTCTCTTGTGTTGTGTTTGATACAAGGTGTATGCCACTGCCTATATAGGTGTCCTAAGGCGGTTTGGAGTGGAGTAACCGCCAAGGGATCCAGGGCATATTCCCTGTTGATTCGGGCGAAGAGACCGGGTTCGGCCGAACAAGTCGGTTCGGCCGAACCCCTGGATCCACCGCCTTGGCTCTGGACGGCATGGATGCACTCCTAGAGGTGGTTGGTGCATTGGGGGCGGTTCTGCCGAACTGGTGGGTTCGGCCGAACTGGGCTTTTAGCCCAGAACGCCCCCCGTGCACCGCCTCTTGCTCCTGGACCCCTTGGGCTGGCCTCTGGTGCTTGGGTTTGAGTTGATTCGGCCCAGGATGACGTGTCGGTGCTCCGAGATGTGTTGGTGGTCGTCCACGTGTCATGTGTTGTCATTTGGTTGACGTGGACGGCTCCCGCTGGCCTGTACGGCTAAGGCGGGTAACCGGCCGAACGTGTCGTTCGGCCGAATTGGTCATTTCCAACCCCTATAGCACGTATTTGTAGATATTGTACCTGCATAAGCAACACTCACCAAAACTCATGGAACTTTATTAGAACTGAAACCTAAGTACATGGAATGTTACATAAAGCCTCTTTTATTCCCGAGTATTGGTGGTCGAAGTTGGGTTGTAACGACCGCCAACAACTCCTTCATGGTATTCTTACAAAAACCAGTAATTTGTCCAGGCACTGCGCTGATCCGCTCCAATAATGACTGGTTAGTAGTACCAACACCCTACGGTGTTACCATGTCAATGATGGGGAGCATCGCCTCTTCTATGGCCTTCTTCTTAGCTTGGAGATCCTCCACTTCTTGTTGTTTGGCTTGTTGTCCCGCCAAGGCCCTGGCGCAAGCTTGTTCCATGTCAACACGGATCTGATGCTCCTTGGCAAATCTTCCATTCAGATCCTCGAGTTCTTTCTCCAAGCGGGCACAATCTTCGGTTTTGGATTGCGCCAAGTTATACCACGATGTGCTGTTGCTCTGTTCTTCAACCAATTCTTTTTTCAATCCTGCAGAAACAAGACAAGTCTATGATTACACTTCATATGACTAAATTAATGATTAAGTGTACAGAATTTGCTTTACTTACTATTGTTGTCTCGGATCAATGCCCGGTTACGAGTATCCATTCGAGATTTTTCATCTCCCATTCCCTAAAGTTGTTTGTGTAGTCGAGAAACCAAGTCTTGATTATCAACTCGAGCTTTTTCCCACGCCTCATAGGCAGCCGCAATATCTTGTTCAAGTTCTTTTATTCGAGATTCCAGACTTGCATCTCTATTCTTCTCCATTTTATCTACCAAAGCCTGCATTTGATGTTAGTTAATAACTACTATATTAACTATTTTCTACTAAGCTTTCCTCTTACTAGAGCGGCTTCCAGGTGTTGCTTCAGCTGCATTGCTTCATTGTCAGCAGCCCTTCCTTGTGGCGGTGGAGTACTTTGTTTGATAACAATATTGGCGACTTCTCCAGCCTCCAAACCAACCTTCATGGTTTTACAAGCATTGTTCATATAAAATTCTGGGAGATATACAGAGCAAAGGCTATATGATTTACCTCCATAGTTAACGGCGGCCTTTCGGCATCTCCCTGGTTTGTAGTTACTATGGGGTTTGCTTCTGATGCCAAATTAACATCAGATGACTCTTTCTCTGGAGATTGGTGCAGTCTTGGAACTCAGCCGCTTTCAGTCTTGAAACTCCGCCGCTTTCATCGACAGCGCCAGGGAGGACTTCTTCTTCATCATGCTCTGTTTCTTCAGCTTTTTTCAATTGCTCTTGTGGCGCAAGTGTGCCGGATGGAATCCTTCACAAAGAATGCAAGATTCAATAGCTGAATTATGGCTCAATTGAAAGGATATCTTGATTTAACAAACTTACTTTGTCAGCGCGGTGGTTTTTGGCTTAAAGTTGAACTTCTTCAACTTCAGCACGCCCACTTTGGAGCTAGTTGTACTCCGTGTGGTACCACTCACCATGGCACTTGTAGTTGAGGAACTTTGAACAGCGGTGATAAATTTGGAGATCTTGATACGCTGACCTTCTTCTGCTCCAGGCACATATGCTCCTACAGGGGTATCTGATCGAGACCGAGTGGTTCTTTTCCGTTTTACCCCTGTGGGAACTTTTGGTACTATTTCTATATCCTCTATTTTTCGGAAACAGTACATCCAAATTAAATGGCGGAACGGATAAAGTACTCAAATTTTATTATGAAGACTTCTCTTACCTTGAATATTAACTTGCTTGCCATCCGAGTCAGTTGCCTTCTCGTCGGATATTACTTCAAGTTCTTCTACATCGTCAGCAATCGCCACTATTTTCTCATTCGATGGCTCTGACTTTTCTGAAGAACTCTTTCCAAACTTCTCCCAATCTTGCGGAGACAGGCCACCAACTGGCCCATCAGAATCAGTGGCCGACTACATGAGAAGAATCAGTATTGAGACGCATGTTCAGAATAACTAAAATTTAAAGGTTTCGATGTGCCTTTACAGAACTCTTTGGCGACGTATGGCTTCTTGTTGTTCACATTGCTAAACATGCGCGACAAGCGCATTAGCACGGTCTCATCTGAGAGCTCTTCTGGCACCATGCGGGAAGGATCTGTATTTCCCTCATACTTGTATCCAAGATTGATACGCTCTTGGAGTGGTTGAATTCTTCTCTTGAGAAAACTGAAGGCTATCTCGACTCCAGTTAAGCCTTTATTCTTCAATGATTGAACTCGCTTTAGCAAAGCGGGCACATCCTTGGCCTCCTCAGTGGTTGGCTTGGTGTTCCAGTTGGATAGATCCCTGGGATACCATCCATCTTTGATAGGACAGCTTTTTCCATGATTCCCTGCTGTATTACAATTACACAAGAACAAGATTAGTGTATAACAATGTGCATTGACCATAAATACTATAGGAAGATTACTCGTTTTTTGACTACTCACCGATTATGAACCACTCGGACTTCCAGTCTCCGCACAACTCCTTAAGGGGCATGGAGAACCATTGCTCTTTCATCCTTTGGCGGAATTGAATTCCCGCTCCTCCAACCACTTCCATCCTCTGGAAATTTGGATGGGGCTTTACATGATACAAAGTGCGGAATAAAGCGAGATTCGGATTGATGCCAAGGAATGTTTCACAAGCATGTACAAATACAGCAATATTCAGAATCCCATTAGGATTCAGATGATGGAGTTGGAGTTTGTAAAAGTCAAGGAGCTCGCGGAAAAAGGAGGAGATTGGAAGGCCTACTCCGCGCTCACAAAAAGACACGAACAAAGGAATTTCATTTGTGTTTTCAGTGGGAATTGTGCATTGAAGCAAGTCCTCCACTCAAGAGTTTCCTGGGATAAGAGCAAACCTTGCTCCACCAGGTCATGAAGGTCTCCTTCCTTCGCGGTGCAATACTTCCAAGCATCAGCAGGAGAAGGATGAGTCTTGCAATCTGGCTTTGAGTTTGGATCTACCAACAGAACCCTCTTCCTTGATGCCCTCTTCTCTGCAGGCTTAGCAGCAGAGGCTTCTGCTTTCTTTTGGCTCATGGTTGCAGATCGAGTTAAGACTTTACTTTTCTCTCGCATTGACAGGAGAAGCAAGCACGGAAAGTTCTAAATGACAAGGAAGCTACGATGAGGAGACAAAAGGCTATAGCACTGCGCTCAAGGTTAACAAAACAAATGAAGGTCTCACTTCAGATTTATAACTTTCGGTTAGGGTTACTGTTTTGAATAGTATCTACGGCGTATCGCATTCCATTGCAGAGAATGGCTTGGTTTTCCGTAAGTTAGTTTTTCCCGGCGTAAATTTCGGAGTACATTACAACAGAATCCCAGTGATTAATCAGATCTTCAAATCAAAGATATTCTATTGATTCAAAGCTCGGGGGCTGCTAACGGATAATTTGGGATTTGATTTCCTTCCGAGATTTAAGGCGGAAAATAGTAGAAAAAGATCTTTGACTGGTTTTAACAAAACCACTCGTAGATACGGAATTACAGTTGATCAATTCTTACATTTGAATACAACTCGAAAGTTGTTATACTTGCATGGATGCTCGAAGAAGCATGCTGATTCTTATGAAAATAATTATCAAGTATGTATTGGGATTCATGGCTTGGAGTAAATAAGGGGAGTAGTACTTGATCCAATGACTACTTAAAAGTACTCGTGGATTCGGGGGCTGCATTTGAAGGATACAATTTCTTTTAAGCCTATTATGCTTTATCCAAGACCTTTGAATAGTTTTAACAAAACTACTCGAAAGCTCGATGGTTTCACGTTATCCAAGACCTTTGACTAGTTTTAACAAAACTACTCGAAGCTTGATGGTTGCATCTACTCGGTGCGCACCATTAGACTACTCAGGTGAAATTCAAGATTAGTTTCTTGAACCTTCGACTGCTTAAACGAGTACTCGGAGGCTCGGGGGCTACATCTATTGGGTGCATCTAAAGATGTGCTTTAATGAAACTACTCGTCAGAAGAGATTTGAGCATCTTGGGCTTAGCTCTAACTACTCGAAGATGTTAAAAAGATTCAAGAGTTGAAGCAAAGGCACAAGATGCTCGGGGGCTTGTGGGGCCAGGATCCCTAGGACCACTCATCTAAGGAATTAAACTACTCGATATGGAGAGTTATGACCCGACTGCTTTGGACTAGCCAGATAAGGTATAGGACGATGTAGTCAAGTAGTAGAACTACTCGTATTCATGATAGATTACCTTAATGTAACCTTCCAGGTCGGATACGAGTAGTCTTTATAATCAATTTGTAACTCTGCTCCCCGAGTATATAAGGAGGAGCAGGGACCCCTAAAAACAACTCAACTCACATACAATACAATCAAGCACACAGGACGTAGGGTATTACGCTACTCGCGGCCTGAACCTGTCTAAATCTTTGTGTTGTCCATGCACTGTCGTTCCTAGAACTCGGCGAGACTCGCTAATCTACTCCCTGGGATACCCCCCGATCGACGTGCTAGACATAAATCTTCGACAAAACCCTAGTCTGTCACCCTATATAAGGTGGCCTAGGGCAACCCTGCAAGTGTAATCAATCCCACAGCCCTTGTAACCATATGCTTGCCCTTGCTTCCTAAAGCTTGGCCGAGTTCCATCAATACCAAACCACAAACTGACACCGGACATAGGGTATTATACCTCTGGGTAGCCCGAACCTATCTAAATTAGTGCCTCATGTGTCACCATCAGGCTACTCGCTCGATGATCCCTCACCTACAAATCTACCACTTGGGTACCCCCAGGTGGATTGCTGGCCCTAAGGTCTGACAGCTAGGCCAAGTTGTTAAGCCTTGCATGCTTACTTCATGAATCAAAGTGCCAATGGTGCTAATGGCATTCCTGCAAAGTTGCATGCATCCTACTTCAAAATTGATGGTGAATTAAGCTTCATAGTTGAATTCAATGACCTGTATGACCTTTTCAACATGGGAAGTTTGGACATTAGTTCGTTGAGGTACTAGACATTGTAAGTCCCTTCACAACACAATAGATATTCTTTATTTTTTAACACAAATTTCATGGTAACAAATTGTAGGAGAATGAAGAAACAAGCAGAGGAGATGAACTACAATGTTGGGTTTTCTGACCCACAGTTATTCTCGTTCAGAACGATTCAATTCCACAGCAAAACTTTAATAGAAGCAATTAAAAAGGTTATGAAGCACGACTTTGTGTTGGGTGCCTACAACACCGGTGGCCACTGGGTACTGGTGTTATTGCTATGAAGTGGAATGTTGTTTGGTATTTAGAGGATGTTTCTTTTGAAAATACTTCTCACATAAATAATTTCTACCCACCCCTCACAGAGGACCCAGATGTCAGGTCTAATGGTGGAAAAGACATGGAAAGTTTTCACAAACAAAAAAATGATGTTTCTAGAGAGTTTCTGTCGTTTTGGCATTACTTTTCTCACCAAGGAATTTCTATACTCACCCCATGTACCCACCAACCAAAAAGTCTAAAATAACAAGGTTATACTACTCGATCGTACATTAACTGTATACGCATTGCCATGATTTCCCTGGTCTGTTTCCTCGCGAGACGCTGAGGCAACGCGATTCCTAGGCATCGACGGCGGCTATCCGACCAGTCCCCTCGATCAGCTCTGATAACCTTGCAGCTTAATTCTCTCCCTCCATAATAAGGTTATACTACTCAAATGTACATTAATTGTATGCGGATTGCCACAATTTCCCCAGGCGGTTTCCTCGCGAGACGCTGAGGCAGCACGATTCCTAGGCATCAACGACGGCTATCTGGCATGTCCCCTCGACCAGCTTCTGTGAACTTGCAGCTTAATTCTCTCACTTGGTTCCTTCCTTCCTTTGTCCTCTCCTGTCTCCGTCCTAAGGTTTCTTAGGGTCTAGGGGTGGATAACGAGCCAACTCGGCTCGTCTCCTTATTACTCATGAGCAAGCTCGGTCAGCTCGCGAGCCAGTGCACAAACATATGCTCCCAGATCAAATAAAACATACAGGTGATCAACCAATATAGAAAAACATACAAATAATGAGGTATGTAGATGATTTAAGTAACATATATGATTAACCTTAGTTAAATCAATCAAAACATAGGCATAACATAAAGTTCCACACACCATAGTTAAAGATTTAATTGTTGATAGTTCAATAGCAAATATGTTGTGGTGTATAGTTAAAGACTTAACATATGTGGTATACAAATGAGGTTTTTATGACTATTAGGCTGCATATTGGCGTAACTTTTGGACGCGCGGAGTTTGTGTCGAGCGCCCAGCCCCCGAGCATGCAAGGTGTCTGGCTTGGAGCCTTTGCACATGCCGAGTCCGTTTCGAGCGCTCAGCCCTTGCACATGCGAGTTGTCTGGCTTGGTCCCTTTGGACGCGCAGAGTCCGTGTCGAGCGCCCAGCCCCCGAGCATGCAAGGTTTGTGCCTTGGACCCTTTGGATGCGCTGAGTCCGTGTCGAGCGCCCAACCCCCGAGCAAGCGAGGCATCTGGCTTGGTCCCTTTGGACGTGCCGAGTCCGTGTCGAGCGCCCAGCCCCCGAGCATGCGAGGTGTCTGGTTTGGTCCCTTTGGAGGCATCTAGTCCGTGTCGAGCGCCCAGCCCCCGAGCATGCGAGGTGTCTGGCTTGGTCCCTTTGGGTGCACCGAGTCCGTGTCGAGTGCCTAGCACCCAAGCATTTGAGGTATCTGGCTAGGTCCTTTTGGACATGCGGTGTCCGTGTCGAGCGCCCAGCCAACGAGCATGCGAGGCGTCTGTCTTGGTGCCTTTGGACGCGTTGAGTTCGTATCGAGCGCCCAACCCCTGGGCATGTGAGGTGTATGGCTTGGTCCCTTTTGGACGCGTCGAGTCCATGTCGAGCGCCTAGCCCCCGAGCATGCGAGGTGTCTGGCTTGGTCCCTTTGGACGCACCGAGTCCGTGTCGAGTGCCCAGCCCCCGAGCATGCGAGGTGTCTGGCTTGGTCCCTTTGGATGCGCTGAGTCCGTGTCGAGCGCCCAACCCCCGAGCATGCGAGGTGTGTGGCTTGGTCCCTTTGGACGCGCCGAGTCCGTGTCGAGCGCCCAGCCCCTGAGCATGCGAGGTGTTTGGCTTGGTCCCTTTGGATGCGCCGAGTCCTTTGAAAAAGGAAGCTTATCCCATCCGCCAATTTCAGATCCGACGGATTGCGGATCGCCAATCGCGCGGATTTCATCCATCAGTTTCGGGGCCATTTGGGTAGGCCGTCATCGCGTTATAAGTACGCCATGCCCCGCGCCATCATCGTTGTCTTCCCTGTCGCACCGCACCACTCGCATTCCACACAGTAGCTATTGTGCCGCTTCTGCCATTGTGCCCAAACGAGCTCCTCGCCATTCCTATTGGCACATAGACCGGTCCTCGCTAGTGCAGCTGTGCACTCCCGCCTATATTCACCCATCCTATCGCCGCTGCCAAGCCCGACACATGGCCGAAGCTGCTGCCAGCGCGCTACCCCAGGTGCCAGAGCAAGAATCCAGTTGGGGGAAGTCGCGCATGACCGAGCCTAGGCTCGAGGCCATGTACCGGCGTGACGTGCTACCTCTGAAGGACTTTGGTGAATGGAGGGCGATACAAAAAGAAAAGCAGGTCTTCCAGAACACCGGCGAGATCGCCTTCTTCGCCCACTTCATCGAGCGCGGGTTCGGAGTGCCGACCGGAGATTTCTTCCACAGGCTTCTTTACTATTACAATCTGTATCCTTCTCATCTCAATCTGAGTTTGATCTTGGATGTTTCTTTCTTCAGCTATCTGAGCGAGGCCTATTTGTGGATTGCTCCCCATTTCAACCTGTGGAGGTACTTGTACCGGGTGAAGTCCATTGGCATGGGTAAACGCTGTGATGGTCCCATTCGAATCACTAGCGGGGTAGGATTCCTGCTGCGCGTTGGCATGGCGAAGAAGTACTTCGACTTGGAGCTGAATGACAGCAACAAGAGGTGGCGTGAGGATTGGTTCTACATGAAGGACCAACCACCAATGCTTCCCGGGAGGACAGGCTTTCCTAGAGAGAGGCGCCAAGGGGAGCAGATCTAGAGCAAGTGGAGGAGCTGCTGGCTAAGATTGATGTCTTGAAGGTGGCTAGTCTTACTACTTCGGCCGTGGTAATTTCCTTTGTGACCCGGGTGATCCACTGATCAAGGAACGGGTGCACCCAGCGTACGAGTTTAGTGGTCAGAATAACCCAACCCGGGAGCACAATAGGATGGTTGACTAGGACGAGGTCCATGAACGGGTGGAGAGTATCATGAAGGGTAACCAACTCTGAATTGAAGCTGATCCATGGGCGTCAGATGAGTTTGGATCATCCCCGAGCGGTGAAGGAGCTATGGAGACGCTGAGCTAGGCCGTCGAGCCTGTGGGGAGGACCCGGGCCACCACACGCAAGATGGATGAGTCCTAGGTAGAACCCAACACGCGGAAGAGGTCGGCCAAGCCCCGGATGCAAAGTCCAGTTGATGCAACCGCGAAGAGGCAGCGTGCGGGGATGCCGCCGATGGCCAGCGAGGAAGCTGGCTCCTCTGCTGGTGCTTTGGAGGGGAACTTGCCCCAACAAGGATCGCGGGAGGCGACGCCTTCGTCTGCCATGCCAAAGGCAATTATGCTTTTACAGGCTCGACCACCCAATCCGCTAGGCATGAGCGCCCGGAGGCCAGCTAGAAGCAGCAGGTGCATTTGCTTGTACGTCTTCTATTTTCGTGTCTGACTACACTATACCTAGGAATCCCTTCATTGCTAGCTTTCATAGGCCATCGATCAAGAGTCCCAAGCTACAGCAGCCACAGTCGGCAAAGTCTCATTCTGGTGAGGGTTCGGCACTGGTGGAAGTGATGGGGCCAAGCGCCAAAACTGCAGGTGCGTTGCCACAACATGTTGTGCTGTTGCTAGAGGACCCGCCCCTTGTGGTGTTGCCAGGATATGCCGAGTGCTAGAGTCCCGCCCGCTGGTGCTACCGACGCGGGGACTGAAGAGGCACTCAAGAGGGACTCAGCCCTGGGTGGTGATAATGAGGAGATGCCGAGCTTGGAGGACAGCGCTCTCCCCGATGCTGGACAGTAGGTTGAGCCAACCGACGGGGGAGGAGGAGGTCCGAGCCGAGTGGAGCAGTTCGAGTACTTGTACAATGATGACTGCGATGCTATCAACAGGATGCATGATGCCATAGAAATCATGCATAATAGTCTCGAGGTATGTGTGGGTGATCTTGCCTTGTCTCCTTTGGTGATGGAACTTGATGTCGAGCACTGCTCGTTGTTGCAGATTCTACTGGCGAATGCTCGTGAGCGCACCAAGATGGTGAAGGTGGCGGAGGAGCAGTACAAGGAGCTTTTGGAGCTGCGGACATGCGTCCACATGGTGGCCACTGAGGCCAAGCAGTTCACTTTCTAGAAGGAAACGAATGTAGAGAAGACCACCAAGCTCAACCAGGATCTCATCGCTTAGATGGAAGAGCTTACCACCAGTAAGTTGGTTTACACATTATCTTGAATGCGTGCTGAGTTTGCAGACCTACTGTTGACACGAAACCGCGCCAACGAAGTCGCCGATGCCTTGGAGCGAAACCGGTCAGACCGCTTTACGAAACTGGTCAGACCGCTTTTGATAGTGAAACCGGTCAGACCGCTTTATGAAACCGGTCAGACCGCTTTTGACGGGGCGACGGTGAAAACCTAAAATCTCGAGCTCGGGAGGGACCCCGTCGGAGCTTGAGAGTCTAGGGTTGTTCTAGGGTCGGCAGGCCACCTAGAACGTCCTCAAACGTCGTCGAGACGAGAGAAGAACAGAAGATACAAGGGTTGGAAGAGCTAGGGTTTGGAGATAAAAGTAATGCGAAACATAGAAAGATAAAAGTAAAGACAAAACGATAAAAAGTAGATTTGATAGATTCGATTGGATTGGATGTTTGGATTCTCTCAATCGGCCTTGGCCCTTTATATTTATAGGGTGGGATGGTCTTACCCCGTTGAGTCGGTTTACAATATGGGATAAAACTCTAAAGTCCTAAACCTATTCCAACACGGGAGAAACCGGTCAGACCAGATAGGGAAACCAGTCAGACCGGTTTGGCCGTTGCCAGATCGGCTACAGTAAAACCGGTCTGACCGCTTCCTAGAACCGGTCTGACCGGTTGCCCTCGGCCTGATAGGCAACTACCAATTTTGGTCGTCAACATATGCCCCCCTATTTTTTAGCAAAGCTTGCGTGCTAAAAAATAAGCTTCTGGACCAAAATTATCTAAGGACGACGATGAACAATACATCGGCCACATATAAGTTCTAAGGGCGATAAACATATTATCGGCCATACCTTGCTTTAACTCAAGTTGATGATGAAACAACTTGTTTTGGCTTCCATACCTGCCTGATTGTTGCTGATCTTGCTGGTACCACCTTTGCAAGTTGCTTCACTGATTCTTGTTTGTTCATTGACTGCTTCTGACATGGCTTCACACTTTTGACTTTGTTTTGAAGCTTCTTTTGTTTCTGAGCAGCCGCTTTCTTTTCATATTTGGCCAAGAGCTCTTCAAAGCTCGGCCTCACTCTGTTTTTGATTTTCTCATGCTGACCGGTCAGACCAGTTCTAAAACCGGTTAGACCGGTTTGTGTAGAACCGGCGTTCTTGCTCCTGTCTTGCCCCCCGAGTGTTTGAGTCTTCAACTTGAACCGAGGGGACTTTTCTGATGGCATCTTTGAACTCGTAGGCCTTTCCTCACCAATGATCACATTTTTCGGCTTGATGCGGCCAAATCAACACTTTCGGATTCACCAATTCAAGTGTGTGCACAGGAAAAGGGTTTTCATCAATCTGCATTACATTAATCAACAATCGTCCTTGATTTATGGCAGATTGTATTTGCCTACGGAAAACATTGCAATCATTGGTAGCATGAGAATAAGTATTATGGAACTTGCAATAAGCTCGCCGTTTCAACTCATCATTCGGCGGTATAGTATGAGAAAATTTCAGTTTCCCAGCCTTTGCAAGTTCATCAAAGATCCTATCACACTTGGATACATCAAAAGTAAATTTTACTTCTACGTGCCGATTTTTATGAGTCGGCTTGAGAGAAGAACAAGTGCTAGGCTCATCTTTAGATGACCATACAAATTCAGCAGCATAAACCTCTTTACCCTCATTGTCTGAAGAATCATAATTGACGGTATGCACACCAAAACGATCGGGTTTGGGTTTAGAATCTTTACTTCGGCTTTCTTGAGCCAAAGCTCTTTGCAACACTTGATTAATGGTTAGAAACTCATAGCCCTCTAATCTTTCTTTAATATGAGATCTCAAACCATTAAGACATAATTCAGCAAGATCCTTTTCAGAAATAACCAAACTATAACATCGGTTTTTTGTATCTCTAAATCTTCTAATATATTCAGAAACAGGCTCATCACTCTTTTGCCTAACCGATGTTAAGTGAGAAAGTCTCAATTCAATATCACTATTGTAAAAGTGTTCATGAAATTTTTTCTCTAATTGAGACCATGTATGAATGGAATTAGGGGATAATGTTGAAAACCATGAGAAAGCAGTACCAGATAATGACAAAGGAAACATTCGGATTTTTAAATGATCAAGATTACCATGAATACCCATTTGTGCATTAAATTGGCTAACATGCTCCCATGTAGTTCTACTATCCTCCCCAGTGAATTTAACAAATTCGGGTACCTTGAAATTGTGAGGATATGGTATAGTATCAAAACTCTCAGGATATGGTTTTTAACACACTAGAGTCTTATCTTTAAGCTCTACGCCGAAAGTTTCTTTAAACATAATAGCCAAATCCCTTTTATATTTTTCAAGCATTTGATCATGATAAGGATCATTTGGCCTTTGCACACTAGAAGTAATATTATTCGGCGTATAATGTGGTACTTGGTTCGGCTGTATATATGGTACTTGTTGTGAATAAACATAGTTTGACACTGTACCGTATGAATAACCTGGACTCTGGGGAGGTATAGGATGATATATAGTTGCATATGGAGGAACAAAATTACCAGCAAATCCATTTGTTTGGCTAGGATCAGCCTGAACAGGAGGTACACTAGTAATTGGTTCAGGAGATGATTGATAAGCAACTAAAGTACCAGAACCGGTTTGACCGGTTGGAACCGGTCAACCAGAACCGGTTTGACCGGTTGGAACCGGTCAACCAGAACCGGTCTGACCGGTTTGTAGAACCGGTCTGACCGCATTGTTCAGACTGCGTGGTTCTAGAGTCGTTTGACCTTCGAAATAGTTCATCGGCATGCCAAATTGAGGCGTGGGTGTTGCCGATGATCTAGGAGGCATGACATTATTTTGTGAAGTACTAGCAACATCAAACTTAGGAGTATTACTATCATTGACCAAAGGTTGCTTGCCTAACGAATTATCAATCATTTTTTGGACAGTAGCAAACATTTGTTTTTGGCCATTGACTAATAATTGATTAATTTGCTCCAAAGTAACAGGTGGTGCTGTAGTACTCACAGTGTCTTTTTCTTCATCATGCTCGTCTTCGCTCGAAACGAAGACCATCTCCTTGTCCTTGGAGATGCCGCCCTTCCGATTCTTGGAGAAGTGAGATAAAAACCACTGAGTGGCTTTTTCATCTGCTGCTGCTTTGCGTCGGGCTTCCTTCTCCTCACGGTCTTTCATGAAGGCCTCATAAGCTTGATGATCCTCGGCCGACAACTCATCAACAATCGGACTAGCAATGTTAGCAGGATCAACGTCACTAGGTTTTGATAGATTAACCATAGTAATAGATCCCTTTGCTTTCGTCCCCAGCGGAGTTGCCAAAAATATGTTGACACGAAACTGCGCCAACGAAGTCGCCGATGCCTTGGAGCAAAACCGGTCAGACCGCTTTACGAAACCGGTCAGACCGCTTTTGATAGTGAAACCGGTCAGACCACTTTATGAAACCGGTCAGACCGCTTTTGACGGGGCGACGGTGAAAACCTAAAATCTCGAGCTCGGGAGGGACCCCGTCGGAGCTTGAGAGTCTAGGGTTGTTCTAGGGTCGGCAGGCCACCTAGAACGTCCTCAAACGTCGTCGAGACGAGAGAAGAATAGAAGATACGGGGGTTGGAAGAGCTAGGGTTTGGAGATAAAAGTAATGCGAAACATAGAAAGATAAAAGTAAAGACAAAACGATAAAAAGTAGATTTGATAGATTCGATTGGATTGGATGTTTGGATTCTCTCAATCGGCCTTGGCCCTTTATATTTATAGGGTGGGATGGTCTTACCCCGTTGAGTCGGTTTACAATATGGGATAAAACTCTAAAGTCCTAAACCTATTCCAACACGGGAGAAACCGGTCAGACCGGATAGGGAAACCGGTCAGACCAGTTTGGCCGTTGCCAGATCGGCTATAGTAATACCGGTCTGACCGCTTCCTAGAACCGGTCTGACCGGTTGCCCTCGGCCTGATAGGCAACTGCCAATTTTGGTCGTCAACACCTACAAAATCATGTTTTGCTTATGCGTAGATGCCGAAAGGGAGACGAAGGCCCTAGAAGACCGAGTGGTGACCCTAGAAGCTGAGGTTAGGAAGCAAGCCACCGAGCACAAACAAGTTGTTGCTGATCATCAGCGCGCCTTGCAATGTGAGCCTAAACCCGTGTGGCACCGTCTTAGATCCAGTTTGTATGAATCATGACACCATAATACTTGGTTATGGATGGATGTCATCCGCAGATCATGCCAGCAAGAAGAAGGTATGGGAAGAGAAACTGGAGCTTGCACTGAAGGAAAAGGATGATGTCGGCCAGGCGTACAATCGGGCGAAGGGTTCCCACGAAGCGACCTTGCAAGGTAAGTTTGCTTTCCTGAAGCTTGTTCCTACCACATGTGGCTATTAGGAGATGTGTGCTTAGTGCATATTCGTTCTGGTCATGCAGAGTTCGCCAAGAAGTACAAGGCCCTAGAGGAGGCGGCTCAGTTTTCCTGCGATGTTATCGGGCCAGTAGAGCCCGACGCACCTGGGAGGTCATTGGAGGAAAGGCTTCGGGCGGCTCCTAGCCAGACCTGAGCAGCGATTAAGTCTGGAGCCGCCATACTGGGGAAAGATCTGTTGGCGATCTTGAAGATCCACTACCCCGACCTCTAGTTGGACTGTGTTGGGGGAGGGCTTTGTCGTCGAGTACAGCGATGAAGAATTCGAGGCGATGTCCACGTCCTTTGCTGTCCTGGCAGAACAACTTACCAAAAGCAATTATCTGGACGAGTAGAAGAGTCAGTAGTCAGTAGGAAAAACAATGCCCTGATTACTTATTGTAATAAATAGATCAACTTTATATTTTTGGTTTAACTTGATTTATCAACCCTCGACACTTTGCCGTAGTCATGATAGTGCTTAGGTACCCGTGCGGGAAGATGGGCTCTCATGGAGGCAGCGCGCCTACATGCTATGATGCTCTCGTGGAGGCTTAATCGTAGGTAGGAGACCGGGCCGAGTACCTTTGCACGTGTTTAGACTTTGGTTTTGATGAGTCGGACATGCCGTTTTTGTTACATGAGCATTATGGAGGCGAACACATGGTTTGCGTTGGGTGGGGTAGTAATATTGCAAAGAGAAGAAAAAACACATGGTTGCGGCAAAGAATTTTTATTAAATATTGACAAGAGGGGAGAGGTACATAGCTGGTATCTAGACTATGGGTAAAACTTAGTAAGGTGTTGGATGTTCCAGACATTTGGAACTGGGTCACCGTTGGCCCATTCCAAACGATACGTTCCTGGGGAGATGACTTCTTTGACGATGAAGGGTCCTTCCCAAGGCACCGACAACTTGTGCTGGTCCTTTGAAGACATGACCCGGCGCAGGGTGAGGTCACAAACGTTAAGGGAGCGTTCCCTGACGTTCCTGTCGTGGTATCAGTGGATCTACTGCTCATGGCATGCATCCTGAATCAAGGCACACAGCATGTGCTCTTCTAGAGCATCGATGTCCACTTGCCGACTTGACTCGGCCTCGCCTTCTTCATAGAACTGGATGCACGGGGCACCATGGGCCAGGTCGGCCGGTAGGACGGCATCCGATCCGTAGACCAGGAAGAAAGGGATGTACCCTGTAGCTCGGTTCCTCTAGGTGCGCAGGCCCCATACCACATGTGGTACTTCTTTTGCCAAGCGACCTACGCGTGGGTTGAGTGCGCCGTACATGTCCTTCTTCAAGGCATCCAGAACCATACCGTTGGCTTGCTCGACCAGCCCATTGCAGCGAGGATGGGTGGACGAAGAGTAGTAGACGTCAATGTTGCTATCTTGGCAAAAGTCCCAGAATTCATGTCCTATGAACTGTGGGCCGAGGTCGGTGACGATGCGGTTTGGCACGCCGAATCGATGCATGAGCTCCTTGATGAAGATGGCCGTTGTTGCCGACTTGGTGTCGGTAACTACCTTGTACTCAATCCACTTGGTGAACTTGTCCACCGCGACGAGGATGTGCTTGAAGCCGCCTAGGGCCAGCTTGAAGGGTCCCACATTGTTCAGGCCCCACACCATGAATGGCTAGGATGGCGGGATGGTTCAGAGTGCTTGGGCTGGCAGGTGTTTCTGTTTCTAGAAGAATTGGCACCTGGCACAACGTTGAACAAGTTCTTTGACGTCGCTGACCACCGTGGGCCAAAAGAATCCGGATCTGTATGCCTTTCCGACCAGCGTCTTTTCTGCCGCATAATTGTTGCAGCTGCCCGAGTGGATTTCGTGCAATAGTGCCACTCCTTCGCTCCATAGTATGCACTTCATGAGTACTCCTGAGGACGCTGCTTTTCTGTACAGCTCTGAACCAATGACCATGTAGTGGGCGGTTCACCAACTAAGTTGCTCGAGGGTGACCTTGTCGTCCTTAGGCTTGTCCGCTATGGCCATCTTATCTTCCTTAATGAATGCAATGAGGGGTTGGCACCAATCTTCCTTCGAGGATCCATCGATTGCTGCGACAACTTGGTCGGCAGCTGCCTCCGCATTATCTTCCTCCAACCATTTAATGGATGGCTTGCAGATTCCTTGGATGAATACCCTGGCTGGCACCTAGGATCGCTTGGACCCTAGTTTGGAGAGGACGTCGGCCGCTATGTTTTCTTCCTGCACGACGTGGTGGAACTCCAACCCATAGAAGTGAGCCTCTAGCTTGCAGACCTCGACGCAGTAAGCGTCGTGTCTTTGGTGCAATCCTAGTTCTTGTTGACTTGCTCGATGAAGACCTTCGAGTCTCCAAAGCAAACCAGGCGTTTGATTCCGAGCGTCATAGCTATCCTGAGGCCGTGAATCAGTGCCTTGTACTCGGCACCATTGTTGGTTGCCTTGTAGTGGATTTGCAGAATGTATTTTAGGTATTTGCCCTATGGAGAGATGAATAAAACTCATACCTTGGCCCCTTCCAAGTTTAGGGTGCCGTCGAAGTACAGGGTCCAGTACTCGGGTGGTTCGGCTGGGGTTAGCGTCTGGACCCTTGTCCATTCCACCACAAAGTCGGCCAGTACTTGTGACTTGATCGATTGCCTTGGCTTGAAGGTAATCAGGAACTCCCCTAGTTCTATGGCCCATTTGACGACTCAGCCGTTGATGTCGCGGTTGTGAAGAATTTCGCCGAGGGGGAAGTTGGACACCACTTGGATCGGGTGCGCCTGGAAATAGTGGCATAGCTTTCTTGAACAAATCAGGAGTGCATATAGCAGCTTTTGTGGGTGTTAGTTTCTTATCCTGGCGTCAGCGAGAACTTCGCTAACGTAGTAAATTGGGCATTGCACGGGGTACTCGTGACCTTCTTCTTTTCATTCGACCACCAGGACCGCGCTGACAATGTAGGTGGTCGCTGTTATATATAGCAGGAGCGGTTCCTCCTTTTTTGGTTCGGTGAGCACCGGGGGAGATGCCATGAAAGCTTTGAGGTTGGCTAACACTTGGTCGGCTTCCGTCGTCCAATCCAAGTTGTCGGCCTTCTTCAAGAGCATGAAGAAGGGAGCGTCTCGTTCACCTAGCTTGCTGATGAACCAGCTGAGGGCCGCCATCATCCCTGTGAGCTTTATTACCTCCTTCTTGTTAGTGGGTCATGGCAGGTTCTGTATGGCAGCGATCTTGGTCAGGTTTGCCTCGATGTCGCGCTAGCTGACCAGGAAACCGAATAGTTTTCCTGACGGTACCCCAAAAATGCACTTGGTTGGGTTGAGTTTCCATCTGAAGCGCCCTAGTTTGTTGAATGTCTCCAGGAGGTTGGCGATCAATGTTTCTGGGTCGTAGGTCTTGACCACGACATCGTCCACTTATGCCTTGGTGTTTCGCCCGATTTGGCTGGAGAAGCAACTCTGGATTGATTTCTGATAAGTGGCCCCAACATTCTTGAGGCCAAAGTTCATGGTGTTGTAGCAGTATATGCCATGCGGCGTAATGAACGCCGTCTTATCTTGGTCGGACGGATTTAGGGCTATCTGATGGTAGCCCGAGTAGCAGTCGAGGAAGGAGAGGAGTAAGCACCCGGCCGTCGAGTCGACGACTTGGTCGATACACGGAAGAGGGAAGGGGTCCTTAGGGCAGTATATGTTGAGATCAGTATAATCGATACACATTCTCCATTCACCAGTTTTCTTTCTTACAAGTACAGGATTTGCAAGCCGTTCGGGGTGCTTGCACTCGTGAATGAAACCAATAGCTAGGGGTTTACTCAATTCTACCCTAATGGCCTCCTTGCGATCTTGGGCGAACCGTTGAAGCTTCTGCTTGACCGGCTTGGCGGTCGTCACCAAATCCAAGGAGTGCTCAGCCTCTTCCCTTGGAACTCAAGGCATATCTGAGGGTTTCCATGCGAATATGTCCCAGTTGTCCCTACAGGAAAGAGGTGAGTGCGCTTTCCTATTTGGGAGTGTGAGGCCTGGGCCTATCAACACCGTCTTGGAGGGGTCGTCGATGGAGAGGCGGACTGTCTTGGTTGCCGAGTCAGGCTCGAGCGCAGTCATGGTCAGCTCCTGTTCCGACATGCTTGCATTAGCCGGTGGGTTGGCCCTGGCCCCATATGCCAGGAGTACACTATTGTTGAGCTGGCGAGAGAGTTCTATGAGGTGTATAGCTTTGCCATCGCACTCGTACGACGTCTTGACGTCACCCCTAATGCTGAGGACCCCCCTAGGGGCCGACATCTTCATCACCAGATAGGTGTGGTTTGGGATCGCCATAAAGCGAGCCAGCATGGGCCGCCCGAATATGGCGTGGTACGAGCTGTTGAAGTCGGCCACCTCGAAGTGGAGGTGCTCTGGTCTGTAGTTGTCAGACGTGCCGAAGGTGACCGGGAGGGTGACCTATCCCACCGGGTAGGAGGCCTTCCCTGGGACGATGCCGTAGAACGGGTGCTCCGCTTTGACGAAGCCGGCTGTAGTTGAACCCCATGCTGTTGAGGGTACTGGTGAAGATGATGTTGAGGGCGCTGCCCCCATCGACCAGCACCTTGGTCAGAAGAACTCTGTCAACTACCGAGTTGACTAGCAGGGGGTAGGATCCCGGCTCAGGCAGGTAGACCCAGTGATCAGATCTGGAGAAGGTGATCGGCGTCTCCGAACAACGTAGGTACTCGACCGCCCTAGTGCTGACCATGTGCACTTCCTGGCTGTGGATCTTCTTCTCTCTTCTGTCAAGGAAGGCGTCCGGGCCTCCCACAATCACGTTTACCTCACGGTCGACACGCTGGAAGTCGCCATTGGGCTCATTGGACGGCCGTGGTGTAGCCAGATCAGAATGGTTGTTGTCGGTGGTGCATGGCCAGTCATTGCGGTGATAGCCACCGTCTCTCATGTTGTCACGGCGGTATTGATCGTTGCGGCGATCGGCGTCTCTCCTATCGCCACGGTTGTCATTGTAGCGCATCTTCTTCGGAGCCGGGGGAACCCGAGTTCCTTCTTCAGGGTCCAGCAGTTTTGGAACATATGCTTCGTGTCCTTGTGGAGAGGGCATGGTTCGTCTAATCGTGCTAGCTCATTGGGTAGGAGTCTTGACTCCACCCTTCCATCACTCGGTGACCGTGATGAAGTTGTCATTTCTGCTTCGCCTGTTGCGCGATGGTTCGCCTCTCTTGTGCTCGACACTTGGCCGGTCTTGATCCCTGTCCCTCTTGTCCCTGGGTCAGAACTAGGCCATCTCTACAGCGTCGGCGTTGGCTTCTGCCTCGACCACTTTCATCATCTCCCCAACTCTCTTGGGGGCGCTCTTGAACATGGTGTGGAAGATGTCCTTGTGTTGCCGGTCGTTATGGCACGTTTTCGACCACCAATTCTCGGGAATAAAAGAGGTTATGTGTATCATTCTATGCACTTAGGTTTATGTTCTAATAAAGTTCCACGAGTTTTAGTGAATATCCATTGTGCAGGTATGTTATTGACAAAAATGTGCTATAGGGGTTAGAATTGGCCAATTCGGCCGAACCACTTGGTTCGGCCAGGTTACCCTCCTAAGCCACATACATTCCATGAAGCAAAGCACAACCAGGAGGCCATGTGCTACAGGCTTTGCAGAGGTCGGCCCAGTGTCGATGGAGTTCTTCGGGAGTCCGGAGAGCCAAAGGAGTGCCGCCTTCCCAAGCATGACCGGGAAGTATGCAACCACCTAGTCGATCGTGCCACGTGCGGCTTTGACCGCCGTGATGTACATTTGGAACCAGAGCTTGGGATCAGAGCGTTCGTTGAACTTGTTGACCATGGCTGGCTTAAATGTATCTAGCCATCGGATGGTGTGGAGCCATGGGGAGAAAGCTCGGAAGCCCTCGAATTTAAAGTCATCGTCTCCAAAGCCGTCGTCTTTGTCCCCGTTGTCGTGGTGGCACCCGTGGGCGTGTGGAGAGCTGTAGCGATGGTCGTAGCGGTTGCGCTCGTCGATCTCGCGGCGTGCTCGGCGATCGTCCTCGTTAGTGTACTCGAACCGGTCGTCGCGCTTGTCGGGTCGGCCATAGTCGTGGTCATACCGCTCACGACGCTCCAACTTAGCTGTGTCGCGCTCGCTGTGGTGGTTGTTTAGGTCTCCTCGCACATCGCGGTCCGGCCTCCGGAGGCGGTCACGGAGATCTCCATCCGGTCGGCGGTCATCCCGCCGCTTGTCGCGATCGCCAATTCTACAGTTCCGAGGGTTCGTGCCCTCGGACTCGTCTGACGGTGGTCGTCCATATGCTCTTGGTCGACCTCCTCATTGATGACCCCCAAAGGTGGGGGACATGGTCGGCGTCGATCCCGATCAAATCTGTTGTACTCGGACCTACGCGAGTGAGATCTGCTCGAGTTCGACCTTCCAGATCATGATCTGGAGTGTCGATTGCGCTTTCCAACTCTTGGGCGACCCTTAGGTGTGCCATGACCCACGCCAACCCGAGGGTGGCCTCCAGGTGATCCAGCTCGCCCAATGCTACTGCGACGTTGGCTTGGGGTGTGTGGAACGTTGCACGAGCCCTCTTGAACTCATGATTGAGGTTACACGGGTCCAAGGGGCCAATCAGATCTCCCTCCTGGCTAGTCAACCAATCTTCGACTCTAGGTTCTTCTGCTGCTCGGTGCCGAGCGCGATCTTGGTTCCGCTCTTCCCGGAGGTTGGTCCTCGAAAACGAACACCTCACGGTCAGGCAGCGTGGTGTACCTTGCTTCTGCATCGGCCGAGTTCTCGGTCGACGGGAGGACGGTCGTGGTGACCTGGAACTCGCCGTAGTCTGAAAACCGGGTGGGTTCGGGTGGGTTCTCAGATCGGATCTGAGTTCCGTGTCGTGGGCCCCAACCAGAGTAGTCAGCGACCGCGTTCTTGAGTCTGAAGGGGAACTTGTTCCCTGGGCGATCTAGCGCCCGCTGGGACAAAGCGATGCATTCCGCCAAAGTGGCGTTAATGCGATCTAACCCGGCGATGATCTCGTCGGGCGGCGGGAGTCGGCGTCGATAAAGCAGATCTAGAATCCGTTCCTGGAGGCTGAGCTGCTCGACCTACTGTAGGAGCGGGGGCTGGTGACGTCGGGGGAAGCCCCAAAGCTTGGTGAAGCAAACGCCGTCGGCGTCGGGTCGGCGCTGGCGGGGCTGGAGCTGCTTGAGCCGGCGAAGAAGCTGACGCCTGGGAGGTGCTTGAGCTTGTCCTCCATGTTCACTGGAAACTTGATGCTAGATAGATCTGCCACCAAGCTAGCTAGATTGAAAAACTCAACAATCACCCCTACCTAGCGCGCCAACTGTCAGACCTTAGTACCGGCAATCCACCTGGGGGTATCCCAAGTGATAGATTTGTAGGCAAGGGATCGTCGAGTGAGTAGCTTGATGGTGACACAAGAGGCGCTGGTTTAGACATGTTCGGGCTACCCGGAGGTATAATACCCTACGTCATGTGTCGGTGGTTGTGTTTGTATTCCTGGAACTCGGCCAAGCTTATATAAGGTATGGTCACAATGGGGTATGAGATGGCTCTCCCTCGTGGGGTTGCCCTAGGCCTCCTTATATAAGATGATAGACTAGGGTTTACAAGTCAGTTTGAATCTAAACCTACTGGATTTCGACTAAGGATTCCTATCCCCATTGGTTACAACAAGATATCTAGGGATATCCAGTCGCGCCGTCTGCCGCATCTTCATCAAACTTGTCTGCCAAGTCGGGGATCCTTTGTGGGCCGCCTAGGGGTCGGCCCACAACCTTGTTAGGCGTGGGCCCAGGTTGGCGCTAGTCTTCTCTGATAGTGGGCCCAGTAGTACCCACATCCTACAATCACCACCTTGCCTCTCGTGGATGCTCCTTGCCGCTTCCACTTGGTAGAGTTTCGGCAAAACACCGAGGGCCTCTCTTCCCTCTCACAATCACCGGTGGCCACTCCACAAACTCGGTTGGAGGGTCTCACAAGACTTACAAGCCCTGGAATTATAACACAAGGTGTGCAAACCTCGCCTAACTCTAGCCTAATGCCTAAAGCAATGCGCTAATAGGCCTAAACTAGCATTAATCAAGACCTAAGCCCTGTTACTAATTACTCTAATATTCTCTTAATCACTTTGGTGGTTAGAGCACTCAATTTTGTGTACAAGACATGCCAACAACTTATCCAAGCTCTAGCACACTCCAATGGGCCGGCCAAGGGGGTATAAATAGCCCCAAGGACCAAAACTAGCCATTGCACAAAAGTGGAACATTTTTGTGCATCACAGACTGATCCGATGATCACCGGATCAATCGGTGATGCCAACTCAACTAGTCGTTGTGCCGCTGCACAACAGGCCCCACACATCACCAACTCATTTGGTGAATGCATTTGTGATCACCAGATGAATCAGTGAACACATGAGTCGTCGCCTTTCTTCTTCTCGTCGTGGTTACTGTTCACACCGGACGGTCCATTGATGCCTTCTAAATGCCTCGATGATCTCTAGAAAGTTTTCACCTCTACTCGTGTAACACCGATTCGTACATTGTTGCTTGAAAGATCATCACCGATTCAATCGGTGACATCCAAAACCTCCGGTTGTGTTCACTTCTAACACTGACTCATGCAGTGAATGCTCCAATGAATGTGTCGGTGAACACAGTACTCCTGTCTTGGCCCTGCTTCTCAATTTCTACATCACCGACTGATGCGATGATTACGTTGGTGATCACCGGATGATCCGGTGATTACGTCGATGATATTTCTCAGCAGGATTTGTTTTGTTTCTTCGCGAGTCTTTGTTCCGATTGACCTTGCCATCATTTTGGTACCACTTGAGTCTAGATACCATGATTTTGTATTTTAAAATATTTCTAAGTTATTGCATTTGGATGGCTTGAAATCAAACCTTGGGACCTATAAAATCTACAAATGTTCATCTAGACAAGTTGTCACGCAATCACAAAAAACATAAACAATAGCACATAGTGTCATTTTCGTTATAGCCACCGTAGCTCAGGAATAAATCCAAGAAAATTCGTCCCCACTAAAGATCGAACTTAAGACCTCCGAGGCTGGTGCAACTAAGGCATCTGCTGACCAAGTAGCTTGCATGTATATTCGCCCATTGCCATCTATTAGTGTAGTAAGGAATAATATTTTGATGCTTCTATCAACGGATTTGGGGCATCTAATTAAGTAGATGCTCCAAAGAAATAAACATATTTTAAAGATGATGATAGCAAAACCAGTATTCACCTGCACAACCTTGTATCAATATGACGATAATCTCACCTCTAGGTGGCCACAATCAGGTTTCTTAAAGAGCGCTCTGGTTTCATGCTCTGTCCGTGTTTTATGGGTACTACGGTTGCTGGCGTGCGCTCCGTACTAGAGAGGGAAGATTTTTTATTTTGCTCCACGTATGCACCAGACGGCGCCAGCACCAGGTGGAGGAAAAGGCAGTAATGACGTCACAAGCATAGGGTTGTGTGAAATGAAAACTAAAACAAAGGAAAATCCATAATTTTTAAAGGGAGTGCTCTTCATGACGAGGTATTTAAAACAAGAACACTTTACTATATTAAGATAAAATCGTTGTGGTGTGTCTAGCACTATCAGAATGATCGACATCTGCACCGGGTGGGAAAGCCCTTTAGCATCGGGTTTCCCACCCGGTGCAACTAATCCGAGGCTAAAGGGGTACCCCTTTAGCACCGGGTTGAATAACCGGTGCTAAAGGGGACCTTTAGCACCGGGTGCAGCCACGACCCGGTGCTAAAGGCCCTGCCCCGCAGCGCCTTTAGCAGGGCCTTTAGCACCGGTTCCAGACACAACCCGGTGCTAAAAGGCCTGCCTTTAGCACCGGTTGGTGTCTGCAACCGGTGCTAAAGGCCCCGAATTTCTTTTTTTTTTTGCTTTTTTCAGTAGCCATGCGTGCACGTCTATATACGTATATATTCTAATACGTGTATTCTAATGCGTATTCGGCCGACTCTATATTCATATTAGCTGACATTTCATCAAAATAGAAGACATATATATTACAAAAGTAGATATTCATGCATGTCAACTCGAGTTATATATATTTAAACTGTATTTTCTACTTAATTAAGATTGACGACTAGCTTGTTGGACTGTCCGGCACGTCCTCCAGTACTGGCGAGTAGAATTCTCCTCGGGGATTGACGACCTCGTCCCAGATCCATCCGACGAGCTGTTCTGCAATTGCGTCAATTCTTTCTAGCTCTAGGGACTCTTCCTTCAGGTTGAACATCTGTAATTTACAAATAATTGAAAGATATTTAATCCGCTGAGTTGGAGACAATAATTGTGCACTTAATAATAATGGAAATGTGTTTATTATTACGTACCATAATATCCTGTTGTGTAAGCTTTTTATGTCCCCAATTCCACATGAAATCGCAAACATAGTATGCACATAAATTATTTCCCGGCCCCTGTTTGGCACACTGTCGACCAAAAGAAATTAAGTAAAATTCATATAATATATTAGCCGAGGCCTACATGTACAAATTACTTGCTTACCGGAAAGCCAATGTTCCATTTTAGTGTTTCATGTTGAATTCCCGGGTGTTCTTGACGAAATTGAATCCAGGCCCTGCGAACAAAAAAATTGAGTTAAGTCATTGCGAGTGTAAGGGGTGAATTAAGTAGGGGAAAATATACATCACCTTGTCATCATGTCCATGATGTTCTGTAGTTTTTCTTTTGGAGTGTGCAACGAATCAAAGACGTTCACGACACCCCGGTCAGGACACAATATTATTAGGAACCAGTGGAATCTGTGCACATGTATACATTATAATCAGAAATGAATTAGTACACAGACAGTATAAGAAGAAGCCTGTGTATGTACTCACTCGATGTTGTACGGGATTAGTATGGAGTCGCAGTAATTTTGTTTCTTAATATACTTGTATAGGTTTAAATATGTTTCCTCAGGATTGTGCAGTATCATTGCTTCACTTATCCTTCGAGGATCAATGAAACCAACGTCATATATATTATCTCTCTGACATTTTTGAATCTCCATTCTGCATATGTTAAGCAATAAATAAAGCCCGCGTCAGCATAGATTGGAATTATTGTTTTCAAACTGTGAATTATAAGCAACAACAAAGTACTTACAGTGTCCAACAGGTGATCAAATCCACGTCCATGGCATCGCAGTGGTACAGCTCATATATATCCTTAAACCTCAGCCACACCCAATCCTCGTCACCATTGTAGAAATCATGGTCCTTCACGCCTACTTTGATCATGCGCCGTTTATTCCTTCTTGATTCTTCCAAGTACCACTCATGGAATCGGCGCATCTTCGTCTGTAGCTTCCTCTCCATTTCAGGAGGGACCATAGGCTCGCCAAGATTAAACGGTCACCTCAGCGTTGTGTTTACAGGCACCTCTTCTTCCCCCAGGACTTGCGCTCTGGTTAGTCCAGTCTCGGCCATTACTCGTTGCACGTTAAGCTCGTCCAGAGATGGCAATGGACCCAAGGGCCGCTGAGGTTGCTGGCCGAGCTGAGGAACCTTTTTGGATGGGCCCGCCTCCTTATCTGCAGCCTTCCGCTTCCGGCGAGATTTCAGTAATGAGCGGTCATAGTCTGTTACTATTACTTCCTTCTGTTGACCCTTGCCCAAATTACCGAGGAATGACTTGACAACGGTGGGATCAAGCTTCGGCTCCGGCTCAGGTTTTTTCCTCCACTCGGCCATTTGCCTCTTTGTGTCTGCTTTGACCGAGGCTTCGAGCTCCTCTAGAGTCTTCTCACCTGCTCTTTTCTCTGGTGCGGGCTTCTCTTTGGTTTTCCGCGCCTTCTTCGCTAGTGGAGTGGGGGCAGAGGCTTTAGTGCGGCGTCCCCTCTTTGGTGGAGGGGGCGGAGACCTCCGCGGCGGAGGAGACGGAGACCTCTTCGGCGGAGGAGACGGAGACCTCTTCGGAGGAGGAGACGGAGACCTTTTCGGTGGAGGAGACGGAGACCTCTTTGGCGGAGGAGACGGGCTTGCATCAGGAGCTCCCGGAGAATCGTCATGATCCTGTGGATCTCTTGGAGGTGACGGGGGCTTGTTGGTAGCCGCAGGTGTACCGGGTATGACGACGTCTGCCTTGCTCCATAGAATGATGCAGTGAGAACACTGACCGAGTTTTGTTTCTCCGTCACCTCCGGGGATGTCAAGTTCCAAGTCTTCCCAGCTGGTGACGACTTGCTCCACCTCAACAGGTACGTAACCATGTGGAATGTCATTGCAGTGCCATTTTTGCCCTTCTTCCACACGTTTGGTCATACCGTATGCGACTTGATAAGTTAGTAGACACAAAGAAAGTTAGTAAATGAATGGTATTTACGGTGAAATGTATGCAGTATGAACTAAGGTCGCATACATACCACCACAGCTAAGTTCTTCTGCCTGACGACAAGCTCGCACGCGGTCCGTTGAGTTATTTCATCCACGGTGTAACGAACCGCTTCGGCGGCCTGTGTGGAAGCGTGACTGCTTTGATATTGTTGTGGAGGGCTAATAAGGGCCGCATCTTGGAGAGGTGCATGCTCTGTGGAACCGGTCCCGCCTGTGGCTTGTTGGAGAGGTGCAGGCTCTGTGGAACTGGTCCCGCCTGTGGCTTGTTGTATCTGCAGCCATGCTACCTTCATCCGTCGCTCCATCTCTGACTCCATTTCTTGGAGCTTTGAGACCTGGGCGGCAACCGTTTGCTCTAGGTCCCTCACCCTCTGCTCATATTCGGCCTTCTTCCTCGAACGGCTCCTATAGGTGGCGGCGTGCTCTTGGAAACCTTTCTTCCATGAGATGCTTGTGCCTACGCCGCGCGTCCGTCCAGGATGCTCCTTGTTCCCTAAGGCATAGGTTAGCTCATCTCTGTCTCTATCGGCAACAAATTCTCCCCTATCAGATGCCTTGAGGATATCGAGGAGACGCTGAGCTAGTTCTCGCAAGTCCTCGGGAAGAACTAAGGAGCCGTCGATTGGGCTTAGGGTGCCTCCATGACCATAGTACCAATGCTTGGTCCTTGTGGGCCAGCCATGTGTCGCTGGAGTGATGCCTCTAGCATATAGATCTTCTTCCATCTTCTCCCATTTAGCGATGCTTGCCTTGTAACCTCCCGAACCCATCTTATGAGAGTACTTCTTATTTGCGGCGTTTCCAGCGTTTCTAGCGCTAGCCGTTGCACCCTCTTCGGAGGTTCTGTACTCAATGAATGCTTCCCACTCGTCATTGGTGATCTTCTTATACTTCTCAGGATCCGGGGCCTCTCCGGTTTTGAGAAATTGCGAGTACAACTTCTTCTTGAAATCCTGAAACAGAACTGCCATCTTCTTCATTGTCCAATCCCTCGGTTTTGCTTCATGAGTGCTAGGCCAGTCGAATATTGCCTTTAATTCCCTCCATAGCATCTCCTTCTCCGTATCGGGGAGCACGTACTCCTCAGTGGGGTCCGTGGACTTCCATTTTCTAATACTAATGGGCACATTGTCCCGTACAATTACCCCGCACTGAGATACAAATTTCTTGGCCACTTTTGGGGCTCAACTGGCTCCCCGTCATCCTCCACTCGGGTGATGTGTAACTTGACATCCTTCAGCTTCTTTGTGGTCGATCGTTTTGATTTCTTAGCTCGACTTGTAGAAGCAGAGGCGGCCTACACAAATTACATATATACGAGATGATATAGAGATGGTATACATAATTGACATGTACAGTACAAATTTATGTTATCTATATACACACCTGACTAGACGAGGGCTCGTTACCGGCCCCTTCAACATTTTCGGCCTGGACATTGGCGGCCCCTTCAACATTTTCGGCCCTTCCAATGATCACCAACACATCATCCATGGACATTGGTTGGGTTACCATATTGAAAAGTTGATTCGCTAAGAACGTGTCGTTGTCCTCTTGAATGGGTGGGACAGGGGTGTTGTTGTCCTCTTGCATGGGTGGGACGGGGTTGTTGTTGTCCTCTTGCATGGGTGGGACGGGGTTGTTGTTGTCCGCCATCTATAGAATTAAAAATAATTGATAAAAAATATATACAAAGCATACATATTCCCAATATGATTCGCTAAGGGTTCGCTAAGGGTTCGCTAAGGAGGGTCGGTGCGCGAAAAAACGGATTCGCTAAGGGCTTCGGGTGCGCGGTGGGTTCGGGTACATAGAATTTCCAATATACATTTAAATGAAGCATTTTCCAATATACATTTCAAACATATAACATTTCCAATATACATTTCAATGTAAATATCTCCAATACATTTAAATGAAGCATTTTCCAATATACATTTCAAACATATAACATTTCCAATATACATTTCAATGTAAATATCTCCAATACATTTAAATGGAGCATTTTCCAATATACATTTCAAACATATAACATTTCCAATATACATTTCAATGTAAATATCTCCAATACATTTAAATGAAGCATTTTCCAATATACATTTCAAACATATAACATTTCCAATATACATTTCAATGTAAATATCTCCAATACATTTAAATGAAGCATTTTCCAATATACATTTCAAACATATAACATTTCCAATATACATTTAAATGAAGCACATATATTTCTAATATACATAATTTTAAAAATAATTGATAAGAAATATATACATTTAAATGAAGCACATATATTTCTAATATACATAGAATTTCCAATATACATTTAAATGAAGCATTTTCCAATATACATTTCAAACATATAACATTTCCAATATACATTTAAATGAAGCACATATATTTCTAATATACATAGAATTTCCAATATACATTTAAATGAAGCATTTCCAATATACATGAGGAATATCAGGGAGCCTCTTCAAGTCTTCAAATTGGCTAGGCCCATAACTTGACTATATTTACACAATTCTTTTGAATAAGACGAGCGGTCAAACTTGTGGTAAAAAGAGTCAAACAACCTAAATGAACACTAATCACCTGTCAGGGAATCCATTGGGATTGAGAAATACCTAGGAAGGACAAAACAACTATAGCTCCTAAATCACACTCTTGAAGTGGTTTGGAAAACACCGAGATCTCCACTAAATCCTTGAAATTAGTTTTACCATTCCCATTTAGCAAAGATAGAACATTCAGATTTACAGCAGAGAAGAGCATATGAGTCAAAGCCCACATGCCACATAGCAGACTAAAAGCTCCAATCTTTTGACATTTCCTAATAAATTGCTGCACAAAACAATATACATCATCGATGAAATGGGATCAAGCTACATCATCGATCACCACCATTGCCCATCGCCACCATTCCTCATTTACCTGCGCGGGGACGACGGGCGCGGGGACGACGACGGCGGCGGGGACGACGGCCGGGCGGCGGCGGCGTGTGGGCGCGGGGACCACGGGTGGGGGCGGCGTGGGCGCGGGGACGACGGGCGCGGGGATGACGACGGCGGCGGGGACGACGACGGCGGCGGGGACGACGGGCGGCGGCGGCTGAGGAGACGAGGCGGCAGTTTCGATCTGAGGAGACGAGGGCGAAGTGAGGGAGGGGAGAGAAGTCCCCGGCCTATATAGGTCCGGGGCATTTAGCACCGGGTGCAGCCACGACCCGGTGCTAAAGGGGGTAACTGTGCGCCAGACGAAGGACTTTAGCACCGGGTGCAGCCACGACCCGGTGCTAAAGGCCGTAACTGGCGCCAAACGAAAATTGGGGGCCTTTAGCACCGGATTTTAGATCAACCCGGTGCTAAAGGCCCCAAATTTTCGTTTGGCGCCCTGTTTCCAAACCGGCCTTTAGCACCGGTGGCTACTATTTGGGAATCTTATAAATATAGTTTTTAATATATAGTTATTAATACTTGTTTTAATTCAGTTATTAATACCTATTAAAAATATATAATAAATAAGAAAATCTTATAAATTACTAGAAAATCAATATAAAACTCTAGAAAATCTTATAAATTAATAGAAAATCTTATAAATTAATAGAAAATCTTATAAATTACTAGAAAATCTTATAAATTAATAGAAAATTTATAAATTACTAGAAAATCTTATAACTTACTAGAAAATCTTATAAATTACTAGAAAATCTTATAAATTACTAGAAAATCTTATAAATTACAAAAATTGATAACTAAATGAAAGATTTTGGAACATTAAATGGTCTCAGATGAAAAAGTCATGAATACCAAAATTTCATATCTCATCAAGATCTACAATCTTTGTTTAAGTTATTTTTGCATTTGAGAAAGTGGTAGTATACATTGTTCATTAATCCTAGATTCACTCGCATAGTTTCTAAAACTTTGTTAGAGACTTGTCAAATTTGTACTACATGTTATTACCCATTTTAAAAATGACAAAATGACCTAAATAAAGATTGTAGATCATGATGAAATATGAAACTTTGGTATTCATCACTTTTTCATTTGACATCACCTAGTGTGAAAAAAACCTTGGTTGTAGTTGTCATTTTTAATTCAAAATTTGGATTGTTCAAACACGAGAAGATTTTTCAAAATAATAACATTAATAAGTTTCATAACTTGATAGAGTATGATTTTAGGAATTTTTAGGAAGAAAAATGATCTTTTTTGAAGTTTGTACGAGGGAGAATGACTAGTTACAACTTTTATACAGAGATTAAAAAGAAAAATTGTTCTTGTTCATACAGTGACGTGGCTCGTGTGCGCCCGGTGACGTGGCCAGCTGCCGCACGGCCTCCGTGGCCAGGCCGGTCCGCGGCCCGGTCGTGGCGTTTAGCACCGGGTGCAGCCACGACCCGGTGCTAAAGGCCACGACCGGGCCAGTGACGTGGCTCGTGTGCGCCCGGTGACGTGGCCAGCTGCCGCACGGCCTCCGTGGCCAGGCCGGTCTTTGGCTCCGCCGCACGGCCCCCGCGGCCCGGTCGTGGCCTTTAGCACCGGGTGCAGGCACGACCCGGTGCTAAAGGCCCTTTAGCACCGGGTGCAGCCACGACCCGGTGCTAAAGGCCCTGTGCTAGAAAATCTTATAAATTAATAGAAAATCTTATAAATTACTAGAAAATCAATATAAAATGCTAGAAAATCTTATAAATTAATAGAAAATCTTATAAATTACTAGAAAATCTTATAAATTACTAGAAAATCTTATAAATTACTAGAAAATCAATATAAAATGCTAGAAAATCTTATAAATTACTAGAAAATATTATAAATTACTAGAAAATCTTATAAATTACTAGAAAATCTTATAAATTACTAGAAAATCAATATAAAATGCTAGAATTAATAAAAACAATCTTATAAATCAATAGAAAATCTTAGAACATAGGTGGAACATAAATGCAAATATAGTTATTACAAATTGGGTGGAACATAGTGCAATTAAATTACATGGCATCATCGTTTACTCGGACACTAATAAACTTCCTCTTTACAAATGTTCCTTGATTGTGATCACGCCGTAGATACGGTGTCTCCTCCGCCGCTAACAGGATGCTTGGGTCATCAGCCACTGAGAATGGAGGCCGGCCATCGAGCATATCATAATCTTCATCCGTCTTGTCCTCAACTCCTACGATTTTTCTCTTTCCAGGAAGAACTATATGACGCTTTGGCTCGTCTTGTGATGGGTCCAATTGCTTACCCCCACCTTTCTTATCCGACCCTTTCTTCGGTCTGCTAGCCATGTCCTTCACATAAAAAACTTGTGTGACAGCTTTGCCCAGGACGAACGGTTCGTCTAGAAAGCCAATCTTGTTTAGGTCCACTAACGTCATTCCATAGTCCGCTTCAACTTTAACACCTCCTCGAGTCAGCTTCACCCATTGGCACTTGAACAGTGGGATCTTCAAAGGTCCGTACTCTAGTTCCCATATCTCCTCTATGATTCCATAGTATGAGTTTGTATTGCCATTGGTGTCTGTCGCGTCGATCCGGACACCACTGTTTTGGTTGGTGCTTTTCTTGTCCTGGGCTCTTGTGTAAAATGTATACCCATTGATGTCGTATCCTTGGAATGTCAAGATCGTGCTCGATGGACCTCTAGCTACAAAAGCTAGCTGCGCATCAATGCCCTCGACACCCATAAGACGTCTTCGCAACCAATCGGCGAAAGTACTATTGTGCAGACGCTGAATGAAGGCCGCAGACTTTGTTGAGTTTTCGTCCCTGAGAATCTGCATGTGCTCCTCGATGTACGGAGCAACTAAGGTTGATAGTTGCAAAACTGTGAGGTGCGCTTTACGAAATGTCTCAACGTCCTTGATCACCATTGATCTTCTCCCTAGTGTGCCCTTTCCACCAAGTCTCCCCTCGTGATGGGATTTGGGCACACCAATCGGCATAAGATCGTCGACAAAGTCAACACAGAATTCAATGACCTCCTCTGTTTCGTATCCCTTAGCAATGCATCCTTCTGGACGAGAACGATTACGGACATACTTCTTTAGGACAGCGAAGAACCTCTCAAATGGGAACATGTTGTGTAGAAATACTGGGCCCAATATACGAATCTCTTTGACGAGGTGAACCAATAGATGTGTCATGATATTGAAGAAGGATGGTGGAAATATCATCTCAAAGCTGACAAGACATTGCACCACGTCGTTTTGTAGCTAATCTAAATGGTCTGGATTGATCACCTTCTGAGAAATTGCATTGAGGAATGCACATAGCTTCACAATGGCTTTCCGCACGTTAACTGGTAGCACACCCCTGAGTATGACGGGAAGCAGCTGTGTCATCAACACATGGCAGTTGTGAGACTTCAGGTTTGTGAACTTCTTCTCTTTCATATTTATTATTCCCTTAATATTGGAGGAGGAGCCAGACGGAACCTTGATACTGTTGAAGCATTCAAACATGCTTGCCTTCTCTTCTTTGCTGAGAGTGAAGCTGGCAGGACGCAAGTACTGGCGTCCTTTGTCTCTCTTTTCTGGATGTAGATCAGTCCGTTGCTTCAATCGTTTCAGATCCTGACGTGCTTCCAGTGTATCTTTTGGCTTCCCATAAGTACCCAGGAAGCTTATCAAGTTCACGCAAAGATTCTTCGTCAGATGCATCACATCAATCGCGTTACGGACCTCTAAACGTTGCCAATAAGGTAGCTCCCAAAAGATAGACTTCTTCTTCCACATCGCGGCACGACCATCCTCGCCCGTCGGAGCAGCCTGGCTTCCGTCTCCCTTGCCAAACACCACGTGTAGGTCCTTCACCATATCAAATAGCTCTTCTCCACTCCGGTGTCTCGGCTTTGTACGGCGGTCAGCATTCCCGCCAAAATGCGCACATTTCTTTCGTATCTCATGCTTCGCCGGAAGGAATCGACGGTGACCCATGTACACAACTTTACGACAATGTTTCAAATACATGCTTTCGGTTTCCTCTAAACAGTGAGTGCATGCTTTATATCCTTTGTTTGATTGTCCTGATAGGTTACTTAGTGCAGGCCAGTCGTTGATGCTTATGAAAAGCAGTGCTCGAAGGTCAAACTGCTCCTGCTTGTCCTCATCCCACACGCTAACACCTTCATTCTTCCACAGCTGCAAAAGTTCGTCAACCAATGGTCTTAGGTACACATCAATGTCGTTGCCAGGTTGCTTTGGGCCTTCGATGAGCACTGGCATCATAATGAACTTCCGCTTCATGCAGAGCCAGGGGGTAGGTTGTAGATACAAACAGTCACGGGCCAAGTGCTATGACTACTGCTCATTTCACCAAAAGGGTTCATGCCATCGGTACTTAAACCAAGCCTAACATTCCTCGCATCAGCATCAAACTCTGGGAATGCTCTGTCGATGTTCCTCCACTGGGATCCATCGGCGGGGTGTCTCAACATGCCATCCTGCTTACGTTCTTCTTTGTGCCAGCGCATCAGTTTGGCATGGTCTTTGTTCCTGAACAAATGCTTCAGATGGGGTATCAGAGGGAAATACCACATCACCTTCGTAGGGATTTTTTTCTTAGAACGCTCTCCCCCAACATCACCAGGGTCGTCCCGCCTGATCTTGTATCGTGCGCAGATGCAAACCGGACAACGATCCAAGTGTTCGTACTGTCCGCAATAGAGGATAGAGTCATTAGGACATGCATGTATCTTCTGCACCTCCAAACCGAGAGGGCAAACAACACGTTTCGCTTGATACGTCGTCGATGGCAATTTGTTACCCTCTGGAAGAATCTTCTTTACGAGTTTCAGTAGCTCCTCGAAACCCTTATCAGTAACACCGTTTGCTGCCTTCCACTGCAGAAGTTCAAGTGTGCTACCCAACTTCTTTAGCCCCTCTTTGCAATCTGGGTACAGGTCAGTCTTGTGGTCCTGCAACATGCGCTGTATCTTTTTCAGTTCCTTATCATTGCCGCAGTCTTTCTCGGCATCACGCAACATTTGCCCGAGTCCATCAATAGGTTCATTTTCCTGAGCAACATCTTCCTGAGCATCGCCTTCCCGAGCAACATCTTCCTCATCGGCATCACCCATTGCAGCATGTGCAAAGGAACCGTAGTATTGAGCCAATAACGGAATGTCGTCATCGGCCTCGTCTTCTTCATCTTCATCCATTAGAATTCCTCTTTCACCGTGCTTCGTCCAAACAGAATAATTCCTCATGAAACCGTGCCTCATCAAATGCACCTGAAGACAACCTCTTTGTTTGTACGATTGTATATTTTTACAATGGGTGCATGGGCAGAACATGAAACCGGAGGCGTCCTGTTAGCCTCGGCGGCATCGAGAAACGTCCTAAGGCCATCACGGAACGCCTGAGTGTGGGGGTCCCCGTACATCCATTGTCTATTCATCTGCATTATTAACCAATAACAAATATACAATACAATTTAAAGATAAAAAAATTTAATATATAAATAAATACAAATTATAATATATATTCCATTATATAAATAAATTTCTAAAACTACATTACTATATTCATTAAATATAACATTACTATAAGCCTTATAAGATTTATAAGATTTTCTATTAATTTATAAGATTTTCTATTAATTTATAAGATTTTCTAGCATTTTATATTGATTTTCTAGTAATTTATAAGATTTTCTATTAATTTATAAGATTTTCTAGCATTTTATATTGATTTTCTAGTAATTTATAAGATTTTCTAGTAATTTATAAGATTTTCTATTAATTTATAAGATTTTCTAGCATTTTATATTGATTTTCTAGTAATTTCTAAAACTACATTACTATAAGCCTTATAACTATTTACAAGTCATACAAAACAAAATACTAACTAGCTTGCCTTCTCTCTCCATTTAAAACACAACATGAACACTCTCTCCACCATGAACTCAAGCTCTCTCCTCTCTCTCCTCCAAGAACACAAGCTCTCTCTAGCTAGCTTTACTTTGATTCACAAATCCCTATATTTCTAAATCATAGAAGGATTACAAGCTAAATAAAACATTAGAGAATGAAAGAGTGTACCTTGTAGTGCTCCTTAGATGAGTAGAATCTTCACAAATTTTGAAAAAAATTTGGGCAGCACCTCCCCTCCCACGCCCGAGCAGCATGAACACAGCGCCTAAGTGTTCAGCTGGCTCGGGCGGGGGAGGAGGAAGCCCCTATATTCAAACACATTAGCACCGGGTCGTGGCAAGACCCGGTGCTAATGCGCCCCCTTTAGCACCGGGTGCAGCCAGCAACCGGTGCTAAATGGCCTCGGCACATTAGCACCGGTTGCTGGCTGCACCCGGTACTAAAGGGGGGGAATTAGCACCGGGTCTTGCCACGACCCGGTGCTAATGTGTCCGCCCTGACACATCCACGCGCCGCCCCCGCTCCTATCCGTTGGACCCGGTGCTGAAGCCCCATCAGCACCGGGTCCAAAAATGGCCGAGGCGGAGGAGGCGGGTGGATGTGAAGGATTCTGGTAGTGTAGGCATGTGTCATTTTTAATATGTTGCATGTTGATCTAAATGATTCCACATAGAATTCACATAAAATATACAGATGCTATCAAATGTTTTTTATTTTGAAATAATATGGTAGATATATATATTTATGTAATAAACTATGCTACCCGTTTAATAGTGTGTTTTTCAATTGTCATTTATAAACATACGAGAGGACGCGCAAAGCACGTTTAATATTCTAGTATCCATTGATAGAAGCATCTAAACTTCAAGACAAGCATTATCCTCGTTGGAAGAGATAAAAGATCAAAACAACTATCGCCTTCCTCGGGTTTGTGTGATCTAGTAGCCAACAGACAAATTTTGGGTCAACGATATGACTACGTCTTCAACCAGCAATAACCGCATCAAGGTTCCCTAAAAAGCGCACAATGGGACCATGGGACTTCTGAAGCTTATCTCAAATGGATAGAGAGAACCCAACCACATGTATTTTTGTTGATGTTGCTGCATTCACCAGAAAAGAGATGCACATACATAGCTCTTGCATAATTTCTGTAACTACTGAAAACTTTAGAAATGCCGAAACATAGTTCATCTACAAGTAGGCGGCAAGGTCATTGGTTTCTATCTTGTTCCATTTCTAAGACTCTTCGTACCTACAAGCAACATATGAGGTGTTTCGTTTTTTGCATCAAAATGTGACCAAGCTTGGCCAAGATAAAAAATTGGGCTATTTTGACTAATTTTAGCCATCATTTAGTCATGCCTTAAATTTGGCTTGGTAAATGGTAATCCCTCCTATTCGACCACTGCGTGATTCAGTTTGATGGCTAATTTTTTTGTGAAGCTAAATTTTATCGCAAAATTGCATCAAGGCCGGTCGAGCTACTCCAACAAGACCCATACTCAAGCCCCTACTTAAAAAATAGAAACCGACGGCCAAAAACCTCACTCCAGCAGGGACCCTACTCGAGTCCCTACTCTAGACACGCCCCTATTTTTTTTCCTTTGCCCTTTGTGCCAGGGGTGTGGAGTAGAGAGGCTACTACTTGCTTTTTCTCTACTCTACACATTCTCTATCTTCCATCCCACACCGCTCCTCCATGGTAACCACACCAAGGCCGGCCTCCATCGTCGCCCCGGGATATGTCATCGACGTCCCCAAGCTCGAGCTCTGCTACATCGAGCTTAGGATCTGCCACCGTGAAGCTCGAGCGGATTCACCGAATCCGCCCCTACCCCGGCCCGAGACCAATCTCCGTCGCGCGCGCCACGCGTAGTATGTGATAAACAAAGTAGGGACCGAGGAGTAGAGAGCTATTACTGGAGTTATGGGTAAAACAAGTAGAAGCTATTGCTATTGCTAGACAACAAATTTAGAAGAAAACGAAACATGACCTGAAAACAAATCACACTCACTCTTGGGCCGTCGGATACTGAAACCCAACCCATTCTGTATTACGGCCCTGATCGTGCCATGGCGCATGTGCCGTGTCCCAGTTGTGCCTCTGCCCTCGCATCCAACCGTCCGATGACGGCAAAGCAGGTGATCTGCTTAGCCACCACGAGGCGGGCCCCACACCCCGCGTTCTCTTCTAACGTTCGAACATTCAAACTAGCAGCGGATCGCGGGGAGGTATTATGAGAAGGGACTAGAGCAGAGGGGCGAGAGAGAGGGGGGGGGGGGGGGGGGGGGGGGGGGGCTGGGGCAGAAACGGCGGCGGCGGCGGCGGCCATGGATTTCCACGCCCTCTCACGCCGCGAGCTCCAGGCGCTGAGCAAGCGCAACTCCATCCGCGCCAACATGTCCAACGCGGCCATGGCGGACGCGCTCCGGTCCCTCCCCTCGGTGAGCACCTTCCGAATCCCTCTCCCTTTCGGTGAATCTCTGCGGGATCTAT
Source organism: Echinochloa phyllopogon (assembly GCA_033239725.1). NCBI lineage: Eukaryota > Viridiplantae > Streptophyta > Magnoliopsida > Poales > Poaceae > Echinochloa > Echinochloa phyllopogon. Next base: position 30,160,740 of record BTCW01000014.1, on the reverse strand, counting down.
TCTTGTGCGCGTGCGTGATGCGTTGTGGAACCAGTGGGGATGGTCAAATTTATACGCGTGGTGGTTGGTTGTTGTGCGGTTAGGTGGACGGGATCGACGATATCGGGAGGACGGCGCCGCCGCCGATGTCGGCGATAAAGTCGGTGGAGGAAGTGATTATCCAGGAGGAGAAGACAGACAGGAGCCTGATCCCCGCCGGCGGCCGGACGCGATCCAAGGCAAGGATGGTCGCGGCGGATAAGATGGAGCAGGATGTGCCAGACCAAGCCACCTTGCAGGGATGCCAGAGGACGGGGGCACCGGAGGCCGTGGCTCCTGTAGAGGCGGAAGAGGTGGTCGCGGAGGAGCAGGGACACGGGTGCCCGCTTCCCCACGGTGGCCGTGCGCGGGTCAAGACAAGGAGAAGGAGGGCCGTGGAGCATACGAAGGAGGAGGCAGTGTTGGCCCCAGACACCATGCAGGGGAGCCAGAGGACAGCGGCAGTGGAGGCTTCAGTGCCAGTGGAGACAGTAGAGGTAGCCACAGGAAAGAGGAGGACGAGGAGGTCTGCAAAATTGAAGGTGAAAATGGCTTTGGATCAGAAAGAGGAGGTACCAGTGGCAGTATGGAAGGAGCAGCAAGGTGAGCAAGTTCTCGCTATTGCTGAATAATTTGGATTGCTTGAATGTAGGCTTCTGTAATCTGCCAGAAAGAGTCCTTCATTTATCATAATTTGAAATGGTAAATTTGCTACTGTTGGCAAACAGTCTGATGCTAATTTCTGAATGTGCAGCTGAATCTTCTAATGTGGGCATTGGGTCTGCAGTAGTTTCAGATAAGAGCTGTGATGATCCCAAAGAGTATGAAGTGCTCACGGTGGTGGCCGAAGAGGTCATGAAAGGTCAGAACGTGACAAGGAGACCTGAATCACATGAGACCGAGGAGGAGGTGCCAGCACCAGCCATCCTGCGGCGGAGCCAGAGGACTGCAGCGCCTGTTGAGGCAGAAGAGGTGACCATGGCAAAGAAAAGGACGAGAAGGTCCACAAGATCTAAGGTGACGGCAGCAGCACAGAACGGGCAGAAAGGTGCTGACAAGTTCCCAGTTTTACTTCTTAACTTTGATGCTGATTTTGATGCTGATTTCCTGTCCCTCGATTGCTGTAATTTCAAATTGTAGCCTTGATATAGTTCGTGAGCAGTCCCTGATGCCAATGTCTATCTGTGCAGCTGATTCTTCTGATGTGGCAATTGGGCCAAATAAGAGCTGTGATTGTCCTAAAGAGGCTGAAGTGGCTGCCGTAGTGGAGGAAGAGGCCACAAAGCCACCTGAAGGTGGGAATGTGACAAGGATGGCAGTGACACATAAAACTGAGGAGGTGCCGGCCCCAGCCTGCTTGCAGTGGAGCCAGAAGACAGCGGTACCGGAGGCCACAGTGCCTGTGGAGGCGGAAGAGGTGGCTACAACAAAGAGGAGGAGGAGACGAGGGAGATCTAAAGTGGCTGCGACAGCCCAGAATGGGAAGAAATGTGAGGAGTTATCACCTCCCAATGAACTCATCTATTGTTCCATTGCTTCAACGCAGATTTTGAAAGTGGCTTTGGGCCCTTTGTTTCCCGTAATTTGAAATTGTAGATTCCATAATGTTTGAGGGTGGTCATTGATGATAGTGTCTGAATGTGCAGCTGATTCTTCTGATGCGGCATCCATTGGGTCTCCAGTATTAGCTTCAGATCAGAGCTGTGATGATCCTAAGGAAGAACAACTCGTTGCTGTGGTGGAGGAACAGGACACAAAGCCCAAGGAAGGTGAGATACTGAGATGTCTCCAAAATCCATATATTTGCTCTTTGCTTTTTTTCTCTCTCTCTACTTTGTGATTTTCCAAACTGTGTGCTTTGATGAACCTCTTTTCTCAACTAATTGTGCATGCTTCTTTGTCAGCAATTGTTGAAGAACAGGAGCAAACGAGTACTCTTCACAAGTCTTCTTCCATGGCAAAAGTAGAGGATCCAGCAACCATAAGCATCCTGTCCAAGGTGGAATCCGCAGATATTCCTGATAAGACAGCGGCTGCCAATTACAAGGCCATCAAGGAAGATGGTTTCACTGTCACTGGTGAGGTTGATCAGCGTAGTCTTCTTGTCAATACTCTGGACAGATTTGCAAAGCCTATACCTATGCACGAGTTCACGGTCAAGGAGGAGAAGAAAGATGGTGAATGTTGGTGGATGCTTATGTAATTTATAAGCAGAAGTAGCTGTAGGGCACCAAGGCCCTGTCAGTAGCTGCTGACAGCCATCAAATTATATGATCCTGTAATGGAGTTCATGCAAATATCTATCATCAAGATTGGAAGGGATAGATTAAGTTACCAATGCTTTTGCATTCCTCCAAAGAAAATCTGGAACTTGAAACTAGTATAGTCCTTGTTGATTACAACTGAAACAAGAATGTTTCAAAACAAAGCTATGATGGCAAAGTCACAAGCCCATAATCAAATAGCACGAACAAAGCTCTGATTGCAAAAGACAAGTCTAATAGATTAAAAAGGGAAATAAAGATCCTGAAAGCGTGAACAAATTGTTTATACTGAAGCACGAGACAAAATGATTATGGACATGTACTTTTTTTTCTTTCTGAAGCATAACTTTTTGTCTGTTTGGTCAAGCATTCACTTGTAAATGATTTCCCTGTCATGATCTGCCGTTGTTATGAATGAAATGACAAATTGTCTAGTCAATAAAAGGTTGAATTTCTTTAAGTTTTCAAGGCTGCACATGCCAGGAAACAAGAACACTGTTGTACTCTGTTCTTTTTACTGAGCACATTTTAAGCAGTTTCGTTCCTGACACTGTTGGATATAAACTGGCAACCACTCTGATAATCTGGTAGATTGGGTCTCAAGTCATAAGATGTATATATCTTGGCACCTACATTGTTATTTTAGCACTATTATATTCAGTGTTCATTATAATTCTATATGAGTAATATGACTTGACAGAACATAATGATTTGATGATCTGGTGGGGTGATATCTTAGATTGGCTCAGTCTCTAGTGAAAGTAGAGAGAATTGCGTGGAACAATAGATTGGATTGATTGAGGGATTTTTGTACATATATATATAGGGAGAGGAGATCAGGGGCTTATAGAAACAGAACCCAACACGATCTCCTCATATCCCTCTATCCATATATAGACAGGGGGGCTGGCCGGCTATACCAAGGCCCAAGCCCACCTAATACACACATATAACACAAATACATTCTAACAGCCCCCCTCCAGTCGAAATGTCGATGCAGCGAACATTGAGACCGGAACGAAACTCCATGAAGATAGAGGAAGGCAATCCCTTGGTGAATATGTCGGCAAACTGGAAAGTTGTCGGCACATGAAGAACACGAATGTCACCAAGTGCAACCTTCTCTCGAACGAAGTGAAGATCAATCTCAACATGCTTCGTACGCTGATGCTGAATAGGGTTGGAAAACATGTACACAGTGTTGATGTTGTCACAATATACCAATACGGATCGGCAAAAGGGTGGGTGCAGCTCAAGGAGTTGACGAAGCCAAGTAGCCTCCAACCGCGTTGGCAACTGCACGATATTCAGCTTCAGCACTAGAGTGGGAGACAGTGGTTTGTCGCTTAGAAGACCAAGACACAAGATTGTCACAAAGGAAGACCGCATAGCCTGAAGTAGACTTGCGAGTATCAGGACAACCAGCCCAATCAGCATCTGAATAAACCACAAGCTCCGACTGAGAAGAAGGACGCACAGTCAAACCAAAATCAACAGATCCCTTGACATAGCGCAAGATGCGCTTAAGAGCAGCAAGATGCAGTTCTCAAGGATCATGCATGTGAAGGCAAACTTGTTGGACAGCATAGGCAATAGCAGGACGGGTGAAAGTGAGATATTGTAGCGCGCTGACAAGACTCCGAAAATCTGAAGGATCAGCAAGTGGTGCACCATCAGCAGACAACTTCGGATTTAAATCAACTGGAGTAGTGCAAGGCTTGCAATCTATCATGCCAGCTCGAGCAAGAATGTCCAACATATACTGCTTCTGAGATAGAAAAAGACCACCATCGGAGTGTTTTACGTGCATGCCCAAAAATGATGTAATTTACCGAGGCCTTCATTGAAAATTCCTGCTGCAGAGCATCAATGATGCACCGAGGAAGAGCTGTAGACGAGGCAGTAAGCACAATATCATCGACATAGAGCAGGAGGTAGGTAGTCTCAGGCCCATGGTGAAAAACAAACATAGATGTATCTGCTTAGTCTCCACAAAGCCAAGCTGAAGCAGATAACTGGCAAAACGATTGTACCAAGCACGGGGCGCCTGCTTCAATCCATAGAGAGATTTATTCAGGCGACACACAAAATCCGGATGAGCGGAGTCCTCAAAACCTGTGGGTTGAGTATAGAAAACCGTTTCGAAAAGAGTACTATGAAGAAATGCATTCTTAACATCAAGCTGATGAATGGGCCAGCTTCGAGAGACAGCCAAGGAGAGAATCGTCTGAACTATCGCAGATTTCACCACGGGACTGAAAGTCTCATCATAATCAATGCTAGGACGCTGAGTAAACCCGCGCAAAACCCAACGAGCTTTGTAATGCTCTAGGGAACCATCTGCCTTGAACTTGTGCTTGAATACCTATTTACCAGTGACCACATTGGACTAAGGAGGTCGAGGAACCATATCCCATGTGTTGTTGAACAGAAGGGCGTCGAACTCTTCCTACATAGCAGCTCGCCAATTAGAATCAGCAACGGCAGCTCGAAAACTCCGCGGGGTAGGAGACAACGGAGAGGCGTGGTAGAGAGCGGGCTGTTGGAAACCAGCCTTTCCACGCGCAGTCATCCGGTGCTGATTTGAAAGAAACAGGAACAACACCATGAGGAAGCTGCAGTGGCGCAGGGGGGGGGGGGGGTGGGACAACAGGACCTGGCGCAGCAGGAGGCGGCACAGGTGCAGCAAGAGCACGCCGAGAGTAGACAAAACTTCCCCAACATCCAGCAGGCGCAGGAGGCGGCGCAGGGGCTGGAACAGGAGCGCAACTGGTGCAGATAAGACCACTCCAACGTCCAGGTGGCGAACACACAGCAGGCCTGACCGGAGCAGAGCTACAACGGTCAGATGGTGAGCTGCCAGCCGAAGCAGAGCTACCACGGCCAGCAGAAGGAGTCAGCCCGTCTGGAGTAAAGCTTCAACAGCTGGGCGAAGCGGAGACAGTGCTGGCCGGAGTAAAACTCCCACGGCCAACAGGCGAAGATGCTGATCCCGGGCCCACACGTGGCAGTGCAGCGAAAACTCCAGGACCTGTAGAGGACAATGACCATGACAGCGCTATGGGAGCGGGCACGACGTCAGTATAATCCAAAAAATCAAAGTCGGCACGTGTGGGTGGAGAAGGAGTCCCAGAGAATGAAAGGAGGACTCCTCGAAGATCACATGGCACGAGATGATGACGTGATTAGTGTGGCGATCGAGACAAATGTATCCCTTGTGACGAGGGGAGTAGCCAAGAAACACACACGGACTAGATCGCGGGGCGAGCTTACGAGGAGCAGTGGTGGATAGGTTGGGCCGCAGCGCCAACGTGGGCCTCTTGTTCTTCAGCCTGGCCTGGCCTGCAGCAGCACCTTGGGCTTCTTCGACGCGGTTTATTTTAGGATAAATAAACTACCTTTCAAAATAAATATTCAATACAGTGTAGCCTAGTGGTGATGCAGTAAATTTTAACTATGGTTGGTCACGGATTCGAATCTTGCTTGATTGATTTTTTTTCGTCTGGGCAGATTTGTAGCCGGCGGTGGGATCGTCCTTGCAACGGACATGCATGCTATGGATAACATAGTTTTTTTTTGGAAATAAATTTTTAATATTTATGACAAACATATATCATCCTATTTATTCTCATAATAAGATACTAAAGCATGTTATGACGATTTTGAGTTGCCCTTAGTGACGAAGATTACAATTTCGTCACTAACTTTGATGGTCTCCAAAAAAACGTCATAAACATAATGATTTAATGACGAATATCTCTATTGTCATTGCATATTTGTCATAAAAGGTAACATGTCTTGTAGTGTCCGATCGGATCCATCGACTATCCGATTGAGTTCTCCTCCCGTTGAATCGAGCGCTTACTTTCTTCTCTTATTTTCTACACGGCACCATGGGTCGCTCCTCATAGCGGCAGGCGGCTGTTGCTCGCGGTGCTGGTCTCGCTCCTCCACGCCGCGCCAGCACTCGCACCGACAGCTTGAACAGGTTCAGGTGCGGGCATCCTTGATCTATCGAGCTAGGGGGCACCGCGACATGAGGGTCATGGTCGTTGTCGCAGTAGGGCCCGCCCCCTCCGACCAGATCGACACCTCGGCCGAAGGAACTCTGAGTTGAGCTCGCGGTGGCGCAACAGATCAGCTCCGGTGAGCTCCCGGTGGTGGCGGGAATAACAACAGCCGCGCGTGAGATGGAGGGAGAAGGAGAGGAGAGGAGAGGAGAGGAGAGGAGAGGAGATGAGAGGAGAGGAGAGGAGAGAGAAAATATTTTTTATTGCTTATGGTCACACCGTAAGCTTACGGTGCACCTTAGCTTTTCTCCAAAAAGGTGCGACTCCACAATGGTTGTGGCCCAAAAACAGTGTCGCATTTATTGTCTAATGCTAACTTTATCAGTACATTGTGGCTGCCTAAGGTTGGAGGCCTGTGATCAACCCAATATTCTTATCCCTAAATATGTAACCTACTTGCAAAGAAAGCCCTAGCGCATCACGCGTGTATTGAATATAGAGCCCAAGTCCTGAACCCACTCTAGCACAGGTCAACCACATAGAACAATATTGGGATCATTGAGATCAAGAAGTGCAGAAGATTGGTTACATTAAGGTTGGTTCTGACTAAATGTACTCAAAACATTTCACGAAGGTACACCGGCTTGATTGGAGATCATCGGCATTGTATCCTGTGAACAAACATGGGAAAGAGCAGAGGAGGATTTGGGGTTTATATGTATTGTGGCCATAGTTACATCAGTGAAGCTAACTCACACTACGTGAAAACCAAAGGTAGGTAACACGACCTTAGTAACGAACATACATCATCCGTTACAAAAACAAACAACGGTAACGGACGTCATCAGTACCCGTTACGTATAAAGCTACTCTGACCGTGCCAGACCTGGTCAACAACGAGGACCGTTACCGATGACAAGACAATGGTAACGGTCGTGAACCAAGTCTGGATCGTCGGTAATGGTCATTTCTTGGCCATTACATATTGTTTGTAACGGTCATGAACCACGCCCGTTACCAATGATATCAGTAACGGTCCAATGTCCGTATCTTCGGTAACAGTCGTTTTATTAGCCGTTACATAAATTTTATTAGTAGTAATGGATCTGGTTTACGCCTGTTACCAATATTGCTCCTCACTTATTGCGAGCGCCCATGAGCTGTGCTGTCAACACAGTCTCTATTCGCTGTTGTTGCCGGACAGTAGCTGGCGATTTGTGGGTGATTTTTACCATTATTTTAATTTGGTTTGGATTTGCAAATTCTGGCCAACAAGGTTTGTATTTCCCCCACCGAACCCCCCTTTTCCTCCTCCTCATCCCTCTCCTTTTTGAATTTTGATTCATTATAGAAAAAGTTGAATGCCACATATTTATGTCATGTTTTGGTAGAAAAAGGTTGGTAGATGTAAGATTTGGTTGTATGAATGCTTGATCTAGTATGTACTGATGCAGATATGCTAGTTTGAGGGTTTGAGTATGTCTAAGACAGTTATGCTCGATTTTTTCTATATCGTGGATAGAAGTTGGATGTACTAGAAGCCAAGATGTTGGAAAGAATATTTGCATGGGATACATGATTTTCTTGCTGATGCAAAGGCGGATATGATAAACAGAGGGGTACCGACAATCTATTTCCCATGTTTCAATTGCAATAAGGAAAAGAAGTTCGCCCAATGTGATAATATTTTCACACATTTAGTCACACGTGGGTTCAAAAAGAAGTATACATGTTGGAACAAACATGGTGAGGAAAGCTATAATGAAGGTGAAGCGGGATGTCTTAATGAAGGCGAAGAACAAGGCCCTAACAATGGTGAAACAAGATGCATTAACGAAGTTGACAATGATGGCCATGGAGGGGTTGAGGATGAAGCATTCAGACCCTTTTTTATGCAATCCAAAGGTATCAACGAGCGGGACATACTAGGCTTCAATAATGTTGATGTCACGATTCGTGTGGACAATTTGGATCATATGGTGAGGGATGCTGAGCAGCAAGGTGTGTACTCAGCTACTGAGTTAACTAGACTGAAGTAGTTTGTCCAAGATTCCAAGAAGTCGCGCTATCCTAGTTGTGAAAGGTATTCACGTCTATCTAGTGATCTCAAGCTTCTACAGCTGAAGGCAGCTCATGGTTGGACAAATTGGAGTTTCAAGGAACTATTGGTTTTGATCAAGGACATTCTACCGGAGGGGAACCTTGTGGCGGAATCTGTTTACAAGGCTAAGAAGATAATTTGTTCTTTGGGATTGGAAATAGAGAAAATACATGCATGTAAGAATAGTTGTGTTCTTTTCCGTGGAGAATACAAAAATTTGGATAATTGTCCTAAATGTGGTATATCATGGTAAAAACGTACAAGGGAAGATACTGATCCTGAGAAGAGTCACAGAGGGGCTCCTATGAGAGTGGCATGGTATTTTCCTACCATTTCCCGCTTGAAACGCATGTTTTCCACTAGAAAGGAGGCCAGCATTGGCACAAGGAAGGTTACAAGAAAGACGGTATGATGCGGCACCCCGCAGATGCTGCTCAATGGGCACACTTCAATGCCCACTATCAATGGTTCGCTGATGATTGCAGAAATATTAGGTTTGCTATGAGCATAGATGACGTCAATCCATTCGGTAACCAAAGTTCCACACACAGTACCTCGTCTGTTGTATTGTCGATTTACAATCTTCCGCCATAGCTTTGAAAGTAACAAAAATATATGATGATGTCGATCTTAATATCAGGACCAAAGCAACCTAGTGACAAAATTAATGTATATTTTAAGCCACTCATTGATGATCTTAAGATACTTTGGAGTCCTGGTGTGGATGTTTGGGATGAGTTTGAGCGTAAGGAATTTCGCTTGCAAGACATGTTGTTCACAACCATCAATGATATTCTAGCTCATCATAACATGTCAGGCCAGAGTAAAAGAAACGGTGAAGCTTGCCCCCACTGCTTGGATGATACATGCACTTTGTGGATGAGAAACTCGAAGAAATTCAGGTATATGGGGCATCGATGTTTCCTTCCCAAGAAACATGCATATCGGAACATGGAATATGAATTCAATGGAGAAAAGGAGACACTGACAACCCCTCAACATGTTTCTAGAATAGAGATCCACCAGCAGGTCGAAGGCATCCCAACTATCGAGGAGCTACCACCAAAGCAGGCGCTTGGCAAGTGAAAACGAGATGATGAAGGAGAAGAATTAGGGATCTAGAATAAGAAATCAATACTATGGGAGCTAGAGTACTGGGAAGTATTAGATGTTCAACACTCAGTTGACAACATGCAATTAAAGAAGAATATATGTAAGAGCCTCTATGGAACTTTGCTACAATAGAGGGGAAAAGGAAAGGATCATGAAAATGCAAGGGCTGATCTTGAAGAGATGGTCATTAGATCGGAGCTTTATGCAAATGAAACTGAATCTGGTACTGACCTTCCTGTAGCAGCTACGACACTGTCAAAGAGGGAGAAACAAGAGTTTTGTGATTTTTTGCATGATTTGAATGTACCATCAGGTTACGCATCCAATTTCAAAAGGCTAGTGTCGGTGAAAGACATGAAACTAAATTTTCACATGATGAAGTCTCATGATGGCCATGTGTTGATGACAACTCTGTTTCCTGTAGCAATTAGAGGTATCCTACCAGTCCTGGCTCGTGAATGAGCTTGTGTTTTTTCTTCAATGCTATAGAACAAAGGATACTTGATGAAATTTCGCTACTGGACCTAGAGAAAAGGCAATATGAGACATTATGTCTTCTGGAGGCTACTTTCCCTCCATCCTTTTTTGATCTGATGGTCCATCTCATCGCACATCTAGTGAAGGAGATATTCTTCCTTGGTCCATATGAGAGGTTTTATGGCTTCCTTAAATCATTGGTACATAATCGATCATTTCCAGAGGGATGCATTGTTCGTGGCTATGGAACATCAGAAACGGATGGGTGGGCCACTAGATATATTGACCTCGAAAACCCCATTGGTGTGCCTCGCTCACGCCATGAAGGGAGGCTAGCAGGTGTTGGGACTTCGGATAAAAAGGCATTAACTCTGAGATGGGATGCATTCGAAAAAGCTCATTTTCTTGTACTAAACAGACCAGTGCAGTTGCACCGTATGTCGAGGAGCACGTGCAACGGCTCCATGAGGAGGGCGTTGGTTTTCCCAACCGGAAAGAATTTTAGCAAGAAAGCGCTAGTGCATTTATCCCAGGTATCTATTGCTTCGCGGTTAGCATAAAACCATTGTTTCGCCTTACCTAATAATGAGAATGGAAATAAACGAAGGCGAATGGCATCGATACTTACTCCGCGGATGGTGAAGGTGTTGCAAATCTCTAGGAAATTCTGGAGATGAGCATTGGCATCTTCGTGTGGCTTGCCGCAGAATGGGCTAGCCTGTACCATGTTGATGAGGGCTGGCTTCAGCTCGAAGTTACCATCTCCGACTGGCGGAGCTGGTCCGACACGTATGTTCTCGCTTGATGGAGCGGAGAACTCACGGATCGTCTTGGTTGCCATCCTCGATGTAGCCAGGTCAATGACGGGAAGGACTGGGTTCGTCGGAAGGAGCTGCTTCTGAGGAGGTACAACACGGGGTCGTACTGTCCTCACAAGTGACTCTGGATTTTCTTGGAAGTTTGACGGTAATTGGAAACCAGTCATGCACTGCTCTGTTCCACAAAGACCAACGAACAGAGCAAGGATAAACCCGCTTGAGTAGCGGTACTCAACTAAGATAGCTCAAGATAAAAATTCAAAAGTAATCTAGCCAAAGACTTCCCCGACAACGGCGCCAGAAATGCTTGTTGGCACTTCTTACGATCCAATATCAGAATTGAGAGTCCTGGTACTGGGGTAAGGAGTGTTACAGTGGTTTTCCTTATGGCTTAGTAAAATATAGAAATATTCTGCAAGCGCACAGAATCACCGCTGTAGCACTTCACCTGGGAGTATCCTGAGGTATCGTAATTTATATTTCCGCAGGGAAGCTTTGGCAAGATTGCTAGTGAACAGATATTCGAGACTATCAGAGAAGGGTACACAACTAAACAAGACAAGGGATAACGGTATTGGATAGGAGTGGATATACCGGACACACAGCTCAAGGGATACTCAGGTAAGGGAGAGAAGAGATAGATAGCTGGGAGGACAACGAGAAGAGATAGAGGACTCCTGGATTCTTTATCTACCTATGTCACTCTAGCTTAGAGATACAGCGGCTACAGAGCCAGCACTAGGAGATCTGGAATAACTCTAATGTCTTAGCTTCGGGACAAGGGAACCGGTGAACACACAGAAAGGGATGAGAAGGGGTGCCACTATTTCCCAACTGGGGAATCCTACGGACCGGAACTAACGTGATGGGCTATGAAGACCGAAAGGGCTGTCACCACCTCCCGGCTACCACCTCCGTTGCGACGGGAATAAACTAAGGCCACTGACTAGCCTAGGAACCACTCCTACACTAGGCAACGACTACTTACTCTGCTAGCAAGAGCAAGCAACCTTGTCAAAACTCTTGGTGACAATTCACCTCCAGTATCAAGCAAGATCGAAGAACCAGCCAAGACAAAGACTTAAACAAGACTACAAGCACTAGAACTATAACTGACTATAGTCTAAACAAGATATATTTGCTACTAGAATAAAGTAGAAGCAAGATATAGGCAAAGTGATAAAGATAACTATATTGATACTCAATGTCTTACAAAAGGAAAAGTAAAAGATACAAGAGCTAATACTAGAGCTTCTGAAGACGACTCCGGAACCTCCGAGGCATAGCTCGACTCAACTCTAACTCCCAACTAAACTATCCTAACTCTACTAGAATGAAAGTGGAAATGAGCTCCTTGGCTTGGTGTGTGTTACAAGTGTGAAATGGCTCTGCATTTATAGGAGTCCGAGGCGGTTGAGGCAGGGTAGCGGCCAAGGAAGCTAGGGGGGTACCCCCTGGGATTTCGGGCGAGGGGAGGCGGTTCGGCCGAACAGGTCGGTTCGGCCGAACCGACCATCCCACCGTCCTTGCATCCAACGGCTGTGGGCAGCTCCCTGGAGGCGGTTACGTGCTGGGCGCGGTTCGGCCGAAGGGCCTGGTTCGGCCGAACTGGGCCTGGCCCGTGGCCGGCCTCCCCAGCACCGCCTCTGCTCTGTGGGCCTTCTGGGCTGCCTCCTGGTGATTGGCTTTGTGTGTTTATGGCCCAGAGGTGATGTGGTCGTGTCCCGGGAAGAGATGGCTGCCGTCCTCATGTCATTTGTCGTGTTCATTTGGCGCTCGTTGATGTGGACGACTCCCGGTGGCATGCACGGCTAAGGGGGATAACCGGCCGAACGGAGTCGTTCGGCCGATTCGGTCATTTTCGGCCCCAATAGCGCGTATTTGTCGTAGTTGTACTTGCACAAGTGACACTCACCAAAACTCATGGAACTTTATTAGAAATAAAACCTAAGTACATGGAATGTTGCATAAAACCTCATTTATTCCCGAGTATTGGTGGTCGGATTTGGGCTGTAACGACCGCCAACAAGCTCCCCCAAGCTTAGCTCTTTGCTCGTCCTCGAGCAAAGATATAAACTTAGGCTCGGTGGATCAGGAGTTGCTACAATGTCATTTCTTTTGCAGGTAACTTTATAAACAACTAGTCTTCAAAAATACTTGAATCATAGGCAAAGTTTCAAATCACCTTTTTGCCTATGGGGCTTATAGCAATCTCCTTATCTTGGGCGGTTGAAAGGGCGAATAGTTTAAACTCAATCTTATTCCACTCTACTCTGTTCAGGATCCCATCTCGGAATTTTTCACAAGTTTTGAAAACTACAAATTGTTCCTCATTGGCACACTCAATCACTCAAGTGTATTTGAATCCTCACCAAAGGCTTGTGCCTTCTTTTTCATCCTAACATCTAATATGGCTTTTTGTGTGGCTCAGGGACAAAGGATGAAGGCATGCATGCATCTTATATTTTGCTAAGTCAAAGACCGGATCTCAGAGGAGACAAATCACATCTTAAGATCGAGACGTGCAAGTGTGTGGATATGAATGGAGTGGAATATGGTGGAATGGTGGAATGGAATATGGTGGAATGGTGGAGTGGAATATGGTGGAACTCCTTGGATGAAACTCCCTCTCCTTGATTTATTTTTGAGAACATGGGCTATCTTTTATTCTCATATTTTTGCCATGCCACTTGGCATGCTTTTCTTTTTCTCTTTCTTTTTGCCATGCTCTTTTGCATGCTTTTCTTTTTCTCTTATTTTTGCCATGCTTCTTTGGCATGCTTTTCTTTTTGCATAGCCCATGTCTCTATCAAGAATATTTGTAGAGGGAAATCATAGAACATGGAGGATTTATTTTTGTGGATGGATGATGGAAAATGTTTGCTAACTCCCAGTGTAGGAATTGCAAGTGAGAGGTGGTGAGTGTACGTGGGTCTCGATCTTTAAGAATATGAAAGCTTCACTCAAAGGTCACAACAATTTGACAAAGCTCACTAAGATAACAAGCAGCATATGAGTAGAAATTTTCAACTAAGCTTATCATATGGCTCTGGTAGGTATTTTGACCAATGAGGAACTTATTTCATTTTGAAAGCATAAATTTCCGAGATTTTCCCCGTACTAAAAGCAGAATAGAATTTAACCAAACTCTCACTATATCAATCCGCACAACAGCTTAGACTTGGAATAAAGCAAGTGCTCCCACAAGGTTTTCAGGATCATTTTTACTCATGCCAAATAACTCAAGCACAATCTAGCAACTAGTTGAAGCAAAGTACTTGCAAAATTAATGACAGAGCAACTATTCATCATTTCCAAGGTGAGAGGCATATGATTCATTCCATGCATAGTTGGGAGTTATTTTATTCAAGGGAAATATTGTTTAAGGGAAATATTTTGGTATTTTCATTTTTTTAAATGCAAATTATCATGAAGGAAAATGAAAGGGAAATTAAAAGATCAAAGTGCTGGATAAATCGGGACATACCTGGTGGGGGTCCTCCCCCAAGCTTGGACTTTCACTGGTAGGGGTTGAGACTTGAGAGGTACTGGCTCAGCTGTTCCGCTTGCTCGTGGATGTCATGCTGGATAGACGCCACCATCCCGCTATTCTCTAGATTGTACTGAGAATGGCGGGCTAGCTATGTCTTGAATCTCTCGGGTACGGTCGTCGATGAGCTCGACTCGGTCGGAGATGTAGGTCAACTCCCGGCCGTAGTCGAAGCGTGCAGACTGTGAGTATTCGGGGTAGTATGGCTGGGAGGCACTGTCGTATCCCCCTCCATACCGGCTCCCGGACCACTCAGAGTCCATGTCCTGGCCGTGGTCCCAGCGTCCTGAGGTGAAGTAGTTCGGCTCCTGATGCTACCCGGAGCCTCCTGCTCCGGACGTCCCAGCGCCGGTGTACATGTCGTAGGTGGCCTCAAAAGCGGAAGTGTGTTGGTGTGGCATTTTTGGTACATCTTCCGGCTCCTGTGAGGTGGCGAGCCCAGCATCACGCCTGGCTCGTCCCCTCGTGACGGGTCCATCACCTGCAACGCTGTGCCGAGCGGGCTCTCTCCAAGGTGGAGAGTCGTCCGACTCGGTCCTCAACTGAAGAGTTAGTTTCGGCGTGGTATGACCTTAGTGCTGCATAGGGCAAAGGAACTTCAGTTGTATATCCACGGTAAATCATTGCCAGCGTTGCGTCAGGCGTCCGCCGTATCATGTGGGCTTGCACGAAGTGCTCGGCATCCACGACGGAACGCGCTGTCTCGATGTACGTGAGCCGGGCGACTTGGAGGACGCCCAGGTGGTTAGCGAGGCGAGTGACTAGAGAAGTCATCGCCATGCTACCCGCACGAGAAATATGAGACAGCCAGTGACCAACTGTTGGCGGTCGTTACAGACCGATTTCTGACCTCCAACCAAGTATAAAACAGACATAGTGGAGACACGCACCATAGCTATAGGGCTTATCACTGACTATTTCCACAAGTTTTGGTGATTGTCCTCTATGTAGGTACAAAATGGAGAAACACGTGCTATAGGGGTCGGAAATGACCTATTCGGCCGAACGACACAATTCAGCCGGTTACCCCCCTTAGCCATACCTGACGCGGAGCACGATCGGGAGGCCATACACATCACCGACAACTGAGCAGCGACCGGACATGACATGTGGACCACTGCCACGTCGCCTCTGGGCCAAAAGAGCACGAAGAACACCAGGATAAGGCAGCCCAGAGGGTCCAGGAGGGAGAGGCGGTGCAGGGGAGCGCTGCTGGGCCAAAAACCCAGTTCGGCCGAACGGATTGGTTCGGCCGAACCAGCCCAAGGCATGTCCCCATGCAACCGACCCTGGAAACCGCCTCCCAGGGGCAAATCCAGGCCGTAGGGGCCTTGGTCGGTGCATCCACCAGTTCGGCCGAATCCTACAGTTCGGCCGAACCGGGATTTTCGCCCGAACCGACCTCCTACCGTTCCAGGGTTGCGTGGCTGCCACTGCTCTTCAAACCGACCCTGGGAACTATAAATAGAGGCCCTCCTTCACCTGCAAAACACACAACACAAGAGTAGGGTGAGCGTTGCCAAGTTCCGCCACTTGTATCAGTAGAATAGGGAGAGAGGAGAGGTGAGCGTCCCGGAGAGGAGCCGGAATGTCGGCCCCTCTTCCCGCTGTACCTCTACGGATGCGGCTCTGCTTCGAGTGACATCCGGGTCATGTATGGTAACTCTTGTATCTCTCTCTGATTAATTGAGCATTCAGTTCTTACATTTATATACTTGTCTCGTTCTTCGTTCAATGCTTAGTTGATTGGTATAACTGTATACTGGTTGCTTAGCTTGGGTGCTTATCTTGCTATAGGAGATAAGTAGTTATTGACTAGTGTAGGAGTGGTTCCTAGACTTGCCAGTAACCTTAGTTTCTGCCCGTCGCAACGGAGGTGGTAGCCGTAAGGTGGTGACAGCCCTTTCGGTCTTCGTAGTCCATCACGTTAGTTCCGGTGTCCTAGGACCCAAGGTTCAGGGTAACCGGCACCCCTTCTCATCCCTTTCTGTGTGTCGGAGGCTCTGTAGTCCCGAAGCAAGTATCTATCTGTATCTTCTGCTCTACTCAGTCAATCGGTAGAATACCCTAACCAGACCTGTACCCTCTCTACCCTCCTACCTCTTCTCTTCTCTCCTTGTTGTCGTCATCCACCTCATCCATTTCATTCATCCACTCCATCTACCTAGGACAACTTAGTTTAGGATTAGTACACTTCTCGTTCCGCGTGGAAATCGATTCCTTGGAATACTCCCGGGTGAAAGCTACATCGGTATCCGTCCGCTTGCGGATTTATTTGTAGGCCGTAAGGAGTGCCAACAAGCTTTCTGGCGCCGTTGCCGGGGAACGGTAGCTGTTCTGATTCTGAACCCAAGTTGTCCATGTATCCCACCACCATCAATATGGATTCCACTCTTACCTTACGCCAACACTCGGCTCCAACGGGCGATTGTTTGGAGCCACCACCATCATCACATCCCATATCCACACCTGGCTATGAGCTACGTCCCGGCTTCATAGCCATGGTTCGTGAGCAATCGTTCTGAGGAACGAAGGCCGAGAGTCCATACGCGCATTTGCGTGAGTTTGAGCAACTCTGCTCATACCTGACCATTGCGGGCATGACACAAGAGACACTCAAATGGAAGCTATTCCCGTTTTCACTAGCGGGAGGAGCAAAGAAATGGTACTCTCTGGCTGTCAGTACTATGGACGGGAGCTGGGAAGTTCTCAAGGAAAAATTCTGCCTAAACTTCTTCCTAGTCTCCAAGGTAGCCAGTCTCCGAGCGGAAATCATTAACTTTAAGCAATTAAAGGGAGAATCGTTAGGAGCTGCCTGGGCTCGTTTCAAGCAAATACTGGCCTCAGGACCGGACCTAAGCCTACCAGAACCTGTTGTTTTACAACACTTCAGCCTTGGCCTCTGTCCCGTAGCCACCACTTTCTTGGACTCTGCTTCTGGAGGGTCGTTCTTTCATTTGGTCCCTAGTGAAGCGAGGGTAGTCCTGGAGCGCATCCTGGACGACACTCCCTACACTGGAGTCTATGACGAACTCCCTGATGAAGAAGAGAAGCAGCCTAAACCTGAAGAGCCTGTACACCAACAATCCAAATCTATCAGCCCTTCCATTCCATCAGAACCCGATGCTCAATTCGAACCACAACCTTACTCTAGCCTGGACTACTATCCTCCACTCTACACCACTCCCTACGATTTTGACGATGGTCTATTCGATGACATCGACTGTGCCATACGTTTCCCACGGGGACAATGTGTAGAGCAAAAGGATCCACCACCCGACAAGGAAGCACTAGAATATCAAAGAGAGTACTTAGGCCGTCTCCTTGCCATCAAAAGTCGGGAATGGCTAGACGAGGCAGAAGCCTCGACCGAGGTCGTTAAAATGCCCAAGAGAATCCGAACAATATTTTGTGAAGTTATGGGCATGGACAAAGAAATCGGGTATGACCCGAGCCTTGGAATCAACATAATCTCTAGCTCTTTGGTGCGAGCTCAACTCCCCGATGAACCATGGTCATCGTCTCAGAAACATCTAAGGTTCACATCGGGAAGGATGCTCAACTGTTTAGGGATCTTGTGGGTCATACCCGTTAAGATTAATGACCCCGAACTTTTTTTGGATTTCCATATCTTTGACTTACCTGAAAATTCCACTCAGTCCATCTTTATTGGTAGGCCAATCATGAAAATCCTAGAAAATTCACCAATAAACCAGCTAGAGCTTAGGATCAGAAAAGAATTTGTCCCAGTCTCTTATTCCTATTCCTTGAGTACCCCAATAGAGACAGACCTCGATCCTGATCCAATAGAGGAAGTCATGTCAACAACTCTGGCAGACTTAGAGCAACCTTTCCTAGAAGAAGATGCCCAATTCCTTATGGAGGAAGAAGACATTCATCCTCCAATCGAGCCTAAGCCTCTTCCCTCTGGATTGAAGTGTGCTTCCCTCTTTAAGGATGAACACACTCCAGTGACCATCAGTGACCAGCTCTCTGACATTGAAACCCAACAGACTTTCATAGTCCTGGAGGAAGATCGGTCAGTCTTTGGACACTCAATCCAAGACTTCAAAGGGATTACTCCTAACCTCCATACTCATCATATCCCTATCTCATCTTACCTTGGGGTCGCTAGGAAAGTGTCACGGAGATTCATCTTTGATCGGGGAAAGACTAGAATCAAAGCCTGGAGCCATCATCTTCCCTTGTCATACCCTCTAATACGACCCTATGCCTACACCTCCTACGAGTAAAGGGGATTCGTAGTTCCTTTGGCCACACCGGGCTTTATAGGTGTTTCATCAAAAATTTCTCTCTAGTAGCCCGGTCATTGACCACTCTCCCAGCCAAAGAACCCCTCTCGTCTCTAATCAAGAGTGTTATGCTTCCTTGCAAACCCTTAAGAAAGCACTCAGCTTCGCTCCCATCATCCAGCCTCCTGACTGGAGCATCCCGCTAGAAATCCTGTGTGATGCGAGCGATTTTGCCGTAGGAGATGTTGTGGGCCAAACCAAGGACAAGAAGCATTATGCTCACTAGCCCCAGCTCAACTACGCAACCACGGAAAAGGAACTCTTAGCAACTATGTTTGTTATAGACAAATTCCGGTCCTACCAAGTTAGGGCAAAGGTCATAGTCTATTCTGACAATACGGCTCTGAAGTATTTCTTGGCCAAAAAGGATGCGAACCCAAGACTCATTCGTTGGGTCTGTCTCGGGTATAAGTCCCGTTTGATCTTTCCATCAGTGATTTTCTTACGGGGTGATACGCTCCTCAAAGACACAACACTAGAGCCGTGGTACGCCACCATAGTTGACTTCATGGTGTTAGGGTACGTCCCATCAGGTGAAAATAGAAAAAGATTGGTTTATGAGAGCAGACATCACCTATGGGACAACCCGTATCTCTTCTGGATACAAAATGGACTCAGACGATGCATGCCTGCGCCTGAGGCACATAAAACCTAGGAGAGATATCATGGAGCACCTTCTGAAGGACATTATGGAGTGTTCAGAATAAAGGTCTGGCAATATGGAGAAGCTAAGAAACTTAGCAAGAGATGCCCACACTGCCAGAAACACGGGAAAGAGATGCGAAGCCACTCACCAGTAATATTCAGTAGAAATCTTTGATGTAAGGGGAATAGACCCC
Organism: Echinochloa phyllopogon; assembly: GCA_033239725.1. Classification (NCBI taxonomy): domain Eukaryota; kingdom Viridiplantae; phylum Streptophyta; class Magnoliopsida; order Poales; family Poaceae; genus Echinochloa; species Echinochloa phyllopogon. The sequence continues at coordinate 30,141,237 of BTCW01000014.1, read as the reverse complement.
ATGGGTCCTTTCCCTAACTCAGAGAACTACGAGTTTATTCTGCTAGCCGTAGATAGCGTCTCTAACTGGGTAGAAGCCAAGCCCTATCGATCCGCAGCCACTAGGCACGCTGAGCAAATGACCCATGAAAACATCTTCCCTCGCTTTGGCGTCCCTGGGCTAGTCATAGGGGCTCCCATCTCATTGACTCCCGAAAATATCTAAGCTTGGGGTGCCGCATTTGATAGCCACACCTTCTCACCCCCAAACTAGTGGTCAAGCAGAACATCCAACACTCACATCAAGAACATTCTGCAAATAAGATCGTCAATGAGATGGGTGTGCACTAGAGAGATAGACTCCGGGCAAACTAGACCACTCTAGTTTGGGCGGACAATTCGGCCAAACCATGTTGGTTCGACCGAAGGACCCCTCTTTTGCCCCTTGAGCGTCCTTTTGGACCCTTGATCCTATCTCTATACCATATTGTCTCGAAGTCGCTAGGAAAATGTTGGGAAAGCTGCTTGTCGATCTCAAGTCAGAAACCATCCTCCAGCACTTTCCCGAACACGACCAAGTGTTCACATTTCCCAGCCGCCATCCTTGTCCAAAGACCTTTCCTCACCCAAGGGCTCCCTCTCCATGAGTATGACAAGTCCACGAACGAAGAAAGCCATAGAGGAGGGAGAAGAGAAACCCATGGTTGAAGAGCCTGAAAAAGAACTGGCACAAACATGCCAGAAGTTGAGCAACCGGGATGAGAAGGTCACTGAAGGCGAGCCTTGGCAGATGGACAAGAACACTGTCCTCTTCCAAGCATTCACAACCAAATTCAAGAGGCTCGCCAAAGCCACATGACATCTAGACCTTTACAATCCATCTATAGAGTAGAAGTCGTGTGGTTGTATCTTTTAGAGCACCATTAGTTTCAATTTATTTCCCAATTCAATTTCCCTTTGCTCAAATCATTGTTTAGGAGGTGCTCTAATTATTTCCCTTCCAACACATTTTGTTTCCAACCTTAGCTTGATGATAAAATTAGAGTTGAATGCAAAAAGAATAAAATTGTCGCTCCGGTTGGTGCATTTGAGCCAACCGGAGATTGCCCTATTTAACAGAAAGATACATGAGTACAGGCATGACATAGTGGAGGAGCAAGATGAGGACGAGCAGGCCGACCAGCTAACTCAGTACCTTTCAAGGTTGAATCCCTACCAGTGAAGAGTCCAAGCTTGGGGGAGGACCCCCATCAGGTACGATCCGAATTACTCAGCACTTTGGTCATTCAATTGAAAATACTTCCTTTGAATAAACTCCCAACCATGCATGGAATGAAACATATGCCTCTCACTTTGGAAATGATGAATAGTTGCTCTTTCATTAATTTTGCTAGTACTTTGTTGCAACTAGTTGCTTGACTATGCTTGAGTTATTTGGCATAAGTAGAAATGAACCTAAAAACCTTGTGGGAGCATATGCCTTATTCCAAGTCTAGGTTGTTGTGGGAATTGATATAGTGAGACTTTGGTTGAATTCTATTTCTGCTCTTAGTATGGTGAAAATCTCGGTTGTTTATGCTTTCAAAATTAAAACAAAGTTCCTCATTGGTCATAATACCTACCAGAGCCATATGATAGGATTAGTTCTAAACTTTCTACCATATGCTGCTTGTCATCTTAGTGAGCTTTGTCAAATTGTTGTGACCTTAGTGAGGAATCTTTCATGCTTCTAAGATCGAGATGCACATACACTCCACCTCTCACTTGCAATTCCTACTTGGGAGTTAGCAAAACCATGCCATCATCCATTCCACAAAAATAAACTTCATGTTCTCTGATTCCCTCTCCAAATATCTTTGAAGTAGAGGCATGGGCTATGCAAAAAGAAAACGAAAAGCATGCCAAGTGGCATGGCAAAAATATGAGAAAAAGAAAAGCATGCCAAAAAGGCATGGCAAAAAAAAAGGAAATAAAAGATAGCCCATGCTCTCGAAAAATAAATAAAGGTGAGGAAGAATCATTCCATGAAGTTACACCAAATTCCACTCCACATATTCCACTCCACATATTCCACACACTTGCACTTCTCGATCTAGAGTATGATTTGATTTTCCTAAGATCCGGTCTTTGACTTAGCAAAATATAAGATGCTTGTATGCCTTCATCCTTTGTCCCTGAGCCACACAAAAAGCCAAATTAGATGTTAGGATGAAAAGAAGGCAAAGCCTTTGGTAAAGATTCAAATACACTTGAGCGATTGAGTGAGCCAATGAGGAACAATCTATCTTTTCACAAAAGGGTGAAAACGCCGAGATAGGATCCTGAAAAGAGTAGAGTGGAATAAACCTAAGTTAACCTGTACATCCTTTCAACCACCCAAGATAAGGAAATTTCTATAAGCCCCATAGGTAAAATGGTGAATTATACCTTGCTAGTAATTCAAGTAAAAATTTGAGTACTAGTTGTTTATAAAGTTACCTGCAAGAGAAATGACATTGTAGCAACTCCTGATCCACCGAGCCTAAGTTTTTATCTTTGCTCGAGGATGAGCAAAGAGATAAGCTTGGGGGAGCTTGTTGGCGGTCGTTACAGACCGATTTCCGACCTCCAACCAAGTATAAAACAGACACAGTGGAGACACGCACCATAGCTATAGGGCTTATCACTGACTATTTCCACAAGTTTTGGTGATTGTCCTCTGTGTAGGTCCAAAATGGAGAAACACGTGCTATAGGGGTCGGAAATGACCTATTCGGCCGAACGGCACAATTCAGCCAGTTACCCCCCTTAGCCATACCCGACGTGGAGCACGATCGGGAGGCCGTACACATCACCGACAACTGAGCAGCGACCGGACATGACATGTGGACCACCGCCATGTCGCCTCTGGGCCAAAAGAGCATGAAGAACACCAAGATAAGGCAGCCCAGAGGGTCCAGGAGGGAGAGGCGGTGCAGGGGAGCGCTGCTGGGCCAAAAACCCAGTTCGGCCGAACGGATTGGTTCGGCCGAACAAGCCCAAGGCATGTCCCCATGCAACCGACCCTGGAAACCGCCTCCCAGGGGCAAATCTAGGCCGTAGGGGCCTTGGTCGGTGCATCCACCGGTTCGGCCGAATCCTACAGTTCGGCCGAACCGGGATTTTCGCCCGAACCGACCTCCTACCGTTCCAGGGTTGCGTGGCTGCCACTGCTCTTCAAACTGACCCTGGGAACTATAAATAGAGGCCCTCCTTCACCTGCAAAACACACAACACAAGAGTAGAGTGAGCGTTGCCAAGTTCCGCCACTTGTATCAGTAGAATAGGGAGAGAGGAGAGGTGAGCGTCCCGGAGAGGAGCCGAAGTGTCGGCCCCTCTTCCCGCTGTGCCTCTACGGATGAGGCTCTGCTTCGAGTGACATCTGGGTCATGTCTGGTAACTCTTGTATCTCTCTCTGATTAATTGAGCATTCAGTTCTTACATTTATATACTTGTCTCATTCTTCGTTCAATGCTTAGTTGATTGGTATAACTGTATACTGGTTGCTTAGCTTGGGTGCTTATCTTGCTATAGGAGATAAGTAGTTATTGACTAGTGTAGGAATGGTTCCTAGACTTGCCAGTAACCTTAGTTTCTGCCCGTCGCAACGGAGGTGGTAGCCGTAAGGTGGTGACAGCCCTTTCGGTCTTCGTAGTCCATCACGTTAGTTCCGGTGTCCTAGGACCCAAGGTTTAGGGTAACCGGCACCCCTTCTCATCCCTTTCTGTGTGTCGGAGGCTCTGTAGTCCCGAAGCAAGTATCTATCTGTATCTTCTACTCTGCTCAGTCAATCGGTAGAATACCCTTACCAGACCTGTACCCTCTCTACCCTCCTACCTCTTCTCTTCTCTCCTTGTTGTCGTCATCCACCTCATCCATTTCATTCATCCACTCCATCTACCTAGGACAACTTAGTTTAGGATTAGTACACTTCTCGTTCCCCGTGGAAATCGATACCTTGGAATACTCCTGGGTGAAAGCTACATCGGTATCCGTCCGCTTGCGGATTTATCTGTAGGCCGTAAGGAGTGCCAACACCAACCATGTCTTTCACAGGTGAATAGGGAATCTGCTTGACCATGGCAAAAAGAACCTGCAACTCGATGGTGTTGACAGGGCGCAAATCTGCCCGGGGGAATACCGTCATAGACACCCAACGATGCATGAAACGTGAAGTGGGGTTATGTATGCTGTTCGTGCATGGCGCATGACAGTTGGTATTCCCCGAAATCTTTTTCCAAAATGCCACCCGGTCAAATCTTTTAAGCGCTTTGTTCGGGTCTAAGGAACAACGGTTTGAAAATCCGAGACCCGAACTAAAATCCCCCCAAGAGCAGAAGAACTCTTGGTTGAAGAACCGAAAACGAATCCCCCCAGTTTCAGAAACCAAAGTCAAGAGGAATTCAAGGGTGAGCAGGTACGAACCTTCTTCGTTGATGTGCCAGAAATTCTCCCAGCCAACGGCTAGGAATATTTCTGTAAACTCTACGTCCATCCCCGTGTCCCTAAGCAAATCTTGCCCAAACACACGGGTGTGCTCGAACTCCTTCAGCCGAAGCTCGTTGAAGGTGTTCTGCTCCCTTTCTGTTCTAAGGTTGATGTCGCTCTCGCTCAGGAGCTGCCTGGCCGGGGGCGTGGCATGGCCCCATCCCGAGCCGACTGCTCCGTACTCATCCGTGTCCATCCGGCTCGAACCTCGAGACGGAGCTGGGGAGCTCCCAGCATCGTCCGATCGTCGGCCTAGCCGGGCGGAACGACGGAGCGACGTGAAGAACTTCGACATGATTCCTGCAAAAGGTTAGTGCAACAACAACTACCCGAAGGACTGAATATATATGGTTAACACAAGAAAATCAAGTCAGTCGTTCAAGATAGTTAATCGTTCTTGCGGGGATGAAAACCACCACAAAAGGTTAGTCGTTCTTGTGGGTGTCGGTGACCACCACAAAATCGTCCAGAAATTCAGCACAAAGATCACAACAAAAGCGAAATATTTTTGGGATTTTCTAGTGATGCAAGTGAACCACAACTTGAGCAAGAACTTGGGAAGAACTTGAGCAAGCACTAGAGCAAAGAACTTGAGAAAGAGAGAGAGCTCCTAGCATAAATTTTTAGAATGGGAGAGTGAGTGAATGGTGCAAGGAGAAGCAAGCAGCAAGGGCAGCATTTATAAGCCGAGGGGAGAGCCTTGGCCAGTTCGCCCGAAGGCTCTGGTTCGCCCGAACCAGGCCTGGTGGCCAGGGCACTCCCATGTGAGTGCAGCACTCACATGCCTTTGTTTCCACTCCAAGTTTGTGTGGCCATCAATTCACAAGGACATTTTTAGTGGATTTTAGTGGTAGGTGAGATGGAAATGTGACATGACCAAAGTTGGTTTTAGTGTAGTCACCCCCATGCTGCCATGTTTGTGATAATTGGTGAGTATGCAGCCATTTTAGTGGGGTAGACATGTTTGGTGCTAGTTGGTGGTGATGGTAAATAATTGGAGATGTTCTAGAAGGGATGAAAATGATAAAAGTTACCAATTACATCCACCCTAGGTAAAATTTCAGCATGAGTCCAATTATTTCTAACCAAGCTTGCAAAATTTTCTACTCTCTCTCAAATTAATTACTCAAGTGGTTCATTTATTTTGGAAAGGGAAACATGCAAATGCAATTGGAAATTTAAAAATTGGAAGGGAAATATGGGATACATACCGGTTTTCCTCGCGGTGAGAGCTCAACTTTTAAGTCCGTGAGCGGGACTTCTCCTGTCTTTAGTTGCTCTTGTCATCGTCCGGTCCCAGAGTGGATGACTCGGATGATGCAACCTTCTTCTGCCACATTTTCTTGTTCTTCTTCTTCGGTGTTGGTGGCGGTGGGATCGGCGTCTCTGGAGAATTCTAGAGGGCTTGTTCTTCCTCGTATTTCTTTACGAGGAAATCCATTTCTTCTGCACTTGTCGGTTTTGTCGGCTCGTTCCACTGGAGCTGCTCACCACCGAGTATTTCCAGCTCTCCATTAATGAGAGCCTTAAGGAAACACTCGGCGTTTCTCTGCTCCGGTGTGAGTGGCTCTGTCTTCTTCTCTTCCTGGGGTTGAAACTTGAAGTAACTCAACCTTCCGTCGATACGGAATGAGATTTCTCTCGCATCCATATCGATCCTAGCCCGGGTGGTGTTCAAGAATGGTCGGCCCAACACAAGGGGAAACGAATGCTCGTTCCCCGTGTCGAGGACAACAAAGTCCACAGGGACATATCGTCCCCAGATCCGGACCGGTACATTCTCGATCACCCCCTCGGGGTAGCGGATGGTTGAGTCCGCAAGCTGTACCTGGGCAGTAGTAGGTGACAAAGTAGGGTAGCATAATTTCTTAAATAATACCTTAGACATGATGTTGATGCTTGCCCCTAGATCGCAGAGTGCATCATCAATCCGATGATTCCAGATCGTGCACTGAATGATGGGCACTCCAGGATCTTCCTTCCGGTCCGGAGAGGTCTTGATGATCGCCCTTTTTGCAGCTCTCGGCAGGTAGGTCCATCTTGGTGTCAGCACTTGGATGCGTGCGACCTTCCCTGCGTGGTTAGTTCGGAAGACACTACGAGGCATCTTACCATGACTTGTAGTGACAACTTTCACAGTTTCGATGGAAGGTTCGGGTTGCCCCGGAATCTTCCCCGATTCAGTGACAGGAACAGCAGCAGCTAACTGAGCGACTTGAGTTTCTATCATTTATTAAAGCTCAGTTGACTTTTCATAGCAGAAGAAAATGATTCCATCCTAGAGTCTATGCTTTCTAGTTTTTTATCATTAGCAGCAAGCTTTTTATTGATGTTTTCAGTTATTTTCATCTGGCCAAACACAAGATCTCTAAGAGACAGCTGATTATTGAAGTTGCTGGAATTGAAATTATTACCTTGTTGAGGCCTCTCGAAAGGGAGGTTTGGGCGCGGATTCCAGCCTTGGTTGCTGTAGTTGTTCAGTCGGTACCCGTTGTTGTTGGAGTTGTTGACGTAGTGGGCATCTTCTCGCGTTTTGTGGCAGTCATTCCCCAAATGGCCAGTGTTGCCACAGACTTCGCAGGACATGCGAGCGTCCATGGCTTGCACCGTTTCTTGAGCAGGGGCCTCCAGTTTCTTCATCAGGAGGTCCATCTTGGCAGTGAGCATGTCCAGAGCTTCAACTTGGTGAACTCCTCGGGTCTTTGGTTGAGTACGGTCGTCGGACCAACCTTGGTTCTCGACCATCTTCTCTATGAGGGCCTTCGCATGACTCTCCTCAAGAGAGAAGAACGAGCCTCCAGCAGCAGCATCCAGGTACTCACGGGCAGAATTTCTCAGCCCGTGATAGAAAGTTTGGATTATGAACCAACTCTGCATACCATGGTGAGGACAAGCAGAAATATAGTCCTGGAGGCGATCCCATGCCTCCGGGACTGTTTCATCTTTTAGCTGCTGGAAACTAGCTATTTTGTTCCGGAGGGCGTTGGTTTTCCCAACCGGAAAGAATTTTAGCAAGAAAGCGCTAGTGCATTTATCCCAGGTATCTATTGCTTCGCGGTTAGCATAAAACCATTGTTTCGCCTTACCTAATAATGAGAATGGAAATAAACGAAGGCGAATGGCATCGATACTTACTCCGCGGATGGTGAAGGTGTTGCAAATCTCCAGGAAATGCTGGAGATGAGCATTGGCATCTTCGTGTGGCTTGCCGCAGAATGGGCTAGACTGTACCATGTTGATGAGGGCTGGCTTCAGCTCGAAGTTACCATCTCCGACTGGCGGAGCTGGTCCGACACGTACGTTCTCGCTTGATGGAGCGGAGAACTCACGGATCGTCTTGGTTGCCATCCTCGATGTAGCCTGGTCAATGACGGGAAGGACTGGGTTCGTCGGAAGGAGCTGCTTCTGAGGAGGTACAACACGGGGTCGTACTGTCCTCACAAGTGACTTCGGATTTTCTTGGAAGTTTGACGGTAATTGGAAACCAGTCATGCACTGCTCTGTTCCACAAAGACCAAAGAACAGAGCAAGGATAAACCCGCTTGAGTAGCGGTACTCAACTAAGATAGCTCAAGATAAAAATTCAAAAGTAATCTAGCCAAAGACTTCCCTGGCAACGGCGCCAGAAATGCTTGTTGGCACTTCTTACGATCCAATATCAGAATTGAGAGTCCTGGTACTGGGGTAAGGAGTGTTTCAGTGGTTTTCCTTATGGCTTAGTAAAATATAGAAATATTCTGCAAGCGCACAGAATCACCGCTGTAGCACTTCACCTGGGAGTATCCCGAGGTATCGTAATTTATATTTCCGCAGGGAAGCTTTGGCAAGATTGCTAGTGAACAGATATTCCAGACTATCAAAGAAGGGTACACAACTAAACAAGGCAAGGGATAACGGTATTGGATAGGAGTGGATATACCGGACACACAGCTCAAGGGATACTCAGGTAAGGGAGAGAAGAGATAGATAGCTGGGAGGACAACGAGAAGAGATAGAGGACTCCTGGATTCTTTATCTACCTATGTCACTCTAGCTTAGAGATACAGCGGCTACAAAGCCAGCACTAGGAGATCTAGAATAACTCTAATGTCTTAGCTTCGGGACAAGGGAACCGGTGAACACACAGAAAGGGATGAGAAGGGGTGCCACTATTTCCCAACTGGGGAATCCTATGGACCGGAACTAACGTGATGGGCTACGAAGAGCGAAAGGGCTGTCACCACCTCCCGGCTACCACCTCCGTTGCGACGGGAATAAACTAAGGCCACTGACTAGCCTAGGAACCACTCCTACACTAGGCAACGACTACTTACTCTGCTAGCAAGAGCAAGCAACCTTGTCAATAGTCTTGGTGACAATTCACCTCCAGTATCAAGCAAGATCGAAGAACCAGCCAAGACAAAGACTTAAACAAGACTACAAGCACTAGAACTATAACTGACTATAGTCTAAACAAGATATATTTGCTACTAGAATAAAGTAGAAGCAAGATATAGGCAAAGTGATAAAGATAACTATATTGATACTCAATGTCTTACAAAAGGAAAAGTAAAAGATACAAGAGCTAATACCAGAGCTTCTGAAGACGACTCCAGAACCTCCGATGCAAAGCTCGACTCAACTCTAACTCCCAACTAAACTATCCTAACTCTACTAGAATGAAAGTGGAAATGAGCTCCTTGGCTTGGTGTGTGTTACAAGTGTGAAATGGCTCTACATTTACAGGAGTCCGAGGCGGTTGAGGCAGGGTAGCGGCCAAGGAAGCCAGGGGGTACCCCCTGGGATTTCGGGCGAGGGGAGGCGGTTCGGCCGAACCGACCATCCCACCGTCCTTGCATCCAACGGCTGTGGGCAGCTCCCTGGAGGCGGTTACGTGCTGGGGGCGGTTCGGCCGAAGGGCCTGGTTCGGCCGAACTGGGCCTGGCCCGTGGCCGGCCTCCCCAGCACCGCCTCTGCTCTGTGGGCCTTCTGGGCTGCCTCCTGGTGATTGGCTTCGTGTGTTTATGGCCCAGAGGTGATGTGGTCGTGGCCCAGGAAGAGATGGCTGCCGTCCTCATGTCATTTGTCGTGTTCATTTGGTACTCGTTGATGTGGACGACTCCCGGTGGCATGCACGGCTAAGGGGGATAACCGGCCGAACGGAGTCGTTCGGCCGATTCGGTCATTTTCGGCCCCAATAGCACGTATTTGTCGTAGTTGTACCTGCACAAGTGACACTCACCAAAACTCGTGGAACTTTATTAGAAATAAAACCTAAGTACATGGAATGTTGCATAAAACCTCATTTATTCCCGAGTATTGGTGGTCGGATTTGAGGCTGTAACGACCGCCAACAGATGCCAAGAGCATCTACACAAACAATGGTGTTCGTGTTGATGATGTTGGCAATGACATGAATACGAATACATACTACATACGTGCCATGACTCTCCTCACATGACAAACCTCCATACCTACGAACTCACCATGTAGAAACAATCCATATCTGAAAAACAAAGAGTAAGCAAATACGATGAATTTGAGTGAATCTGATGTGTAATGATGAATTTGAGCGAATCTAATGTGTATTGATGAATTTGAGCGAATCTGATGTGTAATGATGAATTTGAGTGAATCTGATGTGTAATGATGAATTTGAACGAATCTGAGCGAGCCTGTGACATTATTCCAGTCCCTCTATGAATTAAGTGTATCACTCCCACCCTGAGCTCCAGGCGACAGCTAACAGCTCCTTTCACACTACAGGTGGGGCCTCTCTCTAGAGTGCTCCTTCACACTTCTAATGTGTAATGATGAAATTCTCTTACAGGATGAAGCAAACGGCTCCATTGGCTTCATGGGTACTCCTCTCTTCAAATACGCATCACCTGACTCTAATCAACTCCACCGCTTCCACCAAATTGGTCGTAAACAAAGCCTCCAATCTCAAGTTTGGATCCCTATTTGGATCCTAGTGCTAAAAGGGTCCAAACAAGCAATCATGTACACAAAGGCCATTCTACCTGATGAGGACATCACCACGCTGGACATACATGAGCCATCCTCATCTACAAGCTACAAGTCATCGCCATGTTGGACAATGTCTTCGGTTCGGATTCAGCCGACATGTCTGCACCAAAATGGTGATGTCTCGCTCATGTGGCGTCCTATCAAGGTGTTCTCAGATTCGTTGGAACCGTGACAATGAGATGCTTCTTTTAGTTCTGGTCCTAGCTCCAGAAGCCTCGTGGATCTTTCTGTGTGACCACAAAAAGGGACTATGTCATCTATTTTGGGCCTTTTTAAGCTTTGTATCGTGTTGGGCCTTCGGCCCATGTTGTGTACGCCCCACCCTGGTGTGCTCCCAACCCTAGCTTGCTCCTAGGATTATAAACTCAGTAGTTGCCATCGTTTAGACTTGGGATTTGCTTAAATTATTATGTCGAGAATAGTTTCATCGTCATCGGTTTGTAAAACCCCAACTCATGTGCTTAACCATTGATCTGCAGTTTGTCACTTCTTACTGAGAGTCGCGTTCTTTCAAGTTCTTGCTTGTGTTCTTCGTTTCGCTGGCAAGGATTAGCCTTCTGATGAGGTCAACCGGATTGTGACATGGTTGATAACCAGGGGAGTCGTGGTGCTAAAATTGTAGGGTTCGAGTTTGCTGACTTGAAGCTGGATCGGTGTGTCGTGCTCCGCCCACAAACGAGTTATCCTGCACCTGATGGAAGATCGGGCACCCTAGTTCCCATCAAGTGGTAATCAGAGACTTAGGTATTACTGTCAGGCTTTCTCTAATTTTGTTTTGTGCCTTCGTCCTATAGTCCAGAAAATAGCCCTACAAAATATTTATTCATCGTATTCCGCTGTGCTACTACCGCTTTTAGCCTTTGTAATTTTTGTTTTAGATTCGCTTAGTTGAGTTTGTGTTTGTGGTCAAGTCTTTTTGCTGGTTTTAGTTGTGTTTATGTTTTAGTTCAATCGCCCATTGCTGTGATTTTTGTTGCCGCCGCTATCCCATCCACCATTATCAGACTACATGTCGTGCCACCCCATTACTCGACTTGCCCTCGCTAGCCGCTTTGCGTGAACTCCTGCCGTGCAAGCCCTAGATAGATTGCGAGCCGCCTTGTCATTGCCTTGCATCGCAACCCTTCTTGGTTCATCTTGCACATCCTAGCCTCCGCCGTGCCTTCTGCCGAGTTGTGCCTCTCGAAAACCATAACTTGAGGTACCTTCCGTAAAACAGTCATAACTTTTCGCTCGGTGCTCCATTTTGGCTCAATATTTTATAGAAGAAATAAGACAAAATTTTGCACATACGATTCAACCGCTTCGCCGTTGTTGGCGATTCTCTGATTGGCCAAAAAATTCAGGAAGGTAGACTTTTTAGGCTCCTAAGTTGTTTTTAGCTTTTCAGGAAACGTGCCTGATTTTGCGTAGACCGCATCGCACCTCCAAAAAAGGTGCAAATTTTGTGGTTGGAGCTTTTAATACCCCTGTTCTAAGAAAAATATAAAAAATAGTTGAAAGAATAAGAAATCTTGATTCATAGTAGTACTAGAGGGAAATTGCTGAAAAGATTAAAAACAAGTGTAGAGAGTGCTGTTTTTGCTTGTTCTGTGAGCTTTATCCATCATTTCTTGTTCCAACTTATTGTGCTATACCTAGGACATGTCTGAGCTAGCAATTCTGACATGTACTTTGGATACTTATTGAACTTTGCTATTTTGCATTCGTTATTTGCTACTCCTTGCTACATATTTTGCATTCCCAAAGCTCCACAAACAATACTTCCTCATAGGTATCACGAACCAGCCACCGGTTGCATTGTCCCCTGCTTGCATTGGTAAAAACATGGTAAGACGTGTGAGGGTGTAGTTCCACAAAGCGAAACTGCATAGTTCCTAGGGTCTTTGTTGATAACTAACCATGCCAGACGACATTCCTGTGTTGTCTAGTCACTTGCAAGAGATGAAGAACGAACTGAAGGATTTCTTCATGAAGGAGATGATCAAGCTAACAACAGAAGTCAAAGATGCCTATCATACAATTGAGGGTGGGGAAAAACGAGTATCCACACTGACCACAAGGGTGCAGCTATTCGAGGCCAACCCTCCCAAGCCCAAAGAAGATGGTACATATGATGATGATTATCTAGATGATGATGACGACGTTATCTATGGGTCTGATGGCCAGCCTGATCTCATTAAGACCAAAGCTGAGATGTTGCATCATCGATGTCTTCACAAAAATACAACAGGTATGGGAGGTAACAGGAACCGACGTAATCAAGGTAATGATGATCCTTACGCCAAAATTAAATTTATTGTACCATCTTTTCATGGGCATTATGATGCGGAGGAATATCTGGATTGGGAGATGATAGTAGAACATAAATTTGCTTCCCACCTTGTTCCTGATCAACATAAGGTTAGACAAGCCACTAGTGACTTTAAGGATTTTGCTATAATCTGATGGCAAGAATGTGCTACTTTAAACATACAACATGGTTCTTGGGATGGGCTTAAACTAGCAATGCATGATCGATTTGTTCCTGCCTCTTATAAGTGTGATTTGTGTAAGAAGTTGCAACGTTTAGAGAAGAGAAATATGTCTGTTTAGGAATATTATGCAGAGCTGCATGGTTCAGTGCGGGGTAGTAGAGGATCTCGAGGACAAAGTGTGTTGTTTTTATGGTGGTTTTAGACGTGAAATTCAGGATATTGTTGACTATAAAGATTTTACTACCACCAACCGGTTGTTCCAGCCTGCTATGCTTGGAGAAAAAGAATTGTAGGGACAGGACAAACACACCTACATGAAGACCTTCGCGCCACCAGCAAGTACACGATCGCCACTAGCTTCCTGCATCAGCTTCTGAGGTACGCAATATGTTTGATGTGTAGGTCCAACAGAACAAGAAGCAAACTCCTATTGATAAGAGCTCATCAAGTAAATCTGCAAACATCATGTGCCACCACTACAAGGGCATGGGACATGTTATGAAGGATTGTCCAAGTACTCGTGCTTTCATCGCTACACCCGATGGTAATGGATATGTAAGTGCTAGTGACGTTGAAGATGATTTGGTTCTTACGGCTAATGTTGTTCCAGATTCGGAGGACGATGAGGGTGAGGCAATTGACTCTTTGGCCACATCGGTGGGATTTCCTAGCTTGGTTCTTGTGCAGCGTACAATGAGTTCATATGTGGAACGTGAGCTGGAGAATAAGCTCCAACACAAGAATTTGTTCCACATGTTCCTCATCGTCAAGGATTTTCGTGTGCTCACCATAATTGATTGTGGGAGTTGCAACAACCTGGTGAATTCCACATCCCTACCACTTAGAATGGTTGAACAATAGTGGTAAGGCAAAGGTAACAAAATTAGCACGTATACATTTTTCTGTTGGTTCTTATCATGATTATGCTGATTTTGATGTTGTTCCTATGCAAGCATCATCTCTTTTGTTGGGTAGACCATGAGAATTTAATAATGATACTGCACAACATGGACGAACTAATATACTTTTATGCATAAGAACAAGGAAATTTCTTTGCTTCTTTTATCGTCTTCTGATATTAGGAAACATTTTCAAGAGATTGCTGAAAATGATAAGGCTAACACTGCTAGTGTTGTATCTTCTGATAATAAACATAATGGGATTAAGTTAAAAGGAGGTGCTTTTATTGCTACTACATCCACTACTGCTGCATTAAGTGATAACCCTAATGCTCACTATGCTTGGTCGAGATGTGTCTTGCTACAAATGATTTTCTATCTCATACTTTGCATCCTGCTATCACTAACCTTTTGCAGGAGCTTGATGATGGTATGGAGTCAAGGATGACTCCAATTCAAGATGATGAGGATGATGAGGACACCACCATGCTGGACATACATGAGCCGGCCTCATCTACAATCTACAAGTCGTCGCCATGTTGGACAACGTCTTCGGTTCAGATTCAGCCGACATGTCTGCACAAAAATGGCGATATCTCCCTCATACAGCGTCCTATCAAGGTGTTCTCAGATGTGTTGGAACCGTGATGATGAGACGCTTCTTTTGGTTCTGGTCCTAGCTCCAGAAACCTCGTGGATCTTTCCTTGTGACCATGAAAATGTGTTGTGTCACCTATTTTGCTCCTTTTTGGGCTTTGTATCGTGTCGGGCCTTTGGCCCATGTTGTGGACGCCCCACCCTGGTATGCCCCCAACCCTAGCTCACCCTTAGGCTTATAAACTCAGAAGCCGCCATCGTTTAGATTTGGGTTTTGCTTAGATTATTCTGGTTTTGCTGTGATTGGTTTGTAAAACCCAAACTCGTGTGCTTAATCATTCATCTGCAGTTTATCACTTCCTACTGAGAGTTGCCTTCTTTTGAGTTCTTTGTTTCACAGGCAGGAATTAGCCTTCTTGGTGAGATCAACCGGATTGTGACACGGTTGATAACCAGTGGAGTCATGGTTCTAAGACTACAGGGTTCGAGTTTGCTGACTTGAAGCCGGATCGATGTGTCGTGCTCAGCCCAAAAAAATGGTTATCCTTCACCCGACGGAAGATCGGACACCCTAGTTCCCATCACTACCCCTCCTACACTTCCCCTTATCCAAGGAGCCCGTCTAAATAGGGTCTTGGATCCAAACAACCTATATGAATATGAGTCATCGGTAACGGGCTACATTGAAGCCCGTTACCAATCTTCATCACCGGTAACATGCTACATTGAAGCCTGCTACCAATCTTCATCACTGGTAACGGGGCTACATTGAAGCCCATTACCAATCTTCATCACCAGTCATCCCAATAGCCTGTGGCGAATGCATGGGTAACGGGCGACGTTGAAGCCCATTACCTATGTTAGATTTGGGTAACGAGCATTAATGTTGTCTGTTACCAGAACCAAACTCATAGGTAATAATGAGCAACATGGACTACCTATGTTAGTCATCGGTAACGGTCCTCCATCTACGCATGTTACCTTTGAGTTTGATATAATTTTTCACTTACTCGCGCCGCGTCTGTTTCTCCTGCTCCCGTACCCTAGATTCCAATCCTCCTCCGCGCCGCACCCGTGCCTCCTCCTCCGTGCCGCCGCCGTGCCTCCTCCTCCAAAGCACCGCCCCTCTCCCGCGCTGGGCCTTCCTCCGCGCCGGGCCTTCCTCCACACCGGGCCTCCGACGACGCGCCGTCCCTCCCCCACACCGAGCCTTTCTCCGCACCGGGCCTCCTCCGATGCGCCGCCCCTCCAACACACTGGGCCTCCTCTGATGCGCCGGGCCTCCTTCGTGCCGGGCCTCCTCCGACGCATCGTGCCTCCTCTGCAAGTGCCTTCTCCTCCGCGCCGACGCTCCTCTGACGCGTCGTGCCTCCTCCTCCACCGCCCCCATCACACGTGCCTCCTACACGCCGGCGCTTCCTCCCCGCGTGCCTCCTCCTCCTCCTCTACGCCGGTAAATAGATTTATAACACCATACTTTTCCTATTTTAGTAGAATTTGTTCATGTTTAGTAGAATTTAGAAGAATTTAATAGAAATTAGTAAAATTTTAGTGAATTTTGTTTGATTTAGTAGCAATTAATAGAATTTAGTGAATTTAGTAGAATTTAGTGAATTTAGTAGAGTTTAATGAATTTTAGTGAATTTAGTAAAGTTTAATGAATTTTAGTGCATTTTATACAATTTTAGTAGAATTTAGTAGAATTTGTTTATGTTTAGTAGAATTTAGTACAATTTCACTTACTTATTGGTTAAAATTTGTTGAATTTGTTTATGTTTAGTATTTAGTGAATTTATGCGTGTTTAACTTAATTTAGGGTTGTTTAGTTGAATTTAGCCAATTTTGTCAAATTTTAGTTGAAATCAATTGAATTTAGATGTCTACAACGAGATCATCTGGTGACAATGGGAACCCGCGCCCGGCTAGGCCTTCCCAATCATCACAAATAGCTCATAGTGGTTCTCGAGCCCGCAAGCCAAGGACACAAACCAAGTGGCCAGAAGACAAGGTCACTACCACTGGAATCAACGACCAAGGTTGGTCTGTTCCACAAGCTGCGAGGGATAGATTTGTACTGGTATGTGGGCTAATTGCTCGAGAGAGGATCTCAATAAATATAAAGCTTGAAGATTGCCAATAGCAGTGAGGAAGAGAGAGTTCTTCCCTATCCTAGAGGAAAAATTGGAGTATCCAGCAAACCTATCATCTCATGATGGCGAGAGGGCAGTTAGGGCATCTATGAAAGAGATAGCTATTTTGCACCGACACTTTTAAGTCTCATTTAAGAAGTGATTTCGTGAGGAAAGAGCTGCAACCCTTTGAGAAGCATCCCTTCCTTAAGGCACATGAGGCAAGAAATGAAAGATAAGCGAGCCTTGCACACAAATCCTCATAGGTTGGGACGTAAAGGTTATGTTAGCAAAAGGAAAGATTGGGAAGCGGAGGATGCAAAGCTAGCGGCTGAAGGGAAAGAAAATCCTTGGGTGCAATATCCTGGTAACTCAGGGCCGTATTTGTGGGCCAGGTTAGTTATAGATTCTGAATCAGGTGACGTCACATTCAATTCCCCTTCGGTGTCATCGTTAGCTGAGAGGGTAAAAACCATCACAGCGAAATCTAGCGATTGTTCTTTCTCTGTGTTGGCGGTCGTTACAGCCCAAATCCGACCACCAATACTCGGGAATAAATGAGGTTATATGCAACATTCCATGTACTTAGGTTTTATTTCTAATAAAGTTCCATGAGTTTTGGTGAGTGTCACTTGTGCAGGTACAACTACGACAAATACGCGCTATTGGGGCCGAAAATGACCGAATCGGCCGAACGACTCTGTTCGCCCGGTTACCCCCCTTAGCCGTACAGACCACCGGGAGCCGTCCACGTCACTGATGACCAAGAAAACATGATGCACGAAACGTGGACGACCGCCAACATGTCCCGAAGCACCGACACGTCAACCTGGGCCGAATCAAGACAAGTCCAAGCAGTAGAGGCCAGCCCAGTAGGGACCCAGAGCCGAAGGCGGTGTAGGGGGGCGGGCCTGGGCTCCCAGCCCAGTTCGGCCGAACTGGGGGGTTCGCCCGAACCGCCCCCAGTTGCCCAACCGACTCCAGGGGATGCATCTCGGCCGTAGGTGGCTAAGGCGGTGGATCGGGCGTTCGGCCGAACGCCAGGGTTCAGCTGAACCGACCCTCTCGGCCGAAACGGCCGGCAACCGCCTCTGCCCCCTCCCTTGGCCGTTACCCTACCTGAACGGACCCTGGAGCACTATATATAGGACCTTACACTTCACTTGTAAACACACCAAGCCAAGGAGCTCATTCCAGTAGAGTTAGGATAGTTTAGTTGGGAGTTAGAGTTGAGTCGAGCTTGCCTCGGAGGTTCCGGAGTCGTCTTCAGAAGCTCTGGTAATAGCTCTTGTATCTTTATCACTTTTCCTTTGTCATTTATATCTCGCTTCTACTTTATCCTAGTTGCAGCTATATCTTGTTTAGACTATAGTCAGTTATAGTTCTAGTGCTTGTAGTCTTGTTTAAGTCTTTGTCTTGGCTGGTTCTTCGATCTTGCTTGATACTGGAGGTGAACTGTCACCTAGAGTATTGACAAGGTTGCTTGCTCTTGCTAGCAGAGTAAGTAGTCGTAGTCTAGTGTAGGAGTGGTTCCTAGACTAGTCAGTGGCCTTAGTTTATTCCCGTCGCAACGGAGGTGGTAGCCGGGAGGTGGTGACAGCCCTTTCGGTCTTCGTATCCCATCACGTTAGTTCTGGTCCGTAGGATTCCCCAGTTGGGAAATAGTGGCACCCCTTCTCATCCCTTTCTGTGTGTTCACCGGTTCCCTTGTCCCGAAGCTAAGACATTAGAGTTATCCCAGATCTCCTAGTGCTGGTTCTGTAGCCGTTGTATCTCTAAGCTAGATTGACATAGGTAGATAAAGAATCCAGGAGTCCTCTATCTCTTCTCGTTGTCCTCCCAGCTATCTATCTCTTCTCTCCCTTACCTGAGTATCCCTTGAGCTGTGTGTCCGGTATATCCACTCCTATCCAATACCGTTATCCCTTGTCTTGTTTAGTTGTGTACCCTTCTCTGATAGTCTCGAATATCTGTTCACTAGTAATCTTGCCAAAGCTTCCCTGCGGAAATATAAATTACGATACCTCGGGATACTCCCAGTTGAAGTGCTAGAGCGGTGATTCTGTGCGCTTGCAGAATATTTCTATATTTTACTAAGCCATACGGAAAACCACTGAAACACTCCTTACCCCAGTACCAGGATTCTCAATTCTGATATTGGATCGTAAGAAGTGTCAACAAGCATTTCTGGCGCCGTTGCCGGGGAAGTCTTTGGCTAGATTACTTTTGAACTTTTATCTTGAGCTATCTTAGTTGAGTACCGCTACTCAAGCGGGTTTATCCTTGCTCTGTTCGTTGGTCTTTGTGGAATAGAGCAGTGCATGACTGGTTTCCAACTACCGTCAAACTTCCAAGAAAATCCGGAGTCACTTCTGAGGAAAGTACGACCCCGTGTTGTACCTCCTCAGAAGCAACTCCTTCCGACGAACCCAGTCCTTCCCGTCGTTGACCAGGCTACATCGAGGATGGCAACCAAGACGATCCGTGAGTTCTCCGCTCCATCAAGTGAGAACGTACGTGTCGGACCAGCTCCGCCAGTCGGAGATGGTAACTTCGAGCTGAAGCCAGCCCTCATCAACATGGTGCAGGCTAGCCCGTTCTGCGGCAAGCCACACGAAGATGCCAATGCGCATCTCCAGCATTTCCTAGAGATCTGCAACACCTTCACTATCCGCGGAGTAAGTATCGATGCCATTCGCCTTCGTTTATTTCCATTCTCATTACTAGGCAAGGCGAAACAATGGTTTTATGCTAACCGCGAAGCAATAGACACCTGGGATAAATGCACTAGCGCTTTCTTGCTAAAATTCTTTCCGGTTGGGAAAACCAACGCCCTCCGGAACAAAATAGCTAGTTTCCAGCAGCTAAAAGATGAAACAGTCCCGGAGGCATGGGATCGCCTCCAGGACTATTTCTGCTTGTCCTCACCATGGTATGTAGAGTTGGTTCATAATCCAAACTTTCTATCACGGGCTGAGAAATTCTGCCCGTGAGTACCTGGATGCTGCTACTGGAGGCTCGTTCTTCTCCCTTGAGGAGAGTCGTGCGAAGGCCCTCGTCGAGAAGATGGTCGAGAACCAAGGTTGGTCCGACGATCGGACTCAACCAAAGACTCGAGGAGTTCACCAAGTTGAAGCTCTGGACATGCTCGCTGCCAAGATGGACCTCCTGATGAAGAAACTGGAGGCCCCTGCTCAAGAAACAGTGCAAGCCATGGACGCTCGCATGACCTGCGAAGTTTGTGGCAACACTGGCCATTCGGGGAATGACTGCCCCGAAACGCGAGAAGATGCCCACTACGTCAACAACTCCAACAACAACGGGTACCGACCGAACAACTACGGCAACCAAGGCTGGAATCCGCGCCCAAACCTCCCTTTTGAGAGGCCTCAACAAGGTAACAATTTCAATTCCAGCAATTTCAATAATCAGCCGTCTCTTAGAGATCTTGTGTTTGGCCAGATGAAAATAACTGAAAACATCAATAAAAAGCTTGCTGCTAATGATAAAACACTGGAAAGCATAGACTCTAGGATGGAATCGTTTTCTTCCACCATGAAAAATCAGCTGAGCTTTAATAAAATGATAGAAACTCAAGTCGCTCAGTTAGCTGCTGCTGTTCCTGTCACTGAATCAGGGAAGATTCCGGGGCAACCCGGACCTTCCATCGAGACAGTGAAAGCCGTCACTACAAGGCATGGTAAGATGCCTCGTAGTGTCATCCGTACTAACCACACAGGGAAGGTCGCGCGTATCCAAGTGCTGACACCAAGATGGACCTACCTGCCGAGAGCTGCAAAAAGGGCGATCATCAAGACCTCTCTGTATAGGAAGGAAGATCTCGGAGTGCCCATCATTCAGTGCACGACCTGGAATCGTCGCATTGATGATGCACTCTGTGATCTGGGGGCAAGCGTCAACATCATGTCTAAGGTATTATTTAAGAAATTACGCTACCCTACTTTGTCACCTACTACTGCCCAGGTACAGCTTGCGGACTCAACCATCCGCTACTCCGAGGGGGTGATCGAGAATGTACCGGTCCGGATCTGGGGACGATATGTCCCTGTGGACTTTGTTGTCCTTGACACGGGGAACGAGCATTCGTTTCCCCTTGTGTTGGGCCGACCATTCTTGAACACCACCCGGGCTAGGATCGATATGGATGCGAGAGAAATCTCGTTCCGTATCGACGGAAGGTTGACTTACTTCAAGTTTCAACCCCGGGAAGAAAAGAAGATAGAGCCACACACACCGGAGCAGAGAAGCGCTGAGTGTTTCCTTAAGGCTCTCATTAATGGAGAGCTAGAAATACTCGGTGGTGAGCAGCTCAAGTGGAACGAGCCGACAAAACCGACAAGTGCAGAAGAAATGGATTTCCTCGTAAAGAAATTCGAGGAAGAGCAAGCCCTCTAGAATTCTCCGGAGACGCCGATCCCACCGCCACCGACACCGAAGAAGAAGAATAAGAAGATGTGGCGGAAGAAGGTTGCATCATCCGAGTCATCCACTCCGGGACCGGACGATGACAAAAGCAACTGAAGACAGGAGAAGTCCCGCTCGCGGACTTAAAAGCTGAGCTCTCGCCGCGAGGAAAACCGGTATGTATCCCATATTTCCCTTCCAATTTTTAAATTCTCAATTGCATTTGCATGTTTCCCTTTCCAAAATAAATGAACCACTTGAGTAATTAATTTGAGAGAGAGTAGAAAATTTTGCAAGCTTGGTTAGAAATAATTGGACTCATGCTGAAATTTTACCTAGGGTGGATGTAATTGGTAACTTTATCATTTTCATCCCTTCTAGAACATCTCCAATTATTTACCATCACCACCAACCAGCACCAAACATGTCTACCCCACTAAAATTGGCTGCACACTCACCAATTATCACAAACATGGCAGCATGGGGGTGACTCCACTAAAATCCACTTTGGTCATGTCAATTTTGCATCTCACCTACCACTAACTCCACTCACATGACTTAAAAATTTTGTGGCCACACATTTTGGCGTGGAATCAAAGCAAAGGAGGGGGCTGCACTCACATGGAGTGGCCAGGCCACACCTGCCCCGTTCGGCCGAACCAGGCCATTCGGCCGAACCAGGGGCCTGCCCCCCCTCGGCCTATAAATGCTGGTGCAAGCTTGTGAGCTCCTTACACACTCATTCACTCAGAAAAATTCTGCTAGGAGCACTCTAGTGTCATTTATATCTCTCTCAAGACCTTTGCTCTAGTGCTTGCTCAAGTTCTTCCCAAGTTCTCGCTCAAGTTTTGGTTCACTTGCATCACTAGAAAATCCCAAAAAAATATTTTGCTTTGGTTGTGGCCTTTGTGCTGAAATTCTGGACAATTTTGTGGTGGTCACCGACACCCTCAAGAACGACTAACCTTTCGTGGTGGTTTTCATCCCCGCAAGAATGACTAACTATCTCGAACGACTGACTTGATTTTCTTGTGCTAACCATATATATATTCAGTCCTTTTTGCAGGAATCATGTCGAAGTTCTTCACTTCGCTCCGTCGTTCCGCCCGGCTAGGCCGACGATCGGACGATGCTGGGAGTTCCCCAGCTCCGTCCTGAGGCTCGAGCCGGATGGACACGGACGAGCACGGAGCAGCCGGCTCAGGATGGGGCCATGCCACGCCCCCGGCCAGGCAGCTCCTGAGTGAGAGCGACATTAACCTTAGAACAGGAAGGGAGCAGAACACCTTCAACGAGCTTCGGCTGAAGGAGTTCGAGCACATCCGTGTGTTTGAGCAAGATTTGCTCAGGGACACGGGGATAGACGTAGAGTTCACAAAAATCTTCCAAGCCATTGGCTGGGAGAATTTCTGGCACATCAACGAAGAAGGTTCGTACCTGCTCACCCTTGAATTCCTCTCGACTTTGGTTTCTGAAACTGGGGGGGATTCGTTTCCGATTCTTCAACCAAGAGTTCTTCTGCTCTTGGAGGGATTTTAGTTCGGGTCTTGGATTTTCAAGCCGTTGTTCCTTAGACCCGAACAAAGCGCTTAAAAGATTTGACCGGGTGGCATTTTGGAAAAAGATTTCGGGGAATACCAACTGTCATGCGCCACGCACGAACAGCATACATAACCCCACTTTGCGTTTCATGCATCGTTGGGTGTCTATGACGGTATTCCCCCGGGCAGATTTGCGCCCTGTCAACACCATCGAGTTGCGGGTTCTTTTTGCCATGGTCAAGCAGATTCCCTATTCACTTGTGAAAGACATGGTTGGTCACTGGCTGTCTCATATTTCTCGTGCGGGTAGCATGGCGATGACTTCTCTAGTCACTCGCCTCGCTAACCACCTGGGCGTCCTTCAAGGCGCCCGGCTCACGTACATCGAGACAGCGCGTTCCGTCGTGGATACCGAGCACTTCGTGCAGGCACACATGATACGGCGGACGCCTGACGCAATGCTGGCAATGATTTACCGTGGATATACAACTGAAGTGCCTTTGCCCTGTGCAGCACTAACGTTGTATACCACGCCGAAACTAACTCTTAAGTGGAGGACCGAGTCAGACGATTCTCCACCTTGGAGAGAGCCCGCTCGGCACAGCGTTGCAGGTGACGGACCCGTCATGAGGGGACGAGCCAGGCGTGATGCTGGGCTCGCCACCTCATAGGAGCCGGAAGATGCACCACAAATGCCGCACTGACACACTTCCGCTTTTGAGGCCACCTACGACAAGTACACCGGTGCTGGGACGTCCGGAGCAGGAGGCTCCGGGCAACACCAGGAGCTGAACTACTTCACCTTAGGACGCTGGGACTACGGCCAGGACACGGACTCTGAGTGGTCCGGGAGTCGGTATGGAGGAGGGTACGACAGTGCCTCCCAGCCATATTACCCCGGATACTCACAGTTCGCACGCTTCGACTACGGCCGGGAGTTGTCCTACATCTCCGACCGAGTCGAGCTCATCGACGACCGTACCCGAGAGATCCAGGACACACTAGCCCGCCATTCTCAGTACCATTAAGAGAATAGCGGGATGGTAGCGTCCATCTAGCATGATTTCCACGAGCAAGCGGAACAGCTGAGCCAGTACCTCTCAAGGCTCAACCCCTACCAGTGAAAGTCCAAGCTTGGGGGAGGACCCCCACCAGGTATGTCCCGATTTATCCAGCACTTTGATCTTTTAATTTCCCTTTCATTTTCCTTCATGTTAACTTGCATTTAAAAAAATGAAAATACCAAAAATATTTTCCTTAAACAATATTTCCCTTGAATAAAATAACTCCCAACTATGCATGGAATGAGTCATATGCCTCTCACCTTGGAAATGATGAATAGTTGCTCTGTCATTAAATTTGCAAGTACTTTGTTGCAACTAGTTGCTTGATAATGCTTGAGTTATTTGGCATGAGTAATAATGAACCTGAAAACCTTGTGAGAGCACATGCTTTATTCCAAGTCTAAAGTTGTTGTGGGGATTGATACAGTGAGAATTTGGTTGAGTTCTATTTCTGCTCTTAGTATGGGAAAATCTCGGAGATTTATGCTTTCAAAAAGAAACAAGTTCCTCATTGGTCAAAATACCTACCAGAGCCATATGATAAGCTTAGTTGAAAATTTCTACTCATATGCTACTTGTTATCTTAGTGAGCTTTGTCAAATTGTTGTGACCTTTGAGTGAAGCTTTCATATTCTTAAAGATCGAGACCCACGTACACACACCACCTCTCACTTGCAATTCCTACACTGGGAGTTAGCAAACATTTTCCATCATCCATCCACAAAAATAAATGCTCCATGTTCTATGAGTTCCCTCTCCAAATATTCTTGATAGAGACATAGGCTATGCAAAAAGAAAAGCATGCCAAAGAAGCATGGCAAAAATAAGAGGAAAAGAAAAGCATGCCAAAGAGCATGGCAAAAAGAAAGAGAAAAAAAAAGAAAAGCATGCCAAGTGGCATGGCAAAAATATGAGAATAAAAGATTGCCCATGTTCTCAAAAATAAATCAAGGAGAGGGAGTTTCATCCAAGGAGTTCCACCATATTCCATTCCACCATATTCCGCTCCATTCATATCCACACACTTGCACGTCTTGATCTTAAGATGTGATTTGTCTCCTTAGAGATCCGGTCTTTGACTTAGCAAAATATAAGATGCATGCATGCCTTTATCCTTTGTCCCTGAGCCACACAAAAAGCCATATTAGATGTTAGGATGAAAAGAAGGCACAAGCCTTTGGTGAGGATTCAAATACACTTGAGTGATTGAGTGTGCCAATGAGGAACAATTTGTAGTTTTCAAAACTTGTGAAAAAATTCCGAGATGGGATCCTGAAAAGAGTAGAGTGGAATAAAACTGAGTTTAAACTGTTCGTCCTTTCAACCGCCCAAGATAAGGAGATCGCTATAAGCCCCATAGGTAAAAAGGTGATTTGAAACTTTGCCTATGATTCAAGTATTTTTGAGGACTAGTTGCTTATAAGTTACCTGCAAAAGAAATGACATTGTAGCAACTCATGATCCACTGAGCCTAAGTTTATATCTTTGCTCGAGGATGAGCAAAGAGCTAAGCTTGGGGGAGCTTGTTGGCGGTCGTTACAGCCCAAATCCGACCACCAATACTCGGGAATAAATGAGGTTATATGCAACATTCCATGTACTTAGGTTTTATTTCTAATAAAGTTCCATGAGTTTTGGTGAGTGTCACTTATGCAGGTACAACTACGACAAATACGCGCTATTGGGGCCGAAAATGACCGAATCGGCCGAACGACTCCGTTCGGCCGGTTACCCCCCTTAGCCGTACAGACCACCGGGAGCCATCCACGTCACCGATGACCAAGCAAACACGATGCACGACAGGTGGATGACTGCCAACACGTCCCGGAGCACCGACACGTCAACCTGGGCCGAATCAAGACAAGTCCAAGCAGTAGAGGCCGGCCCAGGAGGGACCCAGAGCCGAAGGCGGTGCAGGGGGGCGGGCCTGGGCTCCCAGCCCAGTTCGGCCGAACTGGGGGGTTCACCCGAACCACCCCCAGTTGCCCAATGTTGGCACTTCTTACGATCCAATATCAGAATTGAGAATCCTGGTACTGGGGTAAGGAGTGTTTCAGTGGTTTTCCTTATGGCTTAGTAAAATATAGAAATATTCTGCAAGCGCACAGAATCACCGCTGTAGCACTTCACCTGGGAGTATCCCGAGGTATCGTAATTTATATTTCCACAGGGAAGCTTTGGCAAGATTACTAGTGAACAGATATTCGAGACTATCAGAGAAGGGTACACGACTAGACAAGACAGGGGATAACGGTATTGGATAGGAGTGGATATACCGGACACATAGCTCAAGGGATACTCAGGTAAGGGAGAGAAGAGATAGATAGCTGGGAGGACAACGAGAAGAGACAGAGGACTCCTGGATACTTTATCTACCTATGTCACTCTAGCTTAGAGATACAGCGGCTACAGAGCCAGCACTAGGAGATCTGGGATAACTCTATTGTCTTAGCATCGGGACAAGGGAACCGGTGAACACACAGAAAGGGATGAGAAGGGGTGCCACTATTTCCCAACTAGGGGATCCTACGGACCGGAACTAACGTGATGGGCTACGAAGACCGAAAGGGCTGTCACGACCTCCCGGCTACCACCTCCGTTGTGACGGGAATAAACTAAGGCCACCGACTAGTCTAGGAACCACTCCTACACTAGGCAACAACTACTTACTCTGCTAGCAAGAGCAAGCAACCTTGTCAATACTCTTGGTGACAATTCACCTCCAGTATCAAGCAAGATCGAAGAACCAGCCAAGACAAAGACTTAAACAAGACTACAAGCACTAGAACTATAACTGACTATAGTCTAAACAAGATATATGCTGCAACTAAGATAAAGTAGAAGCAAGATATAAATGACAAAGGCAAAGTGATAAAGATAACTATATTGATACTCAAATTCTTGCAAAAGGAAAGATACAAGAGCTTATACCAGAGCTTCTGAAGACGACTCCGGAACCTCCGAGGCACAGCTCGACTCAACTCTAACTCCCAACTAAACTATCCTAACTCTACTAGAATGAAAGTGGAAATGAGCTCCTTGGCTTGGTGTGTGTTACAAGAGGGGGTATGGAGTCCTATTTATAGTTGCATAGGACGGTTGGGGCTGGAGTAGCCGCCAAGGGACCAGGGGGGTACCCCCTGGGATTTCGGCCGGGGACGTCGGTTCGGGCGAACCAGGGGGTTCGGGCGAACCAGGGGGTTCGGCCGAACCCTCCGATCCACCGCCTTGGCTCCCAAGGGCTGAGATGCAGCCTGGGGAGTCGGTTGTGCCCTGGGGGCGGTTCGGCCGAACCGCCTACTTCGGCCGAACGGGCCTGGAGGCCCAGGCCTGCCCCCCAGCACCGCCTATGCCTCTGGACCCCTCCTGGGCTGCCCCTGATAGCTTGGACTCATGTTGTTCTGGCCCAGGGTGATGTGTCGGTCCTTCGGGATGAGTTGACAGTCGTCCACGTTGCTTGTGATGTTGTTGCTCGGTCATGGTTGACGTGGACTGCTCCCGGTGACTTGCACGGCTAAGGGGGGTAACCGGCCGAACGGAGTCGTTCGGCCGATTCGGTCATTTCCGGCCCCAATAGCACATATTTGTCGTAGTTGTACCTGCACAAGTGACACTCACCAAAACTCGTGGAACTTTATTAGAAATAAAACATAAGTACATGGAATGTTGCATATAACCTCGTTTATTCCCGAGTATTGGTGGTCGGATTTGGGCTGTAACGACCGCCAACAAGCTCCCCCAAGCTTAGCTCTTTGCTCGTCCTCGAGCAAAGATATAAACTGAGGCTCGGTGGATTAGGAGTTGCTACAATGTGATTTCTTTTGAAGATAACTTTATAAACAACTAGTCTTCAAAAATACTTGAATCATAGGCAAAGTTTCAAATCACCTTTTTACCTATGGGGCTTATAGCAATCTCCTTATCTTGGGCGGTTGAAAGGACGAACAGTTTAAACTCAATTTTACTCCACTCTACTCCTTTCAGGATCTCATCTCGGAGTTTTTCATAAGTTTTGAAAACTACAAATTGTTCCTCATTGGCACACTCAATCACTCAATTGTATTTGAATCCTCACCAAAGGCTTGTGCCTTCTTTTTCATCCTAACATCTAATATGGGTTTTTGTGTGGCTCAGGGACAAAGGATGAAAGCATGCATGCATCTTATATTTTGCTAAGTCAAAGACCGGATCTCTGAGGAGATAAATCACATCTTAAGATCGAGAAGTGCAAGTGTGTGGATATGAGTGGAGTGGCATGTGGTGGAATGGTGGAATGGAATGTGATATGGTGGAATGGTGGAATATGGTGGAGCTCCTTGGTTGAATTTCCCTCTCCTTGATTTATTTTTGAGAACATGGGCTATCTTTTATTCTCATATTTTTGCCATGCCACTTGGCATGCTTTTCTTTTTCTCTTATTTTTTTTGCCATGCTTCTTTGGCATGCTTTTCTTTTTGCATAGCCCATGTCTCTATCAAGAATATTTGTAGAGGGAAATCATAGAACATGGAGCATTTATTTTTTGTGGATGGATGATGGAAAATGTTTGCTAACTCCCAGTGTAGGGATTGCAAGTGAGAGGTGGTGTGTGTACGTGGGTCTCGATCTTTAAGAATATGAAAGCTTCACTCAAAGGTCACAACAATTTGACAAAGCTCACTAAGATAACAAGCAGCATATGAGTAGAAATTTTCAACTAAGCTTATCATATGGCTCTGGTAGGTATTTTGACCAATGAGGAACTTGTTTCATTTTGAAAGCATAAATCTCCGAGATTTTCCCCGTACTAAGAGCAGAATAGAACTTAACCAAATTCTCACTATATCAATCCCCACAACAACTTAGACTTGGAATAAAACATGTGCTCCCACAAGGTTTTCAGGATCATTTTTACTCATGCCATATAACTTAAGTACAATCTAGCAACTAGTTGAAACAAGGTACTTGCAAAATTAACGACAGAGCAACTATTCATCATTTCCAAGGTGAGAGGCATATGATTCATTCCATGCAAACTGTCATGAAGGGAAATATTTTTGGTGTTTTCATTTTTTTTAAATGCAAACTGTCATGAAGGGAAATGAAAGGGAAATTAAATGATCAAAGTGCTGGATAAATCGGGACATACCTGGTGGGGGTCCTCCCCCAAGCTTGGACTCTTTACTTGTAGGGGTTGAGCCTTGAGAGGTACTGGCTCCGCTGTTCCGCTTGTTCGTGGACGTCGTGCTGGATAGACGCCACCATCCCGCTATTCTCTTGATGGTAATGAGAATGGCGGGCTAGTGTGTCCTGGATCTCTCGTGTACGGTCGTCGATGAGCTCGACTCGGTCGGAGATGTAGGACAACTCCCGGCCGTAGTCGAAGCGTGCGGACTGTGAGTATCCGGGGTAGTATGGCTGGGAGGCACTGTCGTATCCCCCTCCATACCGACTCCCAGACCACTCAGAGTCCGTGTCCTGGCCGTAGCCCCAGCGTCCTGAGGTGAAGTAGTTCGGCTCCTGGTGTTGCCCGGAGCCTCCTGCTCCGGACGTCCCAGGGCCGGTGTACATGTCGTAGGTGGCCTCAAAAGCGGAAGTGTGTCGATGTGGTGCATCTTCCGGCTCCTGTGAGGTGGCGAGCCCAGCATCACGCCTGGCTCGTCCCCTCGTGACGGGTCCGTCACCTGCAACGATGTGCCGAGCGGGCTCTCTCCAAGGTGGAGAGTCGTCCGACTCGGTCCTCAACTGAAGAGTTAGTTTCGGCGTGGTATATAACCTTAGTGCTGCACAAGGCAAAGGCACTTCAGTTGTATAGCCACTGTAAATCATTGCCATCATTGCGTCAGGCGTCCGCCGTATCATGTGGGCTTGCACGAAGTGCTCGGCATCCATGACGGAACGCGCTGTCTCGATGTACGTGAGTCGGGTGCCTTGAAGGACGCCCAGGTGGTTAGCGAGGCGAGTGACTAGAGAAGTCATCGCCATGCCACCCGTACGAGAAATATGAGACAGCCAGTGACCAACCATGTCTTTCACAGGTGAATAGGGAATCTGCTTGACCATGGCAAAAAGAACCCGCAACTCGATGGTATTGACAGGGCGCAAATCTGCCCGGGGGAATACCGTCATAGACACCCAACGATGCATGAAACGCAAAGTGGGGTTATGAATGCTGTTCGTGCGTGGCGCATGAAAGTTGGTATCCCCTGAAATCTTTTTCCAAAATGCCACCCGGTCAAATCTTTTAAGTGCTTTGTTCGGGTCTAATGAACAACGACTTGAAAATTCGAGACCCGAACTAAGATCCCTCCAAGAGCAGAAGAACTCTTGGTTGAAGAACCGAAAACGAATCCCCCCAGTTTCAGAAACCAAAGTCGAGAGAAATTCAAGGGTGAGAAGGTACGAACCTTCTTCGTTGATGTGCCAGAAATTCTCCCAGCCAATGGCCTGGAAAATTTCCGTGAACTCTACGTCCATCCCTGTGTCCCTGAGCAAATCTTGCTCAAACACACGGGTATGCTCGAACTCCTTCAGTCGAAGCTCGTTGAAGGTGTTCCGCTCCCTTTCTGTTCTAAGGTTGATGTCACTCTCGCTCAGGAGCTGCCTGGCTGGGGGCGTGGCATGGCCCCATCCCGAGCCGGCTGCTCCGTGCTCGTCCGTGTCCATCTGGCTCGAGCCTCGAGACGGAGCCGGGGAGCTCCCAGCATTGTCCGATCGTCGGCCTAGCCGGGCGGAACGACGGAGCGAAGTGAAGAACTTCGACATGATTCCTGCAAAAGGTTAGTGCAACAACGACTACCCGAAGGACTGAATATAAATATAGTTAGCACAAGAAAATCAAGTCAGTCGTTCGAGATAGTTAGTCGTTCTTGCGGGGATGAAAACCACCACAAAAGGTTAGTCGTTCTTGTGGGTGTCGGTGACCACCACAAAATCGTTCAGAAATTCAGCACAAAGATCACAACAAGAGCAAAATATTTTTGGGATTTTCTAGTGATGCAAGTGAACCAAAACTTGAGCAAGAACTTTATGAGAACTTGAGCAAGCACTAGAGCAAAGAACTTGAGAGAGAGAGAGAGAGAGAGCTTCCTAGCAGAAATTTCAGAATGTATGAGTGTGTGAATGGTGCAAGGAAGCAAGGAAGCAAGGAAGCTAGGCCAGCAATTTATAGGCCGAGGGGAGGGCCTTGGCCAGTTCGCCCGAAGGCTCTGGTTCGCCCGAACCAGGCCTGGTGGCCAGGGCACTCCCATGTGAGTGCAGCACTCACATGCCTTTGTTTCCACTCCAAGTTTGTGCGGCCATCAATACCCAAGGACATTTTTAGTGGATTTTAGTGGTAGGTAAGATGGTAATGTGACATGACCAAGGTGGAAATTAGTGGAGTCACCCCCATGCTGCCATGTTTGTGATAATTGGTGAGTATGCAACCATTTTTAGTCGGGTAGACATGTTTGTTGCTGGTTGGTGGTGATGGTGAATAATTGGAGATGTTCTAGAAGGGATGAAAATGATAAAAATTACCAATTACATCCACCATAGTTAAAATTTCAACATGTGTCCAATTATTTAAACCAAGCTTGCAAAATTTTCTACTCTCTCTCAAATTAATTACTCTAGTGGTTCAGTATTTTGAAAAGGGAAACATGCAAATGCAATTGGAAATTTAAAAATTGGAAGGGAAATATGGGATACATACCGGTTTTCCTCGCGGCGAGAGCTCAGCTTTTAAGTCCGCGAGCGGGACTTCTCCTGTCTTCAGTTGTTCTTGTCATCGTCCGGTCCCGGAGTGGATGACTTGGACGATGCAACCTTCTTCCGCCACATTTTCTTGTTCTTCTTCTTCGGTGTTGGTGGTGGTGGGATCGGCGTCTCTGGAGAATTCCAGAGGGCTTGTTCTTCCTCGTATTTCTTTACGAGGAAATCCATTTCTTCTGCACTTGTCGGTTTTGTCGGCTCGTTCCACTTGAGCTGCTCACCACCGAGTATTTCCAGCTCTCCATTAATGAGAGCCTTAAGGAAACACTCGATGCTCCTCTGCTCCGGTGTGAGTGGCTCTGCCTTCTTCTCTTCCCTGGGTTGAAACTTGAAGTATGTCAACCTTCCGTCGATACGGAACGAGATTTCTCGCGCATCCATATCGATCCTAGCCCGGGTGGTGTTCAAGAATGGTCGGCCCAACACAAGGGGAAACAAATGCTCGTTCCCCGTGCCGAGGACAACAAAGTCCACAGGGACATATCGTCCCCAGATCCGGACCGGTACATTCTCGATCACCCCCTCGGGGTAGTGGATGGTTGAGTCCGCAAGCTGTACCTGGGCAGTAGTAGGTGACAAAGTAGGGTAGCGTAATTTCTTAAATAATACCTTAGACATGATGTTTACGCTTGCCCCTAGATCGCAGAGTGCATCATCAATGCGACGATTCCAGATCGAGCACTGAATGATGGGCACTCCGGGATCTTCCTTCCTGTCCGGAGAGGTCTTGATGATTGCCCTTTCTGCAGCTCTCGGTAGGTAGGTCCATCTTGGTGTCAGCACTTGGATGCGTGTGACCTTCCCTGCGTGGTTAGTGCGGAATACACTATGAGACATCTTACCCTGCCTGGTAGTGATGGAATTCACTGTCTCGATGGAAGGCTCGGGTTGCCCCGGAATCTTCCCCAATTCAGTGACAGGAACAGCAGCAGCTAACTGAGCGACTTGAGTGTCTATCATTTTATGAAAGCTCAGTTGACTTTTCATAGCAGAAGAAAATGATTCCATCCTAGAGTCAATGCTTTCCAGAGTTTTATCATTAGCAGCAAGCTTTTTATTGATGTTTTCAGTTATTTTCATCTGGCCAAACACAAGATCTCTAAGAGACGGCTGATTATTGAAATTGCTGGAATTGAAATTGTTACCTTGTTAAGGCCTCTCAAAAGGGAGGTTTGGGTGTGGATTCGAGCCTTGGTTGCCGTAGTTGTTCGGTCGGTACCCGTTGTTGTTGGAGTTGTTCACGTAGTGGGCATCTTCTCGCGTTTCGGGGCAGTCATTCCCCGAATGGCCAGTGTTGCCACAGACTTCGCAGGTCATGCGAGCGTCCATGGCTTGCACCGTTTCTTGAGCAGGGGCCTCCAGTTTCTTCATCAGGAGGTCCATCTTGGCAGCGAGCATGTCCAGAGCTTCAACTTGGTGAACTCCTCGAGTCTTTGGTTGAGTCCGGTCGTCGGACCAACCTTGGTTCTCGACCATCTTCTCTATGAGGGCCTTCGCATGACTCTCCTCAATAGAGAAGAACGAGCCTCCAGCAACAGCATCCAGGTACTCACGGGCAGAATTTCTCAGCCCATGATAGAAAGTTTGGATTATGAACCAACTCTGCATACCATGGTGAGGACAAGCAGAAATATAGTCCTGGAGGCGATCCCATGCCTCCGGGACTGTTTCATCTTTTAACTGCTGGAAACTAGCTATTTTGTTCTGGAGGGCGTTGGTTTTCCCAACCGGAAAGAATTTTAGCAAGAATGCGCTAGTGCATTTATCCCATGAATTTATTGCTTCACGGTTAGCATAAAACCATTGTTTCGCCTTGCCTAATAATGAGAATGGAAATAAACGAAGGCGAATGGCATCGATACTTACTCCGCGGATGGTGAAGGTGTTGCAAATCTCCAGGAAATGCTGGAGATGAGCATTGACATCTTCATGTGGCTTGCCGCAGAATGGGCTAGCCTGTACCATGTTGATGAGGGCTGGCTTCAGCTCGAAGCTACCATCTCCGACTGGCGGAGCTGGTCCGACACGTACGTTCTCGCTCGATGGAGCGGAGAACTCACGGATCGTCTTGGTTGCCATCCTCGATGTAGCCTGGTCAACGACAGGAAGGACTGGGTTCGTCGGAACGAGTTGCTTCTGAGGAGGTACAAAACGGGGTCGTACTGTCCTCACAAGTGACTCCGGATTTTCTTGGAAGTTTGACGGTAGTTGGAAACCAGTCACTGCACTGCTCTTGTATCTTTTACTTTTCCTTTTGTAAGACATTGAGTATCAATATAGTTATCTTTATCACTTTGCCTTTGTCATTTATATCTCACTTCTACTTTATCCTAGTTGCAGCTATATCTTGTTTAGACTATAGTCAGTTATAGTTCTAGTGCTTGTAGTCTTGTTTAAGTCTTTGTCGTGGCTGGTTCTTCGATCTTGCTTGATACTGGAGGTGAACTGTCACCAAGAGTATTGACAAGGTTTCTTGCTCTTGCTAGCAGAGTAAGTAGTCGTTGTCTAGTGTAGGAGTGGTTCCTAGACTAGTCAATGGCCTTAGTTTACTCCCGTCGCAATGGAGGTGGTAGCCGGGAGGTGGTGACAGCCCTTTCGGTCTTCGTAGCCCATCACGTTAGTTCCGGTCCGTAGGATTCCCCAGTTGGGAAATAGTGGCACCCCTTCTCATCCCTTTCTGTGTGTTAACCGGTTCCCTTGTCCCGAAGCTAAGACATTAGAGTTATCCCAGATCTCCTAGTGCTGGTTCTGTAGCCGTTGTATCTCTAAGCTAGAGTGACATAGGTAGATAAAGAATCCAGGAGTCCTCTATCTCTTCTCGTTGTCCTCCCAGCTATCTATCTCTTCTCTCCCTTACCTGAGTATCCCTTGAGCTGTGTGTCCGGTATATCCACTCCTATCCAATACCGTTATCCCTTGTCTTGTTTAGTTGTGTACCCTTCTCTGATAGTCTCGAATATCTGTTCACTAGTAATCTTGCCAAAGCTTCCCTGTGGAAATATAAATTACGATACCTCGGGATACTCCCAGGTGAAATGCTACAGCGGTGATTCTGTGCGCTTGCAGAATATTTCTATATTTTACTAAGCCATACGGAAAACCACTGAAACACTCCTTACCCCAGTACCAGGATTCTCAATTCTGATATTGGATCGTAAGAAGTGCCAACACTCTGTAGCTTGGGAAAATGATGTTCTCACCAAGGAACTTGAAACCTCAGAGCATCGTGGTCGAGTCCGAGGCGTGTCTAGCTCAGCCGGCTGGGAAAAAGGTTTTGGTGAAGAATATGTTGGGATGTTCAAAAAGAAAAGGAGGTGTAGTAATGTGAACAAGGAAGAGATAGTGAATGAAGCAGTCCAGCGAATTGCGGAAATGCTCCGAGCTACAAGTATGCCAGTACCTCTTCAACTTGGCGGTAGCCCATCCCAAGGACAAAAGAGTAGCTGCGGGGGGTGGGGGTGGAACATAACTCACCACTCCCATCACCTATTATGGACACAATATATGGCCTTACAGAGCCGACAATGTGTAGTCTTCTAGACAACAAGTATCAGATGGAGCTCACATTTGCCACTGTTTATCCAAAACAGGTTGTGTGCCACACAATACCGGTAGAATATGGATATACCAAGGTGCAACCTACTTACATGTGGCCCAATGCAAACCACATTAGTCTGCCTATCCCAATAGGTGATGAGATCACAAATCTTGGTGAAGGTAGATTTAATCGGATACAATGGCCAAGACAAGACATCCTTATACCACCAACGACAAGGCCTCCCACATCTAGCCCATCATCATCATAGGGTGCACAAAAATTGCTTCCTCGCTTTACGCACAAGTCACCCTCGCCTACATCGCATCGTGCTCCTTTGTTGTCTTCCCCTCCAACTCAAATTGAAAGGGATGACAATGAGCCGCCATCTCAAATCCCTCAAATTTAAAACATTAGTCAAAAGGATGACAATGTGTTGACGCAAAAAGTCAGGTGATGACAGTCTGCGTGAACACAGGATCGGCCTTGGAGATCTGCTTCCCTCCAATGCCGAGTCGGTAATCTTCGGGTTCAAGGCGTGCCAGTCAATTTGACCTGTAATTGACAAGGGAATAAAATTGTGTAAAATTCATAGATCGGTTATGATTCTGAACTGCCTTTCTCTGTATCAGATCGGCTAGAATAGTCAATGATAGTTTAAAGTCCGAACCCAAGGCCCAGATCGGCTATACACTTAGAAGTTTGAAAGCCGATTCAAAACTTAGATGCAGACTGACAAATTGATGATAAAGACTAAAACTTAACAGAAATAACAAGTTAAATCTATTAAGACCTTAGTAATTATCGATAACTTTGAACGGAACAGTTAAACAGAGCAGAACAACCTAAATCGCCTAATCTGATCAGCTAAACAGCGACGTTCCATATAAGGGTGTAATAATTAGATTTCTACATAAAAGTGAGGCACTTAAACCTATAATCTAAAGATTACGATAACTTGGTGCAACAATCAGATCTTAGATAAAAGTGAGGCACTTGAACCTATGATCTAATAATCGCGATAACTTGGTGAACAAACTAGATAAAAGTGAGGCACTTCGATCTAACTCGTTCGATAACTCTTAGGAGATCTAGACGAAACTATAGCGATACACCCGATAGTTAAAGCCTAGAGAGCACCAAGTAAAGTGGAACTTACAATCAAGCCAGAGATCACGGATATGCAGCCCAGCGAATACTTGGAAGAACTAGTAGAACTACTGAAACTTGGGTAAAGTAGATGCAATGTGAATAGAATAAAAGTTTTGTTTGATTGGTGTGTATACATTCATTCGTGGCCCTGAGTTCGCTATTTATAGCCTAAGATACAGACTCCATGTCGATCACGGAGACTCTCAAACTTGACGAGAAAGAAAGTAAACCTTCCTAAAACAAAATCCTAAAAAAACATCAAATACTCTTCCATTTCTTAGCCGCACCATTTTCAATCGGCTCCGGCCACATCAGCATGTTAAAATCGGCTGGCCATTTTGACCATCGGCTCTCAACTAAGTTGACTCCATTGGCTTCGGAATGGTTTTCATATTCAACTTTGACTGGCTTCTCTTCCGTGATCATACTTCTGAACACCGGTGCAAAAATTGGTGTCAACACATGCCCCCCAGTTTTGGAATAAGATGAAATTATATTGTTCCAAAACTTCTCTTAGTCATCATTGCACTCATGCAGCATTCAGACTCAAGCAACATCATAATGACCCAAAAAAGATGGAATGGTAAACTTAATCTTAGCATAAGGGTCATCACAATTTTTATTACCTTGGTGACCGCCACCCATACCTACCCTGTTCTGGCGAAGATGACGTTGTAGTCGTGCGTTTCTGGTAGCTGCTTCATCATAATTACCATTGTCATCAAACACCGCGTCATCTAGTAAATGTGGAGGTGGTGGCTGTTGTGGCTGTGGCTGTGGCTGTGGCTGTGGAAGCGCGTCCACTATAGCAACCCTGTCGGCAAGCTCGGACACCCGTCGGTCTACCCTCTCTAACATGGTGCCAAGCTTCATAGCGATGAGCACGTCAATGACAACCTTGTTGATTGTTTCTTCCATCTTGTCACGAGCAGCTTCTAGC
Source organism: Echinochloa phyllopogon (assembly GCA_033239725.1). Lineage (NCBI taxonomy): Eukaryota > Viridiplantae > Streptophyta > Magnoliopsida > Poales > Poaceae > Echinochloa > Echinochloa phyllopogon. Next base: position 30,104,251 of record BTCW01000014.1, on the reverse strand, counting down.
TCTTCTCGACTAACACATTCACTAAAATCTGCGGGAGCCTTCGGTGCATCATCTCCTGCCATCAAAAAGCACCAAAACAAGAATACACAGTGAAGGTTATCCCTAATAATCTGACTACGTGCTCTCAACACATCAAAGGAAGCGTCTTGCCAAACTCTTGCAAGGTTCTTACCAACAAGCAAGACAAAGGATACCTGTAAGGCGTGTAGCCCGCGATTGCAAGGGTAAAAAAGTAGTGCCGTCCAGAAGGTGTATGTGGAGCTTTGGGAAGGCACAATATGTAGCAAGGAGTAGCAAGTAACAAATACAGAATAGCAAAGTTCAATAAGTATCCAAAGTGCAAGTCACAATTGCTGGCTCAGACGTGTTCTAGGCGTAGCACAACAAGTCGGAACAAGAAACGATGGATAAAGCTCACAGAACAAGCAAAACAACACTCTATGCAATTGCTTTTTATCTTTTCAGCAATTTCCTCCAGGACTAGTAGGAATCACAATTTTTTTATTTTTTCAACTATTTTTTTATATTTTTCCCTGAACAAGGATATCAAAAGCTCCAACCACACAAATTTGCAACTTTTTTGGAGCTAGGATGCGGTCTACCAAAAATTAGGAACGTTATTGAAAAACTGAAAACAATTAGATGAATTTTTTCTTTATCTTCCTGATTTTTTTTAATGTTTTGACTCGACCAAATAGACCAAACAAGAACGTCACCTTTGAATGGAGTCATGAATCTGCTGTAAAAAATTGAGCTCAAATAGAGCACTGAGCGAAAAGTTATTTTATGGATGGTTCCTCAAGTTATGGTTTTCGAGAGGCACAGTTCGTCAGAAAGCGCAGCGGCGGCTAGGGCATGCAAGATGAACCAAGAAGGGCTGTGATGCAAGGCGATGAACACACGGCGGCTCGCAACCTATCTAGGGCTTGCACGGCAGGAATTCACACAAGGCGGCTAGCGAGGGCAAGTCGAGTTATGGGGTGGCACGACTTGTAATCTGGTAATGGTGGATGGGATAGCGGCGGAAACAAACAATACGCAGAAACGGGCGATTGAACTACGACGACGAACACGACCTAATACCAGCAACAAGACTCGACCACAGACACAAACTCAACAAAGCGAATCTGAAACGAAATTGCAAAGGCTAAAAGGGTACTAGGATAGGAGAAATTTTTTTAGGGCTATTTTCTGGACTATAGGACGAAGGTGAAAGGACGAACCTGATGGTAAGCCTGTCTCTGAATACCACTTGATGGGAACTAGGGTTTCCCGATCTTCCGAAAGGATCCGATAACTCCCGATTTGGTGGAGTCGTGACTCAAATTGATTCGGCTTCCGAACAACACGTTCCGAACCCCGCAATCACAGCACCACGTCTCCTCAGGTTATCAACCAGCGTTGCACGGTTGACCTTGCCCAGAAGGCTAATTATTGCCTGTGAATCGAAGAACACAAGCAAGAACGAGAAAGATTGCAATACAATTGCAGATGTATGATTAAACTCACGAAGTTGGGGTCTCACAAACCGACGAGCGGCAACACTGTTCTTGACAGAATTGATCTAAGCAAAACCCAAACCCTAACTTGGGTGGTGGCTACTATTTTAAGGAGTCTAGGGTCGTGTTTTACCCCCTGGACGCACCCCTATTGGGCTCAACACGATACACGGCCCAAATGCCAAAATACGGCGACGCAGCACCAAAACAGATTCTAGATGTCAACTTGTTTCGTTGATTCCTGATGACCCCGGAAGAATTTTGACATGAGACCAGTGCCATTTCAAACATTATATTCTTAGCTTTCCAAGAATATAAAGAACGTCCAAATCTGAGCCCGTATGCGACCTGGGCGTCCGATTTAGCGCTGACTGCTCGTGGACTCCGAGGTGGGCTCGAAGTCGAGTTGATTTGGGCCTCTATCTTGACTTGCACGCCCTTGCTGGTCCTCTCCATCTTGAAGCCCTTCTCCAATTATCCTCTGGTCCTCTCCATGGTTCCTAATTACAATATAATCATTAGGTAGCAATCTATTCTCATAATCACATAGAGAAGTACTTAGGAATGAGCTCACCTCTAAATTCAATTGTCGTGCGTGAGCTCTAGTAATTGGACCTTGAATGATCAACAGAGGATTGTTGTGAATATCCATAGGGGTGATGTCCTCATCACAGCGCCACCCTCATTGAGCGTCTCCAAGATGTACCCGTGCGAACCAGGGAGGTCGCCCGCCATGGATTCCGCCAAGGGACGGCAGTGTCCTTTGCTACGGTGCAGACCCGTGTGGGCCTTGAGCTCCGCCAGACGCAACATGCTCCTCCCGTCGACGACGATGAGGACTTCGAGGACCTGATTGATAACTTGGATGGGCCGGCGGTGACCATCTGGGCGGCGTTTCCAGCCAAGAGTGTGGTGAACCAGGTGTTCCTGGGTTAACATTTTCTTTTCTTTGACTGTGGTCATGGGGTATTTCAGAAAACCCCATCTTTTGTGATGAACAATGACTTATGTACATAACTGTCGATCCTAATTGGCTTTTTGCTTCTACATTTCATGAATCTCTTGGCAATTTTGATTTTTGCGCTTAGGGCAACACATATCGTATCGACCATATCTGATTATAATCGGCTATTAGCATATTTACTTCACACGCCATTTCTTTTCCTTTGGTATTTTGTCCTTGAGGCGATATTCTATACCGGCTACAACAGATGCAGGCAATCGACTTTTGTTAAGCATCCACCCAGATACTCGGATAATGCCTTTTTAAATATTTTCCATTCAAAGCTCAAGGAAATCTTTCCCCTTCCAACATCTCTAGCACGTAAGCATTACCAGGCGCGCACTGATTTATACGATAAGGCCCTTCCCATGTGGGTGACCACTTTCCATACTTTGGATCTCTGGTCCCAATCGGTAAAATCAACTTCCAAACCAAGTCACCTTGTGCAAATTCCTTCACTTTAACCTTCTTATCATACCATCTGGCAACCCGGGCCTTATTCTCCTAGATGCTGATCAAAGCTCTTAGCCGATCACCCATTAGATCTTCAAGACTCTCCTTCATCAAATATGTATAGTCATCGGCTGTTAGCTGGTCCTGGATTGAAAAACGTCTTGACCCAGCCTTGATTTCCCAAGGTAGCACAACATCATGCCCATATACAAGCTGATAAGGAGAAACTTTTGTCGCTCCATGGCAAGCCATCCAATAAGCCCACAAAGCTTCATTCAGAACTGTATGCCATTTTCTCGGATTCTCCTCAATTTTTCTTTTAATCAGCTTGATAACTCTCTTATTTGAAGCTTCAGGCTGACCATTAGCCTGAGCATAATAAGGTGAAGAATTCAACAATTTGATACCCATGCTATTAGCAAATTCCACAAATTCCTCTGAAGTAAACATCGTCCCTTGAACGGTAGTAATCATTTGTGGTATGCCAAAGCGATAAATAATGTGTTCCCTGACAAAATCAATCATATTCGATGATGTCACAGTCTTCAATGAAATTGCCTCAACACATTTAGTGAAATAATCCGTAGCTACCAAGATAAACTTGTGGTTTTTGCTCGACGGAGGGTAAATCTGGCTGATCCAATCAATACCCCAACCCCTGAAAGGCCACGACTTTATAATGTGATTCATAGCCGATGCAAGTGCTCTCTGAACATTGCCAAATCTCTGACGGTCCTGACATCCTTTATAATATTCAAAACAGTCTTCTAATACGGTAGGCCAAAAGTAAGCATTACTCCTGATCATTCATTTCATTTTGTAAGTCGATTGATGTGCTCCATAGACACCATCATGAATTTTATCCATCAACACATTGGCTCCTTCCTTGCCAATGCATTTGAGCAAAACACCATCAATCGTCTGATAATCCAAATCCTCTTTGAGCAACACATACTTAGTGACTTTGAATCTAATCTGCCTAGAAACCTTCTAAGAGGGATCCTTCAAATAATCCATAATCTCTTTTCTCCAATCATCAGCAGTTAGCTCCAAAATTTCAAGAATTAGCCGATAACCAGAAGCATTTTGTGCCAATTTGTTAGCCTCTCCATTCCATTCTCTAGGGATATGCTTAATATAAACCATTTTGAATTCTTTCAAAAGCTAAAGGCACTCCTCGAGATACAATCTCAATATGTCATTTTTGCACTCGTATTCTCCAGTCAACTATTTGATTACTAGCATTGAATCTCCAAAGAACTCTACTGTGTCAGCTCTGATTTCCCTTAGCAATTTGATCCCTTTAAGAACAGCCTTGGACTCTGCTTGGTTGTTGGTAGCAGTATCGGCTATCGGCAATGAAAACTCAAAATTTGCCCCCCTGGGCGATATTAATATTATGCCAATGCCACATCCTTCTCCACATGTTCATCCATCAAAGAACAAGGACCATGGAGCAGGCTCCAAAGAATTAACCATAGAATCAGAATGTTGAGTAACAAAATCATCCATGACTTGGCCCTTGACAGTTTTAGCCGATTCGTAATGTAAATCGAACTCAGACAGAGCTAGAATTCACTTTCCAATTCTTCCATTTAAGATTGGCAATGACAACATATATTTGACCAAATTATCCTTACTAACGATGATGCACTCAGCCGATAATAGATAATGTCTAAGATTAGTACAAGAAAAGTACAAGCATAAACAAAGTTTTTCTACTGGAGAATATCTGGTCTCTGCATCCAGAAGTCTTCTACTTACATAATAAATTGTTCTTTCTTTCCTTTCAAATTCTTGAATAAGAGCTGATCCCATTGCCTGATCATCAGCCGATAAGTACAATTTGAATGGCTTATTTCTCTGGGGAGGCATCAAAACCGGTGGGGAAGCAATGTATCTTTTTACGTCTTCCAAAGCTCTCTATTGGTTCTCACCCCAAACGAATTCTTGATCAGCCTTTAACTTCAAAAGTGGACTAAACGACTGAATCCTCCTAGAAAGATTTGATATAAACCTTCTGATAAAATTAATCTTGCCGATCAAATATTGTAACTCTTTTTTATCCTTGGGAGCAATGACCTTATTAATCACAGAAATACTTTTCTACCCAATCTCAATTCCTCGTTCTTGAACCATGAAGCCCAAAAATTGTCCAGCCGATATGCCAAAAGCACATTTATTCAGGTTCATTTTCAACTCATGTTTTCTAGTACATTCCAGTAGCTTGCGCAAATCGGCTAAATGCTCTTTGTATCCTTTGGACTTCAACACCACACCATCTATATAGATCTCCATGATCCTACCAATGATTTCATGGAAAATATAGTTCATGGTTCTCTGATACGTAGCTCCGGGATTTTTCAACCCAAAAGTCATTACAACCCATTCAAACAAACCGATATGCCCAGGACATCTGAATGTGGTTTTATGGATGTATTCCTCGGCCATGAGAATTTTATTATAACCAGCATTGCCATCCATGAAACTAATCACCTTGTGTCCTGAGGCAGCATCAATCAATATATCGGCTACATGCATTGGGTATCCATCCATGGGCGTTGCTCTGTTCAGATCCTGGAAGTCAATGCACACACGGAGCTTCCCATTTTTCTCATAAACAGGGACTATATTTGAGATCCAATTGGCATATTTGCTTTGACGGATAAACTTTTCTTTGATTAAACGATTAATCTCGGCCTTGATATCTGGCAACAACTCTGCCCTACATCGCCTAGCATGCTGTTGAAATGGCCGATAGCCAGGTTTGATCAACAATTGATGCTCTACTATTGATCTATCCAACCCAGGCATCTCATAATATTCCCAAGCAAAACAACTCATGAATTCCTTCAACAACTCTATCAGCTTAGTGTTGACAAATGTTGGTCTGGGTCTATCACCATCCCCGATATCAACCCGTTCCAACTCATCAGCTGACTTAAACCCATGTCCAAGTTTACCTTCCTTTTCATCCATTTGTTTTGGAGTAATAAGATCGGGTGTTTCCAAAAAACCATCTTTAACTTTATCAGCCGATGGCCCATTTTCTGATTATTCCATATCAGCCGATGACACTTCAGTTGAACCTCCAATGTTGACCATGTTTATCGAAAAGGAACATCCTATGACTTCGTCTAGTCCCGGAGATCCTCCAAATTTTATTCTTCCCTAGTCTATAGCCAACTGAATATGCAGGCGAAACGTCTTGTAGTCATTTGTATCATGGGAAACGGAACCATGCCACTTGCAGTATTCGTGATTTCCCAACTCTTTAGCCGATGGGATTACATGTCCTGGAGATAGCTTCAGTTGCCCCCCTTGTAGAAATAAGTCAAAAATCTCATCAGCTTTTGTGATTTCAAAACCGTACTTAATCCCTTCCTTCTGATCAAAAGGGCAAATAACTGGTTCCTCACTCTTGATCCACTCAACCACCCTCGTTCCAATCTTTTCCCTTGACTTCTCATCAGAAACCAACGACTAGTCTCGAGTGCTACCCTGGTCCCGACCCAGCGGCTGCCGAAGTAACACCATCGACTGAGCTGTCTCGGGTACGCGTTCCTGATCACTCTCATGAAGGCTAGTGTGAACGATATCTTGAATACATCTTCTTTTGAACTCTTGCCAGAACCTCTCATTTTGATCCTGATCCCATGCTTGTGTAGTTTGAGATTTAGAGTTTTCCTCTTGGGTACTGGCAGTAGTCGACTGGGCAAGTGAGGTCTCCAGCTGTTGGACTTGACAGGAGTTGTACTGCTGATAATTTCCCAGAACCTATCCTTGTTCCAGTTGATAAGTGAAAGAACTCATCGGCCAGGGGGCTGAGGAGTCTGTCGTACCAATCGATAAGCTTGAGGAACACACGGTGTTTGAAACCCCTTCCGATCTTGACTTGCTAGTTGCGACATCATTGGGTGATGAGCATTTGCTTGTGATGTATAACGTGACGTTTGGTTCATATCCATGATCCCCTATTCGTCGTAGAGCCGATATGTGTATCAGCTTAATTTATTCGGTCCCACTGGCATGCCAAAAATGTGTTGATGCAAAAAGTCAGGCGATGACAGTCTGCGTGAACACATGATCGGGATCGGAGATCTGCTTCCCTCCAATGCTGAGCCGGTAATCTTCAGGTTTAGGGCGTGCCAGTCAATTTGACCCGTAATTGACAAGGGAATAAAATCGTGTAAAATTCACAGATCAGCTATGATTTCAAACTGACTTTCTATGTATCAGATAGGCTAGAATAGCCGATTATAGTTTAAAGTTCGAACCCAAGGCCCATATTGGCTATATGCTTATAAGTTTGAAAGCCGATTTGAATCTTAGATGCAGACTAACAAATTGATGATAAAGATTAAACCTTAACAAAAATAACAAGTTAAATCTATTAAGACCTTAGCAATTATCGATAACTTTGAACGGAACAGTAAAACAGAGCAGAACAACCTAAATCGCCTAATCTGATCGACTAAACAACAACGTTCGATACACGGGTGTAGTAACTAGATTTCTAGAAAAAAGTGAGGCACTTAAACCTATAATCTAAAGATTATGATAACTTGGTGCAACAATCAGATCTTAGATAAAAGTGAGGCGCTTCAACCTATGATCTAATAATCGCGATAACTTGGTGATCGAACTAGATAAAAGTGAGGCACTTCTTGTTCGATAGCTCTTAGGAGATCTAGATAAAACTATAACGATACGCCCAATAGTTAAATCCTAGAGAGCACCAGGTAAAAGTAGAACATACAAGGGTTAAGCCAGAGATCACGGAGATGCAGCCCAGCGAAGACTTAGAAGAACTCGTAGAACTACTGAAACTAGGGTAAAGTAGATGCGATGTGAATCTACTCTATAAAGAACGAAGCCTTTTGAAAATACCTTTCACCAAAAAAACTACCCATACCCCCTCACAATGTCCCCACGTACCGGTCCAGAAAAGCTTGACAGGATGTTGATAGGAAGTTGCGGTAGCGAAGACCAGATCAAGGAGAGTGATTCCGCTAAAAACCTTAAAAAATTTTTTACCGTCACCCGACCTTACCCGCCAGTGCTACCCACATTGGAAAATTAACCCCCCGCGACGTCTCCTGCCTCTAATCAACATCGTGTGACTCTGGAAAGAATTAATTATGGAAGGATACTAATCAGCCTCGTTTATGGAAGGACACATTTCCTGCCTCTAATCAGCCAGAAAGAATTAATCAAGGAATGATACTAATCAGCATCGTTTATGGAAGGAGACATTTCCTGCCTCTAATCAGCCTCGTCCGCCTCTCTGCCATATTCCTTTCCGTTCGTCCACTTTCCTTTTCTCTAGCGCCTCTGCTTTCTTTTTCTTAATTCCTTTTGATCGCTGATGCTGCAGGTGCCCCTCAGACACTAGCGCCTCTGCTTTCGTTTTCTTATTTATTTTTTATCGCCGAGGCCGCAGGTGCCCCCCTCAAACGCTTAGCAACGTGGTGACTACGATCCCTCATCTGAAGTTGCATGCACAGCTAGCGATGCCTCCTCGGTGATACGGTCCATAGAAGCTCTGATTTAGTATTATTTATATCTGTCTCCCTCTTTTGGATTGCAAGTCATATATGAATGAGGTATGATGTACTGGCTGCCTTGTAATATCATATAGTGCGTAACAGATGGTGTTAGAAATTTAGGCATCATTCGGTATATTTTAAATTCCAGAAATTAGCAACAAATTCATGACAACAGTGAGTGATCCAGTGGTAACATAACATGTGCCAGTGTTCAAGTTATTTCTCCTAAATAACATGAACAACATGAGAAACCGAAACATGAACAAAATGATGTTCAGGATGTACCCAGAGGCGGGGCCGATACCGGAGGCACCGGATGCACCGTCACCAGCTGGAGGAATAGGGTTAACCATCCTCGACAAGCCTTGCTCGAAGTAGTCGATCTAATTCGGTGCAGTGGCGAGTCGATGCAGTGGAGTCCCTCGAACGGTCACCGGGACGTAGTCGTTCACGTGAGGAAGACGGCCACTAGGAAGTAGTCGTTCGGGTTGATGAAGTTGGCCACCAGGAAGTAGTTATACAAATGATGAAGTTACCCACCGGGAAGTAGTCGTTCACAGCAGCGAGTAGGCGCGTACTCGTACGCTCCCCAAAAACCTTATAGCCCGCCTATCCCAAGCAGGATTACTAGACAGGGAGGTTCGGAGGCAACTGCTCACGCAAGCAGAGTGCGCGCAAAGCTTGCGTTGGGAATGCAAGAGAGCAGCAAAAATAGGGAGAAGAGAGAGGTCTCCTGAAAGGAGTACCACAGAGGGAGAGTCTGCTTGTGTTATGGCTATGGGAGAGAGCCCCTCTTATATAGGCGACCAGAGGAGGAGGGGGGATGAACCTGGACACTGCTTGGAGGCAGCAATGGCCATAATGACGTCAGTTACTGGTCAGCCCAATAATGCCATTAAACGTCATCAGTTACTCTCAGTCATCAAATCGGCAGTTACTAGTAATGTTTAAGACTCAATCAATGTCATTTGTGGCAAAAGGTTCATCACATAGCACACGCAGAGCGGCTCGGCTCGGCATGTCTCGTCTCGACTCGACTCGACTCGGTACGGCACGGCCACGGCCCGGCTCGACGAGGCGAGTGAGCGCGCGCGCGTGACACGCCCTTCTCCTTTTACCAACTTCACAAGTGGTCCACAGTTGGTCCACTATTTAAGTTGGTTAGGATTCTCGTTGACTCTCCATCCGGGATTTAATTCCCTAACATTTATTAGTGGACCTGTAATTCTTTGATTATTTGAGACTTAAATGGGCCAAGGCCCAATTAATCTAACATATGGTACTCTGTGATGATCCAGTAACATGGCACATCGTGGTCCCCTTGACAATTTTGAAGACACACTTAGTCGTCAATCTAGCGGCGGTGTCAAGACGCGGAGATCAGATTTAGCATTGTCACAGTTTGACAGGCCGGAAATTTTTGTTAGTTCTGATCTTGGTAAATCCTTGCTTTTGTTACTAATAAACTATCTTATTTATTTTGTATATATAATTATTCCATCTTTAATCTGATAGGTGGTCTCGTGGACATTGGAGTCATGCAAGAGAGCGTAAACGTCAAAAGGCTAGAGAACGATACGCAAACATGCCGGTAGATAAGAAAGCAGTCCTCGATGAAAAAAGGTAGCTTACCATCATAGGAAAGTAGAAAAAAACAGACATCTCTTTTCAGACACCAGGTATTGTTTTAATTTATTAATAATACCCAATTATATATTTTGTGTGACCTGGTTTAGGGATGGACATTTTATAAGACTAACAAATGCTTCTACAATTGAGATGGACGTCACCAACTCATCAATTCCCGAAGTGTGTACAACTGCTCCTTCCCTGGATGTTCCAACCACAGGTTTGTTTATGGGCATATATATTTCAAAACCATTTATTCAAAATTTTAACACTAAAATGTTGTGCAATCGATTCTCAAGATTGTCAAATTGATGATCCTTGTGATGTTTGGTTTCGCCGCAATGAATCTTATAGACGCTCTGACACGACCAGTCGTCAACGCATGGTTGATGAATCATTATTACTCTCAATATCAGGTTATTTTAATCTATTTTTATTTTTTAACCTGGTTTTTTCTATCTTAGTACGTTGGCACTGAGTGGTAACTACATCATGCAGGTTTTGCGTTTCACGGAAACTCTAAACTCTAATGTTCATAGAGCTTCAAATTCAATATACATACGATGCACATGACGTGTGTTAACATCGTATTAATAAGACTCCATATTATAATGTTGCATTATCTAATGTGTGCCATATTTTATATACGAGCGTGCCACACGTGCATTCAACTAGTAGAATAAAAGTTTTGTTTGATTGGTGTGTACGGATTCATTCGTGCCCCTGAGGCCGCTATTTATAGCCTAAGATACAAACTCCATATCGATCACGATGACTCTCAAACTTGACGAGCAAGAAAGTAAACCTTCCTAAAACAAAATCCTAAAAATACATCAAATACTCTTCCATTTCTTAGCGGCACCATTTTCAATGGGCTCCGGCCACATCAGCATGTTAAAATCCGCTGACCATTTTGACCATCGGCTCTCGACTAAGTTGACTCCATCAGTTCGGAATGGTTTTCATATTCAACTTCGATTGGCTTCTCTTCCCAGATCATACTTCTGAACGCCAGTGCCAAAATTGGTGTCAAACAATGTCGTGCAACCACATAGGCAAATTGTTAAGTCCTCCATTGGCGCCACTTGGACTCAGGGTAATACTAAATATATCCCTGGTCAGCCCATGATTCAAGAGGTGTCTCTAATGGTTGCAGACCCATCAACTCAGGAATTGCATAATCACTGCATGGTCGAAGTTAGCAATAGAGTTGAAAGTATACCAGTAAAGATTGATCAGTCATATTTTGGCGTTGATGAATCTGGTGAGTTCATTATTGGATTCAGTGACTTGTATGACCTTTTCAACCTTGACGCCATGGACATTAGCTTGCTAAGGTGCTTCTCATTGAAATTGACTAAAACGGCAATGGACATGGGCTTAGATGTTGGAATATTGGACCCACAAACTTTGAGTGTCTCAATGGTCCAATTCCATAGCAATTTTTAATAGATCAAATTTCAAAGGTTATGCACCATGACTTCATGTTAGGAGCCTACAACTCAGGTGGCCACTGGGTAACAATCATCATTGTCATCAAGTGGAATCTCGTTGTGTATCTAGACTCGACGAAGATTCATCCTAAGCGAAAGTTCCCGAACCTCCAAACTGTCATTAACTCGTAAGTTTTCCGTATATGTGTTTGTATTTATGCTAATTTTCTAACTTTACTAATTTCTACCACTTCATGTAGGGCCTAGGCAAAGTACCTTCTGACATTGTGAGCAAAGGCACCACCAAGGTCGAAAGGGAAACTGACTCATAAGACTGATTTCCTGGTAAATTCTAGCAAACATATTACGATTTCAATTTTGGTTAATTACTGCCATTTTGTCTTCCATAACATCTCATGTCATTGTGTCATGTAGTGCGCTCAACAACCAGCAGGGTCCAATTTATGTGGGTTCTATGTTGCACACAACATGTTCAACCTTGTGTGTGACTCAACATCCTTTAAAAGATCCTTTGTATGTACTCTTCATTTTTATGCATTAATTACTTGTTTCGTTTTATTGACTATTTGCTAATACAATTTTTTTAAGCATGGTGCTCTACAGGATTACAACTCTCCCCCTGGCCCAACTAAAGAATTACTTGCGGAGATCCGGGAGATGTTGTGTGACTTCATCGTCAAGGAGGTCCTCGCACCGGGCAGCGAGTTCTACAATGGTCCCATTTGAAAAAACAAAAATTCTTGCTCTATATGAATTTCAAACTTGATGTACATTGTGAACTTTGTTACATTGCGATATGGTGGGTTACGTATACGGACTATGTGGTGATTGAATGCATCGATACTTAATGTATATGAACGGTTATTTATGTATATGGTGTTTGTCAATGTTTATGTATGTCAAGTTATGTTTCTGGATAGTTAATTTATATAAAGTTTGTTTATATTTGTCTATGTGGATGCCAAATCCTGGTTGGTTCCAGGATGCAGCCAGGAAACAGGCTAGCCCTACCAGGGGCCAGAGATATAGGTAACGGGCAACACGCTCAGCCTGTTACCTATAATTTGAAATAAGTAACGGGCGTCAACTCTATCCGTTACCTATAAGTTGACATAAGTAACGGGCGTCAACATGGTCCGTTACCTATAACTTGAAATAAGTAACGGGCGTCAACGTTGCCCGTTACCTATGACTTGTCATAAGGCACAGGAAGACAAGTTAATGGTAATGGTTACATTGTTGCACGTTACATAAGATATAACTTAGGTAACGGACTTCACTAGAGGCCCGTTAATATTAATGCCTCATTGGTAACGGTCCTCGTTTTACATCCATTACCAATGTTTCCAGTGGGTCCCGTGGAAATGTCTGCATAGGGTCATTGATAACGGCTATTCGTAACAGACTTTATTTAATGTCTGATACAAGTTCTGTGTCATTAGTAATGGTCATGCGTCCATTACCAATGATGAGTCATTAGTAACCCATAAAGGGTAACGGTTGCTATGCCCATTACCAAAGTTAGTCTCCACCCGTTACCTATTAGGTGTTTTCACGTAGTGTCATGTTTATCTGTACTGTGGCCATCCTTATTTTGGTCTCCGCCGATACAGGACGTACTCCAGTTTTGCAGGAGTGTTGTCGATGGGCTCCCGCTAGTTCAGAGCTTCATTGCAGGGTGCGCGATATTGTGGCTTGGTTAGCTGAATATGCCCACACACTACCAGAATGCTTCACATCCGCCCGCCTCCTCCGCCTCGGCCATTTTTGGACCCGGTGCTGATGGGGCTTCAGCACCGGGTCCAACGGCTAGGAGCGGGGGCGGCGCTGCGGGGTGTCAGGGCGGACACATTAGCACCGGGTCGTGGCGAGACCCGGTGCTAATGCTCCCCCTTTAGCACCGGTTGCAGCCAGCAACCGGTGCTAATGTGCCCGAGGCCATTTAGCACCGGTTGCTGGCTGCAACCGGTGCTAATTGGTGCACATTAGCACCGGGTCTTACCACGACCCGGTGCTAATGTCTTTTGTATATAGCACCTTCTTCCTCCCCCGGCCGAGCCAGCTGAACACTTAGGCGCTGTGTTCATGCTGCTCGACCGTGGGAGGGGATGTGCTGCCCAAATTTTTTTCAAAATTTGCGAAGATTCTACTCATCTAAGGAGCACTACAAGGTACACTCTTTCAGTCTCTAATGTTTTATTTAGCTTGTAATCCTTCTATGATTTAGAAATAGAGGGATTTGTGAATCAAAGTAAAGCTAGCTAGAGAGAGCTTGTGTTCTTGGAGGAGAGAGAGGAGAGAGCTTGAGTTCATGGTGGAGAGAGTGTTCATGTTGTGTTTTAAATGAAGAGAGAAGGCAAGCTAGTTAGTATTTTGTTTTGTATGACTTGTGAATAGTTATAAGGCTTATGTATTTTATTTATTAGAGAGGTTTATTTATTAAAAGTTGGAATAGTTATTTATTAATTTAATGAAATATATATTATTAGTTATTTATTAAAAGGTAGAATAGTTATTTATTTATTTAACGGAAGGTATATTTATTTATTTAATGAATATAGTAATGTAGTTTTAGAAATTTATTTATATAATGGAATATATATTATAATTTGTATTTATTTATATATTAAATTTTTTTATCTTTAAATTGTATTGTATATTTGTTATTGGTTAATAATGCAGATGAATAGACAATGGATGTACGGGGACCCCCACGCTCAGGCGTTCCGTGATGGCCTTAGGACGTTTCTCGATGCCACCGAGGCTAACAGGACGCCGTCCGGTTTCATATTCTGCCCATGCACCCATTGTAAAAATATACAATCGTACAAACAAAGAGGTTGTCTTCAGGTGCATTTGATGAGGTACGGTTTCATGAGGAATTATTCTGTTTGGACGAAGCACGGTGAAAGAGGAATTCTAATGGATGAAGATGAAGAAGACGAGGCCGATGACGACATTCCGTTATTGGCTCAATACTACGGTTCCTTCGCATATGCTGCAATGGGTGATGCCGATGAGGAAGATGTTGCTCGGGAAGGCGATGCTCAGGAAGATGTTGCTCAGGAAAATGAACCTACTGATGGACTCGGGCAAATGTTGTGTGATGCCGAGAAAGACTGCGGCAATGATAAGGAACTGAAAAAGATACAGCGCATGTTGCAGGACCACAAGACTGACCTGTACCCAGATTGCAAAGAGGGGCTAACGAAGTTGGGTAGCACACTTGAACTTCTGCAGTGGAAGGTAGCAAATGGTGTTACTGATAAGGGTTTCGAGGAGCTACTGAAACTCGTAAAGAAGATTCTTCCAGAGGGTAACAAATTGCCATCGACGACGTATCAAGCAAAACGTGTTGTTTGCCCTCTCGGTTTGGAGGTGCAGAAGATACATGCGTGTCCTAATGACTGTATCCTCTATCGTGGACAGTACGAACACTTGGATCATTGTCCGGTTTGCACCTGCGCACGATACAAGATCAGGCGGGACGACCCTGGTGATGTTGGGGGAGAGCGTTCTAAGAAAAAAAATCCCTGCGAAGGTGATGTGGTATTTCCCTCTGATACCCCATCTGAAGCGTTTGTTCAGGAACAAAGACCATGCCAAACTGATGCGCTGGCACAAAGAAGAACGTAAGCAGGATGGCATGTTGAGACACCCCGCCGATGGATCCCAGTGGAGGAACATCGACAGAGCATTCCCAGAGTTTGATGCTGATGCGAGGAATGTTAGGCTTGGTTTAAGTACCGATGGCATGAACCCTTTTGGTGAAATGAGCAGTAGTCATAGCACTTGGCCCGTGACTGTTTGTATCTACAACCTACCCCCCTGGCTCTGCATGAAGCGGAAGTTCATTATGATGCCAGTGCTCATCGAAGGCCCAAAGCAACCTGACAATGACATTGATGTGTACCTAAGACCATTGGTTGACGAACTTTTGCAGCTGTGGAAGAATGAAGGTGTTAGCATGTGGGATGAGGACAAGCAGGAGCAGTTTGACCTTCGAGCACTGCTTTTCATAAGCATCAACGACTGGCCTGCACTAAGTAACCTATCAGGACAATCAAACAAAGGATATAAAGCATGCACTCACTGTTTAGAGGAAACCGAAAGCATGTATTTGAAACATTGTCGTAAAGTTGTGTACATGGGTCACCGTCGATTCCTTCCGGCGAAGCATGAGCTACGAAAGAAATGTGCGCATTTTGGCGGGAATGCTGACCGCCGTACAAAGCCGAGACACCGGAGTGGAGAAGAGCTATTTGATATGGTGAAGGACCTACACGTGGTGTTTGGCAAGGGAGACGGAAGCCAGGCTGCTCCGACGGGCGAGGATGGTCGTGCCGCGATGTGGAAGAAGAAGTCTATCTTTTGGGAGCTACCTTATTGGCAACTTTTAGAGGTCCGTAACGCGATTGATGTGACGCATCTGACGAAGAATCTTTGTGTGAACTTGATAAGCTTCTTGGGTACTTATGGGAAGCCAAAAGATACATTGGAAGCACGTCAGGAGCTGAAACGATTGAAGCAACAGACTGATCTACATCCAGAAAAGAGAGACAAAGGACGCCAGTACTTGCGTCCTGCCAGCTTCACTCTCAGCAAAGAAGAGAAGGCAAGCATGTTTGAATGCTTGAACAGTATCAAGGTTCCGTCTGGCTACTCCTCCAATATTAAGGGAATAATAAATATGAAAGAGAAGAAGTTCACAAACCTGAAGTCTCACGACTGCCATGTGTTGATGACACAGCTGCTTCCCGTCATACTCAGGGGTGTGCTACCAGTTAACATGCGGAAAGCCATTGTGAAGCTATGTGCATTCCTCAATGCAATTTCTCAGAAGGTGATCAATCCAGACCATTTAGATCAGCTACAGAACGACGTGGTGCAATGTCTTGTCAGCTTTGAGATGATATTTCCACCATCCTTCTTCAATATCATGACACATCTATTGGTTCACCTCGTCAAAGAGATTCATATATTGGGCCTAGTATTTCTACACAACATGTTCCCATTTGAGAGGTTCTTCGCTGTCCTAAAGAAGTATGTCCGTAATCGTTCTCGTCCAGAAGGATGCATTGCTAAGGGATACGAAACAGAAGAGGTCATTGTTTTCTGTGTTGACTTTGTCGACGATCTTATGCCGATTGGTGTGCCCGAATCACATCACGAGGGGAGACTTGGTGGAAAGGGCACACTAGGGAGAAGATCGATGGTGATCAAGGACGTTGAGACATTTCGTAAAGCGCACCTCACAGTCTTGCAACAATCAACCTTAGTTGCTCCGTACATCGAGGAGCACATGCAGATTCTCAGGGACGAAAACTCAACAAAGTCTGCGGCCTTCATTCAGCGTCTGCACAATAGTACTTTCACCGATTGGTTGCGAAGACGTCTTATGGGTGTCGAGGGCATTGATGCGTAGCTAGCTTTTGTAGCTAGAGGTCCATCGAGCATGATCTTGACATTCCAAGGATACATCATCAATGGGTATACATTTTACACAAGAGCCCAGGACAAGAAAAGCACCAACCAAAACAGTGGTGTCCGGATCGATGCGACAGACACCAATGGCAATACAAACTCATACTATGGAATCATAGAGGATATATGGGAACTAGAGTACAGACCTTTGAAGATCCCACTGTTCAAGTGCCAATGGGTGAAGCTGACTAGAGGAGGTGTTAAAGTTGAAGTGGACTATGGAACGACGTTAGTGGACCTAAACAAGATTGGCTTTCTAGACGAACCGTTCCTCCTGGCCAAAGCTGTCACACAAGTTTTTTATGTGAAGGACATGGCTAGCAGACCGAAGAAAGGGGCGGATAAGAAAGGTGGGGGTAAGCAATTGGACCCATCACAAGACGAGCCAAAGCGTCATATAGTTCTTCCTGGAAAGAGAAAAATCGTAGGAGTTGAGGACAAGACGGATGAAGATTATGATATGCTCGATGGCCGGCCTCCATTCTCAGTGGCTGATGACGCAAGCATCCTGTTAGCGGCGGAGGAGACACCGTATCTACGGCGTGATCACAATCAAGGAACATTTGTAAAGAGGAAGTTTATTAGTATCCGAGTAAACGATGATGCCATGTAATTTAATTGCACTATGTTCCACTCAATTTGTAATGACTATATTTGCATTTATGTTTCACTTATGTTCTAAGATTTTCTATTGATTTATAAGATTGTTTTTATTAATTCTAGCATTTTATATTGATTTTCTAGTAATTTATAAGATTTTCTAGTAATTTATAAGATTTTCTAGTAATTTATGAGATTTTCTATTAATTTATAAGATTTTCTATTAATTTATAAGATTTTCTAGCATTTTATATTGATTTTCTAGTAATTTATAAGATTTTCTAGTAATTTATAAGATTTTCTAGTAATTTATAAGATTTTCTATTAATTTATAAGATTTTCTATTAATTTATAAGATTTTCTAGCATTTTATATTGATTTTCTAGTAATTTATAAGATTTTCTATTAATTTATAAGATTTTCTAGTAATTTATAAGATTTTCTAGTAATTTATAAGATTTTCTATTAATTTATAAGATTTTCTAGCATTTTATATTGATTTTCTAGTAATTTATAAGATTTTCTATTAATTTATAAGATTTTCTTATTTAATATATATTTTTAATAGGTATTAACAACTGAATTAAAACAAGTATTAATAACTATATATTAAAAACTATATTTATAAGATTCCCAAATAGTAGCCACCGGTGCTAAAGGCCGGTTTGGAAACTGGCGCCAAAAGAAAATTGGGGGCCTTTAGCACCGGGTTGATCTAAAATCCGGTGCTAAAGGCCCCCAATTTTCGTTTGGCGCCAGTTACGGCCTTTAGCACCGGCTGTAGAAGACCCGGTGCTAAAGGGCCTTTAGCACCGGGTGGACCACCCGGTGCTAAATGGGGGGCCTTTAGCACCGGGTGCTGTATAGACCCGGTGCTAAAGGGCCTTCCAATTTTCGTTTGGTGCCAGTTACGGCCTTTAGCACCGGCTGTAGAAGACCCGGTGCTAAAGGGCCTTTAGCACCGGGTGGTGGGAAGACCCGGTGCTAAAGGGGGGGCCTTTAGCACCGGGTCGTGGCTGCACCTGGTGCTAAAGACGGGGGACCTATATAGGCCGGGGACTTCTCTCCCCTCCCTCACTTCGCCCTCATCTCCTCACAGATCGAAACCGCCGCCGCCGCCGCTCGCCCCCTCGTCTCCTCAGCCGCCGCCACCCGTCGCCGCCGCCGCGCCTCCGTCCACTGTCGTCGCCCGCGTCGTCCCCGGCCGCACCGACGCCGCCGCCCATCGTCGTCCCCGCGCCCAGCCACGCCGCCGCCGCCGTCGCCCGTCGCCGCCGCCACCCGTGGTCCCCGCGCCCACGCCGCCGCCGCCCGTCGTCCCCGCCGCCGTCGTCGTCCCCGCGCCCGTCGTGCCTGCGCCGGCGCCCCTCGTCCCTGCGCCGCCCGTCGTCCCCGCGCCGACGCCGCTCCTCGTCCCCTCGCCGCCGCCGCCGCTCGTCCCCGCGCTGCCGTCGCCCGCCGCCCGTCACGGTAAGCTCTCTGTGAAGCCGGCCTTCGTGTCGTGCGTGCATGTTTGTGAGCCGGCCTTCGTGCCGTGTGTACGTGTTTGTGTGTGCAAGTACCCGTTGCATGGCCGAACACGTTCGGCCATGCACATTTGCTTAGCGAACGTGTTCGGCCATGCGCATTTGGTCAGCGAACGCGTTCGCTAACCCATACATTGGAAATGCATTGTATTGAAATATTAGAAATATATATGCTTCATCTGTATTGAAAATATTAGAAATTTATTTTATTGGAAATGTGTTGTATTGGAAATATTAGAAATATATATGCTTTATATGTATTGGAAATTTATTTTATTGAAATGCATTGTATTGAAATATTTACATTTAAATGTATATTGGAAATTTTATATCGGAAATTCTATGCTTCATTTAAATGTATATATGCTTCATTTAAATGTATATTGGAAATTCTATGTATATTAGAAATATATGTGCTTCATTTAAATGTATATTGGAAATGTTATATGTTTGTATAATGTATACTATCGAAAATGTTTATTATCGGAAATTCTATCGCGTACCCGAACCCACCGCGCACCCGAACCCCTTAGCGAATCCGTTTTTCGCGCACCGACCCCCTTAGCGAACCCGTTCGCGTCACGCACCCGAACCCTTAACAAACCACTTCGCGTCGCGTACCCGAACTCTTAGCGAATCAATTCACACCGCGCACCCGAACCCCTTGGCGAATCCGTTTTTCACGCACCGACCCCCTTAGCGAAAATGTTAGAAATATTGGGAATATGTATGCTTTGTATATATTTCTTATCAATTATTTTTAATTCTATAGATGGCGGACAACAACAACCCCGTCCCACCCATGCAAGAGGACAACAACAGCCCTGTCCCACCCATGCAAGAGGACAACGACACGTTCTTTGTGAATCAACTTTTTAATATTGTAACCCAACCAATGTCCATGGATGAAGGGTTGGGGATCATTGGAAGGGACAGAAATGTTGAAGGGGCAGCCAATGTCCAGGGCGAACGTGTCCAGGGCAGCACTATTGAAGGGGCCGGTAACGAGCCCTCGTCTAGTCAGGTGTGTATATATAACATAAATTTGTACTGTATATGTCAATTATCTATATCATCTCTATATCTAACATAAATATGTATCGTATATATGTAATTTGTGTAGGCCGCCTTTGCTTCTACAAGTCGAGCTAAGAAATCAAAACGATCGACCACGAAGAAGCTGAAGGATGTCAAGTTTCAGATCACTAGAGTGGAGGATGACGGGGAGCCAGTTGAGCCCCCAAAAGTGGCCAAGAAATTTGTATCTCAGTGCGGGGTAATTGTACGGGACAATGTGCCCATTAGCATCAGAAAATGGAAGTCCACGGACCCCTCTGAGGAGTACGTGCTCCCCGATACAGAGAAGGAGATGCTATGGAGGGAATTAAAGGCAATATTCGACTGGCCTAGCACTCATGAAGCGGAACTGAGGGATTGGACAATGAAGAAGATGGCAGTTCTGTTTCAGGATTTCAAGAAGAAGTTGTACTCGCATTTTCTCAAAACCGGAGAGGCCCCGGATCCTGAGAAGTATAAGAAGATCACTGATGACGAGTGGGAAGCATTCCTTGAGTACAAAACCTCCGAAGAGGGTGCAACGGCTAGCGCTGGAAACGCCGCAAATAAGAAGTACTCTTATAAGATGGGTTCGGGAGGTTACAAGGCAAGCATCGCTAAATGGGAGAAGATGGAAGATCTATATGCTAGAGGCATCACTCCAGCGACACATGACTGGCCCACAAGGACCAAGCATTGGTACTATGGTCATGGAGGCACCCTAAGCCCAATCGACGGCTCCTTAGTTTTTCCCGAGGACTTGCGAGAACTAGCTCAGCGTCTCCTCAATATCCTCAGGGCATCTGAGAGGGGAGAATTTGTTGCTGATAAAGATAGAGATGAGCTAACCTATGCCTTAGGGAACAAGGAGCATCCTGGACGGACGCGCGGCGTAGGCACAAGCATCTCATGGAAGAAAGGTTTCCAAGAGCACGCCACCACCTATAGGAGCCGTTCGAGGAAGAATGCCGAATATGAGCAGAGGGTGAGGGACCTAGAGCAAACAGTTGCCGCCCAGGGCTCAAAGCTCCAAGAAATGGAGTCAGAGGTGGAGCGACGGATGAAGGTAGCATGGCTGCAGATACAACAAGCCACAGGAGGGACCGGTTCCACAGAGCATGCACCTCTCCAACAAGCCGCATGCGGGACCGGTTCCACAGAGCATGCACCAGGCGGGACCGGTTCCACAGAGCATGCACCTCTCCAAGATGCGGCCCTTATTAGCCCTCCACAACAATATCAAAGCAGTCACGCTTCCACACAGGCCGCCAAACCGGTCCGTTACCCCGTGGATGAAATAACTCAACGGACCGCGTGCGAGCTTGTCGTCAGGCAGAAGAACTTAGCTGTGGTGGTACGTATGTGACCTTAGTTCATACTGCATACATTTCACCGTAAATACCATTCATTTACTAACTTTCTTTGTGACTACTAAATTATCAGGTCGCATACGGTATGACCAAACGTGTGGAAGAAGGGAAAAATGGCACTGCAATGACATTCCACATGGTTACGTACCTGTTGAGGTGGAGCAAGTCGGCACCAACTGGGAAGACTTGGAACTTGACATCCCCGGAGGTGACGGAGAAACAAAACTCGGTCAGTGTTCTCACAGCATCATTCCACCGTCTCCAAGAGATCCACCAGATCATGACGATTCTCCGGGAGCTCCTGATGCAAGCCCGTCTCCTCCGCCGAAAAGGTCTCCGTCTCCTCCGCCGCGGAGGTCTCCGCCCCCTCCGCCGAAGAGGGGACGCCGCACTAAAGCCTCTGCCCCCACTCCACCAGGGAAGAAGGCATGGAAAACCAGAGAGAAGCCCGCACCAGAGAAAAGAGCAGGAGAGAAGACTCTATAGGAGCTCGAAGCCTCGATCAAAGCAGACACAAAGAGGCAAATGGCCGAGTGGAGGAAAAAACCAGAGCCGGAGCCGAAGCTTGATCCCACTGTCGTCAAGTCATTCCTCGGTAATTTGAGCAAGGGTCAACAGAAGGAAGTAATAGTAACAGACTATGACCGCTCATTACTGAAATCTCGCCGGAAGCGGAAGGCTGCAGATAAGGAGGCGGGCCCATCCAAAAAGGTTCCTCAGCTCGGCGAGCAACCTCAGCGGCCCTTGGGTCCATTGCCATTTCTGGACGAGATTAACGTGCAACGAGTAATGGCCGAGACTGGACTATCCAGAGCGCAAGTCCTGGGGGAAGAAGAGGTGCCTGTAAACACAACGTTGAAGTGGCCATTTAAGCTTGGCGAGCCTATGGTCCCTCCTAAAATGGAGAGCAAGCTACAAATGAAGATGCGCCGATTCCATGAGTGATACTTGGAAGAATCAAGAAGGAATAAACGGCGCATGATCAAAGTAGGCGTGAAGGACCATGATTTCTACAATGGTGACGAGGATTGGGTCTGGCTGAGGTTTTAGGATATATATGAGTTGTACCACCGCGACGCCATGGACGTGGATTTGATCACCTGTTGGACACTGTAAGTACTTTGTTGTTGCTTATAATTGTTGACGTAAAATCCGCACCTCACGCCAAGCACACAGCAAGCCGAATTAGCTAGCTTCACACGTGGCCCGAGCGTTTGAATCCGAAAGCGTGCCAGTCAATTTTCCTGAAACTTGACAAAGGGAGAAAAGATGTTCAAATAACACCTGGAACGTACCGGGTAATACCAGATAGTTCCATATTTGCGGCTACGGAGCCATTTTCGAACGACATATAGCTATAGAGAAAGCTATCTGTCGGCAGTTAAAGCATCATTCGGCAATCGGCAAAGCACGCAGGAAAGCGCACTGCCGAATGCGTGACGTAAGCATGACGAAAGGTCGGTATTCGACTGGATAAACATTGTAACGTGTATTCATAACCGATTAACGAGGAACAGAGCATGATAAATAAATAGAAGGGCGAAAACATGACCATAATTTCATAATAAACAAGAATGAATAGATTAAAAGCACTAATCTACCGCATGTCTAGGTACTTTTCAATCCGTCGAGCATGAAACAAGCAAGTTAATCCACCGCATGATACGACTTGCTTGGAATCACACCACCAACCAAGAATAGATCAATCCACCGCATGATACGACTCTAAACGTGGAAGGCTAAAAGCATTCTTTATTTAAAACAAAACCGTGGACATGTTTCACTCGTGGCGACACTGCCGAATGCAGCTAAATAGCCGAATCGGGTTCCGTGAAGAAGGAACATGCTTCGTTGATGATGATAGATCTATCAGATCGAATCGAATTCTAATCCACCGGATGATTAGCTCTAAGACGACCCAAAAGCCTGCATCTACCGCATGATACCCGGTTCTGTCAAGATCTACACAAGACCAACGAGCTTGGACCCGCAACACGTGGCAATCTAGATTGACTTCGGACTCGGCTATGGAAACGCAGCGCATTATGAGCTAGAACCGAATCTAATCAACCTAGACTGGGCAAAAGAGTGTTGTAATGAATTAAACATAAAGGTAAAATCCAGATCAACACGTGGTAACTTAATGGATCTATCAGATCTTGCCAAAATCCAATAGAACCGATAACTTGTTCCAAGCTAAAACTTAGCCCACCGCATGGCTCATGATCTAACAATGGAACCTTCCTGAACCAAAGCCTAAATCCACCGCATGATACTAGGCATGGTGCAGGGTTGCCGGTACTTACGGAGGTCGACGGATCGATGACTCCTCTCGAAGAACTCGACGACTCGACTACAGGACTCGAAGTTGGCACGGGGCCGGTTTGTTGTATGATTGATTGGATCCTCCTTACAATTACCACGGGTTTATATTTATACCCAGGTTTCGATATGACTCCTAATCGATTACGATTACATTATTTATTTCCTAAAAAAGATAAACGCCGGGACACCGTATCCGTCTTGCATTCCAAGTTAAACCAGCCTTTTCCTTATACTTGATCCACGTCATCACGCACTCCCAAATGCCTCCCGCGGAACAGTTCTCTTGCCGAATGACGATGCGTTCCCGACCGCAGAACGTCTTTACCGAATGCTCTGGGGAAAAACTCCTTTGCCGAATGATATCTTTTCAACGAATCCGGCCCACATGTCAGCCTCTTCCTGGTGCCAAATTTTGGTGTCAACACATGCCCCTTCAATTTCGGGATAAAAGGCAATTTTATCTCAGAATTGACCAGAAGCACTCAACATTCCCAAGTTAGTTCTGCTCGACACCCGCTTCTCCTTTTGAATCTTTAGAGCTCTCATCCAGATCTGAACCCTAGGTTATCGACTTCCAAGATTCAATCTTCAAATGGCGGACCAAGATTTTGCCCTCCAGGTAAACTTCAATCCCCTCAAGCACATTCGGTATTCTTCTTTCGATTTGCATTTTAAATTTCCTCTCATCTTTTTTCCATTCTTGATAGGCACTAGCTGCCGAAATCCTTATCCCCGTTGAGGAAAAAGCTCCATCCTACTTCCTCGGCCCTGTAGGGAATTCAGATCCTTCCGAACTCATTGCGGCCGAATCTCAGAGGGTTCCTTTCAAGATTTCACTGACAAAACCTCATGAGTGGCAAGACGCCTTCAAGAACTGGCCTTTGCCCCCTATTGCCGGCTGGAGAAATTGGTACAAAAGGATATCTGATGACAAAAGCCCCCAAACACAGAACTGGGATCATCTGCGTATTTCTCATTGCCTGGAGCTGTCACTAGCCGAAACACCGAAGAACGAGAACCTTCTGATTGCAGCTTGCCATTTTTGGTCCAATGGTGCAAATGCCTTTCTCTTCGGTCATGGCCCAATGTCTCCCACTTTGGCCGATGTCTACATGATGACCGGCCTGAACGTTACAGGAACTGTATATCCATATGACCACAAAGGTTCCTCCAAGCAGACAGGAGTAAAAACAGGGGTTGGATACAAGAGATACATCCAGAACCATATGTCTGATGGCCCTCTGACCGATGTTGAATACAGGGCCTTTCTGAATATGTGGCTATGCAGATCAGTCTTCTGTGGCAAAGCCAATGAGCCAACCTTGAATCATATCGTGATGGCTGAAGAGCTGGCTGCCGGAAAACTCATTCCACTTGGGAAATACCTCCTGGGAAGTGTCTATCATATGCTCAATCAAACCACCCACCTGATGCACACCAGCAAGAAAATCCCCTGTGTCAATGGTCCTTGGTGGTTTGTCCAAATGTGGCTACAGTTGTACATGCATCAAATCGTTGCCATTGATCTCAACAGCCGAGATTTTCCCTCAATCAATTACAAAGAAGGAGAAACCCGGAGAACCAAAGGTTGTCAAACCTATGGAGAAGCTGCCTCCACTGTATCTATCAACAAGAACATCGGTGAACTGTTTGAGCTCTTCTTCAGAGGCTTTGCTCATCCTCTTTGGTTCCCATATTTGGATAATGACAACCTCACTCTCCCTTGCGAATTCAGCTTTGAAACTGGATGCACTGATGTACAATCTATAGCGATTTTCAATGCCTTTATCCAGCCCTGCATCCTGCCAGCCGAATTCTGTGGGGGAAGGCTGGTTCAAAGCACTTATGAATACTATCAGCCAAACATGATGGCTAGACAGTTGGGATGTGGCCAAGTGCCCCCTAGGCTATTTCTTCACGAACTTCTCAAGCCCAGGGAGATTGTCAAGGATTCCACAGAGACAAGAAGGATTTTCACTTATAAATGTTGTGGAACTATTTATGCACCTGACCCTTTTGTGCCAATAATATCTGCCCATCCTTCTTTCACTCTCTGGTGGCAAGAACTCCATGATCATATCTTCAACATGCCAATCTATCCCTTCTGCTTCGAGTTAATGCCTGATTATCAACCAACTTCAGAGGTAATACGCTTATCCCTTCATCTGTTTCAATAATATTAACCCGAATTGACTCTTATTCTGTCATCTTGCAGGATATAACACCTGCCCCTCTTGCCAGGGTGATTTTGTACAAAGCTGCAGGCCCAATATCTGCTTTGGGGCACCAATCTCCTACCTTGGCTCAAATGATGGCTAGACAGGCTTCTCTAGATCCAATACTTATTAGACCATCATCTGTCAAGAGAAAAACCCTTCTTTTAGCTGCTCCTTCAGTTGTAAAGAAGAAAATAACAAGCAGCAAAATCAAGGTCAGAGCCTTCTTTCTTTAACCATAATGCCATTGGTATTTTTGCTCAGTTTTATCTCTTCTTGGTTTCAGGCCAGAGCACAGCAACTAGCAATCAGTGCAGATCTTGCCGATGCTTCATTGACTGGTAAAATTCTACTACTTTATCCTCTTAACTTCTTTTTCATCGGCATTTATCCCTTGTTAACTGCAGAACAATCCTCAATGGATCCAATCTTGGAGAGCTCTTCTTCTCATCACGATTCATCTTTAGCTTTGCAACTCCTCCCTCAATCAGAAGCATTATCTTCACCAAGAAATCCTCCAGCTTCTCCTCAGCAAGATACACAGAACCTTTCCATTGAGCTTGAGAGGCTTCCTTCCCCCATTCAGGAAGTCAGGAACGAGGTAAACAAAATCATTCAACTTTCTCTACCCTTTTACTCAGCGAATTATCACTAATTCGGCAAGATTCTCTTTTAGGAGAAATCCATCTCATCATCCAGCTATTCTTTTGCTGTGGACGACTTGGTTGCCGAACAAGGGGAAGAAACATCTTCTGGCCAAACTCTGTCAGAAGAAAATCAAACAAAGCTAAAAGATATCCTTGCTTTGCTGCACAAGAGTATTCAAGATCAAGTCAAGGATGCTGATCTCTTAAGGGATGCACTGGAATCCATTGACCAAGAACTCCCTGATGATATCAAAACTTCTCTGGAACCAGTTTCTCATTTGGATCAACAATACGCCGCAGTAAAGCAGGCTCTAAAAAACCAATCTTCTCAACCAGCTCTTGAACAGAGGAGATCCACAGCCAAACAATCTGTGAAAGACCTGCATACTCAAGCTCAGAACAGCAAAGAATTACTGACCAAATTGGAATCTGAACTTGAAAATAAGAAGGTCAGAAAAGCTGCACTTGAAGCTGAATTGAGAGATCTATCGACCGAAATTGAAGCTGATGAGAAGAAGATAGCTGAGCTTCCCAAATTAACAGAGAAGATGCGAAGGGAAGCTTCAGCAGCTCTGAATGAAGAAAAACAACTCAAGACAAAGCTTGCTGCTCTGGCTAGAACCCAAGAAGCTGACAAAAACTTATTAGAGAGCATTAGCAATATGATATCAGATGCTAAAAATGCAATTTCAAAGTACTTGGGTTTGTAATTGTAACAAACAGTCGATAGCCGAATGCTTTATCAATCTTGCAATCTTGTCATCATATTTTTTTTTAACTCTGTTTTTTCTCCATTGTGGATAACTCATTCGGCAAAGCTGGCTATAACAGTATCAGACCCGAAAACGCTTCAAACACAACATAGCCGAATCTCACTTAGTCAAAACCGAATACGACTCGGCAAGAATCCCAAACGACATGGAAACCAATCGGTTGGAAAATCCTTTCCACCTTCCGAACTCCTTGGGATATGCACCACAAACTTCGGCCACGATCTCTTCGTTAGTTCCATAAATAAGAACCTTGAGCACTCCTAATCTTCCACCAAATCTTTCAACTCGAGCTCTCTGCTAGCCTGAGTCTCTTCCTCTTCCAGCACAGTAACCTCCAAGAAACCCTGATGTCCATCAACAGAAGACGACCGGCCGTCGACGAAGCCGAAGGGAGCCGCGCCAGCGCTCGTCGGAGGTGATGACTGTCTGCCTCTCCTTATCCTTTCCTCCAGATTTTGCCTTACTCTCAACTTTCTTTGTATTTTCAGGCTCATCCAATGGAACCCCGCTACTGCCTTGACTGCGGCTCCGGCTGCAGCGGGTGACTCTTCGGAGTCATCTAGCCGATCCCCCAGGCCCAACTGGGATCTGCCCTACTCAGACAGCGACGCCCGCCGATTCAAACAGGAACGTGACGACACTCGGCGTGAGCTGGAGGTCATCTCCAAACAAGCCGGGATCGCAGATCTAGAGTGGCAACACCAGCGCAAGCAGCTGCTCGAGACCATCGACGGTAATCTCTGCGGTTCGCTTAACTTTAATCTGACCTTGGACTAAACCGCCGTTGCTTCGTAATCCTACAGCTCGCGACGCCGAACTCGATCAGCTGAAGACATTGGTTGAGTCTTTGGCAAACAAGGTGAATGCTCCTGGGGACACGCCAGAAGCTCGCCTCGGCACAGTAGCAGGCCGCATCGATGAGGTGGCCTCACACGGCATCCGTCTGGGCACTGCCGCAGGCCTAGTCGCCATGTCGACGCACACTGGCGCTAACTATTCCAGGCTACCGCCCGGCTTTGCCAATGGCAATCCGGAGGAGATCGACGACATTGAGGCCTCCATAGATCGCCTTGATGCTCATGGCGTTGCCATTGCCGATTCCATTCATCCCCAGTCTGTTCTGAACAGGTTGTTCCATTAGTTTGTACTAGGGATTATGGAATTTCGGCAATAAAACTTATCTTTTGCAGTCTTTTTTGCGATAACTTGGTCAAACTCATTTTTTGTAATATATTTGCACTAAGGGCAATACGCTCTGGTATTGGCCATTTCTTCTTCTGTCAATATTTTTGTTCTGAAGACGGCTCCTTCCCGAATACCGGTTGTTTCAGTCATTCTGACATTAAATATTTCAATCAACGATCAATCTCAATACTAGGATAATATTTCTTCAAGTATCTCCCATTGATAGCAGCAGTAAACTCCTCTCCTAGTAAAGTTTTCAGGATATAAGCATTTCCAGGCACGCATCTGACCACTCTGAAAGGACCTTCCCAATTTGGAGACCACTTACCGAATGCACTGTATTTAGTTCCAATCGGCAATATTGCTTTCCAAACCAAATCTCCTTCTGCAAATTGCTTGACTCTCACCTTCTTGTTGTAATATTTAGCAACTCGCACCTTATTTTTCTCAACATTTTCCAAGGCCCTGAGACGAATCATATGCAAATTTTCTAATTCGTCCATCATTAAATCATTATAGTCTTTAGAACTTAAATCTTTTTGCAACTTTATTCTCCTTGAGTCTGACTGCATCTCCCATGGCAAGATAGCATGATGTCCATATACCAATTCATAAGGAGACGTCTGTGTAGCCCCATGTGGAGCCATTCGGTAAGCCCATAAAGCCTCATTGAGTACCGAATGCCACCTTCTTGGCTTTTGATCAATCCTCTTCTGTATAATTTTAATCATAATCTTGTTAGAAGCCTCTGCCTGACCATTAGCTTGGGCATAATAAGGAGAAGAATTCAACAATTTGATGCCCATACTTTCAGCAAAATTTCTGAACTCTGAAGATGTAAACTGAGTTCCTTGATCTGTGGTGATTGTTTGAGGAATTCCAAATCTGTAAATGATATGTTCTTTAACAAATTCAACCATATTCTCCGATGTAACTTTCTTTAATGGAATCGCCTCAACCCACTTAGTAAAATAATCGGTTGCTAAAAGCACAAACTTATGCCCTTTGCTAGATGGAGGATTTATTTGGCCAATCAAATCTATTCCCCATCCTCTGAATGGCCATGGCTTGATAATAGGATTCAGGACCGATGCTGGAACTCTTTGAATGTTTCCAAATCTCTGGCAATCTTGGCATCCTTTGTAATATTCAAAGCAGTCTTCTAGCATTGTGGGCCAATAGTACCCAGTTCTCCTAATAACCCATTTCATTCGGTAAGCCGATTGATGTGCTCCACACAGCCCATCATGCACTTCACTTATCAGCCTTCTTGCTTCTTCTTGATTTAAGCAATGTAACAGCACCCCATCCAAGGATTTATAATATAAATTATCATCAAGAAGAACAAACTTTAAAGCTTTATACCTGAGCTTTCTAGAAACTTTTCGGGATGGATTCTCCAGATAATCAACAATTTCTTTTCTCCAATCATCTTCTGCCAAAACTCCTTGAAGCTCTCTATAACCCGAAGCACTCTGAGCTAATCTGTTCGCCTCTTCATTGTCTTTCCTAGGAATATGCCGTAGAATTACTGACTGAAACTCCTTTAAGATCTGCTTACATTCCTCATGGTAATTCCTTAAGATATCGTTTCGGCACTCATATTCGCCATTTAGTTGCCTTATGACTAATTCTGAATCTCCAAAAATTTCGACTGCAATGGCCTTTGCTTCTCTCAAGTATTGAAGTCCTCTAAGCAACGCCTCATATTCGGCTTGATTATTAGTGACAGTAGGTTGAATAGGAATAGCAAATTCAAATACTTCTCCTCTTGGCGAAATTAACAAAATACCTACTCCACCACCTTTGTCACATGAAGATCCGTCGAAGAATAATACCCAAGGAGTAATTTCAAGCAAATTAGTTGATGAATCGCGATGTTCAGTGACGAAGTCAGCAATAATCTGTCCTTTAACAGCTTTTGCCGATTCAAACCTTAACTCAAATTCAGACAAAGCCAAAATCCATTTGCCAATCCTTCCGTTCAAAATCGGCATAGACAACATGTGCTTTATCACATCAAATTTTGAATACACAACGCATTCGGCATGTAGCAAGTAGTGCCGAAATTTTGTACAGGAGTAGTAAACACATAAACAAAGCTTCTCGGTAGCCGAATACCTCGCTTCGGGATCAAGCAATTTTCGGCTAAGGTATGCAACTACCCTTTCCTTTCCCTCAAATTCTTGTATGAGGGCCGATCCAATAGTTTGGGTATCGGCCGCCACGTACAACTTAAAAGGCTTGTTTAGCTGTGGAGGTACCAATACTGGTGGTTCTTTCATGTATTCCTTGATCTCATCAAAAGCCTTTTGTTGTTCGTCACCCCATACAAACTTCTGATCTTTCCTGACTTTTAACAATGAAGAGAAAGGCAACACCTTTTGTGATAAATTTGATATGAATCTTCTCACGAAATTGATCTTACCAAGTAATGACTGCAATTCCTTAAGATTAGTTGGAGGAACAACTTCATCAATGGCTTTCATACTTTTCTTGCCAACTCCCATTCCTCCTTCATGCACCAGAAATCCCAAAAACTCTCCTGCCGAAACTCCAAAAGCACATTTATTTGGATTCATCTTGAGCCCATGTTTCCTAGTGCATTCTAGAGTTTTCCTTATGTCGGCCAAATGTGCTTCATGATCCAATGACTTAATCACAACATCATCGATATATATCTCCACAATCTTGCCGATCAACTCATGAAAAATATAATTCATGGCCCTCTGATAAGTTGCACTAGCATTCTTCAAACCAAACGTCATGACAACCCATTCAAACAACCCTATATGTCCTGGACATCTGAAAGCTGTTTTCGCTATATCTTCCAATGCCATAAAAATTTGATTGTACCCTGCATTACCATCCATGAAACTAATCACTTTATATCCAGCAGCAGCATCAACTAACGAGTCAGCAATAGGCATTGGATATCCATCCATGGGTGTAGCTCTGTTCAGATCTCTAAAGTCTATGCAAACTCTCATCTTCCCATTTTTCTTGTACACAGGAACAATATTAGAGATCCATTCTGCATATCTGCATGGCCGAATAAAATTTGCTGCTATTAATCTTTCCACTTCTTTCTTTACATCGGCCAACACTTCATCTTTGTAGATTTTCCGGGGTGGTTGCTTGTAAGGTTTATAACCAGGCTTGATCGGCAATCGATGCTCAACAATGGAACGATCTAAGCCAGGCATCTCCGAATAATCCCAAGCAAAGCAATCTTTGTATTCCTTTAACAACTCAATCAACTTTTCTCTGAAAACCGAATCTAAGCTAGCACTGATGAATATCGGCCTTGGTTTGTCACCATCTCCAATGTCTACTTCTTCTAATTCATCAGCCGACACAAATCCATGTCCTAGCTTCCCGTCAGTCCCATCGATTGGATTATCCATTAAAAATTACTAAAAGAGCCGACTGCTCTGATCGGCTGTTGATCACTGCTGACTGGCTCAACGGGACCTTCTCCCCAGTCCTTACCTGAGAAACAATCTATGCCTTGATATTCCCAGAAGGCTGGTTCCACATTAGCCACGCTAATTGAATCATCTGCTGGGACAATTTCCACTTCATCATCTATCCACTGAATAAGCTGCTGATGCATAGTAGATGGAATACAGCAATTCGCATGGATCCAATCCCTTCCAAGTAGCAAACTGTATGCCCCTTTACCTTCAATAACAAAGAAGGTTGTAAGCAGAATCTTAGATCCAATCATCAGATCTACATGTACACATCCTTTGGTGTCCGAAGGATTTCCAGCAAAATCATTCAAAACTATGCTTGTTGGCGTTAAATCTCCAGGGCTCATGCCAAGTTTCCTGAATGTATTGTATGGCATCACATTAACAGCAGCTCCCCCATCAACAAACATCTTCGTCAGTGGCTTTCCGTTGACATATCCTCTTAAGTACAGTGGCTTCATGTGCCGATTCTGGATTGGTTTCTCGAAAATAGCTTGCTTATTCAATACCAACTGTGCCATTAACCCACATTGCTCGGCTTCATCCACTTCTGACAATATCTCTTCTTGTACAATTTGATTAGCTGGAGCCATGAATTCATTCGGCAAGAAACATACCATGCATGTAGGAGCCGAATGACCCGATTCGTCAAGTTTGTCTTTTGGACGCCATATCGATCTCATCCTGGTTCCTGTTCGCTTCAACTCTTGACTCCTCAGGCGCTGGACTCTTATCTTCTGGCTCCTTCTTAAACCAGGTGGACACCACTGCTCTTTCTGCCAGACATACTCACGGTCTTCTTCCTCATGATCGATCCATCTATAATCAGCACGTCTTTTCATTGGTTGATCATCATTCTTATATATTTTCAGACGCCGATCATCACTAGGATGTATCCTTCCAATTCTTTCGTGGACGGATCGGCGATTGGCAAAATTTTGCCTATGTTCG
The DNA here is from genome assembly GCA_033239725.1 of Echinochloa phyllopogon. Taxonomy (NCBI): domain Eukaryota; kingdom Viridiplantae; phylum Streptophyta; class Magnoliopsida; order Poales; family Poaceae; genus Echinochloa; species Echinochloa phyllopogon. The sequence continues at coordinate 30,071,055 of BTCW01000014.1, read as the reverse complement.
ACATATCCATTATTGCATTCAGGCAGTTATTCCATGTAGGCAACTTCAAACCCTCATTCCAACAGTGTCTGAAGAAGACACAATCCCAATGTGCACGTTCTTGTTCTCGGACATATTCTTCTTGTTCTTCCTCATACCTTTTTTCTTCGCACCTCCTCTTCTCCTCCTCGTACTCACGTCTCTGGTAGCGCTCTTTTTCTTGCTGACGCTGCCACTTATTGAGGAGAATACGCGATGTGACTCTGGGCTTAGAAGAATTCCCAATCTCAAATCGGCTATTCGGGAAGCGAGGCTTTTCCTCGCGAATCTGTTCGATCGTAACTTGCCGATTAGGATCGACTGAGCCATTCTGCTTTGCTTCCTTCGACGTCAGGACTCTCATCTTTCCCTTTTCTCTAGATTCGGCAACATTCACCATATTGATTGAGAACCCAATCATGTTCTGAGGAAACGGGTTATTGTCCAACTTCATCTTATTGTCAAATTTCAGATGCCCTTCTTGGATAGCTTTCTGAATCCTCACTCTAAAAACCCTGCATTCATTGATGGAATGAGAATTTCTATCATGGAATCCACAGTACCTCTTATCTTTCACTCCATCAGGCCGAAGCATAGAATGCCCCTCTGGTAGCTTGATCCGGCCTTCCTTTACAAGATAGTCAAACAATTTATCTGCCTTAGTTACATCAAAATCATAGGTGCCCTTATTCTGTTTAATCCACCTCTGATTCACCATGACTGGTTCTTTGCCCCACACTATCTCTACTGCAGCTATCTCCTCACTATCTTCATACTCATCTCCTTGATCTGCTCTTTCAAGGAATTGGTTATAGATGTCAGCTACGTCACTGTGTTTAGCAAATCTGGCATCTTTCTTGAAACCATATGCCTGGTTGCTCATTAAGGCCAATCTGTGTGACAACTGGCCCAGATCATCGAACTCCATTCCGAATAGCTTTTCCCGAATGGCAGGCAGCATGCCAGCTACAGCCATACCAGCTAGCTGATCATCAGGTATGTTCAGAGAAAAGCACATGCTCTTTGTTTCCCTAAATCTCCTGAGGAACTCCGTAGGTGTCTCATTATTTCTCTGCCTTAAGCTGGTCAAATCAACCAACTTTTTCTCGGTACTGCCGATGTAGTAATGAGCATGGAATTTCTGCTCCAGGTCTTTCTAGGTACAAATTGACTGAGCAGGCAAAGAAGCAAACCATGTAAAAGCTGGACCCGTCAGTGACAAAGGAAAGTATCTGATTCTGAAAGCCTCATCTGCTGAAGCTTCTCCAAGCTGCATTAGATATCGAGCTATATGTTCCACAGTGCTAGTATCGTCTTGTCCTGAGAACTTAGTAAACTCTGTAGGCACCTTGACTCTATTCGGCAATGATACCCTTTGGTACCATTCTGGGAAAGGAGACGAGTACATGTACCCCTGATTTTTAGGCTTCAGACCGAATTGATTTTGTAATACATCGGTCATTTTTTGCACCATGAGGTCAATATTGGTATCTTGATTCCCTGGTCTCCCAGCAGGCATCCCTATAGTACCAACATACCCGGGATTCGGGAGAGCGTCGATAGCATTGTAATCCATAAACTCTGAATATCCGTTCCCATACACATCCCTTTGCAGCCTGTTGTTCAGAGGGGATATCTTGTAAGCAGAAGCAGGTGGATTTTCCGTGGTGCCGAATGCCATATCACCATATGTACGAGGTTTCGGCAATGCATGCTGAAGCTCTTGCTGAATCGGCTGTCCACTCGCGTCTTTGGTTCCAGAAACTTCAGTTTCTTCAGTACCTTTACCATGACGTTTTGGGACCGATGCTTGAACATTGAAATATGTTGGTCCACCAAGTTGTCCATACGCTTGCTCAAAAGGCTTATCCACGTGTTGACCAAAGATGTTGACCAGTATGAGCCGAAAACTGTTCAGGAATGCAGCATTATGATTGGTCATTGTTTCTCCTAAAGCCTTGTACAACAAGCTAGAGAACTTCTCCCTTTCTTCATCTTCAGTAAGATCATATTGTCCTGGCAAAAGAACTCTTGGCAGATCTGACTTGAGAAACGGTGCACCACTCCTGTTCTTAGCAAAAGACAGCAAGCATTTCTTGATGAACTGATCTGCAGCAGTCTTCACCATTTGTTGATGTTCATCAGACAATTCTTCAAAAGTGACATCCAAAATGTCTTTTAATTCAGGCATCTTCGAAGCTTGTTGTGTCCCACCAGGCGTGCCAAAAAGTGTGTTGACGTAAAATCCGCACCTCACGCCAAGCACACAGCAAGCCGAATTAGCTAGCTTCACACGTGGCCCGAGCGTTTGAATCCGAAAGCGTGCCAGTCAATTTTCCTGAAACTTGACAAAGGGAGAAAAGATGTTCAAATAACACCTGGAACGTACCGGGTAATACCAGATAGTTCCATATTTGCGGCTACGGAGCCATTTTCGAACGACATATAGCTATAGAGAAAGCTATCTGTCGGCAGTTAAAGCATCATTCGGCAATCGGCAAAGCACGCAGGAAAGCGCACTGCCGAATGCGTGACGTAAGCATGACGAAAGGTCGGTATTCGACTGGATAAACATTGTAACGTGTATTCATAACCGATTAACGAGGAACAGAGCATGATAAATAAATAGAAGGGCGAAAACATGACCATAATTTCATAATAAACAAGAATGAATAGATTAAAAGCACTAATCTACCGCATGTCTAGGTACTTTTCAATCCGTCGAGCATGAAACAAGCAAGTTAATCCACCGCATGATACGACTTGCTTGGAATCACACCACCAACCAAGAATAGATCAATCCACCGCATGATACGACTCTAAACGTGGAAGGCTAAAAGCATTCTTTATTTAAAACAAAACCGTGGACATGTTTCACTCGTGGCGACACTGCCGAATGCAGCTAAATAGCCGAATCGGGTTCCGTGAAGAAGGAACATGCTTCGTTGATGATGATAGATCTATCAGATCGAATCGAATTCTAATCCACCGGATGATTAGCTCTAAGACGACCCAAAAGCCTGCATCTACCGCATGATACCCGGTTCTGTCAAGATCTACACAAGACCAACGAGCTTGGACCCGCAACACGTGGCAATCTAGATTGACTTCGGACTCGGCTATGGAAACGCAGCGCATTATGAGCTAGAACCGAATCTAATCAACCTAGACTGGGCAAAAGAGTGTTGTAATGAATTAAACATAAAGGTAAAATCCAGATCAACACGTGGTAACTTAATGGATCTATCAGATCTTGCCAAAATCCAATAGAACCGATAACTTGTTCCAAGCTAAAACTTAGCCCACCGCATGGCTCATGATCTAACAATGGAACCTTCCTGAACCAAAGCCTAAATCCACCGCATGATACTAGGCATGGTGCAGGGTTGCCGGTACTTACGGAGGTCGACGGATCGATGACTCCTCTCGAAGAACTCGACGACTCGACTACAGGACTCGAAGTTGGCACGGGGCCGGTTTGTTGTATGATTGATTGGATCCTCCTTACAATTACCACGGGTTTATATTTATACCCAGGTTTCGATACGACTCCTAATCGATTACGATTACATTATTTATTTCCTAAAAAAGATAAACGCCGGGACACCGTATCCGTCTTGCATTCCAAGTTAAACCAGCCTTTTCCTTATACTTGATCCACGTCATCACGCACTCCCGAATGCCTCCCGTGGAACAGTTCTCTTGCCGAATGACGATGCGTTCCCGACCGCAGAACGTCTTTACCGAATGCTCTGGGGAAAAACTCCTTTGCCGAATGATATCTTTTCAACGAATCCGGCCCACATGTCAGCCTCTTCCTGGTGCCAAATTTTGGTGTCAACAATAATTCACAGTTTGAAAACAATAATTCCAATCTATGCTGACGCGGGCTTTATTTATTGCTTAACATATGCAGAATGGAGATTCAAAAATGTCGGAGATCCTCAATATATGACGTTGGTTTCGTGGATCCTCGAAGGATAAGTGAACAAATGATATTGATGAATCCTGAGGAAACATATGGAAACCTATACAAGTATATTAAGAAACAAAATTGCTGCGACTCCATACTAATCCCGTACAACATCGAGTGAGTACATACACAGGCTTCTTCTTATACTGTCTGTGTACTATTTCATTTTTGATTATAATGTATACATGTATATAGATTCCACTGGTTCCTAATAATATTGTGTCCTGACCGGGGTGTCGTGAACGTCTTTGATTCATTGCACACTCCAATAGAAAAACTACAGAACATCATGGACATGATGACAAGGTGATGTATATTTTCCCCTACTTAATTCACCCCTTACACTCGCAATGACTTACCTCAATTTTTTTGTTCGCAGGGCCTGGAATCAATTTCGTCAAGAACACTCGGGTATTCAACATGAAACACTAAAATGGAACATTGGCTTTCCGGTAAGCAAGTAATTTGTACATGTAGGCCTCGGCTAATATATTATATGAATTTTACTTAATTTCTTTTGGTTGATAGTGTGCCAAACAGGGGAAGGGAAATAATTTATGTGCATACTATGTTTGCGATTACATGTGGAATTGGGGACATAAAAAGCTTACACAACACGATATTATGGTATGTAATAATAAACACATTTCCATTATTATTAAGTGCACAATTATTGTCTCCAACTTGGCGGATTAAATATCTTTCAATTATTTGTAAATTATAGATGTTGAGCCTGAAGGAAGAGTCTCTAGAGCTAGAAAGAATTGACGCAATTGCAGTACAGCTCGTCGGATGGATCTGGGACGAGGTCGTCAATCCTCGAGGAGAATTCCACACGCCACTGGAGGACGTGCCGGACAGTTCAACAAGTCGTCAATCTTAATTAAGTAGAAAATACAGTTTAAATATATATATAACTCGAGTTGACATGCATGAATATCTACATTTGTAATATATATGTCTTCTATTTTGATGAAATGTCAGCTAATATAAATATAGAGTCAGCCGAATACGCATTAGAATACACGTATTAGAATATATACGTATATACACGTATATAGACGTGCATGCATGGCTACTGAAAAAAGCAAAAAAAGAAAGAAATCCGGGGCCTTTAGCACCGGTAGCAGACAGCAACCGGTGCTAAAGGCCCTGCTAAAGGCGCTGCAGGGCAGGCCCTTTAGCACCGGGTTGTGTCTGGAACCGGTGCTAAAGGGACCCTTTAGCACCGGTTATTCAACCCGGTGCTAAAGGTGTACCCCTTTAGCCTCGGTTTAGTTGCACCGGGTGGGAAACCCGGTGCTAAAGGGCTTTCCCACCCGGTGCAGATATCAACTATTCTGGTAGTGACACCAGGGCACTTAAGCCACAAAAGCAACATGGTGATGGATGCAGAAAACACCCATGATCTTCTCCTAAAACACAAAAACAGAAGGGGGCCACAATCTTAAGCCAAATCTGAACATCTGTCCCATGTTTTTTATTCTGAATATACTCACTCATGGACCACCAACCAGCGTTTTCATATTTAACATAATCAAAATCTAGTAGAAACTTGCTAACAAATCCAAGGTAGGCGCAAAGGTATGGGGTTGGCCATATCATGTCCTTCCTTCTTGCCACCATGCATATGGCCTTACATGTAACAAGGAGATTCAGGTAATGGCACTGTAATGCTTGCTAGATATATGTTCTCACTAGATTAAGTAGCTCCAACACGTGAAAAAAAGCATACGTAGGAGCTACATCACATGAAAAGAATTGTACCACAATAAAAGCATTCTTTTGTATGCATGCAGCTTCTCACACGAACAACTAAGCACTGCACTACCAGAGGCACTCACATCCGCACCGGTTGGGAACGGGCTTTAACCCCTTAGCACCGGATAGGATAACCGGTTTAGCACCGGTTCTAAACACCAACCGGTGCTAAAGGCCCTGCCACCACAGCGGGGATAGGAGGGCCTTTAGCACCGGTTGTAGACATCTTTTTTATTACTTTTTGCAGCCGCCATGCATGTACATTTATATATGTATTATGCTACGTATTCAAATACGTATTCAGCCGCCGTGCATGTAGTACTATATATTCATATTAGCTAGACATATAATCAAAATAGAAGATATATATTATAATTTAGATATCCTACTAAAGTTATATATTTGAACTGTATATTACAACTTAAGAAATCCGACTAGAGGAACGACTTGACGGCACATCCTCCAGGGGGACATGGAATTCTCCTCGGGGATTAATGACCTCATCCCAAATCCATCCAATGAGCTGTTCTGCAATTGCGTCTATTCTCTCTTGATCCTCATCTTCTTCCAGCCTCATCATCTATAATTTGCAAATAATTGAAAATATCAAATCTGTGGAATTGAAGACAATAATTGTGTAATTAATAATCATTTAATATAAAATAAATGTTTTACTTATAAATACAAATATCCGTCTATTTCTAAATAATCATTTATTATAAAACAAAGTGCCTTACTTATTAATTCAAATTTAATAATATTATTATTTATTATAAATAAATCCCTCTACCATTAAATGAAGCCATCTATCCCTAAATAATATCATTTATTACAAAACCAAGTGATTTTCCTACAAATATAGTAAATATATCAAATTAAAACCTGTAAATGTGTTATGTACCATAATATCATGGTGAGACAGCTTTTTCGTCGACCAATTGAGCATGTTATCACAAACATAGTATGCACATAGATTATTTCCCGACACCTCTTGGCGACACTGTCGATCAAAAAATAAAGTTAAGTAAAATTCATATAAGAGATTAGCGGAGACCTACAAGTACAAATTACTTGCTTACCGGAAAGCCAGTCTTCCATGTGAGTGTTTCATGGATCATACCAGGGTTATCTTGACGAAATTGATCCCACGCCTTGCGAACAAAAAAGTTGGGTTAAATCATTGGGAGTGTAAGGGTAGAATTGAGTTAAATGGGAAACTATATGTCACCTTGTAAACATGTCAATGATGTTCTGGTAAAGATATGTTGGAGACTTCAATGAATCAAAGACGTGGACGATACCTCGGTCAGGATGCACTATGATTAGGATCCAGTGAAAACTGTATACATGTATACATTATAATGGGAAATAAAATTGAACGGCAATAGTATGGAGTCCATAAAATTTTGTATCGGCATTATAAGTAGATACATGTATGGCACTCACCTGAAGTTGTACGGCAATATTATGGATTCGCAATAATTTTGTTTTTGGAGATACTTGTATAAATTTTGATATGTTTCCTCTAGATTTATCAAAATCATTTTGTCACTTATCTTTGTCAGGTCCATGTAACCAATGTCAATATTCCTTCCCTCCGACATCTTTGAATCTCCATTCTGCATTATTAAGCAATAAAGGGCGCGTCAACATAGATTACATTTTTTTCAAGTGTCAATTGTAAATGAGAACAAAACACTTACAATACCCAACAAGTGACCAAAGACATGTCCATGGCGTCTTGGTGGTACACCTCATATATATCATTGAACTCCAACCAGAGCGTTTCCTCGCAATTGAAGAAATCTTGGTCCTTTACGCGAACTCTAAACATGCGCCTTTTGCTTCTTGATTGTTACCACTGATGGAATCGGCGCATCTTCGTTTGTAGCTTGCTCTCCATTTCTGGAGGGACGAAAGGCTGGCCAAGCTTAAATGGCCACTTAAACGATGTGCTCAGAGGGATTTCTTTTGTCCCGTGATTTCCTCTCTCGAGAGTCCTGTCTCAGCCATTTGTCATTGCACTTCAGCTCGTACTCAGATGGCAACTGAGGCAATGACTGTTGAGGTTGGTTGTCAAGCTGAGCAACAGGTTTGGACACCATCGCCTTCCTCTTCCCTTGAGATTTCAGTAATGAGCGGTCATAGTCTGATACTTGTTCCCTCTTCTGTTGTCCCCTAGTCAAATTTTGGAGGAAGGATTTAGCCATGGCGTGGTCAATTACAATTTTCAGCTCTGGTTGTTTCCTCGTGAAAAGTTGCCTCTTTACGTCTTCTTTAACAGAGGCATCGAGCCCTTCTTGAGTCTTCTCGTAAGCTTTTTTCGGTGGTGCAGGCTTCTCTTTAACTTTCTGTGGCTTCTTCTGTGGTAGAGGGGCCAAGCTAGACAATTTAGAGCGCTTCATTGGTTGAGGCTTCTACGGTGGAGGAGACGGAGACGGAGACTTCCGCGACGGAGGAGACGGAGACGGAGACTTCCGCCACGGAGGAGACGGAGACGGATTTGCGTCATGAGCTCCTGGAGAATCATGATCCGATGGATCTCTTGGAGACGGGGGATTTGAAGGAGACTTGGTGCTACCAGGTATACCAGGTATGGCGATATCTCACTTGCTCTATAGAATGATGCCGTGAGAACACTCCCCGAGTTTTGTTTCTTCGTCACCTCCGATGATATCAAGTTCCAAGTCATTCCACTAGTCAACGACTTGCTCCACCTCAATGGGTACATAACCATGTGAAATGTCCATGCAATGCCATGTTTGACCTGGTTCCACTGGTTTAGTCATACCGTATGCGACCTGGTAAATTAAGTAGAAAGGAGTAAATGAATAATATTTACGGCGATATTTACGAAATGTACAAACTAATGTCGCATACGTAGCACCACAGATATGTTCTTCTGCCTCACGACAAGCTCACATGCGGTCCGTTGAGCTATTTCATCCACGGGGTAACGAACTGGTTCAGACTAAGGTGTGGGAATATCTTCATGGCCATGTACATGCTATGTGGAAGCGTCAATGCTTCGATGTTGTGGAGGCCTAAGAAGGGCCGCATTAGGATCTTGGAGAGGTACATGCTCTGTGCTGGCGGTTCCTGTGGCTTGTATCTGCATCCATGCTAACTTCATTCGCCGCTCCATCTCTACCTCCATTTCCTGTATCTTTGAGCCCTGGGCGGCTACTGTTTCCTCTATGTCCCTCACCCTCTGCTCATATTCGGCCTTCTTCCTCGAACGACTCCTATAGGAGGCGGCGTCTATGGCAGAACCGTTCAGCTTAAACTGGTTCAGGAGCATTACACTACAAGGTTTTGTGTATAATGGAATGCCAGAAAAGTGTTGCAAAATGCCTAAAATGGTTGCCATAGACACAATGGCAACGGAATTTTAGCGTTGCGAGGCGTTGCCATTGCAAACGTAGTCCAAAATTTGCACCACATTTTATTTTTGGTGTTGCCATTATGTTCCCCCCTATTGCAACACCAAGAATCTTTTTGCAACCCAAAAGTAGTGTTGTAAGTCTTCGTATCCGCAACCAACGTGGGTGTTGCAATCGTTACTATTGCAATGCACCGGGCATTAGAAGAGCTATATATTACCACATAAAGAAAATGTAGCAATAGTGAAAGTGGCAATGATACTAGGTGTTGTAGCAGACCCTATTGCTACGTGTTTGTAGTGTTGCAAAATATATGTCCTTTTGCAACATTACTCTTATGGTTGCTATAGGAGGAACCTTTTATTGCAACATTAAACATTTTGGTTGCCATAGATGAATCCTCTATTACCACCTTCAGGCTTCTTCCCTATTGCAACACTAAATATTGTGGTTTCTATAGGGTGTCCCTCTATTGCCACGACCAATACATGTGGTTGCTATACTTGAACAAGTTGCCAAGCTTAACGCTGCATTGCTATAATTTAGAAACCCTATTGCCACACCTTATGTTTCTTTGCATGCGTATTTTTTTTGTTGCTATAGCATATAATTGCAACGCCATGCTTATGCTACGATAGTGCAAATTACAATGATTTGTTTGGTAGCTTCAAACAATGATTTCAAATTAAACAATATATAATCAATGAAGCATTTAGACATCCATTAACCCAAAAATACAATTTATTTGTGCACATCTGTAAATAATCCATCCAATGTATCCGACACAGCATCTAGTCCAAACACACGAACAAGTGGAACACACAACGGTGTCCAACAAGCTTAACTATTTTGAAAACAACAAAATATAATGAGCTATGCAGCACTAAAGCCAAGGTTGCCTTCATGTTGATCATCCCATGAATCTTGCGCTCCACTCAAACCTCAAGATCATGCTCCTAAAAATGATCATTAACATTAGTGCATATACATTAGTGCAAATATACATCGGTTGAATCCACATTTATGTCAAGCAAAAATATATCGCAAATTTGCATATTTATTAGAAGTGATATTACTCATTGAAACATCATATGATCGTGCATGCCAAATGAAGTCCTAAGCACATGTGCAGCAAGAAGAACCAAGGATGGCTGCAAATGGAGAGTATCACATAGATCTAGAGTTCTAATGATAGAAAAAGAACATATGCCAACTATAACTAAATCATGCACAACTTTTCCAACTATTGTCCACAGAAAAATAGCCACTAAGATGGTCCAAATTTTTTGGTAGACCTAAACTGTACTACAAGGATAGGAAAATTTTGGTCAGCAACAAATATTTATAGCTACTAAAATACTTGGGCTAAAACCTGCTTATTTCTCCAAATGAAGTAATGTAACACACTGATCAACATAAGAATGAACATGAGGACTAACAGTTCAGGACTAGTGCTCATGAAACCATGTAAACCAGGTATCTGTCAGGTGTCCACCGACACCCGAAACACCATTTTACAACTGAGAACAACTCCATGCATATAGGATCACTTGCATAGGAAGCTTTCAACAAACATTACAAACTTTACAAAAATACTAGAGGTACGAATTATTACAAACTATAGTGCATAATATGAGTGTAAGGACGAAACCCTTAGTTTAGTAAACAAAAGGTTTATTTAGTACTAAGACTCTAAAGACCTATTTTTTGGGTAAAAACTTTTCCGTCAAGAGAACACGTAGACCATTCGTGTCTCTTGGCCTTCGTAAGTCTCTAAACTTGATCCGGCTTCTCCTCTGCAGCAATTATAGAATCTTGAGTACAAGGGTACTCAGCAAGACTTACCGTCAGGTATAAATAAATGAAAATATAGATATGCAAGGTTGTTTATTGGACTGGGATACTTCAGGTTTTGGAAAAAGCTTACTAATAGTTGGTCCTTATACTTTGAATGTTTTACTCATGTTACAGTTACTTAACAGATGTAAGGTGACATGAAATAATGTTTTTCAAGCAAGCTTTCTATGATATCTAGCAGCACATTATCCACTTATCACTATTATTTTACTAAGTTGCTCATCAGTGATCAAGTGGTATTCATATCGAGAAGTGCAACGATCATGATCAACTGTACATCCTGCATGGTAAGAGCTAATCACAAGACACATGCGCGTCATGGATAACCGCACGCGGCAACCTTTCACTCACATCACTTCTAGAGATCGAAACTATTCTTGCCAGGGTCCAGGAGTGCACCCCCATAAGTGGCCCCACGTCTGGCCTGACCATCATATGAGTTTCAGACTACACTCCTGCCTACTGCCTCTCTCCGACTGGGCAAGCCATAGTTCCAATCCTGGTGTGACTGAGTTATGTTGGTTTACTGGTCCCACTTCCCAGCATGTGATTAGTACGTTCAAAACTTGATCCCAGGTCAACAACTAATGAGTCCTTGACCATTTTCAAGAGTCAGACGAGGCTATCCTATATAACTCATTTACAATCAAACCTTTTAACTCATCGTCTGGTTTACCAAACAACTCTATATTTTATGTGTCGTTATCATAGAGATTGATCTTATGATTGCATAGTAAACAATTACTAAGCTTGACTAAGCAAGTTTTGTAATCTATTTGAAGAGGTGGCAAAGTTGTCCTTAATCAAGGATGTCATGCATACAAGAGGTTCCATAACAACTCCTAGACGTAATGCATCAACTGAAAAAGTTTGGACGCATAAATTGATAAGTAAAATAGTAGGTGTAGATGCTCCGGGGCTTGCCTGGATTAGTTGCGAGGTTAGTGTCGTCAGTAGCGAGTTCAGACTCTGGCTCCACTATGATCACCTCCTCGAATTCTTGAGTCTCTTCTGGTTTCAGTTTGATGTACTCCGGCTCCACCAATTCGGTATCTATATGCCATGAATGCAACATGCAATATTTAGAAAAACTAGCTATACAACTTCTCTTTGTGATAAAGTTGCAAGCCAACACTCAAAACATTTATCTAAAACTCAATAATAGTTTTCCTAAATTTAAAATAAAATAAAGGATTATTCAAATCTATAAAAAGGATTACTTAAATTATTTTGTTTTTGGAATATAATTATTCTAATTATCTTAAATTGTTATAATAATAAAAGCCATTTATTTTAATTGAATATCTTAAAGAAAAGCATGAGGAAAACCTTTAAATTATACTTGCCCAAAAATAGGTTCTGATATTTTTAAAATATAGATATTATTATAAGAAGATTAACAAAATTGGTTTCATAATTTTTGTACACTTCTACTAATTATGGTGAATAAAACAAGATTTTAGCACTTAAAATATAAATAAAACAACTAAACAAAATAGCTTTGCAAATACCCCCCTGAAAGAATTAAACATTAACAACTAAGCCCTCCCATGCTCAGATTTGACTTTTTCCTAAAAACCCCTCAAACTATCTAACTTCTAGCAAATAGGCCCTCCCGGCCTTAATCTCATCTTGGCGGCGGACGACCGGCCCGATCTCACCAGCGGCGAGGTCTTCGGCAACGAGGGGTAGTCCAACCATGGGTCTAACTCCTAGTAAAGATGACCGGATGGTGAGGCGCGACAGCGACGGCGGCGGCGCTCCACTCCGGTTCGTCGGTCGGCTAAACGGTGGTGAGTCCGTTGACAAGCAGTGGTGTTAAAGCTTCGCCATGAGCTCCTCTACAAGATATGCTAGCAGCAAGACGAGGAAGAGGGCCGGAGCATAGCTCCCCTCGGCGGACTGCCATGGCGCAGCCGCACTCTACGGCGGGGCTCGCGTTCTGGCTCGGCGGCGCTTGCACCCGGGCTAAGAATGGGTGCTAGAGCACCACTAGGACTTAGCAGACAAGAAAGGAAGCCTAACATGGCCCCAATGACACGCTAACCTAGCTCCCCTCGAGAGCTCACCTTGGAGCGGTCGGCGTCGGCTGGAGGTAGAAGACGATGGCGTACGGCGGCTGTGGCACATGAGGCTAGACTTGAGCAGGTCAGGGTGGTAGCTAGGGAGGTGGTGCTGCTGTGGGTGAGAGGAATTGGACGGCGGCTCAATGACGGCGATGAATTGAGGTGAGATAGAGGCGGCGGAAATAGTGAGCGTGAAGCGGCGGTGGCGGGAAGAAGTCGGCGACGGCTTGGCACATATTTGAATCTTCACCATGATCATCTTGTTCACCACTCGCGCGCTGTCATTCTCGCTCACTGGCGCGTGGCGGAGTTGAAAAATTACCGTCAGTCAAGATGGTGGAAACCTCAACGGCGCTTCCTGCGGCGGCTCTACCGTGACCGCCAAGCTCTTCTTTTCCTCCGGCTCTACCGTGACCGCCCAGCTCTTCTTTTCCCGCCTTTTCTTCTTTGAATCTTTAGTCCCAGATCAGGATTGGGTGTATGAAGTGCTCAATCCTCCTTAAGCAATGTTGTAGCTGACACATCAAACTCCAACTTTGATATATAAAGTTGGATCCAATTCTCAAATATTGAAACGATATAATGCTCTTTATTTCGTGATCTTTACTGAATTTTTGGATTCAGTTCGTCAGTGAAAGAGTTGATTGAAAAAATTGCAATGTTCCATGTTTGATTCTCCAATTAAATTACGAAACAACTTTTTCTTTGATTATGAAACAATCCATGCTATAATAGAAGGTTTCTAGTTTCCATTTTGCTAGTAGTTGGCCAAAGTTTGTTTACGTATTCTCTCTAAATTTTGAATCCAAAACAACCTTTTGTCATAAGTGTTGGTCAAAAATTCAGGTTACTGAATTTTAACCAAAATCCTCCAAATTAAAATCTGTTGGAGTTTCTTGAGTCTAAATGTCTTCAAATACTTTCATGCTAGCATTTCTTTTGAATTTCACACAATCTCATTTATTTGTCCATATTTGACCAAATTTCATCCATATTTGAAATTCAACCTGAATTTCTCACAAGCCTCCCTTTATTTGAAAATTTAAACTTGCAACCTTCTAAACCATCTTTAAAACTTAACCTTATACTAAACATTGTTTTTGAGAGTTTAATCACTATGGATGTCACAACCTTTCCCCCTTGAAAGAATCTCATCCCGAGATTCCCATAAGCAGACATATGACTTGTGAAGCGGAAAGGAAAATATATCCGACATAGCAACATTACTGATTTCCACTGAAGTACTGCAGTGGGAATGCTTCTTGGTCCATTAATATCATACAGAGTACTCAAGCTACATATCCTCTTAAAATCTCTGGATACTTAGATACTAAGTAACTTTCCTGTTCCGAGGTAACTTCATGTTCAGTATGATTACTCCATTGTACCTTATAGAACTTGATACTGTGCCTTCTAGTATCCCTACTTTTTTATCCAATAACTTTATGGGCTTCTCTTCATATGTCAAATTTGGTTCTATTTGAACATCCTGATCTTCAATCATCTCTTCTGGTACTTTTAGGCATTTCTTGAGTAGTGAATTTGTTATACATGAAACACATCATGTATAGAGGACGAGTGTACTAGAAGTGCCAATTGTAAGCTACCGGACCACGTTGTTCAAGGATTTGAAATGCTCCGATATATCGTGGAGCTAACTTCCCTTTAACTCCAAACCGTTGTACTCCCTTCATAAGGGATACTTTCAAATGAATAAAATCTCCGACACTGAAAGCTAGTGGCTGCCTGCGGCGATCGGCGTAGTTCTTTTGTCAAGATTGTGCTGCTTTCATGTGCGCTTGAATTATACGAACCTTTTCTTCGGCTTCCATCACGAGGTCAGGTCCAAATACCGCCCTTTCCCCTGTTTCAGACCAATTCAGAGGGGTTCTACACCGTTTCCCATACAAAGCTTCAAATGGTGCCATTTTAATGCTCTCTTGATAACTATTGTTGTAAGAGAATTCTGTCATTGGTAAACATTCATCCCACTTTTTGGAGAAAGTTAGAACACAAGCTCGCAACATATCTTCAAGAATTTGATTATCTCGTTCTGTCTGGCCTCCGGTTTGGGGGTGATAGGCCGAGCTTCTTATTAAGGTAGTAGCCATAACTTCATGCAGTTGTTCCCAAAATCGAGAAACGAACTGAGATCCTCTATCAGAAATTATGGTTTTGGGTATTCCATGCAGAGATACAGTTCTATTCATATATAACTCTACGTACTGCTTAACTGTATATGCTACCTTGACTGGTATAAAATGTGCCAATTTGGTAAGCCGATCAATAATCACCCAAATAGAATTATATCCCTTGGACGTTGTAGGTAAACCTACAATGAAATCCATGGATATATCTTCCCACTTCCCTTGAGGAATAGACAACGGTTGCAGCAGTCCAGATGTCTTTTGATGAATTGCCTTAACCCTTTGACATATGTCACATTCAGAGATGTAGCGAGCTATTTCTCTTTTTATCATAGTCCACCAAATTCTCTGCCTTAAATCATGATACATCTTATTGCTTCCAGGATGAATGGAGAACTTAGACGTATGAGCTTCTTCTAAAATTTGTTTTCTCACTTCCGCATTCTTGGGTATGACAATCCTATCCTTGAAATATAGCACTCCTTTCTCAGCTTGGTTGAAACACAATTTCTCTCCCTTGGCCATTCTCTTCCTAATGTGGTTCATACCTCGATCTCTTAATTGGGCTTCAACAATCTGATCCCGTAAATTTGAACCGATAACCAAATTGGTTAGGGTACCTTGTGCAATCATGGTTATGTTCATCTTCTCCATTTCCTGACATAAGGTTGCCTCCCAATGTTGAGTAGTAATACAATTACAATGTGTCTTCTGGCTGAGAGCATCTGCTACCACATTGGCCTTCCCGGGATGATAATAGATTTCTAGATTATAGTCCTTGATTAATTCTAACCATCTCCATTGTCTCATATTTAACTTAGATTAAGTAAATATGTACTTGAGGCTCTTGTGATCTGTATAAATATGGCAGACGCTTCCCAAAAGATAGTGTCACCAAATCTTTAAAGCATGGACAACAACTGCTAGCTCCAAATCATGAGTAGGGTAATCTTCTTCATGGGGTTGAAGTTGTCAAGAAGCATAAGCAATTACCCTTCCTTCTTGCATTAGAACACAACCCAAGCCCATCCCTGATGCATCACAAAATACATCGAAGGGTTTTTCCAAACTTGGCTATGTTAATACTGGAGCAGTGGTTAAATGTTTCTTCAGGAAGTTGAATGCCTCATCTCGTTCTTTAGTCCACTCGAACTTAACCTCCTTTTTCACCAACTCTGTTATTGGTTTTGCAATCCGGGAAAAGCTTGGGATGAAACGGCGATAATATCCGGCCAATCCAAGAAAACTCCTGACTTCATGTACTGTAGTGGGTGGTTTCCAATTCAATACATCTTGCACCTTTTCTGGATCTACGGCCACGCCCTTGGCTGATAAAATATGTCCCAAAAATGGAATTTCATTTAGCCAGAACTCACATTTAATAATTTTGCATACAACTTATGTGCCCTTAATCTTTCAAGAACGATCCGGAGATGCTCTGCATGTTCCTCTCCATTTTGGAAATATATCAGGATATCATCAATAAAAACCACAACAAATTTATCCAACTCTGGCATAAATACTGAATTCATCAAGTACATGAAATGGGCTGGGGCATTGGTCAGCCCAAAAGACATTACTAGGTACTCATATAATCCATAACGAGTGGAGAAAGCGGTCTTGGGTATATCCTCAGCTTTGATCTTGATTTGATGATAATCAGACTGAAGATCAATCTTAGAAAAGATCTTAGCCCCTATTAATTGATCAAAACAAAGATCGATTCGAGGCAAAGGATATTTATTCTCGATGGTTACCGCATTTACAGGATGGTAATCCACACACAACCGCAATGTGTGATCCTTCTTCTTAACAAAAATTTCTAGACAACCCCAAGGAGATGAACTTGTCTAATGAAACCCTTGTCCAACAATTCTTGCATCTGAATTTTTAATTCGGCCAATTCTTTTGGTGGCATTCGATAAGGCGTTCGAGATATCGGAGCCGTTCCTGGTTCCAACTCAATAATAAATTCCACAACTCTATCTGGTGGTAACTCTGGTAATTCTTCTGGAAACACATCTGGATATTCTGATACAACTGGAATATCTTTTAAATCTATGGCCTCATTTTTGTTCACTGCCCTGTTAAATCCTTCATGTTATGGCCGTTGGATTGAAAATGACTCATTCCCTAGATCCTTAAGTTGCAGGATTTGAGTGTTCACATCAATTAATACCTTTTGCTGCTTCATCCAATTCATTCCTAAAATGAGGTCAATCCCTTGATTTTCAATGATCAAAGGATTTACCATTACCTTATTCCCACCGAAATCTAAGGTTACTCGATGTGCAACTTGATGGGTAGTTTGCACGGCACCAGGTGCATGAATAGCATACTGAGTATCTAAATCTTGTATCTCTAATCGATGCTTTAGAAAAAAGCATTTACTGAAAAAAGTATGTTAGGCACCGGAATCAAATAAAACCACGGCAGGATGATCATTGATAGAAAACATACCCGCTAGCACCGGTTCTCCTTCTGGTATTTCTTCAACATTCATAAAATGGACCCATCCCGTCCTAGTGTTTAGCAGTTTCTTCTTAACAAACCTCGGGTTTATACCTTAGGCTGGTGCTGGCACAGGTGCCTTATAATTTCCCACTTGCCTTGGGAGCTTGCAATCACTGGCAAAATGTCCAGGTTGTCCACAATTATAGCACGATTGCTGGTTGGATGATCCAACATTATTGCGGACTCCTGAGTTCTTAGGAGCGGCTGGGCGTGGAGCATTGTAGGGTGGTCTTTCCATCCCTAACTGTTGTTGCTATTGAGGGGGCCTAAAAATAGGCCTGGCTGGTGTCTGATACACCATTCTCATTCTCTACGGAACATTGCCCATGGGTCCCGTAGGTGGAGTCTTTCGCTTCATGAAATTTTCCAGAGCCATAATCTGTTCTTCAACACATATAGCGGTGCTAACAAGCACCTTATATTCATTAAAGATAGTGGTGGACAACTTGTCCTGCATCTTCTCATTCAACCCTCGATAATAGCACCGTATCTTCTTCTTGTCGGCATCAACATGTTCTGGTCCGTACTGGGTAGATGCTCAAAAGTTTTGGTATAATCAAGGATATTCCTATTACCCTGGCGTAGGTTTAGGAATTCTCCCAGCTTGATTTCCATCAACCCATCAGGTACAAAATGGTGATGAAACGCCTCCTTGAACTCTGTCCAGGTGATTTCTTTGCCCATAGGCTGCCTGGATACAAAACTCGCCCACCAGGTGACCGCAGGACCTTGCAGTTGTAGGGCGGCGTACTCTGCCTTCTGGGTTTCTGTGCATCGGGGTATTGCACGAAACTTATGCTCCAATGTTCGAAGCCATTCATCCGCTTCTAGTGGATGTTTAGCCTAAGTAAAGATTGGTGGATCTACTTTTAGAAAACATGCATAAGAAACCCTGACTTCCAGTTCTGGCCTACGACTTGAACTGGCTGGTAATGCTTGAGCGAAAATTTCCAACATCTGAGCATTGGTGTCCCGATTCTGAGCCAAATTCTCCTCTAACCCAGCCAGAACTGCGGCCAAGGTAGGTGGCTCTTGAAGATCTTCACCATTGTTTCCCCTGCCACTTTGTGGCTGTCCAGAACCCATCTGACTCATTCTACAAAATGAGGTGAACTGATGTCAAAACCTTATGCCACCTTTAATATCCACTTAAGTAAAACAATCCTACTTCCTTATCACATAACAGGATGGTTTTCACATATATACTGCACAAACCTTTATTCAACTCAACTTATAAAACCAAAGTGCTAACAAACCTTTAATACAACCATCAGTCCATAACACACACCAACCATACTTGAAGATCTTACATACTAGGCATGATAACACAAAAATATACATATGCCATTATTCGACTGGACATATAAACAAAACTCTTCTAATATGTGGCTAATACATATGCCATTATAAACATAACTCTTCTTCATGGCTAATACCCTCCATAAGGGTACAACACTAAGTCCTGACTGTTTATGCCCAACCTATCCATAGCAGCCTGCAGTTTTGCCTCATCTGCAGACATCAAGACATGTCTTGGCACATGATAGGTGGAAGTAATCTCAATTTTGTCCCTCTGGCTACCTACTTCTGTACCCCTAGAGTCGATGCCTGATTCCTCCTAAATCTCTGTGGGTTCTTCCTCTTCTCCTTCCTCGTTTACTTCTATTGGCTCCTTCATTTCTATTTCTTCCTTGGTGCTACTCGGTCCAACATTTTCATGTGGGTTCCAAGCCTCGGCTGGAGCAAACTCATAAAGACCTTCTTCATCATCCCCAGCAAGTGCTGCTTCCGCTGCGGGAGGATGATGCTCCTCCATATCCACATTGAACCCTTCGACTTCCTATCCCTGAGCATGCGCCTGAGGTGGAACTTCTAGATGTGCATTGAACTGCTTCTGGAGTTCCTCCACAGTGATCTCCAAACCTAGAATTTGATCCAACTACAGCATATGTTCCATGTTTAGACTCCCAAGCTTGTTCTCCAAAGTCTCCTTAACCATGTTGGCCGTCTGGTTTCGAACATCCACCAAATCTTGAACTTCACGAAGCAATTGATGAAGGTTCTTTAGGGAATCTTGACTCGTCCTCAACTCCATCTGTAGGTTGTGCTCCTTAGCATTGGCTTCTGCTATGGTCTTCTTGACCACTTGATAGTCAAAGGTCTGGTCCTTATGTAAGTCATACATAGCCCTCATATATTGTGCTGATGCAGCCAATACCGGGTTATGCTCCATCCTCGTAGACTTCTCTAGGGCCTTCACACGACAGTTCCAAACCTTATTCTTAAGATCCCTGATAGGAAAGTATCAAGCGGTGGTAGTACTAACATCCAGCTTATTCTTATCACAAATGGTAGTGAGTGCCTCCAAGGCAAATGACTGGATGGCATCACTAAACTCTGCCCCCATAAACTGGAATTAAGTATGTGCCCACTCAGGATACTTATCATTTGCTGGAAGGTACAAATATACCACGCACTCATACTTGTAAGCATCCACAAACTCTTTTCCTACATAATGCGGTGGTTCCTTAAAGCCCAATTCTTGTAAAACTTGCCAGAGTAGTGGAGGAAAACCTGGCTTCTCAAGAAAATCACTATGCAGCCAACCTAACTCATCAGAAGTAGCACGGGGATTGCTTGAGCTAGCCATCTGGATGAGATATTAGAACACTAAGATTATCACTCCTGTCACTCACCAAAACCCATAACCATAACATCTCTTTTTAAAGAAAATGACATGCAATGCAATTATTATGAAAGTGTGGCCTACGACCTGACTTTTGTTTACACACAAAGAAATAAAATTGTGGCATCGTATACGCTCTTCTCCAATATAGGAATTCGAACTCTACCCGAATCACGGTTAGTGTACCCACAGAAAACCATACATCACCATCTGCTATAGAGATGGTTCCCATGCATTTGTCGCTGCAAGAACAACGATTCATACGTCATGACAATGTATTCACTCTGGCCATGAAAACTACCTGATGGCACAGATATCTATGCCCCATAACATTACCTTATGGAAGCCCTTAAGCATGATGCATACTATTGAAACATAAATTCTTAATAGAAAGTACATAACAAAAGAACCTATGTTAGTTTAGTGTCACCAAGCTATATTTTTTACTAAAATTAGGGTTTTAAAAGGTTTTGAAAACAGTAATGTCTGTTGATTCCCTAATGCATGGCTCTGATACTAGCGGTGGCAGAACCATTCAGCTTAAACTTGTTCAAGAGCATTAGTCACTGTCCCATGACAGTTCAGGACTTAGTGCTCATGAAACAGTATAAACCAGGAATCTGTTAGGTGTCCACCGACACCCGAAACACCACTTTACAAATGAGAACAACTCCATGCATATAGGATCACTTGCATAGGAAGCTTTCAACAAACATTACAAACTTTACAAAAATACTAGAGGTACGAATTATTACAAACTATAGTGCATAATATGAGTGTAAGGACGAAACCCTGAGTTTAGTAAACAAAAGGTTTATTTAGTACTAAGACTCTAAAGACCTAATTTTTGGGTAAAAACTTTTCCGTTAAGAGAACACGTAGACCCTTCGTGTCTCTTGGCCTTCGTAAGTCTCTAAACTTGCTCCGGCTTCTCCTCTGCAGCAATTATAGAATCTTGAGTACAAGGGTACTCAGCAAGACTTACCCGTGAGGTATAAATAAATGAAAACATAGATATGCAAGGCTGTTTATTGGACTTGGATACTTCGAGTTTTGCAAAAAGCTTACTAATAGTTGGTCCTTATACTTTGAATGTTTTACTCATGTTATATTACTTAACAGATGTAAGGTGACATGAAATAACATTTTTCAAGCAAGCTTTCAATGATGTCTAGCAGCACATTATCCACTTATCACTATTATTTTACTAAGTTGCTCATCAGCGATCAAGCTGTATTCATGTCGAGAAGTGCGATGATCATGATCAATTGTACATCCTGCAGGGTAGGAGCTAATTACACGACTTGTGCATGTCCTGAATAAACGCACGCGGCAACCTTTCGCTCACATCACTTCCAGAGATCGAAACTATTCTTGCCAGGGTCCAGGAGTGCATCCCCATAAGTGGCCCCACGTCTGGCCTGACCATCATATGAGTTTCAGACTACACTCCTGCCTACTGCCTCTCTCTCTCACACCCGGATTTACACAGAAACCCGAATGCGGCCATATGTGTGCCCAGAAAGTTATAGTACACATATAGCAAACAAATATGATAAACAGAGAACATATGCTTGAATAGATAGAGTTTTACATCAGAGTTTAACATAAATAAACTAACCAATACATCAGAAGACTAATAACTCTCAACTAAGCGAAGCCACAATCCACAAGGACTCTGACTGGAAGAACGCAACTCAGTAGTACGATGGACCTTCTGGAAACTCAGCAGCAGACTCATGCACAACCCAATCTATTACCCATCCAGGATTTTGTTGAATAAATGACAAGTGTAAGTAAAACATTTACTTAGCAAGTATAGGACGGGAGTATGAAGGCTCAAAGTAAGGCTAGACACGGCTGAACTGCTTTAGCATTTTTAGTTGTTCATTTTAACATTATCCAAGTTACTACAAGTGAATGGAACCCAATTGCAACCCAATTAATAAAGTATAAGTGACATTAAGCATAAATAAACATCATCTTCTAATCAAAAAGGATCCAAGCCGCTCGTGACCCTGAGCAAGGCTATCATGATAGATTTACACTCTGCAGAGGTTTCGCCCTTTATCCACCAGTCGCGTAAAAGCTCAAAAGAACTTTAAACCCAACCATGTGGAGGTGGATCAGACCCCACAAATCACACTTCTGAGATGTGACCGCATAGGACGCTACGAGGCTTTTCACAAGACACCCTAACAAGACAGTAGCCGCTAAGGTACAACAAGGTGGTGAGACCCTAGGCACTGAGATTGACTGACGCTTATGGAGTCACACCATAAGGGGGTCAATGGCATCCAGAGCGCGGGCATCACACCCCAACATTGCGCAACGTGTGGAGTTCCCCATCGCAGGGACTCCCAACACGGGACTGTGCCTAACTTGACATAGCCAACGGATCACCCGTCCTCAACGGAATCAGAAAACACCCCATGCCTTGCTTCCCATAACGTTGTCAGCCCGTTGGTAACTACTGGCAAGCTAGAGACGTACACGCTACTTAACGAAGACCAGAGTCACAATAGTTCTAGCGGTGGAGACAGGCTCCTGGGTTGCCGCTTTAAGAACCGGACCTTACTGAGAGACACTAGAACAAAGCACGAAGCACATGCTCTAGTTGCCTAAACCAAGTTGCTAAAAAGCAAGTTTTATCATCATGTTGAAGTGAACCATTAAGACAAAATTAATAAATAAACAATGGTGATAGTAGCTGCGCATAGCAAAGATTCCACCCATATGCATAAACCCAAAGAAATCAAAGGACAGGATAATCAAGACTAGGTACAACCTTAAAGGTACATTAATTTAGACACATGCATGTATGAAATAAATGAATATAAGGTGGATAGGTAGCAAGGATTGTCCGTGCTATAACTTGCCTTCCTCAAAGTACTTCTAGTGCTGCTGCTGCTGGTCCTGCTCCTGAAAGCCCTCCTCGTACTCGAACTCCAACGCAAACGGCTCGCCGACCGGACACAGATCGCCACACAAGCATCCACACAAGCCAGTACATGCAAACAAAATTATTCTATTAGAACATTACACCAAACAGTAGAAAAAAGAACAAAAGAAGGCTTTAAAACTAATCTACGCTTCGCTATGAACACATGAGCGGAAGAATCACGCTAATCGGAGCTAAAACGAGAAAGATATAGTGTTTCTAAGTTCCAGGGACTTGCTGGCGAAGTTTAAAAGTCTCCAGGGGCTCATTTGTGAAAAACCAGGGGCTAAAACATAATTTTGTATAAAAACCAAAGGGCTAACGTGCAAATTTAACAAGACAGGACGACGGGTTCTAATATTCAAAAGCCAGGGGTTTTTCTATAAAAGAAAGGACCTATTGGTAAATAGTTTTGAACTAGGCTGGACGGCGGGTTATTTCTGGGAAAGATCAGGGGCTCTTTAGCAAAATAGCCAGGCTGACTGGTACGCTGGGCATTGACCTAGGGGCAGGGTGCATTGCGGGCCATCAGATCTCAATTCGGCGGTCCAGGTCGGGTCAGGGGACGAGGGGGGTCACCGGCGTCCAGGGTCGCGGCGGCGCCACTCGGCCGACGGTTGAGCATCACCGGAATCAAGCCTATCTCGAGCTGGGGGCTATCATTCGTCACGTGGTTTGGTCCTGTGGCATCAGGGGGGATGGCGAGCTCACCTAGGGTGATCGAGACATCGGACGGGTGTTGTGGAGCGCAGATGTCGAAGCGAGGCGGCCGCGGCGGCGCTGTGCAAAGACGACAACCAATTAGATGTCGCTCAATGCAAAAAGGAGTTGGTGGCTCACTCAAGTAGGTTCCTTACCTTCTCTGGGAGCTCTGGGATGGGTTCTCGTTGAAGGATCAACGCCGGCAGCGAAGTTCAATGGTGGCAGTCGAAAGGCTGCGGCGCGAGGCGAGGAGAAGCGCGGGTGGCTTAGGGCTCGATGGAGGCCTTGGAGCTGTGGCGGCTTTGCTTTTATATCCCCGGGGGGCGTCTTGGTGTGCGAGCCATGAAAATCGGGCAGCTGCTGGCGACGCTCTCCTTTCATTACGGGGGGAAGGTTTCCATGCGGGGAGGCAGCACAAAAAAGGAAGGAGCAGCGGCGGGGCTTCGGAGAAAGCTCGGGGAAGGTTCCAGAGGGCCCACGGGGTCACGCTGGATCAGGCCGAGGGAGCTAGGCGCGAGCGGCATGGTGAGCTTGAGTTTGGCTCGGTCTTGGTGGGAGGAAGGGGACGACTGATAGGTGGGGCCTTCTCGTCAGTGGCTGAGGCGAGAGGGGGCGGGGAGGAAAGCGGGACTGGGCCGGCGCCGCGAAAATGCCCAAGGGCTGAGGCGGTGCGGTGCTGGGCCGACGCGGAGAAGCTTGGGCCGAATGGAGTTAGGCTACAGTGGGAGTGGCTCGGGGAGAAGGGAGGGAGGCGGGCTGGGCTGGCAGAGAGATTGGGCCGGCTCGGGGAAAGAAGAAAGAGGGGAAGAAATAGACCAAGGGAGAAAGTTCAAGGGGCGAAATCGAACTCTTTCCTAAACTCTTCAAAGGCTCAAACAAGTGCATTTCAAACTCAAATTTAAATTGGATTTAAATTCTCATTTGAACTACACACAACAAAAACTTAATGCAGCAGCATGAATGCATCAGAGATGTTTCTACTCCTTATATTTGTTTTTAATTCTCTAAAATAGTGTATTTCCCTATATTAAATATGAGCATAAATAATTAAATTAAATTGATTGCTAGAAATTTTAAATGGGAATTTTTATGGTGTTACAAACCTACCACCCTTAAGTTGAATCTCATCCTCGAGATTTGGATGTGGATGCAAAGAGCTGTGGATACTCGGCCTTGAGATTTTCTTCTCTTTCCCAAGTCGCCTCCTCCTCTGAGTGTTGGTTCCATTGTACCTTGCACATCCGGATGACCTTGTTTCTCGTCACCCTCTCAGACTCCTCCAAAATCTTGACTAGATACTCATCATAGGTGAGATCTTCCTGCACATTCAGCTCATCTATTGGGATCTGCTCCTCAGGTACCTGCAATCATTTCTTTAGCTGGGACACGTGGAACACATTGTGAACTCCGGCCAGCTTCTCAGGTAGCTCTAGCCGATATGCCACTTTGGCCATCCGTTCCAATATCTTGAAGGGTCCGATGTAGCGAGGCGCCAGTTTGCCCTTGACATTAAATCTTTTTACGCCCCTCATTGGTGACACCTTGAGATACACAAAGTCATCGACTTCGAAGCTGAGATCCCTCTGTTTGTCATCAGCATAACTCTTCTGCTCGGACTGTGCCACCTTCAAATTCTTCCTGATCACTTGCACTTGACGCTCTACCTCTCTTAGTATCTCAGGCCTAAAAACTTGACTTTCTCCAGTATGATTCCAGAATAGGGGTGTCATGCACTTTCTGCCATACAGAGCCTCGAATGGTACCATCTATAGACTTTTCTGGTAGTTGTTGTTGTATGAGAATTCCGCATAGAGCGAACTCTTGTCCCAACTAACAGCATATTGCATAGCACATGCCCTCAACATGTCTTCCAAAATCTGATTGGTTCGCTCTGTCTGTCCATCCTTCTGTGGGTGGTAAGCTGAACTAAAATGCAGCTTAGTGTCCATAAACTCATGTAGCTTCTGCCAGAAGTGTGATGTAAACTGAGTACCTCGGTCAGACACTATCCATTTTTTTTACCCCATGCAAACACACAATCCTTTCCATATATAACTCGGCTAATCTGGCTCCCGTATATGTGGTCTTCACTGGAAGAAAGTGTGCCACTTTGGTCAAGAGATCCACGATTACCCAAATGGAGTCAAATCCCCTCTGAGTGTGAGGTAGACCGGTTATGAAGTCCATACTGACTTCCTCCCATTTCCATTCAGGTATCTTCAAGGGCTGGAGCAATCCGGCTAGTCTCTGATGTTCAGCCTTGACTCTCTGACACGTGTCACATAGGCTACATATGTTGCCACATCACGCTTCAATCCGTACCACCAGAATCTCTCCTTGATGTCTTGGTACATCTTGGTACTTCCCGGGTGGATCGAGTATGCCGAATCATGCGCTTGTCTTAGGATCGTATCCTTGATCTGCGTCATATCGGGTACACATAGTCTCTTCCCGTGCCACAAGGTTCCCTAATCATCCATTCAAAAATCGGGGGCCTTCCCTAGAGCAACTTGTTCCACAATCTCCTTGATTTTCTCATCCTCAAGTTGACCTTTCCGGATCTCCTGTTCCAGAGTTGGTTCCACTGCCATCTTTGTGATGCTAGCCATGAATCTCAGACTCATCATCTCAAACTCCAGGCTGAGCTCTTCTGGCAGACAATGTCCGGTGATCTTGTTCACATAGCTCCACCTACTCAGAGCATCTGCCACCAAGTTAGCCTTCCTAGGGTGATAGTGAATCTCTAGATCATAATCCTTGATCAACTCCAACCATCGGCGCTGTCGCATATTCAGATCCGACTGGGTGAACACATACTTGAGGCTCTTATGATCAGTGTAGATATTGCATTTGTGCCCAATCAGGTAATGCCTCCAAATCTTTAGAGCATGTACCACAACTGCCAACTCGAGATCATGCGTCAGGTAGTTCTGCTCATGTTTCCTCATCTGCCTCGATGCATAAGCCACTACACTTCCCTCCTGCATGAGCACACATCCCAATGCTAGACGGGATGCATCGCAGTAGATAGAGAAGCTCTTGGCTATGTCAGGGAATATCAGCACATGTGCTGTTGTCAACCTCTTCGTCAACTCCTCGAAGGTGGCTTGACACTCCTCTGTCCAGATAAACTTAGCATTTTTCTCCAATAATGCCACCAGGGGCTTAGCAATCTTGGAGAATCCTTCGATGAACCTTCAATAATATCCGGCCATCCCAAGGAAACTCCTGATTTCGCTCACATCCTTAGGCGGGTTCCAGCTTAACACATCACTAACCTTCTTTGGATCAACTGCCACTCTACCATTAGACAACACGTGACCCAAGAATGTCACTTCCTTCAACCAGAATTCGCACTTGCTCAACTTGGCATATAGCTGATGTTCCCGGAGTCTCTGCATCACCAATCTCAAGTGATCCTCGTGTTCTTATTCATTCTTGGAGAAGACCAGAATGTCATCAATGAACACCACTACAAACTTATAAAGGTAATCCATCAATACACTCTTCATTAGGTGCATGAAGTATGTAGGAGCATTGGTCAGTCCAAAGGACATGGCTATGAACTCATACAATCTGTACCGAGTAGTAAAGGCCGTCTTCGGTATGTTTGACAGTCGGATCCTCATTTGGTGATAGCCTGAACAAAGATCTATTTTAGAGAACATACAAGCTCCCTTCAGGTGATCAAACAAGTCATCAATCCTTGGCAATGGGTACTTGTTCTTGATGGTTACTTCATTGAGGGCTCGATAGTCCACACACATCCTCTACAACCCATCTTTCTTGTCCATGAACAACACCGGTGCTCTCCATGGTGAAGAACTAGGACAAATATACCCTTTGGCTAGCAATGAGCATAATTCTTCCTTAAGTTTCTCTAGTTCCTTTACTCCCATCCTATATGGGCTTTTAGCTATAGGTGCAGTGCCAGGGTTAAGTTCAATAACGAATTCAACTTCGCATTCCGGGGGCATACGTGGCAATTCATCTGGGAACACGTCCAGAAACTCGCTCAGCACTCTAATATCCTCGAGAGCTACACCTTCTGCTTGGTTGGCTTGATTATGCCCCAAGGGACTGGCTGCCTGGTATTCCACCTTGTCTCCGGACCCTGCTGTCAGATGTACCGTCCTTTTGGCGCACTGGATCACTGCGTCATATCTGGCTAACCAGCTCATTCCCAGAATTAAGTCAAACCCAATAGACTCCAGGACTATCAGACGCGCCTCGAAGTCTACCCCGCTTATTGTGATGGTAATATGGGGGCAGTGTAAAGTGGCCCTTTGTTCCCCCCTGGTGAGCTAACTAGCACAACACTCTTCATGGGCAGCAAGGCCACTAAATTCATTTCACAAAAGCAGCAGATATGAAGGCATGCGAAGCTCCAGAATCCAACAAAACAGTCGCAAAAGTTGAGTTGACAGGGAACGTACCCACGACCACGTCAGTAGCTCCCTCTACAGTCTCTGCACCCATGTGGTTAAGCTTGCCTCTAGCGGGGTTCTGCTGCCCATGGTTTGCCTGCGCCTGCTGCTGGTTCCCGTTCGGCATCGGCTGCTGAGCAATCCTCGGGTTGTTGTTCAGGCCTGCGGCATTCTAAGCTTTCCGGGGACAAACATTAGCAAAGTGCCCCTGTTCTCCACAGTGGTAACACACCCTCGGACCCACTGGTGCATTGTTGGCTGGGTTGGGGCGCTGAAATGGACCATTTTGCGGCTGGTTCTGGAGACGCTGCTGTGGTGGCGCCGGGAGGTACAGGGGGTGCTGCTGGTTCTGGCCGTGATTCAGCAAACTGGGCTAACCCTGAAAGCGCTGTTGATTCCCCATCTACGGGTTCCCCTATGGAGGAGCAAAGCAGGGGTGACTGCTGCTCCCGGTCTACTAGCCCTGGAACAGCCTCTTCATCTCCTCTATTTCACGACGCTTATGTTCCAGCGTCAAGGCGCCATCCACCAGTTCCTGAAAGTTGGGGAACTTGGTACACATAAGCTGGTACTGCAGTGCATCTTGCAAGCCATCACGGAACCTGGTCTGCTTCTTCTTGTCGGTTGCAACATCCTCTGGGCATAGCGAGAGAGCTCGATGAAATTGTCACGGTAAGTGTCACACCCGGATCTGCACAGAAACCCGAATGCGACTATATGTGTTTTCTATAAAAGAAAGGACCTGTTGGTAAATAGTTTTGAACTAGGCTGGACGGCGAGTTGTTTTCGGGAAATATCAGGGGCTCTTTAGCAAAATAGCCAGGCTGACCGGTATGCTGGGCGTTGACCTAGGGGCGGGGCGCGTTGCAGGTCGTCAGATCTCGATCCGGCGGTCCTGATCGTGTCGGGGGACGACGGGGGTCACCGGCGTCAAGGGACGCGGCGGCGCCGCTCGGCCGACGGCAGAGCGTCGCTGGAATCGAGCGTATCTCAAGCTGGAGGCTATCATTCATCACACGGTTTGGTCCTACGACATCAGGGGGGATGGCGACGTCAAACGGGCGGTGTGGAGCGCGGACGTCGAAGCGAGGCGGCCGCAGCGGCGCTTTGCAAAGACGTGTTGCTTGGTCAGGTAGGTTCCTTGCCACCTCTAGGAGCTCTGGGGCGGGTTCTTGTCGAAGGATCGACGCCGGCGGCAAAGTTCGATGGTGGCGGTCGAAAGGCGGTGGTGCGAGGCAAGGAGAAGCGCGGGTGGCTTGGGGCTCGAGGGAGAGGCTCGATGGAGGCCTTGGAGTTACGACGGCTTTGCTTTTATAGCCCCAGGGGTGTCTTGGCGTGCGAGCCACGATAATCGGGCGGCCGCCGGTGGCGCTCGCCTTTCCTTACGGGGGGTGGTTTCCATGCGGGGAGGCAGCACAATAAAGGAAGGAGCAGCGGCAGGGCTTCGGGGAAAGCTCGGGGAAGGTTCCAGAGGGCCCACGGGGTCGCGCTGGATCGGGCCGAGCGAGCTACGCGCTGGCGGCGTGGCGAGCTTGAGTTTGGCTCGGTCTTGGCGGGAGGAAGGGGACGACCAATAGGTGGGACCCACTCGTGAGAGGCTGAGATGAGAGGGGGCGGGGAGGAAAGCGGGGCTGGGCCGGCGCGGAGAAGCTTAGGCCGAAGGGAGTTGGGCTGCGGCGGGAGTGGCTCGGGGAGAATGGAGGGAGGCGGGTTGGGCTGGCAGAGAGATTGGGCTGGCTCGGGGAAAGAAGAAAGAGGGGAAGAAATAGACCAAGGGAGAAAGTTCAAGGGGCGAAATCAAACTCTTTCCTAAACAACTCTTCTAAGGCTCAAACAAGTGCATTTCAAACTCGAATTTAAATTGGATTTAAATTCTCATTTGAACTACACACAACCAAAAGTTAATGCAACAGCATGAATGCATTAGAGATGTTTCTACTCTTTATATTTTTTTTAATTCTCTAAAATAGTTTATTTCCCTATATTAAATATGAGCATAAATAATAAAATTAAATTGATTGCTAGAAATTTTAAATGGGCATTTTTAGGGTGTTACGTTCAAAACTTGATCCCAGGTCAACAACTAATGAGTCCTTGACCATTTTCTAGAGTCAGACGAGGCTATCCTATATAACTCATTTACAATCAAACCTTTTAACTCCTCCTCTGGTTTACCAAACAACTCCATATTTTATGTGTCGTTATCATAGAGATTGATGTTATGATTTCATGGTAAACAATTACTACGCTCGACTAAGCAAGTTTTGTAATCTTTTTGAAGAGGTGGCAAAGTTGTCCGTATTCAAGGATGTCATGCATACAAGAGGTTCCATAACAACTCCTAGACGTAATGCATCAACTGAAAAAGTTTGGACGCATAAATTGATAAGTAAAATAGTAGGTGTAGATGCTCCGGGGCTTGCCTGTATTAGTTTCGAGGTTAGTGTCATCAGTAGCGGGTTCAGACTCTGGCTCCTCTATAATCACCTCCTCGAATTCTTGAGTCTCTTCAGGTTGCAGTTCGATGTACTCCGGCTCCACCAATTCGGTATCTATATGCCATGAATTCAACATGCAATATTTAGAAAAACTAGCTATACAACTTCTCTTTGTGATAAAGTTGCAAGCCAACACTCAAAACATTTATCTAAAACTCAATAATAGTTTTCCTAAATTTAAAATAAAATAAAGGATTATTTAAATCTATAAAAAGGATTGCTTAAATTATTTTGTTTTTAGAATAGAATTATTCTAATTATCTTAAATTTTTATAATAATAAAAGCCATTTATTTTAATTGAATATCTTAAAGAAAAGCATGAGGAAAACCTTTAAATTATACTTGCCCCAAAAATAGGTTCTGATATTTTTAAAATATAGATACTATTATAACAAGATTAACAAAATTGGTTTCATAATTTTTGGACACTTCTACTAATTATGGTGAATAAAATATGATTTCAACTATTAAAATATAAATAAAAACAACTAAACAAAATAGCTTTGCAAATACCCCCCTGAAAGAATTAAACTTTCACAACCAAGCCCTCCCGCGCTCAGATTTGACTATTTCCTAAAAACCCCTCGAACTATCTAACTTCTAGCAAATAGGCCCTCCCGGCCTTAATCTCATATTGGCGGCGGTCGACCGGCCCGATCTCACCGGCGGCGAGGTCTTCGGCGACGAGGGGTAGTCCAACGGCTTCGTCTCGTCCCAACGAGTCCATCCATGGGTCTAACTCCTAGTAAAGACGACTGGATGGTGAGGCGCGACAGCGACGGCGGCGGCGCTCCGCTCGAGTTCGTCGGACGGCTAAATGGCGGCGAGTCCGTTGACAAGCAGTGGTGTTAAAGCTTCGCCACAAGCTCCTCTACAAGATATGCTAGCCGCAAGACGAGGAAGAGGGCCGGAGCATAGCTCCCGTCGGTGGCCTGCCATGGCATGGCTGCGCTCTATGGCGGCGCTCGCGTTCCGGCTCGTCGGTTGTTGGCAGTCCTTACGGCCTACAGATAAATCCGCAAGCGGACGGATACTGATGTAGCTTTCACCCGGGAGTATTCCAAGGTATCGATTTCCATGGTGAACGAGAAGTGAACTAATTCTAAACTAAGTTGTCCAAGGGTAATGGGATGGAGTGGATGAAGCGAATGACAACAACAAAGAGGGGAAGAGACGCGATAAGAGGGTAGGGAGGGCACGAGCCTGGTAGAAGCAATGTACTGATTAACTGAGCGGGTCAGAAGGTACAACTAGATACTTGCTTCGGGATAGCAGAACCTACCACACATAGAAAGGGATGAGAGGGGTGTGTGATCTATCCTGCACTGGGGGATCCTATAAGCCGAGACGAACATGATGGGTTACAAAGGCCGTATAGGACTGTCACCACCTAACGACTACCACCTCTGCAGACTCAAGGGCAAACTAAGCTAGCCTCAAGTCTAGGCACCGCGCCTACACTAGTCAACTAATACTTATCTCCTATAGAAAGATAATCACCCAAGCCAAGCAACCAGTATACAACTATACCAATCAACTAAGCATTGAATGAAAAACAAACAAGCATATAAAAGTAGAAGTGAATGCTCAATTAATCAGAGAGAGATACAAGAGTTACCAGACACGACCCGGATGTTACTCGAAGTAGAGCCGCATACTGTTGGCACTTCTTACGATCCAATATCAGAATTGAGAATCCTGGTACTGGGGTAAGGAGTGTTTCAGTGGTTTTCCTTATGGCTTAGTAAAATATAGAAATATTCTGCAAGCATACAGAATCGCCGCTGTAGCACTTCACCTGGGAGTATCCCGAGGTATCGTAATTTATATTTCCGCAGGGAAGCTTTGGCAAGACTACTAGTTAACAGATATTCGAGACTATCAGAGAAGGGTACACAACTAAACAAGACAAGGGATAACGGTATTGGATAGGAGTGGATATACCGGACACACAGCTCAAGGGATACTCAGGTAAGGGAAAGAAGAGATAGATAGCTGGGAGGACAACGAGAAGAGATAGAGGACTCCTGGATTCTTTATCTACCTATGTCACTCTAGCTTAGAGATACAGCGGCTACAGAACCAGCACTAGGAGATCTAGGATAACTCTAATGTCTTAGCTTCTGGACAAGGGAACCGGTGAACACACAGAAAGGGATGAGAAGGGGTGCCACTATTTCCCAACTGGGGAATCCTACGGACCGGAACTAACGTGATGGGCTACGAAGACCGAAAGGGCTGTCACCACCTCCCGGCTACCACCTCCGTTGCGACGGGAATAAACTAAGGCCACTGACTAGTCTAGGAACCACTCCTACACTAGACAACGACTACTTACTCTGCTAGCAAGAGCAAGCAACCTTGTCAATACTCTTGGTGACAGTTCACCTCCAGTATCAAGCAAGATCGAAGAACCAGCCAAGACAAAGACTTAAACAAGACTACAAGCACTAGAACTATAACTGACTATAGTCTAAACAAGATATAGCTGCAACTAAGATAAAGTAGAAGCGAGATATAAATGACAAAGGCAAAGTGATAAAGATAACTATATTGATACTCAATGTCTTACAAAAGGAAAAGTAAAAGACACTAGAGCTATTACCAGAGCTTCTGAAGACGACTCTGGAACCTCCGAGGCAAGCTCGACTCAACTCTAACTCCCAACTAAACTATCCTAACTCTACTGGAATGGAAGTGGAAATGAGCTCCTTGGCTTGGTGTGTGTTTACAAGTGAAGTGTAAGGTCCTATATATAGTGCTCCAGGGTCGGTTCAGGTAGGGTAACGGCCAAGGGAGGGGGCAGAGGCGGTTGCTGGCCGTTTCGGCCGAGAGGGTCGGTTCGGCCGAACCCTGGCGTTCGGCCGAACGCCCGATCCACCGCCTTAGCCACCTACGGCCGAGATGCATCCCCTGGAGTCGGTTGGGCAACTGGGGGTGGTTCGGGCGAACCCCCCAGTTCGGCCAAACTGGGCTGGGAGCCCAGGCCCGCCCCCCTACACCGCCTTCGGCTCTGGGTCCCTCCTGGGCCGGCCTCTACTGCTTGGACTTGTCTTGATTCGGCCCATGTTGACGTTTCGGTGCTCCGGGACATGTTGGCGGTCGTCCATGTGTCGTGCATCATGTTTGCTTGGTCATCGGTGACGTGAACGGCTCCCGGTGGTCTGTATGGCTAAGGGGGGTAACCGGCCGAACGGAGTCGTTCGGCCGATTCGGTCATTTTCGGCCCCAATAGCGCGTATTTGTTGTAGTTGTACCTGCACAAGTGACACTCACCAAAACTCATGGAACTTTATTAGAAATAAAACCTAAGTACATGGAATGTTGCAAATAACCTCATTTATTCCCGAGTATTGGTGGTCGGATTTCGGCTGTAATGACCGCCAACACATACGTAGAGGTACAGATGGAAGAGGGGTCAACACTCCAAGACGCTCACCTCTCCTCTCTCCCTATATTCTAATGATACAAGTGGCAGCGCTTCGCTAAGCCTAACTCTCTTGTGTTGTGTCTTGTGCAGGGGCCGAGGACCTCCATTTATCGCTGGCCAGGGTCGGTCGGAAGCAGAGTGGTAGCCAAGGCAGCTCAGGTTGGTGCTCGGCTGATTCAGCCGAATTCCTTGGTTCGGCCGAACCAGGGAGTTTGGCCGAACTGCCACGTGCACCGACCTTGAGTCCTACGGCCTGGATCTTTGCTCAGGGTCGGTTTTGAGGCAGTTCTTGGATTCGGCCGAACCCTGGCATTCAGCCGAATTAGGCCTGATCCACTGCTGCATCGCCTTTGCTTCCATCACATGTTGGTCCAGCTCTTGAGGCGGTTTCTAGGTCGGCACTTGGGTCTGCATTGAGTTGGAGGCCTCTGGTGGACTGGCGGGCTTTCGTCGGGTTGGATTCCGGCCTCCGGTTCATTGGGTTTGTTTTGATGGCAGCTGCGGCGGTCCATCCAAGCCTGGGGTTCTGCTAGGTTGCATGTCTTCATGTCGAGGCATGTCCCGGGTTCAAGGATGGAGTTCGGTCGAATCTAGGGATTCGGCCGAACTTATCACTCCATATGCTTTTTGCCTCAACTTTAGTCATATGCCTCTTGGAATTGAATAAACACCAAAACTTGTGGAAATGATCAGAGATAAAGCCTATAGCTATGGTGTGTGATTCCATTGTGTTCATTTTATACTCCGTTGGAGGTCAGGAATCGGTCCGTAACGACCGCCAACAAGCTCCCCAAAACTTAGATCTTTGCTCGTCCCGAGTAAATAAATTGAAATGAGAACAAGACTAAGATAAGGGTTCTTTCATAATATGAACAATTGCATATTGAATATTCCAAACTTTTCTCCATACCTATGAATTTGAAGTGTCTATTCCCTGGATCTTGGGTGGTTGACGAAAGGAACGGCTCTTACAACAAGACCTTCTCGCTCATTCTGCATTCGGGGTTTTTTGATTTTCGCAAATAAATGACCCATGTCCCTTCATCCCTAATACTATCGGCTCTCTTGAGTCACTTCTTTTTACTCCCTCTCTTATATATATATATGTTTGTCTCTCAGGTGGTGATCTTGTCAAGTCATGTACTTCTATCAAGTCATAGATTAGTTCCCGAAGCTCTCATCATCACCCTTGGTCAGATTGCAAGTTAAGGATGAAGAGTTCATGTCAGTCCCCAGCCTTGTGACCCCTTTTCTTTTCTCTTCCCTTTCTGGAAATTTTTTTCTCTTCTTTTTTCATTTGGACTTTCATGAGCCCTTTTATTTTCCTTTTTCTTTCTCTTTTTTTAGGGTATCACCAAAGCATGAGGACTTCTACTACATTCTGTTGATAGATATACTTGCAATGGACCTGGGACAACATGATCATCTCTGGGGACTCAAAATTCGATAAGACATTGTATTAGCCATGACAAGTTTCTCAGGGATAACCTCTCAAGCATATGTGTAAATTGGAAGTAGTGGACAGGATGAAGGGATTGGGCATGGTTTTATATTTTCAAAACTTAAATTCTCCCGAATGGTGAGATGAACAAGTGGTTCGTTTTATCGAGACATATCACATTCGTCAACAACCTAGACCAGGGGGGTCTTATCATGAAAGATTTCACAGGCAAAAGGTACTAAGTTTGAGATGAGCAATAGGCAAGTTCATGGCATAAAAGAAAAACCGAGAACGTTTCATTTAGATGATTAGTGCAAGTTTAGAATTTGAAACGTGACAACACAGAAAAATTGGACAGGAGTAAGGAGTGCAAACCAGCATGTAGGTGCGCGAAGGGGGTGAGCCGGGCTGGTTCGGCCGAATGGCCCAATTCGCGCGAACCAACTGGTTCGGCCGAATTGGCTCGGTGCATGCTTCCTCGTCCCGTGTCACTCTTGTGTCATCCTATGCTCATGTACTCTTTTTGTTTAGCAGGGCATATCCTCGGATGGCTCAATTGCACCAACCGGAGCGTCACTTTTATTCATTCAACTCAAACTATTGAAAACAAAATAAATCAGAGCACCCTAAACATTAATCTAAGGAAAGCAACTGAATGAAACTAAATAAAACTAATGAACTAAACTAATGGAGCTCTATCTAAAATGAAATGACCGTAGGACACTATTCTGCAGGTGGGTCGTAAAGGTCCAAGTTTCTTGTGGCCTTGGCGAGCCGCTAGATTTTAGCGGATAGGCCTTTGCGGAGGACCTCCATCTTGTCCTCCGTCTCCATCCATCCCAGCTCGCACTCTGCAACCTTCTCCTCTAGGTTGTTTATTTTCTGGCGCACTTGCGCCAGTTCTTCCTTCAGGCCCTCCAGAGTGAGCGGCTTCTTTTCTTCTTCATCCTCCTCGTCCTCCTGCTCGGAGAACTCCATCTGTCCCGGCCGACCCTTGATGGGCGGAGGCTGCCTATGGTGCCTCAACTTTGGGTGCCGCCGAGGAGGAGTAGACTAGGAGGACTCCTCCAGTCCTAGCTCGGCCCGGTCCAGCGGCGGGACCAACACCTTCCCATACCCGGTGGGGGTATGTTCACCTTTCATGCTGAACCGTAGCGGGCTCTCAGGCGTGTAATCCGGCGTCTTTGCCCCTTCTTCCTTGGGCACCGGCAGCAGCACGTCGAGGTTCAGCCTCCTTGTGGATGTCGACCTCAGCCGCAGTTGTCCCGTGGTTGGACGCACTGGCGAGGCCGAACGAGGGGGCTTCACCTTAACGATTGCACCGGTGGGCGCGAACGGGTCGAACATCGACCGGTTCACAGGTGACCGGCGTGGCGAGTCAGCTCGATCCATCGGGCTGCGCGCGGGCATCCTCCCGCGCCGTCCTCCGTTCAGAGAGAACGGGTCGACAGTGGTGAGGCACATGGCCTGCTCAGCTTGCGGAGATCCACCGATCTAGCTTGCTAGGCTTGAGCCCTTGGCTAAGGACTGATCCTTGGAGGATGATGAGGAGGCCATGGTAGCTAGGAGGCAGGAGTTTGTTTCTGTCGAGGGAGTAACGAGAGACGACGGGGGTCTCTCTGTTTTTATCGAAGAACTCCCGATCGAAAAAATACCTCCCCAACGTTTTCCTCGTGAGACTCGGGATGGGATCAATTGTAGATGAGTTTGGGAGCAATTATCCGCACGTGGGGCCAGGGGGGTTGAGTCGGTCGATCCCTAGGGTTCGGGCGAATTGGCCAGTATGCTTGAACCAGCCAGGTTTGGCCGAACTGGCCCCTGGGCCTCTTGGTATGCGGGCCAAGTCAAGTCTTGTGTCTTTGGTCGTGGGTGTGAGGGTTAAGATGGTTTTGGCCCAGAAAGGTTTGAATTTGAAGAATTTGGTCCGAATTTCATGGACGGGTTTCAGAGCTCCACGAATTCGATGACGTCTAAGTCATCGAGTGGTGGAGGTTCTGGTTCTAGGAAGATTTTCAACCGCTGTCCATTGATCTTGAAGGTATTTCTGTCATCACTTTGCAATGTGATGGCCACGTGAGATGCAGCGTTAATTACTGTGAACGGGCCATCCCATTTGCTTCTAAGCTTCCCATGACCGAAAAGCTTGACACGAGCATTGAAGACGAGGACCTTGTCTCCCGGCTTGAACGTTTTGACCCTGATCCTCTTGTCATTCCATCTCTTGGTCCGTTCCTTGTATAGATGGGAGCTATAATATGCTTGCTCTCTCATCTCATCTAACTTTGCCAGCTGAATCCACTGTTTAAGGCCGACTGTTGGAAGGTCCATACCCCACTTCCTAATGGCCCAGTGAGCTCTGAACTCCATTTCTACTGGTAGGTGGCAGGTCTTGCCATAGACTAGTTGATATGGGGTCATTCCTATGGGTGTTTTATAAGACGTACGGTATGCCCAGAGTGCATCTGGGAGCTTGTCCTTCCAGTGCTTGCCCATCTCGTTCATGGTCTTTTGCAGAATGTTTTTTATTTGTTTGTTTGAGGTTTCTGCTTGACCGCTAGTTTGGGGTGATAGGGTGTAGCTACGTTATGTTGCACCCCCCAAACTTGAGAGATACCTATGGAAAGCTGCATCAATAAAGTGGGAGCTGCTGTCGCTGATGACTATCCTAGGGACGCCAAAACGAGGGAAGATAACTTCGTGGAACATTCGTCTTGCGCTCCTAGAGTCAGCGGCCACACATGGCAATGCTTCCATGCACTTAGAGACGTAGTCTACCGCCACTAGAATGAATTTGCAGCCCTTTGAGTTCGGGAAAGGACCCATGAAGTCCACTCCCCAAACATCAAAGATTTCTACTTGGAGATAGCTGGTGAGTGGCATTGCGTCTCTAGTGTTTATGTTTCCATGTTTCTGACAATGTGGGCATCGCGTGATAAATGCTTTAGCATCTTCATATATGCTGGGCCAGTAAAATCCACACTGCCAGACTTTAGCATTGGTCTAGAATTCACCATAGTGGCCTCCGTATGGAGCTGCATGAAACCTCTCCAGGATCTTATATGCCTCATGTGTAGGTACGCATCTTTTGAGGATTCCGTCACTACATATCCTGAATAGGTATGGTCATCCCAGAGATGGAGTCGGCTCTCATAAGCCAGTCTCTTCTTATTTTCTCCTGGTGGGATGTACCCTGTCACCATGTAATTCACTATGTTGGCATACCACGGATCAATAGTGGTGACCTTAAGGAGCGTGTCATCCCATAAATAATCATCAATTCGAAGATCGGATGGGACTTGCATTCCAGACAAGTGGTCAGCCACTGAGTTCTCTGCTCCTTTCTTATCCCTTATTTCAATGTCTAACTCTTGGAGTAGAAGGATCCAGCGGATGAGTCTCGGTTTCGCATCATTTTTGGTCAGAAGGTACTTCAGAGGGGCGTGGTCTGAATAGACTATGACCTTGGCCCCAACTAGGTAGGACCAGAATTTGTCTATAGCAAACACAACCACTAAGAGTTCCTTCTCCGTGGTTATGTAGTTGAGCTGGGGGCCAGTAAGCGTTCTTCTAGCATATGAGATAGCATAGTGCTTCTTGTCCTTAGTTTGGCCCAACATAGCTCCTACGACAAAATTGCTCGCATCACACATGATTTCAAATGGAATGCTCCAGTCAGGAGGCTAGATGATGGGAGTGGTAATGAGTGCTTTCTTGAGAGTGTGAAAGGCTGCAAAGCACTGTTCATCGAATACGAAAGGGGCATCCTTGGCTAAGAGATTGGTCAACGGCCTGGAGATCTGGGGGAAGTTTTTGATGAATGTCACACCCAGATTTACACAGAAACCCGAATGCGGCCGTATGTGTGCCCAGGAAGTCATAGTACACATATAGCAAACAAATATGATAAACAGAGAACATATGCTTGAATAAATAGAGTTTTACATCAGAGTTTAATATAAATAAACTAACCAATATAGCGGAAGACTAATAACTCTCAACTAAGCGGAGCCGCAATCCACAGGGACTCTGACTGGGAGAACGCAACTCAGTAGTACGGTAGATCTTCTAGAAACTGTCACACCCCAAAATTTTCAAATTTTGGGATGTGAATTTTCAACATAATTAATACAATAATTTTCTCAATTTTCTAAAATTTTTCAAGCTTCATTTAATTTACAGGGAATTTGTAGTTGAAAATTATATTTATTTGTATAAAAAAAAATATTTGCGAAAGATAAATAAAATATTGTGTGTGATGCATTCATGCTGCTGCATTGTGTTTTGGTTGCTTGTGAATTAGATTGGAATTTAAATCCTCTTTAAATTCGAATTTGATTCGCATTGTTTGGAGCTTTAGAAAAATTGTTTTGGCCCGAGTCCACTTTTCCTCCCTAAACTATTTCTCCCGGCCGAACTTGGCCCTCCTTCTTCTTTTTCCCCGCAGCGGCCCAGCTCCCTCCTTCACCACTTTCGGCCCAACCGCCGGCCTGCTCCCACTCCCGCGCTAGCCCACCTCACGGCCCAGCCCTCTCCCCCTCTCTTCCTCTCGGGCCGAGCCTGCGAGGCCCGGCGCAGGCCCAGCAGGCCGCGCGGCCTCCTCCCCCGATGCGGCCCAGCAGCCAGCCGGTCGCGCAGCCCAGCCGAGCCGACCCAGCTCCGCCCGCAGCCGCTGACACGCGGGACCCGCGTGTCAGGGTCGTCTTCTCCCTCCCGAAGGAGTTCGACTCGGCCACGAACCGGAGTCCGGCCCGGCCACGGCACGGACGCCGAGGCCCGCCCGAGCCGTCTTCCCGCCGCTCCTCAAATAGCCACCGCCGCGCCTCCTAATCCCCACCACAATACAAGCCGCCTCCGCCGCTCGAGCTCTCCGCGCAGTCGCCGCCATAGCCGCCGCCGCCCGAGCTCTGCGCCGCCGTTTCCCAAACCCGCCGCCGTCGATCCGCCGAACTCGCGCAGCTCCGTCACCCTTCCTCACCGGCCGACCCACGGATTAGCATCGCCGAACCGCCAGGAGCACGCCCAGCCCCGCGCGACCCCCTCCCGTGCCTCGGAGCACCCTCGCCGGCGCTGCCCGACGCCATTGTCCGCCAGGCGCCGTCGATCCGCCGTCTCACCACCGTTCCGGCCGAATTAACCGCCCAAGAAGCTTCACCAGCAGGTACGCGTGCTCCCGAGCCCCTCCTTGCCTTTCTTCCCGCTCTGCCGAGGCCTCGCCGCCGCAACCGAGCGCCGCCGCTGCCATGATCCATCGCCGGCCGCCGCTGTCGCGTCCCCGTCGACGAGACCCCCCCTGGCGAGTTCGCCGAGTCACCCCGCGCCTGTAGCACCACTTCCCGATCAAAACCAAGCCCTCTAGCTCGTTGTCGAGCTTCGCCGGCGAAGCACCGCCGCTCGCCGCCGCAGTTCTGCCCGCCGGCGACACCCTCCTCTCCCCGATCTAATCTGAGCCGTCCAAGTTGAAACCGACGACCCGGATCGAGTCAACCGAGCCAGGTCAAAGTTGACCGTAACGGTCAACCGAGTCAACCTGGACGTTTTTCAAAAGAGCCCCTGTCCTTTTTCAAAATTAACCCGCAGTCCAAATCTATTCAAAAATAATTACAATTAGGTCCTGATTTTTACCTAAAACCCCCTGCCTTATTTAAAATTTGTACCCGAGGTCCTGCTTTAATTAATTTGCAAATAAACCCTCCTGTTATCTTTTATAAAATTATGTTTAGCCCTGAGTTTTTGCAAATAAGCCCCTGGAACTTTTAGAACTTTGCCAGCAAGTCCCTGAACCTTAGAAAAGCCATAACTTCTCCGTTTTAGCTCCGATTTGATCCGTTTTCGTTGCGTTAGATTCATATCAACTTAAACTCCTCGTTAGTACTATTTGACATCTAAATTGTTTCTGAATTTTATTCAATATTAACTTGATTAAAGATTATTTAAACATGTTTTCTAATTAAAATCCAATTAAGGTTTATACCCGGCTTTATATTAAATGTTAAAATTAATTAATAAATTATTCAATCTATTTTTGAATAAAATATAATAAAGTCTCATCTCAGTTCTCGTGGTGTTATTTTGATTAATGTTTACTTTACTAGTTCTTTTCTAATTAAAAGCAATTTAGAGTCAACCTCCGGCTTTTCATAAATAACTGTTAACATTGATTAACCTTTACATAAATAATTATAAATAAAATGAGATTAAGTTTTACCCCGGTTTTACAAAT
This sequence comes from Echinochloa phyllopogon, assembly GCA_033239725.1. NCBI lineage: Eukaryota > Viridiplantae > Streptophyta > Magnoliopsida > Poales > Poaceae > Echinochloa > Echinochloa phyllopogon. The sequence continues at coordinate 30,028,990 of BTCW01000014.1, read as the reverse complement.
TCAAACATAATTATTGGAGATAATTTCTAATTATGATTTTCTTTACTTAAAATCTATCAAGCATATAATTGTGTCATTTAATAATTCAAATCTTCTGATAGTCTTATCTTTTCAACGGTAACTCCGTTTTCAGCGATTCTTGCGCTCACGTGACCATCGAACCAAGCCCTATCCTTTAGCGCGCTCTTTTAAAGCTTTTCCTTTGTTTGGTGTACTGTTCTTAGTGTATATTGTTTGCTTGTATGATTGTGCCGATGATTGCCGCAAATAGAGAAACGTCATCGAGCGAAGGAACACAATTCAAGTGCTGTCAAGTTTGAAGATCAAGACCCGAAGATTAAGTGAATACATTGGAATTGAGGCAAGTACAGCACGGACAATCCTTGTTACCTAAACACACCTTTACATTAATTACTGCATATGCATGTGTCTAAATTGTTCCTATTAAGGTTATACCTAGCTTTGTTTATCCTATACCTTGATTATCCTGGGTTATTGCATTTGGGTAGAACTATGCTAGGCGCAGCTACTGTCACCAATGTTTAACTGTTAAACTTGACTTAATGGTTCACTTCAATGTTAATGGTAAAACTTGCTTTTTAGCAACATGGATCAGGGAGCTAGGGCGTACATACTTGGCCCTAGTGTCTCTCCGTAAGGACTGGTTCTTAAAGCGGCAACCCAGGAACCTGTCGCCACCGCCGGAACTATAATGGCTCTGGTCTTGGACAAGTAACATGTACGGCTCTAACTTAACAGTAGTTACCGAAGGGCCGACGGCGTTATGGGAAGCATGGGTGAGAGTATGGTTCGATCCACCGAGGACGGAGTAACCGTCGGCTATGCCTCGTCAGGCAAAGTCCCGTGCTCTGCACGTTGCGCTATTTATTTTTGTTGTTGGCCTTCGTGCCGCGCTCCGGACGCCATTGACCCTCCTATTCGGAGCGCCCTGGGAGTCAGTCAATCTCGGTGCCTTGGGTCATGCTGCCTAGGTTGTACCATAACGGCTACTGTTTCGTTAGGGTGTCTTGTGAAAAGCCTCGTAGCGTCCCTATGCGGTCACACCTCGGAAGTGTGATTTGTGAGGTCTGATCCACCTCCGCGTGGTTGGGTGCAAAGCTCTTTTGAACTTTTACGCGACTGGTGGGTAAAGGGCGAAACCTCTGCAGAGTGTACAATCTATCATGATAGCCTTGCTCAGGGTCACGAGCGGCCTGGATCCTTTTTGATTAGAAGATGATATTTATTATTGTTTAATGTTCACCTCTACTTCATTAATTGGGAATTGCAACTGGGTTTCACTTAATTGTAGTAATCTTGGTTAATGTTAAAATGAAACAACTAAAATTGCTAATGCAGTACAGCCGTGTCAAGCCTTTCTTTTAAGCCTTCATTGCCGTGTGGTATTTGCTAAGTAAGACAATTACTTACACTTGCCAATATTCAACAAAATCCCGGATGGGTAACAGATGAAGTGAAAGAGACAACTACCAAGATTCCTGAGGATCGTCTGTATTCTAAGCTATGGTCAACCAGTCGGTGTCCCTGTGGACTTGAGGCTCTACCTTTGGAGATAGTTACTAAATAGTCTTCCGCTGTGTTTTAGGTAAACTCTGATGCAAAATTAGTTTAATCAAGCATATGTACTCTGTTTTACCACATTTGTAAGCTGTATGTGATTTGTGGACTTCCTGGGCACACATACAGTAGCATTCGGATTTCTGTGTAAATCCGGGTGTGACAGAAACTCAGCAGCAGACTCATGCACAGTCCAATGCGTTACCCATTCGGGATTTTGTTCAATAATAGCAAGTGTAAGTAAGCATTTACTTAGCAAGTATAGCACGGGTGTATGAAGGCTCAAAATAAGGCTAGACATGACTTAACTGCATTAGCACTTTTAGTTGGTTTGTTTTAAAGTTATCCAAGTTACTACAAGTGAATGAAACCCAGTTGCAACCCAATTAGTGAAGTATAAGTGACATTAAGCACAAATAAACATCATCTTCTAATAAAAAAGGATCTAGGCCGCTCGTGACCCTAAGCAAGGCTATCATGATAGATTTACACTCTGCAGAGGTTTCGTCCTTTACCCACTAGTCGCGTAAAAGTTCAAAAGAACTTTGCACCCAACCATGCACATCAACACTTCCGAGGTGTGACTACATAGGGACGCTACGAGGCTTTTCGCAAAACACCCTAACAAGACAGTAATCGCTGGCTTAACAAGGCGGTGAAACTCTAGGCACCGAGATTGACTGACGCTCGGGGCGCAACGTGAGGGGGTCAATGGCGACCAGAGCACGGGCTACGCAAGCCAACCAATGCACAACGTGTGGAGTTCCAACGCGAGGACTCCCAACACGGGACTATGCCTAACGAGACATAGCCAACGGATATACCGTCCTCGGTGGATCAAGAAACACCCTTTCAGCTTGTTTCCACTAACGCCGTTGGCCCCTCGGTAACTACTGTCAAGCTAGAGCCATACATGCTACTTGACCAAGACCAGAGCCATTATAGTTCTAGCAGTGACGACAGGCTCCTGGGTTGCTGCTTTAAGAACCGAACCTTACGGAGAGACACTAGAACAAAGCACGAAGCACATGCTCTAGCTCCCTAAACCAAGTTGCTAAAAACAAGTTTTATCATTAATGTTGAAGTGAACCATTAAGTCAAAATTAACATTTAAACAATGGTGATAGTAGCTGCGCATAGCAAAGATTCTACCCATATGCATAAACCCAAGCTATCAAAGGATGGGATAATCAAGACTAGGTACAACCTTAAAGGTACATCAATTTAGACACATGCATGTATGAAATAAATGATTACAAGGTGGATATGTAGCAAGGATTGTCTGTGCTATAACTTACCTTCCTCAAAGTGCTGCTGCTACTGGTCCTGCTCCTGAAAGTCCTCCTCGTACTCGAACTCCAACGCAAACGGCTCACCGACTGGACACGAATCACCACACAAGCATCCACACAAGCCAATACATGCAAACAAAAGTATTCTATTAGAACAGGACACCAAACAGTAGAAACAGAAAAAAAGAAGGTTTTAAAACTAATCTATGCTTCGCTACGAACATGTGAGCGCAAGAATCACACTAATCGGAGCTAAAACGAGAAAGTTACGGCGTTTCTAAGGTCCGGGGACTTGCTGGCAAGGTTTAAAAACTTTCAGGGACCTATTCGTGAAAAAACAAGGACCTATACGCAATTTCATATAAGAACCCGAGGGCTAACGTGCAAAAAGGTAGGGGCTTTTCTACAAAAGAGTATATACTAAATGAATATGGTAGAAAATTACAAGATTCGCTGAGGGTCTTACTGAAAATCTTGAGGCCAAAAACGACGGAAGGCTCGACGCGACAATGAGATGAAGAATGGGCAGTAGTGGAAGATATGGTGGAAGAAGACTACCTTAGGGAATCCCAAACAAAGGGGCCTCCCTAAAAAATGAGTCGATGGTGTGCCTTTTCCAGAGGAGAGGTGGTTCGTATATATAGGGAGAAAACCTCTCACTTCCAGGTTCATTAGCAGTATGGGACTAAATGTGGTTTGCCCCATTCCAATTCGAATAGGCTTTGAAATTTGGCCCAATAAAGTGATAGGATGAATTTGGCCTAAAATTGTGTCAACTTTAGGGTGATTTTAATTTTTGGAAAATTTATTTTCCTGGTTATAAAATAATTACAGATAAGTCCAGAATTGATATTAAACCATGAAAAATATTCTAAAAATTCTAAAAATCCTAGGAAAAATTCCAGAGATAGAGTTAGACACGAGGGACACAAATAAAATATTTGGAGCTCATGAAAAAGATTTTAGCACCTTCCATAAATTGGAATTTGCTATAGAAAAATAGGAATAAATCCCATAAAGTTCTGGAAAATTCCCATTAGGCTTATAAACGCATTTTACAAAACTTTACACATATAAAACCACTAAATGCAACCAGCATGAATGCAACAAAAATGTTTCTAAGCCTTATATTTGATTTTAATTCCCTAGAATTTATTTATTTGCCATATATTAATTATGAGCACTTTAGTAAAAAGCAAATTAATCATTAAAATTTTAAATAGGGCTATTTTAGGGTGTTACAATGAAACGCCTATAGAATCTGGCATGGCCAAGGAAACTGCGGATCCCCTTAACATTGGTGGGAGGTGGAAGTTGCTCAATGACCTCTATCTTTGCTCTATTTACTTCGATTTCATGTTCTGACACCCTATGTCCTAAGACAATCCCTTCTCTCACCATGAAGTGGCACTTTTCCCGGTTTAGGATGAGTTGCTTTTCTTGGCATCTCTGGAGGACCTTGTCCATATTTTTCAGACACTCGGTAAAGGTCTTCCCATAAACTGAGAAATCGTCCATGAACACTTCCATAATCTCTTCGATCATATCAGAGAAGATGGACATCATTCAACGTTGAAAAGAGGCGGGTGCGTTACATAGCCCGAAGGACATGCGTCGATAGGCATACGTCCCATAGGGGCTTGTGAACGTGGTTTTACTCTGGTCATCTGGATGGATTGGAATTTGGTGATATCCAGAGTAACCGTCAAGGAAGCAGAAGAAAGAGTGTTTTGCTAACCGTTCAAGCATCTTGTCTATGAATGGAAGGGGGAAATGGTCTTTCTTGGTGGCCTTGTTGAGTCGACGATAGTTGATACACATACGCCAACCAGTGACGGTGCGTTGCGGGATGAGCACATTTTTATCATTGCGCACAACCGTCATTCCTCCCTTCTTAGGAACAACTTGAACAGGACTAACCCATTCACTATTAGGGACAGGATAAATGATCCCTGTGTGAAGGAGTTTGAGAACTTCCTTTTTCATGACCTCCCTCTTGGCATTGTTCAACCGTCTTTGAGGTTCCCGAGACAGTGTCGCTTCAGAATCGATTGGGATACGATGAGTACAGAGGTTAGGACTGATGCCCTTTCAGATCTTGGAGTGAATATCCTAAGATCGCTCGATTCTTCTCTAGGATACTGAGCAGTTGTTGGGTTTTCAGGTCGGATAGCTTGTCACTAATAATCACTAGAGTTTGCTTGTCCCCGAGGAGGAAAGCGTACTTTAATCCAGGAGAAAGAGGTTTCAGCTCGATTGGAGATGGTTTTGGAGTTTCACTTGGATTGGGCTTTATTGGAGGTTGAGTTTCCTCTTCCTCTGTAAAGAATTTGATATCTTCCTCTGAGATGGTAGGCTCTAAGTCTGTCAAGGTTGTTGACATGACCTCATCCATAGGATCAGGATTAGGATCTATCTCTACTGGGGTGTTCAGAGAATGAGAGTAAGAGATAGGGACAAGTTCTTTCCCGATCCTAAGCTCTACTAGCTGATTCATTGGTGCTTTTTCCAGTGTTTGCAAAATTGGTCTCCCGATAAAGATAGAATGAGTGGAATTTTCGGGTAGGTCAAAGACATGGAAATCCATGAACAGTTTAAGGTCTCTAATCTTAACGGGTGTGACCCGCAAGATCCCCAAACAGTCAAGGATTCTTCCCAATGCGAACCTTAGGTGTTTCTGGGATGATGACCATGGTTCATCAGGGAATTGAGCTCGCACCAAAGAGCTAGTGATTATGTTGATTCCGAGGCTCGGGTCATACCTGATTTCCTTGTCTATGCCCATGACTTCGCAAAATATCCTTCGGATAATTTTGGACATTTTAACGACCTTGGTCGAGGCTTCAGCCCTTCTAGCCATTCCTGACTCATGATAGTAGAGAGACGTCCTACGTACTCTCTTTGATATTTGAGTTCTTCCTTTTTGGGAGGTTGATCTTTTTGCTCTACATGTTGTTCCAATGGGAAACTTGCTGCACTCCCGATGTCATCGAATAGATTGTCAAAATCATAGGGAGTAGTGTAGAGTGGATCATAATGGTCCTGGATAGAGTATGGTTATGGTTCAAAATAAGCTTTGGGTTCTAATGGAATGGAAGAGCTGATTGATTTAGATTGTGGGTGTATAGGCTCTTCAGGTTCAGGCTCAGGTTGCTTCTCTTCATCGGGGAGTTCATCATAGATACCAGTGTAGGGAGTGTCATCCAGGATACGATCCAGGATTTCCCTCGCTTCACTAGGAATCAGATGAGAGAACGACCCTCCTGAAGCGAAGTTCAAGAAAGTGGTGGCTACGGGATAGAGGCCAAGGCAAAACTGTTGTAGAACAATAGGTTTTGGAAGGCTTAGGTCCGGTCCTAAGGCCAGAATTTGCTTGAAACGAGCTCATGCATCTCGTAATGATTCTCCCTCTAATTGTTGAAAGGTAAGAATTTTGATTCGGAGGCTGGCTACCCTAGAAGATGGGTTCCCAACTCACTTCTATATTTTCGACAACTAGAGAGTACCATTTCTTTGCTCCTCCCGTCAATGAGAACGAGAATAGCTTCCATTTAAGCGTCTCTTGTGTCATGCCTGCAATGATGAGACACGAACAGAGTTGTTCAAACTCGCGCAAATGCACGTATGGACTCTCAGCATTCGTTCCTGAGAACGTTTGCTCTTGAACGATGGGTATGAAGCCGGGACGCAGCTCATAACCGGGTGTGTGGATGGGATGTGATGGTGGTGGTGGCTCCAAACAATCGCCATTTGGAGCCGAATGTTGACGTAAGGTAAGAGTGGAATCCATATGGATGGTGGATGATGGGGTACACGGACAACTTGGGTTCAGAATCAGAACAGCTACCGTTCCCCGGCAATGGCGCCAAAAAGCTTGTTGGCACTCCTTATGACCTACAGATAAATCCGCAAGCGGACGGATACCGATGTAGCTTTCACCCGGGAGTATTCCAAGGTATCGATTTCCACGGGGAACAAGAAATGAACTAATTCTAAACTAAGTTATCCAAGGGTAATGGGATGGAGTGGATGAAGTGAATACAACAACAAAGAGGGGAAGAAACACGATATGAGGGTAGAGAGGGCACAAGCCTGGTAGAAGCACTCTACTGATTAACTGAGCGAGTCAGAAGGTACAGCTAGATACTTACTTTGGGACAGCAGAACCTACCACACACAGAAAGGGATGAGAGAGCGGTGTGATCTATCCTGCACTGAGGGATCCTACAAGCCGAGATGAACGTGATGGGCTACAAAGGCCATATAGGGCTGTCACCACCTAACGACTACCACCTCCGCAGACTCAATGGCAAACTAAGTGTAACACCCTAAAATTCATCACAATTAAATTGTAGCAACTCTCTAAATTTTTCTAGGATTCATTAAGGCTTAAATAAATTTTCTAGGATTTAATTGGAATTTCTAGCCTTTTATCAATTTAAATATCATATTAAATAATTATTCTAGTCAAAATTAGTTTTTGTTGCATTCATGCTGTTGCATATATTTTTGGTTGCTAGTAAATCAAGTTGGAATTTAAATTTTGTTTAAATTCGAATTTGATTTGCTTTTGTTTGAGTTTTAGAAAAGTTGTTTTAGGCTGAGTTTAGTTTTGGCCCCTGAACTCTCAGCTAGGTTCGCTTTTGCTCCTTAGACTTTTCTTCTCCGCTTGCTTTCCCTCCCCGCTCGGCCTGCTTTCTCTCCCGAGCCGGCCTGTTTCTTTCCTGGCCCAGCTAGCTTCTCTCCCGGCCCAATCCCTTCGCGCCGGCCCGCTCCACTCCTCTCCACATCTCTCTCTCTCGCGTCGCTCCCAGGCGGGTCCCGCCTGTCGGACCCGTCGTCTCCGCCTCAGACTCGCGTCCGAGCCCGACTCCGGCCGGGGCATGCACGCCTAGACGCGTGGGCCCGAGCCCCACTTCGCACCTATAAACTGCGGCCGCCGCCTTTGCCTCCCCCTCCAATCCAACCGCGCTCGCGAAACCCTAGCGAAGCTCCGCCGCCGCCGCGTTTCTTGAAGCTTCGCGCCGCCGTCGCCGATTCGCGCCGCCGCCGCCTCTCCTTCGACCTGAACCACCATGGGAGGTTCGCAAGGAGGTAAGGAACCCTCCCGCGTTGCTCGCGCTTCGTTTCCCCGCTTCGGCCGCGCTAATGTGCTCGCCGCCGAACTCGCAGAGCCGCCGTCCGCCATCGCTCGTCGCCGGCCGCCGTCGAAGCCCCAAGCTCGTTGTGAGCTAGCTTGGTGAATTCCCCTTGATCCCCTCTTGCTTCCCATCCAAGCCGCGCACGTCTTAGTGCAACGTAGCGCCTAATCGCGGTTGCTCCGGCGAAGCTCCACCGCGGGAACAAGCGGCGCCGCCGCATCTGTCGTCGCCGGAGTTCCCCCTTCGCCTGATCTGTTTCCAACCGTCGGATCAAGATCCAACGGCCAAGGACCACCCCAGCCCGAGTCAAACCAGTCGCATACCGGTCAGCCGGGGTCGTTTTGCAAAAGAGCCCCTCAAGTTTTTCAAAATCAACCCGCGGTCCAGCTTAGTTCAAAAATATTTTAATTTAGGTCCTGTTTTCTTCTGTTTTAGCCCCTACAAGTTTTAAAATAGCACCCGCAGTCCAGCCCCTGTTATTTTATGGTTTAGCCCTCGTAGTTTTATACAAAATTATGTTTTAGCCCCTGGATTTTCGCAGTTAAGCCCCTGGAACTTTTAAAACTTTGCCAGCAAGTCCCTGAACCTTAGAAAAGCCATATCTTTTGCGTTTTAACTCCGATTTTAGTGATTCTCGCGCTCACGCGTTCGTTGTAACGCGTAGATTAGTTTTGTGCTGTTGTTTTCTTGTGTTGGAATTGTTTGGTGTACTGTTTCTTATTTGTTGTATTGTTTCCTTGCATGTAAATGTGTGATGCGATTAGGAAACGACCAGTTCGAGGATTTCTCTGAAGAACCAACTGTTGGAGAAGGATTTGAGCAGCAACAGAGTTGGGAAGAAGGCAAGTGTATTATGTCATGCAAATGTCCTAATAATTATTAATTTCACCACCCATGCATGTGTCTTAATTTGATGGGTTCCTATTTAAGGATTTGCCTAGCCACTATATTTTCCTGTCCCTGAAACTGGGTTATTTAATTAACTTTGATGGTAGATGATGCTTAGCTTTCTCAACTGGGATTGGTTAAATGAACCCCTACTCTATGTTTCATATACTCTTTTAAATAATTAATTGGCAAGATCATATCTTTTAAATTGGAACATGGAGAACCACCCAGGAAAACAGTACAATCAAGAGTGCCATGTGGCTCTGGCTTTGACTGACTAATTAGGTGCTCTGGTTTATGGTAGCTTTACTCGAAAGGGGCATTGGGGGGGGGGGGGTTGACGGGGTATAGCTCGGTCCTCTTGAGCTGTGGGCTTTGGTAAGAGACAAACCTCATTAGGGAGGGTTATGCTTCGCTTCTGAACCGGAAACCTTAGCGGGCTATCATTTATTAGAGTGCTTTTGTAAAGGTCTCATAGTGAAACCCAGTATTCGGTCCACGTGGTGTGGGAAGGGTGCATGCTTCGGCAATGGGAATCATGGCTTATGGTGAAAGTGTACAACCTCTGCAGAGTGTAAAACTGTTATAACAGTCGTGCTCACGGTCAAGAGCGGCCTGGACCCTTACATGATAATCATACTTGTACATGGATTAAATTGTGGTTACTTGATTATGTTGGGATTATGACATTCATTAATTTGTGGGTGGTATATACTTTCATTTGTTAGTAAATAGTTGCTTAATAAAACTTGACCAACTAAAAGTGCTTACTGCAGTATGGTCAGCTAGCCTTTTTTCCCCAGCCTTGTACGTCATATTACATTTGCTGAGTACATCATGTGCTCATGCTTGTTTTCTTTCTTTCTTTTATTGCATCAACTACACCCGGAATGCTGCTCAGATTGGGAGAATTTTGAGGATTTCACTACTAATTTTGAGGAGTTCTAGGCGAGTCTCCCCTAGTCAATGCCTGTGGGGTTGGAGTCACTTTTGCTTCATTAGATGAACGTTTATTTAAGTCTTCCGCTATGACATTTGAGTCAACTCTGAGATTGTAATAAATGCACTATAATACTCTTTCGTTATGCATGTTTATGGATATTCACTTGTGACGTCTACCATATGTGTGTAAACTGATCCTGGCACACATATGAGATGCACCTGGTTTTGCCTTTAAAACCGGGTGTGATAGAAGTGGTATCAGAGCTGTGTTGACTGTAGGACGCAAGCCTAGATAGCAATGGTCATTCTCTAAGGATTATTTTGCTTAACTACTCTTGCTCTATCTATTCTTGGTTTATTTTGCTATTATTCCTAGGCATTGATAATTGTCTCCTCCTTGATTTTGTTTTCTGGTCTATCTTTTTCACCATCTCACCTGGTTTTGATGTCTTTAGAACTGTTCTCACCCCTTTCTTGCTTAAACCATAGATGATGTTGACAAGGCAAGGTGCTCGTAGATTGGCTAGCACTCTTTCCTCTTTTTCGTCGCATTCGGTGCAAGAAGAGGAGCCAGAACCTGAAGAGATGGAAGTAATGGATGAAGAAGTCAACTCAGGAGGGAATGCTCCAGCTGGATCTGAAGGAAGTGAAGGACCCTCTCCGCCGCCTGACTTGTGGGTAGTGACTTTTCACCACCACGATGGAGGCAACAGTGGATTCTCGATGCTGCTTCGAATGCTCTTCGAGCGTCTGAACTACCCAGTGGAGATAGAATATCGTGGACGAAGGAGGACACATCCAAATTACCAGAGGACTGGGATGTCACTGTATACATCCGGGAGCCTGATTATGAGTATGGAGGAACCAAAGAGGCTGCAGTGCACCATGCTATCGCCATGAGATCAACCTTCGAAGCTGGGATCCAGGATGCAGCCAGGCGGGCACTTTCTGTGCTTTGTCATGAGGAGGCTGCTGAAGTACGTCACACTGCTTGGGCATATCTTCCCCGAAGGCAGCAAGGCACTCCAACTGGGGTTGTGCCACAACCGCCCGACGTGCTAAACTCTACACTCAACGTCCAGGTGGCGTTCACCAAGATGCTCAACGTGCACGCCGATGACACCACAAGGGAGCTACAAGAAGTGCGTGAAGAACTCGCTGCTAAACGGAGAAAGAACAAGAGGCTGATAGCTGAACTCAAGGGAGAAGCACTTCCGCCCTTGGATGAAGATGTAGAAGGGATGATGGGTCATTCACCGCCCCGCTAGACAGTGCTTGGTGGATCGTCTAGTTGCTTCACCCATACCTATTAAGATAGGATACCCTCTCTTTTGATAGTTCAGTATGTTTAGAATCGTTGAGACTCGTGCGTAGCGTGTGATTTAGTTCGGTTTAAAAGTGTGGTAGAGATGTTTGCTTTCGTGTTAAGTGTGTGATTTGGATCTTTGTAATGATTGAACTTAATTGTGGAGTGATGACCACAATTGAGTAATTATTAAATAAATAAATTTAGTTAGTTAGGTTTATCTTGGTCTCTGATCTTAGCACTCAACTATCACTTTATCCATATAATTGTACCCCTCATATAAATCATGTTATGCGACAATCTGTTCTCGCTGCTGCATGATATCCTGGCACTGTCCAAATTGTTTCTGGAGCTTCAGAACTCCGTTTGACATAAATACAGTTGGGTTGGATTAAGGACTTGATTACCTAGGTTTTGGGAATTTTTCGTGATTTTTGGAGGTTCTGGCGGAGAGATATAATGGTTTTATTGGAGTAACCAGAATCTGTCCCGTGGTCCTGACACAACTGTCTTGTTTATTTTATACATCGAGCCACAAAATTCCGATTGAGGTGATTCAAGTTGGGTTAGTTTCAGAATTTTATAATCTACATTCAGACAAAAGATCATGAGTTTTGGATATACAGAATGAGAGTTACAACAGTTTAATTAGGACGAACAGAATCTGTTTGAGAATTTGATTTGCCCGTCATTGGCAACTCGTTCTACATTAACTCTTATCTGTTCATGATTTGAGTTATATCTTTTTACCACCCTCTGAACCTCATGTTCCTAACCATCAGATGGTGAACACCAGGTCTAGAAGTGGAGTGGATCAACCGCCTGTGAATCTTCAGGGACGTGCCAACCCCAATCCAAATCCTCCGCCGAATCAAGCACCTGCAGCAATGGATCAGATCCTCGCCAACCAGACTCAGATTCTACAGGGCATGGCTAATACTTTGGCAGCCATGCAAGCATAGAACAACAACAACAACCAGCCGAGAGACAAGCACCGGGAGTTCATGAGTCACAAACCTCCTACCTACTCCCACTCTGCATATCCTCTCAATGCTGATGATTGACTGAAGACTGTAGAGAAGAAGCTGGATATGGCTCAGTGCAATGACAGGGAGAAGGTCCTGTATGCCTCAGGTTGCTTGGAAGGATCAGCTTCAGATTGGTGGGATGCTTATCTTGCCGCTCATGCCACCCCTGATGCTATCACCTGGCAGGAGTTTAGAACCAACTTCAGGAGCCACCATATTCCTGCTGGTGTCATGAAGCTGAAGAAGAAGGAGTTCCTCTCACTCAAGCAAGGTGGGATGACCGTCAGTGAGTACCGGGATAAGTTCATTCAGTTGTCCCGTTACGTCCCAGATGAGGTGAAGGATGATGAGCAGAAGCAGGAGCGATTTCTGGAGGGATTGATTCCGCCGCTCCAATATCAACTCATGTCTCACACCTTCCCAACGTTTCAGAAGCTGCTAGACAAGGCTATTGGCTTGGAAAGCAAGCGCCGTGAGTTGGGAGAACAGAAGAGGAAGTTCATGGCCTCAGGACAGTCAAGCAGTAACACCCGCCCTCGTCTCCAGCAGCCTCAGCAGAACATGCTCGTTCGCTTTGGTGGGCAAGGGGGTAACATTGTGCAGAGTCAGGGTCAGCGGTCGGCACCTCCACCTCAGCGTCCAGCATTTCAGCAGAACCATCAGACCACCCCGGCTCAGACTCTAGTGAAGACCCCTGCACCAGGCAGTGCTCCTACTCCTCGTACCTGCTACATTTGTGGAGATCCCAGCCACTTTGGACACAACTACCCTAAGAGGAATGCTCAGACCCCACAGCACCAGAGTGGCAGTGCACCTAGGCAGAATACCCCTCAGCAGCAGAACAGGAATGTGAACTCGACGCCCCAAAGCAACAAGGGCCAACAGAATCAGATGCGGGGCAAGGTGAACCATGTTGCTGCAGAATCCGCGCAGGAGGCCCAGGATGTGGTACTTGGTATGTTCCTTGTCAACTCAGCCCCTGCATCAGTTTTATTCGACTCTGGAGCATCCCATTCTTTTATTACTGCTCAGTACGTAGCTAAGTATAATATAACCATGCTTCCTATGAAAAATTCCATGCTGGTTAGCTCTCCCGGTGGAAACATGAAAGCCAATTTTATCTGTCCCCGAGTTAATCTGAAAATAGTTGGGGTAGACTTTCCTGCTGATCTGATAGTCCTAAACTCTAAGGGAATTGATGTCATACTTGGAATGGGATGGTTAGCTGCTTTTAATGCGGTGATTCAGTGTGCCAAGAGGTCCGTGTTGTTGACTAGCCCTCAGGGAGAGAAGATTGAATTCGGAGCCACTCAACCCTCAGCTTCGACTTACTCAGTGAATCAGGCCAGCGGTGTTCCTTTGGAAGATATCAGAGTTGTTTGTGAGTTTCCGGATGTCTTCCCAGATGATTTGCCAGGTATGCCACCCAACCGAGACATTGAGTTTATTATTGAGCTTTTACCTGGTACTGCTCCTATTTCTAAAAGACCCTATAGAATGGCTGTTAATGAACTAGAAGAACTTAAGAAACAACTTAAGGAATTGTTGGATAAAGGTTACATTCGTCCTAGTTCTTCACCTTGGGGAGCACCTGTCATTTTTGTGGGTAAAAAGGATGGTACTCTGAGGATGTGTGTGGATTATCGTTCATTGAATGAGGTAACCATCAAGACTAAGTATCCATTGCCCAGAATTGAAGACTTATTTGATCAGTTGAGAGGAGCTAAGGTTTTCTCCAAGATTGACTTGAGATCTGGCTACCATCAGTTGAGGATCAGACGCTCCGACATTCCTAAAACAGCATTCACCACCAGGTATGGGTTGTATGAGTATACGGTGATGTCGTTTGGATTGACAAATGCACCTGCCTACTTTATGTGCCTGATGAATAAGGTGTTCATGGAGTACTTGGATAAATTTGTGGTGGTGTTCATTGATGATATTTTGGTTTACTCTAAGAATGAGGAGGAGCATGAGGAGCATTTGAGGTTGGTGTTGCAGACTCCTAGAGAGAACCAGTTGTATGCCAAGTTTAGTAAATGTGAGTTTTGGTTGAATCAAGTGTCTTTTCTTGGTCATGTTGTTACTGATGGAGGCATTGCAGTGGATCCAAGTAAAGTCAAGGATGTGTTGGATTGGGAACCTCCTACCACAGTCTCTGAGATCAGAAGCTTTTTGGGATTGGCTGGATATTACAGGAGATTCATTGAAGGCTTTTCTAAAATAGCGAAACCTCTTACTTCGCTATTAGAGAAGGGCAAGGAGTTTGTTTGGTTAGAAGCGTGTCAGGCCAGCTTTGAAGAGCTGAGAAGGAAGTTGACTACAGCCCCAGTGCTTGCTATGCCAGATATTCACAAGAACTTTGATATATATTGTGATGCTTCTCGTAGAGGTCTTGGGTGTGTGCTCATGCAGGAAGGCAGAGTTATAGCCTATGCATCTAGGCAGTTGAGGAAGCACGAGCTGAACTATCCTACTCATGATCTAGAGCTTGCAGCTGTTGTCCATGCCTTGAAGATCTGGAGGCACTATATTCTAGGTAACAGATGTGAGTTGTATACTGATCACAAAAGCCTGAAGTACATATTTGCTCAGAAGGATCTGAATTTGAGGCAGAGAAGATGGTTGGAGTTGATCAAGGATTATGATCTGGGAATCAACTATTATCCTGGCAAGGCTAATTTGGTTGCTGATGCGTTGAGTAGGAAGTCACAAGTAAATGCAATGTTTGGTCGCCAGTTGCCAGCTGAGTTGTGTGCAGAGATGGAGAAGCTGAACCTGGGATTTCTGAGTCAGACCGAAGGCGTGACAATGGAGGTTGAGTCTACACTGGAGCAGGAAATTCGGAAGGGTCAGCTTACTGATGAGAAGATAAAGGAAATCAAGGAAACCATGTTAGCAGGGAAAGCTCCCGACTTCACCGAGGATGATCAAGGTACAGTTTGGTTTAGAAAGAGGATATGTGTACCGGATATCGAGTCTCTCAGGGAACAGATATTGAGGGAAGCTCATGATTTCGCATATTCTATTCATCCTGGAAGCACCAAGATGTACCAGGATCTGAAGCAAAGGTATTGGTGGTATGGACTAAAAAGGGATGTGGCTGCCCATGTGGCGTTGTGCGATGTTTGTCAGAATGTTAAGGCTGAACACCAGAGACCAGCCGGTTTGCTTCAGCCACTCAAGGTACCTGAATGGAAGTGGGAAGAAATCAGTATGGATTTCATTGTTGGGTTACCCCACACTCGAGGAGGATATGACTCCATATGGGTTATTGTGGACAGATTAACTAAGTTAGCTCACTTTATACCCGTTCACACTACTTATACCAGCGCTAAGTTAGCAGAGTTATACATGTCCAAAATTGTTTGTCTCCATGGTGTACCTAAAAAGATAGTGTCTGATAGAGGTACTCAGTTTACATCTAGATTCTGGCAGAAGTTGCATGAGTCTATGGATACAAAGTTGAATTTCAGTTCTGCATATCATCCTCAGACAGATGGTCAGACAGAGAGGACTAATCAAATTTTGGAGGATATGTTGAGAGCTTGTGCTTTGAAGCATGGAGGCAGTTGGGACAAGAGTCTTCCATATGCAGAGTTCTCGTATAACAACAGTTATCAGGCAAGTCTAAAGATGGCCCCCTTCGAAGCGCTTTATGGTAGAAAGTGCAGGACACCTTTGTTTTGGAGTGAAACAGGTGAAAGTCAGCTGTTTGGGCCAGAGATTTTGCAGGAAGCTGAGAGACAGGTTCAGATTATCAGAGAGAATTTGAGAACGGCTCAGTCCAGGCAGAAGAGCTATGCAGATACAAGAAGGAGAGAGCTAACCTTTGAGGTGGGTGATTATGTGTATCTGAAAGTATCTCCTATTCGAGGCTTGAGAAGGTTTAAGGTGAAAGGTAAATTGTCCCCTCGTTTCATTGGACCTTTTAAGATTGTGGATAGAAAAGGTGAGGTTGCTTATCAATTGGAGTTGCCAGCCAGACTGTCGGATGTGCATGACGTGTTTCATATCTCTCAGTTGAAGAAGTGTCTTAGAGTGTCTGAGGATTTGACTTATGAGGAGTACCCAGCTAAGATTTTGGAAACTGCTGAAAGAGTTACTAGGAGTAAAGTGATTAAGATGTGTAAAGTTCAGTGGAGTCATCATGCGGAAAGCGAGGCAACTTGGGAAAGAGAGGATGAGTTGATGGCAGAGTTCCCTCAGATTTTCTCTAATCCATCCGAATCTCGAGGACGAGATTCTCTTTAAGGGGGGTAGGTTTGTAACACCCTAAAATTCATCACAATTAAATTGTAGCAACTCTCTAAATTTTTCTAGGATTTATTAAGGCTTAAATAAATTTTCTAGGATTTAATTGGAAGTTCTAGCCTTTTTATCAATTTAAATATCATATTAAATAATTATTTTAGTCAAAATGAGTTTTTGTTGCATTCATGCTATGGCATATATTTTTGGTTGCTAGTAAATCAAGTTGGAATTTAAATTTTGTTTAAATTCGAATTTGATTTGCTTTTGTTTGAGTTTTAGAAAAGTTGTTTTAGGCTGAGTTTAGTTTTGGCCCCTGAACTTTCAGCTAGGTTCGCTTTTGCTCCTTAGACTTTTCTTCTCCGCTTGCTTTCCCTCCCCGCTCGGCCTGCTTTCTCTCCCGAGCCGGCCTGTTTCTTTCCTGGCCCAGCTAGCTTCTCTCCCGGCTCAATCCCTTCGCGCCGGCCCGCTCCACTCCTCTCCCCATCTCTCTCTCTCGCGTCGCTGCCAGGCGGGTCCCGCCTGTCGGACCCGTCGTCTCCGCCTCAGACTCGCGTCCGAGCCCGACTCCGGCCGGGGCATGCACGCCTAGACGCGTGGGCTCGAGCCCCACTCCGCACCTATAAACTGCGGCCGCCGCCTTTGCCTCCCCCTCCAATCCAACCACGCTCGCGAAACCCTAGCGAAGCTCCGCCGCCGCCGCGTTTCTTGAAGCTTCGCGCCGCCGTCGCCGATTCGCGCCATCGCCGCCTCTCCTTCGACCTGAACCACCGCGGGAGGTTCGCAAGGAGGTAAGGAACCCTCCCGCATTGCTCGCGCTTCGTTTCCCCGCTTCGGCCGCGCTAATGTGCTCGCCGCCGAACTCGCAGAGCCGCCGTCCGCCATCGCTCGTCGCCGGCCGCCGTCGAAGCCCCAAGCTCGTCGTGAGCTAGCTTGGTGAGTTCGCCTTGATCCCCTCTTGCTTCCCGTTCGAGCCGCGCACATTTTAGTGCACCGTATCGCCTAATCGCGGTTGCTCCGGCGAAGCTCCGCCGCGGGAACAAGCGGCGCCGCCGCGTCTGTCGTCGCCGGAGTTCCCCCTTCGCCTGATCTGTTTCCAACCGTCGGATCAAGATCCAACGGCCAAGGACCACCCCAGCCCGAGTCAAACAAGTCGCATACCGGTCAGCCGGGGTCATTTTGCAAAAGAGCCCTTCAAGTTTTTCAAAATCAACCCGCGGTCCAGCTTAGTTCAAAAATATTTCAATTTAGGTCATGTTTTCTTCTGTTTTAGCCCCTACAAGTTTTAAAATAGCACCCGCAGTCCAGCCCCTGTTATTTTATGGTTTAGCCCTTGTAGTTTTATACACAATTATATTTTAGCCTCTGGATTTTCGCAGTTAAGCCCCTGGAACTTTTAAAACTTTGCCAGCAAGTCCCTGAACCTTAGAAAAGCCATATCTTTTGCGTTTTAACTCCGATATTAGTGATTCTCACGCTCACGCGTTCGTTGTAACGCGCAGATTAGTTTTGTGCTGTTGTTTTCTTCTGTTGGAATTTTTTGGTGTACTATTTCTTATTTTTTATATTGTTTCCTTGCATGTAAATGTGTGATGCGATTAGGAAACGACCAGTTCGAGGATTTCTCTGAAGAACCAACTATTGGAGAAGGATTTGAGCAGCAACAGAGTTGGGAAGAAGGCAAGTGTATTATGTCATGCAAATGTCCTAATAATTATTAATTTCACCACCCATGCATGTGTCTTAATTTGATGGGTTCCTATTTAAGGATTTGCCTAGCCACTATATTTTCCTATCCCTGAAACTGGGTTATTTAATTAACTTTGATGGTAGATGATGCTTAACTTGCTCAACTGGGATTGGTTAAATGAACCCCTACTCTATGTTCCATATACTCTTTTAAATAATTAATTGGCAAGATCATATCTTTTTAATTGGAACATGGAGAACCACCCAGGAAAACAGTACAACCATGAGTGCCATGTGGCTCTGGCTTTGACTGACTAATTAGGTGCTCTGGTTTATGGTAGCTTTACTCGAAAGGGGCATGGGGGGCGGCGGTTGACGGGGTATAGCTCGGTCCTCTTGAGCTGTGGGCTTTGGTAAGAGACAGACCTCATTAGGGAGGGTTATGCTTCGCTTCTGAACCGGAAACCTTAGCGGGCTATCATTTATTATAGTGCTTTTGTAAAGGTCTCATAGTGAAACCCAGTATTCGGTCCACGTGGTGTGGGAAGGGTGCATGCTTCGGCAATGGGAATCACGGCTTATGGTGAAAGTGTACAACCTCTGCTGAGTGTAAAACTGTTATAACAGCCGTGCTCACGGTCAAGAGTGGCCTGGACCCTTACATGATAATCATACTTGAACATGGATTAAATTGTGGTTACTTGATTATGTTGGGATTATGACATTCATTAATTTGTGGGTGGTATATACTTTCATTTGTTAGTAAATAGTTGCTTAATAAAACTTGACCAACTAAAAGTGCTTACTGCAGTATGGTCAGCTAGCCTTTTTGCCCCAGCCTTGTACGTCATATTACATTTGCTGAGTACGTCATGTGCTCATGCTTGTTTTCTTTCTTTCTTTTATTGCATCAACTACACCCGGAATGCTGCTCAGATTGGGAGAATTTTGAGGATTTCACTACTGATTTTGAGGAGTTCTAGGCGAGTCTCCCCCAGTCAATGCCTGTGGGGTTGGAGTCACTTTTGCTTCGCTAGATGAACGTTTATTTAAGTCTTCCGCTATGACATTTGAGTCAACTCTGAGATTGTAATAAATGCACTATAATACTCTTTCGTTATGCATGGTTATGGATATTCACTTGTGACGTCTACCATATGTGTGTAAACTGATCCTGGCGCACATATGAGATGCACCTGGTTTTGCCTTTAAAACCGGGCGTGACACTAAGCTAGCCTCAAGTCTAGGCACCGCGCGTACACTAGTCAACTAATTCTTATCTCCTATAGAAGGATAAGCACCCAAGCCAAGCAACCAGTATACAGCTATACCAATCAACTGAACATTGAATGAAGAACCAGCAAGCATATAAAAGTAGAACTGAATGCTCAATTAATCAGAGAGAGAGATACAAGAGTTACCAGACACACCCCGGATATTACTCGAAGCAGAGCCGCATCCATAGAGGTACAGCTGGAAGAGGGGCCGACACTCCGGCTCCTCTCCAGGACGCTCACCTCTCATCTATCCCTATCTTCTAATGATACAAGTGGCAGCGCTTCGCTAAGCCTAACTCTATTGTGTTGTGTCTTGTGCAGGGGCCGAGGACCACCATTTATAGCTAGCCAGAGTCGGTGGGAAGCAGAGTGGCAGCCAAGGCACCTCAGGTCAGTGCTCGGCTGATTCGGCCGAATTCCTTGGTTCGGCCGAACCAGGGAGTTCGGCCGAACTGCCACGTGCACCGACCTTGAGTCCTACGGCCTGGATCTTTGCTCAGGATCAGTTTTTAGATGGTTATTGGATTCGACCGAACCCTAGCATTCGGCCGATTTGGGCCTGGCCCACTGCTGCACCGCCTTTGCTTCTATTACGTGTTGGTCCAGCTCTTGAGGCAGTTTCTAGGTCGGCACTTGGGTCTGGACTGAGTTGGAGGCCTCTGGTGGACTGGCGGGCTTTTGTCGGGTTGGATTTGGGCCTCCAGTTCATTGGGTTTGTGTTGATTGCGGCTGTGACGGTCCATCCAAGCCCGGGGTTCTACTGGGTTTCATGTCGTGGCACGTCCCGGGTTCAAGGATGGAGTTCAGTAGAATCTCGGGATTCGGTCGAACTTATCACTCCATGTGCTTTTTGCCTCAACTTTAGATAAAGCCTATAGCTATGGTGTGTGATTCCATTGTGTTGATGTTATACTCGGTTGGAGGTCGGGAATCGGTCCGTAACGACCGCCAACAACGGCGCTTGCACTCGGGCTAAGAATGGGTGCTAGAGCACCACTAGGACTTAGCAGACAAGACAGCAAGCCTAACATGGCCCCAATGACACACTAACCTAGCTCCCCTCGAGAGCTCACCTTGGAGCGGTTGGCATCGGCTGGAGGTAGAAGCCGACCGCGTACGGCGGCTGTGGCACTCGAGGCTGGACTTGAGCGGGTCGGGGGCGTAGCTAGGGAGGTGATGGTGCTATGGGTGGGAGGAATTGGACGGCAGCTCAACGACGGCGACGAATTGAGGCAAGACAGAGGCGGCGGAACTGGTGAGCGTGAAGGCGGTGGCGGGGAGAAGTCGGCTAGATCAGGATTGGGTGTATGAAGTACTCAATCCTCCTTAAGCAATGTTGTAGCCGACACATCAAACTACAACTTTGATATATAAGGTTGGGTCCAATTCTCAAATATTCAAACAATATAATGCTCTGCATTTCATGATCTTTACTGAATTTTTGGATTCAGTTCGTCAGTGAAAGAGTTGATTGAAAAAATTGCAATGTTCCATGTTTGATCCTCCAATTAAATTAGCAAACAACTTTTTCTTTGATTATGAAGCAATCCATGCTATAATAGAAGGTTCCTAGTTTCCATTTTGCTAGTACTTGGCCAAAGTTTGTTCACAAATTCTCTCTAGATTTTGAATCCAAAACAGCCTTTTGTCACAAGTGTTGGGCAAACACCAAAATCCTCCAAATTAAAATTTGTTGGAGTTTCTTGAGTCCAAATGTCTTCAAATACTTTCATGCTAGCATTTCTTTTGAATTTGGCACAATCTCATTTATTTGTCCATATTTGACCAAATTTCATCCGTATTTGAA
Source organism: Echinochloa phyllopogon (assembly GCA_033239725.1). NCBI lineage: Eukaryota > Viridiplantae > Streptophyta > Magnoliopsida > Poales > Poaceae > Echinochloa > Echinochloa phyllopogon. Next base: position 30,007,791 of record BTCW01000014.1, on the reverse strand, counting down.
ATTCAACCTAAATTTCTCACAAGCCTCCCTTTATTTGAAAATTTAAACTTGCTACCTTCTAAACCATCTTTAGAACTTATCCTTATACTAAACATTATTTTTGAGAGGTTAATCACTATGGATGTCACAGCGTCCTCTTTGAAACCTTTTCTTCCATGGTACTATGCCTACGCCGCGCATTCGCCTAGGGTGCTCCTTGTTTTCTAAGGCATATATTAGCTCATCTCTGTCTCTATCAGGAACAAATTCTCGCCTCTCAGATGCCTTAAGGATATCGAGGAGACGTTGAGCTAGTTCTCGCAAGATCTCGCCAAAAACTAAAGAGCCATCGATCGGACTAAGGGTGCCTCCATGACCATAGTACCAATGCTTGTATCATGTGGGCCAGTCATATGTCGCTGGACGAATGCCTCTAGCAAATAAATCTTCTTCCATCTTCTCCCATTTATCAATGCTCCCTTTATAACCTCCTGAACCCATTCGATAGGTGTACTTCCCATTACCAGCATTGTCAGCGTTCATACTTGACCCTTCTTCGAAGCCTTTGTCCTCCAAGAACTATTCCCAAGCATCAGGAGTGATGGTTGGATGCTTCGCAGGATCCGGTGCTTCTCCGGTCATGAGATAATTTTTGTACAATTTCTTGTAATCCTGGAACAGAATTGCCATCTTTTTTTATTGTCCAATCCTTCAGTTGCTCTTCGTGACTGCTAGGCCACTCAAAAATTCCTTTTAAGTCCACCCATAACATCTCCTTCTCAGTATTGGGCAACACGTGTGGCTCAGTAGGGTCCATGGATTTCGATTTTCTGATGCTAATGGGCACGCGTTCCCGTAGAACAACCCCGCACTAAAATATAAATTTTCTGGCCACTTGTTTGGGCTCAACTGGCTCCCCATCGTCCTCCACTCTAGTGATGTGAAACTTCACATCCTTCAGCTTCTTAGTGGTAGATCGTTTGGATTTCTTAGTTCTGGTTGTTGACGGAGAGGCGGGCTACATTAATTATATATATATGATACATATTAGTTGAGACATAGAGATGATATAGATAATTGAGATATACAATACATATTAAATGAGATATATTCACACCTGACTAGACGTGGGCTCATTATTACTGCGTTCATCCACATTACTGCCATGGGTACGTTGGTCCATATGTTCGCTCCCTTGAGTAATACCCAGCACGTCTTCCATGTTTGGTTGCGGGTTATCTTTGGCAGTGATACCAAATATTTGATTAATTAAGAACTAGTCATTATCCTCTTGGAAAGGTTCGCTAGGGTTGTTGTCCGCCATCTATAGGATTATAAATAATTAGTAAGCAATAAATATAAATAAATATAGATAATTATGAGGTTTAGGGTTAGGGACATGGGGTTTAGGGTTTGGGTTTCGGGGTTTAGGGTTAGGGATAGGGCGTTTAGGGATTCAAGGGTTTGGGTGCTCGACGACTCCATATAAAGCACGTGATATAACATTATCAATATCAAGCACATACATTTCTAAATACATTTCCAATATAACATTATCAATATGACACCATATATATTTCTAAGTACATTTCCAATATAACATTATCAATATGACACCATATATATTTCTAAGTACATTTCCAATATAACATTATCAATATGACACCATATATATTTATAAGTATTTTTCCAATACATTTCCAATATAACATTATCGGGAACTTCATTCGCTAACCCGATGCGCATGGTCGAACGTGTTCGCTAACCAAATGTGCATGATCGAACGTGTTTGCTAACCTAGTCTGCATGGCCGAACGTGTAAGGCCATGCGAATCGGGTTAGCGAACGCATTCGGCCATGCGCATCAGGTTAGCGAATGGCGTTCGGCCATGCGCATGGGGTTAGCGAATGGAGTTTGGGCGACGGCAGGGTTGCGGCGGTACCTGCATGCACGGCGCGAAGGCCGGCTCACACACAAGCAATGGCCACGGCACGAAGGTCGGCTTCACAGGGGGCTAGTGCGCGCGCGCCGGTGACTTACTCACCATAGGGCGGTGACGAGAGGTCGGCAGCAAGCGGTCGGCGATGAGGGGCAACGAGGGCAGCGGTGGCGGCGTGGAGGGCGGGCGGACGACTAGGACGACGAGGCGGAGGAGGTGGACCGGTGGCGGTGGAGGACAGCGGCAGACCGGCGGCGGAGCGGATTAAGGACCAGCAGCGGCGGAGGACTGCGGCGGACCGGCGGCGGAGCGGATCGAGGACCGATGGCGCGGTGGCGGCTCTTGCGGGCCCCGAGCATGGCCGCGGACGGCGGGCGGTGGAGGAGAATCAGTGCGGGCCGGCGGCGCAGAGAAGTAGCGTCGACGGCGAGGCGGTGGCCGGGAGGAAGGCTGGCGGCACAGAGAAGCAGGAGGGCCAGCGGCGACGAAGACGAAGTGTTGGGCGGTTTGGCGCGAGCGGCGTACCGATATAGGTGGGAGGACTTTAGCACCGGGTGGGATGGAGACCCGGTGCTAAAGGCATAGCACCGGGTCTCCTTTAGCACCAGGTCTCCTTCCCACCCGGTGCTAAAGACCAAGGCGCCAAACGAAATATTTGGGGGCCTTTAGTACCGGGTTTTATATCTACCCAGTGCTAAAGCCCCCATTTCATCTTGGCGCCACTTCTCAGAAGGCCCTTTAGCACTGGTGCGTGGTTACAATATTTTTTCTATTTCTATTACTTACTTTATTCATAAATACAAAAATATAATGGTCTGGATTATTTATAAAATAAAGTGCTTTACTTACCAGTAGTAATTATTAAATGAAACCCTTTATTTCTGAATAATAATTTATTACAAAACAAAGCTCTTTAAAATTGTTAGAAAATTCTAGAAAATAGTAGGAGTTAATAGAAAATAGTAGAAATTGATAGAAAATCCTAGAAAATCGTAGGAATTACCATTTGGTTTCATTTACTTTATTAATAAATAAAAATATATTGATTATTTCAAGCAATTATATTAATATCAGTTATTAAATGTAATTATATTAATACTAGTTAATAAATGATGTCCTTTATTTCTAAATAATCATTTATTATAAAATAGTAGGAGTTACTAGAAAATCGTAGAAATTAATAGAAAATCCTAGAAAATCGTAAGAATTACCATTTGGTTTCATTGATCGAACGTTGCTACATTTCACGAAAGATGTGCTTCGGGTGGTCATATCTTTTGATGGATCATATGTGAAAATGTTAAAAACTTATAAAACAAAGTGTTTTACTTACTAATACAAATATAGTAATTATATCAAACTAAAACCACAGTAATGCATAACAAATACACAACATCATCATTTATATAAATATGAATTTCTAGAACATAGTGCAATTAAATTACACGGCAACATCTTTTACTCGGACACTAATAAACTTTCTCTGTACGAATGTTCCTTGATTGTGATCACGCCGTAGATAGGGTGTCTCCTCTGCCGCTAACAGGATGCTTGGGTCCGCAGCCATTGAGAATGGAGGCAGCCCATCGAGCATATCATAATCTTCATCCATCTTGTCCTCAACTCCTATGATTTTTCTTTTTCTAGGAAGAACTATATGACGCTTTGGCTCATCTTGTGATGGGTCCAATTGCTTACCCACCCCTTTCTTATCCGCCCCTTTCTTTGGTGTTCTAGCCATGTCCTTTACATAAAAAACTTGCGTGACATTGTTGGCTAGAAACCCAATCTTGTTTAGTACTAACGTCATTCCATACTCATCAACTGTAACACCTCCTGCAGTCAGCTTCACCCACTGGCACTTAAACAGTGGGATATTCAAATGTCTGTACTCTAGTTCCCATATCTCCTCTATGGCACCATAGTATGAGTTAGTATTGCCATTGGTGTCTGTCGCGTTGATCCGGACACCACTGTTTTGGTTGGTGCTCCTCTTGTCCTCGGCTCTTATGTAAAATGTATACCCACTGATGTCGTATCCTTGGAATTTTAAGATCGTGGTCGATGGACCCCTAGCTACAAAAGCTAGCTGTGCATCAATGCCCTCGACACCCATCAGACAGTCTCGCAACCAAGCGGCGAAAGTACTATTGTGCATCCGCTGAATAAAGGCTGCAGACTTTGCAGGATTCTTGTCCCATAGAATCTTCATGTGCTCCTCGATGTACGAAGCAACTAAGGTTGATTGTTGCAAAACTGTGAGGTGCGCTTTATGAAATGTCTCCATGTCCTTGATTACCATCGATCTTTTCCCTAGTGTGCCCTTTCCACCAAGTCTCCCCTCATGATGTGATTCGGGCACACCAATCGGCATAAGATCGTTGACAAAGTCAACAAAGAATCCAATGATCTCCTCTGTTTCGTATCCCTTAGCAATGCATCCTTATGGACGAGAACGCTTACGGACATACTTCTTTAGCACAGCGAAGAACCTCTCAAACGGGAACATGTTGTGTAGAAATACTGAGCCCAGTATACGAATCTCTTTGACAAGGTGAACTAATAGATGTGTCATAATATTGAAGAAGGATGGTGGAAATATCATCTCAAAGCTGACAAAACATTGCATCACGTCGTTCTGTAGCTGAAGTAAATGGTCTGGATTGATCACCTTCTGAAAAATTGCATTGAGGAATGCACATAGCTTCACAATGGCTTTCCGCACATTAACGGGTAGCACACCCCTGAGTATGACGGGAAGCAGCTGTGTCATCAACACATGACAGTTGTGAGACTTTAGGTTTGTGAACTTCTTCTCTTTCATATTTATTATTCCCTTAATATTGGAGGAGTAGCCCGACGGAACCTTCATACTGTTCAAGCATTCAAACATGTTTGCCTTCTCTTCTTTGCTGAGAGTGAAGCTGGCAGGATGCAAGTACTGGCATCCTTTATCTCTCTTTTCTGGATGTAGATCATTCCATTGTTTCAATCGTTTCAGCTCTTGTCGTGCTTCTAGTGTATCTTTTGGCTTCCCATAAGTACCCAGAAAGCTTATCATGTTCGCGCAAAGATTCTTAGTCACATGCATCACATAAATCGTGTTACGGACCTCTAAAATTGCCAATAAGGTAGCTCCCAAAATATAGACTTTTCTTCCACATAGCGGCATGACCATCCTCGCCCGTCGGAACAGGCTGGCTTCCGTCACCCTTTCCAAACACCACTTGTAGGTCCTTTAACATATCAAATACATCTTGTCCCGGCTTTGTACGGTGGTCCGCATTCCCGCCAAAATGCGGACATTTCTTTCGTAGCTCATGCTTCGTAGGAAGAAATCGATGATGACCCATGTAAACAACCTTCCTACAATGTTTCAAATACATGCTTTCAGTTTCCTCTAAACAGTGAGTGCATGCTTTATATCCTTTGTTTGATTGTGCTGATAGGTTACTTAGTGCAGGCCAGTCGTTGATGTTTATGAAAAGTAGTGCTCGAAGGTCAAACTGCTCCTGCTTGTCATCATCCCACATGCTAACACCTTCTTCATTTCATAGCTGCAAAAATTCTTCAACCAATGGTCTTAGGTAGACATCAATGTCGTTGCCAGGTTACTTGGGGCCTTGAATAAGCACTGGCATCATAATAAACTTTTGCTTCATGCAGCGCCAAGGGGGTATGTTGTAGATACAAACAGTCACAGGCCAAGCGCTATGACTGCTGCTCATTTCACCAAAAGGGTTCATGCCATCACTACTTAAACCAAGCCTCACATTCCTCGCATCAGCATCAAACTCTAGGAATGCTCTGTCGATGTTTCTCCACTGGGATCCATCAGTGGGGTGTCTCAACATGCCATACTACTTACGTTCTTCTTTGTGCCATTGCATTAGTTTGGCATGCTCTTTGTTACTGAACAAACGCTTCAGACTGGGTATCAGAGGAAAATACCACATCACCTTCACAGGAATTTTTTTCTTACAAGGCTCCCCCAAAACCTCACCAGGGTCATCTCGCCTGATATTGTATCGTGCGCAACTGCAAACCGGACAACAATCTAAGTGTTCGTATTGTCCGCGATAGAGGATACAGTCATTAGGACACGCATGTATCTTCTGCACCTCCAAACCGAGAGGGCAAACAATCCATTTTGGTTCATACGTTGTTGATGGCAATTCGTTACCCTTGGGCAGAATCTTCTTTACGAGTTTCAATAGCTCATCGAAACCCTTACGAGTAACGCCATTTGTTGCCTTCCACTGCAAAAATTCAAGTGTGCTACCCAACTTCTTAAGCCCCTCTTTGCAATCTGGGTACAAGTCAGTTTTGTGGTCCTGTAACATGCGCTGTATCTTTTTTAGTTCCTTATCATTGCCACAGTCTTTCTCAGCATCACGCAACATTTGCCCAAGTCCATCATTAGGGTCATTTTCCCGAGCATCATCTTCCTAAGCATCATCTTCCTGAGCAGCACCTTCCTGATCGGCATCACCCATTGCAGCATCTGCAAAGGCTCTGCAGTATTTAGCCAATACCGAAATGTTGTTGTCCACCTCGTCTTCTTCATCTTCATCCATTAGAATTCCTCTTTCACCATGCTTCGTGCAAATAGAATAATTGCTCATGAAACCGTGCCTCATCAAATGCACCTGAAGAGCTTCTCTTTGTTTGTAAGATTGTATATTTCCACAATTAGTGCATGGCAGAACATGAAACCTGACGGCGTCCTGTTGGCCTCGGTGGCATGAAGAAACCCTTTCAGGCCATCAACTGCATTATTAACCAATAACAAATATTTGCATAATTTAATATATAATATAATACAAAGGTAATATATAAGACAATATAAATTTAATATATAACTAAATATAAATTTAACATATAATAGATTACAAAGTTAATACATAAGACAATACAAATCTAATATATAACTAAATACAAATTTAATATATAAATAGATACACATTTAATATATATTCCATTATATAAAACTAGAATTCATATATAAGGCAAACTAAACACATTTCTAAAACTATAATTAATATATTCATTTTCTAAAACTATAATTAATATATCCATTTTCGAAAACTATAATTAATATATTCATTTTCTAAAAACAAATATACCTTCCATTAAATAAATAAATAACTATTTCAACTTTAAATAAATAACTAATAAATACAATACATAAGTCATAGAACTGTTCAAAGTCATACATAACAAAATACCAACATTTCACTAAGCTCTCTTTCTCTCCACCATGAACATAAGCTCTCTCTCTACCATGAACACAAGCTCTCTTTCCATTTTGATTCACAAATTTCTCTATTTCTAAAGAATAGAAACTACAAGCTAATAAAAAACATAAGAGAACGAAAGAATGTAGCTTGTAGTGCCCCTTGGATGAGTGAAATCTTCACAAATTTTGAAAAAAAAAATTGGCAGCACCTCCCCTCTCCCGAGCACAACATGAACACAACTCCAAGTGTTCATGCTGGCTCGGGCGAGGGGAGGGAAGATATTATATAGGAGCTCATTAGCACCGGGTCGTGGCAAGACCCGATGCTAGTGCTCTCACATTTGCACCGTTTGCAGCCAGCAATCGGTGCTAAAGGGCCTTGGCAACATTAGCACCGGTTGGTGGCTGCAACCGGTGCGAATGTTAGACCATTAGCACCGGGTCGTGGCAAGACCCGGTGCTAATGTCCTCAGCCTGCCACTCCTGCGCGCCGCCCCCGTTCCTAGACGTTGGACCCGGTGCTAATGCACTCTTAGCACCGGGTCCAAAATGTGCCGCGGCCTATGAGGGGGACGGATGTGAGCTTCTGGTAGTGTTGGTAACTTAAAAATAAACCATTGCAACAAAAATATGTCGGTGTCCAAAACATCACACAAGGTTTTGTTTCATCGTCTAGATGTACACCCACAGATGATCATGATGACAATATAGCCGATGATGACATGGTAACGTAAAATCACAATGTGGCAGCCATGTCACTCAAATACGCGTAAAACCAGACATTGAATTTGATTTGATTTAGCTTTAGCAGTTGTTGGACAAAATTTACCTGGTTTTGCTAATGCACACAGGAAATGTTGATAAACCCAAAGTAAAACAACTTTTTTCTTCAAAAATTTTCAGATAGGGTCATATAGGAGTATTTCTGATCGAATCAAGATTTCTTCGCCGTGATGACAGACTGTCCTGAATAGAAGGCTTATTACATTGGTGCACCTCGTCACGAAGACACATAGACCGACCTGACAACATGTATGCACGTATCGTAAGCAACCCAATCCCGAGCGGCCTTCTGCACGCGAACTGTCTGAAACGAGAAGTCTGTTACGGATGAGCCGGTGTCTGGCGCAACAGTTGCAGCAGTTTCTTGTTGCTGTGACCAAAGCAAAGTGGGTGGCACCGTGCCCGCGAGTGGCCAGAATAATATTTCAATTCAGGTACGCCTGCATCACTCCCGTGCAACTCCCCGCAACCATTTTCTTGTTGCTGTGCATGCTGAATCGATCTGCTCAATCGATCTGCTCGAGAGGTATAAAAAAGACGCCGGCCAAAGCCACAGCCACCTCGATCAACGTACTCTCCACAATACTATCTCTCTCAGGCAGCCTCCACAGAGATCAGCTATTGCTAACTGCATGCTAGCGTGGGTGCCATGGATCCCAACGCTGTGGACATCCAGATGCCCACGGCAAGCCAGCAAGAATCCTCTATTCAGGATGCTACGATGCCACAGCATACCGCGGCCGCTACGCCGAAAGCGCCGGTGCGGCCGGCCCTGTCGAGCGCGTCGGACCTCCTGAAGCTCCTGCCCACGGGCACCGTGCTGGCGTTCCAGGCGCTGGCGCCGTCCTTCAGCAACCACGGCGCGTGCCACGCGGCCAACCGGTACCTGGTGCTGTCGCTCGTCGGCGCCTGCGCCGTCTCGTGCGTGCTCCTCTCCTTCACCGACAGCCTCGTCGGCCGCGACGGCAAGCTCTACCACGGCGTGGCCACCTTCCGGGGCTTCTACCCGTGTTCAACTTCACGGGCACGCGCGAGGAGCGGGACGCGACGTTCAAGGACCTGTCCAGGTTCCGGATCACGCCTCTCGACTTCGTGCACGCCTTCTTCTCGGCGCTCGTGTTCCTCGCCGTGGCGTTCGCCGACGCCAGCATCCATGGGTGCCTGTTCCCGGACGCCGGGCCGGACGTGAAGGAGCTGCTGGTTAACCTGCCTCTGGTGGCGGGATTCCTGTCGAGCATGGTGTTCATGACATTCCCAACCACCAGAAAGAGCATCGGCTACACGGACATGGCGCCCCACGCGCAGTGACACGCACACGCTGCCAGACTTTGGCACATGCAGCAGTAATTGCACGTGCATTTTGGTAATTACTAGTTGGTATGCACGTGGCACGTGTTTTAAAAAGAGCATGGAAAAATCTTGAATTCAATAGAAAGTTGACTGTAATTTAAAGAAAATGTTCAATTTGCAAGACACACGGTACAAGGTTCTATAAACTTTATGCTCAACGCTTCTCTTTTTGCGAATTCACAAATTGGAATTACAAACTCACAAACATTCGCTTGGAGCTCACCTTTTAGTGGCTCAGTAATCAACTGTTTCAGCACTACGTCAAATCAGAGAAACCAAAAAGAGAGAATAATGGACAAAATATCGAACTCAAATGTATACTATAATATATAAATATAAGTAAATATTGAAAGGCAAATAAGTAAATATTCGAGACCGAAATGTTCCAAACGACAATATAAAATAGAGACTAAACGTGCAATTGGCACATCTACTCTAACTCATAGACTTTCGAAGGAGGAGGTACCATTATGTGATGAAGATCCAAATAACTATTTGGAAGCAGGTGAAAATAGTCATATCTACAGAACTTACCATATTGTACACTGCAAAAATGGAAAGGAAATGTAAAATTATTGGACTTAAATCCAAACGTAATCATTAATTACCATCTATTTGAAAACTTGCTTAGGCTATATATACTAAATATGGCAATATTAAGGATACGACATCGCAAGCAGAACTTACCATATTTTACACTGCAAAAATGGAAAGAAAATGTAAAATTATTAGAGTTAAATCCAAACATAATCATCAACTACTATCTATTTGAGAAATTGCTCAGATTATGCATATTAAATATGGCAACGTAAAGGGTGCGGCATGACAAGCAGAACTTACCATATTGTACACTGCAATAATGGAAAGGAAATGTAAAATTATTGGACTTAAATCCGGACGTAATCATCAACTACCGTCTATTTGAAAAATTGCTTAGATAATGCATATTAAATATGGCAACATAAAGGGCGCGACATTGCAAGCTGAACTTACCATATTGTACACTGCAAAAATGAAAAAAATGTAAAATTATTGGACTAAATCCAAACGTAATTATCAACTACCATATATTTAAAAACTTGCTCATATTATACATATTATATATGGTAATATAAAAGACGCGGCATCGCAAGCAGAACTTACCATATTTTAAAATGCAAAAATGGAAAGAAAATGTAAAATTATTGGACTTAAATCCAAATATAATCATCAACTGTTATCTATTTAAAAACTTGCTCATATTATACATATTCCTATCAATAAGGTCATCAAACTATCTAGTCTAGTATCCCATGATACTGTGGCCGACGCAGGAGAACCTGACATGACCGACGTACGGCACCAACTTCGACTCACCATACCATCGCAAACAACCCCACCATCTGCTTGCACGCCACCAAGTTGTACCTCTCGCGCCGGCTCAACGCCGCCGCTGCAGGGCTCTTCATCACATCGGACATGGTGAAGCTGCTGGTTCTGACCTCGTCGTCCTCCTCGTCCGACGTTGTCGTATCGCTGTCAACGGCGCCGGCGTTCTTGCCTCTGCCCATCATGCACGACGCCCTGTAGTACGGCCTCCGACGCTGGAGACGCTCCGGCGTGCGGGTGCACATATGTGTTGAGCCGACGGCCGCGGGTGATGGCGGAGCAGCAGATCTCTCTGCTGTAGAATTTGTGGAACAACCATGTGTCGAGGGGGGATAATGAGAACTGACGGCTGGTTGGCGTGATTTATATAAGTCCTAGCTTGTCTAGTATGGTAATTATGACTTCAATTTAGACACAATCATCAACTAAGGAAGCATATCATATGTTTGAAAATATCCTCAGATTGTATATATTAAATTTGGATAGTCTAGTATGGTAATTATTAGATTTCAATCCGGACACAATCATCAACTAAGAAAACCTATCGTATGTTTCAAAACTTGCTCAGATTGTACATATTAACTATGGCAACACATTGAACTTAAATCCAAACGTAATCATCAACTACCATATATCTGAAAACTTGCTCAGATTATATATATTAAATATGAAAATCTATCATCTGTTTAAAAACATACTCAAATTATACATATTAATTATGGTAACAGATTAGACTTAAATCCAAACATAGTCATCAACTACCATCTATTTAAAAACTTGCTAAGATTATACATATTAAATATGGCAACATAAAGGGCGCGTGGGTAGATTTAGGTGGACCCGATTTAGGTGAAAAAAGTTATGGGTTTTGGGGGGAATTCTCTTCCGAAGGACGACAAAATGGGTCTCCCCCTCCCCTTTCGTAGTCCTTTTTTCATGACAGATGGGTCCTCTATGAGGTGGGGGGTGGGCCTAATCTTGGTGAGAAGTGTTTTCAAATCTAATTATCTTTATAGTATAGATATGTGCACTAGTTGGTATGCACATGCCACAGTCACGTGTTTTAAAAACGGTATGGGAAAAATCTTGAATTCAATATAAAGTTGATTGTAATTTAAAGAAAATGTTCAATTTGCAAGGCACACGGTACAAGTTCTATAAACTTTATGCTCAACGCTTCTTCTCTTTTTGCGAATTCACAAATTGGAATCACAAACTCACAAACATTCGCTTGGAGCTCACCTTTCAGTGGCTCAGTAATCAACTGTTTCAGCACTACATCAAATCAGAGAAACCGAAAAGAGAGAATAATGGACAAAATATCGAACTTAAGTGTATATTATAATATATAAATATAAGTAAATATTACAAAGGCAAATAAGTAAATATTCGAGACCGAAATGTTCCAAACGACAATATAAAATAGAGACTAAACGTGCAATTTGCACATCTACTCTAACTCATAGACTTCGGAGGATGAGGTACCATTGTGTGATGAAGATCCAAATAACTATTTGGAAGCAGGTGAGAATAGTCATATCTACAGAACTTACCATATTGTACACTGCAAAAATGAAAAGAAAATGTAAAATTATTGGAATTAAATCCAAACGTAATCATTAACTACCATCTATTAGAAAACTTACTGACGCTACTTATACTAAAACTTACTTACACTATATATACTAAATATGGCAATATTAAGGATACGGCGTTGCAATCAAAATTTACCATATTGTACACTACAATAATGGAAAGGAAATGTAAAATTATTAGAGTTAAATCCAAACATAATCATCAACTACCATCTATTTAAAAAATTGCTCAGATTATACATATTAAATATGGCAACGTAAAGGGTGCGACATCGCAAGCAGAACTTACCATATTGTACACTGCAATAATGGAAAGAAAATGTAAAATTATTGGACTTAAATTCGGACGTAATCCTCAATTACCGTCCATTTAAAAACTTGCTTAGATAATGCATATTAAATATGGCAACATAAAGGGCGCGAGATTACAAGCTGAACTTACCATATTGTACACTGCAAAAATGAAAAAAATGAAAAATTATTGGACTAAATCCAAACGTAATCATCAACTACCATATATTTAAAAACTTGCTCATATTATACATATTATATATGGTAATATAAAAGGCGCAACATCGCAAGCAGAACTTACCATATTTTACACTAAAAAAATGGAAAGAAAATGTAAAATTATTGGACTTAAATCCAAATATAATCATCAAATACTATCTATTTAAAATCTTGCTCGGATTATACATATCAAATATGGTAACATAAAGGGAGCGGAATTGCAAGGAGAACTTACTATATTGTACACTACAAAAATAGAAAGAAAATTTAAAATTATTGGAGTTAAATCCAAACATAATCATCAACTACTATCTATTTGAAAAATTGCTCAGATTATACATATTAAATATGGCAACGTAAAGGGTGCGGCATCACAAGCAGAACTTACCATATTGTACACTGCAATAATGGAAAGGAAATGTAAAATTATTGGACTTAAATCCGGACGTAATCATCAACTACTGTCTATTTGAAAAATTGCTTAGATAATGCATATTAAATATGGCAACATCAAGGGCGCGACATTGCAAGCTGAACTTACCATATTGTACACTGCAAAAATGAAAAAAAAGTAAAATTATTGGACTAAATCCAAACGTAATTATCAACTAGCATATAATTAAAAACTTGCTCATATTATACATATTATATATGGTAATATAAAAGGCGCGGCATCGCAAGCAGAACTTACCATATTTTAAAATGCAAAAATGGAAAGAAAATGTAAAATTATTGGACTTAAATCTAAATATAATCATCAACTACTATCTATTTAAAATCTTGCTCGGATTATACATATCAAATATGGTAACATAAAGGGAGCCGCATTGCAAGGAGAACTTACCATATTGTACACTACAAAAATAGAAAGAAAATGTAAAATTATTGGAGTTAAATCCAAACATAATCATCAACTACTATCTATTTGAAAAATTGCTCAGATTATACATATTAAATATGGCAACGTAAAGGGTGCGGCATCACAAGCAGAACTTACCATATTGTACACTGCAATAATGGAAAGGAAATGTAAAATTATTGGACTTAAATCCGGACGTAATCATCAACTACTGTCTATTTGAAAAATTGCTTAGATAATGCATATTAAATATGGCAACATAAAGGGCGCGATATTGCAAGCTGAACTTACCATATTGTACACTGCAAAAATGAAAAAAATGTAAAATTATTGGACTAAATCCAAACGTAATTATCAACTACCATATAATTAAAAACTTGCTCATATTATACATATTATATATGGTAATATAAAAGGCGCGGCATCGCAAGCAGAACTTACCATATTTTAAAATGCAAAAATGGAAAGAAAATGTAAAATTATTGGACTTAAATCTAAATATAGTCATCAACTGTTATCTATTTAAAAACTTGCTCATATTATACATATTCCTATCAATAAGGTCATCAAACTATCTAGTCTAGTATCCCATGATACTGTGGCCGACGCAGGAGAACCTGACATGACCGACGTACGACACCAACTTCGACTCACCATACCATCGCAAACAACCCCACCATCTGCTTGCACGCCACCAAGTTGTACCTCTCGCGCCGGCTCAACGCCGCCGCTGCAGGGCTCTTCATCACGTCGGACATGGCGAAGCTGCTGGTTCTGACCTCGTCGTCCTCCTCGTCTGACGTTGTCGTATCGCTGTCAACGGCTCCGGCGTTCTTGCCTCTGCCTGTAACAACCCTAAAAATACCTATAGGTTTTGTTGAGTGCAAAAATTCGAATTTAAAAATTTTTGGTGGAATTGTGTGCATGCAAACAAACATATAAGAGTACCTTCTATTTGCTTCCTAAATTCATAGGCAATTTAAATTTGAAATTTAAAATCAATTTGAAGTGCTAAGGATGAAATAGTGTGATTTGGATTTATTTGGATTTATTATGATTTTTGGTTGGTTTGAATTCAAATTCTAGATTTGAATTCAAACTCTAAATGGCCAAACTAATTGTCAAACCATTTCTAACTGCTCGTGGGCCAAATTCCCGAAGCCTAAGTCCATCTTTCACCCTCCAACTTCTTTCCCCGAGTCAGCCAGCCAACCGGCCTGCTCGGCCATTCGGCCCAGCTACGGCCCATCTTTTTCCCCACCGCGTCGACTCCGCGTCGTCTCTCTCTCTCTGACGCATGGGACCCGCCTGTCAGCCTTTCCCTCTCCCCCGCGTTATCTTCCTCCTCGCGACGCCGCTCTCTCTCTTCCGTGGCCGCGCGCCCGTGACCCAACCACCCGAGCTCCGCGCGTCCCGTCCGATGCGCGCCGCGTGTCTGCGAGCTCCTGGCCGCCCCAATCTTGCCGTTCGTGCCCGCGAAGCCCTAGCCTAGCGCCTATAAAACCCGCCGTCGGCCGCATCTCCCTGTTCAAGCCGCCGCCACCCCATTGGGGTTTCTCGTCCCCAATTCGTGAGTGGAGAGGGAGGAGGAGGGCCAGAGGAGGGTCTGAGGAGGAGAAGAGGGAGAGGAGAGAAGCCGAAGCTCCTTCCCCGCATCGCCGCCGCCGAAGCCATCGCCGCCGCTCGTGGAGCCGCTGAGGAGGAGCCGGACCCGGGACGAACGTGGACGCGCGAGCTTCGCCGAGCTTCGACGAGCCCTTCCCCGAGCTGCAGCGTACCCCTACTGACCCCTAGGTGAGCCACCGCGATTTTCCCCCTTTCTCCCCTGACTCCGGCCAAGTTCCGCCGCCGCCGCCGTTGCTAGCCACTGTGAGCCCGACCTTCGAGTCGTGGCCGGCTTCTTCTGCAGGTCCCCGTCGCCGCTGAACCATGCGCAACCTGCCGTCGCCTTGTTTTAACCGCAGCCGAGGCCCACCGCGGCCGAGCTCTGCTCCCCGCGCGCGCGAACGCCGAGGCCATGCGCGGCCGTGGGTGACCACGAGCCCGCGCATGCGCACCCAGAAGCGTCCCAGCAGCTGCTGGAGCCACACGCGCACACGCATAACCCTTTCCGAGCACTTTTGCACCGAAAACTCGTGACGCCGTTGATGCTCGCCGGCGTTCATGGCCGAGCCGCCGCTGTTCGCGTCGGGAGGGCCCAACCGAACCCAATCCGAGCCCTTGTTCACCCCGTCCGTGACCGCCGAACCCTAGCCATGCTGTTCCGACCACCCTAGGCACGAGCCGACCTCGTTTCCGGTGAGAACCGCCGCCGACCGACGCCGCCGTCGTGCTCCAGAGCGCGCCGCGCGCGCGCTGTGTCGCGTCGTGGCGAAGCCACACCGTAGACCACACCAAGTCGCCACACGAAGCACCGCAGACGATCCTGATCCGGCCACAGAATGATCCCGTGCACCCGGCTCATGTGAACCCCTCTCACGATTCACGGTGGACTTGGTCCACCAGAGCAGCACCAGCAGCCACCCCTTCGTGGGCCTAAAGTTCGCGTTTAAGTCTGTTAAACCACCCTAAACTCTTCCGGCCCAGCCACTTTCGGCCCAGTTCCAGCCCCGCCAGCGTTTAATTCTTTTTCTTTTTCTTTTAACTGCGCTGACGTATGGGACCCACCTGTCATACTCTGCGAGTCACTGACACATGGGACCCACTGACCAGAGTTGACCCGCTGACCGTTGACCGTTGACCAGTCAACGCTGACGTCAGCAGGGCCCACTGCTGACGTCATCCTAGGCGGACCCCACTGCTGACGTCATGCTGACGTCAGCAGGCTAATTTCTGTCAGTTTTTCTTTTTCGGAAATTATTTAATATTTTCAGAAAATGATTTAAACTTGTAAAATTAATAATAAATCAACCGTAGCTCAGAAAAATATGAAACCAGTTTCTATGTTTTTCTAAAATCATGACCTACATGATAGTGTAGAGTTTGGTGTTATTTGGGTCTTCTTTCATCGCTGTTTTAGTGTTTCTTTGCTAGTAGTCGCGTCTTATTTTATTTTCCGCGACCCTAGGAGCTCCGGAGAGTCAGGAGGAGCCGGACCACTACAACAACTGCTTTGACGAGGACGAAGACCTTTGCCCAGGTTCATGCCCGGCCATTCTCTGAAATACCTATTAGACATGCAACTAGTATGCTAGCGCTTTACTTTACTCGCATGATAAACCTACACTGCCTTTGTTATTATCCTGTTACCTTGCTACCTACTACTCACTTTATGAAATATGCTATGCTATGCATGTGTTGGGATGGTTGTGATTGATCCTCTTGGCATGAGTTGTGGGTGGTTTGGGAGGAGTAGTGCAGCTAGGCGGTGTAAGCGAGTAATAACAAGTCGATCGTTGATCGAGGTGCTGAGGGGCTGCACTCGGGCAGTCCCTATGGGGTACCTGTTGCGGGTACATGGTTACTTGAGGGATTGGTACTCGGGGAGTACCTGAGGAGTTTGGGCGGCAATACCTATTATGGGTGCCGATTGCGGACCGTTGCGGCGGATCGCTTGTGATGCAGATACTCGCTTTACCGAAAATTAAGGACCGAGTCGTGCCCCCACTTTGGACTTGGGAAATACCGTGCTCACCATCTACCCAGTATGGGGAGGGTTCCAGCAAGCCTACTCTAGTGCGGCGCCGAGACTGTAGGAGAATCGAGCTTGATATGTGTAGGGGGGATTCGTTGCGGCGTAATCTCCCTGATTTACCACGGCCCCCGACTGGCCCCGGTGGGAAGGTTTCACGACCCTGGGGCAGATGTTAGATCGGATGTTTCCCGAGCCCAGGGAGACAGGATTGGCGCCGTTACTGTTTAGGGTCTTTGCTGTGGGCTGTGTCTCAGGTTGGTTGCGGACTAGCCTTGCAGCCCGTATGGATTCCTGGAGTGCCACCTCTGCAGAGTGTAAACTATACGTATAGCCGTGTCCATGGTTACGGACGACCCATTTCTGAGAAGCCCCGGCTAGCATGGGAATCTGCTTTCTTACCTCATCCTTTGATTCGGGTTATGAGAGATTGGTCCAGCTGAGGCTGTTGAGACAAGGTGGGGAGGGAGCTCACCGAGTCGACTAGAGAGAGAAAGGTGTTGGTGAATGATGTTGCGGGAACCTGCCGTGGCAGGACGAGCCCGATGGGAAAATGTGAGGCTGATGGTTGGATATGGGGAGTGGATGTGCGTTTGAGGGAAGGAGTTGGTGGTGAGATGAAATTGGGTTATTGCTGCTGCTTGCATAAGAAAACCCTGGCTCAAACCTTGATTATTTCTATATCCTTAGAATAGGTCACTTTAAAGCTTGCATCATATTATGGTTGGTGACGTGGACCTGTCCCATTTCCTTGGGGACAGACTTTGGGTTCTCAGGTGAAGACCCCGACCATGAGTTCAATCAGGACGGGTGGTACGACTGAAGGGTGTGCGCTACGCTCAAGGATGCCTGTGGAGGAGTGGACCCTGATGTGCTAGCTACCGCTGCGCAGATGTTTCTTATTGTCGATTTAGCCCTGAGGGCTTGTACCAGACGCTAAGTTTTTATATATGTCATGTAATGGATCTTTTATCGTTGTATGGATGTGATATTCGACTGAGATGAGTTCTGTATGAGATAGCTGCTATTCGGGGGACTATCTCAAGGGTACAGGGAGTCGGGTTCTCGTTGGTGAGAATCCGGTTCGTCACAGTTGGTATCAGAGCCATACTTGACCGTAGCGCGTAACCCTTAGAACGGAAACTTAGGACAGAAGCTCTAACTGAGTCCTCTATTTTATATGAAACCCCTTGGACTATTTGAAAACTATATATAAGTATATCTCAACTGTTTACAAAACTTTTACCCTTACCTTACCTTACTAACTTGCTAACTTACTAACAACCCACTAACTGTCTGGCAGATGGAAGGAAGAGGATCAGCAGATGAACGACGGGAGATCAGGACCACAGGAGCAGACTGTGGAGGTTTGGCAGTGCTACTGAGGGAGGTGTTGCGTACAGTGGGGATAGACGTGGACAACGTCTTCTACGAGGGATGGACCTACGGCCCTGGAGAGGGAGTACACACCCGGTTGCAGATGGTAGTACCCAATATCCCTGGACGACCAAGGTCACTGATGCTACGAGCAGCTACCAGCGAGAGCACTTTCAGTCGGGCAGTGCAGACTATAGCTATGAGGATACTCCGACTTGCCACACTTGTGTACCAGAGTCAGCTCAGCCACACTCATTTCCGGTATCTACCGAGGGCTCTTGAAGATCCAACTGACAGAGACACGGTCAGCTTGCAGGCTCACGCAGCAGACCGAGAGCGGAACGTGACTCTGCGGACCTCAGTTTAGTGCATGATTGAGCAGGAGTACTTAAACATTGGCCTAGAGGAGAAAGTTGCCAAGCTGAAAGAGAGGGTATGGAAGCAAGACCTCCAGTTGATGGAGAAGGACAATAGGATCGCCCTACTTGAGGAGCAACTCAAAGCTAAAGCAAGAGAAGTCAGAATCTTGGACTACGAAGCTCGAAACAACAGGCAGTTGGCAGGACTGATCCGAGCAACTCACCATGCTCGAGATGTCCGTCTGGAAGATCAACTCACAGAAAAAGACAAAGAACTGACAGCCAAGGAAGAAGAGATAGAAGAACTGAAGGAAGAAGTATACTGGTTGGACAGTCACAACTCAGAACTCCAGGAAGAGGTGGATAGCTACAAAGAGAAGAGTGGACGAAACTACCAGCTGATGAAGTACCTGAGTCTTCAACAGATTATGGCAAAGGATGAAGCTCGAAGGACCCTTAGTAGTTGGGTAAGATCAGACAGGAAGAGGGTAGCAGAGGTGATCGCAGTGAACCAAGGACTACCAGAAGAACGCAGAGTTGAACCCAGGATAGAGCAATATAGGATCTCACCAAGCCGAGTTGAGCCGATACCACCACCTGAGACTCGAACCCTTACTCCCGAGATGACAAGACTGAGACAGGAACTGGCACACCTAGAGAAGCAGATGACAGGACCTGAGATGGACACTGTGAGGTTGGCAGCGCGCCTCACAGACACTCTCCACGACGACAGGCAGTGATCAAGCAGCAGACAGAGACTGGGGCTGTGAGGTTGGCAGCGCGCCTCACAGGCACTTTCAGCAGTATGAGACAGATGCAGTAGACAGTATCAGCAGATGTCAGCAGTGGTGATGAGAGTTGTATCTATCTTCATGAGTAGATGTTTAGACTTAGTAGATCATGACCACCTTTTGGCTCAGCCACGATGTAGCATTCGCTTAGATGTATTAATCCTCAAGGTTTCAGGAGCTGACCTCGGGATAGTACTCATGTCTAGGGTGTAATGCTGTAATGAATGATCGATCTTGTTGGTTGTTCTTGCAGTTTTATTGATGTTCATCTTGAGTGTACTTTAGTGTTGAGTCTATTTCATGTGTGCAGCTCCTACTCTAGTTACGCTAACCTAACCATTACCGACTGCCACTAAACCTGCTCTATGAAAAATACAGCGAGATGTCGATCCGAAGATCCAACCGACTGCTTGCACATTTTGAGGAAGCTGAGCAAGAAGAGGCAGCAATGGCAGCTAGAGGCAGAGGACGTGTCAGAGGTCGTGGTCGCGGAAGAGCACCGGCTGCAGCTAGAGGCAGGGGCCGTGGACGCGCAGCAGGCGTGCTCCAGCCCGAGAACAACGCACCAGGTGGAGAACAGGAAGTGGAAATGGAAGAACCAGCAGTGGAACCTCAGCAGAACCAGCAGAACGAACAGCAACCACCGCAACCGCCTAACTTGGCAGAAGTAATGACTACTCAAACACAGCTGATGCAACAGATGGCACAGGCCAATACCCAGATGATGCAAGCTATGCAACAGATGCAGGGAAACCAGAACCAGAACCGTCAGGGACACCATGAGGAAGACCTACAAAGGAAGATTGAAAGGTTCATCAGGCTGAAAGCACCCACCTTCGACTACTCGGACGAACCACTCGACGCACACGACTGGTTGTGTACCATCGAGACGAAGCTGGACCTGACAGACTACACTGAAGAGGAATGTGTGGCCCTTGCGGCACACCAGCTTGAAGGCGCAGCGAAAGCGTGGTGGGAGAGCTACTATGACTCTCACGCGAACCCAGCTCAGATCACCTGGCTAGAGTTTTGTGAAGCTTTCAAAGAGTACCATATCCCAGAACAAGTCATGGTGCATAAAGCAATGGAGTTCAGGACAATGACCCAAGGGAGTTTGTCTGTAGCTGAGTATGCTCGACACTTTGCTAAGATGTCAAGATACGCTCCTGAAGACGTTAACACTGAAAAGAAGAAACAGTTTTGGTTCCAGCGTGGTTTGCACAGAGGTTTGAGGACAGCACTCGCAGCAAGTTCACACAGGTCACTCAGAGAGCTGATTGACAGGGCTATCGCAGTTGAGAAGGAAAGACTGGGTCTTGAAGATACTTGGAGAGAGAAGAAAAGGAAGGCTGAACAGTTGCACAACCACAGACTAAGTCAGAGGCCGAGGAGTGGCCAGAGCAACATGCTCAGGAGAAGCTTTCAGCAGGGCAACAGCCAAGGAAGCTCAGGGTTCAACAGGAACAGTTACCAGGGTAACCGAGGCAGTAACAGCAACAGCTATGGCAGCAGAGGTAACAACCACAGCAGTTTTGGTAACAGAAACAACAGCTACTCAGGTCAGGGAAACCCCAACTGGAAGCCAAACAACACGCCCAGAATTGGTGGAGGGACCTCAGTGGTCTGTTTTGCTTGTGGGAAGCCCGGTCACAAGTCCTTTGAGTGCCCGGAGAAGAAGAACAAACAAACCCCAGCCAAGACACCGGCACCTGGAGGACAAGACAGGCAGCCAGCAACAGCGCAGAGGGGACGCCTCAACCACTTGACTGAGGAAGAAGCCGAGGACGCTCCCGACGTTGTGCTCGGTGAGTTTTTAGTAAATGGCATTCCAGCTTTGATATTGTTTGACTCTGGGGCAACTAGATCTTATATCTCGACAAAGTTTGTGAAAGAGCAGTCACCCCCGACAATACCTAAGGCTAGACCTATAGTCACTACTTCTCCCTAAGGAGAGCTTAGGTGCACCCTAGAGTGCCCACCAGTTAGTCTGATGATAGGTGGGCAGGAGTTCGTAGGAAACCTGACAGTCCTGGAGTCAGATGGAATCGACGTGATACTGGGAATGGATTGGCTTACAGAACACAGGGGAGTAATCAGTTGCTCACCCAGGACAGTTGAGTTGACACACCCTAGCGGAGTCAAAGTGACAGTGGAACCATGGAGAAGGAAAACAGGGAAGAAATCCAGAACATGTATTCTGAGGCAATTGGTATACTCCATCGAGAAACAGATGATCGAGGAAGTACCTGTTGTGTGTGAGTATCCTGACGTGTTTCCCGAAGAGCTACCAGGATTACCACCAGACCGAGACGTAGAGTTCATAATCGAACTGCAACCAGGCACCGGGCCCATTGCCAAGAAATCGTACAGAATGTCAGTGGAAGAACTGGAGGAACTCAAGAAGCAGCTGAAAGAAATGCTTGAAAGCGGTGTGATTCGACCAAGTGCATCTCCATGGGGATCGCCAGTGTTGTTTGTGAAGAAGAAAGATGGGTCAATGCGCATGTGCGTAGACTATCGATCCCTGAACGCAGTGACGATCAAGAACAAGTACCCATTACCTCGGATTGATGACTTGCTAGATCAGTTGAAGAAAGCCAAGTACTTCAGTAAGATTGATCTGAGATCAGGATACCACCAGATGAAGATTAGGGAAGACGATATTCCCAAGACAGCATTTGTGACCCGATACGGGCAGTACGAGTTCACTGTTGTGTCCTTTGGATTGACCAACGCACCTGCCTACTTCATGAACATGATGAACAAGGTATTCATGGAGGAACTAGACAAGTTCGTAGTTGTGTTCATTGATGACATACTAGTCTACTCAGAAACAGCCGAGGAACATGAGGAGCATCTGAGGATTGTACTAGAGAAGCTGAGGCAGCATCAACTCTACGGGAAGTTCAGCAAATGTGAATTTTGGTTAGAGAAAGTAGCCTTTTTGGGTCACGTGCTGACAGCAGAGGGCGTAGCAGTGGACCCAGAAAAGATTGAGGCAGTAGCAGAATGGAAGCAGCCGAAGAGCGTCACGGAAATCCGAAGCTTTCTGGGATTAGCAGGATACTACAGAAGGTTCATTGAGAACTTCTCCAAGATTGCCAAGCCAATGACCGAACTACTCAAGAACAATGTCCCATTCGAGTGGACGGACAAATGTGAAAGAAGTTTCCAAGAACTCAAGCACAAACTCACTACAACTCCAGTATTGACCCTGCCAGATATTCGCAAAGATTTCGTAGTCTATTGCGATGCTTCAAGACAAGGTTTGGGATGCGTACTAATGCAAGAAGGCAAGGTTGTTGCTTACGCATCAAGGCAGCTGAGGAAACATGAGGAGAATTACCCCACACATGATTTAGAACTGGCAGCAGTGGTACATGCATTGAATATCTGGAGGCACTATCTGATTGGTAACAAGTGCGATATCTACAGAGATCACAAGAGTTTGAAGTATTTCTTCACCCAATCCGAACTGAACATGAGGCAAAGAAGATGGTTAGAACTGATCAAAGATTACGATTTGGAGATACACTACCATCCTGGCAAAGCTAACGTAGTGGCAGATGCCTTGAGCCGAAAGAGTTATTGCAACAACTTGATGATAGAAGAAAGTCAGCTAGGACTAGCAAAGGAATTTTACATGCTGAAACTCGAGCTAGTGGAAGAAGGAAAACCCCAGGAAATGAGGGTGAAGTACAACCTGGAAGACCGAACCAAAGAAGCTCAAGGAAAGTGTCTAGAAATTCAAGAAGTAAAAGAGGATATCCAGCGAGGAGTAGCACCTGACTTCAGAGTAGATGAAGCAGGGACAGTATGGCTGAAAGACCGCATTTGTGTACCGCAGGACAAGGAAATCAGGAGAACAATTCTCTCAGAAGCTCATGAGTCCAAGTACTCGATACACCCAGGATGCACCAAGATGTATCAAGATCTGAAGGATAAGTTCTGGTGGAAGAAAATGAGAGAGGACATAGCAGAGTATGTAGCCAAGTGCGACTCATGTCGAAGAATCAAGGCAGAACACTAAAGACCAGCAGGATTGTTGAAACCACTGGAGATTCCAATGTGGAAGTGGGAAGATATCAGCATGGATTTCGTGGTCGGCCTACCTCGCACTCAGAAAGGAAACGATGCCATTTGGGTCATAGTTGACCGGCTGACAAAGGTAGCTCACTTTATACCAGTCAAAAGCACACACTCAGTAAGCAAACTAGCAGAGTTGTATATAGATAACATTCTTAAGCTGCATGGGGCACCAAAAAGCATTGTGTCAGACAGAGGCCCCCAATTCACAGCTCAATTCTGGCAAAGCCTACATCAAGCCATCGGGACAACCTTTGAGTATAGCACAGCTTACCACCCTCAAACAGATGGGCAGACCGAAAGAGTGAACCAAGTTCTTGAAGACTTGTTGAGGGCATGTGTTCTAGCATACAGTACAGACTGGGAGAAGAGTCTATCTTATGCAGAATTTTCCTACAACAACAGCTACCAGGCCAGCCTACAGATGTCACCCTTTGAGGCACTATATGGCAGAAAATGCAGAACACCTCCAATGTGGTCAGAGGTAGGAGAACGAACATTCTTTGGGCCTGACATGATCGTAGAGGCAGAAGAAAATGTGGCCAAGATCCGAGAGCACCTGAAGGCAGCTCAGAGCCGACAAAAGAGCTATGCGGATAAAAGGAGACGAGATCTAGAGTTTGAAGTAGGAGACTTCATCTACCTGAAAGTGTCACCCCTCAGAGGGCATAAGAAATTCCAAGTGAAAGGGAAGCTAGCACCCTGATTTGTTGGACCGTACTAGATACTGGAGAGAGTAGGGAAGCTAGCCTACAAGCTAGACCTACCAGAGGAACTAGCGGGAGTACACCCAGTGTTCCATGTATCTCAGTTGAGGAAGTGTCTGAGAGTACCAGAACATGAGATCAAAACAGAAGCATTAGACCTACAGGACACCTTGGAGTACCTGGAGTACCCAGAGAGAATACTAGACAGAGCAGTCAAAGAGACCAGAAGCACAGCTATCCCATTTTGGGAGAAGGAGTCAGTACTGAAAGAGAAATACCCCACTTATTTAAACCATAGGTAATCACAAATCTCGAGGACGAGATTCTTGTGAGGGGGGAGACTGTAACAACCCTAAAAATACCTATAGGTTTTGTTGAGTGCAAAAATTCGAATTTAAAAATTTTTGGTGGAATTGTGTGCATGCAAACAAACATATAAGAGTACCTTCTATTTGCTTCCTAAATTCCTAGGCAATTTAAATTTGAAATTTAAAATCAATTTGAAGTGCTAAGGATGAAATAGTGTGATTTGGATTTATTTGGATTTTTGGTTGGTTTGAATTCAAATTCTAGATTTGAATTTAAACTCTAAATGGCCAAACTAATTGTCAAACCATTTCTAACTGCTCGTGGGCCAAATTCCCGAAGCCCAAGTCCATCTTTCACCCTCCAACTTCTTTCCCCGAGTCAGCCAGCCAACCGGCCTGCTCAGCCATTCGGCCCAGCTACGACCCATCTTTTTCCCCGCCGCGTCGACTCCGCGTCGTCTCTCTCTCTCTAACGCATGGGACCCGCCTGTCAGCCTTTCCCTCTCCCCCGCGTCATCTTCCTCCTCGCGACGCCGCTCTCTCTCTTCCGCGGCCGCGCGCCCGTGACCCAACCACCCGAGCTCCGCGCGGCCCGTCCGATGCGCGCCGCGTGTCCGCGAGCTCCTGGCCGCCCCAATCTCGCCGTTCGTGCCCACAAAGCCCTAGCCTAGCGCCTATAAAACCCGCCACCGGCCGCATCTCCCTGTTCAAGCCGCCGCCGCCCCATTGGGGTTTCTCGTCCCCAATTCGTGAGTGGAGAGGGAGGAGGGGGGCCAGAGGAGGGTCTGAGGAGGAGAAGAGGGAGAGGAGAGAAGCCGAAGCTCCTTCCCCGCATCGCCGCCGCCGAAGCCATCGCCGCCGCTCGTGGAGCCGCTGAGGAGGAGCCGGACCCGAGACGAACGTGGACGCGCGAGCTTCGCCGAGCTTCGACGAGCCCTTCCCCGAGCTGCAGCGTACCCCTACTGACCCCTAGGCGAGCCACCGCGATTTTCCCCCTTTCTCCCCTGACTCCGGCCAAGTTCCGCCGCCGCCGCCGTTGCTAGCCACTGTGAGCCCGACCTTCGAGTCGTGGCCGGCTTCTTCTGCAGGTCCTCGTTGCCGCTGAACCATGCGCAACCTGCCGTCGCCTTGTTTTAACCGCAGCCGAGGCCCACCGCGGCCGAGCTCTGCTCCCCGTGCGCACGAACGCCGAGGCCATGCGCGACCGTGGGTGACCACGAGCCCGCGCATGCGCACCCAGAAGCGTCCCAGCAGCTGCTGGAGCCGCACGCGCACACGCATAACCCTTTCCGAGCACTTTTGCACCGAAAACTCGTGCCGCCGTTGATGCTCGCCGGCGTTCATGGCCGAGCCGCCGCTGTTCGAGTCGGGAGGGCCCAACCGAACCCAATCCGAGCCCTTGTTCACCCCGTCCGTGACCGCCGAACCCTAGCCATGCTGTTCCGACCACCCTAGGCCCGAGCCGACCTCATTTCCGGTGAGAACCGCCGCCGACCGACGCCGCCGTCGTGCTCCAGAGCGCGCCGCGCGCGCGCTGTATCGTGTCGTGGCGAAGCTACACCGTAGACCACACCAAGTCGCCACACGAAGCACCGCAGACGATCCTGATCCGGCCACAAAATGATCCCGTGCACCCGACTCATGTGAACCCCTCTCACGATTCACGGTGGACTTGGTCCACCAGAGCAGCACCAGCAGCCACCCCTTCGTGGGCCTAAAGTTCGCGTTTAAGTCTGTTTAACCACCCTAAACTCTTCCGGCCCAGCCACTTTCGGCCCAGTTCCAGCCCAGCCAGCGTTTAATTCTTTTTCTTATTCTTTTAACTGTGCTGACGTATGGGACCCACCTTTCATACTCTGCGAGTCACTGACACATGGGACCCACTGACCAGAGTTGACCCGCTGACCATTGACCGTTGACCAGTCAACGCTGACGTCAGTAGGGCCCACTGCTGACGTCATCCTAGGCGGACCCCACTGCTGACGTCAGCATGACGTCATGCTGACATCAGCAGGCTAATTTCTGTCAGTTTTTCTTTTTTGGAAATTATTTAGTATTTTCAGAAAATGATTTAAACTTGTAAAATTAATAATAAATCAACCGTAGCTCAGAAAATATGAAACCAGTTTCTATGTTTTTCTAAAATCATGACCTACGTGATAGTGTAGAGTTTGGTGTTATTTGAGTCTTCTTTCGTCATTGTTTTAGTGTTTCTTTGCTATTAGTCGTGTCTTATTTTATTTTCCGCGACCCTAGGAGCTCCGGAGAGTCAGGAGGAGCCGGACCACTACAACAACTGCTTTGACGAGGACGAAGACCTTTGCCCAGGTTCACGCCCGACCATTCTCTGAAATACCTATTAGACATGCAACTAGTATGCTAGCGCTTTACTTTACTCGCATGATAAACCTGCACTGCCTTTGTTATTATCCTGTTACCTTGCTACCTACTACTCACTTTATGAAATATGCTATGCTATGCATGTGTTGGGATGGTTGTGATTGATCCTCTTGGCGTGAGTTGTGGGTGGTTTGGGAGGAGTAGTGCAGCTAGGCGGTGTAAGC
Organism: Echinochloa phyllopogon; assembly: GCA_033239725.1. Taxonomy (NCBI): domain Eukaryota; kingdom Viridiplantae; phylum Streptophyta; class Magnoliopsida; order Poales; family Poaceae; genus Echinochloa; species Echinochloa phyllopogon. The sequence continues at coordinate 29,980,345 of BTCW01000014.1, read as the reverse complement.
GAGTAATAACAACTCGATCGTTGATCGAGGTGCTGAGGGGCTGCACTCGGGCAGTCCCTATGGGGTACCTGTTGCGGGTACATGGTTACTTGAGGGATTGGTACTCGGGGAGTACCTGAGGAGTTTGGGCGGCAATACCTGTTATGGGTGCCGATTACGGACCGTTGCGGCGGATCGCTTGTGATACCCGGTGGGAAGGTTTCACGACCCTGGGGCAGATGTTAGATCGGATGTTTCCCGAGCCCAGGGAGACAGGATTGGCGCCGTTACTGTTTAGGGTCTTTGCTGTGGGCTGTGTCTCAGGTTGGTTGCGGACTAGCCTTGCAGCCCGGATGGATTCCTGGAGTGCCACCTCTGCAGAGTGTAAACTATACGTATAGCCGTGTCCACGGTTACGGACGACCCATTTCTGAGAAGCCCCGGCTAGCATGGGAATCTGCTTTCTTACCTCATCCTTTGATTCGGGTTATGAGAGAGTGGTCCAGCTGAGGCTGTTGAGACAAGGTGGGGAGGGAGCTCACCGAGTCGACTAGAGAGAGAAAGCTGTTGGTGAATGATGTTGCGGGAACCTGCCGTGGCAGGACGAGCCCGATGGGAAAATGTGAGGCTGATGGTTGGATATGGGGAGTGGATGTGCGTATGAGGGAAGGAGTTGGTGGTGAGATGAAATTGGATTATTGCTGCTGCTTGCATAAGAAAACCCTGGCTCAAACCTTGATTATTTCTATATCCTTAGAATAGGTCACTTTAAAGCTTGCATCATATTATGGTTGGTGACGTGGACCTGTCCCATTTCCTTGGGGACAGACTTTGGGTTCTCAGGTGAAGACCCCGACCACGAGTTCAATCAGGACGGGTGGTACGACTGAAGGGTGTGCGCTACGCTCAAGGATGCCTGTGGAGGAGTGGACCCTGATTTGCTAGCTACCGCTGCGTAGATGTTTCTTATTGTCGATTTAGCCCTAAGGGCTTGTACCAGACGCTAAGTTTTTATATATGTCATGTAATGGATCTTTTATCGTTGTATGGATGTGATATTCGACTGAGATGAGTTCTGTACGAGATAGCTGCTATTCGGGGGACTATCTCAAGGGTACAGGGAGTCGGGTTCTCGTTGGTGAGAATCCGGTTCGTCACACTGCCCATCATGCACGACGCCCTATAGTACGGCCTCCGACGCTGGAGACGCTCCAGCGTGCGGGTGCACATATGTGTTGAGCCGACGGCCGCGGGTGATGGCGGTGCAGTAGATCTCTCTGCTGGAGAATTTGTGGAACAACCACGTGTCGAGGGGTGATAATGAGAACTGACGGCTGGTTGGCGTGATTTATATAAGTCCTAGCTAGTCTAGTATGGTAATTATGACTTCAATTTAGACACAATCATCAACTAAGGAAGCATATCATATGTTTGAAAACCTCCTCAGATTGTATATATTAAATTTGGATAGTCTAGTATGGTAATTATTAGATTTCAATCCGGACACAATCATCAACTAAGGAAACCTATCGTATGTTTCAAAACTTGCTCAGATTGTACATATTAACTATGGAAACACATTGGACTTCAATGCAAACGTAATCATCAACTACCATATATCGGAAAACTTGCTCAGATTATATATATTAAATATGAAAATCTATCGTCTGTTTAAAAACATACTCAAATTATACATATTAATTATGGTAACAAATTAGACTTAAATCCAAACATAATCATCAACTACCATCTATTTAAAAACTTGCTAAGATTATACATATTAAATATGGCAACATAAAGGGCGCGTGGGTAGATTTAGGTGGACCCGATTTAGGTGAAAAAAGTTATGGGTTTTGGGGGGAATTCTCTTCCGAAGGACGACAAAATGGGTCTCCCCCTCCCCTTTCGTAGTCCTTTTTTCATGATAGATGGGTCCTCTATGAGGTGGGGGGTGGGCCTAATCTTGGTGAGAAGTGTTTTCAAATCTAATTATCTTTATAGTATAGATATGTGCACTAGTTGGTATGCACATGCCACAGTCACGTGTTTTAAAAACGGTATGGGAGAAATCTTGAATTCAATATAAAGTTGATTGAAATTTAAAGAAAATGTTCAATTTGCAAGGCACACGGTACAAGTTCTATAAACTTTATGCTCAACGCTTCTTCTCTTTTTGCGAATTCACAAATTGGAATCACAAACTCACAAACATTCGCTTGGAGCTCACCTTTCAGTGGCTCAGTAATCAACTGTTTCAGCACTACATCAAATCAGAGAAACCGAAAAGAGAGAATAATGGACAAAATATCGAACTCAAGTGTATATTATAATATATAAATATAAGTAAATACTACAAAGGCAAATAAGTAAATATTCGAGACCGAAATGTTCCAAACGACAATATAAAATAGAGACTAAACGTGCAATTGGCACATCTACTCTAACTCATAGACTTCCGGAGGATGAGGTACCATTGTGTGATGAAGATCCAAATAACTATTTGGAAGCAGGTGAGAATAGTCATATCTACAGAACTTACCATATTGTACACTGCAAAAATGAAAAGAAAATGTAAAATTATTGGAATTAAATCCAAACGTAATCATTAACTACCATCTATTAGAAAACTTACTTACGCTATATATACTAAAACTTACTTACACTATATATACTAAATATGGCAATATTAAGGATACGTCGTTGCAATCAGAATTTACCATATTGTACACTACAATAATGGAAAGGAAATGTAAAATTATTAGAGTTAAATCCAAACATAATCATCAACTACCATCTATTTAAAAAATTGCTCAGATTATACATATTAAATATGGCAACGTAAAGGGTGCGGCATCGCAAGCAGAACTTACCATATTGTACACTGCAATAATGGAAAGAAAATGTAAAATTATTGGACTTAAATCCGGACGTAATCCTCAATTACTGTCTATTTAAAAACTTGCTTAGATAATGCATATTAAATATGGCAACATAAAGGGCGCGACATTACAAGCTGAACTTACCATATTGTACACTGCAAAAATGAAAAAAATGTAAAATTATTGGACTAAATCCAAACGTAATCATCAACTACCATATATTTAAAAACTTGCTCATATTATACATATTATATATGGTAATATAAAAGGCGCGACATCGCAAGCAGAATTTACCATATTTTACACTGCAAAAATGGAAAGAAAATGTAAAATTATTGGACTTAAATCCAAATATAATCATCAAATACTATATATTTAAAAACTTGCGCAGATTATACATATCAAATATGGTAACATAAAGGGAGCAGCATTGCAAGGAGAACTTACCATATTGTACACTGCAAAAATAGAAAGAAAATGTAAAATTATTGGAGTTAAATCCAAACATAATCATCAACTACTATCTCTTTGAAAAATTGCTCAGATTATACATATTAAATATGGCAACGTAAAGGGTGCGGCATCACAAGCAGAACTTACCATATTGTACACTGCAATAATGGAAAGGAAATGTAAAATTATTGGACTTAAATCCGGACGTAATCATCAACTACCGTCTATTTGAAAAATTGCTTAGATAATGCATATTAAATATGGCAACATAAAGGGCGCGACATTGCAAGCTGAACTTACCATATTGTACACTGCAAAAATGAAAAAAATGTAAAATTATTGGACTAAATCCAAACGTAATTATCAACTACCATATAATTAAAAACTTGCTCATATTATACATATTATATATGGTAATATAAAAGGCGTGGCATCGCAAGCAGAACTTACCATATTTTAAAATGCAAAAATGGAAAGAAAATGTAAAATTATTGGACTTAAATCTAAATATAATCTTCAACTGTTATCTATTTAAAAACTTGCTCATATTATACATATTCCTATCAATAAGGTCATCAAACTATCTAGTCTAGTATCCCATGATACTGTGGCCGACGCAGGAGAACCTGACATGACCGACGTACGGCACCAACTTCGACTCACCATACCATCGCAAACAACCCCACCATCTGCTTGCACGCCACCAGGTTGTACCTCTCGCGCCGGCTCAACGCCGCCGCTGCAGGGCTCTTCATCACGTCGGACATGGCAAAGCTGCTGGTTCTGACCTCGTCGTCCTCCTCGTCCGACGTTGTCGTATCGCTGTCAACGGCGCCGGCGTTCTTGCCTCTGCCCATCATGCACGACGCCCTGTAGTACGGTCTCCGACGCTGGAGACGCTCCGGCGTGCGGGTGCACATATGTGTTGAGCCGACAGTCGCGGGTGATGGCGGAGCAGCAGATCTCTCTACTAGAGAATTTGTGGAACAACCACGTGTCGAGGAGGGATAATGAGAACTGACGGCAGGTTGGCGTGATTTATATAAGTCCTACCTAGTCTAGTATGGTAATTATGACTTCAATTTAGACAATATCATCAACTAAGGAAGCATATGATATGTTTGAAAACCTCCTCAGATTGTATATATTAAATTTGGATAGTCTAGTATGGTAATTATTAGATTTCAGTCCGGACACAATCATCAACTAAGGAAACCTATCGTATGTTTCAAAACTTGCTCAGATTGTACATATTAACTATGGCAACACATTGGACTTAAATCCAAATGTAATCATCAACTACCATATATCTGAAAACTTGCTCAGATTATATATATTAAATATGAAAATCTATCGTCTGTTTAAAAACATACTCAAATTATACATATTAATTATGGTAAAAGATTGGAGTTAAATCCAAACATAATTATCAACTACCATCTATTTAAAAACTTGCTAAGATTATACATATTAAATATGGCAACATAAAGAGCGCGTGGATAGATTTAGGTGGACCCGATTTAGGTGAAGAAAGTTATGGGTTTTGGGGGGGAATTCTCTTCCGAAGGATGACAAAATGGGTCTCCCCCTCCCCTTTCGTAGTCCTTTTTTCATGACAGATGGGTCCTCTATGAGGTGGGGGGTGGGCCTAATCTTGGTGAGAAGTGTTTTCAAATCTAATTATCTTTATAGTATAGATATGTGCACTAGTTGGTATGCACATGCCACAGTCACGTGTTTTAAAAATGGTATGGGAAAAATCTTGAATTCAATATAAAGTTGATTGTAATTTAAAGAAAATGTTCAATTTACAAGGCACACGGTACAAGTTCTATAAACTTTATGCTCAACGCTTCTTCTCTTTTTGCGAATTCACAAATTGAAATCACAAACTCACAAACATTCGCTTGGAGCTCACCTTTCAGTGGCTCAGTAATCAACTGTTTCAGCACTACATCAAATCAGAGAAACCGAAAAGAGGGAATAATGGACAAAATATCGAACTCAAGTGTATATTATAATATATAAATATAAGTAAATATTACAAAGGCAAATAAGTAAATATTTGAGACCGAAATGTTCCAAACGACAATATAAAATAGAGACTAAACGTGCAATTGGCACATCTACTCTAACTCATAGACTTCCGGAGGATGAGGTACCATTGTGTGATGAAGATCCAAATAACTATTTGGAAGCAGGTGAGAATAGTCATATCTACAGAACTTACCATATTGTACACTGCAAAAATGAAAAGGAAATGTAAAATTATTGGACTTAAATCCAAACGTAATCATTAACTACCATCTATTAGAAAACTTACTTACGCTATATATACTAAAACTTACTTACACTATATATACTAAATATGGCAATATTAAGGATACGGCGTTGCAAGCAGAATTTACCATATTGTACACTACAATAATGGAAAGGAAATGTAAAATTATTAGAGTTAAATCCAAACATAATCATCAACTACCATCTATTTGAAAAATTGCTCAGATTATACATATTAAATATAGCAACGTAAAGGGTGCGGCATCGCAAGCAGAACTTACCATATTGTACACTGCAATAATGGAAAGAAAATGTAAAATTATTGGACTTAAATCCGGACGTAATCCTCAATTACCGTCTATTTAAAAACTTGCTTAGATAATGCATATTAAATATGGCAACATAAAGGGCACGACATTACAAGCTGAACTTACCATATTGTACTTTGCAAAAATGAAAAAATGAAAAATTATTGGACTAAATCCAAACGTAATCATCAACTACCATAGATTTAAAAACTTGCTCATATTATACATATTATATATGGTAATATAAAAGGCGCGACATTGCAAGCAGAACTTACCAGATTTTACACTACAAAAATGTAAAGAAAATGTAAAATTATTGGACTTAAATCCAAATATAATCATCAAATACTATCTATTTAAAAACTTGCTCAAATTATACATATCAAATATGGCAACATAAAGGGAGCGGCATTGCAAGGAGAACTTACCATATTGTACACTGCAAAAATGAAAGGAAATGTAAAATTATTGGAGTTAAATCCAAACATAATCATCAACTACCATCTATTTGAAAAATTGCTCCGATTATACATATTAAATATGGAAACGTAAAGGGTGCGGCATCGCAAGCAGAACTTACCATATTGTACACTGCAATAATGGAAAGAAAATGTAAAATTATTGGACTTAAATCTGGACGTAATCATCAATTACCATCTATTTAACAATTTGCTTAGATAATGCATATTAAATATGGCAACATAAAGGGCGCGACATTGCAAGCTGAACTTACCATATTGTACACTGCACAAATGAAGAAAATGTAAAATTATTGGACTAAATCCAAACGTAATCATCAACTACCATATATTTAAAAACTTGCTCATATTATACATATTATATATGGTAATATAAAAGGCGCGACATCGCAAGCAGAACTTACCACATTTTACACTGCAAAAATGGAAAGAAAATGTAAAATTATTGGACTTAAATCCAAATATAATCATCAAATACTATATATTTAAAAACTTGCTCAGATTATACATATCAAATATGGCAACATAAAGGGAGCGGCATTGCAAGGCGAACTTACCATATTGTACACTACAAAAATGAAAGGAAATGTAAAATTATTGGAGTTAAATCCAAACATAATCATCAACTACCATCTATTTGAAAAATTGATCAGATTATACATATTAGATATGGCAACGTAAAGGGTGCGGCATCGCAAGCAGAACTTACCATATTGTACACTGCAATAATGGAAAGGAAATGTAAATTATTGGACTGAAATCCGGATGTAATCATAAACTACCGTCTATTGGAAAACTTGCTTAGATAATGCATATTAAATATGGCAATGTAAAGGGCGCGACATTGCAAGCTGAACTTACCATATTGTACACTGCAAAAATGAAAAAAATGTAAAATTATTGGACTAAATCCAAGCGTAATCATCAACTACCATATATTTAAAAACTTGCTCATATTATACATATTATATATGGTAATATAAAAGGCGCGACATCGCAAGCAGAATTTACCATATTTTACACTGCAAAAATGGAAAGAAAATGTAAAATTATTGGACTTAAATCCAAATATAATCATCAAATACTCTCCAAATATAATCATCAAATACAAGGGAACCGGTGAACACACAGAAAGGGATGAGAAGGGGTGCCACTATTTCCCAACTGGGGGATCCTACGGACCGGAACTAACGTGATGGGCTACAAAGACCGGAAGGGTTGTCACCACCTTACGGCTACCACCTCCGTTGCGACGGGAATAAACTAAGTTAGTCTTAAGTATAGGCACCACGCCTACACTAGTCAACTAATACTTATCTCCTATAGAAAGATAAGCACCCAAGCTAAGCAACCAGTATACAGTTATACCAATCAACTAAGCATTGAACGAAGAACCAGCAAGCATATAAAAGTAAGAACTGAATGCTCAATTAATCAGAGAGAGATACAAGAGTTACCAGACACGACCCGGATGTTACTCGAAGTGAAGTCGCATCCGTAGAGGTATAGCGGGAAGAGGGGCCGACACCTCGGCTCCTCTCCGGGACGCTCACCTCTCCTCTCTCCCTATCTCTACTGATACAAGTGGAGAACTAACAGTGCTTCACCTGCACTCTACTCTTGTGTTGTGTCTTTTGCAGGTGCAACCGGGCCTCTATTTATAGCAGGGAAGGACGGTGGAGGCAGAGTAGCGGCCAAGGCAGCTGGGAGGCGGTGCCGGGCCATTCGGCCGAATTCTCCGGTTCGGCCGAACCAGGGAGTTCGGCCGAACTGCCACGTGCACCGACCTTGAGTCCAACGGCCTGGATCTCTGCTCAGGGTCGGTTCTGAGGCGGTTCAAGGCTTCGGCCGAAGCCTGGCCTTCGCCCGAACTGGGCCCGGCCCACTGCTGCACCGCCTTTGTCTCCACCACGTGCTAGCCCAACTCCTGAGGCGGTTTGTAGGTCGGTTCTCATCTTGGGCTGGCTTGGGAGGCCTCTGGTGGACTCGTGGGTTCCGTCGGGTTGGATACGGGCCACCGGTCTTCTGGATATGGGTTGAGCTGGCCCAGAGTGGTGTGGTCGTGGTCCACAAGTCTTGCACAGCTAAGGGAGTAACCGGCCGAACCGTGTCATTTGACCGAATCGGTCATTTCCGTCCCCTATAGCACGTGTTTCTCTGTTTTATACCTGCACAATGGACAATCACCAAAACTCGTGGAAATAGTCAGTAATAAGCCCTATAGCTATGGTGTGTGTCCCCATTGTGTTTGTTTTATACTCGGTTGGAGGTTGGAAATCGGTCTGTAACGACCGCCAACAATCATCAACTACTATCTATTTGAAAAATTGCTCAGATTATACATATTAAATATGGCAACGTAAAGGGTGCGGCATCACAAGCAGAACTTACCATATTGTACACTGCAATAATGGAAAGGAAATGTAAAATTATTGGACTTAAATCCGGATGTAATCATCAACTACCGTCTATTTGAAAAATTGCTTAGATAATGCATATTAAATATGGCAACATAAAGGGCGCGACATTGCAAGCTGAACTTACCATATTGTACACTGCAAAAATGAAAAAAAATGTAAAATTATTGGACTAAATCCAAACGTAATTATCAACTACCATATAGTGTCCTAAGACTGATCGATCCTCCTCGAGGACAGTGAAAGTCGGTTGGGTTCCAGGGGGTTTGTCACTGATGGTCACTGGAGTTTGTCCATCCTTAAAGAGGGAAGCACACTTCAATCCAGAGGGAAGAGGCTTAGGTTCGACTGGAGGATGAATCTCTTCTTCCTCCATAAGGAATTGGGCGTCTTCTTCTAGAAAATGTTGCTCTAAGTCTATCAAGGATGTTGACATGACCTCCTCTATTGGCTCAGGATCGGGATCTGTCTCTGTTGGGGTATTCAAGGAATAAGAATAAGAGACTCGGACGAGTTCTTCTCCGATCCTAAGCTCTAGCTGGATTATTGGTGAATTTTCTAGGATTTTCATGATTGGCCTACCAATAAAGATGGAGTAAGTGGAATTTTTAGGTAGGTCAAAGATATAGAAATCCAAGAAAAGTTCAGGGTTGTTAATCTTAACGGGTGTGACCCGCAAGATCCCTAAACAGTCGAGGATCCTTCCCGATGTGAACCTTAAATATTTCTGAGATAATGACCATGGTTCATCGGGGAGTTGCGCTCCCACCAAAGAGCTAGAGATTATGTTGATTCCGAGGCTCGGGTCGTACCCAATTTCTCGGTCAAGGCCCATGATCTCACAGAATATCCTTTTGGTTTTTCTGGGCATCTTGACCACCTCGGTCGAGGCTTCAGCCTCATCTAGCCACTCCCGACTCATGATAGCAGAGAGACGTCCCAGGTACTCCCGCTGGTATTCCAATTCTTCTTTGTCGGGGGCCTGATCCTTTTGCTCTACACAACGTTCCCGTGGGAAACTTGTTGCACTCCCGATGTCTTCGAATAGATCATCGTCAAAATCATAAAGAGTGGTGTAGAGTGAATCATAATGGTCTGGGCTAGAATATGGTTGTGGTTCGAAATGAGCTTCAGGTTCTGATGGACTGGAAGAGCTAATTGATTTGGATTGGACTGGTATTGGCTCTTTAGGTTAAGGTTCAGGCTGCTTCTCTTCTTCATCGGGGAGTTCATCATAGATTCCAGTGAAGGGGGTGTTGTCTAGGATACGGTCCAGGACTACCCTTGCTTCACTAGGAACCAAATGAAAGAACGACCCTCCAGAAGCAGAGTCCAAGAAAGTGGTGGCTACGGGACAGAGGCCAAGGCTAAAGTGTTGTAAAACAACAGGTTCTGGTAGGCTTAGGTCCGGTCCTGAGGCCAATATTTGCTTGAAACGAGCCCAGGCAGCTCCTAACGATTCTCCCTTTAATTGCTTAAAGTTAATGATTTACGCTCGGAGACTGGCTACCTTGGAGACTGGGAAGAAGTTTAGGCAAAATTTTTCCTTGAGAACTTCCCAGCTCCCATCCATAGTACTGACAGCCAGAGAGTACCATTTCTTTGCTCCTCCCGCTAGTGAAAACGGGAATAGCTTCCATTTGAGTGTCTCTTGTGTCATGCCCGCAAGGGTCAGGCATGAGCAGAGTTGCTCAAACTCACGCAAATGCGCGTATGGACTCTCGGCCTTCGTTCCTGAGAACGATTGCTCACGAACCATAGCTATGAAGCCGGGACGTAGCTCATAGCCGGGTGTGGATATGGGATGTGATGATGGTGGTGGCTCCAAACAAGCGCCCTTTGGAGCCGAGTGTTGGCGTAAGGTAAGAGTGGGATCCATATGGATGGTGGATGGTGGTGGGATAAACGGACAACTTGGGTTCGGAATCAGAACAGCTACCGTTCCCCGGCAACGGCGCCAGAAAACTTGTTGGCACTCCTTACGGCCTACAGATAAATCCGCAAGCGGACGGATACCGATGTAGCTTTCACCCGGGAGTATTCCAAGGTATCGATTTCCACGGAGAACGAGAAGTGGACTGATTCTAAACTAAGTTGTCCTAGGTAGATGGAATGGAGTGAATGGTATGGATGAGGTGGATGACAACAACAAAGAGAAGAGGAGTGATAGAAGGGTAGAGAGGGTACAAGTCTGGTAGAGGTATTCTACTGATTGATCGAGCAGATCAGAGGGTACAGATAGATACTTGCTTCGGGACAAGGGAACCGGTGAACACACAGAAAGGGATGAGAAGGGGTGCCACTATTTCCCAACTGGGGGATCCTACGGACCGGAACTAACGTTATGGGCTACAAAGACCGGAAGGGCTGTCACCACCTTACGGCTACCACCTCCGTTGCGACGGGAATAAACTAAGTTAGTCTCAAGTATAGGCACCACGCCTACACTAGTCAACTAATACTTATCTCCAATAGAAAGATAAGCACCCAAGCTAAGCAACCAGTATACAGTTATACCAATCAACTAAGCATTGAACGAAGAACCAGCAAGCATATAAAAGTAAGAACTGAATGCTCAATTAATCAGAGAGAGATACAAGAGTTACCAGACACGACCCGGATGTTACTCGAAGTGAAGTCGCATCCATAGAGGTACAGCGGGAAGAGGGGCCGACACCTCGGCTCCTCTCCGGGACGCTCACCTCTCCTCTCTCCCTATCTCTACTGATACAAGTGGAGAACTAACAGTGCTTCGCCTGCACTCTACTCTTGTGTTGTGTCTTTTGCAGGTGCAACCGGGCCTCTATTTATAGCAGGGAAGGACGGTGGAGGCAGAGTAGCGGCCAAGGCAGCTGGGAGGCGGTGCCGGGCCATTCGGCTGAATTCTCCGGTTTGGCCGAACCAGGGAGTTCGGCCGAACTGCCACTTGCACCGACCTTGAGTCCAACGGCCGGGATCTCTGGTCAGGGTCGGTTCTGAGGCGGTTCAAGGCTTCGGCCGAAGCCTGGCCTTCGCCCGAACTGGGCCCGGCCCACTGCTGCACCGCCTTTGTCTCCACCACATGCTAGCCCAACTCCTGAGGAAGTTTGTAGGTCGGTTCTCATCTTGGGCTGGCCTGGGAGGCCTCTGGTGGACTCGTGGGTTCCGTCGGGTTGGATACGGGCCACCGGTCTTCTGGATATGGGTTGAGCTGGCCCAGAGTGGTGTGGTCGTGGTCCACAAGTCTTGCACAGCTAAGGGAGTAACCGGCCGAACCATGTCGTTTGGCCGAATCGGTCATTTCCGTCCCCTATAGCATGTGTTTCTCTGTTTTATACCTGCACAATGGACAATCACCAAAACTCATGGGAATAGTCAGTAATAAGCCCTATAGCTATGGTGTGTGTCCCCATTGTGTTTGTTTTATACTCGGTTGGAGGTCGGAAATCGGTCTGTAACGACCGCCAACAATCATCAACTACTATCTATTTGAAAAATTGCTCAGATTATACATATTAAATATGGCAACGTAAAGGGTGCGGCATCACAAGCAGAACTTACCATATTGTACACTGCAATAATGGAAAGGAAATGTAAAATTATTGGACTTAAATCCGGACGTAATCATCAACTACCGTCTATTTGAAAAATTGCTTAGATAATGCATATTAAATATGGCAACATAAAGGGCGCGACATTGCAAGCTGAACTTACCATATTGTACACTGCAAAAATGAAAGAAATGTAAAATTATTGGACTAAATCCATACGTAATTATCAACTACCATATATTTAAAAACTTGCTCATATTATACATGTTATATATGGTAATATAAAAGACGCGGCATCGCAAGCAGAACTTACCATATTTTAAAATGCAAAAATGGAAAGAAAATGTAAAATTATTGGACTTAAATCTAAATATAATCATCAACTGTTATCTATTTAAAAACTTGCTCATATTATACATATTCCTATCAATAAGGTCATCAAACTATCTAGTCTAGTATCCCATGATACTGTGGCCGACGCAGGAGAACCTGACATGACCGACGTACGGCACCAACTTCGACTCACCATACCATCGCAAACAACCCCACCATCTGCTTGCACGCCACCAGGTAGTACCTCTCGCGCCGGCTCAACGCCGCTGCTGCAGGGCTCTTCATCACGTCGGACATGGCGAAGCGGCTGGTTCTGACCTCGTCGTCCTCCTCGTCCGACGTTGTCGTATCACTGTCAACGGCGCCGGCGTTCTTGCCTCTGCCCATCATGCACGACGCCCTGTAGTACGGCCTCCGACGCTGGAGACGCTCCGGCGTGCGGGTGCACATATGTGTTGAGCCGACGGCCGCGGGTGATGGCGGAGCAGCAGATCTCTCTGCTGGAGAATTTGTGGAACAACCACGTGTCGAGGGGGGATAATGAGAACTGACGGCTGGTTGGCGTGATTTATATAAGTCCTAGCTAGTCTAGTATGGTAATTATGACTTCAATTTAGACACAATCATCAACTAAGGAAGCATATCATATGTTTGAAAACCTCCTCAGATTGTATATATTAAATTTTGGTAGTCTAGTATGGTAATTATTAGATTTCAATCCGGACACAATCATCAACTAAGGAAACCTATTGTATGTTTCAAAACATGCTCAGATTGTACATATTAACTATGGCAACACATTGGACTTAAATCCAAACGTAATCATCAACTACCATATATCTCAAAACTTGCTCAGATTATATATATTAAATATGAAAATCTATCGTCTGTTTAAAAACATACTCAAATTATACATATTAATTATGGTAACAGATTAGACTTAAATCCAAACATAATCATCAACTACCATCTATTTAAAAACTTGCTAAGATTATACATATTAAATATGGCAACATAAAGGGCGCGTGGGTAGATTTAGGTGGACCCAATTTAGGTGAAAAAAGTTATGGGTTTTGGGGGGAATTCTCTTCCGAAGGACGACAAAATGGGTCTCCCCCTCCCCTTTCGTAGTCCTTTTTTCATGACAGATAGGTCCTCTATGAGGTGGGGGTGGGCCTAATCTTGGTGAGAAGTGTTTTCAAATCTAATTATCTTTATAGTATAGATATGTGCACTAGTTGGTATGCACGTGCCACAGTCTCGTGTTTTAAAAACGGTATGGGAAAAATCTTGAATTCAATATAAAGTTGATTGTAATTTAAAGAAAATGTTCAATTTGCAAGGCACACGGTACAAGTTCTATAAACTTTATGCTCAACGCTTCTTATCTTTTTGCGAATTCACAAATTGGAATCACAAACTCACAAACATTTGCTTGGAGCTCACCTTTCAGTGGCTCAGTAATCAACTGTTTCAGCACTACATCAAATCAGAGAAACCGAAAAGAGAGAATAATGGACAAAATATCGAACTCAAGTGTATATTATAATATATAAATATAAGTAGATATTACAAAGGCAAATAAGTAAATATTCGAGACCAAAATGTTCCAAACGACAATATAAAATAGAGACTAAACGTGCAATTGGCACATCTACTCTAACTCATAGACTTCCGGAGGATGAGGTACCATTGTGTGATGAAGATCCAAATAACTATTTGGAAGCAGGTGAGAATAGTCATATCTACAGAACTTACCATATTGTACACTGCAAAAATGAAAAGAAAATGTAAAATTATTGGACTTAAATCCAAACGTAATCATTAACTACCATCTATTAGAAAACTTACTTACGCTATATATACTAAAACTTACTTACACTATATATACTAAATATGGCAATATTAAGGATACGTCGTTGCAATCAGAATTTACCATATTATACACTACAATAATGGAAATGAAATGTAAAATTATTAGAGTTAAATCCAAACATAATCATCAACTACCATCTATTTGAAAAATTGCTCAGATTATACATATTAAATATGGCAACGTAAAGTGTGCGGCATCGCAAGCAGAACTTACCATATTGTACACTGCAATAATGGAAAGAAAATGTAAAATTATTGGACTTAAATCCGGACGTTATCCTCAATTACCGTCTATTTAAAAACTTGCTTAGATAATGCACATTAAATATGGCAACATAAAGGGCGCGACATTACAAGCTGAACTTACCATATTGTACACTGCAAAAATGAAAAAAATGTAAAATTATTGGACTAAATCCAAACGTAATCATCAACTACCATATATTTAAAAACTTGCTCATATTATACACATTATATATGGTAATATAAAAGGCGCGACATCGCAAGCAGAACTTACCATATTTTACACTACAAAAATGTAAAGAAAATGTAAAATTATTGGACTTAAATCCAAATATAATCATCAAATACTATCTATTTAAAAACTTGCTCAAATTATACATATCAAATATGACAACATAAAGGGAGCGGCAGTGCAAGGAGAACTTACCATATTGTACACTGCAAAAATGAAAGGAAATGTAAAATTATTGAGTTAAATCCAAACATAATCATCAACTACCATCTATTTGAAAAATTGCTCCGATTATACATATTAAATATGGAAACGTAAAGGGTGCGGCATCGCAAGCAGAACTTACCATATTGTACACTGCAATAATGGAAAGAAAATGTAAAATTATTGGACTTAAATCCGGACGTAATCATCAACTACCGTCTATTGGAAAATTTGCTTAGATAATGCATATTAAATATGGCAATGTAAAGGGCGCGACATTACAAGCTGAACTTACCATATTGTACACTGCAAAAATGAAAAAAATGTAAAATTATTGGACTAAATCCAAACGTAATCATCAACTACCATATATTTAAAAACTTGCTCATATTATACACATTATATATGGTAATATAAAAGGCGCGACATCGCAAGCAGAACTTACCATATTTTACACTACAAAAATGTAAAGAAAATGTAAAATTATTGGACTTAAATCCAAATATAATCATCAAATACTATCTATTTAAAAACTTGCTCAAATTATACATATCAAATATGACAACATAAAGGGAGCGGCAGTGCAAGGAGAACTTACCATATTGTACACTGCAAAAATGAAAGGAAATGTAAAATTATTGAGTTAAATCCAAACATAATCATCAACTACCATCTATTTGAAAAATTGCTCCGATTATACATATTAAATATGGAAACGTAAAGGGTGCGGCATCGCAAGCAGAACTTACCATATTGTACACTGCAATAATGGAAAGAAAATGTAAAATTATTGGACTTAAATCCGGACGTAATCATCAACTACCGTCTATTGGAAAATTTGCTTAGATAATGCATATTAAATATGGCAATGTAAAGGGCGCGACATTGCATGCTGAACTTACCATATTGTACACTGCACAAATGAAGAAAATGTAAAATTATTGGACTAAATCCAAACGTAATCATCAACTACCATATGTTTAAAAACTTGCTCATATTATACATATTATATATGGTAATATAAAAGGCGCGACATCGCATGCAGAACTTACCACATTTTACACTGCAAAATTGGAAAGAAAATGTAAAATTATTGGACTTAAATCCAAATATAATCATCAAATACTATATATTTAAAATCTTGCTCAGATTATACATATCAAATATGGTAACATAAAGGGAGCGGCATTGCAAGGAGAACTTACCATATTGTACACCGCAAAAATGGAAAGAAAATGTACAATTATTGGAGTTAAATCCAAACATAATCATCAACTACCATCTATTTGAAAAATTGTTCAGATTATACATATTAAATATGGCAACGTAAAGGGTGCGGCATCGCAAGCAGAACTTACCATATTGTACACTGCAATAATGGAAAGGAAATGTAAAATTATTGGACTGAAATCCGGATGTAATCATAAACTACCGTCTATTGGAAAACTTGCTTAGATAATGCATATTAAATATGGCAATGTAAAGGGCGCGACATTGCAAGCTGAACTTACCATATCGTACACTGCAAAAATGAAAAAAATGTAAAATTATTGGACTAAATACAAATGTAATCATCAACTACCATATATTTAAAAACTTGCTCATATTATACATATTATATATGGTAATATAAAAGGCGCGACATCGCAAGAAGAACTTATCATATTTTACACTGCAAAAATGGAAAGAAAATGTAAAATTATTGGACTTAAATCCAAATATAATCATCAAATACTATCTATTTAAAATCTTGCTCAGATTATACATATCAAATATGGTAACATAAAGGGAGCGGCATTGCAAGGAGAACTTACCATATTGTACACTGCAAAAATGGAAAGAAAATGTACAATTATTGGAGTTAAATCCAAACATAATCATCAACTACCATCTATTTGAAAAATTGTTCAGATTATACATATTAAATATGGCAACGTAAAGGGTGCGGCATCGTATGTAGAACTTACAATATTGTACACTGCAATAATGGAAAGGAAATGTAATATTATTGGACTTAAATCCGGACGTAATCATCAATTAACGTCTATTTAAAAACTTGCTTAGATAACGCATATTAAATATGGCAACATAAAGGGCGCGACATTACAAGCTGAACTTACCATATTGTACACTGCAAAAATGAAAAAAATGTAAAATTATTGGACTAAATCCAAACGTAATCATCAACTACCATATATTTAAAAACTTGCTCATATTATACATATTATATATGGTAATATAAAAGGCGCGACATCGCAAGCAGAACTTACCATATTTTACACAACAAAAATGTAAAGAAAATGTAAAATTATTGGACTTAAATCCAAATATAATCATCAAATACTTTCTATTTAAAAACTTGCTCAAATTATACATATCAAATATGGCAACATAAAGGGAGCGGCATTACAAGGAGAACTTACCATATTGTACACTGCAAAAATGAAAGGAAATGTAAAATTATTGAGTTAAATCCAAACATAATCATCAACTACCATCTATTTGAAAAATTGCTCCGATTATACATATTAAATATGGAAACGTAAAGGGTGCGGCATCGCAAGCAGAACTTACCATATTTTACACTGCAATAATGAAAAGGAAATGTAAAATTATTGGACTTAAATCCGGACGTAATCATAAACTACCGTCTATTTGAAAACTTGATTAGATAATGCATATTAAATATGGCAACATAAAGGGCGCAACATTGCAAGTTGAACTTACCATATTGTACACTGCAAAAATGAAAAAAATGTAAAATTATTGGACTAAATACAAATGTAATCATCAACTACCATATATTTAAAAACTTGCTCATATTATACATATTATATATGGTAATATAAAAGGCGCGACATCGCAAGAAGAACTTATCATATTTTACACTGCAAAAATGGAAAGAAAATGTAAAATTATTGGACTTAAATCCAAATATAATCATCAAATACTATCTATTTAAAATCTTGCTCAGATTATACATATCAAATATGGTAACATAAAGGGAGCGGCATTGCAAGGAGAACTTACCATATTGTACACTGCAAAAATGGAAAGAAAATGTAAAATTATTGGAGTTAAATCCAAACATAATCATTAACTACCATCTATTTGAAAAATTGTTCAGATTATATATATTAAATATGGCAACGTAAAGGGTGCGGCATCGTATGTAGAACTTACCATATTGTACACTGCAATAATGGAAAGAAAATGTAAAATTATTGGACTTAAATCCGGACGTAATCATCAATTAACGTCTATTTAAAAACTTGCTTAGATAACGCATATTAAATATGGCACCATAAAGGGCACGACATTGCAAGCTGAACTTACCATATTGTACACTGCAAAAATGAAAAAAATGTAAAATTATTGGACTAAATCCAAACGTAATCATCAACTACCATATATTTAAAAACTTGCTCATATTATACATATTATATATGGTAATATAAAAGGCGCGACATCGCAAGCAGAACTTACCATATTTTACACAACAAAAATGTAAAGAAAATGTAAAATTATTGGACTTAAATCCAAATATAATCATCAAATACTTTCTATTTAAAAACTTGCTCAAATTATACATATCAAATATGGCAACATAAAGGGAGCGGCATTACAAGGAGAACTTACCATATTGTACACTGCAAAAATGAAAGGAAATGTAAAATTATTGAGTTAAATCCAAACATAATCATCAACTACCATCTATTTGAAAAATTGCTCCGATTATACATATTAAATATGGAAACGTAAAGGGTGCGGCATCGCAAGCAGAACTTACCATATTTTACACTGCAATAATGAAAAGGAAATGTAAAATTATTGGACTTAAATCCGGACGTAATCATAAACTACCGTCTATTTGAAAACTTGATTAGATAATGCATATTAAATATGGCAACATAAAGGGCGCAACATTGCAAGTTGAACTTACCATATTGTACACTGTAAAAATGAAAAAAATGTAAAATTATTGGACTAAATACAAATGTAATCATCAACTACCATATATTTAAAAACTTGCTCATATTATACATATTATATATGGTAATATAAAAGGCGCGACATCGCAAGAAGAACTTATCATATTTTACACTGCAAAAATGGAAAGAAAATGTAAAATTATTGGACTTAAATCCAAATATAATCATCAAATACTATCTATTTAAAATCTTGCTCAGATTATACATATCAAATATGGTAACATAAAGGGAGCGGCATTGCAAGGAGAACTTACCATACTGTACACTGCAAAAATGGAAAGGAAATATAAAATTATTGGACTTAAATCCAAACATAATCATCAGCTATCATCTATTTGAAAACTTGGTCAGATTATACATATTAAATAAGTCAACATAAAGGGCACGGCATCGCAAGCAGAACTCACCGTATTGTACAATGCAATAATGGAAAGAAAATGTAAAATTATTGGACTTAAACCCGGACGTAATCATAAACTGCTGTCTATTTGAAAACTTGCTTAGATAATGCATATTAAATATAGCAACATAAAGGGCACGACATCGCAAGCTGAACTTACCATATTGTACACTGCAAAAATGAAAAAAAATGTAAAATTATTGGACTAAATACAAACGTAATCATCAACTACCATATATTTAAAAACTTGCTCATATTATACATATTATATATGGTAATATAAAAGGCGCGACATCGCAAGCAGAACTTACCATATTTTACACAACAAAAATGTAAAGAAAATGTAAAATTATTGGACTTAAATCCAAATATAATCATCAAATACTATCTATTTAAAAACTTGCTCAAATTATACATATCAAATATGGCAACATAAAGGGAGCGGCATTACAAGGAGAACTTACCATATTGTACACTGCAAAAATGAAAGGAAATGTAAAATTATTGAGTTAAATCCAAACATAATCATCAACTACCATCTATTTGAAAAATTGCTCCGATTATACATATTAAATATGGAAACGTAAAGGGTGCGGCATCGCAAACAGAACTTACCATATTTTACACTGCAATAATGAAAAGGAAATGTAAAATTATTGGACTTAAATCCGGACGTAATCATAAACTACCGTCTATTTGAAAACTTGATTAGATAATGCATATTAAATATGGCAACATAAAGGGCGCGACATTGCAAGCTGAACTTACCATATTGTACATTGCAAAAATGAAAAAAATGTAAAATTATTGGACTAAATACAAATATAATCATCAACTACCATATATTTAAAAACTTGCTCATATTATACATATTATATATGGTAATATAAAAGGCGCGACATCGCAAGAAGAACTTATCATATTTTACACTGCAAAAATGGAAAGAAAATGTAAAATTATTGGACTTAAATCCAAATATAATCATCAAATACTATCTATTTAAAATCTTGCTCAAATTATACATATCAAATATGGTAACATAAAGGGAGCGGCATTGCAAGGAGAACTTACCATATTGTAGAATGCAAAAATGGAAAGAAAATGTAAAATTATTGGAGTTAAATCCAAACATAATCATCAACTACCATCTATTTGAAAAATTGTTCAGATTATACATATTAAATATGGCAATGTAAAGGGTGCGGCATCGTATGTACAACTTACCATATTGTACACTGCAATAATGGAAAGAAAATGTAAAATTATTGGACTTAAATCCGGACGTAATTATCAATTAACGTCTATTTAAAAACTTGCTTAGATAACGCATATTAAATATGGCAACATAAAGGGCACGACATTGCAAGCTGAACTTACCATATTGTACACTGCAAAAATGAAAAAAATGTAAAATTATTGGACTAAATCCAAACGTAATCATCAACTACCATATATTTAAAAACTTGCTCATATTATACATATTATATATGGTAATATAAAAGGCGCGACATCGCAAGCAGAACTTACCATATTTTACACAACAAAAATGTAAAGAAAATGTAAAATTATTGGACTTAAATCCAAATATAATCATCAAATACTATCTATTTAAAAACTTGCTCAAATTATACATATCAAATATGGCAACATAAAGGGAGCGGCATTGCAAGGAGAACTTACCATATTGTACACTGCAAAAATGAAAGGAAATGTAAAATTATTGAGTTAAATCCAAACAGAATCATCAACTACCATCTATTAGAAAAATTGCTCCGGTTATACATATTAAATATGGAAACGTAAAGGGTGCGGCATCACAAGCAGAACTGACCACATTTTACACTGCAATAATGGAAAAAAATGTAAAATTATTGGACTTAAATCCGGACGTAATCATAAACTACCGTCTATTTGAAAACTTGATTAGATAATGCATATTAAATATGGCAACATAAAGGGCGCGACATTGCAAGCTGAACTTACCATATTGTACACTGCACAAATGAAGAAAATGTAAAATTATTGGACTAAATTCAAACGTAATCATCAACTACCATATATTTAAAAACTTGCTCATATTATACATATTATATATCGTAATATAAAAGGCGCGACATCGCATGAAGAACTTACCACATTTTACACTGCAAAATTGGAAAGAAAATGTAAAATTATTGGACTTAAATCCAAATATAATCATCAAATACTATATATTTAAAAACTTGCTCAGATTATACATATCAAATATGGCAACATAAAGGGTGCGGCATCGCAAACAGAACTTACCATATTGTACACTACAAAAATGAAAGGAAATGTAAAATTATTGGACTGAAATCCGGATGTAACCATAAACTACCGTCTATTGGAAAACTTGCTTAGATAATGCATATTAAATATGGCAATGTAAAGGGCGCGACATTGCAAGCTGAACTTACCATATTGTACACTGCAAAAATGAAAAAAATGTAAAATTATTGGACTAAATACAAATGTAATCATCAACTACCATATATTTAAAAACTTGCTCATATTATACATATTATATATGGTAATATAAAAGGCGCGACATCGCAAGAAGAACTTATCATATTTTACACTGCAAAAATGGAAAGAAAATGTAAAATTATTGGACTTAAATCCAAATATAATCATCAAATACTATCTATTTAAAATCTTGCTCAGATTATACATATCAAATATGGTAACATAAAGGGAGCGGCATTGCAAGGAGAACTTACCATATTGTACACTGCAAAAATGGAAAGAAAATGTAAAATTATTGGAGTTACATCCAAACATAATCATCAACTACCATCTATTTGAAAAATTGTTCAGATTATACATATTAAATATGGCAACGTAAAGGGTGCGGCATCGTATGTAGAACTTACCATATTGTACACTGCAATAATGGAAAGAAAATGTAAAATTATTGGACTTAAATCCGGACGTAATCATCAATTAACGTCTATTTAAAAACTTGCTTAGATAACGCATATTAAATATGGCAACATAAAGGGCACGACATTGCAAGCTGAACTTACCATATTGTACACTGCAAAAATGAAAAAAATGTAAAATTATTGGACTAAATCCAAACGTAATCATCAACTACCATATATTTAAAAACTTGCTCATATTATACATATTATATATGGTAATATAAAAGGCGCGACATCGCAAGCAGAACTTACCACATTTTACACAACAAAAATGTAAAGAAAATGTAAAATTATTGGACTTAAATCCAAATATAATCATCAAATACTATCTATTTAAAAACTTGCTCAAATTATACATATCAAATATGGCAACATTAAGGGAGCGGCATTGCAAGGAGAACTTACCATATTGTACACTGCAAAAATGGAAAGGAAATATAAAATTATTGGACTTAAATCCAAACATAATCATCAGCTATCATCTATTTGAAAACTTGGTCAGATTATACATATTAAATAAGTCAACATAAAGGGCACGGCATCGCAAGCAGAACTCACCGTATTGTACAATGCAATAATGGAAAGAAAATGTAAAATTATTGGACTTAAACCCGGACGTAATCATAAACTGCTGTCTATTTGAAAACTTGCTTAGATAATGCATATTAAATATAGCAACATAAAGGGCACGACATCGCAAGCTGAACTTACCATATTGTACACTGCAAAAATGAAAAAAAATGTAAAATTATTGGACTAAATACAAACGTAATCATCAACTACCATATATTTAAAAACTTGCTCATATTATACATATTATATATGGTAATATAAAAGGCGCGACATCGCAAGCAGAACTTACCATATTTTACACAACAAAAATGTAAAGAAAATGTAAAATTATTGGACTTAAATCCAAATATAATCATCAAATACTATCTATTTAAAAACTTGCTCAAATTATACATATCAAATATGGCAACATAAAGGGAGCGGCATTACAAGGAGAACTTACCATATTGTACACTGCAAAAATGAAAGGAAATGTAAAATTATTGAGTTAAATCCAAACATAATCATCAACTACCATCTATTTGAAAAATTGCTCCGATTATACATATTAAATATGGAAACGTAAAGGGTGCGGCATCGCAAACAGAACTTACCATATTTTACACTGCAATAATGAAAAGGAAATGTAAAATTATTGGACTTAAATCCGGACGTAATCATAAACTACCGTCTATTTGAAAACTTGATTAGATAATGCATATTAAATATGGCAACATAAAGGGCGCGACATTGCAAGCTGAACTTACCATATTGTACATTGCAAAAATGAAAAAAATGTAAAATTATTGGACTAAATACAAATATAATCATCAACTACCATATATTTAAAAACTTGCTCATATTATACATATTATATATGGTAATATAAAAGGCGCGACATCGCAAGAAGAACTTATCATATTTTACACTGCAAAAATGGAAAGAAAATGTAAAATTATTGGACTTAAATCCAAATATAATCATCAAATACTATCTATTTAAAATCTTGCTCAAATTATACATATCAAATATGGTAACATAAAGGGAGCGGCATTGCAAGGAGAACTTACCATATTGTAGAATGCAAAAATGGAAAGAAAATGTAAAATTATTGGAGTTAAATCCAAACATAATCATCAACTACCATCTATTTGAAAAATTGTTCAGATTATACATATTAAATATGGCAATGTAAAGGGTGCGGCATCGTATGTACAACTTACCATATTGTACACTGCAATAATGGAAAGAAAATGTAAAATTATTGGACTTAAATCCGGACGTAATTATCAATTAACGTCTATTTAAAAACTTGCTTAGATAACGCATATTAAATATGGCAACATAAAGGGCACGACATTGCAAGCTGAACTTACCATATTGTACACTGCAAAAATGAAAAAAATGTAAAATTATTGGACTAAATCCAAACGTAATCATCAACTACCATATATTTAAAAACTTGCTCATATTATACATATTATATATGGTAATATAAAAGGCGCGACATCGCAAGCAGAACTTACCATATTTTACACAACAAAAATGTAAAGAAAATGTAAAATTATTGGACTTAAATCCAAATATAATCATCAAATACTATCTATTTAAAAACTTGCTCAAATTATACATATCAAATATGGCAACATAAAGGGAGCGGCATTGCAAGGAGAACTTACCATATTGTCCACTGCAAAAATGAAAGGAAATGTAAAATTATTGAGTTAAATCCAAACAGAATCATCAACTACCATCTATTAGAAAAATTGCTCCGGTTATACATATTAAATATGGAAACGTAAAGGGTGCGGCATCACAAGCAGAACTGACCACATTTTACACTGCAATAATGGAAAAAAATGTAAAATTATTGGACTTAAATCCGGACGTAATCATAAACTACCGTCTATTTGAAAACTTGATTAGATAATGCATATTAAATATGGCAACATAAAGGGCGCGACATTGCAAGCTGAACTTACCATATTGTACACTGCACAAATGAAGAAAATGTAAAATTATTGGACTAAATTCAAACGTAATCATCAACTACCGTATATTTAAAAACTTGCTCATATTATACATATTATATATCGTAATATAAAAGGCGCGACATCGCATGAAGAACTTACCACATTTTACACTGCAAAATTGGAAAGAAAATGTAAAATTATTGGACTTAAATCCAAATATAATCATCAAATACTATATATTTAAAAACTTGCTCAGATTATACATATCAAATATGGCAACATAAAGGGTGCGGCATCGCAAACAGAACTTACCATATTGTACACTACAAAAATGAAAGGAAATGTAAAATTATTGGACTGAAATCCGGATGTAACCATAAACTACCGTCTATTGGAAAACTTGCTTAGATAATGCATATTAAATATGGCAATGTAAAGGGCGCGACATTGCAAGCTGAACTTACCATATTGTACACTGCAAAAATGAAAAAAATGTAAAATTATTGGACTAAATACAAATGTAATCATCAACTACCATATATTTAAAAACTTGCTCATATTATACATATTATATATGGTAATATAAAAGGCGCGACATCGCAAGAAGAACTTATCATATTTTACACTGCAAAAATGGAAAGAAAATGTAAAATTATTGGACTTAAATCCAAATATAATCATCAAATACTATCTATTTAAAATCTTGCTCAGATTATACATATCAAATATGGTAACATAAAGGGAGCGGCATTGCAAGGAGAACTTACCATATTGTACACTGCAAAAATGGAAAGAAAATGTAAAATTATTGGAGTTACATCCAAACATAATCATCAACTACCATCTATTTGAAAAATTGTTCAGATTATACATATTAAATATGGCAACGTAAAGGGTGCGGCATCGTATGTAGAACTTACCATATTGTACACTGCAATAATGGAAAGAAAATGTAAAATTATTGGACTTAAATCCGGACGTAATCATCAATTAACGTCTATTTAAAAACTTGCTTAGATAACGCATATTAAATATGGCAACATAAAGGGCACGACATTGCAAGCTGAACTTACCATATTGTACACTGCAAAAATGAAAAAAATGTAAAATTATTGGACTAAATCCAAACGTAATCATCAACTACCATATATTTAAAAACTTGCTCATATTATACATATTATATATGGTAATATAAAAGGCGCGACATCGCAAGCAGAACTTACCACATTTTACACAACAAAAATGTAAAGAAAATGTAAAATTATTGGACTTAAATCCAAATATAATCATCAAATACTATCTATTTAAAAACTTGCTCAAATTATACATATCAAATATGGCAACATTAAGGGAGCGGCATTGCAAGGAGAACTTACCATATTGTACACTGCAAAAATGGAAAGGAAATATAAAATTATTGGACTTAAATCCAAACATAATCATCAGCTATCATCTATTTGAAAACTTGGTCAGATTATACATATTAAATAAGTCAACATAAAGGGCACGGCATCGCAAGCAGAACTCACCGTATTGTACAATGCAATAATGGAAAGAAAATGTAAAATTATTGGACTTAAACCCGGACGTAATCATAAACTGCTGTCTATTTGAAAACTTGCTTAGATAATGCATATTAAATATAGCAACATAAAGGGCGCGACATCGCAAGCTGCACTTACCATATTGTACACTGCAAAAATGAAAAAAAATGTAAAATTATTGGACTAAATACAAACGTAATCATCAACTACCATATATTTAAAAACTTGCTCATATTCTACATATTATATATGGTAATATAAATGGCGCGACATCGCAAGCAGAACTTATCATATTTTACAATGCAAAAATGGAAAGAAAATGTAAAATTATTGGACTTTAATCCAAATATAATCATCAAATACTATCTATTTAAAATCTTGCTCAGATTATACATATCAAATATGGTAACATAAAGGGAGCGGCATTGCAAGGAGAACTTACCATATTGTACACTGCAAAAATGGAAAAAAAATGTAAAATTATTGGAGTTAAATCCAAACATAATCATCAACTACCATCTATTTGAAAAATTGCTCCGATTATACATATTAAATATGGAAACGTAAAGGGTGCGGCATCGCAAGCAGAACTTACCATATTTTACACTGCAATAATGGAAAGGAAATGTAAAATTATTGGACTTAAATCCGGACGTAATCATAAACTACCGTCTATTTGAAAACTTGATTAGATAATGCATATGAAATATGGCAACATAAAGGGCGCGACATTGCAAGCTGAACTTACCATATTGTACAATGCAAAAATAAAAAAAATGTAAAATTATTGGACTAAATCCAAACATAATCATCAACTACCATATATTTAAAAACTTGCTCATATTATACATATTATATATGGTAATATAAAAGGCGCGACATCATCGCAAGCTGAACTTACCATATTTTACACTGCAAAAATAGAAACAAAATGTAAAATTATTGCACTTCAATCCAAATATAATCATCAAATACTATCTATTTAAAAACTTGCTCAAATTATACATATCAAATATGGCAACATAAAGGGAGCGGCATTGCAAGGAGAACTTACCATATTGTACACTGCAAAAATGGAAAGGAAATATAAAATTATTGGACTTAAATCCGAACATAATCCCCAGCTATCATCTATTTGACAACTTGGTCAGATTATACATATTAAATATGGCAACATAAAGGGCGCGGCATCACAAGCAGAACTTACCATATTGTACACTACAAAAATGAAAAAAATGTAAAATTATTGGACTAAATACAAACTTAATCATCAACTACCATATATTTAAAAACTTGCTCATATTCTACATATTATATATGGTAATATAAAAGGCGCGACATCGCAAGCAGAACTTACCATATTTTACACTGCAAAAATAGAAAGAAAATGTAAAATTATTGCACTTAAATCCAAATATAATCATCAAATACTATCTATTTAAAAACTTGCTCAGATTATACATATCAAATATGGTAACATAAAGGGAGCGGCATTGCAATAAGAACTTACCATATTGTACACTGCAAAAATAGAAAGGAAATGTAAAATTATTGGAGTTAAATCCAAACATAATCATCAACTATCATCTATTTGAAAACTTGCTCATATTCTACATATTATATATGGTAATATAAATGGCGCGACATCGCAAGCAGAACTTATCATATTTTACAATGCAAAAATGGAAAGAAAATGTAAAATTATTGGACTTTAATCCAAATATAATCATCAAATACTATCTATTTAAAATCTTGCTCAGATTATACATATCAAATATGGTAACATAAAGGGAGCGGCATTGCAAGGAGAACTTACCATATTGTACACTGCAAAAATGGAAAAAAAATGTAAAATTATTGGAGTTAAATCCAAACATAATCATCAACTACCATCTATTTGAAAAATTGCTCCGATTATACATATTAAATATGGAAACGTAAAGGGTGCGGCATCGCAAGCAGAACTTACCATATTTTACACTGCAATAATGGAAAGGAAATGTAAAATTATTGAACTTAAATCCGGACGTAATCATAAACTACCGTCTATTTGAAAACTTGATTAGATAATGCATGTTAAATATGGCAACATAAAGGGCGCGACATTGCAAGCTGAACTTACCATATTGTACAATGCAAAAATAAAAAAAATGTAAAATTATTGGACTAAATCCAAACGTAATCATCAACTACCATATATTTAAAAACTTGCTCATATTATACATATTATATATGGTAATATAAAAGGCGCGACATCATCGCAAGCTGAACTTACCATATTTTACACTGCAAAAATAGAAACAAAATGTAAAATTATTGGACTTAAATCCAAATATAATCATCAAATACTATCTATTTAAAAACTTGCTCAAATTATACATATCAAATATGGCAACATAAAGGGAGCGACATTGCAAGGAGAAATTACCATATTGTACACTGCAAAAATGGAAAGGAAATATAAAATTATTGGACTTAAATCCAAACATAATCATCAGCTATCATCTATTTGAAAACTTGGTCAGATTATACATATTAAATAAGTCAACATAAAGGGCACGGCATCGCAAGCAGAACTCACCGTATTGTACAATGCAATAATGGAAAGAAAATGTAAAATTATTGGACTTAAACCCGGACGTAATCATAAACTGCTGTCTATTTGAAAACTTGCTTAGATAATGCATATTAAATATAGCAACATAAAGGGCGCGACATCGCAAGCTGCACTTACCATATTGTACACTGCAAAAATGAAAAAAATGTAAAATTATTGGACTAAATCCAAACGTAATCATCTACTACCATATATTTAAAAACTTGCTCATATTATACATATTATATATGGTAATATAAAAGGCGTGACATCGCAAGCAGAACTTACCATATTTTACACAACAAAAATGTAAAGAAAATGTAAAATTATTGGACTTAAATCCAAATATAATCATCAAATACTATCTATTTAAAAACTTGCTCAAATTATACATATCAAATATGGCAACATAAAGGGAGCGGCATTACAAGGAGAACTTACCATATTGTACACTGCAAAAATGAAAGGAAATGTAAAATTATTGAGTTAAATCCAAACATAATCATCAACTACCATCTATTTGAAAAATTGCTCAGATTATACATATTAAATATGGCAACGTAAAGGGTGCGGCATCGTATGTAGAACTTACCATATTGTACACTGCAATAATGGAAAGAAAATGTAAAATTATTGGACTTAAATCCGGACGTAATCATCAATTAACGTCTATTTAAAAACTTGGTTAGATAACGCATATTAAATATGGCAACATAAAGGGCGCGACATTGCAAGCTGAACTTACCTTATTGTACACAGCAAAAAATGAAAAAAAATGTAAAATTATTGGACTAAATCCAAACGTAATCATCAACTACCATATATTTAAAAACTTGCTCATATTATACATATTATATATGGTAATATAAAAGGCGTGACATCGCAAGCAGAACTTACCATATTTTACACTGCAAAAATAGAAAGAAAATGTAAAATTATTGCACTTAAATCCAAATATAATCATCAAATACTATCTATTTAAAAACTTGCTCAGATTATACATATCAAATATGGTAACATAAAGGGAGCGGCATTGCAATAAGAACTTACCATATTGTACACTGCAAAAATAGAAAGGAAATGTAAAATTATTGGAGTTAAA
Organism: Echinochloa phyllopogon; assembly: GCA_033239725.1. Classification (NCBI taxonomy): domain Eukaryota; kingdom Viridiplantae; phylum Streptophyta; class Magnoliopsida; order Poales; family Poaceae; genus Echinochloa; species Echinochloa phyllopogon. The sequence goes on along the minus strand of BTCW01000014.1, from coordinate 29,950,029 downwards.
TCCAAACATAATCATCAACTATCATCTATTTGAAAAATTGGTCAGATTATACATATTAAATATGGCAACGTAAAGGGTGCGGCATCGCATGCAGAACTTACCATATTGTACACTGCAATAATGGAAAGGAAATGTAAAATTATTGGACTTAAACCCGAACGTAATCATAAACTGCTGTCTATTTGAAAACTTGCTTAGATAATGCATATTAAATATAGCAACATAAAGGGCGCGACATCGCAAGCTGCACTTACCATATTGTACACTGCAAAAATGAAAAAAATGAAAAATTATTGGACTAAATCCAAACGTAATCATCTACTACCATATATTTAAAAACTTGCTCATATTATACATATTATATATGGTAATATAAAAGGCGCGACATCGCAAGCAGAACTTACCACATTTTACACTGCAAAAATGGAAAGAAAATATAAAATTATTGGACTTAAATCCAAATATAATCATCAAATACTATATATTTAAAAACTTGCTCAAATTATACATATCAAATATGGCAACATAAAGGGAGCGACATTGCAAGGAGAAATTACCATATTGTACACTGCAAAAATGGAAAGGAAATATAAAATTATTGGACTTAAATCCAAACATAATCATCAGCTATCATCTATTTGAAAACTTGGTCAGATTATACATATTAAATAAGTCAACATAAAGGGCACGGCATCGCAAGCAGGACTTACCGTATTGTACAATGCAATAATGGAAAGAAAATGTAAAATTGTTGGACTTAAACCCGGACGTAATCATAAACTGCTGTCTATTTGAAAACTTGCTTAGATAATGCATATTAAATATAGCAACATAAAGGGCGCGACATCGCAAGCTGCACTTACCATATTGTACACTGCAAAAATGAAAAAAATGTAAAATTATTGGACTAAATACAAACGTAATCATCAACTACCATATATTTAAAAACTTGCTCATATTCTACATATTATATATGGTAATATAAATGGCGCGACATCGCAAGCAGAACTTATCATATTTTACAATGCAAAAATGGAAAGAAAATGTAAAATTATTGGACTTAAATCCAAATATAATCATCAAATACTATCTATTTAAAATCTTGCTCAGATTATACATATCAAATATGGTAACATAAAGGGAGCGGCATTGTAAGGAGAACTTACCATATTGTACACTGCAAAAATGGAAAAAAAATGTAAAATTATTGGAGTTAAATCCAAACATAATCATCAACTACCATCTATTTGAAAAATTGTGCAGATTATACATATTAAATATGGCAACGTAAAGGGTGCGGCATCGTATGTAGAACTTACCATATTGTACACTGCAATAATGGAAAGAAAATGTAAAATTATTGGACTTAAATCCGGACGTAATCATCAATTAACGTCTATTTAAAAACTTGCTTAGATAACGCATATTAAATATGGCAACATAAAGGGCGCGACATTGCAAGCTGAACTTACCTTATTGTACACTGCAAAAAATGAAAAAAATGTAAAATTATTGGACTAAATCCAAACGTAATCATCAACTACCATATATTTAAAAACTTGCTCATATTATACATATTATATATGTTAATATAAAAGGCGTGACATCGCAAGCAGAACTTACCATATTTTACACTGCAAAAATAGAAACAAAATGTAAAATTATTGCACTTAAATCCAAATATAATCATCAAATACTATCTATTTAAAAACTTGCTCAGATTATACATATCAAATATGGCAACATAAAGGGAGCGGCATTGCAAGGAGAAATTACCATATTGTACACTGCAAAAATAGAAAGGAAATGTAAAATTATTGGACTTAAATCCAAACATAATCATCAGCTATCATCTATTTGAAAAATTGGTCAGATTATACATATTAAATATGGCAACGTAAAGGGTGCGGCATCGCATGCAGAACTTACCATATTGTACACTGCAATAATGGAAAGGAAATGTAAAATTATTGGACTTAAACCCGAACGTAATCATAAACTGTTGTCTATTTGAAAACTTGCTTAGATAATGCATATTAAATATAGCAACATAAAGGGCGCGACATCGCAAGCTGCACTTACCATATTGTACACTGCAAAAATGAAAAAAATGAAAAATTATTGGACTAAATCCAAACGTAATCATCTACTACCATATATTTAAAAACTTGCTCATATTATACATATTATATATGGTAATATAAAAGGCGCGACATCGCAAGCAGAACTTACCACATTTTACACTGCAAAAATGGAAAGAAAATATAAAATTATTGGACTTAAATCCAAATATAATCATCAAATACTATATATTTAAAAACTTGCTCAAATTATACATATCAAATATGGCAACATAAAGGGAGCGGCATTGCAAGGAGAAATTACCATATTGTACACTGCAAAAATGGAAAGGAAATATAAAATTATTGGACTTAAATCCAAACATAATCATCAGCTATCATCTATTTGAAAACTTGGTCAGATTATACATATTAAATAAGTCAACATAAAGGGCACGGCATCGCAAGCAGAACTTACCGTATTGTACAATGCAATAATGGAAAGAAAATGTAAAATTATTGGACTTAAACCCGGACGTAATCATAAACTGCTGTCTATTTGAAAACTTGCTTAGATAATGCATATTAAATATAGCAACATAAAGGGCGCGACATCGCAAGCTGCACTTACCATATTGTACACTGCAAAAATGAAAAAAATGTAAAATTATTGGACTAAATCCAAACGTAATCATCTACTACCATATATTTAAAAACTTGCTCATATTCTACATATTATATATGGTAATATAAATGGCGCGACATCGCAAGCAGAACTTACCACATTTTACACTGCAAAAATGGAAAGAAAATGTAAAATTATTGGACTTAAATCCAAATATAATCATCAAATACTATATATTTAAAAACTTGCTCACATTATACATATCAAATATGGCAACATAAAGAGAGCGGCATTGCAAGGAGAACTTACCATATTATACACTGCAAAAATGAAAGGAAATGTAGAATTATTGGAGTTAAATCCAAACATAATCATCAGCTACCATCTATTTGAAAAATTGCTCAGATTAGACATATTAAATATGGCAACGTAAAGTGTGCGGCATCGCAAGCAGAACTTACCATATTGTACACTGCAATAATGGAAAGAAAATATAAAATTATTGGACTTAAATCCGGACGTAATCCTCAATTACCGTCTATTTAAAAACTTGCTTAGATAATGCATATTAAATATGGCAACATAAAGGGCGCGACATTACAAGCTGAACTTACCATATTGTACACTGCAAAAATGAAAAAAATGTAAAATTATTGGACTAAATCCAAACGTAATCATCAACTACCATATATTTAAAAACTTGCTCATATTATACACATTATATATGGTAATATAAAAGGCGCGACATCGCAAGCAGAACTTACCATATTTTACACTACAAAAATGTAAAGAAAATGTAAAATTATTGGACTTAAATCCAAATATAATCATCAAATACTATCTATTTAAAAACTTGCTCAAATTATACATATCAAATATGACAACATAAAGGGAGCGGCAATGCAAGGAGAACTTACCATATTGTACACTGCAAAAATGAAAGGAAATGTAAAATTATTGAGTTAAATCCAAACATAATCATCAACTACCATCTATTTGAAAAATTGCTCCGATTATACATATTAAATATGGAAACGTAAAGGGTGCGGCATCGCAAGCAGAACTTACCATATTGTACACTGCAATAATGGAAAGAAAATGTAAAATTATTGGACTTAAATCCGGACGTAATCATCAATTAACGTCTATTTAAAAACTTGCTTAGATAACGCATATTAAATATGGCAACATAAAAGGCGCGACATTGCAAGCTGAACTTACCATATTGTACAATGCAAAAATAAAAAAAATGTAAAATTATTGGACTAAATCCAAACGTAATCATCAACTACCATATATTTAAAAACTTGCTCATATTATACATATTATATATGGTAATATAAAAGGCGCGACATCATCGCAAGCTGAACTTACCATATTTTACACTGCAAAAATAGAAACAAAATGTAAAATTATTGGACTTAAATCCAAATATAATCATCAAATACTATCTATTTAAAAACTTGCTCAAATTATACATATCAAATATGGCAACATAAAGGGAGCGGCATTGCAAGGAGAAATTACCATATTGTACACTGCAAAAATGGAAAGGAAATATAAAATTATTGGATTTAAATCCAAACATAATCATCAGCTATCATCTGTTTGAAAACTTGGTCAGATTATACATATTAAATAAGTCAACATAAAGGGCACGGCATCGCAAGCAGAACTTACCGTATTGTACAATGCAATAATGGAAAGAAAATGTAAAATTATTGGACTTAAACCCGGACGTAATCATAAACTGCTGTCTATTTGAAAACTTGCTTAGATAATGCATATTAAATATAGCAACATAAAGGGCGCGACATCGCAAGTTGCACTTACCATATTGTACACTGCAAAAATGAAAAAAATGAAAAATTATTGGACTAAATCCAAACGTAATCATCTACTACCATATATTTAAAAACTTGCTCATATTATACATATTATATATGGTAATATAAAAGGCGCGACATCGCAAGCAGAACTTACCACATTTTACACTGCAAAATTGGAAAGAAAATGTAAAATTATTGGACTTAAATCCAAATATAATCATCAAATACTATCTATTTAAAAACTTGCTCAAATTATACATATCAAATATGGCAACATAAAGGGAGCGGCATTGCAAGGAGAAATTACCATATTGTACACTGCAAAAATGGAAAGGAAATATAAAATTATTGGATTTAAATCCAAACATAATCATCAGCTATCATCTGTTTGAAAACTTGGTCAGATTATACATATTAAATAAGTCAACATAAAGGGCACGGCATCGCAAGCAGAACTTACCGTATTGTACAATGCAATAATGGAAAGAAAATGTAAAATTATTGGACTTAAACCCGGACGTAATCATAAACTGCTGTCTATTTGAAAACTTGCTTAGATAATGCATATTAAATATAGCAACATAAAGGGCGCGACATCGCAAGTTGCACTTACCATATTGTACACTGCAAAAATGAAAAAAATGAAAAATTATTGGACTAAATCCAAACGTAATCATCTACTACCATATATTTAAAAACTTGCTCATATTATACATATTATATATGGTAATATAAAAGGCGCGACATCGCAAGCAGAACTTACCACATTTTACACTGCAAAAATGGAAAGAAAATGTAAAATTATTGGACTTAAATCCAAATATAATCATCAAATACTATATATTTAAAAACTTGCTCAAATTATACATATCAAATATGGCAACATAAAGGGAGCGGCATTGCAAGGAGAAATTACCATATTGTACACTGCAAAAATGGAAAGGAAATATAAAATTATTGGACTTAAATCCAAACATAATCATCAGCTATCATCTATTTGAAAACTTGGTCAGATTATACATATTAAATAAGTCAACATAAAGGGCACGGCATCGCAAGCAGAACTTACCGTATTGTACAATGCAATAATGGAAAGAAAATGTAAAATTATTGGACTTAAACCCGGACGTAATCATAAACTGCTGTCTATTTGAAAACTTGCTTAGATAATGCATATTAAATATAGCAACATAAAGGGCGCGACATCGCAAGCTGCACTTACCATATTGTACACTGCAAAAATGAAAAAAATGTAAAATTATTGGACTAAATCCAAACGTAATCATCTACTACCATATATTTAAAAACTTGCTCATATTCTACATATTATATATGGTAATATAAATGGCGCGACATCGCAAGCAGAACTTACCACATTTTACACTGCAAAAATGGAAAGAAAATGTAAAATTATTGGACTTAAATCCAAATATAATCATCAAATACTATATATTTAAAAACTTGCTCACATTATACATATCAAATATGGCAACATAAAGAGAGCGGCATTGCAAGGAGAACTTACCATATTATACACTGCAAAAATGAAAGGAAATGTAGAATTATTGGAGTTAAATCCAAACATAATCATCAGCTACCATCTATTTGAAAAATTGCTCAGATTAGACATATTAAATATGGCAACGTAAAGTGTGCGGCATCGCAAGCAGAACTTACCATATTGTACACTGCAATAATGGAAAGAAAATATAAAATTATTGGACTTAAATCCGGACGTAATCCTCAATTACCGTCTATTTAAAAACTTGCTTAGATAATGCATATTAAATATGGCAACATAAAGGGCGCGACATTACAAGCTGAACTTACCATATTGTACACTGCAAAAATGAAAAAAATGTAAAATTATTGGACTAAATCCAAACGTAATCATCAACTACCATATATTTAAAAACTTGCTCATATTATACACATTATATATGGTAATATAAAAGGCGCGACATCGCAAGCAGAACTTACCATATTTTACACTACAAAAATGTAAAGAAAATGTAAAATTATTGGACTTAAATCCAAATATAATCATCAAATACTATCTATTTAAAAACTTGCTCAAATTATACATATCAAATATGACAACATAAAGGGAGCGGCAGTGCAAGGAGAACTTACCATATTGTACACTGCAAAAATGAAAGGAAATGTAAAATTATTGAGTTAAATCCAAACATAATCATCAACTACCATCTATTTGAAAAATTGCTCCGATTATACATATTAAATATGGAAACGTAAAGGGTGCGGCATCGCAAGCAGAACTTACCATATTGTACACTGCAATAATGGAAAGAAAATGTAAAATTATTGGACTTAAATCCGGACGTAATCATCAATTAACGTCTATTTAAAAACTTGCTTAGATAACGCATATTAAATATGGCAACATAAAAGGCGCGACATTGCAAGCTGAACTTACCATATTGTACAATGCAAAAATAAAAAAAATGTAAAATTATTGGACTAAATCCAAACGTAATCATCAACTACCATATATTTAAAAACTTGCTCATATTATACATATTATATATGGTAATATAAAAGGCGCGACATCATCGCAAGCTGAACTTACCATATTTTACACTGCAAAAATAGAAACAAAATGTAAAATTATTGGACTTAAATCCAAATATAATCATCAAATACTATCTATTTAAAAACTTGCTCAAATTATACATATCAAATATGGCAACATAAAGGGAGCGGCATTGCAAGGAGAAATTACCATATTGTACACTGCAAAAATGGAAAGGAAATATAAAATTATTGGATTTAAATCCAAACATAATCATCAGCTATCATCTGTTTGAAAACTTGGTCAGATTATACATATTAAATAAGTCAACATAAAGGGCACGGCATCGCAAGCAGAACTTACCGTATTGTACAATGCAATAATGGAAAGAAAATGTAAAATTATTGGACTTAAACCCGGACGTAATCATAAACTGCTGTCTATTTGAAAACTTGCTTAGATAATGCATATTAAATATAGCAACATAAAGGGCGCGACATCGCAAGTTGCACTTACCATATTGTACACTGCAAAAATGAAAAAAATGAAAAATTATTGGACTAAATCCAAACGTAATCATCTACTACCATATATTTAAAAACTTGCTCATATTATACATATTATATATGGTAATATAAAAGGCGTGACATCGCATGCAGAACTTACCACATTTTACACTGCAAAATTGGAAAGAAAATGTAAAATTATTGGACTTAAATCCAAATATAATCATCAAATACTATATATTTAAAAACTTGCTCAGATTATACATATCAAATATGGCAACATAAAGGGAGCGGCATTGCAAGGAGAACTTACCATATTGTACACTGCAAAAATGAAAGGAAATGTAGAATTATTGGAGTTAAATCCAAACATAATCATCAACTACCATCTATTTGAAAAATTGCTCAGATTATACATATTAAATATGGCAACGTAAAGGGTGCGGCATCGCAAGCAGAACTTACCATATTGTACACTGCAATAATGGAAAGAAAATGTAAAATTATTGGACTTAAATCCGGATGTAATCATAAACTACCGTCTATTGGAAAACTTGCTTAGATAATGCATATTAAATATGGCAATGTAAAGGGCGCGACATTGCAAGCTGAACTTACCATATTGTACACTGCAAAAATGAAAAAAATGTAAAATTATTGGACTAAATACAAATGTAATCATCAACTACCATATATTTAAAAACTTGCTCATATTATACATATTATATATGGTAATATAAAAAGCGCGACATCGCAAGCAGAACTTACCATATTTTACACTACAAAAATGTAAAGAAAATGTAAAATTATTGGACTTAAATCCAAATATAATCATCAAATACTATCTATTTAAAAACTTGCTCAAATTATACATATCAAATATGACAACATAAAGGGAGCGGCAGTGCAAGGAGAACTTACCATATTGTACACTGCAAAAATGAAACAAAATGTAAAATTATTGAGTTAAATCCAAACATAATCGTCAACTACCATCTATTTGAAAAATTGCTCCGATTATACATATTAAATATGGAAACGTAAAGGGTGCGGCATCGCAAGCAGAACTTACCATATTGTACACTGCAATAATGGAAAGAAAATGTAAAATTATTGGACTTAAATCCGGACATAATCATCAATTACCGTCTATTTAAAAATTTGCTTAGATAATGCATATTAAATATGGCAACATAAAGGGCGCGACATTGCATGCTGAACTTACCATATTGTACACTGCACAAATGAAGAAAATGTAAAATTACTGGACTAAATCCAAACGTAATCATCAACTACCATATGTTTAAAAACTTGCTCATATTATACATATTATATATGGTAATATAAAAGGCGCGACATCGCATGCAGAACTTACCACATTTTACACTGCAAAATTGGAAAGAAAATGTAAAATTATTGGACTTAAATCCAAATATAATCATCAAATACTATATATTTAAAAACTTGCTCAGATTATACATATCAAATATGGCAACATAAAGGGAGCGGCATTGCAAGGAGAACTTACCATATTGTACACTGCAAAAATGAAAGGAAATGTAGAATTATTGGAGTTAAATCCAAACATAATCATCAACTACCATCTATTTGAAAAATTGCTCAGATTATACATATTAAATATGGCAACGTAAAGGGTGCGGCATCGCAAGCAGAACTTACCATATTGTACACTGCAATAATGGAAAGAAAATGTAAAATTATTGGACTTAAATCCGGATGTAATCATAAACTACCGTCTATTGGAAAACTTGCTTAGATAATGCATATTAAATATGGCAATGTAAAGGGCGCGACATTGCAAGCTGAACTTACCATATTGTACACTGCAAAAATGAAAAAAATGTAAAATTATTGGACTAAATACAAATGTAATCATCAACTACCATATATTTAAAAACTTGCTCATATTATACATATTATATATGGTAATATAAAAAGCGCGACATCGCAAGCAGAACTTACCATATTTTACACTACAAAAATGTAAAGAAAATGTAAAATTATTGGACTTAAATCCAAATATAATCATCAAATACTATCTATTTAAAAACTTGCTCAAATTATACATATCAAATATGACAACATAAAGGGAGCGGCAGTGCAAGGAGAACTTACCATATTGTACACTGCAAAAATGAAACAAAATGTAAAATTATTGAGTTAAATCCAAACATAATCGTCAACTACCATCTATTTGAAAAATTGCTCCGATTATACATATTAAATATGGAAACGTAAAGGGTGCGGCATCGCAAGCAGAACTTACCATATTGTACACTGCAATAATGGAAAGAAAATGTAAAATTATTGGACTTAAATCCGGACATAATCATCAATTACCGTCTATTTAAAAATTTGCTTAGATAATGCATATTAAATATGGCAACATAAAGGGCGCGACATTGCATGCTGAACTTACCATATTGTACACTGCACAAATGAAGAAAATGTAAAATTACTGGACTAAATCCAAACGTAATCATCAACTACCATATGTTTAAAAACTTGCTCATATTATACATATTATATATGGTAATATAAAAGGCGCGACATCGCATGCAGAACTTACCACATTTTACACTGCAAAATTGGAAAGAAAATGTAAAATTATTGGACTTAAATCCAAATATAATCATCAAATACTATATATTTAAAAACTTGCTCAGATTATACATATCAAATATGGCAACATAAAGGGAGCGGCATTGCAAGGAGAACTTACCATATTGTACACTGCAAAAATGAAAGGAAATGTAGAATTATTGGAGTTAAATCCAAACATAATCATCAACTACCATCTATTTGAAAAATTGCTCAGATTATACATATTAAATATGGCAACGTAAAGGGTGCGGCATCGCAAGCAGAACTTACCATATTGTACACTGCAATAATGGAAAGAAAATGTAAAATTATTGGACTTAAATCCGGATGTAATCATAAACTACCGTCTATTGGAAAACTTGCTTAGATAATGCATATTAAATATGGCAATGTAAAGGGCGCGACATTGCAAGCTGAACTTACCATATTGTACACTGCAAAAATGAAAAAAATGTAAAATTATTGGACTAAATACAAATGTAATCATCAACTACCATATATTTAAAAACTTGCTCATATTATACATATTATATATGGTAATATAAAAAGCGCGACATCGCAAGCAGAACTTACCATATTTTACACTACAAAAATGTAAAGAAAATGTAAAATTATTGGACTTAAATCCAAATATAATCATCAAATACTATCTATTTAAAAACTTGCTCAAATTATACATATCAAATATGACAACATAAAGGGAGCGGCAGTGCAAGGAGAACTTACCATATTGTACACTGCAAAAATGAAACAAAATGTAAAATTATTGAGTTAAATCCAAACATAATCGTCAACTACCATCTATTTGAAAAATTGCTCCGATTATACATATTAAATATGGAAACGTAAAGGGTGCGGCATCGCAAGCAGAACTTACCATATTGTACACTGCAATAATGGAAAGAAAATGTAAAATTATTGGACTTAAATCCGGACATAATCATCAATTACCGTCTATTTAAAAATTTGCTTAGATAATGCATATTAAATATGGCAACATAAAGGGCGCGACATTGCATGCTGAACTTACCATATTGTACACTGCACAAATGAAGAAAATGTAAAATTACTGGACTAAATCCAAACGTAATCATCAACTACCATATGTTTAAAAACTTGCTCATATTATACATATTATATATGGTAATATAAAAGGCGTGACATCGCATGCAGAACTTACCACATTTTACACTGCAAAATTGGAAAGAAAATGTAAAATTATTGGACTTAAATCCAAATATAATCATCAAATACTATATATTTAAAAACTTGCTCAGATTATACATATCAAATATGGCAACATAAAGGGAGCGGCATTGCAAGGAGAACTTACCATATTGTACACTGCAAAAATGAAAGGAAATGTAGAATTATTGGAGTTAAATCCAAACATAATCATCAACTACCATCTATTTGAAAAATTGCTCAGATTATACATATTAAATATGGCAACGTAAAGGGTGCGGCATCGCAAGCAGAACTTACCATATTGTACACTGCAATAATGGAAAGAAAATGTAAAATTATTGGACTTAAATCCGGATGTAATCATAAACTACCGTCTATTGGAAAACTTGCTTAGATAATGCATATTAAATATGGCAATGTAAAGGGCGCGACATTGCAAGCTGAACTTACCATATTGTACACTGCAAAAATGAAAAAAATGTAAAATTATTGGACTAAATACAAATGTAATCATCAACTACCATATATTTAAAAACTTGCTCATATTATACATATTATATATGGTAATATAAAAAGCGCGACATCGCAAGCAGAACTTACCATATTTTACACTACAAAAATGTAAAGAAAATGTAAAATTATTGGACTTAAATCCAAATATAATCATCAAATACTATCTATTTAAAAACTTGCTCAAATTATACATATCAAATATGACAACATAAAGGGAGCGGCAGTGCAAGGAGAACTTACCATATTGTACACTGCAAAAATGAAACAAAATGTAAAATTATTGAGTTAAATCCAAACATAATCGTCAACTACCATCTATTTGAAAAATTGCTCCGATTATACATATTAAATATGGAAACGTAAAGGGTGCGGCATCGCAAGCAGAACTTACCATATTGTACACTGCAATAATGGAAAGAAAATGTAAAATTATTGGACTTAAATCCGGACATAATCATCAATTACCGTCTATTTAAAAATTTGCTTAGATAATGCATATTAAATATGGCAACATAAAGGGCGCGACATTGCATGCTGAACTTACCATATTGTACACTGCACAAATGAAGAAAATGTAAAATTACTGGACTAAATCCAAACGTAATCATCAACTACCATATGTTTAAAAACTTGCTCATATTATACATATTATATATGGTAATATAAAAGGCGCGACATCGCATGCAGAACTTACCACATTTTACACTGCAAAATTGGAAAGAAAATGTAAAATTATTGGACTTAAATCCAAATATAATCATCAAATACTATATATTTAAAAACTTGCTCAGATTATACATATCAAATATGGCAACATAAAGGGAGCGGCATTGCAAGGAGAACTTACCATATTGTACACTGCAAAAATGAAAGGAAATGTAGAATTATTGGAGTTAAATCCAAACATAATCATCAACTACCATCTATTTGAAAAATTGCTCAGATTATACATATTAAATATGGCAACGTAAAGGGTGCGGCATCGCAAGCAGAACTTACCATATTGTACACTGCAATAATGGAAAGGAAATGTAAAATTATTGGACTGAAATCCGGATGTAATCATAAACTACCGTCTATTGGAAAACTTGCTTAGATAATGCATATTAAATATGGCAATGTAAAGGGCGCGACATTGCAAGCTGAACTTACCATATTGTACACTGCAAAAATGAAAAAAATGTAAAATTATTGGACTAAATACAAATGTAATCATCAACTACCATATATTTAAAAACTTGCTCATATTATACATATTATATATGGTAATATAAAAGGCGCGACATCGCAAGAAGAACTTATCATATTTTACACTGCAAAAATGGAAAGAAAATGTAAAATTATTGGACTTAAATCCAAATATAATCATCAAATACTATCTATTTAAAATCTTGCTCAGATTATACATATCAAATATGGTAACATAAAGGGAGCGGCATTGCAAGGAGAACTTACCATATTGTACACTGCAAAAATGGAAAGAAAATGTACAATTATTGGAGTTAAATCCAAACATAATCATCAACTACCATCTATTTGAAAAATTGTTCAGATTATAAATATTAAATATGGCAACGTAAAGGGTGCGGCATCGCAAGCAGAACTTACCATATTGTACACTGCAATAATGGAAAGGAAATGTAAAATTATTGGACTGAAATCCGGATGTAATCATAAACTACCGTCTATTGGAAAACTTGCTTAGATAATGCATACTAAATATGGCAATGTAAAGGGCGCGACATTGCAAGCTGAACTTACCATATTGTACACTGCAAAAATGAAAAAAATGTAAAATTATTGGACTAAATACAAATGTAATCATCAACTACCATATATTTAAAAACTTGCTCATATTATACATATTATATATGGTAATATAAAAGGCGCGACATCGCAAGCAGAACTTACCATATTTTACACTGCAAAAATGGAAAGAAAATGTAAAATTATTGGACTTAAATCTAAATATAATCATCAAATACTATCTATTTAAAAACTTGCTCATATTATACATATCAAATATGGTAACATAAAGGGAGCGGCATTGCAATAAGAACTTACCATATTGTACAGTGCAAAAACAGAAAGGAAATGTAAAATTATTGGAGTTAAATCCAAACATAATCATCAACTATCATCTATTTGAAAAATTGCTCAGATTATACATATTAAATATGGCAACGTAAAGGGTGCGGCATCGCATGCAGAACTTACCATATTGTACACTGCAATAATGGAAAAAATTTAAAATTATTGGACTTAAATCCGGACGTAATCATAAACTACCGTCGATTTGAAAACTTGATTAGATAATGCATATTAAATATGGCAACATAAAGGGCGCGACATGGCAAGCTGAACTTACCATATTGTACAATGCAAAAATAAAAAAATGTAAAATTATTGGACTAAATCCAAACGTAATCATCAACTACCATATATTTAAAAACTTGCTCATATTATACATATTATATATGGTAATATAAAAGGCGCGACATCATCGCAAGCTGAACTTACCATATTCTACACTGCAAAAATAGAAACAAAATGTAAAATTATTGCACTTAAATCCAAACATAATCATCAAATACTATCTATTTAAAAACTTGCTCAAATTATACATATCAAATATGGCAGCATAAAGGGAGCGGCATTGCAAGGAGAACATACCATATTGTACACTGCAAAAATGGAAAGGAAATATAAAATTATTGGACTTAAATCCGAACATAATCATCAGCTATCATCTATTTGAAAACTTGGTCAGATTATACATATTAAATATGGCAACATAAAGGGTGCGGCATCGCAAGCAGAACTTACCATATTGTACAATGCAATAATGGAAAGAAAATGTAAAATTATTGGACTTAAATCCGGACGTAATCATAAACTGCCGTCTATTTGAAAACTTGCTTAGATAATGCATATTAAATATGGCAACATAAAGGGCGCGACGTAGCAAGCTGCACTTACCATATTGTACACTGCAAAAATGAAAAAAATGAAAAATTATTGGACTAAATCCAAACGTAATCATCTACTACCATATATTTAAAAACTTGCTCATATTATACATATTATATATGGTAATATAAAAGGCGCGACATCGCAAGGAGAACTTACCATATTTTACACTACAAAAATGGAAAGAAAATGTAAAATTATTGGACTTAAATCCAAATATAATCATCAACTATTATCTATTTAAAAACTTGCTCAGATTATACATATTAAATGTGGCAACATAATGGGAGCGGCATTGCAAGCAGAACTTACCATATTGTACACTGCAAAAATGGAAAGGAAATGTAAAATTATTGGACTTAAATCCGAACATAATCATCAACTATCATCTATTTGAAAACTTTGTCAGATTATACATATTAAATATGGCAACATAAAGGGCGCGACATCGCAAGCAGAACTTACTGTATTGTACACTACAAAAATAAAAAAAAATAAAATTGTTTGACTTTAATCTAAACGTAATCATATACGCCAGTTTTGCAAGTATACTGGCAAATTCCTTTTGACCATGAAGAAGGAAATGATGGGCAAGCAATGGTTGAAGGGGCAAATCCCAAGCAGCATCAATCGTTGAAAACTATACGGTATGCTAGCCTTTGTAGTTAATTTGCTAAGGTTGCAAAGGATGCTTGCGCAAATGAAAAAACTACAGTGCTTTCAGGCCAAAAAACTCTAAAAGACAGAAGACAACACAAACTGAAGAAAGTAGCCAAAATGCATCTATGGATGTGAATGACCCTCCAGCTTCGAAGCCAAAGGGAAGGCCGGTTTCAACAAGAATAAAGTCAGGTTTTAATCTCAACAGGCTTGCTAAGAAATGAGAATAAGAGAAGAAAGCATGTAATAGTGGGCTGCTCTAATTTATTAACTATGCTATGCAGGCTGCAATGTAACATGTATGCACTGCAAAAAAATATATATTAGATTACACACTATGTTCAGTTTAATTTTTAGTTATGTTGTTATGGATTTGATTGAATGGTACGTGAACAAAAAAGTTCAATGAAAAGGTAACAACTAATATGTTTGTGAATTGCTTACATTGTCATCACTTGATCACTTGGCGCCATGGTACTACATTAGATAAGTAGTTGAGCATGGTGGACATGTACTTGACTCTAATGTCAGGGAAATCATCTTCACTGAACAAACTCAGTCATATCTAAACAAACTCAGTAAAAAACATATCAACTTGGGTGGGTGAACAACAAAAAATCATAGGCGGTTTCCATAAAAAAAGAGAGAAGGAAAAAGTAGAAATGTAAGTGCTTACATTATTGTCTGCTTGGGAGCATCAATGTACAGCAGCTAGTAGCTGTTGATGTCTACACGTGACTCGGAATAATTGAGTGCCCACATCTTCTTGATTACATTCATGATCCTGGTTGTTGCTTGTAGTAGATCAGTATCATCTTCTTCCCTCAGTGAGTCAAGGACTTCAAAACGTTGAGCCCCCAGATCAAGACAAAGAAGGAACCAGTGTACACCTTCATTGTCAAATGAACTATTTTGTAGAACAGGGAACATGATCTTTCACATGAGGGCAATTCATCACATGCAAAAAAAAGGAAATCAGAATAATGAAAAATAAAAAGAACTTGGGTGTGTAAGATAGGATGAAGTAAAACATGATAAGAAACACAAGCATGAAATAGTTGAGACTCACCATGTTGAAGTGGTCAAGACGTTTGGAGAAGCTAAAATTTCTCTTCATTTCAGTCCTATCAAACTCTTCACTCATTGCAAAAGTCTGGTAATGGAAAAAATAAAGAATGATGGTGATTACTTTTTGTGATGTGAAAAACAGGAAAATGTTACTTTGGACACTACTGAGAAATGGAGATAATTACTTTTTGTGATGCGAAAATAGGAAAATGTTACTTTGTACACTACAGAGAAATGAAGATAATTACTTTTTGTGATATGATTAACAGAAAAATGATAATTTGTACACTACTGATAAATGAAGGTAGTTACTTTTTGCGATGTGAATATAATGAAAATGTTACTTCCTGCATGAGCATAAAAATTTCATGGACAAAAAGTACATATAAAAAAAGCAATAAATAAGAACTATTTTTTATTTATGATTGAAAACAATGCAAGTTACTTTCTGTGTCATATAAAGCACTGATAAGTTACTTTGTAACATAACAAACATCTAATGAAAAGTGCAAAAACATAGC
The DNA here is from genome assembly GCA_033239725.1 of Echinochloa phyllopogon. Lineage (NCBI taxonomy): Eukaryota > Viridiplantae > Streptophyta > Magnoliopsida > Poales > Poaceae > Echinochloa > Echinochloa phyllopogon. The sequence continues at coordinate 29,932,931 of BTCW01000014.1, read as the reverse complement.
AACAATCTCAGTGGGAAACTATACAAAAAGAGAAAAACAGAATGAAAACTACAAAACCAACACCAATATAGATTCAATGAGTAGAAAATATAGATAAAAGTTACTTAGATATCCATAACTTGAATGAAAAAACACAACTTACAGCAATTATGTGTGACAATATAAGTTTCATTTTGCGGTTTTGCTGTTCTCTCATTATATGCAGGATGCAATCAGCTGTGTGATTAGAGAGGCAGCCTCTTGGCTTCAATGAATCAGCAAAGTCACCAAAAGTGGTGTTGATAGCACCATAATTTAGAATCAGATCGCTGAAAAAACAAAAAAGGTGAAAAACTGTGAGTAATTAAAATGTAAAAATTGTTCAAGGATTCGGGTAATATTTAGATTTCGCATATATATACAAAGAACAAAACATAAATCATGAGCTGAACTAGTACATTGAGTAACTTATAAACTGTTGAACGATAGAATATGGAATATAGCAAAGGTACTGAAAAATACAGCTAGAAAGACTTGGACATACTTGTTTTTCTTTGTTTTCCTTGAATGACCATATTGGGTAATCTTCTGGTAAGTGTCACATTCATGTTTAAGGATGTTGAAAGATAGCTTGGCTGAATAGTTGATGTAAGGTGACCTTTTAGATGGACATGGTTTGGAAACCCTCTTGTGTCGAACATGGGGGACGGGTGTGATTCCTTCAGGCAGTGTTCCTAGAGCTTCATTTGTTTGTACACTACCAGAAGGCTGAGCTTGGGAAAGATTGGCTTGCCAAAGGTCAGCTTTGAGGCAAGCTTCATCATTCCTTCATCTGAAATGTAACCATCTTGGCTTTGAGAGTCAACACCGATTGTGTTGCTAGCCAAGCCATCTTCTTGTGTCTCTGAACCAATAATGATAAAGGTTGTTTTGTCTACAGCTTCTTGACTTTGAGATTCAACTGTTACTACTTCAGCAACATCATCATCGTCATTTGCTTCTTTGCATGACTTGCTAGCAGTAGGAGCTTGAGTTTGACATTTAGATGAGGGAGGCTTGCTTCTTTTATCATCAGAATTAGAAGGTAGTGGGGGTAGCTGCAGCGTCCTTCTGAACCGCATACTTGGGGCTAATCTGACTAGGAATTCCTTCTTGACTCGTTATCTCTTGTGATAGATTATCTATCCCCAAGTCAAAGCTAGGTGGCTCAAAAGAAAGTGATGCAATACTCTTGTGCTTTTCAGCATCGGTGGAGCTTGGGTGCAGTGGAGTTGAGTCATAGTTGACTTTGCTGCCAGATGCAATGCTGCTGAATGAAAGAATATGGCCCCATTTCTCAGTGGAAGTATCAACAGTATGATGAGTTAGCTTGTTGCCTTCATCTTCATCTTGTTGTGCATTCCATGTACTTTCTAAAATATCCAACTCGGTCCTTGCTATCTTACTTCTTGGTTCTTTTTCACTGTGATCAGATTCTTTTCTCTTGTGCAGATTGTTGTTTGCAGCTCTTATCTTTGATATTGTAGCTTGTAATTGAGTCCTAGCTTCTTCAGGGGTTCCATAATCTTGTGACACAAACTTGTCCACGCAGTCCAAATCCATGATGACTAGACTTTTTGTAACTGAAAAACAAATAGCAAAAAGTAATAAGTAAAAGCAAACTGAATAAATAGTGTGAAAAAATGATAAATAAAAGAAAAAACTAATAATAGTGATGATAGCTGAGAACAGTTTATCAGAACATTGTAGATATGTGCATCTAGAAAAAACTATTGTTGGACACAGATAAAAAAACATGGATATTCTTAGAAAAAATCACCTGCATCAACTTCTTGCTGGGAAGATGAAGCATTCTGCAGTTGGGTAGGGGTAGCAAGACTGATGAAGCTGCTAGAGAATGATGGTTGAGAAGTGTCTTCAGAAGTTGGTACAATTTCATCATTGATAGCATGAATAACCTTTTGCTTTTCACCAAATTGCTCGACAATGTTATCCACTTGGTTATGAACTGAAAAAAATCATAGATTGAAAACTTCATTTTTGCATTTTGACCAAACATATAGATATCATAAAACTGAAAATAACTAAACACAAAAAGTAATTATGTAACAAAAAGCAAAAAATAAAAAGACGACGAATAAGATGCGACATTCATTCGGGATCCACCAGACCGGGCATTACAGGGTTCTGCATGCTAAAATCATCATCAGGTGTGCAAAAAAAGTGCAATGCAAAAATCCTGACAACTTCAACCCACAAACCACAAACCACTCGCTGGATTTCCATTGGATCAAAAATAGACTTCAGCAGCAAAAATAAAAAAATTACTTGTGGTGTTATATAACTATGTATAAGTTACTTCCTAATGCATAGATATATAGACAAGTTACTTATTCAGTAGCAAAAAAAGAAATTGAACAATTTTATATAAAAAATATTACCTAATTAATAAACAAAGTTACTTTCTAATTAAATAAATAGTACAGTAAAGAAAGAGTGTTGACAAAAAATAAAGATATTTCCAAGGCAAATATTTACTTGACTACAATCATTAACATAATTTTCACTATATATATCTGCATGGGCAGTATCAATGTTTCCAGATTGTGGAATAGAATCTAACTTCCCTCCTGCATATGAAGAAAAATATTGGTTATGGTAGCCACAGAATGCATTGTTTAGGACATCACATAAGTTGTTGAATTACTAACCGTCAGATATTTGATCAAATACATGACACGGAGCAGAGGGGTTTGGATGCACATTGTCAACATGTTGTTGTTCATCTTCTGCATATTCAGATAACAAAAAAACATAAAGTTAAATAAATTGACAAGAGAATATTAACAAGTTACTTCTAAACATGACACCCGATTCAATCAGATTACTACTAGTGTTCAAGTACTAACCTTCAGAAGTTTGAGCAAAACCATGACTTCGAGCAGCGGGTTTGGAATGCACATTGTCAACATCATGCTGTTGTTCATCTTCTGCATGCCCAGATAACATAACATATAGTTAAATAAAAAACCAAAAATCTAACAGTTTTGATAAGATATTGGATAAAAAAGAGATAAATTAAGAAAAAAGATGAAATTCAACAGCAACTAATGTTACTAATGTTACTGAAACAAACCCAGTAAATAAAGTCATGACTAAACTGTCTAAAAACATGAAAACAGTCTTAAACAGAAAATTAAAAGTACTACAACACTATGACAACCCACGACACTCCTATCTATGATTTCTTCACTCCTTAGATTTTCGGCCCATTGTCTTCATCATCACTTGAGGACTCAGTAACCCAATACAAAGGACTCGACTCTTTATGTTGATGAACACTGTCATGACCTTGTCCAGCTTCTTCTTCTTCAACATCTTCTGAATCACCATTGCCTTCTTCCTCATAGCGTTCCTCCTCTGTGTCATGATCATCATATTCTATATCTTCATCGTCCTCTTCCATGTTAGTATCTTCTTGTGTAGCTACATCTTCTTCTTCATCAGTTTCCAATCCTCCTATGTGCTGATAAGAGTTGGGAGGGGCTGGATGATACATGTCTTCCAAAAACTTAGACACCAACTTTGAAAAAATAGAGCACATTTGTTGCACAACCCTTTTTTGCTTTTAATCGTTCCTGTAGCAAAAAAATATCAAAAAATCTAATACATCAGTAAAAGAGGCAAAACAGTTAATTTATGAAACATATAAAAACTGCAAAGTTACTTTCTAAGTTTCTTAAACATTACAAAGTAACTTTCTGTATGATATGAAAACAAATAAGTTACTTCCAAGCATGCTATTTATCAAATTAAACTTATACGAATAAGTACTAAAAATGAAGTAGTATAAAATTAAGATAATAACATCATTCATAAACAGTACTAAAATTGAAGTAGTATTTCCAAAAATAAGCTAGTGTACAGTTCATCAGCTCATAACAGACACAAATAAACTGAAGTAACTTCAGCCTTAAAAAAGAAATGGAAAAAAGGTTGTGAAAAGGACCACAACATGTCATTGAAAACAAATTATGGGTCTCATTACAACTATATAGCCAGATGAAGCAATCAACACTAGCCTATCTGAACAGAGAACCAAATTAGCACCATAAGAAAAGGTCAAATAGGGACCAAGTCGCACTTGCAGACTGCAGTTTCACTGGACAGCATGTGTCCTTATTTTCTATCTAACAAATATGCCCAAAACAGCATTAACCAAAGGTACAATAATGTACAAACGTCAAACAATGGAAGAAAAAGATGCATTCAGATAACACCAATCTGATGTTAAAAAGAATAACACCACTAAATGTACCTGTTGACCAAAGTGGTGAGGAACATGATTGTTAATAAAACCATCCAGTGGGATATGGTGTCCCAAGAACATGTTATCTTGCCCAACGAACTCTGACTTCAACTGAAACAATAGAAAAACAAGCAAACAAGACTTAGCTTGTAACCATTAATAATAATAATACCATTCCAAAAAATTGACTACAAGTTAAGAGTAACTACTAACCTGTAACCAAAGCTTCCATCAGGTTTGGTATCTTTATCAATTGCTTCTCTTACAAGTTTTGTTGTCCAAACAGTAACATGACATCCTCTTGTGGAGATCCTCTTGAAACCAGTGTTCAATGATGTCACACCCCAAAATTTTTGGATTTTGGGATGTGATTTGTTAGCATAATTAATACAATGATTTTCTCAATATTCTAAAATTTTTCAAGCTTTATATAATTAGTAGGGAATTTAGTATAGGAAAATACTATTTTTAAATTAAATTATAACAATGTAGGTTTAATGTTGAGTGCCTTGCATTCATGCCAGCTTGCATTTAATGGCTTTATGTGTGTTAAGTTTTCAAAAATGCGTATAGAAGCCTAATGGGAATTTTTCCGGATTTTTCTAAAATTTATTCCTAATTTCCTAAAGCATATTCTAATTTTTGGGATGAGCTAAATTCTTTTTCATGAGCTCCAAATATTTTATTTGGGTTCCTCTATCCAACTCTATCTCTGGAATTTTTCCTAGGATTTTTAGAATTTTCAGAATATTTTCATGGTTTTAATATCAATTCTAGACTTATATGGAATTATTTTATAACCAGGAAAATAATTATTCCGAAAATTAAAATCACCCTAAATCTTAGTAGACCAGCCTTGGCCCAAAGTTGACCCGATTTTAGGCCAAATCCATCCCATCACTTTATTGGGCCAAATTTTAAAGCCCATTCGCATTGGAATGGGGCAAACCACCTTTAGTCCGGGAGAAGTCTATGTAACCCCCCACCTATATATAAGCCACCTCTCCTCTGGAAAAGTCACATGGGCCACTTTGTTTGGGATTCCCTAAGCTAGTCTTCTTCCACCATATCTTCCACTACTACCCATTCTTCATCTCGTCGTCGCGCCAAGCCTTCTGTCGTTTTTTACGTCAAGATTTTCAGTAAGACCCTCAGCGAATCTTGTAATTTTCTACCATATTGGTTTAGTCTATACTCTTTCGTGGAAAAGCCCCTGCCTTTTTGCGCGTTACCCTCGGGTTCTTATATGAAACTGCGTATAGGTCTTCTGTTTTTCACAAATAGGTCCCTGGAAGTTTTTAAACCTTGCCAGCAACCACCCGAACCTTAGAAACACCGTAACTTTCTCGTTTTAGCTCCGATTAGCGTGATTCTTGCGCTCACGTGTTTGTAGCAAAGCGTAGATTAGTTTTAAAACCTTCTTTTGTTCTCTTTCTACTGTTTGGTGTACTATTTTAATAGAATAATATTTATTTGCATGTATTGGCTTGCGTGGATGCTTGTGTGGTGATTCGTGTCCAGTCGGTGAGCCTTTTGCGTTGGACTTCGAGTACGAGGAGGGTTTCCAGGAGGACCAGCAGCGGCAGCATTTTGAGGAAGGCAAGTTAAAGCACGGACAATCCTTGCTACCTACACAATTTATAATAAATTATTTCATACATGCATGTGTCTAAATTGATATACCTTTAAGGTTGTACCTAGTTTTGATTATCCTGTCCTATGATTACCTTGGGTTTATGCATATGGGTAGATCTTTGCTATGCGCAACTACTATCACCATTATTTAACTGTTAATTTTGACTTAATGTTTCACTTTAACTTTAATGATAAAACTTGCTTTTTAGCAACTTGGTTTAGGGAGCTAGAGCATGTGCTTTGTGCTTTGTTCTAGTGTCTCTCCGTAAGGTCCGGTTCTTAAAGCGGCAACCCAGGAGCCTGTCGCCACCGCTAGAACTATTATGCCTCTGGTCATGGTCAAGTAGCATGTACGTCTCTAGCTTGTCAGTGGTTACCGATGGGGCCGACGGCGTTATGGGAAACATGGGTGAGAGTATGTCTTGATCCACCGAGGATGGGAGATCCGTCGGCTATGCCCCCGTGAGGCACAGTCCCGTGCTGGGAGTCCCTACGATGGGGAACTCCACACATTGCGCATTGTTGGGTGCGATGCCCGCGCTCTGGACACCATTGACCACCCTATGGTGTGACTCTTTAGGCCTACGTCAATCTCGGTGCCTGGGCCATGCTAACTATGCTGTACCATAATCGGCCACTGTCTTGTTAGGGTGTCTTTTGAAAAGCCTCGTAGCATCCCTATGCAGTCACACCTCGGAAGTGTTGACGTGCATGGTTGGGTTTAATGTTCTTTTGAGCTTTTACGCGACTGGTGGATAAAGGGCGAAACCTCTGCAGTGTAAAATCTGTCATGATAGCCTTGCTCAGGGTCATGAGCGGCCTGGATCCTTTTTTATTAGAAGATGATGTTTATTTATGCTTAATGTCACTTATACTTTATTAATTGGGTTATAACTGGGTTCTATTCACTTGTAGAAACTTGGATATTGTTAAAATGAACCAACTAAAAATGCTAATACAGTTCAGCCTTGTCTAGCCTTACTTTTAGCCTTCATACACCCGTGCTATACTTGCTAAGTAATTGTTTTACTTACACTTGTCATTTATTCAACAAAATCTCGGATGGGTAACAGATGGAGTAAATGAGTCTGCTGCTACTGAGTTTCTTGAGGATCTTCTATACTTCTGAGCTGTGGTCAACCAGTCGGTGTCCCTGTGGACTTGAGGCTCTACACGTCGAGAGAGTTAGACTTCCGCTATGTTTTATTTAGGTAAACACTGATGTAAACTATTTTATTCAAGCATATGTACTCTGATTTTCATATTTGTAAGTTGTATGTGTTATGTGGACATCCTAGGCACACATATGGCAACATTCGGGTTTCTGTGTAAATCCGGGTGTGACAGATTGGTATCAGAGCCATGCTGACTGTAGGGCCGCAGCCTAGATAGTACTGGTCATCCATTAAGGTTCATTTTGCCATATAACCCTTTCTTTCGCTATCCTTGAAATTTCATCGCTAAATAAATGCTACCCTTGAGCATTCTCCTCTCCTTGATAAATTTATATATCGATCAATATATCCTTGAAAGTTTTATCCTCTCCTTGATAATTACCTCTCACCGTTGACTTCTGACATTTACCTCTACCTTGTTTGATATATTGTTGATCTTCAATCCTCTCATATTCTAACTCCTTGGTGCTTGCTTAACCTTGAATATTTTATTTCTCACCTTGAAATTTGTTATTACTATTGTGAGTATCCTTGTTTACTTATCCCCACCTTGACATTATTTTCAAATTAGTCTACTTGCCTTATTTCACCCCTCCTTGCCCTCTAGTATTGTCACTTTGGATTTATTCCTTGGTTTTAAATTTCAAAGTGTCCCTTCTACTCTTCCTCTTTACTCTCAAACACTCATATTGCCTGTATCGCCCTATGCATGCCCAAGTTAATTTGAAGAATGAAGATACGAGTATACTACAAGAGGCCAAGTCTGTGCAACATAGGACTACAAGACGACATCAAACTCATTGTCACTACAACTAAGAAGTTGGGATCAAGCTGAAGGATGCCTATATCAAGAACGTTGAAGATTTGTCTATTCCTAGTAGGATTCCCTAAACCCTTACTAACAACGTTTAGTATCGTTTTATGCTTAAGTGGTTAACTTTGGTTGAGTATGCTTGTAATGCCTGTCCTTATGCCTTTGATTGATTTGGTCCTTCGTGATCATTGTTGGTGTATTGTGGGCCTTCTATTCACAATGATATTAGTTGCTTAGCTGGGTTTCTTCTTTTGTTCCTTCCACCACCTTGCCATCTTTCTGTCTTTCTTCCTAATCAAATGGAGCATCTTAGAAGAGGAAGTTGAAGGCAACACCAACATCAAGGATAAGCATCTACAACCATCAACACATAAAGCAAGTCGAAGTAACGAGGGACCTACTCAAGCTTCTTTGCCACCGTACTGCTTGCAATTCTCCCATCTACTCCTCTCCAAAGACGAGCCTAGTAACAACAAAGATGAAGATCAAGGAATCTACACGGTTCAACAACAAAAAAAAGATGAATATCTACTTGCCTTGCAATGACAGTCTTGTTTTGTTTCTCCTCCTTGCTTCTCCTTTCTTAGAATCTCGGGACGAGATTCCTATTAAGGGGGTAGTTTGTCACACCCCAAAATTTTTGGATGTGATTTGTTAGCATAATTAATACAATGATTTTCTTAATTTTCTAAAAAATTTCAAACTTTATATAATTAGCAGGGAATTTAGTACAAGAAAATATTGTTTTTAAATTAAATTATAACAATGTAGGTTTAATGTTGAATGCCTTGCATTCATGCCAGCTTGTATTTAATGGCTTTATGTGTGTTAAGTTTTCAAAAATGCGTCTAGAAGCCTAATGGGAATTTTTCCGGATTTTTCTAAAATTTATTCCTAATTTCCTAGAGCATATTCTAATTTTTGGGATGAGCTAAAATCTTTTTCATGAGCTCCAAATATTTTATTTGGGTTCCTCATATCCAACTCTATCTCTGGAATTTTACCTAGGATTTTTAGAATTTTTAGAATATTTTCATGGTTTTAATATTAATTCTGGACTTATCTGGAATTATTTTATAACCAGGAAAATAATTATTCCGAAAATTAAAATCACCCTAAATCTTAGTAGACCAGCCTTGGCCCAAAGTTGACCCGATTTTAGGCCAAATCCATCCCATCACTTTATTGGGCCAAATTTCAAAGCTCATTTGCATTGGAATGGGGCAAACCACCTTTAGTCCCATATTGCTAATGAACCTGGAAGTGAGAGGTTTTCTCCCAATATATATGAGCCACATCTCCTCTGGAAAAGTCACACCATCGACTCCTTTACAGGGAGGCCCCTTTGTTTGGGATTCCCTAAGGTAGTCTTCTTCCACCATATCTTCCACTACTGCCCATTCTTCATCTCGTCGTCGCGCCGAGCCTTCCGTCGTTTTTGACCTCAAGATTTTCAGTAAGACCCTCAGCGAATCTTGTAATTTTCTACCATATTCGTTTAGTCTATACTCTTTCATGGAAAAGCCCCTGCCTTTTTGCGCGTTAGTCCTTGGGTTCTGTCGACGATTTATGTCGAGCACGTCTGTCTGGGGGTATCCCAGGTTGTAGATTAGTGGGTCTCGCCGAGTTCTAGGAACGACAGTGCACGAACAACACAAAGATTTAGACAGGTTCGGGCCGCGAGTAGCGTAATACCCTACATCCTGTATGCTTGATTGTATTGTATGTGAGTTGACTTCTATTGAGGGGGTCCCTGCTCCTCCTTATATACTCGGGGAGTAGAATTACAAACTGATTACAAAGACTATCTTGAATACGAGTAGTTCTACAACTTGACTACAACGTCCTATGCCTTATCTGGATAGTACAAAGTAGTCGGGTCATAACTCTCCATATCGAGTAGTTTAATTCCTTAGACTAGTGGCCCTAGGGATCCTGGCCCCACAAGCCCCCGAGCATCTTGTGCCTTTGCTTCAACTCTTGAATCTTCTTAACATCTTAGAGTAGTCAGAGATAAGCCCAAGACGCTCAAATCTCTTTCTGACGAGTAGTTTCATTAGAGCACATTTTTTGATGCACCCAATAAATGTAGCCCCCGAGCCTCCGAGTACTCGTTAAGCAGTCATAGGTTCAGGAGACTAATCTTGAATTCCACCTGGGTAGTCTAATGGCGCGCATCGAGTGGATGTACCCATCGAACTTTGAGTAGCTTTATCAAAACTTAGTTAAAGGTCTTGGATAACGTGAAACCATCGAGCTTTCAAGTAGTTTTGATAAAACTATTCAAAGGTCTTGGATAAAGCATAATAGGCTTAAGAGAAATTGTATCCTTCAAATGCAGCTCCCGAATCCACGAGTACTTCTAAGTAGTCGTTGGATCGAGTACTGCCTCCCTTATTTACTCCAATCCATGAATCCCAATACTTATTTGATGATTATTTTCATAACAATCAGTATGCTTTTTCGAGCATATACGCTAGCATAACAACTTTCGAGTTGTCTTCAAATGCAAGAATTACGAGTGGTTTTGTTAAAACCAGTCAAAGATCTTTTTCCACTATTTTCCGCCTTAAATTTCGGAAGGAAATCAAATCCCAGATTATCCATTAGCAGCCCCCGAGCTTTGAATCAAAAGAATATCTTTTGATTTGAAGATCTGATTAATCGCTAGGATTCTGTTTGTAATGTAACCTGAAATTTACGCCGGGAAAAACTAGCCAGACCATCCCCTGTAACGGAATGCGATACGCCGTTGATACTGTTCAAAACAGTAACCCTAACCGAAAGTTATAAATCTAACGTGAGACCTTCCTTTGCTTCGTTAACCTTGAGCGCAGCGCTATAGCTTTTTGCCTCCTCATCGTAGCTTCCTTGTCATTTAGGACTTTCTGTGCTTGCTCCTCTTGTGAATGCGAGAGAAAAGCAAAGTCTTAACTCATTCTGCAACCATGAGCTTGAAGAAAGCAGGGCCTCTGCTGCTAAGCATGCGGAGAAGAAGGCATCAAGGAAGAGGATCCCTTTGGTTGATCCAAATACAAAGCCACATTGCAAGACTCATCCTTCTCCTGCTGATGCTTGGAAGTATTGCAGCGCGAAGGAAGGAGACCTTCATGACCCGGTGGAGCAAGGTTTGCTATTATCCCAGGAAACTCTGGAGTGGAGGGCTTGCTTCAATGCATAGTTTCCCACTGGAAACACAAATGAAATTCCTTTGTTTGTGAGCGCGGAGTAGGTCTTCCAATCTCCTTTTTCCGCGAGCTCCTTGATTTTTACAAACTCCAACTTCATCATCTGAATCCTAATGGGATTTTGAATATCGCTGTATTTGTGCATGCTTGCGAAACATTCCTTGGCATCAATCCAAATCTCGCTTTATTCCAAACTTTGTATCATGTAAAGCCCCATCCAAATTTCCAGAGGATGGAAGTGGTTGGAGGAGCGGGAATTCAATTTCGCCAAAGAATGAAAGAGCAATGGTTCTCCTTGCCCCTGAAGGAGTCGTGTAGAGACTGGAAGTCTGAGTGGTTCATAATCGGTGAGTAGTCGAAAAACGAGTACTCTTTCTATAGTATTTACAGTCAATGCACATTGTTATATACTAATCTTATTCATGTGTAATTATAATAAAGCAGGGAACCATGGAAAAAGCTGTCCTGTCAAAGATGGATGGTATCCCAGGGATCTATCCAACTGGAACACCAAGCCAACCACTGAAGAGGCCAGGGATGTGCCCGCTTTGCTAAAGCGAGTTCAATCATTGAAGAACAAAGGCTTAACTGGAGTCGGGATATCCTTCAGTTTTCTCAAGAGAAGAATTCAACCACTCCAAGAGCATGTCAATCTTGGATACAAGTATGAGGGAAATACAGATCCTTCGCGCATGGTGCCAGAAGAACTCGCAGATGAGACCGTGCTAATGCGCTTGTCGCGCATGTTTAGCAATGTGCACAACAAGAAGCCATTCATTGCAAAAGAATTTTTTAAAGGCCAATCTCCAAGTTCTGTAAGTGCTCGAAACCTTTAAATTTTAGCCATTTTTAACATGCGTCTCAATAGTGATTCCTCTCATGTAGTCGGCCACTGATTCTGACGGGCCAGTTGGTGGCCTGTCTCCGCAAGATTGGGAGAAATTCGGAAAGAGTTCTTCAGAAAAGTCAGAGCCATCGAATGGGAAAACAGAGGCAATTGCTGACGATGTAGAAAAAATTGAAGTGATATCCGACGAAAAGGCAGCTGACTCGGATGGCCAGCAAGTGAATCTTCAAGGTAAGAGAAGTCTTCATAATGAAATTCGAGTACTTTATTTGTTCCGCCATTTAATTTCGATGTTCTATTTCTGAAAAATAGAGGATATAGACATAGTACCGAAAGTTCCCACAGGGGTAAAACGGAAAAGAACCACTCGGTCTCGATCAGATGCCCCTGTGGGATCATATGTGCCTAGAGCAGAGGAAGGTCAGCGCATCAAGATCTCCAAATTTATCACTGTTGTTCAAAGTTCCTCAACTACAAGTGCCATGGCGAGTGGTACCACGGTGTTGGCGGTCATTACAGCCCAAATCCGACCACCAATACTCGGGAATAAATGAGGTTATATGCAACATTCCATGCACTTAGGTTTTATTTCTAATAAAGTTCCACGAGTTTTGGTGAGTGTGACTTGTGCAGGTACAACTACGACAAATATGTGCTATTGGGGCCGGAAATGACCAAATTGGCCGAACGACTCCGTTCAGCCGGTTACCCCCCTTAGCCGAGCAGGCCATCGGGAGTCATCCACGTCAACAATGACCAAGCGAACACATCACATGACATGTGGGCGACCGCCAACTCATCCTGGACCATGCCATGACATTCTAGGCCAGATCAACACGAAGTCATGCATCAGGAGGAAGCCTAGGGGGGGTCCACGCACCAGAGGCGGTGCTGGGGAGGCTGGCCACGGGCCAGGCCCAGTTCGGCCGAACTGGGGCCTTCGGCCGAACCGCCCCCAGCACCAGAACCGACTCCAGGGGCTCATCCGGGCCACCCAGAGCAAAGGCGGCGCATCCAAGGGTTCGGCCGAACCCCCTGGTTCGGCCGAACCGACCCTGGCGCCTGAAATCCCAGGGGGTACCCCCCTGGTCCCTTGGCGGCTACTCCAGCCCCAACCGTCCTATGCAACTATAAATAGGACCCCATACCCCCTCTTGTAACACACACCAAGCCAAGGAGCTCATTTCCACTTTCATTCTAGTAGAGTTAGGATAGTTTAGTTGGGAGTTAGAGTTGAGTCGAGCTTTGCCTCGGAGGTTCCGGAGTCGTCTTCAGAAGCTCTGGTAATAGCTCTTGTATCTTTTACTTTTCCTTTTGTAAGACTTTGAGTATCAATATAGTTATCTTTATCACTTTGCCTTTGTCATTTATATCTTGCTTCTACTTTATCCTAGTTGCAAATATATCTTGTTTAGACTATAGTCAGTTATAGTTCTAGTGCTTGTAGTCTTGTTTAAGTCTTTGTCTTGGCTGGTTCTTCGATCTTGCTTGATACTGGAGGTGAATTGTCACCAAGAGTATTGACAAGATTGCTTGCTCTTGCTAGCAGAGTAAGTAGTCGTTGCCTAGTGTAGGAGTGGTTCCTAGACTAGTCAGTGGCCTTAGTTTATTCCCGTCGCAACGGAGGTGGTAGCCGGGAGGTGGTGACAGCCCTTTCGGTCTTCATAGCCCATCACGTTAGTTCCGGTCCGTAGGATTCCCCAGTTGGGAAATAGTGGCACCCCTTCTCATCCCTTTCTATGTGTTCACCGGTTCCCTTGTCCCGAAGCTAAGACATTAGAGCTATCCCAGATCTCCTAGTACTGGCTCTGTAGCCGCTGTATCTCTAAGCTAGAGTGACATAGGTAGATAAAGAATCCAGGAGTCCTCTATCTCTTCTCGTTGTCCTCCCAGCTATCTATCTCTTCTCTCCCTTACCTGAGTATCCCTTGAGCTGTGTGTCCGGTATATCCACTCCTATCCAATACCGTTATCCCCTGTCTTGTCTAGTCGTGTACCCTCCACTGATAGTCTCGAATATCTGTTCACTAGTAATCTTGCCAAAGCTTCCCTGCGGAAATATAAATTACGATACCTCGGGATACTCCCAGGTGAAGTGCTACAGCGGTGATTCTGTGCGCTTGCAGAATATTTCTATATTTTACTAAGCCATAAGGAAAACCACTGAAACACTCCTTACCCCAGTACCAGGATTCTCAATTCTGATATTGGATCGTAAGAAGTGCCAACACACGGGGAGTACAACTAGCTCCAAAGTGGGCGTGCTGAAGTTGAAGAAGTTCAACTTTAAGCCAAAAACCACTGCGCCGACCAAGTAAGTTTGTTAAATCAAGATATCCTTTCAATTGAGCCATAATTCAACTATTGAATCTTGCATTCTTTGTGAAGCATTCTATCTGGCGCACTTGCGCCACAAGAACAATTGAAGAAAGCTGAAGAGACAAAGCGTAATGAAGAAGAAGTCCTCCCTGGCACTGTCGAAGAAAGCAGCGGTGTTACGGGTCTGAACCGATCTCCAGAGAAAGAGCAATCTGAAGTCAATTTGGCTTCAGAAGCAAACCCCGTAGAAACTACAAACTAGGGAGATGCCGAAAGGCCACCGTCAACTGTGGAGGTAAATCGTATAGCCTTTGCTCTGTATATCTCCCAGAATTTATATGAACAATGCTTGTAAAACCCTGAAGGTTGGATTGGAGGTTGGAGAAGTCGCCAACATTGTTGTCAGACAAAGTACTCCACCGCCACAAGAAGAGGCTACGGACAATGAAGCTATGCAGCTGAAGCAACACCTGGCAGCCGCTCTGGTAAGAGGAAAACTTAGTAGAAAATAGTTAATATATTAGTTACTCACTATCATCAAATGCAGGCTTTGGTAGATAAAATGGAGAAGAATAGAGATGCTAGTCTGGAATCTCGAATAAAAGAACTCGAAGAAGATCTTGCGGCTGTCTATGAGGCGCGCGAAAAAGCTCGAGTTGATAATCAGGACTTGGTTTCTCGACTGCACAAGCAACTCGAGGGAATGGGAGATGAAAAATCTCGAATGGATACTCGTAACCGGGCGTTGATCCGAGAGAACAATAGTAACTAAAGCAAGTTCTGTACACTTAATTATTAATTTAGTCATATAAAGTGTAATCATAGATTTGTCTCACCTTTGCAGGATTGAAAAAAGAATTGGTTGAAGAACAGATCACCAGCACATCGTGGTATAACTTGGCGCAATCTAAAACCGATGATTGTGCCCGCTTGGAAAAAGAGCTCGATGACCTAAAAGGAAAATATACCAAGGAGCATCAGATCCGTGTTGACATGGAACAGGCGTGCGCCAGGGCCTTGGCGTGACAAAGCCAAACAACAAGAAGTGGAGGATCTCCAAGCTAAGAAAAAGGCCATAGAAGAAGCGGTGCTCCCCATCATTGATATGGTGACACCGGAGGGTGTTGCTACTACCAACCAGTCTTTATTGGAGCGGATCAGCGCAATGCCTAGACAGATAACTGATTTTTGTAAGAATGCCATGAAGAAGTGTGTGGATCAGCTGCTAGCAATGGTGAAGGCGCACAATCCAGACACCAAACTTGAAGTTGTAGAGCTTCCAGAAGGGATGGAAATCGAAGGTTTCAAGGAATTGGTGAAAGAAACAGAGCCATTCGCAGATACTTTTATTGACTCGTTAGAGTAGATCTGTACTGTAATTTGAACTACTCGTTTCGAATACTCTGTTTTGAATCTGATATGGATATTTGTCCATGTATATAACATCTGATACTTGTTTAAAGTAATCCATTTGGAAATACTACTATGTAAGTAATATTCAATAGTTTGTGCGTATGCAAAGTACTGTGGGTAGTATATTTGTTGAGTGACTACAGTTTAAGTAATCCAGTGGTCGTATAAGGTTCGCAACTAGGAGGAGTTGAATCGAGCCTTGTTAAGGATTAGTAGCCTTGCTAATGCAGGGTGAAAAGTTATGCGTATATGCTGTACTTTTTAGTACTTTAGAGCACCTTTAGGTGATTTTTATAGGAAATGAAGAATGAGTGTAGTTGGTATAACACTGATTCTTGAAGCTTTTGTTGAAAAAAAGCCACAGAGTCAAAAGAAAAGAGATTATCGCCTTCGACCATGTATAGGTGAGGGTAATTCATCCAAGATTTTTAGGTGGTTTGACACCTCTTTTTAAAAGGAAATCCTGGTTTCTTTTGAGCGGGAGTAGAAAACTACTAGGATACCACACGACGGCTATCGCTGTAATGAACATGGTATAATTTTATCTAATGAGATAAAGGATGTCATGACTTTGTAGATGACAGGGAAAAATAACTTTCTTAATTTGAGAACAAGGGTTGTTTTACAACGTCTCAAATACAATGTCCTGTGTTACGGGTAAAATTTGCGGAGATGTTCTATGTTCCATACATTTGGTAATTCTTCTCCCTCTGAGGTTTGCAGCCTGTATGTACCAGGTCCAATGACTTGCTTTACAAGAAAAAGACCTTCCCATCGAGACATAAGTTTGTGCAACCCTTCAGTCTTTTGGATTCGACGTAGTACCAAGTCTCCTATAGTAAAGCATCGAGGTTGAACAAAGCGTTGATGAAAACGACGTAATCCTTGAAGATAACGTGTGTTCTGAATAAGAGCTGCTACTCTAGCTTCTTCGACGCCATCAACATCTTGAGACCTTTCTTGATGAGCGAGTTGTTCATCGTAGTTCTCCAAACGCGGGGCTTCCCATAAAAGATCAGCCGGTAGGACTGCTTCGGAGCCGTAAACCAGGAAATATGGTGATTGGCCAGTGACCCTGCTGGGTTGGGTGCGGAGCCCCCAAAGCACCGCGGGCAACTCTTTTGCCCATTTCCCACCATATTTCTTTAGAGGCTCATACAATCTGGGTTTTAACCCTTGTAGTAGCAAACCGTTTGCTTTTTCCACCTGTCCGTTGGCACGAGGATGAGCAACGGAAGCGTAATGTATCTCAATGGAATATCTATCACAGTAGTCTTTGAATTCTTCGCTGGTGAATACAGAATCGAGGTCTGTGATAATGTTGTGAGGAACCCCAAATCTCTGGACAATACCATCAAAGAATTTGATCAAATTAGCAGCTTTAGCGTTTACTAAAGGCATTGCTTCGATCCACTTGGAAAATTTATCGATGGCTACGACGAGCCACTCGAATCCGCCTGGAGCTTTGGTAAGGGGACCAACGAGATCAAGACCCCAACAAGCGAAAGGCCATGATAGTGGTATAGTGTTGAGGTCGTGTGCTGGAACGTGAGCTTGTCGTGCGAAGAATTGACATCCTTGACACTTTTTGACGATGTCCGCTGCATCGTGCTTGGCTGTTGGCCAGAAGAAACCTGCTCTGTAAGCTTTGCCGACCAATGTTCGTGAGGCAACATGATTACCACACACGCCGCTATGAATTTCTTGTAGTAGAGCTTTTCCTTGGTCAATTGTGATGCATTTCATTAAGACGTTGGCCGAAGCCCCACATCTATAGAGTACATTGTCCACTACTACGTAATTAGCAGCTCGTCGTTGAATGCGTATTTGCTCTGGCTTTTGCTCTGGCAATTTGTGGTCTTTCAAGTACTCAATGAAAGGGGTCATCCAGTTAGTGTCGATTACCATGATCTGAGTTTCTGGCTGGGACTGGGGTTGCATGGTCTCTTCTCGTGTTGGTCCCTTAATGGATGACTGGAGTAGTTCTTGGACGAATATTTCTGCTGGGACGTCGGCTCGCCAAGATCCTAGTTTTGATAGGGCATCTGCGGCGACGTTGTAGTCACGAACGACGTGGTGAAATTCCAGGCCTAAAAAGTTTCTTTCTAATTTACAAACCTCATGAACGTAGGCATCCATTGTCTCTTTATAAGCGTCCCAATCTTTATTAACTTGGTTGATGGCCACCGCCGAATCGCCATAAACAACAAGTCGCTTGATACCGAGTGATGCAGCCAGGCGGAGCCCGTGCAGCATAGCCTCATACTCTGCTTCGTTATTGGTGACCTGAAACAGGATCTGAAGAACATATTTAAGTTGATCTCCTTTAGGAGATATAAGAAGTACGCATGTGCCTCCTCCTTCAAGTTTGAGTGATCCATCAAAATACATGACCCAGTGCTCAGGTCGAGTGGTTGTCGTAGAATTTTGAATTTCTGTCCATTCGACTATGAAGTCAGCAAGAGCCTGGGACTTGACGGCTGTTTGAGATGCAAAGTCAAGGTGGTATGCTCCAATTTCAGCTTTCAATTTGCAGATTCGACCTGTTGCGTCTGGATTATTGAGGATTTCGCCTAGCGGGAATTTAGTTACGACCGTGGTGTGGAAAGCTTGGAAGTAGTGTCGTAGCTTGCGTGATGTGATGAAGACGGCGTAGAGTAGTTTTTGGACTTGAGGATAGCGAATCTTGGACTCGGAGAGTACTTCGCTGATGTAGTAAATTGGCCGTTGTACTGGGAATACATGGCCGTCCTCTTGTCTTTCAACTACTATTACAGTGCTGACCACATGGGTTGTCGCTGCAATGTATAGATATAGATGATCATCTTTCAGAGGCGTTGTGAGTATTGGCGGAGTAGATAGATATGTTTTGAGTTCTTCGAACGCCGTATCTGCTTCATTCATCCAAGAAAACTTATCCTGCTTTTTAAGCAATTTGAAGAAAGGGAGGCCTTTTTCTCCTAATCTTGAGATGAACCTGTTTAAGGCTACGATGCATCCTGTCAGCTACTGGACATCTTTTACGTTCTTCGGTACTCCCATGGCAAGGATTGCTGAAATCTTTGCCGGGTTGGCTTCGATGCCCCTGTTACTGACCATGAACCCCAAAAGTTTCCCTGACGGAACACCAAAGACACATTTGGTTGGGTTAAGTTTCCAACGGAATGTTCTAAGGTTGTCGAATGTCTCTTGAAGGTTGTTGATGAGATGTTCTGACTACCTTGTTTTGACGACTACATCATCAACATATGCCTCTACATTGCGCCCAATTTGTTTGGATAGGCACGTTTTGTATGGCTCGCTGATATGTGGCGCCGACGTTCTTCAATCCGAAAGACATAGTTGTATAGCAGTAAGCGCCGAAGGGAGTGATGAAAGATGTTTTGATCTGATCTTCTTTCTTTAGAGCTATCTAATGGTATCCTGAATAGCAGTCCAGAAAACAGAGCAATGCGCATCATGCCGTGGAGTCGATGACTTGATCAATGCGTGGGAGTCCCATGGGATCTTTTGGACAATGCTTGTTCAAATCTGTGTAGTCGACACACATCCGCCACTCGTTGTTATTTTTCTTCCGAACCAACACTGGATTAGCCAACCACTCGGGGTGGAAGACTTCTTTGATGAAGCCTACAGTGAGTAGTTTGGCGAGTTCTTCTTTTATTGCCTCACATTTATCTTGTGCGAATCGTCGGAGGCGCTGTTTTTTGGGATTTGCGTTCTTGTCAACATTTAGTTTGTGCTCGACAAGTTCTCTAGGAACACCAACGAGCGCGTCTTCCTATTTACAGTCTAAATCTGCCCCTATAAGGGCAGTTTTGGACGGATCGCCCGTTCCAAGATTTACAATGTTGATCTGTACTTCTTCGGAGGGCTTGAAGTTGGCACTTGTTGACTTCTTGCTGGGTACTTCTAGGTCATCTTTCTTCGACTTCTTGGCCAAGGTGAGTACTTCCAGCATCTTGGTAGGGAATTGCGAAGTGGCGGCGAATTCTACTACCTCGACGTCGCAATCATACGATACCTTTAAGTCTCCTTTTAGGGAAAGTACTCCTTTAGGAGCAGACATCTTGAGAACCAAGTATACATAATGCGGATTCGCCATAAATTTGGCGAGGGCTGGTCGCCCAAGAATCGCATGGTATGAGGTCTCGAAGTCAGCAACCTCGAACTTGATGTACTCGGTTCTAAAGTTTTCTTCCATCCCAAAGGTAACTGGTAATGTGACCTGGCCCAGTGCGTTTGCTGCATTGCCTGGGACAATGCCATAGAATGGAGCGTCTTTAGGCTTGAGGTATTTTGTAATGTCTAGGCCCATCTTCTTGAACGTGTTTGCGAAGATGACATTGAGCCCGCTGCCTCCATCAATGAGTACTTTAGTCAGTCTGGCTTGCACCACGACTGGGTTTAAGACCAGAGGGTATCTGCCAGGATTTGCAAAGTTTGTCCACTGGTCTGTTCTGGAGAATGTGATAGGCACTTCTGACCACTTTAGGTATGTTGGGGTGGCAGGTTCTATCACCATGATCTCTCGCAGAGTGAGCTTCTTGGTGCGCTTCGACCGGTTCAGGGTTTCCCCACTGAATAGTACTACTACGACGTTCTCGACATTCGGGAAGTTATTGCTAGGGTCTTCGTCGTCTTTGTCTTCCTTTTTCATGTTGGTTTTTGGAGCATCTGGTGTTTGCTTGTCGAATTTCTGCTTTAGGTGAAAGCATTTCGCCATTGTGTGCTTGCCATTGGGGTGGTAAGGGCAAGGACCGTTCATGACATCTACCGCTGAACGAGTCTTATGACTAGGGCGCTGGACCGCCGTGACTATGTTGTCTGGCTTGCGCTTCCTGTTATCGCGATTGAAGTCCCAATTGTTTGGGCGATCGTTACGTCGGTCGCCATTGTCTTTGTTGTGATTGTTGGTATTGTTATCGCGATGTCTGTCAAAACGCTCCCGCTCGCGATCGTCTTGGTCTGCCCATTCGGCGACAATGCGTCGTAGCTCGCTGATGTTTTCTGGGCGACATCGGTCGAACTCACGGTGTAGTTCTCGAGTGTAGAGACCGTCATGAAAGCAGTCGATTACTTCCCGGATAGAGACATCCACGATTGTAGCTCTTTTATCGAAGAATCTCTTGATGTATTTTCGCAAGGTTTCTCCTTTTCCTTGCTTGCAAGCTGCCAGTTCATAACGGGTTCCGGGCCGAGCCCAGGTTCCCTGGAAGTTGGTGGTGAATTTCGTGGTGAGATCGTCCCAGGAATCAATGGACCCGGGGCGGAGGCCCTCGAGCCATGTTAGGGGCGTAGTATCTAGCATAACGGGGAAGTAACTGACTTTGATGTCGTTGGATCCTCCAGCCATCTGGATGGCTGTAGAGTAAATTCGGAGCCATTGTTCAGCGTCTTGCTTACCCGTGAACTTCTCAATTCCAGTAGGTTTGAACTTGCTTGGCCATTGGATTTCTTTTATGCGCCTGGAAAAGGCTGGAAAGCCGTCATATTTCTCGCTTGGCGATCGATCACTCCGGAAGCTAGAGGTGTTGTGGTCGGAGTCGTATTGTAGTCCACGGTTGTGGTTTTGGGGAGGTCGATCACTGTTATTTGAGGACTCTTGATGTTGGTGGCGATCGTTACGGTGCTCTCCTCGGCGATCGTTGCTGCGTTCTTCGTGACGGTTGTAATGGCGTTCTTGATCGCGTGATCGGTTTCTGTAATTGAGGTGGGGAGGAGGCCCGTAGTTGTGGTCGTAGTCTGCGCGGCGATGGAGTTCCGATTCCATGCGCCGTTGTTGACTCGACTGAATGACAGAGCGAGCATCGCGGTTGTCATTAATGATGTTGCGAAGGTCTCGATCTCGTGGCCTTGCATCGTCTTGGTTGTTACTGCGTCCTCTCCCCTGCTGGTGGTTGCGATCAGCGTCCTGGACACGTCGATGTCCTCCTGTGGTGGCGATTGAAGCTTCATGTGGGGTGGTCTCTCAGCGTCTGGGCATCTGGTGTCTGGAGTGTGGTGGCTAGGATTCGCTTGGTTCGTAACCTTCTGAGCCGTGTCGAGGAGTGAGAGTACTTGTCTGACCGCAGGGGTGTCGGGCATGGCTCTGACGAGTTCTGCTGCGACGGAGATGTTTAATGGCGCATTTTGGGATACTAGCTGATCGCCGACCATATCGAAATCCTGTGTAAGGTTTCGCATGGCGTTGGCGCGTAACGCGGCGTTAAGCCGCCTCTACTTGCGCTTGGCGTTCCTTGCTTGACGCGCGGTCTTTTGCTCCTCTGTTTCTCCGTCAGCAGTGCGTTCCTCTTCAGAAACGTCAGTAATTAGCTCGCGATCGTATTGAGTGCCTTGGTCTTCATTGCCAGCCATGAACACCTGACGGCTTGGGTCTTGATCGTTGAGGACGATCTGAGTGGTTGAAAAGTTATCACTCAAGCTTTCAGTTAGAGTGGTGAGCGATGCGGTCTTGCCGTCTTGGAAGGGGAGTTCTTCCAGTATAACGGCAGCAAGTCTTGAGTCGTTGTCCTGGGAGGTGTCGGCCGGAATCGCTCCGGGCCAGTGAACAACGAGTCCTCCCGGTGTTCTGGTCACGACTAGTCTGGATGGGAGGTGAACGAGTGGTTCCTCCAACACGAACTTGGTGTTGAAGTAAGCGTGATGGTGTAGGCGCGCGACGTTATCAGGAGCATCACTTAGCAGGATGGTGAAGTCATCGTCATTGTCCCTCGATGGCGCTGATGCCGGCTCGAGGTCGTCGGGGTGACTTGGCTTTGAGTGGGACTCCTGGGTCGTCCATGCCTCTGCTTTTGTGGTACGACTCTGTTTGTGCGAGTTCATTGTGTTTGAGAATTCTTTTGGGAGCCGATCTGGGGGGTTGTCCGATGGCGTAGCCAGCTCGGAGTTCCCCGCTTTTTCCGTAACCGGGATCAAGTCGTACCCGGACTCGGCCTGGAGAATCCCGAGTGAATTTGGAGTTGAGATCAGACTCAGAGTAGGAGTCGAGATCGAGTTGGAAGTAGCCGCCGAGTAGGAGCCAGGGTTGTTCGTGAGGTAGCTTGCGAACCTACCATCGCTTTCGGCGACGAAGGTCCATGCGCCGAAAACGAAGGTGGCTCCTTCTTTGACGTCGGCAATCTTGAAGGTAGTGAATCCCATCGTCCCTGATGGTGAGCTTTCGGTGAGAGGCCCCACGGTGGGCGCCAAGTGTCGATGATTTATGTCGAGCATGTCTATCTGGGGGTATCCCAGGGAATAGATTAGTGGGTCTCGCCGAGTTCTAGGAACGACAGTGCACGAACAACACAAAGATTTAGACAGGTTCGGGCCGCGAGTAGCGTAATACCCTACGTCCTGTATGCTTGATTGTATTGTATGTGAGTTGACTTGTATTGAGGGGGTTCCTGCTCCTCCTTATATACTTGGGGAGCAGAGTTACAAACTGATTACAAAGACTACTCGTATCCGACCCGGAAGGTCACATTAAGGTAGTCTATCTTGAATACGAGTAGTTCTACAACTTGACTACAATGTCATATGCCTTATCTAGATAGTACAAAGTAGTCAGGTCATAACTCTCCATATCGAGTAGTTTAATTCCTTAGATGAGTGGCCCTAGGGATCCTGGCCCCACAAGCCCCCGAGCATCTTGTGTCTTTGCTTCAACTCTTGAATCTTCTTAACATCTTAGAGTGCTTGCTTAACCTTGAATATTTTATTTCTCACCTTGAAATTTGTTATTACTATTGTGAGTATCCTTGTTTACTTATCCCCACCTTGACATTATTTTCAAATTAGTCTACTTGCCTTATTTCACCCCTCGTTGCCCTCTAGTATTGTCACTTTGGATTTATTCCTTGGTTTTAAATTTCAAAGTGTCTCTTCTACTCTTCCTCTTTACTCTCAAACACTCATATTGCCTGTATCGCCCTATGCATGCCCAAGTTAATTTGAAGAATGAAGATACGAGTATACTACAAGAGGCCAAGTCTGTGCAACATAAGACTACAAGACGACATCAAACTCATTGCCACTACAACTAAGAAGTTGGGATCAAGCTGAAGGATGCCTATATCAAGAATGTTGAAGATTTGTCTATTCCTAGGAGGATTCCCTAAACCCTTACTAACAACGTTTAGTATCGTTTTATGCTTAAGTGGTTAACTTTGGTTGAGTATGCTTTTAATGCTTGTCCTTATGCCTTTGATTGATTTGGTCCTTCGTGATCATTGTTGGTGTATTGTGGGCCTTCTATTCACAATGATATTAGTTTCTTAGCTGGGTTTCTTCTTTTGTGCCTTCCACTACCTTGCCATCTTTCTTTCTTTCTTCCTAATCAAATGGAGCATCTTAGAAGAGGAAGTTGAAGGCAACACCAACATCAAAGATAAGCATCTACAACCATCAACACATAAAGCAAGTCGAAGTAACGAGGGACCTACTCAAGCTTCTTCACCACCGTACTGCTTGCTATTCTCCCATCTACTCCTCTCCAAAGATGAGCCTAGTAACAACAAAGATGAAGATCAAGGAATCTACACGGTTCAACAACAAAAAAAGATGAATATCTACTTGCCTTGCAATGACAGTCTTGTTTTGTTTCTCCTCCTTGCTTCTCCTCTCTTTGAATCTCGGGACGAGATTCCTATTAAGGGGCGTAGTTTGTCACACCCCAAAATTTTTGGATGTGATTTGTTAGCATAATTAATACAATAATTTTCTTAATTTTCTAAAAAATTTCAAACTTTATATAATTAGCAGGGAATTTAGTACAGGAAAATACTGTTTTTAAATTAAATTATAACAATGTAGGTTTAATGTTGAGTGCCTTGCATTCATGCCAACTTGTATTTAATGGCTTTATGTGTGTTAAGTTTTCAAAAATGCGTCTAGAAGCCTAATGAGAATTTTTTCGGATTTTTCTAAAATTTATTCCTAATTTCCTAGAGCATATTCTAATTTTTGGGATGAGCTAAAATCTTTTTCATGCGCTCCAAATATTTTATTTGGGTTCCTCATATCCAACTCTATCTCTGGAATTTTACCTAGGATTTTTAGAATTTTCAGAATATTTTCATGGTTTTAATATTAATTCTGGACTTATCTGGAATTATTTTATAAACAGGAAAATAATTATTCCAAAAATTAAAATCACCCTAAATCTTAGTAGACCAGCCATGGCCCAAAGTTGACCCGATTTTAGGCCAAATCCATCCCATCACTTTATTGGGCCAAATTTCAAAGCTCATTCGCATTGGAATGGGGCAAACCACCTTTAGTCCCATATTGCTGATGAACCTGGAAATGAGAGGTTTTCTCCCTATATATATGAGCCACATCTCCTCTGGAAAAGTCACACCATCGACTCCTTTACAGGGAGGCCCCTTTGTTTGGGATTCCCTAAGGTAGTCTTCTTCCACCATATCTTCCACTACTGCCCATTCTTCATCTCGTCGTCGCGCCGAGCCTTCCGTCGTTTTTGACCTCAAGTTTTTCAGTAAGACCCTCAGCGAATCTTGTAATTTTCTACCATATTCGTTTAGTCTATACTCTTTCATGGAAAAGCCCCTGCCTTTTTGCGCGTTAGCCCTTGGGTTCTGTCGATGATTTATGTCGAGCACGTCTATCTGGGGGTATCCTAGGGAGTAGATTAGTGGGTCTCACCGAGTTCTAGGAACGACAGTGCACGAACAACACAAAGATTTAGACAGGTTCGGGCCGCGAGTAGCGTAATACCCTACGTCCTGTATGCTTGATTGTATTG
Organism: Echinochloa phyllopogon; assembly: GCA_033239725.1. Taxonomy (NCBI): domain Eukaryota; kingdom Viridiplantae; phylum Streptophyta; class Magnoliopsida; order Poales; family Poaceae; genus Echinochloa; species Echinochloa phyllopogon. The sequence goes on along the minus strand of BTCW01000014.1, from coordinate 29,907,504 downwards.
TATGTGAGTTGACTTGTATTGAGGGGGTCCCTGCTCCTCCTTATATACTCGGGGAGCAGAATTACAAACTGATTACAAAGACTATCTTGAATACGAGTAGTTCTACAACTTGACTACAATGTCATATGCCTTATCTGGATAGTACAAAGTAGTCGGGTCATAACTCTCCATATCGAGTAGTTTAATTCCTTAGATTAGTGGCCCTAGGGATCCTGGCCCCACAAGCGAAGCGTAGATTAGTTTTAAAACCTTCTTTTGTTCTGTTTCTACTGTTTGGTGTACTGTTCTAATAGAATAATATTTGTTTGCATGTATTGGCTTGCATGGATGCTTGTGTGGTGATTCGTGTCCAGTCGGTGAGCCTTTTGCATTGGACTTCGAGTACGAGGAGGGTTTCTAGGAGCAGGACCAGCAGCGGCAGCATTTTGAGGAAGGCAAGTTATAGCACGGACAATCCTTGCTACCTACACACTTTATAATAAATTATTTCATACATGCATGTGTCTAAATTGATATACCTTTAAGGTTGTACCTAGTTTTGATTATCATGTCCTTTGATTACCTTGGGTTTATGCATATGGGTAGATCTTTGCTATGCGCAACTACTATCACCATTATTTAACTGTTAATTTTGACTTAATGGTTCACTTCAACTTTAATGATAAAACTTGCTTTTTAGCAACTTGGTTTACGGAGCTAGAGCATGTGCTTCGTGCTTTGTTCTAGTGTCTCTCCGTAAGGTCCGGTTCTTAAAGTGGCAACCCAGGAGCCTGTCGCCACCGCTAGAACTATTATGGCTCTGGTCTTGGTCAAGTAGCATGTACGTCTCTAGCTTGTCAGTGGTTACCGATGGGGCAGATGACATTATGGGAAACATGGGTGAGAGTATGTCTTGATCCATCGAGGACGGGAGATCCGTCGGCTATGCCCCCGTGAGGCACAGTCTCGTGCTGGGAGTCCCTACGATGGGGAACTCCACACGTTGCACATTGTTGGGTGCGATGCCTGCGCTCTGGACGCCATTGACCCCCCTATGGCGTGACTCCGTAGGCGTACGTCAATCTCGATGCCTGGCCCATGCTGTCTATGATGTACCATAATCGGCCACTATCTTGTTAGGGTGTCTTTTGAACAGCCTCGTAGCGTCCCTATGCAGTCACACCTCAGAAGTGTTGATGTGCATGGTTGGATTTAAAGTTCTTTTGAGCTTTTACGCGACTGGTGGGTAATCGGCGAAACCTCTGCAGAGTATAAAATCTATCATGATAGCATTGCTCAGGGTCACGAGCGGCACGAATCCTTTTTTATTAGAAGATAATGTTTATTTATGCTTAATGTCACTTATACTTTATTAATTGGGTTGCAACTGGGTTCTATTCACTTGTAGAAACTTGGATATTGTTAAAATGAACCAACTAAAAATGCTAATGCAGTTCAGCCGTGTCTAGCCTTACTTTGAGCCTTCATACACCCGTGCTATACTTGCTAAGTAAATGTTTTACTTACACTTGTCATTTATTCAACAAAATCCTGGAGGGGTAACAGATGGAGTAAATGAGTCTACTGCTACTGAGTTTCTTGAGGATCTTCTATACTTCTGAGTTGTGGTCAACCCGTCGGTGTCCCTGTGGACTTGAAGCTCTACCCGTTGAGAGAGTTAGACTTTCGTTGTGTTTTATTTAGGTAAACTCTGATGTAAACTATTTTATTCGAGCATATGTACTCTAATTTCCATATTTGTAAGTTGTATGTGTTCTGTGGACATCCTTGGCACACATATGGTAGCATTCAGGTTTCTGTGTAAATCCGGTGTGACAAATGAGTGAAGATAGAGGATCTAAAAAAGGCAAAAAAGGAAAACATGCATTAGACTTCCATTTGTGCAGAACCAGAAAAAGCAAAACCAAAATACAAAAAATTAAGAAATTAGAAACGGTGACATGTTACTTCCTATATCAATAAAAATCTGATAAGCTACTTCAAAAGCACACATAAGTAGTGAGAAGTTACTTTCTAACTGACATCATAAAAAAGGTTACGAGTAATGTAATCCAAAAAGCTGTGATTAGCACATAATTTACAAAAGCATTCAACCAAAAAATTAAACAAAAAATAAACAACATACAAAAAATATTAGATATCAGACACCATCAAAAGATATATTGAGAGTAACAAAGCTATGCAACACACATGCATGCACGCAAGCGCGCACACACGCACAATGGCAGTCTAAACAAAAAGAGGACTTGCAAGCTACCGGGCTAATATGATTGCAATATGCACTTAACACATACACACCCACAACCTATAAAGATAACCTGAGAAACATATGCAAACAATGACATAAGATTACAACATATAAGACATAATATATTAAACAACAACTAAAGATTACACATACAAAACAGAAAAATAAATTGAGCAGCACACACTCACAAACAGAAAAATAAAACACTACTATACAGCTGGCTCATAAGCAGAAGTAAAAAGAGAACGCTGGACCTGACAGCTAATATGCCAAGGATACTACATCAATCAGAAAAATATGAGAAGCAGAGCAAACAATGAAAAAAAGTGAGACATAGCTTAAAAAACAGCTTCTTGGATCCAGGTTGGCAGCTTTCCTTGAGAATGTGAATAACAAGCTTACACCAGTTTAATTGACCAATCTTGGAGGCATCTACAACTATAGGGAACAACCTTGGGCTAACTTTTGTGCTAAAGGTTGGACAAATGACAGAGCAAGTTGCTAAGAGAGTCCATGTCCTAAGGTACTTGTCGTCAGCACTTGCATTATTCTTCAATAAGTTGGAAAGATCTGTTATCTTAAGCTGACTACACTTCTCAAAACCAAGCTCATTCTTCATAAATGATGTTGATGTTGCATCAATGTCACGCTTGATTGTGCCGCTTCCCCTTGGTATACCCATAACCCTATACACGGTAGCTTCAGTTATAGGGATCCTTCCTCTTCCAGGGAAAACAAGCTCTGAAGAATTTGGATCAAAAGATTCCAACAACCACTGGCAAATATCTGGAAACACTTGAGAGCAGCTACAGTTAAGTAGACCGCCAAATCATGCCCCATCAATCAGTTGACGCTAATAATCAGACATGATAGCATAAAGCTTCATGATGGCCATTGGAGAACCACGGTTGTTGTCTTGCTGCAATATCAAAAAAAAAAGAATAGTGTCCCGAAAAGTTAGATCAAATAGTTTTGAACCATAAAAGTTGGGGAAAAAGTGAAAAAAAATGCTGATAACAAACCTGAAGATTTTTCTTAGCTGCTTTGCTATTCTGTCCACCTGCAGCAATTGAAGTACCTTCACTGACTTCCTTCTTTGTACCACCAATAGGTTCAAGGTTGCCCTTGAACGTTTGACATCTATTTTTGCTACTGGAAGGATCTTCTTCAACAACAGACTTCATATTGCCCCTGAAAAAAAATAAGGAATGCACTGCATTACATGAGGCTGTAGGACAAAAGTAAAATAATAGGGGTCTGAATGTATGAATTTGAAATGAGGGACAAATTACTTCCTACATAATGTAAACTACTATTTAATATTTTCTATATGTTTCTAAATAGGGCCAAGTTACTTCATGTCTCATGCAGATCAATGATAAAGTCACTTTCTTCATAAAGATTTAGTAGTGACAACACATAAATCTGGTACAGAACTAAAACCACTGATCAAACAGGTATTATATAGCAACAAAAAGGATTAAATAAACACAACAAAAAACTACAGCCCATGCAAAAAAGAATAATTATCAAACTAAGAAAGTAATCATTGCTTAATTATTGGATACTGTAGCATTAAAGTGGTAGTCTAAATAAAAATGAATATTATCTGAATAGAACTAGCTGATTACCTATTCTTGGTGCTAAAAGAAAATGCAGTGAGCTGCTATTGTATCTTATATGCAACACAGAGCAGTGAAAGCTTATAAAAAAGGTAATGCATGACTACTTAACTGAATGATCATTGTAAAATGAAAATAGAACTTCGCAAACTTAAAAAATATAAGGCATGAGAACTGATATAGTACAGGACAGATCAAGCAGCATGTAAAGACTAGGCACGTAGGAAAAGAACAGAACACTAGGCGCGTAGTTTCAATGATAAGGTGATACCTTTGGATAACTGAATGCTTGACCATCAAAATAATAATAGTCTCACACACAAACAACAATAAGAAAGAAGTAGAAGATTGAAGTCCTCCGCTTTCTTGCAAACAAGTAGAAAAAAGCAAAATGTTAGTTCTGATATGTGGTTTAATATGAATCCAAAAGCAGAAAGTAAATAAAGAAGACAGATAAAAAGGCCACATTCATCTGGGATCCACCGGACCGGGGATTACAGGGTTCTGCATGCAGAAATCATCATCAGTTGTGCAAAACAAGTGCAATGCAAAACCCTGACAACTTCAACCCACAAACCACTCGATGGATTTCTGTTGGAACAAAGTATAGACTTCAGCAACAAATGAAAAGAAAAAAATAAAATATAAAACCACTAGACAGCATAGCAAAGTAACTTAATCGAGATGCAAATGATTGTACCTCCAAAAGAAAACACACATATTATGGCATATTAAAATCTGCATGTAAGAAAAGCCATAAAAGTAAGAAGACGAGACATTTAACAAGTTAGTATCATACCAAGCTATTAGTTTGTACATGTCAACACAATTTTTTTTAAAAAAAATCAACTACAAAATGTTATTTTCTAAATCATATAAAACACTAACAAGTTACTTCTAAAACACACCTAGATGCTGACGAGTTACTTTATAGTTTAGATAAACGAAACAAGCAAAATGAATATGAACAAGTAAAATTGTAACTAGCAGGGAAGCAGTAGAACAATAACAAAAACTAGCATCATTGGTCATCTTTGCAATAAAGGGACTACCAATGGTAAACTAGGTAATGGATCTTTAAGGCCTCTGTAAAATTGCTCTAGCAACTATCGGGCAGAAGAGGACTGCCAACTATTTGAAGTAATCGTAGAGCTTCATACTATAACCATAAAGATGATTGACCTCTAATCTAATGGCTTCAACACATTTTTTTCAAAAATCAACAACCACAACCAATTAACAGACATTGCATTTGTAACCTATTAACAAATATAAAAGAACAGAATGATATAACACAATTATAGCTTCTCGAATAAAAACATCCCACGGCATGGAAAGCATAACAACAATCAGAGAGTAACACAGGATTAATAAATTATCGGAGGAGTATGTGTTACCCATGAATCATCACCAACACACAGCCTCTCTCTCCCAACTACAACTAGTGGCCTCTCCCAAATAACTCATAGATCTATGACCTAAAATGATAAAAATCATGAATAGCGAACCCTAGCAAAAATCTTCAACCCTAATGGATCTATAACCTAGAACATACAGAAAGACAAAAACAATAGTGTCCTCGATGAAATCCCCTTGAACGGAGAGCCGACGACACCAGAAGGCGTCACCACCGACGGCTGCCCGCTGTTTGGCCTCTTCGAGACGCCTCCGCTCACCGGTGACCTTGGAGCGCCTCCACCCTTCGCCCGCCTCAGCTCGCCGGTGACCTTGGTCCGCCTCCACCCTCCGCTCGCCGGTAAACTTGATGCTCCTCCGTCCTCCGCCCGCCGGTGAACTTGGTACTCCTTCGTCCTCCGCTCGACGGGGACCGTGGTCCGCCTCCACCCTCCGCTTGCCGGCCTTCGCTTCACCCGGTGCGCGCCGCTGTCATTGGCCGCCGTGAATCGAATCTCTGAGAGATTTCGAGGAGAAGAGAGAGAGGACGGGAGAGGAAATGGGGAAGCGAGATGGGAAATGAAATGACAAGCGCGACTCCCAAAATTTCAAAAACAATTCAGATCCGAGTGAGCCGCGTCCGCCCCCCTCCAGCAATCGCTCGCATTTTCTCGCTGGCATGTGGGCCAGCACCGAATGGGAAAGGTCGCAGCGGGCGCAACGCGTCTGATGCGGAAGGAACGGAGATTGGTAGGGGTCTCGAGATAAGGCCAACTCCCAGTAGATTTTAGGTTTCGAATATGTATATTTTGTATGCCATGCGTGGTTTATTTTCCCATGTGCGTGCCCACATGTGGCTCTGCTAGTTTTCTATTAAATATGTGTGTTGCACATGCGTTTTTTGCTATTATGTTATTATCTCCAACAAAAATATTTACCGGCGATGTTATGCACAACCTAGCAGCCTGTTTACGCTCCACCATAGGCTGCGGAGCCAGCGAAGGATTGAATCAACATGAACAAGTTTTTTTTTTGAATTAGGGCCTATATGCGGTTTTGACCTACTAAACGGTGAAACCAGCCCAAACGAGCCCGCCACTATCACCCTTCTTAAATATGTGGAACCCAGTGCAACCAGTGTAAATCATATGTAGGCATATATGGTCTGGCTTGGTAAACCAGCCAAACCTATCACAAACCACGGCAAACATTACCTTCAGACTAGTGCTTTTTGTATATGTTAAAATGAATAGGAACGTGTATAAAGGGCTCCGACCCAACAAAAGGCCCTAAACAAACCACAAATTATTATTTTATTATATATATATGGAAGGTATACTCTGTGGTCGGTCATAGAATAGTTATTCTGTAGCCACCTCTTTTTACTGTAGTTTTATGTAGTAATTTACTATAATTTCAATACATATTTATGGTAACTGGGTTACTATAATACACATAGAGATATTTATCATTATATTATAATAAATTACTTAACAAGAAGTTACTAAAATCTCGTAAATTACTATAGTAATTATAGTAACTCAAAGTGGCTATAGAATAGTTATTCTATGGCCGGCCATACACTATAGGTTATATATATATATATATATAAAATAAAAGTGGGCGGGTCCGACGGCCGACCGGATTACCCATGTCAGCGGAAAAAAACTTACCTCCGTTTGATTTTTATCCGGCGGCATCAACTTCACCGATTCGTACGCGTCACTGTGCGTTGGAAGCCTCGGGAAGCCTACAGTTAGCCACACGTCAACGATTGCCGGTGGAAAATATCTCCTCTCGCCCACCTCCGTGAAACATCGCCCAGCGAGAAAAAAAAGCAACGTCGCCGCTCCGCGAAAAGAAAAAAGCGCCGCCGCTGCTCCGACTCACCTTCTCCGCTCAGCCGTCGCCCAATGCCGCTCCGCTCCGCGTCCACCTCCCTACTACTCCACTGCGCCAGCTGCATCTCCCTTCACGGTGTGCCCCCCGCGTCGGTTGGCCCCTGCCATGTTCGCTCGCACTTCCCATGCCGCCGCCGCCACTCGCCGCCATGCAGCTAGCCGCACCTGCCTCGCCGCTCCCGCTTGCCCACCCCGCCGGACGCCGCATACGCTCGCCCGTGCTTGCGCCCACCGTGGCCTTCTTCTCTGGTTCCTCTCCTCTCCATCTTCTCCCACCGTCATTCTTGCAACACATCCAACAGCGAAAGAAAAAAAAATCGCCCCTCCTCTGCTGGTCGTCCCATCGTGCCGCCTCCTCTCAGCCATCATCCAGGTGCGCCTCCCTCGTCGTGTTGAGCCGCCCAGGTTTTGGCCCTGGTTTTCTCCCTCTCTCATGTCGTGATTTCACATGTCTGGTGATTTTTCTCCCCCATCAGGACGAATCCATCTTTGGGCACCTCGTTCAATTTGTAGTGCTCCTCTACTTAATGGCGGCTAGGGTTTCGGGTCGAGACTGTTTTCCTGTTTTGAGAATTTCTTTTCCACACGATTGATCGGGTCTGGTGGATAAGATTTGGGATTTTCTTCCTCTATGATTGATTTATTGTTCTTCTCCCGTTCTCGATGGTCGGCAAGATTTGGGATTTTCTTTCCCTCTTTTCCACATTCTTTTGGTCCTTCCAGGATTTCTTGATGCATGCCAGTTTCGATTTTTATGCTGCACTCAGCCTACCCCCTTCTGTTTTTTTTTCTAACACGTTTGATTCATTTGATTCTTTGCATTCTTGAGTGACATGTTCAAGGGACAGGTCTTGTTGGCCTCCACTAAGATTGACTATCTTTGATGCGTGGAGCTGCACTTTTTTAGCCTGATATTGCAGTCACCACATCTCACATTTGCCTTTAATATCCCTTGTTTAATTATACAGAGTATTGGTTAGCAGGATCAATTTGGCCGTGGCCCTTTGCTCTGAGCTCAGCATTAAGACTCACCGTGAAGATTCGGCTGTGGCCTCTTGGTAAGATTATTGGTTGCCTGTGTTCAACTCCTTAATCCTATATTGCTATGAGGACAGGATGCGCCGACACATATTCATTTGCTATATTGTAGCTTTGCCTTGCATAGATTATCAATGATACACTCGGTTCAGTTCACACTGTACAAGCCATATGATGGTGCTACGCTCAGTGCATGTCTGGAGATGTCCTTAAAGCATATATAGTTCAGGGTTCATAATAGTTTAATTATATGTTTCAAATAGATGACCTTGCATTATTATGATTTATCAATGTAAAGAACCAGTGCATCATTGTTTCCATCTGCCTAGGAATGAGAGTTATGCCATGATATTGATATTTATGAATTGTAATCTACTCATCATTTGATTTTCTTTTGTTTGCTTTGGTCCATGGCTTTCTACTATGGGAATATCAGCGTACCTATTTTTGTATACGGGACAGTATGTGCTCGGTGAGGTATGCAGCTTCCATCCAAAAGTGAGCATCTCTTTGTTCTACAATATTCCATTTAGAAAATGGTGGATTTGGAATCATATGTATGTTCGGTTTACTAGAATAATAAGGAAACATAATGTGCTTGTGTCCTGTTAACTACCCGGTCTTACTGTTTGGACAAGTAGGATGCTTCTTGTCTCATATGCAGATTTTTAGTGTGTATCTCAGAGCAGACTTCTTCTTTTCAGTGCAGTGAATGTGAATCTCAGGACAGAGCATTATGGGGGAAGAAAAGATAGTGTCTCAGTGGCAATGAAAGGGGGCGGGTGCGGCGGCCGCCTAGAACCGCTACGTCAGCAAAAAAAATTTACCTTCCTTCGATTTTTATCGTACGATTCTCGTTTCACCGGCTCTTTGTTTACTTCGGTGCGTACGCGTCGCTTCTTAAATCGTGGGAAGGCTCGCGAAGCACCGGCGTCACTGGCTGCACCACTGGAACACTCGCAAAACGATACAGCTTCGTCCAACTGTCCGGCTGGCCACTCTTATCTCCCCCGGCCCCTCCCCTTCCCCACCGCCGCCCCTCTGCTCTGCCTCCCCCGGCCGCTGCCGCCGACTCCCGTCTCCCCGGCCCGCCGGCGCCTCCCCCTCCCCCCCACCCTCCACCGCCCCTCCGCCTCGCGGCGAGCGCAAGCTCTAGCCGGGGATCCCGTGCGCCTCCGTGGCCGCTGGAGGAGGCGGTGGGCGCCCCCCGCCCCCCCCCCCCCCCCCGCGCTGGACCGAAGCTCCTCCCCTATTGGGACCTCGGGCTCCCGCGCGGCCGGCTGGAGCTCCGCCGGCGGCCGCGCCCCTCCCGCCGCGTCGGCTCGTGAGTAGGCGGCGACGGCCGTCGCGGTCGCGGCGGCCAGCAGCCCGCGGTCACGGACCGCGGCGGTGAGGTCGGACGAGAGGAGGCGGGTGCTGATGCACGCGACGAAGCTGGGGTCGTCACGCGCGGCCGCGCTGAGGCCCTCGGCGGCGAGGTGGAGGTCTCGAAGGTGGCCGGCGCCCGGGAGGTTAGAGGCGACGCGGGCGTAGTACTTGAAGGCGGCGGGGTCGCGGCCGACGTCGGAGCGGAGATGGAGGGCCTTGGCCCTGGGTGAATGGCCGCTCCGCCATTGGGTAGCGTCACCCACCGGAGGGGCAAAACGGCATTCTGTTTGGTTTTTTATTATCAAATTCCATCCTGATATGGTAGGATAGGATGGCCGTAGAAGAGATGGATACGCTCTATAAATAGTGCCTCTCCCTGCGCTTCTGCTTGTGTGCGTTGAAGATTTTGATTTTTTTTTTGTCTTGCAGCTCCTTCAGCCATGGCTGTGCTGCTCCGTCCAAAAAGCAGGGAATCCTTCCTCACCCAGGTATCCCAAGCTCCATCCTTCTTCCATGTGGAGAGGCAAAGCAGTTGTGGAGGCCCGGAGGAAGCAGCACGGTTCCAGCTATCTCCACCGACGAGATCCAGGGCAGCGCCTAGTGGTGGGCGGTAGAGGCGACAAGATTCCTAGGCGTTTCAACCTCCTCCTTTCCACCGCGGAGGTCTCCTGCTCTCCACAGCGGAGGTTGTCTGTCTCCTTGACGATCTGCAGGTTGTTCCCTCATGTCTGCCCCGAGCAGGTCCCTAATTCCTATGCGTGAAGATCATATTTTTGGTTTTTCCGTCATGTGAAATCGATTAGTTGTTTTCTTCTCAAGGTTTGGTGCAGCGAGCCTGGTTTTATGGAAGAAAAAGGTAGCATTAGATGTGTGGGTGATGGTCACCATAGTTATGCAGGTAATATGTTTGACGAAATCCCTAATGCTCTCCATAGCTTGCATTTTATCATAGCATGAATTCTGTGTCGAGTTAAGCACTTTAAAGTCTGATACTATTTTTTATTTCGTATGCAAGGTTAGTTCTTTATTCAATCACCTTGAACTCAAGTGTTATTTTGGCACAGGGTTCACTCCAAAAAATGTCTCTCCGCCTTGTAGGTTCTTCATGTCCGTGAAAATAACGGCGAATGGATATTGTGTCTGGGATGGAACTGACACCTCTGCAGCTGAGTTTGAGGCAATGTAGGATCTTAGGTTTGTTGTTGTTTATTATTTTTAATTCCAGCAATAACAGATCATCCAGTGATATAGACTTTCTTGGGGACTTTTCCCAATGGCTACCTCTCGAATCTTGGCCTATGAATACATCTCATATAGGCTCTTGCACATGTTCTTGCACCCATGAAGACCTCAAAAACTTATAGGGTATTCAATAGCCAAAGAAGAAATGAATCAAGTTGAGAGTGATTGTGGACGACAAGTGCTAATACCATATGTTGTTCAATGCGAAGCTAGTGTGCATTTTATTTAGTGTTTAGTGCTTGTCAAGTGAGAGTCCATGAGCTCGTTACTCTTTAATTTTGGTGACTCCTAGTCAGACTTAGTGGCGGTTGTGTGATCTTGGTGCACTCTCGGATATTGTGGGAGCCCCAAGGCCTTGGTGGCATTGTAAGTGCTTTGAGCTCGTCATTCCGGAGTTGAAGAAGGAGCATCCTTAGTGGATCATTTGGGTTCTCAGTTACTCAAGGAGGAATAACTCTTAGTGAGAGCCTCAACGTAGACTAGAAGGAGCATCAACTCCTACAAAACCACGGGAAAAAACTAGTTGTCTCGTGTCCTCTTTACATTCTGTTTCATACTTGCTCTTTCTTTCGTGTGTTTACCTTCATGCAAGTTATGAATTATGGTGTATTTTATCTTATGTGTTATCTTGATCTCTAGGGTCATATCTTGCTAGTGTGTTTGGTTAGCTCCTTGGTTGCATTTTCTTTGGCTAGAAAGAACTATAGGTTTGGGCAACACTAGTTGTAGGCTAAGGCTTTTAATATTTCTTTAGAAATTTAAAAAATCTGTCAATTCAACACCCCTTTCTTAGTGCAATCAATCCTTACATTGCTCTAAGTAAAACAAAGGACAACTCCGCTTCAAAAGAAGCATGCTACATCCCTAGAGAAAGAGTCCCATGGTCAATAAATGATATTATTTTTATTATACATTGACACAGTGTACACATCAGGACACCGAAACAAGCTCCCTAAATAAAGATTATACTTCCAAAAGCAGCTTCAGCATTCATATCATGTCCAAAGAAGGTAGTGTAAAATCCCAACTAATATTTGAGAACCTCCAGCACCATTGGATGAAACAGCGAGTGAAAATGTTCTCCTCAATTGCAGCTCCACACATTACACAGTTGTAGTCATCAATGTGCTTGTTTTTCCTTTGAAGTAATCTTTCTGGTTTTAGACAGTCTCTCTGTAGTAACAAAAAAAGAAGTTACGCTTGCTACAACAGTAAGATTTCTACATCGATTTGATTAGATAGCAAGGTTGTCATGCCCAGTTTTAAGGACAATACCTAATGCACTCTTATGCGCTTTGGATGAAAATTCATGCATAAAGTTATATCATAAGTAAATAACAGAACAATATCAATTACAAGCATATATTATTTACAAAATGACCAAAAAATCTTAAAGAAAATTACATAACAGATAAATTAATTACATTGGAGGGCTCCATAATTCACATGAACATCGACCAGGACACGCCGACCTAGAACAACAAGTCTCCATGACTAATTCCTTCCGGTCTCCTTGTAGTAGATCCTTCTTGCTAAACCCATCTGAGTAGCAGCAAGGGGGGAGACACAACAGAGGGTTCAAAGGAAAATGGTGAGTAGACATGGAATCGTGTACTCCGCAATTGGGAGTTATAAATGACATGTAGGGCTTAAGAGCGAGGAAGGCTTTATTTTATGCACTGCAAAGCTCATATTTTAGTTGGTCATATTTTAATTAAGCACCTGAAAATATTATAGTGTGAGCGCCCCAACAACACCCAACTTAAAGTTAACCAGCACAAACTTCTCTTGCCTTGGTTACCACAACCAAGGCAACCCAAACCACAGTTCACCCACTACGATCCTCCACTAACCATGCGAGGGTCCAGGCCGCCCTAAATACTCTACAGAGGTTCTACAACTTTACCCACGAGTCATGTTTCTTGTTTACCTTGGACCTGACGGTCCATCGAACACTTCCAAGGTGAGTTGGATGGAATTCACTACGAGGCATTTACATGGGTTCACCCACGCACATTAACCCACTTAGGGCTTGGGTACCCATCACTATGGTCGAGCTTAACTCCTGGTCATACCAAGTCAGCACCAATAGCTTAACACAAACCTTTGGATTTCCTTATTTACACTAGTAACATAGATTGTTCATCATTCAGTTTTAGTGGTTGTACTATAAGTCCTAGGTGGTCACTCCATATATCAAACCTTAAGATTGACTCAAGCAACTACTAAACAATCCTTAAGAATGACAAACCATCTTTCCTATTTGCCCGAGCCACCTAGATTTTCATGTTGCAAAAAAGATTATCGAACCCACATTGCATAGTTCATTACTCAAGTTTAATTATAACCTAACCATCCCATGTTTGAGAAAGTTACCCATGATCTACCCAAAGCAAGGTAACCTCTAAGAGTATCAAGGAATGTTTAAAAAATTCTAGTAAACTGCCTAGTATGGTAATCGTGATCATCCGAGGCCAATCCAATGGCTGAGGGGCGTCGCTCGCATCATGTTGCCAGCGGACAAAGCAAGTGACGATGTTGAACGGTCCACAGTAATAGTTCACCAGACTTCCATAGATCTCGCGCTACAAACCTCCTTTCCGCATGTTGTTTGGTCCTAGAGAGAATAGAGAGCACGGTGCATCATTCCAAGGGTGCCTTGATGATGATTGTGCGGTGGACGAGGCGTATGGTTGTTGGCGATCGTTACGGCATGATTTCGACCACCAATTCTCAGGAATAAATGAGGTTATGTGTATCATTCCATGCACTTAGGTTTACTTTCTAATAAAGTTCTACGAGTTTTGGTGAATATCCAACGTGCAGGTACATTATTGACAAATATGTGCTAAAAAGGGCTAGAATTGGCCAATTTGGCCGAACCACTTGGTTCGGCCGGGTTACCCCCCTTAGCCGTATGCAATACATGAAGTGAAGCACAGGTAGAAGGTCTCATCCACGTCAGCAGTGACAAAGCAATGACAGTGCAAGCCACGTGGGCCGAAGACATCATCAATCCAGGGCCAAACCATGCAACCAAGCACGGTTCGGGCCAAGTGGAGGCAACCCAAGTCACGCAGGACCAAAGGCAGTGCAACAGAGGATCACTGGGCTACAGGCCCTGTTCGGCCGAAGCCTACAGTTCGGTCGAACCGACTTCATGCACAGGAACCGCCTCAGGGGAGCAGATCGACCATGGAAAGTGAGGCGGTGCCAGATGGCAGTTCGGCCAAAGCACCAGGCTTTGGGCGAACTGCCCTGGTTCGGCCGAACCCCCGTGGTTCAGCCGAACCATGCGGGGCACCGCCTTTGCTTCCTTGGCTGCCACTCAACCTCCACCGCCTTCAAGCCCTTTTAAATGGAGATGCTCGTGCTCAGCTTCAACACACACCAATCCAAGGAGCTCAATTTGTCACTCTCTCTAGTAGAGTTAGGATAGTTTAGTTTGGGAGTTAGAGTCAAGTCGAGCTGTGCCTTGGAGGTTCCCTAAACCCTAGTTCTTATTTTTCTTAAAACACCAATCCATCAACAAGTTCTTATTTTTCTTTCATCGACTTTAAATCCTAGTTTCAATAGTTTTCGACAAGTACTTTCAATCGGCTGGGCTACATCATCTTGATCTCCGATTTGCTTATGAGTTCTGTTTTTTGAAGTAATTTAAATCTTGCATTGACGGCGTATCGTTTCTTCCTTGATTTATCTTATTCATAATTTATTGTATACATTAGATTTTACGTTTACGGTGCATTGCTTCTACCTTAATCTAATTTGTACACAATTTATCGATATTAATTAGTTCTCATGAAGTTATTTATTTAACTCTATTAGTTCTAGTTTTTATCACCAGTTAACTTAAATCTTGGATTATAAATCTCTCATTGGCTGGTAAAATAAACATTAAATTGTAAGTGGAGGATAGCCAATAAGACTTCGAATATGAGAGTTTATTTATCAACAAGTTTCGAAATCACAGTCGATATGTCTTGCATAACTGTTCGGAAAATAGCCAATTAGCCTTTGAAATTTAACAAAAAATTTATCCCTTGTCAATTACAGGTCAAATTGACTCTGGTGGGACACAATAAGCAAGCTTTCGTCATGACCAAGAATACCAACATGGCAAAACCGTCAGATGTCCATAAAGACAATATTATCGATGTCACTATGGAGGATCTCAATAAAGAGTAGAAGGAGGGTGTGGACAAGACAATGAAAGAATACCAACAGGGTTGTCTTCAATCATTTAGTGTTACAAAGAGAGGACAGGCTATTTAGAAAAAATCCTTTTTCAAAGTCTCATGACATTACCATAACTGAGGACACAACCAAGTTTCAAGAGATGTTCAACCAGGCCATGCATCATGGGCTCATCAATCAGTCAGGGATTCTTACAAACTGTTGCATAGTTTATTAAAGGAAAAGTCATAGAGGACCTATGCACTCACTTCCAGGTACGTCGGCCGATGGAGCAATTAAATGCAAATGAGTGGTGATTGAAGGAGGTGGTCTGATGCCACCACATGTGTTTAAGCCTAATTTCAGTCCTCAGATTGGGACTCCGCTTCAAACTGATCCACCTCTTGCATCCCCACCACTGATGGAATCATCCGCACAAGCAGAATTTGTTTCATATTCCAGCTGGATTTAGGGATGCCACAAGAGTACATGACACCAGCAAATTTGGAGAACCCTAGCTCAGCGAGCTTAGAAGGAGCAGCTCAAGCCCTGTTTGGCAGAGCTCCGAGAGCTGATTCTCTGGTGAATTCAGGAGGAGCTCTGTCAAACAGTTTTCCAGCGGGAAGTGATTCTCTGCTGATTCTGAGAAGTGATTCTCTGAAATGAACTAAGGGGCTGGGAGCTGGAAAAAGTAACTTCTCCTGATTCTGTGAAGTGATTCTCCATCCTAATTTTGATAGTTTATGATAGGGAATTAAAGAGAATCACTTTCAGCCACAGAATCACTTGTCTCAGAGAATCAGCTCCCACAGAGAATCAGAATCAGATGGAGCTCTACCAAACAGGCCCTCAGAGTCAACTACACGCTCCTCAAACATCATAGCCGATGGGCCCTTAGTCATTGACTCAACATCATGGGGACTCTCAAATGCAATATTCCCCCGAACACCGCCGCAAATTGTCCTGTTTTCTCAAACATCGGCTCAAAACATGCAACAAGGAGGTTGTCAGTGACACCGCGCCCATGGATTTATGTAGCAATCCAGTCCCTCAGTCACAGGTTCAGGGTCAATAGTCAGGGAATCATAATCCCCAATACACTATTCATACATCTCAGCCGATAAATCCTCATCTACAATCATCGGTTCAAACTCAACAACAAAGGAATTATCAACCTCATGTTGTAGGAATTCTAGCCTTGCAGATTGGATTGCAAACCTCAAATGGACAATCGATGGCACAATCAAGCAACAGGAAGAATATCAACAGTTTTGCCACAATGACTGGACGAAGCCGATGTAATTCAGAATTAGTTTGGCCTCAAGCCTAAGGAACAAATGTACAAGTATCGGAGGCCCTATCATGAAGCCTATGATCAGATCTGTATGCCACATCGTTATAGAGTTCCATATTTTGCTAAGTTTTCTGGACAAGATAATGTGTCTACTGTTGAATATATTAGCTTATTCTTGATTCAATGTGGAGAAGCTACTGCAGAAGATGCTTTGAAGATTTGTTTATTCCCACTTTCATTGTCTGGATCGGTCTTTGCTTGGTTTTCATCATTGCTAGCAAGCAAATTATATCATACGATGGGATGATCTCGAAAAAACAATTTGATAAGTATTTCTTTGTTTGATTACATGAAATGAAGATCACAGATTTAATCGCTGTCAAGCAAATGAATGTTGAGTCGGTTGCTGATTATATTCAAAGGTTTTCAGGGACGTGAGAAGCCGATGCTACAATTTAAACCTTACTGATGGTCAGTTGACTGCGTTAGCTTTTGAAGGGCTCTTGCCACACATTAAAGAGAGATTTTCTTCTCATGAATTTGAGAGACTGAGCCATCTGGTGCGAAGGATGTCTAGTATTGACGTATGTTTTCAAGAACAGAGGAATCACCCTTTACAGAAAAGAGTTTCTTTTGTGGAATATACTTTTGATTCTGAAATCGGTTTGGCCAAATGGACCAAGAATAAAAAGCCGATTTCATGGCCTTTTGCAAAGAAGGAACTTGAAAAGTTTGTGTTTGATATCACTAAAGGCGATAAGATCTTTGATCTCTTGCTGCAAGAGGGCCAATTAAAATTATCTCACAATCATGTGATACCATCGATTGAAGAGGCATAAGTACTGGAAGTGGCACAACTCAGTCTCTCACGATACCAATGAATGCAAGGTGTTCCGTCAACAAATTCAACCAGCTATTGAACAGGGAAGGATTTAATTTAAAAATCCTGTCAAGCAAATGAGGATTGATGGACATCCATTTCCAACAAACATGGTGGACGTTGGAAAGACAAATGAAGAGACCAAGTTTGGAACGGCTGATTCAAAAGCACGGCCATTGGCTCACAAGTCCAAGAGGGTTGAACGTGGAGAGAGTTCCATAGCACAACGCAGAACATCTCAAATGCTGATAGGCAAATATGAGCATTGGCAATAGAGGAAGAGACATTTTCATGAAAGGAAGAGGCAGTCTCAAGAAAGGGAAAGGCAGTTTCAAGAAAGAAGGGATCCGGGTGATGAAGGTCATTGGAGGTGTCATTTATTTATCTTTTGTTGGAACGAAGGATTGAGATTACCATCCATTGATAATTGACCTGAATGCAATGAGTGCCATGAGCATCATTCATTTAAAAGGAAATGCTATGGTGATAGGGACCATCGGCCAATCATTAGGGATGGATCGACATGATTATGAACCAAGGCGCATTCCTATTAATATGATGTCATGTGCGACGTATCGGAAGATCGGGAAAGGTGAAGACGATTTGATCAAGACCGATATGATGCTCAAGGTCTTTGAGGGGATGGTCTCGTGGGCTCAAGGTCAATTAATGTTGAATTGACGATTGGAAGTAAAACTCTCCCTACTACTTTTGTGTCATTGATGGTAAATGTTCATATAATTTGCTCTTGGGTCGAGACTAGATCCATGCCAATTGTTGCATTCCCTCTACCATGCATCAATGTCTTATTCAATGGCATGAAGATATTATGGAGGTCATCGGCGCCGATACATCTCTTAGCATAGCAACAAGTGATCCCCAGATCTGGGATATGATGGTCTAGAGTGCATCTTTGGAAAAGTTTGGGAAAGGAGACTTCTTGAAGATGTCCGATTTTTGGGGTAAAGCCGATACAAGTAGTCGGGTCTGAAGAATGGTGGTGTAGGCCTATAATTACTTGATGAAAACATCTTATCATCTACACAAAAAGAATGATCGGATTACCTTTTTAGCCAGCACCTATGGACCTTGGTCCATGTATCTAGTAGACCAAAACAAGCCATTTTGATTACGAGGAGCTTCCATGGAAATCGATTCCTGCCGCAGCGGCAAAACAATGTCCGATCAGAATTGGCCAGCACGACGCTTGTGGAAAAATGCAACAGACTCTGCAACCCCTGTTACAAGTTGACAACAAACTACCATTATACGAGGCAGCATTTTTTTTGGAGAAAATTATACGAGGCAGCTTTTCACGTGAAGCATCCCCGCATACGTATAGCTCAATTCTTAGAGTCGGGTTGTTCGCACCCAAAAGTGGCAGTTGCCTATCAGGACGAGGGCAACCGGTCAGACCGGTTCTGGAAAGCGGTCAGACCGGTTTCACTGTAGTCGATTTGGCAATGGCCGAAACCGGTCTGACCGGTTTCTCTATCCGGTCTGACCGGTTTACTCTGAGTTGGAGTAGAATTAGGAGTTCTAGTCGTTTCCAAATTGTAAAAGGATTTCTTGCGGGGCAATACCTCCCCACCCTATAAATATAAAGGGCCGTGGCCGATTGAGGGCTATCATCCAATCGATCAAATATTATTTTTCTACTTTTTATCTCCAAACCCTAGCTTTTTCCAACCCCTTTGCTATCCTTGTTTGTCTCGACGGCGTTCAAGGAGGTTCTGAGTGGCCTGACCGACCTCAGAGCAACCCTAGACGCGCCATCTCCGACGGGGTCCCTCCCGAGGTGGTGATTCTAGGTTTTCACCGAAGCCCTAGCGAAACCGGTCTGACCGGATCCCCAAACCGGTCTGACCGGTTTGGGCTGAGGCTGCGGCGAGTGCAAGTTTCTGGTGTTGCGCGATCCGGCGCTCGTGTGTGTTGACCAGAAAAGCGTCAACATACTTTGGGCGACTCCGCTGGGGAACTATAGAAGATCTGGTTTTCAAAGACCGTTCAATCTAAGCTCCAGGCAAGATGGGATCTCGATGTGATCTTGATATGGAAAATATCATCACGGCTTCATTGGAAGATCTTACTCCGGAGGAGCAGAAGAAATTTGAGGCGCTACAAGATTACATGAAGACACAATTTTTGGCTGGCGTCAAGAAAGATCGTCATGGCAAGGTGGCAAGATTGAAAGAATTTGAGCTACCGGCGATCAAGTTAAACGACAATCAAGTTGAGGTAATACCCATTGTAAGTAAATCACAAAAAACTCCTACTACAGTTCCTAAAAATAGTGTAGAAAGTGATGAATTACTCGCCTCATATATTGCTCGTTTAGAACGATTAGAGGATCTTGAGAAAGATAGGACTACTGCTTGCTTTAACAATAATGAAACTAGTAGTAGCGTTCCTAAAATTAATACTAGTGGGGTAGTTTTTCCTAGCTTGTCACCCATACCTAATGTTAACACTGAAAAATATATATATGGTATGCCACCTGAATTTGCCATTGGTCAATCCCTGCCGTTCCAACCGACTGGGCCAAACATGGCCAAACCGGTCAGACTGGATCAGGGAACCGGTCAGACCGGTCTGACCAATGCGCTTGAATTAGTGCATGAGCAACCTATGCCGCTTTCTGTTTTGCCTGATTCAATGGTTTGTGCTCACACTAATACTTTGGGTACTGCTAAGCCTCAATTTAGTACAACAATTAACACATCTGCTCAAAGAAATGTTATACCTGATGATGTGTTTGAAAGTTATAAGCTAGCTCAAGCTAAGATTGCTCCCTACTTAAATAAGATGAATTTGGAGAGCGTGCAACCACAACAGCCAAATAATCCTAACTGGGCTGAATTTAATAAATTTAGAGAAAATTTGGCTAATGTGGTAAAAACTAAACTTGGTGTTGATATTGGTAATACAAATTTGTATCAAAAACCATATGATGCTGAGTTTGATAATTTTCCTCTTCCACGCGGTTGGCGTATGCCTGATTTAATTAAATTTAGTGGAGATGATGACCGAACCACGTGTGAACATATTAGCCAATACATAGCTCAACTGGGAGAAGCGGGTACATATAATGCTCTTAAAGTGCGTTTATTCTCTTTATCTTTAACTGGTACCGCTTTTGCTTGGTTTTTTTCACTTGCTCCTGGTTCTATTATATCTTGGGATATGTTAGAGCATAAATTTCATGATCACTTTTATAGTGGGAGCTTGCAATTGAAATTGACGGACTTGACATCGGTTAGGCAAAGTAGAGATGAAACTGTTTCTGCTTACATTAAGAGATTTAAAGAAACTAAGAACCGTTGTTTCAATTTGTCAATCACTGATATGGACCTTGCTGATATTTGCTTAAAGGGTTTAAGGTCATCCATAAGAGATAGAATAGAGGGTTCTGATTTTCTTTCGGTTGCACAAGTTCAAATTAGGGCTTTAGTTGTTGAAAACCGAATGAATAAGGAAAAAGAAAGAGATACTTCTAGATCACGTCGTTCCAATGTTCATATGATTGATTATGATTCTGATAATTCAAGTGATAGTGATAAAGAAGTACTTGCTGCTGAATTTGTATGGCCCTCTAAAGAAAAAACTTATTCTTGTACATCACTTAACCCGGCTAGCAAAGGTCGGCAAGAAGAAGTTAAGTTTACATTTGATGTTTCCAAGTGCGATCGTATCTTTGATGAATTACTTAAGTCTGGAAATATTAAATTATCTCATAAATTGCCTCCACTTGACGAATTGAAAAGGCGTGCATATTGCAAGTTTCATAATACTTATTCTCATGCCACTAATGATTGCAATGTGTTTCGTCGACAGGTTCAATCGGCCATAAATGAAGGTCGTTTGACATTTCATGAGATGCAAGTGGACAAAACTCATTTCCCTGTCAATACTATGGATTTACAGCAGCCTAAGGTCTTGGTTCGGCCGCATCAAGCCGAAGCAACCAAAGGGAAGAATGTTGTGATTGGTGAAGCAAAACCTGATTTGAGGGGAAAAGAATTGATTCGAGAAGTTGCATGTGAGACAACTCCAGATGGCAGGGAGACATTCAAGGTTACTGTGAGAGCATCTGGACATGGGGGGCAAGGGTCGACCGTTCCCGCCGAGCAGAGACCGTTTGAGCCTGCGCAGGACAAACCGGTCAGACCGGTTAGGGAAAGCGGTCAGACCGGTTTTCCCCAGGGCCGTCCAAAGATGATTAAACCAAGCCGTCCGGAGATTGGAAATTGGAAGCTTAATGTTGCAAAGAATCAGGGGAGTACTCTTAGGCCAAATGTCACCTTTGATATGCTATTTGACAAGTACTCCAAGCAAAAGGCCGTTACAAGCGATCGACCAGTAAAAAAGAGAATGAGAGTGCCTCCACATCAAGAAGAATGTTCTCAGCCAAAGAGGAATTTTGCTCCGCAATGGGAGGCATCAAGTTCATATCCGCCTCGTCTAATTTATGATAATAATGGAGTGATGTGGGTGCCGTATCAGCAGCCTTTCCAACATGGATGGGGAGGACCGCGAAGGCCAGTATTAAACAGAATCTCGAAGCCTGGACAGGACCGTTTGGCACTTCGCCAATCTGGTCAGGGTCACCAGACCCAACCGGTCAGACCGGTTTCCCTGGGAAATCGGCAGCATCTCCTATAAAGCAAGTCTACAAGCCAAAGCAGAGGGAGGAGGTGCATAAGATGGATATTGACCCAGAGAGAACTACAAATCAAGATGTTATTCGGATTGGGTTGATGAAGGTTCCCCTTGGAGACGGTGGCAAAGGACCGATTGTCATAGACAATAAGGTTGAGACACCTATTCAGAAGGGATCTGTTTCTGATAATGATCATGAGGCCAGTGGAAGTAGTTCTAATTCCAAGTACTTTTTTCCAAGATGGTGTCCTCCCTTTTTATCTCGTACTCAAAGGAGGAAGCTTCAGCGCTTGAGGTTTCGGGAGATGAAGGAGAAAGAGCTAGAGAAGCAGAGAGACGAAGCATTCAACAACTACAGGCCTATGATTCCACAAGGGAAAGAGTGGAGAGCCAAGACCAGCTCCTAGACAGAACCGGTCAGACCGGTTGGGGAGTCGGTCAGACCGGTTGAACCGGTCAGACCGGTTGCCGAAAGCGGTCAGACCGCTTTGCCCGATGCGCCGCCTGGTACATGAAAGTCATCTGAAGGTTTTGTACATGAAGGGTCATATCAATGGAAAGCCTATCTCTCGCATGCTAGTGGATGGAGGGGCGATAGTTAATTTGATGCCGTATTCTCTGTTCAAGAAGCTGGGAGGTTCAGATGAGGAATTGATCAAGACCAACATGACCATCAGCGGCGTTGGAGGAGGTGAACCTATGGGCGCCAAGGGAGTTGCTTCTATGGAGCTCACTATTGGAAGCAAGACTTTGGCTACTGCGTTCTTCGTCGCTGAGACACAAGGTAACTACAGTTTAATCCTTGGTCGTGATTGGATTCATGCAAACCAGTGTGTGCCTTCTACTTTGCATCAATTTTTAATTCAATGGATAGATGATGAAGTAGAGGTCGTTCATGGAGATACGTCGGCTTGTGTTGCAGTGGCCGATAGTTCTACTATGGATGATCATGAGAATCTTAAGTGCTTATCTGGTTTAGATTTATCTGATTGTGAGATCATTGGTTGCACCAAGGATGGCTTTGCTACTGCTGTTATGAGGCCGATCGGAGATCTGGCTATACCATCTCTTATGATTTGATGGATCCGAATCTAGAGTGGTTACAGCAGAGGTGTGAGCACTATCGGGCGCATAAGAACGATATGTGTGAGGCCATTGAAGATTTTGATGATTTAAGCAAGTTAGGACAAGGGTTTACGTCGGCTGATCCTCTAGAGGAGGTAGATATTGGTGATGGAACTATACCTAGGCCGACATTTGTAAACAAGAATCTTGATCCTTTGTTTAAATCTGAGTTAATAAAGTTATTAAAGGAGTATGTTGATTGTTTTGCATGGAGCTACAATGAAATGCCTGGTTTAAGTCGTGATTTAGTTGAACATCGTTTACCCATTAAACCTGGTTTTAGGCCTTTTAAACAATCTCGCAGAAACTTTAATCCTGATATTTATGACCGAGTGAAAGAAGAAATCAATCGGTTGCTAGATGCTAAATTTATTAGGCCTTGTTGATATGCTAATTGGATCTCTAATATTGTGCCTGTTGAAAAGAAAGGAACAAAAAAGCTTCGTGTTTGCATTGATTTTAGAGATCTTAATAGAGCTACTCCTAAAGATGAATATCCTATGCCTATAGCCAATTTTCTTGTTAATGCTGCATCTGGACATAGAATTCTTAGCTTTCTTGATGGTAATGCTGGTTATAATCAAATATTTATGGCTGAAGAAGATATAGCCAAAACGGTCTTTCTATGTCCGGGTTTTGTTGGTCTATTTGAGTGGGTAGTGATGACTTTTGGTTTGAAGAATGCTGGTGCCACATATCAAAGGGCTATGAATTTGATTTTTCATGACTTGCTTGGCATTATAGTAGAGGTTTATATCGATGATATTGTTGTCAAATCGGCTGGAGTGGATTCTCATTTGGCCGATTTAAGGCTTGCATTTGAAAGAATGCGTCGATATAATTTGAAGATGAATCCACTCAAATGTGCTTTTGGTGTATCAGCTGGAAAGTTCTTGGGATTTATTGTGCATGAAAAGGGCATAGAGATAGATCCTACAAAGATTGAAGCTATTAACAATGTGAAGGCTCCTACTTGCAAGAAAGATTTGCAAAAGTTTTTTGGCAAAGTAAATTACTTGAGAAGATTCATTTGTAATTTGTCCGGGAAGGTGAATGCCTTTACTCCTTTACTTCGGTTGAAGAATGACATTGATTTCACTTGGGGGGCAAAACAACAAGAGGCATTTGATGAGATCAAGCAATATTTATCTTCGCCACCTGTCCTTCAAGCGCCCAAGAGTGGGGTTCCATTCAAGTTATATGTGGCGGCTGAGAAAGATGTCATTGGAGGTGTTTTGACTCAAGAAACCGAAGGAAAGGAACATGTGGTTGCATGTGAGAGTAGAAGATTATTGGATGTCGAAACAAGGTACACCTTTATCGAAAAACTATGTTTATCATTATATCATATTTGTATTAAGTTGAGTCATTATCTTTTGCCAAGTACTTGTGTAGTAGCATGTCAAACCGACATAATCAAATACATGTTGCACAAACCAATTTTAAGTGGTAGAGTCAGCAAATGGGCTTATGCTTTAGTTGAATATGATTTGCATTGTGAGCCATTAACTTCAATGAAAGGTCAAATAGTAGCCGACTTTATTGTTGAACATAGAGTAGATAAGCAACTTGATTTAAGTGTCGGTTATGTAACTTTTACTCCATGGAAATTGCATTTTGATGGATCGGTTTGCAAAAGTGGTTGTGGTATTGGAATTGTTATTACTTCTCCACATGGGGCTGTTTTGAAGCACTTAACCGATTAAATTATGAATGTACTAATAACCAAGTCGAGTATGAGGCTCTTCTATTCGGATTGGAAATTTTGCATGACATGGGAGTAAAGCATGTAGAAGTTTATGGTGATTCTTTACTGGTGGTACAGCAAGTTTCTAAGGTATGTCAATGCTTAGATGGATTTTTGAATGCCTATCTTGATAGATGCTTCGATATTATATCTTGCTTAAATGAGTTTGTAATTCGTCATGTACCACGAGAAAGAAATCCAAAGGCGAATGCTCTGGCTCAGCAAGCATCTGGTTATAACGTTCAGAAAAGAAATTTTCAAGAACGAAGACCGATGTTTTTAGAAGCCGAGTGTTCTGTTCTGGAGGAACCGGTCGCACTGCTTCCTCAGACCGGTTTGACCGGTTTTTCCGGTCTGACCGCTTCGGAGAACCGGTCTGACCGGTATCCCGAGACCGGGTCTGTTTCGGTCGCTGTTTCTAATAAAGACGAAATGGATGATTGGAGGAAGCCTTTGGTGGATTATTTGCAAAATCCTAACTATTCAGTTGACAGAAAAATCCGACGATGGGCTCTTAAATTTATTGTAGATGGTGATGAATTATATCGTCGGACTATTGATGGTTTGCTTCTAAAATGTTTGGGTCCTGACCAAGCTAGGTTGGCTATGGCAGAGGTTCATGAAGGAATTTGTGGTACTCATCAATCGGCTCCCAAGATGAAGTGGCTCCTTAGACGAGCTTGTTTCTATTGGCCCAATATGATAGCCGATTGTTTTAAATACTACAAAGGATGTGAGGAGTGTCAGAAACATGGAGATATTCAGTTGGTACCTGCGGCATTAATGCATCCAATTATTAAGCCTTGGCCTTTCCGAGGATGGGGTTTAGATTTTGTTGGCAAGATTCATCCTCCTTGGTCGAAGGGTCATTGTTTTGTGATTGTGGCAACTGATTATTTTACCAAATGGATGAAAGCAATTCCTTTGAAGAATATGACGCATAGAGAGGTGATTGAGTTTATTAGAGAAAATATTATACATAGGTTTGGTATTCCACAAACTTTGACTACGGATCAAGGGACTTCATTCATATCCAAAGAGGTGCGTGAATTTGTTAATTCCTATGGTATTAAACTTCTCAATTCATCTCCATATTATGCTCAAGCCAATGGTCAAGCTGAATCGAGCAACAAGACCTTGATAAAGCTCATCAAGAAGAAGGTAGAAGATCATCCTAAAAGATGGCATGAGGTATTATCTGAAGCTTTATGGGCTCATCGTATTTCTAAACATGGTGCTACTAAAGTTACTCCGTTTGAGCTTGTGTATGGTCAAGAGGCCGTTTTGCCTGTAGAGGTGAATCTTGGCGCATATAGACTTGCAAAGCAAAATAATCTTGATGTTGATACATACTATGCTTTGATGATGGATAATATTGATGAAGTGACCGACAAACGTTTGGAAGCTTTAGAAGAGATTGAAAAAGATAAGAGACGAGTGGCGAGAGCATACAACAAGAAAGTGAAATTCAAATCTTTTCAAGTAGGTGATTTGGTTTGGAAGACGATCTTGCCCATTGGATTGAAAAGCAACAAGTTTGGCAAGTGGTCTCCAAGTTGGGAGGGTCCTTTCAAGATTGTGAAGGTTTGTTCAGGAAATTCCTATATGGTAGAGACCTTGCAAGGACAGCAACTGCCTAGAGCTCTCAATGGGAGATACTTGAAGAAATTTTATCCAAGTGTTTGGCAAAGTGCTTGATAAGATATGGCCGATTTATTGTTGAAAATCGCCCTTAGGATAAAATGGCCGGTGAATTCTGTGACATCGACCTTAGCATATTTTCTAGTGCATAAAATTTACTAGAAAACAGGGGGGCATATGTTCGCACCCAAAAGTGGCAGTTGCCTATCAGGACGAGGGCAACCGGTCAGACCGGTTCTGGAAAGCGGTCAGACCGGTTTCACTATAGTCGATTTGGCAATGGCCGAAACCGGTCTGACCGGTTTACTCCGAGTTGGAGTAGAATTAGGAGTCCTAGTCGTTTCCAAATTGTAAAAGGATTCCTTGCGGGGCAAGACCTCCCCAGCCTATAAATATAAAGGGTCGTGGCCGATTGAGGGCTATCATCCAATCGATCAAATATTATTTTTCGACTTTTTATCTTCAAACCCTAGCTTTTTCCAACCCTTTGCTTTCCTTGTTTGTCTCGACGGCGTTCAAGGAGGTTCTGAGTGGCCTGACCGACCTCAGAGCAACCCTAGACGCGCCATCTCCGACGAGGTCCCTCCCGAGGTGGTGATTCTAGCGAAACCGGTCTGACCGGATCCCCAAACCGGTCGGCTGAGGCTGCGGCGAGTGCAAGTTTCTGGTGCTGTGCGATCCGACGCTCGTGTGTGTTGACCAGAAAAGCGTCAACACAGGTTAACCTAAAAGCACTATACAACATTAAAAAAAACATTAGTGTCACCTGGATGGCTGGAACAGTTTGCATACGCACTCACGCAGTAACTCAGAAACGAGAACCACCAAATCTCCAATCAGACCATATGAATCACAATTTGGAAAGAAAAGGAGTTCCACATCTAACAGAACGTATACTTAAGAGGTACAACAATTTACATTCATTTGACTAGATATTAGGTGTAAATACAGCAAGTTGCATCAAGTAATCCAAACTAGTACCAGAGTACGAGAGATTCACATCAACCATGGATACTTAAGTCTACTGCTATCACTCCATGTCCCAACCATTTCATATCGACCATGGAATCATGGATAGTATTGAAGCACCAAAAGAGCCTGCACTCGTAGTGAATATATATGAATAAGCAGCAAAATCAAGAGGAACATGTCGAACAATGGTCAATGTGAATTTAGCATGCGAATAGAGAAGAAAATCAGAAATTCTTGGTATACCTGGGTAAATGAACAAAGATATGAAGACCATGCAAAAGACATCTTGCATATGCTGATCATGGCATGGATTCTTTCTTCACAATTTTTAACGCATGTTAGTAGCTTGGGATAACTTTCACAATCAAACTTTGATGTATACATTTTCCAAAAAAATACAACTGTTAACCATATATACATATGTATGATATGTTAGCAAAAATAAATGGATAACTAAAAGGCCTATTTCCATGATCTTGCTCTATGAAGCATGAAGGCAGGGGGGGGGGGGGGGGGGGGGAAGAGGTATCAACCTAGCTTCCTGACCTCAAAGGAAAGAAAATGTTAGTCTACTTGTACAGTACTTGAAAAATATTTGCAAAATCACTTTGCGCAAGGAGGTGGCCTAGTCAGGCTTTGTGTATTCGAGCAGCATATGTGGTGATCTATAGATGTTTACCAATGTCCAATATAGGACTTCTTCCACTTCTAACTCGCCTTCAGCTCTTGCTGCGTAAATGCCTTCACAGATGTCGAGTAGCCTACACAAGGCAGGTATATCACTCTTAATCCTAGAGAAACATTGATAATAAAATATATTCCAAAAATGTGTCAGATTGTTTGTAATGCGACCATTTGAATTTTTTTTCCCTTCGTTTTACAGCCAGTTCAATTTGTTGGGTAGGAAATACGTGATAGAAGTGGAATGCGAAAAATATAGGGCTTCAGACCTGTGTATGCCTGTGAAATCGTTTGAATTAAGACATAGTTTTGGGCAAAATTATCTAACACCACCACTATAAGCTAGTTTGCTGCTATAAGGTGTGAACAGATGCCATCTGTGGTCGCATACAAGCTGATAAATGTGGTTCTGGATGAACTGAATCAAGGGGAGGCTGTGGTGCGGCAATACATAGCTGCACCAAAGACTAGTGACAATAGAGACAGCAGGAATGAAAGGACAGCTCAAAACACATGGAAGCTATAGAGACAGCTTGCCATTGTCAACGGCGCCAAGGTTTTTCCTCCGCAACTGTGAACACCCCAGTAGCCACCATCATGCTCTGTGCACTTGATCTCTCACAATGATAACCTCAAGCACAAGCAACTTAATAGAACAACGCTGAGTAGTGCCCAATAGTGGAAACAACAACAGGAGCAAGCACAAGCAACTTAATAGAACACCGCTGAGTAGTGCCCAACAGTGGAAACAGCAACGGGACAAATTTAGCATCTGATGCAAGTTGACTTGGTGAGAGGAGCATAGAAGGAACTCCTTATTCTTGTGGATGTCTAGGGCCTATTAAGGATAGAGAAACCAGATGATCATTTACAGAAATCCTACGAAGCTCATATAGAACAAGCCAGTCTGAAAAGAACTTCATAAGATTGTATGTTCAATCCTTTGTTCCAAATGGCATGATAGGAAACTTTCCTATTGGAAATGAAACCTTCAAAATTCATACAATTTCCCGCATCCCAAAAGGAGGCTTTAGTATTCCAACTTTTTTAAAAGGAGGCCTTAGTGTTCCCAAATCAAAAGAATCGAAGAGGAACTGGATAAGGATAAAGAAAGAAGTAGGGGAGGTACATTTTTGAGATGTTGAACCCCCCAACATTAGCATGTTCTGGAGGAATTTTGGAAAGACCAATTAAGAAAAGAAAATGAGGGTAAAATATTCTGACACATATCTGACTTACCTGTCACAAGACGGAAGATTCTCATATGGTATTCTCATTCTCAAGTCTGAGCACTGCAGCCTAATAAATCTTGCAACAGCTAAAACAAAAGTAATGTACAAACTCCATATGCTAAATTTGCTGAGTGTTTCACCAATAATGCCCTCTGAACAGAAAAAAGAATATACATAAAGTGTTAGTAAGAAGGTGATAGCAGCTAAAGGTTGTTAGCACAAAGGTGATAGAGCCAAAGGTAACCTTAGCTCCAAGGAACCAAAAGAAACTAACAACGAGTAAAGAAACTACTTCACTCAAGGGTAAGTTCTGTATAGAATTACAACTAAACTATTTAGCATCTATTTGAGTTCATATGATAACGGAAATCAGTTAAAAATAACAAACTAAACTAAAAGAACATGAAATGTACAGAAATCTAAGTCAAATCTCTGCCAACAATGAAAAACCATTGGTTCACCTATTGCATGGGATTTTTCATCGTACCTAGATTAAATAAGCCCACACTAATGAATTCATTGTAACTATGGAAGTCCAGATGTATTTGTAAAATTTGAGTAAAATGCACCAGAGGTCGCTTAACTTGTAAGGGGTGTCACTTAAATCCACCGACTACAAAAGTGTATTTTCGGATCCATAAACTTTTTAAGTCGTTCACAGCAGTCCATACCCTCCACATGGACACCTAGCGATGACACGACACGCTGACTAGACATCTCTCCCGGCTGACAAAACCTCTCCCTCACGCTTGTTGCGCCTTGTCCACCTCACCACCACCCACGCGGGCGTGTCTCCTCTACTGACCCAGACTCACGAGCAAGGCTTTAGTCTGCCCCACATGCCATGTCATCTCTAGGTGACCATGTGGATGAGTATGGACCTTCGTTAAATGATTTAAAAAGTTCAATGGACCCAGAAATGCAATTCAGAGTTCGGGTACCTATGTGACGGTCCCTTACAAGTTTATGGACATCTGGTGCATTTTACTTGTAATCTATTTTTAAAGTTATACTACGTCATATAAAAGCCATGCAATGAAATAGCAAGAAAATAAAAGAGACTTTCAGTACATCAAGCACAAGTTTTAGGCAACACCAGAGACGAGTACAGGTTAAGCATCAATACACAATTGTGCTTGTTAAACGTCAATATCTTCAATGTGAACATATAAATCTTTTTTATCAGCTTTAGAAGGTCATGCTAGAGTTGGCAAGTAACTCATCGAATTTGAGGCCAAGGATAGATACGTACGAGGTGTCTCCTCAGACACAACTATTGCCATGGGACCATTCAGCCCTTGACAGCCTGCCAAATCTGAGGGGTTTGTATAGAATGACCACCAAGGAGGAGTGCCATTATTCAATATCAGTTCACCACTTACTGAATCTATCTGCAGTTATGGGTATAATAAAACAACTTAGCTTTTGTTAGGGAAAGCTAAGAAAAAAATATAAGTCCAGAACTTTACTGCATACCACTGCTTCTAATCGCCGGACTTCACCTGATCCAGTAACCCGAAAGTACCTAGGGTAAGCATCAATTATGCTGAAGCTGTTTGTAGTTCCATTAAGAACTTGTTTAACATCATCTACACTTGGGCAGTGTTCAATAGGGAATTCATATCGTACTAATTCCTTCCCTTTTGGTCTAGCTCTGAGAAAATCCCAATTTAAGATAAGTTCCATCTTTTCAAAAAGTATCTCTCTATCAAGGGATTGGACAAATCTGCTTTGGACTGGAGGAGGTATTAACCACATTGTCGATGCATCAGGTTGGCAGCAAATCAGCTGGATGTCATCAACATTGTATGACCCTAGGTAACCTAGAGGATCAACATTATCGTAGGCCTTCAAGTACTTCCAAGGTATTTTTTCACAAGCGGTGGTCTTAAATAAGGTTAATCTTCCACCAAGTGCCTTTATATCAATCTTAATACTTACATCAATAATGGGGTTGGCAATATTTGTAGGATTACCGCTACTGTAAATCTGAAATTTTGGAATGGAAAGAAGGGTCTTCAGACATTGCAAGAACACATAGCAGTTAGACTGGGTGTACAAGAACAGAAATTAAGTTCCAGGAAGTTAATGGTAAATATTTGACTAAGGGAAAGAGGGGACAACATTTATGCTGGAAAACATTGGCTCTGAATCATATGGTAGAGAAAGGATGATACACAGGTATATCTTGTTTGCAGTGCTAAAAAAAAGTTAGTAATCAATAAAAAGTAACTATTGTTTGTTGTGTCATGACAAAGGAAATATGACTGTAAACAAAAGGAAATGTGGTTAAACAAAACTAGCTACGGAATTTGGAAAAGACAAATAAATGTAACTATTGTGGAAGATTGTCGTATTCACATACCAACATTGGAGCCCAAATAACACAAATAAGTACAAAGAATAAGCATATCCCACTACAAAACTTTGTCATTTTTGTTTGCTTTTCTCCTTGTCGATGATTCGCTCTATTCAAAATTGCATCGCATTTCACAAGAAACAAGCTTGCATATATGTCCTCCAACTGTTCACAAGAATAGAAGTATCATATTGCAACATTTTATGTAGCAATGAAAATAATACTGTAAAGGACAAATAAATAAATAAATTGTTGGAAATAGGGTTTCCAGAGAAGGGGAGAAGAAAGAGTGAAGCTAACAGGAATCACCCATCTCATGCCTGGTCATTTACATAGTAGAGATAACAATAAAGTACTTTTAGCTATTTGTCAGGATCGCTAAAAGGAATCGTGGGAAAAGTAAGCCTTGTATGGGAAATACATCAAGTTATGTAACTGCACATCATTCACAGCATAGTAAAACACATATAGTGGTTTAAAAAATTATGTCATGAGCAGCCATGTAACCTCAAAAGGATATCAACAGCCAATACGTACCTTTAGCCAATCATACATTGTTAATGATGTGGTTGTGCAAGACCAATCAAGCACACACCGCAATTCATACAAGAATGGTAAAGCGCGATACAGCCGGAAGCCAAAGTAATTTACTTGCGTTACTTTGCTAGTCAAGAACTGTCTATATAAGTTGCTCTTGTTTGGAATACCATATCTGATCTGTAATGCCTGCAGTGCTAGGGAAATTGATTTTGTAAGGTAGATTGCACGTAAAACAAATCCTCCAACGTCCCTGTGAGCTAGCTCCATTCCCCAAGCATATTCAGTGACTGAATACGTGAAAAGCACAAGGTTAAAAAGATAGAAAATAACTTTGCCAGTGGCAAAGGACCATAGGTATATAATGCGGTCAACCACTATTAAGAAAAAGAGAACCTGCAAGAAAGGTAGTACAATCACTAAAAGAGCGAAGAGCTCATAAGATTAAACTTAAATAGAATTAGCTGTCAAAATAACAGTGTTAATGGTAAGATGAGCTCACCATTAAGATGAAAACGAATTCTTTCGGGAACTGATCCTCAAGCTGGTAAACTTCCAAAAATTCACTCTTATTTTTTAGGACAGATTGATAGAACATCGCAACAAGGAAGAAAACTGCCAAGTCAGCACCAAAATAATATGCATAAAGATCGATCTCTCTTTTACCCCCACCTATCACTGAGACAATTGGGTAAGGAAAATTTATTTCCTCAAAAAGTCCTGCTTTCTGTGACTCATGAATCTCCCTTTCTACATCAGCTGCTGGAGTGAGTGATTTGTACCATTCTGCTGGTTGGCATTCTATAGGAGCAGCATAAACAACTTCTAGTACAGCAAGAGCCATATTAGAATTTTCTTTGCTTTTCTCAATACTTTGAATCTGGACTTTGCTAAAACAGTTGCAAGAGGCAGGCAAGTTAGACTGGCATCTTTCTTCATGTGCGATAGCAAGCACCCTATTTATGGCTGACTCTATCCTCTCTGGCTGGATTCCATCTTCTGGCCATTGATTTACCTCCATCGTGACTTGCACAAAATATGGAGGAGATTCTGCTCCATGTGTTAATGACATCCAATATCTAGATAAGCCTCTAATGGTCATCCTTATGAGATTCATTACGGGCAAGTGCAAACTTTTTAGCCGCTCTCTCCAACTGTAAGGCATACTGTGTTTTTCTTCAATGTTATTTCTTGCAGTAAGAAAGCTGAATTCTGTTACCGGAACCCATTCACCATCTTTGGCAGTGATAGAGCTCTGCAAGAGAGTGGATATATAGACTAAAAAGAGAGGCAATATGCTAACAACAAACGACGCCTTTATTTTATCGTCAGGGAAACCTAATCTCTGGAGAAGAGGTAAATGTATATTCAAACCACAGTGCTGAATAATAATCTGATATATGTACTGTGACAGAATGTTGAGCTCAGTGTAGATCAGAATGATGACCCAAAACAAGTAACTTGGGCCATAGTTCACACAAAGAGCATATAAGAAAAGTGCCCCAAGGTAGACCATGGATAGAAAACTAAAATTCCACAAGAAAACCAGAACAAAACAGCAATAGCAAACATAATCATAATTACTTCGCATCTGATACCATATATACCGAAATATCACACCAATTGGCATGCTTGATTTCACTTTAGTCCCTGAGGTATCTGAAACTGAATGTGTTTTCAGCAGCTGCCCATCTTGTGTTTCCTTCTGACTTTCAACATCATAAATGTCACCTTCTGCAGGATCCTCATTGGAGTGTGGTTCATCAGGATCAATATTCAAGAAGCTAACAATATTTGTGACTGCCTGGTTTCCAAATGATTGAACTTGGGAGACACCATCACCAATCAATTGTACAGCTGATTTTAGTGGGTTTTCCTTAGTTTCTCCCCTTGCCTTCTCCCATTTGGATAAATTATAATTAACTTTGTCATCAGTCTCCTCAAGCTCAGTGATCTCAGGTGTCAAACCCAGGGAATTTCTAATATTATCAGTGAGCACAAATTCATCACTTCTCCCCCTGATTGGTGATCTCATAGTATCAGATGAGCCCTGGAACATCAGATCTCTCATGTTCTTCTGTGTATCCGTTACAGAAAATTCAAAGGACTGTGCTGACTCTGTACTTCCAATCTTATCTTGCTTTGTCGGTGATCCAGTCTCATTATCTTCATGTGGCATAGTATCGCTATACAACTTAGTATTCCTCCTCCGCCTCAGGCCCTCATTGTGAGACGTATCATTTATTGGTGTGAAAGAGTTCATTCTGTTAAGCTGACTTTGTAAATTGTACATCTCAGACTTCATCCTCTCCACTTGCATGTTCCGCTGACGCTTATGTTCCTCAGACCTGCGAAGATTCTGCAGCTGCTCGGTTTTCTTTAAAGCTTTTTTTTCCTGCTCACGGACCATAGCACCAATTTGCTCTGCTTCAAGGTATCTTGACACATAATCAAACTCACCGGAGCTAAAGATGTATGATTGAACAGACACCAATAGGAAGATCACTATTTCAACAAAAGCTGATCTTGATGTTATCTTAAAACCATAGTCATACTTGTAGAATCCAATTATTTCATAAAGGTAGTCAATTTGATCACACATGCCAGAGCTAAACTGCCCAACGTAAGGAGATTGGTAGGCAAGTGAAAAAACGATGAGAGCAAAATTATACATCCGTAGATACTTGAAAATCTTATTCTTCTTCTTCAATATTTCAAGTCTCATTCTAAAGAAAACCAGAGCAAATCCAAGGTAACCAAGGTGCAGAACATCATACTCGAGAGTACCAGTGATAGCAATTAATGCCAAAACTATGTCTAATAAATGGCAATAAGCATAAAGTCTTACATAGTCAAGGAATGTCCAAAAGCTTTTTGTTTCCAGTGACAGGTCCCTCCAAACTACTGCATTTTTTCTTTGGGACATCATCTGGCGATACGTATCCGAGTCTGAGAAGCCTGAGAAGCGGTCCGAGCGAAGCTTAAAAGAGGAAAATATAAACACAACATAGTAGCTAATCAACATTCGAGGATCATCAGCAATTATCCCTGCATCATGCAATTGTAGAAATAAATTAGTAAATGTTCTGATTTAAGCCGAACTATAATATAACATTTAATAGCATTGAGTCACAAGCAATGAAAGGCCCAATGGCATACCGAGCCAGCACTTTGAGCAGTAGTCAAAGAAAATCCTTGAATTCTTCCAGCATTCACGGCAATGGACTTCAATGTCATTGATATCATGAAACCAAGGCATCACATCATTCCAAAGAGCAAAATATTCGAGTATTAAGACAGAAGCAAACAGAAATACAAAAAGGGGCCACAATTTCTGGATTAGATCTCTGTTCATAAGAATGCAGACTACAAGGCACATGATATAGAAGATTGATACGACATTCAACAATGTAAAGCTTGCCAATAATAACACAATCATGTTAATTTCCAGACCTCGCAGTTTGAAAAGATTTTCTATCCAGAACTTCATGTAACATTTGAATGTAATCTTCTGAGTTTCAAATCTTTCTCTCTTCAGGGAAATAACTCTTTTCTTATCCCACTTGTGGCTTTCTTTTGACAATCCCCAAATCTTTGCAAACGAGTATCTTTTGTCCTCATCTGAGCCTTTGATGGCATCATCTGCATACGCTGATTTCTTGTAAGTGTTGCCTGGACCCAGAGATGAACTTGAGCTGCTACCTACAAGTCCTTGAACTTTAGAAAACAACGAAGTAAACCTATTTGATGAATGACTTTCTTCGTTGCTTCTCACAGGACTGTAAGGTGGATTGGATGAGATAAACAGCTGGCAGGGCTCTTCCCATTTACCATTATGTACCAGAGATGTCGGCATCAAGTCTAACCAATGGAAAACATTATACTGAATGGTACAGGCCACAATCACCAAAACTTTTCCCCTAAGCCCGTATTCAACACCCCAAAACCCAGAATCATAATATTTCAGACCAAGAAGAACAGATAAACCATAGAAATGCTGATCAGGACACATTTGTGCAGGTTTGCACACCATTTGAAAAAGATATTCAGATGCAGCAAGTAAACCAGTGTAGACAAGGTAAACCTTCGAAGGAATTCGAGAAACTTTTGGTAATGTACAAAACACAATGAGGCCTAACAGGTAAATTAGGCCAGATAAACTGATGGATGATAGACAAGCATAAAAGACACTAACTGATAATATCTTATCGCTGTGCCAAATCAGAAATCTTCTTAGGAACCCCAGAAGTCCATATTCCGAAGCATCAGATACACCAAAGTTCTTATCACTGTTTTGTCTTCGTTCATAGCTGTAAAGTTGCATTACTACCAGAATGGCCAATGATTGCCAAACATTTTCCAACAAAGAAGCTTCAGGGTCAAATCCCAGATCAGGATATAGCTTAACAAACTTTGAGACTGATTCAGCAAAGATCGGTGAAACACTCAGGCTGTAGGTAAAGATAAAAACCACCGCGGCATATACTTTTAGCGGATACCACAGTCGCCTTTTTGTCTTTTCCACAAGCTGCCTTCCAATTATCCAAAATAGAAGGAAAAACAGGTAACCAAATGATATATAATTAGGGTTCACCAAGTATAGAGTCAAAAGAATTGTCAGAAAAGCCACATAAGTTCCATATGAACGGTACACTGAAAGAAATTTCTGACCAATTTTACTGAGATATGATGCAATTTTTTTCTCTGCAAAACAACACAAAAAAAGGAAATAATATGTTATGGATTTTCTAAAAAATGGGAGCTACCTTTTATCCAAATCTGCATGACCTCCCTACCAGAAAGTTAAAAGGCAGACACCCTAGGTTATCCGACATACATTTTGTTTGTATTTGTGCTTGTATAAAATATTGAGCCGACAGTTCAAAAAAAAACAAAGAAAAGGCAATGTAGACACATGCTCATGGTAGCTAACAATCAAAATAAAGTTTTATTTATTTTTGGAACCAATAATACGTAAATGCAGTTTCAGCATAAACATAAACATCTTCCAAGATTTCAACAATTTTTTTTTCGAACACGCACGAGAGCTGCGTATCATTGTATTAAGAGAGACAGAATGGTGCAATTCCAAAATCTCTTCTCACCTTGGACCAGAGCGAGGGATGTGAGGTTTTAGCCCAAAAGAAAAAACTTACAGAATAAACACAAAACACACCTGACCCGGCTAACAAGCCATCCACTAGACCACAATCATCCTAGGTCCAAGGCTGACAGGAAGAGTTTCAGTCATCCAAATAAGAACTAACCTACATAAAGTGTACTTACAAAATGCAAATCCAATTAATAGATATTATAAAAATGAATGCACAACAGGAAGAGTTCTAATGACCAAAGTCTAATAGGCAAAATATATTAGCCCTCCCAGAAACTGAGAGCAGATACCATGTGAATTACTGCTAAAATTTATCAATAAAAAGAGTCAAAATGTGCTCGATAATGAAGTTATACCATGTGAATTACTGCGTGCTTCATCATCTCGCGCACTTTGCGAACTATAAACTGACAGTAGAACTGACTTGTTCAAACCAGCCTTAAGAATTGTGAAACCAACAGGTGGACAAGGTGTATGCCGAAGAACCGCTGATAGTGAAAAGAGCATCTTAAAACCATGACTATGCACAGCACAGAAGCACACTATTGAGCCTATCTCTATGAAGTCTTTCTTTGTAGCATTATTCGAGAGACCTGCAAGATGTATCAGACTATCAGGGAGCAGATCAATTTTACGTCCATGGTTCACAATGGAGCACATATAATCACTTCAGTAGAAGGAAAAAGTAAAAGACAGAAAAAACAATTGGAGTGAACAATCCAGAAAAGGCATGCCTATTTCTGCCAATGTGTAACCTGGTTACACATGTAAGATCCCAGTGGAATTTAAATGACCATTTTGCAGTAAACTTATGCGCGAGAGCATGATGCTCACTGCTAGAGGATAATGTTCAGTGTATTCCTCCAAACCCTAGAAGGGTGGGTAATATAGTTGCTGTACATGGGCCTCACACATGGGCCATACATATATACACCAACCCCCCCTCCCCCCGCAGTCTGAACTACTGGGGAAGCAGAGTTTGAGACTGGACAACAAAGAAACACACAGGGAGAACACCCTTTTCATATTAAATGTTAGATTGATTAATAAATTATTCAATTTGTTTTCTGAATAAAACATAATTCAGTTATATCTCGGTTTGCTAAACTAATATTAATTTGCTTAATAATTAATTAAATCGATTTCCTAATTAAAAGCAAATTAGAGTTAAACTTCGATTTTTCATAAATGAATGTTAATATGGTTAATATCAATATAAATGTGTTTCTATCATAATACTGATTAGTTCAACACGAACATAAATTATTCGATTAGATGCTCTCACATATTTTATTTTAACTTAATATTTTAACTAGAGTAATTTGTACTTGAACATTTGCAATTAAAATATGACTAAGTTTACTTCGTCTTTTTCTAAAGGTTAAAATATAGTCTATCTTCATTATATCTACATGGTTTTACTTAAATTAAAATTAATCAAGCATATAGCCTGTTATTTTATTTTATATAATTCAAATCCTCTCGATAGGTCTGGCTTTTCAACCTTAGTTCCGTTTTCAGCGATTCTCGTGCTTGTGTGACCTTAAAACCAAGCTCTATCCTTTAGCATGCTCTTTTAAAGCTTTTCTTTTCATTGGTGTAATGTTCTTAGTTGTGCTTCTTTGTTTGCTGGTATGTTTGTGCCTTTGCTTGCTGCGAGTAGAGGAACGTCATCAAAATATTTCAAGATGAAGGAACACAGTTCGAGTGATATGAAGATTAAAAGAGCAAGAGATCAAGACTCTAAGTAGCAGTATCTCTGTTGGATTTGAGGCAAATATAGCACGGACAATCCTTGCTACCTAAACAACCTTAAATCATTCATTTCATATGCATGTGTCTAAATTAATATCCCTATAAGGTTATGCCTAGTTTGTTTATACTGTCCATTGATCTCCCAGGGTTATGTATATGGGTAGAACTTTGCTAGGCGCGGCTACTATCACCATTTACTCAACTATTAACTTTGACTTAATGGTTCACTTCAACATGATGGTTAAAACTTACTTTTTAGCAACATGGTTCAGGAAGCTAGAGCATGTGCTTCGTGCTTTGTTCTAGTCTCTCTCCGTAAGGCCTGGTTCTTAAAGCAGCAACCCAGGAGCCTGTCGCCACCGCTGCAACTATTATGGCTCTGGTCTTGAACAAGTAGCTTGTACGTCTCTAGCTTGACAGTGCTTACCGACGGGCCGACGGCGTTAGTGGAAACAAGGTGAAAGGGTGTTACTTGATGCCACCGAGGACGGGTGATCCGTTGGCTATATCTCGTTAGGCACAGTCCCGTGTTGGGAGTCCCTACGACTGGAAACTCCACATGTTGCGCATTGTTGGGTGCGATGCCCGCGCTCTGGACACCATTGACCCCCTTATGGTGCGACTCTGTAAGCGTCAGTCAACCTCGGTGCCTAGGGTCTCACTGCCTTGTTAAGCTAGCGGCTATTGTCTTGTTAGGGTGTCGTGAAAAGCCTTGTAGCATCCCTATGCAGTCACACCAAAGGAAGTGTGGATGTGCGTGGTTGGGTGTAAAGTTCCTTTGAACTTTTACGCGACCGGTAGGTAAAGGATGAAACCTCTGTAGAGTGTAAATCTATCATGATAGTCGTGCTCTCGGTCACGAGCGGCCTGGATCCCTTTTGATTAGTGGTTCCCTAATTAATATCATGTTTATTATGCTTAATTTACTTCTACTTTATTAATCGGGTTGCAACTGAAATTCATTTATTGTAGTAACTTGAATAATGCTAAAATGAATTAACTAAAAATGCTATTGTAGTAC
The DNA here is from genome assembly GCA_033239725.1 of Echinochloa phyllopogon. Taxonomy (NCBI): domain Eukaryota; kingdom Viridiplantae; phylum Streptophyta; class Magnoliopsida; order Poales; family Poaceae; genus Echinochloa; species Echinochloa phyllopogon. Next base: position 29,867,498 of record BTCW01000014.1, on the reverse strand, counting down.
AACCGTGTCTAGCCTTACTTTTAGCCTTCATACACCGTGTTATACTTGCTAAGTAATTGAGTTACTTACACTTGTCATTATTCAACAAAATCCCGGATGGGTAACAGATGGAGTAAACGAATCTGTTGCTACTGAGTTTCCTAAGGATCTGTCTTTCTTCTAAGTTGTGGTCAACCAATCGGTGTCCCTGTGAACTGCGGCTACGCTTTAGAGAGTTAATAAATAGACTTCCGCTGTTTTATTCATTTATTTATGTTGAACTCTGATGTAAAACTATTTTATTCGAGCATATGTATTATGATTTTCATATTTGTAAGTTGTATGTGTTCTGTGAACTTCCTGGGCACACATATAGCTGCATTCAGGTTTCTGTGTAAACCTGGGTGTGACAGACCGCCTTTACCCAGACCGCCTTTACCCGCGGCGACGGCGGCGCCTCCCGCGCCCGCGCCCAGCCCCACAGCGCGGAGAGCAGCGCGCCCAGCTCCACCGCGCGCAGGGCTGCGGTGGCGGCGGCGGCAGGATCCGCGCCACCCGCGCCTAGCTCCGTCGCGCGGATGGCAGCGGCAGCGGCGGCGGGATCTACGGTGGACGGGGCCAGCAGGCCAGAGGAGGGCGGCAGCAGAGCCGCGCGCCACGACGGCGTAGGAAGGGAAGGGAGGAGGGGAGTAAAGGAAGGAGACGGAGGCGGCGGCGCCAGTGGCCGGCCGGCCATGGATGGCGACAGCGGCTAGAGGCGAGGAGAGGGAAAAGAGGAAATTCTAGCTGATACCATGCTAATGTTCAGTGTATTCCTCCAAACCCTAGAAGGGTCGGCAATATAGTTGTTGTACATGGACCTCTAGATGGGCCTTACACATTGGCCGCATGGGCCATACATATATACACCAACACTCACAAATGTTGTTCATGTTCAAAAACACAATTGTAATTGGCTACCTATAAATTGTATTCTTCATTCTCAAATAATTTGGTCGGTTATCACATTTTGATCAATCGTTCTAAGATTTAGATCTAGGGAAGAGATATTTTATTTTAGCAGTTTAATTATTTCCAGAAGCAAACTTTTAATCTCCAAATACATGTCACGTAGATTAAGATGTTCTCTTAACTTGCAAGATGTATGCTCCATATTAAAAAACTTTTTCCTGGTGGAATCAGATAAGATTTGTGATTAATTTCATCCTACAATTCAATCATGCCAGAGCAACTCTGGCTCGATTCAAGATTTTGTGGTTTGAGATAAGTGATAACCTTGGTCAGCAGCATTACAAAACAAACCCTAGAACCGATATTTGTGTTCCTGCTTTAAACAGACAAAGCGCCTAGCTATCTATTTTCCCATCCCCATGCTCGACCATGAGGTTCATGTCTCAGGTCTTTACACCTTTCAGAATCATGTAAAGTTTGTAGATATGATGGTTGAAACCCTAGATCAGGCGATTTAGGATCATTGCACTATGTTAAGGAACATCATTTAGGACTAGCTGATTTATAAAGCCGTGCTTGACTGGATATGCATGGCACATAGCCTTTGCTCCTTCGGCACACCTTGCCTGATATGTAGGTTGGGGTGCATTGCCTTGCTGTGTGCTTCAGCCCACCTAGGTTAATTGCTTTTATCCGTTTACAGCGCTCAGTAGTCATTTATGGTATAAATGACAAACAAGGGTACCGCTAAAGAGAAATGGGGACAGCACAAAAAATAAGAGTGCGCACCTAACTGTGAGAGTACCTCCATTGTTAATGAACCACTGCGTTCCAGAGCACTGGACACTAGATCAAGCTGAAGAATGTACAGTATTGAAAAATGAACCTCGCAGAACAATACTAAGATCTGGCGCAGTCTCTTGTCGATTGAATGATTCACCAAAAATACCAGGAAAAAGCACACTGAGACAGAAGTAGGTTAGTTAGAAATGGTACAGGTCCAGTATATACCAAGGGGAAAGAATTGATTTTAGGTGCCACTAAGTAATTTAGTAAGATAAAGGAACCAACCACCAACATAAAGAATACAAAGCAGAACATTGCACTTTTTGCAGGACTGACATGGTAAACACGAATGAGTGGATACATAAAGAATAGAATAATAATGTAAAAAGGACATTGAAGTGCTAACGAATACTTAGAATAGTGGGACCATTTAGCATGGCCATAGCCTACAGGCTTACAAGTTGCACTTAAGTAAGGGCTGGGATCACAACACATAAACCTTAAGAGCATCTGCTAACACCATAGTTGACATATATGCAGTATGCATGCCAGTAGCCATGCAGAACAGAACATCAACTGTTCATAGATGAATAAATCAAGAATCTAACATTTTAAGAAGAATTGCATAAATTAGTGCTGGATAATTTTTCATATTGTATAGGACAACATATAAATACTACAAGAATCTAGAAAGAGAACATAGAGAAGGAATGTTTCACCATACTGTAAACAGCATGAATAAATCCTCGTTTCATCACAAGTAGAAAGAGTAATGTTAAAGTAATTGCACGTGAAAGTTTTCGTAGACCCCATGCTAGTGTTGCTACAATCAGAACCATTGTATCTTCCTTCTCTGCAAAGAACAGGCCACAACAAATCAGAACAGAAATCAATGACCTCGTACAGTAACAAAGACGTTTGCAATACAAAACACAGGGCAGTGAGGGCACTAGAGCTCCTGTGCAATCCGTTTGCAGTAAACTCTCAAACATTGCAAAATTAGAAATGTTATAACATAATCAGACAACTTTCAAACTCACTCCGAATCCCGAAATTTGCCCCATAAAACCTAGCCGACCTTCAATACCAAGAAAAAATGAATAACTTTGTATTATCGGGTCCGAGAAGAACACGAATCATGAGTTCAATTTGTTTCCTTCGGTAATAATGATGCAATAATGACAAGATAAGGAATGCAAGACTTTCAAACACATTCTAAAACTTAAAGACAAAAGTATGAAAAATCAATGGAATTTCATGCAATTTCTTCATAGTGCTCAACTATCAGCTATGGCAGGAATGAAAGTCTTGTTCATGGTGATATGATAAGACATACCATCAATGAGGTGATCATCACTTGATGAAGGACCGCCCTGAGGATTCGCGTAATGGAAAACAGAATTGTTAACAAGATTACATAGTGCTACAAAGACTCCAAGGCAGAATTGGGCAAGTAAAAATAATCCAGGAATAGAATAGTGCCAAAGCCCAACAGTTTCCCAAATCATCATATCCTGCAACATTAATTTGATAAGTTCCCATGAATATTGATTGATAAAATATCTAGTGGTGGACTTTTATCTTAACACGATACCTTTTGAAATCTTTTGTTGAAGAATGTGAATGCCACATTAAAGACATATGTGCTGGCTGCCCAGAGCAGAATGAACACTAGAAGTGAGCCATTCAACCGATGCATTTGGAACATTGAAGGAAAAGCATATAAAATGTATCCGACATATGCTAGGAGGCCAAAAGCACAAATACTAGTGAAATTGAAACTCCAGAAGGAAAGGGCGAGCAGCAGGACCTGCAATAATCGAAGATATTTTTTGTACATAAGAAGGGGCCACTGCCATAAGCAAAAGGAGAGAAGACATGAGGATAAGGCAATTGTGTATTTCCGTGCCTCTGAAAGAGACTGGCATCCCTCTTTCAAAGATAAGTCACCAACATGAGCAGCTAACAAATCCTTGGAACATATAAACCCAAGATGCAAAGGCCCCCAAATTTATCAGATTACCATAACAAATATGTCTTCCCACAAGAGTTTATATGACAGCACTAAAGTTGACTCAGCAAAAGCTGGGCAAATATGTCTTCCCACAAGAATAAGACGAATGGTCAAAGGTTGTAGAAAAAAAGTCAACAACGAATAGTAATATGGAACGGAGGGAGTATTACCCATGAAGTACACCCCTGACCACTGGAAACCCAGGATTAACCTATGCCTCTGACAGTAAGCAGGGTGAGTCCCTTAGCTCCTGCCAAACCCCACAGACGATGCATCCCTCGTGCAGCTGCAATGTGTGCACCCTCTGCAGGCTACGGTAGCCACAATGGTTTAACTAGGAGGTGCCAGGCACAACACCAGCTCAACCGCAACACATGAGCCACTAGCTCCATGCATGCCTGACTAAATGCCTCTTGGAGTGGCTCACTTCATGCTTATCATATCTTTCACATGGATCCTACCCTATTTGCCCAAATGTCTTCCTTTAATTTATATGTTTGTTCCTGGCTATGTTCTCCCATTATCAATGACTTAGGAACATGGAAGAAACAAAGAGGAAAAGTTGCCCCAGCCAATCATAAGAAGAATGTCAAAATCTACGACGGCAAATGGAAAGGTAGAGTGAAAAAACAAAAGCTTAGGGAAGAATACCGGGAATCCATAAGTGAAGAAGTTAATACTGAAAGTTTTGAAAACTGACAGTTTCAGTAATATGTTAGCATGCCTTCTGCCAGATCTGAGGTAAAGAAAAGATAATTAGCGATAAAACATTGTCCAATGTGGTAAATTTAGACTACAGTGCTAGCAGTCACAAATAAACAACACAGATATTATCCACTCAGAAAATTCTGTTAGGGGTGCAAATTGATGAGCCTAAGGGTATCCACTCACCCTCTTTAGTTCAGCCAATAGTACTAGTTTTTTTGGAAATAAACTACCTTTCGGAAAACTAGTATTATCGGTTGAACTAAGTGTTGATGGATACCCTTGGGTTCATCAATTGTGCGCCCAAATTCTGCATAGGACATGTTTCTGTTGGCTGGAAAATAATGGAAACATAATTAGATGACTTGCTGCAACAAGATTGGGAACATAAATAGTCAAGACTATCAAGTTACAAAGGGTAAAAGGTACTTTTCGCCTCCATGGTTCTCTTAGTGTGTTCACTTTCGTCCCTCTACTTTTCAAACAGCTAAATTGACCCTTCTACTCCGTCCAGTCAATATTACATGACGCTGTAGTGTGTTTGCTAAAGTGCACGAAAACTTGTCGCTGGAGCAGAAAAGAATAGTAGTAGCCCAGTTAGGATTCCATCAGCATTCGGCATAGCACTCAGCTGAGTTCAGGAAAACCACAAAAAAAAACTGTTCAACCGTCCAGGAGTGAGATACGGTGCCAGCTGGCCATTGCGCTCCTTCCTCCCGTAGTCAATGCAGCCCACACGGACAGCGGTAGCGCCTCCTGTTGTGACCAACTGCCCCGGGGGGGGGGGGGGGGGGGGGGGGGGGGTGGCACCGCGTCAATCTGGATTTCGAAATCCATAAGGCCTGAAGGAGTTTGATTTGGGCATGAATTCAGGAAGATGATGTTTCATTTCCAGGCCTTGATTTCATGCAGGTACGAAGTGCGTAGATTGATTTGGGAGGGAGGGTCCTCGATCTTGTTATTAGAGAGTTGTGTCTAGGTCGCTATTAATACTAGCTAGGTGTGCCACAGGATAAGAAAAGGTAGTGTTTGTGATAAACACCTAGAAAGTGAGGGAGTGATTTCCAACAATTGGTATCAAGAGCCTAAAGATAGTGACATCTGGTGCTACGTCAAGGTGCAGCAACATCAATGATCAGGCAGTGTCAAGCCTGGTGATGGCAAGCTCAGTGACACTGGCGGCGCGTGCATAAGGTTCGCGACTGCATATGGAGCTTGACTGCACGGCAAGTGGCTGCAGAACAAGAGGTGAAGGAAGTGTATGATGTCCTATGTGCTGCTACAGTGGCCACAAACTGCCATGACGCGATGTTGGTGTGAAGCCACTAGAAGACAGCAGCAAGAAGCTGCTAGGGATCATGGCATGAACCCACTAGGAGAAAGCCACAGTGTGAAGCTGCGGCATGGCAATGATGGCATCGTGTTGGGTGCAATAGTGGCACTAGAGCGATGCATGGAGAAGCAGGCTGTCATGCTACAAGATCATGGCGAGATGCCATGGTGATGATGATGGCAGTGCGATTGTGCTAGGTTGGTGTGGTGCCAACAAAGGGTGGCAAGTGGCATGAAGCTGCTACAAGCTGTGAAGCCGACAACAACAGTAAAACTGTGAGACCGGAAGGAGACAGCACTGTGATGTGAATGGCGTGGAGCCATTACTATTTGAAGATGGTGTGAGGCCATGGAAGAACGACAGTGGTGCGAGGACACAAGAAGGCATTATGGGTGCAACATCATGCAAGAGAAAGGTGTTGTGCATGGCAAGAAGTACCTTTGGGGGGGATCATGAATCCTAGTAATGTCTCTCAAAAAACACTAGTCACACTGGAAATCAAGTTTTCTAGTATCAACTGAATTTTTTAGCTGAAACGTTGATAGAGGATTTTCCACCAGGAGTGAAATAGTTTCCCATGTGTTGAAACATCAGGAAAAGTAGTGATTGTTAGCATGAATATTGTTATTGTAGAGTTGATGAGTTGCGTCCAAGTTCAGCTTGTGTCTAGGTTCCTTGCAATAAGTGTAAGCAATTTCAGCTTGTAGTTAAGGAGGAATAATGGGAAGATTAGGGTGTCTCCAATAAAAATAGATAGCTGCTAGCTATTTGATGCCACATCATATGATAGGTCCCACATGTAAGATAATTTTATTTTTATTTCAAAAGCTTGTCTTATTATCTCTCTTTTTTATGTATAGGGTGAGTAAATGTGAAGTAAGCTTGGAAAGTGTGCTAGCTAGAGAGAAGCCAAGAGCCAGTAAACTCTCTTTTTTCATTTAGTCTCCTTGCCACATAGGCAAAAATCCTAGTCAGCTAGCTACATAGATAGCGATTGGAGACGCCCTTATAGAAGGCAATGACTGCATTAATTAGGAGGATATCATGGGCAGGTGGATAGCCCTGTATCAGCTATATATAAATGAGAAAAAGATGAAGGCTGGGGTGGCCGCATCAACAACAATACTTGTGCTGTTGTTCAGTTCTTGCGTGTGTGCCACAAGACAAGAAAGCGCCACCAGATAAGAAAAGCTAGTGTGTTCGTGATAAACACCTAAAAGTGAAAATTGTGATTTCCAGCAGATCTTTCCCAGGAATAAGCTGTTTTTGCCTGTGATGGCTTATTTGGTTGCAACGAAGTCAATTTTGTTAGTGTATATGTGTGTATATGTGTGTGGCCCATATGGCCCATGTATAAGGCCCATCTAGAGGCCCATTTACAGTTACCATATTACCCACCCTTCTAGGGTTTGGAGGAATACACTGTGAATTATCCTCCATCAGTTGCCTCTCTCCCCCCCCCCCCTCTCTCTCTCCTAGCCGCCACCGCCACCATGGCTGGCGGCCGGCCACCGGCGCCCCCTTCCCCTCCCCTCTCCTCTCTCCCTCCTCTCTCCTACGCCGCCGCCCTTGCTACCGCCGCGCCAGGCGCGGGCGCAGGCCCTGGCGGCACAGGATCGGGACCTGGCGGCGCGGGATCGGGCGCGCCTGGCATGGGCGGTGGCGCCACCGCCGCCGCCGCCGGACCCCTCCTCTTCGCTGGTCGACGCGCCGCCGCCTCTCCTCCAGCCTCTCCTCGTCCCGACGGACTACTCTGCCGCCGATTCCGCCGCCGTTGCCTTGGGCGCGGGGGGCGCGGCCACGGGCGAGGACGCCGCTGCCTTGGGCGCGGGTGCGGGTGGCGCAGCCACGGGGGAGGACGCCGCCGCCGCAGCCGCTGCCTTGGGTGCGGGCGCTCCTCCTCCCTAACGCGGGTTGGGCATGCCCCCGCGGACGCGCCGTTTGCCGCAGCTGCTTTCGGGCGCGGCAAGCGGCCCCTCGTCACCGGTGCTTCCACGGCCACGGCCGACGCTGCTCTCGCAGCAGCTCTCCTCGCCGCCAAGTCCGAGGCTTCGGCGGCCCAGGAGCGGGTCCGCACGGCTGCCCTCGCTTGGGAGCACGAGCGCACCGCGGCTGATGCTCTCGCTCGACGGGTCGCCGGGGCGGAGCATTTCCTCCTCGTCTCCTCCGGCCTGCAACCCGTCGCTCCCGTCATCGAGCACGCCGCCTCCTCCCGCCAGGCGCCGCCCTGTGGACCTCAGCTCGTTCCGACCGATCCCGTGGTCGCCCAGCTCCATGTTCAGGCCTCCAACGTCCTTCCCAGCAAGCACCTCGTCTCTGTCATCCTCGACCCGACGTCCACATCCTAAGCTGGCTGGCGGGACCAGGTCCTCCTCGCCCTCCGCCACTACGCCCTCAACGACCACGTCCTCCTCGACATGCCGGTCGAGGCGCGTGACATGGGGTGGCTGTGCCTCAACAGCGTCGCCATGTCCTGGATCTTTGGGACCACTTCCCTAGATCTGCAGGACGTCGTCAGGACTCACGGTGGCACCGCGCATCAGGCATGGCTGGCGTTTGAGGGATAGTTCCTTGGCAACGCCGAGTCCCGTGCCCTGCAGCTCGACGCCTCCTTCCGCACCTTCGAGCAGGGGGATATCTCTGTGGGTGAGTTCTGCAGGCAGATGAAGAGCAAGGCTGATGCTCTTCACGACCTCGGGTACCCGGTGCCCGACCGGATCTTGATGCTTAATGTGTTGCGGGGTCTCAACAGTACCTTTGAGCACCTGCGCACATGGATCACCCGCCAGAGGCCTTTCCCCACCTTCCTGCAGGTCCGGGACGACCTCGTCCTGGAGGAGATCACTCGGGGTGGTCCCGTGACCGGCTCGTCCTCGTCCTCGTCCACCTCCTCCTTCTCCTCCAAGGTGCTCGTGGCTACACCACCGACTTCCTCCGCCTCCTCTTCCAACTCTCTCCTTGGTGCTCCTCCCCCCGGGCCGAGCGGGGGTGGGGGGGTGGTGGTGGCCCCGCACGTGGTGGGGCTGGTGGGGGCCGTCGAGGCACATCCTCCCCGGCTCCGGCCCTTGGCCCTTCTACGCCCTGGCCATCCTTCAACCAATGGTCAGGGCGCATCTCGATGTGGCCCTTTCTGCCACAGAGTGAGCCGCGGATCTCTCTAGTACCCTCTTCTGTCCACGCCGCCCTGGCGGATCCCAACTGGTGTCGTGCGATGGAAGAGGAGTACGAGGCTCTTCTTGTCAACCAGACGTGGGACCTCGTGCCGCGTCCGTCTGGTAGCAATGTAGTGACCGGCAAGTGGATCTGGACGCATAAGCGTCGGGCTAATGGTTCTCTAGAGGGCTACAAGGCACGCTGGGTTCTCCGGGGTTTCACCCAGCGGCCTGGAGTGGACTATGACGAGACTTTCAGTCCAGCGGTGAAGCCTGCTACAGTGCGCACAGTTCTCTCGCTCGCTCTCTCTCGCTCCTGGCCTTTACACCAGCTGGATGTGAAGAATGCATTTCTCCATGGCACTCTGTTTGAGACAGTCTACTGCAGTCGGCCAACGGGGTTTGTGGATTCTAGTCATCCAGATCTGGTCTGTCGGCTCAACAAGTCTCTATGGTCTGAAGCAGGCTCCTCGGGCTTGGTACTCCCGGTTTGCCACGTTCTTGGTGACCTTGGGGTTCACGGAGGCCAAGTCCGACACTTCTCTGTTCGTCTATCAGCATGGGGATGAGACTGCTTATCTGCTGCTCTATGTTGATGACATTGTCCTCACAGCCTCCAGACAGCAGTTGCTTCGACGCATCATCTCGTCCCTACAGCAGGAGTTTGCTATGAAGGATCTGGGTCAGCTCCACCACTTCTTGGGCGTCACTGTTGAGACCCGTCCTTCTGGCCTCTTCCTTCACCAACGACAGTATGCTCTTGATATCCTGGAGCGGGCTGGCATGACAGATTGCAAGCCATGTTCTACTCCTGTCGATACTCACTCGAAGTTGTTTGCTGAAATGGGAGATCCTGTGGCTGATCTGACTGCCTTCCGGAGTCTGGCGGGTGCCTTGCAGTACCTCACCTTCACCAGGCCGGACCTTGCATATGCCGTTCAGCAGGTCTGTCTTCACATGCACGACCCCCGGGAGTCACATCTTGCTACGCTGAAGCGTCTCTTCCGCTACGTCCGTGGCACTGTTGACTTCGGTTTGGTCCTCCACCGGTCTCCCTCTATTGAGCTTGTCATCTACACCGATGCTGACTGGGTTGGGTGTCCGGACACTCGCCGCTCCACCTTGTCTCCTGGTCGTCCAAGCGGCAGCCGGTTGTCTCCCGCTCCAGTGCCGAGGCGGAGTACCAGGCTGTCGCTAATGGCGTGGCGGAGGCGTCCTGGCTTCGACAGGTCTTGGCTGAGCTTTATAGCCCGCTCGCCAAGAGCACGCTCGTCTACTGCGACAACGTCAGCGCTGTGTGCCTCTCCACCAACCCGGTTCAGCATCAGCGAACAAAGCATGTGGAGATCGACTTCCACTTCGTTCGCGACCGGGTTGCTATCGGCGATGTTCGGGTCCTTCATGTCCCGACCACCTCCCAGTTTGCCAACATCTTCACCAATGGTCTACCCTCCTCGACTTTCTCGGAGTTTCGCTCCAGCCTCAACGTAGCCGGTGGCTAGTTGTGGTAGCGGGAGGCCCTGTGTGTTGCTTTCTTTGTTGTCCAGCATAGAACTCCGTTGTGCCGGTAGTTCAGAGTGCGGGGGGGGGGGGGGGGGGGGGGTGTTAGTGTATATGTGTGGCCCATATGGCCCATGTATAAGGCCCATCTAGAGGCCCATGTACAACTACCATATTACCACCCTTCTAGGGTTTGGAGGGATACACTGTGAATTATCCTCTAGCAAATTTGGGCACCAATGTTGTGCACTCCTTCATATGCAAAACATACCAACGCAGGAAACCGGCCAGAGAGTCCACAATGTCGCCAACTGACCGTGGCTGATTAGAAGTCGTGGGCAGCACGCTTGTAGGAGAGTTAAGGATAAGTTAGTATTACTAAGTTTGTTAGGATTTCCTTGGATAAACAAATGGCCTCATCTATAAAGGTCAGCCATAGTTTGTATTAGGGTATCGAAGAAATAAGATTCCCCCTGTTTAGGGCGCAAGTTATCTTCGACGGTGACGACGATGGTGAGCTCGGGAGATCAAGAGCAGGGATGCCAGCAGAGAGAGCGGAGAGCCGGAGCTTGCCTGCATGGGTTTCCAATCCTTTTTCCCACCTTCCACATATTTCATTGCCCTGCATCCAGCAATTGACGGAACAGACAGAGCACAAAGCCGTTCATCACCAATACATCAGCTGTTTGTGCGCAGTGGCTGTGGGCGCGAAACAGTAAAACATGTGCTCCTTAACTTTCACTAACATGTCGGAAATGACAAGTTTTACCAACTGGAGGGAATACTTTCATTACCAGATGGTTTTTTTGATACAGTACACAGATAATTAATCTCCCATTACTCCCGTTCTTTACACTTCTTCCTTTGCATTAAGTTTATTTGGCAGCAGCCAGAACAGATTGTTATGTGAATAATATAAGCATATAACTGAACCATCTGGGGTAGGTGTCGAGGGTGAGATGGCAAAAATGTTTGGCATTGTCTGTGCTTATGGAAGTCCTAATCAAATGGCAAGAAACAAAGAAAGATCCCAACTGACTCAGAGACCTACCATGCCTTCAACCACTAGAAGCTCCAAATATTGCTACATGCCCTCAACAGGCCTGGCGAGTGGTGAATGATAAATCATTCCTTTTTTTGCCAGATCATATTGTGTACATTACATATAAAAGTTTACAAATATTTCAACCACAGAATAACAATTTGAATGTACTGATGGTGTTTATCCACAAAAGTGAAGAACAGCGTCAGCAAGATAGTTATTCGAAAATATATTGTGATTGTGATGTTATTTAGCAGTAACTATTCTTAGCACTGGTACTCTCTATTTTCTTTTTCTGTGGTCTTAGTAAGATAATTTTTTGCAAAAACAATCAGTTTTTTCACAAGTGCGACGACGAGTTCATAAGTGAAATCAACTCAACAATTTAACGGAAAAAAAATGCTTGCATACCGAGACTGGCTACCGAAAAAAGCATTTCTAGAAGGCAGTAGGTCTTCCGTTAAACTGTCATCTTCTAGAGACATAAGAGAATCCGCTTCCTGTATGTCTTGTTTCACTGATGACAACTGCAGTGAGTGAACAAAGAGCCAGTATTAGAAAGAAGAGATTTTTTTTGTGCATTGAAAAGTCAGAACTTAGCAAAGCTTCCTATTAATAGTAGAATTGTGAATTGTGATGATAGTTTGACTGCTACTTCAAACTAATAGAGTGCAACACTTGATATTTTCCGTTATGTATGTTATGGCAAGTGGGCCGGCCAGGACCCTGGATGTCGTGCAACAGCAGCAGGTTTATCAGGGTTTGTTGGAGGATAAGATTCGTTAGCTTGTTTGTTAGGCGCCTGGTCTATAAAGGTAGCCATGAGTTATAGGATTAGTCAACCAGAAAATAGATCAAAGAGCATCCCAAAGCCTCCTGCCTATATTTCGGGTAAACACATACAAGGCATTAGATGTTTTATGCCTGTTAGAGTATATTAGGTAGTTATAGATATATGTATCGTAGACTGCCATATGTATCCGGGAAGTGTCTTGCCCCCCAAGTCTCTGTAATCTCAATGATATACAATCCACATTAACCAATCTATTCTCCTACATGGTATCACAAGTTTAGGTTCTAATCCTAGGCCTAAAACCCTAATCTTCCTCTGCCTGACACGCCCCTGTTCTTCGCGCGCCGCCGGCCGTCTGCGGTGCTCCCGCTGTGACTGCGGGGGGATGTTAGAGTATATTTGGTAGTTATAGATATATGTATCGTAGACTGCCATATGTATCCGGGATGTGTCTTGCCCCCCAAGTCTCTGTACTCTATATATACTGGCCGAGGGCCTCAATGCAATACAATCCACATTAACCAATCTATTCTCCTGCAATGCCTTCCCCCATATTACTAGCATAACCAACAATGCAGTTGATATCACAAGCATAATTTGTTCCATTTTAAATTCTTACTTTAAGCTCTGGCCAATATGTAAATGAGTAGAGATCCCCATTCAGAGTTATCATAGTTTTTTTAAAAAAAATTCATTGTGCTACTGGCTATTCAAGAAAGAAAGGGAGACAATGATGATGTTGCTAACACTGGAGCAGAACAATGATGCGTTAGTAAGTTATATTTGAACATATTATTAATCCCAATATGTTATAGCAATTTCATCCCCCTATATTATCTACAAAAACCTACCGCAAGCTAAAGCATGCCACATGAATATCACCCATCACACTGTGCCTGCTGCAGAAATAGATGCTTGGTTGCTTACCATGAAGTAATAAACCAGAAGAGAAATAGCAGAAGACAGCTCAGGCCATTCTGATTTCGAGGAAACTTTGAACAGCCCTATGAAGTCAGCAAATGCTAGCACAACATAGGGAAACTTCACAGGCAACTGGTAGATATAAAGCAGAAGAATACTAAACACCGAGTATATCTCTAGTAACCTCCACCGTCTTCACAAAACATTGAAAATAAAATTAATACCCCTAAAAAGCACATTTACTAAGATAATAAACCAAATGTTCACATCGAGGAGCTTACCGGAAAAGACCAAGAAAGTTGCTTGTTAATGACCAATCCACAAGGCCAATGCAGCTAAATACAAAGAATGGTAAAGAAATCCACGAAGGATGGCTAATACTGACAACTAACTGGGCAGCAGGCAGTAACAAACAGCATGCTACCCGCAAATGGTAACCTGCACAGAGCAAATGTTTTCTCATTGTAAAGTACAGGACAAGTTGTGAACTAGAGTGCCAAGAATTCTTTTGGCATATAATATTGCAAGTCAAAGATGGAATTATCTTTAAAAAATCAAATCATATCATTTCTCAATGATCTTTTTTTAAATATATCCTTTGTAACAGCACAGGTTTTGCAGTAATCTGAAGTCTGAACTAATTATGGCTCAAGTTAGACTGAATGCACTACATTCTCAATTCTTTTCTATTTGATTTTTTAGGAGTTAAAAAGTGTTCTCATTTTGTATGTTCTAGGGAGATAAAAAGAGTTAAAAAGAGGAAAGGAATACCCTACAGTGCTCCTAACATATTTATTTTTATCTACATTTTAGTACTATTTTTACAAGACACGATCTTTTTGTCCGTTGGTCACAATGGGCGGTTTAGAAGACAAAAAAAATAATGAAGCAGAAAGATACGCAACCTTGATTTCTCTACATGTAACCACAATTTTCAAGCCATCAAAGAAAAAGGTGGAGCAATAATTCGAGGTCTATCAAATATAACTATGAATTGAAGATAAGGAAAGAACTTTGAGTTAACTGAAGAACTGGATGCTTTATTGTCTAGTCCATGTTCATCCACAGTGCTTAGAAAACAGACCTATTTTCTCAAACCCAAAAGAGAAGTGCAGCCAACATGAATCTTGATGAAGCCTGCTTCCAAGGACTTCAACCAAAGCAAGGACTGCAGCAGATAGCTGTAAGGCAAGAAAATAGATAACTGATGGTGATTCCCAAGGCTGGCCCCTGCATTAACATGCATGATTAGTTGCAATCCAGACATGCCTGCAAGGGAAGAATCTACAAACAGGTGGACAGATGGATATGTGCACATACACGAGAATACAGAATCAACATGAAGAAAAGAACTGATGCAAACTTATTTACCTTGCTAAACCCACCAATTTTACCCACCAAGAATGAGCCACAGACCATCCCCAGCCCTCAATGCACCAGATTATATGAAATGTAACTTGTGCCAATATAGCAAGCACCGAGTAAATAATCGTACACCACAACAGAAGGTAGAGCCTCCAACTGTAAAACCCTTTGAAATGAAAAAAAAACATTTATTATTTAGAATGCACAAATAATCAGTGTAAGTTTGTAGGTAATACAACTAGGAGAACCAATTCCCCATCAAAAAGTTGCGACAAGAATCATTCCAAATTTAAAGGCCAAGTTCATTGAGCTCCGTAGTTAGGTATACAAATAGCAGTAATAGGCGTTTAACCTAATTAACAAGTTACTCCGTAAGAGTTAGATTATCTCACATGATATGATGGTGAATCCTATAAGTTATGTTCAAGATAAGGTGGCCTTTTTTCTTCACTCATGGTCTCTGCTTAACCTTAAGGTTCTAAACTAACATTGCAGAAACACCAATCCACCACAATATTAAACCTTATCCGCCTGATTACAAAAGATACCTTCTCGTGAGACCACACTGTTAACAATTTGCAAACCCTAAAATCCTTTGTTTTAAGATTTCAGCCACCGTTGCTGAAGCAAAAGGAACTGTCAACCAAGTGCTTGGAACAAAGCACACAGAGTGGATTTGATATATGACAGTAAAAAGCATTGACCACAATGCGATTCGCATGAGGGCATCGATATAACACAATTAAGCATGTGCTACAATTTGCTGAAACATGGACTTTGGTTCATGGCTTCATGCATAACAAAACTGCCCTGGATTGGTTGATAGATGGTGACAACTGATAAGTCCTTAGTGTACATACATACGACCCAAATATAAAGGTTAGTACTCTGTGCTTGTGCTTATGTAATGTTGTTCACATATACCTTATTTTCTGATTGTCAAAACTCAAGAGAACATCAAATGAAGAAGATAAACAGTAGATCCACTACAAGAATATGTATACAGATGGAGATTATGAATTGATCATGCATGTATCAAGAATTCAAGACATGTACATCAAATTATTAAAAGGCATGAATATCTTTCCGACCAAATGCAACTTGCCCAGCTTTATTAGAAAGCGTAACAGAGTAGATTACAATGATCAACTGCTGGGAATGCCAGTTTGACAGTTACCAGAAGCGAGACAGAGATTAAAAGCTATTAGAGTATAACAAGTTTTCTCAGCTCAAACCAAACTAACTCCACGCTCACTCAATCTAACTCAACTCACTAGATGACACTAACCAAGGACTTTCCAAAGCGGAGACAGCAGCGACAAATGTTATCAAAAAGGGCTCAATCAAAGGAATGCAAAACAATCCTAAATGACAAGAGATGGCATCCAAATTATGCTCCTGCTAATATTTGAATTTTAAATTATCTCAGCTTGATACAACACTTCACTATGCAAATGCTTTAGGTAGCTCATAAATCAAAAAAAGAAAAGCATCAACGTTTAGATTACACAAATAACACATCAAAGTTTGACAGTAAACTTTTCAAAAAAATACTTTAACTGTACTATCAAACCCACAGGAACATGTGGTAGTACTCCTAGTTGTTTATATATTAGGATCCCTAAATACTGATGGGAAATCAAATCCATACTATAAAAGTATCACATCAAGACAGTAAAATCAGCCAATTAAATATTTAATAACATGACATCAGAATAAGTTGGTGGAACCATATGTCACAACTTTAAAGAGAACAATGACACTTTTCAGTTCAGCAACATGAACTTATTTGACACTTGATCAATGCTCAAAAAAAAATGTCAACTGCAGTTTAGCTTTACTGAATGAATATAATTGAAAATTGAGCAATGCACAAAAAAAAGCCAATCATCATAGACATACCTCTTGTAGGATCAACAAATCGAATAGCAAAGAAGATGACCATATTAATTAGAGATATCAAGTTGCAATCAAGTAAGGAAGCTGCAAAAACACATATGCAAAGTTAACAGTCAGATCAAAAGGAAACAACTGCTGAAAAAATTATCAACTTTTGGTGGTTTGAGAAATAGTTTTCAACAGCCTTATGGGGCAGCTTGTAATTGCTATGCTACAATGCAAATCAGGGGAAACAAACAAACAAGGACAAAGGACATCAATTCAAGGCCATAATCATCACGGAGGTAGTCGTACAAATCAACACAGAGATTCAATGACCCAGAATCACCAGGTGAAGAGGTCACAAGGCCAAAGGGGTAGTATCACTCCCAATTAGCCATCATCTTCACAATCACAGAAGCCATGCTGAGCCCTTCCTTCTGTTCAAAAAAAATGCTGAGCCCTTCCGGCATGAGGTCCAGCTGGCCAAAGGATCTCGTTATGCTTCGGCAGGTCACATTCCTAGAGTCCACAGAGGCTGGAGCCCGGAGGGTTACCTCCCGGTCTACAAAGTACGCAGTCCACCAGACAGAGAAATCATTTCCACTAGACAGCCCATGGGAAAAACCCAAAGTAATTCTATGTTTGAAACCCTTGGAACTTTTCTATCAGTACTACTCTTCAGTCTCTGGTTCTATGGGTAAAGCACAAACCAGGTGGGAACAGACATGTATTCTGAAAATACTTTACCACTTTACCACGTCCACATGAGAGAGAATGGAGAGTTTCATGGCATGTGAGAGGAGTTTCATCTCCGGTTACCTAGTTTCTAGTCTAGAGTCTAGGTAACTATGCAATGAAACTGTGCACTGAGACTGCCCTAACATCTACAATACCAAATAAATGCACTATGAAAACATATTTCAGCATGGATTTAATGCAACTAATTTGATGTTGCAGGTGTTGGTGTGTATTTCTGCAAACTTAAATTGTTTAAAGTTAGAGAGGCATGACTTCAAACAAAACTAAAACACCTTACATTTTGGGCGGAAAGTATGTCGTAAACATACAGATAGACAGGCACTTATCCATTGGACATAAGTCGCAATGTATGTGTGCAAAATGTTTCAGAACATGAGAGCCATTTCAGATAGGGCAAAACACATGCATTTTTTCCTAATATAAGTGCCAAAAAATTAAACGGTGCTAAATCAAAAGTAACTCGGCTCCTGTCCAATAGGCACAGAGTTTCCCATCTTTGTACGACCACCAGCGTGCAGTCACTGGCTTACCCCACAAATTTTACATTGCCAACCTATGGCCGTGTTTGTTTGCCTTCCGGCCAAAAATTTCCAAAAGGAATCTTTTCTGCATGAAATACTAAATGAAGTCTATTTGTAAAACCTTTTCAGGGACAGGTGTAACTTTGTGCGACGAATCTAATGAGCCTAATTAATCCATGTTTTGCTACAGTAACCATCGTGCGGTCAAAGGCCATGTTAGATAGGTCTCGCGAAATAATCCAATGTCGTGAACATAGTTTTGTAAACCGACTTTATTTAATACCCTTAATTAATTATTGGTCAAAGAAACACGGCCTATTAATCGTGCCACGCAACACAGAAAACACTCGCAACTACTACACCATGGGCAGCTAAAATCGACGCACGGCAACACAGCAATACCCCACCCTAATCGGCCGAGTAACCCGTGCGGAAGACACGGCTAGGCATTTCGCGATGTTCTCGGATCGGAGGGGAGGTAGGACGCGCACCTGACAGGAGCAGCAGCGGCAGCAGGAAGCCACCGGTGCACCCGCCCGTCCGCCTCGCCATTGCGGTGACGGCGAGGCGGCGGTTCTCGCCTTTTCGCTTGGGCTTTAGTCCGACCGGGACGCCATCTCGGGTGCGCACACGAACCGGATCGAGAGCGCTGGCTCGTCCTCCGCGTTGGAGAGGGAGAGATTGCGGCGGCGAGGGGGTGAGGGGGGAGATCTCACTGGGCAGGGTGTGTTCCTTCTTTTCCTCTGATCTCCGCTCCGCTCTTGGGCAAGTTTCGCTGTTTCGTGACGGTCCGACGGGGTCCTGCGTGCGGGCGCGGCTGTCTGCACGGAGCGCGTGACACCCGACAACCCGAGCGCCGTGTTCGCTGAGAAGCTGACGATTCGGCTGTGTTCATTTTTTTTTAATTTCAAAAGGACTGTTTTCTTTATAAATTAGCAACTTGTACGGCTGGGCTGGAACCAGCGGATGGGCTGGAATCCGCATGGGCTGATCAGCCCATCCGTTCGGCTGGGCTGGGTCCAGGCGTTCAGGACGGCTGGGAGGATAAAACACGTCCGGTGCCCTAGCCCCCTCCCATTGCCCACCCCCCCCCGGTCTCTCGCGACTGTTGCTCTGCCGCACGCGTGCTCTACTCGCCGTCACCCTGTCCTCCATTCCCCACCCGCGCCCGCGCCTTGAAGTCCCGCCCGTAGCCCTTTCCCCCACGTCGCCGCCGCCTCGCAGTTGGAGGAATCCGCCTCCATGGCGGCGGACCTAGGGTTTGCTCCTCTCCACTTCCCAGGGCTGACCAGCAGGCCATAGATTCGGGTGCTGGCATGGATGGCACAAAGCCGGCCATCCAGTGGCCGTCGTCTTGAGCCTCCCCACTCATGGCAAGCCGGAGGGGCGCATCCACATCTTGACGACGCTGCGTCTCGTCATCTGGACGCCGACCCGACACCCTCCCCACGACGCAGATCCAGTCGGCAACCAGGCGTCCAAGATCTCCGGCAACCCGTCCAAGAACCTGCAGGTCAACATCTCCCTCGTGGCGTCCAAGATCTCCGTCCTACAGTTCAAGATCTCCCGTCTGTCGTTCAAGTTCTCCGGATAGCCGTCCTAGATCTCCGTCCTGCCGAACAAGAACTCCGTCGAGGCGTCCGGAGGTCAGGGTACACGTCCGCACCATCCCTTCATAGACCATTAAGGTATCGCTAACTCCCTCCACTCCCTCTTCAAATGCCAAGATGTCTGTTGTCACTAGGTAATGAGTGTAATCAGCAATATGTTACTGATTTCTAAGCATTCACTAGTTAATGAATTTATTAGTGTTTCGGTCCATTTAGGTTTATATGGTTGCAAATTGCCTTCATTTACAGTTTGTAATCTTTGTTCATTGTTCATGTTATTCTGCTGCTTTTGGTAGATGGTAGGTTGTTTAGTCCTCTAGGAATTAGTTTAGAGATTATTAAGAGAGCTCCATGTCTATATGTTACTGATTTTATTTTTTCAATCTCCAACACTAAATGATTATGAATCATATTCACTGTTAACATTCAATGAGCACTTAGGGTTTTAAAACTGATTTTCTTTTTTCAATCTCCAACACTAAATGATTATGAATCATATTCACCGTTAAACATTCAGTGAGCACTTATAAAAGTACTCCTGCAGATTTTTTATCTATTTGAACTGCAACATATGGATGGTGATAGTAGCTTATCCATTTTGTGGGTTAAACTGCGCTTAGTTATATTACTTGGTGTTGATTTGTCATTGACATCAGTCATGGATTTCTCTGCATACAGGATGGAATTCGTAAATGGTGTAAACTTGGAAATGAGGTACAAGATTGTCTTGACTAGCCGTTCCCTAGTTTTGTCAGGAACTATAGGACCTATTTCATTCTCTATTTTGTTTCAATGAAATATTGTTGCCTTTCTGGTGTCTATGTTAGAACATTATGATTGATGGTGTCTCTGAACGTGCAGCATCTGTGATGTATGCTATAGTGTAATTTGATAATGTGCTTGCATTACAAAATTTTCTGCTACGTACCATGTTCAATGTGTTTTTTTGGTCCATAAGCCTAATTTCGAAGCATGCGTGCGTGGTATTGGTCTAATCAACTTATGCAAACTTGATTCTGTGAACTTTATTTTCTGATTACAGAATATTTTTTTCACAGGACCCCCAACAATCTGCTCCAACCTTTCCCAGCTGAGTCCGTAGCTTTGTCCCCTTCCCCTGCAGCCGGGCTTTCGAACCTCTGGTCCAAACCGTGTCGCTTCTGTCGCAAGGCAAGCACCCCCCCTTCCCTCTTGATTACAATTTCGCTTGTACACCTACTGCTTCCAATCAGTTACATCATTTGCTTATTATCATACATATGACTGTCATGGTATGCTACAGATGTCCCGTGATCGTGTTACCTGGGATGCCCAGTCAACATATTTGCTCCTTCACCTAATTGAACAATAGAAAAACCTTAGGCACTGGGCACAGAGAGCTCCTACCACCGCAGGGTGGAAAACAATCCACAATGAGTTGCGTGCTGCCGGTTTTGACTATACGAAGAAACAGATGTCAAACAAGTGGCACAACCTCAAACGGCAGTACTTTAATTGGCATAGTGGAGTCCTAAAGTCAGGTGTTGGTCGTGACCCTCATACCGGTGACTTGACATATGACCCACTTTTGCATGCCGCTATCACCAGGGTTGGTCCTAACTTCCACACTTGTCCTTCAAGTTAGTTCACTACATACGTCACCGCTACCTCCGCACTAATACCTACACTATGCCCCCCTGCAGGAATCTGTTGCCATAGATGGTTCCAAAATCAGATGTCCACCATGCTGTGAGCAATTGGTTAGCATCCTTGGCCGTGAACCACAGGATCGGGGGGAATTAGTAGATGCCGGAGGTCATGTCCCTGAGGAAACCCCAACTGATACCAGCCCCCACACTCCTCCTCCGGACATGAGTATGGACCCAACACCCTCCCACAATCCTGGCCAGTCCTCAAAATGGCCCGTCAGAGAGTACATTGTTGAAAGCCCCGTAAAAAAGAAGAGTAGCAACACACCCTCATATGATGACTGCCTATCTGAATTTCATACATGGCTTAAAGAGACTAGGGTGCGTAAGAAAAGGGATGGTCAGCAGTCTGATGAGACTGCAACAGTTACTCAACTGTTGCGGGAGGATGGGTACAGTGAGAGCGATGTATTTTTCCACCAAGCCCTGCTTCTTTGCTACGATCAGGCGCAACGCAAGAATTTCCTACAGCTGACAAGCGCAGAAGGTCGGCACAAGTACGTCCAGTTAGCCATGCAGCTAGGGTGGCAACTGAAGTGACGTTCAAAGTGGCACTAGTTGATGTCGGTGTCCACATGTATTTCTGTGACCTCTTTGCAATCAGTTTTCGTCTCATTTTTTCACTAAGCTTTGCATGGTTGTAATAAAGCTAGTTTGAAGTTTTCCTCTGCCAGTGCGTTGTTTTTGATCAAACAATTATTCGGTTGTAGTTTTCCTCTCATGTTTGATATGCATTGGGATGTATGTGTTGAGAACAATGGTGATATTATGTTATGTTATGTCATTTCTACACTTTGTAATACGATTCAGGGACCTGTAATGTACCTGTTCATTTTTTTTCATGTTCCTGTTTGAGGCATTATATTATGTTATGTTGATGTACATGTTCTTTGCATTGCTACATCTTTTGGTTCATGTACCGGTCATGTTGATGTTGATGTTCGAAGTGGCAATTCTGAATTTTTTTTCATCGACCAGTTTGACAGTGCAAATGTTGCAGGGTGCAGCAGCGACACCGGAAATCCGAAGATGGATAGCAGCTCGGACGTAGAGAACAGTGATAGCTCCACTGACAAGGAGGTGGGCCAAATGGCAATGGGGCTTACGATGCTGCACATGCTGAAGCAAATGCAGGAGCAGCAGGGTCCGCCGGTAACTCCTCCTTGTCCAATTCCCAAACTCACTGGTGCACTGTGGTTGGAACTAAACCTACGTAATCCCAGAAGATGCAAGGAAACTCTATGTATGAGTCCGGATGCTTTTTTACACTTGCATGCCATCTTAGTTGAGGGTTATGGGTTAGAAAGTAGAAGCAAGTGTGAATCTAGGGAAGCGTTGGCTATCTTTCTTTAGAAATGTGCGCACGGGGTTGTTGTTAAGGAATGCAAAGATAGATTCGAACGGTCGGGGGATACAATTAGTCGGAAAACCTCGCATGTGGCTCAAGTAGTATATAATTGGGCGCAGTCAAGCTTAGCTCCAATTGATCCTGAGTATAGGGAAGCCTCGGTGGAACTAAGTAGGTTTGCCCCCTGGTTCGATGGATGCATAGGAGCTATAGATGGCTGTCACATCCCTGTTGAGGTCAAAGCGTCTTCAAAACTTGACCACATGAATAGGAAATATGTTGTGTCTGTAAATGTTTGCGCGGTCGTGGACATGCATGGATTGTTTACATATGTTGGCGCGGGGATGGCAGGCTCGTGCCATGACATGGCAGTTCTAAGAACATGTATGCAACATATGAGGTTCCCGACTCCTCCTGCAGGTATGAATCAGTTGTCACCCTTGTTTAAGCAGGAGCATTATCTTCTGTTTGGTACATGGTAGAACTAATCTTTTGACATTGTATGAATTGATGCAGGAAGGTACTACTTGGCGGATGCAATATATTCCGACCAAGATGGATTCATGGTTCCATTCTCCAGAAACAGGTACCACCGAGATCATTTTGAGGGAGTAGATCCCAACACACTTGGTAGGGAGGAGTGGTTCAACTATTGTCATAGCAGCCTGCGCAATATAATTGAGAGGAGGTTCGGAACCCTCAAAGAGCGGTGGCACATCTTAACAAGGATGCCAAAGATGGACCCGGTTAAGCAAGCATGGATGATAATTTCCTGCTTTGCTATGGATAACCATCTGTACCGCCGACGTCATGGAGTTGGTCAGAGGTATCCGCTCTCGCACTGGGTGGAGCTGAACAAGGACATGTCCACGTCGGGACTGCGGGAGTTGGTGTCGTGGCATGTGTGGAATCCTCCACCAGCGGAGTAGGTACGTCAGTAGGTATGTCTTGTTAGTATTCCTCTATTTTGTCTTTGATATAGAAATTGAAGATCAGTTCAGTCTTCTAGGATTTAGTTTATAGATTATGGTACTATATGCCCTCTAGGTACTGTATGTGTGCAAATTGAACAAAAAATGAAGTTCAATTTTGTAAATTGAACTAAATTGAACATACCCATATTTTGATATTGAACTAAAATTTGTAAAACTCTTTCTTGATCTGTCAGAATTAACTACAAGTTTAATCGTACGAAATATGTTGTTGACTGATACTAGTTCATACACATCTTGTTGAAATATTACTAGTATCTTGGCAATACAGAACCAGGTCCTATCTTGCTGAAATATAACTTTCAATACATGTGAACTATTATGTGTTGAATGAACTGCTGCTATGTTGAGTTTATTTGTGTGCTACAACATTTGATGTGTAAAATGGTAGGAACATAAGATTTATCAGAAAATATTGCTCCTGTTCCAGTAGGCCATGTTTCACATGCTCTAATTGTGTGGTGTAGGTCCTGTCGTATTGAGCCGAGCAAAATTTTTGCTACTGTGGTGTTTTATCAGTACTTTGGATTTTTGGGGTTAGAAATGGGGTCTATAACATCCCCGTATTTTTAACTTAATCTAAAATTTGTAAAACACGTTCTTCATCTGTCTGGATATGATGAGCAACAACAATTTGTTGATTAGTTGGATTGAACAGTCAGCCATTTGTAGTTGGACAACACCAGAATCATTTTGAACTTGCATTACAGTTGCATTGAAACTTATAGAATTCAAGTGTCTTTTAGTAGGTCTACTTTAATATTTGTTTAATAAAACTCATGAATTGATGTTGATTCGTAGGACATGAGAACAGTACTCATGAAATGAGCCATGCTTAATTTGCTGGCTTAATCTCTGCCCCTGACGTTCAGTTTCAGATTATAGGAACAAGTCATCGGTTTTCTGAACATGTTCAGGTCCATTCAGTTGTGTTTGTTAGCCATTGGCTGAGTGAGTGAACTTGATATCAAGTCTTCTGCTTTCTTCTGATGCTTTGATATGTTGGTGAACTTGCAGGTCATGGGGGAAGGTGGCCAAGGGAGGATGCGGAGGTCATGAGGTAAGTGTGTAGTTACAGTGATTGGAGGTAGGATAACTAGGCAACTTCATTTTGGTGGTATATTTAGCAAAGTCATCTGTGGTGCCTTAGTAAAAAATAATGACTCATGGAGTAGATTTAGCATTCTGTTAGTTAGTCTGAAGTAGGAAGTTAGGTGATGGAAATCATAAAATGTGGTTGCTTCATTAGTAAATGCAGGTATCATGTACATGCAGCTTTTGCCTTTCTAAACTAGAGATTTGGAGATCCATTATTCAATTCGGTTTACAAAAAATGATTGATTGGTTGGACAATCAAATTGTTACAGGACATTGTGCGCACTGGGCAGCAGAGGACTGGATGGTGACTTGTATTGTGGTGAGTGCTTTCCAAGGGAAATGTGCGGCCTGATAATTTTAGACTGGGCTGTGGAGTTTGTTTAAATCATTGCATCCACGGCCCCTGGTTCAATATCTTCAATGATGTGTTGTGGAATTGAAATCGATTGTTGCATGAGCTCGATGTTCAGATGAACTGGTAGTACATTGGTAGCAGAAATGTAATGATTTTGGAGCTCGTATATTGAACGTTAACTGATTATGGTCATATTTGTTGTGTAGTTTGTGGAGTTAAATTGGTCTGTCCGCTGTTTGTACGGCCTTACAATGGTTCCTATGATTGTGATGTGATTTAGGTTGATGCGGATTGTGATTTGTGTGTGTATGTAGTGGTATTGTATTTACATGATGTGGGGTTTGGCGCCCAAAAAAAGTGGTGACAACTGCTTATTATTTGCTGGCGTTTGAATTTGAAAGTGGCTGGTTTTTGCTGGAACTGGTTTAACTGCTGGTTAGAATGCTGGTTGGCTGCTACTCGCTGGTTGCCAGCAGCCATTCCAGCCGAGCCACATCCAACCTACCGAACATGTCGTAGATAGATAGATCCGACTGCTCACTTTAGGTACTGTTTGTTTCCCACGCGCTAAACTTTAGCGCCGTCACATTGGATATAAATATGTTAATTAGAAGTATTAAATATTAAGCCTAATTACACCATGATTAGATAATGTAATGCTAGAGTAAACATATGGTAATTATGTCACTACCAGAATAGTTGATATCTGCACCGGGTGGGAAAGCCCTTTAGCACCGGGTTTCCCACCCGGTGCAACTAAACCGAGGCTAAAGGGGTACCCCTTTAGCACCGGGTTGAATAACCGGTGCTAAAGGGTCCCTTTAGCACCGGGTGCAGCCACGACCCGGTGCTAAAGGGCCTGCCCCGCAGCGCCTTTAGCAGGGCCTTTAGCACCGGTTCCAGACAGCAACCGGAGGCCCCGGATTTCTTTTTTTTTTGCTTTTTTCAGTAGCCATGCATGCACGTCTATATACGTGTATATACGTATATATTCTAATACGTGTATTATAATGCGTATTCGGCCGACTCTATATTCATATTAGCTGACATTTCATCAAAATAGAAGACATATATATTACAAAAGTAGATATTCATGCATGTCAACTCGAGTTATATACATTTAAACTGTATTTTCTACTTAATTAAGATTGACGACTTGTTGAAGTGTCCGGCACGTCCTCCAGTACTGGCGAGTGGAATTCTCTAAACAGTGAGTGCATGCTTTATATCCTTTGTTTGATTGTCCTGATAGGTTACTTAGTGCTGGCCAGTCGTTGATGCTTATGAAAAGCAGTGCTCGAAGGTCAAACTGCTCGTGCTTGTCCTCATCCCACATGCTAACACCTTCATTCTTCCACAGCTGCAAAAGTTCGTCAACCAATGGTCTTAGGTACACATCAATGTCGTTGCCAGGTTGCTTTGGGCCTTCGATGAGCACTGGCATCATAATGAACTTCCGCTTCATGCAGAGCCAGGGGGGTAGGTTGTAGATACAAACAGTCACGGGCCAAGTGCTATGACTACTGCTCATTTCACCAAAAGGGTTCATGCCATCGGTACTTAAACCAAGCCCTCATTCCTCGCATCAGCATCAAACTCTGGGAATGCTCTGTCGATGTTCCTCCACTGGGATCCATCGGCGGGGTGTCTCAACATGCCATCCTGCTTACGTTCTTCTTTGTGCCAGCGCATCAGTTTGGCATGGTCTTTGTTCCTGAACAAACGCTTCAGACGGGGTATCAGAGGGAAATACCACATCACCTTCGCATGGATTTTTTTCTTAGAACGCTCTCCCCCAACATCACCAGGGTCGTCCCGCCTGATCTTGTATCGTGCGCAGGTGCAAACCGGACAACGATCCAAGTGTTCGTACTGTCCGCGATAGAGGATACAGTCATTAGGACACGCATGTATCTTCTGCACCTCCAAACCGAGAGGGCAAACAACACGTTTTGCTTGATACGTTGTCGATGACAATTTGTTACCCTCTGGAATGTTTCAAATACATGCTTTCAGTTTCCTCTAAACAGTGAGTGCATGCTTTATATCCTTTGTTTGATTGTGCTGATAGGTTACTTAGTGCAGGCCAGTCGTTGATGTTTATGAAAAGTAGTGCTCGAAGGTCAAACTGCTCCTGCTTGTCATCATCCCACATGCTAACACCTTCTTCATTTCATAGCTGCAAAAATTCTTCAACCAATGGTCTTAGGTAGACATCAATGTCGTTGCCAGGTTACTTGGGGCCTTGAATAAGCACTGGCATCATAATAAACTTTTGCTTCATGCAGCGCCAAGGGGGTATGTTGTAGATACAAACAGTCACAGGCCAAGCGCTATGACTGCTGCTCATTTCACCAAAAGGGTTCATGCCATCACTACTTAAACCAAGCCTCACATTCCTCGCATCAGCATCAAACTCTAGGAATGCTCTGTCGATGTTTCTCCACTGGGATCCATCAGTGGGGTGTCTCAACATGCCATACTACTTACGTTCTTCTTTGTGCCATTGCATTAGTTTGGCATGCTCTTTGTTACTGAACAAACGCTTCAGACTGGGTATCAGAGGAAAATACCACATCACCTTCACAGGAATTTTTTTCTTACAAGGCTCCCCCAAAACCTCACCAGGGTCATCTCGCCTGATATTGTATCATGCGCAACTGCAAACCGGACAACAATCTAAGTGTTCGTATTGTCCGCGATAGAGGATACAGTCATTAGTACACGCATGTATCTTCTGCACCTCCAAACCGAGAGGGCAAACAACACGTTTTGCTTGATACGTCGTCGATGGCAATTTGTTACCCTCTGGAAGAATCTTCTTTACGAGTTTCAGTAGCTCCTCGAAACCCTTATCAGTAACACCATTTGTTGCCTTCCACTGCAGAAGTTCAAGTGTGCTACCCAACTTCTTTAGCCCCTCTTTGCAATCTGGGTACAGGTTAGTCTTGTGGTCCTGCAACATGCACTGTATCTTTTTCAGTTCCTTATCATTGCCGCAGTCTTTCTTGGCATCACGCAATATTTGCCTGAGTCCATCAGTAGGTTCATTTTCCTGAGCAACATCTTCCTGAGCATCGCCTTCCCGAGCAACATCTTCCTCATCGGCATCACCCATTGCAGCATATGCAAAGGAACCGTAGTATTGAGCCAATAACGGAATGTCGTCATCGGCCTCGTCTTCTTCATCTTCATCCATTAGAATTCCTCTTTCACCGTGCTTCGTCCAAACAGAATAATTCCTCATGAAACCGTGCCTCATCAAATGCACCTGAAGACAACCTCTTTGTTTGTACGATTGTATATTTTTACAATGGGTGCATGGGCAGAACATGAAACCGGACGGCGTCATGTTAGCCTCGGCGGCATCGAGAAACGTCCTAAGGCCATCACGGAACGCCTGAGCGTGGGGGTCCCCGTACATCCATTGTCTATTCATCTGCATTATTAACCAATAACAAATATACAATACAATTTAAAGATAAAAAATTTAATATATAAATAAATACAAATTATAATATATATTCCATTATATAAATAAATTTCTAAAACTACATTACTATATTCATTAAATAAATAAATATACCTTCCGTTAAATAAATAAATAACTATTCTACCTTTTAATAAATAACTAATAATATATATTTCATTAAATTAATAAATAACTATTCCAACTTTTAATAAATAAACCTCTCTAATAAATAAAATACATAAGCCTTATAACTATTCACAAGTCATACAAAACAAAATACTAACTAGCTTGCCTTCTCTCTCCATTTAAAACACAACATGAACACTCTCTCCACCATGAACTCAAGCTCTCTCCTCTGTCTCCTCCAAGAACACAAGCTCTCTCTAGCTAGCTTTACTTTGATTCACAAATCCCTCTATTTCTAAATCATAGAAGGATTACAAGCTAAATAAAACATTAGAGAATGAAAGAGTGTACCTTGTAGTGCTCCTTAGATGAGTAGAATCTTCACAAATTTTGAAAAAAATTTGGGCAGCACCTCCCCTCCCACGGCCGAGCAGCATGAACACAGCGCCTAAGTGTTCAGCTGGCTCGGCCAGGGGAGGAGGAAGGTGCTATATACAAAAGACATTAGCACCGGGTCGTGGCAAGACCCGGTGCTAATGTGCACCCTTTAGCACCAGGTGCAGCCAGCAACCGGTGCGAAATGGCCTCGGCACATTAGCACCGGTTGCTGGCTGCACCCGGTGCTAAAGGGGGCGCATTAGCACCGGGTCTTACCAGGACCCGGTGCTAATGTCTTCGCCCTGACACATCTTCGCGCCACCCCCGCTCCTAGCCGTTGGACCCGGTGCTGAAGCCCCATCAGCATCGGGTCCAAAAATGGCCGAGGCGGAGGAGGCGGGCGGATGTGAAGCATTCTGGTAGTGTGTATTAATTATAGCAAAATTAGGCTTGTTAGGTTCGTCTCGCGAAATAGACATGACTTATATAATTAGTTTTATAATTAATTTATATTTAGTACATCTAATTATCACTTATTTAAAGCGCTAAACTTTAGCACCTGGATCCAAACACCACCTTAGTCGCAAGAATAAGTTACTTTTTAGAGCTGCCTCAAGTGGACCGGACCATTTCAGACTTGGCTATAATTTTTTTAGTGTTAAGTTCTGATGTTTCAAAATCATATAATTCAATTTATCTTGAATTGTTCCTTCACAAAAATATGATTTTACTAAGTATTATGTGTCCTAAGAAGTAAGTAATCTTGGTAACATCAATGGCACTACACATGCCATAGAAAAGTGACAACAAGTTGTGCTTTAAAAGCATGGTTATTTCTCATGTATTTAGCATATTAACTTGAATGTAGCATGAATATGTTATGCATACCATGGGATTTGGTAGCATCAAGAAGAACAAAACCTTTTATGTTAGTATGAGAAATGTTTAATAGTAACATATGCCCTTTATAATAATGGTGGAACTAGATAGAAACAATAAAAAAATGCTCATATCATCTCCTAGACACCATTTTTATCACAACCATCAAGTTACTAAAAAATAGGAAAAACAATTAGGTTCAAAAGGAAAAAGTCTATTTTACTACCCTTATCTATCGATTTTGTTTGCTTAACCCTCTGAACAAAATTTAGGTCCATTTTGTTCCCATAAACTATTTTAATTGGTCTAATCTATGCCTAATGAGATTTATCTTTTTTTATCCATATTTAAGTTGAGTCTTATGTTCAAAATTGGAGAGATGACTTATAACATGATCCCTATGTTACAAAAATATATCATGAATTTTTCATGTAATTTTTATGAGTATGGTCTATTTTTTTATTAAATGTTCGTAATCTATTAATATATTTTTATAACACAAAGCATAGTATTCTATATCCCATCATAAATTTTGATTTAAAACTTATATTTTAGATGGAGAAATAAAAAAGGTAAATTTTATTATGGGTATGAACCAATTGAAATAGTTTGGAGAAGTAAATTGAACTTAAATTTTGTTGAGGGGGTTAAGTGGACAAGATGGATAGCCAAGAGTAGTAAATTGGATCTTTTCCTATTGAAACATACAAGTGGATATAGGTTGGACTCGCTCTATCACCACACGCCTGACTCCATCCTGACATGTAAATACATCTATCTTATGCAAATCGATTTTTTTAACTAAATACACCTAAAGTGACTTCTTTTTTTGGGCACGAACAAAAAATGAGAAACTTCTTAAACAAACATCCCTCACATTAAAATAGGATACCTAGGGCCTGTTTGGGACCGCTCCACTCCACCTTTTGCAACTCTGCTCCCAAACTATCCAGCCAAACAGGTCTAGCTCCACAAACTCCACTCCAAGAACAAGGTGGAGCTGAGGGCCAACTCCACGTTTTCTAGGGAGCTCCTCAAGAGGTACTCTAGAAATCAACGTTTCATATGTCCTCGTGGAGTTGGGGGTAACTACCCACCACTGCCACTGGTTACACAAAAAACAAATCATTTTCTTTCTCTCCTCCCACCCCTACGCCTCTGTCCCGCGACGCGCGCTTCTCCCTCCGTCGCCGTCGCCTCTGTCTCCCCAAACCCTAGCTCCTATTTTCGGCTACCACAGCGAGCTCTCCGGTGAGGTGATGGCTGAAGACGGTAGATCCAATGATCCGCACCAGGACAACCTATTTTATGGCTCCCAAACCGCCGACGTCGTCGTCGTGACTCGGGGCAGTTCACCGACGCCGAGGGTGGGGCTCCCGCGTCCTCCTCACGCGGTTGGCGTCCCAGGCCAGGCCACTAGCCGCCCAGGGACGGCCGGAAACACTGCAGCGGCTGGCGCCCAGGCCGCAGCCACCGCCGGCCAAGGTGCTGTTCCGGCCGGTCGGAGTGGACGCAAGCGCGCAACGACGAAGACTGACGAGCGGGTATTGTTTCTTCCTTTGCAATATTATGGTCAGGGTGATTGTCGGTGTTTAGAAATCGTGGTCCCGACACCAACCAGAAATGCGCTGTGTTCCCACCCTTGATGGTTGATGCAGAAGGTAATGCAATGACACAAGATTATCCTGGTTCCGGTCGCTAGACCGTACGTCCAGCAAAGAAAGTGTGTGCTATGTATTATCCTGTACCGGACGGCGAGTAGTAGGGGATACAAGCAGGTTGGGAGAAGAGGCTAGGTCTCCAAGTCAGGGATGATGATGATTGAGGCAAAATGCCAATATCGTGGAGTGTGGAGTGTGTGGGTTGTCTCTTGTTCTGTGTTCCGTCGATCGATCCTTTTTTTTCTCGCATGAGCGTGCGCCTCTCCTTTTATAGATGTCACACCCGGATTTACACAAAAACCTAAATGCTACCATATGTGTGCCCAGGAAGTCCACAGAACACATACAGCTTACAAAAATAGAAAATCAGAGTACATATGCTCGAATAAATCATTTTACATCAGAGTTTACCTAAATAAAGCACAGCGGAAGTCTATGCATTAACTATCTCGACAGGTAGAGCCTCAAGTCCACAGGGACACCGACTGGTTGACCACAGCTCAGAAGTACGGGAGATCTTCAGAAAACTCAGTAGCTATCTCAACCACTGATCCATCTGTTACCCATCCGGAATTTTGTTGAATAATGGAAAGTGTAAGTAAAACATTTACTTAGCAAGTATAGCACGAGTGTATGAAGGCTCAAAATAAGGCTAGACACGGCTGAACTGCATTAGCATTTTTAGTTGGTTCATTTTATCATTAATCAAGTTACTACAAATGAATGAAACCAGTTGCAACCCAATTAATAAAGTATGAGTGACATTAATCATAAATAAACATCATCTTCTAATAAAAAAGGATCCAGGCTGCTCGTGACCCTGAGCAAGGCTATCATGATAGATTATACACTCTGTAGAGGTTTCGCCCTTTACCCACCAGTCGCGTAAAAGCTCAAAAGAACTTTAAACCCAACCATGCCGAGGTGGCCAAACCTCTCAAACCACACTTCCGAGGTGTGATCGCATAGGGACGCTATGAGGCTTTTCACAAGACACCCTAACAAGACAGTAGCCGTTGGGGTACTACAAGGCGGTGAGACCATAGGCACCGAGATCGACGTACGCCTACGGAGTCACACCATAGGGGGGTCGATGGCATCCAGAGCGCGGGCATCACACCCATCCATGCGCAACGTGTGGAGTTTCCCATTGCAGGTACTCCCAGCACGAGACTGTGCCTAATGAGACATAGCCGACGGATTACCCGTCCTCGATGGAATCCAAAAACACCCCGTACCTTGCCTCCCCCAACGCCGTCGGCCCGTCGGTAACCACTGGCAAGTTAGAGACGTACAAGTTACTTGACCAAGACCAGAGTCATAATAGTTCTAGCAGTGACGACAGGCTCCTAGGTTGCCGCTTTATGAACCGGACCTTAGGGAGAGACACTGGAGCAAAGCACACAGCACATGCCCCAGTTCCCTAAACCAAGTTGCTAAAAAGAAAGTTTTATCATTATCATTAAAGTAAACCATCAGATCAAGATTAACAATTAAACATTGGTGACAATAGCTGCGCATAGTAAAGATTCTACCCAATGCATAAACCCAAGGTTATCAAAGGAACATGATATACAAAACTAGGTACAACCTTAATGGGACATCAATTTAGACACATGCATTGAAAGTAAATGAATATAAAAGGTGTGTTTAGGTAGCAAGGATTGTCTGTGCTATAACTTGCCTCAAATCCATTATAATTACTCATAGTCTTCAACTCTTGATCTTCAAACTCTTCTCCTTGGAGTCTCTCGATGACGTTCCCCTACTCGGAGCAATCGTCGAGCACAACATGCAACTAAACAAACAAGCAAACAATATACAACTAAGAACAGTACACCAATCGAAATAAAAGCTTTAAAAGAGTGCACTAAAGGATAGGGCTCGACTCTAGGATCACGTGAGCCCAAGAATCGCTGAAAACAGAGCTACGGTTAAAAAGATACGACTATCGGAAGATTTATATTATAAAAGAAAATAAAAGACTATATGCTTGATTAATTTTAATTAAATAAATAATATAAAAGATATTTCAGAGAAACATCTTATTTTGGAATTAATTCAATTTCATTTGAATTTGTAAAAGCTAGAAATAAACTAATCATATTTTATTTATAAATGTTTATGTAGGATTTATACAATTAAACATTTAAGTTTAAGTAATAAAAATATGTGCGAGCATCTAATCAAATAATAAGATATTCTGTGTTTAACTAGCCAATATTATATTTAGAACATATTAATGTTGGTATTATTCAAATTAATATTTAATTATGCAAACTCGGAGTGAAACTCTAATTTGCTTTTAATTAGAAAATTGATTTAATAAATTATTAAGCAAATTAACATTAGTTTACCAAAACCGAGATATAACTTAATTATACTTTACTCATGAAACTAGTTGAATAATTTATTAATCAATTTAACTTTTAATTATGAAAAGCCGAGTATAAACCTTAGTTAGATTTTAATTAATAAAACACATTAGATAACATTTATTCAACTTAGTATTAAATAAAATTCAGAAACTTGTCACATGGTAAATAACAGTACAAGATCGTAGTTTATGTTTGTACAGAGTTAACGCAACGAGAACAGGTCAAATCGGAGTTGAAACGCGGATTCTATGCTTAAAACACGGCTGCAAGGACCTATACGCAAATAACCGTAGACTCTAGGGTGTAGCTTGGAAGTCTGCCGAGACACATCGAATAGTGCTCGAGAAATCGAATAGAGGCAGGGTTAGATCTGTAAAAGTGCTGGGCTAGGGCTTGGTTGTAAAGATCCAAAGTTTACAGGGGGTATTCTGCAATTTGCGCAAGGCACATGAACCAAACAAAAGGTTACACAAAATCTTGAGGGTCTTTCCGCAAAAAGCTCCATGAGCTTCGACACAGCTGTCGACGATTTATGTCGAGCACGTTTGCTTGGGGGTACCCCAGAGAGTAGATTTGTGGGTCTCGCCGAGTTCTAGGGATGATAGTACACGAATAACACAAAGATTTAGACAGGTTCGGGCCGCGAGTAGCGTAATACCCTACGTCCTGTGTGTTTGATTGTATTGTACGTGTGATTGAGTTGTATGGTCTTGCCTGTTAGCTTCCGCTGAGCTAGGGACCCCTGCCCTCCTTTATATATATCCTAGGGGGCAGGGTTACATGGTAAGTTTCCTAGTCGGTTACAATATGTGAGTCCTAGTTGGATTACACGAGTAGTTCTACTAGGACTCGGTTTTCTATCTTGAGGGTACCCAGGGATGTATATCCCACAAGCCCCCAAGCATCTTGCATCTTTGCTTCAAGTCTTGAATCTGCTTTAACATCTTTGAGTAGTTGGAGCTAAGTCCAAGACGCTCAAGCCTTCTCTATCGAGTAGTTTTCATTGGAGTGCATCTTTAGATGCACCCAATGGGTGTAGCCCCCGAGCCTCCGACTACTTTTTAAGTAATCGGTGGTTCAAAAGCAGTCTTCTATCTTCATCTCGAGTAGTTCAGTGGCGTGCACCGAGTAGGTGCACCCATTGGGTGTAGCCCCCGAGCTTCGAGTAGTTTTGTTAAAACTAGTCAAAGATCTTGAATGGAACAACAATAGGCACAAAAAATGTGTACCCCTTAAGTGTAGCCCCCGAGCCTTGAAGCGAATGGTTTGCATTCGGTCCAAGGGTCAAGAACATAGTCTTCGAGTTGTTGTAATATGCAAGCATCGACTAGTTTAAAGTACTCGGCAGGCATTGTAAGGCCGCGCCGTTTGAGTACCTACTAGCTTCGGTATTTGTCTTCATGTCTTGGCTTGTACTTGTGTAGCCCCCAAGCTTCAAGTGACTAGTTGAAGTACTCAGCATGTGAGCACCGACTAGTAAAAGTGCTCAAGTGGCTCTGTGGTCGTGTTATGAATATTCAACTGGTAACCCTGCAATTTAAATACATAGGATGAGTAGTATCCGATCAAGAAATATCCATGAAAGATAATAATAGCATTTGTAATGCATGTTTTAAACTTGTTGCTCGTTACTCTTGTTAGACTCGTAACCACTCGAGTAGTAGCCCTGTTACGTTTAAACACTTGGTCCCGCTTAACCAGTCCTTTAAGGTGCATATGTGTTGCGAATTACCGAAGTTTCACGGATTAAGGTGCATGCTATCGAGCGGCATTGGTCATTAAGAGTGCAGAGAAATAATAAAGTAGTCGGTTAGGACTTTTCTCCTGTAGGAGAGATCGCGCGAGGGATTGTAACCCGTCGGCGAGAGGCTATGCGAGGGTGTAGCCCTCGAGAATTATTGTTTGTTGAGGGATGTACTCTGTTAGAGTACTCGGCTCATGGCTAAGCATGTTTTTAAACAAGCTGATTAAATTATTATAAAGAAAATAATTATTAAATAAGACTTAGCTTGATTCGCGGACGACTTGTCGACGAAGACGTGGCGGTCATTGTTGAAGTCGATTAGTAGGAGTCGGATCCGACTAGTTGCTGATAGCGCGATAGCTGTTCTCGACTAGTTCAGTAGTCGAAGTAGTCGTCGTGCGCGAGTCGATGCGGCCGATCTCGACTAATTTTAACTAGTCGAGACAAGTAGTCGAAGTAGTCGCATGGCGTGTCGATGCAGCCGATCTCGACTAGTTTTAACTAGTTTTAACTAGTCGAGACGAGTAGTCGAAGTAGTTGTACACAAGGCGATGCAGTCAAGTAGTCGAAGCAGTCGACGGTGAATTGGCATTGCCGATCGTCGATGCAGTTGTACTTGAGTAGTTGAAGTAGTCATTGCGCGCGATGAAGTAGTCGTTGATGAAGCTGACTAGTCGGGGCATGCCCCTGACTACTTCCTGGGCTTGAAAGACTCGTCTCCGAGTGGTTTCGGGTCGAGCCGAGTAGTCGAGGCTGTCATTCAAGATGTACCCGAACTCAACTTGATGAACCCGAATCGGAGTCGAAGTTTGAAGTCGGAGTAGAAGTCGGGGTCGAAGTCGAGGTATGTGTCGAGGTCGAAGTCAAAGCCGAAGAGGTCGTCGAGAGTTGGTTCTCGACGAGATCACAGAGTGGCTCCAGTGGAGTCGCCGTCATCAAGTATGGGCCCGGGCGATCCACAAGGTGGCTTGCAGACTCGCCGTTGCCTAAGGCGATGAAGATCCAGGCGCCAAAGACGATGGTCGCGCCCTCCTCGATGCCACAGGTGTTAAAGCTTGATCCCATCGCACCTAATGGCGAGCTTGCGGCGAGTAGCCCCACGGTGGGCGCCAAGTGTCGATGATTTATGTCGAGCACGTCTGCCTGGGGGTACCCCAGAGAGTAGATTTGTGGGTCTCGCCGAGTTCTAGGGACGATAGTACACGAATAACACAAAGATTTAGACAGGTTCGGGCCACGAGTAGCGTAATACCCTATGTCCTGTGTGTTTGATTGTATTGTACGTGCGATTGAGTTGTATGGTCTTGCCTGTAAGCTTCCGCTGAGCTAGGGACCCCTGCCCTCCTTTATATATCCTAGGGGGCAGGGTTACATGGTAAGTTTCCTAGTTGGTTACAATATGTGAGTCCTAGTTGGATTACACGAGTAGTTCTACTAGGACTCAGTTTTCTATCTTGAGGGTATCCAGGGATGCATATCCCATAACAGCCATGGCGGCCGGCTGTGGGGGCTCCTGCTTGCGGGCGATTGGGTGGATGGGGGGCCTAGGTGACGCGCGCATGGAGGGAGGAGGCAGAGGGGAACGCATTGGTGTGCTCACCGCCGGAGTAGATGGCAGGAATTTGGCCCGCGGCAGAGACAGAGATCGGCAGCGAGTTCCTCCCGTGGGCGGTGAGCTCCGGAGGTCTGCCAGCAACGGGGAGGGTGCAATGGCTTCGTCGTGGCGTGGGGAAGCTCGTGGCGGCTTCAATTCCACCCGGTGAGCAGCGGAGGCGCCGAAACGGTGGCAATGGCGCGGCCAGCGCTCGGCGTGGCGGCAGCGCTGCGGGGGAAAGTAGGCGGCGCTAGGGCAGAGGGCTCGAGGAGCTACAGCTGGGGCACGAGGCCCGGTGTGGCGGCTTCTATAGGGGCGCGGACGCCCAGGCAGCCGAGGAAGGAATGAAGGAGCGACGACGCGGCGGGAATGGCGGAGCAGTGGCGCGCGTCGCGCACGGGTAGGGGGACAGGCGTGCGGGGCTCGTGCGGGGTGGGCCGCGCGGAGGCGGTGGGCCGAGCGAGGGAGCGGGGGCGTGGAGTGGGCCGAGAGCTGGCGCGGTGAGCTGGGCCGGGGGAGGGAGGCAGCGGGCGCAGTGCTGGGCCGGGAGGCGAGGAGGGGGGGGAAGTGGGCCGGGGGAGGGGGGAAAGAGGGGAGGGGCTGGGCCGGTTCGGGAGGGAAAGAAGAGGGGGGGGGGGGGTGAAGCAAGCTGGGCCAAAGGTTCGAGGGGCAAAAGCGTACTAGGCTGGTTTGAGTTTTTAGGAAGGATTCGGCCCGGTTAGGTTTTTGATTTCTTTTCCTTTTTATTTTTAGAATACATTTTCTAAGGCACGAATAAATCTAGAAAATTCTAGACAATTCGTTTAAGCCACAAAAAATACTCTGAAAATTCCAAAAATCTCGGGAAAAATCCTAGAGGTAGAATTGGACATGAGCAACCCAAATAAAATATTTGGATCTCATTAAAAAGGTTTTAGAACCTTCCAAAAATTGGAATTAGCTAAAGGAAAATAAGAATAAATCACAGAAAAATCTGGAAAATTCCTAAGAGGCTCTTAAACGCATTTTAGAAACTTTACACGTATAAAACTACTAAATGCAACCGGCATGAATGCAAAGCACTCAATGTTAAATCTATATTGCTTTATTTTAATTTAGAAGAATGGTTTTCTCTGTACTAAATTCCCTGTAAATTAAATAACGTTGAGAAAATTTTAAAATTATAAGAAATTCTTTATTTAATTATTCTTTAAAATCACATCCTGAAATCCAAAAATTTTAGGGTGTGACAATAGACCAAGGAGGAGGGGTTACAGGCGTGTGTTAATGTGCAAATACAATTGTTGCATAGTCGCAGGCGTGGCTCCCTGTCCTTGGCCACTGTTGCGCGGCGTTGCCGTCCCTGTGATGGGTTCTTGCACTGGTGGTGATGCCACGGAATGGTCTCGAGGGTCTGAGATGACCAGCATGCCGTAGTGACTCATCCGTACGCCAATTCGAGGGTCCCCTATGCCTGTGCACAGCCCTTTTTGTGGAAAATTACTGCGGGAGTTGGCAGCACATGAAGTAGGAATGACCCGGCCCTGTTTGCGTAGTGGCGGCGTGATCGCACAGCGCCGGGGATGGTCGCATAGTACTCGGGATGGCCCGCCATGCCTCCGTCATCCTTCCTCCTTATCCTGTTCCTTCCTTGAGGGTTTCCCCTGCCTGATCGAGGGCTTCGGGTGATCGGAGTTGGTAGCACAGGAACTCGGAGTGACGTGCTCTGTTCGCACAGCGCCAACATGGTGTCCGCACAGAGCCTCGGTTGGCAGCATAGTGACGGGAGTTGGCAGACGCGACGGGGGGTCGTGGCTGTCAGAGCGGCGTGGCAAGAGATTTTACCTTTTTGACTTTGGATGCACGGCGGCGACGAGCGTCATTATTTGTTTGTCGGGGCGGAGGTCTCGACCGAGGCGGAGCTTTTTCCATTCGTGGGTTGCTCGAGGCTCGACCCTCAAGCCTCGACCGAGGTGGAGTTTTTCGATTCGCTCGAGGGGTCGCTTCCCTCGAGCGAAGCGGAGATTGAGGTGCGCGTCGAGGCCCCCA
The DNA here is from genome assembly GCA_033239725.1 of Echinochloa phyllopogon. Classification (NCBI taxonomy): domain Eukaryota; kingdom Viridiplantae; phylum Streptophyta; class Magnoliopsida; order Poales; family Poaceae; genus Echinochloa; species Echinochloa phyllopogon. The sequence continues at coordinate 29,828,445 of BTCW01000014.1, read as the reverse complement.
GCGAGGTGCCTCGACTGTGCCTTTGACTCTTGTTGGGCTATGGGCCTTTACTTGCTTTCCTCTATTCTAATATGTGCATGAGTTTGGCAACAATTAGTGTTTTAACAATGGTGATTATCCCATAGGTTTGGGTACCCCTAATGATCACCCCCAACAGTAGCCCCCGAGCCTTTGTTGGAGTAGGTTTAATCCACCAAAGGCTTTCATCATGGGTGCTTCCGATTAGGGTTTCGTTGAAGAATTCCGCTGGGTGCGCGCTAGTGCACCCTCCGGTGTAGCCCCCCGAGGCCTTGGAGGACTGGATATACTCGTACAAGGGCTGTAAGCGTTTCTCGCCCTCATGAGTTACAGTATATTTTGTCTTCAAGGAATTCGACCACGTGGCACGAGGAGCCCCCGAGCCATGGCCCTAGCAAGGTCGATCAGGGGCAATCCTTGACTTCGAGTTTCGACCCTCGTCGCCCTGTTCGTGGGGAGAAGGGGTGATGCAATCCATGCTTCCCCATAGCGGGCTGCGAGTCATGGATGCTTCTGTGAGCTGTTAGTGGGTGATTCTAGTGGACGTCCGCACCTCGTTCGATAGAGGTCGGCTCGTGGTCCGGAGACACGTCTCATAAGAGCACTTGTGGAGGTTTGCCAGGTAGGGCTCAACCCCATTCGATAGGGGTCGAGGGCTCGTTGCTCTCCCTCGATAGGATCCCTCCACTAGCTGCCTCCATCTGGCCTTGAATACAACATGGGGGTGCCCTCAAACTCCGCATTCGAGGATAGGCTCGATTGCGCATGCCCTCGGTTGTCCCTGACTCTGTTGATCTGGGGTGCCCGTCGAACCCTTGACGGGCCAGGGCTTCGAACCCTTGATCAGTAGGGCCTCGAGGGGAGGTGGCTTATCTTAGAAACTTTCCTGCGACCCTCGAGCGTTTATTTAGGGAATCGTGGCCGACGTGGCGCAGGGCATGCGAAGCGGGCGCGCCTTTTGAGGCAGAGCGGCAGAGGCGGGGGCAGTTACGATGGACTTCGCGCGTAGTGGTTATCCCAACCGGTGGGGTCCGGCCGTCAGTGACAGTGGCACCAACCGCATTGAATGCGGATTCCACGCGGCTACGACGCTGGTTGCGCTTCGTATGAGACTATAAAAGGAAGAGGCAGGGGAAAGCTTTTGCTCACCAAGCCCTTGCCATCAGATTGCATCTGCTATTCTGCAAGCGCCGCTGCTCTTGTCCTTCGCCCTTCCCGCACAAGCTCCACTCCTCGCATCTGCAGCTAGCATTCACCATGGTGACCATCACCGACCCCGCTCCCTGGAGTCCATACATCACCACCGACGACTACCTTGCCGGGCTGGTGGAGGCCGGGGTTCTGCCGACGAACAGCGACCCGGCGGAGCCCATGTGGATTGCGCCGCCATCCTCCCACCATGAGCCTGCTCCCCCGGAGGGCTTCATCGCTAGCCTGGCGAGGTTGCATGAGCAGGGGTTCAGAATCCCCGCTTCGCCGTTCTTCCGCGGGTTGTGCCTCCACTACGGTGTGGAGCTCCACAACTTCGCCCCCAACGCCATCTCGCAAGCGGCGGTCTTCGTCGCCGTTTGTGAGGGGTTCTTGGGCATCGAGGCCCACTAGGACCTATGGGTTCACCTCTTTCGGGGTGAGCTCCATATGGCTGCTGGTGCTCGAGGGGTCCGCCGGGCGGTGCGCGTCGGGGGCCTCACTCTCCAAGTCCGGGGGCAGCGCAGCGGGCTCTACATCTCGGCCACCATGACGTCCAACAATGCCGACTGGGATAAGGGGTGGTTCTACCTATGCAACGTCGACAACAAACTCCCGGTGTACACCGCCAAGGTGCTTCGGGAGCGGCCGGAGGCGTGGAGCTATGACGTCTCCCGTGCCGACCGCCAGGAGCGGTTGAAGGTCTTCACCGATGCCTTCGCCGCGCTGTCGCGGGCCGGGCTGACCGCGGCGGGCGTAATCGCCAACTTCAATCAGTGGCATGTCCTGCCGCTGATGGAGAGGGCGCTTTGCCTTGACCAGCTGAAAGCGAGAGAGCCCTGGCAGGGCTCGAAGATGAAGGAGGGAAGCCTCCTCGTCGAGCACTGCATCCACCGAGCGCGGCGAGCGGTGGAGGTGTCGAAGCTCGACTGTAAGGAGGCGGCCCTATTCGCCGTCAAGATGCGCCCCGATGCGGGGTACCTACAATTTGTAGGTTTTGGTTTGATTTAGATTCAATCTAGTTTTTACCCTCGAGGGTTATTTATTGCTAATCCACAACTTCTTTCCCTAGGGGTTATCCCACAAGGGGTAGCACTCTACCCCCTCTTCGCCAATAGCAGCCCTGGCGAAACGCATTGCCCACGAGGGTACGGGGCGCCGCGTGGTGGCCGCATATGCTGGCGTGGATGTCTCAAATGAGCTCCCTTCCCTCAGGAATGGGAATGCATCGCTGCTAAATTCCCAAGGGGTTGCGCTTATACAATTCCTTGTCGATAATGACGAACGACTTGGCCCTTCTTGCGATGCGTTGAGCCTCAGTTCGATCCGAGGGTAGCTCCCCTCGGTCGATCCAGGCGATATACTGATCGCGCCAATCTCGAGATGATGGGGCCTCGTCGATCTCCATAATTTCAGCCTCGTCCGCTGAGGATATCTCCTGACTCGAGGCTTCGGGTTCCTCTCTCTAGGGATCCTCATCCATGGGCTCGATGCCCGCAGCCCCCGAGGGTTCGGCCTTCGAGGGAGTGTCAGGAGCTTTGGGAGTTGGCTTGAGGTTGATGCTCGGCTCTGCTAAGTCGTGGGCGAACACATTCGGTGGAACGCTGATCTGACCTGACGCAACTTTAGCCAATTCATTGGCTTCCTCGTTGTATTTTCGCGCGATATGGTTGAGCTCGAGGCCATGAAATTTGTGTTGACGTAAAATCCGCACCTCACGCCAAGCACACAGCAAGCCGAATTAGCTGGCTTCACACGTGGCCCGAGCGTTTGAATCCGAAAGCGTGCCAGTCAATTTTCCTGAAACTGACAAAGGGAGGAAAGATGTTTAGATAACACCTGGAACGTACCGGGCAATACCAGTCAGTTCCATATTTGCGGCTACGGAGCTAGTTTCAAACGACATATAGCTATGGAGAAGCTATCTGTCGGCAGTTAAAGCCTCGTTCGGCAATCGGCAAGGTACGCAGGGAGCGCACTGCCGAATGTGTGACGTAAGCATGACGAAAGATCGGTTTTCAGCTGAATGAACATTGTAACACATACTCGTAACCGATTAACGAGGAACAGAGCACGATAAATAAATAAAAGGGGCGAAAGCATGATCATAATTTTATAATAAACAAGAATGCATAGATTAAAAGCACTAGTCTACCGCATGTCTAGGTACTTTCCAACCCGTCGAGCATGAAAACAAACAAGTTAATCCACCGCATGATACGACTTGCTTGGAATCACACCACCAACCAAGAATAGAGCAATCCACCGCATGATACACCCTAAACACGGAAGGCTAAAAGCATTCTTTATTTAAAACAAAACCATGGACATATTTCGCTCGTGGCGACACTGCCGAATACAGCTAAATAGCCGAATCGGGTTCCATGAAGAAGGAACATGCTTCGTCGATGATGATAGATCTATTAGATCGAATCGAATTCTAATCCACCGGATGATTAGCTCTAAGACGACCCAAAAACCTGCATCTACCGCATGATACCCGGTTCTGTCAAGATCTACGCAAGACCAACGAGCTTGAACCCGCAACACGTAGCAATCTAGATTGATTTCGAATTCGGCTATGGAAAAGCAGAGCATTGTGAGCTGGAACCGAATCTAATCAACCTAGACTGGGCAAAAGAGTGTTGTAATGAATTTAAACACAAAGGTAAAATCCAGAGCAACACACGGTAACTTCATGAATCTATCGGATCTTGCCAAAATCCAACAGAGCCGATAAATTGTTCCAAGCTAGAACTTAGCCCACCGCATGGCTCATGATCTAACAATGGAACCTTCCTGAACCAGAGCCTAAATCCATCGCATGATACTAGGCATGGCGCAGGGTTGCCGGTACTTACGGAGGTCGACGGATCGATGATTCCTCTCGAAGAACTCGACGACTCGACTAAAGGACTCGAAGTTGGCACGGGGCCGGTTTGTTGTATGATTGATTGGATAATCCTTTTTACAATTACCATGGGTTTATATTTATACCCAGGTTTCGACACGACTCCTAATCGGTTACGATTACATTTATTTATTTCCTAAAAAGATAAACGCCGGGGCACCGCATCCGTCTTGCATTCCAAGTTAAACCAGCCTTTTCCTTATACTTGATCCACGTCAGCACACACTCCCGAATGCCTCCCGCGGAACAGTTCTCTTGCCGAATGACGATGCGTTCCCGACCGCAGAACGTCTTTGCCGAATGCTTCTGGGGAAAAAACTCCTTTGCCGAATGATACCTCTTCAACGAATCCGGCCCACATGTCAGCCTCTTCCTGGTGCCAATTTTTGGTGTCAACACATGCCCCTTCAATTTCGGGATAAAAGATAATTTTATCTCGGAATTGACCAGAAGCACCCAACATTCCCAAGTTAGCTCTGCTCGGCACCCGCTTCTCCTTTTGAATCTTCAGAGCTCTCATCCGGATCCGAACCCTAGGTCATCGACTTCCAGGATTCAATCTTCAAATGGCGAATCAAGATTTTGCCCTCCAGGTAAGCTTCAACCCCCTCAAACACATTCGGCATTTTTCTTTCGATTTGCATCTTGAATTTCTTCTCATCCCCTTCCATTCTTGATAGGCCTTAGCTGCCGAAATCCTCATCCCTGTTGAGGAAAAAGCTTCATCCTACTTCCTCGGCCCTGTAGGAGATTCAGATCCTTCCGAAATCATTGCGGCCGAATCTCAGAGGATTCCTTTCAAGATTTCACTGACAAAACCTCATGAGTGGCAAGACGCCTTCAAGAACTGGCCTTTGCCCCCAATTGCCGGCTGGAGAAATTGGTACAAAAGGATGTCTGACGATAAAAGCCCCCAAACACAGAACTGGGACCATCTGTGTTTTTCTCATTGTCTGGAGCTGTCATTAGCCGAAACACCAAAGAATGAGAACCTCCTGATTGCAGCTTGCCACTTTTGGTCCAATGGCGCAAATGCCTTTCTCTTTGGTCATGGCCCAATGTCTCCTACTTTGGCCGATGTCTACATGATGACCGGCCTGAATGTTACAGGAACTGTATACCCATATGACCATAAAGGTTCCTCCAAGCAGACAGGAGTAAAAACAGGGGTTGGATATAAGAGATACATCCAGAACCATATGTCTGATGGCCCTCTGACCGATGTCGAATACAGGGCCTTCCTGAATATGTGGCTATGCAGATCAGTCTTTTGTGGCAAAGCCAATGAGCCAACCTTGAATCATATCGTGATGGCTGAAGAGCTGGCTGCTGGAAAAGTCATCCCACTTGGGAAATACCTCCTGGGAAGTGTCTATCATATGCTCAATCAAACCACCCACCTGATGCATACCAGTAAGAAAATCCCCTGTGTCAATGGACCTTGGTGGTTTGTCCAAATGTGGCTGCAGTTGTACATGCATCAAATCGTTGCTATTGATCTTAACAGCCGAGACTTTCCTTCAATTAATTACAAAGAAGGAGAAACCCGGAGAACCAAAGGTTGTCAAACCTATGGAGAAGCTGCTTCCACTGTATCTATCAATAAGAACATCGGTGAACTATTTTAGCTTTTCTTCAAAGGCTTTGCTCATCCTCTTTGGTTCCCATATCTGGACAATGACAATCTCACCCTCCCTTGTGAATTCAGCTTTGAAACTGGATGCATTGATGTACAATCTATAGCAATCTTCAATGCCTTCATCCAGCCCTGCATTCTGCCAGCCGAATTCTGTGGAGGGAGGTTAGTTCAAAGCACTTATGAATATTACCAGCCAAACATGATGGCTAGACAATTGGGATGTGGCCAAGTGCCCCCAAGGCTATTTCTTCATGAATTTCTCAAGCCTAGGGAGATTATCAAAGATTCCACAGAGACAAGAAGGATTTTCACTTATAAATGCTGTGGAACTATCTATGCACCTGATCCTTTTGTGCCAATAATATTTGTCCATCCTTCTTTTACTCTCTGGTGGCAAGAACTCCATGATCATATCTTCAACATGCCAATCCATCCCTTCTGCCTTGAATTAATGCCTGATTATCAGCCAATTGCAGAGGTAATATGCTTATTCCTTCATCTGTCTTAATAACATTAACCCCAATCGATTCTGACTCTGTTATTTTGCAGGACATAACACCTGCCCCTCTTGCCAGGGCAATTTTATACAAAACTGCAGGCCCAATATCTGCTTTGGGGCACCAATCTCCTACCTTGGCTCAGCTGATGGCTAGACAGGCTTCTTCAGATCCAATACTTACTAGACCATCATCTGTTAAAAGAAAAACTCTTTCTTTAGCTGCCCCCTCAATTGCAAAGAAGAAAAGAACAAGCAGCAAAAAGGTTATCAGGATCAGAGCCTTCCTTCTTTGACCACAATGCCATTGGTATTTTACTCAGTTTTATTTCTCCTTGGTTTCAGGCCAAAGCACAGCAACCAACAATCAGTGCAGATCCTGCCGATGTTTCATTGATTGGTAAAATTCTACCACTTTATCTTCCTAACTTCTTTTCATCGGCACTCATTTCTTGTTAACTGCAGAACAACCCTTAATGGATCCAATTTTGGAGAGCCCTCCTTCTCATCATGATTTATCCTTAGCTTTGCAACTTCTTCCCCAATCAGAAGCACCATCTTTACCAAGAAGTCTTCCAGTTTCTCGTCAGCAAGATACACAGAATCCTCCCACTGAGCCTGAAAGGCTTCCTTCTCCTATTCAGGAAGTCAGGAACGAGGTAAACATAATCATTTAACTTGCTCTACTCTTTTATTCAGCAGATTATTACTAATTCGGCAAGAACCATCTTTCAGGAGAAAACCATTTCATCATCCAGCTATTCTTTTGCTGTGGACGACTTGGTTGCCGAACAAGGGGAAGAAACATCTTCTGGCCAAGCTCTGTCAGAAGAAAATCAAACAAAGCTGAAAGATATCCTTGCTTTGCTGCACAAGAGCATCCAAGATCAAGTCAAAGATGCTGATCTCTTAAGGGATGCACTGGAATCCATTGATCAAGAACTTCCTGATGATATCAAAATCTCTTTGGAACCAGTCTCTCATTTGGATCAACAATATGCCGCAGTAAAGCAGGCTCTGAAAAACCAATCTTCTCGACCAGCCCTGGAACAGAGGAGGTCCACAGCCAAACAATCTGTGAAAGACCTGCATACTCAAGCTCAGAATAGCAAGGAATTACTGACCAAATTGGAATCTGAACTTGAAATGAAGGAGATCAGAAAAGCTGCACTTGAAGCCGAATTGAAAAATCTATCGGCCGAAATTGAAGCTGATAAGAAGAAGATAGTCGAGCTTCCCAAGTTAACAGAGAAGATGCGAAAGGAAGCTTCAGCAGCTCTAAACGAAGACAAACAACTCAAGGCAAAGCTTGCTGCTCTGGCTAGAACCCAAGAAGCTGACAAAAAGCTATTAGAGAGCATTAGCAATATGATATCAAATGCTAAAAATGTAATCTCAAATTTCTTGGGTTTGTAATTTGTAACAAACAATTGATAGCCGAATCAATCTTGCAATCTTGTCATTTCTTAACTCTGTCTTTCCTCCATTGTGAATAACTCATTCGGCAAAACTGGCTATAACAGTGTCAGACCCGAAAACGCTTCAGACACGACATAGCCGAATCTCATTAGTCAAAACCGAATACGACTCGGCAAGAATCCCAAACGACATGGAAACCGACCGGTTGGAAAATCCTTTCCACCTCCCGAACTCTTTGGGATATGCACCACAATTTTCGGCCACGATCTCTTCGTTAGTTCCATAAATAATAACCTTGAGCGCTTCTAATCTTCCATCAAATCTTTCAACTCGAGCTCTCTGCTATCCTGAGTCTCTTCTTCTTCTAGCACAGTAACCTCCAAGAAACCCTGATGTCCAACAACAGAAGACGCCCGGCCGTCGACGAAGCCGAACGGAGCCGTACCGGCGCTCGTCGGAGGTGATGACTGTCTGCCACTCCTTATCCTTTCCTCCAGATTTTGCATTATTCTCAACCTTTCTCCGTGCTTTCAGGCTTATCCAATGGAACCCCGTCGCTGCCCCGCCTGCGGCTCCGGCTGCAGCGGATGATTCTTCGGAGTCATCTAGCCGATCCCCCAGGCCCGACTGGGATCTGCCTTACTCAGACAGCGATGCTCGCCGATTCAAGCAGGAACGTGACGACACTCGGCGTGAACTGGAGGTCATATCCAAACAAGCCGGGATCGCAGATCTAGAGTGGCAACACCAACGCAAACAGCTGCTCGAGACCATCGACGGTAATTCCTGTAGTTCACTTAACTTCAATCTGACCTTATACTAACCCATCGTGGCTTCGTATTCCTACAGACCGCGACGCCGAACTCGACCGGCTGAAGACATTGGTCGAGTCTTTGGCCAACAAGGTGAATGCTCCTGGGGACACGTCAGAAGCTCGCCTCGGTGCAGTGGCAGGCCGTATCGATGAAGTGGCCTCACACGGCATCCGCCTGGGCACTGCCGCAGGCCTAGTCGCCATGTCGACGCACACCGGTACCGACTACTCCAGGCTACCGACCGGCTTCGCCAATGGCAACCCGGAGGAGATCGACGACATCGAGGCCTCCATAGATCGCCTTGATGCTCATGGCGCCGCCATTGCCGATTCCATTCATCCCCAGTCCGTTCTGAACAAGCTGTTTCATTAGTTTGTATTAGGGACTATGGAATTTCGGCAATAAAACTTATCTTTTGTAGTCCTTTTTGTGATAACTTGGTCAAACTCGTGATGCAAAACATTTGTACTAAGGGCAATATACTCTGATATCGGCCATTTCTTCTTCTGTCAACATTTTTTGTTCTGAAGACGGCTCCTTCCCGAATGCCGGCTGTTTCAGTCGTTCTGACATTGAACATTTCAATCAGCGATCAATCTCGACACTAGGATGATATTTCTTCAAGTATCTCCCATTGATAGCAGCAGTAAACTCTTCTCCTAGTAAAGTTTTCAGGATATATGCATTTCCAGGCACGCATCTGACTACTCTGAAAGGACCTTCCCAGTTTGGAGACCACTTACCGAATGCACTGTATTTAGTTCCAATCGGCAATACTGCTTTCCAAACCAAATCTCCTTCTGCAAATTGCTTGACCTTCACCTTCTTGTTGTAATATTTAGCAACTCGCATTTTATTTTTCTCAACATTTTCCAAGGCCCTGAGACGAATCATATGCAAATCTTCTAATTCGTCCATCATTAAATCATTATAATCTTTAGAACTTAAATCTTTTTGCAACTTTATCCTCCTTGAGTCTGACTGCATCTCCCATGGCAAGATAGCATGATGTCCATATACCAATTCATAAGGAGACGTCCGTGTAGCCCCATGTGGAGCCATTCGGTAAGCCCATAAAGCTTCATTGAGTACCGAATGCCACTTTCTTGGCTTCTGATCAATCTTCTTCTGTATAATTTTAATCATAATCTTGTTGGAAGCCTCCGCCTGACCATTAGCTTGGGCATAATAAGGAGAAGAATTTAACAATTTGATGCCCATACTTTCAGCAAAATTTCTGAACTCTGAAGATGTAAATTGAGTCCCTTGATCTGTGGTGATTGTTTGAGGAATCCCAAATCTGTAAATGATATGTTCTTTAACAAATTCAACCATATACTCTGATGTCACCTTCTTTAATGGAATCGCTTCAACCCACTTAGTAAAATAATCGGTCGCCAAAAGCACAAACTTATGCCCCTTGCTAGATGGAGGATTTATTCGGCCAATCAAATCTATTCCCCATCCTCTGAATGGCCATGGCTTGATAATAGGATTCAGAACTGATGCTGGAACTCTCTGAATGTTTCCAAATCTCTGGCAATCTTGTCATCCTTTGTAATATTTAAAGCAATCTTCCAACATCGTGGGCCAATAGTACCCAGTTCTCCTAATAACCCATTTCATTCGGTAAGCCGATTGATGTGCTCCACACAGCCCATCATGCACTTCACTTATCAGCCTTTTTGCTTCTTCTTGATTTAAGCAATGTAACAGCACCCCATCCAAGGATTTATAATATAAATTATCATCAAGAAGAACAAACTTTAAAGCTTTATACCTGAGCTTTCTAGAAACCTTTCGGGATGGCTTCCCCAGATAATCGACAATTGCTTTTCTCCAATCATCTTCTGCCAGATTACCCCCGAAAGCATATACATCATTAGCAAAAACTTCTTGAAGCTCTTTATAACCTGAAGCACTTTGAGCTAGTCTGTTCGCCTCTTTATTGTCTCTCCTAGGAATATGCCGCAGAATTACTGATTGAAACTCCTTTAAGATCTGCTTGCATTCTTCATAGTAATTCCTTAAGATATCGTTCCTGCACTCATATTCGCCATTTAGTTGCTTTATGACTAATTCTGAATCTCCAAAAATTTCAACTGCAATGGCCTTTGCTTCTCTCAAGTATTGAAGTCCTCTGAGCAATGCTTCATACTCGGCTTGATTATTAGTGACAGTAGGCTGAATAGGAACAACAAATTCAAACATCTCTCCTCCTGGCGAAATTAACAGAATACCTACTCCACCACCCTTGTCACATGAAGATCCATCGAAGAATAATACCCAAGGAGTAATTTCAAGCAAATTAGTTGATGAATCACGATGTTCAGTAATGAAGTCAGCAATAATCTGTCCTTTAACAGCTTTTGCCGATTCAAACCTTAACTCAAATTCGGACAAAGCCAAAATCCATTTGCCAATCCTTCCGTTCAAAATCGGCATAGACAACATGTGCTTTATCACATCAAATTTTGAATACACAATGCATTCAGCATGTAGTAAGTAGTGCCGAAATTTTGTACAGGAGTAGTAAACACATAAACAAAGCTTCTCGGTAGCCGAATACCTCGTTTCGGGATCAAGCAACTTTCGGCTAAGGTATGCAACTACTCTTTCCTTTCCCTCAAATTCTTGTATGAGGGCCGATCCAATAGTTTGGGCATCGGCCGCCACGTACAACTTAAAAGGCTTGTTCAGCTGTGGAGGTACCAATACTGGTGGTTCTTTCATGTATTTTTTATCTCATCGAAAGCCTTTTGTTGTTCGTCACCCCATACAAATTTCTGATCCTTCTTGGCTTTTAGCAGTGAAGAGAAAGGTAACACCTTTTGTGATAAATTTGATATGAATCTTCTTACGAAATTGATCTTACCAAGTAATGACTGCAATTCCTTAATATTAGTTGGAGGAACAACTTCATCAATGGTTTTCATACTTTTCTTGCCAACTCCTATTCCTCCTTCATGCACCAAAAATCCCAAAAACTCTCCTGCCGAAACTCCAAAAGCACATTTATTCGGGTTCATCTTGAGCCCATGTTTCCTAGTGCACTCTAGAGTTTTCCTTATGTCGGCCAAATGTGCTTCATGATCCAATGACTTAATCACAACATCATCAATATATATTTCCACAATCTTGCCGATCAACTCATGAAAAATATAATTCATGGCTCTTTGATAAGTTGCACCAGCATTCTTCAAACCAAACGTCATGACAACCCATTCAAACAACCCTATATGTCCTGGACATCTGAAAGCTGTTTTCGCTATATCTTCCAATGCCATAAAAATTTGATTGTACCCTGCATTACCATCCATGAAACTAATCACTTTATAACCAGCAGCAGCATCAACCAACGAGTCAGCAATAGGCATTGGATATCCATCCATGGGTGTAGCTCTGTTCAGATCTCTAAAGTCTATGCAAACTCTCATCTTCCCATTTTTCTTGTACACGGGAACAATATTAGAGATCCATTCTGCATATCTGCATGGCCGAATAAAATTTGCTGCTATTAATCTTTCCACTTCCTTCTTTACATCGGCCAACACTTCATCTTTGTAGATTTTCCGGGGTGGTTGCTTGTAAGGTTTATAACCAGGCTTGATCGGCAATCAATGCTCAACAATGGAACGATCTAAACCAGGCATCTCCGAATAATCCCAAGCAAAGCAATCTTTGTATTCTTTTAACAACTCAATCAACTTTTCTCTGAAAACTTAATCCAAGCTAGCACTGATGAATATCGGCCTTGGTTTGTCACCATCTCCAATGTCTACTTCTTCTAATTTGTCAGCCGACACAAATCCATGTCCTAGCTTCCCGTCAGTCCCATCGATTGGGTTATCCATTAAAAATGACTAAAAGAGCCGACTGCTTCGATCGGCTGTTGATCACTGCTGACTGGCTCAACAGGACCTTCTCCCCAGTCCTTGCCTGAGAAACAATCTATGCCTTGATATTCCCAGAAGGCTGGTTCCACATTAGCCACGCTAATTGAATCATCTGCTGGGACAATTTCCACTTCATCATCTATCCACTGAATAAGTTGCTGATGCATAGTAGATGGAATACAGCAATTCGCATGGATCCAATCCCTTCCAAGTAGCAAGCTGTATGCCCCTTTGCCTTCAATAACAAAGAAGGTTTTAAGCAGAATCTTAGATCCAATCATCAGATCTACATGTACACATCCCTTGGTGTCCGAAGGATTTCCAGCAAAATCATTCAAAACTATGCTTGTCGGCGTTAAATCTCCAGGGCTCATGCCAAGTTTCCTGAATGTGTTGTATGGCATCACATTAACAGCAGCTCCACCATCAACAAACATCTTCGTCAGTGGCTTTCCGTTGACATATCCTCTTAAGTACAGTGGCTTCATGTGCCGATTCTGGACTGGCTTCTCGAAAATAGCTTGCTTATTCAATACCAATTGTGCCATTAACCCACCTTGCTCGGCTTCATCCACTTCTGACAATATCTCTTCCCGTACAATTTGATTAGCTGGAGCCATGAATTCATTTGGCAAGAAACATACCATGCATGTAGGAGCCGAATGACCCGATTCATCAGGTTTGTCTTTTGGACGCCATATCGATCTCAACCTGGTTCCTGCTCGTTTCAACTCTTGATTCCTCAGGCGCTGGACTCTTCTCTTCTGGCTCCTTCTTAAACCAGGTGGACACCACTGTTCTTTTTGCCAGACATACTCACGATCTTCTTCTTCAGCATGTCTTTTCCTTGGTTGATCATCATTCTCATATATTTTTAGACGCCGATCATCACTAGGATGTATCCTTCCAATTCTTTCGTGGACGGATCAGCGACTGGCACCATTTTGCCTATATTCAATAAATCTATTATTGCATTCAGGACAGTTATTCCATGTAGGCAGCTTTAAACCCTCGTTCCAATAGTGTCTGAAGAAGGCACAATCCCAATGTGCACGTTCTCGTTCTCGGACATATTCCTCTTGTTCTTCTTCATACCTTTTTTCTTCGCACCTCCTCTGCTCCTCCTCGTGTTCACGTCTCTGATAGCGTTCTTTTTCTTGCTGACGCTGCCACTTATTGAGGAGAATGCGCGATGTGACTCTGGGCTTATAAGACTCAAATCGGCTATTCGGGAAGCGAGGCCTTTCCTCGCGAATCTGCTCGATCGTGATTTGCCGATTAGGATCGACTGAGCCATTCTGCTTTGCTTCTTTCGACGTCAGGACTCTCATCTTTCCCTTTTCTCCAGATTCGGCAACATTCACCATATTGATTGAGAACCCAATCATATTCTGAGGAAACGGGTTATTGTCCAACTTCATCTTATTGTCGAATTTCAGATGCCCTTCTTGGATTGGTTTCTGAATCCTCACTCTAAAAACCCTGCATTCATTGATGGAATGAGAATTTCTATCATGGAATCCACAGTACCTTTTATCTTTCACTCCATCAGGCCGAAGCATAGAATGCCCCTCTGGTAGCTTGATTCGGCCTTCTTTTACAAGATAGTCAAACAATTTATCTGCCTTAGTTACATCAAAATCATAGGTGCCCTTATTCTGTTTAATCCACCTCTGATTCACCATGACTGGTTCTTTGCCCCACACTATCTCTGCTGCAGCTATCTCCTCACTATCTTCATACTCATCCCCTTGATCTGCTCTTTCAAGGAATTGGTTATATATGTCAGCTACATCATTATTTTTAGTAAATCTGGCATCTTTCTTGAAGCCATATGCCTGGTTACTCATTAAGGCCAATCTGTGTGACAACTGGCCCAGATCATCGAACTCCATCCCGAATAGCTTTTCCCGAATGGCAGGCAGCATGCCAGCTACAGCCATACCAGCTAGCTGGTCATCAGGTATGTTCAGAGAAAAGCACATGCTCTTTGTTTCCCTAAACCTTCTGAGGAACTCCGTAGGTGTTTCATTATTCCTCTGCCTTAAGCTGGTCAAATCAACCAACTTTTTCTCGGTACTGCCGATGTAGTAATGAGCATGGAATTTCTGCTCCAGGTCTTTCCAAGTACAAATTGACTGAGCAGGCAAAGAAGCAAACCATGTAAAAGCTGGACCCGTCAGTGACAAAGGAAAGTATCTGATTCTAAAAGCCTCGTCCGCTGAAGCTTCTCCAAGCTGTATCAGATATCGAGCTATATGTTCCACAGTGCTAGTATCATCTTGTCCTGAGAATTTAGTAAATTCTGTAGGCACCTTGACTCTATTCGGCAATGATACCCTCTGGTACCATTCTGGGAAAGGAGACGAATACATATACCCCTGATTTTTAGGCTTCAGACCGAATTGATTTTGCAATACATCGGTCATCTTTTGCACCATGAGGTCAATATTGGTATCTTGATTCCCTGGTCTTCCAGCAGGCATTCCTGCAGTACCAACATACCCGGGATTCGGGAGAGCATCGATGGCATTGTAGTCCATAAACTCTGAATATCCGTTCCCATACATATCCCTTTGTAGCCTGTTGTTCAGAGGGGATATCTTGTAAGCAGAAGCAGGTGGATTTCCCGTGGTGCCGAATGCCATATCACCATATGTACGAGGTTTCGGCAATG
Organism: Echinochloa phyllopogon; assembly: GCA_033239725.1. Classification (NCBI taxonomy): domain Eukaryota; kingdom Viridiplantae; phylum Streptophyta; class Magnoliopsida; order Poales; family Poaceae; genus Echinochloa; species Echinochloa phyllopogon. The sequence goes on along the minus strand of BTCW01000014.1, from coordinate 29,813,386 downwards.
CATGCTGAAGCTCTTGCTGAATCGGCTGTCCATTCGCGTCTTTGGTTCCAGAAGTTTCAGTTTCTTCAGTACCTTTACCATGACGTTTTGGGACCGATGCTTGAATATTGAAATATGTTGGTCCACCAAGTTGTCCATGCGCTTGCTCAAAAGGTTTATCCACGTGTTGACCAAAGATGTTGACCAATATGAGCCGAAAACTGTTCAGGAATGCAGCATTATGATTGGTCATTGTTTCTCCTAAAGCCTTGTACAACAAGCTAGAGAACTTCTCCCTTTCTTCTTCTTCAGTAAGATCAGATTGTCCTGGCAGAAGAACTCTTGGCAGATCTGACTTGAGAAACGGTGCACCACTCCTATTCTTAGCAAAAGACAGCAAGCATTTTTTGATGAACTGATCTGCAGCAATCTTCACCATTTGTTGATGTTCATCAGACAATTCTTCGAAAGTGACATCCAGAATGTCTTTTACTTCAGGCATCTTCGAAGCTTGTGTCCCACCGGGCGTGCCAAAAAGTGTGTTGACGTAAAATCCGCACCTCACGCCAAGCACACAGCAAGCCGAATTAGCTGGCTTCACACGTGGCCCGAGCGTTTGAATCCGAAAGCGTGCCAGTCAATTTTCCTGAAACTGACAAAGGGAGGAAAGATGTTTAGATAACACCTGGAACGTACCGGGCAATACCAGTCAGTTCCATATTTGCGGCTACGGAGCCAGTTTCAAACGACATATAGCTATGGAGAAGCTATCTGTCGGCAGTTAAAGCCTCGTTCGGCAATCGGCAAGGTACGCAGGGAGCGCACTGCCGAATGCGTGACGTAAGCATGACGAAAGATCGGTTTTCAGCTGAATGAACATTGTAACACATACTCGTAACCGATTAACGAGGAACAGAGCACGATAAATAAATAAAAGGGGCGAAAGCATGATCATAATTTTATAATAAACAAGAATGCATAGATTAAAAGCACTAGTCTACCGCATGTCTAGGTACTTTCCAACCCGTCGAGCATGAAAACAAACAAGTTAATCCACCGCATGATACGACTTGCTTGGAATCACACCACCAACCAAGAATAGAGCAATCCACCGCATGATACACCCTAAACACGGAAGGCTAAAAGCATTCTTTATTTAAAACAAAACCATGGACATATTTCGCTCGTGGCGACACTGCCGAATACAGCTAAATAGCCGAATCGGGTTCCATGAAGAAGGAACATGCTTCGTCGATGATGATAGATCTATCAGATCGAATCGAATTCTAATCCACCGGATGATTAGCTCTAAGACGACCCAAAAACCTGCATCTACCGCATGATACCCGGTTCTGTCAAGATCTACGCAAGACCAACGAGCTTGAACCCGCAACACGTAGCAATCTAGATTGATTTCGAATTCGGCTATGGAAAAGCAGAGCATTGTGAGCTGGAACCGAATCTAATCAACCTAGACTGGGCAAAAGAGTGTTGTAATGAATTTAAACACAAAGGTAAAATCTAGAGCAACACACGGTAACTTAATGAATCTATCGGATCTTGCCAAAATCCAACAGAGCCGATAAATTGTTCCAAGCTAGAACTTAGCCCACCGCATGGCTCATGATCTAACAATGGAACCTTCCTGAACCAGAGCCTAAATCCACCGCATGATACTAGGCATGGCGCAGGGTTGCCGGTACTTACGGAGGTCGACGGATCGATGATTCCTCTCGAAGAACTCGACGACTCGACTAAAGGACTCGAAGTTGGCACGGGGCCGGTTTTTTGTATGATTGATTGGATAATCCTTTTTACAATTACCATGGGTTTATATTTATACCCAGGATTCGACACGACTCCTAATCGGTTACGATTACATTTATTTATTTCCTAAAAAGATAAACGCCGGGGCACCGCATCCATCTTGCATTCCAAGTTAAACCAGCCTTTTCCTTATACTTGATCCACGTCAGCACACACTCCCGAATGCCTCCCGCGGAACAGTTCTCTTGCCGAATGACGATGCGTTCCCGACCGCAGAACGTCTTTGCCGAATGCTTCTGGGGAAAAAACTCCTTTGCCGAATGATACCTCTTCAACGAATCCGGCCCACATGTCAGCCTCTTCCTGGTGCCAATTTTTGGTGTCAACAATTTGTCCTCGAGCCGGCGTACCGCGTTGCAGTACGCTTGCATTTTCTCGTCGTGGCAGCTTGTCTCCTTCATAACCTCGTCGATGACCAGTTGTGAATCTCCCCAGATGTCAAGGCGTTTGACACCCAACTCTATAGCTATACGAAGCCCGGCGAGCAGAGCCTTGTACTCGGCCATATTGTTGGACGCCGGAAAGTGCAAGCATACCACGTGTCTTATGTGTTCTCCGAGGGGTGAGACGAAGAGCAGGCTCGCGCCTGCACCGGTTTTCATCACTGACCCATCAAAGTACTTGATCCAACATTCTACTTGGATCTGAGGTGGGGGTACCTGTGTGTCCGTCCATTCTGCCACGAAATCTACTAAGATCTGCAATTTGATTGCCTTTCGAGGGGCATAACTGAGGGTTTTTCCCATCAATTCCACGGACCATTTGGCTATTCTACCCGAGACATCCTCGTTGCGGAGTATCTCCCCCAAGGGGAAAGATGAGACCACGGTGACAGGATGAGCCTTGAAGTAGTGGCGCAGCTTGCGCCGTGCTAGCACTACCGCGTAGAGCAGCTTCTGGATTTGTGGATATCGCGTCTTGGTTTCATTCAATACTTTGCTGATGTAATACACTGGCCTTTGGATAGGCAGAGCGTGTCCCTCCTTGATTCTCTCTACGACAATGACTCCGCTGACTACTTGAGTCGTTGCGGCTACGTAGAGGTAGAGGCGCTCGACCTCCTTAGGTGGCGTTAAAATTGGTGCTCGTGCGAGAGATGCTTTTAGCCCATCGAGGGCTTTCTAGGCCTCGGGGGTCCAAGAAAAATGCTCGTTCTTTTTTAGGAGTCGATACAGGGGCAAGCATTTCTCGCCGAGACGCGAGATGAACCGGCTCAGGGCTGCAAGGCATCCCAATACCCTTTGTACCCCCTTTAGGTCTTGGATCGGTCCCATCTGCTCGAGGGCCGAGACTTTTTCAGGGTTGGGCACAATGCCTCACTGAGAGACAATGAAACCCAAGAGCATGCCTCGAGGCACCCCAAAGACGCATTTCTCCGGATTTAGTTTTACCCCGTTAGCCCGGAGACAATCAAATGCAATGCGCATATCGTTTACCAGGTCGTCTGCCTTCCTGGACTTTACAATGATATTGTCAACGTATGCTTCTACGGTCCGCCCGATATGATCCCCGAAAACACGAAGCATACACCGTTGGTATGTGGCTCCGACGTTTCGAAGACCAAATGGCATCGTGACATAACAAAAAATGCCAAAAGGCATGATAAAAGAAGTTGCGAGCTGGTCAGACACTTTCATCTTAATTTGGTGGAAACCAGAATAAGTATCAAGGAAACATAATAACTCGCATCCCGCTGTTGAATCCACAATTTGATCGATACGTGGTAAAGGAAAAGGAACTTTTGGACATGCTTTATTTAAACCAGTATAATCTATACACATCCTCCACTTCCCATTCTTTTTCTTAACTAAAACAGGATTATCGAGCCAGTTAGGGTGAAATACCTCCTTGATGAATCCAGCCTCGAGGAGCTTGCGCAGCTCTTCACCAATGGCCCGGCGCTTTTGCTCGTCGAAGCGTCGCAGGCGTTGAACCACCGGCTTGGAGTGGGGCAGGATGTCAAGGGAGTGCTCGACGACCTCCCTAGGTATGCCTGGCGTATCCAAGGGGCTCCACGCGAAGATGTCGGCATTGGCGCGGAGAAAGTCGACGAGCACCACCTCTTATTTGCCGTCGAGGGTCGAACTGACCCTCACCGTCTTGTCGTTGGGGATGCTGGGGTCGAGGGGCACAGCCTTGGTGTGCTCCGCGGGCTCGAAATTGCCTGCATGCTTCGAAGTGGAGGCGATGGTCTCGTTCGCCATCTTATCTAGGTCGGCGACGAGAGCCTCGTCCTCGGTGAGCACCTCGGCGCTCTCGACGCATTCCACGTTGCATATGTAGGCATGCTCGAACGATGGTGCCACCGTGATGACACCCTTCGGCCCCGGCATCTTCAACTTGAGGTACGTGTAGTTCGGGATGGCCATGAACTTGGTGTAGCATGGGCGGCCAAGGATGGCGTGATAGGAACCTCGAAACCCCACCATTTCGAAGGTCAGGGACTCCCTGTGAAAGTTGTCAGGCGTGCCGAAACAAACAGGCATATCGATCTGCCCAAAGGGCTGAACTCGCTTTCCCGATGCAACGCCATGGAATGGCGCTTTGCTGGGGCATAGCTTGTCCCTCCCGATGCCCACGAGCTCCAAAGTCGAGACGTACATGATGTTGAGGCTGCTGCCTCCATCCATGAGTACCTTGGAGAACTGGGTGTTGCCGATGATGGGATCAACGACAAGCGGGTACTGCCCCGTGTTTGGGATGTAGTTGGGGTGATCCTCTCGACTGAAGGAGATGGACTCCTCAAACCAGTCGAGGTAGGATGGCCCGGCCTTTTGTATGGAGAATACCTCTCGGCGCTCGCGCTTGCGTTTTCGAGGCATCATGTTCGTCGTTGGTCCCCCGAAAATAAAGAAGACGTTCTCCACCTCCGGGAAGCCTTGGCCGCCCCCGTCGCCCGTGTCCTTTTTCCCCCATCTTCCTTCGAAGCGGCACAATTGAAATACTTCTTTAGCATTCCGCATTGCTCGAGGGTGTGGGTTACGACACCCTTGTGAGAAGGGCAAGGTTTCTTGAGCATGTCATCGAAGACGCCGCGTCCTCGAGGCGGGCCTCGAGGAGATTTGTGCGCAGGGTCGACTGCGAGGATTTCGTCGGGGTCCTCGGTCCGCTCTTATCAGCGCGAGGCTTTCTGGGGCTTCTTGCCCTTCTTGCCTTGCTTCTGTTTCTTTGCGGAGCCCTTGGACTTGCTGCCCTCTGCGGGCGTTTCTTCCGTCCGTTTCCCCCTGCCATCGAAGATGGCTCCATCCGCCTCCTCGCCAGAGGCAAAGTTGGTGGCGACATCGAACAACTCATTGGCGCTGGCAGGAGGGCTTCGTCCCAGCTCACGCACCAAATCTCAGCAGGTTGTTCCCTCGAGGAAGGCATGGATGACCTCGGAGTCACCCACGCTCGGGAGCTCGGTGTAGCGCTTGGAGAAGCGGGATACAGTTGTTGCATAGTCACAGGCGTGGCGCCGGGCGTGGCTCCCTGTCCTTGGCCACTGTTGCGCGGCGTTGCCGTCCCTGTGATGGGTTCTTGCACTGGTGGTGACGCCACAGAATGGTCTCAAGGGTATGAGATGACCAGCATGCTGTAGTGACTCGTCCGTACGCCAATTCGAGGGTCCCCCATGCCTGTGCATAGCCCTTTCTGTGGAAAATTACTGCGGGAGTTGGCAGCACAGGGAGTAGGAATGACCCGGCCCTGTTTGCGTAGTGGTGGCGTGCTCGCACAGCGCCGGGGATGGTCACATAGTACTCGGGATGGCCCGCCATGCCGCCGCCGTCCTTCCTCCTTATCCTGATCCTTCCTCGAGGAGATTTGTGCGCAGGGTCGACTGCGAGGATTTCGTCGGGGTCCTCGGTCCGCTCTTGTCGGCGCGAGGCTTTCTGGGGCTTCTTGCCCTACTTGCCTTGCTTCTGTTTCTTTGCGGAGCCCTTGGACTTGCTGCCCTCCGCGGGCGTTTCTTTCGACCGTTTCCCCCCTGCCATCGAAGATGGCTCCAACCGCCTCCTCGCTAGAGGCAAAGTTGGTGGCGACATCGAACAACTCATTGACGCTGGCAGGAGGGCTTCGTCCCAGCTCACGCACCAAATCTCAGCAGGTTTTTCCCTCGAGGAAGGCATGGATGACCTCGGAGTCACCCACGCTCGGGAGCTCGGTGTAGCATTTGGAGAAGCGGGATACAGTTGTTGCATAGTCACAGGCGTGGCGCCGGGCGTGGCTCCTTGTCCTTGGCCACTGTTGCGCGGCGTTGCCGTCCCTGTGATGGGTTCTTGCACTGGTGGTGACGCCACGGAATGGTCTCAAGGGTATGAGATGACCAGCATGCCGTAGTGACTCGTCCGTACGCCAATTCGAGGGTCCCCCATGCCTGTGCATAGCCCTTTCTGTGGAAAATTACTGCGGGAGTTGGCAGCACAGGGAGTAGGAATGACCCGGCCCTGTTTGCGTAGTGGCGGCGTGCTCGCACAACGCCGGGGATGGTCACATAGTACTCGGGATGGCCCGCCATGCCTCCGCCGTCCTTCCTCCTTATCCTGTTCCTTCCTTGAGGGTTTCCCCTGCCTGATCGAGGGCTTCGGGTCACCGGAGTTGGTAGCACAGGAGCTCGGAGTGACGTGCTCTGTTCGCACAGCGCCAACATGATGCCCGCACAGAGTCTCGGTTGGCAGCATAGTGATGGGAGTTGGTAGACGCGACGGAGGGTCGTGGCTGTCAGAGCGACGTGGCGAGAGATTTTTCCTTTTTGACTTTGGATACACGGCGGCGACGAGCGTCATTAATTGTTTGTCGGGGCGGAGGTCTCGACCGAGGCAGAGGTTTTCCCATTCGTGGGTTGCTCGAGGCTCGATCCTCAAGTCTCGACTGAGGTGGAGTTTTCCGATTCGCTTGAGGGGTCGCTTCCCTTGAGCGAAGCGGAGATTGAGGTGCGCGTCGAGGCCACCAGGGAGGTGCCTCGACTAGGCCTTTGACTCTTGTTGGGTCGTGGGCGTTTACTTGCTTTCCTCTTTTCCGATATGTGCATGAGTTTGGCAACAGTTAGTGTTTTAACAAGGGTGATTATCCCATAGGTTTGGGTACCCCTAATGATCGCCCCCAACAGTGATAAAATGGACTGGACTGATGCACAATTGACATTAGTTTGTGAGATACCGGATGAACAAGTGAACAGAGGCAATCGCCCAAATACTCATTTGAACTCTGTAGGTTATACAGAGGTAATAGATAGGTTTTATCAATTGACTGGTATCTTATTATCAAAGACACAAATCAAGAACAAGTGGGATAAATTAAAATTTGATTGGGGGCATATGGCTGAAGTTGAAGAGGAAGCAAACAGGTACTGGTTGGAACAATGCAACAAAAACAATTCAAATGGAGAATGAGCGGTGGAAGAAGGCAAAAGATACAAGTGGGATAAATTACATATGCTACAAAAAAAAGTTTCTAGCGTACATAATTTAGTTGTTTTATTATTCTATATATTGCAATATTGTAACGCCCGTGTTTTTACCCCAGCTAAATCACCATAAAAACCATCGCGTTCAAATCATTTTCAAATCTTTTACCGCCGAGCTCCCGGAAACCCAGACCGAATCTTTCCCCTCCCCGGTTTTCTGCCGACCCAGCTCGAACCCCGTCGCGCCTAACTCTGTCTCCACCCCGTCACATCCCGCACCGACCGCTCTTGGTGCGTGCGCCCGTCCGACCGCTCTCAGTGCGTGCGCCCGTCACCGGCATTGCCGCCGAAAATTCCGCCTTGGATTCCCCCCTTTCTTTCCTTTTTTCCCTTTTCTTATTTTCTCCTCCTTTTCTCCCTCTTTTCCTTTCCCTGTTTTTCCCCGGCGTCGTGCTCACCCGCCGGCTGGCCACCTCGCTCCCTGGCCGCTCGCACGCACGCGCTGCAGCCCCCCTGCTGCACCACCGGCCCTACCACGTGCTCGTCGCACCAGCCACCGCGCCGCTCGTCGCTGCGTTGCCAACCCTCTCCGCGTCGGCCGCCATTGTGCCACCGACCACTGCGACCCCCGGGTGACCGTGTCGCGCCGACCAGCCGCATTCCCCGTCGCCACGCACGCGCCGCATCTGCCAGCGCCACGCCAAGCTTGCGCGCGAGCTGCGGCTACGCCACTACAGCTTCCAGCACGCACCCCGTCGTGGGCGGGCCTCCCTGCACTGCACTAGCCTGAGGTGAGCACGAGGATGGGTACCCCTCTTCCCCCTCTCGCTTTCCCTCTACCCCCTGGCTACCTCCCCGCCCCAATCACCGGCGATGCGGTCGCCGCCGCCTCCCGGCCGTCTCCCCTGTTCTTCCCCCCTTTTCTCTTCTGTGCGAATGGGAAAGAGGTGGCCGTTTCACGCAAAACCCACTGGACTCCTCCCATTTCTAACCCGCGGTCCACCCCCATTCTCTCTCTCTCTCTCTGACCGATGCACCAGAAGCCCCAACCCTTCAAAGTAATCGGAGATAGGCCCCTAACTTTATTAAAACAGCCCCTAGAACCCCCTTTTATTATTCTTTTTACATTTTAAGCCCTGCCAACTTTTAGTATTCGCAGTTGAGCCCCTCTAGCACCATATAACCATCACAAACATACCCTATACCTTCCCCAAGTAAACCCCGGGACTTTCGGGAGCTTTCCGAACGAGTCCTCTCCCGCGAACAACACGTTATTTTATGCGCCGTTTCAACCCGGAATGTCCCCAAACTTCGCCGTCCACTTTTTCATTATACCTTCTGCCAAACCAAGCGTCATTTTCCCAAATACGAAACCTCCTCCTTCGCCCTCCGTTCAGCTTCCGTTCTTCTTCTGCGACCTCGGCAAATAAAACTTTTCTTTATTTTATTTCTTTTCTTTTATTTATTGTGTATGCTTGTGTGTGCGTCGTAGATCAAGTTAAGGAAGTGCCCGAAGGAGAGCAGTGCTATAAACAGGAGCCCGAAGGCCAGTACCCCGAGCAGGAACTCCCGGAAGGCTTCGAGAATGGCAAGTTCAATATTACCCTTTGATGCATATTTATCCCAGTTTTATAAATGCAACCCACTGGCCTATTTTATAAAACTTGCATGTTTGTTGCTAAACCATTTTTGTGTGAGCCGTACCTTGATTACTACAAATATTCCTTGATGACCTAGATTAATTTCTGAATATTTTAGCTTGGGAATTAATCATCGCTAAATGCCGCTTAGGACAAATTTATCTTGCATGAATAGATAATATCCACTGAATGTTTAAAATATTAGAAAATGTGCTTTAAGAAAGAATAATGGGGTTTAATGGTAAAAATGATTATTATTAGGGGATAAGCCGGACGGTGTTTCCTGTGTGAAATGCCATGGTGAGCTCGTGCCTATGTGGCTTAGCATGGTGGGAGAAGTCCGACTTGTCATTAGAAGGATGATTTGATGTGTCATCTTGCCTAACCCAAATATCAGTACCTCCACTCGACTGTTGTATGTGGCAACGGCTTGGCATAAATCCCACTAGTTGAACTGATAGTTATCGGGTGTGCTGGTGAGCAACAGAGGACCATGGAGACGGGTATAAGTTCTTGGTGAGTTATACCCTGGGTAGAACCTCGTGGGTAGGTTGCTGTTGGCGGTCGTTACAGACCGATTTCCAACCTCCAACCGAGTATAAAACAAACACAATGGGGACACACACCATAGCTATAGGGCTTATCACTGACTATTTCCACGAGTTTTGGTGATTGTCCTCTGTGCAGGTACAAAATGGAGAAACACGTGCTATAAGGGTCGGAAATGACCGTTTCGGCCGAACGACTCCGTTCGGCCGGTTGCCCCCCTAGCTGGGCAAGACTTGCGGACCACGACCACGCCACTCTGGGCCAGCTCAACCCATATCCAGAAGACCGGTGGCCCATATCCAACCCGACGGAACCCCCGAGTCCACCGAAGGCTCTCCAGGCCAGCCCAGGACACGAACCGACCTGCCAACCGACTTCAGGAGCTAGACAAACACGTGTGCAAGGCAAAGGCGGTGCAGAACTGGGCCGGGCCCACTTCGGCTGAACTGGCCTGTTCGGCCGAAGGCAGGAACCGCCTCCAGGGCGTGATCCTGGCCCTTGGCTGCTGAGGCGGTGCATCCACCGGTTCGGGCGAACTGGGCAGTTCGGCGGAACCGAGGAATTCGGCCGAACGGCCCGGCACCGCCTCCCAGCTGCCTTGGCTGCTACTCTGCCTCCACCGTCCTTCCCTGCTATAAATAGAGGCCCGGTTCCACCTGCAAAACACACAACACAAGAGTAGAGTGCAGGCGAAGCACTGTTAGTTCTCCATCTGTATCAGTAGAGATAGGGAGAGAGGAGAGGTGAGCGTCCCGGAGAGGAGCCGAAGTGTCGGCCCCTCTTCCCGCTGTACCTCTACGGATGCGACTTCACTTCGAGTAACATCCGGGTCTAGTCTGGTAACTCTTGTATCTCTCTCTGATTAATTGAGCATTCAGTTCTTAGTTTTATATGCTTGCTGGTTCTTCGTTCAATGCTTAGTTGATTGGTATAACTGTATACTGGTTGCTTAGCTTGGGTGCTTATCTTTCTATAGGAGATAAGTATTAGTTGACTAGTGTAGGCATGGTGCCTATACTTGAGATTAACTTAGTTTACTCCCGTCGCAACGGAGGTGGTAGCCGTAAGGTGGTGACAGCCCTTCCGGCCTTTGTAGCCCATCACGTTAGTTCCGGCCCATAGGATCCCCCAGTGGGGAAATAGTGGCACCCCTTCTCATCCCTTTCTGTGTGTCCACCGGTTCCCTTGTCCCGAAGCAAGGATCTATCTGTATCCTCTGATCTGCTCGATCAATCAGTAGAATACCTCTACCAGACTCGTACCCTCTCTACCCTCCTATCACTACTCTTCTCTCTTTGCTGTTGTCATCCACCTCATCCATACCATTCACTCCATTCCACCTACCTAGGACAACTTAGTTTAGAATCAGTCCACTTCTCGTTCTCCGTGGAAATCGATACCTTGGAATACTCCCGGGTGAAAGCTACATCGGTATCCGTCCGCTTGCGGATTTATCTGTAGGCCGTAAGGAGTGCCAACAAGCTTTCTGGCGCCGTTGCCGGGGAACGATAGCTGTTCTGATTCCGAACCCATGTTGTCCGTGTATCCCACCACCATCCACCATCATATGGATTCCACCCTCACCTTACGCCAACACTCGGCTCCAAAGGGCGATTATTTGGAGCCACCACCATCATCACATCCCATATCCACACCCGGCTATGAGCTACATCCCGGCTTCATAGCCATGGTTCGTGAGCAATCGTTCTCAGGAACGAAGGCCGAGAGTCCATACGCGCATTTGCGCGAGTTTGAGCAACTCTGCTCATGCCTGACCATTGCGGGCATGACACAAGAGACACTCAAATGGAAGTTATTCCCGTTTTCACTAGCGGGAGGAGCAAAGAAATGGTACTCTCTGGCTGTCAGCACTATGGACGGGAGCTGGAAAGTTCTCAAGGAAAAATTCTGCCTAAACTTCTTCCTAGTCTCCAAGGTAGCTAGTCTCCGAGCGGAAATCATTAACTTTAAGCAATTAAAGGGAGAATCGCTCGGAACTCCCTGGGCTCGTTTCAAGCAAATACTGGCCTCGGGACCGGACCTAAGCCTACCAGAACCTGTTGTTTTACAACACTTCAGCCTTGGCCTCTGTCCCGTAGCCGCTACTTTCTTGGACTCTGCTTCTGGAGGGTCGTTCTTTCATTTAGTTCCTAGTGAAGCGAGGATAGTCTTGGATCGTATCCTAGACAACACTCCCTACACTGGAATCTATGATGAACTCCCCGATGAAGAAGAGAAGCAGCCTGAACCTGAACCTAAAGAGCCAATACCAGTCCAATCCAAATCCATTAGCTCTTCTAGCCCATCAGAAATTGAAGCTCATTTCGAACCACAAACATATTCTAGCCCAGACCATTATGATTCACTCTACACCACTCTTTATGACTTTGACGATGATCTGTTCGAAGACATCGGGAGTGCAACAAGTTTCCCACGGGAACAATGTGTAGAGCAAAAGGATCAGGCCCCCGACAAAGAAGAATTGGAATATCAGCGGGAGTACCTAGGACGTCTCTCTGCTATCATGAGTCGTTAGTGGCTAGATGAGGCCGAAGCCTCGACCGAGGTGGTCAAGATGCCCAGAAAAACCAAAAGGATATTCTGTGAGATCATGGGCCTTGACCGAGAAATTGGGTACGACCCGAGCCTCGGAATCAATATAATCTCTAGCTCTTTGGTGCTAACCGAATTCCCTGGTAACTCATGGTCGTTTTCTCAAAAACGACTTAAGTTTACCTCAGGGAAAATCCTGGATTGTTTGGGGATCTTACGGGTCACACCCGTTAAGGTCAACGATCCTGAACTCTTCATGGATTTTCACATCTTCGACCTACCTAGCACTACCACACATCCCATCTTCATAGGTAGGCCAATCTTGAAGATTCTGGAAAAAGCACCAATAAACCAGCTAGTAGAACTTAGGGTCGGTAAAGAACTTATCCCTGTCTCCTATGCCCAATCTTTGAATACTCCAATAGAGGCAGACCCCGATCCTGACCCGTTAGAGGAAGTCAGGTCAGCTTCTTTGCTAGACCTCGAGCAACCTATTCCAGAAGAGGATATTCCATTCTTTATGGAGGAGGAGGAAACTCACCCCCCGATTGAGCTTGATACAAACGAAACTCCAAAACCATCTCCAATCGAGCTCAAACCTCTTCCGCCTGGACTTAGGTATGCTTTCCTCTTTGGGGATAAGCAAACTCCAGTGATCATTAGTGATAAACTCTCTGAGGTAGAAACCCAGCAACTCATCACTATCCTGGAGAAAAATCGATCGGTCTTAGGATACTCTCTCCAAGACCTGAAAGGGATTAGCCCAAATCTTTGCACTCATCGCATCCCGATCGATTCTGAAGCAACACCGTCTCGGGAACCTCAACGACGGTTAAACAATGCCATGAGAGATCGTGAAAAAGGAAGTTCTCAAACTCCTTCACGCGGGGATCTTCTACCCTGTCCCCAATAGTGAATGGGTTAGTCCCGTTCAAGTCGTTCCTAAGAAGGGAGGAATGACGGTAGTGCGCAATGACAAAAATGAGCTCATCCCTCAGCGCACCGTCACTGGTTGGCGTATGTGCATTGACTATCGTCGACTCAATAAGGCCACCAAGAAAGACCATTTCCCCCTTCCGTTCATAGACGAAATGCTTGAACGGTTAGCCAAACACTCTTTCTTCTGCTTCCTTGACGGTTACTCTGGGTACCACCAAATTCCTATCCACCCAGAAGACCAGAGTAAAACCACGTTCACATGCCCCTACGGGACGTACGCCTACCGGCGAATGTCCTTCGGGTTATGTAACGCACCTGCCTCCTTCCAACGTTGCATGATGTCCATCTTCTCTGACATGATTGAAGAGATTATGGAAGTGTTCATGGACGATTTCTCAGTTTATGGACAGACCTTCACCGAATGTCTGAAAAATCTGGACAAGGTCCTCCAGAGGTGTGAAGAGAAACACCTTGTTTTGAACTGGGAAAAGTGCCATTTTATGGTGCGAGAGGGGATTGTCCTAGGACATAGGGTGTCAGAACGTGGGATCGAGGTAGACAAAGCGAAGATAGAAGTGATCGAGCAACTTCCACCTCCTACAAATGTTAAGGGGATCCGTAGCTTCCTTGGCCATGCCGGATTCTATAGGCGTTTCATCAAAAACTTCTCCCAGATATCTCGGCCCTTGACCAATCTCTTAGCCAAAGATGCCCCCTTCGTTTTCGATGAGGAGTGCTATGCCGCATTTCACACTCTCAAAAAGGCACTCGTTTCCGCTCCCATCATCCAGCCTCCCGACTGGAGCATCCCATTCGAAATCATGTGCGATGCAAGCAACTATGCTGTAGGAGCTGTGTTGGGCCAAACAAAGGACAAGAAGCATTATGCTATCACGTATGCTAGCAAAACGCTCACTGGCCCCCAGCTCAACTACGCAACCACGGAGAAGGAGCTCTTAGCAGTCGTATTTGCTATAGACAAATTCCGGTCCTACCTAGTTGGGGCCAAGGTTATAGTCTATTCAGATCACGCTGCTCTGAAGTACCTTCTGACCAAAAAGGATGCAAAACCGAGACTCATCCGCTGGATTCTTCTACTCCAAGAATTTGACATTGAGATAAAAGATAAGAAAGGAGTAGAGAACTCAGTGGCTGACCACTTGTCCCGGATGCAAGTCCCGTCCAATCTCCCGATCGACGACTACTTACGGGATGACACCCTCCTTAAGGTCACCACTGGTGATCCGTGGTATGCCAACATAGTAAACTACATGGTAACGGGTTATGTCCCCCCTGGAGAGAATAGGAAATGGCTAGCCTATGAGAGCCGTCTTCACCTTTGGGACGACCCGTATCTCTTTAGGATTTGTAGCGATGGACTCCTCAGAAGGTGCGTGCCCGCACATGAGGCTTATAAAATCCTGGAGAGATGCCACGCAGCCCCGTACGGAGGACACTACGGTGCATTCTGGACCAATGCTAAAGTCTGGCAGTGTGGTTTTTACTGGCCCAGCATGTATGAGGATGCGAGAGCATTTGTCATGCGGTGCCCCCGCTGCCAGAAACACGGGAACATCAATACTAGAGACGCAATGCCACTCACTAGCAATCTTCAAGTAGAAATCTTCGATGTCTGGGGGGTAGACTTCATGGGTCCCTTCCCAAACTCCGAAGGTTGTCAATTCATCCTAGTAGCAGTGGACTACGTCTCTTAGTGGGTAGAAGCCTTGCCTTGCTTAGCTGCTGACTCTAAGAGCGCGAGACGAATGTTTCATGAGGTTATATTCCCTCGTTTTGGCGTTCCTAGAATAGTCATTAGTGATGGCGGCTCCTACTTCATAGATTCATCCTTCCGTAGGTATCTCTCAAGTTTGGGGGTGCAACATAACGTAGCCACACCCTATCACCCCCAAACTAGCGGTCAAGCAGAAACTTCCAATAAGCAAATCAAAAATATTCTGCAAAACACCGTAAATGAGATGGGCAAGCAGTGGAAGGATAAACTTCCAGATGCACTCTGGGCTTACCGCACGGCCTATAAGACGCCCATAGGCATGACCCCATATCAACTAGTCTATGGCAAAACCTGCCATTTACCGGTAGAAATGGAGTTTAGAGCTCACTGGGCCATTAGGAAGTGGGGTATGGACCTTCCAGCTGCCGGCCTCAAACGGAAGATCCAGCTAGCTGAGCTAGATGAGATGAGGGAGAGAGCTTACCACAGCTCCCGGCTATACAAAGAACGGACCAAGAGATGGCATGATAAGAGAATCAAGGTCAAAACGTTCAAGCCGGGAGACAAGGTTCTTGTCTTCAACTCCCGTGTCAAACTTTTCGGTCACGAGAAATTGAGGAGCAAGTGGGACGGCCCATTCACAGTAATCAATGCTGCATCTCATGGGGCCGTCACTTTGCAAAGCGAGGACGGAAACACCTTCAAGGTTAACGGACAGCGGTTGAAGATTTTCCTAGAACCAGAGCCTCCAACACTCGACGAATTAGACGTTGTCGAGTTCATAGAACTCTGAACCCCGTTCGTGGAACCCCGGCCCAAATCTATCATTTTCAAATCCTTCTGGGCCAAAACCTCCTAAACCTTGAAAACCTCCTCGACCCGAATCTCCCATGACCAAAACCTCGAACCACGACACGGGCCACGCACCTGGGGGCCCAGGGACCTGTTCGGGCGAACAGGCCCAGTTCGGCCGAACCATATGGTTCGGACGAATTGGCCTCCCAGGCCCCAGGGACGGATATGCTCGCCCAGATACATCTGGAGTTGAAAATATCCTGAGAGTCGCGAGGGAATCATCGAGAAACCCCGTTTTTCCGATCTGAAATCCCCGATAAAAACAGAGACTCTCTGTCGTCGTTTCCCATCTCATCTAAGCCAACTCCTTCCCATAGAACATAGCCACCATGGCCTCCTTTTCCTCCAAGGGAACATCTCCGGCCCAGGGCTCGAGCAGCAGTAGCCGGAACGCCAACTCCTCCCGGCAGGAGCACGCCTTCCGCATCTCCGACGTCGATGCAGCGGGAGACGTGCACCAGGGGAGGACGCCGGGACGTAGCCCAGTGAGGCGCGGCAACTCTCCTCACCGCTCAGCACTCAACGAGCTCCTCGCCCCACTAAAAGGGATCAAGAAACCGCCACGTTCGCCATCACCAAGGCCGAACGAAGGGCAGCTACGCCCGAGATCAATATCCTCCTCGAGGGTGTCGGATCTGGCGTTGTTGTTGCCCAAGGAAAGGGCCGGAGAGGAGCCGGACTACACGCCGGAAAGCCCGCCGCGTTTCGTCATCAAGGGAGAACGTCTCCCGGGAGGAGGATACGGAAAAGTCCTCGTCCCGCCACTCAACCGGAACGAGCTAGGGCTGGCAAACTCATCCCAGTCCTCTCCACCACAGCGCCACCCCAGAGTTCGGCGCCACAGGCAACCCCCATCCATCAAAGGGCTGCCCGGGGACATGGAGTTCTCCGATGAGGAGGACAATGAAGAAGAGGAAGAGAAGCCGCCCACCGTGGAAAGCCTGAAGGAGGAACTGGCATTGGCAAAGCAAAGGATCAACCACCTGGATGAGAAGGTGGCGGAGGGCGAGCTCGCACATATGGAATGGGAGGACAAGATGGAACTCCTCCGCAAGGCCCTGTGCGCAAAGCTCAAGAGGCTCTTCAAGGCCACGGGACACGAAGATCTTTATGGACCACCTTCAGAATAGTGTCCCGCGGTCGTCCCGTTTTTAGATAGAGCACCGTTAGTTTGGTTTGCTAGTTGCTTGATTCGTTTGTTTGTTTAGATCAATATTTAGGGTGCTCTAAAATTTCCCTTCCAAATATTTGTTTCCAATCTTAGTTCGTTGAATAAATAAAGTTTGAATTGTTTGCAAGAAAGGAGGTAAAATTGTCGCTCCGGTCGGTGCATTTGAGCCGACCGGAGAATGCCCTGTCTAACAGAGAGTTGCACGAGTACAGGAACGACACAGGGACGCGTGGCACGACGGACCAAGTCCCGGGGGCCAGTTCGGCCGAACCAGGCAGTTCGGGCGAACTGGCCAGTTCGGGCGAACTGACCGGTTCGGCCGAACCAGCCCGGCTGCCCCCTCTCGCGCACCTGCACGTAGGTTTGCACCTTCTTCCCCCCTGTTTACTTCCCTGTGTTGTTTCGTTTCAAAAAATTGGAAATGCATGCCTCACATAAACGAAACGAACTCGGTCTCTCTTTTATATCATGATTGCTGCCTGTTGTTTATTTCAAACTCAGTATCTAGTACTTGTGAAAATGTTCATCATGATAGGACCCCCCTGATCTAAGTTGTTGATGTTTGTGATATGACTCGATAAAATGAACCACTTGTTCACACCAACATTCGGGAGAATTTAATTTGTGAAAAGATGAAAATCCTGCTCTATCCCTTCATCCTGTCCACAAATACCACATATGCTTGAGAGTTTACTCTTGAAACCTGTCATATTCTGTATGAAGTCTTGTTGAAAGTTGTGTTCTTGGAATGGATCATATTTGTCTGAGGTCTGTTGCAAGCAAATCTATCATCAGAGTGTAGTGGAAGCCCTCATGCCTTGATACCCTGAAAAAAAAGAGAGAAATAAAGGACTCATGAAAGTCCAAAGAAAAGGAAAAAAAAAGTCCCAAAAAGGGAAAAGAAAAGAAACGAAAAGGGGTCAAAAAGGCTGAGGAACCACATGAACTCTCTATCAGTAACTTGCAACATGACCAAGGGCAGTGATGAGAAGCTCCAGGAGCCAATCTTTGGCTTGACCGAAATACTCGACATGACAAGGCCACCACCTGAGAGACAAAGAGAAATACAAAAGAGAGTGAGTGAAAGGAGAGAACTCCAGAGAGCTGAGTGTCAGGGATGAAGGGAGACAAGCCTTTTAATTGTGAAAACCAGAAAACCCCGAATGTAGGATGAGTAAGAGGACCTTGTTGTAAGAGTTGTTCCATTCATCAACCGCCCAAGATCCGGGAAGTAGCCACCACAAATTCACAGGTATGAGAAAGGTTTGAATATTCAATATGCAAGTATTCATGATTATAAAAGAACCCTTACTTTAGTCTTGCTCATGTTTTAATTTCTTTACTCGGGACGAGCAAAGATCTAAGTTTGGGGGAGCTTGTTGGCGGTCGTTACAGACCGATTTCCAACCTCCAACCGAGTATAAAACAAACACAATGGGGACACACACCATAGCTATAGGGCTTATCACTGACTATTTCCATGAGTTTTGGTGATTGTCCTCTGTGCAGGTACAAAATGGAGAAACACGTGCTATAAGGGTCGGAAATGACCGTTTCGGCCGAACGACTCCGTTCGGCCGGTTGCCCCCCTAGCTGGGCAAGACTTGCGGACCACGACCATGCCACTCTGGGCCAGCTCAACCCATATCCAGAACACCGGTGGCCCATATCCAACCCGACGGAACCCCCGAGTCCACCGAAGGCTCTCCAGGCCAGCCCAGGACACGAACCGACCTGCCAACCGACTTCAGGAGCTAGACAAACTCGTGTGCAAGGTAAAGGCGGTGCAGAACTGGGCCGGGCCCACTTCGGCCGAACTGGCCTGTTCGGCCGAAGGCAGGAACCACCTCCAGGGCGTGATCCTGGCCCTTGGCTGCTGAGGCAGTGCATCCACCGGTTCGGGCGAACTGGGCAGTTCGGCCGAACCGGGGAATTTGGCCGAACGGCCCGGCACCGCCTCCCAGCTGCCTTGGCTGCTACTCTGCCTCCACCGTCCTTCCCTGCTATAAATAGAGGCCCGGTTCCACCTGCAAAACACACAACACAAGAGTAGAGTGCAGGCGAAGCACTGTTAGTTCTCCATCTGTATCAGTAGAGATAGGGAGAGAGGAGAGGTGAGCGTCCCGGAGAAGAGCCGAAGTGTCGGCCCCTCTTCCCGCTGTACCTCTACGGATGCGACTTCACTTCGAGTAACATCCGGGTCTAGTCTGGTAACTCTTGTATCTCTCTCTGATTAATTGAGCATTCAGTTCTTACTTTTATATGCTTGCTGGTTCTTCGTTCAATGCTTAGTTGATTGGTATAACTGTATACTGGTTGCTTAGCTTGGGTGCTTATCTTTCTATAGGAGATAAGTATTAGTTGACTAGTGTAGGCGTGGTGCCTATACTTGAGATTAACTTAGTTTACTCCCGTCGCAACGGAGGTGGTAGCCATAAGGTGGTGACAGCCCTTCCGGCCTTTGTAGCCCATCACGTTAGTTCCGGCCCGTAGGATCCCCCAGTGGGGAAATAGTGGCACCCCTTCTCATCCCTTTCTGTGTGTCCACCGGTTCCCTTGTCCCGAAGCAAGTATCTATCTGTATCCTCTGATCTGCTCGATCAATCAGTAGAATACATCTACCAGACTCGTACCCTCTCTACCCTCCTATCACTACTCTTCTCTCTTTGTTGTTGTCATCCACCTCATCCATACCATTCACTCCATTCCACCTACCTAGGACAACTTAGTTTAGAATCAGTCCACTTCTCGTTCTCCGTGGAAATCGATACCTTGGAATACTCCCGGGTGAAAGCTACATCGGTATCCGTCCGCTTGCGGATTTATCTGTAGGCCGTAAGGAGTGCCAACAGTTGCTGACCCCCCAGGTTGCCTCTGTGGTGACTTATCAGTTTAGCTAAGGTGGGTAATGGCCTCGATAGGATCTGCACTAACACTAAGGTGTTCATGTTGTGGTACCCTACTTGTGGTTGTGTACACCTCTGCAGAGTTGAAACCTATCCGGATAGCCGTGTCCACGGTATTGGACGAGTTACGGCATGGTCACTTCACAAGTCCTTTAACCCGGTTTGGTTCGGTTATGAGTAGAGTCTCTTGGTGTAAGTTGTTTCGGGAAGTGTTGGTAGTGTCTACGACGGACGGGGAGTCCGATAGCACTGAGTGGTGACCTACGATCTACTTTATTTGCAATGCTTTTTAATCATTAGATTGTTTTACAGAACTTTTATAAAATGAACCCTTGCATGTGACATTTCCGCAAATAAACCATTAGCCTTCCCTTGACATTTATCCTTGCATGCTTCTGTTGTAACCCCTCCGTGGGTTTGGTTGGACTTGCTGAGTACGTATGTACTCACCCTTGCTTGTTTTTCAGAAGAGGACCCGGACTTCGTTCCCGAAGACGTCGAGTAGGAGTTACGATCTGCACCCAACCTTGCCTGTGTGTTAGGGACGCCCGCTTGAAGAACCGCATGGCGCAGCTCTCTGATGATGCCCTGATTAGTTGTACCGTTTGGTTTCTAGTTTTTATCCTCGCGCTAGTGGCGCGTCTGTGCCCGCTACCACGTAGATTTGTTCGGTAATAGACCATCTGTTGTAATAAATGTGAATCAGCCTCCTGGGACTGATGTGTGTATCACATTTAAGTCTTCTCATTTGAGGGGACGCTTCAGGTGGTATCAGAGCCGATAAGTTGGCCGTAGGACGTGAACCCTAGGATCGAGACCCTTCCCCCAGCTTTTCGTTAGATAAGCCCTCCCCGGTTTAAGCCATATTTACCACACCAGCAGTCACCAATGGTTTTGCCATGTCCAGATGGCTGAAGATGGATGGAGTGAGGGGATCTGCCCTGCAGATCCTGGCCTCCCTAAGTTGTTGCTACTCAGCCTGGAGCGCGTCGGAGTCACGAACCCACCAGAGTACTCCTACCGAGTGTACGACTTCCGAGGCACCCGCTGGTGTGAGATGATGATCTTCGTGGGAAAAAGCACACTTTACCCCGAGGTCGAGCCCTGGTTCGTCAGGACCACTGGCTTTGGCTTACCAGATACCTACCATAAGGCCGCTAGAAAAGCCCTGATATGCCTGCGCGTGCTCTACAAGCGACATCTCCAAGGGACACCTATGGTATTCTTTCCGCCCACTAGAGGACGAGGATGCGCATGGATTGCCCGGATGAGAAGTCTTGGAAGGGATGAGGAACTAGAGGACACTGTTTCCCATCTGGATATCTACCTCAACGGCTTGGACCGGTTGTACCGTGACCAGGCGGTTCAGCTGAAGCACCAAGTCCGCAGGGCAGAAAAGGCGGAACAAGAAATGGAGAAGTAGCGGATAAGAGCCGAACGAGCTGAGAATTGCCTAGCTGCCCTCCAAGCCAAATGGCAAGACTACGCCGAAGAGATAAAGCAGATCGAGGCCCACCAAAGGAAGGCTGGGTTACTGGAAGGAGAACCTGAAGAGACACACCGAGATATTCGTACCCAGACTGAAGAAGAGCCTTATCTCCCACCCAAGAAGTGCCTTGATTGGATCATTAAGACGGTCCCCAGGGGTGAGGAGTAGTATGTGTAGGCTTGAGTTGTTGTCTAAATAAAAATGTACCCATCCATGATGAATTAATAAAACCACCTCCCACCTTTATGCTTATTACCCTTGCAATTGGTGTGCCCTATCTTTGTTTTTAGATGGCCGCGGAAGGATGGACCCAGGGCACTTGCCTCGATGCACCTGGTTTTCCCAGCCTCTTGATTGACTCCCTGGCGTGGCTTGGAGTGACTGAGCGCCCAAGATACTACAGCAGGGAGTACGAACACCATGGCACCCTTCGCTGTAGGGTGGTCATCGCCGTTGCCAGAAGCAACCGCCACCCCGCAATTGAACCTTGGCTAGTGACCGCCACGGGGTTCAGGCACCAAGACACCTATGCCCTGGCCATCAGGAAGGCGCTTCGCTATCTGTGCCGGATTTATGAGGAACACCTCGTCCCCACGCCAATGAGATTCTTTGCCCCGATCGTTCGGACTCCGGTCTGGCGAGCCCGGATAAGAAACCTGGAATAGCGCCATCAAGAGGAAGGACCCTTGTACCAAGTGGTCACCTACCTCTCTACTTTGGACCAACTCTTTGACGCGCAGGCCAATTTCCTGAATGAACAGATCAACCGGGCTGAGCAAGCCGAACGTGCGGTACGAATGAACCAAATCAAGGTGGCTCAAGCTGAGGCCAGAGCCGCAGCAGCAGTCAGCCGCGAAGCCCTTGCCCAGGAAAGTCTCAGGCAGGCCCAGGACCAACATATGCAAGATTGGACCAGGAGTGGAACACCCATCCCTGCCATAGGAGAAAACCAAGGCATGCTGGGAACACCTGTCATCGGGTGGGGAACACTCTTTGGGGGCCCACAAGCCCCACCCGAAAGCCCCGCACGAGCGGAGGAAGCCGCAGAAGAGGAAGCGGCCGAGCAGCCCTCAGAAAATGGAAACATCGAAGATGACGAGCTGCTCAACCCGCAGGAGGCACACCCCGCTCTAGAAGAAGGCTCGCCCCGTGAGTAGAGGCCCTGAAACCATCAAGCTGAAGCCCCTAGGCCCCGTCTAGCGTTGTACCCTTCCATGTGTACCCTTGTAATCGGTCGCGTAGCCGCGTTGTACCCCCGCGTGTTGTACCCTTCCCCCAGATTGTTGGAATATAGCCGCTTGCGATTGTCTACTTGTTTGTTTGTTGAGTGTTCCGGCAGGGTGAGCCTTGCCTTTTTGAAAAATTGCGAATTAAACAACTTGAACATCACCTAAGACCCCCTTCCCCCACCTCAACCTGTAGATGGTTAACACGTGCACAAGGCCCTCCTAGAACCGCACCCCTCCCAGCGGTGTAGGGCAGCAGGGAGGAGAAGGGCACGGCCCAGTGATGGAGGAACAGGAAGTAAGCCAACCAAGAGTAGGGAACCAGGGTGAAGAGCAGCAGATACCACCCCCACCTCCACCCGGCAGCTTGGTGCAAGCAATACATAACCAGACCATTGACATGCAAACCATGCTGGAAGCCTTCCATCGCCACGAGACACGTCAACAGAACCTTAATGACAAGCTGTCACACTTCCTAAGGACCAGACCACCCACCTTTGGAGGATCCAGCAACCCGCAGGAGGCAGACGATTGGTTGCGGGCTATTAAGAGAAAGCTCGAGCCGTTCGACTGTCAAGACCGCGACAAGGTTCTCCTGGCAACCCACCAACTCACTGGAACCGCACTTGTCTGGTGGGAAAATTACTGTGAGGCTGCCGATGATGAGACCTCCATCACCTGCAATGAGTTTGTGAGGGAGTTCCACCGCTATCATATCCCTGCAGCCAACATGAAACAGAAGGTGGGCGAATTTCGAGCACTGCAGCAAGGGACCAGGTCGGTGGAAGAGTACACTCACCAGTTCATAGAACTTGCTCGCTATGCACCAGAAGAAGTGGACACAGAGGAGAAGAAGCAAGACATGTTTAAGAAAGGCTTGACCCCAGAACTCAGAACCTTGCTTACCCCTCAGATATACCCGGATTTCAACACACTAATAAACATGGCCATTCTCACGGAGAGAGCCAAGGCAGAAGAAAGGAAGGAGAATAAGCGCAAGTTCCTGGAAAACAAGAACCACCAACAGGACCGTTTCCAAAAACCAAGGAGCTCCAACTATACTGCACCAAAGACTCATGCCCCGATGCAGTACATGACCCAGTCCCAGAGAATAGACTCCCAGTACAAGAGCCAGAACACCATGAAGCCCGCACAGAGCAATGCCAGCCAAGTCACCAATAATGACAATAATGGTAGAGCTTGCTTCAATTGCCGTGAGACGGGGCATTACATTGCCAACTGCCCTATGCCAAGAACAAGCCTGCTGCATCAACCTACTCCAACTTAGTAAACGGGCCCAAGCCGCCAGTCACCAGAGCAAACCGAGTTCTAGTCTGCAGCAACAACACCAACAACAACAACAACAACTAGCAGTCTTATGGACGAGCCCGCGTCAACCACATCGATGCGCAGGAGGCTCAAGGAGCACAAGGAGTAGTACTCGGTGAGTTCCTAGTCAGCTCAGTCTTGGCAACAGTATTATTTGATTCTGGAGCATCACATTCTTTTATATCGTCAAGTTTTGTGGAAAAGAACAACGTACCTACAGTACTACTAAAAACACCCCTGGTAACCCGAACGCCTGGAGGTGACCTAAAGTGCCAACTAGGCTGTTTGCGGGTAAGGATCATTTTAAGTGGGGTAGAGTTCTTAGCAGACTTAGTAGTACTTTATTCCAAAGGAATAGATGTGATCCTTGGAATGGACTGGTTAAGCCTACACAACGGACTCATAGGTTGTGCCGACAAAATAGTACATCTAACCAACCCAGAGGGAATACAAGTAATCTACCATACTCGTGGAAGTGGCCCAGACCCGATGGTTTTCAGTATGGACGTAAGACCGCTAGAAGAAGTCCCAGTTGTCAATGAGTACCCTGACGTATTTCCTGAGGAACTTCCTGGAATGCCACAAGATAGGGACATAGAGCTTTCCATCGACCTTGTCCTAGGAACCTCACCTATAGCCAAGAAACCCTATAGGATGGCAGCCCCTGCACTAGCGGAGCTTAAGAAACAGCTGGAAGAGCTACAACGACTCGGTTTCATCAGACCTAGCTCATCCCCGTGGGGAGCCCCAGTGCTCTTTGTTAAAAAGAAAGATGGAAGTATGAGAATGTGCGTGGATTACCGAGCACTAAATGAGGTCACCATTAAGAACAAGTACCCTCTCCCTAAGATAGATGACCTCTTTGACCAACTGAGAGGAGCCAGATATTTTTCAAAAATCGACTTGAGATCAGGATACCATCAGCTGAAAATCAAAAAGGAAGACATCCCAAAGACAGCCTTTGTTACCCGCTACGGACAATTTGAGTTCACAGTAGTGTCCTTTGGACTCACCAACGCACCTGCATATTTCATGAATCTCATGAACAAGGTATTCATGGATGAGATGGATAAGTTTGTCGTAGTCTTCGTTGACGACATACTCATCTACTCCAAGACCACCCAAGAGCATGAACAACATCTACGAGTGGCTCTGGAAAGGTTGAGAGCACACAAGCTCTATGCCAAATTCAGCAAGTGTGAATTTTGGCTTGAACAAGTAGATTTTCTGGGTCACGTTTTGACCGCAGAAGGAATAGCAGTGGACCCTGGAAAGGTTGAGGCTGTTTCCAATTGGCAGCAACCGACCAACATAAGTGAGGTTAGGAGCTTTTTGGGCTTAGCCGGCTATTACCGAAGGTTTATCGAAGGATTTTCCAAGCTAGCCCGGCCCTTGACGGAACTTCTCAAAAAGGAGAAGAAATTCACCTGGACAGAGTCTTGTGAAAAGAGCTTCCAAGAGTTGAAGCGAAGACTAACAACTGCTCCAGTCCTAACCCTACCAGACATCCACCGGAATTTTGTCATTTATTGTGATGCATCCCAACAGGGATTAGGGTGTGTGCTCATGCAAGACGGGAAAGTAGTGGCATATGCTTCCCGGCAGCTTAAGCCCCATGAGCTGAACTATCCAACCCATGATCTGGAGCTTGCAGCCGTAGTGCATGCCCCAAAAATTTGGAGGCACTATTTAATCGGAAATAAAAATATACACGGATCACAAGAGCCTGAAGTATATTTTCACCCAACCGGATCTGAACCTAAGACAGAGAAGATGGCTGGAATTGGTTAAGGATTATAATATAGAGATCCATTACCACCCGGGCAAGGCCAATGTTGTAGCAGACGCCTTGAGCCGAAAATCTTATGGGCCCAAGAATGACCACCGGAGAAAATAAAGCACCGGACTTTTGAGTTGACGACAAGGGAACCTTGTGGTATAAGCAAAGGATTTGTGTACCCCGTGATGGAGATTTTCGACAGAAAATCATGGACGAGGCCCATAACACGCCGTATTCCATCCACCCGGGATCCACCAAGATGTATCTGGATTTAAAGCAGAAATATTGGTGGAATGGAATGAAAGCAGATATTGCCAAGTTCGTTGCTCACTGTGATACTTGCTAAAGAATTAAAGCTGAACACCAGAAACCAGCAGGATTACTGCAACCCTTGCCCAACCCGGTTTGGAAATGGGATGAGATAGGAATGGACTTCGTAGTTGGTCTACCCAGGACACAGAAAGGACATGATTCTATATGGGTAATAGTGGACCGACTCACTAAAGTCGCTCACTTTTTATCCGTGCGGACCAACTACGGTGGAGAGAAGCTAGCCAAGCTGTATGTGGAGAATATAGTGAAGCTGCATGGAGTGCCTAGCAGAATTGTGTCGGATCGAGGTACTCAATTCACCTCGAGATTCTGGAAAAGCCTACATAAAGCTATGGGCACTAAATTAGATTTTAGCTCTGCCTATCATCCGCAGACCGATGGTCAAACCGAAAGGGTAAATCAAATTATGGAAGATATGTTGAGGGCATGTGTCCTTACCTACGGTAAGGATTGGGAACAAAGTTTACCCTATGCAGAGTTCTTATATAACAACAGCTACCAAGCAAGTTTGGGCATGCCACCTTTTGAAGCCCTCTACGGTAGAAAGTGCAGAACACCACTGATGTGGTCAGAAGTTGGAGAGCGTACCCTAGTGGGGCCCGCGCTCATAAAAGAAGCCGAAGAGAAAGTAGCCGAGGTCAGAGAGAAGTTGAAAGCTGCCCAGTCCCGCAGAAAAGCTACGCAGACAAGAGAAGACGAGAGCTAAGCTTTAACCCTGGAGACTTTGTCTATCTCAAGGTCTTACCCATTCGGGGAACTCGCAGATTTCAAGTTCATGGAAAATTGGCACCTCGATATATCGGGTCGTACCAAGTGCTGAAGAAAGTTGGCAAGGTGACTTACCGACTAGAATTGCCCAAAGCAATGTCAGACATACACCCGGTATTCCATGTCTCACAACTGAGGAAATGCTTGAGAGTACCCGAAACCGAGCATGTGCCTGTAGAGACACTAGATCTACAGCCAGATCTGCGGTACCAGGAAGTGCCAGTTAAAATTTTGGACATTGTCACGAAAAGGACGAGGAGCTCGGAAGTACGGATCTGTAGAGTGCAGTGGAGTAGACACGGAGTGGAAGAAGCTACATGGGAACGCGAAGATGCGCTGAAGAAGGAGTTTCCCCATCTCTTTTTGAACCAGTCGAATCTCGAGGACGAGATTCCTTTTAAGTGGGATAGGTTTGTAACGCCCGCGTTTTTACCCCAGCTAAATCACCATAAAAAACATCGCGTTAAAATCATTTAAAATCTTTTACCGCCGAGCTCCCGGAAACCCAGACCGAATCTTTCCCCTCCCCGGTTTTCCGCCGACCCAGCTCGAACCCCGTCGCGCCTAACTCTGTCTCCACCCCGTCACATCCCACACCGACCGCTCTCGGTGCGTGCGCCCGTCGCCGGCGCCGCCGCCAAAAATTCTGCCTCAGATT
The DNA here is from genome assembly GCA_033239725.1 of Echinochloa phyllopogon. Classification (NCBI taxonomy): domain Eukaryota; kingdom Viridiplantae; phylum Streptophyta; class Magnoliopsida; order Poales; family Poaceae; genus Echinochloa; species Echinochloa phyllopogon. Next base: position 29,786,266 of record BTCW01000014.1, on the reverse strand, counting down.
CCCCCCTTTCTTTCCTTTTTTCCCTTTTCTTATTTTCTCCTCCTTTTCTCCCTCTTTTCCTTTCCCTGTTTTTCCCCGGCGTCGTGCTCACCCGCCGGCTAGCCACCTCGCTCCCTAGCCGCTCGCACGTACGCGCTGCAGCCCCCCCTGCTGCACCACCGGCCCTACCACATGCTCGCCGCACCAGCCACCGTGCCGCCTGTCGCTGCGTTGCCAACCCTCGCCGCGTCGGCCGCCGTTTCACCACCGACCGCTGCGACCCCCGGGTGACCGCGTCGTGCCGACCAGCCACATTCCCCGTCGCCACGCACGCGCCACATCTGCCATCGCCACGCCGAGCACGGGGATGGGTACCCCTCTTCCCCTCTCGCTTTCCCTCTACCACCTGGCCGCCTCCCCGCCCCAATCACCGGCGATGCGGTCGCCGCCGCCGCCCAACCGTCTCCCCTGTTCTTCCCCCCCTTTTCTCTTCTGTGCGAATGGGAAAGAGGTGGCCGTTTCACGCAAAACCCCCTGGACTCCTCCCATTTCTAACCGGCGGTCCACCCCCCATTCTCTCTCTCTGACCGATGCACCAGAAGCCCCTACCCTTCAAAGTAAACCCCTCTTTATTATTCTTTTTACATTTTAAGCCCTGCCAACTTTTAGTATTCGTAGTTGAGCCCCTCTAGCACCATATAACCATCACAAACATACCCTATACCTTCCCCAAGTAAACCCCGGGACTTTCGGGAGCTTTCCGAATGAGTCCTCTTCCCCGAACGACACGTTATTTTATGCGCCGTTTCAACCCGGAACGACCCCAAACTTCGCCGTCCACTTTTTCATTATACCTTCCGCCAAACCAAGCGTCATTTTCCCAAATACAAAACCTCCTCCTTCGCCCTCCGTTCAGCTTCCGTTCTTCTTCTACGAGCTCGGCAAATAAAACTTTTCTTTATTTTATTTCATTTCTTTTATTTATTGTGAATGCTTGTGTGTGCGTCGTAGATCAAGTTAAGGAAGTGCCCGAAGGAGAGCGGTGCTACGAACAGGAGCCCGAAGGCCAGTACCCCAAGCAGGAACTCCCAGAAGGCTTCGAGAACGGCAAGTTCAATATTACCCTTTGATGCATATTTATCCCAGTTTTATAAATGCAACCCACTGGCCTATTTTATAAAACTTGCATGTTTGTTGCTAAACCATTTTTGTGTGAGCCGTACCTTGATTACTACAAATATTCCTTGATGACCTAGATTAATTTCCGAATATTTTAGCTTGGGAATTAATCATCGCTAAATGCCGCTTAGGACAAATTTATCTTGCATGAATAGATAATATCCACTGAATGTTTAAAATATTAGAAAATGTGCTTTAAGAAAGAATAATGGGGTTTAATGGTAAAAATGATTATTATTAGGGGATAAGCCGGACGGTATTTCCTGTGTGAAATGCCATGGTGAGCTCGTGCCTATGTGGCTGAGCATGGTGGGAGAAGTCCGACTTGTCATTAGAAGGATGAGTTGATGTGTCATCTTGCCTAACCCAAATATCAGTACCTCCACTCGACTGTTGTATGTGGCAACGGCTTGGCATAAATCCCACTAGTTGAACTGGTAGTTATCGGGTGTGCTGGTGAGCAACAGAGGACCATGGAGACGGATATAAGTTCTTGGTGAGTTATACCCTGGGTAGAACCTCGTGGGTAGGTTGCTAACCCCCAGGTTGCCTCTGTGGTGACTTATCAGTTTAGCTAAGGTGGGTAATGGCCTCGATAGGATCTGCACTGACACTAGGGTGTTCATGTTGTGGTACCCTACTTGTGGTTGTGTACACCTCTGCAGAGTTGAAACCTATCCGGATAGCCGTGTTCACGGTATTGGACGAGTTACGGCATGGTCACTTCACAAGTCCTTTAACCCGGTTTGGTTCGGTTATGAGTAGAGTCTCTTGGTGTAAGTTGTTTCGGGAAGTGTTGGTAGTGTCTACGACGGACGGGGAGTCCGATAGCACTGAGTGGTGACCTACGATCTACTTTATTTGCAATGCTTTTTAATCATTAGATTGTTTTACAGAACTTTTATAAAATGAACCCTTGCATGTGACATTTCCGCAAATAAACCATTAGCCTTCCCTTGACATTTATCCTTGCATGCTTCTGTTGTAACCCCTCCGTGGGTTTGGTTGGACTTGCTGAGTACGTATGTACTCACCCTTGCTTGTTTTTCAGAAGAGGACCCGGACTTCGTTCCCGAAGACGTCGAGTAGGAGTTACGATCTGCACCCAACCTTGCTTGTGTGTTAGGGACGCCCGCTTGAAGAACCGCATGGCGCAGCTCTCTGATGATGCCCTGATTAGTTGTACCGTTTGGTTTCTAGTTTTTATCCTCGCGCTAGTGGCGCGTCTGTGCCCGCTACCGCGTAGATTTGTTCGGTAATAGACCATCTGTTATAATAAATGTGAATCAGCCTCCTGGGACTGATGTGTGTATCACATTTAAGTCTTCTCATTTGAGGGGACGCTTCAAATACCTAATTTTTCTAGCATACATCCATAGACACAATATACTAACAAAAATTAATGCAGAAAAATAAACCCACTCTGCAAGACTTCATGCACGACCAGGAGTTAAGAAATCTCATAATAGAACGAGAAGTTCAGTGCGAGGTCTAGCCTAATAGGGTGAGTTGGAGACAACTAAGCAAGAGCAATGTCCTGATTGTACTTAATGACAACAAACCAGATGCTTTCAGTAAAGAGTAAACTATATAAGGCCAGTCTTAATGGGGTTTCATAGGGAGTTTTATGGTATTAAATGTGCTAATATGGCGTAGAAGAGAGAATGAAGATTTTAATGGTATATGGGAGGAGTTTCATCACCATAAAACTCCTTTGAATCAGTTACCTAGTTTTTTATGTAGCCATCTGGTAACCGTGTAGTGAAAGTGTGCACTGAGATTGGCCTTATAGAACATAAAATAGAATTATTCAGAAACCACATACAAAAATTCAGAGTATTTACTACTCTAACAGGAACAGAACACCTTCGGTGCGACTCAAAATTTGCAAGATGTTGTTCAAATTGGAATTACCGAGAATAAGTACGTAGAAATTTAACTAATCATTAGAAAATACAAAATAATTTCAAAAAACTCTAAAACACCTCGGCAGCTTATATGCATTATAAAACATTTAAAGAAATGTATCCATGCAATATGAGCAAACATATTGTTTTAATGTGTGTAAACTTGGTCTGTTTGTTTAAGTCGTAGCTTCTAAAGCTTTCATGAAAAGCTTTTGGTTCAAAATAATAATAATAACTTTTAGAAGATGTGTTTAGCTTTCTGGGATTAGAAAGCTGAAAGAAGCTCGAAAAACTGAGCTTTTTAGTTTTCCATATAAACTCAGTTTTTTTGAGCTTCTGGCCTTCTGAAAGCTGCGTAAAAAGTTCGTTGTTTGTTTGGACTTATGGCCTTTCATGCTGAGAAGCTGTCCAGAAGCTCAAATAAATAGGCCCTAAGATTGCCTTTAGTTACATGGAAGTGTATGTGCGATGTATAAGTTTGTGAACAATATATAGTCTACTTTTTTTAAAAAAATGTGTTGAATTTTTTATGAGAAATCTATGCACCTAAAAAATGACGCTACACAAAATTTCAAAAATTTTGGAGCTTTTTTAGGTATTATTATGATTACCAACAAAGCTATAAACATTTGAGTTTTTCATATTTTTTAAAGATGTGATCTAAACTAGTGGATATGATTTTATAAGAATTATTTAACATATGTGTAGTTTAAATTGGAATTACCGAGAATAAGTATGTAGAAATTCAATTCATCATTAGAAAATAACAAATTATTTTAAAAAAGACTTTGAAACTTCTCTAGGACAACTCATATGCAGTATAAAAGCATGTAAAATGATGTTTCCTTGTACTATGAGGAAAAATATTGTCCTCATCTCACTTCAAATGAAAAATTTATAATTTTTTGTGTGTAAATAGTTGGTTTTCACTGCCGGGTCCGACAATGAAAATTGTTTTCACTTGTGGTTCGTAATACAAACCGACACTAAAAACATTGACCGTTTTCAGCACAACGAAACCCATATCCACTGTCGGCTCCAACGGCAACAGAGACCACCCACTGTCAAAACCGGTAGTTGATAGAGTAGCACAACTTGTTTTCCCAAACCAGCACTCAAAGTGCCAATACAAAAAATAGGCTGTGTAGTAGCAGTGATAAAACAAGTAGTAATGTACTATTTGGACGCAAACGCAAGTTGTGGATCAAAAGCATGAGGGCAGGATAAACATAAAGCCAATGAGCTACGAATATGTTTAATGAACAGAAAAAATATGCACAATGTTGCTCTTTACCCTTGCCATGGTGTGTATTCATTGCTCTTTACTGTAGTACTGCCCTGTTGTGTGGTGCGCCGTGTATCTTTGCATCAACAATTCGCCGTATATATCGGCCGTCAAACTTGGTTTAAAGGATAGAGTATGCTAATATTAAATTAATGATTGTGATTAGTAAAAGCTGATGCGCTGCTTTTTTTCAATCAAAATCTCAAAAAGAAAAATAAAAGGAAGATGCTGGCTGGCGGTAGGTCGGCAATTGCCGATTGGCCGGCTGCTTGCCAGGCGAGCTGCCGGTTGGTGTGAGCGCGACAGATTGTGATTGAAATCAACACAATTTGACTTCATTCAAATCAACACAATTGAAACGTATAGACTTTACATCGATGAACAGACCCAGAAAGTAGCTTGCCTACCTAGCGAAACTAGGGACAGGGAGGATTTCATACTAATGAGGCGAGAGGTTCTCGTGTTGTATACCGAGGAAACCCCTTGCTTAATTACCCTGTACATTTGATTTCTACGTCACGGTCACATGGTATACTGCTGCTGCGGTCATTCTACACCGCCGTCGAGGCGGGAGCCCGGCGCGCGCCGCGTGCCTCGCCGCCGGCCACACAATAAAACTGAGCCGGCGGCAGAGCCTCGCCGCGGCGGCGCGGAGCACCCACCACGAGAGTAGCTAGAACTAACATACAGCCCGATCGATCAACTAGGAAGTACGGACTAAAAAGAGGAACTAGTAAAAGGGAAACCGAAGCCACCACCAATCCACCCAGCAGATTAGCGAGCGAGCTAGCTACTCGAGCCGGAGGATGCGCCTCAGGTCGCGCGTCGCGGCGTCGTCGACGAGGTCGACGGACACGGCCGCGGCCTTCTTGGCGGGGAACTGCGGCAGCGGCAGGGAGCTCGGCTCGGGGGACGTCGAGAACGCCGGCCCGGCGTAGACCTCGGCGGCCGGCCTCGCCGTCTTCCTGCCGTGGTGTCTCCAGCCGGCCGCGGGGGCTGGAGACCCGGCCGGCGGCGACCTCCTGGCGGCGCTGGGGTGGTGGCTGTTGCTGGGCCTCCGGTGCGAAGCCGGCCGGAACCTGTGCGGCGCCGGCAGGAGGATGTTGTGCGGACGCAGCACCTCGGTGGCCATCTCTGGGCAGGAGGATCGGAGAGGAAGGGGGAAAGGGGCGCGGGGGTGGGAGAGGTTAATTGGGCTGATTGCTGCTCGCAGTTTGGATGAGGAATTTCCGGCAGGTCTGCGCGCAGGGCTCTTATAGGGGGGTGTAAACGCGGCGAAGGAAGAGGGAGGGGGAATGGATTTGGTAGACGCGTCGGCGGCTTTGCCTTCCGGCTTCCGGCATCCGGTGGGGTGTGGTGGACTTTGACGATTGACGGCATCCTCGCCGCTTCGGTCCTCGACTTGATCCGTTCGACGCAGCTTCCGCATCGGTCTCGCTGCGCGCTTCGCGCATTCTTTTCGTGCAACACGGTGGTATGCTTTGTATAGTATCCATGATATTGAAACATCGAGAGTTTCTTTTAGGAAAAAAAACATTTGCTCATTTGTTTCAAATTACTATTCATTATTAACTTTTTCTCACAACATTTGACCATTCGTCTTATTCAAAATTTTTATCCTATATGCGAAAAAATAAGTTATACCTAAAGTATAAATGATGATAAACTAAGCCACAAATAAAAGAAATGTCACTTGCATAATTTTTGAAATAAGACAAATGATCAAACGTTACGAGAAAAAGTCAACAGCAAATAGTAATTTGGAACGGATGTAATAGTATTTAAGTTGTACGGAGTATTTGGCATAGCTCAGCCATTCCAAGAAATGTTAGACCTGTAGTTGTATAGGTACATCTAAGAGCATCTCCAAGAGACTGGCCAAATCATTTTCTAAAGTTAAATTTAGCTATTGTTAGAGAAAAAACGTTTCCAACAAACTCTGTAAATGATTCTTTAAATTTAGTGGCTCTCTATCCCACTTTATTCTCTAGCTATTTTTAGCTAGTCTACCTCACTGGCCATCTTTACAGAATCTGTTGGATTACCCTGTTATTTATTAGTCAAATCTATTTTTGAGAGTAGCTAAATTAGTAGATTTGACTAGTCTTTTTAACTAATCTCTTGAAGATGCTGTAAAGCATTTAGATAAATCTTTTCTTATTCAAACAGTTTAGACTCCAAATATAAATATTTACTAGGTGATACCCCGCGCGTTGCTGCGGGAATTTGTTAAACAAAATTTTAAAGTGAAATGTTAAAGTATAAACACCAAAGTGATTGTATTGCAACGTTCTTTAGTAAACATTATACATGGAAGTATGACTGATCATACATGTAATTTTTACTCCTGTAATTTGTAATTGCTACTCACAAAAATGTGGCCACAAAAAATCGATTGAAGAATAAATAGATGGTCTAGTGGATGATGACATGGCTTATAGTGGATAGTGATATGGCGCATAGTGGATGATGACGTGGAATGGTTGCATGTTGAGAGAAATCCAACCATGACTTGATACTGGGTACCAATTATATAGATTATATAGATATAGATACCATTATAATTTACACTACAAGTTGTGCCAAACAGACTCTTATAGTCAAAACATCATATCAAGATGTGTTATTAAGCAAGGACGCTATAGCTAGCAAATGAGGAAACAAAACATAGTGGCACTTGGCAGTAGTATTTTTATAAGGGATATATTCCGCACTCTGGATAAGTTTCCACAGTTTAATGTGATAAAATGTTTCCTTAGTTTTAGCAAATCATTGCCTAAGTATATTTATGGTTTGGGAGTCTTGTTGTACCACATTATCGTGAACCACACATACTCCGTATTTATTTAGTTAGGATCAAATTCTAGGATTGTCCACTTTATTCATCAATATCTCAAGATATTTATTTGGTGCCTCTTTGAAATATATGGAATATATGTTGCTCATAAGTTTTATCCAAACAATTTTAAAAATATCGAAGCTTCGGACAAGGCATGTTACCTCTGGCTAACGTTTTCATCATATTTCCTTCAAGCATAGTGATATTTTAGGCATTGACATGGTCTCCAAATCGTAACTTTGTTCACTGTTTTTAATATATAATTGTAATACATGGCAAAACATACTATTGTGAAACAGTATTTATATACAAATCTACCCATACCAGTTTCAAATACCCAACACCAGAAACAAAAATAATTTGTAATTTAGGTCTGATATGGTTGACTTTAGACAACCCAATACATCACTTATTTGTTACCCTTGAGTGAGTAGTATATTTGCATGGAGTGCTGACATTTTTTGGCTACACAATCCTAAAATTTTATTACATTTCTAAATGGAGAAAAGTAATATCCTCTTTATGTCATTAAGTTTTAATAAAATAGTTGCAGACATTTTAGGGATGAATGGAATAAAAGAGTACAACAAAAAAACAAACTGCAGTCCTCGCAAGAAAGAAAGAGAACAGCGAGTTTGCAATATGAGCAAGACCTCTTCATGATATGCAACGGCATCGTTTTAATGCTCGGTATGCACTTTGTGTACGCCTAGCAGGTTCTTCCTTCCAAGGTGTAGCAAGTTGTACCTGCCGGAATTGCAAGTGGGCACTTAGTTTAGTTCCTAAATTCCACCGTGCAAAAAGAAAATTTTCATCACATCGAAATATCGGCACATGCATTGAGTACTAAATATAGATGAAATCAAAAACTAATTATATGGTTTTGTTGTACTTTACGAGACGAACATTTTAAACCTAATTAATCAATGTTTGGATAATTTTTCATAAATACAAACGAAATACCACACTAACGTATTTATGGCAGAATCCAAACTTTGGGTGGGATCTAAACAAGGCCTGGAGTCGGTCGGCCTCCGAACAAAACAAAACCGTGCGTGCGCGTTTGTTGAGGGTCCCGGTCAATTTAGGTTTGTTACCGCGTCGTCACTTTGAGATGGCATATGATATTATACTTCTTCCTCAACGTCCATGATTCATCGCTGAATTTAGGACCTGTTTAGCACAACTCGAGCTCTAAACTCTAGTCCAGATTTACACTTTCTATGCTAAATTAATATACTTTAAATATTAATATTTAGTACAAGTTATAAACAAAATGATTCATCTAAATACTCTGTAATCCTAGCTCCAACTCTAGGATTTCTTGGAGCTCCTCTGAAACGAACCGGATTTTCGTAAAAGAGAATCCGACTCTCTGTACCATTGTGATAGTCCCAGGACACATCAGCCATCACGTACAGAACTCATTTCCGCATAATATCATATCCATACAACGATAACAAGACTCAAAATCAAGTATTACATAACATACGATCTGTTACAAGCCACCTCGGGCTAAATCGACAATAAGAAACAACTACGCAGCGATAGCTAGGCTTTAGGTCTCCATCTTCATCTTTGGACTCTCCCACAGGCATCAACTTGAGCGTAGCACAGCAACCCTCAATCATACCATCCATCTCGGTTGTTGTCGAAATCCGACTCGTGACCTGCAAGTCCAGACACTGTTCCCAATGAATGGAACAGTTCCACGTCACCATCCGTATATGCGCAAGCTTTAAAGTGGCCTATTCTAGTATAGAAAATATAGCAAGGAATGGGGTATGTCTTCCTATGCGAAGCAGCAGCCAGGTAAAGTAATATCCTCAACTCAACACCTTTGAAAAACAACGGGCAATCCTGTCATCACAAGTTCCCGTCTCAACACCAACTCCATCTCCACTCTCAATTCTGAGACGAGGAAAGCTCCCTCCCTTCCAAGTCTAATTGGCCTAAGCCGTGCTCACCTCTCTCAAAACAGTTTAAAAAGGGGGAGATAAAAATCACCAGAAAAGTCTAGTCAGAAAACTCAGTTCACAGGGGTGTCCATGATCGAGGACGCGGCTATACGTATAGTTTTAACTCTGCAGAGTGTGTACACCTGTAACCACTCGGGATGCAGCTGGTGGCCGCCAACTTGAGACACATCCCACAGCCAAGACCCTAAACAGTAGCGGTACCTTCCTGTTTTCCCCGGGCTTGGGAACAATGGCTAAAACAAGGGGCCATCACCCCGGGAACTGTGACGACCTCCCCACGGGATCAATCGGGGGTCTGTGGTCCGTCAGGGGATGAATGGTAAACACCAGACTCCCCCCACACTATCCTATCCTCTGATCTCCTACAGTCCGGGTACCGCACCGAGTAGGCTTGCTGAAACCTATTGGGAAAGAATGGGTAAGCGGCGTGCACGTTTACATAGTCCCATGAAGCGGTTAAATCTGAGTCAGTCCTCAACCTGCCGAAGTGAGCTTCTTCCAGAAATGCGTATCCGCCGCAACGGTCCGCCATCGACACCCATTACAGGTCTTGCCACCCAAACTCCTCATCTCCATCAATCTCGAGTAATCCATAAAATGTACCCGCAACAGGTACTCCTTAGGAGATGCCCAAGTGCAACTCCCCAGCATCCCCCAATCCGAAGATTGGGTTGTTGTTTGCTCGCTTCCGCAAAATAGTTTTCAAAATCACCTTCTCCCTCCACCCGGTTTTACCCACTCACGCCAAGAGAGTTCGAAATCATTTTATCGCACAATGCAAGCATCACGTAGCATAAGTATATAGTAGAGTAAAATAGGGTAGCAAGGAATATCAGGCATAAAATAAGGCTATGAGGGCATATCATAACCATCATGCGGAATAAGTAAAGCGCTAGCAAACTAGTTGCAATGTCTAATAGGAGTTCAAGATTCGGATGGGCGTGAACCTGGAGATTGCTCTTCCTCCTCCTCGTAGTAGTAGCTTGGTTCTTCTGGTTCACCACAGTCCTCGGTAGATCCCAGAGACGTAAATATAATAAATACCGAGGACCTACTTGCAAATAAACACCAAAATAGAACCAAGAAAGAATCAAACAACACCAAACTCTATTCTAACGCGTAGATCATGATTTTTAGAAAAATAATGGAATTGGTTTCATATTTTTCTGAGCTACGGTTAATTTATTATTAATTTTTGAAGTTTATTTCATTTCTGAAATTATTTAATAATTCCGAAAAAGAAAAAGAAAACAGACAGGACACGTGGCAGCACCAGAATGCACCACGTGTCACACAGTCAACCTGCTAATGTCAGCATGGCGTCATGCTGACGTCATCAGTGGGGTCCGGCTATGCTGACGTCATCACCGGAACCGATGACGTCAGCGTTGACATGGTCAACGGTCCGCGGTCTCGGGTCAATGAGTTAGAGCTCAACTGGGCCCATAGGTCAGTCAGCTGGGCCCACCTGTCGAACAGTGCAAGACACTGGCAGCTGGTACCCACTTGTCAGCGCTGAGGGAAAAAGAAAAGAAAAAAAGAGAAGGGCTAGACGGGCTGGCTTGGGCTGGAACCAGCGGGTCGGCCTGTTAAACCTATCAGGCCCAGTCGACTTGCTAGGCGGCCAAGGGGACCAGCTGGGCTGAACGTCTATTGAGCTTCTGGCCCATTGGTGGCCTTGGATTCCCCTGGCTGTTGGCGTCAGTGCCAGCGTCAGCAAGGAGGGGCTGGCGGCGTAGACGCGGTTCACGGTGAACCATTTCTGCGGCTCACGTGAGCTGGGTTCACGGGATCCGGGTGTGGCCGGTCGGGATCCCCTACGGCTCTTCTAGGCTGGTGGTGGTGTGGTCTTCGGTGTGCAGCGCTCGCACCGCGACATCACACGTTAGCCGGTGGTGACCGCGGTCACTCCCACGCCGGCGCGACACGGTTCGGCTGGACGGCGGAAGGGAAAGGGCCCTGACGAGGCTAGGGTCCTGGCGAGCGGGACGGCATGGTCGCAAGGCTAGGGTCCAGTGAGGACGGTAGGGTGGCTGGGCTCGCGGCTGTGACGGGGGACGGCTCGGCGAGCGGGGAGCGGCAGCGACAACGGAGCGGTGAGGCGGTTTATGGCACTCGCACGCGGCTCATGGCATGACCATGCTCACAGCGCGACCAAATCACGTGCGTGCTCCTGGCGGTCCGGGATCGCGACGTGTTTGGCGACCATGGGTGGAGGCACAGGAGGTCGATGGCTTGGTGGCAGCGGCAGCTGGCTCGGCAACGGGCGGTTCACGGCGGCGCGGGGTCAAGGTCTTGCCTTGCCCGCGACGCGGCCGTGTCGAGCACGCACGCACTGGGCATCCTCGGGGCGTGGCTCGAACAGTAGCCAGCAGCCAAGGGCGACTGGACATGCGACGACATGTTGCAGGGCCCCTAGAGCGGCAGTACCTGCACGACGACGCGAAGGCTCGTCCACACAAAGCTTCTACGGCGGCGGCACCCATCGGCTCGATGGCCGGCTCACAGGCATGCAGCAAGGATAGGGAGGTTGGCAGGACGGCGCTCACCGGTGGGCTCGAATGGAGGCAAGGCGGGGCTGGAAGGCGTTGGGGCCGTGGCGAGGTGAGGCTGTGCCGGCTCGACGGCGGGATCCTGCTCGCGGTTCGGCTCGGTCGTCGTGGGCGACGGCGTAGTCGTTGACGTCGTGGTCTAGCCCCCGGCTTGCTGTCCTCGACGGCGGCGTCTCTCTTCACGTCCTTCGTCCAGCGCCGGTGTCGTCGTGCGCAGCTGCGGCGGCGGTTCCGCACTCGGCCCCTCGTTGCAGCTCCGGCCTCCGGCTTCGTCGACGCCGCACCACGCCGGTCTCCTCTTCCTCCTCTTCTCCCTATATTTTTCCACGCTTATCCCGTTCTTCTAGTGGCTGGTGGCGGCGGAGGGGAAAACCCCAAGGGGGCAGCGGCTTGGCGAAGGGAGGCGACGACCGGGAGGATTTTGGGTGTGTTTAGTTCCTCGAAAAGAGGGTGAAAAGGGGGTGAAAAAGTCACATCGAACGTTGTAGCGCACTGCAACACTTTTCGTTTGTTTGTGGTAAACATTGTCCTACATGACCTAACTAGGCTCAAAAGATTTGACGTGATAGGTGAATAGTAAAGTTTGGAGAGAGAAAGTTTGGAAACTAAACACTTGTAGGGCGGCCGCGGCTCGGATGGGATGTGCGGCGTGGATTCCTCGACGTCGGTGCTGGGACGCGTGGAGAGCATCCAGCGGCGCAGGGATAGGGCATCCGAGGCAGCAAGTGAGTCTCGCGGGGCTTGGCGGCGGGTGCGAGCACGGGCAGGCGCTGCGGCCGTTGCTGGCCTTCGTCGGCTTGCGCCGAGCGAAAGGGGAAAAAGGAGAGAGATGCGATGCGTGTAGCGTGAGAACGACGCAGGTGTTGCTGCTGTCCCCACTCGTCAGCGCGAGAGATAGAGAGGATGGTGCTGGTTGCTGCGCATGCATCAACGGTGGCAGGCCAGGCTTGCCGCTGGGCTGAATCTTGTTGCTGCTGGGCTTCACGTCAACAGCTGCATGCAACGGCGGTGAATGGACCAGGCCACAAGCTGGGCTGGGTCGTGCTTTTAATTGAAATGAAAACTACACCCGATTAGGTACAATGGCAAGATGTGTGTGGGTACTTATTGATGAGGATCTTACTGAACATATTGCATTAGTAACCCTTGGCTATGGTTGGCATTTATGCGAGAATCTCTATCTGCAACGGACTTTAAAAAACTTCTAGTCATATGCTGGGCAATTTGGTGGGCTCGACGAAAGGCTTTACATGAAGGTATTTTCCAAAGCCCACTATCAACTTTTCACTTTATATCAAAATTTCTTGATGATATGAAAATGGCTGAATTGGGTGAAGGAAATGGAGTAGTAATATCACAAATGAAGAATAAACAATCTGATCCTAATTGGATAGCTCCTCCTGAAGGCTTCCTAAAATTTAATGTTGATGCTGCAGTGTCACGATCTGGAGACAAAGGAGGTGTTGGTGTAATGTGCAGAGATAGTGCAGGGAATTATGTTGCTGCTAGTGCCAATGTTATTAATGGTCTGGTTGATCCATCTTCTTTGGAAGCGTTGGCTTGCAATGAAGCAATTTCCTTGGCACTTGACATAGGTGTGGGCAGATGTGTAATAGCTTTGAACTGCTTGGAAGTGATTATGAACCTTAATAGGCTAAACCTGTGCGCATACTCATCTATCTTAAATGAGATAAAATCAAAAAGCGTTGTATTTTAGGAAGTCTATTTCAAGCATGAGGGTAGAGCATCTAATATTGAGGCACATGTTCTTGCTAAAAGTATTTGTAATTTGGCACCAGGGAGATATGTTTGGCTCCTTGGGCCGCCAGAAATGTTGCATGTACCTCAAAACATTATGAATAAATAAGTGCCTACCTTCCTCTAAAAAAAAGGTATAAAGCTCTCGTGAAGAAATAAAAGAAGCAGGATAGAATAGAAATGGAAGGCCTGGTGTTTCACGAGAAGGGTAGAAGGAATTAGAGATGACTGAGTAAGGGTAGTTCAGGTGAAGGAAAACGAATGGAGAGGGATAGACGTGCATGTGTGTGTGTTGGTCTTGGTTCTGATTAGGATAGGTCGAGGTCTTAGTTAGATGTTGGGCTCAAAGATGGACCTCATTAGTTGGGTTAAACCCATTTGGTGCCGTGAAATAAATTAATAGCAATTTATTTCGTAAAACTTGAAACAAAGAAATTAGACTAATTTTCGGGAACGAATTAACTAGCAATTAATTAATTCAAGAAGCCGAAAAATAAAGCCGTAGTTGAAAAGAAGCCCACGAAAATTTAATACAAATGAATTAGACTATTTTCTGAAATCAAATCAATTAACATGGAACCGATTCGAAGAGTCGGAAAATAATATCGTAATTCACTTATGAAATTTCCAGAGCGGTCGGGAAGGTTAGCGGGTCACCTTATGTTAGTATGTTAATGGACCGGTACAAGTTAGCATTCCGGTTAACGGGTTGATCGAAGTTAGTTAGGATAGTTAGATGTTAGCTGGGTAGTTAGCTGGTCGGTTAGTCTGGTTAGGTTGGACTAGGTTTAGTTAGTAATTAGCTTTAGGTTTATATTTGAATTGGGGATTCAAATATAAACTCACACACAAAGAAACAAATAAAAGCAAAGAAGCTCCAACTCACACTAACATTAATGCTCCTTAATTTTAAAGTAAAGCCCACAAATTTTTATATTACTAGGAATTTTTAGAGGGCAAAAGATGACACTTAAGGTTTTCTAACTAGTAGACAATCAATGCACAAAAAATTTTGAAATCTACATTTTCCAAACGATTAACATTCCGGAAAAATCTGGGATGTTACATCCTCATACCCAGCTCCAAGAACTTCATATATTTTCTGGAGTTGGAGCTGTACCAAACATGGCCTTACTAAGTCATACCTAAAGTATATGTGATGATAGAGTAAACCACAAATAAAAAAATGACACTTGCATTTTTTTTTGAATAAGTCGAATGGTCAAACGTTACGAGAAAAAGTCAACAACGAACAGTAATGTGAAACAGAGATAATATAAAGTTTACGTAGGTCTTATTCTGCCGACAATATTCCTCACTGTCCTGGTGGCTTCTGCTATATACTTCTTCCCTCCTATAAAATAAATACATTTTTAGCTTTATTTTAAGTCAAACAATCTCAAATTTGATCAAACTTATACAAAAATATACTAATGTCTATTACCAAATAGGTGTCATCAGATTCTATGAGATTTATTTTCATAGTATAACCAATCAGTGTCATAAATGTTGGTGCTTTTCTCTATAAATCGGATCAAACATAAGATATTTCGATTTAGGATATTCAAAAGTGCACTTATTTTGGTACAAAGGGAGTACTATATTGTCAAAAGCTCATAAGCCACTATAGCAAACGAACTAACAAAGTCAATTCAATTGTCCTTTTCACCGCTCTACATACATATTTCAAAGTTTTCTTAATGACTAATTAACTTTCCCACCTAAGTAATAAATTTTGAATGCCCGCCCTCCTCCCTTCCTTAACTTCATCGACACCGACAATATGACCATCCCCTTCGTTCTTTAGTTTATCATTCTAATACACCTTTAGTTTTTCCTAGAATAATCTTGCTTGGATGGACATTCAGGTGTACCTCGGTGTTGCCTCTTAGTCATTGGGAGGATTAAGGACAGCGACACCGATCATCTTAGCAGCGTTCAACCCACGATCCTTTTTTGCTTTCCTTCCCTTATAACCTTGTTAAATTAATTAAACCATGTTATGAACTAAATCATCAGCCTAGCTTTACAATTTTAACCTTGAGTATCGTGAGGACACATCTTGTACGGTGTTGATATCTCTTATGCACACCACTTGTAAACACAACTATTAAGCCCATGGATCAACGTAAGCTTTTCCAACCAAGTATTCTTCCAAGGTTTATCAAATTCGTTTCTAAACTATCCATTTGTTGTAGTTCTTTAACATATAGTATGCAAAACATGATTCTCATTTAAAGTATATCTAAATCTCCACCTCCTGGCTAATCCTCGAGTACCAACTGTCCTACTAGACTCAAATCTTATCATGATCTTACCATTGTATTGTACGAGAGGTTACAAGATCATGAACACAAATAAATCGCCAAGGGAGACATTTAAGCACATCTCTAATTGTTATAATAAATCACTTATATGTTAGTCACTACAACTACAATAACATTCTAATCAATCTAGATTGATGATAGATTGAAATAACTCGTAGCTCCAGAACTTACATATGAAAGGATCTTGGATATCACTAAAATAGGAGAGGGTGAATATGCATTTCTATAAATTTTAATAAAATAATTGCACTTGAATTAGCCTATCAGAAATTTCTAGTGGTTACCAATTTTTTTCTATAGTTATCAAAAGTTTTCGGCACAGAGAAAGTAAATCAAAATTGAGCTATGCATATATGCACTTCTACACAAATCTATGAGTTATCAAAGGTTACGTATTAAGTGTAGAAACTTTCAAACCAACCACTTGCAAACAAATACTCATAGGAAGATAGATCACAACAAATCACCGAAAAGTCAACAAGAACAATGATGAATGCAAGTAACGAGAGACACAGATTTGTTCGCCTAAGTTTGAGTCCACAATAGACCATATATCCCCATCGAGGATACACAAAGAGCCAGGTCAACAACCCATTACCCATTCCAATCGACCACAAAGATCAAAATTGTGCCACTTATTATGAGTTCCTACGTGAGGAGGGTAATACAAACTTCCCACGGCACTCCATATATTTTAGATGCTCAACGACAATGCTTAATTGGCTAGGAGCTTCAAAACAAGCTCTAACAGTAACAAACATGATTATGATTGGCTTAACAAAGAGCTCGTGTGCTCAAGAGATGGAATTGAGTCTCACTAGTCATTCAAGCTTTAATCTCTCATCCCAAACTCATAAAAAATCACTGGGATTTCAGCCAAGGGAGTTGGGAGAGTTTGGTGAAAGTTAGTGTTTCTTGATATTCATCGGCTAGCCCAAAAGGAGTACAAAGGGTATATATAGGTGCAATGGACTAAAAAACATAGGCTTTATGTCTTGGCCGTTACAAATTTCATCGGGCTAGTGAGATCCATGCCATTATAATTTTCACAGTTTGGAAATATGCCATTGGTGTGTCACTGACAGGTGGGGGCTACCACAGTCACTGACAGTGGCATTTTTCTAATTTTCAAAAATTATAATGGAACGAGAGGAATTAATCCAATTTCATATGCTGACACCCCATAGCGGCAAATTTATGATTTAGATCACGCCCAACACACAAACAAGAAATTTTCATTGCATGGACTGATGGACCAGAATTTTTTATTGCATGGACCAAAAGTTTCTACCAAGAGGCTTTCCATAGAGTAATGGTGTCCCTCTTGATATAAGAACATTACTCTATACTCAAATTTATAATATAAAATATAAATCTTTGCTAGTGCCACATGCAACCTTTCTTTTCATTTTATCAAGGTCTCCAAGCATCTTGAATAATTTCATGAAACTAACACCTACACATGTACTCTATATCCTGGTTAGTCTCTCTGTCATTAATCACTCGCGCACACACTCATTTCTTTAACCATTTTATTTATGTATTTTTATTCAGATTTACTGTAAATACAACCATTTGATTTTTTCATGATAAATCTATTAACAATATGTCCAAGTAAAAACTCTTAGTGTATTCAATTATATTAAAGTCATCCCTAAGCATCACTAATCATTACTTTGTTACTTTGTAGTCCCTAAAAAAGTGTTATTACGGCCCTATTTGTTTCCCGCGCGCTAAACTTTAGCGCCGTCACATCGAATATAAATATGTTAATTAGAAGTATTAAATATAGATTAATTTAAAAACTCATTACATAAACAAGGAGTAAATTATGAGACAAATCTATTAAGCCTAATTACACCATGATTAGACAATGTAATGCTACAGTAAACGTATGATAATTATGTATTAATTATAGCAAAATTAAGCTTGTTCGTCTCGCGAAATAGACATGACTTATGTAATTAGTTTATGTTTAATATATCTAATTATCACTTATTTAAAGCGCTAAACTTTAGCACCCGGATCCAAACACCACCTACAACTGTCCTAAGTCAAACTATCTTAAGTTTGACCAAGCAAAGATAGAAAAATTAATTTTTATGACCCTAAATATAGGTATACTATGAAAACATATTTCATCATGAATATAATGATTCATTTTTTACGGTGTCGACGATTTATGTCGAACAAGTCTGCCTGGGGGTACCCAGAGAGTAGATTCGTGGGTCTCACCGAGTTCTAGGAACGACAGTGCACGAACAACACAAAGATTTAGACAAGTTCGGACCGCAAATTGCGTAATACCCTATGTCCTATGTGCTTGATTGTATTGCACGTGAGTTGAGTTGTTTTGAGGGGTCCCTGCTCTACCTTATATACCCGGGGAGCAGAGTTACAAGTCGGTTACATGATCCTAGTCGTATACAACAGGGTACTTTGGGGAGTCTCCTAACAGTACAAGACTAGTCTTTCCAATCAACTACACCGACTTTCACCATAGCTGACTAGTTTAAAGTAATCGGGTTAAACCTTCCCTATTGAGTAGTTTATTCCCGTGGATGAGTGGCCCTAGGGATCCTGGTCCCACAAGCCCCCGAGCATCTTGCGCCTTTGCTTCAAGTCTTGAATCTGCTTCAACATCTTCAAGGCATCATCTGTAAATGATTCGAGTAGTTGGAGTTAAGCCCAAGACGCTCAAACCTTCTCTGTAGAGTTGTTTACATTGGAGTGCATATTGAGATGCACCTAATAGGTGTAGCCCCCGAGCCTTCGAGTACTTTTTAAGTAGTCGGAGGTTCAAAAGCAGTTTTCTATCTTTATCTCAAGTAGTTCAATGGCGTGCACCGAGTAGGTGCACCCATTGGGTATAGCCCCCGAGCTTCGAGTAGTTTTGTTAAAACTAGTCGAAGGTCTTCGCATGAATTAAGGCAAAAATTTTGGAAAATAAAATCCCAGATATTCCGATAACAGCCCCCGAGCTTTAAAGCAAATATCTTTAGTTTAAAGATCAAGGGAATCTTCAAAAACCTGTCAAAATTTAGAATCTCCAAGTATTCCGCCACCGGTGGTTAGTTAGGAAGGTGATCCCTAAAGAACCGGCCCAAGTAACGGAATGTGAGACACCATAGTACCGTGTCAAACAGTAACCCTAGCAATGGTTATAAATCTTGAAGCAATAAGCCTTGTTGCATTCTACATCCGTAAGCCTTGTAGCCACCATCGACCTCTCAGAGCTTGATCTCGAGCCTCCGAGCTTCAGCCCCCGAGCTTTCACAACCCGAGTACACTTCACTACCCATTTTTTTTGCAGCATCACCATGGGCAGGAAGCAAGGAGCAGTGAAGAAAACCGATGATGCTGGATCCGTCCAGCCACCGGAGAAGAAATCTACAAGGAAAAAAGTGTCATTGGTAGATCCGAATACCAGGGTCGACTTCAAAGATCCTCCTTGCCCTACTAATGCTTGGAAGCCAGGGTGAAGCTAGAGCAAGTTGGAGGGGATGCCTTTCTCTTATAGATGTGAAACTTTAACTTGCGAACATGGTAAAAAAATTGTTTTACCAGTGGTGTTTCAAATTTTTGTGGGTGCCTGGGCACCCACAAGCCACAATGTGGCTTCGCCCCTGTTGGAAGCAATGTACAGCCTCCACCGACGATCTCAACAATCTGGTGGAACAAGGTTTGCTCCTTTCTCAAGCGACTTTGGAGTGGAAATCGTGCTGGAAACAACCCTTCCCAACAGAAAATAATGAAGAGGTTCGCCTCTTTCTTTCCTTCTGCGAGCGAGGAGTAGGGTTGCCGTTTTCGCCTTTCATGAAATAATTTCTAGCTTTTTACAAACTGCAACTCCACCACCTCAACCCAAACGGAATTCTGTATATCTCTATATTTGTCTACGCCTGTGAGGCGTTCCTAGGTATCAAACCAAGCCTAGCTTTGTTCCGCGCATTGTATCACATCAAACCTCAGCCCAACTTTCAGCGCACAGAAGTAGTTGGAGGAGCCGGAATTCAATTTTGCCAAAACATGCGGGCTAAGTGGTTTGACATGCCCATCATGGACTCATGTGGAGATTGGAAAGCCAAATGGTTTACCATTGGTGAGTTGATATTATTATCTATACTTTGTATCGATGAAATGTCATATTTGTTTTACTGAGCATCTCTTGTGTCATTTTAATACAGCAGGAAATCACAGTAAAAGCTGCCCAGAGAAAGACGGGTGATACTCGCGAGATCTTTCCAACTGGAACCTACGTCTGAGTCCTGAAGAGGCCTAAGATGTACCCGCTTTGTTAAAGCGGGTACAAGCATTGAAGGAAAGAGGCTTGACCGGTGTTGGAATTGCCTTCAACTTTTTAAAGCGAAGGATTCAACCACTTCAGAAGCGATGCAATCTTGGTTATGAATATGAAGGAAACGCGGATCCTTCACACATGGTACCTGAAGAACTCTCCGACGAGACAGTGCTTATGCGACTGGATCGCTTGTTTACTGGTGTCATAGAAAAGCCAGTTATCATGGGAGAGTACTCAAAGGCTAGCCCTCCAAACCCTGTAAGTAATTGTAGACTTTGATTCAAAAGCTAATGTTGAGAAAAAATATTGATCCGAGTTGCTTTTAACAACGTAGGCTCCGGTGCTTGGGGATGAATTAACCGAAGAAGCTTGGAAGGATATCAGCAAGACTTCTTCAGAAAGGACTCTAAGTGCTGGAAACAACCCTGACACTGCCACCATGGCTGAAGAAGAAGGCATAGCGGACTCGGATGCGGACACAACAATGACAGACCCGAAACAGGGAGATCTCAAGGGTAAGTCCCTTGTGCCTGGTCCTTTGTTTATTGATGATTATCATAACATCAGAGTGGCAAATCCTGATAACTCACAACCGCCGCCAAAAATCCTATGGGAAAATTTCAAACCAGAGAGCTCAAGGGAACCCCTGATAATTCCTGCAAGTGCCAAGAGGAAGCGATCGAGCTACTCCTTTGTAAGCTACTCAAAACCAGTCTACGAGTCTGCTCCCCCTGAAGCGGATCCTGCTGAAGAAGGCAAAGTGTCCAAGCGCGTCGTCATGCTGCAAGGCTCATCCACAACTAGTGCCATGACGAGTGGAGAGACTGGAAGCACCACGAGTTCAAAATGGCACCTACCCATCCTGAAGAAGTTCAGTTTCCAACCTTTGACTGCCCCGACACCTCCCGTGGAGTAAGTAGAGAAATAACACTAGTCGCTGTTGAGTAGCTGTGTTGCTATCGAGTGGTCAGAATCTAATCCTGTTTGTGTCTTTCAACAGATCTCCAACCAAGGCCTTCATAAAGGCAATACAAGCCGATGATGTGGAAAAACAATCAGCTTTAGTAGAGGAGATTGCCAGAGATCCATCAACGGCGGCTAGGGTTGAAGAAACCGCCAAGGCCGCTCCAACCATTGAAGTCAGTACTGACGAAGCTGGCGGAAGGCCCGAAGCCGAAGCAAGTGCAAATGATGCTGAGGAGCCAACTGTTGTAACGGAGACTCAAAAATCTGTTATGCCCATGGAGGTTGACAGGAACATAAAAGATCCGTCAAGCATAGCTGAAGGGCCTATGACCGTCGCGCCACCCTCAACCACATAAGTGATCACACCTTCTAATGCAAAGGTACGCCAGATAGCAGAGTTCACTGAATTGAATTATCCATATGTGAATTCCATTTAGTGCTTTTCTACAATCGTAACCTGCAACCTGCAAAATTCGTAGTCTGGCGGAATAGGGAAAGTCGAGACAGTTAACAAAAATGTTGACATAAATGTCTCAGTAGCTGGTGAAGGAATTTCAAAAAATGTAAGTAGTCTCTATAGAAGCATATAAATTGCAAAGAAAAGTAGTTTTGTTAATAACTACACAATCCTGTTATAAGTTGAGGTTGCAATAATGGAACCAATAGATGAAGCTACACAACTCAGGAACCATTTGCAAATTGCCCTGATAAGGACTCTTAACCTGAGACGTGTTAGGCAATTGAATAAAACATCCAGTAACAAATATGCTTTAACTACAGGCTTTGGTAGACATGGTTGAAAAACTAGGTGATGCTAAATTGGCAGCGCGGATTGAAGAGCTAGAGGCGGATCTAGCCAACTTTTTTGAGCAACATGTGAAGACGCAACTAGAGCATCAGAAAGCAATCGATAACCTCCATGCGCAACTCCAAGCTCTTGGCGAGGAAAGATCTAGGTTAGATGGCCGCTGCAGTAGCTTGGTGAAGGAAAACACTAGTAAGTACTATTTTCTAGTGTAATCCATGTTCCTTGAGTAGCACTGATTAAGTTGTTGTGTTTAACAACATTGCATATGGAGTAGGACTAAAAAAGAGTTTGAAGGAAGAGAAAGATAACGCTGTTGGCGGTCGTTACAGCCCAAATCCGACCACCAATACTCGGGAATAAATGAGGTTTTATGCAACATTCCATGTACTTAGGTTTTATTTCTAATAAAGTTCCACGAGTTTTGGTGAGTGTCACTTGTGCAGGTACAACTACGACAAATACGCGCTATTGGGGCCGAAAATGACCGAATCGGTCAAACGACTCCCTTCGGCCGGTTATCCCCCTTAGCCGTGCATGCCACCGGGAGTCGTCCACATCAACGAGCACCAAATGAACACGACAAACGATACACGGACGACACCAACTCATCCCGAAGCACCGCCACATCAACCTGGGCCCACACAGCATGAAGTACACCACCAGAGGCCGGCCCAGGGAGTCCACAGAGCAGAGGCGGTGCACGGGCGGGCCTGGGCCTCCGGCCCAGTTCGGGTGAACTGGAGGGTTCGGCCGAACCGCCCCCAGCTGCCAAACCGACCCTGGGGCTGCATCCTGGCCCTTGGTGGCCGAGGCGGTGCATCCCTCGGTTCGGGCAAACTGGGTAGTTCGGCCGAACCGAGGAATTCGGCCGAACCGCCTCTCTGCCGCCTCTGGTTGCCTTGGCGGCTACCCTGCCTACAACCGACCTTTGGAGCTATAAATAGAGGGTCGCACTTCACTTGTAAACACACACCAAGCCAAGGAGCTCATTTCCACTTTCATTCTAGTAGAGTTAGGATAGTTTAGTTGGGAGTTAGAGTTGAGTCGAGCTTTGCCTCGGAGGTTCCGGAGTCGTCTTCAGAAGCTCTGGTAATAGCTCTTGTATCTTTTACTTTACCTTTTGTAAGACATTGAGTATCAATGTAGTTATCTTTATCACTTTGCCTTTGTCATTTATATCTTGCTTCTACTTTATCCTAGTTGCAAATATATCTTGTTTAGACTATAGTCAGTTATAGTTCTAGTGCTTGTAGTCTTGTTTAAGTCTTTGTCTTGGCTGGTTCTTCGATCTTGCTTGATACTGGAGGTGAATTGTCACCAAGAGTATTGACAAGGTTGCTTGCTCTTGCTAGCAGAGTAAGTAGTCGTTGTCTAGTGTAGGAGTGGTTCCTAGACTAGTTAGTGGCCTTAGTTTATTCCCGTCGCAATGGAGGTGGTAGCCGGGAGGTGGTGACAGCCCTTTCGGTCTTCGTAGCCCATCACGTTAGTTCCGGTCCGTAGGATTCCCCAGTTGGGAAATAGTGGCACCCCTTCTCATCCCTTTCTATGTGTTCACCGGTTCCCTTGTCCCGAAGCTAAGACATTAGAGTTATCCCACATCTCCTAGTGCTGGCTCTGTAGCCGCTGTATCTCTAAGCTAGAGTGACATAGGTAGATAAAGAATCCAGGAGTCCTCTATCTCTTCTCGTTGTCCTCCCAGCTATCTATCTCTTCTCTCCCTTACTAGAGTATCTCTTGAGCTGTGTGTCCGGTATATCCACTCCTATCCAATACCGTTATCCCCTGTCTTGTCTAGTCGTGTACCCTCCTCTGATAGTTTCGAATATCTATTCACTAGTAATCTTGCCAAAGCTTCCCTGCGGAAATATAAATTACGATACCTCGGAATACTCCCAAGTGAAGTGCTACAGCGGTGATTCTGTGCGCTTGCAGAATATTTCTATATTTTACTAAGCCATAAGGAAAACCACTGAAACACTCCTTACCCCAGTACCAGGATTCTCAATTCTGATATTGGATCGTAAGAAGTGCCAACAAGCATTTCTGGCGCCGTTGCCGAGGAAGTCTTTGGCTAGATTACTTTTGAATTTTTATCTTGAGCTATCTTAGTTGAGTACCGCTACTCAAGCGGGTTTATCCTTGCTCTGTTCGTTGGTCTTTGTGGAACAGAGCAGTGCATGACTGGTTTCCAACTACCGTCAAACCTCCAAGAAAATCCGGAGTCACTTGTGAGGAAAGCACGACCCCGTGTTGTACCTCCTCAGAAGCAACTCCTTCCGACGAACCCAGTCCTTCCCGTCGTTGACCAGGCTACATCGAGGATGGCAACAAGACGATCCGTGAGTTCTCTGCTCCATCAAGCGAGAACGTACATGTCGGACCAGCTCCGCCAGTCGGAGATGGTAACTTCGAGCTGAAGCCAACCCTCATCAGTATGGTACAGGCTAGCCCATTCTGCGGCAAGCCACACGAATATGCCAATGCTCATCTCCAGCAATTCCTGGAGATTTGCAACACCTTCACCATCCGCGGAGTAAGTATCGATGCCATTCGCCTTCGTTTATTCCCATTCTCATTATTAGGCAAGGCGAAACAATGGTTTTATGCTAACCGCGAAGCAATAGATACCTGGGATAAATGCACTAGCGCTTTCTTGCTAAAATTCTTTCCGGTTGGGAAAACCAACGCCCTCCGGAACAAAATAGCTAGTTTCCAGCAGCTAAAAGATGAAACAGTCCCGGAGGCATGGGATCGCCTCCAGGACTATATTTCTGCTTGTCCTCACCATGGTATGCAGAGTTGGTTCATAATCCAAACTTTCTATCACGGGCTGAGAAATTCTGCCCGTGAGTACCTGGATGCTGCTGCTGGAGGCTCGTTCTTCTCTCTTGAGGAGAGTCGTGCGAAGGCCCTAATAGAGAAGATGGTCGAGAACCAAGGTTGGTCCGATGATCGGACTCAACCAAAGACCCGAGGAGTTCACCAAGTTGAAGCTCTGGACATGCTCGCTGCCAAGATGGACCTCCTGATGAAGAAACTGGAGGCCCCTGCTCAAGAAACGGTGCAAGCCATGGACGCTCGCATGACCTGCGAAGTCTGTGGCAACACTGGCCATTCGGGGAATGACTGCCCTGAAATGCGAGAAGATGCCCACTACGTCAACAACTCCAACAACAACGGGTACCGACCGAACAACTACGGCAACCAAGGCTGGAATCCGCGCCCAAACCTCCCTTTTGAGAGGCCTCAACAAGGTAACAATTTCAATTCCAGCAATTTCAATAATCAGCCATCTCTTAGAGATCTTGTGTTTGGCCAGATGAAAATAACTGAAAACATCAATAAAAAGCTTGCTGCTAATGATAAAACTCTGGAAAGCATAGACTCTAGGATGGAATCATTTTCTTCTGCTATGAAAAGTCAACTGAGCTTTAATAAAATGATAGAAACTCAAGTCGCTCAGTTAGCTGCTGCTGTTCCTGTCACTGAATCGGGGAAGATTCCGGGGCAACCCGAACCTTACATCGAAACAGTGAAAG
This sequence comes from Echinochloa phyllopogon, assembly GCA_033239725.1. Classification (NCBI taxonomy): domain Eukaryota; kingdom Viridiplantae; phylum Streptophyta; class Magnoliopsida; order Poales; family Poaceae; genus Echinochloa; species Echinochloa phyllopogon. The sequence continues at coordinate 29,760,848 of BTCW01000014.1, read as the reverse complement.
CTGTCACTACAAGGCATGGTAAGATGCCTCGTAGTGTCTTCCGAACTAACCACGCAGGGAAGGTCGCATGCATCCAAGTGCTGGCACCAAGATGGACCTACCTGCCGAGAGCTGCAAAAAGGGCGATCATCAAGACCTCTCCGGACAGGAAGGAAGATCCCGGAGTGCCCATCATTCAGTGCACGATCTGGAATCGTCGCATTGATGATGCACTCTGCGATCTAGGGGCAAGCGTCAACATCATGTCTAAGGTATTATTTAAGAAATTACGCTACCCTACTTTGTCACCTACTACTGCCCAGGTACAGCTTGCGGACTCAACCATCTGCTACCCCGAGGGGGTGACCGAGAATGTACCGGTCCGGATCTGGGGACGATATGTCCCTGTGGACTTTTTTGTCCTCGACACGGGGAACGAGCATTCGTTTCCCCTTGTGTTGGGCCGACCATTCTTGAACACCACCCGGGCTAGGATCGATATGGATGTGAGAGAAATCTCGTTCCGTATCGATGGAAGGTTGACTTACTTCAAGTTTCAACCCCGGGAAGAGAAGAAGGCAGAGCCACTCACACCGGAGCAGAGGAGCGCCGAGTGTTTCCTTAAGGCTCTCATTAATGGAGAGCTGGAAATACTCGGTGGTGAGCAGCTCAAGTGGAACGAGCCGACAAATCCGACAAGTGCAGAAGAAATGGATTTCCTCGTAAAGAAATACGAGGAAGAACAAGCCCTCTGGAAATCTTCAGAGACGCCGATCCCACCGCCACCAACACCAAAGGAGAACAAGAAAATGTGGCGGAAGAAGGTTGCATCATCCGAGTCATCCACTCCGGGACCGGACGATGACAAGAGCAACTGAAGACAGGAGAAGTCCCGCTCGCGGACTTAAAAGCTGAGCTCTCGCCGCGAGGAAAACCGGTATGTATCCCATATTTCCCTTCCAATTTTTAAATTCTCAATTGCATTTGCATGTTTCCCTTTTCAAAATAAATGAACCACTTGAGAAATTAATTTGAGAGAGAGTAGAAAATTTTGCAAGCTTGGTTAGAAATAATTGGACACATGCTGAAATTTTACCTAGGGTGGATGTAATTGGTAACTTTTATCATTTTCATCCCTTCTAGAACATTTCCAATTATTTACCATCACCACCAACCAGCACCAAACATGTCTACCCCACTAAAAATGGCTGCATACTCACCAATTATCACAAACATGGCAGCATGAGGGTGACTACACTAAAACCAACTTTGGTCATGTCAAGTTTGCATCTTACCTACCACTAAAAACCACTCACATGACCTGGGGGATTGTTGGCCACACAAAATTTCGTGGGATCAAAGCAAGGGGAGGTGCTCCACTCAGGGAGGAGTGGACTGGCCACCAGGGCCTGGTTCACCCGAACCACCCAGTTCAGCCGAACCAGGGACCTGCCTCCCCTCGGCTTATAAATACTGGTGCGTTGCTTGCTTGCTCTCACACACTCTTACACTCTGAAAAAATTCTGCTAGGAGCTCTCTCCCTCTCAAGCTCTTTGCTCTAGTGCTTGCTCAAGTTCTCCCCAAGTTCTTGCTCAAGTTTTGGTTCACTTGCATCACTAGAAAATCCCAAAAATATTTTGCTTTTGTTGTGATCTTTGTGCTGAATTTCTGGACGATTTTGTGGTGGTCACCGACACCCACAAGAACGACTAACCTTTTGTGGTGGTTTTCATCCCTGCAAGAACGATTAACTATCTTGAACGACTGACTTGATTTTCTTGTGCTAACCATATATATTCAGTCCTTCGGGTAGTTGTTGTTGCACTAACCTTTTGCAGGAATCATGTCGAAGTTCTTCACGTCGCTCCGTCGTTCCGCCCGGCTAGGCCGACGATCGGACGATGCTGGGAGCTCCCCAGCTCCGTCTCGAGGCTCGAGCCGGATGGACACGGACGAGTACGGAGCAGCCGGCTCGGGATGGGGCCATGCCACGCCCCCGGCCAGGCAGCTCCTGAGCGAGAGCGACATCAACCTTAGAACAGAAAGGGAGCAGAACACCTTCAACGAGCTTCGGCTGAAGGAGTTCGAGCACACCCGTGTGTTTGAGCAAGATTTGCTCAGGGACACGGGGATGGACGTAGAGTTTACAAAAATCTTCCAGGCCATTGGCTGGGAGAATTTCTGGCACATCAACGAAGAAGGTTCGTACCTGCTCACCCTTGAATTTCTCTCGACTTTGGTTTCTGAAACTGGGGGGATTCGTTTTCGGTTCTTCAACCAAGAGTTCTTCTGCTCTTGGGGGGATTTTAGTTCGGGTCTCGGATTTTCAAGCCGTTGTTCATTAGACCCGAACAAAGTGCTTAAAAGATTTGACCGGGTGGCATTTTGGAAAAAGATTTCGGGGAATACCAACTGTCATGCGCCACGCACAAACAGCATCCATAACCCCACTTTGCGTTTCATGCATCGTTGGGTGTCTATGACGGTATTCCCCCGGGCAGATTTGCGCCCTGTCAACACCATCGAGTTGCGGGTTCTTTTTGCCATGGTCAAGCAGATTCCATATTCACCTGTGAAAGACATGGTTGGTCACTGGCTGTCTCATATTTCTCGTACGGGTAGCATGGCGATGACTTCTCTAGTCACTCGCCTCGCTAACCACCTGGGCGTCCTTCAAGGCGCCCGGCTCACGTACATCAAGACAGCGCGGTCCGTCGTGGATACTGAGCACTTCGTGCAGGCCCACATGATACGGCGGACGCCTGACGCAACGCTGGCAATGATTTACCGTGGATATACAACTGAAGTGCCTTTGCCCTGTGCAGCACTAAGGTTGTATACCACACCAAAACTAACTCTCCAGTTGAGGACCGAGTCGGACGACTCTCCACCTTGGAGAGAGCCCGCTCGGCACAGCGTTGCAGGTGACGGACCCGTCACGAGGGGACGAGCCAGGCGTGCTGCTGGGCTCGCCACCTCACAGGAGCCGGAAGATGCACCACAAATGCCGCACCGACACACTTCCGCTTTTGAGGCCACCTACGACATGTACACCGGCGCTGGGACGTCCGGAGCAGGAGGCTCTGGGCAGCATCAGGAGCCGAACTACTTCACCTCAGGACGCTGGGACCACGGCCAGGACACGGACTCTGAGTGGTCTGGGAGCTGGTATGGAGGGGGATACGACAGTGCCTCCCAGCCATACTACCCCGGATACTCAAAGTCCGCACGCTTCGACTACGGCCGGGAGTTGTCCTACATCTCCGACCGAGTCGAGCTCATCGACGACCGTACCCGAGAGATTCAAGACACGCTAGCCCGCCATTCTCAGTACCATCAAGAGAATAGCGGGATGGTGGCGTCTATCCAGCACGACGTCCACGAACAAGCGGAACAGCTGAGCCAGTACCTTTCAAGGCTCAACCCCTACCAGTGAAGGTCCAAGCTTGGGGGAGGACCCCCATCAGGTATGTCCCGATTTATCCAGCACTTTGATCATTTAATTTGCCTTTTTATTTCTCTTCATGTTAACTTGCATTTAAAAAAACTGAAAATATCAAAAATATTTCCCTTAAACAATATTTCCCTTGAATAAAATAACTCCCAACTATGCATGGAATGAATCATATGCCTCTCACCTTGGAAATGATGAATAGTTGCTCTGTCATTAATTTTGCAAGTACTTTGTTTCAACTAGTTGCTAGATTGTGCTTGAGTTATTTGGCATGAGTAAAAATGATCCTGAAAACCTTGTGGGAGCACATGCTTTATTCCAAGTCTAAGTTGTTGTGGGGATTGATATAGTGAGAATTTGGTTAAGTTCTATTCTGCTTTTAGTACGGGGAAAATCTCGGAAATTTATGCTTTCAAAATGAAACAAGTTCCTCATTGGTCAAAATACCTACCAGAGCCATATGATAAGCCTAGTTGAAAACCTCTACTCATATGCTGCTTGATGTCTTAGTGAGCTTTGTCAAATTGTTGTGACCTTTGAGTGAAGCTTTCATATTCTTAAAGATCGAGACCCACGTACACACATCACCTCTCACTTGCAATTCCTACACTGGGAGTTAGCAAACATTTTCCATCATCCATCCACAAAAATAAATGTTCCATGTTCTATGATTTCCCTCTACAAATATTCTTGATAGAGACATGGGCTATGCAAAAAGAAAAGCATGCCAAAGAAGCATGGCAAAAATAAGAGAAAAGGAAAAGCATGCCAAAGAGCATGGCAAAGAGAAGGAGAAAAAGAAAAGCATGCCAAGTGGCATGGCAAAAATATAAGAATAAAAGATAGCCCATGTTCTCGAAAATAAATCAAGGAGAGGGAAATTCATCCAAGGAGTTCCACCATATTCCATTCCACCATTCCACCATATTCCATTCCACCATTCCACCATATTCCACTCCATTCATATCCACACACTTGCACGTGTCGATCTTAAGATGTGATTTGTCTCCTCAGAGATCCGGTCTTTGACTTAGCAAAATATAAGATGCATGCATGCCTTCATCCTTTGTCCCTGAGCCACACAAAAAGCCATATTAGATGTGAGGATGAAAAAGAAGGCACAAGCCTTTGGTGAGGATTCAAATACACTTGAGTGATTGAGTGTTCCAATGAGGAACAATTTGTAGTTTTCAAAACTTGTGAAAAATTCCGAGATGGGATCCTGAAAAGTGTAGAGTGGAATAAAACTGAGTTTAAACTGTTCGTCCTTTCAACCGCCCAAGATAAGGAGATTGCTATAAGCCCCATAGGTAAAAAGGTGATTTGAAACATTGCCTATGATTCAAGTATTTTTGAAGACTAGTTGTTTATAAGTTACCAGCAGAAGAAATGACATTGTAGCAACTCCTGATCCACTGAGCCTAAGTTTATATCTTTGCTCGAGGACGAGCAAAGAGCTAAGCTTGGGGGAGCTTGTTGGCGGTCGTTACAGCCCAAATCCGACCACCAATACTCGGGAATAAATGAGGTTTTATGCAACATTCCATGTACTTAGGTTTTATTTCTAATAAAGTTCCACGAGTTTTGGTGAGTGTCACTTGTGCAGGTACAACTACGACAAATACGCACTATTGGGGCCGAAAATGACCGAATCGGCCGAACGACTCCGTTCGGCCGGTTATCCCCCTTAGCCGTGCATGCCACCGGGAGTCGTCCACATCAACGAGCACCAAATGAACACGACAAACGATACACGGACGACACCAACTCATCCCGAAGCACCGCCACATCAACCTGGGCCCACACAGCACGAAGTACACCACCAGAGGCCGGCCCAGGGAGTCCACAGAGCGGAGGCGGTGCAGGGGGCGGGCCTGGGCCTCCGGCCCAGTTCGGGCGAACTGGAGGGTTCGGCCGAACCGCCCCCAGCTGCCAAACCGACCCTGGGGCTGCATCCTGGCCATTGGTGGCCGAGGCGGTGCATCCCTCGGTTCGGGCGAACTGGGTAGTTCGGCCGAACCGAGGAATTCGGCCGAACCGCCTCTCTGCCGCCTCTGGTTGCCTTGGCGGCTACCCTGCCTACAACCGACCTTTGGAGCTATAAATAGAGGGTCGCACTTCACTTGTAAACACACACCAAGCCAAGGAGCTCATTTCCACTTTCATTCTAGTAGATTTAGGATAGTTTAGTTGGGAGTTAGAGTTGAGTCGAGCTTTGCCTCGGAGGTTCCGGAGTCGTCTTCAGAAGCTCTGGTAATAGCTCGTGTATCTTTTACTTTACCTTTTGTAAGACATTGAGTATCAATGTAGTTATCTTTATCACTTTGCCTTTGTCATTTATATCTTGCTTCTACTTTATCCTAGTTGCAAATATATCTTGTTTAGACTATAGTCAGTTATAGTTCTAGTGCTTGTAGTCTTGTTTAAGTCTTTGTCTTGGCTGGTTCTTCGATCTTGCTTGATACTGGAGGTGAATTGTCACCAAGAGTATTGACAAGGTTGCTTGCTCTTGCTAGCAGAGTAAGTAGTCATTGTCTAGTGTAGGAGTGGTTCCTAGACTAGTCAGTGGCCTTAGTTTATTCCCGTCGCAACGAAGGTGGTAGCCGGGAGGTGGTGACAGCCCTTTCGGTCTTCGTAGCCCTTCATGTTAGTTCCGGTCCGTAGGATTCCCCAGTTAGGAAATAGTGGCACCCCTTCTCATCCCTTTCTGTGTGTTCACCGGTTCCCTTGTCCCGAAGCTAAGACATTAGAGTTATCCCAGATCTCCTAGTGCTGGCTCTGTAGCCGCTGTATCTCTAAGCTAGAGTGACGTAGGTAGATAAAGAATCTAGGAGTCCTCTATCTCTTCTCGTTGTCCTCCCAGCTATCTATCTCTTCTCTCCCTTACCAGAGTATCTCTTGAGCTGTGTGTCCGGTATATCCACTCCTATCCAATACCGTTATCCCCTGTCTTGTCTAGTCGTGTACCGTCCTCTAATAGTTTCGAATATCTGTTCACTAGTAATCTTGCCAAAGCTTCCCTGCGGAAATATAAATTACGATACCTCGGAATACTCCCAGGTGAAGTGCTACAACGGTGATTCTGTGCGCTTGCAGAATATTTCTTTATTTTACTAAGCCATAAGGAAAACCACTGAAACACTCCTTACCCCAGTACCAGGATTCTCAATTCTGATATTGGATCGTAAGAAGTGCCAACAAACGCTGCTTCGTGGTGCAAGCTCTCACAATCCCAGGCGGATGAAATTTCTCAGCTCAAGCGTACCGTAGAGAAAAAAGAGAAAGACTTCGCTGAAGAGCACAAGATCCGCCAGGATTGGGAAAATCAAGCCATGCAAGCTGTGAAGCTTGCGCAGTCCAAGCAAGAAGAAGTTGATACCTTGTTGGCTGAAAAGAAAAGTATGGAAGAGGCCATTGAACCAATCCTGGGGATGTTAACTCCGGAAGGCACAGAGGCAAACAACCAGACATTCTAGGAGCGGCTACATCAGGTGGCGGAACAAGTATCAGAGTTTTGTAAATCAACTCTAAAGGAATGTACCAATAGGTTGTTAGCTTTGGTAAAGGCGCATTATCCTGATGCCAAGCTAGAGACAAGGTATCTGCCTCCTGGCGCAACGAAAGAACAATATGAAGCACTGGTGGCCGAAACCGAGCCTATGACCAATGAGTTCATCAGCTCTTTGGAGCAGTAGTGAAGGATCAGTCGTAGTGCCTGTAAATTGCTACAATTAAGTAGTCTGTAAATTGTGCTACCATGAAAGTAGTCGATGGTTTTTGCTACTGTTAAGTAGTCGTTATTTTAATGGCGCTATTAAGCAGACATTGTTGATGCGCTACTTTTAAAGTAGTTTTATGACCCGCAAAGTAGTGGTATGTTTGCTGAAAGCATGACACTTTGTGTGGAGTACTTGTAGTACAACTGCTTGTGGTCGTGATAATGTTCGACTAGTCTCGGTAAGACTTGGTAGACTGCTAGGGCAACTCTACAATACTACTTTAGTATTTTATGATTTGGTGCGCTAGAGTACTTTTGTACCAAGGACTTTTAAAGCATTATCTGCTGCAAAAGATTTTGCTTATGTTAGTCTCGTTAAGACATGATTGGTTGCTAGCGCAGGGCCATGGCATGACTTAGAGTAGTTTTATGCTTATTTGCACAAAAGAGCAGTACTAATGTACGCTATGCATATCAAGGTAAGACTCTCATGAGTTCTTGTAATGCATAAATAAGGGGTCTGATGTAGTCGACAAAGGACACAGAGAAGAACAAAACCTTAGCCTTGCATCGAAGAAACGAGACTAGCTCCTACAACCGTGTATTAGTTGGGTAGCTCTACCAAGACTTCTGAAGCTTAGCGCTGCTTCCTCTTATTTATTTTTAAAATAGGAGCAGTCTTGGCTTCTGCGCATAGAATGAAAACTACCCTGAGACCGGTCTTTTTAAGCGACGAGCTATACACAGGGTTTCTCTAATGAGAGTATAGTTAAAAGGTAAAAGGTGTACTGCAATTTTTAATTGACAGGAAACCATAACTTTATTGATATTGTAATCATCGGAAGATACATTGGAGTTATTACATAAACCCGTTTTATGGGTAGAATTTCCTCAGATGCTCAACGTTCCACACATTTGGTAAATATTCACCTTCTTGAGTCTGGAGGCGATATGTTGCAGCCCATATGACTTTCTTGATGAGGAACGGCCCCTCCCAGCATCACATAAGCTTGTGTAGGCCGTTAGTCTTCTGCATGCATCACAATACCAAGTCTCCTATGATGAAGGAACGAGACCGGACAGAGCGTTGGTAAGATAGCGAGTATTCTGGATAAGAGCCGCCACTCAAGCTTCTTCAACGCCGTCGACATCTTGGAACCTTTCCCACTGAGCAATTTGTTCATCATAATTTTCCAGTCGTGGCGCTTCCCAAAGGAGATCAGCAGGTAGAACTGCTTCTGACCCATAGACCAGGAAATATGGCGACTGCCCAGTTGCGCAGCTTGGCTGTGTGCCTAAACCCCGAAGTACTGGTGGCAGCTCCTTGGCCCATTTGCCGCCGTATTTCTTCAGGGGATTGTAGAGTCTGGGATTTAGCCCCTGTTGCAATAAGCCATTGGCCTTCTCGACTTGTCCATTGGTGCATGGATGAGCGACCGAAGCGTAGTGTGTCTCGATCGAGTACTTCCCACAATAGTTTTGGAATTCTTCACTTGTGAAAACTGATCCCAAGTCTGTTATGATCTCGTGAGGTACGCCAAATCTCTGGACGATTCCATCGAAAAACTTGATCAGGTTCTCTGCCCGCGCGTTTACCAGAGGTTAAGCTTTGATCCATTTGGTGAACTTGTCGATGGCTACAATAAGCCACTCGAAACCACCCGAGGCTTTAGCTAGAGGGCCCACAAGATCGAGACCCCAACACGCAAAGGGCCAGGATAACGGGATTGTGTTGAGTTCGTGATCCAGGACATGGGTTTGTCGGGCGAAGAATTGGCAACCTTGGCACTTTTAGACGATGTCTTCTGCATCGGCCTTGGCTGATGGCCAGAAGAAACCAGATCTATAGGCTTTTCCTACCAAAGTAAGAGAAGCTGCGTGGTTACCGCAGACGCCTCCGTGAATTTGTTCTAGCAGTGCTTCCACGGTCAGCCGTGATGCACTTCATCAGAACGTTGATCGAGGCCCCACGTCGATAAAGTGTGTTCTCCACCACTACATAGTTCGTGGCTCTGCGTCTAATACGTATTTGTGCTTTCTCATCGTCTGGAAGTTTATGATCCCCGTGATACTCGATAAACGGGGTCGTCTAGTCGGAGTCGATGACCATGACTTGTAGGTCTGGCTGTACGCGAACTAGAGTGGCCTCCTCATTTGTCAGCTCCTTGATGGATGGCTGATGTAGTTCATGAATGAAGATCTCTGCTGGAACATCCACACGTTTTGAACCTAGCTTGGATAAAGCGTCAGCAGCAACATTGTAGTCATGAACGACATGATGAAACTCCAGGCCATAGAAGTGGCGCTCCAGTTTACAGACTTCTTTGACGTAGGCATCCATTGTCTCTTTAGAGCAGTCCCAGTCCTTGTTGTCTTGGTTGATAGTAACAACGGAGTCTCCATATACGCATAGACATTTGATACCAAGAGATGCGGCCAGGCGGAGTCCATGCAGCATGGCTTCGTATTATGCTTCATTATTAATAGCACACCCGCTCCACCACCTTCCAGCTTCAGTGATCCGTCGAAATACATGATACAATGCTCCGGGCGAGTAGTTGCCCTGGAGTACTGGAACTCCATCCACTCGACCGTGAAGTCTCCAAGGGTTTGTGACTTGATAGTTGTCTGGGGAGCGAAGTCAAGGTTGTACGCAGCTATCTCCGCCTTCCATTTGCATATTCGTCCAGTCGCGTCAAGATTATTAAGGATTTCGCCTAAGGGAAATTTAGTTACCATAGTTATGTGGAAGGCCTCAAAGTAATGCCTTAGCTTCCTTGAGGTGATAAAGATCGCGTAGAGTAGCTTCTATACTTGAGGGCAGCGTATCTTGGAATCGGAGAGTACTTCACTGATGTAGTATACTGGCCGCTGTACTGGGAATACATGGCATTCCTCTTTGCGCTCGACCACGATGACCGTACTGTTGACACTTCTTACGATCCAATATCAGGATTGAGAATCCCGGTACTGGGGTAAGGAGTGTTTCAGTGGTTTTCCTTATAGCTTAGTAAAATATATAAATATTCTGCAAACGCACAGAATCACCGTTGTAGCACTTCACCTGGGAGTATCCCGAGGTATCGTAATTTATATTTCCGCTGCGAAGCTTTGGCAAGAGTACTAGTAAACAAGTATTCAAGACTATTAGAGAAAGGTACACAACTAAACAAGACAGGGGATAACGATATTGGATAGGAGTGGATATACCGTGACACACAGCTCAAGGGAGGCTCAGGTATGAGAGAGAAGGTATAGATAGCTAGGAGGACTACGAGAAGAGATAGAAGATTCCTATGGACTTTATATGTCTATGTCACTCGGGCTTAGAGATAGAGCGGCTAAAGAGCCAGCACTGGAAGGTCTGGGTTAACTCTAATGTCTTATCATCGGGACAATGGACACCAGTGACACGCAGAAAGGGATGAGAAGGGGTGCCACCAGCTCCACGCTGGGGGATCCTACAGGCCGAGACTAACGAGGTGGATTACAAAGACCGTATAGGGCTGTCACCACCTAACGGCTACCACACGTTCGTTGAATCGGGGGCAAACCAAGGCCACTACCTAGTCTGGGTACCACACCCACACTAACCAACGACTACTTACTTCACTAGCAAAAGCAAGCAACCCGTCAATACCCCCGGTGACAGTTCACCGGCAAATATTGAGCTAAGTCGAAGAACAACCTAAGACAAAGACTTAAACAAGAACTAGAACCGACTATAGTCTAAACACGATATAGATGCAACTAGAATAAAGTAGAAGCAAGCTATAAATGGCAAAAGCAAGATGATAAAGATAATTATATTGATAACTCAAGTCTTGCAAAAGGAAAAGGAAAAGATACAAGAGCTTATACCAGAGCTTCTGAAGACGACTTCGGAACCTCCGAGGCAAAGCTCGACTCGACTCTAACTCCCAACTAAACTATCCTAACTCTACTAGATAGAAGTGGAAATGAGAGCTCCATGGCTTGGTGTGTGTTGAAATGAGCCGTGGACACCTCCATTTATAGCACCAAAGGGAGGTTGAGTGGAGTAACCGCCACGGGACATTCTGGCGGTTACCGGCCAGTTCGGCCGCACTAGATGGGTTCGGCCGAACTCATCCAATTCGGCCGAACGTCGGATTCAACCGCCTTAACCTTCTACGGCCTTGATGCATCCCTGGAGGCGGTTTTGGGTGCTGGGGGCGGTTCGGCCGAAGCCCTACAATTCGGCCGAACTGGGCTTCTGGCCCAGGGCCGCCCCCGTGCACCGCCTCTGCTTCCTGGGCCTCCTGGCTACCTTGTCCTGGTGTTCTTCGGTGAATTTGGCCCATGAAATGACGTGGCGGGAGTCCATGTGGCTTGCACGGTCATCGCATCGTCATCGCTAACGTGGACGACACCTCGTGTGCTTGCATGATGGTTAAGGGGGGTGGTTCGGTCGGAAACCGGAAGGTTTTGGCCGAACCAGAGTTTTACCCCCCTTAACGGGCTTTTTCCGACTCGGTCCCTGCAAATGAGACACTCACCAAAACTCATGGAACTTCATTAGAAGTAAAACCTAAATGCATGAAATTTTACATAAAACCTCTTTTATTCCCGAGAGTTGGTGGTCGGATTCATACCGTAAAGACCACCAACAAGCTCCCCCAAGCTTAGACCTTTGCTCGTCCTCGAGGAAAGATAGAATCTTAGGCTCGGTGGATCAGGAGTTGCTACAATGTCATTATTTTTCAGGTAACCTTTATACTCAACTAACACTTTAAGGTATTTGAATTTTTCAGCAAAGTGACCAATTACCATCTTACCTATGGGGCTTCTAGCAAACTTCTTGCCTTCGGCGGTTCAAAGGTAGAACAGTTTAACTCAGTTTTATTCCATTCCTACTCTTTTCAGGATCCCACCTCGGAGTTTTCAAAAATTTTGAAAATTAAAGCTTAGTTCCTCAAAGGCACACTCAACCACTCAAGTGGTATTTGTATCCTCACCAAAGGCTTTGCCTTCTTTCATCCTAACTCTACTAAAGCTTTTTGTGTGGCTCTTGCAGGATGGATGGATGAAAGCCTACTTGCATTCTAGAATTTTGCTAAGTCAAAGACTGGACCTAAGGAGGATCCAATCATACCTTTAGATCAAGAAGTGCAAGTGTATGGATGTGTGGAGTGGAAAGTGGAAATTGGTGGAAACTCCTTGGGAATGATTCTTCCTCTTTTTGAATTTATTTTTCCAGAACATGGGCTATCTTCTTTTACTTTCTATTTTTGCCATGCTTTCTTGAGCATGCTTTTCTTTTTCTCATATTTTTGCCATGTCTTTTGACATGCTCATATTTTTCTCATATTTTTGCCATGCTACTTAGCATGCTTTTCCTCCTTTTCTTTTTGCATAGCCCATGCCTCTACTCAAGGATATTCAGAGAGGGAATCTTGGAGCATTTATTTTTTTGTGGATGGTGGATGGAAAATATTTGCTAACTCCCAGTGTAGGAATTGCAAGTGAGAGGTGGTGTGTATGTGAATCTCGATCTTTAAAGCATGAAAGGTTTCTCACTAAGGTCACAACAATTTGACAAAGCTCACTAAAATGACAAGCAGCATATGTATGAAGGTTTTTCAACTAACTTATCATATGGCTTTGGATAGGAATTTTGAACCAATGAGGAACTTCATTTGAATATTTTTGAAAATAAAGCATCCGAGATTTTCACCTTACTAAGAGCAGAAATAAAACTCAACCAAATCTCACTATATCATTCCTCACAACAACTTAGACTTAGAATAAGCATATGCTCCCACAAGGATTTTTTTCAGGTTTTATCATCACTCATGCCAATTAAATTCAAGTACCAATAAAGCAATTAATTAAGCACAAGATACTTGCAAAATAAATGACAGAGCAACTATTCATTATTTCCAAAATGAGAGGCATATGTTTCATTCATGCATAGTCTGGGAGTTGATTTTATTCAAGATTCAAAGCAAATATTTTTTTTGGTCTTTTCTTTTATTTAAACAGGAATTGAAATGAAGGGAAATGAAAGCAAACGAAGTTACTGCTGAGCTGGAACGGGTCGGACATACCTTCGCGAGGGTTCTCCGCCCCAAGCTTGCTTGATGACGTCACTGGTACGATCAGAAGTTCGAGAAGTAATTGTTCATTCTCTCGAACTGCTCCCTCTGCTCATACCTTTGGGATTCCAGCATAGAGTTGTTCTCCTGAAGGTAGTGAGTGTGCTGGGCCAAAGTCCCTTCAATGTCCCGGGTGCGATCATCGATGAGATCCACTCGATCGGAAATATAGGATAATTCCCGATCAATGTATGCCCCGGTTGGCGTGGTGTACCATTTGGACTGAGAGAATCCTGGGTTATAGGGTGGATAGTAGATACTATCGAACCCATAACCCTGGGAAAATTCAGAGCCTGAACTCTGAGCATAGTCCCAGTGGCCCGAGGCAAAGTACTCCGGACCCTAGGGATATCCAGAGCCTCCTGCTCAAGATGTCCCAGCGCCGGTGTACTGCTCATATGCCTCCTCAAAAGCAGAAGTGTTGCGGTGCGGTTCTTGAGGTGAATCCGTCTGTCCCTGTGCAGTGGCCAGACCAGCGTCTCTTCTGGCCCGCCCTCGGGTAACTGGCCCTGTGCCAGTAACACTGTGGCGGGCTGGCTCTCTCCTAGGGGGAGAGTCTTCCGAACCCGCCCTTTGCTGAAGGGTCAGTTTCCGAGCGGCATACAACCTAAGTTCCGGGCAAGGTAATGGAACTTCGGTTGTATGGCCACGATAAGTCATAACGAGGCTCCCATCGAACGCCTTGCGTATCATGTTGCCTTGCACAAAGTGCTCGACATCCACGACAGGACGTTCTATCTCGATGTATGATAGCTGGGCATTGTCAAGAATGCCTAGCCAGGTAGTGAGGCAAGTAACTAAAGAAGTCATCGCCACGCTCCCAACACGAGGGGGCACAGAAATCCAATGGGCACCAAGTCTTGAACACGTGAGACTGGAATCTTTTTAGTCATCGCATAAAGCAAACGTAACTCCATTGTGTTAAGGGATGCAAATCTGACCGAGGTAACACCGTCATAGCCAACCACCGATTCATGAAACGCAAGGTGGGGTTATAAATGTCATTTGTATGGGGAGCCGTACATCTAGTGTTCCCGGAAATTTTGTGCCAAAAGTCATCTCTACTAAACTTTTTCAAAGATTTAGTGGGCTCGAAAGAACAACGACGATTAAAACCCAAAGCCACACTAAAATCCCTCCAAGAGCAAGAATACTCTTGGTTAAAAAGTCGAAAGCAAATACCCTCCTTTTCAGAAATGAGTGTGCATAAAAGTACCGTGATCTGCCAGAAGTTCTCCCACCCAATGGCATGGAAAACCTCCAGAAACTCGTAGACCATCCCCGTCTTTACGAGCAGGTCATGCTCATAAATTCGGGTATTCGGATTCCTTCACGCGCAGCAAAGCAAATGCTTCTTGCTCGCGGGTCGTCCTGAGGATGATGTCTTCCTCGCTCAGGAGCCTTCGAACTGAGCTAGAGGCATAGCCTCCTCCTATGTTCGATGCCCCTGGCTCATCCATCTCCATCGGAGCCGGTGCGTTGGATGGTGTCGGTGAACTACCGGCATCATCACCGCTTGAACGACGGCTCAACTGGCTGGACCTTCGGAATAGCCACGACATGTTCCCTGCAAAAGTTTAGTGCACACAACGATACCCAAAGGACTGAAATTATGAGGTTAGCACAATGAAGGCAAGTCAGTCATTCGAGGGTTAATCGTTCTTGCGAGGATTTGACACCTCCACGAAAAGGTTAGTCGTTCTTGTCGGTCTTGGAAACCTCCACAAACATGTTCAAGTTTCAGCAGCAAAATCGGAAGCAGATATTTTTGTGTTTTTCTTAATGCAGGTGAATCAAACTTGAGCATGAACAAAGAGAGAAAGCTTAAGAGCAAGCTAGAGCAAGAACATGAGAGGGAGAGAGAGCTCCTGGGCAAATGTATGCAGCAAGGAGTGGTGCAAGGAATGAGCAAGCACCTCGGTGACTTTTATAGGCCGAGGGGAGCCAGGCCTGGTTCGGCCGAACCCCCCTAGTTCGGCCGAACCAGGGCAGTGCTGCCAGCACTCCATGTGAGTGCTGGTGTTCCCCCTTTGCTTCATGTGCATGCAAATTTTAGTGGCCAGCATTGATGTATGGTCATTTGAGTGGAAGTTAGTGCAAAGATGCTCATTTTGACATGACCAAAGTGGACAAATTATTGGTGTCACTCCCATGCTGCCATGTTGGTGATAATTGGTGAGTGTGTAGCCATGTGGAATGGGGTAAACATATTTTGTGCTGGTTGGTGATGATGGTAAATAAATGGAGATGTTCTAGAATGGGTAAAAGTAATAAAAATTACAAATTTTACCCACTTCAAACAAATTTCAGCATATGGTCCATTTATTTTTACCAAAATTTAAACCAAAGATGTTTTGCATGCACCAATTTTATTCTTGCTATTCTCTCATTTTATTTCATGCACAAGTGATTCAAAAATTTTGAAATAAAACATGCAAATGCAGTGAATTGAACTTTAAAATTAGAAAGGAAAACATGAGATACATACCGAGTTTTCTCGCGGTGAGAGCTCGAATTTTGAGTCAGTGATTTTTGTCATCGTCCGATCTCGAAGTGGATGGTTCGGACGATGAACTCTGCTTCTTCCACCACACCTTCTTGATTTTCTTCGGTGTAGATGTCGGTGGCGGTGGACGTTTTGGTGCAACCATCTTGACCTGCTCTAGGTTAGATAAATTTTGAATTGATGATGCATATACCTTAGAGCATTTCTCCATCCTGGGTTTGAATGCAAACTTTTCTTCCTTGCCATTGATGTTCAGGTGGATCTCTCCGGCTCCTACGTCGATTTTCGCATTGGCGGTGCTCAGGAATGGCCTCCCAAGAATGAGAGGGGTCTTCGTGTCAACCTCCATATCAAGCACCACGAAATCCACGGGTACGAAGAATTCCTGGATTCTCACCGGAATATCCTCTGCAATTCCCGTGGGATATCGGATGGATTGATCTGCCAACTGTAAATACATGGTTGTAGGGGACAAGGAAGTATGATTCAATTTATCAAACACTACCTTGGGCATGACGCTGACGCTTGCTCCGAGGTCGCACAGGGCGTTGCTGAAGTGTTGGTCTCCGATGGAGCACGCGATGGTAGGACATCCAGGGTCCTTTTTCTCTGGAAATTCATTCAAAATGGCTGCGCTGCATGCTTCGTTTAGTTTAATTACCTAGGTGGTCGGTATTGCCCTTTTGTTGTTAAGGATGTCCTTCAAATACTTGGCATATGTGGGAACCTGCATAGCTTCAAGTAATGGAATATTGACATAGAGTTTTTGAATTACCTCAACAAATCATGTGAATTGCTCATCCACCGTCGGTTTGTGAAGTCTTCTTGGGAATGGCAGCACAGTCGTATCGTAGAACTCATGAGGGACTGTCTTTTCTTCCTTCTGAGGTTTGCTTTTTAGAGTTTCTTCGACAACCTCCTCCTCTTCGCTATCACTTTCTGGAGCTACTGCCTTTTTACCTGCATCATTAGGATATGGCGGATCCCAAGTGGTCTTACCCCCTCTTGTGGTAACCGCTTTAACATTTCCGCAAGGGATCTTTTCTGGTTGCCCAGAATTTTTCCCCAAAGGTAAAGAAGCAGCTAATTGAGCAACTTGTGTTTCTATGATTTTATTAAAGCTCAATTGACTTTTTATAGCAGAAGAGAAAGATTCCAGCTTTGCATCTATGCTTTCCAAGATTTTATCAGTTGCAACAAAATTTTTACTAATATTTTCATTGATTTTACCCTGGCCTAGCACAAGATCTTTGATAGACGGCTGATTATTGAAAGTACTGGAATTGGAATTGTTACCTTGTGAAGATCTCTCAAAAGAGAGATTCGGGCGCGAATTCCAGCCTTGATT
This sequence comes from Echinochloa phyllopogon, assembly GCA_033239725.1. Classification (NCBI taxonomy): domain Eukaryota; kingdom Viridiplantae; phylum Streptophyta; class Magnoliopsida; order Poales; family Poaceae; genus Echinochloa; species Echinochloa phyllopogon. The sequence goes on along the minus strand of BTCW01000014.1, from coordinate 29,743,727 downwards.
GCCGTAGTTGTTCGGACGATACCCATTGTTGTTGGAGTTGTTGATGTAGTGGGCATCTTCTCACGTTTCGGGGCAGTCATTCCCCGAATGGCCTGTGTTGCCACAGACGTCGCACGTCATGTGAGCGTCCATGGCTTGCACCGTTTCTTGAACAGGGGCCTCCATCTTCTTCAGAAGGAGGTCCATCTTGGCAGCGAGCATGTCCAAAGCTTCAACTTGGTGGACTCCTCGGGTACGTGGTTGGTCACGTTTAGTGCCTCAACCCTGATTTTCCACCATCTTCTCGATGAGGGCCTTAGCTCGGTTCTCCTCAAGAGAGAAAAATGCTCCTCCAGCAGCAGCATCCAAATACTCACGGGCTGAGCTCTTTAGCCCGTGGTAAAAGGTTTGGATGATGAACCAATTCTGCATACCATGGTGAGGACAAGCAAAAATATAGTCCTGGAGGCGTTCCCATGCCTCCGGGACTGTTTCATCTTTTGCTTGCTGGAAACTAGCAATTTTATTCTGGCGGGCGTTGGTTTTCCCAACCGGAAAGAATTTTAGCAAAAAGGCACTAGTGCACTTATCCCATGAGTCTATAGCTTCACGACTAGCATAAAACCATTGCTTTGCCTTACCAAATAAGGAAAACGGGAATAAACGAAGGCGAATAGCATTAGTACTTACACCGCGTATGGTGAAGGTGTTGCAGATCTCCAGGAAGTGTTGGAGATGAGCGTTAGCATCTTCATGAGGCTTGCCGCAGAACGGGCTAGCCTGCACCATGTTGATGAGGGCTGGCTTGAGCTCGAAAGTTCCGTCTCCGACAGGCGGAGTGGGACCGGTACGCACATTCTCACTCGATGGAGCCGAGAATTCGCGTATCGTCTTGTTTGCCATCCTTGATGCTGAAGCCGTGTCGACGTCGGGAAAGACTGGGCTCGTCAAGCTGAGTTGCCTCTGAGTAGCGGTGCACTCAACTAAGATAACTTGAGATAAATGTTTAAAAGTATTCTAGCCAATTGCTTCCCCGGCAACAGTGCCAGAAATGCTTGTTGACACTTCTTACGATCCAATATCAGGATTGAGAATCCCGGTACTGGGGTAAGGAGTGTTTTAGTGGTTTTCCTTATGGCTTAGTAAAATATATAAATATTCTGCAAGCACATAGAATCGCCGATGTAGCACTTCACTTGGGAGTATCCCGAGGTATCGTAATTTATATTTCCGCAGGGAAGCTTTGGCAAGAGTACTAGTAAATAGGTATTCAAGACTATCAGAGAAAGGTACACAACTAAACAAGACAGGGGATAACGGTATTGGATAGGAGTGGATATACAGTGACACACAGCTCAAGGGAGGCTCGTGTAAGAGAGAGAAGGTATAGATAGCTGGGAGGACAACGAGAAGAGATAGAGGATTCCTATGGACTTTATATGTCTATGTCACTCGGGCTTAGAGATACAGCGGCTAAATAGCCAGCACTGGAAGGTCTGGGTAAACTCTAATGTCTTAGCATCAGGACAATGGACACCAGTGACACGCACAAAGGGATGCGAAGGGGTGCCACCAGCTCCACACTTGGGGATCCTACAGGCCGAGACTAACGAGGTGGATTACAAAGACCGTATAGGGCTGTCACCACCTAACGGCTACCACACGTTCGTTGAATCGGGGGCAAACCAAGGCCACTGACTAGTCTGGGTACCACACCCACACTAACCAACGACTACTTACTTCACTAGCAAAAGGAAGCAACCCGTCAATACCCCCGGTGACAGTTCACCGGCAAATATTGAGCTAAGTCGAAGAACCAACTAAGACAATGAATTAAACAAGAACTAGAACCGACTATAGTCTAAACACGATATAGATGCAACTAGAATAAAGTAGAAGCAAGCTATAAATGACAAAGGCAAGATGATAAAGATAATTATATTGATAACTCAAGTCTTGCAAAAGGAAAAGGAAAAGATACAAGAGCTTATACCAGAGCTTCTGAAGACGACTTCGGAACCTCCGAGGCAAAGCTCGACTCGACCCTAACTCCCAACTAAACTATCCTAACTCTACTAGAGAGAAGTGGAAATGAGAGCTCCATGGCTTGGTGTGTGTTGAAATGAGCCGTGGACACCTCCATTTATAGCACCAAAGGGAGGTTGAGAGGAGTAACCGCCACGGGACGTTGTGGCGGTTACCGGCCAGTTCGGCCGCACTGTATGGGTTCGGCCGAACTCATCCAGTTCGGCCGAACGTCGGATTCAACCACATTAACCTTCTACGGCCTTGATGCATCCCTGGAGGCGGTTTTGGGTGCTGGGGGTGGTTCGGCCAAAGCCCTACAGTTCGGCCGAACTGGGCTTCTGGCCCAGGGCCGCCCCCGTGCACCGCCTCTGCTTCCTGGGCCTCCTGGCTAGCTTGTCCTGGTGTTCTTCGGTGAATTTGGCCCATGGAATGACGTGGCGGGAGTCCACGTGGCTTGCACGGTCATCGCATCGTCATCGCTAACGTGGACGACACCTCGTATGCTTGCATGATGGTTAAGGGGGGTGGTTCGGTCGGAAACTGGAAGGTTTCGGCCGAACCGGAGTTTTACCCCCCTTAACGGGCTTTTTTCCGACTCGGTCCCTGCAAATTAGACACTCACCAAAACTTGTGGAACATTATTAGAAGTAAAACCTAAATGCATGAAATGTTACATAAAACCTCTTTTATTCTCGAGAGTTGGTGGTCGGATTCATATCGTAACGACCGCCAACACGTACTGACTTTGTGTGTTGTGGCCGCAATGTATAAATAGAGGTGGTCATCTTTGGCAAGAGCAACAAGCTTTGGGGGGGCGTAGACAGGTAGACTTTGAGTTGTTCAAAGGCCTGATTTGCTTCTTCTGTCCAGTTGAATTGGTCTTGCTTCTTGAGTAGCTTGAAGAAAGGCAGTCCCTTCTGTCCAAGTTTTGAGATGAATCTATTGAGAGCTGCTATGCAGCCCGTAAGTTTTTGTACATCCTGGATGCTTCTCGGGGCTTCCATGTTTAGGATAGATGTGATTTTGGAAGGGTTAGCCTCTATGCCTCTGTGACTGACAATGAACCCAAGGAGTTTCCCTGAGGGAACACCGAAGACGCATTTAGTCAAGTTTAACTTCCAGCGGAACGTTATGAGGTTATCAAACGTTTCCTGTAAGTCAGCGATGAGGTTTTGTGGTTCTCTTGTTTTTACGACCACATCATCAACATACGCCTCTACATTGATGCCAATCTAGGATGACAAGCACTTTTGTATGGCTCGTTGGTACGTGGGTCCGGCGTTCTTCAGTCCAAACGACATTGTCGTGTAGCAGTAAGCGCCGAAGGGTGTGATGAACGAAGTCTTGATATGATCCTCCTTCTTCAGAGCTATCTGATGATATCCCGAGTAGCAATCGAGGAAGTAGAGTAGAGCACATCCGGCTGTAGAGTCCACAACTTGATCAATGCGCGGGAGACCCGTGGGGTCTGGAGGGCAATGCTTGTTGAGATCTGTGTAGTCAACACTCGTTGTTGTTTTTCTTTTTGACCATGACTGGATTGCCCAACCACTCTGGATGAAAAAATTCTTTGATGAAGCCGGCCGCGAGTAGTTTGGCGATCTCTTCCTTGATCGCATCGCGTCTGTCTTGGGCAAAACGGCGTAGGCATTGCCTTTTAGGCTTCGCCTTTTCGTCAACCTTTAAATTGTGCTCGGCAAGCTCCATAGGAACACCAGGCATATCAGATGTTTTCCATGCAAATATATCTTTATTATCACGAAGGAACTTAATGTGCAATATATCTTTATTATCTAAATCGGCCCCTATAAGGGTAGTTTTGGACGAGTCGCCCATCTCAAGGTCTATAGTTTTAAGCTGTACTTCTTCAGATGGCTTGAAACTTGTGCTTGCAGGCTTCTTGCTTGGGACCTCCAGGTCTTCTTCTTTTGACTTCTTAGCCAGGGCGAGTACTTCCAGCATATGGATGGGGACTTACGAGGTGGCGGCGAACTCCACTGCTTCCATGTCGCAGTCGTAAGCGATCTTTATATCACCTTTTAGGGAAAGGAATCCTTTAGGAGCGGGCATCTTGAGAACAAGGTATACGTAGTGCGGAATCGCCATGAACCTGGCGAGGGCTGGACGCCCAAGGATCACATGATACGAGGTCTCAAAGTCTGCCACTTCAAACTTGATGTACTCAGTCCTGAAGTTGGCTTCTGTCCCACAGGTTACTGGGAGTGTAACTTGTCCCAGGGGGATTGCCGCATTGCTGGGTACGATGCCGTAGAACGGGGATTCCGTGGGCCTTAGGTATTTGGTGATATCAAGTCTCATTTGGGTAAAGGTCTTCGCGAAGATGACATTGAGCCCACTGCCTCCGTCGATGAGTACTTTGGTCAGTCTGGCTTGTGCCACGACTGGGTCAAAAACTAGTGGATATCTGCCTGGGTTGGTGAAGTTGGTCCACTGATCTTTCGCGGAGAAGGTGATGGGGACCTCGGACCACTTGACGTACGTTGGGGTGGCTGGTTGTATTGCCATGATTTCGTGGAGCGATAGTTTCTTTGCCCGCTTCGACTGGCTTAGGGACTCGCCACTGAACAGGACTGCTACGACGTTTCAACTTGGGGAAAGCCAGTTTCGTAGTCTTTATCGTCCTTGTCGTCCTTCTTGTCATCCTCTTTGCCTGCTTTTGCAAGTCCTTGCTTGTCAAATTCCTGTTTAAGGTGAAAGCAGTCGGCCATCTTGTGCCGGCCGTTAGGATGATATGGGCAGGGTCCGTTCATCACTTTGTCAATGGAGACCGTGTTCTTCTTCCGCGCAGGGCGCTCGACTGCCGCGACAGTGTTGTCTGGCTTGCGCTTTTTATTGTAGCGGTTGAAGTCATGATTGTTGTTGTTGCGGCGATCTTTACCGTCTTTGTTGTAGTTATTGTCGTTGTTGCTGTTGTCGTGGCACATGTCAAAGCGCTCGCGCTCGCGGTCGTCTTGATCGGCCCACTCGGCTGCCATACGCCTTAGCTCAGGGATGGTTGTTGGGCGTCTTCTGCCGAACTCATGATGTAGCTCTCTGGCGTAGAGTCCGTCGTGGAAGCAGTCAATGACCTCACGGTTAGATATATCTACAATTGTGGCTCTTTTTTCAAAGAACCTCTTGATCTTGCGTAGGGTTTCACTTTTATCCTGTTTACAGGCTACCAATTCAAACCGAGTTCCGGGCCGAGACCAGGTTCCCTGGAAGTTGGCAGTGAACTTCTTGGTGAGATCTTCCTAGGAGTCGATGGACCCGAGGTGGAGGCCCTCGAGCCATGTAAGCGGGGTAGTATCCATCATGATGGGGAAGTAGCTGACTTTTACGTCATTGGATCCCCCCGCCATCTGGATTGCAGTCGAGTAGACTCTCAGCCATTGTTCAGGGTCTTGTTTGCCCGTGAATTTCTCGATGCTGGTTGTCTTGAACTTGCTAGGCAGCTTGATCTTCTTGATGCGGCTGGAGAAGGCTGGGAAGCCGTCATACTTGTCTGCTGGTGAACGGTTACGTCCACGGTGGCCATCACTGCGGTCGGAGTCATAGTGGTGGCCACGATTGCCTAAGCTGTGGCTTGGTGAGTTGTCAGGTCTTGGCCATCCACGGTTGTGGTCGCGGTCCTTGTCGTGGTCTCGTCCGCGTGGAAGACGATCACCGTCATGATTGTTGTCGCGGGGAGGATCGTTGTTGCGTGGTTGACGATCTTCATCGTGTAGGTGGTCACGATCGCGGCCGCATGGAGGACGGTCGCGGTCGCGATTGTTGTCGCGGGGAGGATCGTTGTTCTGTGTTGGATGATCTTGATCACGGGGTAGTGGTCCGTAGCGATGGTCGAATTCTTCACGCCGGTGAAGCTCTGAGTTGATCTGGTTCGCTCTACTTGACTGGATTACAGAATGAGTATCTTGATTGGCATTAATGTGGGCGCGAAGATCGCCATCGCGGTTAGCCCCGTCACGTGGCCTGTTGCCATCTTGTTGGCTGGCGTTGGGGACTTGCTCATTAGCTTGCCTTCCAGCTGCTCCGTCCGATGGCTCTCGAGAAGCATGACTCGAGTGGGCAGATTCTGCAGGTTCAATGTGCGAGCGCCTTCCTCCGGGACGTCTGCCTCTTGAAGCGTGGTGACTTAATGCAGGACCAGTGCTGATGTTCTCACGAGCTGTCTCTAGGAGAGTCAGGACCTGCCTGATTTGTGGTGTTTCAGGCATGGACCTGACGATCTCCGCTGCAACGGAGATGTTCATTGGAGTGTCCTGGAGCACCGGCTGGTCACCAACCATGGCGAAATCCCGTGTAAGGTTTTGGGTTGCGTTTGCCCGTATAGCTGCGTTGATACGCCTTTGCTTGCGCTTGGTGTTCCTTGCTTGTCTTGAGGTTCTCTGTTCCTCGGTGTCTCCATTAGCAGTGTGTTCCTCCTCGGAGATGTCGCCGACCAGCTCGCGATCGTACTGGGTGCCTTGGTCGCCAGAGCCGGCCATGAAGACTTGTCTGCCGGGGTCGGAAGAGGTCGGTTGTAGTAAGGTCGGAGCATTGGAGAAGTTGTCTCCTGTGCTGTCGGAGGAGGTGGTGATGGAAGCCGTCTTGCCGTCCTGGTAGGGTAGTTTTCCAGGATCGTGCGGCTAGCCTTGACTCGTTGTCCCGACAGGTGTCAGTAGGTATCGCGCCAGGCCAATGAACAAGTCCTCCTGGTGTGCTGGTCACGACTAATCCTGACGGGAGGTAGACGAGTGGTTCTTCGAGATCGAAGTCGGTCTTGAAGTGGGCACTGCAGGTTAGGTGTGCAACGTTGTCAGGGTTGTCGCTCAGTAGAACCGTGAAATTGTTGTCTTCGTTGTCCTCTAATGGCTTAGAGGCCGGCTCAGAGTCCTTGCGGCGTTCCACGGTTGGACCATCGACTTTGAATGTGTGTTTGTTGTCCTCCGCGGTGTAGATCTGTTGATATGTAGCCACGGTTTTGGTGACTCCGAGTGGAAATCGATTCGGAGGGTTGTCCGATGGCGTAGCCAGGTCGGAGTTCCCGGCTCCTTCCATAATTCGAAGTGAGTTGTACCCGATCTCGTCTTGAGGAGTCCCGATCGGAGTCGGAGTCGGGGTCGACGTCGAGCTCGAAGTCGTGCGATGTGTCGGAGTCGAGATCAAAATCATTGCCGAAGTAGTCGTCAAAACTTGTGTCTCGATGAGATTGCGGAGCGGCTCCAGTAGAGACGCCATCATCGGGTACGGGCCTGGACGATCCGCAAGGAAACTTGCAAAACCACCCTTGCCATCGGTGACGAAGGTCCATGCACCGATGACGAAAGTCGCACCCTCCTCGATGCCACGGTCTTTGAAGGTTGATCCCATCGCGCCTAATGGTGAGCTTCAGCGAGCTGGCCCCCCTGTGGGCGCCAAGTGTCGACGATTTATGTCGAGCACGTCTGCCTGGGGGTACCCCAGAGAGTAGATTCGTGGGTCTCACCAAGTTCTAGGAACGACAATGCACGAACAACACAAAGATTTAGACAGGTTCGGGCCGCAAATTGTATAATACCCTACGTCCTGTGTGCTTGATTGTATTGCACGTGAGTTGAGTTGTTTTGAGGGGGTCCCTGCTCCGCCTTATATACCCGGGGAGCATAGTTACAAGTCGGTAACATGATCCTAGTCGTATACAACAGGGAGTATTACAACAGGGTACTTTGGGGAGCCTCCTAACAGTACACGACTAGTCTTTCCAATCAACTACGCCGTCTTTCACCATAGCCGATTGGTTTAAAGTAATCGAGTTAAACCTTCCCTATTGAGTAGTTTATTCCCGTGGATGAGTGGCCCTAGGGATCCTGGTCCCACAAACGGAAATGAATATAATGATACTTCTTCGTGTAAACTTGGTCAGATTTATTAAGATGCTTTGACTTAAGAAAAAAGTAGAATGACACTCTTTCTAGGAGAGACGGAATAGCTATTTAAGAATGGATTATAATTTCATCTTTCTAACAGATGTTGTCATATTGTCTAACCATGTTTTCTAGACAAGTGAGTGTCAAGGCCAGATTTGAGCTAAAGTGGCATCTAAATCATGTGACACAAGGGGTTTTGTTCCAGAACTTAGCAATGTAACACCCTAAAAATGCTTGTTTAAAATTTTAGTAATAAATTTGCTTTTATTTAATTTAAATGTTCATATTTATCTAAGGGAAATAAATTATTTCAGAGAAAATAAAATTAAATATAAGGTTAGAAACATTTTTGTTGCATTCATGCCGGCTGCATTGTGTTTTGTTTGTGTGCGGTTCAATTGGAATTTAAATTCTGTTTAAATTCGAATTTGAATCGTCTTGTTTGGAGCCCTAGAAAAGTTGCTACAGCCCGAGTCCATTTTCCCTCCCTCAACTTTCTTCCTCGGTCGAGCTTGCCCCCTCTTTCCTTTCTCTCCGCAGCAGCCCAGCTCGCCCCGCTCCGCTTTCGGCCCAGCTTGGCCCGCTCCGCCTCCCTCCCCTCGCCAGCGCCGCTACCCAGCCTGCCTGCGCTTGTGGCCTAGCGCGCGCACCTGCTCCCTCTGCTCGTCTCGGCCCAGCGTGCAGCCCAGCCAGCCGAGCCGGCCCAGCTCCGCCCCGCAGTCGCTGACCGAGCGGGACCCGCCCGTCGGGTCCGTCCCCGACCTTCGGCCAGGCCGACTCGGCCTTGAGCCGGACTCCGACCAGGGGGGCCTGGCGCGGACGCCAAGGACTCAGGGCCACCTCTGCGCCCGTCCTATTTATAGCGGCTGCCGCCACCTCCCAAAACCCCAGCACCAGCGCCGCCAACCCTAGCCCTAGCAGCCGCCGCCCGAGCTCGCGCCGCCGTCCGGAGTTCGAGCCGCCCGCCGCCGTCGATCTCGCCGCCGGTCGTCGTTCCGCCCCGGCAAGCTGCTCCAGCACCGTCGCGTGGAGGTAAGGGACCTCCCGAGCCCCTTCTCGTCCGTCCCCATGCGTTGTAGTGTCGTCGCCGCGTGCACCGCCGCTGCCCAAGCGGCGCCGCCGCCTTTGCTCGTCGCGTGCCGCCGCCGCCGCGCCGTCGTCACCGTGTCTTCCCCTAGTGAACTCGTCGAGCTGCTCCGCATCTGTAGGTACCCTCTGCGCGTGAAACCGAGCCCCCTAGCGCGATCGCGCGTTCTCACTGGCGAGCCGCCGCCGCCGCCGACACCCCCTCCCCTAGATCGAATCCCAACCGCCCGATCCATTTTCCACGATTCTGATCGAGTCACCCCCCCCCCCCCCCCCGAGTCAAACCAGTCCATACCGGTCAGCGCTGGTAGTTTTGCTAAAGAGCCCCTGGCCTTTTTCGAAATTAACCCGCGGTCCAGATCTATTCAAAACTAATTAGATTTAGGTCCTGAATTTTATGGAAAACCCCCTGTCTTATTTAAAAATAGCACCCGAGGTCCTGCCTTGGTTAATTTGCGATTAAACCCTCCTGTTTTACTATCAAATTATGTTTTAGCCCCTGAGTTTTTGCAAATAAGCCCCTGGAACTTTTAAAACTTTGCCAGCAAGCCCCCGAACCGTAGAAACGCCATAACTTCTCCGTTTTAGCTCCGATTTGAGTGATTTTCGCGCTCACGTGTTCGTAGCGAAGCGTAGATTAGTTTCTAAGCCTTCTTGTGTTCTGTTTTTACTGTTTGGTGTACTTTTCTAATAGAATAATATTGTTTGCATGTACTGGCTTGTGTGGATGCTTGTGTGTTGCTTCGTGAGTCCAGTCGGTGAGCCGTACGCGCTTGAGTTTGAGGGTTACGACGAGCAGGACCAGCAGCAGCAGTTTGAGGAAGGCAAGTATAGCACAGACAATCCTTGCTACCTAAACACACCTCTTACATTATTTACTGCATATGCATGTGTCTAAATTGTTACCCTTTTAAGGTTGTACCTAGCTTTGTTTATCCTATACCTTGATTACCTTGGGTTATTGCATTTGGGTAGAACTATGCTAGGCGTAGCTAATGTCACCTTTGCTTAACTGTTAATCTTGACTTAATGGTTCACTTCAATGTTAATGGTAAAACTTTCTTTTTAGCAACATGGATCAGGGAGCTAGGGCGTACCCTTCGTGCTTGGCCCTAGTGTCTCTCCGTAAGGACTGGTTCTTAAAGCGGCAACCCAGGAACCTGTCGCCACCGCTGGAACTATAATGGCTCTAGTCTTGGACAAGTAGCATGTACGGTTCTAGCATGACAGTAGTTACCGACGGGCCGACGGCGTTATGGGAAGCATGGGTGAGAGTATGGTTTGATCCACCGAGGACGGGGTATCCGTCGGCTATGTCCCCGTGAGGCACAGTCCCGTGTTGGGAGCCACCGTATGGCGGGGGCTCCACACGTTGCGCTATTTATTTTGTTGTTGATATTCTTTGCCGCGCTTGGACGCCATTGACCCCCTCGTGTCGCTACATGAGCGTTAGTCAATCTCGGTGCCTTGGGTCATGCTGCCTAGGTTGTACCATAACGGCTACTGTTTCGTTAGGGTGTCTTGTGAAAAGCCTCGTAGCGTCCCTATGCAGTCACACCTCGGAAGTGTTGATGTGCGGGGTTGGGTGCAAAGCTCCATGAGCTTTTACGCGACTGGTGGGTAAAGGGCGAAACCTCTGCAGAGTGTATAATCTATCATGATAGCCTTGCTCAGGGTCACGAGCGGCCTGGATCCTTTATGATTAGAAGATGCTGTTATTTATTATCGTTTAATGTTCACTTCTACTATATTAATTGGGTTACAATTGGGATTCATGTAAATGTAGTGATTATGATGATGTTAAAATGAAACAACTAAAATTGCTAATGCAGTACAGCCGTGTCAAGCCTTTCTTTTAAGCCTTCATTATCCGTGTTGTACTTGCTAAGTAATACATTTACTTACACTTGCTATTCAACAAAATCCCGGATGGGTAACAGATGGATTAGATGGTACTGCTGCTGTTGAATTTCCTGAGGATCTACCGTTCTACTAGCTGTGCTCAACCAGTCGGTGTCCCCGTGGGTTATCGGCTTCGTTTTCGTTTAGAGAGAATTAATAATAAGACTTCCGCTATTTTATTCATTTATTTGAGTCAAACTCTGATGTAAAACCATTTATTTTATTTGAGCAATGTATTTTGTTATCATATTTGTTCGCTATATGTGTAATGACTTCCTGGGAACACATATGGCCGCATTTCAGGTTTCTGTGTAAATCTGGGTGTGACAAGCAACAAGCCATTTTAAGTGCACAATGGCTGAATGCTTTCTATTATGTAACACCCATATGTCTAATCATAACCCTTCCTGGTTGAAGCACCTTTAATTTCTAACATTTTAGTAAATGACACTTGTGTCATGCCTCCTTTGGTACACTTTAACACTCATTTTGGTGCATAGCCAATGAGGTGGGTGCCAAACGTAGCCTAGGGGCCGGAATGCTTGGTCAACCAAGGAGCTTGTGAGTTTGCCGCAGTCAGTGAGTTGGCGTGCAATGTTTTTACTTAATGATGCATGAATTGTTCAACAATGCTATCCCAAAGCGTCGCTATAGCCCTAGCTCCGGCTTGAGATGAAGCCCAGCTGTGGAGCATGGTAGGAGCAATGGAGCTCACCTTCCTCGGTGCCAGGGGATGGGGTTAAACCCTATTCTAGTGGTCAGGTATTTCCTTTGTTTTAAAAGGCAATTAGGCTCTTTGTGTGTGTGAGAGAGAGAGAGAGTCAGTTTGTGTATGACTCTTTTTTCTTCTATTAATAAAATTATAGAACACGCCAACACACTCGAAGATCGATCGAACGCGTAGCACGGCCGTCACCACGGCCAATACCCGGCCTCCCTCGGGCAAACCGGTCTGACCGGTTTGTAGAACCGGTCTGACCGCTTTCTGTCAGGAAGTCGTGAAGACCTAGAAACCCAAGCTCGGGAGGGTCCCCATCGGAGCTCGAGCAATCTAGGGTTGCTCTAGGGTCGGCAGGCCACCTAGAACGCCCTTGAACGCCGTAGAGACGAGCAAAGAACAGAATATGGGGGTTGGAAAAGATTAGGGTTTGAGAGATAAAAAGTAAAGGATAAATGTGTTTGATTCGATTGGAATACCTCAATCGGCCTTCTAGCCTTTATATTTATAGGCCGGGGAAGTCTTACCCCTTTCGAATAGGTTACAATATGGGATTAAACTCGGAATCCTAATCCTACTCGAATTACAGAACCAAACCGGTCTGACCGGTTTGACAAACCGGTCAGACCGGTTTGGCTGGGCCAAAGCAAATTTTGAGTGTCAACACATGCCCCTCTGCATTTTTAGTGAACTTGAGAACTAAAAAGCAAGTAATTACAATTCAGGAGCTAAAATTTATGCTAAGGGCGATATCAACAATATACCGGCCATTGGTCTTCGTGCGTCTTGCCAAACACTTGGATAGAATTTCTTCAAGTATCTTCCGTTGATAGCTTTAGGCAAATGATCTCCCTTCAGTGTCTCTAACATGTAAGAATTCCCAAAAATGACTTTGACAACTCTATAGGGTCCTTCCCAACTTGGTGACCATTTACCAAACTTGTTGCTTTTCATCCCAATAGGCAAGATCATCTTCCAAACAAGCTCACCAATCTGAAAATATTTTCCTCGTACTTTCTTGTTGTAAGCTTTAGCAACCCGAAGCTTATCTTTCTCAATCTCCTTCAAAGCTTTCAGTCGTTTGTCGGTTACCTCATCAATATTGTCCAACATCAAATTGTGGTAATCGACAGCATTAAGGTCATTTTGTTTAGCCAATCTATAAGCGTCCAGATTTACCTCAACGGGCAAAACGGCCTCTTGACCATACACAAGCTCAAAAGGAGTAACTTTAGTAGCACCATGTCTAGATATACGATGAGCCCACAATGCTTCGGATAAAACTTCATGCCATCTCTTAGGACTTTCTTCTATCTTTTTCTTTATTAATTTGATCAAAATTTTATTACTTGACTCGGCTTGTCCATTAGCCTGAGCGTAATATGGAGATGAATTGAGCAACTTAATTCTATAGGATTCGGCGAATTCACGTACCTCTTTAGACATAAACGAAGTTCCTTGATCCGTTGTTAAAGTTTGAGGAATACCGAATCTATGAATAATATTTTGCGTAATAAATTCAATCACCTCTCGATGTGTCATATTCTTCAAGGGAATCGCTTCGGTCCACTTAGTGAAATAATCCGTAGCAACCAACACGAAACGATGTCCTTTTGATGATGGAGGATTAATCTGTCCAATAAAATCCAATCCCCAACCTCGGAACGGCCATGGCTTAATAATAGGATGCATCAATGCAGCAGGAACAAGTTGCAAATTTCCGAACTTCTGACATTCCTCACATCCTTTGTAATATTTGAAACAATCCGCCATCATAGTAGGCCAATAGAAACCGGCTCGTCTAAGTAACCACCTCATCTTTGGAGCCGATTGATGTGTACCACAAATACCTTCATGGACCTCACCCATGGCAACTTTGGCCTGATCCAAATTAAGACATTTCAACAGTAAATCTTCGGCGTTTCGACGATAGAGCTCATCGTCAAGCAAAACGTATTTAAACGATATTCGCCGAATATTTCTTTCTACACCACGACCAGGATCTCTCAAATAAGTAATAATAGGCACCCTCCAATCCTGATCTTCAACTTTGGATTGATTAGCATCATCCAAAGGATTTTTGCTTCTGTCAGGGGACGAAGCGGTCAGACCGGTTTCAAAACCGGTCAGACCGGTTCTGGCAGTCAGACCGGTCTGACCGGTTTCTGAAACCGGTGTGACCGGTTCGTCCAGAACCAGAACCTCGGCTTTTGTTTGCATCGGTTTTTGGAGATAGAAATACTTCTTTGCAACCATATAACCAGATGCTTTCTGAGCCAGAGTATTTGCCTTGTCATTCTCTTCTCTTGGAATATGTTTGATAGTAAATTCATCAAAAGAAGAAATGATATCAAGACATCTATCAAGATATGCATTTAACGAACCATTATAACATTGGCATACCTTTGACACTTGTTGTACCACCAGGAGCGAATCACCAAAAGCCTCAACATGTTTTATTCCCATGTCTTGCAAAAATTCCAAGCCAAATAGAAGAGCTTCATATTCAACTTGATTATTGGTTCGCTTTTCTTCCAATCAGTTTGAAAACTCAAAGACGGCACCACTTGGAGAGGTCAAAACAGCACCAATTCCTTGCCCATCATTGCAAACCGATCCATCAAAGTATAACTTCCACGGTGTACAAGCAACATAGTCGACATCGAAGTTGTTTGTATCATTTATCCAATGTTTAACAATAAAATCAGCTACAATTTGGCCTTTCATTGATTTTAAGGGTTCACAAGCCAAATCATACTCAACTAAAGCATAAGCCCATTTACCGACTCTTCCACTAGAAATCGGCTTTTGCAACATATGTTTAATTACATCGGTTTGGCACAACACGATGCAAGTGCTTGTTTCTGCATCGATGAGCCGTCGGCTTACATAAGCAATCACATACTCCTTGTTACCGATTTCTTGAGTCAAAACAGCCCCAATAGTTCTATCTTCAGCCGCCACATAAAGTCTGAATGGTACTCCTCGCTTAGACGCCCTAAGCATCGGTGGTGAAGACAAGTACTCTTTGATCTTCTCAAAAGCTTCTTGCTGTTTTGCCCCCCAGGTAAAATCGGCTTCATCTTTTAACCGAAGTAAAGGAGTAAAAGCATCAACCTTTCCAGACAAGTTAATTATAAATCTTCTCAAGAAATTTACCTTGTCTAGAAACTTTTGCAAATCTTTCTTGCAAGTAGGAGCTTCGACTTTCTTCATAGCTTCAATTCTCTTGGGATCAACTTCTATGCCGTTCTCATGAATAATAAATCCCAAAAACTTCCCAGCCGAAACACCAAAAGCACATTTGAGTGGATTCATCTTCAAGCCATACCGTCGCATCCTCTCAAGAGCAAGTTTTAAATCGGCTAAATGAGAATCTAAGCCATCCGATTTAACTACGATATCATCAATATACACTTCTACAATAACTCCAAGTAAATCATGAAAGATTAAATTCATAGCCCTTTGATAAGTTGCACCGGCATTCTTTAATCCAAAAGTCATAACCACCCACTCAAATAAACCAATAAATCCCGGACATTGAAAGGCTGTTTTGTGCATATCCTCTTCGGCCATGAAGATTTGATTATATCCAGCATTACCATCAAGGAAACTAACAACACGATGCCCAGAAGCTTCATTGATTAAGACATCGGCTATAGGCATAGGATATGAATCTTTCGGAGTGGCTTTATTAAGATCTCTAAAATCAATGCAAACTCTAAGTTTTCCCGAATCTTTCTTTTCAACGGGAACAATATTAGAAATCCACTCCGCATACCGACAAGTCCGAATAAAACCAGCATCTAGCAAACGATTAACTTCTTTTATTCGGTCATAAATAGCGGGATTAAAACGTCTAGCCGATTGTTTAAAAGGTCTAAAACCGGCTTTTATAGGTAAACGATGTTCAACTAAATCACGACTCAAACCCGGCATCTCACGGTACTCCCAAGCAAAACAATCGACATACTCTTTCAACAAATTTATTAACTCGGCTTTAAACTCAGCCGATAAATTTTTGTTTACAAAAGTCGGCCTAGGAATAGTACCATCACCAATATCTATTTTTTCTAAAGGGTCGGCTGACGTGAAACCCTGACCCAACTTATCCATATCACCAAGATCTTCAATGGCTTCGAACATACCGGCCGAATGAGCTCGATGATGATCAATTCGGTCTTGAAGCCACTGTCCAGACGTAAACCGGACTGACCGGTTCCCAGAAGCGGTCTGACCGGTTTGGCTTGATCGGCACTGTTCAGGTTTAAACCGGTCTGACCGGTTTCCAGAAGCGGTCTGACCGGTTTGTCTCTGTTGATTTGTTTGCTCCATTAATTACAGCAAGTAATTCAACCGATTCTCCATCGGCTTTAATGTAGCAGCAACAAAACCATCCTTGGTGCAACTGATCAGCTCATAGTCGGTCAAATCCATGCCCGACAAACATTTGACTTTCCCATTTGCACTAAGAGAATCAGAATCGGCCGTTGCAACAAAGGAAGAAGTGTCACCATGGACAACTTCAACTTCATCGCCGATCCATTGAATAAGATATTGATGCAAGGTAGACGGAATACATTTATTTGCATGAATCCAATCTCTACCAAGAATTAAACTGAAGTTACCTTGCACTTCGGAGACGAAGAAAGCCGTAGCAATAGTCTTGCTCCCGATGGTCAACTCCATAGAAGCCACCCCCTTGGCACCAATGGGATCACCTCCACCAACTCCACTGACCGTCATGTTCGTCTTGATTAATTCTTCATCTTTTCCGCCAATCTTCTTATAGAGAGAGTATGGCATGAGATTTACAATAGCTCCACCATCAACCAACATACGAGAAATTGGCTTCCCGTTGATGTGCCCTCTCATATATAAAGCCTTGAGATGATTCTCTGATTCACTAGGCTTCTGAAAAACAGCATCTCGAGGCCCAAGTTGAAGATGAGAAATTTCCTCCTCCGGCACCACATAATAATCAGAAGATAGATAAACAACATTAATTTCCATGTTGTCACGCTCTGGAGAAGGCTCAAAATCAACCAATTCTTCATCTTCAACCACTAGAGGAATTGGCGGAGTAGTATTGATGGCTGAAGTAATCTCAGTTCCCGCTTCTGTCGTAAAACCGGTCTGACCGGTTCCAGAAACCGGTCTGACCGCTTCTGCAGCGGTGGGCTGATCAAAACCGGTTTGACCGGATTCAGCAACCGGTCTGACCGGTTGTGCTGCTGATTGCACAACGGGCTTAGCTTGTCAGATCTTGGTCTGAGGGATCATAGGCCTGTAATTGTTGAAGTATTCATCCCTCAGTTTCTCAGCTTCCTGTTCCCTTTTTTCTTTGTTCCGCAAGCGTTGTAACTTCCGCTTTTGTGTACGAGTCAAACCGGAAGGACACCACCTTGGTTGAAAGACCTTCTTTACGCCCTTGCTACTGCTAGCCTCACGATCATTAGCCATGACCGGCTTTTTTACTGGAACAGGAGCCGAATCTCCAATGACTATCCGTTTTCTGCCCAAATCTTGCATAGCCACTGGAATACTGCCAATTGTTACAATCCCACTGGTTTTGGCTTGCACATCCTCCTTTTTCTCCTTGACACGGTATTCTTGCTTAGGAGGAGCTTGGAACCTTTGCTCAGACCGAAACCGGTCTGACCGGTTTATAAAACCGGTCTGACCGCTTTTCGGAGCAGTCGAAGGACCTGATTGGTATGAGCCCAATCGGTCATGTACTGAAGTCCCAGTAACATCACCACGGCGCTTATAAACTGTAGAGTTGATCCAACGCTGCGGTGACCTCTGTCTCTTTTTTGTTGGCCGAACAACTTGAACGGCCTTTGTGTACTTGTTCATGAGCTGAGAGAAAGTAGGTCCTTGCTTCAGAACCCTTCCTTGAACCTTTGGCTCATTAAACTTCCAAGTACCCACTTCCGGGCGCTTGGGCTTGAAAGTCCTTGGACGGTCTGGAGACAAACCGGTCTGACCGGTTTGGGAAACCGGTCAGACCGGTTTCGCCTGACTAGCGAACCGATTCTCTTCCAAGGAACTTCCTTGCCCCCCGAGCCTTGATGTGTTAATTGTAATCTTCAGAGACTCTTTTCCATCCAGAGTCTTCCCAATCATCACTGTTCTGACCGGAATTTTGTCATCAACTTTTCCGGCCTTGGGTCTCCAATCACCACATTCTTACCCTTAGCTCCATCGGCTTGTTCGGGCCGAATCAACACCTTAGTATTCAAATCCAAGGTATGAACAGGGAAAGGAGCCTTATCAACTTGCATTTCGGCTAGCACTAATCGACCTTCATTAAGGGCCGATTGTACCTGTCGTCGAAAAACATTGAAAATCGTTGGTCGCATGAGAAAAAGAATTATGCCACTTACAATATGCACGATTTTTTAATTGATCGGCTGGTGGAATTGCATGAGAAAGTTTAACAAAGCCATTCTTAAGCAATTCATCAAAAACACGATCACATTTGGCTACATCAAAAGTAAACTTAATTTCTTCTTGCCGATTTTTCTGAATCGGCTTCAATGAGGGACAAGAACCAGGTTTACTCTTTGACGACCAAACAAATTCAGCAGCATAAATTTCTTTCTCATCGTCCGAACTATCAGAATCATTATCAACAATATGCACATTCGAACGATGAGGTTTAGCAGATTCTTTTGAATTTTTAAACTTAAGTTCTAGACTCATAGCCTTCATTTGCAAGTGATTAATAGTAAGGAAATCAGAACCCTCTAGCTTTTCCTTGAAATGAGACCGTAAGCCCGCAAAAGCTAAATCTGCTAAATCCTTTTGAGAAACAGTTATGTTAAAACATCAGTTCTTAACATCTTTAAATCTTTTGAAGTAATCAAGAACCGATTTCTCTCGGCTTTGCCTAACCGATGTTAAATCAGACAATTTAGCTTCGTTTTCTCCGCTAAAGAAATGATCATGAAATTTGCGCTCCAATTGAGTCCAATTTTGAATAGAATTAGGAGCAAGCGAAGAAAACCATGAAAAAGCAGTTCCAGTTAAAGATAATGAGAACAACCGTATACGCAATGCTTCATAAAATGATGCCTCTCCTAATTGCAAGATATATTGACTAATATGTTCCCAAGGAGTTCTATTATCTTCGCCACTGAATTTAATAAAATCAGGAACACGCCAACCATTAGGATAAGCAACTAAATCAAATTCAGGCGGATATGGATTTTGATATAAGCGTGAATTACCCAATTCAAGCCCGAGTTTTGCTCTAAGTGTATTAGCTATATCTTCTTTAAACTTAGCTAACTCAGCTTGATAATTCCCATCACCTCTATTTTGTGGAAAACGAGGAACATTATACGCCGCACTTTGAGAAGTATTCGGAATCGGCCCGTGAGACGCGCCAGATCTGTGGGGTATACTTCCCACAACCGTAGTGCATGGAGTAGTGTAAACAGGACCAGAAGCAACCGTACTAGATAAAACCATCGCACCCGGTGCCCCTGTACCCATGGAACCGGTCTGACCGCCAGAGGGGGCCAAACCGGTCTGACCGGTTGTGAAAACCGGTCTGACCGGTTCGTGGACCGAACCAGGGTGAGATGATTGTCCCGCATAGAAATTCATCGACATGCCTAAATTAGGATCTAAAATATTTTCTGGCACGCCTGATGAGCTAGGAGTTGAGTTAGGTAATTCATTAGATTCTACGTTATTTTTACCTTTATCAGAATTACCCGACATACTAGCAATCAACTCACTAGTAGCAGTTTGTGCAACAAGCAATTTATCATCCATCATGCGAGTAATTTGCTGCATCAAATCAGAGGATTCGCCAGTTACCTTTGGAAGTTCTTCAACTTGGTCGTTTGCCAGCTTGAAAGCCGGTATAACGAATTCCTCCACTCTCTTGACAAGACCACCGCGATCTTTTTTGAAGCCCTTCAAGAATTGCGTCCTGAAGTGCTCCTCCGCAATCAGGTACCGCTTCCGCTCCTCGTCCGTGAGCTCTTCCGTCATCGCGGTGATGATGTTGTCTTTGTCAAGGTCGCACGTTGATCCAGACATAATTGGAGTAGATTGAATTGGTCTTGAAACCAGATTAATCTTTCCCCAGCGGAGTCGCCAAAAAGTATGTTGACACGAGAACGCGCCAACACACTCGAAGATCGATCGAACGCGCAGCACGGCCGTCACCACGGCCAATACCTGGCCTCCCTCGGGCAAACCGGTCTGACCGGTTTGTAGAACCGGTCTGACCGATTTCTGTCAGGAAGTCGTGAAGACCTAGAAACCCAAGCTCGGGAGGGACCCCGTCGGAGCTCGAGCAATCTAGGGTTGCTCTAGGGTCGGCAGGCCACCTAGAACGCCCTTGAACGCCGTAGAGACGAGCAAAGAACAGAATATGGGGGTTGGAAAAGATTAGGGTTTGAGAGATAAAAAGTAAAGGATAAATGTGTTTGATTCGATTGGAATACCTCAATCGGCCTTCTAGCCTTTATATTTATAGGCCGGGGAAGTCTTACCCCTTTCGAATAGGTTACAATATGGGATTAAACTCGGAATCCTAATCCTACTCGAATTACAGAACCAAACCGGTCTGACCGGTTTGGCCGGGCCAAAGCCAATTTTGAGTGTCAACACTCACCTTCCTCGGTGCCAGGGGATGGGGTTAAACCCTATTCTAGTGGTCAGGTATTTCCTTTGTTTTAAAAGGCAATTAGGCTCTTTGTGTGTGTGAGAGAGAGAGTCAGTTTGTGTATGACTCTTTTTTCTTCTATTAATATAATTATATACAGCTCTCCTACGTGTTCAAGATATAAAATGCAGGCTTTATTCAAGGTCTACATGTAGGAACCAAAAGCGATATGGTTAGTCCATTGTCCAACATCCACACATGAGAAAATCCCATCCATATTCAAAATGCAAAATCAATAGAAATATATATAGCGTCCCACATTTGTGTATGCTATAGGCATCTTTTGATCTAGCAAAATAAATTCAAATGCCATCTAGATTATTATTATTAAACCTTTTTGAAGCTGCAATTCCTACTGCATTTGTGCTTTCTTAGACATAAGTATCAGATGAAACCGATTCTAAGCTACTATAGTCCACATTGCTAAACAAAATTTTAAATTAACCTTAACCTCTTTCAGGTTTCATTATGGATTAACCACCCATGGTGGCCATTGACCGATGTCTGTGCCGCTGGCTGTGGCACACTATCCCAAAACAATGCCGCTATCTAATCTTGCCATATAGGCTATCTATCTATCTATATATCTATATCTTCATTAGTTTATCTGTAAATCTATCTATCTCTGGTGTGGCATATGACACGTGACTGACCAAACACTGGTTCAATAACAAATTAAATGCCACTAGTTTTGAGAACTCTATATAAAGCATCCTTTCCTTATCGGCATAGAATAAGAAAGACAAGTACTAGAACTAAGTCGAATCATTCTAACAAGGAGACTATCTGGTATGTATTTTTCATAGACAGATAAACATCGATTCTTCTTTCTAAACTATTGCAACAAACTTTGTATAATTTTTGGCTTTGAGTTCTTGAAAAAGAACATGATGTTTGGGGTCTTCCTCACCATTAAAATGTATGTCATGTAGGAAAGATTATTTCATGTATGTGCCTTTGAGTTTTTTTCCTCCCTTTTTCCTATTATATGCCCCCTATATGCATGTTGAAAAGGAATTATGCATGGAGGAACCAGTAATGTATAAATTTTCTCGCTCTGATGCTTTTATGTGATCTTTAAGTGCTATATGATGATCAGGAAGAATACACAATGATGCAGCTTCAATTACAGCTCGGGATACTCATTTATCTTGTTATTGGTTTACAAAATTGCGATTCATTAACTTTATTTAAAGAGAGAAGATACCATTATGCACTTTCTTTCATGTTTTTATTCATGTCCATTTTTAAGTTGGAAATGATATTATTAAGAAATGGTAAACCTTACACCATTGTTTTTGTAATTTGAATACTATTATGAATGGTTTAATCAATGATGTGCATCTAAAAGAAGTATTTTAGCATCATTTATTGTCATCTGGTTCCTGTCCACGTAAGATCCAGACAAGTCACGTGTACTACATCTGGGTCCATAAAAGAATGCAATTCTATCATTTTTTATGAAAACCAATAAATATGTAAAAAGACGCATGCACCCTTACTAACTCCAAAGTGCATGGATGCTTCGCTTGTGGGCGAGAGAAAAGAAAGGAAGCGCAACATTTTTTTGTGTTTTTTCTCTCTCGTTTCTTCTCGAGGATTACCGTCATAATTTTTTAACGAATCACCAACCGTCGGTGGGTCCCACACTAACTGGTTGGCAGACTGAAGTTGCGTTCTTTCCTGGACAAGTTTTAAATCCTAGACTTGCATGTTTTTATGGACAGAGTGAGTATGTTACATAGTAGGACCAGTTTGGCAAGCATTCTGTTTCTCAAATGAATGATTACTGGTTTCTGAGAAACTGAGAAGCTTGTTTGTCTGGTTTTTGGTAGAAATTAAGAAATATTTTTAGTTTTGTCTCTGCAACTGCCTTTATTAGTAAGCAGAGATGCTCATAACTGCACTTGCTAGGGGTCACCCAACCTATCTATTGGAGATACTTCTAGAATTCTTACCTAAACCATTCCTATTCTTCTTCACAAAGCTTAATTTGCCATTTATAATATGTTGAGATTTTTTTCTTTGTGATAGTTCTAATCTATTGATTTAATTAGCTCCACAGAGGCCGATCCTTTGTAAGAACATCAACCAAATGGCCAGGGACTCAGGAATTCCATCAAAGCAAATGAAGATTTGGATGGCGAACAAGCGAGCTCAGAATAAGGTCACAAGTCAGACAACACCAAACACTGAAACTTATTCGTAATTTTATTATTCTGGTGTCTTAAATATTCTTAAGATATCAGAGTTTTAGACATCACAATAATATATGTGTTTGAATTGGCTAAGGTACATATTTATAAGAATTTAACAAGATAGATCTTCCATAGTTCACTGAATTTCAGTCTAACAATCAAATTAATCTTGGTAATGATTACCTTGCAACTATGAGCCCCTTTGATTAGGCTCTGGCTTCACTGGCTTCTAGTTAATTTGGAGGAGCCGTTTTTGCTACAACAAGGAATATTCCTTGGAACCCGGAACCATTTTGCGAGAACCCTCCTGAACAGTCCAGGAACCTTAGAAACAAATGGTGCTACTGAAACACAAAATTTTGAAATAAAATTTGCATATATTTATTTTGCAGAGTTAACTTGGGTTTGGCCCAAGGATATTACAGTATATTATCTCAACACAATGACTTGACTACACATTTTCATATACATGCACACAATCCATGTACAGGCACCTAGTTTCTTATTTACACTAAATGGGACTAACTCAATATAAAAAAAAGTACCTGGAAACCCAACGGGGCTGAAAATTAGACCAATATGTACAGAGGTGCAGACTCCAATAAAAATGTTACTCTAGGGTACACTAATGACAAAGATATATAGGATGCAAAGTATTTCTGATAGCAATCTACATCATAAAAGCAGTTCTGAGATGTTCACACAATTATCCAGTACATTTTCTTTGGAAGTTATTTCTTAGACAAACATGCAGTTCCTAAAGGAAATATATCACCTATGCTTTAATGACTGCACTAGGAACAAGTATATTTAGATATTTGTATAAATTAAAATATCTGGTGCTCACAAGTTCTATATAATGCAAAGCATAAGTTGATAAAACCATTATGTTCATCACAGAAGCAGATCGTCAGGGAAGAGAATGCAAGGCTGAGGCTTGAGAATGAAAAGCTGAGGGAAGAGAACCGCGAAATGATGCAGAGAAGGAAAGTATGTGGCATTTGCGTGTTAAAGGCAGAGAATGCTCGCCTTAGAGCTGAGGTTTGTAAAAGTAATTCCAGACTTATATCAGTAAAAGAATCGTAACCACTTGCTAAGGTAGAGTTTTAAGCTAAAAGGAAAATGACAGTTAGCAACGTTACAAAGATGTGATGCCTTGAAGTCTCATGTTGCAACAAATGTATAGTTCACCTGCCAATGTGTAGCTCACAACTTGCAGCCCAATCTTTTTTTAGGGCAATTGCAGTCCAATCTGTTCATGTTATTCACCTCAGTATTCCTTGCATCAGAGTTGAGCCAACAAACACTTTTTAACTCATTTGTTATTGATCATTCTTCCTGCAGCTTGAACGCCTAGCCGCAATTGCTGCGATGCACAAGAAAATAGCAAATCCTAAAGAAGAGCTTGGGTCTTCCTCGTCAGCATTCCAGACTCCACCAGCTACTAGTGCAATTGGGTCCCAGCCAGACCCAGGAGCATCTGTGCACAAAGATGAACCGCCATCCATGTAGGCCATGGTCACAGCGGCTTAATGTTCTCCTCTGGAGCCCTTTCAGTATTTCCACCATCTATTTCCACCATCTTTGAAGCATGACAATGCTAAACTGAACAAGATTAGGAAGCACCAGCTAGAGCACTAGAAGAGATCAACAAGCCCCATTGAAGCTTTCAAAAAATGTCATTTCATATAGGGAATGTCTTTGGAAAAATTAATGAAAATTTCATTCAACTTCAGTATAGGATGCTATTGCATCTAGTTTGTATGTCATATATATGGACCTAAACACAGATGTGTGTTACTGCTCAAGAAGGTTTGGTTTATATATAATAATTATATTTAAGATATGTTTGCCTTGCCTCGCATTGCATTTATCCTGTCACTTAAACATGATGTTTAATGCCTTCCGTTTATCAATGAATGTTGCTACTGCTAAGTTATTTTAGTTTGTATGACTTCAGAAGTTAAGATAATGTTTTCAGGCTTTCAGATACTTGTGTTGCTGCCATATACCATCCTTTCAATTATAGAAACCAAGCAAAGCTACCACCTGAGCATTTCTTGTTACGTGGAACCTCTAAACAACCTGAAGAACTTCTATTGCTCCAGAAGGATATGAAAGCAGGTACATTGGTTGACAATCATATTACAACACCAAGCTGCTCTCATGCACTTGAGGTTGGATTGTTGGACTGGTGAACTCGATTCACATATCGACACACCGTTAGTTTTTTCATGGTCAGTGATGCCACATGTGATGACATAAATTAAGATTTATACCTTACATGGGCGAGACCAAGTTTTTTGAGGCATTGCTGCATCGTGTGGCATTGGGGGGGGGGGGGGGGGGGGGGGGGGGGGGTTCACATGGACGCCTTCTAGGCCATGCACCGAGGCGTAGGCGTTGTGGCTAAAACCTTGTGCTGTCCTGTGGCGCTGGCGCCAGGAGTACACCTTGATGACGCCTCATAAACCATGTGTGAGACTCTGTCTCGTAGGACCATTTGGCTGGGGTCAGACAAGCAGGAAGTAAGATGGTTAACACTTAGCATAAGGCATGTGTTCTCAGGAAGATTGAGATCCTTGCCTAAAGTTCTGCTAGGTGTTTTGGCTATGCTGTCTATCTACACAGCAGCTCCTCCTTTAGGATCTACAAAACCCAGTAGCATTCAGAGCCTCAGCTGTAACAAACTTAGTGTGTAGACAGTGCTAGTTATCGAACTGGACCTCAGGATCGCGAACCATCCATAAGAAAGAAGCAAATTATCTAAATATGATATATGTAACTCAGTTTGACGAGAGCAAACCATCACTCAAGTATTAATGAGCTCCCCAGTCATTTCTGTACTTTTGTTTGGTTAATTCAATGACCTTGGCGCTACATAAATATATCAGAGACTTGAGTCATCAAAATCTTACATTAGAGAATATTGGTGTTGCTAATAATAACAACCCTACAGGCTGCAGTCATACTGCTTATCATGTCTCAGAGGATGAAGAGCAAAGGACCAAAAGCAGTACCTCTGTATTTTTCTTGGCAAATAAAAACCTTGAGATAGCTAAAAACAACATAACAGATATACAGGGGAATTACTTTTAAGTTTATGCTTCCTCTTTCTGGCATCTAAATGAAATATAGCATATACATAAAAAAAACTCAGACCCATGGGGGAGACTCCCCTTGGGCTTTGTTCTAAGAATGTGCCGCACTTTGAACCCAGGTAGGAAGGGAGTTTCCATGACTCACAGAGTTTCAACGCTCTAAACTGATCCACCATGAGAAGCTCGGCATGTAGCACAATTGAAGCTGATGGCATCTTCTATCCAAAAGATTGCCTTGTTCTTCCATTCAAATGATATGTCCTAACTCCTAATATCTGGAACCGAGTTACCTTTCAACTTCAGAGCACAATCAGATTCAGCAAGTTATGAATCTAAAATTTATCAGGGGAGATGTTTTAAGTTTCAAATTTCTTATCCTCCATATCCAGAATCCCAATAAACAGTTACTGCAGATTGAAAGCTAAATATATAGGAATGGGAAGACATCACTCAAAATGTTTCAATGAACTCAACTGTCACACAAGATCCTTACTTTTCCTGTGGGCAAAACTACAAATTGATATATACAACAGTTGCCTTGAGTGTGTAATCCAATGAAACAAAATAAATATGGTATGCAGTGAATTCTAGCAAGAACCTTCCACTAATGGGCTAAGATCATGTTTGATTTGGAGACGCCAGAGCAGCGTCCTCATTTGCATGAATAAAAGATCGAAAACCAGAGGGGCTGAACAGCTGACCTGAGCCACTGCTGCTAGCTGACCTCTCAATCTCAGCAAGGTTTGCAACAACAGGGATTGGCCTCTCTGGAATAATTAACAGACTTGGTGCAGAATCAGCCTCAAGTATCTTCAGCGCTTGCTCCATTGTCGGTCTTGCATGCAACTGGGGATGTGTGCAGAGTGCACCAACAAGGACATACTTCTCCATAACCTCAGTTGGACCAGGCTCGACCATTCCTTCCTGGATCACCTCCACTGTTTTTCCCCTCCGCACCAAAGACCAAGCCCAATCAGTGAGCACAAAGCTCTGGGCCTCGCCCAGAGAAATGAACGCCCTCTTTCCACTCAGAAGCTCAAGAAGCACGACTCCGAAGCTATAAACATCACTCTTCTCAGTCAATTGGCCATATAGCGCATACTCTGGGGCAACATAACCCAGTGTTCCGGCAACTCTTGTGCTCACATGTGTCATTCCTTCAGGCGCAAACTTGGCCAGTCCGAAATCAGCCACCTTGGCCTCAAAGTCATCATCAAGTAAGATATTGCTGGCTTTGATATCCCTGTGAATAATGGCCGGCTGCGCACCTCGGTGCAAGTAGGCCAGGCCCCTTGCCATCCCGACAGCAATCCTCTGCCTCACCGGCCACGCCATCTGGCACTCTCCGGAACCGAACAAATGGTCATGGAGGCTGCCATTATGCATGAGGTCACAGACGATCATCCGCTGGTGTCCCTCCCTCTGTGTGGTGGCGATGCAGTACCCGCGGAGCGCCACCAGGTTGACATGACGCACGCTGGCCACAACCTCCACCTCATGCGCAAAGGCGGCGTCCCCGGCTGCAGAGCAGTTCTTGAATCGCTTGACCGCCACCTCAGCTCCGTCACGCAGGACCCCCTTGTAGACATTCCCAAAGCCGCCGCGGCCGATGATGCTGTCCCTGGAGAAGCCACCCGTGGCGGCCTTGATCTCGTCATAGGTGAACTTGACAAGAGTGGTGCTGGCGCTGATGGACTCCATGGCTTGCGAGCGCTTGCTCCTGCTGTCCGCCGCCAGGGCAGCGGCTGCCGCCCGCGCCCGCCTCCGCCTCACGATGAAGCAGGATCCCACGGCGGCGGCGAGGAGGAGCAAGGCCGCGAGGGAGCCGAACGCGACGCCGTAGACCCAGGGGGCGGCGCCGGAGCTCTGGGATTGAGGAGGGTTGGCCTTGAGCAGGTAGAGGCAGTAGGCCGTGGCCGGATCGGCGGGCCCGCGCGGGCTTGCCATGGCGCCGGCGTAGATGGCCGGGTATTGGACGCACCCGGTGACGCTGTTGTTCCCGGCGCTGGGGGATCCGGGCAGGAGGTACGCCGCGGCGGCCTTGCTAAGCGCGGTGGTGCAGGCGGTGCAGTCGGGGACGGCGGAGAGGTCGCGGTCGCAGCTGGCGGCGATGTCCTGGCGCGAGGCGGAGGGGACGCGCGAGTCGAAGTCGGCGAGCGTGGAGACGTTGCCGCAGCCGGGGGAGGCGAGGACGGCGTCGAGGCCCGAGAGGCCGCAGGCCGAGTCCGGGAGCGGGTAGGGGAGCGCGGCGCGGAGGGGGGACAGGCAGGAGGAGGCGCCGGCGGGGAGCACGAAGGAGGAGGTGGCGGCGAGGTGGATCGAGAGGAGGAGGGTGACGGACTGCGTGGCGAGCCCGCAGCGGGAGGCGTCGTCGGAGGGCAGCGGCGGCGCGAGGAAGGGGCCGAGCGCGGTGAAGTTGAGCGCGCATTGCGGCGGCGCGGGGGAGGGGGCGGCCGGCTGGGAGCAGAGCGGAATGGGGCGGAGGAGGAGGGCGGCAAGGAGGAGAAGCAGGAGGAGATGGGGGCGGGACATCGGAGGCGGAGAGGGAGGCGGATAGGGGAAGAGTGGGTGTGGGCGGGGTGGGTGGAGGTGGAGTGATGGAGAGGGAGGTCAAGGGGGGTTGGGGGCGGTGATTGGGATGGACATGGACAGTAGCTAGCAGAGCAGGAACAGCCGCCTTCGAGGCAGCACAGCAGGAACAGCAGGGGGAGGAGGAGGAGGAGGAGGTGCCGGCGGGCGGCGGCCAGGGGAGAAGGGAGGAGGAGAAAGGTGGGTCCCACGGTGTGCTGGATAAGCTGTGCAACCACGCGAGGGGCGACTAGTCAAAGGATGTTTTGGAGGGGAAGACCCCCGTTTATTTGTTTCGAAAAAGTTATATTATCACGAGTTTTAGTTAGAAGTTTGGAAAAGTCAACCAAATCTCGAAGCTTGTTGCTCACCCAGAATGGAATTTACTATTTACTGCAAGCACACATTTGTCGTCTTCTACTTATAAAAACAGCTGAAATGAAATTACTGATTTTTATGGAATCATCATGCGTGTTGTGATAAGTTACATTGGTTGAGCAAAAGGTGCTTCGTCTAGACATCAAACCGTGGAACATTCTCTGATTTTTATGGAATTGTATATTCTTTTGCTCCTACCTAAACATTTTTAACACATAGTTGTTTCAAAACTACTACATTGAGCTATAATACACACCTGGTGGCTGGTGCTGATTTGTTCTGAGAAAAAAGTACTGCTAGCTGATGGTTGGTGGCTGATTTGTTTGAGAGAAAAGTATTGTTGGCTGGAGGCTGATAAGCCAAACGAACAGGACACGTAAGAGCAGTCCTAACCTCCACCTTAGCTAGTTTTCATAATATTAAATATAATAATATCATGTAAATAAAACCTAAAGTGGTAGGAGAATTAATGCATGAGAGAAGAAAAAGATAAAAAATCAATTTTTATGAAAAAACCGCCGTTGAGAACTAAGAAAGCAAAACAGGTGATAGGTGAGAAAAAGAGAGACCAAATATGATTGGATGATGATTTAGTTTGAAAAAAAGCATCCATTAAAAGTATAGTTTATATGTCTAGTGCTCATATGATATGGTAATTATGAAAACTACGTGATGGTTTCTGAACTAGAATTACCGTTCTCATCTCAGAACAAACATAACCACAATAAGCTCTAGTCCACCGGGTATAAATATTTGTAACTTCACTATATATAATTACATTTCAAAATATTGTTTCCAAACAAACCAACATTGTTAGAATTTGGAATAGAGTCGTCACCCGACAAATAGTGAAAGTGTAGAGGGAAATGAGATGTAAAATAAAACTTTAATTACCGGCCTACACACATGTAGGCACGTACCATAGCAAAAGAAGAAATTGCGTTGCTTCGACATGGTAGGACTCGACACTCGACCACACCAAACTGCTTTCACATAGTTCAAAATAATTTGAGCACGAGAGGCGCAGTGGCATGAAGAATAACAAAATAAAGGTCGCTAATATCCGCATCAGATCATAGCTTTTTTTAACAAAATATGAAGAAAATGCCGTATCCACTTAGTTTCTTTTTATTAAGAAAACACTCCAATTTTTTTTCTAAAGAAAGCACTGGCCAATTGTGCCACCGTGGCTCTTCGAGGATAGAGGTTGTCATTGTCGCCCACCCGCACCATTGAGCATCGCGACTCATTTTCAATATCACAAACATAAACTATTATAAGTAGGGACAAAGGTGGACTGTATTGCAAAAGAAGCTGAATTTGATACTGATTTGTGTGCAACGATTTGCCATTAGTGTTTTTTTATTTAACAAGTAGCACGACAGAGCCAGAAGCTCACTTGTCCGGTTTAAATTTTTTTTTCTAACAGTAGCATGTAGCCAAATACAGCCGCTGGCACGAGATCCCTGTCTTTCTCCTTTGGAATCAACAGACGACGCGGTCAAGCAAATCAAAGGCAGCGATCTGAGTAAATAGACAAATGACCAGGCATGGTAGGTACCTATCTATTTTGAATCATTTTACGGTAGTCGAAGAAAAATTGGATGGCTCACGTCGCTCGATCCGACGGCCGTAAGCGGAGGAGGTACCAAGAGGTACTCAAAAGAGAGGTACCTAGTATGCACCCGGTGCATACTAGATGGTGGGCCGGTATGCACCCGGTGCATACTGTTTTCGTGGGGCCCGCACAAAAAAGAGAGTGCGGGATAATTGTCATTCCGAGATTAAGTTTTTGCACCAAAGGTAAAATAGTCAATCCACAATGATTGGAATAACGTTTTGGTAGTATAGTTTGGATTGAATGGTTGATCTAATATAGTTTGAGCCCGGTAAGGTTGCTCGGATCTGTAGGTCAGACCTAGGGTTCGTGGCGGACCTAGAGTTCCTGCCAACGAGGGGGCGCGGTAAGGCGACGCGGGGGGGTGGCTGCCGCCATGGCGTCGTCCAGCTCGCGCTCGCCATGGTGGTCCGCATCGTCATCGAGAGGAAGAGGAGGCGGGGAGATGGAGATGTTGACGGCGCTGGTGCCGTACCGAGTAGGTCCGTATGACTACCCCCGCCGGTGAAGTGCAATAGGACGGCGCCTTGCTGGACATCAAGGAGCGACGAGAACTCGGGCCGAAGGTACTACAGATGCCCTTCAGGATTGGTAAGCCTTTCTTTAGGTTTTCCCTTGGATTTGGTCCGTTTTGCGATTGGTTTTCTGATTCGTTGTTCAATTTTAGTGTAGAAGCCCGGGGATTGCAGCTATTAGGTGTGGATTGCTGTGTGATCTTCGTGATGCTGTTTGGCAGCTGAGGAAGAAAGCAGAGGAGCAGCAGCAGGTTGAGCGGGTTTAGGAGGAAAATGGAGATCTCATGCAGGTGATAGTGCAACTGGAAACTGAGAGGGAATCAACCATGTTGCTGAGATAATGCGGAAGATGAGTCCCACCAAAAATCCAATGCATAATACATCCGTGAACCTGCATGCAGGTGCATCCAACAACCTGCGTCAATGGAGCAACATGTCTGTTGACCAATAGTACGTCCGTGCCAAGGAGCGTCAAACATGATCTATTCCTGACCGTTGCCGGCCATCGTTCACATGCCAACAGTAGCCGGCTTCGACACGCCTA
This sequence comes from Echinochloa phyllopogon, assembly GCA_033239725.1. NCBI lineage: Eukaryota > Viridiplantae > Streptophyta > Magnoliopsida > Poales > Poaceae > Echinochloa > Echinochloa phyllopogon. Next base: position 29,712,512 of record BTCW01000014.1, on the reverse strand, counting down.
TAAATGCGCTGGGTGTTCAGCATACTAAGCACTCAAAATCCTTTCAGCCACCAAACATGTGGTGCAACAAAATCCATCCTCCTGACAAGTGCTCCAATAGTAGTAGCGTATGGGGAGAAGAGCACAAGGATATGTGCTACTGATGCTAGAAGAAAGCTTGCGAGCGGTGAAGGAGATGTTGAGCGAGAGCAACACCAGGATATTTGGGAAAAGGAGGAGGCAGAGATCCACCTCGGCAGGACAGAAGCGTCTCACGCCGACCAGGGTAAAGTCTCAGCGCCGAGGGAATCTTGAATGCTGCTCCTCTCTAACACTCCAGCCGTGTAAGTGTCCTTAGCTGGTATGATGCTAGAAGAAAACTAGCGACGAGTTCATGTGAACCAAATTGGTTGAACTTGTAGCATATACCATGCTGTGGATACCCCCAAACTGCCTATACATTTGCTCTTGTAAACGGCTCATGGCCGATTATATTTTGTTACTTAAATCTTTCAAAATAAGTGTACGAACTGTAAATGGAAATGCTCTAATGCGTCTTCTACTTAGCCTCGGTTGCTGTGCTTGTTGTTGCACTCCTATAATTCATGTGCTGCCACACTAGTAGATCTTGTTAGCTTTCACCGGTGAGACCATTGAGAGCACCAGATATAGCCTCAGGTCTGTTCGGTGATACACTTTCTGGTGAGAACGTTTAGATCACCTGATAGAGCCTCGGGTCCGTCCGGTGATACACTATCCGGTGAGACCATTGACTTCCCCGTAAACCAACATGATTACGGAGAGGCGTGCGGCAGGCGGCCGTGGCAGCGCCTCGATACGGGCCCCGACCCGTCCCATCAGCCCGTTCAAATGAAAGGCCCAGAAGAGTCCGCCTCATAAGGCGCCTGACACTTCGTCGGACGTGGACTCGTGGGCAGGTGACCCTGGGGTCCTAGGCGCCCGGGATGACGTGGAGACATCCCGGGATACAGGTGGCACCCCCACGTTTAAGACGCACGGGTCCCTCAGGCAAAACAGCTCCAGACGCCTGCCGGGCACCACGTTGACACCCAAGGCGGCAACCAGCCTCCGTCCAAGGAAGGCTATCTCTTGAACTAGCCTTCTCCATTCGTTAAGCCAGCTGCTAGCTCTTATCTCTATAATAAAATCCCACGCATCAGCCTCGCACGATTTAGAGTTTAGTGCATGAGACTATCTATTAAACAAGTGGTATCCGGTGATCATATCCGGTGATCACCGGCGCCATAAGGTGATCACCTGATCGTAACTTTAAGTCCATTGTGAAAGACTATCAGGTTGCTCACGGTCCAACTAGTGCGTTGGAATATAACCTAAAGGTAAACTAAACGGTAAGGTCAGTCTCAGTGCACAGTTTTAGTACACGGTTACTCTCATATACCATGAAACGCTTTCTTCTCTCTCCTATGTATAGTAGCCCCCGAGCGTTGGGTTGGTTACTATAAGCGAGTCAAGGCGAAGCATGCTTCCATCAGAAGGAGCCAAATCAAAAAAAGGAAGTCGAACAGCATGTTGTCTGGAAAGGTAGGTGGAAGCCCGCCTTCGCCTCGGGACATGCCAATATATCGAGCACCCGTGAATCAACAGGCGCCTGACGACAATGCAGGAAAGCCGTTTACCAGGCATGCCGGTCAAAAGCGCAATCAATGACTGCACATTTGTGCGCCGGCTGCTAGCGGTCACGAGCGGACAGTAGCTAGCCCTTCGCGCCTATAAATAGACGCCTCTACCTGGCTTGCCAGTGCAGTGTACTTGAGTCCACCAGCATGTGGTGTCCCAAAGTCTATCCTCCTGACGTGTTCTTGAGTGGGAGCGAAGTAGCCATGGCGATGCGCAGGAGCGCATGCTTAATGCCAGAAGAAAGCTAGCGAGCGGCGAAGCAGACACTTGACGAGAGCAACGGGGGTGAAGCTCAACGTCGTTGAGATGGGGTCAACTTCGCCAGGAAGCTAGCGAATGATGTACCCCAGGGTAAGTCTAAGCACTGAGGGTAACTCGAATGCTGCCCTCTACCAGCGATGTGGCCGCACAAGGTTCTTCAGTTGGTGTGATGCCACAAGAAAGCCAGCGAGAGGTCCATGTAGACTAGACTGTTGTCACTTGGGCCGCATGCCTTACTGTACCGACCCGTGTACTGCCAAGTAGGCAGTTTATGTCTTTGTATTTGTAAACGGCTCATGGCCGACTGGAGTTTGTCTTGTAAACCCGCCGAGTTTGATTAAGAACATGTCCAGTTGCGAGGGGAAACTAGGCGTCCATCCCTTATCAGGAGAAAAAAGTTAAAAGGGCGCCAAGTCCTTTTTCGGCGCCCAGAACGCGGTGACCATACAGTGACCATACAGTGATCACATCCGGTGATGATCACATGTGCCATACAGTGATCATATCCGGTGTTGATCAGTAGAGTGATCATATCCGGTGATGATCACCAGTGCAATAAGGTGATCACTGGATCGTAACCGAATTTCGTTGTGCGAGACTGCCAGGTTGCTCACCGGCACAAGTAGTGCATTGGCATCACAATACCAACGGAATCTTACGTAAAGGTAAACTAAACGGTAATGTTGTCCCACTAATCGGACCGGTGGGTGCAGTAGGAGAGGAATAAGTGAACTCCATCTCATGAGAAATGCTGTCAAGGTCTCAGATCGATCCACACATTTCACAGCATCCTATGTTTCACAAATATTTCAGGAATTCATGGGCATTCTATGCACCATGATGATGTCTAGACATACAGCCATGGTAAACAGAGTATAATGAATGTGCTAACAAAAGGAGAGTTAATAACTATGAAACTCAGCTCCACTAATATCCACTGCTACCATTGAACCATCTCTTTGATTAGAACCCCATGGTATCACAAATCGCGCGTGAAGAAGATGTAGATCACTAGCCTTGCTTTGTTCAAGCGGAAAAAAATAAAGATTAAATCATCGTAAAGAGGAGTTTCTGAGCAAAGAAGAGGAAAAAATTGTATGATGCACCACCTCACCTACAAATCAGCCATCGAGAACATCTTCAGGGAGCTTTGTTGCCTACAAATGAAGATGAATATTAGTCAAAACTAAACATGCCTCACAAAATGACATGTTGTCAGTTTTGATGATATGAGAAATACCTCTTCTCTCAGGGGACATTTTCGCCGATTGTGACCCTCCTGTTTACAAAGCGTACATTTAGTCTTACATTTATTTTGACTAGAACTTGAATTGAGCTTTTTCTTCGGAGCCCATCTACCAGGCACTAGGATGGGATCCAAGACATCTATGATGTCTTCACAATCAGCCTCCGGGGCTTGTGGCAGCACCGGTCCATACAGCCTGCCTTGGTTCGCTCCTACATCTGGCAGGATCCGAGCAGCTTCCTGAGCAAGGACGGCTTTGAACCGCTCATATCCTTCAGTTGAAAGAGATGTTGCGAATGATGCAGTGCGACTCATATTGCGTAATTCACTGTACCTTAGTAGGGTTTCAGAATACTCGTACATGGTACTATTCCTTATCGGCAGAAATGTACTCTTCGCCCGCATTGTCCACCTATCCAAAACACAGCAGTCTGGAAGCTTGCGTTCGCCATGATAGCACAATACAAAGAACATGTGTGAGCAGGGGAGGCCAAGGGATTGCAACTTATGACAAGAACAAGAGATCCCCTCCAAATTGCCCTCTACGTTCAATTCACATTTCACATAGAACCAGATGTCTCATTTGTCCTTCCTGGCAACAATATACTCTTCTGTATCATCACCATCTAGGATCTCAACCAGATGACACTTGCTTGCTGCTGGTATGCTAGGTGTGAACCTTTTCTTCGCATCTATCTCAAGAATCGGAGCATCTAGAGCTGTGAATGGCTCAGATAGCAAGGTGTTGGCGGTCGTTACAGCCCAAATCCGACCACCAATACTCGGGAATAAATGAGGTTATATGCAACATTCCATGTACTTAGGTTTTATTTCTAATAAAGTTCCACGAGTTTTGGTGAGTGTCACTTGTGCAGGTACAACTACGACAAATACGCGCTATTGGGGCCGAAAATAACCGAATCGGCCGAATGACTCCGTTCGGCCGGTTACCCCCCTTAGCCGATCAGGCCACCGGGAAGTTGTCCACGTCAACAATGACCAAGCAAACACATCACATGATACGTGGGCGACCGCCAACTCATCCTGGGCTACTGCCACGTCATCTCTGGGCTAAAACAACAGAAGTACACGGACTACATCAACCCAGAGCAGCCCAGGGAGGCCCAGGAGGAGAGGCGGTGCAGGGGGGCTGCCGGGCCCAGTTCGGCCGAACTGAGGCCTTTGGCCGAACCGCCCCCAGTTGCTCAACCGACTCCAGGGGATGCATCTCGGCCGTAGGCGGCTAAGGCGGTGGATCGGGTGTTCGGCCGAACGCCAGGGTTCGGCCGAACCGACCCTCTCGACTGAAACGGCCGGCAACCGCCTCTGCCCTCTCCCTTGGCCGTTACTCCACCTCAACCGACCGTGGAGCACTATAAATAGGACCCCATACCCCCTCTTGTAACACACACCAAGCCAAGGAGCTCAGTTCCACTTTCATTCTAGTAGAGTTAGGATAGTTTAGTTGGGAGTTAGAGTTGAGTCGAGCTTTGCCTCGGAGGTTCCGGAGTCGTCTTCAGAAGCTCTGGTATTAGCTCTTGTATCTTTTACTTTTCCTTTTGTAAGGCTTCGAGTTATCAATATAGTTATCTTTATCACTTTGCCTTTGTCATTTATAACTTGCTTCTACTTTATTCTAGTAGCAAATATATCTTGTTTAGACTATAGTCAGTTATAGCTCTAGTGCTTGTAGTCTTGTTTAAGTCTTTGTCTTAGCTGGTTCTTCGATCTTGCTTGATACTGGAGGTGAATTGTCACCAAGAGTATTGACAAGGTTGCTTGCTCTTGCTAGCAGAGTGAGTAGTCGTTGCCTAGTGTAGGAGTGGTTCCTAGACTAGTCGGTGGCCTTAGTTTATTCCCGTTGCAACGGAGGTGGTAGCCGGGAGGTGGTGACAGCCCTTTCGGTCTTCGTAGCCCATCACGTTAGTTCCGGTCCGTAGGATTCCCCAGTTGGGAAATAGTGGCACCCCTTCTCATCCCTTTCTATGTGTTCACCGGTTCCCTTGTCCCGATGCTAAGACATTAGAGTTATCCCAGATCTCCTAGTGCTGGTTCTGTAGCCGCTGTATCTCTAAGCTAGAGTGACATAGGTAGATAAAGTATCCAGGAGTCCTCTATCTCTTCTCGTTGTCCTCCCAGCTATCTATCTCTTCTCTCCCTTACCTGAGTATCCCTTGAGCTGTGTGTCCGGTATATCCACTCCTATCCAATACCGTTATTCCCCTGTCTTGTCTAGTTGTGTACCCTTCTCTGATAGTCTCGAATATCTGTTCACTAGTAATCTTGCCAAAGCTTCCCTGCAGAAATATAAATTACGATACCTCGGGATACTCCCAGGTGAAGTGCTATAGCGGTGATTCTGTGCGCTTGCAGAATATTTCTATATTTTACTAAGCCATAAGGAAAACCACTGAAACACTCCTTACCCCAGTACCAGGATTCTCAATTCTGATATTGGATCGTAGGAAGTGCCAACAAGCATTTCTGGCGCCATTGCCGGGGAAGTCTTTGGCTAGATTATTTTTGAACTTTTATCTTGAGCTATCTTAGTTGAGTACCGCTACTCAAGCGGGTTTATCCTTGCTCTGTTCGTTGGTCTTTGTGGAACAGAGCAGTGCATGACTGGTTTCCAACTACCGTCAAACTTCTAAGAAAATCTGGAGTCATTTGTGAGGAAAGTACGACCCCGTGTTGTGCCTCCTCAGAAGCAACTCCTTCTGACGAACCCAGTCCTTCCCGTCGTTGACCAGGCTACATCGAGGATGGCAACCAAAACGATCCGTGAGTTCTCCGCTCCATCAAGCGAGAACGTACGTGTCGGACCAGCTCCGCCAGTCGGAGATGGTAGCTTCGAGCTGAAGCCAGCCCTCATCAACATGGTACAGGCTAGCCCATTCTGCGGCAAGCCACACGAAGATGCCAATGCTCATCTCCAGCATTTACTGGAGATTTGCAACACCTTCACCATCCGCGGAGTACGTATCGATGCCATTCGCCTTCGTTTATTTCCATTCTCATTATTAGGCAAGGCGAAACAATGGTTTTATGCTAACCGCGAAGCAATAGATACCTGGGATAAATGCACTAGCGCTTTCTTGCTAAAATTCTTTCCGGTTGGGAAAACCAACGCCCTCCGGAACAAAATAGCTAGTTTCCAGCAGCTAAAAGATGAAACAGTCCCGGAGGCATGGGATCGCCTCCAGGACTATATTTCTGCTTGTCCTCACCATGGTATGCAGAGTTGGTTCATAATCCAAACTTTCTATCACGGGCTGAGAAATTCTGCCCGTGAGTACCTGGATGCTGCTGCTGGAGGCTCGTTCTTCTCTCTTGAGGAGAGTCATGCGAAGGCCCTCATAGAGAAGATGGTCGAGAACCAAGGTTGGTTCGATGACCGGACTCAACCAAAGACCCGAGGAGTTCACCAAGTTGAAGCTCTGGACAAGCTCGCTGCTAAGATGGACCTCCTGATGAATGCTCAAGAAACGGTGCAAGCCATGGACGCTCGCATGACTTGCGAAGTCTGTGGCAACATTGGCCATTCGGGGAATGACTGCCCCGAAACGTGAGAAGATGCCCATTACGTTAACAACTCCAACAACAACGGGTACCGACCGAACAACTACGGCAACCAAGGCTGGAATCCGCGCCCAAACCTCCCTTTTGAGAGGCCTCAATAAGGTAACAATTTCAATTCCAGCAATTTCAATAATCAGCCGTCTCTTAGAGATCTAGTGTTTGGCCAGATGAAAATAACTGAAAACATCAATAAAAAGCTTGCTGCTAATGATAAAACACTAGAAAGCATAAACTCTAGGATGGAATCATTTTCTTCTGCTATGAAAAGTCAACTGAGCTTTAATAAAATGATAGAAACTCAAGTCGCTCAGTTAGCTACTGCTGTTCCTATCACTGAATCGGGGAAGATTCCGGGGCAACCCGAACTTTCCATCGAGACAGTGAATTCCATCACTACCAGGCATGGTAAGATGTCTCGCAGTGTCTTCCGAACTAACCACGCAGGGAATGTCGCACGCATCCAAGTGCTGACACCAAGATGGACCTACCTGCCGAGAGCTGCAAAAAGGGCGATCATCAAGACCTCTCTGGATACGAAGGAAGATCCCGGAGTGCCCATCATTCAGTGCACGATCTGGAATAATCGCATTGATGATGCACTCTGCGATCTAGGGGCAAGCGTCAACATCATGTCTAAGATATTATTTAAGAAATTACGCTACCCTACTTTGTCACCTACTACTGCCCAGGTACAGCTTGCGGACTCAACCATCCGCTACCCCGAGGGGGTGATCGAAAATGTACCGGTCCGGATCTGGGGACGATATGTCTCTGTGGACTTTGTTGTCCTCGACACGGGGAACGAGCATTCGTTTCCCCTTGTGTTGGGCCGACCATTGTTTAACACCACCCGGGCTAGGATCGATATGGATGCGAGAGAAATCTCGTTCCGTATCGACGGAAGGTTGACTTACTTCAAGTTTCAACCCCGGGAAGAGAAGAAGGCAGAGCCACTCACACCGGAGCAGAGGAGCGTCGAGTGTTTCCTTAAGGCTCTCATTAATGGAGAGCTGGAAATACTCGGTGGTGAGCAGCTCAAGTGGAACGAGTCGACAAATCCGACAAGTGCAGAAGAAATGGATTTCCTCGTAAAGAAATACGAGGAAGAACAAGCCCTCTGGAATTCTCCAGAGACGCCGATCCAACCGCCACCAACACCGAAGAAGAAGAACAAGAAAATGTGGCGGAAGAAGGTTGCATCGTCCGAGTCATCCACTCCGGGACCGGACGATGACAAAAGCAACTGAAGACATGAGAAGTCCCGCTCGCGGACTTAAAAGCTGAGCTCTCGCCGCGAGGAAAACCGGTATGTATCTCATATTTCCCTTCCAAATTTTAAATTTCCAATTGCATTTGCATGTTTCCCTTTTCAAAATAAATAAACCACTTGAGTAATTAATTTGAGAGAGAGTAGAAAATTTTGCAAGCTTGGTTAGAAATAATTGGACACATGCTGAAATTTTACCTTGGGTGGATGTAATTGGTAACTTTTATCATTTTCATCCCTTCTAGAACATCTCCAATTATTTACCATCACCACCAACCAGCAACAAACATGTCTACCCCACTAAAAATGGCTGCACACTCACCAATTATCACAAACATGGCAGCATGGGGGTGACTCCACTAGTTTCCACTTTGGTCATGTCACATTTCCATCTCACCTACCACTAAAATCCACTAAAAATGTCCTTGGGAATTGATGGCCGCACAAACTTGGAGTGGAAACAAAGGCATGTGAGTGCTGCACTCACATGGGAGTGCCCTGGCCACCAGGCCTGGTTCGGGCGAACCAGAGCCTTCGGGCGAACTGGCCAAGGCCCTCCCCTCGGCCTATAAATGCTACCCTTGCTGCTTGCTTCTCCTTGCACCATTCACTCACTCTCCCATTCTGAAAATTTATGCTAGGAGCTCTCTCTCTTTCTCAAGTCCTTTGCTCTAGTGCTTGCTCAAGTTCTTCCCAAGATCTTGTTCAAGTTTTGGTTCACTTGCATCACGAGAAAATCCCAAAAATTTTGCTCTTGTTGTGATCTTTGTGCTGAATTTCTGGACGATTTTGTGGTGGTCACCGACACCCACAAGAACGACTAACCTTTTGTGGTGGTTTTCATCCCCGCAAGAACGACTAACTATCTCAAACGACTGACTTGAATTGCTTGTGCTAACCATACATATTTAGTCCTTCGGGTAGTTGTTGTTGCACTAACTTTTTGCAGGAATCATGTCGAAGTTCTTCACTTCGCTCCGTCGTTCCGCCCGGCTAGGTCGACGATCGGACGATGCTGGGAGCTCCCCAGCTCCGTCCCGAGGCTCAAGCCGGATGGACACGGACGAGCACGAAGGAGCCGGCTCGGGATGCGGCCATGCCACGCCCCCAGCCAGGCAGCTCCTGAGCGAGAGCGACATCAACCTTAGAACAGAAAGGGAGCGGAACACCTTCAACGAGCTTCGGCTGAAGGAGTTCGAGCACACCCGTGTGTTTGAGCAAGATTTGCTCAGGGACACGGGGATGGACGTAGAGTTCACGGAAATTTTCCAGGCCATTGGCTGGGAGAATTTCTGGCACATCAACGAAGAAGGTTCGTACCTGCTCACCCTTGAATTCCTCTCGACTTTGGCTTCAGAAACTGGGGGGATTCGTTTTCGATTCTTCAACCAAGAGTTCTTCTGCCCTTGGAGGGATTTTAGTTCGGGTCTCGGATTTTCAAGCCGTTGTTCATTAGACCCGAACAAAGCGCTTAAAAGATTTGACCGGGTGGCATTTTGGAAAAAGATTTCGGGGGATACCAACTGTCATGCGCCACGCACGAACAGCATACATAACCCCACTTTGCGTTTCATGCATCGTTGGGTGTCTATGACGGTATTCCCCCGGGCAGATTTGCGCCCTGTCAACACCATCGAGTTGCGGGTTCTTTTTGCCATGGTCAAGCAGATTCCCTATTCACCTGTGAAAGACATGGTTGGTCACTGGCTGTCTCATATTTCTCGTGCGGGTAGCATGGCGATGACTTCTCTAGTCACTCGCCTCGCTAACCATCTAGGCATCCTCCAAGGCGCCCGGCTCACATACATCGAGACAGCGCGTTCCGTCGTGGATGCCGAGCACTTCGTGCAAGCCCACATGATACAGCGGACGCCTGACGCAACGCTGGCAATGATTTACCGTGGCTATACAACTGAAGTGTCTTTGCCTTGTGCAGCACTAAGGTTGTATACCACGCCGAAACTAACTCTTCAATTGAGGACCGAGTCGGACGACTCTCCACCTTGGAGAGAGCCCGCTCGGCACAGCGTTGCAGGTGACGGACCCGTCACGAGGGGACGAGCCAGGCGTGATACTGGGCTCGCCACCTCACAGGAGCCGGAAGATGCACCACAAATGCCGCACCGACACACTTCTGCTTTTGAGGCCACCTACGACATGTACACCGGCGCTGGGACGTCCGGAGCAGGAGGCTCCGGGCAACACCAGGAGCCGAACTATTTCACCTCAGGACGCTGGGACTACGGCCAGGACACGGACTCTGAGTGGTCCGGGAGTCGGTATGGAGGAGGGTACGACAGTGCCTCCCAGCCATATGACCCCGGATACTCACAGTCCGCACGCTTCGACTACGGCCGGGAGTTGTCCTACATCTCCGACCGAGTCGATCTCATCGACGACCGTACCCGAGAGATCCAAGACACACTAGCCCGCCATTCTCAGTACCATCAAGAGAATAGCGGGATGGTGGCGTCTATCCAGCACGATGTCCACGATCAAGCGGTACAGCTGAGCCAGTACCTTTCAAGGCTCAACCCCTACAAGTGAAAGTCCAAGCTTGGGGGAGGACCCCCACCAGGTATGTCCCGATTTTTCCAGCACTTTGATCATTTAATTTCCCTTTCATTTCCCTTCATGATAGTTTGCATTTAAAAAATGAAAACACCAAAAATATTTCCCTTAAACAATATTTCCCTTGAATAAAATAACTCCCAACTATGCATGGAATGAATCATATGCCTCTCACCTTGGAAATGATGAATAGTTGCTCTGTCATTAATTTTGCAAGTACTTTGTCTCAACTAGTTGCTAGATTGTGCTTGAGTTATTTGGCATAAGTAAAAATGATCCTAAAAACCTTGTGGGAGCACATGCTTTATTCCAAGTCTAAATTGTTGTGGGGATTGATATAGTGAGAATTTGGTTAAATTCTATTCTGCTTTTAGTATGGGGAAAATCTCGGAAATTTATGCTTTCAAAATGAAACAAGTTCCTCATTGGTCAAAATACCTACCAGAGCCATATGATAAGCTTAGTTGAAAATTTCTACTCATATGCTGCTTGTTATCTTAGTGAGCTTTGTCAAATTGTTGTGACCTTTGAGTGAAGCTTTCATACTCTTAAAGATCGAGACCCACGTTCACACACCACCTCTCACTTGCAATTTCCTACACTGGGAGTTAGCAGACATTTTCCATCATCCATCCACAAAAATAAATGCTCCATGTTCTATGATTTCCCTCTACAAATATTCTTGATAGAGACATGGGCTATGCAAAAAGAAAAGCATGCCAGAGAAGCATGACAAAAATAAGAGAAAAAAAAGAAAAGCATGCCAAAGAGCATGGCAAAGAGAAGGAGAAAAAGAAAAGCATGCCAAGTGGCATGGCAAAAAAATAAAAGAATAAAAGATAGCCCATGTTCTCGAAAATAAATCAAGGAGAGGGAAATTCATCCAAGGAGTTCCACCATATTCCATTCCACCATATTTCATTCCACCACTCCACCGTATGCCACTCCACTCATATCCACACACTTGCACGTCTCGATCTTAAGATGTGATTTGTCTCCTCAGAGATCCGGTCTTTGACTTAGCAAAATATAAGATGCATGCATGCCTTCATCCTTTGTCCCTGAGCCACACAAAAAGCCATATTAGATGTTAGGATGAAAAAGAAGGCACAAGCCTTTGGTGAGGATTCAAATACACTTGAGTGATTGAGTGTGCCAATGAGGAACAATTTGTAGTTTTCAAAACTTATGAAAAACTCCGAGATGGGATCCCGAAAAGTGTAGAGTGGAATAAAACTGAGTTTAAACTGTTCATCCTTTCAACCGCCCAAGATAAGGAGATTGCTATAAGCCCCATAGGTAAAGAGGTGATTTGAATCTTTGCCTATGATTCAAGTATTTTTGAAGACTAGTTGTTTATAAAGTTACCTGCAAAAGAAATGACATTGTAGAAACTCCTGATCCACCGAGCCTAAGTTTATATCTTTGCTCGAGGACGAGCAAAGAGCTAAGCTTGGGGGAGCTTGTTGGCGGTCGTTACAGCCCAAATCCGACCACCAATACTCGGGAATAAATGAGGTTATATGCAACATTCCATGTACTTAGGTTTTATTTCTAATAAAGTTCCATGAGTTTTGGTGAGTGTCACTTGTGCAGGTACAACTACGACAAATACGCGCTATTGGGGCCGAAAATAACCGAATCGGCCGAACGACTCCGTTCGGCCGGTTACCCCCTTAGCCGATCAGGCCACCAGGAAGTCGTCCACGTCAACAATGACCAAGCAAACACATCACATGACACGTGGGCGACCGCCAACTCATCCTGGGCTACTGCCACATCATCTCTGGGCTAAAACAACAGAAGTACACGGACTACATCAACCCAGAGCAGCCCAGGAAGGCCCAGGAGGAGAGGCGGTGCAGGGGGGCTGCCGGGCCCAGTTCGGCCGAACTGAGGCCTTTGGCCGAACCGCTCCCAGTTGCTCAACCGACTCCAGGGGATGCATCTCGGCCGTAGGCGGCTAAGGCGGTGGATCGGGCGTTCGGCCGAACGCCAGGGTTCGGCCGAACCGACCCTCTCGGCCGAAACGGCCGGCAACCGCCTCTACCCTCTCCCTTGGCCGTTACTCCACCTCAACCGACCCTAGAGCACTATAAATAGGACCCCATACCCCCTCTTGTAACACACACCAAGCCAAGGAGCTCATTTCCACTTTCATTCTAGTAGAGTTAGGATAGTTTAGTTGGGAGTTAGAGTTGAGTCGAGCTTTGCCTCGGAGGATCCGGAGTCGTCTTCAGAAGCTCTGGTATTAGCTCTTGTATCTTTTCCTTTTCCTTTTGTAAGACTTCGAGTTATCAATATAGTTATCTTTATCACTTTGCCTTTGTCATTTATATCTTGCTTCTACTTTATTCTAGTAGCAAATATATCTTGTTTAGACTATAGTCAGTTATAGCTCTAGTGCTTGTAGTCTTGTTTAAGTCTTTGTCTTAGCTGGTTCTTCGATCTTGCTTGATACTGGAGGTGAATTGTCACCAAGAGTATTGACAAGGTTGCTTGCTCTTGCTAGCAGAGTGAGTAGTCATTGCCTAGTGTAGGAGTGGTTCCTAGACTAGTCGGTGGCCTTAGTTTATTCCCGTCGTAACGGAGGTGGTAGCCAGGAGGTGGTGACAGCCCTTTCGGTCTTCGTAGCCCATCACGTTAGTTCCTATCCGTAGGATTCCCCAGTTGGGAAATAGTGGCACCCCTTCTCATCCCTTTCTGTGTGTTCACCGATTCCCTTGTCCCGATGCTAACAAATTAGAGTTATCCCAGATCTCCTAGTGCTGGTTCTGTAGCCGTTGTATCTCTAAGCTAGAGTGACATAGGTAGATAAAGTATCCAGGAGTCCTCTATCTCTTCTCGTTGTCCTCCCAGCTATCTATCTCTTCTCTCCCTTACCTGAGTATCCCTTGAGCTGTGTGTCCGGTATATCCACTCCTATCCAATACCGTTATTCCCCTGTCTTGTCTAGTTGTGTACCCTTCTCTGATAGTCTCGAATATGTGTTCACTAGTAATCTTGCCAAAGCTTCCCTGCGGAAATATAAATTACGATACCTCGGGATACTCCCAGGTGAAGTGCTACAGCGGTGATTCTGTGCGCTTGCAGAATATTTCTATATTTTACTAAGCCATAAGGAAAACCACTGAAACACTCCTTACCCCAGTACCAGGATTCTCAATTCTGATATTGGATCGTAAGAAGTGCCAACACAAGGCAATTTTATCATCATTAGCCTCATTTCTGCCCGTCCTTGAAAGGCAGCTCTCATAGCTCTGCACCATTTGTAACAGTGTCATTTTAGGATTCAGCTTCATCTGAAGCCTAGCATTGATGCTCTGACTCCATTGGTTGCTCCTAATTCCTAAATAGCACTTACCCACATGATACGCAGCACACCATATTTTCCTCAGTTCACACATCAGATAAATCTAAGAGTTCGTTGTAACCTGATACTCTAAAAGGAATGCCAGCCATTTCTTCTCAATCTCTTCTATGGAGCAAGAATCATACATAAAGACCCTGAACACATCCTTCACTTTGTCATCTTTAATATTGTGCACAAGGTTATGCTCAATATGCCATCCACAAAGCCTATGCGATGTATTCGGCCACACAATCCTTATTGCTCTCTGCAAAGCAAGGTCTCCATCAGTGATCACGGAAATAGGATGCTTCTGAATATTAGCGTCCGAAAATATTCTAAGCAGCCATTCAAACGATGTTGCATTCTCATGAGAAATTATTGAACACCCAAAAACAATAGTGTGTTGATGATGATTCACCCCAACTAAAGGAACTAGGGGCACGTTGTACCGATTAGTTTTGTACGTGCTATCAAATACAATGACATCACCAAATGCTGCATAATCAAGCAGGCACTAGGTATCACACCGGAATAGTCCCACCATATGTCCTTGCCCATCAGTCATGCTCCTGAAAAAAAATTCAGGGTCTCTCAGTTCACGCTCCCTAAGGTGTCTGAGGACTATTTGAGCATCACCAGCAGAAATTGACTCCTCCTTATCACGATGGAAGAAGTTGTACAAGTCTCGTTGTGTGTAGCCAACTTTATCATACCCACCATACTGCATTTCCTAAACTTCGTATATCAGGTATTTAGGGATACCAGTAATCTGCAACTCGAGAATTTCTGCTTTCTGCTCATCGTCGATTCTTCGATGTGAAGGCAGCAGACAACTGAGGTCACGTGGTGCCATAGGATGGTTGTGTTTGTCGATGAAATCCTTCACAAACCACTGCCTCGTGTTCTTATCTTGTGCAATCACAAATCTAGCAGGGCATGCAATGCAAGTTATATTTCACGGCCTGCGCTGCTTATCCTCCCTGATCATGTGCTTCGTTGCACGAAAACCCTCACGATTGCAATATAACTTCCTAAGGATCACGTGATTATGGCCAGCGTCCCAATCAACATAGCCCTTCCTCATACTGAATCCTTTCTCAAGAGCATATGCATTGTAAAACTGAATTTCTTCATCTTCACTAGCGAACGTCGTTGTAACAATTTGATTGTACTCCATCAAAGACCCAATATCCGCCATCTCCAGCAAGGACTCCTGCATCCATCAAGAGCGTTACACAAATTAGATATCCACGTAACAAATTCACACCTTTTGTCACTGTCTACCGCAAGTTGCCATCTGATGAACACCGGCATATCAAGAAACGAAATTTGAGCGAACGACGGAGTCCAACCTGCTGAATTGAAACTGGTGCAGCGGCCGCAAGGGCGCGACGAGGTCGTGGAACACAACCGGCAAGGTGGGCGATGGCGGCGGAGCACGGCTGCGCCGACTAGGGCACCTCCGCGAAGAGGCTACGGGCGGCGGGTGCGGCAGGGGCTGGCAAGTGTAGGGCCGTCGACAACGACTGAGGGCCACGGCGAGGGAGACAGCGAGTGTAGGGAGTTGGCAGCGGCGGCGCCGGCTGCGGCTTGGTCATAGAGGAGGCGCGGGCGGCTAGAGACAATGCGTGTGGTTTGGGGTTCGTCCTCGGCGCGGGCCGGGGGTGGGCCGGTGGGGAGGGAGTGTTGGGTGGACAAATGACATTCTTACCCTTCAGGGATTAAAATTGTGTAATGCAATTAATTTGGGGAGGTACTGTTGACACGAAAGCGCGCCAACAAACTCGAAGATCGATCGAACGCGCAGCACGGCCGTCACCACGGCCAACACCCGGCCTCCCTCGGGCAAACCGGTCTGACCGGTTTATAGAACCAGTCTGACCGCTTTCTGTCAGGAAGTCGTGAAGACCTAGAAACTCGAGCTCGGGAGGGACCCCGTCGGAGCTTGAGCAATCTAGGGTTGCTCTAGGGTCGGCAGGCCACCTAGAACGCCCTTGAACGCCGTAGAGACGAGCAAAGAACAGAATATGGGGGTTGGAAAAGATTGGGGTTTGAGAGATAAAAAGTAAAGGATAAATGTGTTTGATTCGATTGGAATACCTCAATCGGCCTTCTAGCCTTTATATTTATAGGCCGGGGAAGTCTTACCCCTTTCGAATAGGTTACAATATGGGACTAAACTCGGAATCCTAATCCTACTCGAATTACAGAACCAAACCGGTCAGACCGGTTTGGTCAGACCGGTTTGGCCGGGCCAAAGCCAATTTTGAGTGTCAACACATGGCCCCCTGCGTTTTTAGTGAACTTGAGAACTAAAAAGCAAGTAATTACAATTCAGGAGCTAAAATTTATGCTAAGGGCGATATTAACAATATACTGGCCATTGGTCTTCATGCGTCTTGCCAAACACTTGGATAGAATTTCTTCAAGTATCTTCCGTTGATAGCTTTAGGCAAATGATCTCCCTTCAGTGTCTCTAACATGTAAGAATTCCCAAAAATGACTTTGACAACTCTATAGGGTCCTTCCCAACTTGGTGACCATTTACCAAACTTGTTGCTTTTCATCCCAATAGGCAAGATCGTTTTCCAAACAAGCTCACCAATCTGAAAATATTTTCCTCGTACTTTCTTGTTGTAAGCTTTAGCAACCCGAAGCTTATCTTTCTCAATCTCCTTCAAAGCTTTCAGTCGTTTGTCGGTTACCTCATCAATATTGTCCAACATCAAATTGTGGTAATCGACAGCATCAAGGTCATTTTGTTTAGCCAATCTATAAGCGTCCAGATTTACCTCAACGGGCAAAACGGCCTCTTGACCATACACAAGCTCAAAAGGAGTAACTTTAGTAGCACCATGCCTAGATATACGATGTGCCCACAATGCTTCGGATAAAACTTCATGCCATCTCTTAGGACTTTCTTCTATCTTTTTCTTGATTAATTTGATCAAAATTTTATTACTTGACTCGGCTTGTCCATTAGCCTGAGCGTAATATGGAGATGAATTGAGCAACTTAATTCTATAGGATTCGGTGAATTCACGTACCTCTTTAGACATAAACGAAGTACCTTGATCCGTTGTCAAAGTTTGAGGAATACCGAATCTATAAATAATATTTTGCGTAATAAATTCAATCACCTCTCGATGTGTCATATTCTTCAAGGGAATCGCTTCGGTCCACTTAGTGAAATAATCCGTAGCAACCAACACGAAACGATTTCCTTTTGATGATGGAGGATTAATCTGTCCAATAAAATCCAATCCCCAACCTCGGAACGGCCATGGCTTAATAATAGGATGCATCAATGCAGCAGGAACAAGTTGCAAATTTCCGAACTTCTGACATTCCTCACATCCTTTGAAACAATCTGCCATCATAGTAGGCCAATAGAAACCGGCTCGTCTAAGTAACCACTTCATCTTTGGAGCCGATTGATGTGTACCACAAATACCTTCACGGACCTCACCCATGGCAACCTTGGCCTGATCCGAATTAAGACATTTCAACAATAAATCTTCGGCGTTTCGACGATAGAGCTCATCGTCAAGCAAAACGTATTTAAACGATATTCGCCGAATATTTCTTTCTGCACCACGACCAGGATCTCTCAAATAAGTAATAATAGGCACCCTCCAATCCTTATCTTCAACTTTGGATTGATGAGCATCATCCAAAGGATTTTTGCTTCTGTCAGGGGACGAAGCGGTCAGACCGGTTTCAGAACCGGTCAGACCGGTTCTGGCAGTCAGATCGGTCTGACCGGTTTCTGAAACCGGTGTGACCGGTTCGTCCAGAACCAGAACCTCGGCTTTCGTTTGCATCGGTTTTTGGAGATAGAAATACTTCTTTGCAACCATATAACCAGATGCTTTCTGAGCCAGAGCATTTGCCTTGTCATTCTCTTCTCTTGTAATATGTTTGATAGTAAATTCATCAAAGGATATAATGATATCAAGACATCTATCAAGATATGCATTTAATGAACCATTATAACATTAGCATACCTTTGACACTTGTTGTACCACCAGGAGCGAATCACCAAAAGCCTCAACATGTTTTATTCCCATGTCTTGCAAAAATTCCAAGCCAAATAGAAGAGCTTCATATTCAACTTGATTATTGGTTCGCTTTTCTTCCAATCGGTTTGAAAACTCAAAGACGGCACCACTTGGAGAGGTCAAAATAGCACCAATTCCTTGCCCATCATTGCAAACCGATCCATCAAAGTATAACTTCCACGGTGTACAAGCAACATAGCCGACATCGAAGTTGTTTGTATCATTTATCCGATGTTCAACAATAAAATCAGCTACAATTTGGCCTTTCATTGATTTTAAAGGTTCACAAGCCAAATCATACTCAACTAAAGCATAAGCCCATTTACCGACTCTTCCACTAGAAGTCGGCTTTTGCAACATATGTTTAATTACATCGGTTTGGCACAACACGATGCAAGTGCTAGATAATAAATAATGCCTCAATTAAGTACAAGCATGGTACAAGGATAAACACAACTTCTCAATGAAAGTATACCTTGTTTCTGCATCGATGAGCCGTCGGCTTACATAAGCAATCACATACTCCTTGTTGCCGATTTCTTGAGTCAAAACAGCCCCAATAGTTCTATCTTCAGCCGCCACATAAAGTCTGAATGGTACTCCTCGCTTAGGCGCCCTAAGCACCGGTGGTGAAGACAAGTACTCTTTGATCTTCTCAAAAGCTTCTTGCTGTTTTGCCCCCCAGGTAAAATCGGCTTCATCTTTCAACCGAAGTAAAGGAGTAAAAGCATCAACCTTTCCAGACAAGTTAATTATAAATCTTCTCAAGAAATTTACCTTGCCTAGAAACTTTTGCAAATCTTTCTTGCAAGTAGGAGCCTCGACTTTCTTCATAGCTTCAATTCTCTTGGGATCAACTTCTATGCCATTCTCATGAATAATAAACCCAAGAAACTTCCCAGTCGAAACACCAAAAGCACATTTGAGTGGATTCATCTTCAAGCCATACCGTCGCATCCTCTCAAGAGCAAGTTTTAAATCGGCTAAATGAGAATCCAAGCCATCCGATTTAACTACGATATCATCAATATACACTTCCACAATAACACCAAGTAAATCATGAAAGATTAAATTCATAGCCCTTTGATAAGTTGCACCGGCATTCTTTAATCCAAAAGTCATAACCGCCCACTCAAATAAACCAATAAATCCCGAACATTGAAAGGCCGTTTTGTGCATATCCTCTTCGGCCATAAAGATTTGATTATATCCAGCATTACCATCAAGAAAACTAACAACACGATGCCCAGAAGCTTCGTTGATTAAGACATCGGCTATAGGCATAGGATATGAATCTTTCGGAGTGGCTTTATTAAGATCTCTAAAATCAATGCAAACTCTAAGTTTTCCCGAATCTTTCTTTTCAACGGGAACAATATTAGAAATCCACTCCGCATACCGACAAGTCCGAATAAAACCAGCATCTAGCAAACGATTAACTTCTTCTTTTATTCGGTCATAAATAGCGGGATTAAAACGTCTAGCCGATTGTTTAAAAGGTCTAAAACCGGCTTTTATCGGTAAACAATGCTCAACTAAATCACGACTCAAACCCGGCATCTCACGGTACTCCCAAGCAAAACAATCGACATACTCTTTCAACAAATTTATTAACTCGGCTTTAAACTCAGCCTATAAATTTTTGTTTACAAAAGTTGGCCTAGGAATAGTACCATCACCAATATCTATTTTTTCTAAAGGGTCGGCTGATGTAAAACCTTGACCCAGTTTATCCATATCACCAAGATCTTCAATGGCTTCAAACATACCGGCCGAATGTGCTCGATGATGATCAATTCGGTCTTGAAGCCACTGTCCAGTCGTAAACCGGTCTGACCGGTTCCCAGAAGCGGTCTGACCGGTTTGGCTTGATCGGCGCTGTTCAGGTCTAAACCGGTCTGACCGGTTTCTAGAAGCGGTCTGACCGGTTTGTCTCTGTTAATTTGTTTGCTCCATTAATTACAGCAAGTAATTCAACCGATTCTTCATCGACTTTAATGTAGCAGCAACAAACCCATCCTTGGTGCAACTAATCAGCTCATAGTCAGTCAAATCCATGCCCGACAAACATTTGACCTTCTCATTTGCACTAAGAGAATCGGAATTGGCCGTTGCAACGAAGGAAGAAGTATCACCATGTACAACTTCAACTTCATCGCCGATCCACTGAATAAGATATTGATGCAAGGTAGATGGAATACATTTATTTGCATGAATCCAATCTCGACCAAGGATTAAACTGAAGTTACCTTGCACCTCGGAGACGAAGAAAGCCGTGGCAATAGTCTTGCTCCCAACGGTCAACTCCATAGAAGCCACCCCCTTGGCACCAATGGGATCACCTCCACCAACTCCACTGACCGTCATGTTTGTCTTGATCAATTCTTCGTCTTTACCGCCAATCTTCTTGTAGAGAGAGTATGGCATAAGATTTACAATAGCTCCACCATCAACCAACATACGAGAAATTGGCTTCCCGTTGATGTGTCCTCTCATATATAAAGCCTTAAGATGATTCTCTGATTCACTAGGCTTCTGAAAAACGGCATCTTGAGGCCCAAGTTGAAGATGAGAGACCTCCTCCTCCGGTATCACATAATAATCAGAGGACAAATATACAACATTGATTTCCATGTTGCCATGTTCTGGAGAAGGCTCAAAATCAACCAATTCTTCATCTTCAACCACTGGAGGAATTGGCGGAGTAGTATCGATGGTTGAAGTAATCTCAGCTCCCGCTTCTGTCGTCAAACCGGTCTGACCGGTTCCAGAAACCGGTCTGACCGCTTCTGCAGCGGTGGGCTGACCCAAACCGGTCTGACCGGATTCAGAAACCGGTCTGACCGGTTGTGCTGCTGATTGCACAACGGGCTTAGCTTGCCAGATCTTGGTCTGAGGAATCATAGGCCTGTAATTGTTGAAGTATTCATCCCTCAGCTTCTCAGCTTCCTGTTCCCTTTTTTCTTTGTTCCGCAAGCGCTGTAATTTCCGCTTTTGTGTATGAGTCAAACCAGAAGGACACCACCTTGGTTGAAAGACCTTCTTTACGCCCTTGCTACTGCTAGCCTCATGATCATTAGCCATGACCGGCTTTTTGACTGGAACAGGAGCCGAATCTCCAATGACTATCGGCTTTCTGCCCAAATCTTGCATAGCCACTGAAATATCGCCAATTCTTACAAACCCACTGGCTTTGACTTGCACATCCTCCTTTTTCTCCTTGACATGGTATTCTTGCTTAGGAGGAGCTTGGAACCTCTGCTCAGACCGAAACCGGTCTGACCGGTTCATAAAACCGGTCTGACCGCTTTTGGGAGCATCCGAAGGACCTGATTGGTATGAGCCCAATCGGTCATGTACCGAAGTCCCAGTAGCATCACCACGGCGCTTATAAGCTGTAGAATTAATCCAATGTTGCGGTGACCTCTGTCTCTTTTTTGTTGGCCGATCAACTTGAACGGCCTTTGTGTACTTGTTCATGAGCTGAGAGAAAGTAGGTCCTTGTTTCAGAACCTTTCCTTGAACCTTTGGCTCATTAAACTTCCAAGTACCCACTTCCGTGCGCTTAGGCTTGAAAGTCCTTGGACGGTCTGGAGACAAACCGGTCTGACCGGTTTGGGAAACCGGTCTGACCGGTTTCGCCTGACTAGCGAACCGATTCTCTTCCAAGGAACCTCCTTGCCCCCCGGGCCTTGATGTGTTAATAGTAATCTTCAGAGACTCTTTACCATCAAGAGTTCTCCCAATCATCACTGTTCTGACCGGAACTTTGTCACCAACTTTTTCCGGCCTTGGGTCTCCAATCACCACATTCTTACCCTTAGCTCCATCGGCTTGTTCCGGCCGAATCAACACCTTAGTATTAAAATCCAAGGTATGAACAGGAAAATGAGCCTTATCAACTTGCATTTCAGCTAGCACTAATCGACCTTCATTAAGGGCCGATTGTACCTGTCGTCGAAAAACATTGCAATCATTGGTCGCATGAGAAAAAGAATTATGCCACTTACAATACGCACGATTTTTCAATTGATCGGCTGGTGGAATTGCATGAGAAAGTTTAATAAAGCCATTCTTAAGCAATTCATCAAAAACACGATCACATTTGGCTACATCAAAAGTAAACTTAATTTCTTCTTGCCGATTTTTCTGAATCGGCTTTAATGAGGGACAAGAACCAGGTTTACTCTTTGATGACCAAACAAATTTAGCAGCATAAATTTCTTTATCATCGTCCTAACTATCAGAATCATTATCAACAATATGCACATTCGAATGATGTGGTTTAGCAGATTCTTTTGAATTTTTAAACTTAAGCTCTAGACTCATAGCCTTCATTTGCAAGTGATTAATAGTAAGAAAATCAGAACCCTCTAGTTTTTCCTTGAAATGAGACCGTAAGCCCGCAAAAGCTAAATCTGCTAAATCCTTTTCAGAAACAGTTATGTTAAAACATCGGTTCTTAACATCTTTAAATCTTTTGAAGTAATCAAGAACCGATTCCTCTCGGCTTTGCCTAACCGATGTTAAATCAGACAATTTAGCTTCGTTTTCTCCGCTAAAGAAATGATCATGAAATTTACGCTCCAATTGAGTCCAATTTTGAATAGAATTAGGAGCAAGCGAAGAAAACCATGAAAAAGCAGTTCCAGTTAAAGATAATGAGAACAACCGTATACGCAATGGTTCATAAAATGATGCTTCTCCTAATTGCAAGATATATTGACTAATATGTTCCCAAGGAGTTCTATTATCTTCGCCACTGAATTTAATAAAATCAGGAACACGCCAACCATTAGGATAGGCAACTAAATCAAATTCAGGCGGATACGGTTTTTGATATAAGCGTGAATTACCCAATTCAAGCCCAAGTCTGGCTCTAAGTGTATTAGCTACATCTTCTTTAAACTTAGCTAACTCGGCTTGATAGTTCCCATCACCTCTATTTTGTGGAATACGGGGAACATTATACATCGCATTTTGAGAAGTACTCGGAATCGGCCCGTGAGACACGCCAGATCCGTGGGGTATACTTCCCACAACCGTAGTGCGTGGAATAGTGTAAACAGGACCAGAAGCAGCCGTACTAGATAAAACCATCGCACCCGGTGCCCCTGCACCCATGGAACCGGTCTGACCGCCAGAGGGGGCCAAACCGGTCTGACCGGTTGTAAAAACCGGTCTGACCGGTTCGTGGACCGAACCAAGGTGAGGTGATTGTCCCGCATAGAAATTCATCGGCATGCCTAAATTAGGATCTAAAATATTTTCTGGCACGCCTGATGAGCTAGGAGTTGAGTTAGGTAATTCATTAGATTCTACGTTATTTTTACCTTTATCAGAATTACCCGACATACTAGCAATCAACTCACTAGTAGCAGTTTGTGCAGCAAGCAATTTATCATCCATCATGTGAGTAATTTGTTGCATCAAATCAGAGGATTCGCCAGTTACCTTTGGAAGTTCTTCAACTTGGTCGTTTGCTAGCTTGAAAGCCGGCATGATGAATTCCTCCACTGTCTTGACAAGACCACCGCGATCTTTTTTGAAGCCCTTCAAGAATTGCGTCCTGAAGTGCTCCTCAGTAATCAAGTACCGCTTTCGCTCCTCGTCCGTGAGCTCTTCCATCGTCGCGGTGATGATGTTGTCTTTGTCAAGGTCGCACGTTGATCCAGACATTATTGGAGTAGATTAAATCGGTCTTGAAACCAGATTAATCTTTCCCCAGCGGAGTCGCCAAAAAGTATGTTGACACAAAAGCGCGCCAACAAACTCGAAGATCGATCGAACGCGCAGCACGGCCGTCACCACGGCCAACACCCGGCCTCCCTCGGGCAAACCGGTCTGACCGGTTTATAGAACCGGTCTGACCGCTTTCTGTCAAGAAGTCGTTAAGACCTAGAAACTCGAGCTCGGGAGGGACCCCGTCGGAGCTTGAGCAATCTAGGGTTGCTCTAGGGTCGGCAGGCCACCTAGAACGCCCTTGAACGCCGTAGAGACGAGCAAAGAACAGAATATGGGGGTTGGAAAAGATTAGGGTTTGAGAGATAAAAAGTAAAGGATAAATGTGTTTGATTCGATTGGAATACCTCAATCGGCCTTCTAGCATTTATATTTATAGGCCGGGGAAGTCTTACCCCTTTCGAATAGGTTACAATATGGGATTAAACTT
Source organism: Echinochloa phyllopogon (assembly GCA_033239725.1). Lineage (NCBI taxonomy): Eukaryota > Viridiplantae > Streptophyta > Magnoliopsida > Poales > Poaceae > Echinochloa > Echinochloa phyllopogon. The sequence continues at coordinate 29,688,365 of BTCW01000014.1, read as the reverse complement.
GGAATCCTAATCCTACTCGAATTACAGAACCAAACAGGTACCTCCCAACCACCGTAAAAGGACTCATCTATTTTATGGTTGGCAGATTTTAAAATGCAATGTGACTGCGTGTGTGTGTGAGAGAGATCGAGACAAGCAGATTATTGGTAACTTTCTATTTGAGACAAAATTTTGACTGACTACAGCTACAGCTCTCCTTTGTAGGGAATAAACCCGGCAAGTAATTTTCAATCCATCTAGCCATCGTTTAAAATTCTAAATCCAAATGAGAGAAGGGAGGCTTGAAGTATAAGTATTTTCTGGACTTAATTCACGTATTGCCCTTCAGGACAAAGCATGCAACCAAGCCACAATAGACCCAAATGATCCACGGGTCAAAGTTGTTTTCTGGCCGAGAATATGTGGTTGTTCAAAGGAATTCTTCCTGCCAATTTCCTAAGCTTCTGCCAACCACATTTGTTTGTTCTTTGCCTGTCGCCTTTTCCTCTCGTGCCCATTTGCTCATTGCTCATTGCTCATGCTCCCGGAATCACATGCCGTCCTCGTCACATCAGGTTTGGGAACCCCAAAGAAAAGATGGATTGGTGGAGCATATAGGTGCCTCTGTTTGACCCGCTGGTGTTTTTTTCATAAAAAATATTTTTTTGAAAAGACATAAAAAATATTCTAATGACACTACCACGTAGAAACCAAAGATTCCGATAAAGAATCCATAAATCCTGTCAGTAGGTTCTGCGACTATTTTCCGGTATACCGACGAAATGGGTATATAGCTCTATCTGTTTTCAAGAAACATCCCGTGTTTGATGTCCAATTGTCACATACTGTCCGTTGACCGAATTGGGTACTTGCGTGAATTCTTTTTTCCAACACTTATCTTTGATGGGATTCACTTCACATCGTCTCACGGCCATTCGTACGCTTCCATTGCAATGGCCGAGATAGCTGCGTATTCTACAGGGAAGCTGTTGGTAACTTGGTATTGTGAAAAGAAAAGCAGCTCGGGTTGCAACGCTGGCCGGGGCAAGGGAAGAGCAAAAGCAGGTTGCTAGGCCGCTACTGTTTCTTTCCTGAGCTGAAGGTGGCTGCTAATCCTAGGAAGAGAAGGGAATATAAGAAAACAAGACTGAAACAAGATCCTCCCCCCTCCCCCTGAATTTTTAACGGGATTTATCTGTTCGGCATATGAAACTATGAAATTGGAGTTGATGATATGTTATATGGTGAAAACATGAGGTATTTGCAAACATACATCATCCTTTTTTTTTTGCGAAAGTGCAAACATACATCCTTAGTCTAATACCAGGAGTTAAAGCGCAGAAAGTGTTGAAAATGTTTGCCAACACTCCATCATTGGATGTTGTAGGCATTGGAATTTTTTTCGCAAGCGTGCTTCTTTACTTTTCTTATAATCAAGCGATGCATGCTTGGTAGTAGCCTCGCTATGGCATATACTAATACAGGCAAATTATGACGTGGTGAAAAGAATAGCAAATTAGATAGCGGGCCACACGGGTGTGATAAATTTTAGAGAGGATTTTAGTCTAAGACGTGGAGAGTATGCAAGTTAAGAAAGTATGGTAATCTTTTTTTTTAAAGACTAGTACAAACGTAGACACTCAAATACACAAACTCACCCCTATTAATACACGCACGCAAACCCTACATCTATGAGCACCTCTGAGAGACTATACCTGTAGATCCGATTTTAAGACTCATGAAGTTATCATCTACCATTGAAAAAACATCGTCAGCTAAATCTTGAAATAAATTCAGAAAAATGCTACACTAGTGTCGAGTCGAGAACTCGAACCTTGGTTGACAGAAAAACACTACACTAGTGTCGAGTCCAGAACTCGAACCCTAGTCTACAAAAAAATCTTACCAACTGACCTAGGTAACTAGAATTGTACCATCTTTGTTACAAATTAAATTTGTTTTGTCTTTTCTATAGGTATAAATTTTGCTATGTACTTAAATATAGTGTATGTTTAAATATATAATAAACATTATATATTTAGAAAAACCAAAAAAATGTAATTTAAACAGATTGAGTAATATTAAAAAACACTAGTCTAAGAAGAATTAGTGCACTTAATTAGAATTGGCCGGGCTAGCAACAAACCAAACAAACATAAGTTACACACGTTGATCAGCTAAAGAGCAATTTCATCACACTTTTCTGAGCCGAACGCGCGGGACCTAAGCTGCAAGAGAGAAACCTTATGACAGGTGTGGCGACGAAGCAAGCAGGGTTCTGATGTATGCTACTCCGTATCAAACAAATTACCGGTCCTCAGCGTAGGAAGAAACGTTACATTATTCTAAGGGCACGTACAACAGTTTAGACAGCTGCTGTCTATTTAACACATACAGACGGTTAAATAGTCAGCTCTACAATAGTTTAGACAGCTGCTGTCTATTTAGCTGTCTGTGTGATAATAAATACGCACTCTGGTTTCTGATGTTTTGTATGGGAGCACGAGCCAAAGCAGTAGATGAGATAGTAGACAGCAACACTATGATAGCCACTTCAGCTCATTTGATCTACGTGGCAATAAAAAGACAGCTGCTGCCCTGAGCCTCTTTCGTGCGTCAGCATGAGTCAAAATCGTCGTTTTCCGTGCAAAGGCGCAAGCAGCTACTCCGTACTAAATGCTAGCAACGAGATGCCATGCAATCCTTTGACCAAAACGAAGCAAGAAAAGGAGGAGATGCTCCCGTGATATATCCCCGTGTTCTCCGTGTCTCTTGCCATCGCTCTCCGTCCCCTTCTTTTCCTCCTACGGTCATCAACTCAGTGGCGGAGTGTGCTTGCGTTTTTCGAATTCTGGCTGAAATTCAGTCAAGGGCTCAGGGCCCAGGATGAAAATGCTTGATCGTGCTGAGTCGTGCAAAAACCGAGCTCAAAAAACTCAACAGGTGCAAACACTTAATAGCCGGAGCTCCCAAGCGTGAAAAAGTTGACATGTTAGGAGGCTTGGGCTGGCAGCCTAAAATTGCAATTTGCAAAGTTCTGGTTATCAAAACTGATTGTGAATGATTAGTCACAACTATGAAAATATAGGGACTTGACGTGTCACAAATCCCCGTACGCGCGAACATCTCGCTGGCGCACAGGCCCAGCGACTGCTCCATAATCCTGAGATGGTAAGAAGAAATCCATCGTTCCTTTACAATCTGCATTCCTGACTACTGTTGCGGCGAAGAAACATCCATCATTTAAAACCGCAAATTTGCAATTCCACGTCTAATAAAGCTGGACCCTGCCTCATCAGTACGCTACTAAGATAGAGTTCAAGTTGATTCCACTGCTCCCTAAGTACTGCCGTAACAACTAAGCACACACCTGCCTTATCCTCCATGCTCCAAAGACCAAACAGGATACATAGATATTTCCGAGAAAGGAGAGAAGACTCGAGTTGCCAGTAACTATACAGGCTAGAATCTTAAAACTGCAAGCGCCCTACTGGCTGAAATTCTTGACCTTGAACTTCCACTCGCCCTTCACCGGGTTGAAGGACACAAACTCGGCGTCGTGCTCCTTGGTCCACTGCACCAGGATCTCATTGTACCAGTCGACCATTGGGCCTCGTGTGAACTGCAACCCAGTCTTCTCGTCGATGCACTTCACGTTCAGGAGAGTGACCTCTGCAGGTTTGTTCAATCCCTGCCCAACAGGTGGCGTCTTGCTCTCATCTCTGTATACAAGGATTTCACGGTTGTTGAATTCCACGATTGATGCGATGTCAAGCTTCCGCACATCAGTCTCTCCATCAAACCTGACGCTTCCGTAGCCATGCCTGCCTACAGTGAAGTCCGGCACATGAGAACAGTAACCTGGCTGATCACTCTCTTTCACGGCGAGTTCCACAATCGACGGCACAGTATAGTAATCAGCATTGTAGAGCCGAGGCAGCACACTCCCGGTGATCACATCACGTTCTGGTGCAGCTACTGATGTCTGGGTTAAGTGGGCATCACCGTTGCTCCCGTTCTGAATCCCAGCAGATCTTGATGGTGGATGGCCACTGCTGTTGTGAACATTGCTATGATCTGCAATAATTACAAATCATATGACTACAGCAGGATGAAGCATCTTCAGTTGCAATAAAATTAAGGATTTGCCATTTGAGGTTGCTAAAAAGGTGAAATGTATCTCAATGAAGTAACTCTATGTCAAATAAGTAAACAATTATGCTTACAAAAGAGGAGAACCTAAGTTTGCTATATTGTTCTTTGCAGTTCATCAATTCTCATAGTGCTGATCCATAATTTATTAAATAAACAAAAACTGTGACGCAGCACACAATTATTTGAATAAACATTCTCATTAGTACCAGTGTACTGCCATAAATTTCTCCACATAAAGGACAATGTATTTCATGCAACATTTTTATTTTCCAAATATAATTTGGAAACATCAAGGACACTTCACTACCATACCTGTTGTCATGTACGGGCGGACGTACACCAGACGCCGTCGGGCGCGCGACGTGCGCCGTGCTGAGGAACGCGCCGAGCGGGAGCGCGAGGCTGGACCAGACGGCGCGAGGAGCGCGGAGGACGCGGGCGCTGATCGTGGCTAGATTAGTTAGACAGGATAGCTTGCTGTTTTGGTTCCTAAATTAGTGGAGCTTGTTGCTCTGGTTTGTTGGGCCGCTGGCCATATATTGCTGTAATCAGACTTGGTGAGAATTAAGCAAGTTTGTTATCCCTAAACCTCTCTCCCTCCTATCTTCCTCAAGCCGCCGACGAGGGGCAAAACCTCACGGCGAGGACTGGAGCGCGGCTACGAACTACGTAGTCGCGGTCCGGCGTCGTTGGGTATCGAGGCCCTTGACAACTTGGTATCACGATCCCGGCGATCCTCGTCTACACGCTCCGCCTCGCCGCCATCAGCAGCCGCCGCGCCGTCCTCGCCCAGCTCCGCGACCTCACGCGCTCCGACCACCATGGGGGACGATGACGTCAAGGCCTCCCTCCCCGAGATCACCAAGGCCTTGCAAGCTCTCCAGGCCACCACCGAAGCCAACGCCAAGGCCATCCAGGCCCTCACCGCCGAGCGTGCGTCGTCCTCTGGCTCCAAGGCGGCCACGACCGAGGCCAACACCGACCGGCCTCCGCCTCGCTTCCAGAAGATGGACTTCCCCAAGTATGATGGCACCTCCGATCCGCTCATCTTCATTAGCCGCTGCGAGTCGTTCTTCCATCAGCAGCGCACCATGGAAGAGGACAAAGTTTGGATGGCCGGCTACAACCTGGCAGACGGTGCCCAGTTCTGGTGGATCCAGGTCCAGCGGGACGAGGGGATCCCCTCATGGCGTCGCTTCACCGACCTCCTCAACCTCCGGTACGGGCCGCCGCTCCGATCTGCGCCCTTGTTCGAGCTCGTGGACTGCCGGCGCACTGGGTCCGTCACGGAGTACCAGGACCGCTTCCAGGCGCTCCTGGCCCGCGCTGGCCCTCTGGAGGAGTCCCAGCGGGTCCAACTCTTCACCGGCGGTCTTCTTCCGCCGCTCAGCAACGCCGTTCGCATCCACAACCCGCAGTCCCTGGCCAACGCGATGAGCCTCGCTCGCCAATTGGAGTTGATGGGACAAGCAACCCCGACACCGGCGCCAGCGCCGGCCCGTCCCACACAGCGGCCGCTGCTGCCGGTCCCGCCGCCACGCCTCGCCTTGCCAGCACCGGCGCCGGGTGCCGCCCCCGTTGTCCCAGCCGGCGGCAACCCAGTGAAGCGGCTGTCACAGGCGGAGCAGGCGGAGCGCCGACGCCTTGGCCTCTGCTATAACTGCGACGAGCGCTACACCCGGGGCCACAACCGCGTCTGCCGCTGCGTCTTCTTCATCGACGGCGTCGAGCTCGCCGACGCCGACGACGCCGAGGACCAAGATGCCGAGGCACCGGTGTTCTCCGTGCGCGCCGTCACCGGAGCCTTGGGCGCCGACACGATGCAAGTGGGGGCTGCGCTAGGACCGGCGGCGCTGGTCGCCCTCCTCGACACAGGCAGCACGCACAGTTTCATCTCCGAGGAGGCGGCGCGCCGCTCTGGCATGGTCGTCGACCAGCGCTCCCGCCTCACGGCCATGGTCGCCAACGGCAAGCGCGTGCCGTGCGCGGGCGTGATACGGGCCGCGCCTCTCACCATCGACGGTGCGACGTTTCCGTCCGACCTCTTCGTGATGCCGCTCGCCAGCTACGATGTGGTGCTGGGCACGCGCTGGCTCGGCGCGTTGGGGCCCATCTTCCTCGACCTCGCCTCACGCCGGATGTGGTTCCGGCACCAGAACCGCACGGTCTGCTGGACCGGCGTGCCATTGGAGCGACCACGCGCGTTTCAAGCCACCATCGTCAACGACTCCCACCTCGGCGCGCTCCTGGCCGCGTTCGCCGACCTCTTCACCGAGCCAACGGGGCTACCGCCCAAGCGGTCGCATGACCACCGCATCATCCTCAAGCCCAACACGGCGCCAGTGGCGGTGCGGCCGTATCGGTACCCGACGGCTCACAAGGACGAGCTGGAGCGGCAATGCGCCACCATGATCGCCCAGGGCATCGTCCGTCGCAGCGACTCCCCGTTCTCCTCGCCGGTCATCCTCGTGAAGAAGCCCGACGGCGCGTGGCGCTTTTGCGTCGACTACAGGGCCTTGAACGCGCTCACAATCAAGGACGCGTTTCCCATCCCAGTGGTCGACGAGCTCCTTGATGAACTCCACGGCGCCAGGTTCTTCACCAAGCTCGACCTGCGGTCCGGGTACCATCAGGTGCGCATGAGGCCGGAGGACGTCCACAAGACCGCCTTCCGCACTCATGAGGGCCTCTACGAGTTCCTGGTCATGGCGTTTGGCCTCTGCAACGCGCCGGCCACGTTCCAGGCACTCATGAACGAGGTGCTCCGACCCTTCCTCCGCCGGTTCGTACTTGTCTTTTTCGACGATATCTTGATCTACAGCTCAACGTGGGACGATCACCTTCGCCACCTCGCCGCTGTCTTCACCGAGCTGCGCCGGCACGGTCTCTTCGTCAAGAGGTCGAAGTGCTCCTTTGGGGAGCCATCGGTGGCCTACCTAGGCCACGTCATCTCGGCGGGCGGCGTCGCCATGGACCCAGCCAAGGTCCAGGCCATCCTCGACTGGCCGGCGCCGCGCTCAGCCCGCGCCGTGCGGGGGTTCCTCGGGCTCGCGGGCTACTACCGCAAGTTCGTCCACAACTACGGCACCATCGCCGCGCCGCTCACTGCCCTCCTCAAGAAGGACGGGTTCGCTTGGGACGACGCGACCACGGCGGCCTTCGCGACCCTCAAGACGGCGGTCACCTCGGCTCCCGTCCTCGCTATGCCGGATTTCGCCAAGCCATTCACCGTGGAGTGCGACGCGTCGTCCCACGGCTTCGGCGCGGTGCTTGTCCAGGAGGGGCACCCAATCACGTTCTTCAGCCGGCCGGTCGCGCCGCGCCATCGGGCGCTCGCCGCATATGAGCGCGAGCTCATCGGCTTGGTCCAGGCGGTCCGCCACTGGCGCCCATACCTGTGGGGGCGTCGCTTCGTCGTCAAGACCGACCACTACAGCCTCAAGTACCTCCTGGATCAGCGCCTCGCAACGATTCCGCAACATCATTGGGTGGGGAAGCTCCTGGGCTTCGATTTCGCGGTGGAGTACCGGTCGGGCGCCTCGAACACTGTCGCCGACGCTCTCTCTCGGCGCGACACCGCGGATGGCGGCGAGGGCGAGCTGCTGGCTATCTCCGCACCGCGCTTCGACTTCCTCGACCGTCTGCGGCAAGCTCAAGCCACCGATCCGGCCCTTGTGGCTGTCCACGCGGGCATCCGCGATGGTACCCGGGGCGCCCCGTGGTCCGTGGCGGACGACATGCTCGCGTTCGACGGGCGCTTGTACATTCCGCCGGCGTCGCCGCTCCTTCAGGAGATCTTGGCGGCGGTCCACAACGACGGCCATGAGGGCGTCCACCGCACGCTCCATCGTCTCCGCCGTGACTTCCATTTTCCCAACATGCGTCGTTTGGTGCAGGACTTCGTGAGGGAGTGCGCCACTTGCCAACGGTACAAATCGGAGCATCTTCATCCAGCCGGGCTGCTCCAACCTCTGCCGGTTCCGTCCATTGTCTGGGCGGACATTGCGCTGGACTTCGTGGAGGCGCTTCCTCGGGTGCACGGCAAGTCGGTCATCCTCTCCGTCGTGGACCGCTTCAGCAAGTACGCCCACTTCATTCCGTTGGGCCACCCGTACACCGCCGAGACCGTGGCGCAGGCGTTCTTCTCCGACATCGTGCGCCTCCACGGCATTCTGCAGTCCATCGTCTCCGACCGCGACCCGGTGTTCACCTCCGCGTTCTGGCGCGAGCTCATGCGGCTTATGGGGACGAAGCTCCACATGTCGTCGGCCTTCCACCCGCAGACCGACGGCCAGACGGAGGCGGCAAATCACGTCATCATCATGTACCTCCGGTGCTTCACCGGCGATCGGCCACGGCAATGGATTCGCTGGCTACCCTGGGCGGAGTACATCTACAACACGGCGCTCCAGTCGTCGCTTCGCGAGACGCCGTTCCGGGTGGTCTACGGCCGAGACCCACCATCCATTCGCTCCTACGAGCCGGGCGATACTCGGGTCGCTGCGGTCGCACAGGAGATGGAGGCTCGCGAGGCGTTCTTGGCGGACGTCCGTTACCGTCTCGAGCAGGCGCAGAAGGTGCAGAAGCTGCACTACGACCATCAGCACCGGCCGGTGTCCTTTGAGGTGGGTGACTGGGCTCTTCTCCGCCTCCGGCAGCGCGCCGCTTCATCGCTACCGCACGCGCCCAAGGGGAAGCTGAAACCGCGCTACGTCGGGCCGTACCGCGTCATCGCCGTCATCAACCCGGTCGCGGTGCGTCTGCTTCTCCCACCGGGAGCGCGCCTCCATGATGTCTTCCACGTCGGAGTGCTCAAGAAGTTCATCGGCTCCCCTCCAGATGCTCCCCCGGCGCTTCCCCACACGGTGGATGGGGCAGTGGTTCCAACGCCGGAACGCGTCGTGCAAGGCCGCCGGGCTCGCGGCGTTCGTCAGGTGCTCGTGCATTGGCTCGGCGAGCCAGCGGCATCGGCCACGTGGGAAGACCTGGACGACTTCCAGAACCGCTACCCGGAGTTTCAGCTCGAGGACGAGCTGGATTTCGACGGCGGGGGAGATGTCATGTACGGGCGGACGTACACCAGACGCCGTCGGGCGCGCGACGTGCGCCGTGCTGAGGAACGCGCCGAGCGGGAGCACGAGGCTGGACCAGACGGCGCGAGGAGCGCGGAGGACGCGGGCGCTGATCGTGGCTAGATTAGTTAGACAGGATAGCTTGCTGTTTTGGTTCCTAAATTAGTGGAGCTTGTTGCTCTGGTTTGTTGGGCCGCTGGCCATATATTGCTGTAATCAGACTTGGTGAGAATTAAGCAAGTTTGTTATCCCTAAACCTCTCTCCCTCCTATCTTCCTCAAGCCGCCGACGAGGGGCAAAACCTCACGGCGAGGACTGGAGCGCGGCTACGAACTACGTAGTCGCGGTCCGGCGTCGTTGGGTACCGAGGCCCTTGACACCTGTATTCCTAATTATAAACGAAATGAAATGAAACCTTGCTACAAAGTATACCAGTGTGAGAGAAACACAAGTGGAAATAGAATGATTTCATTTTGGAGCCTGAAACCAAACTTAGAAATATATTTGCTCCACTTATGAAAATTGATTTCATTTGGAGCCTGAAACCAAACTTAGAAATATATTTGCTCCACTTATGAGAGAAACACAAGTGGAAAAACCCCCACGTGTTTTAAGTTTTAACCAAAAACTGGATTCTGAGTAATATTCTGAATGGGGACATCTTTTCAAGTAAATAAATTCAGAAAATCAAATCAAATAAGCACAGATGGCAAGAAATTCGAATATTACCAGATCCACCTGTTGAACTAGACTGTTTTCCCATTTGACTCTTAGCAGTTCTCTCCATCATTTGGATAGTCAGCTCATGATTCTCCCCAGGATAGATAGATACAGAAATAGGTGCTTCTGAAGCTTTAGCAACATGATGAGAATGAACCTGTGAGATAACAGCAATGCATGTAAGCACAGAAATAGCTTCACATTACCACACAACATAATTCTGGACTCTGCAGATCTAGTATCCTACCTGTGAAGTTCCAGCACCATCATTGTTTGACGAAAAACGAATCCGCACTAATCTGACATTGTCCGGAAGATGCAACTCTACAGTATTATTGGGATAATCAACATTGACCTGCAAGCATAATTATCTATGAGATTGAAAGCAGCACGTTAGGAAAAAATAGTGTGATTCAGGGATAACAAGATACTTACACTAGTACAATGAGCATGCGAAGATACAGCTGGTTCCGAATGGGCAACTGAAGAACCAATCAATGGACTTTTTCCAGGTTGAGTAGATGTTGTAGGAAAGCTTTGACTGAATGTACCCTGCTGCTATCGAGAAAGGAAAACAAATATGAAGCCTTGTAATATATGAAAACATAAAAAATGAATAATCTAACTTTTTGGTGATACTTACAGTAGAAGCTGTTTCTGCTAAAGCAGTATTTAATGCACCTGCTGAATTGCTGAATATCTTGTCCAGACACAAAGCAGGTACAGAAGTGGAGGTTGAAAGATGAGGGCAGGGTAATGTTGCAGTGGTATGCTAACAACCAACCAACATAAAGGGAAAAAACTATAAATCACATAAGAAAACATATTTTTTCAGAAGTGAATAATCTTTATAGTAACACTTACCATAGACAGTGTCGATGCTGAAGCTGAATGCGCACCTCTCACATGTGCAGTAAAAGGTGATGGGTGTAAGCTAGGACAATGGGTGCAGGGATTCTTTTGAAACTCAGTGTGTGATGGAGGTGGTCTTTGGATTCCCATGGATCCTAGCTTTAAGGGCAGGTAATGATAAAATGATAGGCCAGGAGTGGAAGAGTAACTGAGACTGTGTGTCGAGGATTGTAAATCTCCGGATGAAAATGATGACTGAGGTATTGCAGATGGGAGCCAAAATGGGTTGGAAATGGAGTTGGGACCTCGTGCTGAGGGTTGTAATTCTGCAGGCGGCTCTGGAAATGGAGCAACGGTTGCATGCCTGAAAGTGAAAGATGGTGTACTTGAACAGGATAAACCAACTGAAGATGATGACGACATAGGAAACATAGGAGCTGGAGTAATGCTTTTCTGCAGGCTGTCACCTCCTAGAGAGCATGCAAAAGTAGCTTATTAGGATTAAAAAAGTTAAAAAGACAAATGCAAGATTCAGGAATGCAGCTACAGATCAACGTAAATGTTAGTGTATATGAGAGTGGCCCATATGGCCCATGTATAGCAACTATATTACCCACCCTTCTAGGGTTTGGAGATATACACTAAGATTCTCTCTAGCATGGTATCAGTTGCCTCTCTCCTCTCTCCCTAGCGCCGCCGCCGCCACCTCCCCTCTCCTCTCCTCCTTCCCTCCCCTCTCCTTCTCTCAGGTCGTGCGCCCCTCCTCCTCTTCCACCCCGGCGCCGCCGTCTTCCTCTACTGCTGCCGCCGCCGCCATCCTGGGCGCGGCCACCGCACAGGAGCGCGCCTTGACGCTCATGGCCTCGGCTCCACCGCCGGTTCCCCCTCCCCCTCCTCCTGGTGCGGATCCCGCTGCCGCCGGCCTGCGCCCCTGGAGCGGGTACGAGCACGCCCGGCGCGGTCGCGGGAGCGGATGACCCGCCCGCCGCCGCCGCCGCCGCTCTCGGAGCAGACCGCCCTGGCGCTGGCGCTGGTCTCCCTGGCGCGCCACCCTCCCACGCGCCGCTCTCCGGGCTGGGCATGCCCCTGGTGGAGACGCCCTTCTCTGGCCTCACCTTCCTCCGGGGCAAGCCGGCCCTCGTCGCGACTGCCACCGCTGCTGCCGACGCCGCAGTCGACGGTGCCCCCACCGAGGCACTTACGGCTGCCAAGGTCAAGGCTGTCGTGGCTCAGGAGCGAGTCCGTGCGGCAGCTCTTGCGTGGGAGCGTGAACGTGCTGCTACCGACTCCCTCGCTCGCCAGGTAGCCGAGGCGGAGCACTTCATAGGCCAGCAGCTCGTCGCTCCTGTCATCGAGCACGACGCCTCTTCCTCCCACCAAGAGCCACCTTCTACTCCTGCCCCGACGAGTGCTGGACCCCGGCCTGCCGTGGCTGACCCCATGGTCTCCTACCTCCACCTTCAGGCCGCCGGGGTCCCGCACATCAAGAACCTCGTCTCGATCGTCCTCGACTTGGAGTCCACCGCCTACCCCCGCTGGCGCGACCAGATCCTCCTCGCGCTTCGCCGCTACGCCCTTGACGCCCACGTCCTCACCGACACGCCACTCGTGGCACAGGACCTGGTGTGGCTGCGCCACGACAGCATCGCCATGTCTTGGATTTTCGGGACCATCTTCCTGGATCTGCAGGACGTCGTCAGGTCCCCTAGCGGTACTGCTCGAGAGGTCTGGGTGAAGCTTGAGGACCACTTCCTCGGCAACGCCGAGGCCCGTGCCCTCCAGCTCGACGCGTCCTTCCGCACCTTCGACAGGGGGACCTCTCCGTGGGTGAGTTCTGTCGGAAGATGAAGAGCAAGGCTGATGCTCTTCGGGACCTCGGGTACCCGGTGGACGACCGGATCCTGGTGCTCAATGTGTTGAGGGGCCTCAACAACACATTTGAGCACCTTTGCGACCTCATCACCCACCAGAGGCCTTTTCCCACCTTCCGCCAGGTCAAGAACGACCTTCTGAAGGAGATCACTCTGGGGGTCCTGCGACTAGCTCAACCTCGTCCTCGTCCACGTCCACCACCTACAGAATGCTCGTCGCTACACCGACCTCCAGCTCGCCCTCCAGCTCTCTTCTTGGTGCTCCTCCCCCCGGGCCGAGCGGGGGTGGGGGGGCGTGGTGGTGGTGGTGGTGGTGGTGGTGCCAGTGGTCTTGCTCCTGGTGGCACCGGTGGTGCTGGTGGGGGACGTCGGGGCCAGTCAGCTCAAGCCCCGACCCCACCTTCGGGAAGTACGCCTTGGCCATCCTTCAGCAACCCCTGGTTAGGGCGCATCTCCATGTGACCCTTTCAAGGTCCGGGTGGGGGTCCGCGGCCTCAACTCCAGCAGCCGGCCGCCATGCTCTCCGGTGGCCCCTTCGCGCCGCCCTGGATGCCACCCACTCCGTCGTGGCCTGTGGGGTGGGATCAGGCCGCCCTGGCGCAGACTTTCGGCACCATGGGGCTGACACCGCCGGTCAGCACCGAGTGGATCGCCAACACTGGTGCCACCCACCACACCACTCCGGACACCGGTATACTCTCTTCTATCCGACCCCCACATCCCTCTGGTCCCACTTCCATCATGGTTGGTGATGGATCGTGTCTTCCTGTCACCTCCGTGGGTTCTGCTTCTGGTCCTTTCCGTCTTTCTGATGTTCTTGTTGCCCCTCAGATGGTCCACAATCTTCTTTCCATTCGCCAATTTACAGCTGACAACTCCTGTTTTGTTGAATTTGACACTTACTGTGAAGGACTCGGCTAGCCGGCATCCGCTTCTTCGGTGTGACAGCACGGGGGCCCTTTACACTATTCGCCTTCCGACTTCCGCTGCTTTGTATTCGCCTTCCTCTCCGTCAGCTGCATTGGCCACGACGTTTTCTTCCACCACCTAGCACCGTCGTCTCGGTCATCCCGGCCGTGATATTTTGGCATAGCTCAGCCGTAGTGTTGCTATCTCCTGTACTAGGACTCCTGCTGAGCACCTCTGTCATGCGTGTCAGCTAGATCATCATGTTAGACTACCTTTTTCTTCTTCTTCGTCGCACGCGACACGTGTTTTGATCTTGTTCATTGTGACTTGTGGACCTCTCCTGTACCAAGCATTGCTGGAAATAAATACTATCTTGTGGTGGTTGATGATTTTTCTCAGTACTCTTGGACTTTTCCTTTGCGCGCCAAGTCTGAGACTCCCCACCCTCGTCCACTTCTTTGCCTGGGTGTCTACTCAGTTCGGTCTTCCCATCAAGGCCGTCCAGTGTAACAACGGGCGTGAGTTCGATAATCACACCTTCCGTTCTTTCTTTCTCTCTCAGGGTGTTTACCTCCGCATGTCTTGTCCGTATACCTCTTCCCAGAAAGGCAAGGCTGAGCGGATGATTCGCACGACGAATGACGTCATGCGCACCCTTCTGATCCAGGCTTCTCTACCCCCGCGCTTCTGGGTCGAGAGTCTCCGCACCGCCACCTACTTGATCAATCGTCTCCCTTCCTCTGCTTGTCCTGCTCCCACTTGTAGGGTCGAGATTGCGGATTAGAGGGGGGTAAATAGTCATTTCTAAAACTTAATGCACCGGCTAACAGAAACAAATGCGGAATTAAAACTTCGGTCTAGCCAAGACTTCACCCTTCTATCTATGTTCAATAGCACCTTATAAAAGATCCTAAACAAGCAACTAAGGTGTCGGGCTAGCACGAGCTCACCTAAATAATTCTAGGAGCAAGGTCACACAAACTTATGCCACTAGTATTTCACACACCGGGGAGCTCCTACACAACTAGTAAGCAAAAGCACAAAGCCCCTAAGCCCACTAGCAATGCTCAATGGACAAGACTACACAAGTCTAATCCAAAAGCTCAATTTACTTAGCTACGCAAACTAAGCAAAGAGATTAATTAAGTTACACAAGCTAATTAGTCACAAGATCACTACTTGTAGCTACACAAGCAAGAAGACAACTAGCAAGCTACACAAGCCAACTAATTATGAGAGCAACCTCACAAGCACAAGATATATATAAAAGGAAGTAAATACAATGCTTGTGATCAAGAAGTGCAAACCACCGAGAAGAGTAGACAATGTTGACACAGTGATTTTTATCTCGAGGTTCACTTGTTTGCCACCAAGCTAATCCTCGTTGTGCCGACCAACACCTCGATGGTTCTTGGGCAAATCTCTCAAGCCGCTGGCCACTCCGAGCACTCCAAAACACCACTCGCAAGTGAGGTAACTCAATGACACGCTCCACTAGAGTTGCTCTTCGTGATCCCCACGGGGTGAGCACAATCCCCTCACAAATCTTTCTCCGGAGCACCGCACAATCTCCTTGCGTGCTTCAACGGAGCCTCAATCCACCAAGCTGTCTAGGAGGTGGCAACCTCCACGAGTAACAAGCAAACCGACCTGCAGCATGAACATCTAGTGTCACTTGATGCAATCTCACAAAGCAATACACTAGACTCGCACTCACTCGCAATAGATTCGCAATCTTGCATGAACAAGTGAGTTAGTGGACTCCCAAGGCAAACACTACCATGGGAAACACATTCCCAAGGTGCTCAACCCCTCCCAAACCCGGGCACCCTTCTATTTATAGAGGGAGGGAGAAAACTAGCCGTTATGCTCAAACAGCGCAACTGACGGACCATCCGTAATACAACTAGCGGACCGTTCGTCTCAGATCTCAACGGCTATAAAATGTGTCAGAGATGACGGTTAGAGCTCTAGCGGACCGTCTGCCCATCAAGCGCGGACCATCCGCCCCACACTAAAATCCACCGGCCAAACTCAAACTTTTGCCCGCGGACCGTCTGCCTCACAAAAGTCCTCTCAAACGCTCAGAAACGTCTCTGTGTAAACAGTCCGCGAAAACGGTCCGCCTCACAAAATTTTGCCTGCGAACCGTCCGCCACATCACGCTGGACAGTCTGCCTCACAAAATTCTTCGCATTGAAAAACAACTGCGGACTGTTCGCTCGCCTGATCGCGGACAGTCTGGACCTCCCGGATGGTCCGCCACCAGAGAGGCGGACCCTTTTCAGCACAACCGAAGCTCGGTAAAACGGCCATAACTTTTAGCTTCAATGTCCAAACTAGGTGATCTTGGACTCTATGGAAAGCTCAATCAGAGGGCTATCCAACCCAACTGAAATATTGACCCAAAACACTTTGGATCAAAGCAGAATTACAAACCAAGATCACATCGAGCCATAACCATCATCCAAACCTTCAACCCTTTGCAAATGTGCCAACCCCTTAAGTGTACCACCTTATGTGTAAGTGAGCTAGCATTTTTCACATACATTTCTCAAAGGGTTTTCCACTCTTTTTACCACGCCACCACGGACTGTCAGATCTTTTTTTCAGAACAGAGTTCCTCAATATTTTCAACAACGACCTTTCTCACAGTTAGTCGCCACTCATCTAAATGCAAACCATGCAAGTTATTGATCAAGTGGCACTAGATGACCGATATGCAAACAAGTTTGCCCCTCTTGATAGTACAACCATCTATCCTAAACCCGGTCATAGACTTCTCTACTCACCTATGACCGGTTAAATGAAATGCCTATTGGTTATACCTTTGCCTTGCACATTCCATTCCATCTTCTCCAATGTTGATGCAACACATGTACTAACGTCATCACAAATGATATGATCCACTTCATATCATCATGCGACGTATTGGTTCATCGATCTTGACTTTACTTGCTCTTCACCGTTGCATCGGTTCATCGGCGCCAAGTCATTGCTCAAGCATCCCGCCACGCAGTTCAGCGCTTAGCCTCTGACTTGCCCTTCACACTTGCAACCGGTCCATCAAACCAAGTCTTGTCTTGATCTTCTCCACTTTAGTCACATGACTCCATGTCATGTCTCGTATGCTATGAGCTCCTTCATCATATAATTACCCATGGACTAATCACCTGTGTATTTCACTTAAACACATATTAGTCCACCTAAGTTGTCACTCAATTACCAAAACCAAACAAGGACCTTCACCACTCCACACCACGCTCTCTTTGGTACCCCCTCCTAGCTACGAGCAGTTTCGTGTCTTTGGTTGTGCATGTTACCCTAACATCACCGCCACTGCTCCCCACAAGCTGGCGCCTCGCTCGACACGTTGTGTGTTCCTGGGTTACTCCCCTAACCACAAGGGGTACCGTTGCTTCGACCTCATTTCTCGTCGGGTCCTCATCTCCCAACACGTCGTCTTCGACGAGTCAGATTTCCCCTACTCTACCTCCTCGTCGCCTTCGCCTGATCCTGAGTTGGAGTCTATGTTTTCTGACCCGATGGTTTAGCCACCTATTCCTTTCTGTCCTCCTGCAGGTTTTCGTGGTGCACCGATGCCGTGCGCGGTCCCGGTGCCCCTTGCCGCGCCGTGCGCAGCCCCGGCGCCCCCTGCCGCGCCGAGCGCGGCCCCGGTGCCGCCAGCCACACCACGCGCGGCCCCAGGCTCTCCTGCGCGTTTTACTGAGCCGGTGCAGGTGTACCGATGTCGTTCGGTACCGGCACCGGTATCAGGTCCTCTAGCTCCGGCCCCGGAGGCCACCGCGCGCTACGCGCATCCCGTGCGCGTCTTCGAGCGCTGATCGACGGCTCCGTCTCCACCGACACCTCCACCGGAGCCATCCCCGTCTCCACCACTGACTCGTTCTCATGTCAAGACCGACGTGTACCATCCGCCAATCATCCATCGGGACCCTCGTCATACTCATCCCATGGTGACTCGGCGGGCGGCTGGAGTCCTTCGATCCGCAGCTCTCTCTGCCGCAGAGAGTGCGCCGCGGATCTCTCCGGTACCCTCTTCCGTCCGCGTCGCCCTGGCGGATCCCAACTGGCGTCGTGCGATGGAAGAGGAGTACGAGGCTCTTCTCGCCAACCAGACGTGGGACCTCGTGCCCCGTCCGTCTGGTGGCAATGTGGTGACTGGCAAGTGGATCTGGACGCACAAGCGTGGGCTGATGGTACTCTTGAGCGCTACAAGGCACGCTGAGTTCTCCGGGGTTTCACCTAGCGGCCAGGTGTTGATTATGATGAGACGCTCAGTCCAGTGGTGAAGCCTGCCACCGTGCGCACGGTCCTCTCACTTGCTCTTTCTCGCTCTTGGCCGGTGCATCATCTGGATGTGAAGAATGCTTTTCTCCATGGCACGTTGTCAGAGACAGTCTATTGCAGTCAGCCAGCAGGGTTTGCTGATTCCAGTTGTCCATATCTGGTCTGTCGGCTCAACAAGTCCCTATATGGTTTGAAGCAGACTCCTCGGGCTTGGTACTCCCGATTTGCCACGTTCATGATGACATTGGGGTTCACTGAGGCCAAGTCCGATACTTCTCTGTTCGTCTATTGCCATGAGGATGAGACTGTTTATCTGCTGCTCTATGTGGATGATATTGTACTCACAGCCTCTAGTCAGCAGTTGCTTCGGCGCATCATCTCGTCTCTGCAGCAGGAGTTTGCTATGAAAGATCTGGGTCAGCTCCACCACTTCTTGGGTGTCACTGTGGAGACCCGTCCTTCTGGCCTCTTTCTTCACCAGCGGCAGTATGCTCTTAATATCCTTGAGCGGGCTGGCATGTCAGATTGCAAGCCCTGTTCTACTCCTGTTGACACTCAGTCAAAGCTCTCTGCGGATCTGGGAGACCCTGTGGCTGACCCTACTGCGTTCCGGAGCCTTGCTGGTGCCTTGCAGTACCTCACCTTCACCAGGCCGAACCTTGCGTACGCGGTTCAGCAGGTCTGCCTTCATATGCATAATCCTCGGGAGTCGCATCTTGCCACGCTGAAGCGTCTTCTCCGCTATGTCCGTGGCACGGCTGACTTCGGGCTGAGTCTCCACCGGTCGACCTCTGCTGAGCTGGTCGTCTACACCGACGTTGACTGGGCTGGGTGCCCGGACACTCGCCGCTCCATCTCCAACTATGCCGTCTTCCTAGGCGGCAACCTTGTCTCCTGGTTGTCCAAGCGACAGCCGGTTGTCTCCCGCTCCAGTGCAGAAGCGGAGTACCGGGCTGTCGCTAACGGCGTGGCGGAGGCCTCCTAGCTTCGACAGCTCTTGGCTGAGCTTCACAGCCCTCTCGCCAAGAGCACGCTCGTCTACTGCAACAACGTCAGCGCCGTCCACCTCTCCACCAACCTGGTTCAGCATCAGCGGACGAAGCATGTGGAGATCGACTTACACTTCGTCCGCGACCGAGTTGCTATCAGCGATGTTCGGGTACTCCATGTCCCGACCACCTCCCAGTTTGCTGACATCTTCACCAAGGGACTGCCCTCCTCGACGTTCTCAGAGTTTCGATCCAGCCTCAACGTAGCCGGTGGCTAGTTGTGGCTGCGGGAGGCCTTGTGTGTGTTGTTGCTTTCTTTGTTGTCCAGTCTTGAACTCCGCTGCGCCGGTAGTTCAGACTGCGGGGGGGGGGGGGGGGGGGGGTTAGTGTATATGAGAGTGGCCCATGTACAGCAACTATATTGGCCACCCTTCTAGGGTTTGGAGATATACACTGAAATTCTCTCTAGCAGTAAATGTGAATTCTCACTCAAATTATTTGGGTGTAATATTCACTATTCAGACACTAAGCACCAGTAGTAAATTATTTATGCTAACAAGTTGCAAAGATGTTTCAGAGTTCAGGCTAAATAACTGGATTTTTAACAGGAAATGCAAAATAAAACCTAGAAGCCATGTTAATCATCTTTATAGCTTATAAGAAGATGATTCTGATGAAAATTGTAATGGCTACATAAGCAATGGAAAATTAAGAACAAAAGGACCCTTGGGATCATGTGAAACTTCAGCACTCGGAAAACTCAGACTTGCAGAGTAATAAGGACCCAAGTGGACAGCTTGATACTTTCATACCATTTTTATTGCCTATTCCTCTCACGTTTACGATTTTATAATACTTTAAACACAAAAATTAATTATGTTTATAAATTTGATATATTTGATATAGTTCCATGTATAAATTTGGTGCAGTTAATCTTCAAGTGTAACCATCTTTCTTTAAAGAACATTCCAAATTAAGTAGATCAAAAGTTTCTGAACAAGTTTAAAGTTCAGAGATTGCTTCAGATACTTACCTCTGTCCCCTTTCTCATAATCTTCATGTCGAAGCTCTTCATGAGACTTGTTGCAGTATACCGGCATTGCCGAAATTGATTGTAGATCCAAATCAGGAAGACTATGTAGATACAAATCAGGACAACCATCAGCGGTCGGCGCATAAGCAGAGACCCTGCTGCCCTTTTCAGATACTCCTACATAATTAGGATGGAAAAGGAAAACCAGAAACATAAGATGATGAAATCTGAAAAGGAAATCATCAGATGAGCAAAAATTTACAAGCAAAATGGGAGTTGCAATTGCAAAAAAAAAGGAGAGAGAGAGAGCGAGAGAGAGAAAGATTGCCAACTTGTGAACCATTGAATTAGCCAGTCACAGAGGTGGAAGTCACAGAGGTGGAAAGTAGGTGAAGTAGGTGAAGGCATGACTTCTTATAAGTACTTTGCAAAGTGAGTGTTATTTCCACCAACGACCTCAATTACTATCTGTAAGCATTTAATGTTAGCAGCTGAAACTCTACGTGATTACTTGTATCTAGTAACATAAGAACTAAATGAAAACCATAAAGTACTTGGGAGTCTTGCAACGAACAAACAGCTTAAGCTCCACATGGCATTCAGACAAATTACAATGATCTTGTTTGGTAGGTATGCTTTTAGATATTTGCCTTTTTCTCTCCTTACTAAACCAAATTGCTGAAAGAGCTATTACAGCATAACAAATAACAAAAAAAAAACAAATGGAAATGTCAGATGAACGCCCATCACAATAACTAACTTCAATTTGATTCACCATAAGAGACTACTAGGTTTTTCATAACTATTTTTTCACAGCAGCCATAAACTGACCCTTAAAATTACAGCATAGATCCTGAAGGAGAAGGTGTATGTGACACCATAAAGGTAGGAGAAGGCCAAGAGAAGGTAGCTCATAAAGCAATATGAAATCAGAATCATCAATATCAGATGTTTAGCATTGATTCTAAGAAACTAAAAATGATAATTTAGTTATGCTATAAAGAGATATTATCCAAAAAATGATCCAAAGGGCATCAATAATAAAACATGAAAAGTCAATTGGGAAAAAAGACATTCTACTGTGACCATGGGGAGTGGAACCCACTGGACTCGGTAATATAAGTTTGATTAAATTGTGTTGTAGGTCACCAAACTTGTCTTGTGTGTGCGCCAAGGTAACCATTCTTTGATATTGAACTAACCCATCACTAAACTTTCTGAGCGGATCGTTTAAGGTCACCAATGCAACTCATCCTTTGTCACATACAACATCATTCAAATTGAAGGAGTCAAGAAACAACCCCTAGCTAGATAACTAATTACATGCCACTTACAAAAAGGGGCTAGTGACACTCATGCATCAGTAATCATTAGGAGTACAAACCCGCTTAGTATATATCAGTACCTTCAGTACATTGGCCTATTGGACCCAAGAAAATGATACATAGATAAAACACATCATACTAATATCAAGTAATGGACAAAACGTACGAAAGGTTTGTCAAGGCCTTAAAAAACTGTTCACATAAATCTTTCACAGTTTCACCTATTCATCCAATTTATTGATGAGCAGGACAGGAATAGCTACAATTCAAGACTTAAAACCCACCAAATAAAAAAAAAGCCCATGCACAAACAAAACGAAAGAAAAAGACTGTTTGTGCATAGAATCTTGCATCTAGCACATTGTTGGGGTGGGGAAGTGGCAAAGATAAGAAGAATCCAGCAAGCCTGCTTTTGCAGAATCAAACGACAAATAACATCATAGCTGCGCCCAAAGCCTGCGCCAGGAGAATATGAAGAGGACCCAACGGTTTGGGCAGCCCAAGATGAAGAAGAACCCATCATAGCTGCAGAAAGCAAGATCAGATCCTATTAGATGAATCAGAGGTCAACCACTGATGCTGATCCATTAGGTTATTAGTTGTACAAGAAATTGTAGTACAGTGAAAACAAAACACTTGCCATGCTAACCTGTACAAGTAAAATATTTCTAAGGCAAAAAAAAAACAGGCATGTCCAGAAATAAGAAAACCCTGCTTCACAGTTTAGCATAGCTGGGCATTAAGAAATCAGAAATCCACTCTAAGGAACTTGCTGGGTGACATATAGTTCCTATGTAGATTAAATGGATTACAATTTTAACTACAAATCTGCAACCTGCACCTGGATTTAAAGAACCGAAATAATTTCTGAACAATATTGCCGAAACACCAAATTCACCCCCACCAATATCAAGGGCTGGGAGAGCAGCATGAAGACATCAGCAGCCAAAACCCCATATAGCAAAACACATGCAAATCAAGCTACCCTAGATGGTAATCAGTTCCCTAAATCATAGCTGAACAAGAACATGCACCCCAAAACGCGTCGTCACCATCCAGACGGGCAATCAAATGGGGAACCAGGAATCCCGTACAGGATTTTGGAACTTAACCCACAACCTACCCAACCCCAAACGAAGCTAGCAATCTCAGCAACACGAACCGAAAAACACCGGTCATCCAGGCGGGCATTAACGATGAAATGGGGAACTAGGATTTCCGGACCGGATTTTGGAACTAAACCCAAACAAAACCCCCAACGAAGCTAGCAGTCGCAGGAACGCAAACAACGCGAGAATCAAAAAACCCCCACCCACTGAATCCCGCGTCATGGCAATGGAACAAGAGGAAAACGCACTGATCCGCAGTTGCCTCCGCCATGAAAACCGCGCGCACGGAGGGAACCGAACCCGACCCAAGCAATCCCTAAATGCCGCTGGATTCCGAACGCGCGCATCGTCGATCGGAGGAGATAGGCGGGAGTAGAGTGGAAACCTCACCAAACGGTGGTGGCGATTCGATCGGGTTCGATCAAGGCGGTGGCGGGCGGCGGCAGCCTTGCTCGTCAGACCTCGCTCGCCTGCTCCTTTTGCAGAGATTTCCGGCCCTGCGACGCTGCCTTCTGGACTGGAGTGGCCTAGCCCGTGCCGTGCGCTCCGATTTTATACGGAGCGCGGTCTGCGGAGGAGGAGATCTATGGGTTTGTCTCACTGAGCGTGGGCCCGCAGCTTTCGTTCCTTTTTTTTGTCAGGTAAAATATGACCGCCCCCCGCGGGTCAGCTTCGTTCCTACGCAACTTTCAGGCTTTGTTGGGTTTCTAACGACTTTCAATCGACGTGGAAACATTAAATATAGCAAATGACGCATAAAACATTAAATATAAATAAATAAAAAACTAATTATTAGATTTGATGTAAGATAAATCTTTTGAGTCTAGTTAAATCATTGTAGGATAAAAATTACCACAAACAAACGAAAAGTGCTACGATGCGCTACAGTGCCTAATATGACACTTTTCACTTCTTTTCATAGATCTAAACGTAATAGTCAATAGTCAGTCGGCAAAGAAATAAATAAATGGAGCACTTCTGAATTTCGCACACCCTACGTGAATAGAGACCGGACACCAGGTAAAAAGGACTCACCGTGTATCAATTTTTTTAGAAACACAGTATAGATGCAAACTCTTATAAATATATACGTACACTCACCCCTATAAATACACAGATCACTGATCTGGTTTTTCCAATCCCAATCCGAGAACAAGGTGTGAGAAGATGTAGATTAGATTTCGTTTCTCTTCCTGATCACAAACACGAGAAACACGTGAACACAGATATAGCTGGAGTTTCGGGTCTCTTTCTCATTAGTTATAGATGAATACAAGGTTATTGGTTATATAGACGTGGGGAACCCTTCAGAAGTATATTTGGTACGAGCCCACGTTATCCCTTAATTAGGGATTTCTGAACACTCTCCCTTAGGCGAATACCGCGACAAACTTATGCCTCCTCAAAACTCCAAAATCCAATGGGAAAAATGTGGAGAAATAGTGCGTAGCATCGCTAGTTGCATTTACACATTGTTGTCTCATTAAAAACCTTACGTGGGAAACTTCAGAAAAACTCACTAAGAAAAAAAGAGTACAACAATTGTCTATAAGACAAATTACAATCTTCTGGACCATAATGTTCTATACTCAATAGAATACTTGGCAATGGTTACCTATTAGGAGATGCACTCCCCTGAACCAAGCAAGACATAGGCCACAATATATTCTTTAAGATATGCATTATTCTTCTAGAATAACGAGAAGAAAAATTGGGGTGTCATATTTTCATCTCTAGACATAAGCCACAATATATGTATAATTATATAATATAAATTTATTCAAGATTGAATCAATTGCGGCTTTAAAATAGTGTATCAAAAACCGAAAATCCATCAGGGACCATATGCACTCTTTTAAGAATCTTTATCGATCAAATACACCTTTACAGTCTGTCATTCTGGCGTAATGGAGATATATTTGTCAGTAACACCATACCTTCTAGGTTTCTACCTTTAGGGTATTAGAGGATACCGTCGTTTCAAATCTTCCGGTGAAAAATATATGAGTACATACAAACACACTATATAAAACTCCTGAAATGCACATATAAATATATGATGTTTTTCTAATCTTTTGGTTCCTCCTTTTATACTTTCTCGGGTCTTATATGGATCTTTCGTTTTAGGAAATGACGAAGATACTAATTGAATATTATGGGAAACGAATGTGTCGACACCTGTCTTGCCTCTCAAATTGCAAAAAACCCGGATCCGGAATAAAGTTCTAGCCACGAGTGCTTGAAGCTCTCTTATCGGGTCAATAAAAAAAATGCAATTAAGACTGAACCAAAAATCGCAAAGTGAAAGTTCTGAACAGAAGTTCGGACAATTATGGGTCATTATTGATATAATTTGCCAAGGAAATGCATGTATGTATGTATAGTTGTGGTACCCCCTCTATTTTAATAAGTACAGAGCTGATTATGAGATTTAGAGTGTGTTTGGTTGGGCTGTGGCTGTGGAAAAAGCTGTTGTAGGCTGTGAAAAAAGCTGTTGTGGACTATGAGCTGTGAGAAAGCTGAAAGCCGTTTGGTAAAATAGCTGTGGCTATTTGGAAACTTACTGCGAGACCCTACTTGTCATGTATATATACGTACATATATACACATATATATAGTTATATATACATAAAACTAAATAAATACATAGTTGTTCACAATTTTATATGTATAATATATTTTATATTTATCTATTTATTTATATAATATATCTATACTATAAGAATCCAGTAGAATTGAAAACGTTTGTCACCAAAATAATTTATATCCACCCCTCACGGATGACCCACATGTCGGATCCAATGATGGAAACGACATGGAAAGTTTCGATATTTCTAGAGAGTTTTTGCTGTTTTAGACATTACTTTTTTCACCATAAAATTTCTTTACTCACTCTATGTACCCTCAATATACGTGCCCGAAAAAAACACAGCCCACGTCCAGGACTCCAAACCACACACGATACAACATATATAACTGCCTCCTTTCCAAACTACGATACGGTTTGCGCATGAGACAAATTAATACGAGTTTCAATGTTAACACGAGTCCACCCGTCGAATAGTTGTTTTTGCCTGATCTGGTACGTACTTCGGTTCGTTGGTGTCCTGTGTACCTACGTGTGCATAAGTCTCATGGAAAGCTACCAATGTTTACGGCATACCAACGTGAGCACCGAATAAATGCACCCGACCTAATATATACATATATACTCGTCCTGTTACGGACAGGAAACATAAAAAATCACAACCTGAAGATCAATGTCGTTCATGATCCCGCGCTCCATCGAATCGTGCACCTCGACCGAAGCTAACAATGGCGTTGTCGTTGTTCGCCCACGCCGGCCGCCATCTCTACACCTCCGGCTCCGTCGCCCGGCCTCGCCAGCGCCACGCCACCAGCAGCCCCCTCCACCGCATTGAAGACTACTCGCTCGTTGACAAGAACATCAGGACCGGAAATTCCGTCACGTCGAGGGCCTTCCCTGTCGGCCGCGGCCTCGAGTGGCGGCTGTTCTTCTACCCCAACGGCGTCGACGTCGCGAACCGTGGCTTCGTCTCTGCCGAGTTCATGCTCGCTGAAGCGAGAGCTCGATTAGGGATACGGCATACGACGGTGACGTACCGTGCGTGGCGTGGGTATATTTATTCAAATATACCATCATTATGACCATTCAGATCGGAAACTCATTGGAGATTTGGAGGACAAATAAATAGGTTTAATTACCGTTTTACGGTGGCGCTACGGACATTGATAATCCTCTGGAGCTCCAAGATGTTGCTAGTGCTGGAGGGGTTATTGGTTAGCAGTTTTTACATCGTCCATGCTTATTTATTTAAGGCCAATGCTAATCTTTAGAAACCCTTCGCTTCATCTTTTGCATGCATGCTTTAATACCTATTTACTTCCATATCTAAATTGATTTTCTTTTAAAAACAATCTATAGTAATTTGAACAAATAATCATATATTTGCACATAGCTATTCCACATAACCTATTGTGTACTTCAGTTACAAACAAAAAAAATATTTTCAATACTGCGTACCAAGCTTTCAATTGTAATTTTCTTTCAACACTACTAATCACAAATAATTATTGTGTAATTGTGAGATTTTATTAATCTTCTAAATATGTTATGCAGTCTTATTTTTTATTGGAGACCTCTTTTTTTATTGAACGTGCGTGTCGCAGTCTAGTAATAGTTGTTCCATGATGTATGAAACTCCCCTTGGCTACAGCATTGAGGACGTTCGACCTGTCAGAGGCGTAAAGAAGTTGCACTCTGTCTTTTTAGTTTCTAAAAGTTTTGAGATAAAAACATTGATATTTGAGTTGATATCGGTGAGTTGTGTCATTTGCTTTCCTAATGTCCAACTTATAGCGAAGGATTTTTTCTTTCTTATTTTACATATGTACTAAGAAGTCCTAATCTGTGGCCTATATTTCTTTGTATTGGATCTATAAATTACAAGTTTGTTTTGTTTCATACTATTCATCCATTAAATTACTGTCATATTTCGTTAAAAGTTTAAGAAACTATGAATTTTTTATAATTTAACTCATTTATAAAATACTTAGGATACTCTATTTTGAAATATTCCTAACGTAAGAATGTGAAATTCAATTTAATTCAATTTAAAAAGATAAAATTATTGTTTCTTATGTTTTTCTAATACACGCGCGTGCCGCGCGTGCACTCTACTAGTATAATATAAGATATATACATATGTATATAAATAAATAGATAATTATATATATGTATGCATATATCTTATACATATAACATATATATAAGATACACATATAAATAAATAAATAAACATATAATATATATAAGATATATCTTATACATGTATACATATATATATACTTATACACGTATACATATATATTTATATATAAGATATATGTAAATAAATAAATATATATTATGTGTGTATATATATATACTAGGTAAATGCCCGTGCATTGCTATGAGTATGATACACGGAGCAAGATAAATAGATCATACGAAAAAATCAATTTTAATGGCGGTACGGTCGCACCGAACTCAATGAAAGTTAGTGCTTTTGTTTTTCGCAAAGATATGAATGATGGACTATAAAATCGTGGTTGATTATATTGCATATGTTGACTTTATAGCAAATTGCTCGTGCGTTGCTACGGTGATTTAGTAATTGTGTTTTTCTAACTTTTGTATCTATTCTATTGTACAACGCACATATGTTTAATTCTAATTTTTTATTTGAATCGATGAGAACTTTATTTCTTATATGGTCTAGTTTGTAGTTTGGTAACCATGCATACGCTAGCAGGCACCATTTCTTGGCATAGTCTACCCACGTCAATACCGTTGAGCATGTGTCCTTAACACATAAGATGTGCGTGACATGACGATTGCCACTGTTTCACCAATTCGCTGAAGCTAGCGCCTCATAAAAATCGTATATGACAAAACCGAGTACACGGTATGCGAGCCTAATGAAAACCGTCATTCTCTGGTACCTCAAATATGATTTTTTTAAAATTGATTAGATTTTATCTAAAATGTTAGTGCAACAGTCAGTAATCGCGTACATAAAATAGGTGAAGTTATGGCCGTGTTTCGTTGGCTTCAGAAAATATTTTTTCAAAAGGAATATTGTATGCATGGAATATTAAATGAAGTCTATTTGTAAAACCTTTTTAAGGATGGATGTATCTTTGCGCGATGAATCTAATGAGCCTAATTAGTCCATAATTTACTACAGTAATGCTATAGTAACCATCCTCTAATCGTACAGTCAAAGACCTCATTAGATTTGTCTCGTGAATTAACTCGGATTGTGAAGGTAGTTTTATACTCTTAATTATTGGTCAAACGGACCCCAAAGAAACACGGGTCCGTGATGTGAGACGGCCGCATGCTGGCAGCGCTGCATGCGTGCGGAACAACGGCGGGCGTGGGCCTCAGTTTCCGGTGACATGTTGAGAAGGCATGCTGCCAGGTGCCAGCGTAGTGTGGCGAGAGCTTTGCCCTCCTCTCCCGTTATCTTTCCTCTCCGCCGAAGAGTACATCATCTGCACCTCCAAACCACAGGAGCACCTGCATCTCTTCCTCAATCTACCCCAGCTTTTGAGTTGATGCTCCCTCTCGAGAGTCTCGACTCCCGGTCTTGCTTCTCCCTTCTCTGTTCTTAGGCCTTGTTTAGATCCTAAATTTCACCCCTAAAGTTCATTATGTAAAAAGAAGATTCCCATCGCATCAAAATGTCGGCACATGCATGGAGTACTAAATGTAGATGAAATCAAAAACTAATTGCACGGTTTTGTTGTACTCTACGAGACGAACATTTTAAGCCTAATTAATCAATTTTTGGATAATTTTTCACACATACAAACGAAATGCTACAGTGCACACGTACCCCAAAAGGCCAAAGTTTGGCTCCCAAATTTGAAGGTCTTACTTGCAGCAGCTAATGACGCTGCCACCTCCTGCTCTCTCGATTTCTGTTCCTGCTATGCAAGCCGCAGCTCTCACTCCTGATCTTGTAGGAAAATCCAAGTAGCAGATTTTGATTTGCCTTCAAAATCGGCATTGCTAGCTCCTTTTATGTCCAACAAGCACCAGCATCAGCTTCCTTCCTTCCACAAATCAGTCAATGCTTGCATTATTTCCTCTCCATCCATTGCACAGCTGCTCCAAATAACCTCCAACTCCCTTAAACATCTGCTACCTCAAAATCGGCAAGCAGCATGCTACCGGCAGTGCGGCATATGCGCGCGTTCGGACACTGTGATCAACCGTTTGGAGCTAGGACTGTTATGGGCCGGGTATAACAAAATAACACTCCAATTCCGATATATATACCGATGAAAAAAAAAATCAAGGGGCAGGATGACGGATGAAGCGATGGGCCGCAGAACGCGCGTGAAGGAATTTTGCTAGTGTTGGGACATGTTGGCTCTTCGCTTGGAGCCCGGCTTGGACACCGACGACGGACGAAACCAACCAAGAGGCAGAACACACGAAAATTCTTTCGGTGCTTCAGTATTAGATAAAGATATACATATATATATACATATATATATATATATATATAGGTAGTTTCTTCAAACTTGTAAAAGCCAAAGCCAAAAAGCACCTCCATACTTGCTTTCAGAAATGAACTGGCAAAAAGCTGCTTTTGACTTTGATTTTTGTTAACATCCAACCTCTTTGGTTGGCCTACTGGCTCTTTTGAAAAGCCAAAGCCAGAAAAGCCCAACCAAACACGGGAATTGTTAGCTAGATTAAATATTCTAGTAATCTTAGTCGCGCACAGGAAGAAGCACTCACACAGCCGGCCGCACCGCGCACATCAGGGCCGTGTTTCTTTACTCCCCGGATTTTTTTTTTCAAAAGGAATCTTGCATGCATGGAATATTAAATAAAGTCCAAAACCTTATTAAGGATGAGTGTAACTTTACGCGACGAATCTAATGAGCCTAATTAGTCAATAATTTGCTACAATAATGCTACGGTACCATCCTTTAATCGTGCGGTCAGAGGCCTCATTAGATTTGTCTCGTGAATTAACTCAGGGTTGTGAAGATAGTTTTGTGTCACACCCGGATTTACACAGAAACCCGAATGTTGTCATATGTGTGCACAGGATGTCCACAGAACACATACATCTTACAAATATGGAAAATCAGAGTACATATGCTCGAATAAAAAAATAGTTAAATCAGAGTTTACCGAAATAAAACACAGTGGAAGCCTATCTCTTTCGACAGGTAGAGCCTCAAGTCCACGGGCACACCAACTGGTTGACCACAGCTCAGAAGTATCACTGATCTATCTGTTACCCATCCGGGATTTTGTTGAATAATAGCAAGCGTAAGTAAATGTCTTACTTAGCAAGTATAGCACGGGTATACGAAGGCCCAAAAAGGCTAGACATGGCTGAATTGCATTAGCATTTTTAGTTGGTTCATTTTAACATTAACCAAATTACTACAAGTGAATGAAAACCCGGTTGTAACCCAATTAATAAAGTATAAGTGACATTAAACATAAATAAACATCACCTTCTAATAAAAAAGGATCCAGGCCGCTCGTGACCCTGAGCAAGGCTATCATGATAGATTTACACTCTGCAGAGGTTTCGCCCTTTACCCACTAGTCGCGTAAAAGTTTAAAAGAACTTTGCACCCAACCACACGCATCAACACTTCCGAGGTGTGATTGCATAGGGACGCTATGAGGCTTTTCATAAGACACCCTAACAAGACAGTGGCCGCTATGGTACAATAAGGTGGTGAGACTCTAGGCACCGAGATTGACTGACCCTCAGGGCGCAACGTGAGGGGGTCAATGGCGTCCAAGCGCGGGCAACTCATGCCAACAACAAAAATAAAGAGCGCAACGTGCAGAGCTCCCGTACCACAGGGGCTCCCAACACGGGACTGGGTCTAACGAGACCTAGCCGACGGGGCTACCATCCTCTGTGGAATCAAGAAACACATCGCGCCTTACTTCCCCTAACGTCGTCGGCCCCACCGGTAACCACTGGCAAGCTAGAGACGTACAAGTTACTTGACCAAGACCAGAGCCATAATAGTTCTAGCGGTGGCGACAGGCTCCTGGGTTGCCGCTTTAAAAACCGGACCTTACGGAGAGACATTAGAGCAAAACACGCAACACATGCTCTAGTTCCCTAAACCATGTTGTTAAAAAGCAAGTTTTATCATTAATATTGAAGTGAACCGTTATGTCATAATTAATAACTAAATAATGGTGACAGTAGCTGCGCTTAGCAAAGATTCTACCCATATGCAAAAACCCAAGGTGTACAAGGATAGGATAAACAAAACTAGGTACAACCTTAATGGTACATCAAATTTAGACACATGCATGTATGAAAGTAAATGTATGTAAAAAGTGTGTTTAGGTAGCAAGGATTGTCCGTGCTATAACTTGCCTCAATCCATTATAATTACTCACAGTCTTCAGCTCTTGGTCTTCAAACTCATCTGCTTGAAATCTCTTGATGGCACTCCTCTACTCGCAGCAATCAACGACACGAGCACAACATGTAGCTAAAGAAGCGAACAAACAATATACAACTATAAACAGTACACCAATAAAAATAAAAGCTTTAAAAGAGCGTGTTAAGCAGAATGACTCGATTCTATGGTCACGTGAGCGCAAGAATCACTCTAATCGGAGCTAGAACGAGAAAGTTATGGCTTGATCAATTCTCGTCACCATTTGACATAGTCTGCTTGTTTATTTTATATCTCGAGTTCTAGACATCCGATTAACGTGATTCCAATTGGGTTAGCTTCATAATTTGATAATCTATCTTCTGGAAAAAGATCACGATTTTAGGAGCTACTTTCTAGAAACGACACATGATTTAGTGCACCGTTCAGAATCTGTTTTTGAGGGTGAAAATCTCCGCTGCGACTTATTGCTATCCGAAGGATTTTGGTTATAAAACAATACGAATATATGCTTGATTGATTTTAGTTAAACAAAATCATATGTAATGGTTATTTCAAATAATTCTATTTGAATTTGTAAAACCGAGGTAAAACTTGAGTTCAAACAAATGAGAAAATTTTTGAAGCACTTCAGTCAAAGTGTGCAGAAATATGTTTAAATATTTTCTGCTTAGTTATATGAATATTTTGACCTGACTTCTTCAATGAAAGTTGTAGAAAATTTTCTGTAGATATCCAAAATGTATTTATTTGCTAGATTTGATTAAGCGGATCAAAAGTTATGGTCAATCGGTTAGCAGCTAAGGAATCTAGTCGAATTTTCAGAAAACGTTGGAATCGGCTATTCAGGATTTAGGCGTTCGATTTCTTTGAATCTGTACCCTTGCGACCAACATGAACTAGTTGCTAAGTGTAGTTTAAGTTGACATGAATCTAACACAACGAAAAAGGATTAAAACAAATCTAAAACGTGAAAACTATGGACTAAACAAGATTTTCAGTGCTTAAAACTAGCGGGGGCTTTTCTACGAAAGAGTATAGACTATACGGATATGGTAGAAAATTACAAGATTGGCTGAGAGACTTACTGAAAATCTTGAGGCCAAAAACGACGAAAGGCTCGGCGCGACGACGAGACGAAGAATGGGCAGTAGTGGAAGATATGGTGGAAGAAGACTACCTTAAGAAATCCCAAACAAAGGGACCTCCGTGTAAAGGAGTCGATGGTGTGTCTTTTCCAGAGGAGAGGTGGTTCGTATATATAGGAAGAAAACCTGTCACTTCCAGGTTCATTAGCAATATGGGACTAAAGGTGGTTTGCCCCATTCCAATGCTAATGGGCTTTAAAATTTGGTCTAATAAAATGATGGGATGAATTTGGACTAAAATTGAGTCAACTTTGAACCAAGACTTGCTTTCTTCTTGAACATATACATATACGTGACTTCTTGTATCGGTTTGTAGCAGGACAACGCCGGAGGCAACGGGAGGCAAGCGATATGCAGAGGCAGCAGTAGCATGGCGTGGGCAACATGAGGTAGCAGATAGAAACGTCACAGCACATAATCGAGAAGAAACGTGTAGGGGCATCATGAAAGAATCCTCGCCGAGATACTACAGCTGCAGGTCGTGAACCTTTGTGGCGATGCCGTCAGAAATTTGAAGAAGGCGTGACGGAGCTTTGGGGGCCGGGACGACTTTCACCAGCGGCACGCGGCGACGTGCGGTTCCTTCGGTGTCGGCCACGAGGAAACGGCACCGCGCGGCACAGTTTCTCCAGCGGCGGCGGCGTGTTGCGCTAGCAGGATAGGAGGAACGGCGCGGCTGCGTGCGATGGAGCGAGGCGACGACAGTCGTGGAAAACGAGAGGCGGGGCGATGCCACAATACTGCTTGTACCATGAAGGGCTGGGCCTTGACGTGCGCTCTCAGGTTTGCCGGTAGGATAGGGTCATGTGAACCATGTTAGACTTGAGTTCCACTTCAGATAGCTTTAGAGTCAGAGACATAATTGGCCTGAGCGCCACCTGTACAACTGTGCAGCTATAGACTTGATCGGCCTCATGCAAGTACAGATTTATAGGGAGATACAAGAGTGGATTTGGCCTACGTGCAAAAGAATAGAGAATTACAACAGAGTTAAACCAGATCGTACAGGGTAGGAAGGTGGCCACCATGCACTGTACACTAACGTGAATGCATTTCCAAATTTGCAATTCAACTGGTGGTGCACAAGTGCATGCATGGCTGGTTGATATCGGCAGCTGGAAATTTGCACAATCTAAAACGAAAACTGAATTACTGCCCTGGCATGATGGGAGCACGATAACCCCAGATTATTTTAGGGAATAAAATAATATGGCCAACGAATGAAAGGGGCAACCAATCCTTAATCACGGCTGCTCTGATCTGTTCTCAAGGTGGGAAGAGAAATTAGCTGCTCGTCTCAGGAGTTAGGCGACGAAAAGGTGTGGTTCAGGCAGAACTCCTATGGAACCTTCGAGATGGATTTTTTTTGGTGAAAGATTGGCGATGATGAGCCAGTTTGATGGTGGAGGTCAAGGGCCAAGGTTGACAGCGCGATCTGGACATTGGGGCTCAAGGGCTCCGAAATTCAAGGAGGAAAAGTGAACTCTAATAAAGGGACTTTTCTAAGGGATCAAGAAAATGCTAATTCAAATTTGAATTTAAATAAATTTAAACTCAAACTGAATTGCAAGCAAACATAAAACAGTGCACCAGCATGAATGCGACAACACACAACATTAAACCTATGTTGTTTTAATTTAATTCAGAAAACAAAATTTTCCAATGCTCAATTCCTTGATAATTATATCAAGCTTGAAAATTCTTAGAAAATTGAGAAAATTATTGTATTAATTATGCTGACAAATCACATCCCAAAATCTAAAATTTTTGGGGTGTGACATTTTGTAAACTGACTTTATTTAATACCCTTAATTATTGGTCAAACGGGGTGGAAAAAAATTTCCACCATAAAAGAAACACGGCCCAGCACCCGCACTCCCCGAAGCCGCCCGCGGTGCCTCACCCGTCACCCGAGGCCGCAACAGCGCGCGACCCCGCCCTCCCCACCCGGCCAGCCGCCCCCACCATCCTCGTGCACGCTCCCTTCGCCACCGGCCGCAGAATCGAGCGGCTCCCCCGCGGCCGTAGCAGCTCCCTCTGCCGCGCCAACGCGCTGCAGCCACCACCGCACTCCGCAGCTGCAGCCCGGCGGCACAGCCGCCCGCCGCTGCCCACGTGCTGCGGCCGCCCGACGCTGCCGTCCGGCGCCGCCGACCCGCCGCCGCCGCTACAGCAATTTTAGGAATTAAATTTAATTTCTATTAATATACAACTATCCGAATCAAATATTCGACTGGACTATCTGGATTATCCGACCGGATATCCGATATCCGATGGATAATTGTCTTTCTATATTCGAATCCGATATCTGAATAAAATATCCGTATCTGATATTCGAAAAAACATCCGGATATCCGAAAAATGTGTACGAATTACTATCCGAGCTCCTTCGATCGGTCGGTCGGTCGGGAAATATCCTGTCACACCCAGTTTACACAGAAACCCGAATGATGTCATATGTGTGCCCAGAAAGTCCACAGAACACATACAACTTACAAATATGGTAAACAGAGTACATATGCTCAAATAAAATGGTTTTACATAAGAGTTTAATGATAATAAATAAATAAACACAGCGAAAGTCTAATTATTAACTATCAATCTAAGCGGAGCCACAGTCCACAGGGACTCTGACTGGTTGACCACACCTTAGTAGTAGGGCAGATCCTCAGGAAACTCAGTAGCAGCAGGTTCATTCACTCCATCTGTTACCCATCCGAGATTTTGTTGAATAATTGGCAAGTGTAAGTAACTCAATTACTTAGTAAGTATAACACGGGTGTATGAAGGCTCAAAGTAAGGCTTGACACGGCTTAACTGCATTAGCACTTTTAGTGGATTCATTTTAACATTAACCAAGTTACTACAATAAATGAATCCAAGTTGCAACCGATTAATAAAGTAGAAGTACATTAAGCATAATAAACATAATATCAATGAGGGAACCACTAATCAAAAAGGATCCAGGCCGCTCGTGACCCTGAGCAAGGCTATCATGATAGATTGTACACTTTGCAGAGGTTTCGCTCTTTACCCACCAGTCGCGTAAAAGTTCATGGAACTTTAAACCCAACCATGCGGAGGTGGATCAGACCTCACAGATCACACTTCCGAGGTGTGACCACATAGGGACGCTACAAGGCTTTTCACAAGACACCCTAACGAGTCAGTAGACGCTAGCTTAACAAGGCGGTGAGACCCTAGGCACCGAGATTGACTGACGCTTACGGAGTCACACCATAAGGTGGTCAATGGCGTCCAGACCGCGGGCATCACACCCATCCATGCGCAACGTGTGGAGCTCTCTGTCGCAGAGGCTCCCAACACGGGACTGAGCCTAACGAGACTTAGCCAACAGATCTCCTGTCCTCGGTGGATCAGAAAACACCCTCTCACATTGTTTCCACTAACGCCGTCGGCCCATCGGTAACCACTGGCAAGCTAGAGACGTACAAGCTACTCGTCCAAGACCAGAGCCATAATAGTTCTAGCGGTGGCAACAGGCTCCTAGGTTGCCACTTTAAGAACCAGGCCTTACGGACAGACACTAGAACAAAGCACGAAGCACATGCTCTAGCTCCCTGAACCATGTTGCTAAAAAGCAAGTTTTACTATATTGAAGTGAACCATTAAGTCAAGATTAACAATTAAACCATGGTGACAGTAGCTGCACCGAGCAAAGTTCTACCCATATGCACAAATCCCGGGGATATCAAAGGAACATGATATAACGAAACTAGGTACAACCTTAGGGTACGTCAATTTTGACACATGCACATGAAATAGATTATTAAATAAGGGTGTGTAGGTAGCAAGGATTGTCCATGCTATACTTGCCTTCCTCAAAGTGCTGCTGCTGCTGGTCCTGCTCCTGGTAACCTTGCTCGAACTTGAACGGCTCACCGACTGGACACGTGAATCACCACACAAGCATCCACACAATCCAGCACATGCAAACAAGATTACTCTATTAGAACAGTACACCAAACAGTAAAAACAAAACAAAAAGGGGTTAGAAAACTATTCTACCCTTTGCTACGAACACGTGAGCGCAAAAATCACACTAATCGGAGCTAAAAC
Source organism: Echinochloa phyllopogon (assembly GCA_033239725.1). Classification (NCBI taxonomy): domain Eukaryota; kingdom Viridiplantae; phylum Streptophyta; class Magnoliopsida; order Poales; family Poaceae; genus Echinochloa; species Echinochloa phyllopogon. The sequence goes on along the minus strand of BTCW01000014.1, from coordinate 29,651,842 downwards.
AGAAAATATATGGCTTTTCTAAGTTTCAGGGACCTCTTGGCAAGATTTAAAAAGTTGCAGGGTTTAACTATGAAAAACCAGGGACCTAAACATAATTTTATATCAAAACATGAGGGCTAAAGAGGAAAAAGGCCAAAATAGGACCTCGGGAACTAATTAACAAAAGAGCAGGGGGTTTTCATAAAAGCAGGGACCTAAACATAATTAATTTTGAATAAGGGTGGACGGCGGGTTGATTAGGGGAAAAGGCAGGGGCCCTTTAGCAAAAACGGCACGGTTGACCGGTATGCTAGGTTTGACCTAGGGCTCGGGCGGACGCGGTCCGTTGGATCGTGATCTAGTGGCCGAGATTAGATCGGGCGGAGAGGGGTTGCCGGCGGGGTACAGGGGTGGCGCCGCCGCCAGCTCTCGCGGCGGAGGCTCGCCGAAGCAGATCGATCTTGAGCTCCCGGCCACGGTTTTGCGTGCGGATAGCACCTATGGCTTCGGGGAGGCACGACGAACTCGCCTGGGGGGTCCTCGTCGATGGGGCGGTTGTGCGTGCGACGCGCGACGACAGACAGTGGCAGCGGCGCTCCGGCGAGGCGGGCGGGCGGCTACGGAGCACAGGAGAGAGGGAAAAGCAGCTCGGGGGCATCCTTACCATGTGGAGAGGGTCGGAGCGGGGTCGAACGGGGCAGAGTGGCGCTGGAACAGCGGGCCGACGGCGTCGGGCGAGCGCGAAGAAGGCGGCGGCGCTGTGCGAAGCTCGGGCTAGGGTTAGGGCTGTGACTTGGGGTTGAGAGGCGGCGGGGCGGTGGCTTAAATAGGCCTGGGGCTCGGGGCTCGGGGCCTTGGCGTGTGTGCCACGTCGTGTCGCGAAGCCGAGTCGGACTCGAGCTCGAGTCCGGCTCGGTCGGGAGGTCGGGGACGGACCCGACGGGCGGGACCCACGTGACAGAGAGAGAAAGGAGGGGGGCGCGAAGCGGGCCAGCGCGGGGAGATTGGGCCGGGCGGAGCGAGCTGGCAGAGCAGGCTGGGGCGCGGGTGAGCTGGGCCGCCGAGCTGGGCCGGCTGGGGGCGCGAGAGAGGGGAGGGGAATGCGGGCCGCGGTGGAGAGAAAAAGTAGAGGGAGGAAAGCTGGCCGAGGGGAAAAGCTCATGGGGCAAAACCAAACTCCATCCGAAACAACTTTTCTAAGGCTCAAACAGTTGCAAATTAAATTTAAATTTAAACAGAATTTAAATTCCAATTTAATGCAAAGTCAAACAAAACTCAATGCTGCAGCATGAATGCATAAAAAATGTGTCTACCCCCTATATTTGATTTTAATTCTCAGAAATAGTTTATTTTCCTTATATTAAATATGAGCACAATTAATAGAATTAAATTAATTACTAATTTTTTAATAGGCATTTTTAGGGTGTTACATATCCGTACTATTTTCATCCTTAGGTATGAGAGAGTGAGTGACACTATACAAGCTACTTGTATGTGCTAAAACAAAATTGCATTCAGTTTATTTTTTATTTAGGTAATGACTTCTTTCCAGCCGGCCGTGTGCTTGTCGCTCAGAACGGCCGGTTCCGTCAAACACCAACACACCATCTGCGATCCAATGTTGCTGTCTGCCGCTTTAACTTCGTTTCGGACCCAGTTGCCAGACGGACGAGAAAATTTATAGCGTTTCAAAAGCATCAGGCTACGTGTACCTGTTCATTTCCTCCTCCACATATTTTATTTTTGTTTCTCTCTCTAGGGTTCCTCTTGTTAGCAAATAATGTCAAAAAACAAGATCGAACACGAGACACGATTTAACGTGAAAAAACCCTTACGGGAAAAAATTACGGAAGACCATCACCGTTGAAGAGAGTTTACAAGTAGGGATGATACATGACTCATCTAAGATGTCTTATCTGTCTTACCCTACCGTCTACATAGGGCTTACATATATATAGTCGGCTCATGCGCCCGTGCTTGGTTGCGTTGCAGAGGTGGGACTAAACCTTGTGCAATAAATTTGGATCACATCACAACAAACTCCACCTTGAGACAAATTCCTTCTTGTAGACGAATAATAAACCTCCATATTCAAATCTTGAATGTCAATATCCACCGGGCTAACCAATGAGTAAGATCACTTGAGTATTCTCCCAACACTTCATAGGAAGCAAAAATTTGAGCAAAGGTCCAAACACACAGCTATCAACAAAGCAGACGAACAATCTGGGTCTTCAACAAATTTATAATCCCAGTAAAAGTCAGAGTCTGTGCAACTGACCTCAAAAGAAAATGGCAATAATGCTCAATCATCAAACGACATAAAGTCGCAATATCACCCGTGGTTTTAAAATAAATATCCAGTGAAGAACTCATATCATGGAATAATATATGCTCCATCAGGAACACTAAACTTTGGCAAAACAACACTCTTGCAAGAGCAACTTGCACGTGTATCCATCACGTACCATAAACTTACCAATTGTAGAAGAAACTAAATTCCATGACATGGTCAATTACTGCTCCATTCAAACACGGTTCAGATGTAGGCATAAATGTACAACCAACAGAGTTAAACCTTTGAACTAAACCCCGCAACATGAGCAAAGACAGCAATAAACGTACTGCTCCCGCAGTACAAAACGATGTAGTATCTAGTCAAACAAACCTCCTTGCACTTGGAATCCTCCACCTCGAACTCAATCTAGAGCAAAACCTTCACTTTAAATTAACCAACTCCATAGGAGTAAAAGAAACCACTAGGGTGACATGAACGATGTTGTCAAAACATCAAGAAGAATTAACTCAAAGTGATCCAATAATAATCCCAATATCTCCTCAAAATATCAATATGTTTCAGCAGCGAAAATCATATCATATATCAAAGAAGCCATATAAAAGAAATAACCAGAAGAAAATAATCTGCAGTATTGATCTAGGTATGTTACTGTGTAAACCTAGCAATAACCTGCAGCCTTGTGTACAACTCCGTGTACGTTCAACAAAGCTGAGAAAACCTTCTGGTAGCTTCTTGTGGATTGGTCTACAGCCTCTGGCAAATACGGAATCAGATTCCATCTTAAACTCCACGTCGACGAGTCTTGCACGAGGTAGCCAATCGCAGATTGATTCGGCTGGCGGCATACGATAAATAGGGACGAAACCCTAATTTTTTTTTCACGTGATCTCGTACCAAGCTCTAATACCACCTATTAGCAAATAATGCCAAAAAATAAGATCAAACATGAGACACGATTTAACGTGGAAAAACCCTTACGAAAAAAAAAATCACGGAAGTCCATCACTATTGAGGAGAGTTTACAAGTAGGGATGATACATGACTCATCTAAGATGTCTTATCTGTCTTACCCTACCGTCTACAAAGGGCTTACATATATATATATAGTCGGCTCATGCGCCCGTGCTTGATTGTGTTGCCGAGGTGGGACTAAACCTTGTGTAATAAATTTGGATCACATCACAACACCTGTCTCCCGTGATTCCAGGCGATTTTGCTTCCGCATCGTCGTTTCCTATCGATCCTGCGAGAAGGAAGTGCAAATCCAAGGTAGGGGAGCGGCGTCGTGAGCATGCACGGTGAGCCCAGTCCATCTCTAAACGAACTGATTTGGGGGAGGGATTTTTTTTCGATTGATGCAACGTACGGTTTCGGGAACGAAGGGAGTGACGAGGGTCCTGATATTCCAGAGGCAGAGGAGGAGCGGATCTACGGTGAGACATATTCGTTGTTTTTGTTTCCCCACGTTTCACAGTGATGCGATTTTTCTGATGGGTTGGGGGATTTTCACATGTGTGTGCATGATTTTGGCTGGATGTCCATGGGGAAGCTACAATATAGGAAGGATTTGGTTTCAGGGAGCATCGCACACGGAGGTGAGATACCATCCCCACGCCCAGTCCATCTCCTCTCTTTTTTTGCATTCCATAGATTTAGGGGGGATATTTCTTCGATTGGTTCAACCCAGATTTGGGGATCGAAGGGAATGATAGGGGCTAGACATCCAGTCCCCCCGCGCCCTGTTGTAGCATTTATCTCCATTTTCACTGTACTTTTGTTTGTTTTTTGATGTGGCAGATAGAGGTGGTACTGTAAATTGCCGTGGATTCTCAGAAGAATACGCATTGTATACAGAGTGAGTTTCAATGTGTGTTTTTATGTAGATATAGGCAGTAGCATTTTGTTTTCGCAAGATTGCCATCCTTGGGCTGCTATGATTTTTGTGGTAGGAGCATAGATATCACATGCAACTTCTCGCCTTTTTCTTTTGTTGATTTGTGATACATATTGCCTAGTACCACAGGAGTAGCTTTCATCATTTTTTTCCTGCTGGGTTTTTGTGTCATTGGTTGTCATAATCTGATAATTTTTTAGTTGCCTATATATATGGATTTAAATACTAGAATAGGGTGCACCTCATAGAATCAGCTCCTAAAATTACCTACTGCTAATCATGTTTTTGCCTGCTGGCAACTACATGATTACACATATCATTTCTATTATGTTTGTTTCTGTTAATGATATTGAAGGTTCAGTCCAGGGAGTTTTTTTGGGTCACATTGTCGCATTCTGATACTGTTGGGGGTGATCATTAGGGGTATCCAAACCTATGGGATAATCGCCCTTGTTAAACATTAAACTCATACACATACTAGAAAAACAGAAACGGGAATTAAGGCCCACAGCCCAGCAATGGACAAAGGCCCGTCAAGACACCCCGCGGGGTTGCTCGAGGGAACCGATCCCTCGAGCGAATCGGAGAAATCCGCCTTGGTCGAGGCCTGAGGGTCGAGCCTCGAGCAACCCACGAAATGGGGAGAGCTCCGCCTCGGTCGAAACCTCCGATCTGATAAACAATTAATGACGCTCACCACCGCCGTGCATCCAAAGTCAAAAGGCAAATCTCTCACCATATCGCCCTGACAGCCATGACCCCCCCGTCGCATCCGCTAACTCCCGTCACTATGCTGCTAACCGAGGCTTTGTGTGGGTAGGTCGGCGCTGTGCGAACAGAGCATGTCACTCCGAGCTCCTGTGCTGCCAACTCCGACGACCCGAAGCCCTCCAACGGGCGGGAGAGACCCTCGAGCACGCAGCAGGAGAAGAGGAGAGGACGGCGGAGGCATGGCGGGCCATCCTGAGCACTATGCGACCATCCTGGCGCTGTGTGGACATGTCGCCACTGTACGAACAGGGTCGGGTCACTACCTCGCCTGGCTGGTGGAGGCCGGGGTGCTGCCGGCGAACAGCAACCCGGAGGAGCCCATGTGGATTGCGCCGCCATCCAACCACCACGAGCCTTCTCCGCCGGAGGGATTCATGGTGAGTCTTGCGAGGCTACACGAGCGGGGGTTCAGAATCCCTGCTGCATCATTCTTCCGCGGGTTGTGCATCCACTACGGCGTGAAGCTCCACAACTTCGCCCCGAACGCCATCTCGCAAGCGGCGGTCTTCGTCGCCGTTTGCGAGGGGTACTTGGGGATAGAGGCCCACTGGGACCTATGGGTTCACCTTTTCCGGGGTGAGCTGCATACGGCCGTGGGTGAGTCTCGAGGGTTCCGCCGAGCGGTTCACGCCGGGGGCCTCACTCTGCAAGTCCGGGGCAGCGCAGCGGGCTGTACATCCCAGCGACGATGACCTCCAACAATGCAGACTGGGACAAGGGGTGGTTCTACCTCCGCAACGTCGACACCAAGCTCCCGGCGTACACCGCCAAGGTGTTGTGGGAGCGGCCAGAGTCGTGGAGCTACGACGTCTCCCCCGCCGACCGCCATGAGCGACTCAAGATCTTCACCGACGCCTTCGCCGCGCTATCGAGGGCCAGGCTGACTGCGGCGGGGGTCATAGCCAACTTCAATCAGAGGCAGGGAGAGGGCTCTGCGCCTTGACCAGCTCAGGGTAGATTCACCCTAGCAGGGCTCGAAGATGAAGGAGGGAACCCTCCTCCTCGAGTAGTGCACGCACCGAGCGCGGTGAGCTGTGGAGGTGTCCAAGCTCGACTGCAAGGAGGCGGCCCTATTTGCTGTCAAGATGCGCCCCGATGCGGAGTTTTTACAATTTGTAAGTTTTCTTTAAGTTTGATTTAGATTCGATCTTATTTTTTACCCTCGACGGTTTCTGATTGCCAATCTTGGATTTTCTCTTCAGGGCTTATCTCAAAAGGGGTATCACTCCGACCCTCCTCTTCGCGAGGTCCGTGAAGCCAGCGCGGAAGGATGCAGCCAAGAAGAAGAAGGAGCAGAGGTGCCTGTGAAAAGTGGCGCATGAGGAGTGCCGCCGTCGGGCCAGGGAGGGGATCTCCCCCCTGCGACCCCTGAGAGCAGCCCAGAGGCGTCCTCCTTGGACGACCTCGTGGAGATTCCGCCACCTGCGCCGGCGGCAGCTGAAGCAACCGCGCCCCAAGGGGGCAAAGTCAGGAGACCCCGGCGTCATCACGGCGAAGGGGGGCCTCGAGCGGCTCGGCGCCCTCGACAGCGCGAGCCGCCCCCCCAAGTACCGTGGCGACCGCCCCGGGGGCTCGAGCTCGAAGCCTGCCCGCGCCTGGGGCGGACAAGGGCGCCGCGGCCCCAGGGGCCACGAGGGCACAAAGCCCTACACCCGCGGGCTCAAAGCCCGCGAGCGGGACCCCATCGCCGAGTTGCCAGGGTCGTTCGGGGGCCCGATAGCCCCCGAGCGGCAAGAAGCGTAAGCTGAGCAGCCTCCTTCGGGTTAGGTAAGTTTCATTCTTTTTTCTCAGTCGTAATTCGTCGGTTGTTTTTTATCTTATTTTATCAATTTGATTTTCTGTTAGCCAACCCGGACCGCCGACATCGCTCCCGTTGGCGCTAACCAAGGCGCTGAAGGTGTCGATGCGTGCCACGCCACATTCGGTGGCACCGGCCCTGTCCAGAGCGCCCCAGGCGACGGAGATCGTCGCCCTGTATCAGGCGGCCCTGGCTCGAGGGGTCGCCCGATCGAGGGGGCAGGCGGCGGCCGCGGCGGCACCGACGGTTGCGGGTGATGACCAGGCCGGGGAGACGACCCGGCCCTCCTTGTGGAGGAGGCGGCCCCCGCCTTTGCGGGGGTGAGCAAGACCTCCGCGCCGGCCGAGGGCGCGGGGGAACGAGAAGGTGCGGACCGCGCTGGAGGCGCGGGTCATACCGTGCCCGAGGACAGCGGCATGGCGGTGGCGGAGGAAGTGCCGGGGGCGGGCACCGCAATGGTGACTCTCCCGGCCACCCTCGAGGGCGGCCAAGAGGAGGAGGAGGATGCTCTGGGTTTCCGGGAAGGGACCTGGTGCCCTCGAGAGCAGAGGACAGTGCACGCCCTGCCTGGCGGCCCGGCCTTCGAGGCCTGGCGCAACCAAGGGCTCGGACGGTGTGGCGTCCCCCCTGGCCTGGCCGGGACTGCTGAAGCTGAGCATCTCCTGTGGGAGGAGCAGCAGGCCCTGGGGACCACGGTCTAGGAGGCCTTGAAGCAAGTCCTCGAGGTCCACCTCGGCCGAGGCTTGGACGTCCACCTGGTAAGTAGTCTAACTACTAAATTTGTTGTGTGTTTTCTGTCTTCCTCTTTTTCTTACCTTTCTCTGTCGTGTCAATGGCAGAATTTGAGGGAGATGGCCGGGTGAAAGGTCGCTAAGCTCGCTGATACGCACGTCGAGGTGCGTCGGTTGAGGGAGGCCTTGGCCCATCCTGAGGGGGAGCACGACCGTGAGAGGGCCCTCGCTGTGGAAACAGCTGATGAGGTCCTCCGGTAGGGGGATGAGCTCCATCGGTGGACCCAGGCGCTGGCCGCGCTCGAGGGTGAGCTTCAACAGGAGCGCGCCACCATTGCTGAAGCCCGGGGGGCAGCTGCAGCTGTCGGACTCGGCTCTCGCTGCAGCTGAGGCCCATTTGAAGACCCAGGGCGAAGCTATCGACCTGCTCACCGTGACAGTGACGGAGGGAGATGTTACCATCACCGAGCTGTAGGCCTCAGTAGAGGCCCAGCAAGGCGAGATGGCAACGCTCCAGCAGGAGGTCAGCACCGTGCGGGAGGCCCTCGCCCAGAAGGAGCACCTGACCGAAGGTAAGTTTAGTACAAACTCATCCTTAATTCGAATTCAGGTATTCGAAACTTATTCGATTTTGCTTTTGGGTTTTTAGAGCTGCGGAAGGCGGCGGAGGAGACTTCCTCGCAGGCAGAGTCGCTCCAGGTGGCCTATTCGAAGGCCTAGGAGGACCTTGAGGCGCTACGGGAAGTAGCCCTCGCCGTCTGCAAGGAGGTCGAGGGGCCAGAAGCCCCCGAGTCCCAGTCGGGCAGCTCGGTGGCCAGTCGCCTAAGGGCCTTGGGCGGCTGTGTTGCCGAGCGCTTGAAGGGAGCTCTCCGCCTTGGCGTGCAGAAGACCCTCGGGGTTATCTCGACGCACTTCGTCGTAGACCTCGAGGCGGTGAGTGGCGGCTACGTGGTGGCGGACGACCCTGACGACGACGTTGCGCTGGCCGTCGTGGAGAGTGCCGACGCCGGCGCCTCTGGTCCTGCTGCCGCCTTGGCGCAGATCTTCGAGAGCGACCTCCTCCCCGACGCCGAAGACGAAGAGGACGCCACCCCCGAAGGCCCCGAAGACCCTGCTCCCTGAACAGTTAGGATTTTTGATGTAATCAGAAGTTTTGTGGCTTGGAATCTAAACAATTTAATGTTTTGAGCACACATTCGAGTTTTTATTTGAATTATGGTTTTCTTTATCACGTTTTTCTTACTGAATTTGCAAAGGACTTGTCGAGGAAAATATCGTTCATAGACTAATTTTACCGTAGGGTGGCGAGGGGGATGCCATATCCTTTCGAAGGCGTAGGCGGTCCCTCGACTCGGCCGGCCCTTGGCCTTAGTCAATCTATGCCTCGAACTGCCTTTTGGTAATTACTGGAGATGGACATGATGAAAGAATTTTGAAGAAAAAACCTTAAAATTGAGACAACTTTAGGAGGGGGGTGACCCCCGAATTAGCCCCCGAGTAAGACTTGGCTTTCTTCGAGGGTAAGCCGAGTCTTACTCATTTAAGATATTTCTTTATCTATTTATTAAAATAAGTACAAATGTACATGAATGCTTGGAAGCTTAAGGGTAGAAGCGACGTAGCTGTTGGATGTTCCAAGCGTTGGCGAAAACTTCACCTTTCTCATTCGTGAGCTTGTATGTGCCTGGTTTAAGGACCTCGGCAACGATGTAGGGCCCTTCCCATGGCGGCGTGAGCTTGTGGCGTCCTCGATTGTCTTGTCATAGCCTTAGTACCAGGTCCCCCTTGTTGAGGTCTCGACGTCGAACCTTTTGGGCTTGATATTTTTGGAGGGACTGCTGGTATCGTGCTGAATGTAAGATCGCCACATCTCGAGGCTCGCCCGCTTGATCGAGTGAGTCTTCACGAGCTTGCTTGTTTCGTTCTTCTTGGTAGGTTCTAAGCCTCGGGGACCCATATTCCAAGTCTGTGGGGAGGATAGCCTCGGCGCCATAGACGAGGAAAAACGGGGTGAAGCCCGTGGCTCTGCTCGGGTCGTTCTAAGGCTCCAAATTACCGAGGGTAGCTCTGACACCCATTTTCCACCGAATCTATTCAGCTTGTTGAATATTCTTGGCTTGAGGCCTTGTAAAATCATGCCGTTGGCTCTACTTGGTCATTTGTCTGTGGATGTGCTAAGGCTGACCAATCCACGCGGATATGGTGGTCGTCACAGAATTCCAAGAATTTCTTGCCTGTAAACTGGGTGCCATTGTCAGTAATTATCGAATTAGGGACCCCGAACCTGTGAATTATATCCGTGAAGAACTGCACAACTTGTTCAGATCTGATGATGTTGATGGGTTGAGCCTCGATCCATTTTGAGAACTTGTCGATGGCCACCAGCAGATGCGTGAAGCCCCCGGGCGCTGCTCGCATTGGCCTGACGAGGTCGAGCCCCCACACAACGAATGGCCATGTGATCGGGACGGTTCGCAAGACATGGGCTGGGAGATGAGATTTGCGTGCGTAGAATTGACACCCTTCGCAGATGCGCACGATTTCATTGGCGTCGGCGACAGCTGTGGGCCAATAGAAGCCCTGGCGAAACGCGTTGCCCACGAGGGTATGGGTTGCCGCGTGGTGGCCGCAGATGCCGGCGTGGATGTCTCGAATGAGTTCCCTTCCCTCAGGAATTGGAATGCATCGCTGCAAAATTCCGGAGGGGCTACGCTTATACAATTCCCTTTCGATAATGACGAACGACTTGGCCCTTCTCGCAATGCGTCAAGCCTCGGTTCGATCCGAGGGTAGCTCCCCTCGGTCAATCCAGGCGATATACTGATCGCGCCAATCACGAGATGGTGGGGCCTCGTCGATCTCCATAATTTCACCCTCGTCCGCCGAGGATATCTCCTGACTCGAGGCTTCGGGTTCTTCTTTCGAGGGATCCTTGTCCATGGGCTCGACGCCCGCAGTGCCCGAGGTTTCGGCCTTCGAGGGAGCGTCAGGAGCTCTGGGAGTTGGCTTGAGGTTGATGCTGGATGTTCGGTGGAACATGTTCGGTGGAACGGTGATCCGACCCGACGCGATTTTGGCAAATTCATTGGCTTCCTCGTTGTATTTTCTCGCAATGTGGTTGAGCTCGAGGCCATGGAATTTGTCCTCGAGCCGGCGTACCGCGTTGCAGTACACTTGCATTTTCTCGTCGTGGCAGCTTGCCTCTTTCATAACATGATCGATGACCAGTTGGGAATCTCCCCGGATGTCGAGGCGTTTGACACCTAACTCTATAGCTATACGAAGCCCGGTGAGCAGAGCCTCGTATTCGGCCATATTGTTGGACGCCGGAAAGTGCAAGCGTACCACGTGTCTTATGTGTTCTCCGAGGGGTGAGACGAAGAGCAGGCCCGCGCTTGCATCGGTTTTCATCACGAACCCATCGAAGTACATGATCCAACACTCTGCTTGGATCTGGAGTGGTGGCAGCTGTGTGTCGGTCCACTCTGCCACGAAATCGGCCAAGATCTGCGATTTGATTGCCTTTCGAGGGGCGTAGGTGAGGGCATCACCCATCAAATCCACAGACCATTTGACTATTCTGCCCAAGACGTCCTGGTTGTGGAGTATCTCCCCCAGGGGGAAAGATGAGACCACAGTGACAGGATGAGCCTCAAAGTAGTGGCGCAGCTTGCTCCGTGCTAGCACTACTGCGTATAGCAGCTTCTGGATTTGTGGATATCGCGTCTTGGTTTCGGTCAATACTTCGCCGATGTAATATACCGGCCTTTGGATGGGCAGAGCGTGTCCCTCCTCGGTTCTTTCTACGACAATGACTCCATTGACTACTTGAGTCATTGCGGCTACGTAGAGATATAGGCGCTCGCCCTCCTTAGGTGGCGTTAAAATTGACGCTCGTGCGAGAGATGCTTTTAGCCCGTCGATGGCTTTCTGGGCCTCGGGGGTCCAAGAAAAATGCTCGTTCTTTTTTAGGAGTCGGTACAGGGGCAAGCCTTTCTCACCAAGACGCGAGATGAACCGGCTTAAGGCTGCTAAGCATCCCAATACCCTTTGTACCCCCTTTAGGTCTCGGACCGGTCCCATCTGTTTCAGGGCTGAGACTTTTTCAGGGTTGGGCTCAATGCCTTGTTGAGAGACTATAAAACCCAAGAGCATGCCTCGAGGCACCCCAAAAATGCATTTATCTGGATTTAGTTTTACCCCGTTGGCCCGGAGATAATCAAACGCAATGCGCAAAACGTTTACCAGGTCATCCGGCTTCCTGGAGTTTACAACGATATCGTCAACGTATGCCTCTACGGTTCGCCCGATATGATCCCCGAAAACACGAAGCATACACCATTGGTATGTAGCTCCGGCATTTCGAAGACCAAATGGCATCGTGACATAGCAAAAAATGCCAAAAGGCATGATAAAAGAGGTTGCCAGTTGGTCAGAGATTTTCATCTTAATTTGGTGGAAACCAGAATAAGCATCAAGGAAACATAATAGCTCACATCCTGCAGTTGAATCCACAATTTGATCAATACGTGGCAAGGGAAAAGGGACTTTTGGACATGCTTTATTTAAACCAGTATAATCTATGCACATCCTCCATTTCTCATTCTTTTTCTTAACTAAAACAGGATTAGCGAGCCTATTAGGGTGAAATACCTCCTTAATGAATCCGGCCTCGAGGAGCTTGCTCAGCTCTTCACCAATGGCCCGGCGCTTTTGCTCGTCGAAGCGTCGCAGGCATTGAACCACCGGCTTGGAGTGGGGCAGGATGTCAAGGGAGTGCTCGACGACCTCCCTCAGTATGCCCAGCATATCCGAGGGGCTCCACGCGAAGATGTCGGCGTTGGCGCGGAGAAAGTCGACGAGCACCATCTCCTATTTGTTGTCGAGGGTCGAGCTTACCCTCACTGTCTTGTCACTGGGGGTGCTGGGGTCGAGGGGCACAGCCTTGGTGTGCTCCGTGGGTTCAAAACTGCCCGCATGCTTCGAAGTGGAGGGGATAGTTTTGTTCGCCATCTTCTCCAGGTCCGCGACGAGAGCCTCGTCCTCGGCAAGCGCCTCAGCGCTCTCGACGCATTCCACGTCGCATATGTAGGCATGCTCGAACGATGGGGCCACCGTGATGACACCCATGTGCCCCGACATCTTCAGCTTGAGGTACGTGTAGTTCGTGATGGCCATCAAAGATGGCTCCAACCACCTCCTCGCCAGAGGCAAAGTTGGTGGCGACATCGAACAACTCGTTGATGCTGGTAGGAGGACTTCATCCCAATTCATGCACCAGATCCCGGCAAGTTGTGCCCTCGAGGAAGGCGTGGATGACTTCGGAATCACCCACGCTCGGGAGCTCGGTGCAGCGCTTGGAGAAGCGGCGGATGAAATCTCGAAGGGACTCATTGGGTGTTTGGTGACACCCTCGAAGGTCCCATGAATTTCCAGGGCGGACTTAGGTGCCCTGGAAATTTCCCGCGAACATTTTCACGAGGTCATTCCAATCGTGAATTTGGTTCGTGAGTAGGTGCTCGAGCCATGTCCGCGCAGAATCCGCCAAATGGAGCGACAAGTTGCGGATGATCATGGCGTCGTCGATCGCGCCGCCCAGTAGGCAGACGAGGCAATAGTCGTTGAGCCACACCTTTGGATCCGTCTCCCCTGAGTACTTGGTGATGGTCGTCGGTTGCAGGAATCGCGCGGGAATCGGGGCCGCGCAAATCTCCCGGCCAAACACCCGGGTTCCCGGGGGTTCTGGTGTTGGGCTCTTGTCTTCGTCGCTGTCGTAGTGGCCTCCGCGGTGGGGGTGGAAACCGCGAGATGTGTCAACCCGCCTTTTTCTGTTGAGGATGTTGCGGGCGTCATCATCGTTTGTGTCACCGCGTGTATCAAGGATTCGCTCCTTGAGAGGCTTCCTCCCGATGCGTTCGGCACCGAGGGTGCCTTTCCCTTGTTTGATGACGGGGGTGGCATCAGATCGTCCCTTCGCGGGGTTTGCGCCGATGCCTCGTGCTCCCGCATTCCTCCACTAGTTTTCAGGCCGGCAGAGTTGCGTATGCGGGAGGCCGAGCTTTCGGCTTGCTGCACAGCTGCTTGCTCGATGAGGAGTTGCGCCTCTCGACGCAAGTTCTAGCCTTCAGGCGTTGATGGCTCTGGCATGGCTCGGATTAAGGTCGCCGCGGGGATGAGCTTTTGGCTTGCTCTGGCTAATGCAAGTGGGTCGTCCACATCGTCATCAACCTCGATGCGGGCTCGAGCTACGCGCCCGGCCTCCCTGGCGCGCATGCCGCGCACAGGGCGGTTGTCTTCGAGTGTTGCCCGGAGCTTTCGGGCCTGTTATCGTTCTTCCTCGAGCTTGGCCTCAAGTTCGCAGACCTGGGCTAGTTGTGCTTGTGCAAGCGCAGCGTTGTCGAGCACCTGCTCGTTTTCTTTGGCTCCCACTGTTTCTCCTGCCCCACCGTCTTCGCCGCCCTTCCTGGGAGGACGACGAAGCACTCCCTGGAGGGATCGTAATCTCCCTCGCTAGAGTCGTCGGAGGAGGTTAGGCAATAATTTGTCGTAGCCTGGAATGACAAAAAGGCCTCACGATCGCGAAGCCCTGAGTAGTCCCGTTCGGGGATCCTCTGGCCGCTCTCATGTGCCTCCCTGCCAGAGTCGGGTTAATCATCGTCTGGCGATGTTGCTATGAGGTTGCGGATTGAAAGCAGATGGTGCCCCGGCAGATCCTCATATGCCGTCATGTCTGTGTCAACTGACGAAGAGTTGGTCATGGTTGTGGTGCGCGCCTCACCGGGGGTATGCGACGGGTCGGTCGTGCTACCCCCGGCAGAGTGCGCCGTTGTGCCAATGTTCTTTGTCATTGACGCAGGGTTATGTGTGCCGGTCTCAACCCATTCGGGGGAGCCGACGCGGGCCACTCTGCGTTGCTCCGCGCGCGTTCGCCGCGCGCGTTGACGTGAACGCTTCATGCGTGGTGGGGTGGTGATGGGAGTGGCGGTGGCATGTCCATGCTGGCGCTCCTCGTCAGGAGCTGCATGTTGTAGCCATCGCCAGTCGCCCTGAACTCAAGACTCCCGAACCGGATTTTGAATCCGGTAGGAAGTGGGTCCGATGTCTCCATCGGAAGAAGATTGTCGCGTACGACACGGGTTGCCATCAAGGGAGATGGTGGATGGTGTGGTCGATCACAGCGCGAGGCCCCTACCTGGCACGCCACTGTCGGTGTTAAGAAATCGTGGTCCCGACACCAACCAGAATGCGCTGTGTTCCCTCCCCAGATGGTTGATGCAGAAGGTAATGCAAGACACGGAGTTATCCTGGTTCCGGTCGCAAGACCGTACTTCCAGCGGGATGATGCGTGCAATGTATTATCCTACACCGGACTACAAGTAGTAGGGGATACAAGCAGGTTGGGAGAAGAGGCTAGACCTCCAAGTCCCAAATGAGTGAGGCAAAGTGCCAATATTGTGGAGTGCAGAGTGTGCGTGAGTGTTGTTTCTTGCTCTGTGTTCGATTGTCCCTCTCTTTCTGTTCGTGGGCGCGCCCTCTCCTTTTATAGGCCAACGAGAAGGGGTTACAGGCGTGCGTTGCTATTCAGGCCCAGTTGCAGCACAGCGGTAGGAGTGGCGCCGGGTGTGCTTCTTTGTCCTTGGCCACTGTTACGAGGTATTGCGGTCCCTGTGATCGATTCTTGTACTGGTGATGACGCCAGGACGTTGCTTCGAGGGTCCGAGGTGTCCTGCGTGCGGTAATAACCCGCCCGTACGCCGGTTCGAGGGTCTCCCATGCCTGTGCACAGCCGTTTCTATGGGAAATCACTGTGGGAGTTGATAGCACAGGGAGTCGGAGTGACCCGGCCCTGTACGTACAGTGGCGACATGTCCGCACAGCGCCAGGGATGGTCGCATAGTGCTTAGGACGGCCCGCCATGCCTCAGTCGTCCTCTCCTCTTCTCCTGCTGCGTGCTCGATGGTCTCTCCCACCCGTTAGAGGGCTTCGGGTCGTCGAAGTTGGCAGCACAGTAGTTCGGAGTGACATGCTCTGTTCGCACAGCGTCGGCCTGCCCGCACAGAGCCTCGGTTGGCAGCATAGTGACAGGAGTTGGCGGATGCGACGGGCCGCCAGGCAGGGCGTGCACTGTCCTCTCCTCCCACGGGCTCCAGGTCCCTTCCCGGAAACCCGGAGCATCCTCCTCCTCCTCCTCTTGGCCGCCCTCGAGGGTGGCCGGGAGAGTCACCATTGCGGTGCCCGCCCCCAGCACTTCCTCCGCCACCACCGTGCCGTTGCCCCTGGGCACAGTCTGACCCGCACCTCCTGGTTCCCCCGCGCCATCGACCAGCGCGGAGGTCTCGCTCGCCCCCGCAATGGCGGGGGCCGCCTCCTCCACAAGGAGGGCCGGGGTCGTCTCCCCGGCCTGGTTATCACCAGCAGCCGCCGGTGCCGCCGCGGCCGCCGCATGCCCCCTCGATCGGGTGACCCCTCGAGCCAGGGCCGCCTGATACCGGGCGACGATCTCCGTCGCCTGGGGCGCTTCGGACGGGGCCAGCACCACCGAACGCGGCGTGGCACGCGTCGACACCTTCAGCGCCTTGGTTGGCGCCAACGGGAGCGATTCCGGCGGTCTGGGTTGGCTAACAGAAAAACAAATCGATAAAATTAGATAAAAAACAACCGACAAATTACGACCGAGAAAAGAGAATGAAACTTACCTAACCCGAAGGAGGCTGCTCAGGGGGCTGCCGGGCCCCCGAACGACCCCAGCCCCTCGGCGGTGGGGTCCCGCTCACGGGCCTCGAGCCCGCGGGTGCAGGGATTTGTTCCCTCGTGGCCCCTGGGGCCGCGGCCCCCTTCTCCGCCCCAGGCGCGGGCGGGCTTCGAGCTCGAGCCCTTGGGCGGTTGTCACAGTACTTGGGGAGGGGGGCTCACGCTATGGAGGGCGCCGAGCCACTCGAGGCCCCCCTTCCCCGCGATGACGTTGGGGTCTCCTGGCTTCGTCCCCTCGGGGGCGCGGTTGCTTCAGCCGCCGCCGGCGCAGGTGACGGAATCTCCACAAGGTCATCTGAGGAGGACGCCTCTGGGCTTCTCTCAGGGGTCGTAGGGGGGAGAGCCCCTCCCAGGCCCGACGACGGCACTCCTTCTCGTGCGCCGCTTTTCGTTGGCGCCTCTGCTCCTTCTTCTTCTTGGCCGCATCCTTCCGCACTTTCTGCCTCTCGGCAGAAAGGCGATTGGCTTCACGGACCTCGCGAAGAGGAGGGTCGGAGCGATACCCCTTTTGAGATAAGCCCTGAAGAGAAAAATCCAAGATTGGCAATCAGAAACCCTCGAGGGTAAAAAATAAGATCGATATAAATCAAACTTAAAGAAAACATACAAATTGTAAAAACCCCGCATCAGGGCGCATCTTGACTGCAAATAGGGCCACCTCCTTATAGTCGAGCTTGGACACCTCCACAGCTCACCGCGCTCGGTGTGTGCAGTACTCGAGGAGGAGGGTTCCCTCCTTCATCTTTGAGCCCTGCCAGGGCGAATCCGCCCTGAGCTCGTCAAGGCGCAGAGCCCTCTCTATCAGCGGCAGGACATGCCGCAGATTGAAGTTGGCTATGACCCCCGCCGTAGTCAACCCGACCCTCGACAGCGCGGAGAAGGCGTCGGTGAAGATCTTGAGTCGCTCCTAGCGGTCGGCGGGGGAGACGCCGTAGCTCCACGACTCCAGCCATTCCCGCAGCACCTTGGCGGTGTACGCCGGGAGCTTGTTGTCGACGTTTCGGAGGTAGAACCACCCCTTGTCCCAGTCTGCGTTGTTCGAGGTCATCGTCGCCGGGATGTACAGCCCGCTGCGCTGCCCCCAGACTTGCAGAGTGAGGCCCCCGGCGCGAACCGCTCGGCGGAAACCTCGAGACTCACCCACGGCCGTATGCAGCTCACCCCGGAAAAGGTGAACCCATAGGTCCCAATGGGCCTCTATCCCCAAGTACCCCTCGCAAATGGCGATGAAGACCGCCGCTTGCGAGATGACGTTGGGGGCGAAGTTGTGGAGCTCCACGCCGTAGTGGAGGAACAACCCGCGGAAAAACGGCGAAGCGGAGATTCCGAACCCCCGCTCGTGTAGCTTCGCCAGGCTCACCACGAAACCCTCCGGCGGAGAAAGCTCGTGGTGGTTGGATGGCGGCGCAATCCACATGGGCTCCTCTGGGTTGCTGTTCGCCGGCAGCACCCCGGCCTCCACCAGCCCGGCGAGGTAGTCGTCGGTGGCGATGGAGGGCTCCACGGAGCAGGGGTCAATGATGGTCACCATGGCGAAGGGCGGCGGCGAAGAGAGGAGTTCGTGTGGAGAAGATGAAAGGCAAGGGCAACGGCGATTGGAAGTAGTAGATGCAATCTGAAGGCAAGGGCTTGGTAAGCCAAACCTTTCCCCTTGCCTCTTTATTTATAGTGTAATACGAAGCGCAACCGGCATCCCAGCCGCGTGAAATCCGCATTCAATGCGGTTGGCACCGCTGTCACTGACGACCGGACCCCACCGGTTGGGATAACCACTACGCGCGAGAACCCAAGCGTCGCAGACGCAACGTCCCATCATAACTGCCGACGCCTCTGCCTCTCCGCCTAAAAAAGCGCGCCCGCTTCGCATTCCTCGTGCTGCGTCAACCACGATTACCAAAATAAACGCTTGAGGCTAGCAGGAAAGCTTCCAAGATAAGCCACCTCTCCTTGAGGCCCTACTGATCAGGGGTTCGAAGCCTTGGCCCCTCGAGGGTTCGATAGGTACCCCAGATCAAACAGAGTTAGGGACAACCAGGGGCGCGAGCAATCGAGCATATCCTCAAATGCGAAGTTCGAGGGCACCCCCACGTTGTAGTCAAGGCCAGGTGGAGGTAGCTAGTCGAGGGATCCCACCGAGGGAGAGCAACGAGCCCTCGACCCCTAACGAACGGGGTCGAGCCCTGCCTAGCAAACCATCACAAGTGCTCTTATGAGACGTGTCTCCGGACCACGAGCAGACCTCTACCGAACGAGGCACGGACGTCCGCTTGAATTACCCGCTAACAACTCACAGAGGCATCCATGACTCGCGGCCCGCTCAAGGGAAGCATGGATTGCATAACCCCTCCTACCCACGAACGGGGCGACGAGGGTCGTAACTCAAAGTTGAGGACTGCCGCTGATCGACCTTGCTAGAGCCAGGGCTCGGGGGCTCCTCGCATCACAAGATCGAGTTCCTCGAAGACGAAATATGATGTAGCTCGCGAAAGCGCGAAATACTGACAGCCCTTGCAGGAGTATATCCACTCCTCCAAGGCCTCGGAGGCTACACCCGCGGGTACGCTAGCGCGCACCCAGTGGAATTCTTCAAGGAAACCTTATCAGAAGCACCCACGACGAAAAACCTTTGCCGGATTAAACCTACTCTGACAAAGGCTCGGGGGCTACTGTTGGGGGTGATCATTAGGGGTACCCAAACCTATGGGATAATTGCCCTTGTTAAACATTAAACTCATGCATATACCAGAAAAAGAGAAACGAGAATTAAGGCCCACAGCCCAGCAACGGACAAAGGCCCATCAAGACACCCCGCGGGGCGCCTCGACGCGCACCTCAATCTCCGCTTCGCTCGAGGGAACCGATCCCTCGAGCGAATCGGAGAACTCCGCCTCGGTCGAGGCTTGAGGGTCGAGCCTCGAGCAACCCACGAAATGGGGAGAGCTCCGCCTCGGTCGAAACCTCTGCTCCGATAAACAATTAATGATACTCACCACCGCCGTGCATCCAAAGTCAAAAGGTAAATCTCGCCATACCACCCTGACAGCCACGACCCCCCGTCGCATCCGCCAACTCCCGTCACTATGCTGCTAACCGAGGCTCTGTGCGGGCAGGCCGGCACTGTGTGAATAGAGCGTGTCACTCCGAACTCTTGTGCTGCCAACTCCGACGACCCGAAGCCCTCCAACAGGCAGGAGAGACCCTCTAGCACGCAGCAAGAGAAGAGGAGAGGACGGCGGAGGCATGGCGGGCCATCCTGAGTGTTGGCGGTCGTTACAACCCAAATTCGACCACCAATACGCGGGAATAAATGAGAGACTATGCAACATTCCATGTACTTAGGTTTTATTTCTAATGGAGTTCCACGAGTTTTGGTGAGTGTCGCTTGTGCAGGTACAACATTGCGAAATACATGCTATAGGGGTCGGAAATGACTGAATCAGCCAAATGACCGTTCGGTCGGTTACCCCCCTTAGTCGAGCAAGCCACCGGGAGCCGTCCACGTCAACCAAACGACAACATACGACACGTGGACGACCGCCAACTCATCCCGAAGGACCGACAAGTCACCCTGGGCCAATTTGACACGAACGCCAAGCACCAGAACCCAGCCCAGGAGGTCCAGAGGATAAGGCGGTGCAGCAGGGGCAGGCCTGGCCCTTCGGCCCAGTTCGGCCGAATTCTGGCCTTCGGCCGAACCGACCCCGGCTGGAAACCGCCTCCCAGGGAGCAATCCAGACCGTAGGGGCTTGAGTCGGTGGATCCACCAGTTCGGCCGAACTGCCCAGTTCGCCCGAACCGGGGATTTCGCCCAAACGACCCGGCACCACCTCCCAGCTGCCTTGGCTGCTACTCTGCCTCCACCGTCCTTCCTTGCTATAAATAGAGGCCCGGTTTCACCTGCAAAACACACAACACAAGAGAAGAAGAAGAGTAGGCGTCGCTAGGTTCTGCCACTCAGTAGAAATAGGGAGAGAGGAGAGGTGAGCGTCCCGGAGAGGAGCCGGAGTGTCGGCCCCTCTTCCCGCTGTACCTCTACGGATGCGGCTCTGCTTCGAGTGACATCCGGTCATGTTTGGTAACTCTTGTATCTCTCTCTGATTAATTGAGCATTCAGTTCTTACATTTATATACTTGTCTCGTTCTTCGTTCAATGCTTAGTTGATTGGTATAACTGTATACTGGTTGCTTAGCTTGGGTGCTTATCTTGATATAGGAGATAAGTAGTTATTGACTAGTGTAGGAGTGGTTCCTAGACTTGCCAGTAACCTTAGTTTCTGCCTGTCGCAACGGAGGTGGTAGTCGTAAGGTGGTGACAGCCCTTTCGGTCTTCATAGTCCATCACGTTAGTTCCGGTGTCCTAGGACCCAAGGTTCAGGGTAACCGGCACCCCTTCTCATCCCTTTCTGTGTGTCGGAGGCTCTGTAGTCCCGAAGCAAGTATCTATCTGTATCTTCTGCTCTGCTCAGTCAATCGGTAGAATACCCTTACCAGACCTGTACCCTCTCTACCCTCCTACCTCTTCTCTTCTCTCCTTGTTGTCGTCATCCACCTCATCCATTTCATTCATCCATTCCATCTACCTAGGACAACTTAGTTTAGGATTAGTACACTTCTCGTTCCCCGTGGAAATCGATACCTTGGAATACTCCCGGGTGAAAGCTACATCGGTATCCGTCCGCTTGCGGATTTATCTGTAGGCCGTAAGGAGTGCCAACAAATTTTCTGGCGCTATTGCCGGGGAACGGTAGCTGTTCTGATTCCGAACCCAAGTTGTCCGTGTATCCCACCACCATCCACCATCCATATGGATCCCACTCTTACCTTACGCCAACACTCGGCTCCAAAGGGCGCTTGTTTGGAGCCACCACCATCATCACATCCCATATCCACACCCGGCTATGAGCTACGTCCCGGCTTCATAGCCATGGTTCGTGAGCAATCGTTCTCAGGAACGAAGGCCGAGAGTCCATACGCGCATTTGCGCGAGTTTGAGCAACTCTGCTCGTGCCTGACCATTGCGGGCATGACACAAGAGACACTCAAATGGAAGCTATTCCCGTTCTCATTAACGGGAGGAGCGAAGAAATGGTACTCTCTGGCTGTCGGTACTATGGAAGGGAGTTGGGAAACTCTCAGAGAGAAATTCTGCCTAAATTTCTTCCCAATTTCCAAGGTAGCCAGCCTCCGAATCGAAGTTCTTACCTTTAAGCAATTAGAGGGAGAGTCGTTAGGAGCTGCTTGGGCTCGTTTCAAGCAAATCTTGGCATCCGGACCAGACCTAAGCCTACCAGAACCTGTTGTTTTACAACACTTCAACCTTGGCCTCTGTCCCGTAGCCGCAACTTTCTTGGACTCTGCTTCAAAAGGGTCGTTTTTTCATTTGACTCCTAGTGAAGCGAGGATAGTCCTGGAGCACATCCTGGACGACACTCCCTACACTGGAGTGTATGACGAACTCCGTGATGAAGAAGAGAAGCAGCCTAAACCTGAAGAGCCTATACACCAACAATCCAAATCTATCAGCCCTTCCATTCCATCAGAACCCGATGCTCAATTCGAACCACAACCTTACTCTAGCCTGGACTACTATCCTCCACTCTACACCACTCCCTACGATTTTGACGATGGTCTATTCGATGACATCGACTGCGCCATACGTTTCCCACGGGGACAATGTGTAGAGCAAAAGGATCCTCCACCCGACAAGGAAGCACTAGAATATCATAGAGGGTACTTAGGCCATCTCTCTGCCATCAAGAGTCGGGAATGGCTAGACGAGGCCGAAGCCTCGACCGAGGTTGTCAAAATGCCCAAAAGGATCAGAAGCATATTCTATGAAGTTATGGGCAATGACAGAGAAATCGGGTACGACCCAAGCCTCGGAATCAACGTAATCTCTAGCTCTTTGGTGCGAGCGCAACTCCCCGATGAACCATGGTCATCATCTCAGAAACGTTTAAGGTTCACATCGGGAAGGATCCTCGACTGTTTAGGGATCTTGCGGGTCACACCCGTTAAGATTAACGACCCTGAACTTTTCTTGGATTTCCATATCTTTGACCTACCTGAAAATTCCACTTACTCCATCTTTATTGGTAGGTCAATCATGAAAATCCTAGAAAATTCACCAATAATCCAGCTAGAGCTTAGGATCGGAGAAGAACTCGTCCCAGTCTCTTATTCTTATTCCTTGAATACCCCAATAGAGACAGATTTCGATCCTGATCCAATAGAGGAGGTCATGTCAACATCCTTGATAGACTTAGAGCAACCTTTCCTAGAAGAAGATGCCCAATTCCTTATGGAGGAAGAAGACATTCATCCTCCAATCGAGCCTAAGCCTCTTCCCTCTGGATTGAAGTGTGCTTCCCTCTTTAAGGATGAACACACTCCAGTGACCATTAGGGACCAGCTCTCTGACATTGAAACCAACAGACTTTCACGGTCCTGGAGGAAGATCGGTCAGTCTTTGGACACTCAATCCAAGACTTCAAAGGAATTACTCCTAACCTCCATACTCATCATATTCCTATCTCATCTTACCTTGGGGTCGCTAGGAAAGTGTCACGGAGATTCGTCTTTGATCGGGGAAAGACTAGATTTGAAGCCAGAAACCATCATCTTCCCTTGTCATACCCCCTAACACGACCCTATGCCTACACCTCCTACGAGTAAAAGGGATTCGTAGTTCCTTGGCCACACCGGGCTGTATAGGTGTCTCATCGAAAATTTCTCTCTAATAGCCCGGTCGCTGACCAATCACTTAGGAAACCCCTCTCGTCTCTGATCAAGAGTGTCATTCTTCCTTTCACACCCTCAAGAAAGCACTCAGTTTCGCTCCCATCATCTAGTCCCACGACTAGAGCATTCCACTAGAAATCATGTGTGATGCGAGCGATTTTGCCGTAGGAGCTGCTATGGGCCAAACCAAGGACAATAAGCATTATGCTCACTGGCCCCAGCTCAACTACGCAACCACGGAAAAGGAACTCCTAGCAGTTGTGTTTGTTATAGACAAACCCTGGTCCTACCTAGTTGGGGCAAAGGTCATAGTCTATTCAGACCATGCTGCTTTGAAGTACCTTTTGACCAAAAAGGATGCGAACCCAAGACTCATCCGTTGGATCTGTCTCGGGTACAAGTCCCGTTTGATCTTCCCATCAGCGATTTTCTTACGGGGTGATATGCTCCTCAAGGTCACAACACTAGAGCCGTGGTACGCCACCATAGTTGACTTCATGGTGTTAGGGTACGTCCCATCAGGTGGAAATTGGAAAAGATTGGTTTATGAGAGCAGACATCACCTATGGGATAACCCGTATCTCTTCTGGATACAAGATGGACTCAGACGATGCATACCTGCACCTGAGGCACATAAAAACCTGGGAGAGATATCATGCAGCACCTTATGAAGGTCGCTATAGAGCGTTCAAAATAAAGGTCTGGCAATGCTAAGAAATTTAGCAAGAGATGCCCACACTGCCAGAAACACGGGAAAGAGACGCAAAGCCACTCACCAGTAATTTTCAGTAGAAATCTTTGATGTAAGGGGAGTAGACCCCATGGGTCCTTTCCCTAACTCAGAGAACTACGAGTTTATTTTGGTAGCCGTAGATCCCGTCTCTAACTGGGTAGAAGCCAAGCCCTATCGATCCGCAGCCACTGGGCACGCTAAGCAAATGTCCCATAAAAACATCTCTCCTCGCTTTGGCGTCCTGGGCTAGTCATAGGGGCTCCCATCTCATTGACTCCATCTCCCGAAAATATCTAAGCTTGGGGGAGCCACATTTTATAGCCACACCTTCTCACCCCCAAACTAGTGGTCAAGCAGAACATCCAACACTCACATCAAGAACATTCTGCAAATAAGATCGTCAATGAGATGGGTGTGCACTAGAGAGATAGACTCCGTAAAAATACTTTGGGCAAACTAGACCACTTTAGTTTGGGCGGACAATTCGGCCAAACCATGTTGGTTCGACCGAAGGACCCCTCTTTTGCCCCTTGAGCGTCCTTTTGGACCCTTGATCCTATCTCTATCCCATATTGTCTCGAAGTCGCTAGGAAAATGTTGGGAAAGCTGCTTGTCGATCTCAAGTCAGAAACCATCCTCCAGCACTTTCCCGAACACGACCAAGTGTTCACATTTCCCAACCGCCATCCTTGTCCAAAGACCTTTCCTCACCCAAGGGCTCCCTCTCCATGAGTATGACAAGTCCACTAACGAAGAAAGCCATGGAGGAGGGAGAAGAGAAACCCATGGTTGAAGAGCCTGAAAAAGAACTGGCACAAACCAGCCAGAAGTTGAGCAACCGGGATGAGAAGGTCACTGAAGGCGAGCCTTGGCAGATGGACAAGAACAATGTCCTGTACCAAGCATTCACAGCCAAATCAGAGAGGCTCGCCAAAGCCACGTAACATCTAGACCTTTACGATCCATCTATAGAGTAGATGTCATGTGGTTGTATCCTGTAGAGCACCATTAGCTTCAATTTATTTCCCAATTCAATTTCTCTTTGCTTAAATCATTGTTTAGGAGGTGCTCTCTTTATTTCCCTTCCAATATTTGCTTTTCCAAATCTTAGCTTGATGAATAAATAAAATTAGAGTTGAATGCAAAAAGAATAAAATTGTCGCTTCGGTTGGTGCATTTGAACCAACCGGAGATTGCCCTGTTTAACGAAAAGATACATGAGTACAGGCATGACACAGTGGAGGAACAGGACAAGAACGAGCAGGCCGACCAGCTGACTCAGTACCTTTCAAGGTTGAATCCCTACCAGCGAAGAGTCCAAGCTTGGGGGAGGACCCCCATCAGGTACGTTCCGAATTACTCAGCACTTTGGTCATTCAATTGAAAATACTTCCCTTGAATAAAATTAACTCTCAACCATGCATGGAATGAATCATATGCCTCTCACTTTGGAAATGATGAATGGTTGCTCTGTCACTAATTTTGCTAGTACTTTGTTGCAACTAGTTGCTTGACTATGCTTGAGTTATTTGGCATGAGTAGAAATGAACCTGAAAACCTTGTGGGAGAATATGCCTTATTCCAAGTCTCGGTTGTTGTGGGGATTGATATAGTGAGACTTCGGTTGAATTCTATTTTGGCTCTTAGTATGGTGAAAATCTCGGATGTTTATGTTTTCAAAAATAAAACAAAGTTCCTCATTGGTCAAAAATTCCTACCAGAGCCATATGATAGGATTAGTTCTAAACTTTCTACCATATGCTGCTAGTCATCTTAGTGAGCCTTGTCAAATTGTTGTAACCTTTGAGGGATCTTTCATGCTTTCAAGATCGAGATTCACAAACACTCCACCTCTCACTTGCAATTCCTACACTGGGAGTTAGCAAAACCATGCCATCATCCATTCCACAAAAATAAACTTCATGTTCTCTGATTCCCTCTCCAAATATCTTTGAAGTAGAGGCATGGGCTATGCAAAAAGAAAAAGAAAAGCATGCCAAGTGGCATGGCAAAAATATGAGAAAAAGAAAAGCATGCCAAAAAGGCATGGCAAAAAAAAGGGAATAAAAGATAGCCCATGCTCTCGAAAAATAAATAAAGGAGAGGAAGAATCATTCCATGAAGTTCCACCAAATTCCACTCCACATATTCCACTCCGCATATTTCACACACTTGCACTTCTCGATCTAAGAGTGTGATTTGATTCTCCTAAGGTCCGGTCTTTGACTTAGCAAAATATAAGATGCTTGTATGCCTTCATCCTTTGTCCCTGAGCCACACAAAAAGCCAAATTAGATGTTAGGATAAAAAGAAGGCAAAGCCTTTGGTGAGGATTCAAATACACTTGAGCGATTGAGTGAACCAATGAGGAACAACTTATCTTTTCACAAAAGGGGTGAAAACTCCGAGATAGGATCCTGAAAAGAGTAGAGTGGAATAAAACTAAGTTAAACTGTTCATCCTTTCAACCGCCCAAGATAAGGAGTTTGCTATAAGCCCCATAGGTAAAATGGTGAATTAATACTTTGCTAAGTGATTCAAGTAAAATTTGAGTACTAGTTGTTTATGAAGTTACCTGCAAGAAAAATGACATTGTAGCAACTCCTGATCCACCGAGCCTAAGTTTTATCTTTGCTCGAGGACGAGCAAAGAGCCAAGCTTGGGGGAGCTTGTTGGCGGTCGTTACAACCCAAATTCGACCACCAATACGCGGGAATAAATGAGAGACTATGCAACATTCCATGTACTTAGGTTTTATTTCTAATGGAGTTCCACGAGTTTTGGTGAGTGTCGCTTGTGCAGGTACAACATTGCGAAATACGTGCTATAGGGGTCGGAAATGACTGAATCGGCCGAACGACCGTTCGGCCGGTTACCCCCCTTAGCCGAGCAAGCCACCGGGAGCCGTCCACGTCAACCAAACGACAACATACGACACGTGGACGACCACCAACTCATCCCGAAGGACCGACAAGTCACCCTGGGCCAATTCGACACGAACGCCAAGCACCAGAACCCAGCCCAGGAGGTCCAGAGGATAAGGCGGTGCAGCAGGGGCAGGCCTGGGCCTTCGGCCCAGTTCGGCCGAATTCTGGCCTTCGGCCGAACCGACCCCGGCTGGAAACCGCATCCCAGGGAGCAATCCAGACCGTAGGGGCTTGAGTCGGTGGATCCACCAGTTCGGCCGAACTGCCCAGTTCGCCCGAACCGGGGATTTCGCCCGAACGACCCGGCACCGCCTCCCAGCTGCCTTGGCTGCTACCCTGCGTCCACCGTCCTTCCTTGCTATAAATAGAGGCCCGGTTTCACCTGCAAAACACACAACACAAGAGAAGAAGAAGAGTAGGCGTCGCTAGGTTCTGCCACTCGGTAGAAATAGGGGGAGAGGAGAGGTGAGCGTCCCGGAGAGGAGCCGGAGTGTCGGCCCCTCTTCCCGCTGTACCTCTACGGATGCGGCTCTGCTTCGAGTGACATCCGGGTCATGTCTGGTAACTCTTGTATCTCTCTCTGATTAATTGAGCATTCAGTTCTTACATTTATATACTTGTCTCGTTCTTCGTTCAATGCTTAGTTGATTGGTATAACTGTATACTGGTTGCTTAGCTTGGGTGCTTATCTTGCTATAGGAGATAAGTAATTATTGACTAGTGTAGGAGTGGTTCCTAGACTTGCCAGTAACCTTAGTTTCTGCCCGTCGCAACGAAGGTGGTAGCCGTAAGGTGGTGACAGCCCTTTCGGTCTTCGTAGTCCATCACGTTAGTTCCGGTGTCCTAGGACCCAAGGT
Source organism: Echinochloa phyllopogon (assembly GCA_033239725.1). Lineage (NCBI taxonomy): Eukaryota > Viridiplantae > Streptophyta > Magnoliopsida > Poales > Poaceae > Echinochloa > Echinochloa phyllopogon. The sequence goes on along the minus strand of BTCW01000014.1, from coordinate 29,624,361 downwards.
TCAGGGTAACCGGCACCCCTTCTCATCCCTTTCTGTGTGTCAGAGGCTCTGTAGTCCCGAAGCAAGTATCTATCTGTATCTTCTGCTCTGCTCAGTCAATCGGTAGAATACCCTTACCAGACCTGTACCCTCTCTACCCTCCTACCTCTTCTCTTCTCTCCTTGTTGTCGTCATCCACCTCATCCATTTCATTCATCCATTCCATCTACCTAGGACAACTTAGTTTAGGATTAGTACACTTCTCGTTCCCTGTGGAAATCGATACCTTGGAATACTCCCGGGTGAAAGCTACACCGGTATCCGTCCCCTTGCGGATTTATCTGTAGGCCGTAAGGAGTGCCAACACTGAGCACTATGCGACCATCCCTGGCGCTGTGCGGACATGTCGCCACTGTACGAACAGGGCCGGGTCACTCCGACTCCCTATGCTACCAACTCCCACAGTGATTTCCCACAGAAACGGCTGTGCACAGGCATGGGAGACCCTCGAACCGGCGTACGGGCGGGTTATTACCGCACGCAGGACACCTCGGACCCTCGAAGCAACGTCCTGGCGTCATCACCAGTACAAGAATCGATCACAGGGACCGCAATACCTCGTAACAGTGGCCAAGGACAAAGAAGCACGCCCGGCGCCACTCCTACCGCTGTGGTGCAACTGGGCCTGAATAGCAACGCACGCCTGTAACCCTTTCTCCTTGGCCTATAAAAGGAGAGGGCGCGCCCACGAACAGAAAGAGAGGGACAATCGAACACAGAGCAAGAAACAACACTCACGCACACTCCGCACTCCACGATATTGGCACTTTGCCTCAATCATTTGGGACTTGGAGGTCTAGCCTCTTCTCCCAACCTGCTTGTATCCCCTACTACTTGCAGTCCGGTGCAGGATAATACATTGCACGCATCATCCCGCTGGAAGAACGGTCTTGCGACCGGAACTAGGATAACTCCGTGTCTTGCATTACCTTCTGCATCAACCATCTGGGGAGGGAACACATCGCATTTCTGGTTGGTGTCGGGACCACGATTTCTTAACACCGACAGTTACATACAGGGATCCAGTTGGACTGGAGGATTTCATAGCAAGGCGAGGCACTCTTTTTTGTGTTTTCTTTTTTCTTGGACAATGTAATTGTATTGGACAAGTAATTCACTGTTATTTGTTAGGCAAATTAGTTATTTTATCAATTGCTATACTGGATTGTTTTCAGGGAATAGTATTTTGGTTTTGGGTTCAACAGTAGAATCTCCTGTTATTAGTAGTATAAAACTCACAGCTTATATGGGTTTACATATAGTAGCCTATATATATGGATCCTAATACCACAATAGGGTGCACCACATGGAGTCAGCTGCTAATATGAACTCCGAAGGCAGGAGTTTACATAGCAATAACCTTTTCCATTTGCTAATAGTTGGATCGTTTAATATGTACCAGAATAGTTTTGGATATAATTGGTGAAAATTACCTACTGCTTAGCATTTTTTTGCGTGCTGGTAACTACAAGATTACACATATCATTCATGTTGATGTAGAGTTTACTAACAATTGTAGCTGATTACGTTGCTGTTTTTTTCCAGATACTTGGTACAATACCTAGGCGACCCAAGCAGCAATAAGATGGCGCACCACCACCCGCGCGGTATGTCCATGAATAGTCTTCCTGCCCCCAGAAACAAAAAAAGATATATCAAAAGATTTTTTGTTGTGTTTTTTCAGACCTCCCTGCTACTGCTTGCCTTTCTTTTCAACAGTGTACTTTTCAAAAAACAAAAATGGTAGCCGGTTGCAGCATCTGTTGTTTCAGTGTGACAGAGCCTTTTGCAAAGAGTGATGCCAGTTGCAGCATCAGATGAAAGCCGTTGTATATTGAGAGGCTATGACATCGGCTTTTGCATGGGTTTAAAGACCTTTTCCCATTGGCTTAACATCAGTGTTGGTAATGTGCTAGAGTACTGCTTTTTTTCATTGTGTGTGCGGCTATAATATGCTGATATATGAACTTCTATCAAGCATGTTGATATATGAAATCCTAGATAGATAAAGAATTATTGGTTTACCCACTTTGCTATTCTTGGTTAAGCAAATAATCATACTTAGATAAGCAAAATATTGTTATTAGCTAGGCAAAGTATTGTTATTAAGTTATGATCATACTTCAGTAAGGCCGTGCTTTTTGTCTTGCCGCACACACACCTTCGTTGACCATCCATATGTGAGTAGGAGCATCCTAGCATTCGGTCTCTCACCCACATGGTATTTTTCTTAGTTAGGCATGTACTGTATTTAAATGGGCAAAGTATTGTTATTAGTTAGGCAAAGTAATGCTATTAGTTAGGTAAAGTATTATTTTTAATTAGGTAAATTACTATTCTTTAGTTTATTTTAGCAGACAAAGTATTAGTCCTTAGCAATGGTTATTGTGCTCCAAATTTGTTTTATATTCAGGCATAGCAATGTAATTCAATAGGCAATTTTACTACTTCCATCAGGCATAGCAATGTATTTAGTTTTATATTTATTCATCTATTTTAACTTGGTGATGGCTGGGCCTCGATGGTGCTGGAGCATGGCAGCCATGACCTCTCTGATGTCTTCCTTTAGAAATGAAAGCTTATTGTGCTCTAACTTACCTCTTAATACGGGGATGGAGCATGTGCGCCTAATGGGCGTGCAAGGAAAACAATCGAGTATAGATAACTCTAGTATCTATATGTCTCTTTTTGGTTTGACTTTCTCGAAGTGATGGGTACAAAAGTACTTTAATAGGCAATAATATGATTCTAAAATAGGCAAAGCAGTGTACTCCATTAGGCAATTATTTATTTAGAAGTTTATAGTTCATTTTGAGTCAGAAATCCATTGGTTTATTTTGATTCTGAGTCAATGATCTTGTGGATGGTGCATATTAGGAGGAGATGTGGGAAAATGGAGGTAAGGTCATGTAAGCTTGATTGTGGATATTTTGCTCAACCTCGTCATGTAAGCTTGATTGTGGATATTTTGCTCAGCCTCTACACAAATTAATTGCCAGTCTGCAAGCTTGATTGTTCTTTTATGTCTATAATATAGTGGGGAGTGGAAACTAGAGAGCGCTAGGGAGGCTGTGCATAGGATGATAGGAAGGTGAGCTCGATTGTTTTAGTTCTTGTTTACCTAAACTGAAAGTCGTTTTTCTGTTAGTCTTGGTTAAGCAACACTAAAATAAACCATTTAATCTATGACGAAACAATTTCGTCATAGATCACTGAAAAATCATCATAAAACCGTGTTTGTGACGATTTCAAAAAAACGTCGTGGATTGAGCGTCATAGATTAAATCGGGTGACGTTTTAATAAAATTCGTCACAGATTGAAGCGATCCGTGACGTTTTCAAATCGTCATAGATTAGCCTTAAGCCCGCACAGCCCAGCCCAGGCCCAGTGTTTGTGACGAAAATAAACGTCATAATCTTCGTCATGGATTAAATATTAAGGTGATGTGGCTGCTGACATGGATGCGAACGTGGTGATGTGGTGTCTGTTGATGACATGGAATTAATGTGGACGATGACATTACCAGTGATGTGGATGATGATGTCATCATGATGGCCCATTTATTAACGGTCCAAAACGAACATGACCCATTTATTAACAGGCCAAAATGATATTCAAGCCAAATGTTTTTAAGCCCAATAGCACAATAAATTCAGCAAATTTTGGCCCAACAAATTTCAAAAGTCTATTTTTACAACCATTCCAGCCGAGCCCAAGAAAAGCTATGAAGCCCATATAATAGTACAGTAATTTATTGCAGCACACCACACCGCTAAACATTACAACAGCAAACAGAATGCTAGCAGCAAAACATTATCACAATACAAGCATCATGGTCCACTATACCAACTATAAATATTGTCATTAGGTGACAATACAACATATCATAGATTAATTTCGAACGAGCGTCCTACATCCTACTCACTGGATGTAGCCTATAGCCCCAGGATTCAGAATTAGCTCCAGATTCTGCTCCATCTGCACACCAAAAATTCAAGAGAAGTGCTAAAGATGAGAAGATCAGGAGTGTTACTCTCATGTGCTACTCTAAAATCTGAATAAAATCTTATATCTTTGACAATAATGCTTTGCCGAAAATTAGTGTCTAAGGAAAAAGGAGGACAAGATGTATATTGTACGTCTCTGCCAAGCAGTGAAATCACCTGGGCAACGGATGGATCACGTCTCAGATAAGCTGCTGCCATGGGTCCCTTCCAGATCAATTGCCACTGCAGGGACACATAGCCAAAAAAAAACTTAATTAAATTATTGTTTCAAAGTAATCAGTTTGGTAGCTATAAACTTTGCCCACCTTAATTTTCTGAACAATGATATCAAACATTGCATTCAGAGATAAAGAGAAAAGGAAAATCTCTTATGCTAGTCTCTGTGCAGAAAAAGAACCATTCTCAAATTCAGTTTAGCAATTGGTCTGGAGTTTCACTTGTGGATTTCTTAACACACTAAACATGACAAAGCTACGGTAATCAGAAGGGCCACAAACACAAGCATGCTGATAGGAAAAATATACAAAATAGTTGTCTGCCATAGCTAACTAACTTAAGTTGCATCATTGCAGGAAAGTAAGCGTTTTATTTTGATCATAAAAGTAGAAGAATCTATACCATGAAGAAATGTGCACGGTGTGCCATGCTCCTCAGTCTATGTCTTTCCTTCGTGCTAGCTGCAACAAGAAAATAAAAAAAATGCAAAAAAAAGTGATCAGCTGGTGGCCTAGTTTGTATTTAGAATATCTTACTCCATGACACAGCCACAGTACAACCTAATACCTGTACAAATCAGAAACACGGAAGGCTATACCCTCAACAGGATTGATGCTAACTGAGAGAAGAGATATAACATTTCATTATATACTTATCAATACAAATGCATTTTTGTTTGGATAGAATAGAATAATTATCTAAAATTGGATTAGCTTTCACAGTAATAGATACAATAGACAGTTGGATTGTTACAATAGATAATTTCTGTAGCATTTAATCGAACAGATCATGTGCATGCATATCATACTGTGCTAACCTTGGCATACTTGCATGCATATCATCTTGTAGGTTCAGATGGAGGATAACGACATCACCTCCTCCTCCGCAGCAGCATCAGCGGGTAATTCATGATAAACCTGCACGAACACAATGCCAAATCAAATCGAAGATGTCTCTTACTGTCAGATATTAACTGAACGTAAATAAACTGAACAGAGGGACAGCACACCAGCAACAGTAGATCGAGGAAGAAACGCTGTCGGATGGCGCAGCTGCGAACAACTCCAGTGCCCATAGGCCTGATGCGGGGATCTCACTAGCAGTAGAGGAAGAGCCTTGTCACCCTCCAGGCTTGGGGATGCCGCAGCAGAGCACGAGAGCCCTGGCGACAGGAACGTACTCCTGCCACCAGCTTCACGTCCCCTCCCAGATCCCGACGGCGCCCACCGTGAGGTCCATGAGCTGGCCCGGGAAGGGAGGAGAGCAGCGAGTGGATCTGAGGACCCGGAGCAGCATCGAGTGGATATGAGGTGGGGCTGGGAGGGAGGAGCTCCGACCAGAGCTGCAACTGGGCCTGCGGATCACCCTCGATGGCGCGAGCCTGTCAACCTTCGCCTCGTGCTTAGGCGCGCCTAGGCGGCCGCGGAACTCCGCTTTGTCGAACATTGGGGTGAGGAGGAGGAGGAGCGGCTGTGGCCATGGGAGCTTCGAGTGGATCTGCGGCGGCAGTGAACGAAGGAGGGGCCGGGGGACGGGAGGAGCGCATGACGGGTGGAGGCCCGGCGAGCGGCGGAGGTTCGGCACCTCGACGGACGACGGGTGAGCGAGGGGAGAGCGGGCGGCCGGGAGGGCGAATGAGAGATGCTGATGGGAGAGCTAGGGTTTTTGGTGGTTTTATACCCTGGGGAGTCGATCAAACGGTTAGAATTTGTTGGTCCGTTTGGGCCAAATGGGCCTTGGTTTATTTCTTTACTGTTTAAAGTTTTTCTTTTTTCATTTTATTGCACCATTGTAAAGTAACATATAAGAATAACTATCCTATATACACAAATATATTTTTTATATGTAATAGACTACATATTAGTTATCTGGTAGGTGTTTCAAATATTTTTGAGTTGATTTACTATTTTCTGTATATTAAATGAATTTCGGCATGGTTTATTGAAATAATTCAAAATTCAACTACGTGTGCATCTAATAATAAACAAACAATTGCAAACAAAATCATATTTAGTCTCATAGTTTTCATTCTAGAACATGTCTTGAAGATAGATGAAAAATTCAACTATATTCTAGAGATAATTCAAACTTCTATCTCTACATGACCACATAATAATTACAATAATAACCAAATTTGGTCAAAAAAATCTACAAATTGATATGACAACATATTTTTGGTCCATAATCTTGCCATAAATAATTTAGACAGTTTTAGTAAAGTAAGACTATACATCATTTATAATTGGATACATCTCTCACATAGTTTCTTATAACTCAAGTCAATCTTTGAGATTTGAATACCTCATAACATTTTTGAAGACATATGCACCTAAAATTTAGACACAACCTTATTCTGACCATAATATTAGATAATATAAAGTTACATTACCAATTCTTATGCAAAAATATGTTTATTCTATTCTCTACAAAGTGAAATAAAAAAACCCATATGAAAAACCCCAAAATAATAGTAATTATCATACAAAGAAATGAGATTAGATGAAAAATAATGATTTTCGAAAAAATTAGAAAAAAGAATCATCAAAATTTGGACTTTATATGGGGGAGAAATACAAACTACAAATTTAAATTCCGGATCAAAAAAACAAAGATGAATTGTACATCTGTTCATAGTTGGAGAAGCATTTCGAGAATATATTCTATAAAACATATTTTTTTTCCACCAGCGACTTTGCGTTGTAGTGGTAAGGCGCAAACATCTTATGCGTGCTATGGAGGGTTTGAACCCCTCAGGCGCACCCTTTTTTGCCAGATTATATGGCGTGGTGAGCAAAAGGATAAATAAGTTTATTTAGTTTATTCACTAAAAATAACAAATCAGGCAGTAGCTCAGTGGTCTAGCTACAACTTGGGTAACCTTCGGTCCCTGGTTCGAATCCCTTGAGGAGCATTTTTTTTTGCATTTTGACTCCCACCATGTGGTGCAGATTTGGGCTGTGTGGGCCGAATCAGTTTAGAATGGGCCGAAGCAGGACTTATCTCATGCTACCACTTTTGATTGTTTTTCTTTTTCTTTTTTGTTTATAAACTATAAGAGAGATATGTAAATTTTATGAACAATGTTACTATCACTTTACCGTATGAAGAAATGATCAAAATAAAAGATATAGATATTGATGAGTTATACAACTTTGTTGTTGATGACTTTTTCAGTTGAAATCATTTAGTACTTGTAAATGTTGTTTGAAGTTGTCATAATTTGAAATTCAAATTCAAATTATTGAAACAAAGTCATATAGCAAAGTGACCAAAACAAACGTTGTACATATTGATGAGTTATACAACTTTGTTGTTGATGACTTTTTCAGTTGAAAGCATTTAGTATTTTAAAATGTTATTTAAAGTTGTCATAATATGAAATTCAAATTTTATATAGGTCAATCAAACTCAGACGGAGAAATAACCAAAATAAAATAGGTAGATCTCAATAAGTTATACAACTTTATTTTTGATAGCTTGGCGAGGGCGTAGTATGATAAAATTTGATTCGAAGGTTTAATATTTTGAAATTAATTGAAAGGAGGGAGGCAAAATGGACTTCTTAGCGAAGGAGAAGCAAAAGGCCTGTTACGGGCTAGACCTTTTGCTCATCCCTCTCCGAGAAGTCCATTTCATTTTTCGTCCCTCCTTTCAATTAATTTCAAAATATTAAACCTTCAAATCGAATGTTATCTTATTAAATGAACTTATGTGAAAACATTGTCAAAAACAAAGTTGTAGAACTTATTGATATATACCAATTTTATTTTGGTTATTTCTCCATCTGAGTTTAATTGACCTATATAAAATTTGAATTCCTAATTAGGACAACTTCAAACAACATTTTCAAATAATAAACGATTTCAACAGAAAAAGTCATCAACAACAAAATTATATAAATCATCAATATCTACAACTTTTGTTTTGGTCATTTTGCTATATGGTTCTGTTTCAATGATTCGAATTTGAATTTCAAATTATGACAACCGCAAACAATATTTTCAAATACTAAATGATTTCAACTGAAAAAGTCACCAACATCAAAGTTGTATAACTCATCAATATATATAACTTTTATTTTGGTCATTTCTTCATTCGATAGAATGACAGTAACATTGTTCACAAAATTTACATATCTCTTATATGGTTTTGAAGTATTTAAATCGCGACGAAATTGTTATAACGTCACAGATTTTGGGCCGGTTTATGACGAAATCGATAAACTGTCACGGATTATGGGCCTTGTATCCATAGTTGCATATCTGTGACGATCTCTGAAAACATCACGAAAATTTTGTCAAATTTCGTCACAGATTAAATAGATTCTTGTAGTGCAAATTAGTGTTATTAGTTAGGCAAATTACTGCTATTAGTTAGGCAAATTACTGTTATTAGTTAAGCAAAGTAATGTTCTTCAGTTTAATTTAGTAGGTAAATTATTACTCCCAGATATAACATGCTTCATGTATTGTTTAGATTAGCATAGCCTTCTTTTTTTCATTGTATGAGTTTAATCCACTGACAAATTGATTCGATTCATATTGGTTTGTGTGTAATTACTGTAAACAGGGCTAATCATGTGGCTACATCTAGAAAATTTACTTGTTGTATCTGGACTTCACCTTAGCTAAGGGTAAGAACCCCAACTCCTTGCTATATTCTTCTTTTTCTATTTATTGCCATGTTCAGAAGGATGGGGAAACTAGCAAAGTTAAGGGAATTTATTTGTTTGGCACTTGTTATTTTTTTCTTTTTGGTTCCGCATTCTTCTTTGACTTCCTCTAAATGCTGGGCTTTTGGTATGTAAAAGGTTGGAAGGGGATGCTCCCTCACAATTTTGATTGAAGCCATGTTGGCAAGTGATGATTGCCTGACATCCTGTGCATACCATATTGTCAACCTACAGAATCTGTAGGTCAACAAGGTGGAGCATAGCTTTATGGCCACTTCAAAGGAGCATTGCCGGCAGCTGCATCAACGCTTAAGGTTCAAGCTTCTCCTTTGTTTTTTTGTGAGCAATGTGTTTATGTGACCACTGGCTGAAAGTACATGCTTATAACATATTGATTGAACACAGCACTGATACTAATCAATGGTTGCTAGGGAAAGTTGTTCTACTTTTGGCCCCCACTAAATTTTTAGCTCAAGCTCCCCCACTGGTTAACAAGTGCAGTGACATTGATTTTAGTCTCGTTAAAGTTTACCTTTGTAGAGCCATGATTGCTACTTCAAACCATGACTGCCGTCTGAGATTAGGCACATAATTATTTTTGGGTAAGCAAAGTACCATTCTCGGTTAGGCATAGTATTGTACTTATATAGACAAATTAATATTATCGGTAACGACCGATAGAATATAGAATATAATAACTTGAGTAAGCAAAATAGTGTAATTCAATAGGCTATTTTACAACTTTTGTGAGGCAAAACAATGCAATTCAGCAGGTAATTTTTCTTGTTTTCACCAGGCAATAAACTTGTTTGAACAAGTCAATCAGTAGGCAATCTTTTCACCTCATATTTTGCTGAAATTCTCCAATTCGTGTTGATTTTCATCCTTTGCAACGTTGCAGCTATCCATGATTTGGTGGTGCAGGGAGAGGTTCGACTCAAATATGATGTGCAGTAATCATGAAGCAGATTAACTAAACAATCAATTAAACTTGTTTTTTGTTGCATGTGCATTCCTGATGTGTAAAAAACAAATTGCTAGATTGCTCATGATGGATATCTGAATTCATTTGTACGGAACGATATATCTATCCCTGTTAGATTACTAATTTGTGTTGGAAACCAAATTGTAACATCCCGGATTTCTCCGGAATGTTATATGTTTGCGAAAATGGGGATTTCAAAATTGTCTTCTTTTGCCCTCTAAAATTTCTAGTAATATAAAATTTGTGAGCATTACTTTTAAATTAAGGACCGTTAATGTTAGTGTGAGTTGTAGTTCCTTTGGTTTTATTTGTTTCCTCTCAGTGTGGTTTATATTTGAATTCAAATTCAAATATAAATTTAAAGCTAATTGCTAACTTAATCCCCTAACTTGGGCCTAAACCATGCTAACCCGCTAACCTAAACCCCACTAGGCCAAGAGGCCAGCTCGGCCCAAGCCAGCAAGCCGGCCCAGCCAGCTCGCCAGCCCGCCACCCCTCATCTCCTTCCCTCGCCGATAGGTGGGCCCCGCCAGTCAGCTTTCCCTTCTTCCTCCCATACCTCCCTCGCCTAACATCGTCGCCTTCCTCTCTCTCTCGCACTCCCACAGCCGCGCGCGCATTCACCCTGATGGCCGCCGCGTGTAAAGGCACACCTCCCGAAGAACGCCGGCCGTCCGCGCACCCGCCCCCTCAAAACCCTAGCTTCGCGCGCCCTATATAAAGCCCAGCGGCCGCCGCCTCCCAACCCTAGCACCGCAACCCCTTGGGGTTTTTCCCCGATCCATCGACCGCCGCCACGAGAAGAAGGAGAGGAGATGAGGAGGGAGGGGGAAACCCAGGAGAGGAGAAGAGGAGGAGAGCTGAGTCGCCTCTGTCGCCGCGGGCGCCACCGCTCGCAAGCACTGTGCCGACCCCGTCGACCCGAAGGAGAGGACGAAACAGACCAGCGCTTGCCGTCACCAGGAGAAGATCGTCGCCTGGGGCTGGAGCACCGCCGCCCCCTCGAGCCGTCAATTGCAAGCCTGACGCCGCGCGAGAAGAGGAGGAGCCGCCGCTCGTGTAGGAGTGTCGTACCGGAGCCACACCGTTCTCACGGGAGCTGTATCGCCGCCGGTCCGCGAGTCTTCCCCAAGCCGACGGCGACTACACCGTCGACCCCCGGTGAGTCATCGCTACGCCGCCCATGCCTTCAGCTTCCTTTTCCCTTGCGTCGCCGAGACCTTGCTCCCTGCCCGTGAGCCCGGCCGTCGAGCCGGCGAGCCGCCGCCACCGTAGTCTTCTGAGGAGCGAGCCTTCGAGCCGCCGTGTAGGTACCGCCGCTAGGAGACCTGCCACCCGCCGTCGCCATGACCCCTCACCCAGGCCACCGGCCGCCATGGCCGCCGCACCCCGGGAAAACCCGGTGCGTGCGCGCATGCCACCGCCACACCGCGACCAAGGCCAGACCTTGGCCCGCGCGTGTGTGTGCACCGCTTCGCTAAGCCACCACCGTGCCGCTAACGTGCTGTCCCTAGCCTCGGCCAAATCCTCGCCGGAGTCCCTCCACATTCGTCGGAGCGCCTAACCACGGCGTGGTTAGAGGCTACCCTGTGTCCGCGTGCTCGTTGTGTTCTAAACATCGTGGACAGAGCCAAACCCCACCGAAGCTTCGTCGTTTGTGCCGCCTCGTCTGCCCGAGCCGAGCCCTGCCTCGTCGTCCTTTGGCCGGAGCCCTCCCCATTGCCGCCCAGCCAAGCCGCGTCGCGCCACCGCTCAGGTGACCGCGGTCACCAGCGCCGCGTCGTGACGTCGCGCACCAGAGAGCGTGCCATGGACGCCACACCGCTGATCACACCAAGCCGCGCAAACCTGGCCGCAGAAGATCCCGCCGCGACCGAACCAGATCGCGTCATTGCTGACGCAGGTGCTGGCGTCATGGTCGACGTCAGCAGATGGAAGCCTCCCGAAGCTGCCTGTAGGACAAAAGCCCAACAACCATCCAGTCCAAACAAGCCACTTTGGCCTGTCTGCCCAAGTGATGAGGCCTGTTAAGCTAACAGGCCGGCCCACAAAGAGCAGCCCAAGCCGGCCCACGAAGCCTTTCCCTTTTTCTTTTCTTTTCTTTTCTTTTCTTTTTAACCGCTGACCTATGGGCCCACCCTGTCAGCGACTGACCAGTGGGCCCAGCTGACCGTGGACCCCGTTGACTGTTGACGGGTCAACCCTGGCGTTGACCAAGTCAACGCTGATGTCATCAAATCTGGTGATGACGGCATCATAGCCCGACCCGACTAATGACATTAGCATGACGTGATGCTGACGTCAGCAGGCTGACTGTGTGACACGTGGCACGTCCTGGGGCTGCCACGTGTCATGTCTGTGTTTCTTTTTCTTTTTTGGAATTATTTAAATAATTTTAGAAATGATTTAAAATTTAAAAACTAATAATAAATTAACCGTAGCTCAGAAAAATATGAAACCAGTTTCATTATTTTTCTAAAATCATGCTCTACGTGTTAGAGTAGGCTTTGGTGTTGTTTAGTTCTTCCTTGGTTTGGTTTTGGTGTTTATTTGCAAGTAGGTCCTCGGTATTTATTTTATTTACGCCTCTAGGAGCTGTCGAGGACTGAGGTGAATCAGAAGGCCCAAGCTACTGCTACAAGAAGGAGAAGGAGCAAACTCCAGGTTCATGCCCATCCATTCTCTGAACTCCTATTAGACATGCTCGTAGTATGCTATGCTTTATTTTACTCGCATGATGCCTGTGTTGATGAACCCTGCATAGCCTATTTAATTACCTTTACCTTACTGTCTAGTTACTTTATATATAAAATATGTTGATGCTGCTCCGCTTGCATGTGTGTGAGGAAAATGGGTACTTTTAAACCATTTTGGTGTGCGTATGAAAACTGAAGGAGTCGGAGGATTTGAAAACCCATTTGTTGAAGCGAGCGTACCATAACCCAATCCTCGGATTTGGGGCTTGGGGAGTACACTTGGGTACTTCCTACGGAGTGCCTGTTGCAGGCACAAGTTTGATTGTTCTGATGAAGAGGAGATGGCGGTGATACCTGTAATGGGTGCGACTGGCGGACCATCGTGGTGGATACGCAATTCGAGAGAAGAGCTCGCTTGGACAGTTTGAGTACCGGGTCGGACTACCTGCCTCATGGGGCCTTACCGTGCACACTGTGTGTCCATTATGAGGGTGGGCCCGTTCCGAGCCTAGCAAGTGCGGTACCAAGCCTACATGAGGATAGTGTATCAGTGTAAGGGGGACTGGTGTTGACCTTTGCTCCCTGACTTGCTTTGGCCCTCGACTGGCCCCGGGGGAGTGCTTCACAGTTCCGGGGCGACCTCTAGCGGAGGACGCGCCCCAAGCCCGGAAAAGCAGGATGGGGCCATAACTACTAGACCTCCGTTCGGTGTGGTGTTGTTCAGAAGGTTCGCTACCAACTGGGCGCATCTCGCATAGATTTCAGGTGTACACACTCTGTAGAGTTAAAACTATACGTATAGCCGCGTCCTCGATCATGGACATCCCCTATGGAGCGTACGCTCTGATTATTGATTTGAAACTGTATTTCAAACTCCCCTTTTTCCAAACTATTTTGAGCGAGGTGAGGTACGGCTAAGGCCGATTAGACATGGAAGGGAGGGAGCTTTCCATGTCGCAGACTGAGGGAGTAGGGATGGATTGGTGTGGAAATGGGGGCCTGTGTCGACAGGATTGCCTGGTGTTTTGCAAATGTTTCGAGAACTTTACTTTACTAAACTACTTCAGCTTGCTTAGGAAACCCCAGCGATTCCTTGCATCTTTGTATCCTAGATTAGTTCACTTTAAAGCTTGCACATATATGGATGCTGACGTGGAACTGTCCTATTCCTTGGGGGCAGTTCGTGAGCATGCAGGTTGAACTTGAAGCTCGAGTCCGATCGGGGTATATGCTACGATTGGAGGGTTGCGTCGCTACGCTCAAGGATGCCTGTGGTGAAGAAGTGAAGATTGGAGATGAAGACTTGATGCCCTAGCTACCGCTTCGTAGGGTTTGTACTTGTCGTTTAGCCCAATGGGCTTGTACTAAATTTGTAATATTCGTGTAAATACCCTTGTTGTACTCTGATTTCATTGTATGGAAATGATATTATTCTGAAATGAGTTCTGTACGTGATAGCCGATGTGTCCTGGGGCTATCACAATGGTACAGGGAGTCGGATTCTCTTTTATGAAAATCTGGTTCGTTTCAGTTGGTATCAGAGCCGTACTGACTGTAGTGCCTTACCCTAGAATGGAAAACTAGGACAGAAGCTCTAACCGAGTCCGCAATTTTATATAAACTCCTTGAAACTATTCATAAAGATGCCTTGAACTAATTCATTTTCGCTCATCTTTACCTTGCTAATTCTACTAACAACCCTACTAACTGTCTGGCAGATGGAAGACATCAGTAGCAGAGAGGTCCTGGGCAACGGGGCCGAGTGTGGTGTTTTGGCTGTGCTACTTCGGAAGCTGTTGAAGGAGTTGGGGATCAACACTATGTACATCCTCTACGAGGGGTACATCTACGGACAAGTTGAGGGGGTACTGACCAAACTTCAGATGGTTGTTCCACGAGTACCAGGGATACCAAGGACAAGAGAGATTCGAGCAGCAGCCTGTGAGGGCACCTACACCCGGGCAGTTCAAATGGTGTCCATCAGGGTCCTCAGGCAGGTCATGGCATTCTATGGACCCAGACTTCAGAGCACTCAGTACCGCTACTTACCGCGAGCGTTCCATGACTCAGGAGACAGGATTGCGGTCAACCAGCTTGCTCAGACCGTGGACCATGAGAAGAGTGAGACCTTGAAGGCCTCCGTCCACTGCTCGATAGAGCAGGGGTACCTGTTGTCGATGATTTATATCGAGCATGTCTATCTGGGGGTACCCTTGAGAGTAGATTAGTGGGTCTCGCCGAGTTCTAGGAACGACAGTGCACGAACAACACAAAGATTTAGATAGGTTCGGGCCGCGAGTAGCGTAATACCCTACGTCCTGTGTGCTTGATTGTATTGCACGTGAGTTGAGTTGTTTTGAGGGTGTCCCCGCTCCTCCTTATATACTTGGGGAGCAGAGTTACAAATAGATTACAAAGACCACTCGTACCCGACCTGGAAGGTTACAATAAGGTAATCTATCATGTATACTATTCGAATACGAGTAGTTTTAATACTTGACTACATCGTCCTATACCTTATCTGGCTAGTCCGAAGCAGTCGGATCATAACTCTCCATATCGAGTAGTTTAATTCCTTAGATGAGTGGCCCTAGGGATCCTGGCCCCACAATCCCCCAAGCATCTTGCGCCTTTGCTTCAACTCTTGAATCTTTTTAACATTTTTGAGTAGTTAGAGCTAAGCCCAAGGCTGTCAAATCTCTTCTGACGAATAGTTTCTTTAGAGCGCATCTTTTGATGCACCCAATAGGCGTAGCCCCCGAGCCTCCAAGTACTCGTTAAGTAATTGAAGGTTCAAAAAACTAATCTTGAATTTCACCTGAGCAGTCTAATGGTGCACTCCAAGTAGATGCAACCATCGAATTTTGAGTAGTTTTATTAAAACTAATCAAAAGCTTTGAATAAAGTAAAATCATCGGTCTTTCGAGTAGTTTCGTTAAAACTAGTCAAAAGTCTTGAATAAAGCATAATAGGCTTAAAAGAAATTGTATCTTTCAAATGCAACTCTGAAATCCACGAGTACTTTTAAGTAGTCATTGGATCAAGTTCGGCTCCTTTTATTTACTCGAAGCAATGGATGCTAATACATACTCGATAATTATCTCCACAAGAATCTACGTGCTTTTTCGAACATCCATGTAAGCACAACAACTTTTGAGTTGTCTTCAAATGTAAGAATTGATCGACTATAATTCCGTATCTACGAGTGGTTTTGTTAAAACCAGTCAAAGATCTTTTTTCCTCAGTTTTCTGCCTTAAATCTCTGAGGGAAATTAAATCCCAGATTATCTGTTAGCAGCCCCCGAGCTTTGAATCAAAAAATATCTTTGATTTGAAGATCTGAATAATCACCAGGATTCTGTTGTAATTGAATCCAAAATTTACGCCAGGAAAAACTAACTTACGAAAAACCAAGCCTTTCCTTGTAACAGAATGCGATACGTCGTAGATACTGTTCCAAACAGTAACCCTAACCGAAAGTTATAAATCTAAAGTGAGACCTTCATTTGTTTCGTAACCTTGAGCACAGCGCTATTGCCTTTTGTCTCCTCATCGTAGCTTCCTGGTCATTTAGAACTTTCCCTGCTTTCATCTCTTGTGAATGCGAGAGAAAAGTAAAGTTTTAACTCGATCTGCAACCATGAGCCAAAAGAAAGCTGATGCCAAAAACATAGAGAAAGCCGCTGCTGCTAAGCCTGCGGAGAAGAAGGCACCAAGGAAGAGGGTTTCCTTGGTAGATCCAGACACAAAGCCGGATTGCAAAACTCATCCTTCTCCCGCTGATGCTTGGAAGTATTGCACCGTGAAGGAAGGAGATCTCCATGACCTGGTGGAGCAAGGTTTGCTTTTATCCCAGGAAACTCTTGAGTGGAGAGCTTGCTTCAATGCACAATTTCCTACTGAAAACACAAATGAAATTCCTTTGTTCGTGTCTTTTTGTGAGCGCGGAGTTGGCCTTCCAATCTCATCTTTTTTCCGTGAGCTCCTTGATTTTTACAAACTCCAACTCCATCATCTGAATCCTAATGGGATTCTGAATATTGTTGTCTTTGTGCACGCTTGTAAAGCATTCCTTGGCATCAACCCGAATCTTGCTTTATTCCGCACCTTGTATCATGTAAAGCCCCATCCAAATTTCCAAACGATGGAAGTGGTTGGAGGAGCGGGAATTCAATTCCATCAAAGGATGAAAGAACAGTGGTTCTCCTTGCCCCTTAAGGAATCGCGTGGAGATTGGAAATTCGAGTGGTTCATAATCGGTGAGTAGTCAAAAAACGAGTACTCTTTCTATAATATTTACGATCAATGTACTTTGTTATACACTAATTGTAATACAACAGGGAATCATGGAAAAAGATGTCCTGTCAAAGATGGATGGTATCCAAGGGATCTATCCAATTGGAACACAAAGCCAACCACTGAAGAAGCCAAGGATGTACCCGCTTTGCTAAAGCGAGTTCAATCTTTGAAGAATAAAGGCTTGACTGGGGTGGGGATAGCATTCAGTTTCCTCAAGTGAAGAATCCAACCACTCCAAGAGCGTATCAATCTTGGATACAAGTATGAGGGAAATACAGATCCTTCCCGGATGGTGCCAGAAGAGCTCTCAGATGATACCGTGCTAATGCGCTTGTCGCGCATGTTTAGCAATGTGAACAACAAGAAACCATACATCGCCAAGGAATTCTGTAAAGGCTAATCTCCAAGTTTTGTAAGTACTCGCAGCCTTTAAATTTCAGTTATTCTGAACATGCGTCTTAATGCTGATTCTTCTAGTGTAGTCGACCACTGATTCTGATGGGCCAGTTGGTGGCCTGTCTCCGCAAGATTGGGAGAAGTTCGGAAAGAGTTCTTTAGACAATTCAGAGCCATCGAATGAGAAAGTCGAAGCAATTGCTGACGGTGTAGAAGAACTCGAAGCAATATCCGAAGAGAAGGCAGCTGCCTCAGATGAAAAGCAAGTTAATCTTCAAGGTAAGAGAAGTCACCATAATAAAATTCAAGTACTTTATCCGTTCCGCCATTTAATTTTGATGCACTATTTCCAAAAAATGGAGGATACAGAAATAGTACCAACAGTTCCCGCAGGGTTAAAGCGGAAGAGAACTACTCAGTCTCGATCAGATACCCCTTCAGGAGCATATGTGCCTGGAGCAGAAGAAGGTCAACGTATCAAGCTCTCCAAATTTATCACCACTGTTCAAAGCTCATCAAGCACAAGTGTCATGGCGAGTGGTACCACAGGGAGCACAACCAGCTCCAAAGTGGGCGTGCCGAAGTTGAAGAAATTCAACTTTAAGCCAAAAACCACCGCGTTGATAAAGTAAGTTTGTTAAATCGAATATCATTTCAATTGAACCATCATTCAGTTGTTGAATCTTGCATCCTTTGTGAAGAGTACCATCTGGCACACTTGTGAGCGCGCTGCATGCGCAGCAATAACAATTGAAGAAAGCGGAAGAAACAGAGCATGATAAAGAAGTCATCCCTGGTGCTGTCGATGAGAGTGGCGGGGTTTCAAAATTGAGCCAATCACCAGAGAAAAAGGCATCTGAGCCAATCTAGCTTCAGAAGCAAACCCCGTAGAAACCACAAACCAGGGAGATACCGAAAGGCCGCCATCAATTGTGGAGGTAAATCATATAGCCTTTGCTCTGTATATTTCCCGGAATTTTATATGAACAATGCTTGTGAAATCATGAAGGTTGGTTTGGAGACTGAGGAAGTCGCCAACATTGTTATCAAACAAAGTACTCCACCACCACAAGGGAAGGCTACTGACAATGAAGCAATGCAGATGAAACAACACTTGGAAGCCGCTCTGGTAAGAGGAAAGCTTAATAGAAAATAGTTAATATAGTAGTTATTAACTAACATCAAATGCAGGCATTGGTAGATAAATTGGAGAAGAACAAAGATGCAAGTCTGGAATCTCGAATAAAAGAACTCGAAGAAGATCTTGCGGCTGCCTATGAGGTGCGGGAAAAAGCTCGAGTTGATAATCAAGACTTGGTTTCTCGATTACACAAACAACTCGAGGGAATCAGAGATGAAAAATCTCGAATGGATACTCGTAACCGGGCATTGATCCGAGACAACAATAGTAAGTAAAGCAAATTTTGTACACGTAATCATTAATTTAGTCGTATGAAGTGTAATCATAGACTTGTCTTGTTTCTGCAGGATTGAAAAAAGAATTAGTTGAAGAACAGAGCAACAACACATCGTGGTATAACTTGAGACAATCCAAAACCGAAGACTGTGCCCGCTTGGAGAAAGAGCTCGAAGATCTGAATAGAAAATTTGCCAAGGAGCATCAGATCCGTGTTTACATGGAACAATCTTGCGCCAGGGCCTTGGCGGGACAACAAGCCAAACAACAAGAAGTGGAGGATCTCCAGGCTGAGAAGAAGGCCATAGAAGAGGCGGTGCTCCCCATCATTGACATGGTAACACCCGAGGGTGTTGCTACGACTAACCAGTCGTTATTGGAGCGGATCAGCGCAGTACCTGGGCAAATTACTGATTTTTGCAAGAATACCATGAAGGAGTGCATCAATCAGCTGCTAGCAATGGTGAAGGCACACAATCCAAATGCCAAACTTGAAGTCGTAGAGCTTCCAGAAGGAATGGAAATTGAAGGATTCTAAGCTTTGGTGAAAGAAACAGAACCAGTCGCAGACACTTTCATTGACTCATTAGAGTAGATCTGCATTGTAACTTGAAGTACTCATTCAAATACTCTGTTTTAGATCCGATATGAATACTTGTCCATGTATATAACTTTTGATACTTGTTTAAAGTAATCGTTTGGAAATACTACTGTGTAAATAATATCCAATAGTTTGTGCATATGCAAAGTACTGTGGGTAGTGTATGTAATGAGTGACTACAGTTTAAGTAGTCCAGTGGTCGTATAAGGTTCGCAACTAGAAGGAGTTGAATCAAGCCTTGTTAAGGTTTAGCAATTTTGCTAATGCAGGGCGAAAAGTTATGCGCATAGGCATAAGTATGATGTACTTCTTAGTACTTTGGAGCACCTTTAGGTGACTTTTGTAGGAGAGGGAGAATGAGTGTAGTTGGTATAACACTAATTCTTGAAGCTTTCGCTGAGAAAGCCACATAATCAAAAGAAAAGAGATTATCGCCTTCAACCATGTATAGGTGAGGGTAACTCATCCAAGATTTTTAGGTGTTTTGATACCTCATTTTAAAAGGGAATCCTTGTTTCTTTTGAGCTGGAGTAGAAGACTACTCGAATACCACACGACGACTAGCGTTGGTATGTACATGGTATAGTTTTATCTAATGAGATAAAAGATGTCATAACTTGTAGATGATAGGGAAATATAACTTTATTAATTTGTGATCAAGGGTTGTTTTACAACGACTCGAATACAATGTCCCGTGTTACGGGTAAAATTTGCGGAGATGCTCTATGTTCCATACATTTGGCAATTCCTCTCCCTCCGGGGTTTGCAGCCGGTACGTACCAGGTCCAATGACTTGTTTTACAAGAAAAGGACATTCCCATCGAGACATAAGCTTGTGCAACCCTTCAGTCTTTTGGATTCGGCGTAGTACCAAGTCTCCTATAGTAAAGGATAGAGGTTGAACAGAGCGTTGATGAAAGCGACGCAATCCTTGAAGATAACGCGTGTTCTGAATAAGAGCTGCTACTCGAGCTTCCTCGACGCCATCAACATCCTGAGACCTTTCTTGATGAGCGAGTTGTTCATCGTAATTCTCCAGACGCGGAGCTTCCCATAAAAGATCGGCAGGCAAAACTGCTTCGGAGCCGTAAACCAGGAAATATGGTGATTGGCCGGTAGCCCTGCTGGGTTGGGTGCGTAGCCCCCAAAGCACCGCGAGCAACTCCTTTGCCCATTTTCCACCATATTTCTTTAGCGGCTCATATAATCTGGGTTTTAACCCTTGCAGTAACAAACCATTCGCTTTTTCCACCTGTCTGTTGGCACGAGGATGAGCAACTGAAGCATAAATGTATCACAATAGAGTATCTGTCACAATAGTCTTGGAATTCTTTGCTGGTCAATTCAAAGCCTAGGTCTGTGATGATGTTGTGAGGAACTCCAAATCTCTGAACAATACCATCAAAGAATTTGATCAAATTACCGGCTTTAGCATTTACTAAGGGTATTGCTTCGATCCACTTAGTAAATTTATCGATGGCTACAACGAGCCACTCGAATCCACCTGGAGCTTTGGTGAGCGGGCCAACGAGATCAAGACCCCAACAAGAGAAAGGCCATGATAGTGGGATAGTGTTGAGGTCGTGTGCTGGAACATGAGCTTGCCGTGCGAAGAATTGACATCCTTGACATTTTTTGACGATGTCTGCTGCATTGTGCTTGGCTGTTGGCCAGAAAAAACCTGCTCTGTAAGCTTTGCCGACCAAGGTTCGTGAGGCAGCATGATTACCACACACACCGCTATGAATTTCTTGTAGTAGGGCTTTTCCTTGATCAATTGTGATGCATTTCATTAAGACGTTGGCCGAAGCCCCACGCCTATAGAGTACATTGTCCACTACTATGTAATTAGCAGCTCGTCGTTGAATACGTATTTGCTCTGGCTTCTGCTTTGGCAATTTGTGGTCTTTCAGGTACTCGATGAAACGAGTCATCCAGTCAGTGTCGATTACCATGATCTAAGTTTCTGGCTGGGACTGGTTTGTGTTGGCACTCCTTACGGCCTATAGATAAATCCGCAAGAGGACGGATACCGATGTAGCTTTCACCCGGGAGTATTCCAAGGTATCGATTTCCACGGGGAACGAGAAGTGTACTAATCCTAAACTAAGTTGTCCTAGGTAGATGGAGTGGATGAATGAAATGGATGAGGTGGATGACGACAACAAGGAGAGAAGAGAAGAGGTAGGAGGGTAGAGAGGGTACAGGTCTGGTAAGGGTATTCTACCGATTGACTGAGCAGAGCAGAAGATACAGATAGATACTTGCTTCGGGACTACAGAGCCTCCGACACACAGAAAGGGATGAGAAGGGGTGCCGGTTACCCTGAACCTTGGGTCCTAGGACACCGGAACTAACGTGATGGACTACGAAGACCGAAAGGGCTGTCACCACCTTACGGCTACCACCTCCGTTGCGACGGGCAGAAACTAAGGTTACTGGCAAGTCTAGGAACCACTCCTACACTAGTCAATAACTACTTATCTCCTATAGCAAGATAAGCACCCAAGCTAAGCAACCAGTATACAGTTATACCAATCAACTAAGCATTGAACGAAGAACGAGACAAGTATATAGATGTAAGAACTGAATGCTCAATTAATCAGAGAGATATACAAGAGTTACCAGACATGACCCGGATGTCACTCGAAGCAGAGCCGCATCCGTAGAGCTACAGCGGGAAGAGGGGCCGACACTCCGGCTCCTCTCCGGGACGCTCACCTCTCCTCTCTCCCTATTCTACTGATACAAGTGGCGGAACTTGGCAACGCTCACTCTACTATTGTGTTGTGTTTCTTTGTAGGTGAAGGAGGGCCTCTATTTATAGTGGCCAGGGTCGGTTCGGAGGTTGAGCACCGGCCAAGGAACTGGGAGGCGGTGCCGTGCCGTTCGGCCGAATCTCCCGGTTCGGCCGAACCAGGGAGTTCGGCCGAAGTGCCATGTGCGCCGCCTTACCTTCCCACGGCCTGGATCAGCTGCTGGAAGGTGGTGCTGTGCTGGGGTTGGTTCGGCCGAACCAAGGAGTTCGGCCGAACTGGGCTTTTCGGCCCAGCGCGCTCCCCTGCACCGCCTCTCTCTCCTGGACCCTCTCGGCTGCTTGTTCGTGGTGGACTTCATGTCTTTCTGGCCCAGAGATGAGGTGGCGGTCGCCCACGTGTCATGTGTCGTCATCGCATGGTCATCGTTGACGTGGACGACTCCCGGTGGCATGCACGGCTACGGAGGTAACCGGTCGAACGGAGTCATTCGCCCGAATCGGTCGATTCCGCTCCCTATAGGGCGTATTTCGTGTCATTGTACCTGCACAAGTGGAACTCGCCAAAACTCATGGAACTTTATTAGAAATAACACCTAAGTACATGGAATGTTGCATAAACCCTCATTTATTCCTGAGTATTGGTGGTCGAATTTGGGTTGTAACGACCGCCAACAAGCTCCCCCAAGCTTGGCTCTTTGCTCGTCCTCGAGCAAAGATAAAAACTTAGGCTCGGTGGATCAGGAGTTGCTACAATGTCATTTCTCTTGCAGGTAACTTTATAAACAACTAGTACTCAAATATTACTTGAATCACTAGCAAGGTATTAATTCACCATTTTACCTATGGGGCTTATAGCAATCTCGTTATCTTGGGCGGTTGAAAGAATGAACAATTTAACTTAGTTTTATTCCACCCTACTCTTTTCAGGATCCTATCTCGGAGTTTTCACCCTTTTGTGAAAAGATAAATTGTTCCTCATTGGCTCACTCAATCGCTCAAGTGTATTTGAATCCTTACCAAAGGCTTTGCCTTCTTTTCATCCTAACATCTAATTTGGCTTTTTGTGTGGCTCAGGGACAAAGAATGAAGGCATACAAGCATCTTATATTTTGCTAAGTCAAAGACTGGATCTCTGAGGAAACAAATCATACCTTAAGATCGAGAAGTGCAAGTGTGTGGGATATATGGAGTGGAATATGGTGGGATGGAATATGGTGGAATGGAATATGGTGGAGCTCCTTGGGATGAATCTCCCTCTCCTTGATTTATTTTCGAGAACATGGGCTATCTTTTATTCTCATATTTTTGCCATGCCACTTGACATGCTTTTCTCTTTTTTTCTCTTTCTTTTTGCTATGCTTTTCTTTTTCTTTTTATTTTTGCCATGCTTCTTTGGCATGCTTTTCTTTTTGCATAGCACATGTCTCTATCAAGAATATTTGGAGAGGGAAATCATAGAACATGAAGCATTTTATTTTTGTGGATGGATGATGGAAAATGTTTACTAACTCCCAGTGTAGGAATTGCAAGTGAGAGGTGGTGTGTGTACGTGGATCTCGATCTCTAAGAATATGAAAGCTTCACTCAAAGGTCACAACAATTTGACAAAGCTCACTAAGATAACAAGCAACATATGAGTAGAAAGTTTGAAACTAATCCTATCATATGGCTCTGGTAGGAATGTTTGACCAATGAGGAACTTTGTTTTGAAAACATAAACATCCGAGATTTGCACCATACTAAGAATAGAAATAGAGTTCAACCAAAGTCTCACTATATCAATCCCCTCAACAACCTAGACTTGGAATAAAGCATGTGCTCCCACAAGGTTTTCAGGTTCATTTTTGCTCATGCCAAATAACTCAAGCATAGTCAAGCAACTAGTTGTAATAAAGTACTAGCAAAATTAATGACAGAGCAACCATTCATCATTTCCAAAGTGAGAGGCATATGATTCATTCCATGCATGGTTGAGAGTTAATTTTATTCAAGGGAAGTATTTTCAATTGAATGACCAAAGTGCATAGTAATTCGGAACGTACCTGATGGGGGTCCTCCCCCAAGCTTGGACTCTTCACTGGTAGGGATTCAACCTTGAAAGGTACTGAGTCAGCTGGTCGGCCTGCTCGTTCTCGTCCTGCTCCTCCACTGTGTCATGCCTGTACTCATGTATCTTTCTGTTAAACAGGGTAATCTCCGGTTGGCTCAAATGCACCAACCGGAGCGACAATTTTATTCGTTTTGCATTCAACTCTAATTTTATTTATTCATCAAGCTAAGGTTGGAAACAAAATGTGTTGGAAGGGAAATAATTGAGCACCTCCTAAACAATGATTTGAGCAAAGGGAAATTGAATTGGGAAATAAATTGAAACTAATGGTGCTCTAAAAGATACAACCACATGACATCTGCTCTATAGATGGATCATAAAGGTCTAGATGTTACGTGGCTTTGGCGAGCCTCTCTGATTTGGCTGTGAATGCTTGGTACAGGACATTGTTCTTGTCCATCTGCTAAGGCTCGCCTTCAGTGACCTTCTCATCCTGGTTGCTCAACTTCTGGCATGTTTGTGCCAGTTCTTTTTCAGGCTCTTCAACCATGGGTTTCTCTTCTCCCTCCTCCATGGCTTTCTTCATTGGTGGACTTGTTGTACTCATGGAGAGAGAACCATTGGGTGAGGAAAGGTCTTTGGATAAGGATTGGGTGGTCATGGCGGCTGGGAAATGTGAACACTTGGTCGTGTTCGGGAAAGTGATGGAGGATGATTTCTGACTTGAGATCGACAAGCAGCTTTCCCAACATTTCCTAGCGACTTCGAGACAAGATGGGATAGAGACAGGATCAAGGGTCAAAAAGGACGCTCAAGGGGCAACCGAGGGGTCCTTCGGTCGAACCAACATGGTTTGGCTGAATTGTCCTAATTTGCCCAAACTAGAGTGGTCTAGTTTGCCCAAAGTGCTTCAGTGAGTCTATCTCTCTAGTGCCTGCCCATCTCATTGACGGTCTTTATAGAGTGTTCTTGATCTTCATGCTGGATGTTCAGCTTGACCACTAGCTTGGGGGTGTTAAGGTGTGGCTATAAAATGCGGCTCCCCCAAGCTTAGATATTTTCGGGAGTCAATGAGATGGGAGCCCCTATGACTAGCCCAGGGACGCCAAAGCGAGGAAAGATGTTTTCATGGGTCATTTGCTCAGCGTGCCTAGTGGCTGCGGATCGATAGGGCTTGACTTCTACCCAGTTAGAGACGCTATCTACGGCTAGCAGAAAAAACTCGTAGTTCTCTGAGTTAGGGAAAGGACCCATGGGGTCTATTCCCCTTACATCAAAGATTTCTACTGAATATTACTGGTGAGTGGCTTCGCGTCTCTTTCCCGTGTTTCTGGCAGTGTGGGCATCTCTTGCTAAGTTTCTTAGCTTCTCCATATTGCCAGACCTTTATTCTGAACACTCCATAATGTCCTTCAGAAGGTGCTCCATGATATCTCTCCCAGGTTTTATGTGCCTCAGGTGCAGGCATGCATCGTCTGAGTCCATTTTGTATCCAGAAGAGATACGGGTTGTCCCATAGGTGATGTCTGCTCTCATAAACCAATCTTTTCCTATTTTCACCTGATGGGACGTACCCTAACACCATGAAGTCAACTATGGTGGCGTACCACGGCTCTAGTGTTGTGGCTTTGAGGAGCGTATCACCCCGTAAGAAAATCGCTGATGGAAAGATCAAACGAGACTTATACCCGAGACAGACCCAACAAATGAGTCTTGGGTTCGCATCCTTTTTGGCCAAGAAATACTTCAGAGCAGTATGGTCGGAATAGACTATGACCTTTGCCCTAACTTGGTAGGACCAGAATTTGTCTATAACAAACATAGTTGCTAAGAGTTCCTTTTCCGTGGTTGCGTAGTTGAGCTGGGGCCAGTGAGCATAATGCTTCTTGTCCTTGGTTTGGCCCACAACAGCTCCAACAGCATAATTGCTCGCATCACACATGATTTCTAATGGGATGCTCTAGTCGCGAGACCGGATGATGGGAGCAGAATTGAGTGCTTTCTTAGGGTGTGAAAGGAAGCATAGCACTCTTTATTAGAGACGAGAGGGGTTTCCTTGGCCAAGAGATTGGTCAACGACCGGGCTATTTGAGAGAAATTTTCGATGAGACACCTATAAAGCCCGGAGTGGCCAAGGAACTACGAATCCCCTTTACTCGTGGGAGGTGTACGCATAAGGTCGTATTTGGGAGTATGACAGTAGAAGATGATGGCTTTAGGCTTTGAATCTAGTCTTTCCCCGATCAAAGACGAATCTTCGTGACAATTGTCTTACGACCCCAAGGTAAGATAAGATAGGGATATGATGTGCATGAAGGTTAGGAGTAATCCCTTTGAAACCTTGGATCGAGTGTCCTAAGACTGATCAATCCTCCTCCAGGACAGTGAAAGTCGGTTGGGTTCCAGGGGGTTTGTCACTGATGGTCACTGGAGTTTGTCCGTCCTTAAAGAGGGAAGCACACTTCAATCCAGAGGGAAGAGGCTTAGGTTCGACTGGAGGATTAATCTCTTCTTCCTCCATAAGGAATTGGGCATCTCCTTCTAGGAAATGTTGCTCTAAGTCTATCAAGGATGTTGACATGACCTCCTCTATTGGCTCAGGATCGGGATCTGTCTCTATTGGGGTATTCAAGGAATAAGAATAAGAGACTGGGACGAGTTCTTCTCCGATCCTAAGCTCTAGCTGGATTATTGGTGAATTTTCTAGGATTTTCATGATTGGACTACCAATAAAGATGGAGTAAGTGGAATTTTCAGGTAGGTCAAAGATATGGAAATCCAAGAAAAGTTCAGGGTCGTTAATCTTAACGGGTGTGACCCGCAAGATCCCTAAACAGTCGAGGATCCTTCCCGATGTGAACCTTAAACGTTTCTGAGATAATAACCATGGTTCATCGGGGAGTTGCACTCGCACCAAAGAGCTAGAGATTATGTTGATTCCGAGGCTTGGGTCGTACCCGATTTCTCTGTCATTGCCCATAACTTCATAGAATATGTTTCTGATCCTTTTGGGCATTTTGACAACCTCGGTCGAGGCTTTGGCCTCTTCTAGCCACTCCCGACTCATGACAGCAGAGAGATGTCCTAGGTACTCCCGCTGATATTCCAATTCTTCTTTGTCGGGGGCTTGATCCTTATGCTCTACACGTCGTTCCCTTGGGAAACTTGCTGCACTCCCGATGTCTTCGAATAGATCATCGTCAAAATCGTAGGGAGTGGTGTAGAGTGGATGATGGTAGTCCAGGATAGAATATGGTTGGGGTTCGAAATGAGCTTCAGGTTCTAATGGACTGGAAGAGCTAATGGATTTGGATTGGTCTGGTATTGGCTCTTTAGGTTCAGGTTCAGGCTGCTTTTCTTCTTCATCGGGGAGTTCATCATAGATTCCGGTGTAGGGAGTGTTGTCTAGGATACGGTCCAAGACTATCCTCGCTTCACTAGGGACCAAATGAAAGAACGACCATCCAGAAGCAGAGTCCAAGAAAGTGGTGGCTACGGGACAGAGGCCAAGGCTGAAGTGTTGTAAAACAACAGGTTCTGGTTGGCTTAGGTCTGGTCTTGAGGCCAGAATTTGCTTGAAACGAGCCCAGGCAGCTCCTAACGATTCTCCCTTTAATTGCTTAAAGTTAATGATTTCCGCTCGGAGACTGGCTACCTTGGAGACTGGGAAGAAGTTTAGGCAGAATTTTTCCTTGAGAACGTCCCAGCTCCCGTCCATAGTACTGACAGCCAGAGAGTACCATTTCTTTGCTCCTCCCGCTAGTGAAAACGGGAATAGCTTCCATTTGAGTGTCTCTTGTGTCATGCCCGCAATGGTCAGGCATGAGCAGAGTTGCTCAAACTCGCGCAAATGCGCGTATGGACTCTCGGCCTTCGTTCCTGAGAATGATTGCTCACGAACCATGGCTATGAAGCCGGGACGTAGCTCATAGCCGGGTGTGGATATGAGATGTGATGATGGTGGTGGCTACAAACAATCGCCCGTTGGAGCCGAGTGTTGGCGTAAGGTGAGAGTGGGATCCATATGGATGGTGGATGGTGGTGGGATACACGGACAACTTGGGTTCGGAATCAGAACAGCTACCGTTCCCCGGCAACGGCGCCAAAAAGCTTGTTGGCACTCCTTACGGCCTATAGATAAATCCGCAAGAGGACGGATACCGATGTAGCTTTCACCCGGGAGTATTCCAAGGTATCGATTTCCACGGGGAACGAGAAGTGTACTAATCCTAAACTAAGTTGTCCTAGGTAGATGGAGTGGATGAATGAAATGGATGAGGTGGATGACGACAACAAGGAGAGAAGAGAAGAGGTAGGAGGGTAGAGAGGGTACAGGTCTGGTAAGGGTATTCTACCGATTGACTGAGCAGAGCAGAAGATACAGATAGATACTTGCTTCGGGACTACAGAGCCTCCGACACACAGAAAGGGATGAGAAGGGGTGCCGGTTACCCTGAACCTTGGGTCCTAGGACACCGGAACTAACGTGATGGACTACGAAGACCGAAAGGGCTGTCACCACCTTACGGCTACCACCTCCGTTGCGACGGGCAGAAACTAAGGTTACTGGCAAGTCTAGGAACCACTCCTACACTAGTCAATAACTACTTATCTCCTATAGCAAGATAAGCACCCAAGCTAAGCAACCAGTATACAGTTATACCAATCAACTAAGCATTGAACGAAGAACGAGACAAGTATATAGATGTAAGAACTGAATGCTCAATTAATCAGAGAGATATACAAGAGTTACCAGACATGACCCGAATGTCACTCGAAGCAGAGCCGCATCCGTAGAGCTACAGCGGGAAGAGGGGCCGACACTCCGGCTCCTCTCCGGGACGCTCACCTCTCCTCTCTCCCTATTCTACTGATACAAGTGGCGGAACTTGGCAACGCTCACTCTACTCTTGTGTTGTGTTTCTTTGTAGGTGAAGGAGGGCCTCTATTTATAGTGGCCAGGGTCGGTTCGGAGGTTGAGCACCGGCCAAGGAACTGGGAGGCGGTGCCGTGCCGTTCGGCCGAATCTCCCGGTTCGGCCGAACCAGGGAGTTCGGCCGAAGTGCCACGTGCACCGCCTTACCTTCCCACGGCCTAGATCAGCTGCTGGAAGGTGGTGCTGTGCTGGGGTCGGTTCGGCCGAACCAAGGAGTTCGGCCGAACTGGGCTTTTCGGCCCAGCGCGCTCCCCTGCACCGCCTCTCTCTCCTGGACCCTCTCGGCTGCTTGTTCGTGGTGGACTTCGTGTCTTTCTGGCCCAGAGATGAGGTGGCGGTCGCCCACGTGTCATGTGTCGTCATCGCATGGTCATCGTTGACGTGGACGACTCCCGGTGGCATGCACGGCTACGGAGGTAACCGGTCGAACGGAGTCGTTCGGCCGAATCGGTCGATTCCGCTCCCTATAGGGCGTATTTCGTGTCATTGTACCTGCACAAGTGGAACTCGCCAAAACTCGTGGAACTTTATTAGAAATAACACCTAAGTACATGGAATGTTGCATAAACCCTCATTTATTCCCGAGTATTGGTGGTCGAATTTGGGTTGTAACGACCGCCAACAGTTTGCATGGTTTCAGCTCGTGCTGGTACCTTAATGGATGGCTGGAGTAGTTCTTGGACGAATATTTCTACTGGGACGTTGGCTCGCTGAGAGCCTAGCTTTGACAGGGCGTCTGCTGCGACGTTGTAGTCATGAACGACGTGGTGAAACTCCAGGCCTAGAAAGTTTCATTCTAATTTATGAACCTCGTGAACGTAGGCATCCATTGTCTCTTTAGAAGCGTCCCGGTCTTTATTAACTTGGTTGATGGCCACGGCCGAATCGCCATAAACAACAAGTCGCTTGATACCGAGTGATGCGGCTAGGCGGAGCCCGTGCAGCATAGCCTCATACTCTGCTTCATTATTGGTGACCTGAAACAGGATTTGTAGAACATATTTGAGTTGATCTCCTTTAGGAGATATAAGAAGTATGCCTGCGCCTCCTCCTTCAAGTTTAAGTGACCCATCAAAATACAAGACCCAGTGCTCAGGTCGAGTGGTTGTCGTAGAATTTTGAATTTCTGTCCATTCGACTGTGAAGTCAGCAAGAGCCTGGGACTTGACGGCTGTTTGAGATGTGAAGTCAAGGTGGTATGCTCCAATTTCGGCCTTCCATTTGCATATTCGACCGGTTGCGTCTGGATTATTGAGGATTTCGCCTAGCGGGAAGTTAGTTACGACTGTGATGTGAAAAGCTTGGAAATAATGTCTTAGCTTCTGTGATGTGATGAAGACGGCGTAGAGTAATTTTTGGACTTGGGGATAACGAATCTTGGACTCGGAGAGTACTTCACTGATGTAGTAAATTGGCCACTCTACTGGGAATACATGGCCGTCCTCTTGTCTTTCGACTACTATTACAGTGCTGACCACATGAGTTGTCGCTACAATGTATAGATAGAGATGATCACCCTTCACAGGTGCTGTGAGCATTGACAGAGTGGATAGATATGTTTTGAGTTCTTCGAATGCCATATGTGCTTCATTCGTCCATGAAAACTTATCCTGCTTTTTAAGCAATTTGAAGAAAGGGAGGCCCTTTTCCCCTAGTCTTGAGATGAACCTGTTTAAGGCCGCGAAGCATCCTGTCAGCTTCTGGACATCTTTTACGTTCTTCGGTGCTTCCATTGTAAGGATTGCTGAAATCTTTGCCGGATTGGCTTCAATACCCCTGTTACTGACCATGAACCCCAAAAGTTTCCCGGACGGAACACCGAAGACACATTTAGTTGGGTTAAGTTTCCAACAGAATGTTCTAAGGTTGTCGAATGTTTCTTGAAGGTCATTGATGAGATGTTCTGACTGCCTTGTTTTGACGACCACATCATCAACATATGCCTCTACATTGTGCCCAATTTGTTTGGATAGGCACGTTTGTATGGCTCGCTAATATGTGGCGCCGACGTTCTTCAATCCAAAAGACATAGTTGTATAGCAGTAAGCACCGAAGGGGGTGATGAAAGATGTTTTGATCTGATCTTCTTTCTTTAGTGCTATCTGA
Organism: Echinochloa phyllopogon; assembly: GCA_033239725.1. Lineage (NCBI taxonomy): Eukaryota > Viridiplantae > Streptophyta > Magnoliopsida > Poales > Poaceae > Echinochloa > Echinochloa phyllopogon. The sequence continues at coordinate 29,593,182 of BTCW01000014.1, read as the reverse complement.
TGGTATCCTGAATAGCAGTCCAAAAAACATAGCAGTGCGCATCCCGCAGTGGAGTCCATGACTTGATCAATGCGTGGGAGTCCCATGGGATCTTTTGGGCAATGCTTGTTCAAATCTGTGTAGTCGACACACATCCGCCACTCGTTGTTGTTTTTCTTCCGAACTAACACTGGATTGACCAACCACTCGGGATGGAAGACTTTGATGAAGCCTGCGGCGAGTAGTTTGGTGAGTTCTTCTTTTATTGCCTCACGTCTATCTTGTGCAAATCGTCGGAGGCGCTGTTTTTTGGGTTTTGCGTTCTTGTCAACGTTTAGTTTGTGCTCGACAAGTTCTCTAGGAACACCAGGCATATCAGATGGTTTCCAAGCAAATATATCTTTATTATCTCGGAAGAACTTGACGAGCGCGTCTTCCTATTTACAGTCTAAATCTGCCCCTATAAGGGCAGCTTTGGACGGATGGCCCGTCCCAAGATCTACAGTTTTGAGCTATACTTCTTCGGAGGGCTTGAAGTTGGTACTTGTCGACTTCTTGCTGGGTACTTCTAGGTCGTCTTCCTTCGACTTCTTGGCTAAGGCGAGTACTTCCAGCATCTGGGTAGGGACGTGCGAAGTGACGGCGAATTCAACTGCCTCGACATCGCAATCATACGATACCTTTAAGTCTCCCTTTAGGGAAAGTACTCCTTTAGGAGCAGGCATCTTGAAAACCAAGTATACATACTGTGGGATCACCATAAATTTGGCGAGGGCTGGTCGCCCAAGAATCGCGTGGTATGAGGTCTCGAAGTCTGCAACCTCGAACTTGATGTACTCGGTTCTGAAGTTTGCTTCCGTCCCGATGGTAACTGGTAGTGTGACCTGACCCAAAGGGATTGCTGCATTGCCTGGGACAATGCCGTAGAATGGAGCGTCTGTAGGCTTGAGGTATTTTGTAATGTCTAGGCCCATCTTCTTGAACGTGTTTGCGAAGATGACATTGAGCCCGCTGCCTCCATCGATGAGTACTTTAGTCAGTCTAGCTTGCGCCACGACTGGGTTTAAAACCAGAGGATATCTCCCGGGATTTGCAAAGTTGGTCCATTGCTCTGTTCTGGAGAATGTGATAGGCACTTCTGACCACTTTAAGTATGTTGGGGTGGCAGGCTCTATCGCCATGATCTCTCGCAGGGTGAGCTTCTTGGCATGCTTCGACCGGTTCAGAGTTTCTCCATTGAATAGTACATCTACGACGATCTCGACATTTGGAAAGTTATTGCCAGGGTCTTTGTTGTCTTTGTCTTCCTTTTTCTTGTCGGTTTTGGGAGCATCTGGTGTTTCTTGTCGAACTCCTGCTTTAGGTGGAAGCATTTTGCCATTGTGTGCTTGCCATTGGGGTGGTATGGGCAAGGACCGTTCATGACGTCTGCCGCTGAATGAGTCTTACGACTAGGGCGCTGGACTGCCGTGACTGTGTTGTCTGGCTTGCGCTTCCTATTATCGCGATTGAAGTCCCGGTTGTTTGGGCGATCATTGCGTCGGTCACCGTTGTCTTTGTTGTGATTGTTGGTGTTGTTATCGCGATGTCTGTCAAAGCGCTCCCACTCGCGGTCGTCTTGGTCTACCCATTCAGCGACAATGCGTCGTAGCTCGCTGATGTTTTCCGGACGACGTCGGCCGAACTCATGGTGTAATTCCCGGGTGTAGAGACCATCATGAAAGCATTCGATTACTTCCCGGTCAGAGATATCCACTATTGTAACTCTTTTATCAAAGAATCTCTTGATGTATTTTCGCAAGGTTTCTCCTTTTCCTTGCTTGCAAGCTGCCAGTTCATAGCGGTTTCCGGGCCGACCCAGGTTCCCTGGAACTTGGTGGTGAATTTCCTGGTGAGATCGTCCCAGGAGTCGATGGACCCAGGGCGGAGGCCCTCGAGCCATGTCAGGGGCGTGGTATCTAGCATAACAGGGAAGTAGCTGACTTTGATGTCGTTGGATCCCCCGGCCATCTGGATGGCTGTAGAGTAGATTCAGAGCCATTGTTCAGGGTCTTGCTTGCCCGTGAACTTTTCAATTCCTGTAGGTTTGAACTTGCTTGGCCATTGGATTTCTTTTATGCGCCTGGACAAAGTTGGGAAGCCGTCATATTTATCACTTGGTGAATGATCGCTCCGGAAGCTAGAGGTGCTGTGGTCGGAGTCGTATTGTCGTCCACGATTGTGATTTTGGGGAGGTCGGTTGTCGTGATTTGAGGACTCTTGGTGTCGGTGACGATAATTACGATGCTCTCCTCGGCGATCATTGCGACGTTTTTCGTGACGATTGTAATGGCGTTCCTGATCGCGTGGTCGGTTTCTGTAATTGTGATGGGTGGAGGCCCGTAGTTGCGGTCGTAGTCTGCGCGACGATGGAGTTCAAATTCCACGCGCCGCTGTCGACTCGACTGAATGACAGAGCGAGCATCGCGGTTGTCATTGATGATGTTGCGAAGGTCTCGATCTCGTGGCCTTGCATCGTCTTTGTTGTTACTGCGTCCTCTCCCCTGCTGGTGATTGCGATCAGCGTCTTGGTCACGTCGATGTCCTCCTGTGGTAGCGATTGAAGCTTCATGTGGGGGAGTCCTCTTAGCGTCTGGGCGTCTGGTATCTGGTGTGTGGTGGCTAGCATTCGCTTGGTTCGTAGCCTTCTGAGCTGTGTTGAGGAATGAGAGTACTTGCCTGACGGCAGGGGTGTCGGGCATGGCCCTGACGAGTTCTGCTGCGACGGAGATGTTTAATGGCGCGTTTTGGGATACTAACTGGTCCCCGACCATATCGAAATCCTGTGTAAGGTTTCGTATGGCGTTGGCGCGTATCGCGGCGTTAAGACGCCTCTACTTGTGCTTGGCGTTCCTTGCTTGGCGCGAGGTCTTTTGCTCCTCTGTTTCTCCGTCAGCAGTGCGTTCCTCTTCTGATACGTCGGTGATCAGCTCGCGGTCGTATTGAGTGCCTTGGTCCTCATTGCCAGCCATGAACACTTGACGACTTGGGTCTTGTTCGCTGAGGACGATCTGAGTGGTTGAGAAGTTATCGCTTGAGCTTTCAGTTGAAGTGGTGAGCGATGCAGTCTTGCCGTCTTGGAAGGGCAGTTCCTCCAGTATGACGGTGGCAAGTCTTGAGTCGTTGTCCCGGTAGGTGTCTGTCGGAATCGCCCCGGGCTAGTGAACAGCGAGTCCTCCTGGTGTTCTGGTTACGACTAGTCCAGACGGGAGGCGAACGAGTGGTTCCTCCAACACAAACGTGGTATTGAAGTGAGCGTGATGGTGTAGGCACGCGACGATATCAGGAGCATCACTTAGCAGGATGGTGAAATCATCGCCGTTGTCCCTCGATGGCGTTGATGCCAGCTCGAGGTCGTCGGGGTGATCTGCCCTCGAGTGGGGCTCCTGAGTCATCATTGCCTCTGCTTTTGTGGTACACCTCTGTTTATATAAATGCGCTACATTGGAGAGTTCGAGCGGGAGTCGATCTGGGGGGTTGTCCAATGGCGTGGCCAACTCGGAGTTCCCTGCTCTTCCCATACCTGGGGTCGAGTTGTACCCGGACTCGACTTGGGGAGTTCTGAGCGAACTTGGAGTTAGGATCAAACTCGGAGTTGGAGCCGAGGTCGAATTGGGAGTAGTCATTGAGTAGGGGCCGGGGTTGTTCGCAAGGTAGCTCGTGAACCTACCATCGCTTTCGGCGATGAAGGTCCATGCACCGAAAATGAAGGTGGCTCCTTCCTCGACGTCGGCGATCTTGAAGGTGGTGAATCCCATCGTCCCTGATGGTGAGCTTTCAGCGAGAGGCCCCATGGTGAGCACCAAGTGTCGATGATTTATATCGAGCACGTCTATATGGGGGTACCCTAGAGAGTAGATTAGTGGGTCTCGCCGAGTTCTAGGAACGACAGTGCACGAACAACACAAAGATTTAGACAGGTTCGGGCCGTGAGTAGCATAATACCCTACGTCATGTGTGCTTGATTGTATTGCACGTGAGTTGAGTTGTTTTGAAGGGGTCCCTGCTCCTCCTTATATACTTAGGGAGCAGAGTTACAAATCGATTACAAAGACCACTCGTACCCGACCTGGAAGGTTACAATAAGGTAATCTATCATGTATACTATTCGAATACGAGTAGTTTTAATACTTGACTACATCGTCCTATACCTTATCTGGCTAGTCCGAAGCAGTCGGATCATAACTCTCCATATCGAGTAGTTTAATTCCTTAGATGAGTGGTCCTAGGGATCCTGGCCCCACACCTATTGACTGGTATGGAGGAGAAGGTGGAGACTTTGAGAGACAAGGTCAGGAAGAGAGAAGACTCGCTGATTGAGAAGGACCAACGTATCTCACTATTAGAGAGGCATTTGGAGGAGCAGGCTGAGAAGATACTGAGACTTGAGAGGGAGGTTGCCAACCACCGACAGCTCTAGGACCTGACTCGAGCTACCCACCAGGTTGGAGGATCAGATAGCTGTCAAGGATCAGGTGATTGCCGAGAAGGATGAGATCTTGGAGGAGCGTTCCGAATAGATCGACTACATGGATGAGAGAATCATTGACTTGGATGAGGATATTGCAAGGCTCAAGTCGATGGGAGAATGCAACTACCAGAACATGAAATTCTTGGCAGTACAACAAATTCAGTCCGAGGATGAGGCGAAGAGACCTTAAGGAGTTGGGTTAGGTCGGACCGCCAGCGAGAGGCCGAGCTGATTGCACTTAACCTTGAGCTGCCGACTGATCAGAGAGTAGAGGTCAGACAGGAGCACTACCAGGTACTTCCTACTCAGATAGAGCCGATACCGCTCCCGAGTACCAGAGCCTTGACACTGGAGATGGTACGACTGGCACATGAGCTCGTTCTGATGTACGAAGGAGCAGCTGGGTCTGATGCAGAGGTCGCTACAATGGAAGACTTCTTCACAGGCACAGTGGCCCGTCTGAGTGACCTTGGAGGGTTTTACAGAGTCGACTGAGTAGTACTGGCGGACAGTGATGGAGTAATAATGTAGAGATCGAGTCATGTACTCTCCACCATGTTGTAGTAGAGGTAGTTGTAGATCATGCCCACCCATGGATCAGCCACATTGTACCAGATCGAGTAGATGTGTTAATCTCTAAGGTTCCAAGAGTTGGCCTAGGGATAACACCGATGTCTAAGGTGTAATGCTATATATGAAAGAATGGTTCTTATGGTTGTTCTCGCAGTTTTTATCGCTTGTTCCTCTTGATTGTAATCCTTTCATGTGTCCAACTCTTTTAGATAGCTTCATAGCTTTAGTGCCTTTCAAATCTAGATGAGACCTCCACTAGGCGTTGCAGAAGAAGTATTAGTGTTGATGCAAATAAACCGCCCTCTAGTCAAGTGAACGGGAAAGTTAACACTGAAGATCAAGAATTTGGAATAGTCCTATAGCTAAGAGACTCTATGGGACAAAGACTATGGGACTAAGAGTTCAAAAACAACTTGGAGGACTACTGAAAAAGACATACCCAGATTGAGTAACGGAATTTAAGGGGTGGTTAATTGAAGAAGGATATTGCTCTGGAGATCATTGCCTATCAAAGAGTTAACAGTTGGCGTTCGACCAAGTCAGAAGTGTTCAGATGGCAAGTTGTACTCCGCCGACCCCCACTACAAATTTAATCTCGAGGACGAGAAGGGGGGGAGTCTGTAACATCCCGGATTTCTCCGGAATGTTATATGTTTGCGAAAATGGGGATTTCAAAATTTTTCGTGCAATGCTTGTCTACTAGTTAGAAAACCTTAAGATTGTCTTCTTTTGCCCTCTAAAATTTCTAGTAATATAAAATTTGTGAGCATTACTTTTAAATTAAGGACCGTTAATGTTAGTGTGAGTTGTAGTTCCTTTGGTTTTATTTATTTCCTCTGAGTGTGGTTTATATATGAATTCAAATTTCAATATAAATTTAAAGCTAATTGCTAACTTAATCCCCTAACTTGGGCCTAAACCAAGCTAACCAGCTAACCTAAACCCCACCAGCCCAAGAGGCCAGCTCGGCCCAAGCCAGCAAGCCGGCCCAGCCAGCTCGCCAGCCTGCCACCCCTCATCTCCTTCCCTTGCCGACAGGTGGACCCCGCCTGTCAGCTTTCCCTTCTTCCTCCCACGCCTCCCTAGCCTAACGCCGTCACCTTCCTCTCTCTCGCACTCCCACAGCCGCGCGCGCGTTCACCCTGATGGCCGCCGCATGTAAAGGCACGCCTCCCGAAGATCGCCAACCGTCTGCGCACCTGCCCCCTCAAAACCCTAGCTTCACGCGCCCTATATAAAGCCCAGCGGCCGCCGCCTCCCAACCCTAGAGCCGCAACCCCTTGGGGTTTTTCCCAATCAATCGGCCGCCGCCACGAGAAGGAGAGGAGGAGAGGAGGGGGAAACCCAGGAGAGGAGAAGAGAAGGAGAGCCTAGTTGCCTCTGTCACCGCGGGCGCCACCGCTCGCGAGCACGGTGCCAATCCCGTCGACCCGAAGAAGAGGACGAAACGGACCAGCGCTTGCCGTCGCCAGGAGGAAATCGCCGCCTGGGGCTGGAGCAAGCCAGACGCTGCGCGAGAAGAGGAGAAGAGGAGGTGCTGCCGCTCGTGCAGGAGTGCCGTACCTGAGCCACGTCGTCCTTGCCGGAGCTGTATCACCGTCGGTCCGCAAGTCTTCCCCAAGCCGGTGGCGACTACACCGTCGACCCCCGGTGAGTCATCGCTGCGCCGCCCATGCCTTCCCCTTCCTTTTCCCTTGCGTCGCCGAGACCTTGCTCCCTACCCGTGAGCCCGGCCGTCGAGCCGGCGAGCCGCCGCCACCGTAGTCTTCTGAGGAGCGAGCCTTCGAGCCACCGTGCAGGTACCACCGCTAGAAGACCCGCCACACACTGTCGCCATGACCCCTCGCCCAAGCCACCGGCCGCCATGGCCACCGCACCCCGGGAAAGCCCGGTGCGTGCGCGCATGCCATGGCCACACCGCGACCAAGGCCAGACCTTCGCCTGCGCGTGTGTGTGCACCGCTTCGCTAAGCCACCGTCGTGCCGCTGACGTGTCGTCCCTAGCCTTGGCTAAATCCTTACCGGAGTCCTTCCACGTTCGTCGGAGCGCCTAACCACGCCGTGGTCAGGGGCTACCCTGTATCCGCGTGCTCGCTGTGTTCTCACCATCGTGGACCGAGCCAAACCCCGCCGAAGCTTCGTCGTTTGTGCTGCGTCGTCTGCCCGAGCCGAGCCCTGCATCGCCGTCCTTTGGCTGGAGCCCTCCCCGTTGCCGCCCAGCCAAGCCACGTCGCGGTCACCAGCGCCACGTCGCGATGTCGCGCACCAGAGAGCGCGCCGTGGATGCCACACCGCCGACCACACCAAGCCGCCCAAACCTGGCCGCAGAAGATCCAGCCGCGGCCGCACCAGATCCCAGATCGCGTCATTACTGACGCAGGTGCTGGCATCATGGTCGACGTCAGCAGATGGAAGCCTCCCGAAGCTGCCTGTGGGCCAAAAGCCCAATAGCCATCCAGCCCAAACAAGCCCCTTTGGCCTGTCTGCCCAAGTGCGAGGCCTGTTAAGCTAACAGGCCGGCCTACCAAGAGCAGCCCAAGCCGGCCCGCGAAGCCTTTCCCTTTTTCTTTTCTTTTCTTTTTCACCGCTGACCTATGGGCCCACCCTATCAGCGACCAGCTATGACTGACCAGTGGGCCCAGCTGACCGTGGACTCCATTGAATGTTGACCGGGTCAACCCTAGCGTTGACCAAGTCAACGCTGACGTCATCAAATCCGGTGATGACGTCATCATAGCCCGGCGTCAATGATGACGTCATGCTGACGTCAGCAGGCTGACTGTGTGACACGTGGCACGTCCTAGGGCTACCACGTGTCCTGTCTATTTTTCTTTTTCTTTTTCGGCATTAATTAAATAATTTTAGAAATGATTTAAACTTCAAAAATTAATAATAAATTAACCGTAGCTCAGAAAATATGATACCAGTTTTATTATTTTTCTAAAATCATGCTCTACGTGTAAGAGTAGGCTTTGGTGTTGTTTGGTTCTTCCTTGGTTCAGTTTTGGTGATTATTTGCAAGTAGGTCCTCGGTATTTATTTTATTTACGCCTCTAGGAGCTGTCGAGGACCGAGGTGAATCGGAAGGCCCAAGCTACTGCTACGAGAAGGAGAAGGAGCAAACTCCAGGTTCACGCCCATCCATTCTCTGAACTCCTATTAGACATGCTCGTAGTATGCTATGCTTTATTTTGCTCGCATGATGCCTGTGTTGATGAACCCTGCATAGCCTGTTTAATTACCTTTACCTTGTTGTCCAGTTACTTTATATATAAAATATGTTGATGCTGATCCGCTTGCATGTGTGTGAGGAAAATGGGTACTTTTAAACCATTTTGGTGTGCGTGTGAAAACTGAAGGAGTTGGAGGATTTGAAAACCCATTTGTTGAAGCAAGCGTACCATAAACCAATCCTCGGATTGGGGGCTCGGGGAGTACACTTGGGGTCTTCCTACGGAGTGCCTGTTGCGGGCACAAGTTTGATTGTTCTGATGAAGAGGAGATGGCAGCGATACCTGTAATGGGTGCGACTAGCCGACCACCGTGGTGGATACGCAATTCGAGAGAGGAGCTTGTTTCGACAGTTTGAGGACCGGGTCGGACTACCTGCCTCATGGGGCCTTACCGTGCACACTGTGTGTCCATTATGAGGGTGGGCCCGTTCCGAGCCTAGGAAGTGCGGTGCCAATCCTGCAGGAGGATAGTGTATCAGTGTAAGGGGGACTGGTGTTGACCTTTGCTCCCCGACTTGCTTTGGCCCCCGACTGGCCCTGGGGGAGTGCTTACACAGTTCTGGGGCAACCTCTAGCGGAGGACGCGCCCCAAGCCCGAAAAAGCAGGATGGTGCCGTAACTACTAGACCTCCGTTCGGTGTGGTGTTGTTCAGAAGGTTCGCTACCGACTGGGCGCATCTCGCATAGATTCCATGTGTACACACTCTGCAGAGTTAAAACTATACGTATAGCCGCGTCCTCGGTCATGGACATCCTCTGTGGAGCGTACGCTCTGATTAGTGATTTGAAACTGTATTTCAAACTCCCCTTTTTCCAAACTGTTTTGAGCGAGGTGAGGTACAGCTAAGGCCGATTAGACATGGAAGGGAGGGAGCTTTCCATGTCACAGACTGAGGGAGTGGAGATGGATTGGTGTGGAAACGGGGGCCTGTGTCGACAGTATTGCCCGGTGTTTTGCAAATGTTTTGAGAACTTTACTTTACTAAACTGCTTCGGCTTGCTTAGAAAACCCCAGCGATTCCTTGCATCTTTGTAAACTAGATTAGTCCACTTTAAAGCTTGCAGATATATGGATGGTGACGTGAAACTGTCCTATTCCTTGGGGGCAGTTCGTGAGCATGCAGGTTGAACTTGAAGCTCGAGTTCGATCGGGGTAGATGCTACGATTGGAGGGTTGCGTCACTACGCTCAAGGATGCCTGTGGTGAAGAAGTGAAGATTGGAGATGAAGACTTGATGCCTAGCTGCCGCTTCGTAGGGTTTCTACTTGTCGTTTAGCCCAATGGACTTGTACTAAATTTGTAATATTGTAAATACCCTTGTTGTACTCTGATTTCGTTGTATGGAAATAATATTATTCTGAAATGATATCTGTATGTGTTAGCCGATGTGTCCTGGGACTATTACAATGGTACAGGAAGTCGGATTCTCTTTTATGAAAATCCGGTTCGTTTCACAAATTGGCAGACTACTGCTAATATGTGTCAATGTGATGTTACAATGATTTGCTACTGCTAGACCAAAAAACTCTCTTGCGCGTTAGCAGCTGTTGCCAGAAAAGGAAAGCTACCAATATTCTTAATGATTCAAACTTGCTACAAGAGGGAAGGTAGTTACCTGGTTTTGCTAGTATTTCTAAAAATGGTAGGGCCGTACGGGAGGACAAGATTACGGCTGGCCGTAAATTAGCCAGATCCATTTTATTTAAGCATACATTCTTCCCTCCATTTCTAGATATTTGGCCGCATTAACCATTGTATGCATATTAATTTGTTTCATTTTCTAATATAAAATTATCAAAATGTCCTCATAAAGTCATAAAAATATCTATATAAATATGAGGATGAGAAAAGATACTTTATACCATTTTTTTAAAAAAAATATAAGAATGTCAAGCACTTGGAGATAAATGTTACTATGCAATATTGCATATGTTATATGTTAACACTGAAAATACATGCTCTTATATTTTTGACTAACTTCTTCGAGTGCTAGTGCTAAGTAACACGTTCATTAAAGTGAAGTGTTAAAAGTGTTTTCGTAATATCAAGATCTATTGGTCCAATATCTTGAAAACTTTTATAATAGTAAGGTAGATGTGCATCGTACATGAGTTCATAACGGGTGAGCATGTGGGGTTATAGTAGAGCGTGTACGTCAATTTTAAAAGAGTAAATTGTATCCACCATACAATAATTTTTATGGTTGTATCGATTTAGTCCAACAAGTAACAAATCGTGCAAATAGATATATGAACTTGTTAAATGCGTGTATATACAATCATATGTAGCGTATATGGATATATTTTGCCACTGTAATAGGTGACGTGGACGGTTTAATATGCATGTGTCGCCTTGCAAACTCTTGACCGGCCTAAGCCATCAAAATAAAAAAATACTTTAATCTCTAAATGCTGAACAAATAAATACTTTTACCTTCGGTCATCATGTACAACGTGCATGTCTCTCATTTTCTTTAACCTTGCAGGCACAACTTTGATCCATTTGTAATACATGCATGTGTCTTCTTTTTATTGTTGGCTTGCTTCTCATTGTTCTCCGTGCAAGAAAGTACGGAGTAATAATCAAGGCGTCAAAATATAAATAGTTAGACAACGTATTCTATACAAACCAGCTTCGTGTGCAAACTATGAAAACTTCCATCACAGTCGCTGGATCCCCATCCGATGGCCACATAGAGAGGTGAGAAATTTTAGCGCTTAAACCCTCCTATCATTAGCTTTTCTAACCATAATTTGTCTAAAACCCCCTCTAACCCCTGAATGCCGCACGCCGTTTCCTGTAGGCGTGTTTGCCTGACTGCTTTTTTTTATAGAAATCGCTGCGAGCTGCCGCGACTATTTTTTTTGACGGAAATCGCCGTGACTGACGCCGGCCCTTCCCAGCCCCGCCGAATGCCGCCTCGCCGCGCGGGGCGAGTTGAGGCCAGAGAGCTTCAGCTAGAAACATGGATGTGAAGGAGTCACGAGCTGCTCCGGGTAGCCAGAGGAATACGTATTAAAAAACATCGTTACCTCAACGAAGCCTCGGCTCATCAAATCGACACCACCTTAGTAGAACCAAATGGAGTCAACCCTAACAACCTAGCACGAATGACACAAAGAAGTGTTCAAGCGAGTAACTGGCAGTTTGCTTAAGCGATCCATGGCGGCGGCGACGCAATCCATGGCGACGGCGGATTGAATTTCGTGCGGCGGCGGTGGCCAGGGGACGTCGGCGCTGCCGAGGGGGCGTAGGCGGCGCTAGGAAGGTCCAGCGGCACTCGCGGCGATTTTCGTAAAAAAAAAGTAGTCACGACGTCTCGCGGTAATTTCCGTAAAAAAAAGCAGTCCGGCAAACGACGCCTACATTTCCACGGCGTGCCGGCATACAGGGGGTTTGGAGAGGGTTCAAATTATAGTTATAAAAGATAATAGTGGGAGGTTTTAATTGCTAAAATTTCTCACCTCTCTATATGGCCATCAGACGGGGATACAACGGTTGTGGTGGGAGTTTTCATAATTTGCACATGAAGCTGGTTTGCATAGAATACGTTGCCATAATTCGATAGATGAGCATGCTAGATGCCCAGATCAACTCTGGACATAAACACTTCGGTTCCCTTCCAAATAACAACCGTTTTTTTCTACCATATATATTAGTGTCCCTAGAAAATCCGTTGCCCTATTTCCCTCGTCGCCATAATATCTGGCATTCATACACTCTTTGTTTGGACTATATTCGAGTGTCACACATGGTTAAAGCTAAGATAAGAAGAAGGTAGAGACAATAATAGGGGCGATGTGAATAAAACTATACACGTCATCTGCCTTGGTACCAAAATGGATCTACTTGGTGTATATATGACCGTACATGCGCAGATTTGACAAGTTGTACAGCTATGTGCATATTTTTCTATTTGTTAGACCAAAGTGATACAATCATATAAGTTATTATATGGTAGATATATTTCACTCATTCCAAAAAGATATAAAATAACCGCATGATACATCTTGGGATTTTTACGTTCATACCCCTATTTTGAAGTATAATAGTGATTTTATCCTTATTTTTTTAACTCTACGATTTTACCCTTACTTTTTCAAAACGAAGCAACCATTTACCCCTATTTTTAACTCCGTTAGCTGAAGGCGCATTAATAAAATAAAAAATAGTAAATTTTTCACAACAATGCAAAAGGACCAAGCTACCCTTGACCTTATGGTTTTCTTCCAGACCGCACCGACTCCCTCTTGTTCGGTTGTTCCCCTTTTCTTCGATGGCGCTTCGGCGGCGGCTATCTCGTGCGCGCCAGGCCCAGGAGGCTTTGACGCGAGGTCCCGGCGCGGGTGCACAAAGTCGCAGCCCCTCAGCGCCGGCGCGCCGCCGGCGTGATCCGAAGGCGGGGCGGGTGTGCGGCCACTCAAGGCCGGGCAATGGCATGGTGGAAGGTCTCCTCATGGCGTGCGGGGGCGGATGGGTGCAGCGGCGGAGGGAGGGCGCATTCGGCGGCCGAGCGGAGAGCAGCGTCGGGATAACTAATTCATATTAAATCAGAAACATATGAAATTAGCACCAAAATTTTTCTAAAAATATATTCTATCTATTGGTGTTCCATTTGGAGTTATTTGAATTTTATTTATTTATATTATTTTAATAAAACCATTCAATGATGTGAGTTGTAGTTTTTCCAAAGCATTTTCTATCTAATCTAATATTTAGATTCACATTTTTTAGTTAAATATCGTTTAATATAGTTGAGCGTAGATTATTTGTTGATTTGTATCCCTTACGGTCCACTTGGTGTTTCATTCAATTACCAAATATATGTTAGACATGTGTTAATTAGTGTTTTATTTATATCGTATATACGTAGCGTGTTGTATAATCACCTAAAAGACTCTTTGCTTGTTTATAAATCTTAGTTATGTATCTATGCGGTTGGCCTTGGTAAATGACACGTTATCTATTGTTAATTTGATTGTATCAATATAAATTAGTTAGAATCTAGGCTTGTAGAGTGAACAAATAATTACAACAAATGAGATATATATTATTATTGTTTTTATTCAATATCCGAGAAAATATTCGTGACCGATGTTGTCCGCATCCGACTCATCCCGTATTTAATACGTATTTATTCGTATTCATAACCGAGACCATCCGTATTCGTATCTATATCCAGCAGATATCCGTGTCTGATACCGACTCCGAAAGAATATGTGAAAACAAACATAATATTAGTGATATCCGTCCGTATCCGATCCGTTTACGTCCCTACTCATACCATCCATTTTACATCCCTACTCATACCATCCATTTGGCCTCTGTCAACTGCGTGCAGGGGCGGCCGACCAAAGGTCGATGTCAAGTAGGGCTAGAAAAAAAATGCAGTTACACTGGCTCAGTGGCTATTGCAAAATGCTCCGGTATTTAGAGACGCACCAAAGGTCGATGAAGAGACGCACCAATGAAAAAAAGGTACTTAGAGATTGTTTTCAAGCATGAATTATAGCAATACCTTTTATTCCTTTCTCACACCTTTTATCCATATCTCAAATTCTACAGCCACTTCAAATCTAGAGAAATATAGTTGATGTTGTGCTGGTGACCCAACGGCAGCAACGATATTCTTCTTCGTTGGGCTTCCTGCCTTCCTTTCGAAACGGTTTCACCGGTGAATCCAAAACAACCGGCTTCCAGTTCATTTCTGTCTCAGTTTACAAAACAACTTCACGTTACAACGCCTCGTTACCCAAATAAGGTGAGGCTGGAGCCAATAAAAATCCTTATGAAACAGGCCCCCATGATCCACTATTTAGTTTCTTTAAACCCCCATACAAAGTATTTTTTTGATAAGTAAAGAATGGAACCTTTTTCATGTTTGAAGGCTTCAAAACCCCACAAAAGCAGAAAAAGAGCGAATACAAGCCACTAATCTACAATGGCTGAGCGCAACCAATAAACATCCGTATTACAATTTTGTGAGTATATATACTGCCTCAATAATTCATTCTCAATTACTTCTACAAAGCATGAAATCTCAAAAGAAAAGAAAAGAAAAAGACTTGTTCGAGCCAGCGTCCTGGAGGTGTGTTGAGCCAGCATATACACGAGACCCTTGAGAGCTTCACTTCTAAAGGACAAACGACATTGTGTATCCCTCTGGATGCATCCTCTGCTTCCCTGTCTTGAGCATGGAGGGGTCTCTGTCGTCATCCGTTGCCTCCCAGCGGACCAAGTAGCCATCCCAAGAAGAGCTGACAAGCGTTGGAAGGTACGGGTGCCATGAGCAGTCTCTGATGATTGAACCATGCCATCTCAGTTTGTCAACAACGTTACCTGTTGCCTGGGAGAATGAACAGCTAGGTTTATAGGGAGCAACAGGCAGATTTAACGTGTATCATGAAATAAAGAGGGATGCATCCGTTAATGTATCGATGAAAGGAATCGCTACTGTTATGAAGGTGAAACTTCGCAAACTGTTAAGCCAGCAGATTTCATTTGTACAGTCATGATGCAGGCTTCCTCCTCGATACATGATGTGAATAGCTTAGTTAAAATTTCTTATAGTTATAACTACAACTTAACTATGAGAAAATTTTGGAGAAAAATATTGCCTAGTAGCTTGTAATTTAAACTAATAAGCCATTACATTGTACTAGTATCCGGTTTTGAGCCTTCTAATAGAATAAGAAAGGATTTCATAATGTTAGACTAAACTGGAAATTGAGCATTGTACAAATAACTTTACAAAGTAGTACAGGCATTGGCTTTTGGGTATTCATGGAGTAATTGTGCCAACATGTCAGTGAAAAACCTTCTATTATTTGTAAAAAGTAGAATAATGTCAATGGAAAATTGGTCCAAGGGAAGCATCTAAGGTCCATACCACATCATAAATATAGACACATTGGTCACTGGATCCTGTGTATATGTATCTCTGACCCGTGCTGCAATGATGAACAAGATTGGAACAATATTAAACATATTGTGTAAACTTAGTTTAATCCCCATATTTTATTACAAACCATATAAATATTACCAGTAACACATGCTGCCTATTGTTTTTCATGAGGTGCCCTAGCATTATAACTTTTGAGACTGAAACTTCATTAATTTTTACGAACAATCACTCCAACAATATAGGATGGGTAGCATAAAGTGATGTGACTAGAAAACAATATGAAAGCACTTCCATTTGGTCATAGCTTTATAGTTTATACTCCCTCTGTTCCAAATTATAGTTTATTTTGGCTTTATTAGATACCTGGGTTTTATTATGTATGTAGACATAGTGTTGTGACGCCCCTGATGGATGCGCCAACAACAGGAAGCAAACGTACGTGAAGAAGACGTCTTCGACTAGAGCATGAGTTGGTTCGGCGTGTGTGTGTGGGGCCCGTTGGGCAGTGTCTAAGCTAGCTTTCTGAGTTGCTTTATGTACCGAAAGGGGAACCAAAAACAGAGTATCGAATATTCTCTAAAACAGAAACGTGAACGCGAAGGGGACCTCCTCCTCTCGCCGTCTACCTATCTTGTTCTCTCGATTCGATCCGTGAACTCACGTCGACGGCGATCGCCGGCGGCAAGGGGTGTAACAGGTGGTATCAGAGACATCGATTTTGGTGTGGCCACTCGATTCGGATTCGAGTTTCTCGGGAAGGGTTTGGTGAGCGCGATTCATCGTGGCCAGTCCCAACCTCGAGTTCGATCTGAATCAGCTCCTCGATTCGACGTTCCACATCAAGTCCGCATCCACCAGCGACACCAGTCCACAGCCAGGCTTCCAGGTTCTGTCCGATCGGCGTGGTGAAACAAGGTTGTGGCTTACCCACCTAAACTCCCTAGTTTCACCCGAATCTGGATAGCAAAATCCCAATTTTCCCCACATCGAGCAGCACTTCGATCTGTGGCTAGGGTTGCAGAGCAGATCTCTGTGTAAAATTCCGAGTGCCACACGGTTGAATCCAGCTGCGAAGGCGACGGTGGGCAGTGCTCTTTGGTCAGGGTTGCAGAGCAAGTCTCTGTGTAAAATTCCGTAGCCAAATCCGCACTACAAGAGTTGAGTTCGTGGTTCAACGCGCCGACATCCGGTGTGCAGAACCGCACGAAGGAGATTTGGTTGGCGTGGGGAGTGGTGCTTCTTCTTCGACACCAGAATCCTTCTCGTTCTTTCATCACGGGTCCTCCGAAGCCGTCCGCGCAGTCCAAGCTCATCATGGACGCCGTCGAGGAAGGACGACGAGCGCTGGGAGCGCATGATGGACAGCATCGATCTGCTGTTCGCCAGAGTTGGGGATATCAGCAATACTCAGCAACAAATTCAAGCGAACCAAGATCTGCAAGCCCGGGCGCTGCAACAGGTGATTGACGACCAGACTTTCATGGCGAAGCAAGTGTTGGAAACAGGGAAAGCAGTGGCTGATCTGCGGATGGACAAGATGCGCGAGGCAGAAGATGAAATTTCCAATCAGTCATCACGGGCTCCCGAGCCACATCGGCGGCCGGATCCCTTTCCAAGATCTGGGCGTGGTGATCCCCACACACATCGGGCGACAGGCGGTCGCCGTGAGCAAGACCAAGAGATGCAGTACAGCCGCAAGGATGCCCCCAAACTGAAGTTTCCTATCTTCACTGAGGAGAACCCCAAGATCTGGAGAACCAAGTCTGAAGACTACTTCAAGCTGTACAATGTCCCTGTTGCATTTTGGGTCACCACAGCTTCTGTGTGTATGGAGGGCAATGCTGCAAAATGGGGACAGGTGCAAAGGTGCAAAGGGGGTTTTAGCAATTGGGAGCAGTTTATGCAGGCAGTAGAGAGCAAATTTGGGGCCTATGATTACATACATGCTCTGGGGGCTTTACATGAGTTGAAACAGACTGCTTCAGTGGAAGACTATGTACAAGAGTTTGAGGCTTTACAGTTTGAACTCGAGATGCACAATACAGGCTATGACAAGATGTTCTTTTTCACTCAATTCACAAGAGGGTTGAAACCAGAATTCAGTGCAGCTGTTCAATCACAAGTCCCACAGTCTATGGAAAGAGCAGTGATGCTAGCTAAGGTTCAGCAAAATCTGGTTGAGAAGCAGAAGTTCAAAGTTCAAAAGAGTGCTTTCACTCCAAGGCATGCTCACACAGCAGGGAAGCAGGAATTCAAACCACAAGCAGGGCCATCTGTGTTGAGTAAGGAGAGACAGAAGAGGGACTTCTGTAGGGCCAACAATCTCTGCTATTATTGTAGTGAACCATTTGACCAAGCACACTTAACCAAGTGCAAAGCAAGACCAAGGGCCCAAGTCAATTCTATAGTGGTGAATGATCTTGATGTCACATTGACAGATGAAGTATTGGAACAATTAGCTATGGAAGATTCACTGGCTCAGGAGTTTGGTACACTATCCTTGAATGCAGTATCAGGCACTGAATCAGGAGAGGCGATAAAGCTCAGAGCCTTAGTGAAGAACAAAGTAATGTTGATTTTGGTGGATAGTGGCAGCTCCCATAGTTTTGTCAGTGAGAGCTTCTTAACCAAGTGTGGGATTTCTTCTGTTCCAATGTGTCCCCAACAGGTCAAGGTGGCTAATGGTGATATTCTCACCAGTGATAAGCAGGTGCTTGGTATGGAATGGTGGATCCAGGGTCATACATTTTACTCTGACATGAAAGTTCTTGAATTGAGTGCATTTGATGCCATTTTGGGATTTGATTGGTTGAAGGCACATAGCCCCATGGCTTGTCACTGGGCAAACAGAACTTTGACATTTCAGAGGCAAGGCAAACAAGTGCAGTTACAAGGATTGCTACTTCCAACAGGAGGCCTGTCTGAGATTTCTGTTTCTCAATTACACAAGTGGTGTGTGGGAAATGAGGTGGGAGCTTTTTCTATAGTGGAGGTGGAATCTTCCAATTCAACACTTGTTCCTGCTGAAGTGCAGCTCTTATTGCAAGAATATTCTGACATTTTTGAAGACCCCAAGACATTGCCACCTCACAGGGTATATGATCATCACATTCCCTTACTTCCAAATTCAGTTCCTGTTAATGCTAAGACATATAGATACTCCCCTTTACACAAAGATGAAATAGAAAGGCAGGTTAAAGAGTTATTACTGGCTGGATTGATAGTGCCTAGCAATAGTCCTTTTGCATCTCCAGTACTTCTAGTGCAAAAGAAAGATGGTAGTTGGCGTTTTTGTGTTGATTATAGTAGGCTCAATGATATTACTATAAAGAACAGATTTCCTATGCCTTTGATAGATGAGATTCTAGATGAACTAGCTGGCACCAAATATTTTACCAAGTTGGATATGAAATCTGGCTACCATCAAATGAGAATGCAGGAGACTGATGAGTATAAAACTACCTTTAAAACACATCCATGGACATTATCACTTTAGGGTCATGCCTTTTGGCCTTACCAATGCCCCTGCCACATTTTAGTGTCTCATGAATGAGGTGTTAGGGCCTTTTCTCAGAAAATTTGTTCTAGTATTTCTGGATGATATACTTGTTTATAGTCCATCTCTTGAAATGCACCTGATTCATCTGAAGCAAGTCCTGGATAAGTTAAGAGAGCACAAGTTGTTCATGAAACTTAGCAAATGTTCTTTTGCTCAAAATCAGTTAGACTATTTGGGTCACATTATTTCTGACAGAGGAGTGGCAACAGATCCCAGTAAAACTTCTGCTATGTTATCCTGGCCTATACCCAAGTCTGTAACAGAACTCAGAGGGTTTTTGGGTCTGACAGGATACTATAGAAAATTCATCAAACACTATGGAATTGTAGCCAAACCATTAACTAATCTGCTGAAGAAAAAGATGTTTGTGTGGTCTGAGGAGGCTGAGAGAGCCTTTGTGCAGTTGAAACAGCTGATGTGTAACTCCCCTGTCCTGGCAATCCCAGACTTCAATGCTCCTTTTGTCATAGAAACAGATGCATGTGATGTGGGAGTGGGAGCAGTGTTGATGCAGAATGAGCAGCCAGTAGCATTTTTGAGCAAAGCATTGGGTCCAAGCCATCAGCAGTTATCCATTTATGAGAAGGAATTTCTTGCTTTGATAATGGCAGTTGAGAAGTGGAGGCAATATTTACAAAGACAAGAATTCATCATTAGAACTGATCACAAGAGCCTATCCTATTTGAATGAGCAGAATCTTCATTAAGAGATGCAGAGAAAGGCAATGACCAGAATGATGGGGCTGCAGTTTAAGGTGGTATACAGAAAGGGGAAAGAAAATTTGGCTGGTGATGCTCTCTCCAGAGTAAGCCATTTGCTTTCCATACAAGGGGTTTCTGAGGTCAAACCACTCTGGTTACAAGAAGTATTGAATTCTTATGCAACAGACCAGTATGCCCAAGACTTGTTGACCAGATTGGCACTATCTAGTCCTAATGAGCATGGCTTTTCCTTACAGCAGGGTCTGATCAAACACAAAAGGAAAATATGGATAGCCAACAATTCTGCCATTCAAACAAAGTTAATCACTGCCTTGCATTCTAGTGCAGTGGGAGGTCACTCTGGCACAAGAGCCACTTACCAACGACTGAAGCAACTTTTTAAGTGGAAGGGCATGAAAGCTGATGTGGAGAATTTTGTTAAGCAGTGTTCTATTTGCCAAAGAGCAAAACATGAGAATATACACCCAGCTGGACTATTGCAGCCACTTCCAGTACCAGAGGGGGCTTGGACAGAATTGACAATGGATTTCATTAAAGGCCTCCCATCATCTGAGGGCTACAACACCATATTAGTGGTGGTTGATAGGTATACGAAATATGCTCATTTCATGGCTTTAAAGCATCCATTCACAGCTCAAGGAGTGGCTCGAATAGTGTTGGACCAAGTGGTTAAACTTCATGGGTTTCCCAAATCCATTGTCTCTGATCGAGACCGGATATTTACCAGTCATTTTTGGACAGAGCTCTTTCGGCTATTTGGGACCACTCTGCTCAAAAGCTCCTCTTACCACCCACAGACTGATGGCCAGTCTGAGAGGGTGAACCAATGTCTTGAAATGTACCTGAGATGTGCAGTGAATGATGATCCCAAGAAGTGGAAGAGTTGGCTACCATTAGCTGAACTCTGGTATAATACATCTTATCATACATCTATTGACTGTACCCCATTCCAAGCTTTGTATGGATATGAAGCCGATTCTGGTACTTGTATTCCATCATCAGACAGTGATCAGTGTGAAGCAACATCTGTCATCAAGGACAGAGAACAACAAAGGGAGCACCTGAAGCGACATTTACTCAATGCTCAGAACAGAATGAAGATCCAAGCTGATAAAGGCCGTTCTGATCGTTCCTTTCAGGTGGGGGTGAAGGTATTATTGAAGCTTCAGCCCTATGTGCAGACATCAGTGGTGAGTAGGCCATACCCCAAGTTGGCTTTCAAATTCTTTCGCCCTTATGAGGTGCTGGAAAGAATTGGGCAGACGGCATACAAACTTGCTCTCCCAGCAGGCAGTGCTATCCATCCGGTTTTTCATGTGTCCCAACTGAAATCATTCACACCAGATCACACACCAGTATTCAGTGACTTGACAACAATGGTGGATCTTTCAGCGCATACGTTGGAACCTGAGGAAGTACTTGATCGCCGGCTGGTAAAGAAAGGTAACAATGCTATTCCACAGGTGTTGGTCAAGTGGACTCGTTTACTTATCGCTTCAGCAACCTGGGAGGATTGGAATGTTGTACGTTCAAGATTTCCTGATGCAGTTGCCTGGGGACAGGCAACAACTCGAGCGGGGGGAGGTGTGACGCCCCTGATGGATGCGCCAACAACAGGAAGCAAACGTACGTGAAGAAGACGTCTTCGACTAGAGCATGAGTTGGTTCGGCGTGTGTATGGGGCCCGTTGGGCGGTGTCTAAGCTAGCTTTCTGAGTTGCTTTATGTACCGAAAGGGGAACCAAAAACAGAGTATCGAATATTCTCTAAAACAGAAACGTGAACGCGAAGGGGACCTCCTCCTCTCGCCGTCTACCTATCTTGTTCTCTCGATTCGATCCGTGAACTCACGGCGACGGCGATCGCCGGCGGCAAGGGGTGTAACAAGTGTATATCTATTTTTTTTTATTGAATATGCAGGAGACCTGCATATCATTGCATTAAGAGAAGAGTTAGGCCAAAATAGCCATACAACACCCACACACACCACATGTCCCCCAAACACTGGGGTTTTCAGTATCTTACAATCACGCCACACTCAAAAGGAAAACATGATCTAGGCTCATAGTAAATGTTATGTATCTGGAAAAAATGAAACGACCTATAATTTGGGACGAAGAGAGTACTTATTAGCAATATTCTGTTCATTAAAATCAATGTTCCAGGTTCAGTTTGGAAAACTACCGAATCAAGATTGTGCCTTACATTTTGCATAGAGAGAACATATCTAGAAAATTAGCAAATAAAAAAGGTGACCAAGTGATCTAAGAGAAACAATCCGTACTAACCTGTGCATTGGGGAAAAATAACAACGGATAAGTGTGCGCAACACAGAATGGCCTCTGAATGTGGCTAGTGACTGGTCATATGGATGCTTCAAATATCGGGCTTCTGATGGGTATGTCATCCATCTGTAATCCCATTCATATGCTTTTGGTGTGCAGCTGAAAAGATAGTTATAATGATAAATGAGAAAAAATGCAAAAAAAAAATCGATTTACATGAGTCCTGACAAGAGAAAAGGGAAGGTAACAAGTATCAGTCAGTTAAGCCATACAAATTCCACAGAAACATGAATATGTTCAATAACTTTCAATGTGGAAGATCTAATATGGTTGCCACAACCCTAGACATCTTTAACAGATGCCATAAAAACTCAAACGGTTGAACTTCTGTAGTGCCACTGAAATTAAGTACTACTCCCTCCAGTAACAAATTAGTTACATTTTGGATTTTGTGCACATAAAAAAACTAAATTTTAAGCATGAATACCGCTTTACATATTGAGATTGGATATTTGAGAATGACATTCGGTAGATTTCTCATGGCTAGTAGTTTTACATTATAAAACTAGTGGTTAGAGGTATGCCCTGGCCTCTTCGGAACTCTTTTGATATTCAAAATGACACTTCTTTGCGGTTGGAAGGAGTATTAACTTCAAAATTATTTATGGTAAATATAAGGAAAACTCCAATATATTATTTTAGTTTTACTCCATATAATTAGGCACTAGCCACTTCTAGCTATTAGAGGTTATGATCTGAAAATATTTTCTATTCCTCACTGGGAGGGTGTCTTGTAATACTGTTTTTATCCTCATAATACAGTGACACATAGTTCTCCTGCATGTTCAAGAAAAAAAACAATTGAAAATATTGTGGCATTAGCTTTCAGTACTTTCCTCCAATGTTCTGCATTTCACTTTAACTAAAACCATATGAGCTTGTCAAAATAATCATGTAAAACAAGATTATGTATTTACTCTTTTGTAGTGGAGGACATTTTCCTGAGATCCCATAATTTAATAGTCTGATCCTTGCAGTTTGAGATAAAATAATGCCCATCTCCACGGCTATCAATAAATGTAATCCCATCTAAATGACCAGTCAAAACACCTACTGGTTTTTGTTTCTTGTGGCAGCGCCTATCCCAAACCTACAGATTGCAAAATATTGTTAGTCAGGGTCACCTCTATCCTTCACTTAATTCACGTGTTTTGGTATCAATCAAGATAATGCTGGAGTTTGATGCATCGAATAAACTACATTGGTTATCACATGAAGAAAATGTCAAATATTCATGAGAAAACAAGTAAAACAAAAAACTCCCAAGGGGAGAGACTCCTCCAGGCATTGCTCTAAGAAGGTGCCGTGTTTGGAATCCGGGTCGGGACAGAAGTTTGATGAACCCCGGAGTTCAACGCTCTAACAGGCCACTGCAAGAATACATACGATGAACTGCACATACTTGATTTCACGAAGAATTAGACAGTGACTTCAACCACCACAAAACTCTGCTTTACCACTGAGCCACATGGGCTTCCCTAATTTTCTGGTATTTGCAATTCAACCTTACTGTCCTCAAAAGTCTATAAAACCAACTTAGTAGTTTCTGAACCCTTAATTTTTCAGATCTGTTTTTGTAGTGCCTAAGTTTAACATCACCTATAGTCATCCCTACTAAATTAGTGAAATGAACCCTTTGAAACATTATTGAGAAAAATAACATATCAGTTTGAAATGGTTAGTGATTAGGCTCACCTTACAGAGGCTGTCATCACTTCCAGAGTACAATACATCACTTGTTTCATCAGCAAAGGTGACCACATTGACATCAGCCTACAAAAGCACAACAGGATAGATAATAAGATTCTAGAAATGAAACATAAACACTGGCTAAACGACCAATGAACAAGGAGTTATTTTGTACGCAAATGTTCAAATCTATGTAGTGTCTAACAGTATTAGATACATTACATAACTTGCATTGCTCGATGTTAGAAATTTTTCCAACAAGTGTTTCAGATCTACCTCAACTGCAATACTTCAAAAATGGCAAATCCATCTACCGGATTTCTGCGGTTGTACTGTTTCCTCAGTATGAATTAATGGCAAGCAATAAAATGATCATGAGTTATAAAGCTAGTGCATTTATCACAGTACACAGACTAACAAAAATCCTGAAAGCCCTAATTATTTCTTCAACCATCCCATGCAACATTAATAGTTCTCATACTTGGGTCAATTTTAAATTGCATATGATTGCTAAAAAACAATGTCAAGTCATAGTGGTGCTTCGTACAAGTCTAACTGACATCAACCACACCACATTTTTGAAATGGTCGTGGAAGAAGCAAAAGCGAGAAATAGTCATACACTCATACAACAGATTCTAAACAAAAATAATAATATGTGGCTTAGTCATATATGCCTTTAATTTCCATACCACATGTGCATTAATGCGTTCTGTAACTTTGTTTGCCCCAAGATCATAAATACATATTGATTCATTGTTGTTTCCTACAACAAGTTCTCGCCCATCTTTTGAGAATTTTACAGAGAATATCCCAAAGGAGAATCCGTCATCATCGTCAGAGAACTCCAGACCCTCATGAATTTCCTATATAGCAAAAAGAAATTGATATAGCCAAACACTAGCAGATATATATTAAAAAAAGATTACTAAAAATAAAATGATATAACTAAAATAAAGAATGTTCTGTTGGCAACTAAGCAAACAGGAAGGTGTGCAGGAGCATGAGTGTATGGTGTGTTCTCTTTCCGTTTGGTGGGTTAGTGGTATCATAGGGTACCATATACCTTGAAAATGGCTTCTAGATTCTTGAGAGTCTTATTGCTAATGTAAAAGGGTGTGGGTATGTGTGTGTAAGGTTGTACGGGGTTTCTAAACCCACTGCTTTATTCTTCTTAATATAATGATGCGCAGTTCTCCTGCGTGTTCGAGAAAAAAAAAGATTCTTTAAACAAAATTAGGTATCATGGTACAGTTGTTGCAGTGCAATTGGCCATGTGGTGCAAGCTATGATGCATTTGAATGAACCTCAGACCTTGGAATTATTGGATGCATTCAGTTAGTCTATACCACATGTGTGATTATCTAAAGCTCCTCTATTTTTGTAAAGGTTTAATATAATGCAAAGACATTAAAATAAAGCATTACACATCTGAACACTTAAATAAAGAACCAACAATTCACAATGATGGAAAAACAAACTTAGAAGAATCATTTTGTTGTCAATCTAGATCAAAATGGGACAGCACCATTCTGAATGGAGCCAAACAGCATAGCCTAAAGGCAATTATAGTTCTTGAAGAGGGAGCGGACTACATTAGGGGATAAAAGAACTTCATATGAGACAGAGTACATTATTGTTCTTATTTATTGAAAACTAATATGATTTCCCTTCTATTCTGATGACTTGATCTGATCCTTAAAATCTCCAAGCTTAAGGGAACTTATCTGTAACACAATAACAAAAATTTAACGAACCAAATCCATCTAGTGAGCAAAGTAAATTATTCTTATATCTATCCCACTAACATCACCAAACGAAAGAGGTACCCAAAAATTGAGAACTGCCGAAGGCAGTTTGGTAATGGCATCAAGGAGGTGTTTGCCAGTCAGGGTCCAATTCTAGTACTCACAAGCCTTGATCAAAGGCGGGGACTGAGGAGAATCACTGATTTGAATCAGCACACCTTGAAACTTGATGCAATCAGTTCCCTCTTCATCCGTTAAGTAACATTTAACGCAAGCAAAAAACAAAAGATCACCTCAATGTACTTTTACAGGTAGCTAGGTTTGGTCTATAAGCATTCATTTGATGCAAGTAAACTTCACAATCAAATTATCCACGGGTTAACTTGAGCATGTTTGAAACACGAAACCAGATGAAGGAGAGGACATACTGTAATATTAGCATATGATTCTCTTACAGCATTCTGGACATTTACTATGTGAACAGTAGGCGACAGACTGGAATAAGCCTGAAACAAATGATCCTAGCACTTTAGTATTTAGAATAAAGATACAGATAAGGAAATGCAAGACCAAGTATACATGTACTATGTTAGCCCTCCAATGAACTCTGAGATTTGTGCAAGAATAATGTTAAAATGTAGGATAAAAGTTACCAATCTTAACACACATGTCATAGTGATGATACATATACCTGCATAAACCTATGTTTAAATACAATTTCATGAATTCAGTGTGACAATGAAGGATAACTTGCAGAAATTATGTGTGGAATTTTTGTAGGTGTATCTATAAAATTGTAAAAAAAAGAAGAGAAAACCAAGAAGTTCTGATATTAGGAATCAAATCAAATTAAATCTATATGTGGTTTAATCAGTTCACAAAGATTGTCCATATCGCCAAATATGTAGTGATAATATCAAGTGAGTTTACAATGGCGCCAAGATAACCCACAATTTTCTCAGAATGTACAAATATGGTGCAAGAGTTTCACATAATTGTGACTGCCTTCTACTGTATATTTAATATAGTAC
Organism: Echinochloa phyllopogon; assembly: GCA_033239725.1. Lineage (NCBI taxonomy): Eukaryota > Viridiplantae > Streptophyta > Magnoliopsida > Poales > Poaceae > Echinochloa > Echinochloa phyllopogon. The sequence continues at coordinate 29,566,891 of BTCW01000014.1, read as the reverse complement.
TTTGACTAAAGGAAACACTGACTTCTTCTGCAGGACAAGTAAAGGCCTTCTCAACAAAAGTTACAATACTCAACAATCTCAGTTTCATGAATACAACTCAAGACATAAACTAATGGAAAATGCTTATAATAATCATATGGTGGCCCATTTTTAAAAAGATCAAGCAAGCATAGAAACATGCCAATAAGCCCTTCACAAAATAGTTTTTTTTCCTCGAATACACAGGAGAGCTGCTTCACAACAGCAAGGCCGTATTTCCAAAACTATTATTGCAATAAATGTATAAGAGGATTACTAGGAATCGTTGATCAGGTGAGAGGGCGATATCTGAAACTGTCCAGCGCAGACGTTTGCAGGTTATATCCTTATGAACCTTCCAATTTCTTTCGGAATTGTAGACTCGGATGTGACTTCCCTGGATATATTTAGTCAGAGGGTATATTGTTAGCCACCCACATAACAACATGCTACTAATCCAAGTAATGTGGAAAAAAAATATAATACAATGTCTGGTTATATTGTTCCCCAGGGCAGAATCACATACCCGGAACCCACCAATTAGTAGTGAACCATCTGCAGAGAACTGGGAAATGTATGCTTCACTATCCATGTCATCCACACACCATGGGCCTTTCACTGGTAGGTGCTTCCGAAGAGCATAAGAGCAATCAGCTGAAGAGAACCGACCCATCCCTGAGCAATTGGATTCTCTCCGTGATAATAGCTTGAATGTTGATATAGGCCTCTTCTGGCCAGCACAAATGGATGCACGAGTTCTCTGACTTGGTTCAGATTTAATTCTACTAAGATGGGAAACCTCCTCGTCAATGGCACATACTTCATCTGCAAGTGTAGCACCAACCTGCTGTTGTTGAGATGATCCTCCATGATGTATCTTGCGTTTCCACCGCATGTTTGGCCACTAAATTAACGAACGCTAGTTAGTAAGCTATTAATCACTTCTCAGAATAACCATCAAACATCCCATTGCCTTATAATTACCTAAGCTTCAAAGAACAATCCAATCGTTATAGCAGTATGGTATCCTGCATGAGTGAGAATAAATGATTAGTAAGTCTTCTTACTCATCCAATGAAACTATCCAAAAAGGTGACCTTTTACAAAGACCTTTCATAAAGGACTCTTAAGCTTCATTCAATATCATGTTTCAATCAATAGCAATGATACATCAATTCTTTGTGTGCGTGGTTGGGTGGGTGTTGGTGGCAGGGCAGTATGAAAATTGTACTACAAATGAGCATTATTGCTAGATAAAGAACCAATCACTAGAAGATAGAAATAATGAACTATACATCTCAGCTGACGATGACTTATTGCTAGAGGGCGATATGGGAGTTCCAAGCCAAGATGGTACCGCACTGCCCAAAGATGGGCTGCATGAGGACCAAATGTCAGACACTACCTTACTGGGAGACAAACCAACAAAAAAAGGGATAAAAGGCAACATATCCCCTTTCCCGAAAGAAAAAACAATACTAAGAACCCATTTGGAAGAGTGGAGTTTCCTTGGGAATTCTTGGGATTTAGTTCAAATTCTAACTGAATCTCTGAATCACCCCATTCAAATACACAATAAGAAGCCATCTAGCACTGAAAATGAATGTCACTGGATGATGCGACCAAAATACAAATCATACATGGCCTTCTCTATGCACAGCCACATATCTAATGAAATGGAAATGCAATAAATGAAGGAAAAAAACTGAAAGCTGGCATTCACCTCCACAAGAAGACTTTAACGTGGACACAGACTTGCAATCCAGCTGTCCAGGCAATTCCAACCAGGACAGTACAATTGATAGCCTGAGGCTTGGACACTTCTACAGCCAGTCATCCCCTACAGAATTTGACAAATAATTTAATAACCTAAAGCAAAAGGACAGAATACAATCCTTGTGCTTCCCATGATTGCGAGCATGGTAACAAGCTCTTTAAGCCAATGAACGTGCAATAATTACAGCAGCTCACTACTATTTCAAAGTAACAGCAAAATTTGTAATTAACTCTATGGCGGCAACGGAAACTAGAAACTGGTGAAACCACTACTGAACATTTGGTAGATACATCTATGACGGACCGATAACCAAATTTCCAAAACAAACTAGCAACAATAGTGCATTACGGAGTATCAAGTAAAGTAAACAAAAGAATAAATGACTCTAAGCTAATAAAAACAGCTGGAGAATATTCTGTACAATTTCCGATCAAATCGATACTGAGGTGAGAATAAACAAAAGCACATGCCTGCTCATGCCGCAACATGTACCCGAAACTTTGCTGACTCCACAAAACCGGTCATGACAGGTGGCTCAATGACCAATGAATATCTTCAGAAGAGCATATTTTCACCAACAAGTGCTGTCCAACTCCAAGTGACACAACAGCATTAAAAGGAGATGATACAGCATCAACCAACTATCAACTACCCACAATGTTCCTCACATGGATAACACGGAACGTACTAGAAATTCGCTAAACTACAGAAGCAGGAATAGATTGTCAAAATGTGCCATACTCAAACAGATGCCTACATGGAACCCCCTTATCAACCTCCATAAGTGCAGCTCAAATTCCAGAACATGACATAAAAGGGAAGACTAAGTACCGACTGTATCAACTAGGCCTCATGTTTGTTTGGAAAAGCATGGAACAAAATACACAAACCACCAGAACACCCAGCACAACTGACGCAAAATTCGTGGATGCACACGCGCATATGCCACGCAAAGCCGCCTCCAAAAAAACAAAAAGAAACTCAATTCAGGTAGCTCCCTTCACGACTAATTCCATCAACTAGCATCCAATCGGTGGAGAAATCTAGCCTCCATTCACCACGAAGAAAACAACGTTACTGGACGAGAATTGCCTTGTGCGTGCTTCCCGTTTTCTTGCCATCCCAAATCGAACCCCACAACCGCGTCGTGTGGCAAGGGGGGAAATATAGCAAACAAGAAAGCACCAGGAGGAGGACGGCGACGAAGAAGAAGAGGAGGGGGATAGGAGGAGGAAGTGGTTACCAAAGCTCGGCGGAGGCGCCAATCTCGCGTCCCCCTGGCCGGAAATGCGGAGAGGAGGAAGGAGGGAGGAGGTGAAGGAAGGGGAGGCGTTAACTGGTAGAGGCGGGAGGCCGGTTTAACAATACCGCAACATGCCGGGGGTTCCGCGCATAAAAGGCTCCAGACCCTGACGCGTGGAGCCCACGGGGGCGCAGCCGGTCATCAGGTCATGTTCCCAGGAGAGACGGATCAGCGTAGTGAGGAGCCCGCCCCCGCCGGCTGTACGGTCGTCTGCCGTGCCGGAGCACGCGAGAGCGACGCGGCGGTCGGCCATGACCTCACCCGCGCGCGGCGTGACGCACGCGGTGACGGCCGCCGAGGCCATGGCGGGGCCAGCCGCTGACCCCGCCCGCACCCTTTTCGCCGCCGCCTGCTGCCGTCGAGGCTGGATTGGGATCTTCACTTTCGTCCTTTTCTAGAAACGGACAAGACCTGCGCCTTGTTTAGTGTCCAAATATTGACCCAAATTTCACTATGCAAAACTTATCCCATCAAACTATCTGCACATGCATAAAGTACTAACGGTAGATAAAATTAAAAATTAGTTACACAGTTTTATTTACTTTACGAGACAAATATTTTGAACCTAATTAATCAATATTTAGAACATTATTCATAAATACTACGCGCGTGGATTTCATGTTCAGACTTCAGACGTGCTCCGTGACGGAAACGGGCAATCAGGCAGCCGTCAGATCTCTCTTTCTAGAAGGGTTGGTTAGCGTCGTCAATCAACGGATGCGAGCTCCTCATCGCCCGTCTCGTTCTTTGATCAACTACCAGTCTTCCACTAGAGTACGGTGGCAGAGCATTTTGTATAATAATAATAATGGTTGTGTTTTTTTGGTGAAGAAATTTTTTTATAGACACCTTTGATTAATAACTAAGAGTATTAAATAAAGTCAGTTTACAAACTACCTTCACAACCTTGGACTAATTCACGAGATAAATTTAATGAGGCTTTGACCGCATGATTAGAGGATGGTTAATTAGGCTCATTAGATTCATCGCGCAAAGTTACACTCATCTCTAAAAAGGTTTTGTAAATAGATTTTATTTAATACTTCATGCATGTGAGATTTCTTTTGGAAATTTTTTGCCAAAAAGTAAAGAGACACGACCAATGATAATTGTCTTGGATTGGTCAGAATAAGGAGTCAGATCTGATCGTGTTAGCAATCGGAGGATGTTTGTACTACAAAAGAAGAACGGGAAAAGCTAGTAGGAGGGAAGGACGAGATCAGCTTAGATTTGGAAATTGACATACATGTTCTTCGTTGCTTGTTCCTCTCCTCACATCTCTCCTTTTAACCCTCTGTGCAGGACAACTGCACAAACTACAAACACATGCAACACACGCCATTATATGGGGCCGAAACCATTCTGGCCCGGAAGTGTGGATGCTAGGGATGCTGGGCCGAGATGACCGACGAAGCCCATTGTCTTGTGGTTCTTCTGATCTTGGCGGCTTCTTGATAACACCAGCGTCAGGAACACTCCCCCGTGTAAAGTAGTCCCCAAGCAGGAGCTGCAGGAAATTGTTGACTAAGGGCTTCCAGATGTTCCCAAGTTGCCAGAGAATCTGGCCAGCCAGACCACTTCACCGGTACTTGTTGGGTTGGCACAAAGCCTTTGGTCACCATTTTTTAGCAAGAACTTTCTCAGGGAACTGAAGAGAAATAGTATAAGGAATGGAAGGAGAAACCTCATGGGTGGGTGGAATAGCCTTCTTCAGCCAACTCGCTGCAGAATCTTGAAGGGTCCAAAGAACTTAAATGATAGTTTCTGATTGGCTGTCGATGCTAATGAAGATTGAACATATGGCTGAAGCTTGAGAAACACTGAGTCACTCACCTCAAATGTTCTCTCAGTATGACCCCTGTCAGCCTGACGCTTCATGCGTTGCTGAGCCCGATGAAGGTGTTGCAGGGGCAAATTAGACATAAGACGTTTGTCTTGCATCCACTGAGCCACATCAGGAACCGCAGTAGAGGAAGACAGTGAAAGGCCTAAGCTCTTTGGAGAGTAGCCATACAGGGCTTCAAATGGAGAACACCCAATTGCTAAATGGGCAGCCATGTTATACCAATATTCTACAGAATTGAGCCAATCCATCCATTTGACAGGGAAAGCATGAACAAAGCAGCGAAGAAAGGTCTCAAGGCATTGATTAACCCTTTTTGTCTGACCGTCAGTTTGAGGATGGTAACTTGAGCTCATGCATAAGGATACTCTTAGTAACTTGAAGAGTTCCTGCCGGAAATTACTTGTAAACACATTGTCACGGTATGTTACTATGGAATCAGGAAGACCATGTAATTTGCAGATGTTGTCAAAGAATAAGTTACCCATAGTAGAAGATGTGAAAGGATGTGACAAAGGCAGGAAGTGACTGTACTTGGTGACCTTTGTCAACTACCACCATGATACAATCTTTGTGGGCGGACTTGGGCAAGCCTTCAACAAAATCCATAGTAATAATTTGCCATGCAGCTGATAGGAGAGGGGTTGAAGGAGTCCAGGGTATTGGACCGGTCGGGCTTGGCTTGCTGACAAATCTGACAGTGTGCCACAAAATCTTTGACCGATGATTTCATCCCTTTCTAGGCAAACATCTATTTGATATGCCTATAGGTAACAGGAAAGCTAGAGTGGCCCCCCAGCAGGAGTATCATGTAGAGTTGACATGACTTGAGCTTGAAGGGAAGTGTTTGTACCCAGCCAAACACGGTTCTTGTATCTAAGGATGCCATTTTGAAGAGAAAAATGTGGGACAACATCGGCTGATATGGCCAATTTAGGAATCAATTCACCGGCCTGAGGGTCCTGGTGGTACCCCAATATGATGGTAGAGGTCCATGACGGCACACATGAAGAGATCGCAGAAAGCTCAACTGGATCATGAGGGCGGCGAGACGAAACATCTACAACCCTATTAGTGGATCCTTGTTTATACACAATCTTGTATTGCAAGCCCAAAAGTTTGGTGAACACCTTTTGTTGCTAAGGAGTGTGTAAGCGCTGATAAGTGAGGTGGATGAGGCTCTTTTGGTCTGTATGAATGATGAATTCCCCAAGTTGTAGTTAAGCCCGCCATTGTTCAACTGCTAGCAGAATGGACATATATTCTTTTTCGTAGGTAGAGAGACCAGATGTTTTGGGCCCAAGTGGCTTACTGATGTAGACCAGAGGGTGACCTGCCTGCATAAGAACAGCTCCCACTCCATTTGCACAGGCATCAGTCTCAATATAGAAGGTCTTGGAGAAATCTGGAGCTGCCAAAACTGGAGCCTGAGCTGAGTGCAGATTTAAGTGCTTGGAAAGCATCCTCATGACGGATTGTCCATACATAGAGTGCTTACTTCTTGAGAAGAGATGTCAAAGGTTTGGCGATCACAAGAAAATGATGAACAAATTTCCTATAATAACTGGCAAGACCAAGAAAGCTTCGCAGTTCCTTCACATTTGTTGGTGTAGGCCACCCAGTGATAGTAGATATTTTACTGTGATAAGTGGAGATACCTTCAGCGCTAATGATGTGCCCCAAATAAGATATTTGTGTCTGAGCGAAGGAACACTTGGGTAGCTTGACCCGCCATCCAGGATAGTGAATCTGATACCAGGTTGTTAGCAATTGGAGGATGTTAGTACTAGAGAAGAAGAAGAACAGGGGAAAAGCTAGCAGGGAAGGACGAGGTCAGCTTAGATTCGGAAATTTTCATACATGTTCTTCATTGCATGTTCCTCTTCACACATCTCTCGTTTTAACCCTCTGTGCAGGACAGCTGCACAAGCTATAAACACACGCAAGAGACGCCATTACACGGGCCGAAAACCATTCTGGCCCGGAAGTGCGGATGCTAGGGATGCTGGGCTGAGATGACCGATGAAGCCCATTGTCTTGTGCTTCTTCTGATCTTGGCGTCTTCTTGATAACACCAGCGTCAGTAACAAACCGTTGGAGGAATAATAATGAATTCAGATCACCTTGGAAAGCTTTAGCCAGTATGAAAAAGCATTGGTGCATGCAATCAGAATATTCCTCGCATGGGGTAGATTTTGCTCTGTATTCCTTGAGTTTTGTAGAATCCCATACTATATTTTTCGCATTAGTATATACCTTTTGTTTCATTTACCGTAGATTCTTCCTTCTCTGATAGGAAATGGTAATTTATCTTCCTCGGTTACAGAATCGGGTCGAGCCTGGCACACTTTCCTTTTCTTTATTCAGTGCAGTAGGGCCCAATTCCCTTGCTTGCATTTCCTATGATCCTATTACATAAGTCAAAATTTAGAAACACCAACTTATCGACATAGGATTCATCATAATTTTGGTTATACAATAGAATGTTATGGGCTAGCTGATCAAATTGGGTGTGGTAATCAGTGACTGAGCCAACTTGCTTCAGATTGTCAAGTTGGCGCATATGGGTCTGATACTGGTCCCGATCAAAACGCTCACACACTGCTGTGTGCAGTTCCTCCCAGGTTTTCACCCTCCCCTTCAACTCTAAGGTTTGTAACCAAGCAGAAGCCACTCCCCCAAAATTGAATGTGGCAAAATGAGGTTTCAACTCCTCACTCACTGCGAAAACCTCAAAAAATAGCTCACATCTATCCTTCCATAACCTAGGGTTTTCATCGGTAATTTTGGGGAAATCCATTTTTGGTTTGTCACTCGAACGGGAATGGCGATCTGTGTGCTCAGGGGGTGTCTCGTGGGGATGATAGGAGGGAGTAGTGAACTCGTGAGCGCGAGGATTTGTGCCAGTAGACGTACCCATGACCGGGTGCGGCAGATGAGATCCCAGGATCCCACCGCCCGCATCCCGGTTGTCATGAACATGGTGGTGCTCGCTGGGCCGCTCCCAAGTCGACGCAGATGGGCGTGTCGCTTGACCCGGAGCTAGGTTGAGGTCGACCGCCACAGATGACGTTGGGTGAGGAAGAGGCGATGGCGGTGGCGCCGTCTCGATACGAAGAATGCGCGCGGCCGTGTCATCCACCTTGGATTCAATTCTGGTGATCTTATCGAGCACTTGCTTCATCACCAGATCAAAGCCTTCAAACTTCTTCGCGAGCTCTTTGATGTTCGTTGCCATTTGGAGGTTGAATTTGCTTGGCCGACGCGACTGAGCCAGATCAATCGATACTGGACGGATTGAGGAAAAAAATTTGGGAGATTTTCGGGCGAAGAGGCTCTAGATACCAATTGTTACGTCCCTGCATAACGGATTGGCTCAGATGTTATTGGAATCGGGGATTTGAGGAAGAATAGAGGAAGGTTCAGAACGAAGGAATGGAGGGAGACATAGACGTTGTTCGTTCATTTCCTTCGTACCCTTTTCTCTAGAAGGTCCCGGGATTTATACTCATCCCTCATGCCAGCAGTTACACGAGTTTCTCGGTTGTTTACGAGGCTGGGCCTCAGCCCGATTACGAGACACGAACAGCCCATGGGCCTTACACCTCTACCATCAGGTTTAACTGTCTCTCCGCTTCACGCCTGGTTGCACGCTTCAGTACACAATTCGTGACAAGATGTCTCAATATTTGTTTCATGATTATTGGGAGAGTTACTTTTGTAGTTCCCCAATAATTCCATCCCAATCCAACTAAACTATTGGGAGAGCTCCAACTTTTCCTTTATATTGGGAGAGTTGGGATGAATTATTGGTTTGTCCTAGTAATTATTGGAAAAAGGAAAATGTATTGGGTTCTGTTGTACTACTATTTTTCTATCAACTCCTCCAATATGATAGTTAGATTGAATATTAGGGATCTGCTAGAGATGCTCTAGTTTGCATACTGTTTTATCTACTAACTTATTACTTTATACACTTTATTAAACATCTACGGCCATGGTGAACTCACACCACACGTCGTGTACTATACGGAAACAATGGAGATGAGAAATGAACTAAATAACATGCTATGGCAACAGGCAAAATCCACGCGGATACCATGCCTGTGCCCACGCCCTCCACCCGCCACAGGCAGATATCTATGCCCGCACCCGCCATCCGCGGATATCACATGCCCACGGACGTACCAGCGGGCACACAAGCAAGCAATTAAGCATATTAACAGTCTGAGAATACCATAGAGCATGTAAACAAGAATATCTCAACAACCATATCTCATATTCTTAGCACACATTAATAGACATGATAAAAAAATCACATGATGGAGTCTGCGTTGCTTCTCGCGTCTGGGGTGGTGGCGCTGATGAGTCGATCTCGGATAGGGGAGATTGATGTGGAGGCGTGGATCTTGAGGCAGCGGAGCCTTCTGTGGTGCTCCCTGGCGGCGACGATGACCTGGTGTCGGGGGCAGGCTGTCGGGGCCTAGACTCCTCACCCTGGCGGCATGGCGGAGGCACGGGCTGGCGACGCTGGGCGCTGGCGTGTGGCCCTGCAGAGCAGCGGGATCACCGCGGCCGCGCAGGGGTTGACGACGGCATGGCCTCGAGCGGTGGGCCTAGGGCCGGCGGCCTCCTGGAACCCGGATCCATCGTAGACTCGGGGCACAACGCGCGGGGGGCGGGGGCGTGGCTGCGCGGGCTGTGGCCTGTGTGAGGAGTGGGCAATGGGGTGGCGGCTGGGAGGATGAAAAGAAGTGAGGACCCGAGGGACTGAGAAACCCTAACTCAAGTTTTTATATGTGAGGGACTTAGGGCCCCACGTGTCAGTTATTGGAGCGGGTTTGGCGGGTTTGCGGGTGTGGATATCATTTTGTTGTATCCATAAGTAAATATTCATTGGATTTAAAGCTGTGCCCGCACCCATGCCCATGGGCACAGGTCCAGCTCCAGTGAGGCCATTTGTTGCCTCCCTGGAACAAATTTCTATCCGTTGCCCTCCGATTCAGTGAGGCCATTTGTTGTCAATATTTTGGCAGTGACCTGTTATTAACCGCCCAAAAAACAATTCACAACTGCTATTGCTATATGCAGTTCAAAATGACATTAAGCTTTCACTAAACAATTTAATGTTGCTGTTTATAATCTATATATATGTCGTTCAAGACGTGACTCAACGATACAAAATCTTTAAACAACCGACAGAAAGTTTTTTTAGAATTACACAGTACAACGCAGACGCTCACAACACGCACGCATACTCACCCCTAGGAGATTCCCGAAGTCACCATTGGCGCTTCGTTGTCGATAGGAACGCCGCTTACCACTTAACGCATAACGCCGGTAAATCCTGAGAAAATCTCAGGAAAAGATGTGAGCACCAAGATTTGAACTCTAGTGGGTAGCGTCTCACTAGACCGTACTACCATTAGACTACAAGCCAAATCACACAACTGACGAAAAGTGTTTACGCTTGTTTTCCCCCACATTGAGTAAACTCTTTGGGATTATGGATGGCAACGGGTCGGGTGAGGCGCGGGTAAGACGTTTACCCGCGCGACAGTATGCACGACACCCCTAGCTTTACCGCGGGTAAAATTCATCGCCCGTGCCCGTGCCCGTATGGTACCCGTCAGATAACAGACACTCATCGGGCATGCTCCTTAGCATAGGTAAAGCTTCTTAGCATAGCTAAACCATAAGCATTCAAGCACACTAAATCAGATCGGAACGACAAAAGATGGAAATTAAAACGGATTAGATCAAGTACTGGTGTTGGCATGCCGGAACATGGTCTGGGCGACTACAACCTGTTGCCTGCGTCCTGGGCTCTTGCCTCCTAGCCGTAGGGAGTCGGTGTCCTGGCTCCGGTGAGAGGACACAGGGCATCAGGGTGTCGTACTGTCGCTGGTCAGGGGATCGGGGCGAGCCCGCGGGTGGCAGCAGCGCAGCGCCGACGCGGTGTCCGCACATTGGGGTGTGGGTGAGTCAGTGAGTGGCTGCGGCCAGCACAGCATCCGCACGTCGGGCTCGATCTGATCCACACCGTTCAGCCAGCGCAGCATCCGCGCGTCGGGCTCGATCTGATCCACACCGTTCCTGCGCTTGCGCCTGAGGGAGGTAGAGGTGAGGCCCGTGAGGGAGACGGGAGAGGGCAAGGGGCGGCCGTGACTGTTGGGTCATGGGGAGGGGTGAGCGTAGGGGTGGGAATGGGTCGTGACCCTTTCTCTCCGTCACAATTTAATTGTCCCTAACAAATTTTAGTTCAAAAACTAGTAGTATTTTAGCCCGGTCCTAATTGAGTCTGATTTTTAGAATTTCTAGTACATAATTTATGGCCCTTTACCACCCCTAGGTGAGGGATCGGATGGATAAGGTGTGGTGTGAGGGGCCAGGAACTTTTTATGGGCTGGATCGTATTGGACCTCTAGTGAAGGGGGAGGCTGCTGAAGCGGGCAGCCTAACAGCCACCCACGGGCAAGCTGCCCGTGGGCGAGAATTCATACCCGTGCTCTCACCCGTGGGCAGGATTTTATACCCGTACCTTCTCCCATCGGATACGAAACCTGCGAGTACCCGTGCCCGCGGGTAAAATTGCCATCCATATTTGGGATGCTTTAGCATGTTATTAAGGTCTGACAAGCAATTGCGAGGACTAGATGGCCCTTCGCTGCGCCCGCGGCCTGGGCGTGGCGTCGGCCGAGGCCCAATTCGTGGCCCGCCTCATGGCCAGCGCGGCCGCCGGCGACCTGCTCTTCGGTGCCGCCCTGCACGCGCGTTACGCTAAGGCACACGTCCCACCCACCACCTTCCTCGCTAACCACCTGCTGGTCTTCTACTCCCGGCTCGCGCTCCCAGCGCTCGCCTGCCGCCTGTTCGACGAAATGCCGCACCCTAACGTCTTCTCCCACAACGCGCTCCTCACCGTGCACGTGCGCGACCTGCGCCTCGCCTCGGAGATCTTCGTGCGCATCCCCGACCCAGACATCGTCTCCTACAACACACTCCTCACCACCTTTGCGGCGGCCGGTCTTGCCGCGGACGCGCTCCAGCTACTATCGAGCATGCGGCGCGAGGGCCTTGCTGTTGATGGCTTCACTGTATCATCTGTTGTCTCGTCTATGACCGGCATTGCTTCCGTGGCGCAGCTTCATGCTTATGCTATCGTGTCTGGTCTTGATTCATATGTTTCCATCAGGAACTCTTTGATGAGTGGATATGGTAAGGGAAAGCTCTTCGAAGAGGCCAAAATGGTGTTCGTTGATACATGTGACAGTGTGTGGAATCATGTGTCGTGGAACTGCATGATTGCTGTGTATGGGCAGCATGGACATGGCCGGAAGGCTATGGAGCTTTACCAAGATATGGCAAGGCGGGGGTTCACTGCTGATGCTTCCACTCTGGCCAGCGTTCTGTCAGCATTTGCCACAGCAAAGAACTTGGTTGCTGGGACTGAGTTCCACTGCAGGCTGATCAAGAGTAAGTTCGCTCGTGATCCACATGTCGCAAGTGGCCTTGTCGATTTGTATGCCAAATGTGGTAGTGTTTAGGATGCATGGAAAGCATTCTGTGAGGTTAACAAGCCTGATCTGGTGCTATGTAACACACTTATATATGGGAAGAGTGAAGGATGGGCCTATTTCAACTCAATGAAGAAGAAATATTGTATTGACCCTTGTGAAGAGCACTACTCTTGTATGATTGACCTACTTGCCCATGCCAAGAAGTTTGAGGAGGCTGAGGAGCTTATAATGAAGATGCCCTTTAGCCTCAGCTCAGTTGGTTGGACTTCCTTGCTTGGTGCTTGCAGGACACATGGAAAAATGGACCTTGGAGCAAGAGCAGCCAAAGAGATTCTTCGTTTGAGTCCTTCCAATGCATCGACAACTGTCATCCTCTCAAATATGTATGCTAGTGCTAGCAAGTGGGAAGAGGCCTCAAAGATAAGGAAGCTCATGAGAGATCATGGCATTAGAAAAAAGCATGGCTGCAGTTGGATAGAGCTAGGAAGAACAATTCATATATTTGTTGCCAATGAAGTTTCACATCCTAGAATCAAGGAGGTATACAGATTCTTGGAGGTGATGTCAGAGAAAATGAGGCTTGCAGGGTATGTGCCAGATGTAAGATGGGCCTTGGCAAAGGATCAGGCAGCAGAAGGGGAGATGAGGTTGAGGTATCATAGTGAGAAGCTTGCTGTGGCCTTTGATATAATGAACACAAGAGAAGGAAAACCTATACTTGTGATGAAAATCCTAAGGATATGTGGAGATTGTCATAATGACATCAAAATCATCTTTGCTATAACTCACAGGGAGATCACTGTCAGAGATGCACACTAGTTCCATTGCTTTAGCAGTGGAAGCTGCTCTTGTGGAGACTACCGGTGAAACTTCACTCGTGAAGTTCATGAGCAAATAGAACTGATATTTTGTTTCAGTCATCGCTTGTGTTGAGATTATTACTGTAGAGTTGGAAGAAGCTCTTGATGTCCATGTCAGAGTGATCAACACTTCGAAGGCAAGTGACTTGTCATTGCTAAAAGTTTTGAAGGTGTCTCAATGGTTAGAGTATTTGAAATTCTGAATGTTACTACATTTAGGTACTAGAAAAAAAAATATGAAAAACATTTATTCTTTGTCTCGCAGGATAAAAGTACATTGTATGAAGAATAAAGTGTTCCTGGAGTTGGCATGGAACTGTCAGAATTCACTTCAACTTTATTATTCTAGTTGCCCTCTGGAATGAAGATGAGTTTGGTGTACATTGCATCCTCTTATCAGTGTAAGGTTCCAAATTCACTGTTCTTGCATTACAAATTTATGCCAAAATGTGCATTCTTCAAAATGTGCAGTCTCTAGATTATATTCTGATGGAAGTTTACATATTGGGCCCCTGCGCCCTGCAGGTTGGGTGGAGCCACAGCCTCACACACCTGCATTTCTGCAACATGAGTGCATTGGTGACATTTTGCTGCACTTAAGTAACAGAGGTGTACCAGTTTCCTGCGGATCTGACTAGCTTCAATGTGATGGTGAGCACCTGCAACTGCACTTTCAGGTCATGCACTTTGACATTATTTGAAGTCCACACAAGGTGCATGAGGGTGCCAATATTTTATTGAACCAACACTTACAATGTGCAGCAAGGTGGCAGGGGACACTTGCAACGACTGTGCCATATAATATTATGAGTTTATGACGCTTCCACTGTTGGATATATACCCTAGAGCCAATCGGATTGGATCCGCTAATGGGTTTTGATGGATTTGTTCCATTAGGGTACTAGAGTCTTGATGGGCCACAAATGTTGAAAGGCACATTAATGACCGCTATAAATACAGATGGGGAGGAAGGGGAAAACCCTAAGCACCGCTACAGTGCCGCCGCTAGAGAAGCGCCGCTACAGTGTCGGCGCTACAGTGCCGCGTGAATAGTACACGCGGTTAACAGTACCCCATCCTCCATCTATATCCTGCAGATCGCGGTCATTCGTGAGGTGCTAGTACACCTACGTTTTGCGTTCCATCCTCGTACGTGTGGATACCTCGGAGGTGTTGCGCTTGGAGCACAAGGATGAACCGCACATGCAGGACCAGATGGACGTGAGCAACTGCACGACACTGCCACTTCGACGCGTTCGTCTACATCGAGACGGCTTCCGCTGCATCTGCACGTCTAGTGGTAATGATCCGTGAACTATAACTGCTGCTGTTTCTGTTTTGGGGTAAACGAGTTTTGGTATGTGGTAGGGTAGCCTCCTCATTTCCCTTCAGTGCTATCAGGGCAAGAGCTGTCTCATTATAGGTTCGGATGTGTGCATATGGAGATATGCTTGGCTGTAGATGAGTCTCTGATCGGTTCGTGATCTTGCTATGATGGTCGTGTAACGAATTGCTCCTACCGGTCGAAATTCCGCCATCGGAGCTAAGTGATACATGTAAACCCAGTTATGGTGAGATGGAGATCAATTGGATTGGTCAAATCGAACTTAGGTTAATGGTCAGGCGCATGGCGATGCGCTGGGGTGTAGATTAGATCCGCTACCGGGCCGGGTTTTGCGCGAAAAATAGATTGTTCGTAAAACAGCCATAACTTTTGGATACAACCTCGGATCGAGACGATTTTTATATGAAAATTTATCTACAGAAAATTTTACACATGATTTCGACTGCTAGTTGCAGTTTCGCTAAATTTAGATTTGCGAAATAAGGCCGGGAAGATGGAGTTTTTGGTGATTCAAGTTTGGACGTCAGAATCGACTAACTTGTTTTTGCAGATTCATGTGATCGGTATGGCCCTATGTGTAAGTGATGCATGTATGTAATTAATCATGACCTGCATGTTGTGAGTAGGGCAATATGGCTGGAGCCATATGTATTGTCAATTTGATGTAATGGCTTGCGTGCCAACTTGTGATGATCTAATGCGCGATTGTGTAATTTATTTTACTAGCATGCGTTAGATAGTTCTTGGATGACTCATCACTGGAGGATGACATACATGGATCATGGAGATGGGGATCATCATGATGGACGGTACAATGGAGATAGAGATCACCATGTGTTAATGGGCCATACCGTGTCATTACTATGCGAATGTCGTTTTTATTGTTTTACTTCTACATATGCGACGATAATGGTTATTTTTCTGCATGCGACGGTAGAAGTAGAAAACGATCCCTCTGCAATGTTTAAATTTTTGAATGTCCTCCCAACTAAACCTTGCACCATCACATGTATTGTACAGTTGGTGGTGGGTCTATGAAATTAGAGTGCCACTAGTTTTCCTTGACTAGATGGGTTCGTATTGGATACTTACTCGCATAAAGGGTTGGTCAACTTAGACGAGGTCATCTTAACGGTTAATGATATGTTCCAAACTCAGGCCAGGACTGAAAGGTTCAATGTCTCGAAGGCCTTTGTGGAGACCAAGCTAGCGGAAGGTGCAGCGGTAGGACCACACGTGATCAAGTTGGTTGGTTACACCCAGAGGTTGGAGAAGCTAGGCTTCCCACTTGGCCAAGATTTGGCCACTGATTTTATTGTAGCATCACTTCCGCCTAGCTTTGGGAACTTAATCTCGAGCTACCATTGCATGGGGCGGAGAAAGGCTTGAATGAGTTGTGTGGCATGCTTAAGACAGCAGAGGCTGACATTAAGAAAAGTGCTGGCAGCAGCCATGTGATGGCGATCCAAAAAAGGCCTAACTTTAAGAAGAAGGGAAAATCTTGGAAGAAGAAGGGCAAGGCTAAAGATGTGATCTCCCAGCCAAACCCAATGCCCCAGGCTAAACCTGGACCAGCTGCAGATGAAGAGTGCTTCTTCTGTAAGGAACATGGTCACTGGAAGAGGAATTGCAAGTTGTACCTAGCTTCTCTGAAGAAAGGCGGTAGTAAGAGTACTTCAGCATCAGGTACACTTGTCATTCATGTTACAAACATTTTCCTCGTTGATTCTTGTATTAATTCTTGGGTATTTGATACCGGATCGGTTGCTTATATTTGCAATACGATGCAGGGACTAATAAGAAGTAGAAGCGTGAGAAGAGGAGAAGTTGATTTCCACATGGGCAATAATGCAAGAGTTGCTGCGTTGATCGTCGGGACGATGCAACTTCACCTCCCGTCAGGATTTATTATGGAGTTGAATAATTGTTATTTTGTTCCTAGTTTGAGTCGAAACATTGTATCTCCTTCATGTTTGATGAAGGATAGTTATTCATTTACGAGTGAAAACAATGAATGTGTGATCTCTAAGAATGATATGTTTGTGGCTCTTGCATCCATTGTGAATGGGTTATTTATTTTAAATCTTGATGATTCACTTATCTGTAATATAAGTGCTAAGAGGCCTCGGTTGGATGATTTGAATCATACCAATATGTGGCATTGTCGTTTGGGTCATATAACTGAGAAGTGCATGAAGAAGCTCCATTATGATGGACTTTTAACTTCGTTTGATTTTGAATCATATGAGACATGCGGAGCTTGCTTGATAGGCAAGATGACCAAGGCACCCTTCACAGGTTTTCCTGAGAGGGCGCAAGACTTGTTGGACCTCGTACATACGGATGTGTGTGGACCAATGAGCACGAAAGCTAGAGGTGGATTTCAATACTTCATAACTTTCACTGATGATTTTAGTAGATATGACTATGTCTACTTAACAAAGCATAAGTCAGAAACTTTTGAAAAGTTTAAGGAGTTTCAGCATGAAGTTGAAAATCAATGTGGCAAGAAAATTAAGGCCTTGCGATCTGATCGTGGAGGCGAGTATTTGAGCCACGAGTTTAGCACTCATCGAAAAAGTTGTGGAATTGTTCCACAGCTTACGCCACCTGGAAAACCTCAGAGGAACGGTGTGTCCGAGCGACGTAATCAATCCTTGTTGGACATGGTACGATCAATGATGAGCCAGTCAGACCTACCATTATCGTTTTGGGGTTACGCTGTAGAAACAATAGCTTTCACACTAAATAGGGTACCATCTAAGTCTGTGGATAAGACACCATATGAGATATGGACTGGCAAGACTCCCAGTTTGTCTTTTCTAAAAATTTGGGGCTGTGAAGTATATGTCAAGCGACTTCAGTCGGACAAACTTACACCCAAGTCGGACAAGTGCATATTCATGGGATATCCAAAGGAAACAATTGGGTATTATTTCTACAACCGATCAGAGGGCAAAGTGTTTGTCGCTAGGAACGGTGTTTTCTTGGAGAAAGAGTTTCTCAAAAGCAAGAAAAGTGGACAGAAGGTGTATCTTGAAGAAGTTCGAGATGAGCCTATGAGGCAAGACTTTACGAGTGATGCTAATGTAGCAGAACAAGTTGAGGCACCTATGGCAAGAGAAGAACCGCCACAACCACGAAGGTCAGAAAGGCCACGTCGCGCAACTAATAGAATGAATATCCTAGTTACGGGAGAGCGCGACATATTGTTGATGGACAACGATGAGCCTAGGACCTATGCGGAAGCAATGATGGACCCAGATTTTGAGAAATGGCAAAGTGCCATGAGATCCGAGATAGATTCCATGGGACACAATCAAGTTTGGAACTTGGTTGACCCGCCTGAAGGTGTGAGACCCATCGAGTGCAAATGGATCTTTAAGAGAAAGAGAGATGTGAACAAAAATGTTCACGTCCACAAAGCACGACTTGTTGCAAAAGGTTTTTGACAAGTTCTAGGAGTTGACTATGACGAGACATTCTCGCCAGTAGCGATGCTTAAATCTATTAAGATCATTCTAGCAATAGCTGCATATTTCGATTATGAGATATGGCAGATGGATGTCAAAATAGCTTTCCTAAATGGGAACCTGGATGAGGATGTATATATGATACAACCCGAAGGTTTTGTCGATCCAACTGATACTGGAAAAATATGCAAGCTTCAGAAATCCATATATGGGTTAAAGCAAGCATCTCGGAGTTGGAACCTTCGTTTTGATGAGGTAGTCAAAGGATTTGGCTTCCGTCAGAATGAGGAAGAGGCTTGTGTTTACATGAAGGAATGTGGAAGCTCTGTTGCATTTCTAATCTTGTATGTGGATAACATATTGTTGATTGGGAATGATATTCCTATGCTGGAATCCATTAAGACTTCACTAAAAAATAGTTTTTCTATGAAGGACTTAGGGGAAGCCGCATACATTCTGGGCATAAGGATCTATAGAGATAGATCAAGGAGGCTTATAGGATTAAGTTAGGATACTTACATTGACAAGGTGTTGAAACGGTTCAACATGGAACAGTCCAAGAAAGGGTTCTTGCTTATGTCACATGGCGTACACCTCAGCAAGACTCAGTGTCCTTCGACGGCTGATGAGCGGGAGCGCATGAGTAAGATCCCTTATGCTTTGGCAATTGTGTCTATCATGTACGCCATGATAAGTACTCGTCCAAATGTCTCATATGCTCTAAGTGTTACGAGCAGACACTAGTCTGATCCAGGTGAAGGTCACTGGACAACGGTGAAAAGCATTCTTAAGTACCTTAGAAGGACTAATGATGTGTTCCTAGTCTATGGAGGTGAGGAGGAGCTCATTGTACCAGGTTACACTGATGCTAGTTTCCAAACTGATCTAGACGATTCAAAGTCACAATCAGGATTTGTGTTCACGATAAACGGTGGTGTTGTTAGCTGGAAAAGTTCTAATTAGGATACGATGGCTGATTTTACGACGGAAGCCGAGTACATCGCAGCTTCTGAAGAGGCGAAGGAAGGTGTTTGTATGAGAAAGTTCCTCATTGAACTTGGTGTGTTTCCTAATGCATCTAGCCCATTGGAACTCTATTGTGACAACAATGGGGCAATTGCGCAGGCTAAGGAGCCTAGAAATCACCAGAAAAACAAACACGTACTGCGAAAGTTTCACCTCATTCGAGAGTTCGTTAAACGGGGTGAGATAAAGATATGCAAAATACACATGGATTTGAATGTTGTTGATCCCTTGACAAAGGCTCTTCCACAGCCTAAGCATGAGTCGCACATGGGAGCTATGAGTATTAGATATCATCTAGATTAGCTCTAGTGTGAGTGGATGATTGTATTGTATCTATGACATATTGTTTATTTATTGAATATCCATAAAAGGCAACTTGTATATGATTGGCGATTATGTGAATTGTTTGTGAAACTCTTTACTTGTATTGTTATTTTAATGATTGTCCCTAATCTGATTAGCACATGTATTAGATGATGACCACGTTTCACAAGTCATGGACATGGAGATGTCAAACTAATAATGTGGGCACATGTATGACATGGGGCTGGACTGACCCAACATGAGATTTTGTTATATAGTTCTCTCTTTACACAACGCGTATGCTTTGTCCTAAGACCTGAGATTGTCGCATGTACTCAAGATGTGAATTGACCTATTCAGGGACTACCAAACGCTACTCCGTGTCTGGGTAGTCATAAATGTAGTTTTCGGGTTTGTCATGAAGCATGTCGTGAGGCATGGTCAATCAAGATGGGATTTGCCCCTCTCTATACGAGAGAGATATCTCTGGACCCCTCGGGTGATCGGATCAAAAAATACATGGACGTGCTAGGTTAAGTGTTAACCACTTGAAGGATCCGACTCACAGGTTCGAGAAAGAGAGGTCGACTTGGAGTTAGACCAAATATCGTGAGGCGAAGCGAATAGCTTGTACGTGATGTTGTGGTGGTTCGTCTGATATGATCTTTACGCGCGCATGGGAGTTGACATGTCTTGCTAGAGGCCGCTGTTAACTATTGGACGAGTAGGAGTACTCGTTACATTTCTATGTGTGCGTGAACCCATAGGGTCACACACTTAAGGGGTTGGAATATTGAAAAGCTTGCCTGGGTTATTGTCTCTAGTGCAAGTGGGAGACTGTTGGATATATACCCTAGAGCCAATCGGATTGGATCCGCTAATGGGATTTGATGGATTTGTTCCATTAGGGTACTAGAGTCTTGATGTGCCATAAATGTTGAAAGACCCATTAATGACCGCTATAAATATAGAGGTGGAGGAAGAGGAAAACCCTAAATGCCGCTACAGTGCCGCCGCTACAGAAGCACCGCTACAGTGCCGCCGCTATGGTACATCAAATTAGACACATGCATTTATGAAATAATTTAATACAAGGTGAGTAGGTAGCAAGGATTGTCCGTGCTATAACTTACATTTATTCAACAAAGATACCGCTACTTAGAGTCTTCAATCTTGTTCTTGCAATCTCTTGATGACGTTCCTCTGCCCGCAACAATCAACGACACGAGCACAACATGCAGCTAAACAGGCAAGCAAACAATATACAACTAAGAACAGTACACCAATCAAAATATAAGATTTAAAAGAGAGTGCTAAGCGGAAGGGTCGGGACTAAGTTCTGGAGGAATGGAGGTCCTATTGGTCAAGGATGTCTCGCCGGATGTTCGGGCTAGAGAACGGTGCACGTGAAGATTGTCGATGTGAGGGTTTGAGACTCGTTGTCGATGGATGTGTTGGTCTAATTCATCCAGAATATTGCTAAGACATCAATAACTAGGTCTGAAAAGTTTGGTTGCTTAATTCCATACGTACTTTGTTTAATCACAAAATTAGAGCTTGATCAATTCTCGTCACCATGTGACATAGTCTTCTTGTTTATTTTATATCTCGAGTTCCAGACATCTGATTAACGTGATTCTAATTGGGTTAGCTTCATAATTTGATAATCTATCTTCTGGAAAAAAATCACGATTTTAGGAGCTACTGTCTAGAATCGACACATGATTTAGTGCACCTTTCAGAATCTGTTTTTGAGGGTGAAAATCTCCGCTGCGACTTATTGATATCCTTCACCTCCCTCTGATAGCTTATATTAGAGGGTTTCGATCCTACAACAAGTTAAATAATACTTCTAATCATAATTCATGTCGATTCGCAATGACAACGGATTAAAACGAATCTAAAACGTGAAAACTATGGACTAAACAAGATTTCCGACGCTTAAAACTAGCAGGGGATTTTCTACGAAAGAGTATAGACTAAACAAATATGGTAGAAAATTACAAGATTCGCTGAGGGTCTTACTGAAAATCTTGAGGCCAAAAGCGACGGAAGGCTCGGCGCGACGACGAGACGAAGAATGGGTAGTAGTGGAAGATATGGTGGAAGAATACTACCTTAGGGAATCCTAAACAAAGAGGCCTCCCTGTAAAGGAGTCGATGGTGTGCCTTTTCCAGATGAGAGGTGGTTCGTATATATAGGGAGAAAAACTCTCACTTCCAGGTTCATTAGCAATATGGGATGGGTTGCCCCGTTCCAATGCGAATGGGCTTTGAAATTTGGCCTAAAATTGGGTCAACTTTGGGCCAAGGCTGGTCTACTAAGATTTAGGGTGATTTTAATTTTCGGAATAATTATTTTCCTGGTTATAAAATAATTCCAGATAAGTCCAGAATTGATATTAAAATCATGAAAAATATTCTAAAATTTCTAAAAATCCTAGGAAAAATTCCAGAGATAGAGTTGGACATGAGGAACCCAAATAATATATTTGAACCTCACGAAAAGGATTTTAGCCTACTCCAAAAATTGGAATTTGCTCTAAGGAAAATAGGAATAAATGCCAGAAAACTCTGAAAAATTCCCGTTAGGCTCCTAAATGTATTTTTTAAAACTTTACACACATAAAACCACTAAATGCAACCGGCATGAATGCAAGGCACTCAACATTAAACCTACATTGTTATAATTTAACTCAAAAAACAAAATTTTCCTGTACTAAATTCCATATTAATTATTTAAAGGTTGGAAAATTTTAGAAAATTAAGAAAATCATTACATTAATTATGCTGACAAATCACATCCCAAAATCCAAAAATTTTGGGTGTGACACTCTGTCTTTGAGTTCATGTATTTTTTCTATATTGCATCCAAAGGCTACTTTACCAACTTTCCTTCATTTTGGTTTCCTATAGGATTACAAGTTTCATCCAACTCCAATCATGCGTTTTTCCTATTCCTATGTTTTGAAAATCCTATATTCCAAAGGAACCCTCAAAATGTATATTTGGAAGTTTCGAGGCCGGGATGACACTTGAAGATAAGTTTAGGGGGTCAAATATACAATTTGCAAGTTTAGGGATCTGAATTACACCTAAAGCTAAGTTTATTTTGTGGGTTCGGGGATCAGGATGACATAACATGACAAGTTAGAGGACCGGTGATAAACTTTTCTCTTTTGTAAATGGTCATAACATCGCAATTGCAATACATATGTCAATTTACATACACATTCACATATGCACATACATGCATACTATAGAGTCCAACACATATACTTAATTTTAACTTCAATCGTTGATATATAGACCTGCCCACAATGTAATTCTTATCGAATGTAAACTTTAGCTAGGAACCTATCTATATAATCTATCGTATATATAAATGGACGAATTTTAGTTTTGTAGGACATATTCAATGCCTCTTCATAGATTTTCATATTATTTATGGTAGATGATATAATGTTCTTGTACGGCATATCAAATATTAAGTACTACAACTTTAATATAAACCTATTTCTAAGTGCAGATTGGTTGCTAGTTGCTACAATGCGTCTCCATACTTATTACAGTAGAGCGGTATAACTTCCACTACCCCTGATAGGAGTGTGGATCGATTGCTACAATGCGTCTCTATTCTTTTTAGAGCGGTGTAACTTTC
Source organism: Echinochloa phyllopogon (assembly GCA_033239725.1). Classification (NCBI taxonomy): domain Eukaryota; kingdom Viridiplantae; phylum Streptophyta; class Magnoliopsida; order Poales; family Poaceae; genus Echinochloa; species Echinochloa phyllopogon. Next base: position 29,543,762 of record BTCW01000014.1, on the reverse strand, counting down.
ACTCCCCCGGTAGGACCGCACTGTTACCACAGGACGACGCCCTGTCGCTGAAACCAGGGGATTTTTTAACATCACTATCAAATTCGTTCCCACGGGGAGTCGGAGCCCAGGACTTAGGAATGATACTAGAGCCATCTAACTAGTTCAACTAGAGAACCGTTTATGTCCTTAGAAGGAAAAAATAAATAAAACCACTCTTACAAATAATCTCTGTATTAGTGATTGGATTACGAACGGTAGACATAAACAAAAATCACGCCTTGAGTCCGCAACTCCAGCTTTCGTCGAACCTTACCTCGACCAGCTTGTCGTCGTCGTCAACTGGCCAGTGTGCACTGACGGCAGCCAAACCTGCCACAGCGCGTAATGTGGGGGTCTGTACAGATTAATAGACTACAGAGAGGAATCTTCAAATTTTGTGAAAGTAACAAGACAAGAATAGCAAGGTTCAGCTGGAGGTTGACCATGAACGTGTCAAGAGCGCCAGGGCAGCGGCTGGCCGGCGGCCGGCGGCGGCGCCGTTCCAAGACTCGCAGGCGATCAGAACTGATCATCGGAGACTGATCATCGGAGACCCCAACGAGTCTATCCCGGGGGACGCTTGCGTTCTGAGCGGGTTGCTAGCTGCGGCTTCCCTCAGCGACCTAGAGGGCCGCGTCCATGGAGGCCATCCTGCTCCTGCCATCCCGAAGGCTCCGTTCTTCACCGGGTCCGACGGCGACGGGCCACTCCAACTGATCACTGGACCATGCGTGGAACAAGACCCTGAGGAGTCTCCCCGGGGGGACGCTTGCGTCCGCGGTGGGTGGCTCGCCGCGGCCGCCATCGGCGACCCGCAGGGCCGTGTCCATGGAGGGAACGCGACCGCAACGTCTTCATTCTTCACCGGCTCCTCGCTGCTATCTATCAGCAGGTTCGTATGTTACTCTATCTTCTTGGTACGGATTCTTTCATCTGAGATCTGACCATCGATTTGCTTCATTTGTTGATGCCAACGTTTTTTGTTATATGAAGTAAGGAGGCATCACGTTCTCTCCTTGACGACATAGAGGCATGTCTGAACCCTGGAATTACTCGCGGACGACACGCTGCAGCTCGCCAAATACCTGGACGCTGCAAAGCAGCTGAAGCTGCTGCTGCAGCTGCCGCTTGGCCTGGCGTCCAGCGACATCCAGCACCGTGCGAAACCCCTCCTCGACGCGGCCATGTCTTCCCTCGCCACGGAGTTCTGCCACCTCCGGATCTGGAGACTTGACGTGCTGAGGGACCTGGGCATCTCGCCTGTGTCCATCTGGGAATCCGTCAGGCGCAGCTGCTGCAGCGGCTCCAACTCTGACTCGGCGGCCTCTTGGCCAAGCTCCTCCTCTGGTTCCATGACTGGTACTAGTGGCAGCTCAAACGGGGCCAGCTACAACGCCTACCTCTCGGCTCTACGTGAAGACATGTCAGTACGGAGTGATAAGGCGTTCTCCGGCATGGATTTTATCGACCGCAAGTTGTTGCCCATCCTCAACGACATTGCAGGCGTCATGATCGAGGGCGGATATGAACACATGCTCCGAAGAGCAATCGATCGACACTGTGCACAACTTGCCTGGTATGCTTTCGGCATAAAGTTTATTAGAGTCAATTGCATAACGTTTTCCAAGATTCAAATCTTTTCTCTCTTAGATACTTTCCAAATTTCGCAGTCCCTTCAATATCAGATTAAACATATGATTCTACTTGGGAATGATTTTGACAATTGTCCAACAGTTACGTTGAAATCCTTGACATCAATAATATTTTGGGCGGTCACAAGGAAGAATCCAAAGAAATTCTACTGAAGGTCTGGACAACGGCGATGCACATCATTGTTGGTTTTCTGAGGGAGATGCAAATTCAGTTGAATGGACAGGATCTTAGTTACTTCAATAGACTCAAAGAGGATTATTTCTTAGCAATTGCAGAGCAATCTGTCACGAAGTTGCTTAAAGCAGCTAGCTCTATCTGCATTCAGGACGCATCAATACATCCAGTCTACAAGTATACCTATTCAGCACTTAAGCCTGATCTATCCAAAATGGTAAATTTGGTGCTGTTATACCAGGCACTGAACTTTGGCATGCCAACAATATTAGCACTGTTCCCGGGTCAAACTAAGGAGTTCATTCTTGCAGAGGGTGAAGGGCTCATCCACAGATTGTCGGATATGTTTCTCAAGCTATCTGTTGAGCAAAACGATCTAGTGAGATCACAATGTTTAGACATCTCTAACACTGGTGTCCATCATTCCACAAGGCATATTATCGATCATATGCGAATGCTAGTTCAACACTGTCACACCCGGCCCAGTTTGTATGGCCCAGTAGTGGCCCGTGAGTGCAGGATGCACGTGTTTAGTGCCACATTGATAGTTTAGCAAGGGTGGAGGCAACTTATAAGCCCTTGTCTTCCAGCCATAGCACCTTCGGGTTAACCCTTTTACACGAAGCGAGGACGAAAGTGTAAGCAGAGTGCTATGTGTACGCGTGCATGCCCCTCGGAAGGGCTGTGCAGGGCGGCTTTGGAGGGCGGGGTGTTACAAACACAAGAGCACAGTCTATCTAAATGCTAAAGGGTGACATGGAAGGATTCCATGACCTTGGTTGTGCAGCTAATCTCGTCTTTGGAGTTTATGTTGGATATGAACTCAAGAGGTCTGCAGCTCCAAGGGCAGCAACAGATGTTCCTTCTGAACAATATACACTTCATGCTCCAGGAAGTGAAGAAAGATAAAGATTTGGGATCTATCCTAGGAGAAGGGTTGGTTATTGCAGCACCATGACCAACTTAATCTGTTCATTACAGGATATGTAGATGCTTCATGGACACCCGCCATGTCTTGTTTCCTAAGATGGACCCGAGTCCCAGAAATCTTGTGGCCCCATCAGTTGTTTGACAAGTTCACTTCATCTTTCGAGATGATCTACCGTGTGCAGAAGACTTGGAAAGTTACCGATCCTCTGATCCGACATAAGGTTCGAGAGGCAATATTTCAGAAGGTTATCCCAGAGTACCGAATGCATATGGAAAATTACTCAGAGAAGAAGCAAAAGTCTGCGAGGTACAGCATTGAGCAACTGGAGTCACAGCTGCGGGAATTATTCGAGGGGTAAACTTCGGGTGTACGTATATGGTTCACATTCTGTACATACATGTAATGCTGTGAAATATTGTAGGGAAATCCCATTAAAAGTAAAAAAAAGGTGGAATAGTAGATACAGATGTTAACCCTCCCCTTCTTTGGCTTAGAAACCACGGACAGAAATAGTTTGCTTTTGGTATATCATGTTTTTGTGAATTTTATGCTATATATCATCAGAACAGTTTCTGCATATTCTTAACCTGTATTTTAATTTCTAGGTCATGAATCCTGTCTACGTTATTATTTTACAACATTTTGTGAGTTGCAGATGAAAACCACAAGTTAAAAAAAAATCGACCCTTCATACACAAGCACATTGTGAAACCATTGATATGAATCACAATCCTACTCACAAAGCAACAATGTTGAGCAATAAGCAAGAGGCTGGGAACCAATTCATGCCTATCAGTATCATCTGAATGCAGACCAATAAACACTAGTATGTACTATGTAGAATAAAAATTACTTGTTATCCTTGATTGTGTTGTTGACAAAGTGGGTCTGAACCTATATGCCATCGAGACAATGGATGGCTTATTGAGGCCAGACACATTAATAATTTAGTAGGCACTATTAATCACATCCACATTAAATATCGTCAGTGTTTATATTCCCTTCGATGACTTCGATGCAACTGCCTACTGATTTCCCAGAAGACATTGCTTCTGCAAGCTGTGATCTAGCTTTTTCATGGCGACGTAGCATGAGAACAGTATTCAGCACAGCCCATCTCACCTGTGAATCAGCTTTCTTCTGGGTGAAACCCAAACTCTTGAGCAATCCATCAAGCTGTAAATATGAGAAATGAAACACAAAACAGGAAATAAGCTGAGATATGATGTCAACCAGATCCTTTAGAAGTAATTCATGCTTATAATTCAGACCTTGTTGATGTCAGCTAATCCTCCTTCTGCAACTCCGTACAGAAGATATTCTGTTGCGACTCCAGCTAGTGCTATGCACGAGAATTTGTTCAACATCTACCATAACAGAGAATTCTCAGTGACATCACATTGAAGTCACAATGAAATAATCCAAATTTAACACAAACAGTAAATATTTTTTTTAAAAAAAACACAGGAGAGCTGCGTTTCATTGTATTAGAGAGAGAAATATTATTAGAACTCAGATTACTATGCTAGAGAATAAATAGTTGTCCTTGGATTTTCTAAGGTATATACTCGAAAACTAACATGCTAGATTAATTTGGAAACAATAAATATTAATTGTAATCATGCTAGAAACTCAGATTCAAGGTATATGCAACAGGTTTAGTTTAATAGTCGTACTTAGGTTTTCTAAAATCAATAAAGTCAGTCCCAGTTTACCATTTGTAGTTGTTAATAGAACCACTAGTTTCTTCCAGAATCATTGTCAAATAGTTTAACACAATTTCATCAGCATATGTTGACTTTCTTTATCTTTTATACTGGTTGAGATTTGAGAGTGGAGTCCTGGAACGTCATGAATCCCATACTACAGTGTGTTCTACCTGCTTTATACAGAACAAATGTTTCTATAAATCCTCACCATGGCAGATAGCTTGCCTGTATTGATCTGAAAGCAAAAAAGATAACCATTAGGCCAGAAATTATAAAACATGTTTGAAGTTATATTCTTATAAAAGATATACAACATTAGCTCCAAGTGAATAGTAACTTACCAAAAAAGATTAAAGATTTACTTTATTTTCAAAGTTAATAGAACTAACCTCTTCAACGAACTCATAATCCACAAAAGCTGTTCCAGCTTGAACATTAATTGATCCTTGTTTGATAAGTGTATCCAAGCTTGTAATTGTGTATCCATTTGGAAGCACCCCAAGCAAGTATGCTATCAGGAAGTGACCAGCTTCATGCTGTACATGATAATGATATCTATTTCGGAACTTATATACATTTAGAGAAAAAAACTGAGTATGGAAAAGGGATAAAATGAAGATTTGCACTTTGCTGTCTGTTCTGACTTCTGAAGTTGGAAAACCAAACAACTATGTTCAAACCATGTTTTTTCTGGTATCCTGCTTAAATTTGTTTAGTTCTTCAGTTCATATTGTTTCAAGTTTCAGTACCCAGGCAAAATTAAAAGTAAGAAAAGATCTTTCCTCTGAACCTCCAAAGCAGGAGTCACAAAACTGAGCCTAAGAAAAAGACCAGTTTCTCAGAAACTGTAAAGCAGGACCAATTAAACAGAGCCAAAAAAAAAAACACGTATCCCATCCTAAAGATGTATCCTCTAATAATTGCACACCTGCCAAATTTAGACAGACCCCTGTTATGGTCCATGGGTAGCAAGCCCTAAATGTGGCTGACAAAGTTTACCAACTCTCATCCAAAATCCTACCGTTATGTCACTTTGGCCATGTAAGAGAGAAGTTACATGCCACAGGGCTCTTAAGGTACCAAAAAACATAGCTGACAGTGATTAAAAACAGCATTTACTGACCGAATAAATAATTGTAGCTACATTACTACAAAGGTATGAGGCACATAAATGTTGAGATCATTTTCCCTTCTCAATCTATAAGTTACCAATTTTAGTATTATGAAAGTTGGCTGTTAAAAAAAACACTCGACCAGAGGGAGAGACGTCCCTCTGATTTTGTCTTAACAAAGAAGCTGTTACCAAGATTCAAACCCTGGCCGGCAAGGGGTTTTCATTGACCCCCAGAGTTCAACGCTCTAACCGTTACACCACGAGAACCTTTTATCAAGTCAAAAAAATCTCTAGCCTGACAAAAGAGTTCGAAGTGTAGAGTCACCTGAATAACTCTGTTGTGATACTTCTGGCTAAGATAGTGACCAATTGTATCAAGAATCAAGTTTCTCACCCCTCCACCGAAATATACCTAGAAAGCTGTAGTTGGGTAAGCTCAAGACAGAGAAACTCATTGGAAGATCAGTGTTTAGATAAATAATATCAGCAAATTATTAGATAAGCATCTTAGTAGTTGTAAATATGCATGGGATTAAATGGGTCAATGTCTGAACTACAAGTAAGGTTAGCTTCAATAATGGACAAGCTAAGCAATAATATATTCCTCTCTTAATGCAAAGATACGCAGCTCTGCTACGTTTTCGATAAAAAGCAATAATATAGATTTGTACATCGAACCAAAAGGCACATAGCTGGACAGATCAAATGCTAAAATGGAGTTATATCTTATCAGAATGATAGGTGACTCAACATTTCCTGAAGAAATCAATAGTAAAGATTTTTATTGGGATCTACAGTAACATGTTGTTGAAGTATGCATTGCATGTGGAAGTTCTGTAAAATCACAATAGCAACCTGACCACAATAACAATAGCCAGAAGTATAATGGTTGCATGCGAAGAAGTTATGAACAAAATCTGGCTCCAATTAGCTCCTAAATCATTCAGGAACTAGGCAGATCAGTGTAATCAAGGAAACTATATAGGATATATCCGACAGAAAATTCTATACTATACTGGAGTTGAATATATTTTGATTAATTAAGAACAGTAATGCAGACCTATATCAATCATTAAGTCAGATGGTACTTTTTTTAAAGAAAGTGGAAGATTACTCACAAAGTCCACAGACCACAAAGATAGTAGACCAAGTACAAGAAACAGGATTTGGAGTTGAGAAAGCTCTAATGCAGCAGATATAGAAAGCCCTCCGAGAACTGCAGCAATTTGGAGATTTCTCTCAATTGATCCCAATGTCATATCTACGGGCGATAGGAAAGCAGAAGTATCAATCCCATTTAACTTAAGCTCATCCAATTTATAAAGTCTTTGAGGTACCTGGTATAAGTTATAGTAAATATAAGAGACTGTTAATATGAGGTAAGAAAAAATGAAAAACAAAACGTCAAAAACATCATTTTCTTCCCCTTCAATATTATGTGGGCAAAAGTAATATCACCACTTAGAATCATGTATGTAAATCTAGAAGGGAAGCAGATGGACACATTATTTGCACAGGTTCCCGGCTTCCCGCGAAAGACATTTTTTTATTTTTTTTGTCTAAAATTTTGAACATACTAGTTGAAATGGTCTTCTACCCACTTTCTATCGGTAGGCTACGTTGGGAAGAGTTGCCTATGGCAATTTGCACAAGTAACAATTATAACGAAATTTCTGTTGTTTAACAATCATTATATTTTCTCTTTCCGATTGCAACTCTATAGCCAAGAAAAGGTACCACGGGGGCAGGTTTCAGAACCCGACAATATTTGAGCTCTAATAAGTGATTGTTCTAATTTCTGAAACTAGAAAGTCTTTGAGGTTCCTGATACCACGGAGGCAGGAAAGTCTTTGAGGTTTCTGATACCGTTTTCTTACCCAAGCAATAAGCCTCTTTTTTTTTCACGGGTACTCAAGAAATAGCTTAATTGCGTGAAAATGCTCCATTTCGCACAACCGCACACAGGGAAACATCACTGTTACTAGTAAGAATCGGCACTACACAAAGCGAGATTGAAGAATGTGTCATTAGGAATAGGATCAAGAGTCCGGGCCAAGAGGTTACAATTCAACACAAACCTGCCTCGCGGCACCAAAGCACCGGACCCCGCCGTCCTCCCCGAGCGAGCCGCGCACGAGGGAGAGGGCGGCCTCGTCGTTCCCCATTCTTAGCGCCTCGTCTACCTGCTCCAGCACGGCCCTCAGCCGCGCCAGCGACTGGGAGGCCGAGGTGTCCGCCGCACGAGCAGGCGGCAAACGGAGCCTGACGGCGGCAGGGTGCAGCCGGGTGAAGCCGAAGCAGCAGCAGGGCGCTCCCCCTAGCCTCGTGCTCATCCTTGATCCTTGGACCGGCCCGAGCCGAGAGTGGAAGGCGGGAGGGCAGCAAGATTTTATCCAAAGCGTGGAGTGAGACCACAGAAATGGACCATTGGTCCGTCGCTAGTCCGGGGATGGGAAGCGTGCGGACAAAATCTGTTTGGTTCCTCCATTCCATCCCGTTCCCGCCAATCCAGACCTTCTCAAGAAAAAATCGGCAAAGACCGGGTGCTCGCAGCCGCATTTCGACATTCCGCGGGCTTGACATCCAAATTCCCATCACATCAAAATATCGGCACATATATGAAGTACTAAATGTAGATGAAATCAAAAACTAATTGCACGGTTTTATTGTACTCTACGAGAGGAACATTTTGCCCCTAATTAATCAATTTTTGAATAATTTTTACACGTACAAACGAAACGCTACAGTAGAGCATGCACTCCAAAAAACCCAAAATTGACTCCCAAATTCAGGAACTAACAAGGCTTTGGCCTCTCAAGTCTCAACAACTTGTTCTCAGGATATCCGCACTCGTCATACTCCAAACACATCCCCTAAAAGAAATATTTCGTTCTGATTATCAAGATTTTACAGTACAGTTTCTCCACACTCGTCCCCTATATTACAGACTCTATACCAACTACTCGTTGTAGGATCCACGCGTCATGCTCTTTCTTTTTCTCTCTCCCTCCCCACCTACCCGGCGCCCACCAACTTCCTGCTGCCTCTGCGCCTCTCCCCACGCCACGTACGCGTAGCGCACGCCCTCCCGGACCCTGCATTTGGCGTCTGCGCGCGCCTCGCCTTCCGCCGGTGCAGCGCAAAAAAAATATGCTGGTACTGCCGTTCGCTTTCCCGCACGCCACTGCGAACAGCCTCAACCGGAGGGGCTCACTCCTTCTAGAATTGCTGTCGTCACTGCGTTTCGAAGTTCAGGCTTCCCAACCGGAGCGGAGCCAGAAATGGTCTTGGATCCGGGCTGCTGTATTGCTCCAACGAAAACGAGATTGATACAAGCGTGAACACACGCTAGGTTTGAATTTTAGAATCTCCCCGCTTGTTTTGAAATGTAGATTTTCCACCAAATTTCAAATATATATTTTGTGCCAATTTTATTTTATGCTAATTACAAAATCATACTTGCATCCCATTTAAATCAATTATTGTTGTCATTATTAATTAGTTTAATTTCATAAATACAAATTAATTTCCACTAATATATAATCATATATACATCAACAAACATAAATTTTGTATATTTATTTGAAGTAATTACTCTGAATCAAATCTAATTTTACAATATTCCACTAACATTACAATAGAAATATTATTGTCTTCAAAAGAGACTAGTGGCACAAATGAGAAGCTCTCTACACTTGTCGGCTGCCAGTGCACTCTCAGGACTGTAGAATCTCTCTTTCTCATGACAAATTTCGCGTTGGATGAACCTAGACATATCGCATAAATTTGATCAATTTGTTCGTCCTCTAGTCTTGAGTCATGATGTGCGATCTCCGACATCTAAAATAAAAAATTATATGAACAAAGAAGGATCAGTATTAATTAGATTCCTCGTTGGTTCCGTGCTTCCCGTTATTTCTAAGGAACTCGCAAACGTAATATCCATATAGTACATTGTCGGTAGGTTGCTTATGACACTACAAAAGATAGTCTTAATTAGTAAAGTGTTAATTATGTACGTATATCATATTGAATGCTCGTATCATAGTAAAGCACTTACCCATCTGTGATATGTTATCTCCAAATGGTCAGATCGTGTTGGAAGATGGGGGCCTCCTTTGTGCATGCTAAACTTGTAAGCACCGGTCAAAACATGTATGAAAGGTTAGTAAATGTAGCATTTGTACTAACACATTTATTTTATATACATCATCATAAGAGCAGTTATTACACTTACTTGTGTATAATTTATATGAATACTTCATAACTATCTGGAAGGTAGTCGGTTGAGTCGAGGACAATCGCAAGGCCCTTCTTCGGCATGATCATAAATAAAATAAAGTGGTCGCTACAAAATATGAATGCATAAAATGAAGTTATTTATTGGCATTATAGTTATTGGTATAAAATGAAGTGGCCGCACAAAGAACTTACTTAAAACAATAGGGAGTCATGATGCAATCCTTGTCAGGTTGCAGCCTTTTCTGCATCTCAGCTGGATTTGAATTATCAAACTCTAATTCCTCTTGGGAGAACATGGCATTAATCCAATCATCCCAAGTAGGGTCATGTGGCGATGATTCCTTATGGACTTGGGGCGATGATGCCCTAGGCGGCTCTTCGATCAATGGCGATAGTGCTTGTCTATGTGATGGATTACTTTGAGGTTCAACGGTAAGCATGATATCTCGTCGATGCCATAGGATGAAATGGTTGATCGCATCTTCAAGAAGCTGGATACCATCCTCAGTGGGGATATCTAACTCATCGTTCTTATCCTTTTCCTCTACCAATACCACTTGTACCTTGGCATATTTCGTAGGAATCGGGGAACAATGCAATGTGTGACCCGATATTGCCATGTCTGTTGCAACATCACGAAACTTGTTCAAGTTACACCATACGACTCAACTAGCTTGCAGGGTATGTCCACCTGGATATCGTCAGTGGAATATCTCTTTGTTGCAGTAGAGCCAACACTGCTCGGATTAGGAGCTATCACGGGCTATTGCAACATCATGGTTGGTATCTGTTGCCACGCTTCCTCTAATAATGATGGACCAGCCATGTGTAAGTTGTGTGTGTTGTGAAGCAATTCCACAAAAGATTGCACGACAATTTCTTTCATCTTCGCTTCTGTGAACAGGGCCTTCTTGTAACTGTCACGCTTCTTATAGCTTTCTATGTCCTTCTCGAAACATTTACACCAAGAGGCTGTTGAAGATAGCCCTCGAACACGGCCATTGTGCTCCAACTTTCCTTTGGCCTCAGTAAACTGGTCTTCCCCCAATCGGGCTTGAACATACCCAGCCTTTGATCCCGTGCAATTTTTATAAGCCTTTGAGGAATCTCAGTGGTCTTTGGATTTCTGAATGTAACCCCTTTAGAGGTTCTGATAGGGCATCGAGTTAGGGCCCAATCCCTGCTACGCTCGTCCAAGCCTACGAGTACGTCTGGTAAACCAGCACGTTTCAATTCTTCCACCTCTTCCCTCCATTTAGGGATCTTGTTTGCATACCCACTACAGGAACTTGTACATCGCTAGCCGTCGAAGAGGATTGTGGAGGCCTTGGGGGTCTCGAGCGCAGTGGACTCACTTCCAGAGGGGCCCTTGACTCAGGAGTCTGCCCTGGCACTTGGGTTGTCTTCTTCTCTATTCCCACTAGCTGAGGAGCTTGCTCCTTCACTAGCGGCGGAGGTGCCCTGTCGCTGCCTCTTGGTGGCCGACTTGTCCATGATAGGTTCCCCGCGGCAGACTGGAGCCAACCTCTTCCTTGTCAGCCTGGCCTCTTGTGAAGCTTGTCCACTAGTCGCCCTTGACTCAGACATCTTCCGGGCTGTTTGTTCCAGCAATGTGGTAGGTTGTTCCTGTGATTCAGGCACGGCACCTGGCTCGTCATCAACAAGGATGTCCACATCATCTGACTCCATTTCTCCTCCTGTAGGACCGCAGTCGAGCCAGCAACAGCCTCTTCCGCCGACAGGTGCTTCTGGGGACAATTTGGGTCGGTCGAAAAAGGTGCTGGGCAGAAAAACTAGTTTGTGACCTCCTGCATAATAGTCAAACATATGAGACCACACATTCAGGTGCCAAATACAAAGACTACGATGAAAAAAGAGGCATCATATGCACAACCGTATCGGGTTCGGTGGATGGTTCAAGGCAAAACCCCATGGAGCACCAACGTTGGTCACATCACCCTACATTAAACCACCGACCCTGTCAATCAGTTCCTACTCATGGACTTTCCTATGCTACTCCCGGATTGAATCCTCACATCCAGAAAGCTCATAAGCTCGATGCACTCGGTCTTTGATTGATTGTATCAACCGAGTGCAAAATGACAACATCACCGCGGCAGCTGTCTGATCTGCCTCTTTCAGCCTAACTATTTCATCAAGTAGCAAGTTGACGTCCTCCATCTCAGAGTATGTCGGCATCTCTCTCCACTTCTCATTCTCTACATGGGGGAACCCGGTCCTAGGCGGCAAGGTGGGAGGATGGTTTCCTATGTAGAACCAGTCCGACCTCCAGAACTTGTTGGTGTCATTTAGCTCAAGATTGAAGTACTTCCTAGCAACCCCAGCCCTAAGTGCAAACCTGGCACCACCAACTACTCGAGGGGGATGTTGGCGGTCGTTACAACACGTTTTTGACCACCAATACTCGGGAATAAAAGAGCTTATATGTGACATTCCATGCACTTAGGTTTATATCTATTAAAGTTCCACAAGTTTTGGTGTGTATCACTTGTGCAGGTACAATAAAGAGGAATATGTGCTATAGGGGTCGGAATTGACCGATTCGACCGAACGACACGATTCGGCCGGTTACCGCCCTTAGCCGTACACGATGCGAAGCAGTGACTAGGCATGACACGTGGACCACCACCATGTCACCTCTGGGCCAAACCAACACGAAGTTCATCAAAAGAAGGCAGCCCAGAGCAACCCAGAAGGAGAGGCGGTGCAGGTGGGCAGCCCGGGACCAGAAGCCCAGTTCGGCCGAACTGAGGGCCTTCGACCGAACCGTCCCCAAGCACCAAACCAACCCTAGGCTGCAATCCTAGGCATCTAGAGTAGAGGCGGTGCATCCTGTGGTTCAACCAAACCTAGAGCATTCGGCCGAACCGACCTCTGACCGCCTCCGGCTGCCTTGGCGGTTACCCAAGCTCAACTGCCATAAGCCGCTATAAATACAGGTGTCCAAGCCCCGGTTCAACACACACTGAAGCCAAGGAGCTCATTTCCACTTTGTTCTAGTATAGTTAGGATAGTTTAGTTGGGAGTTAGAGTTGAGTCAAGCTGTGCCTCGGAGGTTCCGGAGTCGTCTTCAGAAGCTCTGGTATTAGCTCTTGTATCCCTTCCATTTCTTTTGAAGACTGAGTTATTAATATAATTATCTTTATCATCTTGTCTGAGTTATTTATACCTTACCTCTACTTTATTCTAGTTGCAAGTATTTCGTGTTTAGACTATAGTGAGTTGTAGTTCTAGTTGTTCTTGTTATTGTTTAAGTCTTTGTCTTGACTGGTTCTTCGATCCTGCTTAGTAGTCGAGGTGAATTGTCACCCAGAGTATTGACGGGGTTGCTTGCTCTTGCTAGCAGAGTAAGTAGTTGTTGGGTAGTGTAGGTGTGGTACCTAGACTAGACAATAGCCTTAGTTTGTCCCCGTTGCAATGGAGGTGGTAGCAATTAGGTGGTGACAGCCCTATAAGGCCTATGTAGTCCATCACGTTAGTCCCGGCCTGCAGGAGCCTCCAGTGGTTATTGACAACACCCCTTCTCATCCCTTTCCGTGTGTTGTGGGTTCCGCTTTCTGACGTTAAGACAATAGAGTTAGCCTTGACCTCTTAGAACTGCTCTCTCAACTCCTGTATCTCTCGACCCGAGTAACCCAGATAGATAAAGTACCCAGGAAATCTCTATCTCTTCTCGTTGTCCTCCCAGCTAGCTGATCCTTCTATCATCTATCTTAGTCCCCTTGAGCTGTGTGTCATGGTATAGCCATTCCTATCCTTTACCGTTATCCCCCGTCTTGTTAGTAGTGTGCCCTTCTTTGATAGTCTCAAATATTTGTTTGCTAGTACTCTTGCCATAAGCTTCCCTACAAAAATATAAATTACGATACCTCAGATTACTCCCTCGTGAAGTGCTACAATGGTAATTCTGTGCGCTTGCAGAATATTCATTTATTTTACTAAGCCATAAGAAAAACCACTAAAACACTCCTTACTCCAGTACCGTGATTCATAATCCTGATATTGGATCGTAAGAAGTGCCAACAAGCATTTCTGGCGCCGTTGCCGGGGAAGCAATTCGCTAGATACTTTCAAACTTTTATCTCGAGCTATCATAGTTGAGTATACCGCTACTCAAGCGGGTTTATCCTTGTCTGTTTCGTTGGTCTTGTGAAGCAGAGCAGTGCATGACTGGTTTCCAACTACAGTCAAACTTCCAAAAAAATCCTGAGTCTCTTGTAAGGAAAGTGCGACCTCGTGTTGTATCTCCTTAGAAGCAGCTCATTTCGACGAGCCCAGTCCTTCCCGTCGTTGACCCGGCTTCATCGAGGATGGCAAGCAAGATGATCCGCGAGTTCTCTGCTCCATCGAGCGAGAACGTGCGAGTCGAACCAGCTCCGCCAATCGGAGATGGCAACTTCGAGCTCAAGCCAACCCTCATCAACATGGTGTAGGCTAGCCCATTCTGCGGCAAGCTACACGAGGATGACAACGCACATCTTCATCATTTCTTGGAGATCTGCAACGCCTTCACCATACGTGGGGTAAGTATCAATGTTGTTCACCTTCGTTTATTCATCTTCTCATTATTAGGCAAAGCAAAACAATGGTTTTATGCTACTCGCGAAGCTATAGATTCATGGGATAAGTGCACTAGCGCATTTTTGCTGAAATTCTTTCGGGTTGAGAAAACCAACGCCCTCCGGAACAAAATAGCTAGCTTTCAACAATTAAAAGATGAAACAGTCTCGGAGGCATGGGAACGCCTTCAAGACTATAACCTTGCTTGTCCTCACCATGGTATGCAAAATTGGTTCATCATCCAAACCTTTTACCACAGGCTTAAGAGCTCTTCCCGCGAGTATTTGGATCCTGCTGCTGGAGGTGCCTTCTTCTCGCTAGAGGAGAGCCGAGCAAAGGCCCTCATCGAGAAGATGGTTGAGAATCAGGGTTGAACCGATGATCGTGCCTACCATGAACCCGAGGAGTTCACCAGGTTGATGCCCTGGACATGCTCGCTGCCAAGATGGACCTCCTGATGAAGAAGCTGGAGGCCCTTGCTCAAGAAACGGTGCAAGCCACGGATGCTCGCATGATGTGCAAGGTCTGTGGCAATGCCGGCCATTCGCGGAATGATTGCCCCGAAACGTGAGAAGATGCCCACTACATCAACAACTCCAACAACAACGGGTACCGTCCGAACAACTACGACAACCAATGCTGGAATTCACACCCAAACCTCCCGTTCAAGAGGCCTCAATAAGGTAACAATCTCAATTCCAGCAATTTCAATAATCAGCCGTCACTTAGAGATCTTGTGCTAGGCCAGGGAAAATCAACAAAAACTTTAGTAAAAATATTGCTAATAACGACAAAATCCTGGAAACCATAGACTCAAGATTGGATTGATTCTCTTCTGCTATGAAAAGTCAACTGAGCTTTAACAAAATGATAGAAAATCAAGTTGTTCAGTTGGTTGCCGCTGTTCCTGTTGCCGAATCAGGGAAGATCCCGGGGCAACCCAAACCTTCCATTGAAACAGTTAAGGCTGTTACTAGGTGAAGTCTCATATGTCTAAGTACAAATTCCATGAGGGACGTACCTGCCAAGAGCTGCCAGGAAAGCCATCACCAAGACTCCTCCGGAAAGGAAGGAAGATCCCGGAGTGTCCATCATTCGGTGCGCGATCTGGAATCATCACATCGATGATGCACTCTATAATCTGGGAGCCAGCGTAAACATCATGTCCAAAGTACTATTTCAGAAACTATGCTATTCCAGTTTGTCTCCTACAAATGCCCAGGTACAACTTGTGGACTCGATAATCCGCTACCCCGAGGGAGTGATCGAGAATGTGCCAGTCCGAATCTGGGGACGCTACGTCCCTACGGACTTCGTTGTCCTTGACACGGGGAGCGATTATTCATTTCCCCTTGTGTTGGGCCGGCCATTCTTGAACACCTCTCGAGCTAGAATTGACATGGATACGAGAGAAATCTTTTTCTGTATCAATGGAATGCCGCTCTCCTTCAAGTTTTTACCACAGGAGGAGCATAAAGTTAAAACCTCTCACACTGGAGCAGAAAAGCACTGGGTGTTTCCTAAAAGCAGTCCTAAGTGGAGAGCAATTTGATTGGGATGAGATGACAAGACCGATGAGCAGAGAAGAGATGGACCTCCTCGTAAAGAAATACGAGGAGGAAGAGGCCCTTTGGAATTCACCTGAGGAGCCGATTCCACCGCCACCGACACCAAAGAAAATCAAGAAGGTGTGGCGAAAGAAGGCTGCATCATCCAAACCACCTACTCCGGGATCGGACGGTGACAAAATTCACTAAAAACAGGAGGAGTCCCGCTCGCGGACTTTAAACACGAGCTCTCGTCGCGAGAAAAACCGGTATGTATCTCATGTTTCCCTTCCAAATTTTTAATTTCCATCATTGCATTTGCATGTTTCCCTTTCCAAAATAAATGAACCATTTGTCAAATTAATTTGAAAGAGAGTAGAAAATTACAAGAATTGTAAAAATAAATGGAGAGCATGCTGAATTTTATTTGAATTGGGTACATTTTGCAATTCCCATCAATTTTACCCTTTTTCAAAGTGTTCCATTTATTTCTTGTCATCACCAACCACCACAAAACATGACAGCATGGAAGTGACTCCACTAATGTACACATTGGTCATGTCAAAATGAGCATCTTACCCACTAAACTCCACCAAAGTGCCCATACCCTAGTGTTGACTGCATCAACTTTGCGTGGAATTGAAGCAAGGTGGGTGCTGCATTCACATGGAGTGCCCAGGCCACAAAGCCTGGTTCGGCCGAACCAGGGGCCTGCCCCCTTTGCCTATAAATGTTGCCCATGTTGCTTGAGAGTTCCTTGCCCTATTCAGTTGTGTGATCGTCCACACCTGAAGCTCTCTCTCCCTCTCATTTCTTACTCAAGTTGGTTCTCTTGCATTGAAAAAAAAGAAGAAGAAAAACACAAAAAAAAATTCCCTTTGTTTGATCTTTGTGCTGCTAGTTGAACGTGTTTATGGTGGTTTCTGACACCCACAAGAACGACTAACCTTTTCTGGAGGTTTTTCATCCCCGCAAGAACGACTGACCCTCGAGCGACTGACTTGCTTTACTTGTGCTAACCCCATATTTCCAGTCCTTCGAGTATTCATTGAGCTAACCTTTTGCAGGAAGCATGTTGAGGTTCTTCTCCTCGTTTCGACGCTCCGCCCGACTGAACAAGCGTTCGGGCGAGGATGATGCTCGGAGTTCACCAGCATCGTCCCGTGGCTCGAGCCGAGTGGAGGTGGACGAGCCAGGAGCGGCCAGTTTGGGCAGAGGCTCTGCCTCACACCCAGATCGGCAACTCCTGAGCGAGGACGACATCATCCTCTGGATGGACCGGGAGCGTGAAGCCTTCAACATGCTACGCCTGAAGATGTTCGAGCTCACCCGTGTCTACGAGCATGACCTGCTCGTAAGAACGGGGATGATCGAGGAATTCCCAGAAGTGTTCGAAGCCGTTGGCTGGAACAACTTCTGGCGCGTTGACGAATCAGGTTCGTATCTCCTTACCCTCGAGTTTCTTTCAACGCTTTCATCTGAAAGGGAGGGTATTTGCTTTCGGTTTTTCAACCAAGAGTATTTCTACTCTTGGAGGGATTGGAGTGTGGCTCTAGATTTTGATCACCGATGTTCTTTAGAGCCCACTAAAGCTTTGAGAAGGTTCAGTCGAGATAGTTTTTGGCATAAGATTTCTGGGAATACTAGTTGTATGGCTCCCCGTACCAACAACATCCATAACCCCACCTTGTGTTTCATGCATTGGTGGTTGGCTATGATAGTGTTTCCATGATCTGACTTGTGTCCAGTTAATACAGTTGTGTTGCGTCTGCTTTATGCTATGGTTAAGCAAGTTGTTGTTTCACCTGTTCAAGACATGGTTGCCCATTGGTTGTCATATCCCTCTCGTGTAGGTAGTATGGCGGTGACTTCTCTAGTCACTCGCTTTGCTACCCGGCTTGGCATTCTCGAAGGCACCCAACTGAATTACATTGAGACAGCACACCCCGTTGTAGATGCCGAGCAGTTTATGCAAGGCCACATGATATGACGGGTGTTTGACAGGAACTTAGTCATAATTTATCACGGCTATACAATTGAAGTCCCCCTGCCTTGTGCAGAGCTTACGTTGTATGGTGCTCGGAAACTGACCCTTCAATTGAGTTCCGGTGTGGATGACTCTCCTCCTCGGAGAGAGCCAGCCCGACACAGTGTTGCAGGCACAGGGCCAGTTACCCGAGGGTGAGCCAGGCGAGATGCTGGGCTCGCTACCTCCCAGGAGACGCAAGTTCACCATCGCAGTCGCTGGGATTACGCTTAGAGTACGGACTCTGAGTATTCCCAAGGATGGTACGAAGGGGCATATGACAGTACGTACCAGCCTTACTACCCTGGGCACTCTCATTCCGCACGCTTCACCATGCCAAGCGGTGTGCTGGATTACTACTCGGGTCGGGAGCTGTCTTACATCTCTGATCGAGTCGACGTCCTCGACGACCGTACCCACAACATCGAGAGCACACTGGCACATCATTCTCAGTACCACCAAGAGAATAGCGGTGTGCTGGATTCCCTGAGGTATGACACCCAACAACAGACGGACCAGATGACTAAATTCTTCTCGAGGTTTTAGCCCTACCAGTGACGGAAAGACCCAAGCTTGGGGGAGAACCCCCATCAGGTATGTCTCACGTTCCCATCAGCACTTTGATTTCGCATTTGCCATTTCCCTTTCTATTTCCCCTCCAATTTTATTTCCATCTAAAAAAATGAAAACACCAAAAATATTTTCTTTGAATAAAATTAACTCCCAACTATGCATGGAATGAACCATATGCCTCTCGCTTTGGAAATGATGACTAGTTGCTCTATCATTAATCTTGCAAGTGCTTTGTCTGAACTAGTTGCTAAATAGTACTTGAGTTAATTGACATGAGTAAAAATGAACCTGAAAACCTCGTGGGAGCACATGCTTTATTCCAAGTCTAAAGTTGTTGGGAGGAATGATATAGTGATATTGTGGTTAAGTTCTGCTTTTGCTCTTAGTATGGTGAAAATCTTGAATGCTTTTTGCTTTCAAAAATAAAATAAAGTTCCTCATTGGTTCAGAACTCCTACGAAAGCCATATATTAAGCTTAGTTGAAAACCTTCTACACATATGCTGCTTGTTATCTTAGTGAGATTTGTCAAATTATTGTGACCATTGTGAGGAACCTTTCATGCTTTCAAGATCGAGATTAACATACACACCACTTCTAAATTGCAATTCCTACACTAGGAGTTAGCAAATTTTGCCATTATCCATCCATAAAATAAATGCTCCATGTTCTATTATTCCCTCTCTATCCTTAAAAAGAGGCATGGGCTATGCAAAAAGAAAAAGAAAGAAAAGCATGCTAAGTAGCATGGCAAAAAGAAAAGAAAAATGAGAAAAAGAAAAGCATGACAAAATGGCATGGCAAAAATATGAAGAAAAAGAAAAAGAGATAGTCCATGTTCTCAAAAATAAATCAAGGAGAGGAAGAATCATCCCAATGAGTTCCACCATATTCCACTTCACATATTCCACACACTTACACTTCTCGATCTAAATGTATGATTTGATCCTCCTAAGGTGCGGACTTTGACTTAGCAAAATATAAGATGCAAGTATGCATCCATCCATTGTCCCTCAGCCACACAAAAGCTTTATTAGATTTAGGATGAAAGAAGGCACAAGCCTTTGGTGAGGATTCAAAAACCACTCGAGTGATTGAGTGTGCCAATTGAAGAACAAATTTAAATTTTCAAAAATTGTGGGCAACTTCGAGATGGGATCCTGAAAAGAGTAGGAGTGGAATAAAACTGAATCAAACTGTTCAACCTTTCAACCGCCCAAGACAAGGAGATGACTATACGCCCCACAGGTAAAATGGTGAGTTAATACTTTGCCGATGATTCGAGTATTTCAGAGCACTAGTTGTTTATACAGATTGCCTGCAAGATACTAACATTGTAGCAACTCCTGATCCACCGAGCCTAAGTTTTTATCTTTTCTCGAGGACGAGCAAAGATCTAAGCTTGGGGGAGCTTGTTGGCGGTTGTTACAGCACATTTTCGACCACCAATATTTGGGAATAAAATAGGTTATGTGTGTCATTCTATGCACTTAGGTTTATATCTAATAAAGTTCCACGAGTTTTGGTGTGTATCACTTGTGCAAGTACAATAACGAGAAATACGTGCTATAGCGGTCGGAAGTTCATCAAAAGAAGGCAGCCTAGAGCAACCCAGAAGGAGAGGCGGTACAAGGGGGCGGCCCGGGGCCAGAAGCCCAGTTCGGCCAAACTGAGGGCCTTCAGCGGAACCGCCCCCAAGCACCAAACCGACCCTAGGCTGCAATCCTAGGCGTCCAGAGCAGAGGCGGTGCTTCCCGTGGTTCGACCGAACCCTGGCAGTTTGGCCAAACCCGGAGCATTCGGCCGAACCCGAAGCATTCGGCCGAACCAACCTCTGACCGCCTCTGGCTGCCTTGGCGGTTACCCAAGCTCAACTGCCATGAGTCACTACAAATACAAGTGTCCAAGCCCCCGTTCAACACACACTCTTGAGTCCCCTTGAGCTGTGTGTCATGGTATAACCACTCCTATCCTTCACCGTTATCCCCCGTCTTGTTAGTAGTCTGCCCTTCTCTGATAGTCTTGAATATCTGTTTGCTAGTACTCTTGCCATAAGCTTTCTTGTGAAAATGTAAATTACGATACATCGGATTACTCTCTGGTGAATTGCTACAACGGTAATTCTGTATGTTTGTAGAATATTCATTTATTTTACTAAGCCATAAGAAAAACCACTGAAACACTCCTTACTCCAGTATCGGGATTCACAATCCTGATATTGGATCGTAAGAAGTGCCAACAAGCATTGCTCACACTCGGGGGCTAGGCGCTTTGTTTACACTCAGTGCGTCCCTATGACCCTACGAGCCCTCATGCTCGGGGGCTGGGCCTTTAATTTTTACTCGGCGTGTCCTTGTGACCCTGTCAGCCCGTATGCTTAGGTGTTGGGCACTTAGTTTTCACTCGGCGTGTCCGTGTGACCCGCAACCCTCACGCTCGGGGGCTGGGCGCTCAGTTTTCACTTGGCGTGTCCCTGTGACCCTGCCAGCCCTCACGCTCAAGGACTGGGCGCTCAGTTTTCACTTGACATGTCCCTGAGACCCTGTCAGCCCTCACGCTCAGGGGTTGGGCGCTTAGTTTTCACTCAGCATAGCCCTGAGACCCTGCCAGCCCTCACGCTCGGGGGCTAGGCACTCAGTTTTTACTCGGCGTGTCCCTGAGACCCTTCTAGCCCTCACGCTCGGGGGCTAGGCGCTCAGTTTTTACTTGGTGTCTGTTGACACTTCTTACGATCCAATATCAGGATTGTGAATCCAGGTACTGGGGTATTTAGCGTTTTAGTGGTTTTTCTTATGGCTCAGTAAAATCTATAAATATTCTGCAAGTGCACAGAATTACCATTGTAGCACTTCACCAGGGAGTAATCCGAGGTATCGTAATTTATATTTCCGCAGGGAAGCTTATGGCAAGAGTACTAGCAAACAAGTATTCGAGACTATCAGAGAAGGGTACACGACTAGCAAGACAGGGGATAACGGTATTGGATAGGAATGTATATACCGTGACACACAGCTCAAGGTCGGCTCAGATAGGAAAGAGAAGTAGATAGTTGGGAGGACAACGAGAAGAGATAGAGGATTTCTAGGTACATTATCCGTCTATGTCACTCGGGTTTAGAGATACAATGGCTGAAGAGCCAGCACTCAGAGATCAGGGTTAACTCTAATGTCTTAGCTTCGGAACAATAGAACCTATGACACGCAGAAAGGGATGAGAAGGGGTGCCACCAATCCTACACTCTGGAATCCTACAGGCCGAGATGAACGTGATGGACTACGTAGGTCGTATAGGGCTGTCACCACCTAACGACTACCACATCCGTAGACTCAGGGGGCAAACTAAGGCTACTGTCTAGTCTAGAAACCACTTCTACACTAGTCAACAACTACTTACTCCACTAGCAAAAGCAAGCAACCTTGTCAATACCCCAGTGACAATTCACCACAAGTATTGAGCAGGATCGAAGAACCAGCTAAGACAAAGACTTAAACGAGATCTAGAAGCACTAGAGCTACAACTAACTATAGTCTAAACATGAAATAGCGCAACTAAAATAAAGTAGAAGCAACTATAAATGACAAGACAAGATGATAAAGATAACTATATATTGATAACTCAAAGTCTACAAAAGGAAAGGAAAAGATACAAGAGCTTATACCAGAGCTTCTGAAGACGACTCCGGAACCTCCGAGGCACAGCTCGACTCAACTCTAACTCCCAGACTAACTATATATCCTAACTCTACTAGAAAGAAGTGGAAAATGAGCTCCTTGGCTTGAGTGTGTGTTGATACAAGTGAAATACTCCTCTATTTATAGCTTGAGCACATCGGTGGAGATGGAGTGGCAGCCAAGGGAGTGGGAGGCGGTGGCCCGACCAGTTCGGCCGAATTGAGGGGATTCGGGCGAACTGACCAGTTCGGCCGAACCCCCTGGTTCGGCCGAACCATCAGATCCACCGCGTTGGATGCTGGATGGCTTGGATGCACTGGGAGGCGGTGCTGGCTTGGGGGCGGTTCGGCCGAACCGCCTATGTTCGGCCGAACTGGGCTTTCAGCCCAGCAGCGTCCCCTTGCACCGCCTCTCACTCCTGGACCTCTTGGGCTGCTTGTTTCTGATGTTCTTCTTGTTTATTTGGCCCAGGGATAATGTGGTGGTGGTCCACGTGTCATGCACGGTCATTGCTTGGTCATCACTGATGTGGACGGCCTCCCGGTGGTGCTTTATATCATTTATGGCTAAGGGGGGTAACCGGCCGAATCATGTCGTTCGGCCGAATTGGGCAATTTCGACCCCTATAGCACGTATTTCTTGTTATTGTACCTGCACAAGTGAAACACACCAAAACTTGCGGAACTTTATTGGAAATAGGTGAAGCGCCCGTGCGTTGCTACGAGGCAATAAAATACTTGAAAAAATTAACATAATCAAACCGAATAGAAGTTTATTCAGAATTGCATTTCCAAAATCGCATTACATCATTCAGATCAATAATGTGGTAGTGTTTGGTTCCAAAATTGTAACATAATAAATGGTAATGGTAATAGAAAGCAGCGTTAATGGAATTCAAGGAAGGGAATACACGTTTCGTTTTGTTCATCTCTGTAATGGCTTCTGATTCACGACCTCCTCCTTTCCATGGCGCGCTCAAGGTGGGTGCCGACCGGAGCTAGCGCTGCAGCTTTGCTTCGCCCAATCGCAGCTTGCTCCGTGACAGCTGCAAGGTCATTGATTCCGCCCGTGAATCCGTGATGCAATGTCTATTGTAAGGTCATTGATTCCGCCCGTGAATCCATGATGCAATGTCTGTTCCACACCGCTCGGTTGCAGGGACAGATTGATTGCTTGTCTCGCCATGGATGAGTAGGACTGTATGAGATGGCTGTTTGGTTGCCTCCAAATCTTCGCATCAGAAGCAGACCTCGAATCCTCAGGCTTCAAACATACGCGAAAAATATGCACGAGATCTGATCACACACGATTCATTACCTTCTAGATTTGAATCCAATCTCTTCTTCCTCTAGAGCCGAATGCAATCTTTCCTTCGATCTGTGTTGTCTTGTTCTGCCGGAGGCGATGTAGCAGCGGAAGGAGCAGCGAAGATGGGGGCGAAAACAAGGGAAAAGAGAATTATATATGTCTGTACCTAAGAAAGGACAGAGTTTACAAGGAAATGGAAAAATGCAATAACAAGCCTTGATAGAACTAATTGTCAAGGAAAATAATTAAAAATATTAATTCCCCCAACAATAATTGCAAACTCTTATATGGGACCTTCCAGCATTGCTTCTGACAACCCAATTGTACTATACTTCTATCGATATAGTCAGCAGTATCAACATAGAAAGATGAGATTTTGTTCTTTCAGGAATGAAAACAGAAGCTAGCGGAGAGATCCTGCACCTAACTTGTTCCTAACAAAGAGTAAAAAAAATTCATTTTGACAGTACCCTGCACCTACTTGTGCCGGGTTGCCCATTCACGTGTTTTCACCAACAAGAAAACTGAAACTGTTATGCTCATGCATATCGATGCTACTTTAGAGTAATGATCCACTTAAAAAAAAAGTAAAAGCTTAAACATATTCCTAGGTATTCTATATGAACAAACAAAATAAACATATGCAACTGAAACCAAACCTGATGTGTGGTCTTACATGGTTCTTTTTCTTGCCTGACAGTCGGCCACCCTCCATCATTTGTCCTTTTTCCTTCCTAAAAATATTCCAAATGATAAACTTCGGCAGAGGTTATGCTAATGTATAGATAGTTTGAGCACAACAAATCAAAAAAGGAGAATCAGAACCTTAAGAAGCAGTTGTGGTGAAGTAATCTTGGACTAACTGATCTGGAGTGACAACCAAATTATGCCCGACATGACAAAAACTTTAGTAGCAAATGAAATCAACCAATGAATCATAAGGGCAACTATTAACTTGCATTGATGTAGCTAATGACATAGAGTCAAGATTTCTTAAACCTCATCAGACAATAAGACTTTCAGTTTTTGCATGCTAGTTGGAAATATGACGATTGAATTTCTATTCACCTTTCTACTATATATATGCTAGTTGGAGGTTGTTTTAAGAGCGTTTTCTTCCTGTTGGAACTTTAGGTTCAACTTTGTAATAATGAACAGCTATATGTATCGATTGATACAGAGGCTGGAATATTAATACATATTCCCTTTTCTAAAAAAATTAGAAGCTATGAATTTTATATAGTCCATCTGCAGAGTTAAACAAATTAAAATTCATTTGATTTCGTATCTTGCATTGCTTACAAAATTTAATTATTATTTCCTCTGACCAGTAGTAGTAACTTGTCTTTCATATATAGTTCAGAAACTATCATGATTTAAGAAACACTGATTACTGACCAGTCACGAAACAGTCAGCAAGAAATCCCAAATACTTTTTCTATCCTTGTATATGCCCGCATTCTTCAGCCCATAAAGTTGCAAATCTGGGCTGAGACAAGCTGCGGAAGGGTGCTTTATGCACATTTGTCACAATCTCCATGTCAACCCTCTCAAGCATGTAGACAATCTCAGTAAATGGTGCGCAGACTTCAGGGCTGGCATCCCTATAGCGAGTCATAATGTGAGTTAGAGAAAGCATGCAATCTTAAGTGATTACTTACAACAGCAAAAGCTGCCTGAACAGCTGTCATGTCTTTGAAAGGAAGCATGCTGGTTATAAGTTTCCACAAACAATCCCAAAAGTATAGGCATCAACATTATGATCATAGGGCCTGTGCTGGATCATTTCCATGCCAATAAAAAAACGGGGCCAAACACCAACTCAGTTACTATATACACACAGTATAACACTGAATTGTTGTTAAAAAAAATGCAAATTACAGAAGCAACAGTCTGCTAGTGAGGCAATGGTAAGTTGAACACTCGTCTTCCATTTCTTTTTGTAAGCAAAAACATATAGACAATGCATACAAAAGGAAACATCTTTTCGCTATTTTTATTGTTAGCATAGTCACTTGTTACCCCTCCCCCGATGTGGGCGAAATAGATGCAAGTGTGCACCATCAACAACAGTTTAGTACCAAGATAAATCACTCTGTGCAGCCAAAAGATTGAAATTGGGCACAGTGGTCCCACCAATTGAATAGCTCTAAAGTTTGTATGACCACTGTGTCATGTGTAAGCATGCGAGTCAATCCTGCATACATGATTCAATTAATTGGATATGCAACAGTATACAGATAAACTAATGAAAACTGGACAATATTGCATAATTGATAGCTCACTCATTCTCAAGTGATCCAGGAGGATGCTGCGCAGCACATATAGTTGAGTGCTTGAGTTTTTCAAGTAAATTATGTAAAGTTGGATGTACAGTCGGTGAGACTATCCAAGTGAACACGTCACGAATTGTAGTGGGCGACTATTTGATGTAACACAAAATTGATCTGCAGTATTGTTTTAGAGAAAAGCCCTGGCAACTTATGAGCTATGCAAGATTGTGTTTGGAAATAGATAAAATGACAGACATCACAGATACATAGATACCAACTAAATTCCCGATAGGGAGAGTCTTCAGTAAGTGAAATTTTGTAACTTACAGTGCCATCCAGCGGTAGGTTCCTGTCTCTGGTGTTATCCCTTCAGAACACCAAAGTCAGCAATCTTAATGGATGCTGCAATCCTAAGGTTACATGGGTGCTCGGACGGTCGGGTATGGGGTGGGCAGCACGGACAGTCAAGAGCGATGGGGCAGGCGGACCTCTGGGGATCGGTAAGGCCACTGCGGCGTCGTGTCCCCCGCCTTCTGCGCCGCCGCCGCCGCTACTCCGCCATGGGTGTGTTGGTCAAGGATGGCGGCAATGGGTGAGGTGCTTGGGTTGACCGAGGCAAGAATGACATGGACGGGGAGCAGAGGGGCAGCGGCGCAGCCGGAGATGGAGATGGAGCGGCGGCGGTGGCGCGGACGGCGCCGCGGCGGCACCTGAACGAGGGCGAGGGTGTGATTGCGGCGGCACATGGAGAGGGCGAGGGCGGGGACAGAGCGCTGGCGCGGGCAGAGTGCGACGGGCGGCGAGATGACGGGGCCGGGCGAGATGACGGGGGTTTGGCCTCGCGATGTGAAGTTTTAATGCGGAGAGGAGGGACGGTTCGAGAGGGCGTGGGATCGTGGGGCGGGGATCGCGGAGGGGGAGCGGGGGATCGTGGGCACGGGAGGGAGGCGATAGAAAAGGCTACGGTAGGATGGAGGCAGAACCATTTGATGGATAACACAGCTACTTCGCTCGTTCTTTCCAGTAGTAGAGATAAACCTAAGTGCATGAAATGTCACATATAGTCTCTATTATTTCGGAGTATTGGTGGTCGAAAACGTGTCGTAACGACCGCCAACAGTGTCCCTGAGACCTTGCTAGCCCTCACGCTCATGGGCTAGGTGCTTAGTTTTCACTCAGCGTGTCATTAGGACCCTGACATCCCTCACGCTCGGGGCTGGACGCTTAGTTTTTACTCGGTGTGTCCCTGAGACTTTGGTATCATTCATTCATGATAATTACATAAGCATGGTGAAATACACTCGGCCTATTTATAATAAAAACAAAGGTATAAATTGCCATTATGGCAGTTTAGAGGTATCACCAGTATGATACTAGCTACAAGATTAGCAGCTTTGGTCCACATGGGCTCCTCGCAAGCTTTGTTCTAGCATCATATCAAATGATGATACTTACACAGCTAAAGCGGAGGTGAGGAGCAGCCGGTTTCCTTCAACAGTAGAACATGATTCTTTTAGCCTAGCTCGGTGTCAGCTGTCAAGCTCCGGTTGGGATCGTGTCATGGAAGTTTTCCCTCGTCTGCGTCGCCGCTCGCAAATTTTCTTCAAGCATCAGTGGCACAAGATCTTGCGCCTCTCTTTCTTTTCAAAAGGGGACGTCCCTCCGGGTGGATGAAGTTTGTGGAACAACATTGTTGGCAAAGGGAATACGTGTGTTTTCAGTACACCGGGTATTGACTCTATTTATAGATGAGTTTTGTAGACCTGTTCGTCCGTGATGGCTGGCTAGCTATATAAAGCGTGATTCCATGTCTGAAACAAGTCCAAGCGGCCTACGTGGATTTGGTTGGCACGACGTGGCGTGTGAAGTGCACGGGTTTACTGTTTTTTGGAAAGACATGTCAATTCCGAGAACTTTGTTTGGCTAGAAGTGCATGCCGTCCTCGTGAGTATACTTTTTTGGATAAAAGCTGAGTTGGTTTTTTTTTTGTTCTTCGGCATCCTGCTGCTAGGGGATATATTTTTTGACCATTGACCTGGTTATTCTAATTAACCCAAAGCTCGGGCGCTCTCCATATAATCATGCCGGATGATTCGTATTTGCCTCTACAGCAGTCGGCGGAATAGTTTAGGGTATTCTTTTTATCATTGGCCTGGTTATTCTAATCAACTCAAGACTCGGGGACTACTCCATATGGAGTGCTCCTTGTGTTGCTCTCTATATGACCCTGCTGGATGGTTGTTCTTTTTTGCCTCTTTGGCACTCAGCCAGATTCAGATTGTATTTATTTTTGAGCACCGCCCACCCTTGTGACGAATCAAGTGTTGAAGCTTCTTCAGCCAACTACGTTGGCCTCGTTTCTTCTTCAACAGTTCGTCATGTGCCTGCACGTTGCTCGGGGCTTGTGGGATATGGGTATGCCTGGGCCTACCATCAGTAGGGAAGACAGTCGGCTCAGACCCATATCTGACAAGGTTGTGGGCCGACCCTTAGGTGGCCCACAAAGAACCGCCGACTTGCTAGACAAGTTTGGTGAAGACGTGACAGGTAAAAGATCATGGTCTGCTTGGCGGATCGAGTCCGGATATCCCAGAATAAAAGTAGAAATATAGTCGGACACGTTTCCTTATTATAATATAGTAGAATTAGATTGGAGCGGACTTGTAAACCCTAGGTTGTCGGCCTATATAAGACGTCCTAGGTCGTCCCTGTCACACCCGGTTTTAAAGGCAAAACCAGATGCATCTCATATGTGCGCCAGGATCAATTTACACACATATGGTAGACGTCACAAGTGAATATCCATAACCATGCATAACGAAAGAGTATTAAAGTGTATTTATTACAGTCTCAGAGTTTACACAAATGTCATAGCGGAAGACTTAAATAAACGTTCATCTAACGAAGCAAAAGTGACTCCAACTCCACAGGCGTTGACTGGGGGAGACTCGCCTAGAACTCCTCAAAATCAGCAGTGAAATCCTCAAAATTCTCCCAATCTGAGCAGCATTCCGGGTGTAGTTAATGCAATAAAAGAAAGAAAACAAGCATGAGCACATGACGTACTCAGCAAATGTAATATGACATACAAGGCTGGGGCAAAAAGGCTGGCTGACAATACTGCAGTAAGCAATTTTAGTTGGTCAAGTTTTATTAAGCAACTATTTACTAGCAAATGAAAGTATATACCACCCACAAATTAATGAATGTCATAATCCCAACATAATCAAGTAACCACAATTTAATCCATGTTCAAGTATGATTATCATGTAAGGGTCCAGGCCGCTCTTGACCGTGAGCACGGCTGTTATAACAGTTTTACACTCTGCAGAGGTTGTACACTTTCACCATAAGCCGTGATTCCCATTGCCGAAGCATGCACCCGTCCCACACCACGTGGACCGAATACTGAGTTTCACTATGAGACCTTTACAAAAGCACTCTAATAAATGATAGCCCGCTAAGGTTTCCGGTTCAGAAGCAAAGCATAACCCTCCCTAATGAGGTCTGTCTCTTACCAAAGCCCACAGCTCAAGTGGACCGAGCTATACCCCGTCAACCGCCGCCCCCCATGCCCCTTTTGAGTAAAGCCACCATAAACTAGAGCACCTAATTAGTCAGTCAAAGCCAGAGCCACATGGCACTCATGGTTGTACTGTTTTCCTGGGTGGTTCTCCATGTTCCAATTAAAAAGATATGATCTTGCCATTTAATTAATTCAAAGAGTATTTGGAACATAGAGTGGGGGTTCATTTAACCAATCCCAGTTGAGCAAGCTAAGCATCATCTACCATTAAAGTTAATTAAATAACCCAGTTTCAGGGACAGGAAAATATAGTGGCTAGGCAAATCCTTAAATAGGAACCCATCAAATTAAGACACATGCATGGATGGTGAAATTAATAGTTATTAGGACATTTGCATGACATAATACACTTGCCTTCCTCCCAACTCTGTTGCTGCTCAAATCCTTCTCCAACAGTTGGTTCTTCAGAGAAATCCTCGAACTGGTCGCTTCCTAATCGCATCACACAATCGCATGCAAAGAAACAATACACTAAATAAGAAACAGTACACCAAACAATTCCAACAAAAGAAAACAACAGCACAAAACTAATCTACGCGTTACAACGAATGCGTGAGCGCGAGAATCACTAAAATCGGAGTTAAAACGCAAAAGATAAGGCTTTTCTAAGGTTCAGGGACTTGCTGGCAAAGTTTTAAAAGTTCCAGGGGCTTAACTGCGAAAATCCGAGGGCTAAAACATAATTTTGTATTAAACTACGAGGGTTTTCATGTAAAAAGACAAAACTTGGACCTCGGGTGCAATTTTAAAACTTGCAGGGGCTAAAACAGAAGAAACAGGACCTATCTATAATTATTTTTGAACTAAGATGGACTGCGGGTTGATTTTTAAAAACTTGAAGGGCTCTTTTGCAAAATTGCCACGGCTGACCGGTATGCGGTCGGTTTGACTCGGGCTGGGGTGGTCCTTGGCCGTTGGATCTTGATCCGACGATCGGAAACAGATCGGGCGAAGGGCCTCGACGGCGGCGACGAAGACGACGGCGGTGCGATGGCCGCGGCGGAGCATCGCCGGAGACACGCGAACTCGCGCTACGGTGCACTAAACACAACGGGAGTTGGCCAAGGAAAACGAGGGGAGGATGGTGAGCTCACCCCGCTAGATCACGACGAGGGAGAGACTTTGACGGCGGCCGGCGACGAGCGACGGCGGACGGCGGCGCTGTGATATCGACAGCGAGCAAATTAGCGCGGCATAGCGGAGGAAACGAAGCGCGGGAAACACGGGAGGGTTCCTTACCTCCTTGCGAACCTCCCGCGGTGGTTCAGGTCGAAGGAAAGGCGGCGGCGGCGCGAATCGGCGACGGCGGCGCTCAACTCGGCGGCGGCGGCACGGGCGGCTAGGGTTGCGGCTCGGTGGGGAACCTCAAGGGTGCAGCGGCGGCTATAAATAGGTCGTAGACCAGCCTCGGGTCCACGCCTTGACGTGCGCACCACGGAGTCGGCTGCGGCGGCGGTCGGGAATCGGAGTCGGGGCGGAGTCCGGGTCGGCGACGATGGGAGGAGGAAGAAGCTGACGCGTGGGCCCCGCCTGTCAGCGACGCGGGAGAGAAAAGGAATGAAGCGGGCCGGAGCTGGGCCGAAAGTGAAGAAAAGCAGGCCGAGCGGGAAGGGAAAGCGAACGGTGGGGGAAAGTCTAAGGAGCAAAAGCGAACCGCGCCAAGAGTTCAGGGGCCAAAACCGAACTCAGCCTAAACAACTTTTCTAAAACTCAAACAAAAGCAAATCAAATTCGAATTTAAACAAAATTTAAATTCCAACTTGATTTACAAGCAACCAAAAATATATGCAACAGCATGAATGCAAGAAAAACTTATTTTGACTAAAATAATTATTTAATATGATATTTAAATTGTTAAAAGGCTAGAAATTCCAATTAGATCCTAGAAAATTTATTTAAGCCTTAATAAATCCTAGAAAATTCAGAGGGTTTCTAAAATTTAATTGTGATGAATTTAGGGTGTTACAAATCCTACCCCTCTTAAAGAGAATCTCGTCCTCGAGATTCGGACAGATTAGAGAAGATCTGAGGAAATTCTGCCATCAACTCATCTTCCCTTTCCCAAGTTGCCTCACTTTCCGCATGACGACTCCACTGAACTTTACACATCTTAATCACTTTACTCCTAGTAACTCTTTCAGCAGTTTCCAAAATCTTAGTTGGGTACTCCTTATAAGTCAAATCCTCTTGCACATCCAACTCTTCCTCAGGAACTCGAAGACACTTTTTCAACTGAGAGATATGGAACACATCTTGCACATCTGACAGTCTGGCTGGCAACTCTAGTTGATAAGCAACCTCACCTTTTCTATCAACAATCTTGAAAGGTCCAATGAAATGAGGAGATAATTTACCTTTCACCTTAAACCTTCTCAAGCCTCGAATAGGAGATACTTTCAGATACACATAATCGCCCACCTCAAAGGTTAGCTCTCTCCTTCTTGTATGTGCATAGCTCTTCTGCCTGGACTGAGCTGTTCTCAAGTTCTCTCTAATGATCTGAACCTGTCTCTCAGCTTCCTGCAAAATCTCTGGCCCAAACAGCTGACTTTCACCTGTTTCACTCCAATACAAAGGTGTTCTGCACTGTCTACCATAAAGCGCTTCGAAGGGGGCCATCTTTAGACTTGCCTCATAACTGTTGTTATACGAGAACTCTGCATATGGAAGACTCTTGTCCCAACTGCCTCCATGCTTCAAAGCACAAGCTCTCAACATATCCTCCAAAATCTGGTTAGTCCTTTCTGTCTGACCATCTGTCTGAGGATGATATGCAGAACTGAAATTTAACTTTGTATCCATAGACTCATGCAACTTCTGCCAGAATCTAGATGTAAACTGAGTACCTCTATCAGACACTATCTTTTTAGGTACACCATGGAGACAAACAATTCTGGACATGTATAACTCTGCTAACTTAGCGCTGGTATAAGTAGTGTGAACGGGTATAAAGTGAGCTAACTTAGTTAATCTGTCCACAATAACCCATATGGAGTCATATCCTCCTCGAGTGTGGGGTAACCCAACAATGAAATCCATACTGATTTCTTCCCACTTCCATTCAGGTACCTTGAGTGGCTGAAGCAAACCGGCTGGTCTCTGGTGTTCAGCCTTAACTTTCTGACAAACATCGCACAACGCCACATGGGCAGCCACATCCCTTTTTAGTCCATACCACCAATACCTTTGCTTCAGATCCTGGTACATCTTGGTGCTTCCAGGATGAATAGAATATGCGAAATCATGAGCTTCCCTCAATATCTGTTCCCTGAGAGACTCGATATCCGGTACACATATCCTCTTTCTAAACCAAACTGTACCTTGATCATCCTCGGTGAAGTCGGGAGCTTTCCCTACTAACATGGTTTCCTTGATTTCCTTTATCTTCTCATCAGTAAGCTGACCCTTCCGAATTTCCTGCTCCAGTGTAGACTCAACCTCCATTGTCACGCCTTCGGTCTGACTCAGAAATCCCAGGTTCAGCTTCTCCATCTCTGCACACAACTCAGCTGGCAACTGGCGACCAAACATTGCATTTACTTGTGACTTCCTACTCAACGCATCAGCAACCAAATTAGCCTTGCCAGGATGATAGTTGATCCCCAGATCATAATCCTTGATCAACTCCAACCATCTTCTCTGCCTCAAATTCAGATCCTTCTGAGTAAATATGTACTTCAGGCTTTTGTGATCAGTATACAGCTCACATCTGTTACCTAGAATATAGTGCCTCCAGATCTTCAAGGCATGGACAACAGCTGCAAGCTCCAGATCATGAGTAGGATAGTTCAGCTCGTGCTTCCTCAACTGCCTGGATGCATAGGCTATAACTCTGCCTTCCTGCATGAGCACATACCCAAGACCTCTACGAGAAGCATCACAATATATATCAAAGTTCTTGTGAATATCTGGCATAGCAAGCACTGGGGATGTAGTCAACTTCCTTCTCAACTCTTCAAAGCTGGCCTGACACGCTTCTGACCAAACAAACTCCTTGCCCTTCTCTAATAGCGAAGTAAGAGGTTTCGTTATTTTAGAAAAGCCTTCAATGAATCTCCTGTAATATCCAGCCAATCCCAGAAAGCTTCTGATCTCAGAGACTGTGGTAGGAGGTTCCCAATCGAACACATCCTTGACTTTACTTGGATCCACTGCAATACCTCCATCAGTAACAACATGACCAAGAAAAGACACTTGATTCAACCAAAACTCACATTTACTAAACTTGGCATACAACTGGTTCTCTCTAAGAGTCTGCAACACCAACCTCAAATGCTCCTCATGCTCCTCCTCATTCTTAGAGTAAACCAGAATATCATCAATAAACACCACCACAAATTTATCCAAGTACTCCATGAACACCTTATTCATCAGGTACATAAAGTAGGCAGGTGCATTTGTCAATCCAAACGACATCACAGTATACTCATACAACCCATACCTGGTGGTGAATGCTGTTTTAGGAATGTCGGAAGGCCTGATCCTCAACTGATGATAGCCAGATCTCAAGTCAATCTTGGAGAAAACCTTAGCTCCTCTCAACTGATCAAATAAGTCTTCAATTCTGGGCAAGGGATACTTATTCTTGATGGTTACCTCATTCAATGAACGATAATCCACACACATCCTCAGAGTACCATCCTTTTTACCCACAAAAATTACAGGTGCTCCCCAAGGTGAAGAACTAGGACGAATGTAACCCTTATCCAACAATTCCTTAAGTTGTTTCTTAAGTTCTTCTAGTTCATTAACAGCCATTCTATAGGGTCTTTTAGAAATAGGAGCAGTACCAGGTAAAAGCTCAATAATAAACTCAATGTCTCGATCGGGTGGCATACCTGGCAAATCATCTGGGAAGACATCCAGAAACTCACTAACAACTCTGATATCCTCCAAAGGAACACCGCTGGCCTGATTCACTGAGTAAGTTGAAGCTGAGGGTTGAGTGGATCCGAATTCAATCTTCTCTCCCTGAGGACTAGTCAACAACACGGACCTCTTGGCACACTGAATCACCGCATCAAAAGCAGCCAACCATCCCATTCCAAGTATGAC
Source organism: Echinochloa phyllopogon (assembly GCA_033239725.1). Taxonomy (NCBI): domain Eukaryota; kingdom Viridiplantae; phylum Streptophyta; class Magnoliopsida; order Poales; family Poaceae; genus Echinochloa; species Echinochloa phyllopogon. The sequence goes on along the minus strand of BTCW01000014.1, from coordinate 29,509,299 downwards.
ATCAATTCCCTCAGAGTTTAGAACTATCAGATCAGCAGGAAAGTCTACCCCAACTATTTTCAGGTTAACTCGGGGACAGATAAAATTGGCTTTCATGTTTCCACCGGGAGAGGTAACTAGCATGGAATTTTTCATAGGGAGCATGGTTATATTATATTTAGCTACGTACTGAGCAGTAATAAAAGAATGGGATGCTCCAGAGTCAAATAAAACCGATGCTGGGGCTGAGTTGACGAGGAACATACCAAGTACCACATCCTGGGCCTCCTGTGCGGACTCTGCAGCAACATGGTTCACCTTGCCCCGCATCTGATTCTGCTGGCCCTTGTTGCTCTGGGGCGTCGGGTTCACATTCCTATTCTGCTGCTGAGGGGTATTCTGCCTAGGTGCACTGCCACTCTGGTGCTGTGGGGTCTGAGCATTCCTCTTAGGACAGTTGTGGGCAAAGTGGCTGGGATCTCCACAAATGTAGCAGGTACGAGGAGTAGGAGCACTGCCTGGTGCAGTGGTCTTCACTGGAGTCTGAGCCGGGGTGGTCTGGCGGTTCTGCTGAAATGCTGGACGCTGAGGTGGAGGTGTCGACCGCTGACCCTGACTCTGCACAAAGTTACCCCCTTGCCCACCAAAGCGAACGGGCATGTTCTGCTGAGGTTGCTGAAGACGAGGGCGGGTGTTACTGCTTGACTATCCTGATGCCATGAACTTCCTCTTTTGCTCTCCCAACTCACGGCGCTTGCTCTCCAAGCCAATAGCCTTGTCTAGCAGCTTCTGAAATGTTGGGAAGGTGTGAGACATGAGTTGATAATGGAGCGGCAGAATCAATCCTTCCAGAAATCGCTCCTGCTTCTGCTCATCATCCTTCACCTCATCTGGGGCGTAACGGGACAACTGAATGAACTTATCCCGGTACTCACTGACGGTCATCCCACCTTGCTTGAGTGAGAGGAACTCCTTCTTCTTCAGCTTCATGACACCAGCAGGAATATGGTGGCTCCTGAAGTTGGTCCTGAACTCCTGCCAGGTGATAGCATCAGGGGTGGCATGAGCAGCATGGTAAGCATCCCACCAATCTGAAGCTGATCCCTCCAAGCGACCTGAGGCATACAGGACCTTCTCCCTGTCATTGCACTGAGCCATATCCAGCTTCTTCTCAACAGTCTTCAGCCAATCATCAGCATCAAGAGGATCTGCAGAGTGGGAGTAGGTAGGAGGTTTGTGACTCATGAACTCCCGGTGCTTGTCTCTTGGCTGGTTGTTGTTGTTGTTGTTGTTCTGTGCTTGCATGGCTGCCAAGGTATTAGCCATGCCCTGGAGGATCTGAGTCTAGTTGGCGAGGATCTGTTCCATTGCTACAAGTTCTTGATTCGGCGGAGGATTTGGATTGGGGTTGGCACGTCCCTGACGATTCACAGGTGGTTGATCCACTCCACTTCCAGACCTAGTGTTTACCATCTAGTGGTTAGAACATGAGGTTCAGAGGATGGTAAAAAGATGTGACTCAAATCATGAACAGATAAAAGTTGATGTAGAACGAGTTGCCAATGACTGGAACATCAAATTCTGAAACAGATTCTGTTCGTCACAATTAAACAGTTGTAACTCTCATTCTGAGTATCCAAAAATCATGATCTTTTGTCTGAACGTAGACTATCAAATTCTGAAACTAACCCAACTTGAATCACCTCAATCGAAATTTTGTGGCTCGAGGTATAAAATAAACAAGACAGCTGTGTCAGGACCACGGGACAGATTCTGGTTACTCCAATAAAACCATTATATCTCTCTGCCAGAACCTCCAAAAATCACGAAAAATTCCTAGAACCTAGGTTATCAAGTCCTTAATCCAACCCAACTGGATTTATTTCAAACGGAGTTCTGAAGCTCCAGAAACAATTCGGACAGTACCAGGATATCATGCAGCAGCGAGAACAGATTGTCGCATAACATGATTTATATGAGGGGTACAATTATATGGATAAAGTGATAGTTAAGTGCTAAGATCAGAGACCAAAATAAACCCAAACTAACTAAATTTATTTATTTAATAATTACTCAATTGTGGTCATCACTCCACAATTAAGTTCAATCATTACAAAGATCCAAATCACACACTTAGCACGAAAGCAAACATCTCTACCACACTTTTAAACCGAACTAAATCACACGCTATGCACAAGTCTCAACGATTCTAAACGTACTGAACTATCAAAAGAGAGGGTATCCTATCTTAATAGGTATGGGTGAAGCAACTAGACGATCCACCAGGCACTCTCTAGTGGGGCGGTGAATGACCCATCAACCCTTCTACATCTTCATCCAAGGGCGGAAGTGCTTCTCCCTTGAGTTCAGCTATCAGCCTCTTGTTCTTCCTCCGTTCAGCAGCGAGTTCTTCACGCACTTCTTGTAGCTCCCTTGTGGTGTCATCGGCGTGCACGTTGAGCATCTTGGTGAACGCCACCTGGACCTTGAGTGTAGAGTTTAGCACGCCGGGCGGTTGTGGCACAACCCCAGTTGGGGTGCCTTGCTGCCTTCGGGGAAGATATGCCCAAACAGTGTGACGTACTTCCGCAGGCTCCTCATGACAAAGCACAGAAAGTGCCTATCTTGCTGCATCCTGGATTCTAGCTTCGAAGGTTGATCTCATGGCGATAGCATGGTGCACTGCAGCCTCTTTGGTTCCTCCATACTCATAATCAGGCTCCCGGATGTATACAACGACATCCCAGTCCTCTGGGTAATTTGGATGTGCCCTCCTTCTTCCACGATATTCTATCTCCACTGGGTAGTTCAGACGCTCGAAGAGCATTCGAAGCAGCATCGGAAACCCACTGTTGCCTCCGTCGTGGTGTTGAAAAGTCACTACCCACATGTCAGGCGACGGAGGGGGTCCTTCACTTCCTTCAGATCCAGCTGGAGCATTCCCTCCTGAGTTAACTTCTTCGTCCATTACTTCCATCTCTTCAGGTTCCGGTTCCTCTTCTTGCACTCAATGCGACAAAGAAGGGGAAGGAGTGCTAGACAATCTACGAGCACCTTGCCTTGTCAACACCATCTATGGTTTAAGCAAGAAGAGGGTTAGAAAAGTTCTAAAGACCTCGAAACCAGGTGAGATGGTGGAAAAGATAGACCAGAAAACAAAAATCAAGGAGGAGACAATTATCAATGCCCAGGAATAATAGCAAAATAAACCAAGAATAGATAGAACAAGGGTAGTTAAGCAAAATAATCCTTAGAGAATGACCATTGCTATCTAGGCTTGCGTCCTACAGTCAACACAGCTCTGATATCACTTCTGTCACACCCGGTTTTAAAGGCAAAACCAGATGCATCTCATATGTGCGCCAGGATCAGTTTACACACATATGGTAGACGTCACAAGTGAATATCCATAACCATGCATAACGAAAGAGTATTAAAGTGTATTTATTACAGTCTTAGAGTTGACACAAATGTCATAGCGGAAGACTTAAATAAACGTTCATCTAACGAAGCAAAAGTGACTCCAACTCCACAGGCGTTGACTGGGGGAGACTCGCCTAGAACTCCTCAAAATCAGCAGTGAAATCCTCAAAATTCTCCCAATCTGAGCAGCATTCCGGGTGTAGTTAATGCAATAAAAGAAAGAAAACAAGCATGAGCACATGACGTACTCAGCAAATGTAATATGACATACAAGGCTGGGGCAAAAAGGCTGGCTGACAATACTGCAGTAAGCACTTTTAGTTGGTCAAGTTTTATTAAGCAACTATTTACTAGCAAATGAAAGTATATACCACCCACAAATTAATGAATGTCATAATCCCAACATAATCAAGTAACCACAATTTAATCCATGTTCAAGTATGATTATCATGTAAGGGTCCAGGCCGCTCTTGACCGTGAGCACGGCTGTTATAACAGTTTTACACTCTGCAGAGGTTGTACACTTTCACCATAAGCCGTGATTCCCATTGCCGAAGCATGCACCCGTCCCACACCACGTGGACCGAATACTGAGTTTCACTATGAGACCTTTACAAAAGCACTCTAATAAATGATAGCCCGCTAAGGTTTCCGGTTCAGAAGCAAAGCATAACCCTTCCTAATGAGGTCTGTCTCTTACCAAAGCCCACAGCTCAAGAGGACCGAGCTATACCCCGTCAACCGCCGCCCCCCATGCCCCTTTCGAGTAAAGCCACCATAAACTAGAGCACCTAATTAGTCAGTCAAAGCCAGAGCCACATGACACTCATGGTTGTACTGTTTTCCTGGGTGGTTCTCCATGTTCCAATTAAAAAGATATGATCTTGCCATTTAATTAATTCAAAGAGTATTTGGAACATAGTGTGGGGGTTCATTTAACCAATCCCAGTTGAGCAAGCTAAGCATCATCTACCATCAAAGTTAATTAAATAACCCAGTTTCAGGGACAGGAAAATATAGTGGCTAGGCAAATCCTTAAATAGGAACCCATCAAATTAAGACACATGCATGGATGGTAAAATTAATAGTTATTAGGACATTTGCATGACATAATACACTTGCCTTCTTCCCAACTCTGTTGCTTCTCAAATCCTTCTCCAACAGTTGGTTCTTCAGAGAAATCCTCGAACTGGTCGCTTCCTAATCGCATTCTGCCGCTTGCTCAGCGTGTCCGGGTCGGAGTCCGGGTCGGCGACGACGGGAGGAGGAAGAAGCTGACGCGTGGGCCCCGCCTGTCAGCGACGCGGGAGAGAAAAGGAATGAAGCGGGCCGGAGCTGGGCCGAAAGTGGAGAAAAGCAGGCCAAGCGGGGAGGGAAAGCGAACGGTGGGGGAAAGTCTAATGAGCAAAAGCGAACCGCGCCAAGAGTTTAGGGGCCAAAACCGAACTGAGCCTAAACAACTTTTCTAAAACTCAAACAAAAGCAAATCAAATTCGAATTTAAACAAAATTTAAATTCCAACTTGATTTACAAGCAACCAAAAATATATGCAACAGCATGAATGCAACAAAAACTTATTTTGACTAAAATAATTATTTAATATGATATTTAAATTGTTAAAAGGCTAGAAATTCCAATTAAATCCTAGAAAATTTATTTAAGCCTTAATAAATCCTAGAAAATTCAGAGGGTTTCTAAAATTTAATTGTGATGAATTTAGGGTGTTACAGTCCCTCGCGGGATATCCCAACCATTGTAACCACAGAGCTCGCATAGCTTCCTGAAGCTTTGTTGAGCATCAACAATACAAACACCACCGAACATAGGATGTACAGTATTATATCTCTGGGTAGCCTGAACCTGTCTAAGTCTTGCGTCTCGTGTTACCATCAAGCTTACTAACTCGATGATCCCTGTCCTAAAAATCTACCACTCGAGGGACCCCCCTAGTGGATTGCCGGTCCTTAGGTCCAACATCTCCAATAGCAACAAATCAGGGTGTACACACCCAGCCGTCACAAAAGAACTCCTTGAGGTTAGCCTTAGACTCCGTCTCCGGAGCCAAGGCTATGATGTGGCATGAAGACCCGAGGATCTTCTGCATGGTGCTGTATAACCAAAGGTGTGCCGGCATGCCAACAATCCTGATGCGCACCCTGAAGTCCTTTGGAATTTTGGCATCCCTCCCCCTCGTGCCTCCATCTCCGGAACACCAGCCATAGTGGTGCATCCAGAATCAGTGCATTCATCGCCTGCAACATGAAAATGACATATTGAAATATAATAAGAAAGTCCTCTAGGTGGTGAGGATGAATCACGAATGACCCAGGTGAGACCGCACAACAACCCTCCAGGTACAGCTTGACATCCGCAGGAGATGTCGGTAGGCATGTACCAGTGACCACGGCGACCAAAGCTCTCTTGAGCGTGACCTCGTTGGCGATGACTTGTAGTGACTGTGGGATCACGCAGATCTCCACCTTGGGGCGCCTACTCGGGTCGCCCAAGTGTAGGAGGTGGTGGAACGTCCCCCTGGGCCCCGACGATGGTAAGGGCCTCGGACATCGGCGACCCTGGTGGGGGAGGGGTGGGGCAGTCCGCCGCAGACCCCGTTGCCGTATCCGCAGAGGACACCGACGAAGAGGATCGACGACGGGGTGCACCACCTCGGGCCCCACCAGAGCCCCTCGTGGGCCTCCGTGGAGGTGCTACAGCCGTAGCCAGCGCCGCACTTGGCCCTGTGGCTGCTGGGGCAGGGCCGACACTATGGCTACTGCCGAACCCGTGAGGCCGTCCCTGCGTGTCATGGCGTGGAGGTGAGGTGGCTGACGATTCCTCCGTAGGAGCAACCATGACAGCCAGCCCGAGTACCTGACCCCCATCACGGCGAGAGTACTGCGTGACCTGCGGCCTCGGTGGAGGTGGAGGCTATGGTGCGCGCTTCCATGATGGCTATGTTGCGAGCTACCAAGGTGGTTGTGGTGTGTGCTGCCCCCGAGGCCTCCACCATGGTAACATGCAGTCTGCCTCACGGTGTGCCGTGTTGAAGCAGTGCGCCGTGTTGGGGCACAAAGAGGCTATATGATCTCTTGCAAAACAGTTGAAGCAAAGACCAACAAGGTCAGCAGGCACTTCTCTGCTGGGTGGAGGCGGTGACCTCGCCGCCTTGCTCTTGCGGCTGCCTCCCTCCTCCCACCCCTTCTTAGGTCCCCGCTGCAGCTGCACAGGGGTGGCGGCGGGGGCTGAAAAGCCATCGTCGGCTTGGAGGTTTGCACCCCAAGCGAGGGGTGGCGGGGGCGAGGAGCGAGGAGCCTAAACGCGATGGGGGCCGCCCACCGGCACCGAGGTCAACGAGTGGGCAACGTGGGTGCGTCGTGCCAAGAGGCCCTTGCCGCGCTAGTGGGGAGAGGTGGATGGCTTGCCCTCAAGCCTCGGGAAGTGGGACGCAACCGTCGGTGGTTGTGCCGGAGACAACCTGCGAAGCAGCGCCAGCGAGGTAGGCGGCGTGCACTCAGGGATGGGCACCCCAGAGCCTCTGAACACCTCGTTGAAGGTGGGGGAGGCCGAACGGTGACCAAAGTGTGAGCTCGGTGAAGACCCGAAAGGCGACAAGCGCCACTTCTCCCGCGCCGAAGGGATGAAAGGTCCCGCCTTCGAGGACCCCGGCTCCAGACAGGCCGTCCCGATATAAATCGGGGCCCTGTACAGAACTCTACAATTCTGCCTATTATTCTAGCAGAATGGAATAATAAAGTAGCAGATATGGTACAACATATTATATATAGTAAGGAATACACCAAGAAATTATACCAGTTTAATCGACATAACTATTGATCAACATAGTCTGATTGTTAAACCTATCAATAGCTTTTTCTATGATTGTTTTCTTCTTTTGATGTTTTTGAGAAACAAAGTCATATTTTTCAGACCAATTTGCAGAAGACATGCTTGCTTGGATCTTGAAACACTAGATGTCCAGATGACCATCAATCGATGCGCATATATACAACAGATGAAAGGGACAAAAATAAGGATGATAGGCATCAACAAACAAACAAGGACTAGACCAAGCTGCAATATCGCCCTCATACGACGTGCAATCAAGGGGTTCTTGGATGCGTTGTAACCGTGACGATGAGACGCTTCTTTTAGTTCCGGTCCTAGCTCCAGAAGACTCGTGGATCATTCTGTGTGACCACAAAAAGGTGTTGTGTCACCTGTTTTGGGCCTCTCTAGGCTTTGTACCGTGTCGGGCCTTCGGCCCATGTTGTGGGCGCCCCCCTGGCGTGCCCCCAACCTTATCTCGCCCCAAACTTCATAAATCTAGTAGCCATCGTAGTTTAGACTGGGGTTTTGCTTAGATTAATCTGTCGAGAACAGTTTCACCGTCATCGGTTTGTAGAACCCTAACATTTGTGCTTAATCATTCATTTGCAGTTTGTCACTTCCTACTTGAGCTGCATTCTTTTGAGTTCTTGCTTGTGTTATTTGTTTTGCAGGCAGAGATTAGCCTTCTTGGTGAGGTCAACTGGGTTGTGACACGGTTGATAACTAGAAGAGTCGTGATGCTAAGTTTACAGGGTTCGAGTTTGCTGACTTGAAGCCGGTTCGGTGTGTTGCGCTCCGCTCAAAACTCGTTATCCTTCACCTGACGAAAGATCGGGCCACCCTAGTTCCCATCATGCTACCTGACGGCCGGCCCTAGGCACGATCGAGCGAGACGAGGACACAAGGAGGCATCGGAGCCGTGGAAAAGAAACAGTCAAACAACGCTTTCTCAAACGAGTCAACATGCAGCAGGAAATTTAGTGATATGAAACCGGGCAACCTCCAAGGCCAACCGATTGGTCCACATTAGCAAAAATAATTTCGTCTGTCAGATCTTTATCATCTGGTTGATTTATGAGCAGGAATAATTTCGACCGTCAGATCTTCATCGTCTAGTTGATTTATCGGTAGCACTAGCGCACAGACGTCCGATGGTAGTAAAAAATCGGATGGGTGACGTGGGGCAACGAGAGCCAAGCATTTCATCCCGCGCGTGGGAGTTAAAACATAGGGAGAAAAAAGAGGGTGACATAGCGCAACCACAACCAAGTATTTCTCTTCGACGGTACCGTAGCACAGAAAAAAAATTCCGCCACAACATGAATATGATGTTGCATGCAACATGTAAAATTTTTGCAACATCCAAGAATAGCGGATGCAACATCAAACAATAATATCTGCAACATAAATAGTCATTATTTGCAACACTAGAAACACTCGCTCACGACTCTCAGCCACGCACGCAGCAATCGAAAATTCCCTATGAAAATGCAACATCCGGATGAAACACTTGCAACATGCATGCGAAACATATGCAACATCGCAACATCCCAGAACTATTTTTGTAACATTCACATCAAACAGTTGCAACATTCTTATGAAACATCCAAAACACGTGAAACATGCTGCTGCAATATGGAGCGAAACCTAGAACATCCCAGATCTAGTTTTGCAAGATTCTCATCAAACAGTTACAACATTTTTCTGAAACATCCGAAATACGTGAAACATGCTCATGCAACATGGAGCAAACGCTAGCCACATGCACCAAAACCTACCTGTTGCACGCCATGAATGTCGCCTGGAGCTCCTCCGGCGGCCGGCGCTAGGGATGCCGCGGGGAACGGCCTTGATCCTCCCAGTGAACCGCGTCTCGCCGGCGTAGGTCTCGAGCTCCGTCCTTGCAACCTGGGCGCCGAGGAAGTCGCGGACGAACTCCTCCACCATGACAGCCCCATCATGACAGCGGGGCGGCGAGTAGGAGCGTGAGGCGTCGAGGAACTCGCGGATGAACTCCCCCACCATGACGGCAGCGTGGAGACTAGGAGCGCGAGGACCCCGAGGTAGGAGCCGGCCTCGAGTAGTAGAAGAACGCCGAGGAGGAGACGACGCAGAGGAGAGGCAGTGCCAGCGAGGCAGAGGAGCGGCAGCGGCGGCGCGACGCGCCGATTGGGGGCGGCGGCGGCGACGTGGGGAGGCACGGAGTGGGTCGGCGCGCGTGGGGAGGCGCGGAGCAGGGGACGATGTGGGATTGGGGGTGCGGAGTGGGGGAGACGCGGCCGTTGATTTATATGAGCAGTTAATTTACTTTCCTCGTTCACCTCCGCGAAACATCGAGAAGCGGCAGAACGCTCCGACTCCTAAAAATACAGCGGCAGCGCTCCGACGGACCGAGATTCAGTCACAACGTAACTTGTGCTAAAAGACAAAAATAATCACGGTAGCGATGGTACCGCAGATGCTACTGTAGCAAAAATGCTGTTTGAAATACTTTGACCTTGTTTAGTTAAAAAAGCCCCAAATTCCACTTTGCAAAAAAGATTTCCATCATATTAAAATATCGGCATATGTATGAAGTTACTAAATATAGATGAAATCAAAAACTAATTGCACAGTTTTATTCTTACTTTACCGGACAAATATTTTAAGCCTAATTAATTAACCTAAAATCTATTCCGAGAGAACTGTCCCTTTAACCTTATCCCAAGACCCCTCCTCATCTCTGTTCTTTTTCAATCCAACGATGCCCCCATCGAGCAACAAAACAACGTGACTCGTCGGTCCAAATTCATCTCTCTCCATTTCTAGGGCTCCGCCGAGGAGAGGAAATCCGCGGCGACGAGGCGGCGATGCATCCCAGGTTGGCGCGTGTCGTGGATCTCGAACCAGGGGCCAGGGGGGCGCTGGGGGGGGGGGGGGGGGGGGGGGGTCTTGAGCTGAACAAGGGAAGACAGCATCTCCGGCGAGTCGATCTGGGAGGCGGCGCCGTCGACGTGCGAACCCGACAGGAAGCGCCTTCGGAGCGGGGCGGCGAATCCCGCTGCGGGGGACGTGAGAATGCATCGATCTAGGTGCACACTCTCCTCGTTCGTAACTTGCAGATCTAACCATGTGCATTTGATTTTGATTTCGACCTATCCTTGCATTTGATTTCGATTTCGACCAGTCCTCCAGAAGCAGCTCAGAGGTGCAGCCAGTATCCCTGCATCTATTTTTCACTCGATTTTGTTTTGTTCCCCTGCGGATTCATTAATCGATTGATATGTCATTTTGTGGTATGGTGTTGTTTGAGCAGATCTCGCGAAGCACCCAGTTTGATGGATTATAGGCTGGGCTGGTCGACGACAACAACGTGTTTGACTGAACCGACACCCTATAGTGAGTCAGATTCTCTCCATCTAGCGCGCTTCCATTCATATCGTTAGGATTTTCTTGTTTGTTGTGTTTGTGCCATGCCGAATCAAGGTGTTTAGAGTGGATCTGTGGCCTAGAGGCCGGGATGGAGAGATGCGCAGTCCCTGTCACACTGCAGATTTCCAATTCGCGAAATGAATGGACAGATGCAGGGTCCCTATTGACTGCAGATTTCTAATTCATTTCCACTGCAATACGATTGCATGATTAGAGTCAGTCTTTTGTTAGGTCCAATGGAAGCTTGGTGCTATTAGTGCATTCATTGTGCTTTGGGGATAGAGGAGGGTGTGCAAGAACAACATGGCTTCGTAGCTTTTCGTTTTGTTTATCGCCTCTGTTTGAGTGGTGTTTGCTGTTTAATTGTGACAAATAAGACATTTGCTGAGCGACTTGCTGACCTTGGAGATGCATGGATGGCTCTGATGAGCCTGAACTGACCATACAACTTTTTCTGAAGACTAAGAAAATTAAGATTTATAGACATCTTGAAATGGTATAGTCTACATGACACATCTTTTTTAGTTTTTGGGTGCACTTTGTATCATTCTAATTGATTTTATCATAAGATCACACCAAACAGCATTGGCCTCAGGCTCCTGATCTCAAGCTCTTAGCTATAGATGGGTAACACTTACAGAAGATAAGGATTTTTATATGCTTTTAGGGAAGTAACTTATCAATGATTTACATTAGGTAGAAATTAACATTCCACTGTTCTGCAGCACATAGGTAGTAACTTATAAGAGTTTTTAGTGATACACGTATATAGAGGCTTTTTTTTATCAAGTCGTTTTTATTGCATAAGATAATCAAGCTAGGAATTTGTTGGACCCATCGTTTTTTTCTTATCAGTTATCGTAGCGAACACTTTTATGTACATGATAGGAATTAGGATGGAACCTACTTTAATCTTATGTAAAGTTATTTCCAACGGATGCCGTGTCAGGCTGTTGTGTTAGTCTAAAAATATCCATAAAACTATAAATGGGATAACCGGCCTCATGCAGTGAGAAAACAACCTGACAAAGCTGCAAGTATCAGATTCACTGTAACTAAGTAGCTGAGTAAATCAGACTTGACATTTATGTACTACATTTGCCTCAGTTCATGTTAACATTCTAATGATAATCATTGACAATAACTACAGTTTCCTGCAAATGATAATTAGGTATCATTTTCTGCAGTAGGAAGTAACTTTTCATATTTTTTTGTCACTAGTAACTAACATTTTCATACGTTTAGTTCAACATTAAGTAGTTTTTTATTTTTTAACTTAACAGTATGTAATTTACACCACTCACTTATGTGCATCACTATTGTGAATTTTTTGCTACTAGGCTGAAAAGTTAGATTCTAGAATACCTGGTCACCTTATCCTTTTTAGCAACATCAGATATTGTGGTTATTTGTTTTGTGATAATTGGATGGTGCAATCATATTGGCCTGCTAGCTTGTCAGTCTTGCTGATTTTTGCTTTTTTGTGACCTTATTTTTGTAGCCAGGTCAGTACATATTGGGTGTTGCAGGGGTCTCTCTTCACAACCCAGCTGTAAAGAGATATTAATTAGGTATATTCCATACACACACCTCCCATCTATGTTACTTTGCTGTTTTTATTGTTTCACCACCTTGAGCTAACAACCATAACTGGGCAATGGTGTTATGTTTAATTGTTGAGTATAATGTCGAGGAAAATTCCACAGAGTTGTATGCTGTAATTTTTATGCATTTTTTTTGCATGCCTAATCATCTAGGTCAAGTATATACGTCAGATTAGATGTTAGTAACGATCTACTGATGTGCAATAGGAAGTAAGCATTGCTTAATTTCAAACATATTAGAAGTGACTAAACTTTGGTTGACATTATATTGTAAGCAATTAGCTTCTCATCCCAAACACTTATTTACTAGCTAGCCATCTATTCAAACTACCTAGGAAGTAACTAGCCCCTGCTTATTAAACAGCATTATGTAACTAGCCATTTATTTACATGAGATAGCAAGTAATTCAACTTTTCTCAAATTTTTATGGCATTTTGTAGTTGCATACAAGTCAGGATTATGACATATTTTTGGGGGTCGGCCATGTGTTCTTGACATCCAGTGATTTCCACACATTCAATAGGCATGTCACAATCACGTTGCCTCCCAAACTGTGATCACTCATTCTTCTATGTGATACTTCCGGCTTTTTTGATGTTAGCTAAAATAAAATTACCTGTTATGAATCTCGCGGATCGTTGCGCATGATGTTTTACTATGCTTACTTTTATTTGATGTTTCTAATTTAGCATTCTTTAAAGTTACAAAACTTAAATAAATAGTTTAGCAGTAGCTCTAGTGTTTTTTAGTGGGTGCTGAGTTGTATAAGTCTTTAATTGGGGCCATAAAAATTCAATGGTACTGGTATGTGGTATGAGAAGTAACTAATTGTTATTTAAACTACACTGCGAAAATCTGGATGATGGACAGTAACAGTGCAAACTAAGCACTCGCGTAGTCAAAGTGTTCGTTCTATTTCCACGTACGTGCACAAAGCCATAACACCGTCTGCTAGTGGATTTTCAGTCCGTGCTCAATTTTCTTTTGGTCGACCTCATTCAGCTACTTACATGGCATTTGCGAATAAATGACATTTGCAACCTTTACTATTTATACTTACATCAATAATAATTTTTAGATCTTGTGCAAATTAAAGTATATGTACCTTTAGATTTGGTATTAAAAGTACTTTGGGATCAAGTTACACTTGTACTCGCATAATTATATATAGAGTAAAATGCATGCCGAGTCACTAAACTTGCACCAAATTCTCGCTCAAATCACTTAACTTGCAAATAGTACACAATACATCATCAAACTTGTATCCTTATTCATCATAGGTCCTTTTTCTCATATTTGACAAATCTTACCAGTTGGGGTCATCAAACTTGTATCTTTATTCACCGGAAGTCCTTTTTTGCACGTCTAGTTTATTCTATCACCCGTAGGAGATTACACTGATTTGTGTGACACATGGGACCTTGTGTGAGGACTAGAGGTTTACTGAAGTTAAGTGAATGAAAATTAGGAGTATGTGTTACTTAGTTGTACAAGATGTGGAGTCTTAAAGATTTGCAATTTATGTTGAGTTCACAAGTTATAGAAATGTTATAGTTAAGGAAACACCATTTATTTTTGTTTGATGGAATGTTGTCATATTTACATAGAGAAGCATGAGATATTTTCAAAATTTTATTTATGGTGTCATTTGTGTGAACTTAATAATAACTTTATTCAGTATGAACTGAACTACAATGACATGTGAACTTAATTTTATGAAGCTACCATAAAAAAAGTGACACCTCCTAAAAAAGCTACCATACGGATTTTCTATACTAGCTGGTTTTCATAATCTATAGCGACACCTCCTACAAAGTGACTCACTCTATTACCATCCCTCGTCCTAGATTTAGAATGTTTAGAGTTGATTTTTAATTCCTTTCTCCAACTTAAAATCCTAAACCTATGGATAAATATAGAGAATTCATCAACACTTGTAAATATTGTTCTCTTATGATAACCAGTGACATACTAAGATTCAAGAGAGAAAAATAAGGGCCACCTACAACCTACTTATCTATTTTGGAGACCCAAAACACCCAATTTGAGTTATTAGATTAGTTAATATGCTCCATTAACCTATATTTATTCTTTACATATTATTATCCCTTTGATTTCTAAATTATTGTGCAGATTAAAGAATCTAACTATCTAAACTTTTATAATCTTACAATGTTACACAAATGTATAAAACTCATGAATTTATATCTTCACTAAAATTTTGTTTGTAGCTCACTATAATTGAGTCCACTATTAATAAAACTACTTTTAAGTTCACACAAATAGCAATACAAATAAAATTTTAAAAGTATCATCCTTCTCTATATAATCATGATATCATTTCATCAAAGAAAAAATGATATATCCTAGACTATGGTATTTCGGTGACGTGAATTCATCATGAATTGCAAATCTTCAGAACTGCATATCTTCTACAACTGAGTATCGCGTACTCCTAATTTGCATGGGTACAACTAGGACAAATCTCTAGCCCCTCAAACGTGTCACATGTGATGAACAGATCCATGTCATTGTTACCAGCTAGTAGATCAATTAGTTATGGAAGAAAAAGGACCTCTGGTGAGCAAGGATGTAAGTTTAATGACTCCAGATGGTAGAATTGATCAAACATGGAAAAAGGGACCTATAGTGAATAGGGATGCAAGTTTGATGATGTATTATGTACCATTTGCAAGTTAAGTGATTCTTCAGTGAGAATTCGGTACAAGTTTAGTGGCTCGACATCCATTTTACTCTTATATATATGTTTGTGAAAACTTTGTATAGTAAAATAAAAATTATTCAGATAAGATTTTATTAATTACACATATGCACAACTGTAGGTTTGTAAACGAGGCACAAAGAGAAATCAGTACAAGAAACTATTTAATCCATGACAGAACAATTTCGTCATTGATCGCTGAAAAAACGTCATAAAATAATGTTTGTGATGGTTTTAAAAAACGTCATGGATTAAGCGTCACAGATTAAATCGTGTGACGGTTTAACAGAATCTGTCACAGATTGAAGCGATCTGAGACATTTTTGAAACATCATAGATTGGCCTTGGGCCCGCGCAGCCCAGGCCCAGTGTTTGTGACGAAAATAAACATCACAAACTTCATCACGGATTGAATACTGAGTTGATAAGGCTGCTGACGTGGATGTCGACGTGGCTGCTGACTAAGGGGATAAGGCTGCTGACGTGGATGCCGTCGTGGCTGCTGACATGGACACTGACAAGGACAATGACGTGGCTGCTGAGAAGGATGCTGATGTGGCCATTACCATCATGGTCCATTTATGAATGGTTCAATATCAGCAGCGGGCAATAAAATTAGGCCGAACATCATCAGGCCCACCAGTTTTTTCAAGTGGTCCACTAGCCATTTTTCGAATTACCATTTCAGCCCATATAAAGACCATTGTAATTTTGCAAACCCAACATTTTTTACATATTTTGACATGCTGATACAACAAATACAATAACAGTACCATATCAAATCCAAACATCCAGTACCTCATCAAGTTTTCAAATGTCTCGGTCTCACGTTTTCCATCCAACTAATAAACTACATATAACTGAAACATACAATGCTGAAGAATCTCACATCTGCAGAAAAAGGCATGGCAACACTCAATGGATGCAGCCCCAGGATTCAGAGTTGTAGCTCCAGATGCAGCTCTATCTACATCTGTACCTTCGCACCAAAACACAAGAATGCTTATAGTTAGATATGAGCGAATCAGAAGTGAGTTCAATAGCATAATACTATTCAATACAACAAGATCAGATGTTTAAATATTCAGATGTCACAAATATTTTTTATATTATTCATGTTCTAAATAAAAATTATTAGAAGTATGAAAAATAACACTACATTCAAACCTTGCTTGAGCGGTGTTCGTCGACCACACACGCACGCCATTGCGCTCGTCGTCTCTGGTCCCCTCGCTGTCGCGCTAGCCGCCGCACCAAGGAAGCGGCCGTGGAGGAGAGCCAGGGAGTAGTGGAGGTAGGGCTAGGGGCTGGGGAGCGATGAGCAATGGAGAGACTGTAGGTCGGCGGGCGGCGGCGGCTTGGCGGTCGTCTCCTCGACGGGAGAGGAAGGAACGAGCAGTCGGTGCGTCAGGAGATAGAGCAAGAGGAGGAGCTAGGGTTTCGACTGGTTTTATACCATGGAGATGGAATCACATGCATTGGATCGGCGATGGACGGCTAGGATTAGTTGGGCTATTTGGGTCGAAACGGGCCCTATTTATTTCTTTTCTGGTTAACATTTTTCTTTTTGATTTTTCATTTTATGGCTATATGAAGTAACACAAAAACTAATTACGTTATATACACTATTTTTTTATTTATAATATATTACATATAAGTTGTAAGGTAAGATTTAAAAAAATAATAGAATTGATTTACTATTTTTAAATGTTAAACAAATTTCTACATGATTATCAAAACCAATTGTAAATTGAACTACACATACATCTAATAAGATACAAATAATTGCACAAAAATCATAATCAGGGTCACATGTTCCATTCTAGCCCATGTCGTGAAGATAATTCAAACTTCTATCTCAAAATTACCATATAATAATTGTTATAATATCCAAATTTAGTCAAAAAAATGCTACAAATTGACATGACAACATATTTTAGGTAGAAAAGCTTGCCATCAAAAGTTTAAATGATTTTGATAAAATGGGATCATACATTGTTCACAAAATGATACATGTCTCACATAGTTTCTAATAACTCTAGTCTAACATTGAGATTGAAGTAGTGTATTACATTTTTGACCTCATGTGGAACTCAAATTTGGATAGAACCTTATGTTCACCATACCATTACAAAATATGAAGTTATATGACCAATTGTTATTGAAAAATATGGTTTATCAAATATCTTTCGGTGCACGAAAAGAAGTTATACAAAAATGAGATGGAAATGGAAACAAATATGCAAACAAACGATATGACATGAAAGATTGTGATTTTAGAAAAAATCAGGAAGAAAAATCACCGAATTTGGAGTTTGTATGATCAAGAAATACTAATTACAAATTTTAATTATAGATTGAAAAGAAAAAAGATGGTGCAGAGAGAAGCTACACGCGCCACGTGGCCCAACCCCCGCACGACCTGCTTTGGATCCATGGTGAAGCACTTCAACAAATTGGGTGTTGTCACGTGGTCACGAAATGTCAATTTGTACATATAAATGGTGAGGACCATGTGTGTCCGAGGAACCGAGTGGATGGTCGCTTCCTTTGTGATGAGTGATTGACAACGTGGTGTGGACTAACGTTCGCCTTGGCTCAAGTATTGCAGACGTAGAATGCGGCTTGGTTTGCATTGGTGCAGGTGAAGAACAAGCGTGAAAGGTCTTAGTCGGAGCGGCCTCCAAGGAGTGGAGAGACAAGTAGGCTTGGTTCGAGGGACCCGGTGGCTAGTGGGATCAAGTGCGGTTCACAAAAAAATGGTGCAAGAACAAGCAAGGCAACGTGGATGAAGTGTACATTGGGCGCAGCCAAGTCGAGGAATGAGGCAAGACCGAGTAGACCGTCCGGGAGCCGGAGGTGAAAGGCTTGGCGTGCTCGAGGCTTGGCGTGGAGGTCGGACCAAAGGCGCGGGGTTTACTGGTTCACCACAAAACCAGAGGAAGAGGGTTTCTTGGTTTTGGACCCGGGGAGCCAGGACCGGTCTGACTGGTCTGTAGATCCGGTCTAACTGGTTTGCAGAACCGGTCTGACCGGTTTCAGTCTGGGCGTCGGGAAGCTTCAAAGGGGAGGACATGCGGCGTGATCTCGAAGGTTGCATTGGAGGGAAGCAACTTCAGATGGATGCATGCCCAGTCGAAGGAAAATATCTGCAGCTTTACCATTTGGCCCTTGAGGGCGTGTATCTTAGGTTTAAGTTGTAGGGGTAGTTTAGACTTTCGGTGATGGCCATATATACTCACCTTGGTGGGAGATGGCAGCCATCTCTTGAGACTCTAGTCATTTTGTTTCTTGCTCTCTAGGTTAGCCAAGTGCTTCATGTTGTGAGGAAGAGAGTTGGGTTTCTCTCCACTTCTATTTCCTCCACTTTCAAGTGGGTAGGATGAAGGGAGGAGGCTAGCCCTTTGTAAAGATGTTGACCTCGTGATGTTCTAGTGATTTCCTCGTAATCTAGTCTTGTGTTCTTGTTCGTTCGCATCTTTATTTTTTGAAATTTTTGGAGGATTTTTGGGCGAATTTGTGTTCATCACGTTTGAGGCCGTTTCCTTGGGGGATTTCATTGGGGATTCACTCTTGGGTCTTTAGTGATCCTTTTCTAGTGATTTGCCCCTCTTAATCCTCAGAAAGAACCTCGAATTTTGTGGATTTTGGAGAAACCCGAGCAAAAGGATGGCTGCGTCTTAGATCCTCGATTCCTCTCTATTTAGTGTGAATTTTGGGAAGATTTCGGAGCCATGACTAGTTCATGATGTATCCCACCTATCCCCAAAGTTTCGTTTGAATCCGTCGACGAATCGTGAGATCGATTGGAGATAACGTTGGATTTCCTCGCGGGCGACTTGTTCCTATTCTGCTTGGGCGAACCGGTCTGACCGGTTTCCCAGACCGGTCTAATTGGTTTTGGCACAGGAGCTCCTCTGTGTTGTTCCTAAAGATTTTTGCTGTGGATGGACTTGTTGCCTTGGGTGTGTTTCTGAAGTGTTGTGGTCTCTGTTGTCGAGTTGTTGTTTTGTTTGGGATTTCCAGACCAAATTCGGTCGGACCGGTTTCCAAACTCGGTCTGACCGGTTTGGCTCTGAGTGCTGAGCTGAGTTGTGAGTTTGAGTTTCCACTGTGTTCCTTAGACCAGAAGCACTCCAGTGGCTTCGTGGTTTTGGCAAGAAAGGGAGTTGGACACGATCGGAAGTGATTTTGGGATATAGGTCGGATTTGCTATAATGAGAGAAATTTTTATCGACACCCATTCACTCCCTTACCTGGTCGCCATTTCAATCCTTCAATTGGTATCAGAGACGGTTATGGATCTTTGTGATTCTAACCAGTCTTAAGATCCAAATATGGCATACTCAGGAAAGGGTTTGGGTCCTCCTCTCTTCGATGGGAAGAATTACCGGATGTTGGCGATTCGAATGGGTGCTTTTCTCCAAGGCAAGAGACAATTGCTATGGGATATCACTCCTAATACTACCTATACCATCCCTGCTACGAGATTGACCCAGGATGCTAAGGACAAGTTTGAGGCAAATGCAAAATCCGTTAATTACTTGTTTAAAGCGTTTGACGAGCATGAATTCAATTGTGTCATCGAAGAGCATATTGCTTGTCAGATTTGGAAAAAGTTGGAGGTTGCCCATGGTGGTGATGGTGTGGTTAAGGCTAGGCTCTTTTTGACTTACCGGAGGGAGTATGAGAATTTCACTCATTTGCCTGGTGAGTCAATTGATGCCATGTTTCAGAGGTTTACCGTGATTGTGAACAACATGCAAGCCAATATCACCAACCTCCCATACTCAGATCATGATAGAGCTTTGAAGCTCTTGCACTGCTTGGATAGATATGTGTGGGGTGCGAAGGTTGAGGCGATTATGGAGTCAGATGTCTATGCGACACTCACAGTTAATGGGTTGTTCTCCAAGCTCAAGTCTTCTGAGATCGATAGGATGCCTAGAGCCAAGCTCGAGAACCCGACTAATCCCCGTAGTCTGGCTCTCATGAGTGGTTCTGGTTCTAGGTCACTTACTAACTCCTCACGACAATTTGCTTTGTCTATGCTTGTTTCTTTACCAGATGAGGAGTTCGAGGTGCTGAGCGAGGACGATCTCACGTTGCTGAGCAAGAGGTTCATGCGCTTGCACGAGAACTGCGAGAGTACAAGGTGTGTTGGGAGTACATGCTACAGGTGCGACAAGATGGGGCACTTCATCGCCGAATGCCCGAAAGCAAGTGAGCCCTGGAACGACTACAAGCACCGCTTGAGGGATGACCACAAGAACCAATCCAAGAATGACTACAAGGGCAAGAACAAGAGCAAGGACGAGTACAAGAAGAAGAATCACGGTGGCCACAAGCATAAGTACAAGCCGCAAGCGATGGTTGCCGGTGCGAGCGACGTCGACATGAGTTCAAGCTACACTTCATCGAGCTCGAGCAGCGAGGATGAAGATCAAGGTCGACGCCAGAGGCACTCGAGCAAGGACTTCAACGGGCTAGCGTGTATGGCTTCCGGTGGCTTCTGCATCATGGCACACAGCACCAACAGCAAGAAGAGTGCAAGAGAAGATTCGGACTTAAGACTCCGAAGATGAGGTAAACCGCGATTCAGACTTCTTGCCAGAGGAGGTTGATAGGCTGAATAATTTGCTTGATAACCATGATTTTTGTGCTTAGAAATACCAACAAGGAGAAGAGGGAGTTTAGGTCTTTGCTTGGTGTGTCTGAGGAGAAAGTGGCTAAACTTGGGTCTTTGCTTGCTGGTTCCAAAGTTGAGATTGATACTTTGAAAGTTGCTCATGTTGTCTCTGATGAGCCTGAATGCATTGATTGTGAGCATGTGATGAATGAATTGGTTGAATATAAGAAGAAACACATGACTAGGTTGGAAGAATTTGATTTGCTCAAAGCTGAATTTGATGAGTTGAAATCTAAATATGCTTTGCTTGGAGCTTGTACTTCTTGTCCTGTCTTGCATGCTAAATTGGATGAATCTCATGCTAAGGTCAAATGCCTTGAAAGTTCTTTGAAATCTTCTGCTACTCATGCTTGTTCTAGTTGTGATGTAAATGCTTTGAAGATTCTTGAACTGGAGGATGCAACTAATCGCTTGCAGGATGAGAATGATGAGTTGCGTAAGTGTTTGGGTTGGTTGTCGGGTCGTGAGCCTCAGCTTGGTATGATGATAGCTCAGTTCAGGCGAGTTGATAGTCGTGGGCTTGGCTCGGAGAAGGTGTGTGAGAGTGAGAATGTGGGGTGTGAGAGTGTGCCAATTCCACCACAAGTTACTCAAGCCAAGAACACATTTGACCCTAAATCCAACCACTTGAAAAACAAACTCGATACTACTCCTGATCCTCCAGTGTTCCCCCCTCAAGCCAACAATTTCCAAAAGAGAGTGATCTTTGTGGGAGAGTCGAGTGGTCTTAAGCCGAGTGAGAAGCCTCCAACAAAAGAAGCTCCAAAGCAAAGCCAGTCCGCTACCACAATGGGTTTTGTGGTAGGGATGGTCACCAAGAGGAGTTCTGCTTTAGGAAGAAGAGAGAAGTGAGGCGAGAGAGGGAGAGAGAGAGATGGGTAACCAGGACAGGTACCGCTCGTCTCATAGCGTGCCTGAGCCTCGTGCACCTATGCCTAGGGGTGAGGGGTTTGTGTGTTTGATTCCTAGAGGGGGTGCTCATGGGTTTGCAGGTGGTCCTCGGAGAGGTGGTGATAGGCGCTTTGGGTTTGGGCGTGGTGAGTTTGCTAGGCGTCCCTCTCCTCGTGGTCAGTACGAGTTTGGGAGGAACAACCGTAGCTTTAGTGTTCGGAGGGAATTCAGGCCGCTTTTTCCCCCGCGTGGTGTCCCTCCGATTAGACGTGATAGAGCTCCGCTTGTAAGGCGTGAGAGGGTTCCACCTTTTGCTGGTGGTGGTAGAGTAGATTTTGCTAACCCCTCTTTTGAGAGATGGCTTGGCACTGGTTTGACTCTTTTTGTTCTAACCCCAGTGCTGAGTCGTTTGCTCACTCTCGCACTGGTTTTTTATTTTGCAGGTGGTGGAAGGCTTGAGAAGGTCATGGTTGATAGACTCCGATTGCTCTCGACATATGACTGGAGATCGAAGGTGGTTCTCAAGTCTCACCCCGGTGTTGACAATGCAGTACATCACTTTTGGGGATAATGGTAAGGGTAGAGTGCTTTCAGAGGGTGATATTCAGGTGAGCGATAAGTTTGTGTTGTAGCGTGTTGCTCTCGTCAAGTCCCTTGGCTTTAATTTGCTTTCAGTTTCGCAGTTGCTTGACGAGGGTTTTGAGGTTCGCTTTTGTGAGTGGTGCTTCTCAGATTCTTGATTCTCAAGGTGATCTTGTTTGTATGATCATGTCCGAGGGTCATGTTTTTCATGCTGATTTCTCAAGGTCTTTTGGTCCCTCTCGTTGTCTCGTGGCTGGTTCCTCTTTCGAGCTTTGGAAGTGGCATAGGAGGTTGGGTCATTTGAGCTTTGACTTGCTCTCTCGTTTGAGCAGTTTTGACCTTATCAGAGGATTGCACAAGCTTCGGTATGAGAATAATTTGGTGTGTGCTCCGTGTAGGCATGGGAAAATGGTCGCTACTTCTCACCCACATTTGACTCAGGTGATGACTGAGCGTCCTGGGTAGCTTTTGCATATGGACTTGGTTGGTCCAGCTCGTGTTCGCTCAGACGGTGGGAAGTGGTATGTCCTTGTGATCATGGACGACAATTCTTGCTATGCTTGGGTGTTTTTCTTGGCGGCTAAGGATGAGGCGTTTGGTTTCTTTTGAGATTTGACCTTGAGGTTGAAGAACGAGCGTAATGGTAATGTCATGCGAGCTATATGCAGTGACAGTGGCACAAAGTTTAAGAACGCTCATTTTGAAGCTTTTTGCTGTGATCTTAGTCTTGAACATCGGTTTTCCTCACCTTATGTCGCTTGTCAGAATGGTGTTGTGGAAAGGAAGAATCTGACTCTTTGTGAGATGGCTAGGACGATGCTTGATGAGCATAGGACTCCTAGGAGGTATTGGGGCCGAGGCGGTGAGCACCACTTGTTATGTTTCGAATCAGATTCTCCTTCGTGCATTCAAGAAAAAGACTTGCTACGAGCTCTTTCATGGGAGACCCCCCCAAGGTAAGTCATTTCCGAGTTTTCAGTTGCAAGTGCTTTATTCTCAAGAAGGGTAATCTGGATAAGTTTGAGTCTCAGTCTCATGACGGTATCTTCCTTGGTTATGCTAATCACTCTAGAGCATATCGTGTGCTCAATCTTCACACTAACCAAATCATGGAGACTTGCAAAGTCACATTCGACGAGATGATTCCGTGTAGCTCGGCTGTCTTTGGATGTGCAGGTGATGAGGAGATGGGACAGACGATCTTCGAGGACGAGCAGGCGGATGATGGTGAAGATGATGATGGAGATGGTGTGCCTCATACAACACGTGTACCTACTACTTCCACTACGACGACTACGGTTGACGATGGTCTATCCCCCACTTCTACATCAACACAAGTACCTGGAGATTGAGTGTAAGCAGTTGCTGAGGGGGACGAGATTTCAAGGCGTGAGGCACCAAGACACATTCAAGCTAGGCATCCACCCTCAGGCATCATAGTAGACATCGATGAGCGCATTACAAGGTCAAGGTCAAGGAACAACTCTCAATTTGCTCATTCTGCATTTGTCGCATCTTTGGAGCCCAAAGATATTAGACATGCTTTATCTGATGCAAACAGGGTCAATGCCATGCACGAGGAGCTTGAGAACTTTGAGAGAAATGAGGTGTGGGAACTTGTTGAGCCTCCACCAAATTGCCACCCTATTGGAACAAAGTGGGTTTGGAAGAAAAAATAGGGTGAGAGTGGTGAGGTGGTGAGAAACAAAGCTAGGTTGGTTGCCCAGGGCTTTACACAAAAAAAGGGAATTGACTATGAGGAGACATTTGCTCCCGTAACCCATTTGGAGGCAATTCGAATCATTCTAGCATTTGTCGTTGCTAAAGGGTTCAAGTTGCACCAAATAGATGTGAAGAGTGCCTTTCTGAATAGGGTGATAGAGGAAGAAGTGTATGTGAGGCAACCACCGGGGTTTGAGAGTGAGAGATACCCACACCGAGTGTACAAACTTCACCGAGCACTATATGGCCTAAAATAAGCACCCAGGGCGTGGTATGGTAGCTTGAGAGGGTTCTTGTTGAGTAAGGGGTTTCTGATGGGAACCGTTGATAAGACCTTGTTCCTTCTTCGTGCTGGCAATGACATCTTGATCGTGTAGATTTACGTGGATGATATTATCTTTGGTGGATCATCTAATGCTCTTGTTGCAAAGTTTTCTGAAGATATGAGCAGGGAGTTCGAGATGTCGATGATGGGAGAGTTGCAGTTCTTTCTCGGGCTGCAGATCAAGCAAGTCAAGGACGGGACATTCGTGCATCAAGCAAAGTACATGAAGGACATGCTGAAGAAGTTTGACATGAACGACTCCAAGCCGATGTCGACACCGATGAGTACAACTACGACTTTGGATGCTGACGAAGACGGTGACCTAGTGGACCAGAAGGAGTATCGGAGCATGATCGGCTCCCTCCTCTACTTGACGGCGACGAGGCCAGACATACAATTCAACGTGTCTGTGCGCTCGTTTTCAGGCTTCACCGAGGACTTCACATCGGCAGGCCGTCAATATGATATTCAGGTACTTGAAATACACTCCTGATTTGGGTCTTTGGTATTCTGCCTCATTGACACTCAGTCTTCACGGATTTTTCGATGCTGATTTTGTTGGGTGTCGTTTGGACCCAAAGTCTACCTCGGGTCAGTGTCAGTTTCTTGGGTCATCTTTGGTTTCGTAGTCTTCTCGCAAGCAGCACAATCCACCACTGAAGCCGAGTATGTTAGTGCTGCTAGTTGTTGCTCCCACCTCCTTTGGATCATGTACACTATCAATGACTTTAGCTTGTGTTTTTCTCGAGTTCCACTTCTATGTGATAGCACCAGTGCCATAAGCATAGCGAAAAAACCCAGTGTTGCATTCCAAAACAAAACACATAGAAGTGAGGTATCATTTTTTGAGGGATCATGTTGAGAAAGGACACATAGAGTTATCCCATGTCCCAACCCAAGATCAGCTAGCCGATATTTTCACTAAACCACTTGACCAAGTAACCTTTGCCCGCTTGCGAGGAGAACTTGGTGTGTGTTGCCCGCGTTGAGTTGGTTCTAGGGGCTCTTCTTGTATCATTTGTATATCATGCTCATTTTGCTTTTGCATTTGTATGATATGTCTTGCATTTGTCATATAGCTTGCATTGTGATATATCTAGGGCTTGTTGATGTACATATCTATTTATGATGCATTTTAGGATGAGCTTCTCTTATCTGGATTGATCACTATAACTTACTACATTTGAGCTAGTGGACATGCTTGTAGTCTCTTTGTGATGGTTAGCTAAGCTCTTGATGCCATTGTTGTATATCCATGATGAGCTTGCTAATTTTTGGAAAAGAAACGAAAAATTTGATCTCACCCATGAGTAGATGAATTCCCATGCTTTGTTCAAACCTAGATGCTATTTCATGCTTAGGTTGTGCTTGGTTATCTATTTCTTGCAAATTGGGTCAAAGACCATTTTATTATTGTGAATGTTTAGCCCATGAATTATCCTGTGGAGAGGCATAAGCTTCTTTTTGCCGTAAAGGCATTTCATGTACCATGTATAAAATCCGAAAAATAAATGCCTACGCTTGTAAAAAATGCTAATCATGTCATTTATGCTTTATTGTATATATTTTGGGTGCTAAACTGTTGCATGTTGTCTACCAAGAGAAGTCTCTAATTTAGAAGTAGACACATGGCTCGGTGGCTTTGACATGACATGAGGTAGCTTATAGGCGTTTATAATGATCTTTTGTTAAGAATTCGTGACCTTGTATGATTTTTGTGTGATCAAGTTCATTTTGGCTTGAATAGGTCATGGTTAGGTTCTTTGCTCATGAGGTGAGAACTTTTGTAAAAATTGCCCAAATTGAACTCAAATTGGTCAAATGCTTATACAATCATGAATTCTTGTTGGCGATGCTTGTACAACACCTAGGACTATCTTGCTTGCTCATTTGCTGATATGTAGCATTTTATAGTGCTCATTGTATATTGAAGCTCTAGGTTGAATTTATTTGCATTTTGTGCCTTGATTCATGCATTGGCAACGAGGGGGAGAAATTTATGCAGCAAGGGTGATTAAAAGCTTGGAAAAGCTTGTGTTCTTCAAGGCTTGGAAGCCACCCACATCCTCCCTCTCTTGTGGGAAAATCGAAACAAAGAGTAATCACCCTCTCCTATCTCTCATCTCCTCTCACATGAAGCACACCCTAGCCTAGGAAAAACAAAGAGCAAATGAACTAGGGTTCCAAGAGTTGGCTGCCATCTCCCACCTAGGTGAGTATATATAGCCGCCGCCGAAAGATTGAACTACCCCTACAACTTAAACCTCAGATACACGCCCTCAAGGGCAAAACGGTAAAGCTGCAGATATTTTCCTCCGGCTACGCATGCATCCATCTGGAGTCGCTTCCCTCCGACGCAACCACTGAGATCATGCCGCGTGTCCTCCGCTTCGAAGCTTCCCGATGCCTAGACTAAAACCGGTCAGACCGGTTCTGTAAACCGGTCAGACCGCTTCTACCGGTCAAACCGGTTCTGCAAACCGGTCAGACCGCTTCAATCGGTCAGACTAGTTCTGCAAACCGGTCAGACCGGTCCTGGCTCCCCGGGTCCTTCGGCCTTGGTTTTTCCAATGTACGTCTTTATTCTTTTTTCTGCCATTTTTATACTGGTTTTTAGATAATGATCCATTTACCTATTAACCACATAGTATTTGTGCTTTCATTTTTGATGTGGTGTTTGGTTACAATTTCCTTTTTTTATTTGTATAATTTTTCTAGTGTATTCCCCCCTACCTAAATTTTAATGTTGTGTCTGCCACACAGTACGCAAATATAAATAGTAAGCACCATTAAAAGGAGCAAAGTTGCATGAAAGCTGGATGGATGTTTATACTCCGTGCTCCGACTTATCCCTGTTTGATGGAAGTTTCTAGTAAATGCATGAAATTGGTAGCAAAACAGTACGTTTGTTTGCTATTCATAAGTGTTTCTATAGTTTTTTGCCATGCCAAAATACATCTAGTGGCCGTACACACACATTTGATAAAGTTTATGTATGTACGTGTTTATATATTTTGCAGCTAGTTGGACCAAAACGGTACATCGTCCATAAATTGTTATATGGTGGGTACGATTTACTCTCTGCGAAAGTTATTAGCAATAGAAAATCATTGGCCTTTGTCGCCAAGATAAAAGTCTTGGGTTGGCAACTTAAATTGCTCTAGTTCCTCGATCAATTTTTGGCTAGTTTAATGCACTCCTCTTTAATTCCTAGTGCTATACTTCGCAAAAGATTGATAAAACATGCCTAATAAGCTATGCAATTGGCAACAAGAGAAGGCACTACATAGTCAGAAGTTCAGCTGTGGTGTGGTTCGTCGTGTAAGCATTTGATATGACTAGGTTTTTGTATTGGCATTAGAAAAACGGGCCTTCATCAAAGGAGAGTGCTGCCCTTGCTTTAGCAACTGAAAATATTATTGGCCCTTGTCTACATCTGTTTAATTAGGCTAATTAGTTCTGGTAAAGTATTAGTCTACTATTCGCAAAAATGAGGTGAACAGGTGATATCGTTTCACCATGTCTCAATTTTTTTTATCAGAATAGTTTGCTACCTAAATTTTGTTCTATGATTCATTTAGATTGGAGAGGAAAATTGCAGAGTTTCGAGGTGCGATGTATATGAGGGAGGCCAATGGAGTACCATCTACAACTCAGGAGAACATGAACAGCGGCACAAGAGATGAAAAATAGCAAATAGAATCGGTCAATGGCATTGACGACGAAAATATAATTTGGTTAAATGTGAAATGCTTTCTAGATCCATGGGAAAAAGTGAGGACTGTGTGTCAAGATTTAGAAATTTTAAATGTGAGTTATTATGTAAGGAATAACGATGCTACTGTACACTCACGATCCGGATGCAGGACTGGACGTTGACGTGGTGCAATGGCTGCAGTTGTTAGGAGTACCTGAAAGCTAGGACGCTACGTAATCTTGATAGTTTTTATGCAAGTTGATCTGGTCTCTAACATATCTGTCGTTTTTTCTGCAGTACGTGCTCGCCTATACTTCAAACTATTGGGAAGGTTTGCAAAAGATGAAAGCGAATTTTACTATAGGTCCATGAATTTTTCTCGAGACCTCATCTAGATCCGCAAACTAAAAGAGCGGTCATCTAGGTTCGTAAACTTTTTCCGAGATCTCATCTAGGTCCGCAAACTAAATAAGAGGTCATCTAGGTCCATGAACTTTTAAAAGTGGTCATCTAGTTCCATGAACTTTTAAAGAGCAGTCTCAAGGTTAGGCTCGTTGCCACCGCCTTGGACCTAGACGACAGCTCTTTAAAAGTTCATGGATCTAGATGACCACTTATTTAGTTTGTGGACCTAGATGAGACCTCAGAAAAAGTTGATGGACCTAGATGACCATTTTTTTGTTTGCGGATCTAGATGAGATATTGGAAAAAGTTCATGGACCTGCAGTTAAATTCACTCAAAGATGAACTAAGACAGCGGGAGGAGGAGCCTGCGTCGCTCCGCCTGGGGCGGCTCGGGCGAACCCTACCCCCGGCGCCGCCACCCCCTCCGACACTGCCTCCCCTCCTCGCCGCCACCCGAGCGGCCGTCGGGTGCTCGCGCGCCCGCACAGAAGGTGGTGGCGGGGCTCCTCCACCCTTCCCTGCCCTCATCCTCCCCCCTCCCCTCCCCTTTTCTCCCCGCCTCGTGATCTCTTCGACGGCGACCACGGCGGTGGCGTCCTTGGCTCTGGCAGCCGGATACGCCCGTGCTTCACCAGATATGCGTCCTAGGCCGTCGGATCTGCCTCCTTGGGGGCTCGGCGTGTCGAAGGCAGCGGTGTGCACGGGTGGGTGATGGCGAGGGTGGCGCTGACCCGCTGCTGGGCGGTTGTTCTCGGAACCACCTCGCCTGGCCTTAGCTCCGGGGAAGGGCTTCGTTACTGGTGACTGCCCCCAAGGTGTGACTAGCGGTGGCCCATGGCGGACGGTGGCCTCGTCCGGCTACGCGCTCCCGTGAGCAGTTTTGTTCCGCAACCTAAGTGCAGCGGAGGTCCGTCGGCATGAAGCACGGGGGCGGTGGCGGCTGGCGGCTGCTGCGGGTGTTGGTCCGCCGGCGAACGGAGCAGGGTGTCGAGATCCTAAGTCACTGGTCGACGGTCAGGTCGAGGGGAGCCTAAGTGCTCATCCCTCACACAATCTCTTTATCGTCGCACCGGCGTTGTGTTGGCGACATTGTGCTTGATGGGTCCTTCGTCCTCACAAGGGCCTGACCACCGCCGTCTGGCAGTTCGGTCGTCCTTCGGTGTCTACTGCTGTGATGTTTTGAATGTGTAGGAGCTTCAGGCGAAGCCTAACCTGGTTGCGGTCTCGGTGTCAGCAACAACGACATCATCAGACATCATTTAACCTCCTTGGAGGTGTTTGTTGGGATGCTTCCTGCTTGGTCATTGATTTTCCAGGAGCTTCGGGGTGAAAGCCTAACCCGGCTGCGGTGTCGGTGTCAGCAACGACGGTGTCATCGGACGGCGTTTAACCTCCTTGGAGGCGTTTGTTGGGATGCTTCCTACTTGGTCATTGATTTTCCAGGTGAAAACCTTCTTCCAGCTTTTCGGAGGGGCGGCGATGGCGGCTTCGACATCGTATCTTTCTTGGAGGCGTCGCTTTAGAAATCATGTTGACCTTCTTCACCTGCGGTGGAACCGCTAGGCGAGTGATAGAAGGAAAGTATTTAAATCCGATGTCGAGTTTCTAAGCAAACGAAAGATGGATGGATTGGCACTACATAATGAGACCCCAAGTTTGAATCGTGGATGGAGAAGAAGAATGAAGCTTAGCTTTCTCTTTTTTCTGTCTTAGAGCTCTGTTTCTTGTTTCTTTGTATTCCTCGGTGCGGAGGTTGAGTCTAAGAACTCATGTATCTCTGTAATCTTTGGCTGCATATATCCACTTGTAGATATAGAGGCTGGATTTTAATCCTTAATTAAAAAAGACAGCGGGAGGATATGTTTATCCCGGCGATGGTGTTCGCGCAGTAGTGCAATCAGTCAGTATCCATGTCACTAAGTATCCATGATGACGGATGAGTTATCTTCACCTAGTTGTGCAGTGGTTGTGGCTAGTAGAAGGATGTGAGTGTCAAAACTGCTATTGGGCATGTGCCCTTTGGTATATATAGGTACCAGCAAATGGTCTTCAAAATAATGGAAAAATATGGTACATACATTTCAAATCACAAAAATCAAGGAAGGTCTACAATTTTCAGATATAGATATATATAAAAAGTCATAACCAAGACGTACAATTGACATGTATTTATTCAGAACACGAAATTTTAGGATTTATACAACCACCAATTGTGTGGGGATGTAAATAAGCAGAGGCCGGCATTTCCTTTACAAAGACAGCAACCACGACTTTATTTCGCCTGATAGACAGCTGAATAAGAGGTGATCACCCCATGGATGTGTCCTGCTTGTCGTCGACGACTCCGCAGAAAGCCTTCAGTGGGTCGTGGAGCTTGTGCCCTTCCTTGGCGTAAAGAAACTGGATGTACTCATCGGAGCTACAAGGGTTGTACATCAGAGGGTGCTCCTGGTCGACGAGCTCGTCCATCGCGCTGACCAGGCCGCCTTCCCTGGACAGCCACCAGCCAAACACCATTGAGAAGCGCTCGCGGTCGCTCAGCGTCCTAACGCGGTGAACGCACGCCGGCACCCTCACTACCAGAATCCTTCACATCCGCCCGCCTCCTCCGCCTCGGCCATTTTTGGACCCGGTGCTGATGGGGCTTCAGCACCGGGTCTAACGGCTAGGAGCGGGGGCGGCGCTGCGGGGTGTCATGGCGGACACATTAGCACCGGGTCGTGGCAAGACCCGGTGCTAATGCGCCCCCTTTAGCACCGGGTGCAGCCAGCAACCGGTGCTAATGTGCCGAGGCCATTTCGCACCGGTTGCTGGCTGCACCCGGTGCTAAAGTGTGCACATTAGCACCGGGTCTTGCCACGGCCCGGTGCTAATGTCTCCCCCGGCCGAGCCAGCTGAACACTTAGGCGCTGTGTTCATGCTGCTCGGCCGTCACCGGGCGCACACGAGCCACGTCACTGGATGAACAAGAACAATTTTTCTTTTTAATCTCTGTATAAAAGTTGTAACTAGTCGTTCTCCCTCGTACAAACTTCAAAAAAGATCATTTTTCTTCCTAAAAATTCCTAAAATCATACTCTATCAAGTTATGAAACTTATTAATGTTATTATTTTGAAAAATCTTCTCGTGTTTGAACAATCCAAATTTTGAATTAAAAATGAGAACTACAACCAAGGTTTTTTTCACACTAGGTGATGTCAAATGAAAAAGTGATGAATACCAAAGTTTCATATTTCATCATGATCTACAATCTTTATTTAGGTCATTTTGTCATTTTCAAAATGGGTCATAACATGTAGTACAAATTTGACAAGTCTCTAACAAAGTTTTAGAAACTATGTGAGTGAATCTAGGATTAATGAACAATGTATACTACCACTTTCTCAAATGCAAAAATGACTTAAATAAAGATTGTAGATCTTGATGAGATATGAAATTTTACTATTCATGACTTTTTCATCTGAGACCATTTAATGTTCCAAAATCTTTGATTTAGTTATCAATTTTTGTAATTTATAAGATTTTCTAGTAATTTATAAGATTTTCTAATAAGTTATAAGATTTTCTAGTAAGTTATAAGATTTCTAGTAAGTTATAAGATTTTCTATTAATTTATAAGATTTTCTAGTAATTTATAAGATTTTCTATTAATTTATAAGATTTTCTAGTAAGTTATAAGATTTTCTAGTAAGTTATAAGATTTTCTAGTAATTTATAAGATTTTCTTATTTAATATATATTTTTAATAGGTATTAATAACTAAATTAAAACAAGTATTAATAACTATATATTAAAAACTATATTTATAAGATTCCCAAATAGTAGCCACCGGTGCTAAAGGCCGGTTTGGAAACTGGCGCCAAACGAAAATTTGGGGCCTTTAGCACCGGGTTGATCTAAAATCCGGTGCTAAAGGCTCCCAATTTTCATTTGGCGCCAGTTACGGCCTTTTAGCACCGGGTGGTGGGAAGGCCCGGTGCTAAAG
Source organism: Echinochloa phyllopogon (assembly GCA_033239725.1). Lineage (NCBI taxonomy): Eukaryota > Viridiplantae > Streptophyta > Magnoliopsida > Poales > Poaceae > Echinochloa > Echinochloa phyllopogon. The sequence goes on along the minus strand of BTCW01000014.1, from coordinate 29,477,034 downwards.
GGCCTTTAGCACCGGGTGGTGGGAAGGCCCGGTGCTAAAGGGGGGCCTTTAGCACCGGGTCGTGGCTGCACCCGGTGCTAAATGCCCCGGCTCTATATAGCCTCGCGCCGGCCCCCGCTCCCGCAGCACTTCGTCTTCCCCAAAACCGCCGGCCCTCCTCCTCGCCTCGCCCCCTTCTCTTCTTTTCTTCTCCCTTCCTCTTCTCACTTCGTTTCTTGGTTCCCTGCAGGTACGCAAGAAGGCAGGCTGGTTGGCGCGCTGGCTGCTGGGCGGCGCAAGAAGCCGCGCTCGTGCTGGTGGGTCTTGTGCTCGTGGTTGAAATTGAAATGCTGAGTGTTGAATCTTGAGTCTTGTAATGAAGGTGCTCGTGGTTGAAATTGAAATGCTGAGTGTTGAATCTTGAGTCTTGTAATGAAGGTGCTCGTGGTTGAAATTGAAATGCTGAGTGTTGAATCTTGAGTCTTGTAATTAAATTTCTCTGTTGGATCTCTAATGTTGTAATCCAATCCCTATTAGATCTTGGATATTGTAATATAATTTGAGCTATCTACTCATCTCTTTCTTTCTCCTCTTATTTATCGGTCATCATCTTCTTTCCTTTTCTGTTCTTGAAGAACAAGAACAAAAACAAAAGTACATTCATGGCGTCTGGAAAAAAATAAAAAAAAATCTAAGCCCTTTAGCACCGGGTGCAGCCACGACCCGGTGCTAAAGGCCCTGCTAAAGGCGCTGCAGGGCAGGCCCTTTAGCACCGGGTCGTGGCTGCACCCGGTGCTAAAGGGACCCTTTAGCACCGGTTATTCAACCCGGTGCTAAAGGGGTACCCCTTTAGCCTCGATTTAGTTGCACCGGGTGGGAAATCCGGTGCTAAAGGGCTTTCCCACCCGGTGCAGATATTGATGATTCTGGTAGTGCCTCCCGTTGGTGACGACCTGCATGCAGTACATATATACGTTTGGCACATATATGTAGCTTATCGGCGTTATATTAGCAAGCTAGGATCCGGATCGTAGAATGGATAGGCGGTCGATCCTACCGTGAACAGCTCGCCAGCCTGAAAGGTGAACGTGCCCGGTTCAGGGCGGATGGCGAGCCAGCTCCCGTCCTTTCCCAGAACCTCGAGGCCTTCCACCTCGTGCTGCACGACCACCGTGCTCATGTTGAAGTCTCGGTGCACCTTCATGGACAACCCGCTCTCCGTGTGCGGCGGCAGGCGGCCATAGTGCGACAGCCGGAGCGTGTGGGTCAGCGAGCGGAGGTGGGAGCCGATGCTCTCTTCCGGGACGCCGAGGCCTTCCAGGGTCATCTTCTCCACTGTCTGCTCCAGTCTCAGCAAGGTCTTTGCGACTGACAGCATTGCGTCACTGCACGTACGGGAGCGAGCGAGGGACAGTCATGACGGGAAGGAAGTTCATTCTCTGTGTCGAAGTCAACGATGCATGCAGTACGTAGAGTTAAGAAACGGCCAAGGACTAGGTGGTGGTGTGGTATTATTACCAGAATTCCGGGTCACCCTGCGGCCAGAACAGGTTGGTGAAGTCGTGGACGTTGCCCTCGTCCGTGGGTTCATCGACGCTGACGCTCTCGTAGTCCATTTCTGGGTCCATTTTGCCGATGTAGCCCCTGAACTGACCCTTGGGAGACACGTTCCGCTGCTTGGTCTCGAGAGGGAGCGCGAAGAGCTCCGGCATGGCACGGCCGAATACAGTACATGCCGGAGCTCCGGTCCCAGCGCGTCGTACGCGACAACGACGCAGCCGTGGTCCACCATGGAAGCGGTCACCGCGGCTCGGGCCTGCTGCCAACCCGGCGACCCAGGCTCCACGCCGCGCAGGTCGACCTTTGGTATACCCATGGATTGATCGATTGCTGTTCGTTCTACACCTTCGTTGGTGGAGACCATTGCTTCGGCTAGTTATAAACGCCCCTGGAGGAGTGCATGCGCTTGGTTGTTGGTTAGTACAAGTCACTAAATAGAAGAAGTCCTATTCCAGACTTAATAATCCAAAGTCGTTGATTTTGTTGTAGTCTCCTTCTTCGTGATGTAAGCATATGATACGACCGGATTTTTGTATTGGCAGGAGATAATCGTGGGCATTGTTTATTTTGGGGGACAATTGCATGATTGCCAATAATGCTTTGAAATCTAATTGCTGATATAATCTGCTCCTCTCTTTATTGATCTTACATGTCTTCTCCTCTTTGCTGTTTTCAAATGTGAGTTTGCCTTGGAAAGAATATGGAAAACTTGGGCTCCAAGCAAATGTAAATTTTTCATGTGGTTGGTGGCACATGATAGGTGTTGGACAACGGATCAGCTGGCCAGGAAAGGTCCAAAATGCCCTCTATGTGATCAGGAGGAGGAAACTATAAATCACCTGTTGGTCTCCTGTGTTTTCTCACGGTAAGTTTGGTTCACTATAAATCAGCTGTCGTTGTAACGTATGGTTAATACGGTGTGTATGCGGCGCAAGGTGGAGTACGACGTGAGGGTCGGCGGTGGCTAGTATGTCTAGCCGGAAGTTATTGTCAGAGGGCGTTGTCGCAGACTCTCAGCGATGCACACGGCTGACGCAGTGCAGGTGTTAGAATCCGTGAGGCGTGTGTGCATGAGCAACTCGGGGAATCGCAGCCCGCAAAACGTGTGACAGAGACTTGCGGTGGATATGGAGTACCGTAGGGCCAGGAGCCGGTCTCGAGTTGGTGTCCTATATTGGACATGGAGTCATCTCGTTGGACTCATGCACGAGGCCAGAGTCTTTCACGAGCAGGCTGCGAGAAGGGACAGCTAGCGTGTCTGGTGTCTGCGGTGAGCAGGCCATTGGATTTTGTCACATGTGGAGATCAAGCAGGCACGCAGCATCAGATCAAATAAAAGGTTTCGTTACTTTTGTTTGGTCGGCGGGTGCACGAGTGCTTGTATATGGTCTCAGGGGTGTTCAGGATTATGGCTAAAACACGTGTATGACTTCGTGGCAAGGCAATACCAGCGGCATGGAGGTCGTCCAGAGTGGCGTGAACCAGCAGGTTTGGACAGAGTGTTTCGATGACGCGACGACAACGACAGGGGTTCAGCGATGAACCGGACGGACAGTTCACGACGAGAGCGAACAATATGGTGATCGGCAAGCCAAGCTGATCGGATCAGTTTACAACGACGAGGCATAATGTGCTGGAGTGTAGCAGGATTGTGCGCATAACAGAGCTACATGGCACAACAGGACGTTACGGAAGCTGATGGAAAATTACAACAGGCGAAGGAGGGGAGTCAGTGGTCGACGGATAGACCTCAAGCCGGTGTTGCGGGCTCGTTGGCAGCGAACAGATGCTATCGACGGTGTTCAGTTGTGGCATGCAAGGCAACTGATAGGAGTTCGATAGCGGATCAGTGGGTGCTTAGGAGCGGTAGAGTCAGAGAGTATACTGGCATGGTTGAGTTGTGGAGCAGTTCACTGGTGGGCCGAACAGTTCGTGGGGCACAAGGCGGACAATTTAGAATGGCTGGTGGAGAGTTCACTTGGAGGGTGAACATTCTGTGGTGCATGGCGGAGAGACCGGTGGCGACAGGCTAGTCAGACCGCGGGTCAGAGACGATGGTAGGATCAGCGAAGACGACATAGGAGTGTGACAGCTAATGGGTTGTTGTTCTCTGTGGCGTGGTAACACGTGACGCGAGCTAAGGATGCAGGTTTGCATGGGAAGAGTTTGCGTGCTTCCAAATCAGCAAAGGCGCGAATCGGTTCAAGTTGTACGTACAAGGTTCTGAAGCGTGAATTGAAGGGCGTGGAGAAGCTTCAAGGGCTGAACTGGAAGTAAGTACAAATTGTGGATATCTGGACTTGTAACTGGAGTAATCTGGTTGGTCAGGGTTGTAGGAGACTACGGTGTAAGACGTCAGGCGTAGTATGACAGCGGAAACGAAGAGCAGGCTGATATGGCAAATTCCAATATTTGACTTGGATAACGACAGTGCAGTTCTCAGTATCATGTGATGATAGGAAGAGAAGAGTGCACAGTTGCAGGTGGAGTCATGGAGTTTGGAATTGCAGATATAGCGGTGTTTCTTCGGGCAGTGAGTTTGAGGAGTCAAGCTCGTCGGGCAGCTTGTATCGAGCGGCGAAGGCAACAACTCAAGTCTGGTGTACATGGAGATTCGCACATGATGGCTTCGAGATGACGGAATATTCGTCAATGTGGAGTTTGTTAGATATTGTATCGAATATTTGTACAAGTCCGGTTAACGAGACTTGTAGTTGTATTTCGCAGTATAAGGTAGAGTTCGTGTCAAACTCTATAACATGAGACTCTTCATAAATATGAGAGGGGGCTGTTGTTGTAACATGACGACATAGCGACAGGCTCGCAGGGGGAGGCGGCACATTGCCGGGACCCGGAGCGGCCGGTGTTGTGGTTGGAGAGGAGTGCCCGTAGTCAGTGGCGGACCCAGCTTTTTGGCAAGACTAGGGCCAATTCAGCACCAAAAAGCAATATTTATACATCACATATAAAGTAATCGGGCAAAGATTTAAATTGAGAAAGATGCTTCAAATCAAATATTTAATTAATAGTACGATACAACAGTAACAATATGGAACACATAAAAATAAACATCCTAGTGAGGATTTATTGCATTGACAGTCACATCTTCCATCTCTTCGTCGCAAGTAGTAGTACTAGATTGTTTAGGCAACTTATTTAAACGAGTCTTGAGTTCTTGGAAATAATGTAAGATGTCATCATTTTTTATGCTTGCAAATATTTCTCGCTCAATATAACATATCATTCTATAATTCAGCCACTCATCCCCCGTCTCATTCCGCAACTCTGTCTTGATAATTTTCATAGCTGAAAATGCCCGTTCTACCGTGGCAGTTGCAACCGGTAAAATCAAAGCCAACTCAATGAGGCGATAAACCCTCCTGCTCAAAACCAACATTTTTATTGCTAGCTTCAATTCCTACTGTTATTTGTTCTACGGAGGCTGCCTTAACTCTACAGCAGTAGCAGACACACTAGTGTTGCTTGTAATTGTTTCTTGTGCATGGCCAGGGGATCAAATTGGTTCCTTTGTATTTGTGTACCACTAATTCTAGTCCCAAGTGTTTCTTCTTCTGTACCTTGAGATGGGGGTGGAGCAGATCCACTAGTTTCTTGTTCTGGAACGTGGAGGGGGTTCATCAAGGATTATAGGTCTGAAATAAGATGCCAAATTCCTGCTCCTCTTCATTTTGCAATACCAATTGCAATTCTTGAATTTTAGTCTGAAATTCCAGTTCTGAAATTATGTATTGAATAGAAACTAAAAATAATGAGAGATTTTGGAGAAGAGAAAATACCTTTCAGAAAGATGCAGTGAGATTGGTCTGCGGCAGTGCGGCCTGCGCCTGCCTCCTTCCGGCCGGGGGCACCTGCGGGCTGCGGCTGTGCCGCTGCGGCCTGCCTTCTTCGCCGGTCGGCAGTCCCCACCGCTCAGCCCTTCTGGCCGGCGCCTAGGAGCAGGCGAGCAGCAGCCGGAGCGAGAGCGCAAGGGGCTGAGGATCAAGGTAGGTGGGGCGTCCTGCGTCCAAATCTCCGGCAACCGACGGCAGACGGCCGGCGCATCAGGCGGCGGCGCGGCAAATCGCGGATGCTGGCATGCTGCGGCGGCGGGGGAACGGACGATGTGTCATGTGTGCTGCGTGCGTGCTGCTGTGTCTGCCGGCTGCTGTGCGTGTGTGCTGCTGTGTGCTGTGCGTGTGCCCTAGTGGGTGCGATTGGGCCTGCTGTTCTTCGGCCAAGAATGAGATGTACTAGTGGAAATTACTGGGCCAAGACTAGGGCCACGGCCCGGATGGCCTTAGGCGCAGGTCCGCCCCTGCCCGTAGTCATGCCCCGGGATGTAGGTTTCGGCTGAACCTCGTTAACAAAGATCGTGTCTCCAGTGTCGTCTGTGATTTTACAAGTTCGTCTGGGTAGATCTAATCGGTGTTTCCGCAAAAGGAGATTAGGGATGGCTCGTCGCGAGGGCTAATTCTCTAACACTTTCACCCTTTCTCTTCTTAATATATAGACACACAGTTCTACTAGGTGTTTGAGAAAACAGTTTGCTATGTGGCACCATATTATGTCCATACCGTTTTACCCGTTATACAACAAAAGCAAGAAACACAATAACTCGGTCGTCTACACAGACACCGCCAAGCACGCTCAATTCACCGAAGCAATGACCCATCAGTCGATCCTCATCCAAAAGCTCATCACTCTATCCTCGTGATGTAAGCATGTGACCGAACAAGATTTTTCATTTGACAAGAGAAAATTGTGGGATTGTTCAGTTTGGCGGACGATTGCATCACTGTCAATGCTTTGAAATTGAACTGCAGACATAATTGGCTCCTCTCCTTTAGATTTTACTAACAAAAACGTGAAACTAAGATTGTATAAACCGTGTTGGTTATGAACTCGACGATTCCATACTACAGAGACCGACGAGAAAGACAGATGATTTAACGAAAAAGGCCAGACAGGTGGATCACTAGGACGGGTAGTGTTTCAATGACTGGTGGGTCCGTAGTTTATCAAAAGTTTGACGAAAAAAGGATAGATAGGTGGGTTCGCTAGAAAGGGTAGTGTTCCAATGACTGGTGGGTACGTTGGTTGTCAAAAGTTTTGGATATATATAGTGAATTTTCACTACTATTTCTACATATATTGCCATGTATGTACATGAACTTTTAAAATACAAATATGAGTCTTGGATCTAAGAAAGGGTCGTTATAGAGACTCACAAATTTAAGAAAGAGTCGTTGGTCCACGCCCATCTGCAAAGGCTTTCAACCAGTGCTATAAATGGCCAAATGGGCCGGCTTAACAGGGCGGCCCAAGTGCCGGCACTAATCAATCGGCACTAGCACGGCCTGGCCCATATATAGCGCATAGTGCTCGTGCTTGCCCGGCACTAGGCGTCGGGCCATGCCTGGGCTGCTATTCTGGCCCGTAGTGCCAAACCAGGCACAACACGATTCTTGGGCTAGCACGATACAGCCCATATGTATCCATCCATACATATAAAATCACCTAACCCTAACTAGTCTCTCTTATTTCCTCCCCCATCCGGTCGCCACCCTGCGCTGCTCTCCTCCCCTCCGCACGCGCCGCCGCTCCCCTCGCGCCTCCTCTCCTCTCTCCATGAGCCACGCCGCCGTTCCCCTCGTGGCTCCCCTCTTCTCCACAAGCCGCGCCACCGCTCCCCTCCTCTCCACGAGCCGGTGCTGCCGCTGCCCCCACGCCGCCGCTCCCCTCCTCTGCACGAGCCGGCGCCATCGCCGAGTCCACTCCGGTCTGCCGCTCCCCACCTCTACACGAGCCGGGCCCGGCGCCGAGTCTACTCCGATACTCGATTGGTTGCTTTCACGACTCTTCGGCGACGGCTCCTCCTATCCTCATGTTCTTGGCGATGACGCCTTATGTGGCTTGATTTTGCACTTGATTAGTAAATTGTGACTTCAATTTAGTATTTGGTTGATGAACTGTGCATGTATTGATTCGATTTCGCTCGATTTTTCGATTCTTCCATTGAGATGGGGCATGCGCACGCCATGCCGGCATGGCACAGATGCTCGTCGTGCCATCGTGCTGGCACGACACGGCCAAGAAGGCATAGTGTCGTGCTTGGGCCGGCCTAGAGGCAGTGCCGGCACGGCAGGTTAGGCCATCATGCCTGATAGTGTCGTGTCCCGTCGTGCCGTGCCAAATCGTGTGTCGTGTCCCGTCGTGCCGTGCCAAATCGTGCACGTGCCGTGCTAGTGCCGTGCCGTCCATTTGGCCATTTATAACCACCGGCCCTGTAGTATGTTCATCCGGGGCAACCGCCCTCAGGGCCCAAAATTGCAGGGACCCTACCCAGGTATAGACGTACGGAGGTTAAGGCTAAAGTTTAGGAACCAAGTCCAAGTGCTACGATGAAAAGCAAAAACATTAGTGTCCAGATTGAACAGGCAAACAGAGATGGTCCAACTTCACCCAACAATCTCTCATGCGCTTCACATCACTCCTAATCCATCCTTTACTTCGTCGAAGCCATCTGTGAGACGTGATCTGCATGCATGTGTGCATCAGATGGCAAATGAAGCTACGAAGAATTATTCTAATCCTCAGCTAAATAACCTTTACTGGTTCCGTATGGTATTGTGTGCTCCACTTATTCTTTTCTTCTTACTTGTATAAATTAGACTCAAATCATTTTAGTATTCTAGTTTTCTCCTAACAAATTCTAGTAGGGTTGGTTTGTTGCCACGGTAGTAGACCGCATATACTTGTAACATATTGATAATACTATTGTTACACCAATGAACATCTTTGGATGTAGGTGTTTCACAATAGCAATATTTTATAGCGTGCTAAAATTGTCTTTGAAATCATTGGTTGATGAGTCCCTCTGATTTTAGTTTCGCCCTGGGCCTCCAAAAACTTAGGACCGGCCTAGCTGCAAGGTAGGATTATGGCTCCTATAGGGGTGCGAGAGCGTCGAGGCGCTGGGAAGACCTGAATGCAGTAGCAAAGGCACATGGAAGTAGCGAACGGGGCGACGACGAACAGGGGTGATTGAGTGAAGGCGAGATTTTTTGGTGGAAAACTGGCATGCAGCCTACAGCCAAGACAGCTAGTTGGTGAAACATCCACAGTGATACGGCAGCATGAATGTTGACAAGAACTGTAAGCTGCAACCTTAACAAGTTCTCATCTCACTGCCCATTGACATAACAAAATGACAATTAGCAAATCCGCCTGCCACGCAGGGGGGCTGAGGAAGGGGCTCGCTCTGCATATTGGGCGCACAAAGCACACCTAACGTTCTAGTTGAGTAAAGAAACAAGCACATTATCAGGCACCATGAATGAAGGCTCCTGTCGCCATAACACATCACAATCTCACGGAAAGAATAAGGCAACCAACCTCATCTGCATCATTATTCCTCTGATGCTCAAGCAATCAGCAACAAAGAACTTCAGCACACAAGGCCATGAACTGGAATCAGGAGATGACTTTATTTTACATTACATAGCTTCAGAGGTTAGTACATAAACATACAGCTACTTGTTGCATCTGAAAAGAAAAGGAACATAGGAAACATTTTCATTTCAATATAGCAACATGCAACACGTAAGTGTTCATGTTGATGACGACCAGAGCTAAAAATGAAAGAGCCCACTCACTACGTCTTTAGTAAGGTTCTAAATCAGGAAGCTTTGCGTAGCAGGGAACATAGTACATATACCGTTGAAAACCATCTTTAATCTCATTAAGCTTCCCAGTGTTGATTCCGTAGGATAGAAGCTTGTTTGTCTTTTCATCAATGAGGAAAAGAACCTCCCTTTCCAGGTCAAAAGCGATAATTTCATAATCACAAGTCCAAATCCGACCATCCTCATAGTGAACAAAGTCATCCCTTCCAAAGGCACCTCTCATACTCAGAGTATGCTCAACAGTCCATCCACGACGATTACCAGCAGCACAACTCCATATGAGAACTGCGCGACCATCCTCTTCCGCCACTGCATAGTGTAAGATTCCTGAAGATTGACCAAGGCAACCTCTTAAGCAATGATCCACAAAACAGTCGACCCTATGGAGTGGCAACTCAATTGTCCAATTAGAGGGTGGCATACCAATGTTTCCTGCCTCAAATTCCTCCAACACCAAAACATCATGATCTGAATGCGCATACAGGAATCCACCGATGAACACATGTGGTCTTCCAGAAACTGAGATCTCATTATTCTCAGGATCCCACAAATCAGAAGAATCCACAAGCCATGTGGATGTACAAGATGAGAACATCTCAACTTGGCTGACACCAAGCACAGAATTGTAAGGGCCACGCTTCTGGTGAAAGTTGAAGACATAGAAGTCCTGCGGATATGATGGATCCCAGCCCAACTTTGTTGTATAATAAAATTCATCTGCCTTTCGTTGAGTATCAGGAAGTATTCTCCACTCTCGTGTTGCTGGGTTACACACAATGAAGCGTAAAATGTGTGGAGGAGTATAGTTGCTCCTGTACTCACAAAGGACTAGGCCATTGCAACAGTCAACAAATTCTAGATGGTCATAACCTGGCAAGAAACTAAGAATCCGATCAATCCCTTCATCATGTTTGGAGAGACTAACAAACCGGATAGCAGAGGTGCGGCGGTCTTGGTAGAAAAAACCAGTAGGAATTTTCGGCAGCTTCTTGGAGTATTCAGGATCAAACGAGAAAGCAAGCCAGGCTTTGCAGACACATTTGAAGCGAGAAAAAAATTTGAATGGCAACCGGGAAAGGATATCCACCACTAGATCATCAGTTTGGTTGGCAGCAGATAACTCCTTGCAGTCCATCTTTTTTTTCCTGCTCAATGAAAGAAAAAAAGCAACTATCATAATAAAGAACAAACGATGTTTCCCTGGAAAGCAAGAAATTTGAACAGGATTCAAACACATTGAAGCTGTTGCATTGGGAACTTTCAACACTTCTCCTTTTCGCAGCCGAGTTTTAACACATATTTATCCTATTCTATTATGTGATGGTTTGGGATCAAATCATTCATGTACTCCTGTAGAATGTAAATATATCTTAGCCATTAAACTTGCAAGGCATGATAATTATGGGAACGCAAATGCAACTCTTTACTGAAATCAGGTTGACGTGAGTTGATGTCAGCATATTCCTTTGATACAGTAACGGATTAACCTACTTACTTGTTCTTCAAACTAATATCTACTTCCTCCACTCAATTGCGACATACTTCTATATAGTAGTAGCAAGGAAAAATTAGTCAAACCTTACCCACCATTCTGTATGTTTTTTTACAGTGTTTGCCCAAAATCAGTTTTACCTGAAGTACCTACCTAATTAGCAATTTAGGCCTTGTTTGGCAGGGCTCCCAGAGCTGATTCTCTGGTGAATCCAGGAGGAGCTCTGCCAAACAGTTTTTCAGTGAAAAGTGATTCTCTGTTGATTCTGAGAAGTGATTCTCTGAAATGAACTAAGGGACTGGGAGCTGGAAAAAGTAGCTTCTCCTGATTCTGTGAAGTGATTCACCATCCTGATTTTGATAGTTTATGCTAGAGAATTAAAAAGAATCACTTTCAGCCACAGAATCACTTCTCTCAGAGAATCAGCTCCCACAGAGAATCGGAATCAGATGGAGCTCTACCAAACTGGCCCTCTCAATTTCTATTCCATCAACGGTTCGTGCGCCCTGACAGCGAACCTTTGCCCTTCCTGATTACTCCCAACAAGTTGGGCCACTAATTAGAAATGTACAGATGACGTTCTTCTCACTGCCAACACGAGCATGCGAGAATCAAAAGGAGGTTCGGCAGATCATACAGAAGCATTCGTCAGTAACTATTCCCCATTTCCATCCAACTATATGTTCCCATTTTGGGGGGCGGGGAAACCTCCTAAGTTCCCTCAAATAAGTGGTGGCTATTTGATCAACAGTTACGCGCGAACACGGATCGGGGAGATCTAACAGATCTTTCGTATCTCTAATCGGAAAAGTTTGGATTTGTGGGGATAAAATACTATGGAGAGAGATAGAACCCGAATAGGAGATGAGCAGGTTCAGAGCAGCACGAGGGCGGAACGCCGCTGCCGAGAAGCCAAGCGATGCAGAGCGCAGAGCCGCGAGCGGCGAGGCACACGGTCTCCTTTCGAGAGTAAGGAAGAGGAACGACCGAGGTAGAGAGAAAGAGGAAAGGATAGGACCAACTCCAAGAGTCTTTTTTAAAGAGAATATCAATTAATAATATCCAATGCATAAAGTTGTTTCTTATTACAAGTCATATGTAAGTCACGCTCTAAGGAACCACACAAACAAAGTTTTGATCCATAATGATAGAAACAAACGATATGGTCTCCACTCAAACAGTAAGCCTAACCCTATTAATGAAACGCCAGCCATGCCTAGCAAAAATCTCCATAGCGGTAGTCTCAATCATCCTACACCCTTCCTTCATCACTAGGTGATCCTCCTCTTTCTGGAGCAAGGTCCAGAATCTGGTCCAGTGTGCCCCCTTAAAAACAACCTGCAAAAATGAAGGAACTAGTCTTTTCTCAAAAACCACACCATTACAGCACAACCATATTGCCCAACACATAGTACTTGCCCCAACTAACATTTGAGATTTAAAATTTCTATGCACCCCTTCCAACCAGCCATTAAATAAATCATGAACACTAGTTGGAGATTGACCATTAAAAGAAACTTGAACAATTCTCCAAATAAATTTAGCTAGCATACAGTTAAAAAACAAGTGCCGGATTGTTTCATTCCTAGAACAAAAGCAACATTTTCCATCCCCTTGCCACTGCCGTCTAGCTAAATTATCTTTAGTCAAAATTACACATTTGTATAAATACCACATGAATACTTTGATTTTTAGAGGATCTTAATTTGCCATATGAAATTATTAAAGGGCAAAGCTTGGGCTGTTAACATAGCACAATACATAAATCTTACCGTGAATATCCCATTTTGATGCAACCCCCAAACAAACCTATCTCTCTGGCTAACAACTGCACATTTATAACCATAGTAACGACTTGATGCCATGCTTGTGGGTTGGCTCCTACGAGAGATCTTCTAAACGCCACATTTAGTGGCTGGGTTGATTTGACCGATTTAACCGTAGCGCTTTTCTTTCGTACTATGTTGTAAATCATTGGAAAAAAAAAATCTTTGAGTGGCCTATTATGCATCCATGCGTCCTCCCAGAAATGCACCTGTGCACCATCACCCAAAGAAAATTTCCCCAACCTTAAAAAATCTTCCTTCACTTTCATTAGGCCAGCCCAAAAGTGTGAATCACCTGACATATGCTGCACTTGTGTTAATGTTTTGTCACTGAGATATTTTCTCTTCAACATTTCTTGCCACATCCCCTCACCATTAATTAATTTAAACTCTATTATGAACCTCCAAGTTGAGGACACCGAGCCCCCCTGTTCCTTTGGGGTACAAATTACACCCCATCTTGTTAACCTATATTTCTTTTTATGCTCCTCACTTTGCCAAAAAAACCTAGACCCGATAGTAGTCAAGTCGTTCCAGCACACCCCCCCCCCCCCCCCCCGAGGAATCTCGAAGAAGGATAGCATAAACATAGGTAAACTACTGAGCACTGAGTTTATCAATACTGAGCCCCCCCCCCCCTTACAGACAGGAGTTTGCTCTTCCAACAACTAAGTCTCTTCTGGAAACGTCTTCAACATGCTTCTAGTCTTTATTCTTTAAAGTTCCATGATGCATCGGTATTCCTAGGTAATGGAAAGGCAAGGTCCCTACATCGCACCCAAATATTTGAGAATATTCCTCTTGAGATATGTTGTTGTACCATAGCAGAAAATCTCACTTTTATGAAAGTTTATCTTGAGCCCCGACAATTGCTCGAAAGCACAAAGCAGCAGCTTCATGTTTTTGGCTTTCTCAATATCATTGTCCATAAAGATGATGGTGTCATCTGCATATTACAGTATATATAACCCATCATCCACTCGATAGGGTACTACACCAGCAACTTGTCCCCATCTCTTTTGCCCTATTTATTAGGATAGCCAACATGTCTACTACAATGTTGAATAGAATCGGAGAGAGTGGGTAAACTTTTCTCACACATTTCTTCGTTTGAAAGAAGTGACCTATAGTATCATTGACCTTAATAGCAACACTGCCCTTAGCCATGACTTTCTGTATCCACTCACACTATGTGGGAGTGAACCATTTCATTCTAAGAACTTGTTGTACAAAAGGCCACTTTAGTTTATCATATGTCTTCTCAAAATCTAGCTTCAAAATAACTCCATTCTTCTTTCTCCGATGCATCTCATGTATGGTCTCATGTAGAACCACAACCCCCTCCATAATGTATCTCCCCAGGATGAAGGCAGATTGTGACAGGCCAATCAATTTATTTGCTACCTTAAGGATTCTATTGTTTAACACTTTCGTAAAAATCTTGAAACTAACATTAAGCAGACAGATTGGACGGTATAGCTGGATTCTAACTGCTTCGGTTGTCTTTGAAAGTAGTGTAATGATACCAAAATTGAGACTATGTATTGGCAATCGCCCCACATGGAACTCATAAAAAAGGCTAATAAGTCAGGCTTAATCACCTCCCAAAAGAATTGATAAATTCTATTGGAAATCCATCTGGCCCTGGTGCCTTATTATGTTCCATTTGAAAAATTGCCTCCCTAATCTCATTCTCATTGAATGGCGACGTGAGAATCTCATTCTCCTCCACCGACGCTTGAGGAATATCATCCCTTAGCATCTCATCCAGTGAGAAAGAATTTGATTCATGCATCCCAAACAATCCTTTGTAATATTCTGTAATATACATCTTGAGGTTATCATCTCCAACTATGACACCTTCATCCTGTTCTAGTTGCACCATCCTAGTTTTCCGATGCCTACCATTAGCAACTAACTGAAAATATTTCATATTATCATCTCATTTTAGTAACCTTGTTGCTTTAGAGCATTGGAGCCAATAAATCTACTCCTCTCTGAGCAATTTAGTTAACCATCTTTTGAGATGATCTCTACTCTCTATCTCCAGCTCTATTAACAAGCAAGTCTTAGCTTTTTTATCAAACTCATCAATTTGATGTAACAAATGTTTCTTTTTTTTGTCTATCCTGTGCCACTATATTTCTCGCCCACCCATTTAAGAACCGTCTGACCCACCTAATTTTATTTTGCCATCGCTGCATAGGCGTTCTTCCCCTTGTTTCAGACTCCCACACATTATGAATGAGTTCGTAAAAACCGTCCTTAGTGAGCCACCCTAATTTGAACTTAAAAGATTAGAGTTGCCCCTGTGTGACGGTTCTCCAGAGCTCAACAACAACGGGGTATGGTCTGAAATCTCACGGGTCAAGGGGGTGACCGTGGCCAATGAAAACTTAAGTTCCCACTCTGTCATGACCAGAACCCGATCGAGTTTCTCATACGTGGGGATATCTGCATAATTAGCCCATGTAAATCTTCAACCGATCATCTCTAGTTCTCTTAGATTGAGAGTTTCAATAACTGCATTAAACAACATCGGCCATTTATCTAAGTATCTATTGTTGTTTTTCTCTGAAAGATTCCTAATTATATTAAAGTCTCCACCTGCAACCAATGGTAGATTATCACAACTGGAACATGCTCTCACTAGTTCTGAGAGAAAAGCATCATTGTGTTCCTCTTGTGCTGCCCCATAGACAGACAAGAGAACCCACTTAAACCCATCTCCCCTATTTGTCAAAAAGAATTTTAAGTTAAATTCCCCTTCCTCAATTTTGTCAACCATGAAGCTTGCCTGCTTAATTCCAAGTAGCAGACCACCAAACATTCCTCGTGGCGCCCTCCAGTGCCACGTGAAATTTGCCGCCGCACAAAAATTATCTAAACAATCATCCGTAAAATCATTCTTATTTATTTTGGATAAAGCAATAAAATCAAGCTGATTATCCCTAGCCACATCATGCAAAAAGGCCCGTTTGGCTAGATCCCGCAGACCTCTGCAATTCCAAAAAATTCCTTTCATTTAGAATACTTCTTCCTAGATGACAGTTTCTTTTTGTATATAACTTTAACCAACTTGACAGGAACCTGAAAGTGCATCTAGGCACTTATATGTTTTGGTGATTTTGGATGACAACATGATTTGTATTTAACTTGTTTGCTTAAGTATATGAGCAGGGTTTTATTCATATGGACATTCATATAATATACCTGTTGAAAAGAATATGTGCTTATTATTGGTATAAATGACATGAGAGCAAACAAGTGAGTGTGATCCCATACAACTAAGCAATACAATGACAAGTGTGTGAAAGTGATAAATGAGACATGGTCTTATGCAAATTGGTTGGTCTCATTGATAAGATACTTGTCAAAGGTTTTGGGATAAATTATTTGAAGAAATTAGGATTTCTTTGGGCTTGATCCATAGCTATGGTTATATTCAAATTGGGACCGATTCTATGGATATTATGTGGTCTCAAGTGCATGGAAGCTTATGGACGAGTTATCTACCAAAGACAACATACAAGACAATATTGAATACATTTCAAGTTAATTGAAGACATGGATTTCATTGATGATGCAATGCAAAGCGAAGCTTAATTTGGCAAGAGAGGACGGAAGGGATCAAGCTAGATGGGAGTGACATTCCTAACAAAGTGAATGGCAAGTTGGTCTTGTAGCCGAGGGACTTTGTTGATGGAAAGGTCTAACATTATAGTTTTGTTTCTATACGTCAATCAAGTCATATCAAGTGAAGCAATGCGAAGCATCTAATCTTTATTGATTATATAGTGGAATGGCTTATAAATTGTTTCATACAATGGAAATTCTAAGCCATTGGCTCAAGATTGGATTTGCTCAGCAAGACATGAAGTGTTGAAGCCCTCAAAGTTGAAGATGATCAAGTATGGCATCAATGAAGATATAAAAGCTCAAGTTTTAGATTCTATTTATTGTTTTTATCTTGAGTTTAGGAATGCCGTACTATCAAGAGGGATGCAACATTAGTTGTCTTGACAACACCAAAAAGTGCTCAATAGATCAACCCATGAGAGATAACCTCAAGAGAGAAGTCCTTTAGGGAGTTAGTGTGCTGAGGGGACCAAAACCGGTCTGACCGGTTTTGGATAGCGGTCTGACCGCTTTTGGGGCTCTGAGAGGTGTAACGGCTAGTTGGTTTGAAAAAACGGTCTGACCGATTTGGGAAACCGGTCTGACCGATTTTCCAACGGCTATAACGGCTAGTTTGTGTTGTGTGGGGTATTTATACCCCATATCCCTCTCTTGTGAGGGGTGCTGGTTCCATTGCCTTTGTGGCACGTCCCAAGCCTTCCCAAGCACCAGCAAGCTCTCCCCAAACCTCTCTTTGTGAGAGTTGATTGATTTAGTTCATATCTTTGGATTTGGGTTGAGGGATGCTTTGTGTATGAGCTATAGAAAGATTGAGTGAGCTATTTGCAGCCACCAAGAGCATATCCATAGCTTGAGCACTTCCGGTGGAGTCTAGCAACCAATTGAAGCATTTGTTACTCTTGGAGGTGATCCTCCTAGACGGCTAGGTGTCGTCGGTGAGCTACTGTGAGTGTGGTAAGCCACGGATTGGTTGTAAAGGCTGGCCTTGCCTCCTTCGTGGAAAAGGGTCAAAAGTTAGCGGAACCCGAGGAAAGTGGCTTGGAGTGGATAAGCCCGCCTTTCGTAGGCCCTCAACGGAGAGTAGGATTCACCTTGTCTTTGTGACTGCCTTGGTGGCATCGGTGAATCCGAACTTCGGGAAACAAATCATTGTCTCTCCCATTTGGTTTACTTCACAAGTTCAATTCTAGCACTTATATTCGCTTCCGCATCGTTCTACTTGGTTGTGCTCTACTTGTGTGCAGGGACTAAGTGGACCTGCTAGTTATCATCTACAGGAGCCCATCACCAAGTTTGGTTTGTGCTAGAACTTGTAGAGGGGTTAATTTACATAGTTGGTTTTCTCTGTGGAAAACCGGTCTGACCGCTTTGGTAAAGCGGTCTGACCGCTTTCAAGAAAGCGGTCTGACCGGTTTTAGAAACCGGTCTGACCGGTTTCTGTACTAACTGTGTGAAAAAGTTTCACCTATTCACCCCCCCCCTCTAGGTGACTTCAAGGTCCTTTCAATTGGTATCAGAGCTTGGCCTCACATCCAAGCTTAACCGCCGTGAGGAAAGATGTCGACCACTTGTGAGGTAACCTATGAGCCACTAGCTAGTGACGGCTCAAATTATTCAACTTGGTCTTATCATGTGCTTAATGATCTTAGGGCCATGAGTCCTATTCTTGAGCGGGTTGTAGTTGAAGGCATTGATCGTCCTAATGTTGATTGGAGCGTGTCCAATCCAACCGAAGATGAGATGAATTGCTTTCAACTCAACGCTCGTGTCGCTAACTTCTTATTTGATGTTGTGAGCAATGAAGTTAGAGAAATGATTCTAGAAGATGAAGCAACTCTATTCGATGCTCATCTTTTTTGGGCTCGACTTGAGAAGCTATATGCCAACATCAAGAGCGACAAGCAAGACCAAACAAGTGCCAAGTCACATGAGGAGAGCTCTACATCAGCAAAATCATGCACCAAGCCTCATGAGATGACCACCGTGGAGCCACAAGATCAAGACAGCTCAGCTGCCTGCTCCCTGCCAAAACCGGTCCAACCGGTTTCCCAAACCGGTCTGACCGGTTTGGGCAGGAAGGGTGCAGCTGGCTGCAAGAAAGGAGGCCGTCGCCGTGCAAGCAAAGTTTCAAGCTCACAAGCAATATCATCCTCCAATGATGAGGCACTCATATATTACAAGTCCAAAGAAGATGAGAAGGCGGAAAACTCAAAGGATGAGACTATCCTAGCTCTTATCAAAGAGCTTGAGGAAGTCAAACTCTCAAATGCCGCTTTGGTTTGTAAGTATGATGCCATTGTTGATGATTATGCTTGTGATGCTCTTCATATGGCTTCCATAGAAAAAGAAAACAAAATGCTCAAGCAAAAATTAGAATTAATTGCTAGCAAGTATGAGATGCTACAAGTGACGCATGAAGAACTCTTGTGTTCTCATGAAGAACTTGTAGAATCATATGCTTCGTTAGAGATTGCTCATGAGATTATAATCACTTCGGTAAAATCAATTGAACCTCAATCTCACACATGCACATGTTCTCCAATTCAACATAACTTATCATGTGCTAACCCATGTTGCTCTCAAGCAAAACAATCTTGGTATGATAAAGTGTGTGTAGAGTCTTGTGATGACCTCGTTGCAAAAGAAAATGAAGAACTCAAGCAATAGGTGGAAAGGCTCACAAAGGACTTAACAACTCTTAAGAACAAAAGCAATGCACAACCTTCTCAAGATAACCGTGAGACCATGGTGAAGAAGCTTGAGAAGGGATCAACCGTGCAAAGCTCGTGCATTTATCAAGTCAAGTCCAACACAAGCCAAGATCAAGGCAATGGTGAAAAGTTGGCTCATACCAAGTGCTTCACTAAGAAAGAAGGCAAGCCAACACTCTCCAAAAGGCAAAGAAACATTGAAAAGAGAAGATGCTTCGGGTGTCTTGAGAAGGGGCATCCAATTGCTTCATGTCCAAGCAAGGTGGGACTACACCAAGAGAAGCCCTCTATCAAGCTCAACAAAGGCTTTCTCAAGGCCCAAGCAAAATTCAATGGAGAAGTGGCTGTCAAGAGCTCAACACATCAAAGTGCTGCTTGCCCTGCCAAAAGCGGTCTGACCACTTTCACAAAGCGGTCTGACCGGTTTCTGGCAGCAGCAGCCAAGCAACTCAAGAAGGCATCCAACATCAAGCACAAGACATGCTACTCATGTCGGGAGAAATGACACTTTGGTAAAGATTGTCCCAATGGGTATACCACACAAGATCCGACACTTAGGCCGGAAGATCCGACCAGATGATCCGGGCGGCTCTGCGTTGAACTTCACCCGACCGGATGATCCATCGGAAGATCCGAGCAGAAACCGGTCTGACCGGTTGCCCAAACCGGTCTGACCGGTTGCCCAAACCGGTCTGACCGGTTTGGCTCAGAAAGTTGGGACTCGGCTATTTGTGTGAGAAATGAAGACGCAAGTAATTCATTTCATGAATTTCTCACTCCTGGCATATGTTATCTATATTACTTCTTCTTGATGGCATGATTACTTGGCATATTTCATTTTGAGTAAGTTATTATGCGACTTGACCGAATATTGAATTAATCCCTTCCATGTCATTTACAAGACAAAGTGCATGTCTCATATTGTCTACATATGATGCACACATTTAGGGGGAGATTATTTCAATATTTGTGTCTTTGGGTCTAACATTTCTTTTAGTGAATTTGTAGTCGCATCAATGAGAGATCACTTCTCTCAAAATTGGAGTTGTCAACTCACCTTGTGATTCATGACGGTAACCCTATAACCATCCTTATCATGAATCTTAATCTCAATTTTTGTTTTGGCTACTCACCGTAATATAGCATTAAATTCCTTAAATTGATTTAATCTTTCAAAACTAATGCATATGAGTCCTTTCTAACCACATCATCACAAATGCACTAAAATAAGGAATTTGGTCTATATTGTGTGGCTTCGTAATTAATGGCACATGTTATCATGCTTTTATAAAAGTCATTGATTATGAAATCATGTGTTGTGCACATTAACGTGTTCTCTCTATGTTGATCAAATTGATTATGTCACGAGAGAACTCATATGGACAAAATTGATAATCTTGCACAACACATTCTACTAGAGGCAAAGGTATGTTTTCGATAAACTAGTATTTACCTTGTGCATCTAGGCTCTATTATGCTAGAGTGTGCATTTACATGCAAATATATAAAGCTCCCATGCGTCCATTAGATATTTGGTTAACACTTTCTTGGTGAATGGTGTAAGCTAAATTTGTTAATGTCGTTATGTGCTCAATATATGTGCATGTCTTTGGGTGACATAGGATAGATTTTGAAAAACCCAACTAGCATGATAGGATTGTGCAATTGTGAAAATATTTCAGTTTCGGTCTTTTGACCGTTGTCAATCTATTTGTGACTATAGTTACCCTTGCTTGATTGATGCCTAGTCACAAATAGTGAAATTTTCTCAAGTCCATAAATCTTTATCTATCTCATCCATCTCTTCCTATATCTCTTGGAAGAAACAAGAGAAAATGGCTTTATTGGATATCATATGTTTTCTGAGGAAAATCTTGAGAAGTTGAAGACCATGCCTATCACATACACTCTCAGATCAAGTCAACAAGTTTTTGGAGCTAAATTTCCACCATTTCAGATTAGTCTCAGCTGACAGGGAGCAACCGGTCTGACCGGTTTCCCAAACCGGTCTGACCGGTTTGGGCCCAGGAAGCTGTGTGAACTTTTCTGTGGAAATTCTTGGATTTTTGAAGGACAAATTTCATCATAATATCTTCTCAGATCAAGGGAACAAGTTTTGGAACATGTTTGAAGCTAGATCCGACCTTAGGTCGGAAGATCCGACAAGAAGTTCCGAGCAGTTCGGTCTCGAGTTGTTTCTGAACCGGAAGATCCGACTTTCATCGGAAGATCCGACAATCCTCGGAAGATCCGGGGTTCCTGACCAGACACAACTTCCTGGGAGAAACCGATCTGACCGGTTTCACAAACCGGTCTGACCGATTTGGCCCAGGAAGGTGGCCCGCGTGTTTTACTGGCCCCCCGTGATTGTCTCTCTCTTCCCATACTCATTCACCACGCCTCCTTCTCTCTCATCTGTTCTTCACCGCAATGAGGACCTTCCATGGTGATTTGAAGATCCATCCAAGGAAAAGTCGTTTTCTCTTCGGATTTGGAGTGTCCCAAGGCTGCTAGATCGGATCCCCATCAAGTTGTGCACTCAAATCTTCATCTCCTCTCGAGTTCAAGGTCCTAAGGTATTCAAATCCTCCCATCACCCGATCTACTCACTAGGTAAATATCTTTCAAAACCCTTTGGTAGAACATCTTCTGGCATGCCTTGGAACCTATCCCTAAGAGATGAATCGATTTGGTGGGCTACATTTTGTGCAACAAGGATCTGCATCTTCACTGCCAAAAGCGGTCTGACCGGTTTCTGAAACCGGTCTGACCGGTTTGGGCAGTGAAGGCTCAAGTCCCTGTTTTGCAACGTGTTTGCTCACATATGGACTAGGGATAGCTTGTACTGCAATATCCTTTCAATATCCAGATAAGTACCTGTCCAGATTGATCTCCAACTCGTTTTGGCTCAGCTCAGGCAAAAGCGGTCGGACCGGTTTCTGAAATCGGTCTGACTGGTTTGGCTCTGAGCTGACCCAAAACTTGTTAAAGGAACTCAAGTTGATCAATTATCTTGACAACCTTCTTCTGGGGACTTATGTCATGCATACCATCTTATGTGACCCAGGAGAAACAGAACAAGATGCCAAGAGGATCGCATGCCGAAAGAATCAAAAAGGGGCGTCACGATCCACCTGTTGGCAGCAGCTCACAAGCGGGCAGTGGCAGATCTTTGAGGCCTAGGAGGCCGAAGAGGGCAGCTGAGCAGCAGATGGAAGAAGTGGATGTAGTGGAGGACGCCTTCTCTAGTGATGAGGATGATGTTGAGGATGAACAATACCGGGTAGAACCACATGTGGATAATGATGAGGAGGAGGAGATGGCTGCAGGTGAGGATGAGGAAGAGAAGGCAGGTGATGATGAGTCAGTTGAGGCAAATGCCCCTCTCGTTCTTGAGATAGTCACACCCACTGGCCCAGCTAATAGGAGAGTGACAGATTACCTCACTAGTGGGATGACTGATGTCGTCAGGAGGTTGAGGAGGACTAGTCCACTCGATGTGGATAGGACAGCCACCGATTACAGATTTTGGACCCTTTTTCAGCAGGACTTTTATGCCACAGCCATTATGAAGAAGAACAAGATCACATCAGATGCACAGTATATCGACTGGGAGTACATGAGCAAGCAAGACAATCCTGTGTTCAATGAGATCATCAGAGTGTGTTCTGAAAAGCGCGTCAAACATCTCATGGGCTTCAGGCACAGCTGGAACAAGGAAGTCATTGCTCAGTTCTATGCCACTGTGTACTTCAGATACTACGAGCAGGGTGGTAGGCAGGAGAGAGCTATGCATTGGATGACAGAAGGACAGCGCTATCACATCACTTACACTGCCTTTGCTACTCTCTTGAGGGTTGATAATGAGGATGAAAACACCGTGAAGATACATGATAGTGGTGTACTAGAAAATTCAGAGTTAAAATTCATGTATCCAAGAAATCAGAATGGCAGCTGGGGGAAAGTGAGTGGTCTCTACACCTACTATGGGACCCTTTATAGGATGCTCCGCAAGACACTCACTCCTAGAGATGGCAACACCTCAGATATCTCACTCTACATGAGGAACTTGATGTATTATTTGAGGATTGGAGACGAGACACCTCCCTTTAGTGTTGCCGATTTCATTTGGCAGGAGATCAAGGCTATTTCTGAGAGTCCTCAGAAAATTTGTGCCTATAGTCCCTTCATCATGCTTATCATTGAGAGGGTTACAAATTTGAAAATCAAGGACACTCAACACAAGCCATTGAAGCCTCCCGTGCCTTCACAAGTTTCGTATGCCCTCTCCACCACAGGAAGAGCCTCCACATCAGCCAGATGACCAGCAGGGGCAGCACACTCAGCAGGGAGGCGCTCAGTTTCAGCAGCCTGTGGCTGAGCAGCAGCAGGCCGGAACCGGCCTGACCGGTTCCCAGAACCGGTCTGACCAGTTTGGGTCTTGCAGTGGTGCACAGCTAGAGGGATGGACCTCTCCCATCAAGAAGTTCATATCTATGTTTACAGGCATTTGCAAAGGTCAAAGGGATGTCCGGGTTGATATTAGGCAGCAGAGGCTAGAGAATAAGAAGACTCGTGATGAGTTCAAGAAACTGCGCGCCGTGTTGAGTCCGAATGATCCGCCATCACCTATCTCTCCACCACTTGAGCTACCTGAGATACCCCCGCTTCGAGACATCATGACCGATCACATGAATGCGGGCTACTTTGAGGAGTATGGTGACATATTTGGATATGGACACGTTGGGTCGAGCTCGCAGCCTCCACCACCCCCTTTTCAGTCAGTTGGTGCTCCAGGGACTATGCCATACATGCCTACTTCAGAGGGTGACTTGTTTGGTTCTTCGTTTGGGTTTGCACCTCCAGGACCTACCTATGCAGCTGCCACACTCCCATCCTCTTCATATGCATATGGTGGCACATGTTCATCTATGGCGGGAGTTCAGTTCTCGAATGCACCATCTCCATCTCCCGGAGATTTTGCCTCTCAAGCAGCGGCGTCTATCTTCGGACCCACTTCTGCTCCTAGTCATGGTATGTCTAGCACATCTTTATCTTAGACCATGACTAGCACATCCGAATCACTCTAGATTATCACTTGCACATTCAATTGAGTGAAGGTTTTCATTGGACTACATCTTCTTCGTCAGATGATCATAGCCCTACCTTCTAGCAGCGGAGAAGATTGGATGCATGATGGGAGCGTGACTACAAGCTTCTCAAGGCCCTTTATGGATGATTGATGACAAACGGGGAGAAGAATGGATTAAAGCTTATCTAGTTGATCTTGTAGTCGTGTAGTACTTTGGATGGATGTAATAAATTCATATCTTATCTATTTGTGGACTTGAGAACTTGTAATGTGTGCTACTATGTGTGTTGAACCTATTTTTGTATTCTAAGTGACTACTTGCTAGTGTGGTATACATGTCTTGGTTGATGCTTGCTGTGCATGTGCTGTCTGGGCAAAACCGGTCTGACCGGTTTGCCAAACCGGTCTGACCGGTTTGGCCTGAGACAGCACATGTAATTTCCATTTATTGAGTGTTATTCATGTCATATGCATCACAAATTGTTTTAATATTGTCACACACACTTGTTGCACATATTGGATTCTGAGATATAGTGGGAGCTCTCATTTTTATTGCTTATATGTGCATTTGGCATTTGAGGCCGAATTTTTGAGATTTTATTCAAAGCACATATTAAGGGGGAGCTCACTATATATCTTAGTCATCTAGAGCTTAAATTTCATATCTTTTGTAAGCTTTAATCATGTTGTCATCAATCACCAAAAAGGGAGAGATTGAAAGTGCATCTAGGCACTTATATGTTTTGGTGATTTTGGACGACAACATGATTTGTATTTAACTTGTTTGCTTAAGTATATGAGCAGGGTTTTATTCGTATGGACATTCATATAATATACCTGTTGAAAAGAATATGTGCTTATTATTGGTATAAATGACATGAGAGCAAACAAGTGAGTGTAATCCCATACAACTAAGCAATACAATGACAAGTGTGTGAAAGTGATAAATGAGACATGGTCTTATGCAAATTGGTTGGTCTCATTGATAAGATACTTGTCAAAGGTTTTGGGATAAATTATTTGAAGAAATTAGGATTTCTTTGGGCTTGATCCATAGCTATGGTTATATTCAAATTGGGACCGATTCTATGGATATTATGTGGTCTCAAGTGCATGGAAGCTTATGGACGAGTTATCTACCAAAGACAACATACAAGACAATATTGAATACATTTCAAGTTAATTGAAGACATGGATTTCATTGATGATGCAATGCAAAGCGAAGCTTAATTTGGCAAGAGAGGACGGAAGGGATCAAGCTAGATGGGAGTGACATTCCTAACAAAGTGAAGGGCAAGTTGGACTTGTAGCCGAGGGACTTTGTTGATGGAAAGGTCTAACATTATAGTTTTGTTTCTATACGTCAATCAAGTCATATCAAGTGAAGCAATGTGAATCATCTAATCTTTATTGATCATATAGTGGAATGGCTTATGAATTGTTTCATACAATGGAAATTCTAAGCCATTGGCTCAAGATTGGATTTGCTCAGCAAGACATGAAGTGTTGAAGCCCTCAAAGTTGAAGATGATCAACTATGGCATCAATGAAGATATAAAAGCTCAAGTGGTAGATTCTATTTATTGTTTTTATCTTGAGTTTAGGAATGCCGTACTATCAAGAGGGATGCAACATTAGTTGTCTTGACAACACCAAAAAGTGCTCAATAGATCAACCCATGAGAGATAACCTCAAGAGAGAAGTCCTTTACGGACTTAGTGTGCTGAGGGGACCAAAACCGGTCTGACCGGTTTTGGATAGCGGTCTGACCGCTTTTGGGGCTCTGACAGGTGTAACGGCTAGTTGGTTTGAAAAACCGGTCTCACCGGTTTGGGAAACCGGTCTGACCGGTTTTCCAACGGCTATAACGGCTAGTTTGTGTTGTGTGGGGTATTTATACCCCATATCCCTCTCTTGTGAGGGGTGCTGGTTCCATTGCCTTTGTGGCACGTCCCAAGCCTTCCCAAGCACCAGCAAGCTCTCCCCAAACCTCTCTTTGTGAGAGTTGATTGATTTAGTTCATATCTTTGGATTTGGGTTGAGGGATGCTTTGTGTATGATCTATAGAAAGATTGAGTGAGCTATTTGCAGCCACCAAGAGCATATCCATAGCTTGAGCACTTCCGGTGGAGTCTAGCAACCAATGGAAGCATTTGTTACTCTTGGAGGTGATCCTCCTAGACGGCTAGGTGTCGCCGGTGAGCTACCGTGAGTGTGGTAAGCCACGGATTGGTTGTAAAGGCTGGCCTTGCCTCCTTTGTGGAAAAAGGGTCAAAAGTTAGTGGAACCCGAGGAAAGTGGCTTGGAGTGGATAAGCCCGCCTTTCGTAGGCCCTCAACGGAGAGTAGGATTCACCTTGTCTTTGTGACTGCCTTGGTGGCATCGGTGAATCCGAACTTCGGGAAACAAATCATTGTCTCTCCCATTTGGTTTACTTCACAAGTTCAATTCTAGCACTTATATTCGCTTCCGCATCATTCTACTTGGTTGTGCTCTACTTGTGTGCAGGTACTAAGTGGACCTGCTAGTTATCATCTACAGGAGCCCATCACCATGTTTGGTTTGTGCTAGAACTTGTAGAGGGGGTTAATTTACATAGTTGGTTTTCTCTGTGGAAAACCGGTCTGACCGCTTTGGTAAAGCGGTCTGACCGGTTTTAGAAACCGGTCTGACCGGTTTCTGTACTAACTGTGTGAAAAAGTTTGTAATTTGCAGATTCACCTATTCACCCCCCCTCTAGGTGACTTCAAGGTCCTTTCAGAACCTCTACTAGATCCCCATCCATGTTAGCATCACCATCATCCATCAACTCCTCCGTTAAGTCGCCACACAATCAACTTAAGGCCGAAGCATCTAGACCAATGTCCTTATCCTCCTCGTCACAATCGGATCCTATAAAATTTGAGATCAAATTTTTGGTTCTTTCTTTCTCGATATTTCTAAGCAATGCAATCGATGCTTGAGACTCTACATCATTTCCTTTTCCCAGCATAATCCCAATACCCCCTAGGTTGCATTTTATATGATCGTCTAAAAAGGAACAAACCAAATTTAAAATTTGTTACCTTCATTATCCTCCATGTTTTTAAATGTCGCCCTCTTCTCCGCCTTCTCAAGAGAGTCCATATCCGCTATCCCCGCATTCCTCTTGCTGTGGCGTAATGGTGTCAGGTCCCCTCCGCTGCTCGAAGACAGAGCAGCCATCATCGTACCACTCCCAAGCGCATCCGCCGAATTCCCATCTTCCATAACTCCAGCTCTGATGAGAGAATCGAGCAACCCCCCTAGGCTTGGATTGTTGTTCCCTCCTCCCCCAACTGAAGTCCTTGTTTGCTGTGCAGCCACCGACCAATTTTCTCCTTCCTTATGTGCCACAGCTTGTCCTTTGGATGCCATATTCTTGATGTTGCCCCGCTGGCCAGATGGCTTCATTAGTTGAGGCATTATTTTCTTTTCATTCTTACACGTTGTCATTGTGGCTTGCTTTGATGGAGCCTGTTTCATCACTGGTTTCACCTTGGCTGTCCCTGTAACTCCCATGGCGGATGATACTGTGCTGAGCTGCTGCCTTACTGAAGCCGGCCTAGAAGATGCACCAGGAACTGACTCCACCTTTTGCTGCCCGACCTCATCAACCCGCTGCCACACCAAAACAGTTGTAGCACTTGGCCCCATCAACTTTGGCAGAGATGGGACAGACGAAGCCATCTTCTGAGCTGTGATTGTTTCACCCTTGTCCACATCAAGCAAAGCACATGCCTCATCACTGAGTTCATTACTCTCACCCGCTGCAAGGCTTTCCTTCCAGTCCACCTCCATATCCTTCTGTCCCTACACATTCTTGTCCTTGTCCTTTACAGACGTGTTATCATGTGAGGCTTTTTTATTTTTGGTAGGAGCTGGTTCTGAATTTTTTTTCTACCTCCTCCATAGTTGTGTCATCTCCCTTTTCATCATCCATGTCAAAGTCCTCATTAGCCGCATTATCCGCTGCCCACATGGCCTTAATTCCCAAGTTGGGTGGGAAAGGCTCTACCTCAAACTCCAGGTGGAAGTACCTATTTCCTATGATCACATCAACCTGTGTCGGTATCTCCTCAGGCTCAAGTACTGCCACAGCAAAGCGCCCAAACTTGTTAGCCCTCGATGTCGCAATGTCCACATCCTAAGTAATACCAAACAGCGAACCAATTGCCCATATGACCAGATATTCCTCCCTCAATACAGTTGGTAGGTTTGTAACACGAATCCAAACCACCGGTAGCGGGTGGCCAAACAACTCATCATCATCTGTGAATTCTTCAAACTTCAACACCAGCCCACTCTTGAGCTTTGCCTCAAACAGTGTATACCGCTCTAGGATCTCCTTTGATGGAAACAACACTTTAAACTTTTTATCTCTAAGGCTTGTAACTTCCCACTGGAAATTATCACGGACCAGCATCCGAAGGTGGTCAGCCAACTCTTCTAGTGTCACACTCCCCTCTATGGTCGTGACAAGTCCGTACCTTGAGTCCTTCTTTGTTGGCTGGATGGGTGCATGTGGAATATACACCGCTACCAAGATATCAACAGTCATTCCCACTGAGAGTGCAACCGGCTTCACTTGCTTCAAAATTGGGCAACGTAGCGATGCATGTTCCGTGCTCTTGCAGATATCACAAAACACTGGTGCTGAACACTCGAACATAAGGTGCCCCTTAACACCACACCGGCGGCAAGTCTTTGTTGTAGTCCCTGCCCCTGTTGGATCAGTAGCACCCGCCACACCCTTATTCACCACAATCTCATGATTCTCCACTTCCGCATCCTTCGGACCTGACCCGATGATGATCCCTGTAGTACAACCTGCTGGTCCTTCATCTTTCCCATGTTTCTTGCTCCCAGGACATTACCTCCTGTCATCACCACCGTGTTATCTAGCCATGTCGTTGTATTTGCCATTGCCATACCAGCACCAGGAGCCCCAGCCTGTCCAGTACCCATGATGCCCTCTGTCTAACCAGCAAAGGTTTGCCCTGGGGGTGCAGTAGCAACTTTCTGCTCTGTTGAAGCCCGACCCTGAGCCAGTGGTGGATGCTGCACATACTTGGCTTCAGGGCGGTGCTCCAACAGAGGTTGATATGGCCCCTAGCATAGTGCTGCCGGTGGTTGTTGTGGTAACCTGAGGCCCGGCCATTGTTGATGTGGTTCCTGTGATGAGGCTCGACCCTGCCGGGATGGAAGTTGAAGTCATGCTGGTTAGCCTCATGGCCGCGATGATGCTGATCGTAGGTGTACCCCGCGCCATAGCCCTGACGGCTGCCGCCCCCTCCATACCCGACGCCCTGCCTTCCACCATTTCGGTCATTCACCTATCCACGGAAGCCAGTCCCGTCGCCTCCGCCAGCGTGCTGCCCAGGGGCTCCGTTCCCAGCCATGCCTCTGCGAACCACGTTGGTGTGGGACGGCGCAAGGATGGAAGGAGCGATGGCTAGGGTTACTCGATTCACGGCTTTGAGATCGAACGAACAGCGAAGAAAGCGATTAGGCAAGGAAGCGACTCGTTTCCGAGTTGGACCCAATGCATGCACACCTCTTGGCCGAACCAACGGACGCCACACCGGCCCAGGCCCAGAAGCCTAAAAATGCTCAGCACAGTCCATAATTATCGTCCGTTTCTGATCCACATTATTCGCCTCATAATTGCGGATTTCAAATCCCTTACCCGGCCGTCGTCCGTCGCCAGCCATCTTCCTCGACTCCGGTGACAGAAACTCTTCACAGGCCAGATCACTAAGCTTGCTTACCCTTCCTGGTTTGCACCTCCGAACATCCCGTACCATACATTCGCCAAGGGTGATCGGTGGTGACTTCCGTGGTTGCGGCAAGCGCCCAACCCACGGTCTTGTGGACGGGCTCCCATGATCAACTAGCCCTGGGCAAATTACCCGCTACCCGTTACCCAAACCCAAAATACCCAGACCCAGAATCGAAATACCCAAACCCGTAGTACCCGAAATTAAGTTTGGATACTAAATCGAAATACCCAATTCTTATTTGGGTAATTCGGGTAGCTGCCCCCGGTTCCCGATCTACCCGTATCCTCTTCACTGAATATACTCATCGCGCACTCAGACTTACACGGCCCAACATCCCGGCCCAACAGGACGACGCTTCACCTGGCCTTACCCACCAGTCACCATAATAAATCAGCCGCCACCACATTCTGGAATCCAAGACGGCAAGACGCGGCCGCCCGCGTCCCGCGACCCCCGCGACTGGGCGAGTGGGAATTGGGATTGGCGACTCCGCCGCTCTGCGACGCCGACGCGAGACCGCGGCCGGTGAGTCCGGCGACCGGCAACTTACCTCGTCGCCGGCCCGCCCTTTCTCAGACTCTTAGTCTCTCAGGTCTGAACTCGACTGTCCCTTCTTGGTTCTTCATCAAGCGTCATTGGTCAGTCCCCGTCGCCGAGCGTTGACCTCATCGGTCGTTTTGAAGATCAAACAACGGCCATCTCGGAATCATCTTGCAATGTATGTATTTCCTAATCTCTAACCCTATCCCCTTAGTATTTTTTAGGCAACCACTATTTATTCTGGGAGTGCATATTGATGTTCTGTACCTCTCTTACGCTCAATATATCTATGCTTTCTGTTGATTTCACTAGATAGGTTCTGATTGGTTCACAAGATACCTGATTAGTTCATGTATGATGTATCCATATCTGTAAATAGAGAAATATTTAGGTGATCTGTCATGATTTAGTCGATAGGTTCTGATAGGTTCTATTTGATTTGATAGGTTGCGTAAACAGAGAAATATTTACCTGATTAGTTGATCCATGATAGGTTATAGGTTCTATTCGATTTGATCCATGATTTAGTTGATCTGCTACTTGTCTATTCAATTTGATAGAGAAATATTTTGTATCCTGATTAGTTTATTTGTCTATTTAATTTGTCTATTATATGTTTTGTATTAGTGACTGATTATAGTGCTCAATTTTTATTTCTGTAGATGCCCAGAACCAGGGGATACTATTGACTCACTAGGCACTGGCACTCAGGCCATGGCAATGGTGCCAGTGGAGAATGAGGACCATGGCAAGAAAGCAGATGAAGGCACTAAAGTGGTCATTGATGTGGATGAGAAGGAAACTGAAAAGGTTGAGAGGAAGGAGATGGCATCAAGGTCTGAGATGTGGCAGCATTTTGTCAAAATCAAGGACGAGAAAGGGTTTCTGAAGGCTGCAAAGTGCAAATATTGCCACCATGAAATCAGGGCTGACCCAAGGGGACATGGAACATCTGCATTGAAGAAACATTTCAGTACATGCAAGCGCAATCCTCATGTACACGACAATGACCCGACGCAAGGCACCTTGCAAGTAGTTTGCGGGGAAGCTCCTACCACTTGGAGGTTTGATCAAGCCGCACTTAGAGATGCCTTTGCTGAGATGGTAATAGAATATGAGCAACCCTTTTGTTTTGGTGAGAAGTCTGGCTTGAGGAAAATTCTATCCAAAGCATGTCCTCGTTTCGAACTTCCATCTAGAAGAACTTGCACAAGGGATATTGTACATCTTTACTTTGAAGAGAAAGCCAAGCTGAAGAAGTTCTTCAAAGATTCTTGTCAGAGGGTGTGCCTGACAACAGATTGTTGGACTTCTCAGGTTCAGGATGGGTATATGAATGTCACAGCAACTTTCATTGATGAAAAATGGAATTTGCATAAGAAAGTGATAGGTTTTTTCATGGTTAAAGGTCACAAGGGGGAGGATATTGGTAAAAACTTGACAAGATGCTTAGCTGATTGGGGTTTGGACAGAGTAATGACTGTAACAGTGGATAATGCAAGTGCCAATGACAGTGGTGTTGAATACTTGAAGAAGCAGCCGCAGAAAACCAACGTTGCCAAGGGCAAGTTTTTGCATATGAGGTGTGCAGCCCACATTGTCAATCTTATTGTTCAAGATGGATTGCAAGAAGTGGACCAATCTATTAAGCTTGTTAGGGCTGCTGTTAGATATATAAAAAATGGAACTTCAAGATTGGTTCAGTTTAAAGAAATTGCTGAGGAAGACAAGGTGGACAGCAAAACATTTTTGAAACTTGATGTTCCGACAAGGTGGAATTACACATATCTCATGTTGAAGGCTACAATTGTGTATGAGAAAGTGTTCTTAAAGTTAGCTGAAGATGATACTAATTATGTTATTGATCTATCTGAAGCAAGAGATGGTTTTGGGCATCCTGATGAAGATGATTGGGACAATGCAAAGAAGATGGCAAAATTTCTACAACATTTCCATGACCTTACTGTTCGTATTTCTTCTTCTTTCTAAGTCACTAGTAACAATTTCTTGTGTGAGATTGGAGAAGTCCATCTGTTGATTCAAGACTAGCTGAGCAATGAAGATGATTTGCAAGTATCAATGGGGAATAGAATGAAAGAGAAATTTGATAAATATTGGGGACTTTGGCACACCAACAGCAAGGGCAATGAGAAAGGGCAGCAGCGAGATCAAGATACGGATAAAGGGCAGAGCAAGGGCAAGAGGAAGGAAAAGGAGAAGGACAACATCAATTTTATTGATATTTGTGGCTGCATTCCTTGATCCAAGGTACAAGTTATCCATGTACACAAAGATTAGTGTTGAAGAAATATTTGGTGAGGAAAGTGGTCAATTGGTTTGGGCAGCACTGAATAATTGTGTGATAGAGTTGTTTGATGAATACAAGAACATGTATGCTCCAAATGAACAAAGTACTCAAGTAGTTGATGTTGATAAATCTAAGAGAGTGGCAGGAGGAATGCTTAAAGAAAAAATTGCCAAGAAGATGAAATTCAACAATTGTTCTACCAGCACCAACAAGTCTGAACTTGAGAAATATCTTGCTGAAGAAACGGAAGATCCGGAGGCAAAAATAGATATTATTGCTTGGTGGAAAGTCAATTCAAGTAGGTTTCCAGTTTTGGGTCACATGGCTCGTGACGTGCTTGCTATACCCATCACAACAGTAGCATCGGAGTCCGCTTTTAGCACAGGTGGATGTATTTTGGATGACTTCCGTACCTCTCTTACTCCATTCATGTTAGAGGCTTTAGTATGCACGCAGGACTGGCTTCGAAGGCCTACTGTTGACGTAAAGGAGAGTACAGAGGAATTAGCGATAATAGAAAAGGTATCATATTTGCTTACTTGATTACATTTGTGAATTTGTTGTTTCTAATATTAAATATGTAATCTTGTTGTACTGCTGTCCATTTATAGTGTGGATAGAAGAATTTGGAGACAAAGAAAAATAGAATGAGCAGCCATCGGTGACTGTCGGCACCTCCAAATCCAAGTCACAAACACCAAGCACCACCAGCAACCTTCAGACCTCGACTACGGCTCTGTTAGCAAATAATGCGAAAAACAAGATCGAACACGAGACATGATTTAATGTGGAAAAAACCACGGAAGACGATCACTATTAAGAAGAGTTTACAAGTAGGGATGATATATAACTCATCTAAGATGTCTTATCTGTCTTATCCTACCGTCTACATAGGGCTTACATATATACAGTCGACTCACGCTCCCGTGCTTAGTTGCGTTGCCAAGGTGGGACTAAACCTTGTGCAATGAATTTAGATCACATCACACCAAACTCCACCTTGAGACAAATTCCCTCCTGTAGACGAATAATAAACCTCCATATTCAAATCTTGAATGCTAATATCCACCGGACTAACCAATGAGTAAGATCACTTGAGTATTCTCCCAACACTTCATACGAAGCAAAAATTTGAGCAAAGATTCAAACACACAGCTATCAACAAAGCAGACAAACAATCTGGGTCTTCAACAAATTCATAATCCCAGCAAAACTCTGAGTCTGTGCAACTGACCTCAAAAGAAAATGGCAATAATGCTCAATCATCAAACGACATAAAGTCGCAATATTACCTGTGGTATTAAAATAAATATCCAGTGAAGAACTCATCTCATGGAATAATATATGCTCCATCAGGAACACTAAACTTTGGCAAAACAACACTCTTGCAAGAGCAACTAGCACGTGTATCCATCACGTACCATAAACTTGCCAATTGTAGAAGAAACTAAATTCCATGACATGGTCAATTGTTGCTCCATACAAACACGGTTCAGATGTAGGCATAAATATGCAACCAACGGTGTTAAACCTTTGAACTAAACCCCTCAACATGAGCAAAGACAACAATAAATGTACTGCTCCCGCAATACAAAACGTTGTAGTATCTAGTCAAACAAACTTCCTCCGTTGCACTTGGAATCATCCACCTCGAACTCAATTCAGAGCGAAAGTGTGAAAAGAAATTTATGATGGACTCTAAAAGATAATTTATGATCAAGGCATATAATGATGGACTCTAAAAGATAATTTATGATCAAAAGTGTGAAAAGAAATTTTGAATTTGCACGAAACAATGACAAAACAAAATTAATGAAACATGTTGCTTATTCGACAAAATGGTGGGGTCATATATATATAGATGGATCTTATACGTTGTTTGTAGAAACACTAGTAATGATATGACTTATTAAAACTTGTAAAAGAACGATGAAGAAAAAGTGTGCATGTGAAACAAAATATTGTTTCTCATTATTTATAAGGCAACAGAAATTTATTTTTTGACAAAATTTGAAGACACCTGTGACGATCTCATTAAAAACCCTAGTTATGATAATTCATTGTGACAAGACTTCGAAAGAGTACAAGAAAAATAATTTAATTAAAATGTTAAATGTAGTTAGTTAAATGGACCGAAACTCACATTTGCATCCAGGGTTGATAGACTAACTCTGGAGATGAGCATGTAAATAGAGAGACCCACCTCCAAAGAAATAAAATTTAGCACGTAGACAGACCCACACAAACTTGTGACACCCCGCTTAGTGTGGTGCGTACATATTTTTGCACATGTTAAACAAATATGAAGCCAACTTATAAACCTTTATCTTTCAACCATAGTACCATCAGGTTAACCCTTTTACACGAAGTTAAAACAAAAGCGTAGCTCTTTAGTAACAACCAATCAACACATACAAGTCTATCTATGTCAATCCACCAAAACCAAATAGTCTCTAGGTTTTAGCATCTCCTTTAGTTCTAAAACCACAACTCAAACATAAACATGTTTTTTTCGAAAGATTAATATGGATGCAGACACTCACGACACTCATACATTGATCCTTATGAATACACATATGCAGCTTTATCCCTACGAGTACCTCTGAAAGATTAAGCCGACATATGTTCAGATTGACGAAGTCATCGCACACGCCTCGCTATTGACGGACACGTTGCTTACCACTAAAAAGAATAACGCCGGTTAAATTTTATAATTTTTTTTAAAAAATACGATGCTCATACTCGATTGAGGATTCAAACCCCTATAATCAGCACACTGCAACCCCACCAGATTTTGCAATGCGAGAAAACACCTGCACCGTAAAAATACGCCGCACACCAAACTCCCAAATTTGCGGTTTCTTCAGTTTTCGGTGTGTTTTGTCAAACTGGAAACACCGAACACATTGAGGCCCAACATCTACCAGCGCAGGCTTAGTCCACACCACCCGCCCCTTCAGCAGGCCCGGTCCATTTAAGCCCAACAAGACCACAGTTCCGCGCGTAAACCCACGCCGCATCCACACCCTTCCAACCCTAGCTCCGGCAGCTAACGAGCTAAGAGCTTTCCGTATGCAATTCGTCAACACCGAAATATTTTGTTCAACGAAAAAACCTAATCGAACAAACTAAACAAGCTGAACGCCCCAGCCGCCCAGGGCGACGCAGGCAGGTGTAGGAATTGCACACGGAGCGCGGAGAAGGCAGGCAGGTGTAGGAATGGCATCTTTGGCCCGCGCCGCCGCCGTCGCCGTGAGGTTGGCGGCCCGGTCCGCGCCCCTCACAGGCTGCGTCATCGGCGCGCCACTGCCTTCGCTGGTGTCGACTTCCGCCGCCCGCTCCGCCCGGATCCTCCGCAGGTAGCGAACTGACTCACTAGCGAAC
Organism: Echinochloa phyllopogon; assembly: GCA_033239725.1. Classification (NCBI taxonomy): domain Eukaryota; kingdom Viridiplantae; phylum Streptophyta; class Magnoliopsida; order Poales; family Poaceae; genus Echinochloa; species Echinochloa phyllopogon. Next base: position 29,441,017 of record BTCW01000014.1, on the reverse strand, counting down.
CAATGGATGAGTTCGGATGGGAATGGGATTCGGTGCGTGCGTGCGCGCGCTCACGTCGGCCCCTTGTTCGGTGCAGGTCGGCGGCCGCGGCGTCCGCGGGTCTGGAGACGCTCATGCCGCTGCACAGCGCGGTGGCGGCGGCGCGGCTTAGGTCCTGCATCGCCGTCGACTCGTCCTGCTGGAGCTCGCTCTCACAAGGTAATCTTTGTTCCGGATGTTACCATTTTTAGGGGATAATACTGTTTTGTCAAATCTCCTCGGATCTGTTGTCGATTGCAATTTCGTGTGATTGTGCATTTTGAGGTTTTGGGAGTTTTGGTTCGATTCTGCAATTCATGAACTGAGTTCAGTATACAGTACTCTCATCATGAGTTTATTCTTTGCACCTATGATGTCAATGCCCAAAGCTCATGACTGATGAATATATGAATAGTGTCCTGTCCTGATAAACTCCTAGTAACATTTGTTTACTATACTCAAATACACATTGATGTTCCTTCCTCTTTGTTGTTTAGTAACAACTACTTTTGAGTAATTATGACCATGGAACCTTGTATGATAGTCTTAGAATGCCTTGGTTCATTAGTACCCAATTGTTCTACAACAAAGCTAGTTCTACATCTATTTCCAATTGTCCATTGTATTTTCAGTAAGCTATTACCTTCTTTTTTCCTTGGCATGATCTTAGGGAGCCTTTTTTGGCTTAAAATGATTGACCTATTTCGGACTTGGCATGAACTTGTGAAAATAGTTGTCTTAGCCATCCAATATCAGAATCGCCACTAACTAATTTATTGTGTTGTTTGTTTGAGGTCAACTTTATGGTAGCTACTGCCTTATGAATGTGTGTTGATTCTTTGACTTATTGGCTCTCAGTGCAAAATGGAACATGTACATTTGGAAACTTCTGAAGTTCTGTAGTAGTTTAGATTTTGTGGAACCTTTTGTTTCCTGCAATGTTAACAAAATTTGATCAACGAGGATATTTATGTGTGACGGATAACAAGTTTGTTCAACATGCCTTTCAGAGTTGCACTAGCATGATGAACTTAAAATGGTAGCAGTTCATAGCAAAACTAGTTCCACCTTGTATTGTTCTATTTTACAATTAGCTTGATGCCTAGCTTGTTAGTATAGTTATATTGTATGGTTTGTTGGGGTCTTTAATTCAAGTAAAAAGTTTGCCCGTTTTGTTGGCCATGTCGGTTGCAGTGGTGCCACGTTAACATCCTAGTGGTAACCAGAAAGAATACAATCTCTCTATGGTGCTCATTGCAGTCGTGCTGATTGATCTCCTGCTTCCATTAGTGGTTCACTTTACAACAACATAGCCTTTTGTCCCAAGCAAGTTGGGGTAGGCTAGAGGTGAAACCCAAAAAGCAAAAAGGCAAAAAGACAACAGAAATTAGAGTTAGGGGAAAACAGAAAAGGAAGCAAAGATCACGGTTCAGGCACATTCATTAATAAGATCTGGTTTTAGCTATATATACTTGCAATTTATATGTCGACAATAAGAATGTGGTTCTGTAGACTCCTCTGAACAAAAGTGATACAATTGTTGTCCTCGTTAGGCAGCATGTTGGCAGCAAGATACAGTACTTCCAAAACATTGTCCTGTAAATAGTTGGAGGGGAGTTTCTGTTTTAGTTTTTGCCACCTGAGGTGCTGTTGTTCTTTACCTCTTGTCATCTTTAATGCATTTTTGTGTTTTACAATAGGTAGATTAGCAAATTGTACATGTCGATACTAAGATGGTGGCTCTGAAAATAAATATCCTCCTGTTTAGTCAGCATTTTTTGCAGGAAAACATAGTACTTATTAAACATTGCCCCCGTAAATAACTGGTGCCAGGTTAGGTAGTATCCCTTTTTGTTTCTAAGTAATCTGTATCTTACGATGGTGCTTTCTGAGGTGCTATTAGTATTATTCTTTACCTCTTTGATGCATTTGTATTTTACTATACGGATTTGTCTAGATTAGGCTATTACCTTAGGAATGAATTTGGCACTCTTATGATCCTTGAAATTGTTGACTGCTATTCCAATATGGAAAAAAAAATTTGTTTGCAAACTTTTTTGTCTGATGTTTCTAGCTACACATATTTCTGTCACATAATTGTGCACTCTGGTCAGTTTTAGCTACCAAGTCTTACTAATATGAGATCCTTCATGCTTGTTGATTGAATCAAGCAAACGAAGAAAAATAGTTCTCTATTCTTTTTTTATGAAAAAAGATGGGGTTTCTATATTTTGACATTGGTTATTATAGGTTTAAACAAGCGCATCTGATCATGGCTAGGAGCTGAGCAGCAGAGAAGTGAGGACACTGAGTTAAAAGAAAGTGCATTTTTTTACAGATCTTTCTAGACATGTAACATGTACTTTGATTGTTGCTCTGTGCGTGTACTTATGTCAACAGAATGGAGCATGCAAAATTGTCCCTTGTAACTTGCTTGGCTCTTATTTAGTTTGATCATGATCCATGCAAAAAAACTTGTACTGATAACGAAAATATCTCAGTGATCCTTTAGGTGTGCCAAATTATTCCCTTTGAAATAGTGGCTGAATATATGGTATTACATCTTGTATCCGTTACCTGACTTGCTCTCATATTTGGTGATATAGGATATGCTTTGCCTTTGTGACCGAGAGCTGCACCTGAAGAAACCAATGAACATTAGGAATCACAAAAAATGGGGCTGTAATAACGTGATGCTTGTAAACTAATTTTGCCTTTGAAGTTCATTGAATTTCGTACCTTGAATCACCCACGATGTGGAACTAGCATGTTGACGTTGGAATTTGATTTCTATGGCCCACCTAGCATCTGCAGCTCCTCTTTGAAGGAGTCGGTTCATTATCGGCATTGGCTGTTTAAATATTATCTGCACTCCAAATCACGTGTTTTCTCAGTAAACCTATATAAGCACCACTTTATATGACTTTAATTCTGTGTCTTCCTTCTCGGCATGTGGCTGCACTTCAATTTTAATTTTATAGCTTCTTAGGTTAATAGCTCCCTGAAATCTCTTTTCATATTGTAGAGTGATTGAACTAAGTTTTAGAACTATTTGTTTGGTGTCCTCTCAATCTCACATCATCATTTTGGATGTCTGCTACTTTCCCTTCTGTTAGATAAATGGACTGCCTCAGGGGATCCGGAGTGGGACTTACTGAGCCACACGGATTTTACGTGGATGAAATCTTCCGTATACCATGAAACTCTCCTTTTATCTCCTCTGTCACATTAGTAAATTTAATATTTAAATTATTTATAAAACTCTCATTGCGACCTGGTCTAATAGCGTTCGAATGCTTAGAACGGGTGCCAAGGTTTTCTACGATATTGATACACCACGTGCTATCAACCCATATTGCCGGTTGCTCCGTCGCCGTCGTCGGCCTCTACGGTAGTGAGGTGAGTACCAATAGAATAAAGCTCCCTCACCTTCCTCCACCTCCCTCCGCCGCTGTCGAGATCCGCTTTGCCCCTCTTCAGATCCAGCGTCCCTTGCAGTCGATATGGCTGCTCTTACTATGGATCAGGTGACGGGTTGCGCATGTGTCGATCCATGTTGGGGCTTCAACTGTAACATCCCAAATTTCCTAAACATGACATGAAGCATATATGTGCATTGTATCTAGCATCTTTGCATTGTTTGAGCCTAATTAAAATATATTGGATTTGAAATTCAAGTTAAAATATGATGTTTAATATAGGGCTTGTGAAGCAACTTAGATTTTCACACAACACGGCTCCCACGGACTGTACGACCATCCTCACGGACTGTAAATTTGAAATTCAAGTTAAAATGTGATGTTTAATATAGGGCTTGTGAAGCAACTTAGATTTTCACACAACACGACTCCCACGGACTGTCCGACCTTCAACGCTAAACCTTCTTGATTTGGATCGATTTTACGCCGTCCGACACCCTGCGCAGGAAATAAAAACTCCCGACTCATCTCTCTCTCGTTCTTTTCTCTCACCCTACAAACCTCGACCCTTCTCTCTCATTCTTTTCTCCGTTGCCGTTGTTTTTTCCCGACGCGAGCCGCTCCGCCCTCATCGCCTCCGGCTCGATGGCGGTCAGCGGAGCCTCCAGCTACGGCCCTAGGGCGAGCTCCTCTTCCTCCCCACGACCACCTCGACTTCATCCTCACAAGAATCATGCCGTTATTCGCGTTATTCTTCCCCAACTCCGATGAAGCAAGGTGAAGCCCGATCTCCCTCGCCGCTCTACTCCAACTTGTGGCGCTCTGAATCGTCCTTTCCCATCCTAGATTCGCTTCCCCAATCGTTTTCCCATCCTCTCCCATGGTCCATTAGCCTAGCCATGGTCCTCTACCTCCATTGAACTCCGTTAAAGCTGTAGGTCAAGCAAAATATTGTGCATGTCGAAGCTTAGCCCTAAGACCAAATCCCCTATCACCCATAGAAGCTTTAGATTCAATTCCCGTCGCGATTGGCACTCGAATCATCGGAAACGCCATTGTTGGGCACTAACGAGTTATTTACGGTTATGCCACCTGCCCTATTTTTCATGACTATGTGAAATAGTTAATTGCTCTAATGCTTTTGTTGACTATTGTGATATGTTGTGCATATATGATGCAAATCATTTTCTTTTCTTTTGTGCATCTCATACATATATGCCTTATGAAATAATTATTGATAATATTTGAACTACGTTGATAAGCATAATTTGTTAGGTATATGATTGATTCTTTCAAGAATTATGAAATAAATTATGCTAGCCTCTTTATGGTAGATAATGACTAGTAGAACTATTTGTTTGCATGATTTAATTATAAATTATTGTTATTTTCAATATAGTGCTTTGGGCCGATTAACTTGTTGCATTCATAATAAATTCACCTAAGATCTTATAGTCATGAATTTAATTTTGATTAGTCTTGTATAGCCTATCTAAAATTAATAAAACCTATGATATGAGAGTAAATCAATACAATTGATTGTTATACTTGGTTGTATCTAGTTGAATTGGTCATTCATAATAATTTAACATGAGCCCCTAAAATTGTGGAACTAATTTTAGTAGCCTTGTCCTATTATTAAGATTTGATAACACTTATGAAATGGATATGTTATGAGTTTAATTGCCATATCATGATTAAAATCTTGTAAACCTGGCATGGTCAATTTAATTGTGAGGTTAACATTATGAGTCCAACTATTTTATCTTTTACGAAGTATATGCTATGTTGTTTAATATTTATAGGTCACATGAAATGGTTGAAGAAGGGCATAGCTTTAGTTATTTTGTTCTAGAACTAGTTTCATATTGTAAAATATCTAATAAACTCTATTTGCCCTACAATAGGCTAAATGTTAGTCCCTTTCACTAGTTGTAAATAAATGTGACATGTTCTTCATATTGAAATCTAGCTTAAATAAATTAGAATGATGAGCTTACCTTAATCAAATATAACAAAACTAGCTAGTCTCTAATTTAGAGAAAGATGTTATTGATCTTAAGTAAAATGTGATGTTGCTTGCTATCCTAAATTCTTGAATTGTCTAATGTTGATCATACTAGTGCGTTATCTTGCAAGAGTATAATATATCACCTAATATGGATAATAATAAATTAAATAACTTATATGGTGGATACTTGGTGTTGTGACATGCTTAATTTATTATTAATTCATATGAAAACTAAAAACCAGCTAAACTAATTTGAGTCATTCTCGTGTTACCTTTTGTCTTGTAAGATATGTGAATATGCATGAATAGCTGCGATGATGCTTTTGCCCTATGTTATGCTTGTGTACTTAATTTCCAACTTTAAATTATTTGCTTGATAACCCTTAATCATGTTAGTTCTTATTTCTATTCAATCACTACACTTCATATGCATATGCATTCATGACATCATTCTAATTCATGCATTCGCTTAATTCTTTAGAGTATGACGTTCTGGAGTGACGCGTTGTGGAGCACCATATATCAGACAGGCCCCTACTTACCTCACTCTATTTTCCGAATGATAATGTGATTTTACTATTACATGTTTGTGCATGGGCTTAACCCTACTTAGTTCATGTGAAATGTGTAGAACCCACTTTGGCATATTTTCCTATAGCTTTAGATCAACTTGTACTAGGAAAAATATGCATGCTTAGCCTTATCAGATTAATTTTCTTAGCATGCTTAGATATCGGTAGAAGTCGGGAGGTGGCTAGGGCACCACCATACCACCCGCGAGCTATAGGATGATTGCTTAAGTTTACTAGAATAAGTTGAGAATGGTTAAAAGATGAGCAACTATGAACATGAACGGTGAATCAAAGCGGATAAGGACCATATATTTGTTGCCGGGTTCTTGAGCACTATTCCGTACAGACCACATGTCTAAATATGGTAATGATAAGCCAAGTAGCATAAGTTGCACCGGGTATTGGGCGGATTCGGCGCGGGTCAAATGAGGTGTAGTCGGCGGTTCCGTTGCATCTATCTCCTCCGGCCGTTCGTTCAATTCTGGGTGCGGGTATGTGAAAGGTTGAGGGCATGAATTAACACTTACCCTTGGCCGTGGGTATGGTCATTGGTCTTGCGCCTCGTGTGGGAAAAGTTGTACACCCCTGCAGGGTATTAATCTATTGCAATAGCCGCGCTCTCGGTCACTGAGCATGCTCTTGTAACTTCGCGTTCACTGTAGAGTTTCCGAGAAGAGCTCATGGAAGATTGAGCTCATGACATATGATCACTTTTATTATGCAATTGTATGGATGCTTGATGTAGATTATAGGTGCTATGTCTTTTGCTTATTCACTTGATAAATACCGCTCGCATTTTATGCTTTAATTGTAAAACTTGACTAGACTTATGCATCCACCAAATTTTAGTACTATGGATAAGTCCTACAAGTACTCAATGTACTTACGGTGCTACCGTTAAGTTATTTTGCAGGTTTTCTTCTTAGGAGCGATGGCCACATTCGTTCCGCCGGAGCCGGCAAAGTGGATGAACGGTGGTTATTGCTCTTGTTTATGCAAAGTGGTGTCTTATGGGCAAGGACATCACTGTTGCTTCTTAATTCTTTCTATCTTTCTGCTGCGGTTTATTTCTTAACATAGAAGAATATGGTAGGATAACCACCAATATCACTTCTATATAAGTTAGAAAAGAACCTCACTTTAATTGATGAAACCCTCATATTTAGTTGTATTAATAATAATTTTAGAATTTTTGTAATATGTTCAACACTTGTAATAAGAAGTTTAAAATTTGCTCTCATATGTACCTTGTGATGGTTTCCATGATGTATATACGGTATGTGAGTTGTTCCTGGGCGATGCTCGAGGCACATACCGGGGACTACGGGATTATTTTGCTTAAGCCGGGTTGATCAATGGGTGATGATCCGGTTTAGTCAAAATAATTTGAGCGGTTCCTTACATCAACCATCTCTCGGATCAAGACTTCTACCTCACAGATCTGGTCGTCCGTAAGGCGGCCGCCACCGCATCCTCTCAGGCTCGGTACTTAAGTAGCTCGGTATGTTGCCTCCATCAAGTCGTGCAACACTTCTCTGTGACCGCCAACATCAATGCTCTCTCGTGTCCCCCCCCCCCCCGACCACAAATATCACTCTGGTGCCGCAATTCTACCTTAACCAACTCGCCGAAGATGTTCTCTCTTTGTGGTCCTGGCAACCCAGCTTCAACCTCAGCTCATAGAAGCAGGAGGCCCTTTTGCCATGGCGTCCTTTGGCGTCATTCAACGGCAGAGAGTTCACCGTCACCACCAAGATCCACTACTAGAGATCTTCACATCCGTCCCTCTCATATACCTCGGTGCACTCAAGATCCGGTGCTAATACAACATTAGCGCCGGGTGTAAAATTGGGGTGCCCCCTGGGACTCTTTAGCACCGGTTGGTAACACTTTTAGCACCGGTTGGTGTTACCAACCGGTGCTAAATGTGCTCCCCCCTTTAGCACCGGGTCGTAACACCACCCGGTGCTAAATGATGACCCTTTAGCACCGGGTGGTGTTACGACCCGGTGCTAAAGGCCTTTTAGCACCGGTTGGTGTTACGAACCCGGTGCTAAAGGGGGTGTTGCATGCTACTTCAAAAAGAAAGCATATTCTATTCCATCACATGTGCTACGTAGTTGAGATAGTTAGGTGGGTACGCGCGAGCCAAGAGGTCATGAGTTCGAATCCGCGCAACAACGCACATATTTTTTGGTGCATGAGCACCTCTAGCACCGGTTATTTGACCCGGTGCCAAAGATGCCCACCCTTTAGCACCGGAAGATCTGCACCGGTTGAAAAACCGGAGCTAAAGGTCCTTCCCAACCGGTGCAGATGAAGGCCTTTCTGGCAGTGATCGGTGCCTGCATTTCTGTCCTTCAATCCATATGCTACCTACATCTTGGTATACGAGCATATATGGGTGTATTAGTTTGGGACATTGGCTTGTATTCTTCACCTTCTCTAAAGGTGAATTTGTAATGCTGCGTTAAGTTTAATATATTAATGAAAGTATAAAAAAACTATATTGCCGGTAGAGCAGGGCTGAGCAGCCAGAAAGAAATCGTGCTACACGTGCATCCACGATATTCAGAGAAGTTCAGGCATCATGGCTCCGGCGCGGTTGGGTCTCGAGTCTCTCGACTCTTGTGGCCAGAACGCTCGCTCAGGAAACCAATGGTGCGTATCGGTTGGCAAACCCAGCCGATGTGCTCCAGGGATACGGTTTATCTACAAGTGATGTCGCGCTCGCCGTACGTGCCCCAGGGGTGGTTGGGCCACTTGGCTCCAGGCTCCGGCTCCTGTGCCACCTGCGATTGCTGCTCCGGTGAGGTTGAGTGCCACGGCGTAGGGGCATTGCTCCGCCACGCTCGCCGAGTTTACCCTAGCAGCCAGCCTACTTCTCCTGTTTCGCACCACTATGGATGAAACCAGACCAAAACAGCGGAAAACATATATATATATATATATATATATATATATATATATATATATATATATATATATATATATATTCAGTAGGAGAAATACTCATGATGTGTTGCTACGCGTGTTTATCATCCACTCCCAAGTCATAATCTACTTAAGTATAAAGAAAAGTCATAATCTACTTGCTTGTAGATTCATAGAAAAATCATCAGGTACAGCAAATTTTACCAACTTATATATATCTAAGGCTCTTGCACTTAATAATTGTACACGAAACTAAATAGAAGACACTGTCGATTATCTTCCTTGCTTAGACTGAAATCCTCTCCAACGACTAATGAACCAAAAGAGAATCTGACTCCCTATACAATTGTGATAGTCTTAGAACACATCCGCTATCACATACATAACTTATTTTAGTATAATATCATCTCCATATAATGATTAGAAGAATCCAAATCAAATATTACATAATTTACGATTTGTTACAAGCCACTTTGGGCTAAATCGATAATGAGAAACAACTACACAACGATAGCTAGGCTTTAGGGCTCCATCTTCATCTTCAACCTCCTCCATACCATCCGTCTTGGTTGATGTTGTAGTCCGACTCGTAACATGCAAGCACTTGCATTGTTACCAAGGAATGGAACAGTCTCACGTCACCATCCATACGTGCGCAAGCTTTAAAGTGGCATATTCTAGTATAGGAGTATAGCAAGGAATAGGATATATTTTCCTATGCGAAGCAGCAGTAGTAAAGTGATATTCTCAACTCAACACCTTTGAAAAACGACGAGCAGTCCTGTCATCGCAGGTTCACGTCTCTACACCAATTCCATCTCCACACTCTCTACTCTGCGACGAGGAAGACTCCCTCCCTTCCTCGTCTAATCGGCCAAAGTCGTACGTGAACCTCACTCAAAACAGTTTAAGACGGGGAGATAGAAATCTCCATAAAAGTCTAGTAAGAATGATCAGTTCATAGGGGTGTCCATAACCGAGGACGCAACTATACGTATAGTTTTAACTCTACGGAGTGTGTACACCTAGGCCCACCTGGGCTGCGAGATGGTGTACGGCCATCTCGAGATGACAGTAACGGTACCCTCCTGCTTTCCTCGGGCTTGAGAACACTGACATAAACGAGGGGCCATCGCCTCGAGAAGTGTGACATCCTCTCCACGGGATCAATCGGGGGTTTGTGGCCCATCAGGGGATGAGAATCCGCTCCCCTATCCTAACCTCTACTCTCCTATAGTCCGGGTACCGCACCGCGGCCCAGCAGGCGGCCACTAGCAATACAAACTGTATTGCCTTTCTCATAGATAATTAGTAATGCCGGACATCTATCATGTCATCTCTATGCTAAATTGCTAATGTTTGTAATTTACATCTCACAAACGCACTCACATCATGCACACTGAACTTGAGCATCAATTGCTTCAGATCTGAGTCAATTCCCCTTTCTGACCACTGCCAGAGGGCGCAGGGCTGTTAGGCTCTGTGATGGTAGAATATGGAGGGCTGCACAAAGTATGACCTAAAGAGATGATTAAATAGTATACATCTTCAATTAAGGCAGAAACGCACAGTTCACACTAGCATTTTTTTAAAAAAAGGTTTCCAGGTTACGTTCAAAAAGGTTAATTCAATCAGAACTCAGGTAAATTTAAATTTGCCACGTAGAACTTATCCCATCATATAAATCTATAATGGAAGCAGTACCAGCAGATAGTACGTACTGACCTACAAATGTGAAGTTCAAGGCCTGCCAGTGCTCAGTTTAATTCTTGAGTTAATGATGAAAGAAAGTCATCTAGACCCCACAACATACCATATATATATGCCCAGAACCTTGAAACCAATGATAATTCTTGTGAAATGCCACCGAGTCAAAACCATCTGACCATTGTCTCCAGATGTGTTCTAACCTGAACATCGGGTTATTTTTGTTTGCAAACGTGCAAAAGTTGCCTTACACGAGGGAGTTCACCAGTCTACTTCATCGTTGCCTTCTTCGTCAAGTCATCAAGTGATAAACATCATCCACTGTACACATATTATGTCACTCACAGCAACAACAACGGCAAGTTTGGTTGGCTTTGATATCTTGAAGTCAGATCACCCTTCTAGTGACACCTTGCCTGGTAAACCTCTTATTGTATGCTTGCACTGGAACCTGTAAGAACAACATGAACTCATTAAAAGATTTGACCAATCAGGATAAAGTTTCTTGTAGCTAGAACATAGTTATAGGCATATAGCATCAATGTTCTGTAACAGCTTAAGAAGAGTTAAGCATGTTTCCCGCATCCAGAACCATCAAAACAATAGTAAGTTACTATGCAAAGCATCAAGGCCCAGACAGACGCATAATCAAATACTTTAATAACAGAACACTGTGTTTATCTGTAACACAAACTTGCAGTTTCACAATGCAGCACTCAGTCTGATATACTAGAGAAGACATTACTGTTAAAGGGATGAAAATTGTGGAAGAATCCCACAACTGAATATTGGTAAGAAAATATCACAAAAAATATTACCATATAGCATCTGAAAGTGAAGATTCTGAAGAGGAAGATGGGGCATCAACAATTGACATACGGTTCCCTTGACAGTCTGCTTTACTGCACTTTATATGCATTTGAAGAGGTACAACCTAAGGTGAAAAGTTTAGGCTCAATCTTGGGGAAATGCTATGTTCCAAAGGAAGGCTGATAAACATAAATGAGTTACATAATTTAACCTTGACAAAAGAACAATACCTTCTTGCTGTAACGAAAATCACGCTTTGGCAGGAAATCCAATGGTAAGTTCAATGTACTGGGACATCTTACCATCAAAAACAACTTGCTAGGCCCTTGAAGAGAATACAACTGAATGAAGTAAATTAAAGTTGATTGTGACCTCAGCCAAATATATATATAGTAAAAGAAAAGACAGAATACCTGTGTAGGACAAACTCCCTGCTCCACAAGATACAAGAGCACGGATAGCCTAAAAATTTGCAAATGTGTTATCATTCGTAGAGGACACATTCTAAATAGATACTGATAATATAAGTTCTCATGATAAATCATTGCATGTGTTCATGCCCAGGAATGTGGCAATAAACATGGCAAGGTTCAACTACTTAGTCATATGCTGAACAGCCATAATCCATGATGAAGATAAAAAAAATTACAACATTATCGTTCATCATGTTTTGTATTTCACCATGGATAGTGTACCAATATTGAGATCTTAAGGGGATAGTACTTCAATGCTTAACCAAGAAAAAATCATAAAGAAATAGAGTAATTCTACATTTAGAGGAATATGTTGCTGAAATAATAGCTCACCTTTCGAGAAACAGATTGAGCTAACTTGGTTAGATCATGCTCTTTGGCACTTCCTGAATCAAATGTACCATGAGAAATTGTAATGTCATACACAAATAGGGGTCGTACAAGGCTTCCTCCAAGGATCAGGACAACTCCTTCAATGCTAGAAACTTCATCAAGTGCTTGCTGAAGAGCACATAGTAAGGTAGAGATGCCATTCATCAATTTCTCATGCTTCTTTATTCTGCGTCTAACCTCCCTTTTTCGTGTGTTGTACTTTCTCTGATCAGATGGTTTGAGTTCTGCTGGTTGTAATGTCATTTCTGTCTAGAAATAGCCATAATATACAAATTGGTTCCTTTCCAAAATAAATGGCTGTAAGAAAGTGTTTATTGAGTGCTGACTGCTGAACTTACCATTTCCTCCTTTAAACTTGCAAATTCATCTTCAAGACTCTGCAAAACCCTGAAAAATGAGAAAAATTAAGACACTCCAAATTTATTTGATAGTTACATAACACGGTACATACTATCCTACCCTAGTTTACTAAAAATCACTACTATGGCGTTCAACTGTTATGCATGAATATATTAAACAGTACTCAACAACATTCTATCATGAGATCTCCTCACCAATGCAAAACAAGGCTTCCGTTGTGATCAACATAGTAGCCCCAGACAAATAGGACTTTGGAATGTACAATTTGAATAATGACTTTAATCACTTGTCAAATTGTTGGCATAGTGCTCCCATGAAACAAGAACTGCTAATGGGCAGGCATACAGATGTAGGGAAGATGTGTCACTTGTTTGGATAGTACAAACTCAAAAGACAAATCAAATATTAATCAGACAATATATTAGAACTTCAAGTTCCAGATATACATTGCTTTTCCTTGCCTGTGCTATTCATACATGGTTGTTACAGATTGCTGAGTGTTAATGTTAACACTACTCAATGGTGCCAGAGGTATATACTTCATTAAGAACTTAACAAAGAGAGTATTCTATAACTATTTGGACCATGCTTTCCTTGTGATTATCACAGAATTGTAGTTTGCATGTGAGCATACCGTGAAACCTGTTGAGAACGAAAATGAATAAAACTCAACCGTGTTTAACAAACTTCAAACTGTCTTCATGGGACATCAATTGATAATTTATTGAAACAGAACTCAATGAAGATAATTTAATCTCAGGACCAAAGGACAAGAAATAGCACAAATGGTGATAAATGATAGTAGCAAAAAATATTTACACAAACCAAAATCATATGAATCACCGATGCGTCCGGACTCCGGAGAGGCGCCGTACCCGTATCTGATATGGCGGGATATGGCGCGATACATTCCAATACGCGTATCGGAAAAATACAATTAAAAATAATTAAATTAATTCGTGATACGTGATCGATATGGTGCGATACGTCCTTTTCGATACGTCTGGGGCAGAGCTGCTGCCCTTCATTCACAAACGAACAGGCTTAGTGGCCCAGCAATACTTTGGTTAAAAAGCCCAAGATATGTGGCACATCCACAAATACTAGCACACCAGCCTACGTCCTCTCATGTCTCAGTTCCAGACATCGAACTCCTGATGTGAAGCTGAAAGGATCTATTCTCTTGCTGGAGTTGCCAAAATACATGTATTAGTTTGTCTATTTTTTATTGGAATGGTTAATTTCTGTGAGTATCGTTAATATAAAATATATATTTATATATATTTGCCGTATCGGCGTATCCTTGTTTTTGGACAATCGGCGTACCGGTATCGCCATACCCGTATCTCGTATCGGTGATACATAGCCAAAAACTGAGAGTACGGAGCAGCCCAGATCCATAAGCAGGTCCAAAGTAATATTAAAGCATTTCATTAAAAAAAACTAATATTAAAGCAACGCATAGATCCTCAGCAGCCAGGACAAGATAAAGCAAGAAACATTCAGCTAATAGAGGATGGACAAACTAATAGTACATCTGAAATCAAGACTGAACACATACTAAATTATATGGAAGCAACTAGCTAAATTCGCAAACTAAACCCCATTTAAATAACAACACAAAATTGATAGTTTTCCTGAGACAGTTCAAATCCATGTAATGATCGAATCCACTACATCTAGTCGATCCAAACCCATACTAAATTGCCATTCTGCACTCAGGCGAATTGCTCCACAGCATAAGCATTAGCGTGTGAATCTATCCATTGCAGAATCAAGCTAATCCAAACCCTAATCACACCCAGTAGCACGAAGGTTGTTCTAGGCAGCCATAAGGGTAGGTCCAATCTAATCCATATCGACCAAATCCAAATCCCAACCGCACCAGATATGCAACGAAAACGCAATCTGAAATGCCGCAAACGCTCCATTAGACTGGGAGCAGAGAATTTACACCGAACACTACCATATCAGCAATAGATCCAACCAAATCCCAGCATTGCACAGAAGATTAGGGGACAGATTGGGTATTACGAGGGGATCTGCTGGTGCATGTAGAGGACGAAGCCAATGAGCTCCTTCACGACGTGGAACACCTCCGATCGCTTCAGCGCCGCCGCCGCCGCCGCTTGCACCACCACATGCCCTAATCCCCGCTGCTCGGCCCCGGCGCCAGCACCGCCGCTTACGGAAGAGGAGGTGTTGGTCTCCATCTCGTCGCGACCGCCCCGCACCGGCCCGCGCCGCACCACACTGCCGACCGTTATAACAAGGGGCTGTTTGTTTCCCTGTCCCCGATGGACGTCGGTGATCAGGGTACGCGAGGATGAACGGACAGAGTTACTGATGGTAACTACTGTAGCTATCACTGTAGCACGAAACGTGCTCTGGGAACCATAACACTCCCTCAGTCCTGCAATATAAGCATTAGAAACATTCGAATGTAAAAAATAACAGAACTGCTAAAACACCTATAAACCCCTCATTTTACTTACACTACCCACCAACCCATTTAAAATAGGTTAATTTGATTCATACCATTACAATTTTGTGATTTCTGAGATCTACCATTACTATTCAAGTTATAGTAACCATACCATTATAATTTTTCGGCTTTCTGAAATATGTCATTATGTACTCCCGTAGCGACGATGGCCCCACTCGCAGGCGTACATTGCTTCGTATTGCCCATGTTACGAATGGATAAAGCTCATCAGGCACCTTCCGTCAACATCTCTCGTACATTTCTTCTCTTCCGCCATCCCTTCTGGAGCCCCCGCCGCCGCTGCGTCTCATCCCTTCTGGAGCCCCCGTCCCCACCGCGGCTCATCCCTTCTGGAGCCCCCCTCCCCCCCACCCGCCGCCGCGTCTCATCCCCTCTGCTTGGTCGCCCCCTCTTTCTTGGTCATGAGCAAGGGGAGCATGCTTGGGAGCGGTAAGTCGTTCTCCAGCGTAGGGGCCAGCTCAAGTCAACACGAGGGGCTGCCTCGAATCTTTTGTCCAAAATGCAAGCTTCAGGTGGTTAGGATCACGAGCAAGAAGAAGGATACTTTTGGTCAAGTCTTTTACAAGTGCCCAATGAACTTCCCGGTTAATGAAATGTGATTTTGATTGGATTCAGATGACTTTGATTTTCATTGCATTCCAGTGATTTTGATGTTCTTGTTTCAGGATGACAAGCATTGTGGTTATATCTGGGGGAGGAGTATGGAGCTTATTTGCATTTGCATCATCTAGGGGGACTAGTGGCTGAGTAGAGCGATGTTGAGACCAAGCTGCAAGAAGCTGAGGCGCAAGTGCTTTTGAGTGAGGTCAAGATGCAGATGTGTGAAAGTGAAGATGCAGATGAATGACATCAAGTTCCATATTAATGAAGGGAATGGGAAGGGCAAGAAAGGATTAGCATGTGACAATGTTGTAGTGCCTGTAATTTTTCTGTTTCTTGGCATCTTAGTGTCAAAAATGTTCAGCTAAAATGTAATGCAAAGGTGACATGTAATTGACATTGATCTGTTATGCAATGTTATGGTCCTTTTGAGCAAGCATAGTTCATTGGGTTCACAGCTTTACCACAATAACTTGTTCACATGACACAATAACTTGTTCAGTTCCCAGAAACGACACAACTACCACAAATTACATAGTGGGTTCACAGGTTCAGTGACATAATAACTTGTTCATTTCACATACAAATAGTTCATTTCTCCAAGCACATCCTAGTTCATGGCCTGATTGAGCCAATCCATCAAGCTTCCAACAACTTGAGGTGGTGGAGCACTTGCAGCCTTTTTTTGCTTCTTTTTCGCTTGTGTCTTCTTCTTCTTTGATGCCTTCTTCTTCTTTGGTGCCTTCTTCTGCTTCTTCTGTTGTGGTGCGTGAGTAGTGCCATCTTCTTCTTATCTTGGACTAGCAGTCACATACAAACATTGGTTAGAAAACAACACACCCAAGATTATTCTGCAAGTAACAAGACAACACTCACCTTTTATTTGGGGTTACAGGCTGGCCATCTTCACCTGCTTCTGCCAGCTTGCATGTCTTTGCAAAGTGACCAAATCCTCCACACCTCTTGCACCTCACTTTCTTTCTGGTAGCCCTCTTCTCTAGAAATCCTCCGATTCTTTGTATCTTAGGTCTACCTGCAGCTCTTTTCTGCCTAGGTGGAAATAGCTTGAAACCAAGGTCCACAACATGCCAATCAGCCCTATCTGGCATTGATTCCACCCTGCCTTCATATGCTGCTTTGAACCTGGTAACATAGTAATACTCATGCACAAAGTCACATATCTTCAAACCTCTATTGGACAAGATCCATGCTAAGGCATGTTTGCATGGTTTCCCAGTGACTTGCCACACTCTGCAAGAACATTTGTGTTGTTGCAAATCAACAGTGTGTCTTTTGGTGTTGTTCCACTCATCAAGAAGTGTTACCTCTACAAAGTCATCATCAATGCTTACAATTTTAACAACTTTGAGGTCCTGGCTTATAAGATTCAGGTCTTTCAAGACATTTGGCAAGATACCATCCTCCATTTCTCTTCCTATCTTCCTTCTGAGATACCTCTTCTCCATCAACCAACTCATGAACAAGTAGCCCCTTCATTTCCCTTATTTGGCTGTTGAAACTCTTTGAAACATTGTTTGTTAGGTAGTCACATTTACTCAACTCAGAGAACCCAGATCTATACCAAATTCTGCTATGAAACTCTGAAAGATACTTGATTGCATCTGGAAATTATTCATTTATTTTCTGCATGTGCCACTTGAACAAGCCTTCAGTGTAACTCCTTGTAGCTGGATACAAGTGTTCACTAAAAACATAACCTTGGTAATGCTTCATGAAGTTTCCATATAGGTGTCTCATGCATTCCCTATTCTCGGCATCAAGGAAAAACAACACCAACTGCAGTTTCCAGCCCCTTGCAAGCATCTGTGCATATAACAAGTCCTTGAGGGTATCCAATAGCTCTTGGTAACTGCTGCATAAACCACACCCAATTGTCTTCTGTCTCTCAATCAAAAATACCATATGCTAAATGGTATAACCAGTTGTGTCTATCTACTCCAGTAGCTGAGGCCAATTGCCCAGTGTATTTGCCAGTCAACTTTGAAGCATCAATCCCAACAAATGGTCTGCACCCAGCAAGAAATCCATCAATGCATGGCTTCAGAGCTACAAATATCCTCTTGAAGCACATCTTCTTGCCTATCTTCTAGATCTCAATCTCCACAATACTACCTGGTGAAGTAATCTCCATCCGTGCTTTCCAATTGAACAACATTTGGAAGCTATCCTCATATTTATCATGAATTTGTTGAAGGGCCAAATTCATGCCTGACCATGCTTTGGAATATTTGAGCTTGATGCCACAGTCTATCTCTATCTTTTCCTTTGCCTCCTTTGGTTTCTTCTTTGGGTTCTGCTTCAACCAGTCAGCCAACCTATTAGCCACCCACCCTTGAGTAGCCATCTTCCCCTCCCTTAGCTTTGTAGTTGGGCTGTTATGCTCTGCAAGTAGTACCTTAATCTACACGTGGAAAAATACCAATGTTCGTAATGACCAACATAACTGAAAGAAGTGCAATAACTCAATGAAGAAACAACACATTCCATACCTGAATTGTTCTTTTGTCATGTATCCTGAAAGCATGAATACACCATGGACATCCCTTGTGTGCACACTTAGCAATAAATCTTTTTTTATCTGTCTGAAGCCCGGCAAATTTGAATCCCATCACTATTGCATAGTGCCTCACTACTTTCTGGAAGGTTATGATGTCACGATATAGTGCACCTACCTCTATTTTGGGGTTCTCAGGATCATGGATGACATTAATATCCTGTGGATCTGCATCATGAACCTCCGCATCAGGTGGCACATGCTCAGAGTCAAATTCAGGAGAACTAGGTTGCTCAAAGTCAGATGGTGGGATTGGTTGTGCAGGTGGAACCGACATGTATATCTGTTCATTATCCACACCGACATACTCTTCTTCATTATGAAGCATGTCAGGCTCTAAAGCATCTGCCTCATTAGTTGTTGCCTTTGATGCAGATACCCCTTCACCTGTCTTTGGGTCAGGCTGTGTAGCTGTGTTTGTTGTGGGTGGGCTATCTGGTGGCACCACACAAATAGGCTCTAGGTGATTGTCGACGATTTATGTCAAGCACGTTTGCTAGGGGGTACCCCAGGAAGTAGATTCATGGGTCTCACCGAGTTCTAGGAACGATAGTGCACGAACAACACAAAGATTTAGACAGGTTCGGGCCGTGAGTAGCGTAATACCCTACGTCCTGTGTGCTTGATTGTATTGCATGTGAGTTGAGTTCTTTTGAGGGGGTCACTGCTCCACCTTATATATCCGGGGAGCAGAGTTACAAGTCGATTACATGATTCCTAGTCGTATACAACAGGGAGTACTACAACAGGGTACTTTGGGGAGTCTCCTAACAGTACACGACTAGTCTTTCTAATCAACTACGTCATCTTGCACCATAGTCGACTAGTTTAAAGTAGTTGGATTAAACCTTCCCTATCGAGTAGTTTAATCCCGTGGATGATTGGCCCTAGGGATCCTGGTCCCACAAGCCCCCGAGCATCTTGCGCCTTTGCTTCAAGTCTTGAATCTGTTTTAACATCTTCAAGGCATCATCTCTAGACAATTCGAGTAATTGGAGCTGAGCCCAAGACGCTCAAGTCTTCTCTGTAGAGTAGTTTACATTGGAGTGCATCTTTAGATGCACCCAATGGGTGTAGCCCCTGAGCCTTCGAGTACTTTTTAAGTAGTCGGAGGTTTAAAGTAGTTCAATGACGTGCACCAAGTAGGTGCACCCATTGGGTATAGCCCCCGAACTTCGAGTAGTTTTACTAAAACTAGTCAAAATTCTACATTTGATTTAAGCCAAAAATTTCGGAAAATAAAATCCTAGATATTCTGGTAGCAGCCCCCGAGCTTTAAAGCAAATATCTTTGGTTTAAAGATCAAGGAAATCTTTCAAAAACCTACCAAAATCCAAAATCTCCGAATATTCCATCACTCGTGGCTTAGTTAGGAAGGTTATCCCTAAAAAACGGGCCCAAATAATAGAATATGAGACACTGTTGGCGGTCGTTACGGCACGTTTTCGACCACCAATACTCAGGAATAAAAGAGGATATATGTGACATTTCATGTACTTAGGTTTACTTCTAATAAAGTTCCACGAGTTTTGGTGAGTTTCACCTGTGTAGGTACAACAACAAGAAATACGTGCTATAGGGGTCAGAAATGACCGATTCGGCCGACTACCTCCCTTAGCCGTATACGACACTGATAGTCGTCCACGTCAACAATGACCAAGCAATGACCGTGCATGACATGTGGACGACCGCCACCACTTCTGGGCTGAACCAACACGAAGACCACCTGGATCAAGTCATCCACAAAGCCCAGGAAGCAAAGGCGGTGCAGAGGGGGCCGGCCACGGGCCAGGCCTAGTTCGGCCAAACTCAGGCCTTCGGCCGAACCGACCCCAGCTTCCAAACCGACCAAGGGAGAGCATCCAAGCCATCCAGCACACAAGGCGGTGGATCTGATGGTTCGGCCGAACCAGGGAGTTCATCCGAACTGATCCATTCGCCTTAATCCCCTGGATTCGGCCGAACCGACCTCCTGCTGCCTCAAGCTTCCGTGGCTGCCACTCCTCTCCAAACCGACCTTCTCAAGCTATAAATAGAGGGGTCACTCACTTGAATCACACACACCAAGCCAAGGAGCTCATTTTCCACTTTTCATTCTAGTAGAGTTAGGATAGTTTAGTTCGGAGTTAGTGTTGAGTCGAGCTGTGCCTCGGAGGTTCCAGAGTCGTCTTCAGAAGCTCTGGTATTAGCTCTAGTATCTTTTCCTTTTATTTCTGTAAGACTTTGAGTTATCAATATAGTTATCTTTGTCATCTTATCTGAGTTATTTATATCTTGCTTCTACTTTAGTCTAGTTGGAAGTATTTCTAGTTTAGACTATAGTTGTTGTGATCCTAGTTCTCACAATTCTAGATTCAAGTCTTTGCCTTAACGGGTTCTTCATTTCTGCTCAATACTTGTGATGAACTGTCACTAGGGTATTGATAGGAATACTTGCTTCTGCTAGCAGAGTAAGTAGTTGTAGTCTAGTGTGGGTGTGGTGCCTAGACTAGTCTGTGACCTTAGAATATCCCTGAGCTGGCACGGAGGTGGTAGCCGTTAGGTGGTGACAGCCCCATAAGGTCTTCGTAATCCATCACGCCTGGCTCGGCCTGTAGATTCCCCAAACATGCAGGGTTGGAGGCACCCCTTCTCATCCCTTTCTATGTGTCTCCGGTTCTGTGTCCCGAAGTCGAGGTCTCAACTTATCTTGATCTGTTAGAGCTAGTTGTCAACCCTTGTATTCTAACCCGGGTAACCCAGATAGACAATACCCAGGAATCCTCTATCTCTTCTTGTTGTCCTCCCAACTATCTACTCCTTCTCTTTCTTACCTGAGTCTCCCTTGAGCTGTGTGTCATGGTATATCCACTCCTATCCAATACCGTTATCCTCCGTCTTGTTAGTCGTGTATGCTTCTCTGATAGTCTCAAATATCTGTTTGCTAGTACTCTTGCCATAAGCTTCCCTGCGGAAATATAAATTACGATACCTCAGAATACTCCCTGGTGAAGTGCTACAACGGTGATTCTATGTGCTTGCAGAATATTTATATATTTTACTAAGCTATAAGGAAAACCACTGAAACACTCTATTGGCGGTTGTTACGACACGTTTTCGACCACCAATACTCGGGAATAAAAGAGGATATATGTGACATTCCATGTACTTAGGTTTATTTCTAATAGAGTTCCATGAGTTTTGGTGAGTTACACTTGTGTAGGTACAACAACGAGAAATACGTGCTATAGGGGTCGGAATTGACCGATTCGGCCGAACGACTCTGTTTGGCCGGTTACCCCCCTTAGCCGTACACGATGTTGGCACTCCTTACGGCCTACAGATAAATCCGCAAGTGGACGGATACCGATGTAGCTTTCACCCGGAGTATTCCAGGTATCGATTTCCACGGAGAACGAGAAGTGGACTGATTCTAAACTAAGTTGTCCTAGGTAGATGGAGTGGATGAATGAAATGGATGAGGTGGATGACGACAACAAGGAGAGAAGAGAAGAGGTAGGAGGGTAGAGAGGGTACGAGTCTGGTAAAGGTATTCTACTGATTGATCGAGCAGATCAGAGGATACTGATAGATACTTGCTTCGGGACAAGGGAACCGGTGGACACACAGAAAGGGATGAGAAGGGGTGCCACTATTTCCCAACTGGGGAATCCTACGGACCGGAACTAACGTGATGGGCTACAAAGACCGGAAGGGCTGTCACCACCTTACGGCTACCACCTCCGTTGCGACGGGAATAAACTAAGTTAGTCTCAAGTATAGGCACCACGCCTACACTAGTCAACTAATACTTATCTCCTATAGAAAGATAAGCACCCAAGCTAAGCAACCAGTATACAGTTATACCAATCAACTAAGCATTGAACGAAGAACCAGCAAGCATATAAAAGTAAGAACTGAATGCTCAATTAATCAGAGAGAGATACAAGAGTTACCAGACAAGACCCGGATGTTACTCGAAGTGAAGTCGCATCAGTAGAGGTACAGCGGGAAGAGGGGCCGACACTTCGGCTCCTCTCCGGGACGCTCACCTCTCCTCTCTCCCTATCTCTACTGATACAAGTGGAGAACTAACAGTGCTTCGCCTGCACTCTACTCTTGTGTTGTGTGTTTTGCAGGTGAAACCGGGCCTCTATTTATAGCAAGGAAGGACGGTGGAGGCAGAGTAGCAGCCAAGGCAGCTGGGAGGCGGTGCCGGGCCGTTCGGGTGAAATCCCCGGTTCGGCCAA
Organism: Echinochloa phyllopogon; assembly: GCA_033239725.1. Lineage (NCBI taxonomy): Eukaryota > Viridiplantae > Streptophyta > Magnoliopsida > Poales > Poaceae > Echinochloa > Echinochloa phyllopogon. Next base: position 29,418,410 of record BTCW01000014.1, on the reverse strand, counting down.
ACTGCCCAGTTCGCCCGAACCGGTGGATCCACCGACTCAAGCCCCTACGGTCTGGATTGCTCCCTGGGAGGAGGTTTCCAGCCGGGGTCGGTTCGGCCGAAGGCCAGAATTCGGCCGAACTGGGCCGAAGGCCCAGGCCTTCCCCTGCTGCACCGCCTTATCCTCTGGACCTCCTGGGCTGGGTTCTGGTGCTTGGCGTTCGTGTCGAATTGGCCCAGGGTGACTTGTCGGTCCTTCGGGATGAGTTGGCGGTCGTCCACGTGTCGTATGTTGTCGTTTGGTTGACGTGGATGGCTCCCGGTGGCTTGCTCGGCTTAGGGAGGTAACCGGCCGAACGGAGTCATTCGGCCGAAACGGTCATTTCTGACCCTTATAGCACGTGTTTTTCCATTTTGTACCTGCACAGAGGACACTCACCAAAACTTGTGGAAATAGTCAGTGATAAGCCCTATAGCTATGGTGTGTGTCCCCATTGTGTTTGTTTTATACTCGGTTGGAGGTCGGAAATCGGTCTGTAACGACCGCCAACACACGACAACCGGGAGTCGTCCACGTCAACGATGACCAAACGATGACAACACACGACACGTAGGCGACCGACACGTTACTCCTGGGCCAAACCAACATGAAGACCACCACTAACAAGCAGCCCAGGAGGTCCACAGAGCTGAGGCGGTGCAGGGGGGCAGGCCTGGGCCTCCAGCCCAATTCGGCCGAACTGGGGGGTTCGGCCGAACCGCCCCCAGCTGCCAAACCGACCCTAGGATCAAATCTTGGCCCTTGGAAGCAAAGGTCGTGCATCCCTCGGTTCGGCCGAATCGGGCAGTTCGGCCGAACTAGAGGATTCACCCGAATCCAGGGGAATACCCCCCTGACTGCCTTGGCGGTTACCCAAGCTCAACCGCCATCTCTAGCTATAACTACAAGTGTCCAAGCCCCGGTTTAACACACACTCAAGCCAAGGAGCTCTCATTCCACTTCTTTCTATTAGAGTTAGGATAGTTTAGTTGGGAGTTAGAATTGAGTCGAGCTGTGCCTCGGAGGTTCCGGAGTCATGTTCAGAAGCTCTGGTATAAGCTCTTGTATCTTTTCCTTTTCCTTTTGTAAGACTTTGAGTTATCAATATAGTTATCTTTATCACTTTGCCCTTGTCATTTATAGCTTACTTCTACTTTATTCTAGCTGCATCTATATCATGTTTAGAGTATAGTTAGTTGTAGCTCTAGTGCTTCTAGATCTTGATTAAGTCTTTGTCTTAGCTCGTTCTTCGACCTTGCTCAATACTTGTGGTGAATTGTCACTGGGGTATTGACAAGGTTGCTTGCTCTTGCTAGCGGAGTAAGTAGTTGTTGACTAGTGTGGGAGTGGTTCCCAGACTAGCCAGTGACCTTAGTTTGTCCCCACGTCTACGGAGGTGGTAGCCATTAGGTGGTGACAGCCCTATACGGCCTACGTAGTCCATCACGTTCATCGTGGCCTGCAGGATCCCAGAGTGTAGGATTGGTGGCACCCCTTCTCATCCCTTTTTGCGTGTCATAGGTTCTATTGTCCCGACGCTAAGACATTAGAGTTAACCCTGATCTCTGAGTACTGGCTCTTCAGCCACTGTATCTCTAACCCCAAGTGACATAGGTAGATAAAGAAACCAGGATTCCTCTATCTCTTCTCGTTGTCCTCCCAACTATCTATTTCTTCTCTTTCCTATCCGATCCACCCTTGAGCTGTGTGTCACGGTATCACCATTCCTATCCAATACCTTTTATCCCCTGTCTTGCTAGTAGTGTACCCTTCTCTGATAGTCTCGAATATCTGTTTGCTAGTAATCTTGCCAAAGCTTCCCTATGAAAATATAAATTATGATACCTTGGATTACTCCCCGGTGAAGTGCTACAGCGGTAATTCTGTGTGCTTGCAGAATATTTATATATTTTACTGAGCCATAAGAGAAACCACTGAAACAGTCCTTACCCCAGTACCCACAATCCTAATATTGGATCGTAAGAAGTGCCAACAAGCATTTCCGGCGCCGTTGCTGGGGAAGCAATTGGCTAAATACTTCCAAACTTTTATCTCGAGCTATCTTAGTTGAGTATACCGCTACTCAAGCCGGTTTATCCTTGCTCTGTTTCATTGGTCTTGTGGACCAAAGCAGTGCATGACTGGTTTCCAACTACCGTCAAACTACCAAGAAAATCCTGAGTCTCTTGTGAGGAAAGTACGACCCCGTGTTGTACCTCCTCAGAAGCAGCTCATTCCGACGATCCCAGTCTTTCCTGTCGTTGACCTAGCTTCATCGAGGATGGCAAGCAAGACGATCCGCGAGTTCTCTGCTCCATTGAGCGAGAACATGCGTGTCGGACCAGCTCCGCCAGTCGGAGAGGGGAACTTCGAGCTCAAGCCAGCCCTCATCAACATGGTGCAGGCTAGCCCGTTCTGTGGCAAGACGCACGAGGATGCCAATGCTCATCTTCAGCATTTTCTGGAGATTTGCAACACCTTCACCATACGCGGGGTAAGCATTGATGCCATTCGCCTTCGTTTATTCCCTTTCTCATTATTAGACAAGGTGAAACAATGGTTTTATGCTAATCGCGAAGCCATAGAAACTTGGGATAAGTGCACTAGCGCATTTTTGCTAAAATTTTTTCCGGTTGGGAAAACCAACGTCCTCTGGAACAAAATTGCTAGTTTCCAGCAACTAAAAGATGAAACAGTCCCGGAGGCATGGGATCGCCTCCAGGACTATATATCTGCTTGTCCTCACCATGGTATGCAGAGTTGGTTTATCATTTAAACCTTTTACCACGGGATTAGAAGCTCTGCCCGTGAGTATCTGGATGCTGCTGCTGGAGGTTCTTTCTTCTCTCTTGAGGAGAGCCGTGCAAAGGCCCTCATCGAGAAGATGGTCGAGAACCAAGGTTGGTCCGACGATCGAGCCCAACCTCGGACCCGAGGAGTTCACCAAGTTGAAGCTCTGGACATGCTTGCCGCCAAGATGGACCTCCTGATGAAGAAACTAGAGGCCCCTGCTCAAGAAACGGTGCAAGTCATGGATGCTCGCATGACTTGCGAGGTTTGTGGCAACACTGGCCATTCGGGGAGCGACTGCCCCGAAACGCGAGAAGATGCCCACTACGTCAACAACTCCAACAACAACGGGTATCGACCGAACAACTAAGGCAATCAAGGCTGGAATTCGCGCCCAAACCTCCCATTCGAGAGGCCTCAACAAGGTAACAATTTCAATTCCAGCAATTTCAATAATCAGCCATCACTTAGAGATCTAGTGTTTGGCCAAGGTAAAATCACTAAAAATATCAATAAAAAGCTTGCTGCTAATGATAAAATCCTGGAAAGCGTAGACTCTAGGCTGGATTCCTTTGCTTCTGCTATGAAAATCCAACTGAGTTTCAATAAAATGATGGAAACCCAAATTGCTCAGTTAGCTGCAGCCGTTCCTGTCACTGAATCAGGGAAGATTCCGGTGCAACCCGAACCTTCCATCGAAAAAGTAAATGTTGTTACTAAGAGACAACGTAAGGTGTCTCCTAGTACGTTCCGTACTAATCATGCAGGTAAGATTGCGCACATCCAAGTACAAATACCAAGGTGGACCTACCTACCAAGAGCTGCTAAGAGAGCAATCACGAAGACCTATCTGGAGAGGAAGGAAGATCCCGGAGTACCCATCATTCAGTGCACGATCTGGAATCGTCGCATTGATGATGCTCTCTATGATCTGGGGGCCAACATAAACATCATGTCCAAGGTATTATTTAAGAAATTAAGCTACCCTACTTTGTCATCTACAAATGCCCAGGTACAACTTGCGGTCAACGATCCGCTACCCTGAGGGGGTGATCGAGAATGTACCGGTCCACGTTTGGGGACGTTATGTCCCTACAGACTTTGTCGTCCTTGACACGGGGAACGATTATCCATTTCCCCTTGTGTTGGGCCGGCCATTCTTGAACACTGCCCGGGCTAGAATTGATATGGATGCGAGAGAAATCTCGTTCCATATCGACGAAAGATTGATATACTTCAAGTTTCAACCACGGGAAGAGAAGAAGACAAAGCGTCTCACACCGGAGCAGAAGAGTGCCGAGTGTTTCCTGAAGGCACTCATCAATGGAGAGCTGGAAATGGGCCGTTTTCCCGAAGCTCAAGTCCAAGAAACCACCCTGAACTCTTTTCCCAATCCAACCGACCAGCCGGCCTGCTCGGCCTTCCGGCCCAGCTCGGCCCAGCTCTTCGCCGTGTCCCCGCCACGTCGTCACTTCTCTCTCTGACGCCGGGCCCCGCCTGTCAGTTGTACCTTCTCCCCGCGTCATCTCCTTCCTCGCGACGCCGCTGCTCTCTCTCTTCCGCGCGCCGCCCGTGACCCAACTGCCCGATCTCCGTGCGGCCCGACGCGATTGCGCCGCGTGTCCGCAGCCGCTCGAGCACCCCTATCTCGCCGTCCGTGCCCAGCGAAACCCTAGCGCCTATCCCCTATAAATCGCCCCGCCGGCCGCACTCCCTGTTCAAGCCGCCGCCGCCCCTTTGGGGTTCCATCCAGATCCAGTTCGTGGGAGGAGAGGAGTAGGAGAGGGGTGGGGAAGGTCTAGGAGCAGTCGGAGCAAGGAGGTGTGGAGCCGGTCGTCTTCCCCGCGTCGACACCGAGCACCGGAGCGCCGCCGTCCGTGGACTCGCCGACGAGGAGCCGGACCAGGGACGAGAGGAAGCGCACGGGCACCGCCAGACCGCGTCGAGTCTTCCCCGAGCTGCAGCGTACGTCTACGAGGCCCGAGGTGAGCTGTCGTCGTCGACCCTCCCCTTCCTTCTCTACTCTCTCCAATATCTGGTATGGTCCCACAAAATGGGGTGCTAGCTTTCCTTTCACTTGGAATCTCTTATGCCCTCTGAGGGGTGACACTTTCAGGTAGACGAAGTCTCCTACTTCGAACTCCAGATCTCGTCTCCTTTTATCTGCATAGCTCTTTTGTCGGCTCTGAGCTGCCTTCAGGTGTTCTCGGATCTTGGCCACATTTTCTTCTGCCTCTACAATCATGTCCGGTCCAAAGAATGTTCGTTCTCCCACCTCTGACCACATTAGAGGTGTTCTGCATTTTCTGCCATAAAGTGCCTCAAAGGGTGACATCTGCAGGCTGGCCTGGTAACTGTTGTTGTAGGAGAATTCTGCATAGGATAGACTCTTCTCCCAGTCTGTGCTGTATGCTAGAACACATGCCCTTAACAAATCTTCGAGAACTTGGTTCACTCTTTCAGTCTGCCCATCTGTCTGAGGGTGGTAAGCTGTGCTATACTCCAAGGTTGTCCCGATGGCTTGATGTAGGCTTTGCCAGAATTGAGCTGTGAATTGGGGTCCTCTGTCTGACACAATACTTTTTGGTGCCCCATGCAGCTTGAGAATGTTGTCTATGTATAGCTCTGCTAGTTTGCTTACTGAGTGTGTGCTTTTGACTGGTATAAAGTGAGCTACTTTTGTTAGTCGATCAACTATGACCCAAATGGCATCATTCCCTTTCTGAGTGCGGGGTAGGCCAACTACGAAGTCCATGCTGATATCTTCCCACTTCCACATTGGAATTTCCAGTGGTTTCAGCAGTCCCGCTGGTCTTTAATGTTCTGCTTTGATTCTTCGACAAGAGTCGCACTTGGCTACATACTCTGCTATGTCCTCTCTCATTTTCTTCCACCAGAACTTATCCTTCAGATCCTGATACATCTTAGTGCATCCTGGGTGTATCAAGTACTTGGACTCGTGAGCTTCTGAGAGAATTGTTCTCCTGATTTCCTCGTCCTGTGGTACACAGATACGATCCTTCAGCCATACTGTCCCTGCTTCATCAATCCGGTAGTCAGGTGCTACTCCTTGTTGAATATCCTCCTTTACTCCTTGAATTTCTGGACACTTCCCCTGAGCTTCTTTGATTCGGTCTTCTAGGTTATACTTCACTCTCATTTCCTGGGGTTTTCCTTCTTCTACTAGCTCGAGTTTCAGCATGTACAACTCTTTTGCTAGTTCTGGCTGACTTTCTTCTATCATCAAGTTGTTGCAATAATTCTTTCGGCTCAAGGCATCTGCCACGACATTAGCTTTGCCAGGATGGTAGTGTATCTCCAAATCGTAATCTTTGATCAGTTCTAACCATCTTCTTTGCCTCATGTTCAGTTCAGATTGGGTGAAGAAATACTTCAAACTTTTGTGATCTGTGTAGATATCGCACTTGTTACCAATCAGGTAGTGCCTCCAGATCTTCAATGCATGTACCACTGCTGCCAGTTCTAAATCATGTGTGGGGTAGTTTTCCTCATGTTTCCTCAGCTGCCTCGATGCATAGGCAACAACCTTGCCCTCTTGCATTAGAACACATCCCAAACCTTGTCTTGAAGCATCGCAATAGACTACGAAATCTTTGCGAATATCTGGCAGGGTCAATACTGGAGTTGTAGTGAGTTTGTGCTTGAGTTCTTGGAAACTCCTTTCACATTTGTCCGTCCACTCGAATGGGACATTGTTCTTGAGTAGTTCAGTCATTGGCTTGGCAATCTTGGAGAAGTTCTCAATGAATCTTCTATAGTATCCTGCCAATCCCAGAAAGCTCCGGATCTCCGTGACACTCTTCGGCTGCTTCCAATCTGCTACTGCCTCAATCTTTTCTGGGTCGACTGCTACGCCCTCAGCTGTCAACACGTGACCCAAAAAGGCTACTTTCTCTAACCAAAATTCACACTTGCTGAACTTCCCGTAGAGTTGATGCTGCCTCAGCCTCTCTAGTACAATCCTCAGATGCTTCTCATGCTCTTCGGCTGTTTCTGAGTAAACAAGTATGTCGTCGATGAACACCACTATGAACTTGTCTAGTTCCTCCATGAATACCTTGTTCATCATGTTCATGAAGTAAGCAGGTGCGTTGGTCAATCCAAAAGACACAACGGTGAACTCGTACTGCCCGTACCGAGTTACAAAAGCTGTCTTGGAAATGTCACCTTCTCTAATCTTCATTTGGTGGTATCCCGATCTCAGATCAATCTTACTAAAGTATTTGGCTTTCTTCAACTGATCTAGCAAGTCGTCAATCCGAGGTAATGGGTACTTGTTCTTGATCGTCACTGCGTTCAAAGATCGATAGTCTACGCACATGCGCATTGACCCATCTTTCTTCTTCACAAACAACACTGGCGATCCCCATGGGGATGCACTTGGTCGAATCACACCACTTTCAAGCATCTCTTTCAGCTGCTTCTTGAGCTCTTCCAGCTCTTCCACTGACATTCTGTACAGTCTCTTAGCAATAGGCCCTGTGCCTGGTTGTAGTTCGATTATGAACTCTACGTCTCGGTCTGGTGGTAGTCCTGGTAGTTCCTCGGGAAACACGTCCGGGTACTCACATACTACAGGTACTTCTTCGATCGTCTGTTTCTCAATGGAGTATACCAACTGTCTCAGAATACATGTTCTGGATCTCTTCCCTGTTCTTCTTCGTGGCTCTGCTGTTACTTTGACTCCGCTAGGGTGCGTCAACTCAACTGTTCTGGGTGAGCAACTGATTATTCCTCTGTGCTCTGTAAGCCAATCCATTCCTAGTATCACGTCAATTCCATCCGATTCCAGTACTGTCAAGTTTCCTTCGAACTCCTGACCTCCTATCATCAGTCTAACTGCGGGGCACTCTAAAGTGCACCTAAGCTCTCCTAGGGGAGAAGTAGTGACTATAGGTCTAGCTTTAGGTATTGTCGGGGGTGACTGCTCTCTTACAAACTTTGTCGAGATATAGGACCCAGTTGCTCCAGAGTCAAACATTATCAAAGCTGGAATGCCATTTACTAAAAACTCACCGAGCACAACGTCGGGAGTGTCCTCGGCTTCTTCCTCTGTCAAGTGGTTGAGGCGTCCTCTCTGCGCTGTTGCTGGCTGCCTGTCCTGTCCTCCAGGTGCCGGTGCCTTGGCAGGAGTTTGTTTGTTCTTCTTCTCCGGACAGTCAAAGGACTTGTGACCGGGCTTCCCACAAGCAAAACAGACCACTGTGGTCCCTCCACCAATTCTGGGTGTGTTGTTCGGCTTCCAGTTGGGGTTTCCCTGACTTGAGTAGCTGTTGTTTCTGTTACCAAAGCTGTTGTAGTTGTTACCTCTGCTGCCAAAGCTGTTGCTGTTACTGCCTCGGTTACCCTGGTAGTTGTTTCTGTTGAACCCTGAGCTTCCTTGGTTGTTGCTCTGCTGAAAGTTTCTCCTGAGCATGTTGCTCTGGCCACTCCTCGGTCTCTGACTTAGTCTATGGTTGTGCAACTGTTCAGCCTTTCTTTTCTTCTCTCGCCAGGTATCTTCAAGTCCCACTCTTTCCTTCTCAACTGCGATAGCCCTGTCATCAACTCTCTTAGTGACCTGTGTGAACTCGCTGCGAGTGCTGTCCTCAGACCTCTGTGCAAACCACGCTGGAACCAAAACTGCTTCTTCTTCTCAGTGTTGACGTCCTCAGGAGCGTACCTTGACATCTTAGCAAAGTGTCGAGCGTACTCGGCTACAGACAAACTTCCTTGGGTCATTGTCCTGAATTCCATTGCTTTATGCACCATGACTTGTTCTGGTATGTGGTACTCCTTGAAAGCTTCACAAAACTCTTGCCAGGTGATCTGAGCTGGGTTTGCGTGAGAGTCACAGTAGCTCTCCCACCACGCTTTCGCTGCTCCTTCAAGTTGGTGCGCCGCAAGGGCCACACATTCCTCTTCAGTGTAGTCTGTCAGGTCCAGCTTCGTCTCGATGGTACGCAACCAGTCATGTGCATCGAGTGGTTCGTCCGAGTAGTCGAAGGTGGGTGCTTTCAGCCTAATGAACCTTTCAATCTTCCTTTGTAGGTCTTCCTCACGGTGTCCCTGACGGTTCTGGTTCTGGTTTCCCTGCATCTGTTGCATAGCTTGCATCATCTGTGTGTTGGCCTGTGCCATCTGTTGCATCAGCTGTGTCTGAGTAGTCATTACTTCTGCCAAGTTAGGCGGTGGCGGTGGTTGCTGGTTGTTCTGCTGGTTCTGCTGGGGTTCCACTGCTGGTTCTTCCATTCCCACTTCTTGTTCTCCTCCTGGTGCATTGTTCTCGGGCTGGAGCACGCCTGCTGCGCGTCCACGACCCCTGCCTCTAACTGCAACTGTCGCTCTTCCGCGACCACGACCTCTGACACGTCCTCTGCCTCTAGCTGCCATTGCTGCCTCTTCTTGCTCAGCTTCCTCAAAACGCGCAAGCAGTCGGTTGGATCTTCTGATCGACATCACGCTGTATATTTCATAAAGCAGATTTAGTGGCGGTCGGTAATGGTTAGGTTAGCGCAACTAGAGTAGGAGCTGCACACATGAAATAGACTCAACACTAAGGTACACTCAAGATGAACACCAATAAAACTGCAAGAACAGCCAAAAAGATCGATCAATCATTACAGCATTACACCCTAGACATGTGTACTATCCCGAGGCCAGCTCCTGGAACCTTGAGGATTAGTACATCTAACCGAATGCTACATCGTGGCTGAGCCAAAAGGTGGTCATGATCTACTAAGTCTAAACATCTACTCATGAAGATAGATACAACTCTCATCATCTGCTGACATCTGCTGATACTGCCTACTGCATCTGTCTCATACTGCTGAATGTGCCTGTGAGGCGCGCTGCCAACCTCACAGCCTCAGTCTCTGTCTGCTGCTTGATCACTGCCTGTTGTCTTGGTGGGTGTCCGTGAGGCGCGCTGCCAACCTCACTATGTCCATCTCAGGTTCTGTCAACTGCTTCTCCAAGTGTGCCAGTTCTTGTCTCAGTCTTGTCATCTCGGGAGTAAGGGTTCGAGCCTCAGGTGGTGGTATCGGCTCAACTCGGCTTGGTGAAACTCTGTAGTTCTCTGTTCTGGGTTCAACTCTGCGTTCTTCTGGTAGTCCTTGGTTCACTGCGATCATTTCTGCTACCCTCTTCCTGTCTGATCTTACCCAACTACTAAGGGTCCTTCGAGCTTCATCCTTTGCCATAATCTGTTGAAGACTCAGGTACTTCATCAGCTGGTAGTTTCGTCCACTCTTCTCTTTGTAGCTATCCACTTCTTCCTGGAGTTCTGAGTTGTGACTGTCCAACCAGTATACTTCTTCCTTCAGACCTTCTATCTCTTCTTCCTTGGCTGACAGTTCTTTGTCTTTTTCTGTGAGTTGATCCTCCAGGCGGACATCTCGAGCATGGTGAGTTGCTCGGATCAGTCCTGCCAACTGCCTGTTGTTGCGAGCTTCGTATTCCAAGTTCCTGACTTCCCTTGTTTTAGCTCTGAGTTGCTCCTCAAGTAAGGCGATCCTGTTGTCCTTCTCCATCAGCTGGATATCCTGCTTCCATACCCTCTCTTTCAGCTTGGCAACTTTCTCCTCTAAGCCAATGTTCAAGTACTCCTGCTCAATCATGCACTGAACTGAGGTCCGCAGAGTCACGTTCCGCTCTCGGTCTGCTGCGTGAGCCTGCAAGCTGACTGCGTCTCTGTCTGTCGGATCTTCAAGAGCTCGCGGTAGGTACCGGAAACGAGTGTGGCTGAGCTGACTCTGGTACACAAGTGTGGCAAGTCGGAGTATCCTCATAGCTATAGTCTGCACTGCCCGACTGAAAGTGCTCTCGCTGGTAGCTGCTCGTAGCATCAGTGACCTTGGTCGTCCAGGGATATTGGGTACAACCATCTGCAACCGGGTGTGTACTCCCTCACCAGGTCCGTAGGTCCATCCCTCGTAGAAAACGTTGTCCACATCTATTCCCACTGTACGCAGCACCTCCCTCAGTAGCACTGCCAAACCTCCACAGTCTGCTCCTGTGGTCCTGATCTCCCGTCGTTCATCTGCTGATCTTCCTTCCATCTGCCACACAGTTAGTGGGTTGTTAGTAAGTTAGCAAGTTAGTCAGGTAAGGTAAGGGTAAAATGTTTTGTAAATAGTTGAGATGTACTTATATATAGTTTTCAAATAGTCCAAGGGGTTTCATATAAAATAGAGGACTCAGTTAGAGCTTCTGTCCTAAGTTTCCGTTCTATGGGTTACGCGCTACGGTCAAGTATGGCTCTGATACCAACTGTGACGAACCGGATTCTCACCGACGAGAACCCGACTCCCTGTACCCTTGAGATAGTCCCAGGAATAGCAGCTATCTCGTACAGAACTCATCTCAGTCGAATATCACATCCATACAATGATAAAAGATTCATTACATGACTCATATAAAGACAAAGCGTCTGATACAAGCCCTCTGGGCTAAAACGACAATAAGAAACATCTGCGCAGCGGTAGCTAGAACAACTGGGTCCACTCCTCCACAGGCATCCTTGAGCGTAGCGCACACCCTTCAATCGTACCACCCGTCCTGGTTGAACTCGTGGTCGGGGTCTTCACCTGAGAACCCAAAGTCTGTCCCCAAGGAAATGGGACAGGTCCACGTCACCAACCATAATATGAAGTAAGCTTTAAAGGTGGCCTATTCTAAGGATATAGAAATAAACAAGGTTTAAGCCAGGGTTTTCTTATGCAAGCAGCAGCAATAACCCATTTTCATCTCATCACCAACTCCTGCTCACACACACATCCACTCCCCAAAACCAACCGTCAGCCTCACATTTTCCCATCAGGCTTGTCCTGCCACGGCAGGTTCCCGCAAATCATTAACCACCAACTCCTTTCACTCACTAGTCGACTCGGTGAGCTCCCTCCCCACCTCGTCTCAACAGCCTCAGCTGGACCAATCTCTCATAACCCAAATCAAGGATGAGGTAAGAAAGCAGATTCCCATGCTAGCCGGGGCTTCTCAGAAATGGGTCGTCCGTAATCGTGGACACGGCTATACGTATAGTTTACACTCTGCAAAGGTGGCACACCAGGAATCCATCCGGGCTGCAAGGCTAGTCCGCAACCAACCTGAGACACAGCCCACAGCAAAGACCCTAAACAGTAGCGGCGCCAATCCTGTCTCCCTGGGCTCGGGAAACATCCGATCTAACATCTGCCCCAGGGTCGTGAAACCTTCCCACCGGGGCCAGTCGGGGGCCGTGGTAAATCAGGGAGATTACGCCGCAACGAATCCCCCCTACACACATCAAGCTCGATTCTCCTACAGTCTCGGCGCCGCACTAGAGTAGGCTTGCTGGAACCCTCCCCATACTGGGTAGATGGTGAGTACGGTATTTCCCAAGTCCAAAGTGGGGGCACGACTCGGTCCTTAATTGTTCGGTAAAGCGAGTATCTGCAACACAAGCGATCCGCCGCAACGGTCCGCAATCGGCACCCATAACAGGTATTGCCGCCCAAACTCCTCAGGTACTCACCGAGTACCAATCCCCAAGTAACCAGTAACCATGTACCCGCAACAGGTACCCCATAGGGACTGCCCGAGTGCAGCCCCTCAGCACCTCGATCAACAATCGAGTTGTTATTTACTCGCTTACACCGCCTAGCTGCACTACTCCTCCCAAACCACCCACAACTCACGCCAAGAGGATCAATCACAACCATCCCAACTCATGCATAGCATAGCATATATATAAAGTGAGTAGTAGGTAGCAAGGTAACAGGATTATAACAAAGGCAGTGCAGGTTTATCATGCGAGTAAAGTAAAGCGCTAGCATACTAGTTGCATGTCTAATAGGTATTTCAGAGATGGTCGGGCGTGAACCTGGGCAAAGGTCTTCGCCCTCGTCGAAGCAGTTGTTGAAGTAGTCCGGCTCCTCCTGACTCTCCGGAGCTCCTAGGGTCGCGGAAAATAAAATAAGACGCGACTACTAGCAAAGAAACACTAAGACAGCGACGAAAGAAGACCCAAATAACACCAAACTCTATACTAATGCGTAGATCATGATTTTAGAAAAATATAGAAACTGGTTTCATATTTTTCTGAGCTACGGTTAATTTATTATTAATTTTCGAAGTTTAAATCTTTTTCTGAAAATATTAAATAATTACCGAAAAAGAAAACAGACAAATAATTAGCCTGCTGACGTCAGCATGACGTCATGCTGATGTCAGCAGTGGGGTCCGCCTAGGATGACGTCAGCAGTGGGCCCTGCTGACGTCAGCGTTGACCGGTCAACGGTCAACGGTCAACGGTCAACGGGGGTCAACGGTCAGCGGGTCAACTCTGGTCAGTGGGCCCCATGTGTCAGTGACTCACAGAGTATGACAGGTGGGTCCCATACGTCAGCGCTGTTAAAAGAAAAAGAAAAAGAATAAACGATGGCTCGGTTGGAATTGGGCCGAAAGCGAATGGGCCGGAAGAGTTCAAGGGTGTAAACCAGACTTAAACGCGAGAATTCGGCCCACGAAGGGGTGGCTGCTGGAACTGGCCTGGTGGACTGAGTCCACGGTGCACCGTGAGATGGGTCCACGTGAGCCGGGTGCACGGGATCGTTCTGTGGTCGGTCGGGATTTTCTGTGCATGGTTGTGTGGCATGCGGGTGTGGTCTTGCGTGTGGCATGGCCATGGCGCGATGCGACGCGCGCGCGGCGCGCTCCAGAACGCGCCGGCGGCGAAGCTCGTCGGCGGAACTGGCCGGAGAAGGCTCGGCTCGGGTCTAGGATGGTCGGAACAGCTTCACTCGGGTTTGGCGGAGCGGATCAGGGTGAAAAAGTGCTCGGATTGGGTTCGGCTGGGTCCTCCCGACGCGAACGGCGGCGGTTCGGCCATGAACGCCGGCGAGCACGACGGCGGCTCGGTCTTTTGCGTGCAACGGTGCTCGGTTTGGTTTGGCTCGCGCGCGTGCGGCTCCAGCAGCTGCTGGGACGCTCCTGGGTGCGCATGCGCGGGCTCGTGGTCGCCCACGGCCGCGCATGGCCTCGGCGTTCGCGCGCACGGCGAGCAAAGCTCGGCCGCGGCGGGCCTCGACTGCGGGTTAGAGGCGACGGCGGGTTGCGCACGGTTAGCGGCTCGGGTACCTGTAGAAGACACGCACAACTCGAAGGCTGGCACACAGGGGGCTTGGCTAGGCATGGCGAGCACGCGCGGCGGCGCTCCGCCGGAAACAGAGAAGGAAGGGGAGGGTCGACGACGACAGCTCACCTCGGGCCTCGTAGACGTACGCTGCAGCTCGGGGAAGACTCGACGCGGTCTGGCGGTGCCCGTGCGCTTCCTCTCGTCCCTGGTCCGGCTCCTCGTCGGCGAGTCCACGGACGGCGGCGCTCCGGTGCTCGGTGTCGACGCGGGGAAGACGACCGGCTCCACACCTCCTTGCTCCGACTGCTCCTAGACCTTCCCCACCCCTCTCCTAGTCCTCTCTTCCCACGAACTGGATCTGGATGGAACCCCAAAGGGGCGGCGGCGGCTTGAACAGGGAGTGCGGCCGGCGGGGCGATTTATAGGGGATAGGCGCTAGGGTTTCGCTGGGCACGGACGGCGAGATAGGGGTGCTCGAGCGGCTGCGGACACGCGGCGCAATCGCGTCGGGCCGCACGGAGCTCGGGCAGTTGGGTCACGGGCGGTGCGCGGAAGAGAGAGAGCGGCGGCGTCGCGAGGAAGGAGATGACGCGGGGAGAAGGTACAACTGACAGGCGGGGCCCGGCGTCAGAGAGAGAAGTGACGACGCGGTGGGGACACGGCGAAGAGCTGGGCCGAGCTGGGCCAGAAGGCCGAGCAGGCCGGCTGGTCGGTTGGATTGGGAAAAGAGTTCAGGGTGGTTTCTTGGACTTGAGCTTCGGGAAAACGGCCCACGAACAGTTAGAAGGATTGGAAATTAGTTTAGTCAATTAGAGTTTGAATTCAAATCTAGAATTTGAATTCAAACCAACCAAAAATCCAAATAAATCAAAATAAATCCAAATCACACTAATTCATCCTTAGCACTTCAAATTGATTTTAAATTTGAATTTAAATTGCCTAGGAATTTAGGGAGCAAAAAGAAGACACTCTTATATGTTGGTTTGCATGCACACAATTTCACCAAAAATTTTTAAATTCGCATTTTTGCACTCAACAAAACCTATAGGAATTTTAGGGTTGTTACACCGCGCCTGCTCGGAAGCTTCCACGCACGCCCTTCCCCTTTTGCGCGTGCTCGAACTTGGCAAGACCGCCCCCCCAATGGCAACTACCGATCGGCGGCCGCGCCGCCCGATCCCCAGCTTACATACCTAAAGTGACTCCCCTGGGCCCTATTTAACCTGCGCACCGAGCCCCTGGAGCTTCACCGGCCCTCTCCCGAGCTCCTAGTGCCCCCAGCCTTTTCCCCCTCGCTAAGCGTCGCCGCTCATCGGCCGCCACCGACAAACTCCACCGCCGCTGCTCTCTGCTCGACATGAGCCTGCCCAGGAGCTCCTCCAGGAGGTAACCAAGCTACCGGGGCAGCCCCAGCCCTCTTTTTCCCTCTAAACTGAGCTCAATTACTTGCCGGACTTGCGCAGAGCCGCCGGAGTCACCCCATCGCGTCGGCCGCCGTCTTCGCCGCTCCACCGACGACTTGGACCACCTAGGTGAGTTCGCCGTGCCGACCTGGTTCCGTAGGACCAAGTCCCATAGCCCTTGGCGTCCCATAGCGCAAGATCGGCGTCGCTCCGGTGAAGCTCCGCCGCGACCATGGGCGGCGCCACTGTTTCTTCCTCCCCGCCGGCGACCTTACTCCCTCCCTTCCACCAGAGCCGTCGGATCCGCCTCCAACCGCCCAGATTAGATCCCCCGATACCCCTTCGCGTTTTAAATCTGGGCCACTCAGATCAGATCCAACGGCCGCGTACCGGTCAACTCCGATCAGCCTTGGTCGTTTTACAGAAGAGCCCCTTCACTTTTTAAATTAGAACCCGCGGTCCAGCTTAGTTCAAAAGTAATTGCACTTATGTCTTGTTTTTAATGAAAACCCCCTGAGCTTTTTAAATATAGAACCCGCAGTCCTATCTACGTAATTTTGCGAGTAAGCCCTCGGGTTTTTATACAAAATTATGTTTAGGTCCCTTCAAATAAGCCCCTGGAAACTTTTAAAACTTGCCAGCAGGTCCCTAGAACTTAGAAAAGTCATATCTTTTTCGTTTTAGCTTCGATTAGTGTGATTTTCATGCTCATGTGTTCGTAGTGAAGCGTAGAATATTTCTAGAACCTTTTTAGATATTTTTTCTACTGTTTATTGTACTGTTCTAATAGATTATTATTTGTTTGCATGTATTGGTTTGCATGCTCGCTTGTATGGTGATTCGTGTCCAGTCGATGAGCCTTTCGCGTTGGACTTCGAGTACGTGGGAGACTTTTCGGAGCAGGACCCTCAGCAGCAGCAGCAGCAGCCGCACTTCGAGGAAGGCAAGTTACAGCACGGACAATCCTTGCTACCTAAACACACTCTTTATATACATTTACTTTCATATGCATGTGTCTAAATTATTGTCCTATTAAGGTTGTACCTAGTTTGCCTACTCCTATCCTTTGATTACCTTGGGTTATTGCATATGGGTAGAATCTTGCTATGCGCAGCTACTGTCATTATTATTTAATTGTTAATCTTGACTTAATGGTTCACTTTAACATTTATGATAAAATATGCTTTTTAGCAACTTGGTTTAGGGAGCTAGAGCATGTGCTTCGTGCTTTGTTCTAGTGTCTCTCCGTAAGGTCCGATTCTTAAAGCGGCAACCCAGGAGCCTGTCGCCACCGCTAGAACTATTATGGCTCTGGTCTTGGTCAAGTAACTTGTACGTCTCTAGCTTGCCAGTGGTTACCGGAGTGGCTGTCGACGTTATGGGAAACGTGGGTGAGAGTATGTCTTGATCCACCGAGGACGGGTGATCCATCGGCTATGCCCCCGTGAGGCACAGTCCAGTGCTGGGAGTCCCTACGACGGGGAACTCCACACGTTGCGCATAGTTGGGTGAGATGCCCGCGCTCAGGACGCCATTGACCCCCCTATGGTGTGACTCCGTAGGCGTAGGTCAATCTCGGTGCCTGGGCCATGCTGCCTGTGCTGTACCATAATCGGCCACTGTCTTGTTAGGGTGTCTTGTGAAAAACCTCGTAGCGTCCTTATGCGGTCACACCTCGGTAGTGTGATTTGTGAGGTCTGATCCACCACCGCGTGGTTGGGTTTAAAGTTCGTATGAGCTTTTACGTGACTGGTGGGTAAAGGGCGAAACCTCTGCAGAGTGTACAATCTATCATGATAGCCTTGCTCAGGGTCACGAGCGTCCTGGATCCTTTTTGATTAGAAGATGATGTTTATTTATGTTTAATGTCACTTATACTTTATTAATTGGGTTACAACCGTGATTTATTCACTTGTAGTAATTTGATTAATGTTAAAATGAACCAATTAAAAATGCTAATGCAGTTAAGCCATGTCTAGCCTATTTTTGAGCCTTCATACCCGTGTTATACTTGTTAAGTAATTGTTTACTTACACTTGCTATTTTATTCAACAAAATCCCGGATGGGTAAACAGATTGGGCTGAGCATGAGTCTGCTGCTGAGTTTCCCGAAGATTTACCGTACTACTGAGTTTTGATCTCCCAGTCAGAGTCCCTGTGGATTGCGGCTCCATTAGTTGAGAGTTTTATTAGTCTTCCGCTGTTATTGTTTAGATCATTTATGAAGCACTCTGATGTAAACATTTTATTTAATGAAGAATTTATTCCAACATATGTTCTCTATTTATCATATTTGTTCACTATATGTGTACTATGACTTCCTGGGAACACATATGGCCGCATTCGGGTTTTTGTGAAAATCTGGGTGTGACACGAGAAGATGGTGGAAAATCAGGGTTGGGGCACTAAACGTGACCAACCACGTACCCGAGGAGTCCACCAAGTTGAAGCTTTGGACATGCTCACTGCCAAGATGGACCTCCTTCTGAAGAAGATGGAGGCCCCTGTTCAAGAAGCGGTGCAAGCCATGGACGCTCGCATGACGTGCGAGGTCTGTGGCAACACAGGCCATTCGGGGAATGACTGCCCCGAAACGCGAGAAGATGCCCACTACATCAACAACTCCAACAACAATGGGTATCGTCCGAACAACTACGGCAATCAAGGCTAGAATTCGCGCCCGAATCTCTCTTTTGAGAGATCTTCACAAGGTAACAATTTCAATTCCAGTACTTTCAATAATCAGTTGTCTATCAAAGATCTTGTGCTAGGCCAGGGTAAAATCAATGAAAATATTAGTAAAAAGTTTGTTGCAACTGATAAAATCCTGGAAAGCATAGATGCAAAGCTGGAATCTTTCTCTTCTGCTATAAAAAGTCAATTGAGCTTTAATAAAATGATAGAAACACAAGTTGCTCTATTAGCTGCTTCTTTACCTTTGGGGAAAAATTTTGGGCAACCAGAAAA
This sequence comes from Echinochloa phyllopogon, assembly GCA_033239725.1. Classification (NCBI taxonomy): domain Eukaryota; kingdom Viridiplantae; phylum Streptophyta; class Magnoliopsida; order Poales; family Poaceae; genus Echinochloa; species Echinochloa phyllopogon. The sequence goes on along the minus strand of BTCW01000014.1, from coordinate 29,400,116 downwards.
GTTCCCTTGCGGAAATGTTAAAGCGGTTACCACGAGAGGGGGTAAGACCACTCGGGATCCGCCATATCCTAATGATGCAGGTAAAAAGGCAGTAGCTCCAGAAAGTGATAGCGAAGAGGAGGAGGCTATCGAAGAAACTCTGAAAAGCAAACCATAGAAGGAAGCAAAGATAGCCCCTCATGAGTTCTACGATACAACTGTGTTGCCATTCCGAAGAAGACTTCACAAACCGACGGTGGATGAGCAATTCACAAGATTTGTTGAGGTAATTCGAAAACTCTATGTCAATATTCCATTACTTGAAGCTATGCAGGTTCCCAGATATTCCAAGTATTTGAAGGACATCCTCAACAACAAAAGGGCAATACCGACCACTGAGGTAATTAAACTAACCGAAGCATGCAGCGCAACCATTTTGAATGAATTTCCAGAGAAAAAGAAGGACCCTGGATGTCCTACCATCGCGTGCTCCATCTAAGACCAACACCTCAACAATGCCCTGTGCGACCTCGGAGCAGGCGTCAGCGTCATGCCCAAGGTAGTGTTTGATCAATTGAATCATACTTCCTTGTCCCCTACAACCATGTATTTGCAGCTGGCAGATCAATCCATCTGATATCCCGCGGGAATCGCGGAGGATATTCCGGTGAGAATCCAGGAATTCTTCGTACCCGTGGATTTCGTGGTGCTTGATATGGAGGTTGACACGAAGACCCCTCTCATTCTTGGGAGGCCATTCCTGAGCACCGCCAATGCGAACATCGACGTAGGAGCCGGAGAGATCCACCTGAACATCAATGGCAAGGAAGAAAAGTTTGCATTCAAACCCAGGGTGGAGAAATGCTCTAAGGTATATGCATCATCAATTCAAAATTTAACTAACCTAGAGGAGGTCAAGATGTTTGCACCAAAACGTCCACCGCCACCGACACCTACACCGAAGAAAATCAAGAAGGTGTGGCGGAAGAAGCAGAGTTCATCGTGCGAACCATCCACTCCGGGACCGGACGATGACAAAAATCACTGAAGACATGGAAGAGTCCCACTCGTGGACTCAAAATTCGAGCTCTCGCCGCGAGAAAAACCTGTATGTATCTCATGTTTCCCTTTCAAATTTTAAATTTCAATTGATTGCATTTGCATGTTTTATTTCAAATTTCTGAATCACTTGTGCATGAAATAAAATGAGAGAATAGCAAGAATAAAATTGGTGCATGCAAAACATCTTTGGTTAAATTTTGGTAAAAATAAATGGACCATATGCTGAAATTTGTTTGAAGTGGGTAAAATTTGTAATTTTTATTACTTTTACCCCTTCTAGAACATCTCCATTTATTTACCATCATCACCAACCAGCACAAAACATGTTTATCCCACTCCACATGGCTGCACACTCACCAATTATCACAAACATGGCAGCATGGGAGTGACACCAATAATTTGTCCACTTTGGTCATGTCAAAATGAGCATCTTTGCACTAACTTCCACTCAAATGACCATACATCAATGCTGGCCACTAAAATTTGCGTGCACATGTGAGTGCTGGCAGCACTGCCCTGGTTCGGCCGAACCAGGGGGGTTCGGCCGAACCAGGCCTGCCTCCCCTCGGCCTATAAATGCTGCCCTAAGTGCTTGCTTGCTTCTTGCACCACTCCTTGCTGCATACATTTGCCTAGGAGCTCTCTCTCCCTCTCATGTTCTTGCTCTAGCTTGCTCTCAAGCTTTCTCTCTCTGTTTTTGCTCAAGTTTGATTCACTTGCATTAAGAAAAACACAAAAATATCTGCTTCCTATTTTGCTGCTGAAACTTGAACGTGTTTGTGGAGGTTTCCGACACCCACAAGAACGACTAACCTTTTTGTGGAGGTGTCAAATCCCCGCAAGAACGATTAACCCTCGAACGACTGACTTGCCTTTATTGTGCTAACCTCATAATTTCAGTCCTTTGGGTATCGTTGTGCGCACTAAACTTTTGCAGGGAACATGTCGTGGCTATTCCGAAGGTCAAGCCGGTTGAGCCGTCGTTCAAGCGGTGATGATGTCGGTAATTCACCGACACCATCAAACGCACCGGCTCCGATGGAGATGGATGAGCCAGGGGCATCGAACATAGGTGGAGGCTATGCCTCTAGCTCAGTTCGAAGGCTCCTGAGCGAGGAAGACATCATCCTCAGGACGACCCGCGAGCAAGAAGCATTTGCTTTGCTGCGCGTGAAGGAATTCGAACATACCCGAATTTATGAGCATGACCAGCTCGTAAAGACGGGGATGGTCGACGAGTTTCCGGAGGTTTTCCACGACATTGGGTGGGAGAACTTCTGGCAGATCACGGAACCAGGTATGAGCAGAGGGAGCAGTTCGAGAGAATGAACAATTACTTCTCGAACTTCCGACCGTACCAGTGACGTCGTCAAGCAAGCTTGGGGGGGAGAACCCCCGCGAAGGTATGTCCGACCCGTTCCAGCTCAAAAGTAATTTCGTTTGCTTTCATTTTCCTTCATTTCAATTCCTGTTTAAATAAAAGAAAAGACCAAAAAAATATTTCCCTTGAATAAAATAACTCCCAACTATGCATGGAATGAATCATATGCCTCTCACCTTGGAAATGATGAATAGTTGCTCTGTTATCAATTTTGCAAGTGCCTTGTTTTCAACTAGTCGCTTTATAGTACTTGAGTTATTTGGCATGAGTAAAATGAACCTGAAAACCTCGTGGGAGCATATGCTTTATTCCAAGTCTAAGTTGTTGTGAGGAATGATATAGTGAGATTTGGTTGAGTTCTTGCTTTTGCTCTTAGTACGGTGAATATTTCGGATGTCTTTTGCTTTCAAAAATAAAATAAAGTTCCTCATTGGTCAAAAATACCTACCAAAGCCATATGCTAAGCTTAGTCAAAAATTTCTACTCATATGCTGCTTGTTGTCTTAGTGAGCATTGTCAAATTGTTGTGACCTTTGGGTGAAGCCTTCGTGCTTCTAAGATCGAGATTCACGTACACACCACTCTCACTTGCAATTCCTACACTGGGAGTTAGCAAATATTGTCATCATCCATCCACAAAATAAATACTCCATGTTCTATGATCTCCAAATATCCTTGAATAGAGACATGGGCTATGCAAAAAGAAAAGCATGCCAAAGAGCATGGCAAAAAGAAAGAGAAAAAGAAAAGCATGCCAAAGAGCATGGCAAAAATAAGAAATAAGAAAAGCATGCCAAGTGGCATGGCAAAAATATGAGCAAAAAAAATAGATAGCCCATGTTCTCGAAAATAATTCAATGGGAGGAAGAATCACCCCAAGGAGTTCCACCACATTCCACATTCCACATTCCACTCCACATATTCCACACACTTGCACTTCTCGATCTAAAGGTATGATTTGGTCCCCCAAAGATCCGGTCTTTGACTTTGCAAAATATAAGATGCAAGCAGGCCTTCATCCTTTGTCCCTGAGCCACACAAAAAGCTTTGTTAGATTTTAGGATGAAAGAAGGCGCAAGCCTTTAGTGAGGATACAAACACCACTTGAGGGATCGAGTGTACCAATTGGGGAACAAAATTTAAAATTTTGAAAATTGTGGAAACTCCGAGATGGGATCCTGAAAAGAGTAGGAGTGGAATAAAAACTGAGTTAAGCTGTTCAACCTTTCAACCGCCCAAGACAAGGAGATTGCTATAAGCCCCATAGGTAAAATGGTGAGTTAAAACTTGACATTGTATTCAAAACTTAACCTTTCAACCTTTCAATGATTCGAGTATTTTCGAGTACTAGTTGTTTATAAAGTTACCTGCAAGAAAATTGACATTGTAGCAACTCCTGATCCACCGAGCCTAAGTCTTTATCTTTGCTCGAGGACGAGCAAAGGTCTAAGCTTGGCGGAGCTTGCGGCACGTTTTCGACCACCAATACTCGGGAATAAAAGAGGATATATGTGACATTCCATGTACTTAAGTTTATTTCTAACAGAGTTCCACGAGTTTTGGTGAGTTACACTTATGCAGGTACAACAACGAGAAATACGTGCTATAGGGGTCAGAATTGACCAATTCGGCCGAATGACTCCGTGAGGACAGGACATCGGGACACGTCCACGTCATCGATGACCAAGCAACAACCGTGAGTGACATGTGGATGACCACCACCTCACTTCCGGGTCAAATCAACACGAAGGACATCAACCCAAGCCAGCCCAAGAGGTCCACAAGCAAGAGGCGATGCTGGGGAGGCCGACCACGGGCCAGGCCCAGTTCAACCTTTCAACCGCCCAAGACAAGGAGATTGCTATAAGCCCCATAGGTAAAATGGTGAGTTAAAACTAGACATTGTATTCAAAACTTAACCTTTCAACCTTTCAATGATTCGAGTATTTTTGAGTACTAGTTGTTTATAAAGTTACCTGCAAGAAAATTGACATTGTAGCAACTCCTGATCCACCGAGCCTAAGTCTTTATCTTTGCTCGAGGACGAGCAAAGGTCTAAGCTTGGCGGAGCTTGCGGCACGTTTTCGACCACCAATACTCGGGAATAAAAGAGGATATATGTGACATTCCATGTACTTAAGTTTATTTCTAACAGAGTTCCACGAGTTTTGGTGAGTTACACTTATGCAGGTACAACAACGAGAAATACGTGCTATAGGGGTCAGAATTGACCAATTCGGCCGAACGACTCCGTGAGGACAGGACATCGGGACACGTCCACGTCATCGAAGACCAAGCAACAACCGTGAGTGACATGTGGATGACCACCACCTCACTTCCGGGTCAAATCAACACGAAGGACATCAACCCAAGCCAGCCCAGGAGGTCCACAAGCAAGAGGCGATGCTGGGGAGGCCGACCACGGGCCAGGCCCAGTTCGGCCGAACCCAAGCCTTCGGCCGAACCGCCCCCAGCTGCCAAACCGACCAAGGGAGAGCATCCAAGCCATCCAGCATCCAAGGCGGTGGATCTGATGGTTCGGCCGAACCAATCCATTCACCCGAATCCCCTGGATTCGGCCCAATTGGCCGGGCCACTGCCTCTCACTCCCTTGGCTGCCACTCCACTCCCACCGACATGCTTATAAGCTATAAATAGAGGAGTACTTCACTTGTTTCACACACACCAAGCCAAGGAGCTCTCATTTCCACTTCTCTCTAGTAGAGTTAGGGTAGTTTAGTTGGGAGTTAGAGTCGAGTCGAGCTTTGCCTCGGAGGTTCCAGAGTCATCTTTAGAAGCTCTAGTATAAGCTCTTGTATCTTTTCCTTTCCCTTTTGCAAGACTTGAGTTATCAATATAATTATCTTTAGCATCTTGCCTTTGTCATTTATAGCTTGCTTCTACTTTATTCTAGTTGCATCTATATCATGTTTAGACTATAGTCGGTTCTAGTTCTAGTGCTTCTAGTTCTTGTTTAAGTCTTTGTCTTGGTTGGTTCTTCGACTTAGCTCAATATTTGTCGGTGAACTATCACCGGGGGTATTGACGGGTTGCTTGCTTTTGCTAGTGAAGTAAGTAGTCGTTGGTTAGTGTGGGTGTGGTACCCAGACTAGTCAGTGGCCTTGGTTTGCCCCCGATTCAACGAACGTGTGGTAGCCGTTAGGTGGTGACAGCCCTATACGGTCTTTGTAATCCACCTCGTTAGTCTCGGCCTGTAGGATCCCCCAGTGTGGAGCTGGTGGCACCCCTTCTCATCTCTTTCTGCGTGTCACTGGTGTCCATTATCCTGATGCTAAGACATTGGAGTTAACCCAGATCTTCCAGTGTTGGCTCTTTAGCCGCTGTATCTCTAAGCCCGAGTGACATAGACAGATAAAGTCCATAGGAATCCTCTATCTCTTCTCGTTGTCCTCCCAGCTATCTATACCTTCTCTCTCTTACATGAGTCTCCCTTGAGCTTTGTGTCACTATATATCCACTCCTATCCAATACCGTTACTTGTCTTGTTTAGTTGTGTACCTTTCTCTGATAGTCTTGAATACCTGTTTACTAGTACTTTTGCCAAAGCTTCCCTGTGGAAATATAAATTACGATACCTCGGGATACTCCCAGGTGAAGTGCTACATCGGTGATTCTGTGCGCTTGCAGAATATTTATATATTTTACTAAGCCATAAGGAAAACCACTGAAACACTCATTAACCCAGTACCGGGATTCTCAATCCTGATATTGGATCGTAAGAAGTGCCAACGGAGACCATAATTTTATTGGTATTGTGATCATCGGAGGATACATTGAAGTTGTTACATAAACCCTTTTTATGGGTAGAATTTCCGCAAATGCTCGATGTTCCACACATTTGGTAGATCTTCTCCTTCTTGAGTCTAGAGGCGATATGTTCCAAGTTCAATGACTTCCTTGATGAGGAAGTGCCCCTCCCATCGTGACATAAGCTTGTGTAGGCCGTCAGTCTTCTGCATGTGCCGCAAGACCAAGTCTTCTATGACGAAAGAACGAGTTTGAATAGAGCGTTGGTGGTAACGTCTTAAGCCTTCGAGATAACGAGTGTTCTGGATAAGAGCTACCACTTGAGCTTCTTCAATACCATCAACATCTTGGAACCTTTCCTGCTGGGCAATTTGTTCGTCTTAATTTTCTAGTCGTGGCGCCTCCCAAAGGAGATCAGTAGGAATAACTGCTTCAGACCCGTAGACCAGAAAATATGGCGACTGTCCAGTTGCGCGGCTGGGCTGTGTGCGTAAACCCCAAAGTACTGCGGGTAGCTCCTTGGCCCATTTGCCGCCGTATTTTTTCAGGGGATCATAGAGTCTGGCTTTAGCCCTTGTAGCAATAAGCCATTAGCCTTTTTGACTTGTCCATTGGTGCGTGGATGAGCAACCGAAGCATAATGTGTCTCGATCGAGTACTTTTCACAGTAATTTTGAAATTCTTCACTTGTGAAAACTGACCCAAGTCTATTATGATTTCGTGAGGTTCTCCAAATCTTTGAACGATTCCATCAAAAAACTTGATCAGGTTTTCTGCCCGCGCGTTTACCAAGGGCTGAGCTTCGATCCATTTGGTAAATTTGTCAATAGCTACAATAAGCCACTCGAAACCACTCGGAGCTTTAGCTAGAGGGCCCACGAGATCGAGACACCAACACGCAAAGGGCCAAGATAACGGGATTGTGTTTAGTTCATGAGCCGGGACATGGGCTTGTCTGGCGAAGAATTGGCAGCCTTGGCACTTTCTGACGATGTCTTCAGCATCGGCCTTGGCTGATGGCCAGAAGATACTAGCTCTGTATGCCTTTCCTACCAAAGTGCGGGAGGCTGTGTGGTTACCGCAAACATCTCCATGAATTTGTTCTAGCAGTGCTTTTCAACAGTCAGCCGTGATGCACTTCATCAGAACGTTGACCGAGGCCCCACGTCGATAGAGTGTGTTGTCCACCACTACGTAGTTCGCAGCTCTACGTCTGATACGTATTTGTGCTTTCTTATCATCGAAAAGTTTATGATCCCTCAGATATTCAATAAATGGAGTCATCCAATCGAAGTTGATAACCATGACCTGTAGTTCTGGTTGTATGTGAACTAGAGTGGCCTCCTCGATTGTTGGCTCCTTAATAGATGGCTGATGTAATTCATGAACGAAGATCTCTGCTGGAACATTCGCACGTTCTGAACCTAGCTTAGATAAAGCATCAACAGCAACATTGTAGTCACGGACGACATGATGAAACTCCAGGCCATAGAAGTGGCGCTCGAGTTTACGAACTTCTTTGACGTAGGCATCCATTGTCTCTTTAGAGTAGTCCCAATCCTTGTTGACTTGATTGATAGCAACAGCAGAGTCTCCATATATGCATAGACGTTTGATACCAAGAGATGCAGCCAAACGGAGTCAGTGTAACATGGCTTCATATTCTACTTCATTGTTAGTAACTTTGAAGAGTATCTGCAAAACGTACTTGAGTTGGTCACCTTTGGGAGATATTAATAGGACACCCGCTCCACCACCTTCCAGCGAAATACATGATCCAATGTTCCGGGCGAGTGGTTGCCCTGAAGTACTGGAGCTCCATCCACTCGACTGTGAAGTCTGCAAGGGTTTGTGACTTGATAGCCGTTTAAGAGGCAAAGTCGAGGTTGTACGCTACTATCTCTGCCTTCCATTTGCATATCCGTCCAGTCACGTCAGGATTATTAAGGATTTTGCCTAAGGGAAATTTGGTCACCACAGTTATGTGGAAAGCCTGAAAGTAATGTCTTAGCTTCCTTGAGGTAATAAAGATTGCATAGAGTAACTTCTATACTTGAGGGTAGCGTATTTTGGAATCGTAGAGTACTTCACTGATGTAGTATACTGGCCGCTGTACTAGGAATACATGGCCTTCCTCTTTTCTCTCAACCACAATGACCATGCTGATCACGTGTGTTGTGGCCGCAATATATAAATAGAGGTGGTCGTCTTTGGCAGGAGCCATGAGCACCGGAGGTGTAGATAGGTAGGCTTTGAGTTGTTCAAAGGCCTGATGTGCTTCTTCTGTCCAATTGAATTGGTCTCGATTCTTGAGTAGTTTGAAGAAAGGAAATCCCTTCTCTCCAAGTCTTGAGATGAATCTGTTGAGGGATGCTATGCAGCCCGTGAGTTTTTGTACATCCTTGATGCTTCTCGGGGCTTCCATGTTAAGAATAGCTGTGATTTGGAGGGGTTAGCCTTGATGACTTTGTGACTAACAATGAACCCGAGTAGTTTCCCTAAGGGAACACCAAAAATGCACTTGGTCGGGTTTAACTTCCAACGGAACGTTCTGAGGTTATCAAATGTTTCTTGTAAGTCAACGATGATGTTTTGTGGTTCTTTTGTTTTTACGACCATGTCATCAACATATGCCTCTACATTGATGCCAATCTGGGATGACAAGCATTTTTGTATGGCTCGTTGGTATGTGGCACCGGCAATCTTTAATCCAAACGACATTGTCGTGTAGCAGTAGGCACCGAAGGGTGTGATAAATGAAGTCTTGATCTGATCCTTCTTTTTTAGGGCTATCTGATGATATCCTGAGTAGCAATCGAGGAAGTAGAGGAGCGCACATCCAACCGTGGAGTCCACGACTTGATCAATGCGCGGGAGACCCATGGGGTTTGGAGGGCAATGCTTGTTGAGTTCTGTATAGTCAATGCACATCCACCACTCGTTGTTGTTTTTCTTTTTGACCAGGAGTAGATTGGCCAACCACTCTGGATGAAAAACTTCTTTGATGAATCCGACCGCGAGTAGTTTGGCGATCTCCGCCTTGATCGCATCACATCTATCTTGAGCAAAACATCATAGGCGTTGCCTTTTAGGCTTCGCCTTCTCATGAACTTTTAAATTGTGCTCGGCAAGCTACCTAGGAACACCAGGCATATCAGATGGTTTCCATGCAAATATATCTTTATTATCACGAAGGAACTTGACGAGTGCGTCTTCCTATTTACAATCTAAGTCAGCCCCTATAAGGGCTATTTTAGACGAGTCACCCATCTCAAGATCTATAGTTTTAAGCTGTACTTCTTCAGAAGGCTTGAAACTTGTGCTTGCGGGCTTCTTGCTTGGAACCTCCAGGTCTTCTTCTTTCGACTTCTTGGCCAGAGCGAGTACTTCCAGTATCTGGATAGGGACTTCTGAGGTGGCGGCGAACTCTACTGCTTCCACATCACAGTCGTAAGCGATCTTCAAATCACCTTTTAAGGAAAGGACTCCTTTAGGAGCAGGCATTTTGAGAACAAGATATATGTAGTGCGGAATCGCCATGAATCTGGCGAGGGCAGGACGCCCAAGGATTGCATGATACGAGGTCTCAAAGTCTACCACTTCAGACTTGATGTACTTTGTCCTGAAGTTGGCTTCTGTTCCGAAGGTTACTGGGAGTGTGACATGTCCCAGGGGAATTGCCGCATTACCGGGCACGATACCGTAGAACGGAGATTCTGTGGGCTTTAGGTGTTTGGTGATATCAAGTCCAATTTTGGTGAAGGTCTTTGCAAAGATGACGTTGAGCCCACTGCCTCCGTCAATGAAGACTTTGGTTAGAATGGCTTGTGCCACGACGGGATCCAAAACCAACGGATATCTGTCTGGGTTGGCGAAGTTGGTCCACTGATCTTTTCTGGAGAAGGTGATGGGGACTTCGGACCACTTGAGATACGTCAGGGTGGCTGGTTGTATTGCCATGATTTTGCGGAGCGATAGTTTCTTTGCCTGCTTTGACTGATTTAAGGACTCGCCACTGAACAAGACTGCTACAACGTTCTCAACTTGGGGAAAACCATTGTCATGATTTTTGTCATCCTTGTCATCCTTCTTGTCGTCCTCTTTGTCTGCCTTTGGTGGTCCTTGCTTATCGAATTCCTGTTTATGGTGAAAGCAGTCAGCCATCTTGTGTCATCCGTTCGAATGATATGGGCATGGTCCGTTCTTTACTTTGTCGATAGAGACCGTGTTCTTCTTCCGCGCGGGGCGCTCGACTGTCGTGACAGTGTTGTCTGGCTTGCGCTTTTTATTGTCGCGGTTGAAGTCACGGTTGTTATTGTTACGATGATCTTTACCGCCTTTGTGGTAGTTATTGTCATTGTTGCGGTTGTCGCGACGCCTGTCAAAGCGCTCGTGCTCACGATCGTCTTGATCAGCCCACTCGGCTGCCATGCGCCGTAACTCTAGAATAGTTGTTGGGCGTCGTCTGTCGAACTCATGATGTAGCTCTCTGGCGTAGAGTCCGTCATGGAAGCAGTCAATGACCTCACGGTCGGATATGTCCACAATTGTTACTCTTTTTTCAAAGAATCTCTTGATGAATTTGCACAGGGTTTCGCTTTTATCCTGTTTACAGGCTGCCAATTCAAATCGGGTTCCAGGCCGAGACCATGTCCCCTGGAAAGTGACAGTGAACTTCTTGGTGAGGTCTTCCAGGACTTGATGGACCCAGGGCGGAGGCCCTTGAGCCATGTGAGCGGAGTAGTATCCATCATGATGCGGAAGTAGCTGGCTTTTACGTCATTGGATCCCCCCGTCATCTGGATTGCAGTCGAGTAGACTCTCAGCCATTGTTCAGGGTCTTGTTTGCCCGTGAACTTCTCAATGCCGGTTGTCTTGAACTTGCTAGGTAGCTTGATCCTCTTGATGCGGCTGGAGAATGCTGGGAAGCCATCATACTTGTCTGCTGGTGAACGGTTACGTCCGCGGTGACCATCACTGTGGTCGGAGTCGTAGTGGTAGCCACGAGTGTCCGAGCTGTGGCTTGGTGAGTTGTCAGGTCTTGTCCGTCAACGATTGTGGTCGTGGTCCTTGTCATGGTCTCGTCCGCGTGGAGGGCGATCACCGTCGTGATTGTTATCGCAGGGAGGATCGTTGTTGCGTGGTTGACAATCTTCATCACGTAGGTGGTCACGGGGTAGTGGTCCGTAGCAACAGTCGAATTCTTCACGCCGGTGGAGCTCCAAGTTGATCTGGTTCGCTCTACTCGACTATATTACAGAGCGAGCATCTCAGTTGGCGTTGATGTGGGCACAAAGATCGCCATCGCGGTTAGGCCCGTCATGTGGCGTGTAGCCGTCTTGTGGTCTAGCATTGGAGACTTGCTCGTTAGCTTGCCTTCCAGCTGCCCCACCCGATGGCTCTCGGGGAGAACGACTCGGGTGGGCAGATGTTGCGGGTTCAGTGTGCGAGCGGCTTCCTCCAGGACGTCTGCCGCTTGAGGCGTGGTGGCTTAATGCGGGACCGGTGCTGATGTTCTCACAAGCTGTCTCTAGGAGAGTCAGGACCTGCCTCATTTGTGGTGTTTCAGGCATGGACCTGACAATCTCTATTGCGACAGAGATGTTCATTGGAGCATCATGGAGTATCGGTTGGTCACAAACCATCGCGAAATACCGTGTAAGGTTTCGAGTTGCGTTGATGCGCCTTTGCTTGCGCTTGGCGTTCCTTGCTTGTCTTGAGGTTCTCTGTCCCTCAGATTCTCCATTGGCAGTGTGTTCCTCCTCGGAGATGTCGCCGACCAGCTCACGATCGTATTGGGTGCCTTGGTCGTCAGAGCCGGCCATGAAGACTTGTCTGCCGGGGTCGAAAATGGTCTATAGTAGTAAAGTCGGGGCATTGGAGAAGTTGTCTCCTGTGCGGTCGAAGGAGGAGGTGATGGGAGCCATCTGGCCATCCTGGTAAGGTAGTTCTTCCAGGATCGTTGCGGCTAACCTTGACTCGTTGTCTCGACATGCTTCAGTAGGTATCGTGCCAGGCCAGTGAGCAACAAGTCCCCCAGGTGTGTTGGTCACTACAAGCCCTGACGGGAGGTAGACGAGTGGTTCTTCAAGATCAAAGTCGGTCTTGAAGTGGGCACAACAGGTTAAGCGTGTGACGTTGTCGGAGCTGTCGCTTAGTAGAACCGTGAAATTGTTGCCTTCGTTGTCCTTTGATGGCTTAGACACCGGCTCAGAGTCCTTGGTGCTTTCCACGGTTGGACTGTCGACCTTGAGTATGTGTTCGTTCTGCTCCGCGATGTAGACCTGTTGATATGTAGCCGCGGCTTTGGGAACTCTGAGTGGGAATCGATTCGGGGGGTTGTCCAATGGCGTAGCCATCTCGGAGTTCCCGACTCCTTCCATATTTGGAAGCGAGTTGTACTCGATATCATTTTGGATGGTCCCGATCGGAGTTGGGGTCGAAGTCGAGCTCGAAATCCTGCGATGTGTCGGAGTTGAGATCGAAATCGTTGCCGGAGGGGTTGTCGAGACTTGTGTTTCGCGGAGCGGCTCCAGTGGAGACGCCATCATCGAGTACGGGCCTGGGCGATCCGCAAGGAAACTTGCGAAGTCACCCTTGCCATCAGCGACGAAGGTCCATGCGGCGATGACGAAAGTTGCACCCTCCTCGATGTCGTAGGTATTGAAGCTTGATCCCATCGTGCCTAATGTTGAGCTTTCGGCGAGTTGCCCCACGGTGGGCGCCAAGTGTTGACGATTTATGTCGAGCACATCTGCTAGGGGGTACCCCAGGAAGTAGATTCGTGGGCCTCGCCGAGTTCTAGGAACGATAGTGCACGAACAACACAAAGATTTAGACAGGTTCGGGCCTCGAGTAGCGTAATACCCTATGTCATGTGTGCTTGATTGTATTGCACGTGAGTTGAGTTCTTTTGAGGGGGTCCTTGCTCCACCTTATATATCCGGGGAGAGAGTTACAAGTCAATTACATGATCCTAGTCGTATACAATAGGAAGTACTACAACAGGGTACTTTGGGGAGTCTCCTAACAGTACACGGCTAGTCTTTCTAATCAACTACGCCGTCTTGCACCATAGCCGACTAGTTTAAAGTAGTCGGATTAAACCTTCCCTATCGAGTAGTTTAATCCCGTGGATGAGTTGCCCTAGGGATCCTCGTCCCAAAGTGATGATACTCATGTTGACCACATAATGATTTGTCCAACACTACCACAACCACAAGGCAATGCATCTCTGATTTGTACATTTCAAACAAGTCAATCATATGAATTTCATCTACTAGTCTAACATCCTCACCCAACCTCTTGTCAAAGAACCACACTGTAATAGATTGGTTAGTGCATGTTTTAATCTCCTTGCATAGGTGTGGGGCCAGGATCCCTAGGGCCACTCATCCAAGGAATTAAACTACTCGATATGGAGAGTTGTGATCCGACTGCTTCGGACTAGCCAGTTAGGGTATAGGACGGTGTAGTCGATTAATGAAACTACTCGTATTCGAATAGGATACGTGATAGATTACCTTATTGTAATCATCCTGGCTGTATACGAGTAGTTTGTGTAACCGACTTGTAACTCTGCTCCTTGGATATATGAGGAGCAGGGACCCCCTCAAAACAACTCAACCACACGTACAATGCAATCAAGAACACAGGACGTAGGGTATTACGCTACTCGCGGCCCGAACCTGTCTAAATCTTTGTGTTATTCGTGTACTATCGTTCCTAGAACTCGGCGATACCCACAAATCTACTCTCTGGGGTACCCCCAGGCAGACGTGCTCGACATAAATTATCGACACTTGGCGCCCACCGTGGGGCTACTAGCCGAAAGCTCACCATCAAGGACGATGGGATCAACCGCCCTCATGATCGTCGACATCGAGGAAGGAGCCACCTTCGTTTTCGGTGCATGGACCTTCGTCGCCTCAAGCGATGGCAGGTTCGCGAGCTACCTTGCGAACAACCCCGGCCCCTACTCGACGACTACTCCCAATTCAATCTCGGTCCCAACTCCGAGTTCGATCCTAACTCCAAGTTCGCCCGGGATTCCCCAAGTCGAGTCCGGGTACAACTCGACTCCATATATGGAAAGAGCAGGGAACTCCGAGTTGGCCACGCCATCGGACAACCCCCCAGATCGACTCCCACTCGAACTCTCCAATGTGGTGCCTCCATATAAACAGATGCAGACCACGAAAGTAGGAGGAAGGATGTGTCAGGAGCTTCACTCGAAGGTAGATTGTCTCAACAACCTCGAGTTGGCACCAACGCCATCGAGGGACGACGACGATGATTTCACCATCATGCTAAGTGACGCTCCCGACAACGTCGCGCGCCTATGCCATCATGCCCACTTCAACACCAAATTCGTGTTGGAAGAACCACTCGTTCGCCTGCCGTCCGGACCAGTCGTAACCAGAGCACCAGGGGGACTCACCGTTCACTAGCCTGGAGTGATCCCGGCCGACACCTGCCGGGACAACGAGTCAAGACTTGCCGCAGTCATCCTAGAAGAACTGCCCTTCCAAGACGACAGGACTGCATCGCTCACCACATCAACTGAAAGCTCGAGCGACAACTTCTCAGCCACCCAGATCATCCTCTCCCTCAGCGAGCAAGACCCTGGTCGTCAAGTCTTCATGGCTGGCAACGAGGACCAAGGCACCCAATATGATCGCGAGCTGATCACCGACATATCAGAAGAGGAGCGCACTGCTGACGGAGAAACAGAGGAGCAAAAGACTTCGCGCCAAGCAAGGAACGCCAAGCACAAGCAGAGGCGCATCAACGCCACTATACGTGCCAATGCCATCTGAAACCTTACACAGGATTTCGACATAGTTGGGGACCAGTTTGTATCTCGGGACGCGCCACTGAACATCTCCGTCGCGGCGGCACTTGTCAGGTCCATGCCCGACACTCCTGCCATCAGACAAGTACTCACGCTCCTCGACACAGCTCACAAGGCTACAAACCAAGAAAATCCTAGCCACCACACATCGAGTACCAAGCGCTCCGGTGCTGGGAGGCCTCCTCCACACGAAGCTTGAACTGCTACTACGGGAGGACACAGGTGCGACCGGGTGTCGATCGCGGCCACCAGTAGGGGAGAGGGCGCGGTCACAACCAAGATGGTGCAAGGCCACAAGATCGAGACCTTCGCAACACCATTAATGACAACTGCGATGCTCGCTCTGTAATCCAGTCGAGCTGACAACTTCGCGTGGAATCTAAGCTCCGTCGTCGCGTAGAATATGACCGCAACTACGGCCCACCACCCCGTCAAGGCCACAAAACCCGTCCACGCTATCAAGATCACCCTCGTGACCTTCATCAAGAACGAGGCAACGATCGTCACTGGCACCGTCGCCAAGAGTCACCGAATCACGACGATCGACCACGCCAGAACCACAACCGTGGACGACAATACGACTCCGATCACAGCACCTCCAGCCACTGGAGCGATCGTTCACCAAGCGACAAGTATGATGGCTTCTCATCCTTTTCCAGGTGCATAAAGGAAATCCAGTGGCCAAGCAAATTCAAACCAACTGGAATTGAAAAGTTTACGGGCAAGCAAGACCCTGAACAATGGCTTCGAATCTACTCTACCGCCATTCAGATGGCTGGGGGATCCAACGACATAAAAGTCAATTATTTCCCCGTCATCCTAGATACCACGCCCCTGACATGGCTCGAGGGCCTCTGCCCCAGGTCCATCGACTCCTGGGATGACCTTAAGAGGAAATTCACTGCCAACTTCCAGGGAACCTGGGCTCAGCCGAAACCCGCTATGAACTGGCAGCCTGCAAGCAAGAGAAAGGGGAGACTCTGCACAAGTACATCCAGAGATTTTTCGATAAAAGATCTACAATCATGGATATCTCTGTCCGGGAAGTAATTGACTGCTTTCACGATGGCCTCTACACCCAGGAATTACACCGCGAGTTCAGCCGACGTCACCCCGAGGACATCAGCGAGCTACGACGCATCGTCGCTGAGTGGGCAGACCAAGACGACCGCGAGCGGGGACGCTTTGACAAGCATCGCGACAACAACACCAACAACCACAACAAAGACAACAACGACCGACGTAATGATCGCTCAAACAACCGGGATTTCAACCGCGACAATAGGAAGCGCAAGCCAGATAACACAGTCGTGGCAGTCCAGCGCCCTAGTCGCAAGACTCGTTCAGCAGCAGATGTCATGAACGGTCCTTTCCCATATCACCCCAATGGCAAGCACACAATGGCAAAATGTTTCCACCTGAAGTAGGAGTTTGACAAGCAAATACCAGAAGCGCCCAAAATTGACAAGAAAAAGGAAGATAAAGACGATAAAGAACCCGCCAATGACTTCCCAAACGTCGAAAACGTCGCAGCCGTGCTATTCAGTGGAGAAACATTGAACCAGTCGAAGCGCGCCAAGAAGCTAACCCTATGAGAGATCATGGCAATAGAGCCTGCTACTCCAACATACTTGAAGTGGTCGGAAGTTCCCATCACATTTTCTAGAACGGATCAATGGACCAACTTCCGAAATCTCAGGAGATATCCCCTAGTCCTGAATCCAGTCGTGGCAAGCCAGATTGACCAAAGTACTCATCGACGGTGGAAGTAGGCTCAACGTCATCTTCGCAAACACGTTCAAGAAGATGGGCCTAGACATTACGAAATACCTTAAGCCTACAGAGTCCCCATTCTACGGCATTGTTCCAGGCAATGCAGCAATCCCTCTGGGCCAAGTCACTCTCCCAGTCACCTTCAGGACGGAAGCAAACTTCAGGACCGAGTACATCAAGTTCGAGGTGGCAGACTTCGAGACTTCATATCACACGATCCTTGGGTGACCAGCCCTCGCCAAATTTATGGCGATTCAGCATTACGTATACCTGGTTCTCAAGATGCCTGCTCCTAAAGGAGTACTTTCCCTAAAGGGAGACCTAAAGATCTCGTACGATTGCGACGTTGAAGCAGTAGAATTCGCCGCCACCTCACAAGTCCCTATTCAGATGCTGGAAGTAGTTGCCTTGGCCAAGAAGTCGAAGGAAGACGACTTAGAAGTGCCCGGCAAGAAGTCGGCAAGTACCAGCTTCAAGCCCTCCGAAGAAGTACAGCTCAAAACTATAGATCTTGGGACGGGCGACCCGTCCAAAACTGCCCTTATAGGGGCAGATTTAGACTGTAAATAGGAAGATGCGCTCGTCAAGTTCCTCCGTGATAATAAAGATATATTTGCTTGCAAACCATCCGATATGCCTTGTGTTCCTAGGGAACTTGTTGAGCACAAATTAAACGTTGACAAGAACGCAAAACCCAAAAAACAGCGCCTCCGACGATTCGCACAAGACAGACGTGAAGCAATCAAAGACGAACTCGCCAAACTATTTGCCGCAGGCTTCATCAAAGAAGTCTTCCATCCGGAGTGGTTAGCCAATCCAATGTTAGTTCGGAAGAAGGACAACAACGAGTGGCGGATGTGTGTCGACTACACAAACCTGAACAAGCACTGTCCAAAAGACCCTGTGGGACTCCCACGCATTGATCAAGTCGTGGACTCCACCGCGGGATGCGCACTGCTCTATTTTCTGGACTGCTACTCAGGATACCATCAGATAGCATTAAAGAAAGAAGATCGGATCAAGACATGCTTCATCACCCCTTTCGGTGCTTACTGCTATACAACTATGTCTTTAGCACTGAAGAACGCAGGCGCCACATATCAACGAGCCATACAAAAGTGTCTATCCAAAAAAATCGGGCACAATGTAGAGGCATATGTTGATGATGTGGTCGTCAAAACAAGGCAGTTAGAACATCTCATCAGTGATCTACAAGAGACCTTCGACAACCTTAGAACATTCCGTTGGAAACTCAACCCAACCAAATGTGTCTTCGGTGTTCCATCAGGGAAGCTTTTGGGGTTCATGGTCAGCAACAGGGGTATCGAAGCCAATCCAGCAAAGATCTCGGCAATCCTTACAATGGAAGCACCAAAGAATATAAAAGATGTCCAGAAGCTGTCAGGATGCATCGCGGCCTTAAACAGGTTCATCTCAAGACTTGGGGAAAAGGGTCTCCCTTTCTTCAAACTGCTTAAAAAGCAGGATAAGTTCTCTTGGATGAAAGAAGCACACATGACATTCGAAGAACTCAAAACATACTTATCTACTCCGCCAGTACTTACAGCACCTAGGAAGGGTGATCATCTCTACTTATACATTGCAGCTACAACCCATGTGGTCAGTACTATAATGGTAGTTGAAAGACAAGAGGATTGCCATGTATTCCCAGTACAGAGGCCAATTTACTACATCAGTGAAATACTCTCCAAATCCAAGATTCGTTACCTGCAAGTCCAAAAACTACTCTACGCTATCTTCATCACATCGCGGAAGTCATGACATTATTTCCAAGCTTTCCACATCACAGTCGTAACCAAATTTCCACTAGGCAAAATCCTCAATAATCCAGACGCAACAGGTCGCATCTGCAAGTGGAAGGCCGAAATTGAAGCGTACCACCTTGACTTCACATCTCAAACAGCCATCAATTCCTAGGCCCTTGCTGATTTCACAGTCGAATGGACAGAAATTCAAAATTCTACGACAACTACTTGCCCTGAGCACTGTATCATGTACTTTGATGGGTCACTTAAACTTGAAGGAGGAGGTGCAGGCGTACTTCTCATATCTCCTAAAGGTGATCAACTCAAGTACGTTCTACAAATTTTGTTTCAGGTCACCAACAATGAAGCAAAGTATGAAGCTATGTTGCACGGGCTCCGCCTGGTAGCATCACTTGCTATCAAGCGACTTGTCGTCTACGACGATTCGGCTGTCGCCATTAACCAAGTTAACAAAGACTGGGATGCTTCAAAAGAGACGATGGATGCCTATGTCAAAGAGGTTCGTAAATTGGAACGAAATTTTCTTGGCCTAGAGTTTCACCACGTCGTTCGCGATTACAATGTCGCAGCAGATGCCCTGTCAAAACTAGGGTCACGTCGAGCCGAAGTCCCTGCAGAAATATTTGTTCAAGAACTACTCTAGCCATCCATTAAGGAGCCGGCACGAGATGAAACCACACAACTCCAGTCCCAGCCGGAAACACAGATCATGGTAATCGACACCGACTGGATGACTCCCTTCATCGAGTACTTGAAAGATCATAAATTGCCACAGAAGAAGCCAGAGCAAATATGTATTCGACGACGAGCTGCTAACTACGTGATGGTGGACAATGTACTCTATAGGCGTGGGGCTTCGGTCAACGTCTTCATGAAATGCATCACAACTGATAAAGGAAAAGCCCTACTACAAGAAATTCACAGCGGTGTATGTGGTAACCATGCCGCTTCACGGACCTTGGTCGGTAAAGCTTATAGAGCGGGTTTCTTCTGGCCCACAGCCAAAGCTGATGCAGAGGATATTGTCAAAAAGTGTCAAGGTTGTCAGTTCTTCGCTCGACAAGCTCATGTCCCAGCACACGACCTCAACACTATTCCACTGTCATTGCCTTTCGCCTGTTGGGGTCTTGACCTCGTCGGTCCGCTCACCAAAGCTCCAGGTGGATTCGAGTGGCTTATCGTAGCCATCGATAAATTCACTAAGTGGATCGAAGCAGTACCCTTAGTGAACTCCATAGCCAGTAATTTGATCAAATTCTTCGATGGTATCATCCAGAGATTTGGAGTTCCTCACAACATTATCACAGACCTAGGCTCTATATTCACCAGTGAAGAATTCCAAGACTATTGCGAAAGGTACTCGATTGAGATACATTACGCTTTAGTTGCTCATCCTCGTGCCAATGGGCAGGTTGAAAAAGAGAATGGCTTGTTACTGCAAGGGTTAAAACCCATATTGTACGAGCCTTTGAAGAAATATGGCGGTAATGGGCCAAAGAGTTGCCCGCGGTGCTTTGGGGGCTACGCACCCAGCCCAGCAGGGCTACCTGACAGTCACCATATTTCCTGGTGTACGGCTCCGAAGCAGTTTTACCTGCTGATCTCCTATGGGAAGCTCCGCGTCTAGAGAACTATGATGAACAACTCGCTCATCAAGAAAGGTCTTAGGATGTTGATGGTGTCGAGGAAGCTCGAGTAGCAGCTCTTATCCAGAACATGCGTTATCTCCAAGGATTGCACCGCTTTCATCAGCGCTCTGTCCAACCTCGATCCTTTACCATAGGAGACTTGGTACTACGTCAAATCCAAAAGCCTGACGGGTTGCACAAGCTTATGTCTCGATGGGAAGGTCCCTTTCATTGGACCAGGTACATATCAATTGCAAACTCCAGAAGGCGAGGAATTGCCAAATGTATGGAACGTAGAGCATCTCCGCAAATTCTACCCGTAACACGAGACATTGTATGCGATTTGATGTAAACAACCTTTGATTACAAATCAATAAAGTTATCTTTTTCCGCCATCTACAAGTTGTGGCATCTTTTATCTCATTAGAGAAAACTCTACCGTATGCATATCGACACTAGTCGTAGCATGGTACTTGGATAGGCTTCTACCCTCGCTCAAAAGAAACCAAGACTCCCTTTTAAAAGGAGGTATAAAAAACCTAAGAATCTTGGATGAATTACCCTCACCTATACATGGTCGAAGGCGATAATCTCGTTTCTTTTGATTGTTTGGCTTTCTCAACGAAAGCTTCGGGAATTAGTGTTGTACCAACTGCACTCATTTTCCTAAAAGTGTCACCTAAAGGTGCTCAAAGTACTAACAAGTATCAAATATTCATGCATATGCACATAACATTTTCTCCTTGCATTAGCAAAATTGCTAGGCCTTAACAAGGCTTGATACAACTATTTCTATTCTACATAGCCTAGTTGTGAACCTTACATGACCACTATACTACTTAAACAGTAGCAATTTATCAAATGCACTACTACATGTAGTACTTTGAGTTTCCATAAACCACTCGAAAGATACTACTTGACTAGTAGTATTTCATAACGACTACTTAAAACAAGCAGCAAAGGTTATATACAGGACAAGCATTCAATATAGCTTCCAAAGTAGAGTGTTCAAATGAGTACTTAAAATTACAATTCAGAATTACTCTAATGAATTGATAAAGGTAGCTACTATTGGCTCTATTTCCTTCACCAGAGCCTCGAATCCCTAGATGTCTACTCCTTCTGGTAGCTCCACGACTTCGAGCTTGGCATTTGTATTGTGCGCCTTCACCATTGCTAGCAGCTGATTGATGCACTCCTTCATGGTACTCTTGCAAAAGTCAGTAATCTGCCCAGGCACTGCGCTGATCCGCTCCAGGATTGACTGGTTTGCAGCAGCAACACCTTCAGGCGTTACCATCTCAATGATGGGAAGAACTACTTCTTCTATGGCTTTTTTCTCGGCCTGGAGATCCTCCACTTCTTGCTGTTTAGCTTGTTGGCCAGCCAAAGCTCTGGCATAGGACTGTTCCATGTCAACACGGATTTGATGCTCCTTGGTAAATTTCTCGCTAAGCTTTTCGAGTTCTTTCTCCAAGCGGGCACAGTCTTTGGTCTTTAATTGTGCCAGGTTGTACTATGATGTACTGCTGCTCTGCTCTTCAACCAATTCCTTCTTCAACCCTACAGAAACAAGACAAGTCTATGATTATACTTCATGTGACTAAATTAATGGTTCAAGTGTACAACACTGGCTTCACTTACTATTGTTATCTCGAATCAATGCTTGGTTCCGAGTGTCTAATCGAGATTTCTCATCTCCCATTCCTTCGAGTTGTTTGTGTAAGTGAGAAATCAGGTTTTGACCATCAACTCGGGCTTTTTCCCGCGCCTCATAAGCAGCCGCAAGGTCTTCTTCGAGTTCCTTTATCCGGGACTCTAGGCTTGCATCTTTGGTCTTTTCCAACTAATCTACAAGTGCCTGCATTTGACTTCAGTTAATGATTACTCTATTAACTACTCGCTACTAAGCTTTTCTTACCAGAGCCGCTTCCAAGTGTTGTTTCAATAGCATTGCTTCATTATCAGGTTCTTCTGCCGATAGTTGACCCTGCATTCAATACTATAATCATTAACAGATTCATATGGAATGGATACTACTCAAAAGGACAAGTTATTTCCAAGTAGTACTTACTGGTGCGGAAGTTTCTCCCTGTGATGGTGGAGTACTTTCTTCAATAATAACGTTGGCGACTTCTTCAGTCTCCATATCAACCTTCAAGATTTTCACAAGTGTTATTCATATAGAATTCGAGGACAAATTCAAAGCAAGTGCGATATAACTTACCTCCACAATTGACGGCGGCCTGTCAGTGCCTCCCTGGTTTATGGTTTCCGCGGGGCTTACTTCTGTAGCCAGATTGGTATCAGTCGAGTTCTTTTCTGGCGATTGGTTCAACTTTGGAACTCCGCCACTTTCATCAGCGGCAACAGGGGTTACGTCCTCTTCAACGTGCTCTGTTTCTTCCGCTCTCTTCAATTGTTGCTCTTGGTGTGCTTGCAGTGCGCCCACAAGTGCGGTGGATGGTGCTCTTCACAAAGGAAGCAATTTAAGTATCTGAATGACAGCACAATTGGAATAATATTTTATTTAATATACTTACTTTATAAGCGCAGTGGTTTTCGGCTTGAAGTTGAACTTCTTCAACTTCAGAACACCCACTTTGGAGCTGGTTGTGCTCCCTGTGGTACCACTCGCCATAGCACTTGTGGTCGATGAGCTTTGCACGGCGGTAATGAATTTGGAGAGCTTGATTCATTGACCTTCTTCTGCTCCAGGCACGTACGCTCCTGATGGAGTTTCTGATCGAGATCGAGTAGTTCTCTTCCTCTTTACCCCCACAGGAATAGCTAATATTATTTCCATACCCTCTATTTTTCAGAAATAGTACAAGAAAATCAAATGGCAGAAGGGATAAAGTACTCGGATTCTATTATGAGTAATTCTCTTACCTTGAGGATTCACTTGGTTGTCATCTGGGCAGCTGTGTTTTCTTCTGATATTGCGACGAGTTCTTCTATACTATCAGCAACTACTTCGATTTCTTCATTGGATGGCTCTGACTTTTCTGAAGAACTCTTTCCGAACTTTTCCCAATCTCGTGGAGAAAGGTCACCAATCGGCCCATCAGAATCAGTAGCCGACTATAATAGAAGAGTCAACATCAAGATGCATGTTTATAACAACTCAATTTTAAAATTGTAAAAGCCGTGAGTACTTACAGAACTAGGAGATTGACCTTTACAGAACTCCTTGGCGATGAATGGCTTCTTGTTGTTCACACCAGCGAACATGCGCGACAGGCGCATCATCACTGTCTCATCCGACAACTCTTCAAGCACCATCCGAGAGGGATCTGCATTCCCCTCATACTTGTACCCAAGGTTGATGCGCTCCTGGAGTGGTTGGATTCTTCGCTTGAGGAAGCTGAATGCTATCCCTACTCCGGTCAAGCCTTTACTCTTCAAGGACTGTACTCGCTTTAACAAAACAGGCACATCCTTGGCTTCTTCAGCAGTTGGCTTCGTATTCCAGTTCGATAGATCCTTGGGATACCATCCATCCTTCACAGGACAGCTTTTTCCATAATTCCCTGTTGTATTACAATTACACAGGAATAGGATTAGTGTATAACAAAGTACATTGATTATAAATATTAAAGAAGAAGTACTCGTCTTTGACTACTCACCGATTATGAACCACTCGGACTTCCAATCTCCACATGATTCCTTGAGTGGCATGGAAAACCACTGCTTCTTCATCCTCTGGTGGAATTGAATTCCCGCTCCACCAACCACCTCCATCCTTTGGAAATTTGGGTGTGGCTTTATATGGTAGAGGGTGCGGAATAGAGCAAGATTGGGATTGATGCCAAGGAATGTTTCGCAAGCATGCACAAAAACAGCGATGTTCAGAATCCCATTAGGATTCAGATGATGGAGTTGAAGCTTATACAAATCAAGGAGCTCGCGGAAAAAGGAGGAGATTGGAAGGCCAACTCCACGTTCACAGAAAGACACGAACAAAGGAATTTCATTTGTGTTTTCAATAGGAAATTGCAAATCAAAGCAAGCTCTCCACTCAAGAGTTTCCTGGGATAAAAGCAAACCTTGCACCACCAGGTCATGGAAGTCTCCCTCCTTCGCGGTACAATATTTCCAAGCATCGGCGAGAGAAGGATGGGTCTTGCAATTTGGCTTTGTGTTTGGATCTACCAAGCAAACCCTTTTCCTTGGTGTTTTCTTCTCCGCAGGCTTAGCAGAGGTGGCCTTCTTAGTGTTTTTTGCGTCAGCTTTCTTTTGGCCCATGTTTGCAGAGTGAGTTAAGACTTTGCTTTTTTCTCGCATTCACAAGAGATGGGAACACAGGGAATTCTAAATGCTCAGGAAGCTACGATGTGAAGAAGAAAGGCAATGGTGCTGCGCTCAAAGCTACAAAACGAATGAAGATCTCACTCTAGATTTATAACCTTCGGTTAGGGTTACTGTTTGGAACAGTATCTCCGGCGTATCGCATTCTGTTACAAGGAATGGTTTTGCATTCCTAAGTTAGTTTTTGCCGGCGAAAATGTCGGATTCAATGACAACGGATTCCTGGAGATTATTTAGATATTAAAATCAAAGATATTTTTGATTTAAAGCTCGGGGGCTGTTAGCGGATAATCCGGGATTTGATTCCCTCCGAGATTTTAGGAGGCGGGCTGTGGATAAAGATCTTCAATTGGTTTTAACAAAACCACTCGTAGATACAAAACTATAGCTGATCAATTTATACGTTTGGAAACAACTCGAAGGTTGTTATGCTTATGCGATTGCTCGAAAAGTATACACACTCTGGAGGTAACAATCATTGAGTATATATTAGCATTCATTGCTTAGAATAAATAAAGAGAGCAGCGTTCGACCCAACGACTACTTAAAAGTACTCGTAGGCTCGGGGGCTGCATTTGAAGAATAAAATTCCTTTTAAGCCTATTATGTTTTATTCAAGACCTTTGACTAGTTTTAACAAAACTACTCGAAGGTCGGGGGTTTCACCCAATGGGCGCATCTACTCGGTGCACACCATTAAACTACTCAAGTGAAATTCAAGATTGGATTCTTGAACCTCCGACTGCTTAACGAGTACTCGGAGGCTCGGGGGCTACACCCATTGGGTGCATCTAAAAGATGCACTCCAATGAAACTACTCATCAGAGGAGATTTCAGTGTCTTGGGCTTAGCTCCAACTACTCGAAGATATTAAAAAAAGATTCAAGATTTGAAGCAAAGGCGCAAGATGCTCGGGGGCTTGTGGGGCCAGGATCCCTAGGGCCACTCATCCAAGGAATTAAACTACTCGATATGGAGAGTTGTGATCCGACTTCTTCGGACTAGCCAGTTAGGGTATAGGACGGTGCAGTCGATTAATGAAACTACTCGTATTCGAATAGGATATGTGATAGATTACCTTATTGTAATCATCCTAGCTGTATACTAGTAGTTTGTGTAACCGACTTGTAACTCTGCTCCCCGAATATATGAGGAGGAGCAGGGACCCCCTCAAAACAACTCAACCACACGTACAATACAATCAAGCACACAGGACGTAGGGTATTACACTCGCGGCCCGAACCTGTCTAAATCTTTGTGTTATTCGTGTACTGTCGTTCCTAGAACTCGGCGAGACCCACAAATCTACTATCTAGGGTACCCCAGGCAGACGTGCTCGACATAAATCGTCGACAACAGGCTTTCCATCAACAGGTCTAGTGAAAGGGATCCTATCTCCACGTCCCACTTAATAACCTTGCCTTCTGTGTACGTTCTACTACCATCAGTGGAAGTAGTCACAAAGCCTTCAACTTTGATCTCTAGATCAAACATGTTGACCCTAGAAACAACCAAAGTCGTGTTAAACTACACAGACAACAACATATCATATCGTATTCGACATCGAATTCAACCCAAATCGATGAAATCAAAATTATCCTACCGCATTCGACATCGAATTCAACCCAAATCGATGAAATCCAAGTTATCCTATCACATCCGACAACGAATTCAACCAAAATCGACAAAATCCAACTTATCGTGTCGCATCTGACAACGAAATACACCCAAATAGACGAAATCCAAGATACCCTATCGCACCCATTCACGAATTCCACCCAAAAACGATCCTACTGCAGGTTAGCTCGGGGGGAGGGGGCATACCTGTTCGTGCCGTCTTCCATCTCGACCGCCGCTACTACATGCCAGGGATGGGCGCCTCTTGCCACCGCCTTGAGCTGCTAGGGACACCGCCTCTCACCACCGCCTCAAAATAGCCGGCGATGTCTTGCTAGGGCTTCAGTAGCTAGGATGAGCGGAGAATGGGGGGATGCTAGGCTGAATCGAGTCGGGATAGTACTATAGGAGGCTGTCGGCGGGGGCAATATGGGTAGTACAGAAATACCAATGGGCATTACGAAGCAATGTATGCCTGCGAGTGGGGCCATCGTCGCTGCGGGCGTACATAATGGCATATTTCAGAAAGCCAGAAAATTATAATGGTATGGTTACTATAACTTGAATAGTAATGGTAGATCTCAGAAACCCAAAAATTGTAATGGTACGAATCAAATTAACCCTTTAATTTTGTTATATTCCTAAAAATTCTTATATTTTGGTACAAAATTTAAACCCTAGGAATGCTTATATACCGGGACAGAGGGAGTATTTTATATGATAAGACGGAATCCACTCAAGTAACTAATGTTGCGGTACCTTACTTCAGACGTTGATTCACAAGTCAGCATGAGCCTTGTCTCCTTGCATCTAGGGGCTTCTATTGTTGTAACCTAACATTTGAGTCAAAAAAGTATTGAGATAGCAGCAGAAATACATAGTATAACATGAATGAAATTCAAATTTAGTTTTATCAATTGTCAACTCATATTTTAAAAAATTGATCCAATTAAAGTCCACAAGTATCAGAAGAACGCCATTTTTTCACAAGTCTCCGATCACTAGATTAATTGTTCTGATTTCAAACCGCCAATACATGGCATTAGACAAGCCACTAAATGTAGCAACAAGTACTATTGTTGAACTAAAAACAGGCCATATCACATGTCTAATTAGTCGACAAAATAATATAATCATTTTGTCCAAAATACTAGTTAACCCTCTACTAACTCGAAATTACATGGCATTTAAATTCTGGTAAGAATTCAAACAAACACATAATATAATCAGTGAAAGGGATAACAATTTCATTTTTCATGCTAATGCCACTCAAACACAGCTAGTGATTCACCAATAATTGAGCATATTCCACTGAAACATAGAATGCAAGGAGGTACGGTTCATGGTGACTTGTTCAAGGTAAATCACTGAATCTGCATCCCCTTACTTCAGTGTGAAAGTCTGGCGGTGTTCCTTACTTCAGCGGCCACCCGCATAAATGGTCTCTATGCAGTCTGTAGAAACTGATCCTCTTGATGATCAATTAAAAGCTTCTTTGCTAGTTTGTTTTGCTCATGTGCTAGTAATTAGGCAAATACTCCCTCCATTTTTCTTTATAAACTACGTACAGATATTAAGATTCAAAATATGCAATCTTTAACTAGTAATTTAGACAACAGGTTTTCAATTTGATAATGCAAACTTGTAACCAAATGTACTCTCCAATGATTAAAAATTTACAACAATAAATAATATAATATAATATAAGAAAAATAAACAATCAAAGTATAACTTAGGAAACCATGCCAAATTAAGTGGTGTCTTCTAAATTAAAAAAGAGGGTGTAATGATTAATTTCATGTGCATGTTAAATCTATTGCGGCTAATCCAGATATGCCAACCCGGTGGTATATGTGAATTCAAGTGCTATAAACTTTTATTTGAGGTGCCTGAATATATAATTTTGTCTCCATTGTGTTATATTTGAAACACATGGAATATATACGCGTTGGCAAATGAGACATTGAAATGGATAGGTTCTACTTAAAAAGGTGCACCGAATGATCCGATGGCACCAAAAATAAAATGTGCAGATGAATAGATGTTCCTCCGGTACTTTTTGATGTAGAATACATAGTGCACCAAATTATTCAACAATACTAGGTTGGATGGTTCAATGTTTCTGAGTCTGAAGAATATAACACAAGATCATCCGATGGTCAAGTATCAGATAAAGTGTTAAGCCTTCAAGAAGAACAAGTTAAATGGAATCACTGAAGAATACGCTGCACCAAAATATCCAACGACGTGTTGGAATATCTGGCGGTGATGATGTCATCGACCTTTAACTTCTCAACAGTTATGTTGCCGCCAGAGTGACCAGATTATTCGATAATCATTTTGAATTCAAGCATCGCTTCATCTGGTGGTACTACTTTCTAACAGTTACCTCACATAGTCTAACCTATATACACCCCGATATCGACTCTTGCACCTATTCACCCCATGGAAACACCAGCAACCTATTAGGATGACAGAGAGCCAAAGAATAAAAGAGCAAAGCCAAAACTCATCAAATTTAGAGTCTTCATAGAGAGACCCGGTCCTACAAGTTATTCATCCTAAGCTTGTGTGCATCTTGCTTAGTGTTTAGTGCTGGTAAGGTGAGAGTTCACGAGCTTGTTACTCTTGGTGGTTCATGACAAACCCATCTTACTGGAGCTTGTTATCCTAGGGAGCTCTTAGAGATTGTTGGAGCCTCAAGGCCATTTTGGCATTGTACATGGTATTAGCTCACCATTCCAAAGTTAAGGAACATCATTAGTTAAGAATTTGGGTTATTAGTGACTTAAGAAGGCATAAGTGATCCTCAACATGGTTAACTCTTCGATACCATGGGAAAACATCTGGTCCTCCCATGTCATCTATTTGCATTTCACATTTCATACTTGCTCCTATTTTCTTGTTTTACATTCATGCAAGTTTTGATCCAAGGTGCCTTTTGTCTTAATGTAATTTTCTTTGATCGCTAGGATCATCCATGCTAGTGTGCTTCTTGTTGATCATTGTAGCATTTTTTTGGCATGATGAACTATAGGTTTGGGCAATACTAGAATGGGCTATGGCTTTTTATCTTGCAATAGAGTTTTATAAAAATGCTAAATTCACCTCCCCTATTTGGGCCCTTCATCCTTTCACTCTTGATTGGTTAGAGAAAGAAAGTGCATGTGCCAAAGTGATTAAGGAGTTAATCACAATATGGCTGAAGGCTAATCATGTGTTGTAATCCACTACAAGATCTAGTCATGACTAAGCCGAATCATGTGTTGTACTCTATTACAAGCCTTTTTATAATTTCACCACTATCGGATCTATGACCCGGAAATCCACCAGGGGATACCCGAGTGGTAGATTTGTAGTAGGGAGATCGCCGAGTTGAGTAGCTTGAAGGTGACACAAGGAACAAGATTTAGACAGGTTCAGGCTACCGGAGGTATAATACCCTACGTCCTGTGTCGGTGGTGTTTTGTATTGGTTGGGCTCGGCAAAGTTTCAGGGAGCAATGGTGAGCTCTGTGGTTACAAAGGATGCATTGATTACCCTCAAGGGGTTACCCTAGGCCGCATTATATAGGGTGACAGGCTAGGGTTTACAAGTCGGTTTCAATATAAACCTACCAAACTAAAAATCTCTACAGATATCCCGAATATCCGGAGTGCAGCCTGCTGTGCCTCCACCAAACTTGTCCGGTAAGTCAGGGATCTCTTGTGGGCCGCCTAGGGGTCGGCCCACAACCTTGTCAGATGTGGGCCCAGGTCAGCGATTATCTCCTTTGATAGTGGGCCCAATAGTACCCATATCCCACAACCACAATGCCAAAACCTTAGTCATGACTTCCACCCAAATTGATCCCAAAACCCTATTTAGGCGCGGTGCTAGCACATTGGCACATGGATTTCCATAATTTTATATGTAGATGTGGAGGTATTGCTGCTATTTCTGTGGTTCTAATCGTCGATGAACATGAGAGGCTTCTACTCAGGGGCGAGGAGGATACGATAGAGCAATCGACTACTTCGTCTACTTCCTCTACAAATGTAAAAAACTTCACAACTCCTCTTTCGCTACATTTTTTGTCTAGTGGTAAATGATCCATATGTGATCCCTAAACACGGTATGATTTGTTCATCTCTAGCATAACAATGTAGTTCCCCAACAAGAAAAATATATTTACCTCGACGTTTGCATATGATGATATCCTCACTTTAGCCAACCATGGAATGAGACTTCGGATTTTTCTTTCTTCTATGATATATGGGGATATTGGTAATAGAAGCTCGCCTTGCCTAAGCCCTAGTGTGGGTGTTGGCATGTTGGCGGTCGTTATGGCGTGATTTCTACCACCAATTATCGGCAATAAATGAAGTCACATGAGTCATTTCATACACTTAGCTTTATATTCTAATAAAGTTCCATGAGTTTTGGTGAATATGGGATGTGCAGGTACACAATTGAGCAAACATGGACTAAAGGGGGCAAAAGTGGCCAATTCGGCCAGCCGAACCACCCTCCTTAGCCCATTCATATGCGACATGCCACCACATGGGAAAACACACTTAGAGGTCACACGGATCGCTGACATCTTCAATCCAGAGCAAAGAAGCACAAACCGGCCAAAGCCATCCGGTGGGAAGCAATCCTGGACGTCCACAAGACAGAGGCGGTGCAACGGAGGACTGCTGGGCACCGGGTCCAGTTCGGCCGAACATTCCAGTTCGGTCGAAGCCACCATGTGCATCAAACCGCCTCACAACAAACCCCAGGGACCAATCTAGACCATAGGTGGTAAGGCGGTCCAAGTTGGCAGTTCGGCCGAACTGGCCGGGCACCTCCCCACGAGGTCCCTTGGCCGGTGCTCCACCCAACCGCCTCTACCACCTATAAATAGAGGTGTACATCCCCATTTGAAGACACACCACTGGGAGCAAGTCTCCATTTCCCTCTTTTAAGATGTAGAGTGAGGCTAGTCTAGTTGGGAGTTAGAGTCAGGGTCGAGCTTCACTCGGGGTTCCGGAGTCATCTTTAGAGTTCTGGTAAAGCTCTTATATCTTTTTCCTTTCTTTATGTAAGACTCTGAGCTTTTAATATACTATCTTCCTGCATTTACTTGAGTTATTTGTTCTATATTTATTTCACAGATAACTGTGAAATGTCTAGCCTTAGTTATAGTTGTTGTAGTCTGGCTCTAGAAGTTCCCTCCTAGTTCTTTATCTTAGCTGGCCTCTTTGATTTTGCTCAATACTTGTGGTGAATTGTCACTAAGGTATTGATAGGGTTGCTTGCTCTTTCTAGTAGAGTAAGTAGATCCAACTAGTGTAGACGTGGTGTCTATACTTGAGGGTGAGCTTGGAGTGCATCCAATTCAATGTATCTGTGGTAGCCGCTAGGTGGTGACAACCCTATGCGGCCTTTGGAATTCACCAGATTAGTCTTGGCATTGTAGGACTATTCTAGGGAGGTTGCGCAGTTCCTCTTCTCATCCTTTTATGCGAACTTGCAGGAACCCTGTCCTGACGCTGAAATAATAGAAATAGGAAAGAACCATAGATGTCACTCTTCATGCTAGCTATAGTCTTTGCTGGAGATGACTCGAAGTCATTGGAAGTGCATTGGAATCTTTTCCTGTCTCATTGTCCTCCCACTAGCTAGATCACTCTTCTATCTTTATCATTTATCCTAGATTTCTCCTTGTGTGGGTCAAATGCATATCACTCCTATTATATCCTTTACCCGCACCTTGTTAGTCGGTACTTCAATTAGTAGTTGTATCCTTGTTCATAGTCAATACTCTTTATCCATTGCTTCCCTGAGGAAATAAATACGATACCTTGGAATACTCCTAGGTGAAATGCTACATTGGTATTCGTACGCTTGCGGATTTATATCTGCGCCATAAAAAATACCAAAAGTGGTGGTCAATGGCCAATGACCAAAAAGAAAGGCGCTCAAAGCATCATACTAGAAGTAAGAAGCAGCTATCAGAAATGATCCATTTCTATCCCTATCGGCAAATGAAAGGTTGATGCATTGGCCAATGTTGTTCTCGTCCTAGACAACTCATTTTGCGGCATACATCCTAAGGTACCAATTTCTCCATCCTTGGAGGGGCTAGTCCAAGATCTAAAACTTATATTCTAATCCGAAAGATCCATGGTTGAGTTCTTAAACAACAATCTATCGGTTTCAAGATTAATGAAATCCGTTGAATCCAAATCACCCATGGGGCCTAAGTAGTGAGCTAAAGGGTTTTCCACCAATGGAATCAATACATTGTTTCTAAGGTCCTATAAACAGAGAATGGAGACTAAGCATTGAAACAAAGAAAATAAATGCTTTATGGGAAGATGAAGATCGTGGGTGAAAATTTTACCTCTGGAACATAAGATGGAGAAGCCATTGTGAAATGTGCTTGGATCCTAGAGAAGCTTGAGGAAGATGGAAGACATGCACCACTTCTCGGGTTGATGGAGGTGATCTGGTGAAGAACTTTAAGAGCGTTGTTGAAAATCCAAAAGTGGTAACAGGGTGCTCAAGATGGAGACGGTTTGGCCAGACAAAGAAGGGAAGTGCATGGCGGTATTTATAAACTAGAGTGGGGAAGTGGTGCAAAATCTGAAGGATTTGCATGCAAAAATCGAGGGCGCTGCTGGCGCGTTAAATTAGGCATTATTTGAGCCTTGCGCAAGTAAAGGATAATAATTATCTGAAAGAATTTTGGAGCACATATTTTATTCCAAAATTGGGGGGCATGTGTTAACACCAAAATTTGGCATGCGCCAGATTTAAGCCGATGCTGATACAGGTGGATAAACCGATGTTGATGTTGATACGGATGGTAGAAGCTGATGCCGATTCGAAGATATGAAGCCGATGGAAGAGATGGAGCGTAAGGAAATTGATGGATAGGTATTGAAGAATTCCTTTATGAAACAATACCGTTATACAAGACCGAGTCCTATTTGGGTCCAAAATGTAAATATCGTAGTTTTCTTTTTCATCAAGTTTGCAATAAGTCGTAATCGACTATAAGTCTTTAGTCTAGGGTATAAATATGTACTAGGTGGAGACGAAAAAATATACACACTCCAATCAATACAGGTTCTTTTTCTCGGCATTACGCCAAAATTTAGGAGTCGGAGTAGGGTAGCTTTTATCAGCGAGTTCTTCGAACAAATATTGCTGCACCATGTTTGACCTCCGATTTGCTTGTAAGTACCGTTAGTTATCGAATGATTTAGATTCAGTTTGTAGCTTAGGCTTATATTTGAATCTATTTTGTTCAATGTTATCGGATCTTGTTTCATATCACTTGTAAGGTTGTATTTACTAATCTCTTGCACACATTATTACACTTTTGATTTGAAACGCATCGGTTTAAAGTATTCATTGTGGAAATTATCTAAAGAAAGCAAAATAAAGCAAAACCTGTTAGAACAATATAGGCTGATAAGTTTTAAATTATCTAGATTTCTACTAATTTCTAGGTTGATTTTTGTATTTAGATTTATTGGCTTAGTGTTTATTAATCTATAGCTCTGCGGTTATTGCTGAAATGGTTAGGTTCGATCCGATAATAATGACAATAGTTTAGTTCTCATTGTTTCAATTAATTTATTAAGAAATTGGTAGAGATCTCTAGGATGGAATCAGTTATCAATATCTGATGAAATCATGTTGTTCCTTTCAATTATTTGTCTTCACGATTCGGAATTCACAGCCCGTGATAAAAATAGTATCAGAACATTTTGGAAACCAGCTGATGTGATCCTGCAAAAAGTTATCGATTAAATTTCTCTCTTTGTCAAATTGACTGATACACCACGAACCTCAAAGATTAAAAGATTCTGCACCGAAGTGAAGCAAATCTCCCATGCTTACATACCGATTTTTTGTATCAACAATAGCGGCAGGCGCCGGCGTGGTGTGCAACATGATGACCATGCAATGTCAGGTCCTTAAGTCGCTCCCACATGAGCTGCAGACATATAGGCATAGTCATAGGATGTAGACTTTTTTTATACTTAGGCCACTTTTAGACACTTAGTGCACAGTTACTTAGATTAAGAACTAGGTAGGCATGCCAGATGAATTACATAGGGATGAAACTAATCTCACGTCCCGTGAAACTCTCCCTTATCTTCTGATAACAACCCAGCCATATAAGAAAATTTAGTACCCTAAAATTTCCATAAAACGTCCATTTGTTATAAAACGTGCAGAGGAATTCCGCCTAGGCCACAATATCCACAGGCCAGCGCAACATAAGCCCAGGTCCAATAGAGCTACAGCCACCAATGCTCAGGCCTAACTCAATCTAAAAGACTAGCCTGATAGGTGAGGACTGCCAACGCTTTATATGTTGTGCTCCCCCATCATCAATTTTCAATGTGGGACTAAACCTAACAATCTCCCCCGTCACACATCGGACCTAACTCTTCCATCACATACCATGTGATCTCAACAGAGGAGGTTATCACAGGCCCTGAGTTTAATTCTCCAGTGACAACACTTGGAGACGTTCACGGGCTAAGCCCAGTGACGTTAACGGGCTCCCCCATCATAATGTGACCACTGAGATTTTTATAGGTTCCTCGACCTTCGGCTATGATACCACTTGTTATAAAACGCGCAGCGGAATTCCGCCTATGCCACAATATCCACGGGCCAGCGCAACATAAGCCCAGGTCCAACAGAGCTACAACCATCAATGCTCAGGCCTAACTCAACCCAAAAGACTAGCCTAATAGGTGAAGACTGCCAACGCATTATATGTTGTGCTCCCCCATCATCAATTTTCGATGCGGGACTAAACCTAACAACGTCCATTGAGCCTAGCCTTACAGGCTGCAGACTTGAGGAGGCAAAAGCCGTGCTCTTTAGATAGCCACTTACCGGTGCAGAATTCGATTGGAAGAAACCGTTTTTTTTATGTTTAGAAAAAGTAATCAGAAACATGAGATTGCATTTTAAAAAAATTGAAACAAAAGCATTAGTCCATACGAAAAGAAAGATTAAATGCAATATTCAACTTAAGTTAATACGAAGAGTAGCATGAAGATAGAAAACAAAACATATACATTTGTCAACGCCCATCGCAATACACGATGACGAGGACATTACCGACTCAATATGACCATATTAATTATTTGTAAACAACACGATGATGAGGACATTACCAACTCAAATATGATCATATTAATTATTTGTAAACAAAAGGTGAATCAAATCCGTATCCATAAAGGGGAATACATTTGATAAATTGATGTTGCACCATAAAGTGTATCCATTGTCTTTTTTAGAAATACATATATTAATAAAAAAGAAACTTAAACACACTCGAAGGACATGGAGGACCAAAGCAGTTGATTGGGAGCCAAGTCCAAGTATTCCCAATGCCCCCCTCCCCCCCCCCCCCCCCGCCCCACCCACCCACCCCGACCACCATGAGGCCACCACGACACATTTGGCCCAAGGAAAGAAAGAGATTGAATCCAGTGTGTTTTGGAGGTTGGATTTGACTGCAGGAAAATGATAGCTTGTAACGGCAAGCACTACTTCATATGAACTAAATTTTGGGCATTCAAGTACTTTGTGGAAATCATATCAAGTTTACTTAGTGGATCTGGCCTTATGTCCATATATGCTTGGATGTGGCCGCAATCGTAGATTTAATACAGAGACATTTCTGTCTACAGTGTTGCGCCATCTTTTGGCCCATGGGTCATGTATCAAGTTCGGTCTGATGGTCGTCCCTAGGGTTGGAGCATGACCCCAACACCCTGATGGTCATCCCTAGGCTGCTCGGATAATTTGGTTGGCAAACTCCATATCCTAGTCTAATTCTCTATGGATTGCTGTGGAATTTTGAGAAAATTTGAGGTGAAACTTAGTGAAAGAATGCTAGACATAAGAGCAAATCAGAGCGAGCTCATAACTACTAGAGCAAGTGAGTACGCCGTTGTAAAATTCTCTGCTCATAGCAACAGAAGGTGAGGAAAACATAATTAACTAGGTGATACCTTGCGCGACGCTGCGCGGGAATTTATCAAGCAAAATTTTAAAATAAAATTGAAACTAAAAATATTAAGAAGGTTGCATGGAAATATTCTTTTGCAAACGACATTATACATGATTTTAATGTGAAATTTAAAAATAGAAACACTAAGGTGATTGCATGGCAACATCTGCAAACTACATTATACATCACTATGCTCGCATATCTATTTTTCGCATATCTATTTAGGTGTCAAACATGCATTCTGTAACCAAACATGCTAATTTTTGCAACTAAGTTTCACTTAAGTCAACTTAGTCTCTTTGACTAAATGCATGGATGCTATTAGCCGCAGAAAATCGATAGAAGGCATAAATTGATGACCCTAGTGGATGGTGACGTGGACAACTTATATGTTGAGAAAAGTCTTTTAGTGGGGATCATCTATATAGTGGATGGTAACGTGGATAGCTTGCATGTTGAGAAGAATCTTTTAGTGGGGATCATCTATATAGGCTGTATAGATTAAGCAGTTTGCAGGAGCTTCCATGCGTGGTGGACATGGTTGCTTGCACTAGTAGAGAACAGGGCTTTCACCCACTTCCATATGGGACATTAGTCCCAGATTTTATTGGACCCGGGGCTAATGACTTTTAGTTCTAAAAGTCACCCATTAGTCCCGGTTTGAAGCTCAACCCAGGACTAAAGGTTCCGAAGCATTAGTCCCGGTTGGAGCCACCAACCCGGACTAAAGATTGAAACCACCACCCGTGGACTAAAAGGCCCTTCACATGTTATAATAAAGGGAAAATATCCCATGTACCATCACATGTGCTATGTAGGAAGAGTGGTTAAAAGGTTGTATACGCGAGGCAATGCAAGAGGTTGTGGTTTCAATTCCCTCGGGATACAACATTTTTTTACAGTTCCGGACTAACCGGGACTAAGAGCAACTCTAGTAATAGCCCCCAAATCAGACCCTCCAAATACTAAATGGAGGCCGCTTCTATTTTTTTGATGGCCTTAGAATTTTTTCCAACTTCAGCAATAGCCTCTAAAAATGTAGGGCTTCTTAGAGGGTTAAATTTGGAGGTCGAGGGCCTATTTAGAGGGTCTGCTAGAGTTGCTCTAAAAGGGTTTTGGGACCGGAATAAAAGCTCATTTTCCCACTAGCGTTGAATATACTTTCATCATGCATCTAGAGTGTGCAGATTGCATCCCGTGTAAAACCATATCATAAATGGATCTGTATTATTAAGTTTTGTCGCTTTGGATATCATGAGAATGTTCATTATCTGCTATATAAATCTGCCAACACGCAACAGGAGGTCAAAGCTGACAGATAGGGTCCTGTAACTCCCAACACTGAGTCGTGACATTTTGAAGAGGTAAACGCTGGAACGTACAAAGGCGGACAAACGACAGACATTTTGTGAGCCTAGATTGAAAATTAAAACAAAGTGATAATTATTATGAGGGATATTTGGACAGACTGTTACAACCTTACTGTACCTCGAACTCAAAAATAGTTGTATGCTACGAAAACATTTAAACACTAAAGTTAACTATATTTTGAGACCAATGGAGTATTTGGTAGCTCTATATATAGTCAATTGAGTACACTGTAAAATTAACTATATATTCGGTTGAGTTGGCTGTACCAGATGCATGCTTCCACATTAATCCGATCCGGAGCTCTCTTTGCTCTTCCGCGGCCGTTGTTTCTTTGGAAGAAAAAAACATGCTTGAATGCATGGCTTCAACCAAAAATCACGCGGTTTCTCGTGGGCTGCTCCGCGATGGATCGTTTCGTTGGCACGAGATCGTCTTCACACTATATAGCTATCACCATGTGAACCATCAATCTTCCTGCATCTTAAAGCTGAATCCCGACAACTGATCAGCTGCATTGTTGACTCCGATCCAATCGTGGAGCAAACAGGGCCCTGCCTGCACGTACATACGTACGTCACACGCGAGCAACAGGACGTACAGATTGTGGATTGAATCATGCGGCATAAGCCTTGTTTACTTCAAAAAGCAACCCCAAAGTTCACTGTGCAAAAAGAAGATTTCCATCACATCAAAATATCGGCACATGCATAGAATATTAAATGTAGATGAAATCAAAAACTAATTACACAATCTTACTGTACTCGGCGAGACGAACATTTTAAGCCTAATTAATCAATTTTTGGACAATTTTTCATAAATACAAACAAAATGCTACAGTGACGTATTTATGGCAAAGTGACATCTTTTCTCCAATTCTTCACCCCCTAATTTGCATCTAAACAAGGGTTAAGTGTCGGTGCTCAAACCAACCTCAGAAAATAAGAGTCATCACTTTGGATGCATACAACGGTACATATTTCCTGAGATTTGTAGTAGCTCAAAGATGTGCATGCCGCACACCAAACCACAGCGACTCATCTCTTTGCGTGCGCTAGGCAGTGGCGGTTCTAGAACTTTTCTGGAGCCTAGACAATCTTCATTATGATTAATCACATAGCTAGAAAAATACCATATTTATATTAGACAAGAAAGAAGGATTAATGTTGTGTGTCACCGAGGAGCCCGAGCGGTGGATCCGCCACTGACGCTGGGTATGGTACGATGTGTCTGTTGGATTAATTGGGCCTTGGTCCATATAAGTCTGGATTAATAAAAGAATTAAAGGTCTATTAATAAATGCTAGGGAGTTAAATCCCGGATGGAGAGTCAACGAGAATCCTAACCAACATAAATGGTGGACCAGCTGTGAACCACTTGTGAAGTTGGTAAAAGGAGAAGGGCGTGCCACACGCGCGCTCGCTCGCCTCGCCGTGACGAGACGAGCCGCTCTGCGTGTGCTGTATGATGAACATTTTGCCACAAATGACATTGATTGAGTCTTAACCGTTACCAGTAACTGCCGATTTGATTGCCGATTTGATGGCAGAGAGTAACTGACAACGCTTAATGGCATTATGGTTGGTCAAGAGTGTCCAGGTTCATCCTCCCTCTCCTACCCTGTGCGCCTATAAAAGGAGGTGTCTCTCCCAGGCAAACACACTAGTGCACTCTCCGAACCTCCCTGCCTAGTGATCCTGCTCGGGATAGGCGGGCGATAAGGTTTTTGGAGAGCGTACTCGTACACGTCTGCTC
Organism: Echinochloa phyllopogon; assembly: GCA_033239725.1. Lineage (NCBI taxonomy): Eukaryota > Viridiplantae > Streptophyta > Magnoliopsida > Poales > Poaceae > Echinochloa > Echinochloa phyllopogon. The sequence continues at coordinate 29,360,815 of BTCW01000014.1, read as the reverse complement.
GTTACTTCCTGGTGGCTGTCTCCCTCACGCGAACGACTACGTCCCGGTGACCTTGAACGACTACTTCCTGGTGGCCGTCTCCCTCACGTGAGCGACTACTTTCTGGTGGCCGTCCCCCTCACGCGAACGACTACGTCCCGGTGGCCGTCCGAGGGACTTCACTGCAACGACTCGCCACTGCACCAAATCAGATCGACTACTTCAAGCAGGCCAGTCGAGGATGTTTATTCCTCCAGCTGGTAACGGCGCACCCGGTGCCTCCGGTACCGGTCCCGCCTCGGGGTACATACTGAACCTCATCCTATTTCGGTTTCTCATGTTGTTCATATTATTTAGGAGATTTAACTTGAACACTCGCACATGCTTTGTTGTCACTGGATCACTCATTGCTGTCATGAATTTGTTGCTAATTTCTAGAATTAAAATATACCGAATGTTGCCTAAATTTCTAACAATCCAAAAACCTTATGTTAATAATAGACTTTCGGTAGCTGGTTTTGTCGCATCAATCAAACCAAATTATTTCGGTGGGTCTAATTACAAACGTTGGCGCAATAGGGTTACGCTGTGGTTGACAGCGATGAACATCATGCATGTCATACAGGGGAAGCCCGAACAGTTCACTCCAGAGGAGGAGCGGGCTTTCGTGGCGGCCAATAACCTGTTTAGAGGTGTCATCATGAGTGTTCTCGCTGAAAGCCTTGTGGACGCGTACCTCTTGCTGCTGAGTGGCAAAGCTATTTGGGATGCGCTTGAGGCTAAGTTTGGGGTCTCTGATGCTGGTGGCGAGTTGTATGTCATGGAACAGCTCTATGACTACAAGATGGTTGAAGACCGTCCTGTGGTAGAGCAGGCGAATGAGATCCAGGCGCTAGCTAGAGATCTTGAGAACTATAGCAAGGATGCTACATGTCGGTTGCCTAACAAGTTTGTGGCTGGAGGTATTATCTCCAAGTTGCCACCTTCTTGGAAGGATTTTGCGACCTCTCTGAAACACAAGAGACAAGAGTTTACTATTGTCGATCTCATCGGCACTCTTGATGTGGAAGAGAAGGCGAGGGCAAAAGACCAACGTGGTAAAGGGATTGCTGGATCTTCTAGTGCCAACTTGGTGCAAAAGAAGAACTTCAATGCATCCAACAAAAAGAAGAATAAGCCGCAACAGATTCAGACAAAGGCTAATCAAACGGCTCAGTTCAAGAAGAAGAAGAAACCGCCGATAGGGCATTGTTATTGTTGTGGTAGCTCGGACCACTTTGCTGCAAAGTGCCCGCACCTCAAGGACAAGAACAATGGCGGGAATGGCGGCAGTGCCAGCATGGTTGTTAGTGAGACTGGTGGAACGTCGGGATACGGTAATCTATTACCTACAGTTCTTTCAGTATGTCATTCACCCGATTAGTGGATTGACACTGGTGCTAATATTCATGTTTGTGCTGACATGTCCTTTTTTTCTTCTTACCAGGCAGGCGGGTCTTCCTCCGTGTTGATGGGAAACGGATCACATGCGCGTGTTCTTGGTGCTGGTTCGGTCGGTCTGAAGCTTACTTCGTGAAAGACCGTTCGACTGAAGAACGTGTAGCATGTCCTGATGAGGACATCACCATGTTGCACATACACGAGCCGTACTCGTCTCCAAGTTACAAGTCGTCGTCATGTTGGACATCATCTTCGGTTCGGTTTCAATCGACATGTCTACGCTTCAACTGTAATTTCTCCTTCATACGACGTCCAAACAAGGCGTTCTTGGATGCGTTGGAATCGTGATGATGAGACGCTTCTTTTGGTTCTAGTCCAAGCTCTAGAGGATTCGTGGATCATACTGTGTGACCATGAAAACGTGTTGCGTCACCTGTTTTGGGCCTTTTCAGGCTTTGTATCGTGTCGGGCCACTCGGCCCATGTTGTGGGCGTCCCCCTGGCGCGCCCTCAACCCTAGCTCGACCTTAGACTATTAAATTCAGTAGCCGCCATCATTTAGACTCGGGTTTTGCTTAGATTAATCTGTCGAGAACAGTTTCGTCGTTATCGGTTTGTAGAACCCCAACTATCATGCTTAATCATACATCTGCAGTTTGCCACTTCCTGTTGAGTGCTGCGTTCTTTCGAGTTCTTGCTTGTGTTCTTCGTTTCGCAGGCAGGGATTTAGCCTTCTTGGCGAGGTCAACCGGGTTGTGACACGGTTGATAACCAGAGGAGTCGTGGTGCTAAGATTGCAGGGTTCGAGTTTGCTAACTTGAAGACGGGTCGGTGTGTCGTGCTCCGCCCAAAACGAGTTATCCTTCACCTGACTGAAGATCGGGAACCCTAGTCCCCATCATATCCCCACCATCAAAAAGAACTTAGTCAGCGGGTCTCTTCTGTGTAGAGACGGCTTTAAGTTAGTCTTTGAATCCAATAAATGTATAATTTCTAAATTTGGAAGTTTTATTGGAAAAGGTTATGATAGCGGAGGCTTGTTCCGCTTTTCTTTGTCAGACAATTGTAATAAAGTTACGAATCACGTTGCAAACATTAATAATGAATCTAATGTTTGGCATTCGCGACTCTGTCGTGTTAATTTTGGTTGTATGATGCATCTTGCAAACTTGAGTTGAATTCCGAAATTCACCTTAGTCAAAAATTCTAACTGCCATGTGTGTATTGAATCAAAACAACCTCGCAAGCCTCATTTCGCGGCTGAGGCGAGGAACTTGGCACCTCTAGACTTAATACATTCCGATCTGTGTGAGATGAATGGTGTGTTGACAAAATGTGGTAAAAAGCACTTCATGACTTTAATAGATGATTCTACTAGATTTTGCTACATTTATTTGTTGAAATCTAAAGATGAAGCGTTACAATACTTTAAAATCTATAAAGATGAGGTAGAAAATCAACTTGAGAGAAAGATCAAAAGAGTTAGGTCTGATCACGGTGGAGAGCATTTTGCTAATGTATTCACTACGTTCTATGAGGAACATGGAATAATTCATGAAAGGACGCCTCCCTACTCACCTTAGTCAAATGGGGTAGCCGAAAGAAAGAACCGCACTCTGACTGACTTGGTTAATGCCATGTTGGATACAGCGGGACTTTCCAAGGAATGGTGGGGTGAGGCTATATTGACTGCATGTGATGTCCTGGATCGTGTTCCTATGAAGAACAAAGAGATAACACCATTCGAGGAATGGGAAAAGAAAAGACTAACCCTTTCATACTTACGGACTTGGGGATGTTTGTCCAAAGTGAATGTGCCCATAACCAAGAAACGTAAATTAGGACCTAAGACTGTCGATTGTGTCTTTCTTGGTTATGCTTTCCACAGTGTAGGTTATAGATTTTTAATAGTAAAATATGGAGTACCTTACGTGCATGGTGGTACAATTATGGAGTCCAGAGACGTTACATTCTTTGAGGACATTTTTCCTATGAAAGAGGAAGCTAGCACGTCTAGTCATGAACTGTCTATTAATAAAGAACCTAGAGAACCTGATGTTTCAATAGAACACAATGAACACACATGTGGAAAATCCTGAGAAGGATGACAGTGAAGCTCTCAGAAGGAGCAAGAGACAGAGGACTGCAAAGTTCTTTGGTGATGATTTCATTGTGTACCTCGTGGATGACACCCCTAGAACCATTGAAGAAGCATATTCCTCTCCAGATGCTGACTATTGGAAGGAAGCAGTTCGGAGTGAGATGGACTCTATTATGTCTAATAGTACTTGGGAGGCCGTGGAACGTCCGTATGAGTGCAAACCTGTAGGATGTAAGTGGGTGTTTAAGAAAAAGCTTAGGTCTGATGGTACTGTTGAGAAGTACAAGGCAAGGCTAGTGGCCAAGGGCTATACTCAGAAAGAAGGAGAGGACTTCTTTGACACTTACTCGCCGGTTGCCCGATTGACCACCATACAAGTACTACTCTCTCTGGCAGCTTCCCATGGTCTTCTCATTCATCATATGGACGTTAAGACAACTTTCCTAAATGGAGAGTTGAAGGAAGAGATCTACATGGATCAGCCAGATGGGTTTGTAGTGGAAGGTCAAGAAGGAATGGTATGTAAGTTAATAAAGTCTTTGTATGGCCTTAAGCAAGCTCCTAAGCAGTGGCATGAGAAGTTCGACAGAACTTTAACGTCAGTTGGCTTTGTTGTGAACGAAGCCGACAAGTGTGTGTACTGATATTTGGGACAAGCCTTAATGTGATTAAGGAAGTCAAAGAGTTTTTGTCTCAAAGCTTTGAGATGAAAGATTTGGGAGAGGCTGATGTGATCCTAAATATTAAGCTAGTGAGAGAAGGTGATGGTGGGGTTGTTCTCACACTATCCCACTATGTGGAGAAGGTCTTGAGTCGTTTCGGCTATAATGACTGCAAGCCAGCTCCAACACCTTATTATGCTAGTAAAATATTACAGAAGAACAAAAGAATAATGAGAGATCAGCTGAGATACTCCTAGATCATTGGTTCACTGATGTACCTAGCTAGCGCTATGAGACCCGATATCGCGTTCGTTGTGAGCAAACTGAGCCGGTTTGTGTCAAACCCGGGAGATGCTCATTGGAAACCTATTGAACGGGTAATGCATTTTTTGAAAGATACTATGGACTATGGAATTCACTATACCGGGTACCCTAGGGTACTGGAGGGTTACAGTGATTCAAACTGGATATTCGATGCAGATGAGATTAAAGCCACAAGTGGATATGTGTTCACACTTGGAGGTGGCGCTGTCTCCTGGAAGTCTTGCAAGCATACCATCTTAACGAGGTCAACTATGGAGGCAGAACTCACTGCATTGGACACCACCACTGTTGAGGCCGAATGGCTTCGTGATCTCCTTATGGATTTGCCGGTAGTTGAGAAACCGATACCGGCTATCCACATGAATTGTGGTAATCAAATTGTGATTGTCAAGGTGAACAGTTCAAAGGATAACATGAAGTCCTCTAGGCATGTAAAGAGGCGGCTGAAATCTGTCAGGAAAATGAGAAACTCCAGAGTGATAGCCTTGGACTACATCGAAATGGCTAAGAACGTGGCAGATCAATTCACAAAGGGTATTTTTCACGTAACGTGATAGACAATGCATCCAGGGAATTGGGCTTGAGACCCATGTGTGTTAGTAGTGGTAACCTGTCCTATGTGATCGGAGATCCCGTGAATTAGGATGGTGAAACAAGCTACTGTTTAACCGAGAGAAGAGAACCTTTGAAAAGGGCTCATTCCAATGGAAGTGCATTTCTCTTTTGAGTCTGTATGGCTGGTTGGTGAAAACCTTAATGTGATCCGAGTGGCTCAATGAGGGAAAAGATGTTGACCTACAGAACATCTCAAAGGATTGCACCTATATGGGTTCGATTGCCATTCACAATCTATGAGATAGGGTGATCTCTAGATACCCATGAAAGGCACGGAGTATGACTTATACGCTCCAGCCCGAGGGGATGCTTACAGCAGCCTAGTACAGGCAAAAGGGCTCTAGTCAAGCTTGTTTGCACAAAACTACCAATTCAAGGCATAGTCCATTGGAAAGTTGTGAACAAGTGTAGCTCTTGCCCCAGGTGGATGTTTAACTTAACAGTCTCCGCCATGAGGCCAGTATATCAAAACAACAGTTGAGTCGAGAGCATCTTCTTGTGTACCTTGAAATTCTTGGTGGGGATTGTTGGATTAATTGGGCCTTGGCCCATTTAAGTCTCAATTAATCAAAGAATTAAAGGTCCACTAATAAATGCTAGGGAGTTAAATCCCGGATAAAGAGTCAACGGGAATCCTAACCAACTTAAATGGTGGACCAGCTGTGGACCACTTGTGAAGCTGGTAAAAGGAGAAGGGCGTGCCACACGCGTGCGCTCTCGCTCGCCTCACCGAGCCGGGCCATGGCCGTGGACGTGACGAGACGAGCCGAGCCAACCCGCTCTGCGTGTGCTGTGTGATGAACCTTTTGCCACAAATGACATTGATTGAGTCTTAACCGTTACCAGTAACTACCGATTTGATGGCTGAGAGTAACTATCGATTTGATGGCTGAGAGTAACTGACAACGCTTAATGGCATTATGGCTGGTCAAGAGTGTCCAGGTTCATCCTCCCTCTCCTACCCTGTGCGCCTATAAAAGGAGGTGTCTCACCCAGGCAAACACACTAGTGCACTCTCCCTCTCTGGTACTCCTTTTAGGAGACATCTCTCTTCTACCTATTGTTTGCTGTTCTCTTGCATTCCCAACACAAGCTTTACGCGCACTCTGCTTGCGTGAGCAGTTGCCTCCGAACCTCCCTGCCCAGTGATCCTGCTCGGGATAGGCAGGCGATAAGGTTTTTGGGGAGCGTACTCGTACGCGTCTGCTCGCTACTTCTTGGTGGCCGTCTCCCTCACGCGAACGACTACATCCCGGTGACCTTGAACGACTAATTCCTGGTGGCCGTCTCCCTCACGTGAGCGACTACTTTCTGGTGGCCGTCCCCCTCACGCGAACGACTACGTCCCGGTGGCCGTCCGAGGTACTTCACTGCAACGACTCGCCACTGCACCAAATCAGATCGACTACTTCAAGCAGGCCAGTCGAGGATGTCTATTCCTCCAGCTGGTAACGGCGCACCCGGTGCCTCCGGTACCGGTCCCGCCTCGGGGTACATCCTGAACCTCATCCTATTTCGGTTTCTCATGTTGTTCATGTTATTTAGGAGATTTAACTTGAACACTCGCATATGCTTTGTTATCACTGGATCACTCATTATTGTTATGAATTTGTTGCTAATTTCTGAAATTAAAATATATCGAATGTTGTCTAAATTTCTACAGTGCCTACGAGGCACAGAACGGTACATATTTAATTTGAGAAATCAATTTTTGTACGTGTTTGTTGCCCACTCGAGTTTATATAGGGACCTTTCGTGTTTTTGGTTTAACTGAATAGCTAAGTGTTATGGAGAAGTTCTCTCTCTATATATATATATGATCTACAAGCACAAGTATATATAGAAATTAAAGAGAGAAAACGTGCGATACAGTAGACACGTCAGGAATGTTAGTGATGTGTGTGTGGTGGTGTCATCTTTGTAATTGACAAAAAGAAAGAAGAAAACAAAAGAAGGAGCATTGTCACATCGGTAGCTATCATGAAAATAGCACAAAAATGCTTGCAGAAAAAGAAAGGGAAACTGACTCAACCTTAGTTCATTATAGCATACATGTGTCGGTGCATAACAGCATTTACACGCCCATTCTAGAAGACAATAATTGAAAATAATAACTGTCCAGGATTGTTGAAAAATATATATATTCGTAGAATTTAAAACTATGACTGTGTTTAGTCCTCCCAACTTTCTAAGCTTTCCATCACATCGACATCACATCGAAACATTAAATATAGCAAATGACGCATGCATGGAGCATTAAATGTAGGTAAATAAAAAAACTAATTTCATATTTTTTATGTATACCATGAGACAAATCTTTTGAGCCCAGTTAGATCATGGTAGTACAACAATTACCACAAACAAACGAAAAGTGTTACGGTGTACTACAGTGTCCGACCCTTTTCACCCATTTTCACGGATCTAAACATAGCCTATCAATATTTTCTGTTGCAATGCATGCACGTACAATCTGAAGCTTAAATAACTACATATGTCAAAGGGAGAGTAAAATTGAACTTCTTTTCTAACACTATAGTACTTGCCTACTTGGTAACCACATACATATCGTTGACTGACCAAATCACGGTGTTGCAAATTCTGGTGCCCGCTTTGTGACTTGTCCTCTCAAAAACTGAAAGAAGATCTCGTGGCACTACTAAAGCCATGTAGGCTAGGAACAGCTGCGCACTTACCGACGCAAGCAAGAATTCAGCTTGAAAGTCTCCTGATGCGTGTGCAGAAGACGTTGAACACAAATTCCAACCCCAAAGTTAACTATACAAAAAGAAGATTCCCGTCACATCAAAATATCATAACATGCATGGAGTACTAAATGTAGATAAAATCAAAAACTAGTTGCACAGTTTTGTTGTACTCGACGATACGAACATTTTGAGCCTAATTAATCAATTTTTGGACAATTTTTCACACACACAAACGAAATGCTACAGTGACGCAATGATTACGAAGTGACACTGTACTCCCAAATTTGTCACCCCAAATTTGGGATCTAAACAAGACCTTAGACGTTGCGTCAAATCACGGACCCCAGGTTATAGCCCTGGTGGTTGCAAACCCAATAAATAAAGCTACTATATCGATCGGCGATGGATCTAGCAGCAAGCCATCGTTAGGCTATCCGCACTAGCGTGCGCTACCCCGCGCTGCATTACGCGATGGCGTACGCCAGCGCTGCAGTGGGGTGCGCTACCCCGTGCGATACGCCCTACGCCCGCCGCGCGTACGCCAGAAATGGCACTGGTAGCGCACCTGCACTACCGGCCACGGCGGCCCGGGCCCTGCGCGCCCAACGGCTGCGCGCGTCAGAGGGAGAGGGAGGGAGCCGGCAGAGAGAGAGGGAGAGGGAGAGGCACACCGACGGAGAGAGGGAAGGAGCTGCACGGGGAGCCACCGCACGACGCAGGCGGTGGCCCGCCATGGCCACCACCCCGTCCTCGCCGCTGCCACCGCCCGGAATCCCCGTGCTCACCTGGAAGGCGCCTCCACCACGGGGAGTTGCAGATCCGCGCGGGGAGAGCCAGCGCCGGCGAGCACCCACGAGATGCTGTCGCGTATCTCACCTGCCCACGGCGCTCGTTCCTCTCACCGACGTGCTGCTCCACGCGGAGGAAGGAAGGAAGCCACCGCCCGCGCACCGCCGCCGCAGACTCCGCCCGCGGGGAGGCGCTGCTTGCTGCGCCGTCCGCGGCCGCACGAGCCGCCTCAGCTGCCCACGGGGATCGCCGCTCGCCGGCCTTCCGCTGCCCCGGTCGCCTGGGGGGAGCACCCGCCCGCGCGCGAGCGCTGGGCCCGCCGCTGCTCGGGTGCGAAGGGCGGCGGTGGCCAAGGGGACACCACAGAGCTCCTCGCCGCCGGAGAGGGAGCAGGGGAGGGGCTCCCACCCGAGCAGCCGCGTCGCCTCGCCACCGGAGCTCCGCCGCTTGGAAGGAGAGGAGCCGCGCCGCCTGGGCCGCCGCGGGCCACGCCCGCTTGGGGCGCCTGCCCGCCTCGCATCCTCCTCCGCGTGGGGAGCCCGCCGCCCGCACACCGCCCTGGGCCTCCCGCCGTCCAGCAATGGGAGGCCGTCCTCTGCCGCCGTGGGGGGAGGGAAGAGGAGAGAGGGGACGTCGTCGCCGCTGCTCGCGAGAGGAGCCGCCCGTCGTCCTCGTTGCCGCATGGCTGGAGGCCGGAGGCCGCCCACGCTGGCCGTCGTCGCCACCCGTGAGGAGAGGGAGAGGGAGAGGAGGAGGCGGGGCGGCGCGGGGAAGGATGGATGCGGCGGGGGAGGGGAGAGAGAGGAGTGGGAGGGAGGAGAAGAAAAAAAATAATATATCACGTGGGTCCCGTAGCCGGTAGTTGGTATGGAGTATGGATTATAGGGGGTGACGAGTGCGAGAAAACTGAAATTGTACTGAAGAATCTTGATGACCAGGATCAAATATTCTTTTTAGAGGATGTGTTTGGAGCATGACAAATGCGGATAGGCTTAAACCCGTGACAATAGCGTCGAACGCTCCCAGCCTCCCACCATGCTTCCATGCATACACTAGGCGGCTACGCCTTAGACCTCACGCACACCAGGTCCGTCATTCGTGTATGCTCAGAAATGTACTACTACGACGACCTGTAGACTACCAATTCTTCGCAACACACATTTATGATCCTCACCAGCGTTCAGGCACAGCAGCTAACTTGACATCATCTCAATATCTTCGTATGTTATCTTTGTGCTAGCTGTATCTATATATACGTACTACCCAGTACTAAGAATCATAAAGCTGAGAGCTCATCTTGATATATATATAGCAATCATCAGTTCTTTTTTTTTAAGCAAGTGCAAGGGCAGTATTAGCTAGCTCTAGCTAGGGGTCCATCAATCGATCAGCTAGGCAGGTGAACCAAGATGGCCAAGGGGTTCATGGCCATGAGCTTGTTGCTAGCCCTGCTGGTGTTCTCCGCCGTCGGCGTCGGCACCGCGTTCGGCGCAGGCGGCGGGGCTGAAGAAGGGGTTCTACGAGAAGAGCTGCCCGCAGGCGGAGGACATCGCGCAGAAGGTGATTTGGAGGCACGTCGCCGGCAACCGCGAGCTCGCCGCCAAGTTCCTCCGCATGTTCTTCCACGACTGCTTCGTCAGGGTACGTACGTGGACACCGTACCGTGGTCAAATGATCGAGTAGTGCCTAGCTAGCTAGAATAATATGCCAACCATATATATGCATATGCGTCTTTAATTTTCAGGGCTGTGACGCGTCGGTGCTGCTGGACTCACCGACCAACACGGCGGAGAAGAACGCGGCGCCCAACCTGTCGCTGGCGGGGTTCGAGGTGATCGACGAGGTGAAGGCGGCGCTGGAGCAGGCGTGCCCCGGGGTCGTCTCCTGCGCCGACATCGTCGCGCTCGGCGCGAGAGACTCGGTCTCCTTCCAGGTGACGACCTATTTCCCTCTCGATCTGCTAATAATATATGTTCTTCTTCCTCCTCGCGACGTCGTCGAATCCATGGCTTGGCCACCCGGCCACGACCGCGATGACGAAATAGACGAACAACGACCGTGCGTGCTGCGCCTTGTGCAGTACAAGAGGAATCTGTGGGAGGTGGAGACGGGGCGTCGCGACGGCACGGTGTCGAGCGACCAGCAGGCGCTGGCCAACATCCCGGCGCCGACCTCCACCTTCGACATCCTCCTCTCCAACTTCTCCAGCAAAGGACTCGGCCTCCAGGACCTCGTCGTCCTCTCAGGTATAAATATGCATGCTGTGTCCCTGTCTCCTCCACCTTGCATTGGCTGATGAATGGTATATACTATTGTACAGTATTATATGCATGCTTGCTATATAGCTGAGGTCGCGTACGAGCAAGCGTATGCATATATATGAATCAACGCATTTAATTTCGATTATTGGGTAAGGTGTTTAGGTTGACACATGTCCTCCCCATTACGCGCCTTCACGACCCTAATTAGTTAATGAAAGACGTTGTTTGCCTGTTTGGTAGCTAACCCAGTGATTATCAAGCTCGTGTACATCTGGATCCATTTTTTGTTCATTCTTTCTTGTGCTACGTCGTCTGTATTACTGGAGGTGGAAGAATTAAACCACTATATAGCACTGAGAATAAAACTAGCTGAATTTTTACAGATCCATGCAAGAGGCAAAGTCGGTTCAAGAGCTGACCGTGTAAATGCTTAAAAACTAACAAATCGGATCAAGTATGCTTTGTGGTGTGTAACTACAAAGAACCACAATATCAATCAATTACATAGCTGAATTTTTAGGTTAGTTTTATTTTTTGCTTACATGTGTATTATTCTTTTACTATAGTATACTCTGGATTTAATTCATTAGCTTAACACACTATAAGGTTGACATAGACTAAAATAGCACCCTGGTTCCTGTCGGACAAATTTGTAAAACTTAGCATCAGTTTGTGCTTTATGCTGTGATTTTGTGACAACTCGGAATCTACAATGTTATTAGAATATTTATTGTTCATCAGTTTTTAGCTATATATGTTATTGTTCAGAATTTTTTGGGTAAGAAGTTTACTATGAATATTACCTCCTTTTTTTGAACGGACCGCAAGAGATTTGCCAAATTTTTATTAGAAGGATGATAAAAAAACAGAAATCAAAAACAAAAACATCAACTCACTTGAGGGACAACCGCACCTCCTCACAGAGAAATACAAATAAAAACAACTACCACTGACAACTACATGCCTCCTTGATCAAATACGCCACTTGCTCCGCCGTTTTTTCCTCATGTTGAAATATTCTTCTATTACGCTCCTTCCATATATTCCACCAAAAATAGATGATGAGTCCGTCGAAGAGTGTTCTATTTGTTTTTTCAATTGCAGCCCTACATTTCCTCCACCATAAGTAGATTGATGTCGTTGACTCACCATTGGGCAGGTGTTGTAAGTTGTACCAATTTATCAGTTGTAGCCATACCGCTCTTGCGTATGGGCAATCTTTGCATAGGTGTGTCGGGGTTTCTGGGGCACTGTTACAAAGCCTGCACATAGGGTCGTTGGGCCAGCCCCTTTTTTCCAGATTATTTGCGGTCAGTATCTTCATATGAAGAAGGATCCAAGCAAAAAACGACACTTTGGTTCCGTCTTAGCTTTCCAAATCGGAGTGAATGTTTGTCTCTTTGTTCGCCCTTGAAATTGTATTTCATATGCGCTTTTTGTTGTGTATTCGCCATTGGATGTCCATCTCCATATGATTTCATCTTCGGCCTCTGGGTCGATGAATATTACCTCCTCAGTCCCAAATTATTGCTCGCTTTAACTTCTCTAGATATATTATTGATGTTACTATACATCTAGATATACATTATGCTAGTAGAATTTGTAATAAAGTTGCTCATGAACTGGCCAAACAAGCTACTGGAACTCTAAAGACGGTGGTGTGGCAAAATATTGCCCCGTCAGGCATCCATAGCTTGTTGTGGGCTGATTGTAATCATGCTCAAAGATGAATGGAAGCCCCAAAGTCTCAAAAAAAAGAGATACATTTTGTCTAGACATATAATATAATCTATATATTTAGAAAAATCAAAATAAATTATAATTCGGAACGGGTGAGTAGAACATATATAGATGGAGAAAAGGTAGCAGCTAGCTACGACATCATCCTGTACAGTACTATTGTAGCATGAAACATGGTCCGCATAAATATTACTGCTCCTACAATGATCCAAAAACAACTTGTCAAGTGCTACCGAATTGAGAAGGATGAGATTGTCGGTGATGGGCAATCATCCGTCCCTTCCCCGTACGTCAAGCAATTAGGAAGCAACACACGTGATGAGTGGTGTCTCCAACTGTATGTAGATTTTTCATTCGCAAAAAAAAAACTGTGTGTAGCTTTATTTTTCCCCTTCGTGTGGGTCTGGCACGGGTGCATGTACCTTATATCGGTTGTTGAGAAAAGCTCTCAAATTATTAGCTGAGCTAGCTGATGGAATGTGCTGTTACAATGTATTAGACCTAGTTTTGATTTATCTTCAGTTCAAATCTGTTAGATGCCTATTCATCTTAACTAAATGTTTATGAATTTTATTATCCATCAGCAAATGATGCCTATATATATCAAATGTGTGTTAATCAGTTAAGTCTCAAGAAGCAATAATTTGGGTGAGACCGCCCTTATAACGATCCATCTGCTTTTGCAGAGTAACAACCAATTCAGTATGCTGTTTCAAGTTTTGTGTTTCCACTCTAAAAAATGGTTTTGTGTTTTTTCCCTGATTTCGGGTTAGCATATCAAAACACTCAATTAGCATATTAGTTTTTACATATCACTCTGATCTCATCCCCACCAATATAGGTGGGCACACGATCGGCATTGGGCACTGCAACCTGTTCAGCTCAAGGCTCTTCAACTTCACGGGCAAGAACAACCCCAGCGACATCGACCCCTCCCTCAACCCATCCTACGCCAAATTCCTCCAGGTACTCATCTTCTCCTGATCGCTGCTCGCCTTCTGTATACAGATATGCATATATATGTATATACATGCATGTACGTGTGCAGGGCCAGTGCCGGCGCAACCTCCAGGACCCTAACGACAATACGACGGCGGTGGTGCCCATGGACCCCGGCAGCAGCCTCTCCTTCGACAACCACTACTTCGTCAACCTCAAGGCGCACCAGGGCATGTTCACCTCCGACGCCACGCTGCTCACCAACGCCCGCGCCGCCAACATCGTCGACAAGCTGCAGGACCCGGGCGTCTTCTTTGACACCTTCAAAAACTCCATCAAGCGCGCATGGGGCAGATCGGCGTGCTCACCGGCACCAACGGCCAGATCAGGAAGAGGTGCGACGTCGTCAACTGATCATATAGACCCTATACCCCTACAGATACATGGCTCCGTTTTATATACATGGAGTACATCGCAACTCTATCTGATGATGAGTCATGTTCATATAATGATGCTGTTGCATTGGTGGTATATGCACTATGATAGCTCTAAATTCCTTTCCTTGATGCTCAGGACTAGATAGTTTACCCCGGAAGTCACATGAAGATTTGGACTATATACCTATAGCTATTCGTATATAAAATATTTCGTTTCTCGTTTCGTGCTTCTACGAGTCTCAACAGCACGCCGGACATGTTCACTTCATTTCATTTAACTGGTTAAATGTCCATGCATTGCTACGAATAAATAATTTTTTTGCTAATTCGGCTTGTTCGTATGAAAATATATAGTTTCTTACATTCTTAAAATGGCGCAACTCATGGTTTTAGCAATGCAACACTTCGTAATTATTGGTTTTTCTTTTTCCCTTTTGTTGAAAAAGTTGCTTATAACCAAAGTTTCCGTACGATGAGCAAGTATAAAGATCTTGTTAGCTTGCATTCGATGGGCTAAAAGAAAACAACAACTATTAAGAACACAGCGTTGGCTATGTCCAGTTTTTTTAAGAAAAGAGAATATATTAAAAATATTCCCACCATCAGAGAAGCTCACATTCGTCCCGCTCATAGGTCATGGCACCGTTTGGACCCGACGCTAAGGGTGCATCAGTACCGGGTCCAACGGCTAGGAGCGGGGCGGCGCGCAGGAGTGGCAAGGGGAGCACGTTAGCACCGGGTCTTGGGTCCTGGCAAGACCTTGTGCTAATGCTCCGGATTTAGCACCGGTTACAGCCAGCAACCGGTGCTAAAGGGCCTTGGCCACATTAGCACCGGTTGCTGGCTGCAACCGGTGCTAATGTGGGAACACTAGCACCGGGTCTTGCCACAACCTGGTGCTAATGGGCTTCTATATAATTCCTTCTTCCTCCCCCACCCGAGCCAGCAAGAACACTTGGAGTGTGTTCTTGTTTTGCTCGGGGAGAGGGGAGGTGCTGCCATTTTTTTTTCAAAATTTGTGAAGATTTCACTCATCTAAGGGGCACTACTAGGTACACTCTTTCATTCTCTTATGTTTTTTATCAACTTATATTCTTTCTATGCTTTAGAAATAGAGACTTTAGAAATAGATAAATTTGTGAATCAAAATGGAGAGAGAGCTTGTGTTTATGGTGTGCTTTAAAGTTTGTGTTCAAAATGTTGGTATTTTATTATGTATGACTTATGTATGACTTGTGAATAGTTATATGACTTATATATTGTATTTATTACTTATTTATTTAAAGTTTGAATAGTTATTTATTTATTTATTGGAATATATGGTTGTTTTTAGAAAATAAATATATTAATTGTAGTTTTAGAAACGTAATTAGTTTGCCTTATATATTAATTCTAGTTTTATATAATGGAATATATACATTAAATTTGTATTTAGTTATATATTAAATTTGTATTGTCTAGTTTTAGAAATGTTTTTAGAAACGTGATCAGTTCTAGTTTTATATAATGGAAAATATATATTAAATTTGATTTAGTTGTATATTAAATTTGTATTTAGTTATATATGAAATTTGTATAGTCTTATGTGTTAACTTTGTATAATCTTATGTATTAACTTTGTATTGTGTTATATATTAAAATATACAAAGGTTTGTTATTGGTTAATAATACAGATGAATAGGCAATGGATGTACGCAGACATCCACACTAAGGCGTTTCTTGATGGCCTGAAAGGGTTTCTCGATGCCGCCGAGGCCAACAGGACGCCGTCTGGTTTCATGTTTTTCCCATGCACTCATTGTGAAAATATAAGATCGTACAAAGAAAGAGGATGTCTTAAGGTCCATTTGATGAGGCACGGTTTCATGAGAAATCATTCTATTTGGACGAAGCACGGTGAAAGAGGAATTCTAATGGATGAAGATGAAGAAGACGAGGTGGATAACGATATTCTTGTATTGGCTGAATACTATGGTGCCTTTGCAGATGCTGCAATGGGTGATGCCGATCAGGAAGATGCTGATCAGGAAGATGCTGCTTAGGAAGATGCTGGTCAAGAAAATGAGCCTACTGATGGACTTGGGCAAATGTTGCGTGATGCTGAGAAAGACTATGGCAATGATAAGGAACTGAAAAAGATACAGCGCATGTTGCAGGACCACAAAACTGACTTGTACCCAGATTGCAAAGAGGGGCTTAAGAAGTTGGGTAGCACACTTGAATTTCTGCAGTGGAAGGCAGCAAATGGCCTTACTGATAATAGTTTTGAGGAGTTACTGAAACTCATGAAGAAGATTCTGTCCAAGGGTAACGAATTGCCATCGACAACGTATGAAGCAAAACGGGTTATTTGCCCTCTCAGTTTGGAGGTGCAGAAGATACATGCATGTCCTAATCATTGTATCCTCTATTGTGGAGAACATGAACACTTGGATTGTTGTCCGGTTTGCAGTTGTGCACAATACAAGATCAGACAGGATGACCCTGGTGAGGTTGTGGGGGAGCCTTGTAAGAAAAAAATTCCTGCGAAGGTGATGTTGTATTTTCCTTTGATACCCCGTCTGAATCATTTGTTTAGGAACAAAGAGCATGCCAAACTGATGTGATGGCACAAAGAAGAACATAAGCAGGATGATATGTTGAGACACCTCGCTGATGGATCCCAGTGAAGGAACATCGACAAAGCATTTCCAGAATTTGATGCTAATGCGAGGAATGTGAGGCTTGGTTTAAGTACTGATGGCATGAACCCTTTTGGTGAAATGAGTAGTAGTCATAGCACTTGGTCTGTGACTGTATGTATCTACAACCTACCCCCGTGGCTCTACATGAAGCGGTAGTTCATTATGATGTTAGTGCTTATCCAAGGCCCAAAGCAACCTGGCAATGACATTGATGTCTACCTAAGACCATTAGTTGACGAACTTTTGCAGCTGTGGAAGGAAGAAGGTGTTAGCATGTGGGATGAGGACAAATAGGAGCAGTTTGACCTTCGAGCACTGCTTTTCATAAACATCAACGATTGGCCTGCACTAATTAACCTATCGGGACAATCAAACAAAGGATATAAAGCATGCACTCACTGTTTAGAGGAAACCGAAAGCATGTATTTGAAACATTGTAGGAATGTTGTTTACATGGGTCATCATCGATTTCTTCCTATGAAGCATGAGCTACGAAAGAAATGTCCGCATTTTGGCTAGAATGCGGACCACCGTACAAAGCCGAAACACTGGAATGGCCGGACAAGATGTATTTGATATGTTAAATGACCTACAAATAGTGTTTGGAAAGGGAGACAGAAGCTAGCCTATTCCAACGGGCGAGGAAGGTTGTGCCGCGATGTGGATGAAAAAGTTTATCTTTTGGGAGCTACCTTATTGGCAATTTTTAGAAGGATGCATTGCTAAGGGATACGAAACAAAGGAGGTCATTGAATTCTGTGTTGACTTTGTCAACGATCTTATGCCAATTGGTGTGCCCGAATTACATCATGAGGGGAGACTTGGTGGAAATGGCACACTAGGGAAAAGATCGATGGTAATCAAGGACATGGAGACATTTCGTAAAGCGCACCTCACAGTTTTGCATCAATCAACCTTAGTTGCTTCGTACATCGAGGAGCACACGAAGATTCTCTAGGATGAAAATCCAGCAAAGTCTGCGGCCTTTATTCAGCGTCTGCACAATAGTACTTTCACTGCTTGGTTGCGACAATGTCTGATGGGTATCGAGGGCATTGATGCGCAGCTAGCTTTTGTAGCTAGGGGTCTATCGTCCATGATCTTAAAATTCCAAGGATACGACATCAATGGGTATACATTTTACACAAGAGCCCAGGACAAGAGGAGCACCAACCAAAACAGTGGTGTCCGGATCGACGCGACAGACACCAATGGCAATACGAACTCATACTATGGTGTCATAGAGGAGATATGAGAACTAGAGTACGGCCCTTTGAAGATCCCATTGTTTAAGTGCCAATGGGTGAAGCTTACTGCAGGAGGTGTTACAGTTGATGAGTATGGAATGACTATAGTGGACCTAAACAAGATTGGGTTTCTAGACGAACCGTTCGTCCTAGCCAAAGATGTCATGTAAGTTTTTTATGTAAAGGACATGGCTAGCAAACCAAAGATCACAAGATGAGGCAAAACGTCATATGGTTCTTCCTGGAAAAAGAAAAATCATAGGAGTTGAGGATAAGACGGATGAAGATTATGATATGTTCGATGGGCTGCCTCCATTCTCGGTGGTTGCTGACCCAAGCATCCTGTTAGCGGCGGAGGAGACACCCTATCTACGGCGTGATCACAATCATGGAGCATTCGTAAAGAGGAAGTTTATTAGTGTCTGAGCAAATGATGATGTCGTGTAATTCAATTGCACTATGTTCCAGAAATTCATATTGCATTGTAATAACTATTTTTATTATAATATGATTAGTTTGTTATACATTTTTAGACTCATTCTGCTGTCCTACTATTTTTCTTGAATTTTCTATTAATTTCTAGGATTTTCTAGGATTATCTAATAATTTTTGTTATTTTCTAGTACTGCCTACTATTTTTCTAGAATTTTCTAACTACTTTAAAAAGAGTTGTTTTGTAATAAATCTTTATTTAGAAATAAAGAGCTTCATTTAATAATTACTATATTTGTATTAGTAACTAAAACACTTTTGTTTTAAAATAAATTATTACTTTTACATAAAAGGGTGCACCGAGTGAGTCATTTAATAATATATTAAAAACCCTGTGCTAAATGTCAATTTGGATAAAAATTGGCGGCAACTCAAAACCTAGGGCCTTTAGTACCGGGTAGATCTAACCCCCGGTGCTAAAGGTGCACAGGATTTCACTTGCCGCCATCAAGGTAACCTTTAGCACCGAGTGATTGCTGTCTTTAGCACCGGGTTGAAAGAACACCCGGTGCTCGGGTGCAAAGAAGACCCGGTGCTAAAGGTCCTTTAGCACCGGGCCTTCATTGCACCCGGTGCTAAAGGTGTCGGTATATAGACACACCGCCTACGCACAGCGCCCGCTTTGTCTTCGCCGGCCGTTATGCCCTCGCCCGCTACACCCACGCCGCCGGCCTCCTCCGCGCCACCGCCCGCCACTCTGCGCCCTCGCCGTCGCCGGCCCTCCTCCGCTCTGTCGCGCGCCGGCCCGCTGCCTCCCCTCCGCCGCCCGCCATCCGCGGTCGTTGCCCGACCTCCGCCGCCCGCCGTCGCAGCCGTTGCCCACCCTCGTCGCCGTCCCCATCCGCGCCGTCGCCCGCCCTTGTCGTTGTCCCCCTCCGCCGCCCACCGTCCGCGGCCGTCGCCCGCCCTCCCCTCCGCCGCTCGTCGTCCTCTCCGTCCCCGTCGGGCCATGCACCATCCTCCGCCGCAGGCGCGTCCTCGTTCTACGCGCCGTCCTCACCCTCGTTCGTGCGCCATCCTCGTCGCCGTCCCCGTCCGCGACCGTATGTGCCCCCGTGCGCCAAGAACTCTGTGTGCCGGCCTCCGCGTCGAGTTTTTCTGCAGGTTCCCTTCACACGTGCGTTGCTAAGCCCTTTGTTTATCGGCCTTCACACCGAGTTTTTCTGCAGGTTCTCCTACGCCACTAACCCCACGAAACCCGCCGTCGTCGTAAACTCTAAACCCTATTAGAACTATTGGAAATGTATTAGAAATGCTTCATATATTTTGGTTAAATGTTGAAAATATATTAGAAATGCTTCATATATATTGGTTAAATGTTGAAAATATATTAGAAATGCTTCATATATTGAGAAATGCTTCTTATATGTTAGAAATGCTTAGAAAATGTTTGATATGCAATTTTTTATGTAATTTTTTATTTAGATTAGTATATGGTCTAATTTGTACTCAAGGAAGAAAATTTTCATATATGTTAGAAATGCTTAGAAAATGTTTGATACATATGAGTTACAAAATATAATTTCTATTATTTGCAAATCCTATCGTGCAATTAGTTTTAGTTTATATGAGATGCGCACATGCAAATCCTATCGTGCAATTACTTTTAATTCTTAGTTAGTTTATATGAGACGCACACGTGCAAATCCTATCACGCAAACCCCAAAATCCAAAACACCAAATTCCCAGCTCATCCTAAACCCTAAACCCCAACCACGAACCCTAAACCCCAAAACCCTAATCCCTGTAACCCCATAACCCTAAATAACCTAAATGGCCCAAAACCTCAAAACCCTAAACCCTAAACTCTAAAACCCTAAACCTCGTAATCCTAAACCACGTAACGCCTAAACCCCATAATTGCTTAGAAATATTTTAGTTAAATATTTTATATATATATATTGCTTACCAATTATTTTTAATTCTATAGATGGCGGACAACAACCCTAACCCACCCATGCAAGAGGATAATGACACATTCTTAATTAATCAAATATTTGATATCGTTGACAGTAATGACCCACAACCAAGCATGGAAGACATCTTGGGAGCCCAAGGGAGTGACAATGTGGCCCAGGGCAGCAATGCAGATGAACGCAGTAATAATGAGCCCACGTCTAGTCAGGTGTGAATATTTAACATAAATATGTATTGTATATCTCAATTATCTATATCATCTCTATATCTCAACTAATATGTACCGTATATATGTAATTTATGTAGCCCGCCTCTGCGTCGACAACTAGAACTAAGAAATCCAAACGATCTGGCACTAAAAAGCTGAAGGATGTGAAGTTTCACATCACTATAGTGGAGGACAATGAGGAGCCAGTTGAGCCCAAAAACGTGGCCAGAAAATTTATAAGTCAATGCGGGTTTGTTCTGCGGGAATGCGTGCCCATTAGAATCAAAAAATAGAAATCAACGGACCCTACTGAGTCGCACGTGTTGCCCAATACTAAGAAGGAGATGCTATGGGTGGACTTAAAAGGAATTTTCAAATTCCCTAGCAATCGTGAAGAGCAACCGAAGGATTGGACAATGAAAAAGATGGCAATTCTATTTCAGGATTACAAGAAGAAATTGTATAAGAATTATCTCACGACCGGGGAAACACCGGAATTTGAGAAACAACCCTACATCACTCCTGAGGCTTGGGAAGCGTTCTTGGAGTACAAAATCTCCAAATAAGGATCGAATATGACCGCTAGAAACGCTGAGAATGCCGGACATAGGAAGTACACCCATCAAATTGGTTTAGGAGGTTATAAAGGCAGCATTGACAAATGGGACAAGATGGAACAAGATCTGTATGCTAGAGGCATTCGTCTAGCGACACATGACTTTCCCACACGATCCAAGCATTGGTACCATGGTCATGGAGGCACCCTCAGTCCCATCGACAGCTCTTTAGTTTTTGACGAGGACTTGCGAGAACTAGCTCAATGTCTCCTCGATATCCTTAAGGCATCTCAGAGGGGAGAATTTATTCCTGATAGAGACAGAGATGAGCTTACATATGCCTTAGGAAACAAGGAGCATCCTAGATGAACGCGCAGCGTAGGCATAGTCCCATGGAAGAAAGGTTTCAGAGAGGACGTCGTCTCCTATTGAAGCTGTTTGAGGAAGAAGGCCGAATATGAGTAGAGGTTGAGGGACCTAGAGGAAACGGTAGCCGCCCAGGGCTCAAAGATTCAGGAAATGGAGGGAGAGATGGAGCGGCGGATGAAGTTAGCATGGCTGCAGATACAATAAGCCACAGGAACCGGTTCCATAGAGCATGTAGCTCTCCAAGATCCTAATGTGGCCCTTGTTAGCCCCCCACAACATCAAAGCAGTCATGCTTCCACAGAGCATGTACCTGTCCACAAAGAAATTCCCACACCTCAATTTGAACTAGTTCGTTACCCCATGGATGAAATAACTCAGTGGACCGCGTGCGAGCTTGTCGTGAGGCAGAAGAACATAGTTGTGGTGGTATGTATGCGACATTAGTTCGTACTATATAAATTTGCCGTAAATGTTATTCATTGACCAACTTTCTTTCTGCTTAATTTGTCAGGTCGCATACGGTATGACTAAACTAGTGGAAGAAGGTCAAACGTGGCATTGCATGGAGATTCCACATGGTTACGTAACCGTTGAGGTGGAGCAAGTCGTTGACCAGTGGAATGACTTGGAACTTGACATCGCCAGAGGTGACGGAGAAACAAAACTCGGGGAGTGTTCTCACTGCATCATTCTATGGAGCAAGAGAGACATCATCATACCTAGTGTACCTGCTAGCACCAAGTCTCCGTCACCTCCCCCGTCTCCAAGAGATCCACCGGACCGTGATTCTCCGCCGGCTCATGATGCAAATCCGTCCCCGTCTCCGTCTCCTCCGCGGTGGAAGTCCCCGTCTCCGTCTCCTCTGCCGCGGAAGTCTCGGTCTCCTCTACCGCTGAAGCCTCCGCCAAAGAAGCGCACGAAAATGTCTAGCTTGGCCCCTCCAGCACAGAAGATGCAATGGAAAGACAAAGAGAAGCCTGCAACACCGAAAAAAGCTTACGATCTGACTCAAGAAGAGCTCGATGACTTTGTTAAAGCAGACGTAAAGAGGCAACTTTTTACGAAGAAAGCCCCTGGGCCGAAGATTGTAATTGACCCCGCCATGGTGAAATCATTCTTCGGTAATTTGACCAGGGGACAACAGAAGAGGGCACAATTAACAGACTATGACCGCCATGGACGTGTCTTTGGTTGCCTGTTGGGTATTGTAAGTGCTTTGTTCTCGTTTACAATTGACACTTTGAAAAAATTTCTATGCTGACGCGGTCTTTATTGCTTAACATGCAGAATGGAGATTCAAAGATGTTAGAGGCAAGGAATATTTGACGTTGGTTACATGGATCCGACAAAAATAAGTGATAAAATGATTTTGATAAATCCAGAGGAAACATATCAAAACTTATACAAGTATCTCGATACACAAAATTTTTGTGACTCCATACTATTGCCGTACAACTTCAAGTGAGTGCATATACATGTATCTACTTATAGTGCCTGTACAAAACTTTATTGACTCCGTACTATTGCCGTTCAATTTTATTTCTCATTATAATGTATACATGTATACAGTTTTCACTGGATCCTAATCATAGTGTGTCCTAACCGAGGTGTTGTCAACATCTTTGACTCGTTGAAGTCTCCAACATATCTTTACCAGAACATCATTGACGTGTTTACAAGGTGACATATTTTTCACTAATTCATTCTACCCTTACACTCAAAATGACTTAACTCAATTTTTTTGTTCGCAGGGCGTGGGATCAAATTCGTCAAGATAACCTTGGTATGATCCATGGAAAACTCACATGGAAGACTGACTTTCCGGTAAGTAAGTAATTTGTACATGTAGGTCTCGGCTAATCTATTATATAAATTTTAATTCACTTTATTTTTTTGCTCGACGGTGTCGTAAACAGGGGTCGGGAAATAATTTATGTGCATACTATGTTTGCGATAACACGCTCAATTGGGGGACAAAAAAATGACTCACCAAGATCTTATGGTACGTAATAATAAACACATTTCTAAATTTTAATTTTATATAATTACTATATTTCTAAGAAAAACACTTTGTTTTATAATAAATGATTATTTAGAAATAGAGCGCTTCATTTAATAATTACTATGTTTGTATTAATATGTAAAACACTTTGTTTTATAATAAATGATTAATTAGAAATAGACGACTTCATTTAATAATTACTATATTTGGATTTGTAAGTAAATCATTTATTTTATAATACATGATTATTTAGTGCACAATTATTGTCTTCAATTCCATGGATTTAATATGTTCAATTATTTACAAATTATAGATGAACCGGCTGAAGGAAGATAGTCTCGAGCAAGATCGAATCGACGCAATTACAGAACAGCTCATCGGATGGATTTGGGATGAGGTCGTTAATCCTCGAGGAGAATTCCATGTCCCCCTAGAGGAGATAAGCTCAAGTCATCCTCTAGTCGGATATCTAAATTGTAATATATGTATATATATATATATGTCTTTTATTTTGATTATACAAGTCTAGCTAATATAAATATATAGTATTACATGCACGGTGGCTGAATATGTATTATAATACGTATCATAATATATATATATACACGTACATTCATGGCGGCTGCCATCAGCGCTGTGGAGCCGGTTGGTGTTTAAAACCGGTGCGAAAGGCCCCCTTTAGCACCGGTTATCTCACCCGATGCTAAAGGGTGGGGGACCCTTTAGCACCAGAAGATCTGCACCGGTTGGGAATTGGGTGCTAAAGGGGGTTCCCAACCGGTGTAGATGTGACTCTCTCCAGTAGTGTCCAGCCGCTGCATCGATCAATGCATGAAGTCGTTCATTATTACATTTTCATGAACAAACTAGGAGGCAAAACAACGAAGTAGTCTCAAACATGAAGTTTTGTAGAGTAAAAAGTAAAAGCTTTCATCTCACCATGACTTAAGGATTTAAAGAGCAATTTTATTGCTGAATCTCCAGCCATTCCGGGCGAAAATCTCCGTGCTTGTCGTTTCAAGCATGCGGCATCCATTCTTCATTGGAAGGCGATCCCCCTCCTTCTGAAGCAAAGTCCAAAACAACACCCAATACGTCGCCCTGAAGATCACCTGCATATATGAAGGCAGAGCCTTGTCAAAAATCACCTCGTTCTGACTTAACCAGATAGTCCAACATACAACAGCACCTCCAACCAAAGTTAATAGTCTAAGTTTTCTATTCATCCCCCCCACCCAGTCCCCCAACATATGATGAACATTTTCAGGTGGTGGAATACCAAAAAAACATACAAAATTCTCCAAATAAATTTTGCTAGGTGTCAATCAAAAAACAAATGTTGTATTGATTCACTTAGCTTACAAAAGCAACATCTTAAACTTCCTTGCCACCGTCATCTAGCTAAGTTATCTTTGGTTAGAGTTACACCTTTATACAAGTACCATAGAAAAACTTTTATTTTCATCAGAATTTTTAGTTTCCAAGTCTGCATAGTAAACGGGATGGCCTGTTGTACTAACATCGCTGTATAAAATGACTTCACTGAAAAAGACCCATTTCGGTGAAGCCCCCAAACAAACACGTCTCTTTGATCGTGTAGCTGAACATTCATCACCATTGCCACAATAATGTGTCAATCTTGTAGGTTTGCACCTACCAAAGATCTCATGAATGCAACATTCAGGGGTGCAGTTGATAGGCCCATTTTACTGTTGCATTTTTCTTCCTAACAATATTGTAAACATTTGGAAAGATATGCCTAAGCGCATGGTTACCCAACCAAACGTCTTCCCAAAATCTAACTTGTCTGCCATCCCCCAACCTAAAAAGTTCCAAGACTCAAAAAGTCATGTTTGACCAGCCCAAAAATAAGTCACCCAGCATGACCCGTGTTATTGTCCTATCTCTCAAATACTTTCGTCGTAGCATCTGCTACTATACCCCATCTTCATTAATAAGCTTACAAAGCCACTTGCTCAGTAAACCTCTATTGTGGACCTCTAGATTTAACACCCCCAAACCCCCTTGATCTTTGGGGGTACACACAACCCCCCATTTAGTTAATCTATATTTCTTTTTGTGTTCGTCGCTCTGCCAAAATAACCTAGATCTAAAGTACTCAAGCTTCTTGATGACCCCTCCAGGAATCTCGAAATATGACAACATCAACATTGGCAGGCTGCTAAGCACTGAGTTAATTAAAACAAGGTGTTGCCCAATTGATAACATCTAACTTTTCCAACAACTTCACCTTTTCTGAAAACGGTCATCTATATGTTGCCAATCACTATTCCTGAGTTTCCTGTGGTGCATAATTCCTAGGTATCGAAAGGGTAGGGCGCCAACCTCACACCCAAATATCTGTGAATATTATATTTGCCTTTCCTTAGCAGACCCATAGCAAAATATATTGCTCTTATAGAAATTAATTTTAAGACCAGATAACTCTTCAAAAGCACACAACAGTAGTTTCAAGTTCTTTGTCTGGTCAAGGTCATTTTCCATGAAAATTATTGTGTCGTCAGCATATTGTAGGATGGACAGACCATCTTCGACTAAATGTGGAACCACGCCCCTAAATTGATCATTCTCTTTGCCCAGAGCAATGAGAATAGCAAGCATGTCTACCACGATGTTGAACAATATCGGTCAGAGGGGATCTCCCTGTCTTACTCCTTTCCTTGTCTGAAAATAGTGGCCCAATGTCATCATTTACTTTAATGGCAACACTACCCCTATACTTAATTTTTTGTATCCATTCGCACCACTTAGGTGCGAATCCCTTCATACGAAGGAGTTGCTGAACAAAAGGCCACTTCACTTTATCGTAAGCTTTCTCAAATTCTAGTTTTAAAATGACCCCATCTTTATTTTTTCTATGCATCTCATGAATCGTTTCATGCAAAATAACCACCCCTTCCATGATAAAGCGACCAGGCATAAACACAGTTTGGGATGGTCTTATTATCTTTTCTGCTACATGCAAAATCCTATTATTTAGCACTTTTGTGAAAATCTTGAAGCTTACATTCAACAAGCAAATGGGTCTATATTGTTCAATCCTTGTTTCCTCCAACTTTTTTGGAAGCAACGTGATGACTCCAAAGTTTAGACTATGGACAGGAAGGTTACCAGAATGGAACTCCCTAAACATGGCTAAGAGATCTGGTTTGATCGCTGCCCAAACAAATTAATAAATTCAGTCGGGAACCCATCTGGACCCGGCACCTTGTTATGTTCTGAAAAATTGCCTCCCTCACCTCTTGCTCAGAAAAAGGGGTTGTCAACATTTTATTCTCCTCCTGCGACAATTGTGGGATATCATCCCTCATTGCCTCATCTAAAGTAAAATGGTTCTCCTCATGAGGACCAAATAACCTTCTATAGTAATTTGTTATATAAGCTTTAAGATTTTCGTCCCCCACAATCGTACATTCGTCTTGCTCTAGTTGTAAAATTCTTGTTTTCCTATGTCTCCCATTCGCCACTAACTGGAAATACTTCGTGTTTTTGTCCCCACATAGCAGTTTTGTTGATTTGGAACGTTGGAGCCAATAAATCTCCTCCTCCCGCGACAACCTTGTTAACTCAGCCTTAAAGATATTCTTTTGCTCTACCTCATGTGGAGTGAGGACAACATATTCAGTTGTTTTGTCGAGTATATCAAGCTGTTCTAACAAGAGATGATTTCCCTTCTTATCCTCTGATACTCTATTCCTTGCCCACCCCCTCAAAAAACATCTGACCCTTGTGATTTTGTTTTGCCATCTCTCTATAGGAGTTTGACCTTTAGTTTCAGACTCCCATACTCTTTTAACCAACTCAAAAAAAACATCCTTGGTCAACCATCCAAGCTCAAACTTAAGAGCCTCAAATTACCCCTATGATTCGGGTCGCCCGAACTAAGCAAAAGAGGAGTATGGTCTGAAATCTCTCTAGTCAAAGCTTGCACCGTTGCAACTGGAAACTTAAGTTCCCATTCTGTGGAAACTAAAACCTGATCCAGTTTTTCAAAAGTTGGGACCTCCGTATAGTTGGCCCAGTATACTTCCTACCAGTCATTTCAATTTCCCTCAAATTCATTGTTTCAATTATTGCATTAAAAAGCATCGGACACCTATTACTGAACCTATCATTGCTTTTCTCAGTCAGGCTCCTAAGGATATTAAAGTCACCCCCAACCATTAGGGGCAATCCATCACAACTGCTGCAAGCTCTCACCAATTCCGAAAGAAACACGTCTTTGTGTTCTTCTTGTGCAGCCCCATAAACTGCCATCAGAACCCAGCGGAAACCATCATTTTTTGTTGTTAAATGCAACTTAATGTGATAGTCGTTGTTTTTAACTTTGTCAACCCCCCCCCCCCCCCGACATTCCTCTAGGCACTCAGCGGAGAATTTGCCTCTACAAGTTTCTAGCAAAGCAATGAAATCTAAATGGTTGTCTCTGGACATATCACGTAAGAAAGAATGTTTTGCCAGGTCTCGTAGACCTTTGGAATTCCAGAAAATTTCTTTCATTGAAAAATTATTTTCTTTTTGGCTGCAACATATGTCCTACTTAATTTTTTCTTCCCTTTTGTTTTAGCCATCTGGACTGGGATGTCCACTAACTTCCCATTCCCAACAGCACTAAAATCATACATGACTTCTTCTGTTAAGTCGCCACATAGGCGTCCGAGAGTCGTAGCATCAACATCAAAATCATTTTCTTCCTCATCCTCTACATTTCATCATGTATTGGTTTCACTGGTGATAACAAAAAAAAGATCCTTCTCTATGTTCCTAAGCAGAGATATCGATGATGACACACACCTAGGACCTCACATAGCTATCCCCACATCCTTAAGGTTATTTGTAATGTGATTATCAGAAAAAGTAACAACTGAATTAACCATTTCCATACCTTGGGGGACGTCCAAGTTCCTGATAGCAGCACGCTTTGTTGCCTTCTCCAAGGAGTCTACATCAGCCAGAGCTGCACCGCGCCTGCTCCTGTGCACAGGAGTGATCTGACCAGAAGACGGAGACCGCATCATCACCAGCTCGCTACCCAATTCCTCAGTCAAGCCATCTGCGACAACCCCTGCAATCTGCACCTCGTCCATTTGCTCCATCAGAGCAAAACTATCAGAACCACCCCCTGCTTTTGGTGTCTCTGGCTGTCCTCCCTTTCCTGTCTGCACAGCTACAGGTGCATGCTTAGTAACTGTCGTGGTGCTAGTATGCTGCGTATCTCCCGACAACATGCCCACCAGAGCAGGTGCATCCTCCATTGTGGCATGGATTGTTACTACAGCCTAGCCAGCAGTTGCCCCCAATGACGGTCCGGCTGCTGGGATTGAGCTACTTTTTCCTTGCCCAGGTTCAAAAGAAAGAGTGACATTCAAGGACCATAGCAAATCGAAATAGCACTGAAATTTCCATAGTCGACATTCCAAGGGTAACTTTGATTAACTCTGAACAATTAATTCCGGTAGAAACAATCAAAATGCTCTTTTTATTTGTACCTCATTTTTTTCTGAATTGAAGCAAACATTTTTCAGAAAGCACAAATTGCTATTACACATTATGGCAAAGCATGGTGCCATGTTGCTCACTTCAGATAAAAATGCCATCCCCATTGCTGAGAAGGGACCGAAAAGTAGCACATGATGCGATATCTAGAAGGTCAAAACTATTTAAGCATGAGCTATTCATTTTCAGAAAATCCATAGCTTAGCTATGACAAGTCAGATCTTTCGGCAAGTATGAGCGGCCATAACCACTGATCACAATAATACACTAAATAATTCTATATAATTCCCAGAGTCACTGGAAACAAGAATATTGTTTAGTTGTGAAAACAAATGGAAGCAAAAATATCATACAAATGAACTATCATTCTAATGCTATATACCTACCCAGGACCCCACCAATGAAAACAAATTCAAACTCCTACGGAAAAGTCATTTGTTGTGGTTATACCTCAACGTGATCTCAAGATAGCAGTGCAGCTCATAAATACTCTGAAAATGTTGAAAACAGCTAAGTCCTACCCGCAATACACTGAGAATTAAGTAATTTTTATGGTTTGTTTATCTTCCATAATCAAAACACCCTTGTAGTTCCTTCAAGAAAAACACCCTTGTAAAACCAAAAAAACTAACACATATCATGGAACAAGATAGAGCATCCAAGTGATATATATGAAAAGACGGCTGATTGATGACTTGATGTCCTAATAAAACTGCAGGAGCAATGACAGAATAATGAAGAGCCTTCAATTTCAAGTGCAGA
This sequence comes from Echinochloa phyllopogon, assembly GCA_033239725.1. NCBI lineage: Eukaryota > Viridiplantae > Streptophyta > Magnoliopsida > Poales > Poaceae > Echinochloa > Echinochloa phyllopogon. Next base: position 29,331,069 of record BTCW01000014.1, on the reverse strand, counting down.
AAAGTTTAAACTTGTGGGGAGTCCATTGGATCATATAAAGGGTTCGTTATTGATTTTAGGATGTCATACAGAATTGCAGACATGACATGCACATCACCAATCAGCTCAAATCTACAATAAATTTTAGATATTAGTGATCACTATTTGACACCTAGTCTTAAAAGGACTACAAATTTGAGCATCTCTCCTGCAAGTATAAAGAATAAAAACTAGACCTACGGGGGGTAAGACGCCCCCAAGTCATTTTTGCTCAGAGAAGACCTTGTCACGCAGGTCGAGAAAACTCCGAACCTATGCCCCACCCTTACACAGCGACACCGGGCCGGACCGACCTGTGTTGAACCTCGGCCTGAAATTTGCTCCCACAGAGAGTATAGAAAAACAAGAGTACTAAAAAAGACATCTATCCTCCTAGCCTATTAATCTCTTAAGTTGATGCCCCATGACACAAAAGTCACAAACCTGGTCCTGCTACCATCCCATTTTAGCAAACCAAATTGGATCCTCATCTAGGTAATGCTGAAATTAAGCACTAGGCATACCTAAGACTGATAAGATTTGCCTACTCAAGCATGAAAAAGTTGTGTTGTTTGGTTGTGTCCCCTTGACTGAGAAGAAAAGTATATGATCTTCATGTTGGCTTGTAATTTCGTCAAGCATCTTAAGGGCATGAGTCCATGGTATAAAAGAGTAAGATCTTCTAATCCATAATGCCAACTTTCTTGTCTGCAAATAGATGCCTACTCACTGAAGTGGTGATTTCAAGGTATCCTTGATAATCATAAACTTAGGCCAATCTCATTGCAAAGTATCTAGACTAGAAACTAACTGAGCCAGATGAGTTTTATAGGGATGAAACTCCTCTCACTGTAAAACAAGAGCTGAACATGGCTGCCTATCTTGGCGTACCATGGTTTCGTGTTGATTTATATAGGCACTAAGGTCCAACAGATTACAACTTGTTTGTCAAGGCTTTGGTAGGATTATTCTAACAAATTATCCCTAAATCCTCCGAGTCCTCAACCAACAATATCAACACACAGATTTACATAACAGAATATATCTATATCATCTAACAGCCTCCCTCAATCTAAACTTGTCTTTCTTTGCAAGTTGAGATTGCGTCTGAATTCTTCAAACTTCCGAACTGCTAGTGATTTAGTAAATTCATCTGCTACCTGATCACTTGATGCTATGAACCGAATTTCCAATTCCTTGTTTGCAACTCTTTCTCTGACAAAGTGAAAATCAATCTCAATGTGCTTGGATCTAGAATGAAATACTGGATTTTCTGGTAAGTATGTCGCCCCCAGATTATCACACCAAAGACAAGGCACTTGAGTTTGCACGACTCCAAGTTCTATCAACAATGACTGCACCCAAACTACTTCTGCGGTGGCATTTGCTAGTGACTTGTATTCTGCTTTTGTGCTAGACCTGGAAACAGTGGCCTGCTTTCTAGCACTCCATGAGATTATATTAGCACCAAAAAATATCGCAAAGCCTCCAGTAGACCATTGATCATCAATACTACCTGCCCAGTCAGCATCTAAAAAAGCACTGACCAGAGTAGAGTTTGATCTTTGAATTTTCAGTCCCAAATGAACAGTATAACAGACATATCTTAAGATCCGCTTCACTGCTGTCAAGTGAACAGAAGTAGGTGCATAGGGGCGGAGCTGGGCCTAAGGCCACCCAGGCCATGGCCTTAGGCGTGGCCCAAAAAACTTCTTATACCTATGTAATGTTCTTGGGCCCAGATTACAATTTGGCCCATTAAGCCGGCCTCCTTCTCTTCCCTTCCTCCAGCCCAACAGCCGCCCGCACACAGCACTCGCGCTCCTCTCCGACTCGTCTCCCCCAGCGGCGGCGCGGCGCAGTGCCGAAACCTAGCTCGGGCCTCGACGGCGGGCTGCGCGGCGGCCGGCGGCGCAGCAAGCCAGCAAGGCCAGGGCGGGCGGTGCCGCGGTGGGCGGCAGCACGGCACCAGGCCGGGGTGGCGGGGCGCGCAGGCGCAGCCGCGCAGCAGTGGCAGCACGGCAGCCGGGCTGCCGAGCAGTGGCAGCACGGCAGCGCGCCAGCGCGGGCAGCCGAGCAGTGGCTCGGTGCCTGGGTGGCTCGGTGGTTCCCCTCCGGCCCTCCCACTGCTCCCTTCAAGGCTTCAAATAAATCGGTCAGTGTAGGGTCAGTGTAGTGTAGAAATTGGAATTTCTATTCCCCAATGGCTCAATCCACATGAGGCCGGATAGTATAGTGTAGAACTGATATTATTTATCTACTGATTTGTAGATTGTGATTTGCATTCCCTAATAGTCCAATACTCAACTGGTGTCAATGAATAAGAGGAGTAGGACACAGCAGACACAGGGGATCCTAACTTTGCAAATTGTAATGACATTGGTGATCTTTCTATCAAGATGGTCAAGACTGAGATGAACAAAGACTATACATTTGTTTACCGCCTTGTTGAGTTAGCCTTAATTTTGCCGGTTGCAACTGCCACGGTTGAAAGAATTTTCTCAGCTATGAAAATCATCAAGACAGAGTTGAGGAATAAGATGGGGAATGATTGGTTGAATCATAGGATGATATGCTATATTGAGCGAGAGATTTTTGCAAGCATTAAAGATGATGATATTCTGTACCATTGGCAAGATTTGAATAATCGGGTGCAAAAGTTGCCACCTCGTGGCTCTAATCCAAGTGGTATGTTTCATATCCAATTGTCATTTTTCTGCTATTCAATCATGTGTTGCATATTTCTTATCCAATTCATTAAAAATTTACTTGTTTGGTTGTTTCCATGTGTAGGTTCGGGTGTCCCTCCTTCTGTGATATCTGTGATATGCGGGGAATCGACGATGAATCAGACCGACACTAGTTAGGTAATTATTTTATCAAGTTAATTGTGATGTATTGGTCTAAATCGTGCATTTTAATCACTTCTATCGATATATGAACTATCGCTATTATGTGTACTACACTAATATTGAGTGATATAAACATTTACTAAGTGGCCTTAGGCGTCAAAATCCGCCAGCTTCGCCACTGTAGGTGCATGTAAGAACTGGTAAACTTAATTAACAGAGAAGGCAAGATCCGGTCTAGTGAGAGTAAGGTATTGCAGTGCGCCCACAATACTACACTACCTTGTACTATCATCAGCTCCTAATTGATCACCTTCAAACTTAGAGAGTTTCTCTGACGTGGACAAGGGAGTAGTAGAAGGCTTCCAGTTTGTCATACCTGCTCGAGCCAAAATATCACGAGCATATTTCTCTTGAGTAAGCAATATTCCATCCTTGATCTTCTTTACTTCGATTCCCAAGAAATAATGTATGTCTCCCTGATCTTTCATCGTGAAATCCCTTCTTAGATCTTGTAATAGAGCCACAATTGCTTCATGAGAGGAGCCGGTTACTATTATGTTATCCACATATATAAGCATAAAAATAATTGTGCTTCCTTTCCTATAAATAAACAAAGAGGTGTCTGACATAGAAGTGCTGAAGCCAAGCTGAATCAACTTGGAGCTGAGTCGGGAGTACCATGCCCTTGGTGCTTGCTTCAGCCCATAGATTGCTTTGTCAAGTTTGCAAACATGATCAGGAGCATTAGCATCTTCGAACTCATGTGGTTGTTGAATGTAAACCTCTTCTTCCAGAACACCGTGTAGAAACGCATTCTGTACATCTAGCTGCTTCAAACACCATTATTTTGAAATTGCAACTGACAATACTAATCTGATAGTTGCAATTTTGACAACAGGGCTAAAAGTATCTTCGTAATCTATGGGTTGTTTAAAACCTTTGGCTACTAACCTTGCTTTGTAGCGGTCCACATAACCATCTGCATGCTTCTTGATTTTATAAACCCACTTGCAATCAATTAAATTTTTACCTGCAGTAGGAGCAACCAAGTGCCACGTTTGATTTTTCTTGAGAGCATCATATTCTTGCTTCATAGCTTCATTCCATTGTGGATCATCGAGAGCTTCTTCCAAGCTATCAGGTTCTCTCGTGGCACACAAATTTCCCTACCATATTGTACCATCAGTAAACCGCCGAGCTTCACTATCCCATGTTGCAAACGTGTTCTTGGCGGGCAAGGCACTGGTGGTGCAGGTGGAGGTGAAGGAGACGAAGATGGTGACATAGGTGACACAATATGATCTTCTGGCGAAGTGGTCGCAGGGGATCCAGTAGGCTGTGTAGAAGATCCCCCCGCAGCCGGTGGAGAACGTGTGGCCGGTGAGGAGCTGCCAGGTGGCGAATAGTGATTAGCTCCTGGTGATGAGGGAGAAGCTGCAAGCGTTGGCATAGGCGGATCCGCTGTCGAATCCACATGACTTTCCGTGCCGCTGTTGTCGTCATATGCGGCATGTATTGCATGTGGAGAAGGTCCGTTTGAGCTCGGATGCAAACCAAATTGGCTCGAATTTCTTTCTGGATCATCCTATGAACATGTAGGCTACACATAAGAGGACTCATCAGATACATGAGGGTTAGCAAAAATTGAGTCATCACAGTTTACATCCCCGCTATTGCGTAAGTGTTCAGGTAGAAGAAGAATCTGTTTGCGCAAAAGAGCTCCAGCATTGGGATGGAGAGACTCAAAAGGGAAAACTGACTCGTCGAACACCACATCTGATGAGGACATCACTCCTATGGACACTCACAACAATCCTCCATTGATCGTTCAAGGTTCAGTCACTAGAGCTCGCGCGCAATAATTGAATTTAGAGGTGAGCTCGTTCCTAAGTACTTCTCTATGTGATTATTAGAATAGATTGCTACCTAATGATTATATTGTAATTAGGAACCATGGAGAGGACCAGAGGATATTTGGAGAAGGGCTTCAAGGTGGAGAGGACCAGCAAGGGCGTGCAAGTCGAGATAGAGGCCCAAATCAACTCGACTTCGAGCCCACCTCGGAGTTCAGGAGCAGTCAGAGCTAAATCAGACGTCCAGGTCGCATACGGGCTCGGATTTGGACGTTCTTTATATGCTTGGAAAACTAAGAATATATTCTTTGAAATGGCACTGGTCTCATATCAAAATGCGTCCGAAGTCATTGGGAATTGGTGAAACAAGTTAACGTTCAGAATCTATTTCGGTGTTACGTCGTCGTATTTTGGCCTTTGGGCCGTGTATCGTGTTGAGCCCAATAGGGGCGCATCCAGGGGGTCAACCACGACCCTAGACTCCTTAAAACAGTAGCCGCCACCCAGGTTAGGGTTTGGGGGTTTTTCTTAGATCAATTCTGTTAAGAACAGTGTCGCCGCTCGTCGGTTTGTGAGACCCCAACTTCGTGAGTTTAACCATACATCTGCAATTGTGTTGCAATCTATCTCATTCTTGCTTGTGTTCTTCGATTCGCTGGCAAAGATTAGCCTTCTGTGTGAGGTCAACCTGCAACGCCGGTTGATAACCTGAGGAGATGTGGTGCTGCGATTGCGGGGTTCGGAACGTGTTGTTCGGAAGCCGAATCGATTTGAGTCACGACTCTACCAAATGGAGAGTTATCAGAACCTTTCGGAAGATCGGGAAACCCTAGTTCCCATCAAGTGGTATTCAGAGACAGGTTTACCGTCAGGTTCGTCCTTTCGCCTTCGTCCTATAGTCCAGAAAATAGCCCTAAAAAATTTTCCATTGTCCTAGTACCATTTTAGCCTTTGCAATTTCATTTCAAATTCGCTTTGTTGAGTTTGTGTCAGTGGTCGAGTATTGTCGCTGGTATTAGGTCGTGTTCATCGTCGTAGTTCAATCGCCCGTTACTGTGAATTGTTTGTTTCCGCCGCTATCCCATCCACCATTACCAAATTACAAGTCGTGCCATCGCATAACTCAACTTGCCCTCGCTATCCGCCTTGCGTGAACTCCTGCTATGCAAGCCCTAGATAGGTTGCGAGCCGCCATGTGTTCATCGCCTTGCATCGCAGCCCTTCTTGGTTCATCTTGCATACCCGAGTTGTGCCTCCCGAAAACCATAACTTGAGGTACCTTCCATAAAAGAGGCATAACTTTTAGCTCGGCCTGTTTGGTCGAGTCAAAAAATTCAAAAAAATCGGGAAGATAAAGAAAAAAATTGATCAACTTGTTTTTCAGTTTTTCAGGAAATGTTCCTAATTTTTTGTAGACGGCATCCTAGCTCCAAAAAAGTTGCAAATTTGTGTGGTTGGAGCTTTTGATATCCCCGTTCAGAGAAAATATAAAAAAATAGTTGAAAAAATAAAAAGTTCGTGATTCCTACTAGTCCTGAGGAAATTGCAGAAAAGATTAAAAACAATTGCATAGAGTGTTGTTTTGTTTGTTCTGTGAACTTTATCCATCGTTTCTTGTTCTAACTTGTTGTGCTACACCTAGGACACGTCCGAGCCAGCAATTGTAACTTGCACATTGGATACTTATTAAACTTTGCTATTCTGCACTCCTTACTTGCTACTCCTTGCTACATATTGTGCCTTCCCAAAGCTCCACATACACCTTCTGGACGGCACTGGTTTTTGACCCTTGCAATCGCAGACTACACGCCTTACATGTATCCTTTGCCTTGCTTGTTGGTAAGAACCTTGCAAGAGCTTGGTAAGACGCTTCCTTTGCTGTGTTGAGAGCACGTAGTCGGATTATTATGGATAACCTTCACCGTGTGTTCTTGTTTTGGTGATTTTTGATGGCAGGAGATGATGCACCGAAAGCTCTCGCAGATTTCAATGAATGTGTTAGTCGAGAAGAGCTAGAAGCTGCTCGTGACAAGATGGAAGAAACAATCAACAAGGTTGCCACTAACGCACTCATCGCTATGAAGCTTGGCACCATTTTAGAGAGGGTGGACCGACGGGTGTCCGAGCTTACCGACAGGGTTGCTGTAGTGGAGGCGCGTCCATAGCCACAGCCACAACAGCCACCACCTCCACATTTTCCAGATGACGCGGTGTTTGATGACAATGGTAATTATGATGAAGCAGCTACCAGAAACACACGACTACAACGTCGTCTTCGCCAGAACAGGGTAGGTATGGGTGGCGCTCACCAAGGTAATAACAATCGTGATGACCCTTATGCTAAGATTAAGTTTACAATTCCATCTTTTTTGGGTCATTATGATGTTGAGGGTTACCTTGATTGGGAGATGACAGTAGAACAAAAATTTTCTGCCCACCTTGTACCAGAAGAACATCAAGTTAGACAAGCCACTAGTGAGTTTAAGGACTTTGCTATTATTTGGTGGACTGGTCTAGATGGCGATGGTAGAGCACCTACGTCTTGGAATGAGCTTAAGGTGGCTATGCGTGATCGTTTTGTTCCTCCTTCATATCATAGAGATTTACGTAAGAAATTGCAGCGTTTAGAACAGGAAAACCTTGTGTGCATGATTACTATGGTGCTTTGCAAAAAGGCATAATGCGTTGTGGTATTGTAGAAGGGCCTGAGGATTCTATCTGTCATTTTTATTCAGGCTTGAGGCGTGATATTCAGGATATAGTTGATTATAATGACTTTAACACTGTCGACCAGTTGTTTCGATATGCTATGCTTGCAGAAAAGGAGATTCAGGGCCGTGAACACCAGGTCAAGAACAAGGTGGGAAGCACCTCCAACACGCCATGTACTATGCCATTTTCGGGGCTGCCCAAGCCAACTTCTTTACGAGCACCCCCACCAGCGAGCAAGCGATCCACACCTTCGACAGCTGCTGCAGCATCACTGCCACCACTATCTTCTACACGTTCTTTGAATTTAGGTAAAAATACTTTGCAGGAGGGCAACAAGAGTACCACCTCGACACCACGCACTTCCAACATTCAGTGACACCGTTGCCATGGCCTTGGCCACGTGCAGAAGGATTGCCCTAGTCAGCGGGCATACATTGCTACAGAAGATGGATACATAAGCACCTCCGACGTTGAAGATGATGAGGCAAATGATATTGATGAGGATCATGGCGTTGCATTTGGTAGTGAGGACACGACGGCCTTTAGAAACATCATTGTGCAATGAGTACTCATCGCACAAGTACAGCAACCTGAGAAGATCCAATGCCATAACTTGTTCCAAATTTTTTTCATCATCAACAACCGTCGCACGCGTGTCATCATTGATGGAGGTAGTTGCAATAATTTGGTGAGTTCTGATTTGGTCAAGAAGCTTGGCTTGGCCACACGCCCTCATCCTCATCCATATGGTATTTAGTGGTTTAGTGATACGGGGAAAGCTAAGGTAACATAAACCTGTAGAGTTTCTTTTTCCATTGGTACCTATGCTGATTCTGTTGACTGTGATGTCGTACCTATGGACGCTTGTTCTCTTTTATCGGGACATCCTTGGGAATTTGATAATGATGTTATACACCATGGAAAAAGTAATAAATACACTTTCATACATAAAGGACAGAAATTTTCTTTGCTACCTATGACACCTGCTGAAATTGTACAAGGTGATAAAGAACGAGCTGCTAGTTTGCATGATAAGGAATCTGAAAATCAGCAAGTTGCTAAATCTATTTACCCGTCTAAAAAGGATAAGTCTGCACCAACTTCTGAGGTCAAGGGAATTAAATTAAAGGGGGGAGTTATGCTCGCAATGAAATCTGAACCTGCTGAACTTTCTGATGATGATATGTGCTATGCTTTGGTATGCAAACGAGCTTTATTTTCGCTTGATGATATTGCTAGCTCCTTGCCTCCTGTTGTCACTAACATTTTGCAGGAGTGTGAGGACGTTTTTCCAGCTGAGTTACCACCGGGACTTTCACCTTTGAGAGGGATAGAGCATCAAATTGACTTGATTCCCGGAGCCACATTGCCGAACCGTGCTGCTTATCGCAGCAATCCCGAGGAGACTAAGGAGATTCAGCGACAAGTCCAAGAACTGTCGGACCGAGGGTATGTACGTGAAAGCCTTAGTCCTTGTGCTGTTCCTGTGCTTTTGGTTCCCAAGAAAGATGGTACTTGGCGTATGTGTGTTGATTATTGAGCTATCAATAATATTACCATTCGATATCGTCATCCTATTCCTAGGCTAGATGACATGCTTGATGAGTTGTGTGGTGCTATAATTTTCACAAAGATAGACTTGCGTGGTGGTTACCACCAAATAAGAATGAAACTTAGAGATGAATGCAAAGCAGCTTTTAAAACCAAATTCGGGTTATATGAGTGGTTAGTTATGCCTTTTGGTTTAACCAATGCACCTGGTACTTTCATGCAATTGATGAATAAGGTTTTTAGGACTTTTATTGGGCGATTTGTGGTGGTTTATTTTGATGATATATTATTTTCAGCAAGTCTTTGGATGAACAAATGGAACACTTACGTGCTGTTTTTGATGCTTTGAGAGATGCACGTTTGTTTGCTAATCTTGATAAGTGCATCTTTTGCACCGATAGAGTTTCTTTCCTTGGCTATGTTGTTACTCCATAGGGAATTGAGGTGCATGTGATGAAAATTGAGGCCATTGAGAGCTGGCCGTTGCCCCAAACCATCACACATGTACGGAGTTTTCTTGGTCTTGCAGGTTTCTATCGCCGCTTCATCAAAGATTTCAGCACCATTACTGCGCCATTGCACGAGTTGACGAAGAAAGGTGTGGTGTTTCATTGGGGAAAAGCACAAGAGGAGTCCTTTGCAACTTTGAAGTACAAGCTTACGCACGCGCAATTGCTGCAACTTCCAAACTTTGGTAAGACTTTTGAGTTAGAGTGTGATGCCAGTGGAGTTGGCATTGGAGGTGTTTTGATGCAAGATGGTAAACCCGTTGCATATTTTAGTGAAAAGTGGCATGGTCCAGTTCTGAATTATTCTACGTATGATAAGGAATTGTATGCACTTGTATGTTCTTTAGAAACGTCACGTCATTATTTGTGGCCTAGAGAATTTATTGTTCATTCTGATCATGAATCGCTGAAGTATCTTCGCTCTCAAAATAATCTGAATTATAGACATGCTTAGTGGGTTGAATTTATTGAAACTTTTCCTTATGTTGTCAAACACAAGAAGGGGAAGGATAATGTGATTGCTGATGCTTTGTCTAGACGATATACTTTGTTGTCCCAACTTGATTGTCGGATTTTAGGACTTGAATCGATAAAAGAACAATATGTGCTTGACCCTGATTTTAAATATGTGTTGCTGAATTTTAGAGAGGGACGTGCATGGAACAAATTTGTGGTTAATGATGGGTTCTTGTTTAGAGCTAACCGCCTATGCATTCCAGTTGGTTCCGTTCGTCTTTTATTGTTACAGGAAGCTCATGGAGGAGGGTTGATGGGACATTTTGGTGCTAAGAAGACTGCGGATGTTTTGGCCTCGCATTTTATTGGCCTCATATGAAGAGAGATGTCGAGAGGTTTGTTTCTCGCTGCTCCACATGTCAAAAAGCTGAGTCTCGCTTGAATCCACATGGGTTATACATGCCTCTTCCAGTTCCTTCTACTCCTTGGGCAGATATTTCTATGGACTTTGCTTTGGGATTGCCTAGGATTAAGAGGGGGAGTAATAGCATATTGTTGTGGTGGATCGTTTTTCTAAGATGGCACACTTTATACCATGTCATAAGAGTGATGTTCGTTTGCATGGTATGTCATCTACACTTTATACATATTGCTGACCTCTTTTTCAAAGAGATTGTTCGTTTGCATGGTATGTCGTCTACTATTGTTTCATATCGCGATGCTAAATTCTTGAGTCATTTTTTGTGGACTCTGTGGAACAAGTTGGGTACAAAATTGTTGTTTTCTACTACTTGTCATCCACAAACTGATAGACAAACAGAGGTCGTGAACCATACTTTGGGTACTATGTTGAGAGCTATTTTGAAGAAAAATTTTAGGATGTGGGAAGAATGTTTGCCTCATGTCGAGTTTGCATATAATCGACCAACACATTCTACCACCAAGGTAAGTCCTTTTCAGGTAGTGTATGGTTTCAACCCTCGTGCTCCTATTGATATTAGTGAAAGGATTCATAATGATGCCAAGGAACGTGCTGAATTTATTTTGTAAATGCATGAAACAACTAAGCATAACATTAAAAAGATGAACGAAAAGTATAGAATTGCTGGTAGTAAAGGTAGGACAGAAGTAAAGCTTGAATCGGGTGATTTAGTATGGTTGCATTTGAGAAAACAAATATTTCTAGATTTGAGAAAGTCTAAGTTGATGCCAAGAGCTGATGGTCCATTTAAAATACTTGAAAAGATTAATGATAATGCATATAAGCTTTGGTTGCCTCCCGAGTTTGGGGTTAGTCCCACCTTTAACGTTTCAGATTTGAGGCCGTACTTGGGAGAAGATGATGAGCTTGAGTCGAGGATGACTTCAATTCAAGAGGGGAAGGATGATGAGGACATCACTCCTATGGATACTCACAACAATCCTCCATTGATCGTTCAAGGTTCAATCACTAGAGCTCGCGCGCGACAATTGAATTTAGAGGTGAGCTCGTTCCTAAGTACTTCTCTATGTGATTATGAGAATAGATTGCTACCTAATGATTATATTGTAATTAGGAACCATGGAGAGGACCAGAGGATATTTGGAGAAGGGCTTCAAGGTGGAGAGGACCAGCAAGGGCATGCAAGTCGAGATAGAGGCCCAAATCAACTCGACTTCGAGCCCACCTCGGAGTTCAGGAGCAGTCAGAGCTAAATCAGACGCCCAGGTCGCATACGGGCTTGGATTTGGACGTTCTTTATATGCTTGGAAATCTAAGAAGATAATCTTTGAAATGGCACTGGTCTCATATCAAAATGCGTCCGAAGTCATCGGGAATCGATGAAACAAGTGAACATTCAGAATCTATTTCGGTGGTGTGTCGCCGTATTTTGGCCTTTGGGCCGTGTATCGTGTTGAGCCCAATAGGGGCGTGTCTAGGGGGTCGACCATGACCCTAGACTCCTTAAAACAGTAGCCACCGCCCATGTTAGGGTTTGGCAGTTTTGCTTATATCAATTCTGTCAAGAACAGTGTCGCCGCTCGCCGAGTTGTGAGACCCCAACTTCATGAGTTTAACCATACATCTGCAATTGTGTTGCAATCTTTCTCATTCTTGCTTGTGTTATTCGATTAGCAGGCAAATATTAGCCTTCTGCGCGAGGTCAACCGTGCAACGCAGGTTGATAACCTGAGGAGGCGTGGTGCTGCAATTGTAGGGTTCGGAATGTGTTGTTCGGAAGCTGGATCGATTGAAGTCACAACTCCTCCAAATCGAGAGTTATCAGAACCTTTCGGAAGATCGGAAAACCCTAGTTCCCATCAACATCTCGAGAGACATAAACTTGTCATGTAGAGGTCTCTAAGCACTTGAATCCTTTGTGCAGAGAGCTATAACCGAGAAAGACACACTGGATAGAGAGAAAAGCAAGCTAGTCTCTCTACAGGAGTTTCAAAGTCTATCATTTTACTGGGCAACAGGTTTATGAGGTATGTGGCCCTGAGGAATGCCTCATCTCAGAATTTCAGAAGCATGGAAGCGTTGGCAAGGAGGGAAAGACCGACCTCAACAATGTGATAATGCTTTCGCTCTGCTGATCCATTTTGTTGATGTGCATGGGGATAGGAAACTTGATGGGCAATTCCTATTCGTTGGAAAAGATAATTCAACTTTTCATACTCTCCCCCCAATCGGTTTGCATTGCTATGATTTTCTTGTTAAATTTGCGTTCCACGAAATTTTGGAACACCTAAAAGACATCAGATTTTTTCTTCAAGAGATATATCCATGTGTATTTGCTATAGTCATCGATAAAGCTCACATAATATGTGTGTCGCCCTACAGACATAGGTGTTGGACCCCAGACATCAGAAAAAAAAAGTTCAAGAGGCGCATTTGACACACTGGAAGATTTTGAATAGGGTAACTGATGACTTTTAGCCTTTTGACAGGAATCACATATTGAATCAGTATCTTTATTGCTCACACACGGAAGATCTCTAAGAATTTGTTTAACAATGCGAAAAGTGGGATGACCTAAGCGACTATGCCATCTGGATGATGATGGTTTATTGACTCCAATGACTTGTTTGGATGAGCTTGAGGGGGACGATTGTGGCACTAGAGGCTAGAGGCCTCCTTGGCATCTACCATGATGGAGTGTTTGTTTCGTTGCTCGTACCTTTACAAGAAAGAAATTTGGGTGAAATTCAAGATATGCATCATTGTCAGAGGCTAGTCGATGAACTGAAACAAGATTCTTGTTTGCACTCGGAACATGGATGATGTTATTCAGATGCAAGGTTCTGCTAGGGGTTTGTAAAACTAAATGACCAATATCGCTAATCCTCGTACCTGGCCCGCTGGCAGTGTAGACTTGGTCATGCCCGTTGTACTTGTCACGGACGGTGAGCTTCTCAAGCTCGCTGGTGATGTGGTAAGTGGCTCCGCTATCCGCATACCAATTGGTGTCAACACCATAGACTGCAGATGCAGAGTTGGCAGTCTTGTTCCCTTGTTGCTGGTAGTCTTCATTGTACCTATGCCAACAATCCACTGCCGTGTGGTTGGGCTTTCCGCAAATCTAGTAGCCAGGTTTGTCGGAGGCGCCTTGATCACCGTGACGAGGTTGATTATTGCCATGATCACCATCGCCACAGCCACCTCGCCCGCGGCCACAGTTGTCACCACGGCCACGGTTCCCTCCACGATCACGAGATGAAGGACATTTCATACATTTTAAAGTAGAGTGCAACCAAAAAATAAGAGTGGCACTTTGGCTGGTGGTTATGCTGCCCGCTCGTCTTGGAGGCCATCCTTGTCCTTACAGGATTAGGCAACAGTTTCATATAAACTATAAGTGTGATTACGAAGGTTCGTGTGAGTACGTGGTCGATTCTTCAGTAACACGTTGGCCTTTTCCCACCTTTTCTTTAGAATAAAAACAGCGAATTTCTGGTAGATAGAAGTGAACCCAAACTGAATTCGTAGCGTGTGCACTTCGCGCGGGACCAGAATTTAATGTCAATTCCTGAAATTTCTCCACGTCATCATGGGAGCGGAACGGGTGTGGTAGGGACAACATTGTGAGAGCATCATAGGGGAGCGATGGAGCTGTTAGAATAACCACGCCATGGTTGTGTACCATACATGTGCGTCGCATCATGTGAATTGATTTTTTTCTAGTTTGTACACACGGGCTAGCTGCAAGTGTTCATGTGCGTTCATGCACGAGTGTGTGTAGGTTAGTTGTGTCGTCAGTCATGTTTGTTAGGTAGTTAGGAGGCGTAGGTGTGTGTGGCACCAATTTTCAAGGAGGAAGTCACGTCGTCCAGGCGAGCATGTGACCATGGCGACGTCGAGCGCATCCTACAGGTCATGGCGCAACGGTCAGCATGGAGCATGGTTTTAAATCTCCTGCTAACCCATTTAGCAGCAGTACTCTACAGAGGCTAGAAACGCTACCACGGGCTATAGTGTAGGCTAACCCATTTAGCGGTTTCGTAATACATGTTAGTGAAATCCGTGAATTATATGCATACAAAACATAGAATCAGTCTATCTTGGATCTGTTCATCCATTGTCCAGGCTCGAGGGAGGGTGGCCGTCGTCTGTCTGGCCGGACCGCCGCGTCACTATTACATACGCTCGTTTTCGGCTTGCTCTAGTTTTGGCCCATGAGATTTTGAGAAGATCACACTAATTGTGGACCGACTACACTACCTAGCGAGCGCTAAATTGATCCTTATTAGAGGTTTTAGCGTGCTAAAAGCCGATATTAGCACCAAAGATCGGTTAGCGTCAAAAAGTGAATATCCTAGCGCCAACTCTCCGTAGCAGCAATATTCGGCTATAGCTGACGCTATAGACGGAGATTTAGAACCTTGGTATGGAAGCTAGCTCTTATTGTGTCCCCGGCCTACAAGAGGCCCCCTGTACCCCCTCCATTCTCATTGCCAAGTCCAGTGAAATAAAGCTGCCAAGATACAGGCCGTAATGGCGGCTGCGGCGTTCGTCGCCGGAAAACCCACTGAGCAATTTTCATCTTCTTCCTCGCGTCGCCGTCATGAGCGAGAGAGTGAGCGAGCATTCCTAGGCGAAGCTAACAGGGCAAGATCGTGGGATCCCGGAGGACGGAGCAATGGTTTGACGAGACCGTGGGAGTGCGGAGGTGGGGAGCGGCATTTTTTCCTTTTTTATAGAAAAATGCTGTCGCGGGAAAATTAGGACGACGATGGTGCTTACAGACTAATGACGAAAACGCTGTCGCATGGAAATTAGGATGACGATGGTGCATACATACTAATGACAGACCATGGATGTGCTTGGCCACTTGTTTACAAAAGCTTAAGAGGAAGGGCTGCTGCAGCCCCTCATCTAGAGTACTACAACATCGGATCTCCATCTATGCCGATGATGTAGTCATCTTCCTCAGGCCTGAAACTCTAGATATAGACATTACCATATATATCCTTCAACTCTTTGGTGCATCAGGGCTGAAAACAAACATGCAGAAGAGAAACATTTTTCCTATCCAGTGTAGCGAGCTGATCGTTGCCACTATACAGGATCATCTCCCTTGTGAAGTACTGGAGTTACCATGCAAGTATCTTGGAGTGCCACTTTCAGTGAGAAAACTATCAAGATCAGAAATACAATTCATCATTGATAGAATTGCTGACCGGTTGCTAGGTTGGAAGGTTGACCCCTTGAACAAGGCCGGTAGGAAACCTCTTGTGCAATTTATCCTTACTGCCATGGTAGTTTATTTGGCCATGGCAGTCGAACTTCCTCATTGGGCTCTAAAAGAAATTGATAAAATTAGAAGAAGGCTTCTATGGAGAGGAAGAAAGGAAATCAACGGGGGCTATTGTCTAGTTGCTTGGCCAAAAGTATGTCGTCCCCGTCAACTTAGTGGACTAGGCATTGTAGACCTTCAGAGACTGAGATGGGCACTTAGGATGCGCTAGCTATGGTTGAAAAAAACCGAACCAGACCGCCCTTGGTCCTCCTTTCAGGTATGTGTCCACCCTGATGTCAGTTATTTCTTCTCTATGGCAATTTATCTGAAAATTGAGAATGGTGCTCAAACCCTTTTTTGGACTGACTGGTGGGGTCCATAGACAAAGAAGTGAGCACCTTGTGCCTCAAGTTTTTGCCCTGGTTCAGAAGAGAAGACACGACAAAAGAACAGTTTTGGAAGCATTCATAGATAACACTTGTGATGAGGACATGACATACATGCATACGACCATGCTTGGAGAATGGCATGGAGTTGGAGGAGACCAACAAGGGTTTTCAAGCTAAGAAGGAGGCTCGAAGCTTATCCGGTTCGAGACGCCCAGGTGGATGCCCAAAACAAATCAAGTTCGAGTCCACTTCGGAGTCCAGGAGAAGCACACACTAAATTCATCGTCCAGGTTGCATACGGGCTCGGTTTTTGACATTCTACATGTGCATGAAAATCTAAGGAGATAAGTTTTCCAATGGCACTGATCCCATATCAAAATTCCTTCTGAGTCAACGGGAATCGCGAAAACAATATAACATTCAGAATCTGTCAGGGTGATGTGCCATCGTATTTTGGGCCATTGGGCCATGTATTGTGTTAGAGCCCATAAGTGGGCGTCCCCTCCAACCCTAGCACGTCCCTTTAGGCTATATAAACTTAGTAGCCGCCGCCTTTGAGACTTGGGTTTTGCTTAGATTAATCTATCGAGAACAGTTTCGCCGTCATTCGGTTTGTAGAACCCCAACTATCATGCTTAATCATTCATCTGCAGTTTGTCACTCCATTGAGCTGGGTTCTTTCGAGTTCTTGCTTGTGTTCTTTGTTTCGTAGGCAGCGATTAGCCTTCTTGGAGAGGTAAATTGGGTTGTGACACGGTTGATAACCACAGGAGTCGTGGTACTAAGATTGCAGGGTTCGAGTTGCTGACTTGAAGCCGGATCGGTATGTTGCATTCTGCCCAAAACGAGTTACCCTTCACCTGACGGAAGATTGGGCCACCCTAGTCCCCGTCAACTTGGGTAGTCATTCTGGGAGCTCTAACTGTGGGAGTCCTCACTGATTTTCTCAAGCTCTGGGATCTAGTAACATTGATAGCATTGCAGCCGGGGGTACAAGATAAACACATATGGAGATTCAGTGCCTCGGGTAACTATACAGCTAAATCAGCTTACAATGGTTTCTTTCAAGGCTCCATTAGTTTCAATCCATGGCAGTGCATATGGAAATCTTAGGCACCAAACAAATGTCGTTTCTTCATGTGGTTGGTTGCCCACAACAAATGTTGGACGGCATACCGTCTAGCCCGGTGAGGATTACAACATCTCAATCTTTGCCCTCTGTGTGATAAGGAGAAGGAAACCTTAAACCATTTACTGACTGCTTGTGTTTTCGCTAGACAATTTTGGTTCGAGCTATCACAGAAGGTTGGCTTGCAGGCACTAGCCCTTAGCGGGGATGAGATATGTTTTGGATTGGTGGACCCGGTCGAACAATAAAACTAATGATCAAGAAAGGCAAGGCCTACCATGTGCTCGGGAGCCTGCGCTCGTGCCGCCACGGGCGCCCGAGAGGGTGCCACGAACTGCATCGCCCCCGGCCAGACACCGGCGCTGCGCCATGGGCCGTGATGCCCCATGCCGTGCCAGTAGAAGAGAGGAGAGAGATGAATAGAAAAAGGAAAAAATGGATTGATTCAATGACGAGTGGGTCCCATATGCCAGGGAAGATGGAAAGGGGAAACGAGAAAGGAGATCTACTGGAGCACCTCTTCCCAATACTCTGAAAATCTGAAAGGAAATTCTCCTATAGCAAAAAAAAAGAAAAAGGAGAAAGTGGATCTGTTGGAGTTGCTCTAACTCCATCATCATCATAGGAGTTTGGTCCATTTGGAACCATCAAAACATATGTGTATTTGATGGGATCTCGCGCCAAATGTAGCAAGTCTTCTTGATGAAACCTTTCGAGGAAATGAAGCTTTGAGGCACAGCTGGTGCCAAAGGCATTAAACTGACAAGCCAAGTGCTGACGCGTGGTTACGCCCCTGGTAGGGTTTCTGTACCACTTTCTTTTCATCTTTTTAATATAATATACGCAGATCTTCTGCGTGTTCGAGAAAAAAAATGACGGGCAATGAAATCGACAGAACGGGGAACTATATTTTAGATAGATATATAGGAGACTTCCGCAGCAATCCAAACTCAAGTAAAACTCTGTTTTTCCTTAAACTTCTCCAGCAATCTAAACTAAGTAGAACTCTGGGAAGATGTGTGGTCACATAAAAAACCAACATGGAAGGAGGAATGAGTAACAAGACATTGACCACAAGGACTCAAGGAGACAAATCTAATTAACGAAGTATTGCATTCAGATCAAGGTACAAATCATGACAGTGCTGATCGGGCGCTATCGTCGTTCAGTACCACCTTTGTTCTACCCTCAACACCGGTAGGGCAACCCCAATGACAAACTGTGTAAAGTTGGGGTTCAGTTCACTGAAGGGCAAGATTCAAGCATCAGCACCAAAACGAAATATGAGAGGTATCAGAAAGGTAAAGAATTGAACAATACTTATACACCTCAGACATCCATAAGTTACAATGTGACAAGCAAATTAAGCATCGTCGTGTCTTGCTTCCATGAGGAAGATTATCCCTGACTAGCCAATGACTCGATCAGAAGCTGGTAACCCTCAGGCACCCTGCTCTGAGTTTTTACAGATGCAGTTAGGGGAGGGATGTCTGCCCGTACATCTAGGAAAGTAGAGACCTTGAGCAGCAAATGGAAGTCCGAGATCCGCCTCACAAATGTCAGGTGCTTTGTCCTGTCCAAGTGACTTCTCAGTGCACTCATTCCTACATGACTGCCACGGTTCTCTATAGGAAAGCCTACTGAAAGTGGACCCTGCATACACCAAGCAAACTAAGGTTAGAACATTTTAAATATATAAAAAGAAATTTCTAATCAGCTATTAATGAAAAGATTACGATTTCCTCCATGCCTACACCAAACTATGAAATGAGACTACAGCCAACTCAGTATAGTAAAAAATGGACATCCAATGAAGCTAGAAGGTTTTAATATATCGAGGGCATAATCAATCATATTATGGAAATCTCAATTATTGTAACTCCCAAAAAAAAACTCAATCAACAAGCAATGAAACAGGTGATGAGATATACAATTAATCAATAGAACCCTCAGGAACCAACACTGCTACCATGCATATGTAGCACACTTGCAGTTATTCAGTTTGAGTGCACTGACCACAGGAACAAGGACCAATCAATATTTTCTGCTTGATCATGAGGTGCTCAATTGGAATATACAGCAATCAGCAAATCGTGTTTTCAGCTTGATTGCTGTGCCAATATTATAGTTTAAGGCTCTAACAGAAAAGAAAAAAATTAAAAAATTGTACACTTACCCAGTTTAATACTCCATCCAGTCAGCAATATATTAGTATATGACAGGCAGGATTAGCCTGCAACTAGTTGAAACTTCTAGTCGGAAACATCATATATTCCCGACCAGAGGTAGTATGATTTTTCTAACCCAAAGTTCAATGTAATTTTTCATTTTATACTATGCCAGGTAGAAGAAAAGATCTACTTTGTAGATTGTTCTACAAATAATTTGAGAAAATAAAAATCTACAAAGGAGCAGGCAAACATCGCATCTAAGTCATAATTGCAACATATGGATGGCCTTTAACCATTTCTTTGCACTGAAAGTAGAGGAAGCATGCATTGGATAAAAAATTGGAATTTTAGAGCCTTAGATCCCTTATGGTGAACATTCTGATAATAATTCTTTTAAAGGTAGGTCCATAGAATATTTGAGGAAAAGCAACTTTGGAGCCTTTGGATATTAAATTCCTTAAGATAAAGATTCCAGATTCTTTTAAAGGTAGGTAGATCCATAGAATATTTGGGAAAAAGCAAAGGACATAAGTCATAAATGTCGATTTCCTTTCCTTCAAATTCGTTTCAAATATTCTAGCAAACCCACAGTAGTCTCAGAAGTGCATGCCAAAAACAGTTGTCTTATGACAGTTAACTGATACGCTACTGGACCTTTCGCCTCGTCACACAGCCAATATTTTTTTAAGAAAAGCACACCAAATTCAAGTAAATTATAGATTCCTATGATCTATAGATTCCAAAATTATGACTCATACAACTTATATGCAGTAAACCACTACCCATATAATGAAAATTCCTTACAGGGCAAGAGTTTTTACGCTTACTTAGGTCCTGGGGCCCGTATATGTGCTCATCTAATTAAGAAAAATGCCAGAGCTCCTTTTTGTTCAAAGGAAACGATGAAACTAATCTTTGTAACCTAACCAACCCCAATTTGTGGAGCTTAGCCACTTTAAGCACATCCTCATGTCAATAATGCCGGTTAAGTCCATACATCCTTATCTAGATGTCATTCAAATCAACAATATAACGACACAAAAAAAATCTTTATAACTACTGTGTAGTAAGCTGTGTCACTTCTTCTATCTTCTATCACACATAAAGAAGGCATTCCGGTATTCACACACAAAGGCATCCTTTCCTCCACAATAGTGTGTTTTGCGTCAGGTTTCCGAACGGGAAAATTCTATGGTTTCAAGTCAAAAGTACATTGTGTGTTTTGCATCAGGTTACTGAATGGGAAATTCTACGGTTTCAATTCAAAAGTATAATAGTGTCAAATTATCCAAGGGGAACAATCCTATGGTTCATGTCAAAAATATAGTGTCAATTTACTCTTTCTAAGAAAGGATAATGTTCAACTTGTAATTCAAACTCCAAATGAGAAGCATGGGTTATTGAGCATCTGTTCCGTAGCACAAACTCATATATCCTTTTTTACACCTAAAATGTTCGATCTTTCAACCTAGGTATTTGTGCAGTTTATAATGCATGCTGTACTGATAAAAAGCTCACGAATCAACCACCTGCAACTAAAGCAGCCACCATTCCAGTCAACAAAGAAGTCCTAATATTGAACATCAACTATGTTCAGTAATTACAAGACCAGATTTAAATATCATGTGCAATTCAAGTTAATCGATGCCAAGTATTGCTACTAATTGAACAACACTGGATCGAAATAAGCTATAGATACATTCACATAATAACCTAGAGAGTCTTCTTTTTTGTGAAAAAAAAACTATATACTCAATGCAGCAGCACCTAATTATACTCGATTCCTATATATCAAAAAATATATATCCAATCATATGTTCTTATTGCCTATAAATTTCAAACTACAGAATACATAGCAAAAGTGAGTAAAGAAGTATACCTTATGATCAGAGATCTTGACAGGGACAAGAAAGAAGTCATTGTCCACCTCCATAGTATCCTTACCCCCCGCCACCACCTCCTTCCGCATCTTGGACAGGCGGGGATCATCAGTATCTCCAACCTCAGTTTCCAGTACCCCATCCTTGAAGAGTTTGACACAAATCTCACTCATCTGAAAGGCCTCAAAGTGCACATCCCCGGTACCATCCTCCCCCACCTCCAATTTCACTATGGCGGTGATCCACTCCGGGATCCCACCCTCGGCCTGCAGCTGGGCGGCCTGCACAACCTCCCTATTGGACATGGTGTACTCGCCTGTCTCGCTGGCCTTCCTCCCCACGGCCTGCGTGAACAAGAGGCCGACCCGGCGCATCCCGAGCCCCTCGGCGATGGCGTCGACGCGGGCCTCCTCGTCGGGATCCCTCATGAGGTTGAGGACGTCCTCGGAACCCTGCTGCGGGGGCTCATAGATAAAGTCGACGAAGACCTCCTTGGTCTCGGCATCGACGCGGCCGTAGAGGAAGCCCGCCCGCTTGACGGCGAACGCGAGGGACTCGGCGACGTAGAGCTGGAAGGTGTTGGCGGCGTCGCGGTCGAAGGAGGCGGCGGCGCAGAGCGCGTTCTCCTGGCGGGTGACGCGGATCTGGCGGGCGATGAGATCGTCCATGGTCATCTTCTTGCCGAAGGAGCCCGCGGCGGAGAGCGCCTTGGGCGGCGGCGGGCGGGCGGAGCGCGCGTCGGGCGGGTAGGCGAGGTAGACGAAGGCGCCGTTGGAGAGGCGGAGGGAGGCGAGGCGGGCGTCCGGATCGGCGAGGAGGGGAACGGCGGCGGATGGGCTGGGGAGGAGGAGGGCGGGGTCGAGGGAGAGGCGTTGGAGCGGGACGGGCACGGTGAGGTGCGACTCGATGAGGCGCTGCAGGTCGGCGACGGTGGCGGAGGCCGGGTCCGGGACCGTGATGCGGTCAATGCCGTCTCGGCTGCGGATGCGGAGGATCATCGCGGCGGCGGCGGCGGCGGAGGCGGCTGGGGGTTGCTGCTCGCGCTTAGCTTCGGCGATGGGTTTTGCGGGGATTCGGGGTTGTGCTGGTGCGATTTATAGGCCGAGCTGGGCGCGGGGTGCGGAATCTGTGCGCGAGGAGGAAACGGAGCAGGGTGCAGGGAGGAGGAAGCCGAGACGGCGGGGGAGAGCCGGAGATGGGTTCGGTTCGGATGAAGAGAGATTCTGGAAGGCTTCAGCGGTGGTTGCGTGTTACCAGCGTCTAGATTTATTTTTTTTTATTTTTTTTTGCCTCTTTGTGATTTGTTTCCCAAAAAGCTTGTAAAGAGACCTGGCATTTCTCGGCCAATTCCAAGTTATGAAGTGAATTATCCAAATTTCTACACATTTCTCACACATCGGATGGATTGGGCTATCTTCGCTGGTTGATCTCTAAATCCCACCTCTAAAAAAATATTCTTGTCACGTTGTCGGGACCGTAACCTCTAAATCAATTTCTTCCTCACCCCTCAACCTCTGTATCTCGGCCTTGTTTAGTTCCTAACTTGAGGAGGCTAAAATTGGCATTTTACACCGTAGCACCTGAAGCATTTCGTTTATATTTGTGAATAATTATCCAAACATTGATTAATTAGGCTCAAAATATTCGTCTCGTAAAGTACAACAAAACTGTGTAATTAGTTTTTTATTTCATCTATATTTAGTACTTCATGCATTTATCGGCATTTTGATGTGATTGAAATCTTCTTTTTTTACAGTGGATTTGGGTTAAACTTTGTGTTGACGTAAAATCCGCACCTCACGCCAAGCACACAGCAAGCCGAATTAGCTAGCTTCACACGTGGCCCGGGCTTTTGAATCCGGAAGCGTGCCAGTCAGTTTGCCTGAAAACTAACAAAGGGACAAAAACGTTTAGATCAAAACCTGGAACGTGCCGGGTGAGACCAGACAGTTCCATATTTGCGGCATTGAAGCCAATCTCGAGAGACATATAGCTACGGACAAGCTATCTGTCGTTACTCAGAATATCATTCGGCAATCGGTAGAAGCATGTAAGAATTACACTGCCGAACGCACAACATCAGCATGACGTAAGATCAGTAGAAGCATGTAAGCTATCTGTCGGCAGTTAAAGCCTCATTCGGCAATCGGCAAGGCACGCAGGGAGCGCACTGCCGAATGCGTGACGTAAGCATGACGAAAGATCGGCTTTCAACCGAATGAACATTGTAACGCATACTCATAGCCGATTAATAAGAAACAAAGCATAATAGATAAATAAAAGGGCGAAAGCATGACCATAAATCCGCAGTAAACAAGAATGCATAGGCCGAAAGCAGCACCCGTCAAGCGTGATAACGAACAAGTTAATCCACCGCATGATACGACTTGTTCGAGACTACACCACCAATCAGATTAGATTAATCCACCGCATGATACAATCTAATCGTGAAAGGCTAAAAGCATTTAGTGTTTAATGCGTACCCACGATCATGTTCACTCGTGAGAGTACTGCCGAATCCAGCTGTTCAGCCGAATCAGGGTTTGTGGCAAATAAATAGAGGGTGAGACGCTATCGCGAATTTACATTGAAACAAGAATGCATAGGCCGAAAGCAGCACCCGTCAAGCATGGCAACAAACAAGTTAATCCACCGCACGATACAACTCGTTTGAGGCCACACCACCAATCAGATTAGATCAATCCACCGCATGATACAATCTAATCGTGAAAGGCTAAAAGCATTCATTGTCCACTGCAAACCCACGAACACGTTCACTCGTGAGAGCACTGCCGAATGCGGCTGCTTAGCCGAATCGGGGTCCGCGGCGAAGGAACAAACTTAATCGATAAAGATAAATCTATCAGATCGAATCGAATTCTAATCCACCGGATGATTAGCTCTAAGACAACCCAAAAACCTGCATCTACCGCATGATACCCGGTTCTGTCAAGATCTACACGATACCAACAAGTTCGAACCCGCGACACGTGGCAACCTAGATCGGTTTCGGACTCGGCTATGAGGGGATAAGTCGTCGCATCGCGAAGTAGAGCCGATTCTAACCGACCTAGATTGGGCAAAGGAGTGTTGCATGAATTAAGCACAGAGTAAAAACGAAGCAACACGGGGTAACTTAATGAATCTGTTAGATCTTGCCGAAATCTAACAGAGCCGATAACTTGGTCCATACTAGATCTTAGCCCACCGCATGGCTCATGACCTAACAGAGGAACCTTCTTGAGACCACAACTTAAATCCACCGGATGATACTAAGCATGGTAACAAGACTACTTGCATCAAAGCTTAAATCCACCGCATGATACTAAGCATGATACAAGGTTGCCGGTACTTACGGAGGTCGACGGATCGATGACTCCTCTCGAAGAACTCGACGACTCGACTAAAGGACTCGATGTTGGCACGGGGCCGGTTTGTTGTATGATTGATTGGATTCGATTGTTCTATTACGGCTGCCATGGGTTTATATTTATACCCAGGTCTTGATACAACTCCTAGTCGGACACGACTACAATACTTGTTTCTAAAAATAAATGACGAATCTTCGTGCCCATATTGCGTTCCTTGTTCGAACCGGCCTTTTCCTTATGTTTTTCCACGTCATTACGCCTTCCCGAATGCTACCGCTTTTGCCTGCGGAACTATGCCTCTGCCGAATGACGACGCGTTCCCGACCGCAGAGCGTTATTGCCGAATACTTCAGAGAAAGCCTCTTAGCCGAATGGTATCCTTCCACCAAATCCGGCCCACACGTCAGCCTCTTCCTGGTGCTAAATTTTGGTGTTAACACATGCCCCTTCAATTTCGGGATAAAAGATGCTTTTATCTCGGAATTGACCAGGAATCCCCAACATCTCCAGGCTGAATCCGCTTTGATATCCGTTTTCCGCTTCCAAATCCTCAGAGTGCGTTTCCAAATTCAAAACCCTAGTTCGTCGAATCTCTCAAGCTCTAATCTTCAAATGGCGAACCAGGATCAAATTCTTCAAGTAAGTTTTGTTTCCCTCAATCACATTCGGCATTACTCTTTTCGAGCTGCATTTTGAATCTCCGATTTGCTCTTCCTCTGCCCTTGATAGGCTCTGGCCACCGAAATCTTGACCCCCATTGAAGAACAATCCGCATCTTTCTTCCTCGGCCCCTCAGGGAATCCAGATCCCTCCGAAATTATTGCGGCCGAGTCTCAGAGGATTCCTTTCAAAACTTCTCTGATGAGACCTCACGAATGGCAAGATGCATTCAAGAACTGGCCTCTGCCCCCAATCGCTGGCTGGAGAAACTGGTACAAAAGGATTCTTGAAGATAAAAGTCCTCAGACACAGAATTGGGACAGTCTTCGTATTTCTCACTGCTTGGAGCTATCTCTAGCCGAAACACCCAAGAATGAAAATCTCCTGATTGCAGCTTGTCACTTCTGGTCCAATGGCATGAATGCTTTCCTTTTTGGTCATGGACCAATGACCCCAACCCTGGCCGATGTCTACATGATAACCGGCCTGAACATCACAGGGATTACACACCCATACAGGTACAAAGGTTCTTCCAAACAGACAGGGGTGAAGACTGGAGTCGGCTATAAGAGATACATCCAGACTTATATGCATGATGGTCCTCTGACTGACGTTGAATACAGGGCCTTTCTGAATATGTGGCTGTGCAGATTTGTTTTCTGTGGTAAAGCCAATGAGCCAACTCTGAATCACATAGTAATGGCCGAAGACCTGGCTGCAGGCACACTTATCCCTCTCGGGAAATATCTCCTAGGAAGTGTCTATCACATGCTTCATCAGACCATTTATCAGATGCACACTAACAAGAAAATTTCCTGCGTCAATGGTCCCTGGTGGTTCGTCCAGATGTGGCTGCAATTGTACATGCACCAAATTGTCTCCATTGACCTCAACAGCCGACATTTCCCCTCGGTCAATTACCAGGAAGCAGAAGCCCAGAGCACCAAAGGCTGTCAAACCTATGGGGAAGCAGCCTCCACTATTGCTATCAACAAGAGCATTGGAGAACTGTTTGAACTTTTCTTTAAAGGCTTTGCCAATCCCCTCTGGTTCCCATACATGGACAATGACAATCTCACTTTCCCTTGTGAATTCAGCTTCGAGACTGGATGCATAGATGCAGAGTCCACAGCAATTTTTAACACTTTCATTCGGCCTTGCATCTTACCAACCGAATTTTGTGGAGGAAGGTTGGTTCAAAGTTCATATGAATATTACCAGCCGAATGTAGCCGCCAGGCAACTAGGATGTGGCCAAGTGCCCCCAAGATTATTTCTCCATGAATTCCTCAAGCCTAGGCAAATCATCAAAGACTCCACAGAAACAAGAAGGGTCTTTGATTATAAATGCTATTCTGCTATTTATCAAATCGAACCTTTCGTGCCAACAGCACTTGCTCATCCCTCCTTCATTCTTTGGTGGCAAGAACTCCATGACCATATCTTCAATGTGCCGGTTCACCCTCTTTGCCTTGAGTTAATGCCTGGTTATCAGCCGAATTCAGAGGTAAACACGCTTATAATCCATCTGTTTTTCCAATAACACCCTCTTTCATCGACTTTTGATTCTGTTATTCTGCAGGACATAGTCCCTGCCCCTCTGGCTAGAGCAATTGTATATAACATCGCTGGCCCAATATCTATTCTGGGGCATCTCTCTCCTTCTTTGGCTCAAATAATGCCCAGGCCTGCCAGTCTGGATCCAACTCTTGCGGCACCACCTTCTACCAAAAGAAAGATTTCTTCTCTAACTGCCCCTTCAGCTATAAAGAAGAAAAGAACAAGCAGCAAAATAATTGCACAGGTCAAATTTCTCCTTCCTCGAGTAAAAATGCTAATTTCATTCTGCTCATTTCTGTTTCTTTATGATTTCAGGCCAAATCACAGCAATTGGCCATTAGCACAGAACCTGCCGATGCTTCAGTGATTAGTAAAATTTCTTACCATCTTGTCCTTTAAAACTCTTTTTCATCGGCACTAACTTTCTTTCAGTCACAGAGCAAGCTTCAATGGATCCAATTTCGGAGAGCTCCTCTTTTCATCAAGAACCAGCTTCAGCTCTACCTGATGTACCTCAGCCAGAAGCCTCATCTCCACCAAAGAACCTTCCAAGCTCTCCTCAGCACGACATACAAGAACCTTTGCCTGAGCTTGAGCTGCCTTCTCTCTCCATCCAAGAGGTCAGGAATGAGGTAGAGATGATTACCCAATTCTCCCAGCTTTTATCCAATAGACCATCATTAATTCGGCAACAATTCTTTTCCAGGATAAAACGATTTCATCACCCAGCTACTCATTTGCTTTGGACGATCTTGTTGCCGAACAAGGAGAAGAAACTTCCTCTGGTCAAGCCTTATCAGAGGAGAACCAAGCAAAACTGAAGGAAATCCTCTCCTTTCTGCATAAGGACACTCGAGATCAAGTCAACAATGCTGATCTCTTAAGAGACTTGCTTGAATCATTTGATCAAGATCTTCCTGCCGATATCAAGATTTCTTTAGATCCAGTTTCTAGATTGGACGATCATTTTATTGCAGTGAAGCAAGCTCTGAAGAATCAATCTGCTCGACCAGCCTTGGAGCAAAGAAGAACATTGGCCAAGCAATCTGTAAAAGATTTGCACTCTAGAACTCAGAGCAATAAGGAACTGTTAGCTGGCCTACAGGCTGCACTTAAATCAAAAGAGACCAGAAAAGCCGAATTAGAGGCTGAATTGAAAAACTTATCGGCTGAAATTGAAGCTGATAAAAAGAAGATAGCCGAAATTCCTGGTCTGACAGAAAAGTTGCGCAAGGAGGCTTCAGCAGCTCTGAATGAAGAGAAGCAACTCAAAGCCAAACTTTCTGCCCTGGCCGAAACTCAAGAAGCTGACAAGCAGCTATTAGAGAATATCAGCAACATGATCTTGAATGCCAAAAATGTAATTTCAAAGTACTTGGGTGTGTAAATTGTGTCAAATAGTTTGATAGCCGAATGTTTTATCAACCCTGTAATCTTGTCATCTCTTAACTCTGCTTTTTCTCCATTGTGGATAACTCATTCGGCAAAGCTGGTTATAATAGCGTCAGACCCGAAAACGCTTCAACTACGACATAGCCGAATCTCATCCAGTCAAAGCCGAACACGACTCGATAAGAATCCCAAACGACATGGGAACCGATCGGCTGAAAAATCCTTTCCACCTTCCGAACTCTTCGGAATACGCGCCACGATCTTTGGCCACGATTTCCTCTGCGGGTTCTATAAATAAACATACCGAGTGCCGCTATCTCCTCACCAAGTCTTTTGCCTTCCTCGAACTCTTCTTTTCCCCAAGCACAGTAAACTCAAGAAAAACCCAAATGACGAATGGAAGGCGACCGGCTGCCGACGAGCCCGAAGGAAGTCGCGCCGGCACTCGCCGCAGGTGATTGGCTGCTTGCTTCTCTCTGTTCTTCTCGAGATTTGCCCTCTCCTTGACGAATCTCTTTGTTTTTCAGGGTAATCCAATGGATTGCCGCCGCTGGTGCGCCAGTTGCGGCTCCAGCCGCTGCTCCTGCGGCGTCCAGCTCTTCGAGTTCGTCCAATCGGACTCTCTCATCGGACGACTCCCGCTACTCAGACGGCGATGCTCGCCGATTCAAGGCGGAGCGCGACGACTCTCGTCGCGAACTGGAGGTCATTTCCAAGCAAGCCGGGATTGCGGACCTCGAATGGCAAGCCGAGCGCAAGCAACTGCTCGAAGTCATCGATGGTAATTTCCATAACTTGTTCAATCCTAATCCCATCTTTAGTCATTACTGATCTATCTCCATTTTGTAATCTTGCAGAACGTGATGACGAGCTCAATCGGCTGAAGGCGCTGGTGGATGAGCTGGCGAACAAAGTGAACGCCCAAGGAGACATACCCGAGGCTCGCCTTGGCGCGGTGGCAGGCCGCGTCGACGAGGTGGCTCTCCATGGCGTTCGCCTAGGCGTCGCTGTGGGTCTCGTTGCCATGTCGACACACACCGGCAGTGACTATTCCAGGATGCCGGTTGGTTTCGCCAACAGCAACCCAGAAGACATCGATGACATTGACGCCTCCATTGATCGTCTCGACGGCCATGGTGCTGCCATTGCCGATTCCATTCATCCCCAGTCTGTTTTGAACAGGCTCTTCCAGTAGTTTGTACTAGGGATTCGGCAATAAAACTTATCTTTTGTGATCTTGTGTGAATTCCTGATGCAACATATTTTGTGCTAAGGGCAATACATTCAGTACTGGCCATTTTCTTTTTCTGTCAACATTTGTTCTGAAGACGGCTCCTTCCCGAATGCCGGCTGTTTCAATTGTTCTGACATTGAATACTTCAATCAATGATCAATCTCAACACTAGGATAATATTTCTTCAAGTATCTCCCATTGATGGCAGCAGTAAACTCCTCCCCTAGCAAAGTTTTCAGGATATATGCATTTCCAGGCACGCATCTGATCACTCTGAAAGGGCCTTCCCAGTTTGGAGACCACTTACCGAATGCACTGTATTTAGTCCCAATCGGCAATATTGCTTTCCAAACCAAATCTCCTTCTGCAAATTGCTTGACTTTCACCTTCTTGTTGTAATATTTAGCAACTCGCATTTTATTTTTTTCAACATTTTCCAAGGCCCTGAGACGAATCATATGCAAATCTTCTAATTCGTCCATCATTAAATCTTTATAATCTTTAGAACTTAAATCCTTTTGCAACTTTATTCTCCTTGAGTCTAATTGTATCTCCCATGGCAAGATAGCATGATGCCCATACACCAACTCATAAGGAGACGTCTGTGTAGCCCCATGTGGAGCCATTCGGTAAGCCCATAAAGCCTCATTGAGTACCGAATGCCACTTTCTCGGCTTCTGATCAATCTTCTTCTGTATAATTTTAATCATAATCTTGTTAGAAGCCTCTGCCTGACCATTAGCTTGGGCATAATAAGGAGAAGAATTCAACAATTTGATGCCCATACTTTCAGCAAAATCTCTGAACTCTGAAGATGTAAATTGAGTCCCTTGATTTGTGATGATTGTTTGAGGAATTCCAAATCTGTAAATGATATGTTCTTTAACAAATTCACCCATATTCTCCGATGTCACCTTCTTTAATGGAATTGCCTCAACCCATTTGGTAAAATAATCGGTTGCCAAAAGCACAAACTTATGCCCCTTGCTAGATGGAGGATTTATTTGGCCAATCAAATCTATTCCCCATCCTCTGAATGGCCACGGCTTGATAATAGGATTCAGAACTGATGCTGGAACTCTCTGAACGTTTCCAAATCTCTGGCAATCTTGGCATCCCTTATAATATTCAAAGCAGTCTTCTAGCATTGTAGGCCAATAGTACCCAGATCTCCTAATAACCCATTTCATTCGGTAGGCCGATTGATGTGCTCCACACAACCCATCATGTACTTCACTCATCAGCCTTTTTGCTTCTTCATGATTTAAGCAATGTAACAGCACCCCATCCAAGGATTTATAATATAAACTATCATCAAGAAGAACAAACTTTAAAGCTTTATACCTGAGCTTTCTAGAAACCTTTCGGGATGGATTCTCCAGATAATCAACAATTTCTTTTCTCCAATCATCTTCTGCCAGATCACTCCCGAAAGCATATACATTATTAGCAAAAACTTCTTGAAGCTCTTTATAACCCGAAGCACTTTGAGCCAATCTGTTTGCCTCTTCATTGTCTCTCCTAGGAATATGCTGTAGAATTACTGACTGAAATTCCTTTAAGATTTGCTTGCATTCCTCATAGTAATTCCTCAAGACATCATTTCTGCACTCATACTCGCCATTTAGTTGCCTTATGACTAATTCTGAATCTCCAAAAATTTCAACTGCAATGGCCTTTGCTTCTCTCAAGTATTGAAGTCCTCTGAGCAACGCTTCATACTCAGCTTGATTATTAGTGACAGTAGGTTGAATAGGAATAGCAAATTCAAATACCTCTCCTCTTGGTGAAATTAACAAAATACCTACTCCACCACCTTTGTCACATGAAGAGCCATCGAAGAATAATACCCAAGGAGCAATTTCAAGCGAATTAATTGATAAATCGCGATGCTCAGTAATGAAATCAGCAATAATCTGTCCTTTAACAGCCTTTGCCGATTCAAACCTTAACTCAAATTCAGACAAAGCTAAAATCCATTTGCCAATCCTTCCATTCAAAATCGGAATAGACAACATGTGTTTTATCACATCAAACTTTGAATACACAATGCATTCGGCATGTAGTAAGTAGTGCCGAAATTTTGTACAGGAGTAGTAAACACATAAACAAAGCTTCTCAGTAGCCGAATACCTCGTTTCGGGATCAAGCAACTTTCGGCTAAGGTATGCAACTACCCTTTCCTTTCCCTCGAATTCTTGTATGAGGGCCGATCCAATAGTTTGGGCATCGGCCGCCACGTACAACTTAAAAGGCTTGTTTAGCTGTGGAGGTACCAATACTGGTGGTTCTTTCATGTATTCCTTGATCTCATCGAAAGCCTTCTGTTGTTCGTCGCCCCATACAAACTTCTGATCCTTCTTGACCTTTAACAGTGAAGAGAAAGGCAATATCTTTTGTGATAAGTTTGATATGAATCTTCTTACGAAATTGATCTTACCAAGCAGTGACTGCAATTCCTTAAGATTAGTTGGAGGAACAACTTCATCAATGGCTTTCATACTTTTCCTGCCAACTCCTATTCCTCCTTCATGCACCAGAAATCCCAGAAATTCTCCTGCCGAAACTCCAAAAGCACATTTATTTGGGTTCATTTTGAGCCCATGTTTCCTAGTGCATTCTAGAGTTTTTCTTATGTCGGCCAAATGTGCTTCATGATCCAATGACTTAATCACGATATCATCGATATATATCTCCACAATCTTGCCGATTAACTCATGAAAAATATAATTCATAGCTCTCTGATAAGTTGCACCAGCATTCTTCAAACCAAACGTCATGACAACCCATTCAAACAACCCTATATGTCCTGGACATCTGAAAGCCGTTTTCGCTATATCTTCCAATGCCATAAAAATTTGATTGTACCCTGCGTTACCATCCATGAAACTAATCACTTTATATCCAGCAGCAGCATCAACCAACGAGTCAGCAACAGGCATTGGATATCCATCCATGGGTGTAGCTCTGTTCAGATCTCTAAAATCTATGCAAACTCTCATCTTCCCATTTTTCTTGTACACAGGAACAATATTAGAGATCCATTCTGCATATCTGCATGGCCGAATAAAATTTGCTGTTATTAATCTTTCCACTTCCTTCTTCACATCGGCCAACACTTCATCTTTGTAGATTTTCCGGGGTGGTTGCTTGTAAGGTTTATAACCAGGCTTGATCGGCAATCGATGCTCAACAATAGAACGGTCTAGACCGGGCATCTCCGAATATTCCCAAGCAAAGCAGTCCTTGTATTCTTTTAACAATGTCACCAACTTTTCTTTGAAAACCGAACTCAAGTTAGCACTGATAAATGTCGGCCTTGGCTTGTCACCATCTCCAATGTCTACTTCTTCTAATTTATCAGCCGGCACAAATCCATATCCTAGCTTCCCGTCAGTTCCATCGATTGGATTATCCATTAAAAATTGCTAAAAGAGCCGACTGCTTTGATCGGCTGTTGATCACTGCTGACTGGCTCAACAGGACCTTCTCCCCAGTCCTTACCTGAGAAGCAATCTATGCCTTGATATTCCCAGAAGGCCGGTTCCACATTAGCCACGCTAATTGAATCATCTGCTGGGACAATTTCCACTTCATCATCTATCCACTGAATAAGCTGTTGATGCATAGTAGATGGAATACAGCAATTCGCATGAATCCAATCCCTTCCAAGTAGCAAGCTGTATGCCCCTTTGCCTTCAATAACAAAGAAGGTTGTAAGCAGAATCTTGGACCCAATCATCAGATCTACATGTACACATCCTTTGGTGTCCGAAGGATTTCCAGCAAAATCATTCAACACTATGCTTGTTGGCGTTAAATCTCCAGGGCTCATGCCAAGTTTCCTGAATGTATTGTATGGCATCACATTAACAGCAGCTCCACCATCAACAAACATCTTCGTTAGTGGCTTCCCGTTGACATATCCTCTTAAGTACAGTGGCTTCATGTGCCGATTCTGGACTGGCTTCTCGAAAATAGCTTGTTTATTCAATACCAATTGTGCCATTAACCCATATTGTTCGGCTTCATCCACTTCTGACAATATCTCTTCCTGTACAATTTGATTAGCTGGAGCCATGAATTCATTCGGCAAGAAACATACCATGCATGTAGGAGCCGAATGACCCGATTCGTCAGGCCTGTCTTTTGGACGCCATATCGATTTCATCCTGGTTCCTGCTCGCTTCAATTCTTGATTCCTCAGGCGTTGGACTCTTCTCTTTTGGCTCCTTCTTAAACCAGGTGGACACCACTGTCCTTTCTGCCAAACATACTCACGATCTTCTTCCTCATGATCAACCCATCTATAATCAGCATGTCTTTTCATTGGTTGATCGTCATTCTTATATATTTTTAGACGCCGATCATCACTAGGATGTACCCTTCCAATTCTTTCGTGGACGGATCGGCGAATGGCAACATTTTGCCTATGTTTGACATACCCATTATTGCACTCAGGACAGTTATTCCACGTAGGCAGCTTTAAACCCTCGTTCCAACAGTGTCTGAAGAAAACACAATCCCAATGTGCACGTTCTTGTTCTCGGACATATTCTTCTTGTTCTTCCTCAAACCTTTCTTCTTCGCGCCTTCTTTTCTCCTCCTCGTATTCACGTCTCTGGTAGTGCTCTTTTTCTTGCTGACGCTGCCACTTATTGAGGAGAATACGCGATGTGACTCTGGGTTTAGAAGAATTCCCAATTTCAAATTGGCTATTCGGGAAGCGAGGTCTCTCCTCGCGAATCTGTTCGATCGTGATTTGCCGATTAGGATCTACTGAGCCACTCTGCTTCGCTTTCTTTGACGTCAGGACTCTCATTTTTTCCTTTTCTCCAGATTCGGCAGTACTCACCATATTGATTGAGAACCCAACCATGTTCTGAGGAAACGGGTTACTGTCCAACTTCATCTTATTGTCGAATTTCAAATGCCCTTCTTGGATAGCTTTCTGAATTCTCACTCTAAAAACCCTGCATTCATTGATGGAATGAGAATTTCTATCATGGAATCCACAGTACCTCTTATCTTTCACTCCATCAGGCCGAAGCATAGAATGCCCCTCTGGTAGCTTGATTCGGCCTTCCTTTACAAGATAATCAAATAATTTATCTGCCTTAGTTACATCAAAATCATAGGTACCCTTATTCTGTTTAATCCACCTCTGATTCACCATGACTGGTTCTTTACTCCACACTATCTCTGCTGCGGCTATCTCTTCGCT
Source organism: Echinochloa phyllopogon (assembly GCA_033239725.1). Classification (NCBI taxonomy): domain Eukaryota; kingdom Viridiplantae; phylum Streptophyta; class Magnoliopsida; order Poales; family Poaceae; genus Echinochloa; species Echinochloa phyllopogon. The sequence continues at coordinate 29,296,389 of BTCW01000014.1, read as the reverse complement.
ATCTTCATACTCATCTTCTTGATCTGCTCTTTCAAGGAATTGGTTATAGATGTCAGCTACATCATTATTTTTAGCAAATCTGGCATCTTTCTTGAAACCATATGCCTGGTTACTCATCAAGGCCAATCTGTGTGACAACTGGCCCAGATCATCAAACTCCATCCCGAATAGCTTCTCCCGAATGGCAGGCAGCATGCCAGCTACAGCCATACCAGCCAGCTGGTCATCAGGTATGTTCAGAGAAAAGCACATGCTTTTTGTTTCCCTAAATCTCCTGAGGAACTCCGTAGGTGTTTCATTATTCCTCTGCCTTAAGCTTGTCAAATCAACCAACTTTTTCTCGGTACTGCCAATGTAGTAATGAGCATGGAATTTCTGCTCCAGGTCTTTCCAAGTACAAATCGACTGAGCAGGCAAAGAAGCAAACCATGTAAAAGCTGGACCCGTCAGTGACAAAGGAAAGTATCTGATTCTGAAAGCCTCATCTGCCGAAGCTTCTCCAAGCTGCATCAGATATCGAGCTATATGCTCCACAGTGCTAGTATCATCTTGTCCTGAGAATTTAGTAAACTCTGTAGGCACCTTGACTCTATTCGGCAATGATACCCTTTGGTACCATTCTGGGAAAGGAGACGAGTACATGTACCCCTGATTTTTAGGCTTCAGACCGAATTGATTTTGCAATACATCGGTCATTTTTTGCACCATGAGGTCAATACTGGTATCTTGATTCCCTGGTCTTCCAGCAAGCATGCCTGCAGTACCAACATACCCAGGATTCGGGAGAGCGTCGATAGCATTGTAATCCATAAACTCTGAATATCCGTTTCCATACATGTCCCTTTGCAGCCTGTTGTTCAGAGGGGATATCTTATAAGCAGAAGCAGGTGGATTTCCCGTGGTGCCGAATGCCATATCACCATATGTACGAGGTTTCGGCAATGCATGCTGAAGCTCTTGCTGAATCGGCTGTCCATTTGTATCTTTAGTACCAGAACCTCCAGTTTCATCAGCATTTCCTTTACCATGTGGCCTCTGAGCTTGTGCTTGAACATTGAAGTATGTCGGGCCGCCCAATTGCCCATGTATCTGCTCGAAGGGTTTATCCACATGCTGACCAAAAATGCTTACCATTATATGCCGAAAGCTGTTCAAGAACGCAGCATTGTGATTGGTCATTGCTTCCCCCAAAGCTTTGTATAACAAGCCCGAGAATCTCTCCCTCTCTTCTTCTTTAGTAAAATCAGACTGCCCAGGAAGGAGAACTCTTGGCAAATCGGACTTGAGAAACGGTGCACCACTCCTGTTCTTGGCGAAAGACAGTAAACATTTGTTAATGAATTGGTCAGCAGCAGCCTTTACCATCTGTTGATGCTCTTCAGACAATTCTTCCAAAGTAACGTCCATGATGTCGCTCAACTCAGGCATCTTGTAAACTTGTGTGTGTCCCACCGGGCGTGCCAAAAAGTGTGTTGACGTAAAATCCGCACCTCACGCCAAGCACACAGCAAGCCGAATTAGCTAGCTTCACACGTGGCCCGGGCCTTTGAATCCGGAAGCGTGCCAGTCAGTTTGCCTGAAAACTAACAAAGGGACAAAAACGTTTAGATCAAAACCTGGAACGTGCCGGGTGAGACCAGACAGTTCCATATTTGCGGCATTGAAGCCAATCTCGAGAGACATATAGCTACGGACAAGCTATCTGTCGTTACTCAGAATATCATTCGGCAATCGGTAGAAGCATGTAAGAATCACACTGCCGAACGCACAACATCAGCATGACGTAAGATCAGTAGAAGCATGTAAGCTATCTGTCGGCAGTTAAAGCCTCATTCGGCAATCGGCAAGGCACGCAGGGAGCGCACTGCCGAATGCGTGACGTAAGCATGACGAAAGATCGGCTTTCAACCGAATGAACATTGTAACGCATACTCATAGCCGATTAATGAGAAACAAAGCATAATAGATAAATAAAAGGGCGAAAGCATGACCATAAATCCGCAGTAAACAAGAATGCATAGGCCGAAAGCAGCACCCGTCAAGCGTGATAACGAACAAGTTAATCCACCGCATGATACGACTTGTTCGAGACTACACCACCAATCAGATTAGATTAATCCACCGCATGATACAATCTAATCGTGAAAGGCTAAAAGCATTTAGTGTTTAATGCGTACCCACGATCATGTTCACTCGTGAGAGTACTGCCGAATCCGGCTGTTCAGCCGAATCAGGGTTTGTGGCAAATAAATAGAGGGTGAGACGCTATCGCGAATTTACATTGAAACAAGAATGCATAGGCCGAAAGCAGCACCCGTCAAGCATGGCAACAAACAAGTTAATCCACCGCACGATACAACTCGCTTGAGGCCACACCACCAATCAGATTAGATCAATCCACCGCATGATACAATCTAATCGTGAAAGGCTAAAAGCATTCATTGTCCACTGCAAACCCACGAACACGTTCACTCGTGAGAGCACTGCCGAATGCGGCTGCTTAGCCGAATCGGGGTCCGCGGCGAAGGAACAAACTTAATCGATAAAGATAAATCTATCAGATCGAATCGAATTCTAATCCACCGGATGATTAGCTCTAAGACAACCCAAAAACCTGCATCTACCGCATGATACCCGGTTCTGTCAAGATCTACACGATACCAACAAGTTCGAACCCGCGACACGTGGCAACCTAGATCGGTTTCGGACTCGGCTATGAGGGGATAAGTCGTCGCATCGCGAAGTAGAGCCGATTCTAACCGACCTAGATTGGGCAAAGGAGTGTTGCATGAATTAAGCACAGAGTAAAAACGAAGCAACACGGGGTAACTTAATGAATCTGTTAGATCTTGCCGAAATCTAACAGAGCCGATAACTTGGTCCATACTAGATCTTAGCCCACCGCATGGCTCATGACCTAACAGAGGAACCTTCTTGAGACCACAACTTAAATCCACCGGATGATACTAAGCATGGTAACAAGACTACTTGCATCAAAGCTTAAATCCACCGCATGATACTAAGCATGATACAAGGTTGCCGGTACTTACGGAGGTCGACGGATCGATGACTCCTCTCGAAGAACTCGACGACTCGACTAAAGGACTCGATGTTGGCACGGGGCCAGTTTGTTGTATGATTGATTGGATTCGATTGTTCTATTACGGCTGCCATGGGTTTATATTTATACCCAGGTCTTGATACAACTCCTAGTCGGACACGACTACAATACTTGTTTCTAAAAATAAATGACGAATCTTCGTGCCCATATTGCGTTCCTTGTTCGAACCGGCCTTTTCCTTATGTTTTTCCACGTCATTACGCCTTCCCGAATGCTACCGCTTTTGCCTGCGGAACTATGCCTCTGCCGAATGACGACGCGTTCCCGACCGCAGAGCGTTATTGCCGAATACTTCAGAGAAAGCCTCTTAGCCGAATGGTATCCTTCCACCAAATCCGGCCCACACGTCAGCCTCTTCCTGGTGCTAAATTTTGGTGTTAACACTTTGGGAACTAAACAAGGCCCTCGTCTCTATCCCAACAACTCATCGTGGGGCCCACAACCTTTTTCTATTTTTATTCTTTTTTCTCCCCTTTCCCTCTCTCTCCACTCTATCTCTCTCTCCTCTCGCGCGACACTCTCCTTCCCCCTCCTCTCTTCCTCCGCCTCCCTCCGGTTAGAGCCGGCTCCCTCCGCCCGCCTCCACCACCCCGCCGCCTCTTCTGCCTCCCCGCGCCTCCCCTGCCCCTACCCGCTCCGCCTCCTCCCATCCTCTCCCCGCGCGGGCCACGAATCGGAGGCGGCGGCCTCGAATCAGCGGCGAGGAGCACGGCCGGCCCGGGGGCCGCGATGCCAGCGCCGCGTAGGGGACACGGCGCGGACCGGGTACAGGAGTGTCGGCGGCGAGCGTGATGCGGCGCCGCTCTCGAGCTCCTCGCGGCGTTGCTTCTGCTCGCGGGCAGAAGCGGCACGTGGAGCGGCAGGTGCGGCATGTGGAGCGTGGGCCTGCAACCATGGCGTGGCGGCGGTGGTGGCCATGGTGCAGCGGCAGCGGCACCCATGGCGCGGCGGTGGCGGCGGCGGCTCCGCTGTGGCCGGATCTGCGCGCGGCGACCATGGCGGGCTGTGAGCGGCAGCTCCAGTGCGGCGGGCTGCGAGCGGCGGGCGGAGGTGCTCCGCCTCCCCTCTCCGGCCCTCCACAGGTGGGCGGACGGCGAGCGGCGGGCCGCCATCTCACGTGGCGCATAGCACTACCCTCCGTACATCCCTGGATTTACCGGGGCAAGCTGCGTTTAGAGGATAGTGTTTCTTTTGGTGTCAAGCCCCTTTTGACAGCGTTTTAACCAAAAATTCTTTAAAGACGAATACATTGGTGTCGTCCAATAAATTGTTTCACATAGGAACACGCAATCTTGAGACGACTTACCAGACAACATATATAATATAGAGTTAATTCTCTATTTGGCCCTAGGAAAACTACTAGGTCATTTCTTGGCCCTGAAAAAATTTCCATTCCCTATTTGACATCGGGTTCAACTTTCATTCCTTCCATGATACTCTGGTAGCTTTTTCAACCAACAACAGTTAAACTCCATGTGAAAAGACAAATTTGCCCTGTGGTGGGTCTCTCTACTCTCCTCCCCTTCTCTCCGTCCTTTCTCTCGAAGCCCCAAAGTCGTGCCGACTCCTCTTCTCCTAAAGCCGCGCCGACTCCCCGTGCATGCTCTGATCCGCCCCGCCGAGCTTCGTTGTCCTGCGCTCGCTCGTAGCGCGGACGCCGGCTTGCCAAGATTCGTAGCCTACGTCGCCCGCACTCCCTCGCTGCGCGCCCATCCCCATCCGGTCGCTCTAGGAGTCGAGGGCCCAGCCTTTGCGGGTGTCGGCAGCGAGCACCACAAGCGTGGCCAGGCAGAGCCCCACAGTCGCGCCCCTCACCACCAGGGCGGTGCCGGAGCGTGAACTGGAACCGGAGCGTGAAATAGAGGAGGCGCGGGAGCCGGCCGCTGCGCCTACGGTGGCTGTGGTGCCGGGGCACCTCCACCAGGCGCTGATGGCGACGCGGCGGTGGCGAATCGGAGCGAGTGCGGTGGGCCAGGGTCGCGCTGCGGTGGCCGTTCCACGAGTTCCATCCTCTGACGCTAGGGAGTGGCGCGGCGCAGGAGGGGATAGGAGCCGATGGCGCCGTGCGGGAGGCAGGCAGGGGGCAGCACGACGCAGGAGGGAGGGGAGCCGGCGATGCGGTGGTGGAGGGAGGAGAGGGGGTGATGCCGGTGGAGGGGAGGGGCGGGGGTGCCGCCGGAGGTAGAGGAGGGAGGGAGGGAGGGAAGGAGGGAGGAAGAGGAAGAAGAGAGGATGTGGTGGGGCCCACGTCTTCCGAGGAGCAAAATCGTCTTTTCATAGGTCATTTAACGGCAATAGGATGGAAAACCCAACGAAAGGTAAGATAACGAATAAAAGTTACACTGAGGGTGGAATAGGGAGCAAGAAGTTTTACGCGGCAAAAAAAGGAATGGGTAAGTTTTCTAGGGCCAAATAGGGAATTAACTCTATAATATGCTATTATCTTAGTTGTCTTGTAGTAGTATAAAATCTCCCAACTTGTAGCAAAATAAAAAATTTATTATTGGTTGCATGATAGCAAAACTCGTACAATTATGAAAGAGTTGTCTCAGTCCTAAAATTTAGCTCATTAGGCCGTTATTTCGATCTCATTCTCTCACCTTGCTCTCTCTCCTCCACATCAGTAAAAATCCTACGTAACATTGAATGATACGACTATCGGACCGCTGACGTGTAGTAATATAGAAGTTCTACCGAAGAACTAATTTCAAAACGGTTTCACAGGCATTTTGAGGCCTGTTGCCAAAATGAATTGCGGGAAGGAGAAAAAAGAAAGTTCCTTTCAGTCGCCATGACAAATTGTTATCGAAACATTGTTGAAGTTTGTGAAAGTCTTATCCAAAAATGTCACACAAGTACCACCAGCAGTAGCGCTAGCCATATGAGGGGCACCTAGGTGTCAACAGTAGCATTGGCAGGGCAGTAGCGTTGTCGAACTCCATCGGGAAAAGGACTACTCCGTACTCCCTCCGTCCCAGAAAGAAGGTCATTTTAGACTTCATTGTTTGTCCCAGAAAGACCATCGTTATAGTTCGACTCGGACACCAGCGCGACGTCCTGTCTTTTCCCAGTAAAAAAAGCATCTCCTTTTGTCGGTAGAGAGAGGCAAGCACTCGACCCTTCCTCTCCTTTATCTCCACTACCCGTCACCATCGTAATAATAACTCACACCCACCTTCCATGGCTGCAAAAGGCTTGCTGTAGCAACCCAAGCTCACCACCGCTCAGCCTCGCTGCAGCAACCCACCAAGCTCACCACCGCTCCTCTCCTCTCATCCATGGTGCTACACCGGGATAGCAGGAGCCGCGGTTCCCGCGGCAGCCGCGGCATCAACCAGCGTTGGATGTTCCAGCGAAGGGGATGGATTCGGGACCAGCGAAGAGCTTGGAGTGGCAGGTTCGGTGGAGGTGGGATGTGCAACGGCCACTCTCACAGGTGCCAGATGCGGGCCAGTGGTCTGATTGATGGCCGGGAGCGTCGTCGCGGAATTTGGTGGGATCGACGCAACAATTGCATAGCAGATGAAGGAATTGATTTTGCTCAAGACACACAGGAAGGGGGCGCTGATGAGTTTTATTTCATTCCTGATTCGGAAGAGGACCTCGTCGAGGATGTCATATCCTCAGAGTTCGTCCCAGATTCGCTGGCACAGGAAGTTGATGTTGTGGAGGAGGGTGGAGACAGAGGAACCTCCGTGTTGATGAGCAGCGAGGTGGAGGCCGTGGTTGTTGGGGTCACGGACGGGGATGGTGGTGATGAGACTGACGAGCTGATGACTGGTTGGACTGAATCGCAGCTTGAGGATGTCTGCATGGAAGGCGCCTCCGCAGTTGCCGCAATGGACAATCCAGGCAACAAGGAGGAGGTTCCCCCTGTTCTAATCAGCGGCGAGGTGGAACCAGGCAACAAGGAGGAGGTTCCCCCTGTTCTGATCAGCGGCGAGGTGGAACCAGGCAACAAGGAGGAGGTTCCCCCTGTTCTGATCAGCGGCGAGGTGGAGGCGCTGGTTGTTGGGGCCACGGACAAGTGTGGTGGTGGGGAGGCCGACGAGCTGATGACTGGTTGGGTAGACTCGCAGGAAGATGAATATGAGGAACTGGACGATTTCAAACTTGACATGCTTCACCTCTTGATGCCAGGTTTTACCCAGTGTTTTAAGCGTATATAACTGGATGCAAGTTTTATGATGTGGTAGTGATATTAGCATGTTCTTCGTACTGAGAGCCTGTTTGGTTGAAATGCTTATCTTTTGGTTAGTTGTGATGACCAATGCTTATGAGTTTTAATTCAGAAGTTGACATGCATGATCTGAAAATTAACAGATTGAAAATAACAATACAATGGGAGTACTACTACTAGCAGATGAAATAAAATTAACATTACAATGTGAGTACTACTAGCAGGTGAAATGAAATTAGCCTTACAATGAGAGTACTACTAGCAGTACCAAATGAACACAGCAAATTAGTTGGTTAGGATCTCCATAGAATTCTCGTACAACTGACGATCATAAGAGAGTCTTTTAGGAAGAATGCCCAGCGCTTCTAGCTTCTGTTTGCTCATATGTGGGACCTTGTACTTATTGCCTCCTCTATCTTTCATTACTTCAATGCAACATCCTTGTAGTGTCAAGAACACCCTATTCAAAATATGTGGATTGTAGTCACGATATTCTTTGTGAACACTATCTATCAGCTCATCAATGTTTGAAGGGTTGGTTTCATCAATTAAGGATTGTAGAGAAGCAAAGAAACCAAGGTCTAGGACATTCATGTCAGGTGAATTAGGAGGTTGTTGCATGATGCGTATGTCGAAGCCTGTTTGGGCGATTGCTGCAGCAAACTGGTCATCATGAGGAGGGACATGTGAAGGAGCATTGTCTTGCTGAATCCATATGGTTTGTCCTGCATCTTCTTGAGGCCACTTTGGTACAATAGCTGGCAGTAATTTAGCAATCATGTATGACCTCATTGTGCTTCGATCTACATTGATTGACTTGGTGACTAGCGTTCCCCTTGGTCTGTTCTCACTTTTCTGCTGTGCAGGTTCCTTTTAGTATAAGAAACATGTTAGTACAAGAAACATATGAATAACAAAACCAACTCTCATCGAATGAGCCATGTAAAAAAAATTACCTTTCTAACAAAAGCCCACACGCCTATCTTACCATCAAAAGTGCAATTTCCTTCTTCATCAAACCTAGGCCTGGCAACTGCTGACAGGAACATGACCTTCACAATGGCATTCTTGTTCTGTACACACCTGTGTGGATCACTCTCCTCAGGAAGCAGGTAAAACTTTCTGTTCTTTCTTGTCAGGTAGAACCACTTTTCATCTGCGTGGATAATGTTATACATTTCACGGAACTTGGGGTCATTTAGCAATGTACTCTGATCTAACATTGAAATGCAAAACTTTAGCCTCTCTTTTTTGTTTGCCTCCTTCAAGAAAGGCTTTAGCGAGTTTGAGTGGCGTCGTAGAAGCCCTTCCTTGAAGCACCTATGCAGTGTGCTTCTCTTCACACCTAAGGCTTGTGCTAAGGACCGTATAGTGCTCCTTTTATGCAAGGGGACACTAATAATGTGTGACAGATCGACTTGAATCTTTTTGCGGCCACAATTCTTTGTCTTCCTTGACTTTATGTCAACTGCTTGTCCATGTTCACGGCACTCCTTAACTCTCTTCCAAAGACGTTGAACTACATTCTTAGTTACATTGAACTGTTCAGCAACTATGGTTGTAGAATTCCTTTTTAATCTACCATTGTTACTTCTTGCTAGCAATGCTTCATAAATTTCTTGCCTTTGAATGTTTGTCAAATTTTTAGTCTGACCAACTTCAATTCCATTTTCATGTTCCTGTTCTTCATCATTTGTGTCGTCCAACTCCTCTACATCCATTCCTGGCAGGCCATGTTCCCAACCTGAATCAAAAAAAATTAAGTTATTAATACATCAATATAGTGCTATAATCGAGAAAATGCTCATGTTTTATTCCTATCAGTACATTTTCCAAATAGTATTCTTATCACTACATACGGATGCATAAAGAGAAGTTTCTACCAGTAGGGGACTTACTATCATGCAGACCCTGACTATTAGGATTGGCTTCTTCTTCCTCTTCCGGTAGCATATTATCATATATGGCCTGGAGGTCATCTCCCTCATCTACAACCATATAAAAATGCAAGAGGGCAAAACATGCATCATATACTGAAACTGATGATTGGAGTGAATAAGAAAACTACCAATCATGGCATGTCAAATAAGACTACCTGCAAGGATTTCTTCTTGTTCTTCAATGGCATGCAAATTCAGATCGAAAGGATGCAATACTTCATCTCCATGTTTTTCAGTTGCCGCTTGGACTACATACATGAAGGTGGGCCTCGTGATCAACCTTGCCATGTGTATGCATATTGTGTAAAAAACAGAGTTACTAACACCCGTAGCATGTGTACCTGTGTCTTGTCCATCTCCCAGGTTGACAGATCCGTTTTGGTCTTCTCCATGTGCATCATCGGAGTGATCATCTTCCGGCAAAGGTGCTTCATTGAGATCAAGTAACACTTCTCCATCTCCCTCATCTGGTTCCTCGTTGAGATCTAAAGTGGCCATGGATATCTTGCTATTGTTTCGTGAAGATGAGAGGATGATGGAGTGATGGGCAGTTATGCCAGCTTTTATATAAGATTAGTCTTGGCGGTATGTACAAATTTAGAAACCTCAGATGGTTTTGGCGCCAGCTAAATGTGTGATTTGGCTGCTTTTCATATCAAAGTAATTTTGGACTAATGTAATGTTGTGTTATTTGCCACAATAATTTGGCGCCAAATAAAAATACCTCTGTGTCTGATTGCAACGTGTGCATACTCGGGAACCCAACTGTCCAGTGGCAGAGTACCGAGTACTGGACTGAGCGGCAGAGTTAACGAGGGTGGCAGCTCCGGTGGCAGAGTACTGATCGGCAGGGTATTTTGGTCATTTTTCTTCTTCGCTATTCTGTGTCAGAATTTCTAAAACGTCGGTCTTTACCGGACGGAGGGAGTATCGTTGAAGAGTTGGACTGACACGAAGCCTGTGTTTAGATCCGTGGGTCACATCAGACATTAGCACACTGTAGCATTTTTCGTTTGTTTGTGATAATTGTTGTCGTGCCATGACCTAACTAGGCTCAAAAGATTCGTCTCGTCGTGTACATCAAAACTATACAATTAATTTTTTTATTTACCTATATTTAATGCTCCATACATGCATCATTTGCTATAGTTAATGTTTTGATGTGACATCAATGTGATGGAAAGTTGAGAGGAACTAAACAAAGCCGAGAGACAGGGTCACATCGGCGCAGAGCTACCAAGGAAGAGGCCACGCCGGGCCAGATTGGGGTAGATGGAGGAGAAAAAAACAAAGGAGGTGAAAAAAAGGTTGCACTAGCGCTCGGACGTCCGACGCGCAACAAAAAATCAGACGGGTGATGTGGTATAATGAGAGCCAATCATTCAAACAGAGCTCGGACGTCCGACGCGCAACAAAAAATCAGACGGGTGATGTGGTATAATGAGAGCCAATCATTCAAACAGAGGGGAAAAAGAGGGTGACATGGCGCAAAGAGAGCCAAGCATTCAAACAGAGGAGAAAAAAAGAGGGTAACGTGGCGCAACCACAGCCAAATATTCCTCTCCGATGGTACTGTAGAAAAAATTCCGCCGCAACATGGATACGATGGTTCATGCAACATGTAAAATTTTTGCAACATCCAAGAAATAGCGTATGCAACATCAAACAATAGTATCTGCAACATAAATAGTCATCGCTTGTACCACTAGAAACACGAGCTCACGACTCTCAGCCACGCACGCAGCAGTCAAAAAATTCTCAATAAAAATGCAACATCCGGATGAAACACTTACAACATGCATACAAAACATATGCAACATCGCAACATCCCAGATTTATTTTGTAACATTCATATCAAACAGTTGCAACATTCTTATGTAACATCCGAAACACGTGCAACATGGAGCGAAACCCTAGCACATCCTATATCTAGTTTTGCAACATTCACATCAAGCAGTTGCAACATTTCTCTGAAACATCTTAAACACATAAAACACGCTCTTGCAACATGGAGCAAAACCCTAGCCAAAACAGGAATACGGCACCTACCTCCCTCGCCGCCCCTCCCTCTGCACCGACGACGGCTTCGCCACGCTCACCAACATGAAGCTGCCAGAGTCGGCCAACGCCACCATCGACATGGCCCGGCGCGCAGCCGTAGATCGACGAGCGCTCGACGCTGCAGACACCGTAGGCCCCACAGGCGCGGTAGCCATCGCACTCCTCGAACGGGTAGGACCAGAAGAGGCTCCAGGACCTCGTCATCTCGATCCACATGAGGCGCTGGATCTGGCCGGAGCTGTTGAGGACGAAGCGCGTGAGCACGATGGCGTTGTCGACGATGTCGTAGCCGTAGAAGGCCTCGTCGGCGCCAGAGACGAAGCAGAAGGTGAGGAGGCCGTTGGACTTGAGATTGGGCACCCCGGAGAACTGGAACCCGTTCCAGGGCCCGCTGCCGTAGGTCCGCGCGGAGCGGCGGTATAGGAAGAGCTCCAGTGAGGCTGCCATTGGCAAGGACGGTGAGCACGGCGTCGGCGGCGGCGCACGGGGCGGCACCCACGAAGGAGCAGCGCGCGAGGCGACGGCATCGGCGCGGGAGCGGGGATGAAGCAGCGGTAGAGGAAGAGCTCCGGCGAGGCTGCCGTTGGCGAGGACGGTGAGCGCGGCATCGACGGCACGCGGGGCGGCGCCCGCGGAGGAGCAGCGCGCTAGTTGACGGCGTCGGTGCGGGAGTGAGGACGAAGCAGCGGCGGAGGAAACGAGGAAGGAAGCCGCAGGATTGGAATGGCGATGCGGAACGGTGCAATTTTTTATTAGGGAATGGCTCTGTGCGGCTGCGGAATGGTTCCGGGCATCGGACGCCCTATAGGAAGCGTTACCGAAAAAAAGGTGGGAGAAATAAGAAGCAAAAAGAAGGGGAGAGGAGAAATTGTCATTAATCAAATTGAGTGAAAAATATATAACCGGAAACAATCAAGGGCATATTAGACATTTGATCCCCTTTATCAATAATGAAAATACAAAAGAAACTATTTTTCCAAATGTTTTCTCAAAGGCCTTCATTTCTAAAGATCAATTTTACCGGGAGGCAAAGCTAAAGCCATTTTTAAAGGAAATGCGGCCATACCAAACACACCCTAAGATTTCCCTCAATTTTAAGAGAAATTATTTTTAAAGCAAACATACCACACAAAATTAATAAGGATGTTATGTGTTACATATATATATATATAGGAAAATTCCTTTCTACATGCGCATGTAGCTACATTCACATGTGTATCTCATGTTAGAAGACGTGTATGACCCAACGAAGAGTATGTACATGTAGTATATGATGATACTAGACTGTCTGGATGGTATGTAGGTTGAGTATGTAAGCATACTTTGAATATGTGGACATACTAATTTCTATATATAGTATAATGGTATAATCATAATAAATTTTAAAAATATGGCTGCTTCTGAATTTTTTCGTGCAATTCGCTTTGGAGTATCTTAGAATTAGTATACCGGTATACTCAAACTGATAAATGTGTATGTGAACATACACACAATAGGATATTGATGGTGATGGTAGCTACAAGCGCTTGTAGATAAAACTCGTCCTATATATATAATGCATTATATAGCGGACTACGTTCCAAATTAATTCCACCACTTTTGACCATTTTTCTTATTAAAAAATAGTATAAATATATAAAAAAATAAGTTATATTTGAAATATATCTGATGATAAAGTAAGTCACAAAAAAAATAAATGATGTTTGTAAAACTTTTTGAATAAGACGAATGGTCAAATGTTATAAAAAAATCAACAACAAATAGTAATTTTAAATGAAGGTAGTATTAGCTAGTTTTTCTCTCCTCTCTTTCTCTATCATATATAATAAATTAAATTGTTAACACACTGCAACTAATTATATGCTTGTCAAAAATGCTTATTCTTTTGGTCGCCTATCGTTTTTTCTGTTTTAAATTACTACTCACTTTACGTTTCTTATAAGCCAAATTTATCGAACTTTAACCAATCATATGCAAAAAGTAATTATATTTACTATACCAAATAAAGCCCACAAATTTATTGTATATTTTAAAAAACTTGGTCACAGTTAAATATTTAACTTGTCAAAACTGAAGTAACTAATAATTTGGTTATTACATACAAATTAAATAAACAAGTGTCTAACTCAGTTATTGAGCATATTAAATAGTAAAATACACCAAAGGTCCATCAACTTGTAAAGAGGTATCACTTAGATTCATAAACTTCAAAAACATATTTCTGGGTCCATAAATTTATAATTTGTGTCACTTAGGTCCACAAAAATCTCAAAGTGCATTTTTAGGTCCATAAACTTATAATTTGTGTCACCTATGCCCATATGCCTCCACCTAGCCTTCATGCACTATTGTGGCACACAAGTGAATATGTATGGTTTTCGTGCATCACCGGAGTTTTTGCCACAAGGGTGAAATTCAAGCTCTCATTTTGATTCCAAGGGCATAGGGAGAGAGGGGAGGGGATGAGAGACTTATTTTGGAGGTTATTTACATGGATTAGTATTCAGGGGAGTGTCACGGCCTACACTGGAGAGTTTAAAGCTAGTAATGTCTAGAATTCGTAATATAGGTGGAGGAGAGGTGTGATGGCTTAAGAAAGGTGGAGGAGATCACGCAGGGGCTCTGCAACATGTGTGCCTTGATGGAGGATTAAGTCCTCCATTGCGCTGTCTCCCTCGTCTACATCATGCCAAGCACCTACCATCATGATGTAGGTGGCTAGGTATGGCTGTTGGCATTTCTTAGTGTCGATCACTACGAACGGTTAAGTCCCCGGTAATGTAGCTAAGGAACACCATGGTATGTATTAACGGTTACAGAAAGGATCCGCAAGTGCACGGATATACCATTGTAGCATTTCACTCGGAGAGTATTTGGGTATCGTTATTTATATTTTCCCAAAGGAGGGCATTATGCAAAAGAGTTTACTTGGCATATAATCGAGACGACACGAACAAGGCACAGGCTATAGCGAATGTAGGGTAAGTCATAATAAAGATATGAATTGGGTAATGCGACACACACGCTCAGCGAAACTCAAGATAAAGAATAAATGAATAAACCTAAGGTTAGTGGGAGAATAGGCATACAATAGGGTCCTAGTAACATCTATTCAAGCAAGCAAAGGTTATGAAACATACACATGGTTAGGACAACAGGTGCCAGGAAATTAGGGATATTGGGGAGAATGTCCCACCTTGAAATACATCTAGGGCGTTACATCTTTGCATGAACTCCTACCCCGAACCCGAACGTGGGGGACTGCACTAACAACAGCGGATATGCTATGGTAGACCAGCGGAGTTGTCACCTTCCACAGACTACCCATGCGAGACCGTGGAGCACGGGCATATTCGAAGGATCCCGCATACCCAGGCACCACGCCCGTGTATGAGGTCACTACCTTAGTGTCCCCGGGTCTCCCACCCTTCGGATGGATAAGTAAAACACTAAGGCAAACCCGAAAGCATGACGAACCGACATCCTTACACAGATCATCTGGCCTAACCACACTTAAAGCATAATTAGTGTAGCGACAAGAATTGATATAACTTAGCATCAAGATAGCATAGCAAGACAAAGCATGATATACTAGCAAGATAGTAAGATAACCAAAGCTCAGCTATGCATTATGAATAGAGTACTGACAAAGTGAATACAAAGCCATATCGAGGACCAAAGAGGTTCCGGCCCAAGAACGACTTGATTCGCTAAAGAGAAATCGCTAGCATAGCTCCACTACCTAGGATTACAAGTCACAAGTGTGGATGTGAGAGAGAGGCTTCAAGTGAGGTGTGTGTAGAATGAGGGGGTGAGGGGTCCCTTTTATAGTGTCTAGGGTCGGTTCCCGCCATCTCCTCGTATGGAAACTTTGCCCACCGCCTTTGGGAGGATCAGAGGAATCTTCCCGCCAAGGCGCACCTAGACGAGCTTCAGGGCAGGTGCGGCCGACCCCCCTGGCTACCTTTCGCCATCGCCTTCGTCTGGGGGACTGACAGGTGGGCCCGGTTCTTATCCCTTGATGTTTCCCGCGTTCTTACGTTGGTTTGGTCTATCAAGTGGGCCCTTCCTTGTAAGTGTGATGAAGCGAATGATCTTTTGTGCTTGTGTTGTTGCGTATTCTTCGTGTTTTCTTCTTATTGAAGACTTGTATCCCTGAGATGGTTAAGTAGACAAAACAACTGTGGAACTAGGTTAGTGATACAAATATGTGAGTAAGAGGCATAGTTTTCCCGTGCTAGCGAGTATGGTTGACGGTTGGATTTTGTATTTAAGGACCATTAACAACACCCCTAAGCTAGCCTTTTGCTCGTCCCGAGCAAAACAAGGCTTTATTGTTGTTGATCAGGAGTTGCTTCAATGTTGCATTTCCAACTTATACCTTAGGCACAACGGAGTGTTCTAACCATGATTTTGAATAAGTTGGTCTTTGTTCTTACCTCTTACCTTACTCCTGTGGGGCTTGTAGGTTTTACCTCATCTTTGGCGGTTGAGAGCCAGAACGGTCTAGTGGAGTGCCAATTTTTCTTATTCTTTTCGCTCAACCGTCAATCTGGAGGGTTTTTTATGAAGTTTTCTTAAAGAAGATTGCAAAGTTCCTCAAATGATCTCTCGGATCGTTCATTGTGTATGATTCCTCACCAAGGCTTTTTATTCTTGCCTTTATTCCTCAACCTCACTCTAATGATTTTGATTTTTGGTGGAGCTGTAGGTATGGAGGCTATGATGGCAAACTTGTTTCTCATATCTTGCAAAGTCAAATACTGGATCCAAAGGAGTGACAAGTCATAAACCTTGATCAAGAGGTGTAAATGTGTTGATATTTTTGGTGGAACGGTGGATGAACTCCTTTTTCATGGACCAACTCTCTCTTATTTCATTATGGGCATGGGCTATCTTTTTCTTGCTTTTCTTTTTGGACATGCCTTGTGAGCATGTGACATACCTTCTTTGGGTATGCATCTTTTATTTCTCTCTTTTTTTTCATTGCCCATGCCTTCTTTGATTGTAACATTGAAGAGAGTGGTCATGGAGTTTTGTTTTATTGGTGGATGGATGGAGATGCTTGCCAACTTCTTGTGTAGAAGTGTAGCGTATGGTGGAACGTGTACGTGATCTTGATCATGGGAGTATGAAATGAATCTCACAAAGGGTCACAACAATTTGACAACGCTCAATGAGATAGCAAGTTGCATATGTGGAGGGTTTTTAATGAGATCAACATATGGCTTTGGATGGAAATTTTCATATCATTGAGGAACTTTGTTTGTTTTTGTTTTTTTGAAATAAATACTCCGTATATCAAGCATCACTTTAAGAGAAAGATCATAGCAGGTCTATTCAACCATATCATAGCCCACAACAACCTTGATTTGGATCATGCATTTTGCTACCCACAAGTTTCAAGCTTAAGGTTAGAACTTGAGCCATCGAACTCAAAACTTAGGAAGAGCACAAGGTTGGAACTAGGCATATGAAGGGAATTAACAGAGCAACTATTCATCATTTCAACACGGGAAACTACACCATGCCTGCTACACATAAGAAGGCAACCGAATATTTTTGGTCTTTTTGGTTTTGCAAATTTTTATTTATTTGTAGCCTTGCAGATTTTTATTTTGTTTCATGCATAAGATTTGAAAGCGGTAAAGGAATTAGGATACAAAGTACCTCTCGTGGGGGTCCTCCTCAAGCTAGCTTCAGGCTCACTGTTGCTGGTCGGGGTTAAACCCTTGCCAACGATAGTAGGCCCTCCACTCCTCCCGCTGCTATTGCTGCATTAGCTCCATGGCGTGGATCCTGTCGCCGATGGACCGCTACCATGCTTGGTTAGATTTGATGTGTTGGTGCAGCGTGTTCTCGAAGTTGTCGCTCTGAACTCGCAGCACTCCTAGCTTCTGGGTGACAACGTCAAAGTCTCAGCTCGAGGCCGTGCGTCGTCCAAGGCTTGGTAGCCCGCTGGAGCTGGAGCTGGTGGATCGGTGGCTTGGTGCCTGCCGTGCACATTCGTCGGTGCTTGCACTATGCCATGATGAACCACCCGCCTCATGATGGTGTGATGGTGGCGGCTGTGATGGTCCCGCATCTTGCCTCCTAGCCATGCTCTTTGTAGTCATGCCAGGTAAACCAGAAACACTATGCCTGCGAGCTACCTCTCGTAGAATGAGAGGTTCGGTTAGCGCCTAGCAGTTATACAAATGATACCCCGCGTTTGGCAATAGAATTTCATTTGCATAACCCAAGGAGAAGAAAATCAAAGAGTTGTTTGGGACCTTTTTGAGAGTGTGGCCTTGGACCAAATAAGTCTCATCGATAAAAGTACGATCACCCTCAATAAAGGAAACGATGTTCCTACTTAAGGCACCAATACTTGAAGCAATGCGAGTTATCAAAGAAGTGCACTCAATAGGTCCCGACATCTTGAAAATCAAAAGCCAACTCTTGACTATTTCTTGAACGGGAGAGATTCGAATCTTGTTGACCATGGCATATAGTATTTTCATTTCATCGTTGCGCACGACTCGCAAAACACCTCAGGTAAAAGCTAGCCATTTGTGCATCAAACGAAGAGTTGGATTTTGAATGTCGTTGCGCCGAGGTGCAAACTTGCCAAGAACAACATGACCTGAAATTCTACCCCAAAATTCATGACGATTAAAACCGCGGCAAGCATGGTCAAGAGAAATCGGCAAATGCTTGCTAAAACCAAGGTGGAGACTGAACACTTTCCAAATGTAAAAATATTCTTTCCCAAAAAGGTGAAAGCAAACCCCATCACCCACCTCTTGGAGTGTGCAAAGAAACTGGATGGTGAGGAGTCGAGAACCGTACTCCTCTACCAGCACAAAACCTTCCCAACCAAGAGTATGCCAAACATTAGCAAAGTCAATGTCCATACCTATTTTTGTGAGGAGTCCTAGGTCGTAAGCTTTGGTGTGTCCAAAGTTTCGATGCTTGAGCAAGGCGTAACCTTGGCGCTCACAGTTGGTGCGCAAGTCGAGGTACATTGCATCACCTTCATCTACCTCCATGTCCTCGGCTTGAGCTTCGGCTTGAGTTTCTTCTTATGCTTCTTGTTCTTCATAGTCCATCATGCTCGGGGTCAGTGTTGGTTTGGGGGTGTGGCATGCGCTAACCGAGAACGGGATGAGCTTCCACCCGTCATCTTCTTGAAAACACCGGCCACCGCCAGACCCATTTTCTTCATGCTTGACTCACAAATGAGCGAGAACAACTCGAATCGGGTTACGTTAGCAAAATCGAGATGGAGGCTCTTACTTCGAGAGTTGCTCCTTGGTTGATGTGGACTTTCTTGCAACAAAGAGATGAGAGAGAGAGGTTTCTCCAATCAAAACATGAGCAAAATTCCAATAAAAATTTGAGTGCAAAGAGTGAGAGAGGGGTGAGTGAATGAGAGTGTGTGTGAGTGAAGAACATACCCCCTCGGGCTCTATTTAAAGAGAAATGGCATGGAGCACTTGAGGATGTGCCGAGCATAACGACTAGGATCCGCTTAAGGAAGGTGGGCCCGAGAGCCGTTGGCCTCGGGTCGGCCGACCCAAGGGTGTGGCCGCACCCTGGCTAGCCCCACCGGCTGACAGCCCGAGCCCACTGTCCCCCAACGGTCATATATTTTGAATGCTCAGGTGCTTGACCATTGTTTGCTCTGAAAAGATGTTTAAATGTATTTTTTAAAGGAATTTTGAACTCGGAAAAATAATTTTAGGATATTCATAAAAAAGTCTAGGAAAATTCTAGCATGCAGAAATCAAAATAGGGAATTCAAATATGCACTGGAATCAAATGGTGGAAAATTCAAATATGAGATAAATACCAATTTACCTTTGGCAAGGACTTGTCGTTTAAAGTCCGACAGGCAAGACTTTTCTCTGGCGTGTCTTACTATTGGTTGTCTTGTCGAGGAGAATTCGACGAAGATGAACTTTCAACCTTCCGTCATACCTTCTTGGTTTTTATTTTTCTTGTGGTCGGAGGTTCTTCATGTTGGGGTTCTGGGTCACCTTAGATTGCAGTTCCATCATGGCCCTGGTGGTTGATGAACTTCTGCTTTGCCTTGTGCTTGAATCTGAAAAAGATGTTATCTGTTCCAATGCGGAAACGGATTTCTCCCTTCCATACGTCGATCCTGGCCTTGGCATCCCATAAGAAGGGGCATCCCAAAATGAGTTGTAGGCCCAGGTCACCCTCCATGTCGAGGACGACAAAATCGGCGTGGACGAAGGAGTTCTTGACTCGCACCAATATGTTCTCGACAACCCCTTCAGGGTGTCGTATTGAAGAATCGGCGAGCTGCACGTACATCATAGTAGGGGCAAGAGCAGGGTACTGTAATTGTTCAAAAATTACCTTAGGCATGATGTTGATGCTTGCCCCAAGGTCGCAGAGAGCCCTGTCGTATTGTTGATCAAAAATCGAACATTGGATCATTGGGACTCCTGGATCTCCATTTAGTACTGCTCTTAAGACTCCCCAAGCAATCATCTTGGGTTTCCTGTATGGTTAGTTTGTGGTGTCCTTTGGAACGAGTTTCCCCATCTGGTGGACACCATGTTTACATTTTCGACAGGGGTTCCGGTTGCCCAGGAATTTTCCCGTCATCAGAAACAGGAACGACAGCGGCAATTCGAGCAAGTTGAGATTCGATCATTTTATTGAAACTTAGTTGGTTTTTAAGAGTAGAAGATAAACTTTCAATTTTTGTATTCAAATTTTCAAGATATTTGTCATTGGCAGCAAGCTTTTTATTGGCGGATTCATTTATTTTTGCTTGACCAAGGACAAGATCTTTAATGGAGGGTTGGTTTGAATTGAAATTTGGATTGTAATTTGAGTTATAGTTGTTACCTCCTCCTTGGTAGGGCGGTCGTGATTGGTTCCACCCTTGACCTCCTTGTGGACGATACCCGTTGTTGTTGATGAAGGCAGCGTCTTCACGGGTTTCGGGACAGTCGTTCCCTAAGTGTCCACTGTCTCCGCATACTTCACATGCGGATGTTGCGTTGATGGCTTGGGCATATTTATTCATATGTTCCTTGAATTGCGCCCTTTCGTCAAGGCGCTTGAGTAGGAGGTCCATCTTGGCGGAGAGCATGTCCACTTCTTTGATTCTATGCATCCCGCCTTTCACCTTGGGTTGGGAACATTCATCGTTCCAACCCTGGTTGGAGACCATCTTCTCGACCAAGGCATTTGCTTTGGTGATTGTGAGGTCAAGGAAGGCTCCTCCAACAACGGCATCAATGTGGGCTCTTGATGTGGAAGTTAGCCCATTGTAGAAGCTTTAGAGCACGAGCCACTCGTTCATTCCATGATGAGGACATGCGAGTATGTACTCTTGAAGTCTCTCCCAAGCTTCTAGGATGGATTCCATCCCTGTCTGCTGGAAACTAGATATTTTCCCGCGTAGGGCATTCGTTTTGCCCAGCGGAAAGAATTTTGTGAGGAATGCTGTGGAACAATTTTCCCATGTGTCGATGGCATCTTTGTTCTTGTAGAACCACTGTTTCACCTTTCCCAGAAAGGAAAAAGGGAAACAGACGAAGTTTGATGGCGTCAGTAGCAACGCCCCATATGGTGACGGTCTCGCACAGCTCCAAGAGGCCTTGGAGGTGGGCGTTGGCATCCTCATTTGGCTTGCCACAGAATGGGCTAGCCTGCACCATGTTGATCACGCTGGATTTCAGCTCAAAGTTCACGTCCCCAACATTAACGTTAGGTCCCGTCGCCACATTGGCGGCGGAGAGGACGGAAAAGTCGCGACGAGTCTTCTCAGCCATGGGTTCGGTTGTTGGTGCTTAACGAACTGGCTCGCTTACTAACAAGAAGAGTTGAGGAGAGACGACATGAGGTCGGACCCTTCTCGTTAACCTCTCTGGGCTATCGACGAAGTTTGTCAGCAAGGAGAAACCAGTCATACACTACCTTATTTTCATCCAAATTATGAGAAAAAAAGTAACATTAGCATGCATAAGCTATAGCTATGCCTTGAACGTAATGCCAAGATCATGTGCTAGTAAATCTTTTAGATCAATGCCACTCCCCGACAACAACGCCAGAAATGCTTGTTGGCATTTCTTAGCGCCGATCACTAGGAACGGTTAAGTCCCCGGCAATGGAGCTAAGGAACACCATGGTATGTCTTAACGATTAGACAAAGGATCCGCAAGCACACGGATATACCTTTGTAGCATTTCACCGGAGAATATTCGGGTATCGTTATTTATATTTTCCCAAAGGAGGGTATGATGCAAAAGAGTTTACTTGACATATAACCGAGACGACATGAACAAGGCACAAGCTATAGCAAATGTAGGGGTAAGTCATAATAAAGATATGAATTGGGTAATGCGACACACACACTCAGCCAAACTGAATATAAAGAATAAATGGATAAATCTAAGGTTAGTGGAAGCTTAGGCATACAACAGGGTCCTAGTAACATCTATTCAAGCAAGCAAAGGTTATGCAACATACACATGGTTAGGACTACATGTGCCAGGAAATTAGGGATATTGGGGAGAATGTCCCACCCTGAAGTACATCCAGGGCGTTACATCTTTCCACGAATTCCTACCTCGAACCCGAACGTGGGGGACTGCACTAACCACAGCGGATACGCTATGGCGGACCAACGGAGCTATCACCTTCCGTAGACTACCCCTGCGAGACCGTGGAGCACGAGCATATTCGAAGGATCCCGCATACCGCGGGCACCACGCCCGTGTATGAGGTCACTAACTTAGTGTCCCGGGTCTCCCACCCTTCGGATGGACAAGTAAAACACTAAGGCAAGCCCAAAAGCACAACGAACCGATATCCTTACCCAGATCATCTAACCTAACCACATATAAAGCATAATTAGTCTAGGGACAAGCATTGATATAACTTAGCATCAAGATAGCATAGCAAGACAAAAGCATGATATACTAGAAAGATAGTAAGATAACAAAAGCTCAGCTCTGCATTATGAATAGAGTACTGACAAAGTGAATACAAAGCCATATCGAGGACCAAAGTGGTTCCGGCCTAAGAACGACTTGAGTCGCTAAAGAGAAACCGCTAGCATAGCTCCACTACCTAGGATTACAAGTCACAAGTGTGGGTGTGCGAGAGAGGCTTCAAGTGAGGTGTGTGTGGAATGAGGGGGTGATGGGTCCCTTTTATAGTTTCTAGGGTCGGTTCCCGCCATCTCCTCGTATGGAAACTTTGCCCACCCCCTTTGGGAGGATCAGAGGAATCTTCCCACCAAGGCGCACCTGGACGGGCTTTAGGGCAGGTTCGGCTGACCCCCTGGCCTCCTTTCGCCACCGCCTTCGTCTGGGTGACTGACCGTTAGGCCTGGTTCTTATCCATTGATGTTTCCTTGTTTTTACGTCGGTTTGGTCTGTCAAGTGGGCCCTTCTTGTAAGTGTGATGCAGCGAATGATCTTTTGTGCTTGTGTTGTTCCGTATTCTTCGTATTTTCTTCTTATTGTAGTTGTAGACTTGTATCCCATAAATGGTTAAGTAGACAAAACAACTGTGGAACTAGGTTAGTGATACAAATATGTGAGTAAGAGGCATAGTTTTCCCGTGCTGGCGAGTATCGTTGACGGTTGGATTTTGTATTTAAGAACCGTCAACAACATCCCCAAGCTAGCCTTTTGCTCGTCCCGAGCAAAACAAGGTTTTATTGTTGTTGATCAGGAGTTGCTTAAATGTTGCATTTCCAACTTATACCTTAGGCACAACCGAGTGTTCTTACCATGATTTTGAATAAGTTGGCCTTTATTCTTACCTCTTACATTACTCCTGTGGGGCTTTTAGGTTTTACCTCATCTTTGGCGGTTGAGAGCCAGAACGGTCTAGGGGAGTGCTTGTTGTTCTTACTCTTTTTGCTCAACCGTCAATCCAGAGGTTTTTTTATGAAGTTTTCTTAAAGAAGATTGCAAAGTTCCTCAAATGGTCTCTCAGATTGCTCATTGTGTATGATTCCTCACCAACGCTTTTTATTCTTGCCTTTAGTCCTCAACCTAACTCTAACGATTTTGATTTTTGGTGGAGCTATAGGTATGGTGGAAGACCGGATCCAAAGGAGAGACTAGTCAAAAAACCTTGATCAAGAGGTGCTAATGTGTGGATATTTTTTGTGGAATGGTGGATGAACTCCCTTTTCATGGACCAACTCTCTCTTATTTCTTTATGGGCATGGGCTATCTTTTACTTGCTTTTCTTGTTGGATATGCCTTGTGAGCATGTGGCATACCTTCTTTGGTATGCATCTTTTGTTTCTCTTTTTTTTGGCATTGCCCATGCCATCTTTGATTGTAACATTGAAGAGAGTGGTCATGTAGTTATTTTATTGGTGGATGGATGGAGATGCTTGCGAACTTCTTGTGTAGAAGTGTAGCATATGGTGGAATGTGTACGTGATCTTGGTCATATGAGTATGAAATGAATCTCACAAAGGGTCACAACAATTTGACAACGCTCAATGAGATAGCATATGTGGAGAGTTTTTATGGAGATCAACATATGACTTTGGATGGGAATTTTCATATCATTGAGGAACTTTGTTTGTTTTTTTTGAAATAAATACTCCGGATATCAAGCATCACTTTAAGGGAAAGTTCATAGCAGCTCTATTCAACCATATCATATCCCACAACAACCTAGATTTGGATCATGCATTTTGCTACCAACAAGTTTCAAGCTTAAGGTTTGAACTTGAGCCATCGAACTCAAAACTTAGGAAGAGCACAAGGTTGGAACTAGGCATATGAAGGAAATTAACAGAGCAAGTATTCATCATTTCAACAAGGGAAACTACACCATGCCTACTACACATAAGAAAGCAAGTGAATATTTTTGGTTTTTTTGGTTTTGCAAATTTTTATTTGTTTTTAGCCTTGCAGATTTTTATTTTGTTTCATGCATAAGATTTGAAAGGGGTAAAGGAATTATGATACAAGGTACCTCTCATGGGGGTCCTCCCCCAAGCTAGCTTCAGGCTCACTGTTGCTTGTTGGGGTTAAACCCTTGCCAACGATAATAGGCCCTCCACTCCTGCTGTTGTTGCTGCATCAGCTCCTTGGAGTGGATCCTATCGCCGGTGTGTGTGGAATGAGGGAGTGAGGGGGTCCCTTTTATAGTCTCTAGGGTCGGATTCCGCCATCTCCTCGTATGGAAACTTTGCCCACCACCTTTGGGAGGATTAGAGGAATCTTCCCGCCAAGGCGCAGTTGGACGGGCTTCTAGGCAGGTGCGGCCGACCCCCCTGGCCGCCTTTTGCCACCGCCTTCGTCTGGGTGACTGACATGTGGGCCTTGTTCTTATCCCTTGACGTTTCCCATGTTGTTACGTCGGTTTAGTCTGTCAAGTGGGTCCTTCTTGTAAGTGTGATGCAGTGAATGACTTGTATCCCTGAAATGGTTAAGTAGACAAAACAACTATGGAACTAGGTTAGTGATACAAATATGTGAGTAAGAGGCATAGTTTTCCCATGCCGGCGAGTATGGTTGACGGTTGGATTTTGTATTTAAGGACCGTCAACAATGGCGACACCAAGTGTCATGGCAAAGAAGTTCATGACGACGCTGCACTCAGTTTAACCCTGAGTTGGTCTTAGTGAGGGGTTAGCAAATGTTCATAGACAATGACACTGGGCATCCTTTGTGGGCATGTTCGTGGCCGTATGACTGCTCGTGGACAAAGCAAGGGAGGAACTTGTGGAGTTGCTCGACCACAATGAGAGCCTACCCGAGATCCAACATGATTGGGAAGGCGAACTTCGAGATCACTACTGAGGATGGCCGCGATAACGATGATGACACGCTTCATTAGGATATCCTCAACAACAATTTCTCTAGTGGACACCACTATTATGAGCAACAACAACGACGTGCTTTGACCTCGTCCACAACATGATGGTTAACATAGAGGAGGGAGGGAGGGAGATGACACAAAGTTCTCCTATTAGAATGTCATGTCATAGCTATGTATATGCATGGAAGAATATGAACCTAGTTGACACAAATTACAAGTTTATGGACATAAAAATACACTTGAAGAGTTTTATGGACCTAAGTGACAACAACAACTTTATAGACCTAAAAATAGACATTAAAAGTTTGTGGACCTAAACTTTCCGAGTTTATAGATCTAAGCAATATGAATTACAAGTTTATGGATTAAAAATGCACCTTTTAAGTTTGATAATATAAGTGACACTTTTGAGCATTTTACTCATCACTCTATAAAAATCTTTTTTTTTCACCACTACCCACAGCCGGTCCCAATAGCCGCGCTCGAATCCTGGACATTGATTTGAATTGGACGGACCAGATCGCCGCGTGCTCCAGACGCCCCTGAGAAATTTTACTATTTGGGTCTAAATCCGCGCGCCTTTCACTATATGGGTCTCAATTCGCACTCCTTTCATTATTTGACACCAAACATGTGAATTCTTTCCATACGGCTATTTTATCTCCATTTACTCAATTTCTAATCCTTTTTCCTTTTCTTTTCTCCTTCCAGCCCATGTGAGATTACCACTTTGCCCTTAACCTTATCTCCATGTACTCCTTATCCCTTCATGAGGGATTCAGAAGCACCTCTCTGCTCTCCGTCCCCGTCTTGCACGCTTCTCCTCGCCGTGCGTCCCTCTCTCTGCCGCCTCCCTGTCTCCTCTCCGCCGCCTCCCTTGCCTTGCAGCACGCCGTTGTTCCCTCTTGCCTACGAGACATCCTCGCCTGCACCTTCTCTCCCATATCCGCTCCTCCTCCTCATAGACCATGTCCCAGGCGTCCTCCTCCGCGGCCGCAAGTGGAGGTGCTAGGTTTAGGAGAGCCCGGGCGCTGGCGCATGGTGCTTCACCACTGCTGCTTTATTCTGTACCTCCATATCCACTTGTTGTTGCGCCGCAGCCACTTGTCGTTGTGCCGCCTGCTGAAATAGATGGGGTAACGGGGCTCCCTTTGATCTGGTGCCCCAATTGCAAAGATGTTAGGCTAATTGTGCTCACTGTCAATAACTCCGTCAAGAACCTTGGCAAGAGATTCTTCAAATGCCCTAGGAAAATTCAAAATGTGAGTTGTTTGTTTCAATTAATCGGTTCCATTTTTAGTTTTGTGCAATGATTGTGAATTGTTCAGTTTGCTGTCAGGTACCAGGCACATGTTCTAGTTACTGGTTCCAGGAGGACTATGTGGTGTATGTTGGCGGTCGTTACGGCACGTTTTCGACCATCAATACTCGGGAATAAAAGAGGTTGTATGTCACATTTCATGCACTTAGGTTTATTTCTAATAAAGTTCCACGAGTTTTGGTGTGCATCACTTGTGCAGGTACAATATCAACAAATACGTGCTACAGGGGTCAGAATTGACCGATTCGGCCGAACGACTCCGTTCGGCCGGATTAACCCCCTTAGCCATACATGAAGCAAAGCACAACCGGGATGTCGTCCATGTCAGCAATGACCAAGCGACAACCGTGCAGGCCACGTAGACCACCGCCGCATCATCCCTAGACCAAAATCACATGAAGTCCACCAAGTCCAAGATATCCAAGAAGTCCAGGGGCAAGAGGCGGTACACGGGAGGCGAACTGGGCTGAAAGCCCAATTCGGCCGAACTGCCTAGTTGAACCGAACCACCACCAGGTGCAAACCACCTCCTAGGAGTGAATCCAGGCCATGGGAAGCAAGGGCGGTGCATCCCACGGTTCGGCTTGAATCCCCTGGATTTGGCAGAACTGGCCGGGCACCGCCTTGAGCTCCCTTGCATGCTACTCCAGCTCCACCGCTTTGCTCCAGCTATAAATTGAAGGTCCAAGGCCCCGGTTCAACACACACCACTTGGGAGCAAGTCTCCAATCACTCTCTTTCAAGATGTAGAGTTAGCCTGGTCTAGCTGGGAGTTAAAGTCAGGGTCGAGCTTCGCTCGGGGTTCCGGAGCCGTCTTCTGAGTTTTGGTAAAGCTCTTGTATCTTTTTCTTTTCTTTATGCAAGACTCTGAGTATTTAATATATTATCTTCCGCATTTCCTTGAGTTATTTATTCTGCATTTACTTCGCGGATAATTGTGGAATGTCTAGCCTTGGTTATAGCTGTTGTAGTATGGTTCTAGAATTTCTCTCCTAATTCTTTGTCTTACCTAGTTCCTCGTTTCTGCTCAATACTTGCAGTGAATTGTCACTGGGGTATTGATAGGATTGCTTGCTCTTTCTAGGAAAGTGAGTAGTTATTGTCCAGCATAGGTGTGGTACCTAGTCTAGATAGTAACTTTGGTTTACCCCTGATTCAAACGTACGTGTGGTAGTCGTTAGGTGGTGACAGCCCTATACGGCGTTCGTAATCCACCACGTCGGTCTCAGCCCGTAGGAACCGGAGAGGCGGTTAGTGGCTCCCCTTCTCATCCCTTTCTGGGAGTCGCGTGCACCTTATCCCGACGCTAAGACAACAGAATTGGGAAAAAGAACCATAGATGCCATTCTTCATCTAGCCGTAACCTTTGCCGGAGATATCTCTAAGCTATTGGAAGTATATATGAATCCTTTCCTGTCTCGTTGTCCTCCCACTAGCTAGGCCGCTCTTCTATCTATCCTGGATTTCTCCTTGTGTGTGTCAACTGCATATCACTCCTATCATATCCTTTACCCCCCCCCCCCCCCCCGCCTTGTTAGCTGGTACTTTAATTAGTAGTTACATCCTTGTTAATAGTCAATACACTTTATCCAATGCTTCCCTGAGGAAATAAATACGATACCTTAGAATACTCCCGGGTGAAATGCTACATAGGTATCCGTGCGCTTGCGGATTTATATCTGTGTCGTAAGAATACCAATAAGCACTCCTTGCACTATTACTAGGATTGGCAATCCTGATAGTGGACCGTAAGAAGTGTCAATAGTGTACCTGAAGTCAAAAGGATTTATTGGGCCAGCGTAACCTTTTTTACTAGAAGCCATCCCTGAATTGCTTGATGGAATTGATCAAGTGCGGTTTAGGATAGATGAGTTGAAGGAACAGATGGAAGTGATGAAAAATAGAGAACCTAGAACAAATATTTGTGGTGTTCTGATGTGTATCAATTTAGTTCTCGTGTCTTTGGCCATCCTTTTGGTTGTACTGAAATAGATTACTGGATGATGATGTAATGTATGCACTACTGGAGATGATGTTGAAATGAATTGGAGCTTCATTTTATTGGCAAATGTCTTCTGGAGCTTTATCATTTGTTTCTTGTCATATTTTTCAAGAAATTTTGGCAGCATACACCTGTATCTGATGTAAATGAGGGATAAAACAGTGCACCTGATGTAAATGAGGGATAAAACAATGCATAACAGACATAGTTTGCCATGACATGTTCAAATGGAAAAGACACTCTCTATGCTCAGCCCAAGGATAAACCTGCTTCACAGCATTCTCTATTCCTTTACAAGCATCAGAACTTATAGCTAGATGTGGTGGATTGTCAATTGCCTTTTGCAGGTGTTGCATAAACCAAAGCCGATTTTCATTAGTCTCACTATCAAAAAAACCAAATGCAATTGGAAACATCCAATTTTGTCTATCTAATGAAGTAGCCGAAGGCATGTGCCCATTCCATCTACCATTGAGAGTTGTGGAATCTGTACTCAAATATGGCCTACAACCATTCAGAAATCCATCAATACTTGGTTTCAAGCAACAAAAAAATCTATTAAAATACACACCATCTTCTTTCTGTATGACATCAATCTCTACCACACTCCCAGGCATTTTTAGCTCTATCTCTGCCTTCAAGTTGAACAACAGAGCAAAACTTTCTTCCCAGGTATCATAAATTTTTTCAGCAGCAATTTGCCTACCACGCCATACTGTACCATACCTATTGTCACATTATATTTCTGCTCCAACTCTTTCTGTAATTGCCTTGCACCCAATTTACCATCCTTCTTTAGAAAAGGGATAGCCTTCTCTGCTACCCAGTGACATGAAGCCATCTTGGTCCTTACTCTTGCGGTAGATGCACAAAAATGATCTCCTTTATTCACTTGTAACCTGCTAAATGGACACATATTAGCTACAGAAATGTTAAGTAAAGATGCAATAAATGTAGTTCCATATATCTATATACTATAAAGATCCTAAACAATTGTAACACTTTTTTTAAAAAAATCCCTATCCACGTCTCACACCGGGCTTAATCTTCCGGAAAACATGGGCGACAGGAAGATAAAATTCATCGTTAGAGAATGATCCCGCGTGCCTCGCCCCCTCCTGTACATCAGCGGATCCATGGGATTCTGCCCCTCCCGCACGCTCATTCCTTTGCCATCAATCCACAACGCGCTGCCCTCCCATGCTCGCTCTCCTCTCCATGCTCCCCCTCTGCTGAATCCTCCCTTATGGAAGGGGAAACGATGACGGCACCGCCGACATCCTCAATCGCGCCGGCGCGCGGGTCACCATCGCCATCGCCGACCCGGCAGGGGATGATTACCTTGTCATGGAGGCCGTCTATGGGGTCAAGCTCATCGCCGACGGCCGCGTCGCCGACCTGGAGGGTGAGGCCTTCGACCTCATTGCCCTGCCGGTGCGTTCACCTCCTCAATCCCCTGCTCCAAATTAACCGCCTTTCTTGAACGGGGTAACTGCCACCTGCTTGCTTCAAGTAGGAGGGTGATGCATTGCCTACTCTTTTGGTATTGATGGTTAGTTTGGTGCAGGGAAGAATGCCAGGATGAGTTCGAAGGAATGCTCGCGCCTGCAACATGTTTGATGGAATGCCTCTCTGGCTTTGTGTAGTAGATGATGGAGGCTCACCCGAAGATGGAGCTATATGTTGGCATGGACGTTGACCCCTCTGCCCTAGAGATTGGCCGTGGCCACATTGAAGTAGATCAAGCAAGGTAAAGATTTGTACTGCAATCAGAAAAAAGATTTGACAAATATATATACCACTGCTTGATGTGAATTGATGGTTTAAGAAAACATAGGTAGCACACAGGAAGGTAAAGATGAAAATAGGTGGCATATGGAATAATCATATACTGGTATTGACCTCTATCTTTTTAAAAGCAATTTTGAGCTTGCAGTTTCAGAAACTGGTACTGACCTCTATCTTTTTACTCAGCAGCATGTTACAAATAGCATATCAACTGGAATTGTGTGCATAGGCCCGTAAGTTCTTTGTTTTTCAACTGTTTGTTCCTACATTCAAATACATTTGCCTAATTTTATTTGTCAGGCTTCAGATCTTGATGACAAAATACCCCATTGAGGATTATGTTGATCATAAATCCATTGATAGTAGTGGGCATAATTTTAGGTCCAAATATCAGTGCTATTTAGTAATCCATGTTCAGAATTGTTTCCAGTTTATGATCACTTAATAAGAATATTCAGAACTCCATGTTGATTTTATTTTCAGTGTCCTCGAGTTCCTGGCCGGTTTATCAGCTTTGAGTTGTGAGGTCTCATTTTTTTTCCCAGTGAAATGATAAAAGGCTGTGCTAGACATAATTTAGACGCACAATATTTTTTTAGTCATGCTTTTTTTAACAAGTGCAGGCTCGGTAACCAATCAATATTTTTTCCAAGTGACATGATAAAAGGCTGAATCCACCTTTTCATGCTTTTTTAACAAGAGCAGGCTCAGTAGCCAATCAATTTTTCTCAATTAGTCATTCATGTTTGAGTTGAGAAATATTTTATATTATCTGGAGGGAATTCTGAAAAAGTAAGGGGCGATTTGGATGTATCATTTGGGGTCTCTACTTGTCTAGGCTTAAAAAGGACCAACCATTTGACCTGAATGCACATATACGCATTACGTAAGGTTTTTGCACATATATGCATATCATTATTCAGTCCCACTTGGAGTATTTAAAGGCTTAATTTCTCTGTAGAGTTTTTTTTTTCTTGTGGGTACTGTATGTGTTGGGCTTTGCTCAATTTTGGAGGAATTTCTGTGAACAATGGTGAGGATAAATTGTTGTGGTTAGGGAAAGACTGTGTTTCTCAAACATGTGTGATATATAGAAGAAAGAGAAGATAGCTAAAACTATGAAAACTAGGATGGAAGGGGTGCACGAAGAGTTGTCTGTGTCGAATTGTTCACGAGGTGAAGTTTTTTTTAACCTGTACAAATTAGTCTAAATATCCTTGATTACCATTGACCTTGTATTCGTGTCTCTGTGAATAGATCAAATATGGTGTCGCATATTCATGGAATTTGGCAAATTTGAAGCAGGACAAAGTAAGCCCCTCTGGGCTTTACAGTTTTTGTGTATTTCCATTATATTAACCTAAGTTTATGTTCTGATAACATAAGAGAATATGCAAAGTTGAGCAACAGTGAGTGTTTGCCTGTAATAATATACTGTTGTGCTTTGAATATGGCCAATGAGGAACAACTGACATAGTCATTGATGCTAATAAGAGTGGCTCACAAGGACAACACATATTGGTGTGTACCTTCTTGCATTTCTACCATTGGTTTTAGAACTATCTATGTTCTTTGACCCATAATGCATTCTTGTATTTGTTTTCTGTTTACAGAGGTGGTTCAATTCTTGCACAAATGAAATAATTATAACTCTGGTTTATATATGCATTCCAGTGAAAACAAATTTTTTTTATGGCTTCATTCCATCCTGAACTAATCAAAGAATGTGCATCTGTTGGGCATTTAAATGATGTTATGCTAAGCAAATAACATAGAATGAAAAAATTACGCAGATATTAATTGTTTAGGATATTATGGAGGAGGCTATGCAAAATTACTACTGAATTATTCATTGGCATTGTATGACTGCTATTTGGTTTGCACATGTAGACAAACTACTCTCCAGTCCCAAATTGCAGTCACGGGTTTTTAATTTATTTGGACGTCACCAAGATTGAGGTTAGTTTTCTGCTTGTTTTTTTTTGTTTTTTACTATATGAAATATTGCAAAATATGGTTTGCAATTGGAAAACTTAAAATTCAGATTGTCTCTATTGTTTTTATTTTATTAATGATCTGGTAAATATTGACTGTTCAATTGGCAATTAAGGTTCAATTATAAATTTGAATATATCCTTTTAGTAATTTTAGTCTTTTTCCATTTTCTTCATTTTGTTTCATTTGAGATGACGTGGACTCCAAAGGTGTTTACTTGTCACTCAAATTTGTGTGTCCATATGCTTCCTAATATATTGAAGCTATCTTATACCAACCAAAAGGTAGTAAGTAGGACCTTGCAGTTGCAGTTGCTTGACAAATTGTTTATGACAAAAGTCATATATTGTCTCGATTTTCGATTTCTCCATTTACAATAGTTATGCCTGAAATATTTTTAGTCTGTATTCATATGGATACTTGCATTTCATCAAAACCTCTTTTGTTCTCAACTTACGACAAAAATAGCCAAGATTAGAAACAGATCACCTATGCTATGCAATTACATACATTTCATTAAAGTCTGTTTTGTTCTGAATTTATGGACAAAAATGGGCAGCCAAGACTATAAATAGAGCACCTCTGGTAGGAAAATGCTTAAATGTTGTATGTATTACCAAAATATACAGTGCCTAACTAAATCCAGTAGATTTTCCATCTTATCATTTTGAATAAAAGCTGAGTATGATTTTCCTGCTAAATTTAATTAAGCACCTGCAATGGATGGCCAAGAGGCCAATGTGGCCACTGAATATAATCTGAAGTTATGTGCAACATTTAGCCTCAACCAAGATTAGTTCTAGATTGAAATGCTCATATGTCTAGGTTATGTACACATCACTTGCTGCAGATATTAGGACTAGGGATATGCACAGACACAATGCTAGGGAATGAGATGCTCAGAGGCATATCTGGTGGACAATGAAAGCGTGTTATAACCGTAAACATTATTTTATAATAATTTCAGCTCAAGAACAGTTGCTTTGCTGGAGAGCTTTTTGAATTCTAAATGATATCATTTGGATGTTTTCTGTAGGTGAGATGCCGATTGGTTCAGCCAGTGAACTTTTTATGGACGAGATCTGGACTGAGCTTGCTACTACACTTGCAATGTAAGTGGGGTGCTTCATTCTAATTGATGGCATGTTCGATGAATTGAACTACTGGCATATTAAGTGATGTTTGCATCCGCGTGTCCATGTAATCAGAGAATGTGATGCTCTATTCGACTGCAGGTATGAGAGTGGAACAAACAAGGCAGTGCCATCATGGGCAGCTTCACAAAATAGTTTGGGGTTATAAAATTTCTGCTAATCCCTACCGACCTAGGTTCATTAAGCCTATTTTTTCTTTCTGCCAATTAAAATAGATTAGCTTTCTAAATTAGGTTAGTAGGGCTAGAAATAGTATGTGCATCAGGAAAAATTGAGCTCAATGTTTGTTGTTTAGGGGATAGGACAAATGAGCTTGTCATGCTGATAATTTGCTGTGTTTTTCTTGTGCAGCTCTTTGTAAAAGGAAAAGTAAAGTTCTACTGACATCCATTGAAGAGGTGGTGGACAGTACCAAGATGGAATTTTTGGGTTACCATACAAGGACAGCAACCTAAACCACATTACTGGAATGGTGAGTTCAATATTTCTTTTCATTTATGTGTAGTCTGGGCCTCTGGAAAGTTGACAATATGATGTCCGGAAAATACCCTTCTTTTGCTCTTTGTGGAAAATACCCTTCAGTGCAAACTAAAAATTCTGCTTCAAATTCAAAAGATTATTGTGCTCTTCATGGATAAAAAAAAATCTCCCATACAGATCTAAGATCTTTTATTTAGAATTATTTCATGCTCAGGGACTTTTTTGGTCCCACCTTTGTTGAAGTACATGTCAAGTGGAATTATGTATTTCCTTCTATAAGAGATGGTTCAGGTTCAAAGGTTTGTTTTGGATTGTGTCTAATGGTTTGTTGTTAATTTGGGCCCCCTTGTTTCTCGTATGTTCTGGCATTTTTTCTGCTTCCGGTGAGCAGGGAGAGGATTTGAAAAGGATAAGGGCGTAAACCTATTATCTTCTTATTTCTAGATTCTAGAAGAAGTGGTGTCATTGGACATAATTCATATACACTGTTTATTTCAGTGTATGTTCTGGAAATGCATATTCTTGTGCTTTAAACTTGTTCTTGTCTTTAAAGCAGCTTTATTTCAGCTTGCTATTTTCTGCCAATATTATCAGGTATGCTGGTGGTTATATTATCTGACAGTGTCCAAATGTGTGCAACCACTTGTTCTGTATTTCTGTAATTTGAAGGCAACCCTAAATGCGAAGTATAATATCTGCGGGGTAGACAGTTCTTTGTTTGTTTTTAAAGTTTCCTCACTTGACATGTGGAAGGTTTGCAAACTCTGGAGTTCTTGTTGTTTACAGCTTTACCAATAAATAAGTTAGTGAAGGACCAGGTCCTGATTCATGCTACTTCTGAGTATGATTTACATCTCTGTAGATTCATGGACTCTCATGATAATCTCGGTGGGCCTGCAACCCCCTCTTCTATACCTGTTAATGCTTCGCCAGTAGTTATGTACCTTTTCTTGATTCGCCATCAGAATCTGTTGTAGCTGTTTTTGATGATATGCCTGCAGGATCCGCATTGTGTACTCAAATCTGTTAGATTTAGTGTCTTCAGGGGCGGAGGGCTCGGTATGGGGTGCTCTGTATTGTTTTGTGCAGCGGGCTCACGGCATCATACAGGCTGAGGAAGGGCAGCATGAACGTGATAGTGTTTGAGTTAGGCGGTCGCATGTGTGGGATGATGAAGGGGCTAAAGAGCCTAAGACCATGGTGACTGCATTTCGATTATGCTACAATTTGAGGGCTTCAGTTGTGCTTATGTGCATTGCTGTTTTCTTCTGCATGTTTGTGACTGTGCCACTAGCCAGTAGTCATTGAAACAAGACAATTGAACAATCTGTTGTTTGCAGGCATTAGCAGTTTGTCTGTATTGCCACTTCGTCCGAAGCATTTGCTGTCTGTGCTATTGGACTGCTAATTGTGCATTTGTCAGGTTAACACGGACAGTAGCACTTTTCTTTTTGACTGCAGGAAGGATTCATCTATGGTCAGAAAGAGGGACATTGGCATATTGTTAGTTCATTCATCACGGAATACTTCTTGCATAGAGGCACTGCGAGATGTTGGAGAAAAAGCTCTTTTTAATTGTTTCTCCAAAATGCTTTTCCTATAAATGGCAATAGAAATCTTTAAATTTTCCTGTACTTATTTGGTCATGTCCGCATTTTGATTGATCCACCACACGAGGTAGCACAGACCTCTGAAAGATTCATCCCTGTCCCCTCTCTTCGATTTATTCGATCCGTATGATTGGACATGATGAATCCTTTGATCGGCATTGCAATGGCGGAGCCTCATGCGCGTGACTCGAGCGGCGGTTAGAACCATATCCGCCATTACCCCATTCTCTCCCATCCATTCACCTTTGCCTCACGGTTGATGGAAGATCATGCGGCTTCATCACAAGGGCGCGGTGTGCGCGAGTACATCCTTGTGGCGTAGGTTCTTCGACAAGGCGGCACAATGAGCACCCACACCAGTTATCGTTAGAACAATGGATCACAACATACAACCAGCTCAGCCACCTTAGACAGATCAGAGGGGCTCCATGGGAATTCTATATATAGATGGAAATAATTATGTTATGTTTTAAGTTTTTTGTGATATTAAATTGTGGGAAACACATCCTTCTCATAAACCTTTGCTATATATATAATTTATTTTATGTTTTTCAAAACACGTGCGTGCCGCACGTGTACTCTATAACTGTAGAATTTAAAACTTGTAGATGTAATTATAGAATCTGTAACTTGCCAATGGGACATCTCAAGTTGAAAGGTAAAAGAAGTAAGCTGTAGTAAAGAATTTGGATGATGGTTTCTCATCTTCAGGAACATCCTTCTGGTCTACCTGCCTTGTTCCTTTTGTGCATTTAAGCTTCGAATTAAGTATTACA
Organism: Echinochloa phyllopogon; assembly: GCA_033239725.1. Classification (NCBI taxonomy): domain Eukaryota; kingdom Viridiplantae; phylum Streptophyta; class Magnoliopsida; order Poales; family Poaceae; genus Echinochloa; species Echinochloa phyllopogon. Next base: position 29,260,137 of record BTCW01000014.1, on the reverse strand, counting down.
ATGCGGTAGAACTTGGAGGGGAATGCTTGTTGAAAGATGTGGTAGAACTTTGTCTTCTAAAATTTTGGCCCATCAATCCCGTATGTGATATATTATTTTGTATAGAAAATCTCTGACCTTGTCTTTTGGTAATTCTTCATAGTCCTTAAGGTTGCACAAATGATACTCTGCAATGGATTTGAAATATTGGGATCATACGTATCCCATATATTTAATACTGCAAAATATTGCCTAGCTAAAACCTTGGTATTCTATTCTCAATTTGCATATCATTGTACATATTTCAAAGTTCAGTTCTCTGAACTGATTCGCTCCCTGGAGAGGGTGTTCTATCAGATTGGGTACACATGCACTTTTTTAAGATATACTCCCTCCGTCCCAAAAAAGAAGACATTTTAGAAATTTTAGTACATATTAAGGAGAAAGTAAAATGACCTTAATTGCTCCTAATTATTAGACATATTTGATACTAATTAATTGTTGCATGCACATATACTTACTAAATATAGTAGAATGACTTGTTTTTGGGACAAATTTTGAATCCTAGAGTGCCTTTTTTTTTGGGACGGAGGGAGTAGTTGGTAATGTAGAAGTGGAATATTTGAATGGTTCATGTGTATCAAGGTAGCATTTAGTTTCGAGAATGTTTTCCTGTCAGATCAATTTTACTTGAATAAGTGTCATCTGTTCTTGATCTTCGAGTGCATGAGATAGCCACATGGTTCTTGATCTATATGGCCATGCATATAGCCACATGGTTCCTGAATTTTAAATGGTTGACCGTTGCAGATTTTGTCCAATTTGACTTGAACATGTACTAGGTATAAACCAACCAGCGTTAACCTCTGATTATTTCTCATGTGATTATTTGAACATATGGTTTGGGCACTTTGTAATGGTTTGTACACTGGGCAAAAGCATGATCACATTTGTTTGCATATTTTACTATCCTAATGTAGCATAGCTATATCTATCATATGAAAGAGAAAAATGGTCTAGGTTTTCTGAATAAATCAGTTTGGTAAGCAAGTCTGCTTTGCAGGGCCCTTTTATTATTAGATGTCTACTAATGTTTCATCAATCATAAGCTATACATTGGTTGTTTTGCAGCTAACATCAGCATATTTCTCTACATACATGTTTCAGTGATTGTACATGGGCTTAGGAGGGCCTGCAGAACATGATGGTTGGCATGCTGGGAGGAGAGGGTTTAAAGAGCTAATGTGCATATTTCTAATGAGCAACTCGACCTTCAGTTCCTGGGTTACAGAGTTATATCTCAACAGTCAATGCTCATTAAGTAAGTAATGTCCATGCTGCATTAGTTTTGGTAAGAAATCTGGGTCTGAATTGCATTGCCATACTGCATCGGTTCTATAGGAGATTCCCTTCCTCATTTTGTCTATTTGTCATGTGAGTACTATAACCAAAGCCTATATAACTGATTTCCTCAAATCCTGAAATCTGCTATATTATTCCTTCTGTCATCCTTGTGCACCTCCAAAAATTGACATGCTAATCCTGAATGTATGGTGACCAGTGAACAATGATGTGAAGGGAATTTTGATAAAAGGCAACTTTATTTCAGATTGTGAAAGTATGCACGTTTGAGCACATATATAATTTTCAGATACTGCACAGCCTCCCAAACCAGTATAAGTGAAATTGCATACAACTCGTGATTACAACAGCTTACAAAAAAATGCCTTTTTTGTAAGATGTTGTATCCATTATGCATACAACTCGTGATTTTTTCTGGCATTTCCAAGGCGAAAAAAGGCAATGTGGTGCATATGTTATAGTTAGCAGGTAAGCAAAAATCGTAGTGGTTGAAATGTTTTTATCCATGTTCCTTTATAAACACTTTTTGAGAATTCTCTAAATCTCTGCATTGATGACTCATCTGAAGTAAACATTTCTTGAGATATATTTATATATAGAAGTAGTTCAAATTATATTTTTTTCACACGAATATATTTTATGATGACTTGTAATGTTGCTCCCAGAATTGGTTATCAGAAACCATCACTGATTTAGTTAACATTTTCCTCTGCTCTTCAGGTTCTCTATCATTGGCATTGATATTTTAACTTAGCTAGGGGTTTTGTTTGGTTTCTTGCACTATGAACTGCCATAAATTATTTTACTTAATGTAGGTTGCTTCATTTCTTTTTTGCTTTAAGGGTAACATAAAAAATGTCAGCATGTGATGCAAATTCTGTGATATAACAATAGTGTTAAAGAAATAAAGATAACTTATTTAGCTACCAAGCAAGTGTATGATTCAGTTAGTCCATTTAAATTTTGGTGAAAATGCATATCTGAGCGGAATACTACCCTTTTTCTAATGTTCTTTTGGATGATAATATATACCAATTATTTTCTAGGTGAATAGATATGACTTCTGAATGGGACATAACTTTATAGAGCTTCAGAAAACTTGGAGATAACCTTGGTTTAAGTCTTTACCCTGTTATTTGTTTTTAATATCTGTCTATGCATGCCAAGTAGTGTTCCTAAATTATGCACTCCTAGGAAGGAGGTGTTAGCCTAGATTTCCCTCAATTTTGTTCTTCTCAACTTGACTCTATTGTATTGCATTTTGTCTGGTCAGAACATGGAAAAGAGCATCTACATTGTATCATTGATTAGTCTGGAAGAAATATTAGGGTGTGGTTGAACTGATCTCGCTTTTTAATTTTACGGGATATTTTTCCCTTTTTGATGAAAAGGTGCCTATAAGTTCCCCTAAACAGTTTATTCACCTTTTCACATCACTGTAAATGTACACCGTTACCTTTGAAATGTACAGAACTGACGATTAAATAGCATGCTACTTGCCACATCTGGAACTAACAACATATAAGGTGTTGTTTGGTGTGATGATTTTTGGGCGTAAACAGATCACGGTGCTATTGGATCCCGTTAAATTTGTTTGTTTTGTATGCTCTATAATCTGTTTCCTCAATATTCGTATACAATCTCAAAACACCTCCCCTTCCACCGTAAACGCATAACGCTATGACTTCTCCGTAAAAGAAAAAAAAGGACGCTCGTGAAGATGACCACTTCCCCCTGCACGCTCTGTCCTTCCCCTGCCCTGCGTTTCATGTGCCCATCTTTCTCTCCAATCTCACGATAGAGTAACGCTGCTTGCCTGGAATTTGTTAGTCCTACAACTCTGCCTCGAGAGGATCGGTTCATATTGATTTTTGTTGACGGTAACATAGCGTTACACGATGAAACCAAACAATGAAGGGTACCCTGCACTTCGTAACTGATCCTCGGTGATCCGTTTCCATTAACATTTACGTTACCAGTTTACCACTCCACTTACCAAATAGCACCTAAATTACATGAGGATGTTATGTATGGTGAGATCCCAAGTCACCAAATAGGAGTATTGAATTTTTCATGTTTCTTTGTGAGCAAGAAAATTCTGGTGGCGAGAAGCAGATCAGAGGTGATAAATAAAATAGCATATTCTCTTATGCAGCTGTGGCATCCGTCAGCATTATATGGACACAAGCCAAAAAGCAAGCAATGCCAACTAATCAGACTAGACCAGGATATGTGTATATGTATGTGCTTACCCTCTATAGATAAAGTTTATATTTTGTAAATATAATTATTTTTTTAACACGTGCTGCAGCTAATAGGTGAAGAGGTTAGTTTTTGTATCAAACAATATTATTTGTGGTCAATTTTTAATTGTTTTATCTTTATTTGATGGAGAAAAAAATTCTATTTTTTTAAAAAATTATTTACAATAGTTTCTATGCACATAAAATTTGTTTAATCTACATTGATTGTCCAATGGGATTTAGTTGTTTTTTCTCTAACATAAGTGTGTTGTATAACAGGTGTTTCTTGACTATCTGAGTGTAACTGTTCTTTCCCAATGCTAATATTTTTACTATATTCTTTTCTGCAGGTATTTGCTTCTAGGTGCAGCCGGATGATGGTGCTGGCCCCGAAGGTGGGTTAGGCAGCAGAGACCGACACGATCTCGATCCACGGCAGCAGTGCGAACTTGACGGCCATAGGCCATGGAGGGCACCTGTAGAGTTCCTCTTTGTTACACTCAGTAGACACCATCTTGTTCTACTACACACTGAATTTATTCTCTTTTTGTACTTTGTTGAAACATCGATGGCAATTGCAGATCGAAAACGTTTCATGAACTGCTGAAAAATTATGCTTCGGTATAAGCGTTTCCTGACAGTACTTTCCCATTCTCACCAGAATGGAGTAGGAGATCAGAGATTAATGTTTTATTACGAAATCCAAAGTAGAGATCTACAGTTGTGGTGATTCTGAATGGTTGAGAGCAAAGCCAACATTACAAAATACTGAAGTGAAGGTACTGGAAGAATAATTCCTTTTTCAGTTATATATGGTTTCTATAATGGTGTACGATTTAGAGTTTGAAATGGTGAACACGGATATCTGTTTTCACTAATACTTGTAGATCTGGTATCCCCAGTTATGGAGTCCGAGTTGTACCTAAACTCTTATATGCTTTCTATAAAAGCAGGGTCCGGATTGTACCAAAACTCTTATATGCTTTTTATAAAAGTAGGGTTATTCCTTAAAAAAATTGGACACTGCAGACAAGAATCCCTCACTATTTTCTACATTCGGTATGAAATGCCTGATACCTGCAGTACACTTTGTTTTGATTCATCCATATTCTAATTTATGAATGAATGGATTGTTTCTTAGGAGCTTATAGATGAATCGTGCAGGTGGTGATTCTATCATAAATTTAATTTTCATAGGATCAATTTTAATCATGTGATAGTTTTTATTTCTATTTATTTGCAAAGATATTTGTAATAAAAAATTGCTTGTTATTGAATTTTCACAGCATAGGAATAGTTGAAATGAGCTTGGCATGCAAAAAAATTTCTGTGTTTTATTCTACGGCTCTTTGTAAAAGGAAAAGGAACAGTAAAAATTTATTGACGGCAATCTTACCAGTTGTGGAGAACATTAAGAAGAATTTTATTCATCAATTATATTTTACTAGAAATATGGTTTGTGTTAGAATAACATGGGCTAGATATGAATCAAGATGATGTTTCTTTTGTTAAAAATGCGTGTGTTGCATTAGCGTTGCTTGTTCAACCAGTATATGATAAATATTTTGGGGTCTCGGAAGGGACACCTACTAAGCAGGGAAATACTGCATATGCTGACAATGTCAACGATACTCCCGACAAGTTTACAGTAGATTCCATCGAAATTGTAAAATGGTTGATGCTATGTTTGATTCATTCTCTTGGGGTGATGAATTAAGAAAAGTGTCGTGCTTGCCCATTCAAAATGAAGATTTGATTTGTCAAACACTTCCAAAACTTCTGTAAAAAGATCTTATTCAGAACCTTACGTGTTATTTGGTTGAACTGCACTTAAACTATGGAATTTAAAGTTTGCTTTGACAATTTATTCCAGACATGTTATATACCAATGTTATTTTTTCGGGTTTGTATTTAGGCTAATTGAGTTGGTTGAAATAAAAAATCAAGTTTATATGATTTTTAATCTATGAATGTTATTTTATTTTGTTCAACATTTATTGAAACCTTGATGACAATACGAGTTAAGTTTTTAGTTATTGATTTCACGCTTGATGCTTGAAATTCCTTTTTTACTAATATAATATTTGTGTATACTATATTTTTTAAAACACGTGCGGGGCACGCACGTGCACTCTACTAGTATATGTAAAAGAAATAACAGATTATACCTTGACTTGCTTCTCATCATGCATCAACCTAGCCACAATAGCCCATGGACACTGTCTGTCACTACATTACTCATGGCACCCTCTGTAACATCTGAGACAAACCATATGTATAGGCTTTTCCTCAACATCAACAAACAAAATCAACTTCTTCTCTGAAAGCCTTTCCAAGAATGTAAGAGACAAAGTTCTATCATTATCCAACTTACTTTCCCCACCGCTACTCATGTCAAATTCAGATATGATAGCTTCCCATTTCACTCTTATTGCCAAATCCTTTTCTAAATTCTCCATTGTATAACAATGATAATCAACAACCCACTCATAGCATTTTCGTGGCACATTGACAGAACTACCATCATCCAACTTTGCTAAGAACTGAGAAATTTGAACAGACAACCTAAAAGCAGCATCCGGATCGATACTACCGAGTACCAGGAAAAAACAAGTACCATATTAGTTAGGTTCCATCCTAATCGACGTTTTCGTTCACGGATATGTCTTCCCCAAATAGAACTAAATCGAACCAAATCAAATTCGAACAGGAGAGTAACGAGGGAGCGTGGCCTTACCCGAGAGGAACCTCAGAGGGATTCATGGAGTCCGCTCTGTTCCCACGACCAACATCAGTAGGTTCCCCTTCTACGGCGAGGGGAAGCGGCGGCGAGAAGCGTGAGACGGAGAGGAGAGAGATGCACCAAGGAGGAGAGATGCTACTGAATCCCTCATGAAGGGATAAAGAGTACGTGGACCTAAGGCTAAGGGGCAAGTTTGTAATCTCACATGGTCCGGAAGGAGAAAAGAAAAGAAAAAAGATTAGAATTAAGTAAATGGAGAGAAAACATATGAAAACAATTCGTTTGTTTGGTGTTAAATAATGAAAGGCGCGTGAATTGAGATCTATATCTATATCGTGAAAGGCACGCAGATGGAGAGCCAAATAGAACGGGTCTGTTTGGTAGAGCTTCACCTGATTCTGATTCTCTGTGGGAGCTGATTCTCTGAGAAAAGTGATTCTGTGGCTGAAAGTGATTCTCTTTAATTCCCTAGCATAAACTATTAAAATCAAGATAAAGAATCATTTCACAGAATAAAAAGAACTTATTTTTTTCCAGCTCCCAGCCCCTTAGTTCATTTCAGAGAATCACTTCTCAAAATCAGCATAGAATCACTTCCGCTGGAAAACCGTTTGGCAGCTTCTTCTGAATTCACCGTTCACCAGAATCAGCTCCGGGAGCTAAAGTTTGTCGACGCCCCCTCCGCCCGCACCGTCAGCCCGAGTTTAATTCGATCCCCTCCCTTCCTCGGCGAACCCTTCTTCTGACCATCCGCCGCCGGCGCCTCCCCCCTCGTGCCCTTCACCGTGCCACTTCCCGTCGCACCATCCTCTTCCCCTCTCTCCGCCGCGCGTCGCATAGCCGCAGCCCGCAGCTGCCGTTGCCCTGGCTCTGGCCCTAGCAGAGGCGGGCGGTGAGGCGGCCCGGGGCCGACGGTGGCGGGCGGCGGGCGGCGGGCGGCGTGGCGGCCGGAGTAGAGGATGATCTATACGGCGATTGACACGTTCTACCTGACGGACGAGCAGCTGCGGGACTCACCGTCACGTAAGGATGGGATCGACGAGGGCACCGAGACCGCGCTCCGCGTCTACGGATGCGACCTCATCCAGGAGAGCGGCATCCTCCTCAGGCTGTATCCTTTTTTACTACCGTACTTCTTGCTAGGCCTCCGCCCTGTGTCCGAATCCACTCTTTAGGACCTTTCTCAAGGATCCTAGGGTTTCCTAGGGTTTGGTAATTAGTTTTTCTTTGGACGGCCTATTACTGATTCAGCTCTCTCAAGTGTGCTTTCTAGGTCATTTGATTTCTTGTAGCAATAGTTCCATTGATTTTGCTTCTGGTTAGGTTACTTCGCTTGGTAGATTTGTGGCTTCTTTAGTGTTATATATGGACCAATGAGGTGTCTCCATTTCGAATTCTAGTAGCTTTGCTTAATTAAGGTTGACAGCTGGTGATAACTTGTGTCTGGATGAATTTTAGGTGCCTCTGAATTTCTTTCTGCTGTGCTGATATCATTTCAATTGTAGACTTAGCTTCTACTGAAGTTGTTCTTTAGATTCGAAATCTGCAATTTGCACATTTTCATGTTAAGGCGATAAGCATCTATCAGCTATTTTGTTCCATGATTTATCCTTGTCAATGAAATACAGTGCTCCGCTGAATATAATGATACTTTTAGTAAATAGTAAGTTGCTACACTAATACTCTACCTTTTTGCTGTTACACCATCTTAGATTCTGCCACTTTGTAAAATAAGAAAAGAATGATGGAAAAATATAAGAGCTGATGCCATCTTCTATTTGATTTAGAACTATAGAAAGAAGTACAGATGAGCCTCTGTTATAAATGATATACTGAAGTACAAAACTTTGTCTGCTTATGGTCAATTTGAGATTATCACAATGATTGGCAGGAAATTCTTCACAATATTCACTGTTTCAGTGTTATTTACAATTATTATTTTAACAAAGAAAAGAGAATTCTGTTGGGGTTTCTAAATATATTCTATATACCTTGAACATAGCTGGACCCCGTGTTCTCACAATTTTGTTTTTCTGTGTATTTAAAAATGGTTTGTTTTGCGGATTCCTTGACTAACCAAAGACCACAAGCAGTGATGGCCACGGCACAAGTATTGTTCCATCGCTTTTACTGCAAGAAATCATTTGTTCGATTTAGTGCAAAGGTAAATACATTTACCCTCATGTACTCTTGTTGAACCATTTTTATTCTTTCCTGAGCTGAACTAATGGATCTGTTTGCTTGTGCTCATAGAGAGTTGCTGCTAGCTGTGTTTGGCTGGCGGGTAAGTTGGAGGAGAGTCCTAGGAAATCAAAGCATATTATATTCGTATTCCACAGAATGGAATGTAGGAGAGAAAACTTGCCAATTGAATACTTAGATGTCTTTCCAAAGGTATACTTTGTTTACCTCAGTATAATCTCAGTTTCTTTTCTTTTCAACCCCCCCCCCCCCCCCCCCCAACCCCCACCACAACACTTTTATGCTTGATAAGTATAGCATGAAGAAATTAGACTCACCCGCTTTTGTTTTATCATTCCTATTGATTTTATTCTAGTATGTTGTTGATTTACTTCTTTCTGAAGAATCCAGTGACTATAATATTTGACTGCTTGACTCTAATCTTTGCTACAGAAATACTCAGAACTGAGGCATGACCTGATAAGGACAGAGCGACATCTGTTGAAGGAGATGGGTTTTATTTGCCATGTCGAACACCCCCATAAGTTCATATCGAACTACCTTGCAACGCTTGAAGCCCCTGAGCTGACACAAGAGGCATGGAACCTTGCCAATGATAGGTACTTCTTAATTATAATTATTGTTGAACTCATGGATGATAATGCAATCTACTTATGTTTCTTTTGGGGGACACGCAGGAAGTAGTATTTTGACATGTTTCCCTTTAGTTGTTTTTTACTTTGATACACTATCTCATCATGAATTTTAAGTAATGCAATACTATCTTTTTGTTTATTTGTCGCGAAACTTTTTCCACTAATTTCCTTTCCCATTACCCTCATCGGAGTCCTTTCCCTCAAATTTATCATGCAATGTGTGTGTTGGGCAAGTGCAACCATTGACTATTTTATTCTATGGAACTCTCTTAGTTTGGAGCAGCAGTTCCAGTCCCATAACTTGTGCTAATGCATTTCTATCCTATTACATGCTAAATTGGTGTCATCAAGTTGTTGTAATCCATATTGACATAGACATAGACTTTCTATCCAAGACATTTAGGATGATTGCTGTGCTGAGAATCGGCAACCCTGACTTTTTATCCTTCTGTGGGATGGGAACAGTAGAAAGAGAGCATTACAAATACATGAACAGATGCAACTTTGCATCTTCTTCTCTAATGGAAAGATACATGGAAAAGACAATGGAAAATATGGATAGCCCAAACCAGCAAGCGATGAGCTTTTTCAAAGGATATACCAAACAAGTAGGCACCTCAGAATAATGGCTATGGGAGCCGAGATTTGCGAAAAAAGAAAGAAAAAGTATGACTTCAAGAGCTTTGTCCCATCGTACCACACCTTTGCAATTTGTTTGGGGATCTTCAATTCATTTTGCCCATGCCACAATTTTTCTCTAATGGGGGATTCACAATGTTTTGGGGCTTTGAATATAAACTCTCAGACACTAGATTCTGGGCATTGTCCATCATGTCAAATGGGCTGCTGCTTGTATTCTTTTGTATTTGCACTTCTATTGATACATCCTATGTTTATTTTGTAATCAGCTTGAGGACAACTCTGTGTGTGCGATTCAAGAGTGAAGTAGTAGCATGCGGAGTTGTGTATGCCGCAGCTAGGAGACACCGTATTCCCCTTCCTGAGGATCCTCCGTGGTGGACTGTCTTTGATGCTGATGAAGCTGGAATTCAAGAAGTTTGCCGGGTTCTTGCTCACCTCTACAGCCTCCCCAAGTCACAATACATATCAGTGTACAAAGACAATGATTCCTTTACTGTTAGAAGGACACCAGATCCGCAGGCTTCAAAGGTTAATACATAGTACTACTCAAAATGATGGGACTTATGGAGTCTACCTTTTTATGAATGATTACTGAATTTACTAGCACTTATTTTGCAGGAAAGTCCTGCAAGTGCTGTTGCTAGTGATAAGGGTACCCCAATACCCTCAAGTTCTAGCCAGGAGAAGGATTCAGTGACAAAGGCTGCACCAAACAAGGTCAAGGAAAAAAGTGACGATGAAAGTAAGCCATTGCCTGCTGAACTCAATGGAAAAGAAGACACGGCGGCAAACTCGAAGAGTGAGAAATCAGAGTCGGGTGTTGACCGGAGTCGGGAAAGAGAAAGAGAGATATCAAGGGGTCGGGACCGTGATGGCAAGGGTAGGGATTCTGATCGTGATAGCAGGGGCCGTGACTCAGATCGTGAAAGGGACAGGAGACGACGTTCTAGGGAAAGAAGTTCAGGTATGGAGGCGAATCAACCTGGCTTTTAGTTATCTGTATTTTTAATGGCTATGTCAGTCTCTGACGAGTTGATGTATCTCTAATACAGGACATTCAGACAAGGAGAAGTCAAGGCGCCACTCATCACGAGGTATGGTATATTTACACAGAAGCCTCACTACATGGCCTCGAACTGTTTTACCCATGATTTATGTTTCTCATTTAGCTTACAGCACTACGTTTTTCAGACCGGGGTGATTACTACAGTTTGCACTCATCGCGTGAAAAGGATCGGCACAGACACCATTGACCAATCTGAGGATTTCAGTTCACAAAGATTCGCTGCATGCAGACCGCCAGACCGAAGCAGGAGAACATGTAGCGCGCGAGTCATCTCATCATTGCACATGCCAATGGCTTTCCCGTGCCTCCATTATTTCTGCACCTGGTTTTGTAACATGCAAGATAATCTATAGAGCTGTTAGGGGCTTTAAATTTGTAGAAACTGAGCAAAGAAGTCAAGGGACAATTGGAGTATGGAATGTTTGTGCCATCATGGTATATGGACCTCTGTAATATGGATGTTACAAGAGAGATCCTCTATAGGTATGTCCTTGTGTTTGCAAATAATTCTACGACATGCTATGTTCGAAGTGCAAAAGTTTTACGAAGAGTAAAATGTACTACCGGTTCTTAAAATTGTTCGGATATGTGTCCCTGTACTCTTAAATTGCTGCTGTGTCACATTTACTCATGGATGCGTTTGGTTTAGAAACAAGATAGGATGGGTCGGTTCCATCCCTGTTTCTAGGGACAGGGCCATCTTATTCTCGTGTTTGGTTAGGGGGATAGATTCATTCCAGAACACAACCGATCCTCCGTAGGTTTGCACGATAGCCGTGTCTTATGAAGAACAGAAGTTACCAAATGAAATATTGAGAGAAGCTGAATTGGCAACAAAACACGTAAATGAATAGACAATGAAAGTAATGTTCTCTTAAAAACACAATATTTTGATGCTAACATGTTTTATCGGTGGGATGACACTGTATTTTATAAAATTATAGGGACCTAAATGACATGTCATGCCAAATTTAGGGAAGTAATCTACGTTTTGAGAGTATAGGGATATAGATAATACTCGATGCCAAGTTTAGCGGGAGAGATATCCAATTTAAAAGTTTATGGACCTAAATAACATAGCTGGACAACTTTACCCTAATGAGCTGTACTAAATAACATAATATATTCTTTCTAGGAAATACCTACATTTGTAGGCACGGCAAATTATTTGATCCTAATATTACTGTCTCACATAGTGGGTAAAACTAATTACATTGGGCATACTTGTAAATTGTAGTAATAGAACTAAGCATATGCATGTTGCCATGTGTACCGTTCTGAACTTCTGGGCCCAACATGTATTTTTACCTTGCGTTTTGGTGTCCTCTTGGGCCATCGTGTGCTTCGACTTCTTGGCAATTGTGCCTGTGATTTTGTGCTGGGCTCACGTTGGGCCAACATGAGCCGTGAGCGACGTCGGTGTCTCGCCAACATTTTGGCCTGCCGTCGTTCGGTGCTCGCCATATAATAACTAAGTTCTTATCCCTAAAGAAATTTCTGTTGAGGCTCTCCGTTGTCAATCTCTAAACTACCGACGCGTGGAAATTTCACGCCACATGCGGTGTTCAGTTAAATGGAACCGGGCCTGTTATCTGTTCTCCTTTCTATAAAGGCTTCCCTCCTCGGCGTGGGCCTCCTCAGTGTCCCGGAAAGAAATTATCGTATTGTTGTTAGCCCATATATAGATGATGCTCAGTCCAGCAATGCTTCATGTTTTTTTTCTATGCTTCGGTGCTTTGCCTTCTAATGACTGTTGCTGCCAACAATTACAATTACCAACAATTCAATCTAAGGCAGCGTTTGATTGCCAGCACCGAATCATACATATTCATCCTGGATGGCTACTTGGGGTCCACTCATCCAATTGTTTGGTTACCGGACTGAACCAACTGGACGTCCAGGACCGAAGCATCCAGAGGATCGAATATTTTATTTAGATGCTGCATGCTCCGTGCGAAAAAAACGCTGAACGGCGCCATCCAGCACGCCTCCCTTCCCCTCTCGCTCACATCTGCTTGGCCCCGTCCCTTCCCCTCTCGGCGACTCCTCTCGCAAGCCGCTGAGCAGCACGAACTGCCGCTGCTGGTGCATGGGCGATCTCTCCCGCGGCTCCTTACAGCAAGACACGGCACCAATCCTTCTTCAGGGGCAGGGGTGGGCCATGCGGTATCCAATCTGGCAGGCATAAACCAATGCGCCGTGCCGATAGGGGATGGACGTGTGGCACCACGCCGCGCCTCCCTCACCGCCCTTCAATCTCCATCCCCTGCCGAGTTCCAACCGCAACCCAAAAACCGAACGGAAAGAACAAAGAGCGAAGAAAAAGAGCCAACGAATTGGAATCGCATCGCATCCGCCCCCATCACCATTCTCCGCAACCGCCCTCCAACCCGCCCCACCGCCCCCGTCCGGATCCGCCCGGCCTCAAATCGATCTCTTCTCTCGTCGGTAAGCGATCCCTGCTCGGATGGAATCGTCCGTTCATTCGTTTCATATCTTCTCGTTTTCGTTGATGTGGAGTACTCCCTAACTGCCGAATCCGTTTATTTCCCTCTAAAAATCAATTTGCGTGCTCGCGCTGGTTCCCCAACACGCATTGTGCCCGCTCCTGCTGCCGTTTGCCGCGCTGTTCGGACGCCTAGTGCCGTCCGCTCAAGACCAATGATTGCACTTAGAGCCCAGGAAATTCGGAGTTCATTGTGACTATTTTGTGATTTTACCTATCTATTTCCCTTGTCCGTCTTGCCATTTACTGTTTGATCGATTGGATGCTTCGTTCACATGGATTTAAATAATAAAGTTTGGGAAGCAGCCGATTCTCAACTCGGCTGTCATGCCTTTGCTGTACCACGGGATAACATTGCTTCAATATATACTTCTCGTGGACGAAGTTATCATGATATTTACAAGTCTCTCAAGGACATTTGATATCACACAGCCTGACATTCACTGAAGGTGTTTAGATCATGAGAAGCCAAAAGACACTTGTTTCGACATGCCCTCTAGGAACACCTTCACTTCTTGTGAAGTTATCAGTCAACATCTTAATGTCTCTTTTGAGTTTTGACACTTCTGCAAAATCATGACCTGAAAGTTTAATCCCTCTCAAGATCATAAGCATTTTCTTTGCAGGTCATTAAAATGGATAAGCTCAATGGTTCTGCACGTCTTATGATTGTTTCAGATCTTGACCATACAATGGTGTGTATGTCGTTCAGGTCATATACTTGATTCGCCCTGAACTATCTTCATGTACTGTTCATGTTGATTCTTTTGGGATGGCTGAAACTTGCAGGTTGATCACCATGATGAGGAGAACTTGTCCTTGCTTAGGTTTGGTGCCCTGTGGGAGTCCATTTACTGTCAGGATTCTCTACTTGTTTTTTCGACTGGACGATCGCCTACTCTATATAAGGATTTGAGAAAAGAGAAGCCCATGCTGACCCCAGACATCACTATCATGTCTGTGGGAACTGAGATAACATATGGCGAGGCAATGATTCCTGATGATGGCTGGGAAGAATATCTGAATAATAAGTGGGACAGAAATATTGTTGTTCAGGAAACCACGAGCTTTTCTGAGCTGAAGCTTCAGGCATGTTCTGCTGCATGCATTATTGGTCTCTTTAACTTCACTCTTTTGGTTGTGAATTAATAATGCATTAATGCCTTCTTGCTGTGCATGTGCATGGATGCAGCCTGAGACAGAACAACGTCCACACAAGGTCAGCTTTTTTGTTGACAAGAAGAGTGCCCAGGAAGTGATAAAATCTGTTGCTGAGAAGTTGGAGAAACATGGGGTGAGGCACCATGCATCTTATGTCATTGTGTTTTGGTTTTGGCACATCTCTTCTGTGTGTTCTGAATCCACATTATGATTGACTGCTTTGTTTCTTGTAAACAGCTAGATGCAAAAATAATATACAGTGGTGGCCAGGATCTTGATATATTACCTCAAGGGGCTGGAAAGGGTCAGGCACTTGCATATTTGCTTAAGAATCTAAACTCATGTGGAAAGCCACCAAACAATACTCTTGTTTGTGGCGACTCGGGTAATGATGCAGAATTATTCAGTATCCCTGGTGTGCATGGTGTCATGGTCAGTATACAACATATTGCATTAAGTACATAACAAAGTTCATGCCTGAATGGATGAGTTTACTGCAACTCCAAAATTTTCAAATGTTTAGGTCAGCAATGCCCAAGAGGAACTGCTTCAGTGGTACACAGAAAATGCGAAGGATAATGCTAAGATCATTCATGCAAGTGAGAGATGTGCAGCTGGTATTATACAAGCTATTGGGCACTTCAAGCTAGGACCTAACGTTTCTCCTAGAGATGTGGACCTCCCTTATGCAAAGGAGACTTCTTTCACACCTACAGATGCTGTAGTGAAGTTCTATGTTCTCTATGAGAAGTGGCGCAGAGCTGACGTTCCAAAGTCTGAATCAGTTGTACAATACTTCAAAAATATCACTGTAAGTAGCTTCCCTGTTTGATTTTCTTTTTGTTAACTCTAGCTCTCTCGGTGGCATGTATATGAATTAGCTCATTAATGTTAAAGCGTGGTTCTTCACCTTGCAGGTATATATTACTTAAAACTGTACATAACAAATTGCCAGAGAATGCACATGGTGATGCCTTATTGCTTCATTAATCTTGTAAAATTAATTCCTTCTTACTTATTATGTATGTTAGTATGCAAATGGGGTCATCATCCATCCTGATGGGCTTGAATGCTCTCTCCATGCATCCATTGATGCATTGGGATCATGTTATGGTGACAAACAAGGGAAAAAGTACCGAGCATGGGTGGACAGACTTTTTATCACCCAGACTTGTTCAGATAGCTGGCTGGTGAGATTTGACTTGTGGGAATCAGAAGGTGAGTCTTGAATATTAACAGTACAACCAAATTAGCTTCTTGTGCCATTGCTTGCGGTTGTTAAAAGTTGTAATCATGTCCCCTCTCTGCTCAATCATGGGTTTTCTTTGTGACTTTTGATTGCATTGCTTATATCTTCATGATCGTTTCACAAGAGAATATCTTTACTCAACTTGTAAATTTGTGAACGCCAGAAATATTTTATGAAAATGACAACATATTCATACATAACTTTGCTACGACACATACCATTGTCAGACACTTCCGTTTTTCATTCATTAGAACCATATCCTTATATGTTTTATGAATGCTAACTTGATCATCTGGATGGGAAAATTACGAATAAATTACAAAGTGCACACTGCTGTATGATTTTCGCTTCTACTATGCAGGCAGAAGATTAGTTTATTAAGTTTTTCATATGTATATTTTATATCTTTGATTCACAAAACAATTCCTTACCGGATATGTAAACACAAATATTAGCTGATGGAAATGTTTATAGATTCAGGAAATCCTTTTCATATATGTCTTACCTGCAAAGCATTCATTAGTCATATCCTTGTGTCATTTTCAAACGTTAAATAGTTCATACAGTTAAGTGAAAGTACAAAGCCTTGGGGGAGTCTCACCCAATGGCTGAGTTACACACCTTTCAAAAAAAAAACCTCTTCATTACATATGCTGTATAATTTTATGTTTTTGGTTCATGTGCATGTGCAGCTATTTTGATGTATCATTAATCAGTCCTTGTTCTCTGCTTCTGTCCAATGTAGGACATAAAGATAACACAATGTGTCAACTGTTTGTTTCCTAGATGTTTTCTTTTGTCCATAGCTTAAAAGATTCCCACAATTACCCATTTCATTCTCTTTTTTGTCAAACGATTTTGACTTGAATCTTTCATACTTTCAGGCGATGTGCGTCTGTGCTCTCTGTCAAGTCTTGCCTTGAGTCTAAAGGTATGCCAGCTTTGCTTTGCTCAAACAACTTCTTAATCATGGATGCATGCTTACAATTTGCAACAGATATAAAGCTCACACAACTGTTGGTTTTGTTGTGCCAGACTGAATCACCCGAGGGCTTTGTTGTAACACACATCCACAAGACATGGCTGAATGGTTACTCTTCGGGGGTTGAGCAGGCGTCTAAGCTTTAGACCATTTTACCGCCTCTCTGCCCATGCGAGCGGAGTTTTATTGAGGATAGAATAATGTACCTACTTATCTGATAAAAAAAATTATTTCCCTGTTTATAACGTTAACTTCTTCCCAAAGCCATACTGGAGGATGTCCAGAGAGAGAGGATTTGGTGAATGTAAGATAAATGCCTCATCTCATGACTTCAATGAGAAGCCAGAATGATTCATCAATGGTATATATATACACACTAATCTTCATGAATAATACAGTGTTATTTTAGCTACAGCCATCTCATGGCTATTACATCCTTATCACTGTTGATACCAGTTCTCTTGATGCTCTGTTGCCAGCAAGGAAGAACCTTGCTCAGATATGCTAGGCAGCCTGGAGAATAATGGAAGATACTGCTATTGCAGCAGTAGCATACTGCATTCATGAAAACGAGAGCAAATGGCAACAGCCCACAGGCCCAAATTTTGAACTGGCCAGAGAAAGAAGACCAGTCAAAGAAACCGGGTAGCCAGCTGTCTCATCCAATGGTTTCATCTTCTGGAATGGAAATAAATATTGACTGAATCGAAAAGGAAATTTGTGCAGCCTCTAAAGAAAGCCAAATACCCTCATCCATTATCCCAGCGGAGGATTTCATAGTGATGTTTCCAAGTTGAACACATCATCAAATAGAAAAGGAAATGATGTTTGAAACTACCCCTCCAATGCATAATTTAATGTTGTTTCATAGGTAGCATTTCACATTTAATTTCACATTTAAGTTGGTATATGTGCCAAGAGAGCTTTATCTGGATGAAACTGGTTCCTTCTCTCTCATCTAAATTCTATGCCACATTTTGTGGCACTCCTATGAAACTAGCGCGAGGACTAGCCTAAGGCCCATCTTATTTTGAAAAGGTCAATCCTTATATGTTTTGACCAACAATAATGAAGCAAAGTATGTTTGGAGCAAGTTTAATGACCAGCTCCATAAACACTATACGTAATAACCAAACTTTATAACGGCAAGCTTTTTCTTGTCTATGTCATATTTTCTCCGATTCAAATTGTAAATCCTTTGGACTTTTCTTTCTATATCTAACACATAGTAAAATCTATATATCTAAAAAAGTCGAAACAACTTATAATTTGAAATGGAGAAAGTATCGTTTTATCCGTCACTGAAATTTGCCTGAAGATCTGCTCGTGAGATGGAGTAGCAAGTTTACAAACAGCTCGAGCCATCATGTGCGTAAATGTCTGCGAATAAATGTAACTCCGTTAAACTGAAATTCACTCCTACGAAGTGCGTTTGGCCGGGAATCGGTGGGGTGCAGGAGGTCGCCGGGAATCTGTATCTCCATTTGCATGAATTGAAATGGGGCTGTGGTTCATCTCCAAAAAGAAAAAAAATATTTTATCCATTCGGGGCCCACTTTCAACAAATAGTATTTCTCTCTCTTACATTTTTTCTGCAAAACTGCTATCAGTATTTTCCGGGCCCAACAAGCATGACAAACATATTATTTTGATAAGGAAAAATTTATTATTATTCAAAATATTTACCCTGAGATGATATCTAATTGGTTATTCACTGTCTCCGTACACGGTCTATCATACAGAAGACAACCTCACAAGATATGGTTAGAGTGGCGTGTCAACGATTGGCCAATGAGTGTTTTACCCAGGCACATGAGTCCATTTTTGACCATCCAACTATAGCCTCGGTTTGGTCTTGACCATCAAAGTAGAAAACCAGGAATCTTTGACCACTCAACTCTCAAAACCATTCATATTTGGCCATCGGCCTGTTTTGATGAGTGGTTTCGCTGGCGTGGACGCCACGTGAGGTGGGACCCACCTCCTTTTCCTTTCTTCTCCCTTCTCTCTCTTCTCTTCGCCCTCCTCTCTCCCACCGCCCCAACTCGGTTGTCGCCCACTGCTCCGCCGCCCCAGCTCGGCTGCCGCCCGCCGCCCACCACCTCCTCCTCCCCACGCGCGGTTGGAGACGGCGCCCACCCGCGCCGCCCGCCCGCCGGGATGGCACACGCCCCCATCCTCTCTCCCTCGACGCGAGGGAGGCTGCAGGAATGGTGGCGGTGGCGGCGCCCAGGGCGCGAGCGGAGGACGAGCAGCTGTGGCGGCCTGAATCCGGCGGAGCATGGGAAGGGTGACGCGGTCGGCGGCCAGGCGGCGGCGCTCGAGGAGCGGCACGACTGGGAGCAGCAGCGCGCGGGCAGGCGAGGGGGAGGCGCGGGGCAGGCATCGTCCTGGTCCGACGAATCGACGCGGCCGGATTTTGGTTGGCAGGGCTCCGTCTCTGGCGCTCGTCGGTGGCCGGTAGGCGCTCGTCTCTGGAGGTGAAGGAAGGCGAGGTGGGGCGCGCGGCTGCTTGGGTGAGCTGGTGCTCCGCCGGCCGGAGCTCAAGCTCCGCGATGGGCCGCGCGGCCGTCCAGGCTGGCATGGTCGGTGAGGGCGAGGTCCGCGCGGGCCGCAGCCATGTCCGGCAGCCGGCGGGGCTGGATCCGCCCAGCGGCCCAGGTCGCAGCCATGGCCGACGGGGGCGAGATCCGGCCGAGCCGCAGCCATGGCTGACGGGCCGACCTCTGCCCGGGCCGCAGCCATGGACGATGGGGTCAAGCTCCGCCCCGGGCCACAGTCGGTCGGCGGGGTCGAGCTCCACGCGGCCGCGTGGAGGTCCAGCGGCGTCAGCGGCGAGCACAAGCTGCCTAGCGCCCAGCAGCACCAAAACAGAGGAGGGAAGAGAGAGAGGCGAGAAGAAAGAGAGAGAGGAGCAGGAGACGTCGGAGAGAAGAAAGGGAGAGGAGAAAAGAGAGAGAGAGAGGAGAGAGATGGGGCTGACATGTGGGCCCCACCGCCGCAGCCACGTCAGCAAAACCACCCTCTAAAACCACTGATGGCCAGTTGTGAATGGTTTTAAGAGTTTGATGGCCAAAGATTTCTGGTTTTTGAGTTTGATGGTCAAGACCAAACCGAGGCTATAGTTCGACGGTCAATAATGGACTTCTCCCTTTAAAAAACATGTGTTTTATTGTTTCATCCTTTGTGGTGATAAGAAGATGTAATGCTACCTTGCCGGTTGCACATCACTAGATTATCTTTTGTTAATATTTTTCTTTATATAAATATCTTAAAAATATTCTCCAAAAGAATTTTTAATTTTCAGATCTACATATTTAAGTTATGGACATCAGTATGGACACCAGCTAGCATGACGAACATATGGCTGCAAGCAAGCTCAATCAGATAGGAGCGCGTGCTATGCTGACCGAAAATTACCTTCTCTAATGTCCTCTATCCTCCAGCTCATACAAAATTACGTTCTCTCATTCAACAATCTATTGTACGTAATCTTAGCGTACGATAGCATTACCAATAGATATATGTATTTCAGAAAGTTTTCACTGCACTGTTTATTTTGTAGAAAAGTAAAATGCACTGCGGGAGAAATTAAATTTCAAAAATATATTTTGGAAGGACAGAGGGAGACAGGGAGTGGTCACATTTATACGGAGCATGATTTTGGAACCACCTTTATGATGAATAGAGGCGTGGGTCCTGATTCTCATAAGTCATAATCCTAACATATGCATGCTGTTTTATGTTTATTTATAGTCGTAAATGATTGGTGATTCGGTGACTCGCAGATTTGTGCGTGTCATAGCTGTCCGTGCGCATGTGTGAGCACATGTGCATAACCTGATCGCATACGTCATCAGGAAAGCGTAACACAAGTCGTGATGGATTCACACAAAGAGGCTGGATTGAGCTGCGACTTGCAGTAGTTTATACTTTATTTTAACTGGAAGCTGTCTTCTTTTCAGTACAAATAAAGCTTTTCTTCTTCTTTTTAACTGGATAAAGCTTTTCATTAAAACGGTGTACTGATTTAGTGGCTTAGTTGTGGCAGAGTACTGTTCCGCCCAAGTTTCTTGAAGCTAAATAGCCTCATAAGAAATTCCCTAAGGCTAAAACATAGACCGCTGCTAAGCTTTATCACTGGATTGACAGAAACTGATGACATAGGTAACTGGGCAATGATGCCCTGATCAACCACCTGATATGATGATTGATGATGTCCTGTCCAGCCTTTTCCTTTCGCCACGCTTAGTGGATGCAGAAGCTGCGTGTGTTTACAAGACATTGATCATTATCCGGTTCTGTACATACAAAAACTAGACGGACATTAGGCACCTTTATCCTTCTACGCGAGACGCTATCCAATAAATGGAGCCGGAAGCTTCACAGGGGCACCTTAAAAGTCCAAGAGCAGTTGCGGCAACACACGCTCTAGATGGGTGGGTTCGAAACGGTAGCATCCTCCGCTTCAGCGATAAAAGCAGAACGTTGAATAGCCTCTGCAAGAGAAATTTCAGAGTTAAAACTGCAGAAATGGAATTGCTTGCCCCTACTTGCTAGCGTGAGGTTATGCACTTAAGCAGCATTTTTCAGAGGTTGCATACCTGTAACGAATATGCGCAGAAATTCACAGCTGACTTTAAGTGCGCTTGCGCTGGCTGTCAGGTGAACACAGCATGTCAGCATATCATGAAAAATACAATAATGTCACATACTTTCAACTTATATTGTCCTCCTGAACCATAAGGTCAAAAACAACCGAGTCAAATACAGCTTTCGAGCGTCTTCCCGTGCCAATGCTTACCCCTTTCTCATTAATAAAACCATCTATTTACCTAAGTTTTTGTCTTAGTGATACTCTTATCCCAAGCTACTGCCACAACTAAGCCACTAAATCAGACATAACAAAGACGGAAAGATCTCAAGGTTTGAAACAGATTTTAACATCACACCTAGGAACCTTTCACTGTCTAATTCCAATCTACAGGAAAACCAGAATATAAAAAAAAGTAAAACACTAATGAGGCATCAGTACATAACCTACATGTCAGTAGTTTGCTAAGACAGCCTGAACACTCGAGGCACGCAAATGCGAATATACAAGTTAATTCATGACGAACAAGGTCAAATTGTGTTAGCCCTTTCATATAGCTATTGTCAAATATGACGATATTATGTCTCCTTTAGCAATAAAGCTTACTCGAAAGTGAAAACACGGAAGCCATCTACTTGAACAGAAAACAGGTGCTAAGCTGAAAGAATTTCTAGGTGCTACATGACCAAGATAAGTGTTTATTCATCCGTAATCAATGATTATCTCACCAAACCTGTCGAGTGCCTGGCTTGCTATAATGAAATATGCTAGAAATGGATCTGTGCAGCCCCCTTGAACAATATAAACCATAAATTTCATCTGGTAGACATTTGTTACTGATTTCTATGTCATATGTTACTTGTTGTAAATGTTATAATAGGTACACCCACCATTTCTAATGTAGGGCGTATTTTGGTTCCTTAGGCCAAGACTTGACCAACAATTACTCAATTAATATATCATTTATGTTATACAAAATCACATTCATAAGAAAGTACTTTTCAATAAGAATCTATTAACATCCATTTTGCGTGACAAAAACTGCTTACTAATAGAGTGATTATTGGTCAAAGGATCGTGCTAATGAAACAAAATATACCTTACATACATTTTGAAATTGAGAGAGTATGCAATTTGCACATCCCTATGTAGCCAGATAAAAGTTTGAGCACCAATTTTATTTCTCAGTATTTGTATTAAGTTTATGTAAGGGGAGCAGTGGACATATTAGGTAGTGGTGAAAAACTTGCCGGGTTTCCATGCAAACTGATGCCATTTGAGTATTTGACTGCACCAAAGACAAATGCGCACTCACTAGAAGCTATTTCAAGTGCTAAGGCTTGATCCCTTAAAAAACAGGAACCTGGTCTCACTTGTTTCATTAAGAAAACCACCTGTTCACCAAAATTTCTATCTTAGGGATACTCTTGCCCCAAGTTGCTACCAAAACTAAGCCACTAAGCCAGCCTTAACAAAGACAGAAATATCTCAAATAAAAGCCGGTTTAAACATGGTACATGGGAACCTTTCACCCTCCAGTTCCAATCTAAATAAAAACTAGAAGATTAATAAAAAAAATAAACACTAAGGAGGCATCAATTCATAAACATCTGAGCCAGTGGTTTGCCCAAACAGCCTCGAAAGCTAGAGGCATGTAAGTGTGGTTATACAAGTCAATTCGTGAGGAAAAAGGTCAAATTGTTTTAGCCATTTCATATAGCTATTGTCAAATAAGATGATACGCAACATAGCTATACTCAGAAAGACTAGAAGCTACTTGAACACAAAATAAGTGCTAAGGAGCTAAGCTGCAAATGTGTGTGTGCTATGTGATCAACATAAGTGTTTACTGTTACAACTAGTAATAGGAGCAAATGGAAGACTAATTGATGAATATCTGATCAATCTTATTAAGTGGCTGACCTGCCATACTGAAACTTGCTAAAAAAAATGGATCTGTGTAGCCCCTGAAATAGTTTCAGAAAGAACTTTTAACTGAAAATTTTCTCTGGTGCAGATATATTATTGATTGCCAATGCAATAAGAAGTATGCACATCCCTAAGTAAGCAACAAAAGTTTAATCACCAATTTTGCTTTGTAGTGTTAACTGTTATGGACTACTTTGCTGAGATAAGAAGGAAGTAGATGGGATCTCGCCCTCACGCTGGAGGCTCTGAGATTAATCATCTACTTCTTCCTTGACCTAATTGGATACAAGGGGCCTCTATTAAATAGAGGTGACTCTCCTAAACCCTAATCTACAGACGACGCTACAGTACCCACGTGCTTCAGTACCGTGGGTACTGTTCACAAGCTGGGCCCTAGACCTCTAGCCGGCCCACTGGCCATAACACTTCACCACCCCTCGAAGTAATGCGCAGAACAGCGGAGACCCGATTCAAACAACGGCTTAACACGACACGACTCGACACATGATTAAGTCTTTTACATATCAACTTAACCATGTTGTTATTGTTGAAATTGAAATGCATATTATGTAGCTTCAGGTGCTGGATGATATGGATGCGCCTCCCTTGCGAACGGCAGGCCATCGAGCTGGGCGCGGACGATGGAGGCGCAACATGGTGGATGCGCCTCCCTTGCTGCGGCGACGAGGCTGCACACGGCGTAATAAACGTGGCGAATCCAGCCGGGGGGTGGTGGGCGCAGACAGAGCCCAGGATGAGGCCACGCCTGGCTTCGAGGCCGAAGATGAGGCCCATGGCGCAGGGATGTGCGCGACCGAGCTGCACGAGCAGAACACTGGGCGACGGGCGCCAGCGCAGACGGGCTACGTGAGGCGCGGCAGACGCCGTGGTTGCCGAAGAGGTTGCCGTAGAAGTCGCCAGGACGGGCGCCGCAGGTGACGGAGACGAGGACGCTAGCGCGGGGGCAGATGTCGGGGCCGATTGCGTCGGCGTTGGCGAGGGAGACGGCTCCCGTGGGAGAGGAAATTGGCCCTTGTGCACGTGGTCATCGGGGCAGTGGAGACGCGCACTTGTGTGGCGTCGTGCCGGCACCACGTATGCAGTGGTCGCGGGGCCGATCGGAGCCATGGGCAGCTGGGCTCCTCCAGGCATAGGTGAGTAAGAATCTGCGGAAACGAGCGCCGGCGAGATAGGGGCCGCGGGCGTCGCCGCGACAAGTGCCGCAAAAGGCGCTGCGAGGGACGAGGCCGCGCGTGGCGCGGCTGGGGACGCCAGGACTGGTGATGCAGATGCAGCCAGCGCCATCCCTGGCGCCATTGATGGATCAACTGCAGCGATTGGCGGAACCGCTGAGGCCACCGGCGGTGACGTTGATGAGGCCACCGGTGAAGGCGTCGTGGTTGTTGTAGTTGCTGCAGTCAGGGCCGTCGATGTCGTCGCGGATGAGGGAGACATTGGTAAAGTCGCGAAGAGGGAGTCAATCTTGGGAAGGGTCGCGACGATGGTGGGTGTCGCGGCCGCACGGGGCGCCGGCGCGGAGGCGTGCGCCGTGGATGGCGTGAGAGCGGCCGTCGCGAGGCGCTTGGTGATGCCGTCCACGAATTCCGGCCAAGACGGCTCGCTGTGGTCCTTCTCCAGGCGGACGAACCACTGTTTGGCAGCGCGGTCGAGGTAGAAGGAGGTCATCCAGACCCGCATGGACGCCAGAGTTCCCCGGGAGGGGAAAAACTGCTCACACTTGTGGAGCCAAGCCAGGGGATTGTTGGCGCCATCGTACCTGGGGAAACGAATAGATTCTCCCATGATCAGGAGAGGAGATGGACGAACAGGTGCAATATGATCGTGGCTGAGTTCGAGTAGGGGTGGGCTATGGGTGGGGTTTGTGGCGGCGGCGGAAGCAGATGCGATCCAAGAAAGCTGGCTCTGAATACCAAGTTGTTATGGACTACTTTGCTGAGATAGGAAGGGGTAGATGGGATCTCGCCCTCACGCTGGAGGCTCTGAGATTAATCCTCTACTTCTTCCTTGACCTAATTGGATACAATGGTCCTCTATTAAATAGAGGTGACTCTCCTAAACCCCAATCTATGGACGACGCTACGGTACCCGCGTGCTATAGTACCGTGGGTACTGTTCATGGGCTGGGCCCTAGACCTCCAGCCGGCTCACTGGCCATAACATTAACACTCTCTATGCAAAAGGGTATGACTGGGGAAACATTGGCTAACCGGTTTATGTGCAAACTGATGTCATTGGACTGCACTAAAGTCCAACGTATGCACTTTCTACAAGCTATTTCATACTGTTTTCCTAATGTTTAACAAGTGTCCTCATCAAGAATGTAATAAATCCTTGCTGCTCGTAAAAGAAAGAAAATAAAAGAGTCGATCACCAGTTGTACTCCGGTTTCTCCTCGAGATCTCAGGAGCAGGCTGCAAATTAGAAAAATAGAGCACACTGATCAGTAGAAGGGGGAAAGGGACAGTCCAGATAAATTTTGAACATCTAGGTCTGGGCTGGACCGAGGAATCACCTCGACATCGATGTCCTCATTGCCACCGCTGCCCTTCTCCGACCGCCGCCTCCACATTCCACACCAGCTTGAAGATGGCGTGAATCAGGTCCTGTTCAAATCCCTCAGAAATAGGTTACAGCTCCCAGCAGAATCTGAATTTCAGATGAAAGAAATCCGAGGGAGCCAGGGAGGATCGGTTGTGGTTTAGGTCAGATGAACTCACCGGATCGAATGTTTCGGCAGGGGATGAGTTGCCCGTCGTTGCATCTTCGTCCATGGCAGCCTGTGGCTTCACCCAAACTGAGAGGATGTGGAGGAAGATATTTAAGGTATCCAAACAATTAAATTTTGATAATTACATATTTAGTTAGACATAAAAATGCAACAAGTCCGTAGGTACGTAGCCATGATTAACCCAAATTACTCCAATAAAATTACACACATAATTAGGTGGTCTGATTCTGAGTTTCTGACCCATACACATATAGCAAGTCCATACAGATATAGCCCTAATTAAACCACGATTACATATATCACAATCACACATAATTAGGAGGTCTGATCATTACAATATAAGTCCATACATATATGGAGCCACAATTAAGCCATCTAAATAAAAAAAACGCTCGTCATAATCTGAATATACATTTATAAATATCGTATAGGTTAGTATTTGCAATGCACACAGCAATCTTGTATGCCAATACATGTTTTGAGCACCGATTTTTAACTTTGCTGGTGTATAATCCATTTTTTGCAATGTGCTTCTTGTACCTGAAATCTACGGGTTAATAGCATCATCAACACCCAATTCCTTCATCAATCCGTTTTACGCTACCCCACCTATATCTATATGCATACATATGTTGGGATTCAATTAACTCGAGGTGTTGGCGAAGCCCGATTTGCTCGGAGCAGAGCAGGATGGAGATAGAGCGCCGATCTGTTCGCACTAAAGGGGAAGGGAGTGAGTGAGGGCTCCATCTCCTCAAACCCAGTGGAGAGGGAAGGAGGGAGGCGCTCGATCTGCTTACCCGGAGGAGGAGGAGCGGGGGAGGGACCGCGATCTTGCGGCAGCGCCTGCTGCAGTCGCGCCTGTTCAGGAGGGAGGGGGAGCCCGGGAGGGAGTGAATTCGACAGAAGGAATGCGGTATGAACGGAGCGCGCGGGTGTCGGGAAGGTTTCCGCGTTTCGCTTTAGCGGCAATTTTTTCTTTTTTTAAGTAAAAAATAGACTTGTTAGTCACTCGATCTAGTTAAGCAACTCCGACGGATTAAGAAAAATAATACCTTTTCTCAGAGAATTACTAAGACAAAAACACATGCTCCAATGGATCCACTTTCCTTATATTTTTTCTCAACCGAGAAAAACTACCTCCCTCTCTGCTTTACAAAGGGGATTCAACCCCTCCTTTTCTTAATCCACTTTCTTCTTTTCTCCGCACATCATCCGCCCAACTTTGTCGCCCCTGTGCCCTGTCGGCGCGCCGCCCAGCCCAGCCCGTCGGTGCCCTGCCCCACCCAGCCCGCCGGCGTGGCGCTCGCCTCCCTGTGTCACCCCGCCAGCCTTGCCGGCGCGCCACCCAACCCATCCCGCTGGTGCGCCGCTCACCTCCCTGCATCGCCTCGCCCAGCCTTGTCGACGCGCCGCTCGCCTCCTCGCATCGTCGGGAAGCACGTCGCTCTCTGCTATGTGAGCCGGCGCCGCCGAGGTCGTCATTTCTCCACCTAGGCGAGCCGCCGCCGCTATGGCCGAGCTCATCCACCTAGGCCACCCATCCCCGCCGACCCAACTTGGCCGAGCAGCTGCAGGCCACCGTCTACGCGCCATTGGACCGTCGCCGGTCAGGCGTTGCGGCTTGAGCGGCCGTGGTGGGCTGTCGCCGGCCGGGCGTGGCGCACCCAAGCGGCTGCCGCCGGCCAAGCATCCCCCGTGCTGCAAGAGAAGGGAGGCAGAGAGGTGAAGAGGAAAGGGAAAAATAAATTGACCCAGCGACGAGTGGGTTCCGTATGTCAGCTGGGATGGAAAGGGGAGAACGAAAGGATCTGTTGGAGCACTCCTCCCTAATATATTAAAAAATATTTTCTCAATCTCCTTTAACAAATATAGGGGAATAAGTTTTTCCCAATCTGTTGGAGTTGATATAAGTTTGCTTTCAACCATTTAGATTAGCCAATTATTTCTTCAATTTTTAATTTTGGATTAAACTCATTCTCAGGGGCGGACTCAGGACAAAATCTTATGTACGACGGATGAGATGCCATCAATTAAGTGCTCATGCTACCGAAATTTTTCTTAAACTTAATTGTACTATATGCTATGATTAATGTCCACATACGAAAACCATAAAATTAGGCTTCTATCATATATATTGAATCAAATATATGAAACTTACGGTTTGTACAAAAAATGGATGCCATGTTATGTAATAATAATAGATTTATTTGAAGACTGTGTTGGGATTGATGTAGAGCATTATTTACCGTTCAAGCCTAGCAAACAATCGAATGTACACTTCGTTCTCTTCCCAAAGCAACACAAAACACAAAAAGATTGACAACAGTGTTGCATCGCCATAGCTGCATATGGGGCTAGAGCTTGAAGAGGAGGGCAGAGAGGAGGCTCCTCGTCACTGGTTTAGGTAGGGCGACCGCCTTACCTTGACCTATTGGTGGGTCTGTCCCTGCTCACCTGATGCTAATGTGGTGCTCTGTGATGACACAAGACTAAAGAAAAAAAAGTCTTTTTTGCTCTTGGTTGCGATGGACCAGGTCACCACAGCGAGCTCACTATGTGTGTACGATGAGCAAAGCTTCGCAAATGCGGATTTAGGGGTGTTTGGATCCAAGTGCTAAAGTTTAGCACTTTAAATAAGTGATAATGAGATATATTAAACATAAACTAATTATAAAACTAATTGCATAACTCATGTCTATTTTATGAGACGAACCTAACCAGCCTAATTAAGCTATAATTACTGTAACATTATATTGTCTAATCATGGTGTAATCAGGCTTAATAGATTCGTCTTACAAATTACTCCTCATTTATGTAATGAGTTTTTAAATTAATCTATATTTAATACTCTTAATTGTCATATCTATATTTGATGTGACGGCGCTAAAGTTTAGCGCTAAAGAAACAAACGGGGCTCTATTCTTGCTTGTATGGAGGAACTGAGGTGGGATTGACATGCTGGTGGTGGTGGCTTACTTGACGAGCGAAACTAAAAATAGAACTGGAAAAATGGTTATCTGAATTATTCGGTATTAACAAGTGATTTTTCTATGTATATTATATTTAATCTATACTTATATATTTTATAGTGATAGTATTTTCGAAAACTATCGATAAAGCAAATTAATACTTGTTAATTGTTATCGCATAAAACAATTAAATATCCAAATGTGTATCCAAATTCGAGCTATCCGTTTTGTATTCGTATTCAAGAATATTAAAATCCATATCCGTATTTGAAATAAAATATAGTAAAAGGTGATATCCGAATCTGATTTCATACGAATTCGATCCGGTTCCTTAGGGCAAGTACATTGGTGCCGTCTGATAGACGGTCTCATACAGTGACACAATCTTAAGTCGACTTATCAGACAACCTATATAATAGATTGTTGTTTTGGTTGTCTCATAGTAATACAATATCTCTTAATTTATGGGAAAATAAAGAAATATTATTGGTTGCATGGCAACAAAACTCATACAATGATGGAGGGGTTGTCTCATAGTCCTAAAATTTAGCTCATGAGGCGGTTGTTTCGCGAAACAACGACCTCATTCTCTCACCTCGCTCCCTCTTCTCCACATCGGCAAAAATTCTACGTGATACTGCATGAGACGACCTATGAGACCGCATACGTGTAGCAATGTACCTGCCTTGGTAGCAGCGAGCAGCTGCTGCATGCCTGCCAATTAGAGAGACAGAGAGCTCCGTACTTGTATATTTGTTTCGTTCTTGGTTTCACATAGAAGGGGAAATGGAACCTGATTGCTGTGAAACTCGGCGTGAAGAGAAAGGAGCAGACAGTTGCTGCATCGTAGCTCGCTTGCTTGGTGGTGCTAGAATCAGGTAAAGGAGGACGAGCTGGTAGTTGTTGTTCTAGCATGGAGGGGCAAAGTGAGGAAGGAGCCAAGGTAAAAAAAAAAGACTTTTTGCATTAATCTCATGCCGGCATGGAGAGCCACATCAACACGACGATAAGTTTGACCTAAAAATAAAAGTTGAGGACGTCGATCTAAAAGTTAACTTGATCTTTAGCTTGGAGCAAAATTGAGGGATCAGAATGCTTATTTTACTTTTATTTTGTATCGTCTACAAGATGCATCGATACCGACACAGGTCGCCCTGTCTTCTTCTCCCCTCCTTGAACACGCGAACTCTTGAGTGTTTGTTTGCCTCTGTGTACCTCATTCTATTCGTGATTTTAGTAAATTTTTTAAATCAAGATCTCACTTAAATATATCTTGATGACAAATACTGAAGTTAAGTTTAGCAAACCAAAAACTATAATTCCTTGCCTTTTAGAATACTTTAAATCACTAAAAATTTAGCCTTTTTATCTTTTTACAAAAACATGATTTATTTTCTTTATTAACTAGCTAAAAATATCCAAAATTGTTTACTAATTCGAAACATATGCAATATTCCACTTGAGTGTTGTACATCCCAACTCTCGGATCCGAGATGCTAATGGGGCAGAAATTGAAGTGGGGGACCTCTCTACCGCCCCTGCCTCCCTAGAGTCCTAGACGTAGACTACATAAAGAGTGAAAGATAGAAGATCTCTGTGGGTACAAAATCAAAAGTAACAAATGCCACTTCCGAGGGATCGACCACTATCATAGATGAAATTTTTCATAGAATGATTGTTCATGTTCACACCGGTGTGCTGAGGTTGTTCCCACCATTGAAGTAAGAGTCTGGGTGTGAGCCCGCTTACTAATACGGAGAGGCCGGGTTCCACGTTCTAAAGACCAATTCTAAAGTTTTAGGTTTCGTTGGTAGCCCACTTAAACACATAAAACTCCTCAAATTTGTTCAAATTTAAACAAAATCTCTCCAAACAAATACGAGCTTCAAACTCCGTAATGGGCCGAAACATCTTGGGGGAAGGGGGCAAAAGCTTTTTTTTCTCCGATTTTGTCATCTATTTATTTTTCTAGCTTGTTTCTTGTCGAGTTGAAATCAAAGCTGAGCCAACTCAATCTTGGCCTACTATTTCCTTTTTATCCCTCCTTGGGCCAACACCATGACTTGACCCATCTTCTTTCAGCACCTCGACCCCTTTTGCCCCTTGCTCTCTAGCTGCCACTTCCCTCGCCACCATGCCTCCGCCCTATACAAGGCTACACACTGGCCAGGGGCGGAGCCGGGATTTACTATTAAGGGGGGCCGGAAATCATAAACATGTACTTAAAATGTCTTAAAATAAATTTCTTTACAAATAGTCTGTATCAAGCGCCTAGTTCAAGAATATTCAGCCAAAGCTTATGGCACCGATGTATCCTCCAATTACACATGGTTTGTATATTCGATAGACAGAAGCATAAGAATTATGTTATCCTCTATAACTGACCATGGTATCCTTCAAATCCTACTACCTAATTGCAGTTGGCATCGAGCATAGGAGGGGCCATGGCCCCTGCCAGCCCCCCTGGCTCCGCCACTGACACCGGCGACACTGTACCATCCCAAGTCCCCATCATCTTATGGTTCCATGTTTATCTATGTTGCATAGGATCATTTATGTTAGGCTTATGTGGTGAGTAAAACCTCCTAAATGTTGTTCAAATTTGAATAAAACCTCTCCAAACAAATTCGAGCTTCAAACTCCATAATATGCCGAAATAGGGAGAGGGGGTGGGGCAAAGGCCAATTTTTTTGCTGCTAATTTTGTCATCTATTTATTTTCCTAGTTTCTGGTTGAGTTGAAATCAAGTTTATCCAACTCAATCTTGGCATACTATTTCATTTTCCCTCCTTGGACCAGCACCACAAACCAGACCCATCTTCTTTCTCCACCCCGACACCTCTTGCCCGTTGCTCGCTAGCTGCCACTTCTCGCCATCGTGACTCCAGGGTATATGCTGTTCATTAGATCATTTCTGTTAGGCATATGTGGTGAGTAGAACATATTAGTCATAAATATCTTTGGTTGGTTCAACTATTCTAGAATGAGTATGATTGTTAGATTTACATTTTCTACCATGCTTAGTCATTCTTAAACCGCAGAAGTCAGATTATTATGGTTTACGTTCATTCTTTTGGTTGATGTTTGATCTAGTTATCGACCGAAATAGGCGGACGGGAGCCTGCGCCGCCGCCGCCGTCAGCTCCCCCCTCCCCGTTCTCTCTTCCTCGTCGCCGCCAGAGTGGCCCGTGCGGAAACCCGTGCGGCCACTGGGATGGCGATGGCTAGGCTTCTCCCGATGGCCTATCTAGATTCACGACCATCGGAGTGAGATCTGGCGTAGACTGATGGTGGTTCTGTGCGGCCTGCAACTCTTCGACTTTGGTCGCTGATGGGCGCGATGATGGTCGACTCGGTGGCGGTATTTATGTATCTACATCTTACGACGACATCTTGATTCATAGCTGATATCATCTTTACGATCCTAGAACTCATTTTGGTTTCGACCCACAGATATTTTACTCCTTTGATGCTTCCCATCAATTGATGGATCTTGCGGACGTTACGCGTGTGCCTATTGGTTACTTCGTGGCAAAGTCATTGTAAGATAGCGTGAGTTAATAGCCGATCATTGTTGGTCAAGATTGGGTAGTATGGAGGTATTGACTCGGTAAGATGGTGGAAGTAGCATCGATGGGCTTCGAATTGGTGATACCTTTTTTGGTTCAGAATTCTCGACTCCAGGGAGAAATCCTCGAGTCTGTCCTTAGTTGGTTGTACCGGACAATAGTCATGCTGAAGCATTGTTTGGAGCTCGATGAATTGCTCTCTACGGTTGTTGGGGACGGCTGTAACACCCAAAAATTGCCTATTTAAAAATTTTAGTAATTAATTTGCTTTCATTTAATTTGTTCATAATTAATATAGGCTAAAATATATTATTTATGAATATTAAAATCAAATATAAGTTGTAGAAATATTTTTGTTGCATTCATGCTGCTGCACTGTGTTTTGTTTGATGGCAAGTTAAGTTGGAATTTAAATTCTGTTTAAATTCAAATTTAATTTGCATTTGTTTGAATCCTAGAAAAGTTATTTTTACCCGAGTCCGTTTTTGCTCCTCAAACTTTAGCTTGGGCTCGCTTTCTTCCCCTCCACTTTCCTCCTAGTCCGGCCCAGCCCCCTCCCCCTCTCCCCAGCGCAAATCACGCCGCCACGGCCGGCCTTCCCTAGCGCCGCTCGGCGCCCTGTGAGCCCTGTCGAGCTCCCCTTCCCTTTTCCCCGTGCTTCCCTTCCTTCTTGGGGCAGCACATGCATGGAAGGTGCGCTCCCCGCATAGAAGGGCGGGATCCGTCGCCGCCGCCGCAAGTCGGCATAGCACGCACGCCAAGGGACCCCTGCACCCTATTTAAACGAAGCCCCGAAGGTCCCCAATCCTCACCAAGCCCCCCTCGGCCTCTAGCTTCCCCAGCCTCCCTCTCCTCGTCGAGCGCTGCTGTGCTGTTCCCCGACCTCGCCGCGCCGCCGTCGACTGGCCGCTCCGGCACCGTTCCTTCCAACTCGGCCCTCCCAGGAGCTTCGAGCGAAGGTAAGGAAGCCCCCAAGCCTCCCCACTTCCGCTCTCGAGCACCACAGCGCGCGTTCTCCCTCACCGGCGAGCCACCGCCGCTGTCCACTGTCGTCCGGCCGCTGTGCCGCTCTCCCCTCATCCTGATCTAGCCAGCCTTGTTCGCCGTGCTCCCCAGGTCCTATAGAGCCAAGCCGCGCAGCGTTTGGTGGCCCCTAGCGCTACAACGGCTTTGCTCCGGCGAGAAGCCACCGCAAGCGCGGGCGGCGCCGCCGTTCTCCACTGCCGTCGGCCGACAACTTTCCCCGCTTCAATCCAAACCCTACGATCCAAAATCAACGATCCAGATCTAAACCAGCCTCAGGTCAAACAAGTCCATACTGGTCAGCGGGTGCCCTTTTGCTATTTTCTGGTATTCAACCCTCCTACTTTTTGGTATTCAACCCGCAGTCCAACCAAGTTCAAAAATAATTACAACTAGGTCCTGGACCCCTGCTCCTTTTAAAAATAGTACCCGCCGTCCTGTTTTGGTATTTTAGCGCGTAGGCCCCTGTAGTTTTATACAAAATTATGTTTTAGCCCCTGGTTTCTTCAAATTAAGCCCCTGGAACTTTCAGAATCTTGCTAGCAGGTCCCTTGAACTTAGAAAACCCATATCTTTTTCGTTTTAGCTCCGATTAGTGTGATTTTCGCGCTCATGTGTTCGTAGTGAAGCGTAGAATATTTCTAAAAGCTTTATTTGTACTATTTCTACTGTTTGGTGTAATGTTCTAATAGATTATACTTGTTTGCATGTACTGGCTTCTATGGATGCTTGTGTGGTGATTCGTGTCCAGTCGGTGAGCCGTACGCTTTGGAGTTCGAGTATGCGGAGGACTTTCTGGAGCAGGACTCATAGCAGCAGCAGCAGCAGCCACCCTTCGAGGAAGGCAAGTTATAGCATGGACAATCCTTGCTACCTAAACACACTTTACACATTCATTTACTTTCATATGCATGTGTCTAAATTGATGTTCTATTAAGGTTGTACCTAGTTTGTATACTCCTGTCCTTGTTACCTTGGGATTATTGCATATGGGTAGAATCTTTGCTATGCACAGCTACTATCACTATTATTTAACTGTTAATTTTGACTTAATGGTTCACTTCAACATTAATGATAAAACTTGCTTTTTAGCAACATGGTTCAGGGAACTGGGCATGTGCTGTGTGCTTTGCTCCAGTGTCTCTCCCTAAGGTCCGGTTCTTAAAGCGGCAACCCACGAGCCTGTCACCACCGCTAGAACTATTATGGCTCTGGTCTTGGTCAAGTAACTTGTACGTCTCTAGCTTGCCAGTGGTTACCGGTGGGGCCGACGGCATTATGAGAAGTAAGGCACGGGGTGTTTCTTGATTCCACCGAGGACGGTAGCCCCGTCGGCTAGGTCTCGTTAGACCCAGTCCCATGTTGGGAGCCCCTATGGTACGGGAGCTCCACATGTTGCGCTCTTTATTTTTGTTGTTGGCATGAGTTGCCCGCGCTTCGGACTCCATTGACCCCCTCACGTTGCGCCCTGAGGGTCAGTCAATCTCGGTGCCTAGAGTATCACCACCTTATTGTACTTTAGCGGCCACTGTCTTGTTAGGGTGTCTTGTGAAAAACCTCGTAGTGTCCCTATGCAGTCACACCTTGGAAGTTTTGATGTGCGTGGTTAGGTGCAAAGTTCTTTTGAACTTTTACGCGACTGGTGGGTAAAGGGCGAAACCTCTGCAGAGTGTAAATTTATCATGATAGCCTTGCTCAGGGTCACGAGCGGCCTGAATCCTTTTTGATTAGAAGATGATATTTATTTATGTTTAATGTCACTTATACCTTATTAATTGCGTTGCAACTGGGTTTCATTCACTTGTAGTAATTTGGTTAATGTTAAAATGAACCAACTACAAATGCTAATGCAGTTAAGCCGTGTCTAGCCTATTTTGAGCCTTCATACTCGTGCTATACTTGCTAAGTAATTGTTTACTTACACTTGTCATTTTTATTCAACAAAATCCCGGATGGGTAAACAGATTGGGCTGGGCATGAGTCTGCTGCTGAGTTTCCCGAAGATTTACCGTACTACTGAGCTGTGGTCTCCCAGTCAGAGTCCCTGTGGATTGCGGCCCCATTAGTTTGAGAGTTTATTAGTCTTCCGCTGTTATTGCTTAGATCATTTATGAAGCACTCTGATGTAAAAACTTTATTTAATGAAGAATTTATTCCAGCATATGTCCTCTGTTTATCATATTTGTTTGCTATATGTGTACTATGACTTCCTGGGCACACATATGGCCGCATTCGGGTTTTTGTGAAAATCTGGGTGTGACAACGGCCATAAGGGGTCCCCTAACCTAAGGGATAATCACCCTTGAAAGACGCAAACAAACCTCTACCGAAATCTCCACAAACCAGAAAAACGTCTAAGTGCACAAAGAGCCCACGACCCATCATAGGCCAACGGCCCATTCGAGACTCCTCGAAAAGGTCCCGACGCGCGCACTCCATCTCCGCCTCGATCGAGGGTGCCGACCCCCTCGAGCGAACGACAAACTCCGCCTCGATCGTGGCCTCTGCGGTCGAACCCCGCGCGACCCTCGACTCCAGAAACTCCGCCTCGCTCAAGGCTTCCCCTCAACCAACGCCGCACGCGTTTCCGTCTGTTCCGCTGACAGGCGCATTCAATACCCCGCACTACCATGGGACACCAAAGTCAAAAGGCAAATCGTGAGCCATCCCGCACAAACGGTATGACCTGGATCATGTCAGCCAACTCCGGTCACTGTGCGGCCATCCCCAACACTGTGTATGACTGCGAGGCCCTGTACTGCCAACTCCTGGCACTATGCCGGCCTGCGAGGCCCTGTGCAGACCTGTGCTGCCAACTACGGCGCTCTTGTGCTGCCAACCCCGTACTAACCCTATAACGAAGCCCTCGATGAGGCATGGGAGAACCCTCGAATGGGTGTACGGGCGACAACTGGGCATGGACGCCGGTCAGCACGACCCCTCAAAGTCACCCTGGGACAAGCACAGGGACACGTACTTCCTACAGCAATCGCCACGCCGCCCACTAGAGCTGATGGACGCTCACCGATTCGCGTCGGGCAGAAGGATCCACAAGGACGACCGCCACGCCCAACGCCATGCTCTCCAGTGCCGGATAATAGTAGACTCAACTGCGTAACATGTGTATCTCTGCCCATCCATGAACTATAAAAGGGGGAGGTAGACTCCCGGCCAGAGCCGGGGCGATCAGAACACACAACATCTGGGACGATCACGACGACAACTAGACGCGACGCATTCGCCAACACAACGCATCCGCGCCCTTTGATATTGGCACTCGCATCAATTAGCCTAGACGCTTGGGACTTGGGGACCTCTCCTCTCCCACCTTGCTTGTAAACCCCTACTACAAGCACTCCGGTGCAAGATAATACAGTGCGCGCACACCCCTTGCTGGACGTACGGCCCGTGGCCGGAACTAGGGTAAAACTTGTGTCATTGTGTTAGCCTTTGCACCAACCATCGAGAGACAGGACACGGCGCACTCATTCTAGTTAGTGTCGGGTGACCAATCCGAACACCGACAGTGGCGCGCCAGGTAGGGGAATTTGCGCTGTGGCCGTTCTCTTCATCCACTGTCTCTCTCAATGGTGATCCGCACGAGGCGCAACGATCGATTCCCTATGGAATCTTGGACCCATTTTTGGCCAGATACCAGATCCGGTTCGGGAGCTTGGAGTTCAGGCAACCGACAACGGCTATCTCATGCGGCTCCTTTCGAGGAACACAAGGGTGGAGGCTTTGGAGCCGCCCCCGCCATCACGCCGACACAGGAGGCGTTCAGGCCAGCGCGCGCGACGAGCGCGCGTGGAGCGGCGCAGAGCAGGTCATGCATGCTCCCCTGAATGGGTCAGAGCTGACGAGTCACAGCCTGCTCTGTGGCGGGAAAGGCTGCGCCTTCACCAACAAACCCGACAACATGTCTCCTCGGGGAGAGCACGACCAAGCCGTTGCGACTTCACACCACCGCCATGACCTGCTCCTCGCCGATCAGCACAGACATGGGTGCGTATGAGGATCTGCCGGGACACCACTTGATCTCGATCCGCAACCACATCGCAACCTCGCCCGATGATCAGTACCCTGACTCTGACAGCGATGTGCACGTGCGCGGTCCGGAGGCCCCGGGGTGGGATTACTCCGGGCTCCGCAACCGCGAGGCTTTTGTGTTTGTTTCAGGCAGCGGCGGACTACTACCTCACCTGCTCTGACGACTCCAACGAGGGGGATTACGACCCCATGAGGGAGTGCTTCGTCGTCGGTCTGACGGGGCCCGAAGACAAGGGCGACGGAGCAGGTGGAGCGGTAGGCCGCGCCGACCACGCGACAAACTCGCATGCGGCAACACCGACAAATAACACCACGCTCGTGCAGACACAGTTGGCCCAGGTCCGAGAGCTGGAGGCTAAGCTCGAGGAGGAGCGCCAACAGGTGCAGCGGCTGCGAGCCACGCTCGAGGCGGAACCCCTTGACCGCGGTGCGCGCGCCAAAGAGGAGAGACGTGTCGCTCGGGCCCGCATCGAGGCTGGTGATGACATGGAGGATCCACTGCCATTGGCAAGGGTGCTCCAGAAGTTCATCACAGCAGCAACTCTGATTCAGGCCATGCCCGAATCTTCGACGCTTGAGGGCTGCAACCTGCGCCGCGAGGCACAGCTCCTCATCGAGCAGGCTGCCATGCAACAGGCCGAGAGTTCCACGTCCCGCATGCGCCATTCGACTAGCACGAAGGCTGGTGGGAGCATGCATGAC
The DNA here is from genome assembly GCA_033239725.1 of Echinochloa phyllopogon. Classification (NCBI taxonomy): domain Eukaryota; kingdom Viridiplantae; phylum Streptophyta; class Magnoliopsida; order Poales; family Poaceae; genus Echinochloa; species Echinochloa phyllopogon. Next base: position 29,221,779 of record BTCW01000014.1, on the reverse strand, counting down.
CCGGAGGAGTTGGTCTGAACCCCACCGACGAGCAAAGGCAAGGCACCCTCGGTTCACGACCATGTCCAGAAGAAGCCCATGAAAGGGCGGATTCCGGACACACGCGACGCCGGCGACGGCGATGCCCGCAACGCCTTGAACAAGAAGAAACATGACGCAACGACGATCCATGGCTACCACCCTCGATGTGGAGGCCGCTACGACAGCAGGGAGGATAGGAGCCCGACGCCAGAACCCCTAGGAACCCGCGTGTTCAGTCGTGAGATCCGTGCAGCTCTGATTCCCCCGCACTTCCGACAGCCCGTGACCATCACCAAGTACTCGGGGGAGACGAACCCTAGAGTTTGGCTGAACGACTACCGCTTGGCCTGCCTGCTAGGCAGCGCGTTCGATGATGCCATGATCATCCGCAACCCCCCACTTCACCTTGCGGACTCCGCGCGGATATGGCTCGAGCACTTGCCCGCGAACCAAATCCACGACTGGAACGACCTGATGAAGACCATCGTGGGTAATTTCCAGGGCACATACGTGCGCCCTGGAAACTCGTGAGATCTATGAGCGTGTTGCCAGACACCTGATGAGTCCCTGTGAGACTTCATCCACCGCTTCTCCAAGCGCTGCACCGAGCTCCCGAGCATGGGTGACTCCGAGGTCATCCATGCCTTTCTTGAAGGCACGACCTACCAGGATCTGGTGCACGAGTTGGGACGAAGCCCTCCCACCAGCGTGAACGAGCTGTTCGACATCGCCACTAGCTTCGCCTCTGGAGAGGAGGCAGTTGGGGCCATCTTCGACAGCAAGAAGGGGAAGCGTGCGAAAGAAGCGCCCGTGGAGGGCAGCAAACCCAAGGGCTCCGCAAAGAAGCACAAGAAGGGCAAGAAAGCACCGCACGGACAAAAACAAGACAAGGACTCCGACGAGGCCCTCGCGGTTGATGCCGCTCGCAAGGGCCCTCGAGGCCCTCCTCAAGGGGGAGGCGTGTTCGACGACATGCTCAAGAAGTCGTGCCCTTACCACCAGGGGCAGTGCGAGATGCTCAAGAAGTACTACAAGCGCGTCTCCTCGAAGGACGACAACATGAAGAAAGACGCAGGCGAAGGGGCAAGGACGGCTTCCCCGACGTGGAGAACATGTTCTTCATCTTCGGGGGGCCGACGACGAACATGACGCCCCAACAACACAAGCATGAGCGATGAGAAGTTTTCTCCGTTCACAAGGCTACGCCAACCTACCTCGACTGGTCGGAGGAGCCCATCTCCTTCAACCGCGAGGATCACCCTCGTCACGTCCCAAATCCGGGGCAGTACTCGCTCATCGTCGACCCCATCATCGGCAACACCTTGTTCTCCAAGGTGCTCATGGATGGAGGCAGCAGCCTCAACATCATGTACTCCTCCACCTTGGAGCTCACGGGGATCTCCTGGGACAAGCTACGCCCCAGCAAGTTACCATTTCATGGTGTTGCGCCGGGGAAGCGAGTCCATCCCCTCGGGCAGATCGATCTGCCTGTCTGCTTTGGCACGCCGGACAACTTCCGCAAGGAAATCCTCACCTTCGAGGTGGTGGGGTTTCGGGGAGCATATCACGCCATCCTTGGGCGCCCGTGCTACGCCAAGTTCATGGCGATCTCGAACACGCCTACGAATGCGACGTAGAGTGCGTGGAGCGCACCGAAGCGCTCGCGGACGATGAGGCGCTTGTCGTGAATCTAGAGAAGATGGCGAACGAAGCCGTCGACTCCGCCCACAAGCACGCGAGCCGGTTCGAGCCCGCCGAAGACACCAAGGTGGTGCCCTCGACCCCAGTGCCCCCGAGGGCAAGACGCTGAGGGTCAGTTCCACCCTTGACAGCAAATAGGGAGCAGTGCTCGTCGATTTTCTCCGCGCCAACGTCGACACCTTCGCGTGGAGCCCCTCGGACATGCTAGGCATACCTGGGGAGGTCGCTGAGCATTCCCTTGACATCCTGCCCCACTCCAAGCTGGTGAAGCAACGCATGCGACGCTTTGACGAGCAGAAGCGCCGGGCGATCGGCGAGGAGGTGCACAAGCTCTTGGAGGCCAGATTCATCAAGGAGGTATTCCATCCCGACTGGCTAGCTAATCCTGTATTAGTTAAGAAAAAGAATGTGAAGTGGAGGATGTGTGTATATTACACTGGTTTAAATAAAGCATGTCCCAAAGTTCCTTTTCATTTGCCACGCATCGATCAAATAGTAGATTCAACCGCGGGATGCAAACTTTTATGTTACCTTGATGCGTATTCCGGTTACCACCAAATAAAGATGAAAGAGTCCGACCAGCTCGTGACTTCTTTTATCACCCCCTTCGGCATATTTTGCTACGTCATGATGCCCTTTGGACTCTGGAACGCTAGAGCCACGTACCAGCGGTGCATGCTCCAAGTTTTCGGGGACCATATCGGGCGAACCTTAGAAGCTTACATCGACAATATCGTTGTAAAATTCAGGAAGGCGGACGACCTGATACATGATTTGCGCGTTGCGTTTGATTGCCTCCGGGCTAACGGGGTAAAACTAAACCCAGAGGAGTGCGTCTTTAGGATGCCTCGAGGCATGCTCTTGGGTTTCATCATCTCTCAACGATGCATTGAGCCCAACCCTGAGAAAGTCTCGGCCCTCGAACGAATGGGACCGATCCGAGACCTAAAGGGGGTACATAAGGTATTGGGTTGCTTGGCGGCCCTAAGCTGTTTCATCTCGCGACTTGGTAAGAAAGGCTTGCCTCTGTGTCGACTCTTGAAAAAGGACGGACACTTTTCTTGGACCCCGAGGCTCAGGAAGCCCTCGATAGGCTGAAAGCATCGCTCGCTCATGCACCAATCTTGACACCACCAAAGGATGGCGAGCCCTTCTATCTCTACGTGGCCGCAACGACCCAGGTTGTCAGCGTAGTCATCGTCGTAGAAAGAGCGAAGGAGGGTCATGCCCTGCCAGTCCAGAGGCCGGTGTATTACATCAGCGAAGTGTTGTCTGAGACCAAGATGCGATATCCACACATCTAGAAGCTGCTCTACGCAGTAGTGCTGGCGCGGTGCAAGCTGCGTCACTACTTCGAGGCTCATTCTGTCACCGTGGTCTCGTCCTTCCCCCTGGGAGAGATAGTCCACAACCAGGATGCCTCGGGTAGGATAGCCAAATGGTCTATGGAATTGATGGGTGAGACCCTCTCCTATGTGACTCGAAATCGATAAAATCGCAGATCTTGGCACACTTTGTCGCTGAGTGGACCGACACTCAGCTACCCCCACTTCAGATCCAAGCAGAATGTTGGACCATGCACTTCGACGGGTCAGTGATGAAAACTGGCGCAGGCGCAGGCCTCCTTTTCGTCGCACCCCTCAGAGAGCACATACGCTACATGGTGTGCCTACACTTCCCGACGTCCAACAATATGGCAGAGTACGAGACCCTCCTCAGTGGGCTCCGCATCGCCATCAAGCTTGGCATCAAGTGCCTCGACGTCCGGGGAGATTTTCGGTTGGTCATTGGCCAAGTGATGAAGGACTCAAGCTGCCACGATGAGAAGATGGAGGCGTACTGCAACGCTGTGAGTCGGCTCGACGACAAGTTTCATGGCCTTGAGCTCAACCACATCGTGAAAGTACAACGAGGAAGTGGACGAGCTGGCCAAGATTGCGTCACGGCGGGTCACAGTCCCCCCAAACGTTTTTGCCTGCGACCTCACCGAGCCTTATGTTGACTTCAAGACGACTACCAGGAGCCCCAGCGCGCCTACATGGGCTACACCCTCGAGAGCTGTGGACGTCGAACCCTCGGATGAGGACCCCTCGAAAGGGGAACTCGAGGCCTTGGATCACGGAGCATATTCGGCTGACGAGGCTGAGGTGATGGAGATCGATGAGGCCCCACCCTCTTGAGACTGGCGCGACCAGTACCTCGCTTGGATCAACCGAGGAGAGCTACCCCCGGATCGGATCGAAGCGCGGCGCATCTCCAGAAAGGCCAAGTCCTTCATCTTGACTGACGGGGAGTTGTACAAGCGCAGCCCCTCGGGGATTTTGCAGCGCTGCATCCTCATCCCCGAGGGCAGGGAGCTAATTTGAGACATACACGCCGGCGTGTGCGGTCATCACGCGGCACCACACACCCTCATCGGCATCGCATTCCGGCAGGGCTTCTACTGGCCTACGGCTGTTGTTGACGCCAACGAAGTCATGCGCACCTGTGAAGGGTGTCAATTCTACGCACGCAAGACCCATCTCCCGGCGCACGCTTTGCAGACCATCCCCATCACGTGGCCTTTCGTTGTGTTGGGGCTGGTCCTCGTCGGTTGTAACACCCAAAAATTTCCTATTTAAAATTTTTAGTAATTAATTGGTATTTATTTAATTTGTTCATATTTAATATAGGTTAAAGGAATTATTTATGAATATTAAAATTTAATATAAGTTGTAGAAACATTTTTGTTGCATTCATGCTGCTGCATTTATTTTTTGTATTGCTTGTGATTCAAACGAGAATTTAAATTTATTTAAATTCAATTTTGAATCACCTTGTTTTGAGCTGTAGAATAGTTGTTAGGCCCATAGTTCGCTTTTGCTCCATCAGCTCTCTCCCTGGTCCGCTTTCTCCCCCTCTACTTCTTCCCCGAGCTCAGCCCAGCCCCCTTCTCTTTCCCTACTCGGCCCAGTTTGCCTCCTTCCTTTCCCCGGCCCGGTTCCCTCTCGGCCCACCTCCCCCCCGCGCCGGCCCACTGCCGCGCCCACCCCTTCCCCCTCCCTCTCACTGGCCGCCCGGGCCCGCTTGGCAGCTCCTCCCCCTACCTCCCGCCCGGCACTCCCTCATTCCATGCCGCGATTGGCGCCGCCTCGGCCGGCCGTCCTGACCTTGCCCACGCCCCATGGGCCCCTGGGGAACCTTCCCCGCATCTTCCCCATCCCGCCCTTCCTTTCTTGGGGCCGCTCTCCGCTTGGAAGGTGCGCCCCCGCAAGGAAAGGGATCGCCGGCGCCGCCGCCCGATTGACTCGGCCCGCACGCCAAGGAGCGTCCCCCTACGCCCTATATAAGCCGCCCCGACGACCCAGCACCTCACCTATCCTCCACCAAGCCACCCAAACCTCCCCAAATGACTCTCCCCGCGCAGCGCTGCCGCCCGAGCCCCGCCGAGCTCCGGCCGACGTCGTTCTCCCCTCCCAGCCGCCGCTCTGACCCCTTCGACCCCCGGGACAACTTCGCGCGTCGGTGAGCAAGCTCCCAAGCGCCTCCTTGCTCTCCCCCTCGCCCCGTAGCGTGTTCCCCACCCTCGTTGGCGAGCTCCGTCTCGGTTCGCCGCCGCCCGCCTCCTTGGCCACCCTGTAGCCGTCAAGGACCACACCATTGTGTTCGCCACCCCGCACCGAGTCCATAGGGCCTGCTCCCGTCCAAAACCATGGACCAAAGCTCGAGTTCGAGGGAACTCCGGCGATCCCCCGCCGCATCCGCGGGCGGTGCTGCCATTCCACTGCCCCGGCGACGACCCAAGCCGCCTGGACCTTTCTAAGCCGCACGATCTAGATCCCACGGTCACCAGCACGCCCCAAGCCCAGGTCAAACCCCCAAGTAATGGTCAGCCATGTAGATTTTGCTAAAGAGCCCCTGCAATATTTAAAATCAACCCGCGGTCCGCCTCTGTTCAAAAATAATTACAAGTAGGTGCTTTTCTTTTCGGAAAATCCCCTGAGTTTTTAGAAAATAGAACCCGCCGTCCTGTTTTAATGTTTTCACACGTAGGCCCTCGTAGTTTTACTCTTAATTATGTATAGGTCCATGGTTTCTTCAAAATAAGCCCCTGGAACCTTTTAAAAATTGCCTACAGGTCCCTAGAACTTAGAAAACCCATATCTTTTTCGTTTTAGCTCCGATTAGTGTGATTTTCGCGCTCATGTGTGTTGGCACTTCTTACGATCCAATATCAGAATTGAGAATCCTGGTACTGGGGTAAGGAGTGTTTCAGTGGTTTTCCTTATGGCTTAGTAAAATATAGAAATATTCTGCAAGCGCACAGAATCACCGCTGTAGCACTTCACCTGGGAGTATCCCGAGGTATCGTAATTTATATTTCCGCAAGGAAGCTTTGGCAAGATCACTAGTGAACACATATTCGAGACTATCAAAGAAGGGTACACGACTAGACAAGACAGGGGATAACGGTATTGGATAGGAGTGGATATACCGGACACACAGCTCATGGGATACTCAGGTAAGGGAGAGAAGAGATAGATAGTTCGGAGGACAACGAGAAGAGATAGAGGACTCCTGGATTCTTTATCTACCTATGTCACTCTAGCTTAGAGATACAGCGGCTACAGAGCCAGCACTAGGAGATCTGGGATAACTCTAATGTCTTAGCATCGGGACAAGGGAACCAGTGAACACACAGAAAGGGATGAGAAGGGGTGCCACTATTTCCCAACTAGGGAATCCTACGGACCGGAACTAACGTGATGGGCTACGAAGACCGAAAGGGCTGTCACCACCTCCCGGCTACCACCTCCGTTGCGATGGGAATAAACTAAGGCCACCGACTAGTCTAGGAACCACTCCTACACTAGGCAACGACTACTTACTCCGAACTGGGCCTGGCCCGTGGCCGGCCTCCCCAGCACCGCCTCTGCTGCCTGGCCCCCCTGGGCTTCCTCCTGATGCATGACTTCGTGTGGATCTGGCCCAGAATGATGTGGCATGATCCAGGATGAGTTGGCGGTCGCCCACGTGTCGTGTGATGTGCTCGCTTGGTCATTGTTGACGTGGACGACTCCCGGTGGTCTGCTCGACTAAGGGGGGTAACCGGCCGAACGTAGTCGTTCGGCCGATTTGGTCATTTCCGGCCTCAATAGCACATATTTGTCGTAGTTGTACCTGCACAAGTGACACTCACCAAAACTCGTGGAACTTTATTAGAAATAAAACCTAAGTGCATGGAATGTTGCATATAACCTCATTTATTCCCGAGTATTGGTGGTCGGATTTGGGCTGTAACGACCGCCAACAAGCTCCCCCAAGCTTAGCTCTTTGCTCATCCTCGAGCAAAGATATAAACTTAGGCTCGGTGGATCAAGAGTTGCTACAATGTCATTTCTTTTGCAGGTAACTTTATAAATAACTAGTGCTCAAAAATACTAGAATCATAAGCAAAGTTTCAAATCACCTTTTTACCTATGGGGCTTATAGCAATCTCCTTATCTTGGGCAGTTGAAAGGACGAACAATTTAAACTCAGTTTTATTCCACTCTACTCTTTTCAGGATCCCATCTCGGAGTTTTTCATAAGTTTTGAAAACTACAAATTGTTCCACATTGGCACACTCAATCACTCAAGTGTATTTGAATCCTCACCAAAGGCTTGTGCCTTCTTTTCATCCTAACATCTAATATGGCTTTTTGTGTGGCTCAGGGACAAAGGATGAAGGCATCCATGCATCTTATATTTTGCTAAGTCAAAGACCGGATCTCTGAGGAGACAAATCACATCTTAAGATCGAGACGTGCAAGTGTGTGGATATGAATGGAGTGGAATATGGTGGAGTGGTGGAACGGAATATGGTGGGATGGTGGAATGGAATATGGTGGAACTCCTTGGATGAATTTCCCTCTCCTTGATTTATTTTCGAGAACATGGGCTATCTCTTATTCTTATATTTTTGCCATGCTACTTGGCATGCTTTTCTTTTTCTCTTTCTCTTTGCCATGCTCTTTGACATGCTTTTCTTTTTCTCTTATTTTTGCCATGCTTCTTTGGCATGCTTTTCTTTTTGCATAGCCCATGTCTCTATCAAGAATATTTGTAGAGGGAAATCATAGAACATGGAGCATTTATTTTTTTGTGGATGGATGATGGAAAATGTTTGCTAACTCGCAGTGTAGGAATTGAAAGTGAGAGGTGGTGTGTGTACGTGGGTCTCGATCTTTAAGAATATAAAAGCTTCACTCAAAGGTCACAACGATTTGACAAAGCTCACTAAGATAACAAGCAGCATATGAGTAGAAATTTTCAACTAAGCTTATCATATGGCTCTGGTAGGTATTTTGACCAATGAGGAACTTGTTTTATTTTGAAAGCATAAATTTCCAAGATTTTCCCCGTACTAAAAGCAGAATAGAACTTAACCAAATTCTCACTATATCAATCCCCACAACAACTTAGACTTGGAATAAAGCATGTGCTCCCACAAGGTTTTCAGGATCATTTTTTACTCATGCCAAATAACTCAAGCACAATCTAGCAACTAGTTGAAGCAAAGTACTTGTAAAATTAATGACAGAGCAATTATTCATCATTTACAAGGTGAGAGGCATATGATTCATTCCATGCATAGTTGGGAGTTATTTTATTCAAGGGAAATATTGTTTAAGGGAAATATTTTTGGTATTTTCATTTTTTTAAATGTAAATTATCATGAAGGAAAATGAAAGGGAAATTAAAAGATCAAAGCGCTGGATAAATCGGGACATACCCGGTGGGGGTCCTCCCCCAAGCTTGGACTTTCACTGGTAGGGGTTGAGTCTTGAAAGGTACTGGCTCAACTGTTCCGCTTGCTCGTGGACGTCATGCTGGATGGACGCCACCATCCCGCTATTCTCTTGATGGTACTGAGAATGGCGGGCTAGTGTGTCCTGGATCTCTCGGGTACGGTTGTCGATGAGCTCGACTCAGTCGGAGATGTAGGACAGCTCCCGGCCGTAGTCGAAGCGTGCGGACTATGAGTATCCGGGGTAGTATGGCTGGGAGGCACTGTCGTATCCCCCTCCATACCGGCTCCCGGACCACTCAGAGTCTGTGTCCTGGCCGTGGTCCCAGCGTCCTGAGGTGAAGTAGTTCGGCTCCTGATGCTGCCCGGAGCCTCCTGCTCCGGACGTCCCAGCGCCGGTGTACATGTCGTAGGTGGCCTCAAAAGCAGAAGTGTGTCGGTGCAGCATTTGTGGTGCATCTTCCGGCTCCTGTGAGGTGGCGAGCCCAGCATCACGCCTGACTCGTCCCCTCGTGACGGGTCCGTCACCTGCAACGCTGTGCCGAGCGGGCTCTCTCCAAGGTGGAGAATCATCCGACTCGGTCCTCAACTGAAGAGTTAGTTTCAGCATGGTATACAACCTTAGTGCTGCACAGGGCAAAGGCACTTCAGTTGTATATCCACGGTAAATCATTGCCAGCATTGCGTCAGGCGTCCGCCGTATCATGTGGGCCTGCACGAAGTGCTCGGTATCCACGACGGAACGCGCTGTCTCGATGTACGTGAGCCGGGCGCATTGAAGGACGCCCAGGTGGTTAGCGAGGCGAGTGACTAGAGAAGTCATCGCCATGCTACCCGTATGAGAAATATGAGACAGCCAGTGACCAACCATGTCTTTCACAGGTGAATAGGGAATCTGCTTAACCAGGGCAAAAAGAACCCGCAACTCGATGGTGTTGACAGGGCGCAAATCTGCCCGGGGGAATACCGTCATAGACACCCAATGATGCATGAAACGCAAAGTGGGGTTATGTATGCTGTTCGTGCGTGGCGCATGACAGTTGGTATCCCCCGAAATCTTTTTCCAAAATGCCACCCGGTCAAATCTTTTAAGCGCTTTGTTCGGGTCTAATGAACAACGGTTTGAAAATCCGAGACCCGAACTAAAATCCCTCCAAGAGCAGAAGAACTCTTGGTTGAAGAACCGAAAACGAATCCCCCCAGTTTCAGAAACCAAAGTCGAGAGGAATTCGAGGGTGAGCAGGTACGAACCTTCTTCGTTGATGTGCCAGAAATTCTCCCAGCCTATGGCCTGGAAGATTTCTGTGAACTCTACGTCCATCCCCGTGTCCCTGAGCAAATCTTGCTCAAACACACGGGTGTGCTGGAACTCCTTCAGCCGAAGCTCGTTGAAGGTGTTCCGCTCCCTTTCTGTTCTAAGGTTGATGTCACTCTCGCTCAGGAGCTGCCTGGCCGGGGGCGTGGCATGGCCCCATCCCGAGCCGGCTGCTCCGTACTCGTCCGTGTCCATCCGGCTCGAGCCTTGAGACGGAGCTGGGGAACTCCCAGCATCATCCGATCGTCGGCCTAGCCGGGCGGAACGACGGAGCGAAGTGAAGAACTTCGACATGATTCCTGCAAAAAGTTAGTGCAACAACAACTACCCGAAGGGCTGAATATATGTATGGTTAGCACAAGAAAATCAAGTCAGTCGTTCGAGATAGTTAGTCGTTCTTGCGGGGATGAAAACCACCACAAAAGGTTGTAACACCCTAAAAATGGCTATTTCAAAATTTAGTAATTAAATTTTCTTTTATTTAATTTAATGCTCATATTTATCTAAGGAAAATAAATTATTTCTGAGAAAATAAAATTAAATATAAGGTTAGAAACATTTTTGTTGCATTCATGCTGTCTGCATTGTGTTTTGTTTGTGTGCGGTTCAATTGGAATTTAAATTCTATTTAAATTTGATTTTGAATCGTTTTGTTTGGAGCCCTAGAAAAGTTGTAGCAGCCCGATTCCACTTTTTCCCCCTGAACTCTCTCTCTCGGCCGAGCTTGCTCCTCCTTCTCTTCTCCCGCAGCAGCCCATGTTTCCCCGCTTTCGGCCCTGCCGGCCTGCCCCTCTCCCACTTCCGCGCCAGCCCATCTTGCCCGCCAGTGGCCAAACTTGGCCCAGCAGGCCGCCGCATCACACCCGCTTTCCCCCCCCCGATGCGGCCCACCAGGCCGGCCCGCCTCTCGCCACCCCCTGCCGCTGACACGCGGGACCCGCGTGTCAGACCTCTCTCCTACCTCCCGACCGAGTCCGCCTCAGCCCCGGCCACGGAGTCCGGCACGGCCACGGCACGCACGCCGAGGCCCACCCGAGCCGTCCTCGGCCGCTCCTCAAATAGCCGCCGCCGCTGCTCCCAACCCCTCCCTGTCGAAAACCCTCCGCCGCTCGAGCTCGCATCGCCGCCGTCGTCTCTAAGCCGCCGCCGTCGATCTCGCCGCCCGCCGTCGTTCTCCCTTGGCCGGCTGCTCCAGCGCCTTCGCGTGGAGGTAAGGGACCTCCCGAGCCCCTCCTTGCTCTCTCTCCCCCTCTGTCGCATGCCTGCCGCCATCACCCGAGCGCCGCCGCCGCCGTAGCTCGTCGCGCGCCACCTCCGCCGCACCGTCGTCGTCGTGATCCCCTCTGGCGAACTCGCCGCGTCGCCCCGAAGCTGTAGCACCAATCCCCGCCCCAAACCGAGCCCCCTAGCTCGTTTCCGAGCCTCGCCGGCGATGCGCCACCGCCGCCGCCCAGCGCCGCCGCCATCAGCCACCGCCGCCGACGACCCCCTCCCCTGGATCTAATCCCCACCGTCCAAACCAGATCCGACGGCCCAGATTGAACCAAGGCCGAGTCAAACCCGGGTCAAAACCGGTCAACCGAGTCAGCGCCACGCGTTTTGCAAAAGAGCCCCTGACCTTTTTCAAAATCAACCCGCGGTCCAGATCTATTCAAAAATAATTAGAATTAGGTCCTGATTTTTACAGAAAACCCCCTGTCCTTTTTCAAAATAGCACCCGAGGTCCTGTGTAAGCTATTTTACGCTTTAGCCCTCCTGTTTTAATATAAAATTATGTTTTAGCCCCTGAGTTTTTGCAAATAAGCCCCTGGAACTTTTAAAACTTTGCCAGCAAGCCCCTGAACCTTAGAAAAGCCGTATCTTTCTCGTTTTAGCTCCGATTTGAGTGATTTTCGCGCTCACGTGTTCGTAGCGAAGCGTAGATTAGTTTTTCAACCTTCTTTGCTTCTGTTGCTACTGTTTGTTGTACTGTTCTAATAGATTAATATTGTTTGCATGTACTGGCTTGTGTGGACGCTTGTGTGTTGATGTACGAGTCCAGTCGGTGAGCCATACGCGTTTGAGTTTGAGGGTTTCGAGGAGCAGGACCAGCAGGAGCAGCAGCAGCAGCAGTTGGACGAAGGCAAGTATAGCACGGACAATCCTTGCTACCTAAACACACCTTTACATTATTTACCGCATATGCATGTGTCTAAATTGTTACCCTATTAAGGTTGTACCTAGCTTTGTTAATCCTATACCTTGATTACCCTGGGTTATTGCATTTGGGTAGAACTTTGCTAGGCGCAGCTACTGTCACCATTGTTTAACTGTTAATCTTGACTTAATTGTTCACTTCAATGTTAATGGTAAAACTTGCTTTTTAGCAACATGGATCAGGGAGCTAGGGCGTACGCTTCGTGCTTGGCCCTAGTGTCTCTCCGTAAGGACTGGTTCTTAAAACGGCAACCCAGGAACCCGTCGCCACCGCTGGAACTATAATGGCTCTGGTCTTGGACAAGTAACATGTACGACTCTAGCTTGACAGTAGTTACCGACGGGCTGACGGCGTTATGGGAAGCATGAGTGAGAGTATGGTTTGATCCACCGAGGACGGAGTATCCGTCGGCTATGTCCCCGTGAGGCACAGTCCCGTGTTGGGAGCCACCGTATGGCGGGGGTTCCACACGTTGCGCTATTTATTTTGTTGTCGATATTTCATTACTGCGCTTGGACGCCATTAACCCCCTCGTGTTGCTACATGAGCGTTAGTCAATCTCGGTGCCTTGGGTCATGCTGCCAAGGTTGTGCCATAACGGCTACTGTTTTGTTAGGGTGTCTTGTGAAAAGCCTCATAGCGTCCCTATGCAGTCACACCTCGGAAGTGTTGATGTGCGTGGTTGGGTGCAAAGTTCCTTTGAACTTTTACGCGACTGGTGGGTAAAGGGCGAAACCTCTGCAGAGTGTATAATCTATCATGATAGCCTTGCTCAGGGTCACGAGCGGCCTGGATCCTTTTTGATTAGAATTTGATATTTATGGTTTAATGTTCACTTCTACTATACTAATTGGGTTACAACTGGGAATCATGTAAATGTAGTGATTATGATGATGTTAAAATGAAACAACTAAAATTGCTAATGCAGTACAGCCGTGTCAAGCCTTTCTTTTAAGCCTTCATTACCCGTGTTGTATTTGCTAAGTAAGACATTTACTTACACTTGCTATTCAACAAAATCCCGGATGGGTAACAGATGGATTAGATGGTACTGCTGCTGTTGAATTTCCTGAAGATCTGCCTTTCTACTAGCTGTGCTCAACCAGTCGGTGTCCCAGTGGGTTATGGTTATCTGCTTCGTCTTCGTCTTCGTTTAGAGAGAGTTAATAAAGAGACTTCCGCTGTTTTATTTAGTTATTTGAGTCAAACTCTGATGTAAAACCACTTTATTCGAGCATATGTACTCTGTTTACCATATTTGTTAACTATATGTGTTCTGTGGACTTCTTGGGCACACATATAGTAGCATTCGGGTTTCTGTGTAAATCCGGGTGTGACAGATTGGTATCAGAGCGGTGCTGACTGTAGGAACGCAGCCTAGTTAGAATGGTTGATAAATCATTAGGAGACCACCATGATTTTGTTTCAGATCATTTAGTTACGTTTCTTTCAAAACCAGTGCTATCAAGTCTTGTGTGAATCATGTCCCTGGGTGCTTGATTTTGTAGTTATTATGCTTATGTTTGATTTGGATTTTTGTAATGATTGTGATGGTCATAGACGTGAGTCTATCTCCATCTAGATATAGGACTATGGTTTAAGGAATATTAGTGAATAAATAGTCGGGTTATCTATCCCCTTTGCATTTCCTTTGTCTTACTCCGTATGTCTCCGAATCAAACCCCTCCAAGTACTGCTATCTTCTTATGCACCATCTGCAAGCATGGGTTATCTATTACCGATTGACGGGAATACTGATGGGAGATATCTTGCTATGGTAGATGGTTAACACCAGAGGCAACCCCGGAGGCAGTGGAAGCAACCAGAACCAGAACCCACCACCTCCACCACCGCCACTCACCATGGAGCAGATGATGCAGATGGAACTCCAGCTGACACAGCGGATGGCGCAAACCATAGCACTGATGCAGCAGAATCAGCAGAACCCGCTTCAACAGCACCACGTGCAGCCCAGAGATAAAAGGGGCGAGTTCATGAAGGGACGCCCTCCTACCTTCAACAAGTCTAGTGACCCAATGCAAGGAGAGGACTAGCTCAAGGCAGTGGAAAGACAGCAGGACATCGCACAATGCAATGACAGGGAGAAGGTGTTATATGGAAGTGGACAGCTCCAGGGAGCAGCTTTGGATTGGTGGGATGCGTACCAATATGCTCACCCCAATCGTGATCAGATCACTTGGCAGGAGTTCCGCGACAGCTTCCGCTCTCACCACGTGCCGGAAGCGCTGATGACCCTGAAGAAGAAGGAGTTCCTGGCATTGAAGCAGGAAGGTATGAGTGTCACCGCTTATCGTGACAAGTTCATTGAGTTGGCCCGTTATGCTCCAGAGGACGTGAATACTGATAGGAAGAAGCAGACCCAATTCCGAGATGGCCTGCATGATACACTCCAGTACCAGCTCCTGTGTTCCAAGTTCACCACTTTTCAAGAACTGGTGGATAGCGCACTACTGCTGGAGCACAAGCGCCGTGAGATGGAGGAAAAGAAGAGGAAGCTTCAAGGCCCACCGTCAGGAAGCAATGTTCGCCCTCGCTTCAATCCTCAGCAAGGAAACCAGCAGATGGTGACTCCACAGCGTTTCCAGGGACAGTCCGGTTCGATGAACCGCAACCAGTATCAGCAACGTCCCCAGTACCAGCAGCGTCCCCAGTACCTCCCAGCACCACCTCAGCAGCACCTTCAGAACCAGCCACAGAATGGTCCTGTCCAACGCCCCAACCCGACCAACAATGCACCTACGGCTCCGAGGTGTTTTGGTTGTGGTGAGCTGGGACACTATGCCAGCGCTTGTCCTCGCAAGGCTCAGAACGCCGTTGGTCAGAACAACAATCAGAGGGTTGGGCAACCGCAGAACCAGAATGGGAATCAGCAGCAGAACCCAGCGAGAGGCAAGGTCAACCACATGGGTGCGGAAACCACAGAAGGAGCAACGGATGTCGTTGTGGGTATGTTCCCTGTCAACTCGACTCTCGCAACTGTTTTGTTTGATACTGGGGCTTCGCAAGCTTTCATATCTGCTGCTTTCGTGAAAAAGAACATGATGATCTTGCAACCTATGGGGAACCCCATGGTAGTTAGTTCACCCGGGGGAGAACAGCGTGCCACTTTACGTTGCCCCTGTATCACCATCACAATAAGGGGGGTAGACTTTGTGGTGAACCCAATAGTCCTAGAAACCCTTGGGTTTGATTTGATTCTGGGTATGAGCTAGTTAGCCAGATATGATGGGGTGATTCAATGTTCCAAAAGAGCAGTGCAGCTGACAGCAAAGACTGGTGAGAAAGTGGAGTATCAAGCAGCTAGTCCCTTGGGGCACAACCAAATCTACCAAGCCGAGGGTGTAGCACTGGAAGACATCAGAGTGGTGTGCGATTTCCCAGATGTGTTTCCAGATGAGTTACCAGGTATGCCCCCAGACCGCGAAGTTGAATTTGTTATTGATCTTAAGCCTAGTACTGCACCTATAGCTAAAAGGCTATATAGAATGGGAGTAAAAGAACTAGAGAAACTTAAGGAGGAATTAAGGGCGTTGTTAGCAAAAGGGTATATTCGTCCTAGTTCTTCCCCTTGGGGAGCACCGGTTTTGTTTGTGGATAAGAAAGATGGGACCTAGAGATTGTGTGTGGATTATCGAGCTTTGAATGAAGTGACCATCAAGAACAAGTACCCGTTGCCGAGGATTGATGATCTCTTTGACCAGTTGAAAGGAGCGTGTGTGTTCTCTAAGATCGATCTCCGATCCGGTTACCATCAGATGAGGATACAAGTGATTGACATCCCCAAAACAGCCTTCACAACCCGATATGGTCTATATGAGTTCACAGTCATGTCTTTTGGTTTGACAAACGCACCGGCATACTTCATGTATTTGATGAACAACGTGTTCATGGACTATCTTGACAAATTCATAGTGGTGTTCATTGATGATATTCTGGTTTTCTCCAAGAATGAGGAAGAGCATGAAGAACATCTGAGGTTGGTGATGCAGAGACTTCGTGAGCATCAGTTGTATGCCAAGCTGAGCAAGTGTGAGTTTTGGTTGAAGGAAGTGGCATTCTTGGGTCATGTGTTGTCCAATGGTGGAGTGGCCGTTGATCCGAAGAAGGTTAGTGACGTGTTGAGTTGGAATCCGCCTAAGGATGTGAGTGAAATCAGAAGCTTCCTTGGAATGGCTGGATATTATCGATGGTTCATTGAAGGATTCTCCAAGATTGCTAAACCTCTGACGTTGTTATTGGAGAAAAATGCCAAGTTTGTCTGGACTGAGGAGTGTCAGGCTAGCTTTGAGGAATTGAAGAAGAGGTTGACAACGGCACCCGTGCTAGTGTTGCCGGATATAGCCAAGAGTTTCTCTATCTACTACGATGCATCCCATCTAGGACTGGGGTGTGTACTCATGCAGGAAGGCAGAGTAGTAGCATATGCATCAAGGTAGTTGAGGAAACATGAGCAGAACTACCCGACACACGATCTGGAGTTAGCAGCTGTGGTGCATGCTTTGAAGATTTGGAGGCATTACTTGATTGGACATAAGTGTGATATTTACACTGACCACAAGAGTCTCATGTATGTGTTCACACAGTCAGATCTGAATATGAGACAATGTCGTTGGTTAGAGTTGATCAAGGACTACGATCTGGAGATTCATTATCATCCAGGGAAGGCCAACCTGGTGGCAGATGCTCTGAGTAGAAGGAGCTACGTGAATAAGATCACGGGATATTGCTTACCGGAGGAACTCAGTTCAGAGTTTGAGAGGATGAGTCTGGGATTTGTGACCAGCGTCACCGAGATGACAGTAGAACCGACCTTGGAACAAGAGATCCGAAAAGGACAGCTCGCAGATGAGAAGATCAAGGAGATCATGGAACTGGTGGCATTAGGAAAAGCCCCTGGTTTTCGAGTGGATGACCAAGGGACATTGTGGTATGAGAAGAGGATCTATGTACCAGATATAGTGCAGATCAGGGATGCAATTCTCAGGGAAGCCCATGAATCGGCGTATTCGATACATCCGGGAAGTACCAAGATGTACCAAGACATCAAGGAGAGATTCTGGTGGTATGGATTGAAGCGTGATGTGGCAACCTATGTGGCTCTATGTGACACATGCCAGAGAGTCAAGGCTGAACATCAGAGGCCAGCAGGTTTGCTCCAGCCCCTGAAGGTACCTGAATGGAAGTGGGAAGAAGTCGGTATGGATTTCATCACTGGCTTACCTCGCATTCAGAGGGGATTTGACTCAATCTGGGTAATCGTGGATCGTCTGACCAAGGTGGCGCATTTCCTTCCAGTAAAGACCACCTACACGGGAGCCAGACTAGCGGAGTTGTATATGGAGAGGATTGTGTGTTTGCATGGGGTACCGAAAAGAATAGTGTCAGATCGAGGTACCCAGTTCACATCACACTTTTGGCGACAACTGCATGAGTCTATGGACACTAAGCTACAGTTCAGTTCAGCATACCATCCGCAGACAGATGGGCAGACAGAGCAGACAAATCAGATATTGGAGGATATGTTGAGAGCATGTGCTCTACAATATGGTGCCAGTTGGGACAGGAGTTTACCGTACGCGGAATTCTCGTACAACAACAGCTATCAGAAGAGTTTGCAGATGGCACCATTCGAGGCTCTGTATGGTAGAAAGTGTAGGACACCACTATTCTGGAATCAGACGGGAGAAAGTCAGGTATTTGGACCTGAAATACTAAGAGAGGCAGAGCGACAAGTGCAGATAATCAGACAGAATCTGAAAGTGGCACAATCCAGACAGAAGAGCTATGCAGATAATCGACGGAGGGATCTCAGCTTCGAAGTTGGAGACTTCGTGTATCTCAAGGTGTCACCCATGAGAGGCGTGAAGAGGTTCAACGTTAAGGGCAAGTTAGCACCTCGATACATTGGACCGTTCAAGGTACTTGGTCGGAAAGGTGAGGTGGCATATCAGTTAGAGCTACCAGAGAAGTTAGCAGGAGTACATGACGTGTTCCATGTGTCTCAGCTGAAAAAGTGCTTGCGAGTACCTGAGGAACAGATTCCGATTGAAGAGCTGAATGTGGAGGAAGATCTTACCTATACTGAGCATCCTGTCAAGATTTTGGAGGAGTTAGAAAGAGTCACCAGAAATAAAGTGATCCGGATGTGCAAGGTTCAGTGGAGCCGTCATTCAGTGGATGAAGCGACTTGGGAAAGAGAAGAAGACCTTAGAGCTGAATATCCACAGTTATTCCCATCCACATCCGAATCTCGAGGGCGAGATTCATCTTAAGGGGGGTAGGTTTGAAACACCCTAAAAATGGCTATTTCAAAATTTAGTAATTAAATTTTCTTTTATTTAATTTAATGCTCATATTTATCTAAGGAAAATAAATTATTTCTGAGAAAATAAAATTAAATATAAGGTTAGAAACATTTTTGTTGCATTCATGCTGTCTGCATTGTGTTTTGTTTGTGTGCGGTTCAATTGGAATTTAAATTCTGTTTAAATTCGATTTTGAATCGTTTTGTTTGGAGCCCTAGAAAAGTTGTAGCAGCCCGAGTCCACTTTTTCCCCCTGAACTCTCTCTCTCGGCCGAGCTTGCTCCTCCTTCTCTTCTCCCGGAACAGCCCATGTTTCCCCGCTTTCGGCCCCGCCGGCCTGCCCCTCTCCCACTTCCGCGCCAGCCCATCTCGCCCGCCAGTGGCCCAACTTTGCCCAGCAGGCCGCCGCAGCACACCCGCTTTCCCCCCCGATGCGGCCCACCAGGCCGGCCCGCCTCTCGCCACCCCCTGCCGCTGACACGCGGGACCCGCGTGTCAGACCTCTCTCCTACCTCCCGACCGAGTCCGCCTCGGCCCCGGCCACGGAGTCCGGCACGGCAACGGCACGCACGCCGAGGCCCACCCGAGCCATCCTCAGCCGCTCCTCAAATAGCTGTCGCCGCTGCTCCCAACCCCCCTGTCGAAAACCCTCCGCCGCTCGAGCTCGCATCGCCGCCGTCGTCTCTAAGCCGCCGCCGTCGATCTCGCCGCCCGCCGTCGTTCTCCCTCGGCCGGCTGCTCCAGCGCCTTCGCGTGGAGGTAAGGGACCTCCCGAGCCCCTCCTTGCTCTCTCTCCCCCTCTGTCGCATGCCCGCCGCCATCACCCGAGCGCCGCCGCCGCCGCAGCTCGTCGCGCGCCACCTCCGCCGCACCGTCGTCGTCGTGATCCCCTCTGGCGAACTCGCCGCGTCGCCCCAAAGCTGTAGCACCAATCCCCGCCCAAACCGAGCCCCCTAGCTCGTTTCCGAGCCTCGCTGGCGATGCGGCACCGCCGCCGCCCAGCGCCGCCGCCGTCAGCCACCGCCGCCGACGACCCCCTCCCCTGGATCTAATCCCCGCCGTCCAAACCAGATCCGACGGCCCAGATTGAACCAAGGCCGAGTCAAACCCGGGTCAAAACCGGTCAACCGAGTCAGCGCCCCGCGTTTTGCAAAAGAGCCCCTGACCTTATTCAAAATCAACCCGCGGTCCAGATCTATTCAAAAATAATTAGAATTAGGTCCTGATTTTTACAAAAAACCCCCTGTCCTTTTTAAAAATAGCACCCGAGGTCCTGTTTAAGCTATTTTATGCTTTAGCCCTCCTGTTTTAATATAAAATTATGTTTTAGCCCCTGATTTTTTGCAAATAAGCCCCTGAAACTTTTAAAACTTTGCCAGCAAGCCCCTGAACCTTAGAAAAGCCGTATCTTTCTCGTTTTAGCTCCGATTTGAGTGATTTTCGCGCTTACGTGTTCGTAGCGAAGCGTAGATTAGTTTTTCAACCTTCTTTGCTTCTGTTGCTACTGTTTGGTGTACTGTTCTAATAGATTAATATTGTTTGCATGTACCGGCTTGTGTGGACGCTTGTGTGTTGATGTACGAGTCCAGTCGGTGAGCCATACGCGTTTGAGTTCGAGGGTTTCGAGGAGCAGGACCAGCAGGAGCAGCAGCAGCAGCAGTTGGACGAAGGCAAGTATAGCACGGACAATCCTTGCTACCTAAACACACCTTTCCATTATTTACCGCATATGCATGTGTCTAAATTGTTACCCTATTAAGGTTGTACCTAGCTTTGTTAATCCTATACCTTGATTACCCTGGGTTATTGCATTTGGGTAGAACTTTGCTAGGCGCAGCTACTGTCACCATTGTTTAATTGTTAATCTTGACGTAATGGTTCACTTCAATGTTAATGGTAAAACTTGCTTTTTAGCAACATGGATCAGGGAGCTAAGGCGTACGCTTCGTGCTTGGCCCTAGTGTCTCTCCGTAAGGACGGGTTCTTAAAGCGGCAACCCAGGAACCTGTCGCCACCGCTGGAACTATAATGGCTCTGGTCTTGGACAAGTAACATGTACGGCTCTAGCTTGACAGTAGTTACCGACGGGCCGACGGCGTTATGGGAAGCATGGGTGAGAGTATGGTTTGATCCACCGAGGACGGAGTATCCGTTGGCTATGTCCCCGTGAGGCATAGTCCCGTGTCGGGAGCCACCGTATGGTGGGGGTTCCACACGTTGCGCTATTTATTTTGTTGTCGATATTTCATTACTGCGCTTGGACGCCATTGACCCCCTCGTGTTGCTACATGAGCGTCAGTCAATCTCGGTGCCTTGGGTCATGCTGCCTAGGTTGTACCATAACGGCTACTGTTTTGTTAGGGTGTCTTGTGAAAAGCCTCGTAGCGTCCCTATGCAGTCACACCTCGGAAGTGTTGATGTGCGTGGTTGGGTGCAAAGTTCCTTTGAACTTTTACGCGACTGGTGGGTAAAGGGCGAAACCTCTGCAGAGTGGATAATCTATCATGATAGCCTTGCTCAGGGTCACGAGCGGCCTGGATCCTTTTTGATTAGAATTTGATATTTATGGTTTAATGTTCACTTCTACTATACTAATTGGGTTACAACTGGGAATCATGTAAATGTAGTGATTATGATGATGTTAAAATGAAACAACTAAAATTGCTAATGCAGTACAGCCGTGTCAAGCCTTTCTTTTAAGCCTTCATTACCCGTGTTGTATTTGCTAAGTAAGACATTTACTTACACTTGCTATTCAACAAAATCCCGGATGGGTAACAGATGGATTAGATGGTACTGCTGCTGTTGAATTTCCTGAAGATCTGCCTTTCTACTAGCTGTGCTCAACCAGTCGGTGTCCCAGTGGGTTATGGTTATCGACTTCATCTTCGTCTTCATTTAGAGAGAGTTAATAAAGAGACTTCCGCTGTTTTATTTAGTTATTTGAGTCAAACTCTGATGTAAAACCACTTTATTCGAGCATATGTACTATGTTTACCATATTTGTTAACTATATGTGTTCTGTGGACTTCCTGGGCACACATATAGTAGCATTCGGATTTCTGTGTAAATCCGGGTGTGACAAAGGTTAGTCGTTCTTGTGGGTGTCGGTGACCACCACAAAATCGTCCAAAATTTCAGCACAAAGATCACAACAAGAGCAAAATATTTTTGGGATTTTCTAGTGATGCAAGTGAACCAAAACTTGAACAAGATCTTGGGAAGAACTTGAGCAAGCACTAGAGCAAAGGACTTGAGAAAGAGAGAGAGCTCCTAGCATAAATTTTCAGAATGGGAGAGTGAGTGAATGGTGCAAGGAAGCAAGGAAACTTGGCCAGCAATTTATAGGCCGAGGGGAGGGCCTTGGCCAGTTCGCCCGAAGGCTCTGGTTCGCCCGAACCAGGCCTGGTGGCCAGGGCACTCCCATGTGAGTGCAGCACTCACATGCCTTTGTTTCCACTCCAAGTTTGTGTGGCCATCAATTCCCAAGGACATTTTTAGTGGATTTTAGTGGTAGGTGAGATGGAAACTTGACATGACCAAAGTTGTTTTTAGTGTAGTCCCCCCATGCTGCCATGTTTGTGATAATTGGTGAGTGTGCAGCCATTTTTAGTGGGGTAGACATGTTTGTTGCTGGTTGGTGGTGATGGTAAATAATTGGAGATGTTCTAGAAGGGATGAAAATGATAAAAATTACCAATTACATCCACCCTAGGTAAAATTTCAGCATGCGTCCAATTATTTCTAACCAAGTTTGCAGAATTTTCTACTCTCTCTCAAATTAATTACTCAAGTGGTTCATTATTTTGAAAAGGGAAACATGCAAATGCAATTGGAAATTTAAAAATTGGAAGGGAAATATGGGATACATACCGGTTTTCCTCGCGGCGAGAGCTCAGCTTTTAAGTCCGCGAGCGGGACTTCTCCTGTCTTCAGTTGCTCTTGTCATCGTCCGGTCCCGGAGGGGATGACTCGGATGATGCAACCTTCTTCCGCCACATTTTCTTGTTCTTCTTCTTCGGTGTTGGTGGCGGTGGGATTGGCGTCTCTGGAGAATTCCAGAGGGCTTGTTCTTCCTCGTATTTCTTTACGAGGAAATCCATTTCTTCTGCACTTGTCGGTTTTGTCGGCTCGTTCCACTGGAGCTGCTCACCACCGAGTATTTCCAGCTCTCCATTAATGAGAGCCTTAAGGAAACACTCGGCGCTCCTCTGCTCCGGTGTGAGTGGCTCTGTCTTCTTCTCTTCCCGGGGTTGAAACTTGAAGTAAGTCAACCTTCCGTCAATACGGAACAAGATTTCTCTCGCATCCATATCGATCCTAGACCGGGTGGTGTTCAAGAATGGTCGGCCCAACACAAGGGGAAACGAATGCTCGTTCCCCGTGTCGAGGACAACAAAGTCCACAGGGACATATCGTCCCCAGATCCGCACCGGTACATTCTCGATCACCCCCTCGGGGTAGCGGATGGTTGAGTCCGCAAGCTGTACCTGAGCAGTAGTAGGTGACAAAGTAGGGTAGCGTAATTTCTTAAATAATACCTTAGACATGATGTTGACGCTTGACCCCAGATCACAGAGTGCATCATCAATGCGACGATTCCAGATCGCGCACTGAATGATGGGCACTCCGGGATCTTCCTTCCTGTCCGGAGAGGTCTTGATGATCGCCCTTTTTGCAGCTCTCGACAGGTAGGTCCATCTTGGTGTCAGCACTTGGATGCGTGCGACCTTCCCTGCGTGGTTAGTTCAGAAAACACTGCGAGGCATCTTACCATGCCTGGTAGTGATGGAATTCACTGTCTCGATAGAAGGTTCGGGTTGCCCCGGAATCTTCCCCGATTCAGTGAGAGGAACAGCAGCAACTAACTGAGCGACTTGAGTTTCTATCATTTTATTAAAGCTTAGTTGACTTTTCATAGCAGAAGAAAATGATTCCATCCTAGAGTTTATGCTTTCCAGTGTTTTATCATTAGCAGCAAGCTTTTTATTGATGTTTTCAGTTATTTTCATCTGGCCAAACACAAGATCTCTAAGAGACGGCTGATTATTGAATTTGCTGGAATTGAAATTGTTACCTTGTTGAGGCCTCTCAAAAGGGAGGTTTGGGCGCGGATTCCAGACTTGGTTGCCGTAGTTGCTCGGTCGGTACCCGTTGTTGTTGGAGTTGTTGACGTAGTGGGCATCTTCTCGCGTTTCGGGGTAGTCATTCCCCGAATGGCCAGTGTTGCCACAGACTTCGCAGGTCATGCGAGCGTCCATGGCTCGCACCGTTTCTTGAGCAAGGGCCTCCAGTTTCTTCATCAGGAGGTCCATCTTGGCAGCGAGCATGTCCAGAGCTTCAACTTAGTGAACTCCTCGGGTCTTTGGTTGAGTCCGGTCGTCGGACCAACCTTGGTTCTCGACCATCTTCTCTTTGAGGGCCTTCGCACGACTCTCCTCAAGAGAGAAGAACGAGCCTCCAGTAGCAGCATCCAGGTACTCACGGGCAGAATTTCTCAGCCCGTGATAGAAAGTTTGGATTATGAACCAACTCTGCATACCATGGTGAGGACAAGCAAAAATATAGTCCTGGAGGCGATCCCATGCCTCCGGGACTGTTTTATCTTTTAGCTGCTGGAAACTAGCTATTTTGTTCCGGAGGGCGTTGGTTTTCCCAACCGGAAAGAATTTTAGCAAGAAAGCGCTAGTGCATTTATCCCAGGTATCTATTGCTTCACGGTTAGCATAAAACCATTGTTTCGCCTTGCCTAATAATGAGAATGGAAATAAACCAAGGCGAATGGCATCGATACTTACTCCGCGGATGGTGAAGGTGTTGCAAATCTCCAGGAAATGCTGGAGATGAGCATTGGCATCTTCGTGTGGCTTGCCACAGAATGGGCTTGCCTGTACCATGTTGATGAGGGCTGGCTTCAGCTCGAAGTTACCATCTCCGACTGGCGGAGCTGGTCCGACACGTACGTTCTCGCTCGATGGAGCGGAGAACTCACGGATCGTCTTAGTTGCCATCCTCGATGTGGCCTGGTCAACGACAGGAAGGACTGGGTTCGTCGGAAGGAGTTGCTTCTGAGGAGGTACAACACGGGGTCGTACTTTCCTCACAAATGACTCCGGATTTTCTTTGAAGTTTGACGGTAGTTGGAAACCAGTCATGCACTGCTCTGTTCCACAAAGACCAACGAACAGAGCAAGGATAAACCCGCTTGAGTAGCGGTACTCAACTAAGATAGCTTAAGATAAAAGTTCAAAAATAATCTAGCCAAAGACTCCCCCGGCAACGGCGCCAGAAATGCTTATTGGCACTTCTTACGATCCAATATCAGAATTGAGAATCCTGGTACTGGGGTAAGGAGTGTTTCAGTGGTTTTCCTTATGGCTTAGTAAAATATGGAAATATTCTGCAAGCGCACAGAATCACCGCTGTAGCACTTCACCTGGGAGTATCCCGAGGTATCATAATTTATATTTCCGCAGGGAAGCTTTGGCAAGATCACTAGTGAACAGATATTCGAGACTATCAAAGAAGGGTACACGACTAGACAAGACAGGGGATAACGGTATTGGATAGGAGTGGATATACCGGACACACAGCTCAAGGGATACTCAGGTAAGGGAGAGAAGAGATAGATAGCTGGGAGGACAAAGAGAAGAGATAGAGGACTCCTGTATTCTTTATCTACCTATGTCACTCTAGCTTAGAGATACATCGGCTACAGAGCCAGCACTAGGAGATCTGGGATAACTCTAATGTCTTAGCATCGGGACAAGGGAACCGGTGAACACACAGAAAGGGATGAGAAGGGGTGCCACTATTTCCCAACTGGGGAATCCTACGGACCGGAACTAACGTGATGGGCTACGAAGACCGAAAGGGCTGTCACCACCTCCCGGCTACCACCTCCATTGCAACGGGAATAAACTAAGGCCACCGACTAGTCTAGGAACCACTCCTACACTAGGCAACGACTACTTACTCTGCTAGCAAGAGCAAGCAATCTTGTCAATACTCTTGGTGACAATTCACCTCCAGTATCAAGCAAGATCGAAGAACCAGCCAAGACAAAGACTTAAACAAGACTACAAGCACTAGAACTATAACTGACTATAGTCTAAACAAGATATATTTGCAACTAGGATAAAGTAGAAGCAAGATATAAATGATAAAGGCAAAGTGATAAAGATAACTATATTGATACTCAATGTCTTACAAAAGGAAAAGTAAAAGATACAAGAGCTATTACCAGAGCTTCTGAAGACGACTCCGGAACCTCCGAGGCAAAGCTCGACTCAACTCTAACTCCCAACTAAACTATCCTAACTCTACTAGAATGAAAGTGGAAATGAGCTCCTTGGCTTTGTGTGTGTTTACAAGTGAAAGTGACCCTCTATTTATAGGAGTCCAAGGCGGTTGAGGCAGGGTAGCGGCCAAGGAAGCTAGGGGGGTACCCCCTGGGATTTCGGGCGAGGGGAGGCGGTTCGGCCGAACAGGTCGGTTCGGCCGAACTCCCCAGTTCGCCCGAACCAGAGGATCTACCGACCTTGCTTCCCACAGCCAGGATTGACTCCCTGGTGTCGGTTTCCAGCTGGGGGCGGTTCGGCCGAAGGGCCCAGTTCGGCCGAACTGGGCCTGGGGAGGCCGGCCACGGGCCAGGCCCAGTTCGGTCGAACTAGGGCCTTCGGCCGAACCGCCCCCAGCACCAGAACCGACACCAGGGAGTCAATCCTGGCCCTTGGTGGCCGAGGAGGTGGATCCTGCGTTCGGCCGAACAGCAGGGTTCGGCCGAACCGACGTCCCCGGCCGAAACGGCCGCAACCGCCATCCAACCTCCCTTGGCGGTTACTCTAGCCCCAACCGTCCTATGGAGCTATAAATAGGACACCATACCCCCTCTTAAAACACACACCAATCCAAGGAGCTCATTTCCACTTTCATTCTAGTAGAGTTAGGATAGTTTAGTTGGGAGTTAGAGTTGAGTCGAGCTTTGCCTCGGAGGTTCCGGAGTCGTCTTCAGAAGCTCTGGTAATAGCTCTTGTATCTTTTACTTTTCCTTTTGTAAGACATTGAGTATCAATATAGTTATCTTTATCACTTTGCCTTTGTCATTTATATCTTGCTTCTACTTTATCCTAGTTGCAGCTATATCTTGTTTATACTATAGTCAGTTATAGTTCTAGTGCTTGTAGTCTTGTTTAAGTCTTTGTCTTGGCTGGTTCTTCGATCTTGCTTGATACTGGAGGTGAACTGTCACCAAGAGTGGTTCCTAGGCTAGTCAGTGGCCTTAGTTTATTCGCGTCGCAACGGAGGTGGTAGCCGGGAGGTGGTGACAGCCCTTTCGGTCTTCATAGCCCATCACGTTAGTTCCAGTCCGTAGTATTCCCCAGTTGGGAAATAGTGGCACCCCTTCTCACCCCTTTCTGTGTGTTCACCGGTTCCCTTATCCCGAAGCTAAGACATTAGAGTTATCCCAGATCTCCTAGTGCTGGCTCTGTAGCCGCTGTATCTCTAAGCTAGAGTGACAAAGGTAGATAAAGAATCCAGGAGTCCTCTATCTCTTCTCATTGTCCTCCCAGCTATCTATCTGTTCTCTCCCTTACCTGAGTATCCCTTGAGCTGTGTGTCCGGTATATCCACTCCTATCCAATACCGTTATCCCCTGTCTTGTCTAGTCGTGTACCCTCCTCTGATAGTCTCGAATATCTGTTCACTAGTAATCTTGCCAAAGCTTCCCTGCGGAAATATAAATTACGATACCTCGGAATACTCCCAGGTGAAGTGCTACAGCGGTGATTCTGTGCGCTTGCAGAATATTTCTATATTTTACTAAGCCATAAGGAAAACCACTGAAACACTCCTTACCCCAGTACCAGGATTCTCAATTCTGATATTGGATCGTAAGAAGTGCCAACAAGCATTTCTGGCGCCGTTGCCAGGGAAGTCTTTGGCTAGATTACTTTTGAACTTTTATCTTGAGCTATCTTAGTTGAGTACCGCTACTCAATCGGGTTTATCCTTGCTCTGTTCGTTGGTCTTTGTGGAACAGAGCAGTGCATGACTGGTTTCCAACTACCGTCAAACTTCCAAGAAAATCCGGAGTCACTTGTGAGGAAAGCACGACCCCGTGTTGTACCTCCTCAGAAGCAACTCCTTCCGACGAACCCAGTCCTTCCCGTCATTGATCAGGCTACATCGAGGATGGCAACCAAGACGATCTGTGAGTTCTCCGCTCCATCAAGCGAGAACGTACGTGTCGGACCAGCTCCGCCAGTCGGAGATGGTAACTTCGAGCTGAAGCCAGCCCTCATCAACATGGTGCAGGCTAGCCCATTCTGCGGCAAGCCACACGAAGATGCCAATGCTCATCTCCAGCATTTCCTGGAGATTTGCAACACCTTCACCATCCGCGGAGTAAGTATCGATGTCATTCGCCTTCGTTTATTTCCATTCTCATTATTAGGCAAGGCGAAACAATGGTTTTATGCTAACCGCGAAGCTATAGATACCTGGGATAAATGCACTAGCGCTTTCTTGCTAAAATTCTTTCCGGTTGGGAAAACCAACACCCTCCGGAACAAAATAGCTAGTTTCCAGCAGCTAAAAGATGAAACAGTCCCGGAGGCATGGGATCGCCTCCAGGACTATATTTCTGCTTGTCCTCACCATGGTATGCAGAGTTGGTTTATAATCCAAACTTTCTATCACGGGCTGAGAAATTCTGCCCGTGAGTACCTGGATGCTGCTGCTGGAGGCTCGTTCTTCTCTCTTGAGGAGAGTCGTGCGAAGGCCCTCATAGAGAAGATGGTCGAGAACCAAGGTTGGTCCGATGACCGGACTCAACCAAAGACCCGAGGAGTTCACCAAGTTGAAGCTCTGGACATGCTCGCTGCCAAGATGGACCTCCTGATGAAGAAACTGGAGGCCCCTACTCAAGAAACGTTGCAAGCCATGGACGCTCGCATGACCTGTGAAGTCTGTGGCAACACTGGCCATTCGGGGAATGACTGCCCCGAAATGCGAGAAGATGCCCACTACGTCAACAACTCCAACAACAACGGGTACCGACCGAACAACTACGGCAACCCAGGCTGGAATCCGCGCCCAAACCTCCCTTTTGAGAGGCCTCAACAAGGTAACAATTTCAATTCCAGCAATTTCAATAATCAGCCGTCTCTTAGAGATCTTGTGTTTGGCCAGATGAAAATAACTGAAAACATCAATAAAAGGCTTGCTGCTAATGATAAAACTCTGGAAAGCATAGACTCTAGGATGGAATCATTTTCTTCTGCTATGAAAAGTCAACTGAGCTTTAATAAAATGATAGAAACTCAAGTCGCTCAGTTAGCTGCTGCTGTTCCTGTCAATGAATCGGGGAAGATTCCGGGGCAACCCGAACCCCTTCCATCGAGACAGTGAAAGCCGTCGCTACAAGGCATGGTAAGATGCCTCGTAGTGTCTTCTGAACTAACCACGCAGGGAAGGTCGCACGCATCCAAGTGCTGACACCAAGATGGACCTACCTGCCAAGAGATGCAAAAAGGGCGATCATCAAGACCTCTCCGGATAGGAAAGAAGATCCCAGAGTGCCCATCATTCAGTGCACGATCTGGAATCGTCGCATCGATGATGCACTTTATGATCTGGGGGCAAGCGTCAACATCATGTCTAAGGTATTATTTAAGAAATTACGCTACCCTACTTTGTCACCTACTACTGCCCAGGTACAGCTTGCGGACTCAACCATCCGCTACCCCGAGGGGGTGATCGAGAATGTACCGGTCCGGATCTGGGGACGATATGTCCCTGTGGTCTTTGTTGTCCTCGACACGGGGAACGAGCATTCGTTTCCCCTTGTGTTGGGCCGACCATTCTTGAACACCACCCAGGCTAGGATCGATATGGATGCGAGAGAAATCTCGTTCCGTATCGACGGAAGGTTGACTTACTTCAAGTTTCAACCCCGGGAAGAGAAGAAGACAGAGCCACTCACACCGGAGCAGAGGAGCGCCGAGTGTTTCCTTAAGGCTCTCATTAATGGAGAGCTGGAAATACTCGGTGGTGAGTAGCTCAAGTGGAATGAGCCGACAAAACCGACAAGTGTAGAAGAAATGGAATTCCTCGTAATGAAATACGAGGAAGAACAAGCCCTCTGGAATTCTCCAGAGACGCCGATCCCACCGCCACCAACACCGAAGAAGAAGAACAAGAAGATGTGGCGAAAGAAGGTTGCATCATCTGAGTCGTCCACTCCGGGACCGGACGATGACAAGAGCAACTGAAGACAGGAGAAGTCCCGCTCACGGACTTAAAAGCTGAGCTCTCGCCGCGAGGAAAACCGGTATGTATCCCATATTTCCCTTCCAATTTTTAAATTTCCAATTGCATTTGCATGTTTCCCTTTTCAAAATAAATGAACCACTTGAGTAATTAATTTGAGAGAGAGTATAAAATTTTGCAAGTTTGGTTAGAAATAATTGGACTCATGCTGAAATTTTACCTAGGGTGGATGTAATTGGTAACTTTTATCATTTTCATCCCTTCTAGAACATCTCCAATTATTTACCATCACCACCAACCAGCACCAAACATGTCTACCCCACTAAAAATGGCTGCACACTCACCAATTATCACAAACATGGCAGCATGGGGATGACTCCACTAAAGTCCACTTTGGTCATGTCAATTTTGCATCTCACCTAACACAAACCACCAAATTTTCATGACCTAGTGCTGAACCCATTAAAGATTTTTGTGCTGGTGGGAGGTAGGTTACGCATGAGGCACATGGGCCAGTTCGACCGAATGCACTAGTTCGGCCGAACCAGGCACTTCGGCCGAACCAGCCTGCGCTGCCCCCTCTGCCTATAAATGCAGCCCCTCGCCTCCTTGCTTGCCTCACACACTCGTTCACTCAGAAAAATTCTGCTAGGAGCTCTCTCCCTCTCTCTCAAGTCCTTTGCTCTAGTGCTTGCTCAAGTTCTTCCCAAGTTCTTGCTCAAGTTTTGGTTCGCTTGCATCACTAGAAAATCCCAAAAATATATTGCTTTTGTTGTGCTCTTTGTGCTGAAATTCTGGACGATTTTGTGGTGGTCACCGACACCCACAAGAACGACTAACCTTTTGTGGTGGTTTTTATCCCCGCAAGAACGACTAACTATCTCGAACGACTGACTTGATTTTCTTGTGCTAACCATATATATTCAGTCCTTCGGGTAGTTGTTGTTGCACTAACCTTTTGCAGGAATCATGTCGATGTTCTTCACTTCGCTCCGTCGTTCCGCCCGGCTAGGCCGACGATCGGACGGTGCTAGGATTTCCCCAGCTCCGTCCCTAGGCTCGAGCCGGATGGACACGGACGAGCACGGAGCAGCCGGCTCGGGATGGGGCCATGCCACGCCCCCGGCCAGGTAGCTCCTGAATGAGAGCGACATTAACCTTAGAACAGAAAGGGAGCATAACACCTTCAACGAGCTTCGGCTGAAGGAGTTCGAGCACACCCGTGTGTTTGAGCAAGATTTGCTCAGGGACACAGGGATGGACGTAGAGTTTACAGAAATCTTCCAGGCCATTGGCTGGGAGAATTTCTGGCACATCAACGAAGAAGGACCGAGTTGGACGATTCTCCACCTTGGAGAGAGCCCGCTCGGCACAGCGTTGCAGGTGATGGACCCGTCACGAGGGGACGAGTCAGGCGTGATGCTGGGCTCGCCACCTCACAGGAGCCGGAAGATGCACCACAAATGCCGCACTGACACACTTCCGCTTTTGAGGCCACGTACGACATGTACACCTGTGCTGGGACGTCCGGAGCAGGAGGCTCCGGGCAGCATCAGGAGCCGAACTACTTCACCTCAGGACGCTGGGACCACGGCCAGGACACGGACTCTGAGTGGTCCGGGAGCCGGTATGGAGGGGGATACGATAGTGCCTCCCAGCCATACTACCCCGGATACTCACAGTCCGCACGCTTCGACTACGGCCGGGAGCTGTCCTACATCTCCGACCGAGTCGAGCTCATCGACGACCGTACCCGAGAGATCCAGGACACACTAGCCCGCCATTCTCAGTACCATCAAGAGAATAGCGGGATGGTGGCGTCCATCCAGCATGACGTCCACGAGCAAGCGGAACAGCTGAGCCAGTACCTTTCAAGACTCAACCCCTACCAGTGAAAGTCCAAGCTTGGGGGAGGACCCCCACCAGGTATGTCCCGATTTATCTAGCGCTTTGATCTTTTAATTGCCCTTTCATTTTCCTTCATGATAATTTGCATTTAAAAAAATGAAAATACCAAAAATATTTCCCTTAAACAATATTTCCCTTGAATAAAATAACTCCCAACTATGCATGGAATGAATCATATGCCTCTCACCTTGGAAATGATGAATAGTTGCTCTGTCATTAATTTTGCAAGTACTTTGCTTCAACTAGTTGCTAGATTGTGCTTGAGTTATTTGGCATGAGTAAAAAATGATCCTGAAAACCTTGTGGGAGCACATGCTTTATTCCAAGTCTAAGTTGTTGTGGGGATTGATATAGTGAGAGTTTGGTTAAGTTCTATTCTGCTTTTAGTACGGGGAAAATCTCGGAAATTTATGCTTTCAAAATAAAACAAGTTCCTCATTGGTCAAAATACCTACCAGAGCCATATGATAAGCTTAGTTGAAAATCTCTACTCATATGCTGCTTGTTATCTTAGTGAGCTTTGTCAAATTGTTGTGACCTTTGAGTGAAGCTTTCATATTCTTAAAGATCGAGACCCACATACACACACCACCTCTCACTTGCAATTCCTACACTGGGAGTTAGCAAACATTTTCCATCATCCATCCACAAAAATAAATGCTCCATGTTCTATGATTTCCCTCTACAAATATTCTTGATAGAGACATGGGCTATGCAAAAAGAAAAGCATGCCAAAGAAGCATGGCAAAAATAAGAGAAAAAGAAAAGCATGCCAAAGAGCATGGCAAAGAGAAGGAGAAAAAGAAAAGCATGCCAAGTGGCATGGCAAAAATAAAAGAATAAAAGATAGCCCATGTTCTCGAAAATAAATCAAGGAGAGGGAAATTCATCCAAGAAGTTCCACTATATTCCGTTCCACTATATACCATTCCACCATATTCCACTCCATCCATCCCACACACTTGCACGTCTCGATCTTAAGATGTGATTTGTCTCCTCAGAGATCCGGTCTTTGACTTAGCAAAATATAAGATGCATGCATGCCTTCATCCTTTGTCCCTGAGCCACACAAAAAGCCATATTAGATGTTAGGATGAAAAGAAGGCACAAGCCTCTGGTGAGGATTCAAATACACTTGAGTGATTGAGTGTGCCAATGAGGAACAATTTGTAGTTTTCAAAACTTATGAAAAACTCCGAGATGGGATCCTGAAAAGAGTAGAGTGGAATAAAACTGAGTTTAAACTGTTCGTCCTTTCAACTGCCCAAGATAAGGAGATTGCTATAAGCCCCATAGGTAAAAAGGTGATTTGAAACTTTGCTTATGATTCAAGTATTTTTGAAGACTAGTTGTTTATAAAGTTACCTGCAAAAGAAATGACATTGTAGCAACTCCTGATCCACCGAGCCTAATTTTATATCTTTGCTCGAGGACGAGCAAAGAGCTAAGCTTGGGGGAGCTTGTTGGCGGTCGTTACAGCCCAAATCCGACCACCAATACTCGGGAATAAACGAGGATTTATGCAACATTCCATGTACTTAGGTTTTATTTCTAATAAAGTTCCACGAGTTTTGGTGAGTGACACTTGTGCAGGTACAACTACGACAAACACGCGCTATTGGGGCCGAAAATGACCGAATTGGCCGAACGACTCCGTTCAGCCGGTTGCCCCCCTTAGCCGTGCACGTCACCGGGAGTCGTCCAACGAATATCAAGCGAACATGACAAATGACATGAGGACGGCAGCCATCTCTTCCCGGGCCACGACCACATCACCTCTGGGCCATAAACACACGAAGCCAATAACCACGAGCCAGCCCAGAAGGCCCACAGAGCAGAGGCGGTGCTGGGGAGGCCAGCCACGGGACAGGCCCAGTTCGGCCGAACTGGGGCCTTCGGCCGAACCGCCCCCAGCACCAGAACCGACCCCAGGGGCTGCATCCTGGCCCTTGGTGGCCGAGGCGGTGGATCCTGCGTTCGGCCGAACAGCAGGGTTCGGCCGAACCGACGTCCCCGGCCGAAACGGCCGCAACCGCCATCCAACCTCCCTTGGCGGTTACTCTAGCCCCAACCGTCCTATGGAGCTATAAATAGGACACCATACCCCCTCTTGAAACACACACCAAGCAAAGGAGCTCATTTCCACTTTCATTCTAGTAGAGTTAGGATAGTTTAGTTGGGAGTTAGAGTTGAGTCGAGCTTTGCCTCAGAGGTTCCGGAGTCATCTTTAGAAGCTCTGGTAATAGCTCTTGTATCTTTTACTTTTCCTTTTGTAAGACATTGAGTATCAATATAGTTATCTTTATCACTTTGCCTTTGTCATTTATATCTTGCTTCTACTTTATCCTAGTTGCAGCTATATCTTGTTTAGACTATAGTCAGTTATAGTTCTAGTGCTTGTAGTCTTGTTTAAGTTTTTGTCTTGGCTGGTTCTTCGATCTTGCTTGATACTGGAGGTGAATTGTCACCAAGAGTATTGACAAGGTTGCTTGCCCTTGCTAGCAGAGTAAGTAATCGTTGTCTAGTGTAGGAGTGGTTCCTAGGCTAGTCAGTGGCCTTAGTTTATTCCCGTCACAACGGAGGTGGTAGCCAGGAGGTGGTGACAGCCCTTTCGGTCTTCGTAGCCCATCACGTTAGTTCCGGTCCGTAGGATTCCCCAGTTGGGAAATAGTGGCACCCCTTCTCACCCCTTTCTGTGTGTTCACTGGTTCCCTTGTCCCGAAGCTAAGACATTAGAGTTATCCCAGATCTCCTAGTGCTGGCTTTGTAGCCGCTGTATCTCTAAGCTAGAGTGACAAAGGTAGATAAAGAATCCAGGAGTCCTCTATCTCTTCTCGTTGTCCTCCCAGCTATCTATCTCTTCTCTCCCTTACCTGAGTATCCCTTGAGCTGTGTGTCCGGTATATCCACTCCTATCCAATACCGTTATCCCCTGTCTTGTCTACTCATGTACCCTCCTCTGATAGTCTCGAATATCTATTCACTAGTAATCTTGCCAAAGCTTCCCTGCGGAAATATAAATTACGATACCTCGGAATACTCCCAGGTGAAGTGCTACAGCGGTGATTCTGTGCGCTTGCAGAATATTTCTATATTTTACTAAGCCATAAGGAAAACCACTGAAACACTCCTTACCCCAGTACCAGGATTCTCAATTCTGATATTGGATCGTAAGAAGTGTCAACACTCCAGTGTCTCTATGTAAGGTCCGGTTCTTAAAGCGGCGACCCAGGAGCCTGTCGCCACCGCTAGAACTATTATGGCTCTGGTCTTGGTCAAGTAACTTGTACATCTCTAGCTTGCCAGTGGTTACCGGTGGGGCCAGCGGCGTTGTGGGAAGTAAGGCGCGAGGTGTTTCTTGATTCCACCGAGAACGGTAGCCCCGTCGGCTAGGTCTCGTTAGGCCCAGTCCCGTGTTGGGAGTCCCTGCGACGGGGAACTCCGCACGTTGCGCATTGTTGGGTGCGATGCCTTTCTATGGACGCCATCGACCCCCTATGGTGTGACTCCGTAGGCGTACGTCGATCTCGGTGCCTAGAGTCTCACCACCTTATTGTACCTTAGCGGCCACTGTCTTGTTAGGGTGTCTTATGAAGAACCTCGTAGCGTCCCTATGCAATCACACCTCAGAAGTGTTGATGTGCCTGGTTGGGTGCAAAGTTCTTTGAACTTTTACGCGACTGGTGGGTAAAGGGCGAAACCTCTGCAGAGTGTACAATCTATCTTGATAGCCTTGCTCAGGGTCACGAGCGGTCTGGATCCTTTTTGATTAGAAGATGATGTTTATTTATATTTAATGTCACTTATACTTTATTAATTGGGTTACAACCGGGTTTTCATTCCCTTGTAGTAATTTGGTTAATGTTAAAATGAACCAACTAAAAATGCTAATGCAGTTAAGCCGTGTCTAGCCGATTTTGAGCCTTCATACCTGTGCTATACTTGCTAAGTAATTGTTTACTTACACTTGCTATTTTATTCAACAAAATCCCGGATGGGTAAACAGATTGGGCTGGGCATGAGTCTGCTGCTGAGTTTCCAGAAGATTTACCGTACTACTGAGTTACGATCTCCCAGTCAGAGTCCCTGTGGATTGCGGCTCCATTAGTTGAGAGTTTTATTAGTCTTCCGCTATTATTGTTTAGATCATTTATGAAGCACTATGAGGTAAACATTTTATTTAATGAAGAATTTATTTCAGCATATGTTCTCTGTTTATCATATTTGTTCGCTATATGTGTACTATGACTTCCTGGGCACACATATGGCCGCATTCGGGTTTTGGTGAAAATCCGGGTGTGACATCGGTCCTCTGCGAGCGGCGCCCGGGGGCTTCACTCACTTGCTGGTTGCCATCAACAAATTCTCAAAGTGGATCGAGGTCCGACCCATCAGCAGCATCAGATCTGAGCAAGCCGTGCAGTTCTTCACGGACATAATCCATAGGTTCAGGGTACCCAATTCGATAATCACTGACAATGGCACCCAGTTCACGGGCAAGAAGTTCTTGGAATTCTGTGACAGCTACCATATCCACGTGGATTGGGCGGCTGTAGCGTACCCACAGACGAATGACCAAGTGGAGCGTGCCAACGGCATGATACGACATGGCCTGAAGCCAAGAATCTTCAACAAGTTGAACAAGTTTGGCCGAAAGTGGGTCACAGAGTTACCCTCGGTCATCTGGAGCCTCAGAACGACCCCGAGCAGAGCCACCGGCTTCACCCCTTTCTTCCTCGTCTATGATGCTGAGGCTATCATTCCCACGGACTTAGAGTACGGGTCCCTGAGGCTCAAAGCTTAACAAGAAGAACAAAACCAGCAAGCCCGCAAGGACTCGCTGGATCGCGTGGACGAGGCCCTAGACGTGGCGCTTCTGCACTCAGCACAGTACCAGCAATCTCTCCGATGATATCAAGCGCAAAGGGTCCGATGTCGAGACCTCAACAAGGGAGATCTGGTGCTGAGGCTTCGACAAGACAGTCGAGGGTGCCACAAGCTCACGCCGCCGTGGGAAGGGCCATACATCATTGCTGAAGTCCTCAAGCCCGACATGTACAAGCTCGCGAACGAGAAGGGCGAAGTCTTTGCCAACGCTTGGAACATTCAACAGCTACATTGCTTTTACCCATGGGTTTCCATGTTTCCTTGTACATATTTCATATTCGCAACGAATAATAAAGGAAGGTCACAAACAGGAAAACTCTTCTTTGCCCTTGATAAAGCCAAGTCTCCCTCGGGGGATGCATTGGGGGG
The DNA here is from genome assembly GCA_033239725.1 of Echinochloa phyllopogon. Taxonomy (NCBI): domain Eukaryota; kingdom Viridiplantae; phylum Streptophyta; class Magnoliopsida; order Poales; family Poaceae; genus Echinochloa; species Echinochloa phyllopogon. The sequence continues at coordinate 29,185,013 of BTCW01000014.1, read as the reverse complement.
TTCCCCCCTCCTAAATCGTCCAATTTTCACAGATCTTTTCTTTCAAAACTTTTATCGCATTGCACCTCGCGTGCTTTGAAAAGAGGGCGCAAAATGACTAAGGCCAGGGTCGCCGAGTCGTGGGACTGCCTACACCTCCGGGATATAGCATCCCCCTCACCACCCTACGCTCAAACTGTTTTGCGAACGTGACCTTCCCCGCCGAAATCTTTACAAGCCGCATAAAAATGCGATAAATGTACCAAACAATACTTCAAATAAAATGTGCAAACAAATTGTTCATTACAACCAAGTGCAAGCCGAACCCTAAGCAACGAACTCTCTAGTCTCTTAACATTTCTAGGCGCGTCTTCCCCGTCGCGTGGGTCCGCAGCGGCAGTGTCACACCCGGATTTTCACAAAACCCGAATGCGGCCATATGTGTGCCCAGGAAGTCGTAGTAGACATATAGCGAACAAATATGATAAACAGAGAACATATGCTGGAATAAATTCTTTATTAAATAAAGTGTTTACATCAGAGTGCTTCATAAATGATCTAAGCAAAAACAGCGGAAGACTAATAAACTCTCAACTAATGGAGCCGCAATCCACAGGGACTCTGACTGGGAGACCACAGCTCAGTTGTACGGTAAATCTTCGGGAAACACAGCAGCAGACTCATGCCCATCCTAATCTGTTTACCCATCCGGGATTTTGTTCAATAAAATAATAAGTGTAAGTAAACAATTACTTAGCAAGTATAGCACGGGTATGAAGGCTTAAAATAGGCTAAACACGGCTTAACTGCATTAGCATTTTTAGTTGGTTCATTTTAATATTAACCAAATTACTACACGCGAATGAAACCCGGTTGTAACCCAATTAATAAAGTATAAGTGACATTAAACATAAATAAACATCATCTTCTAATCAAAAAGGATCCAGGCCGCTCGTGACCTTGAGCAAGGCTATCATGATAGATTATACACTCTGCAGAGGTTTCGCCCTCTACCCACTAGTCGCGTAAAAGCTCAAAAGAACTTTAAACCCAACCACGCGGAGGTGGATCAGACATCACAAATCACACTACCGAGGTGTGACCGCATAGGGACGCTTCGAGGTTTTTCACAAGACACCCTAACAAGACAGTGGCCGCTATGGTACAACACAGGTAGTATGGCCCTAGGCACCGAGATCGACGTACGCCTACAGAGTCACACCATAAGGGGGTCGATGGCATTCAGAGCGCGGGCATCACACCCAACAATGCGCAACGTGTGGAGTTCCCCATCGCAGGGATTCCCAGCACGGGACTGTGCCTCACGGGGGCATAGCCGACGGATCACCCGTCCTCGGTGGATCAAACTAAACACTCACGAGTGGTTCTCATAGCGCCGTCGGCCACTCCGGTAACCACTGACAAGCTAGAGACGTACAAGCTACTTGACCAAGACCAGAGCCATAATAGTTCTAGCGGTGGTGACAGGCTCCTGGGTTGCCGCTTTAAGAACCGGACCTTAGGGAGAGACACTGGAGCAAAGCACTGTAACACCCTAAAAATGCCTATTTTAAAATTTAGTAATTAAATTGCTTTTATTTAAGTAATGTTCATATTTATCTAGGAAGAAATAAATTATTTATGAGAAATAAAATTAAATATAAGGTTAGAAACATTTTTGTTGCATTCATGCTGTCTGCATTGTGTTTTGTTTGTGTGCGGTTCAATTGGAATTTAAATTCTGTTTAAATTTGAATTTGAATCGCTTTGTTTGGAGCCCTAGAAAAGTTGTTTTGGACGGAGTTCAGTTTCCCTCCCTGAACTTTCTCCCCGAGCCGAGCCCGCCCCTTTTTCTTTTCCTTCAGCTCGGCCCAGCCTTGCGAAGCGCAGCGGCCCACCTTTCCTTCCCCTGCTTTTGACCCAGCTGGCCCGCTCCACCCCTCCCCACTCTCCCTGCCAATGCGCAGCCCAGCCGGCCCAGTGCGGCCCATCAGGGCGGCCCGCAGCGCCCCCCTCCACTCCGACTGCCAGGCGGGACCCGCCCGTCGGATCCGCCCCCGACCTCTAGCCGGAGTCCGGCTCGAGCTCAACTCGAGTCCGACCCGGGGCCCACCCGGGCGCGCACGCCGAGGTCCACCCGGGGCCACGCGGCTGGCCTATAAAGTGCGCCGCCCCTCAAGCCCCATCTCAACCGCGCCGCCAACCCTAGCCGCCTCCGCCGCTCGAGCTCGCAGCGCCGTCGCCATCTTCAAGTCGCGCGCCGTCGTCAATCCGCCGGTCCAGTGCCGCTCCGCCGCCATCGACCGCCAGGAAAGCTTCGCCAGGAGGTAAGCTCGCTCCTGAGCCCCTTCCCGTCCCATCTCGTGCGTCGTAGCCCCATCGTCGTCGTCGCGCCGTCTCGCCGGAGCCCCGCCGCCGCCATTGCTCGTCGCTCGTCGCCCCCGCTGCGCCGCCGTCGTCTTGAACCCCCTGGATGCGTTCGTCGTCGTGCCCCGAAGCCGTAGGTGCAAACCGCTCCCAAAACCGAGCTCCGCAGCCCCATTTGAAGCCACGTCGGTGATGCGCCGCCGCCTCCGACCCAGCGCCGCCGCCACATAGCGCTGCCGCCGGCGACACCCCGCCCAGATCTGTTCCTGGCCCTAAGATCTTGATCCAACGGCCTAGATCGAAACCAGCCCAGGTCAATACCGGTCAACCCCGAGTCAGCCGCGTCGTTTTGCAAAAGAACCCCTGACCTTTCTGGAAATTAACCCGCTGTCCAGATCCATTCAAAAGTAATTAGAATTAGGTCATGTTTCTTTCAGAAAACACCCTGCCTTACTTAAAAATAGAACCCGAGGTCCTATTTTGTTTATTCTACGCTTTAACCCTCCTATTTCAATATAAAATTATGTTTTAGCCCCTGAGTTTTTGCAAATAAGCCCCTGGAACTTTTCAAACTATGCCAGCAAGCCCCCGAACCGTAGAAACGCCATAACTTCTCCATTTTAGCTCCGATTTGAGTGATTTTCGCGCTCACGTGTTCGTAGCGAAGCATAGATTAGTTTCTAAGCCTTCTTTTGTTATGTTTTACTGTTTGGTGTACTGTTCTAATAGAATAATATTGTTTGCATGTACTGGCTTGTGTGGATGCTTGTGTGTTGCTTCGTGAGTCCAGTCGGTGAGCCGTACGCGCTTGAGTTCGAGGGTTACGAGGAGTAGAACCAGCAGCAGCAGCAGTAGTTTGAGGAAGGCAAGTATAGCATGGACAATCCTTGCTACCTAAACACACCTTTACATTATTTACTGCATATGCATGTGTCTAAATTGTTCCTATTAAGGTTGTACCTAGCTCTGTTTATCCTGTACCTTGAATATCCTGGGTTTATGCATTTGGGTAGATCCTTGCTAGGTGCAGCTACTGTCACTATTATGCAAATGTTAACTTTGACATAATGGTTCACTCCAACTTGATGATTAAAACTTGCTTTTTAGCAACATGGATCAGGGAACTAGGGCGTAAGCTTCGTGCCTGGCCCTAGTGTCTCTCCGTAAGGACCGGTTCTTAAAGCGGCCACCCAGGAGCCTGTCGCCACCGCCAGAACTATAATGGCTCTGGTCTTGGACAAGTAGCTTGTACGGCTCTAGCTTAACAGTAGTTACCGACGGGCTGACGGCGTTATGGGAATCACTCGTGAGAGTATGGTTTGATCCACCAAGGACGGAGGTACCGTCGGCTATGCCTCGTTAGGCACAGTCCCGTGTTGGGAGCCACCGTGAGTGCGGGAGCTCCACATGTTGTGCTCTTTGTTTTGTTGTTGGCATGCGTTGCTGCGCTCTGGACGCCATTGACCCTCCTATCGCTGCGCCCTGGGAGTTAGTCAATCTTGGTGCCTTGGATCATGCTGCCTGTGTTGTACCATAACGGCTACTGTTTTGTTAGGGTGTCTTGTGAAAAGCCTCGTAGCGTCCCTATGCGATCACACCTCGGAAGTGTGGTTTAAGAGGTTTGGCCACCTCGGCATGGTTGGGTTTGAAGTTCTTTTGAGCTTTTACGCGACTGGTGGGTAAAGGGTGAAACCTCTGCAGAGTGTATAATCTATCATGATAGCCTTGCTCAGGGTCACGAGCGGCCTGGATCCTTTATGATTAGAAGGTGCTGTTATTTATTATCGTTAATGTTCACTTCTAGATTAATTGGGGTACAATCGGGTTTCTGTGTAAATCCGGGTGTGACAAGCACACAACACATGCCCCAGTTCCCTAAACCATGTTGCTAAAAAGAATGTTTTATCATGAATGTTGAAGTGAACCATTAAGTCAAAATTAACAGTTAAATAACGGTGACAGTAGCTGCGCATAGCAAAATCTACCCATATGCATAAACCCAAGGTAATCAGAGGACAGGAGTAAACAATCTAGGTACAACCTTAATAGGACACCAATTTAGACACATGCATATAAAAGTAAATGTATATAAAAAGTGTGTTTAGGTAGCAAGGATTGTCCATGCTATAACTTGCCTTCCTCGAAGTGCGGCAGCTGCTGCTGCTGTGGGTGCTGCTCCGGAAAGTCCCCACCGAACTAAGTCTAAAGCGTACGGCTCACCGACTGGACACGAATCACATACAAGAGAGCATGCAAACCATTACATGCAAACAAATAATATTCTATTAGAACAGTATACCAAACAGTAGAAATAGTACAAATAAAGGTTCTAGAAATATTCTACGCTTCACTACGAACACATGAGCGCAAAAATCACACTAATCTGAGCTAAAACGGAAAAGACATGGGTTTTCTAAGTTCTAGGGACCTGGTGGCAACTTTTAAAAGTTTCTAGGGGCTTATTTGAAGAAAACCAAGGACCTATACGTAGATATGCGCTAAAACCCGACGGCTAACGCAAAAGAGATGCAACTCAGGACCGCGGGTTCTATTTTTAAAAAGCTCAAGGGGTTTTCTGTTAAAACCAGGACCTAGGTGTAATTATTTTGAACTAAGGGTGGACTGTGGGTTGATTAAACAAAAACTGGGGGGCTCTTTAGAAAAAGGGAGGGCTGACTCGGCGCTGACCATTTTCTGACTTCGGTCAAACCTGATCCGCGCCATTGGTTTTAGATCGTACGGCTGAGGGAGTTGGGGTGGGGGTTAGGTCACCGGCGACGGACAGGGGCGCGGCGGCGCGGCGCGTTGGACGTCGGCGCTTCACCGGAGAAGGACCCAACTCGAGCTACGGGCCCCTAATTGGCACGCGGCTTGGACGCAGAGCATCAGGAGGGAGCGGCGAGTTCACCTGCGATGCTCGGGATGGTAGTGGAGCATCGGAAGCGGCGGTCGTCGGGGAGCAGTGGCTCGTCGGGCTGGGGAAAGAGCAGCGAGCCATTAGTCGAAGCACCGAGCGGAAATGTGAGCAGGGATCTACCGGGCAGGCTCCTTACCTCCTCTGGAGGCTCGGGGAAGGGCTCACGATGAGCGAAGGGCGACGGCGGCGAGTTTCGACGAAGGCGACCGAAGAGCGGTGGGGCTTGGGGAGGGGAGGGCTGTTGCGGGGGTTGAGAGCTCAGAAGGAGGGTTGGTGAGGTTCTGGGGAGCTCCGGGGGTGGCTTATATAGGACGAGGGGAGGCCACATTGGCATCCGTGCCCCGGATTGCGGCGGCGGCCGGCGATCCGTGCTTTCCAAGCGGGGAGATGTCTTGCCATGCGCGGAGCAGCTGGGAAAGGAAGGGGATCGGGGAAGGAAGGTGCGGCGAAGGATCCTGGGTGGTCCACAGCAGCGCGGGGAGGCGGGCCCGGCCGGACTTGCCATCGGCCGAGGTGCTCGAGCACCATTCACGCGCGCGAAGAAAGGAAAGGGGGGTTGGGGAAGAAGCTGCCAGGTGGGACCGGGGAATCAGTGGGAGAGAGAGTGTGGGGCGCGCCGGGGGGAGATTGGGCCTCTGCTGGGCTGTTTTTCGCGGCTGGCTGCGGGAGACGGGTTGTGGGTCGGGGAAGAAGGGAGTGTGAGTGGGCAGGCTCAGGAGGGAAGTTAGAGGTGCAAGAGTGGACCGGGGAGAAAGCTTAGGGAGCAAAAACAGACTCGGCTGAAATAACTTTTCTAAGACTCCAAACAAGGTGATTCAAATTTAAATTCTCGTTTGAATCACAAGCAACACAAAAATTAAATGCAGCAGCATGAATGCAACAAAAATATTTCTACAACTTATATTTAATTTTAATATTCATAAATAATTCATTTAACCTATATTAATTATGAACAAATTAAATAAAAGCCAATTAATTACTAAAAAGTTTAAATAGGCCATTTTTGGGTGTTACAAACCTACCCAGCTTAAGATGAATCTCGTCCTCAAGATTCGGATGTAGATGCGAAGAGCTATGGGTACTCAGTCTTGAGATCTTCCTCCCGTTCCCAAGTTGCTTCATCCTCCGAGTGTCGGCTCCACCGTACCTTGCACATCCGGATGACTTTGTTCCTTGTCACCCTTTGAGACACCTCCAGAATTCTGACCGGATACTCCTCATAAGTGAGGTCCTCTTGCACATTCAGCTCATCTATCGGGATTTGCTCTTTAGGCACCCGCAAACATTTCTTCAGCTGTGACACATGGAACACATCGTGCACTCCGACCAATCTCTCAGGTAGTCCCAACTGATATGCCACTTCACCTTTCCTTTCAAGTATCTGGAAAGGTCCGATGTATCGAGGTGCTAGTTTGCCTTTGACATTGAACCTCTTCACGCCCCTCATCGGAGACACCTTGAGGTACACAAAATCTCCAACCTCGAAACTGAGATCCCTCCGTCTGACATCAGCATAGCTCTTCTGCCGAGGCTGTGCCACCTTCAAGTTCTGCCTGATCACTTGCACTTGGCGTTCTGCATCTCTGAGTATCTCAGGCCCAAAGACTTGACTTTCTCCAGTCTGATTCCAGAACAGTGGTGTTCTTCACTTCCCGCCATACAAAGCCTCGAATGGTGCCATCTGCAGACTATTCTGATAGCTGTTGTTGTATGAGAATTCCACATAGGGTAAACTCTTGTCCCAGCTAACACCATACTGCAGTGCACATGCCCTCAACATGTCCTCCAGAATCTGATTAGTGCGCTCTGTCTGTCCATTCGTCTGGGGGTGGTAAGCTGAACTGAACTGCAACTTGGTATCCATGGACTCATGCAGCTTCTGCCAGAAGTGTGAACTGAACTAAGTACCACGATCAAACACTATCCGCTTGGGCACTCCATGCAAGCACACAATCCTCTCCATGTATAGCTCTACCAGTCTAGCTCCGGTGTAGGTGGTCTTCACTGGAAGAAAGTGTGCCACTTTGGTCAAGCGGTCCACAATCACCCAAATGGAGTCAAATCCTCGCTATGTGCGGGGTAGACCCGTTATGAAGTCCATACCAACTTCTTCCCATTTCCATTCCGGTATCTTCAAGGACTGGAGTAATCTGACTGGTCTCTGATGTTCAGCCTTAACTCTCTGACAAGTGTCACATAGTGCCACATGTGTCGCCACGTCACGCTTCAATCTGTACCACCAGAATCTTTCCTTGATGTCTTGGTACATCTTGGTTCTTCCTGGGTGGATCGAGTATGCCGAATCATGCGCTTCTCTTAGGATCATGTCCTTGATCTGCGCTATATCGGGCACACATATCATCTTCCCGTGCCACAAGGTTCCTTGATCATCCACTCAGAAACCAGGGGCCTTTCCTAGGGCAACATTCCCCACAATCTCTTGATCTTTACATCACCAAGCTGCCTTTTCCGGATCTCCTGTTCAAGAGTCGATTCTACTGTCATCTCTGTGATGCTAGTCACAAACCCCAGACTCATCTTCTCAAATTCCCGGCTGAATTCTTCAGGCAGACAATGGCCGGTGACCTTGTTCACATAGCTTCTCCTACTCAGAGCATCTGCCACCAAGTTAGCCTTACCAGGGTGGTAATGGATCTCCAGATCATAGTCCTTGATCAACTCCAACCATCGGTGTTGCCTCATATTCAGTTCTGACTGAGTGAAGACATACTTGAGGATCTTATGATCGGTGTAGATGTCACACTTATGCCCAATCAAGTAATGCCTCCAAATCTTCAAAGCATGCACCACAGCTGCTAACTCCAGATCATGTGTCGGACAGTTCTGCTCATGCTTCCGCAACTGTCTTGATGCATATTGCTGGCGGTCGTTACGGACCGATTTCTGACCTCCAACCGAGTATAAAACAAACACAATGGAATCACACACCATAGATATAGGGATTATTTCCGATCATTTCCACAAGTTTTGGTGTTTATGTGATTCCAGGAGGCAGGTTGCCAATGTCGGGGTAAAACCACCCAAAATGGTGCGTTCGGCCGAGTCTCATGACTCGACCGAACACCACCCTCATTCCCGGAGCGTACCAGGACCTAAACACATGTGATTTACCAAGACCCCGGGCATATGTAGACCATCAGGATCAACCTCAGCACAAAGGCGGTGGATCCAAGGGCAGACGAGCACCCGGACCCATTCGGCCGAACTTCCAGGATTCGGCCGAAGCCCAACCAACCCACAACCGACCTGGGGACGAAATCTAGAGCATTGGAGGCCGAGGCGGTGCAAATGGGTGGTTCGGCCGAACTGGGGAGTTTGGCCGAACCGACCCCCTTCGGCCGAACCCAGCATCTTTGCCCGAACGGCCCGAAACCGCCCCTGAGGTCCCGTGGCCACTACTCCTTCTTCCACCGCCCTTCCTTGCTATAAAAGGAGGCCTCCAGCACCTGCAAAACCACACAACACTTGAGATTAGGCATTAGCAAAGCTCTGCCACTTGTATCAATAGAAGATAGGGTGAGAGGAGAGGTGAGCATCCCGGAGAGGAGCCAGAGTGTCGGTCCCTCTTCCCGCTGTACCTCTACGGATGCGGCTCCACTTCGAGTGACATCCGGGTCGTGTCTGGTAACCTTGTATCTCTTTTTGATTAATTGAGCATTTAGTTCTTACTTTTATATGCTTACTGGTTCTTCGTTCAATGCTTAGTTGATTGGTATAATTGTATACTGGTTGCTTAGCTTGGTAGAATTAGTTCACTTTCTCGTTCCTCGTGGAAATCGATACCCTGGAATACTCCTGGGTGAAAGCTACATCGGTATCCGTCCGCTTGCGGATTTATCTATAGGTCGTAAGGAGTGCCAACAAGCTTTCTAGCGCCGTTGCCGGGGAGCGGTAGCTGTTCTAATTCTGAACCCAAGTTGTCCGTGTATCACTCCATCCCATCCACCATATGGATTCCACTCTTACCTTACACCATTATTCGGCTCCAAAGGGCGATTGTTTGGAGCCACCACCATCCTCACATCCTATCCACACACCCGGCTATGAGCTGCGTCCCGGCTTCATAGCCATGGTTCGAGAGCAAACGTTCTCAGGAATGAAAGATGAGAGTCCATACTCGCATTTGCGAGAATTTGAGCAGCTCTGTTCATGTCTCGTCATTGCGGGCATGTCACAAGAGACGCTCAAATGGAAGCTATTTCCGTTTTTCTTAACGGGAGGAGTGAAGAAATGGTACTCTCTATATGTCGGTAACATGGAGGGGAGTTGGGAACTTCTTAGATAGAAATTCTGTTTAAATTTCTTCCCAGCTTCCAAGATAGCCAGCCTCCGAATCGAAATTCTCACCTTTAAGTAATTGGAGGGAGAATCGTTAGGAGCTGCTTGGGCTCGTTTAAAGCAAATCTTGGCATCTGGACCAGACCTAAGCTTGCCTGAACCTATTGTTTTGCAACATTTCAGCCTTGGTCTATGTCCTTTAGCCTCTGATTTCTTGAACTCCGCTTCAGGAGGGTCGTTCTCTCACTTGATTCCTAGTGAAGTGAGGGTAATCCTGGATCGTATCATGGACAATACTCCCTACACTGGAATCTATGATGATCTCCCCGATGAAGAAGAGAAACAGCTTGAACCTGAAGAGCCTACAATCTCACAATCCAAATTTATTAGCTCTCCCATTCCATTCGAACCCAAAGCTCAATTCGAACCACAACCATATTCTAGCCAAGATTAATATGACTCACTCACTCCCTATGATTTCGATGATTATCTCTTCGAAGACATCGGGAATGCAAAACGTCTCCCATTGGGATGACGAGTAGAACATAAGGATCAACCACCTGACAAGGAAGAACTCGAATACCAAAGGGAGAACCTGGAACGTCTCTCTGCGGTCATGAGTCGGGAATGGCTAGAAGAAGCTGAAGCTTCAACCGAGGTTGTCAAATTGCCCAGGAAAATTCGAAGAATATTCTGTGAAATCTTGGGCAGTGACAGAGAAATTGGGTATGACCCATGCCTCGGGATCAACATCATCTCTAGCTCTCTAGTTCGAGCCCAACTTGGTGATGAACCATGGTCAACATCTCAAAAACAACTAAAGTTCACCTCAGGAAGAATCCTTGATTGTTTAGGGATCTTACGGGTCACACCCGTTAAGGTTAACGACCTTAGACTTTTCTTGGATTTCCATATCTTTGACCTACCGGATGATTCCACCCATTCTATCTTTATCGTTAGGCCAATCATGAACATTGTGGAAAGGGTGTCGAATAATCAGCTAGTAGAACTCAGGGTCGGGAAAGAACTTGTCCCTGTCTCTTATTCTCATTCCTTGAATACTCCAACAGAGGCAGAACCCGATCCTGATCCTATAGAGGAAGTCATGTCAACCTCATTGACAGACTTAGAGCAACCTATTCCAGAAGAGGATATTCAGTTCTTTGCTGAAGAGGAGGAACCTCATCCTCCGATTGAGCTCGATACATCCAAAACTCCAAAACCATCTCCAATCGAGCTTAAACCACTCCCTCCTGGATTAAAGTATGCTTTCCTCTTTGGAAACAAACAAACTCCAGTGATCATTAGTGATAAGCTATCGGATGTAGAAACCCAGCAGCTTCTCACTATCCTGGAGAAGAATCGATCGGTCTTAGGATATTCTCTCCAAGACCTAAAAGGGATTAGTCCAAATCTTTGCACTCATCGAATCCTGATCGATTCTGAGGCAACACCGTCTTAAGAACCTCAGAGACGGTTGAATAATGCCATGCGAGAGGTTGTTAAAAAGGAAGTTCTCAAACTCCTTCACGCTGGGATCATTTATCCTGTTCCCAATAGTGAATGGGTTAGTCCCGTTCAAGTTGTTCCTAAGAAGGGAGGAATGATGGTTGTGCGCAATGATAAAAATGAGCTTATCCCTCAGCGCACCGTCACTGGGTGGTGTATGTGCATCGATTATCGAAAACTCAATAAAGCCACCAAAAAGGACCATTTCCCCATTCTGTTCATTGACGAAATGCTTGAACGTCTAGCCAAACACTCCTTTTTCTGCTTCCTTGATGGTTACTCTGGATATCATCAAATTCCTATCCATCCAGACGACTAGAGTAAAACCACGTTTACATGCCCCTACGGCACGTATGCCTATCGGCGGATGTCCTGTGGGTTATGTAACGCACCCGCATCTTTCCAACGTTGCATGATGTCCATCTTCTCGGGTATGATTGAAGAGATTATGGAAGTGTTCATGGACGATTTCTCAGTTTATGGGAAGACCTTCACTGAATGCCTGAAAAATCTAGACAAGGTCCTCCAAAGGTGCGAGGAGAAACATCTCGTGCTAAACTGGGAAAAATGCCATTTTATGGTACGGGAAGGAATCGTTCTAGGACATTGGGTGTCAGAACGAGGGATTGAAGTAGACATAGCAAAGATAGAAGTGATTGAGCAACTTCCGCCTCCAACTAACGTTAAGGGGATTCGTAGCTTCCTTGGTCATGCCGGATTCTATAGGCGCTTCATCAAAAACTTTTCCTAGATATCCCGGCCTTTAACCAATCTTTTAGCCAAGGATGCCCCCTTTGTCTTTGATGAAGAGTACTATGCTGCCTTTCACACTCTCAAGAAAGCACTCATTTCCGCTCCCATCATCCAGCCTCCCGACTGGAACATCCCTTTTGAAATCATGTGTGATGTGAGCGATTATGCTATAGGGGCTGTTTTGGGCCAAACCAAGGATAGGAAGCACTATGCTATCTCTTATGCTAGCAAAACGCTCACTGGCCCCCAGCTCAACTACGCAACCATGGAAAAAGAACTTTTAGTAGTTGTATTTGTTGTAGACAAATTCCGGTCCTACCTAGTTGGGGCCAAGGTCATAGTCTATTCAGATCACGCTGCTTTAAAGTATCTTTTTACCAAAAAGGATGCGAAACCAAGACTCATCCGCTGGGTTCTTCTACTCCAGGAATTTGACATTGAAATAAGAGATAAGAAAGGAGTAGAAAATTCAGTAGGAGACCATTTGTCTTGGATGGAAGTACCCTCAAATATCCCTATAAATGATTATCTACAAGATGATACGCTCCTTAAGGTCACGGCTTTAGATCTGTGGTACGCCAATATAGTGAACTATATGGTGTCGGGGTACGTCCCACCTGAAGAAAACAAGAAATGATTAGCTTATGAGAGCAGACTGCATCTCTGGGAGGACCCGTATCTCTTCCGGATTTGTAGCAATGGACTCCTCAGAAGATGCGTACCCGCACCTGAGGCATACAAAATCCTGGAGAGATGCCACTCAACACCATATGGAGGTCACTATGGTGCGTTCAGAACCAATGCCAAATTTTGGCAATGTGGTTTCTATTGACCCGGCATGTACGACGATGCTAAGGCATTTGTCAGGAGATGCCCTCGATGCCAGAAACACAGGAACATCAACACTAGAGACGCAATGCCGCTCACTAGCAATCTCCAAGTAGAAATCTTTGATGTTTGGGGAGTGGACTTCATGGGTCCTTTCTGGAACTCAGAATGTTGCCAGTTCATTCTAGTGGCGGTAGATTATGTCTCTAAGTGGGTGGAAGCTTTGCCTTGTGTGGCTGCCGACTCTAGGAGCGCGAAATGAATGTTCCATGAAGTTATCTTCCCTCGTTTCGGCGTTCCTAGGATAGTCATCAGCGACGGCAGCTCTCATTTTATTGATTCGGCCTTCCGTAGGTATCTCTCAAGTTTGGGGGTGCAGCATAACGTAGCTACACCCTATCATCCCCAAACTAGCGGTCAAGCAGAAACTTCAAACAAACAAATCAAAAACATTTTGCAAAAAACCATAAATGAGATGGGCAAGCAATGGAAGGATAAACTCCCAGATGCACTCTAGGCATAGCGCACGGCCTATAAAACACCCATAGGAATGACTCCATATCAACTAGTCTATGGCAAAACCTGCCACTTACCAGTAGAGATGGAGTTTAGAGCTCACTGGGCCATTAGGAAGTAGGGTATGAACCTTCGAGCAGCCGGCCTCAAACGGAAAATCCAGCTGGCCGAATTAGATGAAATAAGGGAACGAGCATACCACAACTCCTGGCTATACAAAGAACGAACCAAGAGATGGCATGACAAAAGGATTAAGATCAAAGCGTTTAAGCCGGGAGACAAGGTCCTCATCTTCATTTCCCGTGTCAAACTTTTTGGTCATGGGAAACGAAGAAGCAAATGGGACGGCCCATTCACAGTGATCAACGATGCATCCCATGGGGCCGTCACATTGCAAAGTGAGGATGGGAATACCTTCAGGGTTAACGGGCAACGGTTGAAGATCTTCCTGGAACCAGAACCTCTGCCACTCGACGATTTAGATGTTGTCAAGTTCATGGAACTCTGAAACCTGTCCGTGAAATCCGGCCCAAATCCTTCAATTCCAAACCTTCTGGGCCAAAACCCCCTCAAACCTCAAAACCCCTGACCAAAGGCACGAGACTCGACCTAGCCCGCACTGGACCAATTCGGGCGAATTGGCCAGTTCGCCCGAAGGCTAGGGTTTGGCCGAATCAGCCCCCCTGGTCCTCCGTGCAGATATTTGCCTCTGGACTCATCTATAGTTGAGCCTATCCCGAAATCCGCGAGGGAAACGTCGGGAATCTCGTTTTTCGATCAGGAGAAAGATCAATAAAAGCCAGGGGGTTTGTGTCGACTCCCTCATCCCATCTACAAGCTTTCTTGCCCATACACACAGCCACCATGGCCTCCTCCTACTCCAAAGATACATCTTCAACCAAGGGATCTAGCCTTGCCAGCCAGATCGGCGAGTCTCCCCGACGTGAGCAAGCGTTCCGCGTTGCTGATGTTGAGCTGTCAGGCGATGGGCAGCGAGGAAGGGCGCATGCCCGTAGCCCTATGAGGCGGTCCAACTCCCCACGCCGCTCTCCGTCAGCGACGTTCAACGCCTTCGCACTGCTGAAGGCGATCAAGAAGCCCCCTCGCTCACCATCGCCAGGGCGCCCCACTACTAGGTAGCTGCGCCCGAAGTCGGCATCCTCCATAAGGGTGCTGGACTTCGTGCTCCCTGCAGTCAAGGAGGAGGGCATGAAGATGCCGGACTATACACCTGATAGTCCGCCCCGTTTCAGCACCAAGGGCGAGCGCACCACCACGGGGTACAGCAAGGTATTGGTCCCGCCGCTAAACTGGGACGAGCTCGGACTGACAGAGTCCTCCCAGTCCACTCCATGGCAGAACCCTAGAGTTCAGCGCCGCAGGTAGCCTCCAACCATCAAGGGGCCGCAAGGAAACATGGAGTTCTCCGATGAGGAGGAGGAGAAGCCGCACACACTGGAGAGCCTGCGAGTGGAGCTGGTACAAGCACGCCAGCGGATAAACCACCTGGAGGAGAAAGTAGCGGAAGCAGAGCTGGCGCGCCTAGAGATGAAGGAAAAGATGGAAGTCCTCCGCAAGGGTTTGTGCACCAAGATCAAGAGGCTTCCCAGAGCCACATGACACTCGGACCTTTACGACCCACCTGTAGAATAGTGTCCTGCGGTCATTTCGTTTTTAGATAGAGCACCGTTAGATTGGTTTGCTAGTTTGTTTATTACATTTATTTCATTTAGAATATTGTTTAGGGTGCTCTGAACTATTTCCCTTCCCAAATATTTTGTTTCCAATCTTAGCTTGATGAATAAATAAAATTAGAGTTGATTGCAAAAAGAATAAAATTATTGCTCTGGTTGGTGCATTTGAGCCAACCGGAGATTGCCTTGTTTAACGAAAAAGAAACAGGACGACACAGGAGCAACCCGACACGACGGAGCACGCACCGAGCCACTTCGGCCGAACCAGTCAGTTCGGGCGAATTGGGCAATTCGGCCGAACCCACCAGTTCGGCCGAACCAGCCCGGCTCGTCCCGCTCGCACACCTACACGCTGGTTTGCAGTCTTCCCCCTGACCACTTTTTCTGTGTTGCCACGTTTCGAAATTTTGATCAATGCATGCCTCACATAAATGAAACGTTCTCGGTTTTTCTTTTATACCATGAACTTGGCTATTGCTTATTTCAAACCTAGTATCTTTTTCCTGTGAAATATTTCATGATATGACCCCCCTGATCTAGGTTGTTGATGATTGTGATATGTCTCGATAAAACAAACTACTTGTTCACTCCACCATTCAGGAGAATTTAAATTTTGAAAACATAAAACTATACCCTATCCCTTCATCCTGCCCACTACTTCCAACATACAAATATGCTCGAGAGTTTATTCCTGAGAAACTTGTTATGGCTAGTACAAAGTCTTGTTGAATTTTGATGTCCCCGGAGATAATCATGTTTGCCCAAGGTTTATTGCAAGTATACTATCATCAGAGTGTAGTAGAAGTCCTCATGCTTTGGTGATACCCTAAAAAAAGAGAGAAAATAAAGGACTCATGAAAGTCCAAATGAAAAAAGAGACAGAAAGAAAAGAAAAAATCCCCAAAAAGGGAAGAGAAAAGAAAGGGGTCACAAAGCTGAGGACCGACATGAACTCTTCATCTTTAACTTGCAATCTGACCAAGGGCGATGATGAGAAACTCTGGGAAGCAATCTTTGACTCGACAGAAGTACATGACTTGACAAGGCCACCACCTGAGAGACAAAGAAAAACACAAAAGAGAGTGAGTGAAAAGGTGTGACTCTAGAGAGCTGAAAGCATCAGGGATGAAGGGACAAGGGTTATTTATTTGCGAAAAACAGAAAAACCCCGAATGTAGGATGAGCAAGAGGATCTTGTTGTAAGAGCCGTTCCGACTATCAACCGTCCAAGATCCAGGGAATAGCCACTACAAACTCACAGGTATGGAGAAAAGTTTGGAATATTCAATATGCAATTATTCATGTCATGAAAGAACCCTTACCTTAGTCTTGCTCATATTTCAATTTCTTTACTCGAGACGAGTAAAGATCTAAGTTTGGGGGAGCTTGTTGGCGGTTGTTATGGACAGATTTCCGACCTCCAACCGAGTATAAAACAAACACAATGGAATCACACACCATAGATATAGGGATTATTTCTGATCATTTCCACAAGTTTTGGTGTTTATGTGATTCCAGGAGGCAGGTTACCAATGTCGGGGTAAAACCACAAAAAATGGCGCGCTCGGCCGAGTCTCATGACTCGACCGAACACCACCCTCATTCCCGTAGCGTACTAGGACCTCAACACACATGATTTATGTCACACCCGGATTTTCACAAAAACCCGTATGCGGCCATATGTGTGCCCAGGAAGTCATAGTACACATATAGCGAACAAATATGATAAACAGAGAACATATGCTGGAATAAATTCTTCATTTAAAAAAGTGTTTACATCAGAGTGCTTCATAAATGATCTAAACAATAACAGCGGAAGACTAATAAAACTCTCAACTAATGGAGCCGCAATCCACAGGGACTCCGACTGGGAGACCACAGCTCAGTAGTATGGTATATCTTCGGGAATCTTAGCAGTAGACTCATGCCCAGCCCAATCTGTTTACCCATCCGAGATTTTGTTGAATAAAATAATAAGTGTAAGTAAACAATTACTTAGCAAGTATAGCATGGGTATGAAGGCTCAAAATAGGCTAGACACTGCTTAACTGCATTAGCATTTTTAGTTGGTTCATTTTAACATTAACCAAATTACTACAAGCAAATAAAACCCAGTTGTAACCCAATTAATAAGTATAAGTGACATTAGCCTTAAATAAACATCATCTTCTAATAAAAAAGGATCTAGGCCGCTCGTGACCCTGAGCAAGGCTATCATGATAGATTTACACTCTGCAGAGGTTTCGCCCTTTACCCACCAGTCGCGTAAAAGCTCAAAAGAACTTCAAACCCAACCACGCGGAGGTGGATCAGACCTCACAAATCACACTACCGAGTTGTGACCGCATAGGGACGCTATGAGGTTTTTCACAAGACACCCTAACAAGGCAGTGGCCGCTATGGTACAACACAGGTACTATGGCCCTAGGCACCGAGATCGACGTACGCCTACGGAGTCACACCATAAGGGGGTCGATGGCGTCCAGAGCGCGGGTATCACACCCAACAATGTGCAATGTGCGGAGTTCCCCATCACAGGGACTCCCAACACGGACTGTGCCTCACGGGGTATAGCCGACGGTTCACCCGTCCTCGGTGGATCAAGCCATACACTCATGAGTGGTTCTCATAGCGCCGTCGGCCACTCCGGTAACCACTGACAAGATAGAGACGTACAAGCTACTTGACCAAGACTAGAGCCATAATAGTTCTAGTGGTTGCGACAGGCTCCTGGGTTGCCGCTTTAAGAACTGGACCTGACGGAGAGACACTAGAGCAAAGCACGAAGCACATGCTCTAGCTCCCTAAACCAAGTTGCTAAAAAGAAAGTTTTATCATTTTGTTAAAGTGAACCATTAAGTCAAGATTAACATTTAAGTAATAGTGACAGTAGCTACGCGTAGCAGTGATTCTACCCCAAATGCAATAACCCAAGGTAAACAAGGATAGGATAAACAAAACTAGGTACAGCCTTAATGGTACATCAAATTTATACACGTGCAAGTATGAAATAATTTAATACAAGTGAGTAGGTAGCAAGGATTGTCCATGCTATAAATTGCCTTCCTCAAAAGGCTGCTGCTGCTGCTGCTCCTCACCAAACTCTAAGTCCAAAGCGTACGGCTCACCGACTGGACATGAACCACCATACAAGCGAGCACGTAAACCAATACATGCAAACAAATAATAATCTATTAGAACAGTACACCAAATAGTAGAAACAGTACAAATAAAGGTTCTAGAATTATTCTACGCTTCACTACGAACACATGAGCGCGAAAATCACAGTAATCGGAGCTAAAACGAAAAATATATGAGTTTTCTAAGTTCTAGGGACCTGCTGGCAAGATTAAAAAGTTTCTAGGGGCTTATTTGAAGAAAACCAGGGACCTATGCGTAATTACACTTAAAACCCGAAGGTCTAACATGCAAAAATGACTAAAAGGACGACGGGTTCTAATTCCTAAAAGCTCAGGGGGGTTTTTATTAAAAATAGGACCTATCTGGAATTATTTTTGAACTAAACAGGACCGCGGGCTGAATCCTAAAACTTGCAGGGGCTCTTTTGTGAATTGGCCAGAGCTGACCATTATCCACGGGTTTGACTCGAGGCGGCTTTAGATCTGGACTGTCCGATCGGGATCGGGCGGCTGGGATTGAGCGGGGAGGGGTGGGCGACTGGTGGCGACTCGGGGCGCGGCGGCGCTGGCGACAGTTCGCCAGAGTTGAGTGGATCTCGAGCTAGGGGCCGCCATTCGAGACGAGACTTGGCCCTAGAGCACCGGGAGACCATGGCGAGTCCAATTGTGGGGTTCAAGTCGTGGGTTGGGCGGTGGAGACGGCGTGCGACGGTGGCCGGCGGAGGTGGGCTCCGGTGAGGATGGATGGGGATGCTAGGGGGCGAGAGAGAGAGGGAAAAGGAGCTCGACGTGGTCCTTACCCTCGGGCGATGCTCCTAGAAGGGTCTACTTGGCCGGAGTGGCACTGTGGCGGGCTGTCGACGGTGGCAGAGCTCGGGCGGCGGCGCAAAGCGTGGAGGGAGGAGTTGGGGCGCTCGGGGGCTTAATGTGAGGCGTGGTAAGGCTCTATGGGGGCAGCGACCGGCTTAAAGAGCCCTGGGGTGTCACATTGGGCAGGTGAGCGCGGGAATCGGGCGGTGGTGGCCGGCGATCGGGGGCTTCCATCGGGGGAGATCTTGCCTTGCATGCGCGGGCGATTGGGGGAAGGAAAGCGCGGGGATGGCTCGGGGAAGGAGCTACGAGGGTCCACAGGCGTGGGGAGGGGCAGGAAGGGCCGACCGTGGCGGCATGGATCGCGCCGGAGGGGGAGGCGCGTCGGGTGGGAGGAGGAAAAGAAACTGGCGGGCGGGCCCCCCTTGTCAGTTGTAGAGGGCGAGGGGAAAGGGTGAGCGCGAGTTGGGCCGCGCGGGAAGTTGTGGGCTGGCTAGGGGTGGCGGCCCAGGTGGGGGAGAGGCGTGGGCTGGCTTTGGAGGAGGAGCTGGGCCGGACTAGAGAAAAGTAGAGGGAGCAGGAGTGAGCCGGGGAAAAATTTCAGGGTGCAGAAGTGGACTCGGCTAGAAATAACTTTTCTAAGACTCGAAACAAGGTGATTCAAATTTGAATTTAAATAAATTTAAATTCTCGTTTGAATCATAAGCATTACAAAAATTAAATGCAGCAGCATGAATGCAACAAAAATATTTCTACAACTTATATTTGATTTTAGTGTTGGCCCCTCTTCCCGCTGTACCTCTACGAATGCGGCTCCGCTTCTAGTGACATCCGGGTCGTGTCTGGTAACTCTTGTATCTCTTTCTGATTAATTGAGCATTCAGTTCTTACTTTTATATGCTTGCTGGTTCTTCGTTCAATGCTTAGTGGATTAGTATAACTGTATACTGGTTGCTTAGCTTGGGTGCTTATCTTTCTATAGGAGATAAGTATTAGTCGATTAGTCTAGGCACGGTGCCTAGATCTGAGGTTAACTTAGTTTGCCCCCGATTCAACGAACGTGTGGTAGCCGTTAGGTGGTGACAGCTCTATACGGCCTTTGTAATCCATCTCGTTAGTCTCGGCCTATAAGATCCCCCAGTGTGGAGCTGGTGGCACCCCTTCTCATCCCTATCTATGTGTCACTGGTGTCCATTGTCCCGAAGCAAGTATCTATATGTATCCTCTGATCTGCTCGATCAATCAGTAGAGTACCGCTTTCAGACTCGTACCCTCTCTACCCTCCTAGTGCCCTTCCTATCGCTTTGTTGTTGTCATCCACTCCATCCATTCCGTTCATTCCACTCCATCAACCTAGGACAACTTAGTTTAGAATTAGTTCACTTTCTCGTTCCTCGTGGAAATGGATACCCTGGAATACTCCTGGGTGAAAGCTACATCGGTATCCGTCCGCTTGCTGATTTATCTGTAGGTCGTAAGGAGTGCCAACACATATGCCATGACTCTTCCTTCCTGCATAAGCACACACCCCAGTCCTAGACTGGATGCATTGTAGTAGATGGAGAAGCTCTTGGCTATGTCGGGCAATACCAGTACAGGTGCTGTTATCAGCCTCTTCTTCAACTCTTCGAAGCTGGTTTGGCACTCCTCTGTCCAGATGAACTTGGCATTTTTCTCCAATAATGCCATCATGGGTTTAGCAATCTTGGAGAATCCTTCGATGAACCGTCGGTAATATCCGACCATCCCAAGGAAACTCCTGATCTCGCTGACATCCCGATGCGGGTTCCAGCTCAACACATCACTAACCTTCTTTGGGTCAACTGCCACTCCTCCATTGGACGGTACGTGTCCCAAGAATGCCACTTCCTTCAACCAGAACTCACACTTGCTCAACTTGGCGTATAGCTGATATTCCCAGAGTCTCTGCATCACCATCCTCAAATGATCTTCATGTTCCTCTTCATTCTTGGAGAAGACTAGTATATCATCAATGAACACCACCACGAACTTGTCAAGGTAGTCCATGAATACACTATTCATCAAGTACGTGAAGTATGCAGGAGCATTGGTCAGTACAAAGGACATAACCGTGAACTCATACAACCCGTACCGAGTAGTGAAAGCCGTCTTGGGTATGTCCAACGACCGGATCCTCATCTGATGATAACCCGATCGAAGGTCTATCTTGGAGAACACACAAGCTCCCTTCAACTGATCAAACAAATCATCAATCCTTGGCAGCGGGTACCTGTTCTTGATGGTCACTTCGTTGAGGGATCGATAGTCCACACACATTCTCTATGTCCCATCCTTCTTGTCCACGAACAATACTGGTGCTCCCCATGGTGAAGCACTAGGATGAATATACCCCTTGGCTAGCAAGGAGCTTAATTCTTCCTTCAATTTCTCCAGCTCCTTCACTCCCATTCTATATGGCCTTTTAGCTATAGGTGCAGTGCCAGGTTTAAGTTCAATAATGAATTCAACTTCACGCTCCGGGGGCATACCTGGCAATTCCTCGGGGAACACATCCGGGAACTCGCTCACCACCCTAATGTCAGCGGGAGCTGCACCCTCAGCTTGGTTGACTTGGCACTGCTCTGAGGAACTGGCCGCCTGGTACTCCACCTTATCACCGGACTTCGCTGTTAGCTGTACGGCCCTCTTGGCACATTGGATCACTGCTTCATATCTTGCTAACCAGCTCATCCCCAGAATTAAGTCGAACCCAATAGAATTCAGGACTATGGGATATACTTCAAAGTCTACCCCCCTTATTGCAATGACAGCTCTGGAGCAGCGTAAGCTGGCTCGCTGTTCCCCTCCTGGGGAGCTAACTAACATAGGGTTCCCCATTGGTCGCAGAGTCATCATACTCTTGTGTACAAATGCAGCAGAGATGAAAGCATGCAAAGCTCCAGAATCGAATGAAACCGTTATGGGGGTCGAGTTGACAAGGAACGTACCCACAACCACGTCAGTAACTCCCTCTATAGTTTCTGCACCCATGTGGTTGAGCTTGCCTTTGGCGGGGTTCTGGGGTCCCGGTTGGCCTGCTGCTGTCCGGCCTGCTGTTTGGCATTCTGCGTCTTCTTGTGGCAGACATTGGCATAGTGCCCCTGCTCTCCATAGTGATAACACGCTCTGGGACCCACTGGCGTGTTGTTGACGAGGTTAGGGCGTTGAACGGGGCCCTACTGCACCGGGTTGCTCTGAGCTGGGACATTCTGCAACTGGTTCTGGGGGCGCTGCTGCTGTGGCACCTGAGGGTACTGGGGGTGCTGCTGATACTGGCCACGGTTGAACGGGCCCTACTGACTCTAGAAGCGCTGCTGGCTCCCGATCTGCTGACTGCCCTGAGGAGGAACCAAACGGGGGCGACTGCTGCTCCTAATCTGCTGGCCCTGGAACTTCCTCTTCTTCTCCTCCATCTCACGACGCTTGTGTTCCAGCATCAAAGCACCGTGCACCTATCCCTGGAAGTTGTGGAACCTGGTGTACATTAGCTAGTACTGCAGAGCATCCTGCAAGCCGTCACAAAACCTGGACTGCTTCTTATTGTCGGTGTCCACGTCCTCCGGAGCATAGCGGGCCAACTCGATGAACTTGTCACGGTAGGCAGTGACACTCATCCATTCCTGCTTCAGTGCCTGGAACTCCTTCTTCAAGGTCATCAGAGCTTCTGGTACATGGTGGGAGCGGAAGCTCCTGCGGAACTCCTGCCAGGTGATCTGAGTACGGTCGACGTGTGTCACACTCGGATTTTTATAAAACCCGAATGCGGCCATATGTGTGCCTAGGAAGTCCACAGAACACATACAACGAACAAATATGATAAACAGAGTACAAATGCTCGAAATAAAATAGTTTACATCAGAGTATATCAATAATATTTATTACAGCGGAAGTCTATAACTCTCATCTAGCGGAGCCGCAGTCCACAGGGACTCTGACGGCAGGTCCTCAGGGAACTCAGCAGCAGTCTCCTGATCAGCCCAATCTGTTTACCAATCCGGGATTTTGTTGAATATTGACAAGTGTAAGTAAACAAATACTTATCAAGTATAGCATGGGTATGAAGGCTCAAAATAGGCTAGACACGACTTAACTGCTTTAACACTTTTAGTTGATTCATTTTAGCATTAACCAAGTAACTACAAGTGAATGAAACCCGGTTGTAACCCAATTAATAAGTATAAGTGACAATAATCATAACTAAACATCATCTTCTAATCAAAAAGGATTCAGGCCGCTTGTGACCTTGAGCAAGGCTATCATGATAGATTGTACACTCTGCAGAGGTTTCGCTCTTTACCCACCAGTCGCGTAAAAGTTCAAAGGAACCTTGCACCCAACCATGCACATCAACACTTCCGAGGTGTGACGGCATAGGGACACTACGAGGTTTTTCACAAGACACCCTAACAAGATAGTAGCCGCTAGTTTAACAAGGCGGTGAGACCATATGCACCGAGATCGACGTACGCCTATGGAGTCAGACCATAGGGGGGGTCCATGGCGTCCATAGCACGGGCATCACACCCATCCATGCGCAAGGTGTGGAGTTCCCCATCGCAGGGACTCCCAACACGTGACTGGGTCTAACGTGACCTAGCCGACGGATCGCCCGTCCTCGGTGGAATCCGGAAACACCCTTTCACCTTGTGTCCACTAACGCCGTTGGCCCCAATGGTAGCCACTGGCAAGCTAGAGCCATACAAGTTACCTGACCAAGACCGGAGCCATATTAGTTCTAGCGGTGGCGACAGGCTCCTGGGTTGCCGCGTTAATAACCGGACCTTACAGAGAGACACTAGAGCAAAGCACACAGCACCTGCTCTAGCTCCCTAAACCAAGTTGCTAAAAAGCAAGTTTTATCATTAATGTTGAAGTGAACCATTAAGTCAAAATTTATAGTTAAATAATGGTGACAGTAGCTGCGCATAGTAAAAATCTACCCATATGCATAAACCCAAGGTAATCAAAGGAACAGGGTAAACAAACTAGGTACAACCTTAATATGAAAGTAAATGTATGAAAATAGGTGTGTCTAGGTAGCAAGGATTGTCCGTGCTATAACTTGCCTTCCTCGAAGTGCTGCTGCTGCTGCTGCGGGTCCTGCTCCAGAAAGTCCTCACCAAGCTCAAACTCCAAAGCTAACGGCTCACCGACTGGACACGAAGCACCATACAAGCATACAGGCATACCAATACATGCAAACAAATAATATTATATTAGAACAGTGCACCAAACAATAGAAACAGCACATAAAAAGGTTTTAGAAATATTCTACGCTACACTACGAACACATGAGCGCGAAAATCACACTAATCGGAGCTAAAACAAAAAAGATATGGCTTTTCTAAGTTCTAGGGACCTGCTGGCAAAGTTTTAAAAGTTCCAGGGGCTAGTTTGTGAAAAACCAGGGACCTAAACATAATTATGCGTTAAAACTCAGGGGGCTATGCGTAAAAGCTTAAACTCAAGACCGCGGGTTCTATTACTAAAAAGGACAGGGGGTTTTTCAATAAAAACATGACCTACTTGCGAATATTTTTTAACTGAGCTGGAGCGCGGGTTGATTTGGGTAAAACAGGAGGGCTCTTTAGCAAAACTGGCTCGGCTGACCGTTATAAAGAAGGTTGACTCGGGCGGGGGACGCGTAGCGGCCGTTGGATCTTGATCCAAGGGCTAGGATGGCTCGGGGGGGGGGGGTGTGCTTGCCGGCGGCGACACAGGGACGCGGCGGCGCTGGCGAAAGCTCGCCGGAGAGGGGCGTTCTTACGCTGCAGAGCCCCTCTGGCCACGGGGTTTGGTCCTACACGACCGGGGAGGGATGGCGAGCATGCTGGTGGGGTTCAAGTCGAGGATTGGGGCACCGAGGCGTCGGCCGACGAGGGCTGGCGGCCGGCGGCTCGGGTGGACGGAGCCGGCGCAGTTTGGGGGCGCGGATTGGCCAATTGGTGGGGTGGAGAGGATCCTTCCCTCGCTGCGAGGTAGCTCGAAGTGTCAAGGGGCTCGGAGTGGCGCCGGAGGTGGAGTTCGGCGGCGTCCCAAACTCAGCGGAGCTCCTGGCGGCGATCTTGCGCGGGGGAGACGATGAGGGGCTCGGGAGGCTTGGGTGAGGGTTGGTGAGGTTCCTGGGCTCGGTAGGCGTCTTATATAGGGCGTAGGGGAGTCGCATTAGGTAGGTTTGCCGGGAATCGGGTGACGGCCGGCGATCGGGGATCTCTGATCGGGTTGGGGGGTTTCCATTCGAGGGCGCGCCGGGAAAGGAAAGAGCAGGACGGGGAAGGTGCGGGGAAGGTTCCCCAGGGGCCCACGGGGCGAGGGCGGGACAGGGCGGCCGGCAATCACGCGCCGGATTGGCGCCGGGGAGGGGGAGGGGAAAGCGTCGGGAGGTAGGGGAAGGCCTGGCAAGTGGGGCCGGGTGGTAGTGGGTGAGGGAGGGGCGGGCTGGCGGGCGCGCTGGGCCGGGAGAGCTGCTGGCTGTGCCGAGCGAGCGACGCGGCGGCCCAAGAGGGAAGGGGGCTGGGCTGAACTGAGGGAGAAGTAGACGGAGGGAAAGTGAACCGAAGGAAAAGTTCAGGGAGGAAAAGTGAACTCAACTTGAATTAACTTTTCTAGGGCTCATGCAAATTAAATTCGAATTTAAACAGAATTTAAATTCCAACTTAATTTGCCAGCAACCAAAACACAGTGCAGCAGCATGAATGCAAAAAAAATGTTTCTACAAATTATATTTGATTTTAATATTCATAAATAATTCATTTAACCTTATATTAAATATAAACAATTAAAATAAAAGCCAATTAATTACTAAAAATTTTAAATGGGCCGTTTTTGGGTGTAACAACGTGAGCGTAGTGGTACGAGTCCCACCAGTCCAGTGCCGGTCCCTGGAGGTGTCCTCCGGCGTACAACACCTTCTCCCGGTCGTTGCACTGTGCGATGTCGAGCTGTCTCTCCACCGCCTTGAGCCAATCATCAGCCTGCAGGGGGTCGGTGGCCTTGCTGAAGGTAGGAGGACGTCCCTTCAGGAATTCACCCCTTTTGTCACGGGGCGGCATGTTGTGCTGCAGCGGATTCTGCGGGTTCTGCTGCATCATCGCCATCGTCTGAGCCATCTGCTGCATCAGCTGGGTATGCGTGAGCATCATCTGCTCAATGGTGGGAGGTGGTGGTGGCAGTCCGCTGGCACCGGGGTTGCTCCTTGTGTTCACCATCTATCATCAATAAATAATTCTCATAAAAACTTCGATGGTTATGGTTTCAGAGGTTTACCAATTTGTTATGATGGAGGGCTTAAATAGAAAAAGAGCAAGAGAAATGAATACCCCGCTCTATTTAATCACTAAAGTCCTTAAACCTTAGTCCTGCATCTAGATGGTAGTAGACTTGCGTCTACGCCGATCACAATCGTTACAAAAATCCAAATCAGGCATAAGCATAATGACAATCATTTCAAGCACCTAAAGACATGACTCACACAAGACTCGACTAAATTTAAGTTTTGA
Organism: Echinochloa phyllopogon; assembly: GCA_033239725.1. Lineage (NCBI taxonomy): Eukaryota > Viridiplantae > Streptophyta > Magnoliopsida > Poales > Poaceae > Echinochloa > Echinochloa phyllopogon. The sequence goes on along the minus strand of BTCW01000014.1, from coordinate 29,158,681 downwards.
AAAAGTGAATATAGATGACATATAAGACATAATTATTGTGGTCTCCTAAGATTTGTCAACCGTTCTAACTAGGATGCGATCCTACAGTCAACACGGCTCTAATACCAATCTGTCACACCCGGATTTTCACAAAATCTCGAATGCGGCCATATGTGCCCAGGAAGTCGTAGTACACATATAGCGAACAAATATGATAAACAGAGAACATATGCTGGAATAAATTCTTTATTAAATAAAGTGTTTACATCATAATGCTTCATAAATGATCTAAGCAATAACAGCAGAAGACTAATAAACTCTCAACTAATGGAGGCGCAATCCACAGGGACTCTGACTGGGAGACCACAGCTCAGTAGTACGGTAAATCTTCGGGAAACTCAGCAGCAGACTCATGCCCAGCCCAATCTGTTTACCCATTCGGGATTTTGTTGAATAAAATAACAAGTGTAAGTAAACAATTACTTAGCAAGTATAGCACGGGTATGAAGGCTCAAAATAGGCTAGACACGGCTTAACTGCATTAGCATTTATAGTTGGTTCATTTTAACATTAACCAAATTACTACAAGCAAATGAAACCTGGTTGTAACCCAATTAATAAAGTATAAGTGACATTAAACATAAATAAACATCATCTTATAATAAAAAAGGATCCAGGCCGCTCGTGACCCTGAGCAAGGCTATCATGATAGATTATACACTCTGCAGAGGTTTCGCCCTTTACCCACTAGTCGCGTAAAAGCTCAAAAGAACTTTAAACCCAACCACGTGGAGGTGGATCAGACCTCACAAATCACACTTCCGATGTGTGACCGCATAGGGACGCTACGAGGTTTTTCACAAGACACCCTAACAAGACAGTGGCCGCTATGGTACAACACAGGTAGTATGGCCCTAGGCACCGAGATCGACGTACGCCTATGGAGTCACACCATAAGGGGGTCGATGACGTCCAGAGCGCGCGCATCACACCCAACAATGCGCAACGTGTGGAGTTCCCCATCGCAGGGACTCCCAGCACAGGACTGTGCCTCACGGGGGCATAGCCGACGGATCACCCGTCCTCGGTGGATCAAACCATACACTCATGAGTGGTTCTCATAGCTCCGTTGGCCACTCCAGTAACCACTGACAAGCTAGAGACGTACAAGCTACTTGACCAGGACCAGAGCCATAATAGTTGTAGCGGTGGCGACAGGCTCCTGGGTTGCCGCTTTAAGAACCGGACCTTAGGGAGGGACACTGGAGCAAAGCACACAGCACATGCCCTAGTTCCCTAAACCATGTTGCTAAAAAGTAAGTTTTATCATTAATGTTGAAGTGAACCATTAATTCAAAATTAACAGTTAAATAATGGTGACAGTAGCTGCGCATAGCAAAATCTACCCATATGCATAAACCCAAGGTAATCAAAGGATAGGAGTAAACAAACTAGGTACAACCTTAATAGGACATCAATTTAGACACATGCATATGAAAGTAAATGTATATAAAAAGTGTGTTTAGGTAGCAAGGATTGTCCGTGCTATAACTTGCCTTCCTCAAAGGGCGGCTGCTGCTGCTGCTCCTGTGGGTCCTGCTCCGGAAAGTCCCCACCGAACTCGAAGTCCAAAGCGTACGGCTCACCGACTGGACACAAATCACCATACAAGCAAGCACGCAAACCAATACATGCAAACAAGTAATATTCTATTAGAACAGTACACCAAACAGTAGAAACAGTACAAATAAGGGTTCTAGAAATATTCTACACTTCACTACGAACACATGAGCGTGAAAATCACACTAATCGGAGCTAAAACGAAAAGATATGGGTTTTCTAAGTTCTAGGGACCTGTTGGTAAGGTTTAAAGTTTCGAGGGGCTTATTTGAAGAAAACCGAGGACCTATACGTAAATATGCGATAAAACCCGAGGGCTAACGCAAAAAAGACACAACTTAGGACCGCGGGTTCTATTTTTAAAAAGCTCAAGGGGTTTTCTGTTAAAACCAGGACCTAGGTGTAATTATTTTGAACTGGGTGGACTGCGGGTTGATTAAACAAAAACCGGGGGGCTGTTTAGAAAAAGGTAGGGTTGACTCGGCGCTGACCATTTTCTGACTTCGGTCAGACCTGATCCGCGCCACCGGTTTTACATCGGACGGCTGAGGGAGTTGGGGGGGGGGGGTTTGGTCACCGGCGACGGACAGGGGCGTGGCGGCGTGGCGTGTTGGACGGCGGCACTTCACCAGAGAGGGACCCAACTCGAGCTATGGGCCCCTAATTGGCATGTGGCTTGGACGTAGAGCATCAGGAGGGAGCGGCGAGTTCACCTGCGATGCTCGGGACGGCGGTGGAGCGTCGGAAGCGGCGGTCGTCGAGGAGCAGTGGCTCGGTGGGCTGGGGAAAGAGCGGCGAGCCATTAGTCGAAGCACCGAGCGGAAAAGGTGAGCGGGGATCGACCAGGCAGGCTCCTTACCTCCTCTGGAAGCTCGGGAAATGGCTCACGACGAGTGAAGGGCGACGACAGCGAGTTTCGACGACGGCGACCGAAGAGCGGCGGGGCTTGGCGAGGGGAGGGCTGCTGCGGTGGTTGAGAGCTCGGAAGGAGGGCTGGTGAGGTTCTGGGGAGCTCCGGGGGTGGCTTATATAGGACGAGGGGAGGCCACATTGGCATCCGCGCCCCGGATTGCGACGGCGGCCGACGATCCGTGCTTTCCAAGCGGGGAGATGTCTTGCCATGCGCGTAGCGGCCAGGAAAGGAAAGGGATCGGGGAAGGAAGGTGCGGCGAAGGATCCTGGGTGGTCCACAGCAGCGCGGGGAGGCGGTCCTGGCCCGGACTTGCCATTGGCCGAGGTGCTCGAGTGCCATTCACACGTGCGAAGAAAGGAAAGGGGGGTTGGGGAAGAAGCTGCCAGGTGGGACCGGGGAATCAGTGGGAGAGAGAGAGCGTGGGGCGCACCGGGGGGGAGAAGAAGATTGGGCCGCTGCTGGGCCGTTTTTCACGGCTGGCTGCGGGAGAGGGGTTGTGGGTCGCAGAAGAAGGGAGTGGGAGTGGGCAGGCTTGGGAGGAAAGTTAGAGGTGCAAGAGTGGACCGGGGAGAAAGCTTAGGGAGCAAAAACAGACTCGGCTGAAATAACTTTTCAAAGACTCCAAACAAGGTGATTCAAATTTAAATTCTCGTTTGAATCACAAGCAATACAAAAATTAAATGCAGCAGCATGAATGCAACAAAAAATATTTCTACAACTTATATTTGATTTTAATATTCATAAATAATTCATTTAACCTATATTAAATATGAACAAATTAAATAAAAGCAAATTAATTACTAAAAATTTTAAATAGGCCATTTTTGGGTGTTACAGGCAGTGTCCTCACCTTCGTCCGCGTCAGGGAAGAGGTCGTCCTTGAACCGCTCGAAAAGCACCACAATGGTACCCTCGGCAGCGGCATCATCGTCGAGGCCTTCGGCGACGATGTAGCCCGCAGCCAATGCCTTGAGCTCGACAACGAAGTGTGTCGATATCACGCCGAGGGTCTTCTGGACTCCGACGCGAAGGGTACCCTACAGGCGCCTGGTGACACAGTCGCCCAAAGACCTTAGGCGACTGGCCACCAAGCTGCCCGACGGGGTCTCCTCTCCTTCCAGCTCCTTGCACGTGGTGACAGCGATGCCCTCCAGGTCCTTGAGGTCCTCCTGAGCCTTGGAGTACGTGACTTGGAGGGACTCCGCCACCATCGACGTGTCCGCCACGATCTTCCGTAGCTCTGAAACACGAAAAACGCCAAGATAAGTCTCGACGAACGGAAAATAGGCAAAAATACCGGCAATAGTGACTTACCTTATGTCTACTCTTTCTCCTCCGCTAGCAGCATCTGCATAGCACTGGTCTCCTACAGAAGCGCAGACATTGAGGCCCCCCTCTCCTCGGTGGAGACTTGCAGCGTCTCGACGGAAATATGCCCCTCAACCAGAGCCTCGGTTAGCAGCCCGATTGTTGTTTCCCCGGACTCAAGTTGGGCATTCGCCGCCGCGACCACTGCCTCCCTCTGCTGAAGCAGGGACCTCGCTTCACTGTGCGCTGCGTGCTCCTGCTGGAGCTGGCCCTCCACCGCCGCTAGCGCCTCGGCCCTCTTCTGGAGTGCGGCACCGAGCCTCGAGGCCTCATAGGCCCCCTGCTTCGCCATGGCCCTTTGGGCATTGCGCTCATCCTCCGCGCGGGTCAAGGCCTCAACCCGTGCTTCGCTTAATATGGCGCGGAGCCTCTCCACCGTAGAGTGCAGGTCGGTGTTCTCCTGCACAACTCGATGCATGTCGCCATGCAGTTCGGTCATGTAGGAGATTTTCCTCCACGTCATTTCCCTCAGTTGCTGCCAGTGAAAATACACAAGATAAGACATGCACATGAGCGCGAAAAGAACCAGATAACTCCGGGGCAAGTCGACTTACCCTGTGGACCGCGAGCCCCCTAGACCTGTGGAGCTCGAGGGCAGAGAGGAGGGTGCTCTGCAAGGCGGAGCCGACCTGCAGGTACTCTTGCCATAGCTCCCATTCTGCCTTTGTGTCATCTAGCAGCGTCGGGGGGGACCCAAGCAGGTAGAGCCCTTGATCGTCCCACGCATCGCCATGCCCGAAGCTCTCGACCAGGGGCGGCGCCGCCACGATGGCGCCCTCACCACCCTCAACCCTGGCCGGATCGGGGATGGGGACGACCACAACGTCCGCCTCGGTGGTGGCCACCGGCGCTGGTGTTGCAATCTGATCACCACCCCCACTCTCGAGGGGTGGTGCGGCATCCTCAAGGTGGCCCAGGAGCACCACGTCCGTGGCCTCAAGCTCTGGCGCTGCCGCTTCCGCAGAGGGGGCCGCATCCCCGGGATGATCCTGGACTGCCACGACCGTGGCCTCGACCTCCGGCGCTACCGCCTCTGCTTCGCGACCGTCTGCCCCGCCATCTACTGTCTGGGCCGCGTCCCCAGCGTGGCCCGGGCTCGCCCGGCATGTGACATCATCCGCGAGAGTTGGCACATCTTCCTCCCCATCGACAACGGGAGCCGCCTCCTCTATGCGGCTCGTGACCTCGGTGCCCGCAGCACCTAACACACGGAGCCCCCGTCTCGCTCGCTCCGCTCCTTGCGCTAGCGCTGCTTGGTACCTGGCGACGACCACCTCCACCGAGCGAGGTGCTCCAGTCGAGGGCTACACCGCCGCATGCGGCGTGGTGCGCGCTCCCGACTTGAGCGCCTTGGCGGGCGCAAGCGAAAGAGAGGAGGGCGTCGCGGCCCGGCTGACAGGGACAATTCAATCGAAGATCAACAAATAAAAGCCACGAATCAAATAATGATCGAGATTGATGGAAGTCTTACCGTGTAACTCCGCCAGTTTGCGCTTCCTTGATCTGCTTGGGGGCTGCGCACCCCTCGAGCCAGATCGGGCCCTCGATGATGCCGCCCCACCAAGGGACGTCGTGCCTGCCGCAGGAACGACAGCCGTCTATGCCGTCGATGGCACCGTCTCGTCGAGGGTCCCCTCGCCCGCCGCCGACACGGGCGCTGTCTGGATCTGCGTCGTTGCAGGCGCCGACTCCTCTTCCTCCATCACGGCCGGCAGTGGGGGCGCCGCAAGGTCCTCGGACGAGTCGTCGTCTGGCTCAGGCGTACGCTCCGGAGTCGTTAGCGGGGAGCGACCCTCCCTCGCCCGCTTCCGGTTCTCCTTTTCGTGCGTGTCCTTCCGCCGTTGCTTCCGCTCACGCCTCTGCTTCTCGGCGTCCTTCTGTGCTTTTTGACGATTCGCCTCGCGGATCTCGGGGAGCGGGTGATCCAATCGATACCCCTTGCGCTACAACCCCTGATGTTGCAACAAGAATAAAGAATGGGGAACAATGACAAAGCGAATCGGATTGACGGAGTAAGGCAGCGAACGCTTACGAATTGGAGATTGCCCTCCTCGGGGTGCATCCTGAGGGCCCACAGCGCAACGTCGGAGTAGTCCATCGAGGGTTCGACAGGCGCCCCAGATCGACACAGTCAGGGACAACCAGCGCGCACACGATCAAGCCTATCCTCGAACGTGGAGTTCAGGGGAGGGGCACCCTGCGTTGTGTTCAAGGCCAGACAAAGGCAGCTAGACCGAGGGACCCCAACGAGGGAGAGCAACGAGCCCTCGACCCCTATCGAATGGGGTTGAGCCCTGCCTAGCAAACCTTTGTGAGCGCTTTCATGAGACGTGTCTCCGGACCATGAAGCCGACCCTTATCGAATGGGGCACGGACATCTGCTTGAACCACCCGTTAATAGCTCAATGAAGCATCCATGACTCGTGGCCCACTCATGGGCAGCATGGACTGCCTCACCCCTTCTCCCTGCGGAAGGGCGACGAGGGTCGTAACTCGAAGTCGAGGGTTCCCCTAATCGACCGTAATTTATATTTCCGTAGGGAAGCTTATGGCAAGAGTACTAGCAAACAGATATTCGAGACTATCAGAGAGGGGTACACGACAAGCAAGACGGGGGATTACGGTATTGGATAGGAGTGGATATACCGTGACACACAACTCAAGGTAGCCTCAGATAGGAAAGAGAAGGAATAGATAGCTGGGAGGACAACGAGAAGAGATAGAGGAATCCTATGTACTTTATCTACCTATGTCACTTGGGCTTAGAGATACAGTGGCTAAAGAGCCAGTACTCTGAGATCAGGGTTAACTCTAATGCCTTAGCGTCGGGACAATAGAACCTATGACACGCAGAAAGGGATGAGAAGGGGTGCCACCAATCCTAAACTCTGGGATCCTGCAGGCCACGACGAACGTGATGGACTACGTAGGCCGTATATGGTTGTCACCACCTAATGGCTACCACCTCCGTAGATGTGGGGACAAACTAAGGCCACTGGCTAGTCTTGGAACCACTCCCACACTAGTCAACAACTACTTACTCCGCTAGCAAGAGCAAGCAACCTTGTCAATACCCCAGTGACAATTCACCACAAGTATTGAGCAAGATCGAAGAACCAGCTAAGACAAAGACTTAATCAAGATCTAGAAGCACTAGAGCTACAACTAACTATAGTCTAAACACGATATAGATGCAACTAGAATAAAGTAGAAGCAAGTTATAAATGACAAGGGCAAAGTGATAAAGATAACTATATTGATAACTCAAAGTCTTACAAAAGGAAAAGGAAAAGATACAGGAGCTTAGACCAGAGCTTCTGAAGACGACTCCGGAACCTCCGAGGCACAGCTCGACTCAACTCTAACTCCCAACTAAACTATCCTAACTCTACTAGAAAGAAGTGGAATGAGAGCTCCTTGGCTTGAGTGTGTGTGTTACAAGTGAAATGCCACTGCATTTATAGGTGATCTAGGACAGTGGAGAGGAGTGGCGGCCAAGGAAACCAGGGGGGTACCCCCTGTTGATTCGGGCAAATTGCCCGGGTTCTTACGAATTGCCCGGGTTCGGGAGAATCCTAGGATTCGGCCGAACCATTGGATGCACCGCCATTTTCTCCCACGGCCCCTTGGTCGGTTCTGGTGCTGGGGTCGGTTCGGGCGAATTGGGAGATTCGGCCGAACCGGGCCTGGCCCGTGGCTGGCCTCCCCAGCACTGCCTTTGGTCTTGGACCCCCCTGGGCTGGCTTCTGGTGATGGTCTTCGTGTTGATCTGGCCTAGGATGAGGTGGCGGTCGCCCACGTGTCATGCATCATCATCTGCTTGGTCATTGTTGACGTGGACCACTCCCGATGTTGTGCACGGCTAAGGGGGGTAACCGGCCGAACGGAGTTGTTCGGCCGAATCAGTCAATTCCGACCCCTATAGCACGTATTTCTCGTTGTTGTACCTTCACAAGTGTAACTCACCAAAACTCGTGGAACTCTGCTAGAAATAAACCTAAGTACATGGAATGTCACATATATCCTCTTTTATTCCCGAGTATTGGTGGTCGAAAACGTGTCGTAACAACCGCCAACAAGCTCCCCCAAGCTTAGACCTTTGCTCGGTGGATCAGGAGTTGCTACTATGTCAAAGTCTTGCAGGTAATTTTATAAACAACTAGTACTCGAAAATACTCAAATTATCGGCAAAGTTTAACTCACCATTTTACCTATGGGGCTTATAGTGCTCTCCTTGTCTTCGGCAATTGAAAGGTTGAACAGTTTAACTTAGTTTTTATTCCACTCCTACTCTTTTCAGGATCCCATCTCGGAGTTTCCACAATTTTTTTGAAAATTTAACTTTGTTCCTCAATTGGTACACTCGATCGCTCAAGTGGTGTTTGTATTCTCACCAAAGGCTTGTGCCTTCTTTCATCCTAAAATCTAGCAAAGCTTTTTGTGTGGCTCAGGGACAAAGGATGAAGGCCTACTTGCATCTTATACTTTGCTAAGTCAAAGACCGGATCTTTGGGGAACCAAATCACACCTTTAGATCGAGAAATGCAAGTGTGTGGAATATGTGGAGTGGAATGTGGAATGTAGTGGAACTCCTTGGGATGATTCTTCCTCCCCTTGACTTATTTTCGAGAACATGGGCTATCTATTTTTTTTGCTCATATTTTTTGCCATGCCACTTGGCATGCTTTTCTTATTTCTTATTTTTGTCATGCTCTTTGGCATGCTTTTCTTTTTGTCTTTCTTTTTGCCAAGCTCTTCGGCATGCTTTTGTTTCTGCATAGCCCATGTCTTTATTCAAGGATATTTGGAGAGGAGATCATAGAACATGGAGTATTTATTTTTTGGATGGATGATGGCAATATTTGCTAACTCCCAGTGTAGGAATTGCAAGTGAGAGTGGTGTGTACTTGAATCTCGATCTTAGAAGCATGAAGGTTTCACCCAAAGGTCACAACAATTTGCAAAGCTCACTAAGACAACAAGCAACATATGAGTAGAAATTTTTGACTAAGCTTAGCATATGGCTTTGGTAGGTATTTTTGACCAATGAGGAACTTTATTTTATTTTTGAAAGCAAAAGACATCCGAGATATTCACCGTACTAAGAGCAAAAGCAAGAACTCAACCAAATCTCACTATATCATTCCTCACAACAACTTAGACTTGGAATAAAGCATGTGCTCTCACGAGGTTTTTAGGTTCATTTTACTGATGCCAAATAACTCAAGTACTATAAAGCGACTAGTTGAAAACAAGGCACTTGCAAAATTGATGACAGAGCAACTATTCATCATTTCCAAGGTGAGAGGCATATGGTTCATTCCATTCATAGTTGGGAGTTATTTTATTCAAGGGAAATATTTTTGGTGCTTTCATTTTAAGGTGGAAATAAAATTGTCACACCCGGATTTGCACAGAAACCCGAAATGCGGCCATATGTGTTCCCAGGAAGTCATGACACATATAGCGAACAAATATGATAACAGAATATAGTGCTCAAATAAAATAAATAGTTTTACATCAGAGTTTGACTCAAATAACTAAATAAAACAGCGGAAGTCTCTTAATTATTTCTCTCTAAACGAAAACGAAAACAAAAACGAAGTCGATAACCACAACCCACGGGGACACCGACTGGTTGAGCACAGCTAGTAGAATGGCAGATCCTCAGGAAATTCAACAGCAGCAGTACCATCTAATCCATCTGTTACCCATCTGGGATTTTGTTGAATAGCAAGTGTAAGTAAATGTCTTATTTAGCAAGTACAACACAGATAATGAAGGCTTAAAAGAAAGGCTTGACACGGCTGAACTGCATTAGCAATTTTAGTTGATTCATTTTAACATAAACCAAGTTACTACAATTAAGTGAATCCCAGTTGCAAACCCGATTAATAAAGTAGAGGTGAACATTAAACAATAATAAATTTCAACTTCTAATAAAAAAGGATCCAGGCCGCTCGTGACCCTGAGCGAGGCTATCATGATAGATTATACACTCTGCAGAGGTTTCGCCCTTTACCCACCAGTCGCGTAAAAGTTCAAAGGAACTTTGTACCCAACCACGCACATCAACACTTCCGAGGTGTGACTGCATAGTGACGCTACGAGGCTTTTCACACGACACCCTAATAAAACAGTAGCCGTTATGGTACAAACTAGGCAGCATGACCCAAGGCACCGAGATTGACTGACGCTCATGTAGCGACACGAGGGGGTCAATGGCGTCCAAGCGCGGTAAAGAATATCAACAACAAAATAAATAGCGCAACGTGTGGAGCCCCCCGCCATACGGTGGCTCCCAACACGGGACTGTGCCTCACGGAGACATAGCCGACGGATACCCCGTCCTCGGTGGATCAAACCATACTCTCACCCATGCTTCCCATAACGTCGTCGGCCCGTCGGTAACTACTGTCAAGCTAGAGCCGTACATGTTACTTGTCCAAGACCAGAGCCATTATAGTTCCAGCGGTGGCGACAGGTTCCTGGGTTGCCGCTTTAAGAACCAGTCCTTACGGAGAGACACTAGGGCCAAGCATGAAGCGTATGCCCTAGCTCCCTGATCCATGTTGCTAAAAAGCAAGTTTTACCATTAACATTGAAGTGAACCATTAAGTCAAGATTAACAGTTAAGCAAAGGTGACAGTAGTTGCGCCTAGCAAAGGTCTACCCAAATGCAATAACCCAAGGTAATCAAGGTATAGGGTAAACAAAGCTAGGTACAACCTTAAAAGGGTAACAACTTAGACACATGCATATGCAGTAAATAATGTAAAGGTGTGTTTAGGTAGCAAGGATTGTCTGTGCTATACTTGCCTTCCTCAAACTGCTGCTGCTGGTGCTGCTGATGGTCCTGCTCCTCGTAACCCTCGAACTCAAGCGCGTACGGCTCACCGACTGGACTCACGAAGCAACACACAAGCATTCACACAAGCCAGCACATGCAAACAATATTATTCTATTAGAACAATACACCAATCAGTAAAAACAGAACTAAAGAAGGCTTAGAAACTAATCTACGCTTCGCTACGAACACGTGAGCGTGAAAATCACTCAAATCGGAGCTAAAACGAGAAAGATATGGCTTTTCTAAGGTTTAGGGACTTGCTGGCAAAGTTTTAAAAGTTCCAGGGGCTTATTTGCAAAAACTCACGGGATAAAACATAATTTTATATTAAAACAGGAGGGTTCAATCGCAAATTAACCAAGACAGGACCTCGGGTGTTATTTTTAAATAAGACAAGGGTTTTTTTGTAAAAATCAGGACCTAACTGTAAATACTTTTGAATAGATCTGGACCGCGGGTTAATTTTGAAATAGTGGAGGGGCTCTTTTGCAAAACGGCCGTGGCTGACTCGGGTTCACCGGTATTGACCCGGGGTTGACTCGAGCTCGGTTGAATCTGGGCCGTTGGATCTAACGCGAGCGGTTGGGATCAGATCCAGGGAAGGAAGGTCGCCAGCGGGGAGGGGCTGCGGCGGCGCCGCCTGCGCGCACGGCGGAGGTCCGCCGTCGTAGCGCGTTTTCGCGCTATAGGGCACGGCTTCGGGCGCAGCTGGGTGCTACGGATGCGGGATGACGCGGCGAGTCGAGCGGGGGTACTCCAGTCGACGACGGCGCGGCGGCAGAGGTGGGCGACGAGTAAAGGCGGCGGCGGCACTCGGCGATGGCGGCTCGACGCGGTGGCGGCGCTACAGAGCACGGGGAAGGACGGGGAGAGGCTCGGGAGCAAGCTTACCTCCCAGCGGAGCTTCCCCGGCGGTTGATTTGATCGGAGCGGCGGTGACGAGGCAGATCGACGGCGGCGCAGAGCTCGGCGGCGGCGGCTATGGCGGCGGCTATGCGGGAAGCTCGAACGGGGGCGGCAGGGCGGCGCAATTTGTAGGCCGGCCACGTGGCCCCGGGTGGACCTCGGCGTGCGCACCCGTGGCCGTACCGGACTCGAGCCAGAGTCCGGCTCAGTCGGGAGGTAGGGGACGGTCCTGACACGCGGGTCCCGCGTGTCAGCGGCTGGAGGCGGGGCGCTGCGGCGGGCCGGCCTGGTGGGCCGAGCTGGGCCGCGGAGTGAGGGGAGGCGGGCTGGCGCGGGAGCTGGGCTACGACGCTGGGCTGCGAGAGCAGGGGAAGCGAGCGGGCCGAAGGCAGGCCGAAAGTGGGGAAGGGTGAACTGGGCCGCTGCGGGGAGAAAAGAAAGAGGGGCAAGCTCGGCTGGGGAGAGAAGTTCAGGGAGGGAAAACGGACTCGGGCCAAAACAACTTTTCTAGAGCTTCAAACCATGTGAATCAAATTCGAATTTAAAGAGGATTTAAATTCCAATCTAATTCACAAGCAACCAAAACACAATGCAGCAGCATGGATGCAACAAAAATGTTTCTAACCTTATTTTTGATTTTATTTTGCCATAAATTATTTATTTACCCTATGTTGAGCATGGGAACTTTAATAAAAAGCATATTAATTACTAAAATTTTAAATAGGCCTAATTTAGGGTGTTACAAACCTACCCCCCTTAAGATGAATCTCGTCCTCGAGATTCGAATGTGGATGGGAACAACTGTGGATATTCAGCTCTGAGGTCTTCCTCTCTTTCCCAAGTCGCTTCATCCACTGAATGGCGGCTCCACTGAACCTTACACATCCGGATCACTTTATTTCTGGTGACTCTTTCTGACTCCTCCAAAATCTTGACAGGATGCTCAGTATAGGTAAGATCTTCCTCCATATTCAGCTCATCAATCGGAATCTGTTCCTCAGGTACTCGCAAGCACTTTTTCAACTGAGACACATGGAACACATCATGCACTCCTGCCAGCCGCCCAGGTAGCTCTAACTGATATGCTACCTCACCTTTCCTCTCAAGTACCTTGAACGGTCCAATGTATCGAGGTGCTAGCTTGCCCTTGACGTTGAACCTCTTCACGCCTCTCATTGGTGACACCTTGAGATACACGAAGTCCCCAACTTCAAAGCTGAGATCCCTCCGTCTGATATCTGCATAGCTCTTCTGTCTGGATTGTGCCACTTTCAGATTCTGTCTGATTATCTGCACTTGTCGCTCTGCCTCTCTTAGTATGTCAGGTCCAAATACCTGACTTTCTCCCGTCTGATTCCAGAATAGTGGTGTCCTACACTTTCTGCCATACAGAGCCTCGAATGGTGCCATCTGCAGACTCTTCTGGTAGCTGTTGTTGTACGAGAATTCCGCGTACGGTAAACTCCTGTCCCAACTAGCACCATATTGTAGAGCACATGCTCTCAACATATCCTCCAATATCTGATTTGTCCGATCTGTCTGCCCATCTGTCTGCGGATGGTAAGCTGAACTGAACTGTAGCTTAGTGTCCATAGACTCATGCAGTGGTCGCCAAAAGTGTGATGTGAACTGGGTATCTCGATCTAACACTATTCTTTTCGGTACCCCATGCAAACACACAATCCTCTCCATATACAACTCCGCTAGTCTGGCTCCCGTGTATGTGGTTTTTACTGGAAGGAAATGCGCCACCTTGGTCAGACGATCCACGATTACCCAGATTGAGTCAAATCCCCTCTGAGTGCGAGGTAAGCCAGTGATGAAATCCATACCGACTTCTTCCCACTTCCATTCAGGTACCTTTAGGGGTTGGAGCAAACCTGCAGGTCTCTGGTGCTCAGCCTTGACTCTCTGGCATGTATCACACAGGGATACGTATGTGGCCACATCCCTCTTCAAACCATACCACCAAAATCTCTCTTTGATATCTTGGTACATCTTGGTACTACCCGGGTGTATCGAATACGCCGATTCATGGGCTTCCCTGAGAATTGCATCCCTGATCTGCACTATATCTGGTACACAGATCCTCTTCTCATACCACAATGTCCCTTGGTCATCTACTCGAAAACCAGGGGCTTTTCCTAATGCCACCAGTTCCATGATCTCCTTGATCTTCTCATCTGCAAGCTGTCCTTTTCGGATCTCTTGTTCCCAGGTTGGTTCTACTGCCAACTCGGTGACGCTGGTCACAAATCACAGACTCATCCTCTCAAACTCTGAACTGAGTTCCTCCGATAAGCAATGTCCCGTGATCCTATTCACGTAACTCCTTCTACTCAGAGCATCTGCCACCAGGTTGGCCTTCCCTGGATGATAATGAATCTCCAGGTCGTAGTCCTTGATCAACTCTAACCAACGACGTTGCCTCATATTCAGATCTGATTGTGTGAAAACATACTTGAGACTCTTGTGGTCAGTGTAAATATCACACTTATGACCAATCAAGTAATGCCTCCAAATCTTGAAGGCATGCACCACAGCTGCTAACTCCAGATCGTGTGTCGGGTAGTTCTGCTCATGTTTCCTCAACTGCCTCGATGCATAAGCTACTACTCTGCCTTCCTGCATAAGCACACATCCCAAGCCTTGACGAGAGGCATCACAGTAGATAGAGAAACTCTTAGCTATGTCGGGCAGAACCAGCACTGGGGCTGTTGTTAGTGTCTTCTTCAACTCCTCAAAGCTGGCTTGACACTCCTCAGTCCAGACAAACTTGGCATTTTTCTCCAATAATGCCGTCATGGGTTTAGCAATCTGTGAAAATCCTTCAATGAACCTCCGATAATATCCAACCATTCCAAGGAAGCTTCTGATTTCACTCACATCCTTAGGCGGATTCCAACTCAACACATCACTAACCTTCTTCGGATCAACTGCCACTCCAACATTGGACAACACGTCACCCAAGAATGCTACTTCCTTCAACCAGAACTCACACTTGCTCAGCTTGGCATACAACTGATGCTCACGAAGTCCCTGCATCACGAACCTCAGATGTTCTTCATGCTCTTCCTCATTCTTGGAGAAAACCAGAATATCGTCAATGAACACCACTACGAATTTGTCAAGATAGTCCATGAACACACTGTTCATCAAATACATGAAGTATGCCGGTGCATTTGTCAAACCAAAAGACATGACAGTGAACTCATATAGACCATATCGGGTTGTGAAGGCTGTTTTGGGGATGTTAGTCACTGGTATCCTCATCTGATCGTAACCGGATCGGAGATCGATCTTAGAGAACACACACGCTCCTTTCAACTGATCGAAGAGATCATCAATCCTTGGCAGCGGATACTTGTTCTTGATGGTCACTTCATTCAAAGCTCGATAATCCACACACATCCTCTGGGTCCCATCTTTCTTATCCACAAACAAAACCGGTGCTCCCCAAGGGGAAGAACTAGGACGAATATACCCTTTTGCTAACAACGCCCTTAATTCCTCCTTAAGTTTCTCTAGTTCTTTTACTCCTATTCTATATGGCCTCTTAGCTATAGGTGCAGTACCAGGCTTAAGATCAATAACAAATTCAATTTCGCGGTCTGGGGGCATACCTGGTAACTCATGTGGAAACACATCTGGGAAATCGCACACCACTCTGATGTCTTCCAGTGCTACACCTTCGGCTTGGTAGATCTGGTTGTGTTCCAAGGGACTAGCTGCTTGATACTCCACTTTCTCACCAGTCTTTGCTGTCAGCTGCACTGTTCTTTTGGAACATTGAATCACCCCATCATATCTGGCTAACCAGCTCATATCCAGAATCAAGTCAAACCCAAGGGTTTCTAGGACTATTGGGTTCACCACAAAGTCTACCCCCCCTTATTGTGATGGTGATACAGGGGCAACGTAAAGTGGCACGCTGTTCTCCCCCGGGCGAACTAACTACCATGGGGCTCCCCATAGGTTGCAAGATCATCATGTTCTTTTTCACGAAAGCGGCAGATATGAAAGCATGCGAAGCTCCAGTATCAAACAAAACAGTTGCGAGAGTCGAGTTGCTCCTTCTGTAGTTTCCGCACCCATGTGGTTGACCTTGCCTCTTGCTGGGTTCTGCTGCTGATTCCCATTCTGGTTCTGCGGTTGTCCAACCCTCTGATTGTTGTTCTGACCAACGGCATTCTGAGCCTTGCGAGGACAAGCGCTGGCATAGTGTCCCAGCTCACCACAACCAAAACACCTCGGAGCCGTAGGTGCATTGTTGGCCGGGTTGGGGCGTTGGACAGGACCATTCTGGGGCTGGTTCTGAAAACGCTGCTGAGGTGGTGCCGGGAGGTACTGGGGACGCTGCTGGTACTGGGGACGTTGCTGATACTGGTTGCGGTTCATCGGACCAGACTGTCCCTGGAATCGCGGTGGAGTCACCATCTGCTGGTTTCCTTGCTGAGGATTGAAGCGGGGGCGAACATTGTTTCCTAACGGTGGGCCTTGTAGCTTCGTCTTCTTTTCCTCCATCTCGCGGCGCTTGTGCTCCAGCAGTAGTGCGCTATCCACCAGTTCTTGAAAGGTGGCGAACTTGGAGCACAGGAGCTGGTACTGGAGTGCATCATGCAGGCCATCTCAGAATCTGGTCTGCTTCTTCCTATCAGTATTCACGTCCTCTGGAGCATAACGGGCCAACTCAACGAACCTGTCCCGATAAGTGGTGACACTCATACCTTCCTGCTTCAGTGCCAGGAACTCCTTCTTCTTCAAGGTCATCAGCGCTTCCGGCACGTGGTGAGAGCGGAAGCTATCGCGGAACTCCTGCCAAGTGATCTGATCACGATTGGGGTGAGCATATTGGTACGCATCCCACCAATCCAAAGCTGCTCCCTGGAGCTGTCCACTTGCATATAACACCTTCTCCCTGTCATTGCACTGTGCAATGTCCACCTGCCTTTCCACTGCCTTGAGCCAGTCCTCTGCTTGCATTGGGTCACTAGACTTGTTGAAGGTAGGAGGGCGTCCCTTCATAAACTCGCCCCTTTTATCTCTGGGCTGCACGTGGTGCTGTTGAGGCGGGTTCTGCTGATTCTGCTGCATCAGTGCTATGGTTTGCGCCATCTGCTGTGTCAGCTGGAGTTGCATCTGCATCATCTGCTCCATGGTGAGTGGCGGTGGTGGAGGTGGTGGGTTCTGATTCTGGTTGCTTCCACTGCCACCGGGGTTGCCTCTGGTGTTAACCATCTACCATAGCAAGATATCTCCCATCACTATTCCCGTCAATCGGTAATAGCTAACCCATGCTTGCAGATGGTGCACATGAAGATAGCAGTACTTGGAGGGATATGATTCAGAGGCATAGAGAGTAAGACAGAGGAAGTGCAAAGGGGATAGATAACCCAACTATTTATTCATTAATATTCCTTAAACTTTAGTCCTATATCTAGATGGAGATAGACTTGCGTCTATGACCATCACAATCATTACAAAAATCCAAATAAAACATAAGCATAATAACAACAAAATCAAGCACCCAGAGACATGATTCACACAAGACTCGACAGCACTGGTTTTGAAAGAAACGTAACTAAATGATCTGAAACAAAATCATGGTGGTCTCCTAATGATTTACCAACCGTTCTAACTAGGCTGCGATCCTACAGTCAGCACGGCTCTGATACCAATCTGTCACACCCGGATTTGCACAGAATCCCGAAATGCGGCCATACGTGTTCCCAGGAAGTCATGACACATATAGCGAACAAATATGATAACAGAATATAGTGCTCAAATAATATAAATGGTTTTACATCCGAGTTTGACTCAAATAACTAAATAAAACAGCGGAAGTCTCTTAATTATTTCTCTCTAAACGAAAACGAAAACGAAAATGAAGTCGATAACCATAACCCACGGGGACACCGATTGGTTGAGCACAGCTAGTAGAATGGCAGATCCTCAGGAAATTCAACAGCAGCAGTACCATCTAATCCATCTGTTACCCATCCGGGATTATGTTGAATAGCAAGTGTAAGTAAATGTCTTACTTAGCAAGTACAACACAGATAATGAAGGCTTAAAAGAAAGGCTTGACACGGCTGAACTGCATTAGCAATTTTAGTTGATTCATTTTAACATAAACCAAGTTACTACAATTAAGTGAATCCCAGTTGCAAACCCGATTAATAAAGTAGAGGTGAACATTAAACAATAATAAATTTCAACTTCTAATCAAAAAGGATCCAGGCCGCTCGTGACCCTGAGCAAGGCTATCATGATAGATTATACACTCTGCAGAGGTTTCGCCCTTTACCCACCAGTCGCGTAAAAGTTCAAAGGAACTATGCACCCAACCACGCATATCAACACTTCCGAGGTGTGACTGCATAGGGACGCTACGAGGCTTTTCACATGACACCCTAACAAAACAGTAGCCGTTATGGTACAACCTAGGCACCATGACCCAAGGCACCGAGATTGACTGACGCTCATGTAGCGACACGAGGGGGTCAATGGCGTCCAAGCGCGGTAAAGAATATCAACAACAAAATAAATAGCGCAACATGTGGAGCCCCCCGCCATACGGTGGCTCCCCAACACGGGACTGTGCCTCACGGGGACATACCCGGCGGATACCCCGTCCTCGGTGGATCAAACCATACTCTCACCCATGCTTCCCATAACGCCGTCGGCCCGTCGGTAACTACTGTCAAGCTAGAGCCGTACATGTTACTTGTCCAAGACCAGAGCCATTATAGTTCCAGCGGTGGCGACAGGTTCCTGGGTTGCCGCTTTAAGAACCAGTCCTTACGGAGAGACACTAGGGCCAAGCATGAAGCGTATGCCCTAGCTCCCTGATCCATGTTGCTAAAAAGCAAGTTTTACCATTAACATTGAAGTGAACCATTAAGTCAAGATTAACAGTTAAGCAAAGGTGACAGTAGTTGCACCTAGCAAAGGTCTACCCAAATGCAATAACCCAAGGTAATCAAGGTATAGGGTAAACAAAGCTAGGTACAACCTTAAAAGGGTAACAATTTAGACACAATTTGGTCACTTCATTCAAAGCTCGATAATCCACACACATCCTCTGGGTCCCATCTTTCTTATCCACAAACAAAACCGGTGCTCCCCAAGGGGAAGAACTAGGACGAATATACCCTTTTGCTAACAACGCCCTTAATTCCTCCTTAAGTTTCTCTAGTTCTTTTACTCCTATTCTATATGGCCTCTTAGCTATAGGTGCAGTACCAGGCTTAAGATCAATAACAAATTCAATTTCGCGATCTGGGGGCATACCTGGTAACTCATGTGGAAACACATCTGGGAAATCGCACACCACTCTGATGTCTTCCAGTGCTACACCTTCGGCTTGGTAGATCTGGTTGTGTTCCAAGGGACTAGCTGCTTGATACTCCACTTTCTCACCAGTCTTTGCTGTCAGCTGCACTGTTCTTTTGGAACATTGAATCACCCCATCATATCTGGCTAACCAGCTCATATCCAGAATCAAGTCAAACCCAAGGGTTTCTAGGACTATTGGGTTCACCACAAAGTCTACCCCCCTTATTGTGATGGTGATACAGGGGCAACGTAAAGTGGCACGCTGTTCTCCCCCGGGCGAACTAACTACCATGGGGCTCCCCATAGGTTGCAAGATCATCATGTTCTTTTTCACGAAAGTGGCAGATATGAAAGCATGCGAAGCTCCAGTATCAAACAAAACAGTTGCGAGAGTCGAGTTAACAGTTAAGCAAAGGTGACAGTAGCTGCGCCTAGCAAAGGTCTACCCAAATGCAATAACCCAAGGTAATCAAGGTATAGGGTAAACAAAGCTAGGTACAACCTTAAAAGGGTAACAATTTAGACACATGCATATGCAGTAAATAATGTAAAGGTGTGTTTAGGTCGCAAGGATTGTCTGTGCTATACTTGCCTTCCTCAAACTGCTGCTGCTGGTGCTGCTGGTGCCGCTGAACGTCCTACTCCTCGTAACCCTCGAACTCAAGCGCGTACGGCTCACCGACTGGACTCACGAAGCAACACACAAGCATTCACACAAGCCAGCACATGCAAAAAATATTATTCTATTAGAACAATACACCAAACAGTAAAAACAGAACTAAAGAAGGCTTAGAAACTAATCTACGCTTCGCTACGAACACGTGAGTGTGAAAATCACTCAAATCGGAGCTAAAACGAGAAAGATATGGCTTTTCTAAGGTTTAGGGACTTGCTGGCAAAGTTTTAAAAGTTCCAGGGGCTTATTTGCAAAAACTCAGGGGCTAAAACATAATTTTATATTAAAACAGGAGGGTTTAATCGCAAATTAACCAAGACAGGACCTCGGGTGTTATTTTTAAATAAGACAGGGGGTTTTTTGTAAAAATCAGGAACTAACTATAAATACTTTTGAATAGATCTGGACCGCGGGTTAATTTTGAAATAGTGGAGGGGCTCTTTTGCAAAACGGCCGCGGCTGACTCGGGTTGACCGGTATTGACCCGGGGTTGACTCGAGCTCGGTTGAATCTGGGCCGTTGGATCTAACGCGAGCGGTTGGGATCAGATCCAGGGAAGGGAGGTCGCCGGCGGGGAGGGGCTGCGGCGGCGCCGCCTGCGCGCACGGCGGAGGTCCGCCGTCGTAGCGCGTTTTCGCGCTATAGGGCACGGCTTCGGGCGCAGCTGGGTGCTACGGACGCGGGATGACGCGGCGAGTCGAGCGGGGGTGCTCCAGTCGACGACGGCGCGGCGGCAGAGGTGGGCGATGAGTAAAGGCGGCGGCGGCGCTCGGCGACGGCGGCTCAACGCGGTGGCGGCGCTACAGAGCACGGGGACGGACGGGGAGAGGCTCGGGAGCAAGCTTACCTCCCAGCGGAGCTTCCCCGGCGGTTGATTTGATCGGAGCGGCGGTGACGCGGCAGATCGACGGCGGCGGCTATGGCGGCAGCTATGCGGGAAGCTTGAACGGGGGCGGCTAGGGTTCGATGGGGGTCGTGGGGCAGGGCGGCGCACTTTGTAGGCCGGCCATGTGGCTCCGGGTGGACCTCGGCGTGCGCGCCCGTGGCCATACCGGACTCGAGCCAGAGTCCGGCTCGGTCGGGAGGTAGGGGACGGCCCTGACAAGCGGGTCCCGCGTGTCAGCGGCTGGAGGAGGGGCGCTGCGGCGGGCCGGCCTGGTGGGCCGAGCTGGGCCGCGGAGTGAGGGGAGGCGGGCTGGCGCGGGAGTTGGGCTGCGACGCTGGGCTGCGAGAGCGGGGGAAGCGAGCGGGCCGAAGGCGGGCCGAAAGCGGGGAAGGCTGAACTGGGCCGCTGCGGGGAGAAAAGAAAGAGGGGCAAGCTCGGCCGGGGAGAGAAGTTCAGGGGGGAAAACGGACTCGGGCCAAAACAACTTTTCTAGAGCTCCAAACCATGCAAATCAAATTCGAATTTAAAGAGGATTTAAATTCCAATCTAATTCACAAGCAACCAAAACACAATGCAGCAGCATGGATGCAACAAAAATGTTTCTAACCTTATATTTGATTTTATTTTGCCATAAATTATTTATTTACCCTATGTTGAGCATGGGAACTTTAATAAAAAGCATATTAATTACTAAAATTTTAAATAGGCCTAATTTAGGGTGTTACAAAAATGGAAAGGGAAATGGCAAATGCAAGATTAAAGTGCGGAAGAGACATCGAACATACCTGATGGGGGTCCTCCCCCAAGCTTGGATTCTTCACTGGTAGGGTCCAAACTTTGAAAAGTATTCTGACATTTGATTCGACTGCTGCTGGACGTCGTACCGTAGAGAGTCCAGCACGCTGCTATTCTCTTGGTGATACTGAGAATGGCGTGCCAGGGTGTCTTCAATGCTTCGTGTATGGTCGTCGAGGAGGTCGACTCGGTTGGAGATGTAAGACAACTCTCGACCGATGTCGTAGCCACTTGGTGCAGCGAATCATACGGACTGAGAGTGCCCAAGGAAGTATGGTCGGGAGGCACTGTAGTACCCTCCTCCGTACCATCCCTGGGAGTACTCGGAGCATAGTCCCAGTAGCCCGAGGCGAAGTAGTATGGGTCATGGGGTTGTCTAGAGCCTCCTGCTCCGGACGTCCCAGAACCACCATATGCACCGTAAGCTGCCTCGAATGCAGACGTGTGTCGATATGGCTGTGTCAGTGAAGTTTCTGGTTCTTGAGCGGTGAGAAGCCCGGCATCACGCCTGGCTTGCCCCCGGGTAAATGGCCTCTCTCCTGCAACACTGTGCCGAGCCGGCTCTCTCCGAGGAGGAGAGTCATCCACCTCAGTACTCAACCGGAGTGTTAATTTCTTAGTGGTATACAACCTCAGTCTTGCACAAGGCAAGGGCACCTCGGTTGTATAACCGCGATAGATCATAACCAGCGTTGCATCGGGCGCCCGTCGTATCATGTGACCGTGCACAAAGTGCTCAGCATCCACGATGGGTCGCGCTGTCTCTAAGTATGCAAGTTGGGCGCCCTCCAGAACACCCAAATGGTTAGCAAGGCGGGTGACTAGAGAAGTCACCGCCACGCTACCCACGCGAGAGTGATGAGACATCCAATGGGCAACCAAAAATCTTTTACCAGAGAAACAACAACTCGTTTAACCATGGCGTATAAGAACCGCAACTCGACTACATTGACGGGACGCAAATCAGAACGTGAAAACACCGTCATAGCCATCCATTGATGCATGAAACACAAGGTGGGGTTATGAATATTGTTAGTGTGTGGTGGAGAACAATTGGTACTTCCCGAAATCTTTTTCCAGAACCCGTCCCGACTGAAACTTTTCAAAGTTTTGGCAGGCTCCAAAGAACAATGACTAGCAAAACCTAGAGCCATACTCAAATTCCTCCAAGAGTAGGAATACTCTTGGTTGAAAAATCGAAAGCGAACACCCTCCCATCCAGATGTGAGAGTCGAATGAAATTTGAGGGTGAGGAGATACGAACCTTGTTCGTCGAGACGCCAGAAATTGCCCCAGCCAACGGCTTCGAAGACTTCTGGAAACTCTTCGTCCATACCCGTTCTTACGAGCAGGTCCTGCTTGTAGACACGAGTATGCTCAAACTCCTTCGGGCATAGCATGTTGAAGACGTTCCGCTCCCGGTCCGTCCGGAGAATGATGTCACTGTCGTTCAGGAGCTGCCGGGTTGGGTGCAAGGCGAAGCCTCTCCCCAAGTCGGCTGCCCCTGACTCGTCCACCTCCATCCGGCTTGAACCGCGGGACGGGGCTGGGGAGCTCCCAGCATCGTCCGAGCGTTTGCTCAGCCAGGCGAAGCGACGGAACGCGGAGAAGAGCTTCGACATGCTTCCTGCAAAAGGTTAGCGCAACAACTACCCGAAGGACTGAATATATGGGGTTAGCACAAGTAAATCAAGTTAGTCGTTCGAGAGAGTTAGTCATTCTTGTGGGGATGAAAACCTCCACAAATAATTAGTCGTTCTTGTGGGTGTCGAAAACCACCACAAACACGTTCAAGTTTCAGCACAAAGATCGAGCAAAGGCAAAAATATTTTTGGGATTTTTCAGCAATGCAAGTGAACCAACTTGAGCAAAAACTAAAGAAGAACTTGAGCAAGGAACTTGAGAGAGAGAGAGAGCTTCTGGTGGAAATTTTTCAGTGTGTGAAGGTGGAATGAAGCAAGCAAGCAAGGGGTTGTATTTATAAGCAAGGAGGAGAGCTGGGGCTCATTCGGCCGAATGGCCTGGTTCGCCCGAACCAGGCCAATTCACCCGAATGCCCCATGTGGGTGCTCTCATTCTTGCCTCCCACCAGCACTAAAAATTTGCCTAGGTCCAACACTAGGGCATGGGTACTTTGGTGATTTTTGGTAGGTGAGATGCAAAATTGACATGACCAAAGTGGAAGTTAGTGGAGTCACCTCCATGCTGCCATGTTTTGTGATAATTGGTGAGTGTGCAGCCATGTTGAGTGGGGTAGACATGTTTTGTGCTGGTTGGTGATGATGGTAAATAAATGGAGATGTTCTAGAATGGGTAAAAGTGATGAGAATTACGTTTTACACCCCCTGTAAATAAATTTCAGCACGTTGTCCATTTATTTTTACCATGCTTGCAGTTTTTTTCTATTCTCTTTCAAATTAATTACACAAGTGGTTCATTTATTTTGGAGAAGGAAACATGCAAATGAAATGATGGAAAATAAAATTTTGGAAGGGAAACATGAGATACATACCGGTTTTCCTCGCGGCGAGAGCTCGTGTTTAAAGTCCGTGAGCGGGACTCCTCCTGTCTTCAGTTGATTTTGTCATCGTCCGATCCCGGAGTGAGTGGTTCGGGCGATGCAACCTTCTTTTGCCACATCTTCTTGGTCTTCTTCTGTGTTGGTGGTGGTGGGATTGGTTCCTCTTCATTCTCCCGGTGTTGCTTGATGGTGGCAACAACATTGTTCATTTTTGGCTTGAACACAACTACCTTGTCCTGCTCCAGGTTAGTTGAATGTTGAATTGGAATTGCACATACCTGAGAGCATTTCTCCACCCTGGGCTTGAACGCAAATTTTTCTTCCATGTCGTTGATGTTCAAACTGATTTCTCTGGCTCCTACGTCAATGTTTGCAATGGCGGTGCTCAGGAATGGCCTCCCGAGGATGAGAGGTGTCTTCATGTCGACCTCCATGTTGAGCACCACGAAGTCCACGGACACGAAGAAATCCCGGATTCTCACCGGAATATCTTCGGCTATTCCCATGGGATAGCGAATCGATTGGTCCGCTAGCTGCAAATACATAGTTGTAGGCGACAAGGAAGTATGGTTCAATTTATCAAACACTACCTTGGGCATGACGCTGACACTTGCTCCAAGGTTGCATAGGGCGTGGTTGAAGTGTTGCTCCCCAATGGAACATGTGATGGTGGGACATCCAGGGTCTTTCTTTTTTTCTGGGAGATCATTTAGAATGGCTGCGCTGCAGGCTTCGGTTAGTTTAATTACCTCGGTGGTCGGCATTGCCCTTTTGTTGCTGAGGATGTCCTTCACATACCTGGCATATGTGGGAACCTGCATAGCTTCAAGTAACAGAATATTGACATATAGTTTTCGGATTACCTCAACAAATTTGCTAAACTGTTCATCCACCGTTGGCCTGTGCTTTCTTCTGGGGAATGGCAGCACAGTCATGTCGTAGAACTCATGAGGTGCCGTTTTTGCCTCCTTCTGAGGATTTGTTTTCTGGGGTTCGGCCGCGGCCTCCTCCTCTTCGCTATCACTTGCTGGAGTTGCTATTTGTTTGCCTGCACCATTAGGATATGGCGGGTCCCGAGTGGTCTTACCCCCTCTCATGGTGACCGCTTTAACCATTTCACGGGGACAATTGTCTGGTTGCCAAGCAATTCTCCCCGCTACAGACGAAGTTAAAGAGGCAGCTAACTGAGCAATTTGGGTTTCTATCATTTTATTAAAGCTCAGTTGACTTTTCATAGCAGAAGAGAATGATTCCAATCTAGAGTCTATGCTTTCCTCGATTTTATCGTTAGCAGCAAGCTTTTTATTGATATTTTCAGTGATTTTACCCTGGCCAAACACTAGATCTCTATGTGATGGCTAATTACTGAAATTGCTGGAATTGAAATTGTTACCTTGTTGAGGCCTCTCAAATGGGAGGTTTGGGCACGAATTCTAGACTTGATTGTCGTAGTTGTTCGGTCGATACCCGTTGTTGTTGGAGTTGTTAACGTAGTGGTCATCTTCTCGCGTTTCGGGACAGTCGCTCCCCGAATGGCCAATGTTGGCACAGACCTCGCAAGTCATGCGAGCATCCATGGCTTGCACCGTTTCTTGAGCAGGGGCCTCCAGTTTCTTCATCAGGAGGTCCATCTTGGCAGCGAGCATGTCCAGAGCTTCAAATTGGTGAACTCCTCGGGTCCGAGGTTGGGCTCGATTGTCGGACCAACCTTGGTTCTTGACCATCTTCTCTATGAGGGCCTTTGCACGGCTCTCCTCAAGAGAGAAGAAAGAACCTCCAGCAGCAACATCCAGATACTGACGGGCAGAGCTTCTAAGCCCGTGGTAAAATGTTTGAATGATAAACCAACTCTGCATAGCATGGTGAGGACAAGCAGATATATAGTCCTAGAGGTGATCCCATGCCTCCGGGACTGTTTCATCTTTTAGCTGCTGGAAACTAGCAATTTTGTTCCGGAGGGCGTTGGTTTTCCCAACCGGAAAGAATTTTAGCAAAAATGCGCTAGTGCACTTATCCCATGTTTCTATGGCTTCACGGTTAGCATAAAACCATTGTTTCGCCTTGCCTAATAATGAGAAAGGGAATAAACGAAGGCGAATGCCATCAATTCTTACCCCGCATATTGTGAAGGTGTTGCAAATCTCTAGAAAATGCTGAAGATGAGCGTTGGCATCCTCGTGCGGCTTGCCACAGAACGGGCTAGCCTGCACCATGTTGATGAGGGCTGGCTTGAGCTCGAAGTTCGGCTCTCCGACTGGCGGAGCTGGTCCGACACGCACGTTCTCGCTCGATGGAGCAGAGAACTCGCAGATCGTCTTGCTTGCCATCCTCGATGAAGCCAGGTCAACGACGGGAAAGACTGGGCTCGTCGGAATGAGCTGCTTCTAAGGAGATACAACACGGGGTCGCACTTTTCTTACAAGAGACTCAGGATTTTCTTGGTAGTTTGATGGTAGTTGGAAACCAGTCATGCACAACTCTGCTTCACAGGACCAACGAAACAGAGCAAGGATAAACCCGCTTGAGTAGCGGTATAATCAACTAAGATAGCTCGAGATAAAAGTTTGAAAGTATCTAGCCAATTGCTTCCCCGGCAACGGCGCCAGAAATGCTTGTTGGCACTTCTTACGATCCAATATCAGAATTATGAATCCAAGTACTGGGGTAAGGAGTGTTTCAGTGGTTTTTCTTATGGCTCGGTAAAATATATAAATATTCTGCAAGCGCACAGAATTACCGCTGTAGCACTTCATTAGGGAGTAATCTGAGGTATCGTAATTTATATTTCTGCAGCAAAGCTTTGGCAAGATTACTAGCAAACAGATATTCAAGACTATCAGAGAAGGGTACACTACTAGCAAGACAGGGGATAAACGGTATTGGATAGGAGTGGTTATATCGTGACACACAGCTCAAGGGTGGCTCAGATAGGAAAGAGAAGGAATAGATAGTTGGGAGGACAACGAGAAGAGATAGAGGAATCTTGGGTACTTTATCTACCTATGTCACTCGGGCTTAGAGATATAGTGGCTGAAGAGCCAGTACTCAGAGACCAGGGTTAACTCTAATGCCTTAGCGTAGGGACAATAGAACCTATGACACGCATAAAGGGATGAGAAGGGGTGCCACCAATCCTACACTCTAGGATCCTGCAGGCCACGACGAACGTGATGGACTACGTAGGCCGTATAGGGCTGTCACCACCTAACGGCTACCACCTCCGTAGACGTGGGGACAAACTAAGGCCACTGGCTAGTCTGGGAACCACTCCCACACTAGTCAACAACTACTTACTCCGCTAGCAAGAGCAAACAACCTTGTCAATACCCTAGTGACAATTCACCACAAGTATTGAGCAAGATCGAAGAACCAGCTAAGACAAAGACTTAATAAAGATCTAGAAGCACTAGAGCTACAACTAACTATAGTCTAAACATGATATAGATGCAACTAGAATAAAGTAGAAGCAAGCTATAAATGACAAGGGCAAAGTGATAAAGATAACTATATTGATAACTCAAAGTCTTACAAAAGGAAAAGGAAAAGATACAAGAGCTTATACAGGAGCTTCTGAAGACAACTCCGGAACCTCCGAGGCACAGCTCGACTCAACTCTAACTCCCAACTAAACTATCCTAACTCTACTAGAAAGAAGTGGAATGAGAGCTCCTTGTCTTGAGTGTGTGTGTTACAAGTGAAATGCCACTACATTTATAGGTGAACTTGGACGGTGGAGAGGAGTGGCGGCCAAGAGAACTAGGGGGTACCCCCTGGTGATACGGGCGAATTGCCCGGGTTCGGGCGAATCCTAGGATTCGGCCGAACCCTTGGATGCACCACCATTTTCTCCCACGGCCTGGATTTGGCCCCCTTGGTGGGTTCTAGTGCTGGGGTCGGTTCGGGAGAATTGGGAGATTCGGCCGAACCGGGCCTGGCCCATGGCCGGCCTCCCCAGCACCGCCTTTGGTCTTGGACCCCCTTGGGCTGGCTTCTGGTGATGGTCTTCATGTTGATCTGGCCCAGGATGAGGTGGCGGTCACCCACGTGTCATGCATCGTCATCTTCTTGGTCATTGTTGATGTGGACGACTCCCTTTGTTGTGCACGGCTAAGGGGGGTAACCGGCTGAACGGAGTCGTTCGGCCGAATCGGTCAATTCTGACCCCTATAGCACGTATTTCTCGTTGTTGTAACTGCACAAGTGTAACTCACCAAAACTCATGGAACTCTGTTAGAAATAAACCTAAGTACATGGAATGTCACATATATCCTATTTTATATTCCCGAGTATTGGTGGTCGAAAACGTGCGGTAACGACCGCCAAAAGCACACGCGCCCGTCTTTTTCGCTGACATGCACATTCAATACCCCACACTGCCATGGGACACCAAAGTCAAAAGGCAAATTGCGAGCCATCCCGCACAGACGATATGACCTGGATCATGTTAGCCAATTCCGGTCACTGTGCGGCCATCCTCAACACTGCGCGTGACTGCGAGGCCCTGTACTGCCAACTCCTGGCACTATGTCGGCCTGCGAGGCCCTGTGCAAACATGTGCTGCCAACTCCGACGCTCCTGTGCTGCCAACCCCCGTACTAACCCCATAACGAAGCCCTCAATGAGGCATGGGAGAACCCTCGAATGGGTGTACGGGTGACGACTGGGCATGGACGCCGGTCAGCACGACCCCTCGAAGTCACCCCGGGACAAGCACAGGGACATGTACTTCCTACAGCAACCGCCATGCCGCCCACTGGAGCTGATGGACGCTCACCGATTCGCGCTGGGCAGAAAGATCCACAAGAACGACCGCCACGCCCAATGCCATGCTCTCCACTGCCCGATAACAATAGACTCAACTGTGTAATATGTGTATCTCTGCCCCTCCCTGAACTATAAAAGGGGGAGGTAGACTCCCGACTAGAGTCGGGGCGATTAGAACACACCACATCCGGGATGATCATGACGACAACCAGACGCAACGCATTCGCCAACACAACGCATCAGCGCCCTCTGATATTAGCACTCGCATCAATCAGCCTAGACGCTTGGGACTTGGGGACCTCTCCTCCCCTCCCACCTTGCTTGTAAACCCTACTAGAAGCACCCTAGTGCAAGATAATATAGTGCGCGCACACTCCTAGCTGGACGTACGGCCCCGTGGCCGGAACCAGGGTAAACCTTGTGTCATTGTGTTATCCTTTGCACCAACCATCGAGAGATAGGACACAACGCACTCATTCTAGTTAGTATCGGGTGACCAATCTGTACACCGACAACAGTAAAAATCAATGATTTGATCTTAACTGGTTGGATCATAGCAACAATGGCTCGTGCGCGTGTTGTTTCCTTGTTGGAGGCGTTGTTTTTAGAGAGACTTTCTCGTAGTCCATATGCTGCTTTATTGGTGTATGAAACTGAAGGTTCAGTCGTATGGGTAGTCTGCTTTGACATAATTGTTTATGTCTTGTCGTTTATATTCTCTTTTAGCCCTTGTTTAGATGCCAAATTTGGGTGCCAAATTTGGCGTCTTGATGTGCGTGCGCCACTGTAGCATTTCGTTTGTATTTATGAAAAATTGTCCAAACATTGATTAATTAGGCTCAAAATGTTCGTCTCGTAATGTACAACAAAACTATGCAATTAGTTTTTGATTTCATCTACATTTAGTTTTCGATTTCATCTACTATGACATTTTGCTGTGATGAAAATCTTTTTTTTTTGCATAGTGGAATTTGGGGGTGGAATTTGGGATCTAAAAAAGGCCTTATGCTCTTTTAGCCTGTGTGCATCCTAGCTATCCTGAGGCCGAGAATGATCTTAGTGTAATTGTATCTCCTCGATGTAATTAGCTAAGGTTAATAAAGTTTTCCCTTATAAAAAATAATGTCTTATCTTTTGCTTACTCACTTACAAAGCTCTATTGCGTTTTTTTTGTATCAAATGCTTATGAATTGATCTAACCTTTGCAACTTGCAAGTACTGTGTATCAGTCATACTAGTGCAGAATATACTAACTTAAGTTGACTTGTATGTTCCCTAAAAAGTTGACTTATATGTTTTCGCCGGGCCCTGTTCGGCTGGCTGGTGGCAGTGACTGGTGCTGATTTGTGCTGAGAGAAAAAATACTGCTAGCTGGCTAGTGGCTGGTGCTGATTTGTTCTGAGAGAAAAATACCGCTGGCTGGTGGCTGATAAGAAGGGCTGTGCCGTCAGAGAGGGTCGGTTGATACCTGGACTAGAGTTGATGTGTGAATTAGGCATATTTTCCAACATATTCTAACTTGTGAGGTTTCT
Organism: Echinochloa phyllopogon; assembly: GCA_033239725.1. NCBI lineage: Eukaryota > Viridiplantae > Streptophyta > Magnoliopsida > Poales > Poaceae > Echinochloa > Echinochloa phyllopogon. The sequence continues at coordinate 29,128,533 of BTCW01000014.1, read as the reverse complement.
CATATATGAGTGTGGGTTGTACCACCGTCACTAACTCTATTTTTATAAGTGTATGTGTTCCCTTATACTTGTGTATGAACTGATTTGTGGTAGCAAGTCATGGAAAGTTTGTCGTGAGGATACTCCGGGTTAAATTAGTTATGCTTGGCTGATAATCTCACACATGAATAGGTTTAGTTAATTTATTTAGTCTGAGCAAATCCTCATAGGGTGGGTATGGAAAGTTAAGAGGAAAACTAGACAAAGTCCGGAAGAATTCTAAATACGTCTAGAGTACCTTGTATTAGAGGAAAATTTTGAATGCTTGGATACTTTATAAACAGTACATATTTGGTCAAAATTAGAAGAGTTTGACTTAGCATAAAACAAAAGTTTATTTTTTACCGATTAAAATGGAAGGAGTGGCTCTATTAGCTGTTACAATAATTTTGTTCAAAAAGTAGTATCGCTGAATCTCAGTTTTACATTTTACTGTCATCAGTCAGCTAAAAGTAAATTGAGGAAGGCTACCCGCAAAAAAAAAGGTCGAGGAAGGTGCAGTGCAGGGATCAAGCACATCTTTTTGTACACTAAATTAGATATAAAAAATAAGCGAAAAAAGATATATCTCTGCTGTACCCTACTATCCTTAAACTGGACAAGGTGAATCAGGATCATATATAAGAGAACAGAATGTCAAATTATATAATTCCTGGTTCCCGCAAGAAAAAAAAGGAAAGAAAGCAGATGCAGGATAATCAAGCAAGAGAGGAGAACAGAAGAGCGATTAATAAATGGAGCCTTCCGTTGCATCAACCCCTCGTTGGGCTCGTTAGTAGCCATGAGCAATGCAAGCTTCCCAGAAGAGCCTGTCGCTGTCGTCGTCACCGGCGGCGGCAGTATCGTCCTCCGTTGACGCCCACCACCACCACGCTTGCGCTCTCCATCATCCAGCGTTCCCAGGACACGAGCCTCCTCTCATCGACCTCCGCGGAGTAGTCCTCCCCGCCGCTGCACGATTCGGCGTCGCCATCGTCGTCGGCGTGGAAGGCAGCCGCTGCCAGGTCGTCGCACTCGGAGTCGCCGGTGGCCTCTTGCAGTAGGAAAGCCCACGCTGCCACCGCCGGTGACGGTGAGGAGCCGCCGCAAGAGGGCTCCGAGCTGCGCTGGGTTACGTAGTCCATGGTGGGCGAGCAGAGGGACAAAGGGGCCGGTGAGGGGAGCAGAGGAGAGGGCGAGGGGGAACTTGTAGGGCCGGGCCAGACAGTGTGGGCGGGGTAGCTAAGCTCAAGAAATGTGAGGCAGGTTTTGACGCGGCCGGAGTGGTGGTGAGGGTGACGGGTCAAAGATTATTTCCGAGGTCGCGCGCGCATCTACGGGCTGGCGCGCGTAAGTCTCGCGTCCCGTTCAGATGTGATACGCACTCCGTGATCAATGTGAAACATATGACTAATATAACGTTAATTAATCTGGTCAGAGACGGTTAATTAACAATCACGGAGTTGAAATCCAGAGAAATATCAGGGGGAATTGTTATTAGTCAGAGGGATGGAATGCACGCAGTAGTCATGTGGATCATTTACCTTGCTGCTATATAAACTCTCAAATGAGGATTTCGCGGTCAGCCTTTAAAAAATTTATATTCTAGTTAGATTTGAATTATCATTAAAGACAAAATAGCTTAATAAAAGGCTTAAAACCATATACCCTTTATTTACTTTGATAGATAGATTATGGATAACCAGTGTATTTCACCCAAATAATAGTAATAGTTTCTATGTACTATTACACTTTCTAGTCAGAAATTAGCTATTGTATGAGACTCGGCTAGAAATTTAATTTTTTGATTTGCAAAATTCATAAAATATTTAGGTCAGAGAAAATAATACGGGGAGATTAGACTTGAAAAATACTTTTATATCACCACATCAGTAGTTTTTTTACTAGGGCCATTGATCAAGAACCGGTTGGTTGGTCCACTGAATTTTGTCCGTTAAAGATCTTTGAGTAGAAAAGAAGAGAGCCAGTCGCATCGATAGCGAGGTCCAAGACGAGGGCACACGATTTTGACCTGCTTCACGTTTTCTAATCCCCTACACGAACCTTCTAGAAGCAATAATGTAACTGACTAGCCCGTCCGTCCTGCCTTTGTACTCGGAAAAACGGACGTACGACAACGATTTCGCCGAAACGCTGAATCACACTTGATCTCGATCATATATATAAGCTATCACACTGTTCCAATGTAAAGTCTAATAAAGTATTGAGTTTAGATTAACCAAGCAAGACTACAGTACCGGGAAGGACACGCGTTGTCTTTACGTGATTGTAACCTTCTAATTGCTTTTGACTCGGCTAATTATAATCAGTGGGACCAAGCCTGTCTGTTTTTTTTTGCTTTGTCTACTCTCGTGGATGGAGAGAGAAACAGTCGCTGTTTGGTTTTCCCTTTCCTTTTTTCGCTTTTGGAACATGGGCATGACACAGCCAGCTTTGTCGCCGTCTAGGACTACGTTATATTAGTTACAGATACATTCATGGTTATCAATCTTCTAGAAGCTCTAAAGCATTTCAATTGAAGTGTAGCCGACTATTGTCTTCAAAAGCTATCCATATAATGTTACCCATACATCTATAGACAACATCTCTAAAGTCTAAACATTACTTGAAAAAACATGTATATAAGTACTCTTTCTATCCACAAATAACTCGCCCTGGGTGTTCGGGTAATTCAGGAAAATCGGGTCGGGTAATTCGGGTAGCCAAAATTTTGTGTAATAGAAACTGACACCCGAACTCCTCCTGAAAAATAGGAAAACCCGAAATTTCGGGTACCCAAAAATTCAGGTTCAGGTAATCCCGAACACCCGAAATTCTACTGAGTACAACCAACACAGGAACCAACTTTTGCATATTTAACATTCTGATCAACAATTTTCAGCAACAACCAACACAGGAAAATAGGCAGATATTTAAGTTCACCATCACATAACATAAGAGAGATCACGGATCCACAAGAATACAGGAGTGCAGGACAGTTGACAGTAAGACACTCATACAGACATACAGTCATACAGTCACACATGACACTATGACAAGTACAGAATACACAATAACCATTCACCACTCAACATAAATATATAATTATTGATAGGTCTTGTCGTCTTGGTCCTCTGGACTTTTGCTGATCTGATCATTACAGTTCACATTCACACAGACACACATACTGACAGACACAATGACAGAAACACATGACATTGTAAACCATGACTCCACGAGGAAGCTTCACTGCTTCAACTGTTCACCATGTGACCTATCAACCGATGTACAGAACACTCAAAATTAAATGGTTTGCAAAAAGCATATATTGTTCTGGTTATAAACTAGCAAAGTAGTTTATTTAGCAAGTAGTTACTTAACAATTGATGATACCTTTAAGATGTAGTTGTTCCAGGTTAGGAGGAGGCACACTTGCTGGTGCTTGGAGTTGTCGCCTTTTATTTCCCTTTTCCATTGCCATATTCTTCAATTAACTCTGAATTAGAGAATAAATAGAAGTTGTAGTTAACACTTAACAATTACATAATTAGAGAATAAATAGATAAACAAACTAATGGAATAGTTTACCTTTTTCAATGATGCCTAATTCCTCCATACTCTCTTCTATGTCAATAGGAGTAGACCTTCTCAGCCAATCCTGTGTACAGACTAGAGCCTCTAGCATAAATGGAGTAAGGGAGGTGCAAAAGTCATCTAAGATTCGTCCAGTTGTGCTGAAAACATATTCAGAAGCTACAGTTGAGACAGGAATTGCAAGCACATCACATGCCATATGAGCCAACAATGGGAACCTTTGTGCATTGCTTTTCCACCAGCTAAGGATGTCAATCTTTGCATCCGGATCTTCCCTGTCTTCGGCAAGATATTTCTCTAGTTCTGACTTAGTAGTGCAGCTTGAACCATGGGTCAGCTTCATCTTCTTGGCGATGACTTCTTTAAGCTTGCCACTTGGACCTCCCTTTGATTGATTAGGATCAGTTGCATTAGCTGCTACTTCATTAGGAGCATACAGTTTCCTGTATTCTTCAAACAGCTCACGAATACAAGTGTTAACAGCAGCCCAAACTAGCTGTCCTTTTTCCTCACCAAATATCTCTTCAACTGAAATCTTGGTGTATAAAGATAACTTATATCTTGGATCAAGGAATGCAGCAACAAATATCAATAAATTGATATTTTATTTGTCCTTTTTCTCCCCCCTGCCCCTGTCATTGTCCTGCTCATTGTTATTGTTGTTTGGGTGCCAAAGTCCCCAATACTTGTCAGATTTATCTTTCATTCTTTTGCCCATTTCTACTTGCAAAGTGTCTTCACTATTTATCCAAGCCTGAATCAACAGATGGACTTCTCCAATCTCATGAAAGAAGGTATTGCAAGTCACATTGAATAGTAAGATCATGGAAATGCTCAAGAAATTCAGCCTTCTTCTTGGCATTGTTCCAATCATCTTGATCAGGGTAATCACAACCATCCCTTTCTTCAGATAGGTCAATCATATAATTATTGTCATCTTAAGCTAACTTCATGAACACCTTCTCATAGGCAATTGCAACTTTTAGCATAAAAAATGTGGAGTTCCACCTTGTTGGAACATCAAGCTTCAGAAATGCCTGGCTGTCCACCTTCTCTTCCTCAGCAATTTCCTTAAACTTGACTAATCTTGAAGTCCCATCTTTAATGTATCTAATGGCTGCTCGAACACACTTAATCTAGAGGTCAACTTCTTTCAATCCATCTTTCACAATGAGGTTTACAATGTGTGCAGCACACCTCATGTGCATAAACTTGCCCATCTCTATGTTGGTTTTTGGTAACTTGCTCCTTAAGAATGCAACCCCACTGTCATTGGCACTTGCATTATCAATTGTTACTGTATTTACTCTATGCATACCCCACTCATTCAGTACTCTTAGCAAGTTCTTCCCTATGTCTTCCCCCTCGTGGCCCTTTACCTTGAAAAACCCGATCACTTTACTATGCAAATTCCAATTTTCATCTATGAAACTTGCAGTCACAGTCATATAACATTCTTGAGTCATTGATGTCCAGCCATCTGTTGTTAGACAGACCCTCTAACATGAGTCTTTGAAGAACTTCTTCAACTTAGCTTTTTCCTAAAAGTAGTGGCAAACGGTGTCTCTGGTGGTGGTTCTTCTTGATGGAACTTGGAAATGTGGGCAAACTCTGGACATGAATTTCCTAAACCCTAGCTTCTCACCAAAAAAAAGGGTAACTCATCTTCTATGGTCATCTCTGCAAAAGCATCCCTAAAACCATCTTGATCAAACCTCCATATGCTAGGTGCTTCCCCATGAACTGCTTGCAGAGTACCTTGTGTCAGATCCTTGGTGATACCATAAGGATTGCGCCTGCAGATGTTGAAGTGTTTATTCAAGGAGGATGTGCCGTGACTCTTTGTGCTAGCCTTCATCTCACGATGACAATAATTGCACTTAGCCGCCACCAAATTCCCTTTGTCATCCCTGATCTTGGTGAAATGCTTCCACATCTCTGACCTTGGTTCCATCTGCTTCCTCTCTTTTGCATTGTCGTTCTCAAGATCAATGACCACTTGTTCAGAAGCTTTCTCCTGTGATGGTTGTGACCTGACAGCCACCATTTCAACAATAGCAAGATCAGGCTGACTTTTAGTGTCCATCGACTCTATCTCCATGTCCATGCTATCATCAGGTTCAGGCATCTACAAGACAATATGGAGAGAGAATTGCTCACTGTCACTAAAGCTTCAAACAAACTAATAAAGTTCAATGCAAATCTATCCAATGTTCACAATTTAAGACTTCTTAGTACTGCTAGCAACTAGTAGTACTACAAGTACTACTCTACCAGTAGATCACCAATCACTATTACCAAATCATGGAAAATATCAAATCATTATTACCAAATAGTTACATTTGAAGATTCCTCTGTGGTTGTTGCCGTCCTTCAATCGTCGGCGTCCTCCTTGCCCCCCTCGCCCCTCCACCACTGCCGCTAGGTGCTGGTTGTTGTAGTGTTGTCTGTTGTGGAGGCCTGGAGGGTGGACGGCGTGGATAATGCAATCTTGAGAAAACAGACTAATTTGAGGCAGGCTCATGAAAATTCCAACATTAATAAGAGGGATAGGTTTAACCTATTAAAAACTAAAATAGTTATTTTTCTAAGTAAAATACACAAGTGATCCCTAAACTTGTACCAGTGCACCATCTACTAATCTTAAAATGCATATTTATGTCCTATAACTTGTCTAATATGCCATCTAGATCCCTAAACTTTCAAAATACATTTATAATTTCTCAAACTTGTCCCAATGTGTCACCGGGGTCTAAAAACTCATATAATGCATTTTTAGGTCCCTGCACTTACCATATGCCACAATGCCATTGTTGCTCGCTTCTTCACTGCCACCCACCTTATGTTGGTGATCACGCGGGAAGGATGAGGACCATGAAACATGATAATGGCATAGCAAGAAGTGAACAATTACTAGGGCATATTCAGATTTTGCCATTAGTGTGGGCACAAGTCTCACGACCATTAGGTGTGGTTTGTCAGCATGTAGGGTGATGGCCTCGATAGAGTTGATGCAGGAGAGAGCATGGGGAAAGGGCAAGATGTCCAGAAATGGCGTGACCTAGTGTAGGAATAAGGAAGAAGCTTTGTTCTCCCCGTGTGTTTGGATTTTGGATTAGCGACCTAGATAGCATCATTAAACAAGTTCAGAGACCACCCATGCATTTTACTCTTTTTTTTCCTATTATCAACAAGCACATCAGAAAAGGATCCCCAAGCAGATTTCTTCCACACCTTAGTTCATTCAACATCTTTAGGTCAACATGGAGAGAGAATTAGTCAATGAAATTGCCACTTTGTTCAATGTGTTGACCATGTTAGACTACCAGTGTGGAATCGACACGAGAAATGACCCCTATGCCCCTAGCCTTATCCTTTAGCCCCTACGCACCTGACCAGAACCCCCAACCACTCCCTATTTCTTCTTCTCCTAAACCTAGCACGATGGTGGTGGCGGAAGTAGAGGTGCAGCTCGACAATGACTGGATCTGAATGAACATCGACTCGAAGGTAGGTCAATGCTTTCTCCATGCAGGGAGTGTGTGAGATGTCATCGATGCATCCTGTGTGTTTGATTCACATCAAGTGGGATGTCTTCAATGTGATTCTAATTTGTTGTTTGCCAGGGTTTATGCTAGGTTGTACATGGTTGGTGCAACCTCTTAAGCATGCACATGATTGAGTGCCCCCCTAGGGAAGCTAGACCTTCCTATCCTAGATTATGCTTGTATCTATACAAACATTTTGGATATTTCTAACTCCAAACTATTTGTATTTTGATGATTCAGTCAGGAATGATACCAGCAATGACTTAGAATTATTGTTAGATATTAAGAAATTTAAAGCAAATCTGTAATATAGGATGCTAGCATAGAAGAACAGTGGCATCATTCGTGGATTGATAGCAGTGGGTACTGTCGGGGACAAACCCAGGGGGTCCCCTAACCATCGGGGTAATCACCCTGTAAGAACATAAAAACACACTAACCGCAAAAGAACCGCGTCATCACCCAAACTCCGCCTCGCTCGAGGGTCGCGAGCCCCCTCGAGCAGGCGAAACAAGCTCCGCCTCGCTCGGGGGTAGCGAACCCCCTCGAGCGGGCAAAGCAGCCTCCGCCCGATACACTTCGGCGCACCGCCCGACGAAGGAAATTAATGCCCGCCCCATCAGCCAAGCGCCGAAGTCAAAAGGCAATCTTCCCCCATACCGCGCCAGACATCAACAGTGCCCACTGTTCCACCTGCTCCGGTCGCCATCCGCCCTCACCGCCACTGTGAAAGCGCACGCGGCGGTACAGAGCACTGTGCGGACTCTCAGGGGTCAATCCGCGCCTCTGTTCCCCCAACTCCCGGTCAGGTGATGGCAAGCGACAGGTCGAGTCCGCCAACTCTCGGCCATCCCCTGGCGAACGAAGCACGCCGCGCACTGTGGCCGACGACGACGACCAACCCGGGTCCTGTGCTGCCGACTCTCGTCCTTCCTCCACCTGCCCCACCCTCGAGGTCAATCAGCGATGGGCAGCTGGACATGGACTATGACAGCAGTACCCCTCGAAACCGCTACAGACCAAGCACAGGGACGGCCACGACGCCCGCAGAAGACAGCACTCGACATGAGTCCTCCGCCAGGGTCAAGGACGATGGCAGGCCCGACGCCATGCTCTCCAGTACACCCCCCTGTGGCACACCTCACGCATGTACTTGTAAACGCCTCCCCCTCCTTTGTTTCCTTGGTCTATAAAAGGGAGATCAGGACACACGGGACGGACATTCGACTACATCCCAACACTCGCTCTCAGGGACTTGGAGAAATCTCCTCTCCCGCCTCGCTTGTAGCCCCCCTCTGCAAGCACTCCGGTGCAAGATAGTACAGCGCCCTTGAGCGCATTCTGCTGGACGTACGACCCCCACGGTCGGAACCAGGATAAACACCGTCTCATTGTACTAAGCCCTTGCATCAACCGTCGAGGGACGGGACACAGCGCATTCTGTTTAGGCGCCGGGGATTGGCCGACCAATTCCGGCACCGACAGTGGCGCGCCAGGTAGGGGGGCGCGCTGTGATCGATCACACCCGACAAGTTCCCTTGACGGCAAGTCGCGACGAGACCATGCCGCCCCGATCCGCCACGGGGTCCCCCGGTCCGCTTCCGCGCGGATACCGGATCACGTTTGGGAGCCTGGAGTTCGAAGCGACCGGTGAGGGCCTCCTCATGCGGCTCGCCTCCAGGCCGCCCAGCGTGACGCCCGACACCCTGACATCGCCGACGACAGTCCAGCTCAGGCGACGGCGGAGACTTCGCGAGCTTCAGGTTAAAACGAAGCAGCGCGTCGCTCCGCGCGTCGTCCTCCCCGATTGGGACGCCCACCTGCTGCTTCAGCCCGCGGCCACATTACAAGGGGGCGGATTCCCACCGGCAGCTCCCGCGGAGGGAACACACCGGGAAAATGTGGCCAGGCTAGCACGCCTCCCGTTCGGGATGAGCAACGCGGCCGCAAGCCACTCCACGGCGATCAGCACCATCCTGGGCGCGCGTGGAAACTCGCCAAGACCTCGGCGGGCCCCGATCCGTGACCTCGGCGCTTCTTCGCCCGGTGGGCTCCACTCCGAGTCTGCGGACGAAGAAGATGTGCGCGGCCAGGAACACCCGGACCTGGATTATACCGAGTTGCGCAACCGCGAAAGCCTCATCGCCTTCCAGGCCGTTGCGGACTTCTGCCTCACCTGCTCCGACGACTCCAGCGACGGGGAATACGACCCCTCGCGGGAATGCTTCGTCCTCGACGGCGAAGTAGAGTCCGTGGGAGAGGACGAAGAGACGCACGACGAAGCCGGACGCGACGAACCGCAACCGGCACCCGCCGAGCCGGCGAACGAGGCCGCTCTCACACAAGCGCAGCTCGCGCAAGTACAAGAGCTGGAAGCCAAGCTCCAACAGGAGCGCCAGCAGGTACAAGAACTGCGCGCAGCCTTGGAAGCCCAACAGCCCAGGCGGGGCGAACACGCCCGAGCCGCCGGGCGCATAGCTCAAGCACGCATCCTGGGTGACGGCGACGACGCCGGCCCGCCCAGGCCGCCACGAGCCAGCCAAAAGCTCATCGCCGCGGCGACCCTGATTCGGGCCATGCCCGAACCGTCAACGCCAGAGGCGCGCAGCATGCGGCGCCAGGTACAGGCCCTTGTCGAAGAAGCGGCCGTTCAACAAGCGGAAAGCTCCGCCTCCCGCATGCGCCACCAGGACAGTCCGAAAGCCGGAAGCGGCAGGTGGGATAGGGAGCAGTCCGTCCACACCCCGCCCAGGGGCGCGTGGATGCCTCACCGTCCAACGAACGACGGAAGGGCGCTCGTGGCCGGCGGTGGCGAAACAAGGAGGTCCGTGAAGGACCGACTTGTAGACACGCGGGGCGCCATCAACGATGGCGACGCACGCAACATCCTGAACAGGAAGAGGCAGGACGCGGCGCCTCCCCGCACCAGGCACCCCCGACGGGGAGGTCGCTATGACAGCGAGGAGGACAGAAGCCCGACGCCGGAACCCCCGGGAACCCCGGTGTTCAGCCGGAAGATCCGTTCGGCCGCCATCCCGCCGCGTTTTCGCCAGCCAACCACCATCACCAAGTATTCGGGTGAGACGAAACCCGAGACGTGGCTCAACGACTATCGCCTGGCCTGCCAGCTGGGTGGGGCCACCGACGATGCCATGATCATCCGCAACCTTCCGCTTCATCTTGCGGACTCGGCGCGGACGTGGCTCGAACACCTACCCGCGAACCAAATCCACGACTGGGACGACCTGGTCAAGATGTTCGTAGGTAACTTCCAGGGCACATACGTACGCCCTGGAAACTCCTGGGACCTGCGCGGGTGCCGGCAGGCGGCCGGCGAACCGCTGAGGGACTTCATCCGCCGTTTCTCCAAACGCTGCACCGAGCTCCCGAGCGTGGGTGACTCCGAAATCATCCACGCCTTCCTCGAAGGCACGACCTGTCGAGAGCTGGTGCGCGAGCTGGGGCAAAACCATCCCACCAGTGTCAACGCTCTGTTCGATATCGCCACCAACTTCGCCTCTGGAGAGGAGGCTGTCGGGGCGATCTTCGACGGCAAGACCAAGGGGAAGCGCGCGGAGGAGCTGCCCGCGGAGGGCAGCAAACCCAAGGCCAAGACGAAGAAGCAGAAACGGGGCAGTAAAGGCAAAGGGCCCCGGCAAGCCGCGCAGCAGCAACGGCAGGGCGAAGACTCTGACGACGCCCTCGTGGTCGAGCGAGGCCGCAAAGGCCCTCGGGGCCCCCCTCAGGGGGGAGGCCTGTTCGACGAGGTGCTGAAGAAGCCATGCCCGTACCACAAGGGCCCTGTCACCCACACCCTCGAACAGTGTGGGATGATCAAGGGCTACTTCAGGCGCACCTCCGCGAAGGAGGATGGCCCGAAGAAGGATACGGGCGACGGCGGCAACGACGAGTTCCCTCATGTGGAGAACGTCTTCTTCATCATAGGGGGGCCCACGGCGAACGCAATGCCCCGGGAACAGAAGCGTGAACGCCGAGAGGTCTTCTCCGTTCACCCCGCAATGCCAGCTTACCTCGCCTGGTCGGAAGAGACCATCTCTTTCGGCCGCGAGGACCATCCGGACTATGTCCCGAATCCAGGGCGCTATCCGCTTGTCGTCGACCCCGTCATCGGCAACACTCGATTCTCCAAGGTGCTGATGGACGGGGGCAGCAGCTTCAACATCCTCTACGTCCACACCTTGGAGCTCATGGGTATTGGCGTAAACCAGCTGAGGCCGAGCAAGGCACCTTTCCATGGCATCGCGCCGGGAAAGCGGGTCCAGCCCCTCGGGCAGATCGACTTGCCCGTCTGCTTCGGCACCCCTGACAACTTTCGGAAGGAAATCCTCACTTTTGAGGTAGTGGGATTCCCGGGAGCATACCACGCCATTTTCGGGCGACCGTGCTACGCCAAGTTCATGGCGGTCCCCAACTATGCCTACCTCAAGATGAAGATGCCCGGGCCAAAGGGCGTCATCACTGTAGGATCGTCGTACGAGCACGCCTACACGTGCGACGTCGAGTGCGTCGAGGGTGCGGAAGCGCTCGCCTACAGCGAGACCCTGGTGGCGGATTTGGAGAAGATGGCGAACGAGGCCATCGACTCCACCAAAAGGCACACGGGCACCTTCGAGGCTGCGGAACACACCAAGGCGGTGCCCCTCGACCCCGCTGCCCCCGAGGGCAAGGCGTTGAGGGTCAGCACCACCCTCGACCCCAAATAGGAAGCAGTGCTCGTCGACTTTCTCCGCGCCAGCCCCGACATTTTTGCGTGGAGACCCTCGGACATGCCGGGGATCCCGAGGGAGGTCGCCGAGCACAGCCTCGACATCAAGCCACACTCCAAGCCGGTGGTACAGCGATTGCGGCGGTTCGACGAGGAAAAGCGCCGCGCCATCGGGGAGGAGGTGCAAAGGCTCCTGCAAGCTGGGTTCATCAAAGAGGTATTTCACCCAACCTGGCTTGCTAATCCTGTTCTAGTTAAGAAGAAAAACGGAAAATGGCGCATGTGCGTAGATTACACCGGTTTAAATAAAGCATGCCCTAAGGTTCCATTTCCTCTGCCTAGAATAGATCAAATAGTAGACTCCACCGCTGGGTGTGAATTGCTATGCTTTCTTGATGCTTATTCCGGTTATCATCAAATCAAGATGAAAGAGTCCGACCAGCTCGCGACTTCTTTCATCACCCCGTTTGGCATGTTTTGCTACGTCACTATGCCGTTCGGCCTCCGAAATGCTGGAGCTACATACCAGCGATGTATGCAACACGTTTTCGGAAGCCACATCGGGCGAACCGTTGAGGCATATGTTGACGATATCGTTGTTAAGACCAGAAAGGCAAGCGATCTGGTTAACGATTTGCAAATCACGTTCGATTGCCTCCGGGCGAACGGGGTGAAGTTGAATCCGGAAAAATGCGTATTCGGGGTGCCGCGAGGCATGCTGTTAGGCTTCATCGTCTCCCAGCGAGGCATCGAACCCAACCCCGAAAAAGTCTCGGCCCTAGAGCGAATGGGGCCGATTCGGGATCTGAAGGGGGTACAAAGGGTACTGGGCTGCCTGGCAGCCCTCAGCCGCTTCATCTCTCGACTAGGAGAAAAGGGCCTGCCTTTGTACCGACTCCTAAAAAAGCACGAACGCTTTTCATGGACCCCTGAAGCCCAAAAAGCCCTCGACGGGCTAAAGGCATCGCTCGCGCACGCACCCATCCTCACGCCGCCGCGGGGCGGTGAGCCTCTCTACCTATATGTGGCTGCGACAACGCAAGTTGTCAGCGCCGTCATCGTTGTGGAACGGCTAGAGGAGGGCCGCGCTCTGCCGGTCCAGAGGCCGGTGTACTATGTCAGCGAAGTGCTGACCGAAACCAAGACACGATACCCACAGATCCAGAAGCTAATCTACGCCGTAGTGCTCGCGCGTCGAAAGCTGCGACACTACTTCGAGGCTCACCCGGTCACCGTGGTCTCATCTTTCCCTTTGGGGGAGATAGTCCGCAACCCGGACGTCTCGGGTAGAATAGCGAAATGGTCTATGGAACTCGTAGGGGAAACTCTCTCCTACGCACCACGAAAGGCGATAAAATCACAAACCTTAGCGGATTTCGTCGCTGAGTGGACCGACGTCCAACTTCCGCCACCGCAGATCCAGGCCGAATGCTGGACCATGTACTTCGACGGGTCGGTGATGAAAACCGGGGCAGGCGCGGGCCTCCTCTTCGTCTCACCCCTCGGAGAACATATCCGGTACGTGGTTCGCTTGCACTTCCCGGCGTCGAACAACATGGCGGAGTACGAAGCCCTCCTCGCTGGGCTCCGCATCGCCATCGACCTCGGCGTCAAACGCCTCGATGTCCGGGGAGATTCTCGGTTGGTCTTCGACCAAGTGATGAAGAACGCAAGCTGCCGCGACGAGAAGATGGAGGCGTATTGCAATGAGGTTCGTCGTCTCGAGGACAAATTCCATGGCCTCGAGCTGAACCATATCGTGCGCAAATACAACGAGGAAGCGGATCAACTGGCCAAAATCGCGTCAGAGCGAATCACCGTTCCTCCGAACGTCTTCGCCCGCGACCTCGACCGCCCCTCCGTCAGCTTCGAACCAAAGGCCGGAGCCCACGGGATACCCTCGGGGGCTGCGGAAATCGAGCCCATGGAAGAGGACCCCTCGAAAGAGGGGCTCGAAGCCCTCGACGCCGAAATCTCTTTGGCCGAGGCCATGGAAGTCGACGCGGATGCACAACCACAAGACTGGCGTGATTCGTACCTCGCATGGATCGATCGCGGAGAGCTGCCCTCGGACCGAACCAAGGGGCGCCGCATCGCCAGAAGGGCCTAGACCTTCGTCTCGGTCGGCGGCGAGCTGTACAAACGCAGCGCTTCGGGAATCTTGCAGCGGTGCATCCCCATCCCTGAGGGACGGCAGCTGATCCGCGACATCCACGCCGGGACATGCGGACACCACGCGGCGCCTCGCACCCTCGTGGGTAACGCGTTCCGGCAAGGCTTTTACTGGCCCACCGCCGTGTCTGACGCAAACGAGGTCGTGCGCACCTGCGAAGGGTGCCAGTTCTACGCGCGAAAGACGCATCTCCCGGCACACGCCCTACAGACCATCCCTGTAACATGGCCTTTCGCGGTCTGGGGGTTGGATCTCGTAGGGCCCTTCCGCCCAGCGCCCGGGGGCTTCACCCACTTGTTGGTAGCCATCGACAAGTTCTCGAAGTGGATCGAGGTCCGGGCCATCACCAGCATCAGGTCCGAGCAGGCAGTAATGTTCTTCACCGACATCATCCACCGATTCGGGATACCCGACTCGATCATCACTGACAACGGCACCCAGTTCACCGGCAAGAAATTCTTGGAGTTCTGCGACGACCATCACATTCGCGTCGATTGGTCGGCCGTGGCACATCCACAAACGAACGGCCAAGTAGAACGTGCCAACGGCATGATACTACAAGGCCTGAAGCCAAGGATCTTCAACAAGCTGAACAAGTTTGGCCGGAAGTGGGTTGCTGAGCTGCCATCGGTGATCTGGAGTCTCAGGACAACCCCAAGCAGGGCCACAGGCTTCAGCCCGTTCTTCCTTGTCTACGGCGCCGAAGCCGTCCTCCCAATAGACTTGGAGTACGGGTCTCCGAGGCTTAAAGCCTACCAGGAAGACCGAAACCAACGGGACCGCGAGAACTCGCTGGACCAGGTGGACGAGGCTCGCGACGTAGCGCTATTTCACTCTGCACGCTACCAGCAATCGCTCCGGCGACACCAAGCTCGGAAGGTTCGGCGTCGGGACCTCCACGAAGGGGACCTGGTGCTAAGGCTGCGACAGGACAATCGAGGGCGCCACAAGCTCACTCCTCCGTGGGAAGGGCCGTTCATCATCGCCAAGGTCCTCAAGCCGGGTACCTACAAGCTGGCAAACGAGAAGGGCGAGCCCCTCACCAACGCCTGGAACATTCAACAGCTACGTCGCTTCTACCCTTAAAACTCTTGGCGTTTCTTGCAAATACTTCATGTTTTTAGTCAACAATAATGAAAAGTCCAAAAAATTCGGAAACATTATTGCTAAAAACTTGATCGAGGGTATTTGAGGCCAAACACCCCTCGGGGGGACACTCGGGGGCTTACCCCCACCCCCCAATCGTCCTGTTTTTCGCTTCCGTTGCACTGAAACTCGAGGCATCCGAGAGAAATACGGGGCGCGAGACAATTAAGGCTGGAACCGGTAGAGTCGTGGGACCGCCTACGCCCGCGAAGGGATACGGCATCTCCCTCTCCACTCCACGCGTCAGTTGCTCGCGAACTCGGAATACCCGGACAGAATCTCTCTAAAGCCAAGAGCAGTACGACGGAGTGGAAACAGGGTGCCAAGCTTCCTCCTTAAATCAAGAAAGGTGAAAGCAGGGCACAAGTCTACTGCGGCCAAAAGGCGGCAGAGTCGCGGGACCACCTACGCCCGCGAAGGGCTATGGTATCCCCCTCACCACCCGGCGCCAAAGTTACTAGTGCCCATCTGCCGAAACCGATCTCGAGCTAAGGGGAAAGCGCGGCACGCCAAACAAACGAAACCTCCTCTTGGCCCGACCAATTCGTGTTAGTGGTCACCCTGCAGCCCAGGTACAGACGCCCCCTGGACCGGACCAGCGCAAAACGTCCGCACCACCACGAGAAGGGTCGTTCATCATCACCAAGGACCCCGAGCCTGGTGTCTGCGAGCGGGCGAGCGAAAGGGGCGAAGCCGTCACTAGCACCCGAAAACGGCAAACAGCTACGTTATTCCTATCCCTAAATCTCTTACCGTTTTTTCTCGTAGATACTTTATGTTTTTAGTTAACAATAACGAGAAGTTTTCGAAATAGAATTCGGAAACAATTGTTGCTGACAACATAACTAAAGGGGACCTTGGTTTTATTTTTAATAAAGCCAAGCCCCCCTCGGGGGCTGCAGGGGGGTTAACCCCCCTGATCGTCTCGGTTTTTTCGAAAGTTGTGCTAAAACTCGAAATGCTTAGAGAGAGGCGGGGCGTGAGCTAGTCAAAGCTGGAGCCGGTCGAGTCGTGAGACTGCTTATGCCTGCGAAAGGCTACAGCGCCTCCCTCACCACCCCACGCTTTAAATTACTCACGAATCCGAAGTACCCGGCCACAATCTTTCGAAGAGCTAAGAGTAGCACATCAGAACAACCAAACAAGTGCGAAACAGACGATCGGCTTTTAAATTTAGTTTTTATATATATATATATGTACAAGATACATTTGAAGCCCGAGTTTTTCAGGCTCCATCCCCCTGCGAGGGCACGGTGGACTCGGCAGCAAGGGTCGAGGGAACCGACGAAAGCGCCCCGGGACCACTCTCCTCGCCGCTCACCGAAGCGATGTCGTTCTCGAGGGCCGCCACGGCGTCGGCCTCCGGGTCGGCCTCGACTTCAGCAGCGGTCGCGGTCTCTGGCTCGGCGTCAGCAGGCACATCTTCCTCCTCCTCGGGGAAAAGATCGTACCGGAACTTGAGGGTCAAGGCCGCTGCAGCGCTCTCGGCACCGTCATCAGCCTCCTCGAGGGCGGCGAGGGCGGCGTCATCATCCAGGTCAGCATCGATGAAATACCCGCGCCCCACCGCCGCGAGGTCGATGACGTAGTGCGTCGACACCACCCCAAGTGCCTTCTTCACCCCGAGGTGAAGCGCGTTTTCAAGACGCTCCGCCACGCAGCCCTTCAGGGAGCCCAGGCGGCTGGACAGCGACGACCCCGACGGCGTGTCGACGCAGTTGACGTCTCGGCACGCCATGTCGGCCGCAGCCTTGAGCGCCTCGAGCTCCCCCTGGGCCGCGGAGTAGGCAGCCTGGAGGGCCGTCACTTCGTCCGCCTTCTGGGCCTCGGCCCTCCGCAACTCTGACAAAAGCTCGGGCACGTCAGAGAGCAGTTTTCGACACAAGGAAAAGCCGAAGGAAACATGAAGTCTTACCGTCCACCAGGGCTCTCGCCTCGTTGAGCAGGCCGTCCGTGGTCGCCAGCGCGGCCTCCTTCTCGCGGAGCACAGCCTCCTTCTCGCGGAGCGCGGCCTCCTTCTCGCGGAGCGCGCAGCTCAGCTGCTCGGCCTCCCGGGCCTTCTGCTCCGCCTGAGCCGACGCCTCCGCGAGCTGGGACTGCGCGGCCTCACGAGCCCGGCGCTCGAGCTCAAACCGCTCTAACGCCGCGGACGAGGTCCGGGCCTCCCGCTCCGTCGCGGCATCGCGCTCCTTCTCCGCGCGCGCCTTGGCCTCCTCGTGCGCTCGGGCCGCCGCCTCCGCCTCCCTGGCTCGGACGGTGAGCCGGGTCACGTCCGTGCCCAAGTCGGCGTTCGCCTGACGGAGCCGGCGGAGGTCGGTGTGCAAGCCCGCAATGCATGCGGTCTTGTCCACCGCCTCTTGCCGAAGGACCTACTCGAAAGGCCACCAAGATCAAGCCATGAAACCGAAAACACCTCGAAACACTAAAGATAAAAGCAAGAATACCTCGAAAACCTCCAGCGCTTGCCTGGAGTGAAGGTCGGCGGCGGCCGAGATGGCCCGCTCCAGATCCGTCCCGATCCGCTCGGCCTGGGCCCATATCTCGTTTTCCTCGGCCGCGCTCCGCCAGACCTGAGCGGGGACGCCGGGCCCCCTCGGCCACTCGCTCGGCGTGCGCCGATCCTGGAGCTGCGCCGCCTCAGCAGCATCCCACTCAGGCGTCCCTCGGACCGCGGGCATCTGCGGCGGCCCCTGAGACAGGAACCGCGCCGCCGACACCTCGGCAGCAGTGTCCCCGATGAGGGCAGCGCGCCGGCCGCCGCCTGGAGTTGGCGGGGCGACCGCCTCCTGCCCTCGACCGGCAGGAACCGAAGCGGCGGCTCGGCCTCCACGACCGCCAACCTCCGCCGCCAGGGCGCCATGCCTCGGCCCCGCCTCGACAACCGGGGCACCTTGCCCCGGCTCCATCGTTGGAGGCGTCCTCTCCTCCCCCGCCGGTCCGGAGCCTCGCGCCCCCGGCGCCGGTTCTGCCGGCGTCACCTCGAGCGCCGCTGCGGGACGCGGAGCCCCGCGCGAACGTGCCTCCCCGGTGTGAGGGGAATCGGACCCCCCGACCTTCAGCGCCTTCTTAGGCGCAAGATCAGGGGGAGCCCTGGTAACGTCCCGAGCGCTGGACCAAGAAGAGGGAAACATAGGTCAAAAGAGAAATCGTATGAAAAAACGGGATCGAAAGAGATCCAAGGAAGAACTCACCGGACACAGCCTCGCAGCTTCCGCTTCGAGCCACTTGAAGAAGGGGCCATCCTCGAACTCGAGGCCCCCCTCGGATCACTCGGGGGCTGCGAACCCCCCGAGCCCTCGACGCTCGGACGCGACGCCGCGCGCTGAGCCGGCACGACCATCGCCCGCGCCGCCGCCAACACGACGTTGCCCGGAGCCGCCGCGGCCTCGTCCGACAGCGGCGTGGCCACCTCTGTTGCCTCGACGGCGGGTCCCCCCCACCGCCGGCAATCTCCTCCTCGCTCTCCTCCTCGCCCTCCTCCCCGCTCGGAGAGTCCTCGGGGGTCGACGGCGTCTCCCCGCCGTCCCTCTTCCACCGGCGGAGCGCCGCTTGGTGCGCGTCCCGCCGGGCCTGCCTCCTACGACTGCTGGCCCTTCTCGCCTCCTTTGCCTCCCTCTCACGGTCGCGGCGGGCGCGATTCACGGCCCGCACCTCCGGAGTTGGCGCTACGGAGCGGTAGAGGCCGCAGTCCACCCCCTGAAATCACGACAAAATCACAAAGAAGTTCCAAAAAGGAGACGACAAAAAGGAGAAAGGAGGACTCACCGACAGGATGTGGCCCTCGTCAGGGCGTAGCCGGAACGACCGGAGGTTGCTCGGCATGGTATCGGGGTGGACCGCCGTCCGCACCCGCGTGACGACATACTCCTCGAGGAGCGGCTCCGCCAGCATGCGCGACGCTGCCAGCGCCGCCGAGTCCGCTCCCTCCGTCATCCTGAACAGAGGGAGTGGCCTCTCCATGAGGGGGACCACGCGGCGGCGGTGGAAGTGCGCAAGCACGTGCGCCACGGTCAATCCTGACCCTTCCAGGGAGCGGAGGACGTCGACGACCGGGCGAAGCCTCTGCCGCTGGGCGTCGCCAGAGACGCCGTAGCCCCAGGAATCGGCCTTCTCCGTCAGGACCTTGCCGGTGTACTCCGGCAGCCCCAGGCCGTCGTTGCGCAGGTAGAACCACCCTTTGGCCCACCCGCTGTTGTTGGTTGTCATCTTGCAGCCTGGGTAGATGCGCTTCCTGGACTCCACCGGCGCAAGCGTGAGGCCGCCCGCGCACGAAGAACGGCGCACCCCCCTCCCCGCGCCCGACGTGCTGAGCTCGGCGCGGAAGAGGTGGACCCATAGGTCCCAGTGCGCTTCGACCCCCAGGACGGCCTCGCAGACGCCGACGAACGCCGCCGCTTGCGAGATTGCGTTGGGGGAGAAGTTGTGGAGCTCTACGCCGTAGTAATGGCAGAGCCCCCGCATGAACCGGCTTGCGGGCGCATTGAAGCCCCGCTCGTGGAAGCGAATAAAGCTCACCACGTAGCCCGCCGGCGGATTCGGCGCCCTGGCCGCCAGCGCCGGAACGATCCACGCCGGCCGCGCTGAATCGCCCCGGGGCGACAGTTGCCCGCCATTCACCAAGCCCTCCAGGAGATGCTCGGTGGCGGTCGATGGAGTCCACTCCGTGGCGCCCTCAAGGACAACCATGGCGAGAAGAGGAGCTTAGGCGCGGGGCGAAAGTGGCGAGATGCGAGCAGAGCACAACGCGCAGGCTGAGGCAAGCACTAGGCACGGGCGAAAGCTGGAGCGAGAGATGGCAAAGGTAAAAAATCCCCTTCCACTGCACCCCTTTTATAAGGGACAGGCTCTCCCCGGCCGCGCCACGCCAGCCCGCGCGTGCCGCCACCGAGCCCGCGCGCTAACCGCGACGGCATGTGGAGTCACTGACACCCGGGCCAGGCGCACGACGAGGATCACCAACAACCGGCGCGCGTGGGCGGCAGCATTTACTGCGGCACGGTAAGCGGAAACGACGCGCCTGCGATGCATTAACTACACGTCGCCTCGCCTCTCCCGCGCGCACGCCAAGCCCGCCTAAAAAGGCGCGCCCACTACGCCCATCTCGACCACTCCGCAACGCGTCAGCCACGCCCGCGCCCGCCAGCGGTTGTGTGCGGGCCCGCGGAGCCGAAACGACCCAACCATTGGGTTCCCCCCAGGTAAAGCTGCAACGCTCCTCCTTCCCAAGGCATAAACGCAACTAATCGGGGATTCGAAGCCCGAACCTCGAAAAGGTTCAAAGGGTGCCCCAGATCGAATAATGCGAAGGCCACCAATCGCGCTCGGCCAAGCCTCGAGCCCGCTGCTCAGGAGCAACCCGCATCTAACACAAGGCCCTACTGATCAGGAGTACGAAGCCTGGCCCTCGAAAGGGTTCGACAGGCGCTCCAGGTCAATAGAGTCAGGGATGATTCGGGCGTGTCAAACGGACTTTACCCCGAAACGCGAAGTTTTGGGGGCGCTCCTGTCGTGTTCAAGGCCAGACAAAGGCAGCTAGTCGGGGGGATCCCAACGAGGGAGAGCTTTCGCGCCCTCGGTCCCTACGAAAGGGACCGAGCCCCACCTAGCAAACCTTTGCAAGCGCTACATGGACGTGTCTCCGGACCACGAGCCGACCCCTAGCGAACGGGGCACGGACGTCCACTTGAACCACCCGCTAACAGCTCACCGAGGTATTCGCGTACGTTGCCCAATTCGAGGGTTGCGCGGATGACCTCACCCCTCTCCCCCGTGAAGGGGGTAGCGAGGGTCGAAAATCAAAGACGGGAAGCCCCTCCGATCGCCTCCACACGGGCCAAGGAGCTCGGGGGCTCCCCGCAACATATCCTCCTATACGCGAAACGTTTCGAAACCGTGCAGGGTCCGCCCCTCGAAATCAGTATAGATCGGTCTCATCCCCCCCCCCCCCGTTGGAAGTAGAGCGACCGACACAAAATAAAGCCCTTGCACGAGTGGATCCACTCCTCCAAGGGCTCGGGGGCTACACCCGCGGGTGCGCTCGCGCGCCCCCACGGAAGAACGTGCATAATCAGAAAGGAACAAGTCCCCACATAAGGCCCGGGAACGACCCTGCGAAACCATCAGCCTCTGCCCGACTGAACCTCAGTCCGCCAGAGACTCGGGGGCTACTGTCGGGGACAAACCCAGGGGGTCCCCTAACCATCGGGGTAATCACCCTGTAAGAACATAAAAACACACTAACCGCAAAAGAACCGCGTCATCACCCAAACTCCGCCTCGCTCGAGGGTCGCGAGCCCCCTCGAGCGAGCCAAACAACTCCGCCTCGCTCGAGGGTCGCGAGCCCCCTCGAGCAGGCGAAACAAGCTCCGCCTCGCTCGGGGGTAGCGAACCCCCTCGAGCGGGCAAAGCAGCCTCCGCCCGATACACTTCGGCGCACCGCCCGACGAAGGAAATTAATGCCCGCCCCATCAGCCAAGCGCCGAAGTCAAAAGGCAATCTTCCCCCATACCGCGCCAGACATCAACAGTGCCCACTGTTCCACCTGCTCCGGTCGCCATCCGCCCTCACCGCCACTGTGAAAGCGCACGCGGCGGTACAGAGCACTGTGCGGACTCTCAGTGGTCAATCCGCGCCTCTGTTCCCCCAACTCCCGGTCAGGTGATGGCAAGCGACAGGTCGAGTCCGCCAACTCTCGGCCATCCCCTGGCGAACGAAGCACGCCGCGCACTGTGGCCGACGACGACGACCAACCCGGGTCCTGTGCTGCCGACTCTCGTCCTTCCTCCACCTGCCCCACCCTCGAGGTCAATCAGCGATGGGCAGCTGGACATGGACTATGACAGCAGTACCCCTCGAAACCGCTACAGACCAAGCACAGGGACGGCCACGACGCCCGCAGAAGACAGCACTCGACATGAGTCCTCCGCCAGGGTCAAGGACGATGGCAGGCCCGACGCCATGCTCTCCAGTACACCCCCCTGTGGCACACCTCACGCATGTACTTGTAAACGCCTCCCCCTCCTTTCTTTCCTTGGTCTATAAAAGGGAGATCAGGACACACGGGACGGACATTCGACTACATCCCAACACTCGCTCTCAGGGACTTGGAGAAATCTCCTCTCCCGCCTCGCTTGTAGCCCCCCTCTGCAAGCACTCCGGTGCAAGATAGTACAGCGCCCTTGAGCGCATTCTGCTGGACGTACGACCCCCACGGTCAGAACCAGGATAAACACCGTCTCATTGTACTAAGCCCTTGCATCAACCGTCGAGGGACGGGACACAGCGCATTCTGTTTAGGCGCCGGGGATTGGCCGACCAATTCCGGCACCGACAGGTACAATCTAGATGAATTTGTTACTTAAATGGTAACCAAGTTTGGGGGCCTACTCAAACACTTGCAGTGTGGGCAGTAGATACTGATAGTGATGCTGAATTGAAGATTAGAAGGAATGAGATCTTTCATAAGATTATTTAGTATAGATTGAATGAAAAAATGACAAAAATGTAGTGGAAGTGGTTGAGAAGGGGGGCTACCAGCAATTGAAGCAATCAGGAAGTGGAGAGCAATCTACCTCCTTCCACCAGCCAACCAACGTTGTGCATGGGTACTGTACCAAGGGGAAGACCATCTCCTCACCAACATTTGCACTCTGCCTCCTTCCATTAGATGACTTTGGCACTTGTGGCATCACATCTGTATTGCCAACCAACACTGTAAAGCACTAATCACAAACAATGGAGGCTAAGTAGTGACCATGGAAAGAAAAGAAGAAGAGATAAGGAGCAGTCGAGGGCTTTGGTCTCCTCACCAACATCTACACTCTACCTCCTTCCATGCTTGTAGTTTGACCTGGTCTAGCACGTCGATAAAAGTGGCAACTTTGTTGACTATTTCTCTCCAGTGCCAAAAACATAGGAACCTATGTCGAAGGAGTGTCTTTTTCTTATGATGGCAATTAATTGAGTATCCCCAAAGATAAACTTCAAAATGAGGGACAATAAATCCTTATTGAGAGATATGGTCAAATGTCCTAAAGAGGAAGAGTTTGCAGAGAAATTGACCAAAGACTTGAAGCAATCCTTAACAATCTTCTAGAACTCATCAAGACCTTGATTGAAATCTGGGTCAAAGAAGCAACTCATGGTTATCAACTTCGGCTGGAGCCATGGTTCACCATGGGGGAGGAGAGCCATTGTGCCCCTAATGGTAAAACAAGACCTTATAATTGAATGTGGATGTCTATGTTGGAGGAGTGTTGTTGATGCAAACGTGTGCTTTCTAGTCCTACCAACTATATTTTAAGAACATGATGTTCATGATGGTCAAAAGGGTATAAAGGTAAAAGTACAGCTGGACAAATCCAAGTTGTCTTCTTCTGGAATCACATACCTCATGCTGTATGGATCACACATCTAATATTGCTTCCTCTCCCGACCTTTAGTTTTTGCTACTGGCTCACCTTTGGATCCCAACAACATTGGTGCCTGATCTCCTTGAGTGAACACTTCCCAAGCATCAGCAAGGGTGTCCTTCACCTCTGCCTTAGCCTGGTTTATGAATTCACGAACCTTTGATTTTGTACTTGGGATTCTCTACCATCAAAACTCAAATGCACCATGATTCTAACCTAAGTTATCTCAACCAAACATTACATATGGTCAATAGGCGCCCAAACAAGGTCAGCGTTGAGCTTCTATTCATAGTTGTCATTCTCTCACATCAACATCATGGCAGCAAGTGCAAAATAAGGACAAGGTCCAAAATGACCTTTTGATTAGAAGCATATATTTTCATCATTTTGCAAAGTTAATGACAAGATGTAGGCGACCTTTTCACCTATACCCTCGACAACAAAAAA
Organism: Echinochloa phyllopogon; assembly: GCA_033239725.1. Classification (NCBI taxonomy): domain Eukaryota; kingdom Viridiplantae; phylum Streptophyta; class Magnoliopsida; order Poales; family Poaceae; genus Echinochloa; species Echinochloa phyllopogon. The sequence continues at coordinate 29,104,470 of BTCW01000014.1, read as the reverse complement.
GTATTATATATAGTGAAAACATCATCTCTGTGCATAGGAGTGGGCCCAAGTGAACCTTGACCTTCGTTGTGCAGAAACTTCCATACAATGGTCAAACCTCCCAGTTTTTAGTCCAGCGTAGTTCTAGGTTGACCATTTATGTTTCATAGCCTATAAAGGTGTTTGTGTGGTGGGGGAGGGGGACTGAAGGGGAACGATCATTTTTATGGTTGCTCTCGTAGCACATTCAGATTCTTTTATTGTTGTGATATGAAATTTGTGTATTTTGGGTTGAATTATCCTCGTTTTTTGTGTTGGATTGTTAATAACTTTACTTTTTCATGCCGTTGATGGTCACTGAGTACAAAATTTAAGCATAAAATCTTGGAAAATACCAATCAAGCCAAAACACATCCTAATTTATATCTTGCAATAAGAAAGACCAAGCAAAGTAATGCAAGGACGAAATGTGGAACATGAAGAGAGAGGACACGTGACAACCAAAATTTTTTCCCATGGTATCAATGAGTTTATGCTCCCCCCACTACATATTTAGGCTCTCACTTAGATATGTGCCTCCTTGAGTCACTAAGAATCCAAGTTCTTCACTAAGAATACTCCTCCACTCCGGAACGATGAGTTCAAATCGTGTACAATGCCACCAAGGCCTTGCGGCTCCCACAATATCTAAGACCTAACCAAGATCACCACTACCACTAAGACTGGCTAGGAGTCGTCAACCACTAAGAGTAACAAGCTTACGAGCCCTCACTTGGATGAGGAATTTATGGCTTTGATCTTGTATTCTTTGGTTCTTGAGTGCCTAATAGTGCTGGTGTTTTCTAGGGTTCAAGAACAAGTGAAAGGACCATATAAGGGGGTATATATAAACTATACCATGAGAGGTAGCCATTGGAGAAGAAACTACTAGAAAGTAGCACTATCAGATGATCTGACTCTTGATGTCTTCCTAGACCTTCGGATGATCCGGTCACTCTAATGCCACTTAGCTGTTGGATGTTCAAAATGGCTAACATCATCAACCGTTGGGCGATCTGATGCATGTTGAATGATCTGATGATATATTCTCTAGACTAAAAAAACATTTGCATCTCTGGTGCATTGTTCTATGATATACCATCAGATAATCCAGTCATGCTATATTTCTATACAGTGAGCACCGGATGATTATCCAATCATCTGCACATTACAAAATTAATACCATCGGATTATCCAGCTGTCAGATCTAAGACCCGGCAATCCACTAGGGGATACCCGAGTGGTAGATTTGTAGGAGAGGGATGGCTGAGTTGAGTAGCTTGAAGGCGTCACAGGGACAAGATTTAGACATGTTCGGGCTACCCGGAGGTATAATACACTATGTCTTGTGTCGGTGGTGGTTTGTATTGCTCGTGCTCGGCCAAGCTCCCGGAAGCAATGGCGAGCTCTTGGGTTACAATGGATTGGTTATGGTGGTTCCAATGGAGGGGTTATGGTGGTTTGTGTATCTAGGGACCCCTACCCTCCTTTATATATCCCAGGAGGTAGGGTTACATGGCAACTCTCCTAGTCAGTTACAATATGGGAGTCATAGTAGTAGTCTACTAGGACTCGATCTTCTTCCTTGTTTAGGTAAGTGTGCCGACCGCTCCCCCTCTCGGTGATGGGCCTAGGGTTACCCATATCCCATAGTAACACTTCATTTTCATTTGGAACTTATCCAATTCAGTCATGATTGAGTTACTTTGCTTCATGCTTGCTTCCATAGGCTTGACTTGACTTGAAAGAGAATCTTGAACTGGTTCGTTCATGACTTGTGTGCATCAAGCTAAATAATTTTGCATGGTCAAGCTACTTACTCATATGCCTATTTTTATAGTATGGTCTTTGTTGGCGGTCGTTACGGCCTGATTTCCGACCTCCAACCGAGTATAAAATAAACATAATGGAATCATGTACCATAGCTATAGGGCTTATTTCTAATCAATTCCACAAGCTTTGGTGAGTTTATGTTTTGCAGGAACTCAATCACGAAAAGCTCGCTAAGGGGGGTAAAAACCCCGGTTCGGCCAAACCTCCCGGTTTCGGACCGAACCATCCCCCTTAGCCGACACATGAGCGTACAAGGCCTCGTCCACATTAGCGGTGACAAGGCGACGACCGTACATGACACATGGGCCACCGCCACGTCACTTCATGGGCCAAGACACATGAAGGACCTCAAGTTCAAAGCATCCAGAGCGGCCCAAGACAGAAGGCGGTGCACGGGGGTGGCCCGGAGGCCAGGCCCAGTTCGGCCGAACTGTGGGCCTTCGGCCGAATCGTCCCCAACGCACAAAACTGACACCAGGGAGAGATCTTGGCGGTAGGGAGCAAAGGCGGCAGATCCTGTGGTTTGGCCGAGCCAGGCAGTTCAGCCGAACCCACAGGCTTCGACCGAACCGGCCCTGCACCGCCGTGAGCTTCCTTGCATGCCACTCCTCTCCACCGCCTTCAGCCAGCTATAAATGGAGGTCCCGGGTCCCTGCATCAACACACAACACTTGAGATTAGGCATTAGCGAAGCTCTGCCACTTGTATCAATAGAAGATAGGGAGAGAGGAGAGGTGAGCATCCCGGAGAGGAGCCGGAGTGTCGGCCCCTCTTCCTGCTGTACCTCTACAGATGCGGCTCCGCTTCGAGTGACATCCGAGTCATGTCTGGTAACTCTTGTATCTCTTTCTGATTAATTGAGCATTCAGTTCTTACTTTTATATGCTTGTTGGTTCTTCGTTCAATGCTTAGTTGATTGGTATAACTGTATGCTGGTTGCTTAGCTTGGGTGCTTATCTTTCTATAGGGGATAAGTATTAGTCGACTAGTGTAGGCGCGATGCCTAGACTTGAGGTTAACTTAGTTTGCCCCCGATTCAACGAACGTGTGGTAGCCGTTAGGTGGTGACAGCCCTATACGGCCTTTGTAATCCATCTCGTTAGTCTCGGCCTGTAGGATCCCCCAGTGTGGAGCTGGTGGCACCCCTTCTCATCCCTGTCTGCATGTCACTCGTGTCCATTGTCCCGAAGCAAGTATCTATCTGTATCCGCTGATCTGCTCGATCAATCAGTAGAGTACCGCTTTCAGACTCGTACCCTCTCTACCCTCCTAGTGCCCTTCCTATCTCTTTGTTGTTGTCATCCACTCCATCTATTCCGTTCATTCCACTCCATCTACCTAGGACAACTTAGTTTAGAATTAGTTCACTTCTCATTCCTCGTGGAAATTGATACCCTGGAATACTCCTGGGTGAAAGCTACATCGGTATCCGTCCGCTTGCGGATTTATCTGTAGGTCATAAGGAGTGCCAACAAGCTTTCTGGCGCCGTTGCCAAGGAACGGTAGCTGTTCTAATTCCGAACCCAAGTTGTCCGTGTATCACACCATCCTATCCACTATATGGACTCCACTCTTACCTTACGCCATTATTCGGCTCCAAAGGGCGATTGTTTGGAGCCACCACCATCATCACATCCTATCCACACACCCGGCTATGAGCTGCGTCCCGGCTTCATAGCCATGGTTCGAGAGCAAACGTTCTCTGGAACGAAAGATGAGAGTCCATACTTGCATTTGCGAGAATTTGAGCAGCTCTGTTCATGTCTCGTCATTGCGGGCATGTCACAAGAGACGCTCAAATGGAAGCTATTTCCATTTTCCTTAACGGGAGGAGCGAAGAAATGGTACTCTCTATCTGTCGGTAACATGGAGGGGAGTTGGGAACTTCTTAGAGAGAAATTCCGTTTAAATTTCTTCCCAGCTTCCAAGATAGCCAGCCTCCGAATTGAAATTCTCACCTTTAAGCAATTAGAGGGAGAATCGTTAGGAGCTGCCTGGGCTCGTTTCAAGCAAATCTTGGCATCCGGACCAGACCTAAGCTTGCCTGAACCTGTTGTTTTGCACCATTTCAGCCTTGGTCTATGTCCTGTAGCCTCTGATTTCTTGAACTCCGCTTCAGGAGGGTCATTCTCTCACTTGATTCCCAGTGAAGTGAGGGTAATCCTGGATTGTATCCTGGACGATACTCCCTACACTGGAATCTATGATGAACTCCCCGATGAAGAAGAGAAACAGCCTGAACCTGAAGAGCCTACAATCTCACAATCCAAATTCATTAGCTCTCCCATTCCATTGGAACCCGAAGCTCAATTCAAACCACAACCATATTCTAGCCAAGATTATTATGACTCACTCACTCCCTATGATTTCGATGATGATCTCTTCGAAGACATCGGGAATGCAAAAAGTCTCCCATTGGGACAATGAGTAGAGCATAAGGATCAACCACCCGACAAGGAAGAACTCGAATACCAAAGGGAGAACCTGGAACATCTCTCTACGGTCATGAGTCGGGAATGGCTAGAAGAAGCTGAAGCTTCAACCGAGGTTGTCAAATTGCCCAGGAAAATTCGAAGAATATTCTGTGAAATCCTGGGCAGTGACAGAGAAATTGGGTATGACCCAAGCCTCGGGATCAACATCATCTCTAGCTCTCTAGTTCGAGCCCAACTTCCTATTGAACCATGGTCAACATCTCAAAAACAACTAAGGTTCACCTCGGGAAGAATCCTTGATTGTTTAGGGATCTTATGGGTCACACCCATTAAGGTTAACGACCCTAGACTTTTCTTAGATTTCCATATCTTTGACCTACCCGATGATTCCACCCATTCTATCTTTATCGGTAGGCCAATCATGAACATTCTGGAAAGGGTGTCGAACAATCAGCTAGTAGAATTCAGGGTCAGGAAAGAACTTGTCCCTGTCTCTTATTCTCATTCCTTAAATACTCCAATAGAGGCAGAACCCGATCCTAATCCTATAGAGGAAGTCATGTCAACCTTGTTGACAGAATTAGAGCAACCTATTCCAGAAGAGGATATTCAGCTCTTCGCTGAAGAGGAGGAACCTCATCCTTCGATTGAGCTCGATACATCAAAAACTCCAAAACCATCTCCAATCGAGTTTAAACCACTCCCTCCTGGATTAAAGTATGCTTTCCTCTTTGGAAACAAACAAACTCCAGTGATCATTAGTGATAAGCTATCGGATGTAGAAACCCAGGAGCTTCTCACTATCCTAGAGAAGAATCGATCGGTCTTAGGATATTCTCTCCAAGACCTAAAAGGGATTAGTCCAAATCTTTGCACTCATCAAATCCCGATCGATTCTGAGGCAACACCGTCTCGAGAACCTCAGAGACGGTTGAATAATGCCATGCGAGATGTCGTTAAAATGGAAGCTCTCAAACTCCTTCACGCTGGGATCATTTATCCTATTCCCAATAGTGAATGGGTTAGTCCCGTTCAAGTTGTTCCTAAGAAGGGAGGAATGACGGTTGTGCGCAATGATAAAAATGAGCTTATCCCTCAACGCACCGTCACTGGGTGGCGTATGTGCATCGATTATCGAAAACTCAATAAAGCCACCAAAATGGACCATTTCCCCCTTCCATTCATTGACGAACCGCTTGAACGGCTAGCCAAACACTCCTTTTTCTGCTTCCTTGATGGTTACTTTGGATATCATCAAATTCCTATCCATCCAGACGACCAGAGTAAAACCACGTTTACATGCCCCTACGGGACGTATGCCTATCGGCGGATGTCCTTTGGGTTTTGTAACGCACCCGCATCTTTCCAACGTTGCATGATGTCCATCGTCTCGGATATGATTGAAGAGATTATTGAAGTGTTCATGGACGATTTCTCAGTTTATGGGAAGACCTTCACTGAATGCCTGAAAAATATAGACAAGGTCCTCCAAAGGTGTGAGGAGAAACACCTCGTGCTAAACTGGGAAAAGTGCCATTTTATGGTACGGGAAGGAATCATTCTAGGACACCGGGTGTCAGAACGAGGGATTGAGGTAGACAGAGCAAAGATAGAAGTGATTGAGCAACTTCCGCCTCCAACTAACGTTAAGGGGATTCGTAGCTTCCTTGGTCATGCCGGATTCTATAGGCGCTTCATCAAAAACTTTTCCTAGATATCCCGGCCTTTAACCAATCTTTTAGCCAAGGACGCCCCTTCGTCTTTGATGAAGAGTGTTATGTTGCCTTTCACACTCTCAAGAAAGCACTCATTTCCGCTCCCATCATCCAGCCTCCCGACTGGAACATCCTTTTTGAAATCATGTGTGATGCGAGCGATTATGCTGTAGGGGTTGTTTTGGGCCAAACCAAGGACAGGAAGCACTATGCTATCTCTTATGCTAGCAAAATGCTCACTGGCCCCCAGCTCAACTACGCAACCACGGAAAAAGAACTTTTAGCAGTTGTATTCGCTATAGACAAATTTCGGTCCTACCTAGTTGGGGCCAAGGTCATAGTCTATTCAGATCACGCTGCTTTAAAGTATCTTTTGACCAAAAAGGATGCAAAACTAAGACTCATCCACTGGGTTCTTCTACTCCAGGAATTTGACATTGAAATAAGAGATAAGAAAGGAGTAGAAAATTCAGTAGCAGACCATTTGTCTCGGATGGAAGTACCCTCGGATCTCCCTATAGATGATTATCTACGGGATGATACGCTCCTTAAGGTCACGGCTTTAGATACGTGGTACGCTAATATAGTGAATTATATGGTGTCGGGGTACATCCCACCTGGAGAAAACAAGAAATGATTAGCTTATGAGAGCAGACTCCATCTCTGGGACGACCCGTATCTCTTCCGGATTTGTAGCGATGGACTCCTCAGAAGATGCGTACCCGCACCTGAGGCATAAAAAATCCTGGAGAGATGCCACTCAGCACCATATGGAGGTCACTATGGTGCGTTCAGAACCAATGCCAAAGTTTGGCAATGTGGTTTCTATTGGCCCGGCATGTACGACGATGCTAAGGTATTTGTCAGGAGATGCCCTCGATGCCAGAAACACGGGAACATCAACACTAGAGACGCAATGCCGCTCAATAGCAATCTCCAAGTAGAAATCTTTGGTGTTTGGGGAGTGGACTTCATGGGTTCTTTCCCGAACTCAGAAGGTTGCCAGTTCATTCTATTGACGGTAGATTATGTCTCTAAGTGGGTGGAAGCTTTGCCTTGTGTGGCTGCCGACTCTAGGAGCACGAAACGAATGTTCCATGAAGTTATCTTCCCTTGTTTCGGTGTTCCTAGGATAGTCATCAGCGACGGCGGCTCTCACTTTATCGATTCGGCCTTCCGTAGGTATCTCTCATGTTTGGGGGTGCAGCATAACGTAGCTACACCCTATCATCCCCAAACTAGTGGTCAAGCAGAAACTTCAAATAAACAAATCAAAAACATTATGCAAAAGACCGTAAATGAGATGGGCAAGAAATGGAAGGATAAACTCCCAGATGCACTCTGGGCATACCGCACGGTCGATAAAACACCCATAGTAATGACTCCATATCAACTAGTCTATGGCAAAATCTGCCACTTACCAGTAGAGATGGAGTTTATAGCTCACTGGGCCATTAGGAAGTGGGGTATGAACCTTCCAGCAGCCGGCCTCAAACGAAAAATCCAGCTGGCCGAATTAGATGAAATGAGGGAACGAGCATACCACAGCTCCCGGCTATATAAAGAACGGACCAAGAGATGGCACGACAAAAGGATTAAGGTCAAAACGTTCAAGCTGGGAGACAAGGTCCTCGTCTTCAATTCCCGTGTCAAACTTTTTGGTCACGGGAAGTTAAGAAGCAAGTGGGACGACCCATTCACAGTGATCAACGCTACATCTCATGGGGCCGTCACGTTGCAAAGTGAGGATGGTAATATCTTCAAGGTTAACGGGCAACATCTAAAGATTTTCTTAGAGCCAGAACCTCCACCACTCGAAGACCTTGATGTTATCGAGTTCGTAGATGGTTGAACCCACCTTGCATTTTCTCGGCCCATGAAATCTCACAAAAACCATCATTCTGGGCCTAAACCACCTCGACCACCTAAACCTCGACCAAATCCTCAACATTCAGCAAGTCCAGCACGCGAGGAAGGTCAGAGGCCAGTTCGGCTGAACCAGGGGGGTTCACCCGAACTAGGGTTTGTTGCCCCTCGCGCGGATTTCCTCGCCCATATGCATCTACAACAAATTTTATCCCGATACGAGTGAGGAAACGTCGGGAAATCTCGTATTTTTGGTCATAAAAGCCAGGGAGTTTCCATCAACTCCCTCATCCCATCTACAACCTTTCTCGCGCTTGCAAACCGCAGCCATGGCCTCCTCTTCCTCCAAAGATACATCCTCGGCCAAGGGATCCAGCATTGCCAGCCGGATCGGCGATCCTTCCGGGCGCGAGCATGCGTTCCGCATCGCCGACGTCAACTCGACGGGGGACGGGCAGCGGGGGAGGACACCTTCCCGCAACCTGGCTCAGCGTCCCGACTCCCCGCGCCGTTCCGCGATCGTTGATCTCTTCGCTCCGCTGAAGGGGATCAAGAAGCCTCCCCGGTCACCATCGTCGGGATGCTACACGACGGGGTACCTGCGTCTGAGATCGGCATCCTCCTCAAGGGTGCCGAACTTGGCGTTGATGGCGCCCAAGGAGGAAGAAGAGATCCCAGACTACATGCCTGAAAGCCCTTCGTACACCATTAGGGGGGAACGTACCGCCACTGGGTACGGCAAGGTGTTAGTCCCGAAGCTGAAGCGGGAAGAACTGGGGACTACAGAGTCCTCCCAGTCCACTCCTCCGCGTCGGAACCTGAGGGTTCTACGCCACAGGCAGCCTCCCACCATTAAGGGGCCGCCGGGAGGCATGGAGTTCTCCGATGAGGAGGATGATGAAGAGGATGAGGAAGAGAAGCCGCCTACGTTGGAGAGCCTGCAGGCGGAGCTGCTGGAAGCACGACAGAAGATCAACTACCTGGACGAGAAGGTGGCGGAAGCCAAGCTTAGGCGCCTAGAGACGGAGGACAAGATAGAACTCCTCCGCAATGGCTTGTGCGCAAAGCTCAAGAGGCTTTTTAGGGCCACAGGACACTCGGACCTCTATGATCCACCAGCAGAATGAGTGTCCATTGGCCGTAGATTTCTAGAGCACCGTTAGCTTAGTTAGATTTGTTTTATTTCCGTTCTTAGATTTGTTTGTGCTTTTGAAAAATTTGTGTTTTGCTTAGCTTGATGAATAAAGGTGCTTTAGATTTATTTGCATGAAATAATACTCTGACTAGTGCTTTTGAGCCGGTCAGAGAATGTCACTTTTAACAAATGAATGCACGAGTACAGAGACGACACAGGAGCAAAACAGAGGAGGAAACGCGCCAGCGGGCAGTTCGGCCGAATGAATGTGCTCAGGTTTGCACTCCTTCCTCCCATTTATTTCCTGATATTTTATGTTTCAATGATCGAAAATTGCACATATGATGAATATGAAATGTTCTCGGTTTTCTTTCATGCCATGAAATTTGTCTATTGCTTATGCCAAACTAAGTACCCACATGCCTGTGAAATATATCATGATAGGACCCCCCTGATCTAAGTTGTTGATGTTTGTGACATGACTCGATAAAACAAACCACTTGATCATTCAATCATTCGGGAGAATTTATTGTGAAAGCATAAAATCAACCCGGTCCTTTCATCCTGTCTATACACTTCCACTTTACAAATTCGCTTGAGTGACCACTTACAAAATACTTGTCATGATCAATACAATGTCTCTTCGAATTCTGAGTCCATGGAAATAATCATGTCACCTTAGGTGGATTGCAAGAATATTCTTTATCAAAGCTTCATTCGAAGTCCTCATGCCTTGATACCACCCTGAAAAAGAAAAATATATGATGAGAAAAAAATAAAGGACTCAAGAAAGTCCAAAGAAAGAAAAAAAAGAAAAAGAGAAAAGAAAGAAAAATTCCCAAAAAGGGAAAGAAAAAAAAGGGGTCATGAGGCTGAGGACCACAAATGAGCTTTTCATTTTAAACTTGCAATTTAATCGAGGGTGACTGACATAGTTTCCTTGAACCAATCTTCGACTCGATAGAAGTATATGCCATGATAAGATCACCACTTGAGAGACAAAAGAAAAATATCCAAGAGAGTGAGTGAAAAGAAGATTTGCTCTAGAGAGCATAAGAGTACAAGGATGAAAGGATATGGGTCATTTATTTTTGAAAAATCAGAAAACCCCGAATGCAGGATGAGTTAGGATTGATTTTGTTGTAAGAGACATTCACCTCATCAACCGCCCAAGACTCAGGAATAGCCACTTCAAATTCTCAGGTATGGAGAAAGGTTTGGAATAAGCAATATCCATTTATTCATTTCATGAAGGAACCCTTACTTTAGTTCTTTATCTAGTTTTAATTCTTTACTCGAGGATGAGCAAAGATCTAAGTTGGGGGGAGCTTGTTGGCGGTCGTTACGGCCTGATTTCCGACCTCCAACCGAGTATAAAATAAACATAATGGAGTCATGCACCATAGCTATAGGGCTTATTTCTAATCAATTCCACAAGCTTTGGTGAGTTTATGTTTTGCAGGAACTCAATCGCGAAAACCTCGCTAAGGGGGGTAAAAACCCCGGTTCGGCCAAACCTCCCGGTTTCGGACCGAACCACCCCCCTTAGCTGACACATGAGCGTACAAGGCCTCGTCCACATCAGCGGTGACAAGGCGATGACCGTACATGACACGTGGGCCACCACCACGTCACTTCATGGGCCAAGACACGTGAAGGACCTCAAGTTCAAAGCATCCAGAGCGGCCCAAGACAGAAGGCGGTGCACGGGGGCGGCCCGGAGGCCAGGCCCAGTTCGGCCGAACTGTGGGCCTTCGGCCGAACCGTCCCCAACGCACGAAACTGACACCAGGGAGAGATGTTGGCCGTAGGGAGCAAAGGCGGCAAATCCTGTGGTTCGGCCGAACCCAGGCAGTTCGGCCAAACCCACAGGCTTCTGCCGAACCGGCCCTGCACCACCGTGAGCTTCCTTGCATGCCACTCCTCTCCACCGCCTTCAGCCAGCTATAAATGGAGGTCCCGGGTCCCTGCATCAAAACACAACACTTGAGATTAGGCATTAGCGAAGCTCTGCCACTTGTATCAATAGAAGATAGGGAGAGAGGAGAGGTGAGCATCCCGGAGAGGAGCCGGAGTGTCAGCCCCTCTTCCCGTTGTACCTCTACAGATGCGGCTCCGCTTCGAGTGACATCCGGGTCGTGTCTGGTAACTCTTGTATCTCTTTTTGATTAATTGAGCATTCAATTCTTACTTTTATATTCTTGCTGGTTCTTCGTTCAATGCTTAGTTGATTGGTATAACTGTATACTGGCTGCTTAGCTTGGGTGCTTATCTTTCTATAGGAGACAAGTATTAGTCGACTAGTGTAGGCGCAGTGCCTAGACCTGAGGTTAACTTAGTTTGCCCCTGATTCAACGAACGTGTGGTAGCCGTTAGGTGGTGACAACCCTATACAACCTTTGTAATCCATCTCGTTAGTCTCGGCCTGTAGGATCCCCCAGTGTGGAGCTAGTGGCACCCCTTCTCATCCCTGTCTGCGTGTCACTCGTGTCCATTGTCCCGAAGCAAGTATCTATCTGTATCCACTAATCTGCTCGATCAATCAGTAGAGTACCGCTTTCAGACTCGTACCCTCTCTACCCTCCTAGTGCCCTTCCTATCTCTTTGTTGTTGTCATCCATTCCATCCATTGCGTTCATTCCACTCCATCTACCTAGGACAACTTAGTTTAGAATTAGTTCACTTCTCGTTCCTCGTGGAAATCGATACCCTGGAATACTCCTGGGTGAAAGCTACATCGGTATCCGTCCGCTTGCGGATTTATCTATAGGTCGTAAGGAGTGCCAACAGTCTTCAAACTATAAACTCAAGGTTCTACACCTAAACCAAGTGTCCTTCATTTCTTTATTGCATTTGGATCTAGACAAGTCATTAATCTTCATCGAATGGCCTTTGCCGGCCTCGAACGGCATCAAGAAGGCTTTATTCATTCTTATTTTCTTGAACATGTGTTTCAAATGAGTTTGAGTAACATAGAAAGATATATTCCCGCAAAACAATGTAAGTCACATGAAAGTACCCACTAGTGCTTCTTATATTACCAAAATCTGTAATATCCTATGAAAAAGACATATGTGCTTTAGTATCTCACTTCGCTGAGCATTCTTTTGGAGGGAATCCTCCTCTGAGGAAGAAGAGGCAGAGAAACAATGTGATCAGAATGATGATGACAATGGTTTGGCGGGTCACGACGATGATAGGGAAGTCTTAGGTGCAACATCAGCTTCTCCAAAAGAGTTGATCAATACTAAGGCTATTCTCGCTAAGACTGTTTAATTTTGTCGGTCCAAGGTTACCTATGTATTGGGATAGGTTATCTCCAGGGTGAAGAAGAGGTCATAGAGCCCCATGAAAATGAGTTTGTTGTATTTCAAGACTTTTTCATTGTTGGCTTCAGATGAGAATATTTCGCTTATACTGGATAGGTTCGATTCTCATTTGTAAGAGATGACCCCTAACTCAATAGTTCACCTGTACAAGTATATTTGGGGAATAAATATGTTGGTTATGTTAATGTCGACACGTTTCTTTGAGCTTGTGACTTGCATAGTAAAAAAAGATGATGTTTGATGGTGATGATAAGGTTTATGATGCTAAGTATGGTTTTTGTACTTTCCAGTCTTGAAGGCATAGCCAGAAACATCCCCATTGTTGGTTTTCTGTCTCCTAGAAGAACCAATTGGATAACAACTGGGACATCTCCTGGTGATGTGCAGCCTTTCTTGAACTACACTAGAAGGAAGTTGAGTAGTTCCTTTTCCCTTGACTACGAACGTCAAGGAGATGGAGATTACACGCAGCTCGGATGTGCCCAAGCTATAGAGTCAGAGTGTTCATAAACAATATTGTAATTCTCAATGAAACCGCTTGGTTAAGCAGCGGTGGAGATTCGGTGGAACAATTTCTATCTATTAAGCTTTGGCCTTGACTCATGACTGGAGACCTCAAAAGATCGAGGTGGAAGAGGTCATCGACATTCCTGATATGGGTTTTAAGTATAAATTTCTAATCTTTGGCACATAGGGTAGAGCTCAGAAAGAGGTTGCTAATGATGATGATAAGCTGAAGGCGAGAAAGCCAAAAAGTACTATGAAGATGAATCCTAAATCTTTTGATCCTATTGTATTTTAGGGAGAAGGTCGCAGTGACGAGCCTAGCAAAAAAAGGTCAAGACCAAAACTAGGTCCAATCTTTCTAGGGGATGAAGCCTTACCTACCGATGTATCTTGGAAAAGGAAATCTCTACTTACTGTTAGCAGTTCCAATGATGTGTGGTTTCAAAATCTGACCTCCAACGAACGTTTTAATGAGAGCTTAATTCCTCCTACCTCTAGCATGGATGAGAAGAACCATATCAATCTGAGATGTTTAGTCAAGCACATTGTGAGCAGTGCAAGCTCCTTTCCTCATAAGCAGAACGACGCTGAAGCCTGTGGTTGAGCTACTACCAAGATGAATCCTAAATCTTGTGAGAAGGTGGCAGTGATGAGCCTGGAGAAAAAAAGCTCAAGACCACAATTGGGTCAAATATTTTCAGGGATGAAGCCTTAACTACCGCTGCATCTTGGAAAAGGAAATATCTTCTTGCTGATGTGTGATTTCAAAATCTGACCTCGGGCCTACCATGAGAGCGTAATTCCTTCTACCTCTAGCATGGATGCGAAGAATCATATCATTTTGAGACATTTAGTGGAGCACGTTGTGAGCAATGCAAGCTCCTTTCCTCGTAAGAAGAACAATGCCGAAGCACGTTTTCATCAGAACGTGGGTGAGTGGGTCGTTGATGACCACCACGACGCCCAAGTACGATGTCTTGGAAGACACCGCCGCACGCGGCACCAGCACCCTTGTTGGGTTTGAATACCTCATCACGTTTGTGCCGGTGTAGCCTGCGTCTCACCACCCGCGCCCAAGGTGTGGCAGTCAAGATTGGCATTAGGACAAGTGTGTTGGCCATGGAGAGTGTAGGGTGTGTGTGCGCTCGCTTGGTAGTGTGCCTAGCATTGGAAAGGTAACACGAGAGCGGCTAGAAGGTGGCGGCCAAAAAGCAGTGATGCCACAATGACAGGGCTTGCAACACTCACGACAGGCTCGACGAAATGTGTAAGAGTGATAGTTTCATATCCCATCCATGTTAGAGAAGAGATGTCCCGTCAGTTTGCTATGACAGCACGTACTAAGTGACCATGTGGAATGGTATGGCCCTAGATGACACAACTTAAAAGGTTTATGAATCCACAAATGCACTTTCGTAGTTTGTAGACCTATGCGACATCTTCTCTCACAAGTTTATGGACCTCTGGTGCATTTTACTCATTTATTGAAAGGTGTCATTATACTCTCTCTATCCTGAAATATAAAGGATTATGGCTGTACTCCTGGACAAATACAGATTCTATGTATGCACCTGAACAATTACTTGTCTAGGTGCATAGCTAGGATCCTTGTATTTTAGGGACCTGAACGAGTACTTGTCTAGGTGCATAGCCAGGACTAATTTACGATACGAATTTATTAAGCCTAATTAGTTCATGATTAGACAATATAATGCTACAGTAATAATTTGATAATTATGTACTAATTATATGTTAATTAGTCTTGTTAGGTTCGTCTTGCGGAGTAGATATGACTTATGTAATTAGTTTTATAATTAATTTATATTTAATACTATTAATTATCACTTATTTGAGGGACTAAACTTTAGTCTAGGATCCAAACACAGCCTCAACTTGTTGCACACCCTTCCCGAGCTCGCGGTGCTTTCTGTCGAGGCAAGCCTGCATAGAAGCTTGCTGCAGGGACTCCAGCGTCTGGCCCCTCTTTACACTGCATTGACTTACAGTACAATCATATGAGATTTATCATGTAAGACAAAACTGCCTTGTCGAATAAGAAATGTTGATGAGAATGAGATATGCGCGCATTGTTCAGTTCTCTCCATACTTTACTGAATATATGCATACTTACATACTAACATAAATATGACAAAGGGTCAATGTGGGAAGGACGACTTATGAGCGAGCCTTTGCATGCTAAAAGGATAATCAAATTCATCTCTCTAATGAAGTTACGCAAGTTGAAGGCTTGGTGTCTGTGGTAGATAAAATCGGACTGAAATCTGGATACATGACGATAAACCGTCCATTTAGTTAGATATGTGACCTTCGAAGAGCTAATATGTACAGCCCGGTTTTGCTTTTCCGTGTTTCACCGTGTAATGTTCAAGATGGATCTTTTAAAAGATCTCCAATCCTCGCCGATAATGTGTGTGTGGCATTTTACATTCAATATAGATCAGTTACACGAAAAATTCCTACATGACCTACTATCCTTGCTGAATAATGTGTTGTTGTCAAACAATCAAGATGAGATCTAACTGTAAACGCTAGTTAAAGAGTATGCCTTGATGGAATTTAGGGGCTTGGCCCATTAAAGCCCATGAAGAAATTCCTAAATTTCTAAATAAATCTCAAAGGCCCATATGTGCATGAGGAAGTGGTGGACGGGTGCAACCTTTAGTCCCACATTGCTAGTTGAGAGGAGGGATGACCAACTTAAATATGGAAGTTGTCTCCACTCCTCCAAGCTATGTGTGTGGGGAGAGAAGGGAAGCTCCACACGCGCGGGCTCGCTCGCCTCGCCTCGCCGGGGCGGGGCGAAGGGCGCGGGCGCACGACGTCTACGTGAATGGTCCGCCGAAATCCGGCCCCTCGCCTTGCAGGGGCGCGGTTTTCGCTTCCCTATATAATCGACCCATCAGCTTCTGCCAAAATACATCTAATCGAGCTAGGGTTTCTGCCTTGTCTCGCTGCTACGCCGCCGCTCTAGTCCTACTCCATCCCGATCGCCGGCGTGCACCGGCGAACGGGAGAGCAGGTCTCCGGAACCCTTCGTCCTTGTGATCCTGCACCGGGAGAGGGCGAATAAGGTTTTTGGGAAGCGCTCCGCGCGACTGCTCCAAATCTTCGCCACGGCTCGTCTTCCGCCAAGGTCCGGCGCTGTACGAGCTCATCGTCTGCAGCGCCGATTGTTGCGCTCCGTCTACAACGTGAACGTCGCTCCTTCAACACTCGTCACCACGGCTGCGCCAGCGCATCCACTGTACGTACGCCGTGTTCAGATCTATTTCTACATCATGTTTTATGAGTTAATCATGATGATCTTGATGGTTACTAGTATAATAGAGTGTTGCATGCTACATTTAGTTCGTGCCATGATTAATACTGTTCGGATTGTGATCAATATATTGTCTAAATTTCCAACAATCCAAAAACCTTATTATAGGCAATCTGTTGATATGAGGACTGGTTTTGTCGATGCGATGAAGCCTGATAAGTTCAATGGTGTGAATTTTAAGAGGTGGATGGCTAAGATCCGTCTTTGGTTTACCGCTATGAACATCTAGGACGCAAGGTTGGGCAAACCTGAGGGTGAACTAAATGCTGAAGAGCAGCAAAAGTTTACCAATGCCAACAACCTTTTCGTGGGATGTCTCGTAAGCGTTATATCTGATCGCCTGGTCGATGCCTACCTAGACATGCCAGATGCGAAGGTGTTGTGGGATGCTCTGTCTACGAGATATGATGCAGCAGATGCAGACAGTGAACTATACCTCATGGAAAGTTTCCATGACTACAGGATGGTGAATAACCGTTCTGTAGTAGAACAAGCGCATGAGGTTCAGTGCATTGTCAGGGATCTTGAACTCGCTAAGTGTGTTCTTCCGGACAAGTTTGTGGCTGGGTGCATGATTGCAAAGTAGCCCCCTTCGTGGAGGAACTTCGCCACTGCTCTGAAGCATAAGAGACAGGAGATACCGGTTGACAACCTGATAGCGTCTCTTGATGTTGAGGAGAAAGCTCGGAAGAAGGATACTACTGAGAAGGGAGATCAAGGTCAGTCTAGTGCCAATCTGGTTCAGAACAAGTTCCCACGTAAGAACTTTGGCAAGAACAAAGGGAACAACAACAACAAGGTTGTTAAGACCACTACCTTTAAGAAGAAGAATAACAAGGTGAACAAGGCTGAGTTGAGCTGCTTCACTTGTGGTGATGTTGGGCACTTCGCCAAGGAGTGTCCACAGCGTGCAGACCGTAAGAGCAAGCAGTCTGATGGCTCAAAGGATGTCAACATGGTGACCGCAGGCAACACTGGAGATAGGTACGGTAATCTACCTACTGTTCTTTCAGTATTTCTTTCCACGAGTTGGTGGCTAGATACGGGTGCTAATGTTCATGTGTGTGTTGATATCACTTTGTTTTCTTCTTACCAGGACGTCCAAGATTCCTCCATGCTGATGGGGAATGGGTCACCTGCTGCGTTTCGTGGCATTGGTATGGTGGATCTGAAGTTTACTTCGGGAAAGATCGTGCGACTGAGGAACGTGCAGCATGTCCCTACTATCAACAAGAATCTTGTGAGCGGGTCGGTCCTTTGTAAGGACGGGTTTAAGGTAGTTTTAGAGTCCAATAAATTAGTCGTGTTGAAACATGGACAATTCATTGGTAAAGGTTATGCTTGCGGAGGCTTGTTCCGATTTTCCCTTTCAGAGTTTTGTAATAAGTCGGTGAACCATATTTGTGGCGACGTTAGTAATGATGCGAGTGTTTGGCATTCATGTTTATGTCATATTAATTTTGGTTTGATGTCTCGACTTTCCAGTCTATGTTTCATTCCGAACTTCACCATTGCCAAAGGTTATAAGTGCCATAGCTGTGTGCAATCGAAGCAACCTCGGAAGCCTCATAAAGCGGCCGAGGAGAGACACTTGGCACCTCTAGAACTCATACATTCTGATCTGTGCGAGATGAATGGTGTGTTGACAAAAGGTGGAAAGAGATATTTCATGACATTGATTGATGATGCGACTAGATTTTGCTATGTTTATTTGTTGCACACTAAGGATGAAGCGTTAGACTACTTTAAAATTTATAAGGCCGAAGTTGAGAACCAACTTGAGAAACAGATCAAACGTCTAAGGTCTGATCGTGGTGGCGAGTATTTTCCTAAGATCTTTGATGAGTTCTGTGAGGAACATGGTATTATTCATGAGAGGACGCCTCCCTATTCGCCCGAGTCAAACGGGATTGCCGAGAGGAAAAACCGCACGTTGACTGACTTGGTTAATTCCATGTTGGACACTGCTGGTTTATCTATGGCATGGTGGGGGGAGGTTGTATTGACTTCATGTCATATCCTGAATAGAGTTCCGAACAAGAATAAAGATCAAACTCCATATGAGATGTGGAGCGGGAAGAAACCATCACTGTCGTACTTGCGCACCTGGGGATGTTTGGCAAAAGTCAATGTACCTATTCCAAAGAAGCGCAAGTTGGGACCTAAGACAGTGGATTGTGTCCTTCTAGGATATGCACAGAGAAGCATTGCTTATAGATTTTTAGGAGTTAAATCTGAGATACCTGATATGCATGTTGATACTATTATGGAATCTCGTGATGCAACATTTTTGAGAACATATTTCCATTAAAAGATATGCATAGCATTTCTAGATTTTCTACTGAGATAATACCTGAACCTCCTGTACATGTTGAGACTTATGTGCGATCTGATTAGCTTGAACATGAGAATGTCCTAGAGAAGGATGACAGTGAAGCTCCTAGAAGGAGTAAGAGACAGAGGGTTGCAAAATCCTTTGGTGATGATTTCACTGTGTACCTTGTGGACGACACACCCACATCTATCCATGAGGCATATGCATCTCCAGATGCAGATGATTGGAAAGAAGCAGTCCGTAGTGAGATGGACTCGATTCTCTAATGGAACGTGGGAGCTCTCTGAACGACCCTATGGTTGCAAACCGGTGGGTTGTAAATGGGTGTTCAAGAAGAAGCTTAGGCCTGATGGTACTATTGAGAAGTACAAGGCTCGGCTTGTGGCAAAAGGCTACACACAGAAGGAAGGCGAAGATTTCTTTGATACTTATTCACCTGTTGCAAGAATGATCACCATTCGAGCCTTACTTTCGTTGGCTGCCTCATATGGTCTTATCATTCATCAGATGGATGTAAAGACAGCTTTCCTGAATGGAGAGTTGGATGAGATCTACATGGATCAGCCTGACGGATTTGTAGTGAAGGGTCATGAGAACAAGGTGTGTAAGTTGCTGAAATCTTTGTATGGCCTGAAACAAGCACCTAAGCAATGGCATGAGAAGATTGACAGAACATTAACTTCTGCGGGCTTTGTCATTAATGAGGCTGATAGATGTGTGTACTATCGCCATGGTGGGGGTCAAAGTGTTATATTGTGCTTGTATGTGGATGACATACTAATTTTTGTCACACACATTGATGTGATCAATGAGGTCAAGTCTTTTCTATCAAAGAGTTTTGATATGAAAGATCTGGGGGTAGCTGATGTTATTCTGAACATTAAGCTCATTAAGCATGAGAATGGGATCACTCTTTCTCAATCCCATTATGTAGAGAAGGTTTTGAGTCGGTTTGGCTATTTGGACAGCAAACCGGCTCCAACACCCTATGACCCCAGTGTGATACTCAGAAAGAACAAGAAAATTGCTAAAGACCAATTGAGATACTCTCAGATCATTGGTTCACTCATGTACTTAGCTGGCGCAACGAGGCCTGACATCTCTTATGCTGTGAGCAAATTGAGCATGTTCATGTCAAACCCGGGTTCTGATCATTGGCATGCACTTGAAAGGGTTATGCGCTACTTAGTGGGGACTATGAGTTATGCGATACATTATTCCGGGCATCCTGCCGTGCTAGAGGGATATAGTGATTCGAATTGGATTTCGGATGCTGATGAGTTGTACGCTACGAGTGGGTATGTGTTTACCCTTGGAGGTGGTGCTATATCATGGTGGTCTTGCAAACAGACCATTTTGACGAGGTCAACCATGGAAGCAGAGCTTACTGCCTTGGACACAGCCATTGTTGAGGCAGAATGGTTGCGTGAGCTCTTGATGGACTTGCCAATGGTTGAAAAACCGATACTGGCTATCCTTATGAACTGTGACAATCAGACTGTGATAGTCAAAGTAAACAATGCTAAGGATAATGTGAAGTCATCAAGACACGTCAAGAGACGACTGAAGTCTGTCAGGAAATTGAGGAACTCCGGAGTAATAAGTGTGACTTATATTCAAACAGATAAAAACCTGGCAGATCCTTTTACCAAAGGGCTATCACGAAACGTGATAGAAAGTGCATCAAGGGAGATGGGTTTGAGACCCGTTTAAGTTGCCGAAGTGGTAACCCAACCTATGTGATCGGAGATACCGTGAATTAGGACCTGGGAAGAACGAGCTGTCGGTTGACTGAGGAGAGTAACCTTTTTTTAAACCCTCTCTAAGTGAAGATGCAATACTCTCAGATGCTGTATGGCAGGATAGCTTTATGCTTTAATGTGATTCTGTTGGCTTGGTTAAGCAAAGATGTCATCCTACAGGACATTCTTGAAAGAACACACCTATATGAGCCTGACTGTATAACGTCGCAGTCTATGAGATTTGGGTGATCTCTAGTAAACTCATGAAGAGACCAGGGAGTACGACGTATATGCTCCACCCGCGGGGTAGGCTACTGGCAGCCACGTACTGGTTCTGACTTTAAGTGAAACTTGTTCGCACAAAACTTGCAATTCAAGGCCTAGTCCATTGTCAAGTTGTGGATGAGTGTAGCTTGAAGCTCTAGGCGAGAGTTCAACTTAACAGTCCTTGCTGAAACAACGGTATATAAACAGTAGTGAGAGACAGGAAAAATCTCGGATGAGTATTTGAGATCGTGTGGGGGATTGATGGAATTTAGGGGCTTGGCCCATTAAAGCCCATGAAGAAATTCCTAAATTCCAAAATAAATCTCAAAGGCCCATATGTGCATGAGGAAGTGGTGGATGGGTGCAACCTTTAGTCCCACATTGCTAGTTGAGAGGAGGGATGACCAACTTAAATATGGAAGTTGTCTCCACTCCTCCAAGCTATGTGTGTGGGGAGAGAAGGGAAGCTCCACACGCGCGCGCTCTCTCGCCTCGCCTCGCCTCGCCGGGCCGAGGCGGGGCTGTTGGCGGTCGTTACAACCCAAATTCGACCACCAATACTCGGGAATAAGTGAGAGTCTATGTAACATTCCATGTACTTAGGTTTTATTTCTAATGGAGTTCCACGAGTTTTGGTGAGTGTCGCTTGTGCAGGTACAACAACGAGAAATGTGTGCTATAGGGGTCGGAAATGACCGATTCGGCCGAACGACACGATTCGGCCGGTTACCCCCCTTAGCCGTGCAAGGCACCGGGAGTCGTCCACGTCAGCGCCAACTCATCCCGGGCTTCCGCCACATCACCATGGACCAAACTCAACCTGACAAAGACCCTGAAGTCAACCAGAAGGCCTCCGGCCCAGCCAAGGGCGTGAACCGACCTGCCAACCAACCCCAGGAGCTGGCCCAGCACGTGTGCAAGCTCAAGGCGGTGCAGCACTGGGCCGAGCCCAGTTCGGGCGAACACGTGGGTTCGGCCGATCCAGGGAACCGCCTCCAGGGTGCAATCCTGGCGTTTGGCTGCTGAGGCGGTGCATCCCTCGTTTTGGCCGAACCGGGGAGTTCGGCCGAACCGGGATTTTCGCCCGAACGGCTCGGCACCGACCTCCAGTTGCTTGGCCGCTGCTCCACTTCTCTACCGACCCTGGCCATTATAAATAGAGGCCGGTTTCACCTGCACAAGACACACAACACAAGAGAAGAAGAAGAGTAGGCGTCGCTAGGTTCTGCCACTCAGTAGAAATAGGGAGAGAGGAGAGGTGAGCGTCCCGGAGAGGAGCCGGAGTGTCGGCCCCTCTTCCCGCTGTACCTCTACGGATGCGGCTCTGCTTCGAGTGACATCCGGGTCATGTCTGGTAACTCTTGTATCTCTCTCTGATTAATTGAGCATTCAGTTCTTACATTTATATACTTGTCTCGTTCTTCGTTCAATTCTTAGTTGATTGGTATAACTGTATACTGGTTGCTTAGCTTGGGTGCTTATCTTGCTATAGGAGATAAGTAGTTATTGACTAGTGTAGGAGTGGTTCCTAGACTTGCCAGTAACCTTAGTTTCTGCCCGTCGCAACGAAGGTGGTAGCCGTAAGGTGGTGACAGCCCTTTCGGTCTTCGTAGTCCATCACGTTAGTTCCGGTGTCCTAGGACCCAAGGTTTAGGGTAACCGGCACCCCTTCTCATCCCTTTCTGTGTGTCGGAGGCTCTGTAGTCCCGAAGCAAGTATCTATCTGTATCTTCTGCTCTGCTCAGTCAATCGGTAGAATACCCTTACCAGACTTGTACCCTCTCTACCCTCCTACCACTCCTCTTCTCTCTTTGTTGTTGTCATCCACCTCATCCATACCATTCACTCCATTCCATCTACCTAGGACAACTTAGTTTAGAATCAGTCCACTTCTCGTTCTCCGTGGAAATCGATACCTTGGAATACTCCCGGGTAAAAGCTACATCGGTATCCGTCCGCTTGCGGATTTATCTGTAGGCCGTAAGGAGTGCCAACAAGCTTTCTGGCGCCGTTGCCGGGGAACGGTAGCTGTTCTGATTCCGAACCCAAGTTCTCTGTGTATCCCACCACGATCCACCATCCATATGGATCCCACTCTTACCTTACGCCAACACTCGGCTCCAACAGGCGATTGTTTGGAGCCACCACCATCATCACATCCCATATCCACACCCGGCTATGAGCTACGTCCCGGCTTCATAGCCATGGTTCGTGAGCAATCATTCTCGGGAACGAAGGTCGAGAGTCCATACGCGCATTTGCGCGAGTTTGAGCAATTCTGCTCATGCCTGGCCATTGCGGGCATGACACAAGAGACACTCAAATGGAAGCTATTCCCGTTTTCACTAGCGGGAGGAGCAAAGAAATGGTACTCTCTGGCTGTCAGTTCTATGGACGGGAGCTAGGAAGTTCTCAAGGAAAAATTCTGCCTAAACTTCTTCCCAGTCTCCAAGGTAGTCAGTCTCCGAGCGGAAATCATTAACTTTAAGCAATTAAAGGGAGAATCGTTAGGAGCTGCCTGGGCTCGTTTCAAGCAAATACTGGCCTCAGGACTGGACCTAAGCCTACCAGAACCTGTTGTTTTACAATAGTTCAGCCTTGGCCTCTGTCCCGTAGCCACCACTTTCTTGGACTCTGCTTCTGGAGGGTCGTTCTTTCATTTGGTCCCTAGTGAAGCGAGGGTAGTCCTGGACCGTATCCTAGACAACACCCCCTACAATGCAATCTATGATGAACTCCCCGATAAAGAAGAGAAGTAGCCTGAACCTAAAAAGCCAATACCAGTCCAATCCAAATCCATTAGCTCGTCCAGTCCATCAGAACCTGAAGCTCATTTCGAACCACAACCATATCCTAGCCCAGACTACTATGATTCACTCTATACCACTCCCTATGATTTTGACGATGATATATTCGATGACATCGAGAGTGTAACAAGTTTCCCTCGAGAACACCGTGTAGAGCCCATAGATCAAGCCCCCGACAAGGAAGAACTCGAATACCAGAGAGAATACCTTGGACGTCTCTCTGCTATCATGAGTCGGGAGTGGCTAGAAGAGGCCGAAGCCTCAACCGAGGTCGTCAAGATGCCTAGAAAGATTCAAAGGATATACTGTGAGGTCCTGGGTAAAGACAAAGAAATTGGGTATGACCCGAGCCTCGGGATCAACATAATCTCTAGCTCGTTGGTGCACGACCAACTCCCTAGTGTACCTTGGTCATTTTCTCAAAAACGACTAAAATTCACTTCAGGAAGAATCCTGGATTGTTTGGGGATCTTGCGGGTCACACCCGTTAAGATTAACGACCCTGAACTCTTCATGGATTTCCATATCTTTGACCTACCCAGCGACACCACACATCCCATCTTCATAGGTAGACCAATCCAGAAGATATTGGAAACGGCACCAACAAATCAGCTAGTAGAGCTCAGGATCGGCAAAGAACTCATCCCTGTCTCCTATTCTTAATCCTTGAACACCCCATTAGAGGCAGACCCCGATCCTGACCCATTAGAGGAAGTTAGGTCAGCTCACCTATTAGACCTAGAGCAGCCTATTCCAGAAGAAGATATCCCGTTTTTCTCGGAAGAAGAGGAAACACATCCTCCGATTGAGCTTGACACAAACGAAACTCCAAAACCATCCCCAATAGAGCTCAAACCACTTCCACCTGGACTTAGGTATGCTTTCCTCTTTGGAGATAAGCAAACTCCAGTGATCATCAGTGATAAGCTCTCCGAACTAGAAACCCAACAACTCATCACTGTCATGGAGAAGAATCGATCGGTCTTAGGATATTGTCTCCAAGACCTGAAAGGGATTAGCCCAAATCTCTGTACTCATCGCATCCCGATCGATTCTGAAGCAATGCCGTCTCGGGAACCTCAAAGACGGCTGAACAATGCCATGAGAGAGGTCGTGAAAAAAGAAGTTCTCAAGCTCCTTCATGCTGGGATCATCTACCCAGTTCCCAATAGCGAGTGGGTTAGTCCCGTCCAAGTCGTTCCAAAGAAGGGAGGAATGACGGTAGTGCGCAATGACAAGAATGAGCTCATTCCTCAGCGCACTGTTACCGGGTGGCGTATGTGCATAGATTATCGTAAACTCAACAAAGCCACCAAGAAAGACCATTTCCCTCTTCCGTTCATAGACGAGATGCTTGAACGGCTAGCCAAACACTCCTTCTTCCGTTTCCTTGATGGTTACTCTGGATATCACCAAATCCCAATCCATCCTGAAGACCAGAGTAAAACCATGTTCACATGCCCTTATGGGATGTATGCCTATCGGCGTATGTCCTTTGGGTTGTGTAACGCACCTGCCTCTTTCCAACGTTGCATGATGTCCATCTTCTCTGACATGATTGAGGAGATTATGGAAGTGTTCATGGACGATTTCTCAGTTTATGGAAGGACCTTCACCGAGTGTCTGAAAAATCTGGACAAGGTCCTCCAGAGGTGTAGAGAGAAGCACCTCATTTTGAACTGGGAAAAGTGCCATTTTATGGTGCGAGAGGGTATTGTCTTAGGACATCGGGTGTCGGAACGTGGAATCGAGGTAGACAAGGCAAAAATAGAAGTGATTGAGCAACTTCCACCTCCCACAAACGTTAAGGAAATCCGAAGCTTCCTTGGTCATGCCGGATTCTATAGGCGCTTCATCAAAAACTTTTCCCAGATATCTCGGCCCTTGACCAATCTTTTAGCCAAAGATGCCCCCTTCATTTTCAATGAGGAGTGTTACGCCGCTTTTCACACCCTCAAGAAGGCACTCATTTCCGCTCCCATTATCCAGCCTCCCGACTGGAGCATCCCATTTGAAATCATGTGTGATGCGAGCGACTATGCCGTAGGAGCTGTGCTGGGCCAAACTAAGGACAGGAAGCACTATGCTATCTCATACGCTAGCAAAATGCTCACTGGCCCTCAGCTCAACTACGCGACCACGGAAAAGGAACTCTTAGCGGTCGTATTTGCTATAGACAAATTCCGGTCCTACCTAGTCGGGGCTAAGGTCATAGTCTATTGAGATCACGCTGCTCTGAAGTACCTTCTGACCAAGAAGGATGCAAAGCCGAGACTCATCCGCTGGGATCTGCTACTCCAGGAGTTCGACATCGAGATAAGAGATAAGAAGGGAGTAGAGAACTCAGTGGCTGACCACCTGTCTCGAATGGAAGTACCATCTGATCTTCCGATCGACGATTACTTGCGGGATGACACGCTCCTTAAGGTCACCATTGGCGATCCGTGGTACGCTAACATAGTAAACTTCATGGTCACGGGGTATGTCCCTCCTGGAGAAAATAAGAAGAGATTAGCTTATGAGAGCCGACTCCATCTCTGGGACGACCCGTACCTCTTCCGGATATGTAGTGACGGACTCCTCAGAAGGTGCATCCCTGCACATGAGGCATATAAAATCCTAGAGAGGTGCCACGCAGCTCCGTACGGAGGACACTACGGTGCATTCCGGACCAATGCTAAAGTCTGGCAGAGCGGATTTTATTGGCCCAGCATGTACGAAGATGCAAGAGCATTCGTCATGCGATGCCCCCGTTGTCAGAAACACGGAAACATTAACACTAGAGACGCGATGCCACTCACTAGCAATCTCCAAGTAGAAATTTTCGATGTTTGGGGAGTGGACTTCATGGGTTCCTTCCCAATTTCCGAGGGTTGCCAGTTCATCCTAGTGGCAGTAGACTATGTCTCTAAGTGGGTGGAAGCTCTACCTTGTGTAGCCACCGATTCTAGGAATACGAGACGAATGTTTCATGAGTACATCTTTCCGCGTTTCGGCGTTCCTAGGATAGTCATTAGTGATGGCGGATCCCATTTCATCGATTCAGCCTTCCGTAAGTATCTTTCAAGTCTGGGGGTGCAGCATAATGTTGCTACACCCTATCACCCTCAGACTAGCGGTCAAGCAGAAACATCAAACAAACAAATCAAAAATATTCTGCAGAAGACCGTAAATGAGATGGGTAGGCAATGGAAGGATAAACTCCCGGATGCACTCTGGGCATATCGTACGGCCTATAAGACGCCCATAGGCATGACCCCATATCAGCTAGTATATGGCAAGACCTGCCACTTACCAGTAGAGATGGAGTTCAAAGCTCACTGGGCCATTAGGAAGTGGGGTATGAACCTTCCAGCTGCCGGCCTTAAGAGGAAGATCCAATTGGCTGAATTAGATGAAATGAGGGAACGAGCTTACCACAGCTCCCGGCTATATAAGGAACGGACCAAGAGATGGCATGATAAGAGAATCAAGGTCAAGACTTTCAAGCCGGGAGATAAGGTCCTCGTTTTCAACTCCCGTGTCAAACTTTTCGGTCACGGGAAGTTGAGGAGCAAGTGGGACGGCCCATTCACAGTAATCAATGCTGCATCTCATGGGGCCGTCACTTTGCAAAGCGAGGAAGGAAACACCTTTAAGGTCAACGGACAGCGGTTGAAGGTTTTCCTGGAACCAGAACCTCCGCCACTCGACGAATTAGATGTCGTCGAGTTCATAGAACTCTGAACCCCGTCCGTCTTTATATAGAGCACTGTTTAGTTCAGTTTAGTTTGGTGTGTTAGTTAATTGTGTGATTCATTTATTTTCCTTAGATTCATGATTAGGGTGCTCTGAATTTTCCCTTCCAATCATTTGTTCCAAATTTTAGTTCGAAGAATAAATAAAATTAGAGTTGAATGCAAAAAGAATAAAAGTGTCGCTCTGGTTGGTGCATTTTAACAAACCAGAGATTGCCCTATTTAACGAAAAGATACATGAGTACAGGCATGACACAGTGGAGGAACAGGACGAGATCGAGCAGGCCGACCAGCTGACTCAGTACCTTTCAAGGTTGAATCCCTACCAGTGAAGAGTCCAAGCTTGGGGGAGCCCCCCCATCAGGTACGTTCCGAATTACTCAGCACTTTGGTCATTCAATTGAAAATACTTCCCTTGAATAAAATTAACTCTCAACCATGCATGGAATGAATCATATGCCTCTCACTTTGGAAATGATGAATGGTTGCTCTGTCATTAATTTTGCTAGTACTTTGTTGCAACTAGTTGCTTGACTATGCTTGAGTTATTTGGCATGAGTAGAAATGAACCTGAAAACCTTGTGGGAGCATATGCCTTATTCCAAGTCTAGGTTGTTGTGGGGATTGATATAGTGATACTTTGGTTGAATTCTATTTCTGCTCTTAGTATGGTGAAAATCTCGGATGTTGCTTCAAACTTTGTCAAACATTCCTACTAGAGCCATATGATAGGATTAGTTTCAAACTTTCTACTCATATGCTGCTTATTATCTTAATGAGCTTTGTCAAATTGTTGTGACCTTTGAGTGAAGCTTTCATATTCTTAGAGATCGAGATCCACGTACACACACCACCTCTCACTTGCAATTCCTACACTGGGAGTTAGCAAACATTTTCCATCATCCATCCACAAAAATAAAATGCTTCAGGTTCCATGATTTCCCTCTCCAAATATTCTTGATAGAGACATGGGCTATGTAAAAAGAAAAGCATGCCAAAGAAGCATGGCAAAAATAAAAAGAAAAATAAAAGCATAGCAAAAAGAAAGAAAAAAAAGAGAAAAGCATGTCAAGTGGCTTGGCAAAAATATGAGAATAAAAGATAGCCCATGTTCTCAAAAATAAATCAAGGAGAGGGAGATTCATCCCAAGGAGCTCCACCATATTCCATTCCACCATATTCCATCCCACCATATTCCACTCCATATACCCCACACACTTGCACTTCTCGATCTTAAGGTATGATTTGTTTCCTCAGAGATCCGGTCTTTGACTTAGCAAAATATAAGATGCTTGTATGCCTTCATTCTTTGTCCCTGAGCCACACAAAAAGCCAAATTAGATGTTAGGATGAAAAGAAGGCAAAGCCTTTGGTAAGGATTCAAATACACTTGAGCGATTGAGTGAGCCAATGAGGAACAATTTATCTTTTCACAAAAGGGTGAAAACTCCGAGATAGGATCCTGAAAAGAGTAGAGTGGAATAAAACTAAGTTAAATTGTTCATCCTTTCAACCGCCCAAGATAAGGAGATTGCTATAAGCCCCATAGGTAAAATGGTGAATTAATACCTTGCTAATAATTCAAGTAAATTTGAGTACTAGTTGTTTATAAAGTTACCTGCAAGAGAAATGACATTATAGCAACTCCAGATCCACTGAGCCTAAGTTTTTATCTTTCCTCGAGGACGAGCAAAGAGCCAAGCTTGGGGGAGCTTGTTGGCGGTCGTTACAACCCAAATTCGACCACCAATACTAGGGAATAAATGAGAGTCTATGCAACATTCCATGTACTTATGTTTTATTTCTAATGGAGTTCCACGAGTTTTGGTGAGTGTCGCTTGTGTAGGTACAACAACGAGAAATGTGTGCTATAGGGGTCGGAAATGACTGATTCAGCCGAACGACACGATTCGGCCGGTTACCCCCCTTAGCCGTGCAAGCCACCGGGAGTCGTCCACGTTAGCGCCAACTCATCCCGGGCTTCCGCCACATCACCCTGGGCCCAAACTCAACCTGACAAAGACCCCGAAGTTAACCAAAAGGCCTCCGGCCCAGCCCAGGGCATGAACCGACCTGCCGACCGACCCCAGGAGCTGGCCCAGCACGTGTGCAAGCTCAAGGCGGTGCAGCACTGGGCCGAGCCTAGTTCGGGCGAACACATGGGTTTGGCTGAACCAGGGAACCGCCTCCAGGGTGCAATCCTGGCCTTTGGCTGCTGAGGCGGTGCATCCCTCGGTTCGGCCGAACCGGGGAGTTCGGCCGAACCGAGATTTTCGCCCGAACGGCTCGGCACCGACCTCCAGTTGCTTGGCCGCTGCTCCACTTCTCCACCGACCCTGGCCATTATAAATAGAGGCCGGTTTCACCTGCACAATACACACAACACAAGAGAAGAAGAAGAGTAGGCGTCGCTAGGTTCTGCCACTCAGTAGAAATAGGGAGAGAGGAGATGTGAGCGTCCCGGAGAGGAGCCGGAGTGTCGGCCCCTCTTCCCGCTGTACCTCTACGGATGCGGCTCTGCTTCGAGTGACATCCGGGTCATGTCTGGTAATTCTTGTATTTCTCTCTGATTAATTGAGCATTCAGTTCTTACATTTATATACTTGTCTCATTCTTCGTTCAATGCTTAGTTGATTGGTATAACTGTATACTGGTTGCTTAGCTTGGGTGCTTATCTTGCTATAGGAGATAAGTAGTTATTGACTAGTGTAGGAGTGGTTCCTAGACTTGCCAGTAACCTTAGTTTCTGCCCTCGCAACGGAGGTGGTAGCCGTAAGGTGGTGACAGCCCTTTCGGTCTTCGTAGTCCATCACGTTAGTTCCGGTGTCCTAGGACCCAAGGTTCAGGGTAACCGGCACCCCTTCTCATCCCTTTCGGTGTGTCGGAGGCTCTGTAGTCCCGAAGCAAGTATCTATTTGTATCTTCTGCTCTGCTCAGTCAATCGGTAGAATACCCTTACCAGACCTGTACCCTCTCTACCCTCCTACCACTCCTCTTCTCTCTTTGTTGTTGTCATCCACCTCATCCATACCATTCACTCCATTCCATCTACCTAGGACAACTTAGTTTAGAATCAGTCCACTTCTCGTTCTCCGTGGAAATCGATACCTTGGAATACTCCCGGGTGAAAGCTACATCGGTATCCGTCCGCTTGCGGATTTATCTGTAGGCCGTAAGGAGTGCCAACAGGGGCGAAGGGCGCGGGCGCACGACGTCTGCGTGAATGGTCCGCCGAAATCCGGCCCCTCGCCTTGCAGGGGCGCGGTTTCCTTTTGCTGTTTTAATTTTTTGGTTTCCTTGGCTATTAAGTCGGTGAGATATACGGAGTCCTTATCGGTTTAGAGATCGTGGGCTACCGCTTCCCTATATAATCGACCCGTCAGCTTCTGCCAAAATACATCTAATCGAGCTAGGGTTTCTACCTTCTCTCGCTGCTACGCCGCCGCTCTAGTCCTACTCCATCCCGATCGCCGGCGTGCACCGGCGAACGGGAGAGCAGGTCTCTGAAACCCTTTGTCTTGTGATTCTGCACCGGGAGAGGGCGAATAAGGTTTTTGGGAAGCGCTCCGCGCGACTGCTCCAAATCTTCGCCACGGCTCGTCTTCCGCCAAGGTCCGGCGCTGTACGAGCTCGTCGTCTGCAGCGCCGATTGTTGCGCTCCGTCCACAACGTGAACATCGCTCCTTCAACACTCGTCACCACGGCTGCGCCAGCGCATCCACTGGTACATACGCCGTGTTCAGATCTATTTCTACATCATGTTTTTTGAGTTAATCATGATGATCTTGATGGTTACTAGTATAATAGAGTGTTGCATGCTACATTTAGTTCGTGCCATGATTAATACTGTTCGGATTTTGATCAATATATTGTCTAAATTTCCAACATGCCTAACATCTATTAAGATCTGATTTGACAAATAAGATCAACCTCCCCTCAGGTTTTCTTTACGTATTGAAGATTCTTGTTCGCAGGACCGAGAAAAGGCCCCGAAGGTCCGCTGCCCAGGGCCTGTACCATGATGTGCAGCAACGTGTTACTCTATAAGCAACCCACTACGAGAGATCTTCACATCCGCCCCCCTCATATGCCTCGGTGCACTCAAGATCCGGTGCTAATGCAACATTAGCGCCGGGTGCAAAATTGGGGTGCCCCCGAGGACCCTTTAGCACCGGTTGGTGTTACCAACCGGTGCTAAAAGTCACCTTTAGCACCGGTTGGTGTTACCAACCGGTGCTAAAGGTGCTCCCCCTTTAGCACCGGGTCATAACACCACCCGGTGCTAAAGGATGACCCTTTAGTACCAGGTCGTAACACCACCCGGTGCTAAAGGATGACCCTTTAGCACCGGGTGGTGTTACGACCTGGTGCTAAAGGCCTTTTAGCACCGCTTGGTAAATACGACCCGGTGCTAAAGGGGGTCACTACTACAGAACCCCTTATCACAAACGGTTCTGGGAGGCTATCACAAACGGTTTTCAGGGGCGTTTGTGATATGTCATTTGTGATGCCTCCAGGCATCACAAACGGTTCATGAGCCGTTTGTGATGCCTAGAGCATCATAAACGACTTTTGAATCAAACCGTTTGTGATGCCTGGAACATCACAAACGGTTTATACTATGAACCGTTTGTGATGCGGGGGGCATCACAAACGGTTTTTGAAAACTGTTTGTAATTTGTTTTTACAATTTTTCATATACAATATATACACAGCACATATACAATTCATCATGCACATATATAGCCCAAATACACATCAGAAGCGCATATATAGCACAAGCACAACTCAGGAATATTTGACAAGTTTCAAATTAATTAAGTCTAACGAATCTTACAAGTTCTAAACCGTTACAACTCTTACATCTTCATAATGTTAAACTCGCCATCTACGCTCACAACTTGTTCCAGAATGAAGCCAGCGAGTGGTTCTTGGAGTGCCAGTACCTCGGCTGCGATCATCTCGGTGGCATCTACTTCACGTTCCTGCACATACGGTGTGGAAAATAATGCAATGCATTAGCATATGGTTTCAAAAATATATTAAGAAAGCAAAAGACATGATTAGATTGCTAGATTAGTACAAACCGTTTGTTCTAAAGCGGTAAAGTCATCTCCACTGAAGCGGTGGATGTAGTCCATTACATAGAACCCGCAAAGATTGTTACCCGGTGGCTGTCTTTTAATCCACTTGGCATCCTCTACGCTGAACTTTTTGTAAAAAGGTCTATGTTGCCTCGGGTGTGCTTTACAGTACATTGCGAAAATTCTATACAACATTAAACATTAATTGTAATTGGATTGATGAAATAAAACATAATACGACTAGATAGAATGAACCAATGCAACATTAAATACGTACTTGTTTAGCACCTCAAGGAGTGGCTCGATGAGTGATCGAGGCCTTCTTCTTGAGTCGAGAACCCTTATGTTGCTGGAGAGATGGCAGATATCCAAGAGAACATAATGCTGATTGTAAACATTTCACACATGTTAACAAATAGATAAATGATTCGTTAGTGTATAGATGCATGTAACTAGGAACACACTTATGAGCAATTGTACGGTAGAAGTATGTGATCATTCTTTCTCAGGGCGCAAAAAGCAGTGAACAAATAACGGCCGGTGTCAGGGTTTCCCAACACCTTTTCATTTATAGCAACCAGGTCCAAGAAGGCTACACCTTGAATCCCTCGCTGTCTAAAAGTTTGGGTCTCCATCCTACAGAAAGAAAGATCAAGTTATAAGTTCACATTGCTTCATCAAAAACAACAGAAGAGATTTAGTTACAATACTTACAAGCACCAAAGGAACAGGATCTTGACATCGAGGGAATCTTGTTGGTAGAAATCGTATAGAGCACAGAATTCAATCCACAATATGGTATGATCATTTTTGTCGTCCTTCTTGCCGAAATATTCGATTGGGTATCTGACCCCAAACATCTCTGAACCCCCTTGAGATTTG
Source organism: Echinochloa phyllopogon (assembly GCA_033239725.1). Taxonomy (NCBI): domain Eukaryota; kingdom Viridiplantae; phylum Streptophyta; class Magnoliopsida; order Poales; family Poaceae; genus Echinochloa; species Echinochloa phyllopogon. The sequence goes on along the minus strand of BTCW01000014.1, from coordinate 29,071,438 downwards.
TACAATTGATGCAATTGCCTCAACCTCGTCAGTAGGTTATGGATATGATTTGGGCAAACTAGGTCCTTCCCCAACGCAAACTGCCATCTTATTGGTGCGAGTGGCAAATCCACGACATCGGTGTCTTCTTGCAACTTATGGAGTTCTTGTGATGACAGATTAGCTGATTCGCAAAATTGCTTCTTAAGTGCTTCCTCTCTTTCTGTAGCGGATTGTCTGAGCACTTCCTCGCTGAAGGAACACATCGACCTTTTGAACGTGATACGCTCAAAATCTGTCTTCCGAGGTTTGTTACTCCCTGTTTGTTTTACCAATGCCAACTTGGTAAAATGATCAATTGCATCTTTGGGTATCACGAAATCCTCCTTAGCAGGGAGCAGGGATGTTATGCTTCCACTCACTGGTTTTTTCTTCAAGTTTCTCTGAGGTGGGCTAGAAGCGGTTTGTCGCCGCTTCTGAGACTTCACCCGGCTTGTAGGGGTACTTGGTTCCCTAGGAGGGAAACTTGGTTCCCTAGGAGCCGGACTGGGTTGCCTAGGAGGCGGACTTGGTTGCCTTGGAGCCGGACTTGGTTGCCTAGGAGCCGGACTTGGTTCCCTAGACGGCAGACTTGGTTCTCTAGGTGCTGGCACATTGATGGCATCGTCGCCCTCTGAATCCGAATCAGAAACGCTAAAGGATATATAGCGTTTGCGCCACGCGACCATGCAACCAAGGTTATCCCTTAACCGGACCTTGTCATCCTGCCCCGCAATTTCCAACTCCACTATGCCGTACCGCTTTCTAACAACTGCATTAAGTGTGACTCTTGCAAAGCCAGCGGGTAATTCATGGCAATGCAACAACTCTCGTTCCTTTGTAGGCAGAGCCTGACCAATGGCCACCTTGGTCTTAATTAACCTCTCCATCACATATAACTTGCAAGCTCTTGGTTCCGTGATCTCATCCATAGGATATCTCATGTTGGGATCTTCTACGACGGGATGCACGTTACTCTCGCAGCTGCTATGAGGCACCATTGGGCTAGTGAGAGCTAGGGCGCCATCTTCTACTACAACAGGCAGACGCTGGCTCAATGTTTGTTGAAGCTCTTCACGCAGCTTATCATGTGAAGCCTGCATTTCGTCATGGACCTGTTGTAAAAGATGATCATAGACTGCCTATTGCTGACCTCTGGACCGAGAACGACTTCTGTACGAGCCCGAATATGACTCAAAGCCAAGGTCCCATGGAACTAATCCTGCACCTCGTGTGTGTCCAGGATGCTCTTTGTTTCCCAAGGCCCGGGTAAGTGCGTCATTCTCCCTTTCTGAAACAAAGGAACCCGAGGCGAGCTCTAAATGTACTTCCTCGATTCGAGCAACCGCTTCTTCGGCACGAGAATCCTTATGGACAAGCTTTCCATCAGGACCATATCTACACCCATGCCCTAGATCCCACATCACAGACCTTTGCTCCCAATTTGTTGTCTGCAGCACGACACCATTCCTTTCCAGCTCATCAGCATGCGCCTCCCACTTGGGTATCTTCCTTACGTACCCACGGGATCCAGTGGTATGTGGGTGTACATGTTTCTGTATGTTGAGGGTATTTTGGCTGCTAGCTAGTCGGGCCTCCTCAGATGTCTTGTATGCAACAAATTCTTGCCAGAAAGGTGCCTGATTTAGATACTCTTTCCATTCTGGAATAGTTCCTTCCTTGACATGCTTGTGTAGTACACACCTAAAATGCTTAAACCGATGACCCATTATTTGCAAGGCCTTTTTCTTCACTAATTCCTCCGTACCACAAGGGAAGGTGAATTTCTCAGAAACCTTCTCCCAACATAACTCCTTGATATGATCCGGAACTACCCAAGTTGGATCCTTACCAATCCAGGTCCTCCATTTGATGGGAATTGTCTCCCTTACTATTCTCCCGAGGCTCGTCTTGTAGGGCCCCTGGGCCTCTGTCACACCCCAAAATTTTTGGATTTTGGGATGTGAATTGATAGCATAATTAATACAATGATCTTCTCAATTTTCTAAAATGTTACAACCTTTAAATAATTAACAGGGAATTTAGTATAGGAAAATTTTGTTTTCTCAGTTAAATTAAAACAACATAGGTTTAGTATTGAGTGCTTTGCATTCATGTCAGTTGCATTTAGTGGTTTTATGTGTATAAAGTTTTCAAAAAAATGCGTTTAGAAGCCTAATAGGAATTTTCCAGATTTTTCTAGGATTTATTCCTATTTTTCTATAGCTAATTCCAATTTCTGTAAGTTGCTAAAATCGTTTTCATGAGCTCCAAATATTTTATTTGGGTTCCTCATGTCCAACTTACCCTCTGGGATTTTTCCTGGAATTTTTGAATTTTCAGAGCATTTTTTGGGGCTTAAATGATTTATCAAGGATTTTCTAGATTTATCTTTGCACGAAAAACAATTTCTGAAAATAAAAAGGAAAACAAAAATCCTAAATGGGCCGAGCCCAGCCCGACCCTAACTGCCCCCCCTTCGGGCCAAACCCAGCCGGCCCACTAGCTCCAGCCACCACCCCCCCTCCCCGCTCGGCCCAAGCGCGCCCGCGGCCCAGCGAACCCCTCCACCTTCCTTCTTCCCCCACCGCTAATGGCGCCCGGCCGGCCGCGCGCTATGTCAAGCTCGCCCGCCGTGGCCCCGGCTTTTCCCCCACCTGCGCGCCTATTTAGCCGCCTCACCGCCCTCGGCCTTCCCCCAAGCCCCGCTCCAATCCTAGCCGCCCCGAGCCTCTCCCCGCCGCCCGAGCTCACATGCTTCACCGCCGCTGTCAATCCGCCGCCCCGGTGCCCCTCCGCCCGATTCAACACCGCCCCGACCCTCTCCCCCCTCTCTCTCGCGCCTCGTGGACCCCGCACCGCAGCGCAGCCACTCGCCGGCCACGGGCCGCCGTCACCCGGCCGCCACGCCACTTCCCCTACGACGTGAAGCACCCATGCGTCTTCCCCATGGCCTTAGCTCCCTCCTTGGCCAATCACCGCAGCAAGCCGAGCCCCGCAGCTCGTTTTCGAGCCTCGCCGGCGAGCTCTCCGCCGCCCCCAAGCAGCGCTGCCGTGAAGCCCTCCCCACCGGCGACCCCTTCTACCCGAGCCGATCTAGATCGTTATATCCAGATCCAACGCTCCTCATCGCGCCATGCCCCTGGTCAAACCCCCAGCGTACCGGTCAACCAAGCACCTTTTGCAAAAGAGTCCCTAGATTTTTTAAATATCAACCTACGGTCCACTCGAGTTGTAAAAGTATTTGCATCTAGGTCCTTTCTTCGCGTTTAGGCCCCTGCGTTTTTGAAAATTCGAACCCACGGTCCAGGACTGTCGTATCTGTGCGTTAGCCCTCAAGTTTTAATATTCAATTACGTATAGGTCCTCAGATTTTCGCAAATAAGCCCCTGAAACTTTTCAAAACTCGCTAGCGGGTCCCTAGAACCTTTAAAAGCGCATAGATTTCACGTTTTAGCTCCGATTCGGCCCGTTCAAGTTGCGTTAGATTCATACAAACATGAACTACACGTTAGCACTGTTGCTTCACATATAAATTATTCCTGAATTTCATTTATTATTAATTTGACTAAAGATTATTTAAATGTCCTTTCTAAATTAAAAGCAATTTAAGGTTTAAACTCGGTTTCTATGTTAATATTTATTTGATTAATATTTATCCCATTATTTTTATAAATAAAACATAACTAGGTGATATCTCGGTTTTGGTGAACTAATGTTAATTTGCTTGATAATTTCTGAAATCAATTCTCTAATTAAAAGCAAATTAGAGTTTCACTCCGAGTATTTATAATTAAATATTAAATTGAATAATATCAACAATAATATGTTCTAAATATAATATGGACTAGTTCAACACGAAATATCTTATTCGATTAGATGCTCTCACATATTTTTATTACTTAAAGTTAAATGTTTAATTGTATAAATTCTACATAAACATTTATAAATAAAATATAATTAGTTTATTCCCGGCTTTTACGAATTCAAATAAAATTTGAATTAATACCAACATAAGATGTTTATCTGGAATATCTTTTACATTATTTATTCAATTAAAATTTATCAAGCATATAGCCTTTTATTTTCTTTTATAATATAAATCTTCTGATAGTCGTATCTTTTCAACCCTAGCTCCGTTTTCATCGATTCTTGCGCTCACGTGACCGTAGCCTCGAGCCCTATCCTTTAGCATGCTCTTTTAAAGCTTTTATTTTGATTGGTGTACTGTTCTTAGTTGTATATTGTTTGCTTGCTTGTTTAGCTGCTTGCTGCGCTCGATGATTATGCGAGTAGAGGAACGTCATCGAGAGATTTCAAGCAGAAGAGTTTGAAGATCAAGATTTCAAGACTATGAGTAATTATAATGGATTTGAGGCAAATTATAGCATAGACAATCCTCGCTACCTATACTCACATTTTTACATTAATTAATTTCATATGCATGTGTCTAAATTGATGTCCCATTAATGTTGTACCTAGCTTTGATTATCCTGTTCCATTGATATACCCGGGTTCGTGCATATGGGTAGACTTTTTTCTATGCGCAGCTACTATCACAATTGATTAATTGTTAATCTTGAATTAAAGGTTCACTTCAACATAATGATAAACTTTCTTTTTAGCAACATGGTTTAGGGAACTAGAGCATGTGCTGTGTGCTTTGCTCCGGTGTCTCTCCCTAAGGTCTGGTTCTTAAAGCGGCAACCCAGGAGCCTGTCGCCACCGCTAGAACTATTATGGCTCTGGTCTTGGTCAAGTAACTTGTACGTCTCTAGCTTGTCAATGGTTACCATTGGGGCCAACGGCGTTAGTGGACACAAGGTGAAAGGGTGTTTCTTGATTCCACCGGGGACGGGTGATCTATCGGCTATGCCCCCGTGAGGCACAGTCCCGTGCTGGGAGTCGCTGCGATGGGGAACTCCACACGTTGCGCATGGATGGGTGTGATGCCCGCGCGTTGGATGCCATTGACCCCCTCATGTTGTGACTCCGTGAGCGTATGTCAATCCCGGTGCCTAGGGTCTTACCGCCTTGTTAAACTAGCGGCTACTGTATTGTTAGGGTGTCTTGTGAAAAACCTCGTAGCGTCCCTATGCCGTCACACCTCGGAAGTATTGATGTGCGTGGTTGGGTGCAAAGTTCCTTTGAACTTTTACGCGACTGGTGGGTAAAGGGCGAAACCTCTGTAGAGTGTACAATCTATCATGATAGCCTTGCTCAAGGTCACGAGCGGTCTGGATCCTTTTTTATTAGAAGATGATGTTTATTTATGATTAATGTCACTTATACTTATTTAATTGGGTTACAAATAGGTTTCATTCACTTGTAGTAATTTGTTAAATGTTAAAATGAACCAACTAAAAATGCTAATGCAGTTAAGCCGTGTCTAGCCTATTTTGAGCCTTCATACCCGTGCTATACTTGCTAAGTAATTGGATTACTTACACTTGCCATTATTCAACAAAATCTCGGATGGGTAACAGATGGATTAGTGCTTGAGACAGCTACTGAGTTTTCTGGGATTTCAATACTTCTGAGCTGTGGTCAACCAGTCGGTGTCCCGGTGGACTTGAGGCTCTACCTATCGAGAGAGTTAATACATAGACTTCCGCTGTGTTTTGTTTAGGTAAACTCTTATGTAAATTATTTTATTTCGAGCGTGTGTACTCTGTTTATCATATTTGTTCACTGTATGTGTTCTGTGGACTTCCTAGGCACACATATGGCCGCATTCAGGTTTTGTGAAAATCCGGGTGTGACAGCCTCAATAGGGTCTGCGGGCTCGCCGGTTGTATCAACCGCGAGGATTATAGTTCGACCTTCCAGCAACTTGCTTGCACCCGCTTGCGACGTTGTTTTGCTGCTGATGTGCTTGTGGTTTCCTCGGACACTCTATTTGGAACAGTCTCCTGCATGCAAGGATTTTTTTATTTAGATCTTAGTGTCCTAGCATTTTTAAAATCTTTGTTTTGTACACAAGAAATACCTCGTCGCCTTGGTTGAGGTTGAGCCATTGGCTAGGGCTTCCGTCCCCTACGCCATCATCATTACAACCATCGGACCATCTACCATTGTCCACGTCAGTGGTGACGTGTTGGGCACGACGGGTCTTGAAACATGTAAAATGACCCATTATATCTACATAGCAAAGAACTTCTAATTCAGATAACTCACATGGCGTCTCATTATCACTATCGATAAAAGCAATTGTTTCAAAAAGCCATAGACCCTAAGGTAGGTCCGTAGGTAGTTAGGCTACGCCTAGCGCTTAGGTGTTCCTAGGCTATTGTACTTTTCCCAGCCTAAGAATAAATGTGTTGAATAGAGAAAAAATGACATATTAAAACAAAAAGTTTGACAGGACCAACTTCTATAGAACAATATGAGTACAATGGTTGATCAGTAGATCAAGTATTGAACATGAGACCATCAACATCACACATATATGAAATAAATTATCCTAATACTTTGCATCACGAAGGCAAGAATCTGAAAGACAAATGGCAACAGTTCCAAATATATTGAAGGCAATCATTACTCTTTACAATAATTTTGAGTTGCTTTTAGAAAATAAAAATTTATATCCCCAAGAACCCACAAACTCTGTAGCTCAATTACTCTTTCACCACAAAAAGAAGGATGCATAAACAAAATTAGGTTCAGTGATTCTGTGTAATAAACTTTTACTGCTTCAAGACTACCAGATGAAAAAAAAACTAAGAACAGATCATGTGATTATAATATCAACAAGAAACAGCAACCCTAAGTTTCTTAAGTAGTACATAGCTCAATCCATAGTATTGCAATAGGAAGTGGTGAGAAGCATATTGAGCAAAGGGGCAGGTTGGAACTTTGGGAGCAAAGGGGCAGATTACCTCTGACGCCGGGGAGCAGGAGCGGGAGCGGGAGCTGGCCGGGGGAGGGGCGCCGCGGGGATGCAGCAGGGACGACCAATCACAAACGGTTCTAAAGAAAAACCGTTTGTGATAGCCCCATCACAAATGGTTTTCCAATACAAACCGTTTGTGATGTGGACACATCACAAACGGTTTTTCATTAGTACCGTTTGTGATGTGGCTGGCCGTGGCTGGCTGCGGCCTGGCTGTGGCCGGGTGTGGCCTGGCTGTGGCCGGCGGCGGCCTGGCCGTGGTTGGCTGTGGCCTCGTGGTGGCCGGCCTGGGATACTTTAACTCATAATAAATCAAAAGAGATATGTTTTGAATCGAAAAAATTAATTAGAATCTTACAACATCATCACACCCATTATTGATGTCTTACAGCATCATCACACACATTATTGAAGTCTTACATCATCATCACACACATTATTGAAGTCTTACAACATCATCACACACATTATTGAAGTCTTACAATATCATTCCGATAACACACACATGATCAAAGTCGTACTAAGGATCTACGTTATGAAGCCTCGCAAGGTAGACAGTATAATTGGCATCCAAAATGTTAATCCCTAGATACATGTCCACATAGTCTAGTGTGTATATTAATGCACTATCCTTTGCCTTATACGGCGGATCTAAAGTATCCCCATATATTGTCAATGGGTCTTGTGCTGAGGTCAAGGTTACCGATGATTGAAAACCACCTTGTACTCGACTTGAATATGGTCGCACGAATGAGTATCCCAAAGGCGGCAGAATCTGGCGCAACAATTCTAACAAACCAAACTCTGTGTGTAGGAATCCACAATTCAGGGTGTCCTATATATACACGAGACATATGTAGTAACAAATAAGAATACAAATGACATAATTTGGAATAAAATATCAAAGGAATAGTAACATACGTAAACCGATTCATAAGGAGGTGAAATCCTTTTTGGAACTTGTGTGACGTCTGGCTCACTGAGCTCAAGAGCTTTCATCTTCAGGAAACTATAGTCCGGGATAACATGCCCCGTATGAATTTGCATTTGTTCCGGTGCCTTCCTCACGGCATCACGTGCAGCAACATATTCTTGCTGGAACGCACCTGATTGGACATGAAAAATAATTGTATCACCAGGATTCGGGTCGCGCAAGGCACGTTCTTGGAGTGCAATAGAAACCACATAACTCCCATTGTATAATCCATTGTTCTGTCTCACCACCAAAGGACGGGATCCATGGATGTGGTATACTACATCTTTAAACCATTGCATTGCATTAATAGCCTTTTTTACACGTAAATTAAGAAAATATTATCAGTATGAAATAAAGATCAATATATGGTTGTAGTCTTACAAGTATTAAATACAATATCTCGTACCCGATTGTCACGGTTCGTAGCCTCGACAGGAATGAAGTTGAGGTCGTCGAATACCGGCCCAGGATTGTGTGGTGGCGGTGGCGAGGGAAGGTCTGGCAATACATCACGACAAGCTCTCTGGCGTTGTTTCGGCATTATTTTCCTAAAAATATATGATGCGTGACTCCAAATGAATTATGTCTACATAAATATCAAGATTTTCTACTAATCTCTACTATGTTTTAGAAATTTGTCTATATTTCTCTAACGTTTTCTCTGAATTATTGTCATAATAAATTATATGTTGCAATATCTCCCAACAAATCATATATATCATTTACAAACAATAAACAACTCCAAAAACCTTCATCTCCCAAAACTAAATCAAAAAAATACAAACTATGAAGAGCCTTCGTGTCGTACGTACCTTCGGGTTGCCGTGCAAGCCGGCCGAGTTTGGTGTCCGCCACCCTGCAAGAGAGATCGAGTGACCAGAGTGAGAGATAGAGAGGGACCAGAGTGAGAGAGACAACGAGAGTGAGAGAGAGAGAGCGGCAGACAATGCACGCATGCAAGCCCAATTTATCAAGAGCGGGGGGAGACAGCACATGGGCTATTTTTGGCATGTAGTCACCATCACAAACGGTTCTTATTAAAAACCGTTTGTGATGTAAACTATCACAAATGGTTTTTAATAAGAACCTTTTGTTATGTAAACTATCACAAACGGTTCTATTAAAAACCGTTTGTGATGATCACATCAATAATTGCTGCATGCACCACATAAACCGTTTCAATTTTTTAAAAAATAATTCATTGAAAAAATCATATAACCCATAGAAAATTCATATAACTCATACAAAATTCATATAATTCAGCAAATGACATGGATATAATGTTTCGATTACATAAATAAAAGTAGTGCATAGAGAACTGGCAAGTTCTAGATATTACATAATTCAACTGACAATGATTGCCTCATCGTGATCAAGTCGCACGTATGCTGGTTCCTCGCCATCTTTATCTTCAAACATAGGTAGGTCGACATCCGGCCCAAGCGGAGGCATGTTGTGGAAGCCGTTCCCTTCTTCCTCGGTTCTATCTTCAACACTGATGATCTTCCTTTTGCCCTGGAGGACGACGTATTTTCGATCATGAGCGAGGTCCTTTGCGTAGAAGACTTGCACTACATCCTTAGCCCAAACAAATGGTTCATCTCTGTACCCGGTGTTTTGAAGATCGACGACAGTCATTCCATACTTGTCCTCGAAGACCCCCTTGGGAAGTCTAACCCACTGGCACCGGAATAAAGGGATCTTCATTCGTGGGCCATAATCTAGCTCCCATATCTCTTCAATGAACCCATAGTATGACTGAATCTGTTGATTGCTGTCGTAAGCATCAATACGAACACCGCTATTTTGGTTCACACTCTTTTCATTATGCTTTCTCGTGTAGAATGTGTATGCATTTATGTCATATCCTTGGAACTTGGTTAATGTACTTGATGGTCCAATGACCAACAAATCTAGCTCACGACTCCCGGTTTCAGCGCCGCTCAATTTTAATCTTAACCTGTCGCCAAATGTTTCTCTATGTCTTCTCTGGACCAAAGATTCTGACCTTCCACTGTTCTGGTCCTGTAGTTCTTTAACGTGCATATCGATATATGGCGCAACTATGAACGCTTGTTGTAGAACAGTGTAATGTGCTTGCCTCAAAGCATCAATGTCGTTGACAAGTACCGACCGCCGGCCAATCGTTCCTCTCCCACCTAGCCTTCCCTCATGACGTGATACAGGGACACCAACAGGTTGTAGATCCAAATAGTATGTGCAAAACTCAACCGCCTCCTTTGTCTCCCATCCAGTAGCCATGCAACCTTCCGGTCTGAATCTGTTTCTAACGTACTTCTGAAGGACACTCATTAACCTCTCGAAAGGAAACATCTGATGTAGAAACATTGGTCCAAGGGATCTTATCTGAGCGACCAAGTGAGTAAGCAGATGCAACGACATATCAAAATATGTTGGTGGGAAATGCATCTCGAGCCTAGTTATAGTATGGATCAGGTCTTCTTGAAGCTTGTCTATCGTGGTCGGATCTATGACCTTGTGTGAGATTACATTGAAGAAAGAGCACAACTTTATGAGAGGATCTCGGAGCTTAGTTGGGAGCACACCCCTTAGTGCAACTGGAAGTAGTTGGGTCATGATAACATGACAGTCGTGGGCCTTCAAGCAGCTCATGTTGAATTTTGTCTCTTTTCTGTTCACTAGCCTTCTAATGTTGGAGGAGTAGCCGGTTGGCACTTTAAGTTCATCGAAGAATTTACAAATCTTATTTTTCTCTTTGACACCCAGTGTCCATGCAGCAACGGGAAGTTTCTTCTTCCCATCAGGTTGTATAATAGGGTGTAGTTCTGGCCGTACACCCATCTCTTCTAGGTCGTGTCGAGCTTCCAATGAGTCTTTTCCTTTCCACATCGTGTCCATTAACGTGCCAAGTGTGATCTCAGCCACAATTTTAGTTAGGTGCATGCCATCCAATGCGTGGCGGACATGCAGGATTTTCCAATAAGGAAGGCTCCAAAACAAAGAGTTCTTTTTCCATATGGAACCGTTTGGTGCATGTACACTTCCTTTGCCCTTTCCAAAAACCACTTCATCTTTTCTTACTATTTTGGATATCTCACTCCCATTGCGGTACTTCGGAGGCAAGCGGTTATCAATTGACCCATCAATGGATTTCTTGTTCCGACGATATGGGTAGTCTCGACGAAGGAACCTACGATGCCCCATGTAGACCATCTTCTTGCTTTTGTTCAACCATCTAGCGTCTGTGTCATCCACACAAACCACACAACCATTATAGCCCTTTGTAACCTGGCCTGATAAGCAACCAAGGCCGGGTAGGTCAGTTATTGTTACAAACAACAATCCTTTTAATGTGAAGTGTTCTCGCTTGTATTCATCCCAAACCTTCACACCTTCATTCCACAGCAAAAGTAGATCATCCACCAATGGCTCCAGATACACATCAATATCATTGCCAGGCTGCTTTGGCCCTTGTATCAGCAAAGGCATCATAATGTAAGTCTGCTTCATACACAACCAAGGGGGAAGGTTGTATATGCAAAGAGAGACACGCCAGGTGATGTGTTTGCTGCTCACCATGTTAAAAGGATTCATCCCATCCATACTCAAACCGAACCTTACGTTCTTGATCTCCTTTGTGAATGTTTTCTTGAAATGATAATCAATAGCCCTCCATTGTGAACCATCTGCAGGGTGCCTAAGCTTTCCGTCTTTCAGACGCTCTTCTTCATGCCAACGCATAAGCTTTGTTGTCTTCGGGTTAGCAAATAACCGCTTCAACTGAGGAATTCTGGGGAAATACCAGACGACCTTGGCGGGTGGCCTTTTATTCCTATCACGGGTCATATGTATAGCTGACGCAGACTTGTACCTCAGAGTTTCGCACACTGGGCATGCATCCAAATCTTCATAGTCACCACGATACAAGATGCAATCTTTGGGACATGCATGAATTTTCTGTACCTCGAGCCCCAATGGACATATCATTTGCTTCGCCTCGTATGTGTTCTTAGGCAACCCATTCGGGCTTGGAAGCATCTTCTGTATAAGATCCAACAAACTGTCAAATCCTTTGTCCGACAAGCCATTAGATGACTTCAACTCCAATAGCAAGAGGTCAGTCTCAAGCTTGGACATGCTACATCCATGGTATAAAAGGAGTTTTGGCATCCTTCCTCATCTGATCTAGCTTCTTCAAATTCTTCGCATCAAGGCATTCTGGCTCACCATCACGTATCATCTGGTCAATGTCGTCCACCACATCATCATCTACTAATGTATCTGCAAAGTTATCTATGAATGATCCATGGACATTTCCCGTATAATCCCGTGTGGCCTCCTGGAACGTTTTTCCGTAATTTCTGAACCACATTTGGTTGTGTGGTTTCATTCTCACCTTCCTCCCCATGCTTGTTCCAAATCTTATAGTTTGCCATGAAACCCTACACAACAAGTGACGTCGGATCTGCTCGACGTTTCGAAACTGCTTCTGGTTTTTGCAATCAATGCACGAACAATATATATATATCCATCGCCTGTTTGGTACACCCTCACAACATTAACAAAGGAGTCAACCCCGTTGACAAAGGAGTCATCTCCACTGGCACCGTACATCCAACCTTGTTCATCCATCTATTACAAACAAAATGAGTTTGTCTTTAAACCAATATTCTAATAAAACAATAATGCCAAGTTATTTGCAAATCAATTGCACGAAGTGTTGCTAGATACAAACCTTGAGACAAGGGAGTGGATACTTGGAGATATATCCTCTTAAATCTGGAACAAGAGCCCCTCTACCAAATTGATGCCAAATTTCAAAACCTCATTGCAATAGAATGAGAGTTACACATTTGGATAATCCATGAATAAATTGGTGACAAACGCCCTAGAGGAAAAAAAAGAGACTTCCCATCACATTCTGCGTGATTTTGATAAGCATTCTAGAAAGGAAGCAAAGCATGCTAGATACTAACCTTGTTGCAATGGAATGAGAGTTACACATTTTGTATAATCCATGAAGATCAAATTGATGAAAAATGGCCTAGAGGCAAAAAAAAGAGACTTTCCATCACATTTTTCTCAATTTTGCAACAATCAAACTAAAGAATTATGGAAGGATGTCTATATACTAATCTTCAAGCAAGTAATTGATGATCAACCTATGAAATTACAGTTGCTCCTTTGATTTTCAAGAGAAGTGAGCTCTAGAGAGTATGAAAGAGCCCCTCCATCAAATTCATGGCAAATTTCAAAATCTAGTGGTTGAAACAAGCTACAAATTGAAAGAGTTGATTGTTACCAACCTCAAAAAAAATTGATGGAGAGCTTTCTTAAAAAAACGTGACATTTCTTGAACATTTTGATGAAAAATGGCCGCAACAATGGTGAAAAAAATGGTGGGCGTCGGGTTGGAGAAGAACAGTGGGAGGGGGAGAAGGGGTTTTGTACTGTAGCAGCCATCACAAACGGTTTGTAAGATGAACCGTTTGTGATGTGGGGCATCACAAACGATTCTTCTTACAAACCGTTTGTGATGGCCTCGCACATCACAAACGGTTCGAACGGCTACCACGCCCAGCTGCCTTGGAACCGTTTGTGATGTGTGCATCACAAACGGTTTGTGGCTGGGCATTTGTGATGTCCGATTCTGTAGTAGTGGGTGTCGCATGCTACTTCAAAATAAGCGTATCTTCTATCCTATCATATGTGCTGCGTAGGTGAGATGGTTAGGTAGGTACGCGCGAGCCAAGAGGTCCTGAGTTCGAATCCCCCGCAGCATCGCACATATTTTTTAACCGGAAGGTTAGCACCAGTTGGGAAAGCGGTTCCCAACCGGTGCACCTGCAGATGCGGCTTTCTCTGGTAGTGACCAGTTGTTCACGTATTACACTGAAAACAGTTCCGCTGGATTGGGAGGTTTACCACGGCTCATTTGACAAACACAAAAATACTATAAGGTTGGAATAATCTACATTAAAAATAACCTTCTTTAATGAAAATGGAAGGAACGGAAATTATACAGGTTTCTTCTGCAACACTGATGATGTATCTCTGAATGTGTGCTTCCCAAAGACAGGTCAGGTATACTCAGTTCCTCTTGGCGCTGCTTAGCGGCCCTGACCATTTTATCAGTATCATGATTGGGTTCGAAACTATTATCTGACAGGAGGTCTAGTTAAGATTCATTTTGTGTGGCTAACAGCTAGATGTTCGGCATTCTGGAAACTCATGTACAGGAACTCAGAGAGGTTGCTTTGAGGGCGTACCCAGTGCCGTAGGCTTCCCGCACCGTGCGGGGTCTGGGGAAGGGTTGTAATAGCGTTCAAACCTTACCCGCACAAATGTGCAGAGGCTGGGGCTTGAACCCGGGACCTTCCGGTTACAGACGGTAGGCTCTACCGCTGCACCAAGCCCGCCCTTCCATATAATAAAAATATATAATAAAAATCAGTGTCACACAAAATCAGTGTCACGCCAGATCTCATGTACAGGAACTCAGAGAGGTTGCTTTGATATATAATAAAAATATTCTCAAATCAGTGTCACGCCAGAAAGGGTTTGCTTTCTTTAAAAGGAAGTCATCCGCAAAGCACTTGCTGATGGGCAAATTACATTCAGCAGGTGCACTGAGAGCTACAAGGGTTGATGTTGAACAGCAGTGATGGTAATACTGCTTGGGGCCGTTGCTCCTGTCAGTTCGTCTATTCACGACCTGGTAGGTGTCTGTTGTGGATTGCTAGCATTCTCCGTAAACCTATTGTTCGCAGTATCCAATGTGTCCACCTATGTGGCGATGAACACTGATGATTGAAAGCTTGTAATATATTTTAAATCCCTTCACATTTCTACCCTCAAAATTTGTAATATATTTTAAATCCCTTCACATTTCTACCCTCAAATACAGACAGTGTCTGATAACATGTACGCCGGTGTAAGGACTGGGCAAAGGTTAAGCTGATCAGAGGAATAATTTAAAGAAAGAATAAAGACAATACCATTCAAGAATTTCAACTGTCCACATTTGATAACAGAATACCATCAACAAAGGGTTCAACATAATTTATCAACCATTGTAGATAATTCTAGGTACAGTTTGTGCTGTCTGGTTGTAACATCAGAAATTTCTTTAGCCTTCAGCTAGTACATGATGAAACTCATATACCATACAGGTTAAAGGTCAACTGGTTTCTGGCATCTCTAATTTAGTTGTTTGTCTCTGCAACTGATAACTGTGCAGTTTCTATCCCTAAAGATTATGTTTGTAAGCATCTCCAAAGTTCTAGAGGTTCAGCAGCCTGTCTGTTATATCGCTTAATGTATCAGACACCTGCAAAATCAAGTTCAAGTGAGAGCTGAATCATGGGCATCCAGAAGGAAAGAAATATTAACTGTTCTTCCTCTTGGCATTGCCGTATTCTTGTTTATTTTGGTTCATCATTCATACAATTAATTGCCAAATAAAATGTAACTCTCCAGTATACTTTATTATTAAGCAGTAAAGGACTGAAGGTCATCGCAAATTCACAAGGGAAAAACCAGTGCTAGTTATTAACTTATGATACTGAAGTGGTATCCTGCACCAGGTTGTGTTTGCAACAAATATGTTGGGACAAATGAAGTTTAAGACTAATGCATTAGTTGATTATTCGATGCATTGTGTGCCCAAGACAATGCAAAGCATCTAATTTTCCTCATATCACCTATTGTTCTTGCTCTTTTCGCTTCTTGAACCCAAATGTTTATGTGCGAGAGAATTTAAATAATTGATATAATATATGTCTACAGGGTAGTTGGGGGCATGCAAGTAGGAAGTTTATCTTTCATTAATCCAACACTAGACAAATTTTTAGCCACCAAATGCACAAAGGAAAAAAGGTAAAGATCAGCGAGCAAGCATGCTCTGCTCCTTGGTATAGGTAACATGTACGCAGAGTCCTTCAATTCTTTACTTGTTTCTAACCACTTAGCATGTAACTTGAGCACTAGGGATACTTGAGTTGATTTCCGGATCATTTCATAGCATATTACAGTATTTGTATTTTTTAGTATTTTCTATCATCTCCTTGTAATTTATCATTTCTATCATAGAACTTTACTTATTCACTAAATAAATTATTTAGCAGCTCCACACATCCAACTCTAAAATTTTCCAGATTTGAGTTGGAATGGTATCAGACAAATGATGAATTGATGCATTATGCACATTGGCATTGGGATAGAGCAAGGCATATGCATATTACATCAATGGTGATGATGCATGAGGTTAGATCTCTAGTGTTGTTTGCCAATTTACTGTATAGTACAGGTGCATGAATAAAACATATTTAGTCCAAGTGCATCATATAATGGTGGTCATGGTGAAACAATTCTAAGATTTAATAAAAAATGGAGCACTTATTAAGAATTACATCTCCTGCATCCTGGGAACTTTGTTACGACTGTCTCAATTTATTATTCTAAATAACTGAAGTAGCAGTGTGTTGTCTATTACCTGCAAGAGGCAACTAGGAACTGCAATACAGCTTTGAAAAATGATGTCGACCTTTTCTATGTGCTCCTGAGAAACTGGTGTGATCAAATGAATGCAGTCTTCTGAAATATCTACAGCTTTGATAAAACCTGAAAAAAATCTCAGCATAAGAATAGTAACAATAAATTAATCTCTGGACATCAAAATGCCACAAAAGATAAACAGCCAAACTAAACTAAAACTATACATACCCAGTCCAATGCAGCAAGGAGTGGAACATTCAATTGACGAAGGAGGAGAGGTACTTGTTGCCATACCAACAATTGTGCCATTCAAGGAGCGATGCACATCAGTACCAGAAACCTGAAGCACATCCATGGACTTATATTTCAAAAACTTAATATAAAATCCTACATTTAGAAGTTTCTTAGATACATGATCCATATCAGAAAATTATATCTCAGTAGAAGAATGGACAACAGAGATATAACCATGTTGTTCTATACTTCTGATATTATCCAGAGTTGTAAGTACATTTGGCATACACCTTCAATTGACAGGTTATAGACATTGTATGCTAGTAGACTTATCATTTTTCATGCTCTAGATCTTCAAAATTGTATTCCTGTTAGCTACCATACAGTTGTAGTTGAATAATTGTATTATCCAAGATCAAAAGGAATCATAATAGGTTTGTCCATGAAATTTGATGTCACCAATCTAAGAAACATTCATATATGTGCCTACTCCCTCCGTCCCAAAAAAAACTCATTTTAGAAATTCTAGGACAGATTAACGGGAAAGTAAAATGATCTTAATTGCCCCTAATTATTAGCCGTATTTGACACTAATTGGTTGTTGCATGCACATGCACCTACTAAATATAGTAGAATGACTTGTTTTTGGGGACAAATTTTGAATCCTAGAGTGTCTTCTTTTTTGGGACGGAGGGAGCAGGTCTTTAGGACTTATGCGTGTGGCATTAATCAAAAACGATATTATAAGGTCAGCTTTGCCAAATGTTCAACATATTTTTGGTACACGATACAGTAAAGTGCCGAGTTTAGCAAAGGTTAGCTAAAGAATCACTACATCATACAGAACCAAAGCTTGACAATATCTAACTGAAGGTAAAAAGGTAGAAAATCACACCTGGCAGTGTAGATCAATAACATGTATTTTTGACAGACGAAGCTGAAAAGGATGTATAGCAGCAAAGCCTTGAATTAAATCATCCAAACAGAAAATATTAAAGTCTCTTGGTAAGCACTGCCTGAAGTAAGCAATCAGCCTGAGGTCACGAATAATCCTTGCCTCTTTCTTTACTAACAAACTGCATTTAGAAGCTATAATTAGTAAAATAAAAAAGTCAAAGAACATATTGATTATATTGCCGAGGACTTACTGACGAGGAGAATTTTGTGCTGCACGAATTTCTACTAAATTAACTGGTTGATCATCATCATGTTGATTCATCCAGAACATTCCACCTGGTAAATTTTTACGCTCTACTGTCGTAGATACCCGAATAACATGAGATGGGGATACATATTTCAACATCTCCGTTAGCACATGAAGCCCAGTACCTAAATGGTATGCAGACAGGGTCAGAAAAACAAACTAGAGATTCAATAAAGCAGATCTAGTTATTAATCAACATCACACACTGGTATCAACAACATTAACGATGTAAGGGAGTAATGAAACCTCACCTTTTACCCATCCAGAAGTATTGATAACAAGTGGTATAGCTGATTTCTTGGGACCATCAGCCTCAGGAAAGTAATAAAACTCTTTAAGGAAATAGTCATAAAGGTTAAATATGTAGGTCAAGAGGAGTTTCGGGTTTCTTTTTGCACAGACATCGCCGAAAAAGAAGCACCTAGAATATTTACAACAGGTCTTAATTAGACAGCTTCCAGAAGAACACTAATTCGCTCACTGCTACATGCTAGAAAAGAACTGTTGTGTGCAGGCACAAAAATATGACAAAGTATTTAGAGTGTGCAAAACCTCAATCCCTGTCTAAAAAGAAAATCTGCAGTTCTTCAGTTACTATTGCACACTTTAAAACTCTGAACAGGCACATCTTCCATATGTGAAATTAGCAGCAACCTCAGGTGGTATATATTTTCAGTATTCAAAATATTTCAGAAATAGAAAACGATCAATAGAATCATAGGATGGCAAAGAAGTAACTCTATACATGAATGCAGGAATTATTTCAACAAATGAATTAACTTAGTCATATGTGAGAATCCATCTTCAGTTAACTATAGATAGCCCCAAACAGTACGGCATTGAGAAGTCAAAATGATCATGCCACCAAACCTTACCTCTTTGGATTGCGCATATACAGAATTGTAAAATCTGCAACCATGAAAAGGTAACAAAATGTCTTATCAATTACAAGACATAAAGAAGAGGAATATTGTGGGGGATAAGTCTCAATATGATACTTTTAGCCTGTTGCTCCAGTACATGAAGTGACACGAACCCTGGAGCAGTGAACTCAGGCTGACCAACATCAATATCCAGGTATCCAACCTTTCTGTACCTGGATATATGAGGTAATCACCGGAACTGAAATTAAGTAAAGAATCTAGTAATAAATTCAATAAAGCACGTACCATTTTCTTGTCTTCTTGATTGGCAGGAACTAACTTAATTGTGACAATTAACAGTGAAAGGAGATTACCATTCTGTTACTAATTTACTACTACTAGGCTGAGCAAACAATCAAAGGGAAATTACTAATTTACTACTACTAGGCTAAGCAAACAATAAAAGGGATAAAAAAGATAAAACCTTTGATTCCTTTGCAAGTATAAATGGACCCAACTATTTCTGGCCAAAATAAACATTTCACTCAGACCAACTTAAACAAATATTACAACAAGGGTACTAAAACCAAAGAAAACACAAGTCAGGATAGATTTTCTATCACCAAGACTAACGTAAACCAAACAAATAACATTGTCACCCATTTTTGTAGTTGCAAACATCACTAAACAATTAGAGTTACATGACTACTTTATGACAAGTCCAATAGATCAGGTTTGAGATCAGAGCAATATCAAATTTATGTAGCATTGCTGTTCCCAAGTCAAATTTGTTATCAAGATTAATATCATTGATGAAAATTACCTAAACTGTGTGGGGAACTTGCACAATAAAATTTCTGAGTGAGTGTGACAAATCATATGTAAGAAATTTCTGGCATAAGTCTAATTAAGACTACCCACAATGTGGTCTGGAACCGAAGCTCATGTGATGCTGCATTCAGCTATATACTTGTATGCCAACTAGAATTATGCTATAACATTTCATTCAGCAACAAACAACAATGTTTCAGATACGTAAGTATGCCTAAAATTTTCTCCTAATTTTTTTTACTGAAAAATATGGTGTAAAGGTTAAGAAATAAATTGTAAGATATGCATCCAAAATATGGAAGATACTAGTGTACTAAGTAAAAAAATCAAAGGAAACTAAGTCAACAAAGTACTGAATAATTTTAAATTTTCAGTTTTTTATATATTCTAAATTTCTAATTAGGCTCAACTAATCAGCTTCCAACCCAGGTTGTGACCTAAAAGATATTTCGTTTCATCAACATATGCAGTATGAAATATGAATTTTTCACATAGAAGATACTGCAGCAGATTGTAAGCCTCGAAATTTGAAAGTAGAGGCCGTACACTAACCGTATCTCATTGGTGCTAAATTAGCCAGGTTTTGATACGCCAACATGTAAACGCAACAATTCTCAGTCCATCTGTTTGCTAATGATCCGGAAACAGATGGCCTTATATTTTTTTAGATTCAAACAGAGCAAATTTCCGAGGTGATGAAGATATCATTATTCAGTAGTACAACTTCAGCAGAGTAAATTCAGAAAACGATGTGCAAATGCTCTACTGCAGAACACTGCAAATTTGTACGAGGAACATCAGCGATCCCTCATAACATATCTCGGAAGTTGGACATGGGCACAAAGCAGCACCCACCCAATTCCGAACAAAATTAACTCCAACGCGATATTCGCTGGCGCTCACTACACCACAGGGGAGGAGCAGGGGTGCTTAGCTTACCTTGCGACGAGGGTATTGAGCAGGAGGCGGGAGAATGCTGACTTCCCGCTGTTCCCTGGGCCACACACCGCGACGACTGGCGGCGGCCAAGTGCAGGAGTCGTACGCCACCGCCTCGGCGGCCTCCTCCCACTCCCGCTCCCTCTGCTCTGCGTCGTCCTCCAGTTTGCAGCCGCCGCCGCCGCTTCCCGTCTCCATCGATCTCACCCTCTAGCCTCTCCCGCTCACACACGCGATCTTCGCCGGGGACCCAGTAGTGCTTAAAAAGCCGAGGGCCATGTGGGTTGCGAGTGGCGACGGGGTGGCGTTGAAGTTTTGGTCGGCAGTACGGCAGGGAGGGGAGGGGCGGGCCGGTACGAGGCGGCGAGGACGGCGTGGAGTGTGCGGGAGAACGACGGGCCCCACGACTCAGTCACTGCAGAGATGTTACTGCATTTCTGCCACGTTGGACGGTGGGTGCGGGGTGAATGCTTCAGATCGGAGATCACAACGTTAACCAACGAGCCTATTTTTGCCTCGGCCTTTTTACACCGCTGAAACTCTACTCTATCCTCTGAACGAAAATTATTTGTGTTCTAGTCATCAACATTCTCCAATCTGTATTAATTCTTCCGCACTCGTTCACACTCCACCTTACTCTATATACCAACTACCACATTGAGGAGCCCACCAATAAACACTTTTTTAACCTCTCCTCTCTTCATATCTCTCCTCTCCTCTCCTCTCTCGGTCTCTCCACCTTCTTCCCCACGCC
Organism: Echinochloa phyllopogon; assembly: GCA_033239725.1. Taxonomy (NCBI): domain Eukaryota; kingdom Viridiplantae; phylum Streptophyta; class Magnoliopsida; order Poales; family Poaceae; genus Echinochloa; species Echinochloa phyllopogon. The sequence continues at coordinate 29,050,250 of BTCW01000014.1, read as the reverse complement.
GCTCCCGCCGGCCCTCTCCCCCACGCGGCCGCGGTCCTCTCCCCCGCACTCCCGCCGACCCTCTCCCCGCGCAGCCGCGGTCCTCTCCCGCGCCGTCGCGACCATCTCCCTCGCCCCCGCTCCTCCACCTCCCCACGCCGCCTCCTGGGGTACGCGCGGTGACGCCTCCCCGGCCGCGCCACGGGCCTGGCCTCCCCCGGTGACGCGCGGGGCGACGCGCCGACGATGACGCAGACGCCGTCCGGGGCTCCTCCGGCCGCCCTTCTTGGCCCCATCAAGGATGGCCGCGGCTGCGAGGGATGCGGCGGCGTGCGCTTCCCCTCCCCGGCCGTTGGCACGCCTGGGATGGCCGCCCCGCTGCTCTCCCCCACCGCCCCATCCCCATCCCCTTCCCTCCTATCGAGTCAGGTGGTGGCAGCCGCCGAGCGGGCGGTGCGAGGTGTCGGATCGAGCAGCAGAGCGGAGCGGCAAGGCGGGCGGGCGAGCGACTGCTGGTGGCGGCGGCGGGCGGCTTCTCGTCGGCCCGCCTTCTCCTCCTCCCTCCCCGACGGGGCACCACGGCGAAGCCCAGCAGCAGCGGGGACGACCAGCGGGCGACCGACAGCGACGTGGGTATCGCGGGGAGCAATGGCCCGCGCTGATGTGGCCTTTCTCGTTCCCCTTTCTCTCTCTAATTAGCGATGCCGGGATTCGTATATCGTATGCCGTGTGGTTTGGCGGCCCTCGCTGCAGGTGTCAAACCGGTACCCCGCACGGCATGCATGCGACGTGGCGCGTACCATGCGGGGTACCGTGCCCCAGTGCAAGCATCCTCAGTGCAGTGAAAGTGTCACTTTCACCTCCTCATATTTAATATCGGTACAAATTAATCCTTTTAAATAACTGGTGTGTTAGTTATCATTACCTTGGCTTAGTAATATTTTAGTTGCCATCTAAGAGCGTTTTAAGCCATGCGATTATTATGTTCTACCACGATAAAACATAACCTTCATAATATTTTTTGCGGACTTAGAAGCTGAGCATAATTTTTGCGGACTTAGAAGCTGAGCGTGATTTGACATTTTGATGGTCACGACGTGCAGACTAACCATAGACAACACAATCTGGATGACTCTCATCTCTTCTTGTAACATCATCATGTTTATTACTGATGAGCTTGCTAGAGTTAGAGAACACAAAAATGAAGAAGGAAAAACTTTCATGTTAAAATTAACAAAACTGGTTCACACCTGAATGTTATAACTTTTTCAATTATCATCCAAAATATTTAAATTCTTGTTAGTATAAGTGCACGAAGAAACTTTGTAACAATGATAATGTGGACCCGTGATTAATTAAATAGATGATCAAATGTCGGAGGTATAGATGATTAGTGCACCAATTCAGCTAATTAAAGGATTGGTTTCCACCAATTAATAATGAGGAATGAAAGTTACCCTTTCACGATACTTAAGGGATAAAAAATAGGCTTGATCCCTACTTGACCATTGGTATGCAGAGTTTTGATTGTGGTCCGGTCCTTTTGTTAGTTATTATGATTGTTTTATATATGGTCGTTCCTAGTAAGCAGAGTTTTATTTCACCGTACTATGCTATTTAAAATAGTTAGGTGTGATATATAAACAAGATATTGAATGCACAATTTTCTTTCACTTTATATAGCATTTAATTATGATGCAATTCAATTGAATATACTCAGACGAAATAAAACCCTCTGACATCTTCTATATGTTTTATAGTTTTGAAGAGAGTATGCACCTACTTTCAACGTGATGTATTAATTTCTTGCCACATCATAAAAAAATAACAAAACACATTATTTAATAAAAATGAAACTTTCATTATCAGCGGTCTAATTTGATTTGAGCACCATGTCAAGATTGGTATTATCTCTCGGCAGAAGACAGTTGCATCTTTTTGCTGCGTGCCCCTTTAATAGGCACATATGGAACAATGTTGCCTTGTTCTGGAAAATGAATGCCTCCAACCAGCTAATTAGGAGCATAACACATCGGTACTTCACTGATAGTCGACATGGTAGGGATCGGCGCCACTGATAGATGAGGACCGCATAGCCTAATTATATTGGTCTGTAGAGAACCGCAGGATTTTTCGAGAGCATGGAACCAACGAGTTAAAAAAAGGTCAGGGTTTTAAATTAGTAGAGTTTTTTATGAGATGGGAGTGAAATATAGACGCAACCCCTCCCACTGCACCAAATTAAGCTTCGAGGAGGTTGCATACTGATATTAGCCCCTAGTGCTGTCGCTGGCAAAGAGAGGAAGAAACAGATATAATGAGCCCAAGACACAAATAACACTTCTGTTAGAGCTTCTGAGAAATTATCCAAGGAAGGAGACAAGAAATTTATTCAGTTTGGTTCTCTTCCTAATTTGAGATGAAAGATAATTTATTCAGTGCTGCTATCGTCCTGCCATGCAAACTGACTTTTAAAGGAATTAATCTGTACAAGAAAAAAGAGAAGCAGAATCTGTAGATTGGTTCCAAGCTCCGTGACATCAAGGCGGTCTACAATGAATTGGGAACTACCCACATCAATACAACTTGATCAACGGTTGGTGCTTTTGATTCATACAAACAAAATACTATATATATTATGTATTAGCATTGGAGCCGGTATCTTGAATATTTTAATGCATTACCTGTACACGCGTACGTGTCTTTTATTTAGGTTATTATAGGTGCTGGTCCTTTTGTTTACCTCGTGGAGTCTGGACTGGTAATTTAGCTTTAACCAGTTTAATTAGATCTGTCTAATTGGCACTTAAGTGTTTTTTGGAGCCGCACTAGAGTGTTTTGGTCTGCTAGAACACTTGAATAGACTAAAATAAAACTTCTGAGTGCTACGAAAATGTCTAGCACTTGAATTTTAAAACCATAAGATCAAGATCTAACGATGGAGAATAAATATGGTAAAGGATAAAATCAACAAACCATTTTTTTGCAAAAATAACATAATTCCAAACTATAATCATATACGTCCATAAATAATTCATAACATACTCCAAGCATTGATACATTGATCCAGTCATAACTACTGCATATATTTTTTGCAAAATAAAACAAAAACATACTAACACTAGTCTTCAGGCAATTCCAAAAGAGAACCAAAGTTGGTATTCTAATCTTCAGATTTCATAGAAGCTTCTCAAGACTTTTGAAGCTCATTAACATCATCAACAAAAGGCAAGAACTAAACACTGGTGACGAAATCATCTTGATAGTTGTCGAATTCGAAAAGCAGGTGCACCAGAGGGCTCTCGCGTGTTGATTAACATCTTGGTTAAATGGCATCAGATGCACGCTCCTATAAAACTGATGCATCTACAAAAAAATACCAAATAAATATATCAAACCCAGGATCGATAAACAGGAGATGAAAAATATGAGCATGTATCTACAATCAGCTTTTGCTTGAAGCTAAAAGCTGCGTTCACTGGCATCATATATATAAAATATGAGTTAAAAGAATAGCAAAACGAAATACAACTTAATTAAAGAACCAGATGATAACCAAATTTTTGAGTGAAACAAAGAAAGACAAGATTAACACATTTTGCTATAGTCAGTAAGATAAGAAATAATTAACTAGGGCTCTACTCAAACCCGAAAAATGTAAATAAATATGAACAGATATGAATTACATATCCAGTACATGCAAATGACAGTTGAACTAATACTATCAATTAGTAGCTTGACTATTGTCACTAATTATAATACCTCTAAATGCATACAAGTAGATCCAAGTAAAATAGTTAAGCACTATATCATTTCAAAACAAAACACAGGTAGATACAATTTATATGATGTCAGTGAACAAAGCATATACCTAGTTAACTCTAGAGTCAAATTACATACAGCTCCTAATCAAAATTTTGAATGATTGTTAATACAAACATTTAGAGACAGGTAGGAGGGTTAAGCGTTTAATCTTTTTATTTCAGTACATGGGGACTACTCAAACACAAAAAATGCTAATAGATATGAATGACATGTAAATATAGTGCAAATGACGGTACAACTAGCACTGTCAGTTAGAAGCTTGAGTAATGTCAATGATTATAGTGTCTAGTTATATATTTCACTGCACTAGATATGCAGTTAAATGCAACCAATGAAGAGAAAAATTATGTAACTAATATTATATAACCATTTTAGTACATGGTGCAAGGGCAGAATAAGAATCCACAAATTCACATACCTAATGTCAATTACTATATCTAATAGAACAACAGATTACAGAATAACACATAAAAAGATCAAAAAATTAACGGATTATTTTATATTCAGTAAGATAACAAATAAATGGGGCCCAAACTCAAACTCGGAAAATGAAAATAAAAATTGATCAACACATCAACAGATTAATAAATTATTTTAACAAACAATTGGAGCCACACTCAAACCAAGAAAATGAAAATAAAATGTAACCGATCTGAATGACATTTAAATATAGGGTTAATTGGATATATATCATTGCAAATATCCGAGTTTGGAGAACTGCCATTACAATTCGTCTATTTAGAAATATACCATTACAATTCGTTCTTTGTTTGAGATGTGTCATTTTATACGTCTTTGATGCTTTTGGATCCACATGCAGGCTTTTGTATTATCGTATGGACAATAATACCCTTGCTATATCACTCCACTCCACTCCACTCAATGACGCATGGATCCTGCACGTCAGGCCCTTCCTCTCCATCCTCCCCAATCCATGTTCAATTCTTCCTGTCTCCAATGGAGACTGCAATCGAGCTCCGCCGTTGGCCTCGCGTGTGTGGCGCTGCCGTACTGCACCCCGGCCACGAGTACCCACCGCCACCGCAGCCCTCCGCCCAAGCTCGGCACATCTGCCGCAGCCTCCGAGCTTTGCCTACCGCCGCCGTGCTCAACCCACGCGCCGGTGCCATCGTGCTTAGCCCCGTGTGCACCCGCCGCTGCTGCCCTCCGCCCAATCCAGGTGGATCTGCCGCGGCATCCGCGCTTTGCCTACCGCCGTCGTACTCAACCCCACCCGGTGCCCGCCGTGCTCAGCTTGTGCATGCCCGTCGCTGCTGCTCTCCGCCGACCCCGGCGGATCTGCCACAGCATCCGCGCTCCGCCCAAGCGCCGCCTCTGTGCTCTGCCTCGGCAAGCTCCTCTTTGGCTGTTGTATTGTTCGTTGCAAACAAGAGGGAGGGAGGGAGGCAAGTAATCCGATGGTACAAATAACACCGTAGCAATGGATGGGTACAAATCACACAGCAGTCATGAACGATTTGTGGAGAAGCTATGTGGAGAAGGCAGGGACATTATCATCCATACAAAAATACGAAAGCCTGAATGTGGGTCTAAGAGCATTAGAGACGTATAAAATGTCACATCTCAAATAAGAAACAAATTGTAATGATATATTTCTAAATAGACGAATTGTAATGGCAGTTCTCCGAACTCTAATATTTACAATGGCATATATCAAATTAACCCTTAAATATAATGTAAGTGACGGAACAACTAGCACCTTAGAAGCTTGACTACTCTCGGTGACTACAGTGGCTATTAACAAAAAGGAATGTATATAGCTTCATACATTGCCATAAGACAAGTTGAGTCTTCAAATTAAAACTGGTACTTATAGTCTTCAGAAATTAGGTGTACCTTGTAACCGTAGCATGCTGAGCTGCACACTCTTAACAAAACTGAAGCAACCATGCAGATGATGTGAAATGTCAGGATCATAGCAGAGAATGAAGCAATACGAAAGTCTGGGATGATTTTGGAACCAACAACACACTCCAAAGTGCAGATAGTTGTCATCAATCGGTTGTTGAGAATCTTCTTCAATTCCTAGATAATTGTCATGGAAATGAGAACCATGTTGCTAACAAAAGATGTAGCTGAAACCTTATGTATCTACGAACAAAATATCATACAAATATATGAAATAAAAGAAAGAACAGAGCTGAAATAAGAAAATGAAACTACAACAAAAATTTAAGAAAAAGATATAAAGAAGAAATGTAAACATATACAATGATAACATATTTTTTCAACAGTCAGGCAAATACAAATGAATTTGGGTCCTACTGAAACCCCAAAAATATAAATTTAAATAAACAAATATCAATTACGTGTAAATGTAATGCAAATGACAGTACAACTAACACTGTCGGCTTGCAGTCTTTGTATCGTCAGTGTGTAGCGAGACCTGTTAATGCATATTATCAGTTTCAAGAAATATAGTCAAGCACTAGATCATTTCTTTGAACTTTCAGTGCGCGGAACAGATAAAGTTTTATGACACCTATGAGAAAAATGTACCTTGCGAATACTACATAGCCAAATCAGCACTTTGCTTCATGGACAATTGAGCTACCGTGAACAAAATGCATACACATGCTAACCAAGCAATACAGATATTGCATGGATAGTACATGGTCAAGCCTAATGAACTATGTACTCAAGAAATAGGAGAGACGATCCTCACCGAGAGTACATTAGAATATACGTTCAGGAAATAGTTAAAGATTGAAATAAAAATCCTAAGCTAAAGAATAATTCAAATGCTAGATACAGAATTAAGATAATAAGATATGTTTTCTATAGTCAATTATATTATAAATTTAACTGGGATCCTAGTGAAACCCATAAAATGCAAAAGGAAATATAATAGATATCAATTACATGCAAATATAATCAAAACGACATTACAATTACCACTGCTAGTGACATAGTCTTGTACTATCAGTGAGGGTTTTTTGTTCTGATAGGAGTACATGCTAATATCTACTAAACTATATTCCTAGGAAATACTACAAATTTTCTAAAGATTCCTAAAATAAGGAACCTAACACATACAAAATTGACTAGTACTTAACCTGAGACAAATATAGAGTATATGTACACAACTCATACAAAATGTACTCAAATAAGAACATACCTGAAGTAGTGATTGAAGATCTTGAGAAAACTGAGAAGACACGATCTCTGATTTCTAAAAATGACCAAATGCAAAAATAATGAGAAGAACAATTCATAACAAGATGTATAGAAGATGGAAGAGAATAACAACAATACTATTAGAACCTAACCTAACAAGGGGAAAGGATCCGGAACAAGGGCAAAATGCAAAGGAAAGACAAAGGGCAGAAAATAGAGAACAAGAACTACCTCATGTTCGCCGATGAAAGCAGAAGAGATGTGGAAACCAGATGAATAGAGGACACTGGTATATATACACAGAGTTAGGGGAAGAGAGAGTAATTGGCGCGGCAATCAAGGAACCTACAAAACTGGTCAACAATAGAAGAGCAACCATGGACCGAATCTGCAAAAAATGGGGTCTCCATGACATTGAATATAGGAAATAAACATTTCAAGTAATACGAGAAAAGCAACAAGATTATTAAAATAAAGATGACAGAAGACCTTTGAGATTATCCTGAAGCAAAATTAATTAGTACAGTAAAAAACTAACCATTTTACTTATTAAACAAAGTGCTTAAAACTAACTACTTTAAGTATTAATTTTTTTTACATCTGAACAAATAGATTTAGCATCAGAAACATAAAATTCACCATCTTCAGATTCATACAAAAACTGATCTTGCTCTTCAAATTCAGGACCTACATCAGAATCACAAGGCTCAAGGTCTACTAAACCTCTGGGTCTTTTCCTCGTCATCTAAAATAGGTATATAGAGAAAGTTAGGATATTCACAAGAAACTATACAAAACAAGTTAAACAGGTCCGCAATATATTGAAATTACACAAACTTTCTGCTATAAATCAAGCAATTATATTGGCTACTACGTTGATTGGAAACATTTAGCTCCTACTGCTTCGCCATCACACTCATACGACGTCTTAATGTCGCCTCGGATGCTTAGGACTCCCCTGGGAGACGGCATCTTCATCACCAAGTAGGTGTGGTTTGGTATCACCATGAAGCGGGCCAACATGGGCCAGCCAAAGATGGCATGGTACAAGCTGTGGAAGTCAGCCACCTCGAAGTGGAGGTGCTCTGTCATGTAGTTGTTGGGCGTGCCGAAGGTGACTCGCCCTACTGGGTAGGAAGCTTTCCTTGGTACGATGCCGAAGAACGGGTGCTCTACCTGGTGCAGCCTTCCATAATCGAGACCCATGCTATTTAGGGTGCTGGTGAAGATGATGTTGAGGGCGCTGACCCATCAACTAGCACTTTGGAGAAGAGGACTCTATCAACAACAGGGTTGACTGTCATAGGATATGAGCTTGGTTTAGGTAGATAGACTCAGTGGTCGTCCCTAGAGAATGTGACGGGCGTCCGCGACCAGCGCAGGTATTCGTTTTGACGAGTGGTGATCATGTGGATTTCCTTACTGTGGAGTTTCTTCTTCCTTTTATCCGGGAAGGCTTCAGGGCCTCCTACGATTATGTTGACCTGGCAGTCAACGTGTTGGAACTCGCCATTAGAGTCATTGTTCAGCCTTGGCTCCACCGGCTCTGGTTGGTTGTCGTTATTGCGACGGGGTCGGTCGTTGTGACGATAGTCGCCTTCTCTTCTATTGTCCCGGCGGTAGTGGTCCTTGCGGCGGTTGATGCCATGGTAATCATTGTAGCACGACACTCCCAGCTCTTTCTTTAGGGTGTAGCAGTCCCGGAACGAGTGCTTTGCATCCTTGTGGAGAGGACACGGCTCATCTAGAAACGCTAGCTCTTCAGGTATGAATTTGGATTCAACCTTGGCATCGTTCTCCGTGACCACGACAAAGCTATCTAGCCAAGTGCACCTATTGCGTCCCAGATCCACCTTTTTTGAGTCGGCACCTGAAGTGTCCCATCAACAGAGGTGACTAAATGTGATACACTTATCGGTCTCAGGAGGCTAATAGCGCATTTATTACAACAAATGGTTCATAACCATACAATCCATCGCGGTAGCGGACACTGAAGTGCCACTATCACGAGGACTAAAAATAAAACTAAAAGCCAAACGAGGGTGCCAACTGGATCGAGGATATTATCAAAGTCTTGCGCCATGGGAAGCTTCCTGTAGGAGGCCCTAAACCACAGGAAAGTTTGGGTGCGGAGCGACCACCTACTCAACGTTTTCGGGAACGAGACCCGAATCCTCCTCTGTAGAAATTAAGCAAGAGTGAGTACTAACGTACTCAACAAGCCAAACCACACCAACGGAGTGGGATATAACAAGACTATGCACAGTATATATATCAAGGATATGGCTTAGGTTCATTTGTAGTAAAGCAAGGTTTAACACATGCAAAGGTTTGTTTTATAAAACAGTTTCATCAAAACCTTTCTTTTGTAACAGTACAATAAGTAGGGGTTGATTTTGCTCAAAGGATCCAAGTATTAGTGCTACCGGACTTCTCATCCACCATAGCTCATGGCACAACTGCCAGACACTTTCAAAACCAACTCAGGCCACAAAACCACACATATCCAAATGACTAGTGAAGTGACCAAGCCATAACTCATCCAATACCGTGGACACAGCTATTCGAATAGGTTTTAACTCTACAGAGGTGAACACTACCAGAAGTAGGGTACTGTAGTACGAACACCTTAGTTTCGGTGCAGATCCATCAAAGCCATTAGCCACCTTAGCTAAACTGACTTGCCAACACGGAAGCAACTAAGGGGTTAATGACCTACCCACGATGTCCTTACTGGGGCATAACTCACATAGATCGTGTCTCCGTCTCCATGATCTCCCGTTGCTCACAAGCACACCTGATGACTAACAGTTTAACTATTGGGATTTATGCTAAGCCGCTGCTGGATACAACGGTCGAGTGGTTGCACGATAAATTGGGTTAGGCAAGATGACACATCAGCTCATCCTTATATTAACATGACGGATATCTTCCAACCATGCTCAACCATTAAGGTACGAGCTTACTTTGGCATTTCACACAAGAAGCACCACCCATCTCATCTAACAATACCTTCCTTTTAATTTTCCAAACCCATTTCCCCTTTAAAAATTACTGACACCTTTATTTTGATAAAACACAATGTGTTCATGATTAAATTGTAATAACGATAGTAACAAGGTCCTAAGCATTCCTAGCAGTGATTAACATCCAAACAAAGCAAGTCATATTTAGAAATTAATCTAGGTCATCAAGGAATAATCATAGCAATCAAGGGGTGGCTATCCAACCATGTCTCAGCAATAAATCATGCAATTTTTTAAAACATACCAATAGGTTGTGTTTATAAAACTAGGATAATTATGCATCAAAGGTGAGATGGGACTTGCCGTCCTCAAAGCCTTCTGGAAGCTCCTGCTCCGGGTACGGGCCTTTGGGTTCCTCCTCAGACACACCGTGATCTACATCACACACAAGCAAGCACACACTAAATAAAAAGAAAATAAAGTTTTATCGATGAGCTCAAAGAGAGAGACCAGAGAGCGAACCGAAAATAAAGGAGCAAGTATTTTTGGGAATGTGTTGCATAGCTCGGCGCAAATATAGTGGGGAAATGTGTAGTGAAGTCTGGGTCAATCCGGATTAAAAAGGCGAATAAAATGATGGACTAAAGGGTGTTTAGGGGGCTGTTTTAAGTGGACGGGGACTTGTTTGCAAAAAAGAATTAAAGGAGAGGGGCCCCTGGCAAATGTGACCTGAGGGGGGGAAAAGAGTTGGATGGCGGATTTGAATAAAGAAGAAGGTAGGGGGCTAAAGGTAAAATGCCCCTTCCTTCCCATGCTAAAATAGAGGAGGGGAGAAAGGGGAGGGGGACGCCGACGGCGGTGACCTCGCTGGCATTCCGGGTGGCAGTGGCGGTCGGGGACCGAGGCAAAAGGAGGAGGAGAGTGAGGGGAAACTACTCCCCTCCTCACCTTGGACAGGGGCGGCACCTACGATCAGGCAAGAAGGTGACCATGTGTTTAAGATTAATATGATATTATGACTCTAACTTGCGCAACTCTGTTGCGTGAGAGGCTCCGTATGTTCTGGTACGGAGGGCGACTAGCTCGAAAGAGTGACGTCGACATCTGCCGCCTGATGTCAAGTGCGGACTTCGTACCGTGCAATGTTATTGGTCACGGTCGTGCATCCCTGGGACGCGGATCACTCAGGGGCTCCTATAAGGCAACGTTATGGGATGCAAACATCTGTGCCATGCGATGATGGTCTTGGCAAAAGTGAATACGTTGTCATGACGTATGAATCGCTGTTCATGCAGTGATAAACGCATGGGCGCCATTTCTATAGTAAATGGTGATGTATGATTTTCTGCAGGTACACTAACTATAAACCGCGAATCGAGTAGTTTACAAAATTCCTATATTGGAAGAGAGTCTATATGATGCCACCAATTTTTATTACGAGTGTGTGAACGAAAGTCAGGCCGAAGGCAACGTTTTCATACTAGTTGCATTGCATGTCTTTAAAACTTTTGGATTTTGGTGAGTGATGTTAGTCCTAAACCTAGTGTTTTTGGTGTAAAGAGTTGGTTAGTTCCTACTACCCTTGTGCTACCATAGATAAGTTTAGTTGTCTGCACAGTGACGTCCTCAAGAGGCCAGGAATCACCCAGTTACTGCGGGATACAGACTCACATGAAAGTAGCACAATCTCGATGAAAGGACTATGCCGATCAACATAGACAATTCATGAGTTTCATGATTGAAGGTTTTATATACTTAAAGTCTGAAAGGAATTCAATGATTTGGATCAAAAGAGTAGAGATACTTGGAGGCATAGTGTCATGTTTTATAAGGTACCATGGATCAATCATACAGAAGATAAAGCTACTTGGAAACAGGAAAGTTACTTAACCTCTAAGTGTCCAGAGAGTTTGGAGAAGGATGTTTAATAGAAGATTGGAAAGGTTTGAGGAACAGGAGTATTTGGTATAATGTTAGTTGAGCAAGACCAACCCCACCCAGTACTTCAATAGAGATCAATATTGATTATAGGTATGATATATTTTCCTTTCCGCTTCACAAGTCATATGTTTGCTTATGCGAATCTCGGGACGAGATTTTTTTAAGGGGGAAGGGCTGTAACATTATAGATGTTAAAAAACCCTTAAGTATAATTAAGGAGGGATTAAGTCCAAAGAGGATCATTTTTGGGATAATAAGCTCAATGGCTCAAATAAAGTATATTTGAACCAAATTAAATTGAGAATTGAATTGGAGCTATCTGGACAAGCATAAAAGAGAAATAGAGCTCTAAGTACTAGTTACAATTTTGGGTTAATTTTTGGAAAAGGATTATATCTTATTTTGCACCCAAAAATTTGAGAAATTCACTGTCAGAGGAGCCTGACATAACTGAATCAAGATTTCAGTTAACTCAACCAAGGTTCTGAGATAGAAACTTTTGAGTCATGTTGTGATCTTTGGACTAGCAAGTTTAAACAAGTTTGAAAGCCCCAATGGTAGGTATAAAGGGATGATGAGTCCAAAATTTTAAATAAAGCAAATTTGGAGAAATTCAAGTTTGAATGCAATTTGGAAGAAATTTGGCAAAATATGGGAAAATAAGATTTAATTGTGCCAAATTTAAGGAAATGTATTGTATGGAGAGTTTAAAGATATTTATACTCAAAGTGCGTGACCAACTTTGAAATTTGGACAAAATTCATTAAAAGAGTAATTAAACTGAACATTGCTACACAGAGTTATGATGCCATCTTGGAGCTAAGGATTGGAGAAATTTAATAAATAAAGTTTGGTCACCAAGAGTAAAAATAGATATAAGGTATTTTGAGTTACACATTGGACTAGAACAAGATTGAAGAAAAGGGTGTTACCTAATTTAATTGAAGGCTCAAAGATTGAATCCTGCAACTATTTCTGAATGATCATAAGCCTGATGAAACTGAACATTGAAGTTCAGAGAAACGAATGAAGGTTCAGAGTTGAATAATTTTTGATGCAGTGAGTATTTGATCTGACTTTTTAAACACAGTTGTCAGATGGTAGTATGGGATATAACTTTGCTTTTGGTCGGAGAAACATTTGATACATGAAATCAAGATTTACAGGCAGCAAAACAACGAAGAAAGGAAGAACAGAGGGGGAGGAGAGCAGAGCATGGTGGTTTGCGCCGCCTTGATCATCAGTGAAATTCAACTCGGCCACGCGCCGGCGAGCAACCAAGACAGCGCGCGAGTGGTGATCAAGATCAACACGCTGGGAATTCGAATAATACAGAGCCATCGCCATCCTTCCGCCGACACCGCCTCTGTGCTTTGATCGCCGCCGCCTCAATATTCATCACCGTCGTCCAACCACCGTGCAATTCCTTGCGCCTACACCTCCACCACCTCCCCAGCTACGCGCCCGACCTGCTCATGTTCAACCCCAAGCCCTACCGGCGCTGTACGCCATCGTCTTCAACCTCCGGCCTCCATCATCCGCCTCAAGGTGAGCTCTCGAGGGGAGCTATGTTAGAGTGCCGTAGAGGTCAAGATCGACTTGCTGGTGTACTCTAGGTCGTAGCGATGCTCACCGTGGTGTTCGTGGCTCAAGCGTAAGCGCCGTCAAACCGGAACGCGAGCGCCGCCGCACCATGACCGCCGTCGAGGGGAGTTGTTCTCCGGCCCTCTTCCATGACTTGCTGCTAGCGCATCAGATAGAGGAGGACGTGGTGAAGCCGTAGCGCCACTCCAAGTCGCCGGACACGCCGCCATTAAGCCGGCCGACGAGCCCATGCGGAGCGCCGCCGCCGTCGTCGTCATGTGTCGCCGTCCGGTCACTTTTGGTAAGGGTTTGACCCATGGGAGTGCTCGTCGTATCAAGCTGGTGCTTCTAGTATGCCTCCCGTCGCCGGAAACCTCGCCGCCGGGGAGATCAACGCCGGCCAGCCGCCGCCAGTTTTAGATCCGGCTAGGAGGGTTCAAGTGCAAGGTTTTATGTTTTCCAGGGGGTTATCAGTAAAAGTGTAAAGGTTAGGCGCGAGGGGACTTGTTTATGAAGGTTTAATCTTTGCAGGGGGTTATGTGCAAAACTAATTTGTTTAGTTGTTTTCTTTTTGTATTAAAAAGTTTTAATCTTGTCTTAATTGCTATAAATTGTAGAAGTGTCCGAAATTAGTAAAACTAATTTTGTTAGCTATGTTAGATTTTTCTCTATATGTTAAAAATGATAAACTTTAGAAAAGTTTATATAAAAATTAAAGTTATTAAAATTTTTTCTTTAAAGCTTTAAAATAAATAAATAGAGTTCCTAAATAAATAAAAATATGATGAAGTATTTTCAAATTAAAAATAATTTATAATAATTAGGATAATACTATTTCTAGTATAAAAAATAATTTAAGTAATTCTTTTGTGAGTTTTAAAAATATTTTTAAATGGTTTTAAATGTAGGAAAAATCCTAATAAGGTTTAAATGGGTGTTTTTAACATTGACTTACAACTTTATCGTGAAGGAAAGTTGTATACCTAGCTTTTCTAAAACTTGCATATTGCATTCATGGCGTATAGATGCCGAGTTTTTGGAATCGGTGTGCATCGAACTTCAGCCAGAGGAAACTCAGGAATACGAGCAGGTGATTGTCGTGGAGCAAGAGCCCGAAGCCTCTACTGACAATATTAACTTCTTTGTGAATCCAGGCAAGCACCGCAGTGTAACACCCAAAAATAGCCTATTTAAAATTTTTCGTAATTAACTGGCATTTATTTAATTGGTTCATAATTAATATAGGTTAAATGAATTATTTATGAATATTAAAATAAAATATATGTTGTAGAAACATTTTTGTTGCATTCATGCTGCTGCACTGTGTTTTGGTTGTTGGCCAATTAAATTGGAATTTAAATTCTGTTTAAATTCGAATATAATTTGCATTTGTTTGAGCCCTAGAAAAGTTAATTCAAGCCGAGTTCACTTTTGCTCCCTAAGCTCTTCCCCTGGTCCACTCTTGCACCCTCTACTTTCTCCCGAGCGCGGCCCAGCCCCCTCCTCTTTTCCCCGGCCCAGCTTCCCCTTTTCCCTCCTACTTGGACCTTCTCGTCGAGCCAGCCCATTTTCCCCCGCGCTGGGCCAACACCCGTCTTTCCCCCCCTCTCTCTCCCACTCGCCGATAGTCGTGGCCCACTTGTCAGCCCTCTCCCTTTCCTCCCGCCCGACGCCTTTTCCCCCCTCCTTCCCCAGCGCCGATCGCGCCACCCCGGCCGCCCGCCTTTCTCGCGCTCGTGGACCCCTGCAGCTTCTCCGAAGCTTCCCGAGCCGCCCTCCCTTCCCTAGCGCGATCCCTTTCCTTCCTAGGCACGCCCGGCTATGGGAAGTGCCCCCCCGAAAGGAAGCTCGCCGCCGATCGCGCCGCCGCCCGATTTCCCCGCCCCCTGCCATTATGTCGTTGCCCCTGGGCCTATATAAGCCACCCTCGGAGCTCCCCAGAGCCTCACCAACCCTCCTCCCGAGCTCTCCACCCCCGCAGCAGCCCTCCCCTCGCCAAGCCCCGTCGCTCTTCGGTCGCCGTCGTCGAAACTCACCGCCGTCGCCCTTCGCTCGTCGTGAGCCCTTCCCAGAGCCTCCAGAGGAGGTAAGGAGCCTACCCGGTCGATCCCCGCTCTCTTTTCCGCTCGGTGCTTCGACTAATTGCTCGCCGCTCTTTCCCCAGCCCGCTGAGCCACTGCTCCCCGACGACCGCCGCCTCCGACGCTCCATCGCCGTCCCGAGCATCGCAGGTGAGCTCGCCGCACCCCCCTGATGATCTAGCGCCAAAACTCGCCCCGAACCGAGCTCCCTAGCGCCCCCGTCCATCTTCACCAGAGCTTTGCTCCGCCGGCCACCGTCGGCCGCCACTACCGCCGTCCAATCGCCGACTTGAACCCCCCAATCTTGTTCGCCATGCTTTCCCGATGCTCCACGGCCAAACCCCATTCCTTTTGGAGCCCTATAGCGCGAGATCGATGCCGCTCCGGTGAGCTTTCGCCAACGCCGTCATACTCCTGAGCCGCCGTTGGCGAGCAAACCCTCCCGAGCCATCCCAGCCCTCGGATCAAGATCCGACGGCTGGATCAGACGCCTTTCCCCGAGTCAATCTTTTAAGTACCGGTCAGCGGGGCACTTTTTGCAAAAGAGCCCCGCCAAGTTTTGAAATCAACCCGCAGTCCACTCTAGTTTAAAAGTAATTGAATATAGGTCCTGTTTTTCACAGTTAAGCCCCTGAGCTTTTAAGTATTAGAACCCGCCGTCCTGTTTTAATAATTTCACACATAGGCCCTCGTAGTTTTACTCGTAATTACATATAGGTCCCTGGTTTCTTCAAAATAAGCCCCTGGAAACTTTTAAAAATTGCCAGCAGGTCCCTAGAACTTAGAAAACCCATATCTTCTTCGTTTTAGTTATGATTAGTGTGATTTTCACGCTCATGTGTTCGTAGTGAAGCGTAGAATATTTCTAAAACCATTAGTTGTACTTTTTCTACTGTTTGGTGTACTGTTCTAATAGAATATTATTTGTTTGCATGTATTGGTTTGCGTGCTCGCTTGTATCGTGTCCAGTCGGTGAGCCGTTAGCTTTGGAGTTCGAGCTCGGTGAGGATTTTCTGGAGCAGGACTCGCAGCAGCAGCAGCACTTCGAGGAAGGAAAGTTATAGCATGGACAATCCTTGCTACCTAAACACACTTTTTACATACATTTACTTTCATATGCATGTGTCTAAATTGATGTCCTATTAAGGTTGAACCTAGTTTGTATACTCCTGTCCTTGTCACCTTGGGTTATTGCATATGGGTAGAATCCTTGCTATGCGCAGCTAGTGTCATTGTTATTTAATTGTTAATCTTGACTTAATGGTTCACTTTAACATTTATGATAAAACATGCTTTTTAGCAACCTGGTTTAGGGAGCTAGAGCATGTGCTTCATGCTTTGCTCTAGTGTCTCTCCGTAAGGTCCGGTTCTTAAAGCGGCAACCCAGGAGCCTGTCGCCACTACTAAAACTATTATGGCTCTGGTCTTGGTCAAGTAACTTGTACGGCTCTAGCTTGACAGTAGTTACCGACGGGGCCGACGGCGCTATGGGAAGCACACGTGAGAGTATGGTTTGATCCTCCGAGGACGGGGCTACTGTCGGCTATGTCTTGTCAGGCATAGTCCCGTGTCGGGAGTCCCTGTGGTATGGAAAGTCAGCACGTCGCGCTCTTCTAATTGTTGGCACGCGTGCCCGTGCTCTGGACGCCATTGACCCTCTTATCGCTGCGCCCTGAGAGTCAGTCAATCTCGGAGCCTTGGATCATGCTGCCTGTGTTGTACCATAGTGGCTACCGTTTTGTTAGGGTGTCTTGTGAAAAACCTCGTAACGTCCCTATGCAGTCACACCTCAGAAGTGTTGATGTGCGTGGTTGGGTGCAAAGTTCCTTTGAACTTTTACGCGACTGGTGGGTAAAGGGCGAAACCTATCATGATAGCCTTGCTCAGGGTCACGAGCGTCCTGGATCCTTTTTGATTAGAAGATGATGTTTAGTTATGATTATTGTCACTTATACTTATTAATTGGGTTACAACCGGGTTTCATTCACTTGTAGTAATTTGTTAAATGTTAAAATAAACCAACTAAAAATGCTAATGCAGTTAAGCCGTGTCTAGCCTATTTTGAGCCTTCATACCCATGCTATACTTGCTAAGTATTTGTTTACTTACACTTGTCATTGTTCAACAAAATCCCGGATGGGTAAACAGATTGGGTTGATTAGGAGACTGCTGCTGAGTTCCCTGAGGACCTGCTGTACTTCTGAGTTTCACTCTCCCAGTCAGAGTCCCTGTGGACTGCGGCTCCGCTTTAGTTGAGAGTTATAGACTTCCACTGTAATAAATATTAATGTTTTACTCTGATGTAAACTATTTTATTTCGTGCATTTATACTCTGTTCATCATATTTATTCGCTGTATGTGTTCTGTGGACTTCCTGGGCATTCGGGTTTTGTGAAAATCCGGGTGTGACACGGAGCATCTACACCTACTATTTTAACTTATTATTTCATGTGTCCAAACTATTTTAGTACATGCATTACGTTTAAGTATTGTTATGGAACCCTTTGTATGCATGACATCCTTGAAAAGAATTATAAAACTTGCTTAGCCAAGCTTAGTAATTGTGTACCATGAAATCATAGCATCAATCTCTATGATAACAGCACATAAAATAAGGAGTTTGGTTGGTAAGTTGGACGAGGGCTTGAAAGGTTTGATTGTGAGTGAGTTTATTGGATAGCCTCGTCTGCCCTTTGAAATTGGTCAAGGACCCAGTGGTTGTTGACATGCTAGTCAAGTTTTGAACGTACTAATTACATACTGGGAGGATGGGACCAGTAAACCGACGTAACTCAGTCACACCATGATTGGAACTATGGCTTGCCCAGTCGATAGAGGTAGTAGGCAGGAGTGTAGTCTGAAACTCATATGATGGTCAGGCCAGACGTGGGGCCACTTATGGGGATGCACTCCTGGACCCTGGAATGAATAGTTTTGATGGCTGGAAGTGATGTGAGCGAAAGGTTGCCATGTGCGGTTTGGCGGTTCGCACACGTGTCGTGTGGTTTGGTCTTTGCCCTGCAGGATGAAAATTGGTCATGACCGTCGCACTTCTCGATATGAATACCGCTTGATCACTGCTTAACAACGTAGTAAGATGATCATGAGTAATGGTTGAAGTTGTGAGAAGTATCATATGAGATATTTCTTGAAAAGTGTTATGTTTCCCAATATAAATTCAATAGACTCAACTATAACATGGCAAAAACAATGAAAGTATAAGGACTCATTTTAGTAAGCCTTTCTTGCAAAAATTTGAATTGCCTTTCCACTAAATAGCTATGCATTCCTGTGTCTTGATCTATTTATATTTATTAGTCAGGTAAGTCTTGCTGAGTACCTTTGTACTCAAGATTCTATATTACTGCAGAGGAGAAATCGGAGCAATTTTAAAAGCTCACGAAGACCAAGAGACACGAAGGGTCTATGTGATCCCTTGATGAAAAACTTTTGTTTCAAACATGGCCTGTATAACTCAACTACCAATACGACCTGTTTGATCTCCAAAACTCTTAGCGTTGTTAACTTGTAC
The DNA here is from genome assembly GCA_033239725.1 of Echinochloa phyllopogon. NCBI lineage: Eukaryota > Viridiplantae > Streptophyta > Magnoliopsida > Poales > Poaceae > Echinochloa > Echinochloa phyllopogon. The sequence continues at coordinate 29,031,204 of BTCW01000014.1, read as the reverse complement.
TTAAGTTTTATGTTGTATGATTTGTAAGAAACTGTTCCTTAAGTATTTTTGTAAAGAATGTAATGTCTGTTGAGAGCTTCCTATGCGAACGATCCTGTATGCATGGAATGGTTCTTGTAATGTGGTGTTTCGGGTAGTCTGGGGACACCTGACAGATACCTAGTTTACACTGTTTCAAGTGCATTATGTCCTGAACCGTCCTTAAAATGGTGACTAATGCATTTGAGCCAGTTTAAGCTGAATGGTTCTGCCACACTTGTCCTTTTAGTGACAGTATCCAAAATATTGTCAAGCACTTCCTAGTACTGAAAGTTTGTCTGCAAGTATATTGCTTCTAGGGGCACATACTCTATTTCGAGCACCCTCAAAGACCTTCTTAGCTGGAAGACATGGAACACTAGGTGCATTTCTCACATTTCTTCTAGCAGTTGGAGACGGTATGCTACGGCTCCGACCTTCTTCAGGACTTGGAACGGTCCAATGTACCGAGGGGCTAATTTCCCATGAACTTGAAACCTTCGAGTCCCTCGAATGGGTGAAACCTTGAGATAGATGAAGTCTCCTGGATTGATACTTCTCGCCTCTTCTTATCTGAGTAGCTCTTCTGTCTAGATTGAGCGGTTTTCAACTTTTCTCTAATTTTAGCTTCTTTTTCTCCTGCTTCTTTTATGAGGGCTGGTCCAACTAAAGTACGCTCTCCCACCTCTGACCACATCAAAGGGGTTCTGCACTTTCTTCCATAGAGAGCTTCAAATGGCGACATGCCTAAGCTTGCCTGATAACTGTTGTTGTATGAGAACTCCAGATAGGGTAAACCTTGTTCCCAATCTTTTCCATAGGTAAGGACACACGTTCTCAGCATGTCTTCCATAATTTTATTCACCCTTTTGATTTGTCCATCAGTCTGTGGGTGGTAAGCCAAATTAAAATCCAATTTGGTTCCCATGGCCTTATGCAAACTTTTCCAAAATTTGGAGTTGAATTGGGTTCCTCAATCTGAAACAATTTTGCTAGGCACCCTATACAGCTTTACTAAGTTGTCAACATAGAGCCGAGCTAGCTTTTCTCCACCATAATTGGTCCATACGGGTAGGAAGTGAGCGACTTTTGTGAGTCGGTCCACTATTACCCATATAGAGTCATGCCCTTTCCGTGCCTTGGGCAATCCCACTACAAAATCCATTCCTATCTCATCCCACTTCCAAATAGGGATAGGTAGGGGTTGCAATAATCCTGCTAGCTTCTAATGTTCTGCCTTGATTCTTTGACAAGTATCACAATGGGCGATGAACTGGGCAAAGTCTGTTTTCATTCCATTCCACCAATACTACTTTTGTTTCAAATCCATATACATTTTGGTGGATCCAGGGTGGATGGAATATGCCGAGTTATGAGCTTCATCCATGATTATCTGCCGAAAGTCTCCTTCCCTGGGCATGCAAATCCTATCTTTATACAACAAGGTTACCTTGTTGTCAACTCTGAAGTCTGGTGCCTTATTTTCTCTAGTATGCTTGCAGATTTTCATCAAATCCTTGTCCAAACCTTGGGCTTTCATGATGTTATCATCCAGAGTGGGTTGGATGCTTAGCTTGCGGTCGGAATCCCGAGGAATAATGTGCACATTCAGTCGTGCCATTTCTTCTTGTAGATGAGCATCTTTAGGTCTGAGCAATCCATAAGATTTCTAGCTTAAGGCATATGCTGCTACATTTGCTTTACCAGGGTGGTAATGAATTTCCACATTGTAATCCTTAACCTATTCTAGCCATCTTCTCTACCTGAGGTTTAGATCTGGTTGGGTGAAGATATACTTCAAGCTCTTGTGATCGGTGTATATTTCACACTTGTTTCCAATCATATAGTGCCTCCAAATCTTGAGGGCATGTACTACGGTTGCAAACTCTAGGTCATGGGTTGGATAATTCTGCTCATGAGGCTTAAGCTATCGGAACGCATATGCTACTACTTTCCCATCTTGCATGAGAACACATCCTAACCCTTGGCGGGATGCATCACAATAGACGACAAAGTCCTGATGGATATCCGGTAGGGTTAAAACTGGGGTAGTTGTCAACCTTCTCTTTAATTCCTGGAAACTTCTTTCACATGACTCTGTCCAGGTAAATTTTTTCTCCTTCTTGAGTAGCTCTTTCATAGGTCGGGCTATCTTGGATAATCCTTCGAAAAATCTCCGGTAATATCCAGCTAAGCCAAGAAAGCTTCCGATTTCACTCACATTGGTTGGTTGCTGCCAATTGGAAACTACTTCGACCTTCTCAAGGTCCACTGCTAGTCCCTCCGTGGTCAGAACATGACCAAGGAAAACCACTTTCTCAAGCCAAAATTCACACTTGGTAAATTTAGCATAGAGCTTGTGTGCTCTCAATTTTTCCAAAACTACTCGTAGATGATGCTCATGTTCTTGGGTGCTCTTGGAGTAAATAAGTATGTCATCGACGAAGAATATGACAAACTTATCCAACTCATCCATAAACACCGTATTCATGAGGTTCATGAAATATGCAGGTGCATTAGTGAGTCCGAAAGACATCACCGTGAACTCGAATTGCCCATAATGGGTGACAAAGGCTATCTTCAGGATGTCACTTTCCTTAATCTTAAGCTGATGATATCCAGATCTTAAGTCAATCATGGAGAAGTACATGGCTCCTTTTAGCTGATCGAAGAGATCATCAATTCTGGGAAGAGGGTATTTATTCTTGATAGTGACCTCATTTAGTGCACGGTAATCCACGCACATCCTCATACTTCCATCTATCTTTTTAACAAAGAGCACTAGAGCTCCCCGTGGGGATGAACTAGGTCCGATACAAATACTTTGTTGTAATTCCTCTAGTTGTTTATTTAATTCTGCTAATTTAGAAACCGCCATCCTATAGGGTCTCTTAGCTAAAGGAGAGGTCCCTGGAATAAGGTCAATGGCAAACTCTATATCCCTATCTGGCGGCATTCCGGGGAGTTCTTTAGGGAAAACATCAGGGTATTCATTCACCACCGAACTCCCTTTAGGGATCCAACTTTTATACCGAAAACCATTGGGTCTGGCCCACTTCCCTAAGCATGGTAGGTCACTTGCACTCCCTCTGAGTTGGTTAGGTGTACCACCTTATCAGCATAACTTATGAGACCCTTGTGCAGGCTCAACCGATCCATTCCAAGTATCACATCTATCTCATTAGACTTAAGTACTAATAGGTCTACTAAGAACTCTACCCCACTTAAATTGATCCTTACCCGGGAACAACCCAGTTGTCAGTTAATGTCACCTCCAGGCGTTTGGGTTAGTAGGGGTGCTTTTAGTAGTACGGTAGGTATATTGTGCTTTTTCCACAAAGATTGATGATATGAAAGAATGTGATGCTCCAGAATCAAATAATACTATTGCCAAAGCTAAGCTGACCAGGAACTCACCGAGTACTACACCCTGTGCACCCTGAGCCTCTTGCGCGTTGATGTGGTTGACGCGGGCTCATCTAAAGGACTATTGGGGCAGCCTCATCTGCTGGTTGGTGTTGTTGCTAGTGTTGTTGCTGCGGATGGGGACGCGGTTGGCTCTAGATATAGCTGGCCTAGGTCCATTTACTGAGTTGGAGAAGGCTGATGCCACATGCTTATTGTTGGCATATGGGCAGTTGGCAATGTAATTCCCTGTCTCACGATAGTTGAAACAAGCTCTAACATTATTGTTGGTAGTGACTTGACTGGCGTTGCTCTATGGGGCCTTCATGTAGTTCTGGCTCCTGAACTGTGTGTTAGGAACCTGGGAACCTGTAGCTTGACACTGAGTCATGTACTGCATAGGGGTCTGGGATCTGGGTACAAGATAGTTGAAGTTCCTCGGTTTCTGGAAGCGGTCCTGTTAGCGGGCCTTATCTTCCATAAACTTAAGCTTGTTGTCCTTCCTCTCTTCTGCTTTGGCCCTCTCTGTGAGAATGGCCATGTTCATCAGAGTGTTGAAGTCTGGATAAATCTGAGGGGTAAGAAAGGTTCAAAGTTCTGCATTCAAGCCCTTCTTGAACATGTCCAACTGAAGAGACCTCGAAGCATGCTACTCGCGGGGCAAACCTCCTTCCAGGGTGAAGTGCACTTCTAGTGAGATAAGCAGCTCCTGCTCGTCTTCTTCTCGTACCCCATTTTCTAGGGGTTGTTTGGTAGCTCCTTCTTCTGCTGCTGTAGCTTCTCTCTCGGAGTTCTCGGTGGAGCTCGCGAGGTCCCAAAAAGTCCTCCCCATCCCATGACGACTGTACCAAGTAGGACATGGGTTTCCCCGATTGCCGAGACGAGCGTCCCACTTCTGGTTCATTCTTGCATATGCCGATCCTGGGACTATCTTAGGCTCTCATGAGCGACAACTTCGCTACTTATAGCGGTCGTGGCCCTTGCTTCGGCTTGAGCCACCCGGATTTGGTGCATCCTTACTGCGAGTTCTGCTTGCTTAGCCCGATTGATTTGCTCTCTTAGGAATCCGACTTGTTCATTGAAGTGTTTGTCCAAGGAGATGAGGTAGGCGACCACATGGTACAAAAGGTCCTCTTCATGACGGAGCCTTTCCAGGTTCCTCATGCGGGCCTGCCAGACTTGAGTCCTATTGGCCGGGGGAGAAAGCTTCATTGGGGTGGGAACGAGGTGGTCCTTGAAGATCCAGCACAGGCAGCAGAGTGCCTTCATGATGACCAAGGGATAGGCATCCCGATGTTGAAATCCTGTGGTGGTCACTCGCTATGGCTCGATGGTGGGGTATCAGGTGCTTTTGGCGATGGAAAGGATCACCCTGCAATGAAGTGTTCCGAGGTGCTCGTACTCTCTGTTGTAGTACCTTGGGTGCTCAGTAACACCAAGGCACTCTAGGGAGTCGGTCAAAAGACTGGGGAAACCAGGCTCTTCTTGGCACTTGCCCTGGGTCCAACCTTCCTCAGCCATCTATAAAACAATGGTAGGGTGAACAAGCCTTGCACAAATGCTAGGGTACAAATGAGGATAGATGGTCTTAGTTTTACAATAGGGTCGAGTACAAATCCCATGGATACATTATTATTAGGATAATGGCTCTAACTTAGGTACGCTACTCTCCCCTCACGGGGATGATTCCTTGATCCGGATATGGCGCTTCTTTGGTGGAAGACATTGCCCAAACATCACATCCTTGGTCTGTGTACCCTTATCCTATTCGGTTTCTTCGGGCATTCCTACCAGTAACTCAGCTTCACTCCTGCGTGCCTTGAGCCATTTCCTTTCTCGGGTGTTGCTCTGCCATATGGTTGGGAGGGCAGCTAGGGAACTCTCTGCTTGTGCCTTAGCTTGTATCATCTTCGTCCATTGTAATTCCATCTCTTGTTCTGGAATTTCTGCCCTACGGATTTGGTGTTTCAGTTGTGCTACCTGTTCGTGGTAAAGTTGGTCTAAGCTGGTGAGGTAGATGGCCAGGTGGGAAACCGTATCTTCTAGTTCTTCTTCCCTTCCAAGTCCCCTCATCCGGGCAATCCATGAGCGTCCTTTTCCTCCAGTTGGCAGGAAAAATCCCATGGGATTCCACAGAAGATAGTGTTTATAAACCACGCGTAGGCGTCACAGGGACTTCCGGTAGGTGTCCGGGAAGCAAAAACCAGTGGTGGAGATGAACTAGGGCTCCACGTCGGGATAGTGTGTGCTCTTTCCCACAAAGATCATTACGTCACACCGAAGGCTGCCCCTGGAGTCGTACTCCCGGTAGGTATACTTCAGTGGGTCCACAACTCCGTCGCGCTTCATGCTGAGTAGCAATAACTTAGGGAGGCTAGGCTCTACGAGGCAGATTCTGTCACTCCATCCATCGTTAGCCATCTGGAACAGGACAAGGGCCAAGGGTAAGTATTTTGTGGAAAGATGAGCTAAGTGGGGAAAGATTTAGTGGGTAACGGCTTAGAAAAGGTTCTTAGTTCTAAGGGTAGCGTCCTACAGTCAACTGTGGCCCTGATACCACCTGAAGCGTCCCCTCAACAGAGGTAAATAAATGTGATACACTTATCAGTCCTAGGAGGCTGATAGCACATTTATTACAACACATGGTTCATAACCGTACAACCCATCGCGGTAGCAGACACTGAAACACCACTATCACGAGGACTAAAAATAAAACTAAAAGCCAAACGAGGGTGCCAATTGGATCGAGGATATTATCAGAGTCTTACACCATGGGAAGCTTCCTACTGGAGGCCCTGTACCATAGGCAAGGCTGGGTGCTGTAACACCCTAAAATAGCCCTATTTAAAATTTTAGTAATTAATTTGCTATTTAATTATATGCTCATGATTAATATAGGGTAAATAAATAATTTCTAGAAATTAAAATAAAATATAAGATTTAGAAACGTTTTTTGTTGCATTCATGCTGCTGCATCAAGTTTTGTTTGCTAGTAGTTCAAATAACAATTTAAATCTAGTTTAAATTCGTATTTGAATTGCTTTGTTTTGAGCCCTAAAAAAGTTGTTTCGTCCTGAGTTCGCTTTTGCCCCCTGAACTTCTTCCACAGTCCGCTCTTGCTTCCTTCTCTCTTTCCCGAGCGCAGCCCAGCTCCTCCTTCTCTCTTTCTCGGCCCGCTCGCGCGTCAACTCCCCGCGGCCCAGCGCCAGCCTGCTCGCCGATGCCCAGCTCCCTGTCCTAGGACCGCCCAGCCAAGCCGGCCCAGCTGCATCTCCGTAGCCCAGCTCAGCCCAGCTCCCCCCCCCGCGCCCCCGGCCCACTCCTTCCTCCCCCTCCCATGGCCCACTGCTTCACGCTCGGCCCCGCTCACCCGGTTCGCCCCGCGCTTCCCCGGCTCGGCTCCACTCGGCCCACCCCCTCCGCGCCGCGCCGCCGCTAGGCCACCCTTGGCGTACGTGCCACCTTGACGAGCGAGCCCCTATAAAACGTGAGCACCCCGAGGCCTTCACCATGCAAGCTTCGGCCACCGCTCCATCCTCCTTCGCCTTTGCACCCACGCGCATCGCCGCCGCCGCCGTGGCGCCTCAGAGCTAAGCCATTGCCGCTGTTCCGCCGTCTTCGCTGCTCGCCGGGTGGGTTTGAAGCCACCACGAGCCCCTCCGCGCCGAGCCACACCCGTTCCACCGCCCCTCTTTGCTGTCCCGACGTTGGAGCTTCTCGCCCACACGGAGGCCGAGCCGCCGCCGACCGTCCCCGAGCACCGGCGTCGCTAGCCACCCCCGGTCGCCGGTGAGCACCCTCACGAGATCCCCTCCCCCCTATCTCCCTTGCGCGCCTCGCCTTAGGCTCCTGCCCGCCAGAACACCATTGAGCCCATCGACTAGAGGTGCCGACGAGCCCTCCTACGCTTACTCAAGGTAGAAGAATGCGGTTTTGTGATTAGGCCCCTGGAGATTCCCGTAACCTTCAGATCTATTCTTGTGTCTTGGCGCTTTCGCAGAAACCCCCCTACAAGATCTTCCCTTCCGCACTTAAATCCCACCTCAGCACGTTTTAGATCTAGCCCCCGTGGTTTATCCTTTTAGCGAGCCCTGTTCGCTGAGTCTATGCCAACTTCTCAGCTAGCCCCTGAGATCTAGGTTTAATCACGTACAGGTCCCTGCAGCCATGTATTAAGCATAGATAGCGCGTTTTAACTCTAATTTAATCCGTTTTTGTTGTGTTAACTTCATATCAAAATAAACTACGTGTTAGCACTCTCATCTACCATGTTAATTGTTCATGAATTTTTATTTAATATTAAATTGATTAAAGGTTACTTAAATATGTTTTACGAACTAAGAGCTAATTAGAGTTTATACTCCAGTTTTATAGTTAATGTTAATGTTAATTTGATTAACGATTATTCAATTAGTTTTCGAAATAATAAAAGTAGCTAGGTAATCTCTCGATTTGTAATCTAATATTGATTTGTTTAATTTACAATTAAACTAGTTTTCTAATTAAAATATTATTAAGATTCAACTTTAGCTTTTCATAAATAAATGTAATTTGTATTCATTATATATACATGGTTTTACTTAAATTAAAATAAATGAAGCATATAGTCCTCTATTCTTTTTTTTATAACTCAAATCTTCTGATAGCTGTATCTTTTCAACCGTAGCTCCGTTTTCAATGATTTTTGCGCTCACGTGTTCGCAGCAAAACGTAGATTACTTTTATAGCCTTCTTTTGTTCTGTCTCTACTGTTTGGTATATTGTTCTAATAGAATACTTTTGTTTGCATGTATTGGCTTGTGTGGATGCTTGTGTGGTGATTCGTGTCCAGTCGGTGAGCCGTTTGCATTGGAGTTCGAGTACGAGGAGGGTTTCCAGGAGCAAGACCAGCAGTAGCACTTTGAGGAAGGCAAGTTATAGCACGGACAATCCTTGCTACCTACCATCATTGTAATAAATTATTTCATACATGCATGTGTCTAAATTGATGTACCTTTAAGGTTGTACCTATTTTTGATTATCCTGTCGTTTGATTACCTTGGGTTTATGCATTTGGGTAGAATCTTTGCTACACGCAGCTACTATCACCATTGTTGAATTGTTGAATTTGACTTAATGGTTCACTTGAACATGATGATAAAACTTGCTTTTTAGCAACTTGGTTTAGGGAGCTAGACCATGTGCTTCGTGCTTTGTTCTAGTGTCTCACAGTAAGGTTCGGTTCTTAAAGCGGCAACCCAGGAGCCTGTCGCCACCGCTAGAACTATTATGGCTCTGGTCTTGGTCAAGTAGCTTGTACGTCTCTAGCTTGTCAGTGGTTACCGACGGGGCCGACGGCGTTATGGGAAACATGGGTGAGAGTATGTCTTGATCCACCGAGGATGGGAGATCCGTCGGCTATGTCCCCATAAGACACAATCCCGTGCTAGGAGTACCTGCAATGGGGAACTCCAGACGTTGCGCATTGTTGGGTGCAATGCCCGCGCTCTGGACGCCATTGACCCCTGTAACAACCCTAAAGTTCCTATAGGTTTTGTTGAGTGCAAAAATTCGAATTTAAAAATTTTTTGGTGGAATTGTGTGCATGCAAACAAACATATAAGAGTGTCTTCTAATTGCTCCCTAAATTCCTAGGCAATTTAAATTTGAAATTTAAAATCAATTTGAAGTGCTAAGGATGAAATAGTGTGATTTGGATTTATTTGGATTTATTTGGATTTTTGGTTGGTTTGAATTCAAATTCTAGATTTGAATTCAAACTCTAATAGACTAAACTAATTCCCAAACCCTTTAACTGTTCGTGGGCCGAATTCGCGAAACTAAAGTCCAATTAACCACCTTCAACTCTTTTCCCGAGCCAGCAACCCAAGCAGCCCACTCGGCCTTTCGGCCCAGCTCGGCCCAGCTCTTCGCCGCGTCCCCGCCGCGTCCCTCTCTTCCACTGACAGGCGGACCCCGCCTGTCAGCCTTCTTCTCCCCGCGTCATCTTCCTCGCGACGCCGCTCCCTCTCTCCCGAGCGCGCCGCCCGTGAACCCAACCACCCGGCCGGCCCCATCGCTCCCTGTGCGGCCCGTCCGATGCGCGCCGCGTGTCCGCGGCCGCCTGGCCATCCCAATCTCGCCGTCCGTGCCGCGAAGCCCTAGCCTAGCGCCTTTATAACCCGTCGCCGGTCTTCTTCTTCCCCAAGCCGCGCCGCCCCTTTGGGGTTCCTTCCAGATCCAGTTCGTGAGCTGAGAGGAGAGGGAGAGGGGTGGGGAAGGTCGAGGAGCAGTCGGAGCAAGAAGAGGTGAAGCCCATCGTCTTCCCCGCGTCGCCGCCGAAGCCCGGAGCGCCGCCGTCCGTGGACTTGCCGACGAGGAGCCGGACCAGGGACGGGAGGAGGAGCACGAGGACCGCCGGACTGCGTCGAGCCTTCCCCGAGCTGCAGCGTACCTCGTCGTGAACCCTAGGTGAGCCACCGCGTTTCGCCCCCTTTCTCCTCTGTCTCCGGCAAGTTCCGCCGCCGCGCGTGCTCGTTGAGCCTAGCCTAGCCTCTGTGAGCCAGCCTTCGAGCTGTGCATCTTCTTGTGCAGGTTCCCGTCGCCGCTAAACCCTTTGCAACCCGCCGTCGCTTGTTCCCCGCAGCCGAGGCCGCCGCGGCCGAGCTCCGCTCGCCGCGCGCGAACGCCGAGGCCACGCGTGGCCGTGGGCGACCACGAGCCCGCGCGTGTGCACCCAGGTGCATTCCAGCAGTCGCTGGAGCCGCACGCGCGCTCACAAGACCCCCTTCCCAGCGCCTTTGAACCGAAAACCCGAGCCGCCGTCGTGCTCGCCGGCGTCCAGGGCCCGCCGCCGCTGTTCGCGTCGGTAAGCCCAAGCCAAACCCTATCCTAGCCCTTGTTCACCCCAATCGTGTTCGCCAAACCCTAGCGAAGCTAACCTGGCCGTTCTAGACCCAAGCCGAGCCAACTCCGGCCAGTTCCGCCGCGGACCGTCGCCGCCGGCGTGCTCCAGAGCGCGTCGCGCGCGCGTCGCGTCGCGCCGTGGCCAAGCCACACGCAGGACCACACCCGCATGCCACACAGCCGGCCATAGAAGATCCCAGTTCGGCCACACCTAGATCCCGTGCACCCGGCTCACATGGACCCATCTCACGGTGCACCATGGACTCAGTCCACCAGAGCGGATCCAGCAGCCACCCCTTCGTGGGCCGAATGCTCGCGTTTAAGTCTGTTTAACCACCCTAAACTTTTCCGGCCCAATCGCTTTCGGCCCAATTCCAGCACAGCCATCGTTTATTCTTTTTCTTTTTCTTTAAACAGCGCTGACGTATGGGACTGTGAGTCACTGACACATGGGGCCCACTGACCAGAGTTGACCCGTTGACCGTTGACCCCCGTTGACCGTTGACCGGTCAACGCTGACGTCAGCAGGGCCCACTGCTGACGTCATCCTAGGCGGACCCCACTGCTGACGTCAGCAGGCTAATTATTTGTCTGTTTTCTTTTTCGGAAATTATTTAATATTTTCAGAAAATGATTTAAACTTCGAAAATTAATAATAAATCAACCGTAGCTCAGAAAAATATGAAACCAGTTTCTATATTTTTCTAAAAACATGATCTACGCGTTAGTGTAGAGTTTGGTGTTATTTGGGTCTTCTTTCGTCGCTGTCTTAGTGTTTCTTTGCTAGTAGCCGCGTCTTATTTTATTTTCGCGCAACCATAGGAGCTCCAGAGAGTCAGGAGGAGCCGGACTACTACAACAACTGCTTTGACGAGGACGAAGACCTTTGCCCAGGTTCACGCCCGACCATCTCTGAAATACCTATTAGACATGCAAACTAGTATGCTAGCGCTTTACTTTACTCGCATGATAAACCTGCACCGCCTTTGTTATTATCCTGTTACCTTGCTACCTACTACTCACTTAATAAATATGCTATGCTATGCATGTGTTGGGATGGTTGTGATTGATCCTCTTGGCATGAGTTGTGGGTGGTTTGGGAGGAGTAGTGCAGCTAGGCGGTGTAAGCGAGTAATAACAACTCGATCGTAGATCGAGGTGCTGAGGGGCTGCACTCGGGCAGTCCCTATGGGGTACCTGTTGCGGGTACATGGTTACTGGTTACTTGGGGATTGGTACTCGGTGAGTACCTGAGGAGTTTGGGCGGCAATACCTGTTATGGGTGCCGATTGCGGACCGTTGCGGCGGATCGCTTGTGATGCAGATACTCGCTTTACCGAACAATTAAGGACCGAGTCGTGCCCCCACTTTGGACTTGGGAAATACCGTGCTCACCATCTACCCAGTATGGGGAGGGTTCCAACAAGCCTACTCTAGTGCGGCGCCGAGACTGTAGGAGAATCGAGTTTGATATGTGTAGGGGGGATTCGTTGCGGCGTAATCTCCCTGATTTACCACGGCCCCCGACTGGCCCCGGTGGGAAGGTTTCACGACCCTGGGGCAGATGTTAGATCGGATGTTTCCCGAGCCCAGGGAGACAGGATTGGCGCCGCTACTGTTTAGGGTCTTTGCTGTGGGCTGCGTCTCAGGTTGGTTGCGGACTAGCCTTGCAGCCCGGATGGATTCCTGGAGTGCCACCTCTGCAGAGTGTAAACTATACGTATAGCCGTGTCCACGGTTACGGACGACCCATTTCTGAGAAGCCCCGGCTAGCATGGGAAACTGCTTTCTTACCTCATCCTTGATTCGGGTTATGAGAGATTGGTCCAGCTGAGGCTGTTGAGACGAGGTGGGGAGGGAGCCCACCGAGTCGACTAGTGAGCGAAAGGTGATTGGTGGATAATGTTTGCGGGAACCTACCGTGGCAGGACGAGCCCGATGGGAAAAATGTGAGGCTGATGGTTGGTTTTGGGGAGTGGATGTGTATGTGTGAGCAGGAGTTGGTGATGAGATAAATTTGGGTTATTGCTGCTGCTTGCATAAGAAAACCCTGGCTTAAACCTTGATTATTTCTATATCTTTAGAATAGGCCACTTTAAAGCTTGCATCATATTATGGTTGGTGACGTGGACCTGTCCCATTTCCTTGGGGACAGACTTTGGGTTCTCAGGTGAAGACCCCGACCACGAGTTCAACCAGGACGGGTGGTACGACTGAAGGGTGTGCGCTACGCTCAAGGATGCCTGTGGAGGAGTGGACCCTGTTGTTCTAGCTACCGCTGCGCAGTTGTTTCTTATTGTCGATTTAGCCCAGAGGGCTTGTACCTGATGCTTTGTCTTTATATAAGTCATGTAATGAATCTTTTATCGTTGTATGGATGTGATATTCGACTGAGATGAGTTCTGTACGAGATAGCTGTTATTCCTGGGACTATCTCAAGGGTACAGGGAGTCGGGTTCTCGTCGGTGAGAATCCGGTTCGTCACAACCCCCCTATGGTGTGACTCCATAGGCGTACGTCAATCTCGGTGCCTGGGCCATGCTGCCTATGCTGTACCATAATCGGCCACTATCTTGTTAGGGTGTCTTGTGAAAAGCCTCGTAGTGTCCCCATGCAGTCACACCTCGGAAGTGTTGATGTGCATGGTTGGGTTTAAAGTTCTTTTGAGCTTTTACGCGACTGGTGGGTAAAGGGCGAAACCTCTGCAGAGTGTAAATCTATCATGATAGCCTTGCTCAAGGTCACGAGCGGCCTAGATTCTTTTTTATTAGAAGATGCTGTTTATTTATGCTTAATGTCACTTATACTTTATTAATTGGGATGCAACTGGGTTCTATTCACTTGTAGTAACTTGGTTAACGATAAAATGAACAAACTAAAAATGCTAATGCAGTTCAGCCGTGTCTAGCCTTACTTTGAGCCTTCATACACCCGTGCTATACTTGCTATGTAAATATTTTACTTACACTTGCTATTATTCAATAAAATCCCGGCTGGGTAACAGATTGGGCTGTGCATGAGTCTGATGTTGAGTTTCCAGAAGATCTACCGTACTACAGAGTTGGGGTCTCCTAGTTAGAGTCCCTGTGGATTGCGGCTTCGCTTAGTTGAGAGTTATTAGTCTTCTGCTGTATTGGTTAGTTTATTTATGTTAAAACTCTGATGTAAAACTCTATTTATTCAAGCATATGTTCTCTGTTTATCATATTTGCTTGCTGTATGTGTACTATAACTTCCTGGGCACACACATAGCCGCATTTGGGTTTCTATGTAAATTCGGGTGTGACAGGTGCAGGGCAACCACCTACTCAACATTTTCGGGAATGAGATCCATATCCTCCTCTGTAGAAATTAAGCAAGAGTGAGTACTAACGTACTCAACAAGCCCAACCACACCCATGGAGGGGGATATAACAAGATTATGCACATTATATATATCAAGGATAGGGCTTAGGTTCATTTGCAGTAAACCGAGGTTTTACACATGCAAAGGTTCATTTTATAAAAGAGTTTCATCAAAATCTTTCTTTAGTAACAGAACAATAAGTAGGGGTTGATTCTGAACAAAGGATCCAAGTATTAGTGCTACCGGAGTTCTTATTTGCCGTAGCTCACGGCACAGCTACCGCACACTTTCAAAACAACCTCACGCCACAAAACCACCCATACCTAAATGACTAGTGAAGTGACCAAGCCATAACTTGTCCAATACCGTGGACATGGCTATTGGAATAGATTTTAACTCTACAGAGGTGTACACTACCACAAGTAGGGTACCGCAGCACGAACACCTTTGTGTCGGTGCAGATCCATCAAAGCCATCACCCACCTTAGCTAAACTGACTAGCCAACACAGAAGCAACCAAGGGGTTAATGTCCTACCCACGAGGTCCTAACTACGGCATCACTCACATAGATTGTATCCTTGTCTCCATGATCTCCCGTTGCTCACCAGCACACATGATGACTAACAGTTTAACTAGTGGGATTTATGCTAAGCCGCTGCCACATACAATGGTCGAGTGGTTGCACTATAAATTGGGTTAGGCAAGATGACACATCAGCTCATCCTTATATTGACAAGATGGATATCTTCTAACCATGCTCAACCACTAAGGTACGAGCTCACCTTGGCATTTCACACAAGAAACACCACCGATCTCATCTAACAATACCTTCCTTTTAATTTTCCAAACCCATTACCCTTTAAAAATTACTCACGCCTTTATTTTGATAAAACACAATGTGGTCATGATTAAATTGTAATAAACATAGTAACAAGGTCTGAAGCATTCCTAGCAGTGATTAACATCCAAATAGAGCAAGTCATATTTAGAATTAATCTAGGTCATCAAGGAATAATCATAGCAATCAAGGGGTGGCTATCCAACCATGTCTTAGCAATAAATCATGTAGTTTAATAAAACCGGCCAATAGGTTGTGTTTATAAAATAGGGATAATTATGCATCAAAGGTGAGATGGACTTGCCGTCCACAAAGCCTTTCGGAAGCTCCTTCTTGGGGTACAGGCCTTTGGGCTCCGGCTCACGGTAGTGTTCTTCCTCCTGCTCCTCCTCAGTCACGCCGTGATCTTCGACACACACAAGCAAGCACACACTAAATAAAAAGAAAATAAAGTTTTATCGCTCAAAGAGAGAAAACATAGAGCGAACAGAAAATAGAGGAGAAGAGTATTTTTGGGAATGTGTTTTATAGCTCTGCGGAAATATAGTGGGGAAATGTGTGGTGAAGTCTGGGGTCAATCCGGATTAAAAAGGAGCATAAAATGATGGGCTAAAGGGTGTTTAGGGTGTTGTTTTAAGTGGACGGGGACTTGTTTGCAAAAAGATTTAAAGGAGAGGGGCCCCTGGTGAATGTGACCTGAGGGTGAAAATGATTTGGATGGTGGGTTTGAATAGAGAAGAGGATAGGGGGCTAAAGGAAAATGCCCCTTCCTTCCCACGGTAAAAACAGAGGAGGGGAGAAAGAGGAAAGGGGCACCGACGGCGGCAACCTCGCCGGCACTCCGGGCAGCGGCAGTAGGGGACCGAGGCAAAAGAAGGAGAGTGAGGGGAACATATTCCCCTCCTCGCCTTGGACAGGGGCGGCGTGAGGAGGACCCTCTTCGATAGGGGGCAGGTGGCGGCGCTGCGGCGAACATGGAGGCGAGCATGGGTGGCCGGCGGGTTGGTGGCGTAGAGGAGGAGTTGCGGTGGCCTATCTATAGGCTGAAGAAGTGAGGGGGGCAACTGACGTGGCAGCCTCACGGGCGGCACAAGGTCGCCATTGATGGCGGGAGCGCGGCGCGGATAGGCGTGCATGCGCGTGCGCAGGAGGCGGGGTGGCGCAGCGGTGGGGCATTTGGCATGGGCAGACACGCGTTTGCATGCGAGGGAGGTGGGGTGGGGTAGCGGCGGGCGGCGTGGCGAGGGCAAAAGTGCACAAGCGTGTGTGCACAGGCCGGCGCGTGGCATGGCAGGGAAACAAGAAAAGAAAGAGAAGGAGAGAGGAGGGGAAGAAAAGAGAGAAAGAGAAAAGAGGGAGATGGAAGAGAGAGAGAGAGGGGGAGGGAGATTCATGGTGGCGATGACGGTGAATGGTCGAGCGCATGCGGGCGACTAGTGACCGGACGATGTTGGATGGGATGGCAGCAAAAAGAGGATAGGGTTTTGACTCCGGAAGCTCGTACAGCGGAAAAAGACTTTGAATAAATTTTTATCAAGTGATTTGTATCATGATTTAGTTAGGGAGTAAAATGCAGGCGTTACAACACCTGGCCGGTCCGGGTAGTCGGCTCCTCTGCCTTTGGGCCGGAACTGAGCTTGCTCAGCCGCATAGGCGTTGGCCTCCAACTCTACCATGTTCATCATCTCCAACACTATCTTCGTGTCAATTTTGAACATGGTACGAAAAACACGCAGCGTCATATAGGCCTCTCCTGAAGGTGTTGATGACATCTCGCTCTTCAATACCCGTCAGCTTGTTACAGTTGTCGAAGAAGCGATTGGTGTATTCCCGAGGCTTTCTCCCTTGCCTTGCCTTACCATATCTAGGGGAAACCTGGACCAGGGCTGAGTGTAGGTAGCCTGGTAGTTCTGGGTGAACGCTTTCCATAGGTCCGTCTAATTGTCGACAAAGTGCTTCAGCAATTCAGATAGCCAAATTAGCGTCGCCTTGCCTAACATCAATGGGAAGTAGGCGGCCGCCTAATCAGGCGAGCCGTGGGCAGCTGTTACTACGGTGAAGTAGGTCCAGAGCCAAAGCTTGGGGTCAGAGCGACCGTCGAACTTGTCGACCATGGCGGGTTTGAAGGACTCGGGCCACTATACACCAAGGAGCCTGTTGGCACTCCTTACGGCCTACAGATAAATCCGCAAGCGAACGGATACCGATGTAGCTTTCACCCGGGAGTATTCCAAGGTATCGATTTCCATGGGGAACGAGAAGTGTACTAATCCTAAACTAAGTTGTCCTAGGTAGATGGAGTGGATGAATGAAATGGATGAGGTGGATGACGACAACAAGGAGAGAAGAGAAGAGGTAGGAGGGTAGAGAGGGTACAGGTCTGGTAAGGGTATTCTACCGATTGACTGAGCAGAGCAGAAGATACAGATAGATACTTGCTTCGGGACTACAGAGCCTCTGACACACAGAAAGAGATGAGAAGGGGTGCCGGTTACCCTGAACCTTGGGTCCTAGGACACCGGAACTAACGTGATGGACTACGAAGACCGAAAGGGCTGTCACCACCTTACGGCTACCACCTCCGTTGCGACGGGCAGAAACTAAGGTTACTAGCAAGTCTAGGAACCACTCCTACACTAGTCAATAACTACTTATCTCCTATAGCAAGATAAGCACCCAAGTTAAGCAACCAGTATACAGTTATACCAATCAACTAAGCATTGAACGAAGAACGAGACAAGTATATAAATGTAAGAACCGAATGCTCAATTAATCAGAGAGAGATACAAGAGTTACCAGACATGACCCGGATGTCACTCGAAGCAGAGCCGCATCCGTAGAGGTACAGCGGGAAGAGGGGCCGACACTCCGGCTCCTCTCCGGGACGCTCACCTCTCCTCTCTCCCTATTTCTACTGAGTGGCAGAACCTAGCGACGCCTACTCTTCTTCTTCTCTTGTGTTGTGTTTGATACAAGGTGAATGCCACTGCTTATATAGGTGTCCTAAGGCGGTTTGGAGTGGAGTAACCGCCAAGGGATCCAGGGGATATTCCCTGTTGATTCGGGCGATGTTCGGCCGAACCCCTGGATCCACCGCCTTGGCTCTGGACGGCATGGATGCACTCCTGGAGGCGGTTGGTGCATTGGGGGCGGTTCGGCTGAACTGGTGGGTTTGGCCGAACTGGGCTTTCAGCCCAGAACGCCCCCCGTGCACCGCCTCTTGCTCCTGGACACCTTGGGCTGGCCTCTGGTGCTTGGGTTTGAGTTGATTCGGCCCAGGATGACATGTCGGTGCTCCAGGATGTGTTGGCGGTCGTCCTACGTGGCTTGCACAGTCGTTGCTTGGTTGTTGTAGACGTGGACGGCTCCCGGCGGCCTGTACGGCTAAGGGGGGTAACCGGCCGAACGAGTCGTTCGGCCGATTCAGTCATTTCCGACCCCTATAGCACGTATTTCGCAATGTTGTACCTGCACAAGTGACACTCACCAAAACTCGTGGAACTCCATTAGAAATAAAACCTAAGTACATGGAATGTTGCATAGTCTCTTATTTATTCCCGCGTATTGGTGGTCGAATTTGGGTTGTAACGACCGCCAACAGAGCCGTGGTGTGAAGGCCGAGAAACGCTCATACTCATAGTCATCATCGCCTTGGTTATCACCTTAGTGACGGGGTCGGTAGTCGTGGCGACGCTCTTGGTCGTGTGGCGAGCCGTAGAGGTGATCATAGCAATTTCGTTCCTCATGCTTGCGTCTTGCGCGGCGGTCGTCTTCGTCATCACTCGGCTGGGGTCGGGTGGCCGCCTCTCAGGTCGACCATAATCACAGTTGTAGCGCTCGCGACGCTCTAGCTTGGCCGCATCACGCTCCCTATGGCAGTTGTTGAGGTCTCTGCACACGTCACAATCCCTTCTCCACAGATGATCATGGAGATCAGGCTTGCGGTGTTCTTCCCTGCATCCACCGTAGTCGGCCCTTGTGTTGTTGCGGGGGTTGATGAGACCATCTCAACCAACCATGCACCATCCGATGTAAACCAAGGAAAAGTTGTAGAAGATATCACCCAAGCAAAGGAACAAGTGACGATTGGACCAATTACATGTAGCCAAGCTAAGAAACTACAACAACAGATGACTTCACTCCTTGCTGAAACTAACTTCTACACAAGTGAGAATGTTATACTACCTAAATGTTCTACATTGGTTATGCTTAGGTTCACACATGTAGAGGAGAAGGATTCTACTTTATCTATAGATGAACCTAACCACTTTGGACCATTTCGGACCAAGGGTTCTTGGTTCAAATCAAGGATCACTGATGGATCACTTCAGACCACCACTTCGGACCAGTTCAGACTTGCATATTGAATCATCCAGAACTCTTAATCCCTGAAGGATCTGGAGGCCCCCGAGTACTTGATGGAAAGCTTATCAAGTTTACTCTCCAATGCAACAAACCGCATGTCGTTTGGACTCCCCAATAAAGAGATATGACCAAATTAGTGGAGACTGCATAGAATCCCAACAGCCACACGAGGCTCCTCGGGATTTCAGTTCATGGTAACCTTTGAGTTTGCATAACTCCAAAAACTCCAAGCTCCACTCACACCCAACTAGGATAATGAAATAGAACTCCCATAAGCTATTTGTACTATAAATAATCCATGTACATAAATAATCCATGTACATAAGCTATTTGTACGACTTTGATAATGAAATAGAACTCCCATATTGTTCAGTTGTGTGCTAACAATTTCAGAGAGAGATCTCTACCCTTTGCTCTTGTGATTTCCTTGAGGGATTACAGAAGCGGCTGCATCATCGGCTCCCAATTGGTGCTCCTGGTCCATTTGATTCCAGGTTGTGTTGGTTGGTTCTTTGAGAGTGTGGTTGGGGCGAATCCTTGATTCAGGTTGCCGGTTAAAGACGGTGGTTGGCTTCGAGTTTTATTTGCCAGGCTGCACTACTTATTGCTGCTTGCAACGAGTTATCTTGGCTATCCTACAGCTAGTTATCTTGTCCAAGATCCTACGTCGTGAAGATCGGGACCGAGTCTCATCATTTGGTATCAAGAGCCTGCGTTGCCACGGTAGGATTCTTTAGCTTTAGCTATATATATTTGTGCCTTTGTCCTATCCACCAAAAAAGCCATAAAAAAATTTGTTTATAGCCTTTGTTTCGATCTGTTGATCTAGTGAGTTTTGTTAAGTTTCAGTCCATTAGAGTCTTTGTTTAGTTGCTGATCATCTAATCCTTGGCGTGTCCTTTTGTGCCTTTTCTTATATATCTAAAAATCCTCACAAAAAGAAGTAACCAATTCTATCCTTTGCGTGAACTTTTGTCCTATCAAGAAAGCTGTTGGTTATAGTTGGTTCTATCATCTTTATTCTATGCAAGTGTTATATATGATCTTATTTAGTATCGTACTGGAAAAAAAGAAGAAGAAAGAATGCTGAAAAAAAAGGTGTTGAGAAAGTCATTAAAAAAAGAAAGTGTTAGAAAGAAAGGAGAAGGATCAGATTGTTGGTATGGAGAAGTGTTGAACCTTCATATCAAGTGGTGTAAACAGTTGGCTATCTTTCTTTTGGTGCAATTTTTGCTAGGTGATTCTCGTTAAATCAATCATCCCTAGCATAATCCTTGTTTGCATCAAATCTGAATTTTCTTTTGTGGGTGTGTTGCTTTGGTTACATCATTCCATATCTTGTGATCAGCACTAGGCATTGAATCTCTAGTTTGGATTGCTACTTAGCTTTACAATAACTAGAATTCATATTGCTCCTTGTGTTTTATCCCCTACCAAGCTCCACAAAGAAGCCAATGTAAACTGAACGTCGATCGTGTATTCTCTTAACCATCACTCTTTTACCACCACACACATTACTTCTGTAATCTGTAGGGAATTCATTAGAGCTTTGGTTGGTAAGAGAAGGTTAGGCTGTGAGATCCAAATAATTTTCCTACCACCACTACAAGAAAACCAACCTTCTATGACGAAAATGCTCATGACGGGGAGGAATATCGTCATACAATGTGTCATAACATGACGCCATGATAGGAAGGGTCATAAAGTTAGGACGCTCTAAACTATATATGACGATAGTTTTTTGTTCGTCACATATAGGTATCCAATACCATCATAAAATATGGTTGTGAGGTATCTGACTGACGGTTGTTAATTTGGGATGGCAAGAGTTGTCCTAATGTGACGACAATGGAGCATCACTGAATGTTTTTGCAAATATGACGACCCTTAGTGGGAATATACCTGCCAGGCCATATGGACCCACCATGACCCCTTGCGCCGTTGACCTATTCATTTATTCCCCAAAATCCCCCACTCCATAGCTGCCGCCAGCGGTGTCGATATGGACGAGCGGAGCGCAGCAGCCGGCGGGGGGATGGACTGAGTGCGGCGGGCAGGCGAAGCTTGGCGGGTAGCCTGGTGGAGCGTGGGCGGCAGATCTCCTTGGGCGGGTGGGCTGTTGGCGAGCGTCGGTCGGCGAAGACGACGCCATGTCCAAGTGGGGAAGCTCAGATAGTCAATCGCGGCCTACTGGAGCGTCCATCCATGGTGGGAGGCAGGTTGAGCGCTCTCTGGAGCCAAGCAGGTCGAGGTGGGATGTGGTGCCGTATCCCCTTGGTAAGGAAACAGGGCTCCCCTTGATCCCCTGCCTTGATTGTGGTCACGCGACGGTGGTAGAGAAGCGGTCAGGGAAGGAGACGACCGACAACTACTTGCGTGTGTTCTTCAAATGCCCACGAAACTCGGTGAGCATCCACTTAGTTTGAATTGAGTTGAGAATTTCTGCAACCCTATGTATCCAACCAAGTTGAATGCAATTGTTCTTTTATTGTTGTAGTTTCCTAAGCTTTGTGGGTTCTACAAATTCCAAAGGTCGTATTTGGATAAGCTGGAGGAGTTTGGCATTGTTGCAATCCAAAAATTCCCCCTGGCAGCGGACGTTGGTGATGAAGCTAAGGAGGTAGAAGATGCATCATCTGGGAGAATGGTCATGAATATGCAGGCTGCTGAAGTGAAGATTGAGGCCAAGTTGGACAATCTGACGTGGAAGTTCAACATTTTGGTGATTCTTTTAGCATTTTGTCTTGGCTGTGTGGTGATGTATGTTGGAAACTAGAAAGGTAGGTGAAATTCACCACCTAATGTATCTTAGTCTTGGTAGGTTATGAAGTGTAGTATGAATTATATGCAATCCAGTGCAATTGGTCTAGGCTTTTGTAACGTATGATCAATCTGATGTTTTTCAAGCAAAACAATGTAGTTGATGGTCAATCAATGCAATCTAGTTCTTTTTTCAAGCAATGCAGTTTATTCAAGTGTGAAACATTATGTGCCAATATTGGATGAAAATTGTTGTCAACAAAAAACTTTGGATGAAAATTTGGCAGAATGTATGTTACTTGCAGCCAATGCATTTTGTGAGAAACTATGTACATTCCATGAAATCCTTGGCAGCAGAATATGTCGATTAAAATTTTGACAGCATATAACCTAAACATGAAATGATTGCTAGCAAAATGTATCCATTAAAATTTTGGCAGCATGTAACATAGCCATTCCATACAACATAATTTCATTTTAACAGAACCATTGCATACAAGGTAATGGTTGAGAATTTCAGACATAAATTCACATACAAAGGTTCAGGCATAAATTCAGACACAAATTTAAGATACAAAGGTCTTGATACAAATGCAGCAAGGCATACAAATTACATATGCAAATTCAGATACAAAGGTTTTCAAATTTGAGATACGAGGTCTTGGTTCACTAAAACCTCTAGCAAGCTCAACATTCAGATACAAATTCAGTAGCATGAATCAGGTACAAGGTCAGTCATCATCACTGTCATCTTCTGATATACTCGCTTCGTCAGGACTATGGTACTCGAGGAAGGTATCATCTTCATCTTCACTCCATGTTTCTCCACGTTCAGGTGTTCCTTGATTTGCACGGATGCTCTGAAGAAGGTGTGCACTAACAGGGCTTCCTGGTTGATTATGTTGCAACAAATCCGTATCAGGACCAATGTCTTGGATAGCACAATTTTCCGGCGAAGTAGTTTCCTCTTGGTATGCCTCCTGAGATCTCATCTGTACTTGTTCATGGATTTCTTGATTTTGGGCGGCCCCTTCAACATCATATATATGTCGGTGGCCAAAATCTTGTACAACTCGCCAACTATCACCCAACTTGGTATCTTCCAAGAAAAATACCTGTGATGCATCTGTGGCTAGAATGAATGGATCATCCTTATACCATCGACCTTCAATGTTAATGCTTTTGAAGTAACCATCATCTTTCATTTGGTATGTCTTTCCCTCAAGATTGTACCATTCACAACGCAATAAGATAATAGATCTAGGTCCTCTGCTGTTTTCAGTGTAATTCAACTCTATAATTTCTTTCACTTTCCCATAGTAATCAATAATATGACCTTTGTGCTCACCTAAAGTCTTAATGGTACAGTTCTGTGTTTTCCTTTGTTCCTCATGAGCCATTGTGTGGTACCATACCCCATTAATTATACACGCTGAGTATGAACGCACACGCCTATCAGGTCGACATGAGAGTGAGTACAGGTCTTCATCAACACTTGTGCCTTCATTTTTTAGACTGGTAAGCTGCAGGAAACAATAACAAATAGGTAAGCTACAGGAAACAAGAATGGATAGGTAAGCTGAAGGAAACAAGATGAGCATACATGTTTCTCAAACCATGTTGGAAATTGTGCTGACATCATTTTCTCAATATTGTTGACCTGTTGCTGTTCCAACTGTGCCCTATACATGCTGCAAAGAAGGTGGTTAGTTTACTTCAATTATTAATAGTAAATAAAGCTGCAAAGAGGATTTCTGCTCTAAAATAAGGCTGACAGAAATGAAATGGCATAATTTACTTACTCTTTATACTCATCAACCTCTTGGCAATTATTTAGAACAAACCAAGCCATGGAATCATAGTCATTATCTTGATTATGAAGTGTAGAAGCACCCAACAGATTAATACTATGTGCAAAAATGGAAGAATCATTGGGTAAGATGTTCTGTCCTCCATCTAAGTTTCTCTCAGGTCTTGTGAACCTAGTAATAATGTCACTGAAATATGTTGAGCATTGGGTTAGACACTCATATGCAGTGTATGCCTCTGCAACAGATCCTTCAGGTCTTGCTCTATTGCGGATGAAACGCTTAAAGGTGCCCAATCTTCGCTCTATGGGATACATCCAACCATACTGAACTGGACCCCGAAGCAATGCCTCATTAGGTAAGTGTACTGCTACGTGAACCATAACATCGAAGAACGCAGGAGGATAAATTTTCTCTAGTTTACAAAGGATAATGACAATATCCTCCTTCATCTGATGTAGTTTATCAACCTTTAGAGTCTTGGAACACAGTTCTCTGAAAAACCTACCCAATTCAGCAATTGTTTCGTATACATCTTTCCTCACCAACCCTCGAAGGGCAGCTGGTAAAATTCTCTACAACAGTATATGGCAGTCATGTGTTTTCAGCCCATTCAATGTTTTTGCCTCCATATTGACACATCTTGATATGTTAGAGGCATAGCCATCTGGAAATTTAACATTTCTAAGAAACTCCAGGAACTTCTTCTTTTTTTCTGGTGATAGAACATAACAAGCCCTTGGCTTTGTGAAGGAATCACCATCTTGCACCAGATGAAGCTCTTTTCTTATACCTCTGTCTTCCAAATCTAGTCTAGCAGCGACCGTGTCCTTTGACTTATTGTGATTAGATAGTAGAGTTGCTAGAATGCTTTCACAAATGTTTTTCTCTATGTGCATAACATCTAGGTTGTATTGCAGCTTCATTTCGGACCAGTATGGCAAATCATACAAGCTAGCCTTCACATGCCATACCGGTTCTCCTTGTCGTCGTCGTTTCCTTGTGGTTGTCTTTTCAGGATGTTTTCCTGGAACATAGGATGCTGCGTCCACCCTTGCCATAACCTCATCTGCTGTGAACTTCCTTGGCTGCTCTCTATTCTCATGGTGGCCATTGAATGATGTATTTTTCCTCCATGGATGGTCACTTGGGAGGAAATGTCTATGGCCTATGAACCCAATTTTATTTCTCAGACACTCAGAGCATGGATTCTCATCACAGTGCACAGATGCGAAGTAACCCCCAGTGCTTCTGCCTGACATGGTGCCTAGTGCAGGATAGTCATGGATTCCCCACAGAATTGCTGCACGCAGTTGGAAATCTTGACCTTCATATGCATCATAAGTAGAGACACCCTCCCAAAGTTTAAGCATGTCTGCCATCAAAGGTTGCATAAAAACATGGAAATCTTTTCCTGGTGATTTCTTGCCCGGAATAATCAAAGAAAGCATATAATTTGATTGGTCCATACACATCCATGGTGGAAAATTGTAAGGAACCACGATCACTGGCCAGATGCTATACGAATTAGTCATCTGACCGAAAGGGTTAAATCCATCAGTAGCAATGGCTAACCTCAAACTGCGGGCATCGTCAGCAAAAGTCTTGTAAGTATCTTCAAAATCTTTCCAAGCTTCTCCATCAGCAAGATGTCTCATTTCATTTTCAACTACGAGCCTCTTGTCCTTGTGCCATCTTGCCATTTCCGCCCGCTGCTTTGAGATAAAAAGCCTTTGAAGGCGTGGTATTATTGGGAAGTAACGCAGCACCTTATGAGGAACTTTCTTCCCACCAACCTGATTGACTTTGCATCTTGTCTCACCACATACTGGACAATGATCAACTTTTGCATGTTCCCCCCAAAATAAGGCACAATCATATTTGCAAACATGAATAGAAACATAACCAAAACCAAGCTTCCGAAGTAGAGCTTTAGTCTCGTTAAAGGACTTAGGGAGGCCAGTTACATTGGGGAACGATGTCGATAGCAATCCAAGTATTGCATTGAACCCAGAATTTGTTATCCGATTATACACCTTTATATGCAGCAGCTTGATTATGAAAGTCAACCTAGACTCTTCAGTCAAACCTGGATAAAGTTCACGTTTTGCCTCTTCCATGAGTTGTTGATATAAGTTACCACTGATGCCATGGCTTGTTGCAGTGTACATATCTTGAATCAAGCCTTGAACTCCCCTTGCGCTATCTTCTGGTTCTTCTTCAAGTTGTTCATCATGAACTGGTGCATGGTCATTTCCATCCCATGGCATAGCCTCAGCAGCGACAGGGGCAATGCCATCAGCTTCATCATCAGTATCTTCCTCTCCATGGTCAATCCAACGTGTGTAGGATCTATAGAACCCGTTGACATGGATGTGATCCTCTACGACACCTTGACTTTGTCGTATCTGATTCAAGCATCGACGACATGGGCACTTGATTTCCTCATCTGCACTAAATTGACTTCTGACAAATCCCATGAATTGTTCAACACCTTCCACATAGGGACCACTAAATGGCAAACTATTATAAATCCAACTTCTATCCATCGTGTCCTGTCAAATGTAGGGGCAAATGTTGGCACTGACAAATCGAAATGCAAAGAAAGGGGAAGAACTATATGCAGCCTCAGCTAACCTTGCTTATCAGGATGTCAAGATTGGGCCTCAAGCCATGGCGTCAGGATTTGGCATCAAGCCAGTCAGGCGCTGCAGATCTGCAGAGGTGGCGTGCACTGCCGGTGAGGCTACTCAGGTGGCATGTGCAGGTCTGCAGAGGTGGCTGAGATGCGGCCGAGCAGTGGGGTCGCCGGCCAAGCTGCAGGTGGGGTTCCCGGTGAGGCTAGCTCAAAGTGGTCGAGCTCCCATGGTCGAGATGTAGCGGGCCACACCGCCGAGGCTCTGCTGCGGACTCTGCTTGTTAACCATAGCAGGCTTATCTCTAACGTGAATGCCATGTGGGTCCAACGTTAGGATGACATGTGGGCCCTAAGGCTATTTAGCCACTCTTTCTATTTGAAACTAGATTATGAAACTCAAATCATTTCAGATGCAAATAGTGTTAGAAACAAAGTTGTACAACTCGTCGATATCTACAACTTTGATATTGGCCATTTTTCATATGACTTTGTTTGGACAGTTCAAATTTTGAATTTAAAAATGTTAACACTTCGAATAAAAGTTTGGGGTACTATGTAATTTCAAATGAAAAACTCATGAATACAAATGTTGTACAACTCGTCGAGATCTACAACTTTTATTTTGGTCATTAATTCATTTGACAAAGTCATGGTAAGAGTATTCACAAATTTTATCTTGGGAGCTTATGGTTTCATAAATGGTAAGAGAGATTCATGTGAGATCAAGGTAAAATTTGTGAACACTTTTACCATCACTTTGTCAAATGAACTAATGACCAAAATAAAAGTTGTAGATCTCGACGAGTTATACAATATTTGTATTCATGAGTTTTTCATTTGAAATTACATAGTACCCCAAACTTTTATTTAAAGTTTTAACATTTTTAAATTCAAAATTTGAACTATCCAAACAAGGTCACATGAAAAAATGGCCAATATCAAAGTTGTAGATCTTGACGAGTTGTACAACTTTGTTTGTGAAAATATTTACATCTGAAATCGTATATTGTCCCAAAAAACTATTCGAATTCCTGCTTCTACTAATACTATCACCGACATGGTGGACCCACCACGAAATAGACCAAAATTTGGCACCTGCATCTCCTGCTCTCCCGCGCTTTGCCTGTCACCGACACATGGGACCCACCACGCGCTAGACCAAAATTGGCACTGCTCCTCCCGCTCTCCCGCGCCGATTCCCTCACCGACACATGGGACCCACCACGCCTCCCGCTCTAGAAGGGAAAATTTCCCTCGCGTCCGTGGCCTGCCTTATCTAAATGCCCGGTTGGCCAAAGGGGAAAAAATCCCCGCAGCTCCCATGGCCTCCTCCTCCCTCCACTCAACCCTACCGCCGCAACTCACCTCACCTCGCCTCACCGTAGATCCGCCGCTCGTCGTCGAGCCTAGCACTACCAGCCTCCGGTCTCTGGAAGCCCAACCGAACTTGCCGCCGTCGACCACGGTCAGTAGGGACAATCACCATGGCCTCCTCTTCCGTCGCCTCACCATAGATCCGCCACCCACCGTCGACCCTAGCCCACCATCGCCTCGGATCCCCTCGCCTAAACAGCCCACTGTCAACCCCTGCCACTCGAGGTCGCTAACCCCCGCACCGGTGACAGCCAGGGTTTCGCGGCCTTCTCCGAAGTTCATCAGATCCAACAACAACTGAAGTAAGTCAAACTTCTCGGTTCAAATCCACCTTCTCTCTTGTAGTACGAGATGTCTTTCTTTTGGAACTTCATTGTTACTGAAACTGAATCGAGTTCCATTTCTTTCTGCATTACCTCGTAGTAGTATTAAAAGAAATGTCTAAGGCCAAGTATGAGCAGGACAGGGATGCGAACGTACAGAGGATTCAAGATGTTTTTGCGTCCTTGGGTATTCCTGTTTTAGCTCGCACCGTTAATTTTGTGTTATCAAAAGTGGAAGCGCGCAAAGGGAAGCCATTAGACTTGGAAAAACCAGAATCTGACAATGACTATGATCCAAACTCTGACCTTGATAACCGCTCTGACAGTGATGATGATCATGATTGTGATGAAGACCTCAATGCTGAGGTGAGATGTATTAGTAGGTCACTTAACAAGTTAACTTGTCTCTATATTTATTCTAGGGAACCCTTTATTTTATACCTACATAATTCACAATTATTTTAATTACTTGTTGAACTGCTGCCACACATGTACAATTGCATTTAATTTACAAGATGCTTGTTTCTCTTGCTAGGTAAGGCCAATGCCTCCAGGATCTCGCCATGCAAACAAGAATGAAAAGGTGGCCCCTATGCCGGCTAGCCCACAAAGAGTGACTAGGGCAACTGCTTCCAAGCTGCAAACCCCACCCAGATATACCCGAGCCACTGCAGCTATAATTACGGCTCTTGCAAAAACTGCTGGCACTAAAGGCAGAAAGCAACCAAGGCCACGAGCAGCCTTGGCCACTACCAACCATGTGCCAGCTAGCCAGAACACAAAGACCATACCCACTACAGGTAGCAGCCCTACAACAAACCGCACCAGAGAGACTACAAACACAATGCCTACTCCCGCAAATAGTACGAACACAACGCCTACTCCCGCAATTAGTACAAACACAACGCCTACTCCCACAAGTCCTGCCAGGTTAACAAGGTCCAATGCTAGCTTACCTCAGCAGCCTAATCCTACAAGCCCTGCCAGGTTAACAAGGTCCACTACACGCTTGTTTCAGCAGCCTCCCACAACTGGTGGGACACAATCAATTCCTGTGGGCCACTCGCTAGGAGGACAGAGCTCTAGGCAAAGCAATGAAATCAATGAAGTGACTAACCACTTGGATGGTGCTAATTGTTCACAGCATCAAACAAGTGGAGAGCCAAGGAATGTCCGGAAGAAAACCATGGGTCATGGCTTAGAGAGCATGCTTAAACGAGGAAACAAGATGCCTATCCAGGTGGCTGAAGGGAAGCTGAGACCTGATGTCCCTATTCAAGCTGCTAAACTGGCATCAGAGTATGGTGTTGCCCTTAGAGATAACCTGCCTATCTACACATCTTGGAAACAATACAAAGATAGGGAGGGGCAGGAAGAAGTAGCAAAAGTTCTCAGGAAAGTAGCGGTGAGATAACTTTTTCATTGTCCCTAACATTTACATTATATACAAGTTTCCTTTTTCAATAATTGTTAGCATTAATTCATTTTTGGTTCCAGTCAAGGTTGGATGTGGATGTCAGAAATGATGGCCCAAGCAAAGCGGCATGCACTGATATCATTAAGAAGGGAGTAAAGCAGCAGAGGTATCTCCTGAAAAGGAAGTACTTCGAAGATGAACTTACAAGAGAACAGTTGTTGGCCAAAGAACGTCCACCTAATATGCAGGCAGAACAATGGGAAAAGCTGGTTGACTATTGGTGTGATCCCAAAGTTCAGGTCCATCATGATTGCATTATCCTTCTATTTTTCTTTGAATCCTATCTAACATGCTTGCATTAACTAGATTTGTAGAATAATTAATGGCTACAAGTTAGTAGAACATGGCAGAGACATGTTGTAATAAACTACTTTAGAATGTCTGCTATCTTATAACTTAGAGTGGCTGTTACCTTAGCATTTGCCTCCTATTATCATTTGATAGTCAGGATTAATATCTGCATATGCTTTTTTGAAGAAGGTTAGAGTGCTAAGATAGATAAGTCATTGCTTCAGAAACCTATTTACTACACAGAAGCACTAGAGTTTAGAGCTATTGCGTTGCAAAGTGAAAATGATAAGAAATTTTCTAGGAGTGATTACCTGTAGAGTTGTTCATCTTTAATGAGAACACTAATATAAACTATATATCTGTATGTAACCCCCTATACTGCATTTCTGTTCCAGGAGCTTTGTGCTAAGAATAAATTTAACCGCGGTCAAGTTTGGCTTCAGCAAAATACTGGAGCTAGGTCCTATATTGCCCAACGATACAGCCTGGTATGAGAACTAACAGTTCATGTGTATCCCCTTTATAACTGTATGTGTGTCTTTACCTTAGCTGAAAAAACTGAGATCCAAATTATATGAATGCTGCAGAGGGCTAAGTACAACAACAGGGAACCAGATGCTGTTGAATTTTTTGGGGAATGTATGACTAGTCCACGAAATGGTCGTACTGAGCTTGCAAATCAGATATATGTAAGCTCAATATTTTGAATCATGTCATTTAGTAAAGTCATTTGTAGATTGGTACTTGAATGAAGCTTATAAGTGGAATTATTCTGTGTAGGAGGATATGGTTGCAGAGAAGGAAAGAGAACCAGAAGAAGGTGAAGCACAGAAGTCTCCCACTCAGATTGTTGCTGGCAGTCTTAGCCAGATTAGTCCTGCATCAACCTTCCTTCCAAACATCGGTGTGACTCCACAATCCAAGCCTGCCAGGTCTACTACAGCCACGGAAGCGCGACTGCGTTCTGAGTTTGAGGCCACAATCCAAGCAGAAAGAGAGGTAGCTGCTAGGAAGCAGGAGCAATTGGAAGCACAACTTCAGGCTCAACAAGTTGCACTTGAAGAAAACCAAAATTTGCTACGCCAGACCCAACAAGATATGAAGGGGATGCAGTCCAAGTTTGAAGAGACTAATGCACTACTACGAGCTGTGCTGAATCTACAGAAAGATGGGGCAGGTAGGTCCAACTGATTGAGTTGATGATGCCTAGTCTTTTGCTGCATTGCTACAACAGCAAACTTTGTCGTTATTGGAACTACATGTGCCCTCTGTGGTTGCAAACTTGTGTTCATCAGTTGGTATGTTGCAACTGTGTGTGATGAAACCTGGAACTTGGTAGTTGTGTGTTGAAACTGGGAACTTGTAGTTCTGTGATGTTTAAACCCATGTGTAATGTATTATGCTTTGGATCATCTATGGATGTATATGCTATGGATTGTATGTGGATGATGAGTTCTTTCTGACGAGTCATTGAAAATATGTGCCTGGAATGAATGTATTAATTTGACAGCAGTGATCATGTCAGCGTTAATTAACAGTTGACAGTCATACATTACATGACACAACACAAACGGTCATAAATTCTGCTTACCAATATATGACGATGTGAGATCGTCACAAAAACCATGCTGAATAAGGGTACGAGAGCACTTATTGTGACATTTTCAATTAAATTATGTGACACTTACAGGCGTCATATAATGTTAAGAATATGTGACGCCTTACAGAACCGTCGCATAAGGTCTCACATTATGTGACAGTGCACGATATTATCGTCACAAGGTACATTTAGCGACGGTTGATATCTGACGCCTCTTGTGACAGTGCATTTTCGTCATACGACACTTTCTATGACACTTTCTTAACTTTAAATGACCATATCATTTTGTCATGGATACCTATTTTTTTGTAGTGCACATATATTTATCATTTTATTGTCACTAATCATACAGGAAGATGGACCTTGAGGATAGTGTTACCATGCAACAATTTAATGAGATGAGGCAAAGCATGGAGGAGAAACAAGGTAGATTAGCCCAAGATCTTGAAGCAATTATGGCTAGGCTGCAACGCCTACCTCAAGCTCCTAAAAATGCTAACGCTCAAGGAGATGAAGTTGATGAAACCGATGAAGAAGCTGCTGCCCGAATTGAAAGAGAACAAGAAGAATGTAGAGAGCAAGCTGCTGCCAACGCAAGAAGACCTGCTGGTCCAGGGCGTGGAAATGGAAGTGGTCGTGGTAGAGGAAGAGGTTTTGGACGTGGAGGTAATAACTATGCTGAATATTAAGATGAGTACGAAGAAGAAGAGGTGGAAGAACCCCAAAATTACGGCCGACGTTACCGAGGCAATCATGAAAGTAACCAGCACAATGAGGAGATATTTGGCAAGTTAAAATTTACCATTCCCAAGTTTGATGGAGGACCTGATCCTGAAACTTATATAACATGGGAGTTGAAGGTTGATAAAATTTTTCATTTGCACAATTACTTCGAAGAGAAGAAGATGGCAATGGTTACACTTGAGTTTGATGATTATGCTCTAATCTAGTGGGAGCAAGTCCTTAATGATAGAGAAGAGGCTAGGCAAGGTGTTGTTCATACATGGGCTGAAATGAAGAGAGAAATGAGAGCAAGATTTGTACCTAAGCATTATTGCCGTGATCTTTGTGACAAACTGCAGAATTTGAAGCAAGGAAGTCTCTTTGTTGATGAGTATTACAAGGAGATGGAGAAAGCAATGATTAGGGCCAATGTATTTGAAGATGAAGAACAAACAATTGCAAGATTCATGGCTAGTTTGCATCACAATATTCAGCGCATTGTTGAATTTCAACCATACCACAATCTTATTGAGTTGGTACATCAAGCAAGCAAAGCTGAGCGTCAATTGTAGCAAGATATAAAGAGCAATAGAGGAGTTTCTTTCAGTACAAAGGGTACCTCTAGTGGAAGCAAATTTACACCAAGACCAAATGCAAATCAAGGTGCAATCACCAAGTCTAGTGGTGGTCTACACTCTAGTAATTTTGGTACTTCAAGTGGGAAATAGTTGGCTGCTCAAAGTGGAAAGAGCAAACCCGCAACATCATCATCTACATCAATGGCTTCTACAACAAAACGTAGTGGAATCCAATGTTTCGAGTGTCGAGGTCGTGGTCATGTTATAAGGGAGTGCCCAAACAATCACACCATCCTTGTTAATGACCAAGGAGAGTATGAATCTGCTAGTGAGGAAGAGCAAGAAGCTATTAATGAAGGGAAATTTGAGGATGCTATTGAAAATGAAGATCAGTCCTCATGTGTATTTGAGAGAGGAGTTGCTCTTGTTGTAACTCAAATTTTGAGTGTGCAAATGAAGGAAGCTGAGAATGGACATCGGCATAATTTATTCCAAACAAGAGCCAAAGTTGAAGGCAAGGTATGCAAGGTAATCATTGATGGTGGAAGTTGTCATAATCTTGCTGGCCGTGAGATGGTTGATAAACTTGGCTTGAAGTTGCTACGACACCCTCATCCATATCATATACAATGGCTAAATGATGCTGGAGATATCAAAATTGGATATAGGGTGAATGTTCCATTCAAAGTTGGTGAACATGTTGACACCGTGGAGTGTGACGTGGCACCCATGACAGTGTGCCATATGCTGTTGGGAAGGCCTTGGCAATATGATCGATCATCCCTACATTGTGGTCGCACAAATCAATACACCATCAAGTGGAAGAGAAAGAACTTGGTACTAAAACCAATGACACCTCAGCAAATCCTAGCTGAACATTTGCAAAAGGGCTCCGAAGTGAGGGTTGAGAGTGAGAAAGAAAGAGAGAAAAATAATTTGAGTGCCCTACACAAATCAGTGAGTAAAGAGAAAAAGAGAAAGAGAGGAAAAAATCTGGACCAAATGCGATAGATAAAGAGAAAAGAGAGGAAAAAATCTGGTCATGTTAGCCACCAAATCTGAAATGAGAGATGTGAAACGTAACCCAAACCGAGAACTCATTATACATGTGTACAAAGACACTTTGCTTTCAGCTAATGACATAACCTCTCTTCCTAGTGTTATTTCATATCTTTTGCAGGACTATAAGGATGTCTTTCCGAAGGAAACACCTGCTGGACTGCCACCATTGCGAGGCATTGAACATCAAATTGATCTCATACCTGGAGCTGCATTGCCCAACCGTCCACCATACTGCACCAACCCTGAAGAAACAAAAGAAATTTAGAGGCAAGTACAAGAACTTTTAGATAAAGGTTATGTGCGTGAAAGTTTAAGTCCTTGTGCTGTCCCTATTATCTTGGAGCCAAAGAAAGATGGTTCATAGAGGATGTGTGTAGATTGTAAAGTCATCAATAATATCACTATTCGCTATGGTCATCCTATTCCTAGGCTAGATGATATGCTAGATGAATTGAGTGGTTCTATGATATTTTCTAAGATTGATTTGCATAGTGGTTCCATCAAATTCGAATGAAAATTAGAGATGAATGGAAGACTACTTTTAAAACAAAGTTTGGGTTGTATGAATGGTTAGTTATGCCTTTTGGTTTGACTAATGCTCCTAGTACATTCATGAGATTGATGAACCATGTCTTGAGATCTTTTATTGGAAAATTTGTGGTGGTTTACTTTGATGACATCTTAATTTACAGCAAAACATTGGAGGAACATGATGAACATATACAACAAGTTTTGGATGTACTTAGAAAAGATAAATTATTTGCTAATCTTGAGAAGTGCACCTTTTGCACAGATCAAGTTGTGTTTCATGGCTTTGTTGTTTCTGGACAGGGAATACAAGTTGATGAATCCAAGCTGAAAGCAATCAAGGAGTGGCCAACTCCTGAGAATGTAAACCAAGTGAGAAGTTTCCATGGATTTGCTGGTTTTTACAGGAGATTTGTGAAAGATTTCAGCACCATAGCTGCTCCATTAAATGAGTTAACAAAGAAAGGTGTCGCATTTGAATGGAAAGAACAACAAGAAAATGCTTTTCCAGAATTGAAGAAACGGTTGACGGAAGCACCTCTACTTGTGTTGCCGGATTTCACAAAAACCTTTGAGATTGAATGTGATGCAAGTGGAATTAGAATTGGAGGAGTACTTATGCAAAATGGAAAACCCGTTGCATACTTCAGCGAGAAGTTGGGAGGAGCACAACTGAACTACTCAGTGTATGACCAAGAGTTGTACGCGCTGGTAAGAGTACTTGAGACTTGGCAGCATTATTTATGGCCAAAAGAATTTGTTATACATTCAGATCATGAAGCTTTGAAGTACTTAAAAGGCCAAGCCAAGCTGAACCGTCGACGTGCCAAATGGGTTGAATTCATTGAAACATTTCCAGACATGGTAAAATACAAGAAAGGTAAGGACAACCTTGTTGCCGATGCTTTGTCCCAAAGAAATAATTTGCTGAACCAACTTGAGGTAAAGGTACCGGGGCTAGAGAGCTTAAAAGATTTATATTCTACTGATCCTGAATTTTCAGAACCATATGCCAAATGTACAAAAGAAAAAAGGATGGGAAAATATCATATTCATGATGGATTTTTGTTTAGAGCTAACAAAATGTGTGCCAAATTGTTTTGTTAGACTCTTGTTGTTACAGGAAGCACATGCAGGTGGACTAATGAGTCATTTTGGTTGGAAAAAGACCTACGAGTTGCTGGCCGACCATTTTTATTGGCCAAAGATGAGGACTTGTGCAGCAATGTGTCACATGTCATAAAAGCTAAGTCAAAACTTAACCCCCATGCTTTATATATTCCATTGCCTATTCCAAATGTCCCTTGGGAAGACATTAGCATGGACTTTGTTTTGGGTTTAACAAGGACTAAGAGGGGGAGGGATTCTATTTTTGTTATTGTTGATAGATTCTCAAAAATGGCACATTTTATACCTTGTCATAAAAGCGATGATGCTTCCCACATAGCATCTTTGTTTTTCAAGAAAATTATGAGATTGTATGGGATGCCAAGGACCATTGTTTCAGATCGGGATACTAAGTTCTTGAGCTACTTTTGGAAGACATTATGGGCAAAACTTGGAGCAAAGCTGCTGTTTTCTACAACTTGCCATCCACAAACATATGGGCAAATAGAAGTGGTAAATATAACACTTTCTATGTTGCTGCATACCATGATCGAGAAGAACTTGAAGGAACGGGAAGAGTGCTTGTCACATGTGGAATTTTCATATAATAGGGCTGTACATTCTACCACTCATATGTGTCCATTTAAAATTGTTTATGGATTCAAACCACTTGCCCCGATATATCTTTTGTCATTGCCATTGCAGGAGAGGAGTAACATGGATGCCTCTAACCATGTTGCATATGTAAAGAAAATACATGAGAAGACAAAGGAAGCAATTGAGAATAAGTCCAAGTACTATGCTGAGTGGGCGAACACGCATCGTAGGAAGATGACATTTGAACCAGGAGATTTTGTTTGGGTATATCTTCGCAAAGAGCGCTTTCCAGAGAAGCGTAAATCAAAATTGATGCCAAGAGGAGATGGACCATTCAGAGTACTAGCAAAAATAAATGACAATGCATAAAGGATTGAACTCCCTGATGACTATGCTGTTAGCACAACATTCAATGTTGCTGACTTGTCACCATACTTTGCTCCCGAAGAATCAGAGTCGAGGATGACTCCTTTTCAAGAGGTGGAGGATGATGAGACCATCTCAACCAACCATGCACCATCCGATGTAAACCAAGGACAAGTTGTAGAAGATATCACCTAAGCAAAGGAACAAGTGACGATTGGACCAATTACACGTAGCCAAGCTAAGAAACTACAACAACAGATGACTTCACTCCTTGCTGAAACTAACTTCTACACAAGTTAGAATGTTATACTACCTAAATGTTCTACATTGGTTATGCTTAGGTTCACACATGAAGAGGAGAAGGATTCTACTTTATCTAGAGATGAACCTGACCACCTCGG
Organism: Echinochloa phyllopogon; assembly: GCA_033239725.1. NCBI lineage: Eukaryota > Viridiplantae > Streptophyta > Magnoliopsida > Poales > Poaceae > Echinochloa > Echinochloa phyllopogon. The sequence goes on along the minus strand of BTCW01000014.1, from coordinate 28,994,713 downwards.
ACCAAGGATTCTCATTTCAAATCAAGGATCACTGATGGAGCACTTCAGACCACCACTTCGGACCAGTTCGGACCTGCATATTGAATAGTTCATAACACTTAATTACCGAAGGCTCTGGAGGCACCCAAGTACTTGATGGAAAGCTTATCAAGTCTACTTTCCAATGCAATAAACCGCATGTCATTTGTACTCCCCAATAAAGAGATATGACCGAATTAGTGGAGACTGCACAGAATCCCAACAACCACGCGAGGCTCCTCGGGATTTCAGTTCGTGGTAACCTTTGAGTTTGCATAACTGTTGGCGGTCGTTACGGCACGTTTTCGACCACCAATACTCGGGAATAAAAGAGGATATATGTGACATTCCATGTACTCATATTTACTTCTAATAAAGTTCCATGAGTTTTGGTGAGTTTCACTTGTGTAGGTACAACAATGAGAAATACGTGCTATAGGGGTCAGAAATGACCGATTCGGCCGAACGACATGATTCGGCCGACTACCCCCCTTAGCCGTATACGACACTGAGAGTCGTCCACGACAACGATGACCAAGCAATGACCGTGCATGACATGTCGACGACCGCCACCACTTCTGGGCTAAACCAACACGAAGACCACCTGGATATAGTCATCCACGAAGCCCAGGAAGCAAAGGCGGTGCAGAGGGGCCGGCCACGGGCTAGGCCCAGTTCGGCCGAACCGCCCCCAGCTGCCAAACCGACCAAAAGAGCAAATCCCAGCCCTTGGGGAGCAAGGGCGGTGCATCTAGTGGTTCGGCCGAACTGGAGGGTTCGGCCGAATCCACCCATTCGCCCAAATCCAAGGATTCGGCCGAATTGGCCGGAGCACCGCCTCTCACTCCCTTGGCTGCCACTCCATCTCCACCGACCTTCTCAAGCTATAAATAGAGGGGGGTCACTCGTAAACACACACCAAGCCAAGGAGCTCTCATTTCCACTTCTCTCTAGTAGAGTTAGGATAGTTTAGTTGGGAGTTAGAGTTGAGTCGAGTTGTGCCTCGGAGGTTCCAGAGTCATCTTCAGAAGCTCTGGAATTAGCTCTTGTATCTTTTCCTATTCTTTCTGTAAGACTTTGAGTTATCAATATAGTTATCTTTGCCATCTTATCTGAGTTATTTATATCTTGCATCTACTTTAGTCTAGTTGCAAGTATTTTTGGTTTAGACTATAGTTGTTGTAATCTTAGTTCTCCCAGTTCTAGATTCAAGTCTTTGTCTTGGCGGGTTCTTCGTTTCTGCTCAATACTTGTGGTTAATTGTCACTGGGGTATTGACAGGATTGCTTGCTTCTGCTAGCGGAGTAAATAGTTGTAGTCTAGTGTGGGTGTGGTGGTAGCTGTTAGGTGGTGACAGCCCTATACGGCCTTCATAATCCATCTCGCCTGGCTTGGCCTTTAGGATCCCCAAACGTGCAGGGTTGGAGGCACCCCTTCTCATCCATTTCTGTGTGTCTCCGGTTCTGTGTCCCGAAGTCGAGGTCTGAGCTTATCTTGATCTCTTAGAGCTAGTTCTCAACCCTTGTATTCTAACCCGAGTAACCCAGATAGACAATACCCAGGAATCCTCTATCTCTTCTCGTTGTCCTCCCAACTATCTACTCCTTGTCTTTCTTACCTGAGTCTCCCTTGAGCTGTGTGTCACAGTATATCCACTCCTACCCAATACCGTTATCCCCCGTCTTGTTAGTATTGTACCCTTCTCTGATAGTCTCAAATATCTATTTGCTAGTACTCTTGCCATAAGCTTCCCTGCGGAAATATAAATTATGATACCTCAGAATACTCCCTGGTGAAGTGCTACAGCGGTGATTCTGTGCGCTTACAGAATATTTATATATTTTACTAAGCCATATGGAAAACCACTGAAACACTCCTTACCCCAATACTGGGATTCTCAATCCCGATATTGGAACGTAAAAAGTGTCAACAAGCATTTCTGGTGCCGTTGCCAGGGAAGCAATTTGCTAGATACTTTCAAACTTCTATCTCGAGCTATCTTAGTTGAGTATACCGCTACTCAAGTGGGTTTATCCTTGCTCTGCTTCGTTGATCTTTTGAAGCAGAGCAGTGCATGACTAGTTTCTAACTACCGTCAAACTTCCAAGAAAATCCTGAGTCTCTTGTGAGGAAAGTGCGACCCCGTGTTGTACCTCCTCAGAAGCAACTCATTCCGACGAGCCCAATCTTTCCCGTTGTCGACACGGCTTCATCGAGGATGGCAAGAAAGACGATCCACGAGTTCTCCACTCCATCGAGAGAGAACAAGCGTGTCGGACCAGCTCCACTAGTCGGAGATGGCAACTTCGAGCTCAAGCCAGCCCTCATCAACATGGTGCAGGCTAGCCCGTTCTGCGGCAAGCCACACGAGGATGCCAACGCTCATCTTCAGCATTTTCTGGAGATTTGCAACACTTTCACCATACACGAGGTAAGCATCGATGCCATTCGCCTTCGTTTATTCCCATTCTCATAATTAGGCAAGGCAAAACAATGGTTTTATGCTAACTGCGAAGCCATAGACACTTGGGATAAGTGCGCTAGCGCATTCTTGCTTAAATTCTTTCCGGTTGGGAAAACCAACGTCCTCCGGAATAAAATTGCTAGTTTCCAGCAGTTAAAAGATGAAATAGTCCCAGAGGTATGGGATCACCTCCAGGACTATATATCTGCTTGTCCTCACCATGGTATGCAGAGTTGGTTCATCATCCAAACCTTTTACCATGGGCTTAGAAGCTCTGCCCGTGAGAACTTCGATGTTGCTGCTGGAGGTTCTTTCTTCTCTCTTGAGGAGAGTCGTGCAAAGGCCCTCATCAAGAAGATGGTCGAGAACCAAGGTTGGTCCAGTGATCGAACTCAACCTCGGACCCGTGGAGTACATCAAGTTGAAGCTCTAGACATGCTCGCTGCTAAGATGGACCCTCTGATGAAGAAAATGGAGGCCCCTGCTCAAGAAATGATACAAACCATGGACGCTCGCATGACTTGCGAGGTTTGTGGCAATGCTGGCCATTCAGGAAATAACTGCCCTGAAACACGAGAAGATGCCCACTACGTCAACAACTCCAACAACAACTGGTATCGACCGAACAACTACGACAATCAAGGCTGTAATTCGTGCCCAAACCTCCCATTTGAGAGGCCTCAACAACGTAACAATTTCAATTCTAGCAATTTAAATAATCAGCCATCTCTTAGAGATCTAGTGCTTGGCCAGGGTAAAATCACTGAAAATATCAATAAAAAGCTTGCTGCTAATGATAAAATCCTGGAAAGCATAGACTCTAGGTTGGAATCATTCTCTTCTGCCATGAAAAGTCAATTGAGCATTAATAAAATGATCGAAACCCAAATTGCTCAGTTAGCTGCAGCCATTCCTGTTACCGAGTCAGGGAAGATTCCGGGGCAACCCGAACCTTCCATTGAAACAGTAAATGCAGTTACTACGAGACGAGGTAAGGCGTCTCGTAGAACATATAGTGCTTGTCACGCAGGTGTAGTCTCACGAGTCCAAGTAGAAATACCACAAGGGGCACACCTGCCAAGAGCTGCTGTTAAAGCCTTCACGAGGACACCTCCGGAAAAGAAGGAATATCCCGGAGTGCCAATCATTCAATGTGCGATCTGGAATCGTCGCGTTGATGATGCACTCTGTGATCTGGGAGCCAGCGTCAACATCATGTCCAAGGTATTATTTAAAAAGTTACGCTATTCCACTTTGTCTCCTACAAATGCCCAGGTACAACCGGCAGATTCATCGATCCGCTACCCCGAGGGGGTGATCGAGAATGTGCCGGTCCGAGTCTGGGGACATTACGTCTCTACGGACTTCGTTGTCCTTGACACAGGGAATGATTATTCGTTTCCCCTTGTGTTGTGCCGGCCATTGTTTGAACACTACCCGGGCCAGGATTGACATGGATACAAGAGAAATCTTGTTCCATATCAACAGGACGCCGATCTCCTTCCCGTCCCGACCTCGGGAAGAGAAGAAGACAAAGCCTCGTACACCGGAGCAGAAAAGCGCCGAATGTTTCCTAAAAGCACTCCTCAATGGAGAGCTGGAATTAATAGGTGGAGAGCACTTCGAATGGGATGAGCTGATAGGACCAATGAGCACAGAAGAAATGGACCTCCTCGTGAAGAGATACGAGGAAGATCAGGCCATCTGAAATTCTCTAGAGGAGCCTATCCCACCGCCACCAACACAGAAGAAGAACAAGAAGGCGTGGCGGAAGATTTTGGGATGTGATTTGTCAGCATAATTAATATAATAATTTTCTCAATTTTCTAAAATTTTCCAAGCTTTATATAATTAACAGTGAATTTAGTACAGAAAAATAATTCAAAATAAAATAACATAGGTTATAATATTGAGTGCTTTGCATTCATGACGGTTGCATTTAGTGGCTTTATGTGTGTAAAATTTTCTAAAATGTGTTTAGAAGCCCAATGGGAATTTTCCAAAACTTTCTAGAATTTATTCCTATTTTTCTATAGCTAATTCCAATGTATGGAAGGTGCTAAAATCTTTTTCATGAGCTCCAAATATTTTATTTGGGTTCCTCATGTCCAACTCTATCTCTGAAATGTTTCCTAGGATTTTTAGAATTTTCAAAATATTTTTCATGGTTTTAATATCACTTCTGGACTTATCTGGAATTATTTTATAACCAGAAAAATTATTATTCAAAAAATTAAAATCACTCTAAATCTTAGTAGACCAGCCTTGGCCCAAAGTTGACCTAATTTTAGGCCAAATCCATCACATCACTTTATTGGGCCAAATTTCAAAGCCCATTCACATTGGAATGGGGCAACCCACCTTTAGTCCCATATTGCTAATGAACCTAGAAGTGAGAGGTTTTCTCCGTATATATATGAACCACCTTTCCTCTGGAAAAGGCACACCAATGACTCCTTTACAGGGAGGCCCCTTTGTTTGGGATTCCCTAAGGTAGTCTTCTTCCACCATATCTTCCACTACTGCCCATTCTTCGTCTCGTCGTCGCGCCGAGCCTTCCGTCGTTTTTGGCCTCAATATTTTCATTAAGACCCTCAAAGAATCTTGTAATTTTCTACCATATTCGTTTAGTCTATACTCTTTCGTAGAAAAGCCTCTGCTAGTTTTAAGCGTCAGAAATCTTGTTTAGTCCATAGTTTCCACGTTTTAGATTTGTTTTAATCCGTTTTCGTTGCGATAGACTCATATCGACATGAATTATGATTAGAAGTATTATTTAACTTGTTGTAGGATTGAAACCCTCTAATATAAGCTATCAGAGGAAGGTGAAGGATAGCAATAAGTCACAGCGGAGATTTTCACCCTCAAAAACAGATTCTGAAAGGTGCACTAAATCATGTGTCGATTCTAGACAGTAGTTCCTAAAATCGTGATTTTTGTCCAGAAGATAGATTATCAAATTATGAAGCTAACCCAATTGGAATCACGTTAATCGGATGTCTAGAACTCGAGATATAAAATAAACAAGCAGACTATGTGAGATGGTGACGAGAATTGACCAAGCCCTATCCTTTAGTGCGCTCTTTTTAAAGCTTTCCTTTTGATTGGTGTATAGTTCTTAGTTGTTCTTGTTTGCTTACTTGTTTAGTTGCATGCTTGTGCTCGATGATTGTTGCGAGTAGAGGAAGGTCATCCGAGAAATTCAAGATCAAGAAATGAAGGTCATCCGGGAAATTTGTTTACCTGGATAAAGGCAAGTTATAGCACGGACAATCCTTGCTACCTAAACTCACTCTTTACACTTATTTAATTTCATATGCATGTGTCTAAATTGTTGTCCCATTAAGGTTCTACTTAGCTTTGTTTAATCCCGTCCTTGTTTACCTTGGGTTCATGCATATGTGTAGATTTTTGCTATGCGCAGCTACTTTCACTGTTATTTAACTGTTAATTTTGACTTAATGGTTCACTTCAACATTAATGATAAAACTTTCTTTTTAGCAACTTGGTTTAGGGAACTAGAGCATGTGCTTCATGCTTTGTTCTAGTGTCTCTCCTGAAGGTCCGGTTCTTAAAGCGGCAACCCAGGAGCCTGTCGCCACAGCTAGAACTATTATGGCTCTGATCTTGGTTAAGTAGCTTGTACGTCTCTAGCTTGCCAGTGGTTACCGGTGGGGCCGATGACGTTATGGGAAGTAAGGCGCGAGGTGTTTCTTAATTCCCCCGAGGACGGTAGCCCCGTCGGCTATGTCTCGTTAGGCACAGTCCCGTGTTGGGAGTCCCTATGGTAGGGGAACTCCGCACATTGCGCTCTTTATTTTTGTTGTTGGCATGAGTTGCCGCGCTTCGGACGCCATTGACCCCCTCACGTTGCGCCCTGAGGGTCAGTCAATCTCAGTGCCTAGAGTCTCACCACCTTATTGTACCTTAGCGGCTACTGTCTTGTTAGGGTGTCTTGTTAAAAACCTCGTAGCGTTCCTATGCAGTCACACCTCGGAAGTGTTGATGTGCGTGGTTGGGTGCAAAGTTCTTTTGAACTTTTACGCGACTGGTGGGTAAAAGGCGAAACCTCTGCAAAGTGTAAAATCTATCATGATAGCCTTGCTCAGGGTCACGAGCGGCCTGGATCCTTTTTTATTAGAAGATGATGTTTATTTATGCTTAATGACACATACTTTATTAATTGGGTTGCAACTGGGTTTCATTCACTGTAGTAACTTGGATAATGTTAAAATGAACCAAGTAAAAATACTAATGCAGTCAAGCCGTGTCTAGAGTTATTTTGAGCTTTCATATACCGTGCTATACTTGCTAAGTAATTTTTTACTTACACTTGCCATTTATTCAACAAAATCCCGGATGGGTAAACAGATTGGGCTGGGCATGAGTCTTCTGCTGAGTTTCCCGAAGATTTACCGTACTACTGAGTTGTGATCTCCCAGTCAGAGTCCCTGTGGATTGCGGCTCCATTAGTTTGAGAGGTTATTAGTCTTCTGTTGTATTTGGTTAGTTTATTTATGATGCACTCTGATGTAAACCTTTATTTAATGAAGAATTTATTCAAGCATATGTTCTCTGTTTATCATATTTGTTCGCTATATGTGTACTATGACTTCCTGGGCACACATATGGCCGCATTCGAGTTTTTTTGAAAATCTGGGTGTGACAATTTGCATGTTTCCCTTTCCAAAATAAATGAACCACTTGTGTAATTAATTTGAAAGAGAGTAGAAAAATGGCAAGCATGGTAAAAATAAATGGACAGCATGCTGAATTTTATTTGAAGTGGGTGTAATTGGTAATCTTCATCATTTTTACCCCTTCTAGAACATCTCCATTTATTTACCGTCACCACCAACCAGTACAAAACATGTCTACGTGACTCAACATGGCTGCACACTCACCAATTATCACAAAACATGGCAGCATGGGGGTGAGTCCACTAACTTCCACTTTGGTCGTGTCAATTTTGCATCTTACCTACCAAAACCCATCAAATTGGCCATGCCCTAGTGTGGGACGTATGAAAGATTTTTGTGCTGGTGGGAGGCAAGATGTACACGCAACACATGGCCAGTTCGGCCGAATGCCCTGGTTCGACCGAACCAGGCAATTCGGCCGAACCAGGCCGACTGCCTCCCTTCGCCTATAAATGCCACCCCTTGCCTCCTTGCTTGCTGCACCATCTCACACCGAAAAATTTCTGCTAGAAGCTCTCTCTCTCTCTCTCTCTCAAGTTCTGGCTCAAGTTCTTGTTTAGTTCTTGCCCAAGTTGGTTCACTTGCATTGATGCAAAATCACAAAAATACTTTGCTTTTGTTTGATCCTTGTGCTGAAACTTGAACGTGTTTGTGGTGGTTTCCGACACCCACAAGAACGACTAACTTTTTGTGGTGGTTCTTCATCCCCGCAAGAATGACTAACCCTCTCGAACGACTGATTTGTTTTACTTGTGCTAACCCCATATATTTAGTCCTTCGGGTAGTCGTTGCGCTAACATTTTGCAGGTAGCATGTCAAAGATCTTCTCCACATTCTGTCGCTCCACCCAGCTGAGCAAACGCTCGGACGATGCTGGGAGTTCCCAAGCCCCATCTCGCGGTTCAAGCCGGATGGAGGTGGACGAGTCGGGGGCAGCCGACTTTGGGAGAGGCTCCGCCTCGCACCCAACCCGACAGCTCCTGAATGAGGGTGACATCATCATCCAGACGGACTGGGAGCGGAACGTCTTCAACATCCTGCGCTTGAAGGAGTTTGAGCATACCAGTGTCTTCAAGCAGGACTTGCTCGTAAGAACGTGTATGGATGAAGAATTCCCAGAAGTCTTCGAAGCCGTTGGCTGGGGCAACTTCTTGCGTGTCAACGAACAAGGTTCATACCTCCTCACCCTTGAATTTCTTTTGACTCTTTCATCTGAACGGGAGGATGTTTGCTTTCGATTTTTCAACCAAGAGTACTTCTACTCTTGGAGGGATTTGAGCATGGCTCTTGGTTTTGCCAGTCATTGTTCTTTGGAGCCTGCCAAAGCTTTGAAAAGGTTTAGTCGGGACGGGTTTTGGAAAAAGATTTCCAGAAGCACCAATTATTCTGCTCCGCGCACCAATAACATTCGTAACCCCACCTTGCGTTTCATGCATCGGTAGATGGCTATGACGGTGTTTCCGCGCTCGGATTTGCGTCCCGTTAATACAGTTGAGTTGCGCCTTCTTTATGCCATGGTCAAGCGAGTTGCTGTTTCTCCGGTTAAGGATATGGTTACCCATTGGCTGTCCCATCACTCTCGTGTGGGTAGCGTGGCAGTGACTTCTCTAGTCACTCGGCTCGCTAACCAGTTGAGCGTTCTAGAAGGCGCCCGGCTCGCGTACATAGAGACAGCGCGTTCCGTTGTGGAGGCCGAGCACTTTGTGCAAGGCCACATGATACGACGGGCGCCCGATGCAACACTTGTGATGATTTACCGCGGTTATATAACCGAAGTGCCACTGCCCTGTGCAAAGCTGAGGTTGCATACCGCTCAGAAACTAACACTTCAGCTGAGTACCGAGTCGGATGATTCTCCCCCTCGAAGAGAGCCAGCTCGGCACAATGTTGCAGGTGAAGGACCAATCACCCGGGGATGAGCCAGGCGTGATGCCGGGCTCTTCACCGCACAGGAACCAGCAACTTCACCAACACTGCCACACCGACATACGTCTGCGTTCGAGGTAGCCTTCGGTGAGTACACCGGTGCTGGGACGTCAGGACCAGGAGGCTTTGGACAATCCCAGGACCCAGACTAATTCGCCCCGAGCCACTAGGACTACACCCAGAGTACGAACTCTGAGTACTCCCAGGAGTGGTATGCGGGGGGGGGAGGGGTGTAGGATAGTGCCTCCCAGCCATACTTCCCTGGGCACTCTCAGTCCACACACTTCTCCACACCCAGCGGCTACGACATCGATCGGGAGTTATGTTACATCTCGGACCGAGTCGACCTCCTCGATGATCATACCCGGAACATGGAAGGCACCCTGGCACGCCATTCTCAGTACCACCAAGAGAATAGCAGCATGCTGGACTCCCTACGGTACGACGTCCAGCATCAGACGGATCAGATGGCAGAATATTTTTCAAGGTTTCGACCCTACCAGTGAAAGATCCAAGCTTGGGGGAGGACCCCTAATAGGTATGTTCTATGTCCCTTCAGCACTTTGATTCAACACTTGCCATTTCCTTTTCTATTTTATCTCCATCTTAAAATAAAAACACCAAAAATATTTCCCTTGAATAAAATAACTCCCAACTATGCATGGAATGAACCATATGCCTCTCACCTTGGAAATGATGAATAGTTTCTCTATCATTAATCTTGTGAGTGCTTTGTTATGACTAGTTGCTTGATAGTACTTGAGTTAATTGGCATGAAAAGAAGGCACAAGCCTTTGGTGAGGATTGAGTGATTGAGTGTGCCAATTGAGTGTGCCAATCGAGGAACAACTTATATTTTTCATAAAATTATGTAAACTCTGAGATGGGATCCTGAAAAGAGTATAGTGGAATAAAACTAAATCGAACTGTTCAACCTTTCAACCGCCCAAGATAAGGATATTGCTATAAGCCCCATAGGTAAAATGGTTATTTAATACATTGCCGATGATTCGAGTAATTTTGAGCACCGGTTGTTTATAAGGATTACCTACAAGATATTGACATTGTAGCAACTCCTGATCCACCGAGCCTAAGTTTTTATCTTTGCTCGAGGATGAGCAAAGGTCTAAGCTTGGGGGAGCTTGTTGGCGGTCGTTACGGCACATTTTCGACCACCAATACTCGGGAAAAAAAGAGGATATATGTGACATTCCATGTACTTAGGTTTACTTCTAATAAAGTTCCATGAGTTTTGGTGAGTTTCACTTGTGCAGGTACAACAACAAGAAATACGTGCTATAGGGGTCAGAAATGACCGATTCGGCCGAACGACACGATTCGGCCGATTACCCCATTAGCCGTATACGACATCGAGAGTCATCCACGACAACGATGACCAAGCAATGATCGTGCATGACATGTGGACGACCGCCACCACTTCTGGGCTGAACCAACACGAAGACCACCTAGATCAAGTCATCCAAGAAGCCCAGGAAGCAAAGGCGGTGCAGAGGGGGCCGGCTGTCACACCCAGATTTTCACAAAACCCGAATGCGGCCATATGTGTGCCCAGGAGTTCCACAGAACACATACAGCGAACAAATATGATAAACAGAGTACAAATGCTCGAAATAAAATAGTTTACATCAGAGTATAACAATAATATTTGTTACAGCGGAAGTCTATAACTCTCAACTAGCGGAGCCGCAGTCCACATGGACTCTGACTGGGAGAGCGCAACTCCGAAGTACGGCAGGTCCTCAGGGAACTCAGCAGCAGTCTCCTGATCAGCCCAATCTGTTTACCCATCCGGGGTTTTGTTAAATATTGACAAGTGTAAGTAAACAATTACTTAGCAAGTATAGCACGTGTATGAAGGCTCAAAATAGGCTAGACACGGCTTAACTGCATTAGCATTTTTAGTTGGTTCATTTTAACATTTAACAATTACTACAAGTGAATGAAACCCGGTTGTAACCCAATAAGTATAAGTGGCAATACTCATAAACGAACATCATCTTCTAATCAAAAAGGATCCAGGCCGCTCGTGACCTTGAGCAAGGCTATCATGATAGATTTTACACTCTGCAGAGGTTTCGCCCTTTACCCACCAGCCGCGTAAAAGTTCAAAGGAACTTTCCACCCAGCCACGCACATCAACACTTCCGAGGTGTGACAGCATAGGGACGCTACGAGGTTTTTCACAAGACACCCTAACAAGATAGTAGCCGCTAGTTTAACAAGGCGGTGAGACCGTAGGCACCAAGATCGACGTACGCCTACGGAGTCACACCATAGGGGGGTCGATGGCGTCCAGAGCGTGGGCATCGCACCCATCCATGCGCAATGTGTGGAGTTCCCCATCGCAGTGACTCCCAACACGGGACTAGGTCTAACGTGACCTAGCCGACGGATCGCCCGTCCCTGGTGGAATCCGGAAACACCCTTTCACCTTGTGTCCACTAACGCCGTTGGCCCCAATGGTAGCCACTGGCAAGCTAGAGCCGTACAAGTTACTTGACCAAGACCAATGCCATAATAGTTCTAGCGGTGGCGATAGGCTCCTGGGTTGCCGCTTTAAGAACCGGACCTTACGGAGATACACTAGAGCAAAGCACACAGCACATGCCCTAGCTCCCTAAACCAAGTTGCTAAAAAGCAAGTTTTATCATTAATGTTGAAATGAACCATTAAGTCAAAATTTACAGTTAAATAATGGTGACAGTAGCTGCGCATAGCAAAAATCTACCCATATGCATAAACCCAAGGTAATCAAAGGATAGGGGTAAACAAACTAGGTACAACCTTAATAGGACACCAAAATAGGACACATGCATATGAAAGTAAAAGTATGTAAACAGGTGTGTAGGTAGCAAGGATTGTCTGTGCTATAACTTGCCTTCCTTGAAGTGCTGCAGCTGCTGTGAGTCCTGCTCCGGAAAGTCCTCACCGAGCTCGAACTCCAAAGCTAACGGCTCACCGACTGGACACGAAGCACCATACAAGCATACACGCATACCAATACATGCAAGCAAATAATATTCTATTAGAACAGTACACCAAACAGTAGAAACAGTACATAAAAAGGTTTTAGAAATATTCTACGCTTCACTACGAACACATGGGTGCGAAAATCACACTAATCGGAGCTAAAATGAAAAAGATATGGCTTTTCTAAGTTCTAGGGACCTGCTGGCAATTTTTAAAAGTTTCCAGGGGCTTATTTGAAATAAAACAGGGACCTATGCGTAATTATGCGTTAAAACCCGAGGGCTAACGTGCAAATAAACCTAACTAGGACGGCGGGTTCTATTTTTAAAAAGGACAGGGGGTTAAACATTAAAAACAGGACCTAAGTGCAATTACTTTTGAAATGAGCTGGACCGCGGGTTCTAATTTAAAAAGTGAGGGGGCTCTTCTGCAAAACGACCAAGGCTGACCGGAGTTGACCGGTACGTGGCCGTTGGATCTGATCCGAGCGGCCCAGATTTAAAACGCGAAGGGGTATCGGGGGGATCTAATCTGGGCGGTTGGAGGCGGATCCGACGGCTCTGGTTGATTTGGGGGGAAAGAACTGCCGGCGGCGAGCAGGGACGCGGCGGCGCAGCTCGGGAGCAGCGGGAACTCGCCGGAGCGGGGCGGTTCTCGGGCTACAGGGCCCCATTGGCCACGAGGCTTTTCCCTACGGGCTCAGGGGGTCATGGCGAGATCACCCAGAGGGTTCTCGACGGCCGAAATCGGACGGGGCGGCCGGACGGCGTTGTACCGTGGCGGTGCTCGCCGGCGAAGGTGGGAGGGGAGGCTACAGTGCAAGGCTCGGGGCCGGAGGTGGTGCAGAAGTGCCAGGGGGGACATGGCGAGCTTACCAGGGGGTCCAAGGCGTTGGTGGAGCGACAGCGACGGCGGTCGACGGCGGCGGTCGGTGGAGTGGCTCGGGCGGCGGTCGAGCGGGGAGGAGAGCTGCTAGGGAAAGTTTGAGGGCTCGGGAGCGGCGTTGGTGAGGTGTGGGGGTGCCGCGGGGCTGTTTAAATAGGGCGAGGGGGTGCATTGTGTAGGTACGCCGGGGATCGGGCGGCGCGGCCGGCGATCCCGCACTTTCCAAGCGTGGGGCAGCTTGCCATGCTCGGGGCAGGCGGGAAAGGAAGGTGAAGGCCGGGGGAAGGTTCGGGGTAGGTGCGGGGTGGTCCCAGGGGCGCGGAGCGGGGTCGGATCGGCAAGAATTGCGGCGGTGATGGCGTGTCGGGGAGGGGGAAGTTTGGGCGCAGGGGAAGGAAGGCTCGGGCACAGGGAGGGAGATAGACCTGACGCGCGGGGCCCGCTGGCCAGTGGGAGAGAAGGGAGGAAGTGAGGGGGGCGCGCGAGCTAGGTTGGCTGGGCCGGCTCGGTGGAGGGGGAAGTTTGGGCCGAGCGGGAGAGAAGAGAGGAGGGGGGGCTGGGCTGGACTGAGGGAGAAGTAGAGGGAGGGGAAGTGAACCGAGGGGAAAGTTCAGGGAGGAAAAGTGAACTCAATTTGAATTAACTTCTCTATGGCTCAAATAAATGCAAATTAAATTCGAATTTAAACAAAATTTAAATTCCAACTTAATTTGCCAACAACCAAAACACAATGCAGCAGCATGGATGCAACAAAAATGTTTCTACCACTTATATTTGATTTTAATATTCATAAATATTTTATTTAACCTATATTAAATATGAACAATTATAAGAAAAGCCAATTAATTACTAAAATTTTTAAATGGGCCATTTTTGGGTGTTACACCGGCCATGGGCCAGGCCCAGTTCGGCCGAACCCAGGCCTTCGGCCGAACCGCTCCTAGCTGCCAAACCGACCAAAGGAGCAAATCCTAGCCCTTCGGGAGCAAGGGTGGTGCATCCAGTGGTTCGGCCGAACTGGAGGGTTCGGCCAAATCTACCCATTCGCCCGAATCCAAGGATTCGGCCGAATTGGTCGGTGCACCGCATCTCACTCCCTTGGCTGCCACTCCATCTCCACCGACCTTCTCAAGCTATAAGTAGAGGGGGGTCACTCACTTGTAAACACACACCAAGCCAAGGAGCTCTCATTTCCACTTCTCTCTAGTAGAGTTAGGATAGTTTAGTTGGGAGTTAGAGTTGAGCCGAACTGTGCCTCGGAGGTTCCGGAGTCGTCTTTAGAAGCTCTGGTATTAGCTCTTGTGACTTTTCCTTTTCTTTATGTAAGACTTTGAGTTATCAATATAGTTTTCTTTGTCATCTTATCTGAGTTATTTATATCTTGCGTCTACTTTAGTCTAGTTGCAAGTATTTAAGGTTTAGACTATAGTTGTTGTGATCCTAGTTCTCCCAGTTCTAGATTCAAGTCTTTGACTTGGCGGGTTCTTTGTTTCTGCTCAATATTTGTGGTGAACTGTCACTGGCGTATTGACAGGATTGCTTGCTTCTGCTAGCGGAGTAAGTAGTTGTAGTCTAGTGTGGGTGTGGTACCTAGACTAGTCTGTAACCTTAGAATATCCCTGAGCTGGCACGGAGGTGGTAGCTGTTAGGTGGTGCTAGCCCTATACGGCCTTCGTAATCCATCACGCTTGGCTCGGCCTGTAGGACCCCCAAATGTGCTGGGTTGGAGGCACCCCTTCTCATCCCTTTCTGTGTGTTTCCGGTTCTGCGTCCCGAAGTCGAGGTCTCAGCTTATCTTGATCTGTTAGAGCTAGTTCTCAACCCTTGTATTCTAACCCGAGTAACCCAGATAGACAATACCCAGGAATCCTCTATCTCTTCTCGTTGTCCTCCCAACTATCTACTCCTTCTCTTTCTTACCTGAGTCTCCCTTGAGCTGTATGTCATGGTATATCCACTCCTATCCAATACCGTTATCCCCCGTCTTGTTAGTAGTGTACCCTTCTCTGATAGTCTCAATTATCTATTTGCTAGTACTCTTGCCATAAGCTTCCCTGCGGAAATATAAATTAAGATACCTCAGAATACTCCCTGGTGAAGTGCTACAGCGGTGATTCTGTGCGCTTGCAGAATATTTATATATTTTACTAAGCCATAAGGAAAACAACTGAAGCACTCCTTACCCCAGTACTGAGATTCTCAATCCTGATATTGGATCATAAGAAGTGTCAACAATAACTCCAGAAACTCCAAGCTCCACTCACACCAAACTAGGAGGGTTGTCTCTACTATAAATAATCCATGTACATAAACTATTTGTAAGACTTTGATAATGAAATAGAACCCCCATATTGTTTAGTTGTGTGCTAACAATTTTAGAGAGAGATCTCTACCCATTTGCTATTGTGATTTCCTTGAGGGATTACAGAAGCGGTCGTGTCATCGGCTCCCAATTGGTGCTCCTCGTCTGTTTGATTCCAGGTTGTGTTGGTTGGTTCTTTGAGAGTGTGGTTGGACGAATCCTCGATTCAGGTAGCCGGTTAAAGACGGTGGTTGGCTTCGAGTTTTATTTGCTAGGTTGCACTACTTATCGCTGCTTGCAGCGAGTTATCTTGGCTGTCCTATAGCTAATTATCTTGTCCAAGATCCTACGCCGTGAAGATCGGGACCGAGTCTCATCAGGGGTTCCAAAGCTTAGGTCTGATCGACTTCTTTGTTGATGGGCTCCAAAGCTTAGGTCTGATCAATTCCTACAGTCACCAATGTTGGCATGGGGCATACAGAACGCCGCACGAGCTCTATTGATTCCAGTTCCACATTTCGTGGATCTAGGGGATCAATCAGGTCTTGCTCGTCGCCGGGCTGCAGGTTGTCACCCTCGGGGGCCGGGTTCCTAGCCTCATCTGCACGGTGGCTGGCCCTGTCTTGGTTGTGCTCAAGGTGATGCTCCTCCTGGGACTGGGTTTCCCCGTTGACACCTTCTTGGTCTTGAAAGACGAACACTTCACGCTCAGGAGGTGTGGTGTAGCTAGACTCCCGTCAGTCGAGTGCTCGGTTGACTAGACGGTCAAAGTGACCTAGAACTCGTCGCAGTCCGGAAACTTTGTGGGTTCAGTTGGGTTTCCAGATTGGATCTTGGTCGCACGTCGTGGGTCGCGGCTGGAGTAACCGGTTGCTGCATTCTTGAGCCCCAAGGGAAACCTGTTCCTCGAGCGATCCAACGCCTGCTCGGACAAAGCGATACACTCCACGAGGGTAGCGTTGATGCGGTCAAGTCAGGTGACTAGGAAACAGATTTGGGATCCATTCCTGGAGGTTGAGCTGCTCAACTTATGACAGGAGCGGGCCCATGACGTCGGGGGAAGCCCTCGAGCTTGATGATGCAGATTCCACCGGCATCGAGTCGGTGCTGGCGAAGTTGGAGCTGCTGGAGTCGACAAAGAAGCTGATGCCCGACAGGTGCTTGGGGCTGTCCTTCATGCTCGTCGGGAAGGCGACGCCAAATCAATCTGCTATCAAGCTAACTGGATGGAAAACTCGACAATAACCCCTACCTGGCGCGCCAACTGTCGGATCTAAGACCCGACAATCCACCAGGGGATACCCAAGTGGTAGATTTGTTGGGGGAGGATCACCGGGTTGAGTAGCTTGAAGGAGACACAGGGACAAGATTTCAACTATTTCGGGCTACCCAGAGATATAATACCCTACGTCCTGTGTCAGTGGCGGTTTGTATTGCTTGTGCTCGGCAAAGCTTCACGAAGAAATGGCGAGCTCTTTGGTTACAATGGATGGGGTATCCTCGAGGGGTTGACCTAGACCGCCTTATATGGGCCGATGGTCTTGGGTTTACAAGTTGGTTTTAATCTAAACCTACTAGATTATGAATAAGAAATCATATCCAAATAGATTTGTACAAATATTCAGGATATTCGGACTTAAGTCAGCTACATATTCATCAATCTTGTTCTCCAAGTCAAGGGTTCCTTGTGGGCCACCTCCAGATCAGCCCATAACGTTGTCTAATGTGGGCCCAGGCCGGTTGTAATGTCCTCTGGTAGTGGCTCCAGTAGTAACCGTATCCCACACAAGGTGTCAAAACATGGATTTGAGGTAGACAGAGCAAAGATAGAGGTAATCGAGCACCTTCTCCCTCGGGATTCGTAGTTTCCTTGGCCACGCTGGGTTTTATAGGCGTTTCATCAAAAGTTCTCCCAAATATCCCAGCCATTAACCATCCTCTTAGACAAGGACGCCTCTTTCGCCTTTGATGAAGAGTTCTATGTTGATTTCCATACTCTCAAGAAAGCACTCATTTTCGCTCTGATCATCCAGCCTCCCGACTGAAGCATCCCATTTGAAATAATGTGTGATGCAAGCGATTATGCTGTAGGGGCTGTTTTGGGACAAACCATGGACAAGAAGCATTATGCTATCTCATACACTAGCAAAATGCTCACCAGCCCCCAGCTCAACTACGCAACCACGAAAAAGGTACTCTTAGTAGTTGTGTTTTCTATAGAAAAATTCCGGCCCTACCTGGTTGGGGCGAAGGTCATAGTTTATTCAGACCATGCTGCTCTGAAGTATCTTTTGGCAAAAAATAATGCAAAACCAAGACTCATCCGCTGGGTCCTTCTTTTCCAAGAGTTTGACATTGAGATAAGAGATAAGAAAGGGGTAGAGAACTTAGTAGTAGACCATCTTTCTCAGATGCAAGTCCCGTATGATCTTCCAATTGATGATTATTTATGGGATGACACACTCCTTAAGGTCACCACCTCGGATCCGTGGTACGCCAATATAGTGAACTTCATGGAGTCAGGGTACGCCCCACCGGGTGAAAACATGAAAACTTTAGGTTATGAAAGCAGACTTCAGCTTTGGGACGACCTATATCTCTTTCGGATATGCATTGATGGACTCCTCATGCGATATATATCCGCTCATGAGGCATATAAAATCTTGGAGAGATGCCATGCAACACCTTATGGAGGTCACTATGGAGCATTCAGGACCAATGCTAAGGTCTGGCAATATGGTTTTTCTTTGCCTAGCATGTACGAGGATGCTAAGGAGTTTATCAAAAGATGCTCACGTTGCGAGAAGCTCGGAAATATAAGTATTAAAGACGCCATGCCACTCACCAGTAACCTTCAAGTAAAAATATTTGATGTTTGGGGGATCAACTTCATGGGCCCTTTCTCCAACTCAGAGGGCTATAAGTTCATCCTGGTAGCTATGGATTACATTTCTAAATGGGCGAAAGCCTTGCCTTGCATTGCTGTAGACTCTAGGAGTGTTAAGCGAATGTTCCACAAAATAACCTTATGCTTGGTCTGACGAGTGTATGCATGATAACCCAGTAACCATTTCTTGGTTGTGAAGCAACCTCTTGATATGTATGACGAGATTTCTTAACCTTTAAGGATTCTTTTTCCTTATCAATAGAGTTTTCTTAACCATTAACCAACCTTAGCCTTATCCATGGAGTTTACTTAACCATTAAGTAACCTAGCCATATCCATTGAGTTTACTTAACCATTAAGTAACCTTGGTTGTATCAATTGAGATTACATAACCAGTAAGTAACCTTGGCCTTATCAATGAAAAGAGTTTCCTTAACCCTTAAGAAAACTATGCCTTTAGCTACTAAGTTTTCATAGCCTCCATGTAAGGTTCCTTAACCATTAAGTAACCATACCTTGGTTCATAAGAAAACATTCATTGGTTGCTAAGCAAAATCATAAAGAGCTTAAATTGAGTTCCAAAACTTGCAAGCTCATTAGGCTCTAACCTCTCTTAGATCATATGCATATTGTTATTGATCACCTCTAGGGCACATCTCCAACAGAACATACTGTTGGGGAAACCACTCACAACTTCAACAACAAAGTTGCATATCTATTGGAAGTGAAGTCCTTGAAGAAGCCACATGAACCTTCGTACTCAGGTGATCAAGCATTGACTGTTTTAGGTGGAGACCCCAAAATTAAGAATCACTAGAAGAACAAACAAAAAAGCAAGAGCAAATGCACATGCTATCTATGTGATGATAAGAGTCACATGATAAAGGATTGTCCAAGTTTAAAGACTATGAGAGGAGTATGCTCAGTGGCAAGTGAGGATGAAAGTTATGTACTTATCATCAGTCAACCAAAGTACCATTCATGAGTGGATATTAGATTCAGAAGTTGCTTCCATATATGTTCGACAAGGGAGATGTTTGACGATGGATCTCTATGCTCAGTGAATCGAAGTATTCACTTGATAGATTGTAAAGAGTTTGCAGTTAATAAGGTGGGAGCAGTTACATTGAACATGCATAGTGGAGCCATTGCACATTGACGGGGATTTGGTGTATCCTAGGATTGAAAAAGAATCTAGTATTTGTGAGGCCACTGGAACTCCAAGGTTATGGTTTATCGCTTCAATGTGGAGTCACGCGAGTTACTTGCAAGGGTAGGTAATAATGAAACATATTTTGGATCAATGAAGGATATCGAGTGATAGGAAATCTGAAAGTTGGTGCAACCATTGGGAGATTTGGTAAAAACCCTAATTAGGAGAATGAAGTTGCTTCGTCAACAAGTACTCAAATCTCAGTTGTGGTCAAGTGCAAAGTTACAACAACGATTGAAAAATCTAACAAACATTGAGGTGAAGCTGTGAGCTATTGGATGAAGGAAGACGTGGTGGGGCTGACCACACAGTACCAACGAGCAGGTGGAGTTCAGAGGCGGTACAAACCTATGGCATGGAGGGCAGTAGGAGAAGGTGGTGTGGTTAACCAAACTACACAACGAAGGAGATCACTGGTGGAGGGTCCAGGTGCTCCAGCTTGGACACTAATGCGCACATTGTTGTGATGTATGTGAGCCCTTGTGGTGGGGGCATTCCTATGGTGGGAGTATAAAAAAATTTAAAAAGGAGCCAATTTGGAGCGAGTTTTGGAGGGGCACGATGACTTCAAAGGTTAGAGTCAAGATGGACACTGGTTGTATTATGACTCAAATCTTACATGGATTAGGACTCAATAGGGGTATGCTACTAGGACGTATAGTACTACTGGGACTTGAGGGTTGAATCCTACTAGGAATAGAATTCCTACTTGCATGTAACAAGGGGCTTAGAGGGGACTATATAAACGAGGGGTATCAGATTATAACAAGATACTACCTATTTCATTGATATAAACAAAGTTTTACAACCAGTTAACCAGCAACAAGGAGAAAAATTTAGTGTTGTTCTCGTCCTATTAGAACCGCTAGCGCCTTTATGCCTTACCCATGTTGTGGTCTCCGCTTTGATTTTTGCAAGCAAGGATATAGTCCACGTTTCTTGGTGGTTGAAGACACACGCGTTTCTTTCCTTCCAAATCTCCCAAATGATTAGAAGCACGAGGTTCCGTATTGCTTTCTGTGGGATGGTGTTTGTCCTTGTAATGTGCATCCACCATTGATGGACTGTGCTACTTTCCGGCCATTGTCCAAGGCATAGCTAAGGGAACAAGGATCCCCAACCAATCAGAAGCAAGGCTCCAGATATGGAGTGTAGTGGCAGGACGCTAGTAGACGATGGGCAGTTTCCACGTGCTGCCTGCATAGAGGACATAGAGGGTTGTGTGGCCATCAGCTAGGTGATCCGAGGTCTAGACACGGTTTTCCAAAATTAGCCATGTGAAGAATTTGCATTTTGGTGGAGCTCAAGTTTGCCACCGGCTGACATTCTCGGGGGATTTAGCGTTGCCGATGAACTAATCTTTGTGTGCTGATTCGGTTGTGTATGTTTCATTGCCTGTGAGTTTCCACATGATCTGATCTTGTTGATGCGATTGTAGCTCCATATCACTATGTAGATTCCAAATGGTGGTGAACTCGCCAAGATATGTTGTTGTGACGCCACTTGAGAGGTTGAGCTCCTTGATCCAGTTGTTTCTTTATATGGCTTCTGCCACTGTTTTCTTTTTATATGTTTCCAAGGCAAAGATGTTGGGAGCAATATCTTTCGGCTGTCGACCATGTAGCCATCCCGAGTTTCAGAAACTTGTTTTTTTCCATCTCACAAGGTTATTTTCATGTAGGCCGCGAAGAGCAGCCGATCTATATCATCATATGGTATTATGTCTAAATAGTAGTATCTGTGCAATAAAGAAAGGCTGCTGTGTGGGAGAGGAGGGGATCAAGAAAATGGACTTCCATGCCTTGAATCTCAAGATTTCTTCAGCTTCAACAAATCAATTGCCCTACTAAGCAGGCTCCTTAGAGAAACTCCACCGGACCCTTCTAAACATGCCTCTATCCCAAGTTTAGAGGGCCAAGCAAAAAAGAACCCTCTGTTTGGCCCCCTATTCTGGAGAGGACTCCAAATCTACCCATCCACCCTTCATTCCTTGACATTTCTAAGGGGGCCTTCTATTCATGGAGGTTATTGTTGTTGCTAGAGTTAGTTTTGAAGCCCTCAAAAAATAAAGGCAGCCTCCATTTATTTTTTGGAGGCACTGTTTTGGGGGCTACTGCTGGAGTTGCTCTTAGCAGAGGAAAGGCATTTCATATTCTTTTATCATCCTCTATTCTTTTCTCCATCTTTCCATGTCTTCATCATCCTTCATTCAACAACATAATGGGCTCGTGCCTAGCTCCCTAGCGTTGCCCGTCTCCCCAGTCAGGGCTGGTTTCGACATTTCAGACGCCTAGGGCGAAGAAAGGGCAAGTTTGGTTGTCGGGTGAGCATAGCCTCCTCTTGCTTTGACATGCAAGACTTGGCTTGCTTTTGGAGGGGAGCCATTTTGGTTTGCTCGTTTCATGCTTGCTCGTGCAAGCCACAAAACACCGGGGCAAGCAAACCAAACCAATTCTTTTACTCAGTGTTCATGCAGGCAAGGTGAGGCGAGTCTCTCTGTCAAACCAAACACGCCCAAAAATTTGAGGCCCTTTCTTATAAAATAATCATATATGAGTTTTGCTAAGGTACTCCCAAACTAATGTGGACCGTAGATTTGATGACGTATTACCTCCTAGGAGGTAATATATTTAATGTTTATTATATATATTTTAAAATCAGAAAATAGTGAAAATATCTTCCATTTGATTTAACTTCCATGGAAACAGATCTAACACTTTCTGTTTTATTTTTCTCTTGCATGACATGGACATAGATTTGTAAAAAAAAAGACGTGTAGGACGTTCTGGTAAGAGCCAAGCATTGAATAAAAAGAAGAAAATATGACATGGCGACACGCTTAGGGAGGTTTTTTTTCCT
This sequence comes from Echinochloa phyllopogon, assembly GCA_033239725.1. Classification (NCBI taxonomy): domain Eukaryota; kingdom Viridiplantae; phylum Streptophyta; class Magnoliopsida; order Poales; family Poaceae; genus Echinochloa; species Echinochloa phyllopogon. Next base: position 28,972,468 of record BTCW01000014.1, on the reverse strand, counting down.
AACGTGACATGCCTTCAACTAGTTTATAGATCTAGCTGGAACATCAAACATGTGGCATGCTTAGTTGAGCTAGTGTTCAGGAGTAGAAAAAAAATGAGAGAGAAACATGACTTACGGAATGGTATGTGAGTACGTGACTCATATAACATGCTATATACGTACATTTCTCCACCATATGTTCTCCAATAATGCAAATAAAAACCATGGCATGTCATGTATGTGACCCTTTTTATTATATCATGACTCAAAAAAGAAACATGGCATATTCTATATAGTACTCAGTATGTACGTGATAATCATTTAGAAAGATATGTATATTATTTTTATTTTTCAAAGATGATATTCATACGGTGGGATAAATCTACCGGATTTTGCTTCAAGCCTAAAACAAGATTAGATCTGGGTTTGACTTTCGATTCCAACTGCATGACCGCATGTACGAAGGGGAGCACTGCACAACAGACTCCACTGCATGGTGGCATGCATGGTAACCACGCTTTCTATCTTTAATTAATTAACTTTTTATAACAACGGTTCAGATATATTTAACCTCTTACCTTCTCATAGGTAAGAGAGTACCTTAGCAAGGCCCCATAACGTTAAGGATTTTGCTATTTGCAGATTATTTTCCCCATATGCATCAGTTTAGTGGAAACGATCACTCGATGGAATAAGGGAATATGCCTGTAACAATGAAACCTGGACAGATACCAATTATATTGTTTCAAATCGTTTTCACATTATATATATTGTTCTCCAGGTATTGAACTTATGAAACCGAAAGTTTATCAAATGAGGAAACATATACATTAAAATTCCTGAATCGAAATGCTAGCTAGCTTTAGATTTCAGGAAGTATACTGAACAAGAAATTGGAGAGCAAAAGCAAGCAATGCTTACTCAGAGTATTGATGACTTGCCTATCTAAGAATGTGCATTTACAAGGACATACTCTGGTCCGCATAATATCGTCCTGCATTAGAGAGAAAATCAAATGCATCGCATATGTGCCTTGTGTTCAACATTTCACAACGATAGACATCACAAGTGAAATGTCATAAACAGTTCATAAACATAAAGAGAGTTATAGGATCATTATTACACTCCATGACAATAGTCTTTAACTAAAATAAAACGATCAACTCCACAATCGTCTGATTTGGGGAACACATAAGCCTAAAACTCTTAGAAATCCTTTAGAAGCTCCTCCAAGTCTCTTGGCAAAGCATTGAGTAAAGCAAACATGAGTACACTTATGGTTGGTACTTAGTAAATGTATGGAGATAAGTAACATGCAAGGCTAATCAAAGAAAGCTGACAAGGTTTGGCTGCATTCAACATTTTTATTTGGTCAATATTTTATTAACATTTAATTAACAAAGTGTAAGTTTATACCAACTAAGTTAAGTAGTAAAAAATAAAGCATAAGCATGATCATAAATAAAAACAAGAATTTAATCTCAACTTTAAGTAATTAATCATGGTCAAGGCCGCTCTTGACCATGAGCGTGACTGTTCTAATAAGCTTATACGATGCAGAGGTTGTACACTTTCACCACATCATGTTTCTCATGTTGCCCAGGTTTGCAAGGCCCTTAATACTACCAAGATGAGTGGCTAGATATTCATTACTAGACCTTTACAAATCTACACCAATAAGTGATTGCCCGTTAAGGATCCATGTCGAAACAAACCATAACCCTCCCTAATGATACTATTACCTTAGAAAAGCATACAACTCAAGAGGACCTGCCTATCCATCATCAATGCCTCCCCGGCCTCTTGCTCTTCCAGTAAGACTATCCCAAACTAGAATAACTAAATCATCAGTCTAGATCAGAGCCATGTAGTTCTCGTGGTTGTATTGTATTCCTGGGTGGTTGCTCAATGTTCCAATTAACATATATGATTTTGTTTAACAAAGTATAGGAACATGAAATAAACAAGTTTGATTTGTGACTCAAGTTTCACCATACCCAAATTTAAAGCAACCCAAGTATACAAGCACATGGAAAAAGACTAGGCAAATCCTTATAATAGGACCATCAAATTTAAGGCATCACAGAAAAAGTAAATATGTAACTTTCATTGTTGTAATGGGATCCAGAGAGATGGTCAAAATCCACCTTCCTTCTATTAGTCCATGCTGCATCTCAAGGTCTTCCTCATAACATTCTATATGTGGCACACAAGTATATACAACTGAACAACACAATAAAATAATAAAACAGTACACAAACAGTAGCAACAGAACAAACAAGACATTAAGACTAATCTACACATTATTATGATACAAAAAGTGAAAGAAACACTGGTGAGGTTTTAAAACTTATAAGGGCTTATATATGCTAAAAATCAAGGGCTAAAACATAGATATGTATAAAACTATGAGGGCTAAGATATAAAAACAACTACAAGCATGGTGCATACTAATATTTAAAAGTTCAGGGGCCTAAACATGAACAAATGATATGTTTGTAATTAATTTTGTAATTGGGTGGACTGTAGGTTAATTTTCAAAAAGGCCGAGAGCTTTTTAACCATACCGGCAGGTCAGCCCGGCATTGATCAGTATATGACCCTTGTCAGATCTAATCTAGGTGGGAGCTTTTCGGATCAGATGGCAGGGGTCGTTTGGGGGGTTTGGTTGCCTGTGAGAAAAAAGACGTGGCGGTGCGGCTCAGGTTGGTGGTTGTCACACTCGGTTTTAGAAAACAAACCAAGTGTACACCATATGTGTGCCAGGATCAAGTTTCACACATACAGTAAACCAGAAAGTGAATAAAGATACAGTATCACGTAAATAAATATAAATGACTTATGAGTCTATCAGAGTTATACAGCAAATCCTGGAAACAAATGCTCCAAACTTCACAGGCAGTTGACTGGGGGTTGCGTACGCCTAGAACTCAACACCATCTTCATCAACTTCACACACCTTCTTCTTCTGAACAGCGGTTAGCAAGGATGAGTACACTTATGGTTGGTACTCAGCAAGGCCACAAGAAATAACCAGAAATCATATTAATTATCAACTTTAAGTAAATTAATCATGCGAGTATCCAGGCCACTCTTAACCGTGAGCACGGCTGATATATCAGTTTTACACTCTGCAGAGGTTGTACACTTTCACCATAAGTCGCGTAAAAGTTCAAAATAACTTTAAACCCAACCATGCTGTGCGGATCAGGCATGCATCACACTTCCGAGGTGTGACTGCATAGGGACGCTACGAGGCCTTTACAAAGATTCCCTAATAAGTGCAGTCCGCTAAGGTTTCAAAATCCAAGCAAAGCATAACCCTCCCTAATGAGGTATGTCTCTTAGCTAAGCCCACAGCTGAAGAGGACCGAGTTATACCTCATCGAAGTCTCCCCCATTTGCCCTTTAAGTCTCAATTAATCAAAGAATTAAAGGTCCACTAATAAATGCTAGGGAATTAAATCCCGGATGGAGAGTCAACGGAAATCCTAACCAACTTAAATAGTGGACCAACTGTGGACCACTTGTGAAGTTGATAAAAGGAGAAGTGCGTGCCACACGCGCGCGCGCTCGCTCGCCTCGCCGAGTCGTGGCCGTTGCCGTGCCATGTCGAGCCGACCCGAGTCGTGCCATGTCGAGCCGAGCCGCTCGGCGTGCCATGACATTGATTGAGTCTTAAACGTTACCTGCATTATTGGGCTGACCAGTAACTGACGTCATTATGGTCATTGCTGCCTCCAAGCAGTGTCCAGGTTCATCCCCCCTCCTCCTCTGGTCGCCTATATAAGTCTTTTAGGGCGATTGGGCCTTTCCACGAGTGGATGTGCATAAGAACTGTTGGGGTCCGGGCAACCTTAATTTGTTGGGCCTCGGCCGACCCCACGCCTAGGCCGGATGCATCATTTGGTATCAGAGCTGGGCCTTCGTTTAAGGGGGTGGGAATGATGAGGACATCCTAGGGCACGATTTGGCCAGGCGCACGACAGTGTAGGCGGCAGTCGTGGCCCAGCAGGAGCACGATTTGGCCAGGCGCACAACAGTGTAGGCGGCAGTCGTGCACGTCCGAATTATCCCACCTTGCTTAGCGAAGGAGGAGGAAGCCACCTTAAAAGGGAGAGTCACCCTTCCCCTATTAGACTAGTCTTTTAGGGCGATTGGGCCTTTCCCCGAGTGGGCGTGCATAAGAACTATTGGGGTCCGGGCAACCTTAATTTGTTGGGCCTCGGCTGACCCCACGCCTAGGCCGGATGCATCATTTACTCCTTTCAAGAGACCTCTCTCTTCTCCCTATTTTTGCTGCTCTCTTGCATTCCCAACGCAAGCTTTGCGCGCACTCTGCTTGCGTGAGCAGTTGCCTCCAAACCTCCCTGTCTAGTGATCCTGCTCGGGATAGGTGGGCGATAAGGTTTTTGGAGAGCGTACGAGTACGTGCCTGCTCGCTGCTGTGAACGACTACTTCCCGGCGGGTAACTTCATCATCCGTACGACTACTTCCTGGTGGCCAACTTCGTCAACCCGAACAACTACTTCCTAGTGGCCAACTTCGTCAACCCGAACGACTACTTCCTGGTGGCCGTCTTCCTCACGTGAACGACTACGTCCCGGTGACCGTTCGAGGGACTCCACTGCATCGACTTGCCACTGCACCGAATTAGATCGACTACTTCGAGCAAGGCCAGTCGAGGATGGTTAACACTATTCCTCCAGCTGGTGACAGCGCATCCGGTGCCTCCGGTACCGGCCCCGCCTCTGGGTACATCCTGAGCATCATTTTGTTCTTGTTTCGGTTTCTCATGTTGTTCATGTTATTTAGGAGAATTAACTTGAACACTGGCACATGTTATGTTACCACTGGATCACTCACTGTTGTCATGAATTTGTTGCTAATTTCTGGAATTAAAATATACCGAATGATGCCTAAATTTCTAACAAAACCGAAGTTATATTAAGCTCATTGTAGTAAGTACGATTCACATTTTTGAACCACCACTTCAACAAAAACATATGATGAGAGCCACTACACAAGATGCTGACTAGACAGAGTTGACACCTCGTTCAAGTGATACATAATTGCATGTGTGAATAATGGGTAATTCAGAACTCTACAGAACTTCAAATCAGAGCAATATGAAACACACGTATTGTTGTAACCCAGCTTGGGCAAATACTTGAGCGGTTAAGCTAAATGGAAGGTTAGTATTATTCTTTTTGCATCTGATAGTGATCTATTTATTCGAAAATAGTATTTATATCAAATTAATATAGGACATCCACTTACTTATATGTTCCTTAAATATGCATTAGTTTTCTGTCTGTGTTGTGCTCAACCTTGTTTTCTCAGAGACTGTTTTCCATGCATTACATCATTCATGTGCTCTCGTTGTGCATTTTCAACACAAAAACTTCAAAAAAGAGGTCATATATCAGTTCCACATCCATTCTTTATAAGAACCACATGCGCAGAGAATCTTCTAGACCATGAAATGCAATTCAAAAGAAATCCTTACAGTTGATAACACACACCGGAGGAGTTGAAGATAACATAGTAGGACCATGTCGATCTGAATTGAAGGAAACTTAAATTAAAGAGTACATGCAAAATAGAGACCCATGATAACAAACCACAACTGAAACATGATTGATTTCCTTCAACCATGGCAAGAAGATCATGTCGATCTATGCTTCTAGTGATGCCTTTTATTGCATTTCTTTGAGTCCACTTCATCTTCGTCAGATGGCTCAGACTCAGATCACTTTACCTTGCGACCACGAAAAGATGCAAAGCGCCGGACCACAACTCCTAGCCTCTTCCAAAGAAGCCTCATCTTCCTTCTCTTCTTGGATCCCTGGTGGTTTGAGCCACCAGATTCAACATGACTCCTAGTGGCTTCTTCCCGGTGAGGGGCATCCTCCTGCCCCGCTGTTGTGGTCACACGATGTAATGGAGGATTTGTGGACAAAACTCTACCCTGGATCCCAGCAGGACGAGCTTCACGTAGAGCAGGTGTATGAGCCATGGTGGCTGCAGCATTGGGGGTTGGCTTCTTGGCAGCAGATTCACTGGTCCTGATACCTTGAGGCCTGGACATGGTGTGCGCTACTCCTACCTCTATCCCCCCTCTCTCCTTTCTCACGCAAATGTCCTCACTCAGTCAAGTTGTCAGGGGTGGAGGACCCGGTATGGCGAGGTATGGTGCTCGCCATACCTTGACTCGACCACGAATATCTCACGTTCTTCACCCCTGATGCTAGAAATCACCCGCAGCCATGGTTGTTGCCGTCCGCAGTGGCGATCTTAGCACAGACACAAGGAAGAAGACGCTGAATATATTGGGCTACCAGGTGAACCGTTATTGGGCCAGGACCCCCCAATGGCCCATCTGTCCATAACCCCACTAGTAGCCCTCTCGCACTCCCTGATTTGGTCATTCCACGGCGTCGCGAACCGTCACGACGAATCCAAGGAGTACTACGCGAATGGGAATGGCAAAGCGCTACCGGCTATAACACCGTAATTTTCATCACATTAAATTATTAGAATTTTCTAGAATTTATTTAGGGGTTAAATAAAATTTCTATGATTAATTGGAATTTATTTTAGGCTCTAAAATATTTAATATTATTTAAATAAATTATAGAAAAATAAGTGGTTGTTGCATTTCATGCTGGTGCACTTTTGTTTTGTTGCTTGTCATTTTTTTGAATTTAAATCTCATTTAAATTCAAATTGAATGGCTTTAGAATAGTTGTTTAAGCTCGAGTCCGGTTTTGTCCTTCAACTCTCAGCCCAGTTCGTTTCCAACCCCCGTTCTTTTGTCGCTCACTTAACTCCTCATGGGCCGAGCCCATCGTCCGGCCCAGCAACCTGTCCCACGGCTCGGCTCGCCTTACCCCGCTCTGTTTCACCGACAGGAGGACCCCACCTGTCGGGGTCGTCTCCTTCCCTCAGACCGCGCCCGAGTCGAGTCCGGAGCTCCACCAACGCGCCAGACTTTCCTTCCCCCGACCCCGTTCGCCCCGTGGACTCCTCGAGGGCCTTCCCCGAATCTTCGCCGTCCTCCTTTCCTAAGCCGGACGCCCCCCCCCCACCCACTATGAAGGTAACCACCCCGCATTGAAAGCGATCGCCGCCGGCGCCCGAGCTGCAATCCGTGCGCGCCATGCCAATGTGAGTCCCAGGGACTATAAAACCAAGTCCCCCGCACCCCGAAGCCCTCGCCCAACTCTCCACCCGAGCTCCAGGAGCTCCCAGGCTTGCTAGCGCCTTGCATCGCCGCATTTGCTCACCGGCCGACGATCTCCGCCGCTGTTGACATTTTCTCGACGTGAACCGGCCCAGGTGCTTCGCAAGAAGGTAACAAGGCTGGCCGAGTTGACCCCGTGCGCGTTTTTGCCTTGAACCGAGCCTAATCGATCTCCGTTCATGTACAACATCGCTGGAGCCGCCCCCTCCTCGTCGTCCGTGCATCTCACCGCCCGAGCATCATCGTGAGCCACCTAGGTGAGATCGCCGTTCTTCCCTGGTGCTGTAGGATCAAACCCCATCGTGTTTCGTGATCCGTAGCTCGAGTTCTACCTATCGCCGGCGAGGCTCCGCCGTCGGTCGATCAGCGTCGCCGTCCCAGTGACGCCACCGGCGACTGAAACCCACAGCCATCAGATGCGTATCCTATGGTCTAGAGTTGATCTGACCAAGTCAGGTACTGGTCAACACCGGTCCGCCCTGGAAATTTTCCTAAAGAGCCCCTCCACTTTTATCGATTCAACCCGCGGTCCATCATAGTTATAAAAATAATTGCAGATCGGTCCTTTCTCTTCGTTTATGTCCCTGAATTTTCAAGTATTAGTGCGCGACATCCTGGTAAGGTAATTTTATGCGTTAGCCCTTATAGATTTAGGCATAATTATGTTTTAGTCTTCTGTTTTCTTCAAATAAGCCCCTGAAACTTGTTTTAGCCATATCTTTCACGTTTTAGATCTGATTTAAGTGATACTTTCGCTCATGTAATCCTTGTAACGTGTAGATCAATTTAGTAGCCTTGTTTTGTTCTGTTGCTACTGTTTGGTGTATTGCTTCTTATTGTTTTGTTTTGTTCTCTTGTATGTGCTTGTGTGAGCTGTGCTGTTCGATGGATTCGAAGAGCAGTTCGAGGAAGACTTTGAGCAGCAGCAAGGCTTTGGAGGAGGCAAGTGTATTTTTGATCATCTCTTTGTGGTCCTATTATTCACCAATTGAAGATACACTTTACTTTTTTGCATTGCATTAATTTGATGGGTCCTATGTTAAGGTCGTTCCTAGTCTTTTACCACTATCCTTGTTGTACCTGGGATGCTTTTGCTTATGTTGGATAGTTTATTGCTTAGTTGCTAAACTTGGGCATGGTAAACTTTGGGTTCAATTAGTAAACTGGATTTACTTCATGTTCATACCATGTTAACTCAAGATCATATGTTAAATGGAACGTGGAGTGACCACCCAGGAAAACAGTACAACCATAAGATCAGCGGGCTCTGATCTTGGCTGACTAATTAGAAACTTTAATATGTGCATGTCTTACCGAAAGGGCAAGTGGGGGAGACTTTGATGAAGTATAACCCGGCCCTCTTGAGTAGTATGCTTTGCTAAGATACTGACTCACTAGGGAGGTTTATGCTTTGCTTGAATTTTGAAACCTTAGCGGGCTGCACTTATTCGGGAATCTTTGTAAAGGCCTCGTAGTGTATCCCAAGCCACACACTTTTGTGTTTTTATGAGGTTGGCTCCCTCAGGCATGAGTGGGAAAACATGACTAATGGTGAAAGTGTACAACCTCTGTAGAGTGTAAAACTGTTATAACAGCCGTGCTCACGGTCATGAGCAGCCTGGACCCTCGCATGATTAATTACTCAAAGATGACATCAAATTGCTGTTCTTTATTCTTGAACATGTTATTGTATACTGTTTAATGTGGGATGGTATAAACTTGTACTAGTTAATTAATGCTTAAAATGTTGACCAACTAAAAGCTTAATGCAGTCAAACCGTGTCAGCTTTAACCTTGTTTAGCCTTGCATGTCATTAATTTCATCTACACTTGCTGAGTACCAACCATAAGTGTACTCATCCTTGCTTTACGCAACGCTGTTCAGACCAAGGTGATTTTCAGGAGTTCTAGGCGTATGTGTTCACCAGTCAACTGCCTGTGGAGTTGATGGATTATCAGCTGCTAGTTACTCGCTTTACTTTTCGTTAAAGACTTATGTCTTGGAGTGTAATAATAATACTATAACTCTTTTATTTTGATTATGCACTGTCTTATGGTATTTCACTTATGACGTCTATCATATGTGTGAACTTTTGATCCTGGCGCACATATGAAATGCATCTGGTTTTCTCCCTAAAACCGGGTGTGACATTGGCTCAACGGCATTGTACACGGAGAGTTTACAGGAGCCAGATAGAGGGGGAGCGCAGGCAGCAGGGACGCAGGTGCAGCGGCACCATGCGGCCACGGCCCACCCGTCATGGACTGTGGCAAATGGGGAAAGGGCCCGCGGCAGGTCTGCTCGCAGGTCCAATAATCCAAGCGAATCAGCCTAACAGGTGATGGGGGAATCAGATTAATGTTCTGTTTCAATTCACAGTTCGATTAACTTAGGACTGGTAAGCTTTTCTCCCTTTGGAGTTTTGTTGGACCTTGGAACGGAGGAGATGAGGTGAAAGCCTCAATGTGTACAAGCGAAGATGAATCATAAGGAATGGGCAGGGCCAGCGACAACATTAAGAGGTTTTTACTGCAATTTGCATTTTTTATAATAAATCTCACATATTTATTTGTCAATATATTTCTCATATGCTTCATTAAATTGGTTGCATTGGAATAGGTGAGAATCTTATTTATTTTATTTTGTTAACATAAACTTCGCCGTATCTTAAAAAATTTCGGTCCTCCGCCACTGGATGTTGTGATTACAAAGACAAACTTACCTGGTAGCTGTCATCAGCTAATAGCTGGCTTTTGCTTATTACTCCACCTGTATTTGTTGGTTAGCTCAACTGCATGTATAATAGACTGTAACCAATTTCGTCCATTCCAACCAAGTGCATGCAAGGAATAGTTAATAATTTGATGGGCATAGAGAAATAAATCAAATCAATCTTTACTACTCCCTTCAGCACTCTTATGGTGGTTCTGTGAGTAGCAATACTTTTTTGCAGCAACCAGTCCACCAGACAAGTTTACAAATATTATATACTAAAATAGATTTCTATGGTACTCCTAGCTAGTTTATTTCTTTTTCCATGAGGAAGTTTTTTTTTTACTTTGCAAGGTTCTTTCATCAAGATGATACTCCATAACCATGATATATACAAAACAAAAACAAGTAGAGATACAAACAAAAACACTAACCCAACTATATTTATACTGAAGACGACATGGATGACTCACTATGATCTGGATACTTATTAGGCAGCAGGTTAGCCAGAGAGGAACTCTAGTTAGATATTAGTAATATTAGCTTTTCTCCTATGTAGCCCTATGAAAATATGCAATATGATAATATTTTTCATATTGTAAAGAATTTCATCAAAATAATCTTATTATTTCACGAGAGACCTGCAAATTAAACAGCGAGGACATGCCATCTCTTCTTGAACTCCGTCCATGCATGATGGTCAACATTATCACCAGCTAGGGTCATTTTTCATTACAAAATGGTTCCATCATAGTTTTCACTAGCTATCATATATTAGTGAACAACGTTAAACATTATATATAAGAAACAATATGCATGCAACCACAATTATAAATTACAAGAATCAATTGTCATTACCTGGCATTTTTCTGCAAAGATGAGCATCCTTCATGTTCTTGACCAGTTTGCTGGAAAGAATATAAGTCCTAAAGATGCAAACTTGTAAACTTGAATCATCAAAGGGGAAAAACAGAACCCTAATATGGTAAATCAATGCCCAACACGATAAACTAGTAACCAAGGAATTTGATTTTCTAAACCTGCTCTTGGGGCTTGGGACAATCAGACGGAAAGCAAAGAGACATCCTCGTCACTCCATGGTTTCCAAGATGACCTAATGAGAGGTGCCAACGGAGAAATGAGAAAGGTGACTGGGGACTGTGGACCGATAGATGAAGCGACAAGGATTGCAGGTAAGCTGCATCACAACCCCTTATCACAAACGGTTCTGGGAGGCTATCACAAACGGTTTTCTGGGGCGTTTGTGATATGTCGTTTGTGATGCCTCCAGGCATCACAAACGGTTCTTTAGACAAACCGTTTGTGATGCCTAGAGCATCACAAACGGCTTTTGAATCAAACCGTTTGTGATGCGGAGGGCATCACAAACGATTTTCAAAAACTGTTTGTAATTTGTTTTTACAATTTTTTATATACAATATATACACAGCACATATAACAGCACATATACACTTCATCATGCACATATATAGCCCAAATACACATCAGAAGCGCATATATAGCACAGGCACAATCTTACAACATCACAAGTACAACTCAAGAATATTTGACAAATTTCAAACTAATTAAGTCTAACGAATCTTACAAGTTCTAAACCGTTACAACTCTTACATCTTCATAATGTTAAACTCGCCATCTACGCTCACAACTTGTTCCAGAATGAAGCCAGCGAGTTATTCTTGGAGTGCCAGTACCTCGGCTGCGATCATCTCAGTGGCATCTACTTCACGTTCCTGCACGTACGGTGTGGAAAACAATGCAATGCATTAGCATATGGTTTCAAAAATATATTAAGAAAGCAAAAGACATGATTAGATTGTTAGATTAGTACAAATCGTTTGTTCTAAAGCGGTAAAGTCATCTCCACTGAAGCGGTGGATGTAGTCCATTACATAGAACCCACAAAGATTGTTACCTGGTGGCTGTCTTTTAATCCACTTGGCATCCTCTACGCTGAACTTTTTGTAAAAAGGTCTATGTTGCCTCGGGTGTGCTTTACAGTACATTGCAAAAATTCTATACAACATTAAACATTAATTGTAATTGGATTGATGAAATAAAACATAATACGACTAGATAGAATGAACCAATGCAACATTAAATACTTACTTGTTTAGCACCTCAAGGAGTGGCTCGATGAGTGATCGAGGCCTTCTTCTTGAGTCGAGAACCCTTATGCTGCTAGAGAGAAGGCAGATATCCAAGAGAACATAATGCTGACTGTAAACATTTCACACATGTTAAAAAATAGATAAATGATTTGTTAGTGTATAGATGCATGTAACTAGGAACACACTTACGAGCAGTTGTACGGTAGAAGTATGTGATCATTCTTTCTCAACGCGCAAAAAGCAGTGAACAAATAATGGCCGGTGTCAGGGTTTCCCAACACCTTTTCATTTACAGCAACCGGGTCCAAGAAGGCTACACCTTGAATCCCTCTCTGTCTATAAGTTTGGGTCTCCATCCTACAGAAAGAAAGATCAAGTTATAAGTTCACATTGCTTCATCAAAAAGAACAGAAGAGATTTAGTTACAATACTTACAAGCACCAAAGGAACAGGATCTTGACATCGAGGGAATCTTGTTGGTAGAAATCGTATAGAGCACGGAATTCAATCCACAATATGGGATGATTGTTTTTGTCGTCCTTCTTGCCGAAATATTCGATTGGGTATCTGACCCCAAACATCTCTGAACCCCCTTGAGATTTGTACCATTGATGTAATTGCCTCAATCTCATCGGTAGGTTATGGATATCATCTGGGCAAACTAGGTCCTTCCCCAACACAAACTGCCATCTTATTGGCGCGAGTGGCAAATCCACGACATCGGTGTCTTCTTGCAACTTGCGGAGTTCTTGTGATGACAGATTAGCTGATTCGCAAAATTGCTTCTTAAGTGCTTCCTCCCTTTCTGCAGCGGATTTTCTGAGCACTTCCTCGCTGAAGGAACACATCGCCCTTTTGGACGTGATATGCTCAAAGTATGTCTTCTGAGGTTTGTTACTCCCTGTTTGTTTTACCAATGCCAACTTGGTAAAATGATCAATTGCATCTTTGGGTATCATGAAATCCTCCTTAGCAGGGAGCAGGGATGTTATGCTTCCACTCACCGGTTTTTTTTGCAACTTTCTCTGAGGCGGGCTAGAAGCGGTTTGTCACCGCTTCTGAGACTTCACTGGGCTTGTAGGGGTACTTGGTTCCCTAGGAGGGAAACTTTGTTCCCTAGGAGCCGGACTTTGTTGCCTAGGAGGCGGACTTGGTTGCCTAAGAGCCGGACTTGGTTACCTAGGAGCCAGATTTGGTTCCCTAGCCGGCGGACTTGGTTCTCTAGGTGCTGGCACATTGATGGCATCGTCGCCCTCTGAATCCGAATCAGAATCGCTAAAGGATATATAGCGTTTGTGCCACACGACAATGCAACCATGGTTATCCCTTAACTGGACCTTGTCATCCTGCCCTGCAATTTCCAACTCCACTATGCCGTACCACTTTCTCACAAGTGCATCAAGTGTGACTCTTGTAGAGCCAGTGGGTAATTCACGACAATGCAACAACTCTCGTTCCTTTGTAGGCAGAGCCTGACCAATGGCCACCATGGTCTTAATTAACCTCTCCATCACATATAACTTGCAAGCTCTTGGTTCCATGATCTCATCCACAGGATATCTCATGTTGGGATCTTCTACGGTGGGATGCACGTTGCTGCCGTAGCTGCTACGAGGCACCATTGGGCTAGTGAGAGCTGGGGCGCCATCTTCTTAAACAACAGGCGGACGCTGGCTCAATGTTTGTTGAAGCTCTTCACATAGCTTATCATGTGAAGCCTGCATTTCATCACGGACATGTTCTAAAAGATGCTCATAGACTGCCTGTTGCTGAGCTCTGGACCGAGAACGACTTCTGTACGAGCCTGAATATGACTCAAAGCCAAGGTCCCATGGAACTAATCGTGCACCTCGTGTGCGTCCAGGATGCTCTTTGTTTCCCAAGGCCCGGATAAGCACGTCATTCTCCCTTTCTGAAAAAAGGAAACCGAGGCGAGCTCTGAATGTACTTCCTCTATCCGAGCAACCGCCTCTTCAGCACGAGAATCCTTATGCACAAGCTTTCCATCAGGACCGTATCTACACCCATGCCCTAGAGCCCACGTCACAGACCTTTGCTCCCAATTTGCTGTCTGCAACACAACACCACTCCTTTCCAGCTCATGAGCATGCGCCTCCCACTCGGGTATCTTCCTTACGTACCCACGAGATCCAGTGGTATGTGGATGTACATGTTTCTGTATGTTGAGGGTATTTTGGCTGCTAGCTAGTCGGGCCTCCTCAGATGTCTTGTATGCAACAAATTCTGGCCAGAAAGGTGCCTGATTTGGGTACTCTTTCCATTCTGGAACAGTTCCTTCCTTGACATGCTTGTGTAGTACACACCTAAAATGCTTAAACTGACGACCCATTATTTGCAAGGCCTTTTTCTTCACTAATTCCTCCGTACCACAAGGGAAGGTGAATTTCTCAGTAACCTTCTCCCAACATAACTCCTTGATATCTCAGTAACCTTTTCCCAAGATAACTCCTTGATATGATCCAGAACTACCCAAGTTGGATCCTTACCAATCCAGGTCCTCCATTTGATGGGAATTGTCTCCCTTACTATTCTCCCGAGGCTCGTCTTGTAGGGCCCCTAGGCCTCAATAGGGTCTACGGGCTTGCCGGTTGTATCAACCGTGAGGATTACAGTTCGGCCTTCCGACAACTTGCTTCCGCCTTGCTTGCGACGTTGTTTTGCTGCTGATGTGCTTGTGGTTTCCTCGGACACTATTTTGAACAGCCTCCTGCATGCAAGGATTTTTTTTTATTTAGATCTTAGTGTCCTAGCATTTTTAAAATCTTTGTTTTGTACACAAGAAATACATCGAAGCCTTGGTTGAGGTTGAGCCATTGGCTAGGGCTTCCGTCCCCTACGCCATCATTGTTACAACCATCGGCCCCTCTACCATTGTCCACATCAGTGGTGACGTGTTGGGCACGACGGGTCTTGAAACGTGTAAAACGATCCATTATATCTACATAGCAAAGAACTTCTAATTCAGATAACTCACATGGCGTCTCATTATAACTATCGATAAAAGCAATTGTTTCAAAAAGCCATAGATCCTAAGGTAGTTCCGTAGGTAGTTAGGCTTTCCCTAGCGCTTAGGTGTTCCTAGGCTATTGTATTTTTCCCAGCCTAAGAATAAATGTGTTGAATAGAGAAAACATGACATATTAAAACAAAAAGTTTGAGAGGACCAACTTCTATAGAACAAGATGAGTACAAGGGTTGATCAGTAGATCAAGTATTGAACATGTGACCATCAACATCACACATATATGAAATAAATTATCCTAATACTTTGCATCACAAAGGCAAGAATCTGAAAGACAAATGGCAATAGTTCCAAATATATTGAAGGCAATCATTACTCTTTACAATAATTTTGAGTTGCTTTTAGAAATTAGAAATTTATATCCCCAAGAACCCACAAACTCTGTAACTCACCACAAAAAAGGATGCATAAACAAATTAGGTTCAATGATTCTGTGTAATAAACTTTTACTGCTTCAAGACTACCAGATCAAAAAAACTTAGAACATATCATGTGATTATAATATCAACAAGAAACAACAACCCTAAGTTTCTTCAGTAGTACATAGCTCAATCCATAGTATTGCAATAGGAAGTGGTGAGAAGCATGGTGAGCAAAGAGGTAGGTTGGAAATTTGGGAGCAAAGGGGCAGATTACCTCTGACGCCGGCGAGCAGGAGCGGGAGCGGGCCGGGGTAGGGCAGGGGCGCTGGAGGAGGGCCTCCGCGGGCAGGGGCGTCGGAGGAGGGCCGCCGTGGGCAGGGGCGCCGGAGGACGGGCGCCGGAGGAGGGCCGCCGCGGGCAGGGGCGCCGGAGGAGGGCCTCCGCGGGCAGGGCCCCGGAGGAGGGCCGCCGTGGGCAGGGGTGCCGGAGGAGGGCCGCCGTGGGAGGGGCACCAGAGGACGAGCGCCGGAGGAGGGCCTCTGCAGGCAGGGGCCCCGGAAGAGGGCCGCCGCGGGCAGGGGCGCCGAAGGACGGGCGCCGAGGAGGGCCGCCGTGGGCAGGTGCGCCGGAGGAGGGCCGTCGCGGGGATGCGCAGCAGGGATGGGCGCCGTGGGGATGCGCAGCAGGGGCACTGGAGCTTGGACGCAGCAATGCAGCGGCCGGGGAGAGCAGCGGCGCCGATGGCAGGGCGGGATAGCGGCGGCAGCGACGGGAGGGCGCAGAGGTAGCGACGGGAGGGCGTTTGTGCGGTGCGGGATAGGGGGCCCAGTTATATGGGGCGGCCAATCACAAACGGTTCTAAAGAAAAACCGTTTGTGATAGCCCAATCACAAACGGTTTACCCGGTTTTCATTAGAACCGTTTGTGATGTGGCTGGCCGTGGCCTGGCTGCGGCCTAACCGTGGCTGGCTGCGGCATGGCCGTGGCTGGCTGCCGGCCAGCCGTGGCTGGCAGCGGCCTGGCTTAGGCTGGCTGCGGCCTGGCCGTGGCTGGCTGGGGCTTGCCGTGGCCGGCTTCCACCTGGCCGCGTCCGGCGGCAGCTTGGCCGTGGCCAGGCGGTGGCCTGGCCGTGGTTGGCTGTGGCCTCGTGGTGGCCGGCCTGGGATACGTTAACTCATAATAAATCGAAAGAGATATGTTTTGAATCGAAAAAATTAATTAGAATCTTACAACATTATTAGTCTTACAACATCATCACACCCATTATTGAAGTATTACAGCATCATTAGTCTTACATCATCATCACACACATTATTGAAGTCTTACAATATCATTCCGATAACACACACATGATCAAAGTCGTACTAAGGATCTACGTTATGAAGCCTCGCAAGGTAGACAATATAATTGGCATCCAAAATGTTAATCCCTAGATACCTATCCACATAGTCTAGTGTGTATATTAATGCACTATCCTTTGCCTTATACAGCGCATCTAAAGTCTCCCCGTATATTGTCAATGGGTCTTGTGCTGAGGTCAAGATTACCGATGATTGAAAACCACCTTGTACTCGACTTGAATATGGTCGCACGAATGAGTATCCCAAAGGCGTCAGAATCTGGCGCAACAATTCTAACAAACCAAACTCTGTGTGTAGGAATCCACAATTCAGGGTGTCCTATATATACACGAGACATATGTAGTAACAAATAAGAATACAAATGACATGATTTGGAATAAAATATCAAATGAATAGTAACTTACGTAAACCAATTCATAAGGAGGTGAAATCCTTTTTGGAACTTGTGTGACGTCTGGCTCATTGAGCTCAAGAGCTTTCATCTTCAGGAAACTATAGTCTGGGATAACATGCCCCGTATGAATTTGCATTTGTTCCAGTGCCTTCCTCACGGCATCACGTGCAGCAACATATTCTTGCTGGAACGCACCTGATTGGACGTAAAAAATAACTGTATCACCAGGATTCGTGTAGCGCAAGGCATGTTCTTGGAGTGCAATAGAAACAACATAACTCCCATTGTATAATCCGCTGTTCTGTCTCACCACCAAAGGACGGGATCCACGGATGTGGTATACTACATCTTTAAACCATTGCATTGCATTAATAACCTATTTTACATGCAAATTAAGAAAATATTATCAGTATGACATAAAGATCAATATATGGTTGTAGTCTTACAAGTATTAAGTACAATATCTCGTACCTGATTCTCACGGTTCGTAGCCTCGACAGGAATGAAGTTGAGGTCGTCGAATACCGGCCCAGAATTGTGTGGTGGTGGTGGCGGGGGAAGGTCCGGCAATACATCACGACAAGCTCTCTGGCGTTGTCTCGGCATTATTTTCCTAAAAATATATGATGCATTACTCCAAATGAATTATGTCTACATAAATATCAAGATTCTCTACTAATCTCTACTATGTTTTAGAAATTTGTCTATATTTCTCTAACGTTTTCTCTGAATTATTGTCATAATAAATTATATGTTGCAATATCTCCCAATAAATCATATATATCATTTACAAACAATAAACAACTCCAAAAAACTTCATCTCCCGAAACTAAATCAAAAAAATACAAACTATGAAGAGCCTTCGTGTTGTACGCGTACCTTCAGGTTGCCGTGCGAGCCGGCCGAGTTTGGCATCCGCCACCCTGCAAGAGAGATCGAGTGAACAGAGCGAGAGATAGAGAGGGACCAGAGCGAGAGACAGCGAGAGTGAGAGAGAGAGAGAGGCAGACAGCGCACGCATGCATGCCCAATTTATCAAGAGCGGGGGGAGACAGCACATGGGCTATTTTTGACATGTAGTCACCATCACAAACGGTTCTTATTAAAAACCGTTTGTGATGTACACTATCACAAACGGTTTTTAATAAGAACAATTTGTGATGTAAACTACCAAAAACGGTTCTATTAAAAACCGTTTGTGATTATCACATCAATAATTGTTGCATGCACCACATAAATCGTTTCAATTTTTTTTAAAAAAATAATTCATTGCAAAAATCATATAACCCATAGAAAATTCATATAACTCATACAAAATTCATATAATTCAGTAAATGACACGGATATAATGTTTCGATTACATAAATAAAAGTAGTGCATAGAGCTAGCTAGTTCTAGATATTACATAATTCAACTAACAATGATTGCCTCATCGTGATCAAGTCGCACGTATGCTAGTTCCTCGCCATCTTTATCTTCAAACACAGGTAGGTCAACATCCGGCCCAAGCGGAGGCATGTCGTGGAAGCCGTTCCCTTCTTCCTCGGTTCTATCTTCAACACCGATGATCTTCCTTTTGCCCTGGAGGACGACGTGTTTTCGATCATGAGCGAGGTCCTTTGCGTAGAAGACTTGCACTACATCCTTAGCCCAAACAAATGGTTCATCTCTATACCCGGTGTTTTGAAGATTGACAACAGTCATTCCATACTTGTCCTCAAAGACCCCCTTGGGAAGTCTAACCCAATGGCACCGGAATAAAGGGATCTTCAGTCGTGGCCCATAATCTAGCTCCCATATCTCTTCAATGAACCCATAGTATGACTGAATCTGTTGATTGCTGTCGTAAGCATCAATACGAACACCGCTATTTTGGTTCACACTCTTTTCATCTTGCTTTCTCGTGTAGAATGTGTATGCATTTATGTCATATCCTTGGAACCTGGTTAATGTACTTGATGGTCCGATGACGAACAAATCTAGCTCACGACTCCCGGTTTCAGTGCCACTCAATTTTAATCTTAACCAGTCGCCAAAGGTTTCTCTATGTCTTCTCTGGACCCAAGATTCTGACCTTCCACTGTTCTGGTCCTGTAGTTCTTTAACATGCATATCGATATATGGCGCAACTATGGACGCTTGTTGTAGAACAGTGTAATGTGCTTGCCTAAAAGCATCAATGTCGTTGACAAGTACCGACCGCCGGCCAATCGTTCCTCTCCCACCTAGCCTTCCCTCATGACGTGACACAGGGACACCAACATGCTGTAGATCCAAATAGTATGTGCAAAACTCAACTGCCTCCTCTGTCTCCCATCCAGTAGCCATGCAACCTTCCAATCTGAATCTGTTTCTAACGTACTTCTGAAGGACACTCATTAACCTCTCGAAAGGAAACATCTGATGCAGAAACATTGGTCCAAGGGATCTTATCTGAGCGACCAAGTGAGTAAGCAGATGCAACGACATATCAAAATATGTTGGTGGGAAATGCATCTTGAGCCTAGTTATAGTATGGATCATGTCTTCTTGAAGCTTGTCTAGCGCGGTCGGATCTATGACCTTGTGTGAGATTGCATTGAAGAAACAGCACAACTTTATGAGAGGATCTCGGAGCTTAGTTGGGAGCACACCCCTTAGTGTAACTGGAAGCAGTTGGGTCATGATAACATGACAGTCGTAGGCCTTCAAGCAACTCATTTTGAATTTTGTCTCTTTTCTGTTCACTAGCCTTCTAATGTTGGAGGAGTAGCCTGTTGGCACTTTAAGTTCATCGAAGAATTTACAAATCTTCTTTTTCTCTTTGTCCCCCAGTGTCCATGCAGCAATGGGAAGTTTCTTCTTCCCATCAGGTTGTATAATAGGGTGTAGTTCTGGCCGTACACCCATCTCTTCTAGGTCCTGTCGAGCTTCCAAGGAGTCTTTTCCTTTCCACTTCGTGTCCATTAACGTGCCAAGTGTGCTCTCAGCCACGTTTTAAGTTAGGTGCATGCCATCCAATGCGTGGCGGACATGCAGGATTTTCCAATAAGGAAGCCTCCAAAACAAAGAGTTCTTTTTCCATATGGAACCGTTTGGTGCGTGTACACTTCCTTTGCCCTTTCCAAAAACCACTTCAACTTTGCTTACTATTTTGTATATCTCACTCCCATTGCGGTACTTCAGAGGCAAGCGGTTATCAATTGACCCATCAAAGGATTTCTTGTTCCGACGATATGGGTGGTCTCGACGAAGGAACCTACGATGCCCCATGTAGACCATCTTCTTGCTTTTGTTCAACCAACTAGCGTCTGTGTCATCCACACAAACCACACAACCATTATAGCCCTTTGTAACCTGGCCTGATAAGCAACCAAGGCCGGGTAGGCCAGTTATTGTTACAAACAACAATCCTTTTAATGTGAAGTGTTCTCGCTTGTATTCATCCCAAACCTTCACACCTTCATTCCACAACAAAAGTAGATCATCCACCAATGGCTCCAGATACACATCAATATCATTGCCAGGCTGCTTTGGCCCTTGTATCAGCAAAGGCATCATAATGTAAGTCCGCTTCATACACAACCAAGGGGGAAGGTTGTATATGCAAAGAGAGACAGGCTAGGTGATGTGTTTGCTGCTCACCATGTTAAAAGGATTCATCCCATCCGTACTCAAACCAAACCTTACGTTCCTGAGCTCGGGCGGAGATTGGTGGCGCGGAGAGCTCGGGGAGGGCGCTGATGTGGGCTTGGTGCTCGTTGGGGGAGTTGGTGAGGCCTAGGGGGTGCGGAGGGTCGGCTTTTATAGGGCCGAGGGGGTCGCTCGTCGGGTGAATCGCGAGGCCGGTGATGGCGGCCGGCGATCCGCGCTTTCCAAGTGCGGGGCGGCCTGCCAAGCTTGGAGCTGCCGGGAAAGGAAAGGGATCGGGGGAGGAAGGTGCGGGGAAGGTGCCTGGGTGGGCCACGGGCGTGGAGCGGGCCGGGATGGCCGAGCGGAGCGGCGGTCAATGCGCGCCGGGGAAGGAAAGGCGCGGGAGGGAGGTGGAAGGCGAAACTGACAGGTGGGATCGGGCGGTCAGCGGGAGAGAGAGGGAGGGTACGAAGGGGGCTCGAGCTGGGCCGGCTTGGTTCGGCCCAGGAGCGGGAGGCGCGCGGCTCGGGCCAGCGCAGGCCACTGGGCCGACTCGGCGGGAGCAGGCCCAGGTGGGGAGGGGGAAGGTTTGGGCCGGGGAAAAAGAATGGGAGGGGGTTGGCTGTGCTAGGGAAAGAGTTGGGGGTGCAAGAGTGGACCAGGGGGAAAGTTTAGGGAGCAAGAGTGAACTCAGCTTGAATTACTTTTCTAGGGCTCAAACAAATGCAAATTAAATTCGAATTTAAACATAATTTAAATTCGAACTTAATTTGCCAACAACCAAAACACAGTGCAGCAGCATGAATGCAACAAAAATGTTTCTACAACTTATATTTGATTTTAATGTTCATAAATAATTCATTTAACCTATATTAATTATGAACAAATTAAATAAAAGCCAATTAATTACTAAAAATTTTAAATCGGCTATTTTTGGCTGTTACAAACCTACCCCCTTAAGATGAATCTCGTCCTCGAGATTCGGAAGTAGATGCGAAGAGCTGTGGGTACTCGGTCTTGAGATCTTCTTCCCGTTCCCAAGTGGCCTCATCTTCCGAGTGTCGGCTCCACTATACCTTGCACATCCGGATGACCTTGTTCCTTGTCACCCTCTCAGACACCTCCAGAATCCTGACCGGATACTCCTCATAAGTGAGGTCCTCTTGCACATTCAACTCATCTATCGGGATTTGCTCCTCAGGCACCCGCAAACATTTCTTCAGCTAATCTCTCGGGTAGTCCCAACTGATATGCCACTTCACCTTTCCTTTCAAGTATCTGGAAAGGTCCGATGTATCGAGGTGCTAGCTTGCCCTTGACATTGAACCTCTTCACGCCCCTCATCGGTGACACCTTGAGGTACACAAAATCTCCAACTGTAAAACTGAGATCCCTCCGTCTGATATCAGCATAACTCTTCTGCCTGGACTGTGCCACTTTTAAGTTCTGCCTGATCACTTGTACTTGGCGTTCTGCATCCCTAAGTATCTCGGGACCGAAAACTTGACTTTCTCCGATCTGATTCCATAATAGTGGAGTCCTACACTTCCTGCCATACAAAGCCTCGAACGGTGCCATTTGCAGACTCTTCTGATAGCTGTTGTTGTACGAGAATTCCGCATAGGGTAAACTCTTGTCCCAACTGACACCATACTGTAGGGCACATGCTCTCAACATGTCCTCCAGAATCTGGTTGGTTCGTTCTGTCTGCCCATCTGTCTGTGGGTGATAAGCCGAACTGAAATGCAGCTTTGTGTCCATAGACTCATGTAGTTTCTGCCAGAAGTGTGACGTGAATTGAGTACCTCGGTCAGACACTATCCGTTTTGGCACTCCATGCAGGCACACAATCCTTTCCATATATAGCTCTGCTAGTCTGGCTCCCGTGTAGGTGGTCTTTACTGGAAGAAAGTGTGCCACTTTGATCAAGCGGTCCACAATCACCCAAATGGAGTCAAATCCTCGCTGTGTGCGGGGTAGACCAGTGATGAAATCCATACCGACTTCTTCCCATTTCCATTCCGGTATCTTCAGGGGCTGGAGTAATCCGGCTGGCCTCTGATGTTCAGCCTTAACTCTCCGACAAGTGTCACACAGTGCCACATGCGTCGCCACATCACGCTTCAATCCGTACCACCAGAATCTTTCCTTGATGTCTTGGTACATCTTGGTGCTTCCTGGGTGGATCGAGTACGCCGAATCATGCGCTTCTCTTAGGATCACGTCCTTGATCTGCGCTATATCAGGCACACATATCCTCTTCCCGTGCCACAGGGTTCCTTGTTCATCAACTTGGAATCCTGGTGCCTTTCCTAGGGCAATATTCTCCACAATTTCCTTGATCTTTTCATCACCAAGCTGTTCTTTCTGGATCTATTGTTCAAGAGTTGGTTCTACTGTCATCTCCGTGATGCTAGTCACGAATCCCAGACTCATATTCTCAAATTCCCGACTGAGTTCTTCAGGCAGACACTGGCCGGTGATCCTGTTCACATAGCTTCTCCTACTCAGAGCATCTGCCACCAAGTTAGCCTTGCCAGGGTGGTAATGGATCTCCAGATCATAGTCCTTGATCAACTCCAACCATCGGCGTTGCCTCATATTCAGCTCTGACTGAGTGAAGACATACTTCAGGCTCTTGTGGTCAGTGTAGATGTCACACTTGTGCCCAATCAGGTAATGCCTCCAAATCTTCAAAGCATGCACCACAGCTGCCAACTCCAAATCATGTGTCGGATAGTTCTGCTCATGCTTCCGCAACTGTCTTGATGCATATGCCACTACTCTCCCTTCCTGCATAAGTACACACCCCAGTCCTAGACGGGATGCATCACAGTAGATGGAGAAGTTGTTGGCTATGTCAGGCAATATCAGTACAGGTGTTGTTGTCAGCCTCTTCTTCAACTCTTCGAAGCTGGTTTGGCACTCCTCTGTCCAGACGAATTTGGCATTTTCCTCCAATAACGCCGTCATAGGTTTAGCAATCTTGGAGAATCCTTCAATGAAACATCGATAGTACCCGGCGATTCCAAGGAAACTCCTGATCTCGCTGACATCCCGAGGCGGGTTCCAGCTCAACACATCATTAACCTTCTTCGAATCAACTGCTACTCCTCCATTGGACAGCATGTGTCCCAAGAATGTCACTTCCTTCAACCAGTACTCACACTTGCTCAACTTGGCATATAACTGATGTTCCCGTAGTCTCTGCATCACCAGCCTTAAATGATTTTCATGTTCCTCTTCATTCTTGGAGAAGACCAGAATATCATCAATGAACACCATCACAAACTTGTCCAGGTAGTCCATGAAGACACTATTCATCAGGTACATGAAGTATGCCGGAGCATTGGTTAGTCCAAAGAACATGACTGTGAACTCATATAGCCCATATCGAGTAGTGAAGGCCGTCTTGGGTATGTCGGATGGTCGGATCCTCATCTGGTGGTAGCCCTATCGAAGATCTATCTTGGAGAACACACAAGCTCCCTTTAACTAATCAAACAAATCATCAATCCTTGGCAAGGGGTACTTGTTCTTGACAGTCACTTCATTGAGTGCTCGATAGTCCACGCACATCCTTTGTGTACCATCCTTCTTGTCCACGAACAACACTGGTGCTCCCCATGGTGAAGAACAAGGACGAATATACCCTTTTTCTAGCAAAGAGCTTAATTCTTCCTTAAGTTTCTCCAGTTCCCTTACTCCCATCCTATATGGTCTTTTAGCTATAGGTGCAGTGCCAGGTTTTAGTTCAATAACGAATTCAACTTCGCGTTCTGGGGGCATACCTGGCAATTCATCTGGGAACACATCCGGGAACTCGCACACCACTCGGATGTCCTCTGGCATTGCGCCCTCAGCTTGGTTGACTTGACCGTGCTCTGAGAGGCTGGCTGCTTGATATTCCACCTTTTCACCGGTCTTCGTCGTCAGTTGCACAGCTCTCTTGGCACATTAGATTAGTGCATCATATCTGGCTAACCAACTCATGCCCAGTATCAAGTCAAAGCCAATGGACTCCAAGACTATCGGTCGCACCTCGAAGTCTACCCCCCTTATTGAGATGGCGACATGAGGCAACGCAAGGTAGCTCGCTGTTCCCCCCTGGTGAGCTAACTAGCATAGCACTCATCATGGGTTGCAGGGCTATTAAGTTCTTTTTCACAAAGGCAGCAGATATGAAAGCATGCGAAGCTCCAGAATCAAACAAAACAGTTACAGGGGTCGAGTTGACGAGGAACGTACCCACAACCACGTCGGTAGCCCCTTCTGCAGTCTCAGCACCCATGTGGTTAACTTTGCCCCTAACGGGGTTCTGAGGACCTCTGCCTGCTTGTGCTTGTGGCTGGTTCCCATTCTGCCCAACTCTCTGGGGGATGTTCTGACCTGCAGCGTTCTGGGCCTTCTTGGGGCAGACATTGACGTAGTGACCCTGCTCACCACAGTGGTAGCACGCCCTTGGGCCCACCGGCACATTGTTGGCGTTGTTGGGGCGCTGGACGGGCCCTTGCTGTGCCTGGTTGCGCTGAGCTGGGGTATTCTGCAGCTGGTTCTGGAAGCACTGTTGCTGCGGTGCTTGGGGGTACTGGGGACGCTGCTGGTTCTGGCCACGGTTGAACGAGCCGGACTGGCTTTGGAAGCGCTGCTGGCTCACCATCTGTTGGCCTTGGGGAGCATTGAAGCGGGGACGGTTGTTGCTCCCAGACTGCTGACCCTAGAACTTCCGCTTCTTCTCCTCCATTTCTCGGCGCTTGTGCTCTATGTAACACCCAAAATACTCAAATTTAAAATTTTTGGCAATTAATTAATTATTTAATGCTTTCACCTATTTTATAAAGGCTAAATAATAATTTTCTAAAATTTAAAATCAAATATAAGAGTTAGAAACATTTATTGTTGCATTCATGCTGCTGCATTTATTTTTGTATTGCTTGTGATTCAAACAAGAATTTAAATATATTTAAATTCGAATTTGAATCACTTTGTTTGGAGCTCTAGAAAAGTTATTAGGCCTATAGTTCGTTTTTGCTCCCCGAACTCTTTCCCCAGTCCACTTCTGCTCCCTCATCTCTTCCCTCCCGAGCAGCCCAACACCCTCGGCCCAGCGCCCCCCTCCCTTCTCTTTCCTTCCTCGCCGGCCCAGCATCCGCTCCTCCCGGCCCAGCCTGCTAGCGCTCCCGCCTCCCCTCCCCTCTCACTGCCACGCCGGGCCCGCTGGTCAGGCCGCTGACGCCAGCCTGCGTCACCTTCCCTTCTTCCCCCGGCCGGTAATGGCGGCTCGCCGCAGCCGGGCCCGCACGCCGAGGCCGCCTTCCATCCCTGCGCCTTCTTAATCCGGCCGCTGCTCAGCTACGCTCCCCTCACCCCCGTCGCCCCAACCCTAGCGCCGCCACCGCCACCAGACGCGCCGCTCCCGAGCCGCCGAGCCGAAGCTCGCCGACCGACCGTCGACCCGCCGCCCTGGTGCAGCTCCGCCCCGCCCGAGCCTCGGAGGAGCTTCACCGAACTGCCAGGAGCACGCCAGGCTACTCCAAGCTCGCCCACGTGTCGTGCTGCTACCTCGCTGACGAACACCGACGGCCGACGTCCGCCGCTCGTCGACGATCCGCCGCTCCGGTGCTTCTCCGCCCAATTCCTTCACCCAGGAGCATCGCCCCGAGGTATTGAAGCTCCCCATCCCCTTGATTTAGGCCCTAAGGCACCTTAGCTAGCTCTCCCGCGTTCACCGCCATCGACCGACCGCCGGCCGTCGTCGTTGAGCCACTGTGCTGCACGCCGCACCCCTAGAACCCCCTAGGCTCACTCTCCGCCGCACCACGATACTCCAGAGCCAAAATCCGGTCCTTAACCGACCCAAAACACGCGCCCCGTGGATCACCGGAGCACTTCTCCGCCGCGCACCGTCGTCCGGCCGCTTCGCCGGCCAACCCACGTCTAGATCCCCATAGAGGGACTCGTCGTGTCCCCCTGAGTCCATAGGGCCAAACCGCGTTGAAAACCGAGCACCCTAGCGCGTGCTAGGCCCGATTCCGGCGAACTTCGCCGGCGGCCCGAGCAGCGCCGCCGCGCACCTTTCTTCCCCGGCGAGCACCAGCCCAGAACCGTCCGATCCGAAATCAACGCGCGAGATTAGATCCAGCCATACCCCTTCGCGTTTTAAATCTAAGCCGTCCGATCCAGATCCGACGGCCGCAGCGCGAGTCAACCCCCTGTGTACCGGTCAGCACGGGCGATTTTGCTAAAGAGCCCCTGGACTTTTCGGGAATTAACCCGCGGTCCATTTTAGTTCAAAAATAATTACAGATAGGTCTTGTTTTATTCGTTTTAGCCCCTGGAAATTTTAAAACTTTGCCAGCAAGCCCCCGAACCTTAGAAACGCTATAACTTTCACGTTTTAGCTCCGATTAGAGTGATTCTCGCGCTCACGTGTTCGTAGCGAAGCGTAGATTATTTCTAGCTCCTGTTTTTGTACTGTTTTCACTTTTTGGTGTACTGTTCTAATAGAATTACTTTTGTTTGTATGTAATGAATGCTTTGGATGCGTGCGTGATGTTCGTGTCCAGTCGGCGAGCCCGTAGCTTTGGACTTCGAGTACGTTGAGGACGTGCCGGAGCAAGATTTGCAGCAGCAGCCATACTCCGAGGAAGGCAAGTTATAGCACGGACAGTTCTTGCTACCTATCTCACTTTTAATACACTGTTCTTTACATACGCATGTGTCTAATACTGTTTACCATTAAGGTCGTACCTAGCATTTATTTCCCTGTCCTTGTATTCCCATGGGTTTTTGCATATGGGTAGTATTTTGCTAGGCGCAACTACTGTCACTTTTACTTAACTATTAAACTTGTATTAATGGTCCACTTCAACCTTAATATTAAAACTTGCTTTTTAGCAACTTGGGTCAGGGAGCTGGGGCTTGCGTGTTTTGCCTGGCCCTAGTGTCTCTCCCTAAGGACTGGTTCGTAAAAGCGGCAACCTGGGAGCCTGTTGCCGCCACCGGAACTATAATGGCTCTGGTCTTGGTTGAGTAGCTTGTACGTCTCTAGCTTGGCAGTGGTTACCGAGTGGCCTACGGCGTTGTAGAAGGCAAGGCACGGGGTGATTTCGGATTCCACCGAGGACGGTAGCCCCGTCGGCTAGGTCCCGTTAGACCCAGTCCCGTGTTGGGAGCCTCCGTGAGTGCGGGGAGCTCCGCACGTTGCACCATTTACTTTGTTGTTGGCATGATTTGCCGGTGCGTGGATGCCATTGACCCCCTCACGTTGCGCCCTGAGGGTCAGTCAATCTCGGTGCCTAGGTTCTCACCACCTTGTAGTACTCCAGCGGCTACTGTCTTGTTAGGGTGTCTTGTGAAAGCCTCGTAGCGTCCCTATGCAGTCACACCTCGGAAGTGTCGATGTGCGTGGTTGGGTGCAAAGTTCTTCTGAACTTTTACGCGACTGGTGGGAAAAGGGCGAAACCTCTGCAGAGTGTACGATCTATCATGATAGCCCGGCTCAGGGTCACGAGCGGCCTGGATCCTTTTATGATTAGAAGATGATATTTATTACCGCTTAATGTTGACTTACATTAATTAATTTGGGATACAACTGGGATTCATCTAATGTAGTAGTTATGTTTAAAATGAACCAACTAAAAGTGCTAATGCAGTTAAGCCAGTGTCAAGCCTCTTTTGCCTCATCACCCGTGCTATACTTGCTAAGTAATTCTGTTACTTACACTTGCTATTATTACTATTTTTGGGCAAAATCCCGGACGGGTAACAGATTGGAGTCAGGCTGACTATGCTGTGGAGTTTCCCGAGGATCTGCCGTACTTCTGAGTTGGCATTCTCCCAGTCAGAGTCCCTGTGGGATTGCGGCTACGCTTAGAGAGATGTATTAGTCTTCCGCTGTCCATGTTTTCGTTTATGAAGCACTCTGATGTAATCGCTACTTTATGTTGAATAATGAAGCATTGTACTCTGAATTTTTACCATATTTGTTCGCTATATGTGTCTGTGGACTTCCTGGGCACACATATGGCCGCATTCGGGTTTTGTGTAAATCCGGGTGTGACAGATTGGTATCAGAGCCGTGCTGACTGTAGGAACGCAGCCTAGATAGTACGGTTGACAAATTACTAGGAGACCCCCATGTTTTAAACTTAAAAACCTAACAGTCGAGTCTCGTGTGAGTTTATGCCTTTACCTGTTTGTACTTATTGTCATTATGCATATGTTTGATTTGGTTCTTTGTAATGATTGTGATGGGCGCAGACACCTGTCTGCTACCATCTAGATATAGGTATAAGGCTTAAGGACTTTATTGTTTAGATAGCAGGGGTATATATATATTTTCTCGTACTAATCATCTAACATCTGACCTTTGTGATTATAGATGGCTCACCCCGGGGGCAATGCGGGCGGACAGCCTCCGCACCAGAATCCGCCCCCGAACCTGAATCCGAACCATCAGATCCCCACCATTGAGCAGCTGATGTATGCTCAAGTTCAGATGATGCAACAGATGGCAGAGACCATGAGGCTGATCCAGCAGAACCAGCATCACCCCCAGGCAGTTGCTCCGCCCAGAGATAAGAGGGGCGAATTTCTGAAGGGACGACCACTGACTTTCAGCAAGGCCAGCGACCCCCTTGAGGCAGATGACTGGCTCAAGGCAGTGGAGAGACAGTTGGACATCGCCCAGTGCGATGACAGAGAGAAGGTACTGTACGCCGGAGGGCAGCTTCAGGGGCCGGCGTTGGATTGGTGGGATTCATACCAGTCCTCTCGCCCGGCCGGTACTCAGATCACCTGGCAGCAGTTCTGCAGCAGCTTTCGTGCACACCACGTGCCAGAGGCTTTGATGGTTCTGAAGAAGAAGGAGTTCCTGGCTCTGAAGCAGGAAGGGATGAGTGTCACGGCTTATCGTGACAAGTTCGTCTCGTTGGCCCGTTACGCTCCAGAAGACGTGGCCACTGATCAGAAGAAGCAGGCCAGGTTCCGTGACGGTCTGCAGGATGCTCTCCAGTACCAGCTCATGTGCACCAAGTTCCCGACCTTTCACGAGCTGGTGGACGGCGCTCTGATGTTGGAGCACAAGCGCCGTGAGATGGAGGACAAGAAGAGGAAGCTCCAGGGACAGCAGGTGGGCAGCAGCAGTCGTCCACGCTTCGCACCTCCACAGAGTCAGCAGGTGGGAGGCCAGCAGCGCTTCCAGGGCCAGTCCGGCATGCTCAGTCGTGGCCAGTACCAGCAGCAGCGTCCTCAGTTTCCTCGGGTGCCACAGCAGCAGCGTCCTCAGGGCCCACCGCAGATGGGTCCAGTTCAGCGCAGCCAGGTGCCACCCAGACCAGTTCAGCGTCCGGGTCCAGTCAGTCCCGCAGTGACAGGACAGAGGTGTTTCCACTGTGACGAGCCTGGGCACTATGCCAATGCTTGCCCTCGCAGAGTTCAGGGTGTCCCTGGTCAGAGCAGCGCACAGAGAGTTGGGCAGCCGCAGGGTCAGCAGCAGGGAGGTCGTGCTCCGCAGACTCCTGTTCGGGGCAAGCTCAACCACACCGGAGCAGAGACAGCAGAGGCATCTACTGATGTCGTCGTGGGTACGTTCCTCGTCAATTCGACCCCCGCCACTGTTTTATTTGATTCTGGAGCTTCGCATGCTTTCATATCCGCTGCTTTTGTAAAAAAGAATCTAGTGTCATTGCTGCCCATGAGGAGTGCTATGCTAGTAAGCTCACCAGGGGGGAGCAACGCGCCACTTTACGCTGCCCCAGTATCACCCTCACCATAAGGGGGGTAGATTTCGAGGCACGCCCGATAATCTTGGAGACCCTTGGATTTGATATGATCCTAGGTATGAGCTGGATGACCAGATATGATGCAGTGATCAGGTGTGCTACGAGGACCATCCAGCTTACAGCAGAGTCCGGTGACAAGGTGGAGTACCAGGTAGCCAGTTCCTCAGAGCAA
The DNA here is from genome assembly GCA_033239725.1 of Echinochloa phyllopogon. Classification (NCBI taxonomy): domain Eukaryota; kingdom Viridiplantae; phylum Streptophyta; class Magnoliopsida; order Poales; family Poaceae; genus Echinochloa; species Echinochloa phyllopogon. Next base: position 28,941,668 of record BTCW01000014.1, on the reverse strand, counting down.
GGTCAAGCCAATCAAGCTGAAGGAATGACAACTGAAGATGTCAGGGTGGTGAGCCAGTTCCCGGATGTGTTCCCTAACGAGTTGCTAGGTATGCCTCCAGAACGAGATGTTGAATTCGTTATTGAACTAAAACCTGGCACTGCACCTATAGCCAAGAGGCCGTATAGGATGGGAGCGAAGGAGCTGGAGCAGCTCAAGAAGGAGTTGGACGAATTGCTGGCCAAGGGGTACATTCGTCCGAGTTCTTCGCCGTGGGGAGCACCGGTATTGTTCGTCGACAAGAAGGATGGTACACAGAGGTTGTGTGTGGACTATCGAGCCCTCAACGAAGTGACCATCAAGAACAAGTACCCGCTGCCGAGGATTGAAGATCTGTTCGATCAGCTGAGAGGAGCTTGTGTGTTCTCCAAGATAGATCTTCGATCAGGATACTACCAGATGAGGATCCGCCCGTCAGATGTACCCAAGACCGCTTTCACCACTCGGTACGGGTTGTACGAGTTCTTGGTCATGTCTTTTGGATTGACCAACGCTCCTGCATACTTCATGTACCTGATGAACAGCGTGTTCATGGACTATCTGGACAAGTTCGTGGTGGTATTTATTGATGACATACTGGTCTTCTCCAAGACCGAAGAGGAACATGAAGAACATCTGAGATTGGTGCTGCAGAGACTTCGGGAGCACCAGTTGTATGCCAAGCTGAGCAAGTGTGAGTTCTGGCTGAAGGAAGTAGCATTTCTGGGACACGTGTTGTCCAATGGAGGAGTGGCAGTTGATCCGAAGAAAGTCAGCGATGTGTTGAGCTGGAATCCGCCACGGGATGTGAGCGAGATCAGGAGTTTCCTTGGGATGGCCGGTTATTACAGACGGTTCATTGAAGGATTCTCCAAGATCGCTAAGCCGTTGACTGCTTTGCTAGAGAAGAATGCCCCGTTTGTGTGGACAGAGGCTTGCCAGGTCAGCTTCGAAGAGTTGAAGAAGAGGTTGACTACAGCCCCAGTGCTAGTATTGCCAGATTTGGCTAAGAGTTTCTCCATCTACTGCGATGCATCCCGTCTAGGACTGGGTTGCGTCCTTATGCAGGAGGGCAGAGTCGTGTCTTATGCGTCCAGGCAGCTGAGGAAGCATGAGCAGAACTATCCGACGCACAACTTGGAGTTGGCAGCTGTAGTACATGCCCTGAAGATCTGGAGACATTACTTGATTGGGCACAGGTGTGACATCTACACTGATCATAAGAGCCTCAAGTATGTCTTCACTCAGTCAGATCTGAACATGAGACAGCGCAGGTGGTTAGAGCTGATCAAGGATTATGATCTGGAGATCCACTATCACCCAGGGAAGGCCAACTTGGTGGCAGATGCTCTGAGCAGGAGGAGTTATGTGAACAGGATCACTGGACATTGTTTGCCTGAGGAACTCAGCCGGGAGTTTGAGAAGATGAGTCTGGGATTCGTCACCAGCATCACAGAGATGGCAGTGGAGCCCACACTCGAGCAGGAGATCCGTAGAGGTCAGCTGCAGGATGAGAAGATCAGAGAGATTGTGGGGAATGTTGCATTGGGAAAGGCCCCTGGATTCCGAGTTGATGATCAGGGAACTCTGTGGCATGGGAAGAGGATATGTGTGCCAGATATAGCACAGATCAGAGAGATGATTCTGAGAGAGGCACATGACTCAGCCTATTCGATCCACCCAGGCAGCACTAAGATGTATCAGGACATCAAGGAGAGATTCTGGTGGTATGGACTGAAGCGTGATGTGGCGACTCATGTGGCATTGTGTGACACGTGTCAGCGAGTCAAGGCAGAACATCAGAGGCCAGCTAGATTGCTTCAGCCGTTGAAGATCCCGGAGTGGAAATGGGAAGAAGTTGGCATGGACTTCATCACTGGTCTGCCCCGCACTCAGAGAGGTTTTGACTCCATTTGGGTGATTGTTGATCGTCTGACCAAGGTGGCCCACTTTCTGCCAGTGAAGACCACCTACACAGGCGCCAGGCTAGCAGAGTTGTACATGGAGCGGATTGTGTGCTTACACGGAGTGCCGAAGAAGATTGTGTCAGATCGTGGTACTCAGTTCACCTCACACTTCTGGCGGAAGTTACATGAGTCCATGGACACGAAGCTGCACTTCAGCTCAGCTTATCACCCGCAGACTGATGGTCAGACAGAGCGGACCAATTAGATACTAGAGGATATGTTGAGGGCTTGTGCATTGCAGTATGGAGTCAGCTGGGATAAGAGTTTGCCGTATGCAGAGTTCTCCTACAACAACAGCTACCAGAAGAGTCTGCAGATGGCACCGTTCGAGGCATTGTATGGCAGGAAGTGCCGGACCCCATTGTTCTGGAATCAGACCGGAGAGAGTCAGGTCTTTGGTTCGGAGATACTCAGAGATGCAGAGCGGCAGGTGCAGGTGATCAGAGAGAACCTGAAGGTGGCCCAGTCCAGACAGAAGAGTTATGCCGATGTCAGACGGAGGGACCTCAGCTTCAGAGTTGATGATTTTGTGTACCTGAAGGTGTCACCTATGAGGGGTGTAAAGCGTTTCAATGTCAAAGGCAAATTGGCGCCTCGTTACATCGGACCGTTCAGGATACAGGAACGGATGGGCGAAGTGGCATATCGGCTAGATCTGCCTGAGAGACTAGCCGGAGTACACGATGTGTTCCATGTGTCCCAGTTGAAGAAGTGCTTGCGGGTGCCAGAAGAGCAGATCCCGATTGATGAATTGAATGTTCAGGAGGACCTCACATATGAGGAGTATCCGGTCAGGATCCTGGAGGTGTCAGAGAGGGTGCTGAGGAACAAGACCATTCGGATGTGCAAGGTGCAGTGGAGCCGGCATTCAGAAGATGAAGCGACTTGGGAGCGGGAAGAAGATCTCAAGTCCGAGTACCCACAGCTCTTCGCTTCTACATCCGAATCTCGAGGACGAGATTCACCTTAAGGGGGGTAGGTTTGTAACACCCAAAATACTCAAATTTAAAAATTTTGGCAATTAATTAATTATTTAATGCTTTCACCTATTTTATAAAGGCTAAATAATAATTTTCTAAAATTTAAAATCAAATATAAGAGTTAGAAACATTTATTGTTGCATTCATGCTGCTGCATTTATTTTTGTATTGCTTGTGATTCAAACAAGAATTTAAATATATTTAAATTCGAATTTGAATCACTTTGTTTGGAGCTCTAGAAAAGTTATTAGGCCCATAGTTCGTTTTTGCTCCCCGAACTCTTTCCCCAGTCCACTTCTGCTCCCTCATCTCTTCCCTCCCGAGCAGCCCAACACCCTCGGCCCAGCGCCCCCCTCCCTTCTCTTTCCTTCCCCGCCGGCCCAGCATCCGCTCCTCCCGGCCCAGCCTGCTAGCGCTCCCGCCTCCCCTCCCCTCTCACTGCCACGCCGGGCCCGCTGGTCAGGCCGCTGACGCCAGCCTGCGTCACCTTCCCTTCTTCCCCCGGCCGGTAATGGCGGCTCGCCGCAGCCGGGCCCGCACGCCGAGGCCGCCTTCCATCCCCGCGCCTTCTTAATCCGGCTGCTGCTCAGCCACGCTCCCCTCACCCCCATCGCCCCAACCCTAGCGCCGCCACCGCCACCAGACGCGCCGCTACCGAGCCGCCGAGCCGAAGCTCGCCGGCCGACCGTCGACCCGCCGCCCTGGTGCAGCTCCGCCCCACCCGAGCCTCGGAGGAGCTTCACCGAACTGCCAGGAGCACGCCAGGCTACTCCAAGCTCGCCCACGTGCCGTGCTGCTACCTCGCTGACGAACACCGACAGCCGACGTCCGCCGCTCGTCGACGATCCGCCGCTCCGGTGCTTCTCCGCCCAATTCCTTCACCCAGGAGCATCGCCCCGAGGTATTGAAGCTCCCCATCCCCTTGATTTAGGCCCTAAGGCACCTTAGCTAGCTCTCCCGCGTTCACCGCCGTCGACCGACCGCCGGCCGTCGTCGTTGAGCCACTATGCTGCACGCCGCACCCCTAGAACCCCCTAGGCTCACTCTCCGCCGCACCACGATACTCCAGAGCCAAAATCCGGTCCTTGACCGACCCAAAACACGTGCCCCATGGATCACCGGAGCACTTCTCCGCCGCGCACCGTCGTCCGGCCGCTTCGCCGGCCAACCCACGTTTAGATCCCCATAGAGGGACTCGTCGTGTCCCCCTCAGTCCATAGGGCCAAACCCCGTTGAAAACCGAGCACCCTAGCGCGTGCTAGGCCCGATTCCGGCGAACTTCGCCGGCGGCCCGAGCAGCGCCGCCGCGCACCTTTCTTCCCCGGCGAGCACCAGCCCAGGACCGTCCGATCCGAAATCAACGCGCGAGATTAGATCCAGCCATACCCCTTCGCGTTTTAAATCTAAGCCGTCCGATCCAGATCCGACGGCCGCAGCGCGAGTCAACCCCCTGTGTACCAGTCAGCACGGGCGATTTTGCTAAAGAGCCCCTGGACTTTTCGGGAATTAACCCGCGGTCTATTTTAGTTCAAAAATAATTACAGATAGGTCCTGTTTTATTCGTTTTAGCCCCTGGAAATTTTAAAACTTTGCCAGCAAGCCCCCGAACCTTAGAAACGCTATAACTTTCACGTTTTACCTCCGATTAGAGTGATTCTCGCGCTCACGTGTTCGTAGCGAAGCGTAGATTATTTCTAGCTCCTGTTTTTGTACTGTTTTCAATGTTTGGTGTACTATTCTAATAGAATTACTTTTGTTTGTATGTAATGAATGCTTTGGATGCGTGCGTGATGTTCGTGTCCAGTCGGCGAGCCCGTAGCTTTGGACTTCGAGTACGTTGAGGACGTGCCGGAGCAGGATTTGCAGCAGCAGCCGTACTCCGAGGAAGGCAAGTTATAGCACGGACAGTTCTTGCTACCTATCTCACTTTTAATACACTGTTCTTTACATACGCATGTGTCTAATACTGTTTACCATTAAGGCCGTACCTAGCATTTATTTCCCTGTCCTTGTATTCCCATGGGTTTTTGCATATGGGTAGTATTTTGCTAGGCGCAACTACTGTCACTTTTACTTAACTATTAAACTTGTATTAATGGTCCACTTCAACCTTAATATTAAAACTTGCTTTTTAGCAACTTGGATCAGGGAGCTGGGGCTTGCGTGTTTTGCCTGGCCCCAGTGTCTCTCCCTAAGGACTGGTTCGTAAAAGCGGCAACCTGGGAGCCTGTCGCCGCCACCGGAACTATAATGGCTCTGGTCTTGGTTGAGTAGCTTGTACGTCTCTAGCTTGGCAGTGGTTACCGAGTGGCCTACGGCGTTGTAGAAGGCAAGGCACGGGGTGATTTCGGATTCCACCGAGGACGGTAGCCCCGTCGGCTAGGTCCCGTTAGACCCAGTCCCGTGTTGGGAGCCTCCGTGAGTGCGGGGAGCTCCGCACGTTGCAACATTTACTTTGTTGTTGGCATGATTTGCCGGTGCGTGGATGCCATTGACCCCCTCACGTTGCGCCCTGAGGGTCAGTCAATCTCGGTGCCTAGGTTCTCACCACCTTGTAGTACTCCAGTGGCTACTGTCTTGTTAGGGTGTCTTGTGAAAGCCTCGTAGCGTCCCTATGCAGTCACACCTCGGAAGTGTCGATGTGCGTGGTTGGGTGCAAAGTTCTTCTGAACTTTTACGCGACTGGTGGGAAAAGGGCGAAACCTCTGCAGAGTGTACGATCTATCATGATAGCCCGGCTCAGGGTCACGAGCGGCCTGGATCCTTTTATGATTAGAAGATGATATTTATTACCGCTTAATGTTGACTTACATTAATTAATTTGGGATACAACTGGGATTCATCTAATGTAGTAGTTATGTTTAAAATGAACCAACTAAAAGTGCTAATGCAGTTAAGCCAGTGTCAAGCCTCTTTTGCCTCATCACCCGTGCTATACTTGCTAAGTAATTCTGTTACTTACACTTGCTGTTATTACTATTTTTGGGCAAAATCCCGGACGGGTAACAGATTGGAGTCAGGCTGACTATGCTGTGGAGTTTCCCGAGGATCTGCCGTACTTCTGAGTTGGCGTTCTCCCAGTCAGAGTCCCTGTGGGATTGCGGCTACGCTTAGAGAGATGTATTAGTCTTCCGCTGTCCATGTTTTCGTTTATGAAGCACTCTGATGTAATCGCTACTTTATATTGAATAATGAAGCATTGTACTCTGAATTTTTACCATATTTGTTCGCTATATGTGTCTGTGGACTTCCTGGGCACACATATGGCCGCATTCGGGTTTTGTGTAAATCCGGGTGTGACACTCTAGCATCAGGGCGCCGTCCACCAGTTCCTGAAACTTGGGGAACTTGGCGCACATCAACTGGTACTGCAGGGCATCCTGCAAGCCGTCGCGGAACCGGGACTACTTCTTCATGTCCGTGTCCACGTCCTCCGGAGCATAGCGGGCAGGCTCAATGAACTTATCACGGTAAGCTGTGACGCTCATCCCCACCTGTTTCAGTGACAGGAACTCCTTCGTCTTTAACGTCATCAGAACTTCAGGCACATGGTGCGAGCGGAAGCTGTCATGGAACTCTAGCCATGTGATCTGAGTATGATCAGGGTGAGCGTACTGGTACAAGTCCCACCAGTCCAAGGCTGGTCCTTGAAGCTGTCCTCCTGCGTACAGCACCTTCTCTCGATCGCTGCACTGAGCGATGTCGAGTTGTCGCTCCACTGCCTTGAGCCAATCCAATGCATGCAAGGGATCGGTTGCTTTGTTGAAGGTGGGCGGGTGTCCCTTCAGAAATTCACCCCTCCTGTCACGGGGCGGCATGTTGTGCTGCGGCGGATTCTGCTGGTTCTGCTGCATCTTGGCCATTGTGTGAGCCATCTATTGCATCAGCTGAGTCTGTGTGAGCATCATCTGCTCAATGGTGGGGGGTGGTGGTGGCAGTCCACTGGCACCGGCGTTGCTTCTTGTGTTCACCATCTATTATCAACAAGAGATCCCCATGAATTTTAAGACCAAGTAATTTAGGAACAGAAGTACTTGAGAACATTGAACTGGTTATGATAGAGCATAAGATAGATAAAAAGCAAGTGAAGCAAATAACCCCTTCTATGTATTCAATAATATCCTTATGCCTTAATCCAAAATCTAGATGGTGGTAGACTTGCGTCTACGCCCATCACAATCATTACAAAAATCCAACTCAAGCATAAGCATAATGATAATCAAACCAAACATTAAAAGACAAGGTTCACACTGACTCGACTCACTGGTTTTTGACTCGACTGAAAAGAAAAGCGATGACTAATCGATCTTATTACAGACTCATGGTAAACTCCTAAGGACCCTGCTGGATGGTAGTGCTGGCGACGGCAGATCCGAAGCGGTGCCTCTTGCGAGGCGGTGACTCTGCACGGTAGTCTAGGCTGAGTGCCGGTGGTGCTCCCAACATCTGGTCCAGTTGCTCCATCTCCTACCGAGTCCCTCTCAGCTCCTCCCTCAGAGCGGCGATCTCATCAGCAGCTGCCTCCAGGTCAGTGTTGAGGGTGGCCACCAGTGCCACGGTAGCAGCAAGCCGGGGGTCGTCGATGTCTCCGATGGGGGCGATGGTGCAAGCTGTCTCCCCACTCCTCCTGCCGGGGTACCACCTATCTGGCCCATCCTGGATCTATGCCCAGAACCTGTCTCTGTAGTAGTAGAGGGCACGGCGAGCAACATCTGCTATCCCTGCCTCCTGGGTGGATCTCTCACTGGAGGCGTAGTGGATCGACCTCGTCCTGGCAGCTCTAGCTTCGTGGTCAGCTGTACGGATCCTCAGGGAGGTGTTCCAGAAGGTGGGGAAACGGGGGTGCGTCCACCTCTCACTGTGGTACTCCATGCCCACGTTGCCTGTGCCGTAGTGGTAGCGGAGTATCTGCCTCAGGCGCCAGTGGTAGAAGTTGTCTCCAGCATCTCTGACAAAGTCTTCCACGGTCCACCTATCTGCTGGTGCAGGTGGCTGGGGTGCTGGGGGCTCCTCAGTGTCTTCATCCTCGCCATCTGACGGATCATCACCACCGTCTTCATCATCATCATTACCGCTGTCATCACCATCTGGGTCTCCGGCAGCATTCCCGCCACCTGGCTGAACTGGCTCGGGCTGCTCCTCCGGCTCTTCAGCGGGCTCCATCTCCTCGTCCTTGGGCTCTCCCTGCTGTTGTTTCGCCTCTTCTTCTTCTTGCCCCAGGCACTCCCCCTCTTGCATCTCTTCCCACTCCTGGAAAGCATCCTGGTAGGGGGCGCCAAAGTCCATCTCCGGAACACGGGGCGGAAGATAGCCACAGGTGGACTTGCGGGCGGTCAGCTTCGTGCGAGCCATCTATTCCAGAGAGAAGACAAAGAAAAATTTTAGAAAAACTTTGCAATTGACTGAGGTAGAGGGGACACTGAACACTATTTTGCAAAACTCAACACTTTTATAGGTAAAATAGTGAAGACTGAACTTGGTTAAGACCGACCGTTCTATCTAGGCTGCGATCCTACAGTCAGCACGGCTTTGATACCAATCTGTCACACCCGGATTTTCACAAAACCCGAATGCGGCCATATGTGTGCCCAGGAGGTCCACAGAACACATACAGCGAACAAATATGATAAACAGAGTACAAATGCTCGAAATAAAATAGTTTACATCAGATTATAACAATAATATTTATTACAGCAGAAGTCTATAACTCTCAACTATAGCGAAGCCGCAGTCCACAGAAACTCTGACTGGGAGAGCGCAACTCAGAAGTACGGCAGGTCCTCAGGGAACTCAGCAGCAGACTCCTGATGAGCCCAATCTGTTTACCCATCCGGGATTTTGTTGAATATTGACAAGTGTAAGTAAACGAATACTTAGCAAGTATAGCACGGGTATGAAGGCTCAAAAATAGGCTAGACTCGGCTTAACTGCACTAGCATTTTTAGTTGGTTCATTTTAACATTAACCAAGTTACTACAAGTGAATGAAGTACCAGTTGCAACCCGGTTAGTATAAGTGACATTAAGCATAAATAAACATCATCTTCTAATCAAAAAGGATCCAGGCCGCTCGTGACCTTGAGCAAGGCTATCATGATAGATTTCACACTCTGCAGAGGTTTCGCCCTTTACCCACCAGTCGCGTAAAAGTAAAAAGGAACTTTGCACCCAACCACGCGCATCAACACTTCCGAGGTGTGACGGCATAGGGACGCTACGAGGTTTTTCACAAGACTCCCTAACAAGACAGTAGCCGTTGCGGTAATACAAGGCGGTGAGACCATAGGAACCGAGATCGACGTACGCCTACGGAGTCACACCATAGGGGGGGGGGTCGATGGCGTCCAGAGCGCGGGCATCACACCCATCCATGCACAACGTGTGGAGTTCCCCGTCGCAGGGACTACCAACATGGGACTGTGCCTAACGAGACAAAGCCGACGGATCACCCATCCTCGGTGGAATCCACCTTGCCTCCCACAACGCCGTCGGCCCGTCGGTAACCACTGACAAGCTAGAGACGTACAAGTTACTTGACCAAGACCAGAGCCATAATAGTTCTAGCGGTGGCGACAGGCTCCTGGGTTGCCGCTTTGAGAACCGGACCTTACGGAGAGACACTGGAGCAAAGCACACAGCACATGCCCAGTTCCCTAAACCAAGTTGCTAAAAAGCATGTTTTAACATAAATGTTAAAGTGAACCATTAAGTCAATATTAACAATTAAATAATAGTGACAGTTGCTGCGCATAGCAAAAGATTCTACCCATATGCATTAGCCCAAGGTTATCAAGGTTCGGGATATACAAAACAAGGTACAACCTTAATGGGACATCAATTTAGACACATGCATATGAAAGTATGTGAATATAAAAAGTGGGTTTAGGTAGCAAGGATTGTCCGTGCTATAACTTGCCTTCCTCTAAGTGCTGCTGCTGCTGCTAGTCCTGCTCCGGAAAGTCCTCACCGAGCTCGAACTCCAAAGCTAACGGCTCACCGACTGGACACGAAGCACCAAACAAGCCAGCACGCAAACCAATATATGCAAACAAATAATATTCTATTAGAACAGTACACCAGATAGTAGAAACAGTACATAAAAAGGTTTTAGAAATAATCTACGCCTCACTACGAACACATGAGCGCGAAAATCACACTAATCGGAGCTAAAACGAAAAAAATATGGCTTTTCTAAGATCTAGGGACCTGCTGGCAATTTTTAAAAGCTTCCAGGGGCTTATTTTAAAGAAACCAGGGACCTATACGTAATTATGCGTTAAAACCCGAGGGCTAACGCGTAAAAGGGCAGGGATTGGATTGCGGGTTCTAAATCCTAAAAACTCAGGGGGGTTTTCGCTAAAAACAGGACCTTCTGGTAATTTGTTTTCAAAAGAGGTGGACTGCGGGTTGATTCGGGGAAACTTGGAGGGCTCTTTAGCAAATCCGCCAGGGCTGACCGTTACGCGCGGTTTGACCGCGGGCGGGGGAGGAGCGTGGGTTGTTGGATTTAGATCCAACGGCTCAGGGGAATCAGGGAGGAGAGGGTGACCGGCGGCGACAGGGGAGGCGGCGGCGCTGTGCCAGCGCGGTGGCGCATCGCCGGAGAAGAGGCGCTCTAGCGCTACAGGGCGCCATTTGCGACGTGGTTTGGACAAGGAGGGAGCTGGGAGCAAGGCGAGTTCAAATGGTCGGATCAAGTCGGCCAATTCTTGGCGAGCGTGCCCGACGACGGCGAGCAGTGGAGGCGGGGCTCCGACGAGATCGTACGCGCGCTAGGAGGCCTAACAGGGAGCAAGAAGAAGCTCGGGAGGGTCCTCACCGCCGCGTGGAGCTTCTGGGCAGCTTGATTTGGCCGGGGCGGGGCCGTGGCGGCCGGTCGACGTCGGCCGGACCTAGGGCGGAGATCGGTGGCGCGTAGAGCTCGGGGAGGGCGCTGATGGGGGCTTGGTGCTCGGTGGGGGAGTTGGTGAGGCCGAGGGGGTGCGGAGGGTCGACTTTTATAGGGTCGAGGGGGTCGCTCGTCGGGTGAATCGCGAGGCCGGTGATGGCGGCCGGCGATCCGCGCTTTCCAAGTGCGGGGCGGCCTGCCAAGCTTGGAGCGGCCGGGAAAGGAAAGGGATCGGGGGAGGAAGGTGCGGGGAAGGTGCCTGGGTGGGCCACGGGCCCGGTGCGGCCCGGGATGGCCGAGCGGAGCGGCGGTGAATGCGCGCCGGGGAAGGAAAGGCGCGGGCGGGAGGTGGAAGGCGAAACTGACAGGTGGGACCGGGCGGTCAGCGGGAGAGAGAGGGAGGGTACGAAGGGGGCTCGAGCTGGGCCGGCTTGGTTCGGCCCAGAAGCGGGACGCGCGCGGCTCGGGCCAGCGCAGGCCGCTGGGCCGACTCGGCGGGAGCAGGCCCCGGTGGGGAGGGGGAAGGTTTGGGCCGGGGAAAAAGAATGGGAGGGGGTTGGCTGTGCTAGGGAAAGAGTTGGGGGTGCAAGAGTGGACCAGGGGAAAAGTTTAGGGAGCAAGAGTGAACTCAGCTTGAATTACTTTTCTAGGGCTCAAACAAATGCAAATTAAATTCGAATTTAAACAAAATTTAAATTCCAACTTTATTTACCAACAACCAAAACACAGTGCAGCAGCATGAATGCAACAAAAATGTTTCTACAACTTATATTTGATTTTAATGTTCATAAATAATTCATTTAACCTATATTAATTATGAACAAATTAAATAAAAGCCAATTAATTACTAAAAATTTTAAATGGGCTATTTTTGGGTGTTACACGGCTCAGCACGGCTGGCCACACGATGATTGGTTGGCAAACAGCTACTCCACGAGCAACTACTGAGGTAAGCGCTAATCCGCATCCCTGCCATTCAGATCATAGGTCTTCAACTCACAGCCTTTCCCTTCTGTCCTTTGGTGTTTCACGAAATCGTGAGCTGAGTTGACTCTTACTCGCTGCGTATAATTGTTGCTTCCAAGGGGATTGCCTAATAAAGGATTTCTATTGCTTAATCCTCATTTGATTAAGTTCATTTACTACATCCAATGTCCACGATTAGGCATTGCATATGGTATGTTTTCTTGATTTTTTTTTCGTTATAAAATAAGATCATATCATGCCGTCCCTCTAATTATTATGATTCCTTTTGGCCCTAGGTCGCCAATAGGGATTTGATTAAAAGGTTGTAGATTGCAATACAGAACTGTTTATATCTCGTAGAACGGCTCACAAATAAGATTTTGGGAGGATGTGTGGACTGCAAATCGCCCCCTTATGGATTTATATCCTAGTGTTTACAATATAGTTCGCAAGAAAAGTGCAACGGTTAACAAGGTCCTTAGAAACTTTTCAGTGAGGAGCAAACTTAGTAGCTTGGCACAATATTGTAGCCATGGTTATGAACATACAATAGATCAAAAAGATGTGTTTGCATGGGGGCTTCAACATAATAGAAACTTTTCAGTGAGGTCAGTACAGGGCGCTTTTTGTAGAACCGGCCGTGCCTATTAATATGAAAATTTGGAAGCTCAAATTACCTTTGAAAATAAAAGTTTTTATGTGGTACCGGTACAAAGGAGTAACTCTAACCAAAGATAACTTAGCTAGACGACGGTGGCAAGGGAGTTTACAACGCCCTTGTTTAGTTCCCAAATTTGGGAGCCAAAATTTGACCTTTTGGGATGCGTGCGACACTGTAGCATTTTGTTTGTATGTGTGAAAAATTATCCAAAAATTGATTAATTAGGCTCAAAATTTTCGTCTCGCAGAGTACAACAAAACTGTGCAATTAGTTTTTGATTTCATCTACATGTAGTACTCCATACATGTGCCGACATTTTGATGTGATGGGAATCTTCTTTTTGCATAGTGAACTTTGGGGGTGGAATTTGGGATCTAAACAACGCAAATGTTGCTTCTGTAATCTAAATGAGTCAATACAACATTTATTTTTTGATTGCCATCTAGCAAGATTTGTGTGGAGAATTTTGTATGTCTCTGCTGGTATTCCTCCTCCACTAAATGCCCATCATATGTTGTCAGGCAGGTTAGAAGGAATTAATATGAAGCTAATTAACTTCGCTTATTTTGCTTGGAGCATGTGCTATATGCTGGGCCATTTGGTTGTGTCGAAATGATGTGACTTTTAATAAGTCTTCCATACCTTCTTATATGGAGGTGATATTCAGGGCTACTCACTGGGCCCGGTTCCGGTCATTGCTTAGCCTTGAGAACACAACCATTTTAGGAGATCTTCGCCTAAAATGGTTGGAGATTTAGCAATAGAATTGCATTTTGAATTCTTGGCGAGTCAAGAGTTCTTAATAATATTTCTCCAAATTTTAGTGTTTGAGATACCTTGGTTGTGGTTGTTTGATTTCATCATCAAACTTGTAATAAGGAACGGCTTCATGTATTGGTTGATGCAGCGGCTGTGATATTAATTAATATAATCTGTTTTCTAAAAAACACCCAGGTTCCAATAAATTTGAACCCTTAAATATTGTAAAAGATATAAATAACTAAAAAGGAATACAAAAGAAGGAACAACCGGCTATCCCACTTATTATCATCATCTGCTGCTCATCTTCGTTGCTTCTCGGAGTAGTTACTGCATTTGCATGTGTACATGCAGTTTGATTCTTTTTACTTGGTATTTGCAACCAACCGCTCCACCGCATGCGTCATGAAAGGTAATTGGGCATGAGGTAGTTTTGGGGCTAAAAATAATATTTGGAGGACATATGCTATTTTACGTTGATTGGCGCTATCAAGTAGTCCATCCGTCCTAAAATAAATGTTTATTTAGAAAATTAAGACAACAAATGACCATGTTAACTTTTATTGGAACTATAAAAGTAGCATTAACTAACTATTTGATTAGATCACTGCATTTCTCTATGCACTTTTTCAATACAACATGCGTACATGTTTTTTCCCAAGCTATCAATTTCCAGGCACATAATGACTTTTGTCGATCTTTATTCTCATAAAAAAATGCCCCACAAAATTAATGTTAGGGAATATGTTGGTTTTTGCAACGTTACAGTGCAATCACGTTAGGAATAGGGATCGGATGGATCACTTTTTTATGCTGCAAAAAGAAAACAAGTTTTTTGTTTCACGTTGGGATCATCTTTTGTTGTTTATGTTACATCTACAAATAATATTACAGAAGAAACATTACGGCAATAAAACATGTTACATCTCAGCATCATATTAAGATACAGGATGTACGAAAGCTAGATCAAATCATGTATGCAAGATATTTTCTATATTCATCTTGTTTTCAAATATATATATATATATAAGAAAATAGTTCTCACCTATATAATTCCTACTCACCCCTCACAGAGGACCCACATGTCAGATCTAACGGTGGAAAATGCGTGCAAAGTCTCCACAAATAAGAAACAAACGTTGTTTCTAGACAGTTTATGTCATTTTGGCATTACTTTTCTCACCATATAATTTCTTTATCCACCTATGTACCCACCAACGAAATAGTCTAAAATAACGTACCCCATAATAAAAGTAGCATATTTGCTAATATATATATAATGTAGATTTTTGCAATTACTTCCTAGGAGGTAATAGTCATCCATATCTACCTAAATGAATGGTTCATGATTACTTCAGAGTATCTTAGCAATTGCCAACGTTATGAGTTTCCAAAAATTTCCTGTGGACGCCAGGTTGTGTAGCATGATTCGTGATCATCCATTCTCCTAATCCTCTGAATGAATTAATAGCTTCCAGCTGCCCTCCGTTATAATAAGTCTCCGGGGAGGAAGAGCTCTACAGATAAAATCACGCATAAGACCATTCACGCGATGGCTGTTAGGGTTCGGATCTCTGGGACTCGCCCTGTCCACTCCGCTGGGGCTTCATCTCTATCGCGATGTGGCTGGGTCTCGCCCATCCCTGGTGACCTCGTTGAGGTGCGCCTCCAAGACGGTGCGTGGGTCGTCGGTACTGTGTCCCCTTATCGGAACTATCCCGGCGCCCGGCGGCACCTCCCTCCGCATCTCTATCAATGGCGGGCAGCCGACCTACATCGCTAGGTGCAACATTCGGGTTGTCCAGAGGTTCCTCTGTCTGGGATGTCTTCCACCGGATCTGCGAAACGTCGCCGTCGCCGAGCCTTCATAGAGCGTACCGAGATAAGCCTAGAGTATTTTGGTGCGCCTCGCTGCGACGCTGATTCCGCGGAGAGCAGCAACGAATGTTACCTTTGAGTGGTCGGTTTCGCTAGCTACTTTAGATGTTTACGATTCTTCATCAGCACAAATATCAATGTCCAGATGTATTACTTTAGGCCTCTTGCGAAGTTTCAGATTATGGAGTAGACTATACCTTTTATAAAATCTAAAAGTCTCACTTCTTTTTGGCGGAGCGGATCCAAAACACTTTATTCTTTGGTTGTGATTCTATGAGCTTCAGTTTATTGAATAAGCCCCAGAGCTCTCTTGGGCTTCGTGCATCAACTATCATTTCGTAATTTCCATAGTCAAGATGAAAAATCTTACTGTTGACTCATTAACTTTCTCTTATGCCTTCGTGCCGGGCGAAGCTAGCTTCAAACTCACCCCGGTGCACCCTTTAAGAGATACAGATATTTTTGTAGAAAAAATCGTGGATTTAGATCTAACCAATACCCTGGTGCCATGGCACCATGCTAGCTCAACGTGGCTTCACCATGCGTAATATAAGTGACTTTTTACTCTTCAATTCATTACCTTCCATGGATATTCATGATCCATTTGTTATTGTTAATCTAGAACAAGTATGGTAGGGGTAAAAAAGATTAAACTAACTTAATTAGGGTATTTTAGGTAATCCATCTAAAAAATAAAATAATAATAACGTGCCATGTATTTCTGTACTGTAGTGGAGCAAGATTTGTATCTTCGTTCCCGCTAATAAATGACATCGTGGGTTGCATAATCAACCATTTCAAACTTTGGTCAGTGTGAAATATTACTTTGTATGTGTTAAGTTTATATATTGAAAATAACATGACTAGATTTGTCTCATAATTCAAAGCAGTTCTATAAAATTATACCATCTATGTTCTATAAATATATTAAAACAAAAGGTGCCACGCAAGAGGTGGCAGCAACGATGTACAAATTTTTTTTTTTTTGTGACTGGATGGAATATTAATAATGATTTGCTGAATTCTTATGACCATTACAACTAATGGGCTTTTCCTTCAATTTTCTTTTGATATAGACCCATTTCAACTTGGCACAATGACCAAGAAAAACAATGCTATGGTACATTTAATCATGTTATCAACCACCGTAAAACAAGTGATCCATAAGGCCAGTCTCACTGTACAGTTTCACCATACACTTATCTAGACTAAAAACTACGTAATCATGCCAGAAAAGTTCCTCTGACATGCCATGAAACTCTCACTTCTCTCTCCTCTGACAAATAAGTAAATTTAATGCCATAAAACTCTCATGAAAACCTACTGAGACTGGCCTAAGACCGAGAATCCTTGGTGCCCAGGTCACCAATAAAAACTCTCTCACATTAATATCACACAAAAGACTAAGGGTCACGTGTCAGGCCCAGCTATTAAGGCGGATAGACAATTAGAGTGAAATAAGACTATCAAAAGATAATTTTCTGGTTTTGGAAATATGCCTATCAAAAGGGAATTTTCTTTGATCAAACAGGAGGGGTTAACCCCCGCTGATTATCATATATTAAATAGGAGAAAAGCATAGTTAGAAAGGTACATCAAAGATGTTTAGCCATTGTTCTATAGAGATGATTTTATAAGGGCATCCATAGTGTGTGCAGAGAGGTCTTAAGTCAGTTTATGGACGACCTCACACATACCAGAGGGGGTCGTAAGATAGATCCTAAGCGAAAAAGCTAAAGGCCCGGTCTCGAGGTAGAGACCCGGCCCCAAGCAATAAAAAATTCAGCGCTAAATGCGGCGGCAGATAACGGGCGACACGGAAGAAGAAAAGCGACGGGAGAGAGAGAAAACCGATGACGACGGATGATTTTTTATTTGGATGTCGGCCCCACCTCTTAGGACCAACTCGGCGTTATTATTATTAGTAACAAGAAACCGGACGGAGTCCCTCCACAACCGTGGTGGACACGACAGTGAAAAATATGTGCAGCGTCCGATTTTAATCCGGCGGTTAAAATCGTTTTTTACGTTCATGTGGCTTGACGCGGCACACGTGGTGCGGTGGAACCCTTCAGAATGAACTCCACAGTCGGACACCGGAAGGCTCTGGAGTTCCCTCGCATCCTCTCGTCATAAATCGCCACCGTCCTCCCGAATTAGTAACAAGAAACCGGACGGAGTCCCTCCACAACCATGGTGGCCACGACAGTGAAAAATATGTGCAGCGTCCGATTTTAATCTGGCGGTTAAAATCGTTTTTTACGTTCACGTGGCTTGACGCGGCACACGTGGTGCGGTGGAACCCTTCAGAATGAACTCCACAGTCGGACACCGGAAGGCTCTGGAGTTCCCTCGCATCCTCTCGTCCTAAATCGCCACCGTCCTCCCGAAAAATACAAAGCGCTGTTGGTCCGTCTGACCTTTCTCCTCGGCTCCTCGCCTGGGCGGCCTGGCACGCATCAAAGCACCGCTTGTGGAGGAGCCATCCGCGGCCACTGCCACGGGAGCCATCCGCAGCCGCCGCGCGCCGCGCCACGCCGGGGTTGAAGGCCGCCGGCTGGGGAGGCCGCCCCCCATCGTCGCCGCCGCTGCGCGGCCCGTTGTCCTCCGCGCCCGCTGGCCGTCGCGCCCGCCACCCGCCGCGCTCGCCATCCGACGCACGCCGCCGCCGCCTCCTTTCAATCCGCGTGGGGAATACGAAGTCACGTCCACCCCGCCACGCCTACGCGAGGAGCCGGCCACCACGCACCGCCGAAGGCTGGCGTGGCGCGCCACTGGCCGGGGAGGCCGGCCCCTCCGCCTGCTCCTTTCCATCCACACGGGAAAGAGGAGGCGGTCACTATGCGCCCGCCCACACGATGAGCCGCCACTGCGCCCCACCGGAGGCGGCGTGGTGGCCCCGCCGTGCCGCCGGGGAGGCCAGGCCCCCAGCCGCCGCCAGCTTGACATGGCGCCGCCGGGAAGCGCGGCGCTGGCCGCTGGCGCCTTCTCGGTTCTCCCCGTCGCTTCCTTCGATTGCGCTGCTCCGGTCTCTTCTCAGTGAGTCAGCTTTGCGGGCTTATTCGCTGTACCACATTGGTAAACCCCATCCGTCTTCCCATGGTCCTCTCCCTCACCTCTTCTTCGTTGTTCCTCTCCGTCTCTACGTGATCAAGCGCAACGGCGGGCTCCTCCTACCTACGCGGCTATCGTCGCTCCCCATGCCATCGCCGCGTGGACGAGACGGTGAGCCGGTGCAGCTTGTGACTGGCCCTCAGATCCAGATGGCAGTCGCTCCCTTTGCCGGCATGCGCACGGGAGGGATCGCAGGCTGATCCAGTGCCTGGGTCATTGAGGATGACGGCAGCAAGCTCTATGGATTGAGGAGGAAGGCTCCAGCCTGTGGCACCAGACTAGCGCTGCTAGAGGCGAGATGATATGTGCCCGCAAGGAAGATGAAGGATCTGTGCCCGGCAAGTTCTGAAAGTAAGATACGCTAGCTATTTTGAACGTGTACCCTCATTTTTCTTATTCACTGCTAGACTTTTTTTTCCCAAGTGATCCAAAATTTCATTAAAAATTATATAGAAACTACACCAGAAACTATGGATTGCCAGGAACATACTATCCCAGTTTTATGATTTTAGCACCTATCATGGTTGGTTAGAAATTCACTACCAGAATGATCGACATCTGCACCGGGTGGGAAAGCCCTTTAGCACCGGGTTTCCCACCCGGTGCAACTAATCCGAGGCTAAAGGGGTACCCCTTTAGCACCGGGTTGAATAACCGGTGCTAAAGGGGCCCTTTAGCACCGGGTGCAGCCACGACCCGGTGCTAAAGGCCCCGGATTTCTTTTTTTTTGCTTGTTTCAGTAGCCATGCATGCACGTCTATATACGTATATATTCTAATACGTGTATTCTAATGCGTATTCGGCCGACTCTATATTCATACTAGCTGACATTTCATCAAAATAGAAGACATATATATTACAAAAGTAGATATTCATGCATGTCAACTCGAGTTATATATATTTAAACTGTATTTTCTACTTAATTAAGATTGACGACTAGCGTGTTGGACTGTCCGGCACGTCCTCCGGTACTGGCGAGTAGTATTCTCCTCGGGGATTGACGACCTCGTCCCAGATCCATCCGACGAGCTGTTCTGCAATTGCGTCAATTCTTTCTAGCTCCAGGGACTCTTCCTTCAGGTTGAACATCTGTAATTTACAAATAATTGAAAGATATTTAATCCGCCGAGTTGGAGACAATAATTGTGCACTTAATAATAATGGAAATGTTTTTATTATTACGTACCATAATATCCTGTTGTGTAAGCTTTTTATGTCCCCAATTCCACATGAAATCGCAAACATAGTATGCACATAAATTATTTCCCGGCCCCTGTTTGGCACACTGTCGACCAAAAGAAATTAAGTAAAATTCATATAATATATTAGCCGAGGCCTACATGTACAAATTACTTGCTTACCGGAAAGCCAATGTTCCATTTTAGTGTTTCATGTTGAATTCCCGGGTGTTCTTGACGAAATTGAATCCAGGCCCTGCGAACAAAAAAATTGAGTTAAGTCATTACGAGTGTAAGGGGTGAATTAAGTAGGGGAAAATATACATCACCTTGTCATCATGTCCATGATGTTCTGTAGTTTTTCTTTTGGAGTGTGCAACGAATCAAAGACGTTCACGACACCCCGGTCAGGACACAATATTATTAGGAACCAGTGGAATCTGTGCACATGTATACATTATAATCAGAAATGAATTAGTACACAGACAGTATAAGAAGAAGCCTGTGTATGTACTCACTCGATGTTGTACGGGATTAGTATGGAGTCGCAGTAATTTTGTTTCTTAATATACTTGTATAGGTTTCCATATGTTTCCTCAGGATTCATCAATATCATTTCTTCACTTATCCTTCGAGGATCCACGAAACCAACATCATATATCCCGGATCTCCGACATTTTTGAATCTCCATTCTGCATATGTTAAGCAATAAATAAAGCCCGCGTCAGCATAGATTGAAATTATTGTTTTCAAAATGTGAATTATAAGCAACAACAAAGTACTTACAGTGTCCAACAGGTGATCAAATCCACGTCCATGGCGTCGCGGTGGTACAGCTCATATATATCCTTAAACCTCAGCCACACCCAATCCTCGTCACCATTGTAGAAATCATGGTCCTTCACGCCTACTTTGATCATGGTCCTCGTCACCATTGTAGAAATACTAACTAGCTTGCCTTCTCTCTCCATTTAAAACACAACATGAACACTCTCTCCACCATGAACTCAAGCTCTCTCCTCTCTCTCCTCCAAGAACACAAGCTCTCTCTAGCTAGCTTTACTTTGATTCACAAATCCCTCTATTTCTAAATCATAGAAGGATTACAAGCTAAATAAAACATTAGAGAATGAAAGAGTGTACCTTGTAGTGCTCCTTAGATGAGTAGAATCTTCACAAATTTTGAAAAAAATTTGGGCAGCACCTCCCCTCCCACGGCCGAGCAGCATGAACACAGCGCCTAAGTGTTCAGCTGGCTCGGGCGGGGGAGGAGGAAGCCCCTATATTCAAACACATTAGCACCGGGTCGTGGCAAGACCCGGTGCTAATGCGTACCCTTTAGCACCGGGTGCAGCCAGCAACCGGTGCTAAATGGCCTTGGCACATTAGCACCGGTTGCTGGCTGCACCCGGTGCTAAAGGGTACGCATTAGCACCGGGTCTTGCCACGACCCGGTGCTAATGTGTCCGCCCTGACACATCCACGCGCCGCCCCCGCTCCTAGCCGTTGGACCCGGTGCTGAAGCCCCATCAGCACCGGGTCCAAAAATGGCCGAGGCGGAGGAGGCGGGCGGATGTGAAGGATTCTGGTAGTGATTTATGCACGGTCAACTTCTAAATGGTCATTGAGTTAAGGATTGCAATTCGATTCCAACAATCAAGGCTGAAAGCTAATGTCCAATAGGTCTCAGTTCCTACATTGTGTTGTCTACTTATTTGTGATAATGAAAAAAATCTTGTCCTTTTTTAGTACTTAGTTTACATTGAGCCATATTACTGTTTGTTCTTTTGAGATCAGGTTCATAATCTGATCGGTTACTGTTTGCTAATTTCAGATAAGGCGCATAATTTGGTGTATGGCTTCCCAACCATGTCTATCTGCACATTTCCAAATGTTATGGTCAAGGTAAAATATCCTTTTCTTCCAAATGAAACTTTCTTGTTAAAAGCATGCCAAATTCATAGACTTTTGTTAGTTCGGTGCCTATGGCGACTTGCATGCTTTGCAGTAGCCTACTACCACCAATGCCATTGCTTCTTTGAAATGTAGAAGACGTCTGGAGAGTCATTTTGGGAGGTTAAAGGATTAAATATCCCTACGAAACGGTGTAAGAAGGGTCATAGTCTAAGTGATCTGCAATTCTAGAAGAAAGGCACAGTTTGATATGCTTAAAACTCTTATAGGTTGAGGAAAAAATACAATGATGGGACATGATATATTTTACCCAAATATTTCCACACTGTATCTTTCATATCTGCATCAACGTATAGGATAGGATACTTTCTTTGTGGTTTGGAACAGGGAAAAAGATTGATAAGTTTCCTACATCTGGTTCTTCATGTGTGATCTATATAATTTAAATTTCCATTGCTACCTGATGTGACATGAGCTTTTCTGTTCCTAAAAGTAAATTGTTGCAACACTTCGCTCCTCTCATCAGAGATCTGGCTTGGAGCTGTGCTTGTCCAGGCAGGATAAGAAATAATCGAATATAAGTTGTATGAACGTTGCCAGCAGTCACCAATAGTTTACTGAATCATATTAATAGCCAGCTCTGAATGTCCCCTTCAGATGCATAACCATATAGGTTGTCAATACAAGTTATGTGACTATTTTTCCCGTTGTAACATCAGCAGAAAACTCAATAATTTAAGCTATAGAAAAATTTAGATGCCTTCTGATAAGAAGTTGAGGCTCGAAAGAATGCAAGTGCATTCAACATTCAAGCAACCACAAGGTTAGTAATGATGATTCTTTTCTCCTTTTCTTAAGCGAATGTATTAAGCTATAGAAAAATTTAGATGCCTTATGATAAGAAGTTCAGGCCGGAAAGAATGAAGTGCATTCAACATTCAAGCAACCACAAGGTTAGTAATGATGATTCTTTTCTCCTTTTCTTAAGCGAATGTATTAGTGTCATGGTCAGGTGATCTGTACAGTGACAGAGAAAAACAAACAGCTGCAACCCGATTTGACAGAAAACATACATCCTTGTTGTTCCCAGGTGTATGCTGAATGGAAGGGAGGCAAAGATGCTGAGCTCTACAGTATATTAGTTGTTTGCTGCTGGTGCTGGTTATGGATGCTATATGAACTAAAGAGGTAGGATATGGATCTTCGAGAAAATGGTTGAAAAAAGGTTAGATTCATTCATTTTTCCTTTTTATTAACCTACCAGGTGTGATGTAATTTAATGTGGACTAATGTGTTTAAAGCTGTTGTTTAGATCTCTTTTGTGTTCTTAAAAAATCGTATGCCATGATATCTAATTTACTAGATTCTTGTTATAATAGGCTTTTTATAGTGACAACAACACGAAATGTTATCATCTTAGCTGCAAAATATCTAAATATGTTCTTTTCTCGTGCATTATTACCAATTCCATTAGGATAAAAATATGTAACTAATGTAAAATAAATCAGAAAATCCTCTCTTGTGGTTTTATTGATTCCACTGAAAACCCACAATAAGTGTTGTGCAATCAGTAACTTAGCAATTTGACATACAGATTGTGAGTCTGCTTTACTTTCTTTGTTCTGTTTCAAGTGATCTTGCGATTCAGCTTCATAAGGTTTTGATCAATTGATTTCCCTTCCATTCTGCAGTAGTACAGTCATATTTTTGTGAGATCCTCATGTTTTTGGATTTTTTGTCAAGATACTTAAGCAGATCCTTAAGGATCCCATTCGTATATTTTGAGTATAATTGAATCATAGGGAAGCTAGAATCTAATCCGAAATGGTCACAAATAGTGGTTACATTGCATGATATTATGCAAATTATCCAAAAAATATTGATAGGTGTGTCGTGAAACTAAAATTTATTCTACTTGCATTTGCAACTCCACTCTTTTATTCACTTAATTTTGAAATCAGCATGACTTCCATATTATAGCTATGGATGTAGTTTTGTAATTAATGGTTTCAGGATTATTTTTAGCTATTTGTTTGCCAAAACCTTATCTAATTATGTATAGATATTTCTGCTTGGTGACGCAAGAACCCAATAATCATGGTTTTCACAACTGTCTTATGTTTGTAAGGAAAAGCACTGAAAGACCTTCTAGTATGCCGCGAGATAAGTGCCTCCAGAGTGTAAGCTGTAAATAGGTTTTCCATTTGTTGCCTCTCACGCCTGATTGTGGTTTGGGATCCAGTGTAAAGTGTAAATAGGCTTTGAGGATCGATCCATTCATACTTTAAAATTAAAATAAGATCTTTTGTGATTAACCACTTTTGGCCTTCAAATACATGGTGCTGATGTCTATTTATTATTGCATTTTCACAATAACTCTTAATGCACTTCTGTTTCATTTACCATAACCCCTGCCAATGTATTTTCAGAGTTTGCCCACATACAAATTATGTACACCTATTAATAGAAATCTAGATTTTTTTACATTTATCTACTAATACAAAATAGAATTTTTGCAAGCTCACAAGAAACGGTTGCCTAATATAATCTTCTATACCATGCTATATGCAACAAAGCATGAAAGTGCGCCGCATGCAGCTCAAGCGCGCGCAAGACACTAGTACATAAAAAGCTCCCGTCTCACCCATGCGCGGGACCCATCATAAGACTTGCATCGGCGATAAATGTCGGTGATATGTCCAAGAGCCCATCATCACAATACGGTTTAAAGGCCCAAGAGGATACTGATCCAAGAGGGATTAGGGTTACTAATGGGCCTATGAGATAGAAGCCCATTAGTACGCCCTATATATACGAGGGAGGGGCTAGGGGGCAAGATGACCTAATAGTCGCGCCCACCCTAGCCGCCGCCTCCTCTCTCTCGGCCGCCGCCCATGCTGTGCGTGCGGTGCTAGCACACCGACGCCCGGCGTTCCATCCCCGTACGTGTGGACTCCGTGGAGGCGCTGCTGCGACTGCTGCGCTAATCGGCTGCTGGGATCAAGGACGAGGAGCTCGGTTCGTGGGACGTGATCGACTACTTCTTCTACATCGACGCGCGACTTCTTCCGCTGCGCTGCGCGTCTAGTGGTAACGATCTATGATCTTCTACTCGCAAGTATCTTGGGTGTATGCGGTAGTGATGCTAGCGTAGCCTACCTGTTTCCCTTTAGTGGTATCAGAGCCATCTTGCGTAGTTTTTTAGATGGGTCATTAGCATATAGCTGATATGTTGTTGTAGTAGATTGGATCTATTACTTTTGCACGGTTTGATTAGATCAATTGGTCATAAGGGGTTAAAACTGGAGCGAGTTGATTGCGCGGCATGTGACCAAAAAGATTAGTTCGTGTTCTTTCTCTGTTGTGCATACGACATGTCCCTACCGGCTGGAATCACCATCAGGGACTAACTGTGTGCATAGTCAGCTGATTGAACAAACAGATCGAGGTCATGTGTAGATGCAGTCTTCTCAAGTGCAAAGGTTGCACGGTCAATGTGATTGACCTAGTGAAAATTGAGGCATTATGAATGGCTCGGATTTGTGGTGATGCGATCACTCCGATGAGATTTTCATAAGGATTCCATAGATGCGATCTGTGTAAATTACTCGACCCCCCGCCTGCTGACCGCCGTTGCTTTCTCGCTAGAGCGGCTTCCTAAGCGCTACTTTGGTAGAACACGTCGTACGCCTAACTCATTTTTGAAGGGTATGATGTGAATGGTATGGCCTCAATGTCATGGGATGATGTATGTGATGATTTGTGCGGCCTGCGTGTCGCAAGTTAGCACAACCGGGTTGAGGTTGCACCATTATTGTATAACGACCTGCGTGTCGACTTGTGTTGCTTGAATCCTCATGTAATTATTTCACTAGCTATTAGATGTAGTAGCTTAGTATCTTTTCATGGGGGCTTCAATCATGATGGCGATGATGATCACCACAAGACAGGACGGATGGCAACGGAGGTCACATTGGAGCCATGGCGATGGAGCCCATTGTGATGCAAGAGACCATACTATTCACAATATAATATGATTATATGCCTGTGATGTTTATTTTCATGTCATATTATTCTTTCATGCTTTTACATATGGTGGATGTTTTAATCATGATAGAATAGCTTCCCTCGGAAAAAGTTGAGTTTTTTTTATGCCTTTTACCAATAGCTGCACCTATAACTTTGATCGTTGTGTGGTATGTTTACCAAAGTAGAGTACACTCAGCTATCTCTTTTGTATAGGGTGGATGTCAGACATTCACAAGCATAGTATTGGTTTACTCAGCAAAGCTATCAAAACAGTTTTGAGCTTTAAGGCATAGGGTTGGGGCCGGGGCATTGGATGTCACCCAACAAACAAGAGCCGTATAGAGATATGATTAGCAATTTGTTGCTTACCTGTATCACTACTTTTCTAGCCTGATGCTAAAGCTCACTAGAATTTTAGTGATTATGGATCTTGAACCACTATACGTCATTAAAGGGAAGATGACTTAGATATAGTCGGTTGTCTTTTGTTAAATCATTTAATGAAAGTCTTTACATAAACTTAGTGCTGAAATCTTGCCTTACTTTAATGTTATAGATCATGTCTGCCAGTAACAATTCCGTTTTCAACTTACGTTATGTTCTTGAGAAAGAAAAGTTAAATGGAACAAACTTTATTGATTGGTACCGCAACCTGAGAATTGTTCTCAGACAAGAGAAAAAGGAGTATGTTCTTGAGCAGCCATATCCTGATGATCTCCCTGACAATGCAAATGCTACTGATCGCAGAGCTTATAAGAAGCACTGCAATGACTCACTTGATGCCAGCTATCTGATGCTCGCCACCATGTCCCCTGATCTGCAGAAGCAGTATGAGCATACTGATGCTCACACCATGATCGAGGGGCTGCGTGGGATGTTTCAGAACCAAGCCAGGACTGCGAGATTCAATATCTCAAAGTCCTTGTTTGCGTGCAAGCTGCCAGAAGGTAGCCCAGTCAGTCCTCATGTGATCAAAATGATTGGTTACATTGAGACTTTGGACAGACTTGGTTCTGAACTTCACCATGACTTGGCTACTGATGTTATTCTCCAGTCGCTCCCGCCGAGCTACGAGCCTTTTATCTTGAACTTTCAGATGAATGGCTTGGATAAAACACTGAGTGAGTTGCATGGGATGCTAAAGACAGTAGAGGAGAGCATTAAGAAAAATCCCAATCATGTGATGATGATTCAGAAGGGGAACAAAAAGAGGAAGCGTTGGACGCCACCTAAAGGTAAAGGCAAGGAAAAGAGTTCCAGTGGTGAGTCCTCGGGCTCTAAGCTAAAGCCAGCACCTAAGGCTAAATCTGGCCCTACTTCTGAGGATGAATGCTTCCACTGTCATGTAAAGGGACATTGGTCTAGGAACTGCAAGAAGTACTTGGAAGAAAAGAAGAAGGGAAGTGAGACTTCCACTTCAGGTATAAATGTTATAGAAATAAATATTGCATTATTTTCTGGTGAATCATGGGTATTTGATACTGGATCGATGATTCACACTTGCAAATCGTTGCAGGGCCTAAGTGAGACTAGAAGATTTGCAAGAGGCGAGTTGGACGTTCGTGTCGGCAATGGCGCAAAGGTTGCGGTGTTGGGCGGTCGACACCTACCACTTGTCTCTACCCTCCGGATTAGTTTTGGAATTAAATAATTGTTATTGCATTCCTGCTTTGAGCAAGAACATTATTTCTTCTTCATGTTTGGAAGAAGTTGATGGTTTTAGGATTGTAATAGAGAACAAACGTTGTTCTATTTTTAACAATGGTATTTTCTATGCTCATTGTCCATTAGTGAATGGATTATATGTTCTTGATCTTGAGGATAAATCTGTTTGTAACATTAATACTAAGAGGCTTAGACCAAATGACTTGAATCCCACTTTTATTTGGCATTGTCGCTTAGGTCATATAAATGAGATGCGCATTGAACAACTCCATAATGATGGATTGTTAAGCTCGTTTGATTTTGAATCATTCGACACGTGTGAGTCTTGTTTGCTTGGAAAGATGACCAAAGCACCTTTCACTGGTCATAGTGAGAGGGCGAGTGACTTGTTGGGACTTGTACATACCGATGTATGTGGACCAATGAGCTCAATAGCCAGAGGTGGTTTTCAGTACTTCATTACTTTCACTGATGACTTTAGTAGATATGGCTATATCTACTTAATGAGGCACAAGTCTGAATCGTTTGAAAAGTTCAAAGAATTTCAGAATGAAGTACAAAATCAATTAGGCAAAACAATTAAATTTCTGCGATCTGATCATGGAGGAGAATATTTGAGCCTTGAATTTGGTGATCATTTGAAGCAATGTGGAATTGTTCCGCAGCTAACTCCGCCCGGAACGCCTCAATGGAATGGGGTATCCGAACGGAGGAACCGAACCTTGTTGGACATGGTTAGGTCCATGATGAGCCAAGCTGATCTTCCATTGTCATTTTGGGGTTATGCTCTTGAAACTGCTGCGTTCACACTGAATAGGGTTCCAAGTAGGTCTGTTGAGAAGACACCATATGAGATATGGACTGGGAAGTGTCCCGGATTATCTTTTCTCAAAGTTTGGGGATGTGAGGCTTATGTCAAACGTTTGATGTCAGATAAGCTCACTCCAAAGTCAGACAAATGCTTCTTTGTGGGATATCCTAGGGAAACCAAAGGATATTATTTTTACAATAAGGCGGAAGGCAAAGTGTTTGTCGCTCGCAATGGTGTTTTCTTAGAAAAGGAGTTTCTCTCAAAAGGATTCAGTGGGAGCAAGGTGCAACTTGAAGAAATTCAGGAAACGCCCGAAACTGTTTCAGCACCCACTGAAGATCCATGGGATGCGCAAGATGTTGCACAACCCGTAGTTGAGGCACCAGCCCCACGAAGGTCTATAAGGGCACGTCACGCTACTGACAAGCTCAACCTTCTCATTACGGAGGAGCGCCACGTATTATTGATGGAAAATGATGAGCCCTTGACCTACACGGAAGCAATGATGGGACCCGACTCCGATAAATGGCTTGAAGCCATGGAATCCGAGTTAAAATCCATGCATGATAATCAAGTTTGGAACTTGGTCGATCCAATTGACGGTGTTAGACCTGTCGACTGTAAGTGGATTTTTAAGAAAAAATTAGACATGGATGGAAATGTTCACATCTATAAGGCACGATTGGTGGCGAAAGGTTTCCGACAAATTCAAGGTGTTGACTATGAAGAAACCTTTTCACCCGTCGCAATGCTAAAGTCTGTTCAGATTCTCCTAGCAATTGCCGCATATTATGACTATGAGATATGGCAAATGGATGTCAAAACTGCTTTCCTTAATGGACATCTAAGTGAGGAGGTGTATATGACACAGCCTGAAGGTTTTGTCGATCCTAAAAATGCTGGGAAAATATGTAAGCTTCAGAGGTCCATCTATGGATTGAAGCAAGCATCTCGGAGTTGGAATATTCGTTTTGATGAAGTAGTCAAAGGGTTTGGCTTCATCAAGAATGAAGATGAGCCTTGTGTTTACAAAAAGGCCAGTGGGAGCGCACTTGTGTTTCTGGTCCTATATGTGGATGACATATTACTGATCGGAAATGATATTCCAATGCTTGAAACCGTTAAAACCTCATTGAAAAAGAGTTTTTCGATGAAGGATTTAGGAGAGGCGGCTTGCATTCTGGGTATTAGGATCTATAGAGATAGATCAAAAAGGCTAATTGGATTAAGCCAAGACACGTACATTGACAAGATATTGAATCGGTTCAATATGCAAGATTCCAAGAAAGGTTCACATGGCATTGCTCTGAGCAAGAGTCAGTGTGCTACAACACCTAATGAGCAAAAGAGGATGAGTACAATTCCTTATGCTTCAGCCATATGGTCGATCATGTATGCCATGCTTTGCACGCGCCCGGATGTTTCTTTTGCTCTAAGTGTCACGAGAAGGTATCAGTCAGACTTCGGTGAAGCTCACTGGACAATTGTAAAGAGTATTCTTAAGTACTTTAGAAGAACTAAGAATATGTTCCTAATATTTGGAGGCGAAAATGAGCTCGTTGTAAAGGGTTACACCGATGCTAGTTTTCAAACAGACAAAGATGACTCCAAATCGCAATCCGGTTTTGTTTTCTGCCTCAATGGTGGGGCAGTGAGCTGGAAGAGTTCCAAGCAAGATACGGTGGCTGATTCGACGACAGAGGCTGAGTATATTGCAGCTTCCGAAGCTGCAAAAGAAGCTGTTTGGATCAGAAAGTTTGTTTCTGATTTGGGTGTTGTTCCTAGTGCCTCCAGTCCAGTGGACCTCTATTGTGATAATAATGGTGCTGTTGCACTAGCAAAGGAGCCTAGAACAACTAATAAGTCCAGACATATACTGCAGAAGTATCACCTCATCCGTAACTTTGTTGAGAGAGGTTATGTGAAGGTTTGCAAGGTGCACACGGATTCAAACGTTGCTGATCCGTTGACGAAGCCTCTCCCACAACCAAAGCATGAGGCACACATGAGATCTATGGGTATTAGATACTTACATCAGTGATTTCAGTGTGCGTGGGAGATTTTGTGTCATAAGTATGTTTATGTAATAATGAATAATTGTTATTTGTTCCATGGATGATTATCTTTTACATTAATTATCAAGTATGTGACTTGTTCGTGAAACTTTTTGTTGACAAGGATATGATTCTAAATTATCTCTAGTTTATGTCGTTATGTGGGACAACAATGACGTTGAGACTAGCACATGCATTAATTGATGATCATCTTTCATGGATCATGGATATGGAGATATCGGATTAATGATGTGGACACATGTTGGTGAACATGGTGTTGGATTGACCCACTCCAAGACAATGTTGGGATTGTTATCTTGTATATGCCATTAGTTGTTCTTGAGTGTTGTACCTACTGGATCCTCAAACCTGAGATCACCATTGTTTCTCACTGTGTGTAGTGGTGCATCTTGGGGCTGCTAAACGCTACTCCGTAACTGGGTAGTTACAAAAGTAGCTTACAGGTGTGTCATGAAACATGGAATGGGATGTGAGCGGATCAAGATGGAATTTGCCCCTCCTAGATAACAGGAGAGATATCTCTGGGGCCCTCGAGATAGTTGGATTGAAAAGTGCATGGCCATGCCAAAATGATTAAAGAGTTAATCATGATGACTAAAGGTTAGTTATGAATAGAATCCACTATTTGATCGAGAGAATGGTCGAGCTATCACAAAGGTGGCACGCATCTCGCCTTGAGCTTGACACGTATCGTATGGCAAAGGGATTCGGTGTATGAGTATATCTAAGGTTCGGCCGATATAATCTTTATGTGTATATGTGAGTCACTATGCCTTGCTAGGTGCCGCTATTGACTTGTGATTCGGAAATGGTTTCCGTTCACGACCATCTACACATGAACCTAACGGGTCACACACTTAAGGGGTTCGGAATGTTGGAAAGCTTGCATGTATGATTGTCTCTAGTGCAAGTGGGAGATTGTTGGTGATATGCCCAAGAGCCCATCATCACAATACGGTTTAAAGGCCCAAGAGGATATTGATCCAAGAGGGATTAGGGTTACTAATGGGCCTATGAGATAGAAGCCCATTAGTACGCCCTATATATACGAGGGAGGGGCTAGGGGGGCAAGATGACCTAATAGTCGCGCCCACCCTAGCCGTCGCCTCCTCTCTCTCGGCCGCCGCCCATGCCGTGCGTGCGGTGCTAGCACACCGATGCCCGGCTTTCCATCCCCGTATGTGTGGACTCCGTGGAGGCGCTGCTGCGACTGCTGCGCTGATCAGCTGCTGGGATCAAGGACGAGGAGCTCGGTTCGTGGGACGTGATCGACTACTTCCTCTACATCGACGCGCGACTTCTTCCGCTGCGCTGCGCGTCTAGTGGTAACGATCTATGATCTTCTACTCACAAGTATCTTGGGTGTATGCGGTAGTGATGCTAGCGTAGCCTACCTGTTTCCCTTCAATACACACTCTCGACGCCCTAAGGACCATCCATGATTTTAGAAGGACAAGAAAAGCGACGGGAGAGAGAGAAAATCGATGACGACGGATGTTTTTTATTTGGATGTGGGCCTCACCTTTTAGGACCAACTCGGCGTTATACATAAAAAGATCCGGTCTCACCCATGCACAGGACCCACCATAAGACTTGCATCGGTGATACACACTCTCAATGCCCTAAGGACCATCCATGATTTTAGAAGGACAGGATTGTAGCATGATATCGAGATGATATAGCATCTTGCTCTGGTGAACAAGTGGCTGATTGGTGTATTTTTCTGTTGGGTTGTGAAGAAAAGGAGATCTCATTGGCGTCATTGTTGGGAGAGAATCCACAATTTGGGAAAATTTGGAGGCATTTGTATTTCAGCAGGTGCTCTTGTCAGGCATGCTCTACTTCACTGACCTAGCTTTCAAATGCAATGGTTGTTACCCCCCTTATCGTGATTGCTCTTCCTAGTGTGGCAGTTAATTCAGGCCACATGAAGAAGGCAAAGTTGTTAGTACATGGTCTAAATATATATTTGGGCCTCAAGAGCTTTAACCCATGGATGACTATCTCGATGGCCATATCGTCACCTGAAGCTTGACAACAAGTTCACCACATCATCAAGCGTGTGGATGCGCATATAGGCTGAACCAGGCCTATTTGGAATTGTTACAGTTGCTACCGGCCATCCTTGTCCTAGACAATGAGGCATCTGTGCCGGCTTTAGCCTCTAGCTTCAGTGAGAAGGTGGCGTGGTGGCCGTTGTTATTGAAGAGGAGATAGATGAGAGGATTGAGAGGGAGGATGTTACTGTTACCAGTAGTGATGATGATATATATCACACCCACAAGCAGGCATCTTTTAGAGGCAACCCCCAGTCCATTAGCATTGCATTTAGGACCAAAATGGTATTGTCGGTGTTTATTGACCGAGTACCTATCTAGGATACCTCAGAGTAAAGAAGTCGTGGGTCTCGCCGAGTTCTCGGGAATGATGGTGCACACACGATACAATGATTTAGAAAAGTTCAGGCCGCAATGTGTGTAATACCCTACGTCTTGTATGCTATAATGCCTTGCGTATGAGTTGTGTTGTTTTGAGTAGCATGGTCTGGTCTAGTCTCTGTCGATCTAAGGACCCCTGCCCTCCTTTATATATCCCAAGGGGCAAGGTTACATGGTAGGCCTCCTAGTCGGTTACAATATGGGAATCCTAGTAGGAGTACATGAATAGTTCTACTAGGACTCGGTCTTCTTTCTTGAGGGTACCCAAGGATCCATATCCCACATGCCCCCGAGTGCGTCATAGCCAAACAACAACCTACTTCGAAGTCTTCTAGTCTTTCATCTAGTGCTTGTGATTACTGAGAGGTTGTGGAGAGCTTCGTAAATGTCTTGAATAAATATGCTTACCGAACGTGAAGCATATATGCTTAGTCCCCGAGCCTCGAGCTGATTAGAATAATTAGCTGAGGCGTACATGTATAAATTACATACATACCGGAAAACCAGTCCTCCATATGAGTTTGTCATGGATGACACCACGGTGATTTTGATGAAATTGTTCCCACGCCCTGTGAACTAAAATATTGTTGTAGTCTCAAATTTGAGTTAAAATAAGTCATTGTCAGTCTAAAGGCAGAATTATTAGTTAGTGAAAAATATATGCCACCTTGTAAACATGTCAATGATGTTTTGGTAAAGATGTGTTGGCTTCCTCAATGAATCAAAGACGTCGACCACACCACGGTCAATACACAGTATGATTAGGATCCAGTGGAAACTGTATACATGTATACAAGTGTTTTATAAGTAGCTTTAACATTATAATGGGAAATAATTAAGGAAAATAGACAATATAGGCACTCACTCGATGTTGTACGGCAATAGTATGGAGTCCATGTAGTTTTGTTTTTCCATAAACTTCTATAAGTTATATATGTCTCCTTTAGATTTTTTATAATCATTTCCTCACTCATCTTTGTCGGGTCCACAAAACCAACGTCAAAAATTCTTTCCCTCCGACATATTTGAATCTCCATTCTGCATGTTAAGCAATAAATGGCATCATCATAAAAGTGTCAATTGTAAACAAGAAAAAAAGAAATGATTAGAACAAAGCACTTGCAAGACCCAACAGGAGAGCAAAGTCATGGAGCAAAGTCATGTCTAGGGCGTCTTGGTGGTACACATCATACATATCCTTGAATTCCAACCAAAGCGTTTGCTCGCCATTGAAGAAATCTTTGTCCTTTACATTAACTCCAAACATGCGCCTACTTCTTGTGGTGGCTTGTTCAAGATACCACCGATGGAATCCATACATCTTCGTTTGTAGCTTGCTCAAATGGCCACCTAACCGATCTCCTTATAGGGACATATGCTTCCCCGGTGACTTGAGCTCTCGTGAGACCCGTCTCTCTAATTTGTCATTGCACGTTCAACTCGTATTCGGATGGCAACTGAGGCAACGACTGCTAAGGTTGTTGGTCGAGCTGAGGAATCTTAGTAGGTTGTGACTGCGCCGGCTTCTCAGATTTCTTCTTCTTCTCATAAGATTTCAGCAATGAGCGGTTGTAGTCTGATACTTGGAGATTTTTCTGTTGTGCCTTGCTCATATTGAGGAAAAATTGTATCTTGGTGGGTTTAATTAGAATATTCTCCTCAGGCTCTTTCTTCTTGTATAGTTACTTCTTAACTTCGGCTTGAACATGTTCGGAGAGTTCTTCGGAAGTCATATCATAAGCTAATTTCTAATTTGCCTTCTCTTTGACTTCGTTACGTGACTTCTGTGCTGGAGGGGCCAAGCTAGGCATTTTAGTACCCTTCTTTTTTGGTGGAGGCTATGGTGGTGACAAAGACTTCTACGGCGGAGGAGACACTGACCAATTTCCTGATGGAGAATCATGAGCCGGCGGAGAAGGTAGATCTCTTGGAGACGGGGGAATTGACGGAGACTTGGCGCTAGCTCTTTGTGGGGCCACTGCATGCATAGCAGGTATGATGATGTCACGCTTGCTCCATAGAATGATGCAGTGACAATACTCCCCAAGTTTTATTTCTCCGTCACCTCGGGGGATGTCAAGATCCAAGTCGTTGTAGTCCGCAACAATTTTCTCCACATCAACGGGTACGTAACCATGTGGAATCTCCATGCAGTGCCATGTTTGACCTTCTTCTACTGGTTTAGTCATACCGTATGCGACCTAATAAATTAAGAAGAAATAAAGTTAGTAAATAAATAATATTTATGGCAAAATATCTATAGTATGATCTAATGTCGCCTGCGTACCGCCACGGTTATGTTCTTCAATGTCGTACGAAGCTCGCATGCGGTCCGCTGAGATATTTCATCCACGGGGTAATGAACCGGTTCAGACTGAGGTGCGGGAATGTCTTGTTGGAGAGGTACATGCTCTGTGGAAGCGTAACTGCTTCGATGCTATGGAGGGCTAACAAGGACATTAGGATCTTATGTTCATATGGCTTGTTGTATCTACAGCAGTGCTAACTTCACTCGGTGATTCATCTCACCCCCATTTTCTATATCCGTGAGCCCTGAGCGGCTACCTGTTCCTCTAGGTCCCTCACCCTCTGCTCATATTCGGCCTTCTTCCTCTTACAGCTCCTATAAGAGGCGGCATCCTCTTTGAAACCATGTTTCCATGGGACTATGCCTACATTGCGCGTTCGTCCAGGATGCTCCTTATTTCCTAAGGCATAGGTTAGCTCATCTCTGTCTCTATCAGGAATAAATTCTCCCTCTCAGTTGTCTTTATGATATCAAGGAGACAGTGAGCTAGTTCTCGTAACTCATCGCCAAAAATTAATGAGCCGTGGATCGGACTGAGAGCGCCTCCATGACCATAATACCAATGCTTGGATCGTAAGGGCCAGTCATGTGTCGCTAGACGAATGCCTCTAGCATATAGATCTTCTTCCATCTTGTCCCATTTCTCAACGCTCCCTTTATAACCGTATGAACCCATTCGATAGGTGTACTTTCTATGTCTAGCATTCTGAGTGTTCCTAGAGGTCATCTGTGATCCTTCTTCGGAGCTATTGTACTCCACAAACGATTCCCAATCATCAGTGATGGTTGGATGATTATGAAAATCCAGTATTTCTCCGGTCTTGCGATAATTCTTGTACAATTTTGTCTTGTAATCCTGAAATAGAATTGCCATCTTCTTCATTGTCCAATCCCTCGGAGAAGCTCCATGAGCTCTAGGGAATTCAAAAATATCTGTTATGTTCGACCATAGCATAATTTTCTCAGTTTCATGTAGCACGTGCAGCTCATTAGGGTCTGTGGATTTCTATTTTCTAATGCTAATGAGCGTGCATTCCCGAACTGTAACCCCGCACTGAGTTACAAATTTCCTGACCATAGCTTTGGGCTCAACTAGATCTTCATCCTCCTCTACTCTGGTGATGTGGAACTTAACATCCTTTAGCTTCTTAGTGGCAGATCGTTTTCCCAACTTCTTAGTTGGTCTTGACGACGTAGAGGCGGGCTACATAAATGGCATATATACAATACATATTAAATGAGATATACAATACACATTAATTGAGATATACAATACAAATTAATTT
Organism: Echinochloa phyllopogon; assembly: GCA_033239725.1. Taxonomy (NCBI): domain Eukaryota; kingdom Viridiplantae; phylum Streptophyta; class Magnoliopsida; order Poales; family Poaceae; genus Echinochloa; species Echinochloa phyllopogon. The sequence goes on along the minus strand of BTCW01000014.1, from coordinate 28,905,734 downwards.
GAGATATACAATACAAATTAATTTGAGATATACAATACATATTTATGTTAAATATTCACACATGACTAGACATGAGCTCATTAGTACTGCGTTGATCCACATTGCTGCCCTGGACACGTCGGTCCACATTGTCGCTCCCTTGAGCAATACCCAGCATTGCTTCCATGCTTGGTTGCGCATCATTGTCGTCAACGATATCGAGTATTTGACGAAGTAAGAATGTATCATTATCCTCTTCGTTGTTCGCCATCTATAGAAATTACCAATATAAACTAACTAAGAATTAAAAGTAATTTGTAACCAATATATATATATATATATAACATTTTACTAAAATATTTCTAAGAAATTACCAATATATATGAAACATTTTACTAAAGGTTTAGGGATTAGGGTTTAGGGTTAGCGTTAGGGTTTTGGGTTTTGGGTTTGGGGTTTGGGATTGGGGTTTTGGGGTTTAGGGTTTAGGGTTTGGCGTGTCTCCATTTTTTAAATTACTACCACGATCATATTTCTAACACAATTACTTATATATTTCTAACTCATATAATTTCTAAAACATTTCTAATTCATATATATTTCTAAAACATTTCTAGCTCATATATATTTTATTTCTAACTCATTTATATTTCTTAAACAACTTATATACAAAATTTCTAACTGATATATTTTACAAATTTTACAAATTTCTAAGTCATATATATTTCAAAAATTAAACCATATAGCAATATATATGAAACAAAGTGCTATAATATTACTTACCATATATAGCAAAATAATGATTACCTATAAATAAATGACCCTAAACCCTATATTGGACCTTTATTTATAAGTAATCATTTATTATAAAACAAAGTGCTTTATTTATAAATACAAATATAGTAATTATTAAATGAGGTCCTTTATTTATAAATACTCATTTCTTCTAAAGCAAAGTGCTTTATTTATAAATACCAATAGTAATTATTAAATGAGTTCCTTTATTTATAAATACTCATTTATTATAAAACAAAGTGCTTTATTTATAAATACAAATATAGTAATTCTTAAATGATCTCCTTTATTTATAAATAATCATTTACTATAGAACAAAGTGTTTTATTTATAAATACAAATATAATCATAACAAACTAAACATATTATAAAATAGTCATTTCAATATAAATATGAATAGTCATTACAATATAAATATGAATAGTCATTACAATATAGCTGGAACATAGTGCAATTAAATTACATGGCATCATCGTTTATTCGAACACTAATAAACTTTCTCTTTACGAATGTTCCTTGATTGTGATCATGACGTAGATAGGGTGTCTGCTCTGCTGCTAATAGGATGCTTGGGTCAGCAGGTACCGAGAATGGAGGCAGCCCGTCGAGCATATCATAATCTATATCCGTCTTGTCCTCAACTCCTATGATTTTTCTTTTTCCAGGAAGAATTATGTGACACTTTGGCTCGTCTTGTGATGGGTCCAATTGCTTACTCACCCCTTTCTTTGGTTTGCTAGCCATGTCTTTTACATAAAAAACTTGTTTCACATCTTTGGTTAGGACGAACGATTAGAAACCCAATCTTTTTTAGGTCCACTATAGTCATTTCATACTCATCAACTGTAACACCTCCTACAGTTAGCTTCACCCATTGGCACTTAAACAGTAGGATCTTTCAAAGGTCCATATTCTAGTTCCCATATCTCCTCTATGACACCATAGTATGAGTTCATTTTGCCATTGGTGTCCGTCGCATCGATCCGGACACCACTATTTTGGTTGGTGCTCCTCTTGTCTTAGGCTCTTGTGTAAAAATATATACCCATTGATGTCGTATCCTTGGAATTTTAAGATTGTGGTCGATTTACCCCTAGCTAGAAAATCTAGTTGCGCATCAATGCCCTCAACACCCATCAGACGTTCTCGCAACCAAGCCGCAAAAGTACTATTGTACATACGCTGAATAAAGGCCACACACTTTTCTTCATTTTTGTCCTAGAGAAACTTCATGTGCTCCTCAATGTATGGAGCAACTAAGGTTGATTGATGCAAAATTGTGAGTGTGCTTTATGAAATGTCTCCATGTCCTTTATTACCATCAACATTTTCCCTAGTGTGCCCTTTCCACCAAGTCTCCCCTCATGATTGAACTTTCTTTACTACTTTAATTTTGTTTATAGAAGTAGTAGTCATGAAACATCAATATGGAATGGTTAGACACCACACAATTTTCCTTTTTTTTATTTTTCCAATAGCCAGCAATCGACATCTAGAATATAGAAGTAAATTGGAAAAAAATTTATTTACTACCTTCACCAATTCACTTTGTCCACTTAATCCCTGAACAAAAGATAGGCTCATTTTACTGCCCCAAACTATTTTATTTGTTTCAATCTACTAATAAGATTTGTCTTTTATATTTCTTCCTATATGTATTCAATTTTAAGTTCAAATTTGACGTTCAATTGTACATTCAAATTTGACAAAATAACTTATAATACGATGCTCACATTAGAAAAAATAAATTTAAATTTTTTCAAGATTTTGTTGCATACAATTTTGTATCTTTAGCGTAAATTCGTATATTTCTCTAACACAAGGCATTATGTACTCTATCTCTTCATAAAATTTGACCAGAAAACTCGTCTATGTGAAGTAAAAAAAGACAAATCTCATTAGGAGGTAGATTAGACCAAATCAAATATCAGGATAGGAAATTAAGTGTAAGTTTTGTTAAGGGGATAGATGAACAAAGTGAACAGGTAATCGAACTAAAATGAACTTTATACAGGTCAATATAACCATCAACGACGCCAAATTGGGCAAGCAAGTCGACAGCTGTAACTCTTACATGATCAGCATGGAACCAACCGAATCAATGATTGATGCATAGTTTCCTCCTTGGTCATCATAATGTAGGTTCTAAACTGACTCTTTATTCTTGCAATTCATCTACTGCCAGTACGAGAATGAACATTATATAACATGTCAACATAATTCTTCATGTGCAGACAAGTCGGCAAAATCTAACAATACAACAGCAAACTTCCATGATTCCAAAACAGGGCAGGTATCCCAAAATATTTATTCACCCAGCCACAACAAAATTGTTTGGTGAATATCTATCACAGCCTTTTTTCGCCATTAACCTGAAAAACACAAACAACTGTCACATCCAACTTTAGTTGACTTGTTTAGTTTTCACGAAATCAAGTGTTCAGTTTAAGACACAAGAACATGCTTTTATGAAAGTATTTTTCAGAAGCTACAACTGATCTTGCTCATGTCATTTCCACCAGGGCAAACTAGATAAGCATACAGAAATTTACAACTGATCAGAGTTTGTATCAATGTGGCATGTCAATATGTCACAACACATATATTGCAAACATTCCATGAAAAACAAAGAAAAAGACTACTACCTCGGTCCCAAAAAAAATGATACTTTAGCATTAAAAAATTATCCCATAAAGAATGATGTTTTGGCATGCACATGCATGCATGCTTAAATGGAAATAAATCTCATGCATGCATTGAACATAAATGGATTCCATGTTTGCATAAAACCTCAACTAATTAAGGGCACATGCGTCTTTTCATCCACCTCTAATCTGTCTGAAAAACTCTAAAACATCATTCTTTTTGGGACAGATGGAGTAAGTGGTATTGATCCTTTTTAGCTCTATTTGAGTTGATGTGTTATATTCAATGTATGCAAGGTGTACTTGTGATATGTAATTGTGAGTTTTTCTTCAAGGAGAATGTGATATAATGCAATTAAAGAGACCCTGTTCCCAGAATCATATATTGGTATCTAACATCTTAAGTACTTAACCCTCAATGTTTGCAAGAATGAAACGATATGGTAATAGTTAAAGGAACCTGCTAGGTGTATTTTGCCGCTATCTCGCGCATCAGGCTTTCAGGAGCTGAAAAAAAAAAGACAATCACAAATAGTAAAAGATTTGGTACGTTGGCATGTAAAGGATTAAGAACAATAGCTTAGAAGAACATGACACCTTCTATGCCACCGGTGAAACGTTCAAATTGACCCATGGCTTGTCTAATAAACATTTCCACACCACTAACAACTTTAACTCCACAATCTTCTGCCTCTCGCAGAAGCCGAGTAACCTTTGGGGCATATACAGCATCAAATACCACATCGTAGAAACCCAATGCTTTCTGGAAATTCAGGAGAACTGGTCAAAAATACTTTGGCATCACATAGGTGTACCAAGGTTTATGCTGAAGTTGGAGTAAGAGAGGAAACAGTGAAAAAAGTCTTTGTCCGAGAAGAATAGAATTATGTCTACATGTCGTTCCTTCAGATAAACAATATTTCGTTCTGATCAGTTACAGCACCATTTACAATAAATGATGCTGTAACTGGTGCTCAATGAAAAATTCCTAAATTTTAGGGTTTAGGTGCTCAATGAAAAATTCCTGCAGCTAAATTTAAATGATCCCGAGTTCTTGACCAGAGTATAAGAGACAGCAGTTTAGGTTTGCAGTTTTTTTGTTATGGTCGGTATATAGTACAGGAGGAGGCGTAGAAAGTAGGGAGTTTTGGTTTCAGAGTCCTGATTGGATTAGCTAAGTTTAGATATTTTGGTTTGGATTGCTCATTGTAATACCCGACTATATATAGTAGTCGGAGATATGAAATAAAGCAAGCTCAATTACAATCTAATCTCTCCTCCCAACTTCTCCATGCTCATCCCCCTTCGTTCACGTCGCCGTTCCGGCGGCAGCTATCGTCCATCATGGGTAGGAAGCCGGCAGCCCAGCGGGCCAGCCACCTCTCACAACTACTCGCTACATTCGTCAACCCAGAGTCATGACATTTTTATTTATAATTAATACACTATGGGCATATTAGGTTTCCTCAGTTGGCTAACCTAGCCTTGCTAATGGAGAGCCAATTTGACTCTCAAACACAAAGGAAACTTTGGGTGGGCAAGTTAAGGTCAGGGAACCAAAGATACTTCTTGATACTCTATAACAAACACGAGATCTTTGGGTTTCGTGTAGTCAAACCATTTCACATTTCAGTTATAAATTACTTTTTATGTATTGATTTCGATGTTTGAAAATGTTGCGAGTGTATTTGTCTCGAAAAGTATATATCTCCATTAGCAAGTATATAAAAGTATATATTTGCCATGTTTTATAAATATATCACAACAAAGAATACAAGTTTAAGTGGTGTTTTGGAACACCATAACATCATGACCTTATCCAAAGTCATTTATTTGTGACTGGAGGGAGTACTAATCTTGTGAGGAAAGGACAGGCATGAGGACCAGGCATTCCTTTATTTGTATTATTAAATCAAATCAATTTTGCTCATCCCTTTAAGTGTAATATCGCTTTGAAGAATACAGGGCTAAAGAAGTTTGTTGCAACAACATACACAATTAGTTTTCAACTGTACACGACACCAATGGTTATCACTAAAATCGAATCAATTTTGCTCCTCCTTTCAAGTACAGTATCATTTTGAAGAATACAGGGCTGCAGAAATTTGTTGTCTAGAGAAAATAAAATGGATAAGTTACAAATGCACATCTCCCTTTTTCAAGATACTGGCAGGTTCTAGAGGCAGCCTGGACCCCCCAGGCCTAACAGCTTCCAGAAAACTTTCAGTAGGAGATGGTACACTTAAAATATGGATAGCACTAATATGACTGAACAGCATTGAAAAGATTTCATCAATACTGCCAAAAAATAATTATCTGAAATATCATATGCTACTCATGTACTCTTTAAGATGAAACACAAGCAAAACTGCATTGTTGTTGTTACATTTATAGTTCCAGCTCACTCCAAACAGAAATTGTGACCTTAGAATGGAAGGCAATTACTATTTATTCTTGTAAGACAAACACAGACAAGAAATACACCATATCTATATGATCAATCATTTCGAGATATAAAAAAACGCACTCTGCAATCGTGTATGCGTGTGAGAGAGGGAGAGAGAGAGAAAGAGGAAGGAAAGGTGTGGGGGCAACCTTTGGAATAGGAGTACCATCAACATTTGGGTACATCCCCAACGATGTTGCATTAGCAAGGATCATCCCTTCTTCAGGTCTGAAAGTTTCCAGGTCAACTAATCTCAAGGCCTGACCACCAATTGCGTTGGCAAGATTTACTGCCTTTTCTGGTAATACAAAAATAAATTTTCGCATTAATTTAGCATCTAAAATATAACCATCATTCATCTAAATGCACATGTAAATCCAGTATGAATGAACAACAGTAGAAAATAATGCAGTCAACTTAGACAGCAGCAGTGTAGGATGCAAATACAGAAAGCACTGCACAAATAAAATAACTTCACATAGAATAAATTGGTTGTCTTATTTTGGCTCCTAACTTCCATTAGAGATGAACAGCATTTGTGGGAATTGGCAGGGCTCGAGGAATTGCTCATCTCCTCGCTCTGAAGGGTTGGCTTTTTCCTGGTCAAGGGTAGTCTTAGAAGAAAAGAGTAATATAGTGTGCGCGTGTGGGCAGGGTTTGTTTCCTCAGACTTTCCTCCCTTGAAAAAACCCTTGTAATGGTGGCTTGTTTGGGTATTTTACCCTCTCGCAGCTCTCCTGCGTGTTCGAGAAAAAACACTAGGCCATCAATGCAAGGCAGGCAAACTGATTATTTAATGAGCACACGGAGTCACAAGCATAGTAGTATCATGAACCATATATGCAACAGGTATGCAAACCGACTATGGGAATCTAATAGTAATATGATAGTCTGAAACCTGAACCTCGAGTGAATTTAGAAATTTCAGCTTGATCTCAGGCCAATCCTGATGAGGGTTGTGGGTTTCATTTTCATTAAATAGGATGCCATGTCATCATTTTTTATAAGGTGGCAAAGAAATAATGAAGAGCGAGAAGAAAAGTGGGGTTTTACCTAGCCACCGTTTCGAATACAAACCTGTCCCAAAATTAGTGCAGTTCCAGCAAATTTCAGACACATTACTAGTAGCGAGAAATGGCCGTGTTACCCCTAATTACTCATAGTAGTTGTTACCAAAAGCTGCGCTGTCTGTTTGGTTATCTGGATCCTAACTAAATGTGTATGCATTGGAACCAGAAAAGTAGCATCAATTAACCATTTGATTGGGTCCATGCTGTTAGTGTATATGAGTGAGGCCCATATGGTCCTGTGTAAAGGCCCATCTAGAGGCCCATGTACAGCTACTATATTACCCATCCTTCTAGGGTTTGGAAGAATACACTGAGTATTATTCCTCTAGCATGGTACAGTTAGCCACTTCCTCTCTACAGTTAGCCTCTTCCTCTCTACTCTCTAGCCGCCGCCGCCGCCTGCTCATGGCTGGCCGGCCGCCGGCACCGCCGGCCCACCGTCTCTCCTACGCTGCTGCGCTCTCTAAGCGCGCGTCTTCCCCTTCTTCCTCGGGCGCGGGCGCATCCTCTGCCGCCGCCGCTCCCGCGAGCCTGCCTAACGCGGCCAGCGCGGGCGTCGCCGACGCGCCCTCTGCCGCCGCCGCAGCAGACGTCCACGCCCCAGCCCCAGCCCTCGTAAGCGCGCAGGCCCCCTCCGCTCCGACAGGATACTCTGCTCCGCTGGCCTCCTCCTGCGCGGCCCCGTGCATCGAGCCCCTCCTACTGGCCGCCGCCGCGACACGTCCCTCCCGCGCGGACCCGCACATCGCGGCTAGCTCCACGCTCGGCGCGAGCGCCACCGCAGCCTCTTCTGCCGCGCCGGCGGGCGCGGCCGTCGTGGGCGTCGCGGCCCCTCCTGCGCCGGCCGGCGCGCCCTCCTCCTCAGGCGCGCGGCCCCTCCAGCATCGGCCGCCTCCTTTCCTCTCGCGCGGGCTTTTCCTCTGGCCGCCGCCGCCATTGGCGCTGCCGGGCTGGCCGCCGCGGTCGCACTGCTTCTGCCTGCTGCTGGTGGGCTGGCTGCGCAGGTCCTCTCTGACCTGGGCGCGCCTACCCCACCCGCCCCCTTCTCCAGCAGTGTCGCGTGGTCTGCCACGTCCCTCTCCACCTGCTTGAGCTCGCCCTTCGTCGGGGGCCGTCCTACAGCCCCTGCTGGTGCGAGGTGACCTGCCGCTGCTGCCTGGGCCACTGCCACGAGCGTCGTCGGGCTAGACGGCGCGGGCGCTGCCGTGGCTCTCCTCGCTGGCGCCGCGCCTCCGCCTGCTGCGGGCGCCAGCGCCTCGCGCGCGCCTGCCGCGACCCCTGCGCATGATGGGCTGCGCGCGCCGGGCACCCCCTGCGCATCTCGATGTGGCCGTTTCCTACCCTGGAGGGCGGTCCTCGTCCTCAGGCCCAGCCGCGGCCATGTTCGCGGGCCCCGCTATGATGGGGCCGGCACCGCCAGTCAGCACCGACTGGATTGCCAACACGGGTGCTACCCTCCACACCACGCCTTATACTGGTGTCCTCTCTTCTGTCCAACCCCCACATCCCTCTTATCCCTCTTCTATCATGGTGGGTGATAGGTCTTGTCTTCCTGTCAGCTCCATGGGTTCTGCTCCCTGTCCTTTTCGCCTTCCCAATGTTCTTGTTGCTCCTCAGATGATTCACAACCTTCTTTCCATTTGCCAATTCACCACCTATAATTCCTATTCTGTCGACTTTGACCCCCCTGGGCTCAATATGAGGGATTTGGCCTCCCGCCGTCCTCTTCTCCGATGTGACACCACGGGGCCCCTTTACACCATCCGTTTTCCTTCTTCCGCTGCTCCACCCTCTACATTCCCTATGTCCGTTGCTTTCGCCACGACCCCTTCTTCCACTACCTGGCACCGCCGGCTCGGTCACCCCGGCCGCGATGCTTTGACTCAGCTCAGTCGTAGTGCACACCTTCCTTGCACTGGAGCTCCTAATGAGCATCTCTACCATGCGTGCCAGTTGGGTCGCCATGTTCATCTTCTGTGTAGCCACAAGGAGTGCACCCAGCAGTTTGATGATGAGAACACCATACCAGGGCCACCTCTAAGTTATACTACCACCGTCTTCATTTAGATGACGTTTCCGACAGCAATCTTAATATTAATTGGCCTAGCTTTCCAACCACCAACGTCAAATAAATAAAAATGGAGGTAGTACATCACTTTTCCCTAACACGCACACAGGGAAAATAAACGACGAGCTAACATTGCTGCTCTGGTGGATTTAAGGAGGCAGAGAGATACAGTGCTGACGTTATTGTTATGCTGTCCTCCGCTGAAGGGAGGCAGAGAGATACAGTGCTGGACTGCCGGATCTGGTCTACTGACGTCAGAGGGCCGGCCAGCGGAGGTTATAGGCAGCACAAACAAAACAAACAGATCACCGTCTATTCTTGGTCTTAATGACAGAAGCAGAGGTAATTACTTGTGAAGAAAAAGAGAGGTAGGAACGGGTGGAGGTATTCTCATGCGAAACCATGTTCTGCCTGTTTCTCTTTTGCAGTGTAAAAACAAGAAATGATTTTATTGTTTTTTTTCGATTGCTGCTGCACCCAACCATTTGGCACGGATTCTGCCATTCTGGCTAGCAGAAGCCCAGATCCATGCTAAATGCCCCCTAAGACTTTTAAGAAACAATTGATGACAAAAGGTATTACTGTGTAGGCTAGAATAAAACCAAATGTTTTGTAGGAACTCTGAGAAAACAAGATCTTGACATAAAACCAGAAAAAATTCTAGATTCTCACAATAATATTCATCTATTACCATTAAGATTGACAATATAAAATGGAAAACTATATCCTACAACAGATGCATCTTCTTTTGTTGGTTTAGGATCACAATGTACGTAGTTATGTTTCACCAATACAAATTTTGTCCTTGCTGATTTAAATGTGAGGTCACAAGGGATATACAAAGTGATATCCCTTGGTGTATGCTCTTTGCTGATGATGTGGTGCTAGTTGATGAGAGTAGAGCAGGTGTTAATAGGAAGTTAGAGTTGTGGAGGCATACGTTAGAGTCCAAAGGTTTCAGACTTAGCAGGACTAAGACCGAGTACATGATGTGCGATTTCAGTGGGACTAGATATGAAGATGGAGATGTGGCCGAGAAAGATACCTTTAGGTATTTAGGATCGATGCTGCAAAAGGATGGTGACATTGATGAAGATGTTAGGCATAGAATTTCAGCCGGTTGGTTGAAATGGCGTCAAGCTTCTGGTGTCCTCTGTGACAAGAGGGTACCACAAAAGCTAAAAGGTAAGTTCTATAGGACGGCGATTCGCCCGGCGATGCTATACGGTGCTGAATGTTGGCCTACTAAAAGGCGACATATACAACAACTGAGTGTAGCAGAGATGCGTATGTTGCGTTGGTTTTGTGGTCACACAAGAAGGGATAGGATACGGAATGAAGATATTCGAGATAGAGTCGGAGTGGCACCAATTGAGGAGAAATTGACGCAACATCGGTTGAGATGGTTCGGACATGTCCAACGGAGGCCTCCTGAGGCGCCGGTGCGTAGTGGGGTTCTACAGCGGACCAATAATGTTAAGAGAGGTAGAGGGCGACCCAAACTAACTTGGGACGAGTCGGTTATTAGAGACCTTAAAGAGTGGAATATCTCTAAGGATTTAGCTATGGATAGGAGCGCTTGGAGACTAGCAATTAATGTGTCTGAGCCGTGATTTTTGGGTTTCACCTCTAACCTACCCCAACTAGCTTGGGACAAAAGGCTATGTTGTTGTTGTTGTTGTTGTTGTTGTGATTTAAATGTGAGGATGGATCTACAGGATAGCAAATTCGCAATAGCTAAATAACATCAAACATCATGTATTGTAAAAATAGAGATCTTACCATAGGTGCGATTCGCTACAACTACCCTTGCACCCTTCTCCTTTGCCCCGTAAGCAATTGCCTTACCAGCACCCCCAGCACCTACAACAACAATCAGCCTACCAGCCAACGGTGATATGGTAGCATCCTTTGACCCTGGACCTGTTAAACATAAAGCATCTGACATATTTTCCATGATACACAATTGTCAAAAGAGAACAGGTAATGTGACAACCTCCAATGCCATCCTCAATAGCAGATATTGCTCCAATGTAGTCCGTATTGTACCCCACTAATTTGCCATCAGGTCTTCTAATTATAGTGTTTATCGCTCCTATTGACTGCATATTTAACACACAAAATAGCATTTCAAACAAACCAATAATGATATGTAACTGATAAAATAAGCACTTCAAGATTGTACACTGCATCCAGTTACCTTAGCAACTGGATCATGTTCGTCACAGCATTGTACAGCATCCACTTTGAAAGGAAGAGAGCAACTGCAACATAAAATCATATATAGTGAGCTAAGGAAATTTTTGTTCTAAAAATAGACCGATAAAACAAGTAAATGAAAATGACTTGTGGCAGAATGATGACAGAAGTGCCAGTTTTTGCTCCTCCACGGACCAGTCATGTTAATTCATTCTTAAAGTAATGTCTATTTGGGTTCCTCCCAAACAATACATATTGAGCTATTTTTGCGAAATCATACAAGTGTATTAAGTATGTCAGAAAATCTGAACTTGAAATAAGAAAGAAAAAGATAGCCAATTTTTACAGAAGAAACATATAGCTTGCTGCTATCATGCAAACTGATGAGATTGGGATATTATGATTACAAACTCAAGAGACATTAGGTTATGGATCATTGGATTGGATCCTTCAAATTTGCTTTCCTGATCTATGAGGAGCTGCTAACAAAATGCTCATCCATGCTATCCTCAAGTCAACCCTTAAATCTAGTCCATCCAAATTACTATTTTCCACTCCAAGTGATCTACCAATTTGTAAAAAAAGTAATATAAATATTTGCCGAAATGCAGAACCAGATTTAGTACCTAAATCCTGAAAAGTCCGGAGATGAATATGTCTCCAGAAAACTAGCAAGATTATCTCCAAGAAGTGGAAGATAAACAGCATTATGTCCGACGGATTGAAGACATTTGTTGTGTAAAATTGGGCTTTTGCTCTGCTTTACTGGGTTGGCTATAAGACCAAGAACCTTTGTATCAGGTCCTATGTGCCTTATATTGTAAATGTCCAGTAATTCTTCAACTGTTGGTTGTCCAGATGCTGATGTCTTTGCAGAATTCAATATCCCAAATGTAAGATATCCACCAAATTTGGGCGCTAACACCCTTGACATTAAGCCTCTTTCACTCATTACGAGTCCAATCATAGGTACCTGTCATTTCTATTGGTCAGTCAAATGGAAGTTAATCCAATATGTGATCACCAAAAAGTAACTCTCTAAAGAATAGTACAATTCAGATGAAATGTGAAATACGCATACTACCTTAGAAATCACATTTACTTTGGTTATGTAAAATTTAAATGAAAAAGCTAGCAAATGAGCCAACTTAAACAAACTGCCAAACTGTTTTACCAAACAAATCCAGGAAAACAAAACAGAGTTTTGTTTGAAAATAAAACAGTTTAATAAGAAAGAGCCTTTGAAACGATGTCTGAGAACAAAGTTCATTTAAGTTGAGTTGCAAGAACCCCCTCGGACCTGAAGACTCGCACCAGAACTTTGAATCGACACATACAATGAAATAATTCAAATCAACACCTCAAACAAATATTTCGAATAAAATTAAGACCTATCATGCAGCATCTGTCCAACCAATGGACTTGCAAAGACTACTTAGCTGTGGAAAACATCGGCAGCAGCATTTCAACACAATCTGAGCAACATTGGCATCAACAATTAGATTGAATCGGAGTTCTTGTAGCAAGAAGACAACCCAAAACAGATTATGTAGTACAACAATTCAGTATTAATTTAGAGCTACTATAATTCTGATATTTTCTGAACAAAACAGGGCAGTACAAGGTAAGTCCGAATTGTTTACAATATTTATTTGGTTTCCTTTGCACCGATGCATAGAATTTTGATTTATTTCCTATCCAAGTTGGGCAGGACATTTAAAGTAAAACGAAAACAGAGATGGAGTTCAATGTCTACAAATACAATACAAATCAGACATCTACAAACAGGCCCAACTTTAATATTCCAGACTGGGCCCAAACACACAAAATATTGAATTCAGAAAAGGAAGGGAAGGATTAAAGCTTTATTGAATGTAGTTTTCCAGCTTAAAGTAGGAAACATGGTGAAAGCAATAGAATTGTGTGGGTGTCGGTGTTTAGAAATCGTGGTCCCGACACCAACCAGAAATGCGCTGTGTTACCTCCCCTGATGGTTGATGCAGAAAATAAAACATGACACGGGTTTATTCTGGTTCCGGTCGTAGGACCGTACTTCCAGCAAGGTGGTACGTGCTATGTATTATTCTGCACCGGACTGCAAGTAGTAGGGGGTAAAGCAGGTTGGGAAAGGAGGCTAGACCTCCGAGTCCCAGATGATTGAGGCGGAGTGCCAATATCGTGGTTTTTCTGAGTGTGTGCGAATTCTCGATCTCTTTGTCCGTGTCTCTCTTGCTCGATCACCCTCTCCTTTTATAGGCCAAGGAGGAGGGGTTACAGGTGTGTGTTGCTGCACAGGCATAGTTGCCGCATAGTAGTAGGAGAGGCGATGGATGTGCTTCTTTGTCCTTGTCTGTTGTTGCGTGATATTGCGATCCCTGTGGTCGATTCTTGTACCGATGATGACGCCGAGGAGTGGTTTTGAGGATCCGAGCTGTCCTTTGTGCGGTAATGGATCGCCCGTACACTATTTCGAGGGTCTCCCATGCCTGTGCACAACCCATTCAGTGGGAAATCGCTGTGGGAGTCGATAGCACAGGAGTCGAAGTGACCCGGCCCTGTTCGCACAGTGGCGACATGTGCGCACAGCGCCAGGGATGGTCGCATAGCGCTCGGAATGGCCCGCCATGCCTCCGCCGTCCTGTCTTCTTCTCCTGCTGTGTGCTCGAGGGTCTCTCCCGTCCGACGGAGGTCTTGGGGTTGTCGGAGTTGGCAGCACAGGAGCTCGGAGTGACGGGCTCTGTTCGCACAGCGCCGGCCTGCCCGCACGGAGCCTCGGTTGGCAGCATAGTGACGGGAGTTGGCAGATGCGACGGGGGCGGTCGTGGCTGTCAGGGCGGTATGGCGAGAGATTTGCCTTTTGACTTTGGACGCAAGGTGGTGGTGAGCGCCATTAATTGTCCGTCGGAGCGAGGGTCTCGACCGAGGCGGAGCTCTCCCCATTCCGTGGGTTGCTCGAGGCTCGATCCTCAGGCCTCGACCGAAGCGGAGTTCTCCGATTCGCTCGAGGGGTCGATTCCCTTGAGCAAAGCAGAGATTATGGTTCGCGTCGAGGCACTCCACGGGGCGCCTTGACTGGGCCTTCGTTTGTTGCTGGGCCGTGGGCCTTAACTTTTGTTTCTCTTTTTCTGGTTAAGCGCATAAGTTTAATGTTTAACAAGGGTGGTTATCCCATAGGTTTGGGTACCCCTAATGATCGCCCCAACAGTAGCCCCCGAGCCTTTGTTGGAGTAGGTTTAATCCGGCAAAGGCTTTTCGTCGTGGGTGCTTCTGATAAGGTTTTCCTTAAAGAATTCCGCTGGGTGCGCGCTAGCGCACCCGCGGGTGTAGCCCCCGAGGCCTTGGAGGAGTGGATATACTCCTGCAAGGGCTGTCAGTGTTTCTTGTTTTCGTGAGCTACGGCACGTTTCGTCTTCAAGGAACTCGACCTTGTGGTGCAAGGAGCCCCCGAGCCCTGGTCCTAGCAAGGTCGATCAGGGGCGTTCCTTGACTTTGAGTTACGAGCCTCGTCGCCCCGTTCGTGAGGAGGAGGGGTGACGCAATCCATGCTTCCCTCGAACGGGCTGCGAGTCATGGATGCCTCTGTGAGCTGTTGGCGGGTAATTCAAGTGAACATCCGTGCCTCGTTCGATGGAGGTCGGCTTATGGTCCGGAGACATGTCTCATAAGAGCACTTGTGAAAGTTTGCTAGGCAGGGCTCGACCCCGTTCGTTTGGGGTCGAGGGCTCGTTGCTCTCCCTCGGTGGGATCCCTCGACTAGCTGCCTTCGTCTTGGCCTTGAATATAACATGGAGGGCACCCTCGCGTTTCGTACTCTAGGATCCTGACTCTGTTAGATCTGGGGTGCCTGTCGAACCCTCGAAGGGCCAGGACTTCGAACCTCTGATCAGTAAGGCCTCGAGTAGAGGTAACTTACCTCGGAAGCCTTTCGGCTGGCCTCGAGCGTTTATTTTCGTAATCGTAGGCGACGTGGCGTGGAGTATGCGAAGTGGGCACGCCTTTTTAGGCGGAGCGGCAGAGACGTGGGCAGTTACGATGCGACGTATTGTCTGTAACGCCTGGATTCTCGCGCGTAGTGGTTATCCCTACCCATGGGGCCCGGTCGTCAGTGGTAGCGGTGCCAACCGTATTGGATGCGTATTTCACGCGGCCGAGGTGCCGGTTGCGCTTCGCGTTACGCTATAAATAAAGAGACAAGGGGAAAGGTTTGGCTTACCCAGCCCTTGCCTTCCGATTGCATCTGCTATTTCCAAGCGTCGCCGCTCTTGCCTTTCGTCTTCCTCGCACAAAACTCCGCTCTTCACCGCCGCCGTTCGCCATGGTGACCATTGTTGAGCCTGCTCCGTGGAGTCCCTCCATCGCCACCGACGCCTATCTCGCCGGGCTGGTGGAGGCCGGGGTGCTGCCGGCGAACAGCAACCCGGACGAGCCGACGTGGATTGCGCCGCCGTTAAGATGCGCCCCGAAACGGGGTATTTACAATTTCTAAGTTCCGTTTTAAGTTTGATTTAGATTCAATCTTGCTTCCTACCCTCGAGGTTTTTTTTTATCGTCAATTTTGGATTTTTCCTTCAGGGATTGTCTCAAAAAGGATATCGCTCTGCTCCTCTTCGCGAGGTCCGTGCGGCCAATCGCCTTTCCGCCGAAAGGCAGAATGCGCGGAAGGATGCGGCGAAGCAGAAGAAGGAGAGGAAGCGCCAACGAAAGACGGCGCATGAGAAGGAATGCCGCCGCCGGGCCAGGGAGGGGCGCTCGCCGCCTACTACCCCCGAGAGCACCCTAGAGTAGTCCTCCTCGGACGACCTCGTGGAGATTCCGCCACCCGCGCCGGTGGCGGCTGAAGTGATTGCGCCCCCAAGGAGGCAAAGCCAGGAGATCCGCGAGGAGACCCGAGTGCGGCGGCTGCCGCAGGGGCTCGAGCTCGGAGCCCGTCGGCGCCTGGGGCGAACAAGGGGGCCATTGCCCCAGGGGCCACTAGGGCGCAAGGCTCTTCGAAGCCCGCGAGCGAGACCCTGCCGCCTAGGGGCCGTGGTCGTTCGGGGACTCGGCAGCCCTCGTGCGGCAAAAAGCGCAGGCTGAGCATCCTTATTCGGATTAGGTGAGTTGTTGTTCCTTTCTCGGGCTTAATTCATGGGTTGTTTCTTGGTCTAAATTTATTGACTTGGTTTCTGTCAGTCAACCCGAACCACCGGCATCGCTTCCGTTGGCGCCGACGAAAGCGCTGAAGGTGACGGCGCGCGCCACGCCTCGCTCTTGCCGAAGCCCGGGGGCAGCTGTAGCAGCGGGACTCGACGCTTGCCGCGGCTGAGGCCCAATTGAAAACCCAAGGCGAGGCTATCGACCTGCTCACCGTGACGGTGTCGGAGGGAGATGTCGCCATCACGGAGCTGCGGACCTCGGTCGAGGCCCAACAAGGAGAGATGGCAACACTCCAGCAGGAGGCCCGTACAGCCCGGGAGGCTCTCGCCGAGAAGGAAAAGCTAGTAGAAGGTTAAGTTTAGTATGAACTTATCCTAAATTTGGACTGGAGTTTTCGAAAACTTATCTGATTTTTGGTGTTGGGCTTTCAGAGGTGCGGAAGGCGGCGGAGGAGACCTCCTCACAGGCGGAGTCGCTCCAGGTAGCCTATTCAAAGGCCCAGGAGGACCTCGAGGAGCTACGGGAAGTAGCCCTTACCGTCTGCAAGGGGGTCGAGGGGCCAGGCGCCCTCGAGTCCCAATCGGGCAGCTCGGTGGCCAGCCGTCTAAGGGCCTTGGGCGGTTGCGTTACCGAGCGCCTGAAGGGGGCCCTTCTCCTTGGCATGCAGAAGACCCTCGAGGTGATCTCGACGCACTTTGTCGTGGACCTCGAGGCGGTCAGTGGTGGCTACGTGGTGGCGGATGACCTCGACGACGACGCTGCGCTGGTCGTCGTGGAGAGTGTCGACACCGCTGCCTCTGCTCCTGCCGCCACCCTCGCGCGAATCTTCGAGAGCGACCTCCTTCCCGACGCTGATGACGAAGAGGACGCCACCCCCGAAGACCCCGAAGACCCTGCTCCCTGAGTAGTTTAGGGATATTTATGTAATAAGTACTCTAGTGGTTTAAACAATTTCATGTTTTCAAATGCACATTCGGGTTTTTATTTGAATTATGGTTTCTTTATCACGTTTATCTTACTGAATTTGCAAAGGACTTGTCGAGGAGAGTATCGTTCATAGACTAACTTTAGCGTAGGGTGGCGAGGGGGATGCCGTATCCTTTCGAAGGCGTAGGCGGTCCCTCGACTCGTCCGGCCCTTGGCCTTAGTCATTCTATGCCTCGAACTGCCTTTTGGCAATTACAGGAGATGGACATGATGAAAGAATTTTGAAGAAAAAACTTTAAAATTGGGACAATTTTAGGAGGGGGTGCCCCCCGAATTAGCCCCCGAGTGAGACTTGGCTTTTTTCGATGGTAAGCCTAGTCTTACTCATTTTAAGGTCATTTATTTTTTCTATTGAAATAAGTACAAATGTACTTGAAAGCTTAAGGGTAGAAGCGAATGCATTCTCCTTGGAGTCGGTCTAAGTATATAACCATATCTTGGATAAGTCCTGCGAGTAACTTTTGTACTCACGGTGTTGCCGTTAAGTTGTTTCAGGTGAACCGCAGTTGGAGGTCGTCTTTGGGTACTTCCTTCCCACGGACGGAGGTGCGGGGGAGCAGTAGATGGTCTATGTCATAGGAAGGGCACTAGTGGCATGTAGTGTGAACCTTCATATTTTGTTATGTATCGTATGAGCGTGATGTTAAACTTTCCGCTGCAAAACTCTAAGACATGATGATGTAAACTTGAATCGCTTTTATGTGTGTGATGATTGTGTATGGACTTGCCTATATCTTGTGAAGATGTTTATAATGTGCTTGTGAGGTGTGTCGCCTGGGAATAATTATCGGACACATCTCAGGGATTACCGGAATTATTCTCCTTTAATTGGGTTGATCAATGGACGATAACTCGATTAAATGAGGGCAATTTGGTCGGGTCCTCACATTGGCGTCCTTAAGGCAGCCCCCACAGACACACGCCAAAGTCCAAGGATCTGCTTCAAGCTGTCAATGTCCAGGTCACCATCGGGATATCCAACGTCGCGAGCTCACGGCTGCTCACCCAAGGTCCAGCTCAGAATGCCATGTCCACTGCCCCACCAATATTGGGCCAGCAGTTCTGCCCTCGTCAAGTGTGACCACAGCAAGCCCCCCATGGTATGCTGCTGGCTCCCATCGTGAGAGGAGTTGGGGCATAGCAATTCATCCATGCTTCACCTGTTGCTCCTGCTCTGTTGTCAGTCTTGGGCCAATTGCCATGATGGCATCTGCTATTATCTGGTGTTTGTCTAGCAGTTGCTCGCAAGCTAAACAAGCCAGCTTGGGCTATTAATGAGCAAAGCCACTCAACCTTTAGTTTGTTATGATCACGAGCCGACAAAGCCAACTTGTTATGTTAACAAGCTAGACTGAGCCGAACCTAGCTGGCTTGTTATCCAGCCCTAAAGCTTGCTACATCTTTCACATAGCCCAGCTAGCTACATTGGTTTTAGAGAAACACAACATGCCAAGATTGGGTGACATTGACTGATGAATTTCTATTAGGCTCCGTTTGAATGTTGATATTGGACGGCATGACATTGAATTGGCTTCAATACCAAATCATCCATGAAATTGAAATGGGCACAATTCCAAATCTGTTGTTTGGATGACCGTTTCTTAAAGTTGATAGACCTCATTGATGGCAGTAAGAATGCACATGATGAATATAAATTACAAAGATGCATAAAACTATACAAACTAATGGAAGTAAAAAGTGAAATCCATTTCGGTCTTGAAAACACTTACTTGGCAATGTACCATCACTTGGAACATCCGCGATACGTCGACAATGTCCTTAGCAGTTGTTGCAACTTTCACTATGTCAGCTCCAACTGCTTGTATTCTAGCCACAAGATTTGCTAACTCCTCACAGGATGGAGTATATTCATAATTATGCGAAGAAACAATAAGTTTACATTTTTCTGGCTTATTGCCAGAAATAAAGCTTATAAATTTGTCGGCGACCTGCAAACAAATAATTTTGTCACGAGAATAGCTATATTATCTACTTATTACAAGCAATGAAAAAACATCAGGCACAACATCCGCAAATTGAGGGAATGGAGAGTGAATGTTTAATGCAAAATCGCTTTAATAGTCTTGAGCTTAAATGAATGTGCTGTACAATATGTTCTAGCTTTTTAAATATAGTCCTGAGCTACATAGACCCCACACTGGCAATAAATTGTCTACACCATACCAGATAGTGTAGTAATGGATGTTTCCAAACTACTTGTTCAAAAACAAGTATTAACAAAACAAAATACCACTAGCAATACCTGGTATCATAGTTATGAGCATGAAAATGAAGAAAACCTTTAATTTATTTCTTAAAGTGAGAACTATATCATCACCATTCTGTACACAAGCCCCATCCTTCTGACAATGATAATTGGTATTGTGGAAAAACTTCAACATAGTTTCTACAAATCAAGCATATACACCAAGGAATCGCTAAGGATGCATTTGAGTGTTGGGGGGGCCCCTGGCCCTGACCTTGTCTCTTCGCCTCTTTTTTTGTCTTTACTTGTTTTTCTTGACTGAGACTGGCAAGCTCATTCTGTTGACCCAACACTCACCATGCTTACCACTGCATTACCCAGCACATTATGGTTGTCCCATACTACTGCTTCAACTGTCATCACTTGTGGCTGTGGCATCTTCACCACTTCATCACTTCCCCTGACAACCTTACCCAACTGAATATCACGAGTTATGCTCGTTTACAGCTTGCCCCACCCTTCCTATTATCCACAGGCAAGCATATGTCCAGCAATGCCCTTGTGGTTTGGAAACTCTAGACTCGAACCCTACCTTGCCATCCCAGAGAAAAAGAGCTGCCTATTGCCCGTCATGGGATGTACTATCCCCCAAACAACATGAACAGTCATGGGATGTTTTAAATGTCATTTTGTACCCATTTGCATAGTTTCAAGTTCCTATTTGTCCAGGAAGTTCAAAAAGCATAACAGGTTTGATTGTTCAAACAAACGAACCTTCAATTCAATATCAACATAGTCTACACCTAGTTCCATTGCTAAACGTAGTGTCTCGAATCTGGTGGTGTCATCACCTTCATATTGGCCTCCTTCCCAGTTAGGTCTGTGAACAAACAAAAAATGACTATATCAATTATGCAAGTTAAATGTGGTTGTTGCTACCCAATACAACTAACTATTACAAAGAACTGAAATGTTTCATCGGACTTCAAAAAACATATATGCTTTGACAAACTGCCGAACAAATATTGTGAGCACACCAATCAAAAGATTAATATAGGAAATGGAAGGAAGCACGGAATTCAAAGTTATTGTTCCTGTTAGACCTACTTCTTTCACTACACTATGATGACTGGACAATCAGATTCATTTATTTAAGCATAAAACCATAAATAGTGAACTCGCCTTTATGACCGATGGTACTGGAACAGTGCCGTGCACGCATAGCAATGATTAAGAATGTAGGAAGGCTTCACCTTGCCCCAACAAGAGTGTCTATTTCTAGAAACAATCTATTTCTAGACACAATCTATTTCTAGAAATAATTAATTCCTCCCCCTGTCCCTAAATATAAGGACTTCTAAGTTTCTCCCAAGTCAAACTATCCTAAGTTTGACCAAACTTATAGAGAAGAATATTAACGTCTACCACATCATGACATCAGATAAGTTTACCTATGAAAAAAATATTTCAACATAGATCAAACGATGCTCGTTTGATATAGTGAATATTAGTGTTCTTTGACTTAGGATTAGGACAGAGGGAAAAGTATTTATCTTTAGGGACAGCGGGAGTACTTTTCAAGGACAGATAGCTATGTCACTATTTTGATCGATATGAACAATATCGTGCTCCTTGCAACTTAATGTAAATTGATTATCAAGCCATAAATGTTGTCCATGTTAGTCTTTTAATTTATGACAAAAACAAACCAAGAAAAACTGAATGAAATTTAACATGTAAATGACTATAAGAAAAAACAAATCACCTATGCAGTGTTCTAAATACGAAAAAGAAAAGAAAATAGTGTTCTGGACATGATATTGGATAGTGTTCTGGAAAAGAAAAAACTAGAATAATACAAGCAACAGAATAAGGCATAGTGTTCTGGACATGATGGACCATCATGTTGCGGTAGATAATTGACAGCATGAGCATTCCCCTCCAGGTGGAATTAGGCTGTTGCAGGGTTGTTTTACACACGGATGGCTGTGTTCTGCAAACCAGGGTTGAAGATTCACATTCCTTCCGTTACTACAAGCAATGGGTGGTGACTAGTGGTTGTTCACAGGGATATAAAGCAATCTGGATTTCTGTAGTATCGGTTAAGTTATTCCTAGCTCGCAAATCAATGTAACCAACTTTATTTGCTTTGCCATGGCTTTAGCTTTTCAACCCATGGTCATGTAGCATACAGCCATGTGTCAACTCAATCCCTTCGTTGCATATAACATTTTCCTTTAATACAATTAGTGAAAAGCTGACCTGCATATGACATTTTCCTTTAATACAATTAGTTCAGATCTTAAACACTATCATGTGGATGTTCCAGCAATGATTCATGTGGAATACTGGACAGCTTATATTTATTGCGAGAAACAGCAGCTTAGCAGGGATTTTGTAGCTTTGCATTTTTTGTATATTTTGGTCAGTAGGCTGAATCTGACAGCTTCATTTGTGCGCAAAACAAGAATCAGCATGTAGACAATGCGGCACACACCCAACTAGGAACCAGCTTCTTCGTAATCCTACACTCAAGGACAATAACTCTCTTCCTGATTGATGAAATTTAAGCACCTGTCTGGCGAGAAAGGCAGCAAGCACATGAACAACGCCAAATGTACAAATTGGCAGCAGGGCCATTTATATTCAACACCTCAAGGATATACTCGCAAAAAAAAAACACCTCAAGGATAGTGGATACACATACCAGCAAATGGTAGGGACTTCAGGGGCTTATATTCAAAATATCCACGCACAAAGGGGCAGGTCCGTTCCGTTTGATCCGTCAAACCAGCCGCAAGCAAAGCCAATTCTAAGCGGTGACAAACGTAATTCATTGGTTTATGACTCGATGCTGACGCGGAGCGATACAAACAAAGCGGCGGAGCATGGGCTGTGCCGAGTTGAAGAACGGGCACGCCCATATGGATCCCCCGCAGGAGTAACCGCGCACGCGCTCCGGATATCCCGGGTGGCGGCGGAATCTAGGAATGAACCCAACCCGAGCGCGCAAGCCATGGCGGCATGCAGAGGGGGGAGTGGCCCGGCGAGGGTGGCTGAACGAACCGGTAGGTGACGAGGGCCGGGAGCGGGCAGCCCCGGAGCAGGTGCGGGAGGTGCTCGCGCGGGCGGAACCCCTGGATGAAGTCGAGCCGGATCTCGACGAGGTCGCCGCCGGCGGCCGCAGCGGCCGCCGCGTCGGCCACCATCTCCTCCACCGTCCGCCCCACCAGCGGCACGCACACCAGCGTCATCTCCGCCTCCGGGCCCTGCACCTGCTATTCCCTGGGCTAGCTCCCTCGCGCGGTGTGCGTGGATGCGGATGCGGGCAGTCAGCAATGGCCGTGGCCAGGGGCGGTGGGGTTGGTGATCTGCTGACGGGGGGTGGGTGAGTGGGGTTGTGAAAGCTGGAGATGGGCGGAAGGTGAAGGAGGCTGGCCTGGGTTGGTGGCGGACTGGCGGCGGTAGGTTGAGTCCAGCGTTTGGTGGAATGTATTTTGGCGTTTAGGAAGGGAAGCGGCCGCGAGCAGCCGTTCCCGGCCATCATCGTCTTGTGAAAAAAATGACGTTCGGAAGAAAAGATGAGAAAAACAAAAAACTTAAAAGTGACGCCGGAAGAAAATAACGTGAAAAAAAATATGGGTGCGAAAAAATGAGGAAAAAACGAATGACGCGGGGAGAAAATTGTCGATTGGGAGTGCGAGAGAAGCGGAAATTTGACTTGATTTAGTGCTTGTATGGACACGGTGAAAAATTGTGCACGATTTACCCGAAGAAAAAATGGTGCACGATTGAACGTCCCTTGAAGCTCTGTTTTTAATCTCTATTTCTAAAATTAGTTAGTGGGAATATTTATTGGCACTGGTTCTGAAAATAAATTGTTCGCTTTGTTTTTAAGTAAACAGATGAACTTAAAGGACTTCTTTATATTTTTGTTTTATATAAGGTGTTTTATGTCAAAGTTTCTTATTGTTCTTAATATACACTACCTTCGTATCATGAAAGATACTTTAAATACTTATCATTTCATATATTTGTAATAAATTTTTAAATAAAAAGAATGGTTAAATATTACGAGAAAAGGATAGCAGCGATAAATATTTTGATACTTACTGCCACTAAGTGATACTTACGATAAATATTGGAGAATATTGGTATACAATGGCCAAAAGTACCTAACAGGCCAAACCCTGAAGGATGATGACATGGGCCAACTGAGCAACGTCCCAGCCAAAGGGGAGGCTGAGGGGCGCCAGGCCCACGGCGACGGTCGCAGCCAAAGGATAAACCACCTCTCCCTTTGGCAGTTGTTGTAAACAGCCTCCAGTTGTTGTAAACAGCCTCCAGCAGTGCATGTCACATGATGAGGACATGACACTCATGCATATGTCCATGAGTAATACATGAGGAGGAGGAGAAGGAGACCAACAAGGTTTTTCAAGTCAAGAAAAATGCCCGAGGCTAATCTAATTCGAGTCCCCCAAGGTAAATGTCTAAAGAAACTCAAATTTGAGTCCACCTCGGAGTACAAGAGCAGCCCGCAAGAAATTGGACGCTCAGGTCGCATACGGAGGCCGATTGCGACGTTCTTTATATGGACGGAAAGATAATTTCAAGGAGCTTCCAATGGCACCAGTCCCACCTCAAAATTCCTTCTCAGTCCTCAGGAATCATCGAAACAAATGGACGTTCAGAAACTGTCGGGTGTTGCACTGTCATCTTTTGGGTTGTTGGTCCGTGTATCGTGTTGGGGTCCATTATGGATGTGGGTAGGGGGTTATGCATGCCTCAACCTTCATATAATCAGTAGCTCCTGCCACATTAGGTTCTAGGTTTTGCTTAGATTATTCTGTCGAGAATATTTTCATCGTCATCGGTTTGTAGAACCCCAACTTTCGTGCTTAATCTTTCATCTGCAGTGTCACTTCATATTGAGAGTTGCGTTCTTTCGAGATCTTGCTTGTGTTCTTCGTTTCGTAGGCAGGGATTAGCCTTCTTGGTGAGGTCAACTGGGTTGTGACATGGTTGATAACCAGAGGAGTCGTGGTGCTAAGATTGCAGAGTTTAGGTTTGCTGACTTGAAGCCGGATCAGTGTGTTGCGCTTCACCCAAAACGAGTTACCCTTCACCTGACGGAAGATCGGGCCACCCTAGTTCCCATTAAGTGGTATCAGAGCATATGTCCATGAGTGGTGCATGGGGAGGAAAAGAAGGAGACCAACAAGGCTTTCCAAGTCAGGAAGAAAGCCTAAGGCTAATCCGATTCAAGTCCCCAAGGTGGAGGCCCAAAGAAACTCAAGTTCAAGTCCACCTCGGAGTCCAGTAGCACCCCGCAGTAAATTAGACGCTTAGGTCGCATACAGAGGCCGATTGCGACGTTCTTTATATGGATGGAAAGATAATTTCAAGGAGCTTCTAATGGAGCCAGTCCCATATTAAAATTTATTCTGAGTCCTTGGGAATCATCAAAACAAGTGGATATTCAGAATCTGCCAAGGTGCTGCACCGCCATCTTTTGGGCTGTTGGCCCGTGTATCGTGTTGGGTCCATTTGTCACACCCCAAAATTTGAAAATTTTGGGATCTAAATTTTTAACGTAATTAATACAATATTTTTCTCAATTTTCTAAAATTTTCCAAGCTTTGTTTAAATTTACAGGGAATTTATAGTAGAAAAAAAATATTTATGAATTATAAATAAATTACTTTGGATGCTGCATTCATGATGGCTTCATTGAGTTTTGTTTGTGTGTAGTTCAAATTAGAATTTGAATCTAGTTTAAATTCGAGTTTGAATCGCGGTGTTTTGAGCCCTAGAAAAGTTGTTTGGGAGCGAGTTCGGTTTTGCCCCCTAAACTCTCTCCCTTGGCCGCTTTCTCTCCCTCCTCTCTTATTCCAGCACGCGGCCCAGCTCCTCCCCTTCTCTCCGTTGAGGCCCAAGCCAACCCACTGTCCCGAGCCGGCCCATCACTCTCTCCGCCGGCCCAACCCCCCCTTCCTCCGCTCTTGGGCCTCTCTAGCCGAACGGGCCCAGCGCCCGCGTCCCCGCTTTCCCACCCCGTGGCCCATCTTGGTCAACCAGCTCCGCGCGCGGCCCACGACGCCCTCCCGTGTGAGAGCCCGACGCACTGCTGCCACAGTGCCCAGGACACCGCCGCCGCCCCCTTGGCGTTCGTGCCACCTCGGCGCACGAGCTCTCCCGCAACCACCCTCGGTCCCATATAAGCCGTCGACCCCTGCCGCTTCTCGACATCACCACCACCGCCGCTCTCTCCTCCTCGCCTCACGCAGTGCCGCCGCCTCCAGGAGCGCCGCCAGAAGCAGAGCACCGCCGCCGGCGCCATTGGCGCCGATTCGCCTCGCTCGCCGCACGCCGAGGGAAACCGCCGCCGCCATGAGGTTCCCCTCGATGAGACGGAGCTTCCTCCCCGCTTCTCCACGCTGTTTCCTCGTCGGAGCCCGCCGCCCACGCAAGCACCTCGTCGTCGGCCGTCTGCTCCGCCGCGGACGCGATTCCGGCCACCACCTTGCGTCCCCGCCGACGGTGAGCATCTCTACAGACTCCCCTCGCTCTCCTCTCCCTCCTATGCCAGCTAGCCGCCGTCCTAGACCCCCAGAACGCCGGCGAGCCGAGCACCAGAGCCGCCCGTCGGCCATGGCCGAGAGCTCCTGTACCCTTTTACAGGAAACCCCCTAAGGAAAAGTGTAACAAATAAATCTATTCTTGTGTCTTGCGCACCTATCAGAAAACCCCCTGGATAAATCTGTTTCTAGCAACCAGATCCAAGCTATGGACTTTTTCAGATCTAACCCTGCGCTCCGGTCTATTTGTCAGCACTGTTTACAGTGTGTTGCGAATCTTTCCTGCTAGCCCTTTTCGTCTAGGTTTAATTACAATTCAGTCCCTGCAGCCTTCTTTAACTCGTATCTTTCACGTTATAGATCCGTTTTAATCCGTTTTTGTTGCGTTAGCTTCACATCGACATAAACTACGATTTAGTACTGTTGTTTAACATATAATTTATTTTTGAAATTTATTTACTATCAATTTGATTAAAGGTTATTTCAATGCGTCTTTCTAATTAAAATATAATTAAGGTTTAAACTCGGTTTGCATGTTAAATATTAATTTGATTAATACTATTCAGTCACTTTTATAAATAAAATTTGACTAGGCTATATCTCGATTTTCATAAATACTATTAACATGATTAATGTTTATGACAACTTTCTAATCAAAAGCAACATAAAGTTAAACTCCGGCTTTTCATAAATAAATGTTAACTCGATTAATATCAACGTAAATGTGTTTCTATCATAATAATGATTAGTTCAACACGATTCGTAAAATTAATCGATTAGATGCTCTCACTTGTTTTATTTCAAAATAATGTTTAATTTGGTATAATTTTTACATAAACACTTATAAATAAAACTTGAGTAGCATTTACCTCGGTTTTACATATTCAAATGTAAATCTTTGAAATAACCATGACATATGATTTTGTTTAATTAAAATCAACCAAGCATATAGTTGTTGTTTAATAATACCAAACTTTCAAAAGCTGTATCTTTTCGACTGTAGCCTTGTTTCCAGCGATTCTTGCGCTCACGTGACCATCGAACCAAGCCCTACCCTTTAGCGCGCTCTTTTAAAGTCTTTCCTTTGATTGGTGTACTGTTCTTAGTTGTATCTTGTCTGTTTGCTTGTTTAGCTACATGTTGTGCTCGATGTTTGCTGCGACTAGAGAGAACACGCTGCGAGTGCGATCAAGGAGAAGAGTTTCAAGATCAAGAGTTGAAGACTATGAGCATAATTATACTGGATTTGAGGCAAGTTATAGCACGGACAATCCTTGCTACCTACTCACTTGTAATACATTATTTCATACATGCATGTGTCAAATATGATGTATCCTTTAAGGTTGTACCTAGTTTTTCATTATCCTATCCTTGTTTACCTTGGGTTTATTGCATATGGGTAGAACTTTGCTAGGCGCAGCTACTTTCACCTTTATTTAACTGTTAAACTTGTATTAATGGTCCACTTCAACTTTAACGTTAAAACTTGCTTTTTAGCAACATGGATTAGGGAGCTAGAGCATGTGCTGTGTGCTTTGTTCTAGTGTCTCCCTCTAAGGACCGGTTCTTAAAGCGGCAACCCAGGAGCCTGTCGCCACCGCTAGAACTATAATGGCTCTGGTCTTGGACAAGTAGCTTGTACGGCTCTAGCTTGATAGTGGTTACCGAGGGGCCAACGGCGTTGTGGGAGGCAAGGCACGGGGTGTTTTCCCGATTCCACCGAGGACGATAGCCCCGTCGGCTAGGTCTCGTTAGACCCAGTCCCGTGTTGGGAGTCTCAGCGATTGAGAACTCCGCACGTTGCGCATTGTTGGGTGGATACCCGCTCTCTGGACGCCATCGACCCCCTTACGGTGGACTCCGTAGGCGTACGTCGATCTCGGTGCCTAAGGACTCACCACCTTGTAGTACCCCAGCGGCTACTGTCTTGTTAGGGTGTCTTGTGAAAAGCCTCGTAGTGTCCCTATGCAGTCACACCTCGGAAGTGTCGATGTGCGTGATTGGGTGCAAAGTTCCTTTGAAGTTTTACGCGACTGGTGGGTAAAGGGCGAAACCTCTGCAGAGTGTAAATCTATCATGATAGCCTTGCTCAGGGTCACGGGCGGCCTGGATCCTTTTTTATTAGAAGATGATGTTTATTTATGCTTAATGTCACTTATACCTTATTAATTGGGTTTCAACCGGGTTTCATTCACTTGTAGTAACTTGGATAATGTTAAAACGAACCAACTAAAAGTGCTAATGCAGTTAAGCCGTGTCTAGCCTTTTTGAGCCTTCATACACCCGTGCTATACTTGCTAAGTAAGACAATTACTTACGCTTGCTATTATTCAACAAAATCCCGGACGGGTAACAGATGAAGTTTCTTGAGGATCTTCCGTACAACGGAGCTGTGGTCAACCAGTCGGTGTCCCTGTGGACTTGAGGCTCTACCTGTCGAGAGAGTTAGACTTCCGCTGTGTTTTAGGTAAACTCTGATGTAAACTATTTTTATTCGAGCATATGTACTTTGTTTTACCATATTTGTAAGCTGTATGTGTTCTGTGGACTTCCTGGGCACTCATACAGTAGCATTCGGATTTCTGTGTAAATCCGGGTGTGACAGATTGGTATCAGAGCTATGCTGACTGTTGGATCGCAGCTTAGTTAGAACGGTTGATCAAACTTTAGGAGACCACCATGATTGTCATATGCATCATCTAGTTACGCTTTTCCAAACCCAGGGATGTCAGTCTTGTGTGAATGTTGTCTATAGGTGCTTGAATATGTTGTCATTATGCCTATGCGAGATTTGGATCTTTGTAATGATTGTGTAGTTGGTATCCCTCTGTTTTCCCCGTATCTCCTTGTTTTTCTTGCTATCTTTTCCTCATGAATCAAGCGGAAAACATCAAGAAGGAGGCCAGAAGGCGATCATCGTAATAAAGAAACGAAGCAAAAGAAGATTTGGAGTAGAAGCTTTGCAACTCTATCAGCACAGAAGGTGAAGAAGCATGGTGATCCAACTCCAGAAGATCTCTGTTTTCAGAATCTTGTTGTTTCGTCTCCTCCTTGCTCCTATTCTTTGCGAATCTCGGGACGAGATTCAGTTTAAGGGGGGTAGTTTGTCACACCCCAAAATTTGAAAATTTTGGGATGTGAATTTTTAACGTAATTAATACAATATTTTTCTCAATTTTCTAAAATTTTCCAAGCTTTGTTTAAATTTACAGGGAATTTATAGTAGAAAAAAATATATTTATGAATTATAAATAAATTACTTTGGATGCTGCATTCATGCTGGCTTCATTGAGTTTTGTTTGTGTGTAGTTCAAATTAGAATTTGAATCTAGTTTAAATTCGAGTTTGAATCGCGGTGTTTTGCGCCCTAGAAAAGTTGTTTGGGAGCGAGTTCGGTTTTGCCCCCTAAACTCTCTCCCTTGGCCGCTTTCTCTCCCTCCTCTCTTATTCCAGCACGCGGCCCAGCTCCTCCCCTTCTCTCCGTTGAGGCCCAAGCCAACCCACTGTCCCGAGCCGGACCATCACTCTCTCAGCCGTCCCAACCCCCCTTCCTCCGCTCTTGGGCCTCTCTAGCAGAATGGGCCCAGCGCCCGCGTCCCTGCTTTCCCACCCCGTGGCCCATCTTGGTCCACCAGCTCCACGCGCGGCCCACGACGCCCTCCCCCGTGAGAGCCCGACGCACCGCTGCCACAGTGCCCAGGCCACCGCCGCCGCCCCCTTGGCGTTCGTGCCACCTCGGCGCACGAGCTCTCCCGCAACCACCCTCGGTCCCATATAAGCCGTCGACCCCTGCCGCTTCTCGACATCACCACCACCGCCGCTCTCTCCTCCTCGCCTCACGCAGTGCCGCCACCTCCAGGAGCGCCGCCAGGAGTAGAGCACCGCCGCCGGCGCCATTGGCGCCGATTCGCCTCGCTCGCCGCACGCCGAGGGAAACCGCTGCCGCCATGAGGTTCCCCTTGATGAGACGGAGCTTCCTCGCCGCTTCTCCATGCCGTTTCCTCGTTGGAGCCCGCCGCCCACGCAAGCACCTCGTCGCCGGCCGTCTGCTCCGCCGCGGACGCAATTCCGGCCGCCACCTTGCGTCCCCGCCGACGGTGAGCATCTCTACAGACTCCCCTCGCTCTTCTCTCCCTCCTACGCCAGCTAGCCGCCGTCCTAGACCCCCAGAACGCCGGCGAGCCGAGCACCAGAGCCGCCCGTCGGCCATGGCCGAGAGCTCCTGTACCCTTTTACAGGAAACCCCCTAAGGAAAAGTGTAACAAATAAATCTATTCTTGTGTCTTGCGCACCTATCAGAAAACCCCCTGGATAAATCTGTTTCTAGCAACCAGATCCAAGCTATGGACTTTTTCAGATCTAACCCTGCGCTCCGGTCTATTTGTCAGCACTGTTTACAGTGTGTTGCGAATCTTTCCTGCTAGCCCTTTTCGTCTAGGTTTAATTACAATTCAGTCCCTGCATCCTTCTTTAACTCGTATCTTTCACGTTATAGATCCGTTTTAATCCGTTTTTGTTGCGTTAGCTTCACATCGACATAAACTACGATTTAGTACTGTTGTTTAACATATAATTTATTTTTGAAATTTATTTACTATCAATTTGATTAAAGGTTATTTCAATGCGTCTTTCTAATTAAAATATAATTAAGGTTTAAACTCGGTTTGCATGTTAAATATTAATTTGATTAATACTATTCAGTCACTTTTATAAATAAAATTTGACTAGGCTATATCTCGATTTTCATAAATACTATTAACATGATTAATGTTTATGACAACTTTCTAATCAAAAGCAACATAAAGTTAAACTCCGGCTTTTCATAAATAAATGTTAACTCGATTAATATCAACGTAAATGTGTTTCTATCATAATAATGATTAGTTCAACACGATTCGTAAAATTAATCGATTAGATGCTCTCACTTGTTTTATTTCAAAATAATGTTTAATTTGGTATAATTTTTACATAAACACTTATAAATAAAACTTGAGTAGCATTTACCTCGGTTTTACATATTCAAATGTAAATCTTTGAAATAACCATGACATATGATTTTGTTTAATTAAAATCAACCAAGCATATAGTTGTTGTTTAATAATACCAAACTTTCAAAAGCTGTATCTTTTCGACCGTAGCCTTGTTTCCAGCGATTCTTGCGCTCACGTGACCATCGAACCAAGCCCTACCCTTTAGCGCGCTCTTTTAAAGTCTTTCCTTTGATTGGTGTACTGTTCTTAGTTGTATCTTGTCTGTTTGCTTGTTTAGCTACATGTTGTGCTCGATGTTTGCTGCGACTAGAGAGAACACGCTGCGAGTGCGATCAAGGAGAAGAGTTTCAAGATCAAGAGTTGAAGACTATGAGCATAATTATACTGGATTTGAGGCAAGTTATAGCACGGACAATCCTTGCTACCTACTCACTTGTAATACATTATTTCATACATGCATGTGTCAAATATGATGTATCCTTTAAGGTTGTACCTAGTTTTTCATTATCCTATCCTTGTTTACCTTGGGTTTATTGCATATGGGTAGAACTTTGCTAGGCGCAGCTACTGTCACATTTATTTAGCTGTTAAACTTGTATTAATGGTCCACTTCAACTTTAACGTTAAAACTTGCTTTTTAGCAACATGGATTAGGGAGCTAGAGCATGTGCTGTGTGCTTTGTTCTAGTGTCTCCCTCTAAGGACCGGTTCTTAAAGCGGCAACCCAGGAGCCTGTCGCCACCGCTAGAACTATAATGGCTCTGGTCTTGGACAAGTAGCTTGTACGGCTCTAGCTTGATAGTGGTTACCGAGGGGCCAACGACGTTGTGGGAGGCAAGGCACGGGGTGTTTTCCCGATTCCACCGAGGACGGTAGCCCCATCGGCTAGGTCTCGTTAGACCCAGTCCCGTGTTGGGAGTCTCAGCGATTGAGAACTCCGCGCGTTGCGCATTGTTGGGTGGATACCCGCGCTCTGGACGCCATCGACCCCCTTACGGTGGACTCCGTAGGCGTACGTCAATCTCGGTGCCTAAGGACTCACCACCTTGTAGTACCCCAGCAGCTACTATCTTGTTAGGGTGTCTTGTGAAAAGCCTCGTAGCGTCCCTATGCAGTCACACCTCGGAAGTGTCGATGTGCGTGATTGGGTGCAAAGTTCCTTTGAACTTTTACGCGACTGGTGGGTAAAGGGCGAAACCTCTGCAGAGTGTAAATCTATCATGATAGCCTTGCTCAGGGTCACGGGCAACCTGGATCCTTTTTTATTAGAAGATGATGTTTATTTATGCTTAATGTCACTTATACCTTATTAATTGGGTTTCAACCGGGTTTCATTCACTTGTAGTAACTTGGATAATGTTAAAACGAACCAACTAAAAGTGCTAATACAGTTAAGCCGTGTCTAGCCTTTTTGAGCCTTCATACACCCATGCTATACTTGCTAGGTAAGACAATTACTTACGCTTGCTATTATTCAACAAAATCCCGGACGGGTAACAGATGAAGTTTCTTGAGGATCTTTAGTACTACGGAGTTGTGGTCAACCAGTCGGTGTCCCTGTGGACTTGAGGCTCTACCTATCGAGAGAGTTAGACTTCCGCTATGTTTTAGGTAAACTCTGATGTAAACTGTCACACCCGGTTTTAAAGGCAAAACCAGGTGCATCTCATATGTGCGCCAGGATCAGTTTACACACATATGGTAGACGTCACAAGTGAATATTCATAACCATGCATAACGAAAGAGTATTAAAGGGTACTTATTACAACCTCAGAGTTGACACAAAGGTCATAGCGGAAGACTTGAATAAACGATCATCTAACGAAGCAAGAGTGACTCCAACTCCACAGGCAATTGACTGGGGGAGACTCGCCTAGAACTCCTCAAAACCAGTAGTGATATCCTCAAAATTCTCCCAATCTGAGCAGCAATCCGGTTGTAGTAGATGCAATAAAGGAAAGAAAGAAAAGCAACAAGTATGAGCACATAACGTACTCAGCAAATGTAATATGACATACAAGGCTGAGGCAAAAAGGTTGGCTGACCATACTGCAGTAAGCACTTTTAGTTGGTCAAGTTTTATTAAGCAACTATTTACTAGCAAATGAAAGTATATACCACCCACAAATTAATGAATGTCAATTTCCCAACATATTCAAGTAACCACGATTTGAATCATGTTCAAGTACGATTATCATGTAAGGGTCCAAGCCGCTCTTGACCGTGAGCACGGCTGTTATAACAGTTTTACACTCTGCAGAGGTTGTACACTTTCACCATAAGCCGCGTAAAAGTTCAAAAGAACTTTAAACCCAACCATGCCGAGGGGGCCAATCCTCCTAAATCACACTACCGAGGTGTGACCGCATAGGGACGCTACGAGGCCTTTACAAAGATTCCTTAGTAAATAGTAACCCGCTAAGGTTTCCGGTTCAGAAGCAAAGTATAACCCTCCCTAATGAGGTCTGTCTCTTACCAAAGCCCACAGCTCAAGAGGACCGAGCTATACCCCGTCAACCGCCGCGCCTCTTGCCCCTTTCGGGTAAGGTTACCATCCACTAAAGTCTCTAATTAGTCAGCCAAGACCAGAGCCATATGGTACTTATGGTTGCACTGTTTTCCTGGGTGGTTCTCCATGTTCCAATTAAAAAGATATGATCTTGCCAATTAATTCTTTAAAAGAGTATATGGAACATAGAGTAGGGGTTCATTAACCAATCCCAGTTGAGCAAACTAAGCATCATCTACCATCAAAATTAATTAAGTAACCCAGTTTGAGGGACAGGGAAAATATAGTGGCTAGGTAAATCCTTAAATAGGAACCCATCAAATTAAGACACACGCAGGGGTGGTGAAATTAATAATTATTAGGACATTTGCATGACATAATACACTTGCCTTTCTCCAAAGTATAGCTGCTCAGATTCTCTTCGAAGTCTTCTTCATTTGAACAACGTTCCGTCTACTCGAAGCAATCATCAAGCACAAGAAGAAGCTAAACAAGCAAACAAACAATACACAACTAAGAACAATACACCAATCAAAAGAAAAGCTTTAAAAGAGCGTACTAACGGATAGGGCTCGATGCTAAGGTCACGTGAGCGCAAGAATCGCTGAAAACGGGGCAACGGTTGAAAAGATACAACCACCGGGAATTGATACTCTCAACTAATTGCTTAATTAATTTTAATTAGATAAATCGATAATTAAATATTAATTCAGTTCATTCAATCATATTTGGATTTATAAACCAAGTAAACTTAATCACATTTTATTTATAATTGTTTATGTATAAATTATACCAATTTAAATATTGATTTGAAGTAAAACATGTGAGAGCAAGTATCGAATAACTTTATATTTCGAGTTGAACTAGTCATATTATCATTAAAACATATTTTTATTGATATTAATCAGATTAATATTTATTTTATAAAATCGAAGTTAAATTCTAATTTGCTTTTAAATTAGAAAAGCTAGTTATCATAAAACATTAATCATATTAATATTATTTATGAAACCAAAATATTTGTAACCTAACAACTTTTATTTATATAACTCACTGAATAATATTAATCAAATTCATAGTTGACATAAAAACCGGGTTAAACCTTAATTATATTTCAATTTAGAAAGACACATTTAAATAGCCTTTAATTAAATTAATGTTAAATAAAATTCAGAAATATTTTTCATGGTAAACAATAGTACTAACACGTGGTTTAAGTTGATACGAAGCTAACACAACAAGAACAGATTAAAACGGAGTTAAAACGCAAAAGATATGGCTTTTCTAAGGTTCAGGGACTTGCTGGCAAAGTTTTAAAAGTTCCAGGAGCTAAAATAAAAGAAAAAGGACCTAATTGTAATTATTTTCGAATAAAATTGGACTGCGGGTTGATTTTAGAAAAACTCAGGGTCTCTTATGCAAAATTGGCACGGTTGACCGGTAACTACTAGTTTGACTCGGGGCTGGATTAACTGTGGGCCGTTGGATTGCGATCGAGTGGCTGGAAACAGATCGGCCGAGGGGAAAGAACGTCGGCGACGAAGGTCGTGGCGGCGCCGCCAGCAAACACGGCGGAGCTTCACTGGCGTAAATCGAACAGGGGCTACGGTCCACCAAATCGAGCGCGGCTTGACCGGGAAGAAAGAGGAGGTCAAGGCGAATTTACTGGAGGGGTTCTCGACGACCGAGAAGGGACGACGGTGGCCGGCGACGAGCAACGGCGGCGGCAGACCTCGGCCATACCCGCAACAGGAACACCAGGGGCCAAAACTCGACGAGAAGCAGCGGATTCGACACACGATGACGAGGGGACGCTCCTGGCGGTCTTGGTTTCTCACCCCGAGGAGCGACGACGGCGAATCGTCGGCCATGGCGGCCGGCGAAACTGTTGAAACGGCGGCGAGTGAGCTCAGCACGGAGCGGGGCCAATCTCGGATCAAGAACACGATGGGAAGCTTCAACGCATCAAGACGAACCTCGTGGTGTTGCTCCGGTCGAAGAAAAGGTGGTGCAGCGACGGATCAACGACGACTAGCGGCGGCCGGCGGAAAAATCGGCGGCGCGGGCGGCTCAAGGTTGCAATGCTCGGTTGGTTTTAGATGGGAAAGATTGCGGCGGGTGCGCGCCTTAAATAGGCCGGCACCTGGGCTTGAGCAGTCGTGCGGCGGCGGGAGTCTGAGGCGGGGGCGATCGGGACTCGGCGGGGAGTCCTGTTCGGATGGGGAAGAACGAGCTGACAGGAGGGACCCACACGCCAGTGAGAGCGAGAGAGAGACGGCGGGGAACAATGGGATGGCCGGTGCTGGGCCGAATGTGGAGCAGGCCGAGGAGAAAAGGAATGGGCCGGCTCGGGTGAAGAAGCAGGCCGAGTTGAATAGCTGAGGGGGCAAAGGTGGACTTGGCCGAGAGTTGAAGGGCCGAAAACGAACTCTAACAATTTTAACTTTTCTAAAACTCAAACAAAAGCAAATCAAATTCGAATTTAAACAGAATTTAAATTCCAACTTGATTTACTAGCAACCAAAAATATGTGCAACAGCATGAATGCAACAAAAACTTATTTTGACTAAAATAATTATTTAATGTGATATTTAAATTGATAAAAGGCTAGAAATTCCAATTAATTCCTAGAAAATTTATTTAAGCCTTAATAAATCCTAGAAAAATTCAAAGGGTTGCTACAATTTAAATGTGATGAATTTTAGGGTGTTACAAACCTACCCCCCTTAAAGAGAATCTCGTCCTCGAGATTCGGACGGATTAGAGAAAATCTGAGGGATCTCTGCCATCAACTCATCCTCTATTTCCCAAGTTACCTCACTTTCCGCATGGT
The DNA here is from genome assembly GCA_033239725.1 of Echinochloa phyllopogon. NCBI lineage: Eukaryota > Viridiplantae > Streptophyta > Magnoliopsida > Poales > Poaceae > Echinochloa > Echinochloa phyllopogon. The sequence goes on along the minus strand of BTCW01000014.1, from coordinate 28,869,289 downwards.
GACTCCACTGAACTTTACACATCTTAATCACCTTGCTCCTAGTAACTCTTTTCAACGGTTTCCAAAATCTTAGCTGGATATTTCTTATAAGTCAGATCATCTTGTACTTTCAACTCATCCAAGGGTAATTCTTCCTCAGGAACTCAAAGACACTTTTTCAACTGAGAGATATGGAACACATCATGCACATCAGACAGTTTGGCTGGCAACTTCCAATTGATAAGCAACCTCACCTTTTATATCAACAATCTTAAAAAGGTCCAATGAAACAAGGGGATAATTTTCCTTTCACCTTAAACCTTCTCAAGCCTCGAATAGGAGATACTTTTAGGTACTCATAATCACCTACTTCGAATGTTAACTCTCTCATTCTTGTATCTATATAGCTCTTCTGCCTGGACTGAGCCGTTCTTAAATTCTCTCTGATAATCTGAACCTATCTTTCTGCTTCCTGCAGCACCTCTGGACCAACAACTAACTTTCACCAGTTTCACTCCAATACAATGGTATCCTGCACTTTCTACCATAAAGTGATTCGAACAGGGCCATCTTTAGACTTGCATGATAACTGTTGTTATATGAGAACTCTGCATATGAAAGACTCTTGTTCCAACTAACTCCATGCTTCAAAGCACAAGCTCTCAGCATATCCTCCAAAATCTGATTAATCCACTCTGTCTGACCATCTGTCTAAGAATGATATGCAGAACTGAAATTCCACTTTGTATCCATAGACTCATGCAACTTCTGCCAGAATCTAGATGTAAACTAAGTACCTCTATCAGACACTATCTTTTAGGTACACCATGGAGACAGACAATTCGGGACATGTATAACTCTGCTAACTTAGCACTGGTATAAGTAGTGTGAACGGGTATAAAGTGAGCTACCTTAGTTAATCTGTCCACAATAACCCATATAGAGTCATATCCTTCTCGTGTACGGGGTAAACCAACAATGAAATCCATACCAATTTCTTCCCACTTCCATTCAGGCACCTTGAGTGGTTCAAGCAAACCGGCTGGTATCTGGTGTTTAGCCTTAACTCTCTGACAAACATCGCACAATGCCACACGGGCAGCCACATCCCTTTTTAGTCCATACCACCAATGCCTTTGCTTCAGATCCTGGTACATCTTGGTGCTTCTAGGGTGAATAGAATATGCGGACTCATGAGCTTCCCTCAATATCTACTCTCTGAGAGACTCAATATCCGGCACACATATCCTCTTTCTAAACCAGATTGTACCTTAATCATCTTTGGTGAAATCGGGAGCTTTCCCTGCTAACATGGTTTCCGTGATTTCCTTTATCTTCTCATCAATAAGCTGACCTTTCCGAATTTCCTGTTCCAGTGTAGACTCAACTTCCATTGTCACACCTTCTGTTTGATTCAGGATTCCCAAGTTCAGCTTTTCCATCTATGTAATCAACTCAGCTGGTAACTGGCGACCAAACATTGCATTTACTTGTGACTTCCTACTCAACGCATCAGCAACCAAATTAGCCTTGCCAGGATGATAGTTGATCCGAGATCATAATCCTTGATCAACTCCAACCATCCACTCTGCCTCAAATTCGGATCCTTCTGAGTAAATATGTACTTCAAGCTTTTGTGATCAGTATACAGCTCACATCTGTTACCTAGAATATAGTGCCTCCAGATTTTCAAGGCATGGACAACAGCTGCAAGTTCCAGATCATGAGTAGGATAGTTTAGCTCGTGTTTCCTCAACTGCCTTGATGCATAGGCTATAACTCTACCTTCCCTCATGAGTACACATCCAAGACCTCTACGAGAAGCATCACAATATATATCAAAATTCTTGTGAATATCTGGCATAGCAAGCACTAGGGCTGTAGTCAACTTCCTTCTCAGCTCTTCAAAGCTGGCCTGACCCTCTTCTAACCAAACAAACTCCTTGCCCTTCTCTAATAGCGAAGTAAGAGGTTTCGCTATTTTAGAAAAGCCTTCACTGAATCTCCTGTAATATCCAGCCAATCTCAGAAAGCTTCTGATCTTAGAGTCTGTGGTAGGAGGTTTCCAATCCAATACATCCTTGACTTTACCGGGATCCACTGCAATTCCTCCATCAGTAACAACATGACCAAGAAAAGACACTTGATTCAACCAAAACTCACATTTACTAAACTTGACCTACAACTGGTTCTCTCTAAGAGTTTGCAACACCAACCTCAAATGTTCTTCGTTTTCTTCCTCATCCTTCGAGTGAACCAGAATATCATCAATAAACATTACCACAACTTTAACCAAGTACTCCATGAACACCTTATTCATCAGGTACATAAAGTAGGCGGGTGCATTTGTCAATCCAAACGACATCACAGTAAAGTCATACAACCCATATCTGGTGGTGAATGCTGTTTTAGGAATATCGGAACGCTTGATCCTTAAGTGATGGTAGCCAGATCTCAAGTCAATCTTGGAGAAAATCTTAGCTCCTTTCAACTGGTCAAATAAGTCTTCAACTCCGGGTAATGGATACTTATTCTTGATGGTTACCTCATTCAATGATTGATAACCCACACACATCCTCAAAGTACCACAAATTTACAGGTGCTCCCCAGGATGACGAACTATGACGACTGTAACCTTTATCCAACAATTTCTTAAGTTGTTTTCTTAAGTTCTTCTAGTCCATTAACATCCATTCTATCGGGTCTTTTAGAAGTAGGAGCAGTACCAGGTAAAATCTCGATAATAACTCAATGTCTCAGTCGGGTGGCATACCAGGCAAATCATCTGGGAAGACATCCGGAAACTCACAAACAACTCTAATATCCTCCAAAGTAACTCCAGTAACTTTATTCAATGTACCATCTGTAGCTGTCGGCACGGTAGTAGTAAACTCAACCTTCTCTCCACGAGGACTCTTCAACAGCACTGATCTCTTGGCACACTGAATTGTTGTATTAAAAGCAGCTAACCATCCCATTCCAAGTATTCCCTCAGAATTCAGAACTATCAAATCAGCAGGAAAATCTACCCTAACTATTTTCAGATTAACTCGGGGACAGATAAAAGTTGATGTAGAACGAGTTGCTAATGACTGGAAAATCGAATTCTGAAACAGGTTCTGTCCGTCCTAATTAAACAGTTGTACCTCTCATTCTGTGTATCCACAAATCATGATCTTTTGTCTGAACGTAGAGTATAAAATTCTGAAACCAACCCAACTTGAATCACCTCAATCGGAATTTTGTAGCTCGAGGTATAAAATAAACAAGACAGCTGTGTCAGGACCACGTGACAGATTCTGGTTACTCCAATAAATCCATTATATCTCTCTGCCAGAATCTCCAAAAATCACGAAAAATTCCCAGAACCTAGGATATCAAGTCATTAATCCAACCCAACTGGATTTATGTCAATCGGAGTTCCAAAGCTCCAGAAACAATTCGGACAGTACCAGGATATCATGCGGCAGCGAGAACAGATTGTTGCATAACATGATTTAGATGGGGGATACAATTATATGGATAAAGTGATGGTTAAGGACTAAGATCAGAGATTAAGATAACCCAAAACTAACTAAATTTGTTTATTTAATATTTACTCAATTGTGGTCATCACTCCACAATTAAGTTCAATCATTACAAAGATCCAATTCACACACTTAGCACTAAACAAACACGAAGCATTCACTCCTAACCAAGAGCTAAGCATCGAATCGATCTAAACGTTTATTAAGATTGGATGGATAGATTCTAAAATCCTAATTATAGAGGGTAAGAATAATCTCTATTCAGATCACAGAAAGGTTGAGTAGAATATAAACAAGTAGCAAGGATGAGGGAGTAAATTAAGCAATCAAGGAGGAGACAAATTATCAATGGGTAGGGATATAACAGAATAAGATCAAGGGTATTTAGAACAAGGTTATTTAAGCAAAATAATCCTTAGAGAATGACCATTGCTATCTAGGCTTGCGTCCTACAGTCAACATAGCTCTGATACCACTTCTGTCACACCCGGTTTTAAAGGCAAAACCAGGTGCATCTCATATGTGCGCCAGGATCAGTTTACACACATATGGTAGACGTCACAAGTGAATATTCATAACCATGCATAACGAAAGAGTATTAAAGGGTACTTATTACAACCTCAGAGTTGACACAAAGGTCATAGCGGAAGACTTGAATAAACGATCATCTAACGAAGCAAGAGTGACTCCAACTCCACAGGCAATTGACTGGGGGAGACTCGCCTAGAACTCCTCAAAACCAGTAGTGATATCCTCAAAATTCTCCCAATCTGAGCAGCAATCCGGTTGTAGTAGATGCAATAAAGGAAAGAAAGAAAAGCAACAAGTATGAGCACATAACGTACTCAGCAAATGTAATATGACATACAAGGCTGAGGCAAAAAGGTTGGCTGACCATACTGCAGTAAGCACTTTTAGTTGGTCAAGTTTTATTAAGCAACTATTTACTAGCAAATGAAAGTATATACCACCCACAAATTAATGAATGTCAATTTCCCAACATATTCAAGTAACCACGATTTGAATCATGTTCAAGTACGATTATCATGTAAGGGTCCAAGCCGCTCTTGACCGTGAGCACGGCTGTTATAACAGTTTTACACTCTGCAGAGGTTGTACACTTTCACCATAAGCCGCGTAAAAGTTCAAAAGAACTTTAAACCCAACCATGCCGAGGGGGCCAATCCTCCTAAATCACACTACCGAGGTGTGACCGCATAGGGACGCTACGAGGCCTTTACAAAGATTCCTTAGTAAATAGTAACCCGCTAAGGTTTCCGGTTCAGAAGCAAAGTATAACCCTCCCTAATGAGGTCTGTCTCTTACCAAAGCCCACAGCTCAAGAGGACCGAGCTATACCCCGTCAACCGCCGCGCCTCTTGCCCCTTTCGGGTAAGGTTACCATCCACTAAAGTCTCTAATTAGTCAGCCAAGACCAGAGCCATATGGTACTTATGGTTGCACTGTTTTCCTGGGTGGTTCTCCATGTTCCAATTAAAAAGATATGATCTTGCCAATTAATTCTTTAAAAGAGTATATGGAACATAGAGTAGGGGTTCATTAACCAATCCCAGTTGAGCAAACTAAGCATCATCTACCATCAAAATTAATTAAGTAACCCAGTTTGAGGGACAGGGAAAATATAGTGGCTAGGTAAATCCTTAAATAGGAACCCATCAAATTAAGACACACGCAGGGGTGGTGAAATTAATAATTATTAGGACATTTGCATGACATAATACACTTGCCTTTCTCCAAAGTATAGCTGCTCAGATTCTCTTCGAAGTCTTCTTCATTTGAACAACGTTCCGTCTACTCGAAGCAATCATCAAGCACAAGAAGAAGCTAAACAAGCAAACAAACAATACACAACTAAGAACAATACACCAATCAAAAGAAAAGCTTTAAAAGAGCGTACTAACGGATAGGGCTCGATGCTAAGGTCACGTGAGCGCAAGAATCGCTGAAAACGGGGCAACGGTTGAAAAGATACAACCACCGGGAATTGATACTCTCAACTAATTGCTTAATTAATTTTAATTAGATAAATCGATAATTAAATATTAATTCAGTTCATTCAATCATATTTGGATTTATAAAACCAAGTAAACTTAATCACATTTTATTTATAATTGTTTATGTATAAATTATACCAATTTAAATATTGATTTGAAGTAAAACATGTGAGAGCAAGTATCGAATAACTTTATATTTCGAGTTGAACTAGTCATATTATCATTAAAACATATTTTTATTGATATTAATCAGATTAATATTTATTTTATAAAATCGAAGTTAAATTCTAATTTGCTTTTAAATTAGAAAAGCTAGTTATCATAAAACATTAATCATATTAATATTATTTATGAAACCAAAATATTTGTAACCTAACAACTTTTATTTATAAAACTCACTGAATAATATTAATCAAATTCATAGTTGACATAAAAACCGGGTTAAACCTTAATTATATTTCAATTTAGAAAGACACATTTAAATAGCCTTTAATTAAATTAATGTTAAATAAAATTCAGAAATATTTTTCATGGTAAACAATAGTACTAACACGTGGTTTAAGTTGATACGAAGCTAACACAACAAGAACGGATTAAAACGGAGTTAAAACGCAAAAGATATGGCTTTTCTAATGTTCAGGGACTTGCTGGCAAAGTTTTAAAAGTTCCAGGGGCTAAAATAAAAGAAAAAGGACCTAATTGTAATTATTTTCGAATAAAATTGGACTGCGGGTTGATTTTAGAAAAACTCAGGGTTTCTTATGCAAAATTGGCACGGTTGACCGGTAACTACTAGTTTGACTCGGGGCTGGATTAACTGTGGGCCGTTGGATTGCGATCGAGTGGCTGGAAACAGATCGGCCGAGGGGAAAGAACGTCGGCGACGAAGGTCGCGGCGGCGCCGCCAGCAAACACGGCGGAGCTTCGCCAGCGTAAATCGAACAGGGGTTACGGTCCACCAAATCGAGCGCGGCTTGACCGGGAAGAAAGAGGAGGTCAAGGCGAACTTACTGGAGGGGTTCTCGACGACCGAGAAGGGACGACGGTGGCCGGCGACGAGCAACGGCGGCGGCGGACCTCGGCCATACCCGCAACAGGAACACCAGGGGCCAAAACTCGACGAGAAGCAGCGGATTCGACACACGATGACGAGGGGACACTCCTGGCGGTCTTGGTTTTTCTCACCCCGAGCAGCGACGACGGCGAATCGTCGGCCATGGCGGCCGGCGAAACTGTTGAAACGGCGGCGAGTGAGCTCAGCACGGAGCGGGGCCAATCTCGGATCAAGAACACGATGGGAAGCTTCAACGCATCAAGACGAACCTCGTGGAGTTGCTCCGGTCGAAGAAAAGGCGGTGCAGCGACGGATCAACGACGACGAGCGGCGGCCGGCGGAAAAATCGGCGGCGCGGGCGGCTCAAGGTTGCAATGCTCGGTTGGTTTTAGATGGGAAAGATTGCGGCGGGTGTGCGCCTTAAATAGGTCGGCACCTGGGCTTGAGCAGTCGTGCGGCGGTGGGAGTCTGAGGCGGGGGCGATCGGGACTCGGCGGGGAGTCCTGTTCGGATGGGGAAGAACGAGCTGACAGGAGGGACCCACACGCCAGTGAGAGCGAGAGAGAGACGGCGGGGAACAATGGGATGGCCGGTGCTGGGCCAAATGTGGAGCAGGCCGAGGAGAAAAGGAATGGGCCGGCTCGGGTGAAGAAGCAGGCCGAGTTGAATAGCTGAGGGGGCAAAGGTGGACTTGGCCGAGAGTTGAAGGGCCGAAAACGAACTCTAACAATTTTAACTTTTCTAAAACTCAAACAAAAGCAAATCAAATTCTAATTTAAACAGAATTTAAATTCCAACTTGATTTACTAGCAACCAAAAATATGTGCAACAGCATGAATGCAACAAAAACTTATTTTGACTAAAATAATTATTTAATGTGATATTTAAATTGATAAAAAGGCTAGAAATTCCAATTAATTCCTAGAAAATTTATTTAAGCCTTAATAAATCCTAGAAAAATTCAAAGGGTTGCTACAATTTAAATGTGATGAATTTTAGGGTGTTACATAAACTATTTTCATTCGAGCATATGTACTTTGTTTTACCATATTTGTAAGCTGTATGTGTTCTGTGGACTTCCTGGGCACACATACAGTAGCATTCGGATTTCTGTGTAAATCCGGGTGTGACACCATTATGGACGTGGGTAGGGAGTTATGCACTCCCCAACCCTCATATGATTAGTAGCCACCACCACATTAGGGTTTTGGGTTTTGCTTAGACTATTCTGTCGAGAACAGTTTCGCCGTCATCGGTTTGTAGAACCCCAACTTTCGTGCTTAATCTTCCATCTACAGTGTCACTTCATATTGTGAGCTGCGTTCTTTCAAGTTCTAGCTTGTGTTCTTCGTTTCGTTGATAGGGATTAGCCTTCTTGGCGAGGTCAACCGGGTTGTGACACGGTTGATAACCAGAGGAGTCATGGTGCTAAGATTGTAGGATTCAGGTTTGCTGACTTGAAGACGGATTGATGTGTTGGGCTCCTCCCAAAACGAGTTACCCTTCACCTGACGGAAGATCGTGCCACCCTAGTTCCCATGAAGTGGTATTCAGAGACAGGTTTACCGTCAGGTTCGCATTAGTTGTATCCCTTCAGTGTTCAGTTTGTTCCATTGTCCTAAAACTTCAGAAAATTGCCCCACAAAGATATTTGTTCATTGTGTTTCCGCTGTCCTATAACCCTTTGTGCCTTGCAATTTTTCTTTTCAGAATGATTTTCTGAATTTTAGTCCCTCATTGTGTCGTTGTGTTCTTCGTGTCTAGGTGTCGTTATTGGTCTTTAGTGTCAAGTCTGCTAGTGGAGCATGAGGATTGTTTCCCGTAAAGATTTTTGCTAGCAACCATATTTGTTGTTGGTGTTGTTACACTAGCAAAAAGTGCCTTGAGTTGTGCCAAAGATTAAGTCATTGTAATCATTATTTTACGGAACTCTATGGTATATAAAAAAAGAATAGAAAGAGGCAAATGTGCTGAAAAAAGCCACATCATTAAAAAAATAAAGAAGGAAAAGGAAATATAAAAGAAAAAATTCAGAAGTGCTTGCATCCATTGTGTTCCTGTGCATAGTTGTATTGTTACTTTCTTGAACTAGGTCTAAGATGAGTTTAGGCCGGCGGCATAGACTAGCTTGGGACTAATTTTCAGTTTTGCAATTTCTAAATTGAATTACTACTGATCCTTGCTACCATATATTTTCCTCCCAAGATCCACATGCATACTTCAGATCAGTACAACGAAGGACCATTGCAATCTTAGTACTGCTTCCTCACAGGTATCACGAACCAGCCACCGGTTGTACTATCCACCGTTTTGCTTTAGTAAGAACACTTGTAAGAATTTGGTAAAGCATGTGAGAGCGTGTTTCCACTGACACACATATAGTAGTTGATAGGGATAACCTTTTTGTGTTTTCTCTTGTCTAAATACTAACAATTGTAGGGAACAATGAGATTGTTTGAGAAGTACTATGTTCTTAAATGGAGAAAGCGGAGCAAAATCAATTCAACAATTTATTCCATATTTTCTTTGTTGTGATGGAGAGACGTTGCCGAGTCATCATTCATGGTGAAAGTTGCAACAACCTTGCGAGCTTAGAGCTGGTTGAGAAGCTTGACTTGACTATAAAGCCACATCCACATCCATAATACATGTAATGGGTAAATTCTTATGATAAGATAAATGTCACTAAAATTGCACATATTGAATTTAGCATTGGGTCTTATAAGAATAATGCTAATTTTGACATAGTACCTATGCAAGCATGTCATTTGTTGCTAGGCATGCCTTGGATTAATATAAATAATGTGGTACACAAAAATTTTGGTAATAAATATTCCGTCAAGTACAACGGTAGAAAATTTACACTTGTACCTTTGACTACTGCTGAAATTTTAGAAATTGATCTCCAAAAGGTGAAGACAAGAAAAAATGAACCTCGTAGCTTTCCGTAGGTATCTTTCAAGTTTGGGGGTGCAATACAATGTAGCTACACTCTATCACCCCCAAACTAGTGGTCAAGCAGAAACATCAAACAAACAGATCAAGAACATTCTGTAGAAGATCATAAATGAAATGGGTATGCAATGAAAGGATAAACTTCCATATGCACTTTGGGCATACCGTACAGCCTACAAAACACCCATTGGGATGACCCCATATCAACTGGTCTATGGCAAGACCTGCCACCTACCGGTAGAAATGGAATTCAAAGCTCATTGAGCTATTAGGAAGTGGGGTATGGACCTCCCAGCAGCTGGCCTTAGACGGCGAATTCAGCTGGCTGAGCTAGACGAATTGAGAGACTTCGAGACTTCATATCACTCGATCCTTGGGCGAGTACATCAAGTTTGAGGTGGCAGACTTCGAGACTTCATATCACTCGATCCTTGGGCGACCAGCCCTCGCCAAATTTATGGCGATTCCGCATTACGTATACTTGGTTCTCAAGATGCCTGCTCCTAAAGGAGTACTTTCCCTAAAGGGAGACTTAAAGATCTCGTACGATTGCGACGTTGAAGTAGTAGAATTCGCAGCCACCTCACAAGTCCCTACCCAGATGCTGGAAGTACTCGCCTTGGCCAAGAAGTCGAAGGAAGACGACTTAGAAGTGCCCAGCAAGAAGTCGACAAGTACCAGCTTCAAGCCCTCCGAAGAAGTGCAGCTCAAAACTGTAGATCTTGGGATGGGTGATCCGTCCAAAACTACCCTTATAGGGGCAGATTTAGACTGTAAATAGGAAGACGCGCTCGTCAAGTTCCTCCATGATAATAAAGATATATTTGCTTGGAAACCATCTGATATGCCTGGTGTTCCTAGGGAACTTGTCGAGCACAAATTAAACGTTGACAAGAACGCAAAACCCAAAAAACAGCACCTCCGACGATTTGCACAAGACAGACGTGAGGCAATCAAAGACGAACTCGCCAAACTACTCGCCGCAGGCTTCATCAAAGAAGTCTTCCATCCCGAGTGGTTAGCCAATCCAGTGTTAGTTCGGAAGAAGAACAACAACGAGTGGCGGATGTGTGTCAACTACACAGATTTGAACAAGCACTGTCCAAAAGACCCCATGGGACTCCCACGTATTGACCAAGTCGTGGACTCCACCGCGGGATGCGCACTGCTCTGTTTTCTGGACTGCTACTCAGGATACCATCAGATAGCGCCAAAGAAAGAAGATCAGATCAAGACATCCTTCATCACCCCTTTCGGTGCTTACTGCTATACAACTATGTCTTTTGGACTGAAGAACGCAGGCGCCACATATCAACGAGCCATACAAACGTGTCTATCCAAACAAATCAAGCACAATGTAGAGGCATATGTTGATGATGTGGTCGTCAAAACAAGGCAGCCAGAACATCTCATCAATGATCTACAAGAGACCTTCGACAACCTTAGAACATTCTGTTGGAAACTTAACCCAACCAAATGTGTCTTCGGTGTTCCGTCAGGGAAACTTTTGGATTTCATGGTCAGCAACAGGGGCATCGAAGCCAATTCGGCAAAGATCTCGGCAATCCTTACAATGGAAGCACCAAAGAATATAAAAGATGTCCAGAAGCTGACAAGATGCATCGCGGCCTTAAACAGGTTCATCTCAAGACTTGTGGAAAAGGGTCTCCCTTTCTTCAAACTGCTTATAAAGCAGGATAAATTCTCGTGGACGAATGATGCACATATGACATTCGAAGAACTCAAAACGTACTTATCTACTCCGCCAGTACTTACAACACCTATGAAGGGTGATCATCTCTACTTATACATTGCAGCTACAACCCATGTGGTCAGTACTGTAATGGTAGTCGAAAGACAAGAGGACGGCCATGTATTCCTAGTACAGAGGCCAATTTACTACATCAGCGAAGTACTCTCCGAATCCAAGATTCGTTATCCGCAAGTCCAAAGATTACTCTACGCTATCTTCATCACATCACGGAAGTTACGATATTATTTCCAAGCTCTCCACATCACAGTCGTAACTAAATTCCCACTAGGCAAAATCCTCAATAATCCAGACGCAACAGGTCGCATCTGGAAATGGAAGGCTGAAATTGGAGCGTACCACCTTGACTTCACATCTCAAACAGCTATCAAGTCCCAGGCTCTTGCTGATTTCACAGTCGAATGGACAAAAATTCAAACTTCTACGACAACCACTCGCCCTGAGTACTGGATCATGTACTTTGATGGGTCACTTAAACTTGAAGGAGGAGGTGCATGTGTACTTCTCATATGTCCTAAAGGAGATCAACTCAAGTACGTTCTACAAATTCTGTTTCAGGTCACCAACAATGAAGCAGAGTATGAGGCTATGTTGCACGGGCTCCGCCTAGCTACATCACTTGGTATCAAGCGACTCGTCGTCTATGGTGATTCGGCTGTCACCATTAACCAAGTTAACAAAGACTGGGATGCTTCTAAAGAGACAATGGATGCCTATGTCAAAGAGGTTCGTAAATTGGAATGAAACTTTCTTGGCCTGGAGTTTCACCACGTCGTTCACGATTACAACGTCGCAGCAGATTCCCTGTCAAAACTAGGGTCATGACGAGCCGATGTCCCAGCAGAAATATTTGTCCAAGAACTACTCCAGCCATCCATTGAGGAGCCGGCACGAGATGAAACCACCCAACTCCAGTCTCAGCCTAAAACACATATCATGGTAATCGACACTGACTGGATGACTCATTTCATCGAGTACTTGAAAGATCATAAATTGCCAAAGCAGAAGCCAGAGCAAATACGTATTCAACGACGAGCTGCTAACTACGTGGTAGTAGACAATGTACTCTATAGGCGTGGGGCTTCGGCCAACGTCTTGATGAAGTGCATCACAATTGATCAAGGAAAAGCCCTACTATAAGAAATTCACAGCGGCGTGTGTGGTAATCATGCCGCTTCACGAACCTTGGTCGGTAAAGCTTATAGAGCGGGTTTCTTCTGGCCAACAGCCAAACATGATGCAAAGGACATTGTCAAAAAAAGTCAAGGCTATCAGTTCTTCGCACGACAAGCTCATGTCCCGGCACACGACCTCAACACTATCCCACTGTCATGGTCTTTCGCTTGTTGGGGTCTTGACCTCGTCGGTCCGCTCACCAAAGCTCCAGGTGGATTCGAGTGGCTTGTCGTAGCCATTGATAAATTCACTAAGTGGATCGAAGCAATACCCTTAGTAAATGCTAAAGCCAGTAATTCGATCAAATTCTTTGATGGAATCATCCAGAGATTTGGAGTTCCTCACAACATCATCACAGACCTAGGCTCTGTATTCACCAGTGAAGAATTCCAAGACTACTGCGACAGGTACTCGATTGAGATACATTATGCTTCAGTTGCTCATCCTCGTGCCAATGGACAGGTTGAAAAAGCGAATGGCTTGTTACTGCAAGGGTTAAAACCCAGATTGTATGAGCCTTTGAAGAAATACGACGGTAAATGGGCAAAGGAGTTGTCCGCTGTGCTTTGCGGGCTACGCACCCAACCCAGCTGGGCTACCGGACAGTCACCATATTTCCTGGTGTACGGCTCCGAAGCAGTTTTGCCTGTTGATCTCCTATGGGAAGCTCCGCGTCTGGAGAACTATGATGAACAACTCACTCATCAAGAAAGGTCCCAGGATGTTGATGGCGTCGAGGAAGCTCGAGTAGCAGCTCTTATCCAAAACACACGTTATCTCCAAGGATTGCATCGCTTTTATCAATGCTCTATCCAACCTCGATCCTTTACTATAGGAGACTTGGTACTACGCCGAATCCAAAAGCCTGAAGGGTTGCACAAGCTTATGTCTCGATGGGAAGGTCCCTTTCTTGTAAAACAAGTCATTGGACCAGGTACATATCAATTGCAAACCCCAGAAGGAGAGGAATTGCCAAATGTATGGAACATAGAGCATCTCCGCAAATTCTACCTGTAACACGGAAGATTGTATATGAGTCATTGAAACAAACTTTGATTACAAATCAATAAAGTTATATTTTTCCGCCATCTACAAGTCATGGCATCTTTTATCTCATTAGAGAAAACTCTACCGTATGCATATCGACACTAGTCGTAGCATGGTACTCGGGTAGTCTTCTACCCTCGTTCAAAAGAAACCAAGATTCCCTTTTAAAAGGAGGTATAAAAAACCTAAAAATCTTGGATGAGTTACCCTCACCTGTACATGGTCGAAGGCGATAATCTCGTTTCTTTTGATTGTTTGGCTTTCTCAATGAAAGCTTCGGGAATTAGTGTTGTACCAACTGCACTCATTCTCCTAAAAATTTCACCTAAGGGTGCTCAAAGTACTAACAAGTACCGAATATTCATGCGTATATGCATAACCTTTCTCCTTGCATTAGCAAAATTGCAAGGCCTTAACAAGGCTTGATACAACTATTTCTATTCTACATAGCCTAGTTGTGAACCTTACACGACCACTGAACTACTTAAACAATAGTAATTTATCAAATATACTACTACCCATAGTACTTTGTGTTTGCACAAACCACTTGAAAGATACTACTTAACTAGTAGTATTTCATAATGACTACTTTACACAAGTAGCAAAGGTTATATACAGGACAAGCATTTAATATTGGTTCCAAAGCAGAATGTTCAAACGAGTACTTCAAATTACAACTCAGAACTACTCTAATGAATCAATAAAAGTATCTGCGACCGGCTCTGTTTCCTTCACCAGGGCTTCGAATCCCTAGATGTCTACTCCTTCTAGTAGCTCTACGACTTCGAGCTTGGCGTTTGGATTGTGCGCTTTCACCATTACCAGCAGCTGATTGATGCACTCCTTCGTGGTACTCTTGCAAAAGTCGGTAATCTGTCCAGGTACCGCGCTGATCCGCTCCAGGATAGACTGGTTCGCGGCAGCAACACCTTCAGGCGTTACCATCTCAATGATGGGAAGCACTGCTTCTTCTATGGCTTTTTTCTCGGCCTGGAGATCCTCCACTTCTTGTTGTTTAGCTTGTTGGCCAGCCAAGGCCCTTGCACAAGACTGCTCCATGTCTACATGGATCTGATGCTCCTTGGCAAATTTTTCGCTAAGATCTTCGAGTTCTCTCTCCAAGCGAGCACAGTCTTCGGTCTTTGATTGCGCCAGGTTGTACCATGATGTACTGTTGCTCTGCTCTTCAACCAATTCTTTCTTCAATCCTACAGAAACAAGACAAGTCTACGATTACACTTCATATGACTAAATTAATGGTTAAGTGTACAACACTTGCTTCACTTACTATTGTTGTCTCGAATTAACGCTCGGTTACGAGTGTCCAATAGAGATTTCTGATCTCCCATCCCTTCAAGTTGTTTATGTAAGTGAGAAATCAAGTCTTGACTATCAACTCGGGCTTTTTCCCGCACCTCATAGGCAGCCGCAAGATCTTCTTCGAGTTCCTTTATCCGGGACTCTAGGCTTGCATCTATGTTTTTCTCCAATTTATCTACCAATGTCTGCATTTGACTTCAGTTAATGATTACTCTATTAACTACTCGCTATTAGGCTTTTCTCTTACAAGAGCGGCTTCCAAGTGTTGTTTCAGCTTCATTGCTTCATTATCAGAAGTTTCTCCCTGTGGTGGTGGAGTACTTTCTTAAATAACAACGTTGGCGACTTCTTCAGTCTCCATACCAACCTTCATGATTTTCACAAGTATTATTCATATATAATTCAAGGATAAATTCAAAGCAAGTGCGATATAATTTACCTCCACAATTGATGGCGGCCTATCAATGCCTCCCTGATTTATGGTTTCCGCTGGGCTTGCTTCTGGAGCCAGATTGGTATCAGGCGAGTTCTTTTCTGGCGATTGGTTCAACTTTCAAACCCTACCACTTTCATTAGCGGCAACAGGGATGACATCTTCTTCAACATGTTCTGCTTCTTCCGCTTTCTTCAATTGTTGCTCTTGATGCGCTTGCAGTGCGCTCACAAGTGCTGTGGATGGTGCTCTTCACAAAGGAAGCAACTTAAATAACTGAATTACAACACAATTGGAATGATATTCGATTTAATATACTTACTTTATAAGCGCGGTGGTTTTGGCTTAAAGTTGAACTTCTTTAATTTTAGAACACCCACCTTGGAGCTGGTTGTGCTCCCTGTGGTACCACTCGCCATTGCACTAGTGGTCGATGAGCTTTGAACGGCGGTAATAAATTTGGAAAGCTTGATTCGTTGACCTTCTTCTGCTCCAGGCACGTACGCTCCTGATGGGGTTTCTCATCGAGATGGAGTAGTTCTCTTTCGCTTTACCCCCGCAGGAACAATTGGTACTATTTCCATATCCTATGTTTTTCAGAAATAGTGCAAGAAAATCAAATGGCGGAAGGGATAAAGTACTCGGATTCTATTATGAGGAATTCTCTTATCTTTCAGATTAATTTGGTTGTCATCTGGGCAGCTATATTTTCTTTAGATATTGCTTTGAGTTCTTCTACACTATCAACAATCGCTTCGACTTCTTCATTGGATGGCTCTGACTTGTCTGAAGAACTATTTCCGAACTTTTCCCAGTCTTGTGGAGAAAGACCACCAACTGGTCCATCAGAATCAGTGGCCGACTATACTAGAAGAGTCAACATCAAAATGCATGTTTATAACAACTCAAATTTAAAATCGCAAAGGGCTACGAGTACTTACAGAACTAGAAGATTGACCTTTACAGAATTCCTTGGTGATGAATGGTTTCTTGTTGTTCACACCAGCGAACATACGCGACAGGCGCATCAGCACCGTTTCATCTGACAGTTCTTCCGGCACCATCCGGGAAGGATCTGCATTCCCCTCGTACTTGTACCCAAGGTTGATGCGCTCCTGGAGTGGTTAGATTCTTCGCTTCAGGAAGTTGAATGCTATCCCTACTCCGGTCAAGCCTTTACTCTTCAAGGATTGTACTCGCTTTAACAAAGCGGGCACATCCTTGGCTTCTTTAGCAGTTGGCTTCATATTCCAATTTGATAGATCCCTTGGATACCATCCATCCTTGACAGGGCAGCTTTTTCCATGATTCCCTACTGTATTACAATTACACAGGAATAGGATTAGTGTATAACAAAGTACATTGATTTTAAATACTAAAGAAGAAGTACTCGTTTTTGACTACTCACCAATTATGAACCACTCGGACTTCCAATCTCCACATGACTCCTTAAGTGGCATGGAAAACCACTGCTCCTTCATCCTCTGGCGGAATTGAATTCCCGCTCCTCCAACCACTTCCATCCTTTGGAAATTTGGGTGCGGCTTTATATGGTAAAGTGTGCGGAACGGAGCAAGATTGGGATTGATGCCAAGAAATGTTTCACAAGCACGAACAAAAACAACAATGTTCAGAATCCCATTAGGATTCAGATGATGGAGTTGGAGTTTGTAAAAATCAAGGAGCTCGCGGAAGAAGGAAGAGATTGGAAGGCCAACTCCACGTTCATACAAAGACACGAATAAAGGAATTTCATTTGTGTTTTCAGTTGGAAATTGCAAATCGAAGCAAGCTCTCCACTCAAGAGTTTCCTGGGACAAAAGCAAACCTTGCGCCACCAGGTCATGGAGATCTCCTTCCTTCGCGGTACAATATTTCGAAGCATTGGCGGGAGAAGGATGGGTCTTGCAATTTGGCTTTGTATTTGGATCTACCAAGGAAATCCTTTTCCTTGGTGCTTTCTTCTCCGCAGGCTTAGCAGAGGTGGATTTCTCAGTGTTTTTGGCGTCAGCTTTCTTTTGGCCCATGGTTGCAGATCGAGTTAAGACTTTACTTTTTTCTCGCATTCACAAGAGATGGGAACAGAGAAAGTTCTAAATGCTCAGGAAGCTACGATGAAAAGAAGAAAAGCAATGGTGCTACGCTCAAAGCTAAGAAACAAATGAAGGTCTCACTTCATATTTATAACCTTCGATTAGGGTTACTGTTTGGAACAGTATCTCTGGCGTATCGCATTCTGTTACAAGGAATGGTTTTGCATTCCTAAGTTAGTTTTTCCCGGCGAAAATATCGGATTCAATGACAACGGATTCCTGGTGATTGTTTAGATCTTCAAATCAAAGATATTTTTGATTTAAAGCTCGGGGGCTGTTAGCGGATAATCCGGGATTTGATTCCCTCCGAGATTTAAGGAGGCAAGCCGTGGAAAACGATCTTCAACTGGTTTTACCAAAACCACTCGTAGATACAAAACTATAGCTGATCAATTCATACGTTTGGAAACAACTCGAAGGTTGTTATGCTTATGCGGTTGCTCGAAAAAGTACGCACATTCTGGAGGAAACAATCATCGAGTATGTATTAGCATTCATTGCTCAGAATAAATAAAGGGAGCAGTGCCCGACCCAACGACTACTTAAAAGTACTCGTGGACTCGGGGGCTGCATTTGAAAAATACAATTTCTTTTAAGCCTATTATGCTTTATTCAAGACCTTTGACTAGTTTTAACAAAACTACTCGAAGCTCGATGGTTTCACTTAATGGTTGCATCTACTCGGTGCGCACCATTAGACTACTCAGGTGAAATTCAAGATTAGTTTCTTGAACCTTCGACTGCTTAACGAGTACTCGGAGGCTCGGGGGCTACATCTATTGGGTGCATCTAAAAGATGCACTCTAATGAAACTACTCGTCAGAACAAATTTGAGCGTCTTGGGCTTAGCTCTAACTACTCGAAGATGTTAAAAAGATTTAAGAGTTGAAGCAAAGGCGCAAGATGCTCGGGGGCTTGTGGGGCCAGGATCCCTAGGGCCACACATCTAAGGAATTAAACTACTCGATATGGAGAGTTGTGATCCGACTGCTTTGGACTATCCAGATAGGGTATAGGACGATGTAGTCAATTAATGAAACTACTCGTATTCGAATAGTATAAGTGATAGATTACCTTATTGTAATCATCCTTATTGAATACGAGTAGTTTGTGTAACCGACTTGTAACTCTGCTCCCCGGATATATAGGGTGGAGCAGGGACCCCCACAAAACAACTCAACCACACGTACAATACAATCAAACACACAGGGCGTAGGGTATTACGCTACACGCGGCCCGAACCTATCTAAATCTTTGTGTTATTCGTGTACTGTCGTTCCTAGAACTCGGCGAGACCCACAAATCTATTCCATGGGGTATCTCCTGGCAGACGTGCTCGACATAAATCGTCGACAGCCACCATAGCTTTGTAGCTCACTGAAACCTGCAGTTGCAGCACCCCTTGCTCCACTGCAGCGCACAGCTCTTCCAAGCAGCAGCAGCAAGCTCGCCAATCCGGCCCCCCTCGCCCCCGCGCCATGCATAGTAGCAGCACGCGTGACAAGTCGGCCCCGCGCATGCCGTTGCCCAGTGTAAAGCCGACGACCACGCCGTGCCGCCCTATGTCGTGACCCCACCTTCGTCTCGACACGTCCGCCATCAACGACGCCATCACCTCAGCACCATCACCGGCCCCGGCCGCCCGACAAGCTGCCGTGCCGCCCTGCGCCATCACTCCGGCATGTTGCACGCAACGCAGCAGATGGCCGCACATCGCGCTGCCGACCGCTGCCACGCCACCACACGCCAGCAATCCTCCGCATTCGCAGTTGCAGCGTCGTCAACGGCTGCCGCCCTCGCCGGCCTTTGCCCGGCCTCGCCGCACAAGCCGTCAGGAACAACGCCGAGCTTGGCCGCATCCCCTTGGCAGCTTCCTCCCCTCTGGCCTATAAAAGGCGAGGTTGAGCAGCCCTTCATCACCATCTGAAGCTTGCCAACCCGCCCAGCTTCGCCACTCGCTTCCTCCCCTCCGGAATCGAGCTCCTTGCTCCTCCAGCCACGAACGAGGCGCTGTCTCGATCTCCTTCTCTGAGCACCCTCCGGCCGAGGTGAGCCTAGACCAAGCTTCCCCATCCCCTCCTCTCTCCCTAGTACCCTTGGATTTAAAAATGGTGGTCGAAATCGACGTGGCCGGCAGAGCTCGCTCCCGCTGCCATGGCGGCACCGCCCACCAAGAAAGGTATGACGTCCCTGTTCACTCTCGTGGCCTCTCTCCTCTCTCTGTTTCCTTCTCTCCCACACCCAGATAATTAAACCTATGGCCCATTCATTTACTGCAAACCACAGCCCAACAAATCACTCATGTGCAGTGAAGCCGTAAGACCTGTCATCAGATTATGTTAAATCAATTTTGGAACTAAATAAACTGTCACCTTGAAAATGCAATATCTCCTCCATTCCAATTCCGATTAACTTGATTCTTTTTCCTAAACTCTTCTAAAATCATAAGCTATGCATTCCATCTTTCCTCATCTCCATTTGAGATTATTTTATTTGTGTGATTATCTTTGCTTATGATTGTTTGTCGTTCGTGCCGCCATTATCGTAGCTGATGGAGTGACCAAGGAGCAGTACCACGAGCAGGAGCCCGAACACCAGTACCACGAGCAGGAGCTCCCGGATGGCTTTGAGAACGGGAAGTTCAATCTCACACTTTGATGCATGTTTAATCTAGTTTTATAAATGCAACCTATTGGCCTATTTTATAAAATTGCATGTTTTATTGCTGAATTATGACTGGATAAGCCGCCCCTTGATTGCTATGATTAATCCTTGATGACCTAGATTAATTTCTGAATATTTTATTTGGAAGTTAATCACTGATGTGCCACTTAGGATGTGGTTACTTTCATAATCAAATACTATTCAAATAAGGTTTATCAAAATAATGGTGTGTGTGTTTTACAAAGGAAATGGTTTTGGGAAAACAAAATGGTTAAAATTATAGGATGAGGTGGACGATATTTCTTGTGTGAAATGCCGAGGTGGGCTCGTACCTTTGTGGTTGAGCATGGTGGGAGATGTCCATCTTGTCATTTACAAGGATGAGTTGATGTGTCATCTTGCTTAACCCATTTTACCGTACCACCACTCGACCGTTTTATGCAGCAACGGCTTAGCATAAATCCCACTAGTTAAACTGGTAGTTATCGGGTGTGCTGGTGAGCAACAGAAGGCCATGGAGACGGGGATACGATCTTTGTGAGTTATGCCCCTGGGTAGAACCTCGTTGGTAGGTTTCTGACCCCCTGGTTGCTTCTGTGGTGGCTAGTCACTTTAGCTAAGGTGGGTAATGACTTCGATAGGATCTGCAGCTGCACTAAGGTGTTCGTGTTGCGATACCCTACTTGTGGTTGTGTACACCTATGCAGAGTTAAAACCTATCCGGATAGCCGTGTCCACGGTATTGGACGAGTTACGACATGGTCACTTCACGAGTCCTTTGGGTTTGGACATGTTTTATGGTGTGAGTTGTTTTGGAAGGTGTTATCAGTGGCTACGACGGATTGGGAGTCTAGTAGCCCTAAAACTTGAACTGCGAAATCCCAGAAAATGGTTTATGAAAACTCCATTATAAAATAAATCCTTGCATGTGGCATTTCCGCAAATAAACCGAGAACCTGTCCTCGAATTTGTCATGTGCATGGTTTTGTTTATACCCCCTCCATGGGTGTGGTTGAGCTTGTTGAGTACGTATGTACTCACCCTTGCTTAATTTTATAGAGAAGGATCTAGACTTTGTGCCTGAAGACGTTGAGTAGGTGTTCGTTCTACACCCAACCTTACCTCGTAGGCATTACCGTTTGGTTTGTAGTTTAATCCTCGTGATAGTGGCGCTTCAGTGCCCACCACCATGATGGTTTTGAACCATCTGTTGTAATAAATATGTTATTAGCCTCCTAGGACTGATAGATGTATGACATTTAAGTCACCTCTTCTGAGGGGATGCTTCAAGTGGTATCAGAGCCGTAGGTTGGCCGTAGGACGCGACCCTAGGTTTAAGAGTCCTTTTCTAGACCAAAACCCTAAGCCTAAACCCTAGTAGAAACTCTCTCCTATGAAAAACCTTGCACCCACACAAGAACTCATCTTTGGCCATTTTCTTGTTCCAGATGGCTGACAATGGATGGAGTGAAGGAATCTGCCCTACAGAGCCTGGCCTCCCTAAGTTGTTGCTACTCATCCTGGAACGAGTTGGAGTCACGGACCCACCAGAGTACATCTATCGAGAGTATGACTCCAGAGGCACCCCTCGATGTGAGATGATGATCTTCGTGGGGGAAAGCACATGCTATCCCGACGTGGAGCCCTGGTTCATTTCCACCACCGGTTTTTGCTTCCCAGGAACCTATCGAAAGGCCACCCGAAAAGCCTTGTGACGCCTACACGTACTCCATAAGCAATACCCCGGTGGACCCCTATGGGATTTTCCCGCCCTTCAGAGGAAAAGGACGCTCATGGATAGACTGGATGAGGGGACTCAATGGAGAGGAAGAATTAGAGGACATTGTTTCCCATATGTCCATTTACCTCACCGATATGGACCAATTGTATCGGGAGCAGGCGGCACAACAGAACCACCAAATTCGTAGGGCAGAAAAGGCGGAACAAGAAATGGAAGCACAATGGATAAAGGTCGGATAGCCAAGAGTTCCCTAGCTCCTCTCCAAACTAAGTGGCAGGATTATGCCCAAGAGATAGAACGATTAGAGGCCCATAGGAGGAAGCTGGGTTAGTCGAAGACAAACCCAAAGAAACCCATCGGGATGTGGGTACACAGACTGAGGAAATATTGGAACACTGTCTTCCACCAAAGAAGCACCGCAACTGGGTCGTAGAAGAATCCCCATGAGTAGAAAGTAGTATGTCTAGGCTAGAGTCGTCATCCTAATAAAGTACCCATGAGCCATGTACCCAACCCTATTGAGAAATAAACACCGTCTTTCATCCTATATTGATGCCAAGCTTGTCTATCCTATCTGTGTTTCAGATGGCTGAGGGAGGATGGACGTAGGGTGTTTGCCAAGAAATGTCCGGTTTCCCCAGCCTTTTGATCGGTTCCCTAGAGAGCCTCGGTGTTTCAGAACGCCCGAGGTACTACAATAGGGAATACGAGCATCACGGCACTCTCCATTGCAGAGTGGTCATTTCTGTCACCAAAAGCGACTGCTACCCCGCAATCGGGTTGTGGCGTGTGACCGCCATAGGGTTTATGCACCAAGATACATATCCCTTGGCTGTTAGGAAAGCACTCCACTACATGTGCCGCATCTTTGAAGAACACCTTGTTCACACACCAATGAGGTTCTTTCCCCCGTTTGTTAGAACTCCAGTCTGGCAGGCCCGCATAAGGAACTTGGAATGACGCCGTCAAGAGGAGGACTCCTTGTACCAAGTGGTCACCTACCTCACCTCCTTAGACCAACTCTTTGACGAGCATGTCAGCCTCCTGAGGGAGCAAGTTAGTCGGGATGAGCAAGCTGAACTTGCAGTAAGAATGCATCAAGTCCGGGTGGCTCAAGCTGAAGCAAGAGCTGCTGCCGCCATCGATGGCGAAGCTGCCACCCAGGAAAGCCTCAGGCAGGCTCGAGACCGGCGTATACAAGACTGGACCAGAAGTGGAACGCCCATCCCGGCAATAGGAGAAGATCATGTCTTGCTTAGAACACCTGTCATGGCATTGGGAGAGCTATTTGGGACCCCACAAGCTCCACCCAAGAACCCCACAAGGACAGCTTCAGTTGTAGGAGGAGAAGTCGTCACGCAATCCCGGGAAAATGGAACCTTGGGAAATGATGAGCGTGAGCTGCTCATTCCGCAGGAAGAGCACTGCGCCCCAGAAGAAGGTTCGCCCCACAAGTAGTAAGCCTCGAAGCCGCCCTAGAAAAGCCCTCTCGTACCCCTGGATGTACCCCTAGTATGCCCTTTGTACCCCATCGTGGCGTACGCATTTTGTCTGTACCCCGAGTATTGTACCCCCCCGGTTGTTTGAATAAAACCCTATGTGCTTGTTGTGAGTTAGTCTGTGTGCTTTTCGGTAGGAGGAGGATTCTGCCTTTTCAAAAATGCAAACTAAACAACTTAAACATCACCTTAATAAAACCTAGCCTCACAAAGGCCACACTCAACCTGCAGATGGTTAACACGCGTGCTAGGCCCTCTCAGAGCCGCATGGACACCACCCCTAGTGGAGGGAGGCAGGACGGTGAAAGAGAACAAGATCCTGTAGGGGAAGATCAGGAAGTAAGCCAGCCAGGAGTGGAAAGCCAAGATGGAGAGCAGTATGCCCCACTTCCACCAATCGCTCAACTGGCACAAGCAATAAACAACCAGACTCTTATGATGCAAACCTTGGCCAAAGCCTTCAATCGCCAAGAACATCGTAGGCAGAACCTGAATGACAAGCTTACACACTTCCTGAGGACCATGCCACCCACATTTGGGGGATCCAACAACCCCTTGGAAGCAGATGACTAGTTACGGGTCATCCAGAGGAAGCTCGAGCCATTCGGGTGTGAAGATCGTGACAAGGTTCTCTTGGCCACCCACCAGCTTACTGGAACTGTCTTAGCTTGGTGGGAGAATTACTATGCGGCTAACCAGGATGCATCCACCATCACCTGGAAGGAATTTGTGGATGGATTCCGCCGCTACCATATCCCCACAGCCACCATGAAGCGCAAGGCGGATGAATTCCATGAACTGCAGCAAGGAAACAAGATGGTGGAAGAATACACTTATCAATTCATGGAGCTAGCCCGCTATGCACCAGAAGAAGTAAACAATGATGAGAAGAAAGGCCTGAATCTAGAACTTCGGACCCTGCTTACCCCTCAGATCTATCCAGACTTCAACACCGTGATGAACATGTCATTCTCATAGAAAAGGCCAAGGCAGAAGAAAGGAAGGAAAACAAACGCAAGATTTGGAGAGTAAGGCCCGCCAGCAGGACCGCTTCTAGAAGCCAAGGAACTCCAACTATACTGCACCCAGATCCCAGACCCCTATGCAGTATAGGACCCATTCTCAAGCTACATGCTCCTAGGTTCCTAACACCCAGTTCAAGAACCAGAACACCATGAAACCCCCACAAAGCAATGCCAGCCAAGTTACTACCAACAATAACTCTGCCAGGGCCTACTTCAACTGCCACGAGATAGGGCACTACATCGCCAACTGCCCCTATGCTAAGAATAAGCTTGCTGCATCAGCCTTCTCCAACTCAGTAAATGGACCCAAGCCAGCCTTGACCAGAGCCAACTGAGTGCCCGTCCGTAGCAACAACAATGGCAACAACATCAACCAACAGTCTTTTGGACGAGCCTGCGTCAACCACATCGACGCGCAAGAGGCTCAAGGAGCACAAGTAGTACTCGGTGAGTTCCTAGTCAGCTCAGTTTTGGCAACAATATTATTTGATTCTGGAGCATCACATTCATTTATATCGTCGAGCTTTGTGGAAAAGCACAATATACCTACAGTACTATGAAAAACGCCCCTACTAACCCGCATGCCTAGAGGTGACATCAAGTGTCAACTGGGTTGTTCCCGGGTAGGGATCTTTTTAAGTGGGTAGAGTTCTTAGCAGACCTAGTAGTACTTAAGTCTAAGGGAATAGACGTGATCCTTGGAATGGATTGGTTAAGCCTACACAATGGTCTCATAGTTTGTGATGATAAGATAGTACATGTAACCAACCCAGATGGAGTGCAAGTGACCTGCCACACTAAGGGAAGTGGGCCAGACCCAATGGTTTTTAGTATGGAGGTGAAATCCCTAGAAGAAGTTCCGATAGTAAATGAATATCCTAATGTTTTTCCTAAAGAACTCCCCGGAATGCCACCAGATAGGGATATAGAGTTTGCTATTGAACTTGTCCCAGGGACCTCCCCCATAGCCAAGAGACTCTATATGATGGCAGCCTCTGAACTAGCAGAACTGAAGAAACAATTGGAAGAATTACAATGAAGTGGCTTCATTAGACCTAGCTCATCCCCATGGGGAGCTCCAGTGCTCTTTGTTAAGAAGAAGGATGGAAGTATGAGGATGTGCATCGATTACCGCACACTAAATGAAGTCACTATCAAGAATAAATACCCACTCCCCAGAATCGATGACCTCTTTGACTAGCTGAAAGGAGCCAAGTATTTCTCTAAGATTGACTTAAGGTATGGATGCTATCAGCTGAAGATTAGGCAAAGTGACATTCCTAAGACAGCTTTTGTCACCCGTTATGGGCAATTTGAGTTCATGGTGATGTCATTTGGACTCACCAATGCATCTGCGTATTTCATGAACCTCATGAACAAGGTGTTTATGGACGAATTAGATAAGTTTGTCTTAGTCTTCATTGACGACATAATTATCTACTCCAAGAGCGCCTGAGAACATGAGCAGCATCTGCAAGTAGTTTTGGAGAAGTTGAGAGCACACAAGCTCTATGCCAAATTCAGCAAGTGTGAATTTTGGCTTGAGAAAGTGGCTTTCCTTGGTCATATTTTGACCGCAGAAGGAGTAGCAGTAGACCCTGAGAAGGTTGAAGAGGTCTCCAACTGGCAGCAACCCACCATTGTGAGTGAGATCAGAAGCTTTCTTGGTTTAGCTGGATACTATCAGAGATTTATCGAAGGATTCTCCAAGATAGCTTGACCTATGATGGAACTGCTCAAGAAGGAGAAGAAATTTGTTTGGACAGACTCATGTGAGAGGAGCTTTTAGGAATTAAAGAGAAGATTGACAACTGCCCCAGTTCTAACCCTACCAGATATCCACTAGGATTTTGTCATTTATTGTGACGTGTCCTACCAAGGGTTAGGATGTGTTCTCATCCAAGACAGGAAGGTAGTTGCATATGCCTCCCGACAACTTAGGCCTTATGAGCAAAATTACCCAACCCTTGACTTGGAGTTTGCAGCCGTAGTGCATGCTCTCAAGATTTGGAGGTACTATCTGATTGGGAATAAATGTGAGATATACACGGACCATAAGAGCTTGAAGTATATCTTCACCCAACCAAATCTGAACCTAAGACAAAGAAGATGGTTGGAATTGGTTAAGGATTATAATGTGGAATTTCACTACCACCCTGGTAAAGCCAACGTGGTAGCATATGCTTTAAGCCAGAAATCTTATGGACCCAAGAACACCCACCTGCAAGAGGAAATGGCACGGTTGAATATGCACATCATTCCTCGAAATGCTAGCCAGAAGCTGAGTGTCCAACCTACCCTGGAGGACAAAATCCGAGAAGCCCAAGGTTCGGACAAGGATTTAATAAGAATCAAGCATACCAGAGAAAACAAGGCACCGGACTTCACAGTCGATAGTAAAGGGACTCTGTGGTATAAAGAAAAGATTTGTGTACCCAAGGAAGGTGACCTCTGGCAGATAATCATGGATGAGGCTCACAACTCGCCATATTCCATTCACCCAGGATCCACCAAAATGTATTTGGATTCAGAAAAAAGTATTGGTTTAGTAGAATGAAGGTGGACATTGCTCAATTTGTTGCCCATTGTGATACCTGCCAGAGAATCAAGGCCGAACATCAGAAACTGGCAGGATTATTACAACCCTAGCCCATCCCAGTTTGAAAATGGGATGAGATAGGAATGGATTTTGTAGTGGGTTTACCCAAGACACAGAAGGGACTTGACTCCATATGGGTAATTGTGGACCGACTCACTAAAGTCGCTCACTTTCTACCTTTACGGACCAATTATGGCGGAGAAAAGTTAGCTAAGCTTTATGTGGAAAATATAGTAAAGCTACATGGGGTGCCTAGCAGAATTGTTTCCGATCGAGGGACCCAGTTCACCTCTAGATTTTGGAAAAGTCTGCACAAAGCCATGTGCACCAAGTTGGATTTTAGCTCCGCCTATCACCCACAGACCGATGGTCA
Source organism: Echinochloa phyllopogon (assembly GCA_033239725.1). NCBI lineage: Eukaryota > Viridiplantae > Streptophyta > Magnoliopsida > Poales > Poaceae > Echinochloa > Echinochloa phyllopogon. Next base: position 28,842,018 of record BTCW01000014.1, on the reverse strand, counting down.
AACAGAAAGGGTAAACCAGGTTATGGAAGATATGTTGAGAGCATGTGTCCTTACCTATGGTAAAGATTGGGAACAAAGTCTACCCTATGCAGAATTTTCATACAACAATGGTTATCAAGCAAGTTTAGGCATGTCGCCATTTGAAGCTCTCTATGGAAGAAAGTGCAGAACACCTCTGATGTGGTCAGAAGTAGGAGAGCGTGCACTAGTGGGACCCGCACTCATAAAGTAAGCCAAAGAGAAAGTGGCTGAAATTAGAGAAAAGTTAAAGGCGGCTCAGTCTAGAAAGATGAGCTACGTGGACAAGAAGAGACAAGAAATAAGTTTCAATCCAGGAGAAACAAGTGTCACCCATTCGAGGGACCCGCAGATTTCAAGTACAAGGAAAATTGGCCCCACAGTACATTGGACCATATCAAGTACTCGTCTATGGTGCCGAGGCTATCCTCCCCACGGACTTGGAATACGGGTCCCCGAGGCTTAGAACCTACTAAGAAGAGAAGAACAAGCAAGCTCGTGAAGACTCACTAGATTGAGTGGACGAGGCTCGAGACGTGGCGATCCTGCATTCAGCACGGTACCAACAGTCCCTCCGAAAATATCAAGCACAGAAGGTTCGACGTCGAGACCTCAACTAGGGGGACCTGGTGCTAAGGCTTCGACAAGATAATTGAGGACGCCACAAGCTTACGCCGCCATGGGAAGGGCCCTACATCGTCGCCGAGGTCCTCAAACCAGGCACATACAAGCTCGCGAATGAGAAGTATGAAGTTTTCGCCAACGTTTGGAACATTCAATAGCTATGTCGCTTCTACCCTTAAGTTTCCAAGCATTCATGTACATTTGTACTTATAACAATCGATGAATAAAGAAAGATCTTGAATGAATCAGACTCGTCTTACCCTAAAAAAAGCCAAGTCACACTCGGGGGCTAATTCGGGGGGCACCCCCTCCTAAAATTGTCCCAATTTTAAGGTTTTTTCTTTCAAAATTTTTTTATCATGTTCTTCTCTAGTAAATGTCAAAAGGCAATTCGAGGCATAGAACTACTGAGGCCAAGGGCCGGCCGAGTCGAGGGACTGCCTACGCCTCCGGCAGGATACGACATCCCCCTCGCCACCCTACGCTAAAGTTAATCTATGAACAAAATCTTCCTCGTCGAGCCCTTTGCAGTTCAGCGAGAAAACGCGATAAAGAAAACGACATTCAATAAAACTCACATGCATACTTAAAACATTAAATTGTTTAGTAGCAAACCGTTCCAAAACAAAAATCTAATTATTAAAAAAATTTCCCTGGCTACTCAGGGAGCGGGGTCTTTGGGGGCTTCGGTGGCGACGGGAAGAAGGTCGCCCTCGAAGATCTGCGACAAGGTAGCGGCAGGACCCTCGGCGGTGGCATCGGTGCTTTCCACGACAGCTAGTGCAGCTTCGTCGTCGAGGTCGTCCGCCACCGCGTAGCCGACGCTCACTGCCTCGAGGTCCACGACAAAGTGTGTCAAGATCACCACGAGGGTCTTCTGCACGCCGAGCCGGAGAGCCACCTTCAAGCGCTCAGTGACGCATCCGCCCAAGGATCTCAGGTGGCTGGCCACGGAGCTGCCCGACTGGGACTCGGGGGCTTCCTGCCCCTCGACCTCCTTGCAGACGGCGAGGGCTACGTCCCGTAGCGCCTCGAGGTCCTCCTGGGCCTTCGAATAGGCCACTTGGATGGACTCCACCTGCTAGGAAGTCTCCTCTGCCACCTTCCGCAGCTCTGAAAGCCCAAAAGCAAAATCAGATAAGTCTCGAAACCAATTTTCAAATAAAGGTCAAATCGGTATTGAACTTACCCTCGGTCAGCTTATTCTCCCGCGCTAGCTCTTCCCGCGCGGCGTCGGCCTCCTGCTGGAGCGTGGCCATCGAGCCTTGCTAGGCCGCGACAGAGGCTCGCAGCTCCGTGATGACCACGTTTCCCTCCGCCAACGTCATGGTGAGCAGGTCGACGGCCTCACCCTGGGTCCTGAGCTGGGCTTCGGCCGCTACGAGGGCCGTATCCCACTGCTGCAGCTGCGATCGAGCTTCGGCAAGGGCAGCGCGCTCCTGTTGAAGCTCGCTCTCGAGCGCTGCCAGCGCCTCGGTCCGCCGATGGAGCTCATCCCCCTGCCGAAGGGCCTCATCAGCCGTTCCACGGCCAGGGCCCTCTCGTTGTCGCGATCCCGCACGGGGCGGGCCAGGGCCTCCCTCAGCTGGTGCAGCTCGGTGTGCATGTCGGTGAGCTCAGCGACCCTCCGGCCGGCCATCTCCCTCAAGCGCTGCCATTTGCGCACAAACGAATAACAGTAAGAGCAAAGGGGGATAGAAAAAACACAACAATGTACATGATCATTATACGTACCAGGTGAATATCGAGGCCTCTGCCTAGGTGGGGGTCGAGGATCTGGTTGAGGGCGAGCTGGACGGCGGTCCCCAGACCCTGCTATCCTTCCACAGGAGCCGCTCAGCCTTGGCGCCCTCCGCCAGGCTGGGTGGGATGCCGCGCCGGCCGAGCCCTTGGTTGCGCCAGGCCTCAAGGGCCATAATGCGGGGCAGAGGCTCCACCATCATCTCATCCTAGGGGCTCTAGGACCCTTCCTGGAAACCTGATGCCGACTCCTCCTCCACCTCAAGGCCGGCTTCGAGGGTGGTTGGGAGGGCCACCATCACGGCCTCCGCTCCTGGCGCTCCCTCCTCATCCGTGCGGCTGCCTACGGCCATAGTCTGAGCCGCATCCCCAGTGCGGTCCTCACGCTCTGTTCCCGCCGCACCATCGGTCGGCACGGGGGTCTCGATCACCCCCTCAACGACAGGGGCCGCTTCCTTCGTGCGGGGGTCGGGGTCACCTCCCCGGTACAGTGCTTGCCCGCTGCGGCTGGGGCTCCTCCAGCCGCCGCCTGCTCCTTCGCCCGGGCGACCCTTGCGCCAGGGCTGCCTGGTACCGGGCGACGATCTCCTTCTTCGGCCGGGGCACTCCCGATGGGGGCGGCGCCATCGAATGCGGTGAGGAGCGCGCTGACGCCTTCAGCGCCTTGGTGGGCGCTAGCGGGGACGATGTCGCCATCCCGAGGCGGCTGGCAGAAAATCAAATCGAAACGATCAGTCTGAACCTACTGAATCGACAACATAAGAAAAAGAGAAGACTTACCGAACCCGAACGATGCCGCTCATCTTACGCTTCTTGTCACTCGGGGGCTGCGCAGTCCCCAAACCTCCTCAGCCCCTCGACGGTGGGGCCCCACCCGCGGGCCTCGTGGCCGCCGCGGCAGGGCTTCACGCCCTCTGCACACCGGGGCGGCGGCCCTCGTGCTCGCCCCAGGCACGGGCGGGCCTCGAACCTGAACCACCCCCGAATGCCCCTAGCGAGGGGTGGGGGTGGCCGCCGCGGCACTTGGGGGGGGGGGGTGGCTCGCGCCGTTGAGGGCGCCGAGCTGCTCGGGGCCCCCTACCCCACGATGACGCTAGGGTCTCCTGGCTCTGCCCCGGTGCAGGTGGCGGGATCTCTTCGAGGCCGTCGGAGGAGGACTCCTCCTGGCTGCTGTCCGGAGTCGAGAGGGGGAAGAGGCCCTCCCTCTCCCGCCGGCGGTTCTCTCTCTCATGTGCCGCTTTGCGCCGGTGCTCTTGCTCCTTCTTCTTCTTTGCCGCGTCCTTCCGCGGCTTCTGCCTCTCAGCGGAGAGGCGATTTGCCTCGCGGACTTCGGGAAGAGGAGGGGTGGAGTGGTACCCCTTTGGGGATAACCCCTGAGGAAGAATTGCAGATTAGCAATAGATAACCATCGAGGGTAAAAAAGAATCGAATCTAAGTTAAGGCAAAACTTACAAATCTTAGGTGCTCCGCGTCGGGGCGTATCTTGACGGCCCATAGGGCCGCCTCCTTGTAGTCGAGCTTCGACAGCTCCATCGCTCGCCGCGCCCGGTGGACGCAGTGCTCCACAAGGAGGCTGCCATCCTTCATCTTCGAGCCCTCCCAGGGCTCTCCCACCTTTAGCTGGTCAAGGCGAAGCGTCTTCTCCATCAGCGGAAGGACGTGCCGCTGATTGAAGTTGGCAATTACGCCCGCCGCAGTCAGCCCCATCCGCGACAGCGCGGTGAAGGCGTCGGTGAAGACCTTCAACCGCTCCTGGCGGTCGGCAGGGGAAACCCCGTAGCTCCAGGCCTCCGACACTCCCGCAGCACCTTGGCGGTGTACACCGGAAGCTTGTTGTCGACGTTGCGCAGGTAGAACCACCCCTTGTCCCAGTCGGCGTTGTTGGACGTCATGGTGCCCGGGATGTAAAGCCCACCGCGCTGCCCCCGGACTTGGAGAGTAAGGCCCCCGGCGCGCACCGCCCGGCGGACCCCTCGAGACTCACCGACGGACGTATGGAGCTCACCCCGAAAGAGGTGGATCCATAGGTCCCAGTGGGCCTCGATCCCTAGGAACCCCTCGCAGACGGCGACGAAGACCGCCGCTTGCGAGATGGCATTGGGGGTGAAGTTGTGGAGCTCCACGCCGTAGTGGAGGAACAACCTGCGGAAGAACGGTGACGGGGGGATCCCGAACCCCCGCTCATGCAGCCTCGCCAGGCTGACGACGTAGCCCGCCGACGGAGCGGGCTCATGGTGGGACGACGGCGGCGCAATCCACATGGGATTCACCGGGTCGCTATTCATCGGCAAAACTCCCGCCTTCGCTAGTTTGGTGAGGTAGTCGTCGGTGGTGATGGATGGGCTCCAGGGTGCAGGGTCAGTGATGGTCACCATGGTGGATGCTGGCGGCGGACGCGAGGAACGGAGCTTGGGCGAGAAGGGCGAAGAACAGAGCAGCGGGGCTCGGAGATAGTAGATTCAATCTGATGGCAATGGCTTGGTAAGCAAAACCTTTCCCCTGCCTCTTCCTTTTATAGCCTGGGTACAAAGCGCAACCGGCGCCGTAGCCACGTGGAATCCACATTCAATGCGGTTGGTGCCGCTGTCACTGACAGTCGGACCCCATCGGCTGGGATAACCACCACGCGCGAAATCTCAGGCGCAGCAGACGCCATGTCCTGTCGTAACAACCCCCGCCTCTGTCGCTCCACCTAAAAAGGCGTGCCCGCTCCGCATGCCCCGTGCCATGTCGGCCACGACTCCCTAAATAAACGCTCGAGGCTCGCAGGAAAACTTCTAAGGTAAGCCACCTCTCCTCGAGGCCCTACTGATCAGGGGTTCGAAGCCTTGGCCCGTCGAGGGTTCGACAAGCACCCAGAGTTTGAGGGACAACCGAGGACGCACGCAATTGATCCTATCCTCGAACGCGGAGTTTGAGGGCACCCCTCATGTTGTATTCAAGGCCATATGGAGGCAGATAGTCGAGGGATCCCATCGAGGGAGAGCAACGAGCCCTCGACCCCTATCGAATGGGGTCGAGCCCTACCTAGCAAACCTCCACAAGTGCTCTTATGTGATGTGTCTCCGGACCATGAGCTGACCTCTATGAAACGAGGCAGATACGTCCACTTGAATCACCCGCTAACAGCTCACAGAAGCATCCATGACTCGCAGCCCGCTCGATGGAAGCATGGATTGCATCACCCCTCCTCCCCACAACGGGGCGACGAGGGTCGTAACTCGAAATCGAGAATTACCCCTGATCGACCTTGCTAGGGCCAGGGCTCGGGGGTTCCTCGCGTCACACGATCGAATTCCTTGAAGTCGAAATATGTTGTAACTCACGAGGGCGAGAAACGCTTATAGCCCTTGCAGGAGTATATCCACTCCTCCAAGGTCTTGGGGGCTACAACCGCGGGTGCGCTAGCGCGCACCCAGCGGAATTCTTCAAGAAAACCCTGATCAGAAGTCCCCACGACGCAAGTCTTTATCGGATTAAACCTTACTCCAACAAAGGCCCGGGTGCTATTGTTGGGGCGCTCATTAGGGGTACCCAAACCTATGGGATAATCACCCTTTTAAAAACGCAAACCATTGCCAAACTCATACACATATCAGGAAAGAGGAAAGCAAATAAGGCCCATGACCCAACAAGAGTCAATGGCCCAGTCAAGGCACCTCGGCGAGAGCCTCGACGCGCGCCTCATTCTCCGCCTCGCTCGAGGGAAGCGATCCCTCGAGCGAATCGCAAAACTCCATCTCGGTCGAGCCTTGGTCAAGACCTCTACCCCGACAAACAATTAATGCCGCTTAACGCCACCATGCATCCAAAGTTAAAAGACAAATCTCTCGCCACGCCGCTCTGACAGGCACGATCCCCGTCGCATCTGCCAACTCCTGTCACTGTGCTGCCAACCGAGGCTCTGTGCGGACATGTTGACACTGTGCGAACAGGGCGCGTCACTCCAAGCTCCGGTGCTACCAACTCATGTGTCCTGAAGCCCTCGATCGGGTAGGAGAGACCCTCGAGCGGATAACAGGATAAGGAGAAAGGACGGCGGAGGCGTGGTGGGCCATCCCGAGTACTATACGACGATCCCCGGCGCTGTGCGGACACGCTGCCACTATATGAATAGGGCCGGGTCATTCCTACTCCCTGTGCTGCCAACTCCAACAGTAACTTTCCACGGAAAGGGCTCTTCACAGGCATGGGAAACCCTCGAATTGGCGTACAGACGAGTCACGCTGGTCAGCTCCGACCCTCGAAACCACTCCGTGGCGTCACCACCAGCACAAGAACCCTCCACAGGGATGGCAACGCCGCACAACAACGATCAAGGATGCAAGGACAAGGAACCTCATCCGGCGCCATGCCTACAACTATGCTATAATTGTGCCTGCACATTGATACACACCTGTAACCCCTCCTCCTTGATCTATAAAAGGAGAGGCGGACACTCATGCAAGAGGAGAGCAATCGAACAAGAGACGACCAACGTACTCCACAATCTACCGATATTGGCACTCTGCCTCGATCATCATCATCATCATCTGGGACTTGGAGGCTTTGCCACTTCTCCCAACCTGCCTGTATCCCCTACTACTCGCAGTCTGGTGCAGGATAATACATTGCACACATCTTCTTTGCTAGACGTACGGTCTTGTGGCCGGAACCAGGATAATCTTGTGTCTTTGCATTACCTTCTGCATCAACCATTAGGGGTGGGAACACAGTGCATTTCTGGTTGGTGTCGGGGCCATAATTTCCAAACACCGATAGCTACTGTTAAGTAGTCGCTATTTTAATGTCGTTGTTTAAGCAGTCACTGTTGAAGCACTACTTTTTAAATAGTTTTACTACCCGCAAAGTACTGGTATATTTTCTGGAAGCATCAGACAATTTGTGTTGAGTACTTGTAGTACTACTGCTTGTGGTCGTGATAGTGTTCAACTAGTCTGCTGTAGCAAACGTAAAATATGTTGGTCTCGGTAAGACTCGGTAGACTGCTAGGGCAAGTCTACAGTACTACTTTAGTAGTTTATAATTTTGTGCGTGTCACGCGAGAGTACTTTTGTACTCAAGGTCTGGGTACTTTGAAGCATTATCTGCTGTAACAGATTTTGTCTATATTAGTCTTGCTAAGACATGATTGGTTGCTAGTGCAGAGCCATGGCACTACTTAGAGTAGTTTTGTGCTTATTTGCATGAAAGAGCAATACTAATGTACGCTATGCATATCTGAGGTAAGACTCTCATGAGTTCCTGTAATGCATAAATAAGGGGTCTGATGTAGTCGACAAAGGACATAGAGCAGAACAAAACCTTAACCTTCCATTGAAGGTAGGATATCATAGAAACAAAACTAGCACCAACAACCGTGTATTAGTTGGGGTAGCTCTACCAAGACTTCTGAGGCTTAGCGCCGCTTTTGAATAAAAGCAGTCTTGGCTTCTGTGAATAGAGTGAAAACTACCCTGGGCCTGGGCTTTTTAAGCGGCAAGCTGTACACAGGGTCTCTCTAATGAGAGTATAGTTAAGAGGTGAGAGGTATACTGCAATTTTTAATTGATAGAGAAACCATAACTTTATTGATCTTGTAATCATTGAGAATACACTGGAGTTGTTACATAAACCCGTTTTACGGGTAGAATTTCCTCAGATGCTCGACGTTCCATAGATTTGGTAAGTCTTCGCCTTCTTGAGTCTGGAGGCGATATGTTCCAGTCCCAATAACTTGCTTGACGAGAAACGGCCCCTCCCAATGTGACATAAGCTTGTGTAGGCCGTCAGTCTTCTGCATGCATCGCAATACCAAGTCTCCTATGACAAAGGAACGAGGCTGGACGTAGCGTTGGTGGTAGCATTGTAAGCCTTTGAGATAGCGAGTATTCTGGATAAGAGCCGCCACTCAGACTTCTTCAACACCGTCGACATCTTGGAACCTTTCCTGCTGAGCAACTTGTTCATCGTAGTTTTCCAGTCGCGGGGCTTCCCAAAGGAGATCTGCAGGTAAGACTGCTTCAGACCCGTAGACCAGAAAATATGGTGACTGCCCAGTTGCGCGGCTTGTCTGTGTGCGTAGACCCCAAAGTACTGCTGGCAGCTCCTTGGCCCATTTGCCACCGTATTTCTTCAGAGGATCATAGAGTCTGGGCTTTAGCCCTTGTAGCAACAAGCCATTGGCCTTCTCAACTTGTCCATTGGTGCGTGGATGAGCGACTGAAGCATAGCGCATCTCGATTGAGTACTTCTCACAATAGTCTTGGAATTCTTCGCTTGTGAAAACTGATCCCAAGTCTGTTATGATCTCGTGAGGTACGCCAAATCTCTGGACAATTCCATCGAAGAACTTAATCGAGTTTTCTGCCCGCGCATTTACCCAATGCTGAGCTTCAATCCATTTGGTGAACTTGTCGATGGCTACAATAAGCCACTCGACACCACCCGGAGCTTTAGCTAGGGGGCCCACGAGATCGAGACCCCAACACGCAAAGGGCCAGGATAGCGAGATTGTGTTGAGTTCGTGAGCTGGGACATGGGCTTGTCGGGTGAAGAATTGGCAACCTTGGCACTTTTTGACAATGTCTTCTGTATCCGCCTTGGCTGATGGCCAGTAGAAACTAGCTCTGTAGGCCTTCTCAATGAGAGTGCGAGAAGCTGGGTTGTTACCGCAGATGCCTCCATGAATTTCTTCTAGCAGTGCTCTTCCACAATCAGCCGTGATGCACTTCATCAGAACGTTGACCGAAGCCCCACGTCGATAAAGCGGGTTGTCTACTACTACATAGTTCGTGGCTCTGCGTCTGATGTGTACTTGTGCTTTCTTATCTTCTGGAAGTTTATGGTCCCTTAGATACTCGATAAACGGAGCCATCCAGTCGGAGTCGATGACCATGACTTGTAGGTCTGGCTGTGGGTGAGCTAGAGTGACCTCCTCGGGTGTCGGCTCCCTAATGGATGGCTGATGCAGTTCATGAACGAAGATTTCCACTGGAACATCTGCACGTTTCGAGCCTAGCTTGGATAAAGCGTCAGCAACAACATTGTAGTCACGGACGATATGATAAAACTCTTGGCCATAGAAGTGGCACTCGAGTTTACGGACTTCCTTGATGTAGGCATCATTGTTTCTTTAGAACAGTCCCAGTCCTTGTTGACTTGGTTGATGGCGACAGCAGAATCTCGATACACGCATAGACGTTTGATACCAAGAGATGCGTCTAGGCGGAGCCCATGCAGCATGGCTTCGTATTCTGCTTCGTTGTTGGTAACTTTGAAGAGAATCTGCAAAACATACTTGAGTTGTTCACCTTTGGGAGAAATTAGTAACACACCCGCTCCTCCACCTTCCAGTTTCAGCGATCTGTCAAAATACATGATCCAATGCTCCAGGCGAGTAGTTGCCCTGGAATACTGGAGCACTATTCACTCGACAGTGAAATCTGCAAGGTCCTGTGACTTGATGGCCGTCTGGGGAGCGAAGTCGAGGTTGTACGAAGCTATCTCCGCCTTCCATTTGCATATGCGTCCAGTCGCATCAGGATTGTTAAGGATTTCACCTAATGGAAACTTAGTCACCACAGGTATGTGGAAGGCCTGAAAATAATGCCTTAGCTTTCTTGAGGTGATAAAGATCGCGTAGAGTAACTTCTGTACTTGAGGGTAGCGTATCTTGGAGTCGGAGAGTACTTCTGATGTAATATACTGGCCCCTATACTGGGAATACGTGATCTTGCTCTTTGCGCTCGACCACGATGACCGTGCTGACCACGTGTGTTGTGGCCGCAATGTATAAATAGAGGTGGTTATCTTTGACGGGAGCGACAAGCACTGGGGGGTGACAGGTAGGCTTTGAGTTGTTCAAAGGCTTGAGTTACTTCTTCTATCCAGTTGAATTGGTCTCGCTTCTTAAGCAGCTTGAAGAAAGGGAGTCCCTTCTCTCCAAGTCTTGAGATGAATCTGTTGAGAGCTGCTATGCAGCCCGTGAGTTTTTGTACATCCTTGATGCTTCTCGGGACTTCCATGTTAAGAACAACTGTGATTTTGGAGGGGTTAGCCTCAATGCCTCTATGATTGACAATGAACCCGAGTAGTTTTTTGAGGGAATACCAAAGACGCACTTAGTCGGGTCTAGCTTCCAGCGGAACGTTCTAAGGTTATCAAACATTTCATGTAAGTCAGTGACGAGGTTTTATGGTTCTCTTGTTTTTACAACCACATCATCAACAATTGCTTCTACATTGATGCCAATCTGGGATGATAAGCACTTCTGTATGGCTCATTGGTACGTGGCTCCGGCGTTCTTCAATCATAAAGACATTGTGGTGTAGCAGTAAGCGACGAAGGGTGTGATGAATGAAGTCTTGATCTGATCCTCCTTCTTCAGGGCTATCTGATGATATCCCAAGTAGCAGTCGAGGAAGCAGAGTAATGCACATCCAGCCGTAAAGTCCAAGACTTGATCAATGCGCGGGAGACCCATGGGGTCTGGAGGGCAATGCTTGTTGAGATCTGTGTAGTCAACACACATCCGCCACTCATTGTTGTTTTTCTTTTTGACCAGGACTGGATTGGCCAACCACTCTTGATGAAAGACTTCTTTGATGATGCCGGTCGCGAGTAGTTTGGAGATCTCTGCCTTGATCGCATCACGTCTGTCTTGAGTGAAACGGCGTAGGCATTGCCTTTTAGGCTTCGCCTTCTCGTCAACCTTTAATTTGTGCTCGGCAAGCTCCCTAGGAACACCAGACATATTAGATGATTTCCAGACAAATATATTTTTATTATCACAAAGGAACTTGACGAGCGCGTCTTCCTATTTACAATCTAAATCCGTCCCTATAAGGGTAGTTTTCGACGGGTCACCAATCTCATGGTCTCTAGTTTAAATTGTACTTCTTCATAGGGCTTGAAGCTTGTGCTTGCGGGCTTCTTGTTGGGGACCTCAAGGTCTTCTTCCTTCGACTTCTTAGCCAGGGCGAGTACTTCCAGCATCTAGATGGGGACTTGCGAGGTGGCGGGGCATCTTGAGAATAAGGTACACGTAGTGCAGGATCGCCATGAATTTGGAGAGGGCTGGACGCCCAAGGATCGCATGATACGAGGTCTCTAAATCTGCCACATCGAACTTGATGTACTCTGTCCTGAAGTTGGCTTCTGTCTCAAAGGTTACTGGGAGCATGACTTGTCCCAGGGGAATTGTTGCATTGCCAGGTATGATGTCGTAGAACGGGGACTCCGTGGGCCTTAGGTACTTGGTGATATCAAGTCCCATTTTGGTGAAGGTCTTCGCGAAGATGACGTTGAGCCCACTGCCTCCGTCAATGAGTACTTTGGTCAGTCTGGCTTGTGCCACAACTGGGTTCAAGACTAGTGGTTATCTACCTAGGTTGGCGAAGTATGTCCACTGATCTTCCCTAGAGAAGGTGATGGGGACCTCGGACCACTTGAGGTACGTCGGATTGGCTGGTTGTATTGCCATGATTTCGCGGAGCGATAGTTTCTTTGCTCGCTTCGACTGGTTTAAGGAATCGCCACTGAACAGGACATCTACGACATTCTTGACTTGGGGGAAGCCATTGCCAGAGTCTTTACGGTCCTTGTCATCCTCTTTGTCTGCCTTTGCTGGGCCTTGCTTGTCAAATTCCTGTTTAAGGTGAAAGTAGTTTGCCATCTTGTGCCGGCCGTTTGGATGATATGAGCAGGGTCCATTCATCACTTTGTCGATGGAGACCGTGTTTTTCTTCTGCGCAGGGCGCTCGACTGCCGCAACAGTGTTGTCTGGCTTGCGCTTTTTATTGTCGCGGTTGTTATTGTTGTGCTGATCTTTATCGTCTTTGTTGTAGTTATTGTCGTTGTTGTTGTTGTCGCGGCGCCTATCAAAGTGCTTGCGCTCGCGGTCGTCTTGATCGGCCCACTCGACTGCCATACGCCTTAGGTCGGGGATGGTTGTTGGGCGTCTTCTGCCGAACTCGCGATGTAGCTCTCTGGCGTAGAGTCCATCGTGGAAGCAATCAATGACCTCACGGTCAGATATATCCATGATTGTGAATCTTTTTTCAAAGAACCTCTTGATAAACTTGCATAGGGTTTCACCTTTATCTTGTTTATAGGCTGCCAATTCAAAATGGGTTTCTGGCCATGCCCAGGTTCCCTGGAAGTTGGCGGTGAACTTCTTGGTGAGACCTTCCCAGGATTCGATGGACCCGGGGCAGAGGCCCTCGAGCCATGTAAGTGGGGTAGTATGTATCATGATGGGGAAGTAACTGACTTTTACATCATTGGATCCTCCTGCCATCTGGATTGCAGTCGAGTAGACTCTCAGCCACTGTTCAGGGTCTTGCTTGCCCGTGAACTTCTCAATTCCGTTTGTTTTGAACTTGTTTGGCAGCTTGATCTTCTTGATGCGGCTAGAGAAGGCTGGGAAGCCATCATGCTTGTCTGCTAGTGAACGGTTACGTCCACGGTGGCCATCGCTGCGGTCGGAGTCGTAGTGGTGGCCACGATTGCCTGAGCTGTGGCTTGGTGAGTTGTTAGGTCCAGGCTGTCCACGGTTATGGTCGCGGTTGCGTCGGTCGCGGTCGTTGTCGCGAGGGGGATCGTTGTTGCATGGTTGACGATCTTCACCGTGTGGGTGGTCACGGTCACGTGCACGTGGAGGGCGGTCGTGGTTGTTGTCGCGAGTGGGGCGTTGTTCCGTGATGGATGATCTTGGTCACGGGGTAGTGGCCCGTAGAAACGATCGAATTCTTCACGCCGGTGAAACTCCGAGTTAATGTGGTTTGCTCTACTCGACTGGATTACAGAACGAGTGACTCAGTTGGCGTTGATGTGAGTGCGAAGATCACCATCGCGGTTAGCCCCGTCGCATGGTCTGTTGCCATCTTGTTATCTGGCGTTAGGGACTTGCTCGTTAGCTTGTCTTCCAGCTGCTCCACCCGATGGCTCTCGAGGAGCACGACTCAGGTGAGCAGATGCTGCTAGTTGAACTTGCAAGCACCTGCCTCCAGAGCGTCTGCCGCTCGAGGTGTGGTGGCTTGATGCAGGACCGATGTTGATGTTCTCACGAGCTATCTCTAGGAGAGTCAGGACCTGCCTGATATGTGGTGTTTTAGGCATAGCCCTGATGATCTCCGCCGCAACGGAGATGTTCATTGGAGCATCCTGGAGTACTGGCTGGTCACCAACCATCGCGAAGTCCCGTGTAAGGTTTCGGGTCGCGGTTGCACGTGTGGCTGCGTTGAGACGCATTTGCTTGTGCTTGGCGTTCCTTGCTTGTCTTCAGGTTCTCTGTTCCTCAGTTTTCTCTATTGGTAGTGCATTCCTCCTCGAAGATGTCATCGACCAGCTCGCGATCGTACTTGGTGCCTTGGTCACCAGAGCCGGCCATGTCTGCCAGGGTCAGAGGGGGTCGGTAGTAGTAAGGTCAGAGCGTTGGAGAAGTTGTCTCATGTGCTATCGGAGGAGGTGGTGATGGAAATAGTCTTGCCGTCCTGGTAGGGTAGTTCGTCCAGGATCACCGTGGCTAATCTTGACTCGTCGTCCCGACAGGTGTTAGTAGGTATCGTGCTAGGCCAGTGAACAACAAGTCCTCCTGGTGTGCTGGTCACGACTAGTCCTGACGGGAGATAGGCGAGTGGATCTTCAAGCTCGAAGTCGGTCTTGAAGTGGGCACGTCAGGTTAAGCGTGCGACGTTGTTGTTGGCACTTCTTATGATCCAATATCAGGATTGTGAATCCAGGTACTGGGGTAAGGAGTGTTTTAGTGGTTTTTCTTATGGCCCAGTAATATATAAATATTCTGCAAGCACACAGAATTACCACTGTAGCACTTCACCAGGGAGTAATCCGAGGTATCGTAATTTATATTTCTGCAGGGAAGCTTTGGCAAGATTACTAGCAAACAGATATTCGAGACTATCAGAGAAGGGTACACTACAAGCAAGACAGGGGATAAACGGTATTGGATAGGAGTGGTTATACCGTGACACACAGCTCAAGGGTGGCTCGGATCGGAAAGAGAAGGAATAGATAGTTGGGAGGACAACGAGAAGAGATAGAGGAATCCTAGGTACTTTATCTACCTATGTCGCTCGGGCTTAGAGATACAGTGGCCGAAGAGCCAGTACTCAAAGATCAGGGTTAACTCTAATGTCTTAGCGTCGGGACAATAGAACCTATGACACGTAGAAAGGGATGAGAAGGGGTGCCACCAATCCTATACTCTGGGTTCCTGCAGGCCACGACGAATGTGATGGACTACGTAGGCCGTATAGGGCTGTCACCACCTAACGGCTACAACCTTCATAGACGTGGGGACAAACTAAGGCCTCTAGCTAGTCTGGGAACCACTCCCACACTAGTCAACAACTACTTACTCCGCTAGCAAAAGCAAGCAACCTTGTCAATACCCCATTGACAATTCACCACAGATATTGAGCAAGATCGAAGAACCAGCTTATACAAAGACTTAATCAAGATCTAGAAGCACTAGAGCTACAACCAACTATAGTCTAAACATGATATAGATGCAACTAGAATAAAGTAGAAGCAAGCTATAAATGACAAGGGCAAAGTGATAAAGATAACTATATTGATAACTGAAAGTCTTACAAAAGGAAAAGGGAAAGATACAAGAGCTTATACCAGAGCTTCTGAAGACGACTCCGGAACCTCCGAGGCACAGCTCGACTCAACTCTAACTCCCAACTAAACTATCCTAACTCTACTAGAAAGAAGTGGAATGAGAGCTCCTTGTCTTGAGTGTGTGTGTTACAAGTGAAATGCCACTGCATTTATAGGTGAACTAGGACGGTGGAGAGGAGTGGCGGCCAAGGGAACTAGGGGGGGTACCCCCCGGTGATTCGGGTGAATTGCCCGGGTTCAGGCGAATCCTATGATTCGGCCGAACCCTTGGATACACCGCCAATTTCCCCCACAGCCTGGGTTTGCCCTCCTTGGTTGGTTCTGGTGTTGGGGTCGGTTCGGGCGAATTGGGAGATTCGGCCGAACCGGGCCTGGCCCGTGGCCGGCCTCCCCAGCACCGTCTTTGGTCTTGCACCCCCCTGGGCTGGCTTCTGGTGATGGTCTTCGTGTTGATCTGGCCCAGGATGAGGTGCCGGTCACCCACGTGTCATGCATCGTCATCTGCTTGGTCATTGTTGACGTGGACGAGTCCCGATGTTGTGCACGACTAAAGGGGGTAACCGGCTGAATGGAGTCGTTCGGCCGAATCGGTCAATTCCGACCCCTATAGCACGTATTTCTCGTTGTTGTACCTACACAAGTGTAACTCACCAAAACTCGTGGAACTCTGTTAGAAATAAACCTAAGTACATGGAATGTCACATATATCCTCTTTTATTCCCGAGTATTAGTGGTCGAAAACGTGCCGTAACGACCGCCAACTAGCTCCCCCAAGCTTAGACCTTTGCTCGTCCTCGAGCAAAGATAAAGACTTAGGCTTGGTGGATCAGGAGTTGCTACAATGTCAATTTTCTTGTAGGTAACTTTATAAACAGCTAGTACTCGAAAATACTCGAATCATTGGCAAAGTTTAACTCACCATTTTACCTATGGGGCTTATAGCAATCTCTTTATCTTAGGTGGTTGAAAGGTTGAACAGCTTAACTTAGTTTTTTATTCCACTCCTACTCTTTTCAGGGTCCCATCTCGGAGTTTCCACAATTTTCAGAAATTTAAATTTGTTCCTCAATTGGTACACTCGATCGCTCAAGTGGTGTTTGTATTCTCACCAAAGGCTTGTGCCTTCTTTCATCCTAAAATCTAACAAAGATTTTTGTGTGGCTCAGGGACAAAGGATGTAGGCCTACTTGCATCTTATATTTTGCTAAGTCAAAGACCGGATCTTTGGGGAACCAAATCATACCTTTAGATCGAGAAGTGCAAGTGTGTGGAATATGTGGAGTGGAATGTGGAATGTGGTGGAACTCCTTGGGATGATTCTTCCTCCCCTTGACCTATTTTCGAGAACATGAGCTATCTATTTTTTTTGCTCATATTTTTTTTGCCATGCCACTTGGCATGCTTTTCTTATTTCTTATTTTTGCCATGCTCTTTGGCATGCTTTTCTTTTTCTCTTTCTTTTTGCCATGCTCTTTTGCATGCTTTTCTTTTTGCATAGCCCATGTCTCTATTCAAGGATATTTGGAGAGGAGATCATAGAACATGGAGTATTTATTTTGTGGATGGATGATGACAATATTTGCTAACTCCCAGTGTAGGAATTGCAAGTGAGAGTGGTGTGTACGTGAATCTCGATCTTAGAAGCATGAAGGTTTCACCCAAAGGTCACAACAATTTGACAAACTTTTGGTGCTTGGTGCAGAACAATTGGTGCTTCCCAAAACCTTTTTCCAAAACCCGTCCCAACTGAAACTTTTCAAAGTTTTGGCAGGCTCCAAAGAACAATGACTAGCAAAACCCAGAGCCATACTCAAATCCCTCCAAGAGTTGGAATACTCTTGGTTGAAAAATCGAAAGCGAACACCCTCCCGTCCAGATGTGAGAGTCGAAAGAAATTCGAGGGTGAGGAGATACGAACATTATTCGTCGACATGCCAGAAGTTGCCCCAGCCAACGGATTCGAAGACTTCTGGAGACTCTTCATCCATACCCGTTCTTACGAGCAGGTCCTACTCAGAGACACGGGTATGCTCAAACTCCTTCAAGCGTAGCATGTTGAAGACGTTCCGCTCCCGGTCCGTCCGGAGAATGATGTCACTCTCGTTCAGGAGCAGCCGGGGTGGGTGCAAGGCGAAGCCTCTCCCCAAGTTGGCTGCCCCTGACTCGTCCACCTCCATCCGGCTTGAACCACGGGACCGGGATGGGGAGCTAGCAGGATCGTCCGAGCGTTTCCTCAGCCGAGCGGAGCGACGGAACGCGAAGAAGAGCTTCGACATGCTTCCTGCAAAAGGTTAGCGCAACGACTACCCGAAGGACTGAATATATGGGGTTAGCACAAGTAAATCAAGTCAGTCATTCGAGAGAGCTAGTCGTTCTTGCGGGGATGAAAACCTCCACAAAAGATTAGTCATTCTTGTGGGTGTCGGAAACCACCACAAACACGTTCAAGTTTCAGCACAAAGATCGAACAAAGGCAAAATATTTTTTTTGGATTTTTCAGCAATGCAAGTGAACGAACTTGAGCAAGAACTAAAGAAGAACTTGAGCAAGGAACTTGAGAGAGAGAGAGAGAGAGCTTCTGGTGGAAAATTTTCAGTGTGTGAAGGTGGAATGAAGCAAGCAAGCAAGGGGTGGTATTTATAGGCAAGGAGGAGAGCTAGGGCTTATTCGGCCGAGTGGCCTGGTTCGCCCAAACAAGTCCAATTCACCCGAATGCCCCATGTGGGTGCTCTCTTTCTTGCCTCCCACCAGCACTAAAAATTGGCCTAGGTCCAACACTAGGGTATGGGCACTTTGGTGGTTTTTGGTAGGTGAGATGCAAAATTGACATGACCAAAGTGGAAGTTAGTGGAGTCACCCCCATGCTGCCATGTTTTGTGGTAATTTGGTGAGTGTGCAGCCATGTTGAGTGGGGTAGACATGTTTTGTGCTGGTTGGTTATGATGGTAAATAAATGGAGATGTTCTAGAAGGGGTAAAAGTGATGATAAGTACGTTTTACACCCACTGTAAATAAATTTCAGCAAGTTGTCCATTTATTTTTACCATGCTTGCATTTTTCTACTCTCTTTCAAATTAATTACACAAGTGGTTCATTTATTTTGGAAAAGGAAACATGTAAATGCAATGATGGAAAATAAAATTTTGGAAGGGAAACATGAGATACATACCGGTTTTCCTCGCGGCGAGAGCTCGTGTTTAAAGTCCGTGAGCGGGACTCCTCCTGTCTTCAGTTGATTTTGTCATCGTCCGATCCCGGAGTGGGTGGTTCGGGCGATGCAACCTTCTTCCCCCACATCTTCTTAGTCTTCTTCTGTGTCGGTGGCGGTGGGATCGGTTCCTCTGGAGAATTCCAGAGGGCTTGGTCTTCTTCGTATTTCTTTACGAGAAGATCCATCTCTTCTGCTTGCATTGGTCCTGTTGGCTCATTTTGTTTGAACTGCTCGCCACCGAGTATTTCCAGCTCTCCATTGATGAGTGCCTTCAGGAAACACTCGGCGCTCTTCTGCTCCGGTGTGAGAGGCTTTGTCTTCTTCTCTTCCCGTGGATGAAACTTGAAGTATATCAATCTTTCGTCGATACGGAACGAGATTTCTCTCGCATCCATATCAATTCTAGCGCGGGCGGTGTTCAATAATGGCCAGCCCAACACAAGGGGAAACGAATAATCATTCCCCGTGTGAAGGACGACAAAGTCCGTAGGGACAAAACATCCCCAAACGCGGACCGGTACATTCTCGATCACCCCCTAAGGGTAGCGGATCGTTGAGTCCGCAAGTGGTACCTGGGCATTTGTAGATGACAAAGTAGGGTAGCGTAATTTCTTAAATAATACCTTGGACATGATGTTTATGCTGGCCCCTAGATCACAGAGAGCATCATCAATGCGACGATTCCAGATCATGCACTGAATGATGGGTACTCCGGGATCTTCCTTCCGCTCAGAGAGGTCTTCGTGATTGCTCTCTTAGCTGCTCTTGGTAGGTAGGTCCATCTTGGTATTTGTACTTGGATGTGCGTGATCTTACCTGCATGATTAGTACGAAATGTACTACGAGACACCTTACCTTGTCTCATAGTAACAGCATTTACTTTTTTGATGGAAGGTTCGGGTTGCCCCGGAATCTTCCCCGATTCAGTGACAGGAACGGCTGCAGCTAACTAAGCAATTTGGGTTTCTATCATTTTATTGAAACTCAGTTGGCTTTTCATAGAAGAAGCAAAGGAATCCAGCCTAGAGTCTATGCTTTCCAGGATTTTATCGTGAGCAGCAAGCTTTTTATTGATATTTTCAGTGATTTTACCCTGGCCAAACACTAGATCTCTAAGTGATGGCTGATTATTGAAATTGCTAGAATTGAAATTGTTACCTTGTTGAGGCCTCTCGAATGGGAGGTTTGGGTGCGAATTCCAGCCTTGATTGTCGTAGTTGTTCGGTCGATACCCGTTGTTGTTGGAGTTGTTGACGTAGTGGGCATCTTCTCGCATTTCGGGGCAGTCACTCCCCGAATGGCCAGTGTTGCCACAGACCTTGCAAGTCATGCGAGCATCCATGGCTTGCACCGTTTCTTGAGCAGGGGCCTCCAAGTTTCTTCATCAGGAAGTCCATCTTGGTAGCGAGCATGTCCAGAGCTTCAACTTGGTGAACTCCTCGGGTCCGGGGTTCGGCTCGATCGTCGGACCAACCTTGGTTCTCGACCATCTTCTCTATGAGGGCCTTTGCATTGCTCTCCTCAAGAGAGAAGAAAGAACCTCCAGCAGCAGCATCCACATACTCATGGGCAGAGCTTCTAAGCCCGTGGTAAAAGATCTGAATGAAAAACCAACTCTGCATACCATGGTGAGGAAAAGCAAATATATAGTCCTCGAGGTGACCCCATGCCTCCGGGACTATTTCATCTTTTAGCTGCTGGAAACTAGCAATTTTTTTCTAGAGGGCGTTGGTTTTCCCAAGCGGAAAGAATTTTAGCAAAAATGCGCTAGTGCACTTATCCCAAGTTTCTATGGCTTCGAGGTTAGCATAAAACCATTGTTTCGCCTTGCCTAATAATGAGAAAGGGAATAAACGAAGGCGAATGACATCAATGCTTACCCCGCGTATGGTGAAGGTGTTGCAAATCTCCAGAAAATGCTGAAGATGAGCATTGGCATCCTCGTGCGGCTTGCCACAGAACGGGCTAGCCTGCACCATGTTGATGAGGGCTGGCTTGAGCCTGAATTTCCCCTCTCCGACTGGCGGAGCTGGTCCGACACGCACGTTCTCGCTCGATGGAGCAGCGAACTCGCGGCTCATCTTGCTTTCCATCCTCGATGAAGCCAGGTCAACGACGGGAAAGACTGGGCTCATCGGAATGAGCTACTTCTGAGGAGGTACAACACGGGGTCGCACTTTCCTCACAAGAGACTCAGGATTTTCTTGGTAGTTTCACGATAGTTGGAAACCAGACATGCACTGCTCTGCTTCACAAGACCAACGAAACAGAGCAAGGATAAACCCGCTTGAGTAGCGGTATACTCAACTAAGATAACTCAAGATAAAGGTTGAAAGTATCTAGACAATTGCTTCCCCGGCAACGGCGCCAGAAATGCTTGTTGGCACTTCTTACGATCCAATATCAGGATTGTGAATCCAGGTACTGGGGTAAGGAGTGTTTCAGTGGTTTTTCTTATGGCTCAGTAAAATATATAAATATTCTGCAAGCGCACAGAATTACCGCTGTAGCACTTCACCAGGGAGTAATCCGAGGTATCGTAATTTATACTTCCGCAGGGAAGCTTTGGCAAGATTACTAGCAAACAGATATTCGAGACTATCAGAGAAGGGTACACTACTAGCAAGAGAGGGGATAAACGGTATTGGATAGGAGTGGTTATACCGTGACACACAGCTCAAGGGTGGCTTGGATAGGAAAGAGAAGGAAAGGATAGTTGGGAGGACAACGATAAGAGATAGAGGAATCATGTGTACTTTATCTACCTATGTCACTCGGGCTTAGAGTTACAGTCTTAGAGTTACAGTGAATGAAGAGCCAGTACTCAGAGATCAGGGTTAACTCTAATGTCTTAGCATCGGGACAATAGAACCTATGACATGCAGAAGGGATGAGAAGGGGTGCCACCAATCCTACACTCTGGGATCCTGCAGGCCACGACGAACGTGATGGACTACGTAGGTCGTATAGGGCTGTCACCACCTAACGGCCACACCTCCGTAGACGTGGTGACAAACTAAGGCCACTGGCTAGTCTGGGATCCACTCCCACACTAGTCAACAACTACTTAGTCCGCTAGCAAGAGCAAGCAACCTTGTCAATACCCCAGTGACAATTCGCCACAAGTATTGAGCAAGATCGAAGAACCAGCTAAGACAAAGACTTAATCAAAATCTAGAAGCACTAGAGCTACAACCAACTATAGTCTAAACACGATATAGATGCATCTAGAATAAAGTAGAAGCAAGCTATAAATGACAAGGGAAAAGTGATAAAGATAACTATATTGATAACTCAAAGTCTTACAAAAGGAAAAGGGAAAGATATAGGAGCTTATACCAGAGCTTCTGAAGACGACTCTGGAACCTCCGAGGCACAGCTCGACTCAACTCTAACTCCCAACTAAACTATCCTAACTCTACTAGAAAGAAGTGGAATGAGAGCTCCTTGGCTTGAGTGTGTGTGTTACAAGTGAAATGCCACTGCATTTATAGGTTAACTAGGACGGTGGAGAGGAGTGGCGGCCAAGGGAACCAGGGGTGTACCCCCTGGTGATTTGGGTGATATGCCCGGGTTCGGGCGAATCCTAGGATTCGGCCGAACCCTTGGATGCACCGCCATTTTCTCGCACGGCCTGGTTTGCCCCCCTTGGTCAGTTCTGGTGCTGGGGTCGGTTCGGGTGCATTGGGAGATTTGGCCGAACCGGGCCTGGCCTGTGGCCGGCCTCCCTAGCACCGTCTTTGGTATTGGACCCCCCTGGGCTGGCTTCTGGTGATGGTCTTCTTGTCGATCTTGCCCAGGATGAGGTGGCAGTCACCCACATGTCATGCATCATCATCTGCTTGGTCATTGTTGACGTGGACGACTCTCGATGTTGTCCACGGCTAAGGGGGGTAACCGGCCGAACGGAGTCATTCGGCCGAATCGGTCAATTACGACCCCTATAGCACGTATTTCTCGTTGTTGTACCTGCACAAGTGTAACTCACCAAAACTCGTGGAACTCTGTTAGAAATAAACCGAAGTACATGGAATGTCACATATATCCTCTTTTATTCCCGAGTATTGGTGATCGAAAACGTGGCATAACGACCGCCAACAGTTGTCGGGGCTGTCGTTCAGTAGAACCGTGAAGTGGTCGTCTTCATTGTCCTCTGATAGCTTAGAGGCCGGCTCAAAGTGCTTGCAGCGTTCCACGGTTGGACTACTGACTTTAGGTGTGGACTTGTTGTCCTTCGCGGTGTAGATCTATTGATATGCAGCCGCGGCGTTGGTTAATCCGAGCGGGAATCGATTCGGGGGGTTGTCTGATGGCGTAGCTAGCTCGGAGTTCTTGGCTCCTTCCATAATTGGAAGCAAGTTGTACCCGGTCTTTTCTTGAGGAGTCCCGATCGGAGTCAAAATCGGGGTCGAGGTTGAGCTCGAAGTCGTGCGACATGTCGGAGTTAAGGTCGAAGTCATTGCCGGAGTAGTCGTCGAGACTTGCATCTTGACGAGATCGCGGAGCGACTCCAGTGGAGACGCCATCATCGGGTACAGGCCTGGACGATCCGCAAGGACTCTTGCGAAACCACCCTTGCCGTCAACGATGAAGGTCCATGTGCCAATGACGAAAGTTGCACCCTCCTCGATGCTGCGGGTTTTGAAGGTTGATCCCATCGCGCCTGATGGTGAGCTTCGGTGAGCCACCCCACGGTGGGCGCCAAGTATCGACGATTTATGTCATGCACGACTGCCTGGGGGGTACCCCAGAGAGTAGATTTGCGGGTCTCGCCGAGTTCTAGGAACGATAGTGCATGAACAACACAAAGATTTAGACAGGTTCGGGCCGTGAGTAGCATAATACCCTATGTCCTGTGTGCTTGATTGTATTGCACGTGAGTTGAGTTGTTTTGAGGGGGTCCCCGCTCCGCCTTATATATCCGGGGAGCGGGGTTACAAGTCAGTTACATGATCCTAGTCGTATACAATAGGGTACTTTGGGGAGTCTCCTAACAGTACACAACTAGTCTTTCCAATCAGCTACGCCGTCTTGCACCATAGTCCACTGGTTGAAAGTAGTCGGATCAAACTTTCCCTATCGAGTATTTTAATCCCGTGGATGACTGGCCCTAGGGATCCTGGTCCCACATGCCCCCAAGTGCTGCACCGCCTCTACACTGCCTCAACACCAAGGCGGTGCCACGTGCCAGTTCGGCCGAACCGGCTTGTTCGTCTGAATCAGCCGGGCACCACCTTGAGGATCCTTGGCTGCTACTCCTCCTTGCATCATCCTTGACCACTATAAATTGAGGCCTCCATTCACCTGCAAAGATACAACACAAGAGATAGAAGCATTAGAAGATAGGGAGAGAGGAGTGGTGAGCATCCCGAAGAGGAGCCGGAGTGTCGGCCCCTCTTCCAGCTGTTCCTTTACGTATGCGGCTCTGCTTCGAGTAACATCCGGGTCGTGTCTGGTAACTCTTGTATCTCTTTCCAATTAATTGTGCATTCAGTTCATACTTTTATATGCTTGTTGTTTCCTCGTTCATTGCTCAGTTGATTGGTATAATTTTATACTGGTTGCTTAGTTTGGGTGCCTGCCTTTCTATAGGAGGTAGGTACTAGCCGACTAGTGCAAGCGCAGTGCTTAGACTTAAGGTTAGCTTGGATTGTACCCGAGTTGGCACGGAGGTGGTAGTCGTTAGGTGGTGACAGCCCTATACGACTGACGTAGTCCATCACGCCTGGCTCGGCCCCACAGGATCCTAGAGTGCAGGGTTGGTGGCATGCCTTCTCATCCTTTTCTATGCGTCGTTGGCCCTATTGTCCCCACACAAGTATCTATCTGTAGTGCATGTATGCTCAATTAGTCAAGAAAGGGCTTTAGCTCTAGACCAGTACCTTCTCTACCCTCCTATCGCTTTAATTTCTTCTCTTGTCCTTGTTGTCAACCACCTCATCCATTTCATTCATCCCATTATCCCTGGACAACTTAGTTTAGAATTAGTTCACTTCTTCATTCCTCATGGAAATCGATACCTTGGAAAACTCCCGGGTGAAAGCTACATCGGTATCCATCCGCTTGCGGATTTATCTGTAGGTCGTAAGGAGTGCCAATAGGGGGCTACCGGGCTGAAAGCCCAGTTCGGCCGATCTCCCTAGTTCAGCCGAACCGCCCCCAATACACCAAACCGCCTCTAGGGGATGATCATGGCCATGGGATGAAGGTGGTGCAGGATGGACGGTTCGGCCGAACATGTCGGTTTGGCCAAACCAATCCATTCGACCGAACTAGCCGGGGGCACCGCCTCGGTCCCTTGGCCGGTACTCCTCCTCAACCGCCATCAACAACTACAAATGGAGGTGTCCAAGCCCCGGATCAACACACAGTCAAGCTGGGAGTTAGAGTTGAGTCAAACTGTGCCTCGGAGGTTCCGGAGTCGTCTTCAAAAGATCTGGTGTCACACCCAGATTTACACAAAAACCCGAATGCTGCTATATGTGTGCCCAGGAAGTCCACAGAACACATACAACTAACAAATATGATAAACATAGAACATATGCTTGAATAAAAAAATAGTTAAATTAGAGTTTATCGAAATAAAACACAACGGAAGACTATCTCTCTTGATAGGTAGAGCCTCAAGTCCACAGGGACACCGACTGGTTGACCACAGCTCAGAAGTATCACTGATCCATCTGTTACTCATCTGGGATTTTGTTGAATAATAGCAAGCGTAAGTTAATGTCTTACTTAGCAAGTATAGCACGGGTGTATGAAGGCTCAAAATAAGGCTAGACACAGCTTAACTGCATTAGCACTTTTATTTGGTTCATTTTATCATTATCCAAGGTACTACATTGAATGAGTCCCAGTTGCAACCCAATTAATAAAGTTTAAGTGACATTAAGCAGTAAATAAACATCATATTCTAATAAAAAAGGATCCAGGCTGCTCGTGACCCTGAGCAAGGCTATCATGATAGATTTACACTCTGTAGAGGTTTCTCCCTTTACCCACCAGTCGCATAAAAGTTCAAAAGAACTTTGCACCCAACCACGCATATCAACACTTCCGAGGTGTGACTGCATAGGGACGCTACGAGGTTTTTCACAAGACACCCTAACAAGACAGTAGCAGCTAAGGTACAATAAGGTGGTGAGACTCTAGGCACCGAGATTGACTTACACTTACGGAGTCACACCGTAAGGGGGTCAATGGCATCCAGAGCGCGGGCATCGCATCCAACAATGCGCAACGTGCGGAGTTCCCCATCGCAGGGACTCCCAACACGGGACTGGGTCTAACGAGACCTAGCCGACGGGGCTACCATCCTCGGTGGAATCAAGAAACACACCGGTAACCACTGGCAAGCTGGAGACGTACAAGTTACTTGACCATGAACAGAGCCATAATAGTTCTAGCGGTGGCGACATGCTCCTGGGTTGCCGCTTTAAGAACCGGACCTTAGGGAGAGACACTGGAGCAAAGCACACAGCACATGCCCCAGTTCCCTAAACCATGCTGCTAAAAAGCAAGTTTTATCATTAATGTTGTATTGAACCATTAAGTCAAAATTAACAGTTAAATAATGGTGATAGTAGCTGTGCATAGCAAAATCTACCCATATGCATAAACCCAAGGTAATCAAAAGATAGGAGTAAACAAACTAGGTACAACCTTAACAGGACATCAATTTAGACACATGCATATGAAAGTAAATGAACGTAAAAAGTGTGTTTAGGAAGCAAGGGTTGTTCGTGCTATAACTTGCCTCAAATCCAGTATAATCACATATAGTCTTCAGCTCTTGATCTTCAAACTCTTCTCCTTAAAATCTCTTTGATGTCACTCCTCTACTCGCAGCAATCAACGACACGAGCACAACATGTAGCTAAACAAGCGAACAAACAATATACAACTAAGAACAGTACACCAATAAAAATAAAAAGCTTTAAAAGAGCATGCTAAGTGGAAGGACTCAATTCTATGGTCATGTAAGCGCAAGAATCACTCTAATCGGAGCTAGAACGAGAAAGTTATGGCTTGATCAATTCTCGTCACCATCTGACATAGTCTGCTTGTTTATTTTATTTGTCGAGTTCTAGACATCCGATTAACATGATTCCAATTAGGTTAGCTTTATAATTTGTTAATCTATCTTCTGGATAAAGATCAAGATTTTAGGAGCTACTGTCTAGAAACGACACATGATTTAGTGCACCGTTCAGAATCTGTTTTTAGGGTGAAAATCTTCACTGCGACTTATTGCTATCCGAAGGATTTTGGTTATAAAACAATACGAATATATGCTTGATTGATTTTAGTTAAACAAAATCATATGTAATGGTTATTTCAAATAATTCTATTTGAATTTGTAAAACCGAGGTAGAACTTGAGTTCAAACAAATAAGAAAAGTTTTGAAGCACTTGAGTCAAAGTGTGCAGGAATATGTTTAAATATTTTCTGCTTAGTTGTACGAATATTTTGACCTGACTTCTTCAATGAAAGTTGTAGGAAATTTTCTGTAGATATCCAAAATGTATTTATTTGCTAGATCTGGTTAAGCGGATCAAGAGTTATGGTCAAAACAGTGAGCAGCTACGGAATCTAGTCGAATTTTCAGAAAACGTTGGAATCGGCTATTCAGGATTTATGCGTTAGATTTCTTTGAATCTGTACCCTTGTGACCAACATGAACTAGTTGCTAAGTGTAGTTTAAGTTGACATGAATCTAACACAATGAAAAAGGATTAGAACGAATCTAAAACGTGGAAACTATGGACTAAACAAGATTTCCGACGCTTAAAACTAGCAGGGGCTTTTCTACGAAAGAGTATAGACTAAATGAATACGGTAGAAAATTATAAGATTCACTGAGAGACTTACTAAAAATCTTGAGGCCAAAAACGACGGAAGGCTTGGCGCAACGACGAGACGAAGAATGGGCAGTAGTGGAAGATATGGTGGAAGAAGACTACCTTAGGGAATCCCAAACAAAGGGGCCTCCCTGTAAAGGAGTCGATGGTATGCCTTTTGCAGAGGAGAGGTGGTTCGTATATATAGGGAGAAAACCTCTCACTTCCAGGTTCATTAGCAATATGGGACTAAAGGTGGGTTGCCCCATTCTAATGTGAATGGGCTTTGAAAATTTGGCCCAATAAAGTGGTGGGATGGATTTGGCCTAAAAGAGGGTCAACTTTGGGCCAAGGCTGGTCTACTAAGATTTAGGGTGAATTTAATTTTCGGAATAATTATTTTCCTGGTTATAAAATAATTCCAGATAAGTCTAGAATTGATATTAAAACCATGAAAAATATTCTGAAAATTCTAAAAATCTTAGAAAAAATTCCAGAGATAGAGTTGGACATGAGGAACCCAAACAATATATTTGAACCTCACGAAATGGATTTTAGCCTACTCCAAAAATTGGAATTTGGTCTAAGGAAAATAGGAATAAATGCCAGAAAACTCTGGAAAATTCCCATTAGGCTTCTAAACGCGTTTTTGAAAACTTTACACACATAAAACCTCTAAATGCAACCGGCATGAATGCAAAGCACTCAATATTAAACCTATGTTGTTTTAATTTAACTCAGAAAACAAAATTTTCCTATACTAAATTCCCTGTTATTTATTTAAAGGTTAGAAAATCTTAGAAAATTGAGAAAATCGTTGTATTAATTATGCTATCAATTCACATCCCAAAATCCAAAAATTTTGGGGTGTGACATCTGGTATAAGCTCTTGTATCTTTTCCTTTCCTTTTGTAGACTTTGAGTTATCAATATAAAATATCTTTATCATCTTGTTTGTGTCACTTATCTTGCTTCTACTTACTCTAGTTGGAAGTATATCGTGTTTAGACTATAGTTGGATGTAGTTCTGGTTCTTCTAGATCTTGTTTATGTCTATGCCTTAGTTGGTTCTTCGATCCCGCTCAATACTTCTGGTGAATTGTCATTGGGGGTATTGACGGGGTTGCTTGCTCTTGCTAGCAAAGTAAATAGTTGTTGACTAGTGTAGGAGTGGTTCCTAGACTAGACAGTAACCTTGGTTTGCCCCCGTTGCAACAGAGGTGGTAGCCATTAGGTGGTGACAACCCAATACGGTCTTTGTAGTCCATCACGTTAGTCCTGGCATGTAGGAAATCCCCCTGGGTTGTTGGCAGTCCCCCTCACATCCCTTTCCATGAGCTGTTGGCGCCCTTCTCGATACTAAGACAATAGAGTTAACTTTGACCTCTTAGTGCTGGCCTTTCAGCCGCTGTATCTCTCAACCTGAGTGACCCAGATAGATAAAGTACCTAGGAATCCTCTTTCTCTTCTTGTTGTCCTCCCAACTAGCTAGCCCTTCTCTTCCTTACCTGAGCTATCCTTGAGCTATGTGTCACAGTAAATCCACTCTTATCCAATACCGTTATCCCCCGTCTTGTTAGTAGTGTACCCTTCTCTGATAGTCTCGAATATCTGTTTACTAGTACTCTTGCCAAAGCTTCCCTGCGGAAATATAAATTACGATACTTTGGATTA
Organism: Echinochloa phyllopogon; assembly: GCA_033239725.1. Taxonomy (NCBI): domain Eukaryota; kingdom Viridiplantae; phylum Streptophyta; class Magnoliopsida; order Poales; family Poaceae; genus Echinochloa; species Echinochloa phyllopogon. The sequence goes on along the minus strand of BTCW01000014.1, from coordinate 28,813,283 downwards.
CTCCCTGGTCAAGTGTTATAGCGGTAATTCTGTGCTCTTGTAGAATATTTATTTATTTTACTGAGCCATAAGAAAAACCACTAAAACACTCCTTGCACCAGTACTAGGATCCAAAATCCCGATATTGGACCATAAGAAGTGTCAACAAGCATTTCTGGCGCCGTTGCCGGGGAAGCAATTGGCTAAATTACTTTTAAATTGTTAAAATTCTTTCCTGTTGGGAACACCAACACCCTCTGGAATAAAATTGCTAGTTTCCAGCAGCTATAAAATGAAATAGTTCTGGAGCCATGGGAACGCCTCTAGGACTATATATATGCTTGTCCTCACCATGGATTGCAGAATTGGTTTATCATCCAAACATTTTACCACAGGCTTAAGAGCTCCGCCCATGAGTATTTGGATGTTGCTGCTGGACGTGCTTTCTTCTCTCTTGAGGAGAACCGAGCGAAGGTCCTCATCGAGAAGATGGTAGAAAATCAAGGTTGGGGCGACAATCGCACCCAACTACGGACCTGAGGAGTCCACCAAGTTGAAGCTCTGGACATGCTCACTGCCAAGATGGACCTCCTGATGAAGATGCTGGAGGCCCTTGCTCAAGAAACGATGCAAGCCATGGACGTTCGTATGATGTGTGAGGTTTGTAGCAATGCTGGCCATTTGGGAAATGATTGCCTCGAAACATGAGAAGATGCCCACTACATCAACAACTCCAACAACAATGGGTATCGTCCGAACAACTACTGCAGTCAAGGCTGGAATTCTCGCCCAAATCTCATTCGAGATACCACAACAAGGTAACAATTTCGATTCCAGCAATATATATAATCAGTCATCAATCAAAGATCTTGTGCTAGGCTAGGTTAAAATTAATGAAAACATTAGTAAGAAGGTTGTTACAAATGATAAAATCCTGGAAACCATGGATGCTAAATTGGAATCGTTCTCTTCTGCTATAGAAACTCAATTGAGCTTGAATAAAATGATTGAAACTCAAGTCATTTAGTTAGCTGCTTCCTTACCATCTCCTATAGTGGGGAAAATTTCTGGGCAACCAGAAAATTGTCCTCATGAAAGGGTTAAAGCGGTCACTACGAGAGAGGGTAAGACCACTCAGGCCCCGCCATATCCTAACGGTGCAGGTAAAAAGGCAGCTACTCAGAAGGAAGTAAAGACGGCCCCTCACGAATTCTACGACACGACTGTGCTGCCATTCCCAAGACGATGTCACAAGCCAACGGTGGATGAACAGTTCAGCAAATTTGTTGCGGTAATTCAAAAACTTTATGTCAATATTCCACTACTTGAAGCTATGCAGGTTCCCACATATGCCAAGTTATCTAAAGGACATCCTCAACAACTAAAGGCCAATGTCGACCACCAAGGTAATTAAACTAACAGAAGAGTGCAGTGCAACCATATTAAATGATCTCCCAGAAAAGTAGAAGGACCCAAAATTTCCTATCATCGCGTGCTCCATCAAGACTCAACACTTCAACCATGCCCTCTGCGACCTTGGAGCAAGCGTCAGCGTCATGCCCAAGGTAGTGTTTGATAAACTGAACTATACTTGTTCCCTACTACTATGTGTCTACAGCTAGTGGATCAGTCAGTTGTTGGCACTTCTTACGATCCAATATCAGGATTGTGAATCCTGGTATTGGGGTAAGGAGTGTTTCAGTGGATTTTCTTATGGCTGAGTAAAATATAGAAATATTCTACAAGCGCACAGAATTACCGCTGTAGCACATCACCAGGGAGTAATCCGATGTATCGTAATTTATATTTCCGCAAGGAAGCTTATGGCAAGAGTACTAGCAAATAGATATTCGAGACTATCAGAGAGGGGTACATGACTAGCAAGATGGGGGATAACAGTATTGGATAGGAGTGGATATACCGTGACACATAGCTCAAGGTAGGCTCAGATAGGAAAGAGAAGTAATAGATAGCTGGGAGGACAACGAGAAGAGATAGAGGATTCTTGTGTACTTTATATGTCTATGTCACTCGGGATTGGAGATATAGAGGCTGAAGAGCTAGCACTCAGAGGTCAAGGTCAAACCTATGTCTTAACTTCGGGATAGTAGAGCCTACTCCACACACAAAGGGATTAGAAGGGGTGGCATCTACCCTACACTGGGGAATCCTATAGGCTAAGATGAACATCATGAGCTACGAAGGCAGTATAGGGCTGTCACCACCTAACGGCTACCACCTCCACAGACTCAGGGGCAAACTAAGGCCACTGGCTATCCTACGAACCACTCCTACACTTGTCAATAACTACTTACTCCACTAGCAAGAGCAAGCAACCTTGTCAATACTCTTAGTGACAATTCACCTCAAGTATCAAGCAAGATCGAAGAACCAGCTAAGACAAAGACTTAAACAAGGTCTAGAAGCACCAGAGCTAGAACCAACTATAGTCTAAACATGATATAGATGCAACTAGAATAAAGTAGAAGCAAGCTATAAATGAAAGAGGCAAAGTGAGAAAGATAACTTTATATTGATAACTCAAAGTCTACAAAAGGAAAAGGAAAAGATATAAGAGCTTATACTAGAGCTTCTGAAGACGACTCTTGAATCTTCGAGGCACAGCTCGACTCAACTCTAACTCCCAACTAAACTATCCTAACTCTACTAGAACAAGTGGAAAGAGAGCTCCTTGGCTTGGTGTGTGTTTGATACAAGTGAAGTGCCACTACATTTATAGGTGTCCCAAGCCGGTGGAGAGGAGTGGCGGCCAAGGCAGCCAGGGGGGTGCCCCTGGTGATTCGGGTGAATTGCCCGGTTCGGCCGAACTGCCCAGTTCGGCCGAACCGTGGGATGCACCGACATTTGCTCCCACAACCTGGATGCACTCCTGGGGTCGGTTCCTGGTGCTGGGGGCAGTTCGGCCGAATTGGACTTGGCCCATGGCCGGCCTCCCTAGCACCGCCTTTGGTATTGGACCTCCCTGATCTAGCTTCTGGTGATGTACTTCATGTTGTGTTGGCCCAAGGATGAGGTGGTGGTCGCCCACGTGTCATGTGTCGTCATCGCTTGGTCATCGTTGACGTGGACGACTCCCGGTTGTGCTCTGTGTCGTATACGACTAAGGGGGGTAACCGGCCGGATCATCTCATTCGGCCGAATCGGTCAATTCCGAACCCCTATAGCACACATTTCTAGTTAATGTACCTGCACAAGTAAAACTCACCAAAACTCGTGGAACTTTATTAGAAATAAACCTAGATGCAACGAATGTCACATATAACCTCTTTTATTCCCCAGTATTGGTGGTCAAAAACGTGCCGTAACGACCGCCAACAAGCTCCCCCAAGCTTAGATCTTCTCAAGCAAAGATAGAAACTTAGGCTCGATGGATTAGGAGTTGCTACAATGTCAGTGTCTTGCAGGTAACTTTATGAACGACTAGCGCTCAACATTACTCGAATCACTAGCAAAGTATTAAATCACCATTTTACCTATGGGGCTTATAGCAATCTCCTTGTCTTGGGTGGTTGAAAGGTTGAACAGTTTGATATAGTTTTATTCCACTCTACTCTTTTCAGGATCACATCTCAGAGTTTCCATAATTTTGTGAAAAATGTAAGTTGTTCCTCAATTGGCACACTCAATCACTCAAGTGGTATTTGAATCCTTACCAAAGGCTTGTGTCTTCTTTCATCCTAAAATCTAATAAAGCTTTTGTGTGGCTTGTTGGCACTCCTTACGGCCTACAGATAAATCTGCAAGCGGACGGATACCGATGTAGCTTTCACTCGGGAGTATTCCAAGGTATCGATTTCCACGGGGAACGAGAAGTGAGCTGCCAAGGAGCTCATGGTGTAGTGGCAAAGGCCACTAGCTAGAAGGCTCCCACCCAGGGTTCAAATCCTGAGTGAGGCACATTAAACTTCAGGGGCCTCCTTTGGGGTATTTCTTTCAAAAAAAAGAAGTGAGCTAATTCTAAACTAAGTTGTCCAAGGGTTTTGGAATGGGATGGATGAAGTGGATGACAACAACAAAGAGGGAAGAGAAGCGATGAGAGTATAGAGAGGGTACGAGTCTGATAGAGGCACTCTACTGATTAACTGAGCGGATCAGAGGGTATAGATAGATACTTGCTTCAGGACAATAGAACCTATGACACACAGAAAGGGATGAGAAGGGGTGTCACCAATCCTACACTCTGGGATCCTGCAGGCTGAGACGAACGTGATGGACTACGTAGGCCGTATAGGGCTGTCACCACCTAACGGCTACCACCTCCGTAGACTCGGGGACAAACTAAGTTAACCTCAAGTATAGGCACCACGCCTACACTAGTCGGTTAATACTTATCTCCTATAGAAAGACAAGCACCCAAGCAAAGCAACCAGTATACAATTATACCAATCAACTAAGCATTGAATGAAGAACCAGCAAGTAAATAAAAGTAGAATTGACTGCTCCATTAATCAGGAAGAGATACAAAAGTTACTAGACACGACCCGAATGTCACTCGAAGCAGAGCCACACCCGTAGAGGTACAGTTGGAAGAGGGGCTGACACTCCGACTCCTCTCCGGACGCTCACCTCTCCTCTCTCCCTATCTTCTAAGTATGAAAGTGGCAGAGCTTCGCTAAGGAACTTCTCTCTTGTGTTGTGTGTGAATTCAGACAACCAGGACCTCTATTTATAGGTGGATCAAGTCGATGGAGCTTGAGCAGGCTCCAAGGCAGCTGGGAGGCGGTGCCGGGCTGTTCGGCCGATTCTCCTAGTTCGGCCAAACCTGGGAATTTGGCCGAACTGCCACGTTGCACCGCCTTGGTGTTAAGGCGGTGCAAAGGCAGTTTGGCTCCTAGGCTCATTCGGCCAAATCAGGGCATTCGCCCGAATGGGGCCCGTGGCCTAGAAGCGCTCTCCTGTGTATCCTCTGCCCCCTGGGCCTCCGGAGCTACTTCGTCTTGGTGTACTTCGGGTTGGTTTGGCCCAGAGGTGACTTGGCGGTCGCCCACGTGTCAGGCATCATCATTGCTTGGTCATCGTTGACGTGGATGACTCCCAGTTGTGCTTCACGTTGTGTACGGCTAAGGGGGATAATAGGCAAAACTGAGTCGTTCGGCCGATTCGGTCAATTCCAACCCTTTTAACCCGTATTTCTCCATTTTGTGCCTGCCACATTGGACAATCACCAAAACTTGTGGAAATGGTTAGCAATACGCCCTATAGCTATGGTGTGTGGTTCCATTGTGTTTATTTTATACTCAGTTGGAGGTCGGAAATCAGTCCGTAACGACCGCCAACAAGCTCCCCCAAACTTAGATCTTTGCTCGTCCCGAGTAAAGAAATTGAAATAAGAGCAAGACTAAGACAAGGCTTCTTTTATGACATGAACAACTGCATATTGAATATCCCAAACTTTTCTCCATACATGTGAATTTGGAGTGGCTACTCCCTGGATCTTGAGCGTTTGATGAACAGAACGGTTCTTACAACAAGCTCCTCTTGATCATCCTGCATTCGGGGTTTTATGGTTGTCACAAATAAAATGGTCCTTGTCCTTTCATCCCTGATACTCTCAGCTCTCTTAATTCACTCCTTTTCACTCACTCCCTTTTGTGTATGTTCTTTTTCTCTTAGGTGGTGATCTTTTGTCAAGTCATGTACCTCTGTCAAGTCAAATATTGGTTCCCGGAGCTCTCATCATCGCCCTTGGCCAAATTGCAAGTTAAAGATGGAGAGTTCATGTCGGTCATCAGCCTCGTGACCCCTTTTCTTTATTCTTCCCTTTATGGGAATTTTCTTTCCTCCTTTTTTTCATTTGGACTTTCACGAGTCCTTTCTTCTCTTCTCTTTTTTTTTCTTCAGGGTATCACCAAGGCATGAGGACTTCTACTACACTCTGATGATAGATGTACTTGCAATAGGCCTGGGGCAATATGATCATCTCTGGGGACTCAAAATTCGACAAGACATTGTACTAGCCATGACAAATTTCTCAGGAATAAATTTATCAAGCATATGTGTGGTTGGAAGTAGTGGATAGGATGAAAGGACATGACATAGTTTATATTTTTAAAATTTAAATTCTCCCGAATGGTAAGGTGAACAAGTGGTTCGTTTTATCGAGACCTATCATATTTATCAACAACCTAGACCAGGGGTGTTCCTATCATGAAGGATTTCACAGGCAAGGGATACTCAGTTAGAGACAAGCAATAGACAAGTTCATGGTATAAAATAAAAACTGAGAATGTTTCATTTAGATGAGATGTGCAAGTTCATAATTCGAAACGTGACAACACGAGAAGATGGACAGGGGTAAGGAGTGCAAACCAGCGTGTAGGTGCGCGAAGGGGACGAACCGGGCTGGTTCGGCCGAACTAGTGGGTTAGGCCGAATTGCCCAATTCGCCTGAACTAACTAGTTCGGGTGAAGTGGCTCGGTGCATGCTCCATCGTGTCGGGTTGCTCCTGTGTTGTCCTGTACTCATGTATCTTTTTCGTTATACAGGGCAATCTCCGATTGGCTCAAATGCACCAACCGGAGCAATAATTTTATTCTTTTTGCATTCAACTCTAATTTTATTTATTCAACGAGATAAAAAATGGAAACAAAATGATTCAAAGGGAAAACAATCTAGAGCACCCTAAACATGAATCTAAGGGAAAATAAATGAAGGAAGGAACTAAGCCAAACTAATGAACTAACTAACGGTGCTCTAACTGATATACATGACCGCAGGACACTACTCTGCATGTGGGTCGTAAAGGTCCGAGTGTCCTGTGGCTCTGGCAAGCCTCTTGATCTTGGTGCACAAGCCCTTGCGGAGGACTTCCATCTTGTCCTCCGTCTCTAGGCGCGCCAGCTCCGCTTCCGCCACTTTCTCCTCCAGGTGGTTTATCCGCTGGCATGCTTGTGCCAGCTCCACCCATCGGCTCTCCAGTGTAGGTGGCTTCTCCTCTTCCTCCACGTCCTCCTCCTCGTCGGAGAACTCCATCTCTCCCGGCGGCCCTTTGATAACTGGCGGCTGCCTGTAGCGCTGAACTCTGGGGTTCCGCTGCGGGGGAGTGGACTGGGAGGACTCCGTTAGTCCGATCTCGTCCCAGTTCAGTGGCGGGACCAATACCTTGCCGTACCCCAAGGCGGTGCGCTCACCCTTGATGCTGAAACGGGGTGGACTATCAGGTGTATAGTCCGGCGTCTTCGTGCCCTCCTCCTTGACTGCAGAGAGCGCGAAGTCCAGCGCCCTTGTGGAGGATGCCGACTTCGGGCGCAGTTGCCCAGTAGTGGGGCGCCCTGGCGATGGTGAGCGAGGGGGCTTCTTGATCACCTTCAGTAGTGTGAAGGCATTGAACATCGCTGATGGAGAGCGGCGTGGGGAGTTGGACCGCCTCATAGGGCTGCGGGCATGATCCCTTCCTCGCTGCCCATAACCTGACAGCTCAACGTCAGCAACGCGGAACGCTTGCTCACGTCGGGGAGACTCGCCGATCCGGCTGGCGAGGCTAGATCCCTTGGTTGAAGATGTACCTTTGGAGCAGGAGGAGGCCATGGTGGTTGTTGCTAGGGGCAAGGAGTTTCTGTAGATGGGATGATGGAATCGACAGAAACTTCCGGGCTTTTATCGAGGCGTCCTCCGAACGAAAAACGTCTTTCCCGACGTTTCCTTTGCGAGTTTTGGGATAGGATCAACTGTAGATAAGTCTAGAGGTCAATATCCTCATGTGGGGCTAGGGAGGTTCATTCGGCCGAACCCTAGGGTTCGGGCGAATTGGCCAATTCGCCTGAATCCCTCTGGTTCGGCCGAATTGGCCCCTGGGCCTCCTGATGTGCGGGCTAGGTTGATCCTCACGTGTTTGGTCATGGGTGTGAAGGTTGCGGTGCTGTTGGGCCCAGAAAGGTTTGGATTTGAAGGATTTGGGCCGAGTTTCCTGGACAGGGTTCAGGGCTCTACGAACTTGATGACATCTAAGTCTTCGAGTGGCGGAGGCTCTAGTTCTAAGAATATCTTCAGCCATTGTCCATTGACCTTAAAGGTGTTTCCGTCCTCACTTTGCAGTGTGATGGCCCCATGAGATGCAGCGTTGATTACTGTGAATGGGCCATCCCATTTGCTTCTAAGTTTTCCATGACCGAAAAGTTTGACACGGGAATTGAAGACGAGAACCTTATCTCCCGGTGTGAACGTTTTGATCTTGATTCGCCTGTCGTGCCATCTCTTAGTACGTTCCTTGTATAGCCGGGAGCTATGGTATGCTCGTTCCCTCATTTCATCTATCTAAGCCAGCTGAATCCACCGTCTAAGGCCAGCTACTAGAAAGTTCATACCCCACTTCCTAATGGCCCAGTGAGCTTTAAACTCCATTTCTACTGGTAGGTGGAAGGTTTTGCCATAGACTAGTTGATATGGGTTCATTCCTATGGGTGTTTTATAGGCCGTGCAGTATGCCCAGAGTGCATCTGACAGATTATCCTTCCAGTGTTTGCCCATCTCATTTACGGTCTTTTGCAGAATGTTCTTAATCTGCTTGTTTGAAGTTTCTGCTTGACCGCTAGTTTGGGGTTGATAGGGTGTAGCTACGTTGTGCTGCACCCCCAAACTTGAGAGATACCAACGGAATACTGAGTCGATAAAGTGGGAGCCTCCGTCGCTAATGACCATCCTAGGAACTCCAAAACGGGGAAAGATAATCTCATGAAACATCGATTTTGCACTCCTAGCATCGGCGGCCACACAAGGCAAGGCTTCGACCCACTTAGAGACGTAGTCTACCGCCACTAGGATGAATTTGCAGCCCTCTGAGTTCGAGAAAGGACCCATGAAGTCAATCCCCCAAACATCAAAGATTTCTACTTGGAGATTGCTGATTAGTGGCATTGCGTCTCTAGTGTTTATATTCTCGTGTTTCTGGCAACGTGGGCACCTCATGACGAATGCCTTAGCATCTTCGTAGATGCTGGGCCAGTAGAAACCACATTGCCAGACTTTTATGTTAGTGCGGAATGCTCCATAGTGACCCCCGTATGGGGCTGCATGGCATTTCTCCAGGATCTTATATGCCTCGTGCGCTGGTATACAGCGTCTAAGGAGTCCGTCACTACATATCCTGAAGAGATATGGGTCGTCCCAAAGGTGGAGTCGGCTCTCGTAAGCCAATCTTTTCTTGTTTTCTCCAGGTGGGACATACCCGGTTACCATGAAGTTTACTATGCTGGCATACCACGGGTCGTTAGTGGTGACCTTAAGGAGCGTGTCGTGCCGCAAAAAATCATCGATGGGAAGATCGGACGGGACTTGCATTCGAGACAAGTGGTCAGCCACTGAGTTCTCTAATCCTTTCTTATCCCTTATCTCGATGTCAAATTCTTGGAGTAGAAGAATCCAGTGGATGAGTCTCGGTTTCGCATCCTTTTTGGTTAAAAGGTACTTCAAAGCAGCATGGTCTGAATAGACTATGACCTTGGCCCCGACTAGGTAGGACCGGAATTTGTCTATAGCAAACACGACCGCTAAGAGCTCCTTCTCCGTGGTTGCGTAGTTGACCTGGGGACATGTAATCATTTTGCTAGCATATGATATACCATAGTGCTTCTTGTCCTTGGTTTGGCCCAACACAGCTCCTACGGCATAGTCGCTCGCATCACACATGATTTCGAATGGTAGATTCCAGTCGGGAGCCTGGATGATGGGAGTGGAAATGAGAGCTTTCTTGAGGGTGTGAAAGGCTGCGTAACACTCCTCATCAAAAACGAATGGAGCTTCCTTGGCTAGAAGATTGGTTAAGGGCCGAGATATCTGGGAAAAGTTTTTGATGAATCGTCTATAGAATCCGGCATGGCCAAGGAAACTACGAATCCCCTTAACGTTTGTGGGAGGTGGAAGTTGCTCAATCACTTCTATCTTTGCTCGGTCGACCTCAATTCCACGTTCTGACACCCTAAGTCCTAGAACAATCCCTTCTCGTACCATAAAATGGCACTTTTCCCAGTTTAGGACAAGGTGTTTCTCTTGACACCTTTGTTTCTCTTGACACCTTTGGAGGACCTTGTCCAAATTTTTCAGGCATTCGGTAAAGGTCTTCCCGTAAACTGAGAATTCGTCCATGAACACTTCCATAATCTCATCAATCATATCAGAGAAGTGTGACATCATGCAATGTTGAAAAGAGGCAGGTGCGTTACACAACCCGAAGGACATCCGCTGATAGGCGTACATCCCATAGGGGCATGTGAACGTGGTTTTACTTTGGTCATCTTGATGGATTGGAATTTGGTGATATCCAGAGTAACCGTCAAGGAAGCAGAAGAAAGAGTGTTTGGCTAACCGTTCAAGCATCTCGTCTATGAACGGAAGGGGAAATGGTCTTTCTTGGTGGCTTTATTGAGTTTACGATAATCGATACAAATATGCCAGCCAGTGACGGTGCGCTGAGGGATGAGTTCATTCTTGTCATTGCGCACAACCGTCATTCCTCCCTTCTTAGGAACAACTTGAACGGGGCTAACCCATTCACTAGTGGGAACCGGGTAGATAATCCCAGCGTGAAGGAGATTGAGGACTTCCTTTTTCACAACTTCTCTCATGGCATTATTCAACTATCACTGAGGTTCTCGAGATGGTGTTGCCTCAGAATCGATTGGAATATGGTGGGTACAGAGGTTTGGGCAGATCCCCTTCAGGTCTTGGAGAGAGTATCCTAAGACCGATCGATTCTTCTCCAGGATAGTGATGAGTTGTTGGGTTTCTACTTCGGATAACTTATCACTAATGACCACTGGAGTTTGTTTGTCCTCGAAGAGGAAGGCGTACCTTAGTCTAGGGGGAAGAGGTTTGAGCTCGATAGGAGATGGTTTTGGAGTTTCGTTCGTGTCAAGCTTGATCAGTGGATGGGTTTCCTCTTCCTCTGAGAAGAATGAGATATCTTCTTCTGGAATGGGTGGTTCTAGGTCGGTCAATGAGGTGGACATGGCCTCCTCTATGGGATCAGGATCGGGGTCTGCCTCTATTGGAGTGTTCAGGGAATGAGAATAAGAGACAGGGACAAGTTCCTTTGCGATCCTAAGTTCTATTCTCCGGTTCGTTGGTGTTTTCTCCAGAATCTTCATGATTGGCCTACCTATGAAGATGGAATGGGTGGTGCTACTAGGTAGGTCTAAGATGTGGAAATCCATGAACAGCTCAGGGTTGTTAATCTTGACGGGTATGACCCGCAGGATCCCTAAACAGTCAAGCATTCTTCCTTAAGTGAACCTAAGTAGTTTTTGAGACAATGACCAGGGTTCATCAGGGAGTTCGGTTCGTACCAACGAGCTAGAGATAATGTTAATTCCAAGGCTCGGGTCGTACCCGATTTCTTGGTCATAACCTAGAATTTCACAGAAAATTCTTCTGATCATCTTAGGCATTCTGACCACCTCAGATGAGGCTTCGGCCTCTTCTAGCCATTCCCGACTCATCACAGCACAGAGACGTCCTAAGCACTCCCTCTGATATTCCAGTTCTTCCTTGGCGGGATGTTGATCCTTATACTCTACAGGTTGTTCCAATGGGAAACTTGTTGCACTCCCGATGTCTTCGAATAGATCATCATCAAAATCATAGGGAGTGGTGTAGAGCGGCTCATAGTAGTCCAGGCTAGAACATGGTTGTGGTTCGAAATGAGCGTCAGGTTCTGATGGGATGGAAGAACTGATAGATTTGGATTGAGAACATGTAGGTTCTTCAGGTTCGGGCTGCTTCTCTTCTTCATCGGGGAGTTCGTCATAAACTCCAGTGTAGGGAGTGTCATCCAGGATACGATCCAAGATTATCCTTGCTTCACTGGGAGTCAAATGAGAGAACAACCCTCCTGAAGCAGAGTTCAAGAAAGTGGTGGCTACGGGACAGAGGCCAAGGCTGAAGTGTTGTAGAATTATAGGTTCTGATAAGCCTTGGTCTGGACCGGATGCCAAAATTTGCTTGAAATGAGCCCAGACAGCTCCTAACGACTCTCCCTCTAATTGCTTAAAGGTAAGGATTTCGATTCGGAGGCTGGCTACCTTGGAAATTGGGAAGAAGTTTAGGCAGAATTTTTCTCTCAGGATTTCCCAGCTCCCTTCCATATTTCTGACAGACAGAGAGTACCATTTCTTTGCTCCTCCCATTAATGAAAACGGGAATAGCTTCCATTTGAGCGTCTCTTGTGTCATGCCCGATATGGTGAGGCAAGAGCAGAGTTGCTCAAACTCTTGTAAATGCGCATAGGGACTCTCAGCATTCGTTCATGAGAACATTTGCTCTCGAACCATGGCTATGAAGCCGGGACGCAGCTCATAGCCGGGTGTGTGGATGGGATGAGATGATGGTGGTGGCTCCAAACAATCGCCCTTTGGAGCCGAATGTTGACGTTAGGTAAGAGTGGAATCCATGTGGTGGACGGTGGATAATGGGGATACACGGACAACTTGGGTTCGGAATCAGAACAACTACCGTTCCCCGGCAACGACTCTAGAAAGCTTGTTGGCACTCCTTACGGCCTACAGCTAAATCCACAAGCGGACGGATATCGATGTAGCTTTCACCCGGGAGAATTCCAAGGTATCGATTTCCACGGGGAACGAGAAGTGAGCTAATTCTAAACTAAGTTGTCCAAGAGTTATGGAATGGGATGGACGAAGTGGATGACAACAACAAAGAGGGAAGAGAAGCGGTGAGAGGTAACGAGTCTGATAGAGGCACTCTACTGATTAACTAAGCGGATCAGAGGGTACAGATAGATACTTGCTTCGGGACAATAGAACCTATGACACACAGAAAGGGATGAGAAGGGGTGTCACCAATCCTACACTCTGGGGTCCTGCGTTCCGAGACGAACGTGATGGACTACGTAGGCCGTATAGGGCTGTCACCACCTAACGGCTACCACCTCCGTAGACTCGGGGACAAACTAAGTTAACCTCAAGTATAGGCACCACGCCTACCCTAGTCGGTTAATACTTATCTCCTATAGAAAGACAAGCACCCAAGCCAAGCAACCAGTATACAATTATACCAATCAACTAAGCATTGAACGAAGAACCAGCAAGTAAATAAAAGTAGAACTGACTGCTCAATTAATCAGGAAGTGATACAAGAGTTACCAGACACGACCCGGATGTCACTAGAAGCAGAGTTGCATCCGTAGAGGTACAGCTGGAAGAGGGGCCGACACTCCGGCTCCTCTCCGGACGCTCACCTCTCCTCTCTCCCTATCTTCTATGTATGAAAGTGGTAGAGCTTCGCTAAGGAACTTCTCTCTTGAGTTTTGTGTGAATTCAGATGATCATGACCTCTATTTTTAGGTGGATCAATTCGGTGGAGCTTGAGCAGGCGCCAAGGCAGCTGGGAGGCGGTGCCGGGCTGTTCGGCCGAATCTCCCGGTTCAGCTGAACTTGGGAATTCAGCCGAACTGCCACATTGCACCGCCTTGGTGCTAAGGCGGTTCAGCTCCTGGGCTCATTCGGCCGAATTGGGGCATTCGCCCGAATGGGGCTCGTGGCCCAGAAGCGCTCTCCTGTGCATTCTCTCCCCCCTGGGCCTCCGGGGCTACTTCGTCTTGGTGTACTTCGGGTTGGTTTGGCCCAGAGGTGACTTGGCGGTCGCCCACATGTCAGGCATCGTCATTGCTTGGTCATCGTTGACGTGGATGACTCCTGGTTGTGCTTCGCGTTGTGTACGACTAAGGGGGGTAATTGTCCGAACTAAGTCGTTCAGTCGATTCGGTCAATTCCAACCCTTTTAACCCGTATTTCTCCATTTTGTGCCTGCACATTGGACAATCACCAAAACTTGTGGAAATGGTTAGCAATACGCCCTATTGCTATGGTGTGTGGTTCCATTGTGTTTATTTTATACTCAGTTGTCGGAAATCGGTCCGTAACGACCGCCAACATGGCTCAGATAGGTCCGTAGAAGGACACATAATTTCCTATCATCGCGTGCTCCACCAAGACTCAACACTTCAACCATGCCCTCTGCGACCTTGGAGCAAGCGTCAGCGTCATGCCCAAGGTAGTGTTTGATCAACTGAATTATACTTCCTTGTTCCCTACTGCTATGTGTCTGCAGCTAGCGGATCAGTCAGTTGTTAGCACTTCTTACGATCCAATATCAGGATTGTGAATCCCGGTATTGGGGTAAGGAGTGTTTCAGTGGTTTTCTTATGGCTCAGTAAAATATAGAAATATTCTACAAGCTCACAGAATTACCGTTGTAGCACTTCACCAGGGAGTAATCTGAGGTATCATAATTTATATTTCCGCATGGAAGCTTATGGCAAGAGTACTTGCAAATAGATATTCGAGACTATCAGAGAGGGGTACATGACTAGCAAGACGGGGGATAACGGTATTGGATAGGAGTGGATATACCGTGACACACAGCTCAAGGTAGGCTCAGATAGGAAAGAGAAGGAATAGATAGCTGGGAGACAACGAGAAGAGATAGAGGATTCCTGGGTACTTTATCTGTCTATGTTACTCGGGGTTAGAGATATAGAGGCTGAAGAGCCAGCACTCAGAGGTCAAGGTCAAACCTATGTCTTAACCTCAGGACAGCAGAGCCTACGCCACACAGAAAGGGGTTAGAAGGGGTGGCATCTACCCTGCACTGGGGAATCCTATAGGCCGAGACGAACATGATGGGCTACGAAGGTCGTATAGGGTTGTCACCACCTAACGGCTACCAGCTCCGCACACACAGGGGCAAACTAAGCCCACTGGCTAGCCTATTAACCACTCCTACACGAGTCAATAACTACTTACTCCACTAGCAAGAGCAAGCAACCTTGTCAAAACTCTTAGTGACAATTCACCTCACGTATCAAGCAAGATCGAAGAACCAGCTAAGACAAAGACTTAAACAAGGTTTAGAAGCACCAGAGCTAGAACCAACTATAGTCTAAACATGATATAGATGCAACTAGAATAAAGTAGAAGCAAGCTATAAATGACAGAGGCAAAGTGATAAAGATAAATTTATACTGATAACTCAAAGTCTACAAAAGGAAAATGAAAAGATACAAGAGCTTATACCAGAGCTTCTAAAGACGACTCCGGAACCTCTGAGGCATAGCTCGACTCAACTCTAACTCCCAACTAAACTATCCTAACTCTACTAGAACGAGTGGAAACAGAGATCCTTGGCTTGGTATGTGTTTGATACATGTGAAGTGCCACTTCATTTATAGGTGTCCCAAGACGGTGGAGAGGAGTGGCGGCCAAGGGAGCCAGGGGGTGCCCCCTGGTGATTCAGGCGAATTTCCTGGTTTGACCGAACTGCCCAATCGTAGATGCCGAGCACTTCATGCAAGGCCACATTGAGACAAAACGCCCTGTAGTAGATGCCGAGCACTTCATGCAAGGCCACATGGTACGATAGGCGTATGACGGGAGCCTTGTCATGATTTATCGCAGCTATACAACCAAAGTTCCCCTACCTTGCGCAGAACTTAGGTTGTATGCTGCCTAGAAACTGACCCTCTAGTTGAGTGGCGGTCTGGAAGACTCTCCTCTTCAGAGAGAGCCAGCCCGGCATAGTGTTGCAGAAATAGGGCCAATTACCTCAGGGCGAGCTATTGGATATATGCCCAAGAGACAATCAGATTAGACTCGTTTGTGGGCTTGATCCACGAGGGATTAGGTTAACTAATGGGGCCCATGAGATGAAAGCACATTAGTATGACCTATATATTTGTGGGAGGGGGCTAGGTTCGAGGACACCTGTCGCCGTCGCCCCAAACCCTAGCTACCCTCTCTCACCGCTCTCCCGCCGCGCGTCCCTGGTGCTGGCACACAGGCGCACGACGTTCCATCCTTGTACATGTGGATACCTCAGAGGTGATACGCTTGGAGCACAAGGATGAACCGCATGTGCAGGACTAGACGAACGTGAGCAACTGCATGGCACGACCACTTCGATGCGTTTGGCTACATCGAGACGGTTCCGCTGCATCTGCGCGTCTAGTTGTAACGATCCGTCATCTATAACTGTTGTTGTTCTTGTTTTCTGGGGAAACGTTTTTACATTGTGCTAGCGTAGCCTCCCATTCCCCTTCAGTGCTATCAGGGCCATAGATGTCTCGTTATAGCTTCGGATGTGTGCATATGGAGATATGCATGGTTGTAGATGAGTCTCTGATCGGTTCATGATCTTTGCTATGATGGTCGTGTAATGAATTGCTCCTACCAGTCGGAATCCCGCCATCAGAGCTAAGTGATACACATAAACCCAGTCGGTAAGATGTAGATCAACTGGATTGGTTGAATTGAACTTAAGTCAATGGACAAGCGCATGGTGATGCGCAGCGGTGTAGATTGGATCTGCTACCAGGCTGGATTTTACGCGAAAAATAGGTTGTTCGTAAAACAGCCATAACTTTTGCATACGACCTCGGATTAAGATGATTTTTCTATGAAAATTTATCTACAGACAATTTTACACATGATTTCAACTGCCCTTCCCAGTTTCACTGAATTTAGATTTGCGAAAAAAGGCCAGGAAGATAGAGTTTTCGGTGATTTAAGTTTGGACGTTGGAATCAGCTAACTTGTTTTTGCAGATTCATGTGATCGGTGTGGCCCTATGTGTATGTGATGCATGTATGTAATTAATCATAACCTGTGTGTTGTGAGTAGGACAATATGGTTGGAGCCATATGTGATAGCCTGCATGCCAACTTGTGATGATCTAATGCGTGGTTGTATAATTTATTTTACTTGCATGCGTTAGATAGTTTTTGGAGGACTCATCATTGGAGGATGGCATACATGGATCATGGAGATGGATATCATCATGATGGACAGTACAATGGAGATAGAGATCACCATATGTTAATGGGTCATACTGTGTCATTACTATGTGAATGTCGTTCTTATTGTTTTACTTCTACATATGCGACGATAATGGTTATTTTTCTGCATGCAACGACAGAAGTAGAATGATCCCTCGAAATGTTTAAGTTTTGAATGCCCTCCCAACTAAACCTTGCACCATCACATGTCTTGTACAATTAGTGGTGGGTCTATGAAATTAGGGTACCACTAGTTTTCCATGACTAGATGGGTTTGTTTCGGATACTTACTCGCATAAAGGGTTGGTTAACTTAGACGAGGTCATCTTAACAGTTAAGGACCTTGGGGCATAAAGGTTGGGCGCCGAGACATAGAGATGTCACCCAACAACAGGAGTCATATGTGATATGATTAGCAAAGGGTTGCTTACCGATCTATCATGTCTTCTAGCGGTGATGCTAAAGCTCACTAGTGGACTTGTTAGTTGTGGGTCCTAAATCACTAAGTATCAATGGAGGGATATTGATTTTAGTGGGAGTAGATTCTGTTAAATTGTTTAATATATTTTGCTCTGTCATAGATTTGTCTTAGTATTTTGCATTATTTTGTTGTAAATCAATGGCACCTAGTAACACTGCATCGTTTACTTTGCGTTTGGTCTTTGAGAAGGACAACTTGAATGGAACAAGCTTTGCGGATTGGATCCATAACCTGAGAATTGTTCTTAGGGCTGAGAAAAAGGAAAACATTGTAGACACTCCATTACCAGCAAAGGGTGACATTAAGAAAAGCGCGGGTAGCAGCCATGTGATGGCAATCCAGAACAAGCCTACCTTTAAGAAAAAAGGTAATTCTTGGAAGAAGGGCAAGGCTAAAGATGGGATATCTAAGCTAGCACTCAAGGCTAAAGCTGGACCAGCTGCTGATAATGAGTGCTTTCACTGTCATGAACTGGGTCACTGGAAAAAAAATTGCAAGTCATACTTAGATTTTTTGAAAAGCAAGGGAAGTAAGGGTACTTCCACTTCAAGTACACTTCATGTTTATGTTACAGACATTTTCCTCGCTGATTCTAGTATTAATTCCTAGGTATTTGATACCGGATTGGTTGCTCATATTTGCAATCCGATGCAGGGACTAATAAGAAGTAGAAGCATGGGAAGAGAAGAAGTTGATTTCCGCGTGGGCAATAATGCAAGAGTTGTTGCGTTGACCATCGGGACGATGCAACTTCACCTCCGTCAGGATTTATTATGGAATTGAATAATTGTTATTTTGTTCCCGGTTTGAGTCAAAACATTGTGTCTCCTTCATGTTTGATGAAGGATGGTTATTCATTTGCGAGTGAAAACAATGGTTGTGTGATCTCTAAGAATGGCATGTTTGTGGCTTTTGCATCCATTGTAAATGGGCTATTTATTTTAAATCTTGATGTCTCACCAATCTGTAATATAAGTGCTAAAAGGCCTCGGCTAGATGATTTGAATCCTACCTATATGTGACATTGTTGTTTGGGTCATATAAGTGAGAAGCACACGAAGAAGCTCCATTCTGATGGACTTTTAACTTCATTTGATTTTGAATCATATGAGACATGCGAAGCTTATTTGCTAGGCAAGATGATCAAGGTGCCTTTCACAGGTTTTCCTGAGAGGGCGCAAGACTTGTTGAAACTCATACATATAGAAGTGTGTGGACCAATGAGCACGACAGCTCGAGGTGGATTCCAATACTTCATAACTTTCACTGATGGTTTTAGTAGATATGGCTATGTCTACTTAATGAAGCACAAGTCATAATCTTTTGAAAAGTTCAAAGGAGTTTCAAAACGAAGATGAAAATCAGCGTGGCAAGAAAATTAAGGCTTTGCAATCTGATCATGGAGGCGAGTATTTGAGCCATGAGTTTAGCACTCATCTAAACAGTTGTGGAATTATTCCACAGCTTACGCCGCCTGGAACATCTTTGAGAAACGGTGTGTCCGAGCGACGTAATCGAAATTTGTTAGACATGGTTAGATCAATGATGAGCCAGTTAGATCTATCGTTATCGTTTTGGGGTTATGCTCTAGAAACAACAACTTTCACACTACATAGGGTACCGTCTAAGTCCGTGGAGAAGACACCATATGAGATATGGACTGGCAAGATTCTCAGTTTGTCCTTTCTGAAAATTTGGGTTGTGGAGCATATGTCAAACGACCTCAGTCAGACAAACTTACACCCAAGTCAGACAAGTGCATATTCATGGGATATCCAAAGGAAACAATTGGGTATTATTTCTTCAACCGATCATATGGCAAAGTGTTTGTCCCTAGGAACGGTGTTTTCTTGGAGAAAGAGTTTCTCAAAAGCGAAAAAAGTGGACAGAAGGTGTATCTTGAAGAAGTTCGAGATGATCCTATGAGGCAAGACTTTACAAGTGATGCTAACGTAGCAGAATAAGTTGAGGCACATGTGGCAAGAGAAGAACCACCACAACCATGAAGGTCGGAAAGGCCACGTTGCGTAACTAATAAAATGAATCTCCTAGTTACGGGAGAGCACGACATATTGTTGATGGATAACGATGATCCTAGGACCTATGCGGAAGCAATGATGGACCCAGATTCTGAGAAATGGCAAAGTGCCATGATATCCAAGATAGATTCCATGGGACACAATCAAGTTTGGAACTTGGTTGACCCGCCTGATGGTGTGAGACCCATCGAGTACAAATGGATCTTTAAGAGAAAGAGAGATGTGGACGGAAATGTTCACGTCCACAAAGCATGACTTGTTGCAAAAGGTTTTCGACAAGTTCAAGGAGTTGACTACTACGAGAGATTCTTGCCAGTAGCGATGCTTAAATCTATTCGGATCATTCTAGCAATAGCTGCATATTTTGATTATGAGATATTGCAGATGGATGTCAAAATAACTTTTCTAAATGGGAACCTGGATGAGGATGTATATAAGATACAACCCGAAGGTTTTGTCGATCCAACTAATACTGGAAAAATATGCAAGCTTCAGAAATCCATCTATAGACTAAAGCAAGTATCTCGGAGTTGGAACTTTCATTTTGATGAGGTAGTCAAAGGGTTTGGCTTCCGTCAGAATGAAGAAAAGGCTTGTGTTTACAAGAAGGAAAGTGGGAGCTTTGTTGCATTTCTAATCCTATATGTGGATGACATATTGTTGATTGGGAATGATATTCCTATCTAGAATCCATTAAGACTTCACTGAAAAATAGTTTTTCTATGAAGGACTTAGGGGAAGCTGCATACATTCTGGGCATAAGGATCTATAGAGATAGATCGAGGAGGCTTATAGGATTAAGCCAGGATACTTATATTGACAAGGTGTTGAATCGGTTCAGCATGGAACATTCCAAGAAAGCGTTCTTGCCTATGTCACATGTCGTACACCTCAGCAAGACTCAGTGTCCTTCGACGGCTGATGAGCGGGAACACATGAGTAAGGTCCCTTACGCTTCGGCAATTGGCTCTATCATGTACGCCATGATAAGTACTCATCCAGATGTCTCATATGCTCTAAGTGTTACGAGTAGGCACTAGTGTGATCCGGGTGAAAGTCACTGGACAATGGTGAAAAACATTCTTAAGTACTTCAGAAGGACTAAAGATGTGTTCCTAGTCTATGGAGGTGAGGAGGAGCTCATTGTAACATGTTAAACTAATGCTAGTTTCCAAACTGATCTAGACGATTCAAAATCGCAATCGGGATTTGTGTTCATGATAAACGGTGGTGTTGTTAGCTAGAAAAGTTCTAAGCGAGATACTGTGGTTGATTCTACAACGGAAGCCGAGTACATCACAGCTTCAGAAGCGGTGAAGGAAGATGTTTGGATGAGGAAGTTCCTCATTGAACTTTGTGTGTTTCCCAATGCATCTAGCCCATTGGAACTCTACTGTGACAACAATGGCAATTTCACAGGCTGAGGAGCCTAGGAATCACCAGAAGAACAAACATGTAATGTGGAAGTTTCACCTCATTCGAGAGTTCATTAGATGGGATGAGATAAAGATATCCAAAATACACACAGATTTGAATGTTGCATATCCTTTGACAAAGGCTCTTCCACAGCCTAAGCATGAGTCTACATGAGAGTGATGGGTATTAGTTATCATCTAGATTAGCTCTAGTGTGAGTGGATAATAGTATTGTATATATGACATATTGTTTATTTATTGAATATCCATGAAAGGCAACTTGTATATGATTGGCAATTATGTGAATTGTTTGTGAAACTCTTTACCTGTATGGTTATTCTAAAGTTATCCCTAATCTGATTAGCACATGGATTAGTTGATGACTATGTTCCACAAGTCATGGACATGGAGATGTCAAAATAATGATGTGGCCACATGTTTGACATGGGGATGGACTGACCCAACTTGAGATCTTGTTGTATGTTTCTCTTTTTACAACACGTATGATTTGTCTTCAGACCTGAGATTGTCGCATGTAATCAAGATGTAAATTGACCTACTTAGGGACTATAAAACGCTACTCCGTAACTGGGTAGTCATAAAGGTGGTTTTCGGTTTTGTTAGGAAGCATGCTGTGAGGCGTGGTCAATCAAGATGGGATTTTCCCCTCTCTATACGAGAGAGATATCTCTGGGCCCCTTGAGTGATCGGATCAAGAAATGCATGGCCGTGCTAGGTTAAGGGTTAACCTCTTGAAAGATCCAACTCACAGGTTCAAGAAAGAGAGGTCGACTTGGAGTTAGACCAAATATTGTGAGACAAAGGGAATAGCTTGTACGTGATGTTGTGGTGGTTCGTCTGATATGATCTTTATGTGCACATGGAGTTGACATATCTTGCTAGACGCCGTTGTCAACTATTGGACTGAGTATGAGTACTCGAGACATGTCTATGTGTGTGTGAACCCATAGGGTCAAACACTTAAGGGGTTTGGAACACTGAAAACTTGTCTATGTGATTGTCTCTAGTGCAAGTGGGAGACTGTTGGATATATGCCCAAGAGCTGATTGGATTGGACTCATTTTTGGGCTTGATCCACAAGGGATTAGGTTAACTGATGGGGACCATGAAATGGCACCTCATTAGTACGACCTATATATATGTGGGAGGGGGCTAGGGTCGAGGACACTTGTCGCCGTCACCCCAAACTCTAGCTGCCCATGCTCACCGCTCTCCCGCCACGCGTCCCTGGTGCTGGCACACCGGCGCACGACGTTCCATCCTCATACGTGTGGATACCTCGAAGGTGCTGCGCTTGGAGCACAAGGATGAACTACACGTGCAGGACCAGACGGACATGAGCAACTGCACGACACGACCACTTCGACACGTTCGTCTACATCGAGACAGTTCCGCTGCATCTACACGTCTAGTGGGAACGATCCATGATCTATAACTATTGTGTTCCTATTTTCTGGGGAAACATTTTTATATTGTGCTAGCGTCGCCTCCCTGTTCCCCTTCACGAGCTAGGTGAGATGCTGGGCTCGCTACCTCGCAG
This sequence comes from Echinochloa phyllopogon, assembly GCA_033239725.1. Lineage (NCBI taxonomy): Eukaryota > Viridiplantae > Streptophyta > Magnoliopsida > Poales > Poaceae > Echinochloa > Echinochloa phyllopogon. Next base: position 28,791,003 of record BTCW01000014.1, on the reverse strand, counting down.
GAGCCAGCAGATTCACCTTCAAAGCCGATTTGACACACATCTGCCTTCGAGGCGGCGTACGAGGAGTACACCAGTGATGGGACGTCTAGAGCAAGAGGCTCTGGACACTCCCAGGACCCGGATTATTTTTCCACGGGCCACTGGGACTATGTTAGAGTTTGGACTCTGGTTATTCCTAGGTGTGGTACGGAGGGGCGTACGACAGTACGCACCCGCAATACCACCCTGGGCATTCCCAGTCCGCTCGCTTCACCATGCCAAGCGAGTACGACATCGGTTAGGAGCTGCCCTACATCTCCGACCGGGTCGACGTCCTCGACAACCGTACCCGCAACATCAGGAGCACCATGGCACGCCATTCTTAGTACCACCAAGAGAATAGCATTGTGCTAAACTCTATAAGGTATGACACCCAGCAGCAGATAGACCTAATGACTGAATTTTTCTCAAGATTCAACCCCTACCACGGAAAGAACCAAGCTTGGGGAAGGAACCCATCAGGTATGTCCCACGTTCCCATCAGCACTTTGATTTCACATTTACCATTTCCCTTTCTGTTTCCCTTCCAATTTTATTTCCAATTAAAAATCAAAAATACCAAAAGGATTTGCTTCAAATAAAATTAACTCCCAACTATGCATGGAATGAACCATATGCCTCTCACTTTGGAAATGATGAATAGTTGTTCTGTCATTAATCTTGCAAGTGCTTTCTTTCAACTAGTTGCTCTGTAGTACTTGAGTTAATCGGCATGAGTAAAATGAACCTCAAAACCTTGTGGGAGCACATGCTTTATTCCAAGTGGAGTTGTTGAGAGGAATGATATAGTGAGATTGTGGTTAAATTCTGTTTTTGCTCTTAGTAAGGTCCAGTCTTTGACTTAGCAAAATATAAGATGTAGGTATGCCTTCATCCATTGTCCCTGAGCCACACAAAAGTTGTATTAGATTTTAGGATGAAAGAAGGCACAAGCCTTTGGTGAGGATTCAAATACCACTTGAGTGATTGAGTGTGCCAATTGAGGAACTAAATTTAAATTCTCAAAAATTGTGGAAAACTCTAAGATGGGATCCTGAAAAGAGTAGGAGTGGAATAAAATTGAATCAAATTGTTCAACCTTCGAACCGCCCAAGACGAGGAGATTGTTATACGCCCCATAGGTAAAATGGTGAGTCAATACTTTGCCAATGATTTGAGTATTTTAGAGTACTAGTTGTTTATAAAGATTACCTACAAGATACTGACATTGTAGCAACTCCTGATACACCAAGCCTAAGTTTTTATCTTTGCTCAAGGACGAGCAAATGTCTAAGATAGCTTGGGGGAGCTTGTTGGCGGTCGTTACGGCACGTTTTCGACCACCAATACTCGGGAATAGAGGTGGTAATATGCAACATTCCATACACTTAGGTTTATTTCTAATAAAGTTCCATGAGTTTTGGTGTGTATCCCTTGTGCAGGTACAATATCAAACAAATACGCACTACAAGGGTCAAAATTGAACGATTCAGCCGAACGACTCGATTAGGCCGATTACCCCCCTTAGCCGTACATGAAGCGAAGCACAACCGGGAGGCCGTCCATGTCAGCAATGACAGTGCAGGCCATGTGGATCACTGCCACATCATCTCTGGGCCAAATCAGCTAAAGTTCACCACGTACAAGCAACCCAGGACTTGAGGCGGTGCACAGGGGGCTACTGGGCTGTAAACCCAGTTCGGCCGAACTCCCCAGTTCGGCCAAACCGCCCCCAATACACCCGCCTACAGGGGATGATCATGGTCGTGGGATGAAGGCAGTGCAGGATGGATGATTCGGCTGAACATGTCGGTTCGGCCGAACCAATCCATTCGGCCGAACTAGCGGGGGGCACCGCCTCGGTCCCTTGGCTGGTACTCCTCCTCAACCACCATCAACCACTGTAAATGGAGGTGTCCAAGCCCCGGATCAACACACACTCAAGCCAAGGAGCTCCACTCTCTCATTTTGTTCTAGTAGAGTTAGGATAGTTAGTCTGGGAGTTAGAGTTGAGTCGATCTATGCCTCGGAGGTTCCGGAGTCGTCTTCAGAAGCTCTGGTATAAGCTCTTGTATCTTCTCCTTTCCTTTTGTATACTTTGAGTTATCAATATAAAATATATTTATCATCTTTTCTGTGTGATTTATATCCTACTTCTACTTTATTCTAGTTGCAAGTATATCGTGTTTAGACTATAGTTGGTTGTAGTTCTGGTTCTTCTAGATCTTGTTTAAGTCTTTGTCTTAGTTGTTTCTTTGATCCCGCTCAATACTTCTGGTGAATTGTCATTGGTGGTATTGACGGGCTTGCTTGCTCTTGCTAGCAGAGTAATTAGTTGTTGACTAGTGTAGGAGTAGTTCCTAGACTAGACAGTAACCTTGGTTTGCCCCATTGCAACAGAGGTGGTAGCCATTAGGTGGTCACAGCCCTATACAGTCTTTGTAGTCATCACGTTAGTCCCGGCCTGTAGGAAACCCCCCTGGGTTCTTGGCTGTTCCCTCCTCTCATCCCTTTCCGTGAGCTGTTGGCGCCCTTCCCGACACTAAGACAATAGAGTTTACCTTGACCTCTAAGTGCTGGCCTTTCAGCCGTTGTATCTCTCAACCCGAGTGACCCAGATAGATAAAGTACATAGGAATCCTCTTTCTCTTCCCGTTGTCCTCTCAGGTAGCTAGCCCTTCTCTTCCTTACCTGAGCTATCTTTGAGCTGTGTGTCACGGTAAATCCACTCTTATCCAATACTGTTATCGCTCGTATTGTTAGTAGTGTACCCTTCTCTTGTAGTCTCGAATATCTGTTTACTAGTACTCTTGCCAAAGCTTCCCTGCGGAAATATAAATTACGATACATTGGATTACTCCCTGCTGAAGTGCTACAACGGTAATTGTGTGCGCTTGCAGAATATTTATTTATGTTACTGAGCCATAAGAAAAACCACTGAAACACTCCTTGCACCAGTACTAGGATTCATAATCGTGATATTGGACCGTAAGAAATGTCAACATATACCACCCAAAAACTGACCCTACAATTGAGCGCCGGCTTGGATGACTCTCCCCCTCGGAGAGAGCCAGCCCAGCACAATGTTGCAGGCACAGGGCCAGTAACCCGTGGGCGAGCCATGAGAGATGCTAGGCTCACCACTTCACAGGAGCCAGCAGGATTGCCAGCGCAACGGCACTGCCACACCTCTGCCTTCGATGCGGCATAAGAGCAGTACATCGGCGCTGGGACATCTGGAGCAGGAGGCTCTAGATACTCCCAGGGGTCGGAGTACTTTGCCTCCGGCCGCTGGGATTATGCTCAGAGTTCAAACTCCGGGTATTCAAAGGGGTACGGATGTGGAGGGTCATACGATAGTACGTACCAGCCATACCACCCCGGGCATTCCCAGTCCGCGCGCTACACCATGCCAAGCGGGTACAACATCGATTGGGAGTTCTCTTACATCTCCGATTGGGAACACTCTGGCGCAACATTCCTAGTACCATCAGGAGAACAGCTCCATGCTAGACTCCTTAAGGTACAACACGCAAGAGCAGACGAACAAGATGACCGAATTCTTTCAAAGGTTCGATCCATACTGGTGACATCCTGAAGCAACCTTGGGGGTGCAGCCCCCGCCAGGTATGTCTACATTCTCTACAGTACCTTCAATTTTTCTTTTGATTTCCCTCTTCTATTCCCCTTTCATCTCAATTCCAGTTTAAATAATGAAAAATACCAAAAAGATTTGCTTTGAATAAAATTAACTCCCAACTATGCATGGAATGAACCATATGCCTCTCACTCTTGGAAATGATGAATAGTTGCTCTGTAATAATCTTGCAAGTACTTTGTTTTAACTAGTTGCTCTATAGTACTTGAGTTAATTGGCATGAGTAAAAATGAACCTAAAAACTTTGTGGGAACACATGCTTTATTCCAAGTCTAAGTTTTTGTGAGGATTGATATAGTGAGATTGTGGTTAAATTCTGCTTTTGCTCTTAGCACGGTGAAAATCTTGAATGTTTTTTTACTTCCAAAAATAAAGCCATATGATAAGCTTAGGTGAAAACCTTCTACTCATATGCTACTTGTTATCTTAGTGAGCTTTGTCAAATTGTTGTGACCATTGTGAGGAACCTTTCATACTTTCAAGATCGAGATTCACATACACACCACCCCCACTTGCAATTCCTATATTGGGAGTTAGCAAATATTGTCAACATCCATCCACAAAATAAAGGCTCCATGTTCTATGATTCCCTCTCCAAATATCCTTGAAAAGAGACATGGGCTATGCAAAAAGAGAGAGAAAGAAAAACATGCTAAAAAGCATGGCAAAGAAAATGACAACAAGAAAAGCATGCCAAAGACATGGCAAAAACATAGAGAAAAAGAAGAAAAGATAGATAGCTCATGTTCTCGAAAAATAAATCAAGGAGAGGAAGAATCATCCCAATGAGTTCCCCCATATTCCACTCCACATATTCCACACACTTGCACTTCTCGATCTAAAGGTATGATCTGATACTCCAAAGGTCCGGTCTTAGACTTAGCAAAATATAAGATGCAAGTATGCCTTCATCCATTTGCCTACCCGAGCCACACAAAAGCTTTAGTAGAATTTAGATGAAATAAGGCACAAGCCTTTGGTGAGGATACAAATACCACTTGAGCGATTGAGTGTGCCAATTGAGGAACTAAATTTAATTTTTCAAAAAAATTGTAAAAAACTCTGAGATGGGATCCTGAAAAGAGTAGGAGTGGAATGAAACTGAATCAAGTTGTCCAACCTTTCAACCGCCCAAGACAAGGAGATTGCTATATGCCCCATAGGTAAGAAGATAAGTTAATACTTTGTCAATGATTCGAGTACTTTAGAGTGCTAAGTTTTATATAAAGACTACCCGCAAGATATTGACATTGTAGCAACTCCTGATCCACCGAGCCTAAGTTTCTATCTTTGCTCGAGGACGAGCAAAGGTCTAAGCTTGGGGGAGCTTGTTGGCGGTCGTTTATTTCTAATAAAGTTTAACTAGTTTTGGTGTATATCCATTGTGCAGGTACAATATCGTTAAATACGTGCTAGAGGGGTCAAAATTGACCGATTTGGTCGAATGACTCAGTTCGGCTTGATTACCCCCCTTAGCCGTACATAAAGCAAAGCACAACCAGGAAGCCGCATACACGAGATCCACATCGCCACATCATCTCTGACGAAAAGCAGCAAAAGTCCACCAGGAGAAAGTCATCCAGGGGTCAGAATTGACCGATTCAGGTGAACGACTCGATTCGGACGGATTTCCCCCCTTAGCCATATGCATTCCATGAAGCGGAGCACAACAAGAATGTCTCGTCCATGTCAGCGGTCACAAAGCAATAATAGTGCAAGCCACGTGGGCCAAATACATCAGCCATCCATGGCCAAAACCACGCAACCTGGCCAAGTGAAGCAACCCAAGACCAGAGGCGGTGCAGGGGGCGTCACGGGGCTGCAAGCCCAGTTCGGTCGAACCGCCCCCACTGCACAAACCGCCTCCAGGGTGAAATCTCAGGCATCCAAGCGATGCGGTGGATCCACTGGTTCGACCGAACCGACCGAGTTCGACCAAACTAGGGAATTCAGCCGAACTGTCCAGGGAACCCCCTAGGTCCCGTGGCAGTTACTGCACCCAAACTAACCTGGAGCAACTATAAATGCAGTGGTCCAAGCCCCGGTTCAACACACACTCAAGCCAAGGAGCTCATTTGCCACTTCTTTCTAGTAGAGTTAGGATAGTTTTGTTTGGGAATTAGAGTTGAGTCGAGCTGTGCCTCGGAGGTTCCGGAGTCGTCTTCAGAAGCTCTAATATAAGCTCTTGTATCTTTTCCTTTTCTTTTGTAAGACTTGAGTTATCAATATAGTTTATCTTTGTCACTTTGTCTGAGTTATTTATACTGTGCCTCTGCTTTAGTCTAGTTGCAAGAATTTTGTGTTTAGACTATAGTTGTTCTGATTCTAGTTCCTCCAGTTCTTGTTTAAGTCTTTGCCTTAGTGGTTCTTCATTTCTGCTCAACACTTGTGGTGAATTGTCACTGGGGTATTGACAGGATTGCTTGCTCTTGCTAGTGGAGTAAGTAGTCATTGCCTAGTGTAGGTGAGGTACCTAGACTAGATAGTTACCTTGGAGTGCTTCCGAGTTGGCACGGAGGTGGTAGCCGTTAGGTGGTGACAGCCCTATACAGCCTACGTAGTCCATCACGCCCGGCTCGGCCCATAGGACTTCAAGGTGCAGTGATTGTTGGCACACCTTATCATCCATTTCTATGTGTCACAGGTTATGTGTCCCGAAACTAAGACATTAGATTTACTCTTGACCTGTAAGAGCTGATTATCAGCTATTGTATCTCTTTTCCCGAGTAACCCAGATAGAAAACGTACGTAGGAATCCTTTTCTCTTCTCATTGTCCTCCCAGCTAGCTAGTCCATGTCTTTCTTATGTGAGCATCCTTGAGCTGTGTGTCATGATAATCCACTCCTATCAAATATCGTTATCTCCTGTCTTAACGGTAGTGTACCCCTCTCTGATAATCTCGAATATTTGTTTACTAGTTCTCTTGCCAAAAGGTTCCCTGTGAAAAATATAAATTACGATACCTCGGATTACTCCTTGGTGAAGTGCTACAGCGGTGATTCTGTGCGCTTGCAGAATATTCATTTATTTTACTGAGCCATAAGAAAAACCACTGAAGCACTTCTTGCACCATTGTTGGGATCACCAATCCTGATAGTGGACCATAAGAAGTGCCAACATGCCATCAGAACCGTCATCCAAGAAGAGATCCAAGTCGTAGGCACCAAGGCGGTGCCACGTGCTAGTTTGGCTGAAGGCCTATGGTTCGGCCGAACCAGATGGGCACCGTCCCTCGGTGCCTTGGCTGATGCTCTTCCTCCACCGCCTCTTGATCACTATAAAAGGAGGTGCACACCCCGGGATTCAACACACACCAAGCCAAGGAGCTCTATTTCTCACTTTCTCTTGTAGAGTTAGGATAGTTTAGTTTGGAAGTTAGAGTCGAGTTGAGCTTTGTCTCGGAGGTTCCGGAGTCATCTTCAGAAGCTCTAGCATAAGCTCTTGTATCTTTTACTTTTATTTTGGAAAAAATGATATTTTATTCCAAAACTAGGGGCATGTGTTGACGTTGTTTTTTGCACCAGCGGTCAAAGATATGGTCAAAGGAGGCGTGACGATAAAGCCGATGAATGAAGTCAACCCTAAGGAGGTAGTAAATGGAGGCCCATGTAATGAAGCCGTTGTGCTCTAATCCGATAGAGCTGATGTGGTCAGAAACCGATGAGGTCGAATGGTAGCCAATGAGCCGATGGGGCCGAACGACGATCGATGAGCCGATGGGGCCGATAAAGTCAAAACCAATGGACCGAAGGATTAGTAGACACATGTGGCAGTGGGGCCACATTGAGTTTGACTTATATTAGGAGAGTCTTTATTTTTGGAAGTGTTGTTTCTTTTCTGTCAGGTTTGTAAGTCGTAATCGACAAGGAGTCTTTAGCTTAGTCTATTAATAGTAGCCAGATGGCTTTGTAGAAAGTTTGTACACACCAAATCAATCAACAAGTTCTTACTTTTCGTCTCATTTACTTTCAAACTGTAGTTTTAATAGTTCATCAACGAGTTCTTCCAAGTTGTGCAGGGCTGCATCATCTTGATCTCCAGCTTGCTTGTAAGTTCCGCTCTTTACCTAGTGTTCTCTAGGCTTTAACTACCGGGCGTATCACTGTGGTTTCGTCTAAATCTCCTAAAAGTTATCGTATCTACTATATCATAGGTTTAAGTGTATCGCTTCTATCTCGATCTGGTAGTTACATCAATTTATCGAACATCATTGTTTAGCCGATCATAGTAGACGATCTAGGTTAATTTGTTCTACTTGGCTTGTATTTTCAAAGTTATCGATATCTGCTAAATCTTAATAGATTACTTGTTTCATTTTGTTAAGTTTTTAGTTTTTATCACAATCTATCTGGTCCATCTTTGGGTTTCATATCGGCTTTCAAGCTTTTAAGCGTATAGCTGATCTAAGCTTGAACATGGACTTTAAACCATCATCAGTTGATTATAGCTGATCTGATCTATAGAAGGGCAGTTCAAAATCATAGCTGATCTGTAAATTTTTTACTGGCATGCCCTGAACCTCAAGATTACTGGCTCGTCATTAGAGTGAAGCAAATCTTTGAGGCCAATCGTCTGTTGATTACGGGAACTGTCGGCACCCACTTTTTGCGTCAACAGTACTCTTGTCGTAAGCTTCCCTATGAAAAATATAAATTACGATACCTTGGATTACTTCCAGGTGAAATACTACATCGATAATTCGGTGCGCTTGTGAGATATTTATATATTTTATTGAGTCATAAGAAAAACCAACAATACACTCCTTGCACCGTTACCGGGACCACCAATCCCGACAACAGGCCGTAAGGAGTGTCAACAGAAAGATCTTAGTTTGGCTCTTGTTTTAACCGTCGCTGTTCTTCAGAGCCAACTGAAGTTCTAAAAAAGTTCAACTGAGTTGATTTTTGGTATAAGCTTTCTGGGAACAAAACGGGTGCAGCCCCCCGTACCAATGACATTCATAACCCCACTTTGTGTTTCATTCATCGTGGGTTGGCCATGACCCTGTTCCCTCGCTCGGATTTACATCCGATTCGTGTGGACGAGATGCATCTGTTATTTGCGATGACTAAGAAAATTTTGGTTTCTCATGTTCACGACATGGTTTTGCATTGGTGTTTCTTGGCTTCTCGTGTTGGCAGCGTGGCTTCTCGTCTTGACTTCTTTGGTCACTCGCCTCACCACCAAGCTTAGCATTCTTGAGAATGCCACACTTTCTTACATAGAGGTAGAGCATCGTGTGATTGATGCCGAGCACTTTGTGCAAGGCCATATGATGCACAGGACGGAAGATGGGGGCCTTGTTATGTTTTATCACAGGTATACAACTGAGGTGCCTCTACCTTGCGCCGAGCTCGGGCTGTATACCGCCCGAAAACTGACCCTTCAGTTGAGGATCGTGTCTCAAGATTCTCCTCCTCGGAGGGAACCTGCCCGGCAAAATGTTGCAGGCACAAGGCCAATTACTCGGGGGAAAGCCAGGAGAAGCAGGCACAGGGCCAGTTATCCGGGGGCAAGCCAGGAGAATGGACATTGGGCTAGCTACTTCTTAGGAGCCAGCATGATCACCACCACAACCGTAATAACAGCCATACCACCCGGGACATTTCCAGTCCGCGCGCTACACCATGCCAAGTGGGTACTACATTGAACGAGAACTCTCACAAATCTCGGATCGCGTCGATGTTATCGACGACCATGCCCAGAACATCGAGAACACTCTAGTGCCGCACATAACGTATCTTCAGGAGAACAGCGCCATACTTCAAGCCCAAAGGTATGACATGAAAGAACAATATGATAAGATCAACGATTTCTTCTCGGGTTTCCGTCCATACCAGTGATGCTATCAGCCAAGCTTGGGGGAGAACCCATGTGAGGTATGTCCAACAACCGTCTCAGCTCTACCCTTTGATTTTTTTTGCTTTTGCTTACATTTTATTTCCCTTTCATCTTAAGTACAAAAACATCAAAAACATTTGCTTTAATAAAAAAAACTCCCAACTATACAAGGAATGAATCGTATGCCTCTCACTTTTGAAATGATGAATAAATGCTCTGTCATATATTTTGCAAGTGTCGTGTTCCCAACTTATTACTCTATTGTGTTCCCAACTTATTACTCTATTGGTACTTGAGTTATTTGGCAAGAGTAAAAAATAAACCTAAAAACTTATGGGAGCACATGATTTATATAGTGAGACTTTGGTTGAGTTCTTGCTCTTGCTCTTGCTTTTAGTATGGTAAAAATCTCAGATGCCTTTATTTTCAAAAATATTGTGAAGATCCTCATTGGTGAAAATGCCTACCGAAGCCATATCATAAGCTTAGTTAAAAAAACCCTCGTACATATGCTGCTTGTAACTTTGAATAATATAGATCTAAAACACAAGAATAAGCTATGAATTGAACCAAAATTATTCGATAACTAACGTACTTACAAGCAAACTGGAGGTCAAAGGTGATACATTCCTATTTGTTCGAAGAACTTGATGAGAGAAAAGATATGTTACTCCTACTCCTAAGATTTTGGCGTAAAGCCGAGAAAAGAAGTTATATTGATTGTTGTGTACAGTTTTTCCTTATCCTGTCAGAAAGAAACTGCTATATTTACAAAATGACGTTAGGTTGGACTCGATCTTTCATGATGTAATCGATCTATTAAGGGAATCTTTTATACCGACTTCATCGGATTCCTTGTATGTTTGATCGGCCATCATCTTCATCGACTTCACTTTCTCCGAATCGGCATGGGCCTTCTTATCATCATCGGCATCGATTTCGTCTTGGCACATGCCAAATTTTGGTGTTAACAATATGACAATATATTCTTTAATTAATTTGACTTATTTTGTATCATAACTGTTAATGCTATTTTATATAAACTAGTGAATATGCCCATGCGTTAGTACATGTCCCTCCCTCTTGTCTCTCAGACTATAGACAAACCAAAATGATGCAAAGCAGGTTATTACATGACATATGACGCTCTTGGCGATGCATTAGCTGAAGAAGCAGGTGCTATCAAGGGTAACGTTAGGTATCCCATTGTGCTCGCCTTCTACTCAGGGTGTGTTTGTTTCAGCTTTTGGGGAGCTTTTAGGCCTCGACTTTTTAATCTTCCAAAAGTCAAAAAGCTCCCGAAAGCTAAAAAGTCAAAAGCACGTTTTGATGAGCTTTGCCTTTTGGCTTTTGGGAGCTTTTTTTACTTTTGAAAGATTGAAAAGCCGAGGCCCAAAAGCTCCCAAAAAACTCCCCAAAAGCTGAAACAAACACGACGTCAGTCCATCAAAGCTTTTGTCTATCCATTTGTGAATCAGTATTCAATTTATGAATAATATATTTCATGACATGTGAATATGCTATTTGTTTGTAGGGTTTATTGATTTAGAGATAGACTTTATGAGTTCTGTTTTCTTTAGGTAGAGGGGGTGATTTTCTTTTATATTTCTAGGCACATTAACGTGATGGCAGTGGGTGGGCAGGCGATGAACCATGGGCAATGACAATAACCACGACGATGATGTGCATAGTAGAGCCAAAAGTTAACATGCGGCATGATGACATCCAAAGGACAAACACATATAGATGTTGGCACCTTTGTTCTACGATTTTGCATTTAGAGTTCAATTTTGGAAAAAAAAAACATGACTCTGGAGAGAGGGCAATGTTCATTTCGGTTTGTTTATTTTACATCTTATTCTCCTCCTACCATGTACTACACGACACTAAATTTCTCACCAAGAGTTTGTTTGGATCCATAGTGTTAACACATGAAGGTTGTTAGATACAAGTGTTAAACTTTAGCACATGAGTATATAAAAGATCCATTTACCCCTTATTAATGCAGTGGGTCAAGGGAGGAGGAGAGAGAGTGTGCCACTAGGGAGGGTAGGGGATAAAAAATCTCCACCGAGGACCACCTTTAACATCCGTAAACACCCCTTCGGGTGTTAAAGGGTTAAAATGTCTTAAACTTTAACACTGCACTTTTAACACCTTTTAACACTTCTGTTTGGCTCCATAGTGTTAAACTTTAGTAAAAAATGGGGTGTTAAAGTTTAACACCAAGGATCTAAATAGGACCTAAAACGGACTAATAAATATAACTTGGTACTAATTGATACAGAGTGGAGCCAAATGAAATACACTAGAGATCATTAAAGTGCAATTCAGGTCATTTTTGCTAAAGTGTTAATCAGATTCTTTGGCCATTATTATGGGCACCAGCATTTCGGTCACAGTCACGCGAAAGAAAAACTTCATGGCATACTCCCTCCGTATAGGATTTACATGACGTTTTGGATAAAATTTTAGTTAAATATTAGAAATATAAATCATGAATAACTTTTAAGTGTGGAGTTTGGAAATGTGAAAACCGTATGAATAGATTTGTCTTAAAAAATATTTTTATAAAAATATACACATTATTTTTTTAATAAATATTTTTTATAAAAATAAGAAGTTAAAGGTACGTTTTGAAGACCAATATCAACGTGGAGGGAGTACGAAGCAGAAAGGCCGGACATAATTGATTCATGGTGACCATACGTGGGCACCCATGGGCATTTCGAACCGGCCTTGTGCGGTGCGAGGTGCGAGTATTGACGCTTCGACCCGCAGAGGCACTGTGCTGGCCACATTTAGCCCCGGCAACATGCAGTCAGCCCAGTTGGGTGACCTTTCCAAAAAAAAAAACTAGCTCATAGCACGTATCGGTGTTGATGGGCCCATCAGGACACGTGGAACTATGGAAAGAGCAAAGGGCACGCAGAGTCAGAGTGCTCTGTCGTCACGTTCGCTAGCCTTATCCTCTTCTTCCTTGCCGCTTGTTCTTCGCCCATCGTTCTTCCTCATAGTTATTAGACTCATATCCGCGTAAGGATTGCCTCCCATCCGTGGCTCCTCCCCTGCCCGAGCGCCGCGTGGACGACGCGCTGAGGTGGCGACCATCGACCGGCTGCCGCTGCAAACCATGCCTCCGCGCTCCTCCCGTCAGCGCGTGGCCCCCGCGCTGAGGTGGCAACCATCGACCAGCTGCCGCTGCCCGCTCGGTCGGCGCGTGGGTCCCACGAGGCGCGTGTCCTCCGTCCCGTCGCCTCCGCGTCGTCAGTCTCCGCGAAAAAAATCCCCACCTGCTCCTCCCTCTCCCGCCCGCCGCCGCCGCCTCCTCATGCCACCACCCCGCCCCCTTCCCTCCCTCTACCCCCGCGCGGCCCCGCCAGCGCGGCGCCTTCCACCCGCGCGCCCGCGCCTGCAGCCTCTGCGGCCAGGGCGCTTGCCTGCGTCGGCCGCCGAGGACCTGCAGACCGGCTGCCTCCGCTTGCGCCCGACCGGCCGCGTGCTCGCGCGCATGCCGCTCGCGCTCGCCCGGGCGCCGTGCTCGCGCGCCGGCTGCCCCTGCTCGCTCGGGCGCTGTGCTTGCATGTCAGTTGCGAAGCTCGCGCTGGCGTTGGGGCGACGCGCCGGTCGTGGAGCTCGTGCGGGCGCCGGGACGCCGCGTTGACCGCCGAGCTCGCACTCGCCCGGCGGGCCGGCCATGGAGCTCCCACATCGGTCTCCCGCCTGCGTCGACCGCGGAGGACCTATGGTATGGCCGCCCCTGCTCGCGCTCCACCGGCCGTGGAGCTCGCGCGCATGCCACTCGCGCTCGCCCGACCATGGTGCTCGCGCGCTGGCCGCCCTTGCTCGCCCGGCCGCCGTCCTCGCGTGCCGGCTGCGGAGCTCACGCTGGCGCCGGTCCTAGCGCTCGCACAGCGCGGAAGCGGCGCCAGCGAACATCGCGCGGGCGCCGCCCCTCCACCCCCTCCGCGCCGCAGATGGCCGCCGCTCGGGAATGCCGGCGCCCGTCGCCGTGAGCCATCTCCTCGGCTGCCCGCGGCGACGCTGCTGCCGACGACGAGTAGGGTGGCGGCGACGTGAGGGCGACGAGCAGCGTGGAGAGCAAGGCGCTGCAGTCGCCACCAGCTCAGCCGGCGTCGGCCGCCGCTCCCGCTGGGACGCCGCCCCAACACCCCCTTCGATCACCGCCCCGCTGTCCCTGCTCGGCCGCAGCACCGTCGCGCTCCCGCTCACGCCGCCTTGGCCACTCCACCCCGCCGCGCTCCCGTTCCCGCCGCCTTGGCCGCCTTGACCGCCCTGCCCCGACGGCATGCTTGCCGCTGGCACGCGTCGGAGGGAGCCGCGCTGCCCGCTGGCCGGAAGATGCGCGCCGCCAGCACCACCGCACGGCCAGCCGGGAAGGCCGGACCCCATCTGTCGTCGCTGACGTTGGAGAAAAATGGGGGAGAGCGAGGGAGCGAGTGACCGACAGAGAGAGAGAGAGAGAGTGCGCATTGGGGAATGGGTGCCATCGGGCGGAGGCACGAGGCACTGGGGAGGGAGACGGAAAAGAAAGAAAGAGAAAAGACTAGGTGGGTCCCACATAAACAGTGCATCCATCTCGGATTAGTCCAAAAGAACAACAATTTTTCTGACAAACCACATATACAAAAGTAAAATGAACAAAATTACTGCTCTCCAACAGTCAGGCACGGCGTCAGCGCGCCTCCCTGCCTAGTTTCTCTATCCGTCACGATGTCTCCTCTCTCTCACTCGAGCTGCGCGCAGCCTGGGAGCCTTCTCGGATGTGCGCATGAGCGACAGCTGCGCTGAGATCACCTCAGGTTTAGATACGTGTCTATTGTGCTGCCCTGGGCTGCTCTGTCGACTTGACTGCTCGACATCTCCCTTGTTTTCTTTGTTCGCCATCATGATTTATGGATTTTTAGTAGGGTTTCTTTGATTTCTGTTGGTTCCCAGAGAGTTTTTCTCTTTCCATCGATTTCTAAGTGCCGCAAGGGACAATGCAAACTATGAAAGCCATCAGCTACGGCGCGGGTAGCTTCGGCCTTGGGCGCACCTTCTTCTTTGGGTGTGGGGGAGGGTTCCATTGGTGATATATTCTCTATCTGGGTCGTAAAGAAGCGACATAGAGATCGATTTCTCTCTGTTTTTGAGTTAAATGATTTGAATTGATTTGTTTCTTGCCTCTTCTCGATTCGGATTAGAGGAATTGATCGACGAAAAATTTTAGAGAGAGATATTGTTCCTTTATAATTACTAGCAAAAATATGCCCAGAAAACGACATAAATATATTGTCACACTGCTATATGTAACCTAGATAACTAAAAGTGAAAATCTAAAATAAGAATTTACATATAGTAGAGAAAGTGAAAATCAAAAAGAAGAATTTACATATAGTAGAGGAGCATTTATAGTACTTCTTTACCGTTACATATTGTTCATTGGCCTCCAACGTGGTGGGCGGCCATGGCTAGGGACAAGGAGCAACGATGGGGTTGTTCATTGGCCTCCAACGTGGTGGCGCATGTTGACACTTCGTACAGTCTACCGTCAGGATTGGTAATACCGGTAACGGTAAAGAAGTATTTTATGGTTTTTCTTATAGTTTAGTAAAATAAATAAATATTCTGTAAGCGCACAGAATTAACTATATAGCATTTCACCAGGGGGTAATCTAAGGTATCGTAATCTATAATTTTCAAGGGAAGCTTATGGCAAGAGTCCTAGTATACAAGTATTTGAGGATATCACAGAAAGATATACTACCATCAAGACGGGGGATACCGGTAATGATAAGAGTAAAAAACCGTGACATACAGCTCAAGAATAACTCAGATAAAGAATGAGAAGTACTAGCTAGTTAGGAGGACAACGAGACAAGAAAATGATTTCTAGGTATTTTGTGTATTCAGGTCATCCGTAAAGAGACACAGCGGCCGAGAAAACAGCGCAGAAAGCTCAAGTTCAATCATATTACCTTAACGTCAGGATAAGGAGCTTACAGTTCACAGAAAGGGATGACAAAAAGGAAACGGTCAACTTCCTCACAAGGGGTCCTACAGGTCGAGACTACCGTGGTGGATTACGAAAGCCGTATAGGACTGTCACCACCTAACGGCTACCACATGTACGCTAAATAGGGGGCGAACCATGGTTACTATTAAGTCTTTGTACCACGCCTACACTAGTCAAGAACTATTTATTCCACTAGAAAGAGCAAGCGACCAAGTCAACACCTGGTGACAATTCACCGCAAGCATTGAGCAGAATCGAGGAACCGGCTAAGGCATAGACTTAAACAAGAACCAGAAGAACTAGAGCCACAACCAACTAGAATAAAGTAGAAGCAAAAGATAAATGACTCGGATATAACGATAAAGATGATATATTGATAATTGAAAGTCTTACAAAAGGAAAAGTAATGGATTCAAGAGCTTATATTAGAGTTTTTTAAGACGACTCCGGAACCTCCGAGGCAAAGCTCGACTCGACTCTAACTCCCAAACTAAAGTATCCTAACTCTACTAAATAAAGTGACAAATGAAGCTCATTGGCTTGGTGTGTGTTGAACCAGGGGGTGAACCACTGCATTTATAGGTGGGAAGATTGGATTGGGTGGAGCACCGGCCAAGGCACCGCTGAGGCGGTGCCCCAGCCAGTTCGGCCGAACTACTCCAGTTCGACCGAATCGTGGATGCTGCACCGCCTTACTCCCACGGTCCTGACCTTGTCTTGGATGGCGGTTGTAAGGCGGTTATGGGTTCGGACGAACCGACTAGTTCGGCCGAACCGACCTCGGGGCTCGGTCGCCCTCCGTTTCACCGCATCTGTACTTGGACGTCCTAGATTGCCTCCACTTGGCCGGGATTGTACTTGTTTGCCCCGGATTTGTGACGCCATCGCTTGGTCATCGTTGACATGGATTTTATGCATGAGACCTCCTGGTTGTGCTTCGCTTCATGGAATGTGTATGGACCAGGGGGTAACTCGGCCGAACCAAGTGGTTTGGCCGAATTGGCCAATTCTATCATTTTTACACATATTTGTCAATTATGTACCTGCACATTGGATATTCACCAAAACTCATGAAACTTTATTAGAATATAAACCTAAGTGTATGAAATGACGCATATGACCTCATTTATTCCCAAGAATTGGTGGTCGAAATCATGCCGTAACGACCGCCAGCAGTGCAGTTGTTTCGTTGTCGCGTGGCAAGTGGATGCAAATGTAGGCCTACGGCCTGACAGAGGTAGAGGCGCATGGGTGGAGCACTAAAGTCGGCAGAGGAATGGAATCATGAACGTTATTTAACGAGGAGGTATGTTTGTAGTCGATCAAATCCATGGCTTCCATCTGTTTATTTTGAGCAACATGTTCAGAATGAATTATTTTTAACACATTTCAATATGTTCTTTTACCATTTTATTTTGATCAATGAACCTAAAAAATTTGAAGAGTACCAAAAAAACTTATCTAAATACATACAAATACTTCTGTGCGTAATTATGTGCCTTTTTAGGGCAGATTTACGTAATTTTGTAGTTCTCGTAGTTTTCAGAATTCATATGAGATTTATTGCAATTATTCAGGAGCATTAAGTAATTTTCAAAGAATCAAGAAGCTTTCATTTAAATTAGGAAGGCACATAATTGTGTAAGGAGTTAATATCATGCTAATATCATGTCATCCAAGTTAAGTCATATTTGCATCTTTATTTAGTCTTCATCACAAGTGCTCAACTTTGACTTCCTTTGCTTGCAAGCATGCATGGTGGCTGGCCAATTTATTTGTTTGTCCATGTATCACTAATTTCGTTAAAGTCCTGCTGGCCGCTGCCTGCTAATCCTAGTGGTCTCCACACATGCATCCTTGGGCCAGTGGCAGCCACCTATGCACGTCTTCTTTTTTGACAGTCTTCATGCATGCATGTATGGCCTACTTTTGTTTTCTGACACATGTAGCTGCCCTAACCCAGTGATGAGGACATCACCATGTTGCACATACACGAGCCGGACTCATCTTCAAGTTACAAGTCGTCGTCATGTCGGACATCATCTCCGGTTCGGTTTCAGCCAACATGTCTGCGCTTCAACTGTAATTTCTCATTCATACGACGTCCAAACAAGACGTTCTTGGATGCGTTGGAATCGTAATGAAAAGACGCTTCTTTTGGTTCTGGTCCTATCTCCAGAAGATTCGTGGATCATACTGTGTGACCACGAAAGTTGTTGCGTCACCTGTTTTGGGCCTTTTCAGGCTTTGTATCGTGCCAGGCCTCTCTGCCCATGTTGTGGATGCCCCCCTAGCGCGCCCTCAACCCTAGCCCAACCCTAGACTATTAAATTCAGTAGCCGTCGTCATTTAGACGCGGGTTTTGCTTAGATTAATCTGTCGAGAATAGTTTCGCCGTTATCGGTTTGTAGAACCCCAACTTTTGATCTTAATCATACATCTGCAGTTTCACTTCATATTGAGAGCTGCTTCTTTTGAGTTCTTGCTTGTGTTCTTCATTTTACAGACAGGGATTAGCCTTCTTGGCGAGGTCAATCGGGTTGTGACACGGTTGATAACCAGAGGAGTCGTGGTGCTAAGATTGCAGGGTTCGAGTTGCTGACTTGAAGTCGGATCGGTGTGTTGCGTTCCACCCCAAACGAGTTATCCATCGCCTGATGGAAGATCGGGAACCCTAGTCCCCATCAAGTGGTATCCAGAGACAGATTTACCGTTAGGTATATCCATCCTTTCGCCTTCATCCTATAGTCCAAAAAATTGCCCTACAAAAAAATTGGTTTGTTCGTCGTATTCCGCTGTTCTAGTACCTTTTTAGCCTTTGCAATTTTGTTTCAGATTCAATTGGTTGCGTTTGTGTCAGTGGTTGAGTTTGTGTCGGTGGTTGAGTCTTGTTGCTGGTTTTAGTTGTGTTCGTGTCATAGTTCAATCGTTTGTTGCGAGAGTTTTTTGTTTCCACCGCTATCCCTTCCACCGTGACCAGATTACAAGTCGTGCCACCCAATAACTCGACTTGCCCTCGCTAGCCGCCTTGCATGAACTCCTGCCGTGCAAGCCCTAGATAGGTTGCGAGCCACCGTGTGTTTATCACCTTGCATCGCAGCCCTTCTTGGTTCATCTTGCATACCCTAACCGCCGCCGCACATCCTGCCAAATTGAGCCTCCAGAGAACCACATCGTGTGCCTCCCGAAAACCATAACTTGAGGTACCTTCAGTAAAACGGGCATAACGTTTTACTCGGTGCTTCGTTTTGGCTCAATTTTTTACAGCAGCTTTGTGACTCCATTGTGAGGGGACCCAAACTAGGCTATGCCCTATTTGCCCGAGTCAAAAAATTCAAAAAAATTGGGAAGATAAAGAAAAAAATTGATCAAGTTGTTTTAGGGTTTTCAGCGTTTGTTCCTAAATTTCCCTAGGCTGCATCTCACCTAAAAAAAGGGTGCAAATTTGTGTGCTGGGAGCTTTTGGTATCCCTGTTAAGAGAAAAATATAAAAAAAATATAGTTGAAAAAAATATAAAACTCGTGATTCCTACTAGTCCTGAGGTTTTAGAGGGAAATTGCTGAAAAGATTAGAAACAATTGCATATAGTGCTGTTTTGCTTGTTCTGTGAGATTTTTCCATCGTTTCTTGTTCCAACTTGTTGTGCTACGTCTAGGACACGTCTAAGCCAGGAATTGTGACTTGTACTTTGGATAC
This sequence comes from Echinochloa phyllopogon, assembly GCA_033239725.1. NCBI lineage: Eukaryota > Viridiplantae > Streptophyta > Magnoliopsida > Poales > Poaceae > Echinochloa > Echinochloa phyllopogon. Next base: position 28,771,769 of record BTCW01000014.1, on the reverse strand, counting down.
TTATTGAACTTTGCTATTCTGCATTCGTTATTTGCTACTCCTTGCTACATATTGTGCCTGCCCAAAGCTCCACATACACTACTTCAGGTCAGTAAATCGAAGAGCCTTTGCAATCTTGGTACTACCTCCTCATAGGTATCACGAACCAGCCACCGGTTGTACCATCGACTGCCTGCATTGGTAAGATCTTGATAAGACGTGTGTGAGGGTGTGATTCCACCAAGCAAACCGCATAGTTCCTAGGGCATTTGTTGATCACTAACCATGCCAGACGACGTTCCTGTTTTGTCTAGTCAGTTGGTGCAGGTAACGTATGAGCTGAAGGACCTCTTCATGAAGGAGTTGAGCAAGCTAACGACGAAGGTCAAGGCTGCCTGTCACACAATTGAGGGTGTGGACAAGCGAGTCTCCACGCTGACAACAAGGGTTTAACAACTTGAGTCCAACCCCCCCCCCCCCCCCCAAGCCCAAAGAAGAGGAACCCTATGACGAGGATGACGATGATGATGTTATCTATAGGTCTGATGGCGAGCCTGATCCCATCAAGACCCAAGCGGAGAGGCTACGTCGTCGCCGTCTTCGCAAAAATACAACAGGTATGGGAGGTAATAGGAACCGACGCCATCAAGGTAATGATGATCATTACGCCAAAGTTAAATTTACTATACCATCTTTTTATGGGCGTTATGATGCGGAGAAATATTTAGATTGGGAGATGACAGTAGAACAGAAATTTGTTTCCCATCTTGTTCCTGATCAGCATAAGGTTCGACAAGACACTAGTGAATTTAAGGATTTTGCAATAATTTTGTAACACCCTAAAAATGCCTATTTTAAAAATTTTAGTAATTAAATTGTTTTTATTTAATTTTATGCTCATATTTATCTAAGGAAAATAAATTATTTATGAGAAATAAAATTAAATATAAGGTTAGAAACATTTTTGATGCATTCATGCTGTTTGCATTGAGTTTTGTTTGTGTGTGGTTCAATTGGAATTTAAATTCTGTTTAAATTCGAATTTGAATCGCTGTGTTTGGAGCTCTAGAAAAGTTTCTGCGGCCCGAGTCCGTTTTTCCACCCTTAACTTTTTCCCCGTCCGATTTTGGCCCTCTTTCTTTTTCTTTTGCAGCGGCCCACTCCCCCCTGCTCCGCTTTCGGCCTGGCCCAGCGGCCTGCTCCGCCCGCGCCGGCCTGCTCGCACCCCCGCTTCCAGCCCAGCCAGCCGCGGCCCGCACTGCCCCTTTCCCCGGCCTGCTTCCCGCTCCCGCTCGGCCCACCTAGCGGCCCAGCACGCCAGCCCGCCGCTGCCCCAACTCCCAGCCGCTGACCCGAGGGCCCCGCGTGTCAGGTCGTCCCCGACCTCGCGACGGAATCCCCCTCGGCCACGTCACGCGACCGAGTCCGGCCGGTGCCCGGCACGCACGCCGAGGACCACCAGGACTCCCTCGTCCGCCCTATTTAAGCTCCGCCGCCGCCTCCTAACCCCCATTGAACCCTAGCCGCCTCCGCCCGAGTTCTCCGCGCAGCCGCCGCCATAGCCGCCGCCGAGCTCAACGCCGCCGTCGATCCGCTGGACCCGCGCCGCTCCGCCGCCATCGACCGCCAGGGAAGCTTCGCGTGGTGGTAAGAAGACTCCCGAGGCCCTCCTTGCTCTCTTTTTCCCCCTGTCGCGTGCCGCCGCCGCGCATCGCCGTCCGCCGCTGATGCAAGCCGCCGCGCGTCGTCTCCACCGCGTCGCCGCCATCATGTTCACCCCCGCCGAGTTCGCTGCATCACGCCGCACCCGTAGGTGCAAACCGCACAGCCTCCCGTGCCCCGTAGCGCGCTCGCGTAGTTTTGCCGGCGAACCTCCGCCGCGCGCGCAGGCGGCGCCGCCGCAGCCCCTCCCCGCCGGCGGCCTCCCTCCTCTGGATCTACTTCCAGCCGCCCGATCCGTTTTCCAGGGTCCAGATCGAGTCAACGAGCCGAGTCAAACCAGCTTATACCGGTCAACCTTGGCTTTTTGCAAAAGAACCCCTGTCCTTTCTCAAAATTAACCCGCAGTCCAAATCTATTCAAAAATAATTACAATTAAGTCCTGATTTTTACAGAAAACCCCTGCCTTATTTAAAAATAGCACCCGAGGTCCTGTTTTGGTTAAATTACAAATAAACCCTCTTGTTTTTATATAAAATTATGTTTTAGCCCCTGAGTTTTTGCAAATAAGCCCCTGGAACTTTTAAAACTTTGCCAGCAAGTCCCTGAACCTTAGAAAAGCCATAACTTCTTCGTTTTAGCTCCGATTTGAGTGATTTTCGCGCTCACGTGTTCGTAGCGAAGCGTAGATTAGTTTCTAAGCCTTCTTTTGATCTGTTTTTTTTGTTTGGTGTACTGTTCTAATAGATTAATATTGTTTGCATGTACTGGCTTGTATGGATGCTTGTGTGTTGATGTATGAGTCCAGTCGGTGAGCCGTACGCGTTTGAGTTCGAGGGTTACGAGGAGCAGGACCAACAGCAGCAGCAGGAGCAACAACAACAGTTGGACGAAGGCAAGTACAGCACGGACAATCCTTGCTACCTAAACACACCTTTACACTATTTACTGCATATGCATGTGTCTAAATCGTTCCTATTAAGGTTATACCTAGCTTTGTTTATCCTATACCTTGAATTACCTTGGGGTTATTGCATTTGGGTAGACCTTTGCTAAGCGCAGCTACTGTCACCAATGTTTAACTGCTAATCTTGACTTAATGGTTCACTTCAACGTTAATGTTAAAATTTGCTTTTTAGCAACATGGATCAGGGAGCTAGGGCGTATGCTTCATGCTTGGCCCTAGTATCTCTCCGTAAGGACTGGTTCTTAAAGCGGCAACCTAGGAACCTGTCGCCACCGCTGGAATTATAATGGCTCTGGTCTTGGACAAGTAACATGTACGGCTCTAGGTTGACAGTAGTTACCGACGGGCCGACGGCATTATGGGAAGCATGGGTGAGAGTATGGTTTGATCCACCGAGGACGGAGTATCCGTTGGCTATGTCCCCGTGAGGCACAGTCCCGTGTTGGGAGCTTCCGTATGGCGGGGGTTCCACACGTTGCGCTATTTATTTTGTTGTTGTTATTCTTTTCCGCGCTTGGACGCCATTGACCCCCTCGTGTTGCGACATGGGCGTCAGTCAATCTCGGTGCCTTGGGTCATGCTGCCTAGGTTGTACCATAACGGCTACTGTTTTGTTAGGGTGTCTTGTGAAAAGCCTCGTAGCGTCCCTATGCAGTCACACCTCGGAAGTGTTGATGTGCGTGGTTGGGTGCAAAGTTCCTTTGAACTTTTACGCGACTGGTGGGTAAAGGGCGAAACCTCTGCAGAGTGTATAATCTATCATGATAGCCTTGCTCAGGGTCAAGAGCGGCCTGGATCCTTTTTGATTAGAAGTTGATATTTATTATTGTTTAATGTTCACCTCTACTTCATTAATTGGGAATTGCAACTGGGTTTCACTTAATTGTAGTAATCTTGGTTTATGTTAAAATGAATCAACTAAAATTGCTAATGCAGTACAGCCGTGTCAAGCCTTTCTTTTAAGCCTTCATTATCCGTGTTGTATTTGCTAAGTAAGACAATTACTTACACTTGCCATTCAACAAAATCCCGGACGGGTAACAGATGGATTAGATGGTACTGCTGCTGTTGAATTTCCTGAAGATCTACCATTCTACTAGCTGTGCTCAACCAGTCGGTGTCCCTGTGGTTTATGGATTTCGGCTTCGTCTTCGTCTTCGTTTAGAGAGAGAGTTAATAAAGAGTCTTCCGCTGTTTTATTTAGTTATTTGAGTCAAACTCTGATGTAAAACCATTTTATTCGAGCATATGTACTCTGTTTAACATATTTGTTATCTATATGTGTTCTGTGGACTTCCTGGGCACACATATAGAAGCATTCGGGTTTCTGTGTAAATCCGGGTGTGACAAATTTGGTGGCAGGAATGTGCTTCTTTAAACATACAACCTACTTCTTGGAATGCGCTTAAACTTGCCATGCGTGATCGATTTGTTCCTGCCTCTTATAAGCGTGATTTGTGTAAGAAATTGCAATGTTTAGAGCAGGGTAATTTGTCTGTTCAGGAGTATTATACCGAGTTACAAAAGGGCATGGTTCGTTGTGGGGTAGTAGAGGATCCTGAGGATAAAGTGTGTCGTTTTTATGGTGGCTTGAGACATGAAATTCAGGATATTGTTGACTATAAAGAATTTACTACCACCAACCAGTTATTCCAGCTTGCTATGCTTGCAGAAAAAGAATTGTAGGGACGACCCAAGACCGTCACGCCAACAGTAAGTACTCGAGCGACTCTCCCATCGAGTACACGTTCCACGCCATCAGCGCCGGCACCAGCTTCTGAGGTACGGAATATGTCTAATGTGCAGGTCCAACAAAACAAGAAACCGACTACTACTGACAAGAGCTCATCGCGTAAGTCTGCCAGCATCGTGTGCCACCGCTGCAAGGGCATGGGACATGTCATGAAGGATTTATCAAGTGTTCGTGCTTTCATCGCTACACCCGATGGTACTGGATATGTAAGTGCTAGAGATGTTGAAGATGATTTAGTTCTTGCGACTAACGTTGTTGCAGATTGTCACACCTGGATTTACATAGAAACCCGAATGCAGCCATATGTGTGCCTAGTAAGTCATAGTACACATATAGCAAACAAATATGATAAACAGAGAACATATGCCCTGATCTCTCCTCTGGGTCGGTTGCTGAGGCGGTTGTGCATGTCTCCATGCTTCGGCAGAACTGTAGGCTTCGACCGAATTGGGCCCAAGGCCCAGCTGCCCTCTGATGCACCGTCATTGCCTCTGGATGGTCTGGATTGGCTCTGTGGGGCCAGGATCCCTAGGGCCACTCATCCAAGGAATTAAACTACTCGATATGGAGAGTTTTGATCCGACTGCTTCAGACTAGCCGGTTAGGGTACAGGACGGTGTAATCGATTAATGAAACTACTCGAATTCGAATTGGATACATGATAGATTACCTTATTGTAATAATCCTTGTTGTATACGAGTAGTTTGTGTAACCGACTTGTAACTCTGCTCCCTGGATATATAAGGAGGAGCAGGGACCCCCTCAAAACAACTAAACCACACGTACAATACAATCAAGCACACAGGACGTAGGGTATTACGCTACTCGCGGCCCGAACTTGTCTAAATCTTTGTGTTGTTCGTGTACTGTCATTCCTAGAACTCGGTGAGACCCACAAATCTACTCTCTGGGGTACCCCCAGGCAGACGTGCTTGACATAAATCGTCGACACTTGGCGCCCACCGTGGGGCTACTAGCCAAAAACTCACCATCAGGGACGATGGGATCAATCGCCTTCAAGTTCGCCGACATCGAGGAAGGAGCCACCTTCATTTTCGGTGCATGGACCTTCGTCGCCTTAAGCGATGGCAGGTTCGCGAGCTACCATGCGAACAACCCCGGCCCCTACTCGACGACTACTCCCAATTCGATCTCGGTCCCAACTCCGAGTTCGATCCTTACTCCAAGTTCGCCCAGAATTCCCCAAGTCGATTCCGGGTACAATTCGACTCCAAATATGGAAAGAGCAGGGAACTCCGAGTTGGCCACGCCATTGGACAATGCCCTAGATCGACTCCCGCTCGAACTCTCCAACGTGGCGCCTCCATATAAACAGATGCAGACCACGAAAGCAGGAGGAAGGACGAGTCAGGAGCTTCACCCGAAGGTAGATTGTCTCAACAACCTCGAGTTGGCACCAACACCATCGAGGGACAACGACGATGATTTCACCATCCTGCTAAGTGACGCTCCTGATAACGTCGCGCGCCTATGCCACCACGCCCACTTCAACACTAAATTCGTGTTGGAAGAACCACTCGTTCGCCTCCCATCCAGACTAGTCGTAACCAGAACACCAGGGGGACTCGCCGTTCAGTGGCCTGGAGTGATCCCAGTTGACACCTGCTGGGACAACGAGTCAAGACTTGCCACAGTCATCCTAGAAGAACTGCCCTACCAAGACGGCAAGACTGCGTCGCTCATCACTTCAACTAAAAGCTCGAGCGAAAACTTCTCAGCCACCCAGATCATCCTCTCCCTCAGCAAGCAAGACCTAGGTCGTCAAGTGTTCATGGCTGGCAACGAGGACCAAGGCACCCAATATGATCACGAGCTGATTACTGACATATCAGAAGAGGAACGTACCGCTGACGGAGAAACAGAGGAGCAAAAGACTTCGCGCCAAGCACAAGCAGAGGCGCATCAACGCCACCATACGTATCAACGCCATCCAAAACCTTACACAGAATTTCGACATGGTCGGGGACCAGCTAGTATCTCGGGACGCGCCACTGAACATCTCCGCCGCGGCGGAACTTGTCAGGGCCATGCCCGACACTCCTTCCGTCAGACAAGTACTCACGTTCCTCGACACAGCTCACAAGGCTACAAACCAAGCAAATCCTAGCCACCACACATCGGGGACCAGGCGCTCCGGTGTTGGGAGGCCTCCTCCACACAAAGCTTCAACTGCTACTACGGGATGACACAGACGCGACCGGGGTGTCGATCGCGGCCACCAGCAGGGGTGAGGGCACTGTCACAACCAAGATGATGCAAGGCCACAAGATCGAAACCTTCACAACACCATTAATGCTCGCTCTGTAATCCAGTCGAGCCGACAGCTTCGCGTGGAATCTGAGCTCTGTCGTCGCGCAGAATATGACCGCAACTACGGCCCTCCACCCCGTCAAGGCCACAAAACCCGTCCACGTGATCAAGATCGCCCTCGTGACCTTCATCACAAGCGCGGCAACGATCGTCACCGTTGCCAAGAGTCACCAAATCATGACGATCGACCACGCCAGAACCACAACCGTGGACGACAACACGACTCCGATCACAGCACCTCCAGCCACCGGAGCGATCGTTCACCAAGCGACAAGTACGAAGGCTTCTCAGCCTTTTCCATGCGCATAAAGGAAATCCAGTGGCCAAGAAAGTTCAAACCAACTAGAATTTAAAAGTTCACGGGCAAGCAAGATCCTGAACAATGGCTTCGAATCTAATCTACCGCCATTCAGATGGCTGGGGGATCCAACGACATAAAAGTCAGTTATTTCCCCGTCATGTTAGATACCACGCCCCTGACATGGCTCGAGGGCCTCCGCCCCGGGTCCATCGACCCTGGGATGACCTCACCAGGAAATTCACTGCCAACTTCCAGGGAACCTGGGCTCGGCCCGGAACCCGCTATGAACTGGCAGCTTGCAAGGAAGAAAAAGGGGAGACTCTGTGCAAGTACATCCAGAGATTCTTTGATAAAAGAGCTACAATCGTGGATATCTCTGACCAGGAAGTAATCGACTGCTTTCATGATGGCCTCTACACCCGGGAATTACACCGCGAGTTCGGCCGACGTCGCCCCGAGGACATTAGCGAGCTACGACGCATTGTCGCTGAGTTGGTAGACCAAGACGACCGCGAGCGGGAATGCTTTGACAGGCATCGCGACAACAACACCAACAACCTCAACAAAGACAACGGTGACCGACGTAATGATCGCTCAAACAACCGGGATTTCAACCGGGACAATAGGAAATGCAAGCCAGACAACACAGTCGCGGTAGTCCAGCGCCCTAGTCGCAAGACTCGTTCAGCGGCAGATGTCATGAACTGTACTTGCCCATATCATCCCAATGGCAAGCACACAATGGCAAAATGTTTCCACCTGAGGCAGGAGTTTGATAAGCAAACACCAGAAGCGCCCAAAATTGACAAGAAAAAGGAAGATAAAGACGATAAAGAACCCGGCAATCACTTCCCAAACGTCGAGAACGTCGTAGCCGTGCTATTTAGTGGAGAAGCATTGAACCAGTCGAAGCGCGCCAAGAAGCTAACCCTAGGAGAGATCATGGCAATAAAGCCTGCTACTCCAACATACTTGAAGTGGTCGGAAGTTCCCATCACGTTTTCTAGAACGAATCAATGTACCAACTTCGCAAATCCCGAGAGATATCCCCTAGTCCTGAATCCAGTCGTGGCGCAAGCCAGATTGACCAAAGTACTCATCGACGGTGGAAGTGGGCTCAACGTCATCTTCGCAAACACGTTCAAGAAGATGGGCCTAGACATTACGAAATACCTCAAGCCTACAGAGTCCCCATTCTTCGGCATTGTTCCAGGCAATGCAGCAATCCCTTTGGGCCAAGTCACTCTCCCGGTCACCTTCGGGACGGAAGCAAACTTCAGGACCGAGTACATCAAGTTTGAGGTGGCAGACTTCAAGACTTCATATCACGCGATCCTTGGGCGACCAACCCTCACCAAATTTATGGCGATTCCACATTACGTATACTTGGTTCTCAAGATGCCTGCTCCTAAAGGAGTACTCTCCCTAAAGGGAGACCTAAAGATCTCGCACGATTGCGACGTCGAAGCAGTAGAATTCGCCGCCACCTCACAAGTCCCTACTCAGATGCTGGAAGTACTCGCCTTGGCCAACAAGTCCAAGGAAGACAACTTAGAAGTACCCAGCAATAAGTTGTCAAGTACCAGATTCAAGCCCTCCGAAGAAGTACAGCTCAAAACTGTAGATCTTGGGACTGGCGACCCATCCAAAACTACCCTTATAGGGGCAAATTTAGACTGTAAATAGGAAGACGTGCTTGTCAAGTTCCTCCGTGATAATAAAAATATATTTGCTTGGAAACCATCTGATATGCCTGGTGTTCCTAGGGAACTTGTCGAGCACAAATTAAACGTTGATAAGAATGCAAAGCCCAAAAAACAGCGCCTCCGATGATTCGCACAAGACAGACGTGAAGCAATCAAACGCGAAATCACCAAACTACTCGCCACAGGCTTCATCAAGGAAGTCTTCCATCTAGAGTGGTTAGCAAATCCAGTGTTAGTTCAGAAGAAGAAGAACAATGAGTGGCAGATGTGTGTCTATTACACAGACCTAAACAAGCACTGTCCAAAAGACCCCATGGGACTCCCATGCATTGATCAAGTCGTGGACTCCACCGCGGGATGCGCACTGCTCTATTTTCTGGACTGCTACTCAAGATACCATCAGATAGCATTAAAGAAAGAAGATCAGATCAAGACATCCTTCATCACCCATTCAGCGCTTATTGCTATACAACTATGTCTTTTGGACTGAAGAACACATGCGCCACATATCAACGAGCCATACAAAAGTGTCTATCCAAACAAATCAGGCACAATGTAGAGGCATATGTTGATGATGTGGTCGTCAAAACAAGGCAGTCGGAACATCTCATCAATGATCTACAAGAGACCTTCGACAACCTTAGAACATTCCGTTGGAAACTTAACCCAACCAAATGTGTCTTCGGTGTTCCGTCAGGGAAACTATTGGGGTTCATGGTCAGCAACAGGGGCATCGAAGCTAATCCGGCAAAGATCTCGGCAATCCTTACAATGGAAGCACCAAAGAATATAAAAGATGTCCAGAAGCTGACAGGATGCATCGCGGCCTTAAACATGTTCATGTCAAGACTTGGGGAAAAGGGTCTCCCTTTCTTCAAACTGCTTAAAAAGCAGGATAAGTTCTCGTGGACGAATGAAGCACACATGACATTTGAAGAACTCAAAACATACTTATCTACTCCGCCAGTACTTAAAGCACCTGTGAAGGGTGATCATCTCTACTTATACATTGCACCTACAACCCATGTGGTCAGTACTGTAATGGTAGTCGAAAGACAAGAGGACGGCCATGTATTCCCAGTACAGAGGCCAATTTACTACATCAGCGAAGTACTCTCCGAATCCAAGATTCATTATCCGATAGTCCAAAAATTACTCTACGCTATCTTCATCACATCGCGGAAGTTACGACATTATTTCCAAGCTTTCCACATCCAAGTCGTAACTAAATTCCCACTAGGCAAAATCCTCAATAATCCAGACGCAATAGGTCGCATCTGCAAATGGAAGGCCGAAATTGGAGCGTACCACCTTGACTTCACATCTCAAACAGCCATCAAGTCCCAGGCTCTTGCTGATTTCATAGTCGAATGGACAGAAATTCAAAATTCTATGACAACCACTCGCCCTGAGCACTGGATCATGTACTTTGATGGGTCATTCAAACTTGAAGGAGGTGCAGGTTGTTCCAGGTCACCAATAATGCAGCAGAGTATGAGGCTGTGTTGGACGGGCTCCGCCTGGCAGCATCACTTGGTATCAAGCGATTTGTCGTCTATGGCGATTCGGATGTCGCCATTAACCAAGTTAACAAAGACTGTGATGCTTCTAAAGAGACGATGGATGCCTATGTCAAAGAGGTTCATAAATTGGAATGAAACTTTCTTGGCCTAGAGTTTCACCACGTCGTTCGCGATTACAACATCGTAGCATATGCTCTGTCAAAACTAGGGTCACGTCGAGCCATAGTCCCAGCAGAAATATTTGTCCAAGAACTACTCCATCCATCCATTAAGGAGCCGGCATGAGACGAAACCACCCAACTCCAGTCCTAGCCGGATACACAGATCATGGTAATCGACACCGACTGGATGACTCCCTTAATCGAGTACTTGAAAGATCATAAACTGCCAAAGAAGCAGCAAGAGCAAATACGTATTCGACGACGAGCTGCTAACTACGTGGTGGTGGTCAATGTACTCTATAGGCGTGGGGCTTCGGTCAACGTCTTGATGAAATGCATCACAACTGATCAAGGAAAAGCCCTACTACACGAAATTCACAGCGGTGTATGTGGTAATCATGCAGCTTCACGAACCTTGGTCGGTAAAGCTTATAGAGCGGGTTTCTTCTGGCCCACAGCCAAAGCTGATGCAGAGGATATTGTCAAAAAATGTCAAGGTACTTAGTTCTTCGCTCGACAAGCTCGTGTCCCAGCACACGACCTCAACACTATCCCACTGTCATGGCCTTTGGCCTGTTGGGGTCTTGACCTCGTCGGTCCGCTCACCAAAGCTCCAGGTGGATTCGAGTGGCTTATCGTAGCCATCGATAAATTCACTAAGTGGATCGAAGCAGTACCCTTAGTGAACGCCAAAGCCGGTAATTTGATCAAATTCTTCGATGGTATTGTCTAGAGATTCGGAGTTCCTCACAACATCATCACAGACCTAGGCTCTGTATTCACCAGTGAAGAATTCCAAGACTATTGCGACAGGTACTCGATTGAGATACATTATGCTTCAGTTGCTCATCCTCGTGCCAATGGGCAGGTTGAAAAGGCGAATGGCTTGTTACTACAAGGGTTAAAACCCAGATTGTACGAGCCTTTGAAGAAATACGGCGGGAAATGGGCCAAAGAGTTACCCGCGGTGCTTTGGGGGCTACACACCCAGCCCAGCAGGGCTACCGAACAGTCACCATACTTCCTGGTGTACGGCTCCGAAGCAGTTTTACCTGCTGATCTCCTATGGGAAGCTCCGCGTCTGGAGAACTATGATGAACAACTCGCAAATCAAGAAAGGTCTCAGGATGTTGATGGCATCGAGGAAGCTCGAGTAGCAGCTCTTATCCAGAACACGCGTTATCTCCAAGGATTGCGCCGCTTTCATCAGCGCTCTGTCCAACCTCGATCCTTTACCATAGGAGACTTGGTACTACGTCGAATCCAAAAGCCTGACGGGTTGCACAAGCTTATGTCTCGATGGGAAGGTCCCTTTCTTGTAAAACAAGTCATTGGACCAGGTACATATCAATTGCAAACTCCAGAAGGCGAGGAGTTGCCAAATGTATGGAACATAGAGCATCTCCGCAAATTCTACCCGTAACACGGGAAATTGTATGCGATTCGATTTAAACAACCTTTGATTACAAATCAATAAAGTTATCTTTCTCCGCCATCTACAAGTTGTGGCATTTTTTATCTCATTAGAGAAAACTCTACCGTATGCATATTGACACTAGTCGTAGAATGGTACTTGGGTAGTTTTCTACCCTCACTCAAAAGAAACCAAGACTCCCTTTTAAAAGGAGGTATAAAAAAAACCTAAGAATCTTGGATGAGTTACCCTCACATATACACGGTCGAAGGCGATAATCTCGTTTCTTTTGATTGTTTGGCTTTCTCAACGAAAGCTTCAGGAATTAGTGTTGTACCAACTGCACTCATTTTCCTAAAGTATCACCTAAAGGTGCTCAAAGTACTAACAAGTACAGAATATTCATGTGTATACGCATAACTTTCACTCCTTGCATTAGCAAAATTGCTAGACCTTAACAAGGCTTGATACAACTATTTCTATTCTACATAGCCTAGTTGTGAACCTTACACGACCACTGGACTACTTAAATAGTAGCAATTTATCAAATATACTACTACCCGTAGTACTTTGAGTTTGCATAAACCACTCGAAATATACTACTTAACTAGTAGTATTTCATAACGACTACTTTAAACAAGTAGCAAAGGTTATATACAGGACAAGCATTCAATATAGCTTACAAAGCAGAGTGTTCAAACGAGTACTTAAAATTACAACTCAGAACTACTCTAATGAATCGATAAAAGTATCAGCTACTGGCTCTGTTTCCTTCACCAGAGCCTCGAATTCTTCGATGTCTACTCCTTCTGGTAGCTCGACAACTTCGAGCTTGGCGTTTGGATTGTGCGCCTTCACCATTGCCAGCAGCTGATTGATGCACTCCTTCATGGTACTCTTGCAGAAGTCGGTAATCTGCCCAGGCACCGCGCTGATCTGCTCTAGGATTGACTGGTCCGCTCCTGGATTGACTGGTCCGCAGTAGCAACACCTTCAGGCGTTACCATCTCAATGATGGGAAGAACTACTTCTTCTATGGATTTTTTCTCGGCCTGGAGATCCTCCACTTCTTGTTGTTTCGCTTGTTGGCCAGCCAAAGCCCTGGCGCAGGTCTGTTCCATGTCGACACGGATTTGATGCTCCTTGGTAAATTTCTCGCTAAGCTTTTCGAGTTCTTTCTCCAAGCGGGCACAGTCTTCGGTCTTTGATTGCGCCAGGTTGTACCACGATATACTGTTGCTCTTCTCTTCAACCAATTCCTTCTTCAACCCTACAGAAACAAGACAAGTCTATGATTATACTTCATGTGACTAAATTAATGGTTCAAGTGTACAACACTGGCTTCACTTACTATTATTATCTCGAATCAATGCTCGGTTATGAGTGTCTAATCGAGATTTCTCATCTCCCATTCCTTCGAGTTGTTTGTGTAAGTGAGAAATCAGGTTCTGACCATCAACTCGGGCTTTCTCCCACGCCTCATAAGAAGCCGCAAGGTCTTCTTCGAGTTCCTTTATCCAGGACTCTAGGCTTGCATCTATGGTCATTTCCAACTTATCTACCAGTGCCTGCATTTGACTTCAGTTAATGCTTACTCTATTAACTAATCGCTACTACGCATTTCTCTTACCAGAGCGGCTTCCAAGTGTTGTTTCAATAGCATTGCTTCATTATCAAGTTCTTCTGCTGATAGTTCACCCTGCATTAATACTATAATCATTAATAGATTCATATGGCATGGATACTACTCAAAAAGACAAGTTCTTTCCAAGTATTACTTACTGGTGCGGAAGTTTCTCCCTATGGTTGTGGAGTACTTTCTTCAATAATAAAGTTGGCGACTTCTTCAGTCTCCATATCAACCTTCAAGATTTGCACAAGTGTTATTCATATATAATTCAAGGACAAATTCAAAGCAAGTGCAATATGACTTACCTCCACAATTGAGGCGGCCTGTCAGTGCCTCCCTGATTTGTGGTTTCCGTTGGGCTTGCTTCTGGAGCCAGATTGGTGTCAGTCGAGTTCTTTTCTGGTGATTGGTTCAACTTTGGAACTCCGCCACTTTCATCAGCGGCAACAGGGGTCACATCCCCTTCAACCTGCCTCCTTTCTTCCGCTATCTTCAATTGTTGCTCTTAGTGCGCTTGCAGTGCACCCACTAGTGCGGTGGATGGTGCTCTTCACAAAGGAAGCAATTTAAGTATCTGAATGACAACACAATTGGAATAATATTTGATTTAATATACTTACTTTATAAGCACAGTGGTTTTCGGCTTGAAGTTGAACTTCTCCAACTTCAGAACACCCAACTTGGAGCTGGTTGTGCTCCCTGTGGTACCACTCGCCATAGCACTTGTGGTCGATGAGCTTTGCACGGCGGTAATGAATTTGGAGAGTTTGATTCGCTAACCTTCCTCTACTCCAGGCATGTACGCTCCTGATAGGGTTTCTGATCGAGATCAAGCAGTTCTCTTCCGCTTTACCCCCACAGGAACAACTGGTACTATTTCCGTACCCTCTATTTTTCAGAAATAGTACAAGAAAATCAAATGGCGGAAGGGATAAAGTACTCGGATTCTATTATGAAGAATTCTCTTACCTTGAGGATTCACTTGATTGTCATCTAGGGCAGCTATGTTTTCTTCTGATACTGCTACGATTTCTTCTATACTGTCAGCAACTACTTCAATTTCTTCATTGGATGGCTCTGACTTTTCTGAAGAACTCTTTCCGAAATTTTCCCAATATTGTGGAGAAAGGCCACCAATCAGCCCATCAGAATCAGTAGCCAACTATACCAGAAGAGTCAACATCAAGATGCATGTTTATAACAACTCAAATTTAAATTACAAAGGCTGCGAGAACTTACAGAACTGGGAGATTGACCTTTACAGAACTCCTTGGCGATGGATGGCTTCTTGTTGTTCACACCAGCGAACATGCGCGACAGGCGCATCAGCACTGTCTCATCCGACAACTCTTCAGGCACCATCCGAGAGGGATCTGCATTCCCCTCGTACTTGTACCCGAGGTTGATGCGCTCCTGGAGTGGTTGGATTCTCCGCTTGAGGAAGCTGAATGCTATCCCTACTCCGGTCAAGCCTTTACTCTTCAAGGATTGTACTCGCTTTAACAAAGCAGGCACATCCTTGGCTTCTTCAGCAGTTGGCTTCGTATTCTAGTTCGATAGATCCCTGGGATACCATCCATCCTTCACAGGGCAGCTTTTTCCATGATTCACTGTTGTATTACAATTACACAGGAATAGGATTAGTGTATAACAAAGTACATTGATTATAAATATTAAAGAAGAAGTACTCGTCTTCGACTACTCACCGATTATGAACCACTCGGACTTCCAATCTCCACATGATTCCTTGAGTGGCATGGAAAACCACTGCTCCTTCATCCTCTGGCGGAATTGAATTCCCGCTCCACCAACCACCTCCATCCTTTGGAAATTTGGGTGTGGCTTTATATGGTAGAGGGTGCAGAATAGAGCAAGATTGGGATTGATCCCAAGGAATGTTTTGCAAGCATGAACAAAAACAGCGATGTTCAGAATCCCATTAGGATTTAGATGATGGAGTTGGAGCTTATAAAAGTCAAGGAGCTCGCGGAAAAAGGAGGAGATTGGAAGGCCAACTCCACGTTCACAGAAAGACACGAACAAAGGAATTTCATTTGTGTTTTCAGTAGGAAATTGCAAATCAAAGCAAGCTCTCCACTCAAGAGTTTCTTGGGATAAAAGCAAACCTTGCGCCACCAGGTCATGGAGATCTCCCTCGTTCGCGGTACAATATTTCCAAGCATCGGCCGGAGAAGGATGGGTCTTGCAATTTGGCTTTGTGTTTGGATCCAGTGTTTTCTTCTCCGTAGGCTTAGCAGAGGTGGCCTTCTCAGTGTTTTTTGCGGTAGCTTTCTTTTGGCCCATGGTTGCAGAGCGGGTTAATACTTTGCTTTTTTTCTCGCATTCACAAGAGATGGGAACAAAGGGAATTCTAAATGCTCAAGAAGCTACGATGTGAAGAAGAAAGGCAATGGTGCTGCGCTCAAAGCTACAAAACGAATAAATGTCTCACTCTAGATTTATAACCTTCGGTTAGGGTTACTGTTTGGAACAGTATCGCCGGCGTATCGCATTCTGTTACAAGGAATTGTTTCAAATTCCTGAGTTAGTTTTTGCCGGCGAAAATCTCGGATTCAACGACAACGGATTCCTGGAGATTATTTAGATCTTTAAATCAAAGATATTTTTTGATTTAAAGCTCGGGGGCTGTTAGTAGATAATCCGGGATTTGATTCCCTCTGAGATTTGAGGAGACAAGCTATGAAAAAATATCTTCAACTTGTTTTAACAAAACCACTCGTAGACACAAAACTATAGCTGATCAAATTATACGTTTGGAAACAACTCAAAGATTGTTATGCTTATGCGATTGCTCAAAAAGTATACACACTCAGGGGGCAACAATCATTGAGTATATATTAGCGTTCATTGCTCAGAATAAATAAAGAGAGCAGCGTTCGACCCAATGACTACTTAAAAGTACTCGTAGGCTCGGGGGCTGCATTTGAAGAATACAATTTTTTTAAGCCTATTATGTTTAATTTAAGACCTTTGACTAGTTTTAACAAAATTACTCGAAGCTCGAAGGTTTTACCCAATGGGTGCACCTACTCGGTGCACACCATTAAACTACTCAAGTGAAATTCAAGATTGGTTTCTTGGACCTCCGACTGCTTAACGAGTACTCGGAGGCTCAGGGGCTACACCCATTGGGTGCATCTAAAAGATGCACTGTAATGAAACTACTCGTTAAAGGAGATTTGAGCGTCTTGGGCTTAGCTCCAACTACTCGAAGATATTAAAAAAGATTCAAGATTTGAAGCAAAGGCGCAAGATGCTCGGGGGCTTGTGGGGCCAGGATCCCTAGGGCCACTCATCTAAGGAATTAAACTACTCGATATTGAGAGTTTTGATCCGACTACTTTGGACTAGCCGGTTAGGGTACAGGACGGTGTAATCGATTAATGAAACTACTCGTATTCGAATAGGATACATGATAGATTACCTTATTGTAATAATCCTTGCTGTATACAAGTAGTTTGTGTAACTGACTTGTAACTCTACTCCCCGGATATATATGGAGGAGCAGGGACCCCCTCAAAACAACTCAACCACACGTACAATACAATCAAGAACACGGGACGTAGGGTATTACGCTACTCGCGGCCCGAACCTGTCTAAATCTTTGTGTTGTTCAGCGAGACCCACAAATCTACTCTCTGGGGTACCCCCAGGCAGATGTGCTCGACATAAATCATCGACAGGCTCCACTTGGCTGGGGTGTGTTTGTTGCCCCGGATCGGTGACGTCATTGGCCCACATGGCTTGCTTCATCACCGCTCTGTCATCGTCAAGGTGGAGTTTGTGCATGAGGCCTCCGGTTGTGCTTTGCGTCGTGTATGGCTAAGGGGGGTAACCGGCCGAACGGAGTCATTCGGCCGAATCATTCATTTCTGACCGCTATAGCACGTATTTCTTGTTGTTGTACCTACACAGGTGAAACTCACCAAAACTCATGGAACTTTATTTGAAGTAAACTTAAGTGCATGGAATGTCACGTATATCCTCTTTTATTCCCGAGTATTGGTGGTCGAAAACGTGCCGTAACGGCCGCCAACAAGCTCCCCCAAGCTTAGACCTTTGCTCGTCCTCGAGCAAAGATAAAAACTTGGGCTCGGTGGATCAGGAGTTGCTACAATGTCAATATCTTGAAGGTAATCTTTATAAACAACTAGTACTCAAAATACTCGAATCATCGGCAAAGTATTAAATCACCATTTTACCTATGGGGCTTATAGCAATCTCCTTGTCTTGGGCGGTTGAAAGGTTGAACAGTTTGATTTAGTTTTATTCCACTCTACTCTTTTCAGGATCCCATCTCAGAGTTTCCATAATTTTGTGAAAAATGTAAGTTTGTTCCTCAATTGGCACACTCAATCACTCAAGTGGTATTTGAATCCTGACCAATGGCTTGTGCCTTCTTTTCATCCTAAAATATAATATGGCTTTTGTGTGGCTCGGGGACAATGGATGAAGGCATGCATGTATCTTATATTTTGCTAAGTCAAAGACCGGACCTTTGGGGAACCAAATCACACCTTTAGATCAAGAAGTGCAAGTGTGTGGAATATGTGGAGTGGAATAGAGTAGAATATGGTGGAACTCCTTGGGATGATTCTTCCTCTCCTTGACTTATTTTCGACAACATGGGCTATCTCTTTTTGCTCATATTTTTTTGCCATGCCATTTGGCATGCTTTTCTTATTTCTTATTTTTGCCATGCTCTTTGGCATGCTTTTCTTATTTCATATTTTTTCCATGCTCTATGGCATGCTTTTCTTTTTGCATAGCTCATGTCTCTATTCAAGGATATTTGTAGAGGAGATCATAGAACATGGAGCATTTTGTTTTGTGGATGGATGTTTGCTAACTCCCAGTGTAGGAATTGCAAGTGAGAGGTGGTGTGTACGTGGATCTCGATCTTAGAAGCATGAAAGTTTCACCCAAAGATCACAACAATTTGACAAAACTCACTAAGACAACAAGCAGCATATGAGTAGAAGGTTTCAACTAAACTAAACATATGGCTTTGGTAGGAATTTCTGACCAATGAGGAACTTGTTTTATTTTTGAAAGCAAAAAGCTTCCGAGATTTTCTCCATACTAAGAGCAAATGTCGAACTTAACCAAAATCTCACTATATCATTCCATACAACAACTTAGACTTGGAATAAAGCATGTGCTCCCACAAGGTTTTCAGGTTCATTTTTACTCATGCCAATTAACTCAAGTACTATCAAGCAACTAGTCGAAGCAAAGCACTCGCAAGATTAATGACAGAGCAACTATTCATCATTTCCAAAGTGAGAGGCATATGGTTCATTCCATGCATAGTTGAGAGTTAATTTTAATCAAGCAAATATTTTTGGTCTTTTCATTTTAAGATGTAAATAAAATAGAAAAGGAAATGGCAAGTGCAGAATCAAAGTGCTGAAGGGACATAGAACATACCTGGTGGGGGTCCTCCCCCAAGATTGGATCTTTCATTGATAAGGTCGAAACCTTGAAAATATTCTGCCATCTGATCCGTCTGCTGCTGGACGTCGTACCGTAGGGAATCCAGCACGCGGCTATTCTCTTGGTGGTACTTGTTCGTTGACACACCAGAAGTTGCCCCAGCCAACGGCTTCGAAAACTTCTGGGAATTCTTCACCCATACCCATTCTTACGAGCAAGTCCTGCTCGAAGACACGGGTATGCTCAAACTCCTTCAAGCGTAGCATGTTGAAGACGTTCAGCTCCCGGTCCGTCCGGAGGATGATGTCACCCTCGTTCAGGAGCTGCCGGGTTGGATGCGAGGCGGAGCCTCTCCCAAAGTCGGCTGCCCCCAACTCATCCACCTCCATCTGGCTTGAACCGCGGGACGGGGCTAGGGAACTCCCAGCATCGTCCGAGCATTTGCTCAGTCGGGCAGAGCGACGGAATGCGGAGAAGATCTTCGACATGCTACCTGCAAAATGTTAGTGCAACGACTACCCGAAGGACTGAATATCTGGGGTTAGCACAAGTAAAACAAATCAGTCGTTTGATTGGGTTAGTCGTTCTTGCGGGGATGAAGAACCACCACAAAAAGTTAGTCGTTCCTGCGGGTGTCGGAAACCACCACAAACACGTTCAAGTTTCAGCAAAAGTATTTTTTGTGATTTTTCAGCAATTCAAGTGAACCAACTTGGGCAAGAACTAAAGAAGAACTTGATGGGAACTAGGGTTTCCCGATCTTCCGAAAGGTTCTGATAACTCTCGATTTGGTGGAGTCGTGACTCAAATCGATCCGGCTTCCGAACCACACGTTCTGAACCCCACAATCGCAGCACCACGTCTCCTCAGGTTATCAACCGGCATTGCACGGTTGACCTCACCCAGAAGGCTAATCCTTGCCTGCGAATTGAAGAACACAAGCAAGAACGAGAAAGATTGCAACACAATTGCAGATGTATGATTAAACTCACGAAGTTGGGGTCTCACAAACCGACGAGCGGCGACACTGTTCTTGACAGAATTGATCTAAGCAAAACCCAAACCCTAACTTGGGCGGTGGCTACTGTTTTAAAGAGTCTAGGGTCGTGGTCGACCCCCCTGAACGTGCCCCTATTGAGCTCAACGCGATACACGGCCCAAAGACCAAAATACGACGACGCAGCGCCGAAACAGATTCTGGATGTCAAATTGTTTCATCGATTCCCGATTACTCCGGACCAGTTTTGATATGAGACCAGTTCCATTGCAAATATTATCTTCTTAGCTTTCCAAGCATATAAAGAACGTCAAAATCCGAGCCTGTATGCGACCTGGGGGTCCGATTTAGCGCTGACTGCTCCTCGACTGTGAGGTGGACTCGAAGTCGAATTGATTTGGGCCTCTATCTTGACTTGCACGCCCTTACTGGTCCTCTCCACCTTGAAGCCCTTCTCCAACTATCCTCTGGTCCTCTCCATGGTTCCTAATTACAATATAATCATTAGGTAGCAATCTATTCTCATAATCACATAGAGAAGTACTTAGGAACGAGCTCACCTCTAAATTCAATTGTCGCGCACGAGCTCTAGTGATTGGACCTTGAACGATCAATGGAGGATTGTTGTGAGTATACATAGGAATGATGTCCTCATCATCCTCCTCCTCTTGAATTGGAGTCGTCCTCGACTCAAGCTCATCCTCTTCTCTCAAGTATGGCCTCAAATCTGAAACATTAAAGGTGGGACTAACCCCAAACTCGGGAGGCAACTCAAGTTTATATGCATTATCATTAATCTTTTCAAGTATTTTAAATGGGCCATCAGCTCTTGGCATCTACTTAGACTTTCTCAAATCTGGAAATCTTTCTTTTCTCAAGTGCAACCATACTAAATCACCCGGTTCAAGCTTTACTTCTTTCCTACCTTTACTACCAGCAATTCTATACTTGCCGTTCATCTTTTCAATGTTGTGCTTAGTTGTTTCATGCATTTGCAAAATAAATTCAGCACATTCATTGGCATCATTATGAATCCTTTCACTAGTAGGCAAAGGCAAAATATCAATAGGAGCACGAGGGTTGAAACCATACACTACCTGAAATGGACTTACCTTGGTGGTAGAATGTGTTGCTCGATTATATGCAAACTCGACATGAGGCAAACATTCTTCCCACATCCTCAATTTTTTTCTTCAAAATAGCTCTCAACATAGTACCCAAAGTACGGTTCACGACCTCCGTTTGTCCATCAGTTTGTGGATGACAAGTAGTAGAAAACAACAATTTTGTACCCAACTTGTTCCACAGAGTCCGCCAAAAATGACTCAAGAATTTAGCATCACGATTTGAAACAATAGTAGACGGCATACCATGCATACGAATAATCTCTTTGAAAAAGAGGTCAGCAATATGTATAAAGTGTGTCATCTGAGAAAAACGATCCACCACAACAAATATGCTCTCACTCCCCCTCTTAGTCCTAGGCAATCCCAAAACAAAGTCCATAGAAATATCTGCCCAAGGAATAGAAGGAACTGGAAGAGGCATGTATAACCCATGTGGATTCAGGCGAGACTTAGCTTTTTGACATGTGGAGCAGAGAGAAACAAACCTCTCAACATCTCTCTTCATATGAGGCCCCAAAAAATGCGAGGCCAAAACATCCGCGGTCTTCTTAGCACCAAAATGGCCCATCAACCCTCCTCCATGCGCTTCCTGTAACAACAAAAGACGAACGGAACCAACTGGAATGCATAGGCGGTTAGTTCTAAACAAGAACCCATCATTAACCACAAATTTCTTCCATGCATGTCCTTCTCTAAAATTCAGCAACACATCTTTAAAATCAGGGTCAAGCGCATATTGTTCTTTTATCGATTCAAGTCCAAAAATCCGACAATCAAGTTGGGATAGCAAAGTATATCGTCTAGACAAAGCATCATCAATCACATTATCCTTCCACTTCTTGTGTTTGACAACATAAGGGAAATTTCAATAAATTCAACCCACTTAGCATGTCTACGATTCAGATTATTTTGAGAGCGAAAATACTTCAGCGATTCATGATCAGAATGAACAACAAATTCTCTAGGCCACAAATAATGACGCCACGTTTCTAAAGAACGTACAAGTGCATACAATTCCTTATCATACGTAGAATAATTCAGAACCGGACCATGCAACTTTTCACTAAAATATGCAATGGGTTTACCATCTTGCATCAAAACACCTCCAATGCCAACTCCACTAGCATCACATTCTAACTCAAAAGTCTTACCAAAGTTTGGAAGTTGCAGCAATGGCGCGTGCGTAAGCTTATACTTCAATGTTGCAAAGGACTCCTCTTGTGCTTTTCCCCTATGAAACACCACACCTTTCTTCCTCAACTCGTGCAATGGTGCAGCAATGGTGCTGAAATCTTTGACGAAGTGGCGATAGAAACCTGCAAGACCAAGAAAACTCCGTACTTGTGTGATGGTTTGGGGCAACGGCCAGCTCTCAATGGCCTCAATTTTCATCTCATCCACCTCAATTCCTTGTGGAGTAACAACATAGCCTAGGAAAGAAACTCTATCGGTGTAAAAGATGCACTTATCAAGATTAGCAAACAAACGTGCATCTTTCAAAGCATAAAAAACAGCACGTAAGTGTTCCATATGTTCATCCAAAGAGTTACTAAAAATTAATATATCATCAAAGTAAACCACCACAAATCACCCAATAAAAGCCCACAAAACCGCATTCATCAATCGCATGAAAGTACTAGGTGCATTGGTTAAACCAAAAGGCATAACTAACCAGTCATATAACCCAAATTTGATTTTAAAAGATGTTTTCCATTCATCTCCAAGTTTCATTCTTATTTGGTGGTAACCACTACGCAAGTCTATCTTTGTGAAAATTATAGCACCACACAACTAATCAAGCATGTCATCTAGCCTAGGAATAGGATGACGATATCGAATTGTAATATTATTGATAGCTCGACAATCAACACACATACGCCAAGTACAATCTTTCTTGGGAACCAAAAGCACAGGAACAGCACAAGGACTTGGGCGGCGGCTACTGTTTTAAAGAGTTTAGGGTCGTGGTCAACCCCCCTGGATGTGCCCCTATTGGGCTCAACGCGATACACGGCCCAAAGACCAAAATTTGACGACACATCACCGAAACAGATTCTGGATGTCAATTTGTTTCATCAATTCCCGATGACTCCGTACGACTTTTGATATGAGACTAGTGCCATTGCAAATATTATCTTCTTATCTTTCCAAGCATATAAAGAACGTCCAAATCCGAGCCCGTATGCGACCTGGGCGTCCGATTTAGCGCTGACTGCTCCTGGACTCCTAGGTGGACTCGAAGTCGAATTGATTTGGGCCTCTATCTTGACTTGCACGCCCTTGCTGGTCCTCTCCACCTTGAAGCCCTTCTCCAACTATCCTCTGGTCCTCTCCATGGTTCCTAATTATAATATAATCATTAGGTAGCAATCTATTCTCATAATCACATAGAGAAGTAGTTAGGAACGAGTTCACCTCTAAATTCAATTGTCGCGCACGAGCTCTAGTGATTGGACCTTGAACGATCAATGGAGGATTATTGTGAGTATCCATAGGAGTGATGTCCTCATTAGAACTTGAGCAAGAACTTGAGAGAGAGAGAGAGAGAGCTTCTAGTAGACATTTTTCGGTGTGAGATGGTGCAGTAAGCAAGGAGGCAAGGGGTGGCATTTATAGGCGAAGGGAGGCGCCGGCCTTGTTCGGCCGAATTGCTTGGTTCAGCCGAACCAGGGCATTCGGCCGAACTGGCCATGTGCTGCATGCACATCTTGCCTCCCACCAGCACAAAAATCTTTCATAGGTTCAACACTAGGGCATGGACACTTTGGTGGTTTTTGGTAGGTAAGATGCAAAATTAACATGACCAAAGTGGAAGTTAGTGGAGTCACCCCCATGCTGCCATGTTTTGTGATAATTGGTGAGTGTGCAGCCATGTTGAGTGGGGTAGACATGTTTTGTGCTGGTTGGTGATGATGGTAAATAAATGGAGATGATCTAGAAGGGGTAAAAATAATGAAAATTACCAATTACACCGACTTCAGATAAAATTCAGCATGATGTCCATTTATTTTTATCATGCATGCAATTTTTCTACTCTCTTTCAAATTAATTGCACAAGTGGTTCATTTATTTCAGAAAGGGAAACATGCAAATGCAATGATGGAAATTAAAATTTGGAAGGGAAACATGGGATACATACTGGTTTTCCTCGCGGCGAGAGCTCATGTTTAAAGTTGTTTTTGTCTTCAGTCTGATCCCGGAGTGGGTGATTCGGGTGATGCGACCTTCTTCCGCCACACCTTCTTGTTCTTCTTCTGTGTTGGTGGCGGTGGGATCGGCTCCTCTGGAGAATTCCAGAGGGCCTGATCTTCCGCATATCTCTTCACGAGGAGGTCCATTTCTTCTGTGCTCATTGGTCCTGTCAGCTCATCCCATTCAAACATTCGGCGCTTCTCTGCTCTGGTGTACGAGGCTTTGTCTTCTTCTCTTCCTGAGGTCAGAACGGGAAGGAGATCGGTGTCCAGTTGATATGGAACAGGATTTCTCTTGTATCCATGTCAATCCTGGCCCAGGTAGTGCTCAAAAATGGCCGGCCCAACACAAGGGGAAATGAATAATCGTTCCCCATGTCAAGGACAACGAAATCCATAGAGACGTAATGTCCCCAGACTCGGACCGGCACATTCTCGATCACCCCCTCGGGGTAGCGGATCGATGAATCTGCCAGTTGTACCTAGGCATTTCTAGGAGACAAAGTGGAATAGCGTAACTTTTTCAATAATACCTTGGACATGATGTTAACGCTGGCTCCCAGATCACAGAGTGCATCATCAACGCGACGATTCCAGATCGCGCATTGAATGATTGGCACTCCAGGATCTTCCTTCTTTTCCGGATGTGTCCTCGTGATGGCGTTAACAGCAGCTCTTGACAGGTGTGCCCCTTGTGGTATTTCTACTTGGACTCGTGAGACTACACCTACGTGACAAGCACAATATGTTCTACGAGACGCCTTACCTCGTCTCATAGTAACTGCATTTACTATTTCAATGGAAGGTTCGGGTTGCCCCAGAATCTTTCCTGACTCGGTAACAGGAACGGGTGCAGCTAACTGAGCAATTTGGGTTTCCATCATTTTATTAAAGCTCAATTGACTTTTCATGGCATAAGAGAATGATTCCAACTGTTGGCGGTCGTTACAGCCCAAATCCGACCACCAATACTCGGGAATAAACGAGGTTTTATGCAACATTCCATGTACTTAGGTTTTACTTCTAATAAAGTTCCACGAGTTTTGGTGAGTGACACCTGTGCAGGTACAACTACGACAAATACGCGCTATTGGGGCCGAAAATGACCGAATCGGCCGAACGACTCCGTTCAGCCAGTTGCCCCCCTTAGCCGTGCACGTCACCGGGAGTCGTCCAACGAATATCAAGCGAACACGACAAATGACATGAGGACGGCAGCCATCTCTTCCCGGGCCACGACCACATCACCTCTGGGCCATAAACACACGAAGCCAATCACCAGGAGGCAGCCCAGAAGGCCCACAGAGCAGAGGCGGTGCTTGGGAGGCCGGCCACGGGCCAGGCCCAGTTCGGCCGAACTGGGGCCTTCGGCCGAACTGGGGCCTTCGGCCGAACTGCCCCCAGCACCAGAACCGACCCCAGGGGCTGCATCCTGGCCCTTGGTGGCCGAGGCGGTAGATCCTGCGTTCGGCCGAACAGCAGGGTTCGGCCGAACCGACGTCCCCGGCCGAAACGGCCGCAACCGCCATCCAACCTCCCTTGGCGGTTACTCTAGCCCCAACCATCCTATGGAGCTATAAATAGGACACCATACCCCCTCTTGAAACACACACCAAGCCAAGGAGCTCATTTCCACTTTCATTCTAGTAGAGTTAGGATAGTTTAGTTGGGAGTTAGAGTTGAGTCGAGCTTTGCCTCGGAGGTTCCGGAGTCGTCTTCAGAAGCTCTGATAATAGCTCTTGTATCTTTTACTTTTCCTTTTGTAAGACTTTCGGTTATCAATATAGTTATCTTTATCACTTTGCCTTTGTCATTTATATCTTGCTTCTACTTTATCCTAGTTGCAAATATATCTTGTTTAGACTATAGTCAGTTATAGTTCTAGTGCTTGTAGTCTTGTTTAAGTCTTTGTCTTGGCTGGTTCTTCGATCTTGCTTGATACTGGAGGTGAATTGTCACCAAGAGTATTGACAAGGTTGCTTGCTCTTGCTAGCAGAGTAAGTAGTCGTTGTCTAGTGTAGGAATGGTTCCTAGGCTAGTCAGTGGCCTTAGTTTATTCCCGTCGCAACGGAGGTGGTAGCCGGGAGGTGGTGACAGCCCTTTCGGTCTTCGTAGCCCACCACGTTAGTTCCGGTCCGTAGGATTCCCCAGTTGGGAAATAGTGGCACCCCTTCTCATCCCTTTCTGTGTGTTCACCGGTTCCCTTGTCCCGAAGCTAAGACATTAGAGTTATCCCAGATCTCCTAGTGCTGGCTCTGTAGCCGTTGTATCTCTAAGCTAGAGTGACATAGGTAGATAAAGAATCCAGGAGTCCTCTATCTCTTCTCGTTGTCCTCCCAGCTATCTATCTTTTCTCTCCCTTACCTGAGTATCCCTTGAGCTGTGTGTCCGGTATATCCACTCCTATCCAATACCATTATCCCATGTCTTGTCTAGTCGTGTACCCTCCTCTGATAGTCTCGAATATCTGTTCACTAGTAATCTTGCCAAAGCTTCCCTGCGGAAATATAAATTACGATACCTCGGGATACTCCCAGGTGAAGTGCTACAGCCGTGATTCTGTGCGCTTGCAGAATATTTCTATATTTTACTAAGCCATAAGGAAAACCACTGAAACACTCCTTACCCCAGTACCAGGATTCTTAATTCTGATATTGGATCGTAAGAAGTGCCAACAAGCATTTCTGGCGCCGTTGCCGGGGAAGTCTTTGGCTAGATTACTTTTGAACTTTTATCTTGAGCTATCTTAGTTGAGTACCGCTACTCAAGCGGGTTTATCCTTGCGCTGTTCATTGGTCTTTGTGGAACAGAGCAGTGCATGACTGGTTTCCAACTACCATCAAACTTCCAAGAAAATCCGGAGTCACTTGTGAGGAAAGTACGACCCCGTGTTGTACCTCCTCAGAAGCAACTCCTTCCGACGAACCCAGTCCTTCCCGTCGTTGACCAGGCTACATCGAGGATGGCAACCAAGACGATCTGTGAGTTCTCCGCTCCATCAAGCGAGAATGTACGTGTCGGACCAGCTCCGCCAGTCGGAGATGGTAACTTCGAGCTGAAGCCAGCCCTCATCAACATGGTACAGGCTAGCCCATTCTGCGGCAAGCCACACGAAGATGCCAATGCTCATCTCCAGCATTTCCTGGAGATTTGCAACACCTTCACCATCCGCGGAGTAAGTATCGATACCATTCGCCTTCGTTTATTTCCATTCTCATTATTAGGCAAGGCGAAACAATGATTTTATGCTAACCGCGAAGCTATAGATACCTGGGATAAATGCACTAGCGCTTTCTTGCTAAAGTTCTTTCCGGTTGGGAAGACCAACGCCCTCCGGAACAAAATAGCTAGTTTCCAGCAGCTAAAAGATGAAACAGTCCCGGAGGCATGGGATCGCCTCCAGGACTATACTTCTGCTTGTCCTCACCATGGTATGCAGAGTTGATTCATAATCCAAACTTTCTATCACGGGCTGAGAAATTCTGCCCGTGAGTACCTGGATGCTGCTGCTGGAGGCTTGTTCTTCTCTCTTGAGGAGAGTCGTGCGAAGGCCCTCATAGAGAAGATGGTCGAGAACCAAGGTTGGTCCGATGACCGGACTCAACCAAAGACCCAAGGAGTTCACCAAGTTGAAGCTCTGGACATGCTCGCTGCCAAGATGGACCTCCTGATGAAGAAACTGGAGGCCCCTGCTCAAGAAACGGTGCAAGCCATGGACGCTCGCATGACCTGCGAAGTCTGTGGCAACACTGGCCATTCGGGGAATGACTGCCCCGAAACGCAAGAAGATGCCCACTACGTCAACAACTCCAACAACAACGGGTACCGACCGAACAACTACAGCAACCAAGGCTGGAATCCACGCCCAAACCTCCCTTTTGAGAGGCCTCAACAAGGTAACAATTTCAATTCCAGCAATTTCAATAATCAGCCGTCTCTTAGAGATCTTGTGTTTGGCCAGAAGAAAATAACTGAAAACATCAATAAAAGGCTTGCTGCTAATGATAAAACTCTGGAAAGCATAGACTCTAGGATGGAATCATTTTCTTCTGCTATGAAGAGTCAACTGAGCTTTAATAAAATCATAGAAACTCAAGTCGCTCAGTTAGCTGCTGCTGTTCCTGTCACTGAATCGGGAAAGATTCCGGGGCAACCCGAACCTTCCATCGAGACAGTGAAAGCCGTCACTACAAGGCATGGTAAGATGCCTCGTAGTGTCTTCCGAACTAACCACGCAGGGAAGGTCGCACGCATCCAAGTGCTGACACCAAGATGGACCTACCTGCCGACAGCTGCAAAAAGGGCGATCATCAAGACCTCTCCGGATACGAAGGAAGATCCCGGAGTGCCCATCATTCAGTGCACGATCTGGAGTGTCCATGTGGACTTTGTTGTCCTCGACACGGGGAACGAGCATTCGTTTCCCCTTGTGTTGGGCCGACCATTCTTGAACACCACCCGGGCTAGGATCGATATGGATGTGAGAGAAATCTCGTTCCGTATCGACGGAAGGTTGACTTACTTCAAGTTTCAACCCCGGGAAGAGAAGAAGACAGAGCCACTCACACCGGAGCAGAGGAGCGCCGAGTGTTCCCTTAAGGCTCTCATTAATGGAGAGCTGGAAATACTCAGTGGTGAGTAGCTCAAGTGGAACGAGCCGACAAAACCGACAAGTGTAGAAGAAATGGATTTCCTCGTAAAGAAATACGAGGAAGAACAAGCCCTCTGGAATTCTCCAGAGACGCCGATCCCACCGCCACCAACACCGAAGAAGAAGAACAAGAAGATGTGGCGGAAGAAGGTTGCATCATTCGAGTCATCCACTCCGGGACCAGACGATGACAAGAGCAACTGAAGACAGGAGAAGTCCCGCTCGCGGACTTAAAAGCTGAGCTCTCACCGCGAGGAAAACCGGTATGTATCCCATATTTCCCTTCCAATTTTTAAATTTCCAATTGCATTTGCATGTTTCCCTTTCCAAAATAAATGAACCACTTGAGTAATTACTGTGAGAGAAAGTAGAAGATTGTTGCAAGTTTGGTTAGAAATAATTGGACTCATGCTGAAATTTAATTAGAGAGGGTGTAATTTGTAACTTTCTTCATTTTCACCCCTTCTAGAACATCTCCAATTATTTACCATCACCACCAACCAGCACCAAACATGTCTACCCCACTAAAAATGGCTGCACACTCACCAATTATCACAAACATGGCAGCATGGGGATGACTCCACTAAAGTCCACTTTGGTCATGTCAATTTTGCATCTCACCTAACACAAACCACCAAATTTTCATGACCTAGTGCTGCACCCATTCAAGATTTTTGTGCTGGTGGGAGGCAGGTTGCGCATGAGGCACATGGGCCAGTTCGACCGAATGCACTGGTTCGGCCGAACCAGGCACTTCGGCCGAACCAGCCTGCGCTGCCCCCTCTGCCTATAAATGCAGCCCCTCGCCTCCTGGCTTGCCTCACACACTCATACATTCTGAAAATTCTGCTAGGAAGCTCTCTCTCTCTCTCTCTCACCTCTTTGCTCAAGTGCTTGCTCAAGTTCTTCCCAAAGTTCTTGTTCAAGTTTTGGTTCACTTGCATCACTAGAAAATCCCAAAATATTTTGCTTTTGTTGTGATCTTTGTGCTGAATTTCTGGACGATTTTGTGGTGGTCACCGACACCCACAAGAACGACTAACCTTTTGTGGTGGTTTTCATCCCCGCAAGAACGACTAACTATCTCGAACGACTAACTTGATTTTCTTGTGCTAACCATACATATATTCAGTCCTTCGGGTAGTTGTTGTTGCACTAACTTTTTGCAGGAATCATGTCGAAGTTCTTCACTTCGCTCCGTCGTTCCGCCCGGCTAGGCCGACGATCGGACGATGCTGGGAGTTCCCCAGCTCCGTCCCGAGGCTCGAGCCAGATGGACACGGGCGAGCACAGAGCAGCCGGCTCGGGATGGGGCCATGCCACGCCCCCGGCCAGGCAGCTCCTGAGCGAGAGTGACATCAACCTTAGAACAGAAAGGGAGCAGAACACCTTCAACGAGCTTCGGCTGAAGGAGCTCGAGCACACCCGTGTGTTTGATCAAGATTTGCTCAGGGACACGGGGATGGACGTACAGTTTACAGAAATCTTCCAGGCCATTGGCTGGGAGAATTTCTGGCACATCAACGAAGAAGGTTCGTACCTGCTTACCCTTGAATTCCTCTCGACCTTCGTTTCTGAAACTGGGGGGATTCGTTTTCGGTTCTTCAACCAAGAGTTCTTCTGCTCTTGGAGGGATTTTAGTTCGGGTCTCGGATTTTCAAACCATTGTTCATTAGACCCGAACAAAGCGCTTAAAAGATTTGACCGGGTGGCATTTTGAAAAAAGATTTCGGGGGATACCAACTGTCATGCGCCACGCACGAACAGCATACATAACCCCACTTTGCGTTTCATGCATCGTTGGGTGTCTATGACGGTATTCCCCCGGGCAGATTTGCGCCCTGTCAACACCATCGAGTTGCGGGTTCTTTTTGCCATGGTCAAGTAGATTCCCTATTCACCTGTGAAAGACATGGTTGGTCACTGGGTGTCTCATATTTCTAGTGCGGGTAGCATGGCGATGACTTCTCTAGTCACTCGCCTCGCTAACCACCTGGGCGTCCTTCAAGGCGCCCGGCTCACGTACTTCGAGACAGCGCGTTCCGTTGTGGATACCGAGCACTTCGTGCAGGCCCACATGATACGGCGGACACCTGACGCAACGCTGACAATGATTTACCGTGGATATACAACTGAAGTGCCTTTGCCCTGTGCAGCACTAAGGTTGTATACCACGCCGAAACTAACTCTTCAGTTGAGGACCGAGTCGGACGATTCTCCACCTTGGAGAGAGCCCGCTCGGCACAGCGTTGCAGGTGACGGACCCGTCACGAGGGGACGAGCCAGGCGTGATGCTGGGCTCGCCACCTCACAGGAGCCGGAAGATACACCGCAAATGCCGCACCGACACACTTCCGCTTTTGAGGCCACCTACGACATGTACACCGGCGCTGGGACGTCCAGAGCAGGAGGCTCCGGGCAGCATCAGGAGCCGAACTACTTCACCTCAGAACGCTGGGACCACAGCCAGGACACGGACTCTGAGTGGTCCGGGATCCGGTATGGAGGAGGATACGACAGTGCCTCCCAGCCATACTACCCCGGATACTCACAGTCCGCATGCTTCGACTACGGCCGGGAGTTGTCCTACATCTCCGACCGAGTCGAGCTCATCAACGACCGTACCCGAGAGATTCAAGACATGCTAGCCCGCCATTCTCAGTACCATCAAGAGAATAGCGGGATGGTGGCGTATATCCAGCACGACGTCCACGAACAAGCGGAACAGCTGAGCCAGTACCTTTCAAGGCTCAACCCCTACCAGTGAAAGTCCAAGCTTGGGGGAGGACCCCCACCAGGTACGTCCCGATTTATCCAGCACTTTGATCATTTAATTTCCCTTTCATTTCCCTTCATGATAGTTTGCATTTAAAAAAATGAAAATACCAAAAATATTTCCCTTAAACAATATTTCCCTTGAATAAAATAACTCCCAACTATGCATGGAATGAATCATATGCCTCTCACCTTGGAAATGATGAATAGTTGCTCTGTCATTAATTTTGCAAGTATTTTGCTTCAACTAGTTGATAGATTGTGCTTGAGTTATTTGGCATGAGTAAAAATGATCCTGAAAACCTTGTGGGAGCACATGCTTTATTCCAAGTCTAAGTTGTTGTGGGGATTGATATAGTGAGAGTTTGATTAAGTTCTATTCTGCTTTTAGTACGGGGAAAATCTCGGAAATTTATGCTTTCAAAATAAAACAAGTTCCTCATTGGTCAAAATACCTACCAGAGCCATATGATAAGCTTAGTTGAAAATCTCTACTCATATGCTGCTTGTTATCTTAGTGAGCTTTGTCAAATTGTTGTGACCTTTGAGTGAAGCTTTCATATTCTTAAAGATCGAGACCCACGTACACACACCACCTCTCACTTGCAATTCCTACACTAGGAAGCAAACATTTTCCATCATCCATCCACAAAAATAAATGCTCCATGTTCTATGATTTCCCTCTACAAATATTCTTGATAGAGACATGGGCTATGCAAAAAGAAAAGCATGCCAAAGAAGCATGGCAAAAATAAGAGAAAAAGAAAAGCATGCCAAAGAGCATGGCAAAGAGAAGGAGAAAAATAAAAGCATGCCAAGTGGCATGGCAAAAATAAAAGAATAAAAGATAGCCCATGTTCTCGAAAATAAATCAAGGAGAGGGAGTTTCATCCAAGGAGTTCCACCATATTCCATTCCACCATTCCACCATATTCCACTCCATTCATATCCACACACTTGCGCGTCTCGATCTTAAGATGTGATTTGTCTCCTCAGAGATCCGGTCTTTGACTTAGCAAAATATAAGATGCATGCATGCCTTCATCCTTTATCCCTGAGCCACACAAAAAGCCATATTATATGTTAGGATGAAAAGAAGGCACAAGCCTCTGGTGAGGATTCAAATACACTTGAGTGATTGAGTGTGCCAACGAGGAACAATTTGTAGTTTTCAAAACTTATGAAAAACTCCGAGATGGGATCCTGAAAAGAGTAGAGTGGAATAAAACTGAGTTTAAACTGTTCGTCCTTTCAACCGCCCAAGATAAGGAGATTGCTATAAGCCCCATAGGTAAAAAGGTGATTTGAAACTTTGCCTATGATTCAAGTATTTTTGAAGACTAGTTGTTTATAAAGTTACCTGCAAAAGAAATGACATTGTAGCAACTCCTGATCCACCGAGCCTAAGTTTATATCTTTGCTCGAGGACGAGCAAAGAGCTAAGCTTGGGGGAGCTTGTTGGCGGTCGTTACAGCCCAAATCCGACCACCAATACTCGGGAATAAACGAGGTTTTATGCAACATTCCATGTACTTAGGTTTTATTTCTAATAAAGTTCCACGAGTTTTGGTGAGTGACACCAGTGCAGGTACAACTACGACAAATACGCGCTATTGGGGCCGAAAATGACCGAATCGGCCGAACGACTCCGTTCAACCGGTTGCCCCCCTTAGCCGTGCACATCACCGAGAGTCGTCCAACGAATATCAAGCGAACACGACAAATGACATGAGGATGGCAGCCATCTCTTCCCGGGCCACGACCACATCACCTCTGGGCCATAAACACATGAAGCCAATCACCATGAGGCAGCCCAGAAGGCCCACAGAGCAGAGGCGGTGCTGGGGAGGCCGGCCACGGGCCAGGCCCAGTTCGGCCGAACTGGGGCCTTCGGCCGAACCGCCCCCAGCACCAGAAACGACCCCAGGGGCTGCATCCTGGCCCTTGGTGGCCGAGGCGGTGGATCCTGCGTTCGGCCGAACAGCAGGGTTCGGCCAAACCGACGTCCCCGGCCGAAACGGCCGCAACCGCCATCCAACCTCCCTTGGCGGTTACTCTAGCCCCAACCGTCCTATGGAGCTATAAATAGGACACCATACCCCCTCTTGAAACACACACCAAGCCAAGGAGCTCATTTCCACTTTCATTCTAGTAGAGTTAGGATAATTTAGTTGGGAGTTAGAGTTGAGTCGAGCTTTGCCTCGGAGGTTCCGGAGTCGTCTTCAGAAGCTCTGATAATAGCTCTTGTATCTTTTACTTTTACTTTTGTAAGACTTTCAGTTATCAATATAGTTATCTTTATCACTTTGCCTTTGTCATTTATATCTTGCTTCTACTTTATCCTAGTTGCAAATATATCTTGTTTAGACTATAGTCAGTTATAGTTCTAGTGCTTGTAGTCTTGTTTAAGTCTTTGTCTTGGCTGGTTCTTCGATCTTGCTTGATACTGGAGGTGAATTGTCACCAAGAGTATTGACAAGGTTGCTTGCTCTTGCTAGCAGAGTAAGTAGTCGTTGTCTAGTGTAGGAATGGTTCCTAGGCTAGTCAGTGGCCTTAGTTTATTCCCGTCACAACGGAGGTGGTAGCCGGGAGGTGGTGACAGCCCTTTCGATCTTCGTAGCCCATCACATTAGTTCCGGTCCGTAGGATTCCCCAGTTGGGAAATAGTGGCACCCCTTCTCATCCCTTTCTGTGTGTTCACCGGTTCCCTTGTCCCAAAGCTAAGACATTAGAGTTATCCCAGATCTCCTAGTGCTGGCTCTGTAGCCGATGTATCTCTAAGCTAGAGTGACATAGGTAGATAAAGAATCCAGGAGTCCTCTATCTCTTCTCGTTGTCCTCCCAGCTATCTATCTTTTCTCTTCCTTACTTGAGTATCCCTTGAGCTGTGTGTCCGGTATATCCACTCCTATCCAATACCATTATCCCCTGTCTTGTCTAGTCGTGTACCCTCCTCTGATAGTCTCGAATATCTGTTCACTAGTAATCTTGCCAAAGCTTCCCTGCGGAAATATAAATTACGATACCTCGGGATACTCCCAGGTGAAGTGCTACAGCGGTGATTCTGTGCGCTTGTAGAATATTTCTATATTTTACTAAGTCATAAGGAAAACCACTGAAACACTCCTTACCTCAGTACCAGGATTCTTAATTCTGATATTGGATCGTAAGAAGTGCCAACACCAACCTAGAGTCTAGGCTTTCCAGAATTTTATCATTAGCAGCAAGCTTTTTATTGATATTTTCAGTGATTTTACCCTGGCCAAGCACTAGATCTCTAAGAGATGGCTGACTATTGAAATTGCTGGAATTGAAATTGTTACCTTGTTGAGGCCTCTCAAATGGGAGGTTTGGGCGCGAATTCCAGCCTTGATTGCCGAAGTTGTTTGGTCGATACCCGTTGTTGTTGGAGTTGTTGACGTAGTGGGCATCTTCTCGCGTTTCGGGGCAGTCATTCCCCGAATGGCCAGCATTGCCACAGACCTCGCAAGTCATGTGAGCGTCCATGGCTTGCACCATTTCTTGAGCAGGGGCCTCCATTTTCTTCATCAGAAGGTCCATCTTGGCAGCGAGCATGTCCAGAGCTTCAACTTGATGTACTCCTCGGGCCCGAGGTTGGGTTCGATCATCGGACCAACCTTGGTTCTCGATCATCTTCTTGATGAGGGCCTTTGCACGACTCTCCCTCAAGAGAGAAGAAAGAACCTCCAGCAGCAGCATCCAAGTACTCATGGGCAGACCTTCTAAGCCCATGGTAAAAGATTTGGATGATGAACCAACTCTACATACCATGGTGTGGACAAGCAGATATATAGTCCTAGAGGCGATCCCATGCCTCCGGGACTGTTTCATCTTTTACCTGCTGGAAACTAGCAATTTTATTCCGAAGGGCGTTGGTTTTCCCAACCGGAAAGAATTTAAGCAAAAATGCGCTAGTGCACTTATCCCAAGTGTCTATGTCTTCGCGGTTAGCATAAAACCATTGTTTTGCCTTGCCTAATAATGAGAATGGGAATAAACGAAGGTGAATGGCATCGATGCTTACCCCACATATGGTGAAAGTGTTGCAAATCTCCAGAAAATGCTGAAGATGAGCGTTGGCATCCTCGTGTGGCTTGCCGCAGAATGAGCTAGCCTGCACCATGTTGATGAGGTCTGGCTTGAGCTCGAAGTTGCCATCTCCGACTGGCAAAGCTGGTTCGACACGTATGTTCTCGCTCGATGGAGCGGAGAACTCGCGGATCGTCTTGCTTGCCATCCTCGATGAAGCCGTGTCGACGACGGGAAAGACTGAGCTCGTCGGAATGAGTTGCTTCTGAGGAGGTACAACAAGGGGTCGCACTTTCCTCACAAGAGACTCAGGATTTTCGTGGAAGTTTGACGGTAGTTGGAAACCAGTCATGCACTTCTCTGCTTCACAAGACCAACGAAACAGCGCAAGGAAAAACCCGCTTGAGTAGCGGTATACTCAACTAAGATAGCTCGAGATAGAAGTTTGAAAGTATCTAGCCAATTGCTTCCCCGGCAACGATGCCAGAAATGCTTGTTGACACTGATGAGGACATGACACCCATACATATGTCCATTAGGGGTGCATGGGTTGGAGAAAAAGGAGACCAACAAGGTTTTCCAAGTCAAGAAGAAGGCCCAAGGCTAATCCGATTCGAGTCCCCAAGGTGGAGGCCCAAAGAAACTCAAGTTCGAGTCCGCCTCGGAGTCCAGGAGCAGCCCGCACTAAATTCGTCGCATACGGGCTTGGTTTTTGACGTTCTACATATGCTTGGAAAGCTAAGGAGATAAGCTTTCCAATGGCACCAGTCCCACCTCAAAATTCGTTCGAAGTCATCAGGAATCGTCAAAACAATTGGGCGTCCTGAATCTGTCAGATGCTGCGCCGCCATCTTTTGGGTTGTTGGCCCGTGTATCATGTTGGGGTCCATTATGGATGTGGTTATGGGGTTATGCACGCCCCAACCCTCATATAATCAGTAGCCGCCCCCATATTAGGGTTTGGGTTTTGCTTAGATTAATCTGTCGAGAATAGTTTCGCCGTTATCGGTTTGTAGAACCCCAACTTTTGATCTTAATCATACATCTACAGTGTCACTTCATATTAAGAGCTCCTTCTTTCGAGTTCTTGCTTATGTTCTTCGTTTCGCAGGCAGGGATTAGCCTTCTTGGCGAGGTCAATTGGGTTGTGACACGGTTGATAAACAGAGGAGTCGTGGTGCTAAGATTGCAGGGTTCGAGTTTGCTGACTTGAAGCCGGATTGGTGTGTTGCGCTCCGCCCAAAACGAGTTATCCTTCACTTGACGGAAGATCGGGAAACCCTAGTTCCCATCAAGTGGTATTCAGAGACAGGTTTATCGTCAGGTTCATCCTTTCGCCTTCATCCTATAGTCCAGAAAATAGCCCTACAAAAATATTTGTCATCGTATTCCATTGTCCTAGTACCCCTTTTAGCCTTTGCAATTTCGTTTCAGTTTCGCTTTGTTGAGTTTGTGTCCGTGGTCAAGTCTCGCTGCTGGTTTTAGTTGTGTTCATGTCGTAGTTCAATCGTCCATTGCTGTGATTCGTTTGTTTCCACCGCTATCCCATCCACGTTTAGCCATACAACAATTCGAGCCACCACATTACTCGATTTGCCTCGCTAGCCGCCTTGTGTGAACTCTCGCCGTGCAAGCCCTAGATAAGTTGCAAGCCGCTTTGATCGCCTTTGCATTGCATACTTGATCCTTTTTTCATCTGCGAATACCTATTGCTTGCTACCGCAGACATTAGGAGGAAGTTTACCCTAGCCGCTGTTGTTTTTCGTGCCTTTGGAAAGCATAATTTGAGATACCTTCCATAAAACAGGCATAACTTTTCGCTCGGTGCTCCGTTTGAGCTCAATTTTTTACAGCAGATTCATGACTCCATTCGGAGGTGACCCAAACCATCCATAAAGAAAAAGATCTGGTTTGGTCGAGTCAAAATATTCAAAAAAGATCAGGAAGATAAAGAAAAAAAATTGGTCAAGTTGTTTTTTTTAGCTTTTCAGGAAACGTTCCTGATTTTCTGTACACCGCATCCTAGCTCCAAAAAAGTTGCAAATTTGTGTGGTTGGAGCTTTTGATATCCTTGTTCAGAGAAAAATATAAAAAAATAGTTGAAAAAATAAAAAAATTCGTGATTCCTACTACTCCTGGAGGAAATTGCTGAAAAGATTAAAAACAATTGCATAGCGTGTTGTTTTGCTTGTTCTGTGAGCTTTATCCATCGTTTCTTGTTCTGACTTATTGTGCTACGCCTAGGACACGTCTGAGCCAGCAATTGTGACTTGCACTTTGGATACTTATTGAACTTTGCTATTCTGCATTCGTTACTTGCTACTTCTTGCTACATATTGTGCCTTCCCAAAGCTCCACATACATACTTCATATAAGTACAGCGAAGGACCCTTGCAATCTTGGTACTACTTCCTCACAGGTATCATGAACCAGCTAACGGTTGTCCCGTCCACTGCTTTGCGTTGGTAAGAACCTTGTAAGAGCTTGGTAAGATGTGTGAGTGTGTGTATCCATAGAGATTTATTTTGATCAAAACCAAACAACAGTGTATGTTTGAAGTCTAAATTGCAGGAAATCATGGCACAGTTGTTTGCAGGGATGGAACAAAAGAAAAAACCACAACTACATATAGCCGACAATCATCAAGGTATGAGAGGTAAAATTACCATACCAACCTACTCTGGATCTTATGATGGAGACGAATATCTTGATTGGGAGATGACTGTAGAACATGTGTTTAATTCCCACCTAGTTCCTGAGATACATAGAGTTCAACAAGCTACAAGTGAGTTTAAGGATTTTGCCTTTATTTGGTGGTACGGGCTAGCTGCAACTAATGCTTTACCTAGTACATGGGAACAACTTAAATAAGCATTGCGTGATCGCTTTATTCCTTTTTCTTATAAACGTGATTTGCTTAGAAAAATGCAGCGCTTATTGCAGGGCAATATGTCTGTTCAGGAATACTATAAAGAGTTTCAAAAGTGTAGAATATGTTGTGAAATTAAGGAATATGTAGAAGCAACAAAGAATAGATTCTTACATGGTCTTCGACCTGAAATTCAGAATATTCTTGTTGATCACTCTTATAGTTCTCTTTCACAATTATTTGAACATGCTTGAATGGTTGAAAAACAACTTTTAGGTGATGATAATGTGTCAAAATTAATTGCACCTATTTTCCAAGATGAGGTACAATATTTGGAGCAGAACATCATCTCTTTTCTTGTCCCTAACATTTTGCAGCATGTACATAATGAAGATAGCCATACAAAAGAACAAGAACTGATAATTTTTTTAGGTAAAAGCTCTTTTGATGTGCTGAATTTACCCTCCACTGATGCAAATAATGCTATACTAGAACCTTCTCTTGTATTACCTTTGTCACAAGTAGAGAAAGAACATGATACTTTTGATTTGAAGCAACATACATGTGCTGAAAATAATATTATTATGCTGATTACTTGTGCACATGACGAACTGAAATTATTATCTTCTTTAAACACTTTGGGTTATATTGAGTTTGATACTTTATGTGCTCTTAGTAGTTTGGAAGAGAAATTTAGATGTGCTGAGTTGCCATGTTTGTCTACTGGTACATATTATTTTATTGGCAAATATAATTGTAAAGGAGAGTACATGGTGCATCGAGTCTATATTTATGCAAATCTAACATCTCCTTTTGATGTACAAGATTGTGATCAACTAGATTGTCTATCTAGTTTTACTATAACGAATCGGGTTCACTTTCAAGAAGGGGAGCATTGTTGGCTGTTACCTATGTGTGCTAGTGCTGATTTTTCTTGTATCAAAAAGATACTAACGGTTATGCAACCATCTATGTCTGCATTGTGTTTGGTTAGTGCTAATCTTTTGTAGGATAATATTGAAAAATATCGTGTGCGTTTCGATCAAGAAGCCTACGTATTTGCCGATAACTCTATAGGAGAAGATGCTTTGAGAGATTGCAAATATGGTCATGTCACTCCCCACAATATTCTCAGTTCCCATATTTTCCACAACCTCATGTTTCTTCGTGTTGTGCAGGGCCATCTTAGAACACAAACGACGCCAAGGACGGCTTTTCGTCAAGAAGGGGAGGATGATGATGACATGACACCCATACATATGTTCATTAGGGGTGCATGGGGTGGAGAAAAAGGAGACCAACAAGGTTTTCCAAGTCAAGAAGAAGGCCCAAGGCTAATCCAATTCGAGTCCCCAAGGTGGAGGCCCAAAGAAACTCAAGTTCGAGTCCGCCTCGGAGTCCAGGAGCAGCCCGCACTAAATTCGTCGCACAGGTCACATACGGGATCGGTATTTGACGTTCTACATATGCTTGGAAAGCTAAGGAGATAAGCTTTCCAATGGCACTGCTCCCACCTAAAAATTAATTTGGAGTCATCAGGAATCATCGAAACAAGTGGGTGTCTAGAATCTGTCAGGTGCTGCGCCGCCATCTTTTGGGCTGTTGGCCCGTGTATCAATTTGGGGTCCATTATGGACGTGGTTAGGGGGTTATGCACACCCCAACCTTCATATAATCAGTTGCCGTTGCCACATTAGGGTTTAGGTTTTGCTTAGATTAATCTGTCGAGAACAGTTTCGCCGTTATCGATTTGTAGAACCCCAACTT
Source organism: Echinochloa phyllopogon (assembly GCA_033239725.1). Lineage (NCBI taxonomy): Eukaryota > Viridiplantae > Streptophyta > Magnoliopsida > Poales > Poaceae > Echinochloa > Echinochloa phyllopogon. The sequence goes on along the minus strand of BTCW01000014.1, from coordinate 28,731,461 downwards.
TTGATCATAATCATACATCTGCAGTGTCACTTCATATTGAGAGCTGCTTCTTTCGAGTTCTTGCTTGTGTTCTTCGTTTCACAGGCAGGGATTAGCTTTCTTGGCGAGGTCAATCGGGTTGTGACACGGTTGATAACCAGATGAGTCGTGGTGCTAAGATTGCAGGGTTCGAGTTTGCTGACTTGAAACCGGATCGGTGTGTTGCGCTCCGCCCAAAACGAGTTATCCTTCACCTGACGGAAGATCAGGAAACCCTAGTTCCCATCAGACACTTCTTACGATCCAATATCAGGATTGAGAATCCCAGTACCGGGGTAAGGAGTGTTCAGTGGTTTTCCTTATGGCTTAGTAAAATATATGAATATTCTACAAGCGCACAGAATCACCGCTGCAGCACTTCACCAGGGAGTATTCCGAGGTATCGTAATTTATATTTCCGCACGGAAGCTTATGGCAAGAGTACTAGCAAACAGATTTTCGAGACTATCAGAGAAGGCTACACGACTAACAAGATGGGGGATGACGGTATTGGACAGGAGTAGATATATCGTGACACACAGCTCAAGGGAGACTCAGGTAAAAAAGAGGAGTACCTAGTTGGGAGGACAACAAGAAGAGATAGAGGATTCCTAGGAATTTTCTATCTGGGTTACTCGGGTTAGAATACACGGGTTGAGAACTAGTTCTAACAGATCAAGATAAGCTGAGACCTCGACTTCGGGACACAGAACCGGAGACGAACAGAAAGGGATGAGAAGAGGTGCCTCCAACCCTGCACGTTTGGGGATCCTACAGGCCGAGCCAGGCGTGATGGGTTACAAAGACCATATAGGACTGTCACCACCTAACGGTTAGCACCTCCATGCCAGCTCAGGGATATTCTAAGGTTACGGACTAGTCTAGTGTAATACCCTAAAAATGCCTATTTTTAAAATTTAGTAATTAAATTGTTTTTATTTAATTCTATGCTCATATTTATCTAAGGAAAATAAATTATTTATGGGAAATAAAATTTAATATAAGGTTAGAAACATTTTTGTTGCATTCATGCCGACTGCATAGTGTTTTGTTTGTGTGTGGTTCAGTTGGAATTTAAATTCTGTTTAAATTCGAATTTGAATCGCTGTGTTTGGAGCTCTAGAAAAGTTGCAGCGGCCCGAGTCCGTTTTTCCTCCCTGAACTATTTCCCTCGGCCGAGTTTGGCCCTCCTACTTTTCTCAGCAGCCGGCCCAGCCCCTTCCTCTTTTCCGTTTTCCGCAGCAGCCCATTACCCCGTGCTCCGCTTTCGGCCCGGCCCAGTGGCCTGCTCCGCCCCGCACCGGCCTGCTCGCCTACCCGCTTTCCTCCCCCAATGCGGCCCAGCAGCCAGGCCGGCCCGCCTCGCGCCTCGCCACTGACGAGTGGGACCCGCCGGTCAGTCCCGTCCCCTACCTCTCGCGACGAGTCCAACCCGGACACGGCGCCGGAGTCCGGTCCGGCCACGGCACGGACGCCGAGGACCCCCGGACTCTCCCCTCGGCCGCTCCATAAAGGCTGCGGCCGTGCCGCCCCTAACCCCCACCCTAATTCGTGCCGCCGGTCCCGCCCGAGCTTGCATTGCCGCCGCCGAATCCGAGCTCGCCGCCGCTATCAATCTCGCCGCTCCGACGCCTCATCGCCCCGGCCGACTCTCGAAGCAGCATCGCCAGGCTGCCAGGAGCACGCCAAGCCCCCGCGCGACCCCTCCCGTACCTCGGGGCACCATCGCCGGCACCGCCCGACGCCACTGTCCGCCGGTCGCCGTCGACCAGCCGTCCCGCCGCTGCTCCGGCCGAATTGATCGCCGGGGAAGCTTCCCTAGCAGGTCAGCTCACCCCCACGCCCCTCCTTGCCCTCTTTTCCCCTCTGTCGCGAGCCACCGCTGCACATCGCCATCCGCCGCTCCTGCTCGTCGTCGCCGGCCGCCGCTGCCGCGTCCCCGCCGACGAGAACACCCCCACTCGACTCGCCGCGTCGCCCCGAGCTTAATGCACCAGACCACGTCCCAAACCGAGTCTCCTAGCTTGTTTTTGCGCAACGCCGGCGAAGCGCCGCCATCGCCAGCCAGCGCCGCCGCTCGTCGCGCCGCCGCGGCCGACACCCCTCCCCTGGATCCAATCTCAGCCATCCAAACTCGATTCTACGGCCCAGATCGAGTCAAGCCTCGGGGTCAAAGTTGACCATACCGGTCAACTGAGTCAGCCGTAGCTGTTTTGCAAAAGAACCCCTGTCCTTTTTCGAAATTAACCCGCCGTCCTGTTTTATTCAAAAATAATTACAATTAGGTCCTGATTTTTACAGAAAACCCCCTGCCTTATTTAAAATTTGTACCCGAGGTCCTATTCTAGTTAATTTGCAAATAAACCCTCCTGTTTTTATATAAAATTATGTTTTAGCCCCTGAGTTTTTGCAAATAAGCCCCTGGAACTTTTAAAACTTTGCCAGCAAGCCCCTGAACCTTAGAAAAGCCATAACTTCTTCGTTTTAGCTCCGATTTGAGTGATTTTCGCGCTCACGTGTTCGTAGCGAAGCGTAGATTAGTTTCTCAACCTTCTTTTGCTCTGTTGCTACTGTTTGGTGTACTGTTCTAATAGATTAATATTGTTTGCATGTACTGGCTTGTATGGATGCTTGTGTGTTGATGTATGAGTCCAGTCGGTGAGCCGTACGCGTTTGAGTTCGAGGGTTACGAGGAGCAGGACCAACAGGAGCAGCAGCAGCAGTTGGACGAAGGCAAGTACAGCACGGACAATCCTTGCTACCTAAACACCCCTTTACATTATTTACTGCATATGCATGTGTCTAAATTGTTCCTATTAAGGTTATTCCTAGCTTTGTTTATCATATTCCTTGATTACCCTGGGTTATTGCATTTGGGTAGACCTTTGCTAAGCGCAGCTACTGTCACCAGTGTTAAACTGTTAATCTTGACTTAATGGTTCACTTCAATGTTAATGGTAAAACTTGCTCTTTAGCAACATGGAACAGGGAGCTAGGGCGTATGCTTCATGCTTGGCCCTAGTGTCTCTCCGTAAGGACTGGTTCTTAAAGTGGCAACCCAGGAACCTGTCGCCACCGCTGGAACTATAATGGCTCTGGTCTTGGACAAGTAACATGTACGGCTCTAGCTTGACAGTAGTTACCGACGGGCCGACGGCGTTATGGGAAGCATGGGTGAGAGTATGGTTTGATCCACCGAGGACGGAGTATCCGTTGGCTATGTCCCCGTGAGGCACAGTCCCGTGTTGGGAGCTTTCGTATGGCGGGGGTTCCACACGTTGCGCTATTTATTTTGTTGTTGTTATTCTTTACCGCGCTTGGACGCCATTGACCCCCTCGTGTTGCGACATGGGCGTCAGTCAATCTCGGTGCCTTGGGTCATGCTGCCTAGGTTGTACCATAACGGCTACTGTTTCGTTAGGGTGTCTTGTGAAAAGCCTCGTAGCGTCCCTATGCAGTCACACCTCGGAAGTGTTGATGTGCGTGGTTGGGTGCAAAGTTCCTTTGAACTTTTACGCGACTGGTGGGTAAAGGGCGAAACCTCTGCAGAGTGTATAATCTATCATGATAGCCTTGCTCAGGGTCACGAGCGGCCTGGATCCTTTTTGATTAGAAGTTGATATTTATTATTGTTTAATGTTCACCTCTACTTCTTTAATTGGGAATTGCAACTGGGTTTCACTTAATTGTAGTAATTTTGGTTTATGTTAAAATGAAACAACTAAAATTGCTGATGCAGTACAGCCGTGTCAAGCCTTTCTTTTAAGCCTTCATTATCCGTGTTGTATTTGCTAAGTAAGACATTTACTTACACTTGCCATTCAACAAAATCCCGGATGAGTAGCAGATGGATTAGATGGTACTGCTGCTGTTGAATTTCCTGAAGATCTACCATTCTACTAGCTGTGCTCAACCAGTCGGTGTCCCTGTGGTTTATGGTTATCGGCTTCGTCTTCGTCTTCGTTTAGAGAGAGTTAATAAAGAGTCTTCCGCTGTTTTATTTAGTTATTTGAGTCAAACTCTGATGTAAAACCATTATATTTCGAGCATATGTACTCTGTTTATCATATTTGTTATCTATATGTGTTATGTGGACTTCCTGGGCACACATATAGAAGCATTCGGGTTTTTGTGTAAATCCGGGTGTGACAGATTGATATCAGAGCCGTGCTGACTGTAGGATCGCAGCCTAGCTAGAACGGTTGATAAATTACTAGGAGACCACCATGATTTTTGTTTCAGATCTTTTAGTCACGTTTTTCAAAACCATTGCTGTCGAGTCTTGTGTGAATCATGTCTCTGGGTGCTTGATTTTGCTGTTATTATGCTTATGTTTGATTTGGATCTTTGTAATGATTGTGATGGTCATAGACGCAAGTCTATCTCCATCTAGATATAGGACTAAGGTTTAAGGAATATTAGTGAATAAATAGTTTGGGTTATCTATCCCCTTTGCATTTTTCTTGTCTTACTCACTATACCTCTGAATCATATCTCTTCAAATATTGCTATCTTCTTATGCACCATCTGCAAGCATGGGTTATCTATTACCAGTTGGCAGGAATACTGATGGGAGATCTCTTGCTATGGTAGATAGTTAACACCAGAGGTAACCCCGGAGGCAGTGGAAGCAACCAGAACCAGAACCCACCACCTCCACCACAGCCACTCACCATGGAGCAGATGATGCAGATGCAACTCCAGCTGACACAGCAGATGGCGCAAACCATAGCACTGATGCAGCAGAATCAGCAGAACCCGCTTCAACCGCACCACGTGCAGCCCAGAGATAAAAGGGGCGAGTTTATGAAGGTACGCCCTCCTACCTTCAACAAGTCTAGCGACCCAATGCAAGCAGAGGACTGGCTCAAGGCAGTGGAACGACAGCTGGACATTGCACAGTGCAATGACAAGGAGAAGGTGTTGTATGGAAGTGGACAGCTCCAGGGAGCAGCTTTGGATTGGTGGGATGCGTACCAATATGGTCACCCCAATCGTGATCAGATCACTTGGCAGGAGTTCCGCGACAGCTTCCGTTCTCACCATGTGCCGGAAGCGCTGATGACCTTGAAGAAGAAAGAGTTCCTGGCATTGAAGCAGGAAGGAATGAGTGTCACCGCTTATCGTGACAAGTTCATTGAGTTGGCCCGTTATGCTCCAGAGGATGTGAATACGGATAGGAAGAAACAGACCCGATTCCGAGATGGCCTGCATGATACACTCCAGTACCAGCTCCTGTGCTCTAGGTTCGCCACTTTTCAAGAACTGGTGGATAGCGCACTACTGCTGGAGCACAAGCGCCGCGAGATGGAAGAAAAGAAGAGGAAGCTTCAAGGCACACCGTCAGGAAGCAATGTTCGCCCTCGCTTCAATCCTCAGCAAGGAAACCAGCAAATGGTGAACCCACAGCGTTTCCAGGGACAGTCCGGTCCGATAAACCGCAAACCGTATCAGCAACGTCCCCAGTACCAGCCACGTCCCCAGTACCCCTCAGCACTACCTCAGCAACGTCCTCAGAACCAGCCACAGAGTGGTCCTGTCCAACGCCCCAATCCGACCAACAGTGCACCTACGGCTCCGAGGTGTTTTGGTTGTGGTGAGCTGGGACACTATGCCAGCGCTTGTCCTCGCAAGGCTCAGAATGCCGTTGGTCAGAACAACAATCAGAGGGTTGGGCAACCGTAGAACCAGAATGGGAATCAGCAGCAGAACCCAGCGAGAGGCAAGGTCAACCACATGGGTGCGGAAACCACAGAAGGAGCAACGGATGTCATTGTGGGTACGTTCCCTGTCAACTCGACTCTCGCAACTGTTTTGTTTGATACTGGAGCTTCGCATGCTTTCATATCTGCTGCTTTCGTGAAAAAGAACATGATGATCTTGCAACCTATGGGGAACCCCACGGTAGTTAGTTCACCTGGGGGAGAACAGCGTGCCACTTTACGTTGCCCCTGTATCACCATCACAATAAGGGGGGTAGACTTTGTGGTGAACCCGATAGTCCTAGAAACTCTTGGGTTTGACTTGATTCTGGGTATGAGCTGGTTAGCCAGATATGATGGGGTGATTCAATGTTCCAAGAGAACAGTGCAGCTGACAGCAAAGACTGGTGAGAAAGTGGAGTATCAAGCAGCTAGTCCCCTGGGGCACAACCAGATCTACCAAGCCGAGGGTATAGCACTGGAAGACATCAGAGTGGTGTGCGAATTCCCAGATGTGTTTCCAGATGAGTTACCAGGTATGCCCCCAGACCGCGAAGTTGAATTTGTTATTGATCTTAAGCCTGGTACTGCACCTATAGCTAAGAGGCCATATAGAATGGGAGTAAAAGAACTAGAGAAACTTAAGGAGGAATTAAGGGCGTTGTTAGCAAAAGGGTATATTCGTCCTAGTTCATCCCCTTGGGGAGCACCAGTTTTGTTTGTGGATAAGAAAGATGGGACCTAGAGATTGTGTGTGGATTATCGAGCTTTGAATGAAGTGACCATCAAGAACAAGTACCCGTTGCCGAGGATTGATGATCTCTTCGACCAGTTGAAAGGAGCATGTGTGTTCTCTAAGATCGATCTTCGATCCGGTTACCATCAGATGAGGATACGAGTGACTGACATCCCCAAAACAGCCTTCATAACCCGATATGGTCTATATGAGTTCACAGTCATGTCTTTTGGTTTGACAAATGCACCGGCATACTTCATGTATTTGATGAACAGTGTGTTCATTGACTATCTTGACAAATTCGTAGTGGTGTTCATTGACGACATTCTGGTTTTCTCCAAGAATGAGGAAGAGCATGAAGAACATCTGAGGTTGGTGATGCAGAGACTTCGTGAGCATCAGTTGTATGCCAAGCTGAGCAAGTGTGAGTTTTGGTTGAAGGAAGTAGCATTCTTGGGACACGTACTGTCCAATGGTGGAGTGGCAGTTGATCCGAAGAAGGTTAGTGATGTGTTGAGTTGGAATCCGCCTAAGGATGTGAGTGAAATCAGAAGTTTCCTTGGAATGGCTGGATACTATCGGAGGTTCATTGAAGGATTCTCCAAGATTGCTAAACCCCTGACGGCGTTATTGGAGAAAAATGCCAAGTTTGTCTGGACTGAAGAGTGTCAAGTCAGCTTTGAGGAATTGAAGAAGAGGTTGACAACGGCACCTGTGCTAGTGTTGCCGGATATAACCAAGAGCTTCTCTATCTACTGTGATGCGTCTCGTCTAGGACTGGGGTGTGTACTCATGCAGGAAGGCAGAGTAGTAGCTTATGCATCGAGACAGTTGAGGAAACATGAGTAGAACTACCCGACACACGATCTGGAGTTAGCAGCTGTAGTACATGCTTTGAAAATTTGGAGGCATTACTTGATTGGACATAAGTGTGAAATTTACACTGACCACAAGAGTCTCAAGTATGTGTTCACACAGTCAGATCTGAATATGAGGCAACGTTGCTGGTTAGAGTTGATCAAGGACTACGACCTGGAAATTCATTATCATCCAGGGAAGGCCAATCTGGTGGCAGACGCTCTAAGTAGAAGGAGTTACGTGAATAAGATCACGGGACATTGCTTATCGGAGGAACTCAGTTCAGAGTTTGAAAGGATGAGTCTGGGATTTGTGATCAGCATCACCGAGATGGCAGTAGAACCGACCTTGGAACAAGAGATCCGAAAAGGACAGCTCACAGATGAGAAGATCAGGGAGATCGTAGAACTAGTGGCATTAGGAAAAGCCCCTGGTTTTCGAGTGGATGACCAAGGAACATTGTGGTATGAGAAGAGGATCTGTGTACCAGATATAGTATAGATCAAGGATGCAATTCTCAGGGAAGCCCATGAATCGGCGTATTCGATACACCCAGGTAGTACCAAGATGTATCAAGATATCAAAGAGAGATTTTGGTGGTACGGATTGAAGAGAGATGTGGCCACCTACGTAGCTCTATGTGACACGTGTCAGAGAGTCAAGGCTGAACATCAGAGGCCAGCAGGTTTGCTCCAGCCCCTGAAGGTACCTGAATGGAAGTGGGAAGAAGTCGGTATGGATTTCATCACTGGCTTACCTCGCACTCAGAGGGGATTTGACTCAATCTGGGTAATCGTGGATCGTCTGACCAAGGTGGCGCATTTCCTTCCAGTAAAGACCACCTACACCGGAGCCAAACTAGCGGAGTTGTATATGGAGAGGATTGTGTGTTTGCATGGGGTACCGAAAAGAATAGTGTCTGATCGAGGTACCCAATTGACATCGCACTTTTGGCGACAACTACATGAGTCTATGGACACTAAGCTACAGTTCAGTTCAGCTTACCATCCGCAGACAGATGGGCAGACAGAACGGACAAATCAGATATTGGAGGATATGTTGAGAGCATGCGCCCTACAATATGGTGCCAGTTGGGATAAGAGTTTACCGTACACGGAATTCTCGTACAACAACAGCTATCAGAAGAGTTTGCAGATGGCACCATTCGAGGCTCTGTATGGCAGAAAGTGTAGGACACCACTATTCTGGAATCAGACGGGAGAAAGTCAGGTATTTGGACCTGAGATACTAAGAGAAGCAGAGCGACAAGTGCAGATAATCAGACAGAATCTGAAAGTGGCACAATCCAGACAGAAGAGCTATGCAGATAACCGACGGAGAGATCTCAGCTTTGAAGTTGGAGACTTCGTGTATCTCAAGGTGTCACCCATGAGAGGCGTGAAGAGGTTCAACGTCAAGGGCAAGTTAGCACCTCGATACATTGGACCGTTCAAGGTACTTGGTCGGAAAGGTGAGGTGGCATATCAGTTAGAGCTACCAGAGAAGTTAGCGGGAGTACATGATGTGTTCCATGTGTCTCAGTTGAAAAAGTGTTTGCGAGTACCTGAGGAACAGATTCCGATTGATGAGCTGAATGTGGAGGAAGATCTTACCTACGCTGAGCACCCTGTCAAGATTTTGGAGGAGTCAGAAAGAGTCACCAGAAATAAAGTGATCCGGATGTGCAAGGTTCAGTGGAGCCGTCATTCAGTGGATGAAGCGACTTGGGAAAGAGAAGAAGACCTCAGAACTGAATATCCCCAGTTATTCCCATCCACATCCGAATCTCGAGGGCGAGATTCATCTTAAGGGGGGTAGGTTTGTAACACCCTAAAAATGCCTATTTTTAAAATTTAGTAATTAAATTGTTTTTATTTAATTCTATGCTCATATTTATCTAAGGAAAATAAATTATTTATGGGAAATAAAATTTAATATAAGGTTAGAAACATTTTTGTTGCATTCATGCCGACTGCATAGTGTTTTGTTTGTGTGTGGTTCAGTTGGAATTTAAATTCTGTTTAAATTCGAATTTGAATCGCTGTGTTTGGAGCTCTAGAAAAGTTGCAGCGGCCCGAGTCCGTTTTTCCTCCCTGAACTATTTCCCTCGGCCGAGTTTGGCCCTCCTACTTTTCTCAGCAGCCGGCCCAGCCCCTTCCTCTTTTCTGTTTTCCGCAGCAGCCCATTACCCCGCGCTCCGCTTTCGGCCCGGCCCAGCGGCCTGCTCCGCCCCGCACCGGCCTGCTCGCCTACCCACTTCCCTCCCCCAGTGCGGCCCAGCAGCAAGGCCGGCCCGCCTCGCGCCTCGCCACTGACGAGTGGGACCCGCCGGTCAGTCCCGTCCCCTACCTCTCGCGACGAGTCCAACCCGGACACGGCGCCGGAGTCCGGTCCGGCCACGGCACGGACGCCGAGGACCCCCGGACTCTCCCCTCGGCCGCTCCATAAAGGCCGCGGCCGTGCCGCCCCTAACCCCCACCCTAATTCGTGTCGCCGGTCCCGCCCGAGCTCGCATCGCCGCCGCCGAATCCGAGCTCGCCGCCGCTATCAATCTCGCCGCTCCGACGCCTCATCGCCCTGGCTGACTCTCGAAGCAGCATCGCCAGGCTACCAGGAGCACGCCAAGCCCCCGCGCGACCCCTCCCGTACCTCGGGGCACCATCGCCGGCACCGCCCGACGCCACTGTCCGCCGGTCGCCGTCGACCAGCCGTCCCGCCGCTGCTCCGGCCGAATTGATCGCCGGGGAAGCTTCCCTAGCAGGTCAGCTCACCCCCACGCCCCTCCTTGCCCTCTTTTCCCCTCTGTCGCGAGCCACCGCCGCACATCGCCGTCGGCCGCTCCAGCTCATCGTCGCCGGCCGCCGCTGCCGCGTCCCCGCCAACGAGAACACCCCCACTCGACTCGCCGCGTCGCCCCGAGCTTAATGCACCAGACCACGTCCCAAACCGAGTCTCCTAGCTTGTTTTTGCGCAACGCCGGCGAAGCGCCGCCATCGCCAGCCAGCGCCGCCGCTCGTCGCGCCGCCGCGGCCGACACCCCTCCCCTGGATCCAATCTCAGCCATCCAAACTCGATTCTACGGCCCAGATCGAGTCAAGCCTCGGGGTCAAAGTTGACCATACCGGTCAACTGAGTCAGCCGTAGCTGTTTTGCAAAAGAACCCCTGTCCTTTTTCGAAATTAACCCGCAGTCCTGTTTTATTCAAAAATAATTACAATTAGGTCCTGATTTTTACAGAAAACCCCCTGCCTTATTTAAAATTTGTACCCGAGGTCCTATTCTAGTTAATTTGCAAATAAACCCTCCTGTTTTTATATAAAATTATGTTTTAGCCCCTGAGTTTTTGCAAATAAGCCCCTGGAACTTTTAAAACTTTGCCAGCAAGCCCCTGAACCTTAGAAAAGACATAACTTCTTCGTTTTAGCTCCGATTTGAGTGATTTTCGCGCTCACGTGTTCGTAGCGAAGCGTAGATTAGTTTCTCAACCTTCTTTTGCTCTGTTGCTACTGTTTGGTGTACTGTTCTAATAGATTAATATTGTTTGCATGTACTGGCTTGTATGGATGCTTGTGTGTTGATGTATGAGTCCAGTCGGTGAGCCGTACGCGTTTGAGTTCGAGGGTTACGAGGAGCAGGACCAACAGGAGCAGCAGCAGCAGTTGGACGAAGGCAAGTACAGCACGGACAATCCTTGCTACCTAAACACCCCTTTACATTATTTACTGCATATGCATGTGTCTAAATTGTTCCTATTAAGGTTATTCCTAGCTTTGTTTATCCTATTCCTTGATTACCCTGGGTTATTGCATTTGGGTAGACCTTTGCTAAGCGCAGCTACTGTCACCAGTGTTAAACTGTTAATCTTGACTTAATGGTTCACTTCAATGTTAATGGTAAAACTTGCTTTTTAGCAACATGGAACAGGGAGCTAGGGCGTATGCTTCATGCTTGGCCCTAGTGTCTCTCCGTAACGACTGGTTCTTAAAGTGGCAACCCAGGAACCTGTCGCCACCGCTGGAACTATAATGGCTCTGGTCTTGGACAAGTAACATGTACGGCTCTAGCTTGACAGTATTTACCGACGGGCCTACGGCGTTATGGGAAGCATGGGTGAGAGTATGGTTTGATCCACCGAGGACGGAGTATCCGTTGGCTATGTCCCCGTGAGGCACAGTCCCGTGTTGGGAGCTTCCGTATGGCGGGGGTTCCACACGTTGCGCTATTTATTTTGTTGTTGTTATTCTTTACCGCGCTTGGACGCCATTGACCCCCTCGTGTTGCGACATGGGCATCAGTCAATCTCGGTGCCTTGGGTCATGCTGCCTAGGTTGTACCATAACGGCTACTGTTTCGTTAGGGTGTCTTGTGAAAAGCCTCGTAGCGTCCCTATGCAGTCACACCTCGGAAGTGTTGATGTGCGTGGTTGGGTGCAAAGTTCCTTTGAACTTTTACGCGACTGGTGGGTAAAGGGCGAAACCTCTGCAGAGTGTATAATCTATCATGATAGCCTTGCTCAGGGTCACGAGCGGCCTGGATCCTTTTTGATTAGAAGTTGATATTTATTATTGTTTAATGTTCACCTCTACTTCTTTAATTGGGAATTGCAACTGGGTTTCACTTAATTGTAGTAATTTTGGTTTATGTTAAAATGAAACAACTAAAATTGCTGATGCAGTACAGCCGTGTCAAGCCTTTCTTTTAAGCCTTCATTATCCGTGTTGTATTTGCTAAGTAAGACATTTACTTACACTTGCCATTCAACAAAATCCCGGATGGGTAACAGATGGATTAGATGGTACTGCTGTTGTTGAATTTCCTGAAGATCTACCATTCTACTAGCTGTGCTCAACCAGTCGGTGTCCCTGTGGTTTATGGTTATCGGCTTCGTCTTCGTCTTCGTTTAGAGAGAGTTAATAAAGAGTCTTCCGCTGTTTTATTTAGTTATTTGAGTCAAACTCTGATGTAAAACCATTATATTTCGAGCATATGTACTCTGTTTATCATATTTGTTATCTATATGTGTTCTGTGGACTTCCTGGGCACACATATAGAAGCATTCGGGTTTTTGTGTAAATCTGGGTGTGACATCTAGGTACCACACCCACACTAGACTACAACTACTTACTCCGCTAGCAGAAGCAAGCAATCCTGTCAATACCCCAGTGACAGTTCACCATAAGTATTGAGCATAAATGAAGAACCCGCCAAGGCAAAGACTTGAATCTAGAACTGGGAGAACTAGGATCACAACAACTATAGTCTAAACCAGAAATACTTACAACTAGACTAAAGTAGAAGCAAGATATAAATAACTCCGATTGACAAAGATAATTATATTGATCACTCAAAGTCTTACAGAAAGAAAAGGAAAAGATACAAGAGCTAATACCAGAGCTTCTGAAGACGACTCCAGAACCTCCGAGACACAGCTCGACTCAACTCTAACTCCCAACTAAACTATCCTAACTCTACTAGAGAGAAGTGGAAATGAGAGCTCTTTGGCTTGGTGTGTGTTTACAAGTGAGAAGATCCCTGCTTTTATAGTGGACATGAGGCGGTGGAGGAAGAGCACCGGCCAAGGAACCTTGAGGCGGTGCCCGGCTGGTTCGGCCAAATGGATCGATTCGGCCGAACCACCCAATTCGGCCGAACGGGCACGTGGCACCGCCTTGGTGCCTACAGCCCTGATCTCTCCCCTGGGTCGGTTGCTGAGGCGGTTGTGCATGTCTCCATGCTTCGGCCGAACCGTAGGCTTCGGCCGAATTGGGCCCGAGGCCCAGCTCCCTCCGATGCACCGTCATTGCCTCTGGTTGGCTCCACTTGACTGGGGTGTGTTTGTTGCCCCGGATCAATGACGTCATCGGCCCACGTGGCTTGCTTCGTTACCACTCTATCATCGTGAAGTTGGAGTTTGTGCATGAGGCCTCCGGTTGTGCTTTGTGTCGTGTATGGCTAAGGGGGTAACCGGCCGAACAGAGTCGTTCGGCCGAATCAGTCATTTCCGACCCCTATAGCACGTATTTCTCGTTGTTCTACCTGCACAGGTGAAACTCACCAAAACCCGTGGAACTTTATTAGAAGTAAACCTAAGTCCATGGAATGTCACATATATCCTCTTTTATTCCCGAGTATTGGTGGTCGAAAACGTGTCGTAACGACCGCCAACAGAGTGTAACATAAATAAACTAACCAATACAGTGGAAGACTAATAACTCTCAAACTAAGCGGAGCCGCAATCCACATGGACTCTTACTGGGAGAACACAACTCAGTAGTATGGTAGATCTTCTGGAAACTCAGCAGCAGACTCATGCACAGCCCAATCTGTTACCCATCCGGGATTTTGTTGAATAATAGCAAGTGTAAGTAAAACATTTACTTAACAAGTATAGCACGGGTGTATGAAGGCTCAAAGTATGGCTAGACACGACTGAACTACATTAGAACTTTTAGTTGGTTTGTTTTAACATTATCCAAGTTACTACAAGTGAATGAAACCCAGTTGCAACCCAATTAATGAAGTATAAGTGACATTAAGCATAAATAAACATCATTTTCTAATAAAAAAGGATCCAGGCTGCTCGTGACCCTGAGCAAGGCTATCATGATAGATTTATACTCTGCAGAGGTTTCGCCCTTTACCCACCAGTCGCATAAAAGCTCAAACATCAACACTTCTGAGGTGTGACTACATAGGGACGCTACGAGGTTTTTCACAAGACACCCTAACAAGACAGTGGCAACTAAGGTACAACAAGGTGGTGAGACTCTAGGCACCAAGATTGACTTACGCTTACGGAGTCACACCATAAGGGGCTCAATGGCATCCAGAGGGTAGGTAGCAAAACTAGGTACAACCTTAAAGGTACATCAGTTTAGACACATGCATGTATGAAATAATTTATTTCAAGTGGGTAGGTAGCAAGGATTGTACGTTCTATAACTTGCCTTCCTCAAAAGGCTGCTGCTGTTGCGAGTCCTGCTCCTGATAGTCCTCCTCGTACTCGAAGCACAACGCAAAAGGCTCACCGACTGGACACGAATCACCCACACAAGCATCCACACAAGCCAATACATGCAAACAAATAATATTCTATTAGAACAGTACACCAAACAATAGAAATAGTACAAAATAAGGTTTTAAAACTAATCTACACTTCACTACGAACACATGAAATCACTCTAATCGGAGCAAGAACGGAAAAGATATGGGGTTTCTAAGTTACAGGGACCTGCTGGCAAGTTTTTTAAAAGTTTCAGGGGCTTATTTGTGAAAAACTGAGGACCTAAGCATAATTATCCGTTAAAACCTGAGGGCCTATGCATAAAAACAACAGGACAGGACGGCGGGTTCTATTATTCCAAATCCTAGGGGATTTTTCGTAAAAGGAAGGACCTAATCGTAATTACTTTCTATAGGCAGTGGACGGCAGGTTGTGTTTGGGAAAGCTGAGGGGCTCTTTTGCAAATTGACTAGAGCTGACCGGTACGCTGTTGGTTTGACCCAGGAGCGGGGCGCGTTGCGGCCGTTGGATCTCGATCTATCGGCTCAGATTTGATCGGCGAGAGGGCTACCGGCGGCGGCGCAGGGACGCAGCGGCGCTGCGCGTGAGGTGGCGGCGCCTCACCGGATCTGAGCCAAGCTCGAGCTACGGAGCGCCATTTGCAGCGTGGTTTGGTCCTATGGCTTCAGGGCCAGATGACGAGTCTAATTAGGTGGCCCTCGAGAGACATTGCGTGGCGGAGGCAGCTGTCGATGGTGGACCGTGGAGGCAGAACTCCGGTGAGGGGGTCGGGTGCGTCAGGGGGCGCGAGAGCGAACAAAAAACGGCTCGGGGCGGAGCTCACCTTGGCGCGCAGCTACCCTGCGGTCCAATTGGCTGATGCGCGTCCACAGGAGCCGATCGACGGTGTGGTGGGAGCTCGGGGAGATGGCGGCGGCGTGAAGCGGGGAGGAGGCACTGGAGGGGGCCTGATGCTCAAGGCGAGGCGTGGTGGGGGTCTAGGGCTATGGTGCTAGGCTTTTATAGGGCCTAGGGGTCCCTCGGCGTGCAGGCTACGAGGATCGGGCGGCGACCGGCGGCGGATCTCTCCTTCCATGTGGGGAGAGACCTTCCGAGCATTGAGCAGCACCAAGAAAGGAAGGAATGGCGCGGGGATGTTTCGATGAAGCTTCATGGGTCCACGGGGCGCGGGGTGGGGCTCGAGTGCAGGCTAGGCGTGGCCGGGGGTGAGCTTTGGTGGCTCGGGCTCGGCGAGGGGAGGAAGGGGAGAATCTGACGGGCGGGGCCCGCACGGCAGCGAAAGAGGGGAGAGGGAAGGTGGTGTGTTGGCTTGCGCCGTTTGGGCCGAAGACTGAGCGAGCCGAGGCGATGGGGAGGGTGCTGGGCCAGCTCGTGGAGGAGAGAGGGAAGGGAATGCTGGACCGAGCGGGGGAAAGAGTAGAGGGGGTAAAAGCGAGCCGAGGGAGAAGACCAGGGAGCAAAAGTGAACTCAACAAGAAACAACTTTTCTAGGGCTCAAAACAAAGCTATTCAAATTTGAATTCAAATTAGATTTAAATTCTTATTTGAACTACTGGCAATACAAAACTTAATGCAGCAGCATGAATGCAACAAAAATGTTTCTACACCTTATATATGATTTTAATTTCTAGAAATTATTTATTTACCTTATATTAATTATGAGCATAAACAATAAAATTAAATTAATTACTAGAAATTTTTAAATGGGCAATTTAGGGTGTTACAAACCTACCCCCCTTATGATGAATCTCGTCCTCAAGATTTGGATGTGGATGCGAAGAGCTGTGGGTACTTGGCCTTGAGATCTTCTTCCCTTTCCCAAGTCGCCTCATCCTTTGAGTGACGGCTCCATTGTACCTTGCACATCCGGATGACCTTGTTTCTTGTCATTCTTTCAGATACCTCCAAAATCTTGACGGGATACTCCTCGTAGGTGAGGTCCTCTTGCAAGTTCAGCTCATCTATCAGGATCTTCTCATCGAGCACCCGCAAACATTTCTTAAGCTGAGACACATGGAACACATCGTGCACTCCTGCCAATTTCTCGGGTAGTTCTAACTGATATGCCACCTCGCCTTTCCGTTCAAGTACCTGGAATGGTCCAATGTAACGAGGTGCTAGCTTTCCCTTGACATTAAACCTCTTCACGCCTCTCATTGGTGACACCTTGAGGTACACAAAGTCTCCAACTTTGAAGCTGAGATCCCTCCGTCTGATATCAGCATAACTCTTCTGTCGGGACTGTGCCACCTTAAAATTCTACCTGATTACTTGCACTTGACGTTCTGCCTCTCTTAGTATCTCATGCCCAAAAACTTGGCTTTCTCCAATCTGATTCCAGAACAGTGGCGTCCTGCACTTTCTGCCATACAGGGCCTTGAAGGGTGCCATCTGCAGACTCTTCTGGTAGCTGATGTTGTACGAGAATTCCGCATAGGGCAAACTCTTGTCCCAACTAACACCATACTACAGAGCACATGCCCTCAACATGTCCTCCAAAATCTGATTGGTTTGCTCTGTCTGTCCATCTGTCTGCAGGTGCTAAGCTGACCTAAATTGCAGCATAGTGTCCATAGACTCATGTAGCTTCTGCCATAAGTGTGATGTGAACTGAGTATCACGATCAAACACTATCTGCTTTGGCACTCTATGCAAACACACAATCCACTCCGTATATAGCTCTGCTAATCTGGCGCCTGTGTAAGTGGTCTTCACTAGAAGAAAGTGTGCCACCTTGGTCAAGCGATCCACGATTACCCACATGGAGTCAAATCCTCTCTGAGTGCGAGGTAGACCGGTGATAAAGTCCATCACGACTTCCTCCCACTTCCATTCAGGTATCTTCAAGGGCTGGAGTAATCCGGCTGGCCTCTGATGTTCAGCCTTGACTCTCTGACATGTGTCACATAGAGCCACATATGTTGCCACATCACGCTTCAATCCGTACCACTAGAATCTCTCCTTGATATCTTGGTACATCTTCGTACTTCCCGGGTGGATCGAGTATGCCGAATCATGCGCTTCTCTTAGAATCGTGTCCTTGATCTACGCCATGTCGGGTACACATATCCTCTTCCCGTGCCACAAAGTTCCCTGTTCATCCACTCGAAAACCAGGGGCCTTTCCTAGGACAACATGCTCCACAATCTCCTTGATCTTGTCATCCTCAAGCTGACCTTTCCGGATTTCCTGTTCCAGAGTCGGTTCTACTACCATCTCTGTGATGCTAGCCACGAATCCCAGACTCATCCTCTCAAACTCCAGGCTGAGCTCTTCTGGCAGACAATGGCCGGTGATCTTGTTCACATAGCTCCACCTACTCAGAGCATCTGCCACCAAGTTAGCCTTCCCTGGGTGGTAGTGAATCTCCAGATCATAGTCCTTGATCAAATCCAACCACCGGCGTTGCCTCATATTCAGGTCCGACTGAGTGAAGACGTACTTGAGGCTCTTATGATCGGTGTAGATGTCACACTTGTGTCCAATCAAGTAGTGCCTCCAAATCTTCAAAGCATGTACTATAGCTGCCAACTCCAGATCATGCGTCAGGTAGTTCTGCTCATGCTTCCTCAACTGCCTTGATGCATATGCCACGACTCTCCCATCCTGCATGAGCACACACCCCAGTCCTAGACGGGATGCATCGCAGTAGATGGAGAAGCTCTTGGCTATGTTGGGCAGAATCAGCACAGGTGCCCTTGTCAACCTCTTCTTCAACTCCTCGAAGCTGGTTTGGCACTCCTCTATCTAAACGAACTTAGCATTTTTCTCCAATAACGCCATCAGGGGTTTAGCAATCTTCGAGAATCCTTCGATGAACCTTCGATAATATCCGGCCATACCAAGGAAACTCCTGATCTCGCTCACATCCCGAGGCGGGTTCCAGCTTAACACATCGCTAACCTTCTTCGGGTCGACTGCCAACCCACCATTGGACAGCACGTGTCCCAAGAATGCTACTTCCTTCAACCAGAACTCGCACTTGCTCAACTTGGCATATAGCTGATGTTCCCGGAGTCTCTGCATCACCGATATCAAGTGATCCTCATGATCTTCTTCATTCTTGGAGAATATCAGAATGTCATCAATGAACACCACCACAAACTTTTCGAGGTAGTCCATGAACACACAGTTCATTAGGTACATGAAGTATGCAGGAGCGTTGGTCAGTCCAAAGGACATGACTGTGAACTCATACAATCCGTACCGAGTGGGGAAGGCCGTCTTGGGTATGTCCGATGACCGGATCCTCATCTGGTGATAGCCCGATCGAAGATCTATCTTGGAGAACACACAAGCTCCCTTCAGCTGATCAAACAGATCATCAATCCTTGGCAGTGGATACTTGTTCTTGATGGTCACTTCGTTGAGGGCTCGATAGTCCATCTGTGTCCCATCTTTCTTGTCCACGAACAACATTGGTGCTCCCCATGGTGATGAACTAGGACGAATATACCCCTTGGCTAGCAAGGAGCTCAGTTCCTACTTGAGCTTTTCTAGTTCCTTTACTCCCATTCTATATGGTCTTTTAGCTATAGGTGCAGTGCCAGGTTTAATTTCAATAACGAATTCAACTTCGCGATCCGGGGGCATACCTGGCAATTCATCTGGGAACACATCCGAGAACTCGCTCACCACTATGATGTCCTCCGGAGCTGCACCTTCAGCTTGCTTGACTTGATTATGCTCTGAGGGATTGGCTGTCTAGTACTCTACCTTATCTCCGGACCTTGTTGTCAGCTGTACCGCTCTCTTGGCGCACTAGATCACTGCGTTATATCTGGCTAACCAGCTCATTCCCAAGATTAAGTCAAACCCAATGGATTCCGGGACTATTGGGCATGCTTCGAAATCTACCCTCCCTATTGTGATGGTAATATGGGGACGGCGTAAAGTGGCTCGTTGTTCCCCTCCTGGTGAGCTAACTAGCATAGCACTCTTCATGGGCAGCAGGGCTACTAAGTTCATTTTCACAAAAATAGCGGATATGAAAGCATGTGAAACTCCAAAATCGAACAAAAATAGTCGCAGGAGTGGAGTTGACAGGGAACGTACCCACGACCACGTCAGTAGCTCCCTCAACAGTCTCTGCACCCATGTGGTTGAGCTTGCCACTAGCAGGGTTCTGCTGATCTCAGCCTGCCTGCGCCTGCTGCTGTCCAGCCTGCTGGTTGGTGTTCTGGGCCTTCTTGGGGCAGACATTGGCAAAGTGCCCCTGCTCTTCGCAGTGATAACACAACCTAGGCCCCACTGGTGTGTTGTTGACGGGGTTGGGGCGTTGAACAGGACCTTGCTGCACCTGGTTGCGTTGAACTGGAGCATTCTGCAGGAGTTGTTGTTGTGGCGCCTAGGGGTACTGGGGACGCTGCTGGTGTTGGCCACGGTTGAGCAAACTGGGCTGACCGTGAAAGCGCTGCTGGTTCCCCATCTGCTGATTCCCCTGTGGAGGAACGAAATGGGGGCGATTGCTGCTCCCGGTCTGCTGGCCTTGGAACTTCCTCTTCTTCTCCTCGATATCACGGTGCTTGTGTTCCAGCATCAAAGCGTCATCCACCAGTTCCTGAAAGTTGGGGAACTTGGTGCACATCAGCTGGTACTACAGTGCATCTAGCAATCCATCATGGAACCGGGTCTGCTTCTTCTTGTCGGTGGCCACGTCCTCTGGAGCGTAACGGGCTAGCTCGATGAACTTGTCACGGTAAGCAGTGACACTCATCCCTTCCTGCTTCAGTGCTAGGAATTCCTTCTTCTTCAGGGTCATCAGGGCCTCCGGCACATGGTGGGAGCGGAAGCTGTTACGGAACTCCTGCCAGGTAATCTGAGTACGATCAGGGTGAGCGTACTGGTATGAATCCCTCAAGTCCAATGCTGGTCCTTGGAGCTGTCCTCCTGCGTACAACACCTTCTCCTAGTCGTTGCACTGCGCGATGTCGAGCTGTCTCTCCACCGCCCTGAGCCAGTCATCCGCCTATAGGGGGTCACTGGCCTTGCTGAAGGTGGGAGGACGTCCCTTCAGAAATTCACCCCTCTTGTCCCGGGCGGCATGTTGGGCTGGTGCGGTGGATTCTGCTGGTTCTGCTGCATCAATGCCATGGTCTGGGCCATCTACTGCATCAGTTGGGTCTGCGTGAGCATCATCTGCTCAATGGTGGGAGGTGGTGGTGGCAATGGTCCTCCGCTGGCACCCACGTTGCTCCTCGTGTTCACCATCTGTCATCAATAAATAAGTCTCATAAAAACTCCATTGGATATAACCGAGTGACTCCAGTGGACAACTAACTTGTTAGGATAGAGGACTTTTAGATGGTGGTAGACTCGCGTCTACGCCCACCACAATAATTACAAAAATCTAAATCAAGCATAAGCATAATGACAACCATATCAAGCACCTAAGGACATGATTCACACAAGACTTGACAACACAAGTTTTTAAAAGTGTAACTAGTTGATTCATATCACATAATCATGGTGGTCTCCTAAGGTTTAATCAATATTTCTAGCTAGGCTGTGATCCTACAGTCAGCACGGCTCTGATGCCAATCTATCACACCCGGATTTACACAGAAACCTGAATCCGGCCATATGTGTGTCCAGGAAGTCATAGTACACATATAGCAAACAAATATGATAAACAGAGAACATATGCTTGAATAAATACTTGAATAAATAGAGTTTTACATCAGAGTGCAACATAAATAAACTAACCAATACGGCGGAAGACATAACTCTCAAACTAAGCGGAGCCGCAATCCACAGGGACTCTGACTGGGAGAACGCAACTCAGTAGTACGGTAGATCTTCTGGAAACTCAGCAGCAGACTCATGCACAGCCCAATCTGTTACCCATCCGGGATTTTGTTGAATAATATCAAGTATAAGTAAAACATTTAGTTAGCAAGTATAGCACGGGTGTATGAAGGCTCAAAGTAAGGCTAGACACGGCTGAACTGCATTAGAACTTTTAGTTGGTTCGTTTTAACATTATCCAAGTTACTACAAGTGAATGAAACCCAGTTGCAACCCAATTAATGAAGTATAAGTGACATTAAGCATAAATAAACATCATCTTCTAATAAAAAGGATCCAGACCGCTCATGACCCTGAGCAAGGCTATCATGATAGATTTACACTCTGCAGAGGTTTCACCCTTTACCCACCAGTCGCGTAAAACCTCAAAAGAATTTTGCACCAAACCACGCACATCAACACTTCCGAGGTGTTACTGCATAGGGACGCTACGAGGTTTTCACAAGACAGTGGCCGCTAAGGTACAACAAGGTGGTGAGACTCTAGGCACCGAGATTGACTTACACTTACGGAGTCACACCATAAGGGGGTCAATGGCATCCAGAGCGCGGGCATCGCACCCAACAATGCGCAACGTGCAGAGTTCCCCATAGCAGGGACTCCCAACACGGGACTGGGTCTAACAAGACCTAGCTGACGGGGCTACCATCCTCGGTGGAATCAAGAAACACCCCGCGCCTTGCTTCCCATAACGCTGTCGGCCCCATCGGTAACCACTGGCAAGCTAGAGACGTACAAGCTACTTAACCAAGACCAGAGCCATAATAGTTCTAGTGGTGGCGACAGGCTCCTGGGTCGCCGCTTTAAGAACCGGACCTTATGGAGGGACACTAGAACAAAGCACAAAGCACATGCTCTAGTCCCCTAAACCAAGTTGCTAAAAATCAAGTTTTATCATTAATGTTGAAGTGAACCATTAAGTCAAAATTAACAGTTAAACAATGGTGATAGTAGCTACGCATAGCAAAGATCTACCCATATGCATAAACCCAAGGTAATCAAAGGACAGGATAATCAAAACTAGGTACAACCTTAAAGGTACATCAGTTTAGACACATGCATGTATGAAATAATTTATTACAAGTGGGTAGGTAGCAAGGATTGTCCGTCCTATAACTTGTCTTCCTCAAAAGGTGGCTGCTGCTCCTGCGAGTCCTGCTCCTGATAGTGCTCCTCGTACTCGAAGCCCAACGCAAAAGGCTCACCGAGTGGACACGAATCACCACACAAGCATCCACACAAGCCAATACATGCAAACAAATAATATTCTATTAGAAAAGTATACCAAATAGTAGAAACAATACAAAAGAAGGTTTTAAAACTAATCTACACTTCACTACGAACACATGAGCGCAAAAATCACTCTAATCGGAGCTAGAACGGAAAAGATATGGGGTTTCTAAGTTACAGGGACCTATTGGCAAGTTTTTTAAAAGTTACAAGGGCTTATTTGCAAAAAACCGAGGACCTAAACATAATTATGCGTTAAAACCTGAGGGCCTATGCGTAAAAACAATAGGACAGGACAGCGGGTTCTATTATTCCAAATCCCAGGGGAGTTTTCGTAAAAGAAAGGACCTAATCGTAATTACTTTCTATAGGCAGTGGATGGCGGGTTGTTTTTGGGAAAGCCGAGGGGCTCTTTTGCAAATTGACCAGAGCTGACCGGTACACGGTCGGTTTGACCCAGGGGCGGGGTGCGTTGCGGCCGTTGGATCTCGATCTATCGGCTCAAATTGGATCGGGGAGAGGGCTACCGGCGGCGGCGGAGGGACGCGGCAGCGCTGCGCGTGAGGTGGCGGCGCCTCACCGGAGCTGAGCCAAGCTCGAGCTACGGAGCGCCATTTGCAGCGCGGTTTGGTCCTACGGCTTCAGGGCCAGATGGCGAGTATAATTAGGTGGCCCTCGATAGGGATTGTGTGGCGGAGGCGGCTGTCGAAGGTGGACCGCGGAGGTGGAACTCTGGTGAGGGGGTCGGGTGCGTCAGGGGGCGAGAGAGTGAACAGAAAACGGCTCGGGGCAGAGGTCACCTTGGCGTGAAGCTATCCCTGCGGTCCAATTGGCCGATGCGCGTCCACAAGAGCTGATCGACGGCATGGTGGTGAGCTCGAGGAGATGGCGGCGGCATGAAGCGGGGAGGAGGCGCTGGAGGGGACCTGATGCTCAAGGCGAGGCGTGGTGGGGGTCTAGGGCTGTGGTGCTCGGCTTTTATAGGGCCTAGGGGTCCCTCGGCGTGCGGGCCACGAGGATCAGGCGGCGGCCGGCGGCGGATCTCTCCTTCCATGTGGGGAGAGACCTTTCGAGCGGGGAGCAACGCCAAGAAAGGAAGGAATGGCGCGGGGATGTTTCGAGGAAGCTTCGTGGGTCCATGGGGCGCGGGTGGGGCTCGGGTGCAGGCTAGGCGCAGCCGAGGGTGAGCTCGGGTGGCTCGGGCTCGGCGAGGCGAGGAAGGGGGAGAATCTGACGGGCGGGGCCCGCAGGGCAGCGAGAGAGGGGACGGGGAAGGCGGTGTGTTGGCTTGGGCCGTTTGGGCCAGAGAGTGAGCGTGCGAGCGGGCCGAGGCGATGGGGAGGGTGCTGGGCCGGCTCGTGGAGGAGAGAGGGAAGGGAATGTTGGGCCGAGCGGGGGAAAGAGTAGAGGGGGTGAAAGCGAGCCGAGGGAGAAGACCAGGGAGCAAAAGTGAACTCGACAAGAAACAAGTTTTCTAGGGCTCAAAACAAAGCTATTCAAATTCGAATTCAAATTAGATTTAAATTCTTATTTGAACTACTGGCAATACAAAACTTAATGCAGCAGCATTAATACAACAAAAATGTTTCTACACCTTATATTCGATTTTAATTTCTAGAAATTATTTATTTACCCTATATTAATTATGAGCATAAACAATAAAATTAAATTAATTACTAGAAATTTTTAAATGGGTAATTTAGGGTGTTACACAGATTCAGAGGACGATGAGGGTGAGGCAATTGACTCGGTTGCCGCATCAGCGGAATTCCATAGCTTGGTTCTTGTGCAGCGTACATTGAGTACGCAGGTGCAACGTGAGGACGCGGAGAAGATCCGACATAAGAATTTATTCCACATGTTTCTCGTCATTCGCACACCATAATTGATAGTGGGAGTTGCAACAACTTGGTGAGTTCAGATTTGGTAAAGAAGCTTAACTTGCCAACACATCTCATTTCAAATCCCTACCACTTAGAATGGTTGAACAGTAGTGGTCAAGCTAAGGTAACAAGATCGGCACGTATACAATTTTCTGTTGGTTCTTATCATGATTATGCTGATTTTGATGTTCTCCTGATGCAAGCTTCATCTCTTTTGTTGGGTAGACCATGGAAATTTGATAATGATGCTGCACACCATGGTAGAACTAATACATACACTTTCATGCATAAGAACAAGAAAATTACTTTGCTTCCTTTATCGCCTGCTGATATTAGGAAACATTTTAGAGAGCTTGCTAAAAAGATAGAGCTAACTCTGCTAGTGTTGCATCTTCTGATGATAAACTAAAAGGGATTAAATTAAAAGGATGTGCTTTTATTGCTACTACATCTGCTACTGCTGCTTTATGTGATAATCCTGATGCTCCATGTTATACAATGCTTGGTCGAGATCGAAATCTTTGTCTTGCTACAAATTATTTTATGTCTCATACTTTGCAGTCCCGTGCCGCTAACCTTTTGCTGAAGTTTGATGATGCGATGAAGTCGAGGACGACTCCAATTCAAGAAGGGGAGGATGATGAGGACATCACCACGTTGCACATACACGAGCCGGACTCGTCTCCAAGTTACAAGTCATCGCCATGTCGGACATCATCTTCGGTTCGGTTTCAGCCGACATGTCTGCGCTTCAACTATAATTTCTCCTTCATACGACGTCCAAACAAGGCGTTCTTGGATGCGTTGGAATCGTGACGACGATACGCTTCTTTTGGTTCTAGTCCTAGCTCCAGAAGATTCGTGGATCATACTGTGTGACCACGAAAAGTTGTTGTGTCACCTATTTTGGGCCTTTTCAGGCTTTGTATCGTGTCGGGCCTCTCGGCCCATGTTGTGGATGCCCCCCTGGCGCGCCCTCAACCCTAGCTCGACCCTAGACTATTAAATTCAGTATTCGACATCGTTTAGACACGGGTTTTGCTTAGATTAATCTGTCGAGAACGGTTTCGCCGTTATCGGTTTGTAGAACCCCAACTTTTGATCTTAATCATACATCTGCAGTTTCACTTCATATTGAGAGCTGCTTCTTTTGAGTTCTTGCTTGTGTTCTTCGTTTCGCAGGCAGGGATTAGCCTTCTTGGCGAGGTCAATCAGGTTGTGACACGGTTGATAACCAGAGGAGTCGTGGTGGTAAGATTGCAGGGTTCGAGTTGCTGACTTGAAGTCGGATCGGTGTGTTGCGTTCCGCCCCAAACGAGTTATCCATCGCCTGACGGAAGATCAGGAACCCTAGTCCCGATTACCCGGGGCACCTATATGGCGCACGGAAGCCAGTTAAGCAAGCTGGCTTCCGGTCCATTAGGTCCATCCCTGTCTTCTTCCTCCTCTCGCCCCCTCCTCCGCGGCGGCCGCCCCTGCCGCCGCCGCCCCGGCCAGCGGCTTGCGCGCTGCCGCGCCGCCCGCCCACCATCCGCCCTCGCCGCTTCTCCCCGCTCTTCCTAACCCGGTGGCCCTCGCCCACCGCCCACCGACCGGCGGCGCT
This sequence comes from Echinochloa phyllopogon, assembly GCA_033239725.1. Classification (NCBI taxonomy): domain Eukaryota; kingdom Viridiplantae; phylum Streptophyta; class Magnoliopsida; order Poales; family Poaceae; genus Echinochloa; species Echinochloa phyllopogon. The sequence continues at coordinate 28,705,600 of BTCW01000014.1, read as the reverse complement.
CCCACGCCGCCTCATCTCCGTCACTGCCGCCGGTCCTCCGCCACCCCCAACCACCTTTCTTCTCTAAGGCCGGTGGCCATTGGAGCCCCCCACCCCGGCAACCCCGAGGCCCTAACCCTAATCGCCGCCGCCGGCCTCGCCCACCGCCCGCGGCTGGCGGCGCCGCCGAGCTACCTCGCCCGGCGCCCGCCCCTTCGTCGTCGACGCCCGCCGAGGAAGAAGATGGAGATCGTGCGGCCCACATTGGCCGCACGAATCTCAAACATTGGAAGCTAGGTAGGCCAAAAAACTTCCGGAAGCCATAAAGGATCCAGGGCTCCTATGTTGTTTCTATACGCCAGTTATCTAATATGGTTTAGAGGCCCATCAGAGCCAAACAAGAGAGCTACACCACCCCCCGCATGAAAATAAGAAAAGGACTTCATGCCCCACTGCACACATTTTTTGTTTTGGTTCTGTTAAATCGAACGTTCGGTGCGAAAGTACCTTTGTGCTTTTTTTTCATTTCTTCATTTTTTTCAATTATCCACTAGCTAAGTATGTACCTATACGAGGTATGATGTTGCAGTCAACATTACAAAAAACAACTTTTCAACATTCCGATTATACCATTTTTAATATTTTTCATGTAGAAATTAAATTGATATGCTTAAAGTGTTGAACTAATGCCGTTAACGTTTTCATATACTAGGTTCAATATTTTCTCGGATAAACTAGATCAACAATTTGTGTGGAAATGTTGAAGCAATAAGTCCAAGATGTTGAGATAGTTATTCGAAATGTTGAAATAACATATTGAAAATATTGATTCTAAAAGATACATATATAAAATATAATTATGTTTATATTGGATCTTAGTTTGCTGCATTAATTTCAAATAACATGGTGGTTCGAACAGATTTAAAAAAGATTAATGGTTTATGAGAAAATCGTATTTAAAGTTTGAAACTAAAAAAGAATCTCATTACGTATGTCTGTCTGCCTGCTTCCACCAGCTTGCTGCGAACCGCTCCGTACTACGATCCCGCCATTGCATGAATCTCCAATGGTGAAAACCACGATAAGAAAAAAGTTTTGCCGTCTCTGAACGTCGCAATTGGTGACCCACGCCGCGCCTACCCGCGTGCTAGCCCAGTACGGCTGATGGCCCAAGCGCCACAGAGCCCAGCCCACTGCAGCTTCGTTAACACGCGTGAGCACGAGGGTGGTAGTACGCGCGGAGGAACATGATTCGGAGTACCAGTGACTAACGACGGACCAAAAGCAAATACCGCGGAATCGGTCCCTATTTTAGTAACAGGAGAGATAGGAAAATATAATTAGGAAAATAGATTTAATTAAATTTAGAGTAGTCTGATTTCTTAGGCCTTGTTTAGATCCCAAATTTCACCCTCAAATTCCACTATGCAAAAAGAAGATTCCCATCACATCAAAATGTCGGGACATGCATGGAGTACTAAATGTAGATGAAATCAAAAACTAATTGCACAGTTTTGTTGTACTTTGCGAGACGAACATTTTGAGCCTAATTAATCAATGTTTAGACAATTATTCACAAATACAAACGACGCTACAGTGACGCTACAGTGTCAAAGTCCTAACTTTGCACCGCCAAAGTTGGGAACTAAACAAGGCCTTAGTGGACAGAGGAGCACGGTCTTCGACTCGTCATCGCTGTACCCTTTCGCCTATCGTCGAGATTAAAAATTACGGAGTACATCGTTCCACGGGCGCCGCGCATTTCGCCTGTCGCCCGCAGCCCCCCGCACGCAGCACGTGGTCCCGCCAGATCTACGCGCATTCGTGGCCAAGCCGCATTGACGGGACACGTCGTATTCCTGATCCTCTGTGCCGCCCACGGGCAGGCGCCCAGCGGCGGAGGGGGACCCGTTCCGCGCAGAGCCACGGCACACGGAAAGAAAGGGCCCGCGCGCGCTTGGGTTGCCCAGGTCCAGGTCCTGGTCCGCCTCTCGAGTCACCAGTCTTGAAGCACCCGCGGCGCCTGACGGGCAAACAAACGCTCACCAATCCGCCGGCCGCTGACCGGCACACGTACCACATGGAATCGGTCGTCTGAAGCTTCCTTTCGTTTCAAGTTGGGGCGTCGCCTTCAAATCTACCTTTCGCTCACCTAATAATGCCCATTGCTGAAGCAAAGGAATCCGCCGTGTGCACGCGCCCAGGGCTGTGGGTGGCAGTGTCCTAACCGGCTACGATTACCTGAATTTGCCTACGATCAACATCAATGAACATTCTACTTCAGGTTCCGTCACCACCATTTACAATTTTTTGAAGTACGTCTAACCTCATTGCTCTAAATATTTACACCAAGTTAGGCTGCAAGAAAAGAACTACCTTCAAGAAGTTAATATTAAATATTCCATCCGGTTTCATATTAGAAGTCGTTTTGGACAAGATTGACTCAAACATTGGGAATATAAATCATGAATAACGTTTAAGTCGTTGAGTTTGGAAATGTGAAAATTATATAAATATATTTGTCTTGAAAATTACTTTCATAAAAATATACATATATGACTTTTTAAAAAATATTTTTATAGAAAAGAGAAGTTAAAGTTGTGTTTTCGTGACCGTATCGCTATCCTAAACGACTTCTAATAGTGAACCGGAGGGAGTACTGTGTATTATTTTATTAGAACTGCTCTTCGTAAGCTTTTGGCTGACGAATCGAATTAGGGAAATTAGATGATTGAAAACTAGCAAAGCTGCAATAAAATTCGTGGCTCTTAAACTTGTACTAGTCCGCAAGGTTGACTACTCTAGTCATAAATTATTGTACATTTTTTTGCGGGTAAATTATTGTACATTTAAAAGGTGTGCATTTGAAAAGTTTGTTCTATTGAATTGTGACATGGATGTTGTTGATACTACTTCAGTTGGTCATCCAAGGTGATACGATGAATAGATAGTCATCTTGGAAAGTTACTACGGTAAACGTTTTCAACACTACAACCAAATCTTTATCTTTACCTAGTACTAGCAAATATGTCCCCAAGATACGCGCGTGCTACCTTTATTATAGGGGTTATTTTAGAATATTTACTTAGTGGTACATGGTGTCGGTAAAAAATTCCATGGTAAGAAAAGTAATGCCAAAACGGCAGAAACTCTATAGAAATATCATTTTTTGTTGTTTGTGAAAACTTTTCACGTCTTTTCTACCGTTAGACCTGACATGTGAGTCTTTTGTGAGAAGTGGGTAGGAGTTATTTAGGTGACAATTGTTTTTAATAGAACTGGATCTTTATATATAGTATAGATATAGAATAAAGCAAAAATTGATTCAATAATACGTCATAATTTTATAAAAACAGTTAATATTTATGGGAATCAATACAGTTGTTTGATATATTTTTATTTAAAAAAACTAATAATATTTCATCTAATCAATCCATAGTATATCATCTCCTCTCACCATCCCACACCACCACACACATCCCCATCTTCTCAAGTCGCGTACATCCCCATTGTTAACCCGCACATCCCCTTTATCTTCATTAATTTATTGATTGAATGCACATGGTGATTACAACGTTTATACTAAGGGAAGAGATGTACGTGTACATGTCATTCAGAAGGTTGTGCGTCTTCCAAACAAGCGTCTTGCTAATGGATCATTAACTCCAGTGTAATTCTAACCGTTAATGATCGATGTATATATGAATTAAGCAGCTGATGGTGCATATCTCAAATTACTGGTGAAAATAAGCTAAAGTGCAATATAGCATTATTTAGTTTATTCATTACAAAATCCTTCAATGATGCGCAACTACTACCTCTATTCAGGGGCTGAGCCTCGTGGAGACTAATCTGGCTTTTGCCGATAACAAATTTCCATGTCCTGCGTATAATAGCCTACTCACCCTTCAGTCCAATAGCTAATCACAAGTTTCCCGTCTCTATCTAGAAGATGCATCACCCCTGGCTGGGTCAGAAAGCAGGGGTTAGGAGGAGTCGAGGAGATATGTTCTTTTCAAGATCGGTTGTTGTTTTTCCTCTTTTTTTTTTATAACAAGATCGGTTGTTGTTGGTATTGGCAGGTCCTGCAGGCAAACTAGGTGACGCCGCAAGCTGGCTGCGAGGCGTTGCACTAGCATACTGGTCACATGTATCCATTCATTCAGTGATGCCATAATCAAATACACCACTGTGCATTTAAGTTAATTCCAGTGAGATTTATGTTTTTAAGATGGTCATGTCAGTAAAAAGAAAATAAAAGTATATTTGAAACTATCTTTGTAATGTGATAATTTTATCTTGTCGTTTCATAGACAACTTGTAAAATTTAATTTCATGACTCATCCTATACTTGGTAAGTGTCCCAAGAGAGTTTCATCACTCTTTCCCTATATCTTCGTAATTAACATGATATATCATCATGATTGCTGATGTGTCACATCATTTAATGTGCATAAAATTATCATAAAACTCACACGCGGAATAGCCTAAGGGTAGTTCCAACCCATAGTATCTATTGGTAGCATCTATACTCCTATGTTAGCAAGATATTATCTTATACACTATATTTCTCAACCCATAATTCCTTAGTATGGATTCTTAATAAATTTATTATCTTTTCTCAATACCAATCATACTTATTCTTTACTTATCATGATGCATTATTCTCTCTCAATGCAAACTTTAACAGTGTCATGTGCATATGTTCTTATATTAAAACTGGGTCTTGCATGAGACCTAGTTTTTTTTCTTTCCTTTATCTTTCTTATTTAATATAGTACTACCTAAGCAAATGGTTCTACGTGACAGCTTAATTAGTACTATGAAAATAATAGGGTTGGGACAGTCCTAATGGCTTAACCCTCTTGAAATGCTCTACTTTATTCCGACATTTTATTAGCGCTATGTTTGCATTTGACTAAGCAAAGCTTTACATGCGAGGGAAATTTGTCTGCAAGACACCATGAAAGCATGGTTTTGTGCTGTACACATCGTGATAGTTGATTTGGTCTCCAACACATCACAAGAACATGGTTTGGTTCGTGACACACCGCACCAAATAAACTAACTATTTTAGATTGAAAGCGCAGTTAAAAATACCATTCTACCCTCGTGCCTACATGTCATCTTCGGCTTATACTCTGCTCCGGTCCTGCCCACGCGAGGACAAATTAATACTCCCTCTGTTTCAAAATGTAGGTCGTTTGACTTTTTTAGCCCCAAGTTTGACCACTCATCTTATTCAAAAAATTTGTGAAAATATAGTCAGATTTAAGACATTTATGAAGATTTTATATTAATAAAGTAAACCACCACAAAAAATATAATAATTTGCACGAAAATTTGAATAAGACGAGTGGTCAAACTTGAGGTCAAAAAAGTCAAACGACCTACATTTTGAAACGGAGGGAGTACCGTGTTTCTTTGTTCCCTCGATAATATTTTTCCTAGAAAATCTTGCATGCATGAAGTATTAAATAAAATCTATTTACAAAACCTTTTTTAAGGATAAGTGTAACTTTGCGCGACGAATTAATGAGCCTAATTAACCTATAATTTACTATAGTAATGCTACAGTAATCGTCCTCTAATCATACGGTCAAAGGCCTCATTAGATAGGTCTCGCGAATTAACCCGGAGTTCTGTACATAGTTTTGTAAACTAATTTTATTTAATATCCTTAATTAATGGTCAAACGTGTGTAAAAAAATTTTCATCAAAAAGAAATACGGCCTAAGCAAGCTCCACTGCTCGATTTTCTCAAAAAATAAAGCTCCACTGCTCGATGAACGTATATGCATGGCAAGCAAATACGTTTATGCATACTCGTTCATATATTCAAAGAGCATGTTGTACGGTAAATGAGATATGAAGTATCATACTACTACAAATAAAGCATGTATCGACGGTTTCAAAGTATCATTACCGTCGAAATAGCAACCGTCGGTACCAAAACGGCGGTACAAATAGGCTTTTCTACTGGCAGAACACTTCCCGACGGTACTAATCTTTTATCAGCATTAGTTTCTACAACGACCCGACATTAGAAATGGAGTTCTACTATCGCACAATTCACCGACTGTACAACCATTTCAATGACCGATGGTAAAAATGGACACCAAACAGGAAACCCCCCGGCCCGGCACCGGGGTGGGGGGAGGGGGGGTCTACGGTGGAACAAATATGTTATATAAGAGGCAAGTAAGTAAATCCGTGAATATTGCTTATAGTGTAGCCGGTACATAAAAAAGGGTACGCTCAACCGTCAAAGAACGAGCAATAATTACAAAACATCGCGATAGAAGGACCCCTCTACCATACTGATCAAGCTTATTTAGGAACCTTTGGTTCAAACCAACTGAAAAAAGGAATTCGGTTGTACGTTTTCTCTTTCACATACACCACCTGCTAGCTAGCCTGTGATCTTGATTTCTTTTTGAAACAGAATTTACGTGACACTGACAAATCCAACATAAAGTGCCTCCATGCAGTGCATCCTGCAAGATGAATTGAAGGCCAGGGGCACATTACTGAGCTATCTGTGGCATACGTAAACCATTGCAGATGCAGATTGAAACACAACATGATAGACAAGGTAAGGAGAGCAACTATGAAGTACAGATAGATTACCTTTAGACCAGACATTACAGTTATTTATATCTTGTCCATAACACATAGACATTGGTTTGCCAAGTGCTTTTTGTGTCGATCAGAACGATGAGCCAGGACAACCTCAATACTAGCACGCCATCATGCCACAAAATACATCTCCACAAGTGCGTATGTATGTATGTATGATCTGCAAAAACATATATATAGTCACGCAAACATCTTAAACAACAAGAACAAGAACAACAACATACCTACATCCCAAATTGCCAATCGAGCTACAGAGAAAATAAGGCAGACATGTGAATTAATGTATGTACAAGGAAGTTATAACCGACGCTAACATTATCACCGTTAGCGTGTTATTAGCAATGACGGTATATCTCAGGTTATATACCATCGGCTGCTACTAATATGCGTCACAATAGTTTTTACCGTCGGTGGGTAGACAAGAAACGATAGCGTAAGGCTTCCATTGCCGACGGTTATATGTTGCGTTAAAGGTTTCGTCGGATTATATTGTTTACCCGACGGTATATAGGATTTATACCCTCGTTTTGTTAGCGTCAACGGCAAATGAATTTTGAAACCGTCGGTACATGCTTTATCTGTAGTAGTATCACTAGCCAAGAGTGGTGTGACACCCAACATGTGTAACTATGCATGGCGTCGTATAGTAGTACGTGATGCTCCAACTCCAAAATACATATTCACAACGTTGCGCCGCGGTCTGATCTACGGGTATGCCTCTAGTTTTAGTTGTCCCTACATTTCATCGAGTATATAGGCTCCACAGCATATAATGTGAGACCAGATATAATACAAAGGCATATGCTGTCCTCCGACACGTGAACCAACAAAATAATCTGAGTAAACAACTTGATCTTTATCAATGTGGTCAAACGACTTGATTTTAATCGTTGCGGCTCAGTTTAACCAAACTACGACACAACAATTTAACCAAACTCATTTTTTTACCCGCAAAAAAAAACTCATGGTGGCCGCCGGCATGTGGCGTGGCTTGCATGCGGTATTTGCATGGAGGAGCACCGAGGCCACCTGCGGCCGGTGCAGGAGCGTCGGCGGGAACGAAGTACTCCCTCCTCCGTCCCACGACATAAGACATTTAAATACAAAAATAGCAGAACTGCTAAAAGATGTCTATACCCTTCATTTTACACTACCCACCAACTCTCCACCCACTCCACCAACCCATTTAGTTTTGTCCTATCCCTAAAAATACTTACATTTTGACATAAAATTTGAATACTACGAATGCTTACGTATTGATACGGAGGGAGTAATTAACACCAGATGTAAGAGAGGAGAAGAATGACATATGGGCCCAAGGGCAAAATAGCCTTTGCACATATCTTCTGAGCCAAAAATAAGTTGTTTATTCAGTGTGGTGTGCTACAGACCAAACCTTATTTTCATAGTGTGATAGAGACTAAATCGATTTTTGAAATATGTACAGCACAAAACCATACTTTCACGGTGTGCCATGGCCAAATTTCCCAGCATGTGAATACTCATGGCTGCCTTTTTCTTTCTTTTTTCTTCAAAATAATATACTCCAAGGGAAGAGTTTTTTCGTGCACCTTGCATAAAAAAATGAAGAATTTGCATCCCGAATGAATGACTGTTCTAGAAACAACGGTCAAGGATTCAAGGTGATACATCAAAGACCACGAGAAATGAAAGGTGACCCCGGCCTGCCTGCACTTGGCGAAAGGAAGTAGCGGGATCTTGTGCCTGTTCATAAAAAAAAACTAAACATAATGGATGATGGACGGACGGTCGGTGAGTCGATTCGCTGGGCTGCGGCGGGATCATACATCGCTCTCCCAACGGAAGGATCACATGTACTCCAGCGTAATCCGGAGTAGGCGGCAGCGTATTCCAGAGCTCCGGGCGTCCGAACTGTGTACAGCTAATACCACCACGCTTCCCCACGCAAATACGGTGCAACCCCCGGAAAGAGACGAAATAATAAGAAACGCACAAAAACGCTTTGCCCGCCTCTGCCTGGGATGCTCCCAACTGTAGCTACACGGCAAGCAAAGCAAGCGGGGCGCGCTGCCGCCGCCAACCGCGCCACGCAGGTTCGGTGCCACCACCCGCCCGCTGCGTTGCCAGTCCATCTCCAGCCAGCCGCCGCAGCCTTCGCATTCCCTTACCCCGCAAGCCATAGAATAGAGACGCGGTTTTGTTCGACCCCGCACGCCACATTTAAAAGACGCGACCAGAACGCAATGCCATCCAGGAACTCCAAAAGAAGCCACTCTGCTCTCACCTACGCGTCCGTTACCCCAACTTGCTCTGCGTCCTCCTACTCCCCCCTCTGAGTTTTGATCGTTTTGGCGTACACCGTGAGAATCGAGATGGTCCACCATCATCGGGCGAGCCTGCTGGTGCACCAGCAGCGGAAGGGCGAGGCGGCGGCAGAGGACCCGCTGCAGAAGGAGGGCAGCGGCGGCAGGGGAGGACGACGCGCCACGACGACGACGCGGTGCCGCTGCCGTGCGCTGACGTCGCCAATGGCACCGTCTGCTGCGACCGCTCCGCACTCCGCACAGACATCTGCGTCATGCGCGGGGACATCCGCACCCAGGCTGCCTCCAATTCGCTCTTCCTGCTCCTGCGGCCAAACTCGTCCGGGGCCGCCGCCGCCGCCGAAGAGCGCATCCGGCCGTACACGCGCAAGTGGGAGTCCAGCATCATGAGCACCATCGACGAGCTCCGCCTCCGCTCCGCGCCCGAGGGGGACGCCGCCGCGCCTGCCCACTGCGACGTCCGCCACGACGTCACCGCCGTCGTCTTCTCCACCGGAGGCTACACCGGCAACGTGTACCACGAGTTCAACGACGGCATCATCCCGCTCCACATCACCGCGCGCCGCTACAACAAGAAGGTGGTCTTCGTCATGCTCGAGTACCACGACTGGTGGATGACCAAGTACGGCCATGTCGTTGAGCAGCTCTCCGACTACCCACCCATCGATTTCGCCAACGACCGGCGCACGCACTGCTTCCGGGAGGCCGTCGTTGGTCTGCGCATCCACGACGAGCTCTCCATCGACGCCGCGCGGATGCCAGCCAACCAGACAATCCAGGATTTCCGCCAGATGCTCGATGACGCTCACCGTGGCCGCATCCAGACAATCATTGAGGAGGAGAAGAAGGAAGCTGCTGCTGCTGCGGCGGCGGCGGTGGCGGCGGCAGCAGCGAGCGGCAGCAAGAGGAACCGGCGAACCAAAACGCCCGAGGACGACAAGCCACGGCTCACGATCGTCTCCCGGAACGGGTCGCGCGCGATCGAGAACGAGGCCGAGCTAGTGCGCGCCGCGGCGGGCGCCGGGTTCCGTGTCGCCGTGCTCCAGCCGCGCCAGGACACGGAGCTCGCCAAGATGTACCGCGCCCTGAACGCGTCGGACGTCATGGTGGGCGTGCACGGCGCGGCCATGACGCACTTCCTTTTCATGCGCCCGGGCTCCGTGTTCATCCAGGTGGTGCCGCTCGGGACCGACTGGGCTGCCGAGACGTACTACGGCGAGCCAGCGCGGCGTCTGGGCCTGCGCTATATGCCGACATGCCGTACAAGATCCTGCCGTCCGAGAGCTCGCTCTGCGGGCAGTACGCCATGGACGACCCGGTGCTGACCGACCCGGATACCGTGAACGCCAAGGGGTGGCAGGTCACCAAGCAGGTTTACCTGGACGGCCAGAACGTACGGCTGGACATGGCACGGTTCCGCCGACGGCTGCGCCAGGCGTATGGCCACTGGGCGGCGCAGAGGCAGCGCCGCCAGGCGGATTCAGGGACGGAGCAGAGGAGACCATTGTAGCGTGTGTTTGAGGATCTTTCAAACAATTTTTTTTCGTTTTTGTGACATGATAAATGTTATATATAGAATAGAATATATACAAAGGATGATTGCTGCGGAGTTGAAGGATTGGAATCTGGACATGGCCGCAGATGCATGGCTTCTTTTCACATCTGGGATACAGAAAGGAACCTATGTCGTGTGTTATGTAAATATCCTTAACAAAATGGTCGAATAGAGAAACAAAAATGTGAACATACCTACAAGCCATTTAGTTACTAGATGTCTTAGTAGCATCGGCCTCCTTTGATGAGGACAAATTTCTTAAGATTTATTATACTTTGTAAACAAGGCCATCTTATCAAGAAAAAAAGTGTAGACAAACAAAAAATAGAGAAGTTTTGTTCGACTGGCCTATGACCAAAAAAAGTGATATGTTGCACCATGCACTTTTTTATTTGTATGACTTTTTTTCTATAAATATTTATCCAAATAGATAAATCTACAAGTCAAATCTAAAATATTTTGGATGATTGATTTATTGTCGGTTAAAGTTTGTGTATGTTCACATACTCATTTATCAGTTTGAGTATGTTCGTATACTAATTCTAAGATACTCCAAAGCAAATTGCACGAAAAAATTCAGAAGCAACCATATTTTTAAATTTTATTATGATTATACCATTATACTGTATATAGAAATTAGTATGTCCACATACTCAAAGTATGCTTACATACTCGACCTACATACCATCCAGACAATCTAGTATTATCATATACTACATGTACGTGCTCTTCGTTGGGTCATACATGTTCTAACGTGACATACACAGGTGAAGGTAGCTACATGCACATGTAGAAATGATTTTTCTAACAAAGATTGTATATATTTTATCTATCTTCGGTTAATCTTGTCAGCAGTATTATTTATGTCATGATTTTACTTGGAACCGATGATATCTCATATGAGAAGGTGAGATCTTTCCCACCAGTAGCAACAGGAATCGAACCCTTTGAGATGTTCACATCAATAGCAATAGCAAAAACCAAAATAAAATCTTCCCCGAGTTTTGTTTTTGAAATACTAATGACGCTTGTACACCCATTTTTATAAATACACACACACAAATCTATCCTCCAAGAGACCAGGGCAGCATGTGATTCACAAAGTCACCACGAGCGTCTCACTGTCACCGAACACATCTGAGTTAAGCAAAAGGAAATCCTGAGCGGCAGAGCCTGGTTCACTCTTTTTAGGGCTCAAAATACAATCGCAGGTTCCTATCCAGTCAGATGTTACAATGGTGAAATGGTTACATAGTACACAAGGTAATGATCTCCACAGAGGCAGGTGATCAGCAGATCGCCATCATCATTACCACCACTGGTTTGCTATCAGGTTGGCGTTGAACAGTTCATTGATCAGCATCTGCATGCTCAATAGAAGAAGGCTTTTAGATTCATAGGCTCACCAAAGGCAAACAAGGAATCCTGATCTTACTTAAATATGAGTAAAATCTTCAATTGTCCCACATCTCACATTATTGTCACGGCCGCAACACCATTTCTTGTTTGTTTCATAGATCTTCGGATGCCACCCTAGTTGTTTCCAAGGGTACCTTCGATTCTGCACATTATCAAATTTGCAAAAGGATTACATTTGTTCATTGTGCATGCATATATGTAACATATACTATTCAAGCCACATAAAGGCAACTCACCAGGTTCAAGTGTCAAGCGAGTTGAGGGTATGGTATCTTCTTTTGTTGCTGTTGGAACCTTAGAGCAATGTCTATGAAACAGCAAATGGGCTACTATTCGATCAATTGGATTTGTTGTTGTTTCTGCTTCCTTAGTTGGAGATCTGAGGTCATGCAAAAGATGGACCGAGTCATTCTGAAAGCATTCAGTGATTAAAACACTGGACTACAAACTACTAGTACCTAGCAAGTGCAAATAAAACATGTTGCTGATCAGATGTGGCGTACATGGAAAATAATAATATGATTTTAGGCCATTTTAGACGATTTTACATTGCATAATATCTGCCAAAACTAATACCAGAACACGTCAATAAAACCATGCCCTGGTGATGTAATCTACCTTGTTCTCCTAGTAGATGTGTCATGTTCTGAAGCTTCATCTTCATCTTTCGTAGTCTTGTTAGTGCTACTCCTGTCACCGGCAATTTGTCTCTCTGTGGCACTATGGGCCAAACGTAACAAACTATCTCTAATGCACTGTAGAGTTTTGGTATCCAACTGTGTGAGAGGTAAAAAAACTGAAGTTAATTTCTTTTCTGATGAACATCTTCAGCAACTAAATAATGCTTTAAGTAGACATATGAAGCGTCAACAAAATTGAAAGGGGAGAACAAATTGCCTTGCCAAGAGCATCTTGAAGCTGATAATATATTTTTTCCTCTATAAAGGGATCATCTGAAACTGCAGAACTTTTGTGAACCTCGTCGTGGCCAGTCAGGATCATCTCAGGCGAAAAAACCTTATTTGTGTTTTCATCTATGACAATGGAGCTCCCTAAAGAATCTGGATTTTTGTTCCTTGGGGAGTATGCTTGAGGTACAATCGTGTCATTGCCAGAACCTTCCTGACCAAATTGTTGCTGCTGTTGCTGAATAGCTATCATGGCTTGCATTTGCTGCCTGCGCCTAAGTTTTTCGATCTTTTCTTGTGGTGTCATCCTCAGAGGCTTTGATGGTATGTCTTGTGACTTTTCTAGGGAACTGGAATGCTTTGGATGGGCTACCGAAGTTTGGTAGCTTGTAGCAGCTGGTTTTGTCTGATGGTCTTCAGCTGGAACGTTTGACACTAATGGAATGGTAGGAAATGGATATGCAGGATATCCATATCCAGGAAAAATAAACTGACTAGAATGCTGAAGTTGGCCTATGTTCTTGCTATCCTGGAACATTGCATATTGAGGAGTCTGGACAGGTTGCACAGGAGCTTGCAAACTGGATGATGGATTCTGTACTTTGCTCTGGGAGAAGCCACTTGTATCGCTGGATATTTTACTTTTGCCTCTTTCCTCTTTTCTGTGTGACCGCACTGGTCTCTTCTGCACATCTTCCTACATTGAGTGGTTAATTCACATTGAATTAAAGAACTGAGTTAAGCTGATGCAAAAAAAGTACCGAGTTAAGCTGATGCAAAAAAGTACCAACTGAGTTAAGCAGATTAATCAGAGGCTCGAGAAGTTGCTTTAACCAAGAGGTAACAAAGACAAAGTTTGACTGGGCATATTTTGAGCCCATTTTTCCTAACAAAAACTCTGTTTTGTGCTTAATGTACTTGAAAGCACCAAAAACTTCTATTATGCACTTCAGGCCACCAATTGGAGCAGCCTTGACATATCACATTGTTACAACAAGATTGTCACAAATGATCTTAATTTGTGCCAAAATCAGTTTGTAAACAGATTTGCACTGCAATTAGAACCAGCTATATCTTTAAAATAATTGCCCTAAATAAAAAATGCCATTTTGGTATCAATCCAAATAAGAAATAGCATATAAAAGCTCAGAAGTGATTTCATTCATAAAAAGTTTGACAGGTTACACCATATGGTTTCTACCTCCTGCGAGAACTGGTATGGTTTTCCAGTATATTCACAATTCAGATGATTTTTACTCTCAACTTGCTCTCCAGATTTAGCATTAGCATCTGCTACCTGCCAAAAGTGGATAACAAGAGTAGCCAAGAAATAATTGCTAAGCATATGAGATATGTATATGCACTTATTTGTGTACCTTGTTATCTTGTTTGGTAATGCCACCAGAAATTTCATTAATCAAAAGCAAAGAAGGCCCGTGATCAGATGATGGCTGTTTATTCAATGGTACTTGCTAAACAAACACACGCAAATCACAGTGAGAAGAATGTGGAACTGAAAAACATGAAACTTTTCATCACAAAATCTAAGAAGTACATTCACATACTGGAGTCGGGATTGATTGCACAGTATTATCCATCAAATCCGAAGATGCAGAAAGAAAATCACTGTCGTTGGCAACCATCTCATTAACGAATATGGTGTCACTATTGCTGCAAAAAAAATCACCTGATAAGATTACGAAGGCTATAGTACTAAGTCATGAAAGAGTCAATGAATGCAAATTCAACTCCTGAGTTGAGCAAGAGGTATTGAGTCTCCAATCATACCTAAATAGACGGTCAAAATCGTCAAAGTCACCAATATTACCCCAATCGCAATCAAGGAAGCTGCTACTTTTTTCTTCATGATCATTACCAAACACTTCAGATTCACCATCCAGCTGCACTGTATACAGATTAAGAAAGACTGTAGTTTTCTTCTTTTGCATAAAGGCATGAATTTTTCAGGCACCAATGCAACGATTAAACTAGAAGTTTCCAAACTGAAGCAGAAATACAATAATTTTTTGGCAACACAGAATGCTGAAAGAAGAAATGAACCTGTAGTGTTTCCTGTCACTTTCCGTAAACTGGGTTCAGCACTGAAATCCAGATATGTGGATGCTAAGTTATCATCGCTATAGTTTCTATCGAGCGCAGGATTCAGAGAAGGTAGGTCAGGCCAGGATTCCATGTCAAGTCGTGTAGCTGAAAAATGCATACTTGTCTGATTTGCATGCTGCTTTTCCATCCCTTCCGTTTGACCACCGGCAGAATGTTCAGTAATGCCTGCAATACTAGCTGCCTCTTCATCATTGTTCTTGTGATCTCCAACACAACCTAATGTACTATCTTCTGCACCTTTAGGGTAAGGCACAATATGGTCTTCACTTTCATTAAACTCAGCCCATATTGCATCCCCTACCTGCATTTATAAAAAAGAATGGAATAATGAAAAAATGGGCATACCCAGAGCTCAAACCTCCAACAATACAAGAGAAAAAAAAATTAAATAATCTAAATTCATCTTCTGAAAGTGTAACCAGTGCGCCAGTCATCCAAATTGCTAGATCACATAAGTGTATATATTATATTACAAAATCATATTGAAAAATAGACAAGAAAATTCATATAACTGAAATCTTGCCTAAGATCAAAATACACCTCCCTGAAAAGAAGA
The DNA here is from genome assembly GCA_033239725.1 of Echinochloa phyllopogon. Taxonomy (NCBI): domain Eukaryota; kingdom Viridiplantae; phylum Streptophyta; class Magnoliopsida; order Poales; family Poaceae; genus Echinochloa; species Echinochloa phyllopogon. The sequence goes on along the minus strand of BTCW01000014.1, from coordinate 28,690,114 downwards.
CACCCTAGAATGCATGTACTCAGTTCTTGGTGATTTTTAATATTCGAACTGGCCAGAACACAACTAAAAGGCAGATTTTCCATGAAAAATAGTTTGGTGAAATTGTAATTCCCTTTTTCTAATAGGAAAAAGTCAATTTTACTGCCTAGACAACACATTTTGTCCACTTAACTCCTAAACAAACTTTAGGCTTAATTTACTCCCCCAAATTATTTCAGTAGGTGCAATCTACCCCCTAATGATTATTCCCTTTTTATTTCTCCATGTAAAAGTTGAGTTTTAAGTTACAGATTTTAGGAGGTGACTGTGAAGATGGTTTTGTATATTACAAAGAATAGATTAAGAGTGTTACATTACTTTTCGTGCTGTTTCATATGTCTATGATCAATCTTATAGTAAAATGTTCCTAACCTATGAAAATAATCAAAAAAATTTCTTAATGTATTTTTTCTACCCTAGGGCATAGTGTTCTCTATCTGCTCACAAAATTTGGACTTAAGGAAAATCTTATGACAGGGTAGATTGCACCAACTGAAATAGTTTGGGGGAGCCAATCGAGAATAAATATATTACATGCAATCTAGATTCCAGACTTCTGTTCATGTCCAAAAAAACAACAATTTGTGATCCAGAGGAAATATATCAACATCCATAAAGGAATGTGAGCATTTAATGGTGATAAATGGTGCACAGTTCATAGTCAAAAGTTCCATTCGGAATTCAGAGCAATAATCAAAGCACAATGCAACACCATATCAGATATTATTACTTAAGGTACAAAGTATTCAATATCATATGTTATATCTTTAGATTCATAATAATATGGGAATATTTGAATTCATATTTCGTAAATAAACTCATCCTTTTCCATGGAGATTTTAAACCAACTGAGTAACATTGCCAACCGAGTAGTTGGTACCACTGGCGGAGCTACAGCCAGGCCAACCTGGGCCATGGCCCCCCCTTACCTTAGACAATTTTGTAATGAGCCATGCATATGTATGCGTGGCCGGCTTCTTCTAGAACGTTTGTATGGGTGTTGCATGTTTATATGCAAGCAAGCAACACATTGTTCTCCCATGCAGCCTCTTGAATCACTTATTATGTAGCTTATGTAGTTGTTGATTAGCATTTTGGCCCCCCCTTGAGTTTAATCCTAGCTCCGCCACTGGTTGGTACCAAAATATGTGGATCAAAATAGCAAAGTTTTCCTTATGGTTTATCACAGAACCAGTTTCCAGATCACATCAGCAGCTATTAGTAAAACCATCAAGTTCCTAAAACATTTATCAGCTCAGTTCACTACAGATTTCTTTTTTGCAACAAACTATTGAGGCAATATATAGAAACTGACTCTAAGCTCCATGAAACTTATAAAGACTCCCTTAGCTTCCTTCCTCTGGAACATACAAGTCCAACATTCCAACACTGCTCCGCACATTAGACAACCTTACAAGCTTGAGAGGATCAAAACTAGAGGAAATCAAAGAGGAATTATCCCCTTATCATGCTTGTTAGCACGTACTCCCTCAGTCCCAAAAACAAGTTATTCTAAGATTAAAATTTGTATAAAAAAACAAGTCATTGTACCATATTTGGTAGGTGCACGTGCATGCAACAATCAATTAATACCAAATATGACTAATAAGTAGGAGCAACCAATGTCATTTTACTTCCTTGTTAATCTGTCCTATAATTTCTAAAATTTCTACGGAGAGAGTAAAGCGACGACACAAGCGTCGAATTGTTGCTATATGAAGGTCGACTGCATCCCTGTAGCAGCACTCCGTAGCAAGAATTCCACGCTTCCCGGCGCAATCCCCTGATCCTCTAACATCCCCAGCCAACAGAAGTGTAAGAATAGCAAAATTCCCTTCCGGAACAACCACATCCAAACTAAACCTAGTGAATTAGAGCACGTGGGGGCAAGGAATGACGCGACGAATCACACAGCCGGAGCAGATCCAGCCGCACGAGAAAGTATAACGCAAGATCCCAGATTATACATGAAGGGGAGACGAGGAGGGACACCTGGTGCTGCCCGTCGTTCCAGTCGAACATCCTGCTTAGGTGGTGGCTGCCGTCTCGGGCGCCGCCCCCGAACGCCAGCACGAATTGCGCTTCCCCCAGGGTCCCGACGGTCGCATCTCTGGCCGTCAGAAAGTCAACCCAACTAGCCGGCACGGCGAAGCCTCGCGCCGTTCTCTCCTCCTCTCCTCCACCACCCGTGCTGAGTTGTCTTCTTCCCTCCCGTTCCGCCTTCGGCCCCTCTCTCGCCACCCCTCCACCCACCGAGAGATGTCCAGGGAAGGCAGAACGCGTGGGCGCCACCGATTGGGCAGGCGGCTGCGGTGGGGGAGTTGGAAAGCCACGTGTGCGGGGGCGCATCTCGGGTAGTGGCCGAGAGGGCTCGATCAAATGCCACGCGCTGATTGGCTGCGGGGTTTCTTAGGCCATCCCCAACCGGCTGCAGCTTCCCTGTCCCGTTCATGTGTCCCCATCGGTGTCCCCAAACACATGGAGGCCATCCGTTGCTCCTTTGCCTTCTGAAAAATTATGCCAATTATCACAGATGATTTCCATCGACAAAGAAACACAATAATTCTTATCTTACACACAACAGCAATTCATCTAAGCCAAATATCCCCACTGGTAAACAACCAGGCCAATTACATGAGTGCGGCATCGCCATTAATTCCACAAGTACCAAGTATCACCATGACACCGGCAGCTGCTTCCACATACATCGTCATCAAATTTATTCTTATCACGCAGAAAGAATAGAGTTGAAAACAGTCATAGTATCTTCATAATGCACATTTGTTTTATTTATGCAAATACATTTAAATTTTATCCTATTCTACAAGTTTTGCATGGTTTTCTTACAAAATAATCCAACCGATTTGATGCACACTAAATTAAAAAAAGTATATATTCCTCAAGAAATAAGTAGACAACTAACCAAACTGATTTTATCCGTGAAGAAAATACCTTGCTACCACACTCCGCTGCGAGAAGAGGCCCCAGGACCCGGCGATGTAAGCCACGAGGAAACGTCAAAGTGAAAGTTGAACTTCAGAACGCCCAAGATCCTACAACAGTAATTAATGCCCTAGCTAGTCAAATCCAAATCCCCTAGCAGGAATGAAGGCACTAGCCATCCAAATCCAAATCCAAACTACTAGAATCTAGAATCTAGATTCCACCCACCAAAATCAGCTCAACCAGTGCGAGGTTCATGCTGCCTAAATCGTGCTTCTAACTGCGGAATACAAGTTTGCCACAATCTAAACTGACCTGTGAAAACGAAATTATGGTGTCTATGTTCACGGAGCAGGAAGTGAAATAGGCAATTTTTCAAATGGAGCATAACAAGGCCCCTGGACCTGACGGTTCCCGATAGAATTCTATCAGGTCTTCTGGGACTTCATAAAAACAGACTTAATGCTCCTGTTTCAAGAATTCTATATAGGGAATTTACCTCTATATAGTTTAAATTTTGGTACAATTATTTTGTTGCCAAAATGCAAGGAGGCCATCAAAATTCAATAGTATAGATCGATATGCTTACTAAATGTGAGCTTTAAGATCTTTACAAATGTGGCAACAAATAGAATTTCCCAAGTCGCTCAAAAGGTTATTAGTCCTACACAAACTGCCTTCTTGCCAGGATAGAATATTATGGAAGGGGTGGTGGTGTTACATGAAACAATCCACGAACTTCACAGGAAGAACCAACATGGGGTAATCTTTAAAATTGACTTTGAGAAAGTCTATGACAAAGTAAGATGGCCTTTTGTCCAACAAACCTTGAGGATGAAAGGTTTCTCCCAAACATGGGGTAGATGGATTGAGGCTTTTACTCAAAGGGGACATGTGGGTATTAAAATTAATGATCAGGTAGGACAAAACTTTCAAACCTGGAAAGGTCTACGACAAGGGGATCCTTTATTACCCATTCTCTTTAATATTGTTGTTGATATGCTAGCAATTATTATCAATAGAGCAAAGGATGAAGGACAAATATCGGGGGTTGTGCCGCATTTAGTTGATGGAGGTCTCTCTATCTTACAATATGCAGATGACACAATCCTCTTTATGGATCATAATGTAACTAAAGCTGCAAACTTGAAATTATTATTGCGCGCGTTCGAACAGTTATCTGGTGTTAAGATTAATTTCCACAAGAGCGAGATATTCTGTTTTGGACAGGCTAAAGAGTGTGAGCAGCAATATGCGGAGCTTTTTGGGTGTAAATCTGGATCTTACCCTTTTAGATACCTGGGAATTCCGATGCACTATAGGAAACTTAGTAACTTGGACTGGAAAACAATAGAGGAAAATTTTGAAAGGAAGTTGAGTAGCTGGAAAGGAAAGCATATGTCAGTGGGCGGAAGACTGGTGTTAATTAACTCTGTCTTAACTAGCTTGGCGGTGTTTATGCTATCCTTTTTTGAGGTCCCAAAAGGGGTACTAGAAAAGTTGGACTATTTTAGATCGAGATTCTTTTGGCAATCTAATGAACATAAGAGGAAATATAGATTAGCCAAATGGAATATCTTATGCCAACCAAAAGAATGTGGGGGGACTAGGGATAAAAAATTTGGACATACAGAATCAATGCTTGCTGAGTAAATGGTTGTTTAAGCTCATGAATGAGGAAGGTTTGTGGCAGCAGTTGTTAAAGAATAAATACCTACGATCGAAAACTTTGACGCAAATAGAGAAAAAACCGGGAGACTCGCATTTCTGGTCAGGACTGATGAAAGTGAAACAAACCTTTACAAGTTTTGGTACTTTTCAATTAAATGACGGTAAACAAGTCAGGTTTTGGGAAGACAAATGGTTGGGCAATTTCACTCTTAGACAACAATATCCGTCTCTCTACCATATTGCTAGGAAGAAAAATGACACAGTGGCCACTGTATTTTCCAGGATACCTCTAAATGTGTCATTTAGGAGAACATTAGTAGGATTGGATCTAAACTTGTGGCATAACCTGGTTAGTCGTATAAGTCATATACAACTAAATGATAGTGCAGATAGCTTTAGATGGAACATTACTAAATCTGGTTTGTTTACTGTCAAGTCTATGTATATGGCCCTTATTAGCAATGGTAACGTACAACGTAACACACGTATTTGGAAGTTGAGAGTTCCGTTAAAGATCAAGGTATTTATGTGGTACTTAAAAAGGGGTGTCATCCTCACAAAGGATAATTTAGCTAAGCGGAATTGGAATGGGAGTAAACTTTGTACTTTCTGTTCTAGAGAAAAACTATTCAGCATCTCTTTTTTGACTGTCATATGGCCAAATTCCTTTGGAGGACAGTGTAAATCGCTTTTAATATACGAATACCCAATAGCTTTAGTTATATTTTTAATAATTGGCTTGTAGGGGTAAATGGAAAGCAAAAGAATCAACTGTTAGTCGGTGTCTCGGCTTTATGCTGGGCATTATGGCTCAGTAGGAATGATATAGTTTTTGACAAATCTCCGATGAAAACTTATTTGCAGGTACTGTTCAGAGGGACTTACTGGCTCCGGTTCTTGGTGCAGTTACAACAGCGTGAACAAGAAAGAGATGTAATAAGAGACGCATGTCAAGCGTTGGAGGTGTTGGCCATGCGTTTATTTGCTCACCATGGATGGAGGTTTAGCAATAGGATTGCATAGTAAATCTCTCATTGAATTTTGTGGTGTGGTTTATTTTGTGAAACTCTAAAAGCAGACGGAAGGGCTGCTGGTTTGTAACTAAGGCCGTAGCCACTGTGGTCAAGGCCGGATTATTTATCCATTATATAAAAAAATCTAAACTGAGCTTCCTGTCGCCGAACTTCCATACACCTGGCGAGCAAGACGAGAGAATGAAAGTTCAGAACAGGACGGTCCGTTATCTCGTGCCGCAACCGCGTGGGGGCCACAGATGAAAAGAAGAAAGGAGGGCCCAAGTCCTAAAAGGCAGCCAATGGACGGCCTCCATGTACCAGGGGGACACAAACGGAGACACCTCAAGGAGACACAGAAGTTGCAGTCATCCCCAACCCTAGTCAACCGATTTCCATAGAATTAATGAGATTGCCAGTTAAGTGAGAATCCGATGTGGCAAGGGAATTAAAGAGGAGAGAGAAGCAAAAATAAAGAAACTGGTTCACATGCACAAGATCAGCTCGTCACTCGCACCAAAATGAAGGAAACCGGCCAAAGCTAGGTTGGGAACACGCATCATTTTACTCTCTCCCCCCTCCTCGCAATTTGCTCATCGTCTCGATCCGCTGCGCCGGCTGATGCCTCCATTCTGCCGCCATGACCATCAAGAGCTCCTCCCGTGCATCTCCTTCTCCCGGTCACCTGCATTTTATGTTGGCGCGCACCGAAAGCCTCTCCACGTCTAAATCCCCTCTCCATTGATATAATTGGCCGCCCTAACTTTTCCCGGTTCACTCACCAACAAATCATCCTAATCCCTCTGCTTCCTAGTTCCCAAATCCATCCCGGATCTAACATCCCAAAAAAGGAGTAGAACCCAAACCCTTTTCCAAGAATAGATCCGGTGGATTCCAAGTGATGAGGACATGACATTGTTGGCGGTCGTTACTGCACGTTTTTTTGACCACCAATTCTCGAGAATAAAAGAGGTTATGCATATCATTCCATGCACTTAGGTTTATCACTAATAAAGTTCCATGAGTTTTGGTGTATCTCAATTGTGCAGGTACAATATCGACAAATACGTGCTACAGGGGTCAGAATTGACCGATTCAACCGAACGACTCCTTTCGGCAAGATTACCCCCTTTAGCTGGGCACGTTAGAAGAAAAGAAGCACAATCGGGAGGCCACTTGCATGAATGCCATGTCAGCAGTGTCGAAGCAGTGATGGTGCATGACACGTGGACCATCGCCACATCATCTCTGGGCCACAAACACAAGAAATCCACCAAGGAGAGGTGAACCAAGGCAGCCCAGGACCAAAGGCGGTGCAGGGGAGCATCACTGGGCTGAAAGCCCAGTTCGGCCAAACTCTCCCAGTTCGAGCGAATCGCCCCAAGCACCAAACCGCCATCAAGGATCAAATCCAGGCCGTAGGGAGCAAGGACAATGGATCCGACGGTTCGGCCGAACTGGGGGAGTTCACTCGAACCCAGGCAGTTCGCCCAAACCCCCTGGTTCGGTCGAACTGCCCAGCACCGCCTCCCAGCTCTCTTGCATGCTACTCCAACTCAACCGCCATCAACTGCTATAAATTGGACAGTCCAAGCACCGGTTCAACACACATTCAAGCCAAGGAGCTCATTTTCCACTTGTTCTAGTAGAGTTAGGATAGTTTAGTTGGGAGTTAGAGTTGAGTCGAGCTGTGACTCGGAGGTTCCGGAGTCATCTTCAGAAGCTCTGGTATTAGCTCCTGTATCTTTTCCATTTCTTTTTCTTTTGTTGACTCTGAGTTATCAATATAGTTTATCTTGTTATCTTATCTGAGTTATTTTATACCTTGCTTCTACTTTAGTCTAGTTGCAAGTATTTTGAGTTTAGACTATAGTTGTTGTGATCCTAGTTCCTTCAGTTCTTGTTTAAGTCTTTGTCTTAGTGAGTTCTTCGTTTCTGCTCAATACTTACGGTGAATTGTGACCGGGATATTGACAGGATTGCTTGCTCAGCTGGCGGAGTAAATAAGTCATTAACTAGTGTAGGTGCAGTACCTAGACTAGGTAGTGACCTTGGAGTGCTTTCTTGCTGGCACAGAGGTGGTTATCGTTAGGTGGTGACAGCTCTATACGACTTACGTAGTCCTTCACGCTTGGCTCGGTCTGTAGGACACCCAAGTGCAGCGCTAGTAGCACCCCTTCTCATCCCTTTCCGTGTGCTATCAGTTCTGTGTCCCAGTGCTAAGACAATAGAGTTATCCTTGACCTGTAGAACTATCTCTCTGCTGCTGTAACACCGTGACCCGAATAGCCCAAAAGATCAAGTAACCAGGAATCCTCTATCTCTTCTAGTTGTCCTCCTAGCTAGCTATTCCTTCTCTTTCCTTTCCGAGTATCCTTAAGCTGTGTGTCACGGTAACCCATTCCTATCATTACCGTTATTCCTCTGTCTTGATAATAGTGTGCCCTAATCTGTTAGTCTCGAATATTTGTTTGCTAGTACTCTTACCATAAGCTTCCATGCGGAAATATAAATTACGATACATCGGATCACTTCTTGGTGAAGTGCTACAACGGTAATTTTGTGCGCTTGCAGAATATTCATTTATTTTACTAAGCCATAAGAAAAACCACTAAAACACTCCTTGCACCAGTACCAGGATTTAGAATCCTGATAGTGGACCGTAAGGAGTGCCAACAAGCATTTCTGGTGCCGTTGCCGAGGAAACAATTGGCTAGATTACTTTTAACCATTTATCTCGAGCTATCATAGTTGAGTATACCGCTACTCAAGCGGATTTATTCTTGCTCTCTTCGTTGGTCTTGTGTGAATCAGAGCAGTGCGTGACTGGTTTCCAACTACCGTCAAATTATCAAGATAATCCTGCGTCACTTGTGAGGAAAGTTTGACCCCATGTCGTACCTCCTCAGAAGCAACTCATTCTGACGAGCCCAGTCATTCCCATCGTCGACACGGCTTCAACATCGAGGATGGCAAACAAGACGATCCGCAAGTTCTCCGCTCCATCGAGCGAGAACAACGTGTGTGTCAGACAAACTCCACCAGTCGGAGATGGCAACTTCGAGCTCAAGCCAGCCCTCATCAACATGTTTCAGGCTAGTTCATTCTGTCGCAAGCCTCACGAGGATGCAAATGCACATCTTCTGCACTTCTCAGAGATCTGCAACACCTTCACCATGTGCAGAGTAAGTATCGATGCTATTTGCCTTCATTTATTTCCTTTCTCATTATTGGGTAAGGTGAAGCAGTGGTTTTATGCTACCCGCGAAGCTGTAGACTCTTGGGATAAATGCACTATAGCGTTTTTGCTAAAATTCTTTCCAGTTGGGAAAACCAACACCCTCCAGAATAAAATTACTAGTTTTCAGCAGTTAAAAGATGAAACCGTCCCGGAGGCATGAGAACGCCTCCAGGACTATATATCTGCTTGTCCTCACCATGGTATGCAGAGTTGGTTCATAATCCAAACCTTCTGTCATGGGCTCAAGAGCTCAGCCCGTGAGTATTTGGATGCTGCCGCTAGAGGTGCCTTCTTCTCGCTTGAGGAGAACCGAGCAAAGGCTCTCATCGAGAAGGTGGTGGAAAACCAAGGTTGGAGTGACGACCGTGCCCAACCACGGACCCGAGGAGTCCATCAAGTTGAAGCGCTGGACAAGCTCGCTGCCAAGACGGACCTCCTGATGAAGAAGCTGGAGGCCCCTGCTCAAGAAGCGGTGCAAGCCATGGACGCTCGCATGACGTGCGAGGTTTGTGGCAATGCTGGTCATTCGGGGAATGATTGCCCTAAAACGCCAGAAGACGCCCACTACATCAATAACTCCAACAACAATGGGTACCGTCTGAACAACTACGACAAACAAGGCTGGAATTCGCGCCCAAATCTCTCATTTGAGAGACCCCAACAAGGTAACAATTTCAATTCCAGCAATTTCAATAATCAGCCGTCAATCAAGGATCTTGTACTAGGCCAGGTTAAAATCAATGAGAATATTAGTAAAAAGTTTGCTGCTAATGATAAAATCTTGGAAAGCATAGATTCTAAATTGGAATCGTTCTCTTCTGCTATTAAAAGTCAATTGAGCTTTAATAAAATGATTGAAACTCAAGTTGCTCAGTTAGCTGCCTCTTTACCATCTCCTGTAGCATGGAAAATTCCTGCGCAACCATAGAATTGTCCTCATGAAAAGGTTAAAGCGATCACTACGAGAGGGGGTAAGACCACTCGGGACCCACCATATTCTAATGGTGCAGGTAAAAAGGCAGCCACTCCAACCAGTGATAGCGAAGAGGAGGAGGCCACAGCAGAACCCCAGAAAACTAGCCCTTCAAGGGAAGCAAAGATGGCCCCTCACGAATTCTACAACACGAATGTGCTGCTATTTCCAATACAATGCCACAAGCCAACGGTGGATGAACAATTCAGTACATTTGTTGAGGTAATTCGAAAATTTTATGTCAATATTCCACTACTTGATGCTATGCAGGTTACCACATATGCCAAGTATCTGAAGGACATCCTCCACAACAAAAGGCCAATGCCGACCACCGAGGTATTTAAACTAACAGAAGATTGCAGTGCGGCCATATTAAATGACCACCCAGGATGTCCTACCATCGCGTGCTCCATCGGGGCTCAACACTTCAACCATGCCCTCAGCGACCTTGGAGCAAGCGTTAGCATCATGCCCAAGGTAGTGTTTGATAAACTGAATTATACTTCCTTGTTCCCTACTGCTATGTGTCAGTAGCTAGCGGATCAGTTGGTCCGTTACCCCGTGGGAATCGTCGAAGATATTCCGGTGAGAATCTGGGACTTCTTCGTGCCTGTGGACTTCATGGTGCTCGACATGGAGGTCGACACAAAGGCGCCTCTCATTCTTGGGAGGCCATTCCTGAGCACCGCCAAGGCAAACATAGACGTAGGTGCTGGAGAAATCAACTTGAACATCAACGGCAAGGAAGAAAAGTTCGCATTCAAGCCCAGGGTAGAGCAATGCTCTCAGGTATGTGCATTTCCAAATCAAAATTCTGATAACCTGGAGCAGGTTGAAGCAGTCGCACCCGAAGCACAGATGGACAGTCATGTGGCCACCATGCAGCAAACACTGGGAGAATGAACAGAAATGTTCATCGCCACCGAAGAAAATCAAGAAGGTGTGGCAGAAGAAAGTTGCATCGTCCGAACCACCCAGTCCAGGATCGGCGATGACAAAATTCACTGAAGAAAGGAGGAGTCCCGCTCGTGGACTTTAAACTCAAGCTCTCGCCGCGAGGAAAACCGGTATGTATCTCATGTTTCACTTCCAAATGTTTAATTTCCATCATTGCATTTGCATGTTTCTCTTCCTAAAAATGTGAATCACTTGTGCAATTAATTTGAAATAGAGTAGAAAATTGCAAGCATGTAAAAAGAAAATAAATGGAGAACATGCTGAAATTTATTTGAATTGGGTACATTTGGCAATTCCCATCATATTTACCCTTTTCCAAAGTGCTCCATTTATTTCTTTTCACCACCAACTAGCACAAAACATGTCCACCCCACTTCACATGGCTGCACACTCATTCTTTATCACAAAACATGGCAGCATGGAAGTGACTCCACCATTTGTCCACTTTGGTCATGTCAAATAAGCGTCTTACCTACTAAAATCCACCAAAGTGATCATACCCTAGTGTTGGACCTAGACCATTTTTTTCTTGCTGGTGGGAGGCAGAGTGGCAGCACCCACATGGGCACTTCGGCCGAACCAGCCTGGTGCTCCCCCTTGGCCTATAAATGCCACCCTTTGCCTCCTTGCTTGCTTGCACCATTTAGTTCTAAAATCCCACTCTCAAAGCTCTCTCTCTCTCTCTCTCTCAAGTTCTTGCCCAGGTACTTGCTCAAGTTCTTTTCTAGTTCTTGCTCAAGTTTGGTTCACTTGCATTGAGAAAAATACAAAAATATTTCCCTTTAGTTTGATCCTTGTGCTGCAACTTGAACGTGTTTGTGGTGGTCTTTAGCATCCCACAAGAATGACTAATTTTTTGTGAAGGTTTTCAATCCCCGCAAGAACGACTAACCCTCGAACGACTGACTTGTTTTGCTTGTGCTAACCTCATATATTCAGTCCTTCGGGTAGTCGTTGCGCTAAACTTTTGCAGGCATCATGTCGAAGTAGTTCCCTTTTTGGCGCTCCAGCAGACTGAACAAGCGCTCGAATGAGGATGATGCTGGGAGTTGCCCAGCACCATCCCATGTCTCGAGCCGGATGGAGGTGGATGAGCCAGGAGTTACTGATATGGGCAGAGGTTCTGCCTCTTACCCAGCTCAAAAACTCCTGAGCGAGGATGACATCATCCTCTGCTCGGACCTCGAACGTCAAGCCTTCAACATGTTGTGCGTTAATGAGTTCAAAGCATACTCGTGTTTACGAGCATGACCTGCTCATGAAGACAGAGATGATCAGCGAGTTCGCCGAGGTGTTTCATGCCATCGGATGGGAAAGCTTTTGGCAAGTCACCGAACCAGGTTCGCGTCTCCTCACCCTTGAATTCCTTTCTTCACCTTCTTCGGGGAAAGATGGGATTCGGTTTCAATTTTTCAACCAAGAGCATTCTTGCTCTAGTGGGACTAGAGTGTGGCTCTAGGTTTTGATCGTCGTTGTTTTTTAGAGTCTACCAAAGTTTTGAGAAAATTTAATCGAGATGACTTTTGGCACAAGATTTCTGGGGACACGAGATGTACGGCTCCTCGTACAAACGAGGTTCATAACCCCACCTTGCATTTCATGCATCAGTGGTTGGCTATGATCGTGTTCTCTCGGTCGGATTTGCATCCAGTCAATACTGTTGAGCTGCGATTGCTTTACGCTATGGTTAAGAAATTTGTTGTTTCCCCTATCCAAGACTTGGTTGCCCACAGGTCTTCTATGCCCTCTCATGTTGGTAGTGTTGCGATGACTTCTCTAGTCACTCGCCTCGCTACCTGGCTGGGTGTCCTTGAGAACGTCCAGCTAACATACATCAAGACAGAATGTCCTATCGTGGATGCCGAGCACTCAATGCAAGGCCACATATGTGAAGGATATTCGACGAGAACCTTGTCATGATTTATCGTGGTTATACTACCGAAGTCCCCCTGCCTTGCGTGGAGCTTGGGTTGTATACCACCCAGAAACTGACCCTTCATTTGAGTGACAGTTTGGACGATTCTTCCCCACAGAGAGAACCAGTCCGACATAGTGTTTCACGTACAAGGCCAGTAACCCGGGGGCGAACCAGAAGAGACGCTGGTCTCGCCACCTCACAGGAGCCAGTAGGATCACCGTCGCAACTGCACTGACACACGTCGGCTTTTGAAGAGGTGTACGAGAAGTACACCGGCGCTGGGACGTCTGGAGCAGGAGGCTCTGGACACCCCTAGGGGCCGGAGTACTTTGCCTCGGGCCAATGGGACTACGCGCAGAGTTCGGACTCTGGGTATTCCTAGGGGTATGGATACGGTAGATCGTACGACAGTACGTATCAACCGTAACACCCGGGATACTCCCAGTCCGCACGCTACACCATGCCAAGAGGATATGACATCGGTCGGGAGTTGTCTTACATCTCCGACCGGGTCGACGTCATTGACGACCATACCCGCAACATCGAGAGTACCCTGGCGCGCCATTCCCATTACCATTAGGAGAACATCAATATGCTTGACTCCTTAAGGTACGAAACTCAATAGCAGATGGACCAAATGACCGAGTTTTTCTCGTGGTTCCAGCCATATCAATGATGTCGTCAAGCAAGTTTGGGGGAGGACCCCCGACAGGTACGTTCTCTGCAGCATTTTGATTTCTTTCTTTCTATTCCCCTTCATTTCAATTTCAGCTTAAACAAAAAAAATACCAAAAAGATTTGCTTTGAATAAATTAACTCCCAACTATGCATGGAATGAACCATATGCCTCTCACTGTTGGAAATGATGAATAGTTGCTTTGTCATTAAGCTTGTAAGTGCTTTGTTTCAACTAGTTGTTCTGTAGTACTTGAGTTAATTGGCATGAGTAAAAATGAACCTGAAAACTTTGTGAAAGCACATGCTTTATTCCAAGTCTAAGTTGTTGTGAGGAATGATACAATGAGATTTGGTTGAATTCTTGCTTTCGCTCTTAGTACAGTGAAAATCTCGGATGCTTTATGTTTTCAAAAAATAAAATAAAGTTTCTACCAAAGCCATATGATATGCTTAGTTGAAAACCTTCTACTCATATGCTTCTTGCTATCTTAGTGAGCTTTGTCAAATTCTTGTGACCATTGTGAGGAAGATTTCATGCTTTCAAGATTGAGATTCACATACACACCACTCTCACTTGCAAATTCATACACCGGGAGTTGGCAAATATTTGGCATCATCCATCCATAAAATAAATGCTCGATAATTCCCTTTCCTAGTTATCTATGAAAACAGACATGTGCTATGCAAAATGAGAAAAAGAAAAACATGCCAAAGAGTATGGCAAAAATAAATGAGAAAAAGAAAAGCATGCCAAAGAGCATGACAAAAAGAAAAATAAGAAAAGCATGCCAAAGAGCTTGACAAAAAGAAGAAAATAATTCAAGGAGAGGAAGAATCATCTGAAGGAGTTCCACCATATTCGACTCCACATATTCCACACACTAGCATTTCTCGATCTAAACGTATGATTTGATCCTCCTAAGGTCCGGTCTTTGACTTAGCAAAATATAAGATGCAAGTATGCCTTCATCTATTTTCCTACCTGAGACACACAAAAGCTTTAGTAGAATTTAGATGAAAGAAGGCACAAGCCTTTGGTGAGGATACAAATACCACTTGAGTGATTGAGTGTGCCAATTGAGGAACTAAATTTAAATTTTCAAAATTTATGGAAAACTCTAAGATGAGGTCCTGAAAAGAGTACGAGCGGAATGAAACCGAGTTAAACTGTTCAACCTTTCAACGCCCAAGATAAGGAGATTGCTATACGCCCCATGGGTAAGAAGGTGAGTAATAAACTTTGCCAATGATTCAAGTATTATAGAGTACTAGTTGTGAATAAATGTTACCTGCAAGATACTAACATTGTAGCAACTCCTGATCCATCGAGCCTAAGTTTGTATCTTTGCTCGAGGATGAGCAAGCTCGAGGATGAGCAAAGGTCAAAGCTTGGGGGAGCTTGTTGGCGATCGTTATGGCACGTTTTTGACCACCAATTCTCAAGAATAAAAGAGGTTATGCATATCATTCCATGCACTTAGGTTTATTACTAATAAAGTTCCACGAGTTTTGGTGTATATCCATTGTGAAGGTACAATATCGACAAATACATGCTACAAGTGTCGGAATCGACCAATTCGGCCAAACAACTCCGTTCAGCCGGATTATCCCCCTTAGCCGGGCACGTTACAAGAAGCAAAGCACAACCGGGAGGCAGACATGTTACAAGAAGCAAAGCACAACCGGGAGGCCACTTGCACGAATGCCACGTCAGCAGTGATGAAGCAGTGACGGTGCATGACACGTGCTCCATCGCTACGTCATCTCCGGGCCACAAACACAAGAAATCCACAAAGGTGATGTGAACCAAGGAAACCCAGGACTAAAGACAATGCAGGGGAGTGTCACTAGGCTGAAAGACCAGTTCGACTGAACTCACCCAGTTCGGCCGAACTCACCCATTTCGGCCGAACTCCCCCAAGCACCAAACCGCCATCAAGGATCAAATCCAGGCCGTAGAGAGCAAGCACGGTGCATCCCACGGTTCGGCCAAATTGAGGGAGTTCGGCTAAACCCTGGCAGTTTGCCCGAACCCCCCTGGTTCGGCCGAACTGCCCGACACCGCCTCCCAGCTCCCTTGCATGCTACTCCACCTCAACTGCCATCAACTGCTATAAATTGGACAGTCCAAGCCCCGGTTCAACACATACTCAAGCCAAGGAGCTTATTTTTCACTTGTTCTAGTAGAGTTAGGATAGTTTAGTTGGGAGTTATAGTTAAGTCGAGCTGTGCCTCGGAGGTTCCGGACTCGTCTTCAGAAGCTCTGATATTAGCTCGTGTATCTTTTCCTTTTCTTTTGTTGACTCTGAGTTATCAATATAGTTTATCTTGTTATCTTATCTGAGTTATTTTATACCTTGCTTCTACTTTAGTCTAGTTGCAAGTATTTCGAGTCTAGACTATAGTTGTTGTGATCCTAGTTCTTTCAGTTCTTGTTTAAGTCTTTGTCTTAGTGAGTTCTTCGTTTCTGTTCATTAGTTGCGGTGAATTGTCACTGGGTATTGATAGGATTGCTTGATCAGCTGACGGAGTAAGTAAGTCATTAACTAGTGCAGGTGCGGTGCCTAGACTAGGTAGTGACCTTGGAGTGCTTCCTTGCTGGCACGGAGGTCGTTGTCGTTAGGTGGTGATAGCCCTATACGACCTACGTAGTCCATCATGCCTGGCTCGGTCTGTAGGACACAAGTGCACCACTAGTGGCACCCCTTCTCATCCCTTTCCGTGTGCCATCAGTTCTGTGTCCCAGTGCTAAGACAATAGAGTTATCCTTGACCTGTAGAACTATCTCTCAGCTGTTGTAACCCCTTGACCCGAATAGCCCATATAGATCAAGTACCCACGAATCCTCTATCTCTTCTCGTTGTCCTCCCAGCTAGATATTCCTTCTCTTTCCTATCCGAGTATCCTTGTGCTGTGTGTCACGGTAACCCACTCCTATCATTACCGTTATTCCCCTGTCTTGACATTAGTGTACCCTTCTCTATTAGTCTCGAATATCTGTTTGCTAGTACTCTTGCCATAAGCTTCCCCACTGAAATATAAATTATGATACCTCAGGTCACTCCGTGGTGAAGTGCTACAGTGGTAATTTTGTCGCTTGTAGAATATTCATTTATTTTAATAAGCCATAAGGAAAACCACTGAAACACTCCTTGCACCACTACCGGGATTCACAATCCTAATAGTGGACCGTAAGGAGTGCCAACATACATCCATGCATACGACCAAACTTGGAGGATGGCATAGAGATAGAGGAGACCTGCAAGGGTATACAAACCAAGAAGGAGGCCTGAGGCTTATCCGGTTCGAGACACAAAGGTGGAGGCCCAAAACAAATCATGTTTGAGTCCACTTTGGAGTCCAGGAGCAGCACACATTAAAATTGTCGCCCAAGTCGCATACAGACTTGGTTTTTGATGTTCTACATATGCATGGAAAGCTAAGGAGATAAGATGTTCTACATGGCATAGGTCCCATATAAAAATTCGTTTTGAGTCGATGGGAATCGCAAAAACAATAGGACGTACAAAATCTGTCAGGGTGCTGCACCATCGTCTTTTGAGCCATTGGGCCTTGTATTGTGTTGGAGCCCATTAGGGGCGCCCCCAACCCTAGCATGTCCCTTTAGGCTATATAAAGTCAGTAGCTGCCATCTTTGAGACTTGGGTTTTTCTTAGATCAATTCTATCAAGAACAGTGTCACCGCTCGTCGGTTTGTGAGACCCCAACATCGTGAGTTTAATCATACATCTGCAATTACGCTGCATCTGCAGGATTAGCCTTCTTGGTAAAGTTAACTATGCAACACCGGTTGATAACCCTAGGAGACGTGGTGCTGCGATTGCGGTGTTTGGAACGTGTTGTTCGGAAGCCGGATTGAGTTGTGTCGCGACTCCACCAAATCAAGGGTTATCAGAACCTTTCGGAAGATTAGGAACTCTAGTTCACATCAAGTGGTATTCAGAGACAGGTTTATCATAAGGTTCGCATCAATTTGTATCCCTCTTTGTCTAGTTCATGCCATTGTCCTAAAACTCTAGAAAAATGCCCTATAAAAATATCTGTTCATCATTGTTTCCGCTGTCCTACGACCCACTTGTGCCCGCACACTTTTTCTTTTCAGATTGCTTTTCTGAATTTTAGTCCCACGTTGTGTCATTGTGTTCGTCGTGTCTAGGTCTTGTTCTTGGTCTTTAGTGTCAAGTCCGCTAGTGGCACGTGATAGATTGATTCCCATAATTTTTTTCTAGCGTCCCATATTTGTTGCTGGTGTTGTTACGCTAGCAAAAAGTGCCTTGTGTTGTGACTAAGATTAATTCATTGTAATCATTGTTTTGCGGCACTCTCTGGTATTAAAAAAAGAGAATTGAAAGATTCAAAGGTGCTGAAAAAAAGCCGCACCATTAAGAAAAGGAAAGAAGAAAAATGAAATATAAAAGAAAAAAAATCAGAAGTGCTTTCATCCATTGTGTTCCTATGCATAGAACTAGGCCCGGTGCCCGGTTGCCCTTTGATGCACCACCTCTGCCTTGGGGACACCCATGATTGCTTCCACCCGGGTGGGTTTGGTCAGATTGTGTTTCTTCCGGATTGATGACATCAGTGATCCGTGTGACTTTCCCCGGTCACCACTTGATCCTGCTAACATGGAGTCAACTCATTGGACTTCCCCTAAGTGTGTTCCTCTTCATGAGACTGTTCCACATATGAATGGGCTAAGGGGGGGTTCAGCCGAATTGACCATTTTGCCTCCATGTTTGCTCAATTATGTACCTGCACACCACATACTTACCAAAACTCATAAAACTTTATTAGAACTTAAACCTAAGTTCATGAATTGAATCATATAACCTCATTTATTGCCGAGAAATGATGGTCGAAATTGTGCCGCAACGGTCACCAATTGTTGAGTAGTTGAGCTGGGGGCCCATGACCGTTTTGCTAGCATATGAGACAACATATTGCTTCTTGTCCTTCGTTTGGCCCAAAACAAACCATACAACATAATCGCTCGCATCACATATGATTTCAAATGGGATGCTCCAGTCGGGCGGCTGGATGATGGGAGCGGAAATGAGTGCTTTCTTGAGGGTATGAAAGGCAGTGTAGCACTCGTTGTCAAAGATGGAAGGGGCTTCCTTGGCTGGGAGATTGGTTAACGCCCAGGCTATGTGACACCCTAAGTTGATGTAAAAAGTGAAACCAAGTTATTAAGGGGCTAAGTTAGGTTTTAAAACCACATGAAATGACAGTATAAAACTCATATTTGAATTTAAACCTACACTCAGACTTTGGCCAAATTAAACTAAAAGATTTCTTCAAGGAAGTTTATCATGATTATAAGCAAGGACCCAAAATAGGTAACCTAATCCAAATTAGGAGCCAAAATTTAGTTAAATCAAATTTAAAATGAGTTCACAATCTCTCTCCTTTTCTTCCTAAACCACAGCTTGAATAACAAAATCTCTGAACATGAAAAGTGTGCACCGTCAAATTAACTACAACTTTTGTTTTGGTCAATTTTCATGTTTCAATATGAATTTCACAGTAAACCGTGGTCAAACGCCTTTTGACCCCAATCAAACCCCATCCCCGGCCTTCCTCTCTCTCTTTCCCTCTCCTCCTCTGCTCCCTCTCTCCCCGCGCGCGCACCTGGCTGAAGTGGCCACGCCATGTGGCCGGCGATTCCCGCCCTACACCATGCCAAACCAATCGCGGGGCACCGTAGCTAAGGCCTAGCACCCTTCCCCGCTTACGCCTGTCCTGTCGCCTCGACGATGGCCATTGCGCACCATGCGTTCGCGAACAGACAATGGCAAGCTCCGGCGCCGTGCCGCCCCTTCCCCTCCGCTGTACCACCACCCTCCCCGCAGTGGGATGGCCACTCCAAGGCGCCCACGGCTCCGCCTCCTGCACGCCTCTCCAGCCCGGCCACGCATTCATTGCTCACCGGCTCTTGCGCCATGGCCGCCCATTCACGGCCTCCGTGAGATAATGCTGCTCCTTGGCAACGCACAAAACCTTCCCCGAAACCCGTCACCCCTCCCTGTCGCCTATTAAAAGGCACTCAAGTCCTCACTCGGCCACCCCACGCGCCGCCGCCGCCACCAGCTCACTGTGGGCACACCGCCCCACTCACCCCAGCTTGAACTGACACCACCAGCGTTCTCCACGCTACCTTTAACAGTTCACCATCCCCTCCCTGATGCCCACAGGCACTCCCTGTCATCGGAGCCCGCTCACCGGTGCCGGTGTTTGCCGTTTCACCATTGTGCTCCGCCCAAAACGAAGCCACCATTGCACTCCCCGTCAGGAAGCTCCCCAACCCCTCCCTCGAGCTCGACGATGCTCCACGTCGCCGGAACAACCTCGTTGGAGCCACTCGAGCCGCCTCACCACTAGAAGTCGCCGTAGAGCCGTCTCCACCCCCAAGCTATACCTCTACTTGCTCGTGGTAAGCCTACGATACTCCTCGACCACCCTACGACACAAGCAAAGCCCTGCTTCACCGAGAATTTTGTCCCCTCCACCGCCGGCCATGTTGGACTGCATTGCAAACCTTTTAAAACTTATAGGGGCCTACACGTGAAGTTCCAGGGACCTATTTGTGAAACCTTGGTTCAGTTTTTAGTTTAAAAACAGTAGACTTAGAAAATCGACTTAAAATCGTAGAAAAATCAGAAAAATGCAAACTCAATTGGACTCACTGCACTTGAATCTACACTTTTCACAAACTTGTAGGGGCTTGCGCGTGAAGTTCCATGGACCTATTTGTGAAACCTTGGTTCAGTTTTTAGTTTAAAATAGTAGACTTAGAAAATCGACTTAAAATCATAGAAAAATCGGAAAAAATGCAAACTCAATTGGACTCATGCACCTGAATCTACACTTTTCACAAAGCATGGACATACTTTTTCTGTGTAGATTTTGTTCTAAAAATCAAATAAGGCTTTAGGTCTTTTGTGCGTAACTTGAGCTGCAGAGGTGTAGGTCTAATTTTCTGTGTAGATGTTGCTTCTCAGGAGATGACTAGCATGCTATATAAAAATAACCCATAGATCTGCCCTCTAGCTTTTGTTTTCTATTTATTCTAGTTTCTAGCCTTTTGTAGTAAAAGAATTTTGGTATTTTATTTACTCAGTAATGGATTGAACTAGGCTCAGTAAATATGAGAGATAAATACAGTACGTTTAGCTAACTGAAATAAATAGATGACCAAACTAAGAAAAGGGAACAACATCTCTAATTAAGTAAGCCACCAACTTCATGCAAGCCACACACACACTTTTTGTATGAAAATAATGTGTTCAAGTTTTTATATGTGTACACAATCACCCGGAACTTCTTTTTTTATAAAGATAAAAAGGACTTTATTTTGCTATCTAGGTGAATATGGCCACAAGTACACCTCATGCTTTTGTTTGGAAGTTAAAGGATACTTTTCTTCGTGCAAGTGATTAAATGAATTTCTATGCATATGCATTTCGTGTAGACGCTAATCTCACTGACAGTACCTACGAGCTCAAGTCGGAGACTGAAGGACAAGAACGAGAGTTGAACTTGATTGAGGCAAATCTTGACCCGAACCAAATTCGGAAGAGCCAAAGGTTAGTGCTGAGCAGGAAGGCAAGTCTCACAGCATAACCCGGTTTTCTTTAAAAATTCATGCAATACTTTTATGTACTTATGTTTGTGCATTTAAGTATAGGAGGTGATTGGAACCTTAGTTACATATCCATAGTTCCCATGTAATGATTACTAGAGTATAGGTCGCAAGTTGCTATGCTAAACTAGGACCCGGTAGAAGTCAAGTGATTTCCTGTCGTTCGCAAGATATAGGAATTTCTTGGTTTACTTATGATGGAATCATAAGGATGATGGGTGGGGATGGGCAAGTTACGTTTGGAGGTTTATTGGTGCCTCACCTGTCTAGGAAGAATTTTGCTAAAGTCGTAACATGTCGGTGTTGTTGGTCAAGTCTTTGAACATATTAAACACATGCTGAGAATAATGGTAATCAGTAAGCCTAGTATCTGATTGAATCGGGGCGTGGCTTTACCCCGCTATCCCTAGAATAGGTTTCCTTTGAATGCATCATATGGGTACAAGTGCGGCCATGACACGACGTCGTTCTGGGGGGGCGTTGGGGCCTTGTATCCAAGTGACGCGGGCTTTGTTCAAAAATCGGGGATCGATGGAAACCATTGATAATGTGTGGCCCTATTGTGGCCATGCATGTCGTGTGTTTAGGTCCACCTTGCAAGGTTAAGTAATTGATCCAAATCGTCTGTTTCTCACAGCTATTGAGATTGCTTGACCATTGTGCTGCACTAAGTAAAAAGGTGCACAAGGGCTTTGATATATGTTGAGAATTGCTTAAATTTCTTGTTACAACATGCCTGCTTAGAATAGGTGCTCATTTAGAATGATGGTGCAACTAGAATATAAAAATTACAACTTGAAAGTAAGGATCCACTTTTTAAATGCTTTTGGCAAAACAAACCCCTCAGACAAAAAACCTTGCATGTTTAGGAGTCGTCTAAGCTCACCCTCAAGTATAGGCACCACACCTACACTAGTTAGGTTCTACTTACTCCCCTAGAAAGAGCAATCAACCTTGTCAGTGCCCAGGTGACAATTCACCTAAACAGTTAACCAGGATCGAAGAGGCCGGCTGAGACAAAGACTTAAGCAAGAACTAATAGAGCAAGAGCCACAACTACTATACTCTAAACATGATATATAGCAACTATATCAACTAGAATAAAGTAGATGGCCAATATAAATGACTCGAAAGATAAGATAAAGATAATATATTGATAACTCAAAGTCTTAGAAAAGAAAAAGTAAGAGATACAAGAGTTTATACCAGAGCTTCTGAGGATGACTCTGGAATCTTAAGGCAAATCTCGACTCCAATATAACTCCCAACTAAACTATCCTAACTCTACTAAAGAGAGTGAACTATAGAGCTCCTTGACTTAGTGTTGGCGGTCGTTACGGTATGAATCCGACCACCAACTCTCGGGAATAAAAGAGGTTTTATGTAACATTTCATGCATTTAGGTTTTACTTCTAATAAAGTTCCACGAGTTTTGGTGAGTGTCTCATTTGTATGGACCGAGTCAGAAAAAGCCTGTTAAGGGGGGTAATACTCCGGTTCGACCGAAACCTTCCGGTTTCCGACCGAACCACCCCCCTTAACCATCATGCAAGCACACGAGGTGTCGTCCACGTCAGCGATGGCGATGCGATGACCGTGCAAGCCACGTGGGCTCCCGCCACGTCATTCCATGGGCCAAATTCACCGAAGAACACCAGGACAAGCTAGCCAGGAGGCCCAGGAAGCAGAGGCGGTGCACGGGGGTGGCCCTGGGCCAGAAGCCCAGTTCGGCCGAACTATAGGGCTTCGGCCGAACCGCCCCTAGCACCCAAAACCGCCTCCAGGGATGCATCAAGGCCGTAGAAGGTTAAGGCGGTTGAATCCGACGTTCGGCCGAACTGGATGAGTTCGGCCGAACCCATCCAGTTCGGTCGAACTGGCCGGTAACCGCCACAACATCCCGTGGCGGTTACTCCACTCAACCGCCCTTTGGTGATATAAATGGAGGTGTCCACGGCTCATTTCAACACACACCAAGCCAAGGAGCTCTCATTTCCACTTCTCTTTAGTAGAGTTAGGATAGTTTAGTTGGGAGTTAGAGTCGAGTCGAGCTTTGCCTCGGAGGTTCCAGAGTCGTCTTCAGAAGCTCTGGTATAAGCTCTTGTATCTTTTCCTTTTCCTTTTACAAGACTTGAGTTATCAATATAATTATCTTTATCATCTTGCCTTTGCCATTTATAGCTTGCTTCTACTTTATTCTAGTTGCATATATATCGTGTTTAGACTATAGTCGGTTCTAGTTCTAGTGCTTCTAGTTCTTGTTTAAGTCTTTGTCTTAGTTGGTTCTTCAACTTAGCTCAATATTTGCCGGTGAACTGTCACCGGGGGTATTGACGGGTTGCTTGCTTTTGCTAGTGAAGTAAGTAGTCGTTGGTTAGTGTGGGTGTGGTACCCAGACTAGTTAGTGGCCTTGGTTTGCCCCCGATTCAACGAACGTGTGGTAGCCGTTAGGTGGTGACAGCCCTATACGGTCTTTGTAATCCACCTCGTTAGTCTCGGCCTGTAGGATCCCCCAGTGTGGAGCTGGTGGCACCCCTTCTCATCCCTTTCTGCGTGTCACTGGTGTCCATTGTCCCGATGCTAAGACATTAGAGTTAACCCAGACCTTCCAGTGCTGGCTCTTTAGCCGCTGTATCTCTAAGCCCAAGTGACATAGACAGATAAAGTCCATAGGAATCCTCTATCTCTTCTCGTTGTCCTCCCAGCTATCCATACCTTCTCTCTCTTACCTGAGTCTCCCTTGAGCTGTGTGTCACGGTATATCCACTACTATCCAATACCGTTATCCCCTGTCTTGTTTAGTTGTGTACCTTTCTCTGATAGTCTTGAATACCTGTTTACTAGTACTCTTGCCAAAGCTTCCCTGCGGAAATATAAATTACGATACCTCGGGATACTCCCAGGTGAAGTGCTACAGCGGTGATTCTGTGTGCTTGCAGAATATTTATATATTTTACTAAGCCATAAGGAAAACCACTGAAACACCCCTTACCCCAGTACTGGGATTCTCAATCCTGATATTGGATCGTAAGAAGTGCCAACACTTAGTGTGTCTTGAAATGGAGGACAAACATATCTATTTATAGGTGGATGAAGCGGTTAAGGTAGACCATGTTGGCGGTCGTTACGACACGATTTCGACCACCAATTCTCGGGAATAAATGAGGTTATATGCATTATTCCATACACTTAGGTTTATATTCTAATAAAGTTCCATGAGTTTTGGTCGATATCCAATGTGCAGGTACATAATTGACAAATATGTGCTAAAACTGATAGAAGTGGTCAATTCGGCCGAACCACTTGGTTTGGCCGAGTTACCCCCCTTAGCCATACACATTTTATGAAGGAAAGCACAGCCAGGAGGTCTCACGCACAGGGTCCACGTTAGCGATGACCAAGCAATGATGATGCAAGCCACGTGGATCGATGATGTCACCAATACGAGGCAAACAAGCACAACCCCGCCCAAGTGGAGGCAATCCAGGGCATCCAAGTGCAGAGGTGGTGCATCGGAGGGCAACCGAGCCTCGGGCCAGTTCGGCCAAACAGGCTGGTTCGCCCGAACATGCAACCGCCTCACAACCGACCCCTAGAGACAATGAGGACCGTGGGAAGCAAGTCGGTGGAGGATCCACGGTTCGGCCGAACTGGCCAGGGCACCGACTCAAGGTGCCTTGGCCCCTGCTCTTCCTCCACCTCCTCCAAGTCCCTATAAATGCAGATGTCCACCCCTGGTTCAACACACTCCAAGCCAAGGAGCTCCATTTGTCAATTTCTTTAGTAGAGTTAGGATAATTTAGTTTGGGAGTTAGAGTCGAGTCGAGCTTTGCCTCAGAGGTTCCGGAGTCATCTTCAGAAGCTCTGGTATATGCTCTTGTATCTTTACTTTTACTTTTGTAAGTCTTTCAATTATCAATATATCATCTTTATCATTATATCCGAGTCATTTCTCTTTTGCTTCTACTTTATTATAGTTGCAAGTATTTGGTGTTTAGACTATAGTCGGTTGTGGCGCTAGTTCCTCTAGTTCTTGTTTAAGTCTCTGTGTTAGACAATTCTTCGATTCTGCTTAATAATTGCGGTGAATTGTCACTGGGGTATTGACAGGGTTGCTTGCTCTTGCTAGTGGAGTAAGTAGTTCTTGACTAGTGTAGGCGTGTTGCCTAAACTTGATAGTAACCTTGGTTTGCACCCTATTCAACGTATGTGTGGTAGTCGTTAGGTGGTCACAGCCCTATATGGCCATCGTAATCAACCATGTTAGTCTCGGTGTCGAAGATTTATCTCTGGCGTATCTGTCAAGGGGTATCTCAGAGAGTACATTTGTGGAGATCGCCGGACTTGGAACTTGATGGTTAACACGAAGACACAAAACACAAGGATTTAGACAGGTTCGGGCCGCCAGTGTAGTGTAATACCCTATGTCCTGTATGGGGATTGTATATTGTATTCTTCTCGTTGGGTGGTCTCTACCGAGCTAGGGACCCCTGCCCTCCTTTATATGTCACAGGGGGCAAGGTTACATGGGTAGTCTCCTAGTCGATTACAATATGGGAGTCCTAGTAGGATTACATGAGTAGTTCTACTAGGACTTGGTCTTCTTTCATGAGGGTACCCGGGGATGTATGTCCCACAAGCCCCAAGTGCTTCATAGCCAAACGACAATCATTCTTCGAAGTCTTCTAGTCTTTCGTCAAGTGCTTGTGGTTACTGAGAGATTGTGGAGAGCTTCATAAATATCTTGAATAAATATGCTCACCGAAGGTGAAGCATATATGCTTAGCCCCCGAGCCTCGAGTTGATTAGAATAATTAGGTCGAGGGTCTTGAAAAAAAAACTTCAAAATTTTGTCTTGAAATGATCAACAATAGGCACAAAAATATGTACCCCTTAGGTATAGCCCCCAACCTTCAAAGCGAACGGTTTTCCATTCGGTCTGAGGGTCAAGAACATAATCTTCAAAGTAGCTTCCGTGTAGATATCCAAATACCGACTGGTGCCAGTACTCGGTTAGTCGTTGAATCACCGTAATATGCAAGTACCAACTAGTTAAAGTACTCGGCTGGCATTGTAGGGCCGCGCCATTTGAGTATCGACTAGTTCTAGTACTTGGCTCCAAGTCTTGTTATGTGCTGGATAGCCCCCGAGCCTTGAATGACTAGTTAAGGTACTCGGGTGTATTCGTAGTTCCATGGAGACTCAAGGTGGTGCTAGGTCCGAACTGATGTGAGTACTTAGCTGGCCACCCTATAATTGAAATACATAGGATGAGTAGTATCCGATCAAAAAATAATAACAAAAGAAAATAATAACATATTATAATGCATGTTTAAGCTTTCTGCTCGTTGCTCTTGTTAGACTCTTATAACCACTCGAGTAATAGCCTTGTTACGTTTAAACACTTGGTCACGCTTAACGAGTCCTTTTAAGGTGCATAGGTGTTGCGAAGGAACCGAAGTTTCACGAATTAAGGTGCATGCTACTGAGCGATGTTGGTCATTAAGAGCGGAGAGAAATAATAAAGTAGTCGGTTAGGACTTTTCTCCTGTTGGAGAGGTCGCGCGAGGGTTTGTAACCCGTCCGTGAGAGGTCATGCGAGGGTTTGTAACCCGTCGGCGAAGAATCTTGAATCCGTAGATATAGCCTCCGAGAGCTCTACGTAATTCGATGCACCAAGTCCGCGGGCTAGTGCCCTGCGTAACTCGATTTACCAAATATGTGGGCTAACGTGGCATGCTTCCATAGTCGGTGATAGTGTAGCCCTCAAAAACCATTGCTATCGAGGGACAAGCTGAAGAAATTATAGTAAATAAAATAATTATTGAATATGACTTCGCTTTGTTTGCGGACGAGTGTCGACGAAACCGTGGCGGTCGACGATGGATCCTGCGACGATTGTTGTTGAAGTCGGCTAGTCGAAGTCGGTTCCGACTAGTTGTTGATGGCACGGTAGCCGATCTCGACTAGTTTTCTAGTCGAGATGAGTAGTCGATGTAGTCGTACGACGAGTCGATGAGGTGGTTGTTGATGAAGCCGAGTAGTCGGGACGTGTTCCTGACTAGTTCTTGATCATGCAGGAGTTTTTGTCGACTGGTTTTGGAGTTGAACCGAGTAGTTCGGGCTGTTGATTGAGCTGTCGTATGTGCTGATGTAGTGTCCCTTGCATGGAGTTCTTGTGTGCGCCAAAGTATTAATGGTAATGCTTCAGATAGGGCGTCCCACCCACCCATTTCGCCCCACCGCTCCATTTAATCGCCGCCTACCCATCTCCACCGCCTCCCCAATCCCCGACGCTGTCGCTTCCCAATCTTCGATCCTCCGCGCCGCCGCTGGCTCCTCTCTTCCACACCGCCGCGGCTCCCCTCTGTCCCGCTCCCCCGTGCCGCCGTCATCCCCTCCGCGCTGCACTGCCAGCAACGAAGCTCGCGCCAAGCTCGTGCTGCCGGATGTGGGGAAGACGAACGCCGAGTTTGCGCCTCCATGGATCAGCCGTCGCCGGCCCAAACTGGCCATGGATTTGCAGCGGCCACCCCTTATCTGCGCCAACCCATGAGACACCGCCGACTCGGCCACCCCGTGCACCAACGACGCGCGCCGCCCCGCGTCAGCTCCTCCATGTGACGCTGCTTCTCCGCCCTGATCCTCCCCGCGCTCCGCTTGACGTTGCCGACGCTGTGGTCCTCCGCGGCCGCTTCTCCGAGCGACGTTCCTCCACGGCGGCCGCCACCGCGCGGCTCTTTCAGGCGCCGCCGCCGCTGCCCATTTCCTCCGGCAGGGGAGGGGTGGCGCGCCTACGGGAGAGCAGAGGGAGGGACGACGAGGGGAAGGTAGGTGCCGCATTTGCTCTTTTTTCTAGGATTTTGGTACATGTTGCAAGAGCATGTTTCATGTGTTTCGGATGTTTCAAAAAAACGTTGCAACTGTTTGATGTGAATGTTGCAAAAGTAGATCTAGGATGTTCTAGGGTTTTGCTCCATGTTGCAACAACATGTTTCACGTGTTTCGGATGTTTCAGAAAAATGTTGCAACTGTTTGATGTGAATGTTGCAAAAGTAGATCTGGGATGTTGCATATGTTTCGCATGTATGTTGCAAGTGTTTCATCTGGATGTTGCATTTTCATTGGGATTTTTTTGACCGCTGTCGTGCGTGGCTGAGAGTTGTGAGGGCGTGTTTCTAGTGTTGCAAACGATGACTATTTATGTTGTAGATACTATTGTTTGATGTTGCATACGCTATTCTTGGATGTTGCAAAAATTTTACATGTTGCATGCAACATCATATCCATGTTGCGGCGGGATTTTTCTGTGCTACAGTACCGTCGGAGAGGAATACTTAGTTGTGGTTGCGCCACATCACCCTCTTTTTTCTCCCTCTATTTTAACTCCCGCACGCGGATGGAATACTTGGCTGTGGTTGCGCCACGTCACCCGTCTGATTTTTTGTTTTCCGTCGGACGTCCGGGTGCTAGTCCTACCGAAGTATTAATACTTTCTTTTTGATACACCTCTATGCACGGTGTGACGTAGCATCGTTCTGGTGGACTTTTTCTTGAATGTGCATGAAGTAGTATATGCTGCCAATTTTGTTTTTGAGCGCCAGGAGATAACAGAAGTTCTTTAATTCTTCACCTCGAATCCTGTGCAGCAGCAGCTAGCAATGATCTGGTTCTCACGGCAAACCAACTTTTGTACTACCTCCGTTCCAAATTACTATTCGTTGTTGACTCTTGTCCGTGATCTTTGACCATTCGTCTTATTCAAAATATTTGTCCAAATATATAAACCAATAAGTTATACTTAAAGTATATACGATGATAAAGCAAATCACATACAAAATAAATGATACTTGTGAAATTTTTTGAATAAGACGAATGGTCAAACGTTAAACGAAAAATTCAACAATGAATAGTAATTTGGAACGGAGGTAGTACATAAATAATTACCACTTGAGCATATCGTTGTTCTTTAATGATTCGAAATCAGACTCTGTGATTCCCATAAGCAAGCAGAAGTTGATTCCATGTGTAACTCGGCCTCTAAGGCCAATCTCAGTGCACCATTTCACTATACAGCCATCTAGACCAGAAACTAGGTAACTGTGCCGAAGGAGTTTCATGATGATGAAACTCATCTCACATACCATGAAACTCTTCCTTCTCTCTCCTATGCCACATCAGCATATTTAATGTCATGAAACTCCCCATGAAACCCCACTGAGACTGGCCTAAGCAGTATAGTACTCCGTAAGTAATAGATGACGCCTCTGAATACAATACTCGCCGAGTTGCAGCTGGTCATTATGATGAATTTCCAAAACGAGCTTGACGGATCAACGAAAGGACACGGTGTACACGTTGCACCGAGTAAGTTGAATGCCGAGTAGATTGATCTTGTTGATGATAGGTCCATCAAGTTCACCTAATAATCACTGTGATCTGCCCCACGGTGGGCGTCAAGTGTCGAAGATTTATCTCTGGCATATCTGTCTAGGGGTATCTCAGAGAGTAGATTTGTGGGGATCACCGGACCTGAAACTTGATGGTTAACGCAAAGACACGACACACAGGGATTTAGACAGGTTTAGGCCGGCAGTGTAGCGTAATACCCTACGTCCTGTTTGGAGGATTGTATATTGTATTCTTCTCGTTGGGTGGTCTCTACCGAGATAGGAACCCCTACCCTCCTTTATATATCCCAGGGGGTAATGTTACATGGCTAGTCTCCTAGTCGGCTACAATATGGGAGTCCTAGTACGATTACACGAGTAGTTTTCTGAGTAGTTCTCCTAGGACTTGGTCTTCTTTCATGAGGGTACCCGGGGATGTATATCCCACACTCGGCCAGTAGGACCACTTTTGAGGAAGTTGGCAGTTCCCCTTCTCATCCCTATCTATGAACTGCGGGTGCATTGACCCAACGTTAAGACAATAGAGTTGAACTTGATGTTTAAGCATTGTTCCCTCAGCTATTGTATCTCTTTACCCGAGTGACTCGAGTAGATAAAGTATCTAGAAATCTTATCTTATTTCATTGTCCTCTCAACTAGCTAGTCATTTCTCTTTCTCATCTAAGTTATCCTTGAGTTGTGTGTCATGGTCTTTCACTCCGATCATTACCGTTATTCCCCGTCTTGATGGTAGTGTATTCTTTTGTGATATCCTCAAATACTTGTTTACTAATACTCTTGCAATAAGCTTCCATGTGGAAAATATAAATTATGATACCTTGGATTACTCACAGGTGAAATGCTACATCGATAATTCTATGCGCTTGCTGAATATTTACTTATTTTACTAAGCCATAAGAAAAACCAACAAAACACTCCTTGCACCATTGTCGGGATCACCAATCCTGATAGTGGACTGTAAGAAGTGCCAACAGACCACCGGCCAAGGCACTGTAGGGTGGTTCCTGGTGAAGGCATCTAGGCCCCTAATTGAGTTTTGGTAATTAATGACAACCGTTGTGGACTAACAATTTCATTTGAGATAATGAGAATAGGTTAGTCCCGAGAGTTGGAATGAGCTTCAAGAAATGATACGTGAATTGCATGAATGCTTTGGATCATGGGAAGCTCAAGGCAAAGGTATAAGATAGGGCTTTTAAATTTGACCGGTCATGAGAAGATTAGAGGATGAAATATGACCGGGTTGATAGGCTAGATAGCCGTACTATCAATAGTGATCAACTTCATTAGTTTGATGGATTCTTAGTGCCACATTGGTCATTGTCTTGCATGTAGTCCATTTAGATATTGTGGTGGCTAACTCTGAAAAAGAGCTTTGTTGAATATCTTGAAAAACTTGTTCTGTCGAAGCAGGTCGGACAGTCCGAGAAAAGGAAGTATAACCTTATATATAAAATCTGTGAAAATCCGATCAGCTCACGGACAGTCCGCGAAGGGAGCTCGGACTGTCCACGAGCAGTGCTGACTTGTGGGCCCACGTGTGATAACTTTGAGCTTGTGCTAAGTGTTGGTCGGACAGTCCGAGGTGGAGCTCGGACGGTCCTTAAAATAGCTCGATTTTAGATAGAGACGATTTTTGATGTTTCGGGGGGTCAAACCGTCTGACTACGCCTGGCGGACCGTCCGAGGTGGTCTCGAACAGTCCGCGGGTGAGGGTCAGATAGTCCGGCCTGCCCAACGATCACCTCTGACACACGTTTAACTGCGCGTTGTGACTGTTGAGTTTTGAACGTGGACAGTCCGAGGGTGCAGGTCGGACAGTCCGAGGTGGCCGTTTTCCACGCATTTTTGAACGTAACGGCTAGTTTTGAGGAGAGGGCTATATATACGTCAACCCCGCGGGCATGCTGGGTCTCTTGGCAGTTTGGGAAGCTTTCTTGACATACTAGAGCCCTTGTTCTCCTCTCACTCACTCACTTGCTTTGAGATTGCATTTCTTGGTGACATTGAGAGCATCTTGTGCATTGCATCAAGGATTTGATTATTGTGGCACTACAGATTCATCAAGCGAGCGAGTTGATTTGTTACTCTTGGAGGTTGCCGACTCCTAGACGGCTTGGA
The DNA here is from genome assembly GCA_033239725.1 of Echinochloa phyllopogon. Lineage (NCBI taxonomy): Eukaryota > Viridiplantae > Streptophyta > Magnoliopsida > Poales > Poaceae > Echinochloa > Echinochloa phyllopogon. The sequence goes on along the minus strand of BTCW01000014.1, from coordinate 28,658,486 downwards.
GCTCGTGATTCCATTGAGCACTTCAAGAAGATTGTGAAGTTGCCTTGGAAGATTGGTGTGAGAGGTTCTTGTGCTCACCTCGCCGGAGTGGTGAAGAGCAACTCTAGTGAAATTGAGATTTGGAGCGGTTCTCTGGTTCTAACCAGCTTAAGATCAAGAGGAGTCTTGATAGAGAAGCGGTTGAACATTGAATCCATCTCAACGTGGATTAGGGGTGACCGGCAAGTCATCGACACCACGGGATAATTTCTTGTCTCTTGTTTGTGAGTTCTCCATTGTTGGTTACTTTGAGCAATTTAATTTGAGCAAGTTATCTATCTAGAACTTGAATTGTATCTTATCATCCTAGGTTGCAAACCCCTCAACATAAGCTTAGAATAGGCTAGAGATTTAATTTCCCTTGTCATTCTAATTAAATTTCTCTAGTATTGTGATTGAAGTTTAAACCGCCTATTTACCCCCCTCTAGTCGGTAATCCTAGATCCTACACCTGGCTAGTTCGGTCGAACTGGATAGGTTCAGCTGAACAACCTAGTTTAGCCGAACCATCCATCCAGCACCGCCTTATCACTAAGGGCCTAGATTGCTCCTAGATGGCGGTGCTGGGGTCAGCTCCCGGTTCAGCCGAATTGGGCCCTTTGGGCAAATTGGGTGACAAACCAAATTAATGGTAGAAGCGTTGTTCGAGGGAGTCCAAGCGTTGTGCGGAAAGGGAGTAGGAGGCATGACATGGGTGGTAAGGGGGCATTTGGCAGCGAGACGGTGATGGTAGCGTGGGGGAGATGACAAGGTTGGTTGAATCTGACAGCATGCCTGCGAAAAAATAGTAATAGGACGGACAATGAGAACTTGCATCAAAACAAAAATAGAGAACGTGTACTCGTTGAAGTAAAATTAGGTCCAAACCCAAAACATACCAAGTAATCAATTCTCTTTAGGAATAAGTAAAAATTAGGGTCTCATAAAAAACACAACAAAACACTAGGGTCACCATACCCTTAGGGGTGGGCAAAGACGTCATTTCACCTCTCCAACCACACAAACCCCTTAATGGCAGTAATGTTAATAGGTGGTTCAGCCAAGAGCAAACTTGATGGCAATCCTGTAAATATTAGCAAAGCCAGGGGCTATCGTTATGGCAAAGTTGAAAATTTCAAATGGCGCGGTGGCATATTTTTGCCGCGAGCGTCGTCTAAAGCCAGGGAAAACCCACCCCTCCCACCTCCTCCCCCGCGCTCTTCCTGTTCCTTTCACCTCCGCCACCGGACGCTTCCTCCTCGTCGCCGCCGCAGCTAGGGCACGGGATCCCGGCGACCGGGTATCCCACGCTGCAGGTATGTTCCTTCTGTTGTGCCACTGCCACGCTGCCCGTGCCTGTTCTTGTCCTCCCGCTTCTGCTCCTGCCTCTCATCCCGGATTTACCTCGCAGGCCTCGTCGAATACCTCGCCGGCAGTCAGGTCGCCACACCCTCCTCCCGGCTTCAGGCATCACCGGATGCGCCGTTCTACTGGTGCTGGAGGTGCAGATCCATCCGACCTTGGGCTCCTTTTCTGCGGGTACGGATTCCCTATCTCTCCTCGATGAGTAATTCTAAGAGTTGGTTTTGTTTCGTTCTTCCCTTTCTATGCAGCACTGTAAGCCATCGAAACGAATTGAATCTATTCTGTCATGTCTGTCCACTTCGTCGTTATCTATTTGCTGCGTGTCATGGGAGCTATTACTGAATTGCGATTTGTAAAAAACCTTGTGTAGTATTAAGAGGATTTTTGGGAGCTAGTTAGGGAGCCTCGGCATTAGAATGATATTAGGAACGATGCATCAAGAAGACTTTTTGTTGAGGGCCAATACATAGTGACCTTGTCTTCATAAACACGAAGTGTTTTGTATTGTTTTCCTTTAGTACAGGCTAGTGAAAATCCTGAATTGTACAACTCCGGCGAGGGAAATTAGTTCTATGACATGGCTGATTCCCGCTGAGGTTGACAAAGCAGAGTCCTTCACCAGCATATGGAGAGGCAGTCGAGGCGCCTCCTCATCTTCCAATTTTTGAAATTTACTCTTCGTTTATTGCTGTCCAGATTGCAAGTTTCAGTGTAGATGTGTTGTGTGTCTAGAGTGTTCCCTTGTAATATATAGATTTGTCCGGTTGGCCCTTTGGGGCTGTGTTAGGATTGCAGCTGGCGTTGCGTAAGAAGTAGTCGTGGTGTGTAGGCGGGCGAGGCTTGGGCTCTCGGCGGGGGCACTGTTGCGACGCCGGCGGCGTCGAGAACACTTGAGGCGAGAGCGAGGGAGGCAAGGACGCGGGAGAAATTAATCTCAATCTTCAGCTAATTCTTTATTATGCAATTGTCTAGGCTTTTATAGCACATCTCCTAACAAACTTCTCAACCGAATCTTATCTCAAAGAATCTAAACAAAAGCAAACTCAATGCCTAATCCTGCGGAGCCGGCACGCGCGACGTCGTTGCCGCGTCGCGTGCCTTGTGGCGGCGCTGATACACCTGGCCCACCATAACATCAGTCCCGCCATCGACAAACAGCTCATCCTCGAGCTGGAAGTCCGGTAAGGGCGCATGAAAGTCATCGATAGGCTCCCATGTCGACTCAGTCGGAGGCAAGCCTGCCCAGCGCACGAGGACATGCCAGACCCCGCGGCGCAGCGGCGCCTGCACGGCATGGTCTGGAATTTCAAGGATGCGGTCGTGCTGCAGTGGGGGCAGAGCCGATGTGGCTGTGGGTGGCGGACCCCGGAACGGCTTGAGGACGCCGACGTGGAAGACGTCGTGGACGTGTGCGCCGTCCGGAAGCTGCAGACGGTAGGCGACGGCGCCGACGCGTTCCAGCACCTGGAATGGCCCGACGTAGCGTGGCCCGAGTTTGCCCTAGGCGCCGGGCACCAAGGACTGAGCCAGGCGGTGCAGGAGCCAGAGCCAGACCCAGTCACCGACACTGAACTCCAGGGGGCGGTGATGAACATCGTATTGACGCTTGGCGTAGGCTTGAGCTTGAAGGAGGCGGTCACGAACGTCGGCGAGAAAGGCGTCATGGTCCTGCAGGAGAGCATCCACCGTCGCCGTGCGAGCTGAGGCCGGCTCGTAGGGAAGTAACACCGGCGGGGGCTGCCTGTACACACGCAAACTCAATGCCTAATCCTGCGGAGCCGGCGCGCGTGACGTCGCTGCCGCGTCGCGCGCCTTGTGGCGGCGCTGATACACCTGCCCCACCATAACAGGCTGGTCCATACAAACATACATTTCATTCTCTCGGTCTCTAGCATGGTATCAGAACCATCGATCTACTGATCCAGCCACCACCATTGTCTTCGCTGCGCTGCCCACCGGGACGATTGATCTCTGCTCCCGGGGACAGCCTCGTCGATCTTCAATTTTTTTTAATCACACTCTAGACATAGGTGCACTCTATGCACATCTACACTTTACAGCCCAAACATAGATTTGTGAGTGAATTCAGTCAAAAGCACTGAAGCCAAAAGTGTTGTGCCTAGGTTCTTGGTATAGGTGAGTCAAACAAAATACTGTGAGCTTCACTATTCTGTTGTGATCTGACTATGCAAGATGAGAATCCAGTTTATAATACTGATTCTTTTTTTTCTCGAACACGCAGGAGAGCTGCGTATCAGTATATTAAGAAGAAAAAGGGGTATAGAGCCCAGTCACCAGTACAAGGGTTTTTTTCTGATGGAAATCAGGAAACCCCCTCCCCCCAAAAAAAACACACACGCTATATTACTCTTTTCTCTATAAGACAACCCTTGACCAGGAAAAAAAGAAAAACTTCTGCACTTAATCGTTGGGTTTTAGGGCGAGGAGATGAGTGATCCCTCGAGCCCCTGCCAATTCCCACATCTGTTGCTCATCTCTTATGGAGGAGAGAATCCCATTCAGGCTAGGCTGCACCCCGTCAAAAACACAACAGTTTCTATGATTCCAAAGAGACCACGCCACCAGGATGACAATTGAATTCAGGCCTTTTTTTGCCTGGTCAGCCACTTGTTTGATTACCTGATCCCACCATTCCTCAAAGGACTGATCATACGGTTGAGGGGCTAGAGCTTGCAGACCGAAAAATTGCAGAACCCGAAACCAAGCTTGACGTGAGAAAACACAAGAAAGCAGCAGGTGATTGATCGTCTCCTCCTCTTGATCACATAATGGGCACTGTTCCGGATGTGGTAATCCTCTCTTAGCAAGCCTATCAGCTGTCCAGCACTTATTATGGGCGACCAGCCACATAAAGAACTTACATTTCTCAGGCGCTTTTCCAAATCCTCTCCCATGGATTAAACTGAATGGCCCCAATAAACATTGCCTCATATGCTGATTTAGCAGAATACTGCCCTGTTGTTGAGAATTGCCAAATGTGAGAGTCCTCCACCTCTGGCTGCAGCACTACCTCAGCCAGTAAATCCCATAGGTCCAAATATTCAATTAAAACAGTCACGGTGAGTGCTCCCCTTATGTCGGCGACCCATCTTAAGTTGGTAAGTGCCTCAGAAACTGTTCTTTTCTTTGCTTGGCGTGAAACTGAACTGAACAGATGCGGCGCCAGCTTGTCCAAACTTTGCCCATGAAGCCATCTGTCGGTCCAAAAAAGAGTGTTCCTGCCGTTACCAACTTCTGAGAGTATGGCTATTGAGAAAAACATTCTAGCCGATTGATGCACTTGGATAGGAAGGAAACCCCATGGTTTATCTGGTTCTGTTTTCTGTAACCAAAGCCACCTCATTCTGAGAGCCCACCCTAATTGCTGCAGATTTGATATACCAAGCCCTCCCAATTCTGGTGGCCGAGTCACCTTAGGCCAAGCCACCACACAATGGCCTCCCTTCACATCCCTTCTTCCTTTCCATAGGAAACCTCTCCTAATTTTATCAATGGCTTTCAGAGCCCATGGAGGGAGATCCATAGCCATAGCTAGGTAGATTAGCATGGAGGTAAGTACAAACTGAACCAATACTTTCCTTCCTGCCTTTGTCAACAGATCTGCCTTCCATCCCGGTAATTTGTCTGCCACTTTGTCAATTATTGGTTGGATCTGGGCCTTAGTCAGTTTAGAAAGAGATAGGGGCAGACCAAGATATTTGCAGGGGAATTCCAGTAGCTGACAGGGGAGATGTGTTTCTATGGTTTGCCTATCCTCTTCTTGGCATTGAATGGGAAGCACACTGCTCTCTTGAACATTGGTTTGTAAGCCACTTGCACTGCCAAAAAGGTGTAGCATGTCGAGTATTAGGTTGATATCTCCCACAGAAGGCCTTAGAAAAATTACTACATCATCTGCATAGATGGAAATTCGATGTGGCAGAACCCTCCTGGTCAGCGGCTGTAACCGATCCTCCTCCACAGCCTTTTTAATCATGAATCCCAGGACATCCATGACTAAGATAAATAGCATTGGTGACAATGGGTCGCCTTGCCTCAGACCTCTTTGGTACTCAATTTTTTCCCCCGGATTACCATTTAAAATCACCTGTGCAGAAGATGAAGTAAGGAGGCCACTAACAACGTCACACCAAATCTGTCCAAAGTCCAAATGCCTCAGAACTTCCAGCAAAAAAGGCCACGAAACTGAGTCACAAGCCTTTGTTATATCCAGCTTTAACAAAATCCTAGCTTGCTTTTGCTGATGCAAATACCGAGCCGTCTGTTGGACCAGCATGAAATTGTCTTGTATGAATCGACCTTTAATGAATGCACTTTGGACAGGGGAGACCAGCTCATTGAGGCGCCCAGCCAATCGGTTGGCAAGTATTTTTGTAATGAGCTTGGCAAAGGAATGTACCAAGCTGATAGGTCTGAAGTCTCTAATATTCATGGCATCATCTTTTTTTGGTAGGAGCGTGATGTAAGCTGAGTTAAGTTGCTCAAAACTGCCAAATTTTCTACTCCATATAGCTGAAACTGCTGCCATTACCTCCACTTTGATTACAGGCCAACAAGCCTTACAGAAATTTCCAGTAAAGCCATCCGGACCTGGGGCTTTGTCCGACGGCAGTGAGCAGATTGTCTTCCAGACTTCTTCAAAAAAGGAGCCTCCAAGCTGGACAGGTCATGCTGTGGAATTTCCAAAGCGTCCAGGTTAATGGTTACATCCCGGTCCGACACTTCCCCTAGGAGATTATTATAGAACTCAAAAACATTCTTCTCCTTGTCTTCATGGCTGGTGAGTACTTGCCCATCATCAGAGATGAGTTTACAAATGAAGTTCTTTCGCTTGCGATGTCTAGCAGCCGAGTGGAACAGTGCAGTGTTGGCATCTCCTTCAGACAGCCAGCAGATACGGGAGCGGCTGCGTGCAATTGTGCGCTGTAAGGAAGACAAAGCAAGTGAATGTTTCTTCAACTGATTCCGCAGCCAGAGTTCCTGGTTGGACAGACATCGATTATCTTGGGCAATTTCAAGCTGGTGAAGGATTTCTCTAGCCAGTTCAAGCTGTGAATTTACATGGCCAATTTTCTTATGACTCCCAACTCTGAAGACCCCTGACAGTGGCTCTGAATTTTCTGGCCAGTGTGTCAAAAGGGCATGTTGAAGCTTGGACAGAAGTCCAGGCTGCTTTTACTGTTTCCTGGAAACCTTCAAGTTTTGTCCAAAAAGCCTCAAAATGAAACCTTGCCTTTCCTGGTTTGACAGCATTTAAACTGAACAGGAGAGGACAATGATCAGAGCCATCAGTGGCGACGCTCTGCAGCAGATTGTTTGGGAAAATTTGTTCCCAATCCATGGAGCATAAAGCTCGGTCCAGCTTGACCAAAGTAGGCGAATTCTGCTGGTTCGACCAAGTAAATTTTCTGCCCTGTATGGGCACATCATGCAGCCCAAGATCATTGATTAGGCGACGGAACTTGCCCATCATAGCGCTATTCGGATTGCCAATATTTTTGTCTTCTGCCTTGATTATCAGGTTATAATCGCCCATTACTAACCAGGGGCCCTGACATGCCGCTCTCACATCTCTCAGTTCTTGCAAGAAAGCCATTTTGTTAGAGTCTCCTTGAGGCCCATATACCCCAGTGAACCACCAGGCTTGGCCATTTGCTGGATTGAACTGAACTGAAAGGCAATGGTTGTCAATCCGAATGGCAGCTGCAGGACCTAAATTATGCTTCCAAGCTAGAAGGATCCCACCGCTTGCGCCATCTGAAGGCAAGAAAGCAAAATGAGAAAATTCTGAGCCGAGCGCTGACAGAATAGTCCCACGAGAGACTTCTGTCATCTTTGTTTCCTGAATACAGACCACATCCACCCTTGAGGCGTTAACCAGAGTGCGAACCGACTCTTGGCATGCCTTGGAGTTGAGACCCCGCACATTCCAGCATAATACATTGGATGGATTCATTGATCAGAATATTTGATCGACAAAAAATACATGGACCAGACAACAAATTCAGAGCAGCAACTCCTGCCTCAACTCTTCTTTGTCAGGGATCCTCCATCCAAAGAGAGCAGCCAGAGCTTCACCGTGAGGGCTGACCAGCGAAGCTGACTGAGTGAACAACTTACTGTAGCGGTCGAGCGCTTCTTCGCTGACTCCCTCTGTTTCCCCCAGAATATCAAACGCACGCATTACCTTCTTTTTGGTTCGAGTTGAGGACGGGGCATCCACCGCCTTAGAGGTCAACTCCGGCGATTCGGCGACTTCGCCGTGGAGCCCCTGGGGCACGGCCACGCTGGTGGATCCTGTTGGACCGTGGGGTAGGGAGAATTCTTGAAGTCTTCTTGGAAATCTTCGCCATGAAACTCGAGCGCTTGCTTGGAGGTGTCGGGGCAGCGTGGTCGTCCTCCTCCCTCACAGTTTCAGAGGGACTCAACTCCATGGGATTCTTTCGCCGTCTTGAGTACACTTTCAGAGGAGTTGGGGTTGGAGGCGAAGGGGAGGGAGGGGCGGCGGTGGCGGATGGCAGTGTTGCGTGAGGCGCATCAGAGCTGTTCGCAACAGCACCATGGACTGCATCCCCACCGGCATGTGGTGACTGTCCGCTGCCGGCCTGGTGCTTCGCTGCCTCCAGGCCCAAAAGGTCATCCGGCCCGCTAGCATCTTCTGCCGGCCCAGCGAGGTCCTTGACCTCAAGCCGTGCTGGCCCATCTTCATCCTCTGGTAGCCCGCTAATGCATTCCCCAACAGAGGCCTCCTTGCTTGCCGGCCTAGCGAGATCCTCGACCTCAAGCCGTGCCGGCCCATCTTCAACCTCTGGTAGCCCGCCAGTGCATTCCCCAACAGAGGTCGCCTTGCTTACCGGCCCATCCTCTGTTGGCCACCCGATCATATATTCATTGTTCAGCCGCGCTCCAGCAATGGCCGCGCCCTCGCTAGTCGAGCCGGCATGCAACGGTGTCTCCTTGCAGCCCGGGCAAACGTCCCCCGCCTTCCTCGAGGCAACCAGAGGGGTGGCCCCATCGGGAGAAGGGACACCCGCCGCTTCTTGAATGTCGTCGTGCAGGGCCCCCTCGTGACTTGGGCTTGGCCTCCCATGTTGCCCCGGAGCAGCCGGAGGAGTGGCCCCTTTGGGAGACGGGACGGCAGCCGTGCCATGAAAGTCGCCCGGAGGAGGCGATGCGTCGCGCAGGGGGAAGTCCTAGGCGGCCGCAACAAAGCGCGGCTCCACGTGGCCACCCGCCCCGGGCCGTGGCCCTAGGCGCTGATGAACCGGGACCCGAGGAGCACGCATCGACATTGGAGCGGACGGAGACGAACCTGGGCGGCGCCGCCGCTCATCATCCACCGGAGGCGGGGACAGAGGGTCCGCTGGCCTCGACGGCAGATCAACAGGGGTGGTCAACAACTTGACTGGATAGATCAACGTGCTCTTCAAAGGACGATGTTCCTCCTCCGACAATGGCGGCTCCTCAATCTCCAATTCCATCTTTGGCGGAATCCGTGCCGGACTTGAGCTCCATGCCATCACCTTGAAAATGTCACGACGATCCGCCATGTCTGGATGAATTCCACTAATCCAGCAGTGATCGTTGAGAAGGAGCTCCGCCGTTGTAAGTTCCCAAGCATGGGCTGGGATGCCGCTAATGTCCACCTCAACAGGGGATGTCAAGGCACCCGCTGTGGAATTCAGGAAGCGCGTCCAGCGCATGATGTGCAGCCGGAGAGACGTGGAGATGAATGGTATGCCGTCATTTTATACCCTCACCGCCAATTCTGTGCTTGGCAAGGTCAAGAGGAACTTCGCGTCCACAAAACGTTGTAGGGACAGCGAAGAAACCTCGATCTCAAACCGAGCGGCGATGTTGGTGAGGATAGATTCAGGGCTTCCACTCAGCACGGTGATGACCAATGCACGTGCCGAACCATCCTCCATCTGTGATATGGAAGCCGATTGATCAAGGATTCGGCGAGGAAGAGGGGGAGCAGCTTCGTCGATCCTTTCTTCCTCCTGACACAAACCCGCCGGCGCAGCACTAGCATCTTCCTCCCCGCTTTCAACCTGTTGATTCGCCGTGACTGGCCTATCGCCTCTCTTCCGTGTCCTGCGCCGCTTCTTCCGGACATGTGAGCCTTTCGGCACGGCGGCGCAAGGACCCATGCGCACCGGAGGGGCTCCCATGCCGGCTTGAACCGGTTTTGGCCGCCACACTCGACGATGTGGCTGGGAGGCAATGGGGCGAGGGCCATCAGAGCGCCGCACACAGCCAGAAGAACGGTGACCCAGGCCACAGCAGCGAAAGCAGCGCACCAAGGATTGGCAGCCCGCTGCACGGTGGTCAGGAGAGAAGCAGTTGAAGCATTTTCCCCGGAGGTCCGCAGGGACCGGTCGACGGGGACGATGCAATTGCCGCCTACTCTCCCTCCGCTCGCGTCGGCTCTCCACATGCGACCAGCCCTCGGCATCAGGAGCACGTGCCGCCCGCTGGTGGCCGCGCTCACCTTCCAGAAAACGATACGCGGCAGTCGTGGGGAGACCTCGCCGACGGCCGAGGTCATCTGGTGTGCAACACCAGACTCCTGCGAGGCCGCCGCACCGGTCTCCAACGCCGCTGCCGCCGCCTCAGACTCCTTCAGTGCCGCAATGCCCGAGATGAGGATCTCCATAAACGATGGAGGGGCGCCGCCGCAAGACTTCCCGGAGGGAGGGGAATCGTCACCCCATCATTGGGCCTTGGAACGGCCAGCAGTAGCGTGGAACGGGCCGGAGGCTATCGGGGTACGGGGAGAAGCTCCCGGCGCTGGGCGAGAGGAGGTCGTCGCGACCTTGAGGGTGGCCGCCGGGCCCGGAGTGGACGTCGGCGTGAGGCTGGGGGATGGGGAGGCGCCGGGAGGGGGGAGGGAAGAGGAGAGGTCGAGAGCCATCCTAGCGCACTCCTTGCGCCAAATCACATCAAGATTACAATACTGATTCTGACTATGTTGCTAATAGATGCTATTGGTTCAGGACCTTCTGTCTACAAGAACGTAGAATAGTCTAACATAACATATATCAGTTATATATAGTGGATATTGTGATACAATACAGGACCGAATTCTTAAGGTCGTAATCATACCCTGTTTAGTAACTCTCCATTTTATCGGACATTGATAGTTCACAATGATTGCTGTTGATTTTTTTCTATTTGATCATTATGAAAGTGTTGTTGGACTCCGTGAAATGGCATTCGAATCATTAGATTGGAGTCCGTAAACATTACTTTTTTTTTATTCTTCTATAACTTGCAGGAGCTGACAAGCCATAGGCTCTGTTTGCATCGGAGATAAGTGAACCGGGTCAAGGTGTTCATATTACTTTTTGGATGGTTTAAGAAAGGGCCTGGAAGCTTTGTGTGGATAACATTTTGTGTTAAGGAGTGCAATGGAGTGCAACAGAGAAGAGGCCTTGAAGGCCAGAGAAATTGCTATTAGGAAGTTGGAAAACAAAGATTTCATTGGTGCTAAAAGGATTGCTCTTAAAGCACAGAGAATTTTTCCAGAGGTTGAGAACATACCCCAGCTGTTAACTGTCTGTGAAGTACATTGTGCGGCAGAAGCAAAGATAAAGGGAATGTTGGACTTTTATGGAATTCTCCAAGTGGAAGGGACAGCAGATGAGATGACCATAAAGAAGCAGTATCGTAAGCTTGTCCTCTCACTTCACCCTGATAAAAACAGTTATGACGGTGCATAATCTGCTTTCAAGTTTGTTGCAGAAGCATACTGAACATTGTCTGATCGAGCAAAACGATGTGCATATGATATCAAATTGAAGGCTGCTTCTAAAATCACACCAAAGCAGGCTACACAACCTAAACAGACTGGAAAACCAAGGCAGGCTACAAAACGAACACAGGCTGCAAAACCGAAACAGTCTACACAACCAATGCAGGCTACAGAACCAAAGCAGACCAATCAGCCAAAGCAGGCTACAGAACCAGTGAAAACTACAGAGCCGATTAACAAAAATGATGCAAATAGAAGTAGTGTGGGAGGATATGGATCATCATGTTCACCACCCACTGATGGGTCTACATTCTGTTTCATCTGCATCCACTGTAAAACAAAATACAAGTACCACAGCAACATACTGAATCGTCAGATCTGCTGTAAGAAACTGTATGCAAAATTTCTTTGCATACAAGATAAGTAGTACAGAAGATGTGCCTTCTGTATTCTCATCAAAAGCAGCCAATGGTGCTGGGCAACATGGCTGTGTTCCCACTCAACGAGGCTGTTCTACTAATTTTTCTTCTAGAGAAAACAAACAGGCAAGGCCTGTGATCAATAGAACACCATATGGTGAAGAAATGAAGAGTGGTTCAGAACCAAGTGGTGAGGGTATGGTTAACCATACAGAGATAAGTGGAAAAGGGGGAGTTGAATTTTCTGCAAGGGATCCATCTAAAGCATCTGCACCAAATGGAAATGATAGGGCAGATGGAGGGATGACATCTGAAACTACTATACCAGTTTTTGGTGATGGGTGAAACCTAGGTAGTGGGGTGGATGCATCAGCAGAGCCAGGTGCTGCAGGGATCCCTAGTCCACGGAGATCTTTAGGAGAAAGGCATGTGTTGATGCCAACAACATCCTGAATTCACCAAAGAAAAGGAGTCGGACACTCAAAGATTGGTTCTCAAATGCTGCCTCCAGTTCTAATAAAGTGTTTGATGACAATGTTGCCAGTGCAGAGGGACGGACCAGTGAACCTCATGTCTCCAGCAATACAAATAACCAAGAGAAAGTCTGTACTGTCAATGAAGGCAATCAAAGGAACAACAAAGAAGCATGTGATACAACTGCTGATAACCCTTGCAATGCTGGGAGATTCACATACCCTGACCAAGAATTTTTTAACTTTGATAACTGCAGGGATGTCAATCTGTTTGCAGTTGATCAGATATGGGCACTTTACGACGACCTTGATGCCATGCCAAGATATTATGCTAGAATAAGATGTGTTGATACTACCAACTTCAAAGCTCAGTTCACTTGGCTTGAGCACGATGCAGCGAATGATGAGGAGGATGAATGGACTGATAATAAACTGCCTGTGGCTTGTGGGAACTTTACCTTAGGAAACACAGAGGTGTCAGAAGATCCCCTCATATTTTCTCACATTGTTTCATGGGAGAAAGGCAGAAAAAGGGGTTCTTATGTAATACATCCAAGTAAGGGTCAGGTATGGGCTCTTTATAAGGGATGGAGCATGCAGTGGATCTCAGATGCAGATAATCACAGATCCTATGAGTACGAAGTTGTGGACGTCGTTTCAAACTTCACAATGAAAGCTGGTGTCACAGTTATACCATTGGTCAAGGTTGAAGGTTTTGTGAGTCTGTTTGCAAAAGCAAAGGACAAATCATCATTTGTTATACCATCAAGTGAACTACTACGATTTTCACACAGCGTCCCATTTTTCAGAACAACGGGAAATGAGAAGGTTGGTGTCCCATGTGGATTTCTTGAGCTAGATATAGTATCGCTTCCTAGTAACCTGGACTTAGCATTTCCACCAGTTACTCTTGATTCTTGTGTGCCTAGCAACAATACAATGAACAGTGGGTTTGTTGATTTGATGGGTGATACTACACCTGGCCCTGGAAATGAACGAAGTGCTCAGAAGGGAAATCAGAGAAATGGACGAAGGTGGAAAAATGACCATCGTTTTAGTATGTCTGGTTATTCTGCTCACCGAGGCTGCCCCTCCCCCAGTATTTTCACATATCCAGAAGCAGTATTCTACAACTTTGAAGAAGGCGGGTCATATAATAAGTTTGAACGAGGCCAGATATGGGCTCTTTACAGTGATTTTGATGAACTTCCAAAATACTACGGTTGGGTTACTAAAGTTGATCCGGAACCATTCAGAGTGCATCTGATTTGGTTGGAAGCTTGCCCTCGTTGGGAGCAGGAGAATAGGTGGTTAGAGCGTGACCTACCTGTGAGCTGCGGGACATTTAAAATCCACAACTTGAGGATCAAGCATGATACAAACGATGCATTCTCCCATGTTGTAGAAACCCAAGTTGGTTCGAAAGGGCACTTTGAAATTCATCCACAAGTAGGGGAGATCTGGTCAATCTACTACAATTGGTCACCTGGCTGGGTTCCTTCCAGCAAGAATGCTTGTGTATATGCCATTGGTGAAATTACTGAGCGCACCGAAGCTAGCACTAAAGTCTTATTTCTCACATAGGTAGATGGCTACAAAACTGTATTCAAACCAGACAATGAAAGGAGTATTCTGGAGGTGCCTACAAAAGAAGACCTGCGTTTTTCTCACCGTATACCTTCTTTCCGCCTGACAAAAGAGAAGGGTGGCAATCTCTGCGGCTTCTATGAGCTGGATCCAGCTTCTATTCCTGGTCCTTTCCTCTCTGGGGGCACACACTAAGTCACTGCCACTGCCATGTGGATGCCCAAGTCGGCTGCTCAGAATGAACTAAGACTAAATTACTTGCCGTTAATTGAAGTGGTGATCAGTTGTATGTGCTTCTCAGTTCTGGACGTCTGTGTACTGGGTAAGTGCGGTTTGGGCCAAGCCATGCCTCTATGTGTTCCAGTTTGTACGCCTCGTCACCCTTCGTCTTGTAGGGAGAGTAAAATTTGTATCTCTAATGTTGATGCCTGTGAAACTATGATCACTTTATTTTGTAGTGCTATCTGCAGCCGAGCAGCAGTTGTCTTATCTATTATGAGCTGTAAAACAGCTCCGCCTAATTTATTAGAGTAAAATGCATCATTAGTACATAAACTTGGTGAGTGTGTGCGTTTAGGTATACCATCTCTCTAATTGATCATTTAGGAGCAACAATTTGGCATATGGGTGTAAATAGGTCACAAAACGACACGCGGGCGGAAGGATGCCACGTAGGCAGCTGATGTATTTTTTTTTTGGGAAAAGACCTACTCATTGGACAATTTAGTTGAGTTGATTAATATCTTTTTTTTTGGGTTTTGTTTATAGGATCTTATAGGCAAAGAATATTGTACAAAAAATATATTTTACAAAAAATAATTCTTTTTGGCTAGGTGAAATGAAATAATAAAAAGAGCAAGATATATATTTCACGGCATCGTATATGCAAATATTTGATTTTTTTTATTCGTAGCTCAATCGATGATCGGAATTCATGGCTACGTAGATCTCATCAAATCCTTTCTGTTTCACTACTCACTTATTGTTTTGAAACTCATACCATGAAGTGACGAGTACATAAAGTTTGAATGGCAGAGATAATTCAAAAAGAAAAAAAATCAGCATTATCCTTTCCCTTCCTCATGTTTTAGAGATGGGAATCGATTCCACCCCGAAAAAAAAATTTGGCCGAGGCGTGTGACGCGGAAAAGACCGGCCAGTGGCGTGCCGTAGAATTAATCGGCACAAAAACTTGATCTCTGTCTAAACTTGTAGCCGCAAAAAACATTCCTAATAAGCAATAGAAAAATAAGTGGAGGGCAATTTGCATTTTGTCCACGAGTTACACGCAAGCGTCAAATGTACACATCAGCTGACTACATGGTGTTCTTTTGCTCGCATGTCATTCCGATGATCTATTTACACCCACGTCTCAAGTTGTTGCTACTAAATGAGCAATCTAAGAGATAATGAACCTAAACGCACGCACTCGCCAAGTTTATATACTAATGATGCATTTAACTTAATTTATTATTATGAGCTTCAGGATTACATTGGGTCTCAAATCCTAACACCGTAAATGAGTGAAATACATGGCGGTAAACTTGTTTCTAAACTTTCAGAATGTATTTTTAGGTTCCCAAACTTGTTTAGATGTCATTTGGTTTCCTAAACTTTTAAAATACACTTTTATAGATCTACAAACTTAAACTTTAAAAATATACTTTTAGGTCCACAGACTTATCCTAGAATATCATATAAGTCCCTAAACTATTAAAATGTATTTTTAAAACATGTCACTCATCACAGGCATCATCAATAATATAAATTGATGAAAAGGACGAAAACTCTTAGCTATTCTTGTGCTACATCACACCCTGTTTTCCCGTCGTCATGCCCTTCCAGTGCACACTTCTCCTTCGGCTCCGACCTAGGCCACCACTCTTCCTCAATCAAGCGTTAGACAATATCGCAATGAGCCACATCTGCTGCTAGCCGCGAGACTTGCTTCTGCACTTATTATAGCTGCATTGTCTCCCACTACAAGCTCCTCGTCCCCACTGCGTGAGCACCGGTGCAAAGGTAGCTACAAAGATGAACCAATGAACCTAGTGAAGTGATGGATGACAAAAGTTCGAGTACCAGAAAATATGCTTTCAGCATTTAGGGGCATCGATGACACACTCAGACAAGTCGAGGAACTTAAAAATACATTCGACAAGTTTAGGAATACACTTTTAGAACTCAAAAACTTGCTAATCGCTAACATATGCGTTCTTACAGATGGCTACTCCTACATTGCCTAACGTACTCATCAAGGGAGGCACTTCTATACCACAAATACTAGGAAGGGTGGCGCGCTTCGCCGCGCCCGTCTTTACCATACACGCTAACGTGTGCCAGTAATACTGTGCACGTCTGGGAGTGTTTGCTGTTTCTTAAATGTTATCATGTGTCACTGGGCATGTTAAAAATACTCGTTGCCAGTGTTTGCAAATAGGTAGAGCATGCAATGCATGATACGTAAAAATTGAAATGAGTTAAATAGTCATTTATGACGTCGACATGGATCAAAACATTTACCCGTAAACATTGCATACAACAGACCGGAAACAAAATCGCTAATAGTATACTGATACAGTGACACACACATCAAAAATCAAATTACATTTTTGATTTTGTTACCACGGCCTGGAAGGCAACTAATTGATCATAGAAAATCTATAAAGATCTATGAGCTATGCTTATGAGAATAAAACTCTAAGATGCGTAGCGAAGAAAGAAAAAACAAACAGAGATGTGCCTATTGCTAGCAGAAGCAAAAATTTTAGTGTTGTGCTCAACAAAAAGATGACTAAAGAAAATCCCCAACGATGACTGTAATTTAAACATAAGTATTATGAAATATGATCAGACAAATATAATTTAGAATCGTATAGACAATGCACTACATATATATCAAGTTTTGGGAATATTGTTTACACAAAAGGTACAATTAGAATCATTTAGACATGTGGGAAGATGGATGGTATGAATAAGACATCCTAGGGAGTGGCTACAGCAATCCACATGAATATGGAAACAGAATCTTTGGAGGCTCGACATGGAAGCATTTAAAATCAAGAATACACTCAGATTCACCACCTCCCCCTAAAACTCCACCAAGCATGCCTGTTAACAGCTCTAGAACATAGCAATCCATGGAAGCACGTAGGTTCTGACTTCACATGTGTTCCAGAATAGATTCACCTTGAAAGCAAAAACATTGATGGATGGATTATTTGAGAACACTAAATTCCATTCGTAAGGTTGGGACTTGATCCTTGGGCTTTGGCTATAACAAATAAACAATATCACCTAGTATTGAGTGAAAGAGCAGGAAGATGTCACTATGTTAAAATAGGCGGCTGATTAGGAATCTCAATATCACTTGGTGATTAGACTAAAGCCATAGAATGATAGAACTTACTGCAGCACGTCAACACAGAAACGTTTGGGAAAAAAAACCAAGTATGAAAGATCATCTAAAAATTCAAACAAAATAGATCGGGGGAGGGGGCATGCTGTACCTTGGCATACTGCGAGAGAGTTTTTCCCACAAGTTGTGTTGCCAAAGTGACATTAAATATCTCCAACACAGATCAACTATTGTTTTGTTTTTTTAGGTATTCCAAGTTTAGATCATGAGTAGTGACAGAATAAGACCTATGGTCACAGGTTTTCCATGCATGCTCAGAAGTGTGTCAATATCTTAGGTTGCAACCAGAGCAAAATGGCTGAGCACCAGGAGCATGAAAATCCAATACATTTTGAGTTCAGTTAGAATAACTACTACAAAAAATAGAGTTCATTTGAATTGGTTCAGTGGGGGAAAGTCTGTAACTAAATATGTAAGAAATGAGTTCATACAGTTTTCATTTCTAGAAATATTTGTGCTGTAAGAAGAATGAGACCAAAGCGAAATTTTAGATGTTACCTGGCAGCATTGTAGTTTCCACGTAGGTTAGTTTCATTCATCATTCATGGAGCACTTGCGGTTTTGAAAGGATTCTAAAGAAGGAAAAGGAGAAGATGAGTCTGTCAAGAAGACATGACATGCAACAGTGCTTAAACTTTTGTAGTAGGAAGATTGTGGCACTTGTCAGTACCTCGTGTGACAGATGAGTTTGTTGCTGTGACAGATGGATTTGCTTCAGTGTATGCTCATAGGGAGAATTCAGTGTAATAGGACAACTAATGGTCTTGATGGGTGCGACCAGTACAGGTTTGTAGGTGTAGAACCTGAAGGAGCAATAGACTACGCATGTCATCTTGGTTGGCTCAAATTGGCTATGCGAACTTAATTAATATACATATCTATCTGTGGATGCTCAAATGAAATCATGTATGGAAACTTAATTGATATACATATCTATCTGTGGATGCTCAGATGAAATCATGTAATCGGATGCATATGTTTCCTATGATGAAGATATCGCTTAAGCATGAGAATCAAAGGAAAATACTCTGCATACTCTGACCTTCGCTTGAAATATCACCATCTGGGCACCTAAGATTACAGGTGTCATGGGTGCATGACACATTAATTCATCAAGAGTCAGCAACTTTTGAGAGGCGATGTATGGAACCAATACGTCAGTGGTTTCAACGGCTAAAGAAAACAACAAATTCTAGGAATTAAGGTTGGAGCTAATCACAGAATTTATGGCATTTTACATAGCAAATTGCACAGTAGAGCATGCATCGATATCACTATCATTTTACAGAGAATAAATGACTACATTGTAGGCACTTAACTAAGTTTTGGAAAATAAGTAAATGTTCATAAGGATGTATATGCTGTAGCAGGTACAGATATAGCCAAATTTGACTGTATATATGAAGAGAAACAAATTGTGCAGAACATGAGTAACAGATGAGGAAAACAAAGAAGTATACAAATGCAAATGTATAAACCTCTCTGTCCCTGGAGATCAGACACCAAAGGAAAAATAGTTTCTTCTGATAACCTATCTAGTTACTGGAACCACTAAATTTATGGTCCTCTGATTCTAAACTGTGACTTCATTAATGAAGTATCCTTTTTTTAAATCATCAAATGCAAACAGCAATCGTAAGTTTAAGGTCAATTATGTCTATATGGTGGTATATATTAACCTAATGGCAATGGCAGTAGTTAAAATATTGGGGAACTTGGAAAGCATACAGTACACACACCTCATTACTAATTAGCATTGGGTAGTTAATTCATTACGATGGAAGCCTAAATTCACAAAAGCATGTTCTCCTAGCAGCAACAGTAAAGTAACCTATGAAAGGTAGTAATAGAAAATAATTAAGATTAATAACTTAGCAAAGAAGTTTTGGAAGGCCAGACCTCTGCGATTAACCTGTACGATGGATTGAACCTACATGGCGCCTGGGACAGGTGAATGAGGTGTAAGGACGCTGAAAAAATGGTGAAAGAGAAGAGGGTAAAGTTAAGTTATGAATCATATGTTCAGTACTCACCAACGCATCATGGCAGGCTGGCTGTATGCCTGACCTTCAGATAAGCAAGGGGGGCAGCAACGGTGGTGGTACGCTGACCCTTGTGATGTGCGATTTCCAGACTGCAGAGACAGCTGCCTTCAACAGATCGGATCAATTGCAGCCGCCTCCGATGGATTGGAGGATGCGGAGATGAAGGAGAGGAGCCCTTGGGATGGCTCACCTCGGAGACGACGGCGGCTCTGATGAAGCTGCACGGAAGGCGAGGAGGAGGCAATCATCCTAAGCAGCTGCCAGTACGGGCTCATCTTCTCGTCAACCAGTGCCTTGGCTGCACCTTGGGCTGCGGCAATGGCGGAGAAAGAGCCCAATCCTATTATCCTGTTTCTGCCGTGGGATGAGAGAGGAGAGGGAGGGGGCGAATGGATTGGTCGTGCCGTCCCCGCTGCTGTCGTTGTGCCGCACAGGGATGTCGACATGTTGATGGGATTGCTATGGTTGAGGATTTGGGTTGAGCTCACCAGATATGGACGGAGGATGGCGGTCGAAAGCTGCAACACCGGCACGGAGGAGGACGGCAACGGCATAGGGTGTGCGAGGCGGCGACGAATGAGCGGTGCTCGATTTAGTCCGCCCCGCTTCCCCGCGGCCGCCCCCGCACTCACCGCCGGCTGCAGCCCTAGAAGGGGGACGGCGGTCCACCGACGGCGAGGTGCTGACCGCGCCTGCGGGCTTCGGCAGTGCACCTTGGCCGACACCGGCGGCAGCGCGCAACCGCGCCTCGCGTGGTGGCGGCGGCGGCGACGGCCCCGGCTGCCCGCATGACGGGCTGCGAAGCACCAACGCGTGCCCGCCCGGGCCCCAAGTCCGCGCAGCTGCGGCGGAGCCGGTGAGGACCGGCGGCGGCGCAAGCGCGCGTCCGCCGGGCTGCGCGACACGGCTCCTACTTCCCTTCACAGATCCGCCGGTGGGGGAGGGAAAGAGGGCACCGGCCGAGAGGGGAAGGGCGAGACCTACCGGCGCCCACGCGGCCGTGCACCGCCGACGCTGTCCTTGCCGCCGCACGTGCCCGGCCAACGCTGCGGAGCTGGCGCACTCCACCGCGACAGCCGCGCGCCCAACCGTCCGGTCGGAGGAGAAGCACCGCCTGTGGGGGAGACGCCGAGGGCCCGACGAGGAGCAGAAGGGCGGTGGCGCGGGGAATGGGAAAGGCGGCGGGAGCGGGCGGAGGGAAAGGGAGGGAGCGGGGCCGCGGGGGGGAGGCGAGCCGTGGCGGAGCCAGAATTCTGAAGTTGGGTATTCCGACCTCCTAAAAAGAAGTCTAGTTAAAGAGTCGATTTGTTCTAGATTTTGCAAATCTCTATGATCTACACTTACAGGCATCCACTAATTAACTAAATAGTATATCAATTGTGCTACAACATTGGAAATTGTAAAGCTATGGTCGGTCAATACGTACTCATGATACGTAGTGCTCTCACCTATCCACCGTCCTTCGGTCTAGTGGACGTTGTCTGTGCAGGCGGCAGCTCCTTGTCTCCCTGTCCGGGCGTCATGAGGCGTCCTCCTCCTGCTCGTCTGCTCCTGAATCCCCACCTCACCTGACCCACTGGCCCCTGTTGCCTGCTGCGTCGTGTCTCGCCACTTCGCTTTGGATTTTGGAAACGGTGAATGTGAGGAATCGAGAGGAGGAAGGAAGCGACGTGCCTGGCTGAGACGCCGAGAGCCGAGTGCGAGTTGGAAGGCAATGAGCGATGAGGTATTGAGGTGGGAGCTATCGTGGGCCGTCACCTGTGGGCCGGGGCTGACCAGGCTGGTGGGAGGAGTGCGTTGTTGGGTCAGGGTACATATTTGGCCTAAATTTTAACTCAAGAAATCAAGTTTGTTGCCCAATGTCATATGTATATATGTACAAACTTTATGTATATCTCAAGAATCCAGCTGGCTCCGCCCATGGAGGCGAGGGTGGGGCGGCGCGGGGTCAGAGGAGAGTGTCACACCCGTGGCCGCCGGCGAAGATCGCCGCCGACATGAGATAGGCAAAGAGATCGCATCGGGGTAGCTAGGGGCAGAGGGCTATTTCCTCCTTTCCTGTTCTATTCTGAATAACAACTTGTTTCATTCAGTTACAGAGTTCAGGCTTAAATATCCTTATATTGGTGAACTAGCATTTGAATAGGTTCGGGAATTTCTCGCTGTTTAGTTTCTGAGAGACAGTCCACTATAGCAAAAGACCAAACATCATTCCCTTTGCACCATTTCCATAGTTGTTCTGATGATATAGCACTCAACTGTAATGCTGTAGGTTGCACTCCCTGAATTGTGATCTTCCTACCCTCATCCTCAAACTCCATGGTACGTTGTTCCCAATGACAATGCATTGGTGAATGAGGTTTGAGCCAATCGTAATCCAAGATACCATCATAGGCTCCCAATTCCAACACCCTCATATCAACTTTCAGTGTGTGCCCCTGACACCACCACTCCAGTTGTGGAACCATACTGTCCGAAATAAGAATATTTCCATTAGCCAGTTTTACTTTCTTGGGTGTAGTAGGAACAGCTTGCAACCCCGCTTTCTTCACAAAATCCGAACTGACAAAAGAGTGAGAGCTGCCACTATTCATCAATAGAAGCATCACTTTGTTTTTTACCATTGCCCTGATTTTGATGCAATCAGTACCTTCTGTACCTGCCAGAGCATACAAGGAAAGGTGATAAAATTCTTCAGCCAAAGAATCCTCTACTGCCAATTGATTCAACACATCATCAGTCAATACTTGGTCCAAGTCATTCATCACTATTGCATTCAATTGGGCTTTTGGGTTTTTGGTGCAGACAGCAGCATGAGCCGGATCGTATTTCTCCCCACAATAAAAGCATAAACCATTAGCTTTTCTGTAATCCCGTTGTTGCCTCTCTCTCCACAAGTTACCACCGGGAACAGTTGTCATATTTTGTGCTCGCACAGGGACAGCATACTTATGAAATTTCAGTTTGCCTCTGTCCACTATCCTTTGTTGAATCTTGGCCAACAACACTGCTCTGTCCACATCAGTAGGAACTTGTGCTTGCACCGGGTATCTTATCTCCTCCTTTAAACCATTCACGAAATGAGAAGCAAAGAATAAGTCATCATACTCCTTGTGCATACATATCTGAAACTGAAGAGATTGAAACTCAGTATAATACGTCTCAACTGTGGATGTTTGTTTCAGTTCCAGCAATTCAGTTAAAGCCTTACTGTAGTCATCTTTTCCAAACTTTTCTTCCACAGCTAGTACAAAAGGGAGCCAAGAGTCCAGAGTGTGATGTTTCTTGTATACCAATAACCACTGTTCTGCAGGTCCCTCAAAATTCAGAGCTGCACACTTAGCCCAACAATTTGGTGGAATATTCTGCAGAAGAAAATAATCCACACACTTGTCTTTCCACACAATAGGCTGTTTTCCATTGAATTTAGGACACTGCATCTTGGGCCTAGCATGTTGGGGAATGCTAGTTGACTTGGTGTGCCCTTCCTCAGTCACCTGCTTCTGATGTGCAGGTGATCTTCTTGATGTATGCCTGTGCCTGGATGAGGTCTGTGCCAAAGAAGCAGTGTCGGTATCTGAAGATCGGGACTGCTCCATTCTCATCTGATTCAAGGTCAGTCTTGCTACTGCCTATCCAGTTTCTGCAATCTGTTGGGCCATGAATTGTTGATCTGCAGTATGTTGACTAACAGCTTGTGTGTTGAGATCCAACTGAGTCTTCATGTTTTGTTGCGCGAGACCAATATCTGTAACCCTGGCAAACAACAAGTCTAGACTGTCAAGAATTTGGTCCAGCTTAGTACTCTCCTTCGCTGCTTCTTCAGTCAACGCATCCATGATTAACCGGGTCTGAACGGAGGGTTTTGGTGGAGCCGTGACTGACCCGCCGCAAATCGACCTGTGCTAAAGTAGGAGAACGGCACGATTCCGCCGCAGGGTGCTAGTAGAATCTCGTATCCCCGACTCTACTTTGACACAGAATCAGATCGACGGAATAAACTGGATCAGCACGTCGCGTACCTCGACCAGATGAAGCCGATCAGAACTAGGAGCGCCATCAACTGCAGCACCTCCTCCAATCGAAGAGAAAACCGAATCTGCCGTGCCTCACGCCACCAACCGAAGCAGAACACCCAGATCTCGATGGAGGCCTCCACTCAGCAATCTCAACGAATTTCTGACTGATGCAACGAACACGAGCCAAGGATAGACCGAATCTGATACCACTTGTCACACCCGTGGCCGCCGGCGAAGATCGCCGCCGACGTGAGATAGGCAAAGAGATCGGATCGGGGTAGCTAGGGGCAGAGGGCTATTTCCTCCTTCCCTGTTCTATTCTGAATAACAACTTGTTTCATTCAGTTACAGAGTTCAGGCTTAAAGCTTCCACCACTTGTCAATACAAATACGCTAACACACACAGTATTGCTTCCAACTTCGGAATACGCCTTCGACGCCAATGCTACACACCTCTTGCCGTGACAGAGAGGGGAGGGGGCGTGGCGGCGCGGAGCGGTAGGGCGGTCGGGGAGGGGAGGGGACGGCCGGAGCGGCGGCGGCGGGGGGGGGGAGCGAGCCAGAGAGGAGGGAGGAGCGCCGACGCGAAGCGACGGGCCGGCACGCGGGGACCATGCGCCGAGCGAGCGTGCGCGGAGCGGCAACCGCTGGATGGTCGGCAGCGGGGCGCGGGAGCCACGCGTCGAGCGAGCACGGGCCGAGCGCCGGATGCGCTCGGAATTCTTTAGGGCTAAGGAGTTACATATGAGGGCTTATACAAGTATAAGCATCTGTTTTCAGGTCGTCTCTCGTTCCGTTCGATTTATCTCACTTGCATAATTCAGATGTCCTAAGATGTCAATTGGCGTTGGACAACAGATATGACAATAACATAGTTGTTCACCTTTCTAATTGCTATTTGACGCAATTCACTGTCAATATACCGCAAAGCGCTAGCATTTGTCTGAAATTACCTCACAGTGAACTCTTGTAGAAACCGGTCAGACCAAGTTTGGAAACCCGGTTAAACTGGATTCAAGGAGCTCGTCGTGAAAACCTAAGAACGACGGCTCGGAGCAGCGTACATAGGGTTGGTTTGAGGTCGGTAGGTCACTTAAGACACCTCTGCCGTATAAACCAAGAAAGTAAATGGTACTTGAATTTGATCGATTGGATTAACTCTCGATCAGCCATGACTTCTACATATAGGTGGGGAGGTCTTATCCGGAAAAAAAAATCCCATCACGAATTATGATCTATATGAATTCTCTGTAAACAGGACATAAACCTCACACCGTCTTGGTAAACCAGTTTGCCCAGCTTAGCTTGCTTGACCGTGTGACACCTCAGAAAAACCAGTTGGCCCAGCCAGATTGTCGCGTGGGTTCGATTACTGGAATTTCCATGAGGCTGTGTTTAGATAAGGTGAAAAGATGGTGAAAAAGTCACATCGGACACTGTAGCGCACTGTACCACTTTTCGTTTGTTTGTGGTAAACATTGTCCTATCATAACTTAACTAGGCTCAAAAGATTCGTCTCGTCGTGTACATCAAAACTATGCAATTAGTTTTTTTATTGGAAAAAGTTCATTTTACTCCCCTCATGTATAGCTTTGGTTCAAATAACCCCTTAAAGTATGATATGGTCTATTTAACCCCTTGTTTTAGCAAACCCGGATTAAAACACACCTTTTAACACAATCTTAAAACCACTAGCCGGTTTTTGAAATGGTTTTGCTGACTAGATTGCCACGTTAGCGCCTATGTGGCAAATAATCTTTAGGTCCACGGAGCCCCCTCTGCTATTCACCTGTTTCTCGCCTTTGTCCCTTTGTCCCTCTCCAATCCCATCTCTGTATCTCGCCATGGCAGCACTAGCAAGTTCCGCCGGCGGCGGCGGCGATGTGCCCATGCTACCAGCATCTCGTGCGTGTCATCCTGCATCTCGTGCCCCTGCGTTGCACCTGGCCCGACGGAACTGCTGCTACCTGCTGTGTGGTTCACGCGGTCATGTGGGCCGCCGCCGCCTGCTGCGTAGGGCACAGGCTGGCCCTTGCGCGTGGCTCCATGGCTCTGGGCGGCGACTGCGGTCTGCTGCACAGCTCACAGGCATCCGTCGTCCACATGACACTGAATCATCAACCTAGGGGCACCTATATGGTTGCAGCTGTTGCAGGGGCATCGACATAGGTGTGTTCCATTTCTATTATTTCAGGAGTTGGATTGAAATTAAAAATATACGGCTCAAATTGAAACTGTATACACCGTGAGATTTAATTGGTTTATGATTTTGCAGCTAGGAATGGTAAGCACATTGCGATAGCCAAAACTGTGATTGTTGAAGCAAGCAGAGAGCTATCTGAAACTGAATTCAAAGACAAGCAGAGAGTATCTCCCTCTACCTCCTGGACAGTTGTGATATGGTTATTGGAGCCAGTAGCTTTCAGTGCCAAAGATAGATGTATTTGGTGATCGAGGATGCACTAGAGTTAACTGAAAGATGAAATGATGCTGTGATACTTTCTTGGCTTCACATATACCCAGAACAGGCTGCTAGTCTTGGAGCCGCCACCGATGCACGGGAGGCTAGGGGCGAGAAACAGGTGAATAGCAGAGGGGGCTCCATGGACCTAAAGATTATTTGCCACGTAGGCGCTAACGTGGCAATCTAGTCAGCAAAACCATTTCGAAAACCAGCTAGTGGTTTTAAGATTGCGTTAAAAGGTGTGTTTTAATCCGGGTTTGCCAAAACAAGGGGTTAAATAGACCATGTCATACTTTAGGGGGTTATTTGAACCAACGCTATACATGAGGGGAGTAAAGTGGACTTTTTCCTTTTTTATTTACCCACGTTTAGTGTTCCATGCATGTGTCATTTGCTATATTTAATGTTTCAATGTGATGTTGATGTGATGTCGATGGATGAAAAGTTTTGGAATTCAAGGAACTAAACACAGCCTCAATGGTGCTATTTCTTTTCGGCATATTGAGGATCTAGAGTTATAGGCACTCTAATTTATGCCGGCTCTACGCCCATGCAGCGGAGGCGAATATTGGGGGCCTAAAGTGAGGGGCCCAAAATCGGTTAGAGGCCCAGCAGGCCAGCCGTGCAAGAGGCCAGGAAGGTCAGTCCCGACCATGATGTCTATAGGTAGTATCTATGATGCCATGTTAGTAAGAGATATTGTGTTCTTTAACTCATGATTTCTTAGTGTAGGTCCTCAATAAATTTATCATCTCCTCTTTACTAATCGTATTTATTTTTTTGTCTATAATAAAGACACTATCATCTCTCAATCCAAACTTAATAGTGGGGGTGTTTAGTTCCTGAAAAGAGGGGGTGAAAAGTTAGTAGAAAAGTCACATCGGACACTGTAGTGCACTGTAGCACTTTTCGTTTGTTTGTGGTAAACATTGTCCTACCATGACCTAACTAGGATCAAAAGATTCGTCTCGTCGTGTACATCAAAACTATGCAATTAGTTTTTTATTTACCTACATTTAATGCTTCATATATGAGGAAAGAGATTTGATATGATTTGATGTGATAGGTGAATAGTGAAGTTGGGGGGAATTTTTTGGAACTAAGCCAGTGTCATGTGCATAGGTTCTCGTGTAGAAACTGAGTCTTGTATGAGATCCAGTGTCTTGTTCTTTTTCTCTAGCGCCATATAAGCTAATAGTCCTATCTTCTATTCTGTTTTTAAGTTATGAAAACTATTTTAGTGGGTTGGGACCGACGGAACAGGAAGCGTAACCTTCCGCACATCCACGTTCCACCGCCCGCGCCATACAGAGGAGGTGCCGTCACACCGATTGATTGATCTGACCGATCATCTTCGGCCTTGCTTAGTTCCTAAATTTTGTTGTACTAAATTTGGAAGTTTATGGTCTTTTTGTAATTATTGTGTTACTGTAGTATTTCGTTTGTGTATACGATTTTTTTTTCAAAAATTGATTAATTAGGCTCAAAATGTTCATCTAGCAGAGTACGACAAAACTGTGCAATTAGTTTTTAATTTAATTTATATTTAGTACTCAATGCATGTTATGATATTTTAATGTGACGGGAAATCTTCTTTTTTGGATTTGGGAGTTGCTTTTTGGAAAGACCGCCTCCTCGGTTGAGGCGCTGACGCTGCTCTGCAAGACTGCAAGTCTGCAACTGCTGCAGGCGCTGCTGTGCCAGACTGGCCCGCTGACAGCCTACGCAGCTGCACTAATGGGTGCTGAAAACATGGGTAAAAAGTGGGTAGAAAAGTCACATCGGACACTATAGCGTACTGTAGCACTTTTCATTTGTTTGTGGTAAATATTATCCTATCATGATCTAACTAGGATTAAAATATTCGTCTCGTCGTGTACATTAAAACTATGCAATTAGTTTTGTTATTTACCTACATTTAATGCTTCATGTATGAGGAGATAGATTTGATATGATTTGATGTAATAGGTGAATAGTGAAGTTTGGAGAGAGAATTTTTTGTAACGGGGCCTATACCACTACCGCTGTGTGCTGCCGCTTGTACCCTCCCGTGCGGCCGCGCTGCACTGCAACTGCTGATCCAAAGTGCCAAAATCTCCAAAGGTAACCAATTTCAGTGAGATGTCATAGTCTCTACTTTTTAACACATGTTAGATATTTGGGTTAATTAGATATATGCCATTGAAATTTTCTGGCTTCAAAGAAATGCCACTACAATTCATTTATTTATATTCATACCATCACAATTCACTCAAAGTTTGAGATATACCATTACGTACCCCTTCGATGTACTTTTCAATTTATTTGGACTAAATTACCCTTCTTCTTCCTTTCCCTTCCTCTTCTTCGCCAATTGCTTGACATGCGGCAGGCCGCTCCTCTGTTCCTTGCCAAGATGTCCCCGCCACGGTGGCGCGGCGCCCCCACAACGGGCATCCAGTTATTCCTCACGCTCGGCATACTCATCGCCAACCTCATCAACTAGGCCGCGACGTGTCTCCTGGGGCTGAAGCCTCTCCCTCGGCCTCGCCGGCGCACCGGCCTTGGCCATCTTCGTTGGCGCGCTCTTCCTCACCGACTCCCCCAGCAGCCTCATCATGCGCGGGCGGGCCGACCGCACCCGCGTCGCGCTCGTCCGTGTCCGCAGGCCTGGCGCGGACGTGGACGCTGACCTCATGGAGATCTCGCGCGCCATCGATGCCGCGCGGCAGAGCGAGGACGGTGCATTCCGCCGGATGGCCATGCGTCGCGGCTACCGCCGCCACCTAGCGTTCGCCGTCGACGACTCGCCGGGCTCCCTCGTGCGCCTCGCACTCGACGTGTTGTCCGGTGACATGGGCGTGTTGAGGAAGGGCGCGCCGGCACGTCTGCTGCTCGTCTGGCCCTCAGCCGATGCGTTGGAGGTGGCCCTCCGAGAGTTCGAGATCCAGGGGGACTCCACGACGGCGCACGCCCAACAGGGCTCTGAGGCACTGGACGCGCTTGGCGCCTGCAATGCTGCAATGTTCCTGGTGCCGTGGCCGGCGCAGGTAGAGCAGGTGAGGGCCGCCACCGCCGCCGTGGTGGACCCCAAGCTAGTGGTGTTGTTCAATCCAGCATGGGGCTTCGACGAGGAGGAAGGGGAAGCGTTCGGCGCCGGTGACGCGAGGGGCTTCGTGGCTTCCTTCGACGTGGTGTACTCCTTCACGGGGCTGGAGGTGAGGGGCCTGCTGAGCAAGAAGAGGGGTGTGCTGCTCCGATGCATCGACGACATGCGGTTTGGCGGGGAAAGCTGTCTGCTGAGCAAGAAGAAGGGAAATTTGGTCCAAATAAATTAAAAAATACAACGAATGGGTACATAATGGTATATCTCGGACTTTGAGTGAATTGTAATGGCATGAATCCAAATGGACGAATTGTAATAGCATTTCTTTGAAGTCGGAAAGTTCCAGTGACATATATCCAATTAACCCTAGATATTTAGTTCTTATTTCTAAACTTTCAATTCTAGTGATAATTGTTTATTTTTCTTTATACTTAGGTGATTAGGTTTTCAATGTTGCCGAAAGAAACAATTGCAGGTGCTCCGAAAAGAAAAAAAGAATAAACATGATGATCAATTGGTTGAAACGTAAAAGAGTGCTTTACATAAGTTCTTTCCTGGTTCAAGTAATCTTGATGTCAACGAAGTTGAAGGGCCGCAAATCTGATCATAATTTAAATGCAGAAGTTGAGGTCAATGAAGATACTCTAGTGGAAGAAGATTTAATTGCAGAAATTGATATCTTAATTGAGAAGGGGCGAGAGTTGAATTTGGAGTTCCCTAAGGATGCCGTTGGTAGACATTCATATGCTTACAACTCCAGAAATTTAACTAGTGGTGAGTCTTTTGATAGAAAGTGGTTGGTTTACTCTAAACATGTGGACAAAGTTTATTGTTTTTGCTATAAGTTGTTGAAGTCAAACAAAAGCAAGTCTTTATTAGCATCCGATGGAGCGAGGGATTGGCAGTGTCTTAATAGGAAACTCAAAGACCATGAGAGCAGTGTTGAGCATCTACCAAACATGAATACATGGAATGAAGTAAGATTGAGGTTAAGCAAAAACCAAACAATTGATGATGATATGCAATAGAAAATCACAAAGGAAATAGAGTATTGGAGACAAGTTTTGGTAAGAATAGTTTATGCTGTGAAGTTTCTTGCTAAACAGAATTTGGCCTTTCGAGGATCAGAATGAAATGCTTTATCTAGCTAATAATGGTAATTTTCTAGGCACAGTTGAAATGATTCCTGAATTTGATCCTGTGATGCAAGAACATATTAGGCGCATTCAAAGTACTGAAATTCATCATCATTATCTTAGCCATAATATTCAGAATGAGTTGATTTCTCTTCTTGCTAGTGTTGTGAAGGAGCATATCTTAAAGATCATCAAGGACACTAAGTATTTCTCTGTTATTTTAGATTGTACACCAGATACAAGCCATGGAGAACAGAAGACTCTAATTGTGCGTTATGTCAATATGTCAAGTCGCATTCCAAGAGTGAAGGAGTTTGTCCTAGGGTTCTTAAAGGTTGATGACACATCAGGGTTGGACCTTTTTAGTGTATTAATAGATGAATTGGGGAATTTGGGTTTGAATGTTGCTGATGTGAGAGGCCAAGGTTATGACAATGGTTCTAATATGAAGAGACATAAGTGTAACGCCTGAGTTTTCAGCCCTAAATAATTCACTAAATAATCCACAATGTAAAATCTTTTTCAAAAATCTTTTACCGCCAGAGCTCCCAGAGACCAACCCGAATCTTTTCCCCTCCTCATTTTGCGCCCGCCATCCTATCCCACACTGCCCACTCTTGGGTCGAACGCCCGCTCTTGACCACCGTCGGCATTTCCGCCGTGAATCCCTACCATTTTTCCTCTTTTCTCCTTTTCCTCTCTTTCTTTCTCTTTCTCCTTTTCCTTTTCTTCTTTACCTTTCTTTCCTCTATTCACTTTTTCTTTCTTTTCTTCCTCTCCTCCCTCCTTTCCGGTGCCACGAGCGCTGCCACCTCCTCGCTCTCGGCCGCCCCTTTTCCCCTCGCCGCTGCCCCACGCGCTCCGTACGTGCGCGCACCACGCGTCCGCGCCTTCCGCCGACACGCACGCACATTGCCTCGGCCGCACCGCCACTCGCCGCGGTGCTGCCACATGCGTTCTGCCGCTGCACCGCCCGCCTTTCCCGCGCACGCGCACTTGCCCACATGCTCCTGCGCGCCCCGCCGCTATGACGCCGTGCACCGCACACACACGCAAGCACGCGTTGCGCGTGCGCCACTGCTCCGCCACTGAGCCGCCCGCCACCCGCTGTTGAGCCACCTCGCTGCCTGCCGCGTGCGCACTGCTCCGCCGCGCCACCCTCACGCACACGTGCCACCCGGCTGCCACAGCGCCGCCCGGGCCCGCCACTGTACCGTCGTGGTCCACACCACCGGCCGGTCCATCTCCCAACCCGCTGGCTTATGAATTGGGCAGCTGAGCCTCTCCCCTGCATCTCCAACCCGCCGGCCTACCCCCGCTCGCCTCCCTCCCGCTACAGCACCGCCGCCTCCGCCACTGCCGCCTCCGACCGCCCGCTGTCGTGGGTAGAGCTCCATGAGCCGCCTCCGCCTAAGGTGAGAATGGGATTGGATCCCCCTCCCTCCCCTCTTGCTCCTGCCCCGCTCATCAGTCACCACCGCGCCCGGTGCGCCGATGAGGCCATCGCCGCCGCCGCCTAGCCGCCTCCCCTGCTCTTCTCTCTCTCTCTCTGCTCTGTTCGAATGGGGAATGGCCATTTTGTTGAAACCCCCTGCCTTTCTCTCTTTTAAAACCCGAGGTCCATGGCTGTCTTCTCTCTCGCTCTGGCAGTTTTGCTGGGAGCCCCCTTCCCCCTTGGTTTCTTTTACAAAGAAGCCCTAAACTCTATTAAAACACCCCTCTTTGTTATTTTAAACCCTACCACCTCCATATATTCGCAAATAGGTTCCTCTAACACCCTAAAATCACCACAAATATACCCCCTAAACTTTTCTAGTGAGCCCCTGGACTTTTTGGGAGATTTCTGAACGAGTCCTTTCTTTGTTAAACGTCCATCCATTCACGATTGACATGTCATTTTAATCCAGATCGACCCCAGATTTCACCACACGCTTCCCCACTGTATTCCTGCCAGGCCATTCAGAACATTCCCGGAAATAATCACCCCTGCTTCATTTTTTGTTCGTTCTCTGTTCTCTCTCTCTCGAACTCAGTAGATAAAACTTTGTTTCTTTTATTTATTTGTATGCTTGCTTGTGTGGGCTCCGTAGATCGCGTTGTGACCAAGGAAGCGCTCGAGGAACAGCAGTACCATGAGCAGGAGCCTGAAGCCAGTACCCCGAGCAGGAGCTCCCTGAAGGCTTTGAGAACGGCAAGTTCAATCTCACCCTTTGATGCATTTTTATCCTACTTTATAAAAACATGAAAGTGCATCTAGGCACTTCATCAATTTTGGTGATTAATGATGATAGAAATTTAGATATAATGCTTTGGATGAGTTGTGTAGGAATAAAATGAAAAGAAACGAATAGAAATATGAATCAAAGGTCCCTAATTCTAAATTGTATGGTGGTGGATTCAATTGGAAGATGTAAATTTGTTTTTCGGTTTGAATTTGAGTATAGGAACACCGTACTATCAAGGGGCACGTGATCGACAAATCCTAGCTGCGTAAGTGCTTTGCTTGAGATGAAAATCCCCATGAGGGACACACAAAGTCACATTCACAGTGTTCTGCGTGGTCGGAATATAGGCCGGAAGTTCCGCCGCGCTCGGTTTTTTAGTTTTCTCCCATCGAAAGATCTGGTCCTGGCATCGGAACTTCCATCGGAAGATCCTACACTGTGTCGGATCTTCCGGGACTTCGCCAGTTTTCAGCCCTCTTGAGTATCCTGGTTGCATGGTCCGGCCCTATGCCGGAAGTTCCGGCCGGCTCTGTCTTGAGTTTTTCTGGGTCGGATGATCCCAGGCCTGCCGAAAGATCTGACACCATGTCGGAAGATCCGAAGCTGGGAAGTCTTCTTGGGCTTTCTAACACTGATATGTTACTTGCCGAAATATCCAACCCACAGTCAGAAGATCCGATACCCCTTCACAGAGCACATAACGCTCATATTTTGGGGGTTGGTATTTATACCCCTTCACCCCTTCTTCATTTGCTGCTGACCTAACTCGAGACAAGCACTCTCTAGAGCATTCAATACTCTCTCCCTCACCCTTCTTGAGCTAAATCTTTAAGTGGATTCATCTAGGGTTTGAGTGAGAGAGAAGATTGGTGGTGTGAAGCTTGTGCTTACTTTGAGCCCTCACTTGTTCATCTCTTGAAGCACTTGAAGCAACTTTGATTCATTGATTCGTGTTTGTTACTCTTGGAGCTTTGCTCCTGACGGTTAGAGGTGCTGGTGAGCTCCCATTCCTCTGTGGTTTGAGCCCCGGAAGTTTGTATTACCCCTCTCTTTGTGAGAGTCAATAGTAAGTAACTCGATCCTCCTTTGTGTTTGATTGAGGGAGACTTGGGGCTAGTGTGACAGCCCGGCTCTTTGTGAGCATCTCAACGGAGACGTAGCTCCTTTGTGGAGTGAACTTCGGAAGTAAATCTTTTGTCTCCGTGTGCTCATTTGTATTTCTTGTTATTCTTGCTCAATTTGTCCCGATCTACTTGTTAGTTGTTATACGCTTGTGTTGATCATATTTAGAAGGTTATTTCCATCATTTGTCAACTTTCTATTCAAGTAGAATCATCAAAAGGTCAATAGAATTCAAATCACGAAGTAAGTTTCATACCCCATCGGAAGATCCTACACAGTGTCGGATCTTCCTGGCAGAAAGATCCGAGACTACGTCGGATCGTTCGACATCTGATAGTTTTTCGAAGAATTTTTGTAGAATTTCTTAACAGGCCTATTCACCCCCTCTAGGCCTAGTGTTGGTCCTTTCAATTGGTATCAGAGCCTAATCCCTTGATTTAAGCTTAATAGCTAAGGGAAAAACACTATAGCTACTCCGGGGGACAACTCCGGTGTCGGTGCTTTCGCTACCAAAGAAGATCGTCCATTGGTCATTGATACAAGTTCAAGTGACGATTATTTGGTCATAAGTGATATTGATGAAAGCTTGAATGAAGAAGAAAAGAAGAAGAGAAAAGAGAAGATGAAAATGAAGATTCAAGAGAAGGCCGAGAAGAAGGCTCGAAAGCTTCTCAAGAAGAAGTTGAAAGAAAAAGAAGTCTCTGAAGGACTTCACTCCGTGTCTCATAAATATGAGACCTCCTCTTCACATAAAACTTTTGATCCTTCTAGTCTTACCTTCACATCGGTTCCTATGGGCAAAGTTCATCGCTTTGATGGAGTGACTATGCTAGTTGGAGCAATGATATGAAAATGTATTTATATGGTCTCCATCCTTCTCTTTGGACTATTATGATTGTAGGTGTTGACAAGAGTGCCAAGCCAAGCCGTGAACAAGAGCATGACTTCTTTCACAACGCTCAAGCCGTAATGGTGCTTAGGAGTACTCTAAGCCCCTATGAGTATAACAAGATAAGAGGGCTTGAAGTTGCGAAGGACATTTGAGACACTCTTCAATTGTCTCATGAAGGGACAGATGTTGTCAAGGAAGGTAAAATTGATCTTCTTCAAGGAGAGCTAGAGGCTTTTGTCATGAAGAAGGACGAGACTCTTCAAGAGATGCATGATCGGTTGAAGCTTCTTGTGACCGAGATAAGAATGCTCGGTAGCAAGGATTGGGATGAACACAAAGTCACCAAGAAGATGCTTAGGGCATATGCTCCAAAGAACACAATGCTAGCTACCATGATTAGAGACAAGAGCAAGTTCAAGAAAATGCTACCAATGGAATTGTTCAACAAATTGCAACATCATGAGATGAACAACATGGACGTAGCCAAGTCAATTGAACCAACCGAAGTCAAGACTATCGCTCTCAAAGCCGAACCAAGCAAGAAAGTTGAGTCAAGTGAGATGCCACAAAAGTTCAAAAGAAGAAAGACTCAAGTGAAAACGATAGCACCGATGAAGAAACCGCCATGATGGTGAAGAATTTCAAGAGGTTCATGAAGAGACGAAGTGACAGGAAGCCTGTCTCTCAAAGAAGATGCTACGAGTGTGGAGAAAAAGGGCATTTCATTGCCGATTGTCCTCTTAAGAAAAATGACAAGGAAGACAAGAAGTCAAAGGACAAGAACTTTGACAAAGAAAAGAGGTACAAGGAGGAGTCAAGAGTACAATAAGAAGTTTGGGAGTGCTCATGTTGGTCAAGGGTGGGATTCTAGTGATGACTCCGATGATGAAGAAGTGGCAACTCTTACCATTCAAGCCCCTACTTCAACACCAAGGCTCTTCACCAACTATCATGATAGTGATGATGAAGCTCCCATGTGCCTCATGGCTCAAGGGACAAAGGTACTAAACACTACCCCACCTCTATCATCTACTCTCTTGACATCTAGGGATGTAGAAAATAACCTAGATAAAGAAGAAGCCAAACATGAGAGAAACATGATAAAGAAGTTTGGCAAAGAAGGTTACAAACAAATTAAAAAACTACTAGAGAAATTGGAGAAAAGAAAGGAGTCTCTTGATAGGAAAGAAGAATTGCTCATCCTTGAGAAGGAGAGAAACCTTGCCCTTGAAGAAACTCTAGTCGAAGAGAAGATTAGGGTTGAGAGATTGCATTGTGACTTGTCACTTGCCAATGAGTCACATGAGAGGATGTCTAAGGATTTGTCCTTGGCAAATGACTCTCTAGCTAACCTAAAGAATGCACATAGTGAGCTTCAAGAAAGGCATTCAAGCCTAGAGGTCAAGTACAAAGACCTAGAAGCTAACTTTAGCACTCTTTGGGAAAGCACCAAGATCGACTCTAAGACAATTCATGACTCCAATATCTCTACTAGTGAAGGTTGCTCAAGATTTTATAAGATTGATATAAATGCCTGTGCCACTAACCTTTCTAAGCTAGAAAAGAAAGTCAAAGCTAAAGATGCTCAAATCCAAGAGTTGACCAAGGCAATTAGCAAAGACAAAGCTAAAGATAAGAGTGAGTTTGAGTCCCATCTGGCATATAAAGCCGGAAGATATCCTAGTATCAAGGATGGACTCGGATTCACTAGAGGTGGAAAAGCCAATGGTATATGAATGTTGAACGGCCATGAAGTACCCATGTTCAACAAAGGTGCCAACCTTGGAGATTTGATGAACATCGCTCATGGTGTGTCAAGGGTAGACATCGTGGAAGCTAAGCCCATGGTTGAGGAATCTAGAAAGGGTGCTAATGACTCAAACAATTTCAAGAAAAATGAGAAGACCATTGAGCACAAGCCATCCTCCAACTACACCGTTGATTATACTGTGATTTGGGATCATAATTGGAGGATGGTGGTCAAGTATGTGGACGTTCATGTCAAGAATATGATGAGGAGTGCTTGGGTGCCTAAGATCTCTAAAGCTAATACTCAAGGACCCAATCTCTTTTGGGTACCTAAATCCAAGGCTTAAACTTGTTTTGTAGGCATATTCCTCCGGTGGACCTTCATGGTTGCTTGATAGTGGATGTTCAAATCATATGACCGGAGAGAAGAATATGTTTGCCAAGTTGGAAGAATATGACTCACCCATTGAAAAGATTACTTTCGGTGACAATAATCATGGTGATGTAGTAGGTCAGGGTGAAGTTGCTATCTCAAATGACTCATCTCTTTCCAATGTTTATCTAGTCGATTCTTTGGGATACAATTTGTTGTCCGTCTCACAACTTTGTGAGAAAAGCTATAATTGTCTCTTTACTAATGAGAGTGTGAGCATTCTTAGAAGAGAGGATTCCTCTATTGCTTTTACGGGTCAACTTAAGGGAAAGCTTTACTTGGTTGATTTCACTACCACTAAAGTGGAACTGAAGACTTGTTTAGTGGCAAAATCTAGCTTGGGTTGGCTTTGGCATCACCGGCTAGCCCATGATTTCATGAGGAACTTGGCCAAACTTCAAAAGGATGAACATATTCTAGGACTGACAAATGTTGTATTTGAGAAAGATAGGTTATGTAGCGCTTGTCAAGCCAGGAAGCAAGTTGGTGATCCTCATCCACCCAAGAACATATTGACAAGTTCAAGACCCTTGAAGTTGCTTCACATGGATTTATTTGGCTCTATTTCTTATATTAGTATTGGTGGAAACAAATATGGTCTTGTCATTGTGGACGATTTCTCTAGATATACTTGGGTATTCTTTTTACAAGATAAGAGCGAAGCTCAAGGGATTATCAAGAAGTTCATTAGAACAGCACAAAATGAATTTGAATTGAAAGTCAAGCATATGAGAAGTGACAATGGTACAGAGTTCAAGAATCTCAATGTTGAAGAATTTTTGATGAAGAAGGGATCAAGCATGAGCTCTCCGCTCCATATACACCTCAACAAAATGACATTGTTGAGAGGAAGAAGCGGACTTTGATAGAAATGGCAAGAACCATGCTTGATGAATACAAGACTCCAGACATCTTTTGGGCCGAGGCGATCAACACGGCTTGCCATGCCACAAACCGCCTCTATCTTCAAAAGTACTTGGGCAAGACTCCATATGAGATGCTCACCGGTAACAAACCAAAGGTGCACTACTTTAGAGTTTTTGGGTGCAAATGTTACATCCTTAACAAGAAGGCCAAAAGCTTCAAGTTTGCACCTACGGTTGATGAATGTTTTCTACTTGGTTATGGTACTAATGAACACATCTATCGTGTCTTCAACAAAACCACCGGTTGTGTTGAGGTCACAGTAGATGTGAAATTTGATGAATCAAACGGCTCTCAAGTAGAGCAAGTTGAAAATGACCTTGTATATGACTAAGAACCTCCTAGCCAATTCATCATGAGAATGGGACTAGGAGAAGTGAGGCCTCATGAAGCTCAAGTTGAAGATCAAGAGTTAGCTCAAGTTCAGGAAATCAATTTCAATATTGATCCATCATCATCGACAAGAGTCGAACCACCAAGCTCTTCTCAAGATCAAGTTTAAGCTCATGGTGATGATCATGATCATGGCAATGATCAAGGGGGAGTTCAAGGTGATGATGATCAAAATGATGTATCTCACGTTGAAGATAATGATGATGGACCTATTAAACGTCAATCTACATTTCCTCACCCAAGAGTTCATCAAAGTGTCCAACGGGATCATCTCGTTTATAATATACTTAGGAGCATTCAAAGAGGGGTAACTACTCGTTCACGTTTAGCAAATTTTTGTGGATGTTACTCGTTTGTTTCCTCTTTGGAACCTCTCAAGGTGGAAGATGCTCTTGACGATGCGGATTGGGTCATTGCTATGCAATAAGAATTGAACAATTTCACAAGAAATGAAGTTTGGGAGTTGGTCCCAAGGCCCAAGCAAAATGTGATTGGTACCTGTCACACCCGGATTTTCACAGAAACCCAAATGCTGCCATATGTGTGCCCATGAAGTCCACAGAACACATATAGCTTACAAATATGGAAAATCAGAGTACATATGCTCGAATAAAACATTTTACATCAGAGTTTACCTAAATAAAGCATAGCGGAAGTCTAATCATTAACTTTGTCGACAGGTAGAGCCTCAAGTCCACCGGGACACCGACTGGTTGACCACAGCTCAGAAGTATAGAAGATCGTCAAGAAATTCAGTAGCTGTCTCAATCACTGATCAATCTGTTACCCATCCGGGATTTTGTTGAATAATGGCAAGTGTAAGTAAACAATTACTTAGCAAGTCTAGCACGGGTATATGAAGGCTCAAAATAAGGCTAGACACGGCTTAACTGCATTAGCATTTTTATTTGGTTCATTTTAACATTAACCAATTTACTACGAGTGGATAAAACCCAGTTGCAACCCAATTAATAAAGTATAAGTGACACTAAACAAAAATAAACATCATATTCTAATAAAAAAGGATCCAGGCCGCTCGTGACCCTGAGCAAGGCTACCATGATAGATTTACACTCTGCAGAGGTTTCGCCCTTTACCCACCGGTCGCGTAAAAGTTCAAAAAACTTTGCACCCAAACACGCACATCAACACTTCCGAGGTGTGATTGCAATGTCAATTGGTGAAAATTTCAACTATATTAATCTTGTTAAGATGTAATTGATTGCTAGTGCAGAGCCGTGGCACAATGTAAAGTACTCTTAGGCTTAATCGCATAAAGATTCGGTACTGATGTGCGCTATGCATGAGACTCACATGAGTTCGTGTAATGCACAAAAAGTCTGATGTAGTCAACAAAGGACACAGAGCAGAACGGAATTTGACCTTTCCATTGAAGAAAAGGCATCAAGAAAACGAGACTATCGCCTACAACCGTGTCTTGGTTGGGGGTAGCTCTACCAGGACCTTTAAAGCTTAGCGCCACTTTCATTTGTGTAAAAGAGGAAAGAATCTTGGTTTTCTTGGCAAAAACAATAACTACTCTGAGTCTAGGCTTGTTAAGTGATAGGCTTTATACAGAGTCTTTCTTATGAGAATATAGTTTAAAAGATGAACCACAAATTTGTGGCCAAGGATATCACAATTTTATTAATCTTGTGATTATCAAAGAGTACAATAAAAGTTTTACATAAACCTTTCCTATGGATAAAATTTCTGCAAGTGCTCAATGTTCCATATATTTGGCAGCTCATCTCCTTCTGGAGTTTGGAGGCGATACGTTCCAATTTCGACAACTTGTTTGACGAGGAAGGGACCTTCCCATCATGACATGAGCTTATGTAAGCCATCAGTCCTCTGCATGCGCCTTAAGACTAAATCTCCAATGACAAGAGAACGAGTTTGGACTGATCGCTGATGATATCGACGTAAACCTTCGAGATATCGAGTGTTCTGGATAAGAGCTGCCACTCGAGCTTCTTCAACACTATCAACATCTTGAAATCTTTCTTGTTGGGTGATTTGCTCGTCGTAATTTTCTAGTCGTGGTGCCCCCCAAAGGAGGTCAGCGGTATGACTGTTTCAGACCCATAGACCAAAAAGTATGGTGACTATCCCGTTGCACGGCTGGGCTGTGTACGCAATCAAAACCTTATTGTTACAAGGGTTAGAGCTACCATTGTTGGGGCCTTTTTGACTTGTCCATTAGCGCGTGGATGAGCCACTGAAGCATAATGCGTCTCAATTGAGTACTTTTCACAGTAATTTTGAAATTCTATGCTTGTGAAAGCTGATCCCAAGTCAGTTATGAAATCGTGGGGGTACTCCAAACCTTTGAACAATTCCGTCAAAGAATTTGATCAAGTTGTCTGCCCGCGCGTTTACCAAGGGTTGAGCTTCAATCCATTTGGTAAATTTGTCGATGGCTACAATGAGCCATTTGAAACCACCCGGGGCTTTGGTTAGGGGTCCGACGAGATCAAGGCCCCAACATGCGAAGGGCCAGGATAATGGAATTGTATTTAGTTCATGAGCCGGGACATGAGCGTGTCTAGCGAAGAATTGACAACCTTGACATGTCCTGACGATTTCCTCGGCATCGGCTTTGGCGGATGGCCAGAAAAAGCCGACTCTGTAAGCCTTGCCTACCAAAGTTCGGGAAGCTGCATGGTTACGGCAAACACCACTATGAATTTGCTCGAGCAGTGCTTTGCCACGATCGGTTGTAATGCATTTCATCAAAACGTTGACCGAAGCCCCACGTCGATAGAGTGTGTTATCCACCACTACATAATTCGCAGCTCTACATCTGATACGTATCTGTTCTTTCTCGTCATCCGGAAGTTTATGGTCTCTCAGATATTCAATAAATGGAGTCATCCAATTGGAATCAATGACCATAACTTGTAGTTCTGGTTGTGGGTGGACTGAAATGTTGTCATCGAGTGCTTGCTCTTTAATGGATGGATGATGTAATTCATGAACAAAGATTTCGGCTGGAACGTCTGCATGTTTTGAGCCTAGCTTGGATAAAGCATCGGCAGCGACATTGTAATCTCGAACAACATGATGGAATTCGAGGCCATAGAAGTGGTGCTCGAGTTTACAGACTTCTTTAACATAGGCATCCATTGTT
Organism: Echinochloa phyllopogon; assembly: GCA_033239725.1. Lineage (NCBI taxonomy): Eukaryota > Viridiplantae > Streptophyta > Magnoliopsida > Poales > Poaceae > Echinochloa > Echinochloa phyllopogon. The sequence continues at coordinate 28,617,808 of BTCW01000014.1, read as the reverse complement.
TCCTTAGAGCAGTCCCAATCCTTGTTGACTTGATTGATGGCAACGGTAGAGTCTCCATACACACATAATCGTTTGATGCCAAGGGATGTGGCCAAATAGAGTCCGTGTAGCATTGCTTCATATTCTGCTTCATTATTAGTAACTTTGAAAAGAATTTGCAAAACGTACTTGAGTTGGTCGCCTTTGGGGGATATTAATAAGACACCTGCTCCGCCACCTTCTAGCTTTAGTGATCCATCAAAATACATGACCCAATGTTCTGGGCGAGTAGTTGTTCTGAAGTATTGAAGTTCCATCCACTTGACCGTGAAATCCGCAAGTGTCTGAGACTTGATGGCTGTTTGAGAAGCGAAGTCGAGATTGTATGCCGATATTTCCGCCTTCCATTTACATATCCGTTCAGTGGCGTCGGGGTTATTAAGAATTTCCCCTAAAGGAAACTTGGTCACCACAGTTATGTGGAAAGCCTAGAAGTAATGCCGTAGTTTCCTTGAAGTAATGAAGATTGCATAGAGTAACTTCTGTACTTGAGGATAACGTATTTTGGAATCGGAGAATACTTCACTAATGTAATATACTGGCCGCTGTACTGGGAATACATGGCCATCTTCATTCCGCTCAACCATGATGACCGTGCTGACTACATGTGTAGTAGCCGCGATATATAGATAGAGGTGATCATCTTTGGCAGGAGCCACGAGTACTGGAGGAGTAGACAGGTAGATTATGAGTTGTTCAAAAGCCTGACGTGCTTCTTTTGTCCAGCTAAATTGGTCTCAGTTCTTGAAAAATTTAAAGAAAGGAAGTCCCTTCTCTCCGAGTCTTGAGATAAATCTGTTGAGGGATGCTGTGCAGCCCGTGAGTTTTTGTACATCCTTGATACTTCATGGTGCTTCCATGTTAAGGATAGCGGTGATTTTGGAGGGGTTAGCCTCAATGCCTCTATGACTAACAATGAACCCGAGTAGTTTTCCTGAGGGAACACTGAAGACTCATTTGGTGGGGTTTAGCTTCCAACGAAATGTTCTGAGGTTATCAAATGTTTCTTGTAAGTCAGCGATGAGGTTCTGTGGTTCTTTTGTTTTAACAACCACATCATCAATATATGCCTCTACATTAATGCCGATTTGAGATGACAAGCATTTTTGTATGGCTCGTTGGTATGTGGCACCAGCATTCGTCAACCTAAACGACATTATCATGTAGCAATAAGCACCAAAAGGTGTAATGAACGAAGTCTTGATCTGGTCTTCCTTTTTCAGGGCGATCTGATGATATCCTGAATAGCAGTCGAGGAAACAGAGAAGGGCACATCCAGCTGTGGAGTCTATGACTTGATCAATGCATGGAAGACCCATGGGATCAGGGGGGCAATGTTTGTTGAGGTCTATATAATCAACACACATGCGCCATTCATTATTGGTTTTCTTTTTGACCAGGACAGGATTGGCCAACCACTCTGGATGAAAAACTTCTTTAATAAATCCTGCAGCGAGTAGTTTAGCGAGTTCAGCTTTGATCGCGTCACGTCTATCTTGAGCAAAGCATCGTAAGCGTTGCCTTTTACGCTTTGCTTTTTTGTCAACTTTTAATTTGTGCTCGACAAGCTCCCTAGGAACACCAAGCATATCAGATGATTTCCATGCAAATATCTCTTTATTATCACGAAGGAACTTGACGAGCGCATTTTCCTATTTGCAATCTAAGTCAGCCCCTATAAGAGCTGTTTTGGACGAATCGCCCATCTCAAGATCTATGGTTTTAAGCTGTACTTCTTCAGAGGGCTTGAAACTTGTGCTTGCGGGCTTCTTGCTTGGAACCTCCAGATCTTCTTGTTTAGACTTGTTAGCCAATGCGAGTACTTCCAACATCTGAATAGGAACTTGCGAGGTGGCAGCGAACTCTATTGCCTCCACGCCGCAGTCGTGGGCAATCTTGAGGTCACCTCGCAGGGAAAGAACTCCTTTAGGAGCAGGGATTTTGAGTACAAGATATACATAGTGTGGAATCGCCATAAATTTGGCGAGGGCTGGACGCCCAAGAATCGCATGGTACGAAGTCTCGAAGTTGGCTACTTCGAACTTGATGTACTTTGTCCTGAAATTGGCTTCTGTGCCAAAGGTTACTGGGAGTGTAACTTGCCCCAGAGGAATTGCCGCGTTACCAGGAACGATGCCATAGAACGGATATTCAGTGGGCTTTAGGTGTTTGGTAATATCAAGTCCCACTTTCGTGAAAGTCTTAGCGAAGATAACGTTAAGTCCACAACCTCCATCGATGAGAACTTTGGTCAGTCTAGCTTGTGCCACGACTAGATCCAGAACCAGTGGATATCTACCCGGGTTGGCGAAATTGGTCCACTGATCTTTCCTGGAGGAAATTATGGGAATTTCAGACCACTCGAGGTATGTCGGGGTGGCTGGTTGGATTGCCATGATCTCGCGGAGTGACAGTTTCTTTGCCCTCTTTGACTTATTTAAGGATTCACCACTGAACAGGACTGCTACGACATTTTGGACTTGGGGAAAATCGTCGTCGTGATTGTTGTTGTCCTTGTCGTTTTTCTTGTCGTCCTCTTTGTCTGTCTTTGTTGGCCCCTGCTTATCAAATTCCTGTTTAAGGTGAAAGCAATCAGCCATCTTATGTCTTCCATTCAGATGATATGGACAGGGTCCGTCCATCACTTTGTCAATAGAGACGGTGTTTTTCTTCCGTGGGGGGGCGTTCGACCGCTGCAACAGTGTTGTCTGGCTTGCTTTTTTGTTGTCGCGGTTGAAATCGTGGTTGTTATCATTGCGGCGGTCCTTGCCTCCCCTATGATAGTTGTTGTCGTTGTTGAAGTTGTCGCAACGCCTATCGAAGCGCTCGCGCTCACGATCTTCCTGATCGGCCCATTCAGCTGCCATACGCCACAATTCTGGGATAGTTGTTGGACGTCGCCTGCCAAACTCGCGATGTAACTCCCTAGCGTAGAGTCCATCATGGAAACAATCTATGACCTCATGGTCAGATATGTCCACAATTGTCGCTCATTTTTCGAAGAATCTTTTGATGATCTTGCGTAGGGTTTCGCTCTTGTCCTATTTACCGGCTGCTAATTCGAATCGAGTTCCAGGCCGGGACCACGTTCCTTGGAAATTGGCTGTGAACTTTCTGGTTAGGTCTTCCCAGGAGTCGATGGACCCGGGGCGGAGGCCCTCAAGCCACGTGAGTGGAGTAGTATCCATCATTATGGGGAAATAGCTGACTTTTATGTCGTTGGATCCTCCGGCCATCTGGATCGCAGTCGAGTAAACTCTTAGCCATTGTTCGGGGTCTTGTTTGCCCGTGAACTTCTCGATTCCAGTTGTCTTGAACTTGCTGGGTAGCTTGATTTTCTTCATGTGGCTGGAAAATGCGGGAAAGCCATCGTACTTGTCTACTGGCGAACGTTCGCGGTGACAATCACTATGATCAGAGTCGTAGTGGTTTCTACGGCCATTCGAACTGTGGCTAGGTGAATTGTTATGCTGTGATCGTCCGTGATTGTTGTCACGGTTGTTATCGTAGTCTCGTCCGCATGGAGGGCGATCTCTGTCACGATTGGCATCTCGATTGCGATGTTGACGATCTGTTTCACGTAGGTGATCACGATCGCGACCACGTGGGGGGCGATCGCGGTCCTGTGTGTGGTCGTGAAGTAGTGGCCTGTAACGACGATCAAATTCCTCGCGCCTTCGAAGCTCCAAGTTGATTTGGTTTCCTCTACTGGACTGTATTACCGAGCGAGCATCTCGGTTGGCATTGATGTGGGAATGGAGGTCGCCATCACGGTTTGGCCTGTTGCGTGGCCTGTTGGCATCTTGAGGTCTGGCATTGGGGACTTGTGCATTAACTTGTCTCCCAAATGCTCTGCCCGATGGCTCTCGGGGAGCACGACTCGGGTGGGCCACTGCTGCGGGGTCATGTGGTGGCCCGTTGCCATGACGTCTGCCGCTTGAAGCATGATGGCTTGGTGCCGGACCGGTGCTGATGTTTTCGCGGGCCGTCTCTAGAAGGGTCAGGACCTGCCTGATTTGCGGTGTTTCTGGCATTGACCTGACGATTTCTGCTGCAACAGAGATGTTCATTGGGGCGTCCTGAAGGACCGGTTGATCTCCAACCATTGCGAAATCCCTTGTAAGGTTTTGAGTTGCGTTTGCGTGTATAGCTGCGTTGAGACGCCTTTGCTTTCGCTTGGCATTCCTCGCTTGCCTTGAGGTTCTCTATTGCTCGGACTCTCCATTGGCAGTAGGTTCTTCTTCGGAGATGTCGCCGATCAGCTCGCGATCGTATTGGGTGCCCTGATCGCCCGAGCCGGCCATGAAGACTTGTCTGCCAGGATCCGGAGAATTCGGTAGTAATAGAGTCGGGGCATTGGAGAAGTTGTCCCCGGTACTATCGGAGGAGGAGGTAATGGAAGCTGTTCGACCGTCCTGGTAGGGTAGTTCTTCCAAGATTGTTGAAGCTAGCCTTGACTCGTTGTCTCGACAAGCTTCGGTAGGTATAGCGCTAGGCCAATGAACAACGAGTCCTCCTGGTGTTCTGGTTACTACAAGTCCTGATGGAAGGTACATGAGTGGTTCTTCAAGATCACAGCTGGTCTTGAAGTGGGCACGACAAGTTAAGCGTGCGACGCTGTCCGGGCTGTCGCTCAGTAAAACCGTGAAATCATCGTCTTCGTAGTCCTCTGATGGCTCAAATGCAGGCTCAGAGTTCTTGGTGCTTTCTTCGGTTGAACTGTCGAGTCTCAGTACTTGTTCCCCCTGCTCCGTGGTGTCAATCTGTGTGTATGTAACCGCGGCCTTATGGTCTCCGAGTAGGATTTGATTCGGGGGGTTGTCCGATGGTGTAGCCATCTCGGAGTTCCCCGCCCCTTCCATATTCGGAAGAGGATTGTACCCAAAATTGTCTGGAGTAGTCCTAGTCGGAGTTGGAGTTAAAGTCGAGCCCATATTCCTTTGAGGTTTCAAAATTGAGATCGAAATCGTCTCTGGAGTGATCGTCGAGGCGGGTGCTTCGCAGAGCAACTCCCTTGGAGGTGTCCTCGTCGAATACGGCCCTGGATGATCAACAAGAAAACTCGAAAAGTTACCTTTGCCGTCAGCAACAAAAGTCCACGCGTCGATGACGAAAGTTGCACCCTCCTCAATGCTGTCGGTGATGAAGCTTGATCCCATCGCGCCTAATGCCGAGCTTCGGCGAGTAGGCCCACGGTGGGCGCCAAGTGTCGACGATTTATGTCGAGCACGTCTGCCAGGGGATACCCCAGGGAGTAGATTTGTGGGTCTCGCCGAGTTCTAGGAACGATAGTGCACGAACAACACAAAGATTTAGACAAGTTCGGGCCGCGAATAGCGTAATACTCTACGTCCTGTGTGCTTGATTGTATTGCATGTGAGTTGAGTTGTTTTGAAGGGGTCCCTGCTCCTCCTTATATATCCGGAGTGCAGGGTTACAAGTCGGTTACATAATCCTAGTCGTATACAACAAGGAGTACTACAACAGGTTACTTTGGGGAGTCTCCTAACATTACACGACTAGTCTTTCCTAGTCAACTATGGCATCTTGCACCATAACCGACTGGTTTAAGGTAGTCGGAACAAACCTTCCCTATCGAGTAGTTTTAATCCCATGGATGAGTGGCCCTAGGGATCCTGGTCCCACAGGTACAATAAGGTGGTGAGACTCTAGGCACCGAGATTGACTGACCCTTAGGGCGCAACATGAGGGGGTCAATGGTGTCCGAAGCGCAGGCAACTCATGCCAACAACAAAAATAAAGAGCGCAACGTGCGGAGCTCCCGTACCACAGGGGCTCCCAACACGGGACTGTGCCTAACGAGACATAGTCGACGGGGCTACCGTCCTCGGTGGAACCAAGAAACACCTCGCGCCTTACTTCCCATAACGCAGTCGGCCCCACCGGTAACCACTGGCAAGCTAGAGACGTACAAGCTACTTAACCAAGACCAGAGCCATAGTAGTTCTAGCGGTGGCGACAGGCTCCTGGGTTGCCGCTTTAAGAACCGGACCTTAAGGAGAGACACTAGAGCAAAGCACACAGCACATGCTCTAGTTCCCTAAATTATGTTGCTAAAAAGCTAGTTTTATCATTAGCATTGAAGTGAACCATTATGTCAGAATTAACAATTAAATAATAGTGACAGTAGCTGCGCATAGCAAAGATTCTACTCATATGCAATAATCCCAAGGTAACAAGGACAATATAATCAAAGGCTAGGTACAACCTTAATGGTACATCAAATTAGACACATGCAAGTATGAAATAATTTAATACATAGTGGGTAGGTAGCAAGGATTGTCCATGCTATAACTTGCCTTCCTCAAAAGGCTGCTGCTGCGAGTCCTGCTCTGAAAAGTCCTCCGCGTACTCGAAGTCCAAAGCGAAAGGCTCACCGACTGGACACGAATCACCACGCAAACATGCACACAAACCAATACATGCAAACAAATAATATTCTATTAGAACAGTACACCAAACAGTAGAAACAGTATAAATAAAGCTTTTAGAAATAATCTACACTTCACTACGAACACATGAGCGCAAAAGTCACACTAATCGGAGCTAAAACAGAAAAGATATGACAAATCTAAGTTCTAGGGACCTGCTGGCAAGTTTGGAAAGTTTCTAGGGGCTTATTTGAAGAAAACCGAGGACCTATACGTAATTACGCTTTAAAACCTGAGGGCCTACGCGTGAAAATACCTAAATAGGACGGCGGGTTCTATTTTTCAAAGGCTCAGGGGGTTAAACATAAAAATCAGGACCTGTTTGTAAATATTTTCTAAAGGCCGTGGACTGCGGGTTGATTTCAAAACATGCAGGGGCTCTTTTGCAAAAACGTAGGCGCTGACTGGTACGGGATTGTTTGACCTGGGGGTTGGAGCGCGCGTGGGATGTTGGATCGGTATCTGACGGCCCAGATCGGCTCGGGTGAGGGAGGTCGTCGGCGGGGGAGGGAGACGGCGGCGCCGCCCGTTCCCGCGGCGGATTCTCGCCGTAATAAGCTCGATAGGGGGTTCGGTTTGGGATGCGGGCTGGTGCTACGGGTGCAGAGCGACACGGTGAACAAGATGGGGGTGATCAAGTCGCGGGTTGGGCGGTGGTGGCGTCGGCTGACAGTGACCGGCGGAGTGGGGCTCCGGCGAAGTCGGGCGGGGGTGCTAAGGGGCGACAGAGAGAGAGAGAGAAGGAGCTCAGTGCGTTCCTCACCTCCCTATGAAGCTCCTGGTGGGGCTAAATTGGCCGTACTAGCGCCGAGACGAAGAGCCGACTGTGGCCGGAGCTCGGGCGGCGGAACAAGGCGTGGAGGGAGGAGCTGGGAGGGAGTAGGTTCCCGGGTGAGGGCTTGGGTGAGTCCTAGGGTGGCGGGGCTGGCTTATATAGGCCGGAGGGGGGTCGCATTGGCATGGGCGCTGTGAATCCCAAGGATCGGCGGCGGCCGGCGGGGGATTGGAAGCTTCTAATGGGGGAGGCGACTTGCCTTGCGAGTGCGAGCCAAAGAAGGCATGCGATCGTGGCAGGGGGTAGGGGAGCACGGTGAGGGCCCACGGGGCGCGGGGCAGGGCCAAGTCGGCCGGGCAGGGCGGAGCGAATCACGCCGGGGAGAGAGGGGCGTCGGGCGGAAGGTGGAAGAGGACTCCGATAGGCGGGGCCCGCCTGTCGGTGGGAGAAAGAGAGGGGAAGGGGGGGCGTGAGTTGGGCTGGCGCGCGCGGTTGGGCTGGGGAGCTGTGGGCCGAGTGGGGGAAAAGGCCCAGGTGGAGAGAGGGAGAGTTTGGGCCGGGGGAAAAAGGAGAAGGGAGCTGGGCTGCGCTCGGGAAGAAAGAAGAAGGGGCTAAAGCGAACCACGGAGGAAGTTGGAGGAGCAAAAGTGGACTCGGCTGAAATAACTTTTCTAAGGATTCAAACAAATGCAAATTAAATTCAAATTTAAACAGAATTTAAATTCCAACTTAACTTACTATCAAACAAAACACAGTGCAGCAGCATGAATGCAACAAAAATATTTCTACAACTTATATTTGACTTTAATATTCATAAATAATTTATTTAACCTATATTAATTATGAACAATTAAAATAAAAGCCAATAAATTACTAAAAATTTTAGATAGGCTATTTTTGGGTGTTACAGTACCAAGTGGGTGTTCCGGAATAAGCAAGATGAAAATGTCATTGTCACAAGAAACAAAGCTAGATTGATTGCTCAAGGCTTTACTCAAATTGAAGGTCTAGACTTTGGTGAAACATATGCTCCGGTGGCAAGGCTTGAATCCATTCGTATTCTCTTAGCCTATGCCGCTCATCATGACTTCAAGCTTCATCAAATGGATGTGAAGGGTGCTTTCTTGAATGGGACTCTCTTCGAGTTGGTATATGTGGAGCAACCACCGGGCTTTGAAGATTCCATGCATCCCAACTACGTCTACAAACTCCATAAGGCGCTCTATGTGCTCAAGCAAGCTCCTAGAGCATGGTATGAATGCCTTAGGGAATTTCTTCTCAAAAATGGTTTTGTGGTAGGAAAAGCCGATTCTACTCTCTTTACTAAAAAAGTAGACAATGATTTATTTGTGTGTCAAATATATGTTGATGATATCATTTTTGGTTCTACTAATGGCAAGTTTTGTGAGGAGTTTAGTAGGATCATGATCAAGAGATTTGAGATGTCCATGATGGGAGAATTGAAATTCTTTCTTGGTTTTCAAATCAAGCAATTAAAACATGAAACATTCATATGCCAAACCAAATATACAAATGATATGCTCAAGAAGTTTGATATGGCCAATGCTAAGCCTATCAAGACTCTAATGCCGGTGAATGGCCATCTCGATCTTAATGAAGATGAAAAATCGGTCAATCAAAAGGTATATCGCTCCATGATTGGTTCTTAAGGAAGATTTCAAGGCCGGATATTATGCTTAGTGTGTGCATGTGTGCAAGATTTGAAGCCAATCCTAAGGAATGTCATCTAATGGATGTTAAAATATTCTTTAGATATTTAGTGCATGCTCCAAACCTTTGCTTGTGGTATCCCAAGGGCTCCACTTTTGATTTACTTGGCTACTCTGATTCGGATTATGCCAGTTGCAAGGTAGATCGAAAGAGTACAACGAGGACTTGCCAATTTCTTGGTCGGTCCTTGGTGTCTTGGAGCTCTAAGAAACAAAATTCTGTTGCGCTATCCACCGCCGAGGTCGAGTATGTTGCAGCCGGTGCTTGTTGTGCTCAACTACTATGGATGAGGCAAACCTTGAGTGACTTTGGATGTGAGTATAAGAACATCCCCCTCTTGTGTGACAATGAGAGTGCCATCAAACTAGCAAACAATCCCGTCCAACACTCAAGAACCAACCACATTGACATAAGACACCACTTTCTTAGAGATTATGAAGCCAAAGGAGATATCGCTCTAAGCCATGTAGGAACCTATAAACAACTAGCCGATATCTTCACCAAGCCTCTTGATGAGCAAATGTTTTGTTCTTTGAGAAGTGAGCTAAATATCTTGGATTCTCGTAACTTGGCTTGACTTATTGCATACACAATTGTTTGTTGCCTAGACTAGAAGAAAAATCGTTTTATCTTATTTTTTGTGTGAGTTTTTCAAAAATATTTGTTCTTGTGATCATTGGATCATTCCTTGTCTCAAATTGATCATAGCTATGTAATGTTGATTGTTGTTGATCAGTCTTGAGACAAGTTTCTTACATATCCATAGGATATATCTTTCAAAATCTTCCATCGAATCTCACCATGAAAATCCTATCAAAACCTGAACCTGTTGCCCCGGATCTTCCAACCCTCCATCGGATCTTACCCCAAGAAGCTTCGGGGGGCTCTGTCACAGATTGCTCTCTCTACTCCAACTTCAGGTCTTCCGGGCCATCGGATCATCCGACGGTCCTTCGGATCTTCCAGGCCTGGGACATGCTAGAACTTCCGCTGCATCTTCCGAATTTTCCGGGTCTCGAAACTTCCGACCCTATGTCAGATCTTCCGGCCTGTGCGCAGACTATATATAATGGAACTCAATCGTTACCTTCCCTGTTCTTTCTTTTCTTCCATCCACGCCCTCTCTCACTGCCTCTCCACCTCATGCAGCGATTTCGGTGTTCAACCAAGGGATTGTTGATCCTCGCGCTTCATTTGATTCCCCTAGTCTCAAGAACTAGATCTCCATCGGATCATCCGGATTTCTCACAGGAAAATCTCAAAGATATCTTATTCAAACTTCCCGTCGCCCGATCTATCAATATAGGTGTCTCTAGTGGATTTCCTTTGGTGAATCACTTCATATACATGCCTGGAACACATCCCTAAAATCTCATACGTTTGGTGGGATAAATCTTTGATTCCTCAATTTCTAGGTCTTACCCGGTTTTGTCGGATCATCCGACTATGTGCCGGAAGATCCGACAGATCTGGGTTGTGACTTTTAAATTGAACTTGCTCTTCTCAATTCATCTGTTGATCCTATACTATTGTATCTATTCAGATGGGTCGCATGAAGGTTTCTGAGAAGAAGAAGACCACTTTGCAAGCCCGGCCAAGTTATGGGAGAAGTCTTGACTTATCTTTTTAGATAGAGACCGATTCTAATGGTGGAATAAGGGAAGTTAGTGTAACATCACCAATGTTAAAAACACCTTAAGTACAATTAAGGATAAATTAACTTCAAAAAAAATATATATAATATATAGCCATTGTGGGTTAATAAGCTCAATAGTTAAATAAAGTAAAGTTGAATTCAAATTTTGATGAAAATTTGTCAAATATGGATAATTAAGTGAAAATGTGCCAAATCTTGTAATAAGTTACTTATAGAAACATTATGGAGTTGAGAGTTCAAAAGATAAGTTTAAATTTTGAAATTTGGATGAAAATTTAAAGAAAAACAGTAAAATATCTAAATATAAACAATGTCAATAGGCCATCTTAGAGCCAATTTTTGGAGAGAAATTGGGTGTAAAGTTTGATCAAGTATTAGCAAAATAGAAAATAGAAACCTTGCACTACAACATGGGTTACTTCAAGATCAAAGAAAAACTTGTTTGCTAATTTATTTGGAGGACCAAAGTTTGAATGTTGCATTGTTTGGTTAACTCTCTAACTAACAAAACTGAATCAAGATTTAGTGAAAAGAACCAAAGTTCAGAGCTGAATAGTTGGGAATTCATGGAGTTTCAGCTCAAATGTTGAATACAAGTTTTGAGGCCCCAAGTACCAGCTACAACTTTGCTTAAGGGTGTGTGGGGACTTTATACATGAAATAGTGATCTTTGGATCGAAATTCAGAGAAGAAAATGAAGAGAAAGAAAGAAAGCAGGGAGGAGAGCGGAGTGGACACGGCAAGCACCGCCGCTGTTTTGTGCCACCTTGACCGTCGGCGAGAATCCTCGTTGCCACGCGCCGGCGAGCACCTAAGCCAGAGCCTCGTGAGCAGCAGGGAGTGGTCAGCTTGGACACGGCAGCAGACTGCAAATAAGAATCGCCATCGTCATCTTCTCTGCTTCCTCTGCCATATCGCGCTCGTCAGCTCCCTCTCGCCGTCGCCGATGAAATTCACCGTCGTCTTTGCGCCACTGCCCGATTCATTGCGTCCACACCTCCACCATCTTCCCAGCTACGCGCCCGACCTGTTCACGCCCAGCTTCAAGCACCACCGGCAAAGTTCACCATCATTTTCAACCTCCAGCTCCCGCCGATCTTCTCCAAGGTGAGCTCTCATGGGGAGCTATGCTGGAGCGTCATGGAGGTCGAGATCAACTCATGGCTAGAATCACTAGGCCCCTGTGATGCTCTCGAACCAACGCCAAGCCCAAGTCCATGGTCCTGTTGGCCGAAACGCGAGCACTGCCGTGCCATGGCCGCCGTCGTGGGGAACCATGCTCCAGTCATTGTCTTCGACTTGTTGCTAGTGGATCATGTAGAGGAGGTCGTGGTGAAACTTTTATGCCACTCCAAGTTGCCAGAGCTGTCGTCGTTTAGCCGGCCGACAAGCTCCTGCGGAGCGCCGCCGCCGCCGTCATCGGGTGTTACCGTCCGGTCACCATTGGCTGTGATTCAACCCATGGGCGTGCTCGTCGTGACAAGCCGAAGCTGTTGGGGCACCTACCGTCGCCGGAAACCTCGCCGTAGGGGAGATCGACGCCGATCCACCGCCGCCGGCCATGGATGAGATCGGGAGGACCCAATTGCAAAGAAACAGAAAGTTCTAGGGGGTTATCAGCAAAACTGCTTAGGAGAGCGCGGGAGGACCTATTTGCAAAGGTTTAATTCTTTTAGGAGTTCTTTTGCAAAGTGATTTTTTAAGTTGTTTTGATTATATTTTTAATGTTGAAATCTTGTTTTAATCATCATAATTAGTAGAAGTGTCCAAAATTAGTGAAACTAATTTTGTTAGCTTTGTTAGATTTTTCTCTATACATTAAAAATGATGAACTTTAGGAAGTCTTAAATAAAAATTTAAGTTATTTAACATGCTTTTCTTTAAAGCTTTGAAATAAATAATAGGATTCCTAAATAAATAAAAATGTTATAAAAGTCTATTAAATTAAAAATGCTTTATTATAATTAGAATAAGATTAATTCTAGTATAAAAATAATTTAAGTAATTCTTTTATGAGTTTTAAAAATGCTTTTAAATGGTTTTAAATGTAGGAAAAATACTAATAAGGTTTAAATGAGAGTTTTTATTGTTGGCTTGCAACTTTATCGTGAAGGAAAGTTTTAGATCTAGGTCTTCTAAACTTGCATATTGCATTCATGGCATATAGATACCGAATCTGTGGAATTGGAGATACGTCAAGTTTAGCCGAAGGAATCCCAGGAATACGAGGAAGTAATCGGAGAATCCAAAGCCTGAAGTCGTTGCTAACAACCTTAACCTCGTTGCTAATCCAGGCAAGCACCAGAGCATCTCTACCTACTATTTTACTTATTATTTCATGCGTCCAAACTATTTCGGTATATGCATTAGGTTTAGGAATTGTTATGGAACCCTTTGAATGCATGACATCCTTGACTAAGGACATCTTTGACACCTCTTCATAGATATGATGGAACCCTGCTTAGTAAGCTTAGTAGTTACCTACCAGATACTTGTGATACTCATCTCTATGATAACAACACATAAAATATGGAGACTTGCAAATATGGATATTTGCTTGGTAAGTTGGACGAGGGCTTGAAAGTTTTGATTGTGAGTAGATTTGTTGGATAGCCTCGTCTAACTTTTGAAATTGAACAAGGATTCAGTAGTTGTTGATGTGAGATCATGTTTTGAACGTACTAATCACATACTGGGTGAATGGGACCATGTAACACCCTAAAAATGCCTATTTTAAAAATTTAGTAATTAAATTGTTTTTATTTAATTTTATGCTCATATTTATCTAAGGAAAATAAATTATTTATGAGAAATAAAATTAAATATAAGGTTAGAAACATTTTTGTTGCATTCATGCCGACTGCATTGTGTTTTGTTTGTGTGTGGTTCAGTTGGAATTTAAATTCTGTTTAAATTCGAATTTGAATCGCTTAGTTTGGAGCTCTAGAAAAGTTTCTGCGGCCCGAGTCCACTTTTCCTCCCTTAACTATTTTCCTCGTCCGATCTTGGCCCTCCTACTCTTTTTCTTCCGCAGCGGCCCAGCCTCCCTCTCCCCGCTTCCGGCCCAGCCCAGCGCAGCGCTCCGCTTCCAGCCAAGCCCACCAGCCAGCTGCGGCCCACTCCCTTCCCCGGCCTGCCTCCCGCTCTCACTTGGCCCACCTAGCGGCCCAGCGCGCCAGCCCGCCGCAACGCCCCCCCCTCTGCCGACTGACGCGCGGGTCCCACGGGTCAGACCGTCCCCGACCTCTCGCCCGACTCCCTCCCGAACATGGCGCCGGAATCCCGACCGGACACGGCACGGACGCCGAGGATTTCCCCCCCCGGACTCTTCCCTCGGCCGCGCCATAAAAGCCCCGGCCGTGCCGCCCCTAACCCTCAATTTTGCGCCGCCAATCCTCCGCCGCTCGAGCTCGTACTCGCCGCCGCCGATTCCAAACCACCGCCGTCGATCTCGTCGTCCGTCGTCGTTCCACCCCGGCGAACTGCCCCAAGACCGTCGCGTGAAGGTCAGGAACCCCTCGAGTTTCTTCTCGCCCCTCCCCGTGCTCTGTAGCGCCGCCCCCGCGTTGAACCACCACCGCCCGAGCGCCGCCGCCGCCATGGATCGTCACGAGCCGCATCCACTGCTCCGCCGCCGACGAGACCTGTCCTGGTGGACTCGTCGTGTCGCCCCGGTCCTGTGGCGCCAGACCGCGTCCCGAGTCGTGCCCTATAGCGCGAGAACGTGTTTCACCGGCGACCCTCCGCCGCGCGCGCAGGCGGCGCCGCCGCAGCACCTTCCCGCCGGCGACCCCTCCCCTCTGGATCCAATCTGAATCGTCCAATCCGATTTCGACGGCCCAGATCAAGTCAACCGAGCCAAGTCAAAGTTGACCATACCGGTCAACCCAGTCAGCCATGGACGTTTTGCAAAAGAACCCCTATCCTTTTTCAAAATTAACCCGCAGTCCAAATCTATTCGAAAATAATTACAATTAAGTCCCGATTTTTACAGAAAACCCCCTGTCTTATTTAAAAATAGCACCCGAGGTCCTGTTTTGGTTAAATTGCAGATAAACCCTCCTGTTTTTATATAAAATTATGTTTTAGCCCCTGAGTTTTTGCAAATAAGCCCCTGGAACTTTTAAAACTTTGCCAGCAAGTCCCTGAACCTTAGAAAAGCCATAACTTCTTCGTTTTAGCTCCGATTTGAGTGATTTTCGCGCTCACGTGTTCGTAGCGAAGCGTAGATTAGTTTTTCAGCCTTCTTTTGTTCTGTTTTTATTGTTTGGTGTACTGTTCTAATAGATTAATATTGTTTGCATGTACTGGCTTGTATGGATGCTTGTGTGTTGATGTATGAGTCCAGTCGGTGAGCCGTACGCGTTTGAGTTCGAGGGTTACGAGGAGCAAGACCAACAGCAGCAGCAGGAGCAGCAGCAACAGTTGGACGAAGGTAAGTACAGCACGGACAATCCTTGCTACCTAAACACACCTTTACAATAATTACTGCATATGCATGTGTCTAAATTGTTGTCCTATTAAGGTTGTACCTAGCTTTGTTTTATCCTATACCTTGATTACCCTAGGTTATTGCATTTGGGTAGACCTTTGCTAAGCGCAGCTACTGTCACCAATGTTTAACTGTTAATCTTGACTTAATGGTTCACTTCAATGTTAATGGTAAAACTTGCTTTTTAGCAACATGGAACAGGGAGCTAGGGCATACGCTTATTGCTTGGCCCTAGTGTCTCACCGTAAGGACTAGTTCTTAAAGCGGCAACCCAGGAACCTGTCGCCACCGCTGGAACTATAATGGCTCTGGTCTTGGACGAGTAGCATGTACGGCTCTAGCTTGACAGTAGTTACCGACGGGCCGACGACGTTATGGGAAGCATGGGTGAGAGTATGGTTTGATCCACCGAGGACGGAGTATCCGTTGGCTATGTCCCCGTGAGGCACAGTCCCGTGTTGGGAGCTTCCGTATGGCGGGGGTTCCACACGTTGCGCTATTTATTTTGTTGTTGATGTTTATTACCGCGCTTGGACGCCATTGACCCCCTCGTGTTGCGACATGGGCGTCAGTCAATCTCGGTGCCTTGGGTCATGCTGCCTAGGTTGTACCATAACGGCTACTGTTTTGCTAGGGTGTCTTGTGAAAAGCCTCGTAGCGTCCCTATGCAGTCACACCTCGGAAGTGTTGATGTGCGTGGTTGGGTGCAAAGTTCCTTTGAACTTTTACGCGACTGGTGGGTAAAGGGCGAAACCTCTGCAGAGTGTACGATCTATCATGATAGCCTTGCTCAGGGTCAAGAGCGGCCTGGATCCTTTTTGATTAGAAGTTGATATTTATTATTGCTTAATGTTCACCTCTACTTCATTAAGTGGGAATTGCAACTGGGATTCACTTAATTGTAGTAATCTTGGTCTATGATAAAATGAAACAACTAAAATTGCTGATGCAGTACAGCCGTGTCAAGCCTTTCGTTTAAGCCTTCATTATCCGTGTTGTATTTGCTAAGTAAGACAATTACTTACACTTGCCATTCAACAAAATCCCGGATGGGTGACAGATGGATTAGATGGTACTGCTGCTATTGAATTTCCTGAAGATCTACCATTCTACTAGCTGTGCTCAACCAGTCGGTGTCCCTGTGGATTATGGATTTCGGCTTCGTCTTCGTCTTCGTTTAGAGAGAGAGTTAATAAAGAGTCTTCCGCTGTTATATTTAGTTATTTTAGTCAAACTCTGATGTAAAACCATTTTATTCGAGCATATGTACTCTGTTTATCGTATTTGTTATCTATATGTGTTCTGTGGACATCCTGGGCACACATATAGAAGCATTCGGGTTTCTGTGTAAATCCGGGTGTGACAGATTGGTATCAGAGCCGTGCTGACTGTAGGAACGCAGCCTAGTTAGAACGGTTGAGAAATCATTAGGAGACCACCATGATATTGTTACAGATCAGTTAGCTACGTTTTTCAAAACCAGTGCTGTCGAGTCTTGTGTGAATCATGTCCTTGGGTGCTTGATTTTGCTGTTATTATGCTTATGTTTGATTTGGATCTTTGTAATGATTGTGATGGTCATAGACGCAAGTCTATCTCCATCTAGATATAGGACTAAGGTTTAAGGAATATTAGTGAATAAATAGTCGGGTTATCTATCTCGTTTGCACTTCCTCTATCATATCTTTCCGAGTACTGCTATCTTCTCATACACCATCTGCAAGCATGGGTTATCTAATACCAGTTAGCAGGAATACTGATGGGAGATCTCTTGATATGGTAGATGGTTAACACCAGAAGCAACCCCGGAGGCAGTGGAAGCATCCAGAACCAGAATCCACCACCTCCACCACCCCCACTCACCATGGAGCAGATGATGCAGATGCAACTTCAGCTGACACAGCAGATGGCGCAAACCATAGCACTGATGCAGCAGAATCAGCAGAACCCGCCCCAACAGCACTACGTACAACCCCGAGATAAAAGGGGCGAGTTTATGAAGGGACGCCCTCCTACTTTCAACAAGTCTAGCGACCCAATGCAAGCAGAAGACTGGCTCAAGGCAGTGGAACGACAGCTGGACATCGCTCAGTGCAACGACCGGGAGAAGGTGTTGTATGGAAGTGGACAGCTCCAGGGAGCAGCTTTGGATTGGTGGGATGCGTACCAATATGCTCACCCCAATCGTGATCAGATCACTTGGCAAGAGTTCCGCGACAGCTTCCGTTCTCACCACGTGCCGGAAGCGCTGATGACCTTGAAGAAGGAGTTCCTGGCTTTGAAGCAAGAAGGTATGAGTGTCACCGCTTATCGTGACAAGTTCATTGAGTTGGCCCGTTATGCTCCAGAGGACGTGAATACGGATAGGAAGAAGCAGACCCGATTCCGAGATGGCCTGCATGATACACTCCAGTACCAGCTCCTGTGCTCTAGGTTCGCCACTTTTCAAGAACTGGTGGATAGCGCACTACTGCTGGAGCACAAGCGCCGTGAGATGGAAGAAAAGAAGAGGAAGCTTCAAGGCACACCGTCAGGAAGCAATGTTCGCCCTCGCTACAATCTTCAGCAAGGAAACCAGCAGATGGTGACTCCACAGCGTTTCCAGGGACAGTCCGGTTTGATGAACCGCAACCAGTATCAGCAACGTCCCCAGTACCAGCCACGTCCGCAGTACCCCTCAGTACTACCTCAACAGCGTCCTCAGAACCAACCACAGAGTGGCCCTGTCCAACGCCCCAATCCAACCAACAATGCACCTACGGCTCCGAGGTGTTTTGGTTGTGGTGAGCTGGGACACTATGCCAGCGCTTGTCCTCGCAAGGCTCAGAACGCCGTTGGTCAGAACAACAATCCGAGGGTTGGACAACCGCAGCACCAAAATGGGAATCAGCAGCAGAACCCAGCGAGAGGAAAGGTCAACCACATGGGTGCGGGAACCACAGAAGGAGCAACGGATGTCGTTGTGGGTACGTTCCCTGTCAACTCGTCTCTCGCAACTGTTTTGTTTGATACTGGAGCTTCGCATGCTTTCATATCTGCTGCTTTCGTGAAAAAGAACATGATGATCTTGCAACCTATGGGGAACCCCATGGTAGTTAGTTCACCTGGGGGAGAACAGCGTGCCACTTTACGTTGCCCTTGTATCACCATCACAATAAGGGGGGTAGACTTCGTGGTGAATCCAATAGTCCTAGAAACTCTTGGGTTTGACTTGATTCTGGGTATGAGCTGGTTAGCCAGATATGATGGGGTGATTCAATGCTCCAAAAGAACAGTGCAGCTGACAGCAAAGACTGGTGAGAAAGTGGAGTACCAAGCAGCTAGTCCCTTGGGACACAATCAGATCTACCAAGCCGAAGGTGTAGCACTGGAAGACATCAGAGTGGTGTGCGAATTCCCGGATGTGTTTCCAGATGAGTTACCAGGTATGCCCCCAGACCGCGAAGTTGAATTTGTTATTGATCTTAAGCCTGGTACTGCACCTATAGCTAAGAGGCCATATAGAATGGGAGTAAAAGAACTAGAGAAACTTAAGGAGGAATTAAGGGCATTGTTAGCAAAAGGGTATATTCGTCCTAGTTCATCCCATTGGGGAGCACCAGTTTTATTTGTGGATAAGAAAGATGGGACCCAGAGATTGTGTGTGGATTATCGAGCTTTGAATGAAGTGACCATCAAAAATAAGTACCCGTTGCCAAGGATTGATGATCTCTTCGACCAGTTGAAAGGAGCATGTGTGTTCTCTAAGATCGATCTCCGATCCGGTTACCATCAGATGAGGATACGAGTGACTGACATCCCCAAAACAGCCTTCACCACCCGATATGGTCTATATGAGTTCACAGTCATGTCTTTTGGATTGACAAATGCACCGGCATACTTCATGTATCTGATGAACAGTGTGTTCATGGACTATCTTGACAAGTTCGTGGTAGTGTTCATTGACGACATTCTGGTTTTCTCCAAGAATGAGGAAGAGCATGAAGAACATCTGAGGTTGGTGATGCAAAGACTTCGTGAGCATCAGTTGTATGCCAAGCTGAGCAAGTGTGAGTTTTGGTTAAAGGAAGTAGCATTCTTGGGTCACGTACTGTCCAATGGTGGAGTGGCAGTTGATCCGAAGAAGGTTAGTGATGTGTTGAGTTGGAATCCGCCTAAGGATGTGAGTGAAATCAGAAGTTTCCTTGGAATGGCTGGATACTATCAGAGGTTTATTGAAGGATTCTCCAAGATTGCTAAACCCCTGACGGCGTTATTGGAGAAAAATGCCAAGTTTGTCTGGACTAAGGAGTGTCAAGACAGCTTTAAGGAATTGAAGAAGAGGCTAACAACGGCACCCGTGCTAGTGTTGCCGGATATAACCAAGAGCTTCTCTATCTACTGCGACGCATCTCGTCTAGGATTGGGATGTGTGCTCATGCAGGAAGGCAGAGTAGTAGCGTATGCATCAAGGCAGTTGAGGAAGCATGAGCAGAACTACCCGACACACGATCTGGAGTTAGCAGCTGTAGTACATGCTTTGAAGATTTGGAGGCATTACTTGATTGGACATAAGTGTGATATTTACACTGACCACAAGAGTCTCAAGTATGTGTTCACACAGTCAGATCTGAATATGAGACAACGTCGTTGGTTAGAACTGATCAAGGACTACGACTTGGAGATACATTATCATCCAGGGAAGGCCAACTTGGTGGCAGATGCTCTGAGTAGAAGGAGTTACGTGAATAAGATCACGGGACATTGCTTATCGGAGGAACTCAGTGCAGAGTTTGAAAGGATGAGTCTGGGATTTGTGACCAGCGTCACCAAGATGGCAGTAGAACCGACCTTGGAACAAGAAATCCGAAAAGGACAGCTCACAGATGAGAAGATCAAGGAGATCGTGGAACTGGTGGCCTTAGGAAAAGCCCCTGGTTTTCGAGTGGATGACCAAGGAACATTGTGGTATGAGAAGACGATCTGTGTGCCAGATGTAGTGCAGATCAGGGATGCAATTCTCAGGGAAGCCCATGAATCGGTGTATTCGATACACCCAGGAAGTACCAAGATGTACCAAGATATCAAAGAGAGATTTTGGTGGTATGGATTGAAGAGAGATGTGGCCACATACGTAGCTCTATGTGACACGTGCCAAAGAGTCAAGGCTGAACATCAGAGGCCAGCAGGTTTGCTCCAGCCCCTGAAGGTACCTGAATGGAAGTGGGAAGAAGTCGGTATGGATTTCATCACTGGCTTACCTCGCACTCAGAGGGGATTTGACTCAATCTGGGTAATCGTGGATCGTCTGACCAAGGTGGCGCATTTCCTACCAGTAAAGACCACCTACTCGGGAGCCAAACTAGCGGAGTTGTATATGGAGAGAATTGTGTGTTTGCATGGGGTACCAAAAAGAATAGTGTCTGATCGAGGTACCCAGTTCACATCACACTTTTGGCGACGACTGCATGAGTCTATGGACACTAAGCTCCAGTTCAGTTCAGCTTACCATCCGCAGACAGATGGGCAGATAGAGCGGACGAACCAGATATTGGAGGATATGTTGAGAGCATGTGCTCTACAATATGGTGCCAGTTGGGACAAGAGTTTACCGTACGCGGAATTTTCGTACAACAATAGTTATCAGAAGAGTTTGCAGATGTCACCATTCGAGGCTCTGTATGGCAGAAAGTGTAGGACACCACTATTCTGGAATCAGACAGGAGAAAGTCAGGTATTTGGACCTGAGATACTAAGAGAAGCAGAGCGACAAGTACGGATAATCAGACAGAATCTGAAAGTAGCACAGTCCAGACAGAAGAGCTATGCAGATAACCGACAGAGAGATCTCAGCTTTGAAGTTGGAGACTTCGTGTATCTCAAGGTGTCACCCATGAGAGGCGTGAAGAGGTTCAACGTCAAGGGCAAGTTAGCACCTCGATACATTGGACCGTTCAAGGTACTTGTCCGGAAAGGTGAAGTGGCATATCAGTTAGAGTTACCAGAGAAGTTAGCAGGAGTACATGCTGTGTTTCATGTGTCTCAGTTGAAAAACTGCTTGCGAGTACCTGAGGAACAGATTCCGATTGATGAGCTGAATGTGGAAGAAGATCTTACCTATACTGAGCATCCTATCAGAATTTTGGAGGAGTCAGAAAGAGTCACCAGAAATAAAGTGATCCGGATGTGCAAGGTTCAGTGGAGTCGACATTCAGTGGATGAAGCGACTTGGGAAAGAGAAGAAGATCTCAGAGCTGAATATCCACAGTTATTCCCATCCACGTCCGAATCTCGAGGGCGAGATTCATCTTAAGGGGGGTAGGTTTGTAACACCCTAAAAACGCCTATTTTAAAAATTTAGTAATTAAATTGTTTTTATTTAATTTTATGCTCATATTTATCTAAGGAAAATAAATTATTTATGAGAAATAAAATTAAATATAAGGTTAGAAACATTTTTGTTGCATTCATGCCGACTGCATTGTGTTTTGTTTGTGTGTGGTTCAGTTGGAATTTAAATTCTGTTTAAATTCGAATTTGAATCGCTTAGTTTGGAGCTCTAGAAAAGTTTCTGCGGCCCGAGTCCACTTTTCCTCCCTTAACTATTTTCCTCGTCCGATCTTGGCCCTCCTACTCTTTTTCTTCCGCAGCGGCCCAGCCTCCCTCTCCCCGCTTCCGGCCCAGCCCAGCGCAGCGCTCCGCTTCCAGCCAAGCCCACCAGCCAGCTGCGGCCCACTCCCTTCCCCGGCCTGCCTCCCGCTCTCACTCGGCCCACCTAGCGGCCCAGCGCGCCAGCCCGCCGCAACGCCCCCCCCCCCCTCTGCCGACTGACGCACGGGTCCCACGGGTCAGACCGTCCCCGACCTCTCGCCCGACTCCCTCCCGAACACGGCGCCGGAATCCCGACCGGACACGGCACGGACGCCGAGGATTTCCCCCCCGGACTCTTCCCTCGGCCGCGCCATAAAAGCCCCGGCCGTGCCGCCCCTAACCCTCAATTTTGCACCGCCAATCCTCCGCCGCTCGAGCTCGTACTCGCCGCCGCCGATTCCAAACCACCGCCGTCGATCTCGTCGTCCGTCGTCGTTCCACCCCGGCGAACTGCCCCAAGACCGTCGCGTGAAGGTCAGGAACCCCTCGAGTTTCTTCTCGCCCCTCCCCGTGCTCTGTAGCGCCGCCCCCGCGTTGAACCACCACCGCCCGAGCGCCGCCGCCGCCATGGATCGTCACGAGCCGCATCCACTGCTCCGCCGCCGACGAGACCTGTCCTGGTGGACTTGTCGTGTCGCCCCGGTCCTGTGGCGCCAGACCGCGTCCCGAGTCGTGCCCTATAGCGCGAGAACGTGTTTCGCCGGCGACCCTCCGCCGCGCGCGCAGGCGGCGCCGCCGCAGCACCTTCCCGCCGGCGACCCCTCCCCTCTGGATCCAATCTGAATCGTCCAATCCGATTTCGACGGCCCAGATCAAGTCAATCGAGCCAAGTCAAAGTTGACCATACCGGTCAACCCAGTCAGCCATGGACGTTTTGCAAAAGAACCCCTATCCTTTTTCAAAATTAACCCGCAGTCCAAATCTATTCGAAAATAATTACAATTAAGTCCCGATTTTTACAGAAAAGCCCCTGTCTTATTTAAAAATAGCACCCGAGGTCCTGTTTTGGTTAAATTGCAGATAAACCCTCCTGTTTTTATATAAAATTATGTTTTAGCCCCTGAGTTTTTGCAAATAAGCCCCTGGAACTTTTAAAACTTTGCCAGCAAGTCCCTGAACCTTAGAAAAGCCATAACTTCTTCGTTTTAGCTCCGATTTGAGTGATTTTCGTGCTCACATGTTCGTAGCGAAGCGTAGATTAGTTTTTCAGCCTTCTTTTGTTCTGTTTTTATTGTTTGGTGTACTGTTCTAATAGATTAATATTGTTTGCATGTACTGGCTTGTACGGATGCTTGTGTGTTGATGTATGAGTCCAGTCGGTGAGCCGTACGCGTTTGAGTTCGAGGGTTACGAGGAGCAAGACCAACAGCAGCAGCAGGATCAGCAGCAACAGTTGGACGAAGGTAAGTACAGCACGGACAATCCTTGCTACCTAAACACACCTTTACAATAATTACTGCATATGCATGTGTCTAAATTGTTGTCCTATTAAGGTTGTACCTAGCTTTGTTTTATCCTATACCTTGATTACCCTGGGTTATTGCATTTGGGTAGACCTTTGCTAAGCGCAGCTACTGTCACCAATGTTTAACTGTTAATCTTGACTTAATGGTTCACTTCAATGTTAATGGTAAAACTTGCTTTTTAGCAACATGGAACAGGGAGCTAGGGCATACGCTTATTGCTTGGCCCTAGTGTCTCACCGTAAGGACTGGTTCTTAAAGCGGCAACCCAGGAACCTGTCGCCACCGCTGGAACTATAATGGCTCTGGTCTTGGACGAGTAGCATGTACGGCTCTAGCTTGACAGTAGTTACCGACGGGCCGACGGCGTTATGGGAAGCATGGGTGAGAGTATGGTTTGATCCACCGAGGACGGAGTATCCGTTGGCTATGTCCCCGTGAGGCACAGTCCCGTGTTGGGAGCTTCCGTATGGCGGGGGTTCCACACGTTGCGCTATTTATTTTGTTGTTGATGTTTATTACCACGCTTGGACGCCATTGACCCCCTCGTGTTGCGACATGGGCGTCAGTCAATCTCGGTGCCTTGGGTCATGCTACCTAGGTTGTACCATAACGGCTACTGTTTTGCTAGGGTGTCTTGTGAAAAGCCTCGTAGCGTCCCTATGCAGTCACACCTCGGAAGTGTTGATGTGCGTGGTTGGGTGCAAAGTTCCTTTGAACTTTTACGCGACTGGTGGGTAAAGGGCGAAACCTCTGCAGAGTGTACGATCTATCATGATAGCCTTGCTCAGGGTCAAGAGCGGCCTGGATCCTTTTTGATTAGAAGTTGATATTTATTATTGCTTAATGTTCACCTCTACTTCATTAAGTTGGAATTGCAACTGGGATTCACTTAATTGTAGTAATCTTGGTCTATGATAAAATGAAACAACTAAAATTGCTGATGCAGTACAGCCGTGTCAAGCCTTTCTTTTAAGCCTTCATTATCCATGTTGTATTTGCTAAGTAAGACAATTACTTACACTTGCCATTCAACAAAATCCCGGATGGGTGACAGATGGATTAGATGGTACTGCTGCTATTGAATTTCCTGAAGATCTACCATTCTACTAGCTGTGCTCAACCAGTCGGTGTCCCTGTGGATTATGGATTTCGGCTTCGTCTTCGTCTTCGTTTAGAGAGAGAGTTAATAAAGAGTCTTCCGCTGTTATATTTAGTTATTTTAGTCAAACTCTGATGTAAAACCATTTTATTCGAGCATATGTACTCTGTTTATCGTATTTGTTATCTATATGTGTTCTGTGGACATCCTGGGCACACATATAGAAGCATTCGGGTTTCTGTGTAAATCCGGGTGTGACAGACCAGTAAACCGATGTAACTCAGTCACACCAGGATTGGAACTATGTCTTGCCCAGTCGGAGAGAGGCAGTAGGCAGGGGTGCAGTCTGAAACTCATAAGTGGGTCAGGCCAGACGTGGGGCCGCTTATGGGGATGCACTCCTAGACCCTGGCAAGAATAGTTTCGATCGCTGGAAGTGATGTGAGCGAAAGGTTGCCGTGTGCGGTTATCCATGACGCGCACGTGTCGTGTGATTAGGTTTTACCCTGCAGGATGTACAATTGGTCATGATCGTCGCACTTCTCGATATGAATACCGCTTGATCACTGATGAACAACTTAGTAAAGTAATGGTGGTTAATGAATAGTATGGTATTGGTTATCATGGAAAGCTTCCTTGAAAAACGTTATTTCATGTCACCTTACGTCTACAGGATCAACTACAATATGAGTAAAATACATAAAATATAAGGACCAATTATTAGTAGGCATTTCGCAAAACCTGAAGTATACCAGTCCAATAAATAGCCTTGCATATCTACGTCTTCATTTTATTTTAATAGTTGGACGGGTAAGTCTTGCTGAGTACCCTTATACTCAAGATTCTAATTGCTGCAGAAGAGAAGACGGAGATAGTTTAAGGCTCGCGAAGGCCAAGAGACACGAAGGGTCTACGTGATCTCTTGATGACAAAACTTTTATTTCAAACATGACCGGTATAATTTAACTAACAGTATGACCTGTTTGATTTCTAAAACTCTTAGCGTTGTTAACCTGCATCTAAGTTTTATGCTTTATGGTCTGTAATAAATCGTATCCCTAAGTATTTTTGTAAAGAATGTAATGTCTGTTGAGAGCTTCCTATGCGAACGATCCTGTATGCATAAATTTGTTCTTAAATGTGGTGTTTCGGGCGTCTTCGGACACCTGACAGATACCTGGTTTACACTGTTTCATGTGCATTAAGTCCTAACCCGACTTGGGACGGTGATTAGTGCTCCTGAACCAGTTTAAGCTGAACGATTCTGCCACAGTTAGGAAAGGAAAGAGGTAAAAGAAGCAGTCCGATGCACGGTCAGTTAGGGAAAGAGGCACGACAAGTGGACAAGGACGAGGCAAGGAGATTGAATCATCTCCTCCACGTCCAAGGACCAAAAGAGCAACTCAACATGACATTACCAACACTCGGTACAATGATGACATTGACTTATAATTTCTTGCTCAGAACTTCATATCCACTGCCATTCCTTTTCGTCATGCCGATGATAGAGCTTTGGTGAATTTCAAGTCCCCACCGAATAGCATGAAACCACTTCGGTTTAGTGTGCATGAGAATCCTAGATCTCTCACTTTCAAGCAATTCAAGGGTGATCCTCGTTTTTGGCTTCCCCATCAAGCGGATTGGTATGAGTCAGTCATTCTCAAGATGGGTCCGCTATGCACTCCTATGTATTGGGTTGATTGGAAGTATTTGATGGATTTGCCTCCACCGCTTAAACTAGTTGTTGATGATGTTTATGAGCGGTGTGTCGAGATGGATGTGGACAAGATCATGGACTTTGAGTGTGCATACAACGAGGAAGTCATTGCTCAGTTTTATGCTACATTGTGGAGAGGGATGAGATACATTGGACCCTTTATGGTAAACATCTATCTATCACCTTGCACGCCTTTGTGGGGCTATTTGGACTAGCTGAAGAAACAACCTATGCTCACACTAGCAATGATCACAACAAGGTAGATCTTCACCAAGGGCGCGAAATTGATGATGTGAAGCATGCATTCATGTATGACAGGGGTTGTGGAGAAGTTGTCTACGGGAAGTACTAGGGTCTTTCTCCTTTTTACAAGTTGCTTAACCAACTCTTCAGGGGAACCTTGTAC
This sequence comes from Echinochloa phyllopogon, assembly GCA_033239725.1. Taxonomy (NCBI): domain Eukaryota; kingdom Viridiplantae; phylum Streptophyta; class Magnoliopsida; order Poales; family Poaceae; genus Echinochloa; species Echinochloa phyllopogon. The sequence continues at coordinate 28,591,344 of BTCW01000014.1, read as the reverse complement.
CCTAGGGCAGGTGATGCGGATAACATTTCAAAGAGAGCAAAGAACTTGCTATTTCATATGGCCCCTGGAAAGCCCAAGTTTAAGGTGTTCAACTTCATTTGGAATGAAATAATCCTATGCTCCTACGAATCTTCCAGTGGTTGTCCCTATATCTTTCATATGATCAAGCATGTTACTCAAGTGAACATTTTGATTGACAAGCCTCACTTCCCATATCGCTCTCCCCAAGGCAAGATTGAGTAGCTGTTGAAGATCAAGTCCAAGGCTTATACGAGTGTTCATGCTCCATCCACTACTCATGGTGTGTCATCTTCTCGTTTCCCTCCTTCTTCACAAGGTCCATCCATCTCTCGTGGTCCTTCTATTGGTTCCAAAGGCAAGAAGGGCAAGCTCAATTTTCTTGTGCAAGAGCTCTTTGCTTGTTTCACCGCATGCTCTTATCAAGCCAAGAAAGCTCATGAGCGTGACATTCGATTGGATGAAGAGATGTGCAAGCTTGACAAGGAACACAAAGACCTTCTAGATCACTATCAGTTGCCACAATCTCCTGCTCGTCAGCCTATAGAGTTTTCTCCTTCCTACTCAGTTTTATAATCCTTTGGAGGACAATACTCAAGAATTTGTCTTTGGACCCTCTCAAAATGTCGCTCATGATGAGGAAGAAGAGGAAGACACCAAAGAAGAGGGCTTCTATCGTAGTGAGTCCGAAAATGAGGAAGATGTCGGTGAGGGCGATGGCGATGGTGAGGATGATGATGACGGTGATGATGACGATGGTGGTGATGATGATGATGACGATGGTGATGATGATGATGGTGGTGCTGATGATGATGATGGCGTGACCAAGTAGATCCATTTTCGGTCTTTGATGACAAAGGGGGAGTGAATTTGACCATTTGAGACCCATCACTATATATCTTTTATTCATGTTTTAGCTTGTGGAGTTGTAAGAACTTGATTTGTGTTATGGTTGGTGTGCCAAGTGACAATGTTTATTTGTAAGACTTATTTATGGTTTATGCTAGTGTGATGTTGAAATCCTTATATTATTCTTCTTGTGATGCATGTATGAATTGGTGAAATGTTGTTTTCTCTCTTTAATTGATGTGAATATCTTGTCATATGCATCTCGATAAATTTTTCACCAATGCTTTGGGGGGAGTCCTCACAAAAACATGTGCATAGGCATTTGAGGCCATTCGAGTTGAACGTGCTCATGTTTAGGGGGAGTCTCTCTAAAATTTTATTTGGTGCTAAACATGAATTTTATTCCTATCTTGTGAAACCAATTTTGTATTGTCATCAATCACCAAAAAGGGGAGATTGAAAGTGCATCTAGGAACTTAATCAATTTTGGTGATTAATGACGATAGAAATTTGGATATAATGCTTTGGATGAGTTGTGCAGGAATAAAATGAAAATAAAAGAATAGCAATATGAATTGAATGTCCCCAATTCTAAATTGTATGGTGGTGGATTCAATTGGAAGATCTAAATTTGTTTTTCGGTTTAAATTTGAGTATAGGACCACCATACTATCAATGGGGATGTGATCCATAAATCCTAGTTGTCCAAGTGCTTTGCTTGAGATGAAAAGCCCCATGAGAGACACACAAAGTCACATTCACAGCTTTCTGCGTGGTCGGAACTTAGGCCCGAAGACTCGACCGGAAGTTCCGGCGCGCTCGGTTTTGAGTTTTCTCCCATCGGAAGATCCGGTCCTGGCATCGGAACTTCCATCGGAAGATCCTAGGCTGTGTCGGATCTTTCGGGACTTAGCCAGTTTTTAGCCCTCGTGAGTATCCTGGTTGCATGTTCCGACCCTATGCCGGAAGATCCGACCGGAAGTTTCGGCCGGCTCTGTCTTGAGTTTTTCTGGGTCGGATGATCCCAGGCCTGTCGGAAGATCCGACACCATATCGGAAGATCCGAAGCTGGGAAGTCTTCTGGGGTTTTCTAACACTGATCTGTTACTTACCGGAAGATCCAACCCACAGTCGAAAGATCCGATACCCCTTCGTAGAGCACATAACGGTCATATTTTGGGGGGTTGGTATTTATACCCCTTCACCCCCTCTTCACTTGCTGCTGACCTAACTCGAGACAAGAACTCTCTAGAGCATTCAATACCCTCTCCCTCACCGTTCTTGAGCTAAATCTTTAAGTGGATTCATCTAGGATTTGAGTGCGAGAGAAGATTGGTGGTGTGAAGCTTGTGCTTACTTTGAGCCCTCACTTGTTCATCTCTTGAAGCACTTGAAGCAACTTTGATTCATCGATTCATGTTTGTTACTCTTGGAGCTTTGCTCCTAGACGGTTAGAGGTGCCGGTGAGCTCCCATTCCTTTGTGGTTTGAGCCCCGGAAGTTTGTATTACCCCTCTCTTTGTGAGAGTCAATAGTAAGTAACTCGATCCTCCTTTGTGGTTGATTGAGGAAGACTTGGGGCTAGTGTGACTGCCCGGCTCTTCGTGAGCATCGCAACGGAGACATAGCTCCTTTGTGGAGTGAACTTCGGAAGTAAATCCTTTGTCTCTGTGTTGATCATATTTGTATTTCATGTTATTCGCTCGATTTGTCCCGATCTACTTGTTAGTTGTTATACTCTTGTGTTGATCATATTTATAAGGTTATTTGCATCATTTGTCAACTTTCTATTCAAGTAGAATCATCAAAAGGTCAATAGAATCACTACAACAAATACCACCTTTTGTGACGAATACCTGATGACATTCGACTTATTCGTCGTTATCATGTTTGATTTTGTGACGTTCTATATCATACAACGCAACTTAGCGACAAAAATGAGGTGTTCGTCATTAAGAGGAACTAAGAATGGTCACAAACTCTGGCAAAGTTAAAATCATAACGAATTTTGTTTCGTCCTTAAGCAAAACTGCTGAACATCATGAATTTTGAAAGAAAAAAAGATAGGACTAGCATGGGTCCCTCACATAGTATTTTTTTCTAGCCTTTTCTTTTGCTGTTCGGCCCCTTTGTGTTTTTTTGGCCCAGCCAAGTGGGCCGGACTGGCGCCCTTCCTCTTTTTTCTCGGCCCAGCGAAGTGTCCTTGAAGTCGTGGGCCTTGGGCTGGACGGCCTTGCAGCAGCCCACAAGCGCACCTAAAAAAATCAAACACTCAAAAAACACCTGCCCCTGCCACATCCAAGAGTCGAACCGTGGTCCTAGGGAAACGAGTCCCGCGCCATACCACTGAGCTAGCAGCCGATTGTTGTTTGCCTTTGCCAAATAATTTAAATATACTATATATTCTGGGATTAATACATGTCGACACAAGCCCGTGGGAGCGTGCCACTCGACACAGGCGTGGGAGCGTGCCGTCTTCACCGGCGCTGGCGTGACCCGTTCTCCCGACAGGAGGGATCAGAGCACGTCGTCACCTGTGCATTTGGCGGGAGGGTAGGACCTCCCGTGGCTGCCCAGATCGGTTAGTTGCCGGTGGCGGGAAGCAGTTGTGCCCTAGGTGCTTGTCGGGGCCGTCGCCCAAGCCAAGCAGCCTGAGGTGGCCGTCGGTTGCTCTTCCCTGCAGCCGCGCAGAACCAAGAATGCCCTTGATTTGGCATCCGCGGCTGCTGCCCTGTAACCTATCAAGGTATGATATGCTCATTTGTTTCAATAAATTAATGTTACATTTTCTTAGAAATTGCTTATTGATATTTGCAAATTGAAACGGAATCATTGTTTTGTAAAGTAAAAATTCTGATGTTATTGATTGTTGCTTGCCAAAAAATCCAATAAAAGCTAACTTTGTGATGCATACTGCTGCAGTGTTGATCTCTTTTGGTGCATTTTTATAAGTTGCTTATTTCAATGTTATGTAGATGGACAGAAGTTGGTCAAGGGTAGACTATTTAGCAAACCGCATCTGGATGGGGTCAACAAGTTCATGAAGTTTGTTTCAGAGAGATTTGATGAAAATGAAGAGATACCTTGTCCATGTCGTATCTGTTTGAATCAGGTTCATGGACATCAAGGACTTGTAGAGGATCACTTATTATGTTATGGGATGGCTAGCACATACAATAGGTGGATATATCATGGAGAACCACTAGAGGAGGGAATAAATGAAAATGCAGACTATATGGATGAAGATATCAGTGTCATTGAGAATGTTAATGAGGATATTGGTATGAATGAGGATGATGAAGACCCTGATGATGATCGAATACATGATTTGGTAGAGGAGTTGCATACAACTGAGGAACAAGAGGGAGGTGGAGATAGAAGCAAATCTTTGTTTGCAGCAGTATTAGAAGAGATGAAGAAGGAACTTTACCCTAGTGCGGCTCATTCAAGATTTTCATTTGTGGTGAAATTACTTCATATCAAATCATTTTATCGAATAAGCAATGTTGCATTCACTGTGATACTGAAGTTGTTATCATTGGCATTTCCGAGTGCTATCTTCATGCATCTTATCGTGAAGCAAAGAATCTCATTCGTGCATTGGGTCTCGGATATGATTCAATTCATGTGTGCCCAAATAATTGTATTCTGATTCGAAAGGATTATGCCGAAAAAGATAAATGCCCAGTGTGTGGTGAATCAAGATGGAAAGATAAAGATGGAAAGATAAAGATGGAAAGAAACAAATTCCTGTGAAGGTATTGCTACATTTTCCATTGATTCCAAGGTTGAAGAGGATGTTTGCTTCCAAAAACATGGCAGAGCAGGCACAGTGGCACAAGGTGAAGAGGAAATCGGTGGAGGATGAGCTTAGCCATCCCGCTGATGGTGAGGCGTGGAAAGACTTTGATAGAAAATATGAGTGGTTTGCAAAAGATGCCAGGAACATCAGACTTGGCCTTGCTACAGATGGTTTCAATCCATTTGGGAAAATGAACTCCACATACAGCATGTGGCCAGTATTTCTTGTGCCTTACAACTTTCCCCCGTGGGTATGTATGGAGTAGTCAAACTTCATGATGGGCCTACTCATCCCTTGCCGAGAATGCCTAGGAAAGGATATTGATGTCTTTCTAGAGCCACTCGTTGAAGAATTGCTAGAACTTTGGAAAGGTGTTAGTACTTTCGATGCATCAAGTCGAAAAATGTTTGCTCTTCATGCTGCAGTTATTTGGTGCATTCATGATTATCCAGCTTTGAGCACTTTGTCAGGCAGAGTTACAAGAGGTTACTATGCTTGTGTGCATTGTGACAAAAATCCTTGCTCCAAAAGAATAAGGGGTAAAATATGTTACATTGGTCATCGACATTTCCTTCCAATGGACCATTCATGGAGGAGAAAGAAATGTTTTCATGGTCAGATTGAAGAGCGTGAGAAGCCAAAGGAATTTAGTGCAGAAGAGCTGATGGAGCAATTAGAAAGGGTCAAAGATGTTAGACCAGGAAAGCCAAAGGAAAACAAAAGGAGAAAGCGGGAAGCGGATGGTCAATGCTGGAAGCGAAGATCGTGTTTGTTTGATTTGCCCTACTGGACAAGTTTGAAGTTGTGGCATAACCTTGATGTAATGCACATTGAAAAAAATATATGTGAGTACATTATTGGTACATTTCTTGGCCTTGCTGGGAAGTCAAAGGACACTATCAATGCTAAGCTTGATTTGGAGGACATGGGCATAAGAAAGAATTTGCACTTGAAGCCTGATGGAGAAAAGTACAGTGTTCCACATGCCCCCTACACGATGAATAAAACCCAACAACAAGCTTTTTGTGATTTCATTAGAAGTGTAAAATTCCTAGATGGATATGCTTCTAACTTAGCGACAAACATTACTGCTGATGGATGCAACCTCCAAGGACTGAAAACTCATGATTGCCATATCTTACTCCAAAGGATTTTACCTGTTGCTATCAGAGGAATCATGCCTAAGGAAATATATGAAGCACTTGCTGAATTAGGTAACTTCTTTCAGCAATTATGTGCTAATTCAAATCACGAAGTAAGTTTCATAACCCGTCGGAAGATCCTACACAGTGTCGGATCTTCCTGGTCGGAAGATGCAAGACTGCGTCGGATCATCTGACATCTGACAGTTTTTGAAGAATTTTTGTAGAATTTCTTAATAGGCCTATTCACCCCCTCTAGGCCTAGTGTTGGTCCTTTCAAAACAACCTATTGGCCTGTTTAAACTTGCATGATTTATTATTGAACCCTGGTTGGATAGCCACCCCTTGACTGCTATGACTATTACCTTGACGACCCAGATTAATGTTTAAATATGATGTTGTTATGTTTAAATGTTAATCACGGGTAGGAATGCTTATGGCTTGGTTACTTTTATACTCACTATTATAATCACTTTGTGTTTACAAAAATAAAGGTGGTATTTGTGGGTTTTGGTGAATAAAAAGAATATTAATAATGTGGATGCGACAGATGATGTTTCTTGTGTGAAATGCCGAGGTGAGCTCATACCTTTGTGGTTGAGCATGGTGGGAGGTGCCCATCTTGTTAATATAAGGATGAGTTGATGTGTCATCTTGCCTAACCCAATTTACTGTACCCCAACTCGACCGTTGTATGCGGCAACGGCTTAGCATAAACCCCACTAGTTAAACTGTTAGTTATCAGGTGTGCTGGTGAGCAAAACAAGGCCATGGAGTCGGGGATACGATCTATGTGAGGTATGCCCCCGGGTAGGACCTCGTTGGTAGGTTGCTGACCCCCTGGCTACTTTTGTAGTGGCTAGTCAGTTTAGCTAAGGTGGGTAATGGCTATGATAGGATCTGCACCGACACTAAGGTGTTCTTTTTGCGGTACCCTCCTTGTGGTTGTGTACACCTCTGAAGAGTTAAAAATCTATTCGAATAGCCATGTCCACGGTATTGGATGAGTTATGGCATGGTCACTTCACTAGTCTTTGGGTTTTGGATAAGTTTTGTGGCGTGAGTTTTTTTGGAGAGTGATGGGGACTACGGTTCCTGATCTTGCGTCAGGCGATGGATAACTCATTTGGGGCGGAACGCAACACACTGATCCGGCTTCAAGTCAGCAACTCGGACCCTGCAATATTAGCACCACGACTCCTCTGGTTATCAACCGTGTCACAACCCGATTGACCTCGCCAAGAAGGCTAATCCCTACCTATGAAACGAAGAACACAAGCAAGAACTCGAAAGAAGTAGCTCTCAATATGAAGTGACACTGTAGATGTATGATTAAGATCAAAAGTTGGGGTTCTACAAACCGATAACGGCGAAACTATTCTCGACAGATTAATCTAAGCAAAACTTGAGTCTAAACGATGGCGGCTACTAAATTTAATAGTCTAGAGTTGAGCTAGGGTTGAGGGCGCGCCAGGGGGCGTCCACAACATGGGCCAAGAGGCCCGACACGATACAAAGCCTGAAAAGGCCCAAAATAGGTGACGCAGCACCTTTTCGTGGTCACACAGTATGATCCACGAATCTTCTGGAGCTAGGACCAGAACCAAAAGAAGCGTATCGTCATCACGATTCCAACGCATCCAAGAACGCCTTGTTTGGATGTCGTATGAAGGAGAAATTACAGTTGAAGCGCAAACATGTTGGCTGAAACTGAACCGAAGATGATGTCCGACATGGCGACGACTTGTAACTTGGAGACAAGTCCGGCTTGTGTATGTGCAACGTGGTGATGTCCTGATCAGAAAGACTTTGGCAGTGGCTACGACGGATGGGGAGTCTGGTAGCATTAAAATTGGACCCTTAGTGGGTCGAAACCACTCTGCTTATGATACTGTTATCAAAGGAAAAGTTTGCGAAAACTCTTTTACAAAATAAACCGAAAACCTGGCATTTTCGCAAATAAAGTAAAAATTTGTCCTTGATATATGTCTTGTGCATGCTTCTGTTTATATCCACCACCATGGGTGTGGTTGATTTTGCTGAGTACGTTTGTACTCACCCTTGCTTAGTTTTTACAGAGGAGGATCCGGACTTGTTCCCGAGGACGTTGAGTAGGTCGTCGTGCTGCACCCAACCTTGCATGTGAGTTAGGGACACCCGCAGGAAGCCCCGCATGGTGTAAGGCTCTGATGATATCTTCGATCTAGTGGACACCTTCATTTGGTTTATCGTGTTACTTCTAGTACTCGTGATAGTGGCGCTTCAGTGCCCACCACCACGAGGGTTTGTTCGGCTATGAACCATCTATTGTAATACATGTGTATCAGCCTCCTGGGACTAATAATTGTATCACATTTAGTCACCTCTTTTGAGGCGACGCTTCAATAATAAAGATGTTTACAATCGTTTTCTTCAAATTAACCCCAAAGCATTATACGTAGTCTGAGTCTCACTCTTTGTGATATGGTGAAATATTGCCGACAAGATGTTTCATTCTTCAGAGATATACAACAGATATATGCATTATTTGCATGTTCTACTAAAAGGTGGACGATTTTGGTTGACAATGTTCCGAAACTAACTATTACATTTATCTAATACTCGCTGGGAGAGTCGAATAAAGAGTGTGCAACCTATCCTATACCAGACTCCCAATTAAGAACAACCTTGCAGAAAAGTAGAGGAGGTTTGTATCAATGACCAATAAACCATAAGTGGTGCTCAACCTTTGGTTTTGAGTTTGAATTTATAGTTGGTATGGTCATTTGGCATGATTTTTATTTTCTTTAAACATAGCGAGTAAAAAGTTGCAATCAAAGATTGTGTGCATGGATACTACTATCAAACAAATTGAAGAGGTCATCCCATATTTTGAGAAGTACAGAAACGAAGGCTTCAACTCTAGTATTTTATTTGCAAAGGCCATTGCATCTGATATGGATATAGCGCCAAAATTTCCTACAGAGCGCAAAGGTAAAAGAAAGAAGCATTTTGATGAAATAAATGATGAAGATGAAGAACTACAATTGTCAGTTATGGAATCATTTAGAATCAATTACTTTATTACCATTGTTGATGTTGCAATTGCTTCATTGACTAGTTCATTTGGGCAATTGAAGACATTTGAGACGGTATTTGGTTTCCTATTCAACTTAGAAAATCTGAAGTTGTTGGATGATAATGATCTACATAAACACTGCACTAGTTTTGCTAAAGTTTTTCTCATGATAATTCATCTGATGTTGATCTGGATGCTTTTTTTCTTGGAATTAAAAGTACTCTAGGTAACTTTGTGTCACACCTTGAAATTTTTGGATTTCAAGATGTGATTTTGAAGAATAATTAAATAAAGAATTTATCGTAATTTTAATTTTTTTCTCAACTTTATATAATTTGTAGGGAATTTAGTACAGTAATACAATTTTCTAAATTAAATTAAAACAATATAGGGTTAATGTTGGTTGCCTTGCATTCATGCTAGCTTGCATTTAGTGGTTTTCTGTGTGCAAATTTTCTAAAACGCGTTTAGGAGCCTAATAGGAATTTTCCAGATTTTTGTGGATTTATTCCTATTTTCCTATAGCTAATTCGAATTTTAGGAAGGTGCTATAATCTTTTTCATGAGCTCCAAATACATTATTTGGTTCCTCATGTCCAACTCTATCCTGGGATTTTTGGAATGTTTAGAGTATTTTTCGTGGCTTAAACGAATTATCTAGAATTTTCTAGATTTATTCTGAAACGAGTTAAGTGGTAAGCGGCGTTCCCGTCGACAACAAGGCGCCAATGGTGACTTCGGGAATCTCCAGATCTGCCGGGTGCTCAGTCCTTCGGAGGTGCTCATAGGGGTAGGGTTTGCGTACCTATATTCATAGGGGTGAGTGTGCGTGCGTGTTGTGAGCGTCTGCGTTGTACTGTGTAATTCTCAAAAAAAGAATTTTCTCGATTTATTCTTGCCCTGGAAAATGTATTCTGAAAATAAAAAGGAAAAGAAATCTAAAACCTAACTAGGCCAAATCCTCCCTAAAGCCCAACCCGGCCTGCCCCTCCACTCTCTTTCTTTTGGGCCAGTTTTCGCAGGCTCGACCCGGACCATGCCCATCTCCATCCAACCGGCGCAGCCGCCTTCCCCTCTCTCTCTCTCACGCTCGCCTCTGCTACTGGGCCACCAGCCCAGCGTCGCCCCAGCCCACCTGCAGCTCCTACGTGCCAGCTCAGCCCAACTCGCTTCACTCTCGGCCCAGCATGGCCGAAGCTGGCCCAACCGCCACTGGCCCGCTCCCCCCGCTCCCTGTGCCTACGCCGAGCGCCACCGCCGGCATTGCCTTGGTGTGCGTGCCCGGCCATCCTCATGGGCCGCACCCTATATAGGCCGCTGCCCGAGCCCACCCCGCTGCCCTAGGCCTCCTGCCGCGCCCCTTCTTCCCTACCACCTCCACGCCTCAAGCGTAGAGCCGCTGCCGTCTGGCTTGCACGGCACCGCCGCCGGTGGCCAACGCGTTCCGCGGAGTCCAATGGCCCTTGAAGCGAACGGCCGCCACCATGACGTTCCTCGCGCTGATCTGCTTCCGTAGCGCCGGTCGTCGTCGACAAATCCCCACCAAAGCACCATCGCAGACGTGAAGGCTTGGACCGCCGCCACCGGCCTTGGCCAATTCGCCACGTTCAGTTGTCATTTGAGAAAGTCATTCCCACCTTGATCTTTGCTGAGCCGTTCTACACCTCAAATGTCGGTCGTCGTGCCCATTCGGCCACCAGAGGAGCACCTCCGCGTGAGCAGCCCGTCGCCGGCCAACTTCTCCACCGTGGGCCAAAATCCTGTCGCCTCGGTCGTCGCCGAAGGGGAACGACGCCTCAAGGGACTTCCCCTCTACGAGCCGCACGCCCGCTGCTGTTCCCCGACTCAGCGTCGTTGCTGGAGCGCCGACAAGCCCAACGCCCTATCGTCCTGTCCCAAGATAGAAGATGAAGCTTTTGCAGAAAAGTCCCTACTCAATCCTGTAACCTTTAAAGTATATATTGTGTCTTGCAATGTTTGCCCAAAACCCCTTGAAAGTTGTAGATCTTTGCAAACCAGCCCAACTGAGCTCCTTTTGCAGATCTAGCCCTAGGTTTTATCCTATTCGCGCCCACTATTCAGTGTGCCTTGCGGAGACTCTCTGCTAACCCCCGGAATCTACGATTAATTGCGCATAGGTCCCTGCAACCTTGTTTAATGCATAGAATCCACATTTTAGCTCTAATTTGATCCGTTTCATTGTGTTAGCTTCATATCAACTTAAACTATGATTTAGCACTATTATTTAAATTATAATTTTTTTCTAAAATTTAGTTACTATTAATTTGTTTAAAGGTTATTTAAATGTGTTTCCTAATTAAAATGCAATTAAGGCTTATACCTCGATTTTCATATTAATGTTAACTTGATTAATATTTATTCAGTCAATTTTATAAATAAAAGTTGATTAGGTTATATTTTGTTTCTTAATAAACTTATGTTAAATTGATTAATGATTATTAAACTAGTTTTCAAATTAAAAGATGATTAGAGTTCAACTTTGGCTTTTCATAACTAAATGTTAATTTGATTAATATCAATATATATATGTTGTGAATAATAATAGGACTAGTTTAACACGGTTCATAAAGTTATTCGATTAGATGCTGTCACATGTTTTATTTCCAGTCAATGCTTAATTTTGTATAATCTATACATAAACAATTATAAATAAAATATGATTCAGTTTTACCTCGGTTTTTTAAATTAAAATAGAATTAGTTGAAGTAACCTTTACATATGATTTTGTTTAATTAAAATCAATCAAGCATATAGTTGTGTTGTTTAATAATTCAAAAATTTCGATAGTTGTATCTTTTCAACCATAGCTCCGTTTTCGGCGTTTCTTGCGCTGACGCGACCGTCACACCAAGCCCTATCCTTTAGCGCGTTCTTTTAAAGCTTTTCTTTTCATTGGTGTATTGTTCTTAGTTGTTCTTGTTTGTTTTCTTGTATGTTTGTGCCGTTGCTTGCTTCGAGTAGAAGGAACGATGTTTGAAAGCTGGAAGATTAAGAGCACGAGCAAGAGTTCAAGATTCTGAGCAACTATTGTATGGAGAAAGGCAAGTATAGCACGGACAAACCTTGCTAGCTAAATACCCTCTTTAAATCATTTAATTCATATGCATGAGTATAATTTGTTGTACCTACCTAGTTTGTTTATCCTACTTCGTTGACACCCTCGGGTTCATGCATTTGGGTAGAACGTTGCTAGGCGCAGCTACTGTCACTACTAATTAATTAATAATCTTGACTTAATGGTCCACTTCAACATGATGATAAAACTTGCTTTTAGCAACATGGTTCAGGGAGCTAGAGTATGTGCTTCGTGCTTCGTTCTAGTGTCTCTCCGTAAGGCTTGGTTCTTAAAGCGGCAACCCAAGAGCCGTCACCACCGCTGGAACTATTATGGCTCTGGTCTTGGTCAAGTATCTTGTACGTCTCTAGCTTGCCAGTGGTTACCATCGGGGCCAGCGGTGCCATGGGGAGCAAAGCACGAGGCGTGGTTTCGATCCACCGAGGACGGGCGATTCATCGGCTATGTCTCGTTAGGCACAGTCCCGTGTTGGGAGTCCCTACATCAGAAGTCCACACGTTGCGCCTTGTCTGACATGTGTTGCCTGCACTCTGGACGCCATTGACCCCCCCCCCTCATTGTTGCGACTCTAGGCGTCAGTCAATCTCGGTGCCTTGGGCCCCGCCACCTTGCTGTACCATTAGCGGCTACTGTCTTGTTAGGGTATCTTGCAAAAAGCCTCGTAGCGTGCCTATGCAGTCACACCAAAGGAAGTGTGATATTTGTGTGGTTGGGTGCAAAGCTTCTTTGAGCTTTTACGTGACCAGTGGGTAAAGGGTGAAACCTCTACAGAGTGTAAATCTATCATGATAGTCGTGCTCACGGTCACGAGCGGCCTGTATCCTTTTTGATTAGTAGTTCCCTGAGTAATATGATGTTTATTATGCTTAATGTACTTCTACTTTATTAATTGGGTTGCAACTGGGTTTCATTCGCTTGTAGTAACTTGGATTATGTTAAAATGAACCAACTAAAATGCTAATGCAGTACAGCCATGCCAAGCCTTACTTTTTAGCCTTCATTTCACCGTGTTATACTTGCTAATTATTCAACAAAATTCTGGATGGGTAACAGATGGATTAGTGATTCAGACAGCTACTGAGTTTCCTGAGGATTTCCATACTACTGAGTTGTGGTCAACCAGTCGGCGTCCCTATGGACTTGAGGCTCTACCTGTCGAGAGAGTTAATAACTAGACCTCCGATGTGTTTATTTATTTTATTGCGTTAAACTCTGATGTAAAACTATTTTATTTGAGCATATGTACTCTGATTTCTATATTTGTAAGTTGTATGTGTTATGTGGACATCCTGGGCACACATATGGCAGTATTCGGGTTTCTGTGTAAACCTAGATGTGACACTTTGACAGATGGTTTTATGTCAGCGCATGAGATTCTTTAGTTTGTTATAACTATAGATTGATATCCAAATGTATCTATTGCATATTAGTTTCTCTTGACTATACCCATGACCGTTGCCTCAGCCAAAAGAAGTTTCTCCAAATTGAATCTATTGAAAAATTGTTTGAGGTCAACTATGTCGCAACAAAGATCGAATGGTTTGGCTATGTGCAACATTGAGAAGGATATCTTGTACAACGTTGATCTTGATATTGTTCTTAATGATTTTACATCAAGAAATGCTCGAAGGAGTTTCTTCTAAAGGACTGAAACAATTGTTGATGAAATCTTGAGGCTTATTTATTATTTGAGGTAATCATACACATTATTATTTGTTGTTCTTTCAGTTTGTATCACGGACATGGTTCTTCAAAAATTATATATATAATCATTACTACATTTATATTTTTTATTATCAAAAGTAATTTAAATGGCCCATTATGTCGGATTCACTCCAAGGTCCTCAAAATCATAAAGACGACCCATCCAATTTCTTCCCTATATGTGCAACGACGCCCACATGGATGTCCTTTCGTGCACTCCATGTGTGAGTGTGGTATGTTTGACTCGTGTGACCGCTTTGTAACCTCTTATAGAAAACTGTTGTAAATGTAAGAGTGAACGGGAAGTGGAATGGAGAGAATGAGTGAATTCTTGTATTGAATGAGAGGATTCCACATATATATACATAGCCCAAAGGGCATGAGGGGGTTGTCACCCCAAGGGACAGGCCCCTTGGGAGAGGCCCCTTGGTAAACTGTAACTGCTATTGATCATCTAATATAGTTCTCTAACTATATTCATAACAAAAACAATGAAATAGAAATTACCAAACATACTAGTTTGATGTTATCAAATTTGTTCATCATCATGCTCTTTCAAAAAAAAAAGTTCATCATCATAATAACCTGAACTAGGATCTGCATAAAAACAATCTTGATTTTCACTCCCAAGTCACAACTAGTTTGGTGTTACAACATTCATTCATCATAATAACATGTATCGATTTGAGTAAAAAGAATCTTGATTTTTCACTAGGAGAAAAACATACATTAGTACCAGTCATATGGAGAGATTAGTATCGGTTGGAGTAGCCGGTACTCAATGGCCGGCACTAACGTGCATGCCATTTAGTACCGGTTGGAGAACGCAATTTAGCACCAGTCAGTAAATGGTTTTGCATAAAAAATGTCGCAAGTCACACGTAGATGCGCAAGCGCGGCCGCGAGGACTTGAACATACAATCCCTAGTCTCGCTTGTTGCTTCCTTACCATCCCATATATGCATCACGTGATCGGGTGGGAGATGCTTTTTTTTTAAGTAACATGTGGAGGCATATGGAGGCCCATTTAGTACCGGCCGAAACACTAATCGGAAATATCACAATTTAGTACCGGCCGATGTTATTGATCGGTATTAAATGGTCGCGTCATTTTAGCACCGGGCACCGATACTAAAATGTGACTTTTAGTACAGAGTGATGTTTTGAGTCGGTACTAAAATGACTCGAATGTTTTGAAATTTAGACCCGTTAAAATGGCTTCATGTCATCTTTAGTACGTTTTTTTTAATGTTTGGTACTAATGTACATAGCCGAATGTGGGCTTTATTTTACTCGCTAGCAAAATCCACTTGCACGCAACTTCCTAAAAGAATTCAAATGAATTTAGCGTTACGCTGTCTCTTTTTCGATTGCTTCGAAACTTCTTTCTTTTAAACTACGCAGATGGATTCGCTGAGTAGGTCACAGCTGTCGACAAATATGCTTTTTTCTAAGAGTTGCTTCCAAGCTGCGACGTAGTGTAGCGTTTAATCGTAGGCCTCCTGACCACAGAACACCCAATGCCGCGACGTAGTGTAGCGTTTAATTGTAGGCCTCCTGACCACAGAACACACAATGCCCTGTTTAGTTCCCAAAAATTTTCTCTCCAAACTTCACTATTCACCTATCACATCAAATCATATCAAATCTCTCTCCTCGTGCATGAAGCACTAAATATAGTTAAATAAAAATACTAATTACATAGTTTTGATGTACACGACGAGACAATCTCTTGAGCCTAGTTAGGTTATGATAAAACAATGTTTATCACAAACAAACGAAAAGTGCTACAGTGCGATACAGTGTTCGATGTGACTTTTCTACCAACTTTTCACCCTTTTTTCATCAACTAAACACAGCGCAGGGAATGTTCAAACAGGCTCATGCTACACAACACTTAAAAACTATCCGAGTAATAACCGAACTAAAGCAAACATCTATGTTGTGTCAATCCTGCAAAAGGCTTGTACGGTCCAGACCGACTGTGTTTCAAGTAAAATTTCAAGGTTGAAAGCTCAAGACTACAGAGATATGCACCCCTTAAATCCCATCATATTCATCCTATTCCACAACCAGTTTCATACACGGAGCAGTATATACAGGTAGATTGCTAGTGATTAATGGAGATTCTTTTCATGGTCTCTTGACTGCTGAGCTCCTTCTGATGGACCACCAGATTCTTTATCAACGTTGATCTCCAGAAGTCCCCCGACAGGTTGCCTGCATATGGGGCATTTGTTGCTCTGGAGTCTTAAAAGTTGAGCACACTCCCGGCAGAGACACTGCAAAAAGACACAAGGTATCATTATTCACTTATTCTCTCAAATATTGGAGATTTGCAACGATGAGCCTTGCCCTGTCCTCACTCCTTATTGCACTGAGTACAAAATGATTTATTTTTGTACAACTTCCTACCCCAAAAATAAAATTGGTATTGTATCTAGAGAAGAATGAAAAGAATTGTAACAATGTAGCACATATCATATAATAAGTCACACTGGATCCTCACGTTTTTGCCTCAATGCTAGCTACCAGAAAGGAACATAAGGAATCTTTCCTCATAATCAACAAAGTCAGGAAAAATATAACTTATAAGAATACAATAACTAGCTTAATGACAACTTTGCAGGGTTCAATCTGATTATATAATGGACATGGGACCATTAACATGAGTACCCTACTCTTTCCTCCCAATTATTATACTCCTACAACGACTACCAACAAATCATGAAGCAACTAGTGCATTTTCAGTGAATACAGTACTTGTGCCCTTATGTGCATTTGCTGTTGCTCTATGCCCCGCTAGATATGCATTGCGATCCGTACACTGTGGGAGAGAGAGATAATGATTCTTTGTTCAATTCCTACAGCGCTCGAATCTCAATGTGCACCTAGTGGTGGAAGACACCAGATCATGAGCCCTTAAGGGCAAAAATGACAGCCCATTTTCATGCTATTGTAATGTCCAGTCCACTTTTGAGTGGGGCAACAGGGAGTGGTAATTAATAGGCCTAAGTATTATAAATTAATCTTGATTCATGTAGAGGATACTCAGTATGACATAATAGCTTACCATATGCCTGCATGGAAGAACAGTTGTATCTCTTGGTTCTGAAAGGCAAATAACACATTCTTTCCCAGATTCATCCTCATGATTGTTCTCATCAGCTGTGTTGCCAATACCATATATCTCCTGCAAGACATATCTAGTACTATTTACCCACAAGATCTGCTTCACAATACGAACACCATATTCAGCATTGCCTTTCTTCACAAATATAGCAAATTTAACCAGGGACTTTGATGCCTCATCCTCATGTGCCCCTTCTAATTCTTGGTTGTTTGAGACAGCCACGTCCACTTTGAATGCAACAGGGAATACACCACCTTCACCAACCATAGTTATCTCAGATTCCTCAAACTGAGAGATATCAATTCCTGTTCCGCATGGTTGCTTGAACTCCTGGCCATGACCT
This sequence comes from Echinochloa phyllopogon, assembly GCA_033239725.1. Taxonomy (NCBI): domain Eukaryota; kingdom Viridiplantae; phylum Streptophyta; class Magnoliopsida; order Poales; family Poaceae; genus Echinochloa; species Echinochloa phyllopogon. The sequence goes on along the minus strand of BTCW01000014.1, from coordinate 28,574,199 downwards.
TTGGTGAAAGCTGTTGTCACAGGTTTGAGCAAGTTTTCCTTTGTAGACTTCAAGATACGTTCTTCATCTTCTTGTACAAAGAAGCAAACAGTTATGCTGTTCATAGGATAGACAATCAAGAATCAGTCCTTTAGTTACAGATGACATGGAAATTTTACAGAAAATCATGAAGTTGATGCGAATAATAGGTGGCAATATAACCAGGGGTCTCTGAAAGGATACGAACAAATGTAGAAATAATGCAGTAACCTCAAAAGGTCAGGAATATCATAGGTAGAATATAACCATTTGACTTTTGTGAAGGCAAACCTACAAACAAAAAGTGCATGGCCAACAATTCACTGATAGCACTAAAGCTCAACTGAGCCTTGCACTAATGTGAATCTGTCCAACCTCGATACCTGATGCGAATCACTAAGCTCGAAATATAATTCTAAAACTCAAAATTATCCTCTTGTTACTTCACTTGACCTCCTGTTTTACTCACCTAATCATCACGACCAAGCTGCTATGTACCCAACACACTGCAAACTAAAATATATTCAAGAAGGAACATGTGTATAATTGGATAATTTAAAGGTAACCACATCCTTTTGTTCAATCGAGATAAACAATCTGTTCAATCAAACAAGGGCACATGATCCAAAGAGCCATGGTTCTGTAATAAGATTTCATTGCGGCGATCTGTCCTTCAGAAATTCAGCACGATAGTAGTATTATACCGAGATAAGAGACCAACGACTGGCTACGGCAACGGCATTTCAATATTTTGAACTAATCAAGAAACCAAAATTCCAATATATGCCTACGATAGATAAAGGAGGACGAGAAGGGGAAAGAAAAGAAGAGGGACCTTCCGGAGGCATCGGCGTCGAAGGAGAAGGCGAGGAGGAGGCCACGGCCGTCATCATCGGGCTCTAGCCGCAGGGTGTCCCCCTTGATGTTGACGCCTGCGTGCACCGCGACGGTCCTGTGCCGCTCCACCGGCGCTGGCACCCCCAGAGGCGGCGGCAGCGGACCGGCGCCCGCGGGCCAGCCGGGATACCGGTGGTAGTACGGAGAGCGCACCCCGTGCAGATGGGCCTGAAGAGCAGGCGGCGGCGGAGGAGGAGCGCCGCCTCTGCTCCCGATATTGCCCATCCTTGGTGCTCTCGAACAGCGGCTGTGATTTTCCTGTTTAGGTTTCCCCTTCCCGTGGCGATTATTGATGGTGGACGGAAAAAGTTTGTGTGGGGGGTTTGACTTTGAAGAAGCCACCTTAGGCCTAATTCCACAAAAATTCTATTATGCAAAAAAAAATCTCATCGCATCAAAATATGGGCACATACATAAAGTACTAAATGTAGATAAAATCAGAAACTAATTACATAGTTTTGTTGTACTTTGCGAGACGAACATTTTAAGCCTAATTAATCAATGTTTGGACAATTATTCACAAATACGAATGAAATGCTACGGTGTCGCATTAATAAGGAAGTCCCAAGTTTGACCCAGAGTTGGGAACTAAATAAGGCCATGCAAGTTGTAGGTCAGTATCTATATTCGTGAGTAATCACTCACAAATAGAGACACCGACGGACATAGCTATCACCCCGTCTACCTCTACAAATCTATGGGGAAATGAGGCAACCACCGGTCTAAATAGACCACGTCTAAACAATTGATTATTACTCTAGTCTTGCACTGAGACTAAAGCATTCACTGACAATTAGCGAATAATGATCCCACAAGCAAGTCTCTTAAATAAGAGACTCAAATACCATATGGAAATCATGAACACTTAGAGAAGAAAAATCCGAAGAGGTACAAGGTTGAAGAAGATGATAGACAGGCCCGTCGCTTCCCCAAACTACCCCTTCACTCTCTGTCTACTCTAGGTACTACTGAGACAGGGTTTCACCTTAGGAATGGAGCTCAATACTTATTGTGTGTGTTCAACACAAGGAGGAGGTGGTTGGAGGCGGTGGAGGATCAACACAAGGCAGTTAGAGCCGGTAGGCCCTGCACCCACGTTGCCCCGACCATTCGATGCAACGCCTTGGGCGATCCACAGCTAGGATGCACTCCTGAAGGCAGTAGGAAGGCACACATGAAAAATGACGATGAACTGCCGCAATGGGAGGTTGGTCGACTGGGTAGGACAGACGACGCCCTATTGGGGCCGTTTGGCCTCATCTTTTACCAGTCTCTACCAGGTGGATCCTAGGCTTGTGTGCATAGGTGGATGGCCCAATTTGTGTATGTTTAGTTGGGGTTGTCGGCCACCCAATCCATCGCTCATCCATGTGGTGTGTTGTCATCCCATTGATCCAACTGGCCTTAAATCAGTGGCCAAGATGTTGTGTGAGTGTGCTTCTTTACCCTAGATGAACATGGGCCTCATTGGGCTTCACCACATGTCGGCCTCATTAGACGGTGGGCCCAATTTGATCCATCTTTCGCTATTGACCTCCTGCATACACATAGTCACCAAAACTAGTAGAATTAGTTAGATATAGGACCTATGACTATGATTTATGTTTGTTTCCATATTGAAGTTGGCGATCAGATATGTACATTGGCGACCATCAACAGGGCGATAGGATAATGTTGCTATGCTAGATGCACTAGCACGATAAATGTGTGCTAGATGAGGGTGGTTTCCACTTGTTCCTAATATGTGCTCGCTCCCTTCTCCGTTGCCTAAATCAGATGCACTAGTTTCATAAGTTTAGCTATAGGTATGAACATGTTTTGAATTTTCATCCAATTAAGATTGGATTGCACATGATTTGAATGAATATTGCCACATTTTTTACAATGTTAATCTTTACCAAATTATAAAGCATGGAAATAATCTTTGAGTTCCGCCGTTTAGTTTTCAGTCTGTTGTTTAATCGCCATCATTGGCGGGTGGAGTCTTTCTCTGCACGTAATCAGCCTTCCTTCGTGGTTCCAGTCCCTGCGATTGTATCGAAAGCAAATTCGGATGGAGGCGCGTCCGAGTACACCGTACGTCTCCTTAATGTGCATGCAATGTCAAGGCCCTGATCGAGTCCCACTTGCATGATCAATCCTCTCCCACCATCTCCATATAACATATAAGCTACTGCTACGGCTTGAGGACACGCGAAGAAGATGTTTGAGTCAATGGAGAGATAGAAAAACTCCACCAACAGTGGAGAACCATGGTGTCATCGTGCAAAGACGACCATGAGTAATCGGCCGCTCCTACACATGTGCTCATCGATACTGATACCCCATTGCTACTTCAAGTTGCTCCCGCTCGGCACCACAACTCACCAGTTGAAGTTGTTATCACCGCTTGGATCAAGGGAGAGACAAAAAGGAGAAGTGGGAAAGAGATAGGGTGAACAAGAAACCAAGAGATGGTATATTTAACTCTTTGCCACCATTATGAGTGGTTCTCCTTAAGATGCCAGCTTTGTGTGCGCACATATACTATCGCCATCGCTCCACCCAGAACTCTACATTTTTGCCACTTTATCCTATGTGGCAAGGCATGTAAGAGACATTGGGTAACCAACATGGCATAAGCATGTGAAATGACACGATTGCCCCTGCCCTTATCACTAAAGCCAGCACCCCAGCCAAGTGCCTCACATTTCCTGTGCTCCCCATCTAATGGCTTGACGCGATAGTCGTAGCTATCTGCCGAATTCCTAAGGACGGTGACCAGACCCAGGTGCACATAGTGTCAATTAAGCGAGAGGCAGATCCAAGTTATGTGATATTCCTCTTGATTCTCCCTGTTTTGCTGCTTGTTGTGCATGGATTTGGGTTTGGATGAAATAGGATTCAGGAGAATAGATTGACTTGGATTTAAAAATGTAGTATTGTGCGAATGCTAGGATTTGGGTCTTTTGTATGGTGATTTGATGTGGATGAAAATGGACCCACCCCCATACCCCATGGTAAGCTTGCTCCTCTTGCACTGGTGCTGGTAATGCTAGATGCTTGGGAAATTGGAGTTGGATGTTTTGAACAAAAGCATGAAATTTTGGTTGATACAAGTAGTGGGTACAATCTGGATAAATTTCTTGAAGATATGTCTAGTAAAATAATATGGGGCAGAAGTCATACACTAGCAATCCAGGCAGTTGACAGTGATAGTGTTGTTGAATGGAAGCTTAAAAGGAACAAACACTTTGAGCAAATGGTGTAGGGAAGGTTGAATGATAGAATGGCAAAGCATAATGTTGAAGTGGTTGAAAAGGAGGGGTACCTGTATGTGGGACCAGGATCCCTAGGGCCACTCACATACAGGATTAAACTACTCGATAGGGGAGTTTGACCCAAGTACTCCAAGAAAGCAGTCGACTATGGTGCAAGACGACGTAGTTGGCTGGAGGACTAGTTGTGTACTGTTAGGAGACTCCCCAATTACTATATTGTAGTACTCCTTGTTGTATATGACTAGGATCATGTAACCGACTTGTAACTCTACTCCCCGGATATATAAGGCGGAGTAGGGACCCCCTCAAAAGAACTCAACTCATACACAAAGCAATATAACATACAATACGTAGGGTATTACGCACATTGCGGCCCAAACTTGTCTAAATCCTTGCCTCGTGTGTGAACTATCATTCCTGAGAACTCGACGAGACCCACGATAATCTACTACTGAGGTACCCTAGGCAGGTGCTCGGTCGTTAAACACCAACATCTGGTGCCCACCGTGGGGCAACTCGCTGCAAGCTCAACAACAGGCACGATGGGACCAATCAGCCTCACACGCGACATCGAGGAAGGCACGACCTTTGTCTTCGACGCTTGGACCTTCATCGCCCTAGGCAAGGGCAGGTTCGCAAGCTACCTTGCAGATCACCCAGGCCCTGCCTCAATGACAGCGACTCCACCAGAGCCGCTTCGCGATCTCGTCGACCAACTCAATATGAAGCAATGCTCGATGACGACCTCGACTTTGACTTCGACTTCGCCCTCGACTTCGACTCGGGTTCATCAAGTCGAGTCTGGGTACATCTCGCCTTCAATTATAGAAGAAGTCAGGGAATTCGAGTCTGCTCAGGAGGAGCCATCGGAGACCCACCCAGCTCGATTCCCGTTCGGTTTTGACAACACCACAACTATATATCAACAGATGTACACCGCAACGATCGAACAACTCGACAACCACGTCTCCAAGCTAACCTTGGAAGAGGTCCAGGACTCCGAGCTGGCTCAACAGCCATCAGAGGACGACACGGACAAATTCACAATCCTACTCAGTGACGGCATTGACATATACCGCCAAAAGTGCGCAGAGTTCTCCGCATCCGCTCAAACCCTCAACCTACAACTACACAAAGAACCACTCGCAGGCGTCCAGTCGGGATTGGTCATCTCCAGGACTCCAATAGGACTAGTTGTTCACTGGCCTGGCCTCATCCCTCCTGATTCCCACTTGGACAATGAGTCCCGGTTGATGGCAGCCATCATAGAGATACTACCCTACCAAGAGGGGTACACAACTTCGCTCTCAATAGAGGGCTCAGGTGACAACTACTCGTGTACCCAGATCATACTAGGGACCCCCGTCACCGATCCTGGTAGAGAAATGTTCAGGCTAGCAGCGATCAAGCAGGTGGATCCCATGCAAATGAGCTCATACAAGACATCTAAGAAGAAGAAGCCTATGAAAATGGTGAAACCTCAGAGGACAAGACTGCAGGACAACGAAGAAACGTGGCTCGCAAGCAGAGGCGTCTTGCAGCTACATTGTGTGCCTCAATGTCACGCAATCTTGTTGCAACGTTCGACATGGTAGGCGAGTAACCAGTCACGCGACAAGCCCCGCTCAACCAAACCGCGGCAATAGAGCTCATTAGAACGCTGCCCGCTACTCCAGCCACAAGGCAAGAGCTTGCATTAATTCAAACAACCCAAGATGCGTTCACTCCGACTACTTCCAAGACTGCCTGTAGGCAGGAAGGAGGGCATGATCAAGCTGGAGGCAGGTGTGAGCAAGCGGGTGGAGCACGAGATCAAGCTGGAGGCAGATCACATCATGACAGAGGATGCGACAAAACTCCAGACCTCCACGATCGCATCAACAACAGCTGTGATGCTCGCACTGTGATTAACTCAAGCAGGAAACACCACATGGAATCTGAACAATGTCGTCGCGACGAATACGATTGCAATTATGGGCCACCTCGTGATAGACACTACAATGATCACGACAGACACGACTACTCCAGCAGGGACTCATATCGCAATAAGTACGACGGCTTCCCGGCCTTCTCCACCCACATTAAAAATGTGGCATGGCCATCAAAGATCAAATCGACTGGTTTAGAGAAGTTCACCGGCAAGCAAGACCCAAAGCTGTGGCTGCGAATAACAATGACACCAAAGTTAGTTACTTCCCGGTCATGCTGCAGGCTATGCCGCTTACATGGCTCGAGGGCCTCCGCCCTAGGTCCATTGATTCGTGAGAACAACTCACTAGAAAATTCACCGAGAACTTCTAAGGGACCTGGAACCCGATATAAGCTGTCGGCATGCAAATAAGAAAAAGGCGAAACTCTACGACAATACGTCCAGAGGTTCTTTGATGAAAGAGCTACAATTGTGGACATCTCTGACCATGTGGTCATCGACTGCTTCCAAGATGGACTCTACACTAGGGAGTTGCATCGCGAGTTCGGTAGAAGACGCCCTCATGACGTAACTTCGCTTAGGAAGGTGGAGTACGAGTGGGCAGATCAAGACGACCGCGAGCGTGAGCGCTTCGACAGACATCGTTGTGACAACAACAACAGGGACAACAATGGTCAACGCAATGATCGTCCCAATAACCGCGACTACTCGAGGGACAATAAGAAGCACAAGCCTGACAATACGGTGGCCGTTATTGATCATCCCCAATGCAAGATGCGCCATGTGGCAGAAGTCATGAAGGGGCCATGTCCATACTATCCCAACAATAAGCACACCATGGCACAATGCTATCACCTCAAGGAAGAATTCAGCAAGCTCATCCTGAATGGGCACAATACTTCGGGTACGAAGAAAGAATACAAGGATGACAAGGAGACTGGCAACAACTTCCCCCAAGTCAACAACATCGTAGTTGTCTTGTTCAGCAGAGAATGCCTCAACTACTCACAGCAGGCTAAGAAGCTCAACCTCTGGGAAATTATGGCTATTGAGCCAACCACGCCATCGTACCTGAAGTGGTCAGAAGTCCCTATCACGTTCTGTAGAACGGATCAGTGGACCAACATCGCCAACACAGGTCGATACCCACTAGTTTTGGATCTAGTCGTGGCACGGGCCAGATTTACCAAAGTACTCATCGACGGCAATAGTAGGCTCAACGTCATCTTTGTGAATACATTCAAGAAGATGGGCCTTGATATCACCAAGTACTTAAAGGCTACAGAGCCACCGTTCTATGGAATTGTACCCGACCACGCAGGAATACCTCTAGGATAAGTTACCCTTCCAGTCACCTTCGGGATGGAGCACAACTTCAAGACCGAGTACATCAAGTTCGTGGTGGCAACTTTGAGACTTCGTACAACACGATCCTTGGGTGTCTAGCCCTCACCATGTTCATGGCGATTCCGCACTATGTGTACCATGTGCTCAAGATGCCAGCTCCTAAAAGGGTTCTATCCCTCAAAGGAGACATGAAGATTTCTCACGACTGCGATGCGGAAGCTGTCGAGTATGCGGCTACCTCGAAAGTCTTTGTTCAGATGCTGGAAGTACTCGCCCTCGCTAAGAAGGCTAAAGAAGATGACCTGGAAGCTCCGACAAAGAAGCCTTCTACTCCCAAGCTCAAGCACTGTGAAGATGTTCAGCTTACAACTGTTGATCTTCAGACAAGCGACTTATCCAATACTGCTCTAGTAGTAGCAGATCTTGATTGTAAATAGAAAGACGCACTCGTCAAGTTCCTCATTGATAATAAAGATATATTTTTATGGAAACCATCAGATATGCGTGGTGTTCCGAGGGACTTGGTCGAGCACAAATTAAACATCGAAGAGAATGTGAAACCCAAAAAGCAACGATTATGTCGCTTCGCTCAAGACAGACGTGATGCCATCAAGGCAAAACTCACAAAACTACTCGTCGCTGGTTTCATCAAAGAAGTCTTTCACCCCGAGTGGTTGACCAACCCAGTTTTGGTCCAAAAGAAGAACAACAACGAGTGGCGAATGTGTGTCGACTACACAGATCTCAGCAGACATTGCACAGAGGACCCTATGGGTCTCCCATGTATTGATCAAGTCATTGATTCAACAGTTGGGTGTGCACTACTCTGTTTCCTGGATTGTTACTTGGGTTATCATCATATAGCCCTATAGAAAAATGACCATATCAAGACCGCTTTCATCACCCCGTTCAGGGCTTACTGCTACACAACAATGACCTTCAAACTCAAGAATGCAGGAGCCACATATAAATGAGCCATACAAAATTGCCTGACTTCTCAACTTGGGCGTAATGTAGAGGCATATGTTGATGATGTGGTCGTCAAGACTGAAAAGCCAGAGAATCGCATCGCCGACTTGACAGAAACCTTCTCCAATCTCAGAGAGTATCGGTGGAAATTTGAAAGGACCAACACTAGGCCTAGAGGGGGGGGGGGGTGAATAGGCCTGTTAAGAAATTCTACAAAAATTCTTTGAAAAACTGTTAGATGTTGGATGATCCAACGCAGTCTTGGATCCAGGAAGATCCGACACTGTGTAGGATCTTCCGATGGGATATGAAACTTACTTCATGATTTGAATTCTATTGACCTTTTGATGATTCTACTTGAATAGAAAGTTGACAAATGATGCAAATAACCTTCTAAATATGATCAACACAAGCGTATAACAACTAACAAGTAGATCGGGACAAATCGAGCAATAATAACAAGAAATACAAATGAGCACGGAGACAAAGGATTTACTTCCGAAGTTCACTCCACAAAGGAGCTACGTCTCCATTGATGCTCACGAAGAGCCGGGAAGTCACACTAGCCCCAAGTCTTCCTCAATCAACCACAAAGGAGGATCGAGTTACTTACTACTGACTCTCACAAAGAGAGGGGTAATACAAACTTCCGGGGCTCAAACGACAAAGGAATGAGAGCTCACCGGCACCTCTAACTGTCTAGGATCAAAGCTCAAAGAGTAACAAACATGAATCGACGAATCAAAGTTGCTTCAAGTGCTTCAAGAGATGAACAAGTGAGGGCTCAAAGTAAGCACAAGCTTCACACCACCAATCTTCTCTCTCACTCAAACACTAGATGAATCCACCCAAAGATTTAGCTCAAGAAGGGTGAGGGAGAGAGTATTAAGTGCTCTAGAGTGCTTGTCTCGAGTTAGGTTAGCAGCAAATCAAGAGGGGTGAAGGGGTATAAATACCAACCCCACAAAATATGATCGTTATGTGCTCTGCGAAGGGGTATCGAATCTTCCGACTGTGGGTCGGATCTTCCGGCAAGTAACATATCAGTGTTAGAAAACCCTAGAAGACTTCCCCGCTTCGGATCTTCCGACATGGCGTCGGATCTTCCGGCAGGCCTGGGATCATCTGACCTAGAAAAACTCAAGATACAGCCAGCCGAAACTTCCAGTCGGATCTTCCGGCATAGGGTCAGAACATGCATACAGGATACTCACGAGGGCTGAAAACTGGCTAAGTCCCGGAAGATCTGACACAGTGTAGGATCTTCCGATAGAAGTTCCGATGCCAGGACCGCATCTTCTAATGGGAGAAAACTCAAAACCGAGCGCGCCGGAACTTCCGGTCGGATCTTTCGGCCTAAGTTGCGACCACGCAGAAAGTTGTGAATGTGACTTTGTGTGTCCCTCATGGGGATTTTCATCTCAAGCAAAGCACTTAGTCAACTAGGATTTATCGATCACATCCCCCTTGATAGTACGGTGGTCCTATACTCAAATTCAAACCGAAAAACAAAATTAGATCTTCCAATTGAATCCACCACCATACAATTTAGAATTGGGGACCTTCGATTCATATTTCTATTCTTTTCTTTTCATTTTATTCCTGCACAACTCACCCAAAGCATTATATCCAAATTTCTATCGTCATTAATCACCAAAATTGATTTGTGCCTAGATGCACTTTCAAAATTAAACCCAACTAAATGCATTTTCGGTGTTCCTTCGGGCAAGCTCCTGGGAATCATGGTTAGCCACAGAGGCATCGAGGCCAATCCAACCAAGCATATCCAATATGGAGGTTCCAAAGAATGTCAAGGATGTACAAAAGCTTACTGGTTGCATTGCAGCTCTTAATCATTTTATTTCAAGACTTTGGAGAAAAGGGTCTGTTGACGCAAAAAGTCGGCGATGACAATTCATGTAACAACACACAATCAGTTGTTGACGCTCCTTACTGCATAGGTATAAATCCGCAAGCATATGGATACATTGTAGCATTTCACCCGGGAGTATTCCAATGTATCGTATTTATTTCCTCAGGGAAGCATTGAATAAAGAGTATTGACTACTAACAAGGATGGAACTACTAATTAATGTATCGACTAACTAGGCGGGGGTGAAGGATATGATAGGAGTGATATGTATTTGACACACACAAGGAGAAATCCAGGATAAATGATATAGATAGAAGAGCGGTCTAGCTAGTGTGAGGACAACGAGATAGGAAAGGATTCTATACATTTCCAATAACTTAGAGATATCTCCAGCAAAGATTATGGCTAGCATGAAGAATGACATCTATGGTTCTTTTCCTAGTTCTATTATCTCAGCGTCGGGACGCAGAACCTACAACACATAGAAAGGGATGAGAAGGGGTGTTGCCAATCACTACAGACGACTCCTGCAAGCCAAGCTGAACATGCTGGACTATGTAGGCCGTATAGGACTGTCACCACCTAACGGATACCACAAATCCATGGACTTTGGGACAAACCAAGGTTACTATCTAGTCTGGGCACCACACCCACACTAGACAATAACAACTTACTCTACTAGAAAGATCAGGCAACCCTGTCAATACCCCAGTGACAATTCACCACAAGTATTGAGCAAAATCGAGAAACCAACTAAGATACATAACTAGGAAAGAATGTCTAGAGCTAGACTACAATAACTATAACCTATGCTAAACATTCCACACTTATCCACGGAATAAATACAGAACAAATAACTCAAGTAAATGCGGAAGATAATATATTGAATACTCAGAGTCTTACATAAACAAAAGGAAAATATACAAGAGCTTTACTAGAACTACGGAAGACGACTCCGGAACCTCGAGCAAAGCTCCATCCTGATTCCAATTCCCAACTAGACTAGCCTAACTCTACATCTTGAAAGAGGGTAATAGAGACTTGCTCCCAAGTGGTGTGTCTTTGGATGGGCCCCTCTATTTATAGGTGGATCAAGGCGGTGGAGTGGAGCACAAGTCAAGGCAACCTTGAGGTGATTGCCTGGCCAGTTCAGCCGAACTGGATAGGTTCGGGCGAACTGCCACGTGGACCGCCTTGCCACCTACGGTCTAGATTTGTCCCTAGGGTCGGTTGTGAGGCGGTTTGATGCATGGGGTTGATTTGGCCGAACTGGACCCAGTGTCCAGTAACCCCCCGTTGCATAGCCTCTGTCTTGTGGATGCCTAGGATTGCTTCCCACCGGATGTGTTTGGTCGGTTTTTGCTTCTTTGCTCCGGATTGATGATGTCAGCGATCTGTGTGACCTCTAAGTGTGTTTTCCCATGTGGTCGTGTGTTGCATATGAATAGGCTAAGGGGTGGGGGTGGTTTGGCTGAACCAGGTGGTTCGGCCGAATTGGCCACTTTTACCTCCCTTAATCTATGTTTGCTCAATTGTGTACCTGCTGTTGACACTTCTTACGATCCAATATCAGGATTGTGAATCCCGGTACTGGGGTAAGGAGCGTCTCAGTGGTTTTTCTTATGGCTCAGTAAAATATATAAATATTCTACAAGCGCACATAATTATCATTGTAGCACTTCGCTAGGGAGTAATCCGAGGTATCGTAATTTATATTTCCATAGGGAAGCTTATGGCAAGAGTACTAGCAAACAAGTATTTGAGACTATCACAGAGGGATACACGACTATCAAGATAGAGGATAACAGTATTGGATAGAAATGGATATACCATGACACACAGCTCAAGGTAAGCTCAGATAGGAAAGAGAAGGAGTAGATAGCTAGGAGGACAACGAGAAGAGATAGAGGACTCCTAGGTACTTTATCTATCTATGTCACTCAGGTTTAGAGATACAGTGGCTGAAGAACTAGCACTCAGAGATCAGGGTTAACTCTAATGTCTTAGCTTCGGGATAATAGAACCTATGACACACAGAAAGGGATGAGAAGGGGTGCCACCAATCCTACACTCTGGGATCCTACAGGCCAAGAGAAACGTGATGGACTACGTAGGCCGTATAGGGCTGTCACCACCTAACGACTACTACCTCCGTAGACTCAGGGGCAAACTACGGTTACTGTCTAGTCTAGGAACCACTCCCACACTAGTCAACAACTACTTACTCCGCTAGCAAGAGCAAGCAACCTTGTCAATACCCCAGTGACAATTCACCACAAGTATTGAGCAAGATCGAAGAACCAGCTAAGACAAAGGCTTAAACAAGATCTAGAAGCACTAGAGCTACAACTGACTATAGTCTAAACACGAAATAGAGCAACTAGAATAAAGTAGAAGCAACTATAAATGACAAGAAAGATGATAAAGATAACTTTATATTGATAACTCAAAGTCTACAAAAGGAAAGGAAAAGATACAAGAGCTTATACCAGAGCTTCTGAAGACGACTCTGGAACCTCCGAGGCACAGCTCGACTCAACTCTAACTCCCAGACTAACTATCCTAACTTTACTAGAAAGAAGTGGAAAATGAGCTCATTGGCTTGAGTGTGTGTTACAAGTGAAGTGGACACCTCTATTTATAGCTTGGAGTGGCGGTTGAGGAGGAGTACCGGCCAAGGGAGCTGGGAGGCGGTTCCTGGCAGTTCGGCTGAATCCAGGGATTCAGGCGAACCTCCATGGTTCGATCGAACTCCCCCAGTTCGTCCGAACCGTGGGATCCACCGCCTTGAGCTCCTACAGCCTTGATCCTGCCCTGGGGTCGGTTTCCCGTGCTGGGGGCGGTTCGGCTGAAGGCTAGGGGTTCAGCCGAACTGGGCTTTTAGCCCAGGCCTGCCCCCCTGCACCCCCTCTTGCTTCTGGACCCCCTGGGCTGCCTTGTGTTGATGCACTTCATGTTGTTTTGTCCCAGAGGTGACATGGAGATGGTCCAAGTTCATGCACGGTCATCGCTCGGTCATTGCTGATGTGGACGGCTTCCGGTTGTGCTTTGCGTCATTTACGACTAAGGGGGTAACTCGCCAAATCGTGTCGTTCGGCCGAATCGGTTAATTCTGACCCAATAGTACGTATTTCTTGTTATTGTATCTGCACAAGTGAAACACACCAAAACTCATAGAACTTTATTAGAAATAAACCTAAGTGCAAGGAATGTAACATATAGCCTCGTTTATTCCCGAGTAGGTGGTCGAAAACATGCCGTAACGACCACCAACACCTGCACATCAGATACTCACCAAAACTCATGGAACTTTATTAGAATGTAAACCTAAATGTATGAAATGACTCATGTGGCCTCAGTTATTCCCGAGAATTGGTGGTCAAAATCGTGTCGTAATGACCGCCAAGATCGGCCTTGAAGATTTGCTTCACTCCGACGACGAGCCGATAATCTTGAGGTTCAGGGCGTGCAAGTCAATTTGACCTGTAATTGACAAGGGATAACATGTAAAATTCACAGATCGACTATGATTCCAAACTGTCCTTCTATAGATCCGATCGGCTAAGACATCCAATGATACTTTAAAGTCCAAATTCAAGCTTCAGATCGGCTATACGCTTAAAAGATTAAGAGCCAATAAGAAACCTAAAGATGGAGTGGATAGATTGTGATAAAAACTAAAACCTAATAGAAATAAACAAATAAATCTATCAAGTATTCAGGAAATATCGATAACTTTGAACATAAAAGCAAAGCAGAACAAAATAACCAAAATCGGCTAATCTGATCCACTGCACAGTGATGTTCGATAAATTGGTGTAACTATTAAACCAAGATGAAAGCGAAGTGCTTAAACCTAGATCTAACATATACGATAACTTTTAGGAGATCTAAACGAAACCAAGAAGCCTAGAGAGCACCAGGTAAACAACGGAACTTACAAGAAGCTGGAGATCAAGATGATGCTGCCCTGTGAAAACTTGGAAGAACCCGTTGAATCTACTGAAAACTATTGTTGAAAATAAATTGCAATGTGAAGTAAGAATTTGTTGATTGATTGGTGTGTACAAACTTTCCACGTAGCCATCAGGCCGCTATTTATTGTGATCAACACTAGTCACATCACCCGTAATCATGATAGTGCTAGATACTCGGCTTAAAGTGGCTGGAGCTCACGGAGAGGCAGCGGTCTAACATGCTATGATGCTCTCACGGAGGCTTAGTCATAGGCAAAGTATCGGGCCGTGTACTTTCGCACATATTTAGATCATCGGGCTTGTGGGTCAGATTGGCTGTTTATATGTAGTCTTATAGACAAGCGAACACATGGTTAGCTTACAGTGAACAATTTAGTTATTTATATAGGAAGAATAGACAGAAATTGGTGAAACACAATGCTTTTATTAAATATGAACAGGAGGGGAGTAGAGGTATATGACTCGATTTTGGACTAAGGGTAAAACTTAGTAAGATGCTGGATGTTCTAGACGTTGGGAAATGGGCCGCCATTAGCCCATTCCAGGCGATACGTCCCTGGATAGATGACTTCCTTGATGATGAAGAGACCCTCCCAAGGCGTCGTCAACTTGTGTTGGTCCTTTGTAGACATAACCCTACGAAGAGTGAGGTCGCCAACGTTGAGGGAGCATTCTCTGACATTTCTATCATTGTAACGATGAATCTGCTGCTCATGGTGTGTATGCTGGATCAAGGCACTGAGCCTGTGTTCTTCTAGAGCATCGATGTTCGTCTGCTCACTTGATTTAGCTTCTCCTTCCTTGTAAAACTGAATGTGCGTGGCGCCATGTGCGAGATCGGCCGGAAGGACTGCTTTCGACTCATAGACCATGAAGAAGGGCGTATATCCCGTTGCTTGGCTCTTTTGGGTTCATAGACCCCATACCACATGTGGTACTTTTTTGGCCCATCGGCCAGCTCTTAAGTTGAGCGCGTTGTATATACCCTTCTTGAGAGCATCTAGGACCATGCCATTGGCTCTTTCGACTTGCCCATTGCTTCTGGGATGGGCGGAGGATGAGTAATACATGCCGATGTTACTGTCTTGGTAGAAATCCCAGAACGCGTGATCCGTCATGAGCCGATTAGGAACGTCGAACCGGTGTGCGAGATCCTTGATGAAGGCTGCCGTCGTCACCGACTTGGTGTCGGTGACCACCTTGTACTCGATCCATTTCATGAACTTGTCCACCGCCACTAGTACGTGCTTGAAGCCGCCTGATGTTGGCTTGAATGGTCCTATGTGAAAGGAACAACACTAGGCCTAGAGGGGGGTGAATAGGCCCTATAAAAATTCTACAAAATTTCTTCAAAAAATTGTCAAATGTCGGATGATCCGATGAAGGTCGGAACATCCTGCACTGTGCAAGATCTTCCGACAAGGTATAAAACTTACTTCATGATTTGAATTCTACTAACCTTTGAAGATTCTACTTGAATAGAAAGTTGACAAATGATGTAAATAACCTTCTAGATATGATCTACACAAGAGTATAACAACTAGCGAGTAGATCGGATCAAATCAAGCTCAAGAACAATAATAAGAACGAATGAGCACAAGGAGACAATGATTTACTTCCAAAGTTCACTCCACAAAGAAGCTACCTCTCCGTTGAGATACTCACAGGGCTGTCACTAGCCCCAAGTCTCCCTCAATCAACCACAAAGGAGGATCGAGTTTCTTACTATTGCTCTCACATAGAAAGGGGTAATACAAATGTTCCGGTGCTCAAACCACAAAGAAATGGGATCTACTGGCGATGCCTAACCGTCTAGGAGCAAAGCTCCAAGAGTAACAAACATGAATCGACGAATTCAAGTTGCTTCAAGTGCTTCAAGAGATGAACAAGTGAAAGCTCACAACATGCACTAGTCTCACACCTCAAATCTTTTCTCTCACTCAGACCCTAGGTGAATCTTTGCAAGAATCAGGCTTTGAGAGGGAGTTGAGGAGTGGACTGGAAGCTCAAGAGGTGTTAAAGCTCGGATAAAGCAGCAACAGATGAAGGGGGAGTGAGGGGGTATTTATACCCACCCTCCAAAATGTGACTGTTATGTGCTCTGTGAAGGGGTATCGCATCTTCCGACAAGTAACAGATTAGTGTTACAAAAACCCAAAAAATTTCTAGTCATCGGATCTTTTGACGGAGTGTCGGATCTTCCAGCTTACACCGGATCATTCGGCCCGAAAAAACTCAAGATAGAGTCGGCCGAAAATTCCGGTCAGATCTTCCGGCCCATGGGCAGGAACTTGCAGGGAACACTCCCAAGGACTGAAAACTGGCTAAGTCTCGGAAGATCCGACACTATGTAGGATCTTCCGATGGAAGTTCCAATGCAAGGACCTGATCATCCGATGGGAAATAACTCAAAACCGAGCGGTCCGAAACTTCCTTTCGGATCTTCCAGCCTAAGTTTCAGCCACGCAGAAAGCTGTGAATGTGGCTTTGTGTGTCTCTCATGGGGATTTTCATCTCAAGATAAGCACTTTTAACAACTAAGATTTTCGAACATGTCCCCCTTGATAGTACGGTGGTCTTATACTAAAATTCAAACCAAAAACAAATTTAATTACTTCCATTTGAATCCACCACCATACGAATAGGAATTGGGGACCTTCCTTTCATCTTTTCTTTTCTTTCCTTTTCATTTTATTCCTGCACATACCCATTCATCGTATTATATCCAAATTTCTATTGTCATTAATCACCAAAATTGATTAAGTGCCTAGATGCACTTTCAATCTCCCCCTTTTTGGCGATTGACAACACAAATTTGGTTTCACAAGATAGGAATAAAATTCATGTAACATCAAACAAAGTTTTAGAGAGGCTCCCCTTAAATATGTGCATGTTCAACTTGAATGGCCTCAAATGCCTATGCACATGTTTTTGTAAGAACTCCCCCTAAAGCATTGCATATAGGTGCAAAAGTGTGACAAAATTATCGTGATGCATATAACAAGATATTCACATCAATTAATGTGGAAAACAACATTACACTAAACCACACAAGCATCACATAATACAAAATAAAGAGTTCAACATCACACTAGCATAAACCATAAATAAATCTTACAAAAAGAAATTCTTACTTGGCAAACATCAAACATAACACGAATTCAAGTTCTTACAAGTCCGTAAGCACATGAATAAAAAGATAGATAGATAATGATGGAAGTGATGAGGGTCTCCAATGGCCAAGTACACTCCCCCTTTGTCGTCAAAGACCAAAAAGGGAGCTACTTGCATGCGTCGTCATCATCATCGTCCTCGCCATCGCCATTGTCCTCACCGTCATCATCCTCATTTTTAGGCTCGCTATGATAGGAACCCTCTTCTTTAGTTTCTTCATCTTCTTCCTCGTCATGAGAGCCTTATTGGGCAGGGCCAAATACAAACTCTTGAGTATTGTCCTAACCAGGATTATAAAACTGAGGGGGAGGAGAGAATTCTCTAGCTTGACGAACGGGAGAATAAGGCAATTGATAGCGATCCAGTAGGTCCTTTTGCATCCTGTCAAGCTTGCAAAGTTATTCACCCATATACTTCTTGTGCTCATGAAACTCTTTGGCATTGTGTGAGCACAAGTTGAAGCAAGCAAAGAGTCCTTGAACAATGAAATCGAGCTTGCCCTTCTTGCCTTTCCCACTTGAAGAAGGACCATGGGATGTGGATGGACCTTGTGATGGAGGAGGAGCACGCGAGGATGAGGCACCATGTGTATGGGAGGACAGAGAGAAAACACTCACATATGCCTTGGACTTTAACTTGAGAAGTTGTTGAATCTTGCCATGGGGAGAGTGATATGGAGGGTGAATCTTGTGAGTGATGATATTGACTCTGGTCACATCCTTTATCATATGATATATATAAGGGGCATAGTGACATCCACTAGAAGAGTCATGGGAGCAAAGGATTATCTCATTCCAAATGAAGTTGAAGACCTTGAACTTGGGCTTGCCGGGGGCCATTTGAAATAGCAAGTTCTTCACCCTCTTGGAGATATTATCTGCATCACTTGCCCTAGGATACAAGGTCCCTCTGAAAAGTTGATTGAGTAACTTGTAGAAAGGAGAAAGACCCCTATACTTCCCGAAGACAACTTCTCCATAAGCCTCATCATACATGAATGCATGCTTCACATCATCGATTTCACGCCCGCGGTGAAGATCTACCTTGCTATGATCATTGCTAGTGTGAGCATAGGTTGTCTCCTCAGCTAGTCCAAACAACCCCACAAAGGCGTGCAAGGAAATATATAGGCGCTTACCACAAAGGGTCCAATGCATCTCATGCCTTTCCATATCAACCCACAACGTTGCATAGAATTGAGCGATGACTTCCTCATTGTAGGGGCAGTCAAAACTCATGATCTTGTCGACATCCATCTCAACACACCGCTTATAAACATCATCATGAATAGGCTTGAGCGGTAGAGGCAAACCATTCATGTAGTTCCAATCAACCCAAAGCATGGGAGTGCATATGCGAGGCATCTTGAGGATAACTGATTCATACCAATATGCTTGATGTGGAAGCCAAAAGCGAGGATCACCCACGAACTACTTGAAAGTGATAATTCTGGCATCCTCATGCTCACTGAACTGGAGTGATTTCATACTATTGGCTGCCAACTTTAAGTTCAACAAAGATCGATCATCTTGATGATGAAAAGGGATGGCGGTGGATATGAAATTCTGAGCAAGAAAGGATATATCAATGTCATCATTATACCGAGTCCCTGTAGTCTCTCCTCGGGTTGCTCTCTTCATCCTAGGGCGTACATGGGTGGACACAATTTCCTTGCCACGTCCTTGTCCTCTAGGTGTACCTCTTCTCCTCACCGATCAGATTCTCTTTGATCGCTTGCCGCTCGCGATCTCTCTAATCCCCCATCCGAATCGGTCTCAATCTTAGGAGAGGATTCATTATTTCTCTCAACACTTTTTCGAGCTTGCAAAGTTGTCTTCTTCTTATCAGAGACCTTCATGCAACCTATCTAGATAAATAGAACAAGATAGGATTAAATGATGGAGCCTGATGGATAGACATAATCAAAGGTCAGAACACTGGTCCGCCGGATCTTCCGGCACATGGTCGGATGATCCGAGAAACTCGAGCATGACCTAGAAAACGTGGAATCGATGTTCTATCCCACCAAATGACATGAGATCATAGATAAGAGTTCTAGGCATGTATATGAAGAGATTCACCGAAGGAAATCTACTAGAACCTCCTACATTAAGAGATCGAGCGACGGGGATTTTGAATGAAATACCTTTGAGATTTCCCATGAAAATCCCGGAAGATCAGATGGGGATTGAGTACTTTAGGGCTTGGAGAATCAAATGAAGCACAAAGATCAACAATCCTTTGGTTGAACTCCAAAATCGCTGCACGAGATAGATGGGTCGTGAGAGAGGGTGTTGGTGGAGAGAATGAGGGTGCTAACGGTTAAGTCCAGATATATATAGTCACGCACAGGCCAGAAGATCCGACACATGGTCGGAAGTTCAGACGCTGGGAGAAATCGGAGGATGATGCGGAAGTTCCGGCTAGTCCCAAGCCCGGAAGATGCGGTGGACCGTCGGATGATCTGGAGGGCCGAAAGATTCAGAGATAGAGCAGAGAATGCAGTTTGAGACAGAGCTCCCTGGAACTTGTCACACCCGGAAAATTTTGGATTTCAGGATGTGTTTTTGAAGAATAATTAAATAAAGAATTTCTCATGATTTTAAAATTTTTCTCAACTTTATTTAATTTGTAGGGAACTTAGTGCAGGAAAAACAATTTTTCTAAATTAAAATAAAACAACATAGGTCATAATATTCCTTGCCTTGCATTCATGCCGGTTGCATTTAATGCCTTTGTGTGTGCAAAGATTTCAAAAATGCGTGTAGAAGCTTAATGGCAATTTTCCAGATTTTTCTAGGATTCATTCCGAATTTCTTAGAGCATTCTCCAATTTTTTGGAACATGCTAAAATCTTTTTTATGATCTCCAAATACATTATTTGGATTCCGTATGTCCAAATCTGTCTCTGTGATTTTTCCCGATATTTTTTGAATTTTTGGGATTGTTTTCATGGCTTTAACAATTTGTCTAGGAATTTACTAGATATTTCTTAGCCCTGAAAAATATTATTCTGAAAATAAATGAAAAATATATCCTAATCGGGCCAAGCGCAACCCGCCAGCTTACCCAACCTGGCCCGCTCTCCTTTCTCTCTCTGTTCGGGCCCAACAAGGCCCGTCGACCTCCGCGCCAAGAGCGCCAGCGCCGTCGCCAGGCCGTGGCCTTGGCGTGCGTGCCACGGCCGCCCCGGCATCCATGCCCTACGAAGCGCGCGTGACCTAAGCCCTCTGCCGTAGCCGCCGCCTCTCTCGCGTAGCGTCGCCACCAGTCGCGCGAGCTCGCCGTGGAGCCAAGCGCCGTTGGCCGCCCTCCGCCTCGATTCGCCGCCGTTGAGCCCCCTCAGGCGAAGCCGACCACACCACGAGCTTCCCCTCGCCGAGATGAATGTCCGCCATCGTCGGAGGCCCTCCGCCCATGTGTAGCACTGCCGCCGGCCACTGTCTCCGCCGCTGACCAAAAATCCAGGCGCCCCCACATGTCTCCGCCGCCGGTGAGGACCCCGACGAGATCCACTCGCCCTCCTCTACCTCGTGCGCTAGCTCCCCACCTCCCTAGAACACCATAGCGCCGGCGAGCCTACGTCCCGAGCCACCGCCGCCATGGCCTATAGAAGGAGGCCCAACCTTTTTGTAGTTAGCCCCCCAAGGTTCTGTGGAAACCTGAGCTGAGTTCTTGTGTCTTGCGCATCTATCGAAAAACCCCATGCAAGAACCCAAATCCAACCCGAGCTCTTTTGCAGATCTAACCCTGAGATTTCCTGTATTCTCAGCGACTATTCACTGAGTCTATGAAATCTTCAAAGCTAACCCCTGCTGGCTATAGTTAATTACGTGCAGGTCCCTAAAATCTTGTTTAGCCCATAGGTGACGCGTTTTAACTCTGATTCATCAAGTTGCGTTAGCTTCGTATAAACTTGAACTACGTGTTAGCTCTGTTGCTTCACATATAAATTGTTTCTGAATTTTATTTATTATTAATTTGATTAAAGGTTAACCAAATATGATTTCCTTAAGTAAAAGTTAATTAAGGTTTATACTCGGCTTTTCTTATTAAATATTAAATTGAATAATAAATTATTCAATTTGTTCTCCAAATAAAATATAATTAAGTTATATCTCGGTTGTTCATAAAGTGTGCTAATTTGGTTAATGTTTAATTAAAGCTACCTTTCTGATTAAAAGCCACTTAGAGTTAAACATCGAGCTTTCATAAATAAATGATAATTTGATTAACACTAACATAAATGTGTTTGGTAAATAAAGTTTGTTAGCCCAACACGACATATGATCTATATGTTTCAACTAGATGTTCTCCATGTTTTATTTCAGTTTAATCTTCAATTCGGTATAGTTTATACATAAACATTTATAAATAAAATATGATTAAGTTTTACCTTAGTTTTACAAAGTCAAATAGAATTGAATTAATTCCAACGTAAGATGTTTCTCTGAAATATCTTTTATATTATTTTATCTAATTAAAATTAATCAAGCATATAGTCTTTTACGTTCTTTTCTAATACAAATCTTCCGATAGCGGTATCTTTCCCACTGTAGCTCCGTTTTCAGCAATTCTTACGCTTGCGTGACCATAACATCGATCCATTTCCTTTAGTGCGCTCTTTTAAAGCTTTTTGTTTTGATTGGTGTACTGTTCTTAGTTGTACATTGTTTGTTTGCTTGTTTAGCTTCATGTTGTGCTCGATGATTGCTACGAGTAGAGGAATATCAACAAGAGATTTCAAGAAGAAGATTTTGAAGACTCTAAGCAGCTATATTTTGGATAAGGGCAAGTATAGCACGAACAATCCTTGCTACCTACACACCTTTATTTAATAATCTATTCCATGTGCATGTGTCTAATTTGACGTACCATAAGGTTGGTCCTAGTTTTGTTATATCATGTTCTGTTGATATCCCCGGGTTTATGCATATGGGTAGAACTTTGCTAGGCGCAGCTACTGTCACCATGGTTTAATTGTTAATCTTAACTTAATGGTTCACTTCAATATGGATGGTAAAACTTGCTTTTTAGCAACATGGTTCAGGGAGCTAGAGCATGTGCTTCGTGCTTTGTTCTAGTGTCTCTCCGTAAGGATTGGTTCTTAAAGCGGCAATCCAGGAGCCTGTCGCCACCGCTAGAACTATTATGGCTCTAGTCTTAGACAAGTAGCTTGTATGGATCTAGCTTGACAGTAGTTACCAACGGGCCAACGGCATTATGGGAGACAAGGCGTGGGGTATGGTTTTGATCCACCGAGGACGGTAGTCCCGTCGGCTATGTCCCGTCAGTCACAGTCCCATGTTGGGAGTTCCTATTGTATGGGAACTCCACACATAGCGCTATTTATTTTAATTGTTGCCATGCGTTGCCCGCACTCTGGACGCCATTGACCCTCTTATCGTTGCGCCGTGAGAGTCAGTCAATCTCGGTGCCTCGGATCATATCACCTTGTAGTACCATAACGGCTACAGTCTTGTTAGGGTGTCTTGTGAAAAGCCTCGTAGCGTCCCTATGCAGTCAAACCACAGGAAGTGTGATACGTGCTTGCGCAGCACAGTGTGGTTGGGTGCAAAGTTCCTTTGAACTTTTACGCGACTGGTGGGTAAAGGGCGAAACCTCTGCAGATTGCACAATCTATCATGATAGCCTTGCTCAGGGTCACGAGCGGTCTGGATCCTTTTTGATTAGTGGTTCCTCATTTAATATGATGTTTATTTATGCTTAATGTTACTTCTACTTTAATAATTGGGTTACAACTGGCTCACATTCACTTGTAGTAATTTGGTTAAAGTTAAAACGAATCCACTAAAAGTGCTAATGCAGCTCAGCCGTGTCTAGCCTTATTTTGACCCTTCATACACCGTGTTATGCTTGCTAAGTAAACATTTTACTTACATTTGCCATTATTCAACAAAATCCCAGATGGGTAACAGATGGAATGAATGAGTCTGTTGCTACTAAGTTCCCCGAGGATCTACCTTTCTACTAGCTGTGGTCAACCAGTCGGTGTCCCTGTTGACTGCGGCTTCGTTTTAGAGAGAGTTAATAAATAGACTTCCGATGTTTTATTCATTTATTTATGTTGAACTCTGCTGTAAAACTATTTTTATTCGAGCATATGTGCTCTGATTTTCCATATTTGTTGAGCTATATGTGTGTTTGGACTTCATGGGTTCACATATAGCAGCATTCAATTTTCTGTGTAAATCCGGGTGACAAAACTTCTTGGGGAAAGTTCCGATGGTGAGTCGGAAGATCCAGGGGCAGTAGATTTTAGCTTTTTCTAGAAATTTTCACGACGAGATTCGATGGAAGATTTTATAAGAGATAGCATATGGACATGTAAGAGACTTGTCTCAAAACTGATCCGCAACAAACAACATCGCATAACTATAATCAATTTGAGACAAGGAATGGTCCAATGATCACAAGATCAAATATTTCAAAAAACTCACACCTAAATAAGATAAAAATAATTTTCACCTAGTTTAGGCAACAAACAATTGTGTATGCAACAAGTCAAGCCAAGTTACGAGAATCCAAGACATTTAGCTCACTCCTCAAAGAACAAAACCTTTGCTCATCGAGAGGCTTGGTGAAGATATCGGCTAGTTGTTTATCGGTTCCTACATGGCTTAGAGCGATATATCCTTTGGCTTCATGTTCTCTAATAAAGTGATGTCTTATGTCAATGTGCTTGGTTATTGAGTGTTGGACAGAATTATTTGCTAGTTTGATGGCACTTTCATTATCACATCCAAAGTCACTCAAGGTTTGCCTCATCCAAAGTAGTTGAGCCTAACAAGCATCGACTGCAACATACTCGGCCTCGGCATTGGATAGCGCAACAAAATTTTGTTTCTTAGACCTCCAAGACACCAAGGACAGACCAAGAAATTGGCAAGTCCCTGTTGTACTCTTTCGATCTACTTTGCAACCGGCATAATCCGAATCGGAGTAGCCAAGTAAATCAAAAGTGGAGCCCTTGGGATACCACAAGTCAAGGTTTGGAGTATTCACTAAATACCTAAAGATTCTTTTAACATCCATTAAATGACATTCCTTAGGATTGGCTTGAAATCTTTCACACATGCACACACTAAGCATAATATCCGACCTAGATGCACAAAGGTAAAGAAAAGAACCAATCATGGAGCGATATACCTTTTGATCAACCGATTTTCTATCTTCATTGAGATCAAGATGACCATTCATGGGCATTGGAGTCTTGATAGGCTTATCATTGGCCATGTCAAACTTCTTGAGCATATCACTTGTATATTTAGTTTGACCTATGAAAGTTCCATGCCTCAATTGCTTTATTTGAAAACCAAGAAAGAATTTCAATTCACCCATCATGGACATCTCAAATCTCTTGGTTATGATCCTACTAAACTCCTCACAAAACTTGTCATTAGTAGAGCCAAAAATGATATCATCAACATAAATTTGACACACAAACAAGTCTTTGTCTACTTTTTGAGTGAATAGAGTAGGTCGGCTTTTCCTACCATAAAGCCATTTTTTATGAGAAATTCCCTAAGGCATTCATACCATGCTCTAGGAGCTTGCTTGAGCCCATAGAGCGCCTTATGGGGTTTATAGACATTATTGGGATACTTGGGATCTTGAAAGCTCGGTGGTTGCTCCACATATACCAACTCGGAGAGAGGCCCATTCAAGAATGCACTCTTCACATCCATTTGATGTAGCTTCAAGTCATGATGAGTGGCATAGGCTAAAAGAATATGAATGGATTCAAGCTTTGCCACCAGTGCATATGTTTCACCAAAGTCTAGACCTTCAATTTGAGTGAAGCCTTGAGCTACCAATCTAGCTTTGTTTCTTGTGACAATGCCATGCTTATCTTGCTTGTTTCGGAAAACCCACTTGGTGCCAATCACATTTTACTTGGGTCTTGGGACCAACTCCCAAACTTCATTTCTTGTGAAGTTGCTCAATTCTTCTTGCATAGCCATGACCCAATCCGCATCACCAAGAGCATCTTCAACCTTGAGAGGGAACAAACGAGTAACATTCACAAAAATTTGCCAAACGTGATTGAGTAGTTACCCTTCTTTGGATGCTCCCAAGAATATTATCAATGGGATGATCCTGTTGGACACTTTGATGAACTCTTGGATGAGGAAATGTTGATTGTCGTTGGATAGGTCAATCATCATCATCTTCATCGTGAGAAGCATCATCTTGAGTATTACCACCTTGAACTCCCCCTAGATGATTGCCATGATTATGATCGTCACCATGAGCTTAAACTTGACCTTGAGAAGAGATTAGTGGTTCAACTCTAGTTGATAATGATGGATCAATATTAGAATTGATTTCCGGAGCTTGAGCTAGCTCTTGATCTTCAAGTTGAGCTTCTTGAGGTCTCACTTCACCTAGTCCCATCCTCATGATGGATTAACTTGGAGGTTCCTCATCTACAAGGTCATTTTCAACTTTCTCTACTTGAGAGCCATTTGATTCATCAAATTTCACATCTACCGTGACCTCAACTCAATCGGAGGTTTTGTTGAAGACACGATAGGCGTGTTCGTTAGTACCATAACCAAGTAAAAATCCTTCATCAACCTTAGCTGCAAACTTGGAGCTTTTGGCCTTCTTGTTAAGAATGTAACATTTGCAACCAAAAACTCGAAAGTAGTGCACCTTTGGTTTGTTACCGGTGTCTCATATGGAGTCTTGTCCAAGTACTTTTGAAGATAGAGTCGGTTTGTGGCATTGCAAGCCGTGTTGACCGCCTCAGCCCAAAAGATATCCGGAGTCTGGTATTCATCAAGCATGGTTCTTGCCATTTCAATCAAGGTCCGGTTCTTTCTCTCGACAATGCCATTTTGTTGAGGTGTATATGGAGCGGAGAGCTCATGCTTGATGCCTTCTCCATCAAAAAACTCTTCAACATTGAGATTTTTTAACTTCATGCCATTGTCACTTCTCATATGCTTGACTTTCAAGTCAAACTCATTTTGAGCTCTTATAATGAACTTCTTGACAGTCCCTTGAGCTTCACTCACTACTAGAAATGTTAATATGTATGACGTACAAATTTTGTCGTAGTAGGGGCCAAATTCGTCTTTAAAAAATTTCTATGATGAATTTATGACGAAAGGTCATTCGTCGAAAACGGAGCGTCAAGTTTGTTTGTCCGGGACCAAAAACATATTTCATCATCAAACACGCTTCTCTTCAATGACGAAAAAGACATGGCGCCAGATTTTTGTCCCAAAAGTTTGATCCATGTGGCACGGTCCATGCTTGCATTTGATGTGGATTGGTCAACATGGCATGGTCCATGCTGGCATGTGCGGTGGCAGCTGACGTGGCGTCCCATCTGGCCAATTCCTAAAGCCGACGTGGCATCTTCTAAATGGCCCACGTGGCAATTTCTGGTTTAGGTGGCTAAATATTGTTGGTCTATGTGGCGCATTATGATTGGTCCAGAAGACGTGTTCAGGTTGGTCCACGTGTCGCATTCTGGTTGGTCCATGTGGCACGCTGTCGGTGCCGGAATTGGTCGGCCAATCCCCGGCGCCTAAACAGAATGCGCTGTGTCCCGTCCCTTGACGGTTGATGCAAGGGCTTAGTACAATGAGACGGTGTTTATCCTGGTTCCGACCGTGGGGGTCGTACGTCCAGCAGAATGCGCTCAAGGGCGCTGTACTATCTTGCACCGGAGTGCTTGCAGAGGGGGGCTACAAGCAAGGCGAGAGAGGAAATTTTTCCAAGTCCCTGAGAGCGAGTGTTGGGATGTAGTCGAATGTCTCCCCCTGGTGCTCCGCCCCCTTCCCCCTTTTATAGATCAAGGAGAGAAGGGAGGGAGGAGTTACAAATGCGATTGTGACGTGTGCTACAGGGGTGCGCTCTGGAGAGCATGGCGTCGGGCCTGCCATCGTCCTTGACCCTGGCAGGAGATTCATGGCGATCCCTGGCCTCTGCGGGCGTCGTGGCTGTCCCTGTGCTTGTCCTGGAGCGGCTCCGCGGGGTGCTGCTGTCATAGTCCATGTCCAGCTGCCCATCGCCGATTGATCTCGAGGGTGGGGCAGGTGGAGGAAGGACGAGAGTCGGCAGCACAGGGCCGGGATGGTCGTCGTCGTCGGCCACAGTGCGCGGTGTGTTTCGTTCGCCAGGGGATGGCCGAGAGTTGGCGGAGTCGACCTGTCGCTTGCCATCACCTGACCGGGAGTTGGTGGAACAGGGCGCGGATTGACCCCTGAGAGTCCGCATAGTGCTCTATACCGCCGCGTGCGTTTTCACAGTGGCGGTGAGGGCGAATGGCGACCGGAGCAGGTGGAACAGTGGGCACTGTTGTTGTCTGGCGCGGTATGGGGGGAGACTGCCTTTTGACTTCGGCGCTTGGCTGGTGGGGCGGGCATTAATCGCCTTCGTCAGGTGGCGCGCTGGAGTGTATCGAGCGGAGGCAGCCTTGCCCGCTCGAGGGGGTTCGCTACCCCCGAGCGAGGCGGAGCTTGCTTTGCCCGCTCGAGGGGGCTCGCCCCCTCGAGCGAGGCGGAGTTCGTTTCGCCTGCTCGAGGGGGTTCGCTACCCTCGAGCGAGGCGGAGTTCGTTTCGCCCGCTCGAGGGGGTTCGCTACCCTCGAGCGAGGCGGGACTTGAGTGATGACGCGGTTCTTTCGTGGTTAGTGCGTTTTTATGTTTCCATCAGGGTGATTACCCCGATGGTTGGGGGACCCCCTGGGTTTGTCCCCGACACACGCGTTGGTTGGTCCACATGGCACAATCCCGTTGGTCCACGATGAGTATTCTGGATGGGTTCTGATAGGCCACATCCACATGGCTCATACAATTGGTCCACGTGGCTTGTTCTGGTTGGTCCATAGACATGTAAGCCAGCTCAATTAACAACATTTTTGCCATTGCTTCCCATAAAAACAAATTATATTCGTTACAGTGCCACATCAGTAAGCAAGATAGCATCACACCAATAACATCTGAGTATCTGACACAAAGTAAATTACATAATCCTAATTTTTTTATTATCAGGCACACTGTAGTAGTACTTATCGTATGATTAAGCATTGGAAAAAGTCTATTTCACCCCCTAACCTATGAGGGGTGGAACACATCACCCCCTAACCTATGAAAGTGGATTTTTTACCCCATTTCTAAAACCGGACAAATCACCCCCTAAAACAGTTTTGAAAAATCATAATAAATCACAGAAAAATCATAAAATAGAAAATCAAATTGTGTTGAACTCCAAATGAGTAGATCTACGCAGTGAACATATAATATGGTATTCTTTAGTACATTTTTTTACAGCTATGAAGAAAAGCATAGATCTAAAGTTACAGAAAAAAATGTACTAAAGCATTCCGTATTATATGTTCACTGCGTAGAACTACTCATTTGAAGTCCAACACAATTTGATTTTTCATTTTATGATTTTTCTATGATTTATTATGATTTTTCAAAACTGTTTTAGAGGGTGATTTGTCCGGTTTTAGAAAGTTCAGGGGGTAAAAAATCTATTTTCATAGGTTGGGGAGTGATGTGTTCCACCTCTCATAGATTGGGGGGTGAAGTAGACTTTTTCCTTAAGCATTTACAGGCTAGCTAGTGATCCCATCCGTGCATCTTGAGGAGCTATCGAGGAGCACCATTAGCACTTGTGGGTGCAGCTACCATGCAAGGAAAGAAGCTCACATTAGTAATGTTTGAGAAGTTTAGTCAATAGTTGTAGGAGTAATAACTAAGAAACGAAAGCTACATATTTATCCAATGTATGTGCGGCATTACGAGAATTACATCAGTACAATCAAGCCATCGGCATGGTACTTTGTCCGAGGAAGTCTAAAATAGCACTGCATATTGGCCACATTTCAAGATTTAGCAGAAATGACTATAAACAAACTATTCATGATATCCAGATTAACACAAACACCTTTGCATGCCAACAACTCAGGAAAATGAAGAACATGCAGTGGCAGTTCTAGCTGCAGTAACATACAATCTTCCCATTGCTTATTTGAACCTAAGTTTGACGGCAAGTATATATGAAATTCATTATTTGCACAAGAGTTTCAGCACATTTTGCCACTCGTTTGGGTTAAATGAAAACACTAGTGTGCTACTCAAAGCTACATTTCAGAACAAGCTTGCTGTAGTCACGATACAAGTACAACAACACACAAGTATACATCTAATCTTTGTTCAAGAATAGTATCCAACATCAATAAAAGAATGCACTGAACTGAACCAAGATTCAGCACTGATCTGAATAATGCACTGTGAGGAAACTCAAAGGTTGCACATTGAAATGCTGTAACTTAGATGGAAAGGTACATGATGATATATGATCTCCTGTTTTCTCCAAAACAAACAAACAGCACTGCCAGAGCACACAAGCATCACTGCTAAGATGCACCTCCCAAGACTGGGAGATAATGTGCAGATCATTATTTCCATTTTTAGCAACATAAACACACAAGCAGCACTAAGAAGAGAAGAGGACAAGCACCATGCAGAGCACAGCCCTAGTATGAAGCAGAGACAATCAACAAACTCATTGATAACCGCATCGAACATGCTCATTCGTAACAGAAAAATTAATAGTTTTGGTTCACCTCATGGGAGTATGCAGTCACAAAATTGTGAGGTGGGCAAGGATAAGGAAGCCTTACAAGCTAGGAATACGGAGTTCATCCAGGAAGCTTCACATGGAGCGTATTCCTCCCATGAAGATCCTTGGGTCAGAGAAGGTTCCACTGAACTGAGCCTACGAAAAGTCAGACCTTGAGTTATGCAGATTGTAGATCACATAATTAGAAAAGGTGATTACTTGTTATACCAACATGCCAGAGTCATTAACAAACTAATATCTTATACTTGTTCTCCCAAAATTAGCTAACTGACGAATACATGGCCATTGACCAGACCTCCAGTGAAAAAAATAGAGAGACAGTAAACTAAATATGCAATACTAGCAATAAGCTAACTATCGAATAAGAAATGAACTACTTATAAGAGCTGACGTGTCACAGCAATAAGTCAACAAATTTGGGTACGAAAACACTCCGACCTGACACTATTACTCTAGATGGACAGCTAAAGTATCCAAACGTACCAGCTAAGCTATGATTCTATGGATCTGACATGGTCACAAGATGAAGGGATCATCAGAGGACAAGGGGTTCACCTGCGAAAACGTGAGGGGATGCTCGCCCTCGCTGACCTGAACGTGAGGCCTCCCCGCTGCGTTGGCGAGGCATGAGAGGGTCAGCACCTCCTGGTCCGCGGCACCTTCCTGGCACGAGGGGAGGGGGAGGGACCGAGCAGCCCGACCGTGCACCCGTCCACCGGGTCTTGGATCGCGGCAGCTGGATCTAGGCCTACCGCGAGCCCCCAACCGGATTTGGGGCTGGCCAGCCTCACATGGCCGGAGGAGTGGAGGAGGGGCCGGTGGCCGACGTGGAGAGCAGGAGGACCGAGGCCTAGCGGTCACCCTGGCCAGTCGCGGAGAAGATCTATGCCGCGATAGGAGAGGCCAGGCAGCCATGACAGAGATCCACACCGGACAAGAGAGGCCGGAAAGCCGGCCAGCTGGGTTCGCGTGGACATGAGGAAAGGGAGCGGGCGGCGGAAGCGAGGAGTGGCGCACGGCTGGAGCTGGAGGCCGAGGCGGAGGGGTATGCCGCGAGTTCGGCAGGGAGAGAGGGGCGGGCGGCGAGAAAAGGGAGAGAGAGATGGGGAGGGGGAAAACAGCGGCGGCCGGCTCGCGGTAGAGTTTCGGAGATGGGGTATTTATTTGAACCCCGGATCAGCCTTCCAGGTAGATCCAATGGCTAAATAAGGTGCATTTCCATGGGCCGTATGGTTAGACGGGCTGAAATCCGCCTTGGCTTAACAGATTTCGATGTTTAGTATTTTTTATTTTCTTTTTTCTATTTTAAAGCACTTGTGAAGTAAATTGCAAAATAATATATCTTGTACATTCCAATACATTTTTAAAATGTAATAGACTACATATAAGTTGTTGTTTATGGGTTTCAATAATTTTCTAACTGATTTTCTATTTTCTATAGTTTCAATGAATTTCTAGATGTTTATCAAAAGTAATTCAAAATTTAACTATGTGTACCTCAAGTAAGATTCAAAAAATTGCATAAAAATCATATTTAGACACATATTTCATTATAGCCCATGTCCTATAGATAGATAAAGAATTCAATTTTTTATTATTGTTAATTCAACATTCAATCTCCAAATTATCGTAGAATAATTGTTATAATATCTAAATTTAGTCAGAAACTGCTGCAAACTGACATGACAATATATTTCAGGTAGAAAATCTTGCCATCAAAAGTTTAAATGATTTTGATAAAATGAGACCATACATTGTTCACAAAATGATACATGTCCCACATAGATTCTGATAACTCTAGTCTAACTTTGAGATTTAAGTAGTGCCTTATATTTTTGAACTCATATGAAACTCAAACTTGGATAGAAGCTTATGTTCATCGTACCATTAGAGAATATCAAGTTAGATGACCAATTGTTATAGAAAAATATGGTTTATCAAGTCTCTTTAGGTGCAAGAAAGGAATCTATATAAAAACAAGATGAAATAGGAAACAAGTGTGCAAACAAACGGTATGATATTAAAGATCGTGATTTTAGAGAAATTCAGAAAAAACAATCACCGAATTTGGAGTTCAAATGATCAAGAAATACCAATTACAAATTGTAATTATAGATTAAAAAGAAAAAAAGATGATGCGGGAGCAACCTAGTGCGCCACATGGCCCAATGCCCCTGCACACCTGCTCTCGATCTATGGCTAAGCAGTTTAACCAACCGGGTGCTGCCACGCGGTTGCGACATTTTGAATTGTTTATATATGTAAACATCCTCGTGTTATTGCCAACCTAGTACTAGCTCAACTGGTATTGGAACTTCCCATCTAGGAGGTCGCGGTTTCGAGCTATTTGTCCGCACCTTTATTTTGTTTTTTGCCAGATTAACTAGTGCAGCAG
This sequence comes from Echinochloa phyllopogon, assembly GCA_033239725.1. NCBI lineage: Eukaryota > Viridiplantae > Streptophyta > Magnoliopsida > Poales > Poaceae > Echinochloa > Echinochloa phyllopogon. The sequence goes on along the minus strand of BTCW01000014.1, from coordinate 28,541,729 downwards.
AACAATGTTTAAAAGGGACAAAATTGAGCATGTGATATGTTAAGTAGCTCAGTGGTGGGTGTGGTGGTGGCCTTGAGCTTGCTTCAAGCTTCAGACAACTGTTGTGGTGCAATGGAGGCGGAGGTGGAGGTTCACATTCTGCCCCGGATGCGCCGTGGCGGTGCGGCCGTCGGCGGACTACTCGGATGTTGCCTGCGGCGTCATGGTGACGTTCCAAGCTATGGTGGCACGAAACAGCGACGACGTGCGGGCGTGGCTCGCGGCGCTAGAGCCTCTTCTTCTTGGTGCTGCTGCATTGCCGGGTTGGGTTGGGACCGGGCGAAAGCTTGCGACGGTGACGCCTTTGGTGCCACAATCCTTCTTGGAGGCGTCAACATGGTACCTGCCCTTCCCTGGTAGGAGGTCCTCATGGTGAAAACCGTGCTCCGTCCGGAGTGGCAATGATGACATCTACGGACGCCATTCACCTCGTTGGAGGCATTGCTTCATAGGGCCTTCGACAGTGTTGTCTGATGTCTGCTATCTGGAGTGGCCGGCGGCGGTGGGGGCTACTTAACGACGGTCACTAGTGGCTGTTCGCGACTCATGGAGCAGCGGCTGCACGACTTGCGGCGGTTCGTGGCGGCCAATCCTGCACGGCAGTGGTTAGCTCGGTACGGAACAACGTCGACAAGATGGCGCAAGTGGTGACCATGTGTCCTTGACTTTCGTTGGGTGGTCGGCACTGCTCGTTTGGGGGCGACGGTGGGTTGATGGTGGTGGTAGGGCGAATGCCATGTGCTGAGTTTGAGGAGCTGCGATGGAGTGTTGGCGGTGAAGTGGCTCGTGTCTACGTCCCAATCCGACCGAGCGAAACCTCAGCGGTGGTCTGAAGGCTTGATACAGCTCCCGGGGGGCGAGGCACCCCTTCTTACTTGACGACAATTATTGAAACGAGTTTAGAGCGTGGTGCCGTGCGGCGGGGTTGGAGGTCCCCGCGCACGAGAGTGAGGCGTGCTGAGTGGCGGGTTGGGTCCCCGCGCACGCGAGAGACGGTGGATGTGGCGAGGCCCCCGCGCGTTGAGTTGCTTCGGACTTGGTGTTTTCATGCCGTCGGGCGGTAGGCTTGGGTGCAGCAGCACGACGGCGGTGGGTCCTGCACGGCGGTGGCTCTCTTGGTGTGGTGGTGTCTGCCCTTCCGTCTCCTTTATCGGTGTTTGGATCACTTTAGAGGTTTCTCTACCCGCAGGTGTGAAGCTGCGGGTGCCCGTGTTGATGCCCCAATCCAACCGGGCGAGTTTTGTTGTTTTTCTTTTCTTTTTTATTTCCTGCCTATGGCCTTCCAGGGCCGTAGTCTTGTATTTTTTCTGCTATATTAATAGAAACGCACTCGTCGAGTGTTGTTCATTCAAAGTTAAGTAGCTCAGTGGTAATGCTGGAACCACCCATCCACGAGGTCCACGGGTTATTCATGAAATACTTTTTCATAAATTTCATGGTCGACCAAGCGTAGGCGCGTCCGGTGACCCGACGTTCTCATAGAATAAAAAGGTTGAATACTACTTAGAAGTCATAAATTGAATACTACTTTTTTGTAACACGAACGACTAAAAATGGATAAAAATGTTCAGAATAACACAACCGGTCTAGTAGCTCAGTTGTAAAGTGTAACACCCTAAAAATGCCTATTTCAAAATTTAGTAATTAAATTGCCTTTATTTAATTTAATGCTCATATTTATCTAAGGAAAATAAATTATTTATGAGAAATAAAATTAAATATAAGGTTAGAAACATTTTTGTTGCATTCATGCCGGCTGCATTGTGTTTTGTTTGTGTGTGGTTCAATTGGAATTTAAATTCTGTTTAAATTCGAATTTGAATCGTTGTGTTTGGAGCTCTAGAAAAGTTGCAGCGGCCCGAGTCCACTTTTTCCCCTGAACTATTTCCCTCGGCCGAACTTGGCCCTCTTTCTTTCCTTCCCCCGCAGCGGCCCAGCTTCCCCCTCGCCACTTTCGGCCCAGCCCGGCCCGCTCCGCGCCAGCCGCCCGGCCCACCTCGCGGCCCAGTCCCGCCGGCCTGCCACCCGCTCTTCCGCTCCGCCTCGCCCGCTCGCGGCCCAACTCAGCCCACCAGCACGGCCCGCAGCGCCCCTCCACACCGACTGCCGGGCGGGACCCGCCCGTCAGTCCCGTCCCCCACCTCCCGTCGGTGTCCGACCCGGACACGCGCCGGAGTCCGGCCCGGCCACGACACGGACGCCGAGGGCCACCCGAGCCGCTATCGTCCGCCCTACTTAAGCCGTCGTCCCCTCAATCCCAATCCCCACCCTCGCGCCGCCAATTCCTCCGCCGCCCGAGCTCGCATCGCCGCCGCCGCTTCCGAGCTCACCGCCGCCGCGGATCCGCCGTCCTGCCGCCGCTCCGGCCAAAATAACCGCCGGGGAAGCTCCCCTAGCAGGTACGCTCGCTCACGAGCCCCTCCTTGCTCACTCTCCCCCTCTGTCGCAGGCCCGCCGCCGTTGCCCGAGCGCCGCCGCCGCCTCCGCTCATCGCGCGCCGCCTCCGCTGCTCCGCCGCCGACGAGAGCTACTCCGGTGAACTCGTCGCGTCGCTGTTGACGTAAAATCCGCACCTCACGCCAAGCACACAGCAAGCCGAATTAGCTGGCTTCACACGTGGCCCGAGCGTTTGAATCCGAAAGCGTGCCAGTCAATTTTCCTGAAACTGACAAAGGGATAAAAGATTTTTAGATAACACCTGGAACGTACCGGGCAATACCAGTCAGTTCCATATTTGCGGCTACGGAGCCAGTTTCGAATGACATATAGCTACAGGGAAGCTATCTGTCGGCGTTAAAGCATCATTCGGCAATCGGCAAAGCATACAGGAAGCGCACTGCCGAATGCGTGACGTAAGCATGACGAAAGATCGGCATTTGACTGAATGAACCTTGTAACATATACTCACAGCCGATTAACGAGGAACAGAGCATGATAGATAAATAAAAGGGCGAAAAAGACATGACCATAATTTCATAATAAACAAGAATGCATAGATCAAAAGCACTAGTCTACCGCATGTCTAGGTACTTTTCAACCCGTCGAGCATGAAACAAGCAAGTTAATCCACCGCATGATACGACTTGCTTGGAATCACACCACCAACCAGGAATAGAGCAATCCACCGCATGATACACCCTAAACATGGAAGGCTAAAAGCATTCTTTATTTAAAACAAAACCGTGGACGTGTTTCGCTCGTGGCGATACTACCGAATACAGCTATATAGCCGAATCGGGTTCCATGAAGAAGGAACACGCTTCGTTGATGATGATAGATCTATCAGATCGAATCAAATTCTAATCCACCGGATGATTAGCTCTAAGACGACCCAAAAACCTGCATCCACCGCATGATACCCGGTTCTGTCAAGATCTACACAAGACCAACGAGCTTGGACCCGCAACACGTGGCAATCTAGATTGACTTCGAATTCGGCTATGGAAACGCAGTGCATTACGAGCTAGAACCGAATCTAATCAACCTAGACTGGGCAAAAGAGTGTTGTAATGAATTAAACATAAAAGTAAAATCCAAAGCAACACATGGTAACTTAATGAATCTATCAGATCTTGCCAAAATCCAATAGAGCCGATAACTTGTTCCAAGCTAAAACTTAGCCCACCGCATGGCTCATGATCTAACAATGGAACCTTCCTGAACCAAAGCCTAAATCCACCGCATGATACTAGGCATGGCGCAGGGTTGCCGGTACTTACGGAGGTCGACGGATCGATGATTCCTCTCGAAGAACTCGACGACTCGACTAAGGGACTCGAAGTTGGCACGGGGCCGGTTTGTTGTGTGATTGATTGAACGATTGTTACAATTACCATGGGTTTATATTTATACCCAGGTTTCGACACGACTCCTAATCGATTACGATTACATTTATTTATTTCCTAAAAAGATAATCGTCGGGGCACCGTATCCGTCTTGCATTCCAAGCTAAACCAGCCTTTTCCTTATGCTTGATCCACGTCATCACGCACTTCCCGAATGCCTTCCACGGAACAGCTCTCTTGCCGAATGACGATGCGTTCCCGACCGCAGAACGTCTTTACCGAATGCTCTGGGGAAAAACTCCTTTGCCGAATGATACCTTTTCAACGAATCCGGTCCACATGTCAGCCTCTTCCTGGTGCCAATTTTTGGTGTCAACACATGCCCCTTCAATTTCGGGATAAGAGGTATTTTTATCTCGGAATTGACCAGAAGCACTCAACATTCCCAAGTTAGTTCTGCTCGGCACCCGCTTCTCCTTTTGAATCTTCAGAGCTCTCATCCGGATCCGAACCCTAGGTCATCGACTTCCAAGATCCAATCTTCAAATGGCGGACCAAGATCTTGCTCTCCAGGTAAACTTCAATCCCCTCAAGCACATTCGGTATTCTTCTTTCGATTTGCATCTTTAAATTTCTTCTCACCCCTTTTCATTCTTGATAGGCCCTAGCTGCCGAAATCCTCATTCCCGTTGAGGAAAAAGCTCCATCCTACTTTCTCGGCCCTGTAGGGGATTCAGATCCTTCCGAAATCATCGCGGCCGAATCTCAGAGGGTTCCTTTCAAGATTTCACTGACAAAACCTCATGAGTGGCAAGACACCTTCAAGAACTGGCCTTTGCCCCCAATTGCCGGCTGGAGAAATTGGTACAAGAGGATATCTGATGACAAAAGCCCCCAAACACAGAACTGGGATCATCTGCGTATCTCTCATTGCCTGGAGCTGTCATTAGCCGAAACACCAAAGAACGAGAACCTTCTGATTGCAGCTTGCCATTTTTGGTCCAATGGTGCAAATGCTTTTCTCTTCGGTCATGGCCCAATGTCTCCCACTTTGGCCGATGTCTACATGATGACCGGCCTGAACGTCACAGGAACCATACATCCATATGTCCACAAAGGTTCCTCCAAGCAGACAGGAGTAAAAACAGGGGTTGGATACAAGAGATACATCCAGAACTATATGTCTGATGGCCCTCTGACCGATGTTGAATACAGAGCCTTCCTGAACATGTGGCTATGCAGATCAGTCTTCTGTGGTAAAGCCAATGAGCCAACTCTGAATCATATCGTGATGGCTGAAGAGCTGGCTGCCGGAAAACTCATCCCACTCGGGAAATACCTCCTGGGGAGTGTCTACCATATGCTCAATCAAACCACCCAGCTGATGCATACCAGCAAGAAAATCCCCTGTGTCAATGGTCCTTGGTGGTTTGTCCAAATGTGGCTGCAGTTGTACATGCACCAAATCGTCGCTATTGATCTCAACAGCCGAGACTTTCCTTCAATTAATTACAAAGAAGGAGAAACTCGGAGAACCAAAGGTTGTCAAACCTATGGAGAAGCTGCTTCCACTGTATCTATCAACAAGAACATCGGTGAACTGTTTGAGCTCTTCTTCAGAGGCTTTGCTCATCCTCTTTGGTTTCCATATATGGACAATGACAATCTTACTCTCCCTTGCGAATTCAGCTTTGAGACTGTATGCACTGATGTACAATCTACAGCAATTTTCAATGCCTTCATCCAGCCCTGCATCCTGCCAGCCGAATTCTGTGGAGGAAGGCTGGTTCAAAGCACTTATGAATACTATCAGCCCAACATGATGGCTAGACAGTTGGGATGTGGCCAAGTGCCCCCTAGGCTATTTCTTCACGAATTTCTCAAGCCCAGGGAGATTGTCAAGGATTCCATAGAGACAAGAAGGATTTTCACTTACAAATGCTGTGGAACTATCTATGCACCTGAGCCTTTTGTGCCAATAATATCTGCCCATCCTTCTTTCACCCTTTGGTGGCAAGAACTCCATGATCATATCTTCAACATGCCAATTCATCCCTTCTGTCTCGAGTTAATGCCTGATTATCAGCCAACTTCAGAGGTAATATGCTCATCCCTCACTTGTCTCAATAATATTAACCCCAATTGATTCTGATTCTGTCATCTTGCAGGATATAACACCTGCCCCTCTTGCCAGGGCGATCTCATACAAAGCTGCAGGCCCAATATCTGCTCTGGGGCACCAATCTCCTACCTTGGCTCAACTGATGGCTAGACAGGCTTCTCTAGATCCAACACTTACCAGACCATCAGTTGTCAAAAGAAAAACCCTCCTTTTAGCTGCTCCCTCAGTTGTAAAGAAGAAAAGAACAAGTAGCAAAATCAAGGTCAGAGCCTTCTTTCTTTGACTATAATGCTTTTGGTATTTTGCTCAGCTTTATCTCTTCTTGATTTCAGGCCAGAGAACAACAGCTAGCAATCAGCACAGATCTTGCCGATACTTCATTGACTGGTAAAATTCCACCACTTCATCCTCTTAACTTCTTTTTCATCGGCATTCATTCTTTGTTAACTGCAGAACAATCCTCAATGGATCCAATCTTGGAGAGCTCTTCTTCTCATCATGACTCATCTTTAGCTTTGCAACTTCTTCCCCAATCAGAAGCATTATCTTCACCAAGAAATCTTCCAGCTCCTCCTCAGCAAGATACACAAGATCTTCCCATTGAGCCTGAGAGGCTTCCTTCTCCTATTCAGGAAGTCAGGAACGAGGTAAACATAATCATTTAACTTTCTCTACTCTTTTATTCAGCAGATTATTACTAATTCGGCAAGAACCATCTTTCAGGAGAAAACCATTTCATCATCCAGCTACTCTTTTGCTGTGGACGACTTGGTTGCCGAACAAGGGGAAGAAACATCTTCTGGCCAAGCTCTGTCAGAAGAAAATCAAACAAAGCTGAAAGATATCCTTGCTTTGCTGCATAAGAGTATCCAAGATCAAGTCAAAGATGCTGATCTCTTAAGGGATGTATTGGAATCCATTGACCAAGAACTTCCTGATGATATCAAAATCTCTTTGGAACCAGTTTCTCATTTGGATCAACAATACGCTGCAGTAAAGCAGGCGCTGAAAAACCAATCTTCTCGACCAGCCTTGGAACAGAGGAGGTCCACAGCCAAACAATCTGTGAAAGACCTGCATACTCAAGCTCAGAATAGCAAGGAATTACTGACCAAATTGGAATCTGAACTTGAAATGAAGGAGGTCAGAAAAGCTGCACTTGAAGCCGAATTGAGAGATCTATCGGCCGAAATTGAAGCTGATAAGAAGAAGATAGTCGAGCTTCCCAAGTTAACAGAGAAGATGCGAAAGGAAGCTTCAACAGCTCTAAACGAAGACAAACAACTCAAGGCAAAGCTTGCTGCTCTGGCTAGAACCCAAGAAGCTGACAAAAGCTATTAGAGAGCATTAACAATATGATATCAAATGCTAAAAATGTAATCTCAAAGTTCTTGGGTTTGTAATTGTAACAAACAGTTGATAGCCGAATGTTTTATCAATCCTGCAATCTTGCCATTTCTTATCTCTGTTCTTTTTATTGTGGGCAACTCATTCGGCAAAGCTGGCCATAACAGCGTCAGACCCGAAAACGCTTCAAACTCGACATAGCCGAATCTCATTCAGTCAAAACCGAATACGACTCGGCAAGGATCCCAAACGACATGGAAACCGATCGGTTGGAAAATCCTCTCCACCTTCCGAGCTTCTTGGGATATGCACCACAATCCTCGGCCACGATCTCTTCGTTAGTTCCATAAATAAGAACCTCGAGCACTCCTAATCTTCCACCAAATCTTTCAACTCGAGCTCTCTGCTATCCTGAGTCTCTTCTTCCTCCAGCACAGTAACCTCCAAAAAACCCTGATGCCCAACAACAGAAGACGCCCGGCCGTCGACGAAGCCGAAGGGAGCCGCGCCGGCGCTCGTCGGAGGTGATGACTGTCTACCTCTCCTTATCCTTTCCTCCAGATTTTGCCTTATTCTCAATTTTCTCTGTATTTTTCAGGCTCATCCAATGGAACCCCGCTACTGTCTTGACTGCGGCTCCGGTTGCAGCGGGTGACTCTTCGGAGTCATCTAGCCGATCCTCCAGGCCCGACTGGGATCTGCGCTACTCAGATAGCGATGCCCGCCGATTCAAGCAGGAACGTGATGATACTCGGCATGAGCTGGAGGCCGTCTCCAAACAAGCCGGGATCGCAGATCTGGAGTGGCAACACCAACGCAAGCAGCTGCTCGAGACCATCGACGGTAATTTCTTCGGTTCGCTTGACTTCAATCTGACCTTGAACTAACCCACCGTTGCTTCGTAATCTTACAGATCGCGACGCCGAACTCGATCGGCTGAAGACATTGGTCGAGTCTTTGGCAAACAAGGTGAATGTTCCTGGGGACACACCAGAAGCTCGCCTCGGTGCAGTGGCAGGCCGTATCGATGAAGTGGCCTCACACGGCATCCGCCTGGGCACTGCCGCAGGCCTAGTCGCCATGTCGACGCACACCGGCACCGACTACTCCAGGCTACCGCCCGGCTTTGCCAATGGCAACCCGGAGGAGATCGACGATATCGAGGCCTCCATAGATAGCCTTGATGCTCATGGCGCTGCCATTGCCGATTCCATTCATCCCCAGTCTGTTCTGAACAAGCTGTTCCATTAGTTTGTACTAGGGATCATGGAATTTCGGCAATAAAATTCATCTTTTGCAGTCCTTTTTGTGATAACTTGGTCAAACTCATGATGCGAAACATTTGTACTAAGGGCAATACACTCTGGTATTGGCCATTTCTTCTTCCGTCAATATTTTTTGTTCTGAAGACGGCTCCTTCCCGAATGCCGGCTATTTCAGTTGTTCCGACATTGGACTTTTCAATCAGCGATCAATCTCAACACTAGGATAATATTTCTTCAAGTATCTCCCATTGATAGCAGCAGTAAACTCCTCTCCTAGTAAAGTTTTCAGGATATATGCATTTCCAGGCACGCATCTGACCACTCTGAAAGGACCTTCCCAGTTTGGAGACCACTTACCGAATGCACTGTATTTAGTCCCAATCGGCAATATTGCTTTCCAAACCAAATCTCCTTCTGCAAATTGCTTGACTTTCACCTTCTTGTTGTAATATTTAGCAACTCGCATTTTATTTTTCTCAACATTTTCCAAGGCCCTGAGACGAATCATATGCAAATCTTCTAATTCGTCCATCATTAAATCATTATAATCTTTAGAACTTAAATCTTTTTGCAACTTTATTCTCCTCGAATCTGACCGCATCTCCCATGGCAAGATAGCATGATGTCCATATACCAATTCATAAGGAGACGTCTGTGTAGCCCCATGTGGAGCCATTCGGTAAGCCCATAAAGCCTCATTGAGTACCGAATGGCACTTTCTCGGCTTCTGATCAATCTTTTTCTGTATAATTCTAATCATAATCTTGATAGAAGCCTCTGCTTGAACATTAGCTTGGGCATAATAAGGAGAAGAATTCAACAATTTGATGCCCATATTCTCAGCAAAACTTCTGAACTCTGAAGATGTAAACTGAGTTCCTTGATCTGTGGTGATTGTTTGAGGAATTCCAAATCTGTAAATGATATGTTCTTTAACAAATTCAACCATATTCTCCGATGTCACCTTCTTTAATGGAATCGCCTCAACCCACTTAGTAAAATAATCGGTTGCTAAAAGCACAAACTTATGCCCCTTGCTAGATGGAGGATTTATTTGGCCAATCAAATCTATTCCCCATCCTCTGAATGGCCATGGCTTGATAATAGGATTCAGGACTGATGCTGGAACTCTTTGAATATTTCCAAATCTCTGGCAATCTTGGCATCCTTTGTAATATTCAAAGCAGTCTTCTAGCATTGTGGGCCAATAGTACCCAGTTCTCCTAATAACCCATTTCATTCGGTAAGCCGATTGATGTGCTCCACACAACCCATCATGCACTTCACTTATCAGCCTTTTTGCTTCTTCTTGACTTAAGCAATGTAACAGCACCCCATCCAAGGATTTATAATATAAATTATCATCAAGAAGAACAAACTTTAAAGCTTTATACCTGAGCTTTCTAGAAACTTTTCGGGATGGATTATTCAGATAATCAACAATTTCTTTTCTCCAATCATCTTCTGCTAGATTACTCCCGAAAGCATATACATCATTAGCAAAAACTTCTTGAAGCTCTCTATAACCCGAAGCACTCTGAGCTAATCTGTTCGCCCCTTCATTGTCTTTCCTAGGAATATGCCGCAGAATTACCGACTGAAACTCCTTTAAGATTTGCTTGCATTCTTCATAGTAATTCCTTAAGACATCGTTTCTGCACTCATATTCGCCATTCAGTTGCCTTATGACTAATTCTGAATCTCCAAAAATTTCAACTGCAATGGCCTCTGCTTCTCTCAAGTATTGAAGTCCTCTGAGCAACGCTTCATATTCGGCTTGATTATTAGTGACAGTAGGTTGAATAGGAATAGCAAATTCAAATACCTCTCCTTTTGGCGAAATTAACAAAATACCTACTCCACCACCCTTGTCACATGAAGATCCATCGAAGAATAATACCCAAGGAGTAATTTCAAGCAGATTAGTCGATGAATCGCGATGCTCAGTAATGAAGTCAGCAATAACCTGTCCTTTAACAGCTTTTGCCGATTCAAACTTTAATTCAAACTCAGACAAGGCTAAAATCCATTTGCCAATCCTTCCATTCAAAATTGGCATAGACAACATGTGCTTTATCACATCAAATTTTGAATACACAACGCATTCGGCATGTAGCAAATAGTGCCGAAATTTTGTACAGGAGTAGTAAACACATAAACAAAGCTTCTCGGTAGCCGAATACCTCGTTTCGGGATCAAGCAATTTTCGGCTAAGGTATGCAACTACCCTTTCCTTTCCCTCAAATTCTTGTATGAGGGCCGATCCAATAGTTTGGGTATCGGCCGCCACGTACAGCTTAAAAGGCTTGTTCAGCTGTGGAGGTACCAATACTGGTGGTTCTTTCATGTATTTTTTGATCTCATCGAAAGCCTTTTGTTGTTCGTCACCCCATACAAATTTCTGATCCTTCTTGGCTTTTAGCAGTGAAGAGAAAGGTAACACCTTTTGTGATAAATTTGATATGAATCTTCTTACGAAATTGATCTTACCCAGTAATGACTGTAATTCCTTAAGATTAGTTGGAGGAACAACTTCATCAATGGTTTCCATACTTTTCTTGCCAACTCCTATTCCTCCTTCATGCACCAAAAATCCCAGAAACTCTCCTGCCGAAACTCCAAAAGCACATTTATTCGGGTTCATCTTGAGCCCATGTTTCCTAGTGCACTCTAGAGTTTTCCTTATGTCGGCCAAATGTGCTTCATGATCCAATGACTTAATCACAACATCATCAATATATATTTCCACAATCTTGCCGATCAACTCATGAAAAATATAATTCATGGCTCTTTGATAAGTTGCACCAGCATTCTTCAAACCAAATGTCATGACAACCCATTCAAACAACCCTATATGTCCTGGACATCTGAAAGCTGTTTTCGCTATATCTTCCAATGCCATAAAAATTTGATTGTACCCTGCATTACCATCCATGAAACTAATCACTTTATAACCAGCAGCAGCATCAACCAACGAGTCAGCAATAGGCATTGGATATCCATCCATGGGTGTAGCTCTGTTCAGATCTCTAAAGTCTATGCAAACTCTCATCTTCCCATTTTTCTTGTACACAGGAACAATATTAGAGATCCATTCTGCATATCTGCATGGCCGAATAAAATTTGCTGCTATTAATCTTTCCACTTCCTTCTTTACATCGGCCAACACTTCATTTTTGTAGATTTTCCGGGGTGGTTGCTTGTAAGGTTTATAACCAGGCTTGATCGGCAATCGATGCTCAACAATGGAACGATCTAAACCAGGCATCTCCGAATAATCCCAAGCAAAGCAATCTTTGTATTCTTTTAACAACTCAATCAACTTCTCTCTGAAAACTGAATCCAAGCTAGCACTGATGAATATCGGCCTTGGTTTGTCACCATCTCCAATGTCTACTTCTTCTAATTTGTCAGCCGACACAAATCCATGTCCTAGCTTCCCGTCAGTCCCGTCGATTGGGTTATCCATTAAAAATTACTAAAAGAGCCGACTGCTTCGATCGGCTGTTGATCACTGCTGACTGGCTCAACAGGACCTTCTCCCCAGTCCTTGCCTGAGAAACAATCTATGCCTTGATATTCCCAGAAGGCTGGTTCCACATTAGCCACGCTAATTGAATCATCTGCTGGGACAATTTCCACTTCATCATCTATCCACTGAATAAGCTGCTGATGCATAGTAGATGGAATACAGCAATTCGCATGGATCCAATCCCTCCCAAGTAGCAAGCTGTATGCCCCTTTGCCTTCAATAACAAAGAAGGTTGTAAGCAGAATCTTAGATCCAATCATCAGGTCTACATGTACACATCCTTTGGTGTCCGAAGGATTTCCAGCAAAATCATTCAAAACGATGCTTGTCGGCGTTAAATCTCCAGGGCTCATGCCAAGTTTCCTGAATGTGTTGTATGGCATCACATTAACAGCAGCTCCACCATCAACAAACATCTTCGTCAATGGCTTTCCATTGACATATCCTCTTAAGTACAGTGGCTTCATGTGCCGATTCTGGACTGGCTTCTCGAAAATAGCTTGCTTATTCAATACCAATTGTGCCATTAACCCACATTGCTCGGCTTCATCCACTTCTGACAATATCTCTTCCTGTACAATTTGATTAGCTGGAGCCATGAATTCATTCGGCAAGAAACATACCATGCATGTAGGAGCCGAATGACCCGATTCATCAGGTTTGTCTTTTGGACGCCATATCGATCTCAACCTGGTTCCTGCTTGTTTCAACTCTTGATTCCTCAGGCGCTGGATTCTTCTCTTCTGGCTCCTTCTTAAACCAGGTGGACACCACTGTCCTTTTTGCCAGACATACTCACGATCTTCTTCTTCAGCATGTCTTTTCCTTGGTTGATCATCATTCTCATATATTTTTAGACGCCGATCATCACTAGGATGTATCCTTCCAAATCTTTCGTGGACGGATCGGCGACTGGCACCATTTTGCCTATATTAAATAAATCTATTATTGCATTCAGGACAGTTATTCCATGTAGGCAGTTTTAAACCCTCGTTCCAACAATGTCTGAAGAAGGCACAATCCCAATGTGCACGTTCTTGTTCTCGTACATATGCCTCTTGTTCTTCCTCATACCTTTTTTCTTCGCACCTCCTCTTCTCCTCTTCGTACTCACGTCTCTGGTAGCGTTCTTTTTCTTGCTGACGCTGCCACTTATTGAGGAGAATGCGCGATGTGACTCTGGGTTTAGAAGACCTCCCAATTTCAAATCGGCTATTCGGGAAGCGAGGCTTTTCCTGCCGAATCTGTTCGATCGTGATTTGCCGATTAGGATCGACTGAGCCATTCTGCTTCGCTTCTTTCGACGTCAGGACTATCATCCTTCCCTTTTCTCCAGATTCGGCAACATTCACCATATTGATTGAGAACCCAATCATGTTCTGAGGAAACGGGTTATTGTCCAACTTCATCTTATTGTCGAATTTCAGATGCCCTTCTTGGATAGCTTTCTGAATCCTCACTCTAAAAACCCTGCATTCATTGATAGAATGAGAATTTCTATCATGGAATCCACAGTACCTTTTATCTTTCACTCCATCAGGCCGAAGCATAGAATGCCCCTCTGGTAGCTTGATCCGGCCTCCTTTTACAAGATAGTCAAACAATTTATCTGCCTTAGTTACATCAAAATCATAGGTGCCCTTATTCTGTTTAATCCACCTCTGATTCACCATGACTGGTTCTTTGCCCCACACTATCTCTGCTGCAGCTATCTCCTCACTATCTTCATACTCATCCCCTTGATCTGCTCTTTCAAGGAATTGGTTATATATGTCAGCTACATCATTATTTTTAGTAAATCTGGCATCTTTCTTGAAACCATATGCCTGGTTACTCATTAAGGCCAATCTGTGTGACAACTGGCCCAGATCATCGAACTCCATCCCGAATAGCTTTTCCCGAATGGCAGGCAGCATGCCAGCTACAGCCATACCAGCTAGCTGGTCATCAGGTATGTTCAGAGAAAAGCACATGCTCTTTGTTTCCCTAAACCTTCTGAGGAACTCCGTAGGTGTTTCATTATTCCTCTGCCTTAAGCTGGTCAAATCAACCAACTTTTTCTCGGTACTGCCGATGTAGTAATGAGCATGGAATTTCTGCTCCAGGTCTTTCCAAGTACAAATTGACTGAGCAGGCAAAGAAGCAAACCATGTAAAAGCTGGACCCGTCAGTGACAAAGGAAAGTATCTGATTCTAAAAGCCTCGTCCGCTGAAGCTTCTCCAAGCTATATCAGATATCGAGCTATATGTTCCACAGTGCTAGTATCATCTTGTCCTGAGAATTTAGTAAATTTTGTAGGCACCTTGACTCTATTCGGCAATGATACCCTCTGGTACCATTCTGGGAAAGGAGACGAGTACATATACCCCTGATTTTTAGGCTTCAGACCGAATTGATTTTGTAATACATCAGTCATCTTTTGCACCATGAGGTCAATATTGGTATCTTGATTCCCTGGTCTTCCAGTAGGCATTCCTACAGTACCAACATACCCGAGATTCGGGAGAGCGTCGATAGCATTGTAATCCATGAACTCTGAATACCCGTTTCCATACACATCTCTTTGCAGCCTGTTGTTCAGAGGGGATATCTTATAAGCAGAAGCAGGTGGATTTCCCGTGGTGCCGAATGCCATATCACCATATGTACGAGGTTTCGGCAATGCATGCTGAAGCTCCTGCTGAATCGGCTGTCTATTCGTGTCTTTGGTTCCAGAAACTTCAGTTTCTTCAATACCTTTACCATGACGTTTTGGGACCGATTGTTGACTATTGAAATATGTTGGTCCACCAAGTTGTCCGTACGCTTGCTCAAAAGGTTTATCCACGTGTTGACCAAAGATGTTGACCAATATGAGCCGAAAACTGTTCAGGAATGCAGCATTATGATTGGTCATTGTTTCTCCTAAAGCCTTGTACAACAAGCTAGAGAACTTCTCCCTTTCTTCTTCTTCAGTAAGATCAGATTGTCCTGGCAGAAGAACTCTTGGCAGATCTGACTTGAGAAACGGTGCACCACTCCTATTCTTAGCAAAAGACAGCAAGCATTTTTTGATGAACTGATCTGCAGCAATCTTCACCATTTGTTGATGTTCATCAGACAATTCTTCAAAAGTGACATCCAGAATGTCTTTTAATTCAGGCATCTTCGAAGCTTGTGTCCCACCAGGCGTGCCAAAAAGTGTGTTGACGTAAAATCCGCACCTCACGCCAAGCACATAGCAAGCCGAATTAGCTGGCTTCACACGTGGCCCGAGCGTTTGAATCCGAAAGCGTGCCAGTCAATTTTCCTGAAACTGACAAAGGGATAAAAGATTTTTAGATAACACCTGGAACGTACCGGGCAATACCAGTCAGTTCCATATTTGCGGCTACGGAGCCAGTTTCGAACGACATATAGCTACATGGAAGCTATCTGTCGGCGTTAAAGCATCATTCGGCAATCGGCAAAGCATACAGGAAGCGCACTGCCGAATGCGTGACGTAAGCATGACGAAAGATCGGCATTTGACTGAATGAACCTTGTAACATATACTCACAGCCGATTAACGAGGAACAGAGCATGATAGATAAATAAAAGGGCGAAAAAGACATGACCATAATTTCATAATAAACAAGAATGCATAGATCAAAAGCACTAGTCTACCGCATGTCTAGGTACTTTTCAACCCGTCGAGCATGAAACAAGCAAGTTAATCCACCACATGATACGACTTGCTTGGAATCACACCACCAACCAGGAATAGAGCAATCCACCGCATGATACACCCTAAACATGGAAGGCTAAAAGCATTCTTTATTTAAAACAAAACCGTGGACGTGTTTCGCTCGTGGCGATACTACCGAATACAGCTATATAGCCGAATCGGGTTCCATGAAGAAGGAACACGCTTCGTTGATGATGATAGATCTATCAGATCGAATCGAATTCTAATCCACCGGATGATTAGCTCTAAGACGACCCAAAAACCTGCATCCACCGCATGATACCCGGTTCTGTCAAGATCTACACAAGACCAACGAGCTTGGACCCGCAACACGTGGCAATCTAGATTGACTTCGAATTCGGCTATGGAAACGCAGTGCATTACGAGCTAGAACCGAATCTAATCAACCTAGACTGGGCAAAAGAGTGTTGTAATGAATTAAACATAAAAGTAAAATCCAAAGCAACACATGGTAACTTAATGAATCTATCAGATCTTGCCAAAATCCAATAGAGCCGATAACTTGTTCCAAGCTAAAACTTAGCCCACCGCATGGCTCATGATCTAACAATGGAACCTTCCTGAACCAAAGCCTAAATCCACCGCATGATACTAGGCATGGCGCAGGGTTGCCGGTACTTACGGAGGTCGACGGATCGATGATTCCTCTCGAAGAACTCGACGACTCGACTAAGGGACTCGAAGTTGGCACGGGGCCGGTTTGTTGTGTGATTGATTGAACGATTGTTACAATTACCATGGGTTTATATTTATACCCAGGTTTCGACACGACTCCTAATCGATTACGATTACATTTATTTATTTCCTAAAAAGATAATCGTCGGGGCACCGTATCCGTCTTGCATTCCAACCTAAACCAGCCTTTTCCTTATGCTTGATCCACGTCATCACGCACTTCCCGAATGCCTTCCACGGAACAGCTCTCTTGCCGAATGACGATGCATTCCCGACCGCAGAACGTCTTTACCGAATGCTCTGGGGAAAAACTCCTTTGCCGAATGATACCTTTTCAACGAATCCGGTCCACATGTCAGCCTCTTCCTGGTGCCAATTTTTGGTGTCAACAGTCGCCCCGATCACGTAGCGCCAATTCCCGTCCCGATCCGTGCCCCGTAGCTCGAGTTCCCCTCCCCGCCGGCGATGCGCCGCCACAGCCGACCCAGCGCTGCCGCTCGTCGCGCCGCCGCCGCCGATCCCCTCCCCTGGATCTGATCCCAGCCGTTCGTGCACGATCCGACGGCCCAGATCAAAACCAGCCCCGGGTCAAAGTTGACCGTAACGGTCAACCCAGTCAGCCGAGTCACTTTTGCAAAAGAGCCCCTCCACTATGTCGAAATCAACCCGCAGTCCAGATCAATTCAAAAATAATTAGAATTAGGTCCTGATTTTTATAGAAAACCCCCTGCCTTATTTAAAAATAGCACCCGAGGTCCTGTTTTGGTTAATTTGCGAATAAACCCTCTTGTTTTAATATAAATTATGTTTTAGCCCCTGAGCTTTTGCAAATAAGCCCCTAAAACTTTTAAAACTTTGCTAGCAAGCCCCTGAACCTTAGAAAAGCCATAACTTCTCCGTTTTAGCTCCGATTTGAGTGATTTTCGCGCTCACGTGTTCGTAGCGAAGCGTACATTAGTTTTTCAGCCTTCTTTTGTTCTGTTTTTATTGTTTGGTGTACTGTTCTAATATATTAATATTGTTTGCATGTATTGGCTTGTGTGGATGCTTGTGTGTTGATGTATGAGTCCAGTCGGTGAGCCGTACACGTTTGAGTTCGAGGGTTACGAGGAGCAGGACCAACACCCGCAGCAGGAGCAACAGCAGCAGCAGTAGTTTGATGAAGGCAAGTATAGCACGGACAATCCTTGCTACCTAAACACACCTTTACATTATTTACTGCATATGCATGTGTCTAAATTGTTCCTATTAATTAATTTAATGCTCATATTTATCTAAGGAAAATAAATTATTTATGAGAAATAAAATTAAATATAAGGTTAGAAACATTTTTGTTGCATTCATGCCGGCTGCATTGTGTTTTGTTTGTGTGTGGTTCAATTGGAATTTAAATTCTGTTTAAATTCGAATTTGAATCGTTGTGTTTGGAGCTCTAGAAAAGTTGCAGCGGCCCGAGTCCACTTTTTCCCCCCGAACTATTTCCCTCGGCCGAACTTGGCCCTCTTTCTTTCCTTCCCCCGCAGCGGCCCAGCTTCCCCCTCGCCACTTTCGGCCCAGCCCGGCCCGCTCCGCGCCAGCCGCCCGGCCCACCTCGCGGCCCAGTCCCGCCGGCCTGCCACCCGCTCTTCCGCTCCGCCTCGCCCGCTCGCGGCCCAACTCAGCCCACCAACACGGCCCGCAGTGCCCCTCCACACCGACTGCCGGGCGGGACCCGCCTGTCAGCCCCGTCCCCCACCTCCCGTCGGTGTCCGACCCGGACACGCGCCGGAGTCCGGCCCGGCCACGACACGGACGCCGAGGGCCACCCGAGCCGCTATCGTCCGTCCTACTTAAGCCGTCGTCCCCTCAATCCCAATCCCCACCCTCGCGCCGCCAATTCCTCCGCCGCCCGAGCTCGCATCGCCGCCGCCGCTTCCGAGCTCACCGCCGCCGCGGATCCGCCGTCCTGCCGCCGCTCCGGCCAAAATAACCGCCGGGGAAGCTCCCCTAGCAGGTACGCTCGCTCACGAGCCCCTCCTTGCTCACTCTCCCCCTCTGTCGCAGGCCCGCCGCCGTTGCCCGAGCGCCGCCGCCGCCTCCGCTCATCGTGCGCCGCCTCCGCTGCTCCGCCGCCGACGAGAGCTACTCCGGTGAACTCGTCGCGTCGCCCCGATCACGTAGCGCCAATTCCCGTCCCGATCCGTGCCCCGTAGCTCGAGTTCCCCTCCCCGCCGGCGATGCGCCGCCGCAGCCGACCCAGCGCCGCCGCTCGTCGCGCCGCCGCCGCCGATCCCCTCCCCTGGATCTGATCCCAGCCGTTCGTGCTTGATCCGACGGCCCAGATCAAAACCAGCCCCGGGTCAAAGTTGACCGTAACGGTCAACCCAGTCAGCCGAGTCACTTTTGCAAAAGAGCCCCTCCACTATGTCGAAATCAACCCGCAGTCCAGATCAATTCAAAAATAATTAGAATTAGGTCCTGATTTTTACAGAAAACCCCCTGCCTTATTTAAAAATAGCACCCGAGGTCATGTTTTGGTTAATTTGCGAATAAACCCTCCT
Source organism: Echinochloa phyllopogon (assembly GCA_033239725.1). Taxonomy (NCBI): domain Eukaryota; kingdom Viridiplantae; phylum Streptophyta; class Magnoliopsida; order Poales; family Poaceae; genus Echinochloa; species Echinochloa phyllopogon. The sequence goes on along the minus strand of BTCW01000014.1, from coordinate 28,522,696 downwards.
GTTTTAATATAAAATTATGTTTTAGCCCCTGAGTTTTTGCAAATAAGCCCCTGGAACTTTTAAAACTTTGCTAGCAAGCCCCTGAACCTTAGAAAAGCCATAACTTCTCCGTTTTAGCTCCGATTTGAGTGATTTTCGCGCTCACGTGTTCGTAGCGAAGCGTAGATTAGTTTTTCAGCCTTCTTTTGTTCTGTTTTTATTGTTTGGTGTACTGTTGTAATATATTAATATATTTTGCATGTACTGGCTTGTGTGGATGCTTGTGTGTTGATGTATGAGTCCAGTCGGTGAGCCGTACACGTTTGAGTTCGAGGGTTACGAGGAGCAGGACCAACACCCGCAGCAGGAGCAACAGCAGTAGCAACAGCAGTTTGACGAAGGCAAGTATAGCACGGACAATCCTTGCTACCTAAACACACCTTTACATTATTTACTGCATATGCATGTGTCTAAATTGTTCCTATTAAGGTTGTACCTAGTTTTGTTTATCCTATACCTTGATTACCCTGGGTTATTGCATTTGGGTAGAACTTTGCTAGGCGCAGCTACTGTCACCTTTGTTTAACTGTTAATCTTGACTTAATGGTTCACTTCAATGTTAATGGTAAAACTTGCTTTTTAGCAACATGGATCAGGAGCTAGGGTGTACGCTTCGTGCTTGGCCCTAGTGTCTCTCCGTAAGGACTGGTTCTTAAAGCGGCAACCTAGGAACCTGTCGCCACCGCTGGAACTATAATGGCTCTGGTCTTGGACAAGTAACATGTACGGCTCTAGCTTGACAGTAGTTACCGACGGGCCGACGGCGTTATGGGAAGCATGGGTGAGAGTATGGTTTGATCCACCGAGGATGGAGTATCCGTTGGCTATGTCCCCGTGAGGCACAGTCCCGTGTTGGGAGCCACCGTATGGCGGGGGGTTCCACACGTTGCGCTATTTATTTTGTTGTTGCTATTCATTACCGCGCTTGGACGCCATTGACCCCCTCGTGTTGCGACATGGGCGTCAGTCAATCTCGGTGCCTTGGGTCATGCTGCCTAGGTTGTACCATAACGGCTACTGTTTCGTTAGGGTGTCTTGTGAAAAGCCTCGTAGCGTCCCTATGCAGTCACACCTCAGAAGTGTTGATGTGCGTGGTTGGGTGCAAGGTTTCTTTGAACTTTTACGCGAATGGTGGGTAAAGGGCGAAACCTCTGCAGAGTGTATAATCTATCATGATAGCCTTGCTAAGGGTCACGAGCGGCCTGGATCCTTTTTGATTAGAAGATGATGCTTATTACTGTTTAATGTTCACTTCTACACTATTAACTGGGTTACAACTGGGATTCATATAAATGTAGTGATTATGATGATGTTAAAATGAAACAACTAAAATTGCTAATGCAGTACAGCCGTGTCAAGCCTTTCTTTAAGCCTTCATTACCCGTGTTGTATTTGCTAAGTAAGACATTTACTTACACTTGCTATTCAACAAAATCCCGGATGGGTAACAGATGGATTAGATGGTACTGCTGCTGTTGAATTTCCTGAAGATCTGCCATTCTACTAGCTGTGCTCAACCAGTCGGTGTCCCAGTGGGTTATGGTTTTCGTTTTGGCTTCGTCTTCGTCTTCGTTTAGAGAGAGTTATTGAAGAGACTTCCGCTGTTTTATTTAGTTATTTTAGTCAAACTCTGATGTAAAACCATTTTATTCGAGCATATGTACTCTGTTTATCATATTTGTTATCTATATGTGTTCTGTGGACTTCCTGGGCACACATATAGTAGCATTCGGGTTTCTGTGTAAATCTGGGAGTGACATAAGGTGCAGACTCCTTATCAATGAGGTTGCGGGTTCGAGTGCTTTGTATGCACTTTTTTTGCCAAATTAACTGGCACGACGGGACAAGTCCGTGCGAACTGGTGGCGCTTTGTCTTTTTTTTTTATCTACGAACGGTGACGTGGCAGGGGCAGCCGGGTGATGTGGCCATGTCAGCCGAGCAATATGAAAATTGTACATAAAGAATGCCATCCTCACGTCATCATCATATCTGTAGAAGATCAACTGGTAAGGCTTGAAATTCCAATCCACGAGGTCGCGGGTTTGAGCTCTCCGTCTGCACTTTTTGTTTCCATATTAGCGGCGTTCAGATTACTTGACGAGCAAAATAATAAGATATAAAATAAAATAAAACCTCTCTTAGTGTCAAATTAATCTAAGGCGCAGTGGTAAGACTTAGACTTGTGTAGCTGGAAGTCTTCAGTTAGACCGTGGAGATGCACATTTTTTTGTCTTTTTTCTTTTTATTCTTTATTTATGTTTTCCCATATTCAGGACCTGCCAAACTGTGACATTTGGCAATCGTCACTAATGAGTAATGTGAGTAACGTGTCGATCGTTTTATGAAAATTTTGTTAATTTTGTCATAAATTCGTAGTGGTCAAGGGCAGTCGTCTCTAATCAATGACGAAATATAATTTTTTGTCATAGATATGCATTCTTCAATGACGAATTTTGAAACCGTCACGAGCAAAACATCATAAATATTAACATTTCTACTAGTGACTCTTGTCTTGTAGAAAGAACACCCATGTATATCTAGAGAAATCGTCCACAGTGACAAGTTCGTACTTGTTTCCACCAATACTAACATAAGCAATGAGGTCAAATAAATCCATGTGAAGCAACTTCATGGGTCTTGAGCTTGTCAATATGTTTTTGGGTGGATGAGGAGCACCAAGTTGCTTCCCGGCTTGACAAGCGCAGCATACCTATCTTTCTCAAAGTCATCGATCCACGTGGCATGCATCATCATCATTCGGTCACCGCTGTGCTTCGCTTCATGGAAATGTATATGGCTAAGGGGGATAACTCGGGCGAACCAAGTGGTTCGGCCGAATTGGCCAATTCTGTCCCCTTTAGCACATATTTATCAATAATATACCTGCACATTGGATATTCACCAAAACTCGTGGAACTTTATTAGAATATAAACCTAAGTGCATGGAATGATGCATATAACCTCATTTATTCTCGAGAATTGGTGGTCAAAATCATGCCGTAACGACCGCCAACACCCGAGTACTCCAAAAGCAGTCAGGCTATGGTACAAGACGGTGTAGTAGACTCGGAGCACTAGTCGTGTACTGTTAGAAGACTCCCCAATTACCAAAATGTAGTACTCCCTGTTGTATACGACTAGGATCATGTAACCGACTTGTAACTCTACTCCCCGTATATATAAGGTGGAGTAGGGACACCCTCAAAACAACACAACTCATACATAAGACAAATCAACATACATGAAGTAGGTTATTACGCACATTGCGGCCCGAACCTATCTAAATCGTTGTCTCGTGTGTGCACCATCATTCCTGAGAACTCGGTGAGGCCCTCGACTTCTCTACTCTGAGGTACCCTAGGCAGGTACTCGGTCGTTAAACACCGATAGGGACACCCAAGGTTCGCGTGGTATGATGTCTCAAAGTTTTCCACCTCGAACTTGTGTAGATTTTTGAGCAACAAAGCCTCATTTTGAGTTTGCAACCTTATCATTCCGAGCCCACCCTCCGGTTTGGGCAAGCAAACCATTTCCCAAGCAGCTTTTGGGGGCTTCTTGGCATTGATATCTGATCCCCTCTAGAGATAGTGCATCCTGTATTTATCCACTTTCTTTATGACAGTTTGGTGCATCCTAAATATACAAAGAAAGAAGGTTGGCAAAGAGCTGAACACTGAGTTTGTCAACTGAAGTTTCCCTGCTTGTGAGAGGTACACTAAGGCATTAACCAATCTTCTTTCACATCTTGAGATCATAGGCATGAATTCCTTAATTCTTGGCTTTGTTGTTCCTAGGGGCAAGCCCAGATAGGTAGATGGAAAAGAGCCTTTTGCACAGCCAAAGGGCTATGCTAAGAGAGTATGTATGGCTTCATTCATGTTCAAAGGAACCATCATTGATTTGGAGTAGTTTACCCTTAAGCCAGTTGAGTCAGCAAAAGCCCACAAAAGACTTTTCAAGAAGAAAAGTTGTTTTGGACAACCTTCAATAATGATTAAGGTATCATTTTCATATTGAAGAATTGGGAAATCCAGACAGTGAGTTAACTAGACTGGTAATTATAGTAAATTCATATGTTTTGCCTTATTGAGTAGAGTTTGTAGCAGGTGAGCTGCCAAAACAAAATGCAGGGGTGATGGTGGGTCTCCCTGACGCACCCCTCTTCTGCAGTGGACAGTTTTCCCTTGTACCCCATTCAACAGAACAGATGAAGTGCCAGAGCTGAGGATATCCTATATCCGTTTTGGCCAATTGTTACTAAACCCCTTGTTCCTGAGGATCTCTAAGATGGAGCTATGCTCTACTTTATCAAACTAGAACATCCAGCGCGCTTTGCGCGCTCTATCATATTAACAATCAAATAGAAACATTAGGCGGATAATGAAAGCTAACATTCATCTCAGATGACAGATACATGTATCAGAAAATACCCAGCACGAAATTACAGAATATGCCAATAAACTTATTCACACATTGTCAATAGCAAATGTTCATCCTTCATAGACGGTTGTCCAGTGACTTTGCTTCCTCCCGTGGATGCAAAAAAAAGCCACAATGAGATGTACTTAGCCCATAACCAATAAAGGCACCACAAATAAAACTACTCAAACCAGAGCCTGAATTCACTACTATCGGTATTGCTTTTCCTGAATTCATAACAGTAGTATATTTGCTTGTGAAGGAATGTAATACAACAATCTATAGCTAACTCGAAGATGACAATGTGACACCATTCCTGCAAACTCTCAATCCTTCCGTAGGTCATACTTTATTTAGTGTTCACATGCTAATATAAAAAACAAAGGGACAGTTATAAGCAATCATATATTGATTCTTCCATGTTGTCACATGCCCAAGAAAATCCGATGCAATTACGGATGCTAGCAATCAAGATTGTTGTGGCTAACACTAAAAATTACTAACCTTACCAAAATAGTCATCACAGGAAACACCAGTCTTATGTGCGAAAATTTGAGACCGAGTTCACCTCTTCAACACCTGGGGAACATCCTAGGAATGAATAGCCTTCAGCCTAAAGACATACCAATTAACTTTCACATTGCAAAAAAGAAGAGCATGTCAGCCCATATTAGAAGTAGCAAACAATTCAGAACCTCAGATTAATATATCTGATGAACAGGTGTATATGGAACATATTTAGAACAAATTATTTTCCTTTTCATCTGCTAAAAAGTTGTATAACATATGCACTTCTGTTGTCTTCACTAAAATGTTCCAGAACCTTCAGTGCAGGCCACACAGAGAGTAGTAGTTGTAATCAGATATGATATCACATTATCTTATTTTTTATATTTTTATATACAATATCAGGAATGCAGCAGGATAGTTTTATTAGGAACACCAAGTAACCATTAGGTCAGGTTAAATCACCAGGACAATTTAAATCATTTGGAGAAAGGAAAGAAGCATCTCTTTACTCACAAACTACACAAGATCTCACTGTTACCATGAACCCTATTGAACAAGATGGAACATAAACGTGCTTGAAACCCAGCAAAAAGGAAAGAATAATTTTTTACTCACGAACCACACAAGATCTCGCTGCTATCATGAACCCTAAGCATACAGCTTAAAACAAAAGATTATTTTTTCCACACAGCAACCAAAATGGTAAGAACAAAAGTCACACATGCATTCGATCAAGGAAAGCAAAGAAGCATTTTTTCTTCTTACTTTCGTAGTAAAGAACACGACAAAGTGAAGTATCACATATGCATTCAACCAAGGAAACCTAAGCACACAGCAAAGTCAAGTATCGCAACATTAAATGAAGCATTTTTTCCATCCTATTTTCATACTAAAGGACAGGAAGCCTAAGCACACAACAAAGTCAAGTACCGTCATCTAAATAGGGACATATCCTGAGGTATTTAACCAGCAACATCTAATGATACATTGGTGAATTGCAAACCCGGGAGGTCAATGGATTAAGGGCAATCATCTAAATAATATTAGATTATTTGGTAAAATAAAATTACATTGTACCAAAATATATTGTTCAATGCCATATATGCAAAGCGAAACAGAAACATATCTATATAGTACTTTTCCAACTGTAGGCATATGTAAATAAGCTTCCAGAACCAAATGAACCGAACATGATCGTCTTCATCTGTTGCATAGAAACGAAAAGACTAAAGTAGATTCGCCATCAATATGTGAGACACAAAAAACTACAAAATTTCAGGCGGCATAAAACTCAGAGCCCTTGCATACATTAACCATACTCACTCAGTAAACATGTATTTTGTTTCGTACTATTTGTTGGCAAAAAATACATAGCTACTAAAATAATATGAAATCAGCATTTTTGACAGCATGCTCAGCTTTCTCCATCTACAGCACAATTATAAAATATGTAATTGAAATTAAAAATAATCTCAAACAATGCGTACAAAACCTTTCTTATGTGTTGGTACGCATCCCAGTTGTGTATTTTATCAGCTTGCCAAAGCTTTACACTGTCACCAGGGAATTCACGTTGTCTAGTTTAACTAAATTAACAGAAAAGTAAAAATTCAAATAAGTACTGACATAAAGAGAATATATGTTGGGGGCTGTTCAAAATACACGACATAATCCAAATTAAGTGCCTTAGCATGCTCAGCTTAACTTCTAACATCACAGAATCCATGACTCCATATATTTTTCTAGCTATATTCCTATAGGAAAACAAGTAAAACAGGGACGCCACACTAATTAAACCATGGATGCACACATGGAGCTCAGAAATCCAAAATAAATCTGAATGGAGATAACAGAAATGAGTGTTTTGGATCTCAAAGGGATCAATATAAACTCCACATACAACGACAGATCTATCAAAGAAAGCAAGCAAAGATCTTTTGCTTACTTACCAGCAGCAGCGGCCAGGTTAGCAGTGGAACACATTTGTGTATCAATTGTCCTGACTGCAAGTTATACATCTGCTCAACGAATTGAGTTACTACCATTCCAATTAAACTAAATAAACACAGGACAACTAACACTCCAAATTATTTGTGTTATAGGTATAATTAAGAAAACTTCTTCTAACTACCTAAGGCTCAGTCCACAAAAACAATGTAGGTAACAAGGATAAATGTGTGATTTCAACAGACCTTGTTTTTGGAGCACCTCTTGGCCAGTGAATTGAGCAGTGCTACAGCAGGGATCCGCATCCAAGAAAGTACCACACGAACACAATGGCTTCTGCCGACCTGCACACCTGCAGGCTGCATCAGCAAAAAGAAGAGGGATTTATTTGAGGGACGTGTAAGCAACCGGAGGAACCCTCGCAGATGTATCCATCCTAGAAGCCCAAATGTACCATCCTTGCTCACCTGGGTCTTCGTCGCGTGGGATCATCATCCGCTCCACCTGCCTCGGCGACCCCCTGAACTCCGGGTTGAAGCGGTGCTCCAGGAACCACACCACGACGCCGACAAAGAGGAAGAAGGTAGCGGTGATGGGCCATATCCCCGGCGTGAAGGGCTTGAGAAGGTCCTGCGGGCGATGACGCCCTTGACGACGAGCTTGGCGGGGTTGATCTCCCAGTGCTCCCTCCAGGGGCGAAGGGAGTGCTGCTTCCCGGTGGCACCACATGACGACGAGCTTGGTGGGGTCGATCTCTCAGTCATCCCTCCGGGAGGTGAGGCCACCACGCTGGTTGCCGCCTATGGAGGGTGGTGCTCCATCTCATCGTTCTGGTCCGCCCCCGCACCGTATCTGCATCTTGCGGGAGCGGTTAGGGCGGCGGTGACGGCGGCCGGGGGGCAGGAGGCGATGGGGATGGCATCTAGGTCTAGGGGAAGGAGGCGAGGCCAGTGGCGGCGGCGGCGTCGTCGGCGTGGGGACCAAGTGCGGTGGATGCAGATGGTAGCGGGGTGACGGCGCGAGGAGGAGGAGCGGGGTGACGGGCTGTGTCACGGCCGGATTTTCACAAAAGCCGGCTATATGTGTGCCCACGAAGTTATAGTACACATATAGCGAACAAATATGATAAACAGAGAACATATGCTGGAATAAATTCTTCATTAAATAAAGTTGTTACATCAGAGTGCTTCATAAATGATCTAAGCAATAACAGCGGAAGACTAATAAACTCTCAAACTAATGGAGCCGCAATCCACAGGGACTCTGACTGGGAGACCACAGCTCAGTAGTACGGTAAATCTTCGGGAAACTCAGCAGCAAACTCATGCCCAGCCCAATCTGTTTACCCATCTGGGATTTTTTTGAATAAAATGACAAGTGTAAGTAAACAATTAGTTAGCAAGTATAGCACGGGTATGAAGGCTCAAAATAGGCTAGACATGGCTTAACTGCTTTAGCATTTTTAGTTGGTTCATTTTAACATTAACCAAATTACTACAAATGAATGAAAACCCGGTTGTAACCCAATTAATAAAGTATAAGTGACATTAAACATAAATAATCATCATCTTCTAATAAAAAAGGATCCAGGCCGCTCGTGACCCTGAGCAAGGCTATCATGATAGATTTTACACTCTGCAGAGGTTTCGCCCTTTACCCACCAGTCGCGTAAAAGCTCAAACGAACTTTAAACCCAACCACGCGGAGGTGGATCAGACCTCACAAATCACACTACCGAGGTGTGACCGCATAGGGACGCTACGATGTTTTTCATAAGACACCCTAACAAGGCAGTGGCCGCTATGGTACAACACAGGTAGTATGGTCCTAGGCACCGAGATCGACGTACGCCTACGGAGTCACACCATAAGGGGGTCGATGGCGTCCAGAGCGCGGGCATCACACCAAACAATGCGCAACGTGGGGAGTTCCCCATCACAGGGACTTCCAACACGGGATTGTGCCTCACAGGGGCATAGCCGACGGATCACCCGTCCTCGGTGGATTAAACCATACACTCACGAGTGGTTCTCATAGCGCCGTTGGCCACTCCGGTAACCACTGACAAGCTAGATACGTACAAGTTACTTGACCATGACCAGAGCCATAATAGTTGTAGTGGTGGCGACAGGCTCCTGGGTTGCCGCTTTAAGAACCGGACCTTACGGAGAGACACTAGAGCAAAGCACGAAGCACATGCTCTAGCTCCCTAAACCAAGTTGCTAAAAAGCAAGTTTTATCATTATGTTAAAGTGAACCATTAAGTCATAATTAACAATATAACAATGATGAAAGTAGATGCGCATAGCAAAGATTCTACCCATATGCAATAAACCCAAGGTAAACAAGGATAGGGTATTCAAAACTAGGTACAACCTTAATGGTACATCAAATTTAGACACATGCAAGTATGAATTAATTTAATACAAGTGAGTAGGTAGCAAGGATTGTCCGTGCTATAACTTGCCTTCCTCGAAGGGCAGCAGCTGCTGCTGCTGTAGGTCCTGCTCTGGAAAGTCCTCACCGAACTCGAAGTCCAAAGCGTACGGCTCACCGACTGGACATGAATCACCATACAAGCGAGCACACAAATCAATACATGCAAACAAATAATAATCTATTAGAACAATACAAAAAAATAATAGAAACAATACAAATAAAGGTTCTAGAAATATTCTACGCTTCACTACGAACACATGATCGCGAAAATCACACTAATCGAAGCTAAAACGGAAAAGATATGGCAAAACTAAGATCTAGGGACCTGTTGATAAGTTTTTAAAAGTTCTAGGGGCTTATTTGAAGAAAACCGAGGACCTATGCGTAATTACGCGTTAAAACCCAAGGGCTAACGCACACATATCTAAACTCAGGACCACAAGTTCTATATTTAAAAAGTGCAGGGGGCTATTTGGTAAAAACAGGACCTATCCGCAATTATTTTTCTACGGCGATGGACGGCGGGTTGATTCACAGAAACCCGAGGGGCTCTTTAGCAAAAGCGCAAGGCTGACCGGTATTTAGAATTTTGACTCGGGGGTTGGGGCTATTCTGGGCCGTTGTATCGGAATCCTACGGACCAAATCAGATCGGGCGGAGAGGTCGTCGGCGAGAGAGGCTCTCGCGGCGGCGCCGCTCGGCCGAGGGCAGGGGGCTCGTCGGAGCTGGGTTCTTCTCGGGCTAGGGACCCCCATTGGCCATGGGGTTTGGCTCTACGGCCTCGGGAGAGGATGGCGAATCCGCCAAGGTAGCTCAAGTCGAGGGGGAAAGGTAGGGTAGGTGGCGGTCGGCGGTGGCTGGCGGCCGTGATGCTCCAGCGAGGCGGAGCGCTCTCGCCAGGGACAGAATTGGGACGTGACTTGGCGCTATAGGTGCGGGGGAGTACGACAAGAGCTCTACGGAGGTCCTGGGGGGTCGGGGAGGCCGCGCGGCCGGTGCTCGACGGCGACCGGTGGTCGACATGCGCCGGCGAGCGTGGGCAGCGGGCTACAGAGCCTATGGGGGAAGGACGGGGCTCAGAAGGTGGCGTACCTCGATGCGAAGCTGGCCCGTGGTCCAATTTGGCCGGAGCTTGCCCACAATGGCCGATCGATGGCGAGGGGCGGGCTTTGGGGAGTGGCGGCGCAGGGAGCTCGGTGGAGGGGCTTCTGCGGGCTTGGGGCTCGGTGGAGGAGTTGGTGGGGTAGGCTCTGGTGGGCAGCTTATATAGGCCAGAGGCGGTTGCGTTTGGCAGGTGAGCCGGAGAATCGGGCGGCGGCGCCGGCGATCGAGAGTTTCCATCGAGGAGCACCTTGCCTTGTGGGGGGAGCTCCGAAGATGGAAGGAGAGCACGGGAGGTGGGCAGGGAATCCCCAGTGGGTGGACTATAGTCACGGAGCGGGACGGGGATGGCCAGCGCGAGCGGCGTTGATCGCGCCGGGGAAGGGGAAGGCGCTGGCGGGAGGTAGGGGGAAAGTCTGACGTGCGGGCCCCGTCGGTCGGTGAGAGGAGAGGGAGGGAAGGGCGCTGCGGGCGCAAGCTTGGGCCGGTTAACCTGTTCGACCCTGTGGGGGGAAAGGAAGGGAAGTGGCTGGGCCGCGCGCGGGGAAGGGGAGGAGGGGGTTGGTTGGGCTGGAAGCAAAGGCGTGCGGGGGGGGGGGGGGGAGAAGGTGGGCCGGCTCGGGAAAAAGGGCCCAGGTGGGAGAGTTGGACCGGAGAAGGGAGCTGGTCTGCGCGCGGGAAGAAAGTAGTGGGTGCAAATGTGGACCGGGGAGAAAGTTGAGGGAGCAAAAACAGACTCGGCTGAATTAACTTTTCTAGGACTCCAAACAAGGTGATTCAAATTTGAATTTAAATAAATTTAAATTCTCATTTGAATCACAGGCAATATAAAAATTAAATGTAGTAGCATGAATGTAACAAAAATATTTCTACAACTTATATTTAATTTTAATATTCATAAATAATTCATTTAGCCTATATTGAATATGAACAAATTAAATAAATGTCAATTAATTACTAAAAATTTTAAATAGACAATTTTTGGGTGTTACAGGCTTACAGAGTGATGGCTAGGGTTTTGGGGCTGCGGGTGGAACACACTGCAATTTTTAGAGAACAGAGGAATCTTTTTGCAAAACAACCCAGCGGGGCACTGGAGCGAGCGCTGGTTGGGATGCGGGGAGGGCAGTTAACCAGGGTGGTCTTTAAGAAACCCGATGCTTCCTCAAAATTCAGTTTTAGGATGACTATCTCCTTTCTTGATTGCTGGCACAGGTGTGTGTGTGTGTATATATATATATATATATTCAAAAGTACAGGCTATCTCTTTGGCATGACCTATGGAATGGAGTAGTACCAAGCCATGTATATCCAAAACTCTACCTATTTGCTAAAGCCAAGAACATCATTGTGTACAATGCAAGAAATATCACAAATTTAAATTAGATATTCCATCTACCCATGTATGAGGAAGCCTTTGAACAATTAATATTGATGGCTACAAGCTTGGAGAATTTGCCAGATTCTGAAGAAACTGATTTTTGGAGCTATATTTGGCTGTCAAATACTTTCTCGTCAAGAAAAGCTTGCAAACATCTCAATGGACAAAGGGAAATATACTTTGCGTTTGATTGGTTATGGAAATTAACCATTCAACACAAGCACAAGTGTTATTTTGGCTTTTGCTAAAAGACAAACTAAGCACAAGAAATCTGCTGAGGAGAAAAAAAAATGGAATTACAATCGAATGAATGTGTGCTCTGTATGAGTCATCAAGAAGAAACCACTGCTCATCTGTTTACTCAATGCACATTTGCACGCCTGCGGGGACCTTATCTCAATCAACATCTCGGACTTGGATCCTTTCGAAGTATTGATTTCATTCAGAGCTCAATTGAATGTGCAGTTCTTTGTGGACATAATAATTTTTTATTATTTTGATGTCGTGGTGCATCTAAAAGGCCAGAAATGACTTGATCTTCAATAATTCACCGTCAACTTTGCAGAAAGAATTTGATCCGGCTTCGCTAACGGCAAAGGAGAATATCCGATCAGTAATGTCTTCATGGATAGACTCTATCTTCTAGTCTTCTAAATCTTTTTCGTTTCCTAATTTACTTGTTTGCATAATGTTTAACTTTTTTTCTCCAATATAATTATTAATCAGTAGGGGCAACCCCTCCTGTTCCTAAAAAAAACTCGAAGATAATTTGGAGGCCGGCACTCTTCTCCAGAGGCGGGGTGCTGTTTCATGAAGTCCATGTGTCGGTGTTTAGAAATCGTGGTCCCGACACCAACCAGAAATGCGCTGTGTTCCCTCCCCTGATGGTTGATGCAGAAGATAAAACAGGACACGGGTTTATCCTGGTTCCGGTCGTAGGACCGTACTTCCAGCAAGGTGGTACGTGCGATGTATTATTCTACACCAGACTGCAAGTAGTAGGGGGTACAAGCAGGTTGGGAGAGGAGACTAGACCTCCAAGTCCCAGATGATTGAGGCGGAGTGCCAATATCGTGGTTTTTCTGAGTGTGTGCGAATTCTCAATCTCTTTTTCGTGTCCCTCTTGCTCAATCACCCTCTCCTTTTATAGGCCAAGGAGGAGGGTTTACAGGTGTGTGTGTGCTCGAGGGTTTCTCCCGTCCGACGGAGGTCTTCGGGTCGTCGGAGTTGGCAGCACAGGAGCTCGGAGTGACGGGCTCTGATCGCACAGCGCCGGCCTTGCCGCATAGAGCCTCGGTTGGCAGCATAGTGACGGGAGTTGGCGGATGCGACGTGGGGGTCATGGCTGTCAGCGCGGTATGGCGAGAGATTTGCCTTTTGACTTTGGACGCACGGTGGCGGTGAGTGCCATTAATTGTCCGTCGGGGCGAGGGTCTCGATCGAGGCGGAGCTCTTCCGATTCCGTGGGTTGCTTGAGGCTCGATCCATAGGCCTCGACCGAGGCGGAGTTCTCTGATTCGCTCGAGGGGTCGGTTCCCTGGAGCAAAGCGGAGATTATGGTTCGCGTCGAGGCACTCCACGGGGTGCCTTGGCTGGGCCTTCGTTCGTTGCTGGGCCATGGGCCTTAACTTCTGTTTCTCTTTTTCTGGTTAAGTACATGAGTTTAATGTTTAACAAGGGTGGTTATCCCATAGGTTTGGGTACCCCTAATGATCGCCCCCAATAGTAGCCCCCGAGCCTTTGTTGGAGTAGGTTTTAATTCGACAAAGGCTTTTCGTCTTGGGTGTCTCTGATAAGGTTTCCCTGAAGAATTCCGCTGGGTGTGCGCTAGCGCACCCACGGGTGTAGCCCCCGAGGCCTTGGAGGAGTGGATATACTCCTGCAAGGGCTGTCAGTGTTTCTTGCTTTTGTGAGCTACAGCACGTTTCGTCTTCAAGGAACTCGACCTTGTGGTGCAAGGAGCCCCCGAGCCTTGGCTCTAGCAAGGTCGATCAGGGGTGGTCCTTGACTTTGAGTTACGACCCTCGTCGCCCCGTTCGTGGGGAGGAGGGGTGACGCAATCCACGCTTCCCTCGAACGGGCCGCGAGTCATGGATGCCTCTGTGAACTGTTTGCGGGTAATTTAAGTGGACATTCGTGCCTCATTCGATGGAGGTCGGCTGGTGGTCCGGAGACATGTCTCATAAGAGCACTTGTGAAGGTTTGCTAGGCAGGGCTTGACCCCGTTCGTTTGGGGTCGAGGGCTCGTTGCTCTCCCTCTGTGCACCCTCGAGTTTCGTACTCGAGGATAGGCTCGATCGCACATGCCCTTGGTTATCCCTGACTCTGTTAGATCTGGGGTGCCTGTCGAACCCTCGAAGGGCCAGGACTTCGAACCCCTGATCAGTAGGGCCTTGAGGAGAGGTAACTTACCTCGGAAGCCTTTCGGCTGACCTCAAGCATTTATTTTCGTACTCGTGGGCGACGTGGCGTGGAGTATGTGAAGTCGGCGCGTCTTTTTAGGCGGAGCGACAGAGACGCGGGCAGTTACGATGCGACGTATCATCTGTAACGCTTGGATTCTCGCGCGTAGTGGTTATCCCAACCCGTGGGGCCCGACCGTCAGTGGCAGCGGTGCCAACCGTATTGGATGCGTATTTCACGCGGCTGGGGTGCTGGTTGCGCTTCGCGTTACACTATAAATAAATAGACAAGGGGAAAGGTTTGGCTTACCCAGCCCTTGCCTTCCGATTGCATCTGCTATTTCCAAGCGCCGCCGCTCTTGCCTTTCATCCTCCTCGCACAAAACTCCGCTTTTCACCACCGCCGTAAGCCATGGTGACCATTGTTGACCCTGCTCCGTGGAGTCCCTCCATCGCCACAGACGCCTATCTCGCCAGGCTGGTGGAGGCCGGGGTGCTGCCGGCGAACAACAACCCCAACGAGCCGATGTGGATAGCGCTGTCGTCCAATCACCACGAGCCTTCTCCGCCAGAGGGCTTCGTGGTGAGCCTGGCGAGGCTACACGAGCGGGGGTTCAGAGTCCCCACATCGTCGTTCTTCCGCGGATTGTGCCTCCACTACGGCGTGGAGCTCCACAACTTTGCCCCCAATGCCATCTCGCAAGCAGCGGTCTTCGTCGCCATTGGTGAGGGGTATTTGGGGATAGAGGCTCACTGGGACCTATGGGTTCACCTTTTTCGGGTGAGCTGCATACGGCCGTAGGTGAGTCTCGGGGGTTCCGCCGGGTGGTCCGCGCCGGGGGCCTTACCCTGCATGTTCGGGGGCAGCGGAGCGGGCTGTACATCCCGGCGACGATGACCTCCAACAACGCCGACTGGGACAAGGGATGGTTCTACCTCCGCAACGTCGACAACAAGCTGTCGGAGTACACCGGCAAGGTGCTGCGTGAGCGGCCAGAGTCGTGGGGCTACGGTATTTTCCCCGCCGTCAGGAGTGACTCCAGGTCTTCACCGACGCCTTCGCCGCGCTGTCGAGGGCAGAATTGACCGTGGCGGGGGTGATTGCGAACTTCAATCAGCGGTATGTCCTGCCGCTGATGGAAAGGACACTGCGCCTTGACCAGCTCAAGGCGGATTCGCCCTGGCAGGGCTCGAAGATGAAGGCGGGGACCCTCGTCCTCGAGTATTGCATGCATCGAGCACGGCGAGCCGTGGAGGTCTCCAAGCTCGATTGCAAGGAGGAGGCCCTATTCGCCGTTAAGATGCGCCCCGAAACGGGGTATTTACAATTTGTATGTTATGTTTTAAGTTTGATTTAGATTCAATCTTGCTTTCTTCCCTCGAAGTTTTCTGATCGTCAATCTTGGATTTTTTCTTCAGGGTTTGTCTCAAAAAGGATATCGCTCCGCCCCTCCTCTTCGCGAGGTCCGTGCGGCCAATCGCCTTTCTGCCAAAAGGCAGAAGGTGCGGAAGGATGTGGCGAAGCAAAAGAAGGAGAGGAAACGCCAACGAAAGGCGGCGCATGAGAAGGAATTCCGCCGCCGAGCCAGGGAGGGGCGCTCCCCGCCTACTACCCCCGAGAGCACCCCAGAGGAGTCCTCGGATGACCTCGTGGATATTCCGCCACCCGCGCCGGTGGCAGCTGAAGTGATTGCGCCCCCGAGGAGGCAAAGCCAGGAGACCCCATCATCGTCACCGGGTAGGGAGGCCTCGAGCGGCCCGACGCATTCGACGGCGGGTGCCGCCCCCCGAGTGCGGCGGCTACTGCAGGCGCTCGAGGCTCGGAGCCTGGCGGCGCTTGGGGCGGACAAGGGGGCCATTGCCCCAGGGGCCACTAGGGCGCAAGGCTCTTCGAGGCTCGCGAGCGAGACCCTGCCGCTGAGGGGTCGTGGTCATTTAGGGACTCGGCAGCCCACGAGCGGCAAGAACCGCAGGCTGAGCAGCCTCATTCGGGTTAGGTGAGTTGTTGTTCCTTTCTCGGGCTTAATTCATGGGTTGTTTCTTGGTCTAATTTTATTGACTTGGTTTCTGTCAGCCAACCCGAACCACCGGCATTGCTTTCGTTGGCGCCGACGAAAGCGTTGAAGGTATCAGCGTGCGCTACGCCTCGTTCGGCAGCGCTGCCCCCGTCCGGGGTGCCCCAGGCGATGGGGATTGTCGCCCGGTATCGGGCGGCCCTCACGCGAGGGGCCGCCCGATCAAGGGGGCAGGCGGCGGCCGGAGAAGCATCGGCGACAGCGGGCGATGAGGGGGCCAGGGAGACGACCCCGGCTCTCTCTGTGGAGGATGCGGCCCCTGTCGTTGCGGGGGTGATAGAGACCTCCGTGCCGGCCGAGGGCACGGGGGTGGCGGAAGGTGCGGCCCGCGCTGAAGATGCGGGTCAATCCGCGGCTGGAGGCAGCGGAACAGCGTAGGTCGAGGAGGTGCCCGGGGCCAGCTCCGCAATGATGACCCTCCCAGCCACCCTCGAGGGTGGTTAGGAGGATGAGGAGGATGATGCTCCGGGATTCCATGATGGGACCTGGAGCCCTTGGGAGGAGAGGACCATGGGCGCCCTGCCCGGCGTTCCGGCCTTCGAGGCCTGGTGCAACCTAGGGCTCAGTCGTCGCGGCGTCCCTCCTGGCCTGGCCAAGTCCGCTGAGGCCGAGCGTCTCCTATGGAGGAACAGCAAGCCTTCGGGACCACGGTACAAGAAGCTCTAAAGCAAGTCCTCAAACTCCACCTTGGTCGGGGTTTGGACGTCCACCGGCTAAGCGGCTTAATCACTAATTTTGTTGCACATTTTGCGTCTCTCCCCCTTTTTTCATTTTTATCTGTTGTGTTAATAACAGGACCTGAGGGAGATGGCCGGGCGAAAAGTCGCCGAACTTGCTAATGCGCACGTCGAGGTGCATCAGCTAAGGGAGGCCTTGAGCCATGCCGAGCGGGAACGCCTGCGCGAGAGGACTCTTGCCGTGGAGATGGCAGAGGAGGTCCTTCGGCGAACGCAAGCGCTGGCGGCGCTCGAGGGTGAGCTTCAGCAGGAGCGTGCCGCCCTTGCCGAAGCCCGGGGGCAGCTGCAGCAGCGGGACTCGGCGCTTGCCGCGGCTGAGGCCCAATTGAAAACCCTGGGCGAGGCTATCGACCTGCTCACCGTGACGGTGACGGTGGGAGATGTCGCCATCACGGAGCTGCGGGCCTCGGTCGAGGCCCAACAAGGAGAGATGGCAACACTCCAGCAGGAGGCCAGTGCTGCCCGGGAGGCCCTCGCCGAGACGGAAAAGCTGGTAGAAGGTAAGTTTAGTATGAACTTATCCTAAATTTGGACTGGAGTTTTCGAAGATTTATCTGATTTTTGGTGTTGGGCTTTCAGAGGTGCGGAAGGCGGCGGGTGAGACCTCCTCACAGGCGGAGTCACTCTAGGTAGCCTATTCGAAGGCCCAGGAGGACCTCGAGGAGCTACGGAAAGTAGCCCTTGCCGTCTGCAAGGAGGTCGAGGGGCCAGACGCCCTCGAGTCCCAGTTGGGCAGCTCAGTGGCTAGCCGTCTAAGGGCCTTGGGCGGTTGCGTTACCGAGCGCCTGACGGTGGCCCTTCTCCTTGGCGTGCAGAAGACCCTCGGGGTGATCTCGACGCACTTTGTCGTGGACCTCGAGGCAGTCAGCGGTGGCTATGTTGTGGCGGATGACCTCGACGACGACGCTGCGCTGGACGTCGTGGAGAGTGCCGACACCACTGCCTCTGCTCCTGTCACCACCCTCGCGCGAATCTTCGAGAGCGACCTCCTTCCCGACGCTGATGACGAAGAGGACGCCACCCCCGAAGACCCTGCTCCCTGAGTAGTTTAGGGATATTTATGTAATAAGTACTCTAGTGGTTTAAACAATTTCATGTTTTCAAATGCACATTCGGGATCTTATTTGAATTATGGTTTCTTTATCACGTTTATCTTACTGAATTTGCAAGGGACATGTTGAGGAGAGTATCGTTCATAGACTAACTTTAGCGTAGGGTGGCGAGGGGGATGCCGTATCCTTTCGAAGGCGTAGGCGGTCCCTCGACTCGTCCGGCCCTTGGCCTTAGTCATTCTATGCCTCAAACTACATTTTGGCAATTACAGGAGATGGACATGATGAAAGAATTTTGAAGAAAAAACTTTAAAATTGGGACAACTTTAGGAGGGGGTGCCCCCCGAATTAGCCCCTGAGTGAGACTTGGCTTTTTTCGATGGTAAGCCTAGTCTTACTCATTTTAAGGTCCTTTATTTTTTTATTGAAATAAGTACAAATGTTCATGAATGCTGGAAAGCTTAAGGGTAGAAGCGACGTAGCTGTTGGATGTTCCAGGCGTTTGCAAAAACTTCGCCTTTCTCGTTTGCGAGCTTGTATGTGCCTGGTTTGAGGACCTCAGCGATGATGTAGGGCCCTTCCCATGGCGGTGTGAGCTTGTGGCGTCCTCGATTGTCTTGTCGCAGCCTTAGCACTAGGTCCCCCTTGTTGAGGTCTCGTCGTCGAACCTTTTGGGCTTGATATTTTCGAAGCGACTGCTGGTACCGGGCTGAATGTAAGATCACCATGTCTCGAGCCTCATCCGCTTGATCGAGTGAGTCTTCACGAACTTGCTTGTTCCTTTCCTCTTGGTAGGCTCTGAGCCTTGGGGACCCATATTCCAAGTCTGTGGGGAGGACAGCCTCGGCACCATAGACGAGAAAAAATGGGGTGAAACTCGTGGCTCTGCTTGGGGTTGTTCTAAGGCTCCAAATTACCGAGGGTAGCTCTGACACCCATTTTCCGCCGAACCTATTTAGTTTGTTGAATATTCTTGGCTTAAGGCCTTGTAGAATCATGCCGTTGGCACGTTCTACTTGGTCGTTTGTCTGTGGATGTGCTACGGCCGACCAATCCACGCGGATATGGTGGTTGTCACAGAATTCCAAGAATTTCTTGCCTGTAAACTGGGTGCCATTGTTAGTAATTATCGAATTGGGGACCCCGAACCTCTGCATTATATCTGTGAAGAATTGCACAACCTGTTCGGATCTGATGTTGCTGATTGGTCGAGCCTCGATCCATTTCGAGAACTTGTCGATGGCCACCAGCAGATGCGTAAAGCCCCCGGGTGCTACTCGCATTGGACCGACGAGGTCGAGCCCCCATACGGCGAATGGCCATGTGATAGGGACGGTTTGCAAGACGTGGGCCGGGAGGTGAGTTTTGCGTGCGTAGAATTGACACCCTTCGCAGGTGTGCATGATTTCGTTTGCGTCGGCAACAGCCATGGGCCAATAGAAGCCTTGGCAAAACGCGTTGCCCACGAGGGTACGGGGCGCCGCGTGGTGGCCGCACACGCCAGCGTGGATGTCTCGAATGAGCTCCCTTCCCTCCGAGATTGGAATGCCTCGCTGCAAAATTCCGGAGGGGCTGCGGTTGTACAATTCCCTATCGATGATGTGGAACGACTTGGCTTTTCTCGCGATGCGTCGGGCCTCGGTTCGATCCGAGGGTAGTTCCCCTCGGCTGATCCAGGCAAAGTATTGGTTGCGCCAATCGTGAGACGATGGGGCCTCGTCGATCTCCATAATTTCACCCTCGTCCGCCGAGGATATCTCCTGACTTGATGCTTCAGGTTCCTCTTTCGAAGGATCCTCATCCATGGGCTCGATATATGCAGCCCCCGAGGGTTCGGACCTCAAGGGAGCATCAGGAGCTCTGGGAGTTGGCTTGAGGTCGATGCTCGGCTCTGTTAGATCACGGGCAAATACGTTTGGAGGAACGGTGATTTGCCCTGACGCAATTTTTGCCAATTCATCGACCTCCTCGTTATATTTTCGTGCGATGTGGTTGAGCTTGAGGCCATGGAATTTGTCCTCAAGTCGGCGTACTGCATTGCAGTACGCTTGCATTTTTCATCGTGGCAGCTTGCCTCCTTCATAACCTGGTCAATGACCAGTTGCGAATCTCCCCGGACGTCGAGGCGTTTAACGCCCAACTCTATAGCTATGCGAAGGCCGGCTAGTAAGGCCTCGTATTCGGCCATGTTATTGGACGCCGGAAAGTGCAGGCGTACCACGTGCCTTATATGTTCTCCGATGGGTGAGACGAAGAGCAGGCCCGCGCCTGCACCGGTTTTCATCACCGACCCGTCAAAGTACATGATCCATCATTCGGCCTGGATCTGTGGTGGGGGCAGCTGTGTGTAGGTCCACTCTGCCACGAAATCAGCCAAGATTTGCGATTTAATTACCTTGCGGGGGGCATAAGTGAGGGCTTCGCCCATCAACTCCACAGACCACTTGGCTATTCTACCCGAGACATCCTGGTTGCGGAGTATCTCCCCCAAGGGGAAGGATGAGACCACGGTGACAGGATGAGCTTCAAAGTAGTGGCGTAATTTGTGCCGAGCTAGCACCACTGCGTAGAGCAGCTTCTGGATTTGTGGATATCGCATCTTGGTTTCGGTCAGTACCTCGCTGATGTAATATACCGGTCTTTGGACGGGAAGAGCGTGCCCTTCCTCGGTTCTTTCTATGATGATGACTCCGCTGACTACTTGAGTCATTGCGGCTACGTAGAGGTAGAGGCGCTCGCCCTCCTTAGGTGGCGTTAAGATTGGCGCTCGCGCGAGAGATGCTTTTAGCCCGTCAAGGGCTTTTTGAGCCTCGGGGGTCCAAGAAAAATGCTCGCTCTTTTTTAGGAGTCGGTACAGGGGTAAACCTTTCTCGCCGAGACGCGAGATGAACCGGCTTAGGGCTGCTAAGCATCCCAATACCCTTTGTACCCGCTTTAGGTCTCGGATCGGTCCCATCTGTTCGAGGGTCGAGACTTTTTCAGGGTTGGGCTCAATGTCTCGCTGAGAGACTATGAAACCCAAGAGCATACCTCGAGGTACCCCAAAAACGCATTTTTCTGGATTTAGCTTTACCCCGTTGGCCCGGAGACAATCAAACGCAATGCACAAATCGTTTACCAGGACGTTCGCCTTCCTGGATTTTACTACAATATCGTCAACGTATGCTTCTACGGTTCGCCCGATATGATCTCCGAAAACACAAATCATACACCGCTGGTATGTAGCTCCGGCATTTTGAAGGCCAAACGGCATCGTGACATAACAGAAGATGTCAAAAGGCGTGATAAAGGAGGTTGCCAGTTGGTCAGAAACTTTCATCTTAATTTGGTGGAAACCAGAATAAGCATCAAGGAAACACAACAGCTCGCATCCTGCGATTGAATCTACGATCTAATCGATACGTGGTAAAGGAAAAGGGACTTTTGGACATGCTTTATTTAAACAGGTATAATCTATGCACATCCTCCACTTCCCATTCTTTTTCTTAACTTAAACAGGATTGGCAAGCCAGTTAGGGTGAAATACCTCCTTGATGAATCCAGCCTCGAGGAGCTTGCGCAGCTCCTCACCAATGGCCCTGCGCTTGTGCTCGTTGAAGCGTCGCAGGTGTTGAACCACCGGTTTGGAGTGGGGCAGGATGTCAAGGGAGTGCTCAGCGACCTCCATCGGTATGCCTGGCATATCTGAGGG
Organism: Echinochloa phyllopogon; assembly: GCA_033239725.1. Lineage (NCBI taxonomy): Eukaryota > Viridiplantae > Streptophyta > Magnoliopsida > Poales > Poaceae > Echinochloa > Echinochloa phyllopogon. Next base: position 28,500,902 of record BTCW01000014.1, on the reverse strand, counting down.
GCTCCACGCGAAGATGTTGGCGTTGGCGCGGAGAAAGTCGACGAGCACCACCTCCTATTTGTTGTCGAGGGTCGAGCTGATCTGCACCGTCTTGTCGCTGGGCATACTTGGGTCGAGGGGCACAGCCTTGGTGTGCTCTACGGGCTCAAAACTGCCTGCATGCTTCGAAGTGGAGGGGATGGTTTCGTTCGCCATCTTCTCCAGGTCTGCGATGAGAGCCTCATCCTCGGCAAGCGCGTCAGCGCTGTCGACGCATTCCACGTCGCATATATAGGCATGTTCGAACGATGGGGCCACGGTGATGACGCCGTTTGGTCCCGGCATATTCAACTTGAGGTACGTGTAGTTTGGGATTGCCATAAACTTGGCATAGCATGGGCGGCCGAGGATGGCGTGGTACGCACCTCAAAATTCCACCACTTCGAAGGTCAGGGTTTCCCTGCGGAAGTTGTTGGGGGTACCAAAGCAAACTGGCAGATCGATCTGCCCGAGGGGCTGAACTCGCTTTCCCGACGCAACGCCATGGAACGACGCCTTGTTGGGGCGCAGCGTGTCACTCCTGATGCCCATGAGCTCCAAGGATGAAGCGTACATGATGTTGAGGCTGCTGCCTCCATCCATGAGTACCTTGGAGAACCGGGTATTGCCGATGATAGGATCAACGACAAGCGGGTACTGCCCTGGATTCAGGATGTAGTTGGGGTGATCCTCTCGACTGAAGGAGATGGTCTCCTCTGACCAGTCGAGGTACGACGGCCCCGCCTTGTGTATGGAGAATACCTCTCGGCACTCGCGCTTGCGCTGCCGAGGGGTCATGTTCGCGGTTGGCCCACCGAAAATGAAGAAGATGTTCTCCACCTCTGGGAAGCCTTGGCCACTCCCGTCGCCGTGTCCTTTTTTCCCCCTTCGTCCTTCGAAGCGGCGCGGTTGAAGTATTTCTTTAGCATTCCGCACTGCTCGAGGGTGTGAGTTACGACGACCTTGTGATAAGGGCAATGTTTCTTGAGCATGTCATCGAAGATGCCGCCTCCTCGAGGAGGACCTCGAGGAGCTTTGGGCGCAGCAGGATCGACTGCGAGGATTTCATCAGTTTCCTCGGTACGCTCTTGTCGGCGTGAGGCTTTTTGGGGCTTTTTCCCCTTCTTGCCTTGCCTTTGTTTCTTGGCGGATCCTTTGGACTTGCTGCCCTCCGCGGGCGTTTCGTCCGTCCGCTTCCCCCTTCTACCATCAAAGATGGCTCCAACCGCCTCCTCGCCGGAGGCAAAATTGGTGGCGACATCGAACAGTTCGTTTACACTGGTAGGAGGACTGCGTCCTAGCTCGCGCACCAAGTCCCGGCAGGTTGTGCCCTCGAGGAAAGCGTGGATGACTTCAGAGTCACCCACACTCGGGAGCTCGGTGCAACGCTTGGAGAAGCGGCGGATGAAATGACGAAGGGACTCATTGGATGTTTGGCGACACACTCAAAGGTCCCATGAGTTTCCAGGGCGTAGGTAGGTGCCCTAAAAATTACCCACGAACGTCTTTACGAGGTCGTTCCAGTCGTGAATCTGGTTCGGGGGTAGGTGCTCCAGCCATGTCCGCGCAGAATCCGCCAAATGAAGCGGCAAGTTGCGGATGATCATGGCGTCGTCAGTCGCGCCACCCAATAGACAGGCGAGGCGATAGTCGTTGAGCCACACCCTTGGGTCCATCTCCCCCGAGTACTTGGTGATCGGCTGCCTGAATCGTGCGGGAATCGGGGCGACACGAATCTCCCGGCCAAATACCTGGGTTCCCGGGGGTTCTGGCCTTGGGCTCTTGTCTTCGTCGCTGTCGTAGCGGCCTCCACGGCGGGGGTGGAAACCGCGAGATGTGCCATCCCGTCTCTTTCTGTTGAGGGTGTTGCGAGCGTCGTTGTCGCTGGCGTCACCACGTGTGTCAAGGATTCGCTCCTTGAGAGGCTTCCTCCCGATGCGTTCGTGCACCGAAGGTGCCTTTCCCTTATTCGAGGGTGGGGGTGGCATTGGATTGTCCCTTCACAGGGTTTGTGTTGATGCTTCATGCTCCTGCGTTGCTCCACTAGTTTTTGGGTCGACGGAACTGCGGATGCGAGAGGCCGAGCTTTCGGCTTGCTGCACGGCCGCTTGCTCGATTAGGAGCTGCGCCTCTTGGCGCAGGTTTCGGCCTTCTGGTGTTGATGGCTCGGGCATGGCTCGGATCAGAGTCGTCGCGGCGATAAGCTTTTGGCTTGCCCTGGCTAACGCGAGTGGGTCGTCCACATCGTCATCAGCCACGATGCGGGCTCGTGCTATGCGCCCGGCTTCCCTGGCACGCACACCGCGCATAGGACGATTGCCCTCAAGCGTTGCCCGGAGCTCTCAGACCTGTCGACGTTCTTCTTGAAGCTTGGCTTCAAGTTCGCGGACTTGGGCCAGTTGTGCTTCTGCAAGTGCTACGTTGTTATGCGCCTGCTCGTGATCCCTTACGTGCGCTGGCTCTCCTGCCCCGTCATCTCCACCATCCTTTCTCGGAAGGACGACGAAGCATTCCCTAACAGGATTGTAATCCCCCTCTCTAGGGTCATCGAAGCAGGTTAGGCAATAATCTGCCGCAACCTGGAATGATAAGAAGGCCTCTCGATCGCAAAGCCCTGAGTAATCCCATTCGGGGATCCTCCGGCTGCTCTCGGATGCCTCGGTGCCAGAATCGGGGTAGTCGTCGTCTAGCGACGTTGCTATGAGGTTGCGAATTGAGATCAGGCAATGCCCCGACAAATCCTCATATGCCGTCATGTCCGTGTCAACTGATGAAGAGTTGGTCATGGTTGTGGTGCGCGCCTCACCGGGGTTTCGCCACGGGTCGGCCATGCTATCCCCGGCTGGGTGTGCCATGGTGGCGGTGTTTTTTGTGCTTGTCATGCCAGACTCAACCCGTTCGGGGGAGCCGGCGCGGGCCGTTCCGCGTTGCTCTGCGCGCGTTCGCCGCGCGCGTTGCAGCGAACTCCTTTTGCGTCATGGTGATGGTGTCGGGAGTGGCCGTGGCATGCTCATGTGTGCATCCCTTGTCAGGAGCTGCAAGTCATAGCCATCGCCAGTCGCCCTGATGTCAAGACTCCCGAACAAGATTTCGAATCCGACAGGGAGTTGTCCTGATGCTGGCATCGAAAAAAGGTTGTCGCGTACGACTCGGGTTGCCATCAAGGGAGATGGTGGATGAAACAATCGATCACAGCGTGAGTCCCCCTACCTGGCGCGCTGTTGGAACTCCTTACGGCCTACAGATAAATCCGCAAACGACCCTTTTGAAGCAGAGTCCAAGAAAGTTGCGGCTACGGGACAGAGGCCAAGGCTGAAGTGTTGTAAAACAACAGGTTCTGGTAGGCTTAGGTCTGGTCCGGATGCCAAGATTTGCTTGAAACGAGCCCAAGCAGCTCCTAACAACTTTCCCTCTAATTGCTTAAAGGTAAGAACTTCGATTCGGAGGCTGGCTACCTTGGAAATTGGGAAGAAATTTAGGCAGAATTTCTCTCTGAGAGTTTCCCAACTCCCTTCCATAGTACGGACAGCCAGAGAGTATCATTTCTTCACTCCTCCCATTAATGAGAACGGGAATAGCTTCCATTTGAGTGTCTCTTGTGTTATGCCCGCAATGGTCAGGCACGAGCAGAGTTGCTCAAACTCGCGCAAATGCGCGTATGGACTCTCGGCCTTCGTTCCTGAGAACGATTGCTCATGAACCATGGCTATGAAGCCGGGACGTAGCTCATAGCCGGGTGTGGATATGGGATGTGATGATGGTGGTGGCTCCAAACAAGCGCCCTTTGGAGCCGAGTGTTGGCGTAAGGTAAGAGTGGGATCCATATGGATGGATGATGGTGGGGTACACGGACAACTTGGGTTCGGAATCAGAACAGCTACCGTTCCCCGGCAACGGCGCCAGAAAGCTTGTTGGCACTCCTTACGGCCTACAGATAAATCCGCAAGCGGACGTATACCGATGTAGCTTTCACCCGGGAGTATTCCAAGGTATCGATTTCCATGGGGAACGAGAAGTGTACTAATCCTAAACTAAGTTGTCCTAGGTAGATGGAGTGGATGAATGAAATGGATGAGGTGGATGACGACAACAAGGAGAGAAGAGAAGAGGTAGGAGGGTAGAGAGGGTACAGGTCTGGTAAGGGTATTCTACCGATTGACTGAGCAGAGCAGAAGATACAGATAGATACTTGCTTCGGGACTACAGAGCCTCCGACACACAGAAAGGGATGAGAAGGGGTGCCGGTTACCCTGAACCTTGGGTCCTAGGACACCGGAACTAACGTGATGGACTACGAAGACCGAAAGGGCTGTCACCACCTTACGGCTACCACCTCCGTTGCGACGGGCAGAAACTAAGGTTACTGGCAAGTCTAGGAACCACTCCTACACTAGTCAATAACTACTTATCTCTTATAGCAAGATAAGCACCCAAGCTAAGCAACCAGTATACAGTTATACCAATCAACTAAGCATTGAACGAAGAATGTGACAAGTATATAAATGTAAGAACTGAATGCTCAATTAATCAGAGAGAGATACAAGAGTTACCAGACACGACCCGGATGTTACTCGAAGTGAAGCCGCATCCGTAGAGGTACAGCGGGAAGAGGGGCCGACACTTCGGCTCCTCTCCGGGACGCTCACCTCTCCTCTCTCCCTATCTCTACTGATACAAGTGGAGAACTAACAGTGCTTCGCCTGCACTCTACTCTTGTGTTGTGTGTTTTGCAGGTGAAGGAGGGCCTCTATTTATAGTGCCCAGGGTCGGTTTGAAGAGCAGTGGCAGCCACGCAACCCTGGAACGGTAGGAGGTCGGTTCGGGCGAAAATCCCGGTTCGGCCGAACTATAGGATTCAGCCGAACCGGTGGATGCACCGACCAAGGCCCCTACGGCCTGGATTTGCCCCTGGGAGGCGGTTTCCAGGGTCGGTTGCATGGGACATGCCTTGGGCTGGTTCGGCCGAACCAATCCGTTTGGCCGAACTGGGTTTTCGGCCCAGCAGCGCTCCCTTGCACCGCCTCTCCCTCCTGGACCCTCTGGGCTGCCTTATCTTGGTGTTCTTCGTGCTCTTTTGGCCCAGAGGCGATGTGGCGGTGGTCCACATGTCATGTCCGGTCGCTGCTCAGTTGTCGGTGATGTGTACGGCCTCCCGATCGTGCTCCGCGTCGGGTATGGCTAAGGGGGGTAACCGGCTGAATTGTGTCGTTCGGCCGAATAGGTCATTTCCGACCCCTATAGCACGTGTTTCTCCATTTTGTATCTGCACAGAGGACAATCACCAAAACTTGTGGAAATAGTCAGTGATAAGCCCTATAGCTATGGTGCGTGTCTCCATTGTGTCTGTTTTATACTTGGTTGGAGGTCGGAAATCGGTCTGTAACGACCGCCAACAAGCTCCCCCAAGCTTTGTTGTTTGCTCGTCCTCGAGCAAAGATAAAAACTTAGGCTCGGTGGATCAGGAGTTGCTACAATGTCATTTCTGTTGCAGGTAACTTTATAAACAACTAGTACTCAAATTTTTACTTGAATTACTAGCAAGGTATAATTCACCATTTTACCTATGGGGCTTATAGCAATCTCCTTATCTTGGGTGGTTGAAAGAATGAACAGTTTAACTTAGTTTTATTCCACCCTACTCTTTTCAGGATCCTATCTCAGAGTTTTTACCCTTTTGTGAAAAGATAAATTGTTCCTCATTGGCTCACTCAATCGCTCAAGTGTATTTGAATACTCACCAAAGGCTTTGCCTTCTTTTCATCCTAACATCTAATTTGGCTTTTGTGTGGCTCGGGGACAAAGGATGAAGGCATACAAGCATCTTATATTTTGCTAAGTCAAAGACCGGACCTTAGGAGAATCAAATCACACTCTTAGATCGAGAAGTGCAAGTGTGTGGAATATGCAGAGTGGAATATGAGTGGAATTTGGTGGAACTTCATGGAATGATTCTTCCTCTCCTTTATTTTTCGAGAGCATGGGCTATCTCTTTTTTTTTGCCATGCCTCTTTGGCATGCTTTTCTTTTTCTCATATTTTTGCCATGCCACTTGGCATGCTTTTCTTTTTTTTTTCTTTTTGCATAGCTCATGCCTCTACTTCAAAGATATTTGGAGAGGGAATAAAAGAACATGAAGTTTATTTTTGTGGGATGGATGATGGCATGGTTTTGTAACTCCCAGTGTAGGAATTGCAAGTGAGAGGTGGAGTGTATGTGAATCTCGATCTTGAGAGCATGAAAGATTCCTCACAAAAGTCACAACAATTTGACAAAGCTCACTAAGATGACAAGCAACATATGGTAGAAAGTTTAGAACTAATCCTATCATATGGCTCTGGTAGGTATTATGACCAATGAGGAACTTTGTTTTAATTTTGAAAGCATAAACAACTGAGATTTTCACCATACTAAGAGCAGAAATAAAATTCAACCAAAGTCTCACTATATCAATTCCCACAACAACCTAGACTTGGAATAAGGCATATGCTCCCACAAGGTTTTTAGGTTCATTTCTACTTATGCCAAATAACTCAAGCATAGTCAAGCAACTAGTTGCAACAAAGTACTAGCAAAATTAATGACAGAGCAACTATTCATCATTTCCAAAGTGAGAGGCATATGTTTCATTCCATGCATGGTTGGGAGTTTATTCAAAGGAAGTATTTTCAATTGAATGACCAAAGTGCTGAGTAATTCGGATCATACCTGATGGGGGTCCTCCCCCAAGCTTGGACTCTTCACTGGTAGGGATTCAACCTTGAAAGGTACTGAGTTAGCTGGTCGGCCTACTCGTCCTCATCCTGCTCCTCCACTGTGTCATGCCTGTACTCATGTATCTTTCTGTTAAACAGGGCAATCTCCGGTTGGCTCAAATGCACCAACCGGAGCGACAATTTTATTCTTTTTGCATTCAACTCTAATTTTATTTATTCATCAAGCTAAGGTTGGAAACAAAATGTGTTGGAAGGGAAATAATTAGAGCACCTCCTAAACAATGATTTGAGCAAAGGGAAATTGAATTGGAAAATAAATTGAAACTAATGGTGCTCTACAGGATACAACCACATGGCATCTACTCTATAGATGGACCGTGAAGGTCTAGATGTTACGTGGCTTTGGCGAGCCTCTTAAATTTTGCTATGGGTGCTTGGCAGAGGACATTGATCTTGTCATCCTTGTCCATCTACCAAGGCTCGCCTTCGATGACCTTCTCACCGAGATTGTTAAATTTCTGGTGTGTTTGCACCAGATCTCTAATCAGGCTCTTCATCCATGGGCTCCTCTTCTTCCTCCTCCTCGGGATGTTCAATCAGAAGGCTTTAGGGGTTTTGACAGTTTTGCTCGTGATACTATTGGAGAGGGAACCCCTGGGTGAGGAAAGGTCTTTGGATAAGGATTGGGTGGTCATGGCGGCTGGAAAATGTGAACACTTGGTCGTGTTCGGGAAAGTGATGGAGGATGGTTTCTGACTTGAGATCGACAAGCAGCTTTCCCAACATTTCCTAGCGACTTCGAGACAAGATGGGATAGAGATAGGATCAAGGGTCAAAAAGGACGCTCAAGGGGCAACCGAGGGGTCCTTCGGTCGAACCAACATGGTTTGGCCGAATTGTCCTAATTTGCCCAAACTAGAGTGGTCTAGTTTGCCCAAAGTGCTTCAGTGAGTCTATCTCTCTAGTGCCTACCCATCTCATTGACGGTCTTTACAGAGTGTTCTTGATCTTCATGCTGGATGTTCAGCTTGACCACTAGCTTGGGGGTGTTAAGGTGTGGCTATAAAATGTGGCTCCCCCAAGCTTAGATATTTTCGGGAGTCAATGAGATGGGAGCCCCTATGACTAGCCTAGGGACGCCAAAGCGAGGAAAGATGTTTTCATGGGTCATTTGCTCAGCGTGCCTAGTGGCTGCGGATCGATAGGGCTTGGCTTCTACCCAGTTAGAGATGATATCTACGGCTAGCAGAATAAACTCGTAGTTCTCTGAGTTAGGGAAAGGACCCATGGGGTCTATTCCCCTTACATCAAAGATTTCTACTGAATATTACTGGTGAGTGGCTTCGCGTCTCTTTCCCGTGTTTCTAGCAGTGTGGGCATCTCTTGCTAAGTTTCTTAGCTTCTCCATATTGCCAGACCTTTATTCTGAACACTCCATAATGTCCTTCAGAAGGTGCTCCATGATATCTCTCCCAGGTTTTATGTGCCTCAGGTGTAGACATGCATCGTCTGAGTCCATTTTGTATCCAGAAGAGATACGGGTTGTCCCATAGGTGATGTCTGCTCTCATAAACCAATCTTTTCCTATTTTCACCTGATGGGACGTACCCTAACACCATGAAGTCAACTATGGTGGCGTACCACGGCTCTAGTGTTGTGGCTTTGAGGAGCGTATCACCCCGTAAGAAAATCGCTGATGGAAAGATCAAACGGGACTTATACCCGAGACAGACCCAACGAATGAGTCTTGGGTTCGCATCCTTTTTGGCCAAGAAATACTTCAGAGCAGTATGGTCGGAATAGACTATGACCTTTGCCCTAACTTGGTAGGACCGGAATTTGTCTATAACAAACATAGTTGCTAAGCGTTCCTTTTCATTGGTTGCGTAGTTGAGCTGGGGCCAGTGAGCATAATGCTTCTTATCCTTGGTTTGGCACACAACAGCTCCAACAGCATAATTGCTCGCATCACACATGATTTCTAATGGGATGCTCTAGTCGCGATACCGGATGATGGGAGCAGAATTGAGTGCTTTCTTAGGGTGTGAAAGGAAGCATAGCACTCTTGATTAGAGACGAGAGGGGTTTCCTTGGCCAAGAGATTGGCCAACGACCGGGCTATTTGAGAGAAATTTTCGATGAGACACCTATAAAGCCCGGTGTGGACAAGGAACTACGAATCCCCTTTACTCGTGGGAGGTGTACGCATAGGGTCATATTTGGGAGTATGACATGAGAAGATGATGGCTCTAGGCTTTGAATCTAGTCTTTCCCCGATCAAAGACGAATCTTCGTGACAATTGTCTTACGACCCCAAGGTAAGATAAGATAGGGATATGATGTGTATGAAGGTTAGGCGTAATCCCTTTGAAATCTTGGATCGAGTGTCCTAAGACTGATCGATCCTCCTCCAGGACAGTGAAAGTCGGTTGGGTTCCAGGGGGTTTGTCACTGATGGTCACTGGAGTTTGTCCGTCCTTAAAGAGGGAAGCACACTTCAATCCAGAGGGAAGAGGCTTAGGTTCGACTGGAGGATGAATCTCTTCTTCCTCCATAAGGAATTGGACATCTTCTTCTAGGAAATGTTGCTCTAAGTCTATCAAGGATGTTGACATGACCTCCTCTATTGGATCAGGATCGGGGTCTGTCTCTATTGGGGTACTCAAGGAATAGGAATAAGAGACTGGGACAAATTCTTTTCCGATCCTAAGCTCTAGCTGGTTTATTGGTGAATTTTCTAGGATTTTCATGATTGGCCTACCAATAAAGATGGACTGAGTGGAATTTTCAGGTAAGTCAAAGATATGAAAATCCAAGAAAAGTTCAGGGTCATTAATCTTAACGGGTATGACCCGCAAGATCCCTAAACAGTTGGGGATCCTTCCCGATGTGAACCTTAGATGTTTCTGAGACGATGACCATGGTTCATCGGGGAGTTGAGCTCGCACCAAAGAGCTAGAGATTATGTTGATTCCGAGGCTCGGGTCATACCCGATTTCTTTGTCCATGCCCATTACTTCACAAAAGATTGTTCGGATTCTCTTGGGCATTTTAATGACCTCGGTCGAGGCTTCTGCCTCGTCTAGCCATTCCCGACTTTTGATGGCAGAGAGACGGCCTAAGTACTCTCTTTGATATTCTAGTGCTTCCTTGTCGGGTGGTGGATCCTTTTGCTCTACACATTGTCCCCGTGGGAAACGTATGGCGCAGTCGATGTCATCGAATAGACCATCATCAAAATCGTAGGGAGTGGTGTAGAGTGGAGGATAGTAGTCCAGGCTAGAGTAAGGTTGTGGTTCGAATTGAGCATCGGGTTCTGATGGAATGGAAGGGCTGATAGATTTGGATTGTTGGTGTACAGGCTCTTCAGGTTTAGGCTGCTTCTCTTCTTCATCAGGGAGTTCGTCATAGACTCCAGTGTAGGGAGTGTCGTCCAGGATGCGCTCCAGGACTATCCTCGCTTCACTAGGAGTCAAATGAAAAAATGACCCTTTTGAAGCAGAGTCCAAGAAAGTTGCGGCTACGGGACAGAGGCCAAGGCTGAAGTGTTGTAAAACAACAGGTTCTGGTAGGCTTAGGTCTGGTCCGGATGCCAAGATTTGCTTGAAACGAGCCCAAGCAGCTCCTAACGACTTTCCCTCTAATTGCTTAAAGGTAAGAACTTCGATTCGGAGGCTGGCTACCTTGGAAATTGGGAAGAAATTTAGGCAGAATTTCTCTCTGAGAGTTTCCCAACTCCCTTCCATAGTACCGACAGCCAGAGAGTACCATTTCTTCGCTCCTCCCGTTAATGAGAACGGGAATAGCTTCCATTTGAGTGTCTCTTGTGTCATGCCCGCAATGGTCAGGCACGAGCAGAGTTGCTCAAACTCGCGCAAATGCGCGTATGGACTCTCGGCCTTCGTTCCTGAGAACGATTGCTCACGAACCATGGCTATGAAGCCGGGACGTAGCTCATAGCCGGGTGTGGATATGGGATGTGATGATGGTGGTGGCTCCAAACAAGCGCCCTTTGGAGCCGAGTGTTGGCGTAAGGTAAGAGTGGGATCCATATGGATGGATGATGGTGGGGTACACGGACAACTTGGGTTCGGAATCAGAACAACTACCGTTCCCTGGCAACGGTGCCAGAAAGCTTGTTGGCAGTCCTTACGGCCTACAGATAAATCCGCAAGCGGACGGATACCGATGTAGCTTTCACCCGGGAGTATTCCAAGTTATCGATTTCCACGGGGAACGAGAAGTGTACTAATCCTAAACTAAGTTGTCCTAGGTAGATGGAGTGGATGAATGAAATGGATGAGGTGGATGACGAGAACAAGGAGAGAAGAGAAGAGGTAGGAGGGTAGAGAGGGTACAGGTCTGGTAAGGGTATTCTACCGATTGACTGAGCAGAGCAGAAGATACAGATAGATACTTGCTTCGGGACTACAGAGCCTCCGACACACAGAAAGGGATGAGAAGGGGTGCCGGTTACCCTGAACCTTGGGTCCTAGGACACCGGAACTAACGTGATGGACTACGAAGACCGAAAGGGCTGTCACCACCTTACGGCTACCACCTCCGTTGCGACGGGCAGAAACTAAGGTTACTGGCAAGTCTAGGAACCACTCCTACACTAGTCAATAACTACTTATCTCCTAAAGCAAGATAAGCACCCAAGCTAAGCAACCAGTATATAGTTATTCCAATCAACTAAGCATTGAACGAAGAACGAGACAAGTATATAAATGTAAGAACTGAATGCTCAATTAATCAGAGAGAGATACAAGAGTTACCAGACACGACCCGGATGTTACTCGAAGTGAAGCCGCATCCGTAGAGGTACAGCGGGAAGAGGGGCCGACACTTCGGCTCCTCTCCGGGACGCTCACCTCTCCTCTCTCCCTATCTCTACTGATACAAGTGGAGAACTAACAGTGCTTCGCCTGCACTCTACTCTTGTGTTGTGTGTTTTGCAGGTGAAGGAGGGCCTCTATTTATAGTGCCCAGGGTCGGTTTGAAGAGCAGTGGCAGCCACGCAACCCTGGAACGGGTAGGAGGTCGGTTTGGGCGAAAATCCCGGTTCGGCCGAACTGTAGGATTCAGCCGAACCGGTGGATGCACCGACCAAGGCCCTTACGGCCTGGATTTGCCCCTGGGAGGCGGTTTCCAGGGTCGGTTGCATGGGGACATGCCTTGGGCTGGTTCGGCCGAACCAATCCGTTCGGCCGAACTGGGTTTTCGGCCCAGCAGCGCTCCCTTGCACCGCCTCTCCCTCCTGGACCCTCTGGGCTGCCTTATCTTGGTGTTCTTCGTGCTCTTTTGGCCCAGAGGCGACGTGGCGGTGGTCCACATGTCATGTCCAGTCGCTGCTCAGTTGTCGGTGATGTGTACGGCCTCCCGATCGTGCTCCGCGTCGGGTATGGCTAAGGGGGGTAACCGGCTGAATTGTGTCGTTCGGCCGAATAGGTCATTTCCGACCCCTATAGCACGTGTTTCTCCATTTTGTATCTGCACAGAGGACAATCACCAAAACTTGTGGAAATAGTCAGTGATAAGCCCTATAGCTATGGTGCGTGTCTCCATTGTGTCTGTTTTATACTTGGTTGGAGGTCGGAAATCGGTCTGTAACGACCGCCAACACGCGCTACTTTCGGTGTTTAGAAATCGTGGTCCCGACACCAACCAGAAATGCGTTGTGTTCCCTCCCCTGATGGTTGATGCAGAAGATAAAACAGGACACGGGTTTATCCTGGTTCTGGTCGTAGGACCGTACTTCCAGCAAGGTGGTACGTGCGATGTATTATTCTGCACCGGACTGCAAGTAGTAGGGGTACAAGCAGGTTGGGAGAGGATGCTAGACCTCCAAGTCCCAGATGATTGAGGCGGAGTGCCAATATCGTGGTTTTTCTGAGTGTGTGCGAATTCTCAATCTCTTTTTCGTGTCCCTCTTGCTCGATCACCCTATCCTTTTATAGGCCAAGAGGAGGGGTTACAGGTGTGTATTGCTGCAGAGGCATAGTTGCCGCACAGTAGTAGGAATGGCGCTGGACGTGCTTCTTTGTCCTTGTCTGCTGTTGTGTGATATTGCGATTCCTGTGGTCGATTCTTGTACTGGTGATGACGCCGATGAGTGGTTTTGAGGATCCGAGTTGTCCTTTGTGCGCTAATGGCTCGCCCGTACACTATTTCGAGGGTCTCCCACGCCTGTGCACAACCCATTCTGTGGGAAATCGCTGTGGGAGTCGGTAGCATAGGGAGTTGAAAAGACCCGGCCCTGTTCGCACAGTGGCGACATGTGCGCACTGCGCCAGGGATGGTCGCATAGCGCTCAGAATGGCCCGCCATGCCTCCGCCGTCCTGTCTTCTTCTCCTGCTGTGTGCTCGAGGGTTTCTCCGTCCGACGGAGGTCTTCGGGTCGTCAGAGTTGGCAGCACAGGAGCTCGGAGTGACGCGCTCTGTTCGCACAGCGCCGGCCTGGCCGCACAGAGCCTCGGTTGGCAGCATAGTGATGGGAGTTGGCGGATGCGACGGGGGGTCGTGGCTGTTAGGGCGGTATGGTGAGAGATTTGACTTTTGACTTTGGACGCACGGTGGCGGTGAACGCCATTAATTGTCCGTCGGGGCGAGGGTCTCGACCGAGGCGGAGCTCTCCCGATTCCGTGGGTTGCTTGAGGCTCGATCCCTAGGCCTCGACCGAGACGGAGTTCTCCGATTCGCTTGAGGGGTCGGTTCCCTCGAGCGAAGCGGAGATTATGGTTCGCGTCGAGGCACTCCACGGGGCGCCTTGGCTAGGCTTTCGTTCGTTGCTGGGCCGTGGGTCTTAACTTCCGTTTCTCTTTTTCTGGTTAAGCGCATGAGTTTAATGTTTCACAAGGGTGGTTATCCCATAGGTTTAGGTACCCCTAATGATCGCCCCCAACACCACGGGACCATGAGTCCATCCAGCGGTGGGTTTGAAGAGGAAAAAAAACTGGCTGGAGAGGAAGTATCAAATTATTTTCCACCGCCCACGAGCCACAACTCACAGCAGTATATAACACTGTATTTTGTAGGTGGTCCCCTGCTGGTTTGCTCCCGCACCACGCCATGGCAGGCGCGGCGCCGCCCGTGCTGCGCATGTCGCACACGCAATTCATCGAGCACCTCCGCCTCGCGGCCGCATCCGCCCGCGTCCCGCGCACTGGCGAGGCCCTCCATGGCTGGGCGCTCAAATGCGGCGCCTCCTCCCACGCGCCCATCTCCAACTCCCTAATCACCTTTTACTGCTCCCTCCCGCGGCCGCTCCTCGCGACCGCCTTCGCCGTCTTCCGGGATATCCCCGCTGCCGCGCGTGACGTCGCCTCGTGGAACTCCCTCCTCAACCCGCTCTCCCGCCACCGCCCCCTTGCCGCTCTCTCCCACTTCCGCCTGATGCTCTCCTCCTACAATCGCGCCATCCCCCCGTCGCCGCACTCTTTTGCCGCCGCATTCACCGCCGCCGCCCGCGCGCCCTCCGCGTCAGCCGGCGCCGCAGCCCACGCGCTCGCGTGCAAGCTTCCCTCCTTTGATAATGTGTTTGTCTCCACTGCTCTGCTCAACATGTACTGCAAACTGGGTATTATTTCCGATGCCCGCAGGATGTTTGACGAAATGCCACGTCGTAATGCAGTGTCTTGGACTGCCATGGTGTCTGGGTATGCTGTGGGGAAGTGCTCTGAGGAGGCGTTTGAGATCTTCCGGTTGATGCTTCAGGAGTGCCCCTCCGAGAAAAATGAATTTGTCACTACGGCTGTTCTTAGTGCAGTTAGTGTGCCATCAGGTTTGGTTATGGGGGTGCAGGCGCATGGGTTGGTTCTGAAGGATGGGTTGGTGGGATTTGTGTCTGTGGAGAATTCACTTGTCACATTGTATGCTAAGGCTGAGTATATGGAAGCAGCTCTGCAGGTGTTTGGGTCATCGAAGGAGAGGAACTCAATAACATGGTCAGCGATGATCACCGGGTATGCTCAGAATGGGGAGGCAGATAGTGCAGCTAGGATGTTCTTACAGATGCATGCTGCAGGATTCTTACCAACAGAATTCACCTTTGTTGGGGTACTGAATGCATGCAGTGACATGGGAGCGTTGGCTTTTGGGAAGCAGGCACATAGTTTGATGGTGAAGCTTGGGTTTGAGATGCAAGTTTATGTAAAGAGCGCACTGGTGGACATGTATGCCAAGTGTGGTTGTATTGGTGATGCAAAGGGCGGATTTCAGCAGTTGTATGATGTTGATGATGTTGTCCTTTGGACTGCGATGATTGCTGGGCATGTGCAGAATGGGGAACTTGAGGAAGCCTTGGTGTTGTATGCCAGGATGGACAAAGAGGGCATCATGCCCAGTAATTGGACTATTACTAGTGTTCTTAGAGCATGTGCATGCCTTGCCGCACTGGAACCAGGGAAGCAACTGCATGCGCAAATCGTTAAGTATGGGTTTGGTTTGGGGGGTTCTGTTGGAAGTGCTCTATCTACAATGTATTCAAAGTGTGGGAACCTTGAAGACGGCATGTCCGTCTTCAGAAGCATGCCTGATAGGGATGTTATTGCATGGAACTCAATCATTTCTGGTTTTTCACATAATGGATGTGGCAATGGTGCACTCGACCTGTTTGAGGAGATGAATCTAGAGGGCACTGCACCTGATCATATAACATTCATTAATGTATTATGTGCTTGTAGCCACATGGGCTTAGTTGACAGAGGCTGGTTTTATTTTAGGGCAATGACCAAAGACTATGGTTTAATTCCTAGGCTTGATCATTATGCTTGCATGGTTGATATTCTTAGCCGAGCAGGGCAGTTAAAAGAAGCAAAGGACTTCATAGAGTCAATAACTATTGACCATGGAACATGCCTATGGCGTATAGTCCTAGGAGCATGTCGCGGTTTACGGGATTTTGATGTTGGAGCATATGCAGGTGAAAAACTGATGGAGTTAGGTAGTGAGGACTCCTCTGCTTATATATTGTTGTCAAACATCTATGCTGCCCAGAGGAAGTGGAATGATGTTGAGCGGGTGAGGCATTTGATGAGATTCCGAGGAGTTAATAAGGATCTAGGGTGTAGCTGGCTTGAGCTTAACAGCCGAGTTCATGTGTTCGCTGTTGGGGAACAACAACACCCTGAAGCGGCAAATATAAATGTGGAATTGCTAAGGCTAGCTAAGCACATGAAGGATGAAGGCTATTGCGAAACTTGTAAATTCCGATTTGTTGAAGCAATGGATGCACTTGGAGAATCTCATGAAGAAGATCAACTGGAATTGATATCAGCAGCTTATAGCTGAGTTCCCAAGAGATAAGAAAGGTCGGTACTTTGATTATTTCAGTTAGAAGCAGTAATAAGAAGGAAAACAAAAAAAATGTTTTTTAGTACCTGCACTTGAAGATTTATGCATAAATGCATAATGCAATTATTTTTCTGTGGATCACTAAGTACTTGTAGCACTTATAAGTCATCTTTTTTCGAAAACGCAGGAGAGCTGCGCTTCTTTGTATTAGAGAGAGAAATGGTCCCCATACAACTCCCCTCCCTCATACGGGGCCAATACGAGGGATAGGTTTACCCAACACAAACTCTAGCCTAAGAAACACAAAGAACAAGACCAAAAAACCTTGAACTAGTAGCCTAGAGTGCGCCCATTAAACCCAGGCCTTGCAGCTTTTTAGCACCGGCCAGGCACCACAGGCTGTGTTCTTCCTTGAGATCTCTCATGATGGAGTCGACCAAGGGGGCGACTCCTTCAAACACACAGGCATTCCTGTGTTTCCAAATCACCCAAGCTCCCAAAATTATTATGGAATTTACTCCTCTCTGTTGTTCCTTTTTCACCTTCTTCAACAATGTGCGCCACCATTCAGCAAAGCTGCGTTCTCGACTTCTCGCTGCCTGGGAATGCAATCACCAAGGTTCAGTGGTGCTAGAAGATTGAACCAGACCTGTCTTACCACCACACATGATACTAGTAGATGTTGCACTGTCTCATCTTGCTGATCGCATAAAGGGCACTGGTCTGGGTGAGGTAGCCCTCTCTTTTCTAGTCTATCTGCCGTCCAACATCTATTGCGAATTGCCAGCCAAAGAAAAACTTTTCACTTGTTTGGAGCCCAAGATTTCCAGAGTCTTTTCCAAGGCTCAAAGGTAACAGAACCTTGGAAGTAGGCCCTGTAAGCAGATTTAGTTCAAAGCCCTGAATGCAATCCCATAGCTGCAGATACTCTACGATTCCAGTCCACGACAGTCCCCCCTCTTATTACAGAGATCCATCTGTTGTTTTATCCAAAGCCTCTGCCACTGTTTGTTTGTTGCGAATTCTAGGAGGCACACTTGCAAATACAGCCGGTGCAAGATTTCCACTGAACACCCATGTATCCACTTGTCTGTCCAGAAAAGCGTGTTGGTTCTGTTGCCTAACTCTGTGTTGACAGCGATAGCAAGCAAAGCAAGCGAGTTAGGATGTGAAGGGAGTTCCAGATCAGTCCAAGGTCGATCAGCTCGGGTTCTCTTGTGCCATTGCCACCTTGCTTGTAACACCCAAGCCATGACCTCCAAATTGATAATACCTAAACCACCAAGGTCCAGGGGTCTCATGACTTTCTCCCATGCTACTAAACAGCAACCTCCATTAGCTTGCTCCTGCCCTTTCCAAAGAAAACCTCTTCGGATTTTATCAATTGCTTTGATGAACCACTTTGGGACATTGATAGCGATCAGCAGATAGATAGGAATAGCTGAGAGAACAAACCGGACCATAGTGATTCGTCCTGCCCTATGCATTAGCACAGCTTTCCACCCTGGCAGCTTGTCAGCTACCTTCTCAATCCACGGTATAAGATCAGTGTGTTCTCAGTGCCATTAGAAACTTGGTCAAAGTTTACAATTCATGTGTTATTTGTTATTCTTTGTGCAATATTGTTTAAGAGGTAATGCTGGCTGTATCCAGTCAGTGACATAATCTTTGTTATCATATTAAGTAGGTATTAGATGATGTGTTTGAAGATAGTTATGTTTAGGAAAAAGCTTAATAAACTATAGCTGTGCTATAGATTCTTTTGACCCAAGTGCGAAGCAGTAGTGCCATTTGCTGCTACACTAGCTATAAGTACAACAACACCAAATGCCCTGCTATTTGTATGCCAAAACAAGAAGGCAGTTCTCACATAGTAATGTATCAGAAGGCCATAAGGCTCCACTATTAAGCATAGCTAGCCATCCTATCTTCGATTTCCTTGCACGCTAATACTTACATTCGTTACAGAATGGATATTTGTCAGAATGCTATAACTTATATGATCTTATATTTTGTATGATAATATTCAGTAATATTCCAGAGTACCATAAATAATTTCTATGAATATGATTTAGGTTACGTACTTACTTCATGTTCTTTTATGTTTTAATACTTAAACGCAAAGTAGCAGAGCTTCCGCTTTAGCTCGTGATAGCTGTTATAGCTTTTTCTGGACCTTCTTGCCAAGAAGCCACAAAAAACATTATTAAAAACCTTGTATAGAAGTGACAAAGCTATAGTGAAACATCAAAAATTTCAGTTAGTTCACAGGTGAATGTTTCAAAAACTAAAATGTTTAGTTTGAATTATTTTTAAATACTGGAAATTTGAAGCATGTAATGGAAATTTGAATGAATTGCAATCGTTACTGACTAGAGGTTGTAATTTCGGTTTGCATGTTTTTTTTTCCGTTCATGGGTCAAATTACCGGAATTCATGAGTTCTGGTAAAAAACACTTCAGTTAATTATTTTTTAGGTATTAGAACTTCACAAGCTCCCATCTGGCCAAGTGGTTTGTCCAAGCAGTCATGATTCCTCAGGTCTTGAGATTGATTTGGCCTTTCATTCCTCAGTTCTTGAGATTGTTTCTCAGCTATGTAGTTTAATTTTGCTCCGATATTTTACATGGGGACCCGTTTGTAAGTATCAGAAATATGTGAAAAGAAAGAACAGAGGCTGGATTCTAACCTTGACCAGTTACGCATGGAGATGGTTATTTTCCTCCACTCAGACACAATGGTTGGTTCTAGGATTGACACTGTACATTTAACTGTCAAAAAAATAAAAAAAGGATATTTTGACATCTGCATACCTAGAATTCATGAAACTCGGATGAAGTTTGACTTACAAAATAAACTCTGTTTCAAGCTAATTTTTTGCAAGTTGATGAATATTTTAAGCAAATCCCAAATGCTTCGTGTTAATAATATGGTGCTTCCAATTTGTGTAGTTCTCCTGCTAATTTATGATCATGTTGTTCTGGTCTCATTAGCCTTTGCAGATGATCAAATTGGATTCCATGAGTTCTGCTTGTGCTCCATGATAATAATATAGAAGGAAAAATGCTACATGTATTTCAAATTAAGTTTTCCCAAATCATATATTCCGTTAAGATTTGAGCTCAGTTAAGCTGGACGTCAAACATTCTAGATTTTGTGCTTCTTACTTTATTTTTCTACCATAGAAAGGAAACAAAGCATCAGATACTGTTGATTCATCTAATATATCTTTCTGTTCCTTGCTTCACTGCAGGGACTAAATCTTTGGCAACAAGATAAAGCTGTCTTGTTTCTCTGTGTTTCAATCGCTTCATATGCCAGTATTCAATGTGGGTTTGTTGATTTGTGAATTATTTGTGTATGTCATGTGGAGCTCAAGGTATTGCAATGTGAGCTTTCATATCCAGCAGCAATTAAAAGTCAAGGTAAGGAATTGCATGATTAACTGCAACTGAAAAGAACTACAATGCTGTTCGGGCACCGATGCTGCTTTCTTCCTTCCCCTCCTACCTACCATGCAACTCCCCGTTTGCCACACGCTGACGGGTGTGGATCAAAACTAATATATGTGTGCTCAGAATTTTTGTCGTGCAAGCAGTTGATCAAAATGTGGAGCATGGTGCCACTACCGACTATGACCACACTCAAGGTGTTGGGCCCAAGCCTAACCAAGTTCAGTAGCTCCTTCCTCAAGGCCAGGAACTCCTTCCTCACGGAGGGCTTGACGCTTCTGTTGTAGCCCTCGCTCTTGCAGCTGTCGCAGACTTGCAGTCTCTGTTGCAGCAGCTGACGCCTGTGAAGCTGCCCGAAGGAAGCCTCGGCCTATCGCTGTGGCCTCTGGCTGTGCATGAGGCCAAGTTGCCGAAGAGGCAATTGAGGGCATTCCTGAAATCCGAAACAATTGAGTGGCTGCAGACTCGCAGTCTTTGTTGCAGCAGCTAAAGAACCCGATGCTGCTCACAGGCAGCCTCAGCCTTATTACTGTGGCCTCCGGCTGTGCATTAGGCCAAATTGCCAAAGAGGCCATTGAGGGAGTTCCTGAAATCCGAAACAATTGAGCTTCTGCCGTCAGCTTGGGCGCCGGGGGGGGGGGGGGGGGGGGCATCAATCATCAACGGTGCGTGATCCTTGATTCGTTCATATTAAGTTTGTTGTTCACTTTCAAAACATCGTGCCTAAATATCTGAACCTGTCCAAATCACTTGCAGAATAATGTTAATGGTAATCAATAGTGTGACCATTATGACCATTTTGTGTTAAATTTGTAGTTCACGTCCAAAATATCATACCTGTATCAGTTTCAGAATAATCAGGACTGCAAACTAAATTTATTGATCATTTTTATCTTTTGTACCTATCCATTTTTTCCCATACAGGATGGTCTGATGTAGCACTATGTCTTGGATGCAGGCCAAATTGGAAGAAGTGGCAATGCAACTATGGGCCATCTGCAGAAATTTTGCATTGAGATCAAAGGTAATTAAGTTTCTTATATGGTTATGCTGTCTAGGCAAGGATGGTTAGCTAGTTATTTGTTTGGTTAAATTGGTCAGATGTTCTTAATGCCACTTTTTAGATTGCAATGAACCTTGAATTGTAGTGTCACTTCACCTTTTGCAGTGAGATGCCTGGTTTATGCGATCTTTTAAATGTTGCTCCCTCCATTCTCTTTTGATAGGCCTATTCACCTTGGCACAATGACTGAGGAGAAGGACCCTGCTTATCATTCAATTAATCACATCATCATGTACTCCTCATTAGTGGAAAAATTTTCGACGAGGACTTGGTATCGATTGTAGCAGGCTTGGCTATGTATGTAAAGAACACATAAAATCCTATACATATATGAAATATAGCAAAAACCTGCATCCTCCATTTCATGAGAAATTACTGCATCCATTTCATAAGACAGCTATTTCCTGCAGGTGATAGGCTTGATAGGTGCAGCCCTAGATGAGATGAGGGTGGTAGCATGATCAAGGGCAGAAGCAGTTGTAGTTGGCTAAGTGTGGATCCAGTGGATGTTCATGATGTCCAGGGCCTTGTCTTGCACTGATGAGTGAAGGCACCAAATTATTTTTCTGTCCATAGCCTGCTACATAACAATATTTCGAGTAGCTGCATTTTATTGAGAAGAGGATGTCCTAGTGTCAGGATGCAAAACGGTTACAATTAAAATATAACGCCATATTGCAGTTGAAGGTTTTAGCTGCTCTTCAGTTTCAAATGTAAGATAAAATGACAGGCACGAGTTACACTTTTGTATTTTACAAAAATTATACAACACATTCATTTCATGAACCCGAGGCATTTCCCCAAGAAATTAGCTTATGGTGCTTTCTAATTTGTTGATGTTACAGCAGAAAGGATAAACAACCAAATAGATAGTTTCTGCCATAAAATCGGAAAAAGGATCTGAAGTGTAAATACGATATAAATTTGTGTAAGTTAGTATGTACTACCTCTATCCCAAACTATAGTTCATTTTGGCTTTTTTAAATACATACCTTTTGTTGTGCACCTAGTACTGTGTCTAGATACCTAGCAAAACCTATGCACTTGGATATATGCTATGTTTAGATATATAGCAAAAACTATATATCTAGAAAAGAAAGGAGCTATGAGCAAGAGGAATGAAAAAGAAAGGAGGTTTCTGGGGGTAGAGGACGAATGAACTTCCACATCTCATTTCCTCCTTTTCTATAAGTCCTTTGTGTGATGCTAATGTGTTGCAATTTAGTTCTGGTTACCACGAAAGATATGAGACGGTGGTGACAAGATCATATTGCTTATGATGAGAAGATAATCCACTCTTCAAGATGGATTGTGCTGTACTGGTATTCTGAGAGGTCCCTTCCCTTAGTTGGATGTTAGGGTCAGTGAAGATATGTTATATATAACTAGAACCGTTCTAGTTACTTCGCTAACCCAATGGAGCCAACATTGTGATCGTAGGCCTCTATAATAGTGTAAGAGATCACTGTGGGAAACCCCGTATATGCCGAGTGTCTAAATCTTTACCGAGTGTATTTCATCGGGCACTCGGCAAACAAAGCCTTTGCCGAGTGTCTACAGAAATACACTCGGCAAAGAAAAGTCACTCGGCTAATATAAAACTTTGCCAAGTGCCTCAACCAAATACACTTGGTAAAAAGTACACACTCGGCACATCGAAGGCTTTGCCGAGTGTGCTTAGGCTGACACTCGGCAAATGGCTTGCACGTGCCTAATACGTGCCACGGCCGCCAACGGCCATTTGGGACGTTAGCTCTTTGCCGAGCGTCTGACACTCGGCAAAGAGGTGCCACGGCCAGCAACGGAGGTTGGCAGCCGTTTGGGACATGCCCAAGCCGTTTCACGTGTTGCATCTTTGCCGAGTGTATGGTTGATGCACTCGGCAAAAACTTTGAAAATTTAAAAAAGCTTTGAAAAAACTTGAAATTCAAACTCAAAATATTTGAAAAGTTTGAATATGACAGTTTTTGGCTGGTGGCTTTGCCGAGTGCTCGACTCTTGCACTCGGCAAAGCTTCACTTTGCCGAGTGTTTTCCTGAATACACTCAGCAAAGCCTCACTTTGCCGAGTGTTTTCTTCTAAACACTCGGCAAAGCCTAGATTGTTTCATTTAGCAAATTGATTATGCGCTCCAAACTTTTTCTTCTCTCCATGAGATTTATCAAAACCTCATAATATCTTATGTGGAGGCTTTGGTAAAAAGTTGAGACGATTTCGAAAATTTTTTCATGTACGGCCCTTATAAATCGGAGCATCTCCGAAGAAGTTTCGTAGAGTTGAGAAGGATACGGCTGGATTTCGAGTCAAAGTGAAAGTTGAATTGGATTTTCAGCTCATAACTTTTTTCATAGGCAGTAGACAACATAGATTATTTCACTTGAAGTTATCATAATTTTTCGGACCCATTTGATAATTTTTAATTATTTTTTATGACTATCTCTGCATGAAATAATGAAATATCTGAAGGAACAATGAGCTATATATGCATGAAATAATGAAAACAATTCATAGAAGCATAAAATGTGTATTGCTGAATGTATTTCACAAGATATTTTGATGTGTATTTGAATAAATTTGAAAATATTTACATGAAATTATGGGTCTGGAAATTGTTTGCCGAGTGCTACACTCGACAAACAAGTCCTTTGCCGAGTGTATTTTGTGAGACACTCGGCGAAGATGTATTTTTGCCGAGTGTCTGCAGCCCAGCACTCGGCAAAGAGCCACGTGGCTGGCCGTTCGGTGGCCGGCCAGGCCACCTCATTGGCCACGTGTCTTGTTTGCCGAGTGCTGGGACTCGGCAAAGGTGGTGTTTGCCGAGCGCCATGGCCCATGCACTCGGCAAACGGCCACGTGGCCGGCCGTTCTTCGGCCGCGCGCAGCCACGTCAGTGCGCGGCCACGTGGCTGATCTGTTTGCCGAGTGCCCAATAAAGGACACTCGGCAAACAGGGGGTTGGGCCGCTGGGGACTTAACCACCCACGACCCGCGCTCACCCCCCCAAACCCTATCTGTTTACCGCGCCCCGCCCATCTCGCGGCTGCCGCCACCGTCCCGACCGCCCTCCGCCACGGGCCGCCACAGCCCCGCCCCGTCCGCCGCCCGCCCCGCGCCGCCCCGTCGCCCACCGCCTGCCCCGGCCGCCCTCCGCCCCCGCTGTCGCTCGGGCCCGACGTCGCCCCATGCCATCCCGACAAGCGACGCCGCCCCGTCGCCCACCGCCCGCCCCGGCCGCCCTCCGCCCCCGCTGCCGCTCAGGCCCGACGTCGCCCCGCGGCCGCACGGCCGCCCCACCCCGCCCGCCGTCCGGCCCCGACGGCCGACGCCGCCCCAACCCGGCTGCCCTCCGCCCCACCCACCCTCCGGCCCCGACGAGCGTCGCCGCCCCGACGCCGCTCAGGCCCAGACGCGTCCCTACTCGCCGGTGCCTGTGCTTGCCGCCGTGTTCCTGCTCCCCGATGCCCGGCTTCGTCGGCTCAGACCTGGGCCGCTCACCACGCTGCCTCGCCCGGCCGGCATCTCCGCCGAGGCACGGCAACCGGCGTTGCATGGCCGCAGCGAGACAGCCCCACCCCGCCTTGACGCCGGCCCGCTCATCTTCTGTTGGTGAGTGAGCTGCTCCCCGTGCTCCCATCTGTTTGCGTGGAATCGATGTTTGTTTGGGAAATATATATATGCATGCCTCTGCCCCTAAATCGATGATTGTGTAATCCAAGTTTGTTTGAGAAATGTTAAATTATATAGTATGAAGCAATTTGGAATCGATGTATGTGGTTGTCGGCCTTCGTGCTGTGGATATCCTTGTGTATGTGGTTGTCGGCCTTCGTGCCATTTTTTTGCAGGATGGGGTTTCAAAAACCTCCCCGTGCAGGGGAGGTGCTGCCGACATTTTTATTTGACAAAAAATTGTTTTTATTTCAGTGAGAGTGTTGCACCGTCTTCGGCTTGTAGCTTCGCCGCACACCATTCCCCGCCGTCTGCACCACCACGAGCATCACCGACTCGCCCGCCATCGAGCCCGTAGGTGAGCACGTCAAAGATCTTTTCATATCCTGTTTGTAGGTCACGTAATCTAGTTAGGCATCTCCCATTCGAAAGAGATACGGTTGTGAATATGCGAATCTTTGCATATGTCTAACTGTATCTGTTTTGAATTGTCCACGTTTTTTGGACAGCTCGAGGATGTGTAGATGGGTTTGTTTCCACGCTCTACTTGTATCCGAGGCTATGTTTCGGCATCATCTCCCTGTTGTTCTCCGAATACACAATCTCCGTTCTGGATCTATATTTGGAGAACAACGGGGAGGTGCTGCCGAAATTCTGTCTCGGATACGAGTAGAGCGTGGAAACTAACTCGCCTGCACATTCTCGGGTGGGATTATGACCTATCTTGACCTATTAGATTTATAGGCATCCGGTAGGTGCATTTCATCATTATAATTTATTATTTGGTGATATATAAAGGGATGGATGACTGTGAGTGGATGTACACTGGCCGCTCAAGTAAGGGTGAGTTGACCGATGAATGGATTGTCAAGACTGATGCTTTCTTGAAGCAAGCTTTTGCCAATGTGAAAGGGGCACCGACCACTTTATGTCCATGTCCAGTTTGTGAGAACCGTAAACGCCAAACACAAGAGGTCATGGGTAAACATCTCGTCAGGAGTGGAATTACGGAGAACTATACCCGGTGGACGCGTCATGGTGAGGCCGATCATGTGAGAGATGAGGTCATGAGGCAGCACATCCAGGCTTTTGATGATGATGCCGGGGTAGGGGACATGTTACATGACTATGGCGAAGCACACTTCGATGATGGACCTAGGGAGGAGGAGCCAGAGGCCACTGCAAAGACTTATTATGACATGTTGTCAGTGGCACAACGACCCCTTCACTCGCATGCTAAGGTTTATCAATTAGATGACATTGCACGTCTGATGGCCGTCAAGTCCCAGTTTAGCTTGGGTCGAGACGCCTTTGATGTTTTCCTGATAGTTTTTGGCAGCCTGCTTCCGGAAGGTCACATTCTGCCCAAGAACATGTACGAGTCACAGAAAATTCTTCATGCACTTAAGATGGCATATGAGAAGATACATGCCTGTTCGAATGGATGCATCCTATTTAGGAAAGAATATGCGGAAGCAAAGTACTGTCTAAAGTGCGATGCGTCTAGATTCATGGAGGTAGTCGGTGGTGATGAGAAAAAGAACCAAAGTACAATCCCCGTGAATATCCTATGGTACCTTCCACCTATACCGAGGATCCAGCGGCTTTACATGACCGAGGACTCCATGAAACAGATGACATGACACATGAGTGGATGTCGATACAATCCTGATAAGCTCGTACATCCATCCGATGGTGAAGCATGGAAACACTTTGATGCGATTCATCGTGACAAGGCTCAAGAGGCTCGGAATGTACGTGTTGCGTTGGCAATAGATGGATTCAATCCTTATGGAATGACGACTGCCCCATACTCTTGTTAGCCCATGCTCGTGATCCCTCTCAATCTCCCCCCACCACCGGCGTCCTCTTTCAACGATATAACATATTTTTGTCGTTAATTATTCTTAATTACCCGGGGAAAAAGATGAGTGTGTATATGGAGCCTATCATTGATGATTTGGACCGTGCTTGGAAGGAAGGTGTATGGACATACGACCAAGCTACAAAAACAAACTTCAAAAATGCATGTCTTTTACCAGTACTCCCTGCACGACATGCTGCGTATGGGATATTTTGCGACTGGTGTGTTCATGTGAAGTTCTCATGTCCAATATGTAAGGCATCTCTGAAGTTCATCTGGTTGATGAGGACGGTGCTTTTGTGGGATATGGTGAGCAACATGCCTGGACTCATAAGTTGGGCTTGTGGAAGCTTCCGTACATGCAAGATCTCCTGCTTCCACACAACATTGATTTAATGCACACCGAAAAAAATCTTGCCGAGGCACTTTGGGGTACAATCATGGAAATTCCTGATAAAACCAAAGACAATGTGAAGGCTAGAGTGGATCAGAAGCGGATATGCAATAGACTGAAGCTAGAGATACCGCCTCCTAGGGACGAAAAAACATGGAAAAAACCTAAGGCCGATTTCATCCTCACGAGGGACCAAAGGAAGGAAGTGCTAGGTTGGTTCGAAATGTTAAAGTTCCCTGATGGGTACGCAGGGAATTTGAAGAGGGGGGGTGAACTTATCTACTCTGCAAATCAACGAGCTCAAGAGTCATGACTACCACATATGGCTTGAGCGGCTTCTTTCGGTCATGGTTCGAGGCTATGTCCCCGAGCATATCTGGCTAATGCTGGTAGAGTTGAGCAATTTCTTCCACCAGCTTTGTGCTAAGGAGGTATCCAAGACTGTGATTGCAGAAATGGAAAAGCTTGCACCCGTGTTGCTATGCAAGTTGGAGAAGATATTTCCACCGGGTTTTTTCAACCCGATGCAGCATATGATTTTGCACCTTCCATATGAGGCACGAATGGGGGGGGCCTGTGTAGAACCGTTGGTGCTATCCAATTGAGAGATGTCAAAAGGTTCTTCGAACTAAATGCAAAAAAAAATTGCAAAATTGAAGCTTCTATTGCAGAGGCATACATTCTAGAGGAGGTGTCAAACTTCACAACAAAATACTATGTTGACAACCTTCCTAGCTATTACAATCCACCACCTCGTTACAATGTTGGTGAAGTTGAATCTAACCTCAGCATTTTTCGAGGGCAACTGGGAAGTGCAAGTGAAGGCACCAACAAGACCTTGAAAAATGCTGAGTGGCGCGCTATCATGCTATATGTTTTTACCAACCTATTCGAAGTTGAGCCGTACATGCGGTAAGTGGCCAACAAACTTGTCCTCGGGTACCTAGTCACTATTCTGCATCCAACCCTCTTGTTTCTCGTTCATACAGGGTATTTCTTGATTGATTCTGGCGTCCAGGAGGGATCCTACTCCGCATGAAGTTGATACCCTTCTTAGACAGGGCGCAGGAAATGGAAACCCCGATTTCATTTGTTGGTTCAAACAGAAGGTACACTCAATTTTAGTTTGTACTAAATTTGACATTATCGAGGCCGTGTCAGTAATATAACAAACTATTGTGGTCGAACTTGCAGGGCCAATCCGATGGTTCTATGAGTGTCGAATTGAGACAGGTTGCCGATGGTTATGCGTATAAGGTCAGGTCAGTTACCGGATATGACATGAATGGTTCTCGTTTTCGCACAACAAGCCATGAGCATAGGATGCCCAATCGAAGGACCACAAATATTGGAGTCTATACGCCAGGCCTTGATGGGGTCAAGTACTATGGGAGACTTGAAGAAATATACGAACTTAATTTCGGTGGAATCAAACATCTGAATCCTGTCATCTTCAAATGTCTACCGGATATGACATGAATGGTTATCGTTTTCACACAACAAGCCATGAGCATAGGATGCCCAATCGAAGGACCACAAATATTGGAGTCTATATGCCAGGCCTTGATGGGGTCAAGTACTATGGGAGACTTGAAGAAATATACGAACTTAATTTCGGTGGAATCAAACATCTGAATCCTGTTATCTTCAAATGCCATTGGTTTGATCCCTTTATGGTGAGAGGGACCCCTAATCTGGGGCTAGTCGAAATTCGACAATCATTTGTCTTACCCGGAGACGATGTCTATATTGTGGCTCAACAGGCCACCCAAGTTTATTATTTGTCATACCCGTGCAAAAAGGACAAAAGTCTTGAGGGTTGGGATGTTGTGTACAAAGTACCGCCACACGGTAAACTACCAGTCCCAAACAATGACGATTATAACATTGACCCAAACACCTGTGATGGAGAGTTCTTCCAAGAAAATGGGCTAGAAGGGTCTTTTGAGATAGATTTGACCCAAGCGGTTGGAATGGAATTAGACTCAGAAATGTTTGTTGATGAGGACACTGGAGATGTGGTTTAGAATGCCAAAGACTTAGAGTTACTAGAGCGATTACAAATAGGCAATGACAGTGACGACGACATTCACCCTCCTTTGGAGGACGGTCATGAACATCTCGAAATGTATGACAGTGATGATGAGACCGTTGATCCAGCTAATCCTGATCCTGATGATTATTTCTAATAAATGTATGTTTTTTATATATTGCATCTCTTTCTAATAATTTTTTTGTTTATTGCATCTCTTTCTAATAATTTGTATATATTACAACCCTTTCTAATAAATGTATGTTTTTGTTGATTGCAGGTGATTGAACCAAGATGGTGGGTAGCAGGGGCGATGCAATGAGGAACGTCATGTCGCTCTACCGCGCACTCTCGGGTGGAGCCTCTGATGACGTTGTGTCGTCCCGTGCCAAGCGCGGAGGCCAAAAGAAGGGTCAAGCCAAGGGGCCGTCCCGTGCCAAGGGGCGACAGCGGACCCCTGTAGCTTCGTCGTCCGAGGAGTTTGTTCCTTTGGCGGTAGACCGACAGGCTGCGGAGGACGAGGAGTGCGAGGCCGAGGAGCATGAGGCCGAGGAGCATGAGGCCAGGGAGCCCAAGGAGGAGGCCGGGGGGTCCACTTCCTCTGAACTGTCGGTCCTTTGGCAGCGAGGTCCCTCACAATTCCCGAAGCGACCGATACCCATGGAGCATCGCCCTGTAGTTGCACCCGCTGGCAAAAGGTAAGTAATTTTAGATGTTATAAATATCTTTTCATTAAATATGTTGGAAATCACAATATGAACTAACAATTTACCTTAATCACTTGGGCAGGAGTTGGGTGGTTGTCACCCCGGGCGTTGCTCACGACCGCAAAGTCAACGGCATCCTAGGTCTTCTATGCAGAGAGCTGTTTCCGGGGCTAGTTCAGATTGGCGGCAGGGAGGAGCCAGCCTACACCTTTGACCACTACGTCGTCTGTCCTGATGCAGAGGACGTTGGCGGCCGGGTGTTCGCCAATAAGGCTGAGCGGGTAAAGACCGAGATGTGGGTAAGTATTCGTTGCACTACATTGCTCAACACATCACATTCATTAAACAATCTACAACTAATGACTGGATACATCGCATATATAAGCAGGACTTTTACACATGCGTCCCAGGAGCCGAGGCGAGGGCGACTGTTGTGGCACATACAGCCTGTGTGAAGCTCGTGACGGACTTGCACTACGAGTCGTGCATCTAGGCCATCATTGATTATTATGCTGCACTCAAAGCCTCCGTGAAGAAAAAGGCCACTCGACAAATGAGTTTGACCCGGGAGCAATACTTGGCGGTATGAAAATCGATTATAATTAATTCTGAGTTTAAGTACTTTCAATTCGATCTTGTTATATGTCGTACACTTAGTGTATTGTAGGGAGAAGCAGCACAACCTTTGTTGGGAGCGGCGTTTGCTGATGCCAGGTGTACCACACCATCAGGGCAGCCTTAGCCTCGACGAGTATCAGGCAAAATGGGTACGTCGAGTCATTTCTATATTCGCTCACTGAATTATGGATAATTACTAATCTTATTCTTATTGTTTATTTCTCATTCATCGTCACATGGTGGCCAGCCTTGCAACCAGTTCATGACTTTTGCTTTGGCCCACATGGGCAAGGCGACCTCTGACGTCCAGTACAACCCGGAGGACCCACCCTCAGCATACAGCAATGCCAGCGTCCACAGTCGCCTCACTGCATACACAGAGGTGGCGAAGGAGGTCCATAGGCCAGACTTTGATACATTGATGGAGAAGTGGTCATGAGGGCGGGAGGAGGCAAGAAGCATGGCCGGTACTTCATCGGCGACAGCACCGTCGACACAGCCGCTACCCCCACACTCTCCCAGATTCGAGCCAGGAGCACAAGCTCTTCCCCGGCCATACGCCAATCTCCTCCCGGTTCATACTTTGGGATGCAATCACTACAGGTTATTTCTATTTTTTTCATCGTACGTTCACTTTATTTACGTTTGCAATGTATTGTAACATTGTGATTGATTTTTGCAGACCCAGTTGGATGAAGAGACGCAAAGACGGGAGCAGCTAGAGCTGGAGGTGCAACGGTTGAAGGAGGCGGAGGCCGAGAAAGAGAGGCAGCGGGAGGAGATGGAGCGGACGAACCGACTGTGGTAGGAGCAGATGTATGCCTACCTACAGAACATTGGCCAGCGGGTGGGTGAAGGTCCGCCGCCGGTGATGCCACCCCCGCCTCCCTCACGTGTTCCTGTTTCTCGCGTAAGTCACTTGAGAACCTTATAATTTCATTTCACAACTCATTTCTTGTATCACACATGGAAAATCTGTTTTGGGCAGGCTCCTGGCTCGGCGGCGTCAAATGACGGGCCTCAAGACAATGAAGACTTTGCGGCGCGGGTGGCTCGAGCGCTGTTCGGACCCCCTCCTCAGTGAGTTGGTGCCTTTGTGAACGTATGCAAATGTTGGTGGCTTTGTGTTGTTAAAAATGGTGTACTTGTGAATCTTTGGATGGTTTAGTGACTTTTATGTGTTTGTCGAACTGCATGTGATGTTTATTATGGATTTATGTTTGTGGAAGGTTGATGTATATATATATATGAACTGTCTGTGATGCTTATTATCATATATATTTTCTGTCTGTGTTGTTTGTTTTGAGGAGGGTCCTTTATACGCGACTGAGCAATAAAAATAAGGGGGGTTTGTGGGTTTGCCGAGTGTAACACTCGGCAAAAGGCCTATTTGCCGAGTGTTTTGGCTTTAACACTCGGCAAACATGTTGTTTCTGTCATTTCTGCACAGACCTTTGCCGAGTGTTACAAGTTTGCCGAGTGTTTTGGCCTTAACACTCGGCAAACCGTGGAGCTTTGTCGAGTGTTAAAGCCAAAATACTCGGCAAACAAGTGGGCCAGCCCGTGGCAAAAACCCTAAACCCTAAACCGCTTTGCCGAGTGTGCGACCCTGACACTCGGTAAAGCTTGGAGGCTTCTTCGTAAAATCTCGCAGACGGCCGTGGACGTCGCCACCCCGTCTGTCAGTGCTTTATTTTGCCGAGTGTCAGGTCTAGCTCTCGACAAAAACTTTGCCGAGGGCCCGACAAAAACACTCGGCAAAGAGTTTTGCCGAGTGTTTTTGGGGTTTTGCCTAGTGCCCCAGGCACTCGGGATGTCATCTATGATCTTATATGTTTATTGTGTTAGCAAGGCTATTGTTAGTCAGGCTCAGGTGCTGGTGCATAGGTGCAGCGCACCCACCTAGGATGGTCAGTAGAAAATCATATGGTATTACTTCTATAAACCACATCTGTGAATTCGTTGCCCATATATACACATACCCTCTATTTGTCTATCCAATCAATCAATAATCCTTCCAGTCGTACCCTCCTTGATGGTATCACTGAGACTAGGCTCTCCTTCCACTGTCGTAGTGCCGTCGGGCCCGGCTGCGTCGCACGCCTCACACCGTCGGCTGCGGCTTCTCCCATGGCTGGGACCCCTCCCTCTTCCCCCACCGCAGCCGCTAGCATTCCTGCTGGCGCTGCTGCCGTCCCCGCGGACGAGTGCGCGCCTCGACGACGCTGCAGGCTGCCCACGCCGCCAAGCGCCGATGTCAGGAGGATGCTGCGGCAGCCACCGCCCACGACGCCGAGCGCCAGGAGGCCGACGTGACCGCCGCCCGAAAACGCGCCGCGGACGGCCTCACGGCCGTGAGGCCGCCACCACCGCCGCTGAGCGCAACGTGGCCGCCACCCACGCCCGCGACGCCCTCGCCCAAGTGGCCTGAGGCGCGCGCCGCTGCCGCCGCCGGCGCCCCCGACGTCGAGGAGGACGACATCCTCGGCGACAACCACTCCCAGGCCCCCAGCTGGGGTCCCGATCCCATCCACGACGCGATGCTTCTTCGTGACGCTGCCGCCGTCCTGAACCTCCACGCCCAGGCCGTGGCTGTCAGAATGTCCGCAGCCTCATTCCCATCGTCCTCGACCTCGCTGCCAGGAACTACTCTCGCTGGCGCGAGCAGTTCCTCCTCACCCTTGGCAAGTTCTCCCTCCAGGACCATGCCCTCAGCAACTTCGCCGACCTGACCTCTCCTGACTGGACACCATGGATTGCGTGGTACGGGCGTGGATCCTCGGCTCCGTCTCCAACGACATCACCGACGCCGTGGCGCGCATCAACTCGACCTGGGTGACATGGCTGGCTGTCAAGTCCCAGTTTCTTGGAAACCGCAAGACGCGCGCCATCTACCTGGACACCAAGTTCCGCACCTTTGAACAAGGTGATCTCTCTGTTACTGATTACTGCAGGCGTTTCAAGGCCATGGCTGACTCCCTTGAGGTTCTAGGCAAACACGTCACCGACCGCACGTTGGTGATCAACGTCCTTCACGGCCTGAATCAGCACTACGAGGCCCTCGGCCTCCACCTTCGTCGCGAACGTCCCTTCCCCACCTTTTTGGACGTCCGCAACGACCTGCTGATGGAGGAGCTCACCCTCTCCCACAAGACTCTGGCTCCCTCCATCGCCCTCGTCGCCACCACGCCCAGCGCCCCTACCGCTCCCCCTCCAGTCCAGCAGCCCCCGTAGGCTGGGGGCTCCAGGACCGGCAGCAGGCGGTGGCCAGCAGAACAACGTTGTCGGCGGTTTTCCAGGGGCTAGCAATGACCCTCCTCGTGTCGGCGGCATGGTGGCTAGGGGCACTGGCCATCCTTCTACAACCCGTGGACCGGGACCATACAAATGTGGCCCGGTCCGCGGATTCCCCAGCCTAGGCCGGCTAAGCAGGCGCTCCTCGCCTAGCAGGGCGCCCCAACGCCCCCTGTCCAGCAGGATGGCTCGACTTCCTATGGCCCATGGGAGCACCCAGGAGCATGGCCCCCTGGCCAGTAGACCCCGCCGCCGTACAACCCCATGTCCGGCTCTCCATCATGGGACCAGCGGTCGCTCGCCTCCACTTTCAGCACCATGACGCTGAACCAGCCTGCCACGACCAACTAGTACTTCGATTCAGGTGCTTCCTCGCATACGACCCCTAATACCAGTATCCTCTCACATTCTACTTCCCCACAATATCCTTTTCCTTCATCCATTGTTGTTGGCAACGGTCCGCTCATACCCGTTACTTCCACTAGCACAGCTCATCTTCCGGGCTCCCTCCACGTTAATAATGTTCTTGTTTAACCGGGTCTGGTTAAGAACCTTATTTCCGTTCGCCAGTTCACTACCGACAATATTTGTTCCCTCGAATTTGACCCTGCTGGTTGTTTTGTGAAGGATCTCCAGAGTCGGAACGTCCTCATCAGGTGTGACAGCTTGGGGCCGGTGTACCCTTTGCACTTCCCAGCCGCCAGCACTCTACTCGGTGGCTCCACTTCCTCACTGGGGCATCACCTCCTCGATCATCTGGGTCACGAAGCTCTATCCAAGCTAGCCTCTATGATCCCCTTTTGTAATAAAAATGCCACATCCCAATTATGTCATGCGTGTCAGCTAGGTCGTCACACTCGTCTGCCATTTTCCCCTTCGTCCTCACGTGCTGGTCATAATTTTGATCTTATACATTGTGATATCTGGACATCACCGGTCATCAGTACCACGGGCTATAAGTATTATTTGGTCATTCTTGACGACCGCTCGTATTTTCTGTGGACGTTTCCTTTATGACTTAAGTCTGACACGTATCCCACCTTGGCTATCTTTTTTCTCTTATGCGAAGACTCGGTTCGGTGCCGCCATCAAGTCAGTTCAGTGTGACAATGGCCGTGAGTTTGACAACTCCAATGCCCGCACGTTCTTCCTCTCTCACGGCGCCCACCTTTGCATGTCCTGCCCACACACCTCGCCTCCGAATGGTAAAGCCGAGCACATAATTCATTCCATTAATAACATTATTCGCTCACTGCTATTCCAGGCTTCCATCCCTCCCTCATATTGGTCCGACGCTCTACACAGAGCCACCCACCTCCTCAACATCCTCCCAACAAAGACAATGCAGTTCGCTACACCGCACTTTGCCCTCCATGGAACCGTGCCGTCTTACAACTACCTACGCATCTTTGGGTGTAAATACTACCCCCAACCTATCGGCCACCGCTCCCCACAAAGGGTGTGTTTGGTTGCTCGAATGTAGTTTTGTATATCTACATCGTATATCCTGGACGAGTGGAAGTAGGCTGAGCGGAACCGTATTTTTTAGAAGAAGAGTGTTTGGTCGGGTGCATCTGTAGATGCAAGCTAAGCCGAGTCAACGATTGGTAAGCCGAATATGAGGTCACACGAGCGGATACAAGAATTTGAGAAGGTGATTGGTTGCCCGCATTTGTACAGTCTGGTTACCTTGCATGTAAGAAAGGTGTGGTTAGCCCGTTTCCTTATTTAGATGGGTTGAAATCGTTAAGTCTATATAGCAGTACTTGGTTGGATTGAAATTGTCTCTCATTTGGGAGTATAGCAGTACAACATGAGCAATATATTACCAAATTAGAAGGTACAAAATCAATCTTAAAAGAGACATGATAAATAATCATTTCTCACACAACATCCGAAATACAAGCATGGTCCATACATTTAGCATATAAATCCCAACATCAAGTAACTCCTAGCACATGTACAAAAGAAGGGTGTGCAACATCCACAACCACCACTTGGATAGCCATCAATACGAGTTCAAGCATATCACCACCACACATTGGCCCGTATCACCACTCACGGACTAAGGTAAACTAACTAGTACAGAGATGTCTAGAGTTCATCCACTTGCGATGATGGCTATTAGTCATCTGCACAAAAATAATGCTTTCTGCCTTGTTGTTGGACAGCCAGCTGAGAGCTTCTAGTAGTGCATCCTCGGTGAATCCGGGGAGGGTCATCACAGCTTTGTACACCCCAGGGTGTGCCTCAGCATGGACAGTTTCCTCGACAGCATTGGCCATGTCCTTCACAGTGTCCGTCATGCCATTGAAGATGATGGCCGCCTCCTCTATGAACATATGGCCCTCTTTCTCTTGGCACCAGCTGCACTGGAGGAGTCTTTCCCCTTGTCTTCAGCAGTGACACCACCACCACGACCACCACTACCACCACCAGTACCAGCAACAGACGGGTGGATGGCTATTGGTGTTTGTGCCCTCAACATCTGTAGCATCCCCAATAACCTCTGCAAAGCTGAACACCCCACCATTGATTGTAGTAGTAATGGGATCAGCCCTGCCATTGCTATCCACCACATCAGAGGGAGCTCCGAGAGGCTCATTGGAGCCTTACATATCTTCCAGTGACCTGTCCAGTAGAAAAGATAGCAGCCATCTGGTCATAGTTCTCAAGAGGAACAATCAGATACTCAGCATCACCAGGATGATCCTACGAGAAAATAAGAGTTGGACGGAATAAAATGAGATGGATTCTAAAATTAGATTATGGGAAACTCGGAATATCAAAACATAGTACCTTGATGTGGCCTTTGTAGTGATCATCGTCCAAACATAGTACCTTGATGGTGTTGGTATTTTCATCAAATAGGGCAGCACTAAGTTATCACAGCTTGCATATCTTCACCCACCTTGTTCACCACTTACGACTGTCCATTTTAGATTGGTCCTTGGCCCAAGACCACCAACTTGGTCAGCCATCACCTGCCATAACATGAAAAACATAAGTAAACTTACTCGGTTGGAATACACAAAATTTAGTATTCACAACAGAAGAAAACACATACAGTGGAATAGAAGGAGATAAAAACCATTATTATTACACGCCATTAAATAGAAGAACAAGTACAAATTAATACAACTCATAAGTAGCTGTTTCAATTATTACACATGCATGTTACATGGTAAAAAAGATTCACACACGCATGTTCCCCTACTGTTCCACATAGCTAATGCCCACTCATCCCTGTTTGCTGCCCAAGTATTGTTGTCATATACGACATCATTGTTATCTTCATCCGGTTCAGGGTTTGGAGTCCACTCTTGTTCCGTAGGGACACATTCATCTTGGCCATGCATTAATATCCAATTGTGCAAAATGCAGCAGGCAAGGACTTACTTCACATGGATTTTGTAAGAGTGAAATGGCTTGTTATATAGAATTCTGAAACAGTTTTTTAGTGCACCAAATGTCCGTTCCACTGTGGCTCTTAGTGAGGAGTGCCTCAAATCGAACATCTCTCTTTGGTCCCAAGGGTTGTTGCTTCCACCAAACTCCCTCAAGTGGTACCGGCAGCCACGATATGGTGGAAGGAACCCAGGACGAACAGCATATCCCGCATCTACCAAGTAGAATTTACCTAAAAATGACAACTACTATCCACTTAAGTACATTTTATTTGTTACTAAAAATTTTATGTCGATTAACTAACTACACTTACCCGTTGGCACTCTTAGACCATCATCCCTCTCCAATGCATCTGCTAGAATAGTGGCATCATGCGCAGATCCCTCCCACCCAGCTAAGACGAAGGTGAAATCCACGGCCACCATTACATTTTGAGTGGTAACCCCCTTTCTACCCCAAAATGCAGCTACAATGTCGTCTGGAACTCTAGATAGAACATGTGTGCCATCTATAGAACCAATGCAATCCTAAATAGGATTAAGAAATAATTAGTTATATATGAGCTGCAGTGGGCAAATATCCAAAATGCAAAGGCTATCACTAGTACCTTGAAAAAAAGGGTTGAACCTGCTGCTGTTTGCAATTTTTGGGTGGACCTCATGGGACGGTGGTCGAATCATTTCACCATGCAGTTCTCCAATAGCATGCAAGACTTCATGGAAGTGGCGACTAATCGTTTCTAGGCCCCTTCTAAAATTAAGCTCTATCAACCTGAACCTACAATTGTGGCCGACCACTTGTAGGAACATAGCAACTTGTTCCTCAATTGAGCTATTTATTGTGTCTGTAAGCAAGCGCCTCGTCCTAAGTAGTGTGCATAAGTGGAAAAAAGGAGCCCTTGTCATGCGAAGTTGTTCTACACAATGTCGATCATCATTGTGGAAATAAACCTAAGATTTGCCATCCTAATTTGGTCTCTTTCAAATAAAGGGCCATATGTCACAGGAGGTTTACAACCAGCACGCCTAAATAAAAACTAAGTGTACACACATTGTAGCAATTACTCCAGCAGCTTGAGCAATGATTTTACGCCGCTTGAAAGCCACATCGTCCATCTAACCATTTGGACCAAGCATAAATTGCAATTAGAAATTGACAGATGCATATCAAATTCACATCGTGACAGAAAAAACTTTCAGTATATGTTATAAATTAGCACAAACAAAACCATTTAACAATCTAGTTCTTTCTTTCCAATAAACAAAAATCCATCCATATCTAATTTCGTGAGTACACCAAACCTACAGGTTTATAAACCAACAGTATAGGATAGGCAGTACCTCACGTCTTCTGGTGGGATGCGAAGGCCTCCTTTGCTGTTGCTACTTGCAGACCTGTCTACAGAGAACAAGAAGAGGTGAGAACATAATGATCTGGGCAGCATGTTGAGGGCAAGAATATGCATAAAAAAATGTGTAAGAGGGGATAGGGGGCAGAAGCGGGACAACACATGTTTGTGGTCCAGACGCCGTGGATCTAACTGCTAGATCCAATAATCACCTCCAACGGCAAGAAAAAAATGACGGGAGAAGGGGGTGACCACCCAAATATGAGGGGATTTTCAGCAGAGGAGGCGGCTTCGTGGATTGAACTCACCTGAAACGGAATGAACTCGCTGGCAGGGATCGATTTGCTGAAGGGATTCACGAGACAGAGAGAACTTGGAAGTGACGGCGGCGGAGGAGAGGTCGAGAGGGATGCGACTGAATGGGCACTGGGCGGGGGTCTCGCGTGATTAACCCTAGCATCCGCCTAACGTGTGGGCCTCTGCTCGGTGCGGCTGCATCCGCCGAGCCTGGCCCGACAGCTACGGCTGAATCGGGCATTTCCGCGGAGCCCGGATGGCACCGTATTTTTGCATGAGTGGAGCGGAGGCAGCACAGGGCATGCAGGAAACCAAACATGTGTCTTTTGGAGTTTATACGGTTCCGCGGAGCCAGCATCTCCATATCCTGCGAACAAAACGCGCCCAAACTTGCACCACTCTCCACCACAGTGCGTGTTCCTAGGTTACTCTCCTCACCACAAAGGATACCACTGCCTTGACCTTCTCTCCTAGAAAGTCATTGTCTCTTGTCATGTCACCTACAATGATTCTGTTTTTCCTTTCCTTGAGGGATCCCCACCCCCGAACCCTGCTGCATTTGAGTTGTTGGAGGATGTTACTACCAATGTGCCGCCCCCGTTGGCCCGTCACAACCTCTGTTGTCTGCAGGACCTCTTGGCGTTCATCCCACACAACCATGTGCGACCACCGGTGCTCCCGCGCCGCCACACGACGCCTCTCCGATCCCTCAGCCGGATAGCAGCTGTTGGCGGCTGTTAAGTACCAAAATAAATGCCAACATTCTCTACTAAAATGAAGGATTAGCATTTCTAACACGCATATTTCCCTTCGAATAATGTAGTTCCATATGTCCTTGGAGAATATTTGGTTGTAGGTGATTTGCTTCAGAAAATAAAGGAGAATCCACCTCATGGATCCAAGTGACAACATCCCGACGAATAGGAAGCCACCACACGTGTTGCATATGGATTGAAGGGCCCACAACTATCCAAACCGCCTCAATCCAGTGCATGCACGTTACTATAGCATTCAGGACCCACATGGCAGCCACCCTGCGAAAGCACAAGCCAGGGGTGGTCAGCCAGGGGTCGGCTGAACCGCCTCCGGCTCGGTTGATCTTGGCCTTTCAGGTGTCACTCGCTGAGGCTATCCTAAAGGTTGGTTGCTGGTGGATGCTCAGAATATTCCCTCGAGATGCTATTGCTTGGAGCCTATAAATATGAGGGAGGGGGCTCCAAATGAAGACACACAACTCTTGGGCAATTCACTCTCTTCCTTAGGCTCTAGGCTTAGTGGAGTAGGCTAGAGTTGCTCTATTTAGGTTCCAGGTCTCCTTAGAGCTAGGGTAAGGCTATTGTATCTGTTAGTTCTAGGATGACTTTATTCTACTTTGGATATTTATCTTCTTCATACAATGTTTTTCTTGGTCATGATATGATTGAGCTGTGTTCGTGTTCTTGCTATCATGATATGCATGGCTTATATGCTTGTTTAGTCTTATACCCTTGCATATGTAGCATAGAAATGAGTGCCCTTACTCAAATTAGACTTTGCTCTAGTTCAATTAGAGTATGGTTACATGTCTTGCATGATCTCCATGATCAATGCCACGGTTCGGGTTCACCGGCTATTCTTATAATAGCGGCATCGATCCAAGTCTCAATAATCCAGAACAGTCGATGTGTTGTGAACAATGCGAGCATGGGGCACGGGTTGGAATCAACGGTAGATTATGAGTGTTCCCCACGGTTTGGCCGGGGTAGGCCGCGGGTGGTGACAACCCCGTTGGACCCTCTGAAATCCCCCACGTTTGGGTTCACTGTAGGATTTCTAAAATGAGTAACAACCTAGTTGTGCGTAAGCAACGAGGGAGTTATCTCCCATGTACCTGGGTGCATAGGCTTAGTTCATGCTGATGTATAACTTGTATCTCTAACTTGATCTGTGCAGTGTATGTCAAGTACATTAGAACCTAGATGCTAACTCTTAGTCCTTTCCTTAGCCCAGATGTCCTTGAGGTGATCCCAAGTCTGTGTCACACTACCCTTATCCATTTATCTTATCCCTGCCCTTTGTATATGATTCTATCCATGCTATCGCTATATTCATGACTGCAAAAGTATTCTTTAACCTCCCGCCTTCCTTTGGGAAATACGATACCCTTGGGAATACTCATGGGTGAAGTGCTACAATGGTATATCCGTGCGCTTGCGGATTCATTCGCATTTGTTAGATTACCATAAGGCTGTTCTAGCGGTACTACTAGGAAACTAGTAGTGACGTTAAGAATCACCAATAGCAACCACTGGCCACCACGCCCCGGCTGGCCTCCAGCCGACCAAACGCCCAGTGCGACCAGCCAGCACTCGACTGCGGCTGGCCTGGGCTCAGAGTTGCAACCGACCAAAACCCGAATGTGTCCATATGTGTGCCGAAGAAGTCATAGTACACATATAGCCAACAAATATGATAAACAGAGAACATATGCTTGAATAAATTCTTGAATAAATAGAATTTTACATCAGAGTGCATCATAAATAAACTAACCAAATATAGCAGAAGACTAATAACTCTCAAACTAAGTGGAGATCTGACTGGGAGATCTCAACTCAGTAGTACGTCAGATCTTCTGGAAACTCAGCAGCAGACTCATGCACAACCCAATCTGTTACCCATCCGGGATTTTGTTGAATAAATGACAAGTGTAAGTAAAACATTTACTTAGCAAGTATAGCACGGGTGTATGAAGCCTCAAAGTAAGGCTAGACATGGCTGAACTGCATTAGCATTTTTAGTTGGTTCATTTTAACATTATCCAAGTTACTACAAGTGAATGAAACCCAGTTGCAACCCAATTAATGAAGTATAAGTGACATTAAGCATCAATAATAATCAAGTTCTAATAAAAAAGGATACAGGCCGCTCGTGACCCTGAGCAAGGCTATCATGATAGATTTACACTCTGCAGAGGTTTCACCCTTTACCCACCAGTCGCGTAAAAGCTCAAAAGAACTTTAAACCCAACCACGCGGAGGTGGATCAAACCTCACAAATCACACTTCTGAGGTGTGACCGCATAGGGACGCTACGAGGCTTTTCACAAGACACCCTAACAAGACAATGGCCGATTATGGTACAACACAGACAACATGGCCCAGGCACCGAGATTGACGTACGCCTACAGAGTCACACCATAGGGGGGTCAATGGCATCCAGAGCGCGGGCATCACACCCAACAATGCGCAACGTGTGGAGTTTCCCATCGCAGGGACTCCCAGCACGAGACTGTGCCTCACGGAGGCATAGTCGACGGATCACCCATCCTCGGTGGATCAAGACATACTCTCACCCATGTTTCCCATAACGCCGTCGGTCACTCCGGTAACCACTGACAAGCTAGAGACGTACATGCTACTTGACCAAGACCAGAGCCATAATAGTTTAGCGGTGGCGACAGGCTCTTGGGTTGCCGCTTTAAGAACCGGAC
Source organism: Echinochloa phyllopogon (assembly GCA_033239725.1). Lineage (NCBI taxonomy): Eukaryota > Viridiplantae > Streptophyta > Magnoliopsida > Poales > Poaceae > Echinochloa > Echinochloa phyllopogon. The sequence goes on along the minus strand of BTCW01000014.1, from coordinate 28,459,265 downwards.
CTTATGGAGGGACACTAGTACAAAGCACGAAGCACATGCTCCAGTTCCCTAAACCAAGTTACTAAAAAGCAAGTTTTATCATTAATGTTAAAGTGAACCATTAAGTCAAGATTAATAATTAAATAGTGGTGATAGTAGCTGCGCATAACAAAGATTCTACCCATATGCAAAAACCCAAGGTAAACAAGGATAGGATAATCAAGACTAGGTACAACCTTAATGGTACATCAAATAAGACACATGCATTTATGAAATAATTTTAATATAAAGTGGGTAGGTAGCAAGGATTGTCCGTGCTATAACTTGCCTTCCTCAAAAGGCGGCTGCTGCTGCTGTGAGTCCTGCCCTTGGAAGTCCTCCTCATACTCGAAGTCCAATGCAAAAGGCTCACCGACTGGACACGAATCACCACACAAGCATCCACGCAAGCCAATACATGTAGAAAAATAATATTCTATTAGAACAGTACACCAAACAGTAGAAACAATACAAATAAAGGTTTTAGAATTAATCTACGCTTCACTACGAACACATGAGCGTGAAAATCACTCTAATCGGAGCTAAAACGGAAAAGATATGACAATTCTAAGGTAGAGGGACCTACTGGCAAGTTTTAAAAGTTTCTAGTGCTTATTTGAAGAAAACCGAGGACCTATACGTAATTACGCATTAAAACCCGAGGGCCTACACGCTAAACCTACAGACCTGGACCACAGGTTCTATTATTCAAAAGTTCAGGGGCCTAAACGCGAAGAAAGGACCTAGATGTAATTACTTTTACAACTTGAATGGATCGCGGGTTGATTCTCAAATAGTGGAGGGACTCTTTAGCAAAAATGGCAGGGCTGACCGTTATCGGCGGGTTTGACTCAGGGTTGAAACACGCGAGGGCCGTTGGATCTGGGGGGGACTCGGGCGCGGGCGGGAGGTTGAAGGCGGAACCGACAGGCGGGGCCCGCGCGTCGGCGAGAGGAGGCGGGTGCTACGCGGGCTGGCGCGGAGATGGCTAGGCCGGCTTGCTGAGCGGCCCAGGAGTGGGGTGGGCGGTGTGCGCGGGTGTTGGGCCGGCTGAACGGGCCGAGCGGAGGCGGTGGAGTCGGCTGGGCCGAGGGAGGAAGAGCAGACCCATGGAAAAGGTCAAGGGGTGAAAACGAACTCGGGCCGAAGCAAATTTTCTAAGGCTCAAACAGGAGTAGTTCAAATTCAAATTTAAATTAGATTTAAATCCTTATTTAACCACTAGCAAAACAAACTTAATGCAGCAGCATGAATGCATCAAAAATATTTCTACTCCTTATATTTGATTTTAATTTCTAGAAATTATTTATTTAACCTATATTAATCATGACCATAAATAATAAAATCAAATTAATTACTAAAAATTTTAAATGGGTAAATTTTAGGGTGTTACAACTTACGTCGGGCGGCTGCTACTCCCCTCCGCCTATTTCGGGGGCGGCTGCTGCTCCTCCAGCCCTGCCACGAGGCGCAGTCCCGGTCCCGCCTGTGGTGAACCAGCACTCCATGACCACACGGGCGAAGGATGGATTCAGGCAGCCCGCCCTATACCATGCTGCTCCCCTGTCTCGCATGCCCAAGACCTTCTGTTGCGCCACCGCTGATCCCAACCAGCGGGCTGTTATGGAAGAAGAACACTCTACCTCGCTGCAAAACAACACCTAGGACTTGGTGCCACGTCCACCTCACACCAATGTTGTCTCTGGCATGTGGATCTACAAGCACAAGTTTCAAGCCAACGGTTCCCTCGAGCGCTACAAAGCTCATTGGGTTCTCCGGGGCTTCACCCAACGCCCAGGTGTGGATTTTGATGAGACCATCATCCCTGTGGTGAAGCCCGCCACCGTCCGCACAGTACTGTCTCTAGCCCTGTCCCGCGGTTGGCCTATTCATCAGCTAAATGTCAAGAATTCATTCCTGCATGGCACCCTGTCTAAAAACAGTCTACTGCTCTCAGCCCTCCAGTTTTGAGGACCCTGCTTGATTTTGTTTGTTTCCTAAACATGTCCCTCTATGGTTTAAAGTAGGCCACGTACATGGTACAATACGTTCTCCACCTACTTGGTCTCTCTTGGCATTCAAGAGTCCAAGTCAGATACCAGCCCGTTCGTCTACCTCCTCAGTGCTGCTACTTCCTATCTCCTCCTGTATGTCGATGATATTGTGATCACTGCATCTTCTACATAACTCCTTGGGGGCATCATCATCACCCTACAATAGGAGTTCTCTATGAAGTACCTCAGAGAACTCCATCATTTTCCGGGGATGCATGTTCAGTGTGTTGATGGTGGCGTCCTCCTGTCTCAGCGACAGTACATGCTGGACATCTTGGATCATGAAGGTATGTCTGAGTGCAAGTCATGCTCCACTCCTATCGACATGAACCCCAAGGTCTTTGCAGATTCAGGTTCGGCCGTCGAAGACTCCTCGGATTTTCGCAGCCTCGCTGGTGCTCTTCAGTATCTCACTTTCACTCACCCAGATATTGCCTATGCGTGTCCTACATGTCCCAGTATGTCAACATCTTCACTAAGGGGCTGCCAATGTCAGTGTTTGTGGAGTTTAGGTCCAGCCTGAACGTTTGTGGGTAACCGTTTAGACTGCGGGGGCGTTTTAGCAAGGCTATTGTTAGTTAGCCCAATGGGATCAGGTGCTGGTACAAAATAACAATTATTCAACTCCTTAATAAATCCTGACGGGAGGTGAAGTTGCATCGTCCCGACGGTCAACACAACAACTCTTGCATTATTGCCCACGCAGAAATCAACTTCTCCTCTTCCCACGCTTCTACTTCTTATTAGTCCCTGCATCGTATTGCAAATATGAGCAACCGATCCGGTATCAAATACTCAGGAATTAATTCTAGAATCAGTGAGAAAAATGTCTGTAACATAAACATGAAGTGTACTTGAAGTGGAAGTACCCTTACTTCCCTTGCTTTTCAAAGAAGCTAAGTACAACTTGCAATTTCTTTTCCAGTGACCCAATTCATGACAGTGAAAGCACTCCTTATCAGCAGCTGGTCCAGCTTTAGCCTTGGGTGCTAGCTTAGATATCCCATCTTTAGCCTTGCCCTTCTTCCAAGAATTACCTTTCTTAAAGGTAGGCTTGTTCTGGATTGCCATCACATGGCTATTGCCCGCGCTTTTCTTAATGTCACCCTTTGCTGGTAATGGGGTGTCTAGAACGTTTTCCTTTTTCTCAGCCCTGAGAACAATTCTCAGGTTATGGATCCAATCCGAATAGTTTGTTCTATTCAACTTGTCCTTCTCAGAGACCGAATGCAAAGTAAACGATGTGGTTTTACTCGGTGCCATTGATCTACAACAAAATAATAAAAAATACTAATACAATGCATCCATGATGGAGTAAATTACATTAAGCATTTAATAGAATCTACTCCCACTAAAATCAATATCCCTCCATTGATACTTAGTGATTAAGGACCCACAACTAAGAAGTCCACTAGTGAGCTTTAGCATCACCGCTAGAAGACATGGTAGATCGGTAAGCAACCCTTTGCTAATAATATCACATATGACTCTTATTGTTGGGTGACATCTCTATGTCTCGGCGCCCAACCTTTATGCCCCAAGGTCCTTAACCGTTAAGATGACCTCGTCTAAGTTGATCAACATTTGTGGCCCATCAAGACTCTAGTACCCTAATGGAACAAATCCATCAATTCCCATTAGCGGATCCAATCCGATTGACACTAGGTATATATCCAACAATGGGCTGTTGCTGGTTGAGGCCGTGCCGGCGTTGATGATGGTGTAACGGGGAAGAGTTGAGAAGGACCATGATAGAGACGAAGATGACGGATATGCACACTGCACTTGAAACCCCATATCTGAACAGTGTTACCTCACCGCCGAGTCGTTCTCCAGCTGACTTGCTTTGATGTCATTTTCATAACCAAACGTACAAAGAAACATCATAATGTGCTGTGACATATGCATGTCTTTAGCAATCGAGTAAATTAAATCACTCCACAAAATAAATGGCTGATCACTACTGGGGAACATTGCAAGACCTGACATGCAGTGTTTTTTTAACAAAGATAAAAAATGCAAATGCTCACACTAATGTTTCTTGAACATTCATTTCCTTTCTCTAGATTCTTTTCTTGGTGCTGTTGTTAAGATGATACACTCCATTTTTCTGAGAGATAAACTGCTTATATTGAAATCAATTAGGTTTGAAGTACGTCCAGAACTGGGAGCTCCAGTTTAACAGACGAATTCTACAAAAGAGCATAGTAAAAGAGATGCTAAAAGATTAAATCTGGACAGGATGTCCGAAGGAATCACAGGGGTTGGAGTACTAAATGAACTCAGCTAGTTCTTCATTCTCTCCACCAGCGCTGCTACCCTTTTCTATCACCTGCAGGTTTCAACAGTGGGCGCCATCTTAGCACAAAAGCAACAGAATATAAAACATCCAACGGAGAAACTGGGAACTTTTTTTCAGTTGCGTGTCAGCAAAAGAGATCACGCAAGGCCTGCAAAAAGAAACAAACTAAGTCTCGTAGAAGTTTTCAGTTTATTAAACACTGTTTTGAACATAAACTCAGTTTAATACTCCCTCCATCCCAAATAATAGTACACTTTGACCTTTTTAGATACACAGATTTTGCAATACATCTAGATATATGATATGTCGAGATACATAGTAAACACTATGTATACGGAAAAGTCAAAATGACCTAAAATCCAAAATGGAGGGAGTATTCTGCATGCCTTAGATTGGTACTTATTATCTATAAGCTTGGAAGATGTTTTTCTTAGTAACCTCACTAGCATGAACTACCTGTTTGCCACTTGAGAAAATGAGAAATTCGAATTTTTGACACCCTAATTGTAGGGCTCCGCAAGTTTGACACTGCTAATATATGCTTCGCAAAATTGACACTCTCATCGTGGACATCTTGATTTCCTTACCATTTTGCCTCTTTTATTGATTTTGTATATTACTAGCAAATATGCCCTTCTGTTGCTATGGGTGAAGGGGAATTCCTAGGCACGTAGGAACCATGGACGCCGCCCATACCAAATCCAATGAGGAGCATAACAAAGGTGAGATCCTCGATAGATGCTAGCATGCTGCGTCCAAGAACGACGGCAGGTCGACGACAGAGATGCGGGTGACGTGAGAAGACAAATGGGCACGCGCGGCAGTACTATTGGCGGTAGTTACGACACGTTTTCGACCACCAATACTCGGGAATAAAAGAGGTTATATACAACATTCCATGCATCTAGGTTTATTTCTAATAAAGTTCCACGAGTTTTGGTGTTTCACTTGTGCAGGTACAACAACACGAAATGCGTGCTATAGGGTTCTGAATTGACCGATTCGGCCAAACGACACGATTCGGCCGATTACCCCCTTAGCCGCACACGAAGCAAAGCACAACCGGGAGGTTGTCCACATCAGCAACGACCAAGTGACGACCGTGTAGGACACATGGACTACCACCACATCATCTCTGGGCCAAAACAATAGAAGTCCACCACGAACAAGTCATCCAGGACAGCCCAGGACCTAAGGCGGTATGGGGGGCGAACTGGGCTGAAAGCCCACTTCGGCTGAACCGTCCCCAGTACACCAACCGCCTCCAGGTGATGATCTGAGCCATAGGAGCAAGAGGCGGTGCATCCAAGGGTTCGGCCGAACCGACCTGGTTCAGCCGAACCCATCCAATTCGGTCGAATCAACAAGAACCGCCCTCAAGGTCCCTTGGCGGTTACTCCACTCAACCGCCTTCGGACCACTATAAATGTTGTTGTCCAGTGCTCAGTTAAACACACACTCAAGCCAAGGAGCTCATATCCACTTTGTTCTAGTAAAGTTAGGATAGTTTAGTTGGGAGTTAGAGTTGAGTCGAGTTGTGCCTCAGAGGTTCTGGAGTCGTCTTCAGAAGCTCTGGTATTAGCTCTTGTATCTTTTCCATTTCTTTTGTAGACTTTAAGTTATCAATATAGTTTATCTTTGTCATCTTGTCTGAGTTATTTATACCTGGCCTCTACTTTATTTTAGTTGCAAGTATTTCGTATTTAGAATATAGTTGGTTGTAGTTCTTGTTCTTCTAGATCTTGTTTAAGTCTTTGTCTTAACTGGTTCTTCGATTCTGTTCAATATTACTGTTTAACTGTCACTGGGGTATTGACATGATTGCTTGCTCTTGCTAGCAGAGTAAGTAGTTGTTGGATAGTGTAGGAGTGGTTCCTAGACTAGACAGTAGCCTTGGATTGTCCCCGTTGCAACGGAGGTGGTAGTCGTTAGGTCGTGATAACCCTATATGGTCTTCGTAGTCCATCACGTTAGTCCCGGCCTACTGGAGCCTCCAACGGTTATTGGCAACATGCCTTCTCATCCCTTTCTGCGTGTTGTTGGTTCCATTTCTCGGCGTTGAGACAATAGAGTCAACCTTGATCTCTTAGAGCTGATCTCTAACCCAGATGGACAAAGTACCTAGGAATCATCATTGTCTTCTCATTGTCCTCCCAGCTAGCTAATCCTTCTCTTTCTTATCCGAGCCATCCTTGAGCTGTGTGTCACGGTATCCGCACTCTTATCCAATACCGTTATCCCCTGTCTTGTTAGTAATGTACCCATCTCTGATAGTCTCGAACACGTGTTTACTAGTACTCTTGCCAAAGCTTCCCTGCGGAAATATAAATTACGATACCTCAGATTACTCCCTGGTGAAGTGCTACAGCGGTAATTCTGTGCGCTTGCAGAATATTTATTTATTTTACTGAGCCATAAGAAAAACCACTGAAACACTCCTTGCACCAGTACTGGGATCAACAATCCTGATATTGGATCGTAAGAAGTGTCAACAAGTTCTAGATGGCGAGAGGAGATGAGGTACTACAGGTTGATTTAATGCTTTGTGTTGCTGCGGGTGAAGGGACATCGTGAATTAAGGCGCACGGGATCCATGGATGCCACTGATTCCTCATCCGATGAGGAGCACACAAAGGAGAGATCCTCAGTAGACATTGCACATAGGAACGATGGTGGGTTGACAATGGAGATGTGAGCAATGTGAGAAGGTGAAGGGGGTGCGTGTGGTTGTGCGAGAACGGCGAGAGGAGATGAGGTACTACGGGTTGATTGGATTAAACATGATGGGTTCTTAAAAAAATACAACATACCAAAGGATTATGAGTTTATTTTCATAAATATTAAGGTTTTTTATAAAATTATGGGGTACTGCTGAATCATAATTACTTTATTATATTATATACTAGCATATATGCATGTGTGTTGCCGGAGACAAAAATATTGTTTGTGTTTTGTCCACTAAAAATGACCCAAAATTCATGTAATAACTTAATCTATGACCCCATGCCACCTATTGTGAAAACAGCTCAAATTCATGTGCAAACTGAGTTAGACAAGATCAAATGTAAGAATGAAAGCCAAGTTTTTTAGATCTGAGATTCCTATATGGTATTAGTTCCTTTAATCAACATTATATAAATAATATATCTTGTGATAAGGACATTCTCCATTATTACCCGCCGACGAAGATGCAATAAAGATGAGCCAAGTGATCCAGTTGTAGTTGGGCGGCGACCGTGTGAGCCTCTGGATAATCTCACCTTGCTTAGCTTGGGAGGAGGAAGCCACCTTAAAAGGGAGAGTCAGCCTTCTCCTATCGGACTAGTCTTTTTTGGACTAGTCTTTTAGGGAGATTGGACATTTCCCCGAGTTGTGTGTGCCACGGTATGGTGCTAAGATTGCGGGGGCCAGATCGTACGTATCTGAAGCCGAAATCGCGGGAAACTAGATCGTGCGTATCTGAAGCCGGATCGGTGTGATGTGCCGCTGGAGTTGTGGTGCTAAGACTGTGGGTTCCGATCGTGTGGGTGTAGAACCGGGTCGCTGGGTCGGGCCTTTCCAACCCTACCTGGGCCGCACTTATCATTTGATATTAGAGCTGGGCCCTTGTTAAGAAGGGGAGAATGATGATGTCATCCTCCATTATTACCCATAGGGAAAGACGCAACAAAGATGGGCCAAGTGGCCCAGTTGTAGTTGGGCGGCGACCGTGTGAGCCTCTGAATAATCCCACTTTGCTTAGCTTGGGAGAAGGAAGCCACCTTAAAGGGAGAGTCACATTTCCCCTATGGGATTAGTCTTTTTTGGACTAATCTTTTAGTGAGATTGGGCCTTTCCCAAAGCTGGGTGTGCCGGGGTGCAGTGCTAAGATTTTGTGGACAGAAACGTATGTATCTGAAGACGAAATCGCGGGGGCCAGATGGTGCATTCTGAAGCCGGATCGGTATGTCATATTGACGGAGTTGTGGTGCTAAGACTGCAGGTTCGGATTGTGTGGGTCTAGAACCGGGTCGGTGCGTCGGGCTTTTCCAACCCTACCTGAGCTGGACTTATCATCTTGTATAGATATACTTATTAATGGAAGAAAACAATATAAATTGGCATATTCTCGATCGCATATAACTCTTTATAATGTTAATGAAAATGAATATCATCTCTTAAAATACATTTCAGTCTGAATCTGACAAGTTATGCAAAGGGTTCACCATAGCAATGGAATTCTTACTTATAGTGTTGTGTCACTTCATGTTTTTGTTTAGATGTCATATTTTGAAGGATCGAAATGGCGACCAGAGAGGGGGGGGGAGTGAATGGGATCCGATAAAAATTTATTCTCGAAACTCGGCCTATGTCCCAAAATCACTACCCAAAGATTCCTCACAAGCTTGTCAAGGTAGCGTAGTCACAATGGACTGACCAACCCTAGGAGCAAGCAGGAGCGAGATACAAAGTGGAAGCACAACTCAAGAAGCAAAGACAAACAATTGTCTGCCTGAGCCAGGATGGATTGTCCGCATAGAGGTATCGGACTGTCCGAGGACCGGGCGAACTGTCCGACTAAGCAGGACAGACTGTCCGTAAAAGCCAACCGAATCTCCAGAAACTTCTCGTCCTGTACGGACTGTTCGAGCCCCTACTACGGACTGTCCGCCAGTGTCGCGGACTGTCCAAGGTGGTCACGCGGACCGTCCGTGGAAAGACTTAGCCACAACAAGAAACTCTGAGATGAACACCCAAGACTCGGACCGTCCGCCAATCACATGCGGACTGTCCGTGAACCCCGCGGATTGTCCGTGAATCCCACACGGACTGTCCGTGAACCCCGACGGAAGAACAGGAAGAACAACTACAGTAACCCACAGGTCAATCCTTTGAAATCCATCACCGAATCTCCCAAACGGCTAGAGCTCTTGAGACAAAACTTGGGAAAGATGACAATCAACCCAAAGAGATGTTATGCCCCCAAAAATCTCGACCTCTAACTCCCTACAACACGAGGAATTGCAGATCACACGGATGAACACAACCACCACGAGTTCATCCCAAAATCATCAATTCTAGACCAAATCCCGGCGTTTGAGGGGTCAAGATCATCCACAAAGAGGTGCAAGACACTCACCCATTGATCCCCACAAAGAAATCCGAGAGTAAACGGCCTAGAAACGAAGAATCGAGCCAAGCACAAAAATAGCACAAAACGAACTCGAGAAAGGAGAGAAGGAAATCATCCCAAAGCCAAATCTTCCATACACACAGAGGTAAGATTCTATACAACGGAGGCTAACCTCCACCCTTCATCCACCCATTAAACATACTAGATCTGCGCTTGGCTGTCCTACCGGAAGAGAGAGCAAATGAACTAGGGTTCAATGCGATAACTTGCCATCCCCTCCACCTCCTATTTATATTAAGTCTCCTGGTGGGGGCAAATGACCATACTACCCCTACACTCTAAAACTAAGATACACACCCCTTGGGGGCAACTTTGGAAAGCGAAGATATTTTCTCCGGCTGGGCACGCATCCATCTGGAATCGCTTCCCTCCGATGCAACCTCCGAGATCACGCCGCGTGTCCTCCGCTTCGAAGCTTCCTGACGCCTAGACTAAAACCGGTCAGACTAGTTCTGCAAACCGGTCAAACCGCTTCAACCGGTCAAACCGGTTCTGCAAACCAGTCCTGGCTCCCCAGGTCCTTCGGCCTTGGTTTTGTGGCCCAAACCAAGAAACCCTCCTCCTCCGGTTTTGTGGTGAACTAATAAACCCCGCGCACTTGGTCCGGCCTCCACGCCAAGACTCGAGTACGCCAAGCCTTTCACCTCTTGCTCCTAGACGGTCTACTCGGTCTTGCCTAGTTCCTTGACTCAGCCGCACGCAAGGTACCGGCTCGAACTCTTCATCCACGTTGCCTTGCTTGTTCTTGCACCATGTGAACCGCACTTGATCCTACTGGCCACCAGGTCCCTCGAACCAAGCCTACTTGTCTCTCCACTTCTGGGAGGCCGCTCCGGCTAAGACCTTTCGCGCCTGTTCTTCACCTGGACCAATGCAAACCTAGCCGCATCCTACACCTGCAATACTTGAGCCAAGGCGAACGTTAATCCACACCACGTTGTTAATCACTCATCACAAGGAAAGCGACCATCCACGGTCCGTCGGACACACATGGTCCTCAATCTTCTCCTTGATGAGTGTATTCACAACACACATAGCACCCACAGATTTAGAAAGAAGAACTGGAAACGACTTGGAGAAGAAACTCGACCAAATGACCCAAAGCGACAACAAAGCGCCAAATCAAAGTCACAAGCAAATTGGCTCCTCAAGAAGAGACAAAATGGCTCAACACCACTGGTAAAACCTCAACAAACCAAAGGAACTCCCCCTTCACAAATGCATACTCCCCCTGAACAAATGCATGCAAAATGCAATTTTTAGCACATTCAGACACAAACCGGTCAGACCGGTTTTGCCTAGGCAGAACCATCAAAATGCTAAAATGCAAGGAAATGCTCCAATTGTCCCCCCTTGATCTGAGCAAGTTCCAGTAGGTTAATGCAACATTTCTCAAGCTTCCAATCCCCCTTGTTGCATAAATTTCTCCCCCTTGTTGCCAATGCATGAATCAAGTCACAAAAAACTCATAAATTCAACCTAGAGCTTCTCAAATATACAATGAGCACTTTAAAATGCTACACATAAGCAAATGAGCAAGCAAGATAGTCCTAGGTGCTGTACAAGCATTGCCAACAAGATTTCATGATTGTATAAGCATTTGGCCAATTAGAGTTCAATTTGAGCAATTTTTACAAAAGTTCTCACCACATGAGCAAAAATTACCATGACCTATTCAAACCGAAATGAACTTGATCACGCAAAGATCATACAAGGTAACCAGTTCTCAGCAATAGATCATCGTAAACACCAAAAAATTAACTCATGTCATGTCAAAGCCACCGAGCCATGTGTCTACTTCTAAAATAGAGACTTCTCTTGGTAGACAATGCAACAGTTTAGTACCCAAAATATATACAATAAAGCATAAATGACATGATTAGCATTTTTACAAGCATAGGCATTTCTTTTTCAGATTTTATACATGGTACATAAAATGCCTTTGCGGCAAAAAGAAGCTTATGCCTCTCCACAAGATAGATCAATGGCTAAACATTTACAATGATAAAATGGTCTTAGACTCAATTTGCAAGAAATAGATGCCCAAGCACAACCTAAGCATGAAAAAGCATTTAGGTTTGAACAAAGCATGGGAACTCATCTACTCATAGGTGAGATCAAATTTTCCGTTTCTTTTCCAAAAAGTAGCAAGCTCATCATGATTATACAACAATGGCATCAAGAGCTTAGCTAACCATCACAAAGAGACTACAAGCATGTCCACTAGCTCAAATGTAGAAAGTTATAGTGACCAATCCATATAAGAGAAGTTGTCCACTAGCTCAAATGTAGAAAGTTATAGTGACCAATCCATATAAGAGAAGTTCATCCTAAAGATACAACATAAATAGATATGTACACCAACAAGCCCTAGATATATCACAATGCAAGCTATATGACAAATGCAAGACAAATCATACAAATGCAAAAGCAAAATGAGCATTATATACATATGATACAAGAAAGCTATACATATGCTACAAAGAGAGCCCCAAGAACGAACTCAAAGAGGGCAACACAAACCAAGTTCTCCTCGCAAGCGAGCAAAGGTTACTTGGTCAAGTGGTTTAGTGAAAATGTCGGCTAGCTGATCTTGGGTTGGGACATGGGATAGCTCTATGTGTCCTTTCTCAACATGACCCCTTAGAAAATGATACCTCACTTCTATGTGTTTGGTTTTGGAATGTAACACTGGGTTTTTCGCTACGCTTATGGCACTGGAGCTATCACATAGAAGTGGGACACAGGAAAAACTCAAGCCAAAGTCACTCATAGTGTACATGATCCATAGGAGCTGGGAACAACAACTAGCGGCTGCAACATACTCGGCTTCTGTTGTGGATTGTGGAACGCTAGACTGCTTGCGAGACGACCAAGAGACCAAAGAAGTCCCAAGAAACTGACACTGACCTGAGGTAGACTTGCGGTCCAAATGACACCCAGCAAAATCAGCATCAGAAAAACCGTGAAGACTAAGTGTCGAGGAGGCAGAATACCAAAGACCCAAATCAAGAGTGTATTTCAAATACCTGAATATCCTCTTGACGTCTTGCCGATGTGAAGTCCTCGGTGAAGCCTGAAAACGAGCGCACGGACACGCACAGAACTGTATGTCTGGCCTCGTCGCCTCAAGTAGAGGAGGGAGCCGATCATGCTCCGGTACTCCTTCTGGTCCACGGGGTCACCATCTTTGTCAGCATCCGAAGCCGTAGTTTTACTCATCGGCGTTGACATCGGCTTCGAGTCGTTCATGTCAAACTTCTTCATCATGTCCTTCGTGTACTTCGCTTGATGCACGAATGTCCCGTCCTTGACTTGCTTGATCTGCAGTCCGACAAAGAACTGCAACTCTCTCATCATCGACATCTCGAACTCCCTGCTCGCATCTTCAGAAAACTTTGCAACAAGAGCATTAGATGACCCACCAAAGATAATATCATCCACGTAAATCTGCACAATCAAGATATCATTGCCAGCACGAAGCAGGAACAAGGTCTTATCAACGATGCCCATCACAAACCCCTTACTCAACTGTAACACCCTAAAAATGCCTATTTAAAAATTTCTAGTAATTAATTAATTTATTTTTTTTAAGAGTGCTCATATTTAATATAAGGAATTACACTATTTTAGAAAATTAAAATCCAATATAAGGTGTAGAAACATTTTTTGTTGCATTCATGCTGCTGCATTGAGCTTTGTTTGTGTGTAGTCCAACCTGGCCCACTCCCTCTCGCTTCCGCGGCCCATCCTCCCAGTCAGCTGCCTCGGCCAATTTCCGCAAGCCAAACTCCGTCTGGCCCAGTCGCCCGCGCAGCCCACGAAGCCAGCCGCGCCGCAACAGACGCGCACCGCCGCCGCAATCTCTGCTGCCGCGCCGCCGCTCCTTCCTCGGCGTGCGCGCCACGCAAGCGCGAGCCCGCATCCGTATAAAGGCCGCCGCCCGAGCCTCGTGCCCTAGCTGCCGCCCTCGCCCCGCCCCTGTGGTGCGAAGTGCCACCGCTGCAAGGAGCGCCGTCGCCGCCGCAAGAAGCGCCGCCGGCGCCATTGCCGGCCGATCCGCCGCTTCGGTCAACGAAGGGCGAAGGCGAGACCTCCCTGAGCTTCTCCGTGCCAAGCCGAAGCTTCGCCGCCGCTTCTCATCGCCGACCCGCCACCGGAGCACCTTTCCTCACGTGAAGCCAAGCGCCGCCGTCGGACCTCGCCGCCGATTCGACGTCTCCGTCGATCCACGGAGCAAGCCGACCCCACCACGACCTTCCCCAGGACGAGAGGCATCTACCCCGCCGGTCATCGTCGCCGCTTCGGTCACCGGAGTTCCTGCCCGCGTCAAGCCGCCGCCGCCGACCCCTTCTTCTGCCGCGGCCAAGATCCCGGTCATCGCCGTCCATCTCCGTCGCCGGTGAGAAGCTCCACGGTTTCCCCTCGACCTCCTCTCCGCGTTCCACTCCTCTCCTAGGGCCTTGGACCACCACAGCGCCGGCGAGCCAAGCTGCCAGGAGCGCCGGCGAGCTCCTCTGCGTTTTCAGAGGTAGGAGATGTAGATTTTGCGAGAAGGCCCCTGGAGAATCCTGAAACCTAAAGATCCATTCATGTGTCTCGGAGATTTTCCAAAAAACCCCCTACAAGAATCCCACCTTCACACATAAACCCAACCCGAGACACTTTTGCAAATCTAACCCTAGGTTTTATCCCTTTCGCACCCACTGTTTAGTGTGTATTGCAATTCTTCCTTGCTAACCCCTAACAGCTATAGTTATTTACGACTAGGTCCCTGAAAACATGTTTTAGCCATAGTTTTCGCGTTTTAACTCTGATTTACTCCGTTCTTGTTGCGTTAGATTCATATCAGTCTAATCTACGATCGAGCACTGTCAATTAACATGTAATGTATTTCTAAATTTTATTTAATATTAAATTGATTAAAGGTTATTTAAATGTCTTTTCCTAAATAAAATATAATCAAGGTTTATACTCGGTTTTTCATATTAGCTTTAATTTGATTAATATGTATTCAATGAGTTTTATAAATAAAAGTCAATTAAGATATAGCTCGGTTTTCACAAACTAATGTTAAAATTGAACAATGTTTATTTAACTAGCTTTTCTAATTAAAAACAAATTAGAGTTTCATAATTAACTAGCTTTTCACTCCGAGCTTTCATAATTAAATATTAATTTGAATAATATCAACATTAATATGTTCTAAATATACTATTGGCTAGCTAAACACGAAATATCTTATTATTCGATTAGTCTCTCTCATATGCTTGTTTTACTAAAGTAAATGTTGAATTGTATAAATCCCACATAAACAATTAGAAATAAAATATGGTTAGTTCTAGCCCGACTTCACAAATTCAAATACAAATGATTAATTCTAACATAGGATATTTCAACGAAATAACCTATACACATGATTTTACATAACTAAAATAATTCAGCATACAGTTTTCTTTTAAAATACAAATCTTTCGATAGTTGTATATTCTCAACCGTAACCCTGTTTTCAGCGTTTCTTGCGCTCACGTGACCATAGAACCAAGCCCTATCCTTTAGTGCGATCTTGTAAAGCCTTCTCTATTGATTGGTGTATTGTTCTTAGCTGTTCTTGTTTGTTTGCTTGTTTAGCTGCTTGTTGTGCTGGGTGATTGCTGCGAGTAGAGAAACGTCGTCAAGAGATTTCAAGAAGAAGGAACACAGTTCGAGTGATCTGAAGATTAGAAGAGCAATAGTTGAAGACTCTAAGTAGCGGTATATCTGTTGGATAAAGGCAAGTATAGCACGGACAATCCTTGCTACCTAAACACACCTTTACATTATTTACTGCATATGCATGTGTCTAAATTGTTCCTATTAAGGTTGTACCTAGCTCTGTTTATCCTGTACCTTGATCACCTGGGATTATGCATATGGGTAGATATTTTCTAGGCGCAACAATTGTCACATTTGCTTAACTGTTAATCATGACTTAATGGTTCACTTTAATGTTAATGTTAAAACTTGCTTTTTAGCAACATGGTTCAGGGAGCTAGGGCGTATGCTTCGTGCCTGGCCCTAGTGTCTCTCCGTAAGGACTGGTTCTTAAAGCGGCAACCCAGGAGCCTGTCGTCACCGCTGGAACTATAATGGCTCTGGTCTTGGACAAGTAGCATGTACGGCTCTAGCTTGACAGTAGTTACCGACGGGCCGACGGCGTTATGGGAAGCATGGGTGAGAGTATGGTTTGATCCACCGAGGACGGGGTATCCGTCGGCTATGTCCCCGTGAGGCACAGTCCCGTGTTGGGAGCCACCGTATGGCGGGGGCTCCACACGTTGCGCTATTTATTTTGTTGTTGATATTCTTTGCCGCGCTTGGATGCCATTGACCCCCTCGTGTCACTACATAAGCGTTAGTCAATCTCGGTGCCTTGGGTCATGCTGCCTAGGTTGTACCATAACGGCTACTGTTTCGTTAGGGTGTCTTGTGAAAAGCCTCGTAGCGTCCCTATGCGGTCACACCTCGGAAGTGTGATTTGTGAGGTCTGATCCACCTCCGCGTGGTTGGGTGCAAAGTTCCTTTGAACTTTTACGCGACTGGTGGGTAAAGGGCGAAACCTCTGCAGAGTATACAATCTATCATGATAGCCTTGCTCAGGGTCACGAGCGGCCTGGATCCTTTTTGGTTTAGAAGTTGATGTTTATTATTGTCTAATGTTCACTTCTACTTTATTAATTGGGTTACAACCGGGATTCCTTTATTTGTAGTAATTTGGATTATGATAAAATGAATCAACTAAAAGTGCTAATGCAGTACAGCCGTGTCAAGCCTTTCTTTTAAGCCTTCATATACCCGTGTTATACTTGCTAAGTAAGACATTTACTTACGCTTGCCATTATTCAACAAAATCCCGGACGGGTAACAGATGGAATGAATGAGATTGCTGCCACTGAATTCCGTGAAGATCTGCCGTACTACTAAGCTATGGTCAACCAGTCGGTGTCCCTGTGGACTGCAGCTCCGCTAGTTGAGAGATAATAATTAGACTTCCGCTATGTATTATTTAGGTAAACTCTGATGTAAAACTATTTTATTCGAGCATATGTACTCTGATTTCCATATTTGTAAGCTGTATGTGTTCTGTGGACTTCCTGGGCACACATATGGTAGCATTCGGGTTTCTGTGTAAATCCGGGTGTGACAGATTGGTATCAGAGCCGTGCTGACTGTAGGATCGCAGCCTAGTTAGAATGGTCGATTAGATTTTGTTTTATCCTTGCTCTTTTATTTTATTTATAAAAAGTGTTGAGGTCTATTTATAAAATGGTGTTCTGTGTTTCTCTACCCCCGTCTACTGCAAAGGTTTTAAAGGTTCTTTTCTTTCTTTGGCTTTCTCCCCTTTCAGTAGTAGATGGCTCGTACAAAGAGGACCGCTAGAAGATCAGAGGGTCGCCCCGTTGATCGTGGCAGACCCATAACACCGGATTGGGCGGAACCAGCTACAACCGTTTTCTACTCCTTGGGGCAACATGAAGACTCCGCTCGTCAGCGTTGGGCACTGCTAAGTGGACGAGGCTATCAGAAGGAACCACTCTACACGAGAGAACGCTCGCAGCTTGGAGAGCATACCTACAACTGGTGGTCAGCCGTCACCATTTACCAGAAGACTCCGAATGCAAATGGAATGTTCCATGTGGAGAGAGTTTACCATGCCATAGCCCCATGGTCAACATTTGATGAAGGGATCCGCGATGCTGCAGACCATGCCCTCTTCTTCTTCTTCAGAGAAATGAACGGGGGTGCTTAAGTTAAGAGACTACCGGAGCCAGGAAAAAGATCGTGTCAGGGCCGTTTGCTTCTATCGTCGTCGATCCTTAGGAATCTACCATGAGTTTGTAATAGGGAACGAGTAGTATACGCTTCTGAGTCAAGTCAAAACCCAGTGTGTCGAGTCATGTGTGAGCCTTGTTCTTAGGTGCTTGATTTGGTTATTATTATGCCAATGTGTGATTTGGATCTTTGTAATGAATGTGATGGGCATAGACGCAAGTCTACCACCATCTAGATTTTGGATTAAGGTTTAAGGATATTAATGAATAAATAGTTGGGTTGTCTATCTCTCTTGCACTTCATCTATCAAATCCTCTACATCTTTAGTTCTTATCCCATCCAGTTTCATAATCTCCCTAAGTTTCTTCCACACGAAATTAGAGTTACTTAGTTATGTCCGATGGAGTATCGGTGGGCACTATTTGTTGATAGCAGATGGTTGACACAAGGAGAAAAAAACGAGCCAATTTACGCTGGCCCACAACCGTCATCACAATAAGGGGGGTAGACTTTGGGGTGAGCCAAATAGCCCTAGATTCTATTCTTTTCGACATAATCCTGGGAATGAGCTAGTTAGTCAAATACGATGCAGTAATCCTATGTGCCAGAAGGACGGTACAACTGACAGTAGAATTAGGGGAAAAGGTGGAGTACCAGGCAACCAGTCCCGAGAGACAGTATCAAGTCAATCAAGCCGAAGGTACAGCACTGGAGGACATCAGCGTGGTGTGTGAATTTCCGGATGTGTTCCCAGACAAATTGCCAGAGCACTCAATGAGGTGACCATCAAGAACAAGTATCTGTCGCTAAGGATTGATGACCTATTTGACTAGCTAAACGGAGCTTATGTGTTCTCCAAGATAGATCTCCGATCAGGCTACCATCAGATGAGTATTCGACTATCGGACATACCCAAGACGGCTTTCACTACTCTCGGTATAGGTTATACGAGTTCACGGTCTTGTCCTTTGGATTGACCAACACCCCCGCCCACTTCATGTACCTGATGAACAGTGTCTTCATGGACTACCTTGACAAGTTTCTGGTGGTGTTCATTGATGATATCCAGGTTTTCTCCAAGAACGAGGAAGAGCAAGAGGAGCATCTAAGGTTGGTGATGCACAGACTCAGGAAACATCAGTTGTATGCTAAGCTGAGCAAGTGTGAGTTCTGGTTGAAGGAAGTAGCATTCTTGGGTCACGTACTGTCTAACGGAGGAGTGGCAGTCGATCCGAAGGAGGTTCAGGATGTGCTCTATTGGATTATGACCTGGAGATCCACTACCACCCAGGCAAGGCTAACTTGGTGGCAGATGCTTTGAGTAGGAGGAGCTATGTGAATAAGATCACCGATCACGTCTGCCAGCAGAGCTCAGCTTGGAGTTTGAGAGGATGAGTCTGGGATTTGTGACTAGCATCACAGAGATGGCAGTAGAACCGACTTTGGAACAAGAGATCCGAAAAGGACAGCTCACAGATGAGAAGATCAAGGAGATCATGGAACTGGTGGCATTAGGAAAAGCCCCTGGTTTTCGAGTGGATGACCAAGGGACATGGTGGTATCAGAAGAGGATCTGTGTACCAGATATAGTGCAGATCAGGGATGCAATTCTCAGGGAAGCCCATGAATCGGCGTATTCGATACACCCGGGTAGTACCAAGATGTACCAAGATATCAAAGAAAGATTCTGGTGGTATGGATTGAAGCGCGATGTGGCAACTTATGTAGCCTTGTGTGACACGTGCCAGAGAGTCAAAGCTGAGCATCAGAGGCCAGTGGGTTCGCTGCAACCCCTAAAGATGCCTGAATGTAAGTGGGAAGAATTTGGTATGGATTTCATCACTGGGTTGCCACGTACTCAGAGAGGATTCGATTCCACATGGATAATCATGGACCGCCTGACCAAAGTGGCACATTTCCTCCCAGTGAAGACTACCTACACAGGGGCCAGATTAGCAGAGTTGTATATGGAGAGGATTGTATGTTTGCATGGGGTACCGAAAAGGATAGTGTCAGATCGAGGTACTCAGCTTACATCACATTTCTGGCAGCAGTTACATGAGTCTATGGACACTAAGCTACAGTTCAGCTTAGCCTACCATCCACAGATAGATGGGCAAACAGAACGACCAAATCAGATCCTAGAAGATATGTTGAGAGCTTGTGCCCTACAGTACGGTGCTAGTTGGGACAAGAGCTTATCATACGTGGAGTTCTCGTACAACAACATTTATCAGAAGAGTTTGCAGATGGCACCATTCGAGGCATTGTATGGCAGAAAGTGCTGGACACCACTGTTCTGGAATTAGACTACGGAAAGTCAGGTATTTGGACCTGAAATATTAAGAGAGGCAGAGCGACAAGTGCAGATAATCAAACAGAATTTGAAAGTGGCACAATCCAGGCAGAAAAGTTATGCAGATGTCAGACGGAGAGACCTTAGTTTCAAAGCCGGTGACTTTGTGTACCTCAAAGTGTCACCCATGAGAGGCAAATTAGCACCTCGTTACATCGGACCTTTCAAGGTGTTGGATCGAAAGGACCCAAGAAGTTGGCAGGAGTACATGATGTGTTCCAAGTGTCTCAGATAAATAAATGTTTGCGGCTACATAAGGAGCAAATACCGATAGGCGAGCTGAACGTATATGAAGATCTCACTTAAGCCAAGCATCCAATCGGGATATTGGAGGAGTCTGAAAGAGTCACCAGAAACAAAGTGATTCAGATGTGCAAGGTTCAATGGAGCCGTCATTCAGAGGATGAAGCGACTTGGGAAAGAGAAGAGGATCTCATGGCCGAATATCCGCAGTTGTTCCCATCCACATCTGAATCTCGAGGACGAGATTCATCTTAAGGGGGGTAGGTTTGTAACACCCTAAAAATGCCTATTTAAAAATTTCTAGTAATTAATTAATTTATTTTTTTAAGAGTGCTCATATTTAATATAAGGAATTACACTATTTTAGAAAATTAAAATCCAATATAAGGTGTAGAAACATTTTTTGTTGCATTCATGCTGCTGCATTGAGCTTTGTTTGTGTGTAGTTCAATTGGAATTTAAATCTGATTTAAATTCGAATTTGAACTGCATTGTTTGGAGCCCTAGAAAAGTTGTTTTGGCCATAGTTCGATTTTCCTCCCTGAACTCCTTTTCCCGGCCGGGTTTCCCCCTCCTTTTTCCTCAGCTCGGCCCAACTGCCCCGCTCTCCCACCTGCAGCTCGGCCCGCTCCGCCTCACTCGCCGCGGCCCAGCCCCCTCTCCCTGTCGGCCCTTTCTTTCCCTCTCTCTCAGGCCGAGCCTGCTCGGCCCGGCGCAGGTCCAACCTGGCCCACTCCCTCTCGCTTCCGCGGCCCATCCTCCCAGCCAGCTGCCTCGGCCCAATTCCGCAAGCCCAGCTCCGTCCGGCCCAGTCGCCCGCGCGGCCCACGAAGCCAGCAGCGCCGCAACAGACACGCGCCGCCGCCGCAATCTCTGCTGCCGCGCCGCCGCTCCTTCCTCGGCGTGCGCGCCACGCAAGCGCGAGCCCGCATCCCTATAAAGGCCGCCGCCCGAGCCTCATGCCCTAGCTGCCGCCCTCGCCCCGCCCCTGTGCTGCGCAGCGCCACCGCCGCAAGGAGCGCCGTCGCCGCCGCAAGAAGCGCCGCCAGCGCCATTGCCGGCCGATCCGCCGCTTCGGTCAACGAAGGGCGAAGGTGAGACCGCCCTGAGCTTCTCCGTGCCAAGCCGAAGCTTCACCGCCGCTTCTCATCGCCGACCCGCCGCCGGAGCACCTTCCCCCACGTGAAGCCGAGCGCCACCGTCGGACCTCGCCGCCGATTCGATGTCTCCGTCGATCCACGGAGCAAGCCAACCCCACCACGACCTTCCCCAGGCCGAGAGGCATCTACCCCGCCGGTCATCGTCGCCGCTTCGGTCACCGGAGTTCCTGCCCGCGTCAAGCCGCTGCCGCCGTCCCCTGCTTCTGCCACGGCCAAGATCCCGGTCATCGCCGTCCATCTGCGTCGCCGGTGAGAAGCTCCACGGTTTCCCCTCGACCTCCTCTCCGCGTTCCACTCCTCTCCTAGGGCCTTGGACCACCACAGCGCCGGCGAGCCAAGCTGCCAGGAGCGCCGGCGAGCTCCTCTGCATTTTCAGAGGTAGGAGATGTAGATTTTGCGAGAAGGCCCCTGGAGAATCCTGAAACCTAAAGATCCATTCATGTGTCTCGGAGATTTTCCAGAAAACCCCCTACAAGAATCCCACCTTCACACATAAACCCAACCCGAGACACTTTTGCAAATCTAACCCTAGGTTTTATCCCTTTCGCACCCACTGTTTAGCGTGTGTTGCAATTCTTCCTTGCTAACCCCTAACAGCTATAGTTATTTACGACTAGGTCCCTGAAAACATGTTTTAGCCATAGTTTTCGCGTTTTAACTCCGATTTACTCCGTTCTTGTTGCGTTAGATTCATATCAGTCTAATCTACGATCTAGCACTATCAATTAACATGTAATGTATTTCTAAATTTTATTTAATATTAAATTGATTAAAGGTTATTTAAATGTCTTTTCCTAAATAAAATATAATCAAGGTTTATACTCGGTTTTTCATACTAGCATTAATTTGATTAATATGTATTCAATGAGTTTTATAAATAAAAGTCAATTAAGATATAGCTCGGTTTTCACAAACTAATGTTAAAATTGAACAATGTTTATTTAACTAGCTTTTCTAATTAAAAACAAATTAGAGTTTCATAATTAACTAGCTTTTCACTCCGAGCTTTCATAATTAAATATTAATTTGAATAATATCAACATTAATATGTTCTAAATATACTATTGGCTAGCTAAACACGAAATATCTTATTATTCGATTAGTCTCTCTCATATGCTTGTTTTACTAAAGTAAATGTTGAATTGTATAAATCCCACATAAACAATTAGAAATAAAATATGGTTAGTTCTAGCCCGACTTCACAAATTCAAATACAAATGATTAATTCTAACATAGGATATTTCAACGAAATAACCTATACACATGATTTTACATAACTAAAATAATTCAGCATACAGTTTTCTTTTAAAATACAAATCTTTCGATAGTTGTATATTCTCAACCGTAACCCTGTTTTCAGCGTTTCTTGCGCTCACGTGACCATAGAACCAAGCCCTATCCTTTAGTGCGATCTTGTAAAGCCTTCTCTATTGATTGGTGTATTGTTCTTAGCTGTTCTTGTTTGTTTGCTTGTTTAGCTGCTTGTTGTGCTGGGTGATTGCTGCGAGTAGAGAAACGTCGTCAAGAGATTTCAAGAAGAAGGAACACAGTTCGAGTGATCTGAAGATTAGAAGAGCAATAGTTGAAGACTCTAAGTAGCGGTATATCTGTTGGATAAAGGCAAGTATAGCACGGACAATCCTTGCTACCTAAACACACCTTTACATTATTTACTGCATATGCATGTGTCTAAATTGTTCCTATTAAGGTTGTACCTAGCTCTGTTTATCCTGTACCTTGATCACCTGGGATTATGCATATGGGTAGATATTTTCTAGGCGCAACAATTGTCACATTTGCTTAACTGTTAATCATGACTTAATGGTTCACTTTAATGTTAATGTTAAAACTTGCTTTTTAGCAACATGGTTCAGGGAGCTAGGGCGTATGCTTCGTGCCTGGCCCTAGTGTCTCTCCGTAAGGACTGGTTCTTAAAGCGGCAACCCAGGAGCCTGTCGTCACCGCTGGAACTATAATGGCTCTGGTCTTGGACAAGTAGCATGTACGGCTCTAGCTTGACAGTAGTTACCGACGGGCCGACGGCGTTATGGGAAGCATGGGTGAGAGTATGGTTTGATCCACCGAGGACGGGGTATCCGTCGGCTATGTCCCCGTGAGGCACAGTCCCGTGTTGGGAGCCACCGTATGGCGGGGGCTCCACACGTTGCGCTATTTATTTTGTTGTTGATATTCTTTGCCGCGCTTGGATGCCATTGACCCCCTCGTGTCACTACATAAGCGTTAGTCAATCTCGGTGCCTTGGGTCATGCTGCCTAGGTTGTACCATAACGGCTACTGTTTCGTTAGGGTGTCTTGTGAAAAGCCTCGTAGCGTCCCTATGCGGTCACACCTCGGAAGTGTGATTTGTGAGGTCTGATCCACCTCCGCGTGGTTGGGTGCAAAGTTCCTTTGAACTTTTACGCGACTGGTGGGTAAAGGGCGAAACCTCTGCAGAGTATACAATCTATCATGATAGCCTTGCTCAGGGTCACGAGCGGCCTGGATCCTTTTTGGTTTAGAAGTTGATGTTTATTATTGTCTAATGTTCACTTCTACTTTATTAATTGGGTTACAACCGGGATTCCTTTATTTGTAGTAATTTGGATTATGATAAAATAAATCAACTAAAAGTGCTAATGCAGTACAGCCGTGTCAAGCCTTTCTTTTAAGCCTTCATATACCCGTGTTATACTTGCTAAGTAAGACATTTACTTACGCTTGCCATTATTCAACAAAATCCCTGACGGGTAACAGATGGAATGAATGAGATTGCTGCCACTGAATTCCCTGAAGATCTGCCGTACTACTAAGCTTTGGTCAACCAGTCGGTGTCCCTATGGACTGCGGCTCCGCTAGTTGAGAGATAATAATTAGACTTCCGCTATGTATTATTTAGGTAAACTCTGATGTAAAACTATTTTATTCGAGCATATGTACTCTGATTTCCATATTTGTAAGCTGTATGTGTTCTGTGGACTTTCTGGGCACACATATGGCAGCATTCGGGTTTCTGTGTAAATCTGGGTGTGACAGATTGGTATCAGAGCCGTGCTGACTGTAGGATCGCAGCCTAGTTAGAATGGTCGATTAGATTTTGTTTTATCCTTGCTCTTTTATTTTATTTATAAAAAGTGTTGAGGTCTATTTATAAAATGGTGTTCTGTGTTTCTCTACCCCCGTCTACTGCAAAGGTTTTAAAGGTTCTTTTCTTTGTTTGGCTTTCTCCCCTTTTAGTAGTAGATGGCTCGTACAAAGAGGACCACTAGAAGATCAGAGGGTCGCCCCGTTGCTCGTGGTAGACCCATAACACCGGATTGGACGGAACCAGCTACAGCCGTGTTCTACTCCTTGGGGCAACATGAAGACTCCGCTCGTCAGCTTTGGGCACTGCTAAGTGGACGAGGCTATCAGAAGGAACCACTCTACACGAGAGAACGCTCGCAGCTTGGAGAGCATACCTACAACTGGTGGTCAGCCGTCACCATTTACCAGAAGACTCCGAATGCCAATGGAATGTTCCATGTGGAGAGAGTTTACCATGACATAGCCCCATGGTCAACATTTGATGAAGGGATTCGCGATGCTGCAGACCATGCCCTCTTCTTCTTCTTCAGAGAAATGAACGGGGGTGCTTAAGTTAAGAGACTACCGGAGCCAGGAAAAAGATCGTGTCAGGGCCGTTTGCTTCTATCGTCGTCAATCCTTAGGAATCTACCATGAGTTTGTAATAGGGAACGAGTAGTATACGCTTCTGAGTCGAGTCAAAACCCAGTGTGTCGAGTCATGTGTGAGCCTTGTTCTTAGGTGCTTGATTTGGTTATTATTATGCCAATGTGTGATTTGGATCTTTGTAATGAATGTGATGGGCATAGACGCAAGTCTACCACCATCTAGATTTTGGATTAAGGTTTAAGGATATTAATGAATAAATAGTTGGGTTGTCTATCTCTCTTGCACTTCATCTATCAAATCCTCTACATCTTTAGTTCTTATCCCATCCAGTTTCGTAATCTCCCTAAGTTTCTTCCGCACGAAATTAGAGTTACTTAGTTATGTCTGATGGAGTATCGGTGGGCACTGTTTGTTGATAGCAGATGGTTGACACAAGGAGAAAAAACAAGCCAATTTACGCTGGCCCACAACCGTCATCACAATAAGGGGGGTAGACTTTGGGGTGAGCCAAATAGCCCTAGATTCTATTCTTTTCGACATAATCCTG
Organism: Echinochloa phyllopogon; assembly: GCA_033239725.1. Taxonomy (NCBI): domain Eukaryota; kingdom Viridiplantae; phylum Streptophyta; class Magnoliopsida; order Poales; family Poaceae; genus Echinochloa; species Echinochloa phyllopogon. The sequence goes on along the minus strand of BTCW01000014.1, from coordinate 28,433,928 downwards.
GGAATGAGCTGGTTAGTCAAATACGATGCAGTAATCCAATGTGCCAGAAGGACGGTACAACTGACAGTAGAATTAGGGGAAAAGGTGGAGTACCAAGCAACCAGTCCTGAGAGACAGTATCAAGTCAATCAAGCCGAAGGTACATCACTGGAGGACATCAGCGTGGTGTGTGAATTTCCGGATGTGTTCCCAGACAAATTGCCAGAGCACTCAATGAGGTGACCATCAAGAACAAGTATCTGTCGCCAAGGATTGATGACCTATTTGACTAGCTAAAGGGAGCTTATGTGTTCTCCAAGATAGATCTCCGATCAGGCTACCATCAGATGAGTATTCGACTATTGGACATACCCAAGACGGCTTTCACTACTCTCGGTATGGGTTATACGAGTTCACGGTCTTGTCCTTTGGATTGACCAACACCCCCGCCCACTTCATGTACCTGATGAACAGTGTCTTCATGGACTACCTTGACAAGTTTCTGGTGGTGTTCATTGATGATATCCTGGTTTTCTCCAAGAACGAGGAAGAGCACGAGGAGCATCTAAGGTTGGTGATGCAGAGACTCAGGAAACATCAGTTGTATGCTAAGCTGAGCAAGTGTGAGTTCTGGTTGAAGGAAGTAGCATTCTTGGGTCACGTACTGTCTAACGGAGGAGTGGCAGTCGATCCGAAGGAGGTTCAGGATGTGCTCAGTTGGATTATGACCTGGAGATCCACTACCACCCAGGCAAGGCTAACTTGGTGGCAGATGCTTTGAGTAGGAGGAGCTATGTGAATAAGATCACCGATCACGTCTGCCAGCAGAGCTCAGCTTGGAGTTTGAGAGGATGAGTCTGGGATTTGTGACTAGCATCACAGAGATGGCAGTAGAACCGACTTTGGAACAAGAGATCTGAAAAGGACAGCTCGCAGATGAGAAGATCAAGGAGATCATGGAACTGGTGGCATTAGGAAAAGCCCCTGGTTTTCGAGTGGATGACCAAGAGACATTGTGGTATGAGAAGAGGATCTGTGTACCAGATATAGTGCAGATCAGGGATGCAATTCTCAGGGAAGCCCATGAATCGGCGTATTCGATACACCCGGGTAGTACCAAGATGTACCAAGATATCAAAGAAAGATTCTGGTGGTATGGATTGAAGCGCGATGTGGCAACTTATGTAGCCTTGTGTGACACGTGCCAGAGAGTCAAAGCTGAGCATCAGAGGCCAGTGGGTTCGCTGCAACCCCTAAAGATGCCTGAATGGAAGTGGGAAGAATTTGGTATGGATTTCATCACTGGGTTGCCACGTACTCAGAGAGGATTCGATTCCACATGGATAATCGTGGACCGCCTGACCAAAGTGGCACATTTCCTCCCAGTGAAGACTACCTACACAGGGGCCAGATTAGCAGAGTTGTATATGGAGAGGATTGTATGTTTGCATGGGGTACCGAAAAGCATAGCGTCAGATCGAGGTACTCAGCTTACATCACATTTCTAGCAGCAGTTACATGAGTCTATGGACACTAAGCTACAGTTCAGCTTAGCCTACCATCCACAGATAGATGGGCAAACAGAACGAACAAATCAGATCCTAGAAGATATGTTGAGAGCTTGTGCCCTATAGTATGGTGCTAGTTGGGACAAGAGCTTATCATACGTGGAGTTCTCGTACAACAACATTTATCAGAAGAGTTTGCAGATGGCACCATTCGATGCATTGTATGGCAGAAAGTGCAGGACACCACTGTTCTGGAATTAGACTGCGGAAAGTCAGGTATTTGGACCTGAAATATTAAGAGAGGCAGAGCGACAAGTGCAGATAATCAAACAGAATTTGAAAGTGGCACAATCCAGGCAGAAAAGTTATGCAGATGTCAGACGGAGAGACCTTAGTTTCAAAGCCGGTGACTTTGTGTACCTCAAAGTGTCACCCATGAGAGGCAAATTAGCACCTCGTTACATCGGACCTTTCAAGGTGTTGGATCGAAAGGTCCCAAGAAGTTGGCAGGAGTACATGATGTGTTCCAAGTGTCTCAGATAAATAAATGTTTGCGGGTACATAAGGAGCAAATACCGATAGGCGAGCTGAACGTATATGAAGATCTCACTTAAGCCAAGCATCCTATCGGGATATTGGAGGAGTCTGAAAGAGTCACCAGAAACAAAGTGATTCAAATGTGCAAGGTTCAATGGAGCCGTCATTCAGAGGATGAAGCGACTTGGGAAAGAGAAGATGATCTCATGGCCGAATATCCGCAGTTGTTCCCATCCACATCTGAATCTCGAGGACGAGATTCATCTTAAGGGGGCTAGGTTTGTAACACCCTAAAAATGCCTATTTAAAAATTTCTAGTCATTAATTAATTTATTTTTTTAAGAGTGCTCATATTTAATATAAGGAATTACACTATTTTAGAAAATTAAAATCCAATATAAGGTGTAGAAACATTTTTTGTTGCATTCATGCTGCTGCATTGAGCTTTGTTTGTGTGTAGTTCAATTGTAATTTAAATCTGATTTAAATTCGAATTTGAACTGCATTGTTTGGAGCCCTAGAAAAGTTGTTTTGGCCATAGTTCAATTTTCCTCCCTGAACTCCTTTTCCCGGCCGGGTTTCCCCCTCCTTCTTTTTCCTCAGCTCGGCCCAACTGCCCCACTCTCCCACCTGCAGCTCGGCCCGCTCCGCCTCACTCACCGCGGCCCAGCCCCCTCTCCCTGTCGGCCCTTTCTTTCCCTCTCTCTCAGGCCGAGCCTGCTCGGCCCGGCGCAGGTCCAACCTGGCCCACTCCCTCTCGCTTCCGCGGCCCATCCTCCCAGCCAGCTGCCTCGGCCCAATTCCGCAAGCCCAGCTCCGTCCGGCCCAGTCGCCCGCGCGGCCCACGAAGCCAGCAGCGCCGCAACAGACACGCGCCGCCGCCGCAATCTTTGCTGCCGCGCCGCCGCTCCTTCCTCGGCGTGCGCGCCACGCAAACGCGAGCCCGCATCCCTATAAAGGCCGCCGCCCGAGCCTCGTGCCCTAGCTGCCGCCCTCGCCCCGCCCCTGTGCTCCGCAGCGCCACCGCCGCAAGGAGCGCCGTCGCCGCCGCAAGAAGCGCCGCCGGCGCCATTGCCGGCCGATCCGCCGCTTCGGTCAACGAAGGGCGAAGGTGAGACCGCCCTGAGCTTCTCCGTGCCAAGCCGAAGCTTCGCCGCCGCTTCTCATCGCCGACCCGCCGCCGGAGCACCTTCCCCCACGTGAAGCCTAGCGCCACCATCGGACCTCGCCGCCGATTCGACGTCTCCGTCGATCCACGGAGCAAGCCGACCCCACCACGACCTTCCCCAGGCCGAGAGGCATCTACCCCGCCGGTCATCGTCGCCGCTTCGGTCACCGGAGTTCCTGCCCGCGTCAAGCCGCCGCCGCCGTCCCCTGCTTCCGCCGCGGCCAAGATCCCGGTCATCGCCGTCCATCTCCGTCGCCGGTGAGAAGCTCCACGGTTTCCCCTCGACCTCCTCTCCGCGTTCCACTCCTCTCCTAGGGCCTTGGACCACCACAGCGCCGGCGAGCCAAGCTGCCAGGAGCGCCGGCGAGCTCCTCTGCGTTTTCAGAGGTAGGAGATGTAGATTTTGCGAGAAGGCCCCTGGAGAATCCTGAAACCTAAAGATCCATTCATGTGTCTCGGAGATTTTCCAGAAAACCCCCTACAAGAATCCCACCTTCACACATAAACCCAACCCGAGACACTTTTGCAAATCTAACCCTAGGTTTTATCCCTTTCGCACCCACTGTTTAGCGTGTGTTGCAATTCTTCCTTGCTAACCCCTAACAGCTATAGTTATTTACGACTAGGTCCCTGAAAACATGTTTTAGCCATAGTTTTCGCGTTTTAACTCCGATTTACTCCGTTCTTGTTGCGTTAGATTCATATCAGTCTAGTCTACGATCTAGCACTGTCAATTAACATGTAATGTATTTCTAAATTTTATTTAATATTAAATTGATTAAAGGTTATTTAAATGTCTTTTCCTAAATAAAATATAATCAAGGTTTATACTCGGTTTTTCATACTAGCTTTAATTTGATTAATATGTATTCAATGAGTTTTATAAATAAAAGTCAATTAAGATATAGCTCGGTTTTCACAAACTAATGTTAAAATTGAACAATGTTTATTTAACTAGCTTTTCTAATTAAAAGCAAATTAGAGTTTCATAATTAACTAGCTTTTCACTCCGAGCTTTCATAATTAAATATTAATTTGAATAATATCAACATTAATATGTTCTAAATATACTATTGGCTAGCTAAACACGAAATATCTTATTATTCGATTAGTCTCTCTCATATGCTTGTTTTACTAAAGTAAATGTTGAATTGTATAAATCCCACATAAACAATTAGAAATAAAATATGGTTAGTTCTAGCCCGACTTCACAAATTCAAATACAAATGATTAATTCTAACATAGGATATTTCAACGAAATAACCTATACACATGATTTTACATAACTAAAATAATTCAGCATACAGTTTTCTTTTAAAATACAAATCTTTCGATAGTTGTATATTCTCAACCGTAACCCTGTTTTCAGCGTTTCTTGCGCTCACGTGACCATAGAACCAAGCCCTATCCTTTAGTGCGATCTTGTAAAGCCTTCTCTATTGATTGGTGTATTGTTCTTAGCTGTTCTTGTTTGTTTGCTTGTTTAGCTGCTTGTTGTGCTGGGTGATTGCTGCGAGTAGAGAAACGTCGTCAAGAGATTTCAAGAAGAAGGAACACAGTTCGAGTGATCTGAAGATTAGAAGAGCAATAGTTGAAGACTCTAAGTAGCGGTATATCTGTTGGATAAAGGCAAGTATAGCACGGACAATCCTTGCTACCTAAACACACCTTTACATTATTTACTGCATATGCATGTGTCTAAATTGTTCCTATTAAGGTTGTACCTAGCTCTGTTTATCCTGTACCTTGATCACCTGGGATTATGCATATGGGTAGATATTTTCTAGGCGCAACAATTGTCACATTTGCTTAACTGTTAATCATGACTTAATGGTTCACTTTAATGTTAATGTTAAAACTTGCTTTTTAGCAACATGGTTCAGGGAGCTAGGGCGTATGCTTCGTGCCTGGCCCTAGTGTCTCTCCGTAAGGACTGGTTCTTAAAGCGGCAACCCAGGAGCCTGTCGTCACCGCTGGAACTATAATGGCTCTGGTCTTGGACAAGTAGCATGTACGGCTCTAGCTTGACAGTAGTTACCGACGGGCCGACGGCGTTATGGGAAGCATGGGTGAGAGTATGGTTTGATCCACCGAGGACGGGGTATCCGTCGGCTATGTCCCCGTGAGGCACAGTCCCGTGTTGGGAGCCACCGTATGGCGGGGGCTCCACACGTTGCGCTATTTATTTTGTTGTTGATATTCTTTGCCGCGCTTGGATGCCATTGACCCCCTCGTGTCACTACATAAGCGTTAGTCAATCTCGGTGCCTTGGGTCATGCTGCCTAGGTTGTACCATAACGGCTACTGTTTCGTTAGGGTGTCTTGTGAAAAGCCTCGTAGCGTCCCTATGCGGTCACACCTCGGAAGTGTGATTTGTGAGGTCTGATCCACCTCCGCGTGGTTGGGTGCAAAGTTCCTTTGAACTTTTACGCGACTGGTGGGTAAAGGGCGAAACCTCTGCAGAGTATACAATCTATCATGATAGCCTTGCTCAGGGTCACGAGCGGCCTGGATCCTTTTTGGTTTAGAAGTTGATGTTTATTATTGTCTAATGTTCACTTCTACTTTATTAATTGGGTTACAACCGGGATTCCTTTATTTGTAGTAATTTGGATTATGATAAAATAAATCAACTAAAAGTGCTAATGCAGTACAGCCGTGTCAAGCCTTTCTTTTAAGCCTTCATATACCCGTGTTATACTTGCTAAGTAAGACATTTACTTACGCTTGCCATTATTCAACAAAATCCCTGACGGGTAACAGATGGAATGAATGAGATTGCTGCCACTGAATTCCCTGAAGATCTGCCGTACTACTAAGCTTTGGTCAACCAGTCGGTGTCCCTATGGACTGCGGCTCCGCTAGTTGAGAGATAATAATTAGACTTCCGCTATGTATTATTTAGGTAAACTCTGATGTAAAACTATTTTATTCGAGCATATGTACTCTGATTTCCATATTTGTAAGCTGTATGTGTTCTGTGGACTTTCTGGGCACACATATGGCAGCATTCGGGTTTCTGTGTAAATCTGGGTGTGACAGATTGGTATCAGAGCCGTGCTGACTGTAGGATCGCAGCCTAGTTAGAATGGTCGATTAGATTTTGTTTTATCCTTGCTCTTTTATTTTATTTATAAAAAGTGTTGAGGTCTATTTATAAAATGGTGTTCTGTGTTTCTCTACCCCCGTCTACTGCAAAGGTTTTAAAGGTTCTTTTCTTTGTTTGGCTTTCTCCCCTTTTAGTAGTAGATGGCTCGTACAAAGAGGACCACTAGAAGATCAGAGGGTCGCCCCGTTGCTCGTGGTAGACCCATAACACCGGATTGGACGGAACCAGCTACAGCCGTGTTCTACTCCTTGGGGCAACATGAAGACTCCGCTCGTCAGCTTTGGGCACTGCTAAGTGGACGAGGCTATCAGAAGGAACCACTCTACACGAGAGAACGCTCGCAGCTTGGAGAGCATACCTACAACTGGTGGTCAGCCGTCACCATTTACCAGAAGACTCCGAATGCCAATGGAATGTTCCATGTGGAGAGAGTTTACCATGACATAGCCCCATGGTCAACATTTGATGAAGGGATTCGCGATGCTGCAGACCATGCCCTCTTCTTCTTCTTCAGAGAAATGAACGGGGGTGCTTAAGTTAAGAGACTACCGGAGCCAGGAAAAAGATCGTGTCAGGGCCGTTTGCTTCTATCGTCGTCAATCCTTAGGAATCTACCATGAGTTTGTAATAGGGAACGAGTAGTATACGCTTCTGAGTCGAGTCAAAACCCAGTGTGTCGAGTCATGTGTGAGCCTTGTTCTTAGGTGCTTGATTTGGTTATTATTATGCCAATGTGTGATTTGGATCTTTGTAATGAATGTGATGGGCATAGACGCAAGTCTACCACCATCTAGATTTTGGATTAAGGTTTAAGGATATTAATGAATAAATAGTTGGGTTGTCTATCTCTCTTGCACTTCATCTATCAAATCCTCTACATCTTTAGTTCTTATCCCATCCAGTTTCGTAATCTCCCTAAGTTTCTTCCGCACGAAATTAGAGTTACTTAGTTATGTCTGATGGAGTATCGGTGGGCACTGTTTGTTGATAGCAGATGGTTGACACAAGGAGAAAAAACAAGCCAATTTACGCTGGCCCACAACCGTCATCACAATAAGGGGGGTAGACTTTGGGGTGAGCCAAATAGCCCTAGATTCTATTCTTTTCGACATAATCCTGGGAATGAGCTGGTTAGTCAAATACGATGCAGTAATCCAATGTGCCAGAAGGACGGTACAACTGACAGTAGAATTAGGGGAAAAGGTGGAGTACCAAGCAACCAGTCCTGAGAGACAGTATCAAGTCAATCAAGCCGAAGGTACATCACTGGAGGACATCAGCGTGGTGTGTGAATTTCCGGATGTGTTCCCAGACAAATTGCCAGAGCACTCAATGAGGTGACCATCAAGAACAAGTATCTGTCGCCAAGGATTGATGACCTATTTGACTAGCTAAAGGGAGCTTATGTGTTCTCCAAGATAGATCTCCGATCAGGCTACCATCAGATGAGTATTCGACTATTGGACATACCCAAGACGGCTTTCACTACTCTCGGTATGGGTTATACGAGTTCACGGTCTTGTCCTTTGGATTGACCAACACCCCCGCCCACTTCATGTACCTGATGAACAGTGTCTTCATGGACTACCTTGACAAGTTTCTGGTGGTGTTCATTGATGATATCCTGGTTTTCTCCAAGAACGAGGAAGAGCACGAGGAGCATCTAAGGTTGGTGATGCAGAGACTCAGGAAACATCAGTTGTATGCTAAGCTGAGCAAGTGTGAGTTCTGGTTGAAGGAAGTAGCATTCTTGGGTCACGTACTGTCTAACGGAGGAGTGGCAGTCGATCCGAAGGAGGTTCAGGATGTGCTCAGTTGGATTATGACCTGGAGATCCACTACCACCCAGGCAAGGCTAACTTGGTGGCAGATGCTTTGAGTAGGAGGAGCTATGTGAATAAGATCACCGATCACGTCTGCCAGCAGAGCTCAGCTTGGAGTTTGAGAGGATGAGTCTGGGATTTGTGACTAGCATCACAGAGATGGCAGTAGAACCGACTTTGGAACAAGAGATCTGAAAAGGACAGCTCGCAGATGAGAAGATCAAGGAGATCATGGAACTGGTGGCATTAGGAAAAGCCCCTGGTTTTCGAGTGGATGACCAAGAGACATTGTGGTATGAGAAGAGGATCTGTGTACCAGATATAGTGCAGATCAGGGATGCAATTCTCAGGGAAGCCCATGAATCGGCGTATTCGATACACCCGGGTAGTACCAAGATGTACCAAGATATCAAAGAAAGATTCTGGTGGTATGGATTGAAGCGCGATGTGGCAACTTATGTAGCCTTGTGTGACACGTGCCAGAGAGTCAAAGCTGAGCATCAGAGGCCAGTGGGTTCGCTGCAACCCCTAAAGATGCCTGAATGGAAGTGGGAAGAATTTGGTATGGATTTCATCACTGGGTTGCCACGTACTCAGAGAGGATTCGATTCCACATGGATAATCGTGGACCGCCTGACCAAAGTGGCACATTTCCTCCCAGTGAAGACTACCTACACAGGGGCCAGATTAGCAGAGTTGTATATGGAGAGGATTGTATGTTTGCATGGGGTACCGAAAAGGATAGCGTCAGATCGAGGTACTCAGCTTACATCACATTTCTAGCAGCAGTTACATGAGTCTATGGACACTAAGCTACAGTTCAGCTTAGCCTACCATCCACAGATAGATGGGCAAACAGAACGAACAAATCAGATCCTAGAAGATATGTTGAGAGCTTGTGCCCTATAGTATGGTGCTAGTTGGGACAAGAGCTTATCATACGTGGAGTTCTCGTACAACAACATTTATCAGAAGAGTTTGCAGATGGCACCATTCGATGCATTGTATGGCAGAAAGTGCAGGACACCACTGTTCTGGAATTAGACTGCGGAAAGTCAGGTATTTGGACCTGAAATATTAAGAGAGGCAGAGCGACAAGTGCAGATAATCAAACAGAATTTGAAAGTGGCACAATCCAGGCAGAAAAGTTATGCAGATGTCAGACGGAGAGACCTTAGTTTCAAAGCCGGTGACTTTGTGTACCTCAAAGTGTCACCCATGAGAGGCAAATTAGCACCTCGTTACATCGGACCTTTCAAGGTGTTGGATCGAAAGGTCCCAAGAAGTTGGCAGGAGTACATGATGTGTTCCAAGTGTCTCAGATAAATAAATGTTTGCGGGTACATAAGGAGCAAATACCGATAGGCGAGCTGAACGTATATGAAGATCTCACTTAAGCCAAGCATCCTATCGGGATATTGGAGGAGTCTGAAAGAGTCACCAGAAACAAAGTGATTCAAATGTGCAAGGTTCAATGGAGCCGTCATTCAGAGGATGAAGCGACTTGGGAAAGAGAAGATGATCTCATGGCCGAATATCCGCAGTTGTTCCCATCCACATCTGAATCTCGAGGACGAGATTCATCTTAAGGGGGCTAGGTTTGTAACACCCTAAAAATGCCTATTTAAAAATTTCTAGTCATTAATTAATTTATTTTTTTAAGAGTGCTCATATTTAATATAAGGAATTACACTATTTTAGAAAATTAAAATCCAATATAAGGTGTAGAAACATTTTTTGTTGCATTCATGCTGCTGCATTGAGCTTTGTTTGTGTGTAGTTCAATTGTAATTTAAATCTGATTTAAATTCGAATTTGAACTGCATTGTTTGGAGCCCTAGAAAAGTTGTTTTGGCCATAGTTCAATTTTCCTCCCTGAACTCCTTTTCCCGGCCGGGTTTCCCCCTCCTTCTTTTTCCTCAGCTCGGCCCAACTGCCCCACTCTCCCACCTGCAGCTCGGCCCGCTCCGCCTCACTCACCGCGGCCCAGCCCCCTCTCCCTGTCGGCCCTTTCTTTCCCTCTCTCTCAGGCCGAGCCTGCTCGGCCCGGCGCAGGTCCAACCTGGCCCACTCCCTCTCGCTTCCGCGGCCCATCCTCCCAGCCAGCTGCCTCGGCCCAATTCCGCAAGCCCAGCTCCGTCCGGCCCAGTCGCCCGCGCGGCCCACGAAGCCAGCAGCGCCGCAACAGACACGCGCCGCCGCCGCAATCTTTGCTGCCGCGCCGCCGCTCCTTCCTCGGCGTGCGCGCCACGCAAACGCGAGCCCGCATCCCTATAAAGGCCGCCGCCCGAGCCTCGTGCCCTAGCTGCCGCCCTCGCCCCGCCCCTGTGCTCCGCAGCGCCACCGCCGCAAGGAGCGCCGTCGCCGCCGCAAGAAGCGCCGCCGGCGCCATTGCCGGCCGATCCGCCGCTTCGGTCAACGAAGGGCGAAGGTGAGACCGCCCTGAGCTTCTCCGTGCCAAGCCGAAGCTTCGCCGCCGCTTCTCATCGCCGACCCGCCGCCGGAGCACCTTCCCCCACGTGAAGCCTAGCGCCACCATCGGACCTCGCCGCCGATTCGACGTCTCCGTCGATCCACGGAGCAAGCCGACCCCACCACGACCTTCCCCAGGCCGAGAGGCATCTACCCCGCCGGTCATCGTCGCCGCTTCGGTCACCGGAGTTCCTGCCCGCGTCAAGCCGCCGCCGCCGTCCCCTGCTTCCGCCGCGGCCAAGATCCCGGTCATCGCCGTCCATCTCCGTCGCCGGTGAGAAGCTCCACGGTTTCCCCTCGACCTCCTCTCCGCGTTCCACTCCTCTCCTAGGGCCTTGGACCACCACAGCGCCGGCGAGCCAAGCTGCCAGGAGCGCCGGCGAGCTCCTCTGCGTTTTCAGAGGTAGGAGATGTAGATTTTGCGAGAAGGCCCCTGGAGAATCCTGAAACCTAAAGATCCATTCATGTGTCTCGGAGATTTTCCAGAAAACCCCCTACAAGAATCCCACCTTCACACATAAACCCAACCCGAGACACTTTTGCAAATCTAACCCTAGGTTTTATCCCTTTCGCACCCACTGTTTAGCGTGTGTTGCAATTCTTCCTTGCTAACCCCTAAAAGCTATAGTTATTTACGACTAGGTCCCTGAAAACATGTTTTAGCCATAGTTTTCGCGTTTTAACTCCGATTTACTCCGTTCTTGTTGCGTTAGATTCATATCAGTCTAGTCTACGATCTAGCACTGTCAATTAACATGTAATGTATTTCTAAATTTTATTTAATATTAAATTGATTAAAGGTTATTTAAATGTCTTTTCCTAAATAAAATATAATCAAGGTTTATACTCGGTTTTTCATACTAGCTTTAATTTGATTAATATGTATTCAATGAGTTTTATAAATAAAAGTCAATTAAGATATAGCTCGGTTTTCACAAACTAATGTTAAAATTGAACAATGTTTATTTAACTAGCTTTTCTAATTAAAAGCAAATTAGAGTTTCATAATTAACTAGCTTTTCACTCCGAGCTTTCATAATTAAATATTAATTTGAATAATATCAACATTAATATGTTCTAAATATACTATTGGCTAGCTAAACACGAAATATCTTATTATTCGATTAGTCTCTCTCATATGCTTGTTTTACTAAAGTAAATGTTGAATTGTATAAATCCCACATAAACAATTAGAAATAAAATATGGTTAGTTCTAGCCCGACTTCACAAATTCAAATACAAATGATTAATTCTAACATAGGATATTTCAACGAAATAACCTATACACATGATTTTACATAACTAAAATAATTCAGCATACAGTTTTCTTTTAAAATACAAATCTTTCGATAGTTGTATATTCTCAACCGTAACCCTGTTTTCAGCGTTTCTTGCGCTCACGTGACCATAGAACCAAGCCCTATCCTTTAGTGCGATCTTGTAAAGCCTTCTCTATTGATTGGTGTATTGTTCTTAGCTGTTCTTGTTTGTTTGCTTGTTTAGCTGCTTGTTGTGCTGGGTGATTGCTGCGAGTAGAGAAACGTCGTCAAGAGATTTCAAGAAGAAGGAACACAGTTCGAGTGATCTGAAGATTAGAAGAGCAATAGTTGAAGACTCTAAGTAGCGGTATATCTGTTGGATAAAGGCAAGTATAGCATGGACAATCCTTGCTACCTAAACACACCTTTACATTATTTACTGCATATGCATGTGTCTAAATTGTTCCTATTAAGGTTGTACCTAGCTCTGTTTATCCTGTACCTTGATCACCTGGGATTATGCATATGGGTAGATATTTGCTAGGCGCAACTATTGTCACATTTGCTTAACTGTTAATCATGACTTAATGGTTCACTTTAATGTTAATGCTAAAACTTGCTTTTTAGCAACATGGTTCAGGGAGCTAGGGCGTATGCTTCGTGTCTGGCCCTAGTGTCTCTCCGTAAGGACTGGTTCTTAAAGCGGCAACCCAGGAGCCTGTCGTCACCGCTGGAACTATAATGGCTCTGGTCTTGGACAAGTAGCATGTACGGCTCTAGCTTGACAGTAGTTACCGACGGGCCGACGGCGTTATGGGAAGCATGGGTGAGAGTATGGTTTGATCCACCGAGGACGGGGTATCCGTCGGCTATGTCCCCGTGAGGCACAGTCCCGTGTTGGGAGCCACCGTATGGCGGGGGCTCCACACGTTGCGCTATTTATTTTGTTGTTGATATTCTTTGCCGCGCTTGGACGCCATTGACCCCCTCGTGTCGCTACATGAGCGTTTGTCAATCTCGGTGCCTTGGGTCATGCTGCATAGGTTGTACCATAACGGCTACTGTTTCGTTATGGTGTCTTGTGAAAAGCCTCGTAGCGTCCCTATGCGGTCACACCTCGGAAGTGTGATTTGTGAGGTCTGATCCACCTCCGCGTGGTTGGGTGCAAAGTTCCTTTGAACTTTTACGCGACTGGTGGGTAAAGGGCGAAACCTCTGCAGAGTGTACAATCTATCATGATAGCCTTGCTCAGGGTCACGAGCGGCCTGGATCCTTTTTGGATTAGAAGTTGATGTTTATTAATGTCTAATGTTCACTTCTACTTCATTAATTGGGTTACAACCGGGATTCCTTTATTTGTAGTAATTTGGATTATGATAAAATAAATCAACTAAAAGTTCTAATGCAGTACAGCCGTGTCAAGCCTTTCTTTTAAGCCTTCATATACCCGTGTTATACTTGCTAAGTAAGACATTTACTTACGCTTGCCATTATTCAACAAAATCCCTGACGGGTAACAGATGGAATGAATGAGATTGCTGCCACTGAATTCCCTGAAGATCTGCCGTACTACTAAGCTTTGGTCAACCAGTCGGTGTCCCTGTGGACTGCGGCTCCGCTAGTTGAGAGATAATAATTAGACTTCCGCTATGTATTATTTAGGTAAACTCTGATGTAAAACTATTTTATTCGAGCATATGTACTCTGATTTCCATATTTGTAAGCTGTATGTGTTCTGTGGACTTCCTGGGCACACATATGGCAGCATTCGGGTTTCTGTGTAAATCCGGGTGTGACATCAACAAGAACCATCTCAGCCTACCATACCACGCCCTGAGTGCTTGTTTTTGGCCATATAGAGCTCGGTGGAGTTTGTACACTCGGTGTGGGTATCTTTCATTCTCAAACCCCGGTGGTTGCCTCACATATACTTCTTCCTCTATCACCCCATTCAGAAATGCACTCTTCACATCCATTTGGTGCAACTTGAACCCTTTAGCAATGAAAAATGCTAGAAGGATTTGAATTGCCTCCAAACGGGCTATGGGAGCAAATGTCTCCTCATAGTCATTTCCCTCTTTCTGTGTAAAACCCTGGGCAACCAACCTCGCTTTGTTTCTCACAACATCACCACTCTCACCCTGTTTATTCTTCCAAACCCACTTAGTTCCAATAGGGTGGCAATTTGGTGGAGGTTCAACAAGTTCCCAAAACTCATTTCTCTCAAAATTCTCAAGCTCTTCGTGCATGGCATTGACCGAGTTCGCATCAGATAAAAGCATGTGTAATATCTTTGGGCTCAAAAGACGCGACAAATGCAGAATGAACAAATTGAGAGTTGTTCCTTGACCTTGACCTTTGTTGGCGGTCGTTACGACACGTTTTCGACCGCCAATTCCCAGGAATAACTAAGGTCATATGAGTCATTTCATACACTTAGTTTTATATTCTAATAATGTTCCACGAGTTTGGATGAATATGTGATGTGCAGGTACACAATTGAGCAAACATGGACTAAGGGGGGTAAAAGTGACCAATTTGGCCGAACCACCTGGTTCGGCTAAACCACCCCCCTTAGCCCAATCATATACGACACACCACCACATGGGGAAACACACTCAGAGGTCACACGGATTACTAATGTCATCAATCCAGGGCAAAGAAGCACAAACCAACCAAATCCAGTCCATGGGAAGCAATCCTCGACATCCACAACACATAGTCGGTGCATTAGAGGGCAACTGGGCATTGGGCCCGGTTCGCCCTAAGGTTCCAGTTCGTCCGAACTGAGGAATCGCCTCAAAACTGCCATCCAGAGTCAATCCAGGCCGTGGAGCACCAAGGCGGTGCATCTGGACGGTTCGGCCGAACCTATCCTTTTCGCCCGAACTGGCCGGGCAACCGCCTCAAGGTTGCCTTGGCCGATGCTGCACTCCACCGCCTTGATCCATCTATAAATAGAGGTGTCCATCCCCATTTGAAGACACACCACTTGGGAGCAAGTATCCATTACTCTCTTTCAAGATGTAGAGTTAGGCTAGTCTAGTTGGAGTTAGAGTCAGGGTCGAGCTTCGCTCAGGGTTCCGGAGTCGTCTTCTAGAGTTCTGGTAAAGCTCTCGTATCTTTCCCTTTTCTTTATGCAAGACTCTGAGTATTTAATATATTATCTTCCGCATTTCCTTTAGTTATTTATTCTGCATTTATTTCGCGGATAATTGTAGAATGTCTAGCCTAGATTATAGCTATTGTAGTCTGGCTTTAGAAGTTCTAACCTAGTTCTTTAACTTAGTGGTACTTCGATCCTGCTCAATACTTGCGGTGAACTGTCACTTGGGTATTGACGGGGTTGCTTGCTCTTTCTAGAAGAGTAAGTAGTTATTGTCTAGCGTAGGTGTGGTGCCTAGTCTAGATAGTAACCTTGGTTTGCATCTGACTTGGCACGGAGGTGGTAGCCGTTAGGTGGTGACAGCCCTATACGGCTTACGTAGTCCGTCACGCCCGGCTCAACCTGTAGGAGCCTCCTGCGGTTGTTCATCAACACCCCTTCTCATCCCTTTCTGAGTGTTGGATACCATCATGAGACCGAGACTCAAACTTATCCAGATTATCCTTCTTGAGAATAAAGCACTTGCAACCGAAAACTCGGAAATGACTTACCTTGGGGGTCTCCCATGAAAGCACTTGAACATTAGTATTTTTCTTGAACGCACGAAAGAAAATTCGATTCGAAACATAACAAGCGGTGATCACCGCCTCGGCCCGATACCTCCTAGGAGTCCTATGCTCATCAGGCATCGTCCTAGGCATCTCACAAAGAGTCTGATTCTTCCTTTCCACAACACCATTCTGACAAGCGACATAAGGCGAGGAAAACTAATGTTCAAGACCAAGATCATGGCAAAAGGCTTCAAAACGAGCATTCTTGAACTCCGTGCCATTGTCATTGCGTATAGCTTGCATGGCATTACCATTAGGCTCGTTCTTTAACCTCAAGATCAAGTCTCGAAAGAAACCAAATGCATCATCCTTAGCCGCCAAGAAAAACACCCAAGCATAGCGAGAATAGTCGTCCACTATCACAAGGACATACCACTTCCCACCGACTGAGCGAACGCGAGCTGGACCAACCAAGTCCATATGTAAAAGCTCCCCAGGATGCTCAGCCATCACCTGAGTCAAAGGTGGATGGGAAGTAGCGACCATTTTCCCACGCCTACAAGGAGCACACACCAAATCCTTCTCGTACCGAAGCTTGGGCAATCCTCAGATAAGGTCAAGACTGCTCAAATGAGAGAGCAAGTCAAAGCTCAAATGACCCAACCTCCTATGCCACTTTCAAAGCTCGGAAGAGGAACCAGCCACAAGACACCGCGCGAGACCAAAAGATTTCGAGAAATTAGCACAGAAGACTTGACCCTCGAGAATGATCATACAAACAAGGTCACCTCGAGAATCAAGAATCAGAGAAGCACCACTCACAAAGCGAACCTCAAAACCCTCGTCAAGCAAATTAAAAGCAAACGACTTGACGAGAGCAACGTGCTTCAACTCAAACTTCTCGCTCACCTGAATATCACCCTCTGAAAGCACTCTACCATTACCATTATCCCCAAAAGTGATGTACTGTCTTGTTATCACCGGGGTGAGGCTTGAGAACCACCTTCGATCTCCAGTCATGTGTCGAGAGCAACTGGAGTCAATTAACCATGACCTCCTCAAGCCTCCCACTACCTGCAAAATCAAAAACGAGTGCGATAGTGAGCAAATGACTCAACACAGGTGTTAGAACAAAAAGAGTCAAACCAGTGCCAAGCCATCTCCTCAAAAGAGGGGTTAGCGTATTCTACTCTACTACCACTAGCAAAAGGTAGAAACCTCTCACGCCTCACAAGCGGAGATTTATCACGTCTAATCAGAGGGACACCACGCGGGAGAAAGCGTGGCCTGAACTCCCTCCAAACACCAAAGCTACGGTCGTTCCTCCCAAACTCGTACTGACCACGAGGAGGGGGGCGCCAAACAAGCTCACCATGCCCCAAACCCAAAGCGCCTGTCACCACCTCTCTGAGGACCACTGTTGGCGGTCGTAACAACCCAAATTCGACCACCAATACGCGGGAATAAATGAGAGACTATGCAACATTCCATGTACTTAGGTTTTATTTCTAATGGAGTTCCACGAGTTTTGGTGAGTGTCGCTTGTGCAGGTACAACATTGCGAAATACGTGCTATAGGGGTCAGAAATGACTGAATCGGCCGAACGACCCGTTCGGCCGGTTACCCCCCTTAGCCGTACAGGCCGCCGGGAGCTGTCCACGTCTACAACAACCAAGCAACGACTGTGCAAGACACGTAGGACGCCCGCCAACTCATTTCGGAGCACCGACACATCAGCCTGGGTCCAGACTACACAAGTCCAAGCAGCCAGGCCGGCCCAGGAGGGACCCAAAGGGCAGAGGCAGTGCAGAGGAGTGGGCCTGGACCCTGAGGCCTGTTCGGCCGAACAGAGGCCTTCGGCCGAACCGACTCCCCTGCAGAAACCGCCTCCAGAAGCAAATCTGAGCCATTGGGAGCCAAGGCGGCAAGATGGACGGTTCGGCCGAACCGACCTTCTTCGCCCGAATCAAGGGGGGATATTCCCTGGATGCCTTGACGGTTACTCCACTTCAACCGACCATTGAGTGCTATAAATAGAGGGCCAAGCTGCTCATTTGAACACACAACACAAGAGTAGAGTGAGCGTTGCCAAGTTCCGCCACTTGTATCAGTAGAATAGGGAGAGAGGAGAGGTGAGCGTCCCGGAGAGGAGCCGGAGTGTCGGCCCCTCTTCCCGCTGTACCTCTACGGATGCGGCTCTGCTTCGAGTGACATCCGGGTCATGTCTGGTAACTATTGTATCTCTTTCTGATTAATTGAGCATTCAGTTCTTACATCTATATACTTGTCTCGTTCTTCGTTCAATGCTTAGTTGATTGGTGTAACTGTATACTGGTTGCTTAGCTTGGGTGCTTATCTTGCTATAGGAGATAAGTAGTTATTGACTAGTGTAGGAGTGGTTCCTAGACTTGCCTGTAACCTTAGTTTCTGCCCGTCGCAACGGAGGTGGTAGCCGTAAGGTGGTGACAGCCCTTTCGGTCTTCGTAGTCCATCACGTTAGTTCCGGTGTCCTAGGACCCAAGGTTCAGGGTAACCGGCACCCCTTCTCATCCCTTTCTGTGTGTCGGAGGCTCTGTAGTCCCGAAGCAAGTATCTATCTGTATTTTCTGCTCTGCTCAGTCAATCGGTAGAATACCCTTACCAGACCTGTACCCTCTCTACCCTCCTACCTCTTCTCTTCTCTCCTTGTTGTCGTCATCCACCTCATCCATTTCATTCATCCACTCCATCTACCTAGGACAACTTAGTTTAGGATTAGTACACTTCTCGTTCCCCGTGGAAATCGATACCTTGGAATACTCCCGGGTGAAAGCTACATCGGTATCCGTCTGCTTGCGGATTTATCTGTAGGCCGTAAGGAGTGCCAACAAGCTTTCTGGCGCCGTTGCTGGGGAACAGTAGCTGTTCTGATTCCGAACCCAAGTTGTCCGTGTATCCCACCATCATCCATCATATGGATTCCACCCTCACCTTACGCCAACACTCGGCTCCAACGGGCGATTGTTTGGAGCCACCACCATCATCACATCCCATATCCTCACCTGGCTATGAGCTACATCCCGGCTTCATAGCCATGGTTCGTGAGCAATCGTTCTCAGGAACGAAGGCCGAGAGTCCATACGCGCATTTGCGCGAGTTTGAGCAACTCTGTCATGCCTGACCATTGCGGGCATGACACAAAAGACACTCAAATGGAAGCTATTCCCGTTTTCATTAGGGGGAGGAGCAAAGAAATGGTACTCTCTGGCTGTCAGTACTATGGACGGGAACTGGGAAGTTCTCAAGGAAAAATTCTGCCTAAACTTCTTCCCAGTCTCCAAGGTAGCCAGTCTCCGAGCGGAAATCATTAACTTTAAGCAATTAAAGGGAGAATCATTAGGAGCTGCCTGGGCTCGTTTCAAGCAAATACTGGCCTCAGGACCGGACCTAAGCCTACCAGAACCTGTTGTTTTACAACACTTCAGCCTTGGCCTCTGTCCCGTAGCCGCAACTTTCTTGGACTCTGCTTCAAAAGGGTCGTTTTTTCATTTGACTCCTAGTGAAGCGAGGATATTCCTGGAGCGCATCCTGGACGACACTCCCTACACTGGAGTCTATGACGAACTCCCTGATGAAGAAGAGAAGCAGCCTAAACCTGAAGAGCCTGTACACCAACGATCCAAATCTATCAGCCCTTCCATTCCATCAGAACCCGATGCTCAATTCGAACCACAACCTTACTCTAGCCTGGACTACTATCCTCCACTCTACACCACTCCCTACGATTTTGACGATGGTCTATTCGATGACATCGACTGTGCCATATAGAGGTGCCATATAAGAACTTGTCCCAGTCTCTTATTCCTACTCCTTGAACACACATATAGAGGTGGGCCCCGATCCTGATCCTATAGAGGAGGTCATGTCAACATCTTTGATAGACTTAGAGCAACCTTTCCTAGAAGAAGATGCCCAATTCCTTATGAAGGAAGAAGACATTCATCCTCCAATCGAACCTAAGCCTCTTGCCTCTAGATTAAAGTGTTCTTCCCTCTTTAAGGACGAACACACTCCAGTGACCATCAGTGAAGAACCCTCTAACATTGAAACCCAGCAAATTTTCACTGTCCTGGAGGAATATCAATCAGCCTTTGGACACTCGGTCCAAGATTTCAAAGGGATTACTCCTAACCTTCATGCACATCATATCCCTGTCTCATCTTATCTTGGGGTCGCTAGGCAATTGTCACGGAGATTCGTCTTTGATCGGGGAAAAACTAGACGCCATCATCTTCCCCAGTCATACTCCCTAATATGACCCTATGCGTACACCTCCTGCGAGTAAAGGGGATTCATAGTTCCTTGGCCACACCGGGCTTTATTGGTGTCTCATTGAAAGTTTCTCTCTAATAGCCCGGTTGCTGACCAATCTTCTAGCCAAGGAAACCCCTCTCGTCTCTGATCAAGAGTGCTATGCTTCCTTTCAAACCCGCAAGAAAGCACTCAGTTTCGCTCCCATCATCTAGTCTCATGACTAGAGCATTCCACTAGAAATCAGGTGTGATGCGAGCAATTTTGCCGTAGGAGCTGCTGCGGGCCAAACCAAGGACAAAAAGCATTATGCTCACTGGCCCCAGCTCAACTATGCAACCACGGAAAAGGAACTCTTAGCAGTTGTGTTTGTTATAGACAAATTCCGGTCCTACCTAGTTGGGGCAAAGGTCATAGTCTATTCAGACCATGCTATTTTGAAGTACCTTTTTGACCAAAAAGGATGCGAACCCAAGACTCATCCGTTGGGTTTGTCTTGGGTACAAGTCCCGTTTGATCTTCCCATCAGCGATTTTCATAGGGGGTGATACGCTCCTCAAGGCCACAACATTAGAGCCATGGTACGCCACCATAGTTGACTTCATGGTGTTACGGTACGTCCCATCAGGTGAAAATAGGAAAAGATTGGTTTATGAGAGCAGACATCACCTATGGGATAACTCGTATCTCTTCTGGATGCAAAATGGACTCAGACGATGCATACCTGCACCTGAGGCACATAAAACCTGGGAGAGATATCATGCAGCACCTTATGAAGGTCACTATAGAGCGTTCAAAATAAAGGTCTGGCAAAATGGAGATGCTAAGAAATTTAGCAAGAGATGCCCACACTGCCAGAAACACAGGAATATAAGAGACGCATAGCCGCTTACCAGTAGTCTTCAAGTAGAAACCTTTGATGTATGGGGAATAGACCCCATGGGTCATTTCCCTAACTCAGAGAACTACGAGTTTACTCTGGTAGCCATAGATCCCGTCTCTAACTGGGTAGAAGCCAAGCCCTATCGAGCCGCAGCCACCAGGCACGCTAAGAAAATATCCCATGAAAACATCTTTCCTTGCTTTGACGTCCTGGGCTAGTCGTAGAGGCTCCCATCTCATTGACTCCATCTCCCGGAAATATCTAAGCTTGGGGGAGCCACATTTTATAGCCAGACCTTCTCACCCCCAAACTAATGGTCAAGCAGAACATCTGCACTCACATCAAGAACATTATGCAAAATCGTCAATGAGATGGGTGTGCAGTAGAGAGATAGGCTCACTGATGCACTCTGGGCATACTAGACCACTCTAGTTGGGCAAACTAGGACAATTCGGCCGAAACATGCTGGTTCGACCGAAGGACCCCTGTTTTGCCCCTTGAGCATCCATTTGGACCCTAGATCCTATCTCTATCCCATCTTGTCTCAGAGTCGCTAGGAAAATGTTGGGAAAGTTGCTTGTCAATCTTGAGTCAGAAACCATCCTCCATCACTTTCCTGAACACGACCAAGTGTTCACATTTCCCAGCCACCATCCTTGTCCAAAGACCTTTCCTCACCCAAGGGCTCCCTCTCCATAAGTATGACAAGTCCACTAACGAAGAAAGCCATGGAGGAGGGAGAAGAGAAACCCATGGTTGAAGAGCCTGAAAAAGAACTGGCACAAACCAGCCAGAAGTTGAGCAACCGGGATGAGAAGGTCACTGAAGGCGAGCCTTGGCAGATGGACAAGAACAATGTCCTCTTCCAAGCATTCACAACCAAATTCAAGAGGCTCACCAAAGCCACATGACATCTAGACCTTTACAATCCATCTATAGAGTAGAAGTCGTGTGGTTTTATCTTTTAGAGCACCATTAGTTTCAATTTATTTCCCAATTCAATTTCCCTTTGCTCAAATCATTGTTCAGGAGGTGTTCTAATTATTTCCCTTCCAACACATTTTGTTTCCAACCTTAGCTTGATGAATAAATAAAATTAGAGTTGAATGCAAAAAGAATAAAATTGTCGCTCCGGTTGGTGCATTTGAGCCAACCGGAGATTGCCCTGTTTAACAGAAAGATACATGAGTACAGGCATGACACAGTGGAGGAGCAGGATGAGGACGAGCAGGCCGACCAGCTAACTCAGTACCTTTCAAGGTTGAATCCCTACCAGTGAAGAGTCCAAGCTTGGGGGAGGACCCCCATCAGGTACGATCCGAATTACTCAGCACTTTGGTCATTCAATTGAAAATACTTCCTTTGAATAAACTCTCAACCATGCATGGAATGAAACATATGCCTCTCACTTTGGAAATGATGAATAGTTGCTCTGTCATTAATTTTGCTAGTACTTTGTTGCAACTAGTTGCTTGACTATGCTTGAGTTATTTGGCATAAGTAGAAATGAACCTAAAAACCTTGTGGGAGCATATGCCTTATTCCAAGTCTAGGTTGTTGTGGGAATTGATATAGTGAGACTTTGGTTGAATTCTATTTCTGCTCTTAGTATGGTGAAAATCTCGGTTGTTTATGCTTTCAAAATTAAAACAAAGTTCCTCATTGGTCATAATACCTACCAGAGCCATATGATAGGATTAGTTCTAAACTTTCTACCATATGCTGCTTGTCATCTTAGTGAGTTTTGTCAAATTGTTGTGACCTTAGTGAGGAATCTTTCATGCTTCTAAGATCGAGATGCACATACACTCCACCTCTCACTTGCAATTCCTACTTGGGAGTTAGCAAAACCATACCATCATCCATTCCATAAATAAAATTTCATGTTCTTTGATTCTGTCTCCAAATATCTTTAAAGTAGAGGCATGGGCTATGCAAAAAGAAAAAGAAAAGCATGACAATTGGCATGGCAAAAAAAATGAGAAAAAGAAAAGCATGCCAAAAGGCATGGCAAAAATATGAATAAAAGATAGCCCATGCTCTCGAAAAGTAAATCAAGGAGAGGAAGAATCATTCCATGAAATTCCGCCAAATTCCACTCCACATATTCCACTCCACATATTCCACACACTTGCACTTCTCGATCTAGAGTGTGATTTGATTCTCCTAAGATCCGGTCTTTGACTTAGCAATATATAAGATGTTTGTATGCCTTCATCCTTTGTCTCCGAGCCACACAAAAGCCAAATTAGATGTTAGGATGAAAAGAAGGCAAAGCGTTTGGTGAGGATTCAAATACACTTGAGCGATTGAGTGAGCCACTGAGGAACAATTTATCTTTTCACAAAAGGGTGAAAACTCCGAGATAGGATCCTGAAAAGCGTAGGGTGGAATAAAACTAAGTTAAACTGTTCATTCTTTCAACCGCCCAAGATAAGGAGATTGCTATAAGCCCCATAGGTAAAATGGTGAATTAATACCTTGCTAGTGATTCAAGTATTTGTTTGAGTACTAGTTGTTTATGAAGTTACCTGCAAGAAAAATGACATTGTAGCAACTCCTGATCCACCGAGCCTAAGTTTTATCTTTGCTCGAGGACGAGCAAAGAACCAAGCTTGGGGGAGCTTGTTGGCGGTCGTTACAACCCAAATTCGACCACCAATACACGGGAATAAATGAGAGACTATGCAACATTCCATGTACTTAGGTTTTATTTCTAATGGAGTTCCACGAGTTTTGGTGAGTGTCGCTTGTGCAGGTACAACATTGCGAAATACGTGCTATAGGGGTCGGAAATGACTGAATCGGCCGAACGACCCGTTCGGCCGGTTACCCCCCTTAGCCGTACAGGCCGCCGGGAGCCGTCCACGTCTACAACAACCAAGCAACGAGTGTGCAAGCCATGTAGGATGCCCGCCAACTCATTTCGGAGCACCGACACATCAGTCTGGGTCCATACTACACAAGTCCAAGCAGCCAGGCCGGCCCAGGAGGGACCCAAAGGACAGAGGCGGTGCAGAGGAGTGGGCCTGGACCCTGAGGCCTGTTCGGCCGAACAGAGGCCTGTTCGGCCGAACAGAGGCCTTCGGCCGAACCGACTCCCCTGCAGAAACCGCCTCCAGAAGCAAATCTGAGCCATTGGGAGCCAAGGCGGCAAGATGGACGGTTCGGCCGAACAGGTCGGTTCGGCCAAACCGACCTTCTTCGCCCGAATCAAGGGGGGATATTGCCTAGATGCCTTGACGGTTACTCCACTTCAACCAACCATTGAGTGCGATAAATAGAGGGCCAAGCTTCTCCTTTGAACACACAACACAAGAGTAGAGTGAGCGTTGCCATGTTCCGCCACTTGTATCAGTAGAATAGGGAGAGAGGAGAGGTGAGCGTCCCGGAGAGGAGCCAGAGTGTCGGCCCCTCTTCCCGCTGTACCTCTACGGATGCGGCTCTGCTTCGAGTGACATCCGGGTCATGTCTGGTAACTCTTGTATCTCTTTCTGATTAATTGAGCATTCAGTTCTTACATCTATATACTTGTCTCGTTCTTCATTCAATGCTTAGTTGATTGGTATAACTGTATACTGGTTGCTTAGCTTGGGTGCTTATCTTGCTATAGGAGATAAGTAGTTATTGACTAGTGTAGGAGTGGTTCCTAGACTTGCCAGTAACCTTAGTTTCTGCCCGTCGCAACGGAGGTGGTAGCCGTAAGGTGGTGACAGCCCTTTCGGTCTTCGTAGTCCATCACGTTAGTTCCGGTGTCCTAGGACCCAAGGTTCAGGGTAACCGGCACCCCTTCTCATCCCTTTCTATGTGTCGGAGGCTCTGTAGTCCCGAAGCAAGTATCTATCTGTATTTTCTGCTCTGCTCAGTCAATCGGTAGAATACCCTTACCAGACCTGTACCCTCTCTACCCTCCTACCTCTTCTCTTCTCTCCTTGTTGTCGTCATCCACCTCATCCATTTCATTCATCCGCTCCATCTACCTAGGACAACTTAGTTTAGGATTAGTACACTTCTCGTTCCCCGTGGAAATCGATACCTTGGAATACTCCCGGGTGAAAGCTACATCGGTATCCGTCCGCTTGCGGATTTATCTGTAGGCCGTAAGGAGTGCCAACAACCACCTGCAAATCCACGAGCACCCCCTCTAGGAAATGAACACACAAACCCCTCACCCCTAGGCATAGGTGCACGAGGCTCAGGCACACTATGAGACGAGCGGTACCTGTCCTGGTTACCCATCTCTCTCTCTCGCCTCACTTCTCTCTTCTTCCTGAAACAGAATACCTCTTGGTCACCATCCCTACCACAAAACCCACAGTGATAGCGGACTGACTTTGGATTTGGAGCTTCTTTTGGTGGAGGCTTCTCACTTGGCTTAAGACCACTCGATTCTCCCACAAAGATCACTCTCTTTTGAAAATTGTTGGTTTCAGGGGGGAACACTGGAGGATCAGGAGTAGTATCGAGTTTGTTTTTCAAGTTGTTGGGTTTAGGGTCAAAGGTGTTCTTGGTTGGGGTACTTGTGGTGGAATTGGCACACTCTCACACACCTTCTTCGAGCCAAGCCCATGACTATCAGCTCGCCTGAACTGAGCTATCATCACACCAAGTTGAGGCTCACGACCCGACAACCAACCGAAACACTTACACAACTCATCATTCTCTAGTTGCATGCTCAAGTTCATGAATCTTCAAAGTATTTACATCACAACTAGAACAAGCATGAGTAGCAGAAGATTTCAAAGAATTTTTAAGGCATTTGATCTTAGCATGAGATTCATTCCATTTAGCATGCAAGACAGGACAAGAAGTACAAGCTCATCAAGTTTAACTTTGAGCAAATCAAATTCTTCCAATTTCTTATATTCAACCAATTCATTCATCACATGGTCACAATCAATGCATTCATGGTCATCAGAGACAATTGGAGCAACTTTCAAAGCATCAATCTCAACTTTAGAAGCAGCAAGCAAAGACTCAAGTTTAGCCACTTTCTCCTCCGACATACCAAGCAAAGACCTAAACTCCCTCTTCTCCTTATTGGTTTTTCTAAGCACATCATCACGGTAATCAAGAAAAGTATTCAGCCTATCAACCTCCTCTAGCAAGAAGTCTGGATCGTGGTTTACCTCATCTTCGGAGTCTAAATCCGAATCTTCTCTTGCACTCTTCTTGCTGTCGGTGCTGTGTGTCATGGTGCAGAAGCCATCGAAAGCCATACACGCCAGCCCGTTGAAGTCCTTGCTCGAGTGCCTCTGGCGTCGACCTTGATCTTCATCCTTGCTGCTCGAGCTCGATGAAGTGTAGCTTGAACTCGTGTCGACGTCGCTCGTACCGGCAACCATGGCTCATGGCTTGTACTTGTGCTTGTGGCCACCGTGCTTCTTCTTCTTGTACTCGTCCTTGCTCTTGTGCTTGCCCTTGTAGTCGTTCCTGGATCGGTTCTTGTGGTCACCCCTCGAGCGGTGCTTGTAGTCGTTCCTGAGCTCGCTTGTTTCTGGGCATTCGGCGATGAAGTGCCCCATCTTGCCGCACATGTAGCATGTAATCCCAACACGCCTTGTACTCTTGCGGTTCTCGTGCAAGCGCCCGAACCTCTTGGTCAGCAACGTGAGATCATCCTCACTCAGCACCTCGAACTCCTCATTTGGCAAAGAAACAAGCATAGACAAAGCAAACTATCGTGAGGAGTTAGCAAGCGACCTAGAACCAGAGCCACTCATGAGAGCCAGACTATGGGGATCAATCAGGTTCTCAAGTTTGGCTCTAGTCATCCTATCGATCTCTAAGGACTTGAGCTTGGAGAACAACCTATTAACTGTGAGCGTCTCATAGCCATCTAACTCCAAAATCACCTCAACCTTCGCACCCGACATAGATCTACAAGCGTCTCATTGTACAATAGCGTCTCATAGTACAACAACGTCTTCTTGTGCAACCAACCTGTTCATCAGCACCAGCCTACAATATTTTTCTGTCAGCACAAATCAGCACTAGCCATAGGCCACCAGCCAGCCAGCGATATTTTTCTCTCAGCATAAATCAGCACCAGCCACCGGTCAGCGGAACATGATGATTCCTCCTGAGCTGCGCACACGTGTCAACCAAGGTTAATTCATGTTGCAACTCGGACACTATTCTCGTTGGTATGCATGGTATACCTGGGAGGCTGGGATGCTGGTGGCTAGCAGGAACATTCCCATGTCGTCGCAATGTCGCATCTAACACTTCTTGGCGAGCAAGTTCGATAGTGCTCTTCCCTGTTGACTACAAAATTAAGTGGGGTCGTCGTTGCCGACTTGCCATGCCAGCTAGCTAATTACACATTTTACTAGTACAGGCGATGTGGTCAAACGACAGTGACCACAGTCCAAGACCCCAGCACAGTCATCATTAGTTTGTCACCTCCCAGCCTGGTCCTCACTTTCTACGCATATGGCGACGGCTATATAAACTCTTACGCAGCCACAGCTCGAAGCCCAACTCGATCCATATCGCCAGAACAAGATCAAGCAGCTGAACACACACAGATCCATGTCCCACGCGTAGTGTTGTTGTTGGTTTCATCGTTACTCGCTGATGGAAGGCTGTAACACCAAAAAATTACCTATTTAAAATTTTTAGTAATTAATTGGCTTTTATTTAATTTGTTCATAATTAATATAGGCTAAATACAATATTTATGAATATTAAAATAAAAAATAAGTGGTAGAAATATTTTTGTTGCATTCATGCTGCTGCATTTATTTTTTTATTCCTTGTGATTCAAACGAGAGTTTAAATTTATTTAAATTCAAATTTGAATCACCTTGTTTGGAGCTGTAGAAAAGTTGTTAGGCCCATAGCTCATTCTTGCTCCCTGGACTTTCTCCTTCGACCGCTTTTGCTCCCCTCTCTTTCTTCCCGAGCCGGCCCACCGCTCCGTTTTTTCCTCGCCCCGGCCCACCAACCCACTCCCCCGCACCGCAGCTCAGCGCGCCTTCGCCTTTGCTTCCGGCCCATCGCCGGCCCAGCTCGCGCACTCCCCCCTTCCTCCTCCTCTCTCCCTGACAACCCGGGCCCGCGCGTCAGGTCCCCCCCCCCTTCTTCCTCCTCGCGGCCAACGCTTCTCCCCCTTCCCCCGGCATGATTCCCGCCAATCAGCCTGACCGACTTGCCCCTTCTCCGCGCCCTGGGCCCGCGCGAAGCTTCCCTGAAGCCCCCCCCCCCCCCCCCCCCGAATCCTTCCTTCCCCGCCCGCGCCACGCTCGGCAAGCTGCCCCCCGAAAGGAAAGGCGCCGCCGATCCCGCCGCCGCCCAATCGCCGCCCCACTTACCAAATGTGAACGCCCCCGGCCTTTATAAACCGCACTACCGAGCCCCAACACCACCCCAAGCCTCCGCGAGCCTTCTTTGCCCACTAGCACCACTCCCCCGAGCTCCCCGCGCGCCATCATTGCCGCTGCTTGGCCGCCACCACCGGGGACCGCCTCTGTCGACTCTCGCCCGCCGAGAAACCACCCCGGAGCTTCCCCCGAAGGTGAGAAAGCTCACTGAGCAGCCCCAGCCCCCTCCTTTCCCCTGGAGCCGCCCCTAATTGCTCACTGCCATTGAAAAGGAGCGCCGGAGCCGTCGCGCCTCGTCGACCGCCGTCTGCGTCGCTCCACCGTCGCCTTGATCTCCTCAGGTGAGCTTGCCATGATCGCCCGATGGCATAGGGCCAAGTCTCGTCGCGTTTGGACGCTCATAGCTCGAGTTAGCCGATGCTCCGGTGAAGGGCCGCCGCGGCCATGGGCGGCACCGTCGTCCCCCCTGTTTCCCCTCCGGCCGCCTCGTCCCGACCCAATCAGGAGCGTCGGATCCCGATCCGACGGCCCCGATTCACCCCGGCATTTGGGTCAAAGTTGACCATACCGGTCAACCAGACCAACTTGCAGAAAAGCCCCTCTACTTTCCAAAATAAAACCCGCAGTTCGCGCCCGTTGAAAAATAATTACTTATAGGTCCTGTTTTTCGCAGAAAATGCCCTGATCTCTTAGAAAATAGAACCTGTCGTCCTGTTTTAACACTTTTATGCATAGGCCCTCGGGTTTTAACGCGTATTTACGTATAGGTCCTCGGTTTTCACCAAATAGGCCCATGGAAACTTTTAAAATTTGCCAGCAGGTCCCTAGAACTTAGAAAAGCCATATCTTTTTCGGTTTAGCTCCGATTAGTGTGATTTTCGCGCTCATGTGTTCGTAGTGAAGCGTAGTTTATTTCTAAAAGCTTTATTTGTGCTGTTTCTACTATTTGGTGTACTTTTCCAATAGATTATTGTTTGTTTGTATGTATTGGTTTGCGTGCTCACTTGTATGGTGATTCGTGTCCAGTCGGTGAGCCTTTCGCGTTGGACTTCGAGTACGTGGGAGACTTTTTGGAGCAGAACCCACAACAGCAGCAGCAGCCACCCTTCAAGGAAGGCAAGTTATAGCACGGACAATCCTTGCTACCTAAACACACCTTTTTACATACATTTAATTTCATATACATGTGTCTCAATTGTTGTCCTATTAAGGTTGTACCTAGTTTGATTACTCCTATCCTTTGATTACCTTGGGTTATTGCATATGGGTAGAATCCTTGCTATGCGCAGCTATTGTCATTACTATTTAATTGTTAATCTTGACTCAATGGTCCACTTTAACAGTTATGATAAAACATACTTTTTAGCAACTTGGTTTAGGGAGCTAGAGCATGTGCTTCGTGCTTTGCTCTAGTGTCTCTCTGTAAGGTCCGATTTTTAAAGCGGCAACCCAGGAGCCTGTTGCCACCACTAGAACTATTATGGCTCTAGTCTTGGTCAAGTAGCTTGTACGTCTGTAGCTTGTCAGTGGTTACCGGAGTGGACGACGGCGCTATGAGAACCACTCGTGAGTGTATGGTTTGATCCACCGAGTACGGGTGATCCGTCGGCTATGCCCCCGTGAGGCACAGTCCCATGTTGGGAGTCCCTGCGATGGGGAACTCTGCATGTTGTGCATTGTTGGGTGTGATACCCGCGCTCTGGACGCCATCGACCCCCTTATGGTGTGACTCCGTAGGCGTACGTCGATCTCGGTGCCTAGGGCCATACTACCTGTGTTGTACCATAGCGGACATGCCTTGTTAGGGTGTGTTGTGAAAAACCTCGTAGCGTCCCTATGCAGTCACACCTCGGTAGTGTGATTTGTGAGGTCTGATCCACCTCCGCGTGGTTGGGTTTAAAGTTCTTTTGAGCTTTTGCGCGACTGGTGGGTCAAGGGCGAAACCTCTGCAAAGTGTAAATCTATCATGGTAGCCTTGCTCAGGGCCATGAGTGGCCTGGATCCTTTTTAATTACAAGATGATGTTTATTTATGTCTAATATCACTTATACTTTATTAATTGGGTTACAACTGGGTTTCATTCACTTGTAGTAATTTGGTTACTGTTAAAATGAACCAACTAAAAATGCTAATGCAGTTAAGCCGTGTCTAGCCTATTTTGAGCCTTCATACCCGTGCTATACTTGCTAAGTAATTGTTTACTTACACTTGTCATTTTATTCAACAAAATCCCGGATGGGTAAACAGATTGGGCTGGGCATGAGTCTGCTGCTGAGTTTCCAGAAGATTTACCGTACTGCTGAGTTGTGATCTCCCAGTCTGAGTCCCTGTGGATTGCGGCTCCATTAGTTGAGAGTTTTATTAGTCTTCCGCTGTTATAATAGATCATTTATGAAGCACTCTGATGTAAACATTTCATTAAATGAAGAATTTATTCCAGCATATGTTCTTTGTTTATCATATTTGTTCGCTATATGTGTACCATGACTTCCTGGGCACACATATGGCCACATTCGGGTTTTTGTGAAAGAATCCGGGTGTGACAAAGGCGAGAAGATGCAATCGTTGGGAGCTGATTTCTTGTCGGCCGTAGTCTCGTGGGTCGCGTGGTTTTGCGACTCTCCTACGGCGCCGGTGGCCTCCGGTGAGCGCGACAGGACTGATGCTGGGGCTGCCGGAGTTGTTCCGGCAACTAAACATTTCTCCACCGTCCACGCTGTCAAATTTTGTTAAATACGTATGTAGCATGCCGTGTTAATTTACAATATGCTTGAATCAACAGAGATCGCACCAGCTTCACTTTATCTTATTCATCCCTATATACCAAACTCTAAGTTTTTCATATTTATCCGGTAGTACTGCATACTTTAGCATGACAAACTGACGTATTTCATTGAAACTCCTACGGCGGTGGCCTCCGGTGAGCGCGGCATGAGTGATGCTGGGGCTGCCGGTAGTACAGAGTAGTAAGGCACTAAACTAAGAGTCAGATACAGTGATGATTTGTCTACTTAAGGGGTCCAACTTTGAACATGTATATGCAACAGTGCATTTAACTGATGGTCGGAGAAGCGGTCCATCCGATGTATTGTTTTATTTTTGTTGTTTCACTAGAAACATAACGATTGCATAATTTTACAAATTTACTACCACTACCGAATCAGGCAGTTTGCCATGTGCCGGCACACGGTAAAGACTAGAAAGCACACGGCAAAGCTTTTGTCGTGTGCAGCTCGCGGCAAAGCCCCGACGATGAAGAGGACTTTATCGTGAGCTATATTTTGGGCACACAGCCAAGGTGTTCAAAAGCAACAAACGGCGGAGCAGTCTACTGACGGCACGTTTGGATGTTTGTCATGTGCCCAACCCCTTTGAATGTTTGTCGTGTGCCTATCAGGGGCTGGGCACATGGCAAAGAGACAAAAAAAACAACAAAAATGGTAGGACTAACGGTCATGGCTTCTGTTAACGGTAAGACGTTTCAATGTTCGTCGTGTGTGGATGTTGGAGTGTCACACCCTAAAATTCATCACAGCAAATTATTTACAAACTTTCTGAATTTTTTAGAATTTATTAAGGCTTAAATAAATTTTCTAAGATTTAATTGAAATTTTTAGACCTTTAATCAATTTTAAATATTATATTAAATAATATTAGTCAAAATAAGTTTTTGTTGCATTCATGTCGTTGCATTGTTCTTTGGTTGCTTATGAATCAAGTTAGAAATAAAATTATATTTAAATTTAAACTTGATTTGCTTTTGTTTGGAGTTTAGAAGAGTTCTTTTAGGCCGAATTCATTTTTGCCCCCTGAAGTTTTCCTTGGTTCGTCTTTTCCCCCTCCTTCCGCAGCCCAGCAGCCGAAGCACCACCAGAGCCGGCCCAACCTTCATTTTCCCCCGGGCCCATTTCTTCTCCTCGCGGTCCACCTCATTTCTCCATTTCTCCATTTCTCCACCGAGCCGACCTTGGGCCGTGGCCCAACTTACTCGTGGCCCATTTCCCCGGCCGACCCCGCCTCCCTCTCCTCTCTCCATCAGTCGTGTGGATTCCGCCCGTCGGATCCGTCTTGCTCACCGAGCCAGACTCAGGCTCGCATCCGACTCGGGCGCGCACGCGAACGCCGAAGCGTGGCCCCAAGAGGAGCCATGGCGCGCCTATATAGCCGCCTTAGCCGCTGCCATTTTTTTCTTTTTCCCACGAGTCGCGCATGGCTGCAAACCCTACTAACGCCGCCACCTTGGCTGCCATTCGACCTCGTCAGTTGTTGCCGCTGATCTGCCGCTCCAGCGCAACTCCTCCTAATTAGACCCCCTAGGCTACTGCGCGTGGTGGTAAGCTTCATTTTGGGCCGCGTTGTTGGCGGTCATTACGGCACATTTTCGATAACCAATTCTTAGGAATAAAAGAGGTTATGCATATAATTCCATGCACTTAGGTTTATTTCTAATAAAGTTCCATGAGTTTTGGTGTATATCCATTGTGCAGGTACAATATCGATAAATACGTGCTATAAGGGTCAGAATTGACCGATTCGGCCGAATGACTCCATTCGGCCACACTACCCCCTTAGTCGTACATGAAGCAAAGCACAACCAGGAGGCCATCCACGTCAGCAGTGACCAAGACATGATCGTGCAGGCCACATGGACCAGTGCCACCTCATCCCTGGGCCGAAAATACACGAAGTACATCAAGGAAGAACAGCACAAGAGGTCCAGGAGGGAGAGGCAGTGCAGGGGGCGCTGCTGGGCCAGAAGCCCAGTTTGGCCGAACTGTGGCGGTTCGGCCGAACCGCCCCCAGCACAGCAGCACCTCCCAGAAGCAATCTCAGGCGTCCATGAGTTGAGGCGATGCATCCTGTGGTTCGGCCGAACCCGGGGAGTTCGCCCGAATTAGCAGGGGGAGCCCCCTGGCTCCCTTGGCCGGTACTCCTCCTCAACCGCCACTAACCGTTATAAATTGGACAGTCCAAGCCCCGAATCAACACACACTCAAGCCAAGGAGCTCATTTTCCACTTGTTCTAGTAGAGTTAGGATAGTTTAGT
The DNA here is from genome assembly GCA_033239725.1 of Echinochloa phyllopogon. Taxonomy (NCBI): domain Eukaryota; kingdom Viridiplantae; phylum Streptophyta; class Magnoliopsida; order Poales; family Poaceae; genus Echinochloa; species Echinochloa phyllopogon. The sequence continues at coordinate 28,400,870 of BTCW01000014.1, read as the reverse complement.
TGGGAGTTAGAGTTGAGTCGAGCTGTGCATTAGAGGTTCCGGAGTCGTCTTCAGAAGCTCTGGTATTAGCTCTTGTATCTTGTCCTTTTCTTTTGTTGACTCTGAGTTTTAATATAGTTTACCTTGTTATCTTATCTGAGTTAGTTTATATCTTGCTTCTACTTTAGTCTAGTTGCAAGTATTTCGAGTTTAGACTATAGTTGTTGTGATCCTAGTTCCTTCAGTTCTTGTTTAAGTCTTTGTCTTAGTGAGTTCTTCATTTCTGCTCAATACTTGCGGTTAATTGTCATAGGGGTATTGACAGGATTGATTGCTCAGCTAGCAGAGTAAGTAAGTCATTCAACTAGTGTAGGTGCGGTACCTAGACTAGGTAGTGACCTTGGAGTGCTTCCTTGCTGACACAGAGGTGGTAGTCATTATGTGGTGACAGCCCTATACGACCTACGTAGTCCGTCACGCCTGGCTCGGCCCGTAGGACACCCAAGTGCAGCACTAGTGGCACCCTTTCTCATCCCCTTCCGCATGCCATCGGTTCTGTGTCCCAGTGCTAAGACAATAGAGTTATCCTTGACCTCTAGAACTATCTCTCAACTGTTGTAACCCCTTGACGTGAATAGCCCAGATAGATCAAGTTCCTAGGAATCTTCTATCTCTTCTCGTTGTCCTCCCAGCTAGCTATTCCTTCTCTTTCCTATCTGAGTATCCTTGAGATGTGTGTCACAGTATATCCACTCTTGTCCAATACCGTTATCCCCCCGTCTTGTCTAGTAGTGTACCCTTCTTTGTTAGTATTGAATATCTATTTGTCAGTACTCTTGCCATAAGCTTGCCTACAAAAATATAAATTACGATACCTCGGCTTACTCCCTGGTGAAGTGCTACAGCGGTAATTCTGTGCGCTTATAGATAATTCATATATTTTACTGAGCGATGAGAAAAACAATTGAAACACTCCTTGCACCAGTACCGGGATTCACAATTATGATAGTGGACCGTAAGGAGTGCCAACAAGCATTTCTAGCGCCGTTGCCGGGGAAGCAATTGGCTAGATTACTTTTAAACATTTATCTCGAGCTATCTTAGTTGAGTATACCACTACTCATCCGGGTTTATCCTTGCTCTCTTCGTTGGTCTTGTGTGAAGCAAAGCAGTGCATGACTGGTTTCCGACTACCATCAAACTATCAAGATAATCCTGAGTCATTTGTGAGGAAAGTTTGACCCCGTGTCGTACCCACTCAGAAGCAGCTCATTCCAACGAGCCCAGTCCTTCCCGTCCTCGACACGGCTTCAACATTGAGGATGGCAAGCAAGACGACCCGCAAGTTCTCTGCTCCATCGAACGAGAACGTGCGTGTCGGACCAACTCCGCCAGTCCGAGATAGCAACTTTGAGCTCAAGCCAGCCCTCATCAACATGGTTCAGGCTAGTCCATTATGTGGCAAGCCTCACGAGGATGCAAATGCACATCTTCATCACTTCCTGGAGATCTGCAACACCTTCACCAAGCGCGGAGTAAGTATCGGTGCTATTCTCCTTCGTTTATTTCCTTTCTCAATATTGGGTAAGGCGAAGCAGTGGTTTTATGCTACCCACGAAGCCATAGATTCCTGGGACAAATGCACTAGCGCGTTTTTGCTAAAATTCTTTCCAGTTGGGAAAACCAACGCCCTCCGGAATAAAATTGCTAGCTTCTAGCAGTTAAAAGATGAAACTATCCTGGAGGCATCGGAATGCCTCCAGGACTATATATCTTCTTGTCCTCACCATGGTATGCAGAGTTGGTTCATAATCCAAACCTTCCATCACGAGCTCAAGAGCTCCGCCCATGAGTATTTGGATGCTACTACTGGAGGTGCCTTCTTCAAGCTTGAGGAGAGTCGAGCAAAGGCCCTCATCGAGAAGGTGGTGGAAAACCAAGGTTGGAGCAACGACCGCGCACAACCATGTACCCGAGGAGTCCACCAAGTTAAAACTCTAGACATGCTCGCTGCCAAGATGAACCTCCTGATGAAGAAGCTGGAGGCCCCTGCTCAAGAAACGGCGCAAGCCATGGACGCTCGCATGACGTGCGCGGTCTGTGGCATTGATGGTCATTTGAGGAATGACTGCCCTGAAACACGAGAAGATGCCCACTAAATCAACAACTCCAACAACAACGAGTACCATTCGAACAACTACGGCAATCAAGGCTAGAATTCGCGCCCAAATCTCTCATTTTAGAGACCTCAACAAGGTAACAATTTCGATTCCAGCAATTTCAATAATCAGCCGTCGATCAAGGATATTGTGCTAGGCCAGGTTAAACTCAATGAAAATATTAGTAAGAAGTTTGTTGTTAATGATAAAATCCTGAAAAGCATAGATTCTAAATTGGAATTGTTCTCTTCTGCTATAAAAAGTCAATTGAGCTTTAATAAAATGATTAAAACTCAAGTTGCTCAATTAGCTGCCACTGTTCCTGTTGCTGAATCAGGGAAGATTCTGGGGCAACCCGAACCCTCCATTGAAACAGTTAAGGCTGTCACTATGAGACAGGGTAAGACGTGTCATAGTTCGTTCCGTGTTAACCATGCAGGTGAAATATCGTACCTTACTTCGACGTTATTATTCAATTGCATCGTCTGAACTACCCACTCTAGGATCGGACGATGACAAAATTCACTAAAGACAGGAGAAGTCCTATTCGCAGACTTTAAACATGAGCTCTCACCGCGAGGAAAACCAGTATGTATCTCATGTTTCCCATACAAATTTTTAATTTGCATTTGCATGTTTCCCTACCTAAAAATGTGAATCACTTGTGAAATTAATTCGAAAGAGAGTAGAAAATTGCAAGCATAGTAATAATAAATGAAGTGCATACTGAATTTTATTTGAATTGGGTACATTTTGCAATTTCTATGATGTTTACCCTTTTCTAAAGTACTGTTGGCGGTCGTTACAGCCCAAATCCGACCACCAATACTCGGGAATAACTGAGGTTTTATGCAACATTCCATGTACTTAGGTTTTATTTCTAATAAAGTTCCACAAGTTTTGGTGAGTGTCACTTGTGCAGGTACAACTACGACAAATATGTGCTATTGGGTCCGGAAATGACCAAATTGGCCGAACGACTACGTTCGGCCAGTTACCCCCCTTAGACGAGCAGACCACCGGGAGTCGTCCACGTCAACAATGACCAAACGAACACATCACACGACACGTGGGCAACCACCAACTCATCCTGGACCATGCCACGTCATTCTGGGCCAGATCAACACAAAGTCATGCATCAGGAGGAAGCCCAGGGGGGTCCAGGCAGCAGAGGCGGTGCTGGGGAGGCCGGCCACGGGCCAGGCCCAGTTCGGCCGAACTGGGCCCTTTGGCCGAACCGCCCCTAGCTGGAAACCGACACCAGGGAGCCAATCCTGGCTGTGGGAAGCAAGGTCGGCAGATCCTCTGGTTCGGGCGAACTAGGGAGTTCGGCCGACCCGACCTGTTCGGCCGAACCGCCTCCCCTCGCCCGAAATCCCAGGGGGTACCCCCTGGCTTCCTTGGCAGCTAACCTACCTCAACCGCCCTGGACTCCTATAAATAGAGGGTCACTTTCACTTGTAAACACACACCAAGCCAAGGAGCTCATTTCCACTTTCATTCTAGTAGAGTTAGGATAGTTTAGTTGGGAGTTAGAGTTGAGTCGAGCTTTGCCTCGGAGGTTCCGGAGTCGTCTTCAGAAGCTCTGGTAATAGCTCTTGTATCTTTTACTTTTTATTTTGTAAGACATTGAGTATCAATATAGTTATCTTTATCACTTTGCCTTTGTCATTTATATCTTGCTTCTACTTTATCCTAGTTGCAAATATATCTTGTTTAGACTATAGTCAGTTATAGTTCTAGTGCTTGTAGTCTTGTTTAAGTCTTTGTCTTGGCTGGTTCTTCGATCTTGCTTGATATTGGAGGTGAACTGTCACCAAGAGTATTGACAAGGTTGCTTGCTCTTGCTAGCAGAGTACGTAGTCGTTGTCTAGTATAGGAGTGGTTCCTAGACTAGTCGGTGGCCTTAGTTTATTCCCGTCGCAACGGAGGTGGTAGCCGGGAGGTGGTGACAGCCCTTTCGGTCTTCGTAGCCCATCATGTTAGTTCCGGTCCATAGGATTCCCCAGTTGGGAAATAGTGGCACCCCTTCTCATCCCTTTCTGTGTGTTCACCGGTTCCCTTGTCCCGATGCTAAGACATTAGAGTTATCCCAGATCTCCTAGTGCTGGCTCTGTAGCCGCTGTATCTCTAAGCTAGAGTGACATAGGTAGATAAAGAATCCAAGAGTCCTCTATCTCTTCTCGTTGTCCTCCCAGATATCTATCTCTTCTCTCCTTTACCTGAGTATCCCTTGAGCTGTGTGTCTGGTATATCCACTCCTATCCAATACCGTTATCCCTTGTCTTGTTTAGTTGTGTACCCTTCTCTGATAGTCTCGAATATCTGTTCACTAGTAATCTTGCCAAAGCTTCCCTGCGGAAATATAAATTACGATACCTCGGAATACTCCCAGGTGAAGTGCTACAGCGGTGATTCTGTGCGCTTGCAGAATATTTCTATATTTTACTAAGCCATAAGGAAAACCACTAAAACACTCCTTACCCCAGTACCAGAATTCTCAATTCTGATATTGGATCGTAAGAAGTGCCAACAAGCATTTCTAGCGCCGTTGCCGGGGAAGTCTTTGGCTAGATTATTTTTGAACTTTTATCTTGAGCTATATTAGTTGAGTACCGCTACTCAAGCGGGTTTATCCTTGCTCTGTTCGTTGGTCTTTGTGGAACAGAGCAGTGCATGACTGGTTTCCAACCACCGTCAAACTTCCAAGAAAATCCGGAGTCACTTGTGAGGAAAGTACGACCCCGTGTTGTACCTCCTCAGAAGCAACTCTTCCCGACGAACCCAGTCCTTCCCATCGTTGACCAGGCTACATCGAGGATGGCAACCAAGACGATCTGTGAGTTCTCCGCTCCATCGAGCGAGAACGTACGTGTCGGACTAGCTCCGCCAGTCGGAGATGGTAGCTTCGAGCTGAAGCCAGCCCTCATCAACATGGTACAGGCTAGCCCATTCTGCGGCAAGCCACACGAAGATGCCAATGCGCATCTCCAGCATTTCCTGGAGATCTGCAACACCTTCACCATCCGCGGAGTAAGTATCGATGCCATTCGCCTTCGTTTATTCCCATTCTCATTATTAGGCAAGGCGAAACAATGGTTTTATGCTAACCGCGAAGCAATAGACACCTGGGATAAATGCACTAGCGCTTTCTTGCTAAAATTCTTTCCGGTTGGGAAAACCAACGCCCTCCGGAACAAAATAGCTAGTTTCTAGCAGCTAAAAGATGAAACAGTCCCGGAGGCATGGGATCGCCTCTAGGACTATATTTCTGCTTGTCCTCATCATGGTATGCAGAGTTGGTTCATAATCCAAACTTTCTATCACGGGCTGAGAAACTTTCTATCACCTGGATGCTGCTGCTGGAGGCTCGTTCTTCTCTCTTGAGGAGAGTCGTGCGAAGGCCCTCATAGAGAAGATGGTCGAGAACCAAGGTTGGTCCGACGACCGGACTCAACCAAAGACCCGAGGAGTTCACCAAGTTGAAGCTCTGGACATGCTCGCTGCCAAGATGGACCTCCTGATGAAGAAACTGGAGGCCCCTGCTCAAGAAACAGTACAAGCCATGGACGCTCTTATGACCTGCGAAGTCTGTGGCAACACTGGCCATTCGGGGAATGACTGCCCCGAAACGCGAGAAGATGCCCACTACGTCAACAACTCCAACAACAACGGGTACCGACCGAACAACTACGGCAACCAAGGCTGGAATCCGCGCCCAAACCTCCCTTTTGAGAGGCCTCAACAAGGTAACAATTTCAATTCCAGCAATTTCAATAATCAGCCGTCTCTTAGAGATCTTGTGTTTGGCCAGATGAAAATAACTGAGAACATCAATAAAAGGCTTGCTGCTAATGATAAAACTCTGGAAAGCATAGACTCTAGGATGGAATCATTTTCTTCTGCTATGAAAAGTCAACTGAGCTTTAATAAAATGATAGAAACTCAAGTCGCTCAGTTAGCTGCTGCTGTTCCTGTCACTGAATAGGGGAAGATTCCGGGGCAACCCGAACCTTCCATCGAAACAGTGAAAGCTGTCACTACAAGGCATGGTAAGATGCCTCGTAGTGTCTTCCGAACTAACTACGCAGGGAAGGTCACACGCATCTAAGTGCTGACACCAAGATGGACCTACCTGCCGAGAGCTGCAAAAAGGGCGATCATCAAGACCTCTCCGGATAGGAAGGAAGATCCCGGAGTGCTCATCATTCAGTGCACGATCTGGAATCGTCGCATCGATGATGCACTTTGTGATCTGGGGGCAAGCGTCAACATCATGTCTAAGGTATTATTTAAGAAATTACGCTACCCTACTTTGTCACCTACTACTGCCCAGGTACAGCTTGCGGACTCAACCATCCGCTACCCCGAGGGGGTGATCGAGAATGTACCGGTCCGGATCTGGGGACGATATGTCCCTGTGGACTTTGTTGTCCTCGACACGGGGAACGAGCATTCGTTTCCCCTTGTGTTGGGCCGACCATTCTTGAACACCACCCGGGCTAGGATCGATATGGATGCGAGAGAAATCTCGTTCTCTATCGACGGAAGGTTGACTTAGTTCAAGTTTCAACCCCGGGAAGAGAAGAAGACAAAGCCACTCACACCGGAGCAGAGGAGCGCCGAGTGTTTCCTTAAGGCTCTCATTAATGGAGATCTGGAAATACTCGGTGGTGACCAGCTCAATTGGAACGAGCCGACAAAACCGACAAGTGCAGAAGAAATGGATTTCCTCGTAAAGAAATACGAGGAAGAACAAGCCCTCTAGAATTCTCCAGAGACGCTGATCCCACCGCCACCGACACCGAAGAAGAAGAACAAGAAAATGTGGCGGAAGAAGTTTGCATCGTCCGAGTCATCCACTTTGGGACCGGATGATGACAAGAGCAACTGAAGACAGGAGAAGTCCTGCTCGCGGACTTAAAAGCTGAGCTCTCGCCGCGAGGAAAACCGGTATGTATCCCATATTTCCCTTCCAATTTTTAAATTTCCAATTGCATTTGCATGTTTCCCTTTTCAAAATAATGAACCACTTGAGTAATTAATTTGAGAGAGAGTAGAAAATTTTGCAAGCTTGGTTTAAATAAATGGTCACATGCTGAAATTTTACCTAGGGTGGATGTAATTGGTAACCTTTATCATTTTCATCCCTTCTAGAACGTCTCCAATTATTTACCATCACCACCAACCAGCACCAAACATGTCTACCCCACTAAAATGGCTGCATACTCACCAATTATCACAAACATGGCAGCATGGGGGTGACTACACTAAAACCAACTTTGGTCATGTCAAGTTTGCATCTTACCTACCACTAAAAACCACTCACATGACCTGGGGGATTGTTGGCCACACAAAATTTCGTGGAATCAAAGCATGGGGAGGTGCTCCACTCAGGGAGGAGTGGACTGGCCACCAGGGCCTGGTTCGCCCGAACCACCCAGTTCGGCCGAACCAGGGACCTGCCTCCCCTCGGCCTATAAATACTGGTGCGTTGCTTGCTTGCTGTCACACACTCATACACTCTGAAAAAATTCTGCCAGGAGCTCTCTCCCTCTCAAGTTCTTTGCTCTATTGCTTGCTCAAGTTCTCCCCAAAGTCTTGCTCAAGTTTTGATTCACTATCATCACTAGAAAATCCCAAAAAAATATTTTGCTTTTGTTGTGATCTTTGTGCTGAATTTCTGGACGATTTTGTGGTGGTCACCGACACCCACAAGAACGACTAACCTTTTGTGGTGGTTTTCATCCCCGCAAGAACGATTAACTATCTTGAACGACTGACTTGATTTTCTTGTGCTAACCATATATATTCAGTCCTTCGGGTAGTTGTTGTTGCACTAACCTTTTGCAGGAATCATGTCGAAGTTCTTCATGTCGCTCCGTCGTTCTGCCCGGCTAGGCCGACGATCGGACGATGCTGGGAGCTCCCCAGCTCCGTCTCGAGGCTCGAGCCGGATGGACACGGACGAGTGCGGAGCAGCCGGCTCGGGATGGGGCCATGCCACGCCCCCGGCCAGGCAGCTCCTGAGCGAGAGTGACATCAACCTTAGAACAGAAAGGGATCAGAACACCTTCAACGAGCTTCGGCTGAAGGAGTTCGAGCACACCCATGTGTTTGAGCAAGATTTGCTCAGGGACACGGGGATGGACGTAGAGTTTACAGAAATCTTCCAGGCCATTGGCTGGGAGAATTTCTGGCACATCAACGAAGAAGGTTCGTACCTGTTGACCCTTGAATTTCTCTCGACTTTGGTTTCTGAAATTGGGGGGATTCGCTTCCGATTCTTCAACCAAGAGTTCTTCTACTCTTGGAGGGATTTTAGTTCGGGTCTTGGATTTTCAAGCCGTTGTTCCCTAGACCCGAACAAAGCGCTTAAAAGATTTGAACGGGCGGCATTTTGGAAAAAGATTTCGGGGAATACCAATTGTCATGCGCCACGCACGAACAGCATACATAACCCCACTTTGTGTTTCATGCATCGTTGGGTGTCTATGACGGTATTCCCCCGGGCAGATTTGCGCCCTGTCAACACCATCGAGTTGCGGGTTCTTTTCTCCATGGTCAAGCAAATTCCCTACTCAGCTGTGAAAGACATGGTTGGTCACTGGCTGTCTCATATTTCTCGTACGGGTAGCATGGCGATGACTTCTCTAGTCACTCGCCTCGCTAACCACCTGGGCGTCCTTCAAGGCGCCCGGCTCACGTACATCGAGACAACGCGTTCCGTCGTGGATACCGAGCACTTCGTGCAGGCCCACATGATACGGCGGACGCCTGACGCAACGCTGGCAATGATTTACCATGGATATACAACTGAAGTGTCTTTGCCCTGTGCAGCACTAAGGTTGTATACCACGCCGAAACTAACTCTTCAGTTGAGGACCGAGTCGGACGATTCTCCACCTTGGAGAGAGCCTGCTCGGCACAGCGTTGCAGGTGACGGAACCGTCACGAGGGGACGAGCCAGGCGTGATGCTGGGCTCGCCACCCCACAAGAGCCGGAAGATGCACCACAAATGCCGCACCGACACACTTCCGCTTTTGAGGCCACCTACGACAAGTACACCGGTGCTGGGACGTCCGGAGTAGGAGGCTCCGGGCAACACCAGGACCTGAACTACTTCACCTCAGGACGCTGGGACTACGGCCAGGACACAGACTCTGAGTGGTCCGGGAGTCGGTATGGAGGAGGGTACGACAGTGCCTTCCAGCCATATTACCCCGGATACTCACAGTCCGCACGCTTCGACTACGGCCGGGAGTTGTCCTACATCTCCGACCGAGTCGAGCTCATCGACGACCGTACCCGAGAGATTCAAGACACGCGAGCCCGCCATTCTCAGTACCATCAAGAGAATAGCGGGATGGTAGCGTCCATCCAGCATGACGTCCACGAGCAAGCAGAACAGCTGAGCCAGTACCTTTCAAGGCTCAACCCCTACCAGTGAAAGTCCAAGCTTGGGGGAGGACCCCCATCAGGTATGTCCCGATTTATCCAGCACTTTGATCATTTAATTTCCTTTTTTATTTCCCTTCATGTTAACTTGCATTTAAAAAAATGAAAATACCAAAAATATTTCCCTTAAACAATATTTCCCTTGAATAAAATAACTCCCAACTATGCATGGAATGAATCATATGCCTCTCACCTTGGAAATGATGAATAGTTGCTCTGTCATTAATTTTGCAAGTACTTTGCTTCAACTAGTTAATAGATTGTGCTTGAGTTATTTGGCATGAGTAAAAATGATCCTGAAAACCTTGTGGGAGCACATGCTTTATTCCAAGTTTAAGTTGTTGTGGGGATTGATATAGTGAGAATTTGGTTAAATTCTATTCTGCTTTTAGTACGGGGAAAATCTCGGAAATTTATGGTTTCAAAATAAAACAAGTTCCTCATTGGTCAAAATACCTACCAGAGCCATATGATAAGCTTAGTTGAAAATTTCTACTCATATGCTGCTTGTTATCTTAGTGAGCTTTGTCAAATTGTTGTGACCTTTGGGTGAAGCTTTCATATTCTTAAAGATCGAGACCCACGTACACACACCACCTCTCACTTGCAATTCCTACACTGGGAGTTAGCAAACATTTTCCATCATCCATCCACAAAAATAAATGCTCCATGTTCTATGACCTCCCTCTCCAAATATTCTTGATAGAGACATGGGCTATGCAAAAAGAAAAGTATGCCAAAGAAGCATGGCAAAAATAAGAGAAAAAGAAAAGCATGGCAAAGAGAAAGAGAAAAAGAAAAGCATGCCAAGTGGCATGGCAAAAATATAAGAATAAAAGATAGCCCATGTTCTCGAAAATAAATCAAGGAGAGGGAAATTCATCCAAGGAGTTCCACCATATTCCATTCCACCATTCCACCATATTCCATTCCACCATTCCACCATATTCCACTCTATTCATATCCACACACTTGCACGTCTCGATCTTAAGATGTGATTTGTCTCCTCAGAGATCCGGTCTTTGACTTAGCAAAATATAAGATGCATGCATGCCTTCATCCTTTGTCCCTGAGCCACACAAAAAGCCATATTAGATGTTAGGATGAAAAAGAAGGCACAAGCCTTTGGTGAGGATTAAAATACACTTGAGTGATTGAGTGTGCCAATGAGGAACAATTTGTAGTTTTCAAAACTTATGAAAAACTCTGAGATGGGATCCTGAAAAGAGTAGAGTGGAATAAAACTAAGTTTAAACAGTTCGTCCTTTCAACCGCCCAAGATAAGGAGATTGCTATAAGCCCCATAGGTAAAAAAGTAATTTGAAACTTTGCCTATGATTCAAGTATTTTTGAAGACTAGTTGTTTATAAAGTTACCTGCAAAAGAAATGACATTGTAGCAACTCCTGATCCACCGAGCCTAAGTTTATATCTTTGATTGAGGACGAGCAAAGAGCTAAGCTTGGGGGAGCTTGTTGGCGGTCGTTACAGCCCAAATCCGACCACCAATACTCGGGAATAAATGAGGTTTTATGCAACATTCCATGTACTTAGGTTTTATTTCTAATAAAGTTCCACAAGTTTTGGTGAGTGTCACTTGTGCAGGTACAACTACGACAAATATGTGCTATTGGGGCCGGAAATGACCAAATCGGCCGAACGACTACGTTCGGCCGGTTACCCCCCTAGGCCGAGCAGACCACCGGGAGTCGTCCACGTCAACAATGACCAAGCGAACACATCACACGACACGTGGGCGACCACCAACTCATCCTGGACCATGCCTCGTCATTCTGGGCCAGATCAACACGAAGTCATGCATCAGGAGGAAGCCCAGGGGGGTCCAGGCAGTAGAGGCGGTGCTGGGGAGGCTGGCCACGGGCCAGGCCCAGTTCGGCCGAACTGGGCCCTTCGGCCGAACCGCCCCCAGCTGGAAACCGACACCAGGGAGCCAATCCTGGGTGTGGGAAGCAAGGTCGGCAGATCCTCTAGTTCGGGCGAACTAGGGAGTTCGGCCGAACCGACCTGTTCGGCCGAACCGCCTCCCCTCGCCCGAAATCCCGAGGGTTACCCCCCTGGCTTCCTTGGCCGCTACCCTACCTCAACCGCCCTGGACTCCTATAAATAGAGGGTCACTTTCACTTGTAAACACACACCAAGCCAAGGAGCTCATTTCCACTTTCATTCTAGTAGAGTTAGGATAGTTTAGTTGGGAGTTAGAGTTGAGTCGAGCTTTGCCTTGGAGGTTCCGGAGTCGGCTTCAGAAGCTCTGGTAATAGCTCTTGTATCTTTTACTTTTCCTTTTGTAAGACATTGAGTATCAATATAGTTATCTTTATCACTTTGCCTTTGTCATTTATATCTTGCTTCTACTTTATCCTAGTTGCAAATATATCTTGTTTAGACTATAGTCAGTTATAGTTCTAGTGCTTGTAGTCTTGTTTAAGTCTTTGTCTTGGCTGGTTCTTCGATCTTGCTTGATACTGGAGGTGAACTGTCACCAAGAGTATTGACAAGGTTACTTGCTCTTGCTAGCAGAGTAAGTAGTCGTTGTCTAGTGTAGGAGTGGTTCTCCTAGATCGCCTAGTGCTGGCTCTGTAGCCGCTGTATCTCTAAGCTAGAGTGACATAGGTAGATAAAGAATCCAGGAGTCCTCTATCTCTTCTCGTTGTCCTCCCAGCTATCTATCTCTTCTCTCCTTTACCTGAGTATCCCTTGAGCTGTGTGTTCGGTATATCCACTCCTATCCAATACCGTTATCCCTTGTCTTGTTTAGTTGTGTACCCTTCTCTGATAGTCTCGAATATCTGTTCACTAGTAATCTTGCCAAAGCTTCTCTGCGGAAATATAAATTACAATACCTCAGAATACTCCCAGGTGAAGTGCTACCGCGGTGATTCTGTGCGCTTGCAGAATATTTCTATATTTTACTAAGCCATAAGGAAAATCACTGAAACACTCCTTACCCCAGTACCAGGATTCTCAATTCTGATATTGGATCATAAGAAGTGCCAACAAGCACTCCATTTATTTCTTTTCACCAACAACCAGCACAAAACATGTCCACCCCACTTCACATGGTTGCACACTCCATCAATTGTACACTTTGGTCATGTCAAAATGAGCATCTCGCCCACTAAACTCCACCAAAGAAACCATACCCTAGTGTTGGCTACATCAATTATGCATGCAATTGAAGGTTGGTGGGTGCTGCACTCACGTGGAGTGCTCAGGCCACAAAGCCTGGTTCGGCTGAACCAGGGCAGTTTGGTCGAACCAGGGGCTTTGCCCCCTTTGCCTATAAATACTGCCCAGGTTGTTTGAGAGTACCTTGCCCCGTTCAGCTGTGTGTACACCCAGTTCTGAAGCTCTCTCTCCCTCTCATTTCTTGCTCTAGTTGGTTCTCTTGCATTGAAAAAAATACAAACTATTTTCCTTCTGTTTGATCCTTGTGCTGCCACTTGAACGTGTTTGTGGAGGTCTCTAGCATCCCCCAAGAATGACTGACTTGTTGTGGAGGTTTTCAATCCCCTCAAGAATGACTAACTCTTGAATGACTGACTTGTTTTGCTTGTGCTAACCACATATATTAAGTCCTTCGGGTAGTTGTTGCACTAACCTTTTGTAGGCATCATGTCGAAGTGGTTCCCTTTCTAGCGCTCCAACAGGCTGAACAAGCGCTCGAATGAGGATGATGCTGGGAGTTCCCCAGCACCATCCCATGTGTCGAGATGGATGGAGGTGGATGAGCCAGGAGTTACTGATATGGGGAGAGGCTCTGCCTCTAACCCAGCTCGGCAACTCCTGAGCGAGGAAGACATCATCCTCCGCTCGGACCTCGAACGTCGAGCCTTCAACATGTTGCGTGTCAAGGACTTCAAACATACCCGTGTTTATGAGCATGACCTGCTCGTAAAGACGGGGATGATCAGCGAGTTCACCAAGGTGTTTCACGCCATCGGATGGGAAAGCTTTTGGTAAGTTACCAAACCAGGTTCGTGTCTCCTCACCCTTGAATTTCTTTGTACACTTTCTTCGGGGATAGAGGGGATTCGGTTTTGATTTTTCAACCAAGAGCATTCTTGCTCTTGGAGGGACTTGAGTGTGGCTCTGGGTTTTGATCATCATTGTTCTTTAGAACCCACTAAAGTTTTGAGAAAATTTAATTGAGACAACTTTTGCCACAAGATTTCTGGGGACACGAGATGTATGGCTCCCCATACAAACAAGGTACATAACCCCACCTTGCGTTTCATGCATTGGTGGCTGGCTATGACATTGTTCCCTCGGTCGGATTTGCGTCCAGTTAATACCGTTGAGCTGCATTTGCTTTACGCTATGGTTAAGAAAATTTTTGTTTCCCCTGTCCAAGACTTGGTTGCCCACTTGTCTTCTATGCCCTCTCGTGTTGGTAGTGTGGCGATGACTTCTCTAGTCACTCACCTCGCTACCTGGTTGGGTGTCCTTGAGAATGCCAAGCTAACATACATCGAGACAGGACATCCTATCGTGGATGTCGAGAACTTCGCGCAAGGCCACATGATGCGAAGGACGTTCGACGGGAACATTGTCATGATTTATCGCGGTTATACAACCGATGTCCCGCTGCCTTGTGCGGAGCTTGGGTTGTATACCGCCCGGAAGTTCACCCTTCATTTGAGTGTCGGTTTGGAAGTTTCTCCCCCACAGAGAGAACCAGCCCGACACAGTGTTTCAGGTACAGGGCCAGTAACCTGAGGGTGAACCAGAAAAGATGCTAGACTCGCCACGTCACAGGAGCCAGCAGGATCACCATCGCAACCGCACCGACACACGTCGGCTTTTAAAGAGGCGTATGAGTAGTACACCAGCGTTGGGACGTCTGGAGCAAGAGGCTCTGGACACCCCCAGGGGTTGGAGTACTTTGCCTCGGGCCAATGGGACTACGCACAGAGTTCGGACTCTCGGTATTCCCAGGGGTAAGGATCCGATGGATTGTACGCCAGTATGTATCAACCGTACCACCCGGGATACTCCCAGTCCGCATGCTACACCATGCCAAGCGGATACGACATTAGTCGGGAGTTGTCCTACATCCTCGACTGGGTCGATGTTATCGACGACCGTACCCGCAACATCGAGAATACCCGGGCGCGCCATTCCCAGTACCATCAGGAGAACAACTCTAAGCTGGACTCCTTAAGGTACGACACTCAAAGTAGACGGACCAAATAACTGAGTTTTTCTCAAGGTTGCAGCCATATCAGTGATGTCGTCAAGCAAGCTTGGGGAGGACCCCCGACAGGTACGTTTTCAGCACTTTGATTTCTTTCTTTATATTTCCCATCATTTCAACTTCAGTTTAAACAACAAAAACACCAAAAAGATTTGTTTTGAATAAAATTAAGTCCCAACTGTGGATGGAATGAACCATATGCCTCCCACTCTTGGAAATGATGAATAGTTACTGTGTCATTAATCTTGCAAGTACTTTTTTTCAACTAGTTGCTCTGTAGTACTCGAGTTAATTGGCATGAGTAAAAATGAACCTGAAAAATTTGTGGGAGCACATGCTTTATTCCAAGTCTAAGTTGTTGTGAGGAATGATATAGTGAGACTTGGTTAAATTCTTACTTTTGCTCTTAGTACGGTGAAAATCTCGGACGCTTTATATTTTCAAAAATAAAATGAAGTTCCTCATTGGTAAGAAATACCTACCAAAGCCATATGATATGCTTAGTTGAAAACTTTCTACTCATATGTTGCTTGTTATCTTAGTGAGCTTTGTCAAATTGTTGTGACCTTTGGGAGAACCTATCATGCTTTTAAGATCAAGATTCACGTACACACCACTCTCACTTGCAAATTCCTACACTGGGAGTTAGCAACATTTCCATCATCCATCCACAAAATAAATGCTCCATGATTCCCTCTCCTAGTATGCTTGAAAAGAGACATGGGCTATGCAAAAATAAGAAAAGAAGCATGAAAAGAAAAAATAAATGAGAAAAGCATGCCAAAGAGCATGGCAAAAAGAAACAAGAAAAGAAAAGCATGCCAAAGAGCATGGAAAAAATAAATGAGAAAAAGAAAACATGCCGAAGGCATGGCAAAAAGAAAAGATAGCCCATGTTCATGAAAATAATTCAAGGAGAGGAAGAATCACCACAAGGAGTTTCCACCATTTTTCCACTCCACATATTCCACATACTTGCACTTCTCGAGCTAAAGATATGATCTGATCCTCCTAAGGTCCGGTCTTTGACTTAGTAATATATAAGATGCAAGTATATGCCTTCATCCATTTTCCTACCTTAGCCATACAAAAGCTTTAATAGAATTTAGATGAAAGAAGACACAAGCCTTTAGTGAGGATACAAATACCACTTGAGTGATTGAGTGTGCCAATTGAGGAAAAATTCAATTTTAAAAATTATGAAAACTCCGAGATGGGATCCTGAAAAGAGTAGGAGTGGAATGAGACTTAATCAAACTGTTCAACCTTTCAACCGCCCAATACAAGGAGATTACTATATGCCCCATGGGTAAGAAGGTGAGTAATAAACTTTGCCAATGAATAAAGTATTATAGAGCACTAGTTGTGAATAAATGTTACCTACAAGATACTGACATTGTAGCAACTCCTGATCCACCGAGCCTAAGTTTTTATCTTTGCTCGAGGACGAGCAAAGGTCTATGCTTTGGGGAGCTTGTTGGCGGTCGTTACGGCACGTTTTTGACAACCAATTCTCGGGAATAAAAAAGGTTATGCATATCATTCCATGCACTTAGGTTTATTTCAAATAAAGTTCCATGAGTTTTGGTGTATATCCATTGTGCAGGTATAATATCGACATATATGTGCTACAAGGGTAGGAATTGACCGATTCGGCCGAACGAATCCATTCGGCCGGATTACCCCCATAGTCGTACATGAAGCGAAGCACAACCGGGAGGCCATCCATGTTAGCAGTGAGCAAGCAATGATCGTGTAGGCCACGTGGACCAATGCCACCTCATCCCTGGGCCAAAATACAGAAAGTACACCAAGGAAGAACAGCACAAGAGGTCCAGCAGGGAGAGGCAGTGTAGGGGGGCACTGCTGGGCCAGAAGCCCAGTTCAGCCGAACTGTGGCGGTTCAGCCGAACCGACCCCAGCACAGGACCACCTCCCAAAAGCAATCCTAGGCATCCAGGAGTTGAGGCGGTCCATCCCGTGGTTCAGCCGAACCGACCTAGTTCGGCCGAACCTGTGGAGTTCGCCCGAATCAGCAGGGGGAGCCCCCTGGATCACTTGGCCGGTACTCCTCCTCATCCGCCATCAACCGCTATAAATTGGACAGTCCAAGCCCTGGATCAACACCAACTCAAGCCAAGGAGCTCATTTTCCACTTGTTCTAGTAGAGTTAGGATAGTTTAGTTGGGAGTTAGAGTTGAGTCGAGCTGTGCCTCGGAGGTTCCGGAGTCATCTTCAGAAGCTCTGGTATTAGCTCTTGTATCTTTTCCTTTTCTTTTGTTGACTCTGAGTTATAAATATAGTTTACCTTATAGTTTACCTTATTATCTTATCTCAGTTATTTTATACGTTGCTTCTACTTTACTCTATTTTGCAAGTATTTTGAGTTTAGACTATAGTTGTTGTGATCCTAGTTCCTTCAGTTCTTTTTTAAGTCTTTGTTTTAGTGAGTTCTACATTTCTGCTCAATACTTGCAGTGAATTGTCACTGGGGTATTGACAGGGTTTCTTGCTCAACAAGAACCCTCTAAGCCTACCATACCACACCCTAGCTGCTTGTTTAAGGCCATATAGTGCTCGGTGGAGTTTATACACTCGGTGTGGGTATCTCTCACTCTCAAACCCCGGTGGTTGCCTCACATACACTTCTTCCTCTATCACAGCATTCAGAAAGGCACTCTTCACATCCATTTGGTGCAACTTGAACCCTTTAGCATCGGCAAATGCTAGAAGGATTCGAATTGCCTCCAAACGGGATACGGGAGCAAATGTCTCCTCATAATCAATTCCCTCTTTCTATGTAAAACCCTGGGCAACCAACCTCGCTTTGTTTCTCACAACGTCACCACTCTCACCCTGTTTGTTCTTCCAAACCCACTTAGTTCCAATAGGGTGGCAATTTGGTGGAGGCTCAATAAGTTCCCACACCTCATTTCTCTCAAAATTCTCAAGCTCTTCGTGCATGGCATTGACCTAGTTCGCATTAGATAAAGCATGTCTAATATCTTTGGGCTCAAAAGACGCGACAAATACAGAATGAGAAAATTGAGAGATGTTCCTTGACCTTGACCTTGTAGTGCGCTCATCAATGTCTCTTATGATGCCTGAGGGTGGATGCCTAGCTTGAATGTGTCTTGATGCCTCACGCCTTGAAATCTCCTCCCCCTCAGCAACTGCCTCCACTCGATCTCTAAGTACTTGTGTTGATGTAGAAGTGGGGGATGGACCATCGTCAACCGTGGTCGTCGTAGTGGAAGTAGTAGATACACGTGTGATAGGAGGCACACTATCTCCATCATCATCATCATCACCATCATGGGCAACCTCCAACTTTTTCCAAATCTTACAAGCAAGATGCTCTTCGATGACACGATTGAATTCATGCATGTCAAGCGCTTTAAACAAGTAATCAACGGCTTTTGCATTTGCCTCAAACTTGTCCTTAGCATCCTAGGTCAATCTCGTAGCAGGGATGGTATAGGTAGTATCAAGAGTGATATCCCATAGCAATTGTCCCTTGCCTCAGAGAAAAGCACCCATCCGAGCCGACCACATCCGGTAATTCTTCCCATCGAAGAAAGGAGGACCCTAACCCTTTCTTAAGACTGGTTAGAATCACAAAGATCCGTAACCGGCTCTGATACCAATTGAAGGACCGAAATGGCGACCAGAGAGGGGGGAGTGAATGGGAGCCAATAATATTTTTTTCTCGAAACTCGGCCTATGTCCCAAAATCATTATCCAATGATTCCTCACAAGCTTGTCAAGGTAGCATAGTCACAACGGATCTACCAACCCTAGGAAAAGGTAGGACGAGAAACAAAGTGGAAGCACAACTCAAGAAGCAGAGACAAAACAACTGTCTGCCTGGGTCAGGATGGACTGTCCGCACAGGGGTCTCAGAGTGTCCGTGAACCGGGCGGACTGTCCGACAACGCAAGTTGGACGGTCCGTAAAATCCAATCAAATCTCTCCAGAAACTTCTTGTCCTATACGGACTGTCCACCAGTGTTGCGGACTGTCCGAGGTGGTCAGGCGGACCGTCCGTGAAAACACTTAGCCAAAACAATAAACTCTCATATGAACACCCAAGACTCGGACCATCCGCCAATCACATGCGAACTGTCCGAGAACCCTACGGACTGTCCGAGAACCCCACACGGACTGTCCGAGAACCCCGACGAAAGAACAGGAAGAACAACTAAAGTAACCCACGGGTCAAACCTCTCAAATCCATCACAGGATCTCCCAAATGACTAGAGCTCTTGAGACGAGACTTGGGGAAGATGAGAAGCGCCCCAAGGAGATGCTATGCCCTAAAAATATCGGCCTCTAACTCCCTACAACTTGAGGAATCACATATCACATGGAAGAACACAACCACCACGAGTTCATCCCAAAATCATCAAAGCTAGACCAAATCCCGGCGTTTAAGGGCATCCACAAAAAGGCACAAGGCACTCACTCATGATCCCCACAAAGAAATCCGAGAGCAAACGGCCTAGAAACGAAGAATCAAGCCAAGCACAAAAAATATCACAAAATGAACTCGGGAAGGAAGAGAAGGAAATCATCCAAAGCCAAATCTTCCATACAAACAGAGGTCATATTCTATACAACGGAGGCTATCCTCCACCCTTCATCCACCCGCTGAAGATACTCGATCTACGCTTGGCTAGCCTACTGAAAAAGAGAGAAAATGAACTAGGGTTCGACCAGATAACTTGCCATCCCCTCCTCCCCCTATTTATATTGAGTCTCCTGGTGGGGGCAAATGACCATACTACCCCTACACTCTAAAACTAAGATACACACCCCTTGTTAGAAAATAATGCGGAAAAATAAGATCGAACACGAGACACGCTTTAACGTGGAAAAACCCTTATGGGAAAAAACCACGGAAGACAATCACTATCGAGGAGAGTTTATAAGTAGGGATGATATATGGCTCATTTAAGATGTCTTATCTGTCTTATCTGTCTTGCCCTACCATCTACATAGACTTACATATATATAGGCGGCTCACACGACCGTGCTTGGTTGCGTTTCTGATGTGGGACTAACTTGTGCGCTCCTGAGAGAAAACACAGCACCACTTCGCTCCAGCCCAAACCTCTAGCGACGGGCCTTCTCTGCGCTCCGGCAGAAGCCCGGCCTTTATCGTGGATGTGAATTTGGAACATATCCAACAAACTCCACCTTGAGACAAATTCCCTCATGTAGACGAATAATAAACCTCCATATTCAAATCTCGAATCCAATGTCCACTGGACTGAGTAAGATCACTTGAGTATTCTCCCAACACTTCATAGGAAGCAAAAATTTGAGCAAAGGTCCAAACACACAGCTATCAACAAAGCAGATGAACAATCTGGGTCTTCAACAAATTCATAATCCCAGCAAATGTCTGAGTCTGTGCAACTGACCTCAAAAGATAATGCTCAATCATCAAACGACATAAAGTCACAATATCACCTGTGGTATTAAATATCCAGTGAAGAACTCATCTCATGGAATAATATATGCTCCATCAGGAACACTAAACTTTGGCAAAACAACACTCTTGCAAGAGCAACTAGCACGTGTATCCATCACGTACCATAAGCTTGCCAATTGTAGAAGAAACTAAATTCCATGACATGGTCAACTGCTCCATTCAAACATGGTTCAGATGCAGGCATAAATGTGCAACCAATGGAGTTAAACCTTTGAACTAAACCCCTCAACATGAGCAAAGACAACAATAAACGTACTGCTCCCGCAATACAAAACGTTGTAGTATCTAGTCAAACAAACCTCCTCTGTTGCACTTGGAATCATCCACCTCGAACTCAAATCAGAGCAAAACCATCACTTTAAATTAACCAACTCCATAGGTGTAAAAGAAACCACTAGGGTGACATGAACGATGTTGTCAAAACATCAAAAAGAATTAACTCAAAGTGATCTAATAATAGTCTCAATATCTCCTCAAAATCTCAATATGTTTCAGCAGCGGAAATCATATCATATATCAAAGAAGCCATATGAAAGAAATAACCAGAAGAAAATAATCTGCAGTAATAATCTAGGCATGTTACTGTGTAAACCTAGCAATAACCTGCAGCCTTGTGTACAACTCCGTGTACGTTCAGCAAAGCTGAGAAAACCTTCTGATAGCTTCTCGTATATTGGTCTGCAGCCTCTGGCAAATACGGAATTAGATTCTGTCTTAAACTCCACGTCGACGAGTCTTGCACGAGGTAGCCAATCACAGATTGATCCGGCTGGCGGCGCTCAATAAACAGGGACGAAACCTAATTAACTTTTTTCACGTGATCTCGTACCAAGCTCTGATACCACTTATTGGCAAATAATGCAAAAAACAAGATCGAACACGAGACACGATTTAACGTGGAAAACCCCTTACTCCGCGCTCCAGAGAAAAAACACAGCACCTCTTCGCTCCGGCCCAAACCTCCGGCGACGGGCGTTCTGTGCGCTCCGGCAGAAGCCCAACCTTTATCATGGATGTGAATTTAGAACATATCCAACACCCCTCAGGGGCAATTTTGGAACGCGAAGATATTTCCTCCGGCTGGGCACGCCGTCCATGCGGCCTTGCTTCCCTCCGACGCAAGCGCCAGGATCCCGCCGTGTGTCCACCGCTTCGAAGCTTCCCGAACGCGCCCGGATTACCATCTCCGTCACGTTGGGCCTTCGGGCTCGGTTTTGAGGCCAAAACCGAGAAACCCTCCTGTGATGGTTTTGTGGCCCAACCACCAAACCCCGCGTACAAGCTTCGGTTGTTAGCCGCTACCTTGCACTGGCTTCAAGTCCACGACCTCTTCTTGTGCCATGCCGACCGCACTCGATCCCGCACTTGTCTCTCCACTCCTCGGACGCCACTATGGCTAAGACCTTTCGCGCTTGTTCTTCACCTGCACCAACGTAAATCAAGTCACATCGAACACCTACTATACTAGACCAAGAGTCAGTCCACTCAACGTTGTCAATTACTCATCACACTGAGAAGACCATTCATCGATCCTCGGACACACGTTGTCCTCAAAACCGCGTGTAAATGGATCAAATAATGCCCCGCTGTTTCCATAGCAAACTATAAGCACTTCGATCAATAGCATTGTTATCGGTCAGAAATAAAACCAGACAATAGTTGAGGCTGTCTCAACGTTTCGTAATAATGTGAAATGTGTTATGGATTCTTCACTTTTGTTTCCTTTCCCCCTTCGTTAATCTGACCTCAGTCTTTGGCAGTCACTACGAGCAGACATAAAGCGGAGGCGTGGCAGGAACTGCTTAACTGCTGGAGCTAGACGAAAGGGTCAAAGATATATGTACTACTATTTTATTAGCCCTGGTTTTTTCAGAACAATTTTGTTAGCCCTGATGGTCATGTACTTGTGTGAGGCCGACCGAGGGGAGTCACCGAAGCCCAAAGTGATCTGCAATGTTGCTGCCTCGGCTATCAGCCCACCCAGCTCTTAGGATCATCTCAATTTCTTTAACCATGTCTCTCACCACAGACCGAGCGCTGCGTTTATTAGGAAGACCGGCGGTGCCAGCGGCCTAGCAACCCCAAATCGGGCCGGTGGCTTGTGTCAGCGTGACATATCAGTTCATTATAGCTCACTAATAATACATTATTACAAAATTTACTCGTTGATTCACTATCTTCTGATGTAATTTTATTTGTATCATAAGCGCTATTATTTATTCTTCAAATTAGGGATACCATCCATCGTTACAATATGTGAATGTGGTTTATATACATCATTCCATTGTTTGCCTTTAATTTAACTTGCCACTTAAATGTTCGCCCACTAAATTTTTTTCCTGGTCCCCCACTGATGCCCCGATGAGATATGTGATACTGGACACATCCAATTAAATTAGACGGGCTGCAACAGGGGTTTACAAGACAGACAAGCCTATATAATCACTATCTGACATCAGTGCTTTGACGAATGATCCATATGTTAGAATTGTTTAATGAACAAGTTCCCGATCGTTTCACTAATGCATTGGTGTTAGTCCAATCAAACTAGGGAAGCGCTGAATAAAAAACAATCTGCTACGAGAGCGAGTGTGACGTTAAACAAAACTGCACAGTGCAGTTTTGTTTCTTTTTGAACGTAAGTGCAGTGTTGTTTCCCAATTGAATTATTCCCGGGGATGAGGCGACGCCTCCGAGTGCGACGGCTCACCCTGGCTCCGGCGGCTCTGCCGGAGTCAGACGAGCTCGCCGCCTCGGACCTAGCTAAGGAGCCTGAGTGCATCATGGCCAAGGAGCATTTGCACAGGGAGACGGAGTTGATCGCGGGGTGTTCGAGTCGGCCGGCGAAGGTGATTCATGGAGTCGAGGTGGCTCGTGGGTCACGTTTCTGGGCGATCGGCGGTGAGGAGTCGGAGTCAGAAGATGAAGAGGTGGGAACTCCGGGGTCAGTGTCCTCCATTGATTCACCGGAGATATGGAAGAGAGCTAAAGATGCGGGCTTTACGAAGTCACAAGTCCTGGCGGCTGAACAAGAGTTGAGGCTTAGCCCTCGCCGTGGGAAGCCGGGTGCGGGAACCATGTCGTCCAAAGTGATGGACGCCTTGATCCAACGTCGTCCGGCCGGTAATCCATGGCGGGGACCACTGCCTCTTCCGCGCCGGTCACCACCACGCACCATCGGCGACGTACTCGCAAGAGCCAAGGTATGTTCCATCTCTGGTCATCGGTGATTGGCTTCACCCTCTCAGTCTTCCTCTCTGGTGTTGATGCGGTCGGAGCCGGGGCAGGTGACCCCAAGATCGGATCGTGGCGATCATCCTGGGCGTGAGATGGGGGATGGTTTGAATAAAAATTCCAATCTCGTGCGTGTGGGCCGGATGTTGACAGGGGCCCAGGACAGAACGTGAGTCCTTCGCGATTCAGGCTAAGCCCGGCAGTGCCATACCGGCCTACTCCGGGGCTGGTGGCTTTGTTCGTGAGGACTGGGACGGCAATCCGGAACCCTAGAGCAATTCACGCCGCTGCCGCACAGTCACATGGTCGTACATACGCGCAAGTCGTTCATCAGGCGGTGATGGACAACGGTGGGCGCGGCGGCGCGGCGAACCGAGGAGGAGGCCAGGCTAATGGACAGGGAGGTCTATTTGGTCGTGGCGGCTTCCAAGGTACTTTCCATCCGGGGCGCGGCGTCGGTTTCACTGGCCGCGGTGGTGGGAGGTATGGTGGTGCTAATCGCTATCTGGGCGGGCGTTATGCTGGACGCGGCATTGATGGCCGGAGGCCGTCAGGTGGCCGAGGTTTCCCAGGCAACCACCAGTATGGCAGCGGTAACCAGTCAGGTGGCCGAGGTTTCCCAGGCAACCACCAGTATGGCAGCGGTAACCAGTCAGGTGGCAATCTACAGCACGGTGGTAATCATCAGCAGGCTGGCAACAATTTGCAAGGCGGCAACAATTAGCAGGGTGGTAGAGGTGCTGCTGGGACAGGGATTGCTGGGCAGGGAGGTGCTGGGCAAGCCGCTCCTGAGCAGGCTTTGTCAGCGACTACTTTGTTCCAGTCGATGTTAGCATCGTCTTCAGCAGATCAGGCAGCGCAGGCGGCCAAATTGTTGCAGCAAGCATTTTCGTCGATGCAACGTGGAAGCAAATGAAAAGGTTCAGGGCAAAATTCCGCTGGCTGAGGGGAGTACAAAGGTGGAGAAGGCTCCTGCACAACACAAGGGTGCTGGTAGTAGTGAGATACTAGAATCCTCGAGCATGGGAGCATCTAAAGTATCTGGTAAGCTGCCCTATTGCTACCGGTGTTATACAAAGGGACATGGCATGGCAGATTGTACTACTGTTTTGCATTGTGAAATATGTGACAAGAATGATCATGCCAAGGTTAGGTGCCCACGGTTCAGAGCAGAGAAACCCTTTGCCCAGACTTGTGGATATGCAGTTGATGGATTGGGTTTCTATTATATTCCAGTACCCAGTTCGCATAAGCATAGAGGGGAAACTAAAACTGGTGTAATCAGGGTAAATGGTGGGACTCTCACATCAGCAAATGTGACATCAGAGCTCGAGCGGTTGATCCCAGGACAATGGAAGTGGGTGGTGCGGGAGACATCGCCTAATACTTTTAGGGCTGTGTTTCCCACAAGGGCTAAATTACAGAGAATGGTGGAGTGGGGGGTTCTTCATACCTAATTCTTGAACACGACGATGTCGATTGAGGAGTTGGGTGGAGGCCAAGCAAAAAATGTTCTGCCTATAATATGGGTTCAGTTTAATGGATTACCTAATGACTTGAGGGAATATGAGGTTATCTGGGCGGTTGGTTCGATTCTAGGTGTGACTAAGGAGGTGGATATGAGTTTCACAAGGAAGTATGATAGATGTCGTGTTCAGATTGCAGTCATCGATCCTAATATCATTCCGCAGTTTGCGAATGTGGCTATTGGGGAGGGTTTATATGAGCTGCAATTTATGGTTGAGGT
Organism: Echinochloa phyllopogon; assembly: GCA_033239725.1. Lineage (NCBI taxonomy): Eukaryota > Viridiplantae > Streptophyta > Magnoliopsida > Poales > Poaceae > Echinochloa > Echinochloa phyllopogon. Next base: position 28,375,581 of record BTCW01000014.1, on the reverse strand, counting down.
TAACACGGATGACAGCAACCCGGTTCCGATGGATATGGATTCCGGTGCTGGTGGAGGCTTTGATGACAACGGACAGGCAAAACAGGACGACAATGGGTCGAACAACAAGGCCAGAGGGGGAGAGAAGAAGGATGCTGCTGAGCAGAATGGTTCTGATAATTCCTCGAAGTGGTCACAGTCACTACCTAATGCAAAAACATCCTGTTTAGCAGCTGATCTAGGTGCTGTTGGTGTTGGGCGGCTGGTGATAGGGGACCCTGTTTGTTTGGTTCCCCGGTGGGACCGCTGTCCGATGGGGAGGCTGCTGATTTGGCATGGCAGCAGGTTGAGCTGGGTCATGTGCTACTGCAGAATGGACAGGGGGAGCTGTCGGACGCAGCGGAAGCTGTATGGGGGGATGTGTGCCCTGTGTTAGAGGAGACAGCGGGCATCGGCAAGGATGCAGCGGCCCTAGCGGCTATCCCGGAGGCTCAGGACCCCAACCTTCGACGTAGCAAACGTCGGGCGGGGTCTACTGGGGAGGACTCCATGGAGTTGGCTATGAAACGCAATGCTGTTGCGGATCTGCCTACCAAAGGTGAGCATAATACTCTATCTTTTTTTACAGATTCCAGATAATTTGATAGCTGGTAATTTTAGTGACCTTGGCATATGGTTAGGCACTGATTATTCTAGCATTAAAAAGTCTATTTCTTTTATTAAGCAAGTAGAGGAAAAAAGATTAGAGGTTAGGCCGATTAGGGATAAGATGGTAGAGATTTTTTATAAAGAGGAAAAGTGTTTGGCAGAGGAAGAGGAAGATTAGAGGTGATGGATTCCAGTGGTTATCTGGGCGGTTGGTTCGATTCTAGGTGTGACTAAGGAGGTGGATATGAGTTTCACAAGGAAGTATGATAGATGTCGTGTTCAGATTGCAGTCATCGATCCTAATATCATTCCGCAGTTTGCGAATGTGGCTATTGGGGAGGGTTTATATGAGCTGCAATTTATGGTTGAGGTTAACACGGATGACAGCAACCCGGTTCCGATGGATATGGATTCCGGTGCTGGTGGAGGCTTTGATGACAACGGACAGGCAAAACAGGACGACAATGGGTCGAACAACAAGGCCAGAGGGGGAGAGAAGAAGGATGCTGCTGAGCAGAATGGTTCTGATAATTCCTCGAAGTGGTCACAGTCACTACCTAATGCAAAAACATCCTGTTTAGCAGCTGATCTAGGTGCTGTTGGTGTTGGGCGGCTGGTGATAGGGGACCCTGTTGGTTTGGTTCCCCGGTGGGACCGCTGTCCGATGGGGAGGCTGCTGATTTGGCATGGCAGCAGGTTGAGCTGGGTCATGTGCTACTGCAGAATGGACAGGGGGAGCTGTCGGACGCAGCGGAAGCCGTATGGGGGGATGTGTGCCCTGTGTTAGAGGAGACAGCGGGCATTGGCAAGGATGCAGTGGCCCTAGCGGCTATCCCGGAGGCTCAGGACCCCAACCTTCGACGTAGCAAACGTCGGGCGGGGTCTACTGGGGAGGACTCCATGGAGTTGGCTATGAAACGCAATGTTGTTGCGGATCTGCCTACCAAAGGTGAGCATAATACTCTATCTTTTTTTACAGATTCCAGATAATTTGATAGCTGGTAATTTTAGTGACCTTGGCATATGGTTAGGCACTGATTATTCTAGCATTAAAAAGTCTATTTCTTTTATTAAGCAAGTAGAGGAAAAAAGATTAGAGGTTAGGCCGATTAGGGATAAGATGGTAGAGATTTTTTATAAAGAGGAAAAGTGTTTGGCAGAGGAAGAGGAAGTGGATGTTTTTATTTTGAATCATATATGTGGTTTTCCGATCCATTCCTGAGAAATCTGTGTGGCGGGAAAAATTATATTTGGCATTGTAAAGAACCGCAGGGACGATCTGGTGGCATCTTGTTGGGAATTGACTTGGATGTTTTCCACATCGGAGCAATTGATGAAGGGGACTACTATGTGAAGTTTCACTTGTGCAACAAAAATGATAGCTTCAAGTGGGCTTTAGTAGTAGTGTATGGCCCTGCGCAGTCTGAATTTAAAGAGGGCTTTTTAACTGAGTTAGCACATCTGTGCAGTCATGAAAATCTACCATTCCTTTATAGGTGGTGATTTTAACATATTACGGAACCAGACCGAGAAAAACAATGATAATTTTGACCATCGTTGGCCGTTTCTTTTTAATGCCGTAATTGATGGTTTAGATTTGAGAGAGTTAGAGATGTCTGGCAGAAGGTACACTTGGGATAACTTGTTGCAAACTCCCATATACGAGAAGTTAGACTGTGTATTGATGACTACAGAGTGGGAACAAAAATTTCCTATGTCCACTGTTATTGCATTAAATCGAGATATTTCTGATCATACTCCATTACTTCTTATCACCGGCGAATCATCTTCGGTGTCCAACCAGCCTGTGTTTAAGTTTGAGCTAGGCTGGTTAATCCGAGATGGTTTCGTGGAAATGATAAGAGACGTATGGATTAATGAAAATAGTGGCGCTACAGCAATGGAACGATGGCAATCGAAAATCCGGAAGGTTCGCCAATACTTACGGGGTTGGGCAAGAAATGCAAGTGGACATTATAAGAAGGAGAAGAAACAGTTGCTCGATCGGCTTGATAGCCTTGACAAAAAGGTAGAATCTTGTCTCCTGTCGTCCCAGGAAATTGATTTGAAAAACTGCCTTCATAATAGATTAGCAGCTTTATTGCGAGAAGAAGAAATAAAATGGTACCAAAGGGCAAATGTGAAGGAGTTACTCGAGGGGGACTCCAACACAAAGTATTTCCAGCTTGTAGCGAATGGAAAGCATCGAAAGACACGTATATATCAGTTGCAGGATGGGGACGAGATAATTAGTGGTGATGACGAGTTGAAACGGTATATTACCACTTATTATAAAGGCTTATTCAGTCCTCCGGAAGGAAATGATTTCCAGCTAAACGAGGCCCGAACTGATGATATTCCCCAAGTTTCAGCAATTGAAAATGAGATTCTTGTATCGATGTTTTCATAACAGGAAGTGAAGGAGGCAGTTTTTCAAATGGAATACAATAAAGCTCCTGGACCGGATGGTTTCCCAATCGAATTCTATCAAGCGTCTTGGGACTTCATAAAGAAGGACTTGATGCTTTTGTTCCAGGAATTCCATAACGGAAATCTGCCTTTATATAGGTTGAACTTTGGTACAATCATACTGCTTCCAAAATGCAGGGAAGCTATAAAAATTCAACAATAGAGACCAATTTGTTTGCTAAACGTGAGCCTCAAGATCTTCACGAAGGTCGCTACGAATAGAATTTCGTTGGTGGCCCAAAAGGTTATTAGCCCTACACAAACAGCCTTCCTGCCAGGAAGGAATATCATGGAAGGAGTAGTGGTCCTTCATGAAACAATACATGAGATGCATAGGAAGAATCAGAGTGCAGTTATATTTAAGATTGACTTTGAAAAGGCCTATGATAAGGTCAAATGGCCATTTGTACAGCAAACCTTGAGGATGAAAGGTTTTTCACAGAATTGAAGGCAGTGGATTGACGCAGTCACACAACGGGGTCATGTGGGTATTAAAATAAATGATCAGGTCGGACAAAACTTCCAAACCTGGAAGGGCCTTAGACAGGGAGATCCTCTATCATTGATTCTTTTTAACATTGTGGTGGATATGTTGGCCATTATTATAAACCGAGCAAAAATAGAGGGACAAATATCTGGTGTTGTTCCGCATTTGGTTGATGGTGGGCTATCTATCTTACAATATGCGGATGATACGATTCTTTTTATGGACCATGATTTTGCCAAGGCCACAAACATAAAGTTGTTGTTGTGTGCATTTGAGCAATTATCAGGCCTTAAAATTAACTTCCATAAGAGCGAGTTATTTTGCTTCGGTCAAGCTAAGGAGTGTGAGCAGCAATATGCTGAGCTATTTGGGTGCCAATCTGGGGCCTACCCATTTAGATATCTTGGCATACCGATGCATTATAGAAAGCTTAGCAACTCAGACTGGAAGGTGATAGAGGAAAAGTTTGAAAAGAAGCTGTCAAGTTGGAAAGAAAAGCATATGTCTGTAGGAGGGAGGCTTGTGTTGATTAATTCGGTTCTCTCTAGTTTAGCGGTCTTCATGCTATCCTTTTTTGAGGTACCGAAAGGGGTTATGGAGAAGTTAGACTACTACAGATCGAGGTTCTTTTGGCAATCAGACAATCATAAGAGAAAATATAGATTAGCCAAATGGAACATCCTATGCCAACCGAAAGAATTGGGGGGGGGGGGGTTAGGTATTAAGAATTTGGAGATACAGAATCAGTGTTTGCTAAGTAAATGGTTGTTTCACCTCATTAACGGGGATGGGATTTGGCAACAACTTTTGAGGAAAAAGTATTTACGCTCTCAAACTATCACTCAAGTTCAAAGGAAACTAGGTGATTCCCATTTCTGGTCAGGACTGATGAAGGTAAAACACACCTTTACCAACTTTGGCTCTTTCCAGTTAAATGATGGACACCAAGTCAGGTTCTGGGAAGACAAATGGTTAGGGAATTTTACCTTGAAACAGCAATACCCATCTTTGTACCGTGTGGCTAGGAAGAAAAACGACACAGTAGCCTCGGTTTTTTCGATAGTTCCTCTAAACGTGTCTTTTAGAAGATCATTAGTGGGTCAGAATTTAAACCTTTGGCATAATTTGGTGAGTCGGATTAGCTTTGTGCATCTGAATGACAGAAGAGACACCTTTAGGTGGAACCTTTGCCCTTCAGGTTTATTTTCTGTTAAAACAATGTACATGTCTCTCATCACTAATGGGAATGTGCCTCTCAACACGCATATTTGGAAGCTCAAGGTCCCCCTAAAAATTAAGGTATTTATGTGGTATGTGAGAAATGATGTTATTTTTACCAAGGATAATTTAGCTAAGTGGAATTGGAACGGGAGTAAATTATGCTCATTCTGATTTAAGGAGGAAACGATCCAACACCTATTTTTTGATTGTCATATGGCCACATTTCTTTGGCGTGCCGTTCAAATTGCTTTTAATATTCCTAAACCACATAGCTTCAATTATATGTTCACTAATTGGCTAGTAGGTTTGAACGTTAAGAAAAAAAGACAACGGTTGGTCGGTGCCTCGGCCTTATGTTGGGCATTATGGCTAAGTAGGAATGATTTGGTCTTTGACAAAACCCCAAAAAAATCTTAGTTACAGGTACTGTTCAGAGGAACTTACTGGCGTCGATTCTGGGTGCAGCTACATCAACTTGAGCAGGACTGTCAAGTAATAAAGGATACTTGCCAGGCATTAGAAGTCTTGGCCATGCATGTTTTTGCTCACCATGGGTGGAGGTTTAGTCATAGGATTGCGAGCTGATCCCTTCATCATTTGTATGGTGTGGTTTCTTTGATTAAATTGTGAGTCCGTAGACGGAAGTGCTGCGTTTTGTAAACATTGGCTGTAGCCTTTTGGCCAAGGCCGGGTATTAATTTATCCATTATCTAAAAAAAATGAATTATTCCCACGTGCCCTGTTTTCGGCTTACCAAAATGAGTTTCTCGATCTAAGCTAGACTAGTCAAACCACGTTTCTTCTCCCGAATGGCTACCATGAGCTAGCATTCCCAGGTCCCAATCAAAACCAACCTTGGCCGGCAAGTAGGCTTGTATTGACAACCACAGCATCTTATTCTCCTTGTGTGTTTTTTTGGAACATTTCTTTTCCTTGTGTCGAGCCCGTGTCTTAAACCTACTGGCTGTATGTCTGCTTCATAGCGAGTAAAAATACTTCTGTGTTCACCATGATATTGCTGTCAAGGCGTTCAAACGACACGTGACCTTCATCCTCCATACACGGTTCGGTCTCTCACTCGCTTCGTTTGTGTGGTTCACCTTGGTCAGCAAGTAAGATGTGCAGTATGCAACTAGTGCAAGCCACTTGTTGTTGCTATATAAAGCGTGCAAAACGGAACAGCAAGAACAACAACTCTCTACTGACAACTCATAAACACAAGAACACACAGAACATACGTGTAGACCAAGAAAGCTGATGGGGAAAAAGAAGATCAAGTCCAGCTCTAGTATATGGTCGTCCATGGCGTCGTGGTTTGCTTGCTTTGGCTCTGCTAAGGCGGCCGACTCCGGCCGGTCCGGGAATGCTGGGTATGACCCGGCAGCCGGGATGGTTGCAGCTGCTAAGCATTTCTCTAGTCCGCACAATGTAAAGTTTAGTTGACCAATGTCCTTCTCATTGAAAATCTGTACATACTACAAGTAGGGGCTAAGCTCCTCCTGTTTCATAAAAAAAAGTTATACATAGTATGATTACGGTTGGATCTTGTGTATAGCCGTATAGGTCAGCAAACATATAATTGTTATCGTTTTATTTTACACAAATACAACAAAGTTAAAGTATTCTCTTCCTTGCTATGATTTAAATGGTACACACGCCATCCCTCCGCTCTAAATTATTGGTCTCTTTAGTTTTGCCATCAGTCAAACCTCTAACTCTGACCAAATTGATGAAAAAGAGAATTAACATCTACATCATCAAACTATTTTCCTTAGGTTTATATGTGTTGACAGTATATTTGTTTGCTATTGGGGGAGTTAATAAATTTTTGAAACTTGATCAGAGTTAGAGAGATTTAACCTGACAAAAGTTAAAGTGACCAATAAGTTATAACATGAAGAATCTTATAATTTCTTGATATGTATTAAAGGTGGGAAATAATTAATATTGTGTTATTTGTTGAACTATTTTCTTAAATAACGCCCCCCCCCCCCAAAAAAAAACAATGGACCAGCTTCTGATAAGTATATATGTTATTTTTTCTATATGAAAAGTGTATTTTTGATCCCTTATATGTCACAAAAGTATAACTTTCATCCCTTATGTTTGAACTTGTGCAAATCAAACCCTTAAGTAACTAAATCGGTGTGCTAATCATTCTTGTCTCGGTTTAACAACAGTTTTGTGTAATCATACAATGGTTTAGACCGTACGATCATCTGGCTAATCACTGTTTAGCCATGTCATAAAACATGATGAGGTGAGCATAGCTCTACCATTAAAAATATTAAGCTCCATTATAAAATCTTGTAGACTTGAACCTGAGCGTGATCAGCAATCTTGCAGGACAAGGTGGCAGGGTTATAGTGATTTGTTCAACTCGGTGTCGCCTCTAGTCTAGTGGTTATAGCACCTGAGTAGCACGGAGTAGAGACCCATGTTCGACTCCATGTGGGAGCAAATTAACTGGATTTAAAATAAAAAATATAAAAAATAGGTAGGGGCATCCCCTGCTAACTTCAGTCAAAAAACATTGAGTAAGAATCTATTCTTTTTTCCATTTTATAGTATAAGTGCAAGAAGAAAATTATTTCATGCAGCCATAATGATGTGGATCAGCAATAATTGCTCAAATGATTATGTGGCCTTATATTTCAACTAGTGAAAATCAATCGCTTAACTAATTAAATGGGTGCACTAATCATTACACCACTTTTACCATACTTAAGGATAAAAAATTATACTTCTTCCTTTTCTTTTATTGATCCTGCAAGGTTCGTCTGGGCATAGTACACAAAGCAGCCAAACAGGTTACCATGGGCTCACAATTTTTTTTTGTTTACATTATAATGTAATGGATGATAAATCTTGTAAGATGTTTTACCTGGGTGGCTCATATTATTAGTAATTTTCTTTCCAGGATGATTTTGGTTTTGTTCGTATTTAGAATGCTTACACTTCAACATTTTTTGTTTTGTTTACCACACATTTTATACGAGAGAACATCACTCTTAGGTGTTTTTGAGCTAGGTATACAGTTTTTTTTTTTTGAGATAGAGCTAGGTATACAGTTAATTTGCTGTTGGTCACCCAACCGAGAGCACGAGCTAAGCTCAAGATAGGCCAAAGAAAGCCTGATATATTTTGGGTTAAAATGCTTGTCATGTCAAGGCCCTATGCTAAAATTGGGCCATGGCCAGGCCGAGGTAGCGCTTGGAACTAAAATAGTTCAGTTTATTGTTCATGATGGTCCCCAAACCTGTCCATATAGTAACGGCATGTGGAATGGACCAGGCGTCCAGGCCCAGTGCTCTTATTTTGCGTAGGCCGAAATGGAAAAGAGCAGATCGTTAACAAACAAGTAGCACACGGGGTGCGGTGCGTTCAGTTACAATTGTGTCTCTTGCACGTTAAGTATCACTTGCCATCTCCCTTTGTGTACGATCAGAGCTGTGTGTACCTATCTATTTATAGTCTCCTTTTCAACCTTTGAGATAGCACTTTGGGCACAAAGCTATGTCGAGTCCCACATCTTTGTGGCAATTTGTGTAGCCTGTAGATACTCTACATGCGACGTTGAGGATTAGCGTACGCGCAAAAGATGCCAAAAGAACTGCAGTATCTTACGAACGTGACATCGACACGGCGGGATCACGTGCTCTGGATCCGAACAATTGCTGTGCGAGTCTCTTTCTTGCAAGAAACCCCAAGAAAAAGGCCAGCTTCTCGGGGTTAAGCCTGCAACGTGCAGCTGTGTAACATGCATTTGTTCATGTGACTGGATTTGCTGCCGTTGGCATGCAAGCTATCTTATGATGCTTATCTTGCCGTTTCTTACTATCATTGTTTTTGTTTTCATTCAAAATGACTTTTCGTTTTGGTACTTTTATACCTGAGGAATTGAAGGGAAGGGATGAACAAACTACCTGAGGTGAAGATCTAAAATAAACTGGGTATATAAAAGTAAAGAGAAAATGTAACAGAATCATGGAATCTATTATCCGTTCGTCCTTTAATAAATAATGCCTAGAACTACATAGTTTATTCTAAGCAACATATATTTATTTCAAGAAGAAGGAGTATATATTTTAATTAGTTGTCGATGTATATATACACACGAGGTTTCTATTACTACAGCACAGCTGATTCAGCATTTATCAAATTAAGTTTTTTTTTGTGATCGCTTCGTATGTGACAAAACAACACAGTACTTCAGTTCAGAGTAAAAAGCCTGGAGCTTTTTTTTTTGAAAGGAATAGGAGGGGCAAACCCTACTGATTATATAAACAAATAAAAGAAGAAGTTATATACATTAATAGGAAAGAAAACGAAGAAAATTACATCCAAGAACTAAAGCCATGAAACTATAGGTGGGTGATACATCCTCTTTGACCTATAGATCGATGATAGCCATGGCAAATTCTCTTCTAAAACTTTCTCTGCATTGCTGAACTGATGGCACTCGACTATCAAAGATATAACTATTACGTGTTGTCTAAATACTCCAAATCATTAGGACTATATATAATTTCCATGAAGAAAGGTTGGCCTATCTGTCTGGTGTGCTGTATGTTGGTTATGCCAATATGTATAATCATCACATACATATATATCGTACAGAAGCAAACATCAAATTTGTGCAGATAACAAAGAGGAAACGTAAACAACAAACCGCAACCTGTATCTTCAATTTCACATACGCAAACTAACTACAAACAAGAAAAAAATAGATAATGATTAAACAGAGATATCAGCGCTCTCCGGCCGCCCAACAATGCCGGCGTGACCGAGCAGTGCCCAGAGCACGGTTATGAACTCGCCGCCACGGCGGAGCGACTTGGCGTGCGACGTCACGTTCTCTGACGGCGCGAGGTAGAGGATGAGCTCCGCCCAGAAGTCGGCGAGCACCTTCCACGCCAGCTTCTGATCTCCGAGCTCCTCCACCAGCTGACGCCCGAGCTTGGACGCCTTGTTGAGCGTCGCGTTCATGCTCCCGGCCAGGCACGTTGCCGCACGCTCGTAACGCACCACCGGGCCGGCGCAACGGGCAAGCACCCTCGCCACCTCCTCCACCACGCCCTCGTAGAGCTCCTCCGTCCAGACGCGGTGGTCCGGCAGCAGGCCCGGCTTCAGCGCCACCAGGTAGGCGCAGTAACGGGACAGCCGCGTCGCGACAATCACCAGGTCGTCGCTCTCTACATCTCCCTCGTCGCCGTCGTCGCGTTTGTCATGAGCTTCCCGGGAGCGCTTGAGCTCGGCGAGCCCGGTAGCGACGTGCCACACGAGGATCTGCTCGGATAGGCTGCACAGCTCGGCATTGTCGTCGTCGCCGGAGCTAATGCGGCAAGCCCAGGCGAGCTTGTCGGCGACGCCGTTGCGATGCAAGGACAGCTCGCCGTTCCCGAGCCTGCCCTGGTTTGTTCTCAGTGTCTCCACGATGGCAGACTTCACCGCCGCCGGCACGACGACGGTTTCCTTGGCGATCCGGTCGACCTGCCGGGAGACGCAGCCGCAGTAGCAGAACCGAAGCTGCAGGATGGAGATCTGGCAGAACCGGTCGTCCCATTGCTGCATGGCCCGGAGCCGAAGCAGGCGGCTGATCCTCCGACGCGCCCACGGCGACTTCCGCCACGACGGCCGTCGAGCGTACTCGCAGATGGCAGACACCTTGATCCAGTCGGAGCAGACGTAGTTGGCGATCTCCCACCCCTCGGTAAACACGATGACGACGATGAACGAGAAGGACACGAGCAGGTCGAGGCCGACGATGACGTGGAACACGGTGTCGTGGTCCTGCAGGTAGCCCCTTAGGTTCATGTAGTCCCCAGCGAGCGCCGTGCCGCTGTTGGTCATGTCGTGGACGATGGCGCCGCCGGCCGCGAGGCAGCTGATCCACGTGGCGACTACGAGGGCCGAGTTGAGCGCCGGGAACCACCAGCCGCTCGCGTAGAAGACGGTGAGTTTGGAGTAGAGGAAGTCGGTGAGGAAGGACAGCTCGGTCTCGACCACCTGGAACACCCGCTCCGGACTCCCATTAAGGAGCCCGTCCTGCACGAACGCCATGGCGCGGTGGCAGCCGTCCTCAGCGAGTGGGCAGCCGGTGAACCGTCGGAGCTGCAACTTGAACAGAGCAAACGAGAGGCAGAGGTCGTTGATGCGTGGGCGAGTGGAGAGCACCGGGTCGCCGGAAGAAGAGAGCCGCCATATCCTGTCCACGGTGACGAGATGCCCGCCGTCAATGGGCAACGATGACGGCGGCGATGCCCGGTCAATGCGGTACCCCTGCGGCCTAGCCTCAATATGGAGTTTCTCCTCACCCATCACAAAGTACGGAGGCACTCTAACCTCCTCCTCGTCTTGGCCGCTTTGGGCTGCTTGACCTTGGCCGTGGAGTTGCTTCATGTAGTCGGCGACGAGGTACGCATTGAGACCGACGGCGAAGGAGTTCTTGGCGAGCTCGGCGGCGACGAGCCTGTGGATGAGCTTGAGGAGGCTGAGGACCCACAGCCACAGCAGGACGCCGGTGAGCTGCGGGCTCCCGGCAGCGCCACCGCTGCTGACGATAAGGAACGCCACCCAACCCATCCTCGCCAGCTGCTCCACCGATGGACGGAACTTGCTTCCGTTGGAGCCGCCACTGCCGATGGTGGAAGTGGAGGAGCGGGCGGTGTCGATGGTGTTGCGCAGCATCTGGAGGAAGACGGTCCATGAGAGGAGGAGCGGGACGCGCGCGGCGTTCCACTTTGCCGCGGCGGAGACGGCGTAGGACACGAGAGGGAGGAAGAGGGTGGAGGCGGCCCAGACGAAGAGGCGGAGTGCCGGGTGGCCGGAGCGGCGGCGGTAGGAGATAAGCACGACGAGGATGGCGAGGAGGACGATGCTGAAGATGGCCGCCACCTCCATGAGGAGCAGATTCACAAGGCTGGAGGCCATGGCTACTCTTCCGCTACGTCCTCCGTGCTAGCAACGACTAGGAGAGAGCTCTTTGAAGCTGCAAAGCTATATGCGCGCGGGCAAGATATGGCTTTTGTTTCCTGTATACATATGTGACTTGTGATCTGTGGCTAAGTTGCATGTCAGATTGTCAGGAGAAGACTGGACTACACGTCAAGTTAAAGACACGATCCTGTGTCTGAGTTCTGAGTGTAACCGCTTTTCTAAATCACCCTTGCACGTTGCGCTACGTATGTGGTACACAAGGGAATGTAAAAGCGCACCCGACTGTTTCATGCCTCCCGGATGTCTCTGCACAACCCGAGCACTACTGGAAACCAGCTATATACCGTGTGCCACCGTCTTTACCGTGTGCATTATATCAGACACACGGCAAAAACTATGTTTGTCGTGTACCTTTCACGTGGTACATGATAAATACAATGCACACGACTTTTATACCCTTTGCCGTGTGCCTATCTGGACGACATACGGTAAAGGCCTGACACATGACGCAGCCACGTCTTTACCGTGTGCCTGTCCAGAAAAGCGCACGGTAAAAATATGCACATGGCCAAAAAAAGTGTTTGTCGTGTGCCTTGATGCAGGCACACGACAAACCAATATTTTTACTGTGCGCTGTGCTTGTTTGCCGAAGGCACTTGGCAAAGAATTAAAAAAAATGTTTTTCCCTTCCTAAATTTTTGTGGTATATACGTACTTTATGTTTAACTCTATGTTTAAACTTGGTGTATTTTTAGATCGTTTTGCTATACCCACTTAGAGACGTAGTCTACCGCCACTAGGATAAATTTGCAGCCATCTGAGTTCAGGAAAGGACCCATGAAGTCAATCCCCCAAACATCAAAGATTTCTACTTAGAGATTGCTGGTTAGTGGCATTGCGTCTCTAGTGTTTATATTCCCGTGTTTCTGGCAACGTGGGCACCTCATGACAAATGCCTTAGCATCTTCGTACATGCTGGGCCAGTAGAAACCACATTGCCAGACTTTTGCGTTAGTGCGAAATGCACCATAGTGACCCTCGTATGGGGCTGCATGGCACCTCTCCAGGATTTTATAAGCCTCGTGCGCTGGTATACAACATCTAAGGAGTCCGTCACTACATATCCTGAAGAGATACGGGTCGTCCCAAAGGTGGAGTCGGCTCTCGTAAGCCAGTCTTTTATTGTTTTCTCCAGGTGGGACATACCCAGTTACAATGTAGTTTACTATGTTGGCATACCACGGGTCGGTAGTGGTGACCTTAAGGAGCGTGTCGTCCCGTAAGAAATCATCAATGTGGTGATCGAACGGGACTTGTATCCAAGACAGACCTAACAGATAAGTCTCGGTTTCGCATCCTATTTGGTCAAAAGATACTTCAGAGCAGCATGGTCTGAATAGACTATGACCTTTGCCCCAACTTGGTAGGACCGAAATTTGTCTATAACAAACACAACTGCTAAGAGTCCTTTTTCGTGGTTGTGTAGTTGAGCTGGGGCCAGTGAGCGCTTTGCTAGCATATGAGATAGCATAAAGCTTGTTGTGCTTGGTTTGGCCCACAACAGCTCCTACGGCAAGGTCGCTCGCATCACACATGATTTCTAGTGGGATGCTCCAGGCGGGAGGCTGGATGATGGGAGCGAAATTGAGTGCTTTTCTTAAGGGTGTGAAAGGAAGCATATCACTCTTTATCAAAGACGAGAGGGGTTTCCTTGGCTAGGAGAATAGTTAACGACCAGGCTATTAGAAAGAAATTTTTGATGAAACATCTATAAAGCCCGGCGTGGCCAAGGAGACTACGAATCCCCTTTATGTTGGTGGGAAGTGTAGGCATAAGGTCATGTTTAGGAGTAGGAAAGGGGAAGATAATTGCTTCTGACTTTGAATCTAGTCTTTCCTCGGTCAAAGACGAATCTTCATGACACTTTCCTTGCGAGCCCAAGATAAGATGAGATAGGGATATGATGTATATGATGATTACTAGTAATCCCTTCTAAATCTTGGGCAGAGTAATCTTTCTCTAGGACAGTGAGAATGTGTTGAGTTTCAACATCAGAGGGCATGTCACTAATGGTCACTGGAGTTTGCTTGTCCCTAAAGAGGAAGGCGTCCATCTGTCCAGAGGGAAGAGGCTTAGGCTCGATTGGAGGATGAATATCTTCTACCTCCATATAGAATTGGACATCTTCTTCTAGGATAGGTTGCTCTAAGTTTGCCAGAGTTGTTGACATGACTTCCTCTACAGGGTCAGGATCGGGGTCCGTCACTATTTGTGGTATCAAATCGTCGCTATTGATCTCAACTGCCAAGACTTTCCTTCAATCAATTACAAAGAAGGAGAAACCCGGAGAACCAAAGGTTGTTAAACCTATGGAGAAGCTGCCTCCACTGTATCTATTAACAAGAACATTGGTGAACTGTTTGAGCTCTTCTTCAGAGGCTTTGCTCATCCTCTTTGGTTTCCATATATGGACAATGACAATCTTACTCTCCCTTGCGAATTCAGCTTTGAGACTGGATGCACTGATGTACAATCTACAGCAATTTTCAATGCCTTCATCCAGCCCTGCATCCTGCCAGCCGAATTCTGTGGAGGGAGACTGGTTCAAAGCACTTATGAATATTATCAGCCAAACATGATGGCTAGACAGTTGGGATGTGGCCAAGTGCCCCCAAGGCTATTTCTTCATGAATTTCTCAAGCCTAGGGAGATTATCAAAGATTCCACAGAGACAAGAAGGATTTTCACTTATAAATGCTGTGGAACTATCTATGCACCTGATCCTTTTGTGCCAATAATATCTGCCCATCCTTCTTTTACTCTTTGGTGGCAAGAACTCCATGATCATATCTTCAACATGCCAATCCATCCCTTCTGCCTTGAATTAATGCCTGATTATCAGCCAACTGCAGAGGTAATATGCTTATTCCTTCATCTGTCTTAATAACATTAACCCCAATTGATTCTAACTCTGTTATTTTGCAGGACATAACACCTGCCCCTCTTGCCAGGGCGATTTTGTACAAAACTGCAGGTCCAATATCTGCTTTGGGGCACCAATCTCCTACCTTGACTCAGCTGATGGCTAGACAGGCTTCTCTAGATCCAATACTCACTAGACCATCATCTGTTAAAAGAAAAACTCTTTCTTTGGCTGCTCCCTTAGCTATAAAGAAGAAAAGAACAAGCAGCAAAAAGGTTGTCAAGATCAAAGCCTTCTTTTCTTCGACCATAATGCCATTGGTATTTTGCTCAGCTTTATTTCTTCTTGGTTTCAGGCCAAAACACAGCAACCAGCAATCAGCGCAGATCCTGCCGATGCTTCATTGATTGGTAAAATTCTACCACTTTATCTTCTTAACTTCTTTTTCATCGGCACTCATTTCTTGTTAACTGCAGAACAATCCTCAATGGATCCAATTTTGGAGAGCTCTTACTCTTATCATGATTCATCTTTAGCTTTGCAACTTCTTCCCCAATCAGAAGCACCATCCTCACCAAGAAGTCTTCCAGTTTCTCCTCGGCAAGATACACAGAATCCCCCAATTGAGCCTGAAAGGCTTCCTTCTCCTATTCAGGAAGTCAGGAACGAGGTAAACATAATCATTTAACTTTCTCTACTCTTTTATTCAGCAGATTATTACTAATTCGGCAAGAACCATCTTTCAGGAGAAAACCATTTCATCATCCAGCTATTCTTTTGCTGTGGACGACTTGGTTGCCGAACAAGGGGAAGAAACATCTTCTGGCCAAGCTCTGTCAGAAGAAAATCAAACAAAGCTGAAAGATATCCTTGCTTTGCTGCATAAGAGTATCCAAGATCAAGTCAAAGATGCTGATCTCTTAAGGGATGTATTGGAATCCATTGACCAAGAACTTCCTGATGATATCAAAATCTCTTTGGAACCAGTTTCTCATTTGGATCAACAATACGCTGCAGTAAAGCAGGCTCTGAAAAACCAATCTTCTCGACCAGCCCTGGAACAGAGGAGGTCCACAGCCAAACAATCTGTGAAAGACCTGCATACTCAAGCTCAGAATAGCAAGGAATTACTGACCAAATTGGAATCTGAACTTGAAATGAAGGAGGTCAGAAAAGCTGCACTTGAAGCCGAATTGAGAGATCTATCGGCCGAAATTGAAGCTGATAAGAAGAAGATAGTCGAGCTTCCCAAGTTAACAGAGAAGATGCGAAAGGAAGCTTCAGCAGCTATAAACGAAGACAAACAACTCAAGGCAAAGCTTGCTGCTCTGGCTAGAACCCAAGAAGCTGACAAAAAGCTATTAGAGAGCATTAGCAATATGATATCAAATGCTAAAAATGTAATCTCAAAGTTCTTGGGTTTGTAATTGTAACAAACAGTTGATAGCCGAATGTTTTATCAATCCTGCAATCTTGCCATTTCTTATCTCTGTTCTTTTTATTGTGGGCAACTCATTCGGCAAAGCTGGCCATAACAGCGTCAGACCCGAAAACGCTTCAAACTCGACATAGCCGAATCTCATTCAGTCAAAACCGAATACGACTCGGCAAGGATCCCAACCGACATGGAAACCGATCGGTTGGAAAATCCTTTCCACCTTCCGAGCTTCTTGGGATATGCACCACAATCCTCGGCCACGATCTCTTCGTTAGTTCCATAAATAAGAACCTCGAGCACTCCTAATCTTCCACCAAATCTTTCAACTCGAGTTCTCTGCTATCCTGAGTCTCTTCTTCTTCCAGCACAGTAACCTCCAAAAAACCCTGATGCCCAACAACAGAAAACGCTCGGCCGTCGACGAAGCCGAAGGGAGCCGCGCCGGCGCTCGTCGGAGGTGATGACTTTCTACCTCTCCTTATCCTTTCCTCCAGATTTTGCCTTATTCTCAATTTTCTCTGTATTTTTCAGGCTCATCCAATGGAACCCCGCTACTGTCTTGACTGCGGCTCCGGCTGCAGCAGGTGACTCTTCGGAGTCATCTAGCCGATCCTCCAGGTCCGACTGGGATCTGCGCTACTCAGATAGCGATGCCCGCCGATTCAAGCAGGAACGTGATGATACTCGGCATGAGCTGGAGGCCGTCTCCAAACAAGCCGGGATCGCAGATCTGGAGTGGCAACACCAACGCAAGCAGCTGCTCGAGACCATCGACGGTAATTTCTTTGGTTCGCTTGACTTCAATCTGACCTTGAACTAACCCGCCATTGCTTCGTAATCTTACAGATCGCGACGCCGAACTCGATCGACTGAAGACATTGGTCGAGTCTTTGGCAAACAAGGTGAATGCTCCTGGGGACACGCCAGAAGCTCGCCTCGGTGCAGTGGCAGGCCGTATCGATGAAGTGGCCTCACACGGCATCCGCCTGGGCACTGCCGCAGGCCTAGTCGCCATGTCGACGCACACCGGCACCGACTACTCCAGGCTACCGCCCGGCTTTGCCAATGGCAACCCGGAGGAGATCGACGATATCGAGGCCTCCATAGATAGCCTTGATGCTCATGGCGCTGCCATTGCCGATTCCATTCATCCCCAGTCTGTTCTGAACAAGCTGTTCCATTAGTTTGTACTAGGGATCATGGAATTTCGGCAATAAAATTCATCTTTTGCAGTCCTTTTTGTGATAACTTGGTCAAACTCATGATGCGAAACATTTGTACTAAGGGCAATACACTCTGGTATTGGCCATTTCTTCTTCCGCCAATATTTTTTGTTCTGAAGACGGCTCCTTCCCGAATGCCGGCTATTTCAGTTGTTCCGACATTGGACTTTTCAATCAGCGATCAATCTCAACACTAGGATAATATTTCTTCAAGTATCTCCCATTGATAGCAGCAGTAAACTCCTCTCCTAGTAAAGTTTTCAGGATATATGCATTTCCAGGCACGCATCTGACCACTCTGAAAGGACCTTCCCAGTTTGGAGACCACTTACCGAATGCACTGTATTTAGTCCCAATCGGCAATATTGCTTTCCAAACCAAATCTCTTTCTACAAATTGCTTGACTTTCACCTTCTTGTTGTAATATTTAGCAACTCGCATTTTATTTTTCTCAACATTTTCCAAGGCCCTGAGACGAATCATATGCAAATCTTCTAATTCGTCCATCATTAAATCATTATAATCTTTAGAACTTAAATCTTTTTGCAACTTTATTCTCCTCGAATCTGACTGCATTTCCCATGGCAAGATAGCATGATGTCCATATACCAATTCATAAGGAGACGTCTGTGTAGCCCCATGTGGAGCCATTCGGTAAGCCCATAAAGCCTCATTGAGTACCGAATGCCACTTTCTCGGCTTCTGATCAATCTTTTTCTGTATAATTCTAATCATAATCTTGTTAGAAGCCTCTGCTTGACCATTAGCTTGGGCATAATAAGGAGAAGAGTTCAACAATTTGATGCCCATACTCTCAGCAAAACTTCTGAACTCTGAAGATGTAAACTGAGTTCCTTGATCTGTGGTGATTGTTTGAGGAATTCCAAATCTGTAAATGATATGTTCTTTAACAAATTCAACCATATTCTCCGATGTCACCTTCTTTAATGGAATCGCCTCAACCCACTTAGTAAAATAATCGGTTGCTAAAAGCACAAACTTATGCCCCTTGCTAGATGGAGGATTTATTTGGCCAATCAAATCTATTCCCCATCCTCTGAATGGCCATGGCTTGATAATAGGATTCAGGACTGATGCTGGAACTCTTTGAATATTTCCAAATCTCTGGCAATCTTGGCATCCTTTGTAATATTCAAAGCAGTCTTCTAGCATTGTGGGCCAATAGTACCCAGTTCTCCTAATAACCCATTTCATTCGGTAAGCCGATTGATGTGCTCCACACAACCCATCATGCACTTCACTTATCAGCCTTTTTGCTTCTTCTTGACTTAAGCAATGTAACAGCACCCCATCCAAGGATTTATAATATAAATTATCATCAAGAAGAACAAACTTTAAAGCTTTATACCTGAGCTTTCTAGAAACTTTTCGGGATGGATTATTCAGATAATCAACAATTTCTTTTCTCCAATCATCTTCTGCTAGATTACTCCCGAAAGCATATACATCATTAGCAAAAACTTCTTGAAGCTCTCTATAACCCGAAGCACTCTGAGCTAATCTGTTCGCCCCTTCATTGTCTTTCCTAGGAATATGCCGCAGAATTACCGACTGAAACTCCTTTAAGATTTGCTTGCATTCTTCATAGTAATTCCTTAAGACATCGTTTCTGCACTCATATTCTCCATTCAGTTGCCTTATGACTAATTCTGAATCTCCAAAAATTTCAACTGCAATGGCCTTTGCTTCTCTCAAGTATTTAAGTCCTCTGAGCAACGCTTCATATTCGGCTTGATTATTAGTGACAGTAGGTTGAATAGGAATAGCAAATTCAAATACCTCTCCTTTTGGCGAAATTAACAAAATACCTACTCCACCACCCTTGTCACATGAAGATCCATCGAAGAATAATACCCAAGGAGTAATTTCAAGCAGATTAGTCGATGAATCGCGATGCTCAGTAATGAAGTCAGCAATAACCTGTCCTTTAACAGCTTTTGCCGATTCAAACTTTAATTCAAACTCAGACAAGGCTAAAATCCATTTGCCAATCCTTCCGTTCAAAATTGGCATAGACAACATGTGCTTTATCACATCAAATTTTGAATACACAACGCATTCGGCATGTAGCAAATAGTGCCGAAATTTTGTACAGGAGTAGTAAACACATAAACAAAGCTTCTCGGTAGCCGAATACCTCGTTTCGGGATCAAGCAATTTTCGGCTAAGGTATGCAACTACCCTTTCCTTTCCCTCAAATTCTTGTATGAGGGCCGATCCAATAGTTTGGGTATCGGCCGCCACGTACAACTTAAAAGGCTTGTTCAGCTGTGGAGGTACCAATACTGGTGGTTCTTTCATGTATTTTTTGATCTCATCGAAAGCCTTTTGTTGTTCGTCACCCCATACAAATTTCTGATCCTTCTTGGCTTTTAGCAGTGAAGAGAAAGGTAACACCTTTTGTGATAAATTTGATATGAATCTTCTTACGAAATTGATCTTACCAAGTAATGACTGCAATTCCTTAAGATTAGTTGGAGGAACAACTTCATCAATGGTTTTCATACTTTTCTTGCCAACTCCTATTCCTCCTTCATGCACCAAAAATCACAGAAACTCTCCTGCCGAAACTCCAAAAGCACATTTATTCGGGTTCATCTTGAGCCCATGTTTCCTAGTGCACTCTAGAGTTTTCCTTATGTCGGCCAAATGTGCTTCATGATCCAATGACTTAATCACAACATCATCAATATATATTTCCACAATCTTGCCGATCAACTCATGAAAAATATAATTCATGGCTCTTTGATAAGTTGCACCAGCATTCTTCAAACCAAACGTCATGACAACCCATTCAAACAACCCTATATGTCCTGGACATCTGAAAGCTGTTTTTGCTATATCTTCCAATGCCATAAAAATTTGATTGTACCCTGCATTACCATCCATGAAACTAATCACTTTATAACCAGCAGCAGCATCAACCAACGAGTCAGCAATAGGCATTGGATATCCATCCATGGGTGTAGCTCTGTTCAGATCTCTAAAGTCTATGCAAACTCTCATCTTCCCATTTTTCTTGTACACAGGAACAATATTAGAGATCCAATCTGCATATCTGCATGGCCGAATAAAATTTGCTGCTATTAATCTTTCCACTTCCTTCTTTACATCGGCCAACACTTCATCTTTGTAGATTTTCCGGGGTGGTTGCTTGTAAGGTTTATAACCAGGCTTGATCGGCAATCGATGCTCAACAATGGAACGATCTAAACCAGGCATCTCCGAATAAT
Source organism: Echinochloa phyllopogon (assembly GCA_033239725.1). Taxonomy (NCBI): domain Eukaryota; kingdom Viridiplantae; phylum Streptophyta; class Magnoliopsida; order Poales; family Poaceae; genus Echinochloa; species Echinochloa phyllopogon. The sequence continues at coordinate 28,355,000 of BTCW01000014.1, read as the reverse complement.
CCCAAGCAAAGCAATCTTTGTATTCTTTTAACAACTCAATCAACTTTTCTCTGAAAACTGAATCCAAGCTAGCACTGATGAATATCGGCCTTGGTTTGTCACCATCTCCAATGTCTACTTCTTCTAATTTGTCAGCCGACACAAATCCATGTCCTAGCTTCCCGTCAGTCCCATCGATTGGGTTATCCATTAAAAATTACTAAAAGAGCCGACTGCTTCGATCGGCTGTTGATCACTGCTGACTGGCTCAACAGGACCTTCTCCCCAGTCCTTTCCTGAGAAACAATCTATGCCTTGATATTCCCAGAAGGCTGGTTCCACATTAGCCACGCTAATTGAATCATCTGCTGGGACAATTTCCACTTCATCATCTATCCACTGAATAAGCTGCTGATGCATAGTAGATGGAATATAGCAATTCGCATGTATCCAATCCCTTCCAAGTAGCAAGCTGTATGCCCCTTTGCCTTCAATAACAAAGAAGGTTGTAAGCAGAATCTTAGATCCAATCATCAGGTCTACATGTACACATCCTTTGGTGTCCGAAGGATTTCCAGCAAAATCATTCAAAACGATGCTTGTCGGCGTTAAATCTCCAGGGCTCATGCCAAGTTTCCTGAATGTGTTGTATGGCATCACATTAACAGCAGCTCCACCATCAACAAACATCTTCGTCAGTGGCTTTCCGTTGACATATCCTCTTAAGTACAGTGGCTTCATGTGCCGATTCTGGACTGGCTTCTCGAAAATAGCTTGCTTATTCAATACCAATTGTGCCATTAACCCACATTGCTCGGCTTCATCCACTTCTGACAATATCTCTTCCTGTACAATTTGATTAGCTGGAGCCATGAATTCATTCGGCAAGAAACATACCATGCATGTAGGAGCCGAATGACCCGATTCATCAGGTTTGTCTTTTGGACGCCATATCGATCTCAACCTGGTTCCTGCTCGTTTCAACTCTTGATTCCTCAGGCGCTGGATTCTTCTCTTCTGGCTCCTTCTTAAACCAGGTGGACACCACTGTCCTTTTTGCCAGACATACTCACGATCTTCTTCTTCAGCATGTCTTTTCCTTGGTTGATCATCATTCTCATATATTTTTAGACGCCGATCATCACGAGGATGTATCCTTCCAATTCTTTCGTGGACGGATCGGCGACTGGCACCATTTTGCCTATATTCAATAAATCTATTATTGCATTCAGGACAGTTATTCCATGTAGGCAGCTTTAAACCTCGTTCCAACAATGTCTGAAGAAGGCACAATCCCAATGTGCACGTTCTTGTTCTCGTACATATGCCTCTTGTTCTTCCTCATACCTTTTTTCTTCGCACCTCCTCTTCTCCTCTTCGTACTCACGTCTCTGGTAGCGTTCTTTTTCTTGCTGACGCTGCCACTTATTGAGGAGAATGCGCGACGTGACTCTGGGTTTAGAAGACCTCCCAATTTCAAATCGGCTATTCGGGAAGCGAGGCTTTTCCTGCCGAATCTGTTCGATCGTGATTTGCCGATTAGGATCGACTGAGCCATTCTGCTTCGCTTCTTTCGACGTCAGGACTCTCATCCTTCCCTTTTCTCCAGATTCGGCAACATTCACCATATTGATAGAGAACCCAATCATGTTCTGAGGAAACGGGTTATTGTCCAACTTCATCTTATTGTCGAATTTCAGATGCCCTTCTTGGATAGCTTTCTGAATCTTCACTCTAAAAACCCTGCATTCATTGATGGAATGAGAATTTCTATCATGGAATCCACAGTACCTTTTATCTTTCATTCCATCAGGCCGAAGCATAGAATGCCCCTCTGGTAGCTTGATCCGGCCTTCTTTTACAAGATAGTCAAACAATTTATCTGCCTTAGTTACATCAAAATCATAGGTGCCCTTATTCTGTTTAATCCACCTCTGATTCACCATGACTGGTTCTTTGCCCCACACTATCTCCGCTGCAGCTATCTCCTCACTATCTTCATACTCATCCCCTTGATCTGCTCTTTCAAGGAATTGGTTATATATGTCAGCTACATCATTATTTTTAGTAAATCTGGCATCTTTCTTGAAACCATATGCCTGGTTACTCATTAAGGCCAATCTGTGTGACAACTGGCCCAGATCATCGAACTCCATCCCGAATAGCTTTTCCCGAATGGCAGGCAGCATGCCAGCTACAGCCATACCAGCTAGCTGGTCATCAGGTATGTTCAGAGAAAAGCACATGCTCTTTGTTTCCCTAAACCTTCTGAGGAACTCCGTAGGTGTTTCATTATTCCTCTGCCTTAAGCTGGTCAAATCAACCAACTTTTTCTCGGTACTGCCGATGTAGTAATGAGCATGGAATTTCTGCTCCAGGTCTTTCCAAGTACAAATTGACTGAGCAGGCAAAGAAGCAAACCATGTAAAAGCTGGACCCGTCAGTGACAAAGGAAAGTATCTGATTCTAAAAGCCTCATCCGCTGAAGCTTCTCCAAGCTGTATCAGATATCGAGCTATATGTTCCACAGTGCTAGTATCATCTTGTCCTGAGAATTTAGTAAATTCTGTAGGCACCTTGACTCTATTCGGCAATGATACCCTCTGGTACCATTCTGGGAAAGGAGACGAGTACATATACCCCTGATTTTTAGGCTTCAGACCGAATTGATTTTGCAATACATCGGTCATCTTTTGCACCATGAGGTCAATATTGGTATCTTGATTCCCTGGTCTTCCAGTAGGCATTCCTGCAGTACCAACATACCCGGGATTCGGGAGAGCGTCGATAGCATTGTAATCCATGAACTCTGAATACCCGTTTCCATACACATCTCTTTGCAGCCTGTTGTTCAGAGGGGATATCTTATAAGCAGAAGCAGGTGGATTTCCCGTGGTGCTGAATGCCATATCACCATATGTACGAGGTTTCGGCAATGCATGCTGAAGCTCCTGCTGAATCGGCTGTCCATTCGTGTCTTTGGTTCCAGAAACTTCAGTTTCTTCAATACCTTTACCATGACGTTTTGGGACCGATTGTTGATTATTGAAATATGTTGGTCCACCAAGTTGTCCGTGCGCTTGCTCAAAAGGTTTATCCACGTGTTGACCAAAGATGTTGACCAATATGAGCCGAAAACTGTTCAGGAATGCAGCATTATGATTGGTCATTGTTTCTCCTAAAGCCTTGTACAACAAGCTAGAGAACTTCTCCCTTTCTTCTTCTTCAGTAAGATCAGATTGTCCTGGCAGAAGAACTCTTGGCAGATCTGACTTGAGAAACGGTGCACCACTCCTATTCTTAGCAAAAGACAGCAAGCATTTTTTGATGAACTGATCTGCAGCAATCTTCACCATTTGTTGATGTTCATCAGACAATTCTTCAAAAGTGACATCCAGAATGTCTTTTAATTCAGGCATCTTCGAAGCTTGTGTCCCACCGGGCGTGCCAAAAAGTGTGTTGACGTAAAATCCGCACCTCACGCCAAGCACACAGCAAGCCGAATTAGCTGGCTTCACACGTGGCCCGAGCGTTTGAATCCGAAAGCGTGCCAGTCAATTTTCCTGAAACTGACAAAGGGATAAAAGATTTTCAGATAACACCTGGAACGTACCGGGCAATACCAGTCAGTTCCATATTTGCGGCTACGGAGCCAGTTTCGAACGACATATAGCTACAGGGAAGCTATCTGTCGGCGTTAAAGCATCATTCGGCAATCGGCAAAGCATACAGGAAGCGCACTGCCGAATGCGTGACGTAAGCATGACGAAAGATCGGCATTTGACTGAATGAAACCTTGTAACATATACTCATAACCGATTAACGAGGAACAGAATATGATAGATAAATAAAAGGGCGAAAGCATGACCATAATTTCATAATAAACAAGAATGCATAGGATAAAAGCACTAGTCTACCGCATGTCTAGGTACTTTTCAGCCCGTCGAGCATGAAACAAGCAAGTTAATCCACCGCATGATACGACTTGCTTGGAATCACACCACCAACCAGGAATAGAGCAATCCACCGCATGATACACCCTAAACATGGAAGGGTAAAAGCATTCTTTATTTAAAACAAAACCGTGGACGTGTTTCGCTCGTGGCGATACTACCGAATACAGCTATATAGCCGAATCGGGTTCCATGAAGAAGGAACATACTTCGTCGATGATGATAGATCTATCAGATCGAATCGAACTCTAATCCACCGGATGATTAGCTCTAAGACGACCCAAAAACCTGCATCTACCGCATGATACCCGGTTCTGTCAAGATCTACACAAGACCAACGAGCGTGAACCCGCAACACGTGGCAATCTAGATTGACTTTGAATTCGGCTATGGAAACGCAGTGCATTGTGGGCTAGAGCCGAATCTAATCAACCTAGACTGGGCAAAGGAGTGTTGTAATGAATCGAACACAAAGGTAAAATCCAGAGCAACACATGGTAACTTAATGGATCTATCAGATCTTGCCAAAATCCAACAGAACCGATAACTTGTTCCAAGCTAAAACTTAGCCCACCGCATGGCTCATGATCTAGCAATGGAACCTTCCTGAACCAAAGCCTAAATCCACCGCATGATACTAGGCATGATGCAGGGTTGCCGGTACTTACGGAGGTCGACGGATCGATGATTCCTCTCGAAGAACTCGACGACTCGACTAAAGGACTCGAAGTTGGCACGGGGCCGGTTTGTTGTATGATTGATTGAACCATCTTTTACAATTACCATGGGTTTATATTTATACCCTGGTTTCGACATGACTCCTAATCGATTACGATTTCATTATTTATTTCCTAAAAAAGATAAACGCCGGGGCACCGTATCCGCCTTGCATTCCGAGTTAAACCAGCCTTTTCCTTATATTTGATCCACGTCATCACGTGCTCCCGAATGCCTTTTGCGGAACAGTTCTCTTGCCGAATGACGATGCGCTCCCGACCGCAGAACGTCTTTACCGAATGCTCTGGGGAAAAACTCCTTTGCCGAATGATATCTCTTCGACGATTCCGGCCCACATGTCAGCCTCTTCCTGGTGCCAATTTTTGGTGTCAACAGGACGGATACCGATGTAGCTTTCACCCGGGAGTATTCCAAGGTATCGATTTCCACGGATAACGAGAAGTGAACTAATTCTAAACTAAATTGTCTAAGGGTTATGTAATGGGATGGATGAAGTCGATGACAACAACAAAGAGGGAAGAGAAGCGATGAGATGGTAGAGAGAGTACGAGTCTGATAGAGGCACTCTACTGATTAACTGAGCGGATCAGAGGGTACAGATAGATACTTGCTTCGGGACAATAGAACCTATGACACGCAGAAAGGGATGAGAAGGGGTGTCACCAATCCTACACTCTGGGATCCTGTAGGCCGAGACGAACGTGATGGACTACGTAGGCCGTATAGGGCTGTCACCACCTAACGGCTACCACCTCCGTAGACTCGGGGACAAACTAAGTTAACCTCAAGTATAGGCACCACGCCTACACTAGTCGGTTAATACTTATCTCCTATAGAAAGACAAGCACCCAAGCCAAGCAACCAGTATACAATTATACCAATTAACTAAGCATTGAACGAAGAACCAGCAAGTAAATAAAAGTAGAACTGACTGCTCAATTAATCAGGAAGAGATACAAGAGTTACCAGACACAACCCAGATGTCACTCGATGCAGAGCCGCATCCGTAGAGGTACAGCTGGAAGAGGGGCCGACACTCCGGCTCCTCTCCGAACGCTCACCTCTCCTCTATCCCTATCTTCTAAGTATGAAAGTGGCAGAGCTTCGCTAAGGAACTTCTCTCTTGTGTTGTGTGTGAATTCAGACAACCAGGACCTCTATTTATAGGTGGATCAAGTCGGTGGAGCTTAAGCAGGCGCCAAGGCAACTGGGAGGCGGTGCCGAGCCGATCGGCCGAATCTCCCGGTTCGGCCAAACCAGGGAATTCGGCCGAACTACCACGTTGCACCGCCTTGGTGCTAAGGCGGTGCAGAGGCGGTTCGGCTCCTGGGCTCATTCGGCTAAATTGGGGCATTCGCCCGAATGAGGCCCGTGGCCCAGAAGCGCTCTCCTGTGCATCCTCTCCCCCCTAGGCCTCCGGGGCTACTTTATCTTGGTGTACTTCGGGTTGGTTTGGCCCAGAGGTGACTTGGCAGTCGCCCACGTGTCATGCATCGTCATTGCTTGGTCATCGTTGATGTGGATGACTCCCGATTGTGCTTCGCGTTGTGTACAGCTAAGGGGGGTAATCGGCCGAACGGAGTCGTTCGGCCGATTCGGTCAATTCCCTTTTGTGCCTGGTTGTCAAGTCATGTACCGATGTATCCCTTTTAACCCGTATTTCTCCATTTTGTGCCTGCACATTGGACAATCACCAAAACTTGTGGAAATGGTTAGCAATACGCCCTATAGCTATGGTGTGTGGTTCCGTTGTGTTTATTTTATACTCGGTTGGAGGTCAGAAATCGGTCCGTAACGACCGCCAACAACGACGTGGGCGGCGAAGGCCGGCGTGCGTAGCGTGTCTGCCGGCGGCCGGGCCCGTGGGGCGCCGGCATCAGCGCGGCTTCTGGAGGCCGGCACGCAGGAACGGCCCGCAAGACGGCGTTGGTGGCCGGCGACTTGCAGGAGATGGCGCGGCATGGGGAGGGGGCCGGCGAGGTGCCGTGCGTGGTGGAGTGGCAGAGGCCGCGGTGGCGGCGGCCGGCGATTCGGAGCCAGCGTGAAGATGGCGGTATGGTGACACAGCTCGGCGGCGGCTTGGTATGGTGCTCCGACAGTGGCGTCCTCTGTTGGCACTCCTTACGGCCTACAGATAAATCCGCAAGCGGACGGATACCGATGTAGCTTTCACCCGGGAGTATTCTAAGGTATCGATTTCCACGGAGAACGAGAAGTGGACTGATTCTAAACTATGTTTTCCTAGGTAGATGGAATGGAGTGAATGGTATGGATGAGGTGGATGACAACAACAAAGAGAGAAGAGGAGTGATAGGAGGGTAGAGAGGGTACGAGTCTGGTAGAGGTATTCTACTAATTGATCGAGCAGATCAGAGGATACAGATAGATACTTGCTTCGGGACAAGGGAACCGGTGGACACACAGAAAGGGATGAGAAGGGGTGCCACTATTTCCCAACTGGGGAATCCTACGGACCGGAACTAACGTGATGGGCTACAAAGACCGGAAGGGCTGTCACCACCTTATGGCTACCACCTCCGTTGCAACGGGAATAAACTAAGTTAGGCTCAAGTATAGGCACCACGCCTACACTAGTCAACTAATACTTATCTCCTATAGAAATATAAGCACCCAAGCTAAGCAACCAGTATACAGTTATACCAATCAACTAAGCATTGAACGAAGAACCAGCAAGCATATAAAAGTAAGAACTGAATGCTCAATTAATCAGAGAGAGATACAAGAGTTACGAGACACGACCCGGATGTTACTCGAAGTGAAGCCGCATCCGTAGAGGTACAGCGGGAAGAGGGGCCGACACTTCGGCTCCTCTCCGCTACGCTCACCTCTCCTCTCTCCCTATCTATACTGATACAAGTGGAGAACTAACATTGCTTCGCCTGCACTCTACTCTTGTGTTGTGTGCTCAAATGAGCAGCTTGGCCCTCTATTTATAGCACTCCATGGTTGGTTGAAGTGGAGTAACCGTCAAGGCATCCAGGGAATATCCCCCCTTGATTCGGGCGAAGAAGGTCGGTTCGGCCGAACCGTCCATCTTGCCGCCTTGGCTCCCAATGGCTCAGATTTGCTTCTGGAGGCAGTTTCTGCAGGGGAGTCGGTTCGGCCGAAGGCCTCTGTTCGGCCGAACAGGCCTCAGGGTCCAGGCCCACTCCTCTGCACCGCCTCTGCCCTTTGGGTCCCTCCTGGGCCGGCCTGGCTGCTTGGACTTGTGTAGTATGGACCCAGGCTGATGTGTCGGTGCTCCGAAATGAGTTGACGGGCATCCTACGTGGCTTGCACAGTCGTTGCTTGGTTGTTGTAGACGTGGACGGCTCCCGGCGGCCTGTACGGCTAAGGGGGGTAACCGGCCGAACGGGTCCTTCGGCCGATTCAGTCATTTCCGACCCCTATAGCACGTATTTCGCAATGTTGTACCTGCACAAGCGACACTCACCAAAACTCGTGGAACTCCATTAGAAATAAAACCTAAGTACATGGAATGTTGCATAGTCTCTCATTTATTCCCACGTATTGGTGGTCGAATTTGGGTTGTAACGACCGCCAACAAGCTCCCCCAAGATTGGCTCTTTGCTCGTCCTCGAGCAAAGATAAAACTTAGGCTCGGTGGATCAGGAGTTGCTACAATATCATTTTTCTTGCAGATAACTTCATAAACAACTAGTACTCAAACAAATACATGAATCACTAGCAAGGTATTAATTCATCATTTTACCTATGGGGCTTATAGCAATCTCCTTATCTTGGGTGGTTGAAAGAATGATCAGTTTAACTTAGTTTTATTCCACCCTACTCTTTTCAGGATCCTATCTCAGAGTTTTCACCCTTTTGTGAAAAGATAAATTGTTCCTCATTGGCTCACTCAATCGCTCAAGTGTATTTGAATCCTCACCAAAGGCTTTGCCTTCTTTTCATCCTAACATCTAATTTGGCTTTTGTGTGGCTCGGGGACAAAGGATGAAGGCATACAAGCATCTTATATATTGCTAAGTCAAAGACCGGATCTTAGGACAATCAAATCACACTCTAGATCGAGAAGTGCAAGTGTGTGGAATACGTGGAGTGGAATATGTGGAGTGGAATTTTGCGGAATTTCATGGAATGATTCTTCCTCTCCTTGATTTATTTTTCGAGAGCATGGGCTATCTTTTATTCATATTTTTGCCATGCCTTTTGGCATGCTTTTCTTTTTCTCATTTTTTTTGCCATGCCAATTGGCATGCTTTTCTTTTTCTTTTTGCATAGCCCATGCCTCTACTTTAAAGATATTTGGAGACGGAATCAAAGAACATGAAATTTTATTTATGGAATGGATGATGGTATGGTTTTGCTAACTCCCAAGTAGGAATTGCAAGTGAGAGGTGGAGTGTATGTGCATCTCGATCTTAGAAGCATGAAAGATTCCTCACTAAGGTCACAACAATTTGACAAAGCTCACTAAGATGACAAGCAACATATGGTAGAAAGTTTAGAACTAATCGTATCATATGGCTCTGGTAGGTATTATGACCAATGAGGAAGTTTGTTTTAATTTTGAAAGCATAAACAACCGAGATTTTCACCATACTAAGAGCAGAAATAGAATTCAACCAAAGTCTCACTATATCAATTCCCACAACAACCTAGACGTGGAATAAGGCATATGCTCACACAAGGTTTTTAGGTTCGTTTCTACTTATGCCAAATAACTCAAGCATAGTCAAGCAACTAGTTGCAACAAAGTACTAGCAAAATTAATGACAGAGCAACTATTCATCATTTCCAAAGTGAGAGGCATATGTTTCATTCCATGCATGGTTGGGAGTTTATTCAAAGGAAGTATTTTCAATTGAATGACCAAAGTGCTGAGTAATTCGGATCGTACCTGATGGGGGTCCTCCCCCAAGCTTGGACTCTTCACTGGTAGGGATTCAACCTTGAAAGGTACTGAGTCAGCTGGTCGGCCTGCTCTCGGATGTTGTGCAAGGCATTATACAGCGTGCGTGCGTGCGAAGTGGTTGAGTCTGGCTGGTTTGCCTGAACCAACAAGGTTGCCTAGACAAGCCAATTCGCCCGAACCAAATGGTTCAGCCGAACGGGTCATCCTGTGTGTTCTTGTCATGTTCCTCCACTGTGTCATGCCTGTACTCATGTATCTTTCTGTTAGACAGGGCAATCTCCGGTTGGCTCAAATGCACCAACCGGAGTGACAATTTTATTCTTTTTGCATTCAACTCTAATTTTATTTATTCATCAAGCTAAGATTTGGAAAATCAAATTTTGGAAGGGAAATAAAGAGAGCACCTCCTAAACAATGATTTAAGCAAAGGGAAATTGAATTGGGAAATAAATTGAAACTAATGGTGCTCTACAGGATACAACCACATGACATCTACTCTATAGATGGATCGTGAAGGTCTAGATGTTACGTGGCTTTGGCGAGCCTCTTAAATTTTGCTGTGGGTGCTTGGCAGAGGACATTGATCTTGTCATCCTTGTCCATCTGCCAAGGCTCGCCTTCGATGACCTTCTCACCGAGATTGTTAAATTCCTGGTGTGTTTGCACCAGATCTCCATTCAGGCTCTTCATCCATGGGCTCCTCTTCTTCCTCCTCGGGATGTTCAATTAGAAGGCTTTAGGGGTTTTGACAGTTTTGCTCGTGATACTATTGGAGAGGGAACCCCAGGGTGAGGAAAGGTCTTTGGATAAGGATTGGGTGGTCATGGCGGCTGGGAAATATGAACACTTGGTCGTGTTCGGGAAAGTGATGGAGGATGGTTTCTGACTTGAGATCGACAAGCAGCTTTCCCAACATTTTTCTAGCGACTTCGAGACAAGATGGGATAGAGATAGGATCAAGGGTCCAAAAGGACGCTCAGGGGGCAAAAGAGGGGTCCTTCGGTCGAACCAACATGGTTTGGCCGAATTGTCCTGATTTTCCCAAACTAGAGTGGTCTAGTTTGCCCAAAGTGCTTTTATGGAGTCTATCTCTCTAGTGCACACCCATCTCATTGACGATCTTTTTGCAGAACGTTCTTGATGTGAGTGTTGGATGTTTTGCTTGACCACTAGTTTGGGGGTGAGAAGGTGTGACTATAAAATGCGGCTCCCCCAAACTTAGATATTTTCGGGAGATAGAGTCAATGAGATAGGAGCCCTTATGACTAGCCCAAGGACGCCAAAGCGAGGAAAGATGTTTCATGGAACATTTGCTTAGCGTGCCTGGTGGCTGCGGCTCGGTAGGGCTTGGCTTCTACCCAGTTAGAGATGGGATCTATGGCTACTAGAGTAAACTAATAGTTCTCTGAGTTAGGGAAATGACCCATGGGGTCTATTCCCCATACACCAAAGGTTTCTAATTGAAGACTACTGGTAAGCGGCTTTGCGTCTCTTATATTCCTGTGTTTCTGGAAGTGTGGGCATCTCTTGCTAAATTTCTTAGCATCTCCATATTGCCAGACCTTTGTTCTAAACGCTCCATAATGTCGTTCACAAGGTGCTGCATGATATCTCTCCCAGGTTTTATGTGCCTCAGGTGCAGGTATGCATCGCCTGAGTCCATCTTGTGTCCAGAAGAGATATGGGTTATCCCATAGGTGATGTCTGCTCTCATAAACCAATCTTTTCCTATTTTCACCTGATGGGACGTACCCTAGCACCTTGAAGTCAACTATGGTGGCGTACCATGGCTCTAGTGTTGTGATCTCAAGGAGCGTGTGTCTTGGTTTCGCATCCTTGTTGGTCAAAAGATACTTCAGATCAGTATGGTCGGAATAGACTATGACCTTTGCCCTAACTTGGTAGGACCAGAATTTTTCTATAACAAACATAGTTGCTAAGAGTTCCTTTTCTGTGGTTGCGTAGTTGAGCTGGGGCCAGTGAGCATAATGCTTCTTGTCCTTGGTTTGGCCCACAACATCTCCTATGGCAAAATTGCTCGCATCACACAGGATTTCTAGCGGGATGCTCCAGTCAGGAGGCTGGATGATGGGAGCAAAGCTGAGTGCTTTCTTAAGGGTTTGCAAGGAAGCATAGCACTCTTGATTAGAGACGAGAGGGGTTCTTTGGCTGGGAGAGTGGTCAATGACCGGGCTACTAGAGAGAAATTTTTGATGAAACACCTATAAAGCCCGGTGTGGCCAAAGGAACTACGAAGCCCCTTTACTCGTAGGAGGTGTAGGCATAGGGTCGTATTAGAGGGTATGACAAGGGAAGATGATGGCTCCAGGCTTTGATTCTAGTCTTTCCCCGATCAAAGACGAATCTCCGTGACACTTTCCTAGTGACCCCAAGGTAAGATGAGATAGGGATATGATGAGTATGGAGGTTAGGAGTAATCCCTTTGAAGTCTTGGATTGAGTGTCTAAAGACTGACCGATCTTCCTCCAGGACCGTGAAAGTCTGTTGGGTTTCAATGTCAGAGAGCTGGTCACTGATGGTCACTGGAGTGTGTTCATCCTTAAAGAGGGAAGCACACTTCAATCCAGAGGGAAGAGGCTTAGGCTCGATTGGAGGATGAATGTCTTCTTCCTCCATAAGGAATTGGGCATCTTCTTCTAGGAAAGGTTGCTCTAAGTCTGCCAGAGTTGTTGACATGACTTCCTCTATTGGATCAGGATCGGGGTCTGTCTCTATTGGGGTACTCAAGGAATAGGAATAAGAGACTGGGACAAATTCTTTTCCGATCCTAAGCTCTAGCTGGTTTATTGGTGAATTTTCTAGGATTTTCATGATTGGCCTACCAATAAAGATGGACTGAGTGGAATTTTCAGGTAAGTCAAAGATATGGAAATCCAAGAAAAGTTCAGGGTCATTAATCTTATCGGGTATGACCCGCAAGATCCCTAAACAGTTGAGGATCCTTCCCGATGTGAACCTTAGATGTTTCTGAGACGATGACCATGGTTCATCGCGGAGTTGAGCTCGCACCAAAGAGCTAGAGATTATGTTTATTCCGATGCTCAGGTCATACCCGATTTCTTTGTCTATGCCCATTACTTCACAAAAGATTGTTCGGATTCTCTTGGGCATTTTAATGACCTCGGTCGAGGCTTCTGCCTCGTCTAGCCATTCCCGACTTTTGATGGCAGAGAGACGGCCTAAGTACTCTCTTTGATATTCTAGTGCTTCCTTGTCGGGTGGTGGATCCTTTTGCTCTACACATTGTCCCCGTGGGAAACGTATGGCGCAGTCGATGTCATCGAATAGACCATCGTCAAAATCGTAGGGAGTGGTGTAGAGTGGAGGATAGTAGTCCAGGCTAGAGTAAGGTTGTGGTTCGAATTGAGCATCGGGTTCTGATGGAATGGAAGGGCTGATAGATTTGGATTGTTGGTGTACAGGCTCTTCAGGTTTAGGCTGCTTCTCTTCTTCATCACGGAGTTCATCATAGACTCCAGTGTAGGGAGTGTCATCCAGGATGCGCTCCAGGACTATCCTCGCTTCACTAGGAGTCAAATGAAAAAACGACCCTTTTGAAGCAGAGTCCAAGAAAGTTGCGGCTACGGGACAGAGGCCAAGGCAGAAGTGTTGTAAAACAACAGGTTCTGGTAGGCTTAGGTCTGGTCCGGATGCCAAGATTTGCTTGAAACGAGCCCAAGAAGCTCCTAACGACTCTCCCTCTAATTGCTTAAAGGTAAGAATTTCGATTCGGAGGCTGGCTACCTTGGAAATTGGGATGAAATTTAGGCAGAATTTCTCTCTGAGAGTTTCCCAACTCCCTTCCATAGTACAGACAGCCAGAGAGTACCATTTCTTCGCTCCTCTCGTTAATGAGAATGGGAATAGCTTCCATTTGAGTGTCTCTTGTGTCATGCCCGCAATGGTCAGGCACGAGCAGAGTTGCTCAAACTCGCGCAAATGCGCGTATGGACTCTCGGCCTTCGTTCCTGAGAACGATTGCTCACGAACCATGGCTATGAAGCCGGGACGTAGCTCATAGCCGGGTGTGGATATGGGATGTGATGATGGTGGTGGCTCCAAACAAGCGCCCTTTGGAGCCGAGTGTTGGCGTAAGGTAAGGGTGGAATCCATATGATGGATGATGGTGGGATACACGGACAACTTGGGTTCAGAATCTGAACAGCTACCGTTCCCCGGCAACGGCGCCAGAAAGCTTGTTGGCACTCCTTACGGCCTACAGATAAATCCGCAAGCGGACGGATACCGATGTAGCTGTCACCCGGGAGTATTCCAAGGTATCGATTTCCATGGAGAACGAGAAGTGGACTGATTCTAAACTAAGTTGTCCTAGGTAGATGGAATGGAGTGAATGGTATGGATGAGGTGGATGACAACAACAAAGAGAGAAGAGGAGTGATAGGAGGGTAGAGAGGGTACGAGTCTGGTAGAGGTATTCTACCGATTGATCGAGCAGATCAGAGGATACAGATAGATACTTGCTTCGGGACAAGGGAACCGGTGGACACACAGAAAGGGATGAGAAGGGGTGCCACTATTTCCCAACTGGGGAATCCTACGGACCGGAACTAACGTGATGGGCTACAAAGACCGGAAGGGCTGTCACCACCTTACGACTACCACCTCCGTTGCGACGGGAATAAACTAAGTTAGTCTCAAGTATAGGCACCACGCCTACACTAGTCAACTAATACTTATCTCCTATAGAAAGATAAACACCCAATCTAAGCAACCAGTATACAGTTATACCAATCAACTAAGCATTGAACGAAGAACCAGCAAGCATATAAAAGTAAGAACTGAATGCTTAATTAATCAGAGAGAGATACAAGGGTTACCAGACACGACCCGGATGTTACTCGAAGTGAAGCCGCATCCGTAGAAGTACAGCGGGAAGAGGGGCCGGCACTTCGGCTCCTCTCCGGGACGCTCACATCTCCTCTCTCCCTATCTCTACTGATACAAGTGGAGAACTAACAGTGCTTCGCCTGCACTCTACTCTTGTGTTGTGTGCTCAAATGAGCAGCTTGGCCCTCAATTTATAGCACTCCATGGTTGGTTGAAGTGGAGTAACTGTGAAGGCATCCAGGGAATATCCCCCCTGACTCGGGCGAAGAAGGTCGGTTCGGCCGAACCGACCTGTTCGGCCGAACCGTCCATCTTGCCGCCTTGGCTCCCAATGGCTCAGATTTGCTTCTGGAGGCGGTTTCTGCAGGGGAGTCGGTTCGGCCGAAGGCCTCTGTTCGGCCGAACAGGCCTCAGGGTCCAGGCCCACTCCTCTGCACCGCCTCTGCCCTTTGGGTCCCTCCTGGGCGGGCCTGGCTGCTTGGACTTGTGTAGTATGGACCCAGGCTGATGTGTCGGTGCTCCGAAATGAGTTGGCGGGCGTCCTACGTGGCTTGCACAATCGTTGCTTGGTCGTTCGGCCAATTTAGTCATTTCCGACCCCTATAGCACGTATTTCGCAATGTTGTACATGCACAAGCGACACTCACCAAAACTCGTGGAACTCCATTAGAAATAAAACCTAAGTACATGGAATGTTGCATAGTCTCTCATTTATTCCCCCGTATTGGTGGTCGAATTTGGGTTGTGACGACCGCCAACATCCTCCGGCTGGGACGACCATAGCAGTGGTGTCGGCTTGCTACGACGAACGTATGCAGCGGGGCTCGACACTCCGGGCGAAAGCCCCTGCCAGATTCATTTTGTAGGAATGGCGGCGGCGCCTTCAGGCATTGCTTTTCCTGTCGAGGGCGTCATTCAGGAGCTAGAACCCTACTGCACGAGTCTCTGGGTGAAAACCCGGCCCAGCTCCTGGACGAGCGATGGTGGCGCCCGTGGGCATCGTGACCTCCTTGGAGGCGTCATCTCTAGAGACACATTCGACTGGCGGCACGGCCGGCCTACTACTACGATCGCTCCGGCCGGTGGTGACAAATCTGTCGGAGGGCATGCGAATATGGGGGTTGTCTACCTCACGCCAAGACGCATGCTCTACGGTTGGTGGCCGACGATCTTCATTTGGATGTTGTTCGATTGCTTGTAGCGTTCAGCGGCGCATGGTGTTGCTTGGCAACGTCTAGTGCAGTGCGGGACAGCGTTGAACGACGACGCTTGTGGTGATGACAACCGGTGACGACTTGGCCTGCAGCGGGTCGCGGCGGGGTGTTCAGCACGACTAAACTCTCCTGTTGCAGTACAACATCGGCAGACGGCGCGGGTGACATCTTCGGTCTTCTGACCCGATGGCGGTGTCTTGTGCGTAGGGGAAAGCAATGTGATGATTCGAACCACGGCGGTGGTCTGGTGGTTTCAGACAGTTCCCGGGGGGCGGGGCACCTCTTCTTGCTTCCTTGACGACAATTCTTGAAATGAGTCCAGAGCGTGGAGCCGTGTGGCGGGGTTGAGGCCCCCGCGCACGAGAGCGAGGCGTGCTGAGTGGGCGGTTGGAGGTCCCCACGCACGCGAGAGACGGCGGAAGCAGCGAGGCCCCCGCGCGTTGAGTTGCTTCGGACTCGGTGGTTTTCATGTCATCGGGCGGTTGGTTTGGGTGCAGCAGCACGGCGGCGCTGGGTCCTGCACAGCGGTGGCCCTCTAGGTGTGGTGGTGTCTGCCCCTCTGGCTCCTTTATCGACGCTGGATCGCTTCAGAGGTTTCGATACCCACAGGTGGGCGGCTGTAGGTGGAAGCTGCGGCTGTTCTTGCCCTCTCTATCATTGTGAGTAGTGTGTGTGGCTGTGTTGATGTCCCAATCCAACCGGCCAGCGAGTGTAAGCGAGCGGGAACCCGTGTTGATGCCCCAATCCAACCGAGCGAGTTGTTTGTTTTCCTTTTCTTTTCTATTTCCTGCCTATGGCCTGCCAGGGCCGTAGTCTTGTATTTTTTTTCTTCTATATCAATAGAAACGCACTCATCGAGTGTTGTTTGTTCAAAAAAAATGTATAAACCCTTGACCAAAATGCTTACACAAGTTCAACTCGCATTTCTTCTAGACAGAAAGAGTTGGCAAAGATGTTTGCTTGTCTGCAAGTTTGTATTTTGTTTTTGGGAATAGTACATGTTGTGTTCAAGTATGCATCAAGTCACTTATTTTTGTAACAAAATATGTTGAGGTCATAAGCAACATGCAAATGTAGATCTTATTTCCCCACTTTATGAGTTCACCGGCAAGTTTTCAACTATTTTTCCCTTTCTATAACAAGCAATGGGACACAATGGTTCAGGGGGTACAACAATTTACTGATTTAGTAAATTGCAGGAATTCCTATTTTATGGAAATAGAAAAATTGTTGCTCCTCTTTTTAATATTATTAATCCATTTAGTCACTTTTTCCTCACAGAGATAACTTTATTAATTGAGTGCAGTTTGTTTGAGCAAAAACAAAGCACTACATGCATAATACATTGCCACTTTGCACAAGAAAGTTATTTTCATTTAATTCTTTAGATTAGATCCATCACTGGTGCTGGATTGGTGATTCCTTTATCATTCCATTTGAATCACCTACTCTTACTAAATCATCAGTGCGCAAAGATCAAGCAGGAGCATAACAACCAAGAATTGTCAGTAAGCCACAAACTACTTGTACAACTCTTAGCCCAGATGCTGTTAATGCTAAACATTTGAGAAGCTATCGTCTGAGCCTAAAAAACAAGCATTAGATTACAATCAAACAAACAAGCAGCAGCAAAAGATCTGAATCTAGCAGCTGCCTCTGACAATGAAGCTAAAACCAAATCCACACCCTGGCCAAAGCACAATGACATGCTCGAATCCAGCGTTCACCAATCGAGCAGCTCAGTCGAATTCTGGAACCAACATGGCCTTCTCCGCCTCCTCCTCCTCGTCCTCTCCATCGCCTTGCGCATGCCTCGGTTCCCCGAACCCTTCCCAGACCCCCTCGACGCATCCACCCTCCGTCCTTGGCTTCTTGTCCCCGCGCCCTTCCCCGACCACCACGACCATATCTAGGCTATTCCTCACACCCGCCGACCACCACCACATCCTCGCATCCGACCCCGCCCCCCTACACCGACGACCACGACCTCATCGGCGCCACGGTCACGCGTGGCGCTGCCGCTGAGGACGTCGGTGTCGGAGACAGCCTCGCATCGTCCACGCATCCGCCTCCGCGTGGCGCCGGAACATGGCCCTCCTCGTCGTCGGAGTCATCATATAGGGGGAGGCGGCGAGGTGGGAGGAGACGGCAACGGCGGCGAGGGAGATGGCCTCAGCGATGGACTACGGTGGGGGCGTGCGTCCTCCAGACGCGAGGAGGGGGGTGTGGACAGGCCCCCGCCGGTGTTGACACTTCTTATAGTCCAATATCAGGATTGTGAATACCAGTACTGGTGCAAGGAGTGTTTCAGTGGTTTTTCTTATGGGTCAGTAAAATAAAAAAATATTCTGCAAGCGCACAAAATTACCGCTGTAGTACTTCAACAGGGAGTAATCCAAGGTATCATTATTTATATTTCTGTTGGCGGTCGTTACAACCCAACTTCGACCACCAATACTCGGGAATAAAAGAGGCTTTATGCAACATTCCATGTACTTAGGTTTTATTTCTAATGGAGTTCCACGAGTTTTGGTGAGTGTCGCTTGTGCAGGTACAACATTGCGAAATATGTGCTATAGGGGTCGGAAATGACCAATTCGGCCGAACGACACGTTCGGCTGGTTACCCCCCTTAGCCGTACAGGCCAGCAGGAGCCGTCCACATCAACCAAACGACAACACACGACACATGGATGACCGCCAACACATCCCGGAGCACCGACACGTCATCCTGGGCCGAATCAATTCAAACCCAAGCACCAGAGGCCAGCCCAAGGGGTCCAGGAGCAAGAGGCGGTGCACGGGGGGCGTTCTAGGCTGAAAGCCCAGTTCGACCGAACCCACCAGTTCGGCCGAACCGCCCCCAATGCACCAACCGCCTCCAGGAGTGCATCCATGCCGTCCAGAGCCAAGGCGGTGGATCCAGGGGTTCGGCCGAACCGACCTGTTCGGCCGAACCCGGTCTCTTCGCCCGAATCAACAGGGAATATCCCCTGGATCCCTTGGTGATTACTCCACTCCAAACCGCATCCGGAGTCATCGGGAATCGACGAAACAAGTTGACGTCCAGAATCTGTTTTGGTGCTGCGTTGTCGTATTTTGGCCTTTGGGCCGTGTATCGTTTTGAGCCCAATAGGGGCGCGTCTAGGGGGGTCGACCATGACCCTAGACTCCTTAAAATAGTAGTCGCCGGCCAAGTTAGGGTTTGGGTTTTGCTTAGATCAATTCTGTCAAGAACAGTGTCGCCGCTCGTCGGTTTGTGAGACCCCAACTACGTGAGTTTAATCATACATCTGCAATTGTGTTGCAATCTTTCTCGTTCTTGCTTGTGTTCTTCGATTCGCAGGCAAGGATTAGCCTTTTGGGCGAGGTCAACCGTGCAACGCCGGTTGATAACCTGAGGAGACGTGATGCTGCGATTGCGGGGTTCGGAACGTGTGGTTCGGAAGCTGGATTGATTTGAGTCACGACTCCACCAAATCGAGAGTTATCAAAACCTTTGGGAAGATGGGGAAACCCTAGTTCCCATCACTTTTCATGGTGCTACTAAAGTGCCTCCTTACCAACTTGTATATGGGCATGATGTTGTTCTACCATGGGAGATAAAATCTGGTTCAAGGCATGTATCAGTGCAAGACAAACTTTACTGCCAATGAGTACATGAATTTGATGAATGATCATTTAGAAGATTTGATGGATCATCAGCTAAGTGGTTGTTTGGATCTCTAAAATAGAAATCCATTTAGCAAAATGTGTTTTAGCCAGAATTTTAGGAAAACAAGTTTTAGATTAGTTAGTTGGTTAGCGTGTGTTTTATTAAAATCTTGTTTGGATTGCACTAAGTACGAAATGAGCTTTGGTAAAACTGTGTTTGCGTGGAAAAGTAGAACATGCTTTTTTCATCTGTCAGAGAGGTCAGTCCGTCATCAGTATCCTATCTCTCTTAGGCTATCCGCACTCGTCTTACTCTATTTTCATCCCCTAAAAGAGAATATTGTGCCTGGTCATCAAGATTCTCCAGTACAGTTTCTGTTTTCTCACACTCATCATCCCCTATACCCATACTCCATACAACCACCCTATGCGCGGCGCGCATGCCAGGGAGGCCGGGCGTATCGCTTGAACCCGCATCGAGGCTGACGATGATGTGCACGATAGCGACGAAGTCAAGAGCCCAACACCGGAACCCCCGGGAACCCGGGTGTTTGGTCGGGAAATTCGCGCGGCTCCCATTCCCGCGCGATTCCGGCAACCAACGACCGTCACCAAGTACTCGGGGGAAACGGATCCCAAGGTGTGGCTCAAGAACTACCGCCTCGCCTGTCTACTGGGTGACGCGACCGACGACGCCATGATCATTTGTGACCTGCCGCTCCATTTGGCGGATTCTGCGCGGACACGGCTCGAGCACCTACCCGCAAACCAAATTCATGATTGGAACGACCTCGTGAAGACGTTCATGGGTAATTTCCAGGGTACTTACGTGCACCCTGGAAATTCGTGGGACCTTAGAGGGTGTCGCCAGACATCCGATGAGTCTCTTTGTGATTTCATCCGCCGCTTCTCCAAGCGCTGCACCGTGCTCCCGAGTGTGGGTGACTCCGAGGTCATCCATGCCTTGCTCGAGGGCACAACCTGCCGGGACTTGGTGCTGGAGTTGGGACGAAGCCCTCCTGCCAGCGTCAACGAGTTGTTCAATGTCACCACCAACTTTGCCTCTGGCGAGGAGGCGGTTGGACCCATCTTCAACGGAAGGAGGGGGAAACGGACAAAAGAAATGCCCGCGGATGGTAGCAAGTCCAAGGGCTCCGCAAAGAAACAGAAACAAGGCAAGAAGGCCCAAAAAGCCTCGCGCTGACAAGCACGGACCGAGGACCTCGATGAAATCCTCACGGTCGACTCTGCATAGAAAGCTCCTTGAGGCCCCCCTCGAGGAGGCGGCGTCTTCGACGACATGCTCAAGAAACCTTGCCCTTAT
Organism: Echinochloa phyllopogon; assembly: GCA_033239725.1. Taxonomy (NCBI): domain Eukaryota; kingdom Viridiplantae; phylum Streptophyta; class Magnoliopsida; order Poales; family Poaceae; genus Echinochloa; species Echinochloa phyllopogon. Next base: position 28,334,373 of record BTCW01000014.1, on the reverse strand, counting down.
CACAAGGGCATCGTCACCCACACCCTTGAGCAATGCGGAATGCTAAAGAAGTACTTCAATCGCGCCACTTTGAAGGAAGATGGGGCAAAAAAGGACACGGGCGACGGGAGTGGCCAAGGCTTCCCGGAGGTGGAGAACATCTTCTTCATTTTTTGGGGGGGGGGCGACGGTGAACATAACATCTCCACAGTGCAAGCGCGAGCGCCGAGAGGGGTTCTCCATACACAAGACTGGGCCATCCTACCACGACTGGTTAGAGGGGATCTCCTTCAGCCGAGATGATCACCCTAACTACATCCCGAACCCCGGGCAGTACCCGCTCGTCGTTGACCCCGTCATTCGCAACAACCTGTTCTCCAAAGTACTCATGGATGGAGGCAACAGCCTCAACATCATGTACGTCTCGACTTTGGAGCTCATGGGCATCGGGAGGGACAAGCTACGCCCCAGCAAAGCACCATCCCATGGCGTTGCACCGGAAAAGCGAGTTCAACCCCTTGGGCAGATCGATCTGCCGGTTTGCTTCGGCACGCGTGACGACTTCCACAGGGAGACCCTGACCTTCGAGGTGGTGGGATTTCGAGGTGCCTACCAAGCCATCCTTTGCTGTCCGTGCTACGCCAAGTTCATGGCCATCCCGAACTACACGTACCTTAAGCTGAAGATGCTGGGGCCGAAGGGCGTTATCACGGTGACGCCATCGTTCGAGCACGCCTACATATGCGACGTGGAATGCATCGAGAGCGCTGAGGCACTCACCGAGGATGAGGCTCTCGTCGCGGACCTCATTCCATGGCCTCGAGCTCAATCACATTGCGTGAAAATACAACGAGGAAGCCGATGAATTAGCCAAGATTGCGTCAGATCGGATCACTGTTCCACCGAACGTATTCGCCCGTGACTTAGCAGAGCTGAGCATCAACCTCAAGCCAACTCCCAAAGCTCCTGACGCTCCCTCAAAGGCTGAACCCTTGGGGGCTGTGGGCATCGAGCCCATGGATGAGGATCCCTGGAAAGAGGAACCCGAAGCCTCGAGTCAGGAGATATCCTCGACGGACGAGGGTGAAATTATGGAGATCCACGAGGCCCCATCATCTCGAGATTGGCGCGATCAGTATATCGCTTGGATCGACCGAGCGGAGCTACCCTCGGATCGAACCTAGGCTCAGCGCATCGCAAGAAGGGCCAAGTCATTCGTCATCATCAACAGGGAATTGTATAAGCGTAGCCCCTCAGGAATTTTGCAGCGATGCATTCCCATTCCTGAGGGAAGGGAGCTCATTCGAGACAACCACGCTAGCATATGCGGCCACCACACGGCGCCCTGTACCCTCGTGGGCAATGCGTTTCACCAGGGCTTCTATTGGCCCATGGCTATCGCCGATGCCAACGAAGTCATGCGCACCTGCAAAGGGTGCCAATTCTACGCACACAAATCCCACCTCCCGGCTCATGTTTTGCAAACCGTCCCTATCACATGGCCGTTCGCTATGTGGGGGCTCGACCTCGTCGGGCCAATGCGAGCAGCGCCTGGAGGCTTCACACATCTGCTGGTGGCCATCAACAAGTTCTCAAAATGGATCGAGGCTCGACCCATCAGCAGCATCATATCTGAACAGACCGTGCAGTTCTTCACGGATATAATTGACATGTTCGGGGTCCCCAATTCCATAATTACCGATAATGGCACCCAGTTTAGAGGCAAGAAGTTCTTGGAATTCTATGATGACCACCATATCCGCGTGGATTGGTCAGCCGTGGCGCATCCACAAACGAATGGCCAAGTAGAACGTGCCAACGACATGATTTTACAAGGCCTCAAGCCAAGAATATTCAACAAATTGAACAGATTTGGCAGAAAATGGGCATCGGAATTACCCTCGGTAATCTGGAGCATCAGAACGACCCCGAGCAGAGCCACGGGCTTCACCCCACTTTTCCTCGTCTATAGTGCCGAAGCTATCCTCCCCACGGACTTGGAATCTGGGTCCCCGAGGCTTAGAACCTACCAAGAAGAGCAGAACAAGCAAGCTCGTGAAGACTCACTAGATCGAGTGGACGAGGCCCGAGACGTGGCGCTCCTGCATTCAGCACGGTACCAACAGTCCCTCCGAAGATATCAAGCACAGAAGGTTCGATGTCGAGACCTCAACAAGGGGGACCTGGTGCTAATGCTTCGACAAGATAATTGAGGACGCCACAAGATTATGCCGCCATGGGAAGGGCCCTACATCGTCACCGAGGTCCTCAAACCAGACACATACAAGCTCGCGAACGAGAAGGGCGAAATTTTCGCCAATGCATGGAACATTCAACAGTTACGTCGCTTCTACCCTTAAGTTTCCAAGCATTCATTTACATTTGTACTTATAACAATTGATGAATAAAGAAAGATCTTGAATGAGTAAGACTCGGCTTACCCTCGAAAAAGCCAAGTCACAATGGGGGGCTAATTTGGGGGCAGCCCCTTCTAAAATTGTCCCAATTTTAAGGTTTTTTCTTTCAAAATTCTTTTATCACGTTCGTCTCCAGTAAATGTCAAAAGGCAATTCAAGGCATAGAGCTACTGAGGCCAAGGGCCGGCCGAGTAGAGGGACCGCCGACGTCTCTGAGAGGATACGACATCCCCCTCTCCACCCTATGCTAAAGTTAATCTATGAACGAAATCTTCCTCATCGAGCCCTTTGCAATTCAGTGAGAAAACGCGATAAAGAAAACGACATTCGATAAAACACACATGCATACTTAAAACATTAAATTGTTTAGTAGAAAACAACTCCAAAATGAAAATCTAATTATTACAAAAAATCCCAGACTACTCAGGGAGCGGGGTCTTCGGGGGCTTCGCGGGCGGCGGCCTCTTCGTCTTCGACGTCGGGAAGGAGGTCGCCCTTGAAGATATGCGACAAGGTGGCAGCAGGACCCTCGACGGCTGTGTCGGTGCTTTCCATGACAGCTAGCGCAGCCTCGTCGTCGAGGTTGTCCGCCACAACATACCCGATGCTCACTGCCTCGAGGTCCACGACAAAGTGTGTCGAGATTACCCCGAGAATCTTCTACACGCCGAGCCGGAGAGCCCCTTCAGGCACTCGATGACGCATCCGCCCAAGGATCTCAGGCAGCTAGCTGCCCGACTGTGACTCTGGGGCTTCCTGCTCCTCAACCTCATTGCAGACGGCGAGGGCTACGTCCCATAGCACCTCGAGGTCCTCCCGGGCCTTCGAATAGGCCACTTGGATGGACTCCACCTGCAAGGAAGTCTCCTCCGCCACCTTCCGCAGCTCTGAAAGCCCAAAAGCAAAATCAGATAAATTACAAAACTAATTTTCAAATAAAGGTTAAGCCGATAGTAAACTTACCCTCGGTCAGCTTCTTCTCCCGCGCCAGCTTTTCCCGCACGGCGTCGGCCTCCTGCTGGAGCGTGGCCATCGAGCCTTGATGGGCCTCGACAGAGGCTCGCAGCTCCGTGATGACCACATCTCCCTCCGCCACCGTCACGGTGAGTAGGTCGACTACCTCACCCTGGGTCTTGAGCTGGGCTTTGGCCGCTGCGAGGGCCGTGTCCCGCTGCTGCTGCTGCTGCGACCGGGCTTCGGCAAGGGCGGCGCGCTCCTGTTGAAGCTCGCCGGTGGAGCTCATCCCCCTGCCAAAGGGCCTCATCAGCCATCTCCATGGCTAGGGCCCTCTTGTGGTCGCGCTCCTGCTCGGTGTGGCACAGGGCCTCCCTCAGACAGTGCAGATCGGTGTGCACATCAGCGAGCTCGGCGACCCTCCGGTCGGCCATCTCCCTCAAGAATAAGAGAAAAGGGGGATAGAAAAAACACAGCTATATACTTGATCAGTACACATACCAGGTGAACGTCGAGGCCTCTGCCTAGGTAGAGGTCGAGTACCTGGTTGAGGGCGTGCTGGACGGTGGTTCCCAGACCCTACTGCTCGTCCCACATGAGCCGCTCAGCCTTGGCGCCCTCCGCCAGGGCGGGTGGGACGCTGCGCCGGCCGAGCCCTTGGTTGCGCTAGGCCTCGAGGCCTCTAGGGTTGAAAACGGACCGGACATATCCCGTCCTGTCCCGATTCGATTTCTACATTTATCCCGCTCGAATTTGTATTTTCGGACAAAAACAAAATCCGGTACAAAATTCGGGATACCAAATACGAAAATGGGACGAAAACGGTTTAGGTGTTATCCCGACCGATTCCGTTTATCCCGTATTGTATCGGGATATCCCGCATATACATAACGGTATATCCCGTTTTAGTAGTCTAGCCCAACAATAAGAAGTGGCCGGCCCAATAAACTTAGGGTTTTAATCCCTTGACCCCAAGTCCAAATCCTCCGTCCCTACCCCGTCGGCCGCCGCCTCCAGCAATCCAGCCTCCTCTTCCTCATCCTCTCTCTAGTCTGCTCCACTCCCGTAGGCTGCACCTCACTCCGGCAGTCCGGCCAGTGCGCCGCTGCTCCAGGCTCCACCCCTCAGCACGCCGGCCCCTCTGAGGTTTCGACCAGCAGCACGCCAGCTACAGCGGCAAGCCGCGCGCCGGCCTTTGCGGGCTGCGGCAAGCCGCGCGCTGGCCCCTGTGGGTGCTGTGGCAAGGTGCACGTCGCCTGCTCCGGCAAGCCCCAGGCTGCCTGCTTCTTCCTCGTCTAGCCCTCCTGCCAGGCTGCCAGCAACGATGGCACCCACCGGAGAAGATCTTCCACAGTCTGGATCGAGGCACAGGAAAAAAGACAAAGAGCGTTCGCCGCCTTCTAGAACCGCCGGCACCACGGGGTTCCCACACAGGTACGTGTACGTGTATGTCGTAGTTCATTGATTTCGATTTCCATATGAAATGGATCTGAGAAAGAACTGCAATATTCCTGTTGCTCGTTGAAGGCAGTGAGCTGCTGCCTACTAGTCTACTATGTGTATCTGTTTCGAGGGAAATAGGATGGCAAATTGACAATAGCATGATCATAGATAGCTGTCATGTAAGTTAGTATGCCACTGAATCACTGATATACCATTTTTTTAATTGGCTCTTGGCAGGATCTAACAGTAAAAGAACTACAATTGAAAGTGTTGGTGCTAGTTCAAGTCCAGCGATATCTATGAGGGGTTCTTCCGTGCAAAGTGAAGCAGCAGATGCTCTGAATACCAGTGGCAGTGGTGCTGCCCCATCAATGCCACATGTGCAGAGTGATGGACCAGAACCTGTAACTGCAACTCCAAATACTAATCCGGTTGTTGTTCATATCGATGTTGATGACCAAGATGATGAGGAAGACCGGGAGCAAGTCCACCTTACTGGCAAGAGGTTCAAGAAGTGCACATCGAACATCTGGAAGTACTTTACAAAGAAAAAGGAGATTATAGAGATTAATGGACAGAAGTTTGAGCAATTGTGGGGACACTACAATTTCCCAAATTGCAAGCGGAAGTACAGAGCTGAGGGAAACCATGGGACAACTGGATTTAAGAATCATTTGAGGAACCATCATAGTATTGTGACTGGACAGCAGCAACTCGATGTTGGTAAGGACCCTGGTACTGAAATTACTCATGTCTAGCCTTACAAATATGACCCAGAAGTTAGCTTGAAGAAATTAAATTTGGCAATAGCTATGCATGAATATCCTTTCAATATAGTTGAGCATGAATATCTTGTTGATTTCATAAAGTCTCTCCGTCCTAGCTTCCCAATTAAGTCCCGTGTGACTGTTAGGAAAGAAATAATGGATAAATTTTTAGAAGAAAAGGAAACTTTGTACAAGTACTTGAAAACTTTACAGTGCCGCTTCAGTGCAACAATGGATATGTGGACCTCATGCCAAAACAAAGGATACATGTGTGTTACCATTCATTGGATAGATGATGATTGGCGTATGCAAAAGAGAATTATTGGTTTCTTCAATGTAAAAGGAAGGCATACAGGGGCAAAATTATCTGAAACATTCACTGAAGTAATGGTTAAATGGTATATTGAGAATAGATTGTTTGCGTTGACTTTAGATAATGCTAGTTCAAATGAAGTTGCTGTGCAAGATATAACTTCAGATTTGAAAGAGAATGGTAATGGTTCCCTAGTTTGTGATCGAATATTTTTTCATGTTAGATGTGCCTGTCATATACTCAATTTGGTTGCTAGAGATGGCTTGAAAGTAATTTCAGGAACAATTGGGAAAGTCAAATCACTTGTACTAGCTGTGAAAGGGTCTCCATTGCAATGGGACAGGCTAATGCAGTGTGCCACTGAATCCGGGTTGGATACAAAGAGGGGTATATCAATGGATGTATCAACCAGGTGGAATTCAACCTATCTTATGCTAAGAGATGTCCTGTACTACAAGGATGCTTTTAGGAGGCTTAAGTCATCAAATCGCAAAAGGTATGAGAAGATTTATCCCTCTCATGTTGAATGGGAAAAATCATTGACAATTTTTCAGTGCTTGAAGAAATTTTACGAGCTCACTGAAATCCTCTCTGGCACTTCATATCCTACTGCCAATTTGTTTTATAAAGGTTTCTGTGATATTAAGGTCTTACTTAATGATTGGTGCTTTAGCGATGATGCCACAATTAGTAAAATGGCAATTGCCATGAATGAGAATTTTGAGAAATATTGGCATCAGTCCAACATTGCTCTAGCTGTAGCTTGTTTCCTTGATCCTAGGTATAAGAAAAGGTTTTTTGAATACTACATGAAGAAGTTCTATGGGGATACATACCAGGTTGAACTTGATGAATTTGTTAGTGTGGTAAAGAAGTTGTACATGTTTTATGCTAGTTCTGCTACTGCATCAAAGAAAAACAGCACAACAGCGGATCCTGGTAGTAGGGGTGCAACAGATGTACTAATGGGAGGTGTAGATCATGAACTTGATGCCTTCCTATATGATGAAAGCGAACGTCCTATGGTTGAGTCAAATGAGTTGGAGAGGTATATTGCAGATCCACCTACAAAAATTGTTGGTGAGTTTGACATCTTAGCATGGTGGAAACTCGAGAGAGAAGATTATCCTATCCTTACACAAATTGTCCGGGATGTAATGGCCATACAAGTATCAACGGTAGCATCCGAGTCCGCTTTTAGTGCTGCTGGTCGTGTTGTTGATCCTTATCGCAGTCGTCTTGATCCTGAGATGGTGGAGGCATTAATTTGCACAAAGGATTGGGTGGCTGCTGCTAGAAAAGGTGATGGTTTAGTTTAGTTACATTTTCAGTTATACACTTATACTTGCATCAATAAAATGGATTAATTAGTTTTCTGTCTTTCTCCTTTTGGTTTCAGATTCTAAAATTGTTGGTTCAATTGTAAGTGATCTTGAAGTTGAGGCTTTGTGTACTGCCATGGTTAATAAACTTAAGTTTGAGGTATGCTGGTTTCTAGTTCTTTCACTTGGCCTTTACTGTTTCAGTGATTTTTATATGTAACCTGTACCTTGAAAACTTGCAGGAGGAGGAAAACAATGAGGGGGACGAGGAGGAAACTAACGAACCAGAAGAAATGGAGAGTGATCCAGACATTATGGATGATGCTGCCGAGCTTTAGCCTGCTGGTTGGCTTAAGACTTTCAGTTGTGGACTTGTGGTCTTGTGGACTTGTGGGGTAGTGTTCATCTTGTATTTTACTGTCAGTGTGTCACTTTATGCACGTAGCTATTTGTGGGACTAAATATGCACTTGTTATTTACCATCGTGTCCATGTTTATTGGGTGTAAATGTGTGATTGCATCCTTGTTGTCGGATCATTGTCTTTGACTTGATTCTACGTGTCGGTGTTCCCGTTTTGTTTGTTCGTATCCCGATCGTTTTTGACACATTCCGCTCGAATTAGTTCGTTTTCGATATCCCGTTAGTTCGTTTTCGTTTTCGTTTCCGACAAGTTCGTTTTCGTTTTCGTTTCCGTATTAAAATGTGAAAGTGAAAACGGTATTGTGTTTATCCCGACCGAGTTCGACCGCTTTCAACCCTAGGTGCCGAAGCTATCCTCCCCACGGACTTGGAATCTGGGTCCCCGAGGCTTAGAACCTACCAAGAAGAGCAGAACAAGCAAGCTCGTGAAGACTCACTAGATCGAGTGGACGAGGCCCGAGACGTGGCGCTCCTGCATTCAGCACGGTACCAACAGTCCCTCCGAAGATATCAAGCACAGAAGGTTCGATGTCGAGACCTCAACAAGGGGGACCTGGTGCTAATGCTTCGACAAGATAATCGAGGACACCACAAGCTTATGCCGCCATGGGAAGGGCCCTACATCGTCACTGAGGTCCTCAAACCAGACACATACAAGCTCGTGAACGAGAAGGGCGAAATTTTCGCCAATGCTTGGAACATTCAACAGCTACGTCGCTTCTACCTTTAAGTTTCCAAGCATTCATGTACATTTGTACTTATAACAATTGATGAATAAAGAAAGATCTTGAATGAGTAAGACTCGGCTTACCCTCGAATTTTAAGGTTTTTTCTTTCAAAATTCTTTTATCACGTTCGTCTCCAGTAAATGTCAAAAGGCAATTCAAGGCATAGAGCTACTGAGGCCAAGGGCTGGCCGAGTAGAGGGACCGCCTACGTCTCTGAGAGGATACGACATCCCCCTCGCCACCCTATGCTAAAGTTAATCTATGAACGAAATCTTCCTCGTCGAGCCCTTTGCAATTCAGTGAGAAAACGCGATAAAGAAAACGACATTCGATAAAACACACATGCATACTTAAAACATTAAATTGTTTAGTAGAAAACAACTCCAAAATGAAAATCTAATTATTACAAAAAATCCCAGACTACTCAGGGAGCGGGGTCTTCGGGGGCTTCGCGGGCGGCGGCCTCTTCGTCTTCGACGTCGGGAAGGAGGTCGCCCTTGAAGATCCGCGACAAGGTGACAGCAGGACCCTCGACGGCTGTGTCGGCACTTTCCACGACAGCTAGCACAGCCTCGTCGTCGAGGTTGTTCGCCACCACGTACCCGATGCTCACTGCCTCGAGGTCCACGACAAAGTGTGTCGAGATTACCGCGAGAATCTTCTACACGCCGAGCCGGAGAGCCCCTTCAGGCGCTCGATGACGCATCTGCCCAAGGATCTCAGGCGGCTAGCCACTGAGCTGCCCGACTGTGACTCTAGGGCTTCCTGCCCCTCAACCTCATTGCAGACGGCGAGGGCTACGTCCCGTAGCACCTCGAGGCCCTCCCGGGCCTTCGAATAGGCCACTTGGATGGACTCCACCTGCGAGGAAGTCTCCTCCGCCACCTTCCGCAGCTCTGAAAGCCCAAGAGAAAAATCAGATAAGTTACGAAACTAATTTTCGAATAAAGGTTAAGCTGATAGTAAACTTACCCTCGGTCAGCTTCTTCTCCCACGCCAGCTTTTCCCGCGCGGCGTCGGCATCCTGCTGGAGCGTTGTCATCGAGCCTTGCTGGGCCTCGACAGAGGCTCGCAGCTCTGTGATGACCACATCTCCCTCCGCCGCCGTCATGGTGAGCAGGTTGACTACCTCACCCTTGGTCTTGAGCTGGGCTTTGGCCGCTGCGAGGGCCGTGTCCCGCTGCTGCTGCTGCGACCGGGCTTCGGCAAGGGCGGCGCGCTCCTGTTGAAGCTCGCCGGTGGAGCTCATCCCCCTGCCAAAGGGCCTCATCAGCCATCTCCACGGCCAGGGCCCTCTTGTGGTCGCGCTCCTGCTCGGTGCGGGCCAGGGCCTCCCTCAGACAGTGCAGATTGGTGCGCACATCAGCGAGCTCGGCGACCCTCCGGCCGGCCATCTCCCTCAAGAATAAGAGAAAAGGGGGGGGTAGAAAAAACACAGCTATATACATGATCAGTACACATACCAGGTGAACGTCGAGGCCTCTGCCTAGGTAGAGATCGAGTACCTGGCTGAGGGCGTGCTAGACGGCGGTTCCCAGACCCTACTGCTCCTCCCATAGGAGCCGCTCAGCCTTGGCGCCCTCCGCCAGGCCGGGTGGGACGCTGCGCCGGCCGAGCCCTTGGTTGCGCTAGGCCTCGAGGGCCACGATGTGGGCAGGGGCTCCACCGTTCTCTCATTCCAGGGGCTCCAGGACCCCTACTGGAAACCCGGCGCCAGGACCTCCTCCTCCTCGATTACGGCCTCGAGGGTGGTCGGGAGGACCACCATCGCGGCCTCCGTTCCTGGCGCTTCATCCTCCTCCGCGCGACCGCCCGCGGTCGCAGTCTGAGCCACATCCCCGACGTTCTGTTCCCGCCGCGCCATCGGTCGTCGCGGGGGTCTCGCTCGCCCCCTCGACCCCAGCGGCCGCTTCCTCTGTGCGGGGGGTTGGGGTCACCTCCTCGGTGCGGTCCTCGCCTGTTGCGGCCAGGGCTCCTCCACCCGCCGCCTGCTCCTTCGCCCGGGTGACCCCTTGTGCCAGGGCCGCCTGGTACCGGGCGACGATCTCCTTCATCGGCCGGGGCACTCCCGACGGGGGCGGCACCGCCGAATGCGGTGAGGAGCGCGCCGACGCCTTCATCGCCTTGGTGGGCGCTAGCGGGGCCGATGTCCGCATCTCGGGGCGGCTGGCAGAAAATCAAATCAAACATTCAGTCTAAGCCTACCGAATCTACAACTAGGGAAAAAGACAAGGCTTACCGAACCCGAACGATGCCGCTCATCTTGCGCTTCTTGTCACTCGGGGGCTACGCAGCCCCCGAACGTCCTCTACCCCTCAAAGGTGGGGCCCCACCCGCAGGCGTCGTGGCCGTCGTAGTAGGGCTTCGCGCCCTCGCGGACACCGGTGCGGCGGACCCCGTGCTCGCCCTAGGCGCGGGCGGGCCTCCAACCTGAACCATCCCCGAATGCCCCGAACGAGGGGTGGGGGTGGCCGCCGCGACATATAGGGGGGTGGCTCGCGCCGTTTAGGGCGCCGAGCTGCTCGGGGCCCCCCTACCCCGCGATGACGCCAGGGTCTCCTGGCTCTGCCCCCTTGGGGGCACGGCCACTTGCGCCAGTGCAGGTAGCGGGATCTCCTCGAGGCCGTCAGAGGAGGACCCCTCCTGGCTGCTCTCCGGAGTCTTAAGGGGGGAGAGGCCCTCCCTCTCACGCCGATGGTTTTTTTCTCATGCCGCGCTTTGCGTCGGCGCTCTTACTCCTTCCTCTTCGCCGCGTCCTTCCGCGCCTTCTACCTCTCGTCGGAGAGGCGATTCGCCTCACGGACTTCGGGGAGAGGAGGGGTGGAGCGGTACCCCTTTTGGGATAACCCTTGAGGAAAAAATGCAGATTAGCGACAGATAACCCTCGACGGTAAAAATGAATCGAATCTAAGTTAAGGAAAAACTTACAAATCTTAGGTGCCCCCCATTTGGGCGCATCTTGACGGCCCACAGGGCCGCCTCCTTATAGTCGAGCTTCGACACTTCCACCTCTCGCCGTGCCTGGTGGATGTAGTGCTCGACGAGGAGGCTCCCCTCCTTCATCTTTGAGCCCTCCCAGGGCTCTCCCGTCTTTAGCTGGTCGAGGCGAAGTGCCCTCTCCATCAGCGGCAGGACATGCCGCTGATTGAAGTTGGTGATTACGCCCGCCGCGGTCAGCCCCGCCCGCGACAGCACGACAAAGGCTTCGGTGAAGACCTTCAACCGCTCTCGGCGGTCGGTGGGGGAAACCCCGTAGCTCCAGGCCTCCGGCCGCTCCCGCAGCACCTTGGCAGTGTACGCCGGGAGCTTGTTGTCGACGTTGCGCAGATAGAACCATCCCTTGTCCCAGTCGGCGTTGCTGGACGTCATGGTGGCCAGGATGTACAGCCCGCTGCATTGCCCCGGACCTGGAGAGTAAGGCCCCGGGCGCGCACCGCCTGGTGGACCCCTCGAGACTCACCGGCGGCCGTGTGGAGCTCAACCTGAAAGAGGTGGATCCATAGGTCCCAGTGGGCCTCGATCCCCAGGAACCCCTCACAGACGGCGACAATGACCACCGCTTGCAAGATGGCGTTGGGGGCGAAGTTGTGGAGCTCGACGCCGTAGTGGAGGCACAACCCGTGGAAGAACGGCGATGGGGGGATCCCGAACTCCCGCTCGTGCAGCCTCACCAGGCTGACGACGTAGCCCGCTGGCAGAGCGGGCTCATGGTGGGACGACGGTGGCACAATCCACATGGGATTCGCCGGGTCGCTGTTCGCCGGCATGACATCGGCTCCACCAATCCGGCAAGGTAATCATCGGTGGCAATGGATGGGCTCTAGGGTGCGGGGTAGGTGATGGTCACCATGGTGGATGCTGGTGGTGGGCGCGAGGAACGAAGCTTGGGCGAGAAGGGCGTAGAACAGAGCAGCGGCGCTCTGAGATAGCAGATTCAATCTGATGGCAAGGGCTTGGTAAGCAAAACCTTTCCCATGCCTCTTCTTTTTATAGCCTAGGTACGAAACACAACCGGCGTCGTAGCCGCATGGAATCCGCTTTCAATGCGGTTGGTGTCGTTGACAGCCGGACCACATCGGCTGGGATAACCACCACACGCGAAATCCCAGGTGCCGCAGACGCCACGTCCCATCGTAACTGCCCCCGCCTCTGCCGCTCCGCCTAAAAAGGCGCGCCCGCTCCACATGCCCCGCACCACATCAGCCACGACTCCATAAATAAATGCTCGAGGCTCGTAGGAAAACTTCTAAGGTAAGCCACCTCTCCTTGAGGCCCTACTGATCAGGGCTTCGAAGCCCTGGCCAGTCGAGGGTTCGACAGGCAGCCCAGATCAACAGAGTCAGGGACAACCGGGGGCACTGTTGGCACTCCTTACGGCCTACAGATAAATCCGCAAGCGGACGGATACCGATGTAGCTTTCACCCGGGAGTATTCCAAGGTATCGATTTCCACGGAGAACGAGAAGTGGACTGATTCTAAACTAAGTTGTCCTAGGTAGATGGAATGGAGTGAATGGTATGGATGAGGTGGATGACAACAACAAAGAGAGAAGAGGAGTGATAGGAGGGTAGAGAGGGTACGGGTCTGATAAAGGTATTCTACCGATTGATTGAGCAGATCAGAGGATATAGATAGATACTTGCTTCGGGACTACAGAGCCTCCGACACACAAAAAGGGGTGAGAAGGGGTGCCGGTTACCCTGAACCTTGGGTCCTAAGACACCGGAACTAACGTGATGGGCTACGAAGACCGAAAGGGCTGTCACCACCTTACGGCTACCACCTCCGCTGCGACGGGCAGAAACTAAGTTAGCCTCAAGTATAGGCACCACGCCTACACTAGTTGACTAATACTTATCTACTGCAGACAGATAAGCACTCAAGCTAAGCAGCTAGTATACAATTATACTACACAACTAAGCATTGAACGAAGAACCGGCAAGCATATAAAAGTAAGAACTGAATGCTCAATTAATCAGAGAGAGATACAAGAGTTACCAGACAAGACCCGGATGTTACTCGAAGTGAAGTCACATCCGTAGAGGTACAACGGGAAGAGGGGCCGACACTTCGGCTCCTCTCCGGGATGCTCACCTCTCCTCTCCCCCTATCTCTACTGATACAAGTGGAGAACTAACAGTGCTTCGCCTGTACTCTACTCTTGTGTTGTGTGTCTTGTGCAGGTGAAAATGGCCTCTATTTATAATGGCCAGGGTCGGTGGAGAAGTGGAGCAGCGGCCAAGCAACTGGAGGTCGGTGCCGAGCCGTTCGGGCGAAAATCCCGGTTCGGCCGAACCGAGGGATGCACCGCCTCAGCAGCCAAAGACCAGGATTGCACCCTGGAGGTGGTTCCCTGGTTCGGCCGAACCCACGTGTTCGCCCGAACTGGGCTCGGCCCAGTGCTGCACCGCCTTGAGCTTGCACACGTGCTGGGCCAGCTCCTGGGGTCGGTTGGCAGGTCGGTTCATGCCCTAGGCTGGGCCGGAGGCCTTCTGGTTGGCTTCGGGGTCTTTGTCAGGTTGAGTTTGGGCCCAGGGTGATGTGGCGGAAGCCCGGGATGAGTTGGCGCTGATGTGGACGACTCCCGGTGGCTTGCACGGCTAAGGGGGGTAACCGGCCGAATCGTGTCGTTCGGCCGAATCGGTCATTTCCGACCCCTATAGCACACATTTCTCGTTGTTGTACCTGCACAAGCGACACTCACCAAAACTCGTGGAACTCCATTAGAAATAAAACCTAAGTACATGGAATGTTGCATAGACTCTCATTTATTCCCGAGTATTGGTGGTCGAATTTGGGTTGTAACGACCGCCAACAAGCTCCCCCAAGCTTGGCTCTTTGTTCGTCCTCGAGGAAAGATAAAATCTTAGGCTCAGTGGATCTGGAGTTGCTATAATGTCATTTCTCTTGCAGTTAACTTTATAAACAACTAGTACTCAAATTTACTTGAATTATTAGCAAGGTATTAATTCACCATTTTACCTATGGGGCTTATAGCAATCTCCTTATCTTGGGCGGTTGAAAGGATGAACAATTTAACTTAGTTTTATTCCACTCTACTCTTTTCAGGATCCTATCTCGGAGTTTTCACCCTTTTGTGAAAAGATAAATTGTTCCTCATTGGCTCACTCAATCGCTCAAGTGTATTTGAATCCTTACCAAAGGCTTTTGCCTTCTTTTCATCCTAACATCTAATTTGGCTTTTTGTGTGGCTCAAGGACAAAGAATGAAGGCATACAAGCATCTTATATTTTTCTAAGTCAAAGACCAGATCTCTGAGGAAACAAATCATACCTTAAGATCAAGAAGTGCAAGTGTGTGGGATATATGGAGTGGAATATGGTGGGATGGAATGTGGTGGAGCTCCTTGGGATGAATCTCCCTCTCCTTGATTTATTTTTGAGAACATGGGCTATCTTTTATTCTCATATTTTTGCCATGCCACTTGACATGCTTTTCTCTTTTTTTTCCTTTCTTTTTGCTATGCTTTTCTTTTTCTTTTTATTTTTGCCATGCTTCTTTGGCATGCTTTTCTTTTTGCATAGCCCATGTCTCTATCAAGAATATTTGGAGAGGGAAATCATGGAACATGAAGCATTTTATTTTTGTGGATGGATGATGGAAAATGTTTGCTAACTCCCAGTGTAGTAATTGCAAGTGAGAGGTGGTGTGTGTACGTGGATCTCGATCTCTAAGAATATGAAAGCTTCACTCAAAGGTCACAACAATTTGACACAGCTCACTAAGATAACAAGCAGCATATGAGTAGAAAGTTTGAAACTAACCCTATCATATGGCTCTGGTAGGAATGTTTGACCAATGAGGAACTTTGTTTTGAAAACATAAACATCAGAGATTTTCACCATACTAAGAGCAGAAATAGAATTCAACCAAAGTATCACTATATCAATCCCCACAACAACCTAGACTTGGAATAAGGCATATGCTCCCACAAGGTTTTCAGGTTCATTTCTACTCATGCCAAATAACTCAAGCATAGTCAAGCAACTAGTTGCAACAAAGTACTAGCAAAATTAATGACAGAGCAACCATTCATCATTTCCAAAGTGCGAGGCATATGATTCATTCCATGCATGGTTGAGAGTTAATTTTATTCAAGGGAAGTATTTTCAATTGAATGACCAAAGTGCCGAGTAATTCGGAACGTACCTGATGGGGGTGCTCCCCAAAGCTTGGACTCTTCACTGGTAGGGATTCAACCTTGAAAGGTACTGAGTCATCTGGTCGGCCTGCTCGTTCTTGTCCTGTTCCTCCACTGTGTCATGCCTATACTCATGTATCTTTTCGTTAAACAGGGCAATCTCCGGTTGGTTCAAATGCACCAACCGGAGCGACAATTTTATTCTTTTTGCATTCAACTCTAATTTTATTTATTCTTCGAACTAAAATTTGGAACAAATAATTGGAAGGGAAAATTCAGAGCACCCTAATCATGAATCTAAGCAAAATAAATGAATCACACAATTAACTAACACACCAAACTAAACTGAACTAAACGGTGCTCTATCTAAAGACGGACGGGGTTCAGAGTTCTATGAACTCGACGACATCTAATTCATCGAGTGGAGGAGGTTCTGGTTCTAGGAAAACCTCCAACCGCTGTCCGTTGACCATAAAGGTGTTTCCGTCCTCGCTTTGCAAAGTGACGGCCCCATGAGATGCAGCATTGATTACTGTGAATGGGCCGTCCCACTTGCTCCTCAACTTCCCGTGACCGAAAAGTTTGACACGGGAGTTGAAAACGAGGACCTTATCTCCCGGCTTGAACGTCTTGACCTTGATTCTCTTATCATGCCATCTCTTGGTCCGTTCCTTATATAGCCGGGAGCTGTGGTAAGCTCGTTCCCTCATTTCATCTAATTCGGCCAACTGGATCTTCCGCTTGAGGCCGGCAGCTGGAAGGTTCATACCCCACTTCCTAATGGCCCAGTGAGCTTTGAACTCCATCTCTACTGGTAAGTGGCAGGTCTTGCCATATACTAGCTGATATGGGGTCATGCCTATGGGCGTCTTATAGGCCGTACGATATGCCCAGATTGCATCCGGGAGTTTATCCTTCCATTGCCTACCCATCTCATTTACGGTCTTCTACAGAATATTTTTGATTTGTTTGTTTGATGTTTCTGCTTGACCGCTAGTCTGAGGGTGATAGGGTGTAGCAACATTATGCTGCACCCCCGGACTTGAAAGATACTTACGGAAGGCTGAATCGATGAAATGGGATCCGCCATCACTAATGACTATCCTAGGAATGCCGAAACGCGGAAAGATGTACTCATGAAACATTCGTCTCGCGTTCCTAGAATCGGCGGCTACACAAGGTAGAGCTTCCACCCACTTAGAGACATAGTCTACTGCCACTAGGATGAACTGGCAACCCTCGGAAATTGGGAAAGGACCCATGAAGTCCACTCCCCAAACATCAAAAATTTCTACTTGGAGATTGCTAGTGAGTGGCATCGCGTCTCTAGTGTTAATGTTTCCGTGTTTCTGACAGTGGGGGCATCGCATGACGAATGCTCTTGCATATTCGTACATGCTGGGCCAATAAAATCCGCTCTGCTAGACTTTCGCATTGGTCCGGAATGCACCGTAGTGTCCTCCGTACGGAGCTGCGTGGCACCTCTCTAGGATTTTATATGCCTCATGTGCAGGGATGCACCTTCTGAGGAGTCCGTCACTACATATCCGGAAGAGGTACGGGTCGTCCTAGAGATGGAGTCGGCTCTCATAAGCTAATCTCTTCTTATTTTCTCCAGGAGGGACATACCCCATGACCATGAAGTTTACTAT
The DNA here is from genome assembly GCA_033239725.1 of Echinochloa phyllopogon. NCBI lineage: Eukaryota > Viridiplantae > Streptophyta > Magnoliopsida > Poales > Poaceae > Echinochloa > Echinochloa phyllopogon. The sequence goes on along the minus strand of BTCW01000014.1, from coordinate 28,317,214 downwards.
GTTAGCGTACCACGGATCGCCAGTGGTGACCTTAAGGAGCGTGTCATCCCGCAAGTAATCGTCGATCGGAAGATCAGATGGTACTTCCATTCGGGACAGGTGGTCAGCCACTGAGTTCTCTACTCACTTCTTATCTCTTATCTCGATGTCGAACTCCTGGAGTAGCAGAACCCCGCGGATGAGTCTCAGCTTTGCATCCTTCTTGGTCAGAAGGTACTTCAGAGCAGCGTGATCTGAATAGACTATGACCTTGGCCCCGACTAGGTAGGACCAGAATTTGTCTATAGCAAATACGACCGCTAAGAGTTCCTTTTCCGTGGTCGCGTAGTTGAGCTGAGGGCCGGTGAGTGTTTTGCTAGTGTATGAGATAGCATAGTGCTTCCTGTCCTTAGTTTGGCCCAGCACAGCTCCTACGGCATAGTCGCTCGCATCACACATGATTTCAAATGGGATGCTCCAGTGGGGAGGCTGGATAATGGGAGCGGAAATGAGTGCCTTCTTGAGGGTGTGAAAAGCGGCGTAACACTCCTTATTGAAAATGAAGGGGGCATCTTTGGCTAAAAGATTGGTCAAGGGCCGAGATATCTGGGAAAAGTTTTTGATGAAGCGCCTATAGAATCCGGCATGACCAAGGAAGCTTCGGATTCCCTTAACGTTTGTGGGAGGTGGAAGTTGCTCAATCACTTCTATTTTTGCCCTGTCTACCTCGATTCCACGTTCCAACACCCGATGTCCTAAGACAATACCCTCTCGCACCATAAAATGGCACTTTTCCCAGTTCAAAATGAGGTGCTTCTCTCTACACCTCTGGAGGACCTTGTCCAGATTTTTCAGACACTCGGTGAAGGTCCTTCCATAAACTGAGAAATCGTCCATGAACACTTCCATAATCTCCTCAATCATGTCAGAGAAGATGGACATCATGCAACGTTGGAAAGAGGCAGGTGCGTTACACAACCCAAAGGACATACGCCGATAGGCATACGTCCCATAAGGGCATGTGAACGTGGTTTTACTCTGGTCTTCAGGATGGATTGGGATTTGGTGATATCCAGAGTAACCATCAAGGAAACAGAAGAAGGAGTGTTTGGCTAACCGTTCAAGCATCTCGTCTATAAACGGAAGAGGGAAATGGTCTTTCTTGGTGGCTTTGTTGAGTTTACGATAATCTATGCACATACGCCACCCGGTAACAGTGCGCTAAGGAATGAGCTCATTCTTGTCATTGCACACTACCGTCATTCTTCCCTTCTTTGGAACGACTTGGACGGGACTAACCCACTCGCTATTGGGAACTGGGTAGATGATCCCAACATGAAGGAGCTTGAGAACTTCCTTTTTCACGACCTCTCTCATGGCATTGTTCAGCCGTCTTTGAGGTTCCCGAGACGGCATTGCTTCAGAATCGATCGGGATGCGATGAGTACAGAGATTTGGGCTAATCCCTTTCAGGTCTTGGAGAGAATATCCTAAGACCGATCGATTCTTCTCCAGGACAGTGATGAGTTGTTGGGTTTCTAGTTCGGAGAGCTTATCACTGATGATCACTGGAGTTTGCTTATCTCCAAAGAGGAAAGCATACCTAAGTCCAGGTGGAAGTGGTTTGAGCTCGATTGGGGATGCTTTTGGAGTTTCGTTTGTGTCAAGCTCAATCGGAGGATGTGTTTCCTCTTCTTCCGAGAAAAACAGGAGATCTTCTTCTGGAATAGGCTGCTCTAGGTCTAATAGGTGAGCTGACCTAACTTCCTCTAATGGGTCAGGATCGGGGTCTCCCTCTAATGGGGTGTTCAAGGATTGAGAATAGGAGACAGGGATGAGTTCTTTGCCGATCCTGAGCTCTACTAGCTGATTTGTTGGTGCCTTTTCCAATATCTTCTGGATTGGTCTACCTATGATGATGGGATGTGTGGTGTCGCTGGGTAGGTCAAAGATATGGAAATCCATGAAGAGTTCAGGGTCGTTAATCTTAACGGGCGTGACCCGCAAGATCCCCAAACAATCCAGGATTCTTCCTGATGTGAATTTTAGTCATTTTTGAGAAAATGACCAAGGTACACCAGGGACTTGGTCGTGCACCAACGAGCTAGAGATTATGTTGATCCCGAGGCTCGGGTCATACCTAATTTCTTTGTCTTTGCCCAGGACCTCACAGTATATCCTTTGAATCTTTTTGGGCATCTTGACGACCTCGGTTGAGGCTTCGGTCTCTTCTAGCCACTCCCGACTCATGATAGCAGAGAGACGTCCAAGGTATTCTCTCTGGTATTCGAGTTCTTCCTTGTCGGGGGCTTGATCTATGGGCTCTACATGGTGTTCTCGAGGGAAACTCGTTACACTCCCGATGTCATCAAATAGATCATCGTCAAAATCATAGGGAGTGGTGTAGAGTGAATCATAGTAGTCTGGGCTAGGATATGGTTGTGGTTCGAAATGAGCTTCAGGTTCTGATGGACTGGACGAGCTAATGGATTTGGATTGGACTGGTATTGGCTTTTTAGGTTCAGGTTCAGGCTGCTTCTCTTCTTCATCGGGGAGTTCATCATAGATTCCAGTGTAGGGGGTGTTGTCTAGGATACGGTCCAGGACTACCCTCGCTTCACTAGGGACCAAATGAAAGAACGACCCTCCAGAAGCAGAGTCCAAGAAAGTGGTGGCTACGGGACAGAGGCCAAGGCTGAAGTGAAGTAAAACAACAGGTTCTGGTAGGCTTAGGTCCGGTCCTGAGGCCAGTATTTGCTTGAAACGAGCCCAGACAGCTCCTAACGATTCTCCCTTTAATTGCTTAAAGTTAATGATTTCCGCTCGGAGACTGGCTACCTTGGAGACTGGGAAGAAGTTTAGGCAGAATTTTAACTTGAGAATTTCCCAACTCCCGTCCATAGTACTGACAGCCAGAGAGTACCATTTCTTTGCTCCTCCCGCTAGTGAAAACGGGAATAGCTTCCATTTGAGTGTCTCTTGTGTCATGCCCGCAATGGTCAGGCATGAGCAGAGATGCTCAAACTCGCGCAAATGCGCGTATGGACTCTCGACCTTCGTTCCTGAGAACGATTGCTCACGAACCATGGCTATGAAGCCGGGACGTAGCTCATAGCCGGGTGTGGATATGGAATGTGATGATGGTGGTGGCTCCAAACAATCGCCCGTTGGAGCCGAGTGTTGGCGTAAGGTGAGGGTGGAATTCATATGGTGGATGGTGGTGGGATACACGGACAACTTGGGTTCGGAATCAAAACAGCTACCGTTTCCCGGCAATGGCGCCAGAAAGCTTGTTGGCACTCCTTACGGCCTACAGATAAATCTGCAAGCGGACGGATACCGATGTAGCTCTCACCCGGGAGTATTCCAAGGTATCGATTTCCATGGAGAACGAGAAGTGTACTAATCCTAAACTAAGTTGTCCTAGGTAGATGGTGTGGATGAAATGGAATGGATGAGATGGATGACGACAACAAGGAGAGAAGAGAAGAGGTAAGAGGGTAGAGAGGGTATGGGTCTGATAAAGGTATTCTACCGATTGATTGAGCAGATCAGAGGATACAGATAGATACTTGCTTCGGGACTACAGAGCCTCCGACACACAGAAAGGGGTGAGAAGGGGTGCCGGTTACCCTGAACCTTGGGTCCTAAGACACCGGAACCAACATGATGGGCTACGAAGACCGAAAGGGCTATCACCACCTTACGGCTACCACCTCCGTTGCGACGGGCAGAAACTAAGTTAGCCTCAAGTATAGGCTCCACGCCTACACTGGTTGACTAATACTTATCTACTGCAGACAGATAAGCACTTAAGCTAAGCAGCTAGTATACAATTATACTACACAACTAAGCATTGAACGAAGAACCAGCAAGCATATAAAAGTAAGAACTGAATGCTCAATTAATCAGAGAGAGATACAAGAGTTACCAGACAAGACCCAGATGTTACTCGAAGTGAAGTCGCATCCGTAGAGGTACAGCGGGAAGAGGGGCCGACAATTCAGCTCCTCTCCGGGACGCTCACCTCTCCTCTCCCCCTATCTCTACTGATACAAGTGGAGAACTAACAGTGCTTCGCCTGCACTCTACTCTTGTGTTGTGTGTCTTGTGCAGGTGAAACCGGCCTCTATTTATAATGGCCAGGGTCGGTGGAGAAGTGGAGCAGCGGCCAAGCAACTGGAGGTCGGTGCCGAGCCGTTCGGGCGAAAATCCCGGTTCGGCCGAACTCCTCGGTTCGGCCGAACCGAGGGATGCACCGCCTCAGCAGCCAAAGGCCAGGATTGCACCCTGGAGGCAGTTCCCTGGTTCGGCCGAACCCACGTGTTCGCCCGAACTGGGCTCGACCCAGTGCTGCACCGCCTTGAGCTTGCACACATGCTGGGCCAGCTCCTGGGGTCGGTTGGCAGGTCGGTTCACGCCCTGGGCTGGGCCGGAGGCCTTCTGGTTGACTTCGGGGTCTTTGTCAGGTTGAGTTTGGGCCCAGTGTGATGTGGTGGAAGCACGGGATGAGTTGGCGCTGACGTGGACGACTCCCGGTGGCTTGCACGGCTAAGGGGGGTAACCGGCCGAATCGTGTCGTTCGGCCGAATCGGTCATTTCCGACCCCTATAGCACACATTTCTCGTTGTTGTACCTGCACAAGCGACACTCACCAAAACTCGTGGAACTCCATTAGAAATAAAACCTAAGTACATGGAATGTTGCATAGACTCTCATTTATTCCCGAGTATTGGTGGTCGAATTTGGGTTGTAACGACCGCCAACAGGCACACGCGATCGAACCTATCCTCGAACGCGGAGTTCGAGGGCACCCCTCATGTTGTATTCAAGGCCAGATGGAGGCAGCTAGTCGATGGATCCCATCGAGGGAGAGAAACGAGCCCTCGACCCGTATCGAATGGGGTCGAGCCCTACAAGTGCTCTTATGTGACATGTCTCCGGACCACGAGCCGGCCTCTATCGAACGAGGCACAGACGTCCACTTGAATCACCCGCTAACACCTCGCAGAAGCATCCATGACTCACAGCCCACTCGAGGGAAGCATGAATTGCATCACCCCTCCTCCCCACGAATGGGGCGACGAGGGTCGTAACTCGAAGTCGAGAATTGCCCCTGATCGACCTTGCTAGGGCCAGGGCTCGGGGGCTCCTCGCGCCACACGATCGAATTCCTTGATGTCAAAATATGCTCTAGCTCACGAGGGCGACAAACACTTGTAGCCCTTGCAGCAGTATATCCACTCCTCCAAGGCCTCGGTGGCTACAGCCACGGGTGCGCTAGCGCGCACCCAGTGGAATTCTTAAAGGAAATCCTGATCAGAAGCACCCACGACGCAAGCCTTTGCCGGATTAAACCTTACTCCGACAAAGGCTCGGGGGCTACTGTGGGGGGCGATCATTAGGGGGTACCCAAACCTATGGGATAATCACCCTTGTCAAAACGCAAACTATTACCAAACTCATACACATATCAGGAAAGAGCAAAACAAGCAAGACCCACGGCCCAACAAGAGTCAATGGCCCAGTCGATGCACCTCGGCGGAGGCCTCGACGCGCGCCTCATTCTCCGCCTCGCTCGAGGGAAGCGATCCCTCGAGTGAATCGCAAAACTCCATTTCAATCGAGGCTTGAGGGTCGAGCCTCGAGCAACCCACGAAATGGGAAAAGCTCTGCCTCGGTCAAGACCTCTACCCCGACAAACAATTAATGCCGCTTAACGCCGCCGTGCATCCAAAGTCAAAAGGCAAATGTCTCGACACGCCGCTCTGACAGGCACGATCCCCATTGCATCTGCCAACTCCGTCACTATGCTGCTAACCGAGGCTCTATGCGGACATGTTGACACTGTGCGAACAGGGCGCGTCACTCCAAGCTCCAGTACCACCAACTCTTGTGTCCCGAGGCCCTCGATCGGGCAGGAGAGACCCTCGAGCGGGTAATAGGATAAGGAGGAAGGACGACGGAGGCATGGCGGGCCATCCCGAGTACTATACAACCATCCCCGGCGCTATGCGGACATGCTGCCACTGTATGAACAGGGCAGGGTCATTCCTACTCCCTGTGCTGCCAACTCCCACAGTAACTTTCCACGGAAAGGGCTGTGCACAGGCATGGGGAACCCTCGAATTGGCGTACAAATGAGTCATAGGACACACTGGTCAGCTCCGACTCTCGAAGCCACTCCGTGGCGTCACCACCAGCACAGGAACCCTCCATAGGGACGACAACGCCGCACGAAAGTGGCCAACGACGCAAGAACAAGGAACCACGCCCGGCGCCACGCCTACAACTATGCTATAACTGTGCGTGCACATTTATACACGCCTGTAACCCCTCCTCCTTGATCTTTAAAAGGAGAGGCGGACGCTCATGCAAAAAGAAGGCGAGCAATCGAACAAGAGACGACCAACGCACTCCACACTCCAACGATATTGGCACTCTGCCTCAATCATCATCATCATCATCATCATCTGGGACTTGGAGGCTTTGCCTCTTCTCCCAACCTGCTTGTATGCCCTACTACCCGCAGTCCGGTGCAGCATAATACATTGCACACACCTTCCTTGCTGGACGTACGGTCTTTGCATTACCTTCTGCACCAACCATCAGAGGTGGGAACACATCGCATATTGGTTGGTGTCATGGCCACGATTTCCAAACACCGACAATTTGCTAGAAGCTAAGCAGTATCTTGATAGTTTTTTTCTAGGAATCTTGATACTTATTTCTAGTTGATATATAAACTTGCAGAACCAAGAAAAAGCAAACTAGAAGAATATATATGTCACACCCAGTTTTAGGAATAAAACCAGATGCATCTCATATGTGCGCCAGGATCAAGTTTACACATATATGGTAGACGTCACAAGTGAATATCCAAAAACCATACATACGAAAGAGTATTAAAGTGTATTTATTACAATCTCAGAGTTGACACAAATGTCATAGAAGAAGACTTAAATAAACATTTAACTAAACGAAACAAAATAACTCCATCTCCACAGGCAGTTGACTGGAGGACTCGCCTAGAACTCCTCAAAATCAGTAGTAAAGTCCTCAAAATTCTCCCAATCTGAGCAGTAGTCCGAGTGTGGTCGATGCAATAAATAAACAAGCGTGAGCACATGTCGTACTCAGCAAAGTATGGAAATAAATGACATGCTAGTCTTTATAAAGTGGAAGGCTGAAAGGATAGCTGTATTAAGCACTTTTAGTTGGTCAAATTTTATTAAGCATCAATTTACTAGCAGATATAAGTATATACCAACCACAATTAAATAAATGGCATAAACCCATCAAATGTCAGGTAACCACAAATTAGATGATATTTAGATAGATTAATCATGTGAGAGTCCAGGCTGCTCATGACCGTGAGCATGGCTGTTATAACAGTTTTACACTCTGCAGAGGTTGTACACATTCACCATAAGCCGCGATCCCCATTGCCCGAAAGCATGTACCCTTCCCACACCACGTGGACCAAATACTGGGTTTTGCTATGAGACCTTTACAAAGATACTCTAATAGGTGATAGCTCGCTAAGGTTTCCGGTTCATGAGCAAAGCATAACCCTCCCTAGTGAGTCGCGTATCTTAGCAAAGCCTACCGCTTAAGAGGACCGGGTTATACCTCATCAACCGCCGCACCTCTTGCCCCTTTCGGGTAAAACTATCCCAAACTAGAATACCTAATTAGTCAGTCAAAGCCAGAGCCACATAGCTCTTATAGTTACACTATTTTCCTGGGTGGTCACTCTATGTTCAAATTAATTGGGGTGATCTTGTCCATTAATTAATTAAAAGATAGTAATGGAACAAAGAGTAAGGGTTTCATTAAACCATTCCCAGTTGAGCAAACTAAGCATCATCTACCAATCAAAATTAGTTATATAACCCAGCTGCAAGGTATGGTAAAAGGGACTAGGAAAATCCTTAATGGGACCCAATAATATTAATGCAAGTGATAAATAAATCATGTAATTAAAATGCATGTCATTTAGGTATAAACGTGCATGATCAAGGAATACTTGCCTTCTTCCCAACCCTGCTGCTTCTCAAACTCTTCAATAGCTGGTTCCTCAAACACTTCCTCGAACGACGTGTTTCCTATACGCATCACACATACACATACAAGAAAACAATACAATAAATAAGAAACAGTACACCAAACAATTCAAAAAGAAGTAAACAACAGCACAAAACTATACTACGCATTACCACGAACACGTGAGCGCGAGAATCGTTAAAATCGGAGTTAAAACGTAAAAGATATGGCTTTTCTAAGGTTCAGGGACTTGCTGGTGATGTTTTTAAACTTCCATGGGATTAACTGCGAGAAACCGAGGGCTAAAACATAATTTTGTATAAAAACTCGAGGGTTTACATGCAAAAAGTTAAAGCTTGGGCTTCGGGTGCAATTTTAAATTTGCAGGGGCTAAACCGAAAGAAAAAGGACCTAAACCGAATTATTTTTGAACTGTGCTAGGACAACGGGTTGATTTCGAAACCTTGGAGGGCTTCTTTGCAAACCGTCCTGGTTGACCGATAAGTCGCCTGTTTGACTCGGGGCGGAGCTCTCATGGACCGCTGGATCACGATCCAATGGCCGAGATTGGATCGGGCAGGAGACGACCGACGACGCCTGGACAGTGACGGCGCCGCCCGCGGGCGCGGCGGAGGGTCGCCGGCGTGAGCTCGAAATCAAGCTAGCGGGCACACAACTCAACGTGGACAGGACGAGAAGCACAGTGGGGGAAAGGCGAACTCACCCTGAGGTCCCTTGGTGGCAGAGGAGCTTCGACGGCGGCCGGCAACATGGATCGGTGGCGGCGGTACTATTGGAAGGACGACGGTCGATTAGCTCGGAAAAAGAGGATAAAACTCGAAACAGACGGCGGGGAAAGCTTCGGTGCTTCGAGGAGAACCTTTAGGGATGCTTCACGGAGGAAGAAAGGCGGCGCGACGGTGAAACTCCGTGCGGCGGCGGCGAGCTTGGAGAAGCGGCGGCGGCGGCGAGTTGTTGCGCTAGGGCTCGCGGCTGGAGCGCACGAGAGAGAGCGGAGAGGCAGGGGCGACTAGGTGGCGGTGCGTGCGGATTTAAAGGGCTACGGCGCCTAGGCGTGTGCGCCTGAGTCGGAGGAGCGGCGCGCTCGAGCCTAGGTCGGACTTGAGTATGACTCGGTGAGGACGAAGCTGACGCGTGGGCCCCGCGCGTCAGTGGGAGATAGATAGGGCGCTGCGTTGGGCCGCAAGGGAAAGCAAAGGAGGAGATGGGCCGGGAAAAGAGGAACGGCCCAAAACAACAGGCCGGCGGCCAGAGAGAAGAAGTAGAGGGGGCAAACTCGGGCTGGCCAAGAGTTGGAGCATCAAAAGTAAACTCGACAGGAACAACTTTTCTATGGCTCAAATAAATTCAAATTAAATTTGAAAATTCCAACTTACTTTAATAGCAAGCAAATGAGAAATGCAACAACATGAATGCATCAACAACTTATTTTTGACTAAAATTATTTAATATGATATTTAAATTCAATTAATTCACAAGAATTCCAATTAATTCTTAAAAAAATTATTTGGACCTTAATAAATCCTAGAAAATTTTAGAAGGTCGCTAAAATTTAATTGTAATGAATTTTAGGGTGTTACAAACCTACCCCCCTTAAAGAGAATCCCGTCCTCGAGATTCAGATGGATTAGAGAAAATCTATGGAAATTCTGCCATCAACTCATCCTCTCTTTCCCAAGTTGCCTCGCTTCCATTGAACTTTACACATCTTAATCACTTTACTCCTTGTAACTCTCTCAGCAGTTTCCAAAATCTTGAACATTCAACTCATCCAAAGGTAATTCTTCCTTAGGCACTCAAAGATACTTCTTCAAATGAGAGATATGGAAAACATCATGAACATCCAACAATCTGGATGGCAGTTCCAATTGGTAAGCAACCTCACCTTTCCTATCAACAATCTTGAAAGGTCCAATAAACGAGGAGATAGTTTGCCTTTTACCTTAATCCTTCTCAAACCTCGAATAGGAGAAATTTTCAAATACACATAATCGCCTACCTCAAAGGTTAATTCCCTTCTTCTTGTGTCTGCATAACTCTTTTGCCTAGACTGAGTTGTTCTCAAGTTCTCTCTAATGATCTGAACTTGTCTCTCAGCTTCCTGCAAAATCTCTAGCCCAAACACTTGACTTTCACCTGTTTCACTCAAATACAAGGGTGTTCTGCATTTTCTACCATAAAGGGCTTCGAAAGGAGCCATTTTCAGACTTGCCTGATAACTGTTGTTATATGAGAACTTTGCATACGGAAGACTATTATCCCAACTGCCTCCATGCTTCAAGGCACAAGCTCTCAACATATCCACCAAAATCTGGTTAGTCCTCTCTGTGTGACCATCTGTCTGCGGATGATAAGCAGAACTAAAATTTAACTTTGTATCCATGGACTCATGTAACTTTTGCCAGAATCTAGATGTAAATTGAGTACCTCTATCAGAAACTATCTTCTTAGGCACACCATGCAGACAAACAATTCTGGACATATATAACTCTGCAAGCCTGGCACTAGAATGAGTTGTCTTCACTAGAATAAAATGAGCCATCTTGGTTAATCGATCCACCACGACCCATATAGAGTCATACCCAACACTAGTACGAGGTAAACCAACTATAAAGTCCATACTAATCTCTTCCCACTTCCACTCAGGTACCTTGAGGGGTTGAAGCAAATTTGCCGGTCTCTGGTGTTCAGCCTTAACCCTCTGACAGACATGACACAATGCCACATGACCAGCCACATCCCTTTTTAATCCATACCACCAATACCTTTCCTTCAGATCCTGGTACATATTGGTGCTTCCAGGATAAATTGAATATGCACAATCATGAGCCTCTCTCAATATTTTCTCCCTAAGAGACTCGATATCATCTACACATATCCGTTTTTTGAACCAGATTGTACCTTGATCATCTTCGGTGAAATCTGGAGCTTTTCCTGCTAGCATAGTTTCCTTGATTTCCTTTATCTTCTCATCTAAAAGTTGACCCTTTCGAATCTCCTGCTCAAGTGTAGACTCAACCTCCATTGTCACACTTTCTGCCTAATTAAGAAATCCAAAGTTTAGCATTTCCATCTCGGCACACAACTCTTCTGGCAACTGACGACCAATCACTAGATTAGCTTGCGACTTCCTGCTCAACGCATCTGCAACCACATTTGCCTTGCCTGGATGATAGTTGATTCCCAGATCATAATCCTTGATCAATTCTAACCATCTTCTCTGCCTCAAATTCAGATCCTTCTGTGTGAATATGTACTTCAGACTTTTGTGATCATTATACAACTCACATCTATTACCCAAGATATAGTGTCTCCAGATCTTCAAGGCATGAACAACAGCTGCTAGTTCCAAGTCATGAGTAGGGTAATTTAGCTCATGTTTTCTCAACTACCTTGATGCATAAGCTATAACTCTGCCTTCCTCCATAAGAACACAACCAAGTCCTTTTCTAGAAGCATCATAATATATGTCAAAATTCTTGTGAATATCTGGCATAGCAAGCACTAGGGCTATAGTCAACTTCCTTCTCAATTCCTCAAAGCTAGCCTGACAAGCTCCTGACCAAACAAATTCCTTGCCTTTCTCTAATAGTGAAGTAAGAGGTTTCACTATTTTAGAAAAGCCTTCGATGAATCTCCTGTAATATCCAGCCAATCCCAGAAAGTTTCTGATCTCAGACACAGAAGTCGGAGATTCCCAATCCAACACATCCTTGATTTTGCTAGGATCCACTACAATACCTCCATCAGTAACCACATGGCCAAGAAAGGATACTTGATTCAACCAAAATTCACATTTACTAAACTTGGCATACAAATGGTTCTCCCTGTGAGTCTGCAATACCAACCTCAAGTGTTCCTCATGTTCCTCCTCATTCTTAGTGTAAATCAGGATATCATCAATGAATACCACCATAACTTTATCCAAAAACTCCATAAACACCTTATTCATCAGATACATAAAGTAGGTAGGTGCATTTGTCAATCCAAAAGACATCACTGTATATACATATAGTCCATACCTGGTGGTAAATGTTGTTTTAGTAATATCTGAGCGCCTGATCCTCAACTGATGGTAGCCAGATCGCAAATCAATATTGGAGAAAACCTTAGCTCCTCGCAACTGATCAAATAAATCCTCAATTCCGGGCAAAGGATACTTGTTCTTGATTGTTACCTCATTTATAGAACGATAATCCACACACATCCTCTGAGTGCCATCCTTCTTACCAACAAAAATAGCAGGTGCTCCCCAAGGTGAAGAACTAGGACGAATATAAGCATTATCCAATAATTGTTTAAGTTGTTTCTTAAGTTCTTCTAGTTCATTAACAACCATTCTATAGGGTCTTTTAGAAATAGGAGCAATACCAGGTAAAAGCTCAATAAGAAACTCAATGTCTCAGTCGGGTGGCATACCTAGCAAATCATCTGGGAAGACATCTGGAAAGTCACAAACCACTCTGATGTCCTCAAGTGGTGCTCCCTTCAGCTGATTAACCGTACCATCTGCTGCTGCGAGTACTATAGCAACAAATTCAACCTTTTCTCTTTGAGGGCTTGTTAACAACACTAATCTCTTGGCACACTGAATTATCCCATCGAATGCAGCCAACCACCCCATTGCAAGTATGACATCAATCCCCTCAGATTTCAGGACTATCAAATCAGCAGGAAAATTTACCCCCTACTATTTTCAAATTAACACGACGGCAGATAAAAGTGGCTTTCAGGATTCCTCCAGGGGAGCTGACTATCATATCACGCTTCACGTGGTGCATGGGTATGTTATGGCTAGCTACATACTGAGCATTAATAAAAGGATGGGATGCTCCAGAATCAAATAAAACAGATGCGGGGGCTGAGTTGACAAGGAACATACCAAGTACCACGTCCTAAGCCTCCTGAGCGGTCTCTGGGGCAACGTGGTTCACCCTACCACGTATCTGGTTCTGCTGGCCTCTATTGCTTTGGGGCGTCTGGTTCCCATTCCTGTTATGCTGCTGAGGAGGATTCTGCCTAGGTGCATTGCTATCCTAGCACTGTGGAGTCTGAGCATTCCTCTTAGGACAGTTGTTGGCAAATTGACCCGGATCTCTACATATGTAGCAAGCATGAGGGGAAGTAGCACTGCCCAGTGCATGGGTCTTCACTGGAGTCTGAGCTGGGGTGGTCTAGTGGTTCTACTAAAAAACTGGGCACTAGGGTGGAGGTGCTGATCGCTGACCCTAACTCTGCACAAAATTACCTCCTTGCCCACCGAAGCGAACGGGCACGCCCTGCTGAGGTTGCTGGAAACGAGGGCAGGTGTTATTGCTTGACTGTCCTGAGGCTAGGAACTTCCTCTTCTATTCCCCCAACTCACGACGCTTATGCCAATAGCCTTGTCCGCCAACTTCTATAATGATGGGAAGGTGTGAGCCATGAGTTGATACTGGAGCGGTGAGATCAATCCCTCCAAGAACAACTCCTGCTTCTGCTCATCCTCCTTCACCTCATCTGGGGCGTAGTGAGACAACTGAATGAACTTGTCCCTATACTCGTTGACTGACATCCCCCTTGCTTGAGAGAGAGGAACTCCTTCTTCTTTAGCTTCATGACACCCGCAGGGATATGATGACTCCTGAAGTTGTCCTTGAATTACTGCCAGGTGGTAGCATTAGGGGTGGCATGAGCAGCATGGTAAGCATCCCACCAATCTAAAGCTAATCCCTCCAAGTGGCCTGAAGCATACAAGACCTTCTCCCTGTCATTACACTGAGCCATATCCAGCTTCTTCTCAGCGGCCTTCAACCAATCATCAGCGTCAAGAGGATCTGAAGAATGGGAGTAGGTAGGGGGCTTGGGGTCATGAACTCCCGATGCTTGTCCCTTGGCTGATTATTGTTGTTGTTATTGTTGTTGTTGTTCAGCTGAGCTAGAATGCTTGCCATAGCAGTAGCCAAGTTCTGGAGGATCTAGGTCTGGTTGGCGAGGATCTGGTCCATTGCGGCGGGTGGTGCTTGATTCGGCGGGGGATTGGGATTGGGGTTGGCACGTCCCTGACGAATCACGGCTGGTCGATCCACTCCACTCCCAGACCTGGTGTTCACCATCTGATGGTAAGAAATATGAGATTCAGACCATTGTAGATAAAAACATACGGAGAAAGATTCAACAAAGATAAGAATTTCTGATTTCAGAGGCAGATTCAGTTCACCACAATTAAATAGGCATAACTCTTATTCTGAATATCCAAAAGTAATGACCTTTTGTCAGACCGTAGGTTACCAAATTCTGAAACTACCCAACTTGAATCAACTCAATCGGACTTCTGTAACTTGAGATATTAAATAATTAAGACAACCATATCAGGACTCGAGACAGACTCTGAACACTCCTATGAAACACCTGTATCTCCTTGTCATAATGTCCAAAAATCACAACAAATTTCTAGAACATAGCTTATCCAGTCCTTAATCCAACCCAACTGGTTTCATGTCAATCGGAATTTTGTAGCTTTAGAATTAAATCAAAGAGTACCAGGATATCGATTAGCGATGAGAACAGATTTGAGCATGATATGATTTATATGAGAGATAAAATAAAATAGATAATGAAATAAGTAAATAATGAAAACAGGGACCGAGATATAACCCAAACTAGCTAAATCTATTGATTTAATAATACTTAATTCTGGTCATCACTCCACAAATTAAGTGCAGTCATTACAAAGAACCAAATCACACACTTGGCACAAAAGCAAGCATCTCTAACACACTTAAAACAAGACTCGCCACACACTACGCACGAGTCTCAACGATTCTAAATGTACCAAGCTGATAAATGGAAGGACATCCTAACCTATTGGGTATAGGTGGTGCAACTAGGTGATCCATAACGGATTCAAAAGTAGGGTGGGGAGTGAGCCGCTCGATCTTCATCGATTTCATCTAAAGGTGGGGGTGCTTCTCCCCTGAGTTTAGCTCAAAACCTCTTGTTCTTCCTTCGTTCAGCAGTAAGTTCTTCATGCACCCTCTGTAGCTCTCTTGCAGTGCGATCCGTGTGCGAGTTTAGCATCTCAGTGAAGGCCACTTGGCTGATAAGCGTGGAACTCAGCACTCCGGGGACTTGTGGCACCACGCCCTCTAGAGTGCCCGGCTGTCTTTTAGGAAGATATGCCCAAGAGGTGTGATGCACTATCGCAACCTCCTCATGGCAAAGCACGGAGAGTGCCTGTCTAGCTGCATCCTTGATTCCAACTTCGAAAGTTGCTCTAGTGTCGATGAAATGGTGCACTACAATCTCCTTGGTTCCTCCATTTTCATAATCAGCCTCACGGATGTGCACTGACAAGTCCCACTCCTCTGGGTACTCCGGATGGGTTCTTCTTCTTCCACGGTAATCTATCTCCACATTGTAGTGAAGATAAGCGAACATTGTCCGAAGTAGCATCAGAAGGTGAGCATGACCTTCAGTGCGGTAGTGAACCGTCGCAGTCCACCTAGCTGGTGGTGGAGGGGGTCCAACACTTCCCTCTGCTGATGCTACTGAAGCGTGCTCCTCCTGGTTCACTTCCTGCTCCACCTCTTCAGCATCTTCCTCTTCGTGCACTGATGGGGTGGAAGAGGGGAAGGGGTTCTAGCCAATCTACGAGCACCTTGTCTAGTCAAAACCATCTATGGGTTAGAAAGAAAGAGGGGGTTAGAACAAATCTATAGACATCAAGACAAGGTAAGGTAATAAATAAAATGGGATGGAAATAAAATAAAATGCAAGGAGGAGAGAAATTATCAAAGAGCAGGAATATAGTAAAATGAGAGCAAGGGTAATTAAAACAAAACTGATTAAGCAAATTAATCCTTAAAGAATGACCATTGCTATCTTGGTTTGCATCCCAAAGTCAACACAGCTCTGGTACCACTTCTGTCACACCCGGTTTTAGGAATAAAACCAGATGCATCTCATATGTGCGCCAGGATCAAGTTTACACACATATGGTAGACGTCACAAGTGAATATCCAAAAACCATGCATACGAAAGAGTATTGAAGTGTATTTATTACAATCTCAGAGTTGACACAAATGTCATAGAGGAAGACTTAAATAAACATTTAACTAAACAAAACGAAATAACTCCATCTCCACAGGCAGTTGACTGGAGGACTCGCCAAAAATCCTCAAAATCAGTAGTAAAGTCCTCAAAATTCTCCCAATTTGAGTAGCAGTCCGAGTGTGGTCGATGCAATAAGCGTGAGCACATGTCGTACTCAGCAAAGTATGGAAATAAATGACATTCTAGGCTTTATAAAGTGGAAGGCTGAAAGGATAGCTGCATTAAGCACTTTTAGTTGGTCAAATTTTATTAAGCATCTATTTACTAGCATATATAAGTATATACCAACCACAATTAAATAAATGGCATAAACCCTTCAAATTTCAGGTAACCACAATTTAGATCATATTCAGATAGATTAATCATGTAAGGGTCCAGGCCGCTCATGACCGTGAGCATGGCTGTTATAACAGTTTTACACTCTACATAGGTTGTACACATTCACCATAAGCCACGATCCCTATTGTCCAAAAGCATGTACCCTTCCCACACCACGTGGACCGAATACCGGGTTTCGCTATGAGACCTTTACAAAGATACTCTAATAAGTGATAGCTCGCTAAGGTTTCTGGTTCATGAGCAAAGCATAACCCTCCCTAGTTAGTCGCGTATCTTAGCAAAGCCTACCGCTTAAGAGGACCGGGTTATACCTCATCAACCGCCGCACCTCTTGCCCCTTTCGGGTAAAACTATCCCAAACTAGAATACCTAATTAGTCAGTCAAAGCCAGAGCCACATAGCACTTATGGTTGCACTGTTTTCCTGGGCGGTCGCTCCATGTTCCAATTAAAAGGGGTGATCTTGTCCATTAATAAATTAAAAGATAGTAATGGAACATAGAGTAAGGGTTTCATTAAACAAATCCTAGTTGACCAAACTAAGCATCATCTACCAATAAAAATTAGTTATATAACCCAGCTGTAAGGTATGGTAAAAGAGACTAGGAAAATCCTTAATGGGACCCAATAATATTAATGCAAGCAATAAATAAATCATGTAATTAAAATGCATGTCATTTAGGTATAAACGGGCATGATCAAGGAATACTTGCCTTCTTCCCAACACTGCTGCTACTCAAACTCTTCAACAGGCTGTTCCTCAAACACTTCCTCAAACGACGTGTTTCCTATATGCATCACACATACACATACAAGAAAACAATACAATAAATAAGAAACAGTACACTAAACAATTCCAACAGAAGTAAACAATAGACCAAAACTATTCTACGTGTTACCACGAAGACGTGAGCACGAGAATCGTTAAAATCAGAGTTAAAACGTAAAAGATATGGCTTTTCTAAGGTTCAGGGACTTGCTAGCGATGTTTTTAAACATCCAGGGGCTTAACTCTGAGAAACTGAGGGCTAAAACATCATTCTGTATAAATACTTGAGGGTTTACATGCAAAAAGTTAAAGCTTGGGCTTCGAGTGCAATTTTAAAACTTGTAGGGGCTAAACCAAAAGAAAAAGGACCTAAACCGAATTAGTTTTGAACTGCGCTAGGACGGCAGGTTGATTTCCAAAACTTGGAGGGCTTCTTTGCAAAGTGTCCTGGTAGACCGGTAAGTCGCCTGTTTGACATGGGGCGGAGCTCTCGTGGATCGCTGGATCACGATCCAATGGCCGAGATTGGATCGGGCAGGAGACGACCGGCGACGCCTGGACAGTGGCGGCGCCGCCCGCGGGCGCGGCGGAGTTTCACCGGCGCGAGCTCGAAATCGAGCTAGCGGGCACCCAACTCAATTCGGTGGGGGAAAGGCAAACTCACCCTGAGGTCCCTTGGCGGCAGAGGAGATTTGACGGTGGCCGGCGACGGGGATCGGCGGCGGTGGCGCTGTGGGAAGGATGGCGGTCGATTAGCTCGGAAAAGAGGATAAAACTCGAAACGGACGGCGGGGAAAGCTTCGGTGCTTTGAGGAGAACCTCTAGGGGTGCTTCACGGAGGAGGAAAGGTGGCGCGGCAGCGAAACTCCGTGCAGCGGTGGCAAGCTTGGAGAAGGGGCGGCGGCGGCGGCGAGTTGTTGCGCTAGGGTTCGCGGCTGCAGCGCGCGAGAGAGAGCGGATAGGTTGGGGCGACTAGGTGGCGGTGCGTGCGGGATTAAAGGGCTACGGTGCCTAGGCGTGCACGCCCAAGTCGGAGGAGCGGCGTGCTCGAACCCGGGTCGGACTCGAGTCCGACTCGGTGAGGACGAAGCTGACGCTTGGGCCCCGCGCATCAGTGGGAGATGGATGGGGCGCTGCGTTGCGCCGCAAGGGAAAGCAAAGGAGGAGATGGGCCGAGAAAAAAGGAATGGCCCAAAACAGCAGGCTGACGGCCAGAGAGAAGAAGCAGAGGGGCAAACTGGGGCTGGCCAAGAGTTGGAGGGGCAAAAGTAAACTCGACAGGAACAACTTTTCTATGGCTCAAACAAATTCAAATTAAATTCGAATTTAAACCGAATTTAAATTCCAACTTAATTTAACAGCAAGTAAAAGACAAATGCAACAACATGAATGCATCAACAACTTATTTTTGACTAAAATTATTTAATATGATATTTAAATTCAATTAGTTCACAAGAATTCCAATTAATTCTCAGAAAATTTATTTGGACCTTAATAAATCCTAGAAAATTTCAGAAGGTTGCTCAAATTAAATTGTGATGAATTTTAGGGTGTTACAATATAGTGGATTAGAAAGAAAACTATTATAATAAATAACAATCCAACTCAAGTAGCCGTTGACTTCAAAGAAGCTTTTGTAACAAATAGAAGATGATAAACCAATGACTAGTCATCATGCTGAGCTATGCTTGCACAGACACGCTCACCAGCAGCTCTTTCATCTTCATGCATGTGTGATTGTCTTCTCACTTGTTCATCACCAAGGTCACTGTTCTCTTCCATGCTCATATTCTCAAAAATCACAAATAACTCATCATTCTGTGTAGGCTTGCTAATGAAGTTATGAATTATGCAACAAGCCATAACTATTTTTACTTGAGTCTCATATGGATAGGGAATTCCTCCTTTAACTTTTCAAATCGGAAAATGGGCTTTCAAAACCCCAAATGTGCGTTCTACCGCATTCAATGATTGAATAAATCTTTTTCACCTTCGTAGTGCCGATTATTTCCATTACCTATATGATAGCGATCGCCATGATAAGGGGCGACAAATTTTGGTGTATTTGCATAGCCTGAATCAACTAGATAGTATTTACCTACAAAATAAAGGAGAAAATTGCAAACATGGGACTCCAATCATGTGGGCACTATTATAGTTCACATAGCTTTTCTGTTACCTTTTGGTACAACAAAACCTCCTCTAGTAACAGCCCACCTAAGAACAACTTGATCTGATGCGGAACCTTCCCACCCAGCAGCTACATATGTAAATGTCATGTCAAATGACACTACTGCCATAACATTTTGAGATGGAAAACCATGCCTATTTATGTATGGTGTTTGCTCTTCAAACTTGATTTTGGTCTCAATGTGTGTGCCATCAATTGCTCCAACACGGTTCTTAATAGGATGGCCATTGATATAATTAGTAAGAAAATAATATTTGTGCACTAAAATAATAATGGACAAGACCGTTACAAATGACCAAGCTCGAGAGACACAAGTTTTACCTTTAAATATGGGTAGCACCTTAGATCGGCTCTAATTTTGTGAGGCACTTCATTAGGTGGATCTGTTAAGTAAATATCACGGAAACCAATTATTGCATCTAAAACATTGTTAAAGTGTCGACTAATTGTTTCTCCCGAATGTTGATATAAATCGTGGATGACACTATTCCTAACACTGTGACCAATAGTATACAAGAACATCAATAGTTGTTCATCCAGTGTCATTCTCAATGTATCATGAAGTGACTTTCTCTCACAAAGTTAAATCCTTAATGAGTAGAAAGTGTGTTTGTCAACACGTAGTTGATCAAAAAATATGTCTGGATGCCCTTCAAGTAGTTGCCATGTGAGATCAGCACCACTTAATTCTGAAGTGTTACGACTACTTTTGAAAAGTCTAGTAAAGAAGACATCACAAAATAATGACACAGCAGCAATATTGTTGCTCCATGTCAGAAATATCATATTCTGACACTTCTGATAAGTTCATGGAACCCTGCATAATGTATAATAGTCAATGTCTTAGAAAACAAAAAAGAACACTTGACATGAACATAACGAACTGATTATGAAATGTGAAGAGATCAATCATTTGCAAACCAAAATTAACACAAACCGTTCCAATACAAACTCAAAATAAAATGCTTATAGTCTGCATTAATAAACCAAATGTAATCTAAAAATCATAAACAAAGTTTCTAATTCATAAACCAAATTAAGTCTATGTCTTAGCCGGCTCTTCGATCCTATTCAATACTTACAGTGAACTATCACTGGGGCATTTATGGGGTTGCTTGCACTTTCTAGGGGAGTGAGTAGCACTTGACTAGTATAGACGTGGTGCCTAGACTTGAAGGTGATCTAAGAGTAGACCCGATTCAATGTAGCTGCTAGGTGGTGACAGCCCTAGCGGCCTTTGTAATCCACCAAGTTAGTCTTGGCATCATAGGATCCTAGGGGAGGTTGTGCGGTTCCCCTTCTCATCCCTTTCCGATAACTGTCGGCGCCCTATCCCGACGTTAAGGCAATAGAGTTAAGCTTGATCTCTAAGCACTATTTCCCGGCTGCTGTATCTCTTTACCCGAGTGACCCAAATAGATAAAGTACCTAAGAATCTTATCTAGTCTCGTTGTTCTCTCAACTAGCTAGTCTTTTCTATTTTCCTTATCTGAGTTATCCTTGTGCTGTGTGTCACGGTCTTTCACTCTTATCATTACCGTTATCCCCCATCTTGATGGTAGTGTATTATTTTGTGATATCTTTGAATACTTGTTTACTAGTACTCTTGCCATAAGCTTTCCTGTGGAAAATATAAATTATGATACCTTGGATTACACCCAGGTGAAATGCTACATTGCTAATTCTGTGCACTTGCAGAATATTTATTTATTTTACCGAGCCATAAGAAATACCACCAAAACACTCCTTGCACCGTTATCGGGACCACAATCCTGATAGTAGGTCGTAAGGAGTGCCGAGAAGCATTTCTGGTGCCATTGCCGGGGAAGCAATTGGCTAGATACTTTTAAACATTTATATCGAGTTATCATTGTTGAGTATACCGCTACTCAAGCGGGTTTATCCTTGCTATGTATTTTGTTGGTTGAGTGAAGCAGAGCAGTGCATGCGTATACGACACCGAGAGTCGTCCACATAAATGATGACCAAGCAATGACAACACATGACATGTGGGCGACCGCCACCTCATCCTGGACCAATGCCACATCACCTCTGGGCCCAACCCACAGGAAGACCATAAAGAGAAGGCAGCCAGATCAACCCAGGACCAGTGGCGGTGCTAGGGAGGCCGGCCACGGGCCAGGCCCAGTTCAGCTGAACTCCAGCCTTGGGCCGAACCACCCCCAGCACCAGAAACCGACGAAAGGGCAAGATCCAGGCCGTAGGAGCTTTGGTCGGTGCATCCTATGGTCACGCCGAATCCTATAGTTCGGTCGAACCTAGAGCATTCGACCGAACCAGCCTTTGACCGCCTCTGGTTGCCTTGGCGGTTACCCAAGCTCAAACCGCCATGAGCCACTATAAATACAAGGGTACAAGCCCCGGATCAAGACACACCAAGCCAAGGAGCTCTCATTTCCACTTCTCTCTAGTAGAGTTAGGATAGTTTAGTTGGGAGTTAGAGTTGAGTCGAGCTGTGCCTCTGAGTTTCCAGAGTCGTCTTCAGAAGCTCTGGTATTAGCTCTTGTATCTTTTCCTTTTCTTTCTGTAAGACTTTGAGTTATCAATATAGTTATATTTGTCATCTTGTCTGAGTTATTCATATCTTGCTTCTACTTTAGTCTAGTTGCAAGTATTTCTGGTTTAGACTATAGTTGTTGTGATCCTTGTTCTCCTAGTTCTAGATTCAAGTCTTTGCCTTAGAATATCCCGGAGCTGGCACGAAGGTGGTAGCCGTTAGGTGGTGACAGCCCTATACGGACTTCATAACCCATCACGCCTGGCTCGACCTGTAGGATCCCCAAACGTGCAGGGTTGGAGGCACCCCTTCTCATCCCTTTCTGTGTGTCTCCGGTTCTGTGTCCCAAAGTCGAGGTCTCAGCTTAACTTGTTTTGTTAGAGCTAGTTCTCAACCCTTGTATTCTAACCCGAGTAACCCAGATAGACAATACCCAGGAATCCTCTATCTCTTCTCGTTGTCCTCCCAACTATCTACTCCTTCTCTTTCTTACCCGAGTCTCCCTTGAGCTGTGTGTCACGGTATATCCACTCCTATCCAATACCATTATTCGCCCGTCTTGTTAGTTGTGTACCCTTCTCTGATAGTCTCGAATATCTATTTGCTAGTACTCTTGCCATAAGCTTCCCTGCGGAAATATAAATTACGATACCTCAAAATACTCCCTGGTGAAGTGCTACAATGGTAATTCTGTGCGCTTGCAGAATATTTATATATTTTACCTAGCCATAAGAAAAACTACTGAAACGCTCCTTACCCCAGTACTGGGATTCTCAATCCTGATATTGGATCGTAGTGAAACGAACCGAATTCTCAACGACGAGAATCCGACTCCCTGTACCCTCGAGATAGTCCCAGGAATAGCAGCTATCTCGTACAGAACTCATCTCAGTCGAATATCACATCCATACAATGATAAAAGATCCAATACATGACATATATAAAACATAGCGGCTGGTACAAGCCCTCTGGGCTAAATCGACAATAAGAAACAGCTGCGCAGCGGTAGCTAGAACATCAGGGACCACTCCTCCACAGGCATCCTTGAGCATAGCGCGCACCCTTCAATCGTACCACCCGTCCTGGTTGAACTCGTGGTCGTGGTCTTCACCTGAGAACCCAAAGTCTGTCCCCAAGGAAAATGGGACAGGTCCACGTCACCAACCATAATATGAAGCAAGCTTTATAGTGGCCTATTCTAAGGTATAGAAATAATCAATGTTTGAGCCAGGGTTTTCTTATGCGAGCAGCAGCAATAACCCAAATTCATCTCATCACCAACTCCTTCCCTCACACGCACATCCACTCCCCAAATCCAACCATCATCCTCACATTCCCATCGGGCTCGTCCTGCCACAGCAGGTTCCCGCAAACATCATCCACCAACGCCTTTCGCTCACTAGTCGACTCGGTGAGCTCCCTCCCCACCTTGTCTCATCAGCATCGCTAGACCAATCTCTCATAACCCAAATCAAGGATGAGGTAAGAAAGCAGATTCCCATGCTAGTCGGAACTTATCAGAAGCGGGTCGTCCGTAACCGTGGACACGGCTATACGTATAGTTTACCCTCTGCAGAGGTGGCACTCCAGGAATCCATCCGGGCTGCAAGGCTAGTCCGCAACCAACCTGAGACATAGCCCACAACAAAGACCCTAAATAGTAACAGCGCCAATCCTGCCTCCTTGGGCTCGGGAAACATCTGATCTAACATCTGCCCCAGGGATGTGAAACCTTCCCACTGGGGCCAGTCGGGGGCCGTGGTAAATCAGGGAGAGTACGCCGCAACGAGTCCCCCTTACACATATCAAGCTCGAATCTCCTACAGTCTCGGCGTCGCACTAGAGTAGGCTTGCTGGAACCCTCCCCATACTGGGTAGATGGTGAGCACGGTATTCCCACGTCCAAAGGTGGAACTCGACTCGGTCCTTAATTGTCGGTAAAGCGAGTATCAGCGTCATAAGCGATCCGCCGCAACGGTCCGCAATCGGCACCCATAACAGGTATTGCCGCCCAAACTCCTCAAGTAACCCAAGTATCCAACAACCATGTACCCGCAACAGGTACCCCATAGGGACTGCCCGAATGCAGTCCCCAAGCACCCCGATCAAATGATCGGGTTGTTATTACTCGCTTACACCGCCTAGCTGCACTACTCCTTCCATACCACCCACAACTCACGCCAAGATGTTCAAATCACAACCAACCCAACACATGCATAGCATAGCATATTTCATAAAGTGAGTAGTAGGTAGCAAGGTAGCAGGATATTATCAAAGGCAGTGCAGGTTTATCATGCGAGTAAAGTAAAGCGCTAGCATACTAGTTGCATGTCTAATAAGTATTTCAGAGATTGGTCGGGCATGAACCTAGGCAAAAGTCTTCGTCTTCGTCAAATCAGTTGTCATAGTGGTCTGGCTCCTCTTGACTCTCCGGAACTCCTAGGATCGCGGAAAATAAAATAAGACGCGACTACTAGCAAAGAAACACCAAGACAGCGAAGACAGAAGTCCCAAAGAACACCAAACTCTACACTAACGTGTAGATCATGATTTTAGAAAATATAGAAACTGGTTTCATATTTTTTTGAGCTACTGTTGATTTATTATGAATTTTACAAGTTTAAATCATTTTCTGAAAATATT
The DNA here is from genome assembly GCA_033239725.1 of Echinochloa phyllopogon. NCBI lineage: Eukaryota > Viridiplantae > Streptophyta > Magnoliopsida > Poales > Poaceae > Echinochloa > Echinochloa phyllopogon. The sequence continues at coordinate 28,292,615 of BTCW01000014.1, read as the reverse complement.
AAATAATTTCCGAAAAAGAAAACAGAAAAAAAATTAGCCTGCTGACGTCAGCATGACGTCAGCAGTGGGGTCCGCCTAGGATGACGTCAGCAGTAGGCCCTGCTGACGTCAGCGTTGACTGGTCAACGGTCAACGGGTCAACGGTCAACGGTCAACTCTGGTCAGTGGGCCCCAGCGGTCAGTGACACACAGTGTATGACATGTGGGCCCCATGCGTCAGCGCAGTTAAAAAGAAAGAGATTAAACAACGCTGGGCTGAAACTGGGCCGAAAGGTCGATGGGCCCAGAAAGTTCAAGGGTGCAAACTAGACTTTAGTGCAAGATTAGGCTCGCGAACGCTGGGCCGCAGGGTCTGCTCTGGTGGACTCGGTCCACCGTGAGCCGCGTGTGCGGTGCACGTGAGCCAGGTGCACGGGATCAGATTGTGGCCGCCACGGGATCTATTGTGCCGTGCTGTGCGTGGTGTTGGTGTGGTTCAGCGTGTGGCTTGGCCACGGCGCGACGAGGACGTGCGCGGCACACTCCAGCGCACGGCCGGCGGCGCTGTTTTTGCGGCGAACGGCGAGGGGAAAGGCCAGCGAGGCTCGGGATCGGCGGCTTCGGCTCGGCTAGGGTTTCGCGAACTCCACAGGCAAGAAGAAGGTGCAAGCTTGGCTGGGATTTTGGCTTCCCGACGGGAGCGGCGGCGGCGCGGCCATGGCGCCACGGCGGCCGGCGACGCGCGGGTAGAGGTGGCTCGGAAATGGCTCGGCTGTGAGGGCTCACGCACGCGCGACTCCAGTGTGTGATGGAACGCGACGTCGTGGCCTCTGCGGGGGTGCGCGTGCGCGGGCACACTGTTGCCCGTGGCCGCAACACGGCCTCAACGTGCGCGCGTGGCGAGCAGAGCTCGGCCACGACGGCCTTGGCTGCGGCTCGGTCGACAGCGGTTTGCGGGTGCGACAGCGGCGCGATGAGGTCCTGCAGAAGATCATGGCCGCGACTCGAAGCTCGGGTCGCAGAAGCGGTTTGGCGACGGCGAGCGCAAGAAGCGGCGGCGCTCGGCCGGAGACAGGGGAGAAAAGGGGGTCTCCGCGGGTGGCTCACCTAGGGGCACGTAGTCAATCGCTGCAGCTCGGGGTAGTGCTCGCGGTGCTCCTCCGGTGCTCGTGCTCCTCTTCTCGTCCTTGGATCGGCTCGGTGTCGGCGGCTCCGCGAGCGGCGGCGCTCCGGTCTTCGGCGTCGACACGGGGAAGGGGATCGACTCCACCTCGGCTCGCTCCCGCTCCACTCCTTCCTTCCCCGACCCTTCCTGCTCCTTCACCCTCCCTCACACTCTCGATTCTAGGCTGAGAAGAAACCCCAAAGGGGCGGTGGCAGCTTGAGGAAGAAGAAGGTCGGGCGGCGACTTTATAGGGCGGTGGTGGCTAGGGTTTAGGGCACGGACGGCGAGATGGCTTGGTGTGCCCGCTCGGGCCACGCGTCGCAATCGCGACGGGCCGCGAAGGGGGTTGATGGGACCGGCTCCGCGGTCACGGGTGCGGCGGCAGAGAGGAGAGCGTCGCACGCGGGGAAGAAGGGGAGGAAGGGGAAAGCTGACGTGCAGGCCCCGCACGTCAGTGGCTGCGGCAGAGGGTGGACGAGGGGTCGACGCGGTGGCTCGGGTGGGCCGAAGCTGGGCCGCAAGGCCGGCTGGGCCGGGTTGGCTGGTTGGCTCGGGAAAAGATCAGGGGGCGAAGATAGACTTCGGGAGGGATTCGGCCCAAGGAAAGTTAGTAGGGTTTGAATTGGTTTAGTTAGTATTTGTTTGAATTCAAATCTAGAATTTGAATTCAAACACAACCAAAAATCCAATAAAACCAAATTAACTCCAAATCACATCTATTTGGTCCTTAGCACTTCAAATTATTTTTAATTTGAATTTAAATTGCCTATGAATTTAGGGAGTAATTAGAAGACACTCTTATATGTTTGTTTGCATGCACACAATTTCACCAAAAAATTTTAAATTCACATTTTTGCATTCAACAAATCCTAAGGGAATTTTTAGGGTTGTTACACGTAGGAAGTGTCAACAAGCATTTCTGGCGCCGTTGCCGGGGAAGCAATTGGCTAGATACTTTCAAACTTCTATCTCGAGTTATCTTAGTTGAGTATACCGCTACTCAAGCGGGTTTATCCTTGCTCTGTTTCGTTGGTCTTGCGAAGCAGAGCAATGCATGAATGGTTTCCAACTACCGTCAAATTTTCAAGAAAATCCTAAGTCTCTTGTGAGGAAAGTGCGACCCCGTGTTGTACCTTCTCAGAAGCAACTCATTCCGACGAGCCCAGTCTTTCCCGTTGTTGACACGGCTTCATCGAGGATGGCAAGCAAGAAAATCCGCGAGTTCTCCGCTCCATCGAGCGAGAACGTGCGTGTCAGACCAGCTCTGCCAGTCGGAGATGGCATCTTCGAGCTCAAGCCAGCCCTCATCAACATGGTCCAGGCTAGCCCGTTCTGCGTTAAGCCACACGAGGATGCCAACGCAAATCTTCAGCATTTTCTGGAGATTTGCAACACTTTCACCATACGCGGTTTATTCCCATTCTCGTTATTAGGCAAGGAAAAAAATGGTTCTATGCTAACCGCGAAGCCATAGACACTTGGGATAAGTGCACTATCACATTTTTGGTTAAATTCTTTCCGGTTGGGAAAACCAATGCCCGCCAGAATACAAGATGAAACAATCCCGGAGGCATGGGATCGCGTCCAGGACTATATATCTGCTTGTCCTCACCGTGGTATGCAGAGTTGGTTCATCATCCAAACTTTTTACCACGGGCTTAGAAGCTCTGCCCGTGAGTATGTGGATGCTGCTGCTGGAGGTTCTTTCTTCTCTCTTGAGGAGAGTCATGCAAAGGCCCTCATCGAGAAGATGGTCGAGAACCAAGGTTGGTCCGACGATTGGGCCCAACCTCGGACCCTAGGAGTACATCAAGTTGAAGCTCTGGACATGCTCGTTGTCAAGATGGACCTTTTGATGAAGAAGATGGAGGCCCCTGCTCAATAAATGGTACAAGCCATGGACGCTCTCATGACTTGCGAGGTCTGTGGCAATGCTGGCCATTCGGGGAATGACTGCCCCGAAACGCGAGAAGATGCCCAATACATCAACAACTCCAACAACAACTGGTATCGACTAAACAACTACAGCAATCAAGGCTGGAATTCACACCCAAACCTCCCATTTGAGAGGCCTCAACAAGGTAACAATTTCAATTCCAACAATTTCAATAATCAGACATCACTTAGAGATCTAGTGTTTGGCTAGGGTAAAATCACTGAAAATATCAATAAAAAGCTTGCTGCTAACGATAAAATCCTGGAAAACATAGACTCTAGATTGGAATCATTCTCTTCTACCATGAAAAGTCAATTGAGCTTTAATAAAATGATCGAAACCCAAATTGCTCAGTTAGCTGCAGTCGTTCTTGTTACCGAGTCAGGGAAGATTCTGGGGCAACCCAAACCTTCCATTGAAACAGTAAATGCAAGCGAAGGACCATTCACCCAGGGACGAGCCAGGCGTGATGCCGGGCTGTTCACTGCACAGGAACCAGCAACTTCACCAACACAGCCACACCGACATACGTCTGCATTCAAGGCGGCCTTCGATGAGTACACCGGTACCGGGACGTCATGAGTGGGAGGCTTTGGACAATCCCAGGATCCGGACTACTTCGCCCCGAGCCACTAGGACTATGCCTAGAGTACGGACTCTGAGTACTCCCAGGGGTGGTATGCAGGGGGGTACAATAGTGCCTCCCAGATGTACTTCCCTGGGCACTCTCAGTACGCACACTTCTCCACACCCCGCGGCTATGACATCAGTCGGGAGTTATCTTACATCTCCGACTGAGTTGACCCCCTCGATGACCATACCCGGAGCATGGAAGGCACTCTGGCACACCATTCTCAGTACCACCAAGAGAATAGCAACATGCTGGACTCCCTACAGTACGACGTCCAGCAGCAGACAGATCAGATAACAGAATATTTTTCAAGGTTTCGACCCTATCAATGAAATATCTGAGCTTGGGGGAGGACCCCCACCAGGTATGTTTTATGTCCTTTCAGCACTTTGATTCTGCACTTGCCATTTCCCTTTTCTATTTTATCTCCATCTTAAAATAAAAACACCAAAAATATTTCCCTTGAATAAAATTAACTCCCAACTATGCATGGATTGAACCATATGTCTCTCACTTGGAAATGATGAATAGTTGCTCTGTCATTAATCTTGCGAGTGCTTTGTTATGACTAGTTGCTTGATAGTACTTGAGTTAATTGGCATGAGTAAAAATGAACCTGAAAACCATGTGGGAGCACATGCTTTATTCCGGTAGGTTGTTATTTCATCGTCTTGCGCTAAAAAGGCACCCTCCTATTACGCTAAGGCCCAGGACAGATAACGGCAAAGCCGAACAGCAATAGCGAAAGCAGGTACAGTATCGGCGCTATCCCTAAGTGGATAAGGCTAATCTAAGTTGTTGTAAGGAATGATGTAGTTAGATTGTGGTTAAGTTTTACTTTTGCTCGTAGTATGGTGAAAATCTCGAATGCTTTGTGCCTTCAAAAATAAAACAAGTTCCTCATTGGTCAGAAATTCCTACCAAAGCCATATGTTTAGTTTAGTTGAAACCTTCTACTCATATACTGCTTGTTGTCTTAGTGAGTATTGTCAAATTGTTTTGACCTTTGGGTGAAACTTTCATGCTTCTAAGATCAAGATTCACGTAGACACCACCTCTCACTTGCAATTCCTACACTGGGAGTTAGCAAACATTTCCATCATCCACCCAGAAAATAAATACTCCATGTTCTATGATCTCCTCTCCAAATATCCTTGAATATAGACATGGGCTATGCAAAAAGGAAAGCATGCCAAAGAGCATGGAAAAAAGAAAGATAAAAAGAAAAGCATGCCAAAGAGCATGGCAAAAATAAGAAATAAGAAAAGCATGCCAAATGGCATGGCAAAAATATGAACAAAAAGAGATAGCCTATGTTCTCGAAAATAAGTCAAGGAGAGGAAGAATCATCCCAAGGAGTTCCACCATATTCCACTCCACATATTCCACACACTTGCACTTCTTGATCTAAAGGTGTAATTTGGTTCCCCAAAGGTCTGGTCTTTCACTTAGCAAAATATAAGATGCATGCATGACTTCATCCATTGTCCTTGAGCCACACAAAAGCCATATTAGATTTTAGGACGAAAAGAAGGCGTAAGCCTTTGGTGAGGATTCAAATACCACTTGAGTGATCGAGCGTGCCAATTAAGGAACAACTTACATTTTTCACAAAATTATGGAAACTCTGAGATGGGATCCTGAAAAGAGTAGAGTGGAATAAAACTAAATCAAATTGTTCAACCTTTCAACCTCCCAAGGCAAGGAGATTGCTATAAGCCCCATAGGTAAAATGGTGATTTGATACTATTCTAAAAGATTCGAGTATTTTGGATACTAGTTGGTTATAAAGATTACCTATAAGACATGGACATTGTAGCATTTCCTGATCCAGCCAGCCTAAGTTTTTATGTTTGCTCGAGGACGAGCAAAGGTCTAAGCTTGGGGGAGCTTGTTGGCGGTCGTTACGGCACGTTTTCGACCACCAATACTCGGGAATAAAAGAGGATATATGTGACATTCCAGGTACTTACGTGTACTTCTAGTAAAGTCCCACGAGTTTTGGTGAGTTTCACTTGTGCAGGTACAATAACGAGAAATACGTGCTATAGGGGTCGGAAATGACCGATTCGGCCGAACCACACGATTCGGCCGACTATCCCCCTTAGCCGTATAGGACACCGAGAGTCGTCCACGTCAATGATGACCAAACAATGACAACACATGGCACATGGGCGACCGCCACCTCATCCTGGACCAATGCCACGTCACCTCTGGGCCCAACCCACAAGAAGACCATCAAGAGAAGGCAGCCCAGATCAACCTAGGACTAGAGGTGGTGCTGGGGAGGCCGGCCACGGGCCAGGCCCAGTTCGGCCGAACTCCAGCCTTCGGCCAAACTGCCTGCAGCACCAGAAACTGACCTCAGGGCAAGATCCAGGCCATAGGTGCTTTGGTCGGTGCATCCTGTTGTTCAGTCGAATCCTACAGTTCGGCCAAACCCGGAGCATTCGGCCGAACCGGCCTCTCGTTGCCTTTGCAGTTACCCAAGCTCAAGCCGCCATGAGCCACTATAAATACAAGGGTACAAGCCCCGGATCAAGACACACCAAGCCAATGAGCTCTCTTTTCCACCTCTCGCTAGTAGAGTTAGGATAGTTTAGTTGGGAGTTAGAGTTGAGTCGAGCTGTGCCTCGGAGGTTCCGGAGTCGTCTTCAGAAGCTCTGGTATTAGCTGTTGTATCTTTTCCTTTTCTTTCTGTAAGACTTTGAGTTATCAATATAGTTATCTTTGTCATCTTATCTGAGTTATTTATATCTTGCTTCTACTTTAGTCTAGTTGCAAGTATTACTGGTTTAGACTATAGTTGTTGTGATCCTAGTTCTCCCAGTTCTAGATTCAAGTCTTTGCCTTGGCGGGTGTTGGCGGTCATTACGGACCGATTTCCGACCTCCAACCGAGTATAAAATAAATACAATGGAACCAAACACTTTATCTATAGGGCTTATCAATAACTATTTCCACAAGTTTTGGTGATTGTCCATTGTGCAGGTACAAAATGGAGAAATACATGCTATAGGGGTCGAAAGTGACAGATTCGGCCGAACGACATGATTCGGCCGGTTACCCCCCTTAGCCGTAGAAGCCATCAGGAGCCGTCCACGTCAACGATGACCAAGCAACAACAACACACGACATGTGGACAACCGCCACTTTATCCTGGACCAATGCCACATCACTCTGCGCTTCTACAACATGAATCCAATTAAGAGAAAGCAGCCCAGAGCAACCCAAGACAAGAGGCGGTGCTGGGGGGGCCGTCTATGGGCCAGGCCCAGTTCGGCCGAACCCAGGCCTTCGGCCGAACCGCCCCCAGCTGGGAACTGCATCCCCAAGCTGAATCCTGGCCCTTGGAGCAAAGGGCGATGGATCCACTGTTTCGGCCGAACCAGGATCTTCAGCCGAATCAGGGGAACCGCCTCCCAGGGCCCCTTGGCGGTTACTCCACCCATAACCGCCATCACTTGCTATAAATGGAGGCCTCTAGCACCTGCAATCACACACAACACAAGAGAGGAGTTCCTTAGTGAAGCTCTGCCACTTTCATACTTAGAAGATAGGGAGAGAGGAGAGGTGAGCGTCCGGAGAGGAGCCGAAGTGTCGGCCCCTCTTCCAGCTGTACCTTTACGGATGCGGCTCTGTTTCGAGTGACATCCAGGTCATGTCTGGTAACTCTTGTATCTCTTCCTAATTAATTGAGCAGTCTGTTCTACTTTTATTTACTTGCTGGTTCTTCATTCAATGCTTAGTTGATTGGTATAATTGTATACTGGTTGCTTGGCTTGGGTGCTTGTCTTTCTATAGGAGAAGTATTAACCGACTACTGTAGGCATGGTGCCTATACTTGAGGTTAACTTAGTTTGTCCCCGAGTCTACGGAGGTGGTAGCCGTTAGGTGGTGACAGGCCTATACGGCCTACGTAGTCCATCACGTTCTTCTCGGCCTGCAGGATCCTAGAGTGTAGGATTGGTGACACCCCTTCTCATCCCTTTCTGCGTGTCATAGGTTCTATTGTCCCGAAGCAAGTATCTATCTGTACCCTCTGAACTGCTCAGTTAATTAGTAGAGTGTCTCTATCAGACTCGTACCCTCTCTCCCCTCTCATCGCTTCTCTTCCCTCTTTGTTGTTGTCATCCACTTCATCCATCCCATTCCATAACCCTTCGACAACTTAGTTTAGAATTAGTTCACTTCTCGTTCCCGTGGAAATCGATACCTTGGAATACTCCCGGGTGAAAGCTACATCGGTATCCATCCGCTTGCAGATTTATCTTTAGGCCGTAAGGAGTGCCAACAAGTTTAATGGCGCCGTTGCCGGGGAACGGTAGCTATTTTGGTTCCGAACCCAAGTTGTCCGTGTATCCCCATTATCCACCATCCACCATATGGATTCCACTCTTACCTGACGTCAACATTCGGCTCTAAAGGGTGATTGTTTGGAGCCTCCACCATCATCACATGCCATCCACACACCTGGCTATGAGCTGCGTCCCGGCTTCATAGCCATGGTTCGAGAGCAAACGTTCTCAGGAACGAATGCTGAGAGTCCATATGCGCATTTACGAGAGTTTGAGCAACTCGGCTCTTGCCTCACAATATCAGGCTTACGCAAGAGACGCTCAAATGGAAGCTCTTCCCGTTTTCATTAATGGGAGGAGCAAAGAAATGGTACTCTCTGTCTGTCGAAAATATGGAAGGGAGCTGGGAAACCCTTAGAGAAAAATTCTGCCTAAATTTCTTCCCAGTTCCCAAGGTAGCCAACCTCTGAATCGAAATCCTTACCTTTAACCAATTAGAGAGAGAGTCGTTAGGAGCTGCCTGGGCTCGTTTCAAGCAAATTTTGGCATCCGGTCCATACCTAGGCTTATCAGAACCTATAATTCTACAACACTTCAGCCTTGGCGTCTGTCCCGTAGCCACCACTTTCTTGAACTCCGCTTCAGGAGTGTTGTTCTCTCATTTGACTCCCAGTGAAGCGAGGATAATCTTGGATCGTATCCTGGATGACACTCCCTACACTAGAGTCTATGACGAACTCCCCGATGAAGAAGAGAAGCAGCCCGAACCTGAAGATCCTACATGTTCTCAATCCAAATCTATCAGCTCTTCCATCCCATCAGTACCTGACGCTCATTTCGAACCACAACCATATTCTAGCCTGGACTACTATGAGCCGCTCTACACCACTCCCTATGATTTTGACAATGATCTTTTTGAGGACATCTGGAGTGCAACAAGTTTCCCATTGGAACAACGTGTAGAGTATAAGGATCAACCTCCCGACAAGGAAGAACTGGAACATCAAAGGGAGTACTTGGGACGTCTCTCTACTGTGATGAGTCAGGAATGGCTAGAAGAGGCCGAGGCCTCATCTGAGGTGGTCAGAATGCCCAAGAAGATCAGAAGAATTTTCTGTGAAATTCTGGGTTACGACCAAGAAATCAGGTACGACCCGAGCCTCGGAATTAACATTATCTCTAGCTCGTTGGTACGAACCGAACTCCCTGATGAACCCTGGTCATTGTCTCAAAAACGACTCAGGTTCACTTCAGGAAGAATCCTTGACTGTTTAGGGATCTTACCGGTCATACCCGTCAAGATTAACAACCCTGAGCTATTCATGGATTTCCACATCTTCGACCTACCTAGTAGCACCACCCATTCCATCTTCACAGGTAGGCCAATCATGAAGATTCTGGAGAAAACACCAACGAACTAGAGAATAGAACTTAGGGTCAGAAAGGAACTTGTCCCTAACTCTTATTCTCATTCCCTGAACACTACAATAGAGGCAGACCCCGATCCTGATCTCGTAGAGGAGGCCATGTCCACCTCATTGACCGACCTAGAACCACCCATTCCAGAAGAAGATATCTCATTCTTCTTAGAGGAAGAGGAAACCCATCCACCGATGAAGCTCGACACGAATGAAACTCCAAAACCATCTCCTATCAAGCTCAAACCTCTTCCCCCTGGACTAAGGTACGCCTTCCTCTTTGAGGACAAACAAACTCCAGTGATCATTAGTGATAAGTTATCCAAAGTAGAAACCGAACAACTCATCACTATCCTGGAGAAGAATCGATCGGTCTTAGGATACTCTCTCCAAGACCTGAAGGGGATAAACCCAAACCTCTGTACCCACCGTATCCTAGTCGATTTTGAGACAACACCGTCTCGAGAACCTCATGACGGTTGAATAATTCCATGAGGGAAGTTGTGAAAAAGGAAGTCCTCAAACTACTTCACGCTGGGATTATCTACTCGGTTCCCAATAGTGAATGGGTTAGCCCCGTTCAAGTCATTCCTGAGAAGGGAGGAATGATGGTTGTGCGTAATGCCAAGAATGAACTCATCCCTCAGCGCACCGTCACTGGCTGGCGTATGTGTATCGATTATCGTATACTCAATAAAACCACCAAGAAAGACCATTTCCCCTTTCCGTTCATAGACGAGATGCTTGAACGGTTAGGCAAACACTCTTTCTTCTGCTTCCTTGACGGTTACTCTGGATATCACCAAATTCCAATCCATCCAGATGACCAAAGTAAAACAACATTCACATGCCCCTATGGGATATATGCCTATCAGCGGATGTCCTTCGGGTTGTGTAACACACCTGCCTCTTTTCAATGTTGCATGATGTCCATCTTCTCTGATATGATTGAGGAGATTAAGTGTTCATGGACGATTTCTCAGTTTACGAGAAGACCTTTACCGAATGCTTGAAAAATCTGGACAAGGTCCTCCAGAGGTGTCAAGAGAAACACATTGTCCTAAACTGGGAAAAGTGCCATTTTATGGTACGAGAAGTGATTGTTCTAGGACATATGGTGTCAGAACGTGGAATTGAGGTTGACCGAGCGAAGATAGAGGTGATTGAGCAACTTCCACCTCCAACGTTAAGGGGATTCGTAGTTTCCTTGGCCATGCCGGATTCTATAGATGATTCATCAAAAACTTTTCCCAGATATCTCGGCCCTTAACCAATCTTCTAGCCAAGGAAATCTTTCACACCCTTCGTTTTTGATGAGGAGTGTTACACAGCCTTTCACACCCTCAAGAAAGCTCTCATTTCCGCTCCCATCATCCAGCCACCCGACTGGAATCTACCATTTGAAATCATGTGTGATGCGAGCGACTATGCTGTAGGAGCTGTGTTGGGCCAAACCAAGGACAAGAAGCACTATGCTATCTCATAAGCTAGCAAAACGCTTACAGGCCCCCAGCTCAACTATGCAACCACAGAGAAGGAGCTCTTAGCGGTCGTGTTTGCTATAGACAAATTCCGGTCCTACCTAGTCGGGGCCAAGGTCATAGTCTATTCAGACCACGCTGCTTTGAAGTACCTATTAACCAAAAAAGATGCGAAACCGAGACTCATCCGCTGGATTCTTCTACTCCAAGAATTTGACATCGAGATAACGGATAAGAAAGGAGTAGAGAACTCAGTGGCTGACCACTTGTCTCGAATGCAAGTCCCATCCGATCTTCCCATCGATGATTTTTTACGGGACGACACGCTCCTTAAGGTCACCACTACCGACCCATGGTATGCCAACATAGTGAACTACATGGTGACTGGGTATGTCCCACCTGGAGAAAATATGAAAAGACTGGCTTACGAGAGCCGACTCCACCTTTGGGACGACCCGTATCTCTTTAGGATATGTAGTGATGGACTCCTTAGACGCTGTATACCAGTGCACGAGGCTTATAAAATCCTGGAGAGGTGCCATGCAGCCCCATACGGGGGTCACTATAGTGCATTTCGCACTAACGCAAAAGTTTGGCAATGTGGTTTCTACTGGCCCAACATGTACGAATATGCTAAGGCATTCGTCATGAGGTGCCCACGTTGCCAGAAACACGGAAATATAAACACTAGAGACGCAATGCCACTAACCAACAATCTCCAAGTAGAAATCTTTGATGTTTGGGGGATTGACTTCATGGGTCCTTTCCCGAACTCAGAGGGCTGCAAATTCATCATAGTGGCGGTAGACTACGTCTCTAATTGGGTGGAAGCCTTGCCTTGTGTGGCCGCCGATGCTAGGAGCGCAAAACGGATGTTTCATGAGATTATCTTTCCGATTAACGAGTTGTCTTAGGCTTTGGGATGGCTTTTGGGCCTTCCCCGTTTTGGAGTTCCTAGGATGGTCATTAGCGACGGAGGCTCCCGCTTTATCGACTCAGCATTCCATAGGTATCTCTCAAGTTTGGGGGTGCAGCACAACGTAGCTATACCCTATCACCACCAAACTAGCAGTCAAGCAGAAACTTGAAACAAGCAGATTAAGAACATTCTGCAAAAGACCATAAATGAGATGCGAAAACACTGGAAGAATAAACTGCCAGATGCACTCTAGGCGTACCGCACGGCCTATAAAACACCCAAAGGAATAACCCCATATCAACTGGTCTATGGCAAGACCTGCCACTTACCAGTAGAGATGGAGTTTAGAGCTCATTGGGCCATTAGGAAGTGGGGTATGAACCTTCCAGCAGCCGGCCTCAAATGGAAAATTCAGCTGGCGGAATTACATGAAATGAGGGAACGAGCATACCACAGCTCCCAGCTATACGAAGAACGGACCAAGAGATGGCATGACAAAAGGATTAAGGTCAAAACGTTCAAGTCGGGAGACAAGGTCCTCGTCTTCAATTCCTGTGTCAAACTTTTTGGTCATGGGAAACTAAGAAGAAAATGGGACGGCCATTCACAGTGATCAACGCTGCATCCCATGGGGCCGTCACATTGCAAGGTGAGGATGGGAATACCTTCAAGGTTAACGGGCAACGGTTGAAGATCTTCCTGGAACCAGAACCTCTGCCACTCGACGATTTAGATGTTGTCGAGTTCATGGAACTCTAAAATCTATCCGTGAAATCCGGCCCAAAGCCTTCAATTCCAAACCTTTTTGGGCCAAAACCCCGTCAAACCTCAAAACCCCTGACCAAAGGCACGAGACTCGACCTGGCCCACACACTTGGAGACCCAGGGGCCAGTTCGGCCGAACTAGACCAATTCGGGCGAATTGGCCAGTTCACCCGAAGGCTAGGGTTCGGCTGAATCAGGCCCCCTGGTCCTCCGTGTGGATATTTTCCTCTGGACTCATCTATAGTTGAGCCTATCCCGAAATCCGTGAGGGAAACGTCGGGAATCTCGTTTTTCGATCGGCAGAAACATCGATAAAAGCCAGGGGGTTTGTGTCGACTCCCTCATCCCATCTACAATCTTCCTTGCCCATAAACACAGCCACCATGGCCTCCTCCTACTCCAACGATACATCTTCAACCAAGGGATCTAGCCTCGCCAGCCGGATCGGAGAGTCTCCCCGACGTGAGCAAGCGTTCTGCGTTGCTGACGTTGAGCTGTCAAGCGATGGGCAGCGAGGAAGGGTGCATGCCCGCAGCCCTATGAGGTGGTCCAACTCCCCACGCTGCTCTCTGTCAGCAACGTTCAACGCCTTTGCACCGCTGAAGGCGATCAAGAAGCCCCCTCGCTCACCATCGATAGGGCACCCCACTACTGGGCAGCTGCGCCCGAAGTCGGCATCCTCCACAAGGGTGCTGGACTTCGCGCTCCCTGCAGTCAAGCAAGAGGGCACGAAGACGCCGGAATATACACCTGATAGTTGTCACACCCGGATTTACACAGAAACCCGAATGCTACTATATGTGTGCCCAGGAAGTCCACAGAACACATATAGTTAACAAATATGGTAAACAGAGTACATATGCTCGAATAAAGTGGTTTTACATCAGAGTTTGACTCAAATAACTAAATAAAACAGCGGAAGTCTCTTTATTAACTCTCTCTAAACGAAGACGAAGCCGATAACCATAACCCACGGGGACACCGACTGGTTGAGCACAGCTAGTAGAATGGCAGATCCTCAGGAAATTCAACAGCAGCAGTACCATCTAATCCATTTGTTACCCATCCAGGATTTTGTTGAATAGCAAGTGTAAGTAAATGTCTTACTTAGCAAATACAACACGGATAATGAAGGCTTAAAAGAAAGGCTTGACACGGCTGTACTGCATTAGCAATTTTAGTTGCTTCATTTTAACAACATCATAAACACTACAGTTGCATGAATCCCAGTTGTAACCTAGTTAATATAGTAGAGGTGAACATTAAACAATAATAAATATCAACTTCTAGTCAAAAAGGATCCAGGCCGCTCGTGACCCTGAGCAAGGCTATCATGATAGATTATACACTCTGCAGAGGCTTCGCCCTTTACCCACCAGTCGCGTAAAAGTGCAAAGGAACTTTGCACCCAACCACGCACATCAACACTTCCGAGGTGTGACTGCATAGGGACGCTACGAGGCTTTTCACATGACACCCTAACAAAACAGTAGCCGTTATGGTACAACCTAGGCAGCATGACCCAAGGCACCGAGATTGACTGACGCTCATGTAGCAACACGAGGGGGTCAATGGCGTCCAAGCGCGGTAATGAATATCAACAACAAAATAAATAGCGCAACGTGTGGAACCCCCGACATACAGTGGCTCCCAACACGGGACTGTGCCTCACGGGGACATAGCCGACGGATACTCCGTCCTCGGTGGATCAAACCATACTCTCACCCATGCTTCCCATAACGCCGTCGGCCCGTCGGTAACTACTGTCAAGCTAGAGCCGTACATGTTACTTGTCCAAGACCAGAGCCATTATAGTTCCAGTGGTGGCGACAGGTTCCTGGGTTGCCGCTTTAGGAACCAGTCCTTACGGAGAGACACTAGGGCCAAGCACGAAGCGTACGCCCTAGCTCCCTGATCCATGTTGCTAAAAAGCAAGTTTTACCATTAAAGTTGAAGTGAACCATTAAGTCAAGATTAACAGTTAAACAATGGTGACAGTAGCTGCGCCTAGCAAAGTTCTACCCAAATGCAAAAACCCAAGGTAATCAAGGTATAGGATAAACAAAACTAGGTACAACCTTAAAAGGGTAACAATTTAGACACAGGCATATGCAGTAAATAATGTAAATGTGTGTTTAGGTAGCAAGGATTGTCCGTGCTATACTTGCCTTCATCAAACTGCTGCTGCTGCTCCTGCTGGTCCTGCTCCTCGAAACCCTCGAACTCAAACGCGTATGGCTCACCGACTGGACTCGTACATCAACACACAAGCGTCCACACAAGCCAGTACATGCAAAAAATATTAATCTATTAGAACAATACACCAAACAGTAGCAACAGAAGCAAAGAAGGTTGAAAAACTAATCTACGCTTCGCTACGAACACGTGAGCGCGAAAATCACTCAAATCGGAGCTAAAACGAGAAAGATACGGCTTTTCTAAGGTTCAGGGCTTGGTAGCAAAGTTTTAAAAGTTCCAGGGGCTTATTTGCAAAAACTCAGGGGCTAAAACATAATTTTATATTAAAACAGGAGGGTTTAATCGCAAATTAACCAAGACGGGACCTCGGGTGCTATTTTTAAATAAGACAGGGGTTTTCTGTAAAAATTAGGACCTAATTCTAATTTTTTTATATAGATCTGGACCGCGGGTTGATTTTGAAAAAGGTTAGGGGCTCTTTTGCAAAACGCGGGGCACTGACTCGGTTGACCGGTTTTGAATCGGGTTTCACTCGGCCTTGGTTCAATCTGGGCCGTCGGATCTGGTTTGGACGGCGGGGATTAGATCCAGGGGAGGGGGTCGGCGGCGGCGGCGCGACGAGCGGCGGCGCTGGGGCGGCTGCGGTGGCGCATCGCCGGCGAAACGCGCAAAAGCGCTACGGGCCACGGTTCCAGGCGCGGTCTGGTGCTACGGGTGCACGGAACGACGGCGAGTCGAGCGAGGTGGGTCTCATCGGCGGCGAAGCAGCGGGGGTGGCGCGCGACGAACAATGGCGGCGGCGGCGCTCGGGTGATGGCGACGAGCATGCGACAGAGGGGGAGAGAGAGCAAGGAGAGGCTTGGGAGGTTCCTTACCTCCACGCGAAGGCGCTGGGGCAGCTCGCCGGGGCGGAACGACGACGGGCGGCGAGATCGACGGCGGCGGCTTGGAAACGGCGGCGGCGCTGCATGCTCGGCTAGGGTTGGGATTAGGGGCAGGTGGTCGGGCTTCGGGGGCGGCGCGGCTGCGGCCTTTATGGAGCGGTCGAGGGGAAGAATCCCGGTGGTCCTCAGCGTGCGCGTCGTGGCCATGCCGGACTCCGTGGCCGGGGCCGAGCCGAACTCGGCTGGAGGTCGAGGACGACCCTGACACGCGGGCCCCCCGTGTCAGCGTCTGGGGGTGCGGGGCGCTGCGGCGGGCTGGTTGCTGGGCCGGACTTGGGCCGCAAGCGGGGAAGCGCGCTGGCGTGGGAGCGGGGGAGCGAGCAGGCCGGGAGGAAGCGAAGCAGGCCGCCGGGCTGGGCCGCAAGCGGAACAGGGGGAGCGGGTCGGCTGGCTGACTGGGCTGGCCGAGCTGGGCCAGAAGCGGCGAAGAAGAGAGCTGGGCCGCGGCGGGGAAGAAAGAAGAAGGGGCTGGCTCGGCCAAGAAAAGGAGTTCAGGGAGGAAAAGTGGACCAGGGCCGAAACAACTTTTCTAGGGCTCCAAACACAACGATTCAAATTCGAATTTAAACAGAATTTAATTCCAATTGAACCGCACGCAAACAAAACACAATGCAGACAGCATGAATGCAACAAAAAATGTTTCTAACCTTATATTTAATTTTATTTTCTCAGAAATAATTTATTTTCCTTAGATAGATATGAGCATTAAATTAAATAAAAGCAAATTTAATTACTAAATTTTAAAACTGGCATTTTTAGGGTGTTACAATAGTCTGCCCTATTTCAGCATCAAGGGCGAGCGCACTGCCACGGGGTACGGCAAGGTGTTGGTCCCGCCGCTGAACTAGGACGAGCTCGGACTGACAGAGTCCTCCCAGTCCACTCCTCCGCGGCGGAACCCTAGAGTTCAGCACCGCAGGCAGCCTCCAACCATCAAGGGGCCGCTAGAAAATATGGAGTTCTTTGATGAAGAGGAGGACGAGGAGGAGGAGGAGAAGCCGCCCACACTGGAGAGCCTGCAGGCGGAAGTGGCGCAAGCACGCCAGAAGATAAACCACCTGGACGAGAAGGTGGCGGAGGCCGAGCTCACGTATCTGGAGACGGAGGACAAGATGGAACTCCTCCGCAAGGGTCTGTGCGCAAAGCTCAAGAGGCTCTTTAAGGCCACAGGACACTTGGACCTCTACGACCCACCTGCAGAATAGTGTCCTGCGGTCGTTTCGTTTTTAGATAGAGCACCGTTAGATTGGTTTGCTAGTTTGTTTATTTCATTGATTTTCCCTTAGATTCATGTTTAGGGTGCTCTAGATTGTTTTCCCTTTGAATCATTTTGTTTCCACTTGTTAACTCGTTGAATAAATAAAGTTAGAGTTGAATGCAAAAAGAATAAAATTATTGCTCTGATTGGTGCATTTGAGCCAATCGAAGATTGCCCTGTTTAACAAAAAAGATACATGAGTACAGGACGACGTAGGAGCAACCTGACACGATGGAGCATGCACCGAGCCACTTCAGCTGAACCAGTTGGTTTGGGCGAATCGGGCAATTCGGCCGAACCCACCAATTCGGCCGAACGAACCCGGTTCGTCCCCTTCGCGCACATACACGCTGGTTTGCGCTCCTTACCCCTGTCCATCTTCTCGTGTTGTCACGTTTTGAATTATGAACTTGCACATCTCATCCAAATGAAACATTCTCGGTTTTTCTTTTATACCATGAACTTTTCTATTGCTTGTCTCTAACTGAGTATCCCTTGCCTGTGAAATCCTTCATGATAGGAACCCCCCTGGTCTAGGTTTTTGATAAATATGATATGCCTCGATAAAACGAACCACTTGTTCACCTGACCATTTGGGAGAATTTAAATTTTAAAAATATAAACTATGTCCTGTCCTTTCATCATATCCACTACTTCCAACTACACATATGCTTGAGAAATTTATTCCTGAGAAATTTGTCTTGGCTAGTACAATGTCTTGTCGAATTTTGAGTCCCCAGAGATGATCATATTGCCCCAGGTGTATTGCAAGTACATCTATCATCAGAGTGTAGTAGAAGTCGTCATGCCTTGGTGATACCCTAAAAAAAGAGAAGAGAAGAAAGGACTCGTGAAAGTCCAAATGAAAAAAAGGAGGAAAGAAAATTCCCAAAAAGGGAAGAATAAAGAAAAGGGGTCATGAGGCTGAGGACCGACATGAACTCTCCATCTTTAACTTGCAATTTGGCTAAGGGTGATGATGAGAGCTCCGGGAACCAATCTTTGACTTGACAGAGGTACATGACTTGACAAAAGATCACCACCTGAGAGAAAAAGAACATACACAAAAGGGAGTGAGTGAAAAGGAGTGAATTAAGAGAGCTGAGAGTATTAGGGATGAAAGGACAAGGACCATTTTATTTGTGAAAACTATAAAACCCCGAATGCGGGATGATCAAGAGGACCTTGTTGTTAGAGTCGTTCTGTTCATCAACCGCTCAAGATCCAGGGAGTAGCCACTCCAAATTCACAGGTATGGAGAAAAGTTTGGGATATTCAATATGCAATTGTTCATGTCATAAAAGAACCCTTGTCTTAGTCTTGCTCTTATTTCATTTTCTTTACATGAGACGAGCAAAGATCTAAGTTTGAGGGAGCTTGTTGGCGGTCGTTACGGACCAATTTCCGACCTCCAATCGAGTATAAAATAAATACAATGGAACCAAACACTTTAGCTATAGGGCTTATCACTAACTATTTCCACAAGTTTTGGTGATTGTCCATTGTGCAGGTACAAAATGGAGAAATACGTGCTATTGGGGTTGAAAGTGACCGATTCGGCTGAATGACACGATTTGGCCGGTTACCCCCCTTAGCCGTACAAGCCACCAGGAGCCGTCCACATCAACGATGATCAAGCAACAACAACACACGACACGTGGATGACCGCCATCCTGGACCAATGCCACATCACTCTAGGCTTGTACAACACGAATCCAATCAAGAGAAAGCAGCCCAGAGTAACCCAAGACCAGGGGCGGTGCTGGGGGTCCGGCTATGGGCCAGGCCCGGTTCGGCCGAACCGCCCGCAGCTGGTAACCGCCTCCCCAGGCTGAATCCTGGCCCTTGGAGCAAAGGGCGGTGGATCCACTGGTTCGGCCGAACCAGAGGATTCGGCCGAACCAGGATCTTCGGCCGAATCAGGGGAACCGCCTCCCAGGGCCCCTTGGCGGTTACTCCACCCATAACTGCCATCACTTGCTATAAATGGAGGCCTCCAGCACCTGCAATCACACACAACACAAAGAGAGGAGTTCCTTAGCAAAGCTCTGCCACTTTCATACTTAGAAGATAGGGACAAAGGAGAGGTGAGCATCTAGCGAGGAGCTGGAGTGTTGGCCCCTCTTCCAGCTGTACCTCTACGGATGTGGCTCGGCTTTGAGTGACATCTGGGTCATGTCTGGTAACTCTTGTATCTCTTCCTGATTAATTGAGCAGTCAGTTCTACTTTTTTTTACTTGCTGGTTTTTCGTTCAATGCTTAGTTTATTGGTATAATTGTATACTGGTTGCTTGGCTTGGGTGCTTGTCTTTTTATAGGAGATAAGGATTAACCGACTAGTGTAGGCGTGGTGCCTATACATGAGGTTAACTTGGTTTGTCCCCGAGTCTACGGAGGTGGTAGCCGTTAGGTGGTGACAGCCCTATACGGCCTATGTAGTCCATCACGTTCGTCTCGGCCTGCAGGATCCCAGAGTTCCTGGCCTTACAATACCAGCCGAGTACTTTAAACTAGTCGGTGCTTGCATATTACAACAACTCGAAGACTATGTTCTTGACCCTTGGACCGACTGTAAACCATTCGCTTCAAGGCTCAGGGGCTACACTCAATGGGTACACATTTTTTGTGCCTATTGTTGATCCATTCAAGATCTTCGACTAGTTTTAACAAAACTACTTGAAGCTCGGGGGCTATACCCAATGGGTGCACCTACTCGGTGCACGTCGTTGAACTACTCGAGATGAAGATAGAAGACTGCTTTTGAACCTCCGATTACTTAAAAAGTAGTCGGAGGCTCGGGGGCTAGACCCATTGGGTGCATCTAAAGATGCACTCCAATGTAAACTACTCTACAGAGAAGACTTGAGCATCTTGGGCTTAGCTCCAACTACTCGTATCGTCTAAAGATGATGCCTTGAAGATGTTAAAATAGATTCAAGTCTTGAAGCGAAGGCGCAAGATGCTCGGGGGCTTGTGGGATATGCATTCCCGGGTACCCTTAAGACAGAAGATCGAGTCCTAGTAGAACTACTCGGAACTACTCGTGTACTCCTACTAGGACTCCCATATTGTAACCGACTAGGAACCTACCATGTAACCTTACCCCCTGGGATATATAAAGGAGGGTAGGGGTCCGTAGCTCGGTAGACCATACAACTCAACCCACGTGCAATACAATCAAGCACACAGGACGTAGGGTATTACGCTACTCGCGGCCCGAACCTGTCTAAATCTTTGTGTTGTTCGTGTACTATCATTCCTAGAACTCGGCGAGACCCACAAATCTACTCCCTGGGGTACCCCCAAGCAGACGTGCTTGAGATAAATCGTCGACAGAGTCCAAAGTCTTCCAACCAGCCAAATTACGATGCATGGTGTCTAGCTATCATTCTGAATGCTTACACGAAGATATTTTTGCTGTGCGAGTGAATGTCTCTCAACCAATCACCAACGCCGTAGATCACAGATCCATCGGTAAAAATTAATTTTTACTGATGTGGACAGTCTGGTTGCCCGCCGGACCCGCCCGATTGAACAAGAGTAGACACTATCTCGAAATCCTCAAAGATGGTTGAATAATGCGATGCAAGAGGTAGTGAAAAAGAAAGTTATAAAACTCTTACACGCTGGGATTATCTATCCGGTTCTCAATAATGAATGGGCTAGACCCATTCACGTTGTTCCTAAGAAGGGAGGAATGGCGGTTGTGCGCAATGACAAGAATAAGCTCTTCCCTCAGCGCACCATCACTGGTTGGCGTATCTCTATTGACTATCGTCGACTCAATAGAGCCACCAAGAAAGACCACTTCCCTGTTTCGTTCATAGACGCAATGTTTGAACGGTTGCCCAAACACTCTTTCTTCTGCTTCCTTGACGATTACTCTTGATATCAAGAAATTCCAATCCATCTAGATGACCAGAGTAAAACCACTTTCACATGCCCCAATGGGACCTATGCCTATCGGCGGATGTCCTTCGGGCTATGTAACACACCTGCTTCCTGTCAACGTTGCATGGTGTCCATCTTCTCTGATATGATTGAAGAGATTATGGAAGTCTTCATGGACGATTTCTCAGTTTATGGAAAGACCTTTACCGTGTGTCTAAAAAACCTAGACAAGGTCCTTTAGAGATGTTAGGAAAAACACCTCATCCTTAACTGGGAAAAGTATCATTTTATGGTGCGAGAGGGGATTGTCTTAGGACATAGGGTGTTGGAATGTGGAATCAAGGTAGATAGAGCAAAGATAGAAGTGATTGAGCAGCTTCCACCACCCACTAACGTTAACGGGATTCGTAGTTTCCTTGCTCATGCCGGATTCTATAGACACTTTACCAAAAACTTTTCCCAGATATCCCGACCTTTGACCAATCTCTTAGCCAAGGATGCCCCATTCATTTTCGATGAAGAGTGCTATGCAGCCTTTCATACCATTAAGAAAGCACTCATTTCCACTCCCATCATCCAGCCTCCCGACTAAAGCATCCCTTTCAAAATCATGTGCGATACGAGCGATTATGCCGTAGGAGCTGTTTTGGGCCAGACCAAGGACAAGAATCACTATGTTATCTCTCATGCTAGATAAATGCTCACTGCCCCCCCAGTTCAACAATGTAACCATGGTTTGCTATTGACGAATTCCGGTCCTACTTAGTTGGGGCCAAGGTCATAGTCTATTCAGACCATGCTACTCTGAAGTACCTTTTGACCAAAAAGGATGCTAAACCGGGACTCATCCGCTGGGTTCTCCTACTCCAAGAGTTCAACATTGAGATAAGGGATAAGAAAGGAGTAAAGAACTTAGTGGCTGATCATTGCATGATGTCTGGGAATTAGGTGCGATTTATGTCGGGATAAGAAAGGAGTAGAGAACTTAGTGGCTGACCATTGCTCGTCTGGTAAAGATGTAGTGTCGACGATTTATGTCGAGCACATCTGCCTGGGGTACCCCAGAGAGTAGATCCATGCGTCTCACCGAGTTCTAGGAACGACAGTGCACGAACAACACAAAGATTTAGACAGGTTGAGGCCGCAAATTGCGTAATACCCTACGTCATGTGTGCTTGATTGTATTGCACGTGAGTTGAGTTGTTTTGAGGGGGTCCTTGCTCCGCCTTATATACCCGGGGAGCAGAGTTACAGGTCGGTTACATGATCCTAGTCATATACAACAGGGAGTACTACAACATGGTACTTTGGGGAGTCTCCTGACAGTAGACGACTAGTCTTTCCAATCAACCACGCCGTCTTGCACCATAGTCGGCTGATTTAAAGTAGTCGGGTTAAACCTCCCTATTGAGTAGTTTAATCCAGTGGATGAGTGGCCCTAGGGATCCTGGTCCCACAAGCCCCCGAGCATCTTGCGCCTTTGCTTCAAGTCTTGAATCTGCTTCAACATCTTCAAGCCATCATCTGTAGACAATTCGAGTAGTTGGAGTTAAGCCCAAGACGCTCAAGCCTTCTCTGTAGAGTAGTTTACATTGGAGTGCATCTTTAGATGCACCCAATGGGTGTAGCCCCCGAACCTTCGAGTACTTTTTAAGTAGTCGGAGGTTCAAAAGCAGTTTTCTATCTTTATCTCGAGTAGTTCAATGGCGTGCACCGAGTAGGTGCACCCATTGGGTATAGCCCCCGAGCTTCGAGTAGTTTTGTTAAAACTAGTCGAAGGTCTTCGCATGAATTAAGCCAAAAATTTTAGAAACTAAAATCCTAGATATTTCGATAGCAGCCCCGAGCTTATGCAAATATCTTTGGTTTAAAGATAAAGGAAATCTTCAAAAACCTGCCAAAATCTAGAATCTTCGAGTATTCCACCAACGATGGTTAGTTAGGAAGGTTATCCCTAAAGAACTGGCCCAAGTAACGGGATGTGAGACGCCATAGTAATGTGTCAAACAGTAACCCTAGCTACGGTTATAAATCTTGAAGAGATAAGCCTTGTTTCATTCTACATCATTTAGCCTTGCAGCCGCCATTGACCTCTTAGAGATTGATCTCGAGCCCCCAAGTTTCAGCCCCCAAGCTTTAGCCCCCTAGCTTTTGCAACCCTAGTACACTTCACCACCCATTTTTCTCGCAATGTCACCATGGGTAGGAAGCAAGGAGCAGTGAAGAAAACCGATAATGCTGGATCCGCCCAGCCGTCGGAGAAGAAATCTACAAGGAAAAGGGTGTCATTGATAGATCTGAATACCAGGGTCGACTTCAAAGATCCTCCTTGCCCTACTAACGCTTGGAAGCAATGTACAGCCTCCACCGATTATCTCAACAATCTGGTGGAACAACGTTTGCTACTTTCTCAAGAGACTGTGGAGTCGAAATCGTGCTGGAAGCAACCCTTCGCAACGGAAAATAATGAAGAGATTCCCCTCTTTCTTTCCTTCTGCGAGCGAGGAGTAGGGTTGCCGCTTTCGCCTTTCATGAAAGAATTTTAGCTTTTTACAAACTGCAACTCCACCACCTCAACCCAAATGGAATTCTTTATATCTCAATCTTTGTCCACGCCTGTGAGGTGTTCCTGGGTATCAAAGCAAGCCTAGCTTTGTTCTGCGCATTGTATCATATCAAACCTCAGCCAAACTTTCAGCGCACAGAAGTAGTCGTAGGAGCCAGAATTCAATTTTGCCAAAACATGCGGGCTAAGTGGTTTGACATGGCCATCATGGACTCCTGTGGAGATTGGAGAGCCAAATGGTTTACCGTTGGTAAGTTGATATTATTATCTATACTTTTTGTATCGATGAAATGTCATATTTGTTTTACTAAGCATCTCCTGTGTCATTTTAATACAGCAAGAAATCACATTAAAAGCTGCCTAGAGAAAAACAGGTGGTACCCATGGGATCTTTCCAACTGGAACCTACGTCTGAGTCCTGAAGAGGCCAACGATGTACCCGCTTTGTTAAAGCGAGTACAAGCATTGAAGGAGAGAGGCTTGACTGGTGTTGGGGTTGCCTTCAGCTTTTTAAAGCGAAGGATTCAACCACTTCAGGAGCGATGCAATCTTGCTTATGAGTATGAAGGAAACGTGGATCCTTCGCGCATGGTACCTGAAGAATTCTCCGACGAGACAGTGCTTATGCGACTGGATCGCTTGTTCACTGGTGTCATGGAAAAAACCAGTCATCATGGGAGAGTACTCGAAGACTAGCCCTCCAAACCCTGTAAGTAATTGTAGACTTTGATTCAAAAGCTAATGTTGAGAAAAAATATTAATCCGAGTTGTTTTTAACAATGTAGGCTTCGGTGCTTGGGGATGAATTAACCGAAGAAGCTTGGAAGGATATCAGCAAGACTTCTTCAGAAATGACTCTGAGTGCTGGAAACATCCCTGACACTGCCACCATGCCTGAAGAAGAAGGCGGACTCGGATGCGGACACGGCAGCCACGGACCCAAAACAAGGAGATCTCAAGGGTAAGTCCCTTGTGCCTGGCCCTTTGTTTATTGATGATTATCATAACATAGGAGTGGAAAATCTTGATAACTCACAACCACCACCAAAAATCCTATGGGGGAATTTCAAACCAGAGAGTTCAAGGGAGCCCCTGACAATTCCTGTGAGTGCCAAGAGGAAGCGATCGAGCTACTCCTTTGGAACCCACTCAAAACCAGTCTCAGATTCTGCTCCACCTGAAGCGGATCCTGCTGAACAAGGTAGAATGCCCAAGCGTGTCATCATGCTGCAAGGCTCATCGACAACTAGTTCCATGACGAGTGGAACAACTGGAAGCACCACGAGTTCGAAGCGGCACCTACCCATCCTCAAGAAGTTGAGTTTCCAGCCTTTGACTGCCCCGACACCTCCCGTAGAGTAAGTAAAGAAATAACACTAGTCTTTGCTGAGTAACTGTGTTGCTGTCGAGTGGTCAAATTTTGATTTTTTCTTGTATTTCAACAAATCTCCAACCAAGGCCTTCATAAAGGCGATACAAGCCGATGATGTGGAAAAATAGTCCACTTTAGTGGAAGAGACTGCCAGAGATCCATCAACAGCGGCTAGGTTTGAAGAAACCACCAAGGTCGTTCTAACCATTGAAGTCAGTACTGACGAAGCAGGCGGAAGCAAGTACAAAGGATACTGAGGAGCCAACTGTTGTAACAGAGGCTCAAAAATTGGTTGTACCCATGGAAGTTGACATGAATATTGAAGATCCGTCAAGCATTGCTGACGAGCCCATGACCGTCGCGCCACCCCTCAACCGCGGAAGTGATCACACCTTCTACTACAAAGGTACACTAGATAGCAGAGTTCACCGAATTGTATTCTCCATATTTGAATTCCATTTAGTGCTTTTCTACAATCGTAACCAGCAACCTGCAAAATTCGCAGTCTGGCGGAACAGGGGAAGTCGAGACAGTTAACAAAAATGTTGGCATAAACATCTCATTAGCTGGTGAGGGAACTTCCAAAAATGTAAGTAGTCTCTATAGAAGCATATAAATTGCAAGCAAAGTAGTTTTGTTAATAACCACAGAATCCTTTTATAGGTTGAGGTTGTGATAATGGAACCAGTAGATGAAGCCGCACAACTCAGGAACCATCTGCAAATTGCCCTGGTAAGGACTCTTAACCTGAAATGTGTTAGGCAATTGCATAAGACATTCAATAACAAATATGCCTTAACTGCAGGCTCTGGTAGACATTCACTTCTCGTTCCCCATGGAAATCATTACCTTGGAATACTCCCATGTGAAAGCTACATCGGTATCCGTCCGCTTGTGGATTTATATGTAGGCCATAAGGAGTGCCAACAAGCTTTCTGGCGCCGTTGTCGGGGAACGGTAGCTGCTCTGATTCCAAACCCAAGTTGTCTATGTATCCCCATCATCCACCATCCATATGGATTCCACTCTTACCTTACGTCAACATTCAGCTCCAAAGGGCGATTGTTTGGAGCCACCAGCATCATCACATCCGATCCACACACCGACTATGAGCTGCGTCCTGGCTTCAAATCCATGGTTCGAGAGCAAACGTTCTCTGGAACGAATGCTGAGAGTCCATATGCGCATTTGCGCGAGTTTGAGCAACTCTGTTCGTGTCTCGTCATTGTGGGCATGACACAAGAAACGCTTAAATGGAATCTATTCGCATTCTCATTGATGGAAGGAGCAAAGAAATGGTACTCTTTAGCTGTCGGAAACATGGAAGGGAGTTAGGAAACCCTTAGCGAGAAATTCTGCCTAAATTTCTTCCCAGCTTCCAAGGTAGCCAGCCTCCAAATCAAAATTCTTACCTTTAAACAATTAGAGGGAGAATCGTTAGGAGCTGCGTGGGTTCATTTCAAGCAAATTCTGGCCTCAGGACCGGACCTAAGCCTTCTAAAACCTGTTGTGCTACAACACTTCAGCCTTGGCCTCTGTCCCGTAGCCACCACTTTCTTGAACTCCGCTTCAGGAGGGTTGTTCTCTCATCTGATTCCTAGTGAAGCGAGGGTAATCCTGGATCGTATCCTGTATGATACACCCTACACTGGAATCTATGATGAACTCCCAGATGAAGAGAAGCAGCCTGAGCCTGAACCTGAAGAGCCTATACACCCACAATCTAAATCAATCAGCTCTTCCATTCCATTAGAACTCGAAGCTTATTTCGAACCACAACCATACTCTAGCTAGGACCATTATGATCCACTCTACACCACTCCCTATGATTTTGATGATGATCTATTCGATGACATCGGGAGTGCAGCAAGTTTCCCATTGGAACAACGAGTAGAGCAAAAGGATTGACCTCCCAATAAGGAAGAACTCGAATATCAGAGAGAGTACTTAGGACGTCTCTCTGCTATCATGAGTCGGGAATGGCTAGAAGAGACTGATGCCTCGACCTTGGTCGTTAAAATGCTCAAAAGGATCCGAAGGATATTTTGCGAAGTCATGGGCATAGACAAGGAAATCGGGAATGTCATGAGCCTCGGAATCAACATAATCACTAGCTCTTTGGTACAAGCTCAATTCCCTGATGAACCATGGTCATCATCTCAGAAACGCCTAATGTTCACATCAGGAAGAATCCTTGACTGTTTGGGGATCTTACGGGTCACACCCATTCATATTAGCGACCCTAAACTGTTCCTGAATTTCCATGTCTTTGACCTACCCAAAAATTCCACTCATTCTATCTTTATCGGGAGGCCAATTTTGAAAATGCTGAAAAAGCACCAATGAATCAGGTAGTAGAGCTTAGGATCGGGAAAGAATTTGTCCCTGTCTCTTACTCTCATTCTCTGAACACCCCAGTAGATATGGATCCTGATCCTGATTCTATGGAGGAGGTCATGTCAACAGCCTTGATAGACTTAGAGCCTACCATCCCAGAGGAAGATATCCAATTCTTTACGGAGGAAGAGGAAACTCAACCTCCAATCAAGCTGAAACTCCAAAACCATCTCCAATCGAGCTGAAACCTCTTCCTCCTGGATTAAAGTACACTTTCCTCCTCAGAGACAAGAAAACTCCAGTGATCATTAGTGACAAGCTATCTGACATGGAAACCCAACAACTGCTCACTATTCTAGAGAAGAATCGAGCGGTGTTAGGATACTCACTCTAAGATCTGAAAGGGATGAGTCCTAACCTCTGTACCCACTGTATCCCTATCGATTTTGAAGTGACACCATCTCGAGAACCTCAAAGACGGTTGAACAATGCCATGAGGGAGGTCGTTAAAAAGGAAGTTCTCAAACTCCTTCACGCAGGGATCATTTATCTTGTCCCTAATAGTGAATGGGTTAGTCCTGTTCAAGTCATTCCTAAGAAGGGAGGAATGACA
The DNA here is from genome assembly GCA_033239725.1 of Echinochloa phyllopogon. Classification (NCBI taxonomy): domain Eukaryota; kingdom Viridiplantae; phylum Streptophyta; class Magnoliopsida; order Poales; family Poaceae; genus Echinochloa; species Echinochloa phyllopogon. Next base: position 28,264,843 of record BTCW01000014.1, on the reverse strand, counting down.
GTTGTGCGCAATGATAAAAATTAGCTCATCCCGCAACGCACCGTCACTGGTTGGCGTATGTGCATTGACTATCGTCGACTCAACAAGGCCACCAAGAAAGACCATTTCCCCCTTCCATTCCAAGACAAGATGCTTGAACGGTTAGCAAAACACTCTTTCTTCTGCTTCCTTGACGGTTACTCTGGATATCACCAAATTCCAATCCATCCAGATGACTAGAGTAAAACCACGTTCACATGCCCCTATGGGATGTATGCCTATCGGCGGATGTCCTTCGGGCTATGTAACGCATCCACCTCTTTTCAACGATGAATGATGTCCATCTTCTCTGATATGATCGAAGAGATTATGGAAGTGTTCATGGATAATTTCTCAATTTATGGGAAGACCTTTAACGAGTGTCTGAAAAATCTGGACAAGGTCCTCCAGAGATGCCAAGAAAAGCACCTCATCCTAAACTGGGAAAAGTGCCACTTCATGGTGAGAGAAGGGATTGTCTTAGGACATAGGGTGTCGGAACATGGAATTGAAGTAGATAGAGCAAAGATAGTGGTCATTGAGCAACTTCCACCTCCCACCAACGTTAAGGGGATCCGTAGTTTCCTTGGCCATGCCAGATTTTATAGGCCTTTCATCAAAAACTTCTCCTATATCTCCAGGCTGTTGACCAATCTCTTAGCTAAGGACGCCCCTTTCATTTTCGATGAAGAGTGCTATGCAGCCTTTCACACTCTCAAGAAAGCACTCATTACCACTTCCATCATCAAGCCTCCTGACTGGAGCATTCCATTTGAAATCATATGTGATGCAAGCGATTTTGCCGTAGGAGCTGTGTTGGGCCAAACTAAGGACAATAAGCACTATACTATCTCATATGCTAGTAAAACTCTTACTGGCCCCCAGCTCAACTACGCAACCACGGAGAAGGAACTCGTAGCGGTTGTGTTTGCTATAGACAAATTCCTATCCTACCTAGTTGGGGCCAAGGTCATAGTCTATTCAGACCACACTGCTCTTAAGTACCTTCTGACCAAAAAGGATGTGAAACCGAGACTCATCCACTGGATCCTTCTACTCCAAGAGTCCGAAAATGAAATAAGGGATAAGAAAGGAGTAGAGAACTCAGTGGCATACCACTTGTCTTGAATGCAAGTCCCGTCTGATCTTCTAATTGATGATTATTTACGGGACGACACGCTCCTTAAGGTCACTACTATTGATCCGTTGTATGCCAACATAGTGAACTACATGGTGACATGGTACGTCCCACCAGGAGAAAATAAGAAGAGACTAGCTTATGAGAGCTGACTCCATCTCTGGGACGACCCGTACCTATTCAGGATATGTAGTGACGGAATCCTCAGAAGATGCGTACCTGCACATGAGGCATATAAGATCCTGGAGAGGTGTCATGTAGCCCCATATAGAGGCCAGTATGGCGCATTCCGGACCAATGCTAAAGTCTGGTAGTGTGGATTTTACTGGCCCAGCATGTATGAAAACATAAACACTAGAGACGCAATGCCACTCACCAGCAATCTCCAAGTAGAAATCTTTGATGTTTGTGGAGTGGACTTCATGGGTACTTTCCTGAACTCAGAGGGCTGCAAATTCATTCTAGTGGCGGTAGACTACGTCTCTAAGTCGGTGGAAGCCTTGCCATGTGTGGCCGCTGACTCTAGGATCGCAAGACGAATGTTTCATGAAGTTATCTTCCCTCGTTTTGGCGTCCCTAGAATAGTCATCAGCGACGGCGGCTCCCACTTTATTGATGCAGCTTTCCGTAGGTATCACTCAAGTTTGGGGGTGGAACGTAACTTAGCTACACCCTATTACCCCCAGACTAGCGGTCAAGCAGAAACCTCATACAAACAAATCAAAAACATTCTGCAAAAGACCGTGAACGAGATGGGCAAGCACTGGAAGGACAAGCTCCCAGATGCACTTTGGGCATACCATACGGCTTATAAAACACCCATAGCAATGACCCCATATCAACTAGTCTATGGCAAGTCCTGCCACCTACCAGTAGAAATGGAGTTCAAAGCTCACTAGGCCATTAGGAAGTGGGGTATGGACCTTCCAGCAGCCAGCCTTAAATGATGGATTCAGCTGGCAAAGTTAGATGAGATGAGAGAGCAAGCATATCATAGCTCCCGGCTATACAAGGAACGGACCAAGAGATGGCATGACAAGAGGATCAAGGTCAAAACGTTCAAGCCTGGAGACAAGGTCCTCGTCTTCAATTCTCGTGTCAAGCTTTTCGGTCGTGGGAAGCTTAGAAGCAAATGGGACGGCTCGTTCACAGTAGTTAATGCTGCATCTCACGGGGCCGTCACATTGCAAAGTGAGGACGGAAATACCTTCAAGATCAATGGACAGCGGTTGCAAATCTTCCTAGAACCAGAACCTCCACCACTCGATGACTTAGGCGTCATCGAGTTCATGGAGCTCTGAAACCCGTCCATGAAATTTGGCCCAAATTATTCAAATCCAAATCTTTCTGGGCCAAAACCACCTTAACCCTCACACCCACGACCAAAGACACAAGACTTGACTTGGCCTGCACACCAAGAGGCCTAGGGGCCACTTCGGCCAAACCAGGACAATTCACCTGAACCCTAGGGTTCCGCCGAATCAGCCCCCCTGGCCCCACGTGCGGATAATCGCTCCCAAACTCATCTACAGTTGATCCCATCCCGAGTCTCGCGAGGAAAACGTCGGGGAGGTCATTTTTCGATCAGGAATTCCATGATAATAACAGAAAGACCCCCGTCATCTCTCGGCACTCCCTGACAGAAACAAACTCGTGCCTCCTAGCCACCATGGACAACTCATCATCCTCCACGCCTAGCAAGCCAGATCGGTGGATCCCCGCAAGTTGAGCAGGCCATGTGCGTCGCCGCTGTCGACCCATTCTCTCTGAACGGAGGACGGCACGGGAGGACACCTACGTGTAGCCCGGTGGGTCGAGCTAATACGCCATGCCGATCGCCTGCAAACCGGTCGATGTTTGACCTGTTCGCGCCCACCGGTGCGATCGTTAAGGTGAAGCCCCCTCGTTCGGCCTCGCCGGTGCGTCTCAGCACGGGGAACTGCGGCTGAGGTCGACATCCACGAGGAGGCTGAACCTCGATGTGCTGCTGCCGGTGGCCAAGGAAGAAGGGGCAAAGATACCATAGAGCCCGCCATGGTTCAGCATCAAGGGCGAACGTCCCCCCACCGGGTACGGAAAGGTGTTGATCCTGCCGCTGAATCGGGATGAGCTGAGACTGGAATGGTCCTCTCAGTCTACCCCTCCTCGGCGGCACCCGAAGCTGAGGCGCCACAGGCAGCCTCCGCCCATCAAGGGTCTGCCGGGACATATGGAGTTTTCTGAAGAGGAGGATGAGGAGGATGAAGAAGAAGAGAAGCCGCTCACTCTAGAGGGCCTGAAGGAAGAACTGGCGCATGCGCGCGAGAAAATAAACAACCTGGAGGAGAAGGTTGCAGAGTGCTAGCTGGGACGGATGGAGACGGAGGACAAGATGGAGATCCTCCGCAAGGACCTGTTCGCTAAAATCAAGCGGCTCGCCAAGGCCACGGGACACTTGGACCTTTACGACCCACCTGCAGAATAGTGTCCTGCAGTCATTTTGTTTTAGATAGAGCACCATTAGTTTAGTTCGTTAGTTTGATTTCATTCAGTTGCTTTGTTCAAAATAATGTTTAGGGTGCTCAAATTTATTTCCCAACCAATCATTTTGTTTCCAATAGTTTGATTAATAAAATAAAGTTTGAGTTGAATGAATAAAAAGTGACGCTCCGGTTGGTGCAATTGATCCATCTGGAGTATGCCCTGCTTAACAAAAAGAGTACATGAGCACAGGACGACACAAGAGCGACACGGGACGAGGAAGCACGCATGGAGCCAATTCGGCCGAATCAATTGGTTCGGGCGAATTGGGCAATTCGGCCGAACCAACCTGACTCGTCCCCTTCGCGCACCTGCACACTGGTTTGCACTCCTTACCCCTCTCCATATTTTTTGTGTTGAATTTTAAACATGCTCACATCATTTAAATGAAATGTTCTTGGTTTTTCTTTCATGCCATGAACTCTATTTATTGTTCGTTTCAAATTAAGTATCCACCTGCCTGTGAAATCTTTCATGTTAGGATCCCCTGGTCTAAGTTGTTGATGTTTGTGATATGTCTCGATAAAACAAACCACCTGTTCATTCCATCATTCGAGAGAATTTATTTTGAAAACTTAAAACTGTACCCTATCCTTTCATCCTATGCACACAATCTACCTTCTTCCACTTCACACATTTGCTTGAGAGATCATGCCCTGAAAAAGCTTGTCTTGACCGGTATAAAGTCTTGTCGAATTTTGAGTCCCTGGAGACAGTCATGTTGCCCAGATCATTTGCAAGCATATATCTATCATCAGAGTTGCATTAGAAGTCCTCATGCCTTGGTGATACCCTGAAAAAAAATATATAAAGGACACATGAAAGTCCAATGATTCGAAAGAAAGAATTCCCAAAAAGGGTAAGAAGAAAAAAGAAAGGGGTCTCGAGGCTGAGGACCAACAGTGAACTCTTCATCTCAAACTTGCGAATTGATCGAAGGCAATTGACACACCTCCAGGAACCAGTCTTCGACTCGACAGAAATATATGTCTTGATAAGATCACCACCTGAGAGACAAAGAGAAAACACACAAAGAGAGAGTCAGTGAAAATGTGTGACTCTAGAGATTGTGGGAATACTAAGGAAGAAAGGACAAGGGTCATTTACTTGCAAAAAAATTAGAAAACCCCAAATGGAGGATCACCAAGATGGATCTTGTTGTAAGAGTCATTCCCTTCATCAACCGCCCAAGACCCAGGGAGTAGCCATTTCAAATCCACATGTATGGAGAAAGGTTTGAAATAAACAATACACATTTGTTCGAATCATGAAAGAACCCTTATCTTAGTCTTTCTCTTGTTTTAATTCTTTACTCGGGACGAGCAAAGATCTAAGTTTGGGGGAGCTTGTTGGTGGTCGTTACGGCCTGCTTTCTGACCTCCAACCGAGTATAAAATAAACACAATGGAATCACACATCATTGCCATAGGACTTATTTCTAACTATTTCCATGAGTTTTGGTGATTATCCATTGTGCAGGTACAAAATGGAGAAATACGGACTACAAGGGTCGGAATTGATCAATTCGGCCGGACGCCATGATTCTGCTGGTTACCCCCCTTAGCCGTACCTAATGCGGAGCAGGATCGGAAGGCCATCCACGTTAGCAATGACCGAGCATGCCATGTGGACCACCACTACGTCACCTCTGGGCCAAGACAACATGAAGTACATCAAGATTACGCAGCCTAGAAGGTCCAGGAGGGAGAGACTGCACAGGGGAGCACTGCTGGGCCACAAGCCCAATTCAGCCGAATGCCCCAATTCGGCCGAACCATCCCCAGGAGCTACACTGCCTTAGCAACAAGGCGGTGCAACGTGGTAGTTCGGCCAAACTCCTAGGTTCAGACGAACATGGAGATTCGACCGAATTAGCCGAGCATCGCCTCTCGGTGCCTTGGCCGCTGCTCCACCTCCCACCGTCCCTGGCCACTATAAATGGAAGCCTCCCTTCACCTGCAAAACACACAACACAAGAGGAGAGTCCCTTAGCAAAGCTCTGCCACTTTCATACTTAGAAGATAGGGATAGAGGAGAGGTGAGCATCCCGAAGAGGAGCCGGAGTGTTGGCCCCTCTTCCCGCTGTACCTCTGCGGATGCGGCTCAACTTCGAGTGACATCCGGGTCATGTGTGGTAACTCTTGTGTCTCTCTTTGATTAAGTTAGCATTCAGTTCTTACTTTTATATGCTTGCTGGTTCTTCGTTCAATGCTTAGTTGGTTGGTATAACTGTATACTGGTTGCTTGGCTTGGGTGCTTGTCTTTCTATAGGAGATAAGTATTAGTTGACTAGTGTAGGCACAATGCCTAGACTTGAGGCTAACTTAGTTTGCCCCTGAGTCTGTGGAGGTGGTAGTCATTAGGTGGTGACAGTCCTATACGTCCTTTGTAGCCCATCACGTTCGTCTTGGCTTGTAGGATCCCCTAGTGCAGGATAGATCACACCCCTTTCTCATCCCTTTCTATGTGTGGTAGGTTCTGCTGTCCCGAAGTAAGTATCTAATTGTACCTTCTGACCCGCTCAGTTAATCAGTAGAGTGCTTCTACTAGGCTCGTGCCCTCTCTACCCTCTTATCGCTGTTCTTCCACTCTTTGTTGTTGTCATCCATTTCATCTACAACATACCATCCTTGGACAACTTAGTTTAGGATTAGTTCACTTCTCATTCCCCGTGGAAATCGATACCTTGGAATACTCCCGGGTGAAAGCTACATCGGTATCCGTCCGCTTGCGAATTTATCTGTCACACCCGGATTTACACAGAAACCCGAGATGCGGCCATATGTGTTCCCAGGAAGTCATTACACATATAGCAAACAAATATGATAATAGAACACAATGCTCGAATAATATAAAAGGTTTTACATCAGAGTTTGACTCAAACTTAATGAAAATTTACAGCGGAAGACTCAAAGACTAATCTCTCTCTAATCTAAATGAAGCCGAAGTCCATAATCCACAGGGACACTGACTGGTTGAGCACAGCTAGTAGAAAGGCAGATCTTCAGGAAATTCGACGGCAGCAGTACCTTCTAAACCATCTGTTACCCATCCGGGATTTTGCCCAAAAATAATAACAACAGCAAGTGTAAGTAACAGAGTTACTTAGCAAATACAACACAGATTATGAAGGCTAAAAAGTAAGGCTTGACTCGGCTGAACTGCATTAGCATTTTTAGTTGGCTGATTTTAGTTTGATTCGAGGGTCTCTCGAGAGTATTCGAGGGAGTCTCGAAGGTATTCGAGGGTATCTCGAGGATACAACAATTATGTGAATCCCGATTGAATTTTCCCCAATTAATAAAGTAGAAGTTGATATTAAACAGAAGTAAATAAATAAATGCATCTTCTAATCAAAAAGGATCCAGGCCGCTCTTTGACCCTGAGCAAGGCTATCAAGATAGATTTTCACTCTGCAGAGGTTTCGCCCTTTACCCACCAGTCGCGTAAAAGTTCAAAGAACTTTGCACCCAACCACGCGGAGGTGGATCAGACCTCACAAATCACACTTCCGAGGTGTGACCGCATAGGGACGCTACGAGGCTTTTCACAAGACGCTTTAACAAAACAGCAGCCGTTATGGTACAACCTAGGCAGCATGACCCAAGGCACCGAGATTGACTGACTCCCAGGGCGCTCCGAATAGGAGGGTCAATGGCGTCCAAGCGCGGAAAAAAAATAACAGCAATAGCAGAATAAAATAGCGCAACGTGTGGAACCTCCGCCAAACGGAAGCTCCCAACACGGGACTGTGCCTCACGAGGGCATAGCCAACGGCTATTCCGTCCTCGGTGGATCAAACCATACTCTCACCCATGCTTCCCATAACGCCGGTGGCCCACCGGTAACCACTGTTGAATTAGAGCCGTACAAGTTACTTGTCCAAGACCAGAGCCATTATAGTTCCGGCGGTGGCGACAGGCTCCTGGGTTGCCGCTTTAAGAACCAGTCCTTACGGAGAGACACTAGGGCCAGGCTCGAAGCATACGCCCTAGCTCCCTGATCCAAGTTGCTAAAAAGCAAATTTTACCATTAACGTTGAAGTGAACCATTAAGTCATAATTAATAGTAAAATAATTGTGACAGTAGTTGCGCCTAGCAAATTTCTACCCAAATGCAAATAAACCCAAGGCAATCAAGGTAAAGGATAAACAGACTAGGTACAACCTTAATAGGATCAAAATTAGACACATGCATATGCCGTAATTAATGGGTAAAGGTGTTTAGGTAGCAAGGATTGTCCGTGCTGTACTTGCCTTCTACAAAGTGTTGCTGCTGCTGCTGTTCCTGATACTGCTGGTCCTGGTACCCCTCGAACTCGAACGCGTACTGCTCACCAACTAGACTCTCGAAGGAACACACAAGCAACCGAACAAGCCAGTACATGCAAACAATATTAATCTATTAGAACAGTACACCAAACAATAAAGAAGAAAGAAAGCTTCGAAACTAATCTACGCTTTGCTACGAACACAAGAGCGCAAAAATCACTCTAATCGGAGCTAAAACAAAGAAGCTACAAACTAGGTCTCGGGCGCAACTTTAAAAACTTGCAGGGGTTAAAACAAAAGAAAAAGGACTCATTTGAAAATACTTTTGAACCAAGTTGGACTGCGGGTTGATTTCAAAAACGTGAAGGCTTCTTTTGCAAAACAGTCAGCTTCGAAGGCACCCTCCGGTTCGAACAGGGCCTCGAACTGACGCGGCGGTGTTGGATCTAGATCTAATGGCTCAAAACAAAACGGTTTTTCGAGGGGTATGCTGGCTTCGAGGCTTGACGCTAGCGACGCTCGAATACAGCGGCGGAGAAACTACTGGGTCGACAGCGGACCAAAATTAGCGCAGAGCACGGCAAGAATCAGAGCAAGAACGCTATGGAGAGCTTCGGGTTTTCAAGGCGAACCTCCTAGAGTGCTTTCCGACGAGTGCGAAGCTCCGACGGCGAAGATCGAGGGTGGGTCTCGAGCGAGGCGGAACTTCTTCCGACGAGAACGGTCTTGAGTGAGGTGGAACTTCTCGGCGAGAACGACAACTAGGGTTGCGGCACGATTGGGATGAATTGAAAGGAGAAATCAAGACGGCGACTATAAATAGAACAAAGACCGGCCTCAGGTCCAAGTCTTGGCGTTCGTGTCAAGGAAGGATTCGGCGACGGCGGTAGCGTCGGAGTCGGTCTCGAGCTAGAGTCCTTGTCGAAGACGACGGTCTCAAAAGGGAAATGGCCCAGCGCCAGAAAAGGAAATTAGAGGGCAAGCCTAAAAGCAAAACTTGAAATTGGATTTTAAAATCCGATTTGAACTTCAAACAAACGAAACTCAATGCAGCCAGCATGAATGCATCAAAAGTGTTTCTAGCCTTATCTTTGATTTTATTTCTCATAAATAATTGTTTTCACTAGATAAATATGAGCATAAATTAAATATAACCGATTTAATTACTAAATTTCAAAATGGGCATTTTTAGGGTGTTACAAACCTACCCCCCTTAAGATGAATCTCGCCCTCGAGATTCGGAAGCGGACGGGAATAACTGTGGATACTCTGCTCTGAGGTCTTCCTCTCTTTCCCAAGTTGCTTCATCCTCTGAATGACGACTCCACTGAACCTTGCACATCTTGATCACCTTGTTTCTGGTGACTCTCTCTGATTCTTCCAAAATTCTGACAGGATGCTCAGTATAGGTAAGATCTTCCTCTACATTCAGCTCATCAATCGGAATTTGTTCCTCAGGTACTCGCAAGCACTTTTTCAATTGAGATACATGGAACACATCGTGTACTCCGGCTAACTTCTCTGGTAGCTCTAACTGATATGCCACCTCTCCTTTCCGGGCAAGTACCTCGAACGGTCCAATATATCGAGGTGCTAGCTTGCCCTTCATGTTGAACCTCTTCACGCCTCTCATTGGTGACACCTTGAGATACACGAAGTCTCCCACCTCGAAATTGAGGTCCCTTCGTCGGTTATCTGCATAACTCTTCTGTCTGGATTGTGCCACTTTCAAATTCTGCCTGATTATCTGCACTTGCCGTTCGGCCTCTCTTAGTACCTCAGGTCCAAACACCTGACTTTCTCCAGTCTGATTCCAGAACAGTGGTGTCCTACACTTTCTGCCATACAGGGCCTCGAATGGCGCCATCTGCAAACTCTTCTGATAACTGTTGTTGTATGAAAACTCTGCGTATGGTAAACTCTTGTCCCAACTGACACCATATTGTAGAGCACATGCCCTCAACATATCCTCCAATATCTGATTCGTACGTTCTGTCTGCCCATCTGTCTGCGGATGGTAAGCTGAACTGAACTGTAGCTTAGTGTCCATAGACTCATGCAATTGTCGCCAAAAATGTGATGTGAATTGGGTACCTCGATCTGACACTATTCTTTTCGGTACCCCGTGCAAACACACAATCCTCTCCATATACAACTCTGCTAGTCTGGCTCCTGTGTAGGTGGTCTTTACTGGAAGAAAATGTGCCACCTTGGTCAGACGATCCACGATTACCCAAATTGAGTCAAATCCCCTCTGAGTGCGAGGTAAGCCAGTGATGAAATCCATACCGACTTCTTCCCACTTCCATTCAGGTACCTTCAGGGGTTGGAGCAAACCTGCTGGCCTCTGATGTTCAGCCTTGACTCTCTGACACGTGTCACACAGAGCTACATATGTGGCCACATCTCTCTTCAATCCATACCACCAAAATCTCTCTTTGATATCTTGGTACATCTTGGTACTACCTGGGTGTATCGAATACGCCGATTCATGGGCTTCTCTGAGAATTGCATCCCTGATCTGTACTATATCTGGTACACAGATCCTCTTCTCGTACCACAATGTTCCTTGGTCATCCACTCGAAAACCAGGGGCTTTTCCTAATGCCACCAGTTCCATGATCTCCTTGATCTTCTCATCTGTGAGCTGTCCATTTCGGATCTCTTGTTCCAAGGTCGGTTCTAATGCCATCTCGGTGATGCTGGTCACAAAGCCCAGACTCATCCTTTCAAACTCTGAACTGAGTTCCTCCGGTAAACAACGTCCCGTGATCTTATTCACGTAACTCCTTCTACTAAGGGCATCTGCCACCAGGTTGGCCTTCCCTGGGTGGTAATGAATCTCCAGGTCGTAATCCTTGATCAACTCTAGCCATCGATGTTGCCTCATATTCAGATCTGACTGTGTGAACACATACTTGAGACTCTTGTGGTCAGTGTAAATATCACACTTATGTCCAATCAAGTAATGCCTCCAAATCTTCAAAGCATGCACCACAGCTGCTAATTCCAGATCATGGGTCGGGTAATTCTGCTCATGCTTCCTCAACTGCCTCGAAGCATAGGCCACTACTCTGCCTTCTTGCGTAAGTACACATCCCAATCCTAGACGAGAAGCATCGCAGTAGATAGAGAAGCTCTTGGTAATATCTGGCAACACAAGCACAGGTGCTGTTGTCAGCCTCGTCTTCAGACCCTCGAAGCTGGCTTGACATGCCTCGGTCCAGACAAACTTGGTGTTTTTCTCTAGTAACGCCGTCAGGGGTTTAGCAATTTTGGAGAATCCTTCAATGAACCATCGATAGTATCCGGCCATTCCAAGGAAACTTCTGATTTCACTCACATCCTTAGGCGGATTCCAACTCAACACATCACTAACCTTCTTCGGATCAACTGCCACTCCACCATTGGACAGTACGTGTCCCAAGAATGCTACTTCCTTCAACCAAAACTCACACTTGCTCAGCTTGGCATACAACTGATGCTCTCGAAGTCTCTGCATCACCAATCTCAGATGTTCTTCATGCTCTTCCTCATTCTTGGAGAAAACCAGAATATCATCAATGAACACTACCACGAATTTATCAAGATAGTCCATGAACACACTGTTCATCAAATACATGAAGTATGCCGGTGCATTTGTCAAACCGAAGGACATGACAGTGAACTCATGTAAACCATATCGGGTTGTGAAAGCTGTCTTGGGGATGTCAGACACTCGTATCCTCATCTGATGGTAACCGGATCGGAGATCGATCTTAGAGAACACACATGCTCCTTTCAACTGGTCGAAGAGGTCATCAATCCTTGGCAACGGGTACTTGTTCTTGATGGTCACTTCATTCAAAGCTCGATAATCCAGACACAATCTCTGAGTCCCATCTTTCTTATCCACAAACAGAACTAGTGCTCCCCAAGGGGATGAACTAGGACGAATATACCCTTTTGCTAACAATGCCTTTAATTCCTCCTTAAGTTTTTCTAATTCTTTTACTCCGATTCTATATGGCCTCTTAGCTATAGGTGTAGTACCAGGTTTAAGATCAATAACAAATTCAACCTCGCGGTCTGGGGGCATACCTGGTAACTCATCTGGAAACACATCTGGGAAATCGCACACCACTCTGATGTCTTCCAGTGCTACACCTTCGGCTTGGTAGATCTGATTATGTCCCAAGGGACTAGCTGCTTGGTACTCCACTTTCTCACCAGTCTGTGCTGTCAGCTGCACTGTCCTTTTGGAGCATTGAATCACCCCATCATATCTGGCTAACCAACTCATACCCAAAATCAAGTCAAACCCAAGGGTTTCTAGGACCATTGGGTTCGCCACAAAGTCTACCCCCCTTATTGTGACGGTGATACAGGGGCAACGTAAAGTGGCTCGCTGTTCTTCCCCAGGTGAACTAACTACCATGGGGTTCCCCATTGGTTGCAAGATCATCATGTTCTTTTTCACGAAAGTAGCAGATATGAAAGCATGTGAAGCTCCAGTATCAAACAAAACAGTTGCGAGAGTCGAGTTGATAGGGAACGTACCCACAACGACATCTGTTGCTCCTTCGGTGGTTTCAGCACCCATGTGGTTGACCTTGCCCCTCACTGGATTCTGCTGCTGGTGCCCATTCTGGTTCTGCGGTTGTCCAACCCTCGAATTGCTGTTCTGATCGACGGTGTTCTGGACCTTTCGAGGGCAGGCGTTGGCATAGTGTCCCAGATCACCACATCCGAAACACCTTGGTGCTGTAGGTGTATTGCCGGCCGGATTGGGGCATTGAACAGGACCATTCTGTGGCTGGTTCGAGGGTCGCTGCTGAGGTGGTGCTGGTAGGTACGGGGGACGCTGCTGATACTGGGGTCGTAGCTGATACTGGTTGCGGTTTATCGAACCGGACTGTCCTTGGAAATGCTGCGGGGTTACCATCTGCTGGTTTCCTTGCTGTGGATTGAAGCGGGGTCGAACATAGCTTCCTGACGGTGTGCCTTGAAGCTTCCTCTTCTTTTCCTCCATCTCACGGCGCTTGTGCTCCAGCAGTAGTGCGCTATCCACCAGTTCTTGAAAAGTGGCGAATTTGGAACACAGGAGCTGGTACTGGAGTGTATCGTGCAGGCCATCTCAGAATCGGGTCTGCTTCTTCCTATCCGTATTCACGTCCTCTGGAGCATAACGGGCCAACTCAATGAACCTGTCACGATAAGTGGTGACACTCATACCTTCTTGCTTCAATGCCACGAACTCCTTCTTCTTCAAGGTCATCAGCGCTTCCGGCACGTGGTGAGAACGGAAACTGTCGCTGAACTCCTGCCAAGTGATCTGGTCATGATTGGGGTGAGCATACTGGTACGCATCCCACCAACCCAAAGCTGCTCCCTGGAGCTGTCCACTTCTATATAACACCTTCTCCCGGTCGTTGCACTGTGCGATGTCCAGCTGTCGTTCCACTGCCTTGAGCCAGTCCTCTGCTTGCATTGGGTCGCTAGACTTGTTGAAGGTAGGAGGGCGTCCCTTCATAAACTCGCCCCTTTTATCTCGGGGTTGCACGTAGTGCTGTTGAGGCGGGTTCTGCTGATTCTGCTGCATCAGTGCTATGGTTTGCGCCATCTGCTGTGTCAGCTAAAGTTGCATCTGCATCATCTGCTCCATGGTGAGTGGCGGTGGTGGAGGTGGTGGGTTCTGGTTCTGGATGCTTCCACTGCCTCCGGGGTTGCCTCTGGTGTTAACCATCTACCATATCAAGAGATCTCCCATCAGTATTCCCGTCAACCGGTAATAGTTAACCCATGCTTGCAGATGGTGTATGAGAAGATAGCAGTACTTGGAAAGATATGATAGAGGAAGTGCAAAGGAGATAGATAACCCAACTATTTATTCACTATTATTCCTTAAACCTTAGTCCTATATCTAGATGGAGATAGACTCGCGTCTATGACCATCACAATCATTACAAAAATCCAAATCAAACATAAGCATAATAACAACAAAATCAAGCACCCAAAGGCATGATTCACACAAGACTCGACAGCACTGGTTTTGAAAAAACGTAACTAAATGATCTAAAACAAAATCATGGTGGTCTCCTAGTGATTTTTCAACCGTTCTAACTAGGCTGCGTTCCTACAGTCAGCACGGCTCTGATACCAATCTGTCACACCCGGATTTACACAGAAACCCGAGATGCGGCCATATGTGTTCCCAGGAAGTCATTACACATATAGCAAACAAATATGATAATAGAACACAATGCTCGAATAATATAAAAGGTTTTACATCAGAGTTTGACTCAAACTTAATGAAAATTTACAGCGGAAGACTCAAAGACTAATCTCTCTCTAATCTAAATGAAGCCGAAGTCCATAATCCACAGGGACACTGACTGGTTGAGCACAGCTAGTAGAAAGGCAGATCTTCAGGAAATTCGACGGCAGCAGTACCTTCTAAACTATCTGTTACCCATCCGGGATTTTGCACAAAAATAATAACAACAGCAAGTGTAAGTAACAGAGTTACTTAGCAAATACAACACAGATTATGAAGGCTAAAAAGTAAGGCTTGACTCGGCTGAACTGCATTAGCATTTTTAGTTGGCTGATTTTAGTTTGATTCGAGGGTCTCTCGAGAGTATTCGAGGGAGTCTCGAAGGTATTCGAGGGTATCTCGAGGATACAACAATTATGTGAATCCCGGTTGAATTTTCCCCAATTAATAAAGTAGAAGTTGATATTAAACAGAAGTAAATAAATAAATGCATCTTCTAATCAAAAAGGATCCAGGCCGCTCTTTGACCCTGAGCAAGGCTATCAAGATAGATTTTCACTCTGCAGAGGTTTCACCCTTTACCCACCAGTCGCGTAAAAGTTCAAAGAACTTTGCACCCAACCACGCGGAGGTGGATCAGACCTCACAAATCACACTTCCGAGGTGTGACCGCATAGGGACGCTACGAGGCTTTTCACAAGACGCTTTAACAAAACAGCAGCCGTTATGGTACAACCTAGGCAGCATGACCCAAGGCACCGAGATTGACTGACTCCCAGGGCGCTCCGAATAGGAGGGTCAATGGCGTCCAAGCGCGGAAAAAAAATAACAGCAATAGCAGAATAAAATAGCGCAACGTGTGGAACCTCCGCCAAACGGAAGCTCCCAACACGGGACTGTGCCTCACGAGGGCATAGCCAACGGCTATTCCGTCCTCGGTGGATCAAACCATACTCTCACCCATGCTTCCCATAACGCCGGTGGCCCACCGGTAACCACTGTTGAATTAGAGCCGTACAAGTTACTTGTCCAAGACCAGAGCCATTATAGTTCCGGCGGTGGCGACAGGCTCCTGGGTTGCCGCTTTAAGAACCAGTCCTTACGGAGAGACACTAGGGCCAGGCTCGAAGCATACGCCCTAGCTCCCTGATCCAAGTTGCTAAAAAGCAAATTTTACCATTAACGTTGAAGTGAACCATTAAGTCATAATTAATAGTAAAATAATTGTGACAGTAGTTGCGCCTAGCAAATTTCTACCCAAATGCAAATAAACCCAAGGCAATCAAGGTAAAGGATAAACAGACTAGGTACAACCTTAATAGGATCAAAATTAGACACATGCATATGCCGTAATTAATGGGTAAAGGTGTTTAGGTAGCAAGGATTGTCCGTGCTGTACTTGCCTTCTACAAAGTGCTGCTGCTGCTGCTGTTCCTGATACTGCTGGTCCTGGTACCCCTCGAACTCGAACGCGTATTGCTCACCAACTAGACTCTCGAAGGAACACACAAGCAACCGAACAAGCCAGTACATGCAAACAATATTAATCTATTAGAACAGTACACCAAACAATAAAGAAGAAAGAAAGCTTCGAAACTAATCTACGCTTTGCTACGAACACAAGAGCGCAAAAATCACTCTAATCGGAGCTAAAACAAAGAAGCTACAAACTAGGTCTCGGGCGCAACTTTAAAAACTTGCAGGGGTTAAAACAAAAGAAAAAGGACTCATTTGAAAATACTTTTGAACCAAGTTGGACTGCGGGTTGATTTCAAAAACGTGAAGGCTTCTTTTGCAAAACAGTCAGCTTCGAAGGCACCCTCCGGTTCGAACAGGGCCTCGAACTGACGCGGCGGTGTTGGATCTAGATCTAATGGCTCAAAACAAAACGGTTTTTCGAGGGGTATGCTGGCTTCGAGGCTTGATGCTAGCGACGCTCGAATACAGCGGCGGAGAAACTACTGGGTCGACAGCGGACCAAAATTAGCGCAGAGCACGGAAAGAATCAGAGCAAGAACGCTATGGAGAGCTTCGGGTTTTCAAGGCGAACCTCCTGGAGTGCTTTCCGACGAGTGCAAAGCTCCGACGGCGAAGATCGAGGGTGGGTCTCGAGCGAGGCGGAACTTCTTCCGACGAGAACGGTCTTGAGTGAGGCGGAACTTCTCGGCGAGAACGACAACTAGGGTTGCGGCACGATTGGGATGAATTGAAAGGAGAAATCAAGACGGCGACTATAAATAGAACAAAGACCGGCCTCAGGACCAAGTCTTGGCGTTCGTGTCAAGGAAGGATTCGGCGACGGCGGTAGCGTCGGAGTCGGTCTCGAGCTAGAGTCCTTGTCGAAGACGACGGTCTCGAAAGGGAAACGGCCCAGCGCCAGAAAAGGAAATTAGAGGGCAAGCCTAATAGCAAAACTTGAAATTGGATTTTAAAATCTGATTTGAACTTCAAACAAACGAAACTCAATGCAGCCAGCATGAATGCATCAAAAGTGTTTCTAGCCTTATCTTTGATTTTATTTCTCATAAATAATTGTTTTCACTAGATAAATATGAGCATAAATTAAATATAAGCGATTTAATTACTAAATTTCAAAATGGGCATTTTTAGGGTGTTACATTATCTGTAGGCAGTAAGGAGTGCCAACAATAATGTATGCTATGCATATCAAGGTAAGACTCTCATGAGTTCCTGTAATGCATAAATAAGGGGTCTGATGTAGTCGTCAATGGACACAGAGAAGAACAAAACCTTAGCCTTCCAATGAAGGTAGGATATCGAAGAAACGAGACTAGCGCCTACAACCGGGTATTAGTTGGGGTAGCTCTACCAAGACTTATGAGGCTTAGCGCCGCCTCCTTTTTTGTTTTAAAATAGGAGCAGTCTTGGCTTCTGCGAATAAAATGAAAACTACCCTAGGCCCAGGCTTTTTAAGCGACGAGCTATACATAGGGTCTCTCTAATGAGAGTATCATTAAAAGGTAAAAGGTTTACTACAATTTTTAATTGACAAGGAAACCATAACTTTATTGATATTGTAATCATCGGGAATACATTGGAGTTGTTACATAAACCCGTTTTATGGGTAGAATTTCCTCAGATGCTCAACGTTCCACACATTTGGTAAGTCTTCGCCTTCTTGAGTCTGGAGGCGATATGTTCCAGCCCTAATGACTTGCTTTACGAGGAACGACCCCTCCCAGCGTGACATAAGCTTGTGTAGGCCGTCAGTCTTCTACATACGTCACAATACCTAGTCTCCTATGATGAAGGAACGAGGCTGGACACAACGTTGGTGGTAGTATCGTAAGCCTTTGAGATAGCGAGTATTCTGGATAAGAGCCGCCACTTGAGCTTCTTCGACACCGTCGACATCTTGGAACCTTTCCTGCTGAGCAATTTGTTCATCGTAGTTTTCCAATCACGGGGCTTCTCAAAGGAGACCCGTAGACCAGGAAATATGGCGACTGCCCAGTTGCACGGCTTAGCTGTGTGTGTCAACCCCAAAGTACTGCTGGCAGCTCCTTGGCCCATTTGCCCCCGTATTTCTTCAGGGGATCGTAGAGTCTGGGCTTTAGCCCCTATAGCAACAAGCCATTGGCCTTCTCTACTTGTCCATTGGCGCGTGCGTGAGCGACCGAAGCATAGTGTGTCTCCATCGAGTACTTCCCACAATAGTTTTAGAATTCTTCACTTGTGAAAATTGATCCCAAGTCTGTTATGATCTCGTGAGGTACGCCAAATCTCTGGATAATTCCATCGAAAAACTTAATCAGGTTCTCTGCCCGGGCGTTTACCAGAGGCTGAGCTTCGATCCATTTGGAGAACTTGTCGATGGCTACAATAAGCCACTCGAAACCACCCAGAGCTTTAGCTAGAGGTCCCACAAGATCGAGACCCCAACACGCAAAGGGCCAGGATAACGGGATTGTGTTGAGTTCATGAGCCGGGACATGGGCTTGTCGGGCGAAGAATTGGCAACCTTGGCACTTTTTCATGATGTCTTCTGCATCGGCCTTGGCTGATGGCCAGAAGAAACCAGCTCTGTAGGCCTTTCCTACCAGAGTGTGAGAAGCTGTGTGGTTACTGCAGACGCCTCTGTGACATGGCTGCACACTCACCAATTATCACAAAACATGGCAGCATGGGGGTGACTCCACTAACTTCCACTCTGGTCATGTCAATTTTGCATCTCACCTACCACTAAACTCCACTCACGTGACCATGTCAAGTGTTGGACACACAAATTTGCGTGTAACCAAAGCAAAGGGGAGTGCTCTACTCACATGGAGTGGCCAGGCCACACATGCCTGGTTCGGCCGAACTAGGTCATTCGGCCAAACCCGGGCAGGCCCTCCCCCTTGGCCTATAAATGCTGGGAAATGCTTGCTAGTTTCCTCACACCATCCAACTCTGAAAAAAATTCCACCAAAAGCTCTCTCTCTCTCTCTCTCTCAAGTTCCTTGCTCAAGTTGGTTCACTTGCATTGCTGAAAAAAATTCAAAAAAAATATTTTGCCTTTGTTCGATCTTTGTGCTGAAATTTGAACGTGTTTGTGGTGGTTTCCGACACCCACAAGAACGACTAATCTTTTGTGGAGGTTTTTCATCCCCGCAAGAACAACTAACTCTCTCAAACGACTGACTTGATTTACTTGTGCTAACCCCATCTATTCAGTCTTTCGGGTAGTCGTTGCGCTAACCTTTTGCAGGAAGCATGTCGAAGCTCTTCTCCGCGTTTCGTCGCTCCGCCCGGCTGAGCAAACGCTCGGACGATGCTGGGAGCTCCCCAACCCCGTCCCACGGTTCAATCCGGATGGATGTGGATGAGTCAGGGGCAGCCGACTTGGGGAGAGGCTTCACCTCGCAAACAACCCGGCAGGTCCGGAATGAGAGTGACATCATTCTCCGGACGGACCGGGAGCAGAACATCTTCAACATGCTACGCCTGAAGGAGTTTGAGCATACCCGTGTCTACGAGCAGGACCTCCTCGTAAGAACGGGTATGACGAAGATTTCCCAGAAGTCTTCGAAGCCATTGGCTGGGGCAACTTCTGGCGTGTCGACGAACAAGGTTCGTATCTCCTCACCCTCAAATTTCTTTCGACTCTCACATCTGAACGGGAGGGTGTTCGCTTTCAATTTTTCAACCAAGAGTATTCCTACTCTTGGAGGGATTTGAGTACGGCTCTGGGTTTTGCTAGTCATTGTTGTTAGGAGCCTACCAAAGCTTTGAAAAGTTTCAGTCGGGACGGGTTCTGGAAAAAGACTTCGGGAAGCATCAATTGTTCTGCTTTGCACACGAACAATATTCATAACCCCACCTTGCGTTTCATGCATCGGTGGATGGCTATGATGGTGTTTCCGCGTTCCGATTTGCGTCCCGTTAATATAGTCGAGTTGCGATTCTTATACGCCATGGTTAAACGAGTTGTTGTTTCTCCGAAAAATATTTGGTTGCCCATTGGATGTCTCATCACTCTCGCGTGGGTAACATGGCGGTGACTTCTCTAGTCACTCGCCTTGCTAACCAGTTGGGCGTTCTGGAGGGCGCCCAACTTGCGTACTTAGAGACAGCGCGACCCGTCGCGGATGCTGAGCTCTTTGTGCAAGGTCACATGATACGACGGGCGCCCAATGCAACGCTGGTTATGATCTATCACGGATATACAACGAAGGTGTCCTTGCCTTGTGCAGGACTGAGGTTGTATACCACTAAGAAATTAACACTCCGATTGAGTACCGAGGCGGATGACTCTCCTCCTCTGAGAGAGCCGGCTCGGCATAGTGTTGCAGGAGAGGGGCCATTTACCCAGGGCAAGCCAGGCGTGATGCCGGGCTTTTCACCGCTCAAGAACCAGAAACTTCACCGACGCAGCCACATCGACACACGTCTGCATTTGAGGCAGCCTACGATGCATACGGTAGTTCTGGGACGTCCGGAGAAGGAGGCTCTAGACAACCTCAGGACCCAAACTACTTCGCCTCGGGCTACTGGGACTATGCCCCGAGTACGGACTTAGAGTACTGCAAGGGATGGTATGGAGGAGGGTATGACAGTGCCTTCCGACCATACTTCCCTAGGCACTCTCAGTCCGCACGATTCGCTGCACCCATTGGCCACGACATTGGTCGAGAGTTGTCTAACATCTCTGACCGAGTCGACCTCCTCGACGATCATACACGAAGCATTGAAGACACCCTGGCACGCCATTCTCAGTATCACCAAGAGAATAGTGGCGTGCTGGACTCTCTATGGTACGACATCCAGCAGCAGACGGATCAAATGTCAGAATACTTTTCAAAGTTTCAACCCTACCATTGAAGAATCCAAGCTTGGGGGAGGACCCCCATCAGGTATGTTCAATGTCCCTTCGGCACCTTGATCTTGCATTTACCATTTCCCTTTCCATTTTACTTCCACCTTAAAACGAAAACACCAAAAAGATATTTCTCTTGAATAAAATAACTCCCGACTATGCATGGAATGAATCATATGCCTCTCACCTTGGAAATGATGAATAGTTGCTCTGTCATTAATTTGGCAAGTGCCTTGTTTTCAACTAGTTGCTTTGTAGTACTTGAGTTATTTGCCATGAGTAAAATGAACCTGAAAACCTCATGGGAGCACATGCTTTATTCCAAATCTAAGTTGTTGTGAGGAATGATATAGTGAGATTTGGTTGAGTTCTTGCTTTTGCTCTTAGTACGTTGAATATCTCAGATGTCTTTTGCTTTCAAAAATAAAATAAAGTTACTCATTGGTCAAAAATACCTACCAAAGCCATATGCTAAGCTTAGTAAAAAACTTCTACTCATATGCTGCTTGTTGTCTTAGTGAGCTTGGTCAAATTGTTGTGACCTTTGGGTGAAACATTCATGCTTCTAAGATCGAGATTCACGTACACACCACACTCACTTCCAATTCCTACACTGGGAGTTAGCAAATATTGCCATCATCCATCCACAAAATAAATACTCCATGCTCTATGATCTCCTCTCCAAATATCCTTGAATAGAGACATGGGCTATATAAAAAGAAAAGCATGCCAAAGAGCATGGCAAAAAGAAAGAGAAAAAGAAAAAAAAAGCATGCCAAAGAGCATGGCAAAAAGAAAGAGAAAAAGAAAAAAAAGCATGCCAAAGAGCATGGCAAAAATAAGAAATAATAAAAGCATGCCAAGTGGCATGGCAAAAATATGAGCAAAAAAAATAGATAGCCCATGTTCTCGAAAATAAGTCAAGGGGAGGAAGAATCATCCCAAGGAGTTCCACCACATTCCACATTTCACATTCCACTCCACATATTCCACACACTTGCACTTCTCGATCTAAAGGTATGATTTGGTTCCCCAAAGATCCAGTCTTTGACTTAGCAAAATATAATATGCAAGTAGGCCTTCATCCTTTGTCCCTGAGCCACACAAAAAGCTTTGTTAGATTTTAGGATGAAAGAAGGCACAAGCCTTTGGTGAGCATACAAACACCACTTGAGGGATCGAGTGTACCAATTGAGGAACAAAATTTAAATTTTTGAAAATTGTGGAAACTCCGAGATGGAATCCTGAAAAGAGTAGGAGTGGAATAAAAACTGAGTTAAGCTGTTCAACCTTTCAACCGCCCAAGACAAGGAGATTGCTATAAGCCCCATAGGTAAAATGGTGAGTGAAAACTTTGCCAATGATTCAAGTATTTTCGAGTAGTAGTTGTTTATAAGGTTACCTGTAAGAAAATTGACATTGTAGCAACTCCTCATCCACTGAACCTAAGTCTTTATCTTTGCTTGAGGAGGAGCATAGGTCTAAGATTGGGGGAGCTTGTTGGCGGTCGTTACGACGCGTTTTCGACCACCAATACTCGGGAATAAAAGAGCATATATGTGACATTCCACATACTTAGGTTTATTTCTAACAGAGTTCCATGAGTTTTGGTGAGCTACACTTGTGCAGGTACAACAATGAGAAATACGTGCCATAGCGGTCGGAATTGACCGATTCGGCCGAACGACTCCGTTCGGCCGGTTATCCCCCTTAGCCGCACACGACGCGAAGCACAACCGGGAGTGGTCCACGTCAGCGACGACCAAGCGACGACCATGCAAGCCACCTGGACTACCGCTACATCACCCCTGGGCCAAATCAACACGAAGACCACCACGAACAAGCAGCCCAGGAGGTCCACAGAGCTGAGGCGGTGCAGGGGGGAAGGCCTGGGCCTCCAGCCCAATTCAGCCGAACTGGGGGGTTCGGCCGAACCGCCCCCAGCTGCCAAACCGACCGCAGAAGAAAATCTGAGGCATCCAGGAGCTGAGGAGGTGGATCCCAGGGTTCGGCCGAACCCGGTCAATTCACCCGAATCACCAGGGGGTACCCCCTGGCTCCCTTGGCCTCTACTCCTCTACACCGCCTTGGACACCTATAAATGCAGTGGCATTTCACCTGTTTCAGACACACTCAAGCCAATGAGCTCTTATTCCACTTCTTTCATTTTACGAAAAATTTTGAAATCTACATTTTTAACATTCCAGATAAATCTGGGATGTTACAACGAGAACCGACCAAGGGGGGCAAATCCAGGCCTTGTTAGCAAATGGTAGTGCATCCAAGGGTTCGGCCAAATCCTAGGATTCGCCTGAATCACCAGGGGGGTACCCCCTGGTTCCCTTGGCTGTCACTCCTCTCCACCGTCCTAGTTCACCTATAAATGTAGTGGCATTTCACTTGTAACACACACACTCGATCCAAGGAGCTCTCATCCCACTTCTTTCTAATAGAGTTAGTATAGTTTAGTTGGGAGTTAGAGTTGAGTCGAGCTGTGCCTCGGAGGTTCCAGAGTCGTCTTCAGAAGCTCTGGTATGAGCTCTTGTATCTTTCCTTTTCCTTTTGTAAGACTTTGAGTTATCAATGTAGTTATCTTTATCACTTTGCCCTTGTCATTTATAGCTTGCTTCTACTTTATTCTAGTTGCATCTATATCATGTTTAGACTATAGTCAGTTGTAGCTCTAGTGCTTCTAGATCTTGATTAAGTCTTTGTCTTAGCTGGTTCTTCGATCTTGCTCAATACTTGTGGTGAATTGTCACTAGGGTATTGACAAGGTTGCTTGCTCTTGCTAGCGGAGTAAGTAGTTGTTGAGACTAGTGTGGGAGTGGTTCCCAGGCTAGCCAGTGGCCTTAGTTTGTCCCCACTTCTTCGAAGGTGGTAGCAGTTAGGTGGTGACAACCCTATACGGCCTACGTAGTCCATCACGTTCGTCGTGGCCTACAGGATTGGTGGCACCCATTCTCATCCCTTTCTGCGTGTCATAAGTTCTATTGTCCCGACGCTAATACATTAGAGTTAACCTTGATCTCTGAGTACTCGCTCTTCAGCTACTGTATCTGTAAGCTCGAGTGACATAGGTAGATAAAGTACCCAGGATTCCTCTATCTCTTCTCGTTGTCCTACCAACTATCTATTCCTTCTCTTTCCTATCAGAGCCACCCTTGAGCTATGTGTCACGGTATAACCACTCCTATCCAATACCGTTTATCCCCTGTCTTGCTAGTAGTGTACCCTTCTCTGATAGTCTCGAATATATGTTTGCTAGTAATCTTGCCAAAGCTTCTATGCGGAAATATAAATTACGATACCTCAGATTACTCCCTGGTGAAGTCCTATAGCGGTAATTCTATGCGCTTGCAAAATATTTATATATTTTACTGAGCCATAAGAAAAACCACCGAAACACTCCTTACCCCAGTACCTGGATTCACAATCCTGATATTGGTCACCTTTGGGAGATATTAGTAGAACACCCGCTCCTCCACCTTCCAGCTTTAGCGATCCGTCGAAATACATGATCCAATGCTCCGAGCGAGTAGTTGTACTGGAGTACTGGAGCTCTATCCACTCGACCGTGAAGTCTGCTAGGGTCTGTGACTTGATAGTCGTCTAGGGAGCGAAGTCGAGGTTGTACTTAGCTATCTCCGCCTTCCATTTGCATATTCGTCCAGTCGCGTTAGGATTATTAAGGATTTCGCCTAAGGGAAATTTAGTCACCACAGTTATGCGGAAGGCCTGAAAGTAATGCCTTAGCTTTCTTGAGGTGATAAAGATTGCATAGAGTAGCTTCTGTACTTGAGGGTAGCGTATCTTGGAGTCAGAGAGTACTTCGCTGATGTAGTATACTGGCCGCTGTACTGGGAATACATGGCCTTCCTCTTTGTGCTTGACCACGATGACCGTGCGAAACCATGTGTGTTGTGGCCGCAATATTGGCAGGAGCAACAAGCACTGGGGGGGCTAGACAGGTAGGCTTTGAGTTGTTCAAAGGCTTGACTTGCTTCTTCTGTCCAGTTGAATTGGTCTCGCTTTTTGAGTAGCTTGAAGAAAGGGAGTCCCTTCTCTCCAAGTCATGAGATGAATCTGTTGAGAGCTGATATGCAGTCTGTGAGTTTTTGTACATCCTTGATGCTTCTCGGGGGATCCATGTTAAGGATAGCTATGGTTTTGGTGGGGTTAGCCTCGATGCCTCTATGACTGACAATGAACCCGAGTAGTTTCCCCGAGGGAACACCGAAGACGCACTTAGTCGGGTTTACCTTCCAGCGGAACGTTCTAAGGTTATCAAACGTTTCCTATAAGTCAGTGATGAGGTTTTGTGGTTCTCTTTTTTTTACAAGCACATCATCAACATACGCCTCTACATTGATGCCAATCTAGTATGACAAGCACTTCTGTATGGCTCGTTGGTACCTGGCTCTGGCGTTCTTCAATCCAAACGACATTGTCATGTAGTAGTAGGCGCCGAAGGGTGTGATGAATGAAATCTTGATCTGATCCTCCTTCTTCAGGGCTATCTGATGATATCCCAAGTAGCAATCGAGGAAGCAGAGTAGCGCACATCCGGCCGTAGAGTCCATGACTTGATCAATGTGCGGGAGACCCATGGGGTGTGGAGAGCAATGCCTGTTGAGATCTGTGTAGTCAACACACATCCGCCACTCGTTGTTGTTTTCCTTTTTGAACAGGACTGGATTGGCCAACCACTCTGGATGAAAGACTTCTTTGATGAAGCCGGCCACGAGTAGTTTGGCGATCTCTGCCTTAATCACATCACGTCTGTCTTGAGCAAAACGGTGTAGGCGTTGCCTTTTAGGCTTCGCCTTTTTGTCAACCTTTAAATTGTGCTCGGCAAGCTCCTTAGGAACACCAGGCATATCAGATGATTTCCATGCAAATATATCTTTATTATTATGAAGGAACTTGACAAGCGCGTCTTCCTATTTACAATCTAAATGGGCCCCTATAAGGGTAGTATTGGACGGGTCACCAATCTAAAGGTCTATAGTTTTAAGCTGTACTTCTTCAGAGGGCTTGAAATTGTGCTTGCGGGCTTCTTGCTTGGGACCTCCAGGTCTTCTTCCTTCGACTTCTTAGCCAGGGCGATTACTTCCAGCATATGGATGGGGACTTGCGAGGTGGCGGCGAACTCCACTGCTTCCACGTTGCAGTCGTAAGCGATGTTTAGATCACCTTTTAGGGAAAGGAGTCCTTTAGGAGTTGGCATCTTGAGAACAAGGTATACGTAGTGCGGGATCGCCATGGACCTGAAGAGGGCTGGACGCCCAAGGATTGCATGATACGAGGTCTCAAAGTCTGCCACTTCCAACTTGATGTACTCTGTCCTGAAGTTAGCTTCTATCCCAAAGGTTAGTAGGAGCGTCACTTGTCCTAGGGGGATTGCCGCATTGCAGGGTATGATGCCGTAGAATGGGGATTCCGTGGGCCTTAGGTACTTGGTGATATCAAGTCCCATTTTAGTAAAGGTCCTCACGAAGATGACGTTGAGCCCACTGCCTTCGTCAATGAGTACTTTGGTCAGTCTGGCTTGTGCCATGACTGGGTCCAAGACTAGCGGATATCTGCCTGGGTTGGCGAAGTTGGTCCACTGATCTTTCCTAGAGAAGCTGATGGGGACCTCGGACCACTTGAGGTACATCGGGGTGGCTGGTTGTATTGCCATGATTTCCCGGAGCGATAGTTTCTTTGCCCGCTTCGACTGGGTTAAGGACTTGGCGCTGAACAGGACTGCTACGACGTTCTCGACTTGGGGAAAGCCATTTTCGTAATTTTTATCGTCCTTCTTGTCATCCTCTTTGCCTGCCTTTGCCGGTCCTTGCTTGTCAAATTCCTGTTTAAGGTGGAAGCAGTCGGCCATCTTGTGCTGGCCGTTCGGATGATATGGGCAGGGTCTGTTCATCACTTTATCGATGGACACCATGTTCTTCTTCCGCGCGGGGCACTCGACTACTGCGATACTGTTGTTTGGCTTGCGCTTTTTATTATCGCGGTTGAAGTCACGATTTTTGTTGTTGCGGCGATCTTTACCGTCTTTGTTGTAGTTATTGTCGTTTTTGCTGTTGTCGCGGCGCCTGTCAAAGCGCTTGCGCTCGCGGTCATCTTGATCGGCCCACTTGGCTGCCATACGCTTTAGCTTGGGGATGGCTGTTGGGCATCTTCTGCAGAACTCATGATGTAGCTCTTTGGCGTAGAGTCTGTCGTGGAAGCAATCAATGACCTCACGGTCAGATATGTCCACAATTGTGGCTCTTTTTTCAAAGAACCTCTTGATGAACTTGCTCGGGGTTTCACTTTTATCATGTTTTGGGCTGAGACCAGGTTCCCTGGAAGTTGGCAGTGAACTTCTTGGTGAGATCTTCCCAAGAGTCGATGGACCCGGGGCGGAGGCCCTCGAGCCATGTAAGCGGGGTAGTATCCATCATGATGGGGAAGTAGCTGACTTTTACGTCATTGGATCCCCCCGCCAACTGGATTGTAGTCGAGTAGACTTTCAGCCACTGTTCGGGGTCTTGTTTGCTCGTGAACTTCTCGATGCCGGTTGTCTTGAACTTGCATGGCAGCTTGATCTTCTTGATGCGGCTAGAGAAGGCTGGGAAGCCATCATACTTGTCTGCTAGTGAATGGTTATATCTGCGGTGGCCATCGCTGCGGTCGGAGTCGTAGTAGTGGCCACGACTACCTGAGCTGTGGCTTGGTGAGTTGTCAGGTCTTGGTCGTCCACGGTTGTGGTCGCGGTCCTTGTCGTGGTCGCGTCCGTGTGGAGGACGATCACCGTCGCGGTTGTTATCGCGGGGAGGATCGTTGTTGCATGGTTGACGATCTTCATCGCGTAGGTGGTCGCGGTCGCGGTCGCGGCCGCATGGAGGACGGTCGCGGTTGTTGTCGCGGAGAGGATCATTGTTTCGTGGTGGATGATCTTGGTCGCGGCGTAGTGGTCCGTAGCGATGGTCGAATTCTTCACGCCGACGAAGCTCCGAGTTTATCTGGTTCGCTCTACTCGACTGGATTACAGAACAAGCATCTCGATTTGCATTAATGTGGGTGTGAAGATCGCCATCGCGATTAGCCCCGTCAAGTGGCCCGTTGCCATCTTGTTGTCTAGCATTGGGGACTTGCTCGTTAGCTTGACTCAGGTGGGTGGATGTTGCTGGTTCAACACGCGAGCGCCTTCCTCCAAGACGTCTGTTGCTCGAAGCGTGGTGGCTTAATGCAGGACCGGTACTGATGTTCTTATGAGCTGTCTCTAGGAGAGTCAGGACCTGCCTGAATTGTGGTGTTTCAGGCATAGACCTGACGATCTCCGCTGCAACGGAGATGTTCATTGGAGCATCCTGGAGTACCTTCTCGTCACCAACCATCGCGAAATCTCGTGTAAGGTTTCAGGTTGCGTTTGCACGTATGGCTACGTTGATACGCCTTTGCTTGTGCTTGGCATTCCTCTTCGGAGATGTCGCCGACCAGCTCACAATCGTACTAGGTTCCTTGGTCGCCAGAGCTGGCCAAAAAGACTTGTATGCTGGGGTCGGAAGAGGTTAGTAGTAGTAAGGTTGGAGTGTTGGAGAAGTTGTCTCCTGTGCTGTTGGAGGACGTGGTGATGGAAGCCGTTTTGCCGTCCTGGTATGGTAGTTCTTCCAGGATCGTTGCGGCTAGCCTTGACTCATTGTCCCGACAGGTGTCAATAGGTATCGCGCCAGGCCAGTGAACAACAAGTCCTCCTTGTGTGCTGGTCACGACTAGTCCTGACGGGAGATAGACGAGTGCTTCTTCGAGATCGAAGTCGGTCTTGAAGTGGGCACGGCAGGTTAAGCGTGCAACGTTGTCGGGGCTGTCGCTCAGTAGAACCGTGAAATCGCCGTCTTTGTTGTCCTCTGATGGCTTAGTGGTTGGCTCAGAGTCCTTGCAGCAATCCACGGTTGGACTGTCGACTTTGGGTGTGGGTTTGTTGTCATCCACGGTGTAGATCTATTGATACGTAGCTGCAGCTTTGGTGACTCCAAGCGGGAATCGATTCGGGGGGTTGTACGATGGCGGAGCCACTCAGAGTTCCCGACTCCTTCCATAATTGGAAGTGAGTTGTACCCAATCTCATCATGAGGAGTCCCGATTGGAGTTGGAGTGAGGGTTGAAGTCGAGCTCGAGGTCGTGCGACGTGTTGGAGTCGAGATCGAAATCATTGCTGAAGTAGTCATCGAAACTTGTGTCTCGACGAGATCGCGGAGCGGCTCTAGTGGAGACGCCATCATCGGGTACGGGCCTGGATGATCCGCAAGGAAACTTGCGAAACCACCCTTGCCTTCGGCGACGAAGGTCCATGCGTTAATGACGAAAGTTGCACCCTCCTCGATGTCGCGGGCTTTGAAGGTTGATCCCATCGCGCCTAATGGTGAGCTTCAGCGAGCTGCCCCACGGTGGGCACCAAAGTGTCAAAGATTTATCGTGACTGCCTCCATCTAGGGGTATCCTAGGGAGTAGATTTGTGGGGATTGCCGGACCTGGAACTTGATGGTTAATCTGAAGACACAACACACAAGGATTTAGACAGGTTTGGGCCGCTAGAGTAGCGTAATACCCTACGTCCTGTATGGATTTGTATATTGTATTATCCTCGTTGGGTGGTTTTAGGCCTTTATCTACCGAGCTAGGGACCCCTGCTCTCCTTTATATATCCCAGGGGACAAGGTTACATGGTTAGTATCCTAGTCGGTTACAATTTGGGAGTCCTACTAAGAGTACACGAGTAGTTCTACTTGGAGTAGGAGTTCTCTGAGTAGTTCTGTGTCTCACCCGGCCCAGTTTGTATGGCCCAGTAGTGGCCTGTGAGTGCAGGATGCACATGTTTAGTGCCACATTGCTAGTTTAGCAAGGGTGGAGGCAACTTATAAGCCCTTGTCTTCCAGCCATAGCACCTTCGGGTTAACCCTTTTACACGAAGCGAGGACGAAAGTGTAAGCAGGGTGCTATGTGTACGCGTGCACGCCCCTCAGAAGGGCTGTGCGGGGCGGCTTTGGAGGGCGGGGTGTTACAAATGGTATCAGAGCCGACCCTCGCGGTTGCGCGTACGGGTTAGTGTGCGGGCGTAGGGCGCATGGCGCGTGTGGCCCGGGTAGGGCATACGGCATGGACTGTGGCGCCGGCACTGGATGTACGGTCATGCGCTAAGGGGGGACGTTCCTGGACATTTGCCCGTGCGGGTGAGTTGTGCCGACGAGGACGTCGGGTTATTTGAGGGGGGCGTATGTCACACCCAGCCCAGTTCGTATGGCCCAGTAGTGGCCCGTGAGTGCAGGATGCACGTGTTTAGTGCCACATTGCTAGTTTAGCAAGGGTAGAGGCAACTTATAAGCCCTTGTCTTCCAGTCATAGCACCTTCGGGTTAACCCTTTTACGTGAAGCGAGGACGAAAGTGTAAGCAGGGTGCTATGTGTACGTGTGCACACCCCTCGGAAGGGCTGTGCGGGGCGGCTTTGGAGGGCGGGGTGTTACATTCTGCTAGGACTCGGTCTTCTATCTTGAGGGTACCTGGGGATGTATATCCGACAAAGCCCTACCGTGTGTAGCTGCTGACTTCAAGAACGCTAGACGAATGGTTCATGAAGTTATCTTTCCTCATTTTGGCATTCCTAGGATAGTCATTAGTGATGGAGGATCCCATTTCATCGACTCAGCATTCCGTAGATATCTTTCAAGTTTGGGGGTGCAACACAATGTGGCTACACCCTATCACCCCCTATGGGACCAGGATCCCCAGGGCCACTCATCTATGGGAATAAACTACTCGGCTATGGGAAGTTTATTCCCAACTACTCCAAACCATTCGGCTACGGTGCAAGACGATGTAGTAGATTGGGAGAACTAGTCGTGTGCAGTTAGGAGACTACCCAAAGTACCATGTTGTAGTACTCCTTGTTGTATACGACTAGATCATGTAACCGACTTGTAACTCTGCTCCCCGAATATATAAGGCGGAGCAGGGACCCCTCCAAAACAACTCAACCCTCATATACAATACA
This sequence comes from Echinochloa phyllopogon, assembly GCA_033239725.1. Classification (NCBI taxonomy): domain Eukaryota; kingdom Viridiplantae; phylum Streptophyta; class Magnoliopsida; order Poales; family Poaceae; genus Echinochloa; species Echinochloa phyllopogon. The sequence continues at coordinate 28,234,287 of BTCW01000014.1, read as the reverse complement.
ATCAGGCATATAGGACGAAAGGGTATTACACAATTTGCGGCCCGATATTGTCTAAATCTTTGTGTCGTGTGTGCACCATCGTTCCTAGAACTCGGTAAGACCCACGAAATCTACTCTCTGAGGTACCCTAGATAGGTACTTGGTAGTTAAACACCGATATCTGGCACCCATCGTGGGGCTACTCGCCGCAAGATCACCATTAGGCGCGATGGGATCAACCAACTTCAACACCTACGGCATCGAGGAGGGCGCGAGCTTCATCTTCGGTACCTGAACCTTCATCGCCTTAGGCAATGGCAAGTTTGCAAGCTACCTTGTGGATGGCCCAGACCCGTACTCGATGATGGCAGTTCCACCAGAACCACTCCGCGACCTCGTCGAGAAACAAGACTCGGCGACTACTTCGGTCTCGACTTCGACCTCGGCTCCGACACGCATTGCGATCTCGAGTTCGACTTCGACTCCGATTCCAACTCCGATCGGGACTTTTCAAGTCAAGTCCAGGTACGACTTGCTTCCAATTATGGAAGGAGCCGGGAACTCCGAGCCGGCTACGCCATCAAACAACCCCCAGATCGATTCCCGTTCGGACTCACCAACTCAACGGCTGTATATCAGAAGATGTACACCACGGAGATTAATAAGACTACAAGTCAAGAGTCTAGCCCGATCGTGGATCGTTGCAAGGACTTTGAGCCGGCTTATAAGCCATCGAAGGACGACGGTGAAGATGATTCACGGTCCTGCTGAACGACAGCTCTTACAACGTTGCACGCTTACACTGCTGCGTGCAGTTCAACACTAGCTTCGAGCTGGAAGAACCACTTGCTTACCTTCCGTCAGGACTAGCTATGACCAGAATGCCAGGAGGACTTGTCATTCACTGGCCTGGCGTGATCCTAGCTGACTCCTGTCGGGACAACGAGTCTAGACTTGCCACGGTCATTCTCTAGGAACTACCCTACCAGGACGGCAAGACTGCTTCGCTCGCACCTTCAGTAGAAAGCTCGGGCGACAACTTCTACAACACCCAAACAACACTAGGCTTAGCGGTCATTGACCCTAGTAGACAAGTCTTCATGATTTGCAATGACAAAAATGGCACTCTACATGATGAAAGTGGCATACCAAACATTGTTGATGTAGAGCCCGTCATCAATGGGGAAGATGAAGAACAAAAGATGGCAAGACAACGCAAGAACTTAAAGTGCAAGGAGAGACGCGTGTGTGCTGCGCTGCGAGCAGAAACTACTTCCACCTCAGACAAGGCGGAAGCTCCGGAAGCACCGCTTCGCATCTCAGCAACTTGTCACACCCTAAAATTTCAAAAAAATTAGGATGTGAATAATAAGCTTGATTAATGCAATAATTTTCTAAAATTTCTAAAATTTCCCAAGCTTTATATAATTATGAGGGAATTTAGTATAGGAGTTTTTTTAAAATTGAATTAAAATAATATTGGTTATAATGTTCTTTGCCTTGCATTCATGCTGGAGCATTCTTTTATGTAGTGTTTGCTATTTTAAATTTGAGTTTAATCTTGTTTAAATTCAAATTTAGAATAGTTTTATTTGTGTTATTTAGAATAGTTTGTGCAAGACTTTGTTTTGCCTCCTCAAACTTTCGGCCAGTCTTCTCTACATCCCTCATACTCTCAGCCTAACCCACAGCTCAACTTTGGGCCGAGCCCATCACCGCGGCCTAGATGCATCACCACTTCCTGTCTCTACATCGGCCACCAATAAAGGGTCGCCGTAGAGACCTAAACTATGGTTATCGGACCGCCCGTTACCCTCTATCATCCGTCATCATACTTTCGCCGCTGAATCAAGGCATCCGCCACCACTGTCGGTCTTCAGTGCAGCGCTGCCACGGCCCTGAGCCATCACGAAGGTCGTCCCCATGATGCTATATTGTTGACATGCTGCCAGAGGAGCACGTACAGCAGCGCCATCCTCATTCGGCCATTGACGAAACCCGCGCACACAAATACCCCATCTCCAGCCTCTTTCTCGGCAAATGGGGTAAGTTTCCATTACCATATCGTCTGCTCTTTATCGATGGCGAGGAACCTTGCGTGCTGCTGCCCTCCGCTAAAATGTTGATCTGCCTTGCAAGTTGCAACCTCGAGCGCAGCAAGAAAGCAGTCGAGCATGAAGTGATATACGTACTGGAAGCCAACGTCGGCCATGAACAACATCACGCTGATTCATGCATATAAACTTCTTGTCACTTCCTTGTCTAAACCAGATGCATTTCATATGTGCGCCAGGATGCATATGAACATGAAGTAAACCCAGTTTAATAATTGAAACCAAAGTTTACCATGCCCAAGTTTAGCAACTAAGCAATAATCTATCCAACATAAGCAAAGCATCCCAGGTATAACAAGGACAGTGGTAAAAGACTAGGAACAACCCTAGCATAGGACCCATCAAAATTAATGCAATGCGGAAAAGTAAAGTGTATCTTTATTGGTGAATAATGGGACCGCAAAGAGATGATCAAAAATAAACTTGCCTCCTCCAAAGCATTGCTGCTGCTCAAAGTCTTCCTCGAACTGCTCTTCGAATCCCTCGAACGGCACGACTTCGAATGAGCACATACAAGAGAACAAAACAAAACAATAAGAAACAGTACACCAAATAGTAGTAACAGAACAAAACAAAGCTATTAAATTGATCTACAGTTACAAGGATCACATGAGCGAAAGAATCACTTATATTGGATCTAAAACGTGAAAGATATGGCTAAAACAACTTTTAGGGGCTTATTTGAAGAAAATCGAGGGCTAAAACATAATTATGCTTAAAACTACAAGGGATAACACGTAAAATTACCCTGCCAGGATGGCGCGTACTAATATTTGAAAGTACAAGGGCTTAAACGAAGAAAAATGACCTATGTGCAAATACTTTTATAACTACGATGGACCGCGGGTTGATTCGATAAAAGTGGAGGGCTCTTTAGGAAAACTACAAGGGCGGACCGGAGTTGACCGTTATCTGACTCGGTCAGATCAAATCTGGACCGTAGGATTTCGATCTGAAGGCTGGGGTTCGCATGAGCCTTTCTTCGCCGGCGGTGGGCTTGCGATGCGGCGGCGCCGCTCGGGTGACGGCGGAGCTTCACTGGAGTTGGACGAAACTCGGCCTACAGACCACCAATCGAGACACGACTGGCACTAGAAGCATCAAGAGGGAATGCCAAGCTCACCTAGGGTGGTGTCGACGGCGATCGGGCGGCGAGATGCACGGACATCGAGGAGGTGCAGCTCCGGCGAGGCTGAGCACGAACGACGATGGATTTGGCTCGGTTCAAAGCAAAAACGTGCATGGGATCAACTGGGCTAGTGTCGTTACCTCCTTGCAAAGCTCCTGGATGGGTTCTCGTCGATCGATTGATAACGGCGGCGGAGATCGATGGCTTGGGTCCAATGGCGGTGATGCGAGGCGCGAAAGAGCTTTGGAGCTTCTAGAGCTCGGGTGAAGAGCTGGGCAAGGACTTCGGGGGTGCGGGAGGCTTTGTGTTTATAGTCCCTGGCTTGCCTTGGCATGACGATCATGCATCGCGGATCGGACGCCGGCGGCTCCGCTTTCCATGTAGGGAGGCCACGCCTTCCTTGTGGAGGGGCAACCTGCTTAGGAAGGAGGGCGGCGAAGCTTCGGGGAATGTCCTCGAGGAATCCATGGGTCGAACGGGGTCGGAGGAAGGAAAACCAGGCGCGGCGGAGGGACTCCGTGTGCGGCTCGGATGCGGAATGGGGTAAGAAGATGACCCCGACAGGTGGGGTCCTCCTATCGGCGGAACAGAGAGGAAAGGAGGTGGGCTGGGCTGCGGGAGCACTGCTGGGCCGGGGGAGGGGCTCGGCCCAAGAAAAGTTGAGTGGCCGATGAAAGAATAGGGACTGGAAACGAACTGGGCTGAGAGTTGAGGGAGCAAAACCGGACTCGAGCTTTAACAACTGTCCTAAAGCCATTCAATTTGAATTTAAATTCTATTTAAATTCAAACAAATGACAAGCAACAGAACAAAAGTGTACCATCATGAAATGCAACAATCACTTATTTTTCTATAATTTGTTTAAATGATATTTAATACTTTAGAGCCTAAAACAAATTCCAATTAATCAAAGAAATTTTATTTGACCCTTAAATAAATCCTAGAGAATCTCCCCTTACAGAGCCTAATAATTTAATGTGATGAAAATTTAGGGTGTTACAAACCTACCCCCCTTACAGAGAATCTCATCCTCGAGATTCGGATGAACTAGCAAAGAGCTGGGGAAATTCTGCCATCAATTCATCCTCTCTTTCCTAGGTAGCCTCATCCTCTGCGTGGTAGCTCCATTGCACTTTGCACATTTTAACAACTTTGCTCCTGGTGACCCTCTCTGTCGTTTCCAATATTTTAATCGGTTGCTCGGTGTATGTCAAATCATCTCGTACATTCAGTTCTTCTAGGGGTAGCTGCTCCTCGGGGACTCTAAGACACTTTTTCAACTGAGATATGCGAAATAAGTTGTGTACATCTGATAACTGATCTGGTAACTCCAACTGATAAGCTACTTCCCCTCTCCTTTCCAAAATCTTGAAGGGGCCTATGTAGCGAGGTGCTAGCTTCCCTTTCACCTTGAACCTCCTCAGTCCCCTTATAGGTGATACCTGCAAATACACAAAGTCTCCTACCTCAAAGGTCAACTCTCTCCTTCGGGTATCGGCGTAACTCTTCTGCATTGATTGAGCAACCCTAAGGTTTTCCCTAATGATCTGAATCTGTCTTTCTTCCTCGTTGACGATTTCTGGTCCAAATAGATGCCTCTCTCCTGTCTCATATCAAAACAATGGGGTCCTGCATTTTCTTCCGTACAGGGCTTTGAAGGGCGCGATCTTGAGATTCGCTTGGTAACTGTTGTTATAAGAGAACTCCACGAATGGCAAACTCTTATCCCAACTCCTCCCATACTTCAGAGCATAGGCTCTCAGCATATCCTCTAGTACCTGATTCGTCCTCTTTGTTTGACCATCTGTCTGAGGATGATAAGCAGAGCTAAAATTCAACCTTGTATCCATGGACTCTTGCAGTTCTTGCCAAAACCTTGATGTGAACTGGGTACCCCAATCAGAAACAATCCTTTTAGGCACTCCATGGTAGCACACAATTCTAGCAAAATACAACTATGCAAGTCTAGCTCCTGTGTAGGTGGTCTTTACAGGAATGAAATGAGCCACTTTGGTTAGTCGATCCACTATTACCCAGATAGAATCATAACCATCTCGAGTACGCGGCAAACCGACTATAAAGTCCATACTAATCTCTTCCCACTTCCACTCAGAAATTTTCAAAGGCCGAAGTAATCCTACGGGCCTCTGGTGCTCAGCCTTGACTCTCTGATAGGTGTCACACACGGTGACATGACTGGCCATGTCACGCTTCATCCCGTACCACCAATATCTCTCCTTTAAATCCTGATACATCTTGGTACTCCCTGGGTGGATGCAATATGCAGAGTCATGAGCCTCCCTCAGTATGAGCTTTCTTAGTGATTCCACATCAGGCACACAAATCCTATCCTTCAGCCATAGGGTTCCCTAATCATCCAACCTGAAATCAGGTGCCTTACCATCCTTCATGAGTTGCTTGATCTCCTCGATTCTCTTGTCTCCCAACTGACCCTTCCGTATCTCTTCCTCTAGAGTGGGCTCTACCTCCATGGTTATTCCTTCATGGGTACACAATTCCTAGGTTCAGCCTTTCAAACTCCTTGTGCAACTCTGGGGGTAGTTGGTAAGCTAAGACCATATTAGCTTGGCCCTTCCGACTCAAGGCATCTACAACTACATTGGCCTTCCTTGGATGATAATGTATCTCCAGGTTGTAGTCCTTGATCAGCTCCAGCCAACGACGCGATCTCAAATTAAGTTCCTTCTATGCGAAGATGTACTTCAAGCTCTTGTGGTCGGTGTAAATCTGACGCTTGTTTCCAACAAGGTAGTGCATCCATATCTTAAATGCATGTACCACAGCTGCTAACTCTAGATCATGGTGGGGTAGTTCTACTCATGTTTCCTCAATTGTCGGTATGCATATGCTACGACACGTCCTCCCTGCATGAGCACACAACCAAGACCCCTCTTCGAAGCGTCACAATAGATGTCAAAACCATTGTGAATGTCTGGCATAACTAACACAGGAGCTGAGGTCAATCTCCTTGTCAGTTCCTCAAAGCTAGACTAACAAGCATCTGTCCACTTGAATTCCTTATCTTTCTCCAACAAAGCGGTAAGAGGCTTCACAATCTTCGAGAATCCCTCTATGAACCTGCGGTAGTATCCAGCCAATCCAAGAAAACTTCTGATCTCAAACACGCTCTTAGGGGGTTCCCATTCCAACACTTCGCTAACCTTGCTCGGATTGACTGCAACTCCTCCATCTTTGACGACATGTCCAAGGAATGCCACTTTCTTTAGCCAGAACTCACATTTACTCAGCTTAGCATACAACTGATTCTCCCTGAGCTTTTGTAACACTAGCCTCAGGTGTACCTTACGCTCCCCTTCATTCTTGCAGAAAACCAAGATGTCGTCAATGAAAACCACCACAAACTTATCCAGGTACTCCATTAACACCTTGTTCATTAGATACATGAAGTAGGCAGGGGCGTTAGTCAAGGAAAAGGACATGACAGTATACTCATAAAGACCATATCTGGTGGTGAAGGCTGTCTTGGGAATATCTGAGGGTCGTATCCTCAACTGATGATATCCTGATCATAGAATAATCTTGGAGAACACTTTGGCTCCCCTCATCTGGTTGAAGAGATCTTCAATGCGGGGTAGTGGATACTTGTTCTTGATGGTCACCTCATTGAGAGATCGATAATCCACACACATCCATTGTGTACCATCCTTCTTGCCCACAAAGATAACTGGTGCTCCCCAAGGCGAAGAACTAGGACGAATAAAACCCTTTTCCAATAATTCACTAAGTTGTTTCTTAAGCTCTTCTAACTCATGAGCAGCCATTCTGTAAGGTCTCTTAGAGATAGGGGCAGTGCCAGGTAAAAGCTCAATAATAAACTCAATGTATCGGTCTGGTGGCATACCTGACAAATCGTCGGAAAAGACGTCGGTTAACTCCCATACCACTCTGATATCTTCTAGTGGGGCTCCATTCAACTGGTTCACTACGCCATCGGCCGCTAATGGTAGAGTAGTCATGAACTCAATCCTTTCTCCCTGTGGGCTTGTCAACAACACAGATCTCCTGACACATTGGATCACTGCATCATGCATGGTCAACCAATTCATCCCGAGTATAATATCAATTCCACTCGATTCCAAGACAATGAATCTGGCCTAGAAATCCTTCCCCAGAATTTTAAGACTAACTCCAGGACACATGAACTGTGCTTTCATGTCCCCTCCAGGTGAGCTAACTAACATGTGAGTTCACATGGGTACCATGGTTATGTTATGCTTAGCTACGTATTGGGTAGTAATAAAAGAATGTGATGCTGCAGTATCAAACAAAACTGATGCAGGGACTGAGTTGACAAGGAACATACCGAGCACTACATCCTGAGCTTCCTGGGCGGTTTCTTTGACCACATGGTTCACCTTGCCACGCACATAATTTGGCTGCCCTTTGTTGCCCTGCGGGGTCTGATTTCCACTCCGTGCTTGCTGCATCTGAGGGCTGGGCCGGGGGTTGTTGGCATTCTGACCTTGGGAACCTGCGGTGTTCCTCTTGGGATAGTTGTTGGCATAGTGACCCGTCTCCCCACACTTGAAACATCCGGGGCCAGTGGGGGTGTTGGGTGCGGAGGGCTTCATTGGGGTGTTCTGACGGTTCTGCTGGAAGTTAGGGCGCGAAGTAGACTGATTCTGACGCTGGAACTGAGTCTGCCCAAAGTTCCCACCTTGAGTTGCATGACGGAAAGGAGTCCCCTGAGGTGGAGCAAAATGAGGGCGGACGTTGCTTCTACATTACCCTGGTGAGTTGAACTTCCTCTTCATCTCACGGCAGACATGCTCCACACTAATGTCCTTGTCCACTATGCCCTGGAATGTTGGAAAAACTGTGCGCCATCATCTGATACTTGATAGGAGCGTTCAGACCTTCTAGGAAGTGCTCTTGCTTCTTCTCATCATCAGACATCTCTGCCGGTGCATAGCGGGCCAACTAAAAGAACTTGTCCCTATACTCGCTCACTGACATGCTGCCCTGCTTCAGCACAAGGAACTCCTTCTTCTTGATCTTCATCACACCGGTGGGGATGTGGTGCAACCTAAAGTTGGTCGTGAACTCTAGCCAAGTGATAGTAGTAGGGGCGGCATGAGTAGCTTTGAAAGCATCCCACCAATCTGAAGATGATCCTGTCAGTCGCCCTGCAGCATACCGTACCTTCTCCATGTCATTGCACTGGGTGATCTCCAGCTTCTTCTCAATGGTCTTTAGCCAATATCTGCATCGAGCGGGTTTGAAGAGTGAGAGAAAGTTGGAGGTTGGTGACTCATGAAATCCCTATGCTTGTCCCGAGGTGGTTGGTTGGTTGTTGTTGTTGTTGTTCATCTGAGTTTGCATGGTCATCATGGTGGAGGCGATGTTATGGATGATCTGAGTCTGAGCGGCGAGGATCTGATCCATCCCTGCTGGTGGCGTTGGTCCTGCTTGAGGGTTGGAGTTGGTGTTGTTGCGTCCTGGACGTCTCACTGGCGATCGATCAACTCCACCACCGGACCTGGTGTTCACCATCTGATGGTTAGAGATATGAGACTCAAATGATTGCTGGGGAAAAAACAATCACAAACAAGTTGAGAAAAAAGATAAAGAAACTGCACATATCCAAGAGATCCAGCTACAACACTTGTAACCCTTCAGATTGCATCCAACCAGATTCTAACTGCCTTGGTGAAACGGGTATATCGTGCACTCTGAAGCTCTAAATATTATGAAATTTGGTCAGCACGAAGCTTGTCAAGTCCTGAATCCAACCCAAGTTGAATCACCTCAATCTGATTTCTAAAACTTTAGATATTAAATAAACAAGCTCGCTGCGTCAGACATCTCGAGACAGGTTCTGAGTAGCATACTAATATGTGCACAACTCCATATCAGACAACCCAAAAATTCTGAATAATTCCCAGAGTGTAGGTTATGAAGTTATGAATCTAATCCAACTTGAATTATGGCAATATCATTTCTTTAACTTGTGTTATTAAATAAACAAGCTTGCTGTGTGAGGCAGGTTCTCCTCGGGCAGGTTCTGAGTAATTTACTAAGAAATGCGTAGCTCTTAATTAGGTGATCCAAAAATTTTCAAAACATTCCAGAAAGTAGCTTGTGGAGTCAGGAATCTATCACAACTGAAATCATATCATTTGGACTTCTGTAGCCCTAGAAATAATTCTAACAGTACCAACATGATAAGGAAACTCGCGAACAGATTTGAACATAGCGTGAAACGCAAGATAGATTGAGTTGATTTGATTGAAGAACATAATTAATATGAAGAACTGGGATAAAGATATAACCCAAACAAACTGACTTTATTGATTTAAAATATTTGATGCTTAGTGGTCATCACTCCACAAAACATCGCACTCATCACAAAGATCCAACTCACAAACTAACACGCATCAAGCAAGCACACCTAAACAAAAACTAACACACCGACCTCAATGACGAATCTAACTAAACGATTACAAAAGAGGGTTGACTTCCTAACTCCTAGAGCACTTGTGTCACTGCACCAGCTTCTCCATAATCCAGTATATCCCGCTCCAGTGACTCTGCTCGCAGCACTTCTTCATTTGGATCTTCTCCCCATGGCTTAGGCACGGGTCCCCATTCAGCTGGGCTGCCAAGATGTCCCTCTCCCTTCTCATTTGAATCAATGAGTACCTAATCCAGCACAGCTCACTTTGTACGGCGTCCAGATCCGTGTTGAGAGCAGCAACGAGGTTCGTCAACACTTTCTTTTCCATATCAACTTGGACAGGAGGAAGGACGGTCTAAGGGGTTCCACTAGCACGGCATGGGATGACTCTGTAGTTCAAGTTCTCCACCTCTTCCTTGTGCTTCTCGCAAAGCGCATAGAGAGCGCGCCTAGCCGCATCACTGATCCCTACTTGTGGGCTGCACGGTGGAGTGTCATCGTTGGAGATAGCAACCACCTTCTTCAATCCAGTTGCAGGATCGTCCACCCTGATGTGCATAGACACTGTCCAGTAGGATGGGTATCAGGTGCTCTTGTGCTCCACACAACGATAATCTGGCCTCTAGGTGTTCCCCAACGGACTCATCACAAGCCTGAGCAAGATGGGCAAACGTGCGGAGCCTCCATCATTTTGGTACTCCTCTATGCACCTCTTCTCAGGTGCTCCTCCATCAGCAGCTTCAACTCCTGGGTTGCCTTCTACAGGTTCTTCATCTTCCACTTGCATCCCTTCTTCAAGTGCGGCCTACTGCTGCTGCATATCCTGGGGTTCTTGCTGCTCTTGCTGCATCTCCTCATCTTCCATGAGCTCTTCAGCGGGAGTAGCCCTCTTGCACCGAGTCCTCTTGGTACGTGCCATCTACTAAGAGAAAGAAGATTGGAATTAGAACAAGTCTAAAGAATCATTTAAAGCAAAGTTAGCATAACCAAGATGAGAATAAAAGTGTTTGGGACCAAGATGAGGATAAAACCAAAATAAAGAGATAAAAAAACATAGAGAACTAATAGAAGCATGAATAATAGAGCAATAGACCTTAAAAACGACCATTTTCTTTCTAGGCTTGCGTCCTACAGTCAACACGGCTTTGATACCACTTCTGTCACACCCGGTTTTAGGGGGAAAACCAGATGCATTTCATATGTGCACTAGGATAAAAAATTCACACATATGATAGATGTCATAAGTGAAATACCATAAGACAATGCATAATGGAAATAAAAGAGTTATTGTATCATTATTACACTCCAAGACTTAAGTCTTTAACGAAAAGTAAAGCGAGTAGCTAGCAGCGGAAAATCCATCAACTCCACAGGCAGTCGACTGGTGAACACATACGCCTAGAACTCCTGGAAATCCTCTGGGAACTCTTCCAATTCACCTTGGTCTGAACAGCGTTGCGTAAAGCAAGGACGAGTACACTTATGGTTGGTACTCAGCAAGTGTAGAGGAAAATAAATGACATGCAGGGCTCAACAAGGATAAAGCTGACATGATTTGACTGCATTAAGCTTTTAGTTGGCCATCATTTTAATCATTAATTTACAAGTGCAAGTTTATACCAACCCACATTTAAACAGTATAAAATAACATGTTCATGAATAAAGAACATCAATTTGATGTCATCTTTGAGTAATTAATCATGCGAGGGTTCAGGCTGCTCATGACCTCGAGCACGGCTGTTATAACAGTTTTACACTTTGCGGAAGTTGTACACTTCACCATAAGTTGTGTTTTCCCACTCATGCCTGAGGGAGCCAACCTCATAAAAACACAAAAGTGTGTGGCTTGGGATACACTACGAGGCCTTTACAAAGATTCCCTAATAAGTGCAGTCCGCTAAGGATTCAAAATCCAAGCAAAGCATAACCCTCCCTAATAAGGTCTGTCTATTACCTAAGCCCACATCTCAAGAGGACCGGGTTATACCTCATCGAAGTCTCCCCCACTTGCCCTTTCGGTAAGACATGCACATATTAGAGTTTCTAATTAGTCAGCCAAGATCAGAGCCCGTTGATCTTATGGTTGCACTGTTTTCCTGGGTGGTCACTCCATGTTCTATTTATTAACATATGATCTTGAGTTATATGGGAATGAACATGAAGTAAACCCAGTTTAATAATTGAACCCAAAGTTTACCATGCCCAAGTTTAGCAACTAAGTAATAATCTATCCAACATAAGCAAAGCATCCCAGGTATAACAAGGACAATGGTAAAAGACTAGGAACAAACTTAGCATAGGACCCATCAAAATTAACGCAATGCAGAAAAGTAAAGTGTATCTTTATTGGTGAATAATGGGACCGCAAAGAGATAATCAAAACTACACTTGCTTCCTCCAAAGCCTTGCTGCTGCTCAAAGTCTTCCTCGAACTGCTCTTCGAATCCCTCGAACGGCATGGCTTCTAAACGCATCACACGAGCACATACAAGAGAACAAAACAAAACAATAAGAAACAGTACACCAAACAGTAGTAACAGAACAAAACAAGGCTATTAAATTGATCTACACATTATAAGGATCACATGAGTGAAAGAATCACTTAAATCGGATCTAAAACGTGAAAGATATGGCTACAACAAGTTTCAGGGGCTTATTTGAAGAAAACCGAGGGCTAAAACATAATTATGCTTAAAGCTACAAGGGATAACGCGTAAAATTACCCTGCCAGGACGGTGCGTACTAATATTTGAAAGTATAGGGGCTTAAACGAAGAAAAAGGACCTATCTACATATACTTTTATAACTACGATGGACCGCTGGTTGATTCGATTAAAGTGGAGGGGCTCTTTAGGAAAACTGCCAGGGCGGACCGGAGTTGACTGGTATTTGACTCAGTCAGATCAAATCTAGACCATAGGATTTAGATCTGAAGGCTGGGGTTCGCTGGAGCCTTGCTTCACCGGCGGCGGGCTTGCGACGCGGCGGCGCCGCTAGGCCGACGACGGAGCTTCGCCGGAGTTGGACGAAACTCAGCCTATAGACCACCAATTGAGACATGACTGGCACCAGAAGCATCTGGAGGGAACGCCAAGCTCACCTAGGGTGGCGTCGACGGCGATCGGGCGGCGAGATGCACAGACGTCGAGGAGGTGCGGCTCCGGCGATGCTGAGCACGAACGGTGATGGATTAGGCTCGGTTCAAAGCAAAGACGCGCACGAGATCAACTCGACTAGCATCGTTACCTCCTTGCGAAGCTCCTGGATGGGTTCTCGTCAAGCAATTGATGACGGCGGCGAAGATCAACGGCCGGGGTCCAATGGCGGCGATGCGAGGCGCGAAAGAGCTTTGGAGCTTCTAGAGCTCGAGTGGAGAGTTGGGCGAGGGCTTCGGGGGTGCGGGGAGGGGGGGGGGCTTGGTTTTATAGTCCGTGGGGCTTGCCTTGGCGTGACGATCACGAGTCATGGATCGGACGCCGGCGGCTCCGCTTTCCATGTAGGGAGGCCGCGCCTTCCTTATGGAGGGGCAACCTGCTTAGGAAGGAGGACGGCAAAGCTTCGGGGAACGTCCTCGAGGAATCCACGGGTCGCACGGGGTCGGAGGAAGGAAAACTAGGCGCGGCAGACTGGGGGAAGAAGATGACCCCGACAGGTGGGGTCCCCCTGTCAGTGGAACAGAGAGGAATGGAGGCGGGCTGGGCTGCGGGAGCGCTGCTGGGCCGGGGGAGGGGCTCGGCCCAAGAAAAGTTAAGCGGCTGACGAAAGAATAGGGACTGGAAACGAACTGGGCTAAGAGTTGAGGGAGCAATACCGGACTTGAGCTTAAACAACTATCCTAAAGCCATTCAATTTGAATCATTCAAACGACAAGCAACAGAACAAAATTGCACCAGCATGAAATGCAACAACCACTTATTTTTCTATAATTTATTTAAATTATATTTAATACTTTAGAGCCTAAAATAAATTGCAATTAATCAATGAAATTTTATCTGACCCTTAAATAAATCCTAGAAAATTATAATAATTTAATGTGATGAAAATTTAGGGTGTTACAGCTACCTGCTGCTCTCCTAACCATCATCGATCCAAGTTTTTCATCTGCGAGCCCTACAGAATGCCTGCCGACTTTGAGTGCTGATAATTAGAGTACACGGCCGGCCATGCATGCAGGTTTGCTGACTGCAGATAAGAGTTTGCCAGAGGATTCCAAATCGCCCAGCTCCTGCGCCCTTCTAGCATCATGATAATTTTCCCTCATCGCCGTGTGATCAATACAGAACGCACATGATGGATGTGGAGGTGCCGGCTTAATTCTTTTGCCCCATATTCTATGCCGTGTGATCAATACAGAACGCACATGATGGATGTGGAGGTGCCGGCTTAATTCTTTTGCCCCATATTCTATTGCTTTATTATTCATGCGATGACATACTTACATCATACTTGAGCAATGACGATCAGTTTTGCCTTCCCTTTATCCGAATTCATTTCCAAAATAACCACAAGCCATGCAAGTCTTCATGCACGCAAGGCATCAGAAGCCATGTGCTGATCAGCTACTGGAATTTGCAAGGCACGCATTACTTATCTATGCTCAGTACGGTGGCAATCCTATATAATTTTCCACATGCCCACTTATCGTTTATTCATCGTATCATTCTGAATATTTTTGCCATGCTATTGTGTCTTGTCAAGATCTCGCACCACAATATCCTCTGCAATTTGAATGCTACATCTTGATGATTCAATAACTATCTTTTCCTTGGAAAAATCATATCTTAATCGTTTCAATTCAGTTTTCGGCAATTCTTGCACTCACATGATCATGACCATGTGTACAATAGTTTAGTTCACGTTCTTTGTTCTGCATTGATGACTGGTGTAGTGTTATTTATTGTATTTGTTTGCTTGTATGTGTTGTTTTGGATGCTATCCGTTGATTGTTGCAAATAGACGGAGCGTCATTGGAGAGATTTCAAGAAGAAGAATTTGAAGACTACCTGAGCACCTATACTTTGGATCAAGGCAAGTGTATCTGATATGCTTCCTAATAATTTTTAACCACTATTATATGATTGTGTCTTAATTTGATGGTTCCTATTAAGGATTATGCCTAGCCACCTTTTACCATATGAACCTGGGTTTTTAAATACATGCTAGGTAGCGATGCTAGTAGCTTTTATTGGGTTATGGTTGGAATAATTAATACTAAAGATGATGGACTTTGTTATACATGGATGTCTCTCTTAATACAAGATAACTTGATTTAATTGGAACATGGAGCGACCACCCAATAAAACAGTGCAACCATGAGAACTAATGGGCTCTGGTCTTGGCTAAGTAAAGTAATTCAAATGACTCTTTGTGTGTGGAGGCACTGTATGTTTTCGATGGGGCTGGTTGCTACCGGCAAGGTTCGTGTGCAGAGGCGCAGGAGAGGAAGGTGTTTCCTTCTAGAAACTTGCATGGAAAGGGAGCACACAGACATTGAGAAATTCTTTGGAAATGCCTCGTAGCATCCCTATGCAGTCACACCTCGGTAGTGTGATGAGTGCCTGATCAGCACAATGTGGTTGGGTTTAAAGTTCTTTTGAACTTTTACGCTACTTGTGGTGAATGTGTACAACCTCTAGAGAGTGTAAAACTGATATATCAGCGATGCTCACGGTCAAGAGCGGCCTGGACCCTCACATGATAATCAAACTTGAAGATGAAACAAATCATGGTTTGTGTTTTATATGGTCATTTTATTTATTATGCTTCTATTAATTATGGGTTGGTACAAACTTGCATTTGCTAGTAATTAGCGGCTTAATAAAATTCGACCAACTATAATTGCTTACCGCAGTCAGTCAGCTAGCATTTGGCCGTGTGTATCTTTTACACTTGCTGAGTACAACATGTGCCCACCCTTTCTATTTCCAAATTATTTTTGTTCCATATCAATGGATGCTTCTCAGAAAGAAAATGTGTCATGAAGATGGTGCTAAAGTCTAGGCGTACTCAACCCCCGGTCGATTGCCTATGAAGTTGGAGCCTTTGTTTCCAAGATACGGTGTAACTTTGATAGATAGTAAGTCATTTGCATTTATTTTACATGAAACTTTATCTGTTATTCACTACTGGCTCACTGTATATGTGGATCCTGGCATACATACAGGGTACACTTGGTTTGTTTTCTAAAACCGGGTGTGACACAACTGTAGGGTTTAGTAGAACTCTACAAAGCACTCCTGCCACAAGGCAGGCTCTCGTACAGCTACTCAGAGACAAAAGCAAGCCAGGCGAAAAGACAACGCCCCCACAAGATCTCCGAAACAAGCTCAATTGCAACCGCAATGCTCGTTTTGTAATCCAGACGAGAAGATGACAGCGCGTTGAATCGAAACTACGCAGGCCCAAAGACTATGATCGTCGACATGACACTCTGACACGCCATCGAGATCCACCTCAGCATCATGAGCATCATCACCGCGGGAGGTGCAACGGCCGCCGCGACCACGACTACATTGACGATCGCCGTGACCGTGACTACATCAACGATTGCCGCTACCATGACTACATCGATTGCAACCTCCGCGACCGCGACTACATTAACGATCGCCATAACCACAAATGCAACAACCGCCATGACCACAACTGTAGCGATCACCTCAATAATAAGAGAAAGCTTGACACCACGGTTGCAATGTTGCCACCCCCTCCTTCATGCAAGCACCATTCAGTGGCAGAAGTCATGAATGGCCCTTGTCCATTTCATCCACAAAGTCAGCACAACATGGCTCAATGTCTTCATCTCAGGCATGAGTTTAACAAACTTGACCCTGGCCACGGCACTTCCATGAACAAGAAGCAGGATGACCTTGAGGTCGCTCACAACTATGATATCAAAGCTATCGAGTTTGCGGCAACCTCTCAAGTCCCAGTGCAGATGAAGGAAGTACTCGCATTAGCGGATAAAGCACATGAAGATGCCATTACGACAATAGTTTATGATCCAGACCCTATAAAAGATAGCATTCATGGTTAATATCCATTGAATGATTGCTTTTCTCTTCACTGCGATGTACTCCCCATGATTAGAGTTCAATAAAGTTGATGTCTTCCTGACAACTAAAAGTTGTTGTCTCCCTGTCAACTAAAAGTTGTAGTGTTTTTTCTCACGTTTTCTGCAAAAAGTATTCTCACTAGAGAGGCCTGTGTCGCCCACGTGTCATGTGTCGTCATTGCTTGGTCATCGTTGACGTGGACGACTCCCGGTTGTGCTTTATGTCGTGTACGGCTAAGGGGGGTAACCGGCCGAATCGTGTCGTTCAGCCGAATCGGTTAATTCCGACCCCTATAGCACGTATTTGTCGTTGTTGTACCTGCACAAGTGAAACTCACCAAAACTCATGGAACTTTATTAGAAATAAACCTAAGTGCATGGAATGCCACATATATCCTCTTTTATTATTGAGTATTGGTGGTCGAAAACGTGCCATAACGACTGCCAACACCAGGTTGTACCAAGATGTGCTGGTACTCCGCTCTTCCTTCAACTCCTTTTTTAACCCTGCATCACGATCGGGTGTTGATTAGTAAGCAAGCTTTCCAAGTGATTACTTCATTGTTAGATTAAATATTTGACATTACTTACTAGTATTTTCTTTTATCAACGAACGGTTGCGGGTGTCTATCTTAGACCTCTCATCACCAAGGCCTTCAAGCTGCTTATGGAGATTGTTAATCATCTGCCGATTATCTACTTGAGTCTTCTCGCATGCTTCAAAAGCCACGGTTAGATGCTCCTCGAGCTCCTTGACACGTGCTTCTAGGTTAGTGTTGCTGGGTTGTTGTAGTTTTTCTACCAAAGCCTGTATTTGGTAATATAATCATTATTGACTACTTTCTGGGAGTTTAATTAATTCAAGAGCCCTTACCAGGGCCGCTTCTAGATGTTTCCTGAGTTGTGCAGCTTCACCCTCAGGACTCTCTTCAGCAATTTCAACCTATAAAATGGTTATGTGGTTGTTCATAAGACTACTTTGGTATAATATTTATACACAAGCTATTAAACAAGGCTACTTACATTTTTGGGAGCCTCTTCTCTTTCTTGCAGAGTACTTTTGTCAACATCCGTGTTATGCCTCTCTGTTTCATTTTTGCCAGTCTGTGGCTTTTGCAGGTCACACATCATGGTGGTCATAGATAGTGGCCATGGTATATGAATTGGCGGACCAGATTGTACATACTGAGCTATTGGGCATACCTCTACATTAGCCGGGATCATCTCTACTCTCTCAGGAGCGGCTGGTGGAGTAGAGCTTGCCCTAGGAACTAGTAGAGTAGCTGCTGAGTCTTCTTCTGTGGCCTTGTTCAAATCAAGCGCATCGTCTTCTACAGTAGCAGCGCCTAAATCGACGTCCATGGTAGCAGGGGATTTCTCTTTTTCCTTCTCTAGGTCTACTACAATGGCTGCATCGTTGGCTTTATCCAGTTCAGCCTTGACGAGTGGTTCTTCAATGACTTGTTCCTGTTCTGCTACGGCGGATGGTTGTTCAGCACTTTTTTCCGCTTCTGTGGCTCCATGGGGTTGTTGACCTTTGTTAGTTTGCATTGCTATCAAGAATGGTTTAGCTAGTGACCTATCATGAAACAAGTGATAGAATTACTCAATGACCACTTGAATTTATGAACGTACAAAGCTCAAACGATTGCTTTACTTACTCCACAAGAGGTGTTGCTTTGGGCTTGAAACTAAATTTCTTCAACTTCAGGATGCCCATCTTCGAACTAGTAGTGCTTCCTGTTGTTCCACTTGCCACGGTACTAGTCGTGGACGAGCTTTGGGGCGTTGTGATCAGTTTGGATATCTTGGTCCATTGGGATTCATCAGCACCAGGGACAAAACCACTCGACGGAGTCTTTGAGCGTGATCGGGCGGACCTTTTTCTCTTTACTCCTACAAGGACTGGTGGAGGCTCTCTTGAACACTTTGGTTTGAAAGTACCCCACCGGATTTTCAGTGATGGCATCGACTTGTCAGGATTTTCTACTACTATGATATGATAATCTTCGATAATTACTGGACCGGGTAAAAGGGACTTACCCTTGGGGTTCTCCTGGTCTGCGGGAGGTGTAGTTGTATATTCATCAGAATAAGCTATGACTTCATCTTCAACAATGGCGGTTGCGTCAACATTTCCTTCAACAGTTTGAGTTTTCTCCGAGGAGCTCTTGCTGAAGTCTTTCCATTCCTTCTGGGTGATCCCATCGACTGGTTCGTCAATACCTTCCCTGGAAGACTACATCAAACAAACATTCGAATGAGAAGTGTTATTTCAAAATTATTATAAAACAAGGCATAAGATTACTTACGGGCTTGGGGGCTTCCCCTTCTAGTACTGTTGGCAGTCATTACGACACGTTTTCAACCACCAATATTCGGGAATAAAAGAGGATATATGTGACATTCTATGTGCTTAAGTTTATTTCTAATATAGTTTTACGAGTTTTGGTGAGTTTCACTTGTGCAGGTACAACAACGAGAAATACGTGCTATAGGGGTCGGAATTGACTGATTCGGCCGAACGACACGATCTGGCCGGTTACCCCCCTTAGCCGTATACGATACAGAGCACAACCGAGAGTCATCCACGTCAACGATGACCAAGCGATGACGACACATGACACGTGGGCGACCGCTAGCTCATCCTTGGGCCAACACAACACGAAGTACATCACCAGAAGCCAGCCTAGTGAGGCTGTCACACCCTGAAATTTTTGGATTTTAGGATGTGATTTTGAAGAATAATTAAATAAAGAATTTCTCATAATTTTAAAAAATTTCCCAACTTTATTTAATTTACAGGGAATTTAGTACAGGGAAAACCTTTTTTCTAAATTAAAATAAAAGCAGTGTAGGTTTAATATTGAGTGCCTTGCATTCATGCCGACTTGCATTTAGTGGCTTTTTGTGTGTTAAGTTTTCAAAAAATACGTCTAGAAGCCTAATGAAAATTTTTTTGGATTTTTCTGGAATTTATTCCTATTTTCCTAGAGCTTATTCCAATTTCGGGGATGTGCTAAAACCTTTTTCATGAACTCCAAATATTTTATTTGGGATCCTCATGTCCAAATCTATCTCTAGGACTTTTCCTGGGAGTTTTGGAATTTTTGAGTATTTTTCATGGATCAAATGATTTATCTGGAATTCCTAGGTAATTCTTTGCCTTGAGAAATGATTCTGAAAAACCTGAAAAGAAAAGAAAATCCTAAATCCCTAATGGGCCAGCCCAGCTGACAGCCCAGCCAGCACTTCCTCCGCCGTCGGCCTCCCGACGCCACGCAGCAGCGCCGCCGCCGCCATGCCTTGGCATACGCGCCACGGCCACCCTCGGGGTCTGCCACTATAAAAGCCGCCGCCCACCCGAGCTCATGCAAGCCCTAGCCGCCTCCCCGATCATGCCTCGCCTCCTCGCACTAGCACCCTCACCGCCGCCGTGCGAGCTCGCCGATGTGCCGAGAGCCGCCGGCCGTAGTTGTCGTTGATTCGCCGCATCCAGACGCCTCTGGAGCAAGGCGCCCGCCACGAGATTCACCAGGCCGCCACACATCTTTTCCATCTCGCACCGTACACGAATCGACGCCGGAGGAGCTTCCCCGCGTGAAGGCGGCGCTGCCGGCCCCTGTCTCCGCCGCGGGTCGAAATACGGCCATCACCGTCCAACACTGTCGCCGGTGAGCACCCTCGCATGATCCCCTCATCCTCCTCTCCCTGTTGCGCGCGTCGCCTAGGCCCCCCATCCACCCAGTCGCCTGCGAGCAGGAGCTCCCCCGGTCGGCCGCCATGGCTGTGTCCATGGAAGTTCATGGAGCTTTTTCTCAAACACCCCTGAAAAACCCTGTTAATACTTAGATCCATTCATGTGTCTTGGTAGTTTTACGAAAAACCCCATATATCTGTTCGATCCTTACAACCAAATCCAAGCCATTAAACTTTTGCAGATCTAACCACATGACATGTTTCTGAATTTTTATTTAATATTAAGTTCATTAAATGTTATCTAAATGTCTTTTCTTAAATAAAATCTAATTAATGATTATATGGATTTTCATGTTAATGTTAACTTGATTAATAATTATTCATTAGTTTTCTGAATAAAATACAATTAAGTTTCACTTTGGTTTTTCATAAATGAATATTAATTTGATTGATGTTTATTCAACTAGCTTTCTAATTAAAAGCAAACTAGAGCTATGCATCGGGTTTTCATAATTCATGTTAATATTATAAATGCAAATATAAATGTGTTCTATAAAATTTTGCTTAGTTCAACACGGTTCATAAAAATTATTCGAATACATGCTCTCACATATTTTATTTTAACTTAATATTTTAACTGGAGTAATTTATACTTGAACATTTGCAGTTAAAATATAACTAAGTTTACCTCATCTTTTCTAAAGATTAAACTATAATTTGTATTCAATATATATACATGATTTTGCTTAAATTAAAATAAATGAAGCATATAGTCTTATATTTTCTTTTAAATAATACAAATCTTCCGACAGTTGTATCTCTTCAACCGTAACTCTGTTTTCAGCGTTTCTTGCGTTCTCGTGACCATAGACTTGAACCCTATCCTTTAGTGCGCTCTTTTTGAAGCTTTTCCTTTGATTGGTGTATTGTTCTTATTTGTGTTTGTTTGTCTATTTGTATGATCGTGTGGTTGATTGCTACGACTAGAAGGAACACGCTTCAACTCCCATCAAGGAGAAGAGTGTGAAGATCAAGAGTTCAAGACCGTGAGTAAATATAATGGATTTAAGGCAAGTTATAGCACGGACAATCCTTACTACCTACCCACTTGTATTAGATTAATTCATAAATGCATGTGTCTAATTTGATGTACCATTAAGGCTGTACCAAGTTTGATTATCCTATCCTTTGAATACCTTGGGTATGCATATGGTAGATCTTTGCTATGCGCACCTACTATCATCACTATTTAATTGTTAATCTTGACTTAATGGTTCACTTTAACATTAATGATAAAACTTGCTTTTTGCAACTTGGTTTAGGGAACTAGAGCATGTGCTTCGTGCTTTGTTCTAGTGTCCCTCGGTCTGGTTCTTAAAGAGGCAACCCAGGAACCTGTCGCCACCGCTAGAACTATTATGGCTCTGGTCTTGGTCAAGCAGCATGTACGTCTCTAGCTTGTCAGTGGTTACCAGAGTGGCCGACGACGTTATGGGAAACATGGGCGAGTGTATGTCCTGATCCACCGAGGACGGGTGATCCGTCGGCTATGCCCCCGTGATGCACAGTCCCGTGCTGGGAGTCCCTGCGATGGGGAACTCCACACGTTGCGCATTGTTGGGTGTGATGCCCGCGCTCTAGACGCCATTGACCCCCCTATGGTGTGACTCCGTAGGCGTACGTCAATCTCGGTGCGTGGTCCATGCTGCCTGTGTTGTACCATAATCGGCCACTGTCTTGTTAGTGTGTCTTGTGAAAAACCTCGTAGCATCCCTATGCGGTGACACCTCGGTAGTGTGATTTGTGAGGTCCGATCCACCTCCGCGTGGTTGGGTTTAAAGTTCGTTTGAGCTTTTACGCGACTGGTGGGTAAAGGGTGAAACCTCTGCAGAGTGTAAAATCTATCATGATAGCCTTGCTCAGGGTCACAAGCGGTCTGGATCCTTTTTTATTAGAAGATGGTGTTTATTTATGTTTAATGTCACTTATACTTTATTAATTGGGTTGCAACTGGGTTTCATTCACTTGTAGTAACTTGGTTACTGATAAAATGAACCAACTAAAAATGCTAATGCAGTTCAGCCGTGTCTAGCCTTATTTTGAGCCTTCATATACCTGTGCTACACTTGATAAGTAAATGTTTTACTTACACTTGTCATTATTCAACAAAATCCCGGATGGGTAACAGATGGAGTAAATGAGTTTGCGGCTACTAAGTTTCTTGTGGATCTTCTATACTTCTGAGCTGTGGTCAACCAGTCGGTGTCCCTGTGGACTTGAGGCTCTACCCGTCGAGAGAGTTAGACTTCCGCTGTGTTTTATTTAGGTAAACTCTAATGTAAACCATTTTATTCGAGCATATGTACTCTAATTTCCATATTTGTAAGTTGTATGTGTTCTGTGGATATCCTGGGCACACATATGACAACATTCGGGTTTCTGTGTAAATCCGGGTGTGACAGAGGTCCAAGACCAAAGGCGGTGCTGGGAGGCCGGCCATCGGCCAAGCCCAATTCGACCGAAGCTTGGCCTTTGGCCGAACCGCCCCCAGCACCAGGAACCAAACCCAAGAGTGCATCCAGGCCCTGGGAGAAAATGGTGTTGCATCCCACGGTTCCGTCGAACAGGGTAGTTCGGCCGAAGCTGGCAATTCGGCCGAATCACCAGGGGGCACCCCCTGCTCCCTTGGCCGCCACTCCTCTCCACCGCCTTGGGACACCTATAAATGAAGTGGCACTTCACTTGTATCAAACACACACCAAGCCAAGGAGATCCTATTTCCACTTCTCTCTAGTAGAGTTAGGATAGTTTAGTTGGGAGTTAGAGTTGAGTCGAGCTGTGCCTCGGAGGTTCCGTAGTCGTCTTCAGAAGCTCTGGTATAAGCTCTTGTATCTTTTCCTTTTCTTTTGTTGACTTTGAGTTATCAATATAAAATTATCTTTATCACTCTACCTCTGTCATTTATAGCTTACTGCTCTTTATTCTGGTTGCATCTATATCATGTTTAGACTATAGTTGGTTCTAGTTCTCGTGCTCCTAGATCTTATTTAAGTCTTTGTTTTAGCTGGTTCTTCGATCTTGCTTGATACTTGAGGTGAATTATCACTAAGAGTATTGACAAGGTTGCTTGCTCTTACTAGTGGAGTAAGTAGTTATTGACTAGTGTAGGAGTGGTTCCTAGGCTAGCCAGTGACCTTAGTTTGCCCCTGAGTCTGCGGAAGTGGTAGTCGTTAGGTGATGACAGCCCTATATGGCCTTCGTAGGCCATCACATTCGTTTCGGCCTGTAGGATCCCCCAGTGCAGGGTAGATGCCACCCCTTCTCATTCCTTTCTTTGTGGCGTAGGCTCTGTTGTCCCGAAGTGAAGACATAGGTTTGACCTTGACCTCTGAGTGCTGGCTCTACAGCCTCTGTATCTCTAACCCCGAGTGACATAGATAGATAAAGTACCTAGGATTCCACTATCTCTTCTCATTGTCCTCCCAGCTATCTATTCCTTCTCTTTCCTATCTGAGCCAACCTTGAGCTGTGTGTCATGGTATATCCACTCCTACCCAATACCGTTATCCCCCGTCTTGCTAGTTGTGTACCCCTCTCGGATAGTCTCGAATATATGTTTGCTAGTACTCTTGCCATAAGCTTTCCTGTGAAAATATAAATTACGATACCTCAGAACACTCCTTGGTGAAGTGCTACAGCGGTAATTCTGTGTGCTTACATAAGACTTTTATATTTTACTAAGCCATAAGAAAAACCACTAAAACACTCCTTACCCCAGTACCGGGATTCAAAATCCTGATATTGGATCGTAAGAAGTGCCAACAAGCATTTTTGGCACCGTTGCCGGGGAAGCAATTGGCTAGATACTTTCAAACTTCTATCTCGAGCTATCTTAGTTGAGTATACCGCTACTCAAACGGGTTTATCCTTGCTCTGTTTCGTTGGCCTTTTGAAGTAGAGCAGTGCATGACTAGTTTCCAGCTACCGTCAAACTTCCAAGAAAATCCTGAGTCTCTTGTGAGGAAAGTGCGACCCCGTGTTGTACCTCCTCGGAAGCAACTCATTCCGACGAGCCCAGTCTTTCCCATCATCAACACGGCTTCATCGAGGATGGCAAGCAAGACGATCCGCGAGTTCTCCGCTCCATCGAGCGAGAACGTGCGTGTCAGACCAGCTCCACCAGTCGGAGATGGCAACTTCGAGCTCAAGCCAGCCCTCATCAACATGGTGCAAGCTAGCCCATTCTGCGGCAAGCCACACGAGGATGCGAACGCTCATCTTCAGCATTTTTTGGAGATTTGCAACACTTTCACCATACATGGGGTAAGCATCGATGCCATTTGCCTTTTTTTATTCCCATTCTCATTATTAGGCAAGGCAAAACAATGGTTTTATGCTAACTGCGAAGCCATAGACACTTGGGATAGGTGCACTAGCGCATTTTTGCTAAAATTCTTTCCAGTTGGGAAAACCAACGCCTCCGAAATAAAATTGCTAGTTTCGAGCAGTTAAAAGATGAAACAGTCCCGGAGGCATGGGATCGCCTCCAGGACTGTATATATGCTTGTCCTCACCATGGTATGCAGAGTTGGTTCATCATCCAAACCTTTTACCACGGGCTTAGAAGCTCTGCCCGCGAGTATTTGGATGCTGCTGCTGGAGGTTATTTCTTCTCTCTCGAGGAGAGTCGCGCAAAGGCCCTCATTGAGAAGATGGTAGAGAACCAAGGTTGGTCCGATGATCGAGCCCAACCACGGACCCGAGAAGTACATCAAGTTGAAGCTCTGGACATGCTCGTTGCCAAGATGGACCTTCTGATGAAGAAAATGGAGGCCCCTGCTCAAGAATCAGTGCAAGCCATGGACACTCACATGACTTGCGAGGTCTGTGGCAACGCTGGCCATTCGGGTAATGACTGCCCCGAAACGCGAGAAGATGCCCACTACGTCAACAAGTCCAACAACAACGGGTATCGACCGAACAACTACGACAATCAAGGTTGAAATTCACGCCCAAACCTCCCATTTGAGAGGCCTCAACAAGGTAACAATTTCAATTCCAGCAATTTCAATAATCAGCCATCTCTTAGAGATCTACTGTTTGGCCAGGGTAAAATCACTAAGAATATCAATAAAAAGCTTGCTGCCAATGATAAAATCCTGGAAAGCATAGACTCTAGATTGGATTCATTCTCTTCTACCATGAAAAGTCAACTGAGCTTTAATAAAATGATTGAAACCCAAATTGCTCAGTTAGCTGCAGTCGTTCCTGTTACCGAGTCAGGGAAGATTCCGGGGCAACCCGAACCTTCCATTCAAACAGTAAATGCGGTACTGAGAATATTGTGCTTGTCACATAGGTAAGGCGTCTTGTACAACATATTGTGCTTATCACGCAGGTGTAGTCTCACGAGTCCAAGTAGAAATACCACAAGGGGCATCACGAGGACACCTCTAGAAAAGAAGGAAGATCCCGGAGTGCCAATATTCAATGCGCGATCTGGAATCGTCGCATTGATGATGCACTCTGTGATCTGAGAGCCAACGTCAACATCATGTCCAAGGTATTATTTAAAAAGTTACGCTATTCCACTTTTGTCTCCTACAAATTCCCAGGTACAACTGGCACATTCATCGACCCGCTACCCCGAGGGGGTGATCGATAATGTGCCAACCCGAGTCTGGGGACATTACGTCTCTACGGACTTCATTGTCCTTGACACGGGGAGCGATTATTCATTACCCATTGTGTTGGGCCGGTCATTTTTGAACACTGCCTGGGCCAGGATTGACATGGATACAAGAGAAATCCTATTCCATATCAACCGGACACCGATCTCCTTCCCATTTCGACCTCGGAAAGAGAAGAAGACAAAGCCTCATACACCAGAGCAGAGAAGCAATGAATGTTTCCTAAAAGCACTCCTCAGTGGAGAGCTGGAAATACTCGGTGGAGAGCAGTTCGAATGGGTTGAGCTGACAGGACCAATGAGCGCAGAAGAAATGGACATCCTCATGAAGAGATACGAGGAAGATTAGGCCCTCTAGAATTCTCCAGAGGAGCCAATCCCACCGCCACCGACAAAGAAGAAGAACAAGAAGGTGTGGCGAAAGAAGGTTGCATCGTCCGAACCACCCACTCCAGGATCAGACGATGACAAGATCAACTGAAGACAGGAGGAGTCCCGCTCGCGGACTTTAGACATGAGCTCTCGCCCTGAGGAAAACCGGTATGTATCCCATGTTTCCCTTCCAAATTTTAATTTCCATCATTGCATTTGCATATTTCCCTTTCCAAAATAAATAAACCACTTGTGTAATTAATTTGGAAGAGAGTAAAAATTGCAAGCATGGTAAAGAATAAATGGAGAGTATGCTGAAATTTATTTGAAGATGGTGTAAGTTGTAATTCTCATCATTTTTACACCCTTCTAGAACACTCTATTTATCTCCCATCATCACCAACTAGCACAAAACATGTCTACCCCACTCCATATGGCTGCACACTCACCAATTATCACAAAACATGGCAGCATGGGGTGACTCCACTAACTTTCACTTTGGTCATGTCAAGTTTGCATATCACCTACCACTAAAATCCACTCACATGACCATACTCTAGTGCTGGCCATAGAATTTTGCATGCAACCAAAGCAAAGGTGGGAGCTGCACTCACCTAGAGTGCTCAGGCCACACATGCCTGGTTCGGCCGTACCAGGGAGCTGCTCCCCCTTCGCCTATAAATGTTGGGCAATGCTTGCTTGCTTCCTTGCACCATCACACACTGAAAATTTTCTGCTAGAAGCCCTCTCTCTCTCTCTCAAGTTCTTGCTCAAGTTCTTCTCTAGTTCTTGCTCAAGTTGGTTCACTTGCATTGTTGAAAAAAATCACAAAAATATTTTGCTTTTGTTTGATCCTTGTGCTGAAACTTGAACGTGTTTGTGGTGGTTTCCGACACCCACAAGAACGACTAACTTTTTGTGGTGGTTCTTCATCCCCGCAAGAACGACTAACCCTCTCGAACGACTGATTTGTTTTACTTGTGCTAACCTCATATATTCAGTCCTTCGAGGAGTCGTTGCACTAACATTTTGCAGATAGCATGTCGAAGATCTTCTCCACGTTCTGTCGCTTCACCCGGCTGAGCAAAGGCTCGGACGATGTTGGGAGCTCCCCAGCCCCGTCCCGCGGTTCAAGCTGGATGGAGGTGGACGAGTCAGGGGCAGCCAACTTTGGGAGAGGCTCTGCCTCGCATCCAACCCGGCAGCTCTTGAACAAGAGTGATATCATCCTCCGGACGGACCGGGAGCGAAACATCTTCAACATGTTGCGCCTGAAGGAGTTTGAGCATACCCGTGTCTTCGAGCAGGACTTGCTTGTAAGAACGGGTATGGATGAAGAATTTCCAGAAGTCTTCGAAGCCGTTGGCTGGGGCAACTTCTGGTGTGTCAACGAACAAGGTTCGTACCTCCTCACCCTCAAATTTCTTTCAACTTACATATGAATGGGAGGGTGTTTGCTTTCGATTTTTCAACCAAGAGTACTTCTACTCTTGGAGGGACTTGAGCATGGCTCTTGGTTTTGCTAGTCATTGTTCTTTGGGGCCTGCTAAAGCTTTGAAAAGGTTTAGTCGGGACGAGTTTTGGAAAAAGATTTCCTGGAGCACCAATTGTTCTGCACCTCGCACTAATAACATTCATAACCCACCTTGCGTTTCATGCATCGGTGGATGTCTATGTCGGTGTTTCCACGTTCTGATTTGCGTCCCGTCAATACAGTCGAGTTGCGGCTTTTATATGCCATGGTTAAGCAAGTTGTTGTTTCTCCAGTTAAGGATATGGTTACCCATTGGTTGTCCCATCACTCTCGTGTGGGTAGCGTAGCGGTGACTTCTCTAGTCACTTGCCTCGCTAACCAGTTGGGCATTCTGGAGGGCGCCCAGCTCTCTTTCCTAGAGACAGCGTGTCCCGTTGTGGATGCCGAGCACTTTGTGCAAGGCCACATGATACGACGGGCGCACGATGCAACACTGGTGATGATTTATCGCAGTTATACAACTGAAGTGCCCCTGTGTTGTGCAGAGCTGAGGTTGTATACTGCCAAGAAACTAACACTTTAGTTGAGTACCGAGTCGGATGACTCTCCTCCTCAAGGAAAGCTCGCTCGGCACAGTGTTGCAGGCAAAGAACCATTCACCCGGGGACGAGCCAGGCGTGATGCCGGGCTCTTCACCGCACAGGAACCAACAACTTCACCAACACAGCCACACCGACATACGTCTGCGTTCGAGGCGGCCTTCGACACATACAATAGTGCTGGGACGTCTGGAGCATTTGGCTCCGGACAATCCCAGGACCCAGACTACTTCGCCCCGAGCCACTGGGACTACGCTCAGAGTACGAACACTGAGTACTCCCAGGGGTCGTATGCAGGGGGGTACGATAGTGCCTCCCAGCCGTACTTCCCTGGGCATTCTCAGTCCACACGCTTCTCTACACCTAGTGGCTACGACATCGGTCGGGAGTTATCTTACATCTCCGACCGAGTCGACCTTCTCGATGACCGTACCCGGAACATGGAAGGCACTCTGGCACGCCATTCTCAGTACCATCAAGAGAGTAGTGGCATGCTGTAATCTATAAGGTAAGATGTCCAGCGGTACATGAAACAAATGGCAGAATATTTTTCAAGGTTTCGACCCTATCAATGAAAGATCCAAGCTTGGGGGAGGACCCCCACCAGGTATGTTCAACGTTCCCTTCAGCATTTAAATCTTGCATTTCCCTTCCAATTTTATTTCCATCTTAAAAATGAAAAAAGACCAAAAAATATTTGCTTTGAATAAAATTAACTCCCAACTATGCATAAAATGAACCATATGCCTCTCACTTAGGAAATGATGAATAGTTGCTCTGTCATTAATCTTGCGAGTGCTTTGTTTCAACTAGTTGCTTTATAGTGCTTGAGTTATTTGGCATGAGTAAAAATCAACCTAAAAACCTTGTGGGAGCACATGCTTTATTCCAAGTCTAAGTTGTTGTAAGGAATGATAGTGAGATTGTGGTTAAGTTCTACTTTTGCTCTTAGTATGGTGAAAATCTCGGATGCGTCGTGCTTTAAAAAAAATAAAAATAAAATAAAGTTCCTCATTGGTCAGAAATTCCTAACAAAGCCATATGTTTAGTTTAGTTGAAACCTTCTACTCATATGCTGCTTGTTGTCTTAGTGAGTTTTGTCAAATTGTTGTGACCTTTGGGTGAAACTTTCATGCTTCTAAGATCGAGATTCACGTACACACCACCTCTCACTTGCAATTCCTACACTGGGAGTTAGCAAACATTTCTATCATCCATCCACAAAATAAATGCTCCATTCTTTATGATGTCCCTCTCCAAATAGCCTTGATAGAGACATGGGCTATGCAAAATAGAAAAGCATGCCAAGGAGCATGGCAAAAAGAAAAGAAAGAAAAGCATGCTATGTAGCATGGCAAAAAGAAAAGAAAAATGAGAAGAAAAGAAAAACATGCCAAATGGCATGGCAAAAATATGAGAAAAAAAAGATAGCCCATGATCTCGAAAATAAATCAAGGAGAGGAAGAATCACCCCAAGGAGTTCCACCATGTTCCACCCCATTGCACTCCACATACTCCACACACTTGCACTTCTTGATCTAAAGATGTGATGTGGTTCCCCAAAGGTCCGGTCTTTGACTTAGCAAGATATAAGATACATACATGCCTAAAGATCCATTGTCCCTGAGCCACACAAAAGCCATATTAGATTTTAGGATGAAAAGAAGGCACAAGCCTTTGGTGAGGATTCAAATACCACTTGAGTGATTGAGTGTGCCAATTGAGGAACAACTTACATTTTTCACAAAATTATGGAAACTCTGAGATGGGGACTTGAAAAGAGTAGAGTGCAATAAAACTAAATCAAACTGTTCAACCGCCCAAGACAAGGAGATTGCTATAAGCCCCGTAGGTAAAATGGTGATTTAATACTTTGCCAATGATTCGAGAAATGTTGAGCACTAGTTGTTTATAAAGATTACTTGCAAGATATTGACATTGTAGCAACTCCTGATCCACCGAGCCTAAGTTTTTATCTTTGCTTGAGGACGAGCAAAGGTTGAAGCTTGGGGGAGCTTGTTAGTGGTTGTTACGACACGTTTTCGACCACCAATATTTGGAAATAAAAGAGGATATATGTGAGTTTTCACTTGTGCAGGTACAACAACGAGAAATAGGTGCTATAGGGGATGGAATTGACCGATTCGTCCGAATGACACGATCCGGCCGGCCCTTAGCCGTATACGATAAAGAGCACAACCGGGAGTCGTCCACGTCAACGATGACCAAGCGATGATGACACATGACATGTGGGCGACCTCCACCTCATCCTTGGGCCAACACAAAATGAAGTACATCACCAAAAGCCAGCCCAGGAAGGTCCAAGACCAAAGGCGGTGCTAGGGAGGCCGGCCATGGGCCAAGGCCAAGTCGGCCGAAGCCTGGTCTTCGGCCGAACCGCCCCCAGCACCAGGAACCGACCCCAGGAGTGCATCCAGGCCGTGGGAGCAAATGGCGGTGCACCCACGGTTCGGCCAAACTAGGCAGTTTGGCCGAACCGGGCAGTTCGGCCGAACCGGGCAGTTCACCCGAATAACCAGGGGGCACCGCCCTGGCTCCCTTGGCCGCTACTCCTCTCCACCGCCTTGGGACACCATAAATGCAGTGGCACTTCACTTGTGTCAAACACACACCAAGCCAAGGAGCTCTCATTTCCACTTCTCTCTAGTAGACTTAGGATAGTTTAGTTGGGAGTTAGAGTTGAGTTGAGATGTGCCTCGGAGGTTCCGGAGTCATCTTCAGAAGCTCTGGTATAAGATTTTGTAGACTTTGAATTATCAATATAAAGTTATCTTTATCACTTTGCCTCTGTCATTTATAGCTTGCTGCTACTTTATTCTAGTTGGATCTATATTGTGTTTAGACTATAGTCAATTGTAGCTCTAGTGCTTCTAGATCTTGATTAAGTCTTTGTCTTAGTTGGTTCTTCGATCTTGCTCAATACTTGTGGTGAATTGTCACTGGGGTATTGACAAGGTTGCTTGCTCTTGCTAGCGGAGTAAGTAGTTGTTGAGACTAGTGTCACTTGTATAAATGAAGTGGCACTTCACTTGTATCAAACACACACCAAGCCAAGGAGCTCTTATTTCCACTTCTGTCACACCCGGATTTACACAGAAACCCGAATTTGACCATATGTGTGCCCAGGAAGTCACAGTTCACATATAGCAAACAAATATGATAAACAAAGAACATATGCTAAATATATTACTCGAATAAATAGAGTTTTACATCAGAGTGCATCATAAATAAACTAACCAATACAGCGGAAGACTAAAAACTCTCTCTAAATGAAGCCGCACTCCACAGGGACTCTGACTGGGAGAACACAACTCAGTAGTACGGTAGATCTTCTGGAAACTCAGCAGCAGACTCATGCACATCCCAATCTGTTACCCGTCCGGGATTTTGTTGAATAAATAGCAAGTGTAAGTAAAACAATTACTTAGCAAGTATAGCACGGGTTATGAAGGCTCAAAAAGGCTAGACACGGCCTAACTGCATTAGCACTTTTAGTTGGTTCATTTTAACATTATCCAAGTTACTACAAGTGTATAAATCCCAGTTGTAACCCAATTAATAAGGTGTAAGTGACATTAAGCATAAATAAACATCATCTTCTAATAAAAAAGGATCCAGACCGCTCGTGACCCTGAGCAAGGCTATCATGATAGATTTACAGTCTGAAGAGGTTTCACCCTTTACCCACCAGTCGCGTAAAAGTTCAAAGAACTTTAAACCCAACCATGCCGAGGTGGCCAAACCTCTTAAACCACACTTCCGAGGTGTGATCGCATAGGG
This sequence comes from Echinochloa phyllopogon, assembly GCA_033239725.1. NCBI lineage: Eukaryota > Viridiplantae > Streptophyta > Magnoliopsida > Poales > Poaceae > Echinochloa > Echinochloa phyllopogon. The sequence continues at coordinate 28,201,941 of BTCW01000014.1, read as the reverse complement.
ACGCTACGAGGCTTTTCACAAGACACCCAAACAAGACAGTAGCCGCTGGGGTACTACAAGGTGATGAGTCCTTAGGCACCGAGATCGACGTACGCCCACGGAGTCACACCATGAGGGGGTCGATGGCGTCCAGAGCGCGGGTATCGCACCCATCAATGTGCAACGTGCGGAGTTCTTAGTCGCTGAAACTCCCAACACGGGACTGGGTCTAACGGGACCTAGCCGACGGGGCTACCGTCCTCGGTGGAATCGGGAAAACACCCCGTGCCTTGCCTCCCACAATGCCGTCGGCCCGTCGGTAACCACTGCCAAGCTAGAGCCGTACAAGTTACTTGTCCAAGACCAGAGCCATTATAGTTCTGGCGGTGGCGACAGGCTCCTGGGTTGCCTCTTTAAGAACAGATCCTTAGAGGGAGACACTAGAACAAAGCACACAGCACATGCTCTAGCTCCCTGATCCATGTTGCTAAAAAGCAAGTTTTAACGTTAAAGTTGAAGTGGACCGTTAATACAAGTTTAACAGTTAAATAAAGGTGATAGTAGCTGTGCCTAGCAAAGTTCTACCCATATGCAATAAACCTGAGGTAAACAAGGACAGGGTAAACAAGACTAGGTACAACCTTAATAGGTGCATCAAATTAGATACATGCATGTATGAAATAATTTAATACAGGTGAGTAGGTAGCAATGATTGTCTGTGCTATAACTTGCCTTCCTCAAAGTGCTGCTGCTGCTGCGAGTCCGGCTCCTGAAAGTCCTCGTACTCAGAGTCCAATGCGAACGGCTCACCGAGTGGACACGAATCACCACACAAGCATCCACACAAGCCAATACATGCAAACAAAGGTATTCTATTAGAAACAGTACACCAATAGTAGAAACAGTACAAAAGAGGGTTCTAGAAATGATCTACGCTTCGCTACGAACACGTGAGCGCAAAAATCACACTAATCGAAGCTAAAACGAGAAAGTTATGGCGATTCTAAGGTTCAGGGACTTGCTGGTAAGTTTCAGAAACTTCTAGGGACTTATTTGTGAAAAACCAAGGGCTTATATGTAATTTCGTATTAAAACAGGAGGGCTAAACCCTAAAAATGCCGCGGCTGGACTTCGGGAGGTAAAAACAGGAAACTCAGGGACCTATTCGTAAACTAGGGGCATATCGGTAATTATTTTGAAAACGGCTGGACGGCGGGTTTATTTTGCGAAAACTTGGGGTCTCTTTTACAAAACCGCCAAGGCTGACTGGTCACTGCTGGGTTGACTTGGGCAGGAACTGAATCCGGGCCGTTGGATGCTGATCCGATGGCCCATAAACGATCAGGGGGAGGGAGTCGCCGGCGGCGGACGGGGGTGCGGCGGCGCCGCTCGGGCTGTGGCGGCGCATCGCCGTCGTAGTAGCGAAAACGCGCTACAAGCCTCGGATTTTGGCGCGGCTGGGTCCAACAGCTGCGGGTCGTCGAGGCGAACACGGCTGTGGGGTTCTCGTCGCCGATTTCGCGATGGAAGCAGCGAGCGGCGGCGAGAGGCGGGCGGCGGAGCTTTGGCGGAGGCGGCCTACGACGGTGGTGGTGCTATGTGACACGATTCGCGGCAGAAGTTGGCCGGAGAGAGAGCTCGGGACACGTAGAGACCACCTAGGGGCTTCTCAACGAGGAAAAGATGACGCAGCGGTCGGACGACGTGGATCGGCGGCCGCCCGTCGACGGCGAGGTGGGGCGCGGGCTACGGGATGAAAGAGAGGGCGGGAAGGGGCTCGGAAGTTTCCTCACCACGCGGGGAAGATCTTGGCGTAGTCGAACAGGATGGAGCGGCGCCGGAGGAGGAGGTCGACGGTGGCGCGCGGAGCTCGGGAGGCGGCGGCGGCGGAGCTGCAAGGTGGCCGACGATGGATTAGATGCGGTGCAGGGTGGAAACGAGCTCAAGGGCGACTCGGATAGCTTCGTTACCTCGTCTCGATGCTACCGGTGAGGCTGGACGGGGTGGAGCAGCGCCGGAGAGGGATAATCGACGGCGGCAGCTCGAGCTCTAATGGCGGCGGCGCTGCGAGGCGAGGGGGAAGGGAGCCGCGGCTCGGGATTGCTCGAGGGAGATGGGTGAGGGTTCGAGGGTGCGGTTGTTGGGTTTTATAGCCCCGGGGAAGGGTTGCCTTGGCGTGCGAGCCACGCAGGGGGCGGCGGCGGCGGCTCCATCCTTTCCAATCACGGGGATTGGTTTCCTTTCGGGGGCGGCACGAGGAAGGAAGGGAGCGGCGCGGAAGCTTCCAGGAAGGTGCGGCCGGGTCCACGAGATTCGCCCGGGTGTGTAGAGGAAGGAAATCCCCGGCGCGCGCCGTCCGTGATCTTCGGCCAGGCTCGTCTCCGCGAAGAAGACGGAGCTGACCGGTGGGGTCCACGCGGCAGAGAGAGAGGGAGGGAAGGGAAGCGGGCCGGTGTGCGTGCTGGACCGAGGCGTGTTGCTGGGCCGGGGTGTGTTGGGCTGGTGGAGGGAGAGCGGGGCGCAGGCTTGAGCGCTGCGCGCTGGAGCGGGCCGAGCTGGCGTGTAGGAACGGGCCGAGCTGGTGCTGTGCGAGCTGGGCCACTGGGGGGAGTGGCTGGGCCGGCTGGAGGTGATGGGTCGAGCTGGGTGGGGGAGAAAGAAAAGAGAGGAGGGGGGCGCTGGGCCGCGAAAAGGTGGGCCGAGCGGGAGGGAGTGGGCTGCTGCGGGAAAAGAAGAAGAGAAGGTGGGAAAAACAGACCAGGAAAAGAAGTTCAGGGAGGGGAAATGAACTTTGGCCAAACAACTTTTCTAGGGCTCCAAACAGGGTGATTCAAATTTGAATTTAAATAAATTTAAATTCCCATTTGAACCACAAGCAATACAAAACTCAGTGCAGCAGCATGAAGGCAACAAAATTGTTTCTATACCTTATATTTGATTTTAATTTCCAGAAATTATTTATTTACCCTATGTTAATTATGAACAAGACATTAAATACTCAATTAATTACTAAAAATTTTGAATAGGACTATTTTAGGGTGTTACAAACCTACCCCCATTAAGATGAATCTCGTCCTCGAGATTCGGGTGTGGATGCGAAGAGCTGCGGATATTCGGCCTTGAGGTCTTCTTCCCCTTCCCAAGTCGCCTCATCCTCTGAGTGTCGGTTCCACTGCACCTTGCACATCCGAATAACCTTCCCTTTCCCAAATCCGGACGGGATACTCATCATAGGTAAGGTCCTCCTGCACATTCAGCTCATCTATCGGGATCTTCAGGCACCCGCAAACATTTCTTTAGCTGATATACATGGAACACATTGTGCACTCCGGCCAGTTTCTCAGGTAACTCTAGCCGGTATGCCACTTCACCCATCCGTTCCATTATCTTGAAGGGTCCGATGTACCGAGGAGCCAATTTGCCCTTGACATTAAACCTCTTCACACCCCTCATCGGTGACACCTTGAGGTACACAAAATCATCGACCGCGAAGGTGAGATCCCTCCTCCTGACATCAGCATAACTCTTCTGCCGGGATTGTGCCACCTTCAAGTTCTGCCTAATCACTTGCACTTGGCGCTCTGCTTCTCTGAGTATCTCCGGCCCAAAAACTTGACTTTCTCCAGTCTGATTCCAGAACAGTGGTGTTCTGCACTTCCTGCCATATAGAGCCTCGAATGGTGCCATCTGCAGACTCTTCTGGTAGCTGTTGTTGTACGAGAATTCTGCATAGGGCAGACTCTTGTCCCAACTAACACCATACTGCAAAGCACATGCCCTCAACATGTCCTCCAAGATCTGATTGGTCCGCTCTATCTGTCCATCCGTTTGTGGGTGATAAGCTGAACTGAAATGCAGCTTAGTATCCATGGACTCATGTAACTTCTGCCAGAAGTGTGATGTGAACTGAGTACCTCGGTCAGACACTATCCGCTTGGGCACTGCATGCAAGCACACTATCCTCTCCATATACAGCTCTGCCAATCTGGCGCCTGTGTAAGTGGTCTTCACTGGAAGAAAATGTGCCACTTTGGTCAAACGATCCACAATCACCCAAATGGAGTCAAATCCTCTCTAGGTGCGGGGCAGACCAATGATGAAGTCCATACCAACTTCTTCCCACTTCCATTCAGGTATCTTCAAGGGCTGGAGCAAACCTGCTGGCCTCTGATGTTCAGCCTTGACTCTCTGACATGTGTCACATAGAGCCACATAGGTTGCCACATCACGCTTCAATCCATACCACCAGAATCTCTCCTTGATGTCTTGGTACATCTTGGTACTTCCTGGGTGGATTGAATAAGCTGAGTCATGTGCCTCTCTCAGGATTGTATCCTTGATCCGCGCCACATCGGGTACACAAATCCTCTTCCTATGCCACAAGGTTCCTTGATCATCCACTCGAAAACCGGGGGCTTTTCCTAGAGCAACATGCTCCACAAACTCCTTGATCTTCTCATCCCCAAGCTGACCTTTCCGGATCTCCTGCTCCAGAGTTGGTTCTACTGTCAACTCTGTGATGCTGGTCACAAAACCCAGACTCATTCTCTCAAACTCCAAGCTGAGCTCTGCTGGCAGATAGTGACCGGTGATCTTGTTCACATAACTTCTCCTACTCAGAGCATCTGCCACCAAGTTACCCTTTCCTGGGTGGTAGTGGATCTCCAGATCATAGTCCTTGATTAACTCCAACCATCGGCGTTGCCTCATGTTCAGATCTGATTGAGTGAAGACATACTTGAGGCTCTTATGATCGGTGTAGATGTCACACTTGTGACCAATCAAGTAGTGCCTCCAAATCTTCAGAGCATGTACCACAGCTGCCAACTCTAGATCATGTGTGGGGTTCTGCTCATGTTTCCTCAACTGCCTTGATGCATAAGCCACGACTCTCCCTTCCTGCATGAGTACACACCCCAGTCCTAGACGGGATGCATCGCAGTAGATAGAGAAGCTCTTGGCTATGTCAGGCAAAACCAGCACTGGGGCTGTGGTTAGTCTCTTCTTCAACTCCTCGAAGCTGGCTTGACACTCCTCAGTCCAGACAAACTTGGCATTTTTCTCCAACAACGCCGTCAGGGGTTTAGCAATCTTGGAGAATCCTTCAATGAACCGTCGATAATATCCGGCCATCCCAAGGAAACTCCTGATTTCGCTCACATCCCGAGGCGGATTCCAGCTCAACACATCACTGACCTTCCTCGGATCGACTGCCACTCCTCCATTGGACAACACATGACCCAAGAATGTCACTTCCTTCAACCAGACTTCACACTTGCTCAGCTTAGCATACAGCTGATGTTCTCGGAGTCTCTGCAGCACCAATCTCAAGTGCTCCTCATGTTCCTCCTCATTCTTGGAGAAGACCAGGATGTCATCAATGAATACCACCACAAACTTGTCAAGGTAATCCATGAACACGCTGTTCATCAGGTACATGAAGCATGCAGGAGCATTGGTCAATCCAAAAGACATGACCAATAACTCATACAACCCGTACCGAGTGGTGAAAGCGGTCTTGGGTATGTCTGATGGGCGGATCCTCATCTGGTGATAGCCCGATCGAAGATCTATCTTGGAGAACACACAAGCTCCCTTCAGCTGATCGAACAGATCATCAATCCTTGGCAATGGGTACTTGTTCTTGATGGTCACTTCGTTGAGGGCTCGATAGTCCACACACAACATTTGTGTCCCATCTTTCTTATCCGTGAACAACACCGGTGCTCCCCATGGTGAAGAACTCGGACGAATGTACCCTTTGGCTAGCAATGCGTCTAACTCCTCCTTAAGATTTGCTAGTTCCTTTACTCCCATCCTATATGGCCTCTTGGCTATAGGTGCAGTGCCAGGTTTCAGTTCAATAACGAATTCAACTTCGCGTTCTGGGGGCATACCTGGCAATTCATCTGGAAATACATCCGGGAACTGGCTCACTACTCTGATGTCCTCAAGTGCTGCACCTTCGGCTCGGTTGACTTGATTATGCCCCAAGGGACTAGCTGCCTGGTACTCCACCTTTTCACCAGACTCAGGTGTCAGCTGTACTGCTCTCTTGGCGCACTGGATCACTACATCATATCTGGTTAACCAGCTCATACCAGAATCAAGTCAAACCCAAGGGTCTCCAGGACTATCGGACATGCCTCGAAATCTACCCCCTTATTGTGATGGTGATATGGGGGCAGCGTAAAGTGGCTCGCTGTTCTCCCCCTGGCGAGCTAACTAGCATAGTGCTCTTCATGGGCAGCAAAGCCACTAAGTTCTTTTTCACAAAAGCAGCTGATATGAAAGCATGCGAAGCTCCAGAATCGAACAAAATGGTTGCAGGAGTCGAGTTGACAGGTCGGTAGCTCCCTCGATGGTCTCTGCACCCGTGTGGTTGAGATTGCCCCTGGCGGGGTTCTGTGGACCTCGGCCTGCCTGAGCTTGCTGCTGACCGGCCTGCTGGTTCTATCCGGTGGCATTCTGGGTCTTCTTGGGGCAGACATTGGCGAAGTGCCCCTACTCCCCACAGTGGTAGCACACCCTCGGACCCACTGGTATAGTGTTGACTGGGGCGGTGCGCTGAACAGGACTTGGCTGCATCTGGTTGCGCCGAGCTGGGACATTCTGTAGCTGATTCTGGGAAAGCTGCTGTTGTGGCGCCTGATGGTACTGGGGGCACTGCTGGTGCTGGCCACGACTCAGCAAGCTGGACTGGACCTGGAAGCGCTGCTGGCTCCCCATTTGTTGATTCCCCTGCGGAGGAGTGAAGCGAGGGCGACTGCTGCTCCGTATCTGCTGGCCCTGGAACTTCCTCTTCTTCTCCTCTATCTCACGACGCTTGTGTTCCAGCATAAAGGCGTCGTCCACCAGTTCCTGAAAGTTGGGGAACTTGGTGCACATCAGCTGGTACTGTAGAGCATCCTGCAGGCCATCACGAAACCTGGTCTGCTTCTTCCTGTCGGTGTCCACGTCCCCTGGAGCGTAACGGGCCAGCTCGATGAACTTGTCACGGTAAGCGGTGACACTCATCCCTTCCTGCTTCAGCGCCAGGAACTCCTTCTTCTTTAGGACCATCAGAGCCTCCGGTACATGGTGAGAGTGAAAGCTGTCACGGAACTCCTACCAGGTGATCTGATCACGGTTGGGGTGAGCGTACTGGTATGAATCCCACCAGTCCAATGCAGGTCCCTGGAGCTGTCCTCCTGCGTACAACACCTTCTCCCGGTCGTTGCACTGCGCGATGTCAAGTTGTCTCTCCACCGCCTTGATCCAATCATCTGCCTGTAGAGGGTCACTGGCCTTGGTGAAAGTAGGAGGACGTCCCTTCAGAAATTCGCCTCTCTTGTCTCTTGGCGGCACGTGAGGCTGGTGAGGAGGGTTCTGCTGTTGCTGTTGCATCAACGCTGTGGTCTGGGCCATCTGCTGCGTCAACTAGAGCTGCATCTGCATCATCTTCTCCATGGTGAGTGGCGGTGGTGGAGGTGGTGGGTTCTGATTCTGGTTGCTTCCACCAGCACCAGCACCAGCGTACCTCCTTGTGTTCACCATCTATCATCAGTAGTAATTATCATCAAAACTCCATTGATCATAACTAAGTGTCTGCAGAGGATTACTAACTCGTTAGGATGGGGGATTTGATGGATGAAGAGCAAGAAAAATAAATACCCCTTCTATGTAAACATTAATATCCTTAAGCCTTAGTCCTATATCTAGATGGAGATAGACTCGCGTCTATGACCATCACAATCATTACAAAAATCCAAATCAAGCATAAGCATAATAACAACAAAATCAAGCACCTAGAGACATGATTCACACAAGACTCGACAACACTGGTTTTGAAAAACGTAACTAAATGATCTGAAACAAAATCATGGTGGTCTCCCTAAGATTTATCAACCGTTCCAACTGGGCTGCGTTCCTACAGACAGCACGGCTCTGATACCAATCTGTCACACCCGGATTTACACAGAAACCCGAATGTGGCCATATGTGTGCCCAGGAAGTCACAATACACATATAGCAAACAAATATGGTAAACAAAGAACATATGCTGAATATATTACTCGAACAAATAGAGTTTTACATCAAAGTGCATCATAAATAAACTAACCAATACAGCAGAAGACTAAAAACTCTCTTTAAATGAAGCCGCACTCCACAGGGACTCTGACTGGGAGAACACAACTCAGTAGTACGGTAGATCTTCTGGAAACTCAGCAGCATACTCATGCACATCCCAATCTGTTACCCGTCCGGGATTTTGTTGAATAAATAGCAAGTGTAAGTAAAACAATTACTTAGCAAGTATAGCACGGGTTATGAAGGCTCACAAAGGCTAGACACGGCTTAACTGCATTAGCACTTTTAGTTGGTTCATTTTAACATTATCCAAGTTACTACAAGTGTATAAATCCCAGTTGTAACCCAATTAATAAGGTGTAAGTGACATTAAGCATAAATAAACATCATCTTCTAATCAAAAAGGATCCAGGGCGCTCGTGACCCTGAGCAAGGCTATCATGATAGATTTACACTCTGCAGAGGTTTCACCCTTTACCCACCAGTCGCGTAAAAGTTCAAAGAACTTTAAACCCAACCATGCCGAGGTGGCCAAACCTCTTAAACCACACTTCCGAGGTGTGTTCGCATAGGGACGCTACGAGGCTTTTCACAAGACACCCTAACAAGACAGTAGCCGCTGGGGTACTACAAGGTGATGAGTCCTTAGGGTCTCACCACCTTGTTGCGCCGTAGTACCCCAGCGGCTACTGTCTTGTTAGGGTGTCTTGTGAAAGCCTCGTAGCGTCCCTATGCGATCACACCTCGGAAGTGTGGTTTAAGAGGTTTGGCCACCTCGGCATGGTTGGGTTTAAAGTTCATTTGAGCTTTTACGCGACTGGTGGGTAAAGGGCGAAACCTCTGCAGAGTGTAAATCTATCATGATAGCCTTGCTCAGGGTCACGAGCGGCCTGGATCCTTTTTTATTAGAAGATGATGTTTATTTATACTTAATGTCACTTACACTTTATTAATTGGGTTACAACTGGGATTCATACACTTGTAGTAATTTGGATAATGTTAAAACGAACCAACTAAAAGTGCTAATGCAGTTGAGCCATGTCTAGCCTTTTTGAGCCTTCATACACCCGTGCTATACTTGCTAAGTAATTGTTTTACTTACACTTGCTATTTATTCAACAAAATCCCGGACGGGTAACAGATTGGGATGTGCATGAGTCTGCTGCTGAGTTTCCACAAGATCTACCGTACTACTGAGTTGTGTTCTCCCGGTCAGAGTCCCTGTGGAGTGCGGCTACACTTAGTTGAGAGTTATTATTCTTCCGCTGTATTGGTTAGTTTATTTATTATGCACTCTGAAGTAAAACTCTTTTTATTCGAGTAATATATTCAGCATATGTTCTTTGTTTAACATATTTATTTGCTATATGTGTACTATGACTTCCTGGGCACACATATGGCCACATTCGGGTTTCTGCGTAAATCCGGGTGTGACAGATTGGTATCAGAGCCATGCTGACTGTAGGAACGCAGCCTGGTTAGAACGGTTGATTAAATCATTAGGAGACCACCATGATTTTGAGTTACGAATCGTTTAGTTACGTTTTTCAAAACCAGTGCTGTCAAGTCTTGTGTGAATCATGTCTCTAGGTGCTTGATTTTGTTGTTATTATGCTTATGTTTGATTTGGATTTTTGTAATGATTGTGATGGTCATAGATGCGAGTCTATCTCCATCTAGATATAGGACTAAGGCTTAAGGATATTAATGTTTACATAGAAGGGGTATTTATTTTTCTTGCTCTTCATCCATCAAATCCTCCATCCTAACGAGTTAGTAATCCTCTGAAGACACTTAGTTATGATCAATGGAGTTCTGATGAGAATTACTTGCTGATGATAGATGGTGAACACAAGGAGGTACGCTGGTGTTGGTGCTGGTGGAAGCAACCAGAATTAGAACCCACCACCTCCACCACCGCCACTCACCATGGAGCAGATGATGCAGATGCAGCTCCAGTTGACGCAGCAGATGGCCCAGACCATAGCGTTGATGCAACAGCAACAGCAGAACCCTCCTCACCAGCCTCACGTGCCGCCAAGAGACAAGAGAGGCGAATTTCTGAAGGGACGCCCTCCTATTTTCACCAAGGCCAGCGACCCTCTGCAGGCAGATGATTGGCTCAAGGCGGTGGAGAGACAACTCGACATCGCGCAGTGCAACAACCGGGAGAAGGTGTTGTATGCAGGAGGACAGCTCCAGGGACCAGCATTGGACTGGTGGGATTCATACCAGTACGCTCACCCCAACCGTGATCAGATCACCTGGCAGGAGTTCCGTGACAGCTTTCGCTCTCACCATGTACCGGAGGCTCTGATGGTCCTGAAGAAGAAGGAGTTCCTGGCGCTGAAGCAGAAAGGGATGAGTGTCACCGCTTACCGTGACAAGTTCATCGAGCTGGCTCGTTACGCTCCAGAGGACGTGGACACCGACAGGAAGAAGCAGACCAGGTTCCGGGATGGCTTGCAGGATGCTCTGCAGTACCACCTGATGTGCACCAAGTTCCCTAACTTTTAGGAATTGGTGGACAACGCCTTTATGCTAGAACACAAGCGTCGTGAGATAGAGGAGAAGAAGAGGAAGTTCCAGGGCCAGTAGACAGGGAGCAGCAGCCGCCATCGCTTCACTCCCCCACAGGGGAATCAGCAGATGGGGAGCCAGCAGCGCTTCCAGGGCCAGTCCAGCTTGCTGAGTCGTGGCCAGTACCAGCAGCGCCCCCAGTACCCTCAGGCGCCACAACAGCAGCGTTTCCAGAAGCAGCTGCAGAATGTCCCAGCTCAGTGAAACCCGGCACAGCCAGGTCCTGTTCAGCGCCCCAACCAAGCCAGCAATGCGCCAGCAGGGCAGAGAGCGTGCTTCCACTGTGGAGAGACTGGACATTATGCTCACTTCTGCCCCCGCAAGACTCAGAACCAGCAGGCCAGACAGCAGCAAGCTCAGGCAGGCCAAGGTCCGCAGAACCCCGCCAGAGACAAGCTCAACCACACGGGTGCAGGGACCATCGAGGGAGCTACCGACGTGGTTGTGGGTACGTTCCCTATCAACTCGACTCCTGCAACCATTTTGTTCGATTCTGGAGCTTCGCATGCTTTCATATCAGGTGCTTTTGTGAAAAAGAACTTAGTGGCTTTGCTACCCATGAAGAGCACTATGCTAGTTAGCTCGCCAGGGGGAGAACAGCGAGCCACTTTACGCTGCCCCATGTCACCATCACAATAAGGGGGGTAGATTTCGAGGCACGTCCGATAGTCCTGGAGACCCTTGGGTTTGACTTGATTCTGGGTATGAGCTGGTTAACCAGATATGATGCAGTGATCAAGTGCGCCAAGAGAGCAGTACAGCTGACAGCCGAGTCTGGTGAAAAGGTGGAGTACCAGGCAGCTAGTCCCTTGGGGCATAATCAAGTCAACCGAGCCGAAGGTGCAGCGCCTGAGGACATCAGAGTAGTGAGCCAGTTCCCGGATGTATTTCTAGATGAATTGCCAGGTATGCCCCCAGAACGCGAAGTTGAATTCGTTATTGAACTGAAACCTGGCACTGCACCTATAGCCAAGAGGCCATATAGGATGGGAGTAAAGGAACTAGCAAAGCTTAAGGAGGAGTTAGACGCATTGCTAGCCAAAGGGTACATTCGTCCGAGTTCTTCACCATGGGGAGCACCGGTGTTGTTCACGGATAAGAAGGATGGGACACAAAGGTTGTGTGTGGACTATCGAGCCCTCAACGAAGTGACCATCAAGAACAAGTACCCATTGCCAAGGATTGATGATCTGTTCGATCAGCTGAAGGGAGCTTGTGTGTTCTCCAAGATAGATCTTCGATCGGGCTATCACCAGATGAGGATCCGCCCATCAGACATACCCAAGACCACTTTCACCACTCGGTACGGGTTGTATGAGTTCTTGGTCATGTCTTTTGGACTGACCAACGCTCCTGCATACTTCATGTACCTGATGAACAGCGTGTTCATGGACTACCTGGACAAGTTTGTGGTGTTATTCATTGATGACATCCTGGTCTTCTCCAAGAATGAGGAGGAGCATGAGGAACACTTAAGATTGGTGCTGCAGAGACTCCGAGAACATCAGCTATATGCTAAGCTGAGCAAGTGTGAATTCTGGTTGAAGGAAGTGGCATTCTTGGGTCATGTGTTGTCCAATGGAGGAGTGGCAGTCGATCCGAGGAAGGTCAGCGATGTGCTAAGCTGGAATCCGCCTCGGGATGTGAGCGAAATCAGGAGTTTCCTTGGCATGGCCGGATATTATCGACGGTTCATTGAAGGATTCTCCAAGATTGCTAAGCCCCTGACGGCGTTATTGGAGAAAAATGCCAAGTTTGTCTGGACTGAGGAGTGTCAAGCCAGCTTTGAGGAGTTGAAGAAGAGACTAACAACAGCCCCAGTGCTGGTTCTGCCTGACATAGCCAAGAGCTTCTCTATCTACTGCGATGCATCCCGTCTAGGACTGGGGTGTGTACTCATGCAGGAAGGGAGAGTTGTGGCATATGCTTCAAGGCAGTTGAGGAAACATGAGCAGAACTACCCAACGCATGATCTGGAGTTGGCAGCGGTGGTACATGCTCTGAAGATTTGGAGGCACTACTTGATTGGACACAAGTGTGACATCTACACCGATCATAAGAGCCTCAAGTATGTCTTCACTCAGTCAGAGCTGAATATGAGGCAACACCGATGGTTTGAGTTGATCAAGGACTATGATCTGGAGATCCACTACCACCCAGGAAAGGCTAACTTGGTGGCAGATGCGCTAAGTAGGAGAAGTTATGTGAACAAGATCACCGGTCACTGTCTGCCAGCAGAGCTCAGCTTGGAGTTTGAGAGGATGAGTCTGGGATTTGTGGCCAGCATCACAGAGATGACAGTAGAACCGACTCTGGAGCAAGAGATCTGGAAAGGTTAGCTTGGGGATGAGAAGATCAAGGAGATTGTGGAGCATGTTGCCCTAGGAAAAGCCCCTGGTTTTCGAGTGGATGATCAAGGAACCTTGTGGCATGGGAAGAGGATTTGTGTACCCGATGTGGCGCAGATCAAGATGCAATCCTGAGAGAGGCACATGATTCAGCTTATTCAATCCACCCGGGCAGTACCAAGATGTACCAAGACATCAAGGAGAGATTCTGGTGGTATGGATTGAAGCGTGATGTGGCAACCTATGTGGCTCTATGTGACACATGTCAGAGAGTCAAGGCTGAACATCAGAGGCCAACAGGGTTGCTCCAGCCCTTGAAGATACCCAAATGGAAGTGGGAAGAAGTTGGTATGGACTTCATCATAGGTCTACCTCGCACTCAGAGAGGTTTTGACTCCATTCGGGTGATTGTGGATCGCTTGACCAAAGTGGAACATTTTCTTCCAGTGAAGACCACTTACACAGGCGCCAGATTGGCAGAGCTGTATATGGAGAGGATAGTGTGCTTGCATGGAGTGCCTAAGTGCATAGTGTCTGACCGAGGTACTCAGTTCACATCACACTTCTGGCAGAAGTTACATGAGTCCATGGATACTAAGCTGCATTTCAGTTCAGCTTATCACCCACAGACCGATGGACAGACAGAGCGGACCAATCAGATCTTGGATGACATGTTGAGGGCATGTGCTTTGCAGTATGGTGTCAGTTTGGACAAGAGTCTACCCTATGCAGAATTCTCGTACAACAACAGCTACCAGAAGAGTCTGCAGATGGCACCATTCGAGGCTCTGTATGGCAGGAAGTGCAGAACACCACTGTTCTGGAATCAGACTGGAGAAAGTCAAGTTTTTGGGCCGGAGATACTCAGAGAAGCAGAACGCCAAGTGCAAGTGATCAGGCAGAACTTGAAGGTGGTACAATCCCGACAGAAGAGTTATGTTGATGTCAGGAGGAGGGACCTCACCTTCGCGGTCGATGATTTTGTGTACCTCAAGGTGTCACCGATGAGGGGTGTGAAGAGGTTTAATGTCAAGGGTAAATTGGCGCCTCGTTACATCTGACCCTTCAAGATTCTGGAACGGATGGGTGAAGTGGCATATCGGCTAGAGCTACCTGAGCAACTAGCCGGAGTGCACAACGTGTTCCATGTGTCTCAGCTGAAGAAATGTTTGCGGGTGCCTGAAGAGCAGATCCCGATAGATGACTTGAATGTGCAGGAGGACCTCACCTATGATGAGTATCCAGTCAAGATTTTGGAGGAGTCCGAGAGGGTGACAAGAAACAAGGTTATTCGGATGTGCAAGGTGCAGTGGAACCGACACTCAGAGGATGAGGCGACTTGGGAAAGAGAAGAAGACCTCAAGGCCGAGTACCCACATCTCTTCGCATCCACGTCCGAATCTCAAGGACGAGATTCATCATAAGGGGGGTAGGTTTGTAACACCTTAAAATAGCCTATTTAAAATTTTTAGTAATTAATTGATTATTTAATGTCTTGTTCATAATTAATATAGGGTAAATAAACAATTTCTGGAAATTAAAATCAAATATAAGGTGTATAAACATTTTTGTTGCATTCATGCTGCTGCATTGAGTTTGGTACTGCTTGTGGTTCAAATGAGAGTTGAAATTTATTTAAATTCGAATTTGAATCACCTTGTTTGGAGTCCTACAAAAGTTGTTTAGGTTAGAGTTCGCTTTTGCTTCCTGAACTCTCCCTCTGGTCCAACTGCGCCCCTTCCTTTCTTTCCCCTCAGCTCGGCCCAACCCGCTTCGCCTCCCACGGGCGGCCTAAATTCCTCTCGCAGCCGAAAGTTTGCTTCTGCACCCCTCCACTCTTTTCCCCGGCTCAACTTCACCCCTCCTCTCTTTTCCTCCGCTCGGCCCAGCGTCCTCCTCCCTCTTTCCCCTCCGGCCCAGCCGCTCCCCGCTCTTGGGCCACCCCATCAAAACGGCCCATCTCAGCCGCGGCCAGCCGCTCCCCGCCTCCTCTCGCTGCCAAGCGGGCCCCGCCCGTCATCCCCAATCTCCCGCCGGCCATGCCCACACCGGGCTCGAGTCGAACTCGGCTCGCCCCGCCTAGAGTGCAGCGCCGCCATCCCTTCCATAGAGTGCAGCGCCCCGCATGGAAGGTCCAAGCAATCACCGCCGCTACCTCGGTTTATGCCGCCTCGGCGCTCTAGATGCGCCTGCACCTCCCTTGGGCTATAAAAGCAAGACCGCCTCACCCCCTAAGCCATCATCCACCCCTCGCCCCGAGCTTCCAGGTCTTCTGCGTCGCCATCGATCTCCGATGCCGCCATTAGCCGTCGCCATCGATCTTCGCCGCTGCTGTCAGGACCTCGGCAGGAACCCATCCAGGACAGTCGCAAGAAGGTAACAAAGCTATCTAAGGCCACCTTAGTCTCATTTCCGCCATGAATCGCACCTAATCGCTCGTCGTCGTTACACAGTACCACCGGAGCCGCCCCGCCTCGTCGTCCGCACACCTCGTCGCCGCCCCGCCGTCGTAAACCCCCCAGGTGAACTCGCCGTTCCACCCCAAAGCTCCAGGACTAGGTCTCGTCTCTTTTCATGGCCTGTAGCTCAAGATAGGTCCTACTCCAACGACGCTCCGCCGCTGGCCGAGCGGCGCCGCCGTCCCCTGAGTCGCCGGCGACTCCCTCCGCCCCAGGTCTGATCGCAGCCACCCGATCTGCATCCAACGGCTCGTGCGCATCCCCGCTCCAAGTCAACCTTATCCCATACCGGTCAGCCTTGGAAACTTTGCTAAAGAGCCCCTGTGTTTTATCGAAATCAACCCGCCGTCCACCCCTGTGAAAAATAATTCCAAGTAGGTCCAAAACTTTATGAAAAACCCCCTGTAGTTTTGAACAAACTAACCCGCGGTCCTGCCCTGCTGTTTTTGCACGTTAGCCCTTCTGGTTTAATACGAAATTACGTATAGGTCCCCAGTTTCTCGTAGATAGGTCCCTAGAAACTTTAAAACCTTGCCAGCAAGTCCCTGAACCTTAGAAACGCTTTAACTTTCTCGTTTTAGCTCCGATTAGTGTGATTTTTGCGCTCACGTGTTCGTAGCGAAGCGTAGAATATTTCTAGAACCTTCTTTTGTACTGTTTCTACTATTTGGTGCACTGTTTCTAATAGAATACTTTTGTTTGCATGTATTGTCTTGTGTGGATGCTTGGGTGGTGATTCGTGTCCAGTCGGTGAGCCGTTCGCTTTGGAATTTGAGTACGAGGACCCTCAGGAGCCGGACTCGCAGCAGCAGCAGCAACAGCACCTTGAGGAAGGCAAGTTATAGCACGGACAATCCTTGCTACCTACCCACTTGTAATCATTTATTTCATACATGCATGTGCCTAAATTGATGTACCTTTAAGGTTGTACCTAGCTTTGTTTATCATGTCCTTGATTTCCCCGGGTTTTATTGCATATGGGTAGAACTTTGCTAAGCGCAGCTACTGTCACCTTTGTTTAACTGTTAATTTTGACTTAATGGTTCACTTCAAACTTAATGTTAAAACTGGTTTTTTTAGCAACATGGATCAGGGAGCTGGAGCATGTGCTGTGTGCTTTGCTTTAGTGTCTCCCTCTAAGGACCGGTTCTTAAAGTGGCAATCCAGGAGCCTGTCACCACCGCCAGAACTATAATGGCTCTGGTCTTGGTCAAGTAGCTTGTACAGCTCTAGCTTGGCAGTAGTTACCGACGGGCCGACGGCGTTAAGGGAAGCAAGGCACGGGGTGTTTCTTGATTCCACCGAGGACGGATGCGCTCCGTTGGCTATGTCTCATTAGGCACAGTCCCGTGTTGGGAGTCCTCGCGTAGGAACTCCGCACGTTGCGCATTGGTTGGCTTGCGTAGCCCGCGCTCCGGACGCCATTGACCCCTCACGCTGCGCCCTGAGGATCAGTCAATCTCGGTGCCTAGGGTCTCACCACCTTGTTGTACCCTAGCGGCTACTGCCTTGTTAGGGTGTCTTGTGAAAGCCTCGTAGCGTCCCTATGCGATCACACCTCGGTAGTGTGGTTTAAGAGGTTTGGCCACCTCGGCATGGTTGGGTTTAAAGTTCATTTGAGCTTTTACGCGACTGGTGGGTAAAGGGCGAAACCTTTGCAGAGTGTAAATCTATCATGATAGCCTTGCTCAGGGTCACGAGCGGCCTGGATCCTTTTTGATTATAAGATGATGTTTATTTATGATTAATGTCACTTACACTTTATTAATTGGGTTACAACTGGGATTCATACACTTGTAGTAATTTGGATAATGTTAAAACGAACCAACTAAAAGTGCTAATGCAATTGAGCCGTGTCTAGCCTTTTTGAGCCTTCCTACACCCGTGCTATACTTGCTAAGTAGTTGTTTTACTTACACTTGCTATTTATTCAACAAAATCCCGGACGGGTAACAGATTGGGATGTGCATGAGTCTGCTGCTGAGTTTCCAGAAGATCTACCGTACTACTGAGTTGTGTTCTCCCGGTCAGAGTCCCTGTGGAGTGCGGCTACACTTAGTTGAGAGTTATTATTCTTCCGCTATATTGGTTAGTTTATTTATGATGCACTCTGATGTAAAACTCTTTTTATTCGAGTAATATATTCAGCATATGTTCTTTGTTTACCATATTTGTTTGCTATATGTGTACTATGACTTCCTGGGCACACATATGGCCACATTCGGGTTTCTGCGTAAATCCGGGTGTGACATAGTTCCATACATTATTAGGCTTATACTAACCATTTCCACGAGTCTTGGTGTTTCTAAGTGCTTTGCAGGATTATATCTAAAAACAGCATTAAACGGGCAATCCGCCGTTCGGGCTAGAAATGGACTATAAATTATCACGAGCATCAACAATATCAAAAGCCCAATTGAAGTACACCATTGTGAAGATCTCATCGAGATGATTCCGTTGGATATATTATTTGCAGTATTCGGAGCTCGGGATAGAAAGACATTAAATGTCAATGGATTACCTACACCTGGTGGGACCCACGGCTGCCATCAATGCACCAACGCAAGTCAACAGCACAGCACTTGGCACAGGCCCACAGGCCCCACACATGCATGGCAGCAGCACATGCAGCATCGACACAGCAAACAGCAAGCACACAGCATGCACACACGGAGTAGAGCTGGCCCACATCTGCATGCGAGCAGAGGCTCAGCGCAAAGGCGGTTCAGCAGCAGGCCAGCGGGCCCATGCGGCAGCTGCAGCGCAACAGCACTTGAGCGCGGGAGCTCCCAATGCGCGGGACGCGTGGCAGTAGGCCACTGGCCACCAGCAGCTCCCACGGATCGGCGTAGAGGCGGCGCAGCGCTGGGGGCATGTGGCGCCAGGCCATTGGCCTTGACCACGCCCAATCGACTACGCATGCATGCGGGAGCAGAGGCGGTGCTGACCGGGACAGGTGTCCAGCGCCTGTTGGCTCCCAAGCTCTCATGCGGATTCAGCTCAAGGAAAGAAGCACATTTTCATGCAACCTTCTCCACATCCCCGAGGCAACTTCCACCTATAAATAGAGACCCCTCTCCTCACTTGTAACACGCACCACTTGGGAGCAAGTCTCCATTCCCCTCTTCCAAGATGTAGAGTTAGGCTAGTCTAGTTGGGAGTTAGAGTCAGAGTCGAGCTTCGCTCGGGGTTCCGGAGTTGTCTTCTGGAGTTCTGGTAAAGCTCTTGTATCTTTTCGTTTCCTTTATGCAAGACTCTAAGCATTTAATATATTTATCTTCTGCATTTACTTGAGTTATTTATTCTTCATTTATTTCGCGAGTAACTATAGAATGTCTAGTCTTGGTTATATGCTATTGTAGTCTGTCTCTATAAGTTCTCTCCTTAGTCCTTTATCTCAGCTGGTTCCTCGTCTCTGCTCAATGCTTGCGGTGAATTGTCACTGGGGTATTGACAGGGTTGCTTGCTCTTTCTAGTAGAGTAAGTAGTTGTTGACTAGTGTCGGAGTGGTTCCTAGATTAATCAATGACCTTGGAATGCTCCTGAGCTGGCACGGAGGTGGTAGCCGTTAGGTGGTGACAGCCCTATACGGCCTTCGTATCCCATCACGCCTGGCTCGGCCCGTAGGCTCCCCGTAAGATGACGGATGTTGGTGGCACCCCTTCTCATCCCTTTCTGTGTGTCGCTGGCTCCGTTCCCGATGTTGAGATAATATAACTAGGAAAAGAACCACAGATGTCATTCTCCATGCTAGCTGTAACCTTTGCTAGATATATCTCAAGGTCAGTGGAAGTATATAGGAATCCTTTCCTGACTCGTTGTCCTCCCACTAGCTAGACTGCTCTTCTATCTCTATCCTGGACTTCTCCTTGTGTGTGTCGCTTGCATATCACTCCTATCCCATCCTTTACCCCCACCTTGTTAGCCAGTACTTTAGTTAGTAGTTACATCCTTGTCAATAGTCAATACTCTTTATCCAATGCTTCCCTGTGGAAATAAATACGATACCTAGGAATACTCCCGGGTGAAATGCTACATCGGTATCCGTGCGCTTGCAGATTTATATCTGTATCATAAGAATACCAATGAACACTCCTTGCACCATTACCGGGATTCACAATCCTGATAGTGGACCGTAAGAAGTGTCAACACTCGGGACACGTAGAGACCACCTAGGGGCTTCTCAACGAGGAAAAGATAACGCAGCGGTCGGACGACGTGGATCGGCGGCCGCCCGTCGACGGCGAGGTGGGGCGCGGGCTACGGGATGAAAGAGAGGGCGGGAAGGGGCTCAGAAGTTTCCTCACCACGCGGGGAAGATCTTGGCGTAGTCGAACAGGATGGAGCGGCACCGAAGGAGGAGGTCGACAGTGGCGCGCGGAGCTCGGGAGGCGGCGGCGGTGGTGGAGCTGCAAGGTGGCCGACGATGAATTAGATGCGGTGCAGGGTGGAAACGAGCTCAAGGGCGACTCGGATAGCTTCGTTACCTCGTCTTGATGCTACCGGTGAGGCTGGACGGGGTGGAGCAGCGCCGGAGAGGGATAATCGACGGCGGCAGCTCGAGCTCTAATGGCGGCGACGCTGCGAGGCGAGGGAGAAGGGAGCCGCGGCTCGGGATTGCTCGAGGGAGATGGGTGAGGGTTCGAGGGTGCGGTTGTTGGGTTTTATAGCCCGGGGAAGGGTTGCCTTGGCGTGCGAGCCACGCAGGGGGCGGCGGCGGCTCCATCCTTTCCAATCACGGGGATTGGTTTCCTTTCGGGGGCAGCACGAGGAAGGAAGGGAGCGGCGCGGAAGCTTCCAAGAAGGTGCGGCCGGGTCCACGAGATTCGCCCGGGTGTGTAGAGGAAGGATTCCTATATACTTCCACACGAGAATCACGACGGCTGAGATCCTTGCGGAGGGAAAACAACCTGAATTCGTACCTGCATGGCAGTAGCATCCTAGACAACCTCTAGTTAGACCTAAATTGGTCGAAGGGCTGCCAACACAAATGTACAAGCTACATAAATGGTACATGGAAGAGTGTTGGCACTTCTTACGATCCAATATCAATATTGTGAATCCAAGTACTGGGGTAAGGAATGTTTTAGTGGTTTTTCTTATGGCTCAGTAAAATATATAAATATTCTGCAAGCGCACAGAATTACCGCTGTAGCACTTCACCAGGAAGTAATCTAAGGTATCGTAATTTATATTTGCGCAGGGAAGCTTGGCAAGATTACTAGCAAACAGATATTCGAGACTATCAGAGAAGGGTACACTACTAGCAAGACAGGGGATAAATGGTATTGGATAGGAGTGGTTATGTCGTGACACACAGCTCAAGGGTGGCTCAGATAGGAAAGAGAAGGAATTGATAGTTGGGAGGACAACAAGAAGAAATAGAGGAATCCTGGGTTCTTTATCTACCTATGTCACGCAGAAAGGGATGAGAAGGGGTGCCACCAATCCTACACTCTGGGATCCTGCAGGCCACGACGAACGTGATGGACTACGTAGGCTTTATAGGGCTGTCACCACCTAAGGGCTACCACATTCATAGACGTGGGGACAAACTAAGGTCACTGGCTAGTCTGGGAACCAATCCCACTCTAGTCAACAACTACTTACTCCACTAGCAAGAGCAAGCAACCTTGTCAATACCGCAGTGACAATTCACCACAAGTATTGAGCAAGATCGAAGAACTAGCTAACACAAAGACTTAATCAAGATCTAGAAGCACTAGAGCTACAACTAACTATAGTCTAAACACGATATAGATGCAACTAGAACAAAGTAGAAGGAAGCTATAAATGAGAAGGGCAAAGTGATAAAGATAAATATATTAATAACTCATAGTCTTACAAAAGGAAAAGGAAAAGATACAAGAGCTTATACCAGAACTTCTGAAGACGACTACGGAACCTCTGAGGCACAGCTCGACTCAACTCTAACTCCCAACTCAACTATACTAACTCTACTAGAAAGAAGTGGGATGAGAGCTCCTTGGCTCGAGTGTGTGTGTTACAAGTGAAATGGCACTACATTTATAGGTGAACTAGGATGGTGGAGAGGAGTGACGGCCAAGGGAACCAGGGGGTACCCCCTGGTGATTCGGGCGAATCCTAGGATTCGGCCGAACCCTTGGATGCACTACCATTTGCTCCCACGGCCTGGATTTGCCCCCCTTGGTCGGTTCTGGTTGTAACATCCCAGATTTATCTGGAATGTTAAAAATGTGGATTTCAAAATTTTTCGTGCATTGCTTGATAACTAGCTAGAAAACCTAAGGCTGTCTTCTTGTGCCTTCTAAAAATTCCTAGTAATAAAAAAGTGTGAGCTTTAATTTTAAATTAAGGATAATTTAATGTTAGTGTGACTTGGGTTTAATTGGTTTTATTTGATTCTTTGTGTGTGATTTATATTTTGAATTTCCAATTCAAATATAAATCTAAAGCTAATTACTAATTTTCCCTAATACTAACTTGGGCTCCAACGACTAACTGTCCAATCTAACCAAGATCAACCCGCTAACCTAGACCGGCCCTCTAACTTTGCCTCAGTCGGCTAACCCAGTCAACCCGCTAACTTTTCATCTAATAATTCTAGAAATTAATAAAATGAATTACGATATTATTTTCCGACTCTTCGAATCGGTTCCATGTTAATTTATTTGCTCCAGGTCTCACGAAACAAATCCCGCTAACTTTTCACCTGTATTTTTCGGCTTCTCAAATTAGCTATTAGGTAACTAATTCGTTTCTGGAAAATTAGTCTAATTCATTTGCTCCAAGTCTCATGAAACAAATCGCTATCAATTTGTTTCGCGGTTGTAAATCTTTTGGCCCAAAACATTAGGCCCATTTAAGAGCCCACCAACTAACCTAGCCTTAACCCTAACTAGTTCCCATAAATACCCCTCTCATCCTCTCTCTCTCTCCTCTCCATTTCCTCCAAGCCGCCGCCGCCGCACTCTTTCTTTCCCCTCTGCTCTTTCTTCTATCACAAGAAGCTCTCCCCTGCTGTGTCCGTTCCTCCACCGCAAGAACAAGCAAGCTGCTTGATCTCTCTCCGGTCGATCTTCCTCTGTTCTCTCTTCTCTCGCAAGAACCAGCAGCTTTCCTCACCAATAGAAACACCAAATTGCCCCAACTACTACTGCCTTCCTGCTCCACCATGAATCGAGCAGCAGAACACATCCCTCAACCTTGCCCACACAAAACGAGCTGCAGACCTGATCTCCTCTCTGTGTCGCCCAGAGAGCAGAAGTGAAGCCCTGTTCTGGAGATGCGGATGAGAAGATGACGCTTCACTACGGCACTGAGGCAATGGACCTCGTTGCCGGCCCCCTCCGAGCACGTCGCGGAGCAGTATCTCGAGGAGCGGTCCTGCTTCCGTGCAGCCCGCAGCTCGGCTCCATCAACACCAATCCGGAGTACTGGACAGCGACGACTACGTCAAGCCAAGACCTGCACCGGTGGAGTGAACAACTTCGTCAAGCTGAACCGCAAGCTGCTGTTTGGTTCACCCCCAACATGTTCGATGATAAGCCCAAGCCGAACCGCGAGACAAGCCATCCTGCGGGTCTGCCTGCAAGCTGTTTGATGAAATGCCTAGCTGACCCAGAGGTGAGCCACCGTCCCGGCCTTGCCCCCTCCCTTGCGGTCTGGCCATGTGCCGATGGAACCTCACATGTCCGGCCTTCGAGCCACTTGTTCCCTTGTGCCGTTCGCTTTGCCGCAGCCCGCCGTCGTTTGTGTGCTGGCCTTCGAGCCATGCCCCTCGTTTGCAGGTGCCGCTGCCTTCACCGTCGTCGCCTCACTGTGCTCGCCCTTGCCTTGCCGACGCCCGTCCAGCAGTTGTCTGGTCGCCGCAAGCTGTAACGCCAGGGCCTTTCGGGCCGAGCGATCGTGTCGCGGCTGTGGAAGACCACGTGCCCGCACATGCGCAAACCCTGCCACACTGCTGCTATGCGTACGAGCTGTGGCCTCGGGATGCCGAGTGCCTGCAACACCGTGTGCCCGCGCCTGCGCTAGCCCTTCGCCGTGCCGACGCCCTTGCCATCCTTGCCGTCCGCGGACCGAGCCCCGCCTCGCTTTTGCCTTGCCACTGTCCAGTTGCAGCCCCCTAGCACCGCCGTGAACCCAGTGCCGCCACAGCCGAGGAACACCTTGAGTCCGCGCGAGCCGCCGAGCCGCAGCGCCGCCGGTGAGCGCGGTCACCATCGTTCGCGCCGCGATGTCGCGAGCCCAATCCGACCGACCGAAGCCACACAAAGGCCCACACCAAGCTTAGCCAAGCCAAGTAGCCCCTCTCGCCGTCGCGCCACGAGCAGCAGTTAGGTGATTGCCTATTCGGCATATGATCAAACACCTTGAGTGCCTTTGTCTCCAGCTATCCCTAAATCTCATTTTGACCCAGCTAAGCCTTCGACGCCTTCATCCTTGCCCAGTACGTTGTGGCCAACTTCGGCCAGCAACAGCTGCATCCTAGCCACCTCTGGCCACCTGTTGCCACTCCCAGCCGGCCACAGCCTGGCCGCGGCCAGCAGCAGCCTAGCTGGAGCTGGCTACAGCCAGCTACTGGCTAGCCAAAGCCGGCCATAGCTGGCCATAGCAAGCCATAGCTGGCCGCAAGCCTCGCAGCAGCTCGTAGACCACCCGTGCACCATATCCTGTTGCTACAAGTTGATCACTTCCTACACGGGCTCTACCACTAACCCGAGCCATTGACTGGAGGGCCTACATGATGACTTAATCAACCCTGATGTTAGCATAGCCCTGTTAACATAGGAAACCAAACCCACCTGATCGACCTATCCATGTGTGACACATGCCACGTTGTGGATTTAACATGAGGCCCTTTAACCCGCTGACTTGTGTCTTGTGTGCTTCTTCGGAATTAATTAAAATCCAAAATGTGTTTCGATATTTGAAACAATATAATAAATTGATCTTAGTCTAGAAAAATATGAAACCAGTTTCATTATTTTCCGAAAACCATGATCTACCCGTTAGTGTAGGTTTTGGTGTTTATTTGGTTCTTCCTTGCTTCTTATTTGGAGTTCATTTGCTTAGGTGTCGCTATTTATTTGTAATCCGTATGTTAGGATTCTCTGAAGACTTGGGTGATTTCGTCGAGCTAGACTTCAACGACTGATGCCACTTCATTACCAAAGAGAAGGACATTGCTCCAGGTTCTCACCCGTCCATTCTCTGAACTCCTATTAGACATGCTCGTAGTATGCTATGCTTTATTTTGCTCACATGATGCCTGAGATGATAAACTCTGCATAGCTTGTTTAATTACCCTTACCTTGTTGCCCTGTTACTTCATATATAAAACTGTTGATGCTGCCTCGCTTGCATGTGTGTGAGGAAAATGGGTACTTTTAAACTGTTTTGGTGTGCGTGTGAAAACTGAAGGAGTTGGAGGATTTTTAAACCCATTTGTTGAAGCGAGCGTACCATAACCCAATCCTCAGATTGGGGGCTTGGGAAGTACATTTGGTACTTCCTACGGAGTGCCTATGGCGGGCACAAGTTTGATTTGTTCCGTTGAAGAGGAGTTGGCTGCGATACCTATAATGGGTGCGACTAGGGGACCACCGTGGTGGATACGCATTTCGAGATAAGAGCTCGCTTCAACAGTTTGAGGACCGGTGGGATAACCGCGTCATGGGACTATGTAAACGTGCACACTATGTGTCCATTATGAGGGTGGGCCCGTTCCGAGCCTAGCAAGTGTGGTACCAAGCCTGCAGGAGGATAGAGTATCAGTGTAAAGGGGACTGGTGTTGACCTTTGCTCCCTGATTTGCTTTGGCCCCCGACTGGCCCTGGGGAGTGCTTCACAGTTCCGGGGCGACCTCTAGCGGAGGACGCGCCCAAGGCCCGGAAAAGCAGGATGGTGCCGTAACTATTAGACCTCTGTTCAGTGTGGTGTGGCTCAGTTGGCTTGCTACCTTCTTGGTGCACCTCGCATAGATTCCAGGTGTACACACTCTGCATAGTTAAAACTATACGTATAGTCGCGTCCTCGGTCATGGACAACCCCTATGAACTGTTCGCTCTGATTAGTGTTTTGGTGACTAAAACTTCTACATCTTCCCTTTTTAAACTAAGGACCCGGCTTGGCCAATGAGATGGGAGGGGCGGGAGCTCTCCCATCGAGTAGACATTGGAGACGGGAGTCTATTCTGATAGAATTACTCATGGAGGTGTGTGTTGGTGTTGGAAACTACTATTTGAAACTCCTGCTGCTGCATAGGAAACCCCAGCCTGCTGTTGGCACTTCTTACGATCCAATATCAGGATTGAGAATCCTGGTATTGGGGTAAGGAGTGTTTCAGTGCTTTTCCTTATGGCTTAGTAAAATACATAAATATTCTGCAAGCACATAGAATCACCGCTGTAGCACTTCACCTCGGAGTATCCCGAGGTATCGTAATTTATATTTCCACAGGGAAGCTTTGGCAAGAGTACTAGTAAACAGGTATTCAAGACTATCAGAGAAAGGTACACAACTAAACAAGACAGGGGATAACGGTATTGGATAGGAGTGGATATACCGTGACACACAGCTCAAGGGAGACTCAGGTAAGAGAGAGAAGGTATAGATAGCTGGGAGGACAACGAGAAGAGATAGAGGATTCCTATGGACTTTATCTATCTATGTCACTCGGGCTTAGAGATACAACGGCTAAAGAGCCAGCACTGGAAGGTCTGGGTTATCTCTAATGTCTTAGCATCGGGACAATGGACACAAGTGACACGCAGACAGGGATAAGAAGGGGTGCCACCAGCTCCACACTGGGGGATCCTATAGGCCGAGACTAACGAGGTGGATTACAAAGACCGTATAGGGCTGTCACCACCTAACGGCTACCACACGTTCATTGAATCGGGGGCAAACCAAGGACACTGAATAGTCTGGGTACCACACCCACACTAACCAATGACTACTTACTTCACTAGCAAAAGCAAGTAACCCGTCAATACCCCCGGTGATAGTTCACCGGCAAATATTGAGCTAAGTCGAAGAACCAGCTAAGACAAAGACTTAAACAAGAACTAGAAGCACTAGAACTAGAACCGACTATAGTCTAAACACGATATAGATGCAACTAGAATAAAGTAGAAGCAAGCTATAAATGACAAAGGTAAGATGATAAAGATAATTATATTGACAACTCAAGTCTTGCAAAAGGAAAAGGAAAAGATACAAGAGCTTATACCAGAGCTTCTGAAGACGACTCCGGAACCTCTACGGCAAAGCTCGACTCGACTCTAACTCCCAACTAAAGTATCCTAACTCTACTAGAGAGAAGTGGAAATGAGAGCTCCTTGGCTTGGTGTGTGTTGAAACCGGGGCTTGTACCACTGCATTTATAGCAAGTGATGGCGGTTTGGAGGTGTAGTAACGGCCACAGACTAAGGGGGGTGCCGCGGCCTGTTCGGCCGAATGGATCAGTTCGGCCGAACCCTCCTGGTTCGGTTGAACGTGGGATCCACCACCTCTTCACTTGGACTTTCAGGATTTTCTTAGGGAAGGCGGTTGGCAGTTGGGGGTGGTTTGACCGAACCGCCTATGTTCGGCCGAACTAGGCTCAGGGCCCAGGCCTGCTCCCGTGCACCGCCTTTGCCTCCTGGGCCTCCTAGGCTGCTCATATGTGTTGGTCTTTGTGCTATGTAAGCCCAGGGTGACATGGCAGTAGTCCTGGTGGCTTGCACAGTCGTTGCTTTGTCATCGCTGATGTGGACGACTCTCGGTTGTGCTTTGCATCGTGTGCGGCTAAGGGGGGTAAACGACCGAATGGAGTCGTTCGGCCGAATCGGTCAATTCCGACCCCTATAGCATGTATTTCTCATTGTTGTACCTGCACAAGTGTAACTCACCAAAACTCGTGGAACTCTGTTAGAAATAAACCTAAGTACATGGAATGTCACATATATCCTCTTTTATTCCAAAGTATTGGTGGTCGAAAACGTGCCGTAACGACCGCCAACAAGCTCCCCCAAGCTTAGACCTTTGCTCGTCCTCGAGCAAAGATAAAGACTTAGGCTCAGTGGATCAGGAGTTGCTACAATGTCAATTCTCTTATAGGTAACTTTATAATCAACTAGTATTCGAAAATACTCGAATCATTGGCAAAGTTTTAACTCACCATTTTACCTATGGGGCTTCTAGTAATCTCCTTGTCTTGGGCGGTTGAAAGGTTGAACAGCTTAACTCAGTTTTTATTCCACTCCTACTCTTTTCAGGATCCCACCTCGGAGTTTCCACAATTTTCAAAAATTTAAATTTTGTTCCTCAATTGGTACACTCGATCCCTCAAGTGGTGTTTGTATCCTCACCAAAGGATTGTGCCTTCTTTCATCCTAAAATCTAACAAAGCTTTTGTGTGGCTCAGGGACAAAGGATGAAGGCCTACTTGCATCTTATATTTTGCTAAGTCAAAGACCGGATCTTCGGGGAACCAAATCACACCTTTAGATCGAGAAGTGCAAGTGTGTGGAATATGTGGAGTGGAATGTGGAATGTGGTGGAACTCCTTGGGATGATTCTTCCTCTCCTTGACTTATTTTTGAGAACATGGGCTATCTCTTTTTGCTCATATTTTTGCCATGCCACTTGGCATGCTTTTCTTATTTCTTACTTTTGCCTTGCTCTTTGGCATGCTTTTCTTTTTCTCTTTCTTTTTGCAATGCTCTTTGGCATGCTTTTCTTTTTGCATAGCCTATGTCTCTATTCAAAAAAATTTGGAGAGGAGATCATAGAACATGGAGTATTTATTTTGTGGATGAATTATGGCAATATTTGCTAACTCCCAGTGAAGGAATTGTAAGTGAGTGTGGTGTGTACGTGAATCTCGATCTTAGAGGCATGAAGGTTTCACCCAAAGGTCACAACAATTTGACAAAGTTCACTAAGACAACAAGCAGCATATGAGTAGAAATTTTTGACTAAGCTTAGCATATGGCTTTGGTAGGTATTTTTGACCAATGAGGAACTTTATTTTATTTTTGAAAGCAAAAGACATCCGAGATATTCACCGTACTAAGAGCAAAAGCAAGAACTCAACCAAATCTCACTATATCATTCCTCACAACAACTTAGACTTGGAATAAAGCATGTGCTCCCACGAGGTTTTCAGGTTCATTTTACTCATGCCAAATAACTCAAGTACTATAAAGCGACTAGTTGAAAACAAGGCACTTCTAAAATTAATGACAGAGCAACTATTCATCATTTCCAGGGTGAGAGGCATATGATTCATTCAATGCATGGTTGGGAGTTATTTTATTCAAGGGAAATATATTTTTTGGTGTTTTTGTTTTAAGATGGAATAAAATAGAAAGGGAAATGGCAAATGCAAGATCAAAGTGCTGAAGGGACATCGAACATACCTGATGGGGGTCCTCCCCCAAGCTTAGATTCTTCACTGGTAGGGTTGAAACTTCGAAAAGTATTCTGACATTTGATCCATCTGCTGCTGGACGTCGTACCGTACAGAGTCCAGCACGCTGCTATTCTCTTAGTGATACTGAGAATGGCGTGCCAAAGCCATATGCCAGAGTCAGGGGCGTGCTCCGTGTATGGTCGTCGAGGAGGTCGACTCGATCGGAGATGTAAGACAACTCTCGACCGATGTCGTAGCCATTGGGTGCAACGAATCATGCGGACTGAGAGTGCCCAGGGAAGTTTGGTCAGGAGGCACTATCGTACCCTCCTCCGTACCATCTCTGGGAGTACTCTGAGTCCATACTCAGAGCATAGTCCCAGTAGCCCGAGGCGAAGTAGTCTGGGTCCTGGGGTTGTCTAGAGCCTCCTGCTCCGGACGTCCCAGAACCACCATATGCATCGTAAGCTGCCTCGAATGCAGACGTGTGTCGATGTGGCTGCGTCGGTGAAGTTTCTGGTTCTTGAGCGGTGAAAAGCCCGGCATCATGCCTGGCTTGCCCCCAGGTGATTGGCCCCTCTCCTGCAACACTATGCCGAGCCGGCTCTCTCCGAGGAAGAGAGTCATCCGCCTCGATACTCAACCGGAGTGTTAATTTCTTAGCGGTATACAACCTCAGTCCTACACAAGGCAAGGGCACCTCGGTTGTATAACCGCGATAGATCATAACCAGCGTTGCATCGGGCGCCCGTCGTATTATGTGACCTTGCACAAAGTGCTCGGCATCCACGACGGGTCGCGCTGTCTCTAAGTACGCAAGTTGGGCGCCCACCAGAACGCCCAACTGGTTACCAAGGCGAGTGACTAGAGAAGTCACCGCCACGCTACCCATGCGAGAGTGATGAGACATCCAATGGGCAGCCAAATTTTTTACCAGAGAAATAGTAACTCGTTTAACCATGGCGTATAAGAACCGCAACTTGACTATATTACGGGATGCAAATCAGAACGTGGAAACACCATCATTGCCATCCACCGATGCATGAAATGCAAGGTGGGGTTATGAATATTGTTAGTGCATGGTGCAGAACAATTGGTGCTTCCCGAAATCTTTTTCCAGAACCCGTCCCAACTGAAACTTTTCAAAGTTTTGGCAGGCTCCAAATAACAATGACTAGCAAAACCCAAAGCCGTACTCAAATCCTTCCAAGAGTAGGAATACTCTTGGTTGAAAAATCGAAAGCGAACACCCTCCCGTCCAGATGTGAGAGTCAAAATAAATTCGAGGGTGAGGAGATATGAACCTTGTTCGTCGACACACCAGAACTTGCCCCAGCCAACGGCTTCGAAGGTTTCTGGAAACTCTTCATCCATACCCGTTCTTACGAGCAGGTCCTGCTTGAAGACACGAGTATGCTCAAACTCCTTCAGGCATAGCATGTTGAAGAGGTTCTGCTCCCGGTCCATCTGGAAAATGATGTCACTCTCGTTCAGGAGCTTCCGGGTTGGGTGTGAGGCGAAGCCTCTCCCCAAGTCGGCTGCCCCTAACTCGTTCACATCCATCCGGCTTGAACCGTGGGACGGAGCTGGGGAGCTCCCAGCATCGTCCGAGCATTTGCTCAGCCGGGCAGGGTGACGGAACACGGAGAAGAGCTTCGACATGCTTCCTGCAAAAGGTTAGCGCAACGACTACCCGAAGGACTAAATATATGGGGTTAGCACAAGTAAATCAAGTCAGTCGTTCGAGAGAGTTAGTCATTCTTGCGGGGATGAAAACCTCCATAAAAGATTAGTCATTCTTGTGGGTGTCAGAAACCACCACAAACATGTTCAAGTTTCAGCACAAGATCAAACAAAGGCAAAATATTTTTTTGGGATTTCCAGCAATGCAAGTGAACCATCTTGAGCAAGAAGAACTTGAGAAAGAACTTGAGCAAGGAACTTGAGAGAGAGAGAGAGAGCTTCTGGTGGAAAATTTTCGGTGTGTAAAGGTGGAATGAAGAAACTAGCAAGCAAGGGGTGGTATTTATAGGCAAGGGAGAGAGCTGCCGCTCATTCGGCCGAATGGCCTGGTTCGCCCGAACCAGGCCAATTCGCCTGATTGCCCCATGTGGGTGCTCTCTTTCTTGCCTCCCACCAGCACTAAAAATTGGCCTAGGTCCAACACTAGGGCATGGGTACTTTGGTGGTTTTTGGTATGTGAGATGCAAAATTGACATGACCAAAGTGGAAGTTAGTGGAGTCACCCCCATGCTGCCATGTTTTGTGATAATTGGTGAGTGTGCAGTCATGTTGAGTGGGGTAGACATATTTTGTGCTGGTTGGTGATGATGGTAAATAAATGGAGATGTTCTAGAAGGGGTAAAAGTGATGAGAATTACATTTTACACCCACTGTAAATAAATTTCAGCACGTTATCCATTTATTTTTACCATGCTTGCAATTTTTTTCTACTCTCTTTCAAATTAATTACACAAGTGGTTCATTTATGTTGGAAAGGGAAACATGCAAATGAAATTATGGAAAATAAAATTTTGGAAGGGAAACATGAGATACATACCGGTTTTCCTCGCGGTGAGAGCTCGTGTTTAAAGTCCGTGAGCGGGACTCCTCCTGTCTTCAGTTGATTTTGTGATCATCCGATCCCGAAGTGAGTGGTTCGGGCGATGCAACCTTCTTCCGCCACATCTTCTTGGTCTTCTTCTGTGTTGGTGGCGGTGGTATTGGTTCCTCTTCATTCTCCCAGTGTTGCTTGATGGTGGCAACAACACTCTCCATTTTTTGCTCAGACGCAACTACCTTGTCCTGCTCCAGGTTAGTTGAATGTTGAATTGGAATTGCACATACCTGAGAGCATTTCTCCACCCTGGGCTTGAACGCTAATTTTTCTTCCTTGCCATTGATGTTCAAACTGATTTCTCCGGCTCCTACGTCAATGTTTGCATTGGCGGTGCTCAGGAATGGCCTCCCAAGGATGATAGGTGTCTTCGTGTCGACCTCCATGTCGAGCACCATGAAGTCCACGGGCACGAAGAAATTCCGGATTCTCACTGGAATATCTTCGGCTATTCTCACGGAATAGCGAATCGATTGGTCCGCTAGCTGCAAATACATAGTTGTAGGGGACAAGGAAGTATGGTTCAATTTATCAAACACTACCTTGGGCATGATGCTGACACTTGCTCCAAGGTCGCATAGGGCGTGGTTGAAGTGTTGCTCCCCGATGGAACATGTGATGGTGGAACATCAAGGGTCCTTCTTTTCTGGGAGATCATTTAGAATGGCTGCGCTACAGGCTTCAGTTAGTTTAATTACCTCGGTGGTCGGCATTGCCCTTTTGTTGTTGAGGATGTCCTTCAGATACCTGGCATATGTGGGAACTTGCATAGCTTCAAGTAACGGAATATTGACATATAGTTTTCAGATTACCTCAACAAATTTTCTAAACTGTTCATCCACCGTTGGCCTATGATTTCTTCTGGGGAATGGCAGCACAGTCGTGTCGTAGAACTCATGAGGGGCCATTTTTGTCTCCTTCTGAGGACTTGTTTTCTAGGGTTCGGCTGCGGCCTCCTCCTCTTTGCTATCACTTGCTGGAGTTGCTGTCTGTTTGCCTGTTCCGTTAGGATATGGCGGGTCCCGAGTGGGCTTACCCCTTCTCGTGGTGACTGCTTTAACCTTTTCACGGGGACAATTGTCTGGTTGCCTAGCAATTTCCCCGCTACAGACGATGGTAAAGAGGCAGCTAACTGAGCAATTTGGGTTTCTATCATTTGATTAAAGCTCAGTTGACTTTTCATAGCAGAAGCAAAGGAATCCAACCTAGAGTCTATGCTTTCTAGGATTTTATCGTTAGAAGTAAGCTTTTTATTGATATTTTCAGTGATTTTACCATGGCCAAACACTAGATCTCTAAGTGATGACTGATTATTGAAATTGCTGGAATTGAAATTGTTACCTTTATGAGGCCTCTCGAATGGGAGGTTTGAGCGCGAATTCTAGCCTTGATTGTCGTAGTTGTTCGGTCGATACCCGTTGTTGTTGGAGTTGTTGACGTAGTGGGCATCTTCTTGCGTTTCAGGGTAGTCGCTCCCCGAATGGCCAGTGTTGCCACAGACCTTGCAAGTCATGCGAGCATCCATGGCTTGCACCCGTTTCTTGAGGAGGGGCCTCCAGTTTCTTCATCAGGAGGTCCATCTTGGCAGCGAGCATGTCCAGAGCTTCAACTTGGTGAACTCCTCGGGTACGAGGTTGGGCTCAATCGTCGGACGAACCTTGGTTCTCAACCATCTTCTCTATGAGGGCCTTTGCACGGCTCTCCTCAAGAGACAAGAAAGAACCTCCAGGCAGAGCTTCTAAGCCCGTCGTAAAAGGTTTGAATGATAAACCAACACTGCATACCATGGTGAGGACAAGCAGATATATAGTCCTGGAGGCGATCCCATGCCTCCGGGACTGTTTCATCTTTTAGATGCTGGAAACTAGCAATTTTGTTCCGGAGGGCATTGGTTTTCCTAACCGGAAAGAATTTTAGCAAAAAAGCGCTAGTGCACTCATCCCAAGTTTCTATAGCTTCGCGATTAGCATAAAACCATTGTTTCGCCTTGCCTAATAATGAGAAAGGGAATAAACGAAGGCGAATGGCATCGATGCTTACCCCGCGTATGGTGAAGGTGTTGCAAATCTCCAGAAAATGCTGAAGATGAGCGTTGGCATCCTCGTGCGGCTTGCCACAGAACGGGCTAGCCTGCACCATGTTGATGAGGGCTGGCTTGAGCTCGAAGTTCCCCTCTCCGACTGGCGGAGCTGGTCCGACACACATGTTCTCACTCGATGGAGCAGAGAACTCGTGGATCGTCTTGCTTGCCATCCTCGATGAAGCCAGGTCAACGACGGGAAAGACTGGGCTCGTCGGAATGAGCTGCTTCTGAGGAGGTACAACACGGGGTTGCACTTTCCTCACAAGAGACTCAGGATTTTCTTGGTAGTTTGATGATAGTTGGAAACCAGTCATGCACTGTTCTGTTTCACAAGACCAACGAAACAGAGCAAGGATAAACCCGCTTGAGTAGCGGTATACTCAACTAAGATAGCTCGACATAAAAGTTTGAAAGTATCTAGCCAATTGCGTCCCCGGCAACGGCGCCATAAATGCTTGTTGGCACTTCTTATGGCTCAGTAAAATATATAAATATTCTGCAAGCGCACAGAATTACCGTTGTAGCACTTCACCAGGGAGTAATCCGATGTATCGTAATTTATATTTCTGCAGGAAAGCTTTGGCAAGATTACTAGCAAACAGATATTCGAGACAATTAGAGAAGGGTACACTACTAGCAAGACAGGGGATAAACGGTATTGTATAGGAGTGGTTATACCGTAACACACAGCTCAAGGGTGGCTCAGATAGGAAAGAGAAGGAATAGATAGTTAGGAGGACAACGAGAAGAGATAGAGGAATCTTGGGTTCTTTATCTACCTATGCCACTCGGGCTTAGAGATATAGTGGCTGAAGAGCCAGTACTCAGAGATCAGGGTTAACTCTAATGCCTTAGTATCGGGACAATAGAACCTATGACACGCAGAAAGGGATGAGAAGGGGTGCCATCAATCCTACACTCTGGGATCCTGCAGGCCACGACAAACGAGATGGACAACGTAGGCTGTATAGGGCTGTCACCACCTAACGGCTACCACCTCCGTAGACGTGGGG
Source organism: Echinochloa phyllopogon (assembly GCA_033239725.1). Lineage (NCBI taxonomy): Eukaryota > Viridiplantae > Streptophyta > Magnoliopsida > Poales > Poaceae > Echinochloa > Echinochloa phyllopogon. The sequence continues at coordinate 28,167,411 of BTCW01000014.1, read as the reverse complement.
ACAAACTAAGGTCACCGACTAGTCTGGGAACCACTCCCACACTAGTCAACAGCTACTTACTCTGCTAGCAGGAGTGTTGGCACTTCTTACGATCCAATATCAGGATTGTGAATCCACGTACTGGGGTAAGGAGTGTTTCAGTGGTTTTTCTTATGGCTCAGTAAAATATATAAATATTCTGCAAGCGCACAGAATTACCGTTGTAGCACTTCACCAGGGAGTAATCCGAGGTATCATAATTTATATTTCCGCAGGGAAGCTTTAGCAAATTTACTAGCAAACAGATATTCGAGACTATCAGAGAAGGGTACACTACTAGCAAGACAGGGGATAAACGGTATTGGATAGGAGTGGTTATACCATGACACACAGCTCAAGGGTGGCTCAGATAGGAAAGAGAAGGAACAGATAGTTGGGAGGACAACAAGAAGAGATAGAAGAATCCTGGGTACTCTATCTACCTATGTCACTCGGGCTTAGAGATACAGTGGCTGAAGAGCCAGTACTCAGAGATCAGGGTTAACTCTAATGTCTTAGCGTCGGGACAATAGAACCTATGACACGCAGAAAGGGATGAGAAGGTGTGCCACCAATCCTACACTCTGGGATCCTGCAGGCCACGACGAACGTGATGGACTACGTAGGACGTATAGGGCTATCACCACCTAACGGCTACCACCTCCATAGACGTGGGGACAAACTAAGGCCACTGGCTAGCCTGGGAACCACTCCCATACTAGTCAACAACTACTTACTCCGCTAGCAAGAGCAAGCAACCTCGTCAATACCCAGTGACAATTCACCACAAGTATTGAGCAAGATCGAAGAACCAGCTAAGACAAAGACTTAATCAAGATCTAGAAGCACTAGAGCTACAACTAACTGTAGTCTAAACACGATATAGATGCAACTAGAATAAAGTAGAAGCAAGCTATAAATGACAAGGGCAAAGTAATAAAGATAACTATATTGATAACTCAAAGTCTTACAAAATGAAAAGGAAAAGATACAAGAGCTTATACCAGAGCTTCTGAAGATGACTCCGGAACCTCCGAGGCACAACTCGACTCAACTCTAACTCCCAACTAAACTATCCTAACTATACTACAAAGAAGTGGGATGAGAGCTCCTTGGCTTGAGTGTGTGTGTTACAAGTTAAATGCCACTGCATTTATAGGTGAACTAGGACGATGGAGAGGAGTGGCAGCCAAGGGAACCAGAGGGGTACCCCCTGGTGATTCGGGCAAATTGCCCAGATTCAGGCGAATCCTAGGATTCGGCCGAACCCTTGGATGCACCGCCATTTGCTCCCACGGCCTGGATTTGTGCCCCTTGGTCAGTTCTGGTGCTGGGGTCGGTTCGGGCAAATTGGGAGATTTAGCAGAACCGGGCCTGGCCCGTGGCCGGACTCCCCAGCACCGCCTTTGGTCTTGGACCCCCCTGGGCTGGCTTCTGGTGATGGTCTTCATGTTGATCTGGCCCAGGATGAGGTGGCGGTCACCCACATGTCATGCATCGTCATCTGCTTGGTCATTGTTGACGTGGACGACTCCCGATGTTGTGCACGGCTAAGGGGGGTAACCGGCTGAATGGAGTCATTTGGCCGAATCGGTCAATTCTAACCCCTATAGCACCTATTTCTCGTTGTTGTACCTGCACAAGTGTAACTCACCAAAACTCATGGAACTCTGTTAGAAATAAACCTAAGTACATGGAATGTCACATATGTCATCTTTTATTCCCGAGTATTGGTGGTCGAAAACGTGTCGTAACGACCGCCAACAAAGAGGCAGCAAAAGATAGAGAAATGTTCGGTATGACAGTTAGAGACAAAGTGTTTGCGGTCGTTACGACTTGTTTTTGACCACCAATACTTGGGAATAAATGAGGCTATATGTGACATTCCATGAACTTAGGTTTATTTCTAATAAAGTTCCACGAGTTTTGGTGTCTTTCACTTGTGCAGGTAGAATAACAATAAATACGTGCTATTGGGGTCGGAATTGACCGATTTGGCCGAACGACACGATTCGGCCGGTTACCCCCCTTAGCCGTAGATGACGCAAAGCACAACCGGAAGCCATCCACGTCACCAATGATCGAGCGACGACCATGCAGGACACATGGACCATCGCCATGTCACCTCTACGCTAAAATTACATGAAGTACATCAACACATGGCAGCCCAGGGGGTCCAGAAGCAAGAGGCAGTGCATAGGGGCAGGCCTTGGCCGAAAGACCAGTTCGGCCGAACCCCTAGCCTTCGGCCAAACCACCCCCAGCACGGGAAACTGACCCCAATGCAGGATCAAGGCCATAGGAGCTCAAGGCGGTGGATCCCACGGTTCAGTCAAACTGGGGGAGTTCGGCCGAACTGTTGGGAACCGCCTCCCAGCTCCCTTGGCCGGTACTCCTCAACCGCCACTCCAAGCTATAAATAGAGGTGTCCATTTCACTTGTAACACACACTCAAGCCAAGGAGCTGATTTTCCACTTATTTCTAGTAGAGTTAGGATAGTTAGTTTGGGAGTTAGAGTTGAGTCGAGCTGTGCCTCGAAGGTTACGGAGTCGTCTTCAGAAGCTCTGGTATAAGCTCTTGATCTTTTCCTTTCCTTTTGTAGATTGTGAGTTATCAATACAATGTTATCTTTATCATCTTGTCTAGTCATTTATAGTTGCTTCTTCTTTATTCTAGTTGCTTTATTTCGTGTTTAGACTATAGTTAGTTGTAGCTCTAGTGCTTCTAGATCTTGTTCAAGTCTTTGTCTTAGCTGGTTCTTTGATCTTGCTCAATATTTATGGTGAATTGTCACTGGGGTATTGATAAGGTTGCTTGCTCTTGCTAGCGGAGTAAGTAGTTGACTAGTGTGGGAGTGGTTCCTAGACTAGACAGTAACGTTAGTTTGCCCCTAAGTCTACGGAGGTGGTAGCTGTTAGGTGGTGACAGCCCTATACGGCCTACGTAGTCCATCACATTCGTCTCGGCTTGTAGGATTCCAGAGTGTAGGATTGGTGCACCCCTTCTCATCCCTTTTTGCGTGTCATAGTTTCTATTGTCCCGAAGCTAAGACATTAGAGTAAACCCTGATCTCTAAGTGCTGGTTCTTCAGCCACTGTATCTCTAAACCTGAGTGACATAGACAGATAAAGTACCTAGGAATCCTCTATCTCTTCTCGTTGTCCTCATGGCTATCTACTCCTTCTCTTTCCTCTCTGAGTCTACCTTGAGCTGTGTGTCACGATATATCCATTCCTATCCAATACCATTATCCCATGTCTTGCTAGTCGTGTACCTCTCTCTGCTAGTCTCAAATACTTGTTTGCTAGTACTCTTGCCATAAGCTTCCCTACGGAAAGATAAATTACGATACCTCAGATTACTCCCTGGTGAAGTGCTACAGCAGTAATTCTATGCACTTGCAAAATATTTATATATTTTACTAAGCCATAAGAAAAACCACTGAAACGCTCCTTACCCTAGTACATCGATTCACAATCCTGATATTGGATCGTAAGAAGTGTCAACAAGCATTTCTAGCACCGTTGCCGGGGAAGCAACTAGCTAGATACTTTCAAACTTTTATCTCGAGCTATCTTAGTTGAGTATACTGCTCCTCAAGCGGGCTTATCCTTGCTCTGTTTCATTGGTATTGTGAAGCAGAGCAGCGCATGACTTGTTTCCAACTACCATCAAACTTCCAAGAAAATCCTGAGTCTCTGATGAGGAAAGTGTGACCCCGTGTTGTACCTCCTCAGAAGCAGCTCATTCCAACGAGCCCAGTCTTTCCTGTCGTTGACCTGGCTTCATCGAGGATGGCAAGCAAGACGATCCGCGAGTTCTCTACACCATCGAGTGAGAACGTGTGTGTCGTACTAGCTTCGCCAATCGGAGATGGCAACTTCGAGCTGAAGCCAGCCCTCACCAACATGGTGCCGGCTAGCCCGTTCTGTGGCAAGCCGCACGATGATGCCAATGCTCAGCTTTAGCATTTTCTAGAGATCTGCAACACCTTCAGCATACGCGGAATAAGCACTGATGCCACCCGCCTTCGTTTATTCCCTTTCTCATGAGTAGGCAAGGCAAAACAATGGTTTTATGCTAACCGCAAAGCCATAGACATTTGGGATAAGTGCACTAGCTCATTTTTGCTGAAATTCTTTCCGGTTGGCAAAACCAACGCCCTCAAGAATAAAATATCTAGTTTCCAATAGCTAAAAGATGAAACAGTCCCGTAGGCATGGGATCGCCTCCTGGACTATATATCTGCTTGTCCTCGCCGTGGTATGCAGAGTTGGTTCATCATCCAAACCTTTTACCACGGGCTAAGAAGCTCTGCCCGTGAGTATCTGGATGCTGCTGCTAGAGGTTCTTTCTTCTCTCTTGAGGAAATCTGTGCAAAGGCCCTCATCGAGAAGATGGTCAAGAACCACGGTTGGTCCGATAATCGAGCCCAACCTCGGACCCAAGGAGTTCACCAGGTGGAAGCTCTGGACATGCTCGCTGCCAAGATGGACCTCTTGATGAAGAAACTGGAGGCTTCGTCTCAAGAAATGGTGCAAGCCATGGACGCTCGCATGACTTGCGAGGTCTGTGGCAATACTGGCCATTCGGGGAACGACTGCCCCAAAACGCGAGAAGATGCCCACTACATCAGCAACTCCAACAACAACGGGTATCTACCGAACAACTACGGCAATCAATGCTGGAATTCATGCCCAAACCTCCCATTTTAGAGGCCTCAACAAGGTAACAACTTTAATTCCAGCAATTTCAATAATCAACCATCTCTTAAAGATCTAGTGTTTGGTCAGGGTAAAATCACCAAAAATATCAATAAAAAGCTTACTGCTAATGATAAAATCCTGGAAAGCATAGACTCTAGATTGGAATCGTTCTCTTCTGCCATGAAAAGTCAACTGAGCTTTAATAAAATAATCGAAACCTAAATTGCTCAGTTAGCTACACCCATTCCTATTACCAAATTAGGGAAGATTCCAGGGCAACCCAAACCTTCCGTTGAAACTGTAAATGTTGTCACTACGAGACGAGGTAAGGCATCTCATAGAACATAATTTGCTTGTCACGCATGTGTAGTCTCACGAGTCCAATTAGAAATACCACAAGGCGCACACCTGCTAAGAGCTGCTCTCAAAGCCATCATGAGGACACCTCCGGCAAAGAAGGAAGATCTCAGAGTACCTATCATTCAGTGCGCAATTTGGAATCGCCGCATTAATGATGCACTCTGTGACTTGGGAGCCAGCGTAAACACCATGTCCAATGTACTATTTAAGAAATTACACTATTCCACTTTGTCTCCTACAAATGCCTAGGTACAATTGGCGGACTCAACGATCCGCTATCCTGAGGGGGTGATCGAAAATGTGCCGGTCCGAGTCTGGGACATTACGTCTCTACGGACTTCATTGTCCCTGACACGGGGAGCGAGTATTCGTTTCCCCTTGTGTTGGGCCGGCCATTCCTGAACACTACCTAGGCTAGGATTGACATGGATACAAGAGAAATCTTGTTCCATATCAACCAGACCCTGATATCCTTTCAATTCCGACCTCGAGAGAAGAAGAAAGTGAAGCCTCTCACACCGGAACAGAAAAGTGCTAAGTGTTTCCTAAAAACACTCCTCATTGGGGAGCTGGAAATACTCGTTGGAGAGCAGTTCGAGTGGGACAAGCTAAAAGGACCAATGAGCACATAAGAAATGGACCTCCTCATAAAGAGATACGAGCAAGATCAAGCCCTCTGGAATTCTCCAGAGGAGCCGATCCCACCACCACCAACACAAAAGAAGACCAAGAAGGTGTGGCGGAAGAAGGTTGCATCGTCCGAACCACACACTCCGGGATTGGACGATGACAAACACAACTGAACACAGGAGGAGTCCCGCTCGCGGACTTGAAACACGAGCTCTCGCCGTGAGGAAAACCGGTATGTATCTCATGTTTCCCTTTCAAAATTTTATTTTCCATCATTGCATTTGCATGTTTCCCTTTCCAAAACAAATGAACCACTTGTGCAATTAATTTGAAAGAGAGTATAAAATTACAAGCATGGTAAAAATAAATGGAGAGCATGCTGAATTTTATTGGAATTGGGTTCATTTTGTAACTTCCATCATTATTACCCTTTTCAAAAGTGCTCCATTTATGTCTTGTCATCACCAACCAGCATAAAACATGTCCACCACTCTCCACATGGCTGCACACTCATCAATTATCACAAAACATGGCAGCATGAGAGTGACTCCACTAACCTCCACTTTGGTTATGTAAATTTTGCATCCTACCTACCAAAAAACACCAAAGTGCCCATGCCCTAGTGTTGGACCTAGGCCAAATATTTGTGCTGGTGGGAGGCAAAGTGGGCAGCACCCACATGCTTAGTTTGGGCGAACCAGCCCAGTTCGGCCAAACCACGGGGTGCCCTCCCCTTGCCTATAAATGCTGGCCATTGCTTGCTTGCTTCTTGCACCATCCCATTCTGAAAAGTTTCCACCAGAAGCTCTCTCTCTCTCTCAAGTCCTTGCTCAAGTTCTTGCTCAAGTTTGGTTCAAGTTTGGTTCTCTCTCTCTCTTTCATTCTTGTTCAAGTTTGGTTCACTTGCATTGTTAAAAAACCACAAAAAAAATATTTTGCTTTGCTTGATCTTTGTGCTGAAACTCGAACGTATTTATGGTGGTTTCCGACACCCACAAGAATGACTAAATTTTTATGGTGGTTCTTCATCCCTGCAAGAACGACTAACCCTCTCAAATGATTGACTTGATTTGCTTGTGCTAACCCCATATATTCAGTCCTTCGGGTAGTCGTTGCGCTAACGTTTTGCAAGTAACATGTCGAAGCTCTTTTCCGCATTTCATCGCTCTGCCTGGCTAAGCAAGCGCTCATGCAAGGACAATGCTGGGAGCTCCCCAGCACTGTCCAGTGGTTCGAGCCGGATGGAGGTGGATGAGCCAGGAGCGGCCAGCTTGGGCAGAGGCTCTGCCTCACACCCAGCTTGGCAGCTCCTGAACGAGAGCAACATCGTTCTCCACCAGCACTATCTTCAGAAGCTCTGGTATAAGATCTTGTATCTTTTCCATTCCTTTTCTAGACTGTGAGTTATCAATATAATGTTATCTTTATCATCTTCTCTTGTCATTTATAGTTGCTTCTACTTTATTCTAGTTGCTCTATTTCGTGTTTAGACTATAGTTAGTTGTAGCTCTAGTGCTTCTAGATCTTGTTTAAGTCTTTGTCTTAGCTGGTTCTTCGATCTTGCTCAATACTTGTGGTGAATTGTCACTGGGGTATTGACAAGGTTGCTTGCTCTTGCTAGGGGATTAAGTAGTTGTTTACTAGTGTGGGAGAGTGGTTCTTAGACTAGACAGTAATCTTAGTTTGCCCCTGAGTCTACGGAGGTGGTAGCCGTTAGGTGGTGACAGCCCTATACGGCCTACATAGTCCATCACGCTCGTCTCGGCCAGTAGGATTCCAGAATGTAGGATTGGTGGCACCCCTTATAATCCCTTTCTGCGTGTCATAGGATCTATTGTCCCGAAGCTAAGACACTAGAGTTAACCCTGATCTATAAGTGCTGGTTCTTCAGCCATTGTATCTCTAAACCCGAGTGACATAGACAGATAAAGTGCCTAAGAATCCTCTATCTCTTCTCATTGTCCTCCTATCTATCTACTCCTTCTCTTTCCTATCTAAGCCTACCTTGAGCTGTGTGTCATAGTATATCCATTCCTATCCAATACCGTTATCCCATGTCTTGCTAGTCGTGTACCTCTCTCTGATAGTCTTGAATACTTATTTCCTAGTACTCTTGCCATAAGCTCCCGTGCAGAAATATAAATTATGATACCTCAGATTACTCCCTGGTGAAGTGCTACACCGGTAATTCTGTGCGCTTGCAGAATATTTATATATTTTACTGAGCCATAAGAAAACCACTAAAACGCTCCTTACCCTAGTACATCGATTCACAATCCTGATATTGGATCGTAAGAAGTGTCAACACAAAAATTACTATCAGGGGGTCTGCTTGATGTGGTTGGAATTCACTTGATGTGGTTTTGTAAGTGTTTATGGATATTTGGTATTTAAATATATACATGGTCGTGTATACAAGTTCTTTTATGATGACCATGTGTGTCCGAGGGACCGAGGGATGGTCGCTTCCTTCGTGATGAGTGATTGACACCGTGTTGTGGACTAAACTTCGCCTTGGCTCAAGTATTGCAGATGTAGAATGCGGCTTTATTTTCATTGGTACAGGTGAAGAACAAGTGCGAAAGGTCTTAGTCGGAGCAGCCTCCCAGCAAGGGAGAGACAAGTAGGCTTGGTTCGAGGGACCCAGTGGCCAGTGGGACCAAGTGCGGTTCACATGGTGCAAGAACGGGCAAGGCAACGTGGATGAAGGTGATCGAGCTGATACATTGGGCGCGGCCGAGCCAAGGAACGAGGCAAGACCAAGTAGACCGTCTGGGAGCTGTCACACCCGGATTTTCACAAAAACCCGAATGTGACCATATGTGTGCCCAGGAAGTCAAAGTACATATATAGCGAACAAATATGATAAACAGAGAACATATGCTTGAATAAATTCTTGATTAAATAAAATTTTACATCAGAGTGCATCATAAATAAACTAACCAAATACAATGGAAGACTATAACTCTCAAACTAAATGGAGCCGCAATCCACAGGGACTCTGACTGGGGGATTACAACTCAGTAGTACGGCAAATCTTCGAGAAACTCAGCAGCAGACTCATGCCCAGCCCAATCTGTTTACCCATCCGGGATTTTGTTAAATAAATGACAAGTGTAAGTAAACAAGTACTTAGGAAGTATAGCACAGGTATATGAAGGCTCAAAATAAGGCTAGACATGGCTTAACTGCACTAGCACTTTTAGTTGGTTCGTTTTTACATTATCCAAGTTACTAAAGTGAATGAAACCAGTTGCAACCCAATTAATAAAGTATAAGTGACATTAAACATAAATAAAAATCATCTTCTAATAAAAAAGGATCCAGGCCACTCGTGACCCTAAGCATGGCTATCATGATAGATTTTACACTCTGTAGAGGTTTCGCCCTTTACCCACCAGTCGCGTAAAAGTTCAAAAGAACATTGCACCCAACCACGCACATCAACACTTGTGAGGTCTGACTGCATAGGGACGCTACGAGTTTTTTCACAAGACACCCTGACAAGATAGTAGCCGCTAAGGTACAACAAGGTGGTGAGACTCTAGGCACCGAGATTGACTTACGCTTACGGAGTCACACCATAAGGGGTCAATGGCATCCAGAGCGAGGGCATCGCACCCAACAATGCACAAATTGTGGAGTTCCCCATCGCAGGGATTCCCAACAAGGGACTGGGTGGAATCGAGAAACACCTCGTGCCTTGCTTCCCATAACGTCGTCGACCCCACCGGTAGCCACTAGCAAGCTAGAGACGTACAAGCTACTTAACCAAGACCAGAGCAATAATAGTTCTAGCGGTGGCGACAGGCTCCTGGGTTGCCGCTTTAAGAACCGGACCTTATGGAGGGACACTAGAACAAAGCACGGAGCACATGCTCTAGCTCCCTAAACCAAGTTGGTAAAAAGCAAGTTTTATCATTAATGTTGAAGTGGACCATTAAGTCAATATTAACAGTTAAATAATGGTGATAGTAGCTGTGCATAGCAAAATCTACCCATATGCATAAACCCAAGGTAAACAAGGATAGGATATTCAAAACTAGGTACAACCTTAATGGTACATCAAATTAGACACATGCATTTATGAAATAATTTAATACAAGGTGAGCAGGTAGCAAGGATTGTCTGTGCTATAACTTGCCTTAAATCCATTAAATTACTCATGGTCTTCAACTCTTGATCTTCACACTTTTCTCCTTGATAGGAACCGAAGCGTGTTCGTTCTAGTCGTAGCGACCAACCACACGAGCACAACATGCACCTAAACAAGCAAGCAAACAATATACAACTAAGAACAGTACACCAATAAAATAAAAGCTTTAAAAGAGCGCACTAAAGGATAGGGCTTGACTCTATGGTCACGTGAGCGCAAGAATCGCTGAAAACGGAGCTACGGTTGAAAAGATACAACTATCGGAAGATTTAAATTATATAAAAGAAAATAAAATAATATCTGCTGCATTTATTTTAATTTAAGCAAAATCATGTATATATATTGAATACAAATTATATTTTAACCTTTAGAAAAGACGAGGTAAACTTAGTTATATTTTAACTGCAAATGTTCAAGTATAAATTACACCAGTTAAAATAATAAGTTAAAATAAAATATGTGAGAGCATCTATTCGAATAATTTTATTAATGGTGTTGAACTAATCAATATTATGATAGAAACATATTTATGTTGATATTAACCACATTAATACTCATTTATGAAAAGGTGAAGTTTAACTCTAGGTTGCTTTTAATTAGAAAAGCTAGTTGTCATAAACATTAATCATGTTAATATTATTTATGAAAATCGAGATATAACCTAGTCAACTTTTATTTATAAAACTGACTGAATAATATTAATAAAATTAATATTTAGCATGAAAATCGAGTTGCCCCGATGGGCGGCGGACATGGCGAATCGCCGGCAATGGCGGGCGGCGATGCTCGGTTCGGCCGGTCGGCAGCGCTGTGCAGGGGAGCAAGCGAGGGCGACGGTGGTGGTGCGGTGATGGAGGACGGCAGCGGCCGGCGGCTTAAAACATGCCAGGGGAGAAGTTCATGGGGCAGAAGTGGACTAAGTGAAAAGCTCAGGGGGCAAAACCGAACTGGGCCGGATTGAGCCAGGTTGGGTCTAGGAGAGTAGGTCGTGTTGGGTTGGAAGGAAGTTGGGCTAGATCCAGCCCAGTAGTTTTGGGTTTTCTTCTTTTTATTGTCGGAATAATAATTTCGTATGCAAAGATAAATCTAGAAAATTCCAGATAAATTATTTAAGCCACGAAAAATGCTACGAAAACTCCAAAATTCTCAGGAAAAATCCCAGAGAATAAGTTGGACACGAGGAACCCAAATAAAATATTTGGAGCTCATGAAAAAGATTTTAGCACATCCCAAAAATTGGAATATGCTCTAGGAAATTAGGAATAAATTCTAGAAAAATCTGGAAAAATTCCTATTAGGCTTCTAAACGTATTTTTGAAAACATAACACACATAAAGCCAGTAAATGCAAGCCGGCATGAGTGCAAGGAAAGGAATATTAAACCTACATTACTTTAATTTTAATTTAGAAAAATGGTTTTCCCTATATTAAATTCCCTGCAAATTAAATAACGTTGAGAAAAATTTTAAGATTATGAGAAATTCTTTATTTAATTATTCTTCAAAAACACATCCTGAAATCCAAGCATTTCAGGGTGTGACAGGAGCCGGAGGTGAAAGGTTTGGCGCGCTCGAGGCTTGGCGTGGAGGACGGACGAAGTGCACGGGGTTTTCTAGTTTAGCCACAAAACCAGGGGAGGAGGGTTTAGGTTTGAGCCACAAAACCAAGTCTGAGACCTAGTGTGCTAGAACCGGTCTGACCAGTTCGTAGAACCGGTCTGACCGGTTTCATGAAAGCGGTCTGACTAGTTTTCACAACTGGTCTGACCGGTTTCAGTCTGGGCGTCGGGAAGCTTCGAAGCGGAGGACACACGGCGTGATCATGGAGGTTGCGTCGGAGGGAAGCAACTCTAGTTGGATGCGTGCCCAGCCGAAGGAGAAATATCTGCAACTTTACCATTTTGCCCTTGAGGGCGTGTATCGTTGAGTTAAGTTGTAGGGGTAGTTTAGTCTTTCGTTGGCGGCCATATATACTCACCTTGGTGGGAGATGGCAGCCATCTCTTGGAACCCTAGTTCATATGCTCTTTGTTTTCCTAAGCTAGCCATGAGCTTCATGTTGTGAGGAAGAGAGGAGAGGACTTCTCTACTTCTATTTTCCTCCACTTTCAAGTGGGTTGAATGAAGGGAGGAGGCTAGCACTTTGTAAAGAGGTTGACCTCGTGATGTTAAGAGAATTCCTTCTGATGAATCCTTGAGTTCTTGTCTCCTTCGTGTTTTCTCTTTGTCGGGATTTTCGGGTGATTTTTGAGGAGAATTTCGTTCATTGGATTTGAACCCGCTTCCTTGCGGGATTTTGTTGGGGATTCACTCATGGGTCGTTGGTTGATCCTTCTCTAGTGATTTGGCCCCCTCAATCCTCGGGAAAAGCTTTCGATTTGGTGGATTTTAGATGAACCTGAGCAAAAGGGTGTTCGTGTCTTTGCTTCTCAATTCCTCTTGATTCGGTGAGTTTTGGGAGGAGATTTTAGAGCCATGACTAGTTCATGAGGTATCCTACCTATCCCTAAAGTCTCACTTGAATCCGTGGAGCGAATCGGGAGATCAATTGAGGATAAGATCGAGTTCTTCCTATGGGCAGATTTTTCCCGTATCTATCTGGGGAAACCGGTCTGATAGGTTTTGGTGCTGGAGGTGCTTGCTGCATCTCTATTTTGGGTTTCTGGACAAAACCAGTCTGACCGGTTTCCCAAACCGGTCTAAATTCATTGCTCAGGTTGCATACGGGCTCGGTTTTTTACGTTCTATATATGCTAGGAAAGCTACGGAGACAAACTTTCCAATGGCACTAGTCCCACCTCAAAATTCGATCTGGGTCATTGGGAATCATCGAAACAAGTGGACATTCAGAATCTGCCAGGGTGGTGCGCCGCCATCTTTTGGGCTGTTGGCCCGTGTATCATGTTGGGGTCCATTATGGACGTGGTTAGGGGGTTATGCATGCCCCAACGCTCATATAATCAGTAGCCGCCACCACCTTAGGGTTTAAGGTTTTGCTTAGATTATTCTATCGAGAATAGTTTCACCATCATCGGTTTGTAGAACCCTAACTTTTGTGCTTAATTATTCATATGCAGTGTCACTTCATATTGAGAGCTGTGTTCTTTCGAGTTCTTGCTTGTGGTCTTCATTTTAAAGGCAGGGATTAGCCTTCTTGGCGAGGTCAACCGGGTTATGACACGGTTTATAACCATAGGAGTCGTGGTGCTAAGATTGCAGGGTTCAACTTTGCTGACTTGAAGCCGGATCGGTGTGTTGCCCTTCGCCCAAAACATGTTAACCTTCACCTGACGGAAGTTCGGGCCATGAGGAGGACATGACACCAATACATATGTCCATGAGTGGTGCATGGGGTGGAGAAGAAGGGGACCAACAAGGTGTTCCATGTCAAGAAGAATGCCCGAGGCTAATCCGATTCGAGTCCCCAAGGTGGAGGCCCAATGAAACTCAAGTTCGAGTCCACCACAGAGTTCAGGAGTAGCCCACACTAAATTTATTGCCCAGGTCGCATACGGGCTCGGTTTTTGACGTTCTATATATATGCTTGGAAAGCTAAGGAGATAAGCTTTCCAATAGCACTTGTCCCACCACAAAATTCCTTCTGAGTCATCAGGAATCGTCGAAACAAGTGGATGTCCAGAATCTGCCAGCGTGTTGTGCCACCATCTTTTGGGCTGTTGGCCCGTGTATCGTGTTGGGGTCCATTATGGACGTGGTTAGGGGGTTATGCATGCCCCAACCCTCATATAATCAGTAGCCGCTGCCACATTAGGGTTCGGAGTTTTGCTTAGATTATTCTGTCGAGAACAGTTTTCACCATCATCAGTTTACAGAACCCCAACTTTTGTGCGTAATCATTCATCTACAGTGCCACTTCATATTGAGAGATGCGTTCTTTCAACTTCTTGCTTGAGTTCTTCGTTTCGCAGCTAGGGATTAGCTTTCTTGGTGAGGTCAACTGGGTTGTGACATAGTTGATAAGCAGAGGAGTCGTTGTGCTAAGATTGCAGGGTTCAAGTTTGCTGACTTGAAGCCAGATCGGAGTGTTGCGCTCCAACCAAAACGAGTTACCCTTCACCTGACGGAAGATCGGGCCACCCTAGTTCACATCAAGAATGATGAGGACATGACACCCATACATATGTCCATGAGTGGTGCATGGGGTGGAGAAGAAGGCGACCAACAAGGTTTTCCAAGTCAGGAAGAAGGCCTGAGGCTAATCCAATTCGAGTCCCCAAGGTGGAGGCCCAAAGAAACTCAAGTTCGAGTCCACCTAAGAGTTTAGGAGCAGCTCGCACTAAATTCATCGCCCAAGTCGCATACGGGCTCTGTTTTTGACGTTCTATATATCCTTGGAAAGCTAAGGAGATAGGCTATCCAATGGCATTGGTTCAACCACAAAATTCCTTCTGAGTAATCTGAAATCGTGAAACAATTGGATGTTCAGAATCTGCCATGGTGTCGCGCCGCTATCTTTTGGGCTGTTGGCCCGTGTATCGTGTTGGGATCCATTATGGACATGGTTAGGGGGTTATGCACACCCCAACCCTCATATAATCAGTAGCCACCACCACATTAGGGTTTAGGGTTTTGCTTAGATTATTCTGTCGAGAACAGTTTCGCCGTCATCGGTTTGTAGAACCCCAACTATTGTGCTTAATTATTCATCTGCAGTGTCACTTCATATTGAGAGCTGTGTTCTTTCGAGTTCTTGCTTGTGGTCTTCGTTTTGAAGGCAGGGATTAGCCTTCTTGGCGAGGTCAACCGGGTTGTGACATGGTTGATAACCATAGGAGTCGTGGTGCTAAGATTGCAGGGTTCAACTTTGCTGACTTGAAGCTGGATCAGTGTGTTGCCGTCCGCCCAAAATGAGTTAACGTTCACTCGACAGAAGATCAGGCCACCCTAGTTAAAATCAAGGATGAGGAGGACATGACACCCATACATATGTCCATGAGTGGTGCATGGGTGGAGAACAAGGTGACCGACAAGGTTTTCCATGTCAAGAAGAAGGCCCGAGGCTAATCCGATTCGAGTCCGCAAGGCAGAGGCCCAGAGAAACTCAAGTTAAGGTCTACACGGAGTTCAGGAGTAGCCCACACTAAATTCATCGCCCAAGTCGCATACGGGCTCGGTTTTTGATGTTCTATATATTTGCTTGGAAAGCTAAGGAGATAGGCTTTCCAATAGCATTGGTCCCACCACAAATTTCCTTCTGAGTCATCGGGAATCGTCGAAACAAGTGGACATTCAGAATCTGCCAGGGTCCCGCGCTGCTATCTTTTGGGCTGCTGGCTTGTGTATCATGTTGGGATCCATTATGGACGTGGTTATGGGGTTATGCGCACCCCAATCGTCATATAATCAGTAGCCGCCGCCACATTAGGGTTTATGGTTCTGCTTAGATTATTCTGTCGATAACAGTTTCATCGTCATCGGTTTGTAGAACCCCTTCTTTTGTGCTTAATTATTCATCTACAGTGTCACTTCATATTGAGAGCTGCGTTCTTTCAAGTTCTTTCTTGTGTTCTTCGTTTCATAGGCAGGGATTATCCTTCTTGGCGAGGTCAACCGGGTTGTGACATGGTTGATAACAAGAGGAGTTGTGGTGCTAAGATTGCAAGGTTCAAGTTTGTTGACTTGAAGCCAGATCAGTGTGTTGCGCTCCGCCCAAAACGAGTTATCCTTCACCTGACGGAAGATCGGGCCACCCTAGTTCACATCAAGAATGACGAGGACATGACACCCATACATATGTCCATGAGTGGTGCATGGGGTGGAGAAGAAGGGGACCAACAGGGTTTTCCAAGTCAAGAAGAACACCCGAGGCTAATCAGATTCGAGTTCCCAAGGTGGAGGCCCAAAGAAACTAAAGTTCGAGTCCACCATGGAGTTCAGGAGTAGCCCACACTAAATTTATCGATACGGGCTTGGTTTTTCACGTTCTATATATATGCTTGGAAAGCTAAGGAGATAAGTTTTCCGATGGCACTTGTCCCACCTCAAAATTCCTTCTAAGTCATTGGGAATCGTCCAAACAAGTGGATGTCCAGAATCTGTCAGGGTCTTGTGCCACCATCTTTTGGGCTGTTGGCCCGTGTATCGTGTTGGGGTCCATTATGGACGTGGTTAGGGGGTTATGCTTGCCCCAACCCTCATATAATCAGTAGCCACTGCCACATTAGGGTTTGGGGCTTTACTTAAATTATTCCGTCGAGAACAATTTCGCTGTCATCGGTTTGTAGAACCCCAAGTTTTGTGCTTAATTATTCATCTGCAGTGTCACTTCATATTGAGAGATGCGTTCTTTCGAGTTCTTGCTTGAGTTCTTCATTTCACAGCTAGGGATTAGCATTCTTGGTGATGTCAACCGGGTTGTGACACGATTGATAACCAGATGAGTCGTGGTGCTAAGATTGAAGGGTTCATGTTTGCTGACCTAAAGACGGATCGGTGTGTTGCGCTCCGCCCAAAATGAGTTGCCCTTCACCTAACGGTAGATCGGGCCACCCTAGTTCACATCAAGGATGATGAGGACATGACACCCATACACATGTCCATGAGTGGTGCTTGGGGTGGAGAAAAAGGGGACCAACACGGTTTTCCAAGTCAAGAAGAAGGCCCGAGGCTAATCCGATTCGAGTCCCCAAGGTGGAGGCCCAAAGAAAATCAAGTTCGAGTCCAGGAACAGCCCGCACTAAATTCATCGCCAGGTCGCATACAGGCTCGGTTTTTGACGTTATATATATGCTTGGAAACCTAAGGATATATGCTTTCTAATAGCATTGGTCCCACTACAAAATTCCTTCTCTGTCATCAGGAATTGTCGAAACACGTGGACGTCCAGAATCTGCCAGGGTGCTGCACCGCTTTCTTTTGGGCTGTTGGCCCGTGTATCGTGTTGGGATCCATTATGGACGTGGTTAGGGGGTTATGCACACCCCAACCCTCATATAATCAGTAGCCGCCGCCACATTAGGGTTTAGGGTTTTGCATAGATTATTTGTCGAGAACAGTTTCACCGCCATCGGTTTGTAGAACCCCAACTTTTATGCTTAATTATTCATCTGCAGTGTCACTTCATATTGAGAGCTGCGTTCTTTCGAGTTCTTTCTTGTGTTCTTTGTTTCGCAGGCAGGGATTATCCTTCTTGGCGAGATCAACCGGGTTGTGACACGGTTGATAACGAGAGGAGTCGTGGTGCCAAGATTGCAAGATTCAAGTTTGCTGACTTCAAGCCGGATCGGTGTGTTGCGCTCCGCCCAAAACGAGTTATCCTTCACCTGACGGAAGATCGAGCCACCCTAGTTAACATCAACAAATGATGAGGACATGACACCCATACATATGTCCATGAGTGGTGCATGGGGTGGAGAAGAAGGGGACCAACAGGGTTTTCCAAGTCAAGAAGAATGCCCGAGGCTAATCATATTCGAGTCCCCAAGGTGAAGGCCCAAAGAAACTCAAGTTCGAGTCCACGGAGTTCAGGAGTAGCCCACACTAAATTTATCGATACAAGCTCGGTTTTTTACATTCTATGTATATGCTTGGAAAGCTAAGGAGATAAGCTTTTCAATGGCACTGGTCCCACATCAAAATTCCTTCTGAGTCATTGGGAATCGTCCAAACAAGTGGATGTCCAGAATCTGCCAGGGTGTTGTGCCACCATCTTTTGGGCTGTTGGCCCGTGTATCGTGTTGGGGTCCATTATGGACGTGGTTAGGGGGTTATGCTTGCCCCAACCCTCATATAATTAGTAGCCACTGCCACATTAGGGTTTGGGGCTTTACTTCAATTATTCCGTCGAGAACAGTTTCGCTGTCATCGGTTTGTAGAACCCCATGTTTTGTGCTTAATTATTCATCTGCAGTGTCACTTCATATTGAGAGATGCGTTCTTTCGAGTTCTTGCTTGAGTTCTTCGTTTCACAGCCAGGGATTAGCATTCTTGGTGATGTCAACCGGGTTGTGACACGATTGATAACCAGATGAGTCGTGGTGCTAAGATTGAAGGGTTCATGTTTGCTGACCTATAGATGGATCGGTGTGTTGCGCTCCGCCCAAAATGAGTTGCCCTTCACCTAACGGTAGATCGGGCCACCCTAGTTCACATCAAGGATGATGAGGACATGACACCCATACACATGTCCATGAGTGGTGCTTGGGGTGGAGAAGAAGGGGACCAACACGGTTTTCCAAGTCAAGAAGAAGGCCCGAGGCTAATCCGATTCGAGTCCCCAAGGTGGAGGCCCAAAGAAACTCAAGTTCGAGTCCAGGAGCAGCCCGCACTAAATTCATCGTCAGGTCGCATACAGGCTCGGTTTTTGACATTATATATATGCTTGGAAACCTAAGGAGATATGCTTTCTAATAGCATTGGTCCCACTACAAAATTCCTTCTCTGTCATCAGGAATTGTCAAAACAAGTGGACGTCCAGAATCTGCTAGGGTGCTGCACCGCTTTCTTTTGGGTTGTTGGCCCGTGTATCGTGTTGGGATCCATTATGGACGTGGTTAGGGGGTTATGCACACCCCAACCCTCATATAATCAGTAGCCGCCGCCACATTAGGGTATAGGGTTTGGCATAGATTATTTGTCGAGAACAGTTTCACCGCCATCGGTTTGTAGAACCCCAACTTTTATGCTTAATTATTCATCTGCAGTGTCACTTCATATTGAGAGCTGCGTTCTTTCGAGTTCTTTGTTTCGCAGGCAGGGATTATCCTTCTTGGCGAGGTCAACCGGGTTATGACACGGTTGATAACGAGAGGAGTCGTGGTGCCAAGATTGCAAGATTCAAGTTTGCTGACTTCAAGCCGGATCGGTGTGTTGCGCTCCGCCCAAAACGAGTTATCCTTCACCTGACGGAAGATCGGGCCACCCTAGTTAACATCAACAAATGATGAGGACATGACACCCATACATATGTCCATGAGTGGTGCATGGGGTGGAGAAGAAGGGGACCAACGGGGTTTTCCATGTCAAGAAGAATGCCCGAGGCTAATCATATTCGAGTCCCCAAGGTGAAGGCCCAAAATAACTCAAGTTCGAGTCCACCACGGAGTTCAGGAGTAGCCCACACTAAATTTATCGATACAGGCTCGGTTTTTTACATTCTATAAATATGCTTGGAAAGCTAAGGAGATAAGCTTTTCAATGGCACTGGTCCTACCTCAAAATTCCTTCTAAGTCATTGGGAATCGTCCAAACAAGTGGATGTCTAGAATCTGCCAGGGTGTTGTGCCACCATCTTTTGGGCTGTTGGCCCGTGTATCGTGTTGGGGTCCATTATGGACGTGATTCGGGTGTTATGCTTGCCCCAACCCTCATATAATCAGTAGCCACCGCCACATTAGGGTTTGGGGTTTTGCTTAGATTATTCCGTCGAGAACAGTTTTGCCGTCATCGGTTTGTAGAACCTCAAGTTTTGTGCTTAATTATTCATCTGTAGTGTTACTTCATATTGAGAGATGCGTTCTTTCGAGTTCTTGCTTGAGTTCTTCGTTTCGCAGCCAGATATTAGCCTTCTTGGTGAGGTCAACCGGGTTGTGACACGGTTGATAACCAGAGGACTTGTGGTGCTAATATTGCAGGGTTCATGTTTGCTGACTTGAAGCCGGATCGGTGTGTTGCGCTCCGCCCAAAATGAGTTGCCCTTCACATGACGGTAGATCGGGCCACCCTAATTCACATCAAGGATGATGAGGACATGACACCCATAGATATGTCCATGAGTGGTGCTTGGGTGGAGAAGAAGGGGACCAACACGGTTTTCCAAGTCAAGAAGAAGGCCCGAGGCTAATCCGAATTGAGCCCCCAAGGTGGAGGCCTAAAGAAACTCATGTTCGAGTGCAGGAGCAGCCCGCACTAAATTCATCGCCTAGGTCGCATACGGGCTCGGTTTTTGACGTTATATATATGTGCTTGGAAAGCTAAGGAGATAAGCTTTTCACTGGCATTGGTCCCACCTTACAATTGCTTCTGAGTCATCGAAAATCATCGAAACAAGTGGACGTCCAGAATCTACCAGGGTGTTGCGCCACCATCTTTTGGCTGTTGGCCCGTGTATCGTGTTGGGGTCCATTATGGATGTGGTTAGGGGGTTATGCACGCCCCAACCCTCATATAATTAGTAGCTGCCACGACATTAGGGTTTGGGGTTTTACTTAGATTGTTCCGTCGAGAACAGTTTCGCTGTCATCGGTTTGTAGAACCCCAACTTTTGTGCGTACTTATTCATCTGCAGTGTCACTTCATATTTAGAGATGCGTTCTTTCGAGTTCTTGCTTGAGTTCTTCGTTTCACAACCAGGGATTAGCCTTCTTGGTGAGGCCAACCGGGTTGTGACACGGTTGATAACCAGAGGAGTCGTGGTGCTAAGATTGCAGGGTTCAATTTTGCTGACTTGACGCCGGATCGGTGTGTTGCGCTCTGCCCAAAATGAGTTAGCATTCACCTAACGGAAGATCGGGCCACCCTAGTTCACATCAAGGATGATGAGGACATGACACCCATACATATGTCCATGAGTGGTGCTTGGGGTGGAGAAGAAGGGGACCAACACGGTTTTCCAATTCAAGAAGAAGGCCCGAGGCTAATCCGATTCGAGTCCCCAAGGTGGAGGCCCAAAGAAACTCAAGTTCGAGTCCAGGAGCAGCCCGCACTAAATTCATCGCTCAGGTCACATACGGGCTCGGTTTTTGACGTTATATATATATTCTTGAAAAGCTAAGGAGATAAGCTTTTCAACGGCATTGGTCCCACCTCAAAATTCCTTCTGAGTCATCAAAATTCATCGAAATAAGTGGACGTCCAGAATCTTCTAGGGTGTTGCGCCGCCATCTTTTGGGCTGTTGGCCTGTGTATCGTGTTGGGGTCCATTATGGATATGGTTAGGGGGTTATGCACGCCCCAACCATCATATAATCAGTAGCCGCCACCACATTAGGGTTTGGGGTTTTGTTTTGATTATTTTGTCGAGAACAGTTTCGCCGTCGTTGTTTTGTAGAACCCCATGTTTTGTGCTTAATCATTCATCTGCAGTGTCACTTCATATTGAGAGCTGCGTTATTTCGAGTTCTTGCTTGTGTTCTTAGTTTCGTAGGCATGGATTAGCCTTCTTGGCGAGGTCAACTAGGTTGTGACATGGTTGACAACCAGAGGAGTCGTGGTGCGAAGATTGCAGGGTTCAAGTTTGCTAACTTGAAACCGGATCAGTGTGTTGCACTCGCCCAAAACGAGTTACCCTTCACCTTACAGAAGATCGGGCCACCCTAGTTCACATCAATATTGATGAGGACATGACACCCATACATATGTACATGACTGGTGCATGAGGCGGAGAAGAAGGGGACCAACATGGTTTTCCAAGTCAAGAAGAAGACCCGGCGCTAATCCGATTCGAGTCCCCGAGGTGCAGGCCCAAAGAAACTCAAGTTCGAGTCCACCACGAAGTTCAGGAGTAGCCCGCACTAAATTTATCACCCATGTCGCATACGGGCTCGGTTTTTTATGTTCTAGATATATGCTTCGAAAGCTAAGGGGATAAGCTTTCCAATGGCACTGGTCCCACCTCATAATTCCTTCTCAGTCATCAGGAATCGTCGAAACAAGTGGGCGTCCAAAATCTGCCAGGGTGTTGTGCCACCATCTTTTGGGCTGTTGGTCTTTGTATCATGTTGGGGTCCATTATGGACATGATTAGGGGGTTATGCACGCCCCAACCCTCATATAATCATTAGCCGCCACGACATTAGGGTTTGGGGTTTTGCTTAGGTTATTCTGTCGAGAATAGTTTCGTCGTCATCGTTTTGTAGGACCCCAACTTTTGTGCTTAATCATTCATCTGCAGTGTCACATCATATTGATTGCTTCGTTATTTCGAGTTCTTGCTTGTGTTATTTGTTTTGTAGGCAGGGATTAGCCTTCTTGGGGAAATCTGCCCAGCACCGCCTTTTGTCTTGGACCCCCGTGGGCTGGCTTCTGGTGATGGTCTTCATGTTGATCTGGCCCAGGATGAGGTGGCGGTCACCCACGTGTCATGCAACATCATCTGCTTGGTCATTGTTAACGTGGACTACTCCGGATGTTGTGCCGGCTACGGGGGGGGGGGGGGGATGGGGGGCTAGCCGAACAGAGTCGTTTGTCCGAATCGGTCAATTCCGACCCCTATAGCACGTATTTCTCGTTGTTGTACCTACACAAGTGTAACTCACCAAAACTTTTGGAACTCTGTTAGAAATAAATCTTAAGTACATGGAATGTCACATATATCCTCTATTATTCCCGAGTATTGGTGGTCAAAAATGTGCTGTAACAACCGCCAACAGGCACCCATACATATGTCCATGAGTGGTGCTTGGGGTGGAGAAGAATGGGACCAACACGGTTTTCCAAGTCCAGAAGAAGGCCCGAGGCTAATCTGATTCGAGTCCCCAAGTTGGAGGCCCAAAGAAACTCATGTTCGAGTCCACCACGGAGTTCAGGAGTAGCCCGCACTAAATTTATCGCCCAGGTCGCATACGGGCTCGGTTTTTGAGATTCGACATACATGCTTGGAAAGATATGGAGATAAGCTTTCCAATGGCACTGGTCCGACCTCAAAATTCCTTCTGAGTCATTGGGAATCATCAAAGCAAGTGGATGTCCAGAATCTGCTAGGGTGTTGTGCCACCATCTTTTGGGCTGTTGGCACGTGTATCGTGTTGGGGTCCATTATGGACGTGGTTAGGAGGTTATGCATGCCCCAACCCTCATATAATCAGTAGCCACCGCCACATTAGGGTTTGGGGTTTTGCTTAGTTATTCTGTCGAGAACAGTTTCGCCGTCATCGTTTTGTAGAACCCCAACTTTTGTGCTTAATCAATCATCTGCAGTGTCACTTCGTATTGAGAGCTACGTTATTTCGAGTTCTTGCTTCTATTCTTGGTTTCGTAGGCATGGATTAGACTTATTGTCGAGGTCAATCGGGTTGTGACATGGTTGACAACCAGAATAGTCGTGGTGATAAGATTGCAGGGTTCAAGTTATCTAACTTGAAGCCATATCGGTGTGTTGCACTCCGCCCAAAATGAGTTACCCTTCACCTGACGGAAGATCGGGCCACCCTAGTTCACATCAAGAATGAAGAGGACATGGCACCAATACATATGTCCATGTGTGGTGCATGGGGTGGAGAAGAAAGGGACCAACACGGTTTTCCATGTCAAGAATAAGGCCCGAGGCTAATCCGATTCGAGTCCCCAAGGTGGAGGCCCAAAGAAACTCAGGTTCGAGTCCAGGAGCAGCCCGCACTAAATTCATCACCCAGGTCACATACGGACTCGGTTTTTGACGTTCTATATATATGCTTGGAAAGCTAAGGAGATAAGATTTTCAATGGCATTGGTTCCACCTCAAAATTCCTTCTGAGTCATCGGAAATCATCAAAACAAGTGGACGTCCAGAATCTGCCAGGGTGTTGCGCCGCCAACTTTGGGGCTGTTGGCCCGTGTATCGTGTTGGGGTCCATTGTGGATGTGGTTAGGGGGTTATGCATGCCCCAACCCTCATATAATCAGTAGCTGCCACCACATTAGGGTTTCGGGTTTTGCATAGATTATTCTATCGAGAATAGTTTCGTCGTCATCGTTTTGTAGAAATCCAACTTTTGTGCTGAATCATTCATCTGCAGTGTCACTTCATATTGAGAGCTGCGTTATTTCGAGTTCTTGCTTGTGTTCTTCGTTTCGTAGGCAAGGATTAGCCTTCTTGGCGAGGTCAACTGGGTTGTGACATGGGTGACAATCAGAGGAGTCATGGCGATAAGATTGCAGGGTTCAAGTTTGCTGACTTGAAGCCGGATCGGTGTGATGCGCTCCGCCCAAAACTAGTTACCCTCCACCTGATGGAAGATCGGGCCACCCTAGTTCACATCAAGAATGATGAGGACATGGCACCCAGACATATGTCCATGAGTGGTGCTTGGGGTGGAGAAGAATGGGACCAACACGGTTTTCCAAGTCCAGAAGAAGGCCCGAGGCTAATCCAATTCGAGTCCCCAAGTTGGAGGCCCAAAGAAACTCAAGTTCGAGTCCACCACGGAGTTCAGGAGTAGCCCGCACTAAATTTATCGCCCAGGTCGCATACGGGCTCGGTTGTTGACATTCGACATACATGCTTGGAAAGATATGGAGATAAGCTTTCCAATGGCACTAGTCCCACCTTAAAATTCCTTCTGAGTCATTGGGAATCATCAAAACAAGTGGATGTCCAAAATCTGCTAGGGTGTTGTGCCACCATCTTTTGGGCTGTTGGCACGTGTATCATGTTGGGTTCCATTATAGACGTGGTTAGGGGGTTATGCATGCCCAAACCCTCATATAATCAGTAGCCACCGCCACATTAGGGTTTGGGGTTTTGCTTAGATTATTCTGTCGAGAACAGTTTCACCATCATTGTTTTGTAGAACCCCAACTTTTGTGCTTAATCAATCATCTGCAGTGTCACTTCATATTGAGAACTATGTCATTTCGAGTTCTTGCTTCTGTTCTTGGTTTCGTAGGCTTGGATTAGCCTTATTGTCGAGGTCAACCGGGTTGTGACATGGTTGACAACCAGAATAGTTGTGGTGATAAGATTGCAGGGTTCAAGTTATCTAACTTGAAGCCAGATCAGTGTGTTGCACTCCGCCCAAAATGAGTTACCCTTCACCTGACGGAAGATCGGGCCACCCTAGTTCACATCAAGAATGAAGAGGACATGGCACCCATACATATGTCCATGTGTGGTGCATGGGGTGGAGAATAAAGGGACCAACACGGTTTTCCATGTCAAGAATAAGGCCCGAGGCTAATCCGATTCGAGTCCCCAAGGTGGAGGCCCAAAGAAACTCAGGTTCGAGTCCAGGAGCAGCCCGCACTAAATTCATCGCCCAGGTCACATACGGACTCGGTTTTTGACGTTCTATATATATGCTTGGAAAGCTAAGGAGATAAGATTTTCAATGGCATTGGTTCCACCTCAAAATTCTTTCTGAGTCATCGGAAATCATCAAAACAAGTGGACGTCCAGAATCTGCCAGGGTGTTGCGCCGCCAACTTTGGGGCTGTTGGCCCGTGTATCGTGTTGGGGTCCATTGTGGATGCGGTTAGGGGGTTATGCATGCCCCAACCCTTATATAATCAGTAGCTGCCACCACATTAGGGTTTCGGGTTTTGCTTAGATTATTCTATCGAGAATAGTTTCATCATCATCGTTTTGTTGAAATCCAACTTTTGTGCTTAATCATTCATCTGCAGTGTCACTTCTTATTGAGAGCTGCGTTATTTCGAGTTCTTGCTTGTGTTCTTCATTTCGTAGGCAAGGATTAGCCTTCTTGGCGAGGTCAACTGGGTTGTGACATGGTTGACAATCAGAGGAGTCATGGTGATAAGATTGCAGGGTTCAAGTTTGCTGACTTGAAGCCGAATCGGTGTGATGCGCTCCGCCCAAAACTAGTTACCCTCCACCTGATGGAAGATCGGGCCACCCTAGTTCACATCAAGAATGATGAGGACATGGCACCTAGACATATGTCCATGAGTGGTGCTTGGGGTGGAGAAGAATGGGACCAACACGGTTTTGCAAGTGCAGAAGAAGGCCCGAGGCTAATCCGATTCGAGTCCCCAAGTTGGAGGCCCAAAGAAACTCAAGTTCGAGTCCACCACGGAGTTCAGGAGTAGCCCGCACTAAATTTATCGCCCAGGTCGCATTTGGGCTCGGTTTTTGACATTCGACATACATGCTTTTGAAAGGTATGGAGATAAGCTTTCCAATGGCACTGGTCCCACCTTAAAATTCCTTCTGAGTCATTGGGAATCATCAAAACAAGTGGATGTCCAGAATCTGCTAGGGTGTCGTGCCACCATCTTTTGGGCTGTTGGCACGTGTATCGTGTTGGGGTCCATTATGGACGTGGTTAGGGGGTTATGCATGTCCCAACCGTCATATAATCAGTAGCCACCGCCACATTAGGGTTTGGGGTTTTGCTTAGATTATTCTGTCGAGAACAGTTTCGCCATCATTGGTTTGTACAACCCCCACTTTTGTGCTTAATTATTCATCTGCAGTGTCACTTCATATTGAGAGATCTGTTCTTTCGAGTTCTTGCTTGAGTTCTTCGTTTCACAGCCAGGGATTAGCCTTCTTGGCGAGGTCAACCGGGTTGTGACACGGTTGATAACCAGAGGAGTCGTGGTGCTAAAATTGCAGGGTTCAAGTTTGCCGACGAAGCCGAATCGGTGTGTTGCGCTCCGCCCAAAATGAGTTACCCTTCACCTGACGGAAGATCGGGCCACCTTAGTTCACATCAAGGATGATGAGGACATGACACCCATACATATGTCCTTGTGTGGTGCATGGGGTGGAGAATAAAGGGACCAACACAGTTTTCCATGTCAAGAATAAGGCCCGAGGCTAATCCGATTCGAGTCCGCAAGGTGGAGGCCCAAAGAAACCCAGGTTCGAGACCAGGAGCAGCCCACACTAAATTCATCGAACAGGTCACATACGGACTCGATTTTTGACGTTCTATATATATGCTTGGAAAGCTAAGGAGATAAGCTTTTCAATGGCATTGGTTCCACCTCAAAATTCCTTCTGAGTTATCGGAAATCATCAAAACAAGTGGACGTCCAGAATCTGCCAGGGTGTTGCGCCGCCAACTTTGGGGCTGTTGGCCCATGTATCGTGTTGGGGTCCATTGTGGATGTGGTTAGGGGGTTATGCATGCCCCAACCCTTATATAATCAGTAGCTGCCACCACATTAGGGTTTCGGGTTTTGCTTAGATTATTCTGTCGAGAATAGTTTCATCGTCATCGTTTTGTTGAAATCCAACTTTTGTGCTTAATCATTCATCTGCAGTGTCACTTCATATTGAGAGCTGCGTTATTTCGAGTTCTTGCTTGTGTTCTTCATTTCGTAGGCAAGGATTAGCCTTCTTGGCGAGGTCAACTGGGTTGTGACATGGTTGACAACCAGAGGAGTCATGGTGATAAGATTGCAGGGTTCAAGTTTGCTTACTTGAAGCCGAATCGGTGTGATGCGCTCCGCCCAAAACTAGTTACCCTTCACCTGATGGAAGATCGGGCCACCCTAGTTCACATCAAGAATGATGAGGACATGGCACCCAGACATATGTCCATGAGTGGTGCTTGAGGTGGAGAAGAATGGGACCAACACTGTTTTCCAAGTCCCAAAGAAGGCCCGAGGCTAATCCGATTCGAGTCCCCAAGTTGGAGGCCCAAAGAAACTCAAGTTCGAGTCCACCACGGAGTTCAGGAGTAGCCCGCACTAAATTTATCGCCCAGGTCACATACGGGCTCGGTTTTTGACATTCGACATACATGCTTTTGAAAGATATGGAGATAAGCTTTCCAATGGCACTGGTCCCACCTAAAAATTCCTTCTGAGTCATCGGGAATCGTCGAAACAAGTGGATGTCCAGAATCTGCAAGGGTGTTGTGCCACCATCTTTTGGGCTGTTGGCCCGTGTATCATGTTGGCGTCCATTATGGACGTTGTTAGGGGGGTTATGCATGCCCCAACCCTCATATAATCATGAGCCGCCGGCGCATTAGACTTTGGGGTTTTGCTTAGATTATTCAATCGACAAAAGTTTCGCCGTCATCGGTTTGTAGAACCCAACTTTTGTGCTTAATTATTCATCTGCAGTGTCACTTCACATTGAAAGATGCGTTCTTTCGAGTTCTTGCTTGAGTTCCTCGTTTCGGAGCCAGGGATTAGCCTTCTTGGTGAGGTCAAGCGGGTTGTATCACGGTTGATAACCAGAGGAGTCATGGTGCTAAGATTGCAGTGTTCAAGTTTGCTGACATGAAGCCGGATCGGTGTGTTGCGCTCCGCCCAGAACGAGTTACCCTTCACCTGACAGAAGATCACCCTAGTTCACATCAAGGATGATGAGGACATGACACGCATACATATGTCCATAAGTGGTGCATGGGGTGGAGAAGAAGGGGACCAACAAGGTTTTTCAATTCAAGAAGAAGGTCCGAGGCTAATCCAATTCGAGTCCCCAAGGTGGAGGCCCAATAAATCTTAAATTCGAGTCCACCTCGGAGTCCAGGAGCAGCCCACACTAAATTCATCGCCCAGGTCGCATACGAACTCAGTTTTTGACATTGTATATATATATATGCTTGGAAAGCTAAGGAGATAAGCTTTTTAATGGCATTGGTCCCACCTCAAAATTCCTTCTGAGTCATCAAAGTCGCAGAAACAAGTAGACGTCCAAAATGTGCTAGGGTGTTGCGCCGCCATCTTTTGGGCTGTTGGCCCATGTATCGTGTTGGGGTCCATTATGAATGTGGTTACGGGGTTATGCATGCCCCGACCCTCATATAATCAGTAGCCGCCACCACATTAGGTTTGGGGTTTTGCTTAGATTATTCTGTCGAGAACAGTTTCGCCGTCATCGTTTTGTAGAACCTCAACTTTTGTGCTTAATCAATCATCTGCAGTGTCACTTCATATTGAGAGCTACGTTATTTCGAGTTCTTGCTTCTATTCTTGGTTTCGTAGGCATGGATTAACGTTCTTGTCAAGGTCAACCGTGTTGTGACATGGTTGACAACCAGAATAGTCGTGGTGATAAGATTGCAGGGTTCAAGTTATCTAACTTGAAGCCGGATCGGTGTGTTGCACTCCGCCCAAAACGAGTTACCCTTCACCTGACGGAAGATCGGGCCACCCTAGTTCACATCAAGAATGAAGAGGACATGGCACCCATACATATGTCCATGAGTGGTGCTTGGGGTGGAGAAGGGGAACAACAGGGTTTTCCATGTCAAGAATAAGGCCCGAGGCTAATCCAATTTGAGTCCCCAAGGTGGAGGCCCAAAGAAACTCAAGTTCGAGTCCACCACGGAGTTCAGGAGCAGCCCGCACTAAATTTATGGCCCAGGTCGCATACGGGATCAGTTTTTGACGTTCTATATATATGCTTGGAAAGCTAAGGAGATAAGCTTTCCAATGGCATTGGTCCCACCTCAAAATTCTTTCTGAGTCATCGGGAATCATCAAAACAAGTGGACGTCCATAATCTGCAAGGGTGTTGTGCCACCATCTTTTGTGCTGTTGGCCCGTGTATCATGTTGGGGTCCGTTAAGGACGTGGTTAGGGGGTTATGCATGCCCCAAGCCTCATATAATCAGTAGCCACCGCCACATTAGGGTTTGGGTTTTGTTTAGATTATTCTGTCGAGAACAATTTCGCCATCATCGGTTTGTAGAACCCCTACTTTTATGCTTAATTATTAATCTACAGTGTCACTTCATATTGAGAGCTGCGTTCTTTCGAGTTCTTGCTTGTGTTCTTCATTCGCAAGCAAGGATTAGCCTTCTTGGTGAGGTCAACCGGGATGTGACATGATTGATAACTAGAGGAGTCATGGTGCTAAGATTGTAGGGTTCAAGTTTGCTGACTTGAAGCCGGATCGGTGTGTTGCCCTCCGCCCAAAACGAGTTACCCTTCACCTGACGGAAGATCGGGTCACTCTAGTTCACATCAAGGATGATGAGGACATGAAACCCATACATATGTCCATGAGGGGTGCATGGGGTGGAGAAGAAGGGGACCAACAAGGTTTTCCAAGTCAAGAAGAAGGCCCGAGGCTAATCCGATTCGAGTCCCCGAGGTGGAGGCCCAAAGAAACTCAAGTTCGAGTCCACCTCGGAGTCCAGGAGCAGCCCGCACTGAATTTATCGCCCATGTCGCATACGGGCTCGGTTTTTTATGTTATATATATGCTTGGAAAGTTAATGAGATAATCTTCCCAATGGCATTGGTCCCACCTTAAAATTCCTTTCGAGTCATCGAAAATCGTCAAAACAAATGAACGTCCAGAATCTGCAATGGTGTTGAGCCGCCATCTTTTGGGCTGTTGGCCCGTGTATCATGTTGGTGTCCATTATGGATGTGGTTAGAGGGTTATGCATGCCCCAACCCTCATATAATCAGTAGCCACCACCACATTAGGGTTTGGGGTTTTGCTTAGATTATTCCATCGAGAACAATTTCTCCATCATCGGTTTGTAGAACCCCAACTTTTGTGCTTAATCATTCATCTGCAGTGTCACTTCATATTGAGAGCTGCATTTATTTTGAGTTATTGCTTGTGTTCTTCATTTCGCAGTAAGGGATTAGCCTTCCTGGCAAGGTTAACCGGGTTGTGACACGGTTGATAACCAGATGAGTCATGGTGCTAAGATTGCAGGATTCAAGTTTGCTGACTTGATGCCAGATCGGTGTGTTGCACTCCGCCCAATATGAGTTACCCTTCACCTGACGGAAGATCGGGCCACCCTAGTTCACATCAAGTGGTAATCAGAGAGTCAGGTATTACAGTCAGGCTTACCCTAGATTAGTTTTGTGTCTTCGTCCTATAGTCCAGAAAATTGCCCTACAAAAATATTTGTTTCATTGTATTCCGCTGTCCTAGTACCCTTTTAGCCTTTGCAATTTCATTTCAGATTCGCTTTGTTGAGTTCATGTCCATGGTCGAGTCTTGTTGCTGGTATTAGGTCGTGTTCTTCGTTGTAGTCCAATCGCCCGTTGCTGTGAATTGTTTGTTTCCGCCGCTATCCCATGTACCATTACCAGACTACAAGTCATGCTACCCCATGTCTCGACTTGCCCTTGCTAGCTGCTTTGCGTGAACTCCTACCATGCAAGCCCTAGATAGGTTCCGAGCCGCCATATGTTCATCGCCTTGCATCGCAGCCCTTCTTGGTTCATCTTGCATACCCTAGCCGCTGCCATGCTTTCTGCCGAGTTGTGCCTCTCGAAAACCATAACTTGAGGTACCTTCTATAAAATAGGCATAACTTTTCGCTCGGTGCTCCGTTTGAGCTCAACTATTTACAGCACCTTCGTGACTCCATTCGGAGGAGACCCAAACTAACCTTTTGCTTGTTTGGTCGAGTCAAAAAGTTCAAAAAAAAATTAGGAAGATAAAGGAAAAAATGGTTCAAGTTGTTTCAGGGTTTTCAAGAAACGTTCCTGATTTTCTGTAGACCGCATCACATCTCCAAAAAAGTTAAAAATTTGTGTCATTGGAGCTTTTGATATCCCTGTTCATAGAAAAATATAAAAAATTGTTTAAAAAATAAAAAAAATCTTGTTTCGTACTAGTCCTGGAGGGAAATTGCTGAAAAGATTAAAAACAATTGTAGAGAGTGTTGTTTTGCTAGTTATGTGAGCTTTATCCATCATTTTTGTTCCAACTTGTTGTGCTACGCCTAGGACACGTCTAATCCAGTAATTGTGACTTGTACTTTGGATACTTATTGAACTTTGCTATTCTATATTCGTTATTTGCTATTCCTTACTACATATTTTACCTTCCCAAAGCTCCACACACTATACTTCAGGTCAGTGCAGCGAAGGACCCTTGCAATCTAGGTACTACTTCCTCATAGGTATCATGATCTAGCCACCGGTTTGTACCATCCACTGTTTTTCTTTAGTAAGAACACTTGTAAGAATTTGACAAAGCATGTGAGAGCGTGTTTCCACTTACACACATATAGTAGTTGATAAGGATAATTGTTTGTGTTTTTCTCTTGTCTACATACTAACAATGGCAGAGAACGATGAGATTGTTCGAGAAGTACTAAGTTCTCAAATGGAGAAATCGGAGCAAAATCAATTCAACAATTTATTCCAGATTTTCTTTGTTGTGATGGAGAGACGTTGCCGAGTAATCATTGATGGTGAAAGTTGCAACAACCTTGCAAGCTTAGAGCTGGTTGAGAAGCTTGGTTTGACCACAAAGCCACATCCACGTCCATACTACATGCAATGGGTAAATTCTTATGATAAGATAAAGGTAACTGAAATTGCACATATTGAATTTAGCATTGGGTCTTATAGGAATAGTGCTGATTTTGACATAGTACCCATGCAATCATGTCAATTGTTTGCTAGGCACGCCTTGGATTAATATAAATAATGTGATACACAAAAATGTTGGTAATAAATATTCCTTCAATTACAACGGTGGAAAAATTACACTTCAACCTTTGACTACTGCTGAAATTTTAGAAGTTGATCTCCAAAGGGCGGAGAGAAGAAAAAGTTAACCTTTTAGAAAAGAATGGGTTGTTTTCAATGACACAACAAATTCATCTAAATATAAATTTTTACAAAATGATGATATTGCTTTGCCTATTGTTGGAACTGATATTTTGCGGCATGTACATAATGAAGATGACCATACAAATGAACAAGAACATGTAAAATTTTCAGGTAAACGCTCTCTGGATGTGCTGAATTTGCCTTCCAATGATGCAAATAATGTTATACTAGTACTTTCTCTTGTATTAACTTTGTCACAAGTAGAGAAGGAGCATGATACTTTTGATTTGAAGCAATATAAATGTGCTGAAAATAATATTATTATGGCGATTGCTTGTGCACATGACGAACTGAAATTATTATCTTCTTTATACACTTTGGGTTATGTTGAGTTTGGAATTATTATGTAGTTTGGAAGAGAAATTTAGATGTGCTGAGTTGCCAAGGTTGTCTACTTATACATAACATTTTATTGGCAAATATAATTGTAAAGGAGAGTATATGGTGCATCCAGTGTATATTTGTGCAAATCTGAAATCTCCTTTTGATGTAGAAGATTGTGATCAACTAGATTGTTCATCTAGTTTTACTATAACGAATCGGGTTCACTTAAAATAAGGGGAGAATTGTTGGCTGTTACCTATGTGTGCTAGTGCTGATTTTCTTGCATTGAATAGATACTAGCAGTTATGCAACCATCTATGTCTGCATTGTGTTTGATTAGTGTTAATCTTTTGCAAGATAGTATTGAAAAAGATCGTGTGCGTTTCGATCAAGGAGCCTACGTATTTGCCGACAACTCTATAGGAGAAGATACTTTGGGAGATTGCAAATATGGTCATGTCACTACCCACAATATACTTAGTTGCCATATTTTCCGCAACATTGTGTTTCTTCGTGTTGTGCAGGGCCATCTTAGAGCACAAACGACGCCGAGGATGACTTTTCATCAAGAAGGGGAGGATGATGAGGACATGACACCCATAGATATGTCCATGAGTGGTGCATGGAGTGGAGAAGAAGGGGACCAACAAGGTTTTCCAAGTCAAAAAGAAGGACCAAGGCTAATCCGATTCGAGTGCCCAAGGTGGAGGCCCAAAGAAACTCAAGTTCGAGTCCACCTCGGAGTCTAGGAGCAGCCTACACTAACTTCATCGCGCAGGTCGCATATGAGCTTGGTTTTTGACGTTCGACATATGCTTCGAAAGCGAAGGAGATAAGCTTTCCAATGACATTGGTCCCACCTAAAAATTCTTTCTGAGTCATCGGGAATTGTCAAAACAAGTGGACGTTCCAAATCTGCCAGGGTGTTGCGTCGCCATCTTTTGGGCTGTTGGCCCGTGTATCGTGTTGGGGTCCATTATGGACATGGTTTTGGGGTTATGCACGCCCCAACCCTCATATAATCAGTAGCCGCCACCACATTAGGGTTTTGAGTTTTGCTTAGATTATTCTGTCAAGAACAGTTTCGCCGTCATCGGTTTGTAGAACCCCAACTTTTGTGCTTTATCATTCATCTGCAGTGTCACTTCATATTGAGAGCTGCATTCTTTCGAGTTCTTGTTTGTATTCTTCGTTTCACACGTAGGGATTAGCCTTCTTGGCGAGGTCAACTGGATTGTGACAGGGTTGATAACTAGAGGAGTCGTGGTGCTAAGATTGCAGGGTTCTAGTTTGCTGACTTGAAGCCGGATCGGTGTGTTGCGCTCCGCCCAAAACGAGTTATCCTTCACCTGATGGAAGATTGGGCCACCCTAGTTCACATCAAGTGGTAATTAGAGACTAAGGTATTACCGTCAGGCTTACCCTAGATTAGTTTTGTATCTTTGTCCTATAGTCCAGAAAATTGCCCTACAAAAATATTTGTTTCATTGTATTCCGTTGTCCTAGTACCCTTTTAGCCTTTGCAATTTCATTTCAGATTTGCTTTATTCAGTTCGTGTCCGTGGTCGAGTATTGTTGCTGGTATTAGGTCGTGTTCGTCGTCGTAGTTCAGTCGCCCGTTGCTGTGAATTGTTTGTTTCCACCACTATCCCATCCACCATTACCAGATTACAAGTCGTGCTACCCCATAACGAGTTACCCTTCACCTGAAGGAAGATCGGGCTACCCTAGTTCACATCATTCACCAAGCGTAACCGATAGCAGTAAAATATTGTATTCCTGCCTCTTCGGTCTTCCCCAAACCATCCCATTTTACCGGGGTTTTCTTTCTTTCCCCCATCGCTGGCGAGCCACCTTCTTCACTTACCATTGCCGATTGCCAGAGTGCCAGACTTCTTTCTTCTCCCCACCTGAGTGCGACGATGCCTCACCGGTTTCGTGACGCAAGAGGTCGCTTATCGTGACATTCTGGAGCCTCGAGGCCATCGTCGAGCCGTGGCGCCTCATCCGCCCCCGCACATGAATGAAGGAGATGCTGTGGGAGCAAGCGCCGCTGTGTCAGCAAGTCACGTAAATTTTTGGGTGAGCCAATCCCGGTCAGCAACTCCATATGTATCTATAGTCATGGATTTGTGGCCCGATCGAACTGCTTGTTTAATTAGTTTTTTTTGCGCTACGGGCTAACCCAAATTTCATTATTTGAAAAGCAACAAAATTACAAAGTTCAAGTATCTAGCAGTTTTTTTCTAATAAAGTTCCACACGAGTTTTGGCTTATCTTTTGGATAGACCTACTTAAAAAGATTGTGAACTCTATTTCTTCGATTGATATTGAAAGTTAATCGCCGCGGCGTGGAGTGGGATGCCGATGATGATGCATCCGAAGTTGGAGTAGGCAACAACGGCTGGGATTGCAATGTCGATGAAGACAACGTTGGGGGAAGCCACTGTGGCTGGGAGCCATGTCACGCCACCGACCATGCATGACCTTCTGTTTCGACGTCACTTCGAGTACCGATAACTACGAACCACAATGTCGTCTTCTTCAAGGACCGCTACCCCCAAGATCCGTACGACGATCACATGCAACGTGGTTGTGGTGGACTAGTTCATCAAAGAAATCCGAGGTAACCCCCCTGCAAAATGGTTGCTCGTAGTGTTGGACGCTGAGTGGATCAATCTTCCCAAGGGCGGGCACAAGACGGCATTGTTGCAATTGTGCGTAGGTCCACATTGCCTTATGTTCCAGGTGCTATATGTCCACTACAAACTCCCTGATGTCCCGATCAAGTTTCTCACAAAGGAAGACCACGTCTTCATCGGAGCACATATCACCAACGATGTTAACCGCCTCCAGCAGGACTGCGGCATCACCATTTCTAATCTGAAGGACCTTCAAGATATTGTTCCGTATGTTGATGACAAATATAAACATCTTGCCCAATTTGGTCGGCCAAATCTGGAGAAGATGGGAGCTGTGGTTTTTAGACCTACCTCTCCAGAAGGATAAGAGCTTCGACCACACTCTCTGAGGTTTGAGCTATTTGCTAACCAAGTAACTAGAATACGCCACCAGGGATGCATTTCTCTCATTTGAGATTGCCAATCAACTTGAGGTCAAGCATGGTTACCGATTTGTTATGTAAACAAAAATGTAGTATTGTTTAGTTATGTGCTACCTAAAGAACAAAAGTAGTACTGCCTGGTGCTTAGGAACTAATGCATGTAATGTATCTGAACATGGAAGAATTATCCTGTTAGCATGGTATGCTCTGGTAAGGAGCACTTGTGTTTAGGAAAATGCACTTCTTATCCATAAACATGCCGCACCTGTTTTCTTATCCACAAAGTGCACTTCTGATCAAAGTTGAATTCAAACTTGAATCAAAATACAGAATTAGAAGATCCGTCATGAACGAAAGAACATTGACTAGGGTCAGTGCGCTGACAGGTCGGGTCTACTAGTCAACCGTATGTGACCAGAAGTAGTGTGGGCCCTTGGTTGTGGGTCCTTGCTTTCTTGGCCTCGCATGTCCATGCCTTTAGGGTGGAAACAAACTGCAGTGTCTCTAGCTTTGCAGAAGAAGCCGAACTGCCCTCCTCTTTCCTTTTTGCATCCCCCAAAACGTGCCTATCCTTCATCACATCGCCGGCCGCATCCTTCAGCTTCTCCTCCACCTGCAGCGCGACGATGGTGAGACACAACAACCACATTTCTCAGAGGCAGTTGTGTGACGCACGAGGTCGCTTCTCGAGAAGCCGCGGCACAAAATCCACCATGTGTTGTGAAGCTATCATCGTACCAGCCACGAAGAAAGGGGATTCAGTGGGAGCAAGCGCCGCAGCCACACCATCCCGCATGAAAAACCAGGTGGCCCAGACCCTTCCAACATTTCCATAGTCATAGATTGATATATAAATGTACTCGAGGATTACTGCCGCTACATGTGGGGTCAGGGGAGGAGAGATTTTGATTTTCCTTTACTATATTGGATGTTTGGTCTTTTGGTGCTAGTCTGATGTGAAGCTGGGGTAGGCTGTGATCTATTATATTGTTTTAATGCTAGTCTCAGTATTATGAGTGCAGAAAGATTAGATTTATGTTCACATTTGTTAGATTCATTATTTTGGTTGGATTCACATTTGCCATCATAAATATTCCAGATATAGAAGGACAGTATATGAAACGTTCTGATGATTCTTTTTTGTATACATGCATGATACCAGCATGAAATCATTGTTTGGGTACACCATTTCTTCAGATACCATAATAAACTTAATGTAGTACTATCAACAGAAAAAATTATGTAGTATTCTTCATGTTAGATTAGTTCACAATCGACGGAATATAGGAATGCAACTACCAAACAAAGGATTACATAATATAGGAATACCTTTAAGATTTATTAAAATTTGTTATCTCCTCATAGGTGCGACGAACCCACCACATCTACACTTCTGATCCTGTTACCCTAGAGTCCCCTGATGTTCAGTACGACTTCCCAGATGTGCCTGCTAGTTCTGCAATTGCTTTGGTGAGTACCATGAATATGGTAGCTAGTTATAGATTGCGTCTTTTGTGCTAGTTCAATTGGGGTAAGCACTGCTACTACACCCAAATGTAAATGTGCTATGTAACTTTTTGATCATCATTCTGATCCTAGTGTTTTTTTAAATTAAGGCTGGAGGAAAGAAGTATGAAATTATGTTCCACAAGATAACCTGTCAGTTTGCGATGACGAGGTTACCAATGATCCAGTTGTGTCGGGTGCACAGGTGATGTTACTAACTCAGTTCGTAGAATTGTATCTATTTTTGAGCATTTATTTAGCTCATGCCAGTTCATTTCTGATTTTGCAAATACAAATGTAATGTATGATAAAAACTTAGTGGCAACTTGTTCTGGTTTATGTTCTGAAAACATATTTTCCAAACCTAAGTAATCTTTATTCTTTTTCCGCCATTCAACTAATGTGCTACATCATTCTCCTGTTATGTGATGCTTTTGGACTTTATATTTTCCATATGCTCTAATACACCCTTTTGTAAAATGTCAGATAAGACGGAAGGCGGAGGAGCTTTGCAAAGCAGTCAAACGAAAGATGCAGATTGGTCAGTACCTCGCTGAGGATATAGACGACTGAGTTGCTTGTCTAAGAAGATGTGTCACGCATGGGCATATGTACATTGGATGCCAAAGGTTGATGACCGTCACAAGGGCAACAACTTACTATACGTGCCTAGATGCAAGTCTGTTGGTGTTATCTATATGTAATAGAATCAGTATGGGATGTTGCGTGTGCTTTTCTTATGGTCAGAATGGCAACGACTATGTGTTTTTGTATGTGTTAATTTAGTACTTTGTGGGAGGTCGTATCTTATTGCCTGATGCCATGTTTATTACTCTGCATTAGTAAGACAAACTTTGAACGAACAATCAAGAGTTCAAAAACCAATGAAACCTAAGGGTAAAAAAATCAGGGTACAAATCCATTGAAGCAAATAAACAAAAAAATAGTACCAAAATAGATAACTATATTCTAGAATCGAACCTGGAATCTCACTCGGATGCCACATAATACTAACCATTGAGCTACCACTACTTTCTCTCTTCTTTTTTGTTTTTGTATGTTTCTGTATAAAGCCAATTTCCGTATTTGCTTCACTATTTGATAACTCTCCATTGTAGTTGTATTTTTGGCAAAGTGCTTTTCAGTCTATGAACACCTTGCATTACACCTTGATATGCATATATAGGTTTTATGATGCACCTTTACAATGAACCAACACTTGGGTGTGTTCCTGATCTCTCTTTGAATTTCAGCTCAACAAGGGACCTATGTTCACAAAGTGTGATATTCAACATCCCACCACATTCATTGAATAATTCACTCAACAATACTAAACTACTGTAGATAGGTTGGATGTGAAAAGAAACACAAGACAAAGACAATCATGATTTCAACAAACAACGAAATCTATAGGGCGAGTTCTCGAAATTGAACACAATTGTCATGTACGTCTTTCCTATATGAAAGCATATATTTCTGTGCCTCCGACTGTTGGGACTCACCCTATGCACAAAGACAAAACGTATTCTCCTATGCCCCTACAGGTGGGACCCACTGCATGCAGAAGGAGGGAAAACATTTTTGGGCTCCGCACGCGTGCATTGTCCAAAAAAAAAAATTGACCCCCCGCCCATAAGTTTCACATCCCGTGCTTTGTCCCAAAAACAATTCACCCACCACCCCATAAGTTTCACATCCCGCTAAATTAACCCACAAATAACGCGGCCTCATCCCCACTTCCCAAAAACCACGCAGCTCCGATGACCATTGTTACGAGATCCGGTCTTCCGGAAGGCGACAACGAAGGGAACGAGCAGGCCGGAGGGCGAGGATGGTTCCTCTCTGCCCTAGCGAGTCCATCCATGTCAACTCCTACTATGTCCCATGAAGGAGTACTCAGGGGTGTATGAAATGGAGTCAAAGCTAGAGAAGCCAAAATTCTTGATGAAAACGGTATCAGGTGCTTATCCGCCTCTACACCTTCTAGGGTTTGCTGGCTTTCTGTAGAAAACAATGTGCAATAGATTCGTTGTTTCCTCCATGCAATTGATTTGATATAACGACCTCTAAGCCCACCAAGGGTTCACAATGAATTGATGTTTTCGATGTTGTTCTTTAATCGATGCATCTTATAAAAATCACTCAATTAGCTATGCAACAGGGAATTCGATTAAGTCTGTGAGGTTTTGGCACATGTTTGTCCATTAATTTCATTTGTTTTTTCCATGAACAATTACATACATGAGTATACATATGCGCATCAATTAATTACATTATTTTCAACACCTGTCCATTGTTTCTTCATGCCCGTAATTAGAACTACGTGTTTTTATTTATGTCCACATGCAGGTCTAGCTCAATCTTTTATTTTCAAACATAACCTAATTGTTGTTGTTGTACAAATTACTGAGCTGAACAAGCATTGTGCTAGTTGACCACTACATATTTGTTGTTCACATACTATCTACCTGTATATATATACATATACCATAAGTACTACATCTTAATTTTTTCATGCTGGTGTATTAATAGTTTTGTGCACGTATAGACCAAGTGATTTGACAGGTGAGGTGTGGGAAATACTAATCGAATGGCACGGGCGAGAGGGAGGAGTTCTAAGATACATCTCCTTTGTATTGGACAAGGGAGCTATAGACCTTCACGTCATGAGCAGTATTAAAGATGAGCTTAAATATGGGCAACGGGACTACTTCTTCTACATGAAGAGAAATGAAGATGATACCAGTACAATGTGTCTCCTTGAAATTAATAGCGAAAATGATGTAATGGACATGTGTCGTTACATGGATTCAACCAAAGAAAAGAAAGTATGGTTGGTACTATCAGAAAAATATGTGCTTGCAGAAGATGTCAGCGTAACACCACTGAAACCAAAGAGGCGGCATGGCCCTGATGCTGGTATTGGTGATGGCGATGATGCTGATGATGATGACGTTGATTATGATGAATACAAAGATTTGCTCCAAGCCCAAGGCCAAAACTATGGTATGTATGTTGCTTGCTATACATAATCCACATGAAGCCTAACCTGCACATCTTACTCAAATACCAGTGTTTGTAATTTGCAAGACTATATGCTGACTACAAGGATGCAATAATAAAAACATACTCCAAATGGTTAACTGAGATAGGGCTTTTGAAAGGAATTCGTAAATCATTTTTTTTCAACTATTGCATATTTGTGATGAAAAATGTGAACCTACTAAGTCCAAGTGTTTCCATGTTTTCAGTGGCTTTTACTAAAGCTCAAGCTAAACCTACATAAGTCATACTCGCATGTGATGAGAACAATGACAGTGGCATGACGCCTCCATCAGAACGTCCGTCGCATGCTAGGAGACAAAGGCAGACAAAAGGTTATGAAAGTTTTACACCTCCAGAAAGTACTCTCTGTATTGTTCAAAGGTTTCTGAAACTGTAATTGTTCAGTAGTAAATGTTATTTTCTCTGATGTGAGACTGCAAGTAGGTGGCAAGAAAGTTGGCCGTGAAACCATGAAAGGCTTAGTTGGAGTTACCAAGAGATCAAAATCTTGAAGAGAAAAACTAAAACTCTAATTTTCATAAGAGTTGGGTGGTCCCTGTGGAGATAATAGACGTATGTTTATCGATGAGGTTGTTCTAGCTACAAACATGAAGGCTCCACTGATTGGAGTCAGATATTGGAGAGATGTGAGTCAAGATGTCTAGGAAGACATCGTTGCTACTGTAATGGTATGTCACTATCCACCACATGCATCTTGTTAATGATATATAGCAGATGCATTCCCTCTATTTTCTTCGTACACAATTTTTAGATTGTATCATGCATGCATAATAAGTTTCCTTCCCACCAGGAAGCATGGGATTTTGAGGGCATTCAGGATCCAAAGAAAAAGATATGGAAGATTGCCCAGCAACGCTACAGAGGTTGGTGAGGCGACTTGAGTGCTACATACAAGGCATATGACAGTTATTAGGAGAGGATGAAACATTGCCCTGAAGAGATAAACATTGTGGAGTGGCACTATTTGTGCCAGTATTTTGGAACTAACAAGTTTAGGGTACATTAATTTTCTTCTAAATTTAAGAACAACATTGCGAGATGCATAGAAGATGAGGTCAACCTTTCATCGCTTAATTAACATCACCGGTTCACTCGTTGCAGGCTTCCAGCGGCTAGAACTCTTATAATAATGGAAGAAAGGTTATCAACCATTCAGGGGGTTTCGAACCTTACACTCAATGGAGTTGGGAATAGGTAAAGATTGGTTACAATATTCTCATCTTTTGCTATCTACATAAGACAATCATATATTAATGCCGTGTAATGATGCAATCATAGCGAGATCCCGAAACTGGTGTTAAGCCACGCCGATTGGAACTTTGGAGGGCTACTCACTGCAAGAAAGGAAAATGGACAAGTGATGTGGATGAGAGTATTTATGTGAGTAGAAATTTGATCATTACTTTGCTTGCACATAACACTCCCTCTAATTTTTATTAAACCATGGCCACATTTGTTATCTTACAATTCCTTCTTGCCCTCAAAAATGTACAGCCATGAAATTAGCTCAAGCGTATTTAGATGAATTGGGTCAAGAAGGAACACCAAGTATCACTTTGGAGGTTGATAGGAAAGAGCAATGTTTCCAGAAAACATACAAGGAAGAAACAAGAGTCAAATCCAACGTGTCACGTGGCCATGGTTATATGTCGAATCCAAATAGCAATAAAGTTATTCAGGAGAGGATGTTACAGGAGAGACTCGAAAAGCAAGAAGCTTCCATGGAAGTCGAGAAACAACAACTAAAAGACACAATAAGACAAGAAATGCAGGGAGAGTTTGAAAAAATGATCGAGCATTACACACACATATTATTACCTATAAAGGTAACCAGAAGATTGGTGTATCTATTTTGTTCTTAACTTGACCAGTGCAGCTAATATCTTACCTTCCCTCTTTTCAAATATGCTACACTTCAATCCAACAATAGTATAGCTAAAGTTGAGGTTGTGGTCAAGGAGGTCGTCATTGCTGCAACAACAGTATCGCTGAGTCAAGAAACAACAAACAAGGTAACGCGTATACTTGGTTGTGATTGACAAAATATATATTTATGTCACTAATCTCTTGCCTGCCGTCTTTTACATTGTACAGACTCCCTCTGAAACCACCCACAATAATTCAAATGAAGTTGATCATGCGAGGATTGAGGAAAACACTCATGCAACACCAGTAGTACATGATCATGTACCAGCGAACCAGATAACGACATCGAACAATCATTGTGATCATGATGCATGGTGTTGTGCATTGAATTAATATGGCTGGCATTGTTCCAATAACTTTATAATCCAGATTGATCCACATACTTGAAAAAAATAAATGCATCAACTGGCAGCATTACAAAGAGTTTGTTCAATGAGAAAAAAAGGCCAAAAAGGTGACGCACCTGCTGCACCAGTTCCCAGATGTATTCCTCCTGATGAACTGAAGAAGGAGTACCTTAAAACACAATCAATGAAGAGAGCACAAGAGGTACTAACTGAAATTGTCCTTTCATAATGCCATTAATATTGTCCCAGATGTATTCACTCCTATGGATACTCACAACAATCCTCCATTGATCGTTCAAGGTCCAATCACTAGAGCTCGTGCGCGACAATTGAATTTAGAGGTGAGCTCGTTCCTAAGTACTTCTCTTTGTGATTATGATAATAGATTGCTACCTAATGATTATATTGTAATTAGGAACCATGGAGGGGACCAGAGGATAGTTGGAGAAGGGCTTCAAGGTGGAGAGGATCAGCAAGGGCGTGCAAGTCAAGATAGAGGCCCAAATCAACTCAACTTCGAGTCCACCTTGGAGTCCAGGAGCAGTCAGCGCTAAATCGGATGCCCAGGTCGCATATGGGCTCGGATTTGGATGTTCTTTATATGCTTGGAAAGCTAAGAGCATCTTCAAGAGATTAGATAAAAACACTAGTCAAATTTACTGATTTAGCTACTCTCAAAAATAGATTTGACTAACAAATCATGGAATAATACAATAGATTCTGTAAAGATGGCTAGTGAGGTAGGCTATCTAAAAATGGCTAGTGAATGAGGTAGGATAGAGAGCCACTAAATTTGAGAGTCATTTACAGAGTCTGTTGGAAACATTTTTTCTCTAACAATAGCTAAATTTAACTTTAAAAAATGATTTGGCTAGTCTCTTGAAGATGCTCTAAGAAGATAATATTTGCAATGGCACTGGTCTCATGTCAAAATTCATCCGGAGTCATCGGGGATCGATGAAACAAGTTGA
This sequence comes from Echinochloa phyllopogon, assembly GCA_033239725.1. Lineage (NCBI taxonomy): Eukaryota > Viridiplantae > Streptophyta > Magnoliopsida > Poales > Poaceae > Echinochloa > Echinochloa phyllopogon. The sequence continues at coordinate 28,124,162 of BTCW01000014.1, read as the reverse complement.
CGTCCAGAATCTGTTTTGGTGCTGCGTCATCGTATTTTGGCCTTTGGGCCGTGTATCGTGTTGAGCCCAATAGGATCAATTCTGTCAAGAACAGTGTTGCCGCTCATCGGTTTGTGAGACCCCAACTTCGTGAGTTTAATCATACATCTGCAAATTGTGTTGCAATCTTTCTCGTTTTGCTTGTGTTCTTTGATTCGCAGGCAAGGATTAGCCTTCTGGGCGAGGTCAACCATGCAACGCTGGTTGATAACCTGAGGAGATGTGGTGCTACGATTGCGGGCTTCAGAACGTGTGGTTCAGAAGCCGGATCAATTTGAGTCACGACTCCACCAAATCGAGAGTTATCAGAACCTTTCGGAAGATCGGGAAACCCTAGTTCCCATCAAGTGGTATTCAGAGACAGGTTTACCGTCAGGTTCGTCCTTTCGCCTTTGTCCTATAGTCCAGAAAATAGCCCTAAAAAAATTTCTGCTGTCCCAGTACCCTTTTAGCCTTTGCAATTTCGTTTCAGATTCGCTTTGTTGAGTTTATGTCCATGGTCGAGTCTTGTTGCTGGTATTAGGTCGTGTTCGTCGTCGTAGTTCAATCGTCCATTGCTGTGCATTGTTTGTTGCCGCCGCTATCCCATCCACCATTACCAAATTACAAGTCGTGCCACCCCATAACTCGACTTGCCCTCGCTAGCCGCCTTGCGTGAACTCGTGCCGTGCAAGCCCTAGATAGGTTGCGAGCTGCCGTGTGTTCATCGCCTTGCATCGCAACCCCTTTTGGTTCATCTTGCATACCCTAACCGCCGCCGCGCATCCTGACGAATTGAGCCTCCAGATAACCACATCGTGGGCCTCCCGAAAACCATAACTTAAGGTACCTTCAGTAAAACAGGCATAACTCTTCACTCGGTTTGCCCGAGTCAGAAAATTAAAAAAAAATCAGGAAGTTAAAGAAAAAAATTGATCAAGTTGTTTTAGGGTTTTCAGCGTTTGTTCCTGAATTTCCCTAGGCCGCATCTCACCTCAAAAAAGGTGCAAATTTGTGTGCTTGGAGCTTTTGGTATCCCTATTAAGAGAAAAATATAAAAAAAATAGTTGAAAAAATAAAAAACTCATGATTTCTACTAGTCCGGAGGTTTTGGAGGGAAATTCTAAAAAGATTAAAATGATTGCATAGAGTGATGTTTTGCTACGTCTAGGACACATCTAAGCCAGCAATTGTGACTTGTACTTTGGATACTTATTGAACTTTGCTATTCTGCATTTGTTATTTGCTACTCCTTGCTACATATTGTGCCTTCCCAAAGCTCCACATACACCTTCTGGACGGCACTGGTTTTGGACCCTTGCAATCACGGACTACACGCCTTCCAGGTATCCTTTGCCTTGCTTGTTGGTAAGAACCTTGCAAGAGCTTGGTAAGACGCTTCCTTTGCTGTGTTGAGAGCACGTAGTCGGATTATTAGGGATAACCTTCACTGTGTGTTCTTGTTTTGGTTCTTTTCGATGGCAGGAGATGATGCACCGAAGGCTCCCGCAGATTTCAGTGAATGTGTTACTCGAGAAAAGCTAGAAACTTCTCATGACAAGATGGAAGAAACAATCAACAAGGCTGTCACTGACGCGCTCATCGCTATGAAGCTTGGCACCTTGTTAGAGAGGGTGGACCGACGGGTGTCCGAGCATGCCAATAGAGTTGCTGTAGTGGAGGCACGTCCACAGCCACAACCATAGCCACAACAACCACCACCTCCACATTTTCCAGATGTCGCAGTGTTTGATGACAATGGTAATTATGATGAAGCAGCTACCAGAAACACACAACTACAACGTCGCCTTTGCATAAAAGGGTAGGTATGGGTGGCGCTCACCAAGGTAATAACAATCGTGATGACCCTTATGCTAACATTAAGTTTACCATTCCATCTTTTTCGGGTCATTATGATGCTGAGGGTTACCTTGATTGGGAGATGACAGTAGAACAAAAATTTTCTGCCCACCTTGTACCAGAAGAACATCAAGTTAGACAAGCCACTAGTGAGTTTAAGGACTTTGCTATTATTTGGTGGACTGGTCTAGTTAGCGATGGTAGAGCACCTACGTCTTGGAATGAGCTTAAGGTGACTATGTGTGATCGTTTTGTTCCTCCTTCATATCATAGAGATTTGCATAAGAAATTGCAGCGTTTAGAACAAGGAGAAACTTCTGTGCAGGATTACTATGGTTCTTTGTAAAAAGGCATAATGCGTTGTGGTATTGTAGAAGGGCCTAAGGATTCTATCTGTCATATTTATTAAGGCTTGAGGCGTGATATTCAGGACATAGTTGATTATAAGGACTTTAACACTGTCGACTAGTTGTTTCGATATGTTATGCTTGCAAAAAAGGAGATTCAGGGGCGTGAACAGCAGGGCAAGAACAAGGTGGGAAGCACCTCCTACACGCCACGTACAACGCCATCTTCAGAGCTGCACAAGCCAACTTCTTTTTGAGCACCCCCACCAGCGAGCAAGCAATCCACACCTCGACACCACGCACTTCCAACATTCAGTGCCACCATTGCCATGGGCTTGGCCACGTGCAGAAGGATTGCCCTAGTCAGCAGGCATACATTACTACAGAAGATGGATACATAAGCACCTCCAACGTTGAAGATGATGAGGCAAATGATATTGATGAGGATCGTGGCGTTGCATTTGGTAGTGAGGACACGACGGCCTTTAGAAACATCATTGTGCAGCGAGTACTCAGTGCACAAGTACAACAACCTGAGAAGATCCAACGCCATAACTTGTTCCAAATTTTTTTCTTCATCAACAACTGTCGCGCACGTGTCATCATTGATGGAGGTAGTTGCACTAATTTGGTGAGTTCTGATTTGGTCAAGAAGCTTGGATTGGCCACACGCCCTCATCCCCATCCATATGGTATTTAGTGGTTTAGTGATGCGGGGAAAGCTAAGGTAACACAAACCTGTAGAGTTTTTCTTTCTATTGGTACCTATGCTGATTCTGTTGACTGTGATGTCGTACCCATGCTTGTTCTCTTTTATTGGGACGTCCTTGGGAATTTGATAATGATTCTATACACCATGGCAAAAGTAATAAATACACTTTCACACATAAAGGACAGAAAATTACTTTGCTACCTATGACACCTGCTGAAATTATACAAGCTGATAAAGACCGAGCTGCTAGTTTGCATGATAAGGAATCTGAAAATCAGCAAGTTGCTAAATCTATTTACCCACCTAAAAAGGATAAGTCTGCACCAACTTCTGAGGTCGAGGGAATTAAATTAAGGCGAGGAGTTATGCTCGCAATGAAATCTGAACTTGCTGAACTTTCTGATGATGATATGTGCTTTGCTTTGGTATGCAAACGAGTTTTGTTTTTGCTTGATAATATTGCTAGCTCTTTGCCTCCTGTTGTCACTAACATTTTGCAGGAGTATGAGGATGTTTTTCCAGCTGAGTTACGACCGGGCCTTCCACCTTTGAGAGGGATAGAGCATCAGATTGATTTGATTCCCGGAGCCACATTGCCGAACTGTGGAGACTAAGGAGACTAAGGAGATTCAGCGACAAGTCCAAGAACTGTTGGACCGTGGGTATGTCCGTGAAAGCCTTAGTCCTTGTGTTGTTCCTGTCCTTGGCGTATGTGTGTTGATTGTCGAGCTATCAATAATATTACCATTCGATATTGTCACCCTATTCCTAGGCTAGATGACATGCTTGATGAGTTGTGTGGTGCTATAATTTTCACAAAGATAGACTTGCGTAGTGGTTACCACCAAATAAGAATGAAACTTGGAGATGAATGGAAAACAGCTTTTAAAACAAAATTCAAGTTATATGAGTGGTTAGTTATGCCTTTTTGTTTAACCAATGCACCTAGTACTTTCATGCGATTGATGAATGAGGTTTTGCGGGCTTTTATTGGGTGATTTGTGGTGGTTTACTTTGATGATATATTAATTTTCAGCAAGTCTTTGGATGAACATATGGAACACTTACGTGTTGTTTTTGATGCGTTGAGAGATGCACGTTTGTTTGCTAATCTTGATAAGTGCATCTTTTGCATCGATAGAGTTTCTTTCCTTGGCTATGTTGTTACTCCACAGGGAATTGAGGTAGATGCGATAAAAATTGAGGCCATTGAGAGCTAGCCGTTGCCCCAAACCATCACACAGGTACGGAGTTTTCTTGGTCTTGCAGGTTTCTATCGCTGCTTCATCAAAGATTTCTGCACCATTGCACGAGTTGACGAAAAAAGGTGTGGTGTTTCATTGGGGAAAAGCACAAGAGGAGTCCTTTGCAAATTTGAATTACAAGCTTACGCACGCGCCATTGCTCCAACTTCCAAACTTTGGTAAGACTTTTGAGTTAGAATGTGATGCTAGTGGAGTTGGCATTGGAGGTGTTTTGATGCAAGATGGTAAACCCATTGCATATTTTAGTGAAAAGTTGCATGGTCCAGTTCTGAATTATTCTACGTATGATAAGGAATTGTATGCACTCGTACGTTCTTTAGAAACGTGGTGTCATTATTTGTGGCCTAGAGAATATGTTGTTCATTCTGATCATGAATCGCTGAAGTATCTTCGCTCTCAAAACAATCTAAATCGTAGACATGCTAAGTGGGTTGAATTTATTGAAACTTTCCCTTATGTTGTCAAACACAATAAGGGGAAGGATAATTTGCTGATGCTTTGTCCAGACGATATACTTTGTTGTCCCAACTTGATTGTCGGATTTTTTGACTTGAATTGATAAAAGAACAATATGCGCTTCACCCTAATTTTAAAGATGTGTTGCTGAATTTTAGAGAAGGACGTGCATGGAACAAATTTGTGGTTAATGATGGGTTCTTGTTTAGAGCTAACCGCCTATGCATTCCAGTTGGTTCCGTTCGTCTTTTGTTGTTACAAGAGGGTTGATGGGCCATTTTGGTGCTAAAAAGACCGCAGATGTTTTGGCCTCACATTTTTTTGGCCTCATATGAAGAGAGATGTTGAGAGGTTTGTTTCTCACTGCTCCACATGTCAAAAAGCTATGTCTCACTTGAATCCACATGGGTTATACATGCCTCTTTCTGTTCCTTCTATTCCTTGGGCAGATATTTCTATGGACTTTGTTTTGGGATTGCCTAGGACTAAGAGGGGGGTGATAGCATATTTGTTGTGGTGGGTCATTTTTCTAAGATGGCACACTTTATACCATGTCATAAGAGTGATGATTCTATACATATTGCTGACCTCTTTTTCAAAGAGATTATTCGTTTGCATGGTATGCCGTCTACTATTGTTTCAGATCGCGATTCTAAATTCTTGAGTAATTTTTGGCGGACTCTGTGGAACAAGTTGGGTACAAATTTGTTGTTTTCTACTACTTGTCATCCACAAACTGATGGACAAACGGAGGTCGTGAACCGTACTTTGGGTACTATGTTGAGAGCTATTTTGAAGAAAAATTTGAGGATGTGGGAAGAATGTTTACCTCATGTCGAGTTTGCATATAATCGAGCAACACATTCTACCACCATGGTAAGTCCTTTTCAGGTAGTGTATGGTTTCAACCCTCGTGCTCCTATTGATATTTTGCCTTTGCCTACTAGTGAAAGGATTCATAATGATGCCAAGGAACGTGCTGAATTTATTTTGTAAATGCATGAAACAACTAAGCACAACATTGAAAAGATGAACGAGAAATATAGAATTGCTGGTAGTAAAGGTAGGAAAGAAGTAAAGCTTGAGCCGGGTGATTTAGTATGGTTGCACTTGAAAAAAGAAAGATTTTCAGATTTGAGAAAGCCTAAGTTGATGCCAAGAGCTGATGGACCATTTAATATACTTGAAAATATTAATGATAATGTATATAAACTTGAGTTGCCTCCCGAGTTTGGGGTTAGTCCCACCTTTAACGTTTCAGATTTGAGGCCATACTTGGGAGAAGAGGATGAGCTTGAGTCGAGGATGACTCCAATTCAAGAGGGGGAGGATGATGAGGACATCACTCTTATGGATACTCACAACAATCCTCCATTGATCATTCAAGGTCCAATCACTAGAGCTCGTGTGTGACAATTGAATTTAGAGGTGAGCTCGTTCCTAAGTACTTCTCTATGTGATTATGAGAATAGATTGCTACCTAATGATTATATTGTAATTAGGAACCATGGAGAGGACCAGAGGATAGTTGGAGATGGGCTTCAAGGTGGAGAGGACCAGCAAGGGCGTGCAAGTCAAGATAGAGGACCAAATCAACTTGACTTCGAGTCCACCTCGGAGTCCAGGAGCAGTCAGCGCTAAATCAGACGCCCAGGTCGCATATGGGCTCGTATTTGGATGTTCTTTATATGCTTGGAAATCTAAGAAGATAATCTTTGCAATGGCACCAGTCGCATGTCAAACTTCATCCGGAGTCATCAGGAATCGATGAAACAAGTTGACGTCCAGAATCTGTTTTGGTGTTGCGTCATCGTATTTTGGCCTTTGGGTCATGTATCATGTTGAGCCCAATAGGGGTGCGTCCAGGGGGGTCAACCACGACCCTACAATCCTTAAAACAGTAGCCACCACCCAAGTTAGGGTTTGGGGTTTTTGCTTAGATCAATTCTGTCAAAAACAGTGTCGCCGCTCTTCGGTTTGTGAGACCCCAACTTCGTGAGTTTAATCATACATCTGCAAATTGTGTTGCAATCTTTCTCGTTCTTGCTTGTGTTCTTCGATTCGCAGGCAAGGATTAGCCTTCTAGGTGAGGTCAACCGTGCAACGCCGGTTGATAACCTAAGGAGACGTGGTGCTGCGATTGCGGGGTTCGGAACGTGTGGTTCAGAAGCCTGATCGATTTGAGTCACGACTCCACCAAATCGGGAGTTATCAGAACCTTTCGGAAGATCGGGAAAGCCTAGTTCCCATCACACTCTAAGACAAATTGGGTTTAGATGTTGTAATTCTCTAATTTGTTTACATTTAGAATGGCATGCAAGATGCTCCGCCGCTGAAAAAAAGACTCAAGATCGACCAACAAAGTAGCTACAAGTAACAGCAAGAAGCCTCCATTGAAACTTCCTCGCTAGCAGTGATGAAGATCATCAACGGTGGGAGTGATATCCAGATTGTAGCGATGTGTAGGTTCTTTATAAATTTAGTTAATGTGAGTGATGGACAAGAGTTCTTACTTTATTGTGTTGATGAATATCCTATTATATGATGAATGGTGGTGATGAATGAAGGTTTGATTTCATAATGATTTGTATGTACATGCATGGGTTGCATTTGTTTATGTTTTGATAATTTTGTTGCATTAAAGAATCAGAAATTGGTGATGCCGGGCATCCAGCGTGTGGCGTATGGTGACCAATATTTCATTCTGCTATCCCCTACGCAAATACAGACAAACCATAGTTCGTTGTGGTATTCTATATGCATATGGTGACCAAAACTCATCTGATGCGTTATCAGTTGAGCATATAGCGTCGATCCATACTTTGTTGTGATATATAAGGCACATATAGCGTCACCAGATGTCGTTGCTCGGGTCTAGGATGTAGCAACAACTAGCGTTTCGTTGTGGCACCCTCTATGGATATGGCGACACAATTCCTAGCATTGCGACATCTGTTGAGCATATAGCGCCGGCAACTAGCATTGCGATTTGGTTCAAGAAATGGCGACAACCCATATGTGGTTGTGTGGCCCTATACGTGTATAGCGACACCGTAAGTAGCGTTGCGAATTGGTTCAAGCATATGGCGACGACGCATATCTGGTTGTGTGACCATTTATGTGTATAGCGACGGTAACTATCGTTGCGAACTGGTTCAAGCATATAGCGACAACCCATATATGGTTGTGTGATCCTCTACGTGTATAACGGCGGTAATTAGCGTTGCAAACTGGTTCAAGCATATGGCAACGACCCATATGTGGTTGCGTGAGCCTCTACGTGTATAGCGACGGCAATTAGCGTTGCAATTTGGTTCAAGCATATGGTGACGGCTATGACTTCATTGTGTTATCCAACATTGCTATTGTAACAGCACATGTGTGGTATTGCGACACAATACTTTCATTGTAATCGTGCTTGTTTGCAACAGACCAATGTGGTCGCAATTACCACTATAGCAACAGACCAACGTGGTTGCAACTTCCCATATTGCATCATCACTTGTAGTCGCTAATTCAACCTCTTGCTACAACAAGAGCCATCGCAATACATGTTCGTTATAGCGACGACACTTGATTAGTGTCGGTGTTCGGATCGGTCACCCGACACTAACTAGAACGAATGCGCTGCGTCCACTCTCTCGATGGTTGGTGCAAAGGCTAACACAATGGCACGGGGTTTATCCTGGTTCCAGCCACGGGGTCGTACATCCAGCAAGGGGCGTGCTCGCACTGTATTACTCCACACCGGGGTGCTTATAGTAGGGGTTTACAAGCACCGGGACAGGAGGACAAGCCTCCAAGTCCCAAGCGTCTAGGATGCATTGTGTTGTCTGGGTTGTAGTGCGTTCAAGGGGTTGGATGTTGTCTCTTGCCGCTTGTCGCTGGCCCATGGCCGGGAGCCTACCTCCTCCTTTTATAGCTCAAGGAGGGGTAGTGACACGTGTGTTTGCACAGTTGAGTCTACTGTTATCGGGCACTTGACAGCGTGGCGTTGGTCGTGGCCATCATTCTTGTGGATCCTTCTGCCCAGCGCAAGTCGTCTGCCTGCTCCAGTGGATGACATGGTGGTTTCTGTAGAAGGTACGTGCCCCTATGCTTGTCTCGGAGCGTCTTCGAGGGGTCGTGCTGACCAGCGTCCACGCCCAGTCATCGTACGTACACATGCTCAAGGGTTCTCCCATGCCTTGTCGAGGGCTTCGTCAGGGGGTCAGTACGGGAGTTGGCAGTACAGGAGCGCTAGAGTTAGCAGCACAGGGTCTCGCATGCCGGCATAGTAACAGGAGTTGGCAGCATAGGACCTCGCAGTCATGCACGGCGTCGGTGATGGCCGCAGAGTGACTGGAGTTGGCGGACGTGGTTCAGGCCACATCGTCTGTGCGGGATGGCTCGCGATTAGCCTTTTGACTTTGGCGTCTCGTGGCAGTGCCAAACATTGAATGTTTCTGTCAGTGGAGCAGATGGGGGCGCATGTGTGCGGTGGTTGAGGGGTAGCCTCAAGCAAGGCGGAGTTTCTAGAGTAGAGGGCCGCGCGGGGTTCGACCTTGGAGGCCTCAATCGAGGCAGAGTTTGTTGTTCTCTCGAGGGGTCGGCACCCTCTATCGAGACGGAGATGAGATGCGCACATCGGGACCCTTTCAGGGGCCTCGAATGGGCCGTTGGCCTTTGTTGGGCCGTGGGCTTTGTGCGCTTAGGCCTTCGTCGATTTGTGGAAACTTGATTGCAATCGATTTGTCTTTTTCGGGGGTGATTATCCCTTAGGTTAGGGGGTCCCTTATGACCGTCCCCAAAAGTAGCCCCGAGCCTTGGCTAGTCGTGGATTAGTCTGGCAAAGGATTGCGTCTCCATAGCGACGTCTCGGTTGCTTTGTGTGGGGTTATTGCTTTGAACTTGTGAGAGTTTCCGTGGGGGGCGTGCTAGCGCACCCGCGGGTGTAGCCCCCGAGGCCTTGGAGGAGTGAGTATACTCGTCCAAGGGCTATAAGCATTTGGTTTTGCGGTCAACCGTGTGACGTGCTTGCCCAGCGTTTGTTTCAGCTGACCTCGGCGTTTTTTTAGCCGGCATCGGCAATCTACGTTGGTGAGGCAACGTCGAGTCTGTACAGGCCATTCTCTGGATAGTTTGCTCAAGCTTTCAAGGGGGCTGGCCCGACATGGGATCTCGTACTCAAGTGATCGTGTGATTTTTTCAAAGGGTGTGGCCATGGTGCGAGGAGTCCCCGAGCCCCGGCCCGAGTAGGGTGGATCAGGGGATACCCTCGACTTCGAGTTACGACCCTCGTCGCCCTTCCGCGGGGAGGATGGGTGAGGCAATCCATCCTGCCCACGAACGGGCCACGAGTCATGGATGCTTCGGTGAGCTATGAACGGGTGGTTCAAGTGGACATCTGTTGGCACTTCTTACGATCCAATATCAGGATTGTGAATCCCGGTACTGGGTAAGGAGTGTTTTAGTGGTTTTTCTTATGACTTAGTAAAATATAGAAATATTCTGCAAGCGCACAGAATTACCGTTGTAGCACTTCACCAGGGAGTATTCCGAGGTATCATAATTCATATTTCCACGGGGAAGCTTATGTCAAGAGTACTAGCAAATAGATATTCGAGACTATCAGAGAGGGGTACACGACTAGCAAGATGGGGGATATCGATATTGGACAGGAGTGGATATACCATGACACACAGCTCAAGGGAGGCTCAGATAGCAAAGAGAAGGAATATATAGCTGGGAGGACAACGATAAGAAATAGAACATTCCTAGGTACTTTATCTGTCTATGTCACTTGGGGTTAGAGATACAGAGGCTGTAGAGCCAGCACTCAGAGGTCAAGGTCAAACCTATGTCTTAACTTTGGGACAGCAGAACCTATGCCACCCGGAAAGGGATGAGAAGGGGTGACATCTACCCTGCACTGGGGGATCCTATAAGCCGAGATGAACGTGATGGGCTACAAAGGCCGTATAGGGCTGTCACCACCTAACGACTACCACCTCCGCAGACTCAAGGGCAAACTAAGGTTACTGGCTAGTCTAGGAACCACTCTTACACTAGTCAATAACTACTTACTCCGCTAGCAAGAGGAAGCAACCTTGTCAATACTCTTAGTGACAATTCACCGCAAGTATCAAGCAAGATCGAAGAACCAGCTAAGACAAAGACTTAAAAAAGATCTAGAAGCACCAGAACTAGAACCGACTATAGTCTAAACATGATATAGATGCAACTAGAATAAAGTAGAAGCAAACTATAAATGAAAAACAAAAAGTGATACAGATAAATTTATATTGATAACTCAAAGTCTACAAAAGGAAAGGAAAAGATACAAGAGCTTATACCACTTCTGAAGATGACTATGGAACCTCCAAGGCACAGCTCGACTCAACTCTAACTCCCAACTACACTATCCTAACTCTACTAGAGAGAAGTGGAAATAAGAGCTCCTTGGCTTGGTGTGTGTTTACAAGTGAGAGGACCCATGCATTTATTGTGGACATGAGGCGGTGGAGGAAGAGCATCGGCCAAGGCACCTTGAGGCAGTGCCCGGCTGGTTCGGCTGAATGGATGGATTCGACCTTACCACCCAATTCGGCCGAACGGGCACGTGGCCCCGCCTTGGTGCCTACGGCCCCGATCTCTCCCTTGGGTCGGTTGCTGAGGCGGTTGTGCATGTCTCCATGCTTCGGCCGAATTGTAGGCTTCGGCCGAATTGGGCACGAGGCCCAGCTGCCCTCCGATGCACCGTCATTGCCTCTGAATGGTCTAGATTGGCTCCACTTGGCTGGGGTGTGTTTGTTGCCCCAGATCGGTGACATCATCGGCCGACGTGGCTTGCTTCATCACCACTCTATCATCGTCAAGGTGGAGTTTGTGCATGAGGCCCCCGATTGTGCTTTGCATCGTGTATGGCTAAGGGAGTAACCGGCCGAACGGAGTCGTTCGGCCGAATCGGTCATTTCGGACCCCTATAGCACGTATTTCTCGTTGTTGTACCTGCACAAGTGAAACTCACCAAAACTCGTGGTCCAGAGACATGTCTCATGAATGGGCTTGCAAAGGTTTGCTAGGTAGGGCTCGACCCCATTCGATAGGGGTCCGGTCTAGCTGCCTTTGTGTGGCCTTGGACACAACACTGGGCGCCCCCGAATTCCGTGTTCGAGGATAGGCTCGATCGAGCGCGCCGGGGTTGCCCCTGACTATATTTATCTGGGGCGCCTGTTGAACACTCGATGGGCCAGGCTTCGAACCACTGATCAGTAGGGCCTCACGAAGAGGTGTCTTACCTTGGAAGGTACTCCCGGAGAGATTTTCTTGCTTGGTCTTCGGCTTGACCGAGTCGTGCGCGCGGACGTGGCTGATGTGGCTCGGGGGCAGTTGGGACGGGTGTGCCTTTTTAGCGAGAGCGATGCACGCGCATGCGGTTTTGAAGGGACAAGCTATAGTCCCGCCTTGCATTGTACGCGCGTGGGCTTTTACTCCCAGATGGGGCCCAGTCATCTGTGACAGTGGCACCCACTCCATTGATTGCACCCGGGTATAAAACGAGGAGCCGGAGAGGTTATCCTCCTTACCTTAACCATTTGCCATCCCCCGCTTTTGCTTCCCCGAGCTATACCGTGAGGAAGGAGAGAGAAATCCCGCACGAGTACGCCGCCGAGATTCGTTCGACCTCCCTTCCCCCGCCACCATGGTTGAGATTAGGGACCATGCGCCGTGGAGCCCATCCACCGCAAACGCACACTACCTCGGGAGCCTTGCCGAGGTCAGGTTGCTACCCAAGATCTCAACTCCAGAGAAGCCGGAGTGGATTGCTCCGCCGCCGTCGCACAGGGAGCCCAACCCCCCACTGGGCTACGTGGTCAGCTTGGCGCGGCTGCATGAGCGGGGGTTCGGCATCCCCGCGGGGCGATTCATCCGGGGGTCGTGCCACCACTACAAGTTGGAGCTGCACAACTTCGCCCCCAATGCGATCTCGCAAGCAGCGGTCTTCGTCACCGTCTGCGAGGGGTACTTGGGGGTTGAGATGCATTGGGACCTGTCGGTTCGCCTCTTCCAGGGTGAGCTTTACACGATTTCTGGTGAGGCGAGGGGGTGTGGAAGGCTGTCCGCACCGGTGGCCTCACCATCCATGCTCGGGAGAATAGGAAACACCTCTACATCCCCTGCACGATGACCTCCAACAACCAAGACTATGACAAGGGGTGGTTCTACCTACGCAACGACGATGGCCGACTCCCGACGTACACCGCCAAGGTTCTGCAGGAGAAGGCGATCACCTGGTCGCACGGTGTGTCCCCGCCCAAGCGCCAGGCCAAGCTCGGGATCTTCACCAATGCATTGTGTTCCTTGGCGAGAGCAGGGCTGACCGTGGCGGCCGTAATCGCAAACTTCCACTGGTAGAGGGTGACCCTGATGATGGAGCGAAAGCTCCCCCATCTACGATCTGAAGATGGGGTTGCCATTGGAGGGGTCTTGTCAATTCGATTTGTTTCATGCTTGTTTTCTGTTTCTGATTTTGGTGGTGATCTCAGGGGTTGTCCCGCAAGGGGTATCGATTGGATCCCCCTCTTCTCGAGGTTCGCGAGGCGAATTGCCTTCTTGCCGAGAGGCAAAAAGCACATAAGGACGCCGAGAACAAGAGGCGCGAGCGCAAGCAGCAGCGGAAGACTGCTCACGAGAAGGAGAACCGCAAGCGGGTGAGGGAAGGTCACTCCCCGTTCACTATCCCGGAGAGTATTCTCGAGCCGGACGATGACTCGTCTGAGGATCTCGCAGGACCCTCGCTGCCGGCCGTGATGGAGGAGGAGTCCATGCCTACGACGGCGCAGACCCAGATCACGCCTGCTATTGGCACATCTTACGATGCAATATCAGAATTGTGAATCCAGGTACTGGGTAAGGAGTGTTTTAGTGGTTTTTCATATGGCTCAGTAAAATATATAAATATTCTGCAAGCGCACAGAATTACCACTGTAGCACTTCACCAGGGAGTAATCAGAGGTATTGTAATTTATATTTCCACAAGGAAGCTTTGGCAAGATTACCACAAACAGATATTCGAGACTATTAGAGAAGGGTACACTACTAGCAAGACAGGGGATAAACGGTATTGGATAGGAGTGGTTATACCGTGACACACAGCTCAAGGGTGACTCAGATAGGAAAGAGAAGGAATAGATAGTTGGGAGGACAACGAGAAGAGATAGAGGAATCCTGGGTACTTTTACTACATATGTCACTCGGGCTTATAGATACAGTGGCTGAGGAGCCAGTACTCAGAGATCTAGGTTAATTCTAATGTCTTAGCGTCGGGACAATAGAACCTATGACACGCAGAAAGGGATGAGAAGGGGTGCCACCAATCCTACACTCTGGGATCCTACAGACCACGACGAACGTGATGGACTACATAGGCTGTATAGGCCTTTCACCGCCTAACGGCTACCACCTCCGTAGACGTGGGGACGAACTAAGGCCACTGGCTAGCCTGGGAACCACTCCCACACTAGTCAACAACTACTTACTCCGCTAGCAAGAGCAAGCGACCTTGTCAATACCCCAGTGACGATTCACCACAAGTATTGAGCAAGATCGAAGAACCAGCTATGACAAAGACTTAATCAAGATCTAGAAGCACTATAGCTACAACTAACTATAGTCTAAACATGATATAGATGCAACTGGAATAAAGTAGAAGCAAGCTATAAATGACAATGCCAAAGTGATAAAGATAACTATATTGATAACTCAAAGTCTTACAAAAGGAAAAGGAAAAGATACAAGAGCTTATACCAGAGCTTCTGAAGATGACTCCGAAACCTCCGAGGCACAGCTCGACTCAACTCTAACTCCCAACTAAACTATCCTAACTCTACTAGACAGAAGTGGAATGAGAGCTCCTTGGCTTGAGTGTGTGTGAAACCGAGCATGGGACACCTCCATTTATAGTGGTTGATGGTGGTTGAACTGGAGTACCGGCCAAGGGAATCAGGAGGCGGTTACTCTTGATTGGGCCGAATTGGATGGGTTCGGCCGAACCCACATGTTCGGCCGAACCGTCCATCTGCACCGCATCAATCCCACGGTCCTGATCAGCTCCTGGAGGCGGTTGTGTAGTGTAACACCCTAAAAATGCCCATTTTGAAATTTAGTAATTAAATCGCTCTTATTTAATTTATGCTCATATATATCTAGTGAAAACAATTATTTATGAGAAATAAAATCAAAGATAAGGCTAGAAACACTCTTGATGCATTCATGCTGGCTGCATTGAGTTTCGTTTGTTTGAAGTTCAAATCGGATTTTAAAAATCCAATTTCAAGTTTTGCTTTAGGGCTTGCCCTCTAAATTCCTTTTCTGGCGCTGGGCCGTTTCCCTTTCGAGACCATCGTCTTCGACAAGGACTCTAGCTCGAGACCGACTCCGACGCTGCCGCCTTCGCCGAATCTTTCCCTGACGCGCACGCCAAGACTTGGACTCGAGATCGGACTTTGCTCTATTTATAGTCGCCTTTAGTCGCTGCCTTGATTCTCCTTTCAATTCATCCCAATCGTGCCGCAACCCTAGTTGTCGTTCTCGCCGAGAAGTTCCGCCTCACTCAAGACCGTTCTCGTCGGAAGAAGTTCCGCCTCGCTCGAGACCCACCCTCGATTTTCGCCGTCGGAGCTTCGCACTCGTCGGAAAGCACTCCAGGAGGTTCGCCTTGAAAACCCGAAGCTCTCCATAGCGTTCTTGCTCCGATTCTTGCCGTGCTCTGCGCTAATTTTGGTCCGCTGTCGACCCAGTATTTTCTCCGCCGCTTTGTTCGAGCGTCGCTAGCGTCAAGCCTCGAAGCCAGCGTACCCCTCGAAAAAACGTTTTGTTTTGATCCATTAGATCTAGATCCAACGCCGCCTCGTCAGTTCGAGGCCCTGCTCGAACCGGAGGGTGCCTTCGAAGCTGACTGTTTTGCAAAAGAAGCCTTCACGTTTTTGAGATCAACCCGCAGTCCAACTTAGTTCAAAAGTATTTACAAATAAGTCCTTTTTCTTTTGTTTTAACCCCTGCAAGTTTTTAAAGTTGCGCCCGAGACCCAGTTTGTAGCTTCTTTGTTTTAGCTCCGATTAGAGTGATTTTTGCGCTCTTGTGTTCGTAGCAAAGCGTAGATTAGTTTCGAAGCTTTCTTTCTTCTGTTCTTTATTGTTTGGTGTACTGTTTTAATGGATTAATATTGTTTGCATGTACTGGCTTGCTCGGTTGCTTGTGTGTTCCTTTGAGAGTCTAGTTGGTGAGCAGTACGCGTTCGAGTTCGAGGGGTACCAGGACCAGCAGTATCAGGAACAGCAGCAGCAGCAGCACTTTGTAGAAGGCAAGTACAGCACGGACAATCCTTGCTACCTAAACACCTTTACCCATTAATTACGGCATATGCATGTGTCTAATTTTGATCCTATTAAGGTTGTACCTAGTCTGTTTATCCTTTACCTTGATTACCTTGGGTTTATTTGCATTTGGGTAGAAATTTGCTAGGCGCAACTACTGTCACAATTATTTCACTATTAATCATGACTTAATGGTTCACTTCAACGTTAATGGTAAAATTTGCTTTTTAGCAACTTGGATGAGGGAGCTAGGGCGTATGCTTCGAGCCTGGCCCTAGTGTCTCTCCGTAAGGACTGGTTCTTAAAGCGGCAACCCAGGAGCCTGTCGCCACCGCCGGAACTATAATGGCTCTGGTCTTGGACAAGTAACTTGTACGGCTCTAATTCAACAGTGGTTACCGGTGGGCCACCGGCGTTATGGGAAGCATGGGTGAGAGTATGGTTTGATCCATCGAGGACGGAATAGCCGTTGGCTATGCCCTCGTGAGGCACAGTCCCGTGTTGGGAGCTTCCACTTGGCGGAGGTTCGACACGTTGCGCTATTTTATTCTGCTATTGCTGTTATTTTTCTTCCGCGCTTGGACGCCATTGACCCTCCTATTCGGAGCGCCCTGGGAGTCAGTCAATCTCGGTGCCTTGGGTCATGCTGCCTAGGTTGTACCATAACGGCTGCTGTTTTGTTAAAGTGTCTTGTGAAAAGCCTCGTAGTGTCCCTATGCGGTCACACCTCGGAAGTGTGATTTGTGAGGTCTGATCCACCTCCGCGTGGTTGGGTGCAGAGTTCTTTGAACTTTTACGCGACTGGTGGGTAAAGGGCGAAACCTCTGCAGAGTGTAAATCTATCTTGATAGCCTTGCTCAGGGTCAAAGAGCGGCCTGGATCCTTTTTGATTAGAAGATGCATTTATTTATTTACTACTGTTTAATATCAACTTCTACTTTATTAATTGGGGAAATTCAACCGGGATTCACATAATTGTTGTATCTTCGAGATACCCTCGAATACCTTCGAGACTCCCTCAAATACCCTCGAGAGACCCTCGAATCAAACTAAAATCAGCCAACTAAAAATGCTAATGCAGTTCAGCTGAGTCAAGCCTTACTTTTTAGCCTTCATAATCTGTGTTGTATTTGCTAAGTAACTCTGTTACTTACACTTGTTGTTGTTATTATTTTTGGGCAAAATCCCGGATGGGTATCAGAAGGATTAGAAGGAGCTGCTGTTGTCGAGTTTCCTGAAGATCTGCCTTTCTACTAAGCTGTGCTCAACCAGTCAGTGTCCCTGTGGAGTTGTGGACTTCGGCCTCGTTTCGTTTGGATTAGAGAGAGTCCTGTTTAAAGTCTTCCGCTGTAAATTTTCATTAAGTTTGAGTCAAACTCTGATGTAAAACCTTTTATAATATTCGAGCATTGTGTTCTATTATCATATTTGTTTGCTATATGTGTAATGACTTCCTGGGAACACATATGGCCGCATCTCGGGTTTTTGTGTAAATCCGGGTGTGACAGATTGGTATCAGAGCCGTGCTGACTGTAGGAACGCAGCCTAGTTAGAACGGTTGATAAACCATTAGGAGACCACCATGATTTTTGTTTCAGATCATTTAGTCACGTTTTTCAAAACCAGTGCTGTCGAGTCTTGTGTGAATCATGCCCTTAGGTGCTTGATTTGATTGCTATTATGCTTATGTTTGATTTGGATTTTTGTAATGATTGTGATGGTCATAGACGCGAGTCTATCTCCATCTAGTTATAGGACTAAGGTTTAAGGAATATTAGCGAATAAATAGTTGGGTTTTCTATCTCCTCTGCACTTCCTCTGTCTTACTCTCGATCATATCCTTCCAAGTACTGCTATCTTCTTGTGCACCATCTGCAAGCAAGGGTTATCTATTACCGCTTAACGGGAATACTGATGAGAGATATCTTACTATGGTAGATGGTTAACACCAGAGGCAACCCCGGAGGCAGTGGAAGCAATCAGAATCAGAATCCACCACCTCCACCACCCCCACTCACCATGGAGCAGATGATGCAGATGCAACTCCAGCTGACATAGCAGATGGCGCAAACCATAGCACTGATGCAGTAGAATCAGCAGAACCCACCTCAACAGCACTACGTGCAACCCCGAGATAAAAGGGGCGAGTTTATGAAGGGACGCCCTCCTACCTTCAACAAGTCTAGCGATCCAATGCAAGCAGAGGACTGGCTCAAGGCAGTGGAAAGGCAGCTGGACATTGCACAGTGCAATGACAAGGAGAAGGTGCTATATGGAAGTGGACAGCTCCAGGGAGCAGCTTTGGATTGGTGGGATGAGTACCAATATGCTCACCCCAATCGTGATCAGATCACTTGGCAGGAGTTCAGCGACAGTTTCCGTTCTCACCACGTGCCGGAAGCGCTGATGACCTTGAAGAAGAAGGAGTTCCTGGCATTGAAGCAAGAAGGTATGAGTGTCACCGCTTATCGTGACAAGTTCATTGAGTTGGCCCGTTATGCTCCAGAGGTCGTGAATACGGATAGGAAGAAGCAGACCCGATTCCGAGATGGCCTGCACGATACACTCCAATACCAGCTCCTGTGTTCCAAATTCGCCACTTTTCAAGAACTGGTGGATAGCGCACTACTGCTGGAGCACAAGCGCCGTGAGATGGAGGAAAAGAAGAGGAAGCTTCAAGGCACACCGTCAGGAAGCTATGTTCGACCCCGCTTCAATCCACAGCAAGGAAACCAGCAGATGGTAACCCCGCAGCGTTTCCATGGACAATCCGGTTCAATGAACCGCAACCAGTATCAGCTACGACCCCAGTATCAGCAGCGTCCCCCGTACCTACCAGCACCACCTCAGCAGCGACCCTCGAACCAGCCACAGAATGGTCCTGTCCAACGCCCCAACCCGACCGGCAATACACCTACAGCTCCAAGGTGTTTCGGATGTGGTGATCTGGGACACTATGCCAACGCCTGCCCTCGAAAGGTCTAGAACACCGTCGATCAGAACAGCAATTCGAGGGTTGGACAACCGCAGAACCAGAATGGGAACCAGCAGCAGAATCCAGTGAGGGGCAAGGTCAACCACATGGGTGCTGAAACCACCGAAGGAGCAACAGATGTCGTTGTGGGTACGTTCCCTATCAACTCGACCCTCGCAACTGTTTTGTTTGATACTGGAGCTTCACATGCTTTCATATCTGCTACTTTCGTGAAAAAGAACATGATGATCTTGCAACCTATGGGGAACCCCATGGTAGTTAGTTCACCTGGGGAAGAACAGCGAGCCACTTTACGTTGCCCCTGTATCACCGTCACAATAAGGGGGGTAGACTTTGTGGCGAACCCAATAGTCCTAGAAACCCTTGGGTTTGACTTGATTTTGGGTATGAGTTGGTTAGCCAGATATGATGGGGTGATTCAATGTGCCAAAAGAACAGTGCAATTGACAGCGAAGACTGGTGAGAAAGTGGAGTATCAAGCAGCTAGTCCCACGGGACATAATCAGATCTATCAAGCCGAAGGTGTAGCACTGGAAGACATCAGAGTGGTGTGCGATTTCCCAGATGTGTTTCCAGATGAGTTACCAGGTATGCCCCCAGACCGCGAGGTTGAATTTGTTATTGATCTTAAACCTGGTACTGCACCTATAGCTAAGAGGCCATATAGAATGGGAGTAAAAGAATTAGAAAAACTTAAGGAGGAATTAAAGGCATTGTTAGCAAAAGGGTATATTCGTCCTAGTTCATCCCCTTGGGGAGCACCAGTTCTGTTTGTGGATAAGAAAGATGGGACTCAGAGATTGTGTGTGGATTATCGAGCTTTGAATGAAGTGACCATCAAGAACAAGTACCCGTTGCCAAGGATTGATGACCTCTTCGACCAGTTGAAAGGAGCATGTGTGTTCTCTAAGATCGATCTCCGATCCGGTTACCATCAGATGAGGATACGAGTGTCTGACATCCCCAAGACAGCTTTCACAACCCGATATGGTTTATATGAGTTCACTGTCATGTCCTTCGGTTTGACAAATGCACCGGCATACTTCATGTATTTGATGAACAGTGTGTTCATGGACTATCTTGATAAATTCGTGGTAGTGTTCATTGATGATATTCTGGTTTTCTCTAAGAATGAGGAAGAGCATGAAGAACATATGAGATTGGTGATGCAGAGACTTCGAGAGCATCAGTTGTATGCCAAGCTGAGCAAGTGTGAGTTCTGGTTGAAGGAAGTAGCATTCTTGGGACACGTACTGTCCAATGGTGGAGTGGCAGTTGATCCGAAGAAGGTTAGTGATGTGTTGAGTTGGAATCCGCCTAAGGATGTGAGTGAGATCAGAAGTTTCCTTGGAATGGCCGGATACTATCGACGGTTCATTGAAGGATTCTCCAAAATTGCTAAACCCCTGACGGCGTTACTAGAGAAAAACACCAAGTTTGTCTGGACCGAGGCATGTCAAGCCAGCTTCGAGGGTCTGAAGACGAGGCTGACAACAGCACCTGTGCTTGTGTTGCCAGATATTACCAAGAGCTTCTCTATCTACTGCGATGCATCTCGTCTAGGATTGGGATGTGTACTCACGCAAGAAGGCAGAGTAGTGGCCTATGCTTCGAGGCAGTTGAGGAAGCATGAGCAGAATTACCCGACCCATGATCTGGAATTAGCAGCTGTGGTGCATGCTTTGAAGATTTGGAGGCATTACTTGATTGGACATAAGTGTGATATTTACACTGACCACAAGAGTCTCAAGTATGTGTTCACACAGTCAGATCTGAATATGAGGCAACGTCGATGGCTAGAGTTGATCAAGGATTACGACCTGGAGATTCATTACCACCCAGGGAAGGCCAACCTGGTGGCAGATGCCCTTAGTAGAAGGAGCTACGTGAATAAGATCACGGGACACTGTTTACCGGAGGAACTCAGTTCAGAGTTTGAAAGGATGAGTCTGGGATTTGTGACCAGCATCACCGAGTTGGCAGTAGAACCGACCTTGGAACAGGAGATCAGAAAAGGACAGCTCTCAGATGAAAAGATCAAGGGGATTGTGGAACTTGTAGCGTTAGGAAAAGCCCCTGGTTTTCGAGTGGATGACCAAGGAACATTGTGGTACGAGAAGAGGATCTGTGTACCAGATATAGTACAGATCAGGGATGCAATTCTCAGGGAAGCCCACGAATCGGCTTATTCGATACACCCAGGTAGTACCAAGATGTACCAAGATATCAAAGAGAGATTTTGGTGGTACGGATTGAAGAGAGATGTGGCCACATATGTAGCTCTGTGTGACACGTGTCAAAGAGTCAAGGCTGAACATCAGAGGCCAGCAGGTTTGCTCCAACCTCTGAAGGTACCTGAATGGAAGTGGGAAGAAGTCAGTATGGATTTCATCACTGGCTTACCTCGCACTCAGAGGGGATTTGACTCAATTTGGGTAATCGTGGATCGTCTGACCAAGGTGGCACATTTTCTTCCAGTAAAGACCACCTACACAGGAGCCAGACTAGCAGAGTTGTATATGGAGAGGATTGTGTGTTTGCACGGGGTACCGAAAAGAATAGTGTCAGATCGAGGTACCCAATTCACATCACATTTTTGGCGACAATTGCATGAGTCTATGGACACTAAGCTACAGTTCAGTTCAGCTTACCATCCGCAGACAGATGGGCAGACAGAACGTAGGAATCAGATATTGGAGGATATGTTGAGGGCATGTGCTCTACAATATGGTGTCAGTTGGGACAAGAGTTTACCATACGCAGAGTTTTCATACAACAACAGTTATCAGAAGAGTTTGCAGATGGCGCCATTCGAGGCCCTGTATGGCAGAAAGTGTAGGACACCACTGTTCTGGAATCAGACTGGAGAAAGTCAGGTATTTGGACCTGAGGTACTAAGAGAGGCCGAACGGCAAGTGCAGATAATCAGACAGAATTTGGAAGTGGCACAATCCAGACAGAAGAGTTATGCAGATAACCGACGAAGGGACCTCAATTTCGAGGTGGGAGACTTCGTGTATCTCAAGGTGTCACCAATGAGAGGCGTGAAGAGGTTCAACATGAAGGGCAAGCTAGCACCTCGATATATTGGACCGTTCCAGGTACTTGGCCGGAAAGGAGAGGTGGCATATCAGTTAGAGCTACCAGAGAAGTTAGCCGGAGTACACGATGTGTTCCATGTATCTCAATTGAAAAAGTGCTTGCGAGTACCTGAGGAACAAATTCCGATTGATGAGCTGAATGTAGAGGAAGATCTTACCTATACTGAGCATCCTGTCAGAATTTTGGAAGAATCAGAGGGTGTCACCAGAAACAAGGTGATCAAGATGTGCAAGGTTCAGTGGAGTCGTCATTCAGAGGATGAAGCAACTTGGGAAAGGGAGGAAGACCTCAGAGCAGAGTATCCACAGTTATTCCCGTCCGCATCCGAATCTCGAGGACGAGATTCATCTTAAGGGGGGTAGGTTTGTAACACCCTAAAAATGCCCATTTTGAAATTTAGTAATTAAATCGCTCTTATTTAATTTATGCTCATATATATCTAGTGAAAACAATTATTTATGAGAAATAAAATCAAAGATAAGGCTAGAAACACTTTTGATGCATTCATGCTGGCTGCATTGAGTTTCGTTTGTTTGAAGTTCAAATCGGATTTTAAAAATCCAATTTCAAGTTTTGCTTTAGGGCTTGCCCTCTAAATTCCTTTTCTGGCGCTGGGCCGTTTCCCTTTCGAGACCGTCGTCTTCGACAAGGACTCTAGCTCGAGACCGACTCCGACGCTGCCGCCTTCGCCGAATCTTTCCCTGACGCGCACGCCAAGACTTGGACTCGAGATCGGACTTTGCTCTATTTATAGTCGCCTTTAGTCGCCGCCTTGATTCTCCTTTCAATTCATCCCAATCGTGCCGCAACCCTAGTTGTCGTTCTCGCCGAGAAGTTCCGCCTCACTCAAGACCGTTCTCGTCGGAAGAAGTTCCGCCTCGCTCGAGACCCACCCTCGATTTTCGCCGTCGGAGCTTCGCACTCGTCGGAAAGCACTCCAGGAGGTTCGCCTTGAAAACCCGAAGCTCTCCGTAGCGTTCTTGCTCCGATTCTTGCCGTGCTCTGCGCTAATTTTGGTCCGCTGTCAACCCAGTAGTTTCTCCGCCGCTTTGTTCGAGCGTCGCTAGCGTCAAGCCTCGAAGCCAGCGTACCCCTCGAAAAACCGTTTTGTTTTGAGCCATTAGATCTAGATCCAACGCCGCCACGTCAGTTCGAGGCCCTGCTCGAACCGGAGGGTGCCTTCGAAGCTGACTGTTTTGCAAAAGAAGCCTTCACGTTTTTGAGATCAACCCGCAGTCCAACTTAGTTCAAAAGTATTTACAAATAAGTCCTTTTTCTTTTGTTTTAACCCCTGCAAGTTTTTAAAGTTGCGCCCGAGACCCAGTTTGTAGCTTCTTTGTTTTAGCTCCGATTAGAGTAATTTTTGCGCTCTTGTGTTCGTAGCAAAGCGTAGATTAGTTTCGAAGCTTTCTTTCTTCTGTTCTTTATTGTTTGGTGTACTGTTTTAATAGATTAATATTGTTTGCATGTACTGGCTTGCTCGGTTGCTTGTGTGTTCCTTCGAGAGTCTAGTTGGTGAGCAGTACGCGTTCGAGTTCGAGGGGTACCAGGACCAGCAGTATCAGGAACAGCAGCAGCAGCAGCACTTTGTAGAAGGCAAGTACAGCACGGACAATCCTTGCTACCTAAACACCTTTACCCATTAATTACGGCATATGCATGTGTCTAATTTTGATCCTATTAAGGTTGTACCTAGTCTGTTTATCCTTTACCTTGATTACCTTGGGTTTATTTGCATTTGGGTAGAAATTTGCTAGGCGCAACTACTGTCACAATTATTTCACTATTAATCATGACTTAATGGTTCACTTCAACGTTAATGGTAAAATTTGCTTTTTAGCAACTTGGATCAGGGAGCTAGGGCGTATGCTTCGAGCCTGGCCCTAGTGTCTCTCCGTAAGGACTAGTTCTTAAAGCGGCAACCCAGGAGCCTGTCGCCACCGCCGCAACTATAATGGCTCTGGTCTTGGACAAGTAACTTGTACGGCTCTAATTCAACAGTGGTTACCGGTGGGCCACCGGCGTTATGGGAAGCATGGGTGAGAGTATGGTTTGATCCACCGAGGACGGAATAGCCGTTGGCTATGCCCTCGTGAGGCACAGTCCCGTGTTGGGAGCTTCCGTTTGGCAGAGGTTCGACACGTTGCGCTATTTTATTCTGCTATTGCTGTTATTTTTCTTCCGCGCTTGGACGCCATTGACCCTCCTATTCGGAGCGCCCTGGGAGTCAGTCAATCTCGGTGCCTTGGGTCATGCTGCCTAGGTTGTACCATAACGGCTGCTGTTTTGTTAAAGTGTCTTGTGAAAAGCCTCGTAGCGTCCCTATGCGGTCACACCTCGGAAGTGTGATTTGTGAGGTCTGATCCACCTCCGCGTGGTTGGGTGCAAAGTTCTTTGAACTTTTACGCGACTGGTGGGTAAAGGGCGAAACCTCTGCAGAGTGTAAATCTATCTTGATAGCCTTGCTCAGGGTCAAAGAGCGGCCTGGATCCTTTTTGATTAGAAGATGCATTTATTTATTTACTACTGTTTAATATCAACTTCTACTTTATTAATTGGGGAAATTCAACCGGGATTCACATAATTGTTGTATCTTCGAGATACCCTCGAATACCTTCGAGACTCCCTCGAATACCCTCGAGAGACCCTCGAATCAAACTAAAATCAGCCAACTAAAAATGCTAATGCAGTTCAGCTGAGTCAAGCCTTACTTTTTAGCCTTCATAATCTGTGTTGTATTTGCTAAGTAACTCTGTTACTTACACTTGCTGTTGTTATTATTTTTGGGCAAAATCCCGGATGGGTATCAGAAGGATTAGAAGGAGCTGTTGTTGTCGAGTTTCCTGAAGATCTGCCTTTCTACTAAGCTGTGCTCAACCAGTCAGTGTCCCTGTGGAGTTGTGGACTTCGGCCTCGTTTCGTTTGGATTAGAGAGAGTCCTGTTTAAAGTCTTCCGCTGTAAATTTTCATTAAGTTTGAGTCAAACTCTGATGTAAAACCTTTTATAATATTCGAGCATTGTGTTCTATTATCATATTTGTTTGCTATATGTGTAATGACTTCCTGGGAACACATATGGCCGCATCTCGGGTTTTTGTGTATATCCGGGTGTGACATGTAGTGGGGGCGGTTCAGCCGAATTGGTGGATTCGGCCGAACTGGGCTGGAAGCCGAGGCCTGCCCCCTGCACCGCCTTTGCTTCCTGGGCTTCGTGGATGACTTGCTCAAGGTGGTCTTCGTGTTGGTTTGGCCCAGGAGTGACATGTCGGTCGCCCACGTGTCGTGTGTTGTCATCGCTTGGTCATTGTTGACGTGGACGACTCCCGGTTGTCGTGTACGGCTAAGGGGGGTAATCGGCCGAATGGAGTCGTTCGGCCGAATTGGTGAATTCCGACCCCTATAGCACGTATTTCTCGTTGTTGTACCTTCACAAGTGTAACTCACCAAAACTCGTGGAACTCTGTTAGAAATAAACCTAAGTACATCGAATGTCACATATATCCTCTTGTATTCCCGAGTATTGTTGGTCGAAAACGTGCCGTAACGACCGCCAACACCCGCGTCGATGGCGAGCGGGGCGACCCTCGACGCGCCGGTGCCTTTGATGGCACAGACGCGCCGTCGCGCTTGCCCCCGCGACATCATCGACGACCCGATCTAGCTCGAGGGGTGCGCGGCCCCTGAGCAGATCAAAGAAACGGAAGCTGGCAGGACTCACTCGGTAAGATACGTCCTGCTCTTGTGCATTGTTTCCCTTTGCTTGAGTTTGATTGAATGTTCCTATCAGCCAAACCGCGACGCCCTCCTTCCCCTCACTTGTGCCTGCCAAGGCACTCAAGTCAGGGGCGGGTGCCACGCCGCATGCGGCGGCGTAGTTGTCGACCAGGGTGCCTCGGTCAGCTGAGGCGGTCGTCACCCGATACCAGGCGGCGCTGGCGCAAGGGGCGGAGCGCGCGAGGCGAGGGCTCTGCGTGGGAGATGCTGCAGGCGTCGGGGCCACGAGCCACACTCAGGAGGCGGCTCCCGCCACTGTCGGGGAGAAGAAGAAGTGCCCATGCCCGTGAGCGACACCGCAGTCTAGGCGAGCCCTGATTGCGCTGGGGACGCGGCCCAGACAGCTGATGGCGGGGCCGACGATCACGAAGATGTGGTGGAGGTGCCGGAGGTCGAGGCTCTGGTCGTTGTCATCCCAAACCTTCCCACGGTGGTAGCCCCGTCCGCGGAGGTGGCAGCGCTGGAGCTCGAGGCCGTG
Source organism: Echinochloa phyllopogon (assembly GCA_033239725.1). Classification (NCBI taxonomy): domain Eukaryota; kingdom Viridiplantae; phylum Streptophyta; class Magnoliopsida; order Poales; family Poaceae; genus Echinochloa; species Echinochloa phyllopogon. The sequence continues at coordinate 28,097,798 of BTCW01000014.1, read as the reverse complement.
GGCGCGGCTCGCCTGGACCGCTCCGTGGGTGCGGCCCTACCCCTCGAGGACGGGGGTGGTGGCCAGTCTGCACCGTCGGCGTCGGTAGCCACTGCCGAGGAGGATACTGAAGTCGCGCCCATCCTTGATCCGGCCGGGGTCGAGGGTGATGAAGGTGCCATGGTGGCAGCGCCGACCCCAGCCGGGACATCTGCGCGTGGCGACGCCTGGGAGGATCTGGAGCTCCACCTGCCCGGGCTCCCCTCGATGCTACTAGACGACACGAAGGCAGAGTGGGAGCTATGGGAAGAGTACCGGTAGGCTGGCTTTGCCCTGCAGAGCACCCTCGATACCGCCCTCGAGCTCCACATGTCCGGGGGACTCACCATCCACCGAGTAAGTCAACTTGCTCCTAAGCTTTTTGATTCCATTTGCACGTTTGTGCGCACATCTCATTGTGTGTATTTTTACTGGCAGCAAATAAGAGAAATGGCGGGGCAGAAGATCTCCTACATAGCCAAACTGCACACCAACCTGCGTCGGGTCATGGAGGGAAACGACGACCTGTGCTCAGAGGTCGATAGACTCCATGGCGGGATCAATGAATTGTGGACCGAGGGTCATTAGTGCGGGGAGGTCTTGATGCGTGTAGAGGAGGAGCGCGACGCCCAAAGGGCCTTGGCGGAGCGGAGGGCCCAGGAGGCCTCGAGGCTAGGCGCCGCTCTCGAGGAGAAGACCAAAGCGCTGATAGCAATGGAGGCCCACCTCCAACAGGAGTGTGTAGCGCTCAACGAGGTGAGGTCCCTGCTCCAACAGAGAGAGGCGATAGTCGCGGCGGCAAACACCCAACTCGAGTCCGGGGAAATAGCGATCGCGCTGCTCACCGAGGCTCTAGTCGAGGGGGCATTGCTATTGAGACGCTATAGGTCTCTGCCGAGGAGAGGGGGCCTTGATGTCCGTGCTACTGCTGAGACGAGTGCAACGCAGGTGATGCTGGCGACAGAGCGGGAGCGAACCGAAGGTAAATCGCTACCATCTATATTTTTGTCTGATTTGGGTTCGTCGAGACTTATCTCGTTGTTTTTTCGTGTTTCATGGTTACGGAAGATCGTGGCGAACACGTCGGCGTCGGCAGAGACCCTCCAGGTCCCGTACTCGAAGGCCCAGGAGGACCTTGAGGACCTAGAGGGCGCTGCTATCGCCACATGCAGTGAGCTCGTGGGGGAGGAGATCCCATCGGGCAGCTCGGTGACCAGCCGCCTAATGTAACAACCCTAAAAATTCCCTTAGGATTGGTTGAATGCAAAAATGTGAATTTAAAAATTTTTGGTGAATTTTGTGCAAGACAACAAACATATAAGAGTGTCTTCTAATTGCTCCCTAAATTCCTAGGCAAATTAAATTCAAATTAAAAATAATTTGAAGTGCTAAGGACCAAATAGATGTGATTTGGAGTTAATTTGGTTTTATTGGATTTTTGTTTGTGTTTGAATTCAAATTATAGATTTGAATTCAAACAAATACTAACTAAACTAATTCAAACCTAAACCAAACCCTGTTGGGCCGAAACACCTAACCCAAGTCCACCTAACCCCCCTCAATCTTTTCCCGAAGCCAACCAGCCACTTCGATCCATCCAGCAACCGGCCCAGCTTCGGCCCAATCTCGCCACGCGCCCCTCTCCCTCTACCTCTATCACCGACAGGTGGTCCCCGCCACCACTGTTCTTCTTCCCCCACTCTTTCTTCTCTCTGCCCGGCGAAAAGCAGAGCCGGCGCGGCCAATCCCAGCGCCGAGCTTGTGTGGCCCGTCGCGATTGCGACGCGTGGCCCGAGCGGGCTCGCCAAGCCATCTCGCCGTCCGTGCCCTAAAACCTAGCCACCATCGCTCTATAAAGCCGCCGCCCAACCTTCTTCTTCCCCAAGCCGCCGCCGCCCCTTTGGGGTTTCTTCTCAGCCCGGAATCGAGAGTGTGAGGGAGGGTGAAGGATCAGGAAGGGTCGGGGAAGGAAGGATTGGAGCGGGAGCGAGCCGAGGTGGAGTCGATCCCCTTCCCCGCGTCGACGCCGAAGACCGGAGCGCCGCCGCCCGCGGAGCCGCCGACACCGAGCCGAACCAAGGACGAGAAGAGGAGCACGAGCACCGGAGGAACACCACAAGCGCTACCCCGAGCTGCTGCGTACGCCTACTTGCCCTAGGTGAGCCACCCACGAAAGCCCCCCCCCTTTTTCTCTCCTGTCTTCGGCCGAGCGCCGCCACACCGCCGTTGCTACCCCCTCTCGGACCCGGACTTCGAGCCGTGGCCATCCTCTCGTGCAGGACCCCGTCGCGCCGCTGTCGCACAAGCAAACCGCCGTCGACCGGACCGCAGCCAAGGCTGCCGTGGCCGAGCTCTGCTCGCCGCGCGCGCACGCCGAGGCCGTGTCGCGGCCACGGGCAGCCGTGTGCCCGCGCACGCACACCCAACCAGGGCCGCGACGTCGCGTTCCAGCACACGCTGGTGTCACGCGTGCACGAGCCCTACCAGTCGAGCCGACTCCGAGCCACCAACCACCCGTGCGTCGCCGGCCGCCGTGGCGCCATAGCCGCGCCGCCGCCGCTCGCGTCGGGAAGCCCAAGCCGCAGCCAAGCCCCCACCTTTTTCTTGCCGTTTGTGCTCGCGAGCACCAAGCCGAGCCGTAGCACCACTTCTAGAGCCTCGCCGACCTTTCCCCGGCGATCGCCGCCATCGACCGAAGCCGCTGGCCGCGCGCCAGTGCGCGTCGCGCGCGTCGCGTCGCGCCGTGGCCAGGCCACACCCTGGACCACACCAACACCACGCACAGCACGGCACAAAAGATCCCGAGTCGGCCACAATCTGATCCCGTGCACCCGGCTCACGTGAACCGTTCTCACGGTGCACCGTGGACTTGGTCCACAGCGCCGAGCCGAGCAGCCTACCCTTCTTGGGCTTAAAGTTAAACTTTAAGTCCAGTTTACCCCCCTGAACTTTCTGGGCCCATCCACCTTTCGGCCCAGTTTCAGCCCAGCGTTTTCTTTTTATCTTTTCCTTTTAACTGTGCTGACGCATGGGGCCCACATGTCATACACTGTGTGTCACTGACCGCTGGGGCCCACTGACCAGAGCTGACCGTTGACCCGTTGACCGTTGACCGTTGACCCGTTGACCGTTGACCAGTCAACGCTGACGTCAGCAGGGCCCACTGCTGACGTCATCCTAGGCGGACACCACTGCTGACGTCAGCATGACGTCATGCTGACGTCAGCAGGCTAATTTTTGTCTGTTTTCTTTTTTGGAAATTATTTAATATTTTCAGAAAATGATTTAAACTTGTAAAATTCATAATAAATCAACCGTAGCTCAGAAAAATATGAAACCAGTTTCTATATTTTTCTAAAATCATGACCTACGCGTTGGGACTTCTATTATCGCTGTCTTGGTGTTTCTTTGCTAGTAGTTGCGTCTTATTTTATTTTCCGCGACCCTAGGAGTTCCGGAGAGCCAGGAGGAGCTAGACCACTGCGACAACTGCTTTGACGAAGACGAAGACTTTTGCCCAGGTTCACGCCCGACTGATTTCTGAAATACCTATTAGACATGCAACTAGTATGCTAGCGCTTTACTTTACTCGCATGGTAAACTTGCACTGCCTTTGTTAATATCCTGTTACCTTGCTACCTACTACTCACTTTATGAAATATGCTATGCTATGCATGTGTTGGGATGGTTGTGATTTGATCCTCTTGGCATGAGTTGTGGGTGGTATGGGAGATGTAGTGCAGCTAGGCGGTGTAAGCGAGTAATAACAACTCGATCGTTTGATCGGGGTGCTTGGGGACTGCACTCGGGCAGTCCCTACGGAGTACCTGTTGCGGGTACATGGTTTTGGATACTTGGTTACTTGAGGAGTTTGGGCGGCTATACCTGTTACGGGTGCCGATTGCGGACCGTTGCGGCAGATCGCTTATGACGCTGATACTCGCTTTACCGACAATTAAGGACCGAGTCGAGTTCCACCTTTGGACGTGGGAATACCGTGCTCACCATCTACCCAGTATGGGGAGGGTTCCAGCAAGCCTACTCTAGTGCGGCGCCGAGACTGTAGGAGATTCGAGCTTGATATGTGTACGGGGGACTCGTTGCGGCGTACTCTCCCTGATTTACCACGGCCCCCGACTGGCCCCGGTGGGAAGGTTTCACATCCCTGGGGCAGATGTTAGATCAGATGTTTCCCGAGCCCAGGAGACAGGATTGGCGCCGTTACTGTTTAGGGTCTTTATTGTGGGCTATGTCTCAGGTTGGTTGCGGACTAGCCTTGCAGCCCGGATGGATTCCTGGAGTGCCACCTCTGCAGAGTGTAAACTATACGTATAGCCGTGTCCACGTTTACGAACGACCCGCTTCTGATAAGTTCCGACTAGCATGGGAATCTGCTTTCTTACCTCATCCTTGATTTGTGCTATGAGAGATTGGTCCAGCGTTGCTGATGAGACAAGGTGGGGAGGGAGCTCACCGAGTTGACTAGAGAGCGAAAGGAGTTGGAGGAAGATGTTTGCGGGAACCTGCTGTGGCAGGACGAGCCCGATGGGAATGTGAGGCTGATGGGTGGATCTGGGGAGTGGATGTGCGTGTGAGGGAAGGAGTTGGTGATGAGATGAATTTGAGTTATTGCTGCTTCACGCATAAGAAAACCCTGGCTCAAACCTTGATTATTTCTATACCTTAGAATAGGCCACTTTAAAGCTTGCTTCATATTATGGTCGGTGACGTGAACCTGTCCCATTTCCTTGGGGATAGACTTTGGGTTCTCAGGTGAAGACCCCGACCACGAGTTCAACCAGGACGGGTGGTACGATTGAAGGGTGCACGCTATGCTCAAGGATGCTTGCGAGGAGTGGACCCAGAAGATTTAGCTACCGCTTCGTAGCTGTTTCTTATTGTCGATTTAGCCCAGAGGGCTTGTACCAGACCGCTATGTTTTATATATGTCATGTATTGGATCTTTTATCGTTGTATGGAAGTGATATTCGACTGAGATGGGTTCTGTACGAGATAGCTGCTATTCCTGGGACTATCTCGAGGGTACAAGGAGTCGGATTCTCGTCGTTGAGAATTCGGTTCGTTTCACCTAAGGTCCTTGGTGCGACTGCGTCACCAGGCGCCTGAAGGGTGCCCTTCGACTCGGCGTCATATCAACACACTTCGTCGTGGAGCTCGAGGCACTGGTTGTGGGTTACATCGTCGCAGAATACCTCGATGATGATGCCGCAGTTACAGTCGTCGATGCTGCCACCGAGGGTACCGCCGCGATGCTTGCCGAGCTGTTTGAGGGCGACCTCTTCCCCGATGCGGATGAAGGAGAAGACGCTGCAGCTGCAGGTTCTCGAGACGGGGAAGACGCGCCCTGAAGCATTTAGAGAGTAGACAATTCATTGCTTAGGGTTCAATTCGAAGCCTCAACACCAGGTCTCCCTTGTTGAGGTCTCAACGTCGGACCCTTTGCGCTTGATATCGTCGGAGGAACTGCTGGTACCGTGCTGAGTGCAAGAGCGCCACGTCTCGGGCTTCGTCCACGCAGTTGTTGGCGGTCGTTACAGCCCAAATCCGACCACCAATACTCGGGAATAAACGAGGTTTTATGCAACATTCCATGTACTTAGGTTTTATTTCTAATAAAGTTCCACTAGTTTTGGTGAGTGACACCTGTGCAGGTACAACTACGACAAATACGCGCTGTTGGGGCCGAAAATGACCGAATCGGCCGAACGACTCCGTTTAGCCGGTTGCCCCCCTTAGCCGTGCACGTCACCGAGAGTCGTCCAACGAATATCAAGCGAACATGACAAATGACATGAGGACGGCAGCCATCTCTTCCCAGGCCACGACCACATCACCTCTGGGCCATAAACACACGAAGCCAATCACCAGGAGGCAGCCCAGAAGGCCCATAGAGCAGAGGCGGTGCTGGGGAGGCCGGCCACGGGCCAGGCCCAGTTCGGCCGAACTGGGGCCTTCGGCCAAACCGCCCCCAGCACCAGAACCGACTCCAGGGGCGAAATCCTGGCCCTTGGTGGCCAGGTCGGTGGATCCTATGTTCGGCCGAACCCCCTGGTTCGGCCGAACCGCCTCTCCTCGCCCGAATCAAGGGGGGATATTCCCTGGATGCCTTAGCGGTTACTCAGCCCCAAACTGACCTGTGCAACTATAAATAGAGGGTCACTTTAACTTGTAAACACACACCAAGCCAAGGAGCTCATTTCCACTTTCATTCTAGTAGAGTTAGGATAGTTTAGTTGGGAGTTAGAGTTGAGTCGAGCTTTGCCTCGGAGGTTCCGGAGTCATCTTCAGAAGCTCTGGTAATAGCTCTTGTATCTTTTACTTTTCCTTTTGTAAGACATTGAGTATCAATATAGTTATCTTTATCAATTTGCCTTTGTCATTTATATCTTGCTTCTACTTTATTGTAGTGGAAAATATATCTTGTTTAGACTATAGTCAGTTATAGTTCTAGTGCTTGTAGTCTTGTTTAAGTCTTTGTCTTGGCTGGTTCTTCGATCTTGCTTGGTACTGGAGGTGAACTGTCACCAAGAGTATTGACAAGGTTGCTTGCTCTTGCTAGCAGAGTAAGTAGTCGTTGCCTAGTGTAGGAGTGGTTCCTAGACTAGTCAGTGGCCTTAGTTTATTCCCGTCGCAACGGAGGTGGTAGCCGGGAGGTGGTGACAGCCCTTTCGGTCTTCGTAGCCCATCACGTTTGTTCCGGTCCGTAGGATTCCCCAGTTGGGAAATAGTGGCACCCCTTCTCATCACTTTCTGTGTGTTCACCGGTTCCCTTGTCCCGAAGCTAAGACATTAGAGTTATCCCAGATTTCCTAGTGCTGGTTCTGTAGCCGCTGTATCTCTAAACTAGAGTGACATAGGTAGATAAAGAATCCAGGAGTCCTCTATCTCTTCTCGTTGTCCTCCCAACTATCTATCTCTTCTCTCCCTTACCTGAGTATCCCTTGAGCTGTGTGTCCAGTATATCCACTCCTATCCAATACCGTTATCCCCTGTCGTGTCTAGTCGTGTACCCTTCTCTGATAGTCTCGAATATCTGTTCACTAGTAATCTTGCCAAAGCTTCCCTGCGGAAATATAAATTACGATACCTCGGGATACTCCCAGGTGAAGTGCTACAACGGTGATTCTGTGCGCTTGCAGAATATTTCTATATTTTACTAAGCCATAAGGAAAACCACTGAAACACTCCTTACCCCAGTACCAGGATTCTCAATTCTGATATTGGATCGTAAGAAGTGCCAACAAGCATTTCTGGCGCCGTTGCCGGGGAAGTCTTTGGCTAGATTACTTTTGAACTTTTATCTTGAGCTATCTTAGTTGAGTACCGCTACTCAAGCGGGTTTATCCTTGCTCTGTTCGTTGGTCTTTGTGGAACAGAGCAGTGCATGACTAGTTTCCAACTACCGTCAAACTTCCAAGAACATCCGGAGTCACTTCTGAGGAAAGTACGACCCCGTGTTGTACCTCCTCAGAAGCAACTCCTTCCGACGAACCCAGTCCTTCCCGTCGTTGACCAGGCTACATCGAGGATGGCAACCAAGACGATCCGTGAGTTCTCCGCTCCATCAAGCGAGAACGTACGTGTTGGACAAGCTCCGCCAGTCAGAGATGGTAACTTCGAGCTGAAGCCAGCCCTCATCAACATGGTACAGGCTAGCCCATTCTGCGGCAAGCCACACGAAGATGCCAATGCTCATCTCCAGCATTTCTTGGAGATTTGCAACACCTTCACCATCCGCGGAGTAAGTATCGATGCCATTCGCCTTCGTTTATTTCCATTCTCATTATTAGGCAAGGCGAAACAATGGTTTTATGCTAACCGCGAAGCAATAGATACCTGGGATAAATGCACTAGCGCTTTCTTGCTAAAATTCTTTCCGGTTGGGAAAATCAACGCCCTCCGGAAAAAAAAGCTAGTTTCCAGCAGTTAAAAGATGAAACAGTCCCGGAGGCATGGGATCGCCTCCAGGACTATATTTCTGCTTGTCCTCACCATGGTATGCAGAGTTGGTTCATAATCCAAACTTTCTATCATGGGCTGAGAAATTCTGCCCGTGAGTACCTGGATGCTGCTGCTGGAGGCTCGTTCTTCTCTCTTGAGGAGAGTCGTGCGAAGGCCCTCATAGAGAAGATGGTCGAGAACCAAGGTTGGTCCGACGACCGGACTCAACCAAAGACCCGAGAAGATCACCAAGTTGAAGCTCTGGACATGCTCGCTGCCAAGATGGACCTCCTGATGAAGAAACTGGAGGCCCCTGCTCAAGAAACGGTGCAAGCCATGGACGCTCGCATGACCTGCGAAGTCTGTGGCAACACTGGCCATGCGGGGAATGACTGCCCCGAAACGCGAGAAGATGCCCACTACGTCAACAACTCCAACAACAACGGGTACCGACCGAACAACTACGGCAACCAAGGCTGGAATCCGCGCCCAAACCTCCCTTTTGAGAGGCCTCAACAAGGTAACAATTTCAATTCCAGCAATTTCAATAATCAGCCGTCTCTTAGAGATCTTGTGTTTGGCCAGATGAAAATAACTGAAAACATCAATAAAAGGCTTGCTGCTAATGATAAAACTCTGGAAAGCATAGACTCTAGGATGGAATCATATTTTTCTGCTATGAAAAATCAACTGAGCTTTAATAAAATGATAGAAACTCAAGTCGCTCAGTTAGCTGCTGCTGTTCCTGTCACTGAATCGGGGAAGATTCTGGGGCAACCCGAACCTTCCATCGAGACAGTGAAAGCCGTCACTACAAGGCATGGTAAGATGCCTCGTAGTGTCTTCCGAACTAACCACGCAGGGAAGGTCGCACGCATCCAAGTGCTGACACCAAGATGGACCTACCTGCCGAGAGCTGCAAAAAGGGCGATCATCAAGACCTCTCCGGATAGGAAGGAAGATCCCGGAGTGCCCATCATTCAGTGCACGATCTAGAATCGTCGCATCGATGATGCACTTTGTGATGTGGGGGCAAGAGTCAACATCATGTCTAAGGTATTATTTAAGAAATTACGCTACCCTACTTTGTCACCTACTACTGCCCAGGTACAGCTTGCGGACTCAACCATCCGCTACCCCGAGGGGGTGATCGAGAATGTACCGATCCGGATCTGGGGACGATATGTCCCTATGGACTTTGTTGTCCTCGACATGGGGAACGAGCATTCGTTTCCCCTTGTGTTGGGCCGACCATTCTTGAACACCACCCGGGCTAGGATCGATATGGAGGCGAGAGAAATCTCATTCCGTATCGACGGAAGGTTGACTTACTTCAAGTTTCAACCCCGGGAAGAGAAGAAGACAGAGCCACTCACACCGGAGCAGAGAAGCACCGAGTGTTTCCTTAAGGCTCTCATTAATGGAGAGCTGGAAATACTCGGTGGTGAGCAGCTCAAGTGGAACGAGCCGACAAAACCGACAAGTGCAGAAGAAATGGATTTCCTCGTAAAGAAATACGAGGAAGAACAAGCCCTCTGGAATTCTCCAGAGACGTCGATCCCACCGCCACCGACACTGAAGAAGAAGAACAAGAAAATGTGGTGGAAGAAGGTTGCATCGTCCGAGTCATCCACTCCGGGACCGGACGATGACAAGAGCAACTGAAGACAGGAGAAGTCCCGCTCGCGGACTTAAAAGCTGAGCTCTCACCGCGAGGAAAACCGGTATGTATCCCATATTTCCCTTCCAATTTTCAAATTCTCAATTGCATTTGCATGTTTCCCTTTCCAAAATAAATGAACCACTTGAGTAATTAATTTGAGAGAGAGTAGAAAATTTTGCAAGCTTGGTTAGAAATAATTGGACACATGCTGAAATTTTACCTAGGGTGGATGTAATTGATAACTTTTATCATTTTCATCCCTTCTAGAACATCTCCAATTATTTACCATCACCACCAACCAGCACCAAACATGTCTACCCCACTAAAATTGGCTGCACACTCACCAATTATCACAAACATGGCAGCATGGGGGTGACTCCACTAAAATCCACTTTGGTCATGTCAATTTTGCATCTCACCTACCACTAACTCCACTCACATGACTTAAAAATTTTGTGGCCACACATTTTGGCGTGGAATCAAAGCAAAGGAGGGGGCTGCACTCACATGGAGTGGCCAGGCCACACCTGCCCGGTTCGGCCGAACCAGGCCATTCGGCCGAACCAGGGGCCTGCCCCCCTCGGCCTATAAATGCTGGTGCAAGCTTGTGAGCTCCTCACACACTCATTCACTCAAAAAAAATTCTGCTAGGAGCTCTCTCCGTCTCTCTCAAGTTCTTTGCTCTAGTGCTTGCTCAAGTTCTTCCCAAGTTCTTGCTCAAGTTTTGGTTTACTTGCATCACTAGAAAATCCCAAAAAAAATATTTTGCTTTTGTTGTGATCTTTGTGCTGAATTTCTGGACGATTTTGTGGTGGTCACCGACACCCACAAGAACGACTAACTTTTTGTGGTGGTTTTCATCCCCGCAAGAACGACTAACTATCTTGAACGACTGACTTGATTTTCCTGTGCTAACCATATATATTCAGTCCTTCCGGTAGTTGTTGTTGCACTAACCTTTTGCAGGAATCATGTCGAAGTTCTTCACGTCGCTCCGTTGTTCCGCCCGACTAGGCCGACGATCGGACGATGCTGGGAGCTCCCCAGCTCCGTCCCGAGGCTCGAGCCGGATGGACACGGATGAGCACGGAGCAGCCGGCTCGGGATGGGGCCATGCCACGCCCCCGGCCAGGCGGCTCCTGAGCGAGAGTGACATCAACCTTAGAACAGAAAGGGAGCGGAACACCCTCAACGAGCTTCAGCTGAAGGAGTTCGAGCACACCCGTGTGTTTGAGCAAGACTTGCTCAGGGACACGGGGATGGACGTAGAGTTCACAGAAATCTTCCAGGCCATTGACTGGGAGGATTTCTGGCACAACAACGAAGAAGGTTTGTACCTGCTCACCCTTGAATTCCTCTCGACTTTGGTTTCTGAAACTGGGGGGGATTCATTTTCGGTTCTTCAACCAAGAGTTCTTCTGCTCTTGGAGGGATTTTAGTTCGGGTCTCGGATTTTCAAGCCGTTGTTCCTTAGACCCGAACAAAGCGCTTAAAAGATTTGACCGGGTGGAATTTTGGAAAAAGATTTCGGGGAATACCAACTGTCATGCGCCATGCACGAACAGCATACATAACCCCACTTTGCGTTTCATGCATCGTTGGGTGTCTATGACGGTATTCCCCCGGGCAGATTTGCGCCCTGTCAACACCATCGAGTTGCGGGTTCTTTTTGCCATGGTCAAGCAGATTCCCTATTCACCTGTGAAAGACATGGTTGGTCACTGGCTGTCTCATATTTCTCGTGCGGGTAGCATGGCGATGACTTCTCTAGTCACTCGCCTTGCTAACCACCTGGGCGTCCTTCAAGGCGCCCGGCTCACGTACATCGAGACAACGCGTTCCGTCGTGGATGCCGAGCACTTCGTGCAAGCCCACATGATACGGCGGACGCCTGACGCAACGCTGTCAATGATTTACCGTGGATATACAACTGAAGTGCCCTTGCCCTGTGCAGCACTAAGGTTGTATACCACGTCGAAACTAACTCTCCAGTTGAGGACCGAGTCGGACGACTCTCCACCTTGGAGAGAGCCCGCTCGGCATAGCGTTGCAGGTGACGGACCCGTCACGAGGGGACGAGCCAGGCATGATGCTGGGCTCGCCACCTCATAGGAGCCGGAAGATGCACCACAAATGCCGCACCAACACACTTTCGCTTTTGAGGCCACCTACGACATGTACACCGGCGCTGGGACGTCCGGAGTAGGAGGCTCCGGGCAGCATCAGGAGCCGAACTATTTCACCTCAGGACGTTGGGACCACGGCTAGGACACGGACTCTGAGTGGTCTGGGAGCCGGTATGGAGGGGGATACGACAGTGCCTCCCAGCCATACTACCCCGGATACTCACAGTCCGCACGCTTCGACTACGGCCGAGAGTTGTCCTACATCTCCGACCGAGTCAAGCTCATCGACAACCGTACCCGAGAGATTCAAGACACGCTAGCCCACCATTCTTAGTACCATCAAGAGAATAGCGGGATGGTGGCGTCTATCCAGCACGACGTCCACGAACAAGCGGAACAGCTGAGCCAGTACCTCTCAAGGCTCAACCCCTACCAGTGAAGAGTCCAAGCTTGGGGGAGGACCCCCACCAGGTATGTCCCGATTTATCCAGCACTTTGATCATTTAATTTCCCTTCATGTTAGTTTGCATTTAAAAAAAATGAAAATACCAAAAATATTTCCCTTAAACAATATTTCCCTTGAATAAAATAACTCCCAACTATGCATGGAATGAATCGTATGCCTCTCACCTTGGAAATGATGAATAGTTGCTCTGTCATTAATTTTGCAAGTACTTTGTTTCAACAAGTTGCTAGATTGTGCTCGAGTTATTTGGCATGAGTAAAAATGATCCTGAAAACCTTATGGGAGCACATGCTTTATTCCAAGTCTAAGTTGTTGTGAGGATTGATATAGTGAGAATTTGGTTAAATTCTATTCTGCTTTTAGTACGGGGAAAATCTCGGAAATTTATGCTTTCAAAATAAAACAAGTTCCTCATTGGTCAAAATACCTACCAGAGCCATATGATAAGCTTAGTTGAAAATTTCTACTCATATGCTGCTTGTTATCTTAGTGAGCTTTGTCAAATTGTTGTGACCTTTGAGTGAAGCTTTCATATTCTTAAAGATCAAGACCCACGTACACACACCACCTCTCACTTGCAATTCCTACACTGGGAGTTAGCAAATATTTTCCATCATCCATCCACAAAAATAAATGCTCTATGTTCTATGATTTCCCTCTACAAATATTCTTGATAGAGACATGGGCTATGCAAAAAGAAAAGCATGCCACAGAAGCATGGCAAAAATAAGAGAAAAAGAAAAGCATGCCAAAGAGCATGGCAAAGAGAAGGAGAAAAAGAAAAGCATGCCAAGTGGCATGGCAAAAATATAAGAATAAAAGATAGCCCATGTTCTCGAAAATAAATCAAGGAGAGGGAAATTCATCCAAGGAGTTCCACCATATTCCACTCCACCATTCCACCATATTCCATTCCACCACTCCACCATATTCCACTCCATTCATATCCACACACTTGCACGTCTCGATCTTAAGATGTGATTTGTCTCCTCAGAGATTCGGTCTTTGACTTAGCAAAATATAAGATGCATGCATGCCTTCATCCTTTGTCCCTGAGCCACACAAAAAGCCATATTAGATGTTAGGATGAAAAAGAAGGCACAAGCCTTTGGTGAGGATTCAAATACACTTGAGTGATTGAGTGTGCCAATGAGGAACAATTTGTAGTTTTCAAAACTTGTGAAGAATTCCGAGATGGGATCCTGAACAGAGTATAGTGGAATGAAACTGAGTTTAAACTGTTCGTCCTTTCAACCGCCCAAGATAAGGAGATTGCTATAAGCCCCATAGGTAAAAAGGTGATTTGAAACTTTGCCTATGATTCAAGTATTTTTGAAGACTAGTTGTTTATAAAGTTACCTGCAAAAGAAATGACATTGTAGCAACTCCTGATCCACCGAGCCTAAGTTTATATCTTTGCTCGAGGACGAGCAAAGAGCTAAGCTTGGGGGAGCTTGTTGGCGGTCGTTACAGCCCAAATCCGACCACCAATACTCGGGAATAAACGAGGTTTTATGCAACATTCCATGTACTTAGGTTTTATTTCTAATAAAGTTCCACTAGTTTTGGTGAGTGACACCTGTGTAGGTACAACTACGACAAATACGCGCTATTGGGGCCGAAAATGACCGAATCGGCCGAACGACTCCGTTCAGCCGGTTGCCCCCCTTAGTCGTGCACGTCACCGGGAGTCATCCAACGAATATCAAGCGAACATGACAAATGACATGAGGATGGCAGCCATCTCTTCCCAGGCCATGACCACATCACCTTTGGGCCATAAACACACGAAGCCAACCACCAGGAGGCAGCCCAGAAGGCCCACAGAGCAGAGGCGGTGATGGGGAGGCCGGCCACGGGCCAGGCCCAGTTCGGCCGAACTGGGGCCTTCGGCCGAACCGCCCCCAGCACCAGAACCGACTCCAGGGGCGAAATCCTGGCCCTTGGTGGCCAGGTCGGTGGATCCTACGTTCGGCCGAACCCCCTGGTTCGGCCGAACCACCTCTCCTCGCCCGAATCAAGGGGGGATATTCCCTGGATGCCTTGGCGGTTACTCAGCCCCAAACCGACCTGTGCAACTATAAATAGAGGGTCACTTTCACTTGTAAACACACACCAAGCCAAGGAGCTCATTTCCACTTTCATTCTAGTAGAGTTAGGATAGTTTAGTTGGGAGTTAGAGTTGAGTCGAGCTTTGCCTCGGAGGTTCCGGAGTCGTCTTCAGAAGCTCTTGTAATAGCTCTTGTATCTTTTACTTTTCCTTTTGTAAGACATTGAGTATCAATATAGTTATCTTTATCAATTTGCCTTTGTCATTTATATCTTGCTTCTACTTTATTCTAGTAGCAAATATATCTTGTTTAGACTATAGTCAGTTATAGTTCTAGTGGTTGTAGTCTTGTCTAAGACTTTGTCTTGGCTGGTTCTTCGATCTTGCTTGGTACTGGAGGTGAACTATCACCAAGAGTATTGACAAGGTTGCTTGCTCTTGCTAGCAGAGTAAGTAGTCGTTGCCTAGTGTAGGAGTGGTTTCTAGACTAGTCAGTGGCCTTAGTTTATTCCCGTCGCAACTGAGGTGGTAGCCGGGAGGTGGTGACAGCCCTTTCGGTCTTCGTAGCCCATCACGTTAGTTCCGGTCCGTAGGATTCCCCAATTGGGAAATAGTGGCACCCCTTCTCATCCCTTTCTGTGTGTTCACCGGTTCCCTTGTCCCGAAGCTAAGACATTAGAGTTATGCCAGATTTCCTAGTGTTGGTTCTGTAGCCGCTGTATCTCTAAGCTAGAGTGACATAGGTAGATAAAGAATCCAGGAGTCCTCTATCTCTTCTCGTTGTCCTCCCAACTATCTATCTCTTCTCTCCCTTACCTGAGTATCCCTTGAGCTGTGTGTCTGGTATATCCACTCCCAAGTGAAGTGCTACAACGGTGATTCTGTGCGCTTGCAGAATATTTCTATATTTTACTAAGCCATAAGGAAAACCACTGAAACACTCCTTACCCTAGTACTAGGATTCTCAATTCTGATATTGGATCGTAAGAAGTGCCAACAGCAGTCCATCGAGTCCTCGCGGGCCTGCTAGTTTTGTTCTTCTTGGTAAGCCTTGAGCCTCGGGGACCCGTACTCCAAGTCCGTGGAGAGAATGGCCTCGGCCCCGTAGACAAGGAAGAACGGGGTGAAGCCCGTGGCTCTGCTCGGGGTCGTTCTAAGGCTCCAAATGACCGAGGGTAGATCCGTGACCCACTTTCGGCCAAACCTGTTCAACTTGTTGAAGATTATTGGCTTCAGGCCTTGTAGTATCATGCCATTGGCACACTCTACTTGGCCATTCGTCTACGGATGTGCTACAACCGCCCAATCCACGCGGATGTGGTAGCTGTCACAGAATTTCAAAAACTTCTTGCCTGTGAACTGGGTGCCATTATTAGTTATTATCGAATTGTGTACCCCAAACTGATGGATGATGTCCGTGAACAACTACACGACTTGCTCGAATCTAATACTGCTGATGGGTCGAACCTCGATCCATTTCGAGAATTCGTCGATGGGTGAAGCCCCCGAGCGCCGCTTGCAGGGGACCGACGAGGTCCAGTCCCCACACAGCGAAAGGCCACGTGATGGGGATGGTCTGCAAGGCGTGCGACGGGAGGTGGGTCTTGTGTGCATAAAATTGACACTCTTTGCATGTGCGCACGACTTTGGTGGCGTCAGCAACTACGGTGGGCCAGTAGAAGCCCTGCTGGAACGCGTTGCCGACCAGGGTGCGTGGTGCCGCATGGTGGTCGCACACACCGGCGTGTATGTCTCGTATCAGCTCCCTGCCCTCAGGGAGAGGGATGCATCGCTATAAGATCCCCGAGGGATTGCGCTTGTACAACTCCCCGTCAATCAAGACAAAGGACTTGGCCTTTGTGGCGATGCGTTGTGCCTCGGTCTGATCCGGGGGTAGCTCCCCTCGATCGATCCAAGTGAGGTACTGGTCGCGCCAGTCTCGAGAGGGTGGGACCTTGTAACACCCTAAAATAGCCCTATTTAAAATTTTAGTAATTAGTAATTAATTTGCTTTCTATTTTAATGCTTCCGATTAATATAAGGTAAATAAATAATTTCTTGGAATTAAAATCAAATATAAGGTGTAGAAACATTTCTGTTGCATTCATGCTGCTACAATGAGTTTTGTTTGCTTAGTAGTTCAAGCAAGAATTTAAATCTAATTTGAATTTAAGTTTGAATTGCATCTGTTTGAAACCTGCAAAAGTTGTTTCTTGCCGAGTTTACTTTTGCCCCCGGGTCTTCTCCCTCGGTCCACTTTTACCCCCTCCACTTTTTCCCCAGCTCGGCCCAGCACCCTTTCCCTCCCTTCTTTTCGAACCGACCCAGCGCGAACCATGGGCCCTCTGGAACCTCCCCCGAGCTTTCCCCGAAGCTTCCCCTGCCCGCACCTTCCATCCCCGCAGCGCCCCCCCAAGGAAAGTTTTCCCCCCAAACTTGGAAACCTTGATCCGCAAGCCGCCGCCCAATCGGCATGGCGCACACGCTAATGCCAACCCTTGCGCCCTTTAAAAGCCGAGCACCGCAGCCCTATACCCCCACCACGCCTCGCATTGAGCACTAGCGCCCCCACACCTTGCACTGACGCCGCCCTCGAGCTCCGCCAGCCGTGGTCGTCGATCTCCGTGCTCGCCGCCCTTTGCTCGAAGAGAAGCCACCAAGGAGCCTCTCCAGGTGGTACTCAAGTCGACCGTGCACCCCCAGCTTCCTTTTCCTCTCTGAACCGGGCCTAATTGCTTGCCGCCGTCTCTCCAGGGCCACCGAGCCGCTGCCTCATGTCGACCGCCGACTCCATCGCCCCAACTCCGTCGCGATCACCACAGGTGAACTCTCCATTCCTCACTAGTGCCGTAGGACTAGACCGCGTCGTGTTTGGTGGCTCGTAGCTTGAGTTATGCTCGCCTCCGGCAAACTCCCGCCGCCGGCCCGAGCCCGTAACGACTACAAACAAGCTCCCCCAAACTTAGAGCTTTGCTCGTCCCGAGTAAAGAAATTGAAATATGAGCAAGACTAAGGTAAGGGTTCTTTCATGACATGAATAATTGCATATTGAATATTCCAAACTTTTCTCCATACCTGTGAGTTTGTAGTGGCTATTCCCTGGGTCTTGGGCGGTTGATAGTCAGAAGGGATCTTACAACAAGATCCACTTGCTCATCCTGCATTCAGGGTTTTTCTGATTTTCACAAATAAATAACACTATTCCCTTCATCCCTGATACTCTCAGCTCTCTGGAGTTACTCCTTTTAACTCACTCTCTTTTGTGTTTTTCTTTGTCTCTCAGGTGGTGGCCTTGTCAAGTCATGTACTTCTGTCGAGTAGAAGATTGCTTCCAGAAGTTTCTCATTGTCGCCCTTGGTCAGATTGCAAGTTAAAGATGAAGAGTTCATGTTGGTCCTCATCTTTGTGACCCCTTTCTTTTCTCTTCCCTTTTTGGGGATTTTTTTTCTTTCTCTCTTTTTTTCATTTGGACTTTCATGAGTCCTTTATTTTCTCTTTATTTCAGGGTATCACCAAAGCATGAGGACCTCTACTACACTCTAATGATAATATACTTGCAATAAACCTTGGGCAAACATGATTATCTCCAGGGACATCAAAATTCAACAAGACTTTGTACTAGCCATAACAAGTTTCTCAGGAATAAACTCTCAAGCATATGTGTATGTTGGAAGTAGTAGACAGGATGAAGGGATAGGGTATAGTTTTTTGTTTTCAAAATTTAAATTCTCCCGAATGGTGGAGTGAACAAGTGGTTTGTTTTATCGAGACATATCACAATCATCAACAACCTAGATCAGGGGGTCCTATCATGAAATATTTCTCAAGAAAAAGATACTAGGTTTGAAATAAGCAATAGGCAAGTTCATGGTATAAAAGAAAAACCGAGAACGTTTCATTTATGTGAGGCATGCATTGATCAAAATTTTGAAACGTGGCAACACAGAAAAAAGTGGTCAGGGGGGAAGAGTGCAAAACAGTGTAGGTATGCGAGCGGGACGATCCAGGCTGGTTCGGCCGAATTGGCTCGGTGCGTGCTCCGTCGTGTCAGGTCGCTCCCGTGTTGTCCTGTACTCATGTATCTTTTTCGTTAAACAGGGCAATCTCCGGTTGGCTCAAATGCACCAACCGGAGCAATAATTTTATTCTTTTTGCATTCAACTCTAATTTTATTTATTCATCAAGCTAAGATTGGAAACAAAATATTTGTGAAGGGAAATAGTTCAGAGCACCCTAAACGATATTCTAAAGGAAATAAATGAAATAAACAAACTAGCAAACCAACCTAACGGTGCTCTATCTAAAAACGAAAGGACCGCAGGACACTATTCTGTAGGTGGGTCATAAAGGTCCGAGTGTCCTGTGGCTCTGGCAAGCCTCTTGATCTTGGCGCACAAACCCTTGCGGAGGACTTCCATCTTGTCCTCCGTCTCTAGGCGCGCCAGCTCCGCTTCCACCACTTTCTCCTCCAAGTGGTTTATCCGCTGGCGTGCTTGTACCAGCTCCACCTGCAGGCTCTCTAGTGTGGGCGGCTTCTCCTCCTCCTTGTCGGAGAACTCCATGTTTCCTGGCGGCCCCTTGATGGTTGGAGGCTGCCTGCAGCGCTGAACTCTGGGGTTCTACCACGGACGAGTGGACTCGGAGGACTCTGTCAGTCCGAGCTCGTCCCAGTTCAGCAGCGGGACCAACACCTTGCCGTACCTCGTGGCGGTACGCTCGCCCTTGATGCTGAAACGAGGTAGACTATCCGGTGTATAGTCTGGCGTCTTCGTGCCCTCCTCCATGACTGCAGGGAGCGGGAAGTCCAGCACCCTTGTGGAGGATGCCGACTTCGGGCGCACCTGCCCAGTAGTGGGGCCCCTGGCGATGGTGAGCGAGGGGGTTTCTTGATCGCCTTCAGCGGTGCGAAGGCGTTGAACGTCGCTGATGGAGAGCGGCATGGGGAGTTGGACCGCCTCATAGGGCTGTGGGCATGCGCCCTTCCTCGCTGCCCATCGCCTGACAGCTCAACGTCAGCAACGCGGAACGCTTGCTCATGTCGGGGAGACTCGCCGATCCGACTGGCGAGGCTAGATCCCTTGGTTGAAGATGTATCTTTGGAGCAGGAGGAGGCCATGGTGGCTGTGTTTATGGGCAAGGAATCTTGTAGATGGGATGAGGGAGTCAACACAAAACGCCTGGCTTTTATCGATGTTTCTCCCGATCAAAAAATGAGATTCTCGATGTTTCCCTCGCGGATTTCAGGATAGGCTCAACTATACATGAGTCCAGAGGCAAATATCCGCACGGAGGACCAGGGGGCCTGATTCGACCGAACCCTAGCCTTCGGGCGAACTGGCCAATTCGCCTGAATTGGTCAGTTCGGCCGAACTGGCCCTTGGGTCTCCAGGTGTGCGGGCTAGGTCGAGTCTCGTGCCTTAGGTCAGGGTTTTTGAGGTTTGAGGGGGTTTTGGCCCAGAAAGGTTTGGAATTGAAGGATTTGGGCCGGATTTCATGGACGTGTTTCAGAGTTCTATGAACTCGACAACATCTAAATCGTCGAGTGGCGGGGGCTCTGGTTCCAGGAAGATCTTCAACCGTTACCCATTAACCTTGAAGGTATTCCCATCCTCACTTTGCAATGTGACTACCCCATTGGATGCAGCGTTGATCACTGTGAATGGGCCATCCCATTTGCTTCTTAGTTTCCCTTGACCAAAAAGTTTGACACGGGAATTGAAGACGAGGACCATGTCTCCCGGCTTGAACGTTTTGACCTTAATCCTTTTGTCATGCCATCTCTTTGTCTGTTCTTTGTATAGCTGGGAGCTGTGGTATGCTCGTTCCCTCATTTCATCTAATTCCACCAACTGGATTTTCCGTTTGAGGCCGGCTGCTGGAAGGTTCATACCCCACTTCCTAATGGCCCAGTGAGCTCTAAACTCCATCTCTACTGGTAAGTGGCAGGTCTTGCCATAGACCAGTTGATAAGGGGTCATTCCTATGGGTGTTTTATAGGCCGTGCGGTACGCCCAGAGTGCATCTGGCAGTTTGTCCTTCTAGTGTTTTCCCATCTCATTTACGGTCTTCTGCAGAATGTTCTTAATCTGCTTGTTTGAAGTTTCTGCTTGACCGCTAGTTTGGGGGTGATAGGGTGTAGCTACGTTGTGCTGCACCCCCAAACTTGAGAGATACCTACGGAATGCTGAGTCGATAAAGTGGGAGCCTCCGTCGCTAATGACCATCCTAGGAACTCCAAAACGGGGAAAGATAATCTCATGAAACTTCTGTTTTGCGCTCCAAGAATCGGTGGCCACACAAGGCAAGGCTTCCACCCACTTAGAGACGTAGTCCACCGCCACTAGGATGAATTTGGGGGTAAATAATATTCTATTAGAACAGTACACCAAACAGTATAAACAGTAAAATATTCTACTCTTCACTACGAACACGTCAGCACGAAAATCACACTAATCGGAGCTAAAACAGAAAAGATATGGGTTTTCTAAGTTCTAGGGACCTGCTGGCAATTTTTGAAAGTTTCCAGGGGCTTATTTGAAGAAAACCAGGGACCTATGCATAATTACGATTAAAATTGAAGGTCTAACGCGCAAAAATGACTAAAAGGACGGTGGGTTCTATTTCCTAAAAGCTCAGGGGGGTTTTAATTAAAAACATGACCTATCTAGAATTACTTTTGAACTAAACAGGACCGCAGGTTGATTACTAAAAAGTGGAGGGGCTCTATAGCAAATGTGGCTCGGCTGACCGTTTTTCTCGGGTTTGACTCGGGGCGGAGCGATCTGTGGGCCGTCGGATCTTGATTCGATGGCGCGGATCAATCCCGGTGCTGGGGATCGTCGGCAGGGACAGAGGAGCGGCGGCGTCGCCCGTGGATGCGGCGGTCCCTCACCGGAGTTGGGTGCTTCGGGGGCTTGGGGCCTCCATTAGCCATGGGGCTGGGTCCTAGAGCAACAGGGCAGCGTGGCGAGTTCATCTAGGTAGCTCAAGTCGGCCATGAGGTGGCGCAGACGGCTGACGGCGGCGAACCGCGGCGGCGGTGCTCCGGCGAAGCGGCGCACGCGAACCAGAGCGAGAGAAGGGGCAGGGAATGGCTCGGAATGCTCCTTACCTTCGTGCGCAACTCCCAGTGGTGTTAGGGAGGACGGTGGTGCATCGAAGGCGGAGTTGCGACGGCGGCGGCGCTCGAGTGGCGGTGAGCAGTGCGGAGGGGCGCTGGGGGAAGCTCGGAGGGCTCAAGGAGTGCTTGGTGAGGATCGGGTGAGGGTCGGGGGGCTCGGGCTCGGCTTAAATAAGCTCTGGGGGGAGACATCACCGGCGTGCGGCTCGGGATTTGGGCGGCGGCCGGCGGTGCTCCCCTTCCTCATGGAGGGGAGGGATTCCATGTGGGGAGGCTGTGCAAGAAGGAAAGGGGGGCGGGGATGCTTCGGCGAAGCTTCGGCGAGGCGCGGAGGTGGGCCCACGGGTGGCCGGCCGGGGTGGCAGAGATCGCGCCGGGGAGGACGGGGGCGCGGGCGGGAGATGGAAGGAGGAGCTGACGGGTGGGCCCGGGCGGCCAGTGAGAGGGAGAGGGGGAAGGGGGAAGCGCGGCAGTGGGCCGGCACGGGGAAGAGATGGGCCGAGAGGGAGCCGGGCCGGGGAAAGGAAGGAGGGGAAGCTGGGCCAAGCGGGGAGAGAGGAGGGGGCTGGGCCGGACCAGGGGGAAAGTGGAGTGGGAGAATGTGAACCAGAGCAAGAGCTTAGGGAGCAAAAATGAACTCGGCTAGAATAACTTTTCTAGGACTCCAAACAAGGTGATTCAAATTTGAATTTAAATAAATTTAAACTCTCGTTTGAATCACAAGCAATACAAAAATAAATACAGCAGCATGAATGCAACAAAAATGTTTCTACTACTTATGTTAAATTTTATTATTCATAAATAATTCATTTAACCTATATTAATTATGAACAAATTAAATAAAAGCCAATTAATTACTAAAAAATTTTAATAGGCAATTTTTGGGTGTTACAAACCTACCCCCCTGAAGATGAATCTCGTCCTCGAGATTCGGATGTAGATACGAAGAGCTGCGTGTACTCGGTCTTGAGATCTTCTTCCCGTTCCCAAGTTGCTTCATCCTCTGAGTGTCGGCTCCACTGTACCTTGCACATCCGGATGACCTTGTTTCTTATCACCCTCTCAGACACCTCCAGAGTCCTGGCCGGATACTCCTCGTAGGTGAGGTCCTCTTGCACATTCAGCTCATCTATCGGGATTTGCTCTTTAGGCACCCGCAAACATTTCTTCAGCTGTGACACATGGAACACATCGTGCACTCCAGCCAATCTCTCGGGTAGTCCCAACTCATATGCTACTTCACCTTTCCTTTCAAGTATCTGGAAAGGTCCAATGTATCGAGGTACAATGTATCGAGGTCCAATGTATCGAGGCCTTTGACATTGAACCTCTTCACGCCCCTCATCGGAGACACCTTGAGGTACACAAAATCTCCAACTGCAAAACTGAGATCCCTCCGTCTGAGATCAGCATAGCTCTTCTGCCTGGACTGTGCCACCTTCAAGTTCTGCCTGATCACTTGCACTTGGCGTTCTGCATCTCTGAGTATCTCAGGCCCAAAGACTTGACTTTCTCCAGTCTGATTCTAGAACAGTGGTGTTCTGCACTTCCTGCCATACAAAGCCTCGAATGGTGCCATCTGTACACTCTTCTGATAGCTGTTGTTGTACGAGAATTCCACATAGGGTAAACTCTTGTCCCAACTAACACCATACTGCAGTGCACATGCCCTCAACATGTCCTCCAGAATCTGATTAGTCCGCTCTATCTGTCCATCTGTCTAGGGTGGTAAGCTGAGCTAAACTGCAACTTAGTATCCATGGACTCATGCAGCTTCTGCCAGGAGTGTGAAGTGAACTGAGTACCACGGTCAGACACTATCCGCTTGGGCACTCCATGCAAGCACACAATCCTCTCCATGTATAGCTCTGCCAGTCTGGATCTGGTGTAGGTGGTCTTCAATGGAAGAAAGTGTGCCACTTTGGTCAAGCGGTCCACAATCACCCAAATGGAGTCAAATCCTCACTGTGTGCGGGGTAGACCTGTTATGAAAAGTCCATACCAACTTCTTCCCATTTCCATTCCAGTATCTTCAAGGGCTGGAGTAATCCGGCTGGCCTCTGATGTTCAGCCTTAACTCTTTGACAAGTGTCACATAGTGCCACATGTGTCACCACATCACGCTTCAACCCATACCACCAGAATTTTTCCTTGATGTCTTGGTACATCTTGGTGCTTCCTGGGTGGATCGAGTATGCCGAATAATGCGCTTCTCTTAGGATCATGTCCTTGATCTGCGCTATATCGGGCACACATATCCTCTTCCCGTGCCACAAGGTTCCTTATTCATCCACTTGGAAACCAGGGGCCTTTCCTAGGGCAATATTCTCCACAATTTGCTTGATCTTTTCATCACCAAGCTGTCCTTTCCGGATCTCCTGTTCAAGAGTCGATTCTACTGTCATCTCTGTGCTGCTGGTCACGAACCCCAGACTCATCTTCTCAAATTCCCGGCTGAGTTCTTCAGGCAGATAATGGCCAGTGATCCTGTTCACATAGCTTCTCCTACTCAGAGCATCTGCCACCAAGTTATCCTTGCCAGGGTGGTAATGGATCTCCAGATCATAGTCCTTGATCAGCTCCAACCATCGGCGTTGCCTCATATTCAGCTCTGACTGAGTGAAGACATACTTCAGGCTCTGGTGATCGGTGTAGATGTCACACTTGTGCCCAATCAGGTAATGCCTCCAAATCTTCAGAGCATGCACCACAGCTGCCAACTCCAAATCATGTGTGGGATAGTTCTGCTCATGCTTCCGCAACTATCTTGATGCATAATCCATAACTCTTTCCTCCTACATAAGCACACATCCCGGTCCTAGACGGGATGCATTGCAGTAGATGGAGAAGCTCTTGGCTATATCGGGCAAAATCAGCACAGGTGTTGTTGTCAGCCTCTTCTTCAACTCTTCGAAACTGGTTTAGCACTCCTCCGTCCAGACAAACTTTGCATTTTTCTCCAATAACGCCGTCATGGGTTTAGCAATCTTGGAGAATCCTTCGATGAACCGTTGATAATATTCGGCCATCCCAAGGAAACTCCTGATCTCGCTGACATCTCGAGGCGGGTTCCAGCTCAACACATCATTAACCTTCTTCGGGTCAACAACTAGTCCTCCATTGGATAGCAAGTGTCCCAAGAATGCTACTTCCTTCAACCAATACTCGCACTTGCTCAACTTGGCATATAGCTGATGTTCCCGGAGTCTCTGCATCACCATCCTCAAATGATCTTCATGTTCCTCTTCATTCTTGGAGAAGACCGGAATGTCATCGATGAACACCACCACGAACTTGTCAAGGTAGTCCATGAAGACACTATTCATCAAGTACATGAAGTATGCAAGAGCATTGGTCAGTCCAAAGGACATAACCGTGAACTCGTACAACCCGTACCGAGTAGTGACAGCCGTCTTGGGTATGTCCGACGACCGGATCCTCATCTGATGATAACCCGATCGAAGGTCTATCTTGGAGAACACACAAGCTCCCTTCAGCTGATCAAACAAATCATCAATCCTTGACAGCGGGTACTTGTTCTTGACGGTCACTTGGTTGAGGGCTCGATAGTCCACACACATCCTCTGTGTTCCATCTTTCTTGTCCACAAACAGTACTGGTGCTCCCCATGGTGAAGCACTAGGACGAATATACCCCTTGGCTAGCAAGGAGCTTAATTCCTCCTTCAGTTTCTCTGGCTCCTTCACTCCCATTCTATGTGGCGTTTTAGCTATAGGTGCAGTGCCAGGTTTAAGTTCAATAATGAATTCAACTTCACGTTCCGGGGGCATACCTGACAATTCCTCAGGAAACACATCCGGGAACTCGCTCACCACCCTGATGTCGGCGGGAGCTGCACCATCAGCTTGATTGACTTGATTGTGCTCCAATGGACTGGCTGCCTAGTACTCCACCTTATCTCTGGGTGCTACCGTCAATTGTACAGTCCTCCTGGCACACTGGATCACTGCATCATATCTGGCTAGCCAACTCATACCTAGAATCAGGTCGAAACCAATAGACTCCAGGACGATCGGGTGTGCCTCGAAGTCTACCCCGTTATGGTGACAGTAACACGGGGACAACGTAAAGTGACGCGCTGTTCCACTCCTGGTTAGCTAACGAGCATAGCATTCTCCATGGGCAGTAATGCCACTAAGTTCTTTTTCACAAATGCAGCAGATATGAAAGCACGCGAAGCTCCAAAATCGAACAAAATAGTCGCAGGGGTAGAGTTGACAGGGAACGTACCCACTACCACATCTGTAGCTCCCTCAACGGTCTCCGCCCCAGTGTGGTTGAGCTTTCCTCTGGCGGGGTTCTGTGGAGCACGGTTGGCCTGACCCTACTGCTGATTCTGCAGTAGTCCAGCCCGCTGATTGTTGTTCTGGCTGGCGGCGTTCTGGGTCTTCTTGGGGCAGACATTGGATAAGTGCCCCTGCTCTCCACAGTGATAACACACTCTGGGACCCACTGGCGTGTTGTTGATGGGGTTGGGGCGCTGAACGGGACCCTGCTGCACCGGGTTGCGCTGAGCTGGAGCATTCTGCAGCTGGTTCTGAGGACGCTGCTGCTCTGGCACCTGAGGGTACTGGGGGCGCTGCTGATACTGGCCACAGTTGAACGGGCCGGGCTGACTCTGGAAGCGCTGCTGGCTCCCAATCTGCTGACTGCCCTGAGGAGGAACGAAATGGGGGTGACTGCTGCTCCCGATATGCTGGCCCGGGAACTTCCTCTTCTTCTCCTCCATCTCACGGCGCTTGTGTTCCAGCATCAAAGCACCATCCACCAGTTCCTGGAAGTTGGGAACCTGGTGCACATCAACTGGTACTGCAGTGCATCCTGCAAGCTGTCACGGAACCTGCACTGCTTCTTCTTGTTGGTGTCCACGTCCTCCGGAGCATAACGGGCCAACTCGATGAACTTGTCACGGTAGGCGGTGACACTCATCCCTTCCTGCTTCAGTGCCAGGAACTCCTTCTTCTTTAGGGTCATCAGAGCTTCTGGCACATGGTGGGAGCGGAAGCTGCTGCGGAACTCCTGCCACGTGATCTGAGTATGGTCGATGTGAGCGTACTGGTATGAGTCCCACCAGTCCAATGCCGGTCCCTGGAGCTGTCCTCCGGCGTACAACACCTTCTCCCGATCGTTGCACTGGGCGATGTTGAGCTGTCTCTCCACCGCCATGAGCCAATCATCAGCCTGTAGGGGGTTGGTGGCCATGCTGAAGGTAGGAGGACGTCCCTTCAAGAATTCACCCCTCTTGTCACGGGGCGGCATGTTGTGTTGCGGCGTATTCTGCTAGTCTGCTGCATTATCGCCATCGTCTGGGTCATCTGCTGCATCAGCTGGGTCTACGTGAGCATCATCTACTCAATGGTGGGAGGTGGTGGTGGCAGTCCGCTGGCACCGGGGTTGCTCCTTGTATTCACCATCTATCATTAATAAATAATTCTCATAAAAACTCTGATGGTTATGGCTTCAGAGGCTTACCAATTTGTTATGATGGAGGGCTTAAATAGAAAAAGAGCAGGACGAATGAATACCCCCTCTATTTAATCACTAAAGTCCTTAAACCTTAGTCCTGTATCTAGATGGAAGTAGACTTGCGTCTACGCCCATCACAATCATTACAAAAATCCAAATCAAGCATAAGCATAATGACAATCATTTCAAGCACCTAAAGGCATGATTCACACAAGACTCGACTAGATTTAAGTTTTGAAAAAAAATGAATCTAGACGACATATAAGACATAATCATGGTGGTCTCCTAAGATTTGTCAACCGTTCTAACTAGGCTGCAATCATACAGTCAGCACGACTCTGATACCAATCTGTCACACCCGGATTTTCACAAAAACCCGAATACGGCAATATGTGTGCCCAGGAAGTCATAGTACACATATAGCGAACAAATATGATGAACAGAGAACATATGCTTGAATAAATTCTTCATTAAATAAAGTTTTTACATCAGAGTGCTTCATAAATGAACTAATCAATAACAGCAGAAGACTAATAAACTCTCAAACTAATGGAGCCACAATCCACAGGGACTCTGACTGGGAGATCACAGCTCAGTAGTACGGTAAATCTTCGGGAAACTCAGCAGCAGACTCATGCCCAGCCCAATCTGTTTACCCATCCAGGATTTTGTTGAATAAAATAATAAGTGTAAGTAAACAATTACTTAGCAAGTATAGCACGGGTATGAAGGCTCAAAATAGGCTAGACACGGCTTAACTGCATTAGCATTTTTAATTGGTTTATTTTAACATTAACCAATTTACTACAAGTGAATGATACCCGGTTGTAACCCAATTAATAAAATATAAGTGACATTAAACATAAATAAACATCACCTTCTAATCAAAAAGGATCAAGGCCGCTCGTGACCCTGAGCAAGGCTATCATGATAGATTTACACTCTGCAGAGGTTTCGCGCTTTACCCACCAGTCGCGTAAAGGTTTAAAAGAACTTTGCACCCAACCACGCACATCAACACTTCCGAGGTGTGATTGCATAGGGACGTTACAAGTCTTTTCACAAGACACCCGAACAAGATAGTAGCCGCTAAGGTACAATAAGGTGGTGAGACTCTAGGCACCGAGATTGACTTACGCTTACGGAGTCACACCATAAGGGGGTCAATGACATCCAGAGCGCGGGCATCGCACCCAATAATGCGCAACGTGCAAAGTTCCCCATTGCAGGGACTCCCAACACGGGACTATGTCTAACGAGACCTAGCCGACGGGGCTACTGACCTCGGTGGAATCAAGAAACACCTCGCGCCTTACTTCCCCTAACGCCGTCGGCCCAACGGTAACCACTGGCAAGCTAGAGACGTACAAGTTACTTAACCAAGAACAGAGCCATAATAGTTCTAGGGGTGGCGACAGGCTCCTGGGTTGCCGCTTTAAGAACCGGACCTTACGGAGAGACACTGGAGCAAAGCACACAGCACATGCCCCAGTTCCCTAAACCATGTTGCTAAAAAGCAACATTTATCATTAATGTTGAAGTGAACCATTAAGTCAAAATTAACAGTTAAATAATGGTGACAGTAGTTGCGCATAGCAAAATCTACCCATATGCATAAACCCAAGGTAATCAAAGGATAGGAGTAAAAAAACTAGGTACAACCTCAATAGGACATCAAATTAGACATATGCATCTGAAAGTAAATGTATGTATAAAGTGTGTTTAGGTAGCAAGGATTGTTCGTGCTATAACTTGCCTTCCTCGAAGGGCGGCTGCTGCTACTGTGGGTCCTGCTCCGGAAAGTCCTCCACGTACTCGAACTCCAAAGCGTACGGCTCACTGACTGGACACGAATCACCATACAAGCGAGCATGCAAACCAAAACATGCAAACAAATAATATTCTATTAGAACAGTACACCAAACAGTATAAACAGTACAAATAAAGGTTCTAGAAATATTCTACGCTTCACTACGAACACATGAGCGCGAAAATCACACTAATCGGAGCTAAAACGGAAAAGATATGGGTTTTCTAAGTTCTAGGGACCTGCTGGCAATTTTTGAAAGTTTCCAGGCACTTATTTGAATAAAACCAGGGACCTAAGCATAATTACGCTTAAAACCAAAGGTCTAACATGCAAAAATAACTAAAAGGACGGCGGGTTCTATTTCCTAAAAGCTTAGGGGGTTTTTCATTAAAAACAGGACCTATCTGGAATTACTTTTGAACTAAACAGGACCGCGGGTTGATTACTAAAAAGTGGAGGGGCTCTTTAGCAAATGTGGCTTGACTGACCGTTTTTCTCGGGTTTGACTCGGGGGGAGTGATCTTTGGGCCGTCGGATCTTGATCCGATGGCGCGGATCAATCCCGGCGCTGGGGATCGTCGGCAGGGACAGAGGAGCGGCGGCGCCGCCCGTGGACGCGGCAGTCCCTCGCCGGCCTAGGGGGCTTCGGGCCTCCATTAGCCATGGGGCTGGGTCCTAGAGCAATAGGGCGGCGTGGTGAGTTCATCTAGGTAGCTCAAGTCGGCCATGGGGTGGCGCAGACGGCTGACGGCGGTGAACCGCGGCAGTGGTGCTCTGGCGAAGCGGCGCACGCGAACAGAAGCGAGAGAAGGGGCGGGGAATGGCTCGGAATACTCCTTACCTTCACGCGCAACTCCCAGGGGTGTTGGGGAGGACAATGGTGCACCGAAGGCGCAGTTGCGACGGCGGCGGCGCTCGGGCGGCGGTGAGCAGTGCGGAGGGGCGCTGGGGGAAGCTCGAAGAGCTCAAGGAGTGCTTGGTGAGGATCGGGTGAGGGTCGAGGGGCTCGGGCTCGGCTTAAATAGGCTCTGGGGGGAGACATCACCGGCGTGCGGCTTGGGATTTGGGTGGCGGCCGGCGGTGCTCCCTTTCCTTGTGGAGGGGAGGGATTCCATGTGGGGAGGCTACGCAAGTAGGCAAGGGGGGCGGGGGTGCTTCGGCGAAGCTTCGGTGAGGCCGGAGGTGGGCCCACGGGCGCGGGAAGGCGCGGGGCGGCAGAGATCGCACCGGGGAGGAAGGGGGCGCTGGCGGGAGATGGAAGGAGGGGCTGACGGGCGGGCTCGGGCAGCCAGTGAGAGGGAGAGGGGGAAGGGGGAAGCGAGGCAGTGGGCCGACGCGGGGAAGAGATGGGCCGAGAGGGAGCCGGGCCGGGGAAAGGAAAGAGGGGAAGCTGGGCCGAGCGTGGAGAGAGGAGGGGGCTGGGCCGGACCAGGGGGGAAGTGGAGGGGGATAATGTGAACCAGAGCAAGAGCTTAGGGAGCAAAAATGAACTCGGCTAGAATAACTTTTCTAGGACTCCAAACAAGGTGATTCAAATTTGAATTTAAATAAATTTAAACTCTCGTTTGAATCACAAGCAATACAAAAATAAATGCAACAGCATGAATTTAACAAAAATGTTTCTACTACTTATATTAAATTTTATTATTCATAAATAATTCATTTAACCTATATTAATTATGAACAAATTAAATAAAATCCAATTAATTACTAAAAATTTTTAATAGGCAATTTTTGGGTGTTACAAACTCATAGCTTGAACACTTTCGGTTGAAGCCTAGCAACTCTTGAAGCATTTGTTACTCCTGGAGGTGAAGCCTCCTAGACGGTTAGGCGTCGCCGGTGAGCTACCCAGGTTGTGGTGAGCCACAGACGGTCTGTGAAGGCTGACCTTGCCTCCTTTAGGAAAAAGGTCACAAGTTTGTGGAACCAAGGAAAGTAGCTTGGAGTGTATAAGCCCGCCTATTAGTAGGCAACTTAATGGATACGTAGGATTCACTTTGGTGAATCTGACCTTTGGGAAATAACTCTAGGCATCTCTCATTTGGTTTGCCTCACTTGTTAAACTAGGTGGTACCCCGCGCGTTGCTGCAGGAATTTATACAAAATTTGAAGATGCAATTTGAAAGTAGAAACACTAAAATGATTGCATTGTAATTTTTTTAAACAACAATGCAGAGGAAAACACATTCATTTTATTGAGAGAGAACTACTTAGAAATTTGTAGCATGGTACTCGCAAAGACTAACACAATGCATAGCCGCAGAAAATCAGCAGAAGACATAAATTCATAATTCTAGTGGATGGTGATGTGGACAGCTTGCATGTTGAGAGAAGATCTAGTGGATGGTGACGTGGACATCTTGCATGTGGAGAGAAATAGGGGTGGGACTTTTAGTGGGTACCAATTATATAGTTGTTATAGATTCTAGCATTTATATTTTCTTCTGTTTCAATCTACTTGGTTGTGCTTCTGTTGTGTGTAGGGACTTGGTGAACCTACTAGAAATCATCTACAGAAGCACCTCCGTAAGTTTGGTTTATGCTAGAACTCATAGAAGGTGTAATTGATATTGTTGTGTTTCTCTGTCTGAAATCGGTCTGTCCAGTTTGGGAAACCGGTCTGACCGGTTTTAGTACTGACAATGTGGAGTAGTTTCTATAATTTGCAGAATCACCTATTCACCCCCGTCTAGCTGCATCAAGGTCCTTTCATTTATTTTACCATATAAAAATGATGTTTAATTAATTGTGACAAATAATTTGGTTAAAGCAGGTTGCTTGTGGAGGTTTTCCATAAACCTCATACACTTTTCCCCCTCCACAGGTTCTTGAGTTTGGATGGTGCATCGTTGGATGGGACTAGCGAGACGTGTGGATACTTCTTTCTTTAAATATTTTGGACAAATGTTTTGTAATAAAATTGTTTAGATGTGAAGCCTTGTCTCTTGTTTTATCTATATGGTTTATGTTGCTTCCGCATGCTATGTTGTGTCTTATTTACTTTTAATACTTGAAGCGTAGTGTGGTAATGTACTTTTAGTAGCTGAAGCGTACTATGGTAATGTTTCAGGGTGTTGTTGTTCTGGATTTTAAATTGGACTAGCAAATGTGCCCATGCATTGCTACGGGTGATGGAGATTTCATTCTGCATCAAATGTGAGGCACAATAAAGGAGAGATCCTTAGCAGACACTACGATCAGGAATGATAGACAATTTTGCATCGATGAGGAGCATGACAAAGAGAGATACTCGGTAAAAGTTACATCCAGAAAGACGGCGAGTCAGTATAATAGGGATGCAAGCGACGTGAGAAGATGAAGTGGTACATGCGGCGGTGTAGGACGACGAGAGGAGATGAGGTACTACGGGTTGATTAATTCCATGCATTGCTATGGATAAATTGAACTTCGTGAGCAAAAATGTATAAGAGTCATGGACGCTGCCGATTTTGCATCTTGTTAGGAGCATGACAAAAGGAGATATCTTCAGTAGACATCGTCTCCGGGAATGATGGGGAACCGTCAAAGGATAGTGGGTTGATTTCTATAAATACTAGGTAGACTTTTGCAAAATTATGACGTACCATTTAATCAATTTTTGTTTTGAAAGGATCACAAGACGCCTAAAGGGGGGGGGGTGAATGGGATATTCTTAAAATTCTGCACACAATTTATCTCACAATCGGATTAGTACCCGGAACTTCCGGCACCCTATCAAATACTCTGACTCAGACAACCCTAGAGTATCTGGTAGGTTTCCGGAGTTTCCTATGACAGAAAAGAGTGAGCACGAGATGCAACGATTTTGGAGCAACTTAGCTAATTTCCTTTGAATAGAAAGGTGGGAAATCGTCTAGGGATTCTTTTCCACCTAAGAGCTGCACCACAAAGTTCACACACGAGTAGATCGAAGAAAATGTATGAAATTCAACTATGAACTACGAAGAACGTATGAACACGTAGAACAACAACCACAACGAGAGACAAGAGTTTTGTTTATTGATGTTCACTTCCCTAAAGAAGTTACGTCTCCGTTGAGGAGGAGATCAGGTTGAGCCACCAACCCTACCTTCACCCTAGGGCCCCAAAGCTAAGCTAGGGTTACTTACTATGAAATCCTCAGAGAGGATGGCAATACAAACTTTTCGGGGCAAGCTCACACGAGTTGAGCGCTCGCTAGAGATGCCTTGCTGTCTAGGAGCAAAAACTCCAAGAGTAACAAACGCGATTCGATGGCCGAGGATGCTTCAAGTGCTCAAGAGATGGAATTGATGCTCACCCACACACCCAAATCCAAGAACTCTCTCTCAAACCCCTTCTCAAATCTCACTATGATTAGCTCTAGAGGTTGAGGGAGTGAATGAGAAGCTGAAGGGAGTGTTTCTTTCGTGCTTGGTCAGCAGGCATAGAAGAAAGGGGTGAAGGGGTATATATACCCGAGCCCCAAAATCTAGCTGTTACTGTGTAGGTTAGATCTGGGTCGGAGACTCCGAGATCACCCCCCGGATACTCCAACCACAGCAGCAGAATAATGTAAGACAGTGACCCAGGATACGCCCGGACCTTCCCAGAATTTTAGAAAACATTCAAACCTGAAGGGGTACTCGGAACAATAATGTTCCGGCCCTGTCCCAGATACTCTAAAGTACCCTGAGACACAACAGAATTTATGTACCAGGAGACTCTGACCCCTTGCCGGAGATCTAGCAACAGACCCACATGTGCTCGTGATTGCATTTGTGTCTCTCATATGCACTTGGTTAGATCTTTTTGAGCACTTTTACATCCATGGCTTGATCGACGCGCATCCCCTTGATAGTACGACGTTCCTAACTCAATTTCAAAATAGAAAATAATTTAAAGTCTTCAATCTTTACGCCGTCCACCATGATCCTTTTAGTGGCTTTATCATCAAGTTTAAATCATAAATTTTATGATAGTACAACATGTCCATGAACTCAATTCAACCATTAGTTCTTTGGTTACATTTGTCATCATTCAACAAAACCCATTAGGGAGAGCCTAGATGCACTTTCAATCTCCCCCTTTTTTGGTGATTGATGACAATATAACCAAAGCTTACAATAAAATTCATAATTGTTTTGAATCCATCCATATATGTGTCTCCCTCTAAATATGTGCATCTCCAACATATACATCACAATCAACATATAGCACATATTTACAAGGGCTCCCCCTATATCCATGCATTCGTGGGGGTGCAAAGTGTGAGATAAAATATCTGTGATGCTCATGACATGGTTATACAATCAACAAAGTGCAAATAATAGTACACCATCACAAGAACTAAAATAAGCATGAAATCGATCAAATAGCAATAAAGGGCGCATCATGCTACCAATTAATCCCTAACAAAGTTCAAATGTGTCACCTGGCACACCATTACATCACACCACCACATAAATAAGTCTTACATGCACATCGAATCGAATAAAACCTAAGATTAATTAAGATAGTTCAGTTTAGCCACCACTAGGACCGAAATATCCGACACAGGATCAGATATTCCGGTCCTGGAACCAAAAGTCAAACAGCAGCAACACAGACTCACTCCCCCTTTGGCATAAAGTCACCAAAAAGGAGCAACAACAGTGGAATAACTTAGAACGTGTCACTGTCACCATCAACATCTCCAGCACAAACTTTTTCTTCTTCTCCTTCATCGTCATCGGGATTCCCAAGGTCACCAATGAGGTCTTCTTCATCTACTTCATCCTCTGCAGCTTCATCGTCCTCATCTTCATCGCAAGGATTTTCAAATCTAGGCATAGGAGGAGGAGGAGAATGAGGGAGATTCATGCTAGCCATCATTGTCTTTTGCTGAGCATCTGCCCACTGCATATGATCCATGAGAAGCTCTCCCTGCCTATGAACAAGCTACAGACTGCCTTGTTGAGAAAAGAGAAGGAGCTGGTGTTCCTCTTGCTCTTCAATGGAGAGTCAGTTGGGCCTCTAGATGATGAAGGCTGATCGGGAACAAATGAGGAGGATGGATGTCCAGCTGTTGGTACCTTCTTCTTTGACTTGACCTCCCAATCGGTGACTTGAGGACGATATGGCTTGTGCTTCATGTCACATGGGAAGGTCCTCTCACTCACATGCTCTATCACTGCCATGATGTATGGTCCATATACATAGCTCTTGGAGGGAGTGGTGGAACAAATAAGTATTTCATTTGAAATAAAATTGACCACACTAAAGTCACTTGTTTTTTTTGTGACATCCATACTAGCAGATTTCTATTTGTATTGAGAACACTGGATGCATCACCTACCTTGGGGAGAGGAGTCTTGCGAAAGATGTTGTGAAGGTACCGATAGTAGGGCTTCATCCCTAGGTTGTTGCCATACTTCATTGTCCCATATTGCCATACACTCATACCAATCGACTTGGAAGTGATTCCAAAATCGAGCATTGTCCACTGTGTTGTCCTTGGGCTGATTATAAGGATTGAGGTACCGCAACTCCCATAAGTCATGTTACCCTCTCCATGAAAATCATCACTGAGCTTTATCTTCGCATGGTGAGGGCGAAGCACTGCTCCATCAACTGTTGACACTTCTTACGATCCAATATCAGGATTGTGAATCCCAGTACTTGTGCAAGGAGTGTTTCAGTGGTTTTTCTAATGGCTCAGTAAAACAAATAAATATTCTACAAGCGCACAGAATTTCCGCTGTAGCACTTCACCAGGGAGTAATCCGAGGTATCATAATTTATATTTCCACATGGAAGCTTTGGCAATAGTACTAGCAAACAAGTATTCGAGATTATCAGAGAAGGGTACACTACTAACAAGACAGGGGATAACGGTATTGGATAAGAGTGGATATACCATGACACATAGCTCAAGGGTGGTTCAGATAGGAAAGAGAAGGATTAGCTAGTTGGGAGGACAACGAGAAGAGAAAGATGATTCCTAGGTACCTTATCTATCTGGGTTACTCGGGGTTAGAGATATAGGGGTTGAGAGATCAGCTCTAAGAGATCAAGGTTAACTCTATTATCTCAACGTCGGGAAACGGAACCAACAACATGCAGAAAGAGATGAGAAGGCGTGTTGCCAATAACTGCTAGAGGCTCCTGTAGGCCGGGACTAACGTGATGGACTACGAAGACCGTATAGGGCTGTCACCACCTAACGGCTACCACATTCGTTGCAACGGGGACAATCCAAGGCTACCGTCTAGTCTAGGAACCACTCCTACACTATCCAA
Organism: Echinochloa phyllopogon; assembly: GCA_033239725.1. Taxonomy (NCBI): domain Eukaryota; kingdom Viridiplantae; phylum Streptophyta; class Magnoliopsida; order Poales; family Poaceae; genus Echinochloa; species Echinochloa phyllopogon. The sequence continues at coordinate 28,061,855 of BTCW01000014.1, read as the reverse complement.
CAACTACTTACTCTGCTAGCAAGAGCAAGCAACCCTGTCAATACCCCAGTGACAGTTCACCAGAAATATTGAACAGAATTAAAGAACCAGTTAAGACAAAGACTTAAATAGGATCTAGAAGAACAAGAACTACAACCAACTATATTTTGAACATGAAATACTTGCAACTAGAATAAAGTAGATGCAATGTATAAATAACTCAAACAAGATGACAAAGATAAACTATATTGTTAACTCAAAGTCTACAAAAGAAATGGAAAAGATACAAGAGCTAATACCAGAGCTTCTGAAGACGACTCCGGAACCTCCGAGGCACATCTCGACACAACTCTAACTCCCAACTAAACTATCCTAAGTCTACTAGAACAAAGTGGATATGAGCACCTTGACTTGAGTGTGTCTTGAACTGGTGAAGGAGTGTCCAATTTATTGTGGTTAAGGTCGGTGGAGGAGGAGTAACCGCCAAGGGAGCCAGGGGGCTCCCCGGGCAGTTCGGCCGAATGGATTGGTTCGGCCGAACTGACCTGTTCGGCCAAACCATCCATCCTCCACTGCCTCAGTCCCACGATCCTAATCTTCTCCTGGAGGCGGTTGTGCAGTTGGGGCGGTTCGGCTGAAGGCCCCCAGTTCGGCCGAACTGCGCCTGGCCCTTGGCCGGCCTCTGCTGCACCGCCTCTGGTCCTGGACCTCCTGGGCTAACTTGTATGTGATGGTCTTTAGCTGATTTGGCCCAGGGATGATGTGGCGGTGATGTATGTGTCTTGCACGGTCATCCTGGTTGTGCTTCACTTCGTGTACGGCTAAGGGGGGGTAACCGGCCGAATCGTGTCGTTCGGCCGAATCGGTCAATTCCGACCCCTATAGCACGTATTTCTCGTCAGTGTACATGCACAAGTGAAACACACCAAAACTCGTGGACCTTTTTTAGATATAAACCTAGCTACATGGAATGTCACATATAGCCTCTTTTATTCCCGAGTATTGGTGGTCGAAAACGTGTCGTAACGACCGCCAACAAGCTCCCCCAAGCTTAGACCTTTGCTCATCCTCAAGCAAAGATAAAGACTTAGGCTCAGTGGATCAGGAGTTGCAACAATGTTAGTATCTTGCAGATAATCTTTACAAACAACTAGTACTCTAAAATACTCGAATCATCGACGAAGCATTAACTCACCATTTTACCTATGGGGCGTATAGCAATCTCCTTGTCTTGGGCGGTTGAAAGGTTGAACAATTTGATTCAGTTTCATCTCATTCCTACTCTTTTCATAATCCCAACTCGGAGTTTTCCACATTCTTTTGAAAGTTTAAATTTGTTCCTCAATTGGCACACTCAATCACTCAAGTGGTATTTAAATCCTCACCAAAGGCTTGTGCCTTCTTTCATCCAAAAATCTAATAAAGCTTTTGTGTGGCTCAGGGACAATGGATTAAGGCATGCATGCATCTTATATTTTGCTAAGTCAAAGATTGGACCCTAGGAGAATCAAATTATACCTTTAGATCGAGAAGTGCAAGTGTGTGGAATGTGTGGAGTGGAATATGATGGAACTCTTTAGGATGATTCTTCCTCTCCTTGATTTATTTTCGAGAACATGGGCTATCTTTTTTTTCTTTTTCCTCATATTTTTGCCATGCCATTTTGGCATGCTTTTCTTTTTTTCATTATTCTTTTCTTTTTGTCATGCTACTTAGCATGTTTTTCTTTCTTTTTTTTATTTTTTCATAGCCCATATCTCTTTTCAAGGATATTTGGAGAGGGAATCATAGAACATGGAGCATTTATTTTGTTGATGGATAATGGCAAAATTTGCTAACTCCCAGTGTAGGAATTGCAAGTGAGAGGTGGTGTGTATGTGAATCTCGATCTTGAAAGCATGAAAGGTTCCTCACAATGGTCACAAGAATTTGACAAAGCTCACTAAGATAACAAGCAACATATGTGTAGAAAGTTTTCAACTAAGCTTAACATATGGCTTTGGTTGGAGTTATGAACCAATAAGGAACTTTATTTTATTTTCGAAAGAAAAAAACATCCGAGATTTTCACCATACTAAAAGCAAAAGCAGAACTTAGTCACAATCTCACTATATCATTCCTCCCAACAACTTTAGATTCGGAATAAAGCATGTGCTCCCATGAGTTTTTCAGGTTCATTTTTACTCATGCCAATTAACTCAAGTATGCAGAGCAACTAGTTAAAACAAAGTACTTGCAAGATTAATGACAGAGCAACTATTTATCATTTCCAAAGTCAGAGGCATATGGTTCATTCCATGCTTAGTTGGGAGTTGAGTTTATTCAAAGCAGATCCTTTTTGATATTTTCATTATTTTAAAGCTGAAATAAAATTGGAAGGGAAATGGAAATGGCAAATGCAAAATCAAAAGTGTTGATGGGAACGTGAGACATACCTGATGGGGGTCCTCCCCCAAGATTGGGTCTTTCCGTCACTGGTAGGGCTGAAACCTTGAGAAGAATTCAGTCATCTGGTCTGTTTGCTGCTAGGTATCATACCTCAGGGAATCCAGCACACTGATATTCTCTTGGTGGTACTAAGAATGGCGTGCCAGAGTGCTCTCGATGTTGCGGGTACCGTCGTCGAGGATGTCAACTCGGTCGGAGATGTAAGACAACTCCCGACTGATGTCGTAACCGCACAACATGGTGAAGCGTGCGGACTGAGAGTGCCCAGGGTAGTAAGGCTAGGATGTACTATTGTACCCGCCTCCGTACTACCCTGGGAATACTCAGAGTTCATACTCTGAGCGTACTCCCAGTGGCCCGAGGCAAAGTAATACGGATCCTGGGAGTGTCTAGAGCCTCCTGCTCTAGACGTCCCAGCACTGGTATACTCCTCGTATGCCACCTCGAAGGCAGACGTATGTCGGTGTGGCTACGATGGTGGACTTGTTGGATCCTGGGAGGTGGCAAGCCCAGCATCTCGCCTGGCTCGCCCTCGGGTAACTGGCCCTGTGCCTGCAACACTGTGTCGGGCTGGCTCTCTCCGAGGAGGAGAGTCATCTAGCTCGGTGCTCAAATGAAGGGTCAGTTTCCGAGCAGCATACAACCTAAGCTCTGCACAAGGCAGGGGAACTTCGGTTGTATAGCCGCGATAAATCATGACCAAGTTCCCATCGAACGCCCGTCATATCATATGACCTTGCACAAAGTGCTCGGTATCTACAACGGGGCGTGCTGTCTCTATGTAATTCAGCTGGTTGCCCCCGAGAACGCCCAACTGGGTAGTGAGGCGAGTGACTAGAGAAGTCACCGCCACACTACCTACATGAGAGGGATAAGACAACCAATGGGCAACCATGTCTTGAACAGGCGAAATAGCAACTTGCTTAATCATCGCATAGAGCAAACACAACTCAACTGTATTGACCGGACGCAAGTCAGATCATGGGAACACTATCATAGCCAGCCACCAATGCATGAAACGCAAGGTGGGGTTATGGATGTTGTTAGTACGGGGAGTCGTACAACTAGTGTTCCTGGAAATCTTTTTCTAAAAACCATCTCGACTGAACTTTCTCAAAGCTTTAGTGGGCTCTAAAGAACATCGGCGATCAAAACCAAGAGCCACACTCAAATCCCTCCAAGAGTAAAAAAACTCTTGGTTGAAAAACCGAAAGTGAATACACTCCCTTTCAGATAAAAGCGTTGTAAGAAACTTTAGGGTAAGAAGATACAAACCTGGTTCATCGACTCACTAGAAGTTGTTCCAGCCAACGGCTTCAAACACTTCTGGGAATTCCTCGAGCATGACCTACTCGATCATTCCCATTCTTATGAGTAGGTCATGCTCGAAGACAAGGGTGAACTCAAACTCCTTCAAGCGCATCATGTTGACGGCTTCACGCTCCCGGTCCATCTGGAGGACGATGTTGTCCTCGCTCAGGAGCTGCTGAACGTGGTGTGAGGCAGATCTTCTACCCAAGCTGGCTAATCCTGGCTGTCCAGCTCCATCCAGCTCGAGCCACGGGACAGTGCTGGTGAACTCCCAGCATCATCCTTGCCCGAACGCTTGTTCAGCCTGGCGGAGCATGGGAACGAGGAGAAGAACTTTGACATGCTTCCTGCAAAAGGTTAGCACAACGAATACCAGGAAGACTGAAAATATGGGGTTAGCACAAGTAAAGCAATTCAGTCATTCGGGGATCAGTCGTTCTTGCGGGGATGGAGATCCTCCACAAATAGTCATTCTTGTGGGATGCAAAGACCACCACAAATACGTTCAAGTTGCAGCACAAAAATCAAGCAAACCAGAATATTTTGTAGTTTTTTCAATGCAAGTGAACCAAACTTGAGAAAGAGAAAGAACTAGAGAGAGAGAGAGAGAGAGCTTCTAAGCAAGAAATTTCATAACTGAATGATGCAAGAAGCAAGGAGGCAAGGGGCAGCATTTATATGCCAAGGGGGGCAGCCGGGCTGGTTCACCCAAACTGGCCATGTGGTGCATGTCCACTTTGCCTCCCACCAGCACAAAGTTTTGACATAAGTCCAACACTAGGGCCTGGGCACTTTGGTGGTTTTTGGTAGGTAAGATGCAAAATTGATATGACCAAAGTGGAAATTAGTGGAGTCACTTCCATGCTGCCATGTTTTGTGGTGATTGAAGAGTGTGCAGCCATGTGAAGTGGGGTGGAAATGTTTTGTGCTGGTTGGTGATGACAAGAAATAAATGGAGCACTTTGGAAAAGGGTAAATATGATGAGAATTGCAAAATGTACCCAATTCAAATAAAATTCAGCATGTTCTCCATTTATTTTTACCATGCCTGCAGTTTTCTGTTCTCTTTCAAATTAATTACAAAAGTGGTTCATTTATTTTGGAAAGGGAAACATGCAGATGCAACGATGAAATTTGGAAGGGAAACATGAGATACATACCCGTTTTCCTCACGGTGAGAGCTCGTGTTTAAAGTCCGCGAGCGGGACTCCTCCTGTCTTCAATGATTTTTTTCATCCTCCGATCCCATAGTGGGTGGTTCGAACCATGCAACCTTCTTCCGCCACACCTTCTTGGTCTTCTTTGGTGTCGGTGGCGGTGGAATTGGCTCCTCTGGAGAATTCCATAGGGCTTGTTCCTCCTTGTATCTTCTGATGAGGATGTCCATTTCTTCTGCGCTCATTGGTCCTGTCAACTCGTCCCATTCGAACAGCTCCCCACCGAGTATTTCCAGCTCTCCACTGATGAGTGCTTTCAGGAAACACTCGGCGCTTCTCTGCTCCGGAGTGAGTGGTTTTGTCTTCTGCTCCTCTCGAGGTCGGAACTTAAAGAACATCGCCTTTCCATCAATACGGAACGAGATTTCTCTCGTTTCCATATCGATTCTAGCATGGGCAGTGTTCAAAAATGGCCAACCGAACACAAGGGGAAACGAGTAATCGCTCCCCATGTCAAGGACAACAAAATCCGTAGGGATGTAGTATCCCCAAATTCGGACCGGCACATTCTTAGTCACTCCCTCGGGGTAGTGGATTCTCGAGTCCGCAAGTTGTACCTGGGCATTCGTAGGAGATAAGGTGGAATAGCGTAACTTTTTAAATAGTACCTTTGACATAATGTTGACGCTGGCTCCTAGATCACAGATGCATCATCAATGCAACGATTCCAGATCGCGCACTGAATGATGGGCACTCTGGGATCTTCCTTCCTTTCCAGAGGGGTCTTCGTGATCGCCTTTCTTGCAACTTTTGGCAGGTATGCCATCCTTGGTATTTCTACCTCGACGTATGAGATGTCACCTGCATGGTTAATACAGATGGTACTACGAGACATCTTACCCTGTCTTGTAGTAACAGCTTTAACTATTTTGATGGAAGGTTCGGGTTGCCCCGGGATCTTCCCTGACTCGGCAACAGGAACAACGGCAGCTAATTGAGCAACTTGAGTTTCTATCATTTTATTGAAGCTCAGTTGACTTTTCATAGCAGAAGAAAATGAATCCAATCTTGAGTCTATGTTTTCCAGGAGTTTGTCGTTATTAGCAAGCTTTTTACTAATATTTTCATTAATTTTACCCTGGCCTAGCACAAGATCTCTAAGTGATGGCTGATTATTAAAATTACTGGAATTGAAATTGTTACCTTGTTGAGACCTCTCGAATGGGAGGTTTGGGCATGAATTCCAGCCTCGATTGTCGTAGTTGTTCGGACGGTACCCATTGTTGTTGTTGGAGTTGTTGATGTAGTGGGCATGCTCTCGCGTTTCGGGGCAGTCATTCCCCGAATCGCCAGCATTGCCACGGACCTCGCACGTCATGCGGGCGTCCATGGCTTGCACCGTTTCTTGAGCAGGGGCCTCCGGTTTCTTCATCAGGGGGTCCATCTTGGCAGCAAGCATGTCTGGAGCTTCAACCTGGTGAACTCCTCGGGTCCATGGTTGGGCACGATCATCGATCCAACCTTGGTTCTTGACCATCTTCTCGATGAGGGCCTTTGTTGGCACTCCTTACGGCCTACAGACAAATCTGCAAGCGGATGGATACCGATGTAGCTTTCACCCGGGAGTATTCCAAGGTATCGATTTCCACGGGGAACGAGAAGTGTACTAATCCTAAACTAAGTTGTCCTAGGTAGATGGAGTGGATGAATGAAATGGATGAGGTGGATGACGACAACAAGGAGAGAAGAGAAGAGGTAGGAGGGTAGAGAGGGTACAGGTCTGGTAAGGGTATTCTACCGATTGACTGAGTAGAGCAGAAGATACAGATAGATACTTGCTTCGGGACTACAGAGCCTCCGACACATAGAAAGGGATGAGAAGGGGTGCCGGTTACCCTGAACCTTGGGTCCTAGGACACCGGAACTAACGTGATGGACTACGAAGACCGAAAGGGCTGTCACCACCTTACGGCTACCACCTCCGTTGCGACGGGCAGAAACTAAGGTTACTGGCATGTCTAGGAACCACTCCTACACTAGTCAATAACTACTTATCTCCTATAACAAGATAAGCACCCAAGCTAAGCAACCAGTATACAGTTATACCAGTCAACTAAGTATTGAACGAAGAACGAGACAAGTATATAAATGTAAGAACTGAATGCTCAATTAATCAGAGAGAGATACAAGAGTTACCAGACATGACCCGGATGTCACTCGAAGCAGAGCCGCATCCGTAGAGGTACAGCGGGAAGAGGGGCCGACACTCCGGCTCCTCTCCGGGATGCTCACCTCTCCTCTCTCCCTATTTCTACTGAGTGGCAGAACCTAGCGACGCCTACTCTTCTTCTTCTCTTGTGTTGTGTGTTTTGCAGGTGAAGGAGGGCCTCTATTTATAGTGCCCAGGGTCGGTTTGAAGAGCAGTGGCAGCCACGCAACCCTGGAACGGTAGGAGGTCGGTTCGGGCGAAAATCCCAGTTCGGCCGAACTGTACGATTCGGCCGAACCGGTGGATGCACCGACCAAGGCCCCTACGGCCTGGATTTGCCCCTGGGAGGCAGTTTCCAGGGTCGGTTGCATGGGGACATGCCTTGGGCTGGTTCGGCCGAACCAATCCTTTTGGCCGAACTGGGTTTTCGGCCCAGCAGCGCTCCCCTGCACCGCCTCTCCCTCCTGGACCCTCTGGGCTGCCTTATCTTGGTGTTCTTCGTGCTCTTTTGGCCCAGAGGCGACGTGGCGGTGGTCCACATGTCATGTCCGGTCGCTGCTCAATTGTCGGTGATGTGTACGGCCTCCCGATCGTGCTCCGCGTCGGGTATGGCTAAGGGGGGTAACAGGCTGAATTGTGTCGTTCGGCCGAATAGGTCATTTCCGGCCCCTATAGCACGTGTTTCTCCATTTTGTACCTGCACAGAGGACAATCACCAAAACTTGTGGAAATAGTCAGTGATAAGCCCTATAGCTATGGTGCGTGTCTCCATTGTGTCTGTTTTATACTTGGTTGGAGGTCGGAAATCGGTCTGTAACGACCACCAACAGCCTTTCCAGCAGCAGGATGCAAATACTCACGGGCGGAGCTCTTAAGCCCGTGGTAAAATGTTTGGATCATGAACCAATTCTGCATACCATGGTGAGGACAAGAAGAAATATAGTCCAGGAGGCATTCCCATGCCTCCGGGATGGTTTCATCTTTTAACTGCTGGAAACTAGCAATTTTATTCTGGAGGTCGTTGGTTTTCCCAAACGGAAAGAATTTTACAAAAATGCGCTAGTGCAATTATCCCATGAATCTATGGCTTCGCGGTTAGTATAAAACCATTGTTTTGCCTTGCCTAATAATGAGAATGGGAATAAACGAAGGCAAATGGCATCAATACTTACTTCACGTGTGGTGAAGGTGTTGCAGATCTCTAGGAAATGTTGAAGATGTGCATTTGCATCCTCGTGTGGCTTGCTGCAGAATGGGCTAGCCTGCACCATGTTGATGAGGGCTGGCTTGAGCTCGAAGTTACCATTTCCGATTGGTGGAGCTAGTCCGACTCGCACGTTCTCGCTCGATGGAGCATAGAACTCACAGATCGTCTTGCTTGCCATCCTCGATGAAGCCAGGTCAACGACGGGAATGACTGGGTTCGTCGTAATGAGCTGCTTCTGAGGAGGTACAACACGGGGTCGCACTTTCCTCACAAGAGACTCAGGATTTTCTTGGAAGTTTGACGGTAATTGGAAACCAGTCATGCACTGCTCTGCTTCACAAGACCAACGAAATAGAGCAAGGATAAACCCGCTTGAATAGCGGTATACTCAACAAAGATAGCTCGAGATAAGTGTTTAAAAGTAATCTAGCCAATTGCTTCCCCGGCAACGGCACCATAAATGCTTGTTAACACTTCTTACGATCCAATATCAGGATTGTGAATCCCAGTACTGGTGCAAGGAGTGTTTCAGTGGTTTTCTAATGGCTCAGTAAATCAAATAAATATTCTACAAGCACACAGAATTACCGTTGTAGCACTTCACCAGGGAGTAATCTGAGGTATCGTAATTTATATTTCCACAGGGAAGCTTTGGAAAGAGTACTAGCAAACATGTATTCGAGACTATCAGAGAAGGGTACACTACTAACAAGACAGGGGATAACGGTATTGGATAAGAGTGGATATACCATATCACAAAGCTCAAGGGTGGTTCGGATAGGAAAGAGAAGGATTAGCTAGTTGGGAGGACAACGAGAAGAGAAAGATGATCCCTAGGTACCTTATCTATCTGGGTTACTCGGAGTTAGAGATACAGGGATTGAGAGATCAGCTCTAAGAGATCAAGGTTAGCTCTATTATCTCAACGTTGGGAAACAGAACCAACAACACGCAGAAAAAGATGAGAAGGCGTGTTGCCAATAACTGCTAGAGGCTCCTGTAGGCCGGGACTAACGTGATGGACTACGAAGACCATATAGGGCTGTCACCACCTAACGGCTACCACATTCGTTGCAACGGGGACAATCCAAGGCTACCATCTAGTCTAGGAACCACTCCTACACTATCCAACAACTACTTACTCTGCTACCAAGAGGAAGCAACCCTGTCAATACCCCAGTGACAGTTCACCAGTAATATTGAACATAATCAAAGAACTAGTTAAGACAAAGACTTAAACAGGATCTAGAAGAACAAGAACTACAACCAACTATATTCGAAACACAAAATACTTGCAACTAGAATAAAGTAGAGGCAATGTATAAATAACTCAAACAAGATAACAAAGATAAACTATATTGATAACTCAAAGTCTACAAAAGAAATTGAAAAGATACAAGAGCTAATACCACAGCTTCTGAAGACGACTACGGAACCTCCGAGGCACATCTAGACACAACTCTAACTCCCAACTAAACTATCCTAACTCTACTAGAACAAAGTGGATATGAGCTCCTTGACTTGAGTGTGTCTTGAACCAGTGAAGGAGTGTCCAATTTATTGTGATTAAGGTCGGTGGAGGAGGAGTAACCGCCAAGGGAGCCAGGGGGCTGAAACGAACCAGATTCCCAATTACGAGAATCCGACTCCCTGTACCCTTGTGATAGTCCCAGGAACAACAGCTATCACATACAGAACTCATTTCAGCGGAAATCACATCCATACAACGATTAAGACCATCAAACATGTTATAGATACAGAACGGTATGGTACAAGCCCTCTGGGCTAAACGACAAAAGGGAAACAACTACGCAGCGGATAGCTATAAACTTCTGGTGCTTCGGGCCTTCACCTCCACAGGCATCCTTGAGCGCAGTGCACAGCCCTCATTTGCATCATCCGTCGTGGTTGATCTTGTACTCGGAGTCTTCTCCTGTGTACCCAAAGACTGTCCCCAAGGAAATGGGACAGGTCCACGTCACCAACCATAATATGCAGCAAAGCTTTATAGTGGCCTATACTAGTAATAAAATATTCAAGGAGTGTAAGCTGGGGGTTTTTCCCTATGCGCGCAGCAGCAACATAACCAAGTTCATCTCAACTCCAAACACCATTCCTCGCAAGCACATACTCTCCCCAAAACCACCCATCAATCTTACAACCACATCAGGCTCGTCCTGCCTCCATAGGTTCCCGCAATACACATCCGCCAACTCCTTTCTCTCACTAGTCGACTCGGTGAGCTCCCTCCCCACCTTGTCTCAACAGCCTCAGCTGGTCCAACCTCTCATAACCCAAATTCAAGGATAAGGTGAGAAAGCAGAATCCCATGCTAATCTAGATGGATCAGATGCGAGATCGTCCATGACCGTGGACACGGCTATACGTATAGTTTTCACTCTACAGAGGTTGTACTCCAAGAACCACCCGGGCTGCGAGCTGGTGCCCCAGCTCGAGACGCAACCCACAGCAAAGACCCTATAAAGCAACGGTACCATCCTGCTTCCCTGGGCTCGGGAAACATCCGCACGCTAACATCTGCCCCAGGGATGTGATACCTTCCCACCGGGGCCAGTTGGGGGTAGTGGTAGATCAGGGAGACTACGCCGCAACGAGTCCCCCTTACACATATCAAGCTCGATCCTCCTACAGTCCTGGTACCGCACTAGATAGACTTGCTGGAACCCTCCCCATTCTGGGTAGATGGTGAGCACTGTATTTCCCACGCCCGAAAGGCATCCTGATGCGGTCCTTAATTGTCGGTCAAAGCGAGTATCTGCATCAAAAGCGATCCGCTGCAACGGTCCGCAATCGGCACCCATTACAGGTACAGCCGCCCAAACTCCTCAAGTACTCCTCAAGTACCAACATCAAAGAACCATGTACCCGCAACAGGTACTCCGTAGGGACTACCCGAGTACAGTCCCCAAGCACCCCGATCAAACGATCGAGTTGTTATCACTCGCTTCCACCGCCTAGCTGCACTACTCCTCCCAAGCCACCCAACTCACACCAAGAAGTTCAATCACAACCATCCCAACACATGCAAGCATAGCATTCTCATATATTGGATACTAGGTGGCAAGGATACAGGATAAAAAAAAAGCAGTGCAGGCATATCATCATCATGCAAGTCAAGTAAAGCGCTAGCATACTAGTTTGCATGCCTAATAGGTATTTCAGAGAATGGCTGGGCGTGAACCTGGGTATTGCTCGTCCTTTTCACCAACGCAGTTGGCGTAGTGGTTGTTCTTCCCTTGGTCCTCCGGGATTCCTAGATTCGCGGAAATAAAATAAAGACGGGGACTACTAGCAAGGAAACACCAAAACAACGATGAAAGAAGACCCAAATAACAACAAACACTACACTAACGCATAGATCATGGTTTTAGAAAAATATAGAAACTGGTTTCATATTTTTCTGAGCTACAGTTGATTTATTATTAATTTTTCAAGTTTAAATCATTTTCTGAAAATATTAAATAATTTCCGAAAAAAGAAATACAGATAAAAATTAGCCTACTGACGTCATCATGACGTCATGCTGACGTCAGCAGTGGGGTCAGCCAGGGATGACGTCAGTAGTGGGCCCTGCTGACGTCATCGTTGACTTGGTCAACGTTTTACCGGTCAAAGGGTCAAAGTCAAAGTCAGCGGTCAGTGGCCCACATGTCAGTCTCAGTTAGTCTATGACGAGTGGGGCCAGGTTGTCGGTTAGAAAAAGAAAAAGGAAGAAAGGCTCGCGGGCCGGAGATGGGCTGAAAGCGGCTGGGCCGAGTTAGTTCAGGGGGGTCCAAAGGACTTTGGGGAAAACTTTAGGCCCACGAAGCCGAAATGGTTGGACGCTGGCTCGGTGGGCTGGGTCTTTGTACACCGAGAGGAGGGTCCACGGTGGACCGGGTTCACAGGTGCACGGTGCACCGGGCTCATAGGATCAGGTGTGGCCGCGCTTGGATTGTCTACGGCTCGGCTAGCTGGGTGTTGGTGTGGTCCTTCATGTGGCCGCGGCCGGCGCGAACGCGCGCGCGCTGGCGTGCGACCGGCGGCGACGGCAGCGGTGGTTTTCGTCGGAGGAAAGGCCGGCGAGGCTCGGGAAGCTCAGAGGGAGGTCGGCCTTGGTTTCTCGGGGGTGAGTGGCTAGGCTAGAGGCGGAGATTGGCCGGCGGAAGGGGTTCCCGACACGGCGGTGGCGGCGCGGTCTGCGACGGCGGGGCAGGGCCGGCGGCGACCAAACGAACATAGGGTTAGCGCGCGCGTGCGCGTGTACTTCAGTTCGCACTAGGCCACACCACAGCTCGGCGGCGTTCAGGTGCGCATGCGCGGCGTCGTGGTTGCCCACGGCCGCGACACGGCCTTGGCGCTCACGCGGCGGCCGGCGTCCCGGTCCGCGGTGGCCTCGGCTGCTGAGGAAACGGCGACTGTGGGTTGCGGCCTGGGTTTTGCGGCGCGACGGGGTCCTGCAAGGAGAGGTGCGGCTCGAAGGCCGGCAACACAACGGCTGGCTTGGCGGCGAGGCGATCGAGAACGGCGGCGCTCGGCCGGAACAGGGGAAGAAAGGGGGGAACGTCGTCGGCAGCTCACCACAGGACACGTCGTCGTACGCGGCAGCTCGGGGAAGGTGTGCGAAGCTCCGGTGAAGCTCATGCGCCCACGAATGGCTTCGGTCTTGCTCTGCTCCGGCGCTCCCACGGGCGGCGGCGCTCCGGCTCTCGGCTCGACGGCGGGGAAGCGCTCCGGTCCCTCCTCGGCTCTCTTCCGCTCCTCCTCTCCCTTCAACACACTTCTCTGCTTCCTCCCCTATACTCTCCCTCTCGGATTGTTGGCTGGGAAACCCCAACGGGGTTGGCGGCGGCTCAAGGGAAAGAGGTGGCCGGCGGGGTATTTGTAGGGCGGCTGCCCTAGGGCTCCGTGGGCACGGACGGCGAGAGATGCTCGAAAGGTTCTCCTGTACACGCGGCGACATCCAGACGGCCGAGCGGGATGGAGCAGGTAGGTGGAGGCGCTCACGCGCGGAGCACGGGCGGGCGCCCGCGGCTGCGACGCGGTGGGGAAGAAGGGGATTGGGGAAGAGAGAGCTGGCAAGGTGGTCCCACCGGTCAGCGGCAAAGAGAAAAGGAGGAGGCGCGGGTGGTCGGCTGGGCCGATGTTGGGCCGGCTTTGGTGCTGGGCTGGGTTGCTGCGTCGGCTCAGGGAAGAGTTTAGGGTGGTCAAGCGGACTTGGGTTCTGGGATTCTGCCCACGAACAGTTAGTAGGGTTTGACAATTAGTTAGGCTAGTTAGTGTTTGAATTCAAATCCAAAATTTGAATTCAAACCAACCAAAAATCCAACAAAACCCAAACAACTCCAAATCACAACTATTTGGTCCTTAGCACTTCAAATCAATTTTAATATGAAATTAAATTGCCTAGGAATTTAGGGAGCAATTAGAAGACACTCTTATATGTTTGTTGGCATGCACAACAATTCACCAAAAATTTTGAAATTCACATTTTTGCATTCAACAAATCCTACGCAATTTTTTTTCGGGATGTTACAGTCTTCCCCCCTCACGAGAATCTCGTCCTCGAGATTTAGGTATACCTAGGGTTCAAACAGGTGTGGGTATTTCTCCCTCAAAACTGACTCTTTCTCCCAAGTTGCTTCCCTCTCTGTGTGGTTACTCCACTGAACCTTGCAGAATTGAATAGATGTGCTCCTTGTCTCTTTAACTGCTCTGTCCAGGATCTTCTCTGGGTACTCCAAGTACTCTAGTGTATCTTGCAAATCCAATGCTTCTGTCCTGACTTCATGCTCGGGCATTCTCAAGCATTTGCGTAGTTGTGACACGTGAAACACTGGGTGCACTCCGGCTAGCTCTTCAGGTAGTTCCAGCTCGTAAGCTAACTTCCCGACTCTGGTCAGAATCTTGTAGGGCCCCACAAATCTGGGTGCTAGCTTCCCTTTCACATGAAATCTCTTACTTCCCCTGAGGGGTGACACTTTCAGGTACACGTGATCTCCCACCTCGAACTCGAGGTCCCTTCTTCTCTTGTCGGCGTAACTTTTCTGCCTACTCTGTGCAATCTTCAAGTTCTCTCTGACCTTAGCCACATTCTCTTCTGCCTCCACAATTGAGTCAGGGCCAAAGAAGGTTCTCTCTCCCACCTCTGACCACGTAAGAGGTGTTCTGCATTTTCTTCCATATAGGGCTTCAAATGGGGACATTTTCAGACTTGCTTGGTAACTGTTATTGTACGAGAATTCTGCATAGGAGAGGCTCTTCTCCCAATCCTTGCTATAGGTCAACACACATGCTATCATCAGGTCTTCTAGAATCTGATTCACTCATTCTGTCTGACCATCCGTCTGTGGGTGGTACGCTGTACTGTAGTCTAGTCTGGTCCCAATCGCCTTATGCAAGCTCTTCCAGAACTGAGCTGTGAATTGCGGTCCTCTATCGGATACGATACTCCTTGGTGCCCCGTGCAACTTGAGAATGTTATCCACATATAGTTCTACTAGTCTGTTCGTTGAGAGCCGGTCCTTGACTGGTATGAAGTGAGCCACTTTGGTCAGTCGATCCACTATCACCCAAATAGCATTGTTTCCTTTCCGAGTGCGGGGTAGTCCGACTATAAAGTCCATACTGATGTCCTCCCACTTCCACTCTGGAATTTCTAGAGGTTTCAACAGTCCTGCTGGCCTTTGGTGTTCTGCCTTGATTCTTCGACATGAATCGCACTTGGCGACATATTCAGCTATTTCCTCTCACATCTTTTTCCACCAGAATCGATCTTTAAGGTCTTGATACATCTTGGTGCATCCTGGGTGGATTGTGTACTTGGACTCATGAGCTTCTGCTAGTATGGTCTTCCGGATATCATTATCTTGTGGTACGCAGATGCGTTGCTTAAGCCATACTGTTCCTTGAGCATCAATACGGAAGTCTGGGGCTACTCCACGTTGAACATCCTGAATCAGCTCTTGAATTTCTGGGCAGTCTTTCTGAGCAGTCTTGATGCGTTCTTCTAGGTTGTATTTCACTCTCAACTCTTACGGTTGCCCTTCTCCTACTACCTCAAGCCTGAGCATGTTCAGCTACCTAATCAACTCCGGTTGTCCCTCCTCCATCATCAAGTTGTTATGGTAGCTCTTACGACTCAAGGCATCTGCTACTACGTTAGCCTTCCCTGGATGGTAGTGTATCTCTATGTCGTAGTCCTTGATCAGTTCCAATCATCGTCTCTGTCTCATGTTCAGTTATGTTGGGGTGAAGAAGTACTTCAGACTCTTGTGATCAGTGTAGATATCACACTTGTTGCCAATCAGATAGTGCCTCCAGATCTTTAAGGCATGTACCACTGCTGCTAGTTCTAAGTCGTGGGTGGGGTAGTTTTCTTCATGCTTTCTCAACTGCCTCGAAGCGTATGCAACCACTTTGCCTTCTTGCATCGGTACACATCCCAGACCTTGTCTTGAGGCATCACAATATACCACAAAGTCTTCCCGGATATCTGCCAGAGTCAACACTGGGGTGGTGGTAAGCTTATGTTTGAGCTCTTGGAAGCTTTCTTCACACTTTTCTGTCCACTTGAAGGGTACATTGTTCTTGAGCAACTCTGTCATTTGCTTGGCAATTTTGGAGAAGTTTTCAATGAATCTTCGGTAGTAGCCTGCCAAACCCAAGAAGCTTCGAATTTCTGTGACACTCTTTGGCCGCTGCCACTCGGAGACTGCTTCAATCTTTTCAGGGTCTACTACTACGCCCTCGGCTGTCAACACATGGCCCAAAAAGGCAACTTTCTCCAACCAAAACTCGCACTTACTGAACTTCCGAAAGAGTTTGTGATGTCTCAACTTCTCTAGCACTATACGTAGGTGCTCCTCATGCTCTTCTGCTGTTTTGGAGTAGATCAGGATATCATCAATGAATACCACGACAAACTTGTCTAGCTCTTCCATGAATACCTTATTCACCATGTTCATGAAGTAGGCAGGTGCGTTTGTCAACCCGAAAGACACTACAGTGAACTCATATTGCCCGTATCGAGTCACGAAAGCTGTCTTGGGAATGTCTCCCTCCCTAATCTTCATCTGGTGGTATCCTGATCTCAGGTCTATCTTGCTGAAGTACTTTGCCTTCTTCAACTGATCTAGCAAATCATCAATTCGAGGTAACGGGTACTTGTTCTTGATAGTCACTGCATTCAGAGATCGATAGTCTACGCACATGCGCATAGAACCATCCTTCTTCTTCACGAACAGTACTGGCGATCCCCATGGAGACGCGCTGGGTCTGATCACTCCACTGTCCAGCATATCCTTCAATTGCTTCTTCAATTCCTCGAGTTCTTCCACAGACATTCTGTACAGTCTCTTGGCAATTGGCCCTGTGCCTGGTTGCAACTCGATTATGAACTCCACATCACGGTAAGGTGGTAAGCCTGGTAGTTCTTCTAGAAAAACATCCGGGTACTCGCAGACTACTGGCACTTCCTCAATGGTCTTTTCCTTGATACTGTACGCAAACTTTCTCATGGAAGGCTTCCTGGGTCCTTCTTTTGCTTTTTGCGGCTTAACTGGCACCTTCAGACCACTCGGGTGTGTCAACACTACTGACCTGGGTGAGCAACTGATCACTCCCCTGTGAGCTGTCAACCAATCCATACCAAGGATCACGTCAATGCCATCTGACTTCAGCACTGTCAGGTCTGCAGAGAATCCAAATCCTCCTAGTTCCATACCAACTGCTGGGCACACTTGGGTTCATCTGAGCTCTCCTAACGGTGAAGTTGTGATTACGGGTCTAGCTCTAGGCTCTGTATGGAGTGACTGTTCCGTAGCAAACTTCGACGAAACGAACGATCCAGTAGCACCAGAATCAAATAGTACCGAAGCTTTTGTGCCATTTACCAAGAACTCTCCGAGTACTACTTCAGGAGCATCCTCAGCATCCTTCTCAGTCAGGTGGTTAAGTCGGCCTCTGATGGCTGAAGGCTGCGGTTGGTTCTTTCTGTCTGGGCACTCAAACGACTTGTGACCTGGTTTTCCACAACCAAAGCAAACAAGAGATGTCTTGTCACCAACTTCTGGGGCGCTGAGCTATTTCTGGCCTGAATTTTCGTAAGCAGGGTAGTTGGTGGCCTTGTTCTCAAAGCTGTTGTTGTCACTAGTCTTGTTCTCAGTGTTTAGGATTGCACTCCTGACAAATCCTATTCCTCCTCGGCTTAAGCTTTGCTGGAATCCCCGGCGGAGCATATTGCTCTGGCCACTCCTCGGTATTTGACTCAACCTGAGGTGGTGCTGTTGCTCGGCTTTTCTTTTCCTGGCTCTCCAAGTGTCTTCTAAGTCAACTCTTTCCTTTTCCACTGCTATAGCTCTGTCAATCATCTCTCGAAGTGAGTTGTGACTGCTGGAAGCGAGTGCCATTCTAAGTCCCCTGTGTAAGCCTCTTTGAAACCAGACTTGCTTCTTCTTTTCGGTGGTGATTTCTTCCGGGGCATACCTCGACATCTTAGCAAAGTGTCGGGCGTACTCTGTCACTGACATGCTTCCTTGCTTCATGGTTCTGAATTCCATAGCCTTGTGTGCCATTACTTGTTCAGGAATGTGATATTCCTTGAACGCTTCGCAGAACTCCAGCCAGGTGATTTGTGCTGGGTTCTCATGAGAGTCACAGTAGCTCTCCCACCAAGCTTTAGCTGCTCCTTCAAGCTGGTGCGCCGCTAGGGCCACACATTCTTCATCCATGTAATCTGTCATGTCCAGCTTGGCCTCGATAGTTCTGAGCCAGTCATAAGCATCTAGTGGCTCGTCTGAGTAGTCAAATGTGGGTGCCTTCAATCTGATGAACCTTTCAATCTTCATCTGGAGGTCTTCCTCACAGTGACCCTGTTGGTTCTGGTTCAAATCTTCCTGGAGTTGTTGTATTGCCTGTGCCATCTAGGTATTGGCCTATGCCATCTGTTGCATCAGCTGGGTCTGAACAGTCATCACTTCTTCTAGGTTGGGCGGTGTGTTAGGATGTGGCGCATCTCTGCCCCTAGGCTGGTTCTGCTGAGGTTCTTCTGCTTGTTCTTCCATTGCAACTTCTTGTTCCTCACCTCTTGCTGTGTTGTTCTCGGGCTGGAACACGCCTGCTATGCATCCATGGTCCATGCCTCTGCTTATGGCAGGTGTTCTTCCGCGTCCTCTACCACGACCTCTGCCTCTGTCTGTCATCACTGTCTCCTCTTGCTCAGTTTCCTCTGAACGGGCTAGCAGTCGGTTCGACCTTCTGGTTGTCATTTTCTGAAATTCACGAGCAGGTAGGTGGTGGTCAGGTAGGGTTATAGGCACTGGTAATCTAATTGTAGGAGTTGCACACATGAAAACTTGAACACTAACTACACTCAAGGTGAACAGCAAGAAAACAGCAAGAACAGCCACAAGGACCGAACACGCAATCAAAGCATTACACCTTAGACACTTGTGTTATCTTGAGGCCAACTCCCGAAACCTCGAAGATTAACACTTCTACTCGGCTTAAGATCGTGGCTAATCCAGTGGTGGTCATGGACTACATCTACCTTGGCTCGACGATAAGCACGAGACCATCGTCAGCCACTTGGTTAGAGGGGTTGTTAGCAGCAAGAGTTAGCAAGGTTAGAAGAGTGAACAATAGCACAAGGTGTGATAAGGAGTAGTTCAAGGGATTTCTTATATTGCAACAGACTTAGTTGGAGCCTTTGTCCTAGTTTTCAGGTCTAGGGCTGCGCACTACGGTCAAGTATGGCTCTGATACCAACTGAAACGAACCGGATTCCCAATTACGAGAATCCGACTCCCTGTACCCTTGTGATAGTCCCAGGAACAACAGCTATCACATACAGAACTCATTTCAGCGGAAATCACATCCATACAACGATTAAGACCATCAAACATGTTATAGATACAGAACGGTATGGTACAAGCCCTCTGGGCTAAACAACAAAAGGAAAACAACTACGCAGCGGATAGCTATAAACTTCTGGTGCTTCGGGCCTTCACCTCCACAGGCATCCTTGAGCGCAGCGCACAGCCCTCATTTGCATCATCCGTCGTGGTTGATCTTGTACTCGGAGTCTCCTCCTGTGTACCCAAAGACTGTCCCCAAGGAAATGGGACAGGTCCACGTCACCAACCATAATATGCAGCAAAGCTTTATAGTGGCCTATACTAGTAATAAAATATTCAAGGAGTGTAAGCTGGGGGTTTTTCCCTATGCGCGCAGCAGCAACATAACCAAGTTCATCTCAACTCCAAACACCATTCCTCGCAAGCACATACTGTCCCCAAAACCACCCATCAATCTTACAACCACATCGGGCTCGTCCTGCCTCCACAGGTTCCCGCAATACACATCCGCCAACTCCTTTCTCTCACTAGTCGACTCGGTGAGCTCCCTCCCCACCTTGTCTCAACAGCCTCAACTGGTCCAACCTCTCATAACCCAAATTCAAGGATAAGGTGAGAAAGCAGAATCCCATGCTAATCTGGATGGATCAGATGCGAGATCGTCCATGACCGTGAACATGGCTATACGTATAGTTTTCACTCTGCAGAGGTTGTACTCCAGGAACCACCCGGGCTGCGAGCTGGTGCCCCAGCTCGAGACGCGGCCCACAGCAAAGACCCTATAAAGCAACGGTACCATCCTGCTTCCCTGGGCTCGGGAAACATCCACACGCTAACATCTGCCCCAGGGATGTGATACCTTCCCATCGGGGCCAGTCGGGGGCAGTGGTAGATCAGGGAGACTACGCCGCAACGAGTCCCCCTTACACATATCAAGCTCGATCCTCCAACAATCCTGGTACCGCACTAGATAGACTTGCTGGAACCCTCCCCATTCTGGGTAGATGGTTAGCACTGTATTTCCCACGCCCGAAAGGCATCCTGATGCGGTCCTTAATTGTCGGTCAAAGCGAGTATCTGCATCAAAAGCGATCCGCCGCATCCGCAATCGGCACCCATTACAGGTACAGCCGCCCAAACTCCTCAAGTACTCCTCAAGTACCAACATCAAAGAACCATGTACCCGCAACAGGTACTCCGTAGGGACTGCCCGAGTACAGTCCCCAAGCACCCCGATCAAACGATCGAGTTGTTATCACTCGCTTCCACCGCCTAGCTGCACTACTCCTCCCAAGCCACCCAACTCACACCAAGAAGTTCAATCACAACCATCCCAACACATGCAAGCATAGCATTCTCATATATTGGATACTAGGTGGCAAGGATACAGGATAGAAAAAAAAGCAGTGCAGGCATATCATCATCATGCAAGTAAAGTAAAGCGCTAGCATACTAGTTTGCATGCCTAATAGGTATTTCAGAGAATGGCTGGGCGTGAACCTGGGTATTGCTCGTCCTTTTCACCAACGCAGTTGTCGTAGTGGTTGTTCTTCCCTTTGTCCTCCGGGATTCCTAGATTCGCGGAAATAAAATAAAGACGGGGACTACTAGTAAGGAAACACCAAAACAGCGATGAAAGAAGACCCAAATAACACCAAACTCTACACTAACACGTAGATCATGTTTTTAGAAAAATATAGAAACTGGTTTCATATTTTTCTGAGCTACGGTTGATTTATTATTAATTTTTCAAGTTTAAATCATTTTCTAAAAATATTAAATGATTTCCAAAAAAAGAAATACAGATAAAAATTAGCCTGCTGACGTCATCATGACGTCATGCTGACGTCAGCAGTAGGGTCAGCCAGGGATGACGTCAGTAGTGGGCCCTGCTGACGTCATCGTTGACTTGGTCAACGTTTGACCGGTGAACGGGTCAAAGTCAAAGTCAGCGGTCAGTGGCCCACATGTCAGTCTCAGTTAGTCTATGACGAGTGGGGCCAGGTTGTCGGTTAGAAAAAGAAAAAGGAAGAAAGGCTCGCGCGCCGGAGATGGGCTGAAAGCGGCTGGGCCGAGTTAGTTCAGGGGGGTCCAAAGGACTTTGGGGAAAACTTTAGGCCCACGAAGCCGAAATGGTTGGACGCTGGCTCGGTGGACTGGGTCTTTGTACACCGAGAGGAGGGTCCACGGTGGACCGGGTTCACATGTGCACGGTGCACCGGGCTCATAGGATCAGGTGTGGCCACGCTTGGATTGTCTGCGGCTCGGCTAGCAGGGTGTTGGTGTGGTCCTTCATGTGGCCGCGGCCGGCGCGAACGCGCACGTGCTGGCGTGCGACCGGCGGCGACGGCGGCGGTGGTTTTGGTCGGAGGAAAGGCCAGTGAGGCTCGGGAAGCTCAGAGGGAGGTCGGCCTTGGTTTCGCGGGGGTGAGTGGCTAGGCTAGGGGCGGAGATTGGCCGGCGGAAGGGGTTCTCGACACGGCGGTGGCGGCGCGGTCTGCGACGGCGGGGCAGGGCCGGCGGCGACCAAACGAACATAGGGTTAGCGCGTGCGTGCGCGTGGACTTCAGTTTGCACTGGGCCACGCCACAGCTCGGCGGCGTTCGGGTGCGCGTGCGCGGCGTCGTGGTTGCCCACGGCCGCGACACGGCCTTGGCGCTCACGCGGCGGCCGGCGTCCCGGTCCGCGGTGGCCTCGGCTGCTTAGGAAACGGCGACGGTGGGTTGCGGCCTGGGTTTTGTGGCGCGACGGGGTCCTGCAAGGAGAGGCGCGGCTCGAAGGCCGGCAACACAAGGGCTGGCTTGGCGGCGAGGCGATCGAGAATGGCGGCGCTCGGCCGGAATAGGGGAAGAAAGGGGGGAACGTCGTCGGCAGCTCACCACAGGACACGTCGTCGTACGCGGCAGCTCGGGGAAGGTGTGCGAAGCTCCGGTGAAGCTCATGCGCCCACGAACGGCTTCGGTCTTGCTCTGCTCCGGCGCTCCCACGGGCGGCGGCGCTCCGGCTCTCGGCTCGACGGCGGGGAAGCACTCCGGTCCCTCCTCGGCTCGCTTCCGCTCCTCCTCTCCCTTCTCCACACTTCTCTGCTTCCTCCCCTCTACTCTCCCTCTCGGATTGTTGGCTGGAAAACCCCAACGGGGGTGGCGGCGGCTCAAGGGAAAGAGGTGGCCGGCGGGGTATTTGTAGGGTGGCTGCCCTAGGGCTCCGTGGGCATGGACGGCGAGAGATGCTCGGAAGGTGCTCCTGTACACGCGGCGACATCCAGACGGCCGAGCGGGACGGAGCAGGTAGGTGGAGGCGCTCACGCGCGGAGCACGGGCGGGCGCCCGCGGCTGCGACGCGGTGGGGAAGAAGGGGATTGGGGAAGAGAGAGCTGGCAAGGTGGTCCCACCGGTCAGCGGCAGAGAGAAAAGGAGGAGGCGTGGGTGGTCGGCTGGGCCGATGCTGGGCCGGCTTTGGTGCTGGGCTGGGTTGCTGCGTCGGCTCGGGGAAGAGTTTAGGGTGGTCAAGCGGACTTGGGTTCCGGGATTTGGCCCACGAACAGTTAGTAGGGTTTGACAATTAGTTAGGCTAGTTAGTGTTTGAATTCAAATCCAAAATTTGAATTCAAACCAACCAAAAATCCAACAAAACCCAAACAACTCCAAATCACAACTATTTGGTCCTTAGCACTTCAAATCAATTTTAATTTGAAATTAAATTGCCTAGGAATTTAGGGAGCAATTAGAAGACACTCTTATATGTTTGTTGGCATGCACAACAATTCACCAAAAATTTTGAAATTCACATTTTTGCATTCAACAAATCCTACGCAATTTTTTTTCGGGATGTTACAGGGGCTCCCCGGGCAGTTCGGCCGAATGGAATGGTTCGGCCGAACCGACCAGTTCGACCGAACCGTCCATCCTGTAGCGCCTCAATCCCACAATCCTGATCTTCTCCTGGAGGCGGTTGTGCAGTTGGGGCGGTTCGGCTGAAAGCCCCCAGTTCAGCCGAACTGGGCCTGGCCCTTGGCCGGCCTCCGCTGCACCGCCTCTGGTCCTGGACCTCCTGGGATAACTTGTATGTGATGGTCTTCAGCTGATTTGGCCCAGGGATGACGTGGCGGTGATGTACGTGTCTTGCACGATCATCCCGGTTGTGCTTCGCTTCGTGTACGTCCAACGGGGGTAACCGGCTGAATCGTGTCGTTCGGCCGAATCAGTCAATTCTGACCCCTATAGCACGTATTTCTCATCAGTGTACGTAGACAAGTAAAACACACCAAAACTCGTGGAACTTTATTAGATATAAACCTAGCTATATGGAATGTCACATATAGCCTCTTTTATTCCTGAGTATTGGTGGTCGAAAACGTGCCGTAACGACTGCCAACAAGCTCCCCCAAGCTTAGACCTTTGCTCGTCCTCAAGCAAAGATAAAGACTTAGGCTCGGCTCCATCAACTATTGACACTTCTTATGATCCAATATCAGGATTGTGAATCCCAGTACTGGTGCGAGGAGTGTTTTAGTGGTTTTTCAAATGGCTCAGAAAAATAAATAAATATTCTGCAAGCGCACAGAATTACTGCTGTAGCACTTCACCAGGGAGTAATCCAAGGTATTGTAATTTATATTTCCACAGGGAAGCTTTGTCAAGAGTACTAGCAAACAAGTATTCGAGACTATCAGAGAAGGGTACACTACTAACAAGACAGGGGATAACGGTATTGGATAAAAGTGGATATACCGTGACACCTAGCTCAAGGGTGGCTGGGATAGGAAAGAGAAGGATTAGCTAGTTGGTAGGACAACGAGAAGAGAAAGAGGATTCCTAGGTACCTTGTCTATCTGGGTTACTCGGGGTTAGAGATATAGGGGTTGAGAGATCAGCTCTAAGAGATCAAGGTTAACTCTGTCTCAACGTCGGGAAACGGAACCAACAACATGCATAAAGGGATGAGAAGGCGTGTTGCCAATAACTGTTGGAGGCTCCTCTGTGCTGTTGGCGGTCATTACGGCCTGCTTTCCGACCTCCAACCGAGTATAAAATAAACACAACGGAATCACACACCACAGCTATAGGGTTTACTTCTGATTAATTCCATGAGTTTTGGTGTTTATTCGATTCCAGGAGGTATATGACTGAAGTTGAGGCAAAAAAGCAAATGGAGTGATGAGTTCGGTCGAATCCCGAGATTCGACCGAACTCCATCCTTGAACCTGGGACATGCCACAACATGAAACCCAACAGAACCCCAAGCTTGGATGGACTGCCACAGCTGCCATCAACACAAACCCAGTAAACCAGAGGCCCAAGTCCCAGCCAACGAAAGCCCGCCAGTCCACCGGAGGCCTCCAACTCAGTCCAAACCAAAGTGCCGACCTACAAACGGCCTCAAGAGCTGGACCAACACGTGATGGAAGCAAAGGCGTTGCAGCAGTGGGCCAGGCCCAATTCGACCGAATGGTAGGGTTCGGATGAATCCAAGAATCGCCTCAAAACCTACCCTGAGCAAAGATCCAGGCCGTAGGACTCAAGGTCGGTGCACGTGGTAGTTTGGCCGAACTCCCTGGTTCGGCCGAACCAAGGGATTCGGCCGAATCAGCCCGGCATCGCCTCCCACTTCCTTGCATGCTACTCTACCTCCCACCGACCCTGGCCAGCTATAAATGGAGGTCCTCGGCCCTTGCATCAAACACACAACACAAGAGGAGAGTCCCTTAGTGAAGCTCTGCCACTTTCATACTTAGAAGATAGGGAGAGAGGAGAAGTGAGCGTCCCGGAGAGGAGCCGGAGTGTTGGCCCCTCTTCCCGCTGTACCTCTACGGATGTGGCTTAGCTTCGAGTGACATCCGGCTCGTGTCTGGTAACTTTTGTATTTCTCTCTGATTAATTGAGCATTCAGTTCTTACTTTTATATACTTGCTGGTTCTTCGTTCAATGCTTAGTTGATTGGTATAACTGTATACTGGTTGCTTGGCTTGGGTGCTTGTCTTTCTATAGGAGATAAGTATTAGTTGACTAGTGTAGGCACGGTGCCTAGTCTTGAGGCTAACTTAGTTCACCCCTGAGTCTGCGGAGGTGGTAGTCGTTAGGTGGTGACAGCCCTATACGGCCTTTGTAGCCCATCACGTTCGTCTCGGCTTGTAGGATCCCCCAGTGCAGGATAGATCACACCCCTCTCTCATCCCTTTCTATGTGTGGTAGGTTCTGCTGTCCCGAAGCAAGTATCTAGTTGTACTGTCACACCCTGATTTACACAGAAACCCGAATGCTACTATATGTGTGCCCAGGAAGTCCACAGAACACATATAGATAACAAATATGATAACCAGAGTACATATGCTCGAATAAAATGGTTTTACATCAGAGTTTGACTCAAAATGACTACATAAAACAGCGGAAGTCACTTCATGACAGTGACAGTGAACTCATATAGACCATATCGGGTTGTGAAGGCTGTTTTGGGGATGTCAGTCACTCGTATCCTCATCTGATGGTAACCGGATCGAAGATCGATCTTAGAGAACACACATGCTCCTTTCAACTGGTCGAAGAGATCATCAATCCTCGGCAGCGGATACTTGTTCTTGATGGTCACTTCATTCAAAGCTCGATAATCCACACACAATCTCTGGGTTCCATCTTTCTTATCCACAAACAAAACTGGTGCTCCCCAAGGGGAAGAACTAGGACGAATATACCCTTTTGCTAACAATGCCCTTAATTCCTCCTTAAGTTTCTCTAGTTCTTTTACTCCCATTCTATATGGCCTTTTAGCTATAGGGGCAGTACCAGGCTTAAGATCAATAACAAATTCAACTTCGCGGTCTGGGGCATACCTGGTAACTCATCGGGGAACACATCTGGGAAGTCGCACACTACTCTGATGTCTTCCAGTGCTATACCCTCGGCTTGGTAGATCTGGTTGTGCCCCAGGGGACTAGCTGCTTGATACTCCACTTTCTCACCAGTCTTTGCTGTCAGCTGCACTGTTCTCTTGGAACATTGAATCACCCCATCGTATCTGGCTAACCAGCTCATACCCAGAATCAAGTCAAACCCAAGAGTTTCTAGGACTATCGGGTTCACCACAAAGTCTACCCCCCTTATTGTGATGGTGATACAGGGGCAACGTAAAGTGGCACGCTGTTCTCCCCCAGGTGAACTAACTACCGTGGGGTTCCCCATAGGTTGCAAGATCATCATGTTCTTTTTCACGAAAGCAGCAGATATGAAAGCATGGGAAGCTCCAGTATCAAACAAAACAGTTGCGAGAGTCGAGTTGATAGGGAACGTACCCACAACGACATCCGTTGCTCCTTCTGCGGTTTCCGCACCCATGTGGTTGACCTTTCCTCTCGCTGGGTTCTGCTGCTGACTCCCGTTCTGGTTCTGCGGTTGTCCACCCCTCTGATTGTTGTTCTGACCAGTGGCGTTCTGAGCCTTACGAGGACAAGCGTTGGCATAGTGTCCCAGCTCACCACAACCAAAACACCTCGGAGCCGTAGGTGCATTGCTGGTCGGGTTGGGGCGTTGGACAGGACCACTCTGTGGCTGGTTTTGGGGACGCTGCTGAGGTAGTGCTGAGGGGTACTGGGGACGTGACTGGTATTGGGGTCGTTGCTGATACTGGTTGCGGTTCATCAAACCGGACTGTCCCTAGAAACGCTGTGGAGTCACCATCTGTTGGTTTCCTTGCTGAGGATTGAAGCGAGGGCGAACATTGCTTCCTGACGGTGTGCCTTGAAGCTTCCTCTTCTTTTCCTCCATCTCACGGCGCTTGTGCTCCAGCAGTAGTGCGCTATCCACAAGTTCTTGAAAAGTGGCGAACCTAGAGCACAGGAGCTGGTACTGGAGTGTATCATGCAGGCCATCTCGGAATCGGGTCTGCTTCTTCCTATCCGTATTCACGTCCTCTGGAGCATAACGGGCCAACTCAATGAACTTGTCACGATAAACGGTGACACTCATACCTTCCTGCTTCAATGCCAGGAACTCCTTCTTCTTCAAGGTCATCAGCGCTTCCGGCACGTGGTGAGAGCGAAAGCTGTCGCGGAACTCCTGCCAAGTAATCTGATCACGATTGGGGTGAGCATATTGGTACGCATCCCACCAATCCAAAGCTGCTCCCTGGAGCTGTCCACTTCCATACAACACCTTCTCCCTGTCATTGCACTGTGCAATGTCCAGCTGCCTTTCCACTGCCTTGAGCCAGTCCTCTGCCTGCATTGGGTCGCTAGACTTGTTGAAGGTAGGAGGGCGTCCCTTCATAAACTCGCCCCTTTTATCTCTGTGCTGCACGGGGTGCTGTTGAAGCGGGTTCTGCTGATTCTGCTGCATCAGTGCTATGGTTTGCGCCATCTGCTGTGTCAGCTTGAGTTGCATCTGCATCATCTGCTCCATGGTGAGTGGCGGTGGTGGAGGTGGTGGGTTCTGGTTCTGGTTGCTTCCACTGCCTCCGGGGTTGCCTCTGGTGTTAACCATCTACCATAGCAAGATATTTCCCATCAGTATTCCCGTCAGTCGGTAATAGATAACCCATGCTTGCAGATGGTGCATAAGAAGATAGCAGTACTTGGAAAGATATGATTCAGAGGTATAGAGAGTAAGACAGAGGAAGTGCAAAGGGGATAGATAACCCAACTATTTATTCACTAATATTCCTTAAACCTTAGTCCTATATCTAGATGGAGATAGACTCGCGTCTATGACCATCACAATCATTACAAAAATCCAAATCAAACATAAGCATAATAACAGCAAAATCAAGCACCCATTGACATGATTCACACAAGACTCGACAGCACTGGTTTTGAAAAATGTAACTAAATGATCTGAAACAAAATCATGGTGGTCTCCTAGTGATTTATCAACCGCTCTAACTAGGCTGCGTTCCTACAATCAGCACGGCTCTGATACCAATCTGTCACACCCGGATTTACACAGAAACCCGAATGCTACTATATGTGTGACCAGGAAGTCCACAGAACACATATAGATAACAAATATGATAACCAGAGTACATATGCTCGAATAAAATGGTTTTACATCAGAGTTTGACTCAAAATGACTACATAAAACAGCGGAAGTCTCTTTATTAACCCTCTCTAAACGAAGACGTAGACAAAGCCGATAACCATAAACCACAGGGACACTGACTGGTTGAGCACAGCTAGTAGAATGGCAGATCCTCAGGAAATTCAACCACAGCAGTACCATCTAATCCATCTGTTACCCATCTGGGATTTTGTTGAATAGCAAGTGTAAGTAAATGTCTTACTTAGCAAATACAACACGGATAATGAAGGCTTAAAAGAAAGGCCTGACACAGCTGAACTGCAGTAGCAATTTTAGTTGTTTCTTTTTAACATCATCATAATTACTACATTAACATGGATCCCAGTTGTAACCCATTAAATATAGTAGAAGTGAGCATTAAACATTAATAAACATCAACTTCTAATCAAAAAGGATCCAGGCCGCTCGTGACCCTAAGCAAGGCTATCATGATAGGTTATACACTCTGCAGAGGTTTCGCCCTTTACCCACCAGTCGCGTAAAAGTTCAAAGGAACTTTGCACCCAACCACGCACATCAACACTTCCGAGGTGTGACTGCATAGGGACGCTACAAGGCTTTTCACAAGACACCCTAACCAAACAGTAGCCGTTATGGTACAACCTAGGCAGCATGACCCAAGGCACCGAGATTGACTGACGCTCATGTCGCAACACGAGGGGGTCAATGGCGTCCAAGCGCGGAAAAGAACAACAACAACAAAATAAATAGCGCAACGTGTGGAACCCCCGCCATACGGAAGCTCCCAACACGGGACTGTGCCTCACGGGGACATAGCCAACGGATACTCCGTCCTCGGTAGATCAAACCATACTCTCACCCATGCTTCCCATAACGCCGTCGGCCCGTCGGTAACTACTGTTAAGCTAGATCCGTACATGTTACTTGTCCAAGACCAGAGCCATTATAGTTCCAGCGGTGGCGACAGGTTCCTGGGTCGCCACTTTAAGAACCAGTCCTTACGGAGAGACACTAGGGCCAAGCATGAAGCATACGCCCTAGCTCCCTGATCCATGTTGCTAAGAAGCAAATTTTAACATTAACATTGAAGTGAACCATTAAGTCAAGATTAAGAGTTAAACATTGGTGACAGCAGCTGCGCCTAGCAAAGTTCTACCCAAATGCAATAACCCAAGGTAATCAAGGTATAGGATAAACAAAGCTAGGTACAACCTTAATAGGAACAATTTAGACGCATGCATATGCAGTAAATAATGTAAAAGTGTGTTTAGGTAGCAAGGATTGTCCGTGCTGTACTTGCCTTCGTCCAACTGTTGCTGCTGCTCCTGCTGCTGTTGTTGGTCCTGCTCCTCGTAACCCTCGAACTCAAACGCGTACGGCTCACCGACTGGACTCGTACATCAACACACAAGCATCCGTACAAGCCAGTACATGCAAACAATATTAATCTATTAGAACAGTACACCAAACAATAAAAATAGATCAAAAGAAGGCTTAGAAACTAATCTACGCTTCGCTACGAACACGTGAGCGCGAAAATCACTCAAATCGGAGCTAAAACGGAGAAGTTATGGCTCTTCTAAGGTTCGGGGACTTGCTGGCAAAGTTTTAAAAGTTCCAGGGGCTTATTTGCAAAAACTCAGGGGCTAAAACATAATTTTATATAAAAACAGGAGGGTTTAATTGCAAATTAACTAAAACAGGACCTCGGGTGCTATTTTTAAATAAGACAGGGGGTTTTCTGTAAAAATCAGGACCTAATTCTAATTATTTTTGAATAGATCTGGACCGCGGGTTAATTTTGAAAAAGGTCAGGGGCTCTTTTGCAAAAAGGCCATGACTGACTTGTTTGACCGGTATTGACCCGGGGTGTTGACTCGGCTCGGTTCGATCTGGGCCGTCCGATCTGGTTTCGACGGCAGGGATTAGATCGGGGAGAGGAAGTCGGCGGCGGCGCTGACTGGCGGCGGCGCTGAACGGCGGCGAGCGGCGGCGCTTCGCCGGCGTGGCTCGAAAATGAGCTAGGGGGTTCGGTTCGGAGCGTGGCCCGGTGCTACAGAAGCGGGGTGACGCGGCGAATTCGACTGGGTGGATCTCGTCGGCGGCGGAGCAGTAGCGGCGGCATGCGAGTAACCATGGAGGCGGCGGCGCTCGGCTGCGGCGGTGCAGAGCGGCGGCGGCGCTACGGTGCAAGACTGCCGCGGGCTTTGGGTGCTACAGACGCGTCGTAACCGCGCGAACTCGACAGGGGGGTTCTCGTCGGCGGGGACGCGGCAGCGGCGGCCGGCGACGTCGAGCAGGAGCGGCGGACGACGATGAGCGGCGGCGGAGAAATTGGCGGCGTGAGGGTGGGGATTGGGATTGAGGGGGCGGCGGCTATTTGAAGGGCGGCCGAAGGCGGCTCGGGTGGGCCTCGGCGTCCGTGCCGGGGTCGAACCGAACTCCGCGGCCGTGGCGGAGCCGGACTCCGACGCGAGGAGGGAGACGAGTCTGACCGGTGGTCCCGCTCGTTCAGCGGCTGGGGGCGTGAGGCGGACCGGCCTGGCTGCTGGGCCGCGCTGGGGGAGGAAGCGGAATGCTGCGCTGGGCTGCTGGGCCGGACTGGACCACTGACGGGCGGAGCAGCTGGGAGGGAAATCGGGCCGGCGCGGGGCGGAGCAGGCCGTTGGGCCGGGCCGCAAGCGGAGCAGGGGGGTCGGCTGGCTGGCGGGCTGGCCAAGCTAGGCCGAAAGCGGAGCGGGAGTAGCTGGGCCGCTGCGGAAAGAAAAGTAGGAGGAGCAAAATTGGCCGGGGGAAAAAGTTAAGGGAGGAAAAACAGACTTGAGCTGCTGAAACTTTTCTAGAGCTCCAAACTTGATGATTCAAATTCGAATTTAAACAGAAGTTAAATTCCAACTGAACCACACACAAACAAAACACAATGCAGCCGGCATGAATGCAACAAAAATGTTTCTAACCTTATATTTACTTTTATTTCTCATAAATAATTTATTTTCCTTAGATAAATATGAGCATTAAATTAAATAAGAGCAATTTAATTACTAAATTTTAAAATAGGCATTTTTAGGGTGTTACATGTACCTTCTGACCCGCTCAGTCAATCAGTAGAATGCTTCTACCAGGCTCGTGCCCTCTCTACCCTCTTATTGCTTCTCTTCCCTCTTTGTTGTTGTCATCCACTTCATCCACTCCATCCCATTACCCTTAGACAACTTAGTTTAGAATTAGTTCACTTCTTGTTCCCCATGGAAATCGATACCTTGGAATACTCCCGGGTGAAAGCTACATAGGTATCCGTCCGCTTGCAGATTTATCTATAGGCCGTACGTAGTGCCAACAAGCTTTCTGGCGCCGTTACCAGGGAACGGTAGCTGTTCTGATCCCGAACCAAAGTTGTCCGCGTACCCCCATCATCCGCCATCCATATGGATTCCACTCTTACCTTACGTCAACATTTGGCTCCAAAGGGTGATTTTTTGGAGCCACCACCGTCATCACATCCCATCCACACATCCGGCTATGAGCTGCGTCCCAGCTTCATAGCCATGGTTCAAGAGCACACATTCTCAGGAACGAATGCTGAGAGCCCATACACACATTTGCATGAGTTTGAGCAACTCTGTTTGTGTCTCGTCATTGCGGGCATGACACAAGAGACACTTAAATGGAAGTTATTCCCGTTCTCATTGATGGGAGGAGCAAAGAAATGGTACTCTCTAGCTGTCAGAAATATGGAAGGGAGTTGGGAAACCCTTAGAAATAAATTCTGCCTAAATTTCATCCCAAGTTCCAAGGTAGCCAACCTCCGAATCGAAATTCTTACCTTTAAACAATTAGAGGGAGTATCGTTAGGAGCTGCGTGGGCTCGTTTCAAGCAATTGCTGGCCTCAGGACCGGACCTAAGCCTTCCAGAACCTGTTGTTCTACAACACTTCAGTCTTGGCCTCTGTCCCGTAGCCACCACTTTCTTGAACTCTGCTTCAGGAGGGTTGTTCTCTCATATGATTCCTAGTGAAGCGAGGGTAATCCTACATCATATCCTGGACGACACTCCCTACACCGGAATCTATGATGAACTCCCCGATGAAGAGAAGCAACCTGAGCCTGAACCTGAAGAGCCTATACACCCACAATCTAAATCAATCAGCTCTTCCATTCCATTAGAACCCGAAGCTCATTTCGAACCACAACCATACTCTAGCCAGGACCATTATGATCCACTCTACACCACTCTCTATGATTTTGACGATGATCTATTCGATGACATCGGGAGTGCAGCAAGTTTCCCATTGGAACAACGTGTAGAGCAAAAAGATCAACCTCCCGACAAGGAAGAACTCGAATATCAGAGAGAGTACTTAGGACGTCTCTCTGCTATCATGAGTCGGGAATGGCTAGAAGAGGCTAAAGCCTCGACCGAGGTCGTTAAAATGCCAAAAAGGATCCGAAGGATATTTTGCAAAGTCATGGGCATAGACAAGGAAATCGGGCACGACCCGAGCCTCGGAGTCAACATAATCACTAGCTCTTTGGTGCGAGCTCAATTCCCCGATGAACCATGGTCATCATCTCAGAACAGCCTAAGGTTCACACTGGGAAGAATCATTGACTGTTTGGGGATCTTACGGGTCACACCCATTCAGATTAGCGACCCTAAACTGTTCCTGGATTTCCATGTCTTTGACCTACCATCTCAGAGGAAGATATCCAATTCTTTACAGGGGAAGAGGAAACTCAACCTCCAATCAAGCTCAATCCAATTGAAACTCCAAAACCATCTCCAATCGAGCTAAAACCTCTTCCTCGTGGATTAAAGTACGCTTTCCGACTCGGGGACAAGCAAACTCCAGTGATTATTAGTGACAAGCTATCCGACCTAGAAACCCAACAACTGCTCACTATCCTGGAGAGGAATCGAGCGGTCTTAGGATATTCACTCCAAAATCTGACAGGGATCAGTCCTAACCTATGTACCCATCGAATCCCAATTGATTGTGAAGCGACACCATCTCGGGAACCTCAAAGATGGTTGAACAATGCCATGAGGGAGGTCATGAAAAAGGATGTTCTCAAACTCCTTCACGTAGAGATCATTTATCATGTCCCTAATAGTGAATGGGTTAGTCCTGTTCATGTTGTTCCTAAGAAGGGAGGAATGATGGTTGTGCGTAATGATAAAAATGAGCTCATCCCGCAGCGCACCGTCACTGGTTGGCGTATGTGTATCGACTATCGTCGACTCAACAAGGCCACCAAGAAAGACCATTTCCCCCTTCCATTCATAGATGAGATGCTTGAACGGTTAGCAAAACACACTTTCTTCTGCTTCCTTGACGGTTACTCTGGATATTACCAAATTCCAATCCATCTAGATGACCAGAGTAAAACCACCTTCACATGCCCCTATGGGACGTATGCCTATCGGCGGATGTCCTTCGGGCTATGTAACGCACCCGCCTCTTTTCAATGTTGCATGATGTCCACCTTCTCTGATATGATCGAATAGATTATGGAAGTGTTCATGGACGATTTCTCAGTTTATGGGAAGACCTTTACCGAGTGTCTGAAAAATCTGGACAAGGTCCTCCAGAGATGCCAAGAAAAGCACCTCATCCTAAACTGGGAAAAGTGCCACTTCATGGTGAGAGAAGGGATTGTCTTAGGACATAGGGTGTCGGAACGTGGAATCGAAGTAGATAGAGCAAAGATAGAAGTCATTGAGCAACTTCCACCTCACACTAACGTTAAGGGGATCCGTAGTTTCCTTGGCCATGCCGGATTCTATAGGCGTTTCATCAAAAACTTCTCCCAGATCTCTAGGCCTTTGACCAATCTCTTAGCCAAGGACACCCCTTTCATCAAAACGCTTACTGGCCCCCAGCTCAAGTACGCAACCACGGAGAAGGAACTCTTAGCGGTCGTGTTTGCTATAGACAAATTCCGGTCCCACCTAGTTGGGGCCAAGGTCATAGTCTATTCAAACCACGCCGCTCTAAAGTACCTTATGACCAAAAAGGATGCGAAACCGAGACTCATCCGCTGGATCCTTCTACTCCAAGAGTTCGACATTGAAATAAGGGATAAGAAAGGAGTAGAGAACTCAGTGGCTGACCACTTGTCTCGAATGCAGGTCCCGTCTGATCTTCCAATTGATGATTATTTACGGGACGACACGCTCCTTAAGGTCACCACCATTGATCCATGGTATGCCAACATAGTGAACTACATGGTGACAGGGTACATCCCACTAGAAGAAAATAAGAAGAGACTGGCTAATGAGAGCTGACTCCATCTCTGGGACGACTCGTACCTATTCAGGGTATGTAGCGACGGACTCCTCAGAAGATGCGTACCTGCACATGAGGCATATAAGATCCTGGAGAGGTTTCATGCAACCCCATACGGAGGCCACTATGGCGCATTCCGGACCAATGCTAAAGTCTGGCAGTGTGGATTTTACTAGCCCAACATGTATGAAGATGCTAAAGCATTTATCATGCAATGTCCACGCTGTCAAAAATATGGAAACATAAACACTAGAGATGCAATGCCACTCACCAGCATTCTCCAAGTAGAAATCTTTGATGTTTGGGGAGTGGACTTCATGGGTCCTTTCCCGAACTCAGAGGGCTGCAAATTCATTCTAGTGGCGGTAGACTACGTCTCTAAATGGGTGGAAGCCTTGCCATGTGTGGCCGCTGACTCCAGGAGCGCAAGACGAATGTTCCACGGAGTTATCTTCCCTCATTTTGGCATCCCTAGGATAGTCATCAGTGACGGCGGCTCCCACTTTATTGATGCAACTTTCCGTAGGTATCTCTCAAGTTTGGGGGTGCAACATAATGTACTACACCCTATCACCCCCAGACTAGCGGTCAAGCAGAAACCTCAAACAAACAAATCAAAAACATTCTGCAAAAGACCGTGAACGAGATGGGCAAGCACTGGAAGGAAAAGCTCCCAGACGCACTCTGGGTATACCGTACGGCTTATAAAACACCCATAGGAATGACCCCATATCAACTAGTCTATGGCAAGACCTGCCACCTACCAGTAGAAATGGAGTTCAAAGCTCACTGGGCCATTAGGAAGTGGGGTATGGACCTTCCAGTAGCTGGCCTTAAAAGGCGGATTCAGCTGGCAAAGTTAGATGAGATGAGAGAGCAAGCATATCATAGCTCCCGGCTATACAAGGAACGGACCAAGAGATGGCATGACAAAAGGATCAAGGTCAAAACATTCAAGCCGGGAGACAAGGTCCTCATCTTCAATTCTCGTGTCAAGCTTTTTGGTCATGCGAAGCTTAGAAGCAAATGGGACGGCCAGTTCAAAGTAATTAACGCTGCATCTCACGGGGCCATCACATTGCAAAGTGAGGACGGAAATACCTTCAAGATCAATGGACAGCGGTTGAAATTCTTCCTAGAACCAGAACCTCCACCACTCAATGACTTAGACGTCATCGAGTTAGTGGAGCTCTGAAACCCGTCCATAAAATTTGGCCCAAATTCTTCAAATCCAAACCTTTCTGGGCCAAAACCACCTCAACACTCGCACCCACGACCAAAGACACAAGACTTGACTTGGCCCGCACACCAGGAGGCCTAGGGGCCAGTTCGGCCGAACCAGGCCAATTCGGGCGAATTGGCCAATTCGCCCGGACCCTAGGGTTCGGCCAAATTAACCCCGCTGTACCTACGTGCGGATAATCGCTTCCAAACTCATCTACAGTTGATAACATCCCGTGTCTTGCGAGGAAAACGTCGGGGAGGTCATTTTTCGATCGGGAATTCCTTGATGAAAACAGAGAGACCCTTGTCGTCTCTCGGCACTCCCTCGACAGAAACAAACTCCTGCCTCCTAGCCACCATGGCCTCCTCGTAATCCTCCAAGGATCAGTCCTTAGCCAAGGGTCAAGCCTAGCAAGCCGGTTCGGTGGATCCCCGCAAGCTGAGTAGGCCATGTGCCTCGCCGCTGTCGACCCGTTCTCTCTGAATAGAGGACGGCGTGGGAGGATGCCCACGCGCAGCCCGATGGGTCGAGCTGACTCGCCGCGTCGGGTGCTTACGAACCGGTCCATGTTCGACCCATTCGTGACCACCGGTGCGATTGTTAAGGTGAAGCCCCCTCGTTCGGCCTCGCCGGTGCGTCCCACCACAGGACAACTGCGGATGAGGTCGACATCCACGAGGAGGCTAAACCTCGACATGTTGCTGCCAGCGCCTAAGGAAGAAGGGGCAAAGATACCGGAGAGCCCTCCACGGTTCAGCATCAAGGGCGAACGTACCCCCACCGAATACGGAAATGTGTTGATCCCGCCGCTGAATCGGGACGAGCTGGGACTGGAAGAGTCCTCCTAGTCTACCCCTCCTCGGCGGCAACCGAAGCTGAGGCGCCACAGGCAGCCTCCGCCCATCAAGGGTCTACCGGGATAGATGGAGTTCTCCGAAGAGGAGGACGAGGAGGATGAAGAAGAAGAGAAGCCGCTCACTCTGGAGGGCCTGAAGGAAGAACTGGCGCAAGCGCGCCAGAAAATAAACAACCTGGAGGAGAAGGTTGCAGAGTGCGAGCTGGGACGGTTGGAGACGGAGGACAAGATGGAAGTCCTCCGCAAGGGCCTGTCAGCTAAAATCAAGCGGCTCGCCAAGGCCACAGGACACTTGGACCTTTACGACCCACCTGCAGAATAGTGTCATGCGGTCATTAGTTTAGTTCGTTAGTTTGATTTAATCTCATTCATTTGCCTTCTTTAGAATAATGTTTAGAGGTGCTCTGATTTATTTCCCTTTCCAAACATTTGTTTCCAATAGTTTGATGAATAAAATAAAGTTTGAATGAATAAAAGTGATGCTCCGGCTGGTGCATTTGAGCCATCTGGAGTATGCCTTGCTTAACACAAGAAATGCACGAGTATAGGAACAGGGAGAGAGACGAGGATGCGCACAGTGGCCAGTTCGGCCGAATTAGGTGGTTCGGGTGAACTGGACAGTTCAGCCGAACCATCCAGTTCGGCCGAACCAGTCTGACTCGCCCCCTTCACGCACCTGCACACTGGTTTGCACTCCTTACCCCTATCCATCTTTTTTGTGTTGCCACGTTTCAAATTTTAAACATGCTCACATCATTTAAATATAACGTTCTCGGTTTTTCTTTCATGCCATGAAGTCTGTTTATTGTTCGTTTCAAATTAAGTATCCACATGTCTGTGAAATCTTTCATGTTAGGACCCCCTGGTCTAAGTTGTTGATGTTTGTGATATGTCTTGATAAAACAAACCACATGTTCATTCCATCATTCGGGAGAATTTATTTTGAAAACTTAAAACTGTACCCTATTCTTTCATCCTATGCATACAATTACCTTCTTCCACTTCACACATTTGCTTGAGAGATCATCCCCTGAAAAAGCTTGTCTTGACCAGTATAAAGTCTTGTCGAATTCTGAGTCCCTCGAGATAGTCCTATTGCCCAGATCATTTGCAAGCATATATCTATCATCAGAGTTGCATTAGAAGCCCTTATGCCTTGTTGATAACCTGAAAAAAAATAATAAAGGACTCATGAAAGTCCAATGATTTGAAAGAAAGAATTCTCAAAAGGGGAAAGACGAAAAAAAGAAAGGGGTCATGAGGCGGAGGACCAACATTGAACTCTTCATCTCAAACTTGCAAATTGATCGAAGGCAATTGACACACCTCCAGGAACCAGTCTTGGACTCGACAGAAATATATATCTTGATAAGATCACCACCTGAGAGACAAAGAGAAAACACATAAAGAGAGAGTGAGTGAAAAGGAGTGACTCCAGAGAGTGTGATAATACTATGGATGAAAGGGCAAGGGTCATTTATTTGCAAAAATTAGAAAACCCCGAATGCAGGATGACCAAGATGGATCTTGTTGTAAGAGCCATTCCGTTCATCAACCGCCCGAGACCCAGGGAGTAGCCACTTCAAATCCACAGGTATGGAGAAAGGTTTGAAATAAACAATACACATTTGTTCATATCATGAAAGAACCCTTATCTTAGTCTTGCTCTTGTTTTAATTCTTTACTCGGGACGAGCAAAGATCTAAGTTTGGGGGAGCATGTTGGCTGTCGTTACAGCCTGCTTTCCGACCTCCAACCGAGTATAAAATAAACACAATGGAATCACACACCATAGCTATAGGGTTTATTTCTGATCAATTCCACGAGTTTTGGTGTTTATTCGATTCCAGGAGGCATATGACTAAAGTTGAGGCAAAAAAGCACATGGAGTGATGAGTTCGGCCGAATCCCGAGATTCAACCGAACTCCATCCTTGAACCCGGGACATGCCACGACATTAAACCCAGCAGAACCCCAGGCTTGGATGGACCACCACAGCTGCAATCCACACAAACCCAGTAAACCGGAGGCCCGAGTCCAACCCGATGAAAGCCCGCCAGTCCACCGGAGGCCTCCAACTTAGTCTAGACCAAAGTGCCGACCTACAAACGGCCTCAAGAGCTGGACCAACACGTGATGGAAGCAAAGGCGGTGCAGTGGTGGGCCAGGCCCAATTCGGCCGAATGCTAGGGTTCGGCGAAAACCAAGAATCGCCTCAAAACCGACCCTGAGCAAAGATCCAGGCCGTAGGACTCAAGGTCGGTGCACGTGGTAGTTCGGCCGAACTCCCTGGTTCGGCCGAACCAAGGGATTCGGCCGAATCAGCCCAGCATTGCCTCCCACTTCTTTGCATGCTACTCTACCTCCCACCGACCCTGGCTAGCTATAAATGGAGGTCCTCGGCCCCTGCATCAAACACACAACACAAGAGGAGAGTCCCTTAGTGAAGCTCTGCCACTTTCATACTTAGAAGATAGGGAGAGAGGACAGGTGAGCATCCCGAAGAGGAGCCGGAGTGTTGGCCCCTCTTCCCGCTGTACCTCTACGGATGTGGCTCAGCTTCGAGTGACATCCGGCTCGTGTCTGGTAACTATTGTATTTCTCTCTGATTAATTGAGCATTCAGTTCTTACTTTTATATACTTGCTGGTTCTTCGTTCAATGCTTAGTTGATTGGTATAACTGTATACCGGTTGCTTGGCTTTGGTGCTTGTCTTTCTATAGGAGATAAGTATTAGTTGACTAGTGTAGGCGTGGTGCCTTGTCTTGAGGCTAACTTAGTTTGCCCCTGAGTCTGCGGAGGTGGTAGTCGTTAGGTGGTGACAGCCCTATACGGCATTTCTAGCCCATCACGTTCGTCCCGGCTTGTAGGATCCCCCAGTGCAGGATAGATCACAACCCTCTCTCATCCCTTTCTGTGTGTGGTAGGTTTTGCTGTCCCGAAGCAAGTATCTAGCTGTACCTTCTGACCCCCTCAGTCAATCAGTAGAGTGCTTCTACCACGCTCGTGCCCTCTCTACCCTCCTATCGCTTCTCTTCCCTCTTTGTTGCTGTCATCCACTCCATCCCATTACCCTTGGACAACTTAGTTTAGAATTAGTTCACTTCTCGTTCCCCGTGGAAATCGATACCTTGGAATACTCCCGGGTGAAAGCTACATCGGTATCCGTCCGCTTGCGGATTTATCGGTAGGCCGTAAGGAGTGCCAACATTGGCCGGGAGTAACGTGACCGTATAGGGCTGTCACCACCTAATGGCTACCACCTCTGTTGCAATAGGGACAATCCAAGGCTACTGTCTAGTCTAGGAACCACTCCTACACTATCCAACAACTACTTACCCTGCTAGCAAGAGCAAGCAACCCTGTCAATACCCCAGTGAAAGTTCACTAGTAATATTGAACAAAATCGAAGAACCAGTTAAGACAAAGACTTAAACACGATCTAGAAGAACAAGAACTACAACCAACTATATTCTAAACATGAAATACTTGCAACTAGAATAAAGTAGAGGCAAAGTATAAATAACTCAGACAAGATGACAAAAATAAACTATATTGATAACTCAATGTCTACAAAAGAAATGGAAAAGATACGAGAGCTAATACCAGAACCTCTGAAGATGACTCCGGAACCTCCGAGGCACAACTCGACTCAACTCTAACTCTCAACTAAGGGAAAATTGGTTCTGTAGCACTGAAAGATCACAACTTCCGGAAAATACCACTGAAAGACGACGTCCCCGTAAAATACCATCGAAAGATGTAAATGTTTACCAAAAATAGCACTTTGTTAGTTTTCAGCAACATGTCCGTTAACTTGGACAAAAATACCCCCAAAGGTTTACAATACACCACAGGACAGAAATATAAACACTGGTCTCATTCTGACAGAATTTGAACACAAATAATTGACCGTTGCAACACACACACTTAATATAGTAGGGAAACACATTAACAGGTGGTTCATGCCAACACATTAAAGGTAGCACATGCACATGAACAAGTGTTCTGGTTCCATTGTCTTAAGAAAATAACAAGGATTCAACAATGTCTCAATTCACAACATAGCACAACATTAGCTTAATCAAGGACTAGTTTATGATGACCCTCCTAGCAATGCCTCCTAGTGATATATTCAGTTGTGCTGTCATTCTTCTGGTTGTTGGTCCAGGACTTGTTGGAGTAGAAGTAGAAGATGTCATTCTTCTGGTTGTAGGTCCAGGACTTGTTGGAGTAGAAGCAGAAGCTGTCATTCTTCTGGTTGTTGTCCCTGGACTAAGTGGTGCTTGAGTGACCAAGGAGGTAGATGTGCTTGCTGTACCAGACTTCTTGGATTTTTTAGAAACATTCTTGCCCTTTGATGTAGAAGTCTCTCCTTTCCTTTTCCTGTAAATCAACAATTTAATCAAGTTTTCACCAAGTACAGTAACAAAAAAATTCAGCGCCAGATTTGGTATGAGCTTCATGTTACCTAGATTTGGTAGGAAGTGAAGGTGGTAATTCAGCGCCAAGTTCAGTAGGTGGCTCACGGAATCCCTTCTCAATATGACCAAACTGGAAGCATCTTTTGCATTGGTAAGGTCCCCTTTTCCCTGGCTCACCTCTACTCTTGGTCCTTTTCACTCTTGGTCTACCAGTAGCCCTTTCTAGTTTTGGAGGCAACATCTCAAACCCAGGGTCAATCACACTCCATTGTGACTTGCCAACCATTGGGTTCACTTCAAACTGATAGGTAGCCTTAAATCGATCAAGTGAGTAGTAATGATGCACATAGTCCTCAAGTTTAACCTTTCTCAACGAACATATGAAAGATACAGCATGGGTGCAAGGTTTACCAGAAATCTGCCACTGACCACATGAGCATGTTTTCATGTCAAGGTCAACAGCATGTCTCCAAGGATGATTGTCTTTGGTCAATCCAGATACCTCAGCCTTAAGTCCACCACTCCCTGTGATCGTGTACTTCAAGTTTCTACTCTTCATATTCAGCTCATTGATAACACATTTAAGAATTGGCCCTTCAAGTCTTTGAGCTATGGCCTGCCTCGTAGCTATCTTTTCCATGATCATCTCTCTAATTGTGTCCATGAGGGAATCAACAGGAAAACCTTTGCATTCCTTAATCTAGTTGTTGAAGCACTCTGATATGTTGTTATTCACATAATCAACCTTGCACTCCCCTGAGAACTTGGCTCGTGACCAGATCTGTTTGTGTTCTGATTGCAAGTAAGGAATGCAATCTGGACAGTTTTCAGCAATTGTATCCCAAAGCCACTGATGCCTCCGAACAGTACATGCCCAAGCACATGGCCACATGTATTTTAACACATCTCCTTCAAAATGTTTCCTGAAATTTTGCATGAGATGTCTAAAACACTATCTATGCTCAACTTCATTCTGGAAGACTTTGTGCACTGCTGTCTCTAAACCTTTGCAAGCATCTGTGTGTATTGTGAGTCCAGGTGGAGTCCCAATTGCTTTCTTCAACTGCCTCAAGAACCAAGTCCAATCAGCTTTTGTCTCCTTGTAAAAAATCCCATATGCAACCGGGTACATCCAGTTATGCCCATCAATTGTTGTTGCTGCTGCTAGCTGTCCATTATATTTACCAGTGAGGTGAGTTGAGTCAACTCCAAGATATGGCCGGCATCCAACAAGAAACCCATCCACACATGCTTTGATGGCCACAAACATCCTAGAGAAATAGACCCGTCCATCTTTCTTCTTCTTGCAATCTATCTCTACTATACTTCCAGGACATGTAGCTTCCAACTCTGCTTTGAAACTCCATAATTTTTTGAAACTATCCTCCTAAGTTCCATGGATTCCATGCCGTGCAAGTTGCATTCCTTCCCACACCTTGTTATATGATAGCCTGATTGGGAATTGTTGTTCAAGCTGCAATTTCAATTTCTTTGTTGTAATGGATTTGTCAGACCTAAGTATATCTTTTGCCCTGTCAGCAATCCAAACTTTACTAGCCTCCTTACCCTTCACATGGCTTGTGCTAGCACATGTATGACCTTTTGAAATGGAGACAATCTGAAAATAAGAGACAAAAATCAGCAATTTGGACATATCTGAATTGTTATGCAAATATGACTGAAAAGGGTATACAACATATCTGAATAAAGCAGAAAATATGAAGAAAACACATGAAAGCACACATATACCATGAAAGTGGGGCAACCAAGAAGTTTCTTTGCGTGGACTTTCCAATCACACTCTGAATCTGCACATCTTGCCCTATACCTTGTTTTGTCACTATGCTCCACAACTGTATGAAACTCCCTTTTAATGGCATATTGCTCGATGATCAGCATGAAGGAGGTTTTGTCAACAAATGTGGATCCTACCTTTATCTCCGGGTTGTCTCTGTCATAGGTAGTGTGTGCAAGATATCCAGCATCCTTAAGCATAGTGACTTCATCACTTGGTACAGCATCAGGGTCTATTTCTTCACATACCTTCCCTTTCTTCTCCATTTTCTTCTTTTCCTGTTGCACTTTTGCACTACTTTCTCTTTCTGGTACATTTTGTTGCTTCTTGAAATACCGCCATTCCTCATCAGCTCCAGTAGGATCATCTCCCTCAGGGTCAAAACCAGGCTCCATATAGTGCTCCTTCTCTTCTTCCTCTACTCTAGCAGGACCAGCTGCTGTAACCCCAAGTTCTGGATCATCTAACCATTCTAGACCTTCATATTCTGCAGCTACAACTCGACTTGGGGCATGTGCCAAATCACCCTCATATGTGGCTAGAACTTGCAGCTCATTACCTTCATCTACCACTTGGCTTTGATCCTCAACGTCAACATGAACATCAAAATTAACATGATCACACCTATCAATCGTCATGATGAACTTCACAATCTTTGAAGCTCTCAACAAGCTTAGAAGCTTCTGATCAGTACCAAGGCGGCTTGTTTGACCATTTGAATCCACAAACCAAAAATTTGCCTCCTGATAACTTGCCCAAGTAAAGTGTTTGCAAACATCTTTCTCCATGTCAATGATAGAGTACTCTTCTGAATCTAGCCACCACTCCAAAGGTCTCCCCTTGTGATACACAACTCGACCATCCTCAATACTTGAGAAGGAGCAAACATCAATCACTACTCTACAAGCATTGTTGTCATCCATCCTGAAATAGTAGTAGTGCAGAAATTAACAACACTGCCCATACATCTGACCCATTTGTTGCAATTGC
The DNA here is from genome assembly GCA_033239725.1 of Echinochloa phyllopogon. Taxonomy (NCBI): domain Eukaryota; kingdom Viridiplantae; phylum Streptophyta; class Magnoliopsida; order Poales; family Poaceae; genus Echinochloa; species Echinochloa phyllopogon. The sequence continues at coordinate 28,018,085 of BTCW01000014.1, read as the reverse complement.
CACACATTCAGTTCTGACCAAACACAATCCAATAGCAAAATCGATGCACAAATCTAACAAAAATCCGTATTTTGCAACTAACTTGAATGTACAACTAATCCTCAATCAATCATCTGACAAACAATGCACTGTAATAGAGCTAGGGTTTGGCCTTACCCTTCGGGGATCTCGAGTGGATGCATCTGAGGTCGTATGGGGACATAGGTCCATGGGCGCCGGCCTGGGATGGGCGCCGATCTCGGGCGCTGGCTTGGTGCTGCCGGCCTGAAGGGAGGGCGCCGGCACTAGAGGCGCCGGTCTGGGGGCGCCGGCCTGGGAGCCCCGGCCTAGCGAGCGCCGGACCTGGGGACACCGGCCTCGGGGCGTCGGCCTGGAGGGCTTGGGCGCGCGATGGCGCCAGTCTGGAGCGCCCCCGACCTGGACAGTGCCTAGTGGGGGCGGAGCGGCGGCGCCGGTGGGGGAGGAGGGGCGCCGGTGGGGAGGAGTGACGCCGGTGGGGGAGGAGCGGCGGCGGTGGGGGAGGAGCGGCGGCGAAGCCTTGGGAGCGTGCGCGCGTGCGTGTCCAGGAGCACGGGATGAAGAGGTGCACATGGAACTGGATAAGCCTACGGTACAAACGTCATTATAAGTCTATACCGGGTGCCGAAAAATGATAAAAATAAGTTTTCAGTTAAAAAATGTAACGAAATGCTATTTTCGGTTAACGTTTACATCTTTTGATGGTATTTTACGGGAACGTCGTCTGTTAGTTGTATTTTCCGGAAGTTGTGATCTTTCAGTGCTACAGAACCAATTTTCCCCCAACTAAACTATCCAAACTCTACTAGAACAAAGTGGATATGAGATCCTTGGCTTGAGTGTGTCTTGAACCGGTGAAGGACTGTCCAATTTATAGTGGTTAAGGTCGGTGGAGGAGGAGTAACCGCCAAGGGAGCCAGGGGGCTCCCCGGGCAGTTCAGCCGAATGGATTGGTTCGGCCGAATCGACCTGTTCGGCCGAACCGTCCATCCTCCACCGCCTCAGTCCCATGGTCCTGATCTTCTCCTGGAGGCGGTTGTGCAGTGGGCGCAGTTCGGCCGAACTGGGCCTGGACCTTAGCCGGCCTCCGTTGCACCGCCTCTGGTCCTGGACCTCCTGGCTTGCACGGTCATCGCTTGACACTAGTAGAAATGTTAATATGTATGACGTTTTTCTCGTGACGTTTTCAAAATACGCCATCGTAGAATGCATATGTAGACGAAAATTTGTGTTTCGTCGTAGATCACTAGGGATCGCTTTTATGACAAAATTGGAAAAAACGTCCCAAAACAAATTCAAAAAATCTCATATCGTCATAGAAATAACTTTTTGTGACGAAATTGAAAAAAAAATGCCATAAGCCATCGACGCATTCCGGTAGCCTAGCAAGCGAGTGAAACAGCATAAACTTGACTAGTGCAGCTTCGTAGTAAGCACTAATTAGTGTTTGTTCGGGAAGCTCATATATTATTCTAAAACTAGTATAAAAATTGTAAGTCGATCATTTTTGTAGATATAATAAACAGTAATTTTGCACAGATAGACCCAAATCGATGTTCAATATTATTTAGAAAAATAAAACATCCATAAACAAAGATTGTCTGTTGCTTAGCCTTTCAAATAACAAAGTAACAGAGATTGCCACGTAACATGAAGTATACTAGTATATGTAACAGTAACACACATATTAAAAATTAGATGGATGTGACTGGCTAAACCGAGGAATCTTAGTGCTGTCCAAATAAAAACGCAATACTGCTCCGGTGGGAATTGAACCTTAGCCTAATATCTCCTCTGATTTCTCCATCTCTCCACAGATGGCGCATATAATTCCACCTCTCACGTAATGCCAAGCCACAGATCGCTTTGTCCAATCTTTCTGTGCCACATGGCCAAGTTAAAATGGAAAACAGAGCGTTAAGATGGAAAAACCACAGGCGGGGATTTCCATCTCTCACATAATGATACGCCACAGATCGCTTGGGCCAATCTATTTGCACCACGTGGCAAAGTTACAAAGGAAAAGGAGCTGAAATGGAAAAAACTAATGATTTTGTTAAACGGGCCGAAAATACAGTGCTGGGCTGTCTACTGCTAAGGCCCAACTACTTCGATCGAGCTGTCAATCCACGTTCCGACGACTCGGATCGAGCTCCAGATGGATAAAAGGGTCTGCCGGCTGACACCCTCTCAAACCCTATCCTCCTCCCGGACCCTCGTCTGATCCGCATCCGCCTCTCTCTCTCTGCTCAGATCCGCCGCCGGCCTTCTCTCTCCCATCAGATCCCGCCCCCAGCAGCCCAACCCCCCGCCGAGGAGAAGACGTTCTCATACCGAGGAGATGTTCGGCGCTGTCAGAAATTGACAAACTATGGAAAGGAAAGACGAAATCGAATGAAAATCTCATAGGAAAAACGAGGAACATAGAGGAGATGAGTAGAGCAGCAACGGTAAGTCATCGAATCAGGTCCACCAACTTACAGACTCAACGAGCGCCATAACAAAGAATGCATCCTACAGCAGCAGCTACTACTACTACTAAGTTCATATTCCTCGATATCCCTGAAACTCGAGTCCCCTCGCCTATATAACAAGTGGCTCAGGATTACATTACCTAAAGCATTAACTTAAATACTATTAAGTATCTGAAACTGGATTAAGGCGCTAAACAACACCTTTATTCGATGAAAGCCCTTGATCAGTCGACGGACGGCATCCGAAGCTTGATGTCCTGAAGTCGACGTACCAACACCAACGCTGTCGACTTCACTTCTGCATTAAGAACAGCTGAACTCTGAATGGCATCATCAGGAGTAGTCTGACAATGCCACCCTATTTAACATCATGGCTGTGTTTAGTTGATGAAAAAGGGGTGAAAAATTGGTAGAAAAGTCACATCTGACACTGTATCGCACTGTAGCACTTTTCGTTTGTTTGTGGTAAACATTGTCCTATCATGACCTAACTAGGCTCAAAAGATTCGTCTCGTCGTGTACATCAAAACTATATAATTAGTTTTTTTATTTACCTACTCCCTCCGTCCCGTAAAGAATGCAATCCTCACTTTTTAAGAAGTCAAACCATTTCAAGTTTGACTGAATTTATATAAAAAGTTACTAATATTTATGATACAAAATAAGTATCATTAGATTAATCACAAATTATATTTTTATATTAAATCGATTTAAAGACATAAATATTAGTACTATTTTGTATAAACTTGGTCAAAGTTGAAATGATTTGACTTCTCAGAAAGTGAGGATTGCATTCTTTACGGGACGGAGCGAGTACATTTAGTGCTTCATGCACGAGGAGAGAGATTTGATATGATTTGATTTGACGTGATAGGTGAATATAGTGAAGTTTGGAGAGAGAATTTTTGGGAAATGTGGCCCTTGTCCTCAAGGATGGAAAGAAGGAAAGATTTTGCCAATAAAAGCTGCGTCCTCCCAAGTAGCTTCTTCTTCTGGAAGATTAACCCAATGAATCAACCATTAAACTACCGGCTCATTATTGCGTGGTATCATTCTTCTTTGGAGAATAGTTGCATGGGCTACTTTGATGTGTCCTTTTGCGTCGATCAACGGAAGTTCAGAACTAGGGACTGCATCAGGTCCACTATGCTTCTTCAATTGACTGACATGAAAAACATTGTGCTATTGGCAACCTTCAGGCAGTAAGAGCTTATATGCTGCATTCCCAATTTTCTCCAAAATTCTGAATGGCCCATAAAACTTAGAGTGTAGTTTAAGACATATATGTGTACTGAGTGATGTATGCCTGTATGGTTGGAGTTTAAGGTACACCATGTCAACTATTTCAAACCTCCTCTCTGTTCGATGCTTATCCGCTTGATGTTTAATTCTTGCTTTGGCCTTGGTAAGGTTATCTTTGATCACTTGGGATGCTAGTTGACGATTTCTCAATTGCTCTTGAGCAGATAAATCTGTGCAGTTTGGTATTATAACCTCAGCAATCATTGGTGGGGGGAACCCATAGAGGGCTTGAAATGGTGTCATTTTGAGGGAAGTGTGAAATGAAGTGTTGTACCACCACTCAGCCAATGATGCCATCTCCTAGGTCCAGCAAAACACATACATCTCAGATAGTTTTCCAGACACTGATTAACTCGTTCCGTCTGCCCATCTGTTTGAGGGTGGTAGGCTGAAGTGAGATGAAGCCGAACACCCAAAGTTTTAAACAGACTCTGCCACACTGTACTAGTAAAAATGGGATCTCTATCAGTCAATATCACCTTAGGTAATCCATGGAGCTTGAAAACATTGTTCATGAAGAGATCCACTATTGTTTGTGTTGTATAAGGGTGGGTCAAGGAAATAAAATGGGCATACTTTGTTACCCTATCCACCACAACTAGTATCGCATCCTTGCCTTCAGATCTTGGTAATCCCTCTATAAAGTCCATGGATATATGGGTCCAAGCCATGTCAGGTATAGGCAATGGCTGGAGCAGCCCAGGATATGGTATATTTTCTGACTTGTTCTTCTGACATATGGGGGAATCTTTCACAAATTCTTTAACTTGTTGCATACATGGCCAATAGAATATGAGTTTCAATCTTTGATAGGTTGCTCTCTCACCAGAGTGACCCCCAAATGTCGAATTGTGAAAACTGATGATGAGTTGTTTCCTCAATTCTCCAGTGGTGCCAATAACTAATTTTCCTTTATATCTGAGGAGGCCATTACCCAAAGTATAGTGAGGAATAGCTTGACTATCAATACTAAGTTTCTCTATAAGACCCAAGCACTTGTTATCTGTCTCATAACTATTTTCCACTTGTTCAACCCATCTTGGTACTACCATTGAAATAGCCATGACTTCTTGTGAATGAGTAGCTCTAGACAGAGCATCAGCAACTTTATTCTCCCTCCCTTTCTTATATTCTACTTTGTAATTGAAGGCCAGCAACTTGATAAGAAGCTTGTGTAGAATGCCTTCCACTAACCTCTGATCATGTATGTACTTTAGGCTTTGTTGATCAGTTCTGATAATTACAGAAGTGCTAGCGAAGTAATGTTTCCATTTCTTTATAGCTTCCAATATGGCAAGGGCTTCTTTCTCATATGTTGATGCTGCTGCTGCTTTGGGTCCCAAAGTCTTACTGAGGAAAGAGATAGGTTTTCCTTGTTGCATTAGTACAGCTCCAATGTCTGAACCACTTGCATCAGCTTCAAAAATAAATGGTTGATTAAAATCTGGCAAGGCCAGAACTGGTGGTGTGGACATTCTACCTTTTATTAACTGAAACGCTTTCTGTTGTTGCTCAGACCAAACAAAAGCATTTTTCTTCGGAGCATCAAAAAGTGGTCGACAAATAATTCCATATCCTTGAACAAATCTTCTGTAATAGCCAGCTAGGTCCAAAAATGCTCTTAACTCTGTCACTGTAGTTGGAGTAGGCCAATTCTGAATAATAGCTTTTTTGGAAGGATCAGTAGCTACACCATGTTCACTGATAATATGCCCCAAATATTCGATTTCAGTCTGAGCAAATGTGCATTTGCTAAGCTTGGCAAATAGTTTGTTTTGTCTCAGAACTTCTAGTATCACCCTTAAGTGCTGAGTATGGTCAGTTAGATTAGTGTTGTATATCAAAATATCATCAAAGAAAACCAATGAAAATTTCCTCAGAAATTCAGCAAGAGCTGTATTCATTAGTGTTTGGAATGTTGCTGGGGCATTGGTGAGACCAAAAGGCATTACTACATACTCATAATGGCCCAAATGAGTTGTGAACGCAGTTTTCTATATATCCTCCTCCCTCATCCTGATTTAGTGGTAACCCGATCTGAGATCAATTTTGGAAAATATTTGTGCTCCAAATAGTTCATCCAATAAATCTTCGATTATGGGTATAGGATACTTATTTTTGACAGTATTAGAATTCAACTGCCTGAAGTCCACACACATCCTCCATGTGCCATCTTTTTTCTTAACTAAAATAACTGGTGAAGAATATGGACTGACACTTGGTCTAATCATCTGAGCTTGTAACAGATGTTTAACTAATTCTTCCATGGCATTCTTTTGGTGATAAGGTAATCTGTAAGGTCGTTGATTTATAGACTTTGTAGCATCAATAAGAGGGATAGTATGATCCACTGCTCTTGGTGGTGGAAGATCTGTAGGTTCTTGAAACACATCTGCATATTCTTGTAATAATTGGCATACCTCTGATGGAATTTGTTGCTTGTTTGTTGTTGTGTTGACTTCAGAATTGTTGAGGACAACAACGGCCCCTACTGCTTTTTTCTTCAATCGACAAAACCTCTTTGCACCAATCACATACTTTTTGTCGAGAATAGTCTCATCTATAAATGTGACCAGATGTTCCCCATTTTTTGTTATAGAAAATTCTCTTCTCTTTAGATCCAGACCCACTGGGCTATGTGTATAAATCCAATCAGCTCCCAATATAATGTCATATCCCTGGACCTCCAAAAGTCTGAAATCAGATTCAAATTGATGACCTTGTATAGAATAAGGGCATCGTAAATAGGCAGTCTCACTGATCATTGCCTTTCCATTAGCTGCAGCTACCTGAACTGCTTCCACCATGCTGATATGACATTTAGCTTTCATAGCAAACTTGGCATTTATAAAAGAAACATCACTACCACTATCCACTAAGGCAACTGCTACTCTAGTGCCTACTGTCAGTTTCAGAGTAAATGTGGTTGCCTGAGAAGATAAACCTTACAGAGCATGCATTGAAATCTGTAGTGTTTGTAGTGTTTCAGCATCATGAAATTCAAGTTCTTCAGAGTTTGCTGCATCTTCTATGGATGCCACTTCTTCTTTGCCTTCCTCTGTTTCTATCAAAATCACAGAGTAAAGTTGTTTTCCTTTACAAACTTTTGCATGGCCTGGAACCCATGGTTCTCTGCATTTAAAACATTTACCAGCAGCTTTCAACTCAGCTATGTTGGTATTTGGGACTTCCTTTTCTTTCTGCCAAGGTTTTTGTACTTTAGGTAACCCATTGAAACTGTTAAATTTCCTGACCCCTAGGTTGGCCTGTTCCAATCTCTTTGCATACCAATATGCCTGAGATAATGCTGTAGGCCTGAAGCATTGTAGATGATGTTGGATGTAATCTTTGAGTCCAGATATGAAACTACTAATGTAGTATGAGGGAGGCAAGTTAGGATTCACTCGATGAACCAAGCTAGCCATTTCCTCAAACTTGTCCACATACTCTCCCACGGTTCCAGTTTGCTTGAGGTTGTGAAACTGACCTATCACTTCATATTCTGAGACCTGGTTGAATCTATCCCCCAACATTCGACAAAAATGGTGCCAAGGAAGTGAGTTAGCATTACATCCTGTACCTCTCCACCAATATTCTTCTTTGCCTGATATGTATAGCACAACGATCTTTACTCTGTCCTCATTAGGTACTCCCACCAGCTCAAAATATTTTTCAGCCTTCCTTATCCATCCATCTGTGTCATCTCCATGGAATTCAGTAAATGTTAATTTTGGCCCTCTAGCAACTGCTCTATGTTGATATTGGATTTGGTTATTGAAAGGTTGTTGTTGTGGTTGTAGATGAGTTGTGGCAGTGGGTTGAGGTTGTTTTTGTGTTTCACACTCAGGATTTTGTGCGTAGTGTTTGTCATTGCCTGAGGTAGTGAAAACTTTCGGTGGCTCTTCCTCCTCATTAATATCCCAGGGATGATATGCCCACTCTTGTTCCGGGTTGAACCGCTCATCATACGCAGAGTCAAAGTGTTGGTTGTGTGCTTGAGCTGACCATTGTGGGTAAGACAATTCATGTGTTGTTGCCAATCTACTAGAATTGTTCTGACCTTGCTGAATGAATTTAACTCTAGCATGTGGTGGTGTATAAACTTGCTTGATAGCATTACTAGGTCCTTGACCAAAGACTACAGATTTATGAACTCCGGTAACATTCTGACGAGCATTATGTGTGTATTGATGGGCTGTCATATTTGTACCTTTGAAGTTTGATCCTGTGTCTTCTACATTAGGAACAACAGCTTGAGTAGTAGCCAAATCAATGAAACTGGAGATCTTGTCTAAAGCTTCTTGCACTGCTTTGTTGTGTTCCTCTTGTTTATTCATGAATTCATCTAACGTCCTCCTGATGCCATCAACTTCCACTGCTGTAGCATATTCTTAATCCTCCATCTCCTCTTACAGATTCGGTTCAGAATTAACCCTCCCCAATAGATCTGCAAGACTGTCTACCACCGCCAAGATTGTGGATTTGGCTTACGGAATTTTACACAAAGACTTGCTTGGAAACCCTCACCAAAGAGCAATCTTCCGCCGTCGCCACCACACGAACAAGCCAACACAGCACTCGGAATTTTACACCAAAACAATTGTTTGGCAACCCTAGCTGTTTTGATTTGCCGGCAAGGTTTTGGGAAATTTCGGGTTGTTCTCCATAGATCCGGGTGGGAGGGTGGGATTTTAAGCGGGTGAGCCGCAACCCCCTACCACCATGCCTATCGGACTGAATCTGGAAGACTGGCTCTGGATTTCAGTGGAAATCCGGCCAAGGGCGCTAGGCTCTGGATACCTTTGTCAGGAATTGACAAACTATCGAAAGGAAAGACGAAATCGAATGGAAATCTCAGAGGAAAAACGAGGAACACAGAGGAGATGGGTAGAGAAGCAACTGTAATTCATCGAATAAGGTCCACCAACTTACATACTCAACGAGCTCCATCACGGAGAAGGCGTTCTACAGCAGCAGCAGCTACTACTACTACTTAGTTCATATTCCTCGATATCCCTGAAACTCGAGTCCCCTCGCCTATATAACAAGTGGCTCAGGATTACATTAAGGCCTTGTTTAGTTCCAGAATTCCCACACCCAAATTTACTATGCAAAAAGAAGATTCCCATCACATCAAAATGTCATAGCATGCATGGAGTACTAAATATAGATAAAATCAAAAACTAATTACACAGTTTTGTTGTACTCTGCGAGACGAACATTTTGAGCCTAATTAATAAATTTTTGGACAATTTTTCGCACATGCAAACGAAACGCTACAGTGGCCGGCCTGACGCGCGTCAGACCGGCCAGGCCCGAATCAGGGCCCGAATCGGGGCATCTAAACGCGGCCTAAGTAAAGCATTAACTTAAATACTATTAAGTATCTGAAACTGGATTAAGGTGCTAAACAACGCCTTTATTGGATGAAAGCCCTTGATCAGTTGATGGACATCATCCAAAGCTTGATGTCCCGAAGTCGACGTACCAACACCAACGCTGCCGACTTCACTTCTGCATTCAGAATAGCTGAACTCTGAATGGCATCATCAGGAGTAGTCTGATAGGCGCGCAGCCACTGGTAGAGGTGCAGCCGCCCGCGGCTCAGACTGCAGCGGAGATGGATGTCAGGCGGCGGCGGCCTTGAGGCATAGACGGCGGCAGCGACTGAGGTGCGGCGGAAACTGAGGGAGGCGGCCGCGGCATGAGGAACCGCCATGTCGTTGGCCCTAGGCCCCTTCTCCGGCGTCAGCACCCTCACCCTTGTAAGTTGCCACCTGTGGCCTACGGTTCCTCCAGCGTCAGCACCCTCGCCCTTGTAAGTTGCCACCTATGGCCTATGTTTCCTCCAGATGATTGTGCCCTGGCAATGCATCCCGATCGGATCTCACCCTCCCTCGTCTTGTCTATGCAGGTGGCGAGGGCGTCGGCGTCATCTACTGGAGCATCTCTGCATCCTTAAGGTAACTCACGCATTTGTGGATTTGTGCAATACGATAGCAGCATGATTTGATTCCCTACAATGGGCGCTAGGGTATGAGGGTTATATGGAATGTTGTGCTGGTACTCCTGGTTCTAGATGAAATTAACCTCGACCTGTGATGTATTTAGTGGAATGGTTCTACTTGTGTAGGTTTGTGTCACTGGATAGTCATAGAACTGAAAGGTATGCTATGGTGGTTTTTAATTATTGATTTGAAATCATCAACGAGCTGAGGCTTGGCATTATGGGCATGGTTTTTGTTTGCTAAGTTCCTTTTACCTACGATTGAAAATTTGTTTAGCCCTTGTTGTTTGTTGCCTCTGCGTGCTAATCTTTTTCCACGAAGATGAACCGTGTTTATACATATTTGGTCATGATCAATTGTCACATTCCAATGATGAGGACATGACCAGCTTAGATATGACCATATTAATGGCTTGTAAACAAAAGGTGAATCAATCCTATATCATGATCATTGTTGCTACATTCCACGAATTGATGTTGCGCCATGATGTGTGTTCAGAAATACATACATGGATTAAAAAGAGTGCTAGACACACATGGAAGGCATGGAGGACCAAAGAAGTTGATTGGGGACCAAGTCCAAGTGTTTCTCACGTCCTCCACCAGGCCACCATGTTACTTTGGGCCCAAAGATGGAAAGAGATCAAGTCCAACACGTTTTGGAGGATGGATTCGGACTGCAGAAAAGTATCGACTTGTGATGAATGCCACAGTCACATACGGACTCCATTTCAGGCGTTCAGGTACTTCCTGGAAAGCTTATCAAGTCTACATTCCAACGGATCAGACCCTGCCTCCATATCTGTTCGGAGTCGGCCACAATCGTCATATTTGTACCGAGACATTTTCAGCCCATGTTGCTGTGTCATCATTTTTTGGGCCGTTGGCCCGTGTATCATGTCAGAGCCCATGGGGGAGTATCCTAGGGTTGGGCACGACCCCCACCACGTCCTAGTCATTTCCCTCCCTCTCATATACCCCCATAGCCGCCACAAACAGATTGGAGTTTTGTTTAGATGAAAGTTTAGCCATTGCTACTTGCTTGTAAGCGCGCGTGCTAGTCCAACCGCCCGTCTTCGAGTCTTCAGAACCCCACATCTATGTTTTAAGATTGGTTATTAACTCCATATTAGCAATTGAGTTGCTTGTTCTATTTGTTCTTGCTTGTTCTTCGATTGTTTGTAGGAATTACCCTTGTGGTTTGGTTGATCGTGCTCCACAAGATCGCGGTGGCCGCTGTAGTTGGTGTATCGGTTGCTAAGGTGCGGTGTCCTTGGACGGTTGTAGTAGGGTCGTGAATGTCTCTCCAGTCTAAATTGAAGTTATCCCCCTCTCATCGAAAGATCAGGCGCAAACCCAAGCGAGTTCTCATCAGTTGGTAATCAGAGCAAGGTTGTTCGGTGAGAGACTTCGAATTCTTTGCTGACTTTAATTTCCTACAGTCCAGAAAAGCTAAAATAATAGTATATTAGTTTACCTGCAATCCTATAAACTCTTTTAAGCCTTTACTAGTACTGCTTAGTTAGGGCTTGTTGAGTTTTCGGTTGCATCGGTTGTCTCGAGTTGCTGGTCCTAGTGTCTAATCCTTTAGAGTTTTGAGTTCTATCACGTTTTGGTCGCCATGAGATCCATTATCATCATATATATCGCTGCTGCATTTTGGTCACCATGGATCCATCTTAAGTCCGATCCAAGCGTTTAAATACAATCTGGAAAGCTTCTCTTGTTACCTTTCCAATGGACCTAGCCTTGTTCCAAAATTCCTTTTGAGCGTTACGTATTTGTCCTGGATATTGACGATCTGCAATCTGTGTAAACTCATTTTTTGTGTTGATTTGTCTTGATATTCAGCAAAGGTGTAAAAAAAGTGATAGAAAGAAAGAGAAAAAAGAACAGGAAAAAAAGAGAGAAAAAAATACAAGTGAGAAAAAGGGGTTGAATTTGGTGTTTTCCTTTGTGTTGTGCTAGCTGTTCTTTGTCGGTGACTACCTTTGTGCCTAGGCTCACGTCTCTAGCATGGTTTAGCTTAGGACCAGTACAGTACTGTCGTTGAATGATTATTCTGCTTGCTTTTGTAACTAGTGTGGTTCCATTGCATTCCTTGTTTCAGCCACCTATAGCTCCACATATATGACTACAGCTTGACAGGTCTTGTTGCTGCGGCACCGATACACTATCTTTGATGTTGTTGTCTTGTTGGTTGCCATCACCTCCTGTTTTGCTTGGTAAGAACTTGTAAGAGCTTGTTTGAACAAGGATAGTTTGAGATAATTACATTTGACACATCCTAGTAGTTGACAAGATGATACATATTATTTTTGTGTTTCTTGTTTTCTACTAATCATGGTAGGTGATACAGAGATTTTTGAGCTGATGAAACTACACCCTAAAGTTCAAGATGTCATTCAACTCTTGCCGTTATATGATGGTAAGTTTGATCCTGAAGCTTACATAGATTGGGAGCTAAAAGTTGATAATGAATTTGATGAGCATGACTTGTCTGAGAAACAAAAGATTTATATTGCCTCTAATGTTTTGACTGAATATGCTTTGCTAGAATGGAAACATATCTGTAGGCACAACAAAGTTCCAGAATCTTGGGAAGATTTCAAATTTCTTTTTAGAGATGCGTTCATTCCTTCATATTATGCTGATTATTTGCTTGCAAAATTAGACAAATTGAAGCAAGGTAGTAGGACTGTGAGGGAATATTTTCATGTCTTTAAGACTGGTATCATGTTTGGTGGATTAGATGAATGCGTGAAAGATGTTATGAGTATGTTCATGAGAGGGCTCAATTCTAAAATTCAAACCTTGTTAATTGGTAAGTCATATCAACATGCTAATCAAGAGCAACAAATTGTGGAACCTTCTACTGATTTACTTTTGTCACAAGATAATTAGTTGTTGTTCCTTATGATAAAGAGAACTTGTGTGCTGATGCATCTTTTACTTCTATACCACAAGTAGTGAATAAGAGTGATACTTTTTGTTTGAAACCATCCATATGTGCTGAAGAAAGGCTTTTTCATCCAATTACTTGTGCAAAAGATGAACTGAAATTGATGCCTTCTTTAAATACTTTGGGTTATATTAAATTTGATATTCTTTGTGATCTAAAATGTTTAGAGGAGAAACATTTTGCATATTCTGAATTTTCATGCTTGTCTAATCATACATATCACTTTGTTGGCAAGTATAATTGCAAAGGAGAGTATTTGGTGCATAAAGTTTATATTTGCTCTAATCTGAAATATCCTTTTGGGCTACAATATCATAATCAAATAGAGGGATTGACTAACACTAACAATGTCTTGAAAAGTTTCGCTAGTTTTTCTCTTAAGCAACAGGGTCAGCCCAAAGAACGGGAGTATTGCTGGTTGTTGTCTTGCAACATGGATGTACTTCTGTGCTCAAACAATAAAGGAATCACCTTAGAATGCCAAGTCGTGGACGACTTGCAACCAAGAAGGGGAGAATGATGAGGACATAACCAGCTTAGATATGACCATATTAATGGCTTGTAAACAAAAGGTGAATCAATCCTATATCATGATTATTGTTGCTACATTCGATGAATTGATGCTGCGCCATGATGTGTGTTCATTGTCATTATTAGAAATACATACATGGATTAAAAAGAGTGCTAGACACACATGGAAGGCATGGAGGACCAAAGAAGTTGATTGGGGACCAAGTCCAAGTGTTCCTCACGTCCTCCACTAGGCCACCATGTTACTTTGGGCCCAAAGATGGAAAGAGATCAAGTCCAACACGTTTTGGTGGCTGGATTCGGACTGCAGAAAAGCATCGACTTGTGATGGACGCCACAGTCACATACGGACTCCGTTTTGGGCATTCAAGTACTTCCTGGAAAGCTTATGAAGTGTAGTTTCCAACGGATCTGACCCCACCTCCATATCTGTTCGGAGTCGGACACAATCGTCATATTTGTACCGAGATATTTTCAGCCTATGTTGCTGCGTCATCGTTTTTTGGGCCGTTGGCCCGTGTATCGTTTCGGAGCCCATGGGGAAGCATCATAGGGTTGGGGCACGACCCCCACCACGCCCTGGTCGTGCCCTCCCCTTTCATATACCCCCATAGCTGCCACAAATAGATTGGGGTTTTGTTTAGATGGAAGTTTAGCCATTGCTACTTGCTTGTAAGCGCGCGCTGGTCCAGCCGCCCGTCTTCGAGTCTTCAGAACCCCACTTCTGTGTTTTCAAATTGGTTATTAACTCCATATTAGCAATTGAGTTGCTTGTTCTATTTGTTCTTGCTTGTTCTTCGATTGCTTGCAGGAATTACCCTTGTGGTTTGGTTGATCGTGCTCCATAAGATCGCAGTGATCACTGGAATCAGTGTATCGGTTGCTAAGGCGCGGCGTCCTGGGACGGTTGTAGTCGGGCCGTGAATGTCTCTCCAGTATAAATCGAAGTTATCCCCGTCCCATCGAAAGATCAGGTGCAAACCCAAGCGGGTTCGCATCAGGCAGTACCCAAAGCCTATATGTAAATTTAGGGTTGTCAGTAGCTTTTAATGTTCTTGCATATTACTAAGTGTCACACCCGGATTTTCACAAAAACCCGAATGCGGCCATATGTGTACCCAGGAAGTCATAGTACACATATAGCGAACAAATATGATAAACAGAGAACATATGCTCGAATAAATTCTTCATTTAATAAAGTTTTACATAAGAGTGCATCATAAATAAACTAACCAAATACAGCGGAAGACTAATAAACTCTCAACTAATGGAGCCGCAATCCACATGGACTCTGACTGGGAGACCACAGCTTAGTAGTACGGTAAATCTTCAGGAAACTCAGCAGCAGACTCATGCTCAGCCCAATCTGTTTACCCATCCGGGATTTTATTGAATAGAATGACAAGTGTAAGTAAACAATTACTTAGCAAGTATAGCATGGGTATGAAGGCTTAAAATAGGCTAGACACGGCTCAACTGCATTAACATTTTTAGTTGGTTCATTTTAACATAAACCAAATTACTACAAGTGAATGAAACCCAGTTGTAACCCAATTAATAAAGTATAAGTGGCATTAAACATAAATAAACATCATCTTTTAATCAAAAAGGATCCAGGCCGCTCGTGACCCTGAGCATGGCTGTCATGATAGATTTTACACTCTGCAGAGGTTTCACCATTTACCCACCAGTCGCGTAAAAGGTCAAAAGAACTTTGCACCCAATCACGCACATCAACACTTCCGAGGTGTGATTGCATAGGGACGCTACGAGGTTTTTCACAAGACACCCTAACAAGACAGTGGACGATTATGGTACAACACACGCAGTATGGCCCAGGGACCAAGATTGACTGACCCTCAGGGCGCAACGTGAGGGGGTCAATGGCGTCCAGAGCGCGGGCTACGCAAGCCAACCAATGTGCAACGTGTGGAGCTCCAAAGCGAGGGCTCCCAGCACGGGGCTGTGCCTAATGAGACATAGCCAACGGATAATCCGTCCTCGGTGGATCAAGACACACTCTCACCCATGCTTCCCATAACGCCGCTGGCCCCGACGGTAACCACTGACAAGCTAGAGCCGTACAAGCTACTTGACCAAGATCAGAGTCATAATAGTTCTAACGGTGGCGACAGACTCCTGGGTTGCCGCTTTAAGAGCCGGACCTTACGGAGAGACACTAGAGCAAAGCACACAACACATGCTCTAGTTCCCTAAACCATGTTGCTAAAAAGCAAGTTTTATCATTAATATTGAAGTGAACCATTATGTCATAATTAACAATTTAAAAATAGTGATAGTAGCTGCGCATAGCAAAGATTCTACCCATATGCAATAATCCCAAGATAACAAGGACAGGAGTAAACAAACTAGGTACAACCTTAATAGGACATCAATTTAGACACATGCATATGAAAATAAATGTATGTAAAAAGTGTGTTTTAGGTAGCAAGGATTGTCCGTGCTATAACTTGCCTTCCTCAAAAGGCTGCTGCTGCTACGAGTCCTACTCCGGAAAGTCCTCCACGTACTCGAAGTCCAACGCAAAAGGCTCACCGACTGGACACGAATCACCACACAAACAACCACGCAAGCCAAAAGATGCAAACACATAATATTCTATTAGAACAATACACTAAACAATAGAAACATTACAAATAAAGCTTTTAGAAATATTCTACGGTTCACTATGAACACATGAGCGTGAAAATCACACAAATCAGAGCTAAAACAAAAAAGATATGGCAATTCTAAGATCCAGGGACCTACTGGCAAGTTTTAAAAGTTTCCAGGGGCTTATTTAAAAGAAAACAAGGATGTAAACATAATTAAGCGTTAAAACCTGAGGGCTAACATGCAAATAACCAAACTCAGGACCGCGGGTTCTATATTTAGAAAGTGCAGGGGGTTTTCATAAGAAACATCACCTATACGTAATTATTTTTGAACTGAGCTGGAGCGCGGGTTGACTTGCAAAACTTGCAGGGGCTCTTTAGCATAAATGCCAAGGCTGACCGGTATGGTCAACTTTGACTAGGGGCGGGGAGCGACGAGGGGCGTCGGATTTAGATCCAACGGCTCAGGGCGATCGGGGGGGGGGGGGGGTGTTTGCCGGCGGGAACAGAGGGGAGAAAGCGGCGCCACCCATGGTCGCGACGGTCTTTCGCCGGAGCTGGGTGGAACTCGAGCTAGGGGGCTTCAATCGGCACGCGGACGGGCTCTACGGAACCAAGGTGACATGGCGAAGATGTGGGGGGTGAACAAGTCATGGATTGAGCGGTGGAGCGTGGCCAACGACGGCGAGCGGCGGAGTGGGTGCTCCGGTGAGTGTGCATGTGGCGCTCGAGTGCGAAAGAGAGGGCGACAGGAGCCTCTGGAGAGTGCTTACCAACTCGTGAAGCTGCTCCGGGGGTCGGATTCGGCCGAGGCGGCTCCGGCGAGGGGTTTCGTCGGCGACCGAGGCCCGGCGGCGGCGCTAGGCGAGGGGGAAGGCACTGGAGGGGTTGGGATGCTCGGGGCGTGGCGGTGTGTGGCCTGGGGGCTGCGGGGGCTGCTTTTATAGCTCCGAGGGGGGGGGGGGGGGGCTCGGGGGCCGGGGTGGCACGAACGCCAAGAAAGGAAGGCGCGGCGGCGGGGTGATCGCCTTCCATGGGAGGGAAGCCGCCCTTCCTTGCGTGGCGCAGCTAAGGAAGGAAACGCGCGGCGGGGAAGCTTCGTGGGGGCTCCATGGTGGTCCACTGGGCGCAGGGCAGGCCAAGTCGGCCGGGAGGGGCGACGTGATTTGCGCCGGGGGAAAGAGAGGGGGAGCGCGGCGAGAGGAAGGGGAAGAGCCCGACAGGTGGGGGCCCCCTGTCGGTGGGAGGAGAGAGAGATGGAAGGGGTGGGCACTGGCGCGCGTAGATGGGCCGAGGGAGGGAGTGGGCCGGAGGAAACTGGTCCGAGCGAGCTGACTGGGCTGAGGGGAGAAAGAAGTGGAGGGGGCTGGGCTGTGCTCGGGAAAGAGTAGAGGGAGGGGATGCGGGCCCGGGGAAAAGATAGAGGGGCAAAAGTGAACTCTGGGCTTTGCAACTTTTCTAGAGCTCCAAATAAGGTGATTCAAATTTGAATTTAAATAAATTTAAACTCTCATTTGAATCACAAGCAATACAAAAATAAATGCAATGAAAATATTTCTACAACTTATATTTGATTTTAATATTCATAAATAATTCATTTAACTTATATTAAATATGAACAAATTAAATAAAAGCCAATTAATTACTAAAAATTTTAAATAGGCTATTTTTGGGTGTTACAAACCTACCCTCCTTAAGATGAATCTCGTCCTCGAGATTCGGATCTAGATGCGAAGAGCTGCGGGTACTCGGTCCTGAGATCTTCTTCCCGTTCCCAAGTTGCTTCATCCTCCGAGTGTCGACTCCACTGTACCTTGCACATTAGGATGACCTTGTTTCTTGTCACCCTCTCAGATACCTCCAAAATCCTGACTGGATACTCCTCATAAATGAGATCCTCTTGCACATTCAGCTCATCTATCGGATCTGCTCTTCGGGCACCCGCAAACATTTCTTCAGCTGAGACACTTTTGAGGACATGACACACATACATATGTCCATGAGGGGTGCATGGGGTGGAGAAGGAGACCAACAAGGTTTTCCAAGTCAAGAAGAAGGCCCAAGGCTAATCCGATTCGAGTCCCCAAGGTGGAGGCCCAAGGAAACTCAAGTTCGAGTCGGCCTCGGAGTCCAGGAGCAGCCCACACTAAATTCGTTTCGCAGGTCGCATACAGGCTTGATTTTTGACGTTCTAGATATTCTTGGAAAGCTAAGGAGATAAGCTTTCCAATGGCACTGGTCCCACCTCACAATTCATTCTGAGTCATCGGGAATTGTCGAAACAAGTGGACGTCCAGAATCTGCCAGGGTGTTGCGCCGCCATCTTTTGGGCTGTTGGCCCGTGTATCATGCTGGGGTCCATTGTGGACGTGGTTAGGGGGTTATGCACACCCTAACCCTCATAAAATCAGTAGCCACCGCGACATTAGGGTTTGGGTTTTGCTTAGATCAATTCTGTCAAGAACAGTGTCGCCGCTCGTCGGTTTGTGAGACCCCAACTTCGTGAGTTTAATCATACATCGGCAATTGTGTTACAATCTTTCTCGTTCTTGCTTGTGTTCTTCGATTCGCAGGCAAGGATTAGCCTTTTGGGCGAGGTCAACCATGCAACGCCGATTGATAACCTGAGGAGATGTGGTGCTGCGATTGCGGGTTCGGAACGTGTGGTTCGGAAGCCGGATCGATTTGAGTCACGACTCCACCAAATCGAGAGTTATCAGAACCTTTCGGAAGATCGGGGAACCCTAGTTCCCATCAAGTGATATTAGAGGACATATGTCCATGAGGGGTGCATGGGGTGGAGAAGGAGACCAACAAGGTTTTCCAAATCAAGAAGAAGGCCCAAGGCTAATCCGATTCGAGTCCCCAAGGTGGAGGCCCAAGGAAACTCATGTTCGAGTCGGCCTCGGAGTCCAGGAACAGCCCGCACTAAGTTCATCACCCAGGTCGCATACGGGCTCAATTTTCGACGTTTTACATATTCTCGGAAAGGTAAGGAGATAAGCTTTCCAATGGCACTGGTTCCACCTCAAAATTCATTCTGAGTCATCGGGAATTGTCGAAACAAGTAGACGTCCAGAATCTGCCAGGGTGCTGCGCCACCATCTTTTGGGCTGTTGGCCTATGTATCATGTTGGGATCCAATGTGGACGTGGTTAGGGGCTTATGCACGCCCCAACCCTCATATAATCAGTAGCTGCCGCCACATTAGGGTTTGGGTTTTGCTTAGATCAATTCTGTCAAGAACAGTGCCGCCGCTCGTCGGTTTGTGAGACTCCAACTTCGTGAGTTTAATCATACATCGGCAATTGTGTTGCAATCTTTCTCGTTCTTCCTTGTGTTCTTCGATTCACAGGCAATGATTAGCCTTCTGGGCGAGGTCAACCGTGCAACGCCGGTTGATAACCTTAGGAGACGTGGTGCTGCGATTGCGGGGTTCGGAACGTGTGGTTCGGAAGCCGGATCGATTTGAGTCACGACTCCACCAAATCGAGAGTTATCAGAACCTTTCGGAAGATCGGGGAACCCTAGTTCCCATCAAGTGATATCAGAGGACATATGTCCATGAGGGGTGCATGGGGTGGAGAAGGAGACCAACAAGGTTTTCCAAGTCAAGAAGAAGGCCCAAGGCTAATCCGATTCGAGTCCCCAAGGTGGAGGCCCAAGGAAACTCAAGTTCGAGTCGGCCTCGGAGTCCAGGAGCAGCCCACACTAAATTCGTCGCCCAGGTCGCATACGGGCTCGGTTTTCAACGTTCTACATATTCAAGGAAAGCTAAGGAGATAAGCTTTCCAATGGCACCGCTGTCACCTCAAAATTCATTCTGAGTCATCGGGAATTGTCGAAACAAGTGGACGTCCAGAATCTGCCAGGGTGCTGCGCCGCCATCTTTTGGGCTGTTGGCCCGTGTATCATGTTGGGGTGCATTGTGGACGTGGTTAGGGGCTTATGCACGCCCCAACCCTCATATAATCAGTAGCCGCCACCACATTAGGGTTTGGGTTTTGCTTAGATCAATTCTGTCAAGAACAGTGCCGCCGCTCGTCGGTTTGTGAGACTCCAACTTCGTGAGTTTAATCATACATCGGCAATTGTGTTGCAATCTTTCTCGTTCTTCCTTGTGTTCTTCGATTCACAGGCAATGATTAGCCTTCTGGGCGAGGTCAACCGTGCAACGCCGGTTGATAACCTTAGGAGACGTGGTGCTGAGATTGCGGGGTTCGGAACGTGTGGTTCGGAAGCCGAATCGATTTGAGTCACGACTCCACCAAATCGAGAGTTATCAGAACCTTTCGGAAGATCGGGGAACCCTAGTTCCCATCAAGTGATATCAGAGGACATATGTCCATGAGGGGTGCATGGGGTGGAGAAGGAGAGCAACAAGGTTTTCCAAGTCAAGAAGAAGGCCCAAGGCTAATCCGATTCGAGTCCCCAAGGTGGAGGCCCAAGGAAACTCAAGTTCGAGTCGGCCTCGGAGTCCAGGAGCAGCCCACACTAAATTCATCGCCCAGGTCGCATACGGGCTCGGTTTTCAACGTTCTACATATTCAAGGAAAGCTAAGGAGATAAGCTTTCCAACGGAGCTAGTGCCACCTAAAAATTCATTCTGAGTCATCGGGAATTGTTGAAACAATTGGACGTCCAGAATCTGCCAGGGTGCTGTGCCGCCATCTTTTGGGCTGTTGGCCCGTGTATTATGTTGGGGTCCAATGTGGATGTGGTTAGGGGCTTATGCACGCCCCAACCCTCATATAATCAGTAGCCGCCGCCACATTAGGGTTTGGGTTTTGCTTAGATCAATTCTGTCAAGAACAGTGTCGCCGCTCGTCGGTTTGTGAGACCCCAACTTCGTGAGTTTAATCATACATCGGCAATTGTGTTGCAATCTTTCACGTGCTTCCTTGTGTTCTTCGATTCGCAGGCAATGATTAGCCTTCTGGGCGAGGTCAACCGTGCAACGCCGGTTGATAACCTTAGGAGACGTGGTGCTGCGATTGCGGGGTTCGGAACGTGTGGTTCGGAAGCCGGATCGATTTGAGTCACGACTCCACCAAATCGAGAGTTATCAGAACCTTTCGGAAGATCGGGGAACCCTAGTTCCCATCAAGTGATATCAGAGGACATATGTCCATGAGGGGTGCATGGGGTGGAGATGGAGAGCAACAAGGTTTTCCAAGTCAAGAAGAAGGCCCAAGGCTAATCCGATTCGAGTCCCCAAGGTGGAGGCCCAAGGAAACTCAAGTTCGAGTCGGCCTCGTAGTCCAGGAGTATCCCACACAAAATTCATCGCCCAGGTCGCATACGGGCTCGGTTTTCGACGTTCTACATATTCAAGGAAAGCTAAGGAGATAAGCTTTCCAATGGCACCAGTGCCACCTCAAAATTCATTCTGAGTCATCGGGAATTGTTGAAACAAGTGGACGTCCAGAATCTGCCAGGGTGTTGCGCCGCCATCTTTTGGGCTGTTGGCCCGTGTATTATGTTGGGGTCCATTGTGGACGTGGTTAGGGGCTTATGCACGCCCCAACCCTCATATAATCAGTAGCTGCCGCCACATTAGGGTTTGGGTTTTGCTTAGATCAATTCTGTCAAGAACATTGCCGCCGCTCGTCGGTTTGTGAGACTCCAACTTCGTGAGTTTAATCATACATCGGCAATTGTGTTGCAATCTTTCTCGTTCTTCCTTGTGTTCTTCGATTCACAGGCAATGATTAGCCTTCTGGGCGAGGTCAACCGTGCAACGCCGGTTGATAACCTTAGGAGACGTGGTGCTGCGATTGCGGGGTTCGGAACGTGTGGTTCGGAAGCCGAATCGATTTGAGTCACGACTCCACCAAATCGAGAGTTATCAGAACCTTTCGGAAGAACGGGGAACCCTAGTTCCCATCAAGTGATATCAGAGGACATATGTCCATGAGGGGTGCATGGGGTGGAGAAGGAGAGCAACAAGGTTTTCCAAGTCAAGAAGAAGGCCCAAGGCTAATCCGATTCGAGTCCCCAAGGTGGAGGCCCAAGGAAACTCAAGTTCGAGTCGGCCTCGGAGTCCAGGAGCAGCCCACACTAAATTCATCGCCCAGGTCGCATACGGGCTCGGTTTTCAACGTTCTACATATTCAAGGAAAGCTAAGGAGATAAGCTTTCCAACGGAGCTAGTGCCACCTAAAAATTCATTCTGAGTCATAGGGAATTGTCGAAACAATTGGACGTCCAGAATCTGCCAGGGTGCTGTGCCGCCATCTTTTGGGCTGTTGGCCCGTGTATTATGTTGGGGTCCAATGTGGATGTGGTTAGGGGCTTATGCACGCCCCAACCCTCATATAATCAGTAGCCGCCGCCACATTAGGGTTTGGGTTTTGCTTAGATCAATTCTGTCAAGAACAGTGTCGCCGCTCGTCGGTTTGTGAGACCCCAACTTCGTGAGTTTAATCATACATCGGCAATTGTGTTGCAATCTTTCACATGCTTCCTTGTGTTCTTCGATTCGCAGGCAATGATTAGCCTTCTGGGCGAGGTCAACCGTGCAACGCCGGTTGATAACCTTAGGAGACGTGGTGCTGCGATTGCGGGGTTCGGAACGTGTGGTTCGGAAGCCGGATCGATTTGAGTCACGACTCCACCAAATCGAGAGTTATCAGAACCTTTCGGAAGATCGGGGAACCCTAGTTCCCATCAAGTGATATCAGAGGACATATGTCCATGAGGGGTGCATGGGGTGGAGATGGAGAGCAACAAGGTTTTCCAAGTCAAGAATAAGGCCCAAGGCTAATCCGATTCGAGTCCCCAAGGTGGAGGCCCAAGGAAACTCAAGTTCGAGTCGGCCTCGTAGTCCAGGAGTAGCCCACACTAAATTCATCGCCCAGGTCGCATACGGGCTCGGTTTTCGACGTTCTACATATTCAAGGAAAGCTAAGGAGATAAGCTTTCCAATGGCACCAGTGCCACCTCAAAATTCATTCTGAGTCATCGGGAATTGTTGAAACAAGTGGACGTCCAGAATCTGCCAGGGTGTTGCGCCGCCATCTTTTGGGCTGTTGGCCCGTGTATTATGTTGGGGTCCATTGTGGACGTGGTTAGGGGCTTATGCACGCCCCAACCCTCATATAATCAGTAGCTGCCGTCACATTAGGGTTTGGGTTTTGCTTAGAGAAATACTGTCAAGAACAGTGTCGCCGCTCGTCGGTTTGTGAGACCCCAACTTCGTGAGTTTAATCATACATCGGCAATTGTGTTGCAATCTTTCACGTTCTTCCTTGTGTTCTTCGATTCGCAGGCAATGATTAGCCTTCTGGGCGAGGTCAACCGTACAACGCCGGTTGATAACCTTAGGAGACGTGGTGCTGCGATTGCGGGGTTCGGAACGTGTGGTTCGGAAGCCAGATCGATTTGAGTCACGACTCCACCAAATCGAGAGTTATTAGAACCTTTCGGAAGATCGGGGAACCCTAGTTCCCATCAAGTGATATCAGAGGACATATGTCCATGAGGGGTGCATGGGGTGGAGAAGGAGAGCAACAAGGTTTTCCAAGTCAAGAAGAAGGCCCAAGGCTAATCCGATTCGAGTCTCCAAGGTGGAGGCCCAAGGAAACTCAAGTTCGAGTCGGCCTCGGAGTCCAGGAGCAGCCCACACTAAATTCATCGCCCAGGTCGCATACGGGCTCGGTTTTCAACGTTCTACATATTCAAGGAAAGCTAAGGAGATAAGCTTTCCAACGGAGCTAGTGCCACCTCAAAGTTCATTCTGAGTCATCTGGAATTGTCAAAACAAGTGGACGTCCAGAATCTGCCAGGGTGCTGCGCCGCCATCTTTTGGGCTGTTGGCCCGTGTATTATGTTGGGGTCCAATGTGGACATGGTTAGGGGCTTATGCACGCCCCAACCCTCATATAATCAGTAGCCGCCGCCACATTAGGGTTTGGGTTTTGCTTAGATCAATTCTGTCAAGAACAGTGTCGCTGCTCGTCGGTTTGTGAGACCCCAACTTCGTGAGTTTAATCATACATCGGCAATTGTGTTGCAATCTTTCACGTGCTTCCTTCGCAGGCAAGGATTAGCCTTCTGGGCGAGGTCAACCGTGCAACGCCGGTTGATAACCTTAGGAGACGTGGTGCTGCGATTGCGGGGTTCGGAACGTGTGGTTCGGAAGCCGGATCGATTTGAGTCACGACTCCACCAAATCGAGAGTTATCAGAACCTTTCGGAAGATCGGGGAACCCTAGTTCCCATCAAGTGATATCAGAGGACATATGTCCATGAGGGGTGCATGGGGTGGAGATGGAGAGCAACAAGGTTTTCCAAGTCAAGAAGAAGGCCCAAGGCTAATCCGATTCGAGTCCCCAAGGTGGAGGCCCAAGGAAACTCAAGTTCGAGTCGGCCTCGTAGTCCAGGAGCAGCCCACACTAAATTCGTCGCCCAGGTCGCATACGGGCTCGGTTTTTGACGTTCTACATATTCCTGGAAAGCTAAGGAGATAAGCTTTCCAATGGCACCAGTGCCACCTCAAAATTTATTCTGAGTCATCGGGAATTGTCAAAAAAAGTGGACGTCCAGAATCTGCCAGGGTGCTGCGCCGCCATCTTTTGGGCTGTTGGCCCGTGTATTATGTTGGGGTCCATTGTGGACGTGGTTAGGGGCTTATGCACGCCCCAACCCTCATATAATCAGTAGCTGCCGTCACATTACGGTTTGGGTTTTGCTTAGATCAATTCTGTCAAGAACAGTGCCGCCGCTCGTCGGTTTGTGAGACCCCAACTTCGTGAGTTTAATCCTACATCGGCAATTGTGTTGCAATCTTTCTCGTTCTTCCTTGTGTTCTTCGATTCGCAGGCAAGGATTAGCCTTCTCGGCGAGGTCAACCGTGCAATGCCGGTTGATAACCTTAGGAGACGTGGTGCTGCGATTGCGGGGTTCGGAACGTGTGGTTCGGAAGCCGGATCGATTTGAGTCACGACTCCACCAAATCGAGAGTTATCAGAACCTTTCGGAAGAACGGGGAACCCTAGTTCCCATCAAGTGATATCAGAGGACATATGTCCATGAGGGGTGTATGGGGTAGAGAAGGAGACCAACAAGGTTTTCCGAGTCAAGAAGAAGGCCCAAGGATAATCCGATTCGAGTCCCCAAGGTGGAGGCCCAAGGTAACTCAAGTTCGAGTCGGCCTCGTAGTCCAGGAGCAGCCCACACTAAATTCGTCGCCCAGGTCGCATACGGGCTCGGTTTTCAACGTTCTACATATTCAAGGAAAGCTAAGGAGATAAGCTTTCCAACGGAGCTAGTGCCACCTCAAAATTCATTCTGAGTCATCGGGAATTGTTGAAACAAGTGGACGTCCAGAATCTGCCAGGGTGTTGCGCCGCCATCTTTTGGGCTGTTGGCCCGTGTATCATGCTGGGGTCCGTTGTGGACGTGGTTAGGGGGTTATGCACACCCTAACCCTCATAAAATCAGTAGCCACCGCGACATTAGGGTTTGGGTTTTGCTTAGATCAATTCTGTCAAGAACAGTGTCGCCGCTCGTCGGTTTGTGAGACCCCAACTTCGTGAGTTTAATCATACATTGGCAATTGTGTTACAATCTTTCTCGTTCTTGCTTGTGTTCTTCGATTCGCAGGCAAGGATTAGCCTTTTGGGCGAGGTCAACCATGCAACGCCGATTGATAACCTGAGGAGACGTGGTGCTGCGATTGCGGGTTCGGAACGTGTGGTTCGGAAGCCGGATCGATTTGAGTCACGACTCCACCAAATCGAGAGTTATCAGAACCTTTCGGAAGATCGGGGAACCCTAGTTCCCATCAAGTGATATTAGAGGACATATGTCCATGAGGGGTGCATGGGGTGGAGAAGGAGACCAACAAGGTTTTCCAAATCAAGAAGAAGGCCCAAGGCTAATCCGATTCGAGTCCCCAAGGTGGAGGCCCAAGGAAACTCATGTTCGAGTCGGCCTCGGAGTCCAGGAACAGCCCGCACTAAGTTCATCACCCAGGTCGCATACGGGCTCAATTTTCGACGTTTTACATATTCTCGGAAAGGTAAGGAGATAAGCTTTCCAATGGCACTGGTTCCACCTCAAAATTCATTCTGAGTCATCGGGAATTGTCGAAACAAGTGGACGTCCAGAATCTGCCAGGGTGCTGCGCCACCATCTTTTGGGCTGTTGGCCTATGTATCATGTTGGGATCCAATGTGGACGTGGTTAGGGGCTTATGCACGCCCCAACCCTCATATAATCAGTAGCCGCCGCCACATTAGGGTTTGGGTTTTGCTTAGATCAATTCTGTCAAGAACAGTGCCGCCGCTCGTCGGTTTGTGAGACTCCAACTTCGTGAGTTTAATCATACATCGGCAATTGTGTTGCAATCTTTCTCGTTCTTCCTTGTGTTCTTCGATTCACAGGCAATGATTATCCTTCTGGGCGAGGTCAACCGTGCAACGCCGGTTGATAACCTTAGGAGACGTGGTGCTGCGATTGCGGGGTTCGGAACGTGTGGTTCGGAAGCCGGATCGATTTGAGTCACGACTCCACCAAATCGAGAGTTATCAGAACCTTTCGGAAGATCGGGGAACCCTAGTTCCCATCAAGTGATATCAGAGGACATATGTCCATGAGGGGTGCATGGGGTGGAGAAGGAGACCAACAAGGTTTTCCAAGTCAAGAAGAAGGCCCAAGGCTAATCTGATTCGAGTCCCCAAGGAGGAGGCCCAAGGAAACTCAAGTTCGAGTCGGCCTCGGAGTCCAGGAGCAGCCCACACTAAATTCGTCGCCCAGGTCGCATACGGGCTCGGTTTTCAACGTTCTACATATTCAAGGAAAGCTAAGGAGATAAGCTTTCCAACGGAGCTAGTGCCACCTCAAAATTCATTCTGAGTCATCGGGAATTGTCAAAACAAGTGGACGTCCAGAATCTGCCAGGGTGCTGCGCCGCCATCTTTTGGGCTGTTGGCCCGTGTATTATGTTGGGGTCCAATGTGGACGTGGTTAGGGGCTTATGCATGCCCCAACCCTCATATAATCAGTAGCCGCCGCCACATTAGGGTTTGGGTTTTGCTTAGATCAATTCTGTCAAGAACAGTGTCGCCGCTCGTCGGTTTGTGAGACCCCAACTTCGTGAGTTTAATCATACATCGGCAATTGTGTTGCAATCTTTCACGTGCTTCCTTGTGTTCTTCGATTCGCAGGCAAGGATTAGCCTTCTGGTCGAGGTCAACCGTGCAACGCCGGTTGATAACCTTAGGAGACGTGGTGCTGCGATTGCGGGGTTCGGAACGTGTGGTTCGGAAGCCGGATCGATTTGAGTCACGACTCCACCAAATCGAGAGTTATCAGAACCTTTCGGAAGATCGGGGAACCCTAGTTCCCATCAAGTGATATCAGAGGACATATTTCCATGAGGGATGTATGGGGTAGAGAAGGAGACCAACAAGGTTTTCCAAGTCAAGAAGAAGGCCCGAGGCTAATCCGATTCGAGTCCCCAAGGTGGAGGCCCAAGGAAACTCAAGTTCGAGTCGGCCTCGGAGTCCAGGAGCAGCCCACACTAAATTCGTCGCCCAGGTAGCATACGGGCTCGGTTTTCGACGTTCTACATATTCTTGGAAAGCTAAGGAGATAAGCTTTCCAATGGCATCGGTGCCACCTCAAAATTCATTCTGAGTCATAGGGAATTGTCGAAACAAGTGGACGTCCAGAATCTGCCAGGGTGCTGCGCCGCCATCTTTTGGGCAGTTGGCCCGTGTATCATGTTGGGGTCCATTGTGGACGTGGTTAGGGGCTTATGCACGCCCCAACCCTCATATAATCAGTAGCCGCCGCCACATTAGGGTTTGGGTTTTTCTTAGATCAATTCTGTCAAGAACAGTGCCGCCGCTCGTCGGTTTGTGAGACTCCAACTTCGTGAGTTTAATCCTACATCGGCAATTGTGTTGCAATCTTTCTCGTTCTTCCTTGTGTTCTTCGATTCACAGGCAATGATTAGCCTTCTGGGCGAGGTCAACCGTGCAATGCCGGTTGATAACCTTAGGAGACGTGGTGCTGCGATTGCGGGGTTCGGAACGTGTGGTTCGGAAGCCGGATCGATTTGAGTCACGACTCCACCAAATCGAGAGTTATCAGAACCTTTCGGAAGATCGGGGAACCCTAGTTCCCATCAAGTGATATCAGAGGACATATGTCCATGAGGGGTGCATGGGGTGGAGAAGGAGACCAACAAGGTATTCCAAGTCAAGAAGAAGGCCCAAGGCTAATCCGATTCGAGTCCCCAAGGTGGAGGCCCAAGGAAACTCAAGTTCGAGTCGGCCTCGGAGTCCAGGAGCAGCCCACACTAAATTCGTCGCCCAGGTCGCATACGGGCTCGGTTTTCAACGTTCTACATATTCAAGGAAAGCTAAGGAGATAAGCTTTCCAACGGAGCTAGTGCCACCTCAAAATTCATTTTGAGTCATCGGGAATTGTCGAAACAAGTGGACATCCAGAATCTGCCAGGGTGCTGCGCCGCCATCTTTTGGGCTGTTGGCCCGTGTATTATGTTGGGGTCCAATGTGGACGTGGTTAGGGGCTTATGCATGCCCCAACCCTCATATAATCAGTAGCCGCCGCCACATTAGGGTTTGGGTTTTGCTTAGATCAATTCTGTCAAGAACAGTGTCGCCGCTCGTCGGTTTGTGAGACCCCAACTTCGTGAGTTTAATCATACATCGGCAATTGTGTTGCAATCTTTCACGTGCTTCCTTGTGTTCTTCGATTCGCAGGCAAGGATTAGCCTTCTGGTCGAGGTCAACCGTGCAACGCCGGTTGATAACCTTAGGAGACGTGGTGCTGCGATTGCGGGGTTCGGAACGTGTGGTTCGGAAGCCGGATCGATTTGAGTCACGACTCCACCAAATCGAGAGTTATCAGAACCTTTCGGAAGATCGGGGAACCCTAGTTCCCATCAAGTGATATTAGAGGACATATGTCCATGAGGGGTGCATGGGGTGGAGATGGAGGGCAACAAGGTTTTCCAAGTCAAGAAGAAGGCCCAAGGCTAATCCGATTCGAGTCCCCAAGGTGGAGGCCCAAGGAAACTCAAGTTCGAGTCGGCCTCGTAGTCCAGGAGCAGCCCACACTAAATTCGTCGCCCAGGTCGCATACGGGCTCGGTTTTTGACGTTCTACATATTCCTGGAAAGCTAAGGAGATAAGCTTTCCAATGGCACCAGTGCCACCTCAAAATTTATTCTGAGTCATCGGGAATTGTCGAAAAAAGTGGACGTCCAGAATCTGCCAGGGTGCTGCGCCGCCATCTTTTGGGCTGTTGGCCCGTGTATTATGTTGGGGTCCATTGTGGACGTGGTTAGGGGCTTATGCACGCCCCAACCCTCATATAATCAGTAGCTGCCGTCACATTAGGGTTTGGGTTTTGCTTAGATCAATTCTGTCAAGAACAGTGCCGCCGCTCGTCGGTTTGTGAGACCCCAACTTCGTGAGTTTAATCCTACATCGGCAATTGTGTTGCAATCTTTCTCGTTCTTCCTTGTGTTCTTCGATTCGCAGGCAAGGATTAGCCTTCTGGGTGAGGTCAACCGTGCAACGCCGGTTGATAACCTTAGGAGACGTGGTGCTGCGATTGCGGGGTTCGGAACGTGTGGTTCGGAAGCCGGATCGATTTGAGTCACGACTCCACCAAATCGAGAGTTATCAGAACCTTTCGGAAGATCGGGGAACCCTAGTTCCCATCAAGTGATATCAGAGGACATATTTCCATGAGGGATGTATGGGGTAGAGAAGGAGACCAACAAGGTTTTCCAAGTCAAGAAGAAGGCCCGAGGCTAATCCGATTCGAGTCCCCAAGGTGGAGGCCCAAGGAAACTCAAGTTCGAGTCGGCCTCGGAGTCCAGGAGCAGCCCACACTAAATTCGTCGCCCAGGTAGCATACGGGCTCGGTTTTCGACGTTCTACATATTCTTGGAAAGCTAAGGAGATAAGCTTTCCAATGGCATCGGTGCCACCTCAAAATTCATTCTGAGTCATAGGGAATTGTCGAAACAAGTGGACGTCCAGAATCTGCCAGGGTGCTGCGCCGCCATCTTTTGGGCAGTTGGCCCGTGTATCATGTTGGGGTCCATTGTGGACGTGGTTAGGGGCTTATGCACGCCCCAACCCTCATATAATCAGTAGCCGCCGCCACATTAGGGTTTGGGTTTTGCTTAGATCAATTCTGTCAAGAACAGTGCCGCCGCTCGTCGGTTTGTGAGACTCCAACTTCGTGAGTTTAATCCTACATCGGCAATTGTGTTGCAATCTTTCTCGTTCTTCCTTGTGTTCTTCGATTCACAGGCAATGATTAGCCTTCTGGGCGAGGTCAACCGTGCAACGCCGGTTGATAACCTTAGGAGACGTGGTGCTGCGATTGCGGGGTTCGGAACGTGTGGTTCGGAAGCCGGATCGATTTGAGTCACGACTCCACCAAATCGAGAGTTATCAGAACCTTTCGGAAGATCGGGGAACCCTAGTTCCCATCAAGTGATATCAGAGGACATATGTCCATGAGGGGTGCATGGGGTGGAGAAGGAGACCAACAAGGTATTCCAAGTCAAGAAGAAGGCCCAAGGCTAATCCGATTCGAGTCCCCAAGGTGGAGGCCCAAGGAAACTCAAGTTCGAGTCGGCCTCGGAGTCCAGGAGCAGCCCACACTAAATTCGTCGCCCAGGTCGCATACGGGCTCGGTTTTCAACGTTCTACATATTCAAGGAAAGCTAAGGAGATAAGCTTTCCAACGGAGCTAGTGCCACCTCAAAATTCATTTTGAGTCATCGGGAATTGTCGAAACAAGTGGACATCCAGAATCTGCCAGGGTGCTGCGCCGCCATCTTTTGGGCTGTTGGCCCGTGTATTATGTTGGGGTCCAATGTGGACGTGGTTAGGGGCTTATGCATGCCCCAACCCTCATATAATCAGTAGCCGCCGCCACATTAGGGTTTGGGTTTTGCTTAGATCAATTCTGTCAAGAACAGTGTCGCCGCTCGTCGGTTTGTGAGACCCCAACTTCGTGAGTTTAATCATACATCGGCAATTGTGTTGCAATCTTTCACGTGCTTCCTTGTGTTCTTCGATTCGCAGGCAAGGATTAGCCTTCTGGTCGAGGTCAACCGTGCAACGCCGGTTGATAACCTTAGGAGACGTGGTGCTGCGATTGCGGGGTTCGGAACGTGTGGTTCGGAAGCCGGATCGATTTGAGTCACGACTCCACCAAATCGAGAGTTATCAGAACCTTTCGGAAGATCGGGGAACCCTAGTTCCCATCAAGTGATATCAGAGGACATATGTCCATGAGGGGTGCATGGGGTGGAGATGGAGGGCAACAAGGTTTTCCAAGTCAAGAAGAAGGCCCAAGGCTAATCCGATTCGAGTCCCCAAGGTGGAGGCCCAAGGAAACTCAAGTTCGAGTCGGCCTCGTAGTCCAGGAGCAGCCCACACTAAATTCGTCGCCCAGGTCGCATACGGGCTCGGTTTTTGACGTTCTACATATTCCTGGAAAGCTAAGGAGATAAGCTTTCCAATGGCACCAGTGCCACCTCAAAATTTATTCTGAGTCATCGGGAATTGTCGAAAAAAGTGGACGTCCAGAATCTGCCAGGGTGCTGCGCCGCCATCTTTTGGGCTGTTGGCCCGTGTATTATGTTGGGGTCCATTGTGGACGTGGTTAGGGGCTTATGCACGCCCCAACCCTCATATAATCAGTAGCTGCCGTCACATTAGGGTTTGGGTTTTGCTTAGATCAATTCTGTCAAGAACAGTGCCGCCGCTCGTCGGTTTGTGAGACCCCAACTTCGTGAGTTTAATCCTACATCGGCAATTGTGTTGCAATCTTTCTCGTTCTTCCTTGTGTTCTTCGATTCGCAGGCAAGGATTAGCCTTCTGGGTGAGGTCAACCGTGCAACGCCGGTTGATAACCTTAGGAGACGTGGTGCTGCGATTGCGGGGTTCGGAACGTGTGGTTCGGAAGCCGGATCGATTTGAGTCACGACTCCACCAAATCGAGAGTTATCAGAACCTTTCGGAAGATCGGGGAACCCTAGTTCCCATCAAGTGATATCAGAGGACATATTTCCATGAGGGATGTATGGGGTAGAGAAGGAGACCAACAAGGTTTTCCAAGTCAAGAAGAAGGCCCGAGGCTAATCCGATTCGAGTCCCCAAGGTGGAGGCCCAAGGAAACTCAAGTTCGAGTCGGCCTCGGAGTCCAGGAGCAGCCCACACTAAATTCGTCGCCCAGGTAGCATACGGGCTCGGTTTTCGACGTTCTACATATTCTTGGAAAGCTAAGGAGATAAGCTTTCCAATGGCATCGGTGCCACCTCAAAATTCATTTTGAGTCATAGGGAATTGTCGAAACAAGTGGACGTCCAGAATCTGCCTGGGTGCTGCGCCGCCATCTTTTGGGCTGTTGGCCCGTGTATTATGTTGGGGTCCATTGTGGACGTGGTTAGGGGCTTATGCACGCCCCAACCCTCATATAATCAGTAGCCGCCGCCACATTAGGGTTTGGGTTTTGCTTAGATCAATTCTGTCAAGAACAGTGCCGCCGCTCGTCGGTTTGTGAGACCCCAACTTCGTGAGTTTAATCCTACATCGGCAATTGTGTTGCAATCTTTCTCGTTCTTCCTTGTGTTCTTCGATTCGCAGGCAAGGATTAGCCTTCTGGGCGAGGTCAACCGTGCAACGCCGGTTGATAACCTTAGGAGACGTGGTGCTGCGATTGCGGGGTTCGGAACGTGTGGTTCGGAAGCCGGATCGATTTGAGTCACGACTCCACCAAATCGAGAGTTATCAGAACCTTTCGGAAGATCGGGGAACCCTAGTTCCCATCAAGTGATATCCGAGGACATATGTCCATCAGGGGTGCATGGGGTGGAGAAGGAGACCAACAAGGTTTTCCAAGTCAAGAAGAAGGCCCAAGGCTAATCCGATTCGAGTCCCCAAGGTGGAGGCCCAAGGAAACTCAAGTTCGAGTCGGCCTCGGAGTCCAGGAGCAGCCCACACTAAATTCGTTGCCCAGGTCGCATACGGGCTCGGTTTTCGATGTTCTACATATTCTTGGAAAGCTAAGGAGATAAGCTTTCCAATGGCACCAGTGCCACCTCAAAATTCATTATGAGTCATCAGGAATTGTCGAAACAAGTGGACGTCCAGAATCTGTCAGGGTGCTGCGCCGCCATCTTTTGGGCTGTTGGCCCGTGTATTATGTTGGGGTCCATTCTGGACGTGGTTAGGGGCTTATGCACGCCCCAACCCTCATATAATCAGTAGCCGCCGCCACATTAGGGTTTGAGTTTTGCTTAGATCAATTCTGTCAAGAACAGTGCCGCCGCTCGTCGGTTTGTGAGACCCCAACTTCGTGAGTTTAATCCTACATCGGCAATTGTGTTGCAATCTTTCTCGTTCTTCCTTGTGTTCTTCGATTCACAGGCAAGGATTAGCCTTCTGGGTGAGGTCAACCGTGCAACGCCGGTTGATAACCTTAGGACACGTGGTGCTACGATTGCGGGGTTCGGAACGTGTGGTTCGGAAGCCGGATCGATTTGAGTCACGACTCCACCAAATCGAGAGTTATCAGAACCTTTCGGAAGATCGGGGAACCCTAGTTCCCATCAAGTGATATCAGAGGACATATGTCCATGAGGGGTGTATGGGGTATAGAAGGAGACCAACAAGGTTTTCCAAGTCAAGAAGAAGGCCCAAGGCTAATCCGATTCGAGTCCCCAAGGTGGAGGCCCAAGGAAACTCAAGTTCGAGTCGGCCTCGGAGTCCAGGAGCAGCCCACACTAAATTCGTCGCCCAGGTCGCATACGGGCTCGGTTTTCAACGTTCTACATATTCTTGGAAAGCTAAGGAGATAAGCTTCCCAACGGAGCCAGTGCCACCTCAAAATTCTTTCTGAGTCATCGGGAATTGTCGAAACAAGTGGATGTCCAGAATCTGCCAGGGTGCTGCGCCGCCATCTTTTGGGCTGTTGGCCCGTGTATTATGTTGTGGTCCAATGTGGACGTGGTTAGGGGCTTATGCACGCCCCAACCCTCATATAATCAGTAGCCGCCGCCACATTAGGGTTTGGGTTTTGCTTAGATCAATTCTGTCAAGAACAGTGCCGCCGCTCGTCGGTGTTTGAGACCCCAACTTCGTGAGTTTAACCCTACATCGGCAATTGTGTTGCAATCTTTCTCGTTCTTCCTTGTGTTCTTCGATTCGCAGGCAAGGATTAGCCTTCTGGGCGAGGTCAACCGTGCAACGCCGGTTGATAACCTTAGGAGACGTGGTGCTGCGATTGCGGGGTTCGGAACGTGTGGTTCGGAAGCCGGATCGATTTGAGTCACGACTCCACCAAATCGAGAGTTATCAGAACCTTTCGGAAGATCGGGGAACCCTAGTTCCCATCAAGTGATATCAGAGGACATATGTCCATGAGGGGTGCATGGGGTGGAGAAGGAGACCAACAAGGTTTTCCAAGTCAAGAAGAAGGCCCGAGGCTAATCCGATTCGAGTCCCCAAGGTGGAGGCCCAAGGAAACTTAAGTTCGAGTCGGCCTCGGAGTCCAGGAGCAGCCCACACTAAATTTGTCGCCCAGGTAGCATACGGGCTCGGTTTTCGACGTTCTACATATTCTTGGAAAGTTAAGGAGATAAGCTTTCCAATGGCATCGGTGCCACCTCAAAATTCATTCTGAGTCATAGAGAATTGTCGAAACAAGTGGACGTCCAGAATCTGCCTGGGTGCTGCGCCGCCATCTTTTGGGCTGTTGGCCCGTGTATTATGTTGGGGTCCATTGTGGACGTGGTTAGGGGCTTATGCACGCCCCAACCCTCATATAATCAGTAGCCGCCGCCACATTAGGGTTTGGGTTTTGCTTAGATCAATTCTGTCAAGAACAGTGCCGCCGCTCGTCGGTTTGTGAGACCCCAACTTCGTGAGTTTAATCCTACATCGGCAATTGTGTTGCATTCTTTCTCGTTCTTTCTTGTGTTCTTCGATTCGCAGGCAAGGATTAGCCTTCTGGGCGAGGTCAACCGTGCAACGCCGGTTGATAACCTTAGGAGACGTGGTGCTGCGATTGCGGGGTTCGGAACGTGTGGTTCGGAAGCCGGATCGATTTGAGTCACGACTCCACCAAATCGAGAGTTATCAGAACCTTTCGGAAGATCGGGGAACCCTAGTTCCCATCAAGTGATATCAGAGGACATATGTCCATGAGGGGTGCATGGGGTGGAGAAGGAGACCAACAAGGTTTTCCAAGTCAAGAAGAAGGCCCAAGGCTAATCCGATTCGAGTCCCCAAGGTGGAGGCCCAAGGAAACTCAAGTTCGAGTCGGCCTCGGAGTCCAGGAGCAGCCCACACTAAATTCATCGCCCAGGTCGCATACGGGCTCGGTTTTTGACGTTCTACATATTCTTGGAAAGCTAAGGAGATAAGCTTTCCAATGGCTTCGGTTCCACCTCAAAATTCATTCTGAGTCATCGGGAATTGTCGAAACAAGTGGACGTCCAGAATCTGCCTGGGTGCTGCGCCGCCATCTTTTGGGCTGTTGGCCCGTGTATTATGTTGGGGTCCATTGTGGACGTGGTTAGGGGCTTATGCACGCCCCAACCCTCATATAATCAGTAGCCACCGCCACATTAGGGTTTGGGTTTTGCTTAGATCAATTCTGTCAAGAACAGTGCCGCCGCTCGTCGGTTTGTGAGACCCCAACTTCGTGAGTTTAATCCTACATCGGCAATTGTGTTGCAATCTTTCTCGTTTTTTCTTGTGTTCTTCGATTCGCAGGCAAGGATTAGCCTTCTGGGCGAGGTCAACCGTGCAACGCCGGTTGATAACCTTAGGAGACGTGGTGCTGCGATTGCGGGGTTCGGAACATGTGGTTCGGAAGCCGGATCGATTTGAGTCACGACTCCACCAAATCGAGAGTTATCAGAACCTTTCGGAAGATCGGGGAACCCTAGTTCCCATCAAGTGATATCAGAGGACATATGTCCATGAGGGGTGCATGGGGTGGAGAAGGAGACCAACAAGGTTTTCCAAGTCAAGAAGAAGGCCCAAGGCTAATCCGATTCGAGTCCCCAAGGTGGAGGCCCAAGGAAACTCAAGTTCGAGTCGGCCTCGGAGTCCAGGAGCAGCCCACACTAAATTCATCGCCCAAGTCGCATACGGCT
This sequence comes from Echinochloa phyllopogon, assembly GCA_033239725.1. NCBI lineage: Eukaryota > Viridiplantae > Streptophyta > Magnoliopsida > Poales > Poaceae > Echinochloa > Echinochloa phyllopogon. The sequence goes on along the minus strand of BTCW01000014.1, from coordinate 27,982,006 downwards.
TCAGTTTTTGACGTTCTACATATTCTTGGAAAGATAAGGAGATAAGCTTTCCAATGGCATCGGTTCCACCTCAAAATTCATTCTGAGTCATCGGGAATTGTCGAAACAAGTGGACGTCCAGAATCTGCCTGGGTGCTGCGCCGCCATCTTTTGGGCTGTTGGCCCGTGTATTATGTTGGGGTCCATTGGGGACGTGGTTAGGGGCTTATGCACGCCCCAACCCTCATATAATCAGTAGCCGCCGCCACATTAGGGTTTGGGTTTTGCTTAGATCAATTCTGTCAAGAACAGTGCCGCCGCTCGTCGGTTTGTGAGACCCCAACTTCGTGAGTTTAATCCTACATCGGCAATTGTGTTGCAATCTTTCTCGTTTTTTCATGTGTTCTTCGATTCGCAGGCAAGGATTAGCCTTCTGGGCGAGGTCAACCGTGCAACGCCGGTTGATAACCTTAGGAGACGTGGTGCTGCGATTGCGGGGTTCGGAACGTGTGGTTCGGAAGCCGGATCGATTTGAGTCACGACTCCACCAAATCGAGAGTTATCAGAACCTTTCGGAAGATCGGGGAACCCTAGTTCCCATCAAGTGATATCAGAGGACATATGTCCATGAGGGGTGCATGGGGTGGAGAAGGAGACCAACAAGGTTTTCCAAGTCAAGAAGATGGCCCAAGGCTAATCCGATTCGAGTCCCCAAGGTGGAGGCCCAAGGAAACTCAAGTTCGAGTCGGCCTCGGAGTCCAGGAGCAGCCCACACTAAATTCATCGCCCAGGTCGCATACGGGCTCGGTTTTTGACGTTCTACATATTCTTGGAAAGCTAAGGAGATAAGCTTTCCAATGGCATCGGTTCCACCTCAAAATTCATTCTGAGTCATCGGGAATTGTCGAAACAAGTGGACGTCCAGAATCTGCCTGGGTGCTGCGCCGCCATCTTTTGGGCTGTTGGCCCGTGTATTATGTTGGGGTCCATTGTGGACGTGGTTAGGGGCTTATGCACGCCCCAACCCTCATATAATCAGTAGCCACCGCCACATTAGGGTTTGGGTTTTGCTTAGATCAATTCTGTCAAGAACAGTGCCGCCGCTCGTCGGTTTGTGAGACCCCAACTTCGTGAGTTTAATCCTACATCGGCAATTGTGTTGCAATTTTTCTCGTTTTTTCTTGTGTTCTTCGATTCGCAGGCAAGGATTAGCCTTCTGGGCGAGGTCAACCGTGCAACGCCGGTTGATAACCTTAGGAGACGTGGTGCTGCGATTGCGGGGTTCGGAACATGTGGTTCGGAAGCCGGATCGATTTGAGTCACGACTCCACCAAATCGAGAGTTATCAGAACCTTTCGGAAGATCGGGGAACCCTAGTTCCCATCAAGTGATATCAGAGGACATATGTCCATGAGGGGTGCATGGGGTGGAGAAGGAGACCAACAAGGTTTTCCAAGTCAAGAAGAAGGCCCAAGGCTAATCCGATTCGAGTCCCCAAGGTGGAGGCCCAAGGAAACTCAAGTTCGAGTCGGCCTCGGAGTCCAGGAGCAGCCCACACTAAATTCATCGCCCAAGTCGCATACGGCTTCAGTTTTTGACGTTCTACATATTCTTGGAAATATAAGGAGATAAGCTTTCCAATGGCATCGGTTCCACCTCAAAATTCATTCTGAGTCATCGGGAATTGTCGAAACAAGTGGACGTCCAGAATCTGCCTGGGTGCTGCGCCGCCATCTTTTGGGCTGTTGGCCCGTGTATTATGTTGGGGTCCATTGTGGACGTGGTTAGGGGCTTATGCACGCCCCAACCCCCATATAATCAGTAGCCGCCGCCACATTAGGGTTTGGGTTTTGCTTAGATCAATTCTGTCAAGAACAGTGCCGCCGCTCGTCGGTTTGTGAGACCCCAACTTCGTGAGTTTAATCCTACATCGGCAATTGTGTTGCAATCTTTCTCGTTTTTTCATGTGTTCTTCGATTCGCAGGCAAGGATTAGCCTTCTGGGCGAGGTCAACCGTGCAACACCGGTTGATAACCTTAGGAGACGTGGTGCTGCGATTGCGGGGTTCGGAACGTGTGGTTCGGAAGCCGGATCGATTTGAGTCACGACTCCACCAAATCGAGAGTTATCAGAACCTTTCGGAAGATCGGGGAACCCTAGTTCCCATCAAGTGATATCAGAGGACATATGTCCATGAGGGGTGCATGGGGTGGAGAAGGAGACCAACAAGGTTTTCCAAGTCAAGAAGAAGGCCCAAGGCTAATCCGATTCGAGTCCCCAAGGTGGAGGCCCAAGGAAACTCAAGTTCGAGTCGGCCTCGGAGTCCAGGAGCAGCCCACACTAAATTCATCGCCCAGGTCGCATACGGCTTCGGTTTTTGACGTTCTACATATTCAAGGAAAGCTAAGGAGATAAGCTTTCCAATGGCATTGGTTCCACCTCAAAATTCATTCTGAGTCATCGGGAATTGTCGAAACAAGTGGACGTCCAGAATCTGCCTGGGTGCTGCGCCGCCATCTTTTGGGCTGTTGGCCCGTGTATTATGTTGGGGTCCGTTGTGGACGTGGTTAGGGGCTTATGCACGCCCCAACCCTCATATAATCAGTAGCCACCGCCACATTAGGGTTTGGGTTTTGCTTAGATCAATTCTGTCAAGAACAGTGCCGCCGCTCGTCGGTTTGTGAGACCCCAACTTCGTGAGTTTAATCCTACATCGGCAATTGTGTTGCAATCTTTCTCGTTCTTTCTTGTGTTCTTCGATTCGCAGGCAAGGATTAGCCTTCTGGGCGAGGTCAACCGTGCAACGCCGGTTGATAACCTTAGGAGACGTGGTGCTGCGATTGCGGGGTTCGGAACGTGTGGTTCGGAAGCCGGATCGATTTGAGTCACGACTCCACCAAATCGAGAGTTATCAGAACCTTTCGGAAGATCGGGGAACCCTAGTTCCCATCAAGTGATATCAGAGGACATATGTCCATGAGGGGTGCATGGGGTGGAGAAGGAGACAAACAAGGTTTTCCAAGTCAAGAAGAAGGCCCAAGGCTAATCCGATTCGAGTCCCCAAGATGGAGGCCCAAGGAAACTCAAGTTCGAGTCGGCCTCGGAGTCCAGGAGCAGCCCACACTAAATTCATCGCCCAGGTCGCATACGAGCTCGGTTTTCGACGTTCTACATATTCTTGGTAAGCTAAGGAGATAAGCTTTCCAATGGCATTGGTGCCACCTCAAAATTCATTCTGAGTCATAGGGAATTGTCGAAACAAGTGGACGTCCAGAATCTGCCTGGGTGCTGCGCCGCCATCTTTTGGGCTGTTGGCCCGTGTATTATGTTGGGGTCCATTGTGGACGTGGTTAGGGGCTTATGCACGCCCCAACCCTCATATAATCAGTAGCCGCCGCCACATTAGGGTTTGGGTTTTGCTTAGATCAATTCTGTCAAGAACAGTGCCGCCGCTCGTCGGTTTGTGAGACCCTAACTTCGTGAGTTTAATCCTACATCGGCAATTGTGTTGCAATCTTTCTCGTTCTTTCTTGTGTTCTTCGATTCGCAGGCAAGGATTAGCCTTCTGGGCGAGGTCAACCGTGCAACGCCGGTTGATAACCTTAGGAGACGTGGTGCTGCTATTGCGGGGTTCGGAACGTGTGGTTCGGAAGCCGGATCGATTTGAGTCACGACTCCACCAAATCGAGAGTTATCAGAACCTTTCGGAAGATCGGGGAACCCTAGTTCCCATCAAGTGATATCAGAGGACATATGTCCATGAGGGGTGCATGGGGTGGAGAAGGAGACCAACAAGGTTTTCCAAGTCAAGAAGAAGGCCCAAGGCTAATCCGATTCGAGTCCCCAAGGTGGAGGCCCAAGGAAACTCAAGTTCGAGTCGGCCTCGGAGTCCAGGAGCAGCCCACACTAAATTCGTTGCCCAGGTCGCATACATGCTCATTTTTCGACGTTCTACATATGCTTGGAAAGGTAAGGAGATAAGCTTTCCAATGGAATTGGTGGCACCTCAAAATTCATTATGAGTCATCGGGAATTATCAAAACAAGTGGACGTCCAGAATCTGCCAGGGTGCTGCGCCGCCATCTTTTGGGCTGTTGGCCCGTGTATTATGTTGGGGTCCATTGTGGACGTGGTTAGGGGCTTATGCACGCCCCAACCCTCATATAATCAGTAGCCGCCGCCACATTAGGGTTTGGGTTTTGCTTAGATCAATTCTGTCAAGAACAGTGCCGCCGCTCGTCGGTTTGTGAGACCCCAACTTCGTGAGTTTAATCCTACATCGGCAATTGTGTTGCAATCTTTCTCGTTCTTTCTTGTGTTCTTCGATTCGCAGGCAAGGATTAGCCTTCTGGGCGAGGTCAACCGTGCAACGCCGGTTGATAACCTTAGGAGACGTGGTGCTGCTATTGCGGGGTTCGGAACGTGTGGTTCGGAAGCCGGATCGATTTGAGTCACGACTCCACCAAATCGAGAGTTATCAGAACCTTTCGGAAGATCGGGGAACCCTAGTTCCCATCAAGTGATATCAGAGGACATATGTCCATGAGGGGTGCATGGGGTGGAGAAGGAGACAAACAAGGTTTTCCAAGTCAAGAAGAAGGCCCAAGGCTAATCCGATTCGAGTCCCCAAGGTGGAGGCCCAAGGAAACTCAAGTTCGAGTCGGCCTCGGAGTCCAGGAGCAGCCCACACTAAATTCGTCGCCCAGGTCGCATACGGGCTTGGTTTTCGACGTTCTACATATTCTTGGAAAGCTAAGGAGATAAGCTTTCCAATGGCATCAGTGCCACCTCAAAATTCATTCTGAGTCATCGGGAATTGTCGAAACAATTGGACATCCAGAATCTGCCAGGGTGCTGCGCCGCCATCTTTTGGGCTGTTGGCCCGTGTATTATGTTGGGGTCCATTGTGGACGTGGTTAGGGGCTTATGCACGCCCCAACCCTCATATAATCAGTAGCCGCCGCCACATTAGGGTTTGGGTTTTGCTTAGATCAATTCTGTCAAGAACAGTGCCGCCGCTCGTCGGTTTGTGAGACCCCAACTTCGTGAGTTTAATCCTACATCGGCAATTGTGTTGCAATCTTTCTCGTTCTTTCTTGTGTTCTTCGATTCGCAGGCAAGGATTAGCCTTCTGGGCGAGGTCAACCGTGCAACGCCGGTTGATAACCTTAGGAGACGTGGTGCTGCTATTGCGGGGTTCGGAACGTGTGGTTCGGAAGCCGGATCGATTTGAGTCACGACTCCACCAAATCGAGAGTTATCAGAACCTTTCGGAAGATCGGGGAACCCTAGTTCCCATCAAGTGATATCAGAGGACATATGTCCATGAGGGGTGCATGGGGTGGAGAAGGAGACAAACAAGGTTTTCCAAGTCAAGAAGAAGGCCCAAGGCTAATCCGATTCGAGTCCCCAAGGTGGAGGCCCAAGGAAACTCAAGTTCGAGTCGGCCTCGGAGTCCAGGAGCAGCCCACACTAAATTCGTCGCCCAGGTCGCATACGGGCTTGGTTTTCGACGTTCTACATATTCTTGGAAAGCTAAGGAGATAAGCTTTCCAATGGCATCAGTGCCACCTCAAAATTCATTCTGAGTCATCGGGAATTGTCGAAACAATTGGACATCCAGAATCTGCCAGGGTGCTGCGCCGCCATCTTTTGGGCTGTTGGCCCGTGTATTATGTTGGGGTCCATTGTGGACGTGGTTAGGGGCTTATGCACGCCCCAACCCTCATATAATCAGTAGCCGCCGCCACATTAGGGTTTGGGTTTTGCTTAGATCAATTCTGTCAAGAACAGTGCCGCCGCTCGTCGGTTTGTGAGACCCCAACTTCGTGAGTTTAATCCTACATCGGCAATTGTGTTGCAATCTTTCTCGTTCTTTCTTGTGTTCTTCGATTCGCAGGCAAGGATTAGCCTTCTGGGCGAGGTCAACCGTGCAACGCCGGTTGATAACCTTAGGAGACGTGGTGCTGCTATTGCGGGGTTCGGAACGTGTGGTTCGGAAGCCGGATCGATTTGAGTCACGACTCCACCAAATCGAGAGTTATCAGAACCTTTCGGAAGATCGGGGAACCCTAGTTCCCATCAAGTGATATCAGAGGACATATGTCCATGAGGGGTGCATGGGGTGGAGAAGGAGACAAACAAGGTTTTCCAAGTCAAGAAGAAGGCCCAAGGCTAATCCGATTCGAGTCCCCAAGGTGGAGGCCCAAGGAAACTCAAGTTCGAGTCGGCCTCGGAGTCCAGGAGCAGCCCACACTAAATTCGTCGCCCAGGTCGCATACGGGCTTGGTTTTCGACGTTCTACATATTCCTGGAAAGCTAAGGAGATAAGCTTTCCAATGGCACTGGTGCCACCTCAAAATTCATTCTGAGTCATCGGGAATTATCGAAACAATTGGACATCCAGAATCTGCCAGGGTGCTGCGCCGCCATCTTTTGGGCTGTTGGCCCGTGTATTATGTTGGGGTCCATTGTGGACGTGGTTAGGGGCTTATGCACGCCCCAACCCTCATATAATCAGTAGCCGCCGCCACATTAGGGTTTGGGTTTTGCTTAGATCAATTCTGTCAAGAACAGTGCCGCCGCTCGTCGGTTTGTGAGACCCCAACTTCGTGAGTTTAATCCTACATCGGCAATTGTGTTGCAATCTTTCTCGTTCTTTCTTGTGTTCTTCGATTCGCAGGCAAGGATTAGCCTTCTGGGTGAGGTCAACCGTGCAACGCCGGTTGATAACCTTAGGAGACGTGGTGCTGCGATTGCGGGGTTCGGAACGTGTGGTTCGGAAGCCGGATCGATTTGAGTCACGACTCCACCAAATCGAGAGTTATCAGAACCTTTCGGAAGATCGGGGAACCCTAGTTCCCATCAAGTGATATCAGAGGACATATGTCCATGAGGGGTGCATGGGGTGGAGAAGGAGACCAACAAGGTTTTCCAAGTCAAGAAGAAGGCCCAAGGCTAATCCGATTCGAGTCCCCAAGGTGGAGGCCCAAGGAAACTCAAGTTCGAGTCGGCCTCGGAGTCCAGGAGCAGCCCACACTAAATTCGTCGCCCAGGTCGCATACGGGCTTGGTTTTCGACGTTCTACATATTCCTGGAAAGCTAAGGAGATAAGCTTTCCAATGGCACTGGTGCCACCTCAAAATTCATTCTGAGTCATCGGGAATTATCGAAACAATTGGACATCCAGAATCTGCCAGGGTGCTGCGCCGCCATCTTTTGGGCTGTTGGCCCGTGTATTATGTTGGGGTCCATTGTGGACGTGGTTAGGGGCTTATGCACGCCCCAACCCTCATATAATCAGTAGCCGCCGCCACATTAGGGTTTGGGTTTTGCTTAGATCAATTCTGTCAAGAACAGTGCCGCCGCTCGTCGGTTTGTGAGACCCCAACTTCGTGAGTTTAATCCTACATCGGCAATTGTGTTGCAATCTTTCTCGTTTTTTCATGTGTTCTTCGATTCGCAGGCAAGGATTAGCCTTCTGGGCGAGGTCAACCGTGCAACGCCGGTTGATAACCTTAGGAGACGTGGTGCTGCGATTGCGGGGTTCGGAACGTGTGGTTCGGAAGCCGGATCGATTTGAGTCACGACTCCACCAAATCGAGAGTTATCAGAACCTTTCGGAAGATCGGGGAACCCTAGTTCCCATCAAGTGATATCAGAGGACATATGTCCATGAGGGGTGCATGGGGTGGAGAAGGAGACCAACAAGGTTTTCCAAGTCAAGAAGAAGGCCCAAGGCTAATCCGATTCGAGTCCCCAAGGTGGAGGCCCAAGGAAACTCAAGTTCGAGTCGGCCTCGGAGTCCAGGAGCAGCCCACACTAAATTCGTCGCCCAGGTCGCATACGGGCTTGGTTTTCGACGTTCTACATATTCCTGGAAAGCTAAGGAGATAAGCTTTCCAATGGCACTGGTGCCACCTCAAAATTCATTCTGAGTCATCGGGAATTATCGAAACAATTGGACATCCAGAATCTGCCAGGGTGCTGCGCCGCCATCTTTTGGGCTGTTGGCCCGTGTATTATGTTGGGGTCCATTGTGGACGTGGTTAGGGGCTTATGCACGCCCCAACCCTCATATAATCAGTAGCCGCCGCCACATTAGGGTTTGGGTTTTGCTTAGATCAATTCTGTCAAGAACAGTGCCGCCGCTCGTCGGTTTGTGAGACCCCAACTTCGTGAGTTTAATCCTACATCGGCAATTGTGTTGCAATCTTTCTCGTTCTTTCTTGTGTTCTTCGATTCGCAGGCAAGGATTAGCCTTCTGGGTGAGGTCAACCGTGCAACGCCGGTTGATAACCTTAGGAGACGTGGTGCTGCGATTGCGGGGTTCGGAACGTGTGGTTCGGAAGCCGGATCGATTTGAGTCACGACTCCACCAAATCGAGAGTTATCAGAACCTTTCGGAAGATCGGGGAACCCTAGTTCCCATCAAGTGATATCAGAGGACATATGTCCATGAGGGGTGCATGGGGTGGAGAAGGAGACCAACAAGGTTTTCCAAGTCAAGAAGAAGGCCCAAGGCTAATCCGATTCGAGTCCCCAAGGTGGAGGCCCAAGGAAACTCAAGTTCGAGTCGGCCTCGGAGTCCAGGAGCAGCCCACACTAAATTCATCGCCCAGGTCGCATACGAGCTCGGTTTTCGACGTTCTACATATTCTTGGTAAGCTAAGGAGATAAGCTTTCCAATGGAATTGGTGGCACCTCAAAATTCATTCTGAGTCATCGGGAATTGTCGAAACAAGTGGACGTCCAGAATCTGCCAGGGTGCTGCGCCGCCATCTTTTGGGCTGTTGGCCCGTGTATTATGTTGGGGTCCATTGTGGACGTGGTTAGGGGCTTATGCACGCCCCAACCCTCATATAATCAGTAGCCGCCGCCACATTAGGGTTTGGGTTTTGCTTAGATCAATTCTGTCAAGAACAGTGCCGCCGCTCGTCGGTTTGTGAGACCCCAACTTCGTGAGTTTAATCCTACATCGGCAATTGTGTTGCAATCTTTCTCGTTCTTTCTTGTGTTCTTCGATTCGCAGGCAAGGATTAGCCTTCTGGGCGAGGTCAACCGTGCAACGCCGGTTGATAACCTTAGGAGACGTGGTGCTGCTATTGCGGGGTTCGGAACGTGTGGTTCGGAAGCCGGATCGATTTGAGTCACGACTCCACCAAATCGAGAGTTATCAGAACCTTTCGGAAGATCGGGGAACCCTAGTTCCCATCAAGTGATATCAGAGGACATATGTCCATGAGGGGTGCATGGGGTGGAGAAGGAGACAAACAAGGTTTTCCAAGTCAAGAAGAAGGCCCAAGGCTAATCCGATTCGAGTCCCCAAGGTGGAGGCCCAAGGAAACTCAAGTTCGAGTCGGCCTCGGAGTCCAGGAGCAGCCCACACTAAATTCGTCGCCCAGGTCGCATACGGGCTTGGTTTTCGACGTTCTACATATTCTTGGAAAGCTAAGGAGATAAGCTTTCCAATGGCATCAGTGCCACCTCAAAATTCATTCTGAGTCATCGGGAATTGTCGAAACAATTGGACATCCAGAATCTGCCAGGGTGCTGCGCCGCCATCTTTTGGGCTGTTGGCCCGTGTATTATGTTGGGGTCCATTGTGGACGTGGTTAGGGGCTTATGCACGCCCCAACCCTCATATAATCAGTAGCCGCCGCCACATTAGGGTTTGGGTTTTGCTTAGATCAATTCTGTCAAGAACAGTGCCGCCGCTCGTCGGTTTGTGAGACCCCAACTTCGTGAGTTTAATCCTACATCGGCAATTGTGTTGCAATCTTTCTCGTTCTTTCTTGTGTTCTTCGATTCGCAGGCAAGGATTAGCCTTCTGGGCGAGGTCAACCGTGCAACGCCGGTTGATAACCTTAGGAGACGTGGTGCTGCTATTGCGGGGTTCGGAACGTGTGGTTCGGAAGCCGGATCGATTTGAGTCACGACTCCACCAAATCGAGAGTTATCAGAACCTTTCGGAAGATCGGGGAACCCTAGTTCCCATCAAGTGATATCAGAGGACATATGTCCATGAGGGGTGCATGGGGTGGAGAAGGAGACAAACAAGGTTTTCCAAGTCAAGAAGAAGGCCCAAGGCTAATCCGATTCGAGTCCCCAAGGTGGAGGCCCAAGGAAACTCAAGTTCGAGTCGGCCTCGGAGTCCAGGAGCAGCCCACACTAAATTCGTCGCCCAGGTCGCATACGGGCTTGGTTTTCGACGTTCTACATATTCCTGGAAAGCTAAGGAGATAAGCTTTCCAATGGCACTGGTGCCACCTCAAAATTCATTCTGAGTCATCGGGAATTATCGAAACAATTGGACATCCAGAATCTGCCAGGGTGCTGCGCCGCCATCTTTTGGGCTGTTGGCCCGTGTATTATGTTGGGGTCCATTGTGGACGTGGTTAGGGGCTTATGCACGCCCCAACCCTCATATAATCAGTAGCCGCCGCCACATTAGGGTTTGGGTTTTGCTTAGATCAATTCTGTCAAGAACAGTGCCGCCGCTCGTCGGTTTGTGAGACCCCAACTTCGTGAGTTTAATCCTACATCGGCAATTGTGTTGCAATCTTTCTCGTTCTTTCTTGTGTTCTTCGATTCGCAGGCAAGGATTAGCCTTCTGGGTGAGGTCAACCGTGCAACGCCGGTTGATAACCTTAGGAGACGTGGTGCTGCGATTGCGGGGTTCGGAACGTGTGGTTCGGAAGCCGGATCGATTTGAGTCACGACTCCACCAAATCGAGAGTTATCAGAACCTTTCGGAAGATCGGGGAACCCTAGTTCCCATCAAGTGATATCAGAGGACATATGTCCATGAGGGGTGCATGGGGTGGAGAAGGAGACCAACAAGGTTTTCCAAGTCAAGAAGAAGGCCCAAGGCTAATCCGATTCGAGTCCCCAAGGTGGAGGCCCAAGGAAACTCAAGTTCGAGTCGGCCTCGGAGTCCAGGAGCAGCCCACACTAAATTCGTCGCCCAGGTCGCATACGGGCTTGGTTTTCGACGTTCTACATATTCCTGGAAAGCTAAGGAGATAAGCTTTCCAATGGCACTGGTGCCACCTCAAAATTCATTCTGAGTCATCGGGAATTATCGAAACAATTGGACATCCAGAATCTGCCAGGGTGCTGCGCCGCCATCTTTTGGGCTGTTGGCCCGTGTATTATGTTGGGGTCCATTGTGGACGTGGTTAGGGGCTTATGCACGCCCCAACCCTCATATAATCAGTAGCCGCCGCCACATTAGGGTTTGGGTTTTGCTTAGATCAATTCTGTCAAGAACAGTGCCGCCGCTCGTCGGTTTGTGAGACCCCAACTTCGTGAGTTTAATCCTACATCGGCAATTGTGTTGCAATCTTTCTCGTTCTTTCTTGTGTTCTTCGATTCGCAGGCAAGGATTAGCCTTCTGGGTGAGGTCAACCGTGCAACGCCGGTTGATAACCTTAGGAGACGTGGTGCTGCGATTGCGGGGTTCGGAACGTGTGGTTCGGAAGCCGGATCGATTTGAGTCACGACTCCACCAAATCGAGAGTTATCAGAACCTTTCGGAAGATCGGGGAACCCTAGTTCCCATCAAGTGATATCAGAGGACATATGTCCATGAGGGGTGCATGGGGTGGAGAAGGAGACAAACAAGGTTTTCCAAGTCAAGAAGAAGGCCCAAGGCTAATCCGATTCGAGTCCCCAAGGTGGAGGCCCAAGGAAACTCAAGTTCGAGTCGGCCTCGGAGTCCAGGAGCAGCCCACACTAAATTCATCGCCCAGGTCGCATACGAGCTCGGTTTTCGACGTTCTACATATTCTTGGTAAGCTAAGGAGATAAGCTTTCCAATGGCATTGGTGCCACCTCAAAATTCATTCTGAGTCATAGGGAATTATCGAAACAAGTGGACGTCCAGAATCTGCCTGGGTGCTGCGCCGCCATCTTTTGGGCTGTTGGCCCGTGTATTATGTTGGGGTCCATTGTGGACGTGGTTAGGGGCTTATGCATGCCCCAACCCTCATATAATCAGTAGCCGCCGCCACATTAGGGTTTGGGTTTTGCTTAGATCAATTCTGTCAAGAACAGTGCCGCCGCTCGTCGGTTTGTGAGACCCCAACTTCGTGAGTTTAATCCTACATCGGCAATTGTGTTGCAATCTTTCTCGTTCTTTCTTGTGTTCTTCGATTCGCAGGCAAGGATTAGCCTTCTGGGCGAGGTCAACCGTGCAACGCCGGTTGATAACCTTAGGAGACGTGGTGCTGCTATTGCGGGGTTCGGAACATGTGGTTCGGAAGCCGGATCGATTTGAGTCACGACTCCACCAAATCGAGAGTTATCAGAACCTTTCGGAAGATCGGGGAACCCTAGTTCCCATCAAGTGATATCAGAGGACATATGTCCATGAGGGGTGCATGGGGTGGAGAAGGAGACAAACAAGGATTTCCAAGTCAAGAAGAAGGCCCAAGGCTAATCCGATTCGAGTCCCCAAGGTGGAGGCCCAAGGAAACTCAAGTTCGAGTCGGCCTCGGAGTCCAGGAGCAGCCCACACTAAATTCGTCGCCCAGGTCGCATACGGGCTTGGTTTTCGACGTTCTACATATTCCTGGAAAGCTAAGGAGATAAGCTTTCCAATGGCACTGGTGCCACCTCAAAATTCATTCTGAGTCATCGGGAATTGTCGAAACAATTGGACATCCAGAATCTGCCAGGGTGCTGCGCCGCCATCTTTTGGGCTGTTGGCCCGTGTATTATGTTGGGGTCCATTGTGGACGTGGTTAGGGGCTTATGCACGCCCCAACCCTCATATAATCAGTAGCCGCCGCCACATTAGGGTTTGGGTTTTGCTTAGATCAATTCTGTCAAGAACAGTGCCGCCGCTCGTCGGTTTGTGAGACCCCAACTTCGTGAGTTTAATCCTACATCGGCAATTGTGTTGCAATCTTTCTCGTTCTTTCTTGTGTTCTTCGATTCGCAGGCAAGGATTAGCCTTCTGGGCGAGGTCAACCGTGCAACGCCGGTTGATAACCTTAGGAGACGTGGTGCTGCTATTGCGGGGTTCGGAACGTGTGGTTCGGAAGCCGGATCGATTTGAGTCACGACTCCACCAAATCGAGAGTTATCAGAACCTTTCGGAAGATCGGGGAACCCTAGTTCCCATCAAGTGATATCAGAGGACATATGTCCATGAGGGGTGCATGGGGTGGAGAAGGAGACAAACAAGGTTTTCCAAGTCAAGAAGAAGGCCCAAGGCTAATCCGATTCGAGTCCCCAAGGTGGAGGCCCAAGGAAACTCAAGTTCGAGTCGGCCTCGGAGTCCAGGAGCAGCCCACACTAAATTCATCGCCCAGGTCGCATACGGGCTCGGTTTTCGACGTTCTACATATTCTTGGAAAGCTAAGGAGATAAGCTTTCCAATGGCATCAGTGCCACCTCAAAATTCATTCTGAGTCATCGGGAATTGTCGAAACAATTGGACATCCAGAATCTGCCAGGGTGCTGCGCCGCCATCTTTTGGGCTGTTGGCCCGTGTATTATGTTGGGGTCCATTGTGGACGTGGTTAGGGGCTTATGCACGCCCCAACCCTCATATAATCAGTAGCCGCCGCCACATTAGGGTTTGGGTTTTGCTTAGATCAATTCTGTCAAGAACAGTGCCGCCGCTCGTCGGTTTGTGAGACCCCAACTTCGTGAGTTTAATCCTACATCGGCAATTGTGTTGCAATCTTTCTCGTTCTTTCTTGTGTTCTTCGATTCGCAGGCAAGGATTAGCCTTCTGGGCGAGGTCAACCGTGCAACGCCGGTTGATAACCTTAGGAGACGTGGTGCTGCTATTGCGGGGTTCGGAACGTGTGGTTCGGAAGCCGGATCGATTTGAGTCACGACTCCACCAAATCGAGAGTTATCAGAACCTTTCGGAAGATCGGGGAACCCTAGTTCCCATCAAGTGATATCAGAGGACATATGTCCATGAGGGGTGCATGGGGTGGAGAAGGAGACAAACAAGGTTTTCCAAGTCAAGAAGAAGGCCCAAGGCTAATCCGATTCGAGTCCCCAAGGTGGAGGCCCAAGGAAACTCAAGTTCGAGTCGGCCTCGGAGTCCAGGAGCAGCCCACACTAAATTCGTCGCCCAGGTCGCATACGGGCTTGGTTTTCGACGTTCTACATATTCCTGGAAAGCTAAGGAGATAAGCTTTCCAATGGCACTGGTGCCACCTCAAAATTCATTCTGAGTCATCGGGAATTATCGAAACAATTGGACATCCAGAATCTGCCAGGGTGCTGCGCCGCCATCTTTTGGGCTGTTGGCCCGTGTATTATGTTGGGGTCCATTGTGGACGTGGTTAGGGGCTTATGCACGCCCCAACCCTCATATAATCAGTAGCCGCCGCCACATTAGGGTTTGGGTTTTGCTTAGATCAATTCTGTCAAGAACAGTGCCGCCGCTCGTCGGTTTGTGAGACCCCAACTTCGTGAGTTTAATCCTACATCGGCAATTGTGTTGCAATCTTTCTCGTTCTTTCTTGTGTTCTTCGATTCGCAGGCAAGGATTAGCCTTCTGGGCGAGGTCAACCGTGCAACGCCGGTTGATAACCTTAGGAGACGTGGTGCTGCGATTGCGGGGTTCGGAACGTGTGGTTCGGAAGCCGGATCGATTTGAGTCACGACTCCACCAAATCGAGAGTTATCAGAACCTTTCGGAAGATCGGGGAACCCTAGTTCCCATCAAGTGATATCAGAGGACATATGTCCATGAGGGGTGCATGGGGTGGAGAAGGAGACAAACAAGGTTTTCCAAGTCAAGAAGAAGGCCCAAGGCTAATCCGATTCGAGTCCCCAAGGTGGAGGCCCAAGGAAACTCAAGTTCGAGTCGGCCTCGGAGTCCAGGAGCAGCCCACACTAAATTCGTCGCCCAGGTCGCATACGGGCTTGGTTTTCGACGTTCTACATATTCTTGGAAAGCTAAGGAGATAAGCTTTCCAATGGCATCAGTGCCACCTCAAAATTCATTCTGAGTCATCGGGAATTGTCGAAACAATTGGACATCCAGAATCTGCCAGGGTGCTGCGCCGCCATCTTTTGGGCTGTTGGCCCGTGTATTATGTTGGGGTCCATTGTGGACGTGGTTAGGGGCTTATGCACGCCCCAACCCTCATATAATCAGTAGCCGCCGCCACATTAGGGTTTGGGTTTTGCTTAGATCAATTCTGTCAAGAACAGTGCCGCCGCTCGTCGGTTTGTGAGACCCCAACTTCGTGAGTTTAATCCTACATCGGCAATTGTGTTGCAATCTTTCTCGTTCTTTCTTGTGTTCTTCGATTC
The DNA here is from genome assembly GCA_033239725.1 of Echinochloa phyllopogon. Taxonomy (NCBI): domain Eukaryota; kingdom Viridiplantae; phylum Streptophyta; class Magnoliopsida; order Poales; family Poaceae; genus Echinochloa; species Echinochloa phyllopogon. The sequence goes on along the minus strand of BTCW01000014.1, from coordinate 27,966,736 downwards.
GCAGGCAAGGATTAGCCTTCTGGGCGAGGTCAACCGTGCAACGCCGGTTGATAACCTTAGGAGACGTGGTGCTGCTATTGCGGGGTTCGGAACGTGTGGTTCGGAAGCCGGATCGATTTGAGTCACGACTCCACCAAATCGAGAGTTATCAGAACCTTTCGGAAGATCGGGGAACCCTAGTTCCCATCAAGTGATATCAGAGGACATATGTCCATGAGGGGTGCATGGGGTGGAGAAGGAGACAAACAAGGTTTTCCAAGTCAAGAAGAAGGCCCAAGGCTAATCCGATTCGAGTCCCCAAGGTGGAGGCCCAAGGAAACTCAAGTTCGAGTCGGCCTCGGAGTCCAGGAGCAGCCCACACTAAATTCGTCGCCCAGGTCGCATACGGGCTTGGTTTTCGACGTTCTACATATTCCTGGAAAGCTAAGGAGATAAGCTTTCCAATGGCACTGGTGCCACCTCAAAATTCATTCTGAGTCATCGGGAATTATCGAAACAATTGGACATCCAGAATCTGCCAGGGTGCTGCGCCGCCATCTTTTGGGCTGTTGGCCCGTGTATTATGTTGGGGTCCATTGTGGACGTGGTTAGGGGCTTATGCACGCCCCAACCCTCATATAATCAGTAGCCGCCGCCACATTAGGGTTTGGGTTTTGCTTAGATCAATTCTGTCAAGAACAGTGCCGCCGCTCGTCGGTTTGTGAGACCCCAACTTCGTGAGTTTAATCCTACATCGGCAATTGTGTTGCAATCTTTCTCGTTCTTTCTTGTGTTCTTCGATTCGCAGGCAAGGATTAGCCTTCTGGGTGAGGTCAACCGTGCAACGCCGGTTGATAACCTTAGGAGACGTGGTGCTGCGATTGCGGGGTTCGGAACGTGTGGTTCGGAAGCCGGATCGATTTGAGTCACGACTCCACCAAATCGAGAGTTATCAGAACCTTTCGGAAGATCGGGGAACCCTAGTTCCCATCAAGTGATATCAGAGGACATATGTCCATGAGGGGTGCATGGGGTGGAGAAGGAGACCAACAAGGTTTTCCAAGTCAAGAAGAAGGCCCAAGGCTAATCCGATTCGAGTCCCCAAGGTGGAGGCCCAAGGAAACTCAAGTTCGAGTCGGCCTCGGAGTCCAGGAGCAGCCCACACTAAATTCGTCGCCCAGGTCGCATACGAGCTCGGTTTTCGACGTTCTACATATTCTTGGTAAGCTAAGGAGATAAGCTTTCCAATGGCATTGGTGCCACCTCAAAATTCATTCTGAGTCATAGGGAATTATCGAAACAAGTGGACGTCCAGAATCTGCCTGGGTGCTGCGCCGCCATCTTTTGGGCTGTTGGCCCGTGTATTATGTTGGGGTCCATTGTGGACGTGGTTAGGGGCTTATGCATGCCCCAACCCTCATATAATCAGTAGCCGCCGCCACATTAGGGTTTGGGTTTTGCTTAGATCAATTCTGTCAAGAACAGTGCCGCCGCTCGTCGGTTTGTGAGACCCCAACTTCGTGAGTTTAATCCTACATCGGCAATTGTGTTGCAATCTTTCTCGTTCTTTCTTGTGTTCTTCGATTCGCAGGCAAGGATTAGCCTTCTGGGCGAGGTCAACCGTGCAACGCCGGTTGATAACCTTAGGAGACGTGGTGCTGCTATTGCGGGGTTCGGAACATGTGGTTCGGAAGCCGGATCGATTTGAGTCACGACTCCACCAAATCGAGAGTTATCAGAACCTTTCGGAAGATCGGGGAACCCTAGTTCCCATCAAGTGATATCAGAGGACATATGTCCATGAGGGGTGCATGGGGTGGAGAAGGAGACAAACAAGGATTTCCAAGTCAAGAAGAAGGCCCAAGGCTAATCCGATTCGAGTCCCCAAGGTGGAGGCCCAAGGAAACTCAAGTTCGAGTCGGCCTCGGAGTCCAGGAGCAGCCCACACTAAATTCGTCGCCCAGGTCGCATACGGGCTTGGTTTTCGACGTTCTACATATTCCTGGAAAGCTAAGGAGATAAGCTTTCCAATGGCACTGGTGCCACCTCAAAATTCATTCTGAGTCATCGGGAATTGTCGAAACAATTGGACATCCAGAATCTGCCAGGGTGCTGCGCCGCCATCTTTTGGGCTGTTGGCCCGTGTATTATGTTGGGGTCCATTGTGGACGTGGTTAGGGGCTTATGCACGCCCCAACCCTCATATAATCAGTAGCCGCCGCCACATTAGGGTTTGGGTTTTGCTTAGATCAATTCTGTCAAGAACAGTGCCGCCGCTCGTCGGTTTGTGAGACCCCAACTTCGTGAGTTTAATCCTACATCGGCAATTGTGTTGCAATCTTTCTCGTTCTTTCTTGTGTTCTTCGATTCGCAGGCAAGGATTAGCCTTCTGGGCGAGGTCAACCGTGCAACGCCGGTTGATAACCTTAGGAGACGTGGTGCTGCTATTGCGGGGTTCGGAACGTGTGGTTCGGAAGCCGGATCGATTTGAGTCACGACTCCACCAAATCGAGAGTTATCAGAACCTTTCGGAAGATCGGGGAACCCTAGTTCCCATCAAGTGATATCAGAGGACATATGTCCATGAGGGGTGCATGGGGTGGAGAAGGAGACAAACAAGGTTTTCCAAGTCAAGAAGAAGGCCCAAGGCTAATCCGATTCGAGTCCCCAAGGTGGAGGCCCAAGGAAACTCAAGTTCGAGTCGGCCTCGGAGTCCAGGAGCAGCCCACACTAAATTCGTCGCCCAGGTCGCATACGGGCTTGGTTTTCGACGTTCTACATATTCTTGGAAAGCTAAGGAGATAAGCTTTCCAATGGCATCAGTGCCACCTCAAAATTCATTCTGAGTCATCGGGAATTGTCGAAACAATTGGACATCCAGAATCTGCCAGGGTGCTGCGCCGCCATCTTTTGGGCTGTTGGCCCGTGTATTATGTTGGGGTCCATTGTGGACGTGGTTAGGGGCTTATGCACGCCCCAACCCTCATATAATCAGTAGCCGCCGCCACATTAGGGTTTGGGTTTTGCTTAGATCAATTCTGTCAAGAACAGTGCCGCCGCTCGTCGGTTTGTGAGACCCCAACTTCGTGAGTTTAATCCTACATCGGCAATTGTGTTGCAATCTTTCTCGTTCTTTCTTGTGTTCTTCGATTCGCAGGCAAGGATTAGCCTTCTGGGCGAGGTCAACCGTGCAACGCCGGTTGATAACCTTAGGAGACGTGGTGCTGCTATTGCGGGGTTCGGAACGTGTGGTTCGGAAGCCGGATCGATTTGAGTCACGACTCCACCAAATCGAGAGTTATCAGAACCTTTCGGAAGATCGGGGAACCCTAGTTCCCATCAAGTGATATCAGAGGACATATGTCCATGAGGGGTGCATGGGGTGGAGAAGGAGACAAACAAGGTTTTCCAAGTCAAGAAGAAGGCCCAAGGCTAATCCGATTCGAGTCCCCAAGGTGGAGGCCCAAGGAAACTCAAGTTCGAGTCGGCCTCGGAGTCCAGGAGCAGCCCACACTAAATTCGTCGCCCAGGTCGCATACGGGCTTGGTTTTCGACGTTCTACATATTCCTGGAAAGCTAAGGAGATAAGCTTTCCAATGGCACTGGTGCCACCTCAAAATTCATTCTGAGTCATCGGGAATTATCGAAACAATTGGACATCCAGAATCTGCCAGGGTGCTGCGCCGCCATCTTTTGGGCTGTTGGCCCGTGTATTATGTTGGGGTCCATTGTGGACGTGGTTAGGGGCTTATGCACGCCCCAACCCTCATATAATCAGTAGCCGCCGCCACATTAGGGTTTGGGTTTTGCTTAGATCAATTCTGTCAAGAACAGTGCCGCCGCTCGTCGGTTTGTGAGACCCCAACTTCGTGAGTTTAATCCTACATCGGCAATTGTGTTGCAATCTTTCTCGTTCTTTCTTGTGTTCTTCGATTCGCAGGCAAGGATTAGCCTTCTGGGTGAGGTCAACCGTGCAACGCCGGTTGATAACCTTAGGAGACGTGGTGCTGCGATTGCGGGGTTCGGAACGTGTGGTTCGGAAGCCGGATCGATTTGAGTCACGACTCCACCAAATCGAGAGTTATCAGAACCTTTCGGAAGATCGGGGAACCCTAGTTCCCATCAAGTGATATCAGAGGACATATGTCCATGAGGGGTGCATGGGGTGGAGAAGGAGACCAACAAGGTTTTCCAAGTCAAGAAGAAGGCCCAAGGCTAATCCGATTCGAGTCCCCAAGGTGGAGGCCCAAGGAAACTCAAGTTCGAGTCGGCCTCGGAGTCCAGGAGCAGCCCACACTAAATTCGTCGCCCAGGTCGCATACGGGCTTGGTTTTCGACGTTCTACATATTCCTGGAAAGCTAAGGAGATAAGCTTTCCAATGGCACTGGTGCCACCTCAAAATTCATTCTGAGTCATCGGGAATTATCGAAACAATTGGACATCCAGAATCTGCCAGGGTGCTGCGCCGCCATCTTTTGGGCTGTTGGCCCGTGTATTATGTTGGGGTCCATTGTGGACGTGGTTAGGGGCTTATGCACGCCCCAACCCTCATATAATCAGTAGCCGCCGCCACATTAGGGTTTGGGTTTTGCTTAGATCAATTCTGTCAAGAACAGTGCCGCCGCTCGTCGGTTTGTGAGACCCCAACTTCGTGAGTTTAATCCTACATCGGCAATTGTGTTGCAATCTTTCTCGTTCTTTCTTGTGTTCTTCGATTCGCAGGCAAGGATTAGCCTTCTGGGTGAGGTCAACCGTGCAACGCCGGTTGATAACCTTAGGAGACGTGGTGCTGCGATTGCGGGGTTCGGAACGTGTGGTTCGGAAGCCGGATCGATTTGAGTCACGACTCCACCAAATCGAGAGTTATCAGAACCTTTCGGAAGATCGGGGAACCCTAGTTCCCATCAAGTGATATCAGAGGACATATGTCCATGAGGGGTGCATGGGGTGGAGAAGGAGACCAACAAGGTTTTCCAAGTCAAGAAGAAGGCCCAAGGCTAATCCGATTCGAGTCCCCAAGGTGGAGGCCCAAGGAAACTCAAGTTCGAGTCGGCCTCGGAGTCCAGGAGCAGCCCACACTAAATTCATCGCCCAGGTCGCATACGAGCTCGGTTTTCGACGTTCTACATATTCCTGGAAAGCTAAGGAGATAAGCTTTCCAATGGCACTGGTGCCACCTCAAAATTCATTCTGAGTCATCGGGAATTATCGAAACAAGTGGACGTCCAGAATCTGCCTGGGTGCTGCGCCGCCATCTTTTGGGCTGTTGGCCCGTGTATTATGTTGGGGTCCATTGTGGACGTGGTTAGGGGCTTATGCACGCCCCAACCCTCATATAATCAGTAGCCGCCGCCACATTAGGGTTTGGGTTTTGCTTAGATCAATTCTGTCAAGAACAGTGCCGCCGCTCGTCGGTTTGTGAGACCCCAACTTCGTGAGTTTAATCCTACATCGGCAATTGTGTTGCAATCTTTCTCGTTCTTTCTTGTGTTCTTCGATTCGCAGGCAAGGATTAGCCTTCTGGGCGAGGTCAACCGTGCAACGCCGGTTGATAACCTTAGGAGACGTGGTGCTGCTATTGCGGGGTTCGGAACGTGTGGTTCGGAAGCCGGATCGATTTGAGTCACGACTCCACCAAATCGAGAGTTATCAGAACCTTTCGGAAGATCGGGGAACCCTAGTTCCCATCAAGTGATATCAGAGGACATATGTCCATGAGGGGTGCATGGGGTGGAGAAGGAGACAAACAAGGATTTCCAAGTCAAGAAGAAGGCCCAAGGCTAATCCGATTCGAGTCCCCAAGGTGGAGGCCCAAGGAAACTCAAGTTCGAGTCGGCCTCGGAGTCCATGAGCAGCCCACACTAAATTCGTCGCCCAGGTCGCATACGGGCTTGGTTTTCGACGTTCTACATATTCCTGGAAAGCTAAGGAGATAAGCTTTCCAATGGCACTGGTGCCACCTCAAAATTCATTCTGAGTCATCGGGAATTGTCGAAACAATTGGACATCCAGAATCTGCCAGGGTGCTGCGCCGCCATCTTTTGGGCTGTTGGCCCGTGTATTATGTTGGGGTCCATTGTGGACGTGGTTAGGGGCTTATGCACGCCCCAACCCTCATATAATCAGTAGCCGCCGCCACATTAGGGTTTGGGTTTTGCTTAGATCAATTCTGTCAAGAACAGTGCCGCCGCTCGTCGGTTTGTGAGACCCCAACTTCGTGAGTTTAATCCTACATCGGCAATTGTGTTGCAATCTTTCTCGTTCTTTCTTGTGTTCTTCGATTCGCAGGCAAGGATTAGCCTTCTGGGCGAGGTCAACCGTGCAACGCCGGTTGATAACCTTAGGAGACGTGGTGCTGCTATTGCGGGGTTCGGAACGTGTGGTTCGGAAGCCGGATCGATTTGAGTCACGACTCCACCAAATCGAGAGTTATCAGAACCTTTCGGAAGATCGGGGAACCCTAGTTCCCATCAAGTGATATCAGAGGACATATGTCCATGAGGGGTGCATGGGGTGGAGAAGGAGACAAACAAGGATTTCCAAGTCAAGAAGAAGGCCCAAGGCTAATCCGATTCGAGTCCCCAAGGTGGAGGCCCAAGGAAACTCAAGTTCGAGTCGGCCTCGGAGTCCATGAGCAGCCCACACTAAATTCGTCGCCCAGGTCGCATACGGGCTTGGTTTTCGACGTTCTACATATTCCTGGAAAGCTAAGGAGATAAGCTTTCCAATGGCACTGGTGCCACCTCAAAATTCATTCTGAGTCATCGGGAATTGTCGAAACAATTGGACATCCAGAATCTGCCAGGGTGCTGCGCCGCCATCTTTTGGGCTGTTGGCCCGTGTATTATGTTGGGGTCCATTGTGGACGTGGTTAGGGGCTTATGCACGCCCCAACCCTCATATAATCAGTAGCCGCCGCCACATTAGGGTTTGGGTTTTGCTTAGATCAATTCTGTCAAGAACAGTGCCGCCGCTCGTCGGTTTGTGAGACCCCAACTTCGTGAGTTTAATCCTACATCGGCAATTGTGTTGCAATCTTTCTCGTTCTTTCTTGTGTTCTTCGATTCGCAGGCAAGGATTAGCCTTCTGGGCGAGGTCAACCGTGCAACGCCGGTTGATAACCTTAGGAGACGTGGTGCTGCTATTGCGGGGTTCGGAACGTGTGGTTCGGAAGCCGGATCGATTTGAGTCACGACTCCACCAAATCGAGAGTTATCAGAACCTTTCGGAAGATCGGGGAACCCTAGTTCCCATCAAGTGATATCAGAGGACATATGTCCATGAGGGGTGCATGGGGTGGAGAAGGAGACAAACAAGGTTTTCCAAGTCAAGAAGAAGGCCCAAGGCTAATCCGATTCGAGTCCCCAAGGTGGACGCCCAAGGAAACTCAAGTTCGAGTCGGCCTCGGAGTCCAGGAGCAGCCCACACTAAATTCGTCGCCCAGGTCGCATACGGGCTTGGTTTTCGACGTTCTACATATTCCTGGAAAGCTAAGGAGATAAGCTTTCCAATGGCACTGGTGCCACCTCAAAATTCATTCTGAGTCATCGGGAATTATCGAAACAATTGGACATCCAGAATCTGCCAGGGTGCTGCGCCGCCATCTTTTGGGCTGTTGGCCCGTGTATTATGTTGGGGTCCATTGTGGACGTGGTTAGGGGCTTATGCACGCCCCAACCCTCATATAATCAGTAGCCGCCGCCACATTAGGGTTTGGGTTTTGCTTAGATCAATTCTGTCAAGAACAGTGCCGCCGCTCGTCGGTTTGTGAGACCCCAACTTCGTGAGTTTAATCCTACATCGGCAATTGTGTTGCAATCTTTCTCGTTCTTTCTTGTGTTCTTCGATTCACAGGCAAGGATTAGCCTTCTGGGCGAGGTCAACCGTGCAACGCCGGTTGATAACCTTAGGAGACGTGGTGCTGCGATTGCGGGGTTCGGAACGTGTGGTTCGGAAGCCGGATCGATTTGAGTCACGACTCCACCAAATCGAGAGTTATCAGAACCTTTCGGAAGATCGGGGAACCCTACTTCCCATCAAGTGATATCAGAGGACATATGTCCATGAGGGGTGCATGGGGTGGAGAAGGAGACCAACAAGGTTTTCCAAGTCAAGAAGAAGGCCCAAGGCTAATCCGATTCGAGTCCCCAAGGTGGAGGCCCAAGGAAACTCAAGTTCGAGTCGGCCTCGGAGTCCAGGAGCAGCCCACACTAAATTCGTCGCCCAGGTCGCATACGGGCTTGGTTTTCGACGTTCTACATATTCCTGGAAAGCTAAGGAGATAAGCTTTCCAATGGCACTGGTGCCACCTCAAAATTCATTCTGAGTCATCGGGAATTATCGAAACAATTGGACATCCAGAATCTGCCAGGGTGCTGCGCCGCCATCTTTTGGGCTGTTGGCCCGTGTATTATGTTGGGGTCCATTGTGGACGTGGTTAGGGGCTTATGCACGCCCCAACCCTCATATAATCAGTAGCTGCCGCCACATTAGGGTTTGGGTTTTGCTTAGATCAATTCTGTCAAGAACAGTGCCGCCGCTCGTCGGTTTGTGAGACCCCAACTTCGTGAGTTTAATCCTACATCGGCAATTGTGTTGCAATCTTTCTCGTTCTTTCTTGTGTTCTTCGATTCACAGGCAAGGATTAGCCTTCTGGGCGAGGTCAACCGTGCAACGCCGGTTGATAACCTTAGGAGACGTGGTGCTGCGATTGCGGGGTTCGGAACGTGTGGTTCGGAAGCCGGATCGATTTGAGTCAAGACTCCACCAAATCGAGAGTTATCAGAACCTTTCGGAAGATCGGGGAACCCTAGTTCCCATCAAGTGATATCAGAGGACATATGTCCATGAGGGGTGCATGGGGTGGAGAAGGAGACCAACAAGGTTTTCCAAGTCAAGAAGAAGGCCCAAGGCTAATCCGATTCGAGTCCCCAAGGTGGAGGCCCAAGGAAACTCAAGTTCGAGTCGGCCTCGGAGTCCAGGAGCAGCCCACACTAAATTCGTCGCCCAGGTCGCATACGGGCTTGATTTTCGACGTTCTACATATTCCTGGAAAGCTAAGGAGATAAGCTTTCCAATGGCACTGGTGCCACCTCAAAATTCATTCTGAGTCATCGGGAATTATCGAAACAATTGGACGTCCAGAATCTGCCTGGGTGCTGCGCCGCCATCTTTTGGGCTGTTGGCCCGTGTATTATGTTGGGGTCCATTGTGGACGTGGTTAGGGGCTTATGCACGCCCCAACCCTCATATAATCAGTAGCTGCCGCCACATTAGGGTTTGGGTTTTGCTTAGATCAATTCTGTCAAGAACAGTGCCGCCGCTCGTCGGTTTGTGAGACCCCAACTTCGTGAGTTTAATCCTACATCGGCAATTGTGTTGCAATCTTTCTCGTTCTTTCTTGTGTTCTTCGATTCGCAGGCAAGGATTAGCCTTCTGGGTGAGGTCAACCGTGCAACGCCGGTTGATAACCTTAGGAGACGTGGTGCTGCGATTGCGGGGTTCGGAACGTGTGGTTCGGAAGCCGGATCGATTTGAGTCACGACTCCACCAAATCGAGAGTTATCAGAACCTTTCGGAAGATCGGGGAACCCTAGTTCCCATCAAGTGATATCAGAGGACATATGTCCATGAGGGGTGCATGGGGTGGAGAAGGAGACAAACAAGGTTTTCCAAGTCAAGAAGAAGGCCCAAGGCTAATCCGATTCGAGTCCCCAAGGTGGAGGCCCAAGGAAACTCAAGTTCGAGTCGGCCTCGGAGTCCAGGAGCAGCCCACACTAAATTCATCGCCCAGGTCGCATACGAGCTCGGTTTTCGACGTTCTACATATTCTTGGTAAGCTAAGGAGATAAGCTTTCCAATGGCATTGGTGCCACCTCAAAATTCATTCTGAGTCATAGGGAATTGTCGAAACAAGTGGACGTCCAGAATCTGCCTGGGTGCTGCGCCGCCATCTTTTGGGCTGTTGGCCCGTGTATTATGTTGGGGTCCATTGTCGACGTGGTTAGGGGCTTATGCACGCCCCAACCCTCATATAATCAGTAGCCGCCGCCACATTAGGGTTTGGGTTTTGCTTAGATCAATTCTGTCAAGAACAGTGCCGCCGCTCGTCGGTTTGTGAGACCCCAACTTCGTGAGTTTAATCCTACATCGGCAATTGTGTTGCAATCTTTCTCGTTCTTTCTTGTGTTCTTCGATTCACAGGCAAGGATTAGCCTTCTGGGCGAGGTCAACCGTGCAACGCCGGTTGATAACCTTAGGAGACGTGGTGCTGCGATTGCGGGGTTCGGAACGTGTGGTTCGGAAGCCGGATCGATTTGAGTCACGACTCCACCAAATCGAGAGTTATCAGAACCTTTCGGAAGATCGGGGAACCCTAGTTCCCATCAAGTGATATCAGAGGACATATGTCCATGAGGGGTGCATGGGGTGGAGAAGGAGACCAACAAGGTTTTCCAAGTCAAGAAGAAGGCCCAAGGCTAATCCGATTCGAGTCCCCAAGGTGGAGGCCCAAGGAAACTCAAGTTCGAGTCGGCCTCGGAGTCCAGGAGCAGCCCACACTAAATTCGTCGCCCAGGTCGCATACGGGCTTGGTTTTCGACGTTCTACATATTCCTGGAAAGCTAAGGAGATAAGCTTTCCAATGGCACTGGTGCCACCTCAAAATTCATTGAGTCATCGGGAATTATCGAAACAATTGGACATCCAGAATCTGCCAGGGTGCTGCGCCGCCATCTTTTGGGCTGTTGGCCCGTGTATTATGTTGGGGTCCATTGTGGACGTGGTTAGGGGCTTATGCACGCCCCAACCCTCATATAATCAGTAGCCGCCGCCACATTAGGGTTTGGGTTTTGCTTAGATCAATTCTGTCAAGAACAGTGCCGCCGCTCGTCGGTTTGTGAGACCCCAACTTCGTGAGTTTAATCCTACATCGGCAATTGTGTTGCAATCTTTCTCGTTCTTTCTTGTGTTCTTCGATTCGCAGGCAAGGATTAGCCTTCTGGGTGAGGTCAACCGTGCAACGCCGGTTGATAACCTTAGGAGACGTGGTGCTGCGATTGCGGGGTTCGGAACGTGTGGTTCGGAAGCCGGATCGATTTGAGTCACGACTCCACCAAATCGAGAGTTATCAGAACCTTTCGGAAGATCGGGGAACCCTAGTTCCCATCAAGTGATATCAGAGGACATATGTCCATGAGGGGTGCATGGGGTGGAGAAGGAGACCAACAAGGTTTTCCAAGTCAAGAAGAAGGCCCAAGGCTAATCCGATTCGAGTCCCCAAGGTGGAGGCCCAAGGAAACTCAAGTTCGAGTCGGCCTCGGAGTCCAGGAGCAGCCCACACTAAATTCGTCGCCCAGGTCGCATACGAGCTCGGTTTTCGACGTTCTACATATTCTTGGTAAGCTAAGGAGATAAGCTTTCCAATGGCACTGGTGCCACCTCAAAATTCATTCTGAGTCATAGGGAATTGTCGAAACAAGTGGACGTCCAGAATCTGCCTGGGTGCTGCGCCGCCATCTTTTGGGCTGTTGGCCCGTGTATTATGTTGGGGTCCATTGTGGACGTGGTTAGGGGCTTATGCACGCCCCAACCCTCATATAATCAGTAGCCGCCGCCACATTAGGGTTTGGGTTTTGCTTAGATCAATTCTGTCAAGAACAGTGCCGCCGCTCGTCGGTTTGTGAGACCCCAACTTCGTGAGTTTAATCCTACATCGGCAATTGTGTTGCAATCTTTCTCGTTCTTTCTTGTGTTCTTCGATTCACAGGCAAGGATTAGCCTTCTGGGCGAGGTCAACCGTGCAACGCCGGTTGATAACCTTAGGAGACGTGGTGCTGCGATTGCGGGGTTCGGAACGTGTGGTTCGGAAGCCGGATCGATTTGAGTCACGACTCCACCAAATCGAGAGTTATCAGAACCTTTCGGAAGATCGGGGAACCCTAGTTCCCATCAAGTGATATCAGAGGACATATGTCCATGAGGGGTGCATGGGGTGGAGAAGGAGACCAACAAGGTTTTCCAAGTCAAGAAGAAGGCCCAAGGCTAATCCGATTCGAGTCCCCAAGGTGGAGGCCCAAGGAAACTCAAGTTCGAGTCGGCCTCGGAGTCCAGGAGCAGCCCACACTAAATTCGTCGCCCAGGTCGCATACGGGCTTGGTTTTCGACGTTCTACATATTCCTGGAAAGCTAAGGAGATAAGCTTTCCAATGGCACTGGTGCCACCTCAAAATTCATTGAGTCATCGGGAATTATCGAAACAATTGGACATCCAGAATCTGCCAGGGTGCTGCGCCGCCATCTTTTGGGCTGTTGGCCCGTGTATTATGTTGGGGTCCATTGTGGACGTGGTTAGGGGCTTATGCACGCCCCAACCCTCATATAATCAGTAGCCGCCGCCACATTAGGGTTTGGGTTTTGCTTAGATCAATTCTGTCAAGAACAGTGCCGCCGCTCGTCGGTTTGTGAGACCCCAACTTCGTGAGTTTAATCCTACATCGGCAATTGTGTTGCAATCTTTCTCGTTCTTTCTTGTGTTCTTCGATTCGCAGGCAAGGATTAGCCTTCTGGGTGAGGTCAACCGTGCAACGCCGGTTGATAACCTTAGGAGACGTGGTGCTGCGATTGCGGGGTTCGGAACGTGTGGTTCGGAAGCCGGATCGATTTGAGTCACGACTCCACCAAATCGAGAGTTATCAGAACCTTTCGGAAGATCGGGGAACCCTAGTTCCCATCAAGTGATATCAGAGGACATATGTCCATGAGGGGTGCATGGGGTGGAGAAGGAGACCAACAAGGTTTTCCAAGTCAAGAAGAAGGCCCAAGGCTAATCCGATTCGAGTCCCCAAGGTGGAGGCCCAAGGAAACTCAAGTTCGAGTCGGCCTCGGAGTCCAGGAGCAGCCCACACTAAATTCGTCGCCCAGGTCGCATACGAGCTCGGTTTTCGACGTTCTACATATTCTTGGTAAGCTAAGGAGATAAGCTTTCCAATGGCACTGGTGCCACCTCAAAATTCATTCTGAGTCATAGGGAATTGTCGAAACAAGTGGACGTCCAGAATCTGCCTGGGTGCTGCGCCGCCATCTTTTGGGCTGTTGGCCCGTGTATTATGTTGGGGTCCATTGTGGACGTGGTTAGGGGCTTATGCACGCCCCAACCCTCATATAATCAGTAGCCGCCGCCACATTAGGGTTTGGGTTTTGCTTAGATCAATTCTGTCAAGAACAGTGCCGCCGCTCGTCGGTTTGTGAGACCCCAACTTCGTGAGTTTAATCCTACATCGGCAATTGTGTTGCAATCTTTCTCGTTCTTTCTTGTGTTCTTCGATTCACAGGCAAGGATTAGCCTTCTGGGCGAGGTCAACCGTGCAACGCCGGTTGATAACCTTAGGAGACGTGGTGCTGCGATTGCGGGGTTCGGAACGTGTGGTTCGGAAGCCGGATCGATTTGAGTCACGACTCCACCAAATCGAGAGTTATCAGAACCTTTCGGAAGATCGGGGAACCCTAGTTCCCATCAAGTGATATCAGAGGACATATGTCCATGAGGGGTGCATGGGGTGGAGAAGGAGACCAACAAGGTTTTCCAAGTCAAGAAGAAGGCCCAAGGCTAATCCGATTCGAGTCCCCAAGGTGGAGGCCCAAGGAAACTCAAGTTCGAGTCGGCCTCGGAGTCCAGGAGCAGCCCACACTAAATTCGTCGCCCAGGTCGCATACGGGCTTGGTTTTCGACGTTCTACATATTCCTGGAAAGCTAAGGAGATAAGCTTTCCAATGGCACTGGTGCCACCTCAAAATTCATTCTGAGTCATCGGGAATTATCGAAACAATTGGACATCCAGAATCTGCCAGGGTGCTGCGCCGCCATCTTTTGGGCTGTTGGCCCGTGTATTATGTTGGGGTCCATTGTGGACGTGGTTAGGGGCTTATGCACGCCCCAACCCTCATATAATCAGTAGCTGCCGCCACATTAGGGTTTGGGTTTTGCTTAGATCAATTCTGTCAAGAACAGTGCCGCCGCTCGTCGGTTTGTGAGACCCCAACTTCGTGAGTTTAATCCTACATCGGCAATTGTGTTGCAATCTTTCTCGTTCTTTCTTGTGTTCTTCGATTCGCAGGCAAGGATTAGCCTTCTGGGTGAGGTCAACCGTGCAACGCCGGTTGATAACCTTAGGAGACGTGGTGCTGCGATTGCGGGGTTCGGAACGTGTGGTTCGGAAGCCGGATCGATTTGAGTCACGACTCCACCAAATCGAGAGTTATCAGAACCTTTCGGAAGATCGGGGAACCCTAGTTCCCATCAAGTGATATCAGAGGACATATGTCCATGAGGGGTGCATGGGGTGGAGAAGGAGACAAACAAGGTTTTCCAAGTCAAGAAGAAGGCCCAAGGCTAATCCGATTCGAGTCCCCAAGGTGGAGGCCCAAGGAAACTCAAGTTCGAGTCGGCCTCGGAGTCCAGGAGCAGCCCACACTAAATTCATCGCCCAGGTCGCATACGAGCTCGGTTTTCGACGTTCTACATATTCTTGGTAAGCTAAGGAGATAAGCTTTCCAATGGCATTGGTGCCACCTCAAAATTCATTCTGAGTCATAGGGAATTGTCGAAACAAGTGGACGTCCAGAATCTGCCTGGGTGCTGCGCCGCCATCTTTTGGGCTGTTGGCCCGTGTATTATGTTGGGGTCCATTGTGGACGTGGTTAGGGGCTTATGCACGCCCCAACCCTCATATAATCAGTAGCCGCCGCCACATTAGGGTTTGGGTTTTGCTTAGATCAATTCTGTCAAGAACAGTGCCGCCGCTCGTCGGTTTGTGAGACCCCAACTTCGTGAGTTTAATCCTACATCGGCAATTGTGTTGCAATCTTTCTCGTTCTTTCTTGTGTTCTTCGATTCGCAGGCAAGGATTAGCCTTCTGGGTGAGGTCAACCGTGCAACGCCGGTTGATAACCTTAGGAGACGTGGTGCTGCGATTGCGGGGTTCGGAACGTGTGGTTCGGAAGCCGGATCGATTTGAGTCACGACTCCACCAAATCGAGAGTTATCAGAACCTTTCGGAAGATCGGGGAACCCTAGTTCCCATCAAGTGATATCAGAGGACATATGTCCATGAGGGGTGCATGGGGTGGAGAAGGAGACAAACAAGGTTTTCCAAGTCAAGAAGAAGGCCCAAGGCTAATCCGATTCGAGTCCCCAAGGTGGAGGCCCAAGGAAACTCAAGTTCGAGTCGGCCTCGGAGTCCAGGAGCAGCCCACACTAAATTCATCGCCCAGGTCGCATACGAGCTCGGTTTTCGACGTTCTACATATTCTTGGTAAGCTAAGGAGATAAGCTTTCCAATGGCATTGGTGCCACCTCAAAATTCATTCTGAGTCATCGGGAATTGTCGAAACAAGTGGACGTCCAGAATCTGCCTGGGTGCTGCGCCGCCATCTTTTGGGCTGTTGGCCCGTGTATTATGTTGGGGTCCATTGTGGACGTGGTTAGGGGCTTATGCACGCCCCAACCCTCATATAATCAGTAGCCGCCGCCACATTAGGGTTTGGGTTTTGCTTAGATCAATTCTGTCAAGAACAGTGCCGCCGCTCGTCGGTTTGTGAGACCCCAACTTCGTGAGTTTAATCCTACATCGGCAATTGTGTTGCAATCTTTCTCGTTCTTTCTTGTGTTCTTCGATTCGCAGGCAAGGATTAGCCTTCTGGGCGAGGTCAACCGTGCAACGCCGGTTGATAACCTTAGGAGACGTGGTGCTGCTATTGCGGGGTTCGGAACGTGTGGTTCGGAAGCCGGATCGATTTGAGTCACGACTCCACCAAATCGAGAGTTATCAGAACCTTTCGGAAGATCGGGGAACCCTAGTTCCCATCAAGTGATATCAGAGGACATATGTCCATGAGGGGTGCATGGGGTGGAGAAGGAGACAAACAAGGTTTTCCAAGTCAAGAAGAAGGCCCAAGGCTAATCCGATTCGAGTCCCCAAGGTGGAGGCCCAAGGAAACTCAAGTTCGAGTCGGCCTCGGAGTCCAGGAGCAGCCCACACTAAATTCGTCGCCCAGGTCGCATACGGGCTTGGTTTTCGACATTCTACATATTCCTGGAAAGCTAAGGAGATAAGCTTTCCAATGGCACTGGTGCCACCTCAAAATTCATTCTGAGTCATCGGGAATTATCGAAACAATTGGACATCCAGAATCTGCCAGGGTGCTGCGCCGCCATCTTTTGGGCTGTTGGCCCGTGTATTATGTTGGGGTCCATTGTGGACGTGGTTAGGGGCTTATGCACGCCCCAACCCTCATATAATCAGTAGCCGCCGCCACATTAGGGTTTGGGTTTTGCTTAGATCAATTCTGTCAAGAACAGTGCCGCCGCTCGTCGGTTTGTGAGACCCCAACTTCGTGAGTTTAATCCTACATCGGCAATTGTGTTGCAATCTTTCTCGTTCTTTCTTGTGTTCTTCGATTCGCAGGCAAGGATTAGCCTTCTGGGCGAGGTCAACCGTGCAACGCCGGTTGATAACCTTAGGAGACGTGGTGCTGCTATTGCGGGGTTCGGAACGTGTGGTTCGGAAGCCGGATCGATTTGAGTCACGACTCCACCAAATCGAGAGTTATCAGAACCTTTCGGAAGATCGGGGAACCCTAGTTCCCATCAAGTGATATCAGAGGACATATGTCCATGAGGGGTGCATGGGGTGGAGAAGGAGACAAACAAGGTTTTCCAAGTCAAGAAGAAGGCCCAAGGCTAATCCGATTCGAGTCCCCAAGGTGGAGGCCCAAGGAAACTCAAGTTCGAGTCGGCCTCGGAGTCCAGGAGCAGCCCACACTAAATTCGTCGCCCAGGTCGCATACGGGCTTGGTTTTCGACGTTCTACATATTCCTGGAAAGCTAAGGAGATAAGCTTTCCAATGGCACTGGTGCCACCTCAAAATTCATTCTGAGTCATCGGGAATTATCGAAACAATTGGACATCCAGAATCTGCCAGGGTGCTGCGCCGCCAGCTTTTGGGCTGTTGGCCCGTGTATTATGTTGGGGTCCATTGTGGACGTGGTTAGGTGCTTATGCACGCCCCAACCCTCATATAATCAGTAGCCGCCGCCACATTAGGGTTTGGGTTTTGCTTAGATCAATTCTGTCAAGAACAGTGCCGCCGCTCGTCGGTTTGTGAGACCCCAACTTCGTGAGTTTAATCCTACATCGGCAATTGTGTTGCAATCTTTCTCGTTCTTTCTTGTGTTCTTCGATTCGCAGGCAAGGATTAGCCTTCTGGGCGAGGTCAACCGTGCAACGCCGGTTGATAACCTTAGGAGACGTGGTGCTGCTATTGCGGGGTTCGGAACGTGTGGTTCGGAAGCCGGATCGATTTGAGTCACGACTCCACCAAATCGAGAGTTATCAGAACCTTTCGGAAGATCGGGGAACCCTAGTTCCCATCAAGTGATATCAGAGGACATATGTCCATGAGGGGTGCATGGGGTGGAGAAGGAGACAAACAAGGTTTTCCAAGTCAAGAAGAAGGCCCAAGGCTAATCCGATTCGAGTCCCCAAGGTGGAGGCCCAAGGAAACTCAAGTTCGAGTCGGCCTCGGAGTCCAGGAGCAGCCCACACTAAATTCGTCGCCCAGGTCGCATACGGGCTTAGTTTTCGACGTTCTACATATTCTTGGAAAGCTAAGGAGATAAGCTTTCCAATGGCATCAGTGCCACCTCAAAATTCATTCTGAGTCATCGGGAATTGTCAAAATAATTGGACATCCAGAATCTGCCAGGGTGCTGCACCGCCATCTTTTGGGCTGTTGGCCCGTGTATTATGTTGGGGTCCATTGTGGACGTGGTTAGGGGCTTATGCACGCCCCAACCCTCATATAATCAGTAGCCGCCGCCACATTAGGGTTTGGGTTTTGCTTAGATCAATTCTGTCAAGAACAGTGCCGCCGCTCGTCGGTTTGTGAGACCCCAACTTCGTGAGTTTAATCCTACATCGACAATTGTGTTGCAATCTTTCTCGTTCTTTCTTGTGTTCTTCGATTCGCAGGCAAGGATTAGCCTTCTGGGCGAGGTCAACCGTGCAACGCCGGTTGATAACCTTAGGAGACGTGGTGCTGCGATTGCGGGGTTCGGAACGTGTGGTTCGGAAGCCGGATCGATTTGAGTCACGACTCCACCAAATCGAGAGTTATCAGAACCTTTCGGAAGATCGGGGAACCCTAGTTCCCATCAAGTGATATCAGAGGACATATGTCCATGAGGGGTGCATGGGGTGGAGAAGGAGACAAACAAGGTTTTCCAAGTCAAGAAGAAGGCCCAAGGCTAATCCGATTCGAGTCCCCAAGGTGGAGGCCCAAGGAAACTCAAGTTCGAGTCGGCCTCGGAGTCCAGGAGCAGCCCACACTAAATTCGTCGCCCAGGTCGCATACGGGCTTGGTTTTCGACGTTCTACATATTCCTGGAAAGCTAAGGAGATAAGCTTTCCAATGGCACTGGTGCCACCTCAAAATTCATTCTGAGTCATCGGGAATTATCGAAACAATTGGACATCCAGAATCTGCCAGGGTGCTGCGCCTCCATCTTTTGGGCTGTTGGCCCGTGTATTATGTTGGGGTCCATTGTGGACGTGGTTAGGGGCTTATGCACGCCCCAACCCTCATATAATCAGTAGCCGCCGCCACATTAGGGTTTGGGTTTTGCTTAGATCAATTCTGTCAAGAACAGTGCCGCCGCTCGTCGGTTTGTGAGACCCCAACTTCGTGAGTTTAATCCTACATCGGCAATTGTGTTGCAATCTTTCTCGTTCTTTCTTGTGTTCTTCGATTCGCAGGCAAGGATTAGCCTTCTGGGCGAGGTCAACCGTGCAACGCCGGTTGATAACCTTAGGAGACGTGGTGCTGCTATTGCGGGGTTCGGAACGTGTGGTTCGGAAGCCGGATCGATTTGAGTCACGACTCCACCAAATCGAGAGTTATCAGAACCTTTCGGAAGATCGGGGAACCCTAGTTCCCATCAAGTGATATCAGAGGACATATGTCCATGAGGGGTGCATGGGGTGGAGAAGGAGACAAACAAGGTTTTCCAAGTCAAGAAGAAGGCCCAAGGCTAATCCGATTCGAGTCCCCAAGCTGGAGGCCCAAGGAAACTCAAGTTCGAGTCGGCCTCGGAGTCCAGGAGCAGCCCACACTAAATTCGTCGCCCAGGTCGCATACGGGCTTAGTTTTCGACGTTCTACATATTCTTGGAAAGCTAAGGAGATAAGCTTTCCAATGGCATCAGTGCCACCTCAAAATTCATTCTGAGTCATCGGGAATTGTCGAAATAATTGGACATCCAGAATCTGCCAGGGTGCTGCGCCGCCATCTTTTGGGCTGTTGGCCCGTGTATTATGTTGGGGTCCATTGTGGACGTGGTTAGGGGCTTATGCACGCCCCAACCCTCATATAATCAGTAGCCGCCGCCACATTAGGGTTTGGGTTTTGCTTAGATCAATTCTGTCAAGAACAGTGCCGCCGCTCGTCGGTTTGTGAGACCCCAACTTCGTGAGTTTAATCCTACATCGACAATTGTGTTGCAATCTTTCTCGTTCTTTCTTGTGTTCTTCGATTCGCAGGCAAGGATTAGCCTTCTGGGCGAGGTCAACCATGCAACGCCGGTTGATAACCTTAGGAGACGTGGTGCTGCGATTGCGGGGTTCGGAACGTGTGGTTCGGAAGCCGGATCGATTTGAGTCACGACTCCACCAAATCGAGAGTTATCAGAACCTTTCGGAAGATCGGGGAACCCTAGTTCCCATCAAGTGATATCAGAGGACATATGTCCATGAGGGGTGCATGGGGTGGAGAAGGAGACAAACAAGGTTTTCCAAGTCAAGAAGAAGGCCCAAGGCTAATCCGATTCGAGTCCCCAAGGTGGAGGCCCAAGGAAACTCAAGTTCGAGTCGGCCTCGGAGTCCAGGAGCAGCCCACACTAAATTCGTCGCCCAGGTCGCATACGGGCTTGGTTTTCGACGTTCTACATATTCTTGGAAAGCTGAGGAGATAAGCTTTCCAATGGCATCAGTGCCACCTCAAAATTCATTCTGAGTCATCGGGAATTGTCGAAACAAGTGGACGTCCAGAATCTGCCAGGGTGCTGCGCCGCCATCTTTTGGGCTGTTGGCCCGTGTATTATGTTGGGGTCCATTGTGGACGTGGTTAGGGGCTTATGCACGCCCCAACCCTCATATAATCAGTAGCCGCCGCCACATTAGGGTTTGGGTTTTGCTTAGATCAATTCTGTCAAGAACAGTGCCGCCGCTCGTCGGTTTGTGAGACCCCAACTTCGTGAGTTTAATCCTACATCGGCAATTGTGTTGCAATCTTTCTCGTTCTTTCTTGTGTTCTTCGATTCGCAGGCAAGGATTAGCCTTCTGGGCGAGGTCAACCGTGCAACGCCGGTTGATAACCTTAGGAGACGTGGTGCTGCTATTGCGGGGTTCGGAACGTGTGGTTCGGAAGCCGGATCGATTTGAGTCACGACTCCACCAAATCGAGAGTTATCAGAACCTTTCGGAAGATCGGGGAACCCTAGTTCCCATCAAGTGATATCAGAGGACATATGTCCATGAGGGGTGCATGGGGTGGAGAAGGAGACCAACAAGGTTTTCCAAGTCAAGAAGAAGGCCCAAGGCTAATCCGATTCGAGTCCCCAAGGTGGAGGCCCAAGGAAACTCAAGTTCGAGTCGGCCTCGGAGTCCAGGAGCAGCCCACAGTAAATTCGTTGCCCAGGTCGCATACAGGCTCAGTTTTCGACGTTTTACATATTCTTGGAAAGGTAAGGTGATAAGCTTTCCAATGGCACTGGTGTCGCCTCAAAATTCGTTATGAGTCATCGGGAATTGTCAAAACAATTGGACGTCCAGAATCTGCCAGGGTGCTGCGCCGCCATCTTTTGGGCTGTTGGCCCGTGTATTATGTTGGGGTCCATTGTGGACGTGGTTAGGGGCTTATGCACGCCCCAACCCTCATATAATCAGTAGCCGCCGCGACATTAGGGTTTGGGTTTTGCTTAGATCAATTCTGTCAAGAACAGTGCCGCCGCTCGTCGGTTTGTGAGACCCCAACTTCGTGAGTTTAATCCTACATCGGCAATTGTGTTGCAATCTTTCTCGTTCTTTCTTGTGTTCTTCGATTCGCAGGCAAGGATTAGCCTTCTGGGCGAGGTCAACCGTGCAACGCCGGTTGATAACCTTAGGAGACGTGGTGCTGCTATTGCGGGGTTCGGAACGTGTGGTTCGGAAGCCGGATCGATTTGAGTCACGACTCCACCAAATCGAGAGTTATCAGAACCTTTCGGAAGATCGGGGAACCCTAGTTCCCATCAAGTGATATCAGAGGACATATGTCCATGAGGGGTGCATGGGGTGGAGAAGGAGACAAACAAGGTTTTCCAAGTCAAGAAGAAGGCCCAAGGCTAATCCGATTCGAGTCCCCAAGGTGGAGGCCCAAGGAAACTCAAGTTCGAGTCGGCCTCGGAGTCCAGGAGCAGCCCACAGTAAATTCGTTGCCCAGGTCGCATACTGGCTCAGTTTTCGACGTTTTACATATTCTTGGAAAGGTAAGGAGATAAGCTTTCCAATGGCACTGGTGTCGCCTCAAAATTCGTTATGAGTCATCGGGAATTGTCAAAACAATTGGACGTCCAGAATCTGCCAGGGTGCTGCGCCGCCATCTTTTGGGCTGTTGGCCCGTGTATTATGTTGGGGTCCATTGTGGACGTGGTTAGGGGCTTATGCACGCCCCAACCCTCATATAATCAGTAGCCGCCGCCACATTAGGGTTTGGGTTTTGCTTAGATCAATTCTGTCAAGAACAGTGCCGCCGCTCGTCGGTTTGTGAGACCCCAACTTCGTGAGTTTAATCCTACATCGACAATTGTGTTGCAATCTTTCTCGTTCTTTCTTGTGTTCTTCGATTCGCAGGCAAGGATTAGCCTTCTGGGCGAGGTCAACCGTGCAACGCCGGTTGATAACCTTAGGAGACGTGGTGCTGCGATTGCGGGGTTCGGAACGTGTGGTTCGGAAGCCGGATCGATTTGAGTCACGACTCCACCAAATCGAGAGTTATCAGAACCTTTCGGAAGATCGGGGAACCCTAGTTCCCATCAAGTGATATCAGAGGACATATGTCCATGAGGGGTGCATGGGGTGGAGAAGGAGACAAACAAGGTTTTCCAAGTCAAGAAGAAGGCCCAAGGCTAATCCGATTCGAGTCCCCAAGGTGGAGGCCCAAGGAAACTCAAGTTCGAGTCGGCCTCGGAGTCCAGGAGCAGCCCACACTAAATTCGTCGCCCAGGTCGCATACGGGCTTGGTTTTCGACGTTCTACATATTCTTGGAAATCTAAGGAGATAAGCTTTCCAATGGCATCAGTGCCACCTCAAAATTCATTCTGAGTCATCGGGAATTGTCGAAACAATTGGACCTCCAGAATCTGCCAGGGTGCTGCGCCGCCATCTTTTGGGCTGTTGGCCCGTGTATTATGTTGGGGTCCATTGTGGACGTGGTTAGGGGCTTATGCACGCCCCAACCCTCATATAATCAGTAGCCGCCGCCACATTAGGGTTTGGGTTTTGCTTAGATCAATTCTGTCAAGAACAGTGCCGCCGCTCGTCGGTTTGTGAGACCCCAACTTCGTGAGTTTAATCCTACATCGGCAATTGTGTTGCAATCTTTCTCGTTCTTTCTTGTGTTCTTCGATTCGCAGGCAAGGATTAGCCTTCTGGGCGAGGTCAACCGTGCAACGCCGGTTGATAACCTTAGGAGACGTGGTGCTGCGATTGCGGGGTTCGGAACGTGTGGTTCGGAAGCCGGATCGATTTGAGTCACGACTCCACCAAATCGAGAGTTATCAGAACCTTTCGGAAGATCGGGGAACCCTAGTTCCCATCAAGTGATATCAGAGGACATATGTCCATGAGGGGTGCATGGGGTGGAGAAGGAGACAAACAAGGTTTTCCAAGTCAAGAAGAAGGCCCAAGGCTAATCCGATTCGAGTCCCCAAGGTGGAGGCCCAAGGAAACTCAAGTTCGAGTCGGCCTCGGAGTCCAGGAGCAGCCCACAGTAAATTCGTTGCCCAGGTCGCATACTGGCTCAGTTTTCGACGTTTTACATATTCTTGGAAAGGTAAGGAGATAAGCTTTCCAATGGCACTGGTGTCGCCTCAAAATTCGTTATGAGTCATCGGGAATTGTCAAAACAATTGGACGTCCGGAATCTGCCAGGGTGCTGCGCCGCCATCTTTTGGGCTGTTGGCCCGTGTATTATGTTGGGGTCCATTGTGGACGTGGTTAGGGGCTTATGCACGCCCCAACCCTCATATAATCAGTAGCCGCCGCCACATTAGGGTTTGGGTTTTGCTTAGATCAATTCTGTCAAGAACAGTGCCGCCGCTCGTCGGTTTGTGAGACCCCAACTTCGTGAGTTTAATCCTACATCGACAATTGTGTTGCAATCTTTCTCGTTCTTTCTTGTGTTCTTCGATTCGCAGGCAAGGATTAGCCTTCTGGGCGAGGTCAACCGTGCAACGCCGGTTGATAACCTTAGGAGACGTGGTGCTGCAATTGCGGGGTTCGGAACGTGTGGTTCGGAAGCCGGATCGATTTGAGTCACGACTCCACCAAATCGAGAGTTATCAGAACCTTTCGGAAGATCGGGGAACCCTAGTTCCCATCAAGTGATATCAGAGGACATATGTCCATGAGGGGTGCATGGGGTGGAGAAGGAGACAAACAAGGTTTTCCAAGTCAAGAAGAAGGCCCAAGGCTAATCCGATTCGAGTCCCCAAGGTGGAGGCCCAAGGAAACTCAAGTTCGAGTCGGCCTCGGAGTCCAGGAGCAGCCCACACTAAATTCGTCGCCCAGGTCGCATACGGGCTTGGTTTTCGACGTTCTACATATTCTTGGAAATCTAAGGAGATAAGCTTTCCAATGGCATCAGTGCCACCTCAAAATTCATTCTGAGTCATCGGGAATTGTCGAAACAATTGGACCTCCAGAATCTGCCAGGGTGCTGCGCCGCCATCTTTTGGGCTGTTGGCCCGTGTATTATGTTGGGGTCCATTGTGGACGTGGTTAGGGGCTTATGCACGCCCCAACCCTCATATAATCAGTAGCCGCCGCCACATTAGGGTTTGGGTTTTGCTTAGATCAATTCTGTCAAGAACAGTGCCGCCGCTCGTCGGTTTGTGAGACCCCAACTTGGTGAGTTTAATCCTACATCGGCAATTGTGTTGCAATCTTTCTCGTTCTTTCTTGTGTTCTTCGATTCGCAGGCAAGGATTAGCCTTCTGGGCGAGGTCAACCGTGCAACGCCGGTTGATAACCTTAGGAGACGTGGTGCTGCGATTGCGGGGTTCGGAACGTGTGGTTCGGAAGCCGGATCGATTTGAGTCACGACTCCACCAAATCGAGAGTTATCAGAACCTTTCGGAAGATCGGGGAACCCTAGTTCCCATCAAGTGATATCAGAGGACATATGTCCATGAGGGGTGCATGGGGTGGAGAAGGAGACAAACAAGGGTTTCCAAGTCAAGAAGAAGGCCCAAGGCTAATCCGATTCGAGTCGCCAAGGTGGAGGCCCAAGGAAACTCAAGTTCGAGTCGGCCTCGGAGTCCAGGAGCAGCCCACACTAAATTCGTCGCCCAGGTCGCATACGGGCTTGGTTTTCGACGTTCTACATATTCTTGGAAAGCTAAGGAGATAAGCTTTCCAATGGCATCAGTGCCACCTCAAAATTCATTCTGAGTCATCGGGAATTGTCGAAACAATTGGACCTCCAGAATCTGCCAGGGTGCTGCGCCGCCATCTTTTGGGCTGTTGGCCCGTGTATTATGTTGGGGTCCATTGTGGACGTGGTTAGGGGCTTATGCACGCCCCAACCCTCATATAATCAGTAGCCGCCACCACATTAGGGTTTGGGTTTTGCTTAGATCAATTCTGTCAAGAACAGTGCCGCCGCTCGTCGGTTTGTGAGACCCCAACTTCGTGAGTTTAATCCTACATCGACAATTGTGTTGCAATCTTTCTCGTTCTTTCTTGTGTTCTTCGATTCGCAGGCAAGGATTAGCCTTCTGGGCGAGGTCAACCGTGCAACGCCGGTTGATAACCTTAGGAGACGTGGTGCTGCGATTGCGGGGTTCGGAACGTGTGGTTCGGAAGCCGGATCGATTTGAGTCACGACTCCACCAAATCGAGAGTTATCAGAACCTTTCGGAAGATCGGGGAACCCTAGTTCCCATCAAGTGATATCAGAGGACATATGTCCATGAGGGGTGCATGGGGTGGAGAAGGAGACCAACAAGGTTTTCCAAGTCAAGAAGAAGGCCCAAGGCTAATCCGATTCGAGTCCCCAAGGTGGAGGCCCAAGGAAACTCAAGTTCGAGTCGGCCTCGGAGTCCAGGAGCAGCCCACACTAAATTCGTCGCCCAGGTTGCATACGGGCTTGGTTTTCGACGTTCTACATATTCTTGGAAAGCTAAGGAGATAAGCTTTCCAATGGCATCAGTGCCACCTCAAAATTCATTCTGAGTCATCGGGAATTGTCGAAACAAGTGGACGTCCAGAATCTGCCAGGGTGCTGCGCCGCCATCTTTTGGGCTGTTGGCCCGTGTATTATGTTGGGGTCCATTGTGGACGTGGTTAGGGGCTTATGCACGCCCCAACCCTCATATAATCAGTAGCCGCTGCCACATTAGGGTTTGGGTTTTGCTTAGATCAATTCTGTCAAGAACAGTGCCGCCGCTCGTCGGTTTGTGAGACCCCAACTTCGTGAGTTTAATCCTACATCGGCAATTGTGTTGCAATCTTTCTCGTTCTTTCTTGTGTTCTTCGATTCGCAGGCAAGGATTTGCCTTCTGGGCGAGGTCAACCGTGCAACGCCGGTTGATAACCTTAGGAGACGTGGTGCTGCGATTGCGGGGTTCGGAACGTGTGGTTCGGAAGCCGGATCGATTTGAGTCACGACTCCACCAAATCGAGAGTTATCAGAACCTTTCGGAAGATCGGGGAACCCTAGTTCCCATCAAGTGATATCAGAGGACATATGTCCATGAGGGGTGCATGGGGTGGAGAAGGAGACCAACAAGGTTTTCCAAGTCAAGAAGAAGGCCCAAGGCTAATCCGATTCGAGTCCCCAAGGTGGAGGCCCAAGGAAACTCAAGTTCGAGTCGGCCTCGGAGTCCAGGAGCAGCCCACACTAAATTCGTCGCCCAGGTCACATACGATCTCGGTTTTCGACGTTCTACATATTCTTGGAAAGGTAAGGAGACAAGCTTTCGAATGGCACTGGTGTCGCCTCAAAATTCATTCGGAGTCATCGGCAATTGTCGAAACAAGTGGACGTCCAGAATCTGCCAGGGTGCTGCGCCGCCATCTTTTGGGCTGTTGGCCCGTGTATTATGTTGGGGTCCATTGTGGACGTGGTTAGGGGCTTATGCACGCCCCAACCCTCATATAATCAGTAGCCGCCGCCACATTAGGGTTTGGGTTTTGCTTAGATCAATTCTGTCAAGAACAGTGCCGCCGCTCGTCGGTTTGTGAGACCCCAACTTCGTGAGTTTAATCCTACATCGGCAATTGTGTTGCAATCTTTCTCGTTCTTCCTTGTGTTCTTCGATTCTCAGGCAAGGATTAGCCTTCTGGGCAAGGTCAACCGTGCAACGCCGGTTGATAACCTTGGGAGACGTGGTGCTGCGATTGCGGGGTTCGGAACGTGTGGTTCGGAAGCCGGATCGATTTGAGTCACGACTCCACCAAATCGAGAGTTATCAGAACCTTTCGGAAGATCGGGGAACCCTAGTTCCCATCAAGTGATATCAGAGGACATATGTCCATGAGGGGTGCATGGGGTGGAGAAGGAGACAAACAAGGTTTTCCAAGTCAAGAAGAAGGCCCAAGGCTAATCCGATTCGAGTCCCCAAGGTGGAGGCCCAAGGAAACTCAAGTTCGAGTCGGCCTCGGAGTCCAGGAGCAGCCCACACTAAATTCGTCGCCCAGGTCACATACGATCTCGGTTTTCGACGTTCTACATATTCTTGGAAAGGTAAGGAGACAAGCTTTCCAATGGCCCTGGTGTCGCCTCAAAATTCATTCGGAGTCATCGGGAATTGTCGAAACAAGTGGACGTCCAGAATCTGCCAGGGTGCTGCGCCGCCATCTTTTGGGCTGTTGGCCCGTGTATTATGTTGGGGTCCATTGTGGACGTGGTTAGGGGCTTATGCACGCCCCAACCCTCATATAATCAGTAGCCGCCGCCACATTAGGGTTTGGGTTTTGCTTAGATCAATTCTGTCAAGAACAGTGCCGCCGCTCGTCGGTTTGTGAGACCCCAACTTCGTGAGTTTAATCCTACATCGGCAATTGTGTTGCAATCTTTCTCGTTCTTCCTTGTGTTCTTCGATTCTCAGGCAAGGATTAGCCTTCTGGGCAAGGTCAACCGTGCAACGCCGGTTGATAACCTTGGGAGACGTGGTGCTGCGATTGCGGGGTTCGGAACGTGTGGTTCGGAAGCCGGATCGATTTGAGTCACGACTCCACCAAATCGAGAGTTATCAGAACCTTTCGGAAGATCGGGGAACCCTAGTTCCCATCAAGTGATATCAGAGGACATATGTCCATGAGGGGTGCATGGGGTGGAGAAGGAGACAAACAAGGTTTTCCAAGTCAAGAAGAAGGCCCAAGGCTAATCCGATTCGAGTCCCCAAGGTGGAGGCCCAAGGAAACTCAAGTTCGAGTCGGCCTCGGAGTCCAGGAGCAGCCCACACTAAATTCGTCGCCCAGGTCGCATACGGGCTTGGTTTTCGACGTTCTACATATTCCTGGAAAGATAAGGAGATAAGCTTTCCAATGGCACCGGTGCTACCTCAAAATTCATTCTGAGTCATCGGGAATTGTCGAAAGAACTGGACGTCCAGAATCTGCCAAGGTGCTGCGCCGCCATCTTTTGGGCTGTTGGCCCGTGTATTATGTTGGGGTCCATTGTGGACGTGGTTAAGGGCTTATGCACGCCCCAACCCTCATATAATCAGTAGCCGCCGCCACATTAGGGTTTGGGTTTTGCTTAGATCAATTCTGTCAAGAACAGTGCCGCCGCTCGTCGGTTTGTGAGACCCCAACTTCGTGAGTTTAATCCTACATCGGCAATTGTGTTGCAATCTTTCTCGTTCTTTCTTGTGTTCTTCGATTCGCAGGCAAGGATTTGCCTTCTGGGCGAGGTCAACCGTGCAACGCCGGTTGATAACCTTAGGAGACGTGGTGCTGCGATTGCGGGGTTCGGAACGTGTGGTTCGGAAGCCGGATCGATTTGAGTCACGACTCCACCAAATCGAGAGTTATCAGAACCTTTCGGAAGATCGGGGAACCCTAGTTCCCATCAAGTGATATCAGAGGACATATGTCCATGAGGGGTGCATGGGGTGGAGAAGGAGACCAACAAGGTTTTCCAAGTCAAGAAGAAGGCCCAAGGCTAATCCGATTCGAGTCCCCAAGGTGGAGGCCCAAGGAAACTCAAGTTCGAGTCGGCCTCGGAGTCCAGGAGCAGCCCACACTAAATTCGTCGCCCAGGTCACATACGATCTCGGTTTTCGACGTTCTACATATTCTTGGAAAGGTAAGGAGACAAGCTTTCCAATGGCACTGGTGTCGCCTCAAAATTCATTCGGAGTCATCGGGAATTGTCGAAACAAGTGGACGTCCAGAATCTGCCAGGGTGCTGCGCCGCCATCTTTTGGGCTGTTGGCCCGTGTATTATGTTGGGGTCCATTGTGGACGTGGTTAGGGGCTTATGCACGCCCCAACCCTCATATAATCAGTAGCCGCCGCCACATTAGGGTTTGGGTTTTGCTTAGATCAATTCTGTCAAGAACAGTGCCGCCGCTCGTCGGTTTGTGAGACCCCAACTTCGTGAGTTTAATCCTACATCGGCAATTGTGTTGCAATCTTTCTCGTTCTTCCTTGTGTTCTTCGATTCTCAGGCAAGGATTAGCCTTCTGGGCAAGGTCAACCGTGCAACGCCGGTTGATAACCTTGGGAGACGTGGTGCTGCGATTGCGGGGTTCGGAACGTGTGGTTCGGAAGCCGGATCGATTTGAGTCACGACTCCACCAAATCGAGAGTTATCAGAACCTTTCGGAAGATCGGGGAACCCTAGTTCCCATCAAGTGATATCAGAGGACATATGTCCATGAGGGGTGCATGGGGTGGAGAAGGAGACAAACAAGGTTTTCCAAGTCAAGAAGAAGGCCCAAGGCTAATCCGATTCGAGTCCCCAAGGTGGAGGCCCAAGGAAACTCAAGTTCGAGTCGGCCTCGGAGTCCAGGAGCAGCCCACACTAAATTCGTCGCCCAGGTCACATACGATCTCGGTTTTCGACGTTCTACATATTCTTGGAAAGGTAAGGAGACAAGCTTTCCAATGGCACTGGTGTCGCCTCAAAATTCATTCGGAGTCATCGGGAATTGTCGAAACAAGTGGACGTCCAGAATCTGCCAGGGTGCTGCGCCGCCATCTTTTGGGCTGTTGGCCCGTCTATTATGTTGGGGTCCATTGTGGACGTGGTTAGGGGCTTATGCACGCCCCAACCCTCAGATAATCAGTAGCCGCCGCCACATTAGGGTTTGGGTTTTGCTTAGATCAATTCTGTCAAGAACAGTGCCGCCGCTCGTCGGTTTGTGAGACCCCAACTTCGTGAGTTTAATCCTACATCGGCAATTGTGTTGCAATCTTTCTCGTTCTTCCTTGTGTTCTTCGATTCTCAGGCAAGGATTAGCCTTCTGGGCAAGGTCAACCGTGCAACGCCGGTTGATAACCTTGGGAGACGTGGTGCTGCGATTGCGGGGTTCGGAACGTGTGGTTCGGAAGCCGGATCGATTTGAGTCACGACTCCACCAAATCGAGAGTTATCAGAACCTTTCGGAAGATCGGGGAACCCTAGTTCCCATCAAGTGATATCAGAGGACATATGTCCATGAGGGGTGCATGGGGTGGAGAAGGAGACAAACAAGGTTTTCCAAGTCAAGAAGAAGGCCCAAGGCTAATCCGATTCGAGTCCCCAAGGTGGAGGCCCAAGGAAACTCAAGTTCGAGTCAGCCTGGGAGTCCAGGAGCAGCCCACACTAAATTCGTCGCCCAGGTCGCATACGGGCTTGGTTTTCGACGTTCTACATATTCCTGGAAAGATAAGGAGATAAGCTTTCCAATGGCACCGGTGCTACCTCAAAATTCATTCTGAGTCATCGGGAATTGTCGAAAGAACTGGACGTCCAGAATCTGCCAAGGTGCTGCGCCGCCATCTTTTGGGCTGTTGGCCCGTGTATTATGTTGGGGTCCATTGTGGACGTGGTTAAGGGCTTATGCACGCCCCAACCCTCATATAATCAGTAGCCGCCGCCACATTAGGGTTTGGGTTTTGCTTAGATCAATTCTGTCAAGAACAGTGCCGCCGCTCGTCGGTTTGTGAGACCCCAACTTCGTGAGTTTAATCCTACATCGGCAATTGTGTTGCAATCTTTCTCGTTCTTCCTTGTGTTCTTCGATTCGCAGGCAAGGATTAGCCTTCTGGGCGAGGTCAACCGTGCAACGCCGGTTGATAACCTTAGGAGACGTGGTGTTGCGATTGCGGGGTTCGGAACGTGTGGTTCGGAAGCCGGATCGATTTGAGTCACGACTCCACCAAATCGAGAGTTATCAGAACCTTTCGGAAGATCGGGGAACCCTAGTTCCCATCAAGTGATATCAGAGGACATATGTCCATGCGGGGTGCATGGGGTGGAGAATGAGACCAACAAGGTTTTCCAAGTCAAGAAGAAGGCCCAAGGCTAATCCGATTCGAGTCCCCAAGGTGGAGGCCCAAGGAAACTCAAGTTCGAGTCGGCCTCGGAGTCCAGGAGCAGCCCACACTAAATTCGTCGCCCAGGTCACATACGATCTCGGTTTTCGACGTTCTACATATTCTTGGAAAGGTAAGGAGACAAGCTTTCCAATGGCACTGGTGTCGCCTCAAAATTCATTCTGAGTCATCGGGAATTGTCGAAACAAGTGGACGTCCAGAATCTGCCAGGGTGCTGCGCCGCCATCTTTTGGGCTGTTGGCCCGTGTATTATGTTGGGGTCCATTGTGGACGTGGTTAGGGGCTTATGCACGCCCCAACCCTCATATAATCAGTAGCCGCCGCCACATTAGGGTTTGGGTTTTGCTTAGATCAATTCTGTCAAGAACAGTGCCGCCGCTCGTCGGTTTGTGAGACCCCAACTTCGTGAGTTTAATCCTACATCGGCAATTGTGTTGCAATCTTTCTCGTTCTTCCTTGTGTTCTTCGATTCGCAGACAAGGATTAGCCTTCTGGGCAAGGTCAACCGTGCAACGCCGGTTGATAACCTTAGGAGACGTGGTGCTGCGATTGCGGGGTTCGGAACGTGTGGTTCGGAAGCCGGATCGATTTGAGTCACGACTCCACCAAATCGATAGTTATCAGAACCTTTCGGAAGATCGGGGAACCCTAGTTCCCATCAAGTGATATCAGAGGACATATGTCCATGAGGGGTGCATGGGGTGGAGAAGGAGACCAACATGGTTTTCCAAGTCAAGAAGAAGGCCCAAGGCTAATCCGATTCGAGTCTGTTGACGTAAAATCCGCACCTCACGCCAAGCACACAGCAAGCCGAATTAGCTAGCTTCACACGTGGCCCGGGCTTTTGAATCCGGAAGCGTGCCAGTCAGTTTGCCTGAAAACTAACAAAGGGACAAAAACGTTTAGATCAAAACCTGGAACGTGCCGGGTGAGACCAGACAGTTCCATATTTGCGGCATTGAAGCCAATCTCGAGAGACATATAGCTACGGACAAGCTATCTGTCGTTACTCAGAATATCATTCGGCAATCGGTAGAAGCATGTAAGAATCACACTGCCGAATGCACAACATCAGCATGACGTAAGATCGGTCTTTTAAATAAACAAAGAGAGCAAAGTATATCCATGACCGATCAACGAGGACAGACGTGTTATGAGAATAAATAAAGGATGAGGCATGATCATAAATCCGCAGTAAACAAGAATGCATAGGCCGAAAGCAGCACCCGTCAAGCATGATAACGAAAAAGTTAATCCACCGCATGATACGACTTGTTCGAGACCACACCACCAATCAGATTAGATTAATCCACCGCATGATACAATCTAATCGTGAAAGGCTAAAAGCATTCATTATCCACTGCAAACCCACGAACACGTTCACTCGTGAGAGCACTGCCGAATGCGGCTGCTTAGCCGAATCGGGGTCCGCGGCGAAGGAACAAACTTAATCGATAAAGATAAATCTATCAGATTGAATCGAATTCTAATCCACCGGATGATTAGATCTAAGACAACCCAAAAACCTGCATCTACCGCATGATACCCGGTTCTGTCAAGATCTACACGATACCAACAAGTTCGAACCCGCGACACGTGGCAACCTAGATCGGTTTCGGACTCGGCTATGAGGGGATAAGTCATCGCATCGTGAAGTAGAGCCGATTCTAGCCGACCTAGATTGGGCAAAGGAGTGTTGCATGAATTAAGCACAGAGTAAAAAAACGAAGCAACACGGGGTAACTTAATGAATCTGTTAGATCTTGCCGGAATCCAACAGAGCCGATAACTTGGTCCATACTAGATCTTAGCCCACCGCATGGCTCATGACCTAACAGAGGAACCTTCTTGAGACCACAACTTAAATCCACCGGATGATACTAAGCATGGTAACAAGACTACTTGCATCAAAGCTTAAATCCACCGCATGATACTAAGCATGATACAAGGTTGCCGGTACTTACGGAGGTCGACGGATCGATGGCTCCTCTCGAAGGACTCGACGACTCGACTAAGGACTCGATAGGTGGCGCATGGCCGGTTTGTTGTGTTGATTGATTGATTCGATTGTTCTTACAGCTGCCATGGGTTTATATTTATACCCAGGTCTTGATACAACTCCTAGTCGGACACGACTACAATACTTGTTTCTAAAAATAAATGACGAATCTTCGTGCCCATATTGCGTTCCTTGTTCGAACCGGCCTTTTCCTTATGTTTTTCCACGTCATCACGTCTTCCCGAATGCTACCGCTTTTACCTGCGGAACTATGCATCTGCCGAATGACGACGCGTTCCCGACCGCAGAGCGTTATTGCCGAATACTTCAGAGAAAGCCCCTTAGCCGAATGGTATCCTTCCATCAAATCCGGCCCACACGTCAGCCTCTTCCTGGTGCTAAATTTTGGAGTTAACACATGCCCCTTCAATTTCGGGATAAAAGATGCTTTTATCTCGGAATTGACCAGGAATCCCCAACATTTCCAGGCTGAATCCGCTTTGATATCCGTTTTCCACTCCCAAATCCTCAGAGTGCGTTTCCAAACTCAAAACCCTAGTTCGTCGAATCTCTCAAGCTCCAATCTTCAAATGGCGAACCAGGATCAAATTCTTCAAGTAAGTTTTGTTTCCCTCAATCACATTCGGCATTACTCTTTTCGAGCTGCATTTTGAATCTCTGATTTGCTCTTCCTCTGCCCTTGATAGGCTCTGGCCACCGAAATCTTGACCCCCACTGAAGAACAATCCGCATCTTTCTTCCTCGGCCCCTCAGGGAATCCAGATCCCTCCGAAATTATTGCGGCCGAGTCTCAGAGGATTCCTTTCAAAACTTCTCTGATGAGACCTCACGAATGGCAAGATGCATTCAAGAACTGGCCTCTGCCCCCAATCGCTGGCTGGAGAAACTGGTACAAAAGGATTCTTGAAGATAAAAGTCCTCAGACACAGAATTGGGACAGTCTTCGTATTTCTCACTGCTTGGAGCTATCTCTAGCCGAAACACCCAAGAATGAAAATCTCCTGATTGCAGCTTGTCACTTCTGGTCCAATAGCATGAATGCTTTCCTTTTTGGTCATGGACCAATGACCCCAACCCTGGCCGATGTCTACATGATAACCGGCCTGAACATCACAGGGATTACACACCCATACAGGTACAAAGGTTCTTCCAAACAGACAGGGGTGAAGACTGGAGTCGGCTATAAGAGATACATCCAGACTTATATGCATGATGGTCCTCTGACTGACGTTGAATACAGGGCCTTTCTGAATATGTGGCTGTGCAGATTTGTTTTCTGTGGTAAAGCCAATGAGCCAACTCTGAATCACATAGTAATGGCCGAAGACCTGGCTGCAGGCACACTTATCCCTCTCGGGAAATATCTCCTAGGAAGTGTCTATCACATGCTTCATCAGACCATTTATCAGATGCACACCAACAAGAAAATTTCCTGCGTCAATGGTCCCTGGTGGTTCGTCCAGATGTGGCTGCAATTGTACATGCACCAAATTGTCTCCATTGACCTCAACAGCCGACATTTCCCCTCGGTCAATTACCAGGAAACAGAAGCCCAGAGCACCAAAGGCTGTCAAACCTATGGGGAAGCAGCCTCCACTATTGCTATCAACAAGAGCATTGGAGAACTGTTTGAACTTTTCTTCAAAGGCTTTGCCAATCCCCCCTGGTTCCCATACATGGACAATGACAATCTCACTTTCCCTTGTGAATTTAGCTTCGAGACTGGATGCATAGATATAGAGTCCACAGCAATTTTTAACGCTTTCATTCGGCCTTGCATCTTACCAGCCGAATTTTGCGGAGGAAGGCTGGTTCAAAGTTCATATGAATATTATCAGCCGAACATAGTTGCCAGGCAACTAGGGTGTGGCCAAGTGCCCCCAAGATTATTTCTCCATGAATTCCTCAAGCCGAGGCAAATCATCAAAGACTCTATAGAAACAAGAAGGGTCTTTGATTACAAGTGCTGTGCAGCCATCCATCAACTCGACCCCTTTGTGCCAACAGCACTCATTCATCCTTCCTTCACCCTTTGGTGGCAAGAATTCCATGATCATATCTTCAATACACCAGTTCACCCTCTTTGCCTTGAGTTAATGCCTGGTTATCAGCCGAATTCAGAGGTAAACATGCTTATAATCCATCTGTTTTTCCAATAACACCCTCTTTCATCGACTTTTGATTCTGTTATTCTGCAGGACACAGTCCCTGCCCCTCTGGCTAGAGCAATTGTATATAACATCGCTGGCCCAATATCTATTCTGGGGCATCTCTCTCCTTCTTTAGCTCAAATAATGTCCAGGCCTGCCAGTCTGGATCCAATTCTTGCTGCATCACCTTCTGCCAAGAGGAAGATTGCTTCTCTAACTGCCCCTTCGGCTATAAAGAAGAAAAGAACAAGTAGCAAAAGAATTGCTCAGGTTAGATCCTTCCTCTGCCAAATAAAATGTCATTTCCATTCCGTTCATCTTCTACTCCTTTATGATTTCAGGCCAAATCACAACAATTGGCCATTAGCACAGAACCTGCCGATGCTTCAGTGATTGGTAAAATTTCTCACTATTTTGTCTTTAAAGTTCCTCTCCATCGGCATTGATTCTTTTTTCAGTTTCAGAGCAAATCTCAATGGACCCAATCTTGGAGAGTTCTTCTTCTCATCAAGAACCAGCTCCAGCTTCACCTGATGTTCTTCAGCCAGAAGCCTCTTCCCCATCAAAAGATCTTCTAAGCTCTCCTCAGCATGACATACAAGAATCTTTGCCTGAGCTTGAGCTGCCCTCTCTCTCCATCCAAGAGATCAGGAATGAGGTAGAGATAATTACTCAGTCTTCCCAGTTCTTTATTCAATGGATAATCATTAATTCGGCAATATCTCTTTCCAGGAGAAAATAACTTCATCACCCAGCTACTCATTTCCTTTGGATGATCTTGTTGCCGAACAAGTAGAGGAAATTTCTTCTAATCAGGCTTTATCAGAAGAAACCCAGGCAAAACTAAAGGAAATCTTCTCCTTTCTGCACAAAGACATCCAGGATCAAGTCAAGGATGCTGATCTTCTGAGAGATATGCTCGAGCCCATTGAACACAACCTTCCTGTTGACATTCAAGCTTCTTTGGAACCAATCTCTCAATTGGATCAACAATTTGCTGCAGTCAGACAGGTTCTGAAAAGTCAATCTTTACAACCAGCTTTAGAACAAAGAAGAGCCATAGCTAAGCAATCCTTGAAAGATCTGTATATTCAAGCTCAGAGTAATAAAGAATTGTCAGCTAGACTGCAGCCAGCACTTGATCTGAAGAAGACCAGAAAAGCTGAACTAGAAGCCGAATTGAGGACTCTGTCAACCGAAATCGAAGCTGACGAGAAGAAGTTAGCCGAACTCCCTGATCTGACAGAGAGGATACGAAAGGAAGCATCGGCAATTCTAACTGAAGATAAACAGCTCAAAACGAAGCTCTCTGCTCTGATAAAAACCCAAGAAGCAGGCAAAAATCTTTTGGAGACCATTAATAGAATGATATCTGATGCTAAAGATGTAATCTCCAAGTACTTGGGTGTGTAGTTGTATCGAATATTTAATTAGCCGAATGTCTTACCAACTTTGTAGTCTCACCAATCTTTGCTTTCTTCCTCGCTTTATTGTGAACAACACATTCGGCAAAGCTTAGTCGTAACAGCGTTAGACCCGAAAAACGACCTAACACAACACAGCCGAATCCAATTCAGTAGAACCGAACCCGATTCGGCATGAATCCCAAACGACACCGAAACCGTTCGGTTTTGAGAATCCTTTCCACCTTCCGAATTTTCGGGATACGCGCCACGATCTTTGGCCACGATTTCCTCTGCGGGTTCTATAAATAAACATACCGAGTGCTGCTATCTCCTCACCAAGTCTTTTGCCTTCCTCGAACTCTTCTTTTTCCAAGCATAGTAAACTTCAAGAAAACCCCAATGACGAATGGAAGGCGACCGGCTGCCGACGAGCCCGAAGGAAGTCGCGCCGGCGCTCGCCGCAGGTGATTGGCTGCTTGCTTCTCTCTGTTCTTCTCGAGATTTGCCCTCTCCTTGACGAATCTCTTTGTTTTTTTCAGGGTAATCCAATGGATTGTCGCCGCTGGTGCGCCAGTTGCGGCTCCAGCCGCTGCTCCTGCGGCGTCCAGCTCTTCGAGTTCGTCCAATCGGACTCTCTCATCGGACGACTCCCGCTACTCAGACGGCGATGCTCGCCGATTCAAGGCGGAGCGCGACGACTCTCGTCGCAAACTGGAGGTCATTTCCAAGCAAGCCGGGATTGCGGACCTCGAATGGCAGGCCGAGCGCAAGCAACTGCTCGAAGTCATCGATGGTAATTTCCATAACTTGTTCAATCCTAATCCCATCTTTAGTCATTACTGATCTACCTCCATTTTGTAATCTTGCAGAACGCGATGACGAGCTCAATCGGCTGAAGGCGCTGGTGGATGAGCTGGCGAACAAAGTGAACGCCCAAGGAGACATACCCGAGGCTCGCCTTGGCGCGGTGGCAGGCCGCGTCGACGAGGTGGCTCTCCATGGCGTTCGCCTAGGCGTCGCTGTGGGTCTCGTTGCCATGTCGACACACACCGGCACTGACTATTCCAGGATGCCGGTTGGTTTCGCCAACAGCAACCCAGAAGACATCGATGACATTGACGCCTCCATTGATCGTCTCGACGGCCATGGTGCTGCCATTGCCGATTCCATTCATCCCCAGTCTGTTTTGAACAGGCTCTTCCAGTAGTTTGTACTAGGGATTCGGCAATAAAACTTATCTTTTGTGATCTTGTATGAACTCCTGATGCAATATATTTTGTGCTAAGGGCAATACATTCAGTACTGGCCATTTTCCTTTTCTGTCAACATTTGTTCTGAAGACGGCTCCTTCCCGAATGCCGGCTGTCTCAATTGTTCTGACATTGAATACTTCAATCAACGATCAATCTCAACACTAGGATAATATTTCTTCAGGTATCTCCCATTGATGGCAGCAGTAAACTCCTCTCCTAGCAAAGTTTTCAGGATATATGCATTTCCAGGCACGCATCTGATCACTCTGAAAGGGCCTTCCCAGTTTGGAGACCACTTACCGAATGCACTGTATTTAGTCCCAATCGGCAATATTGCTTTCCAAACCAAATCTCCTTCTGCAAATTGCTTGACTTTCACCTTCTTGTTGTAATATTTAGCAACTCGCATTTTATTTTTTTTCAACTTTTTCCAAGGCCCTGAGACGAATCATATGCAAATCTTCTAATTCGTCCATCATTAAATCTTTATAATCTTTAGAACTTAAATCCTTTTGCAACTTTATTCTCCTTGAGTCTAATTGTATCTCCCATGGCAAGATAGCATGATGCCCATACACCAACTCATAAGGAGACGTCTGTGTAGCCCCATGTGGAGCCATTCGGTAAGCCCATAAAGCCTCATTGAGTACCGAATGCCACTTTCTCGGCTTCTGATCAATCTTCTTCTGTATAATTTTAATCATAATCTTGTTAGAAGCCTCTACCTGACCATTAGCTTGGGCATAATAAGGAGAAGAATTCAACAATTTGATGCCCATACTTTCAGCAAAATCTCTGAACTCTGAAGATGTAAATTGAGTCCCTTGATCTGTGATGATTGTTTGAGGAATTCCAAATCTGTAAATGATATGTTCTTTAACAAATTCAACCATATTCTCCGATGTCACCTTCTTTAATGGAATTGCCTCAACCCATTTGGTAAAATAATCGGTTGCCAAAAGCACAAACTTATGCCCCTTGCTAGATGGAGGATTTATTTGGCCAATCAAATCTATTCCCCATCCTCTGAATGGCCATGGCCTGATAATAGGATTCAGAACTGATGCTGGAACTCTCTGAATGTTTCCAAATCTCTGGCAATCTTGGCATCCCTTATAATATTCAAAGCAGTCTTCTAGCATTGTAGGCCAATAGTACCCAGATCTCCTAATAACCCATTTCATTCGGTAGGCCGATTGATGTGCTCCACACAACCCATCATGTACTCCACTCATCAGCCTTTTTGCTTCTTCATGATTTAAGCAATGTAACAGCACCCCATCCAAGGATTTATAATATAAATTATCATCAAGAAGAACAAACTTTAAAGCTTTATACCTGAGCTTTCTAGAAACCTTTCGGGATGGATTCTCCAGATAATCGGCAATCTCTTTTCTCCAATCATCTTCTGCC
Organism: Echinochloa phyllopogon; assembly: GCA_033239725.1. Taxonomy (NCBI): domain Eukaryota; kingdom Viridiplantae; phylum Streptophyta; class Magnoliopsida; order Poales; family Poaceae; genus Echinochloa; species Echinochloa phyllopogon. Next base: position 27,927,650 of record BTCW01000014.1, on the reverse strand, counting down.
AGATTACTCCCGAAAGCATGTACATCATTAGCAAAAACTTCTCGAAGCTCTTTATAACCCGAAGCACCTTGAGCTAATCTGTTTGCCTCTTCATTGTCTCTCCTAGGAATATGCTGCAGAATTACTGACTGAAATTCCTTTAAGATTTGCTTGCATTCTTCATAGTAATTCCTTAAGACATCATTTCTGCACTCATACTCGCCATTTAGTTGCCTTATGACTAATTCTGAATCTCCAAAAATTTCAACTGCAATGGCCTTTGCTTCTCTCAAGTGTTGAAGTCCTCTGAGCAACGCTTCATACTCAGCTTGATTATTAGTGACAGTAGGTTGAATAGGAATAGCAAACTTAAATACCTCTCCTCTTGGTGAAATTAACAAAATACCTACTCCACCACCTTTGTCACATGAAGAGTCATCGAAGAATAATACCCAAGGAGCAATTTCAAGCGAATTAACTGATAAATCGCGATGCTCAGTAATGAAATCAGCAATAATCTGTCCTTTAACAGCCTTTGCCGATTCAAACCTTAACTCAAATTCAGACAAAGCTAAAATCCATTTGCCAATCCTTCCGTTCAAAATCGGCATAGACAACATGTGTTTTATCACATCAAACTTTGAATACACAATGCATTCGGCATGTAGTAAGTAGTGCCGAAACTTTGTACAGGAGTAGTAAACACATAAACAAAGCTTCTCAGTAGCCGAATACCTCGTTTCGGGATCAAGCAACTTTCGGCTAAGGTATGCAACTACCCTTTCCTTTCCCTCGAATTCTTGTATGAGGGCCGATCCAATAGTTTGGGCATCGGCCGCCACGTACAACTTAAAAGGCTCGTTTAGCTGTGGAGGTACCAATACTGGTGGTTCTTTCATGTATTCCTTGATCTCATCGAAAGCCTTCTGTTGTTCGTCGCCCCATACAAACTTCTGATCCTTCTTGACCTTTAACAATGAAGAGAAAGGCAACATCTTTTGTGATAAGTTTGATATGAATCTTCTTACGAAATTGATCTTACCAAGCAGTGACTGTAATTCCTTAAGATTAGTTGGAGGAACAACTTCATCAATGGCTTTCATACTTTTCCTGCCAACTCCTATTCCTCCTTCATGCACCAGAAATCCCAGAAATTCTCCTGCCGAAACTCCAAAAGCACATTTATTTGGGTTCATTTTGAGCCCATGTTTCCTAGTGCATTCTAGAGTTTTCCTTATGTCGGCCAAATGGGACTCATGATCCAATGACTTGATCACTACATCATCAATATATATTTCCACAATCTTGCCGATCAACTCATGAAAAATATAATTCATAGCCCTTTGATAAGTTGCACCGGCATTTTTCAATCCAAAGGTCATGACAACCCACTCAAACAACCCTATGTGTCCAGGACATCTGAAAGCTGTCTTTACTATATCTTCTAATGCCATAAAAATCTGATTGTATCCTGCATTACCATCCATGAAACTGAGTACTTTGTATCCAGCAGCAGCATCAACCAATGAATCAGCAATAGGCATTGGATATCCATCCATGGGTGTAGCCTTGTTTAGATCTCTAAAATCTATGCAAACCCTCATTTTTCCATTTTTCTTATAGACAGGAACGATATTAGAGATCCAATCCGCGTATTTACATGGCCGAATGAAATTTGCATCTAGTAATCTTTCAATCTCCTTTTTCACATCGGCCAACACTTCTTCCTTGTAGATTTTTCGGGGTGGTTGCTTGTAAGGCCTGTAACCAGGTTTGATCGGCAACTGATGCTCAACAATAGAACGGTCTAGACCGGGCATCTCCGAATATTCCCAAGCAAAGCAGTCCTTGTATTCTTTTAACAATGTCACCAACTTTTCTTTGAAAACCGAACTCAAGTTAGCACTGATAAATGTCGGCCTTGGCTTGTCACCATCTCCAATGTCTACTTCTTCTAATTTATCAGCCGACACAAATCCATATCCTAGCTTCCCGTCAGTTCCATCGATTGGATTATCCATTAAAAATTGCTAAAAGAGCCGACTGCTTTGATCGGCTGTTGATCACTGCTGACTGGCTCAACAGGACCTTCTCCCCAGTCCTTACCTGAGAAGCAATCTATGCCTTGATATTCCCAGAAGGCCGGTTCCACATTAGCCACGCTAATTGAATCATCTGCTGGGACAATTTCCACTTCATCATCTATCCACTGAATAAGCTGTTGATGCATAGTAGATGGAATACAGCAATTCGCATGAATCCAATCCCTTCCAAGTAGCAAGCTGTATGCCCCTTTGCCTTCAATAACAAAGAAGGTTGTAAGCAGAATCTTGGACCCAATCATCAGATCTACATGTACACATCCTTTGGTGTCCGAAGGATTTCCAGCAAAATCATTCAACACTATGCTTGTTGGCGTTAAATCTCCAGGGCTCATGCCAAGTTTCCTGAATGTATTGTATGGCATCACATTAACAGCAGCTCCACCATCAACAAACATCTTCGTTAGTGGCTTCCCGTTGACATATCCTCTTAAGTACAGTGGCTTCATGTGCCGATTCTGGACTGGCTTCTCAAAAATAGCTTGTTTATTCAATACCAATTGTGCCATTAACCCATATTGTTCGGCTTCATCCACTTCTGACAATATCTCTTCCTGTACAATTTGATTAGCTGGAGCCATGAATTCATTCGGCAAGAAACATACCATGCATGTAGGAGCCGAATGACCCGATTCGTCAGGCCTGTCTTTTGGACGCCATATTGATTTCATCCTGGTTCCTGCTTGCTTTAATTCTTGATTCCTCAGGCGTTGGACTCTTCTCTTCTGGCTCCTTCTTAAACCAGGTGAACACCACTGTCCTTTCTGCCAAACATACTCACGATCTTCTTCCTCATGATCAACCCATCTATAATCAGCATGTCTTTTCATTGGTTGATCATCATTCTTATATATTTTTAGACGCCGATCATCACTAGGATGTACCCTTCCAATTCTTTCGTGGACGGATCGGCGAATGGCAACATTTTGCCTATGTTCGACATACCCATTATTGCACTCAGGACAGTTATTCCACGTAGGCAGCTTTAAACCCTCGTTCCAACAGTGTCTGAAGAAAACACAATCCCAATGTGCACGTTCTTGTTCTCAGACATATTCTTCTTGTTCTTCCTCAAACCTTTCTTCTTCACGCCTTCTTTTCTCCTCCTCGTATTCACGTCTCTGGTAGTGCTCTTTTTCTTGCTGACGCTGCCACTTATTGAGGAGAATACGCGATGTGACTCTGGGTTTAGAAGAATTCCCAATTTCAAATTGGCTATTCGGGAAGCGAGGTCTCTCCTCGCGAATCTGTTCGATCGTGATTTGCCGATTAGGATCTACTGAGCCACTCTGCTTCGCTTTCTTTGACGTCAGGACTCTCATTTTTCCCTTTTCTCCAGATTCGGCAGTACTCACCATATTGATTGAGAACCCAACCATGTTCTGAGGAAACGGGTTACTGTCCAACTTCATCTTATTGTCGAATTTCAAATGCCGTTCTTGGATAGCTTTCTGAATCCTCACTCTAAAAACCCTGCATTCATTGATGGAATGAGAATTTCTATCATGGAATCCACAGTACCTCTTATCTTTCACTCCATCAGGCCGAAGCATAGAATGCCCCTCTGGTAGCTTGATTCGGCCTTCCTTTACAAGATAATCAAATAATTTATCTGCCTTAGTTACATCAAAATCATAGGTACCCTTATTCTGTTTAATCCACCTCTGATTCACCATGACTGGTTCTTTACTCCACACTATCTCTGCTGCGGCTATCTCCTCGCTATCTTCATACTCATCTTCTTGATCTGCTCTTTCAAGGAATTGGTTATAGATGTCAGCTACATCATTATTTTTAGCAAATCTGGCATCTTTCTTGAAACCATATGCCTGGTTACTCATCAAGGCCAATCTGTGTGACAACTGGCCCAGATCATCAAACTCCATCCCGAATAGCTTCTCCCGAATGGCAGGCAGCATGCCAGCTACAGCCATACCAGCCAGCTGGTCATCAGGTATGTTCAGAGAAAAGCACATGCTCTTTGTTTCCCTAAATCTCCTGAGGAACTCCGTAGGTGTTTCATTATTCCTCTGCCTTAAGCTGGTCAAATCAACCAACTTTTTCTCGGTACTGCCAATGTAGTAATGAGCATGGAATTTCTGCTCCAGGTCTTTCCAAGTACAAATCGACTGAGCAGGCAAAGAAGCAAACCATGTAAAAGCTGGACCCGTCAGTGACAAAGGAAAGTATCTGATTCTGAAAGCCTCATCTGCCGAAGCTTCTCCAAGCTGCATCAGATATCGAGCTATATGCTCCACAGTGCTAGTATCATCTTGTCCTGAGAATTTAGTAAACTCTGTAGGCACCTTGACTCTATTCGGCAATGATACCCTTTGGTACCATTCTGGGAAAGGAGACGAGTACATGTACCCCTGATTTTTAGGCTTCAGACCGAATTGATTTTGCAATACATCGGTCATTTTTTGCACCATGAGGTCAATACTGGTATCTTGATTCCCTGGTCTTCCAGCAAGCATGCCTGCAGTACCAACATACCCAGGATTCGGGAGAGCGTCGATAGCATTGTAATCCATAAACTCTGAATATCCGTTTCCATACATGTCCCTTTGCAGCCTGTTGTTCAGAGGGGATATCTTATAAGCAGAAGCAGGCGGATTCCCTGTGGTGCCGAATGCCATATCACCGTATGTGCGAGTTTTCGGCAGTGCAGGCTGAGGATCTTGCCGAATCGGTTGACCATTTGTATCTTTAGTACCAGAACCTCCAGTTTCATCAGCATTCCCTTTACCATGTGGCCTCTGAGCTTGTGCTTGAACATTGAAGTATGTCGGGCCGCCCAATTGCCCATGTATCTGCTCGAAAGGCTTATCCACGTGCTGACCAAAGATGTTGTCCAGTATGAGCCGAAAACTGTTCAGGAATGCAGCATTATGATTGGTCATTGTTTCTCCCAAAGCCTTGTACAACAAGCTAGAAAGCTTCTCCCTTTCTTCATCTTCAGTAAGATCAGATTGTCCTGGCAAAAGAACTCTTGGCAGATCTGACTTGAGAAACGGCGCACCACTCCTGTTCTTAGCAAAAGACAGCAAGCACTTCTTGATGAACTGATCTGCAGCAATCTTCACCATCTGTTGATGTTCATCAGATAATTCTTCGAAAGTGACATCCAGAATGTCTTTTAATTCAGGCATCTTCGAAACTTGTCGTGTCCCACCGGGCGTGCCAAAAAGTGTGTTGACGTAAAATCCGCACCTCACGCCAAGCACACAGCAAGCCGAATTAGCTAGCTTCACACGTGGCCCGGGCTTTTGAATCCGGAAGCGTGCCAGTCAGTTTGCCTGAAAACTAACAAAGGGACAAAAACGTTTAGATCAAAACCTGGAACGTGCCGGGTGAGACCAGACAGTTCCATATTTGCGGCATTGAAGCCAATCTCGAGAGACATATAGCTACGGACAAGCTATCTGTCGTTACTCAGAATATCATTCGGCAATCGGTAGAAGCATGTAAGAATCACACTGCCGAATGCACAACATCAGCATGACGTAAGATCGGTCTTTTAAATAAACAAAGAGAGCAAAGTATATCCATGACCGATCAACGAGGACAGACGTGTTATGAGAATAAATAAAGGATGAGGCATGATCATAAATCCGCAGTAAACAAGAATGCATAGGCCGAAAGCAGCACCCGTCAAGCATGATAACGAAAAAGTTAATCCACCGCATGATACGACTTGTTCGAGACCACACCACCAATCAGATTAGATTAATCCACCGCATGATACAATCTAATCGTGAAAGGCTAAAAGCATTCATTATCCACTGCAAACCCACGAACACGTTCACTCGTGAGAGCACTGCCGAATGCGGCTGCTTAGCCGAATCGGGGTCCGCGGCGAAGGAACAAACTTAATCGATAAAGATAAATCTATCAGATTGAATCGAATTCTAATCCACCGGATGATTAGATCTAAGACAACCCAAAAACCTGCATCTACCGCATGATACCCGGTTCTGTCAAGATCTACACGATACCAACAAGTTCGAACCCGCGACACGTGGCAACCTAGATCGGTTTCGGACTCGGCTATGAGGGGATAAGTCATCGCATCGTGAAGTAGAGCCGATTCTAGCCGACCTAGATTGGGCAAAGGAGTGTTGCATGAATTAAGCACAGAGTAAAAAAACGAAGCAACACGGGGTAACTTAATGAATCTGTTAGATCTTGCCGGAATCCAACAGAGCCGATAACTTGGTCCATACTAGATCTTAGCCCACCGCATGGCTCATGACCTAACAGAGGAACCTTCTTGAGACCACAACTTAAATCCACCGGATGATACTAAGCATGGTAACAAGACTACTTGCATCAAAGCTTAAATCCACCGCATGATACTAAGCATGATACAAGGTTGCCGGTACTTACGGAGGTCGACGGATCGATGGCTCCTCTCGAAGGACTCGACGACTCGACTAAGGACTCGATAGGTGGCGCATGGCCGGTTTGTTGTGTTGATTGATTGATTCGATTGTTCTTACAGCTGCCATGGGTTTATATTTATACCCAGGTCTTGATACAACTCCTAGTCGGACACGACTACAATACTTGTTTCTAAAAATAAATGACGAATCTTCGTGCCCATATTGCGTTCCTTGTTCGAACCGGCCTTTTCCTTATGTTTTTCCACGTCATCACGTCTTCCCGAATGCTACCGCTTTTACCTGCGGAACTATGCATCTGCCGAATGACGACGCGTTCCCGACCGCAGAGCGTTATTGCCGAATACTTCAGAGAAAGCCCCTTAGCCGAATGGTATCCTTCCATCAAATCCGGCCCACACGTCAGCCTCTTCCTGGTGCTAAATTTTGGTGTTAACAGAGTCCCCAAGGTGGAGGCCCAAAGAAACTCAAGTTCGAGTCGGCCTCGGAGTCCAGGAGCAGCCCACACTAAATTCATCGCCCAGGTCGCATACGGGCTCGGTTTTCGACGTTCTACATATTCCTGGAAAGATAAGGAGATAAGCTTTCCAATGGCACCATGCTACCTCAAAATTCATTCTGAGTCATCGGGAATTGTCGAAACAACTGGACGTCCAGAATCTGCCAAGGTGCTGCGCCGCCATCTTTTGGGCTGTTGGCCCGTGTATTATGTTGGGGTCCATTGTGGACGTGGTTAGGGGCTTATGCACGCCCCAACCCTCATATAATCAGTAGCCGCCGCCACATTAGGGTTTGGGTTTTGCTTAGATCAATTCTGTCAAGAACAGTGCTGTCGCTCGTCGGTTTGTGAGACCCAACTTCGTGAGTTTAATCCTACATCGGCAATTGTGTTGCAATCTTTCTCGTTCTTCCTTGTGTTCTTCGATTCGCAGGCAAGGATTAGCCTTCTGGGCGAGGTCAACCGTGCAATGCCGGTTGATAACCTTAGGAGACGTGGTGTTGCGATTGCGGGGTTCGGAACGTGTGGTTCGGAAGCCGTATCGATTTGAGTCACGACTCCACCAAATCGAGAGTTATCAGAACCTTTCGGAAGATCGGGGAACCCTAGTTCCCATCAAGTGATATCAGAGGACATATGTCCATGCGGGGTGCATGGGGTGGAGAATGAGACCAACAAGGTTTTCCAAGTCAAGAAGAAGGCCCAAGGCTAATCCGATTCGAGTCCCCAAGGTGGAGGCCCAAGGAAACTCAAGTTCTAGTCGGCCTCGGAGTCCAGGAGCAGCCCACACTAAATTCATCGCCTAGGTCGCATACGGGCTCGGTTTTCGACGTTCTACATATTCTTGGAAAGCTAAGGAGATAAGCTTTCCAATGGTACCAGTGCCACCTCAAAATTCATTCTGAGTCATCGGGAATTGTCGAAACAAGTGGACGTCCAGAATCTGCCAGGGTGCTGCGCCGCCATCTTTTGGGCTGTTGGCCCGTGTATTATGTTGGGGTCCATTGTGGACGTGGTTAGGGGCTTATGCACGCCCCAACCCTCATATAATCAGTAGCCACCGCCACATTAGGGTTTGGGTTTTGCTTAGATCAATTCTGTCAAGAACAGTGCCGCCGCTCGTCGGTTTGTGAGACCCCAACTTCGTGAGTTTAATCCTACATCGGCAATTGTGTTGCAATCTTTCTCGTTCTTCCTTGTGTTCTTCGATTCTCAGGCAAGGATTAGCCTTCTGGGCAAGGTTAACCGTGCAACGCCGGTTGATAACCTTGGGAGACGTGGTGCTGCGATTGCGGGGTTCGGAACGTGTGGTTCGGAAGCCGGATCGATTTGAGTCACGACTCCACCAAATCGAGAGTTATCAGAACCTTTCGGAAGATCGGGGAACCCTAGTTCCCATCAAGTGATATCAGAGGACATATGTCCATGAGGGTTGCATGGGGTGGAGAAGGAGACAAACAAGGTTTTCCAAGTCAACAAGAAGGCCCAAGGCTAATCCGATTCGAGTCCCCAAGGTGGAGGCCCAAGGAAACTCAAGTTCGAGTCGGCCTCGGAGTCCAGGAGCAGCCCACACTAAATTCGTCGCCCAGGTCGCATACTGGCTTGGTTTTCGACGTTCTACATATTCCTGGAAAGCTAAGGAGATAAGCTTTCCAATGGCACCGGTGCTACCTCAAAATTCATTCTGAGTCATCGGGAATTGTCAAAACAAGTGGACGTCCAGAATCTGCCAGGGTGCTGCGCCGCCATCTTTTGGGCTGTTGGCCCGTGTATTATGTTGGGGTCCATTGTGGACGTGGTTAGGGGCTTATGCATGCCCCAACCCTCATATAATCAGTAGCCGCCGCCACATTAGGGTTTGGGTTTTGCTTAGATCAATTTTGTCAAGAACAGTGCCGCCGCTCGTCGGTTTGTGAGACCCCAACTTCGTGAGTTTAATCCTACATCGGCAATTGTGTTGCAATTTTTCTCGTTCTTCCTTGTGTTCTTCGATTCGCAGGCAAGGATTAGCCTTCTGGGCGAGGTCAACTGTGCAACGCCGGTTGATAACCTTAGGAGACGTGGTGCTGCGATTGCGGGGTTCAGAACGTGTGGTTCGGAAGCCGAATCGATTTGAGTCACGACTCCACCAAATCGAGAGCTATCAGAACCTTTCGGAAGATCAGGGAACCCTAGTTCCCATCAAGTGATATCAGAGGACATATGTCCATGCGGGGTGCATGGGGTGGAGAAGGAGACCAACAAGGCTTTCCAAGTCAAGAAGAAGGCCCAAGGCTAATCCGATTCGAGTCCCCAAGGTGGAGGCCCAAGGAAACTCAAGTTCGAGTCGGCCTCGGAGTCCAGGAGCAGCCACACTAAATTCGTCGCCCAGGTCGCATACGGGCTCGGTTTTCGACGTTCTACATATTCTTGGAAAGCTAAATAGATAAGCTTTCCAATGGCATTGGTGCCACCTCAAAATTCATTCTGAGTCATCGGGAATTGTCGAAACAAGTGGACGTCCAGAATCTGCCAGGGTGCTGCGCCGCCATCTTTTGGGCTGTTGGCCCGTGTATTATGTTGGGGTCCATTGTGGACGTGGTTAGGGGCTTATGCACGCCCCAACCCTCATATAATCAGTAGCCGCCGCCACATTAGGGTTTGGGTTTTGCTTAGATCAATTCTGTCAAGAACAATGCCGCTGATCGTCGGTTTGTGAGACCCCAACTTCGTGAGTTTAATCCTACATCGGCAATTGTGTTGCAATCTTTCTCGTTCTTTCTTGTGTTCTTCGATTCGCAGGCAAGGATTAGCCTTCTGGGTGAGGTCAACCGTGCAACGCCGGTTGATAACCTTAGGAGACGTGGTGCTGCGATTGCGGGGTTCGGAACGTGTGGTTCGGAAGCCGGATCGATTTGAGTCACGACTCCACCAAATCGAGAGTTATCAGAACCTTTCGGAAGATCAGGGAACCCTAGTTCCCATCAAGTGATATCAGAGGACATATGTCCATGCGGGGTGCATGGGGTGGAGAAGGAGACCAACAAGGTTTTCCAAGTCAAGAAGAAGGCCCAAGGCTAATCCGATTCGAGTCCCCAAGGTGGAGGCCCAAGGAAACTCAAGTTCGAGTCGGCCTCGGAGTCCAGGAGCAGCCCACACTAAATTCATCGCCTAGGTCGCATACGGGCTCGGTTTTCGACGTTCTACATATTCTTGGAAAGCTAAGGAGATAAGCTTTCCAATGGTACCAGTGCCACCTCAAAATTCATTCTGAGTCATCGGGAATTGTCGAAACAAGTGGACGTCCAGAATCTGCCAGGGTGCTGCGCCGCCATCTTTTGGGCTGTTGGCCCGTGTATTATGTTGGGGTCCATTGTGGACGTGGTTAGGGGCTTATGCACGCCCCAACCCTCATATAATCAGTAGCCACCGCCACATTAGGGTTTGGGTTTTGCTTAGATCAATTCTGTCAAGAACAGTGCCGCCGCTCGTCGGTTTGTGAGACCCCAACTTCGTGAGTTTAATCCTACATCGGCAATTGTGTTGCAATCTTTCTCGTTCTTCCTTGTGTTCTTCGATTCTCAGGCAAGGATTAGCCTTCTGGGCAAGGTTAACCGTGCAACGCCGGTTGATAACCTTGGGAGACGTGGTGCTGCGATTGCGGGGTTCGGAACGTGTGGTTCGGAAGCCGGATCGATTTGAGTCACGACTCCACCAAATCGAGAGTTATCAGAACCTTTCGGAAGATCGGGGAACCCTAGTTCCCATCAAGTGATATCAGAGGACATATGTCCATGAGGGTTGCATGGGGTGGAGAAGGAGACAAACAAGGTTTTCCAAGTCAACAAGAAGGCCCAAGGCTAATCCGATTCGAGTCCCCAAGGTGGAGGCCCAAGGAAACTCAAGTTCGAGGCGGCCTCGGAGTCCAGGATCAGCCCACACTAAATTCATCGCCCAGGTCGCATACGGGCTCGGTTTTCGACGTTCTACATATTCTTGGAAAGCTAAGGAGATAAGCTTTCCAATGGCACCGGTGCCACCTCAAAATTCATTCTGAGTCATCGGGAATTGTCGAAACAATTGGACGTCCAGAATCTGCCAGGGTGCTGCGCCGCCATATTTTGGGCTGTTGGCCCGTGTATTATGTTGGGGTCCATTGTGGACGTGGTTAGGGGCTTATGCACGCCCCAACCCTCATATAATCAGTAGCCGCCTCCACATTAGGGTTTGGGTTTTGCTTAGATCAATTCTGTCAAGAACAGTGCCGCCGCTCGTCGGTTTGTGAGACCCCAACTTCGTGAGTTTAATCCTACATCGGCAATTGTGTTGCAATCTTTCTCGTTCTTCCTTGTGTTCTTCGATTCGCAGGCAAGGATTAGCCTTCTGGGCGAGGTCAACCGTGCAATGCCGGTTCATAACCTTAGGAGACGTGGTGCTGCGATTGCGGGGTTCGGAACGTGTGGTTCGGAAGCCGGATCGATTTGAGTCACGACTCGACCAAATCGAGAGTTATCAGAACCTTTCGGAAGATCGGGGAACCCTAGTTCCCATCAAGTGATATCAGAGGACATATGTCCATGAGGGGTGCATGGGGTGGAGAAGGAGACCAACAAGGTTTTCCAAGTCAAGAAGAAGGCCCATGGGTAATCCGATTCGAGTCCCCAAGGTGGAGGCCCAAGGAAACTCAAGTTCGAGTCGGCCTTGGAGTCCAGGAGCAGCCCACACTAAATTCATCGCCCAGGTCGCATACGGGCTCGGTTTTCGATGTTCTACATATTCTTGGAAAGCTAAGGAGATAAGCTTTCCAAACGCACTGGTGCCACCTCAAAATTCATTCTGAGTCATCGGGAATTGTCAAAACAAGTGGACGTCCAGAATCTGCCAGGGTGCTGCGCCGCCATCTTTTGGGCTGTTGGCCCGTGTATTATGTTGGGGTCCATTGTGGACGTGGTTAGGGGCTTATGCACGCCCCAACCCTCATATAATCAGTAGCTGCCTCCACATTAGGTTTTGGGTTTTTCTTAGATCAATTTTGTCAAGAACAGTGCCGCCGCTCGTCGGTTTGTGAGACCCCAACTTCGTGAGTTTAATCCTACATCGGCAATTGTGTTGCAATCTTTCTCGTTCTTCCTTGTGTTCTTTGATTCGCAGGCAAGGATTAGCCTTCTGGGCGAGGTCAGCCGTGCAACGCCGGTTGATAACCTTAGGAGACGTGGTGTTGCGATTGCGGGGTTCGGAACGTGTGGTTCGGAAGCCGGATCGATTTGAGTCACGACTCCACCAAATCGAGAGTTATCAGAACCTTTCGGAAGATCGGGGAACCCTAGTTCCCATCAAGTGATATCAGAGGACATATGTCCATGAGGGGTGCATGTGGTGGAGAAGGAGACCAACAAGGTTTTCCAAGTCAAGAAGAAGGCTCAAGGCTAATCCGATTCGAGTCCCCAAGGTGGAGGCCCAAGGAAACTCAAGTTCGAGTCGGCCGCGGAGTCCAGGAGCAGCCCACACTAAATTCGTCACCCAAGTCGCACACGGGCTTGATTTTCGACAGTCTACATATTCTTGGAAAGCTAAGGAGATAAGCTTTCCAATGGCACCAGTGCCACCTCAAAATGCATTCTGTGTCATCGGGAATTGTCGAAACAAGTGGACGTCCAGAATCTGCCAGGGTGCTGCGCCGCCATCTTTTGGGCTATTGGCCCGTGTATCATGTTGGGGTCCATTGTGGACGTGGTTAGGGGCTTATGCACGCCTCAACCCTCATATAATCAGTAGCTGCCGTCACATTAGGGTTTGGGTTTTGCTTAGATCAATTCTGTCAAGAACAGTGCCGCCGCTCGTCGGTTTGTGAGACCCCAACTTCGTGAGTTTAATCATACATCGGCAATTGTGTTGCAATCTTTCTCGTTCTTCCTTGTGTTCTTCGATTCGCAGGCAAGGATTAGCCTTCTGGGCGAGGTCAACCGTGCAACGCCGGTTGATAACCTGAGGTGACGTGGTGCTGCGATTGCGGGGTTCGGAACGTGTGGTTCGCAAGCCTGATCGATTTGAGTCACGACTCCACCAAATCGAGAGTTATCAGGACCTTTCGGAAGATCGAGAAACCCTAGTTCCCATCAAGTGGTATTCAGAGACAGGTTTACCGTCAGGTTCGTCCTTTCGCCTTTGTCCTATAGTCCAGAAAATAGCCCTACAAAAATATTTGTCATCATATTCCGCTGTCCTAGTACCCCTTTTAGCCTTTGCAATTTCGTTTCAGTTTCGCTTTGTTGAGTTTGTGTCCGTGGTCAAGTCTCGTTGCTGGTTTTTGTAGCGTTCATGTCGTAGTTCAATCGCCCGTTGCTGTGATTCGTTTGTTTCTGCCGCTATCCCATCCACGTTTAGCCATACAACAATTCGAGCCACCACATTACTCGATTTGCCTCGCTAGCCGCCTTGTGTGAACTCTCGCCGTGCAAGCCCTAGATAGGTTGCAAGCCGCTTTGATCGCTTTTGCATTGCATGCTTGATCCTTATTTCATCTGGCGAATACCTATTGCTTGCTGCCGCAGACACTAGGAGGAAGTTTACCCTAGCCGCTGCTGTTTTTCGTGCCTTTGAAAAACATAATTTGAGATACCTTCCATAAAACAGGCATAACTTTTCACTCGGTGCTCTGTTTTGGCTCAATTTTTTACAGCAGATTCGTGACTCCATTCGGAGGTGACCCAAACTAGCCTTTGGCTTGTTTGGTTGAGTCAAAAATTTCAAAAAGAATCAGGAATATAAATAAAAAAATTGATCAAGTTGTTTCAGGGTTTTTAGAGATTGTTCCTGAAATTCCCTAGGCCGCATCTCACCTCAAAAATGGATGCAAATTTTTATGGTTGGAGCTTTTGATATCCTTATTCAAAGAAAAATATAAAAACAATAGTTGAGAAAAATAAAACATCTTAATTCCTACTAGTCCTACAGAGAAATTGCTAAAAAGATTAAAAAGCAATTGCATAGAGTGTTGTTTTGCTTGTTCTGTGAGCTTTATTCATCGTTTCTTGTTCCAACTTGTTGTGCTACGCCTAGGACACGTCTGAGCCAGCAATTGTGACTTGTGCTTTGGATACTTATTGAACTTTGCTATTCTGCATTCGTTATTTGCTACTCCTTGCTACATATTTGGCCTTCCGAGCTCCACAAACTATACTTCAGGTCAGTGCAGCGAAAGACCCTTGCAATCTTGGTACTACTTTCTCATAGGTATCATGAACCAGCCATCAGTTGTACCATCCACTATTTTGTTTTTGTAAGAACATTTGTAAGAACTTGGTGAAGCATGTGAGAGTGTTTCCACTGACACATATATAGTAGTTGATAGGGATAACCTTTTGTGTTTTCTCTTGTCTACATACTAAAAATGGCAGGGAGCGATGAGATTGTTCAAGAAGTACTAAGTTCTCAAATGGAGAAAGTGGAGCAAAATCAATTCAACAATTTCTTCTAGATTTTCTTTGTTGTGATGGAGAGACGTTGTCGAGTCATCATTGATGGTGAAAGTTGCAACAACCTTGCAAGCTTAGAGCTGGTTGAGAAGCTTGGTTTGACCACAAAGCCACATCCACATCCATACTACATGCAATGGGTAAACTCTTATGATAAGATAAAAGTAACTGAAATTGCACATATTGAATTTAGCATTGGTTCTTATAAGGATAGTGCTGATTTTGACATAGTACCTATGCAAGCATGTCATTTGTTGCTAGGCACGCCTTGGATTAATAGAAATAATGCAGTGCACAAAAAGGTTGTTAATAAATATTCCTTCAAGTACAGTGGTAGAAAAATTACAATTGTACCTTTGACTACTGCTGAAATTTTAGAAGCCGATCTCCAAAGGGCGGAGAGAAGAAAAAATGAACCTTTTAGAAAAGAATGGGTTGTTTTCAATGACACAACAAATTCATCTAAATCTGAATTTTTACAAAATGATGATATTGTTTTGCCTATTATTGGAACTGATACTTTGCAGCATGTACATAATGAAGATGATCATACAAATGAACATGAACATGTAAAATTTTCACGTAAATGCTCTCTTGATGTGCTGAATTTGCCCTCCAATGATACAAATAATGTTATACTAGAACCTTCTCTTGTATTACCTTTGTCACAAATAGAGAAAGAGCATGATACTTTTGATTTGAAGAAATATAAATGTGCTGAAAATAATATTATTATGTCGATTACTTGTGCACGTGACGAACTGAAATTATTATCTTCCTTATATACTTTGGGTTACGTTGAGTTTGATACTTTATGTGCTCTTAGTAGTTTGGAGGAGAAATTTAGATGTGCTGAGTTGCCATGGTTGTCTACTTATACATATCATTTTATTGGTAAATATAATTGTAAAGGAGAGTATATGGTGCATCGAGTCTATATTAATGCAAATCTGAAATCTCCTTTTGATGTACAAGATTGTGATCAACTAGATTGTCCATCTAGTTTTACTATAACAAATCGGGTTCACTTTCAAGAAGGTGAGCATTATTGGCTGCTACCTATGTATGCTAGTGCTGATTTTTCATGTATTGAAGATATACTAGCGGTTATGCAACCATCTATGCCTGCATTGTGTTTGGTTAGTGCTAATCTTTTGCAGGATAATATTGAAAAAGATCGTGTGCGTTTCGATCAAGGAGCCTACGTATTTGCCGACAACTCTATAGGAGAAGATGCTTTGAGAGATTACAAATATGGTCATGTCACTCCCCACAATATTCTTAGTTCCCATATTTTCCACAACCTCGTGTTTCTTCGTGTTGTGCAGGGCCATCTTGGAGCACAAACGACGCCGAGGACGGCTTTTCGTCAAGAAGGGGAGGATGATGAGGACATGACACCCATACATATGTCTATGAGGGGTGCATGGGGTGGAGAAGGAGACCAACAAGGTTTTCCAAGTCAAGAAGAAGGCCCAAGGCTAATCCGATTCGAGTCCCCAAGGTGGAGGCCCAAGGAAACTCAAGTTCGAGTTGGCCTCGGAGTCCAGGAGCAGCCCACACTAAATTCGTTGCCCAGGTCGCATACGGGCTCGGTTTTCAACGTTCTACATATTCTTGGAAAGCTAAGGAGATAAGCTTTCCAATGGCACCGGTCCCACCTCAAAATTCGTTCTGAGTGTTGCTGCTCGTCGGTTTGTGAGACCCCAACTTCGTGAGTTTAATCATACATCGGCAATTGTGTTGCAATCTTTCTCGTTCTTGCTTGTGTTCTTCGATTCGCAGGCAAGGATTAGCCTTCTGGGCGAGGTCAACCGTGCAACGCCGGTTGATAACCTAAGGAGACGTGGTGCTACGATTGCGGGGTTCGGAACGTGTGGTTCGGAAGCCGGATCGATTTGAGTCACGACTCCACCAAATCGAGAGTTATCAGAACCTTTCGGAAGATCGGGAAACCCTAGTTCCCATCAGACACTTGGAACACATCGTGCACACTGGCCAATCTCTCGGGTAATCCCAACTGATATGCCACTTCGCCTTTCCTTTCAAGTATCTGGAAAGGTCCAATGTAACGAGGTGACAGTTTTCCTTTGACATTTAACCTCTTTACGCCCCTCATCGGTGACACCTTCAGGTATACAAAATCTCCAACTGCAAAACTGAGATCCCTCCGTCTGACATCAGCATAACTATTCTGCCTGGACTGTGCCACCTTCAAGTTCTGCCTGATCACTTGCACTTGGTGTTCTGCATCTCTGAGTATCTCAGGCCCAAAGACTTGACTATCTCCAGTTTGATTCCAGAACAGTGTCATTCTGCACTTCGTGCCATACAAAGCCTCAAATGGTGTCATCTGTAGACTCTTCTGATGGTTGTTCTTGTACGAGAACTCCGCATAGGGTAAACTCTTGTCCCAGCTAACACCATACTGCAGTGCACATGCCCTCAACATGTCCTCCAGAATCTGATTAGTCCGCTCTGTCTGTCCATCTGTCTAGGGGTGGTAAGCCGAACTAAACTGCAACTTAGTGTCCATAGACTCATGCAGCTTCTGCCAGAAGTGCGAAGTGAACTGAGTACAACGGTCACACACTATCCACTTTGGCACTCCATGCAAGCACATAGTCCTCTCCATGTACAACTCTGCCAGTCTGGCTCCGGTGTAAGTGGTCTTCACTGGAAGAAAGTGTGCCACTTTGGTCAAGCGGTCCACAATCACCCAAATGGAGTCCAAACCTCGCTGTGTGCAGGGTAGACCCGTTAAGAAGTCCACACCAACTTCTTCCCATTTCCATTCCGGTATCTTCAAGGGCTAGAGTAATCCGGCTGGCCTCTGATGTTCAGCCTTAACTCTTTGACAAGTGTCACATAGTGCCACATGTGTTGCCACATCACGCTTCAATCCGTATCACCAGAATCTTTCCTTGATGTCTTGGTACATCTTGGTGCTTCCTGGGTGGATTGAGTATGCCAAATCATGCGCTTCTCTTAGGATCTTGTCCTTGATCTACGCTATATCGGGCACACATATCCTCTTCCCATGCCACAAGGTTCCTTGTTCATCCACTCGAAAACCAGGGGCCTTGCCTAGGGCAACACTCTCCACAATTTCCTTGATCTTTTCATCACCAAGCTGACCCTTCCGGATCTCCTGTTCAAGAGTCGGCTCTACCGTCATCTCTGTGATGCTAGTCACGAACCCCAAACTCATCTTCTCAAATTCCCGGCTGAGTTCTTCAGGCAGACAATGGCCGGTGGCCTTGTTCACATAGCTTCTCCTACTTAGAGCATCTGCCACCAAGTTAGCCTTGCCAGGGTGGTAATGGTCAACTCCAACCATCGGCATTGCCTCATATTCAGCTCTGACTGAGTGAAGACATACTTCAGGCTCTAATGATCGGTGTAGATGTCACACTTGTGCCCAATAAAGTAATGCCACCAAATCTTCAGAGCATGCACCACAGCTGCCAACTCCAGATCATGTGTCGGATAGTTCTGCTCATGCTTTCGCAACTGTCTTGATGCATATGCCATGACTCTCCCTTCCTGCATGAGTACACACCCCAGTCCTAGACGGGATGCATCGCAAAAGATGGAGAAGCTCTTGGCTATGTCGGGCAATATCAGCACAAGTGTTGTTGTCAGCCTCTTCTTCAATTCTTCGAAGCAGGTTTGGCACTCCTCTGTCCAAATGAACTTGGAATTTTTCTCCAATAACGTCGTTATGGGTTTAGCAATCTTGTCAAGGTAGTCCATGAATACATTATTTATCAAGTACATGAAGTATGCAGGAGCATTGGTCAGTCAAAAGGAAATAACCGTGAACTCGTACAACCCGTATCGAGTAGTGAAAGCCGTCTTGGGTATGTCCGATGACCAGATCCTCATCTGATGATAACCCGATCGAAGGTCTATCTTGGAGAACACAAAAGCTCCCTTCAGCTGATCAAATAAATCATCAATCCTTGGCAGCGGGTACTTGTTCTTGACGGTCACTTCATTGAGGCTCGATAGTCCACACACATCCTCTGTGTCCCATCCTTCTTGTCCACGAACAGCACTGGTGCTCCCCATGGTGAAGCACTAGGGTGAATGTACCCTTTGGCTAGCAAAGAGTTTAATTCTTCCTTGAGTTTTTCCAGCTCCTTTACTCCCATTCTATATGGCCTTTTTGCTATAGGTGCAGTGCCAGGTTTAAGTTCAATAACGAATTCAACTTCGCGTTCCGGGGGCATACCTAGCAACTCATCTGGAAATACGTCCGGGAACTCGCTCACCACCCTGATGTCTTCAGGAACTTCACCCTCATCTTGATTGACTTGGCTCTTTTCTGAGGACGTAATTGCCTGGAACTCCACCTTTTCTCCACCCTTGGCTATTAGCTGTACTGCTCTCCTGGCACATTGGATCACAGCACCATACTTGGCTAGCCAACTCATTCCGAGGATCAGATCAAACCCAACAGAATTCAGGACTATGGGGTACACCTCAAAATCTACCCCCCTTATTGAAATGATGACCTTGGAGCAACGTAGATTAGCCCGTTGTTCTCCTCCAGGTGAGCTAACTAGCATGGGGTTTCCCATAGGTTGTAGAGTCAACATATTCTTTTGTACAAATGCAGCAGAGATGAAAGCATGCGAAGCTCCAGAATCGAATAAAACAGTTGCGGGGGTAAAATTGACAAGGAACATACCCACAACCACGTCAGTAGCCTTCTCTGCGGTCTCTATGCCCATATGGTTGACCTTGCCTCTAGCGGGGTTCTGCGGTCCTCGGCCTACCTGCTGCTGGTTGTTGTTCTGGCCGGGGGCGTTCTGAGTCTTGTGGGGGCAGTAGTGAGCATAATGCCCAGTCTCCTCACAGTGGAAGCACGCCCTCAGATCTGCTGGTGCTTTGTTGGCGGGGTTGGGGTGCTGGACAGGACCTTGTTGCGTCTGGTGGCGCTGAGCTCGGACATTCTGCAGCTGGTTCTGAGGACGCTGCTGCTGTGGCACCTGAGGGTACTGGGGACGCTGCTGATACTGGCCACGGTTGAATGGGCCAGGCTGACTCTGTAAGCGCTGCTGGCTCCCCATCTGCTGACTTCCCTGAGGACGAACGAACCAGGGCCACTGCTGCTCCCGATCTGCTGGCCCTGGAACTTCCTCTTCCTCTCCTCCATCTCACGACGCTTGTGTTCCAGCATCAAAGCACTGTCCACCAGTTCCTGGAAGTTGGGGAACCTGGTGCACATCAGCTGGTACTGCAGTGCATCCTATAAGCCATCACGGAACCTGGACTGCTTCTTCTAGTCGGTGTCCACGTCCTCCGGAGCATAGCGGGCCAACTCGATGAACTTGTTACGATAAGCGGTGACACTCATCCCTTCATGCTTCAGTGCCAGGAACTCCTTCTTCTTCAGGGTCATCAGCGCTTCTGGCATGTGGTGGGAGCAGAAGCTGCTGTGGAACTCTTGCAAGGTGATCTGAGTACGGTCGATGTGAGCGTATGGGTACGAGTCCCACCAGTCCAATGCCGGTCCCTGGAGCTGTCCTCCGGCATACAACACCTTCTCCCGGTCATTGCACTGTGCGATGTCGAGCTGTCTCTCCACCGCCTTGAGCCAATCATCAGCCTGCAGGGGATCGGTGGCCTTGCTGAAGGTAGGAGGACGTCCCTTCAGGAATTCACCCCTCTTGTCACGGGGCGGTGTCACACCCGGATTTTCACAAAACCCGAATGCGGCCATATGTGTGCCCAGGAAGTCCACAGAACACATACAGTGAACAAATATGATAAACAGAGTACAAATGCTCGAAATAAAAATAGTTTACATCAGAGTATAACAATAATATTTATTACAGCGGAAGTCTAAAACTCTCAACTAAAGCGGAGCCGCAGTCCACAGGGACTCTGACTGGGAGAGCGCAACTCAGAAGTACTGCAGGTCCTTAGGGAACTCCGCAGCAGTCTCCTGATCAGCCCAATCTGTTTACCCATCCGGGATTTTGTTGAATATTGACAAGTGTAAGTAAACGAATACTTAGCAAGTATAGCACGGGTATGAAGGCTCAAAAATAGGCTAGACACGGCTTAACTGCATTAGCATTTTTAGTTGGTTCATTTTAACATTTAGCAATTACTACAAGTGAAAGAAACCCGGTTGTAACCCAATTAAATAAGTATAAGTGGAAATAATCATAAATGAACATCATCTTCTAATAAAAAAGGATCCAGGCCGCTCATGACCTTGAGCAAGGCTATCATGATAGTTTTTACACTCTACAGAGGTTTCGCCCTTTACCCACCAGTCGTGTAAAAGTTCAAAGGAATTTTGCACCCAACCACGCACATCAACACTTCCGAGGTGTGACGGCATAGGGACGCTATGAGGTTTTTCAGAAGACACCCTAACAAGACAGTAGCCACTGCGGTAATACAAGGCGGTGAGACCATAGGCACCGAGATCGACGTATGCCTACGGAGTCACACCGTAGGGGGGTCGATGGCGTCCAGAGCGCGGGCATCACACCCATCCATGCGCAACGTGTGGAGTTCCCCATCGCAGGGACTCCCAACACGAGACTGTGCCTAACGAGACATAGCCAACGGATCACCCGCCCTCGGTGGAATCCGGAAACACCGCGTACCTTGCCTCCCACAACACCGTCGGCCCGTCGGTAACCACTGGCAAGCTAGAGACGTACAAGTTACTCGACCAAGACCAGAGCCATAATAGTTCTAGCGGTGGCAAAAGGCTCCTAGGTTGCCGCTTTAAGAACTGGACCTTACGGAGAGACACTAGAGCAAAGCACACAGCACATGCTCTAGATCCCTAAACCAAGTTGCTAAAAAGCATGTTTTATCATAAATGTTAAAGTGAACCATTAAGTCAAGATTAACAATTAATTAATAGTGACAGTAGCTGCGCATAGCAAAAGATTCTATCCATATGCATAAGCCCAAGGTTATCAATGTACAGGATATACAAAACTAGGTACAACCTTAATGGGACATCAATTTAGACACATGCATATGAAAGTATATGAATATAAAAAGTGTGTTTAGGTAGCAATGATTGTCCGTGCTATAACTTGCCTTCCTCGAAGTGCTGGTGCTGCTACTGCTGCGAGTCCAGCTCCGGAAAGTCCTCACCAAGCTCGAACTCCAAAGCTAACGGCTCACCGACTGGACACGAAGCACCATACAAGCATACACACATACCAATACATGCAAACAAATAATATTCTATTAGAACAGTACACCAAATAGTAGAAACAGTACATAAAAAGGTTTCAGAATTATTCTACGCTTCACAACGAACACATGAGCGCGAAAATCACACTAATCGGTGCTAAAAAAGAAAAGATATGGGTTTTATAAAAGATATGGTAATTTTTAAAAGTTTCCAGGGGCTTCAATGAAAGAGGAAGGGGGAAGCTCGATCGGGGCCCACGGCGCGGAGCGGGCCAGGACGGCCGGGGAAGGCGGCGGCAATCACGCACCGAGGAAGGGGGGTGTGCGGGCGAGGGGAAGGGGGAGGATCCGATGAGTTGGGGCCAGTCGGCAGCGAGGGAAAGAGGGAGGGGGCGCAAGCCCGGGCCGCTACTGGGCCGGAAGTGGAGGTGCGCAGGGGAAGAGGCTGGTGGGCCGAGGCGGTGCTGGATGGGCCTGCGGGAGAGGAGCTGGGCTGACCTGTGAGGAGAGTAGAGGGGGCTAAAGCGAACCGAGGGAGAAGTCCACGGAGCAAAAATGAACTCGACTGAAAGGAACTTTTCTAGGGCTCAAACAATTGCAAATTAAATTCGAATTTAAACAGAATTTAAATTCCAACTTAATTTGCCAACAACCAAAACACAGTGCAGCAGCATGAATGCAACAAAAATGTTTCTACATCTTATATTTGATTTTAATATTCATAAATAATTCATTTAACCTATATTAAATATGAACAATTAAAATAAAAGCCAATTAATTACGAAAAATGTTAAATGGGACATTTTTGGGTGTTACAAACCTACCCCCCTTAAGATGAATCTCGTCCTTGAGATTCAGAAGTAGATGCGAAGAGCTGTGGGTACTCGGTCTTGAGATCTTCTTCTCATTCCCAAGTGGCCTCATCTTCCGAGTGCCGGCTCCACTGTACCTTGCACATTTGGATGACCTTGTTTCTTGTCACCCTCTCAGACACCTCCAGAATCCTGACCGGATACTCCTCATAAGTGAGGTCCTCTTGCACATTCAACTCGTCTATCGGGATTTGCTATTCAGGCACCCGCAAACATTTCTTCAGCTGTGACACGTGGAACACATCGTGCACTCCGGCCAATCTCTCGGGTAGTCCCAACTGATATGCCACTTCACCTTTCCTTTCAAGTATCTGGAAAGGTCTGATGTATCGAGGCGCTAGCTTGCCCTTGACATTGAACCTCTTCACGCCCCTCATCGGTGACACTCTTTTGCCTGGACTGTGCTACTTTTAAGTTCTGCCTGATCACTTGTACTTGGCGTTCTGCATCCCTGAGTATTTCGGGACCGAAAACTTGACTTTCTCCAGTTTGATTCCAGAATAGTGGAGTCCTACACTTCCTGCAATACAAAGCCTCGAATGGTGCCATCTGCAGACTCTTCTGGTAGCTGTTGTTGTACAAGAATTCCGCATAGGGCAAACTTTTGTCCCAACTGACACCGTACTGCAGAGCACATGCTCTCAACATGTCTTCCAGAATCTGGTTGGTTCACTCTGTCTGCCCATCCGTATGTGGGTGATAAGCTGAGCTGAAATGCAGTTTAGTATCCATGGACTCATGCAGCTTCTGCCAAAAGTCTGACGTGAACTGAGTACCTCGGTCAGACACTATCCGTTTTGGCACTCCATGCAGGCACACAATCCTTTCCATATATAGCTCTGTAGTCTGGCTCCCGTGTAGGTGGTCTTTACTGGAAGAAAGTGTGCCACTTTGGTCAAGCGGTCCACAATCACCCAAATGGAGTCAAATCCTCGCTGGGTGCGGGGTAGACCCGTTATGAAGTCCATACCAACTTCTTCCCATTTCCATTCTGGTATCTTCAGGGGCTGGAGTAATCCGGCTGGCCTCTGATGTTCAGCCTTAACTCTCTGACAAGTGTCACACAGTGCCACATGCGTTGCCACATCACGCTTCAATCCGTACCACCAGAATCTTTCCTTGATATCTTGGTACATCTTGGTGCTCCCTGGGTGAATCGAGTATGCCGAATCATGCGCTTCTCTTAGGATCGTGTCCTTGATCTGTGCTATATCATGCACACATATCCTCTTCCCGTGCCACAGGGTTCATTGTTCATCAACTTGGAATCCAGGTGCCTTTCCTAGGGCAACATTCTCCACAATTTCCTTGATCTTTTCATCACCAAGTTGTCCTTTCCGGATCTCCTGTTCAAGAGTCGGTTCTATCATCATCTCTGTGATGCTAGTCACGAACCCCAGACTTATCTTCTCAAATTCTCGGCTGAGTTCTTCAGGCAAACAATGGCCGGTGATCTTGTTCACATAGCTTCTCCTACTCAGAGCATCTGCCACCAAGTTAGCCTTGCCAGGGTGGTAATGGATCTCCAGATCATAGTCCTTGATCAACTCCAACCATCGGTGTTGCCTCATATTCAGCTCTGACTGAGTGAAGACATACTTCAGGCTCTTGTGATCAGTGTAGATGTCACACTTGTGCCCAATCAGGTAATGCCTCCAAATCATCAAAGCATGCACCACAGCTGCCAACTTCAAATCATGTGTCGGATAGTTCTGCTCATGCTTCTGCAACTGTCTTGATGCATATGCCACTACTCTCCCTTCCTGCATAAGTACACACCCCAGTCCTAGATGGGATGCATCACAGTAGATAGAGAAGCTCTTGGCTATGTCGGGCAATACCAGTATAGGTGCTGTTGTTAGCCTCTTCTTCAACTCTTCAAAGCTGGTTTGGCACTCCTCTGTCCAGATGAACTTGGCATTCTTCTCCAATAACGCCGTCATGGGTTTAGCAATCTTGGAGAATCCTTCGATGAACCGTCGATAATATCCGGCCATCCCGAGGAAACTCCTGATCTCGCTGACATCCCGAGGCGGGTTTCAGCTCAACACATCATTAACCTTCTTCGGGTCAACTATCACTCCTCCGTTGGACAGCACGTGTCCCAAGAATGCCACTTCCTTCAACCAGAACTCACACTTGCTTAACTTGGCATATAGCTGATGTTCCCGGAGTCTCTGCATCACCAGCCTCAAATGATTTTCATGTTCCTCTTCATTCTTGGAGAAGACCAGTATGTCATAAATGAACACCACCACAAACTTGTTCAGGTAGTCCATGAAGACGTTATTCATCAGGTACATGAAGTATGCCGGAGCATTGGTCAGTCCAAAGGACATGACTGTGAACTCATATAGCCCATACCGAGTAGTGAAGGCCGTCTTGGGTATGTCGGATGGTCGGATCCTCATCTGGTGGTAGCCCGATCGAAGATCTATCTTGGAGAACACACAAGCTCCCTTCAACTGATCAAACAAATCATCAATCCTTGGCAAAGGGTACTTGTTCTTGACAGTCACTTCATTGAGGGCTCGATAGTCCACGCACATCCTCTGCGTACCATCCTTCTTGTCCACGAACAACACTGGTGC
Organism: Echinochloa phyllopogon; assembly: GCA_033239725.1. Classification (NCBI taxonomy): domain Eukaryota; kingdom Viridiplantae; phylum Streptophyta; class Magnoliopsida; order Poales; family Poaceae; genus Echinochloa; species Echinochloa phyllopogon. Next base: position 27,902,571 of record BTCW01000014.1, on the reverse strand, counting down.
TCCCCATGGTGAAGAACTAGGATGAATATACACTTTTTCTATCAAAGAGCTTAATTCTTCCTTAAGTTTCTCCAGTTCTCTCACTCCCATCCTATATGGCCTTTTATCTATAGGTGTAGTGCCAGGTTTTAGTTCAATAACGAATTCAACTTCGTGTTCCGGGGGCATACCTGGCAATTCATCTGGGAACACATCCGGGAACTCGCACACCACTCGGATGTCCTCTGGTATTGCACCCTCAGCTTGGTTGACTTGACCGTGCTCTGAAAGACTGGCTGCTTGATATTCCACCTTCTCACCGGTCTTCGTTGTCAGTTGCACGGCTCTTTTGGCACATTGGATTAGTGCATCGTATCTGGCTAACCAACTCATACCCAGAATTAAGTCGAAGCCAATAGACTCCAAGACTATCGGTCACACCTCGAAGTCTACCCCCCTTATTGTGATGGTGATATGGGCAAAGTCAACCACAGCGTTCTGAGGGTTGTCCAAGCTTGGGCCTGTGGCTGGTTCCCATTCTGCCCAACTCTCTGAGGGTTGTTCTGACCTGCAGCGTTCTGAGCCTTCTTGGGACAGACATTGGCGTAGTGACCCTGCTCACCGCAGTGGTAGCACGCCCTTGGGCCCACTGGCACATTGTTGGCGTTGTTGGGGCGCTGGACAGGCCCTTGCTGCACCTAGTTGCGCTGAGCTGGGGCATTCTGCAGCTGGTTCTGGAGGCGCTGTTGCTACGGTGCTTGAGGGTACTGGGGGCGTTGTTGGTTCTTGCCACGGTTGAATGAGCCGGACTAGCTTTGGAAGCGCTGCTGGCTCACCATCTGTTGGCCTTGGGGAGCACTGAAGCGAGGGCGGTTGTTGCTCCCAGACTGTTGGCCCTGGAACTTCCACTTCTTCTCCATTTCACGACGCTTGTGCTCTAGCATCAGGACGCTGTCCACCAGTTCCTGAAAGTTGGGGAACTTGGTGCACATCAACTGGTACTGCAAGGCATCCTGCAAGCCATCGCGGAACCGGGACTGCTTCTTCCTGTCCGTGTCCACGTCCACTGGAGCATAGTGGGCAAGCTCAATGAACTTGTCACGGTAAGTCGTGACGCTCATCCCTTCATGCTTCAGTGACAGGAACTCCTTCTTCTTCAACGTCATCAGGGCTTCAGGCACATGGTGCGAGCGGAAGCTGTCATGGAACTCCTGCCATGTGATCTGAGTACGATCAGGGTGAGCGTACTGGTACGAGTCCCACCAGTCCAAGGTTGGTCCATGAAGCTGTCCTCCTGCGTACAGCACCTTCTCCCGGTCGTTGCACTGAGCGATGTCGAGTTGTCGCTCCACTGCCTTGAGCCAATCCACTGCATGCAAGGGATCAGTTGCTTTGTTGAAGGTGGGCGGGCGTCCCTTCAGAAATTCACCCCTCCTGTCACGGAGCGGCATGTTGTGCTGCGGTGGATTCTGCTGGTTCTGTTGCATCATGGCCATTGTCTGAGCCATCTGTTGCATCAGCTGGGTCTGTGTGAGCATCATCTGCTCAATGGTGGGGGTGGTGGTGGCAGTCCACTGGCACCGGCGTTGCTCCTTGTGTTCACCATCTATTGTCAACAAGAGATCCCCATGAATTTTAAGACCAAGTAACTTAGGAATAGAAGTACTTGAGAACATTGAACTGGTTAGGATAGAGCATAAGATAGATAAAGAGCAAGTGAAGCAAATAACCCCTTCTATGTATTCAATAATATCCTTATGCCTTAATCCAAAATCTAGATGGTAGTAGACTTGCGTCCACACCCATCACAATCATTGCAAAAATCCAACTCATACATAAGCATAATGATAATCAAACCAAACATCGAAAGACAAGGTTCACACTGACTTGACTCACTAGTTTTTGACTCAACTGGAAAGAAAAGTGATGACTAATCGATCTTATTACAGACTCATGGTAAACTCCTAAGGACCCTGCTGGATGGTGGTGCTGGCGGCGGTAGATCCGAAGCGGTGCCTCTTGCGAGGCGGTGACTCTACACGGTAGTCTGGGCTGCGTGGCGGTGGTGCTCCCAACATCTGGTCCAGCTGCTCCATCTCCTGCCGAGTCCCTCTCAGCTGCTCCCTCAGAGCAGCGATCTCATCAGTAGCTGCGCCCAGGTCAGTGTTGAGGGTGGCCACCAGCACCACAGTAGCAGCGAGCCGGGGGTCGTTGATCTCTCCGATGGGGGCAATGGTGCAAGCTGTCTCCCCACTCCTCCTGCGGGGGTACCACCTATCTGGCCCGTCCTGGATCACTGCCCAGAACCTGTCCCTGTAGTAGTAGATGTAACACCCTAAAAATGCCCATTTTAAAATTTAGTAATTAAATTTGCTTTTATTTAATTTAATGCTCATATTTATCTAAGGAAAATAAATTATTTCTGAGAAAATAAAATTAAATATAAGGTTAGAAACATTTTTTGTTGCATTCATGCTGTCTGCATTGTGTTTTGTTTGCGTGCGGTTCAATTGGAATTTAAATTCTGTTTAAATTTGAATTTGAATCGTTGTGTTTGGAGCCCTAGAAAAGTTGTTTCGGCCCTGGTCCGCTTTTCGTCCCTGAACTCCTTTTCTTGGCCGAGCCAGCCCCTTCTTCTTTCTTCCCTGCCGCGGCCCAGCTCTCTTCTTCGCCGCTTCCGGCCCAGCTCGGCCAGCCCAGTCAGCCAGCTAACCCGCTCCCCCTGTTCCGCTTGCGGCCCAGCCCGACGGCCTGCTTCGCTTCCTCCCGGCCTGCTCGCTCCCCCGCTCCCGCGCCAGCGCGCTTCCCCGCTTGCGGCCCAAGTCCGGCCCATCAACCAGCCCGCCGCAGCGCCCCGCAACCCCTGCCGCTGACACGCGGGGCCCGTGTGTCAGGGTCGTCCTCGACCTCCAGCCGAGTTCGGCTCGGCCCCGGCCACGGAGTCCGGCACGGCCACGGCGCGCACGCCGAGGACCACCGGGATTCTTCCCCTCGACCGCTCCATAAAGGCCGCAGCCGCGCCGCCCCCGAAGCCCGACCACCTGCCCCTAATCCCAACCCTAGCCGAGCTTGCAGCGCCGCCGCCGTTTCCAAGCCGCCGCCGTCGATCTCGCCGCCAGTCATCGTTCCGCCCCGGCGAGCTGCCCCAGCGCCTTCGCGTGGAGGTAAGGAACCTCCCAAGCCTCTCCTTGCTCTCTCTCCCCCTCTGTCGCATGCTCGTCGCCATCACCCGAGCGCCGCCGCCGCCATTGTTCGTCGCGCGCCACCCCTGCTGCTTCGCCGCCGACGAGACCCACCTCGCTCGACTCGCCGTCGTTCCGCGCACCCGTAGCACTAGACCGCGCCTCGAACCGTGGCCCGTAGCGCTTTTGCGCGTTTCGCCGGCGATGCGCCGCCGCAGCCGCCCCAGCGCCGCCGCTCGTCGCGCCGCCGCCGCCGACCCCCTCCCCTGGATCTAATCAACGCCGTCCAAACCAGATCCGACGGCCCAGATTGAACCAAGGCCGAGTCAAACCCGGGTCAAAACCGGTCAACCGAGTCAGCGCCCCGTGTTTTGCAAAAGAGCCCCTGACCTTTTTCAAAATCAACCCGCGGTCCAGATCTATTCAAAAATAATTAGAATTAGGTCCTGATTTTTACAGAAAACCCCTGTCTTATTTAAAAATAGCACCCGAGGTCCCGTCTTGGTTAATTTGCGATTAAACCCTCCTGTTTTAATATAACATTATGTTTTAGCCCCTGAGTTTTTGCAAATAAGCCCCTGGAACTTTTAAAACTTTGCCAGCAAGCCCCTGAACCTTAGAAAAGCCGTATCTTTCTCGTTTTAGCTCCGATTTGAGTGATTTTCGCGCTCACGTGTTCGTAGCGAAGCGTAGATTAGTTTTTCAACCTTCTTTGCTTCTGTTGCTACTGTTTGGTGTACTGTTCTAATAGATTAATATTGTTTGCATGTACTGGCTTGTGTGGACGCTTGTGTGTTAATGTACGAGTCCAGTCGGTGAGCCATACGCGTTTGAGTTCGAGGGTTTCGAGGAGCAGCAGCAGCAGCAGCAGTTTGACGAAGGCAAGTATAGCACGGACAATCCTTGCTACCTAAACACACCTTTACATTATTTACTGCATATGCATGTGTCTAAATTGTTACCCTTTTAAGGTTGTACTTAGTTTTGTTTATCCTATACCTTGATTACCTTGGGTTTTTGCATTTGGGCAGAACTTTGCTAGGCGCAGCTACTGTCACCATTGTTTAACTATTAATCTTGACTTAATGGTTCACTTCAACGTTAATGGTAAAACTTGCTTTTTAGCAACATGGATCAGGGAGCTAGGGCGTACGCTTCGTGCTTGGCCCTAGTGTCTCTCCGTAAGGAATGGTTCTTAAAGCGGCAACCCAGGAACCTGTCGCCACCGCTGGAACTATAATGGCTCTGGTCTTGGACAAGTAACATGTACGGCTCTAGCTTGACAGTAGTTACCGACGGGCCGACGGCGTTATGGGAAGCATGGGTGAGAGTATGGTTTGATCCACCGAGGACGGAGTATCCGTCGGCTATGTCCCCGTGAGGCACAGTCCCGTGTTGGGAGCCACCGTATGGCGGGGGTTCCACACGTTGCGCTATTTATTTTGTTGTTGATATTCATTACCGCGCTTGGACGCCATTGACCCCCTCATGTTGCTACATGAGCGTCAGTCAATCTCGGTGCCTTGGGTCATGCTGCCTAGGTTGTACCATAATGGCTACTGTTTTGTTAGGGTGTCATGTGAAAAGCCTCGTAGCGTCCCTATGCAGTCACACCTCGGAAGTGTTGATGTGCGTGGTTGGGTGCAAAGTTCCTTTGAACTTTTACGCGACTGGTGGGTAAAGGGCGAAGCCTCTGCAGAGTGTATAATCTATCATGATAGCCTTGCTCAGGGTCACAAGTGGCCTGGATCCTTTTTTATTAGAAGTTGATATTTATTATTGTTTAATGTTCACCTCTACTATATTAACTAGGTTACAACTGGGATTCATGCAACTGTAGTGTTTATGATGTTGTTAAAATGAAGCAACTAAAATTGCTAATGCAGTACAGCCGTGTCAAGCCTTTCTTTTAAGCCTTCATTATCCGTGTTGTATTTGCTAAGTAAGACATTTACTTACACTTGCTATTCAACAAAATCCCGGATGGGTAACAGATGGATTAGATGGTACTGCTGCTGTTGAATTTCCTGAGGATCTGCCATTCTACTAGCTGTGCTCAACCAGTCGGTGTCCCCGTGGGTTATGGTTATCGGCTTCGTCTTCGTCTTCGTTTAGAGAGAGTTAATAAAGAGACTTCCGCTGTTTTATTTAGTTATTTGAGTCAAACTCTGATGTAAAACCACTTTATTCGAGCATATGTACTCTGTTTACCATATTTGTTAACTATATGTGTTCTGTGGACTTCCTGGTCACACATATAGTAGCATTCGGGTTTCTGTGTAAATCCGGGTGTGACAGTAGAGGGCACGGCGAGCAACATCTGCTATCCCTGCCTCCTGGGTGGATCTCTCACTGGAGGCGCAGTGGATCGACCTCGTCCTGGTAGCTCTGGCTTCGTGGTCAGCTGTACGGATCCTCAGGGAGGTGCTCGAGAAGGTGGGGAAGCGGGGGTGTGTCCACCTCTCACTGTGGTACTCCATGCCCACATTGCCTGTGCTGTAGTGGTAGCGGAGTATCTGCCTCAGACGCCAGTGGTAGAAGTTGTCTCCAGCGTCTCTGACAAAGTCCTCCACGGTCCACCTATCTGCTGGTGCAGGTGGCTGGGGTGCTGGGGGCTCCTCAGGGTTATCACCCTCGCCATCTGACGGGTCATCACCACCGTCTTCATCATCATCATCACCGCTGTCATCACCATCTGGGTCTCCGGCAGCATTCCCGCCACCTGGCTGAACTACCTCGGGCTGCTCCTCTGGCTCTTCAGCGGGCTCCATCTCCTCGTCCTCGGGCTCTCCCTGCTGTTGCTCCACCTCTTCTTCTTCTTGCCTCAGGCACTCCTCCTCTTGCATCTCTTCCCACTCCTGGAAAGCATCCTGGTAGGGGGCGCCAAAGTTCATCTCTAGAACACGGGGCGGAAGGTAGCCACAGGTGGACTTGCGGGCGGTCAGCTTCGTGCGAGCCATCTACTGCAGAGAGAAGACAAAGAAAAATTTTAGAAAAACTTTGCAAAGGACTGAGGCAGAGGAGACACTGAACACTATTTTGCAAAACTCAACACTTTTATAGGTAAAATAGTGAAGACTGAACTTGGCTAATACCGACCGTTCTATCTAGGCTGCGATCCTACAGTCAGCACGGCTCTGATACCAATCTGTCACACCCGGATTTTCACAAAATCCCGGATGGGTAAACAGATTGGGCTGATCAGGAGACTGCTGCTGAGTTCCTTGAGGACCTGCCGTACTTCTGAGTTGCGCTCTCCTAGTTAGAGTCCCTATGGACTGCGGCTCCGCTTTAGTTGAGAGTTTTAGACTTCCGTTGTAATAAATATTATTGTTACACTCTGATGTAAACTATTTTTATTTCGAGCATTTGTACTATGTTTATCATATTTGTTCGTTGTCTGTGTTCTGTGGACTTCTTGGGCACACATATGGCCGCATTCGGGTTTTGTGAAAATCCGGGTGTGACAGGTGGCATGTTGTGTTGCGGCGGATTCTGCTGGTTCTGCTGCATCATCGCCATCGTCTGGGCCATCTGCTGCATCAGCTGGGTCTGCGTGAGCATCATCTGCTCAATGGTGGGAGGTGGTGGCGGCAGTCCGCTGGCACCGGGGTTGCTCCTTGTGTTCACCATCTATCATCAATAAAATATTCTCATAAAAACTCTGATGGTTATGGCTTCAGAGGTTTACCAATTTGTTATGATGGAGGGCTTAAATAGAAAAAGAGCAGGAGAAATGAATATCCCCCTCTATTTAATCACTAAAGTCCTTAAATCTTAGTCCTACATCTAGATGGTAGAAGACTTGCGTCTACGCCCATCACAATCATTACAAAAATCCAAATCAGGTATAAGCATAATGACAATCATTTCAAGCACCTAAATACATGATTCACACAAGACTTGACTGGATTTAAGTTTTGGAAAAGTGAAACTAGATGGCATATAACACATAATCATGGTGGTCTCCTAAGATTTGTCAACCGTTCTAACTAGGCTGTGATCCTATAGTCAGCACGGCTCTGATACCAATCTGTCACACCCAGAATTTCACAAAAAAACCCGAATGCGGCCATATGTGTGCCCAAGAAGTCATAGTACATATATAGTGAACAGATATGATAAATAGAGAACATATGCTCGAATAAATTCTTTATTTAATAAAGTTTTACATCAGAGTGCATCATAAATAAACTAACCAAATACAGCGGAAGACTAAAAAACCCTCAACTAATAGAGCCGCAATCCACAGGGACTCTGACTGGGAGACCACAGCTCAGTAGTACGGTAAATCTTCGGGAAACTCAGCATCAGACTCCTGCCCAGCCCAATATGTTTACCCATCCGGGATTTTGTTGAATAAAATGATAAGTGTAAGTAAACAATTACTTAGCAAGTATAGCACGGGTATGAAGGCTCAAAATAGGCTAGACACGGCTCAACCGCATTAGCATTTTTAGTTGGTTCATTTTAACATTAACCAAATTATTACAAGTGAATGAAACCCAGTTGTAACCCAATTAATAAAGTATAAGTGGCATTAAACATAAATAAACATCATCTTCTAATCAAAAAGGATCCAGGCCGCTCGTGACCCTGAGCAAGGCTATCATGATAGATTTTACACTCTGCAGAGGTTTCGCCCGTTTGTAACAACCAAAAATAGCCTATTTAAAATTTTTAGTAATTAATTGGCTTTTATTTAATTTGTTCATATTTAATATAAGTTAAATGAATTATTTATGAATATTAAAATCAAATATAAGTTGTAGAAATATTTTCGTTGCATTCATGTTGCTGCATTTATTTTTGTACTTCTTGCGATTCAAATGAGACTTTAAATTTATTTAAAGTCAAATTTGAATTACCTTGTTTGGAGCTCTAGAAAAGTTGCAAAGCCCAGAGTTCACTTTTGCCCCTCCATCTTTTCCCCCGGCCTGCATCCCCTCCCCCTACTCTTTCCCGAGCACAACCCAGCCCCCTCCACTTCTTTCTCCCCTCAGCCCAGTCAGCTCGCTCGGCCCAATTTCCTCTGGCCCACTCCCTCCCCCGGCCCATCTACGCACACCAGCGCCCTCCCCTTCCATCCCTCTCTCCTCCCACCAACAGGGGGCCCCCACCTGTCGGGTTCTCCCCCTTCCTCTCGCCGCGCTCCACCCTCTTTCCCCCAGCGTGAATCACGCCGCCCCGCCCGGCCGACTTGGCCTGCCCTGCGCCCAGTGGACCACCATGGAACCCCCACAAAGCTTCCCCACCGCGCGTTTCGTTCCTTAGCCGCGCCACACAAGGAAGGGCGGCTTCCCTCGCATGGAAGGAGATCACCCCGCCGCCGCGCCTTCCTTTCTTGGCGTTCGTGCCACCCCGGCCCCCGAGCACCCCCCTCGGAGCTATAAAAGTAGCCCCCGCAGCCCCCAGGCCACACACCGCCACGCCCCGAGCACCCCAACCCCTCCAGTGCCTTCCCCCTCGCCTAGCGCCGCCGCCGAGCCTCGGTCGTCGATGAAACCCCTCGACGGAGCCGCCTCGGCCGAATCTGACCCCCGGAGCAGCTTCACGAGTTGGTAAGCACTCTCCAGAGCCTCCTCTCGCCCTCTCTTTTGCACTCGAGCGCCACGCGCACTCTCGCTGGAGCACCCAATCCGCCGCTCGCCGTCGTCAGCCACCCTCCACCGCTCAATTGATGACTTGTTCACCCCCCACGTCTTCGCCATGTCACCCTGGTGCCGTAGAGCCCGTCCACGTGCCAATTGAAGCCCCCTAGCTCGAGTTCCACCCAGCTCCGGTGAAAGACCGTCGCGACCATGGGTGGCGCCGCCGTCTCCCCTCTGTTACCGCCGGCAAACACCCCCCCCCCCCCCCCCCCCCGATCCTCCTGAGCCGTTGGATCTAAATCCGATGCCCCTCGTCGCTCCCCGCCCCGAGTCAAAGTTGACCATACCGGTCAGCCTTGGCATTTATGCTAAAGAGCCCCTGCAAGTTTTGCAAATCAACCCGCGCTCCAGCTTATTCAAAAATAATTATGTATAGGTCATGTTTCTTATGAAAACCCCCCTGCACTTTCTAAATATAGAACCCGCGGTCCTGAGTTTTGTTATTTGCACGTTAGCCCTCAGGTTTTAACGCTTAATTATGTTGAGGTCCCTGTTTTCTTTCAAATAAGCCCCTGGAATTTTTTAAAACTTGTCAGTAGGTCCCTGGATCTTAGAATTGCCATATCTTTTTTGTTTTAGCTCCGATTAGTGTGATTTTCGCGCTCATGTGTTCGTAGTGAAGCGTAGAATATTTCTAAAAGATTTATTTGTAATGTTTCTATTGTTTGGTGTACTGTTCTAATAGAATATTATTTTTTTGCATGTATTGACTTGCGTGGTTGTTTGTGTGGTGATTTGTGTCCAGTCGGTGAGTCTTTCGCGTTGGACTTCGAGTACGTGGAGGACTTTCCGGAGCAGGACTTGCAGCAGCAGCCTTTTGAGGAAGGCAAGTTATAGCACGGACAATCTTTGCTACCTAAAACACACTTTTTACATACATTTACTTTCATATACATGTGTCTAAATTGATGTCCTATTAAGGTCGTACCTAGTTTGTTTACTCATGTCCTTGTTACCTTGGGATTATTGCATATGGGTAGAATCTTTGCTATGCGCAGCTACTATCACTATTTTTAAATTTTTAATTATGACATAATGGATCACTTCAATATTATTGATAAAACTTGCTTTTTAGCAACATGATTTAGGGAACTAGAGCATGTGTTGTGTGCTTTGCTCTAGTGTCTCTCCATAAGGTCTGGTTCTTAAAGCGGCAACCCATGAGCCTGTCGCCACCGCTAGAAATATTATGGCTCTGATCTTGGTCAAGTAGCTTGTACGGCTCTAGCTTGTCAGTGGTTACCGTCGGGGCCAACGGCGTTATGGGAAGCATGGGTGAGAGTATGTCTTGATCCACCAAGGACGGATTATCTGTTGGCTATGTCTCGTTAGGCACAGTCCCGTGCTGGGAGCCCTCGCGTTGGAGCTCCTCACGTTGCGCATTGGTTGGCTAGCGTAGCCCGCGCTCTGGATGCCATTGACCCCCTCACGTTGCGCCCTAAGAGTCAGTCAATCTCGGTGCCTGGGCCATACTGCGTGTGTTGTACCATAATCGGCCACTGTCTTGTTAGGGTGTCTTGTGAAAAAACTCGTAGCGTCCCTATGCAATCATACCTCGGAAGTGTTGATGTGCGTGGTTGGGTGCAAAGTTCTTTTGAACTTTTACGCGACTGGTGGGTAAAGGGCGAAACCTCTACAGAGTGTAAAATCTATCAGGATAGGCTTGCTTAGGGTCACGAGTGGCCTGGATCCTTTTTGATTAGAAGATGATGTTTATTTATGTTTAATGTCACTTATACTTTATTAATAGGGTTACAACTGGGTTTCATTCACTTGTAGTAATTTGGTTAATGTTAAAATGAACCAACTAAAAATGCTAATGCAATTGAGTCGTGTCTACCCTATTTTGAGCCTTCATACCGTGCTATACTTGCTAAGTAATTGTTTACTTACACTTGTCATTTTATTCAAAAAAATCCCGGATGGGTAAACAGATTGGGTTGGGCATGAGTCTGCTGCTGAGTTTCCTGAAGATTTACGATACTACTGAGCTGTGGTCTCCCAGTCAGAGTCCCTGTGAATTGCGACTCCATTAGTTGAGAGTTTATTAATCTTCTGTTGTATTTGGTTAGTTTATTTATGATGCACTCTGATGTAAAACTTTACTAAATGAAGAATTTATTCGAGCATATGTTCTCTGTTTATCATATTTATTCGCTATATGTGTAGTATGACTTCCTGGGCACACATATGGCCGCATTCAGGTTTTTGTGAAAATCCGGGTGTGACACTAAGATATGGCACATACATAATACTTGAAATATTCCTTCAAGATTGACTGTGAAAAAAGAGTATGCACAATTTTGTATTGTGTTGTTTCACAAACTATCATGGTTTAAGAGATAAAAATGAGATGACTCTCGGGTGCACCAATTACTCGTGTCCTTATTTTACAAGAGATAGTTCTGGTCAGTCTGAGCTCTGAGTTGATAGAAGTTAAAATTATTGGTTTGTTTCTCCTGACTGGGGATAAGATTTGCTTAGGCCTTGTTTAGTTCCCAAAGTTTGCCCTCCAAATTCACTATGCAAAAAGAAGATTTCCATCACATCAAAATGCTGGCACATGCATGGAGTACTAAATGTAGATGAAATCAAAAATTAATTACACAGTTTTGTTGTACTTTGCAAGACGAACATTTTGAGCCTAATTAATCAATGTTTGGACAATTATTCACAAATGAAATGCTACAGTGGCACTATAGTGACAAAATGCCAAGTTTGGTCTCCCCAAGTTGGGAACTAAACAAGGCCTTAGTGTAGATATTCAAGGTATCATATTTGTAGTACTAATTTAGTTTTTGGATTTGATTTCCCTTGTTGATTGGTCATGTGTGTGATATGCATGTTTGGCACTTTAATGCTATGAACCTGTCATATTACTGTAATGCTATGAACCTGTCATATTACATATTAACATGTAATGCTAATGCTTATATAGCTTGGCAAACCAACACCAATAAAATTGCCTAATTGCTTCAGGATATGTTTTTTCTCTAATCTTTTCTATCTTTAACACTATTATGGTGCTTTTGCTGACTTTCAGTAGTTGCTTGGAGTGAGCTACCAGAAGGACAAATGTCAACAGCAACAAATTCTTTTCATACACTTGGGTATGCATTTTTTTCTTTCTATTTCACAAATTTGGTAAAACGTTGGATTCCTTTTTGCCATGAATTAGCTCGGGTAATAATTATTTCCCTTATTTTTCAGTTATTGAACATGCTGAATCTAGCTAGGCTTCAGTTTCAGTCTATTGAATCTCAACAAGTTGGTGCTTATTTTGCGCCTTTTTAAGGATATATTTGCATGCTAGATTAGAGGCCGATGTAGATTCAGCATGCTACAATGTAGATTTGTGCCATCTGTTTGTTTTACATAAGCATGTCTTGTGTTTTGTTATGGGCGTGTTTTATTAATACACTAGAAAGGCTTGCTTGAGCATGTCTCTTATTACTCCTTAACTCCATCTGTTATTTTGTTCATTCGCACCGACAGTATGCTGAGAATGTTCCACCTTTTGCTTGACACACGCTCATTGTAATCCAGTAAAGATAGTTCAGTTATACACTGCATGACATCTGTTAATCTACCAAACCTCACAATTTTATATTTTTGCCAAGGAGCTCATGGTGTAGTGGCAAAGGCCACTAGCTAGAAGGCTCCCACCCAGGGTTCAAATCCTGAGTGAGGCACATTAAACTTCAGGGGTCTCCCTTGGGGTATTTCTTTCAAAAAAAACAATTTTATATTTTTCTTCATAGATTATTGTCTTCTTGAAGTCTGCCATTCCTAGAGTTACTGTCTCTTTGAGGCTGCTTGTATTTTGTACTGTCTCCTCTATTACAGTTAACCTACACATTTTGAATTTGACATAGCTTGTCTGCACTGCACTAATTCAATGTCAATTTTATTTTCAGGAAGTGTTGGGCCGCTACTAGCTACTTTACCAGCTGAATTGGGGTTGTGGTAGTGATAGTTATCATTATTGTGGCTGACAATTGTAACTGCAAATCCGTTTTTGGAATCTCACTGTCACATGATGTGTAATATGTGCTACAATTAATGTGTGTTGTTTCCTGATAGTTATATATATATATACAACAGCAAATTTATTTAGTTTGCATTAACCAACTGATTGATACATGGGTTGGATCCAGCACGACGTGGACCAACCAGTACGTGCCACGTGGACCAAACAATATTTGGCCACCTGGTCCAACCAGAAAATGCCACATGGACCATTGGAACGTGCCATGTTTACCCACCAGAATGTGCCACGTGGACCAATCAAAAGGTGCCACATGGACCAATCAGAAGGTACCACGTGGGCTTAAAGAACTCGCCACATGGGACGCCACATCGACGTCAGATGCTAGTGTGGACCATGCCATGTGGACCAAATTTTTGGGATGAAAATCAAGCGTAGGACCTTTTTCGTCATTGAACAGAAGTGTGTTTTATGACAAAATATATTTTTTTGTCACAAAGAAACAAACTTGACGCTTCATTTTCGACGAATGACCTTTCGTCATAAATTTGTCACAAAAAACTTTTAAAGACGAATTTGGCATCTATTATGACGAAAACTGTATATCATACATATTAACATTTCTAGTAGTGTGGCCATCGCTGATGTGGATGGCCTCTCGGTTGTGCTTTGCTTCGTGTACGGCTAAGGGGGGTAACCAGCCGAATTGTGTCATTCGGCCGAATCGGTCAATTCCGACTCCTATAGCACGTATTTCTCGTTATTATACCTGCACAAGTGAAACACATCAAAACTCGTGGAACTTTATTAGATATAAACCTAGCTACATGGAATGTCACATATAGCCTCTTTTATTCCCGAGTATTGGTGGTCGAAAACGTGTTGTAACGACCGTCAACACCAACATCCAGAGGGTGCCTAGCTGGCCTCCCTGCCTCAAACTAGATTCAGACATAGAACCAGGAGCCTTGCACTTTTCATCTGATCCAGTGGCATCATTAGAATTTGCTTTCTTCTTGACAGACGCTATCCTAGCAGTGTGGGCACTAGAAGTGGCAGTGGCAGCCCTGGCACCTCTCCCGGCACTTCCAGTCCCTCCATCCCGAGCAGCAGGAGGAGGATTTGCACGTGAACCTCTGGCCCGAGCAGCAAGAGGGAGATCATCCTCACTGACAGCCCCGCTTGAGTCACTTGAGGTCTCGTCAAAAAACAACTTGGACGCCTAAGCAAGTGAAAGAGCGAGAACAGTATCACACAATGCGCCAATAGTGGATCTTAAACTTGAAGAGATACATGGCAACTGAGATAGGAGGGATATGAATAGGGACAACATGAAACTCCTAAGAATAGATCTAGAACCGACATGATAAGGCATGAAACTTGAATCTAGCCAAGGGATTACGATGAGATCATTAGGAGATGTTCAACAACACATAGAGAGACAGCGTACCCAAGGGAATCCACTAAAACAGCCTAGAACACTAGATCAAGAAAAAGTTGCGTCAGTTAGGGTTCATACCATGGGAGAGAGGAGATCCACGCGCGCGGGCAAATGCAGTGGTGGAGAAGTGCCCCAAGCAGTGGAGGAGGCTGGCGTGAAGATCTTGCGCAAATTCACTGGCGGAGAAGTCCCCGGGAACGCCGGATCCCCTTCCCGTCGCCAGATAGGAGAGAGAGAAGCGGCGGTGCCCCACGCGGGAGAGAAAGAACCCGAGTGGATAAGATTGGGTCAACGCGAAGGGGTACGGTCCACACTTCCCATGGCTGTGAGAAACATGAGTTGGATACTACGGGGCGGAGCAAGAGTTTCCGAGAACCCATTTTCCCGATGGGTTCCTCGGAAGAATATTGTTCCGGGGTAGTGCCGAAGGTTCCGGCCACAGAATTTTCAGTAGACAGAGCTGAGAAAGATGTGATGTTTTGACCGAGAGATTTTGAATCATTGGGAGAATGAGACATGGACATCTAAGAGACATTTTGACACATGTGATCAGCCAACAAACAACAATATATAACCATGATCACAATAGCCAAAACATGATCCAATGATCACAAAAACCAAAAGTTTTCAAGAACACAAACAAAGAAAACATTTTTCCTATCTAACTACCAAGCAATTTTTTGTGCAATAGCTCAAGCAACGTTACGAGAATCCAAGATATTTAGTTCACTCCTCAAAGCACAAAATCTTGGCTCATGTAGTGGTTTAGTAAAGATATCGGCAAGTTGCCTTTTGGTGCTCACATGACGTAAAGCAATATCTTCCTTTGCCTCATGATCCTGTAAGAAATGGTGGTGAATGTCTATGTGCTTTGTTCAGGAGTGTCACACAAGAGTGGAATCTCACTAAACTCACAACCGAAGTCACTCAAAGTTTGCCTCATCCAAAGTAGTTGCGCACAACAAGCGTTGGTCGCCACATACTCGGCTTCAGCGGTCGATAGAGCGACCAAATTTTGCTTCTTTGAGCTCCATGACACCAAGGACCGACCAAGAAATTGCCAAGTCCCCGTTGTACTCTTTCGGTCTACTTTACAACTTGCATAATCGGAGTCCGAATAGTAAAGTAGACTAAAAGTTGAGCCTTTGGGATATCACAAGCCAAGATTAGGAGTGTGCACTAAATATCTAAGAATTGTCTTAACAGTCATCAAAAGACCCTCTTTTGGGTTAGCTTGAATCCTTGTAGGTATGCACGCACTAAGCATGATATCGGGCCTAGATGCACAAAGGTAAAGTGTCACACCTAGATTTACATAGAAACCCGAATGCTGCCATATGTGTGCCCAGGATGTCCACAGAACACATACAACTTACAAATATGGAAATCAGAGTACATACGCTTGAATAAAATAGTTTACATCAGAGTTTACCTAAATAAAACACAGCGGTGTGACCCTTCCGAGGTGTGACCGCATAGGGACGCTACGAGGTTTTTCACAAGACACCCCAACAAGACAGTGGCCGATTATGGTACAGTACAGGCAGCAAGGCCCAGGCACCGAGATTGATGTACGCCTACGGAGTCACACCATAGGGGGGGTCAATGGCATCCAGAGTGCGGGCATCACACTCAACAATGCGCAACGTGTGGAGTTCCCCATCGCAGGGACTCCCAGCACGGGAATGTGCCTCACGGGGGCATAGCCGATGGATCACCTGTCCTCGGTGGATCAAAACATACTCTCACCCATGTTTCCCATAACGCCGTCGGCCACTCCGGTAACCACTGACAAGCTAGAGACGTACATGCTACTTGACCAAGACCAGAGTCATAATAGTTCTAGCGGTGACAACAGGCTCCTGGGTTGCCGCTTTAAGAACAGGACCTTATGGAGAGACACTAGAGCAAAGCACAAACCACATGCTCTAGCTCCCTAAACCAAGTTGCTAAAAAGCAAGTTTTATCATTAACGTTAGAGTGTACCATTAAGTCAAGATTTATAATTAAATAATGGTGATAGTAGTTGCGCATAGCAAGGATTCTACCCAAATGCATAAACCCGGGGTAATCAAAGGAATAGGATATACAAAACTAGATACAACCTTAATGGGACATCAATTTAGACACATGCATATGAAATTAAATAAGTGTAAAAGGTGGGTTTAGGTAGCAAGGATTGTCCGTGCTATAACTTGCCTTCCTCAAAAGGCGGTTGCTGCTGTTGTGAGTCCTATCCCTGGAAGTCCTCCTCGTACTCGAACTCCAACGCAAACGGCTAACCGACTGGACATGAATCACCACGCAAGCATCCACACAAGTCAATACATGTAAACAAAAGTATTCTATTAGAACAGAACACCAAACAGTAGAAACAGAACAATAGAAGGTTTTAAAACTAATCTATGCTTCGCTACGAACATGTGAGCGCAAGAATCACACTAATCGGAGCTAAAACGAGAAAGTTACGACGTTTCTAAGGTTCGCGGACTTGCTAGCAAGGTTTAAAAACTTCCAGGGACCTATTCGTGAAAAACCAAGGACCTATACGCAATTTCATATAAGAACCCGAGGGCTAACGCACAAAAAGTCAGGGGCTTTTCTACGAAAGAGTATAGACTAAACGAATATGGTAGAAAATTATAAGATTCGCTAAGGGTCTTACTGAAAATCTTGAGGCCAAAAACGACGGAAGGCTCGGCGCGACGACGAGATGAAGAATGGGTAGTAGTGGAAGATATGGTGGAAGAAGACTACCTTAGGGAATCCCAAACAAGGGGGCCTCCATGTAAAGGAATCGATGGTGTGACTTTTCCAGAGGAGAGGTGGTTCGTATATATAGGGAGAAAACCTCTCACTTCCAGGTTTATTAGCAATATGGGACTAAAGGTGGGTTGCCCCATTCCAAAGCGAATGGGCTTTGAAATTTGACCCAATAAAGCGATGGGATGGATTTGGCCTAAATTTGGGTCAACTTTGGGCCAAGTCTGGTCTACTAATATTTAGGGTGATTTTCATTTTCCGAATAATTATATTTCTGGTTATAAAATAATTCCAGATAAGTCCAGAATTGATATTAAAACCATGAAAAATACTCTAAAAATTCTAAACATCCTAGGAAAAATTCCAGAGATAGAGTTGGACATGAGGAACCCAAATAAAATATTTGGAGCTTATGAAAAATATTTTAGCACCTTCCATATATTGGAATTAGCTATAGAAAAATAGGAATAAACCCCAGAAAGTTCTGAAAAATTACCATTAGGCTTCTAAACGCATTTTAGAAAACTTTACACACATAAAACCACTAAATTCAACCGGCATGAATGCAAAGCACTCAATATTATAACCTATGTTATTTTATTTTGAATTATTTTTATGTACTAAATTCCCTGTTAATTATATAAAGCTTGGAAAATTTTAGAAAATTGAGAAAATCATGATATTAATTATGCTGACAAATCACATCCCAAAATCCAAAAATTTTGGGATGTGACAAACTACCCCCCTTAAACAGAATCTCATCCCGAGATTCGCAAGGACTAGGGACAAGGAGGAGAACGGGACAACAAGATTCTAGAAGGGAGAAAACATGAAATCAAAATGTGTCACTTCATGTAGCTAGTTCCATCTTCGTATTCCTTGTTGATGCAGTTGCGAAGTCTCTACTTCAAATCTTCTTTAGCTTTGTTTCCTCATTGCGGGGATTGGCTTCTGGCTTCCTTATTGATGTTCTTCATTTGATTTACGTGAATAGATAGCAAGAAGAACAAGGATGTGCGGGGAAAACAGAGAGAGCCCAACTACGCAATCATTTCAGCGAAGCAAATCAATCAAAAGCATAAGAACAAGCATTACAGGCACACTCAACTAAAGTTAAACACACAAGCATAAAAGCGACTCTAAACGTTGTCAATAATGTCAAGGGAATCCTCCTATGCAAGGTTATCTCTTCAGTCTTCTTCACCCTAACATCTTCAAACTCGTCTAGTGTGGTGTCCAACTTCTTGTCTGTAGCGATAGTGAGTGTGACGTCGTCTTGTACTCTGAAGTCGCTCAAGCTTGAACTTCTTGTAGTAGACTAGTATCCTCATTCTTTAGGTGACTTGGGAATGCATCGGGACGATACAGATAATCTAAGTATTTTCGGATAAAGAAAGAGTGGAAAAGACACTTTGGGGTCAAAGGCCAAGGAAAGAATCCAAAGTGACAGAAGAATAAGGAGGAATGAAATGGAATTACGGTCAAGGAACGACTGAGTAAACAAGGATACTCACAATAGCAAATTTCAAGGTGAGAAATAAAATATTCAAGGTTAAGCAAGCACCAAGGAGTTAGAATAGGAAAGGATTGAAGATCAACAATATATCAAACAAGGTAGAGGTAAATGTCAGAGGTCAACAATGAGAAATAATTATCAAGGAGAGGATAAAACTTCCAAGGATATATTGACCAAAAGATAAATTTATCGAGGGGAAATGCTCAAGGGTAGCATTTATTCAGCAATAAAATTTCAAGGATAGTGAAAGAAAGGAT
This sequence comes from Echinochloa phyllopogon, assembly GCA_033239725.1. NCBI lineage: Eukaryota > Viridiplantae > Streptophyta > Magnoliopsida > Poales > Poaceae > Echinochloa > Echinochloa phyllopogon. The sequence continues at coordinate 27,883,794 of BTCW01000014.1, read as the reverse complement.
TATAGGGCAAGATGAACCTTAATGGATCACCAGTACTACCTAGGTTGCGGTCCTACAGTTAGCACGGCTCTACTACCAATCTGTCACACCCGGATTTACACAGAAATCTGAATGCTGCCATATGTGTGCCCAAGATGTCCACAGAACACATAGAGCTTACAAATATGGAAATCAGAGTACATATGCTCGAATAAAATAGTTTACACCAGAGTTTACCTAAATAAAACACAGCGAAAGTCTAACTCTCTCGACGGGTAGAGCCTCAAGTCTACAGGGACACCGGCTGGTTGACCACAGCTCAAGAATCACACTAATCAGAGCTAAAACGAGAAAGTTACGACGTTTCTAAGGTTCGGGGACTTGCTGGCAAAGTTTAAAAACTTCCAGGGACCTATTCGTGAAAACCAAGGACCTACACGCAATTTCATATAAGAACCCGAGGGCTAACGCGCAAAAAGGCAGGGGCTTTTCTATGAAAGAGTATAGACTAAACGAATATGGTAGAAAATGATAAGATTCGCTGAGGGTCTTACTGAAAATCTTCAGGCCAAAAACGATGCAAGGCTCGGCACAACGACGAGATGAAGAATGGGCAGTAGTGGAAGACATGGTGAAAGAAGACTACCTTAGGGAATCCCAAACAATGGGGCCTCCATGTAAAAGAGTCGATGGTGTGCCTTTTCCAGAGGAGAGGTGGTTTGTATATATAGGGAGAAAACCTCTCACTTTCAGGTTCATTAGCAATATGGGACTAAAGGTGGGTTGCCCCATTCCAATGCGAATGGGCTTTGAAATTTGACCCAATAAAGTGATGGGATGGATTTGGCCTAAAATTGGGTCAACTTTGGGCCAAGGCTAGTCTACTAATATTTAGGGTGATTTTAATTGTGGGAATAATTATTTTTCTGGTTATAAAATAATTCTAGATAAGTCCAGAATTGATATTAAAACCATGAAAATATTCTAAAAATTCTAAAAATCCTAGGAAAAATTCTAGAGATAGAGTTGGACATGAGGAACCCAAATAAAATATTTGGAGCTCATGAAAAATATTTTAGCACCTTCCATAAATTGGAATTAGCTATAGAAAAATAGGAATAAATCCTAGAAAGTTTTGAAAAATTATCATTAGGCTTCTAAACGCATTTTAGAAAACTTTACACACATAAAACCACTAAATGCAACGGCATGAATGCAAAGCACTCAATATTATAACCTATGTTATTTTATTTTGAATTATTTTTCTGTACTAAATTCCCTGTTAATTATATAAATCTTGGAAACTTTTATAAAATTGAGAAAATCATTATATTAATTATGCTGACAAATCACATCCCAAAATCCAAAAATTTTGGTGTGTGACATAAAGTAGAGAGCCAATCATGCAACGATATACCTTTTGATCCACAGCCTTACCATCTTCATTTAGATCAAGATATTCATTGGTTGGCACAGGGGTCTTGATGGGCTTGGCATTTTCCATGTCAATTTTTTTAGGATATCTTTGGTATACTTGTGTCGACATCATTTATTGGCATCAAGTCAAAGATAAGGTCAGAGGAGTCAAGCCGATGAAGGCCAACATTCAGACGTCGAAGCTAAGGAAGCAGCCGATGGAGCCAAGAAGTACAGTCAATTTGCTTAGGGGCCAATAAAGCTAACGCAGTTGATGAACGTGGATTTGGTCGATACATGTGGCAGTGGGTCACATCAAGTTCGACTTATTTTAGGAGTCGTTTTGTATTAGGAAAGTATTGTTTTCTTTTTTATCAAGTTTGTAAGTCATAATCAACGTGGAGTCTGTATCTAAGACTATAAATAGCGGCCATTGGCCTGTGAATAGAGTTTGTACACACCAAAGCAAAAAAAAACATTTACTCTATTTGCATTGCATCTACTTTTACCCTAGTTTCAGTAGTTCTACGAGTTCTTCCAAGTCTTCACTGGGCTGCATCTCCATGATCTCTGGCTTGCTTATAAGTTCTGTTTTTATCTAGTGCTCTCTAGGCTTTAACTACCGAGCGTATTGCTATAGTTTCATCTAGATCTCCTACGAGTTATCGAATAAATTGGGTTAAAGTGCATCACTTTATTCTAGTTTGTTCACCAAGTTATCGCAATTGTTAGATCATAGGTTAAAGTGCCCCACTTTTGTCTAAGATCTGATTGTTGCCCCAATTTATCGTGACCGTTAGATTATAGGTTTAAGTGCCTCACTTTTATCTAGATCTAATCGTTACACCCCTATATCGAACGTTGTTGTTCAGCTGATCAGATTAGCCAATTTAGGTTGTTCTGTTCTCTTTTACTGTTACGTTCAAAGTTATCAATAATAGCTAGATCTTAATAGATTTAACTTGTTATTTCTATTGAGTTTCAGTTTTTATCATCAACTTATCAGTCTGCATCTAAGATCCAAATTGGTTCTTAATCTTTTAAGCGTATAGCCGATCTGAGCCTTGGGTCTGGACTTTAAACCATCATCGGTTGTTCTAGCCGAGCTGATATACAAAAGGACAGTTCGGAATCATAGTCGATCTGTGAATTTTACACGATTTTATTCCCTTATCAATTACAGGTCAAATTGACTGGCACCTCAAGATTATCAACTCATCATTGGAGTGAAGCAAATCTCCGAGGTCGATCATGTGTTCACGCAGATTGTTATCACCCGACTTTTTACATCAACAACTTGGTTTGACTGCCATCTTTGAGTTGCTTGATTTGAAATCCAAGAAAGAACATCAACTCACCCATCATGGACCTCTCAAATCTCTTTGTGATCCTACTAAATTCTTCACACCAAACATTGTTAGTAGAACCAAATATAATGTCATCGACATATATTTGGCAGGCAATAATATCTTTATCTTGCTTGTGTGTAAAAAGAGTAGGATCTTGCCTATCTCAAAACCTTCCTTTAAGAGAAAATCCTTAAGGCATTCATACCATGCTCTAGGAGCTTCCTCGAGCCCATAGAGCGCCTTATGGAGCTTGAATACATGGTGAGGGTACTTGGGATCTTCAAAGCCTCAACATATACCAATTCGGAAATTGGTCCATTGAGAAATGCATTCTTCACATCCGTTTGATATAGCTTGAAATCATGGTCAGTAGCATAGGCAAGTAAAATACAAATTGACACAAGCCTAGCTACGGGTGCATAAGTCTCACCAAAATCCAAACCCTCTATTTGAGTGAATCCTTGAGCAACCAACCTTGCTTTATTTCTTGTCACTACACCATGTTCATCTAGCTTGTTTCGAAAGACTCACTTAGTTCCAATCACATTTTGGCTTGGGCCTTTTCACCAATGACCAAACTTCTTTTCTCTTGAAGTTGTTGAGCTCCTCTTGCATGGCCATTACCCAATCCGGGTCATCAAATGCTTCTTCTACCTTGAGTGGTTCCAAATAGGAGACAAACAAGTAATGTTCACAAAAACTTTCTAATCTAGAACGAGTAGTTACCCCTCTATGGATACTTCCAAGAATGTTTTCCGCGGGATGATCTCTTTGAATAGTATGGTGGACTCTTGTATGTGGTACACTTGATTGAGCTTGGATTGGGCTTCCATCATCATGATCATCTTGACTTCAGTTGACACCATCTTGTGCTTTGTCTTAACTACTTGTTGGTGTGGATGGTTGGTCCTCATTTGGCTTGTCTTGTTCACTTGGGTCTTGAGGAGTTATTTCTCGAATGGCTAGCTTCTGAGTTGCTTGTTGTGGAGGTTCTTCATCTACATCATTTGAATCAACTTACTCTACTTGATAGCCATTAGCTTCATCAAAAGCCACATCACACGCAATCTCAACACACCCAGAGGTTTTGTTGGAAACATGGTAACCATGGGCATTTGATGCATAACCAAGAAGAAAACATTCATCATATTTAGGTGAAAACTTAGAGCTTTTGGGCTTCTTGTTAAGAATGAAGCGCTTACTTCCAAAAACTCTAAAGTAAGACACATTAGGCTTTTTACCTATGAGAAGCTCATACGTCATTTTTCTCAAGAGCTTGTGGAGGTAGAGACGGTTGATGGCATAGCACGCGGTGTTTATAACTTTGGCCCAAAATTGATCTGAAGTCTTGTACTCATCAAACATTGCCCTTGTCATCTCAATGAGTGTCCTATCCTTACTCTCCACAATGCCATTTTGTTGAGGAGTGTATGGCACGGAGAATTGATGTCCAATTCCCTCTTCCTCAAGAAATTCTTCAATGTTGGTATTCTTGAATTCGGTGCTATTGTCACTTCTCACTTTCTTGATCTTCCTATTGAACTCATTTTGTGCTTTTCTTGCAAACTTCTTGAATATTTCATGCACTTCACTTTTGTCATGCAAAAAAGAACACCCAAGTGAAACGATAATAATCATCAACAATGACAAAATCATATTTGTTACCACCGATACTTATGTAGGCCACGGGCCCAAATATATCCATGTGTAGAAGCTCACGTGGTCTCTCAGTGCTGACGATGCTCTTGGGTGGATGTGCCACACCAACTTGCTTTCCCGCTTGACATGCACTACAAAGACGATCTTTCTCAAAGGAAGCATTAGTTAGTCCAAGGATGTGATCACCTTTTAGAAGCTTGTCAAGATTTCTCATCCCAACATGAGCTAGCTGGCGATGTCAAAGCCAACCCAAGCTAGACTTTGCCAACAAACATGCATCAAGTTGAGCTTTCTCCGATGTAAAATCCACAACATAAAGCTTTCCCTTGAGTACACCCTTGAAGGCAACAGAGTCGTCGCTTCTTCTAGAGACGGTCACACCCTTATCGGTGAAGAAAAAATTGTAGCCCATCTCACAAAGTTGTGAGATGGACAACAAGTTGTAGTCCAAAGATTCCACCAAGAAAACATTTGAAATTGAATGATCGTTAGAGATAGCAAGTTTACCTAGACCTTTTACCTTTCCTTGGCTATTATCAGCAAACACAATATTGTCACTTGTGTTATCATTTGCCTCAAATGAAGTGAACAAACTCTTCTCTCTGATCATATGATTTGTGCATCCACTATCAAGCACCCACTTGGTTCCACCGGAAGAGTATGCCTACAAAACTAAATCCTCGATAGACGTTGTGTATGGGAACTATGGCGGGATGATGATGGTGATGAGGACATCACCACGTTGAACATACATGAGCCGTCATCATCTCCAAGCTACAAGTCATCACCATGTTGGACAACATCTTTGGTTCGGATTCAGCCGACATGTCTGCAACAAAACAGTGATATCTCCCTCATACGACATCCAATCAATGTGTTCTTGGATGCATTGGAAAAGTGATGATGAGACGCTTCTTTTGGTTCTGGTCCTAGCTCCATTCTATGTGACCATGAAAAGGTGTTGTTTCACCTATTTTGGGCCTTTTTAGGCTTTGTATCGTGTCGGGCCTTCGGCCCATATTGTGGACGCTCCGCCCTGGTGCGGCCCCCAACCCTAGATTACCCCTAGGCTAATAAACTCAGTAGCCGCCATCATTTAGACTCAGGTTTTGCTTAGATTATTCTGTCAAGAACAGTTTCGTCGTCGTCGGTTTGTAGAACCCTAACTTTTGTGCTTAATCATTCATCTACAATTTTATCAGTTCCTATTGAGAGCTATGTTCTTTCGAGTTCTTACTTGTGTTTTTTATTTCATAGGTAGGGATTACCTTCTTGGCGAGGTCAACTAGATTGTGACACTGTTGATAACCAGAGGAGTCATGGTGCTAAGATTGTAGGGTTCGAGTTTGCTGACTTGAAGCTGGATCGGTGTGTCGTGCTCCGCCCAAAAGAGTTATCCTTCACCTAACGGAAGATCAGGCCCCCTAGTCCCCATCAAGTGGTAATCAGAGACTCAGGTATTACCGTCAGGCTTACCCTAGTTTAGTTTCGTGCCTTCGCCCTATAGTTCAGAAAATTGCCCTACAAAAATATTTGTTGATCATTTTCCGCTATCCTGGTACCCTTTTAGTCTTTGCAATTTCGTTTCATATTCACTTTGTTGAGTTTGTGTCCGTGGTCAAGTCTTGTTGCTGGTTTTAGTCGTGGTTTGTGTCGTAGTTCAATCGCCCGTTGTTGTGATTTGTATGTTTCTGTCGCTATCCCATCCACCATTACCAGATTACAAGTCGTACCACCCCATTACTCGACTTGCCCTCACTAGTCACCTGGCATGAACTCCTGCCGTGCAAGCCCTAGATAGGTTGCGAGTTGTCTTGTCTTCATCACCTTGCATCACTTCCCTCCTTGATTCATCTTGCACATCCTAGCCGCCGCCGCGCATTCTACCGAGTTGTGCCTTCAGAAAACCATAACTTGATGTACCTTTAGTAAAACAAGCATAACTTTTCGCTCAGTGCTCCATTTTGGATCAATTATTTATAGCAGAAAGAAGACAAAATTTTGCACATATGATTCAACCACTTCATGTTGTTGGCAATTTTCAGATTGGTGAAAAAATTCATGAAGACAGACTTTTGTTGGTTTCATCTTTTTAGGAAACGTTCCTGATTTTGTGTAGACCGCATCACACCTCCAAAAAAGGTGCAATTTTTTGTGGTTAGAGCTTTTGATATCCCTGTTCTGATAAAAATATAAAAATAGTTAAAAATAATATATCTTGATTCCTACTAGTCCTGGAGGGAAATTGCTGAAAAGATTAGAAACAAGTGCATAAAGTGTTGTTTTGCTTGTTCTGTGAGCTTTATCCATCGTTTCTTGTTCCAACTTGTTGTGCTACGCCTATGACACATCTCAGCCAGCAAATGTGACTTGTACTTTGGATACTTATATATATTTTGCCTTCCCAAAGCACTACAAACAATACCTCAGGTCAGTACAGCGAAGGATCCTTGCAGTCTTGGTACTACTTCCTCACAAGTATCACGAACCAACCACCAGTTATACCATCCGCTGCCTGCATTGGTAAGAACTTGGTAATACGTAAGTTCATAGGGTCTTTGTTGATCACTAACCATACCAGGCGACATTCTTGTATTATCTAGTCACTTGTAGGAGATAACGAATGAGCTGAAGGATTTCTTCATGAAAGAGATGAGCAAGTTAACAACGGAAGTCAAAGATGCTTATCATATAATTGAGGGTGTGGAGAAACTAGTATCCACACTGACCAAAGGGTGCAGCAACTTGAGGTCAATCCCCCAAGCCCAAAAAGAGGATGCATATGACGATGATTACCTAGATGACGATGATGATGTTATCTTTGGGTCTGATGACTAGCCTGATCTTATTAAGACCAAAGCCAAGAAGTTACGGCGTTGACGCCTTCACAAAAATACAAAAGGGAGGTAACAGGAACCGACACAATCAAGGTAATGATGATCCTTATGCCAAAATTAAATTTACTATACCATATTTTTATGGGTGTTATGATGCGGAGAAATATCTAGATTGGGAAATGACAGTAGAACAGAAATTTGCTTCTCACCTTGTTTCTGATCAACATAAGGTTAGACAAGCCAATTTTGCTATAATCTGGTGGTAAAAATGTGCTACTTTAAACATACAACCTGCTTCTTGGGATGGGCTTAAACTAGCAATGCGTGATCGATTTTTTCTTGCCTCTTATAAGCATGATTTGCGTAAGAAGATGCAACATTTAGAGTAGGGAGACATGTTTGTTCAGGAATATTATGCAGAGCTGCAAAAGGGCATGATTCATTGTGGGGGTAACAGAGGATCCTAACGATAAAGTGTGTCGTTTTTATGGTGGTTTGAGACGTGAAATTCAGGATATAGTTGACTATAAAGATTTTACTACCACCAACCAGTTGTTCTAGCTTGCTATGCTTGCAGAAAAAGAATTGCAGGAACGGAACAAGCACGCCTACACCAAGACCTTCACGCCACCAGCAAGTACATGATTGAGACCACTAGCGAGTACACATTCGACACCACCAGCTCATGCACCAGCTTCTGAGGTACGCAATATGTCTAATGTGCTGGTCCAATAGAACAAGAAGCCGACTCCTACTGCCAACAGCTCGTCGAACATCATGTGCCACCGCTGTAAGGGCATGGGACATGTCATAAAGGTCTGTCCAAGTACTCGTGCTTTCATCGCTACCTAATGGTAATGGATATGTAAGTGCTAGTGATGTTGAAGATGATTTGGTTATTGCGACTAACATTGTTCCAGATTCGGAGGACGATGAGGGTGGGGCAATTGGCTCTGTGGCTGCATCAGCGGGATTCCCTAGCTTGGTTCTTGTGCAGTGTACGTTGAGTTCGCAGGTGGAACGTAAGGACGCGGAGAAGCTCCAACACAAGAATGTATTCCGCATGTTCCTCATCGTTAAGGATTGTCGTGTGCTCACCATAATTGATAGCAAGAGTTGCAACAACTTGGTGAGTTCAGATTTGGTAGAGAAGCTTGACTTGCCCACATGCCACATTCCACATCCCTACCACTTAGAATGGTTGAACATTAGTGGTAAGGCTAAGGTAATAAAATTAGCACGCATACATTTTTTGTTGGTTCTTATCATGATTGTGCTGATTTTGATGTCGTACCGATGCAAGCTTCATATCTTTTGTTGGGTAGACCATGGAAATTTGATAATAATGCTTCACACCATGGAAGAATTAATACATATACTTTTATGCATAAGAACAAGAAAATTTATTTGCTTCCTTTATCGCCTGCTGATGTTTGGAACCATTTTCAAGAACTTGATGAAAAAGATAAAGCTAAAACTGCTATTGTTGCATCTTCTGATGATAACCATAATGGGACTAAATTAAAAGGATGTGCTTTTATTGCTACTACATCCTCTATTGTTGTGTTAAGTGATAACACTTATGCTCCTTGTTATACTATGCTCGGTCGAGATGTGTGTCTTCCTACAAATAATTTGATGTCTCGTACTTTGCATCCTCTTGTTACTATCATTTTGTAGGAGCTTGCTGATAGGATGGAGTTGAGGATGACTCCAATTCAAAAAGGGAGGATGATGAGGACATCACCACGTTAAACATACACGAGCTGGCCTCATCTCCAAGCTACTAGTCGTCGTCATGTCGGACAACATCTTCACTTTGGATTCGGTCGACATGTCTGCAACAAAATGGAGATATCTCCCCCATACGGCGTCCAATCAAAGCGTATCGGATGCGTTGGAAAAGTGACAATGAGACGCTTCTTTTGGTTCTGGTCTTAGCTCCAGAAGCCTCGTGGATCATTCCGTGTGACCACGAAAATTTGTTGTGTCACCTATTTTGGGCCTTTTTAGGCTTTGTATCGTGTCGGGCCTTCGGTCCATAGGTTGTGAACACCCCACCCTAGTGCGCCCCTAACCCTAGCTCACCCCTAGGCTAATAAACTCAGTAGCCATCATCGTTTAGACTCAGGTTTTGCTTAGATTATTCTGTCAAGAACAATTTCGTCGTTATCAGTTTGTAGAACCCAACTTTTGTGCTTAATCATTTATCTGTAGTTTGTCACTTCCTATTGAGAGTTGCGTTATTTTGAGTTCTTGCTTGTGTTCTTCGTTTCGCAGGCAGGGATTAGCCTTCTTGGCGAGGTCAACCGGATTGTGACACGGTTGATAACAAGAGGAGTCATGGTGCTAAGATTGCAGGGTTTGAGTTTGCTTACTCGAAGCCGGATCAGCGTGTCGTGCTCCGCCCAAAATGAGTTATCCTTCACCTAACGGAAAGATCGGCCCCTAGCCCCTATCAGATGGGGATTCGAGCGATATGACAAGATGAAGGGATCCGTGCAATGATGCGGTACGGCAAGATGAGACGAGATACTTCGTGTTGTATATGATACGTTATGTTTTTTAAGAAAAAATACAACATACTAAAGGATGGTCGGTTGATTTATATAATATTAGGGAGGTTTTGTAAAATTATGACGTACCGTTGAATCAATTCTTGTTTTAGTATTAGGTAGTGATAAAGATAAAGAGATAGTGGGTTGATTTCTATAATATTAGAGAGGTTTTATAAAATTATGATGTACCGCTGAATCAACTCTTGTTTTAGTATTAGGTAAAGATAAAGATAAAGATTTATTTTATCTAACGATGGAGCAAGTATATAGTATAAAATGTGGCGCTTGATGGTGCACTTGTGGCCCACATAACAGTATGGACACACGACGCCCTGCACGGCTGCACACGTGTTCAGGCGAGATACCGCCCGAGCCAAGTCACCCTCGTCGCATTATTTCAACGTCACAGCCCTGCATAGCTCGAGATCTCCCTCCCGCTCTGCAAACCCAATGTCACGACACCTTGCCTGCATTTTGGACACTGACACTGGGCCAACCTCCAGGTGGACCCAAGTGTCACTGTGTCAGATACATTGGGCACTAACCTTATAGCTCGTGCCGCTAGTAAACAATCGAAAAGGACTTTAGGGCAGTCTCAACGATTTTCTTAGCGTTAATTAGGTTGCCACGTACTCCCTCCGTCCCGATTTAAACATATTTCTACTATTCAATTTTTTTCTAAAATAAACGCATCAATAGGGAGTACTCCTAGGTGGTCTCGTCAGTTTCAAAGCGTGGGCCCCTGCACGAGTATACTTGGCCCTCAGCCTATGCACCATTTATTAATCGTGGGGCCCATTTGATAAATAAAAATTCTAAACCAGCGTCCTCTCTCGCAGACTCTCGTTCCTTCCGCACTGCTCGTTCCTTCCACACCAGAAACAAGCGTCTGCGCCGCATCTATCCTCTTTCGCAGGGATCCCTCCCTTGCACAGTCGCATGCGCATCGCCTGCTCGCTTCTGTAGCACCACGTCTAGCGATTCACCTCCGGCAAGGCTCAGCGCCCCCTCCCCTCTCCTTCTGCGCGCTTCCCCTCAACGCCCCTCCATCCGTGCAGCTTCCCCATCCAACTTTCCGATCCAGCACTCTTCCACCTTGCTTTCATGGCTGGTGGTAGTAGGGGCCCATGACGTCGCGGCCGGATCCGCCGGCGTCGTAGAGTCTCAAAGCTAGGCGGCCGCAGTGGAGGAAACAACGACATCTCCGTGAAGCCAGATAGCCACAACTGCGAAGAGTGGATCTGCGTCCGTGGGCAGTGCATCAGACGACAGGGTCGCATGAGCGTGGACGCCAACGGCAACTCGTATGTCCCCGACTCCGAGGATGAAGAGTCCGGCATGGAGGTGGAGATGCAGGCAGGCGGCGTCCTGGTGGCCGATTTTGGGGGGGGGGGGGGGGGGGGGGGGGGGCCTCGGTCGCCGCAGATGCCATCGTGGTTGAGGCCGATGGGGTTGTAGCGGGTTGTGTCGATGTGGCGGCCGAGGGTGTCCTCGTGGATGCCATCGAGGTTGTGGGCACGGAGGGCACCATTGATGGCACTAAGGTTGCAGCGGATATGGCTACCAGCGAGGAGATGCATCCGGAGGTGGCAGCCCGCCTAAATACGTTGCTTGCAGGCATGGATCCAACCTTCCATGACGTCTTCGTGAGCATGTACAAGGTTATGGTGCGTGCTTTCTTCAACCCCAAATTTAATTGCTGATACTTGATGTGTGATGACAAAATGAATGTCTATCACCATGTACATAATTGACTGCTTATACGTGCTAATGAATGTCTATGTTTTGTAGTTATGATATTCTAATGAGTAAAGTGTACGGCCGGTCATTAAACTATCGCAAGGTGTGTCATCCCGGTCCCTAAACTCTTAAATCGACCGTTTAGATCCTCAAACTTGTTCAGCCATGTTATTTCGGTCCCTAAACTTGTAAATCATCCGTTCAGGTTCTCAAACTTGTTCGGTTGTATCACATCGGTCCTCAAACTTGGTTTTGAATCTCATTTGGGCCAACATAGGGTGATCTAAAAACTTTATATCAAAAAATAATTCATACCTTTTTCATACGAACTCGAATGAAGACAAATTTTATATCAAAATTGTAGCCCTCAACGCGATCTACAACTTTGTAGTTGAAAAGTTTTTAAATGTAAACTGTTTAGGCGCCAAAATATTGTTGTATATTTATATCATTTGAAATTTAAAATTTAAAATTAAATTTTGGGACATTAAACGACTTTAAATAAAAAAATTCAACTACAAAGTTGTAGATCGCATTGAGGACTATAATTTTGATATAAAATTTGTCTTCATTCGAATTTGTATTAAAAAAGTATGAATTATTTTTTGATATGAAGTTTTTAGATCACCCTGTGTTGGTCCAGATGAGACTCAAAATCAAGTTTGAGGACCGATGTGATACTACCGAATAAGTTTGAGAACTTGAACGGATGATTTGCAAGTTTAGGGACCGAAATGACACAGCCGAACAAGTTTGAGGACCTAAACGGTCAATTTGAGAGTTTAGGGACCGGGATGACATACCCGCAATAGTTGAAGGACCGGCCGTACACTTTACTCTATTCTAATAAAGTGGTGTTACCAGAGAATTAAAATGATGCCTGCATTCTCCTTGCCGTGACAGGGAGAAAAATGTTCAGTTAAAATTTTTCACATTTTTGTTCAGATTCTTGTTTCCTGAATGGAATTAATGTCAGCATACTGTATCAGATTGCTTGCGGGGATTTTAGTAACTCGATTGCACATCTGGCTGTATCTGAAAAGAACATGTACAGATACATGCCCAATCTCTATGGTAATATCTGAAAGATAATCAAGTGTACGGAGTAGCTGTAAAATATATTTGCTAAATTAGAATTAGAGATCTTGATAAGTTGTTTTGTGCTGCGGAAAACTGAGACTGTAGTAGCAATTCTGAAGGCGGTAAGCTGGATTTGTAGTGATATATGCTTATACTTTTTGTGTACTAATTATTTGATGTATCATCTACCAGCCCACTGAGATCAAAAGCGGTGATCCTACTACGTGAAAGTTATGGACTAGCAGAGTTTATTACCTAGCCTTATCCTGTTATTTCTATGACGTGTTCAATGTTATCTAGATTTTTCAAGGCAACAGCATTGGCATGTTGGCTCATGCAAGCACCTGTGTGGCAAAGCCTAAGCAGCTTGGATATAAATTTTGACCAAAGTTGTTTACTAACCCAACCTAACGGTAGCAAGCCTTGTTGTAGAATCTTAAAAATAAAGTGGTGATTATGTGCAACATTAATCTCTATTACTGTTAAGTTAATTCACGCTAACTGACTGTATATGTGTCGTGTGCAAGTGGGCTCATGAGTATAGTTCAATTATTTGATATTAGCTTAACTCATGAGTTAACTTTCTAAAACAGCAAACACGCGCATTATCTTGCTGCATCCAAATGGTCTTTCCTGCATCTTCTCGAGGCCATCGTTCAACAATGGTTGGCAGAACTTTAGCAATCATGTACGACCTTATAATATCTCGATCTACCTTGATAGGCTTGGTGACTAGGGTTCCCCTTGCTCTATTACAGCTTTTTCGTTTTGCTGGTTCCTATGGGAAATGAATTCAAGTAAGGATCACAAAGGAGTACCAAAAAGTAATGTAAAAAACTAAAACAAGTGTGATACCTTTCTAATAAATGCCCACACGCCTATCTTTCCATCAAAAGTATAGCTACCTTCATGATCATATCTAGGTCTGGCCACTGCTGTCAAGAACATGACTTTACCAATACAATTCTTATTTTGCACAGTCCTGTAGGGTTCAACCTCTCCTGGGAGCAAATAGTAGGTCCTATCCTTTTTGTGACGTAGTACCACTTCTCGTCTAGGTGGATGATGTTTTCCATATCAATGAACTTAGGTTCATTTGGCAATGTCCGTTGATCTAACATGGAAATACACCACCGCAGTCTCTCTTTCTTGTTTTCTTCCTTCAATAGAGGCTTTAGTGTGCTAGAGTGGCGTCGTAGGTGCCCATCCTCGAACAACTTGTGTAGAGTGCTCTTTGTTACACTAATAGCTTCACCTAGAGATCATATAGTACTCCTCATGTGTAAGGAAACACTAAGAACTGCAGATAGATCTACATGTATTTTTTTGCGGCCACAGTTCTTGGTCTTCCTTGACCTAACATCGACAGTTATTCCTTGTGCACGACACTCTTTCACTCTCCGCCAAACACGTTGCACTTGATACCTACTAACCTGCAACATTTCAGCAACTTTAGTTGTAGTGCTCCTTTTTAATATTTCATGAACACTTCTCTCAAGCAATGCTGCGTAAATTGCATGCCTTTCAGCTTTTGTTAAGTTCCTGGAGTGATGTGCATTGTTTGCATTTGCAGGGTCATGTTCAAAATCGGCGACTTGGAATTCATCTTCAGGAAAAGGTACGTCCATAGCATCAGCGTACTCCATCATGTCTACAAAAAAATTACAAAACAATTACTCCATCATGTGCACTCCTTAATTAGATACATGAAGCTTGCATTAATCTGGTGGGTCTTTCCTTTTCTTCTACATAACTATTTTACTTTTTTCCTTATAATGAGGATAACTTGTTTTACTCCCTTTTCCAACGACCATGCGTCATTTGTTAATCCACATTACAAAATGTTGTTGTGATTGTTAGCCTATGTTATGACACTAATTGGTAGACTATCCACATTACAAAATGATTGTTACTGATGGGAATCCGCTAGGGTTTATGCCCGATCTTTCAATGAGAGGCGTGGGGGATAACTCGATTGGAGGAGACGACATGGACAACCCAACTACAACCTTCCAAAGACTGCGCCTTAGCAACCGATACACCACCTCCTAAGGATGTCGTGATCTTGTGGAAGCACGTCATCCGGTCCTGTCCTGCAAGCAATCGAAGAACTAGCAAGAACAAGTATCGAACAAGTACTGAAATTACTATATGGGAATGAAGTGTTCAATCTTAAACTCAACCACAAACGAAGTGGGGTTCTGAAGACTTGAAGACGGGCGGCTGGACTAGCACGCGCTTACAAGAAAGTAGCAATGGCTAAACTTGATCTAAACAAAACTCAAGTGTTCTTGGCGGCGGCTAAGGGGTATAAGACAAGGGAGGACGACCACAAGGGTGCTGGGGGCGTGCTCCAACCCTAGGACGCGTCCATAATGGACTCTACATGATACATGGCCCATTGGGCCAAAATAAGATGGCGCAGCATCATGGGCAAAAAACATCTTGGAGCAAATAGATGATTCTGGACGACTTTGAATAGATATGGATGTGCGGTCGGATCCGTTGGAAAGTATACTTGATTAGCTTTCCGTGAAGTACTTGAATGCCCCAATCCGAGTCCGTATGCGACCGTGGCGTCCATCACAAGTTGATATTTTTCTGCAGCCCGAATCCAGCCCGCGTGAATCCTTTTCGTTCTCGATCCTCTCCATGATTCCTAAGCAAAACAAGAGTGCACAGGTCTCCACGGTCTAAATATAATGAACATGAACTCAGGAGTGATCTCACCTGATGATTAAGTTGTTTAGCACGAGCACGGGTAATAGGACCGGCAATAATAGGAGAAGATGACGTGGATGTATCGTTGGTGATGATGTCCTCATCAGTTACTCTCACCAAAGTTACAACCATTTTGCAACCACATCCTATCACATAGAACCAAAATAGGGGCAGACTTGAATTGTCATGGTGCCATAAGCAGTACCATGGCAGCAACAAGACTTGATGGACCGATTTAGTTAAGATAACATATTACCTTCATTTGGTTGTTGCAGCTCGGAAGGATCAACATTGAGGCCTATTCCATGCACAACAATCTGTTCACCTTGTTGGTTTGGTTTTTGCAGCTCAAAAGGATCAACATTGAGGCCTATTCCATGCACAACAATCTGTTCACCTTGTTGGTTTGGTTTTTGCAGCTCAAAAGGATCAACATTGAGGTCTATTCCCTGCACAACAACATGTTCACCTTGCTAGAGAAGAAGGGATTGAGCTTCTTGGAGCGGATGGATTTCATCCTCTTCTGAGGCATGGACTTCATATTGTTGGAGATGATGGATTTCATCTTGCTCATCTGGTGGATCATTTAGATCAGATAAGGAATTCCCATCTCTTTCATCTGGTACTGTGTTCAGATAATGGGCATGGTTGATGATGAAGTGGATTGCAGGCTAGAGTGGATGGCTTTCTTTTGGGTGATCTGGAGCATATCGTGTGTTTATGTAGAGAAAGTAATGGTACTACTACGAGGGAGCTCATTCTCGAATCTGGATGCATGCAGGTCAAATTTTGAAATGGCGCCACATCTCTGTATTAGTACTAGAAGAGCTGGGACATTCCAGATGTAAACGTGGCACATGTTTTCCTTTCATGTTTTTTCCCCTCAAACATGTACTATCTGCAATTATTACCGCTGTTCTGAGGTTGCATGTCACCTATATACATGTAGGGGTATTAATGTCATTTCCCCTCAGTGTTAATTTGATGTTTGAATCCAAAAATTGCACTTAAAATGGGACGGAGGGAGTAAGACTATATTAAACAACAAGTATGATTGATATTAAATCCACTCATGTGATACTATATTAAATAAGAGAGATAATGGAAAGAGCAAGAAAGTGGATCTCATGGAAGACCAAGTTTTAACACGAAAACATATACACAAGATACTATCAAAGTTTGTATTTAGGGAATGACAATGTCTTCATTATAGATAAACAAGTACGATTGATAGATAGTAAAGATATTGTATTTATTAAGGGTCTATTTTAAAAAATTATGAGTTGGAGAACGTAGTATCTGAAATGATATATTATTGATACGACAGCACGAACACTACCGTAGACACTACGTTAGGACTTGTAGACTGTTTACGTGGCCACACCACGCAATGACACAATACGACCAGCCGATTTGTCCCTTCCCCGAGACGATAGCCGACATGTGGGCCAACGTCTCCCACGTGGCCCACATGTCAATGTCCAAACATGACCTCCGATCCTGCGGCTGATACATGTGAACCAGGTATAATTCCCCATCAATTAATTGTATTTCTCCAAGAAAAAATTGACACGGAAAAAACCTAACACTGTTCCAAAATAGGGGCCCAACCGCCCTTGTCCTCCTCCCCAATCTCTCCCTTTCTCTCTTTTCCGCCCTCTGGATTCGTTGCCTCGCTCGCGTCGCCTCTTCCCCGTTCCCTCCCCGCGCCTCTCCGTGGTTCCAGAAGGTGCTGGTGGGTGTCTGCCTAATCCGCCGCGGCTTGCCGCGCCAATCCGCGGTCAGCAATGCTACAGGAGTTCGTCGACAACGTCATCGCCGTCACCAAGGAGTAAGCTGCCCGCCTCCTCCCATCCCCGCCTCCGCGATTTCGATAGATGTGCGTATGTGCGTCGGTGTCGTGATGTGCTAGGGAATGGTTCGTCAGGGCGCGGGGAACCGTCGAGCTGCGAGGGCTCGTGTGTCCCGGGCGGGATGGTTCGGTTGGGCTGAGGGTTACGTTGTTTGATGGAGGGATTTGGTGCTACGAGCTGCGTGTTGCTAGTGACGAATTTCGAGCTGGGTTAACGTTTATCCTTGGAGATCTTGTAGGATGGATGGTAGCCTCCCTTGTGATGATTTCGTTAAGACGTGGTTGTGGCGGGATTAGCGTTGAGAATGTGTACTTGCAAGAATAGTAGCGATTTATTGTTTGAACAAAAAAGAATAGGTTTGATTGCCTCAATTCCTGATTATGAGTCTGCTTTCTGAAGATATCCTAGCAGAAGTAGCTTGAGGGGGGGGGGGGGGGGGGGGGGGGGGGGTTTGGGTTGCGTGGAAACAGGGGGCGCATGAAAACAGGGCATGGTTGCCACATTCACTCCTAAATAGACGATGCTGTTTTATCTGATTCAAGGATACTGAACTTCTAATTTAGTTATCCATGAGAGTAGTTTCCTGCTTCTGAGATTAGACTGGTAGATAACAGACCAGGATGAATGCCAGTGTGCTCTCGCTCAAGCCTAGAATTCCGGAGGCTAGCATTAAATCCTTGAGCACATAAAGCGTGGACATGCTTCTATAGTTCTGTCAGATGTATATAGGTAATCTCAACAAGGGCTTGTAGAAGCATCAAAAGGTAAAATTCATACCATGGATGGTTAGCACTAATGGGCAAAGTGGCCAAGCTTCATTCTCGTGTCGGTGACCCATTCATAGAGCCTTGTATATGGTAACTCATGCAGTTATATCAGCCTGTTGAGCCTGTCAACTACCAGTTTTTGTAATACTCATAACTGGGGTCTGGGGAGGGGTTCTAGTATGAATAACCAGCCATTTGTTCAGTTGGATTTTTTGAAATATGAGTTTATCTGATATTTACAAAAGTGGATACTTATATTGGCTTTGAACCTCCTTTCCAAAACTGTTGATAAAGTCTAAGATGGGACTATCAGTATCTTTGGCCTATGATGAACTCGTATTGTAACATATGACCTTGATGAAACCAAATAATTATTTTACCTTCTCATAGAGAACTATGCTTTCTAACTTGAAATGTATTGTGTTGTGAAGGACTCTCATGTCCATACATCTTATTTGTATCTCTGAGACAATTCAAGGAACTCAAACTAAGCTAATTGATTCATTTGAAATTCTTGGTTTTCATCTGCATGTTACTTTTTGGACCAGGAACTAAAAAGTGCCAGTTAAGTTGATCCTGTTTTAGCCCTGCCGTAGAATTCTACTTGAGCCTCTGATCTGCATTTGACATGTGTGCTTCATGAGTTCATGGTAGTTTGAGACTTCAGAAATTCTTGATTTTAGTTTTATACAGTTCTTAAGACAAGGAACATAAAGTGCCATTTATTTTATCCTTTCTTAGCCTTTCAGTACAAATAGCATGCAATGTTTGACTTCAGGCACTTCTATGGGCAGATCTGTGAAGACTTTCACATATGAGTCACTGAACAACATTGCAAGGTTCATAAATGGAATATCAGCACTTTTATTAACTCTATTACCTGGCAAAGGCAACATTTTGGAAGGGATCAGTGGCTGGGAACTTAAGCCAGCGCTCCGTGGGCCACGTCTCCCTCGTTGGATGGAAAGGTAATGTTAACATTCTTCATATGACTTAAATTATAGTGGACATTTGTGATTTTATTTTTTGCGGGTAAGGAAATTTATGATATACGATGTTATTATGTACTCCTATTTGTATGTTATGATGAGAAACATGCTATTCTTGGATCTCAGTAGGAAAATGGCAAGTATTGGTTGAATCTGTACCAGTTCCGTACTCATAACATGCTGTATGCGCAATTTGAATCTCTATTACTTTCTAGTATATTTTACACCAACTGTTTGAAGCAGTGCCTCTGCTCAGTGAGACCTATGTTTGTCTTCATTTCCATGTGAACCTATGTATACCAACTTTAACCTGGTGATATATACCACAGAATGCATATTCTGATATTCCTGTTTACTTTAACTGTTGTCAGTTTGTTTTGGCTAACCTAATTAGAGTATGCTTTTTCTTCTGGAATACTCTTTTCTGATGACTTCATTATTTTTGTCATGATCTTAGTGGGGTCTCTTCGTTTAATGAGTTCATCCATGAACTTTCTGTCGATTCTGATACTGAATCAGTTACCGACTCTATCACTGGGGATGATGACAATGAAGAGTTTGTCTGCCCTCCGTCTCCATTGTCCTCACGACTATCACATACAAGCAGCTTTGGTAGACGCGATCGTCGACTGAGAAGGCATATCAGATATGGAGTATCCTGGATTCTTTGGCCATTGAGATTCTTCATATCTTTGTTACTTGTTGTGTTCAATGCCATCAAGTTTCGGATAGTAAGGTCATCTGCTAAAAGTGCAGAAACCCCTCATCTTTCAAGAACTAGTCCCACCAAGAGATCGTTTCATATAAGGGATCAGTTTCTCCAACGCACGACTGATAGGAGGCGTGGAGTTTTTGAGGTAGTATTTAAATAGTCAGTTTGTTTACTTTCTTTCTCAAGTTATGATCATTTGAATCTTTTCTTGTTCAAATTCTCCTACACACATCTCGTATTCATCCACCTACTTGGTTACTTATTTTCACATAGGATCTCCATCTGGCAATTGAGATTTTCATTGAATCAGTCTTTGACATTGTTCACAAAGGAGCACATTATGTCCTCTCTCCTTCAGAAGTGTGGCAGAAGTTATTTTGCTGGATTCATGGAAGTGTCCGTGATAGTACTCCTGTTGTTGGTGTACCAACAGCCAATGTTGGCAGCGATAATCCAGTTCCAACTGAGAGGAAAACTGTGAATCGTCATTCTTTGAACACAGATTCCCGAACATGTGAGGATGTTATCACCGAGCTTGGGTGAGCACCTATGTCCCTTTCATTTGTGCAATGTTAAAATCTGAGTTTCTTTAATATAACTTATTTCTTGTTGGCTGTTACATGCGTCGGTGATTGATATTCGTTGGTGTTTTCTCAGTTATCCATTTGAGGCTATAAAGGTTGTTACTTCCGATGGGTATGTTCTGTTACTGGAGAGAATTCCAAGGTGGGAACAATAACTGTCTTATGTTATTTTCTTTCCTGATGTTTGTGGATAGAAATTTGATGTGTTACTTTTCAGGCGTGATTCACGGAAGGTTGTCCTGTTACAACATGGCATACTGGATTCATCTATGGGGTGAGTGCTGACCAAATCGCAATTGGTGGTGATCTTGAAATTTCGTACAGCTTTAAGACATTTGCCCTTCATGCTTTACGAATTCGTATTTTCTTCATTAGTTTTTTCCCTGATTTTCTTGCTATCCTTTGTTTGCATCTTTACAACCTGAACAGTTTTGCCACTTCACAAGCATCATCAAGACTTTCAGAAAAAAAGTTGTGCTTGGTTTGAGTTGTTTGACCTTTTGGATGGTGTGGGAATTTAAACAAATGGCAAGATCATCTACAGAAATGACCTGATGGTATAGTTTTTTATATGTTTTCCCATAGGAAGTGGCAAATAACTAAAGATACTAGGCAGTGAGTAGTTTTTTAATTGAAATCGGCACATTGAGGTTTGTGCAGTCATGTCTTCACCCTTGTCTAAAACATCCTGGCCATTATCACTTGCTGCACTTCTGATATGTAAGCTGACAATGTTTTTTTTTCATGTATAGTCAATCATTGTCGTTAGTAAATAGCGGTAACTTCCACTGCAGAATCTGGTATTTTGGTAACTGTTCTTGACCAAGAGTTATACACTTATATGTGTAATTAGTTCTTTTTAATCACTCACTCTGGTGACATTGAGATCCATGGGTGTTTGGTTTCATAACATTAGTTCCTTGAAGTTAGACATGGACATTAATGATCGAAAATTAGTTTTCATGTTTACTGTTTGAAACTTATAACTGAATTTGCCTATCAAGTATTTTTCCCACGAACAATCAGAACGTCGAAGTGCTAAAATTACTTTTTATATTTAAAATTTTTGCATGCTACTGAATATAGGATCCAAATAAAGAAGGGCTTCTGAGATGATTGGGTAGTATGATGTGATTAGGAAAAAAATGGGTTAAACATGTTTAAGCTTTAGTTGAAAGCAGTTTATCTGATGCATATTATTTTCTTCTTGGTATTATTTGAGACTAATTTATTGTCCTGTTATTTACTGTGCAGTTGGGTGTCCAATGGTGTTGTCGGCTCGCCAGCATTTGCAGCTTATGATCAAGGTCAGGAATAAAACTGGTTAATTCTGGTGCTGTGCAGTAAGGTGCTCATAATTTTTTTTTCTGGAATGTAGGCTATGATGTTTTTCTTGGAAATCTCCGAGGCTTGGTCTCGAGAGAGCATATAGATAAAACAATTTCTTCCTACAAGTAAGTAGGCCTTCTGTGTATATCTGGTTTTATCACAATCAGAAAATTAATCTATCCTGTGAATAGTTATTTTGTTCATTGTGCAAGTTCATCATTCTTGAACCCTTGTCAGATACTGGAAGTATTCTGTTAATGAGCATGGAACAAAAGATATGCCTGCAATAATCGAGGAAATCCACAAGATTAAAACTTCAGAACTTGGCAAAAATAGACCTTTATCAGGGGAGGAGACAGAAGATCAAAATGATAAGATAAAAAATTTGGAAGTACAGGCTTCACAGGAAGACAGTGCAGAAGATCAACCCTACAAGCTTTGTGCTGTATGCCACAGCTTGGGAGGTGCAGTTATGTTGATGTATGTGGTGACTTCAAGAATCACACAGAAGCCCCACAGGCTGTCGAGGCTGGTCCTGCTATCTCCTGCAGGTTTTCATGAGGATTCGAATGTGGTGTTCAGTATGGTGGAGAAGCTCATTCTGTTTGTTGGTCCTGTGCTTGCACCACTAATACCTGGACTTTACATACCAACTCGATTCTTTAGGATGCTTCTGAACAAATTAGCTAGGGATTTCCACAACTATCCAGCTTTGGGCGGACTTGTCCAAACCCTTATGGGCTATGTTGTTGGTGGTGACAGTTCAAATTGGGTGGGAGTACTTGGTCTGCCCCACTACAACATGGATGACATGCCTGGTGTATCATTTCATGTTGCACTTCACCTTGCCCAGATAAAGAGAGCAAAGAAGTTCCAAATGTATGACTATGGCAGTCCTGCAGCAAATATTGAAGCGTATGGAACACCAGAGCCATTGGACCTGGGAGCTCACTATGGTCTCATTGACATCCCTGTGGACTTGGTTGCTGGGCAGAGGGACAGAGTTATCTCACCATCCATGGTAAAGAAGCACTACAAGCTGATGCGGAAATCTGGAGTTGAGGTCTCATATAATGAATTTGAGTATGCTCATTTGGATTTCACATTCTCACATAGGGAGGAACTTTTGTCCTATGTCATGTCCCGCTTACTCTTAGTAACCGACCCGGGTAAAGGCCGCATCAAGCAGACCACTATGCGTCTTAGGAAGTCAAAAAAATTCCAGTCAGAAATCGAGGAGAACGTGGAGTGTAGAGCCAAGGAAGAAGCTGATAACCTAGCTGGACGTACTACCTGATGTGGAGTGCAGGCAGAAGGCATGTTGTATGTAAGTTTGTGAATAGGATACTCACGCCGTCTCTATACATTCTACACCGCGTGGATGAGGTGGGATGAATAGTTTTCTGCTTCTAGTGGTTGTGTTCATGGGGATAGCTTTTTTGTATCCCTGTAGGAAACAGTAGAGCTAAACATGCATAGCCTCTTTAGTGCTGTAGCTGTGTACTGCTGTTTTTAAAGGATATATCGAGAAAGAGAACATGTCTAAGGAGCAGATTGTTGTACTTGGAGCGTGCTCTGTAGTTCTGACTTCTGAGACACTTCTGTTGAGGACTGATTGAATGTTGTGAATGCTGTTCTGTTGCAACCAATCACATGAGCCGTTCGAAGATTACAACTTACACAGGGTGCAGCTATCCGATTGCCACGAATGCACTCTGTCATTTACTACGTATTTCAAACTGACCTTAAGAGTAACTCCAACATATCTAGAAAATTAATCCACTTCCCCTACATTTTTTATTAAAGGGGACTGAGGGTAAAAATTCAGCTCCAATAGATCCACTTATATTTTTTCTTTGTCCTCTTTTCTCGATCCACTTCAGCCATCTCAAGATTTTTTTTAATTCCCTTTCCTTCTCTCTCCACACTGCCTCTCTGCCCAGCTCACCGCGGGTCCACCGGCCCACGCTGTTGTCTGCCTGTGCGTGCACGCCCGGCCCGGCGCCGGCAAGCCCACGTTGCACCACCTCAGAAGACGCAAGACGCACGGCCCCACACCTAGTCGAGCGCTGCTGCCGGTCTCGTGGGTGGCCGGCTGAGCTCCGCCGCCACACCCTTAGACACCCAACCACGCTGGGCTTGTCGCGTCGCCGCCCTTCCACCCTGGGCTCATCTCACCACCGCCCCTTAGCCCCAAGCTCGCAATGTTGCCGAGCAGTGCCACCACTCTATGGCGCCGGTCGAGCAACGCCGCCGCCGCGCAGGAACAAATGAAGACTATAGAGGGAGGAGGAAGAAGGAAAGAAAAGAAAAAAAACACTTTATACGCTGACATGTGGGCCCATGTGTTAGGAGAGAGGGAAAGAGGAAGGAGGAAAGGGGATCTGTTGAATCACCTCTCCGTAATAAAAGTAGTTTTCTCGATCCCCTTCAACAAGTACTCCATTCGTCCCGTAAAGAGCGCTCTTTTTAGAGTTTGAATCTTGTCCCATAGAAGAGTACTCTGATAAGATTCAGACCATATAAAAAAGGTTCATTTATTAGCTGTAGCACAATTCACGAATCAAAAACATTTTATAGATTGGATGATCAGTTAAATGCCAGTATGCATAAAACCATGCACCTAACACAAGTACAAAAACAATTAAACAAATTAATTAGAGGTGTACAGGACTTTTTCCATCTTGGCATGAATCCAAGAAATTTGGATCCAGTTTTATGGAACTAATACAAATCAAAGAAAAAACGAGCACAGTATATAAACCCATCTTATATATTCATATGGGCTGGGTGTTACACGGGTTCAGCCTTTTAGAGGTGCTACGTAGGGTAGAGTATGACTTTGTTTGGCATAGCTCCAACTCCAGAAAATCCGTGGAGTTGTTGGAGCTAGGTATTAGAAGCTCCAAAAAAATTCTGGAGTTGGAGCTAGAGGTATGTCGAAGATTTACATCGAGCACGTCTGCCTAGGGGTATCCCGGGCAGTAGATTTGTGGGTCTCGCCGAGTTCTAGGAACAATGGTGCACACACAACACAAAGATTTAGACAGGTTCGGGCCGCAAATTACATAATACCCTACGTCTTGTGTGATTGATTGTATTGCACGTGAGATTGAGTTGTTTTGGAGGGGTCCCTACTCCGCCTTATATATCCGGGGAGCAGAGTTACAAGTCGGTTCCATGATACTAGTCGTATACAACAGGGAGTACTACAATAGGGTATTTTGGGGAGTCTACTAACAGTACACGACTAGTTCTCCTGGTCAACTACGCCGTCTTGCACCATAGGCGACTAGTTTACAGTAGCCAGGTTAACTTCCCATAGCCGAGTAGTTTAATCCTATAAATGAATGGCCCTAGGGATCCTGGTCCCACAAGCCCCCGAGCATCTTGCGCATTTGCTTCAAATCTTGAATCATCTTTAACATCTCCAAAGTCTCATCTTTTGATGATTCGAGTAGTTGGAGCTAAGCCCAGGACGCTCTTATCTTCTATGTAGAGTAGTTTACATTGGAGTGCATCTTCTCATGCACCCAATGGGTGTAGCCCTCGAGCCTACGACTACTTTTTAAGCAGTCGAAGGTTCAAAAGTAGTCTTCTGTCCGTACTTCGAGTAGTTTCAATGGTGTGCACCGAGTAGGTGCACCCATTGGGTATAGCCTCCGAGCTTTGAGTAGTTTTGTTAAAATCAGTCGAAGGTCTTCGCGTAACTTATGCCTCAAATCTCGGAAAAATCAAATCTCAGATTATCCGCTAGCAGCCCCCGAGCTTTGAAACAAATATCTTTGGTTTAAAGATCATGGAAATATTAAAATATCCATATCCATTTGGAATCATCCGAGAATCCTATCATCAGTGGTTAGTTAGGAAGGTTATCCCTAAAAAATCAGCCCTAATGACGGAATGTGATGCGCCGAAGATACTGTTCAGCACAGTAACCCTAGCCGCTGGTTATAAATCTGAAGCAGTAAGCTTTGATTATTTTGCATCTGTTAAGTGCTCTGCCTTTCGCTCCTCCTTGAGCTCGATGCCTTCAGCCCCCAAGTGTGCGTGTGTAGCCCCCGAGCCTATCCTCAAAGCTCAAGCTTTACTCCCATTTATGAATGCGAGAGAAGAGCAAAGTCCTTACACGCTCAGCAACCATGGGACAAAAGAAGGGAGCCGTGAAGAAAACTGACGATGCTCCATCCACCAGGCCTACGGAGAAGAAGAGTACAAGGAAGAAGGCGTCGTAGGTAGATCCAAACACGAAACCCAATTCCAAGACCCATCCTTCACCCGCGAATGCCTGGAAGTACTGTACCGCATCCAATGATGATCTGCAAAGCCTAGTGGCCCAAGGTTTACTCCTCTCACAAGAAACTCTTGAATGGAAACCTTGCTTGAATTGTCAATTTCCCACCGAAAATACCGATGAGATTCCTCTTTTTATCTCTTTTTGTGAGTGTGGAGTTGGATTACCAATTTCATCTTTCTTCCGAGAACTTCTTGATTTCTACAAGCTCCAACTCCATCATCTTAATCCCAACAGGATTTTGAACATTTCTGTTTTTATCCACGCCTGCGAAGCATACCTTGGAATCAAGCTGAGTCTGGCTCTGTTCCGTACTCTTTACCACATCAAACCCCAACCAACCTTCCAGAGGATGGAAGTAGTTGGTGGAGCAGGAATTCAGTTCCACCAGAAAATGAAGAATCAATGGTTTGATATGCCGATCAAGGATTCGTGTGGAGATTGGAAATCTGACTGATTTATCATCGGTAAGTTGTCCCGAACGACTACTTTTGTCGTTGTATCTTACTCATGTATACACTAATCTTCTCCTGTGTATTTTTAATACAGCAGGAAATCATGGCAAGAGCTGTCCAGTAAAGGATGGGTGGTACCCAAAAGATTTGTCCAACTGGAACACCAAGCCAAGCGCTGAAGAGGCCAGGGATGTACCCGCTTTGCTAAAGCGAGTACATGTAGTGAAGAAGAAGGGTCTCACTGGAGTAGGGATTGCATTCAGTTTTCTAAAGTGAAGAGTGCAACCTCTCCAGGAGCGAGTAAACCTCGGATTCGACTACAAAAGAAGCTCGGATCCCTCACGAATGGCACCGAAAGAGTTAGCAGATGACACAATGCTTATGCGACTGTCTCGTATGTTTACCGATATTAACAAGAAGCCTGTCATCGTGAAGGAGTACTTGAAAGGCCAGTCTCCAAGCCCTGTAAGTAATCCAATGCCTTGTGCCATTGAAAGTTGGAGAATAACATTTTGCACGTGAATGATTTATCTTGTCGTAACACTTCTCATTCGAGTGGGTGCCTTAATGTAGTCTTCCAATGAAGAAAATGATGGACCAGTCGGCGGCCTCACCCAAGACGATTGGGAAGACTTCAGCAAGAGCTCTTCAGCCGTCGATGATGAAGAAGAAGTCGTAGCTGAGTCTGATGAAGATACAGCTACACACCCATCAGACCACGAGGACCCTAAGGGTAAGTCCTGTGACGAACCGGATTCTCACCGACGAGAACCCGACTCCCTGTACCCTTGAGATAGTCCCAGGAATAGCAGCTATCTCGTACAGAACTCATCTCAGTCGAATATCACATCCATACAACGATAAAAGATTCATTACATGACTCATATAAAGACAAAGCGTCTGATACAAGCCCTCTGGGCTAAAACGACAATAAGAAACATCTGCGCAGCGGTAGCTAGAACAACTGGGTCCACTCCTCCACAGGCATCCTTGAGCGTAGCGCACACCCTTCAATCGTACCACCCGTCCTGGTTGAACTCGTGGTCGGGGTCTTCACCTGAGAACCCAAAGTCTGTCCCCAAGGAAATGGGACAGGTCCACGTCACCAACCATAATATGATGTAAGCTTTAAAGGTGGCCTATTCTAAGGATATAGAAATAAACAAGGTTTAAGCCAGGGTTTTCTTATGCAAGCAGCAGCAATAACCCATTTTCATCTCATCACCAACTCCTTCTCACACACACATCCACTCCCCAAAACCAACCGTCAGCCTCACATTTTCCCATCGGGCTTGTCCTGCCACGGCAGGTTCCCGCAAATCATTAACCACCAACTCCTTTCACTCACTAGTCGACTCGGTGAGCTCCCTCCCCACCTCGTCTCAACAGCCTCAGCTGGACCAATCTCTCATATCCCAAATCAAGGATGAGGTAAGAAAGCAGTTCTCCCATGCTAGCCGGGGCTTCTCAGAAATGGGTCGTCCGTAACCGTGGACACGGCTATACGTATAGTTTACACTCTGCAGAGGTGGCACTCCAGGAATCCATCCGGGCTGCAAGGCTAGTCCGCAACCAACCTGAGACACAGCCCACAGCAAAGACCCTAAACAGTAGCGGCGCCAATCCTGTCTCCCTGGGCTCGGGAAACATCCGATCTAACATCTGCCCCAGGGTCGTGAAACCTTCCCACCGGGGCCAGTCGGGGGCCGTGGTAAATCAGGGAGATTACGCCGCAACGAATCCCCCCTACACACATCAAGCTCGATTCTCCTACAGTCTCGGCGCCGCACTAGAGTAGGCTTGCTGGAACCCTCCCCATACTGGGTAGATGGTGAGCACGGTATTTCCCAAGTCCAAAGTGGGGGCACGACTCGGTCCTTAATTGTTCGGTAAAGCGAGTATCTGCAACACAAGCGATCCGCCGCAACGGTCCGCAATCGGCACCCATAACAGGTATTGCCGCCCAAACTCCTCAGGTACTCACCGAGTACCAATCCCCAAGTAACCAGTAACCATGTACCCGCAACAGGTACCCCATAGGGACTGCCCGAGTGCAGCCCCTCAGCACCTCGATCAACGATCGAGTTGTTATTTACTCGCTTACACCGCCTAGCTGCACTACTCCTCCCAAACCACCCACAACTCACGCCAAGAGGATCAATCACAACCATCCCAACTCATGCATAGCATAGCATAGCATATATATAAAGTGAGTAGTAGGTAGCAAGGTAACAGGATTATAACAAAGGCAGTGCAGGTTTATCATGCGAGTAAAGTAAAGCGCTAGCATACTAGTTGCAGGTCTAATAGGTATTTCAGAGATGGTCGGGCGTGAACCTGGGCAAAGGTCTTCGCCCTCGTCGAAGCAGTTGTTGAAGTAGTCCGGCTCCTCCTGACTCTCCGGAGCTCCTAGGGTTGCGCGAAAATAAAATAAGACGCAACTACTAGCAAAGAAACACTAAAACAGCGACGAATGAAGACTCAAATAACACCAAACTCTACACTAACGCGTAGGTCATGATTTTAGAAAAATATAGAAACTGGTTTCATATTTTTCTGAGCTACAGTTAATTTATTATTAATTTTCGAAGTTTAAATCTTTTTCTGAAAATATTAAATAATTACCGAAAAAGAAAACAGACAAATAATTAGCCTGCTGACGTCAGCATGACGTCATGCTGATGTCAGCAGTGGGGTCCGCCTAGGATGACGTCAGCAGTGGGCCCTGCTGACGTCAGCGTTAACCGGTCAACGGTCAACGGTCAGCGGGTCAACTCTGGTCAGTGGGCCCCATGTGTCAGTGACTCACAGAGTATGACAGGTGGGTCCCATACGTCAGCGCTGTTAAAAGAAAAAGAAAAAGAATAAACGATGGCTGGGCTGGAATTGGGCCGAAAGCGAATGGGCCGGAAGAGTTCAAGGGTGTAAACCAGACTTAAACGCGAGAATTCGGCCCACGAAGGGGTGGCTGCTGTTACTGGCTTGGTGGACTGAGTCCACCGTGCACCATGAGAGTGGTCCACGTGAGCTGGGTGCATGGGATCAGGGTGTGGCACGGCTGTGTGGCGACTTGGTGTGGTCTCGTGTGTGGCACGGCCACGGCGCGACGCGACGAGCGCGCGACGTGCTCTGGAGCACGCCGGCGGCGACGGTCCGCGGCGGAACTGGCCGGAGATGGCTCGGCTCGGGGCTAGATCGGCCGGGTTAGCTTCACTAGGGCTCGGTGGTCACGGATAGGATGAAAAGGGCTCGGATTAGGGTTTGGCTTGGGCTCCCGACGTGCGACGGCGATGGCATGGCCATGATCGCCGGCGAGCACGACGGCGACACGGGGTTTTTTTGGCGCAAAAGTGCTCGGAAAGGGGATGTGCATGTGCGCGTGCAGTTCTAGCAGCTGCTGGAACGCACCTGGGTGCACACGCGCGGGCACATGGTCACCCACGGCCGCGCGTGGCCTCGGCGTTCGCGCGCGCGGCGAGGAAAACTCGGCCGCGGCGGGCCTCGGCTGCGGGTAAGAGCGTCGGCAGGTTACGCTCGGCTGCAGCGGCTCGAGGGGTCCCTGCAGAAGATACACGGCTCGATGGCCGGTTCACAGGAGGCTAGCAAGCGGCGGCGGCGGCGGAATTCGGCCGGAGACAGAGAAGAAAGGGGGCAAAACGCGGGCAGCTCACCTAGGGTCTCGTCGTCGTACGCTGCAGCTCGGGGTAGGCTCGACGCAGTCCGGCGGTCCTCGTGCTCCTCCTCTCGCTCCTTGGTTCGGCCTGGAGACGGCGGTCCACGAGCGGCGGCGGCGACTTCGGCGGCGGCGCTGCGGGGAAGGGGCCTCGGCTTCTCTTCTCTCCCTCTTCTCCTCCTCAGACCCTCCCCTGGTCGTCCTCCTCCCTCTCCCCCACTCGAATTGGATCTAGGAATCCCCAATGGGGCGGCGGCGGCTTGAACAGGGAGTGCGGCCTGCGGGGCGATTTATAGGGGATAGGCGCTAGGGTTTCGCTGGGCACAGACGGCGAGATAGGGGTGCTCGAGCGGCTGCGGACACGCGGCGCAATCGCGTCGGGCCGCACGGAGCTCGGGCAGTTGGGTCACGGGCGGCGCGCGGAAGAGAGAGAGCGGCGGCGTCGCGAGGAAGAAGATGACGCGGGGAGAAGGTACAACTGACAGGCGGGGCCCGGCGTCAGAGAGAGAAGTGACGACGCGGCGGGGACGCGGCGAAGAGCTGGGCCGAGCTGGGCCGGAAGGCCGAGCAGGCCGGCTGGTCGGTTGGATTGGGAAAAGAGTTCAGGGTGGTTTCTTGGACTTGAGCTTCGGGAAAACGGCCCACGAACAGTTAGAAGGATTGGAAATTAGTTTAGTCAATTAGAGTTTGAATTCAAATCTAGAATTTGAATTCAAACCAACCAAAAATCCAAATAAATCAAAATAAATCCAAATCACACTAATTCATCCTTAGCACTTCAAATTGATTTTAAATTTGAATTTAAATTGCCTAGGAATTTAGGGAGCAAAAAGAAGACACTCTTATATGTTGGTTTGCATGCACACAATTTCACCAAAAA
The DNA here is from genome assembly GCA_033239725.1 of Echinochloa phyllopogon. Taxonomy (NCBI): domain Eukaryota; kingdom Viridiplantae; phylum Streptophyta; class Magnoliopsida; order Poales; family Poaceae; genus Echinochloa; species Echinochloa phyllopogon. Next base: position 27,852,919 of record BTCW01000014.1, on the reverse strand, counting down.
TTTTTAAATTCGCATTTTTGCACTCAACAAAACCTATAGGAATTTTAGGGTTGTTACAGTCTCCCCCCCTCACAAGAATCTCGTCCTCGAGATTTGTGATTACCTATGGTTTAAACAAGTGGGGGTATTTCTCCTTCAGCACTGACTCCTTTTCCCAAGTGGCTTCCCTTTCTGAGTGATTGCTCCACTGCACTTTGCAAAACGGAATAGCTGTGCTTCTGGTCTCTTTGACTGCTCTGTCTAGTATCCTCTCTGGGTACTCCAGGTACTCCAAGGTGTCTTGTAGGTCTAATGCCTCTGTCTTGATCTCACGTTCTGGTACTCTCAGACACTTCCTTAGCCGAGATACATGGAACACTGGGTGTACTCCCGCTAGTTCCTCTGGTAGGTCTAGCTTGTAGGCTAGCTTTCCTACTCTCTCCAATATCTGGTATGGTCCAACAAAACGGGGTGCTAGCTTTCCTTTCACTTGGAATCTCTTATGCCCTCTGAGGGGTGACACTTTCAGGTAGACGAAGTCTCCTACTTCGAACTCCAGATCTCGTCTCCTTTTATCTGCATAGCTCTTTTGTCGGCTCTGAGCTGCCTTCAGGTGTTCTCGGATCTTGGCCACATTTTCTTCTGCCTCTACAATCATGTCCGGTCCAAAGAATGTTCGTTCTCCCACCTCTGACCACATTAGAGGTGTTCTGCATTTTCTGCCATAAAGTGCCTCAAAGGGTGACATCTGCAGGCTGGCCTGGTAACTGTTGTTGTAGGAGAATTCTGCATAGGATAGACTCTTCTCCCAGTCTGTGCTGTATGCTAGAACACATGCCCTTAACAAATCTTCGAGAACTTGGTTCACTCTTTCAGTCTGCCCATCTGTCTGAGGGTGGTAAGCTGTGCTATACTCCAAGGTTGTCCCGATGGCTTGATGTAGGCTTTGCCAGAATTGAGCTGTGAATTGGGGTCCTCTGTCTGACACAATACTTTTTGGTGCCCCATGCAGCTTGAGAATGTTGTCTATGTATAGCTCTGCTAGTTTGCTTACTGAGTGTGTGCTTTTGACTGGTATAAAGTGAGCTACTTTTGTTAGTCGATCAACTATGACCCAAATGGCATCATTCCCTTTCTGAGTGCGGGGTAGGCCAACTACGAAGTCCATGCTGATATCTTCCCACTTCCACATTGGAATTTCCAGTGGTTTCAGCAGTCCCGCTGGTCTTTGATGTTCTGCTTTGATTCTTCGACAAGAGTCGCACTTGGCTACATACTCTGCTATGTCCTCTCTCATTTTCTTCCACCAGAACTTATCCTTCAGATCCTGATACATCTTAGTGCATCCTGGGTGTATCGAGTACTTGGACTCGTGAGCTTCTGAGAGAATTGTTCTCCTGATTTCCTCGTCCTGTGGTACACAGATACGATCCTTCAGCCATACTGTCCCTGCTTCATCAATCCGGTAGTCAGGTGCTACTCCTCGTTGAATATCCTCCTTTACTCCTTGAATTTCTGGACACTTCCCCTGAGCTTCTTTGATTCGGTCTTCTAGGTTATACTTCACTCTCATTTCCTGGGGTTTTCCTTCTTCTACTAGCTCGAGTTTCAGCATGTACAACTCTTTTGCTAGTTCTGGCTGACTTTCTTCTATCATCAAGTTGTTGCAATAATTCTTTCGGCTCAAGGCATCTGCCACGACATTAGCTTTGCCAGGATGGTAGTGTATCTCCAAATCGTAATCTTTGATCAGTTCTAACCATCTTCTTTGCCTCATGTTCAGTTCAGATTGGGTGAAGAAATACTTCAAACTTTTGTGATCTGTGTAGATATCGCACTTGTTACCAATCAGGTAGTGCCTCCAGATCTTCAATGCATGTACCACTGCTGCCAGTTCTAAATCATGTGTGGGGTAGTTTTCCTCATGTTTCCTCAGCTGCCTCGATGCATAGGCAACAACCTTGCCCTCTTGCATTAGAACACATCCCAAACCTTGTCTTGAAGCATCGCAATAGACTACGAAATCTTTGCGAATATCTGGCAGGGTCAATACTGGAGTTGTAGTGAGTTTGTGCTTGAGTTCTTGGAAACTCCTTTCACATTTGTCCGTCCACTCGAATGGGACATTGTTCTTGAGTAGTTCGGTCATTGGCTTGGCAATCTTGGAGAAGTTCTCAATGAATCTTCTATAGTATCCTGCCAATCCCAGAAAGCTCCGGATCTCCGTGACACTCTTCGGCTGCTTCCAATCTGCTACTGCCTCAATCTTTTCTAGGTCGACTGCTACGCCCTCAGCTGTCAACACGTGACCCAAAAAGGCTACTTTCTCTAACCAAAATTCACACTTGCTGAACTTCCCGTAGAGTTGATGCTGCCTCAGCCTCTCTAGTACAATCCTCAGATGCTTCTCATGCTCTTCGGCTGTTTCTGAGTAAACAAGTATGTCGTCGATGAACACCACTACGAACTTGTCTAGTTCCTCCATGAATACCTTGTTCATCATGTTCATGAAGTAAGCAGGTGCGTTGGTCAATCCAAAAGACACAACGGTGAACTCGTACTGCCCGTACCGAGTTACAAAAGCTGTCTTGGAAATGTCACCTTCTCTAATCTTCATTTGGTGGTATCCCGATCTCAGATCAATCTTACTAAAGTATTTGGCTTTCTTCAACTGATCTAGCAAGTCGTCAATCCGAGGTAATGGGTACTTGTTCTTGATCGTCACTGCGTTCAAAGATCGATAGTCTACGCACATGCGCATTGACCCATCTTTCTTCTTCACAAACAACACTGGCAATCCCCATGGGGATGCACTTGGTCGAATCACACCACTTTCAAGCATCTCTTTCAGCTGCTTCTTGAGCTCTTCCAGCTCTTCCACTGACATTCTGTACGGTCTCTTAGCAATAGGCCCTGTGCCTGGTTGTAGTTCGATTATGAACTCTACGTCTCGGTCTGGTGGTAGTCCTGGTAGTTCCTCGGGAAACACGTCCGGGTACTCACATACTACAGGTACTTCTTCGATCGTCTGTTTCTCAATGGAGTATACCAACTGTCTCAGAATACATGTTCTGGATCTCTTCCCTGTTCTTCTTCGTGGCTCTGCTGTTACTTTGACTCCGCTAGGGTGCGTCAACTCAACTGTTCTGGGTGAGCAACTGATTATTCCTCTGTGCTCTGTAAGCCAATCCATTCCTAGTATCACGTCAATTCCATCCGATTCCAGTACTGTCAAGTTTCCTTCGAACTCCTGACCTCCTATCATCAGTCTAACTGCGGGGCACTCTAAAGTGCACCTAAGCTCTCCTAGGGGAGAAGTAGTGACTATAGGTCTAGCTTTAGGTATTGTCGGGGGTGACTGCTCTCTTACAAACTTTGTCGAGATATAGGACCCAGTTGCTCCAGAGTCAAACATTATCAAAGCTGGAATGCCATTTACTAAAAACTCACCGAGCACAACGTCGGGAGCGTCCTCGGCTTCTTCCTCTGTCAAGTGGTTGAGGCGTCTGTTGACGCAAAATCTGCAGTTCGCGCCAAGCACACAGCAAGCTGAATTAGCTAGCTTCAACACGTGGCCCGTGCGTATGAATCCGAAAGCGTGCCAGTCAGTTTGCCTGAAAACTAACAAAGGGACAAAAACGTTTAGATCAAAACCTGGAACGTGCCGGGTGAGACCAGACAGTTCCATATTTGCGGCATTAAAGCCAATCTCGAGAGACATATAGCTACGGACAAGCTATCTGTCATTACTCAGAATATCATTCGGCAATCGATAGAAGCATGTAAGAATCACACTGCCGAACGCACAACATCAGCATGACGTAAGATCGGTAGAAGCATGTAAGCTATCTGTCGGCAGTTAAAGCCTCATTCGGCAATCGGCAAGGCACGCAGGGAGCGCACTGCCGAATGCGTGACGTAAGCATGACGAAAAATCGGCTTTCAACCGAATGAACATTGTAACGCATACTCATAGCCGATTAATGAGAAACAAAGCATAATAGATAAATAAAAGGGCGAAAGCATGACCATAAATCCGCAGTAAACAAGAATGCATAGGCCGAAAGCAGCACCCGTCAAGCATGGCAACAAACAAGTTAATCCACCGCATGATACAACTCGTTTGAGGCCACGCCACCAATCAGATTAGATCAATCCACCGCATGATACAATCTAATCGTGAAAGGCTAAAAGCATTCATTGTCCACTGCAAACCCACGAACACGTTCACTCGTGAGAGCACTGCCGAATGCGGCTGCTTAGCCGAATCGGGGTCCGCGGCGAAGGAATAAACTTAATCGATAAAGGTAAATCTATCAGGTCGAATCGAATTCTAATCCACCGGATGATTAGCTCTAAGACAACCCAAAAAACCTGCATCTACCGCATGATACCCGGTTCTGTCAAGATCTACACGATACCAACAAGTTCGAACCCGCGACGCGTGGCAACCTAGATCGGTTTCGGATTCGGCTATGAGGGGATAAGTCATCGCATCGTGAAGTAGAGCCGATTCTAGCCGACCTAGATTGGGCAAAGGAGTGTTGTATGAATTAAGCACAGAGTAAAAACGAAGCAACACGGGGTAACTTAATGAATCTGTTAGATCTTGCCGAAATCTAACAGAGCCGATAACTTGGTCCATACTAGATCTTAGCCCACCGCATGGCTCATGACCTAACAGAGGAACCTTCTTGAGACCACAACTTAAATCCACCGGATGATACTAAGCATGGTAACAAGACTACTTGCATCAAAGCTTAAATCCACCGCATGATACTAAGCATGATACAAGGTTGCCGGTACTTACGGAGGTCGACGGATCGATGACTCCTCTCGAAGAACTCGACGACTCGACTAAAGGACTCGATGTTGGCACGGGGCCGGTTTGTTGTATGATTGATTTGATTCGATCCTCTATTACGGCTGCCATGGGTTTATATTTATACCCAGGTCTTGATACAACTCCTAGTCGGACACGACTACAATACTTGTTTCTAAAAATAAATGACGAATCTTCGTGCCCATATTGCGTTCCTTGTTCGAACCGGCCTTTTCCTTATGTTTTTCCACGTCATCACGCCTTCCCGAATGCTACCACTTTTGTCTGCGGAACTATGCCTCTACCGAATGACGACGCGTTCCCGACCGCAGAGCGTTATTGCCGAATACTTCAGAGAAAGCCTCTTAGCCGAATGGTATCCTTCCACCAAATCCGGCCCACACGTCAGCCTCTTCCTGGTGCTAAATTTTGGTGTTAACAGCGTCCTCTCTGCGCTGTTGCTGGCTGCCTGTCCTGTCCTCCAGGTGCCGGTGCCTTGGCAGGAGTTTGTTTGTTCTTCTTCTCCGGACAGTCAAAGGACTTGTGACCGGGCTTCCCACAAACAAAACAGACCACTGTGGTCCCTCCACCAATTCTGGGTGTGTTGTTCGGCTTCCAGTTGGGGTTTCCCTGACTTGAGTAGCTGTTGTTTCTGTTACCAAAGCTGTTGTAGTTGTTACCTCTGCTGCCAAAGCTGTTGCTGTTACTGCCTCGGTTACCCTGGTAGTTGTTTCTGTTGAACCCTGAGCTTCCTTGGTTGTTGCTCTGCTGAAAGTTTCTCCTGAGCATGTTGCTCTGGCCACTCCTCGGTCTCTGACTTAGTCTATGGTTGTGCAACTGTTCAGCCTTTCTTTTCTTCTCTCGCCAGGTATCTTCAAGTCCCACTCTTTCCTTCTCAACTGCGATAGCCCTGTCAATCAACTCTCTTAGTGACCTGTGTGAACTCGCTGCGAGTGCTGTCCTCAGACCTCTGTGCAAACCATGCTGGAACCAAAACTGCTTCTTCTTCTCAGTGTTGACGTCCTCAGGAGCGTACCTTGACATCTTAGCAAAGTGTCGAGCGTACTCGGCTACAGACAAACTTCCTTGGGTCATTGTCCTGAATTCCATTGCTTTATGCACCATGACTTGTTCTGGTATGTGGTACTCCTTGAAAGCTTCACAAAACTCTTGCCAGGTGATCTGTGCTGGGTTTGCGTGAGAGTCACAGTAGCTCTCCCACCACGCTTTCGCTGCTCCTTCAAGTTGGTGCGCCGCAAGGGCCACACATTCCTCTTCAGTGTAGTCTGTCAGGTCCAGCTTCGTCTCGATGGTACGCAACCAGTCGTGTGCATCGAGTGGTTCGTCCGAGTAGTCGAAGGTGGGTGCTTTCAGCCTAATGAACCTTTCAATCTTCCTTTGTAGGTCTTCCTCACGGTGTCCCTGACGGTTCTGGTTCTGGTTTCCCTGCATCTGTTGCATAGCTTGCATCATCTGTGTGTTGGCCTGTGCCATCTGTTGCATCAGCTGTGTCTGAGTAGTCATTACTTCTGCCAAGTTAGGCGGTGGCGGTGGTTGCTGGTTGTTCTGCTGGTTCTGCTGGGGTTCCACTGCTGGTTCTTCCATTCCCACTTCTTGTTCTCCTCCTGGTGCGTTGTTCTCGGGCTGGAGCACGCCTGCTGCGCGTCCACGACCCCTGCCTCTAACTGCAACTGTCGCTCTTCCGCGACCACGACCTCTGACACGTCCTCTGCCTCTAGCTGCCATTGCTGCCTCTTCTTGCTCAGCTTCCTCAAAACTCGCAAGCAGTCGGTTGGATCTTCTGATCGACATCACGCTGTATATTTCATAAAGCAGATTTAGTGGCGGTCGGTAATGGTTAGGTTAGCGCAACTAGAGTAGGAGCTGCACACATGAAATAGACTCAACACTAAGGTACACTCAAGATGAACACCAATAAAACTGCAAGAACAGCCAAAAAGATCGATCAATCATTACAGCATTACACCCTAGACATGTGTACTATCCCGAGGCCAGCTCCTGGAACCTTGAGGATTAGTACATCTAAGCGAATGCTACATCGTGGCTGAGCCAAAAGGTGGTCATGATCTACTAAGTCTAAACATATACTCATGAAGATAGATACAACTCTCATCATCTGCTGACATCTGCTGATACTGCCTACTGCATCTGTCTCATACTGCTGAATGTGCCTGTGAGGCGCGCTGCCAACCTCACAGCCTCAGTCTCTGTCTGCTGCTTGATCACTGCCTGTTGTCTTGGTGGGTGTCCGTGAGGCGCGCTGCCAACCTCACTATGTCCATCTCAGGTTCTGTCAACTGCTTCTCCAAGTGTGCCAGTTCTTGTCTCAGTCTTGTCATCTCGGGAGTAAGGGTTCGAGCCTCAGGTGGTGGTATCGGCTCAACTCGGCTTGGTGAAACTCTGTAGTTCTCTGTTCTGGGTTCAACTCTGCGTTCTTCTGGTAGTCCTTGGTTCACTGCGATCATTTCTGCTACCCTCTTCCTGTCTGATCTTACCCAACTACTAAGGGTCCTTCGAGCTTCATCCTTTGCCATAATCTGTTGAAGACTCAGGTACTTCATCAGCTGGTAGTTTCGTCCACTCTTCTCTTTGTAGCTATCCACTTCTTCCTGGAGTTCTGAGTTGTGACTGTCCAACCAGTATACTTCTTCCTTCAGACCTTCTATCTCTTCTTCCTTGGCTGACAGTTCTTTGTCTTTTTCTGTGAGTTGATCCTCCAGGCGGACATCTCGAGCATGGTGAGTTGCTCGGATCAGTCCTGCCAACTGCCTGTTGTTGCGAGCTTCGTATTCCAAGTTCCTGACTTCCCTTGTTTTAGCTCTGAGTTGCTCCTCAAGTAAGGCGATCCTGTTGTCCTTCTCCATCAGCTGGATATCCTGCTTCCATACCCTCTCTTTCAGCTTGGCAACTTTCTCCTCTAAGCCAATGTTCAAGTACTCCTGCTCAATCATGCACTGAACTGAGGTCCGCAGAGTCACGTTCCGCTCTCGGTCTGCTGCGTGAGCCTGCAAGCTGACTGCGTCTCTGTCTGTCGGATCTTCAAGAGCTCGCGGTAGGTACCGGAAACGAGTGTGGCTGAGCTGACTCTGGTACACAAGTGTGGCAAGTCGGAGTATCCTCATAGCTATAGTCTGCACTGCCCGACTGAAAGTGCTCTCGCTGGTAGCTGCTCGTAGCATCAGTGACCTTGGTCGTCCAGGGATATTGGGTACAACCATCTGCAACCGGGTGTGTACTCCCTCACCAGGTCCGTAGGTCCATCCCTCGTAGAAAACGTTGTCCACATCTATTCCCACTGTACGCAGCACCTCCCTCAGTAGCACTGCCAAACCTCCACAGTCTGCTCCTGTGGTCCTGATCTCCCGTCGTTCATCTGCTGATCTTCCTTCCATCTGCCACACAGTTAGTGGGTTGTTAGTAAGTTAGCAAGTTAGTCAGGTAAGGTAAGGGTAAAATGTTTTGTAAATAGTTGAGATGTACTTATATATAGTTTTCAAATAGTCCAAGGGGTTTCATATAAAATAGAGGACTCAGTTAGAGCATCTGTCCTAAGTTTCCGTTCTATGGGTTACGCGCTACGGTCAAGTATGGCTCTGATACCAACTGTGACGAACCGGATTCTCACCGACGAGAACCCGACTCCCTGTACCCTTGAGATAGTCCCAGGAATAGCAGCTATCTCGTACAGAACTCATCTCAGTCGAATATCACATCCATACAACGATAAAAGATTCATTACATGACTCATATAAAGACAAAGCGTCTGATACAAGCCCTCTGGGCTAAAACGACAATAAGAAACATCTGCGCAGCGGTAGCTAGAACAACTGGGTCCACTCCTCCACAGGCATCCTTGAGCGTAGCGCACACCCTTCAATCGTACCACCCGTCCTGGTTGAACTCGTGGTCGGGGTCTTCACCTGAGAACCCAAAGTCTGTCCCCAAGGAAATGGGACAGGTCCACGTCACCAACCATAATATGATGTAAGCTTTAAAGGTGGCCTATTCTAAGGATATAGAAATAAACAAGGTTTAAGCCAGGGTTTTCTTATGCAAGCAGCAGCAATAACCCATTTTCATCTTATCACCAACTCCTGCTCACACACACATCCACTCCCCAAAACCAACCGTCAGCCTCACATTTTCCCATCGGGCTTGTCCTGCCACGGCAGGTTCCCACAAATCATTAACCACCAACTCCTTTCACTCACTAGTCGACTCGGTGAGCTCCCTCCCCACCTCGTCTCAACAGCCTCAGCTGGACCAATCTCTCATATCCCAAATCAAGGATGAGGTAAGAAAGCAGTTCTCCCATGCTAGCCGGGGCTTCTCAGAAATGGGTCGTCCGTAACCGTGGACACGGCTATACGTATAGTTTACACTCTGCAGAGGTGGCACTCCAGGAATCCATCCGGGCTGCAAGGCTAGTCCGCAACCAACCTGAGACACAGCCCACAGCAAAGACCCTAAACAGTAGCGGCGCCAATCCTGTCTCCCTGGGCTCGGGAAACATCCGATCTAACATCTGCCCCAGGGTCGTGAAACCTTCCCACCGGGGCCAGTCGGGGGCCATGGTAAATCAGGGAGATTACGCCGCAACGAATCCCCCCTACACACATCAAGCTCGATTCTCCTACAGTCTCGGCGCCGCACTAGAGTAGGCTTGCTGGAACCCTCCCCATACTGGGTAGATGGTGAGCACGGTATTTCCCAAGTCCAAAGTGGGGGCACGACTCGGTCCTTAATTGTTCGGTAAAGCGAGTATCTGCAACACAAGCGATCCGCCGCAACGGTCCGCAATCGGCACCCATAACAGGTATTGCCGCCCAAACTCCTCAGGTACTCACCGAGTACCAATCCCCAAGTAACCAGTAACCATGTACCCGCAACAGGTACCCCATAGGGACTGCCCGAGTGCAGCCCCTCAGCACCTCGATCAACGATCGAGTTGTTATTTACTCGCTTACACCGCCTAGCTGCACTACTCCTCCCAAACCACCCACAACTCACGCCAAGAGGATCAATCACAACCATCCCAACTCATGCATAGCATAGCATAGCATATATATAAAGTGAGTAGTAGGTAGCAAGGTAACAAGATTATAACAAAGGCAGTGCAGGTTTATCATGCGAGTAAAGTAAAGCGCTAGCATACTAGTTGCATGTCTAATAGGTATTTCAGAGATGGTCGGGCGTGAACCTGGGCAAAGGTCTTCGCCCTCGTCGAAGCAGTTGTTGAAGTAGTCCGGCTCCTCCTGACTCTCCGGAGCTCCTAGGGTTGCGCGAAAATAAAATAAGACGCAACTACTAGCAAAGAAACACTAAAACAGTGACGAATGAAGACTCAAATAACACCAAACTCTACACTAACGCGTAGGTCATGATTTTAGAAAAATATAGAAACTGGTTTCATATTTTTCTGAGCTACGGTTAATTTATTATTAATTTTTGAAGTTTAAATCTTTTTCTGAAAATATTAAATAATTACCGAAAAAGAAAACAGACAAATAATTAGCCTGCTGACGTCAGCATGACGTCATGCTGATGTCAGCAGTGGGGTCCGCCTAGGATGACGTCAGCAGTGGGCCCTGCTGACGTCAGCGTTGACCGGTCAACGGTCAACGGTCAGCGGGTCAACTCTGGTCAGTGGGCCCCATGTGTCAGTGACTCACAGAGTATGACAGGTGGGTCCCATACGTCAGCGCTGTTAAAAGAAAAAGAAAAAGAATAAACGATGGCTGGGCTGGAATTGGGCCGAAAGCGAATGGGCCGGAAGAGTTCAAGGGTGTAAACCAGACTTAAACGCGAGAATTCGGCCCACGAAGGGGTGGCTGCTGGAACTGGCCTGGTGGACTGAGTCCACCGTGCACCGTGATAGTGGTCCACGTGAGCTGGGTGCATGGGATCAGGGTGTGGCCGAACTGGGATCTTCTGTGCATGGCTGTGTGGCGACTTGGTGTGGTCTCGTGTGTGGCACGGCCACGGCGCGACGCGACGAGCGCGCGGCGTGCTCTGGAGCACGCCGGCGGCGACGGTCCGCGGCGGAACTGGCCGGAGATGGCTCAGCTCGGGGCTAGATCGGCCGGGTTAGCTTCACTAGGGCTCGGTGGTCACGGATAGGATGAAAAGGGCTCGGATTAGGGTTTGGCTTGGGCTCCCGACGTGCGACGGCGATGGCACGGCCATGAACGCCGGCGAGCACGACGGCGACACGGGGTTTTTTTGGCGCAAAAGTGCTCGGAAAGGGGATGTGCATGTGCGCGTGCAGTTCCAGCAGCTGCTGGAACGCACCTGGGTGCACACACGCGGGCACGTGGTCACCCACGGCCGCGCGTGGCCTCGGCGTTCGCGCGCGCGGCGAGGAAAACTCGGCCGCGGCGGGCCTCGGCTGCGGGTAAGAGCGTCGGCAGGTTGCGCTCGGCTGCAGCGGCTCGAGGGGTCCCTGCAGAAGATACACGGCTCGATGGCCGGTTCACAGGAGGCTAGCAAGCGGCGGCGGCGGAATTCGGCCGGAGACAGAGAAGAAAGGGGGCAAAACGCGGGCAGCTCACCTAGGGTCTCGTCGTCGTACGCTGCAGCTCGGGGTAGGCTCGACGCAGTCCGGCGGTCCTCGTGCTCCTCCTCTCGCTCCTTGGTTCGGCCTGGAGATGGCGGTCCACGAGCGGCGGCGGCGACTTCGGCGGCGGCGCTGCGGGGAAGGGGCCTCGGCTTCTCTTCTCTCCCTCTTCTCCTCCTCAGACCCTCCCCTGGTCCTCCTCCTCCCTCTCCCCCACTCGAATTGGATCTAGGAAACCCCAATGGGGCGGCGGCGGCTTGAACAGGGAGCGCGGCCGGCGGGGCGATTTATAGGGGATAGGCGCTAGGGTTTCACTGGGCACGGACGGCGAGATAGGGGTGCTCGAGCGGCTGCGGACACGCGGCGCAATCGCGTCGGGCCGCACGGAGCTCGGGCAGTTGGGTCACGGGCGGCGCGCGGAAGAGAGAGAGCGGCGGCGTCGCGAGGAAGGAGATGACGCGGGGAGAAGGTACAACTGACAGGCGGGGCCCGGCGTCAGAGAGAGAAGTGACGACGCGGCGGGGACGCGGCGAAGAGCTGGGCCGAGCTGGGCCGGAAGGCCGAGCAGGCCGGCTGGTCGGTTGGATTGGGAAAAGAGTTCAGGGTGGTTTCTTGGACTTGAGCTTCGGGAAAACGGCCCACGAACAGTTAGAAGGATTGGAAATTAGTTTAGTCAATTAGAGTTTGAATTCAAATCTAGAATTTGAATTCAAACCAACCAAAAATCCAAATAAATCAAAATAAATCCAAATCACACTAATTCATCCTTAGCACTTCAAATTGATTTTAAATTTGAATTTAAATTGCCTAGGAATTTAGGGTGCAAAAAGAAGACACTCTTATATGTTGGTTTGCATGCACACAATTTCACCAAAAATTTTTAAATTCGCATTTTTGCACTCAACAAAACCTATAGGAATTTTAGGGTTGTTACAAGTCCCTTGTACCCGGCCCAGTATTTATTGAAGATTATCACATCATATGAGTAAAAAATCCTGACAGCAGTAATCCATCACCAAAAATTTTGTGGGGAACCTTTAAACCAGAATGTTCTAGAGAGCCCCCAGCAATCCCTGCAGGGGTAAAGAGAAAAAAGACTGTGCGATCTCGCTCAGAAACTCCCTCGAGTGGTTATGTCCATGGGGCAGAAGAAGGCCAACACATCAAACTGTCCAAGTTTATTACTGCGCCCCAGAGCTCGTCCACGACTAGTGCCATGGCGAGTGGGACAACATGGAGTACAACCAGCTCTAAGAAGGGTGTGTTGAAGCTGAAGAAGTTTAATTTCAAGCCCAAATCAACATCTCTTGTAGAGTAAGTAAAGTAGTCGCTCGAGTATATATATATATATATATGAAAAATCCATTCTACACGCGTGTGTAGCTACACCCACCTGTGTATCTCATAATACACGATGAATTAGATCCGATGAAGAGTATGTGCATCTAGTATGTGATGATATATACGTTGGGTATGTAAGCATACATTGAGTATATGGACATACTATTTTATATAGTATTATAAAGGTATAATTAAAATATATTTAAAAATAGGGTTGATTTTGAAATTTTTTCCATGTAACCTGCTTTGAAGTATCTTAGAATTAGTATATGAACATACTAAAAATGATAAACTAGTATGTGGACATACGTACAATGGTATACTGATGGTGGGTGTAGCTACACGCATGTGTAGATATATATATATATATATATATATATATATATATATATATATATATATATATATATATCCAAGTGTCCAATGAATAACTCAGTTACTTGTTTCATGGTAGGTCACCAGCTAAAGCATTCATAGCAGGAATGCATGCCAGTGAAGAGGATCAACAGCCTCTTGCTACCTCAGAAGTAGGGAAAAGTGCTAATTAACCACCAGCTGCAAGAGAACAAGATCAATCTGCTGAAGAAGCAGTCGTAGATGTTGTAGCTAACTCAGAAAAAGGAGAAAAGACCCCTACAACCATGGATGTTGATACAAATATAGATGCTGAAGATATCAATTCACTAGACTTGAACCAGCCCCTAGAAAAGGACTCGATAGATGCTACTCATTGGCTGAGACTGGTTTGATTGGTTCAACCACTCCTAGAAGCACAGAAATCATCCTAGCCAATGTGGACGTATGTCCACTTAATTGGAATGTAGCATCTTGTTACCAATATATATATATATATATGCCATAATATGTGATCTTTACAAAAATTGCAGGCTACCATAACAAATGAAGACAAGATGCCCAGCATGGCTATGAAAGAAAGTACTCTGCAGGTAGGGGAGAAAACTCACAGAGATGTAAGTAGCCTTGTATAAAAGCATAGTTGCAAATATTATATAAAAGCAACGCTATGAGCAACCACATCACTATCTTATAGGTAAAAGTTGCTCTGGGAGACCCAAAAAGTGAAGCAACACAACTCAAGAAGCATCTAGAGGCAGCCCTGGTAAGGACACTTGACCTATGAGTAGTTAATGCTTCTAAAAACTAGTCGATAATGATAATGTTATTGAGTACAGGCTTTAGTAGAGAAATTTCAAAAGCCCAACAATGCTGGCCTTGAGTCTCATGTTAAGGAACTTGAAGAACATCTAGCCGCGGCCTTTGAAGCACACGAAAAAGCTCGAGTAGAAAACCAGCAAAAGATTGCTCCTCTCCACAAGTAGCTTCAAGGCATGGGTGATGAGAAGTCTAGGTTGGATACCCGCAACCGATCTTTAGTCAAGGAAAGTACAAGTCAGTAATGCCAAATTTTTAATTTGACATTAGAGTAGTCGTGTGAATGTTTTTACTAGCCAACAATCTTATATGTCTGCAGAATTGAAGAAAGAGATGAAAGAAGAAAAGAGTACCGGCACATCGTGGTACAATTTGGCTCAATCCAAGACTGAAGATTGTAGTCGTCTAGAAGGGCAATTAGAGCAAATAAAAGGAAAATTCGCCAAGGAGCACCAGATCCGAGTGGATATGGAGATATCTTGTGCCACATCTCTGGCAGGTCAACAAGCCAAATAGCAGGAAGTGGAAAATCTTCAGGCAGAGAAGAAGGCGCTAGAAGATGCCATACTATCTATCCTAGAGATGGTAACTTCAGAAGGCTTGAGTACCAGCAACCAATCCTTCCTGGAGCGGATTGGTATGGTGCCTGATCAGATCACGGACTTCTGCAAGAGCACAATGAGGGAATGCGTCAATCAGCTGCTAGCGATGGTGAAAGATCATAACCCTGAGGCCAAGCTAGAATTAGTCAAGCTGCCTGTTGGTGGGACTCTGGAAGAGTACGAAGCTTTGGTTAAATAAACTGAGCCCATAACTGGCCAATTCATCAACTCTTTAGAGTGATGTAGGAGTATGATAGACTTGTGCTTGTACTATTGCTACTATGAAGTAGTCTCCCGCATGTGCTACTGGTTAAGCAGTCTTGATTATTTGATACTTGTTAAGTAGTCGTTTTATGGTTGCTACCTTTAAGTAGTCTTTTAAAATTGCTACTGGTTAAGTAATATTATTGAATTACTACTGGTTAAGTAGTCATCTCGAATTGCTACTGGTTAAGTAGTCTTTTGTGCAATTCGTTATTTATAATACCTGGGTTGTGGTTGTTGGGGACGGCCATAAGGGGTCCCCTAACCTAAGGGATAATCAACCTTGAAAAACGCAAACAGACCACAACCAAATCTCCACAAAACCGAAAAAGGTCTAAGCGCACAGAGCCCATGGCCCATCATAGGCCAACGGCCCATTCGAGACCCCCCCGAAAGGGTCCCGATGCGCGCATCCCATCTCCGCCTCGATCGAGGGTGCCGACCCCCCTCGAGCGAAAGACAAAACTCCACCTTGATCGAGGCCTCCGTGGTCGAGCCTCGTGCGACCCTCAATTCATAAAACTCCACCTCGCTCGAGGCTACCCCTCAACAAGCGGTACGCGCCCGTCTGCTCCGCTGACAGGCGCATTCAATGCCCTGCGCTGCCACGGGACGCTGAAGTTAAAAGGCAGATATGACCTGGATCATGTTCGCCAACTCCGGTCACTGTGCGGCCATCCCTGACGCCGTGCAAGACTGCGAGGCCCTGTGCGGCCGACTCCAGTCACTGTATGGCCAACTCCTGTCATTGTGCCGGCCTGCGAGGCCCTGTGCAGCCCTATGCTGCCAACTCCGGTGCTCCTATGCTGCCAACCACCGTACTAACCCCATGACGAAGCCCTCGATAAGGCATGGGAGAACCCTTGAACGGGTGTACGAGCAACGACTAGGCATGGACGCCGGTCATTGTAACCCCTTGAAGACACTCCGGGACAAGCACAGGGACACGTACTTTCTACAGGAGCCGCCACGCTGCCCATTGGAGCTAATAGACGCTCACCGATTCGCGCCGGGTGAAAGGATCCACAACGCCCAACGCATGCTCTCTAGTGCACGATAACAGTAGATTCAACTATGTAACATGTGTACCTCTACCCCTCCTTGAACTATAAGAGGAGGAGGTAGACTCCCAGCCATAGGACAACGAAACGCCCAGACGACCAATTTAGAACACACAACATCCGAACGCATCCGCTAATACCTCGCATCCACATCCCCGGATATTGGCACTCGCTTCAATCAACCTAGACGCTTGGGACTTGGAGGCCTCTCCTCCTCCCCCGCCTTGCTTATAAACCCTACTACAGGCACCCCGGTGCAAAGTAATACAGCCCGCGCACACCTCTTGCTAGACGTACGGCCCCATGGCTGGAACGAGGATAAACCTTGTGCCATTATGTTAGCCTTTGCACCAACCATCAAGAGACAGGACACAGTGCACTCGTTCTAGTTAGTGTCGGGTGACCAATCCAAACACCGACAGTGGTGTGCCAGGTAAGGGTAGCGTTGTGATCGTTCTCTTCATCCACTATATCTCTCGATGGTGATCTGCACGAGGCACAACAATCGATTCCCTATGGGGGTCTCGGACCCGTTTTCGGCCGGATACCAGATCCAGTTTGGGAGCTTGGAGTTCGAGGTGACCGGCGACGGCTACCTCATGTGGCTCCTTTCGAGGAACGCAACGGTGGAGACTTTGGTGCCATCCCCATCATCACCCCAATGCAAGAGGCGTTCGGAGTGGTGCAGAGCGGCTCGTGCATGCTCCCCCGTGCGGGTCGGAGCTAACGAGTCGCAGCCTGCAGCTGCGACGGGGGAGGCGGCGCCTTCATCGACAAACCCGACAACATGTCCCCTCGGGGAGAGCACGGCCAAGTCGTTGCGACTTCACACCACCGCCATGACCTACTCTTCGTCGGTCAGCACGGACATTAGTGCATATGAGGATCTGTCGGGACATCTCTTGATCTTGATCTGCAACCTCATCGCTACCTCGCCCGCCCATCAGTACCCCGACTCCGACAGCGAGGTAAACGTGGGCGGTCAGGAGGCCCCGGAGCGGGACTACTCCGGGCTCCGCAACCGTGAGGCTTTTGTGTCATTTCAGGCTTCAGTAGACTACTGCTTCACCTGCTCTGATGACTCTAGCGAGGGGGATTACGACCCCACATGGGAGTGCTTCGTCATTAGGCTGATGGGGCCCGAGGACGAGGGCGATGGGGCAGGTGGCGCAGCGGGTCGCACCGACCACACGGCAAACTCGCAGGCGATGACACCGCCAAACAACGCCGCGCTCGCGCAGGCACAGTTGGCCCAGGTCCAAGAGTTGGAGGCTAAGCTCGAGGAAGAACGCCAACAGGTGCAGCGTCTGCGAGCCACGCTCGAGGCGGGACCCCTTGAGCGTGGTGCGCATGCCAGAGAGGCGGGACGTGTCACTCAGGCACGCATCGAGGCTGGTGACGACGTGGAGGATCCACTGCCGTTGGCAAGGGCAAGCCAGAAGCTTATCACCGTGGCGACTTTGATTCGGGCCATGCCCGAACCTTCGACCCCTGAGGGCCGCAACTTGCGCCGCGAGACGCAGATCCTCATCGAGTAGGCTGCCGTGCAGCAGGCCGAGAGCTCTGCGTCCCGCATACGCCATACATGACACCAGAGGAATCGGTTCGAACCCCACCTAGGGCAAAGCGGCGCCGGCTCAACCAATGAGCAAAGGCAAGGCGCCCTCGGTTCAAGACCGTGTCCAGAAGAGGCTCGTGAAGGAGCGGATTCTGGACACACGCGACGTTGACGACGACGGCGCCCGCAACGTCCTGAACAAGAAGAAATAGGACGCAACGATGACTCAAGGCTACCACACTCGACGTGGAGACCGCTATGACAGCAGGGAGGATAGGAGCCCGACGTCGGAACCCCCAGGAACCCGCGTGTTCATTCGGGAGATCCGTGCGGCTCCTATTCCCCCGCGCTTCCAACAGCCCGTGACCTTCACCAAGTACTCGGGGGAGATGGACCCCAGAGTTTGGCTCAACGACTACCGCCTGGCCTGCCTGCTGGGTGGCGCGACCGATGATGCCATGATCATCCGCTACCTGCCACTTCACCTTGCGGACTCTGCGCGGACATGGCTCGAGCACTTGCCCGTGAACCAGATCCATGACCAGAACGACCTGGTGAAGACCTTCGTGGGCAACTTCCAGGGCACGTACGTGCGACCTGGAAACTCTTGGGATCTGTGAGGGTGTCGCCAGACACCAGACGAGTCCCTGCGGGATTTCATCTGCCGCTTCTCCAAGCGCTGCACCGAGCTCCCGAGCGTCGGCGACTCCGTGGTCATCCATGCCTTCCTGGAAGGCATGACCTGTCGGGATCTGGTGTGTGAGCTGGGACGAAGCCCACCCACCAGCGTGAATGAGCTGTTCGACGTTGCCACTAGCTTCACCTCTGGTGAGGAGGCGGTTGGGGCCATCTTCGACAGCAAGAAAGGGAAGCGTGCGGAGGGAGCGCCCGCGGAGGGCAGCAAACCCAAGGTCATGCTCTGCCGATCCAGAGGCCGGTGTATTACATCAGCGAAGTGTTGTCCGAGACCAAGATGCAATATCCACACATCCAGAAGCTGCTCTACGTAGTAGTGCTGGCGTGGCGCAAGCTGCGTCACTACTTCGAGGCTCATCCAGTCACCGTGGTCTCATCTTTCACCCTGGGAGAGATAGTCCACAACCAGGGTGCCACGGGTAGAACAGCCAAATGGTCTGTGGAGTTTATGGGTGAGACTCTCACCTACGCGCCTCAAAAGGTGATAAAATCGCAGATCGTGGCGGACTTCGTCGCTGAGTGGACCGACACCCAGCTGACCCCACCTCAGATCCAAGCCGAATGCTGGACCATGTACTTCGATGGGTTGGTGATGAAAACTGGCGCAGGCACAGGCCTCCTTTTCGTCTCACCCCTCAGAGAGCACATACACTATGTGGTGCGCTTACACTTCCCGGCGTCCAACAATATAGCGGAATACGAGGCCCTCCTCAGTGGGCTCTGTATCACCATCGAGCTTGGCATCAAACGCCTCGACGTCCGTGGAGATTCTTGGTTGGTCATTGACCAAGTGATGAAGGACTCAAGCTGCCATGACGAGAAGATGGAGGTGTACTGCAGCGTTGTGCATTGGCTCGAGGACAAATTCCATGGCCTCGAGCTCTACCACATCTCATGAAAGTACAACGAGGAAGCAGACAAGCTGGCCAAGATCGCATCGGGGCAGGTCACCGTCCCTTGAATGTTTTCGCCCGCAACCTCACCGAGCCCTCTGTCGACTTCAAGACGACCACCAAGAGCCCCAGTGCGCCCTCGGGGGCTACCCCCTCGAGAGCTGCGGATGTCGAACCCTCGGATGAGGACCCCTCGAAAGGGGAACCTGAGGCCTCAGATCACGGGGCATCCTCGGCTGACGAGGCTAAGGCGATGGAGATCGATGAGGCCCCACCGTCTCGAGACTGGCGCGACCAGTACCTCGCTTGGATCGACCGAGGGGAGCTGCCCCCGGATCGGACCGAAGCGTGGCGCATCGCCAAAAAAGCCAAGTCATTCATCTTGATTGATGGGGAGTTGTACAAGCGCAGTCCCTCGGGGATTCTGCAATGCTGCATCCCCATCCCCGAGGGCAGGGAGCTGATACGAGACATACACGCCGTCGTGTGCGGCCATTACGCAGCACCACGCACTCTCGTCGGCAACGCGTTCCGGCAGGGCTTCTACTGGCCCACGGCGGTTGCTGACGCCAACGAAGTCATGCGCACCTATGAAGGATGCCAATTCTACGCACGCAAGACCCACCTCCCGGCGCACGCCTTGCACACCACCCCATCACGTGGCCTTTCGCTGTGTGGGGGTTGGACCTCGTCGGTCCTCTACGAGCGGCGCCCAGGGGCTTCACCCAGTTGCTGGTGGCCATCGATAGGTTGTCGAAATGGATCGAGGTTTGACCCATCAGCAGCATAACATCCGAGCAAGCCGTGCAGTTCTTCACGTACATAATCCACAGGTTCGGGGTACCCAATTCGGTAATAACTGATAATGGCACCCAGTTCACGAGCAAAAAGTTCTTGGAATTCTGTGACAGCTACCATATCTGCGTGGATTGGGTGGCTGTAGCGCATCCACAGACGAATGGCCAAGTAGAGCATGCCAATGGCATGATACTGCAAGGCCTGAAGCCAAGAATCTTCAACAAATTGAACAAGTTTGGCCGAAAGTGGGTCACGGAGCTACCCTCGATCATCTGGAGACTTAGAACGACCCCGAACAGAGCCACGGGCTTCACCCCGTTCTTCCTCGTCTATGGTGCCGATGCTATCCTCCCCACGGACTTGGAGTACAGGTCCCCGAGGCTCAAGGCTTATCAAGAAGAACAAAACCAGCAAGCCCGCGAGGACTCGCTGGATCGCGTGGATGAAGCTCGCGACATGGCGCTCTTGCACTCAGCACGGTACCAACGGTCTCTCCGACGATATCAAGCGCAGAGGGTCCGACGTCGAGACCTCAACAAGGGAGATATGGTGCTGAGGCTTCGACAAGACAGTCGAGGGCGCCACAAACTAAAGCCGTCGTGGGAAGGGCCGTACGTCATCGCTGAAGTCCTCAAGCCCGGCACGTACAAGCTCCCAAACGAGAAGGGCGAAGTCTTCGCCAACGCTTGGAACATTCAACAGCTACGTCGCTTTTACCCATAAGCTTCCAAGTCTCCTTGTACATATTTCATCTTTGCAACGAATAATAAAGAAAGGTCACGAACAGGAGGACTCGGCTTTGCCCTCGATAAAGCCAAGTCCCCCTCGGGGGCTGCGTTGGGGGGTTCCCCCCTCCTGAATCGTCCCATTTTCGCGGACTTTTTATTTCAAAACTTTTTTCACATTGCACCTCACGCGCTTCGAAAAGATAGAAGCATGGCACAAATTGACTAAGGCCAGGGCCGGCCGAGTCGTAGGATTGCCTACGCCTCTGGGATACGGCATCCCCCTCACCACCCTACGCCCAAATCATTTTGCGAACGCGACCTTCCCCACCGAAAACTTTACAAGCCGCGTAAAAAAGCTATAAATGTATCAAACAATACTTCAAATAAACTATGCAAACAGATTGTTCATTACAAACCAAATGTAAGCCGAACTCTAAGCAACGTACTCTCTACTTCCTGAGCATTTCAGGGTGCATCTTCCTCGTCGTGAGAACCTGCAGCGACATCATCTTCTCCTTCGTCCGCACCAGGGAAGAGATCGCCCTCGAACAGCTCAGCAAGTGTCGCGGCGGTACCCTCGGCAGCGGCAGCGGCCTGCTCCACGGCAGCAACTGCGGCGTCGTCGTCGAGGTCTTCGGCGACGATGTAGCCCGCAGCCAGTGCATCGAGCTCGACGACGAAGTGCGTCGATATCACGCCGAGGGTATTCTAGACTCCGAGGTGAATGGCACCCTTCAGGCGCCTGGTGACGCAGTCGCCCAAAGATCTTAGGCGACTGGCCACCGAGCTGCCCGACGGGGTCTCCTCCCCCTCCAACTCCTTGCACGTGGCGACAGCGGCACCCTCCAAGTCCTCGAGGTCCTCCTGAGCCTTCGAGTACGCGACTTGGAGGGACTCCGCCGCCGCCGACGTGTCCGCCATGATCTTCCGTAGCTCTGAAACACGAAAAACACCAAGATAAGCCTCAACAAACACAAGACAGGCAAAAATACCGATGATAGTGACTTACCTTCGGTTCGTTCTTTTTCCTTCGCCAGTAGCTCCTGCGCAGCACAGGTCTCCTGTAGAAACGTAGACATCGAGGCCCCCCTCTCCTCGGCGGAGACCTGTAGTGTCTCAACGGCAATATGCCGCTCAACCAAAGCCTCGGTTAGCAGTCCGACTGCTGCTTCCCCGAACTCGAGTTGGGCGTTCACCGCCGTGACTGCTGCCTCCCTCTGCTGGAACAGGGACCTCGCCTCGCTATGCGCTGCGCGCTCCTGCTGGAGCTGGGCTTCCACCATCGCCAGCGCCTCGACCTTCTCCTTGAGTGAGGCACCTAGCCTCGAGGCCTCCTAGGCCCTCTGCTCCGCCAAGGCCCTCTGGGCATCGCGCTCCTCCTCTGCGCGGGTCAAAGTCACCCCACGCTGATGACCCTTGACCCGCACTTCGCTCAGTATGGCGCAAAGCTTATCCACCTCTAAGTGCAGGTTGGTGTTCTCCTACACAACCCGATGCATGTCGGCATACAGTTCGGTTATGTAGGAGATCTTCCTCCCCGCCATTTCTCTTAGTTGCTTCCAGTAAAAACATACAAGATAAGACACGCACACAAGCGCTAAACAAACCAAATAACTCAGGGGCAAATTGACTTACCCTATGGACGGCGAGCCCCCTGGACCTATGGAGCTCGAGGGCGGTGGCGAGGGTGCTGTGCAGGGCGGAGCCGACCTGCTGGTACTCTTGCCACAGCTCCCTCTCCACCTCTGTGTCGTCCAACAGCGTCGGGGGGAGCCTAGGATGGTAAAGTCCCTAATCGTCCCACGCATCACCACGCGCAGAGCTCTCGCCCGGGGGCGGCGCCGCCACGATGGCGCCCTCAACATCCTCAACCCCAGCCGGATCGGGGATGGGGACGACCGCAGCGTCCGCCCCGACGGTGACCATCGACGCCGGTGTTGCACACTGGTCCCCACGCCCGCTCTCGAGGGGTGAGGCTGCATCCTCATGGCGGTCCAGGAGCGCCACATCCCCGACCTCGAGCTCCGGCGTTGCCGCCTCCGTGGATGGGGCCACCTCCTCGGGAAGATCCAGGACAGCCACGACCGTGGCCTCAACCTCCGGCGCCACCACCTCTGCTTCACGAACGTTGCCCCCACCATCTGCTGCCTGGGCCGCATCCCCAACACTGTCTGGGCTCGCCCGGCCTCTGGCATCACCCGCGGGCGCGGGCACTACTTTCTCCCCCTCGACAGTGGCGGGAGCCGCCTCCTCCGTGCGGCTCGCGACCTCGGTGCCCGTAGCGCCTCCCACGCAGAGCCCTCGTCTCGCTAGCTCCGCCCCTTGCGCCAACGCCGCCTGATACCTAGCGATGACCGCCTTCGCCGACCGAGGCGCTCCGATCGAGGGCTGCGCCGCCGCGTGCGGCGTGGCGCGCGCTCCCGACTTGAGTGCCTTGGCAGACGCAAGTGAGAGGGAGGAGGGCGTCGCAGTCCGACTGACAACGACAATTCAATCAAAGATCAACAAAAAAGGAACCACGAATCAAATAATGAACGAGATCGGGACAAGTCTTACCGTGTAACTCCTGCCAGCTTGCGTTTCTTTGATCCACTCGGGGGCTGCACACCCCTCGAGCCGGATCGGGCCCTCGACGGTGCCACCCCACCAAGGGACGCCGTGCCTGCCGTGGAGACAGGCACGACAAGTGTCTGTGCCGTCGAAGGCACCGGCGCGTCGAGGGTTGCCTCGCCCGCCGCTGACGCGGGCGCGGTCTGGATCTGCATCGTCGAAGGCGCGGTTTTCCTTCTCGTGCGCGACCTTCCGCCGCTGCTTCCGCTCGCGCCTCCGCTTCTCGGCGTCCTTCTGTGCTTAAAAGATGGTTAACCTCACGGATCTCGGGGAGCGGGTGATCCGACCGGTACCCCTTGCGGGACAACCCCTGAAATCACGACAAGAATAAAAAAACGGAAATCAATACTAAAGCGAATTGGATCAATGAGATTGGAATCGAACACATACGAATTGGAGATGGCCCTCCTCGGGACGCATCTTCATGGCCCACAGCACAGCGTCGGAGCAATCCATCTTGGAGCACTCCACCGCGCGCCTCGCCCTCTGGCCAGCATGCCCAAGGGAGAGCAGCTCCTCCATCATGTGCGAGCCCTCGAAAGGCACCCCCGGCTTCAGCTCGTAGATGGGGAGGCTTCTCTCCATCGGCGTGTAACACCCAAAACTATCCTATTTAAAATTTTTAGAAATTTATTAGCTTTTAATTTATACTATTTGGTGTACTATTTGGTGTACTGTTATAATAGAATATTATTTGTTTGCATGTATTGGTTTGTGTGCATGTTTGCGTGGTGATTCGTGTCCTGTCGGTGAGCCTTTTGCTTTGGACTTCGAGTACGCAGAGGACTTTCCAGAGCAGGACTCGCAGCAGCAGCAACCTTTTGAGGAAGGCAAGTTATAGTAAGGACAATCCTTGCTACCTACCCAGTTGTATTAGATTATTTCATAAATGCATGTGTCTAATTTGATGTACCATTAAGGCTGTACCTAGTATTGTTTATCCTATCCTTGTTTACCTTGGGTTTTTGCATATGGGTAGAATCTTTGCTATACGCAGCTACTATCACCATTGTTTAATCGTTAATCTTGACTTAATGGTTCACTTTAATGTTAATGATAAAACTTACTTTTTAGCAACTTGATTTAGGGAACTAGAGCATGTGCTTCGTGCTTTGTTCTAGTGTCCCTCCATAAGGTCCGGTTCTTAAAGCGGCAACCCAGGAGTATGTCTTGATCCACCGAGGACGGGTGGTCCGTCGGCTATGCCCCTGTGAGGCATAGTCCTGGGCTGGGAGTTCCTGCGATGGGGAACTCCACACGTTGCGCATTGTTGGGTGTGATGCCCGCGCTCTGGATGCCATTGACCCCCCTATGGTGTGACTCCGTAGGCATATGTCAATCTCGGTGTCTGGGCCATGCTGCCTGTGTTGTACCATAATCGTCCACTGTCTTGTTAGGGTGTCTTGTGAAAAACCTCGTAGCGTCCCTATGCGGTCACACCTCGGTAGTGTGATTTGTGAGGTCTGATCCACCTCCGTGTGGTTGCGTTTAAAGTTCGTTTGAGCTTTTACGTGACTGGTGGGTAAAGGGTGAAACCTCTGCAGAGTGTAAAATCTATCATGATAGCCTTGCTCAGGGTCACGAGCGGCCTGGATCCTTTTTTATTTGAAGATGATGTTTATTTATGATTAATATCACTTATACTTTATTAATTGGGTTGCAACTAAGTTTCATTCACTGTAGTAACTTAGATAATGTTAAAATGAACCAACTAAAAATGTTAATGCAGTTAAGCCATGTCTAGCCTTATTTTGAGTCTTCATACCGTGCTATACTTGCAAAGTAATTGTTTACTTACACTTGTCATTTTTTCAACAAAATCCCAGATGGGTAAACAGATTGGGTTGTGCATGAGTTTGCTGCTGAGTTTCTAGAAGATTTGTCATACTATTGAGTTGTGATCTCCCAGTCAGAGTCCCTGTGGATTACGGCTCCATTTAGTTTGAGAGTATTAGTCTTCCGCTGTATTTGGTTAGTTATTTATGATGCACTCTGATGTAAAACTCTATTTATTCAAGAATTTATTCAAGCATATGTTCTCTGTTTATCATATTTGTTTGTTATATGTGTACTTTGACTTCCTGGACACACATATGGCCGCATTCGGGTTTTTGTGGAAATCCAGGTGTGACACGGTGGGGCCACCCTCTGCCTGTGGAAGTTTGCGATAACGGCCGCCGCGGTCAGCCCCTCCTTTGCCAGGGAGCGCAGCGCGTCAGTGAAGACTACAAGCTTGGCCTGGTGCTCGGGTAGAGACACGACATGCGACCAGGACATTGGCTTCTCCCGCAGCACCTTGCCAGTGTACGTCGGGAGCCAGCCGCCGTCGTTGCGAAGGTAGAACCACCCCGTTGTCCCAATCTTGATTGTTGGAGCTCATCGTGCAGGGGACCTCTCGCCTAAAAAGGCATACCCACTTCGACCGCCCCGGGCCACGCCAGCCACATCCGCGCGCACGACTCAGTCAAGCCGAAGACCCAGCGAGAAAATCTCCCTGGGAGTACCTTCCAAGGTAAGGCACCTCCTCGTGAGGCCCTACTGATCAGGGGTTTGAAGCTTGACTAGGCTGGGTGTGTAGCCCCCATAGTACTGTGGGTAGTTCTTTGGCCCACTTGCCGCCGTATTTCTTTAAGGGTTCATATAATCTAGGCTTTATCCCTTGTAGCAACAAACTATTGGCTTTTTGACTTGTCCATTAGCGTGAGGGTGGGCAACCAAGGTGTAATAGATCTCGATCGAGTATTTCACACAGTAGTCTTGGAATTCTTGACTGGTACTAATCCCAGATCTGTGATGATGTTATGGGGAACGCCAAATCTCTGGACAATATCGTCGAAGAGTTTGATCAAATTGTCCGCCCTGGCGTGTACCAATGGCATTGCTTCAATCCACTTGGTAAACTTGTCGATGGCTACAATAAGCCACTTGAATCCTCCTGGAGCTTTAGTTAGAGGTCCAACAAGATCGAGGCCCCAACAAGCGAAGGGCCAAGATAGGGGGATAATGTTGAGTTCGTGAGCTGGGACATGAGCTTGTTGAGCAAAAAACTGGCAGCCTTGGCACTTCTTGACGATGTCTTCTGCATCTGCTTTGGCTGACGGCCAGAAGAATCCAGCCTTGTAAGCCTTCCCTACCAGTGTACAGGAAGCTGCGTGATTACCGCATACGCCTCCGTGAATTTCATGTAGTAGTGCTCTTCCTTGGTCAGCTGTGATGCACTTCATCAAGACGTTGACCGAAGCCCCACATCAATAAAGCGTATTATCCACCACAACATAGCTTGTAGCTCGCCGCTTGATGCATACTTGTTCCTTTTCATTATCTAGAAGTTTGTGGTCTCTCAGGTACTCGACGAAAGGAGTCATCCAGTCAGTGTCGATTACCATGACCTGCATGTCTGGCTGGGCTTGGACGGGAGTAGTTTCTTCGAGTGCCAGCTGCTTAATGATGGCTGGAGTAGTTCGTCGACAAATATTTCCACTGGAAATTCTACGCGGCGTGATCCTATCTTGGATAAAGCATCAGCAGCGACATTATAGTCGCGAACAACATGGTGAAATTCCAAGTCACAGAAATTACGCTCGAGCTTGCGGACTTCTTTGATGTAAGCGTCTATCGTCTCTTTAGAGGCGTCCTAGTCTTTATTGACTTGGTTAATAACGACAGCAGGATCGCCATATACAACAAGTCGTTTGATACCGAGCGATGCGGCCAGGCGGAGCCCGTGTAGCATGGCTTCGTACTCTGCTTCATTATTAGTGACTTGAAACATAATTTGTAAGACATATTTGAGTTGATCACCTTTAGGAGATATAAGTAGTACGCCGGCTCCTCCACCTTCCAGCTTTAACAATCCATTGAAGTACATAACCCAGTGCTCTGAGCGAGTAGTTGCCCTGGAGTATTGGATCTCTGTCCACTCGATGTCACACCCGGATTTACATAGAAAACCGAATGTTGCTATATGTGAACCCAGAAAGTTCAAACACACATATAGCTCAACAAATATGGAAATCAGAGTACATAGTTTTACATCAGAGTTTAACACAATAAATAAATAAATAAAACAGCGGAAGTCTATTTATTAACTCTCAACTAAGCGGAGCCGCAGACCACAGGGACTCTGACTGGTTGACCACAGCTTAGAAGTACGGTAAATCTTCAGGGAACTCAGTAGCAGCAGATTCATTCACTCCATCTGTTACCATCCGGGATTTTGTTGAATAATGGCAAGTGTAAGTAAAATATTTACTTAGCAAGCATAACACGGTGTATGAAGGCTCAAAATAAGGCTAGACACGGCTGAACTACATTAGCACTTTTAGTGGATTTGTTTTAACATTAACCAAATTACTACAAGTAGATGAAACCCAGTTGCAGCCCAATTAATAAAGTAGGAGTAACATTAAGCATAAATAAACATCATATTGATTAGAGAACCACTAATCAAAAAGGATCCAGGCCGCTCGTGACCCTGAGCAAGGCTATCATGATAGATTATACACTCTGCAGAGGTTTCACCCTTTACCCACCAGTCGCGTAAAAGTTCATGGAACTTTAAACCCAACCATGCCGAGGTGGATCAGACCCCACAAATCACACTTCCGAGGTCTGACCACTTACGGACGCTACGAGGCTTTTCATAAGACACCCTAACAAGACAGTAGCCGTTATGGTACTACAAGGTGATATGATCCGAGTAACCGAGATTGACTGACTCTCAGGGCGCAGCGATAAGAGGGTCAATGGCGTCCAGAGCGTGGGCAACGCTTGCCAACAATTAAAATAAAGAGCGCTACGTGTGGAGTTCCCATACCACAGGGACTCCCAACACGGGACTGTGCCTGACGGGACATAGCCGACGGGACTACCGTCCTCGATGGATCAAAACCATACCCCGCGCCTTGTCTCCCATAACACCGCCGGCCCATCGGTAACTACTATCAAGCCAGAGTCATACAAGCTACTTGTCCAAGACCGGAGCCATATTAGTTCTAGCGGTGGTGACATGCTCCTGGGTCGCCGCTTTAAGAACCAGTCCTTACGGAGAGACACTAGAACAATGCACGAAGCACATGCTCTAGCTCCCTGAACCATGTTGCTAAAAAGCAAGTTTTACCATCCATATTGAAGTGAACCATTTAGTCAAGATTAACAATTAAACCATGGTGACAGTAGCTATGCCTCGCAAAGTTCTACCCATATGCATAAACCCGGTGATATCAACGGAACATGATATAACAAAACTAGGAACAACATTAGGGTACGTCAAATTAGACACATGCACATGGAACGGCTCCTGATCCCCCTACTCGAACTCAAAACCAAACTCGAACGGCTCACCGACTGGACACACGAATCACCACACAAGCCAGTACATGCAAACAAGATTATTCTATTAGAACAGTACACCAAACAGTATATCATAGAAAAGAAGGCTATAAAACTAATCTACGTTACTCTACGAACACATGAGTGCGAAAATCACTGTAATCAGAGCTAAAACGGAAAAGATATGGGTTTTCTAAGGTTCAGGGACCTGCTGGCAAGATTTAAAAAGTTTTAGAGGCTTAATTGTGAAAAACTAGGGACCTAAACATAAATACGTATAAAAACTTAGGGGCTAAACAAGAAAATAGCAGGGGCTGGGTTTCGGGGTGTAAAAACAGGGGAGTGTAGGGGCTTTTTCACAAACTAGGGCATATATGTAAATACTTATTGAACAAAGTGGACGGTGGGTTGATTTTCAAGAAGTGCAGGGGCTCTTATGCAAAAAGGCCAGGGCTGACCGGTAAAGACTCAGTTGACCTGCGGCTTGGGTTGACCTGGGGCATTGGATCAAGATCCGATGGCTCTGTTGGCGGTCGTTACAGCCCAAATCCGACCACCAATACTCGGGAATAAACGAGGTTTTATGCAACATTCCATGTACTTAGGTTTTATTTCTAATAAAGTTCCACGAGTTTTGGTGAGTGACACCTGTGCAGGTACAACTACGACAAATACGCGCTATTGGGGCCGAAAATGACTGAATCGGCCGAACGACTCCGTTCAGCCGGTTGCCCCCCTTAGCCGTGCACGTCACCGGGAGTCGTCCAACGAATATCAAGCGAACACAACAAATGACATGAGGACGGCAGCCATCTCTTCCCGGGCCATGACCACATCACCTCTGGGCCATAAACACACGAAGCCAATCACCAGGAGGCAGCCCAGAAGGCCCACAGAGCAGAGGCGGTGCTGGGGAGGCCGGCCACGGGCCAAGCCCAGTTCGGCCGAACTGGGGCCTTCGGCTGAACCGCCCCCAGCACCAGAACCGACCCCAGGGGCTGCATCCTGGCCCTTGGTGGCCGAGGCGGTGGATCCTGCGTTCGGCCGAACAGCAGGGTTCGGCCGAACCGACGTCCCCGGCCAAAACGGCCGCAACCGCCATCCAACCTCCCTTGGCGGTTACTCTAGCCCCAACCGTCCTATGGAGCTATAAATAGGACACCATACCCCCTCTTGAAACACACACCAAGCCAAGGAGCTCATTTCCACTTTCATCCTAGTAGAGTTAGGATAGTTGAGTTGGGAGTTAGAGTTGAGTCGAGCTTTGCCTCGGAGGTTCCAGAGTTGTCTTCAGAAGCTCTGGTAATTGCTCTTGTATCTTTTACTTTTCCTTTTGTAAGACTTTTAGTTATCAATATAGTTATCTTTATCACTTTGCCTTTGTCATTTATATCTTGCTTCTACTTTATCCTAGTTGCAAATATATCTTGTTTAGACTATAGTCAGTTATAGTTTTAGTGCTTGTAGTCTTGTTTAAGTCTTTGTCTTGGCTGGTTCTTCGATCTTGCTTGATACTGGAGGTGAATTGTCACCAAGAGTATTGACAAGCTTGCTTGCTCTTGCTAGCAGAGTAAGTAGTCGTTGTCTAGTGTAGGAGTGGTTCCTAGGCTAGTCAGTGGCCTTAGTTTATTCCCGTCGCAACGGAGGTGGTAGCCGGGAGGTGGTGACAGCCCTTTCGGTCTTCGTAGCCCATCACGTTAGTTCCGATCCGTAGGATTCCCCAGTTGGGAAATAGCGGCACCCCTTCTCATCCCTTTGTGTGTGTTCACCGGTTCCCTTGTCCCGAAGCTAAGACATTAGAGTTATCCCAGATCTCCTAGTGCTGGCTCTGTAGCCGCTGTGTCTCTAAGCTAGAGTGACATAGGTAGATAAAGAATCTAGGAGTCCTCTATCTCTTGTCGTTGTCCTCCCAGCTATCTATCTCTTCTCTCCCTTACCAGAGTATCCCTTGAGCTGTGTGTCCGGTATATCCACTCCTATCCAATACCGTTATCCCCTGTCTTGTCTAGTCATGTACCCTCCTCTGATAGTCTCGAATATCTGTTCACTAGTAATCTTGCCAAAGCTTCCCTGCGGAAATATAAATTACGATACCTCGGGATACTCCCAGGTGAAGTGCTACAGCGGTGATTCTGTGCGCTTGCAGAATATTTCTATATTTTACTAAGCCATAAGGAAAACCACTGAAACACTCCTTACCCCAGTACGAGGATTCTCAATTCTGATATTGGATCGTAAGAAGTGCCAACAGGCTCAGAACAGATCGGGCGCGGGGCTTCGCCGGCTGCAGTTGGACGCAGCGGCGCTGCCGCCCGCAGGAGTGGCGGAGGATTGCCGGCGCGAGCTCGAAATTGAGCTAGGGGTCTCAGTTGGTGACAGGGTTGGGTTCTATGGAAGCGGGGCGATGCGGCGAACGCAGCTAAGGGGTTCTAGTCGACGAAATCACCGCGGCGGCGGAGCTCCGGCGAAGATGAGCGACGACGGCAACGGTGCTACGGAGTGCGAGAGCGAGCAAGAAGGGGCTCGGGAGTTTCGTTACCTCGACGCAAAGCTCCTGGTACAACTGGTCGGGGCAGAGCGGCAACGGACGGCGAGATCGACGGCGGCGCGCGAGCTCGGGTGGCGGCGGCGAGCTTGAGCGTCTAGGGCTAGGGTTGCGGCACGAGTTAATGGGAATCGAGGGGCGGCGGTCGGCCAGTTTTATAGGGTGGGCGTGTGGCCCCAGGTGGACCTCGGAGTGTGCGCTTGTGGCCCCGGGTCGGACTTGAGCTCATGCTCGAGCCGGACTCTGACGCGAGGTCGGGGACGGCCCTGACAGGTGGGCCCCGCGTGCCAGCGGTAGAGAGGGGAGGCGGGAGCGGACTGTGCAGGCTGGGCCGGCGCGAACGATTGGGCCGGGCGAAGCGAGCTGCTGGGCCGGAGTATGGACGAAGGCGGTTGGGCCGCGGGGCGGAGGCGGGGGAGAGGTGGGCCACGGAGCGGAGGTCGGGGAGTGCTGGGCCGCGGAGCGACTTGGGTCGAGCGGCTGGGATGGTTTGGGAGGGAAACAAAGGGAAGTAGAAGCGGACCAAGGAAAGGTCCATGGGGCGAAATCAAACTCAGGCTCAAAGAACTTTTCTAGGGCTCAAAACAAAGCAATTCAAATTTGAATTTAAATTAGATTTAAATTCCAATTTGAATCACTAGCAAACCAAACTCAATGCAGCAGCATGAATGCATCAAAAATGTTTCTACATGTCACACCCGGATTTACACAGAAACCCGAATGCTACTATATGTGTGCCCAGGAAGTCCACAGAACACATATAGCTAACAAATATGATAAACAGAGTACATATGCTTGAATAAAATGGTTTTACATCAGAGTTTGACTCAAATAACTAATTAAAATAGCGGAAGACTCTTTATTAACTCTCTCTAAACGAAGACGAAGACGAAGCCGATAACCATAATCCACAGGGACACTGACTGGTTGAGCACAGCTAGTAGAATGGTAGATCTTCAGGAAATTCAATAGCAGCAGTACCATCTAATCCATCTGTTACCCGTCCGGGATTTTGTTGAATGGCAAGTGTAAGTAATTGTCTTACTTAGCAAATACAACACGGGTAATGAAGGCTTAAAAGAAAGGCTTGACACGGCTGTACTGCATTAGCAATTTTAGTTGATTCATTTTAACATAAACCAAGATTACTACATTTAAGTGAATCCCAGTTGCAATTCCCAATTAATGAAGTAGAAGTGAACATTAAACAATAATAAATACCAACTTCTAATAAAAAAGGATCCAGGCCGCTCTTGACCCTGAGCAAGGCTATCATGATAGATCGTACACTCTGCAGAGGTTTCGCCCTTTACCCACCAGTCGCGTAAAAGTTCAAAGGAACTTTGCACCCAACCACGCACATCAACACTTCCGAGGTGTGACTGCATAGGGACGCTACGAGGCTTTTCACAAGACACCCTAGCAAAACAGTAGCCGTTATGGTACAACCTAGGCAGCATGACCCAAGGCACCGAGATTGACTGACGCCCATGTCGCAACACGAGGGGGTCAATGGCGTCCAAGCGCGGTAATAAACATCAACAACAAAATAAATAGCGCAACGTGTGGAACCCCCGCCATACGGAAGCTCCCAACACGGGACTGTGCCTCACGGGGACATAGCCAACGGATACTCCGTCCTCGGTGGATCAAACCATACTCTCACCCATGCTTCCCATAACGCCGTCGGCCCGTCGGTAACTACTATCAAGCTAGAGCCGTACATGCTACTCGTCCAAGACCAGAGCCATTATAGTTTCAGCGGTGGCGACAGGTTCCTGGGTTGCCGCTTTAAGAACCAGTCCTTACGGTGAGACACTAGGGCCAAGCAATAAGCGTATGCCCTAGCTCCCTGTTCCATGTTGCTAAAAAGCAAGTTTTACCATTAACATTGAAGTGAACCATTAAGTCAAGATTAACAGTTAAACATTGGTGACAGTAGCTGCGCTTAGCAAAGGTCTACCCAAATGCAATAACCCAGGGTAATCAAGGTATAGGATAAAACAAAGCTAGGTACAACCTTAATAGGACAACAATTTAGACACATGCATATGCAGTAATTATTGTAAAGGTGTGTTTAGGTAGCAAGGATTGTCCGTGCTGTACTTGCCTTCGTCCAACTGTTGCTGCTGCTCCTGCTGCTGCTGTTGGTCTTGCTCCTCGTAACCCTCGAACTCAAACGCGTACGGCTCACCGACTGGACTCATACATCAACACACAAGCATCCATACAAGCCAGTACATGCAAACAATATTAATCTATTAGAACAGTACACCAAACAATAAAAACAGAACAAAAGAAGGCTGAAAAACTAATCTATGTTTCGCTACGAACACGTGAGCGCGAAAATCACTCAAATCGGAGCTAAAACGAAGAAGTTATGGCTTTTCTAAGGTTCAGGGACTTGCTGGCAAAGTTTTAAAAGTTCCAGGGGCTTATTTGCAAAAACTCAGGGGCTAAAACATAATTTTATATAAAAACAGGAGGGTTTATCTGCAATTTAACCAAAACAGGACCTCGGGTGCTATTTTTAAATAAGACAGGGGGTTTTCTGTAAAAATCGGGACTTAATTGTAATTATTTTCGAATAGATTTGGACTGCGGGTTAATTTTGAAAAAGGATAGGGGTTCTTTTGCAAAACGTCCATGGCTGACTGGGTTGACCGGTATGGTCAACTTTGACTTGGCTCGGTTGACTTGATCTGGGCCGTCGAAATCGGATTGGACGATTCAGATTGGATCCAGAGGGGAGGGGTCGCCGGCGGGAAGGTGCTGCGGCGGCGCCGCCTGCGCGCGCGGCGGAGGGTCGCCGGCGAAACACGTTCTCGCGCTATAGGGCACGACTCGGGACGCGGTCTGGCGCCACAGGACCGGGGCGACACGACGAGTCCACCAGGACAGGTCTCGTCGGCGGCGGAGCAGTGGATGCGGCTCGTGACGATCCATGGCGGCGGCGGCGCTCGGGCGGTGGTGGTTCAACGCGGGGGCGGCGCTACAGAGCACGGGGAGGGGCGAGAAGAAACTCGAGGGGTTCCTGACCTTCACGCGACGGTCTTGGGGCAGTTCGCCGGGGTGGAACGACGACGGACGACGAGATCGACGGCGGTGGTTTGGAATCGGCGGCGGCGAGTACGAGCTCGAGCGGCGGAGGATTGGCGGCGCAAAATTGAGGGTTACGGGCGGCACGGCCGGGGCTTTTATGGCGCGGCCGAGGGAAGAGTCCGGGGGGGAAATCCTCGGCGTCCGTGCCGTGTCCGGTCGGGATTCCGGCGCCGTGTTCGGGAAGGAGTCGGGCGAGAGGTCGGGGACGGTCTGACCCGTGGGACCCGCACGTCAGTCGGCAGAGGGGGGGGGCGTTGCGGCGGGCTAGCGCACTGGGCCGCTAGGTGGGCCGAGTGAGAGCGGGAGGCAGGCCGGGGAAGGGAGTGGGCCGCAGCTGGCTGGTGGGCTTGGCTGGAAGCGGAGCGCTGCGCTGGGCTGGGCCGGAAGCGGGGAGAGGGAGGCTGGGCCGCTGCGGAAGAAAAAGAGTAGGAGGGCCAAGATCGGACGAGGAAAATAGTTAAGGGAGGAAAAGTGGACTCGGGCCGCAGAAACTTTTCTAGAGCTCCAAACTAAGCGATTCAAATTCGAATTTAAACAGAATTTAAATTCCAACTGAACCACACACAAACAAAACACAATGCAGTCGGCATGAATGCAACAAAAATGTTTCTAACCTTATATTTAATTTTATTTCTCATAAATAATTTATTTTCCTTAGATAAATATGAGCATAAAATTAAATAAAAACAATTTAATTACTAAATTTTTAAAATAGGCATTTTTAGGGTGTTACACTACATCTTATATTTGATTTTAAATTCTCATAAATAGTTTATTTTTCCTTATATTAAATATGAGCACAGTTAATAGAATTAATTTATTTACTAAAAAATTTAATTAGACATTTTTAGGGTGTTACACTCGATCGTGAAATCAGCAAGGGCTTGAGACTTAATGGCTGTCTGGGAGCGAAGTCGAGGTGATATGCTGCAATTTCTGCCTTCCAGTTACAGATACGTCCAGTTGCGTCAAGATTGTTGAGGATTTCGCCCAGCGGGAACTTGGTGACAATAGTTATGTTGAAGGTCTGGAAGTAGTGCCTTAGCTTCTGTGAGGTGATGAAAATCGCATAGAGTAGTTTCTGGACTTGAGGGTAGCAAATCTTGGACTCGGAGAGTATTTCACTGATATAGTAAATTGGCCTCTGTACTGGGAATACAAGGTCTTCTTCTTGTCGTTCGACCACCATAACCGTACTAACCACGTGTGTAGTGGCGGCGATGTACAAATAGAGGTGATCGCTTTCTGTTGGTGATGTTAGCACCGGAGGAGTGTACAGATACGTCTTGAGCTGTTCAAAGGCTGTGTTTGCCTCTTCAGTCCATGTGAATTGGTCTTGCTTTTTAAGCAGCTTGAAGAAAGGTAAACCTTTTTCTCCAAGTCTTGAGATGAATCTATTCAAGGCGGCGATGCAACCTGTAAGCTTTTGCACGTCCTTTACATTCTTCGGTGCTTCCATGGTAAGGATGGTCGTGATTTTGGTTGGATTTGCCTCGATGCCTCTGTTACTGACCATGAATCCAAGCAATTTCCCTGATGGCACGCCAAAGACGCATTTAGTCGGGTTCAGCTTCCAACGGAACTTTCTGAGATTGTCAAAATTTTCTTGCAGGTCAATGGTGAGGGTCTTTGGATGCCTTGTTTTGACGACCACATCATCAACATATGCCTCTACATTGCGTCTGATTTGTGTTGATAGACACTTCTATATGGCTTGTTGATATGTGGCGCATGCGTTCTTCAATCCAAAGGACATGGTTGTGTAACAATACGCACCAAATGGAGTGATGAACGAAGTCTTGATTTGGCCCTCCTTCTTCAAAGCTATCTGATGATATCCTGAATAGCAATCGAGGAAGCAGAGTAGTGCGCATCTAGCAGTGGAATCCATGACTTGATCAATGCGCGGGAGGCCCATAGGATCCTTTGGGCAGTGTTTGTTGAGGTCAGTGTAATCAACACACATCCGCCACTCATTGTTGTTCTTCTTCCTTACCAAGACAGGGTTGGCCAACCACTCTGGATGGAGGACTTCCCTGATGAAGCCGGCCGCGAGTAGTTTGGCAATCTCTGCCTTGATTGCGTCACGTCTGTCTTGAGCAAAGCGTCTTAGCCACTGCTTCTTTGGTTTCGCGTTCTTATCAACATCAAGTTTGTGCTCGAAAAGTTCCCTAGGAACACCGGGCATATCAGATGGCTTCCAATCAAAAATATCCTTATTATCACGAAGGAACTTGACGAGCACGTCTTCCTATTTACAGTCTAAATTTGCCCCTATGAGGGCAGTTTTGGACGAGTCGCTCGTCCTCAGATCTACAGTTTTAAGCTGTACTTCTTCGGATGGCTGAAATCTAGTGCTTGTGGACTTCTTGCTGGGTACTTCTAGGTCTTCCTCCTTCGACTTCTTGGGCAAGGCGATGTGGCAGAACCGTTCAGTTTAAACTGGTTCAGATGCATTAATCACCGTCCCAAGTCGGGTCAAGACTTAATGCACATGAAACAGTGTAAACCAGGTATCTGTCAGGTGTCCGAAGACGCCTGAAACACCACATTCCAGAACAATTATATGCATACAGGATCGTTCGCATAGGAAGCTCTCAACAGACATTACATTCTTTACAAAATACTTAGGGTACGAGTTATTACAGATCATAAAGCATAAAACTTAGATGCAGGTTAGCAACGCTATGAGTTTTTAGAAATAAACAAGTTGTACTGGTATGTAAGTCATACAGGCATGTTTGAAAAAAAGTTTTTTCATCAAGAGACCACGTAGACCCTTCGTGTCTCTTGGCCTTCGTGAGCCTTCAAACTTTCTCTGGCTTCTCTTCTGCAGCAATTATAAAATATTGAGTACGAAGGTACTCAGCAAGACTTACTCATCTAACCAAATAAAATAAATGAAGACATAGGTATGCAAGGTTATTAAGTGGACTGGTATACTTTAGTTTTTGCGAAACGCTTACTAATAATTGGTCCTTATATTTTATATATTTTATTCATGTTATAGTTGATTCTATAGACGTAAGGTGACATGAAATAACATTTTTCAAGCAAGCTTTCTATGATAACTAGTATCATACTATCATTTAATCACCATTACTTTACTAAGTTGTTCATCAGCGATCAAGCGGTATTCATATCGAGAAGTGCGACGATCATGATCAATTGTACATCCTACAGGGTAAAACCTAATCACACGACACGCACGCGAATCATTGAACCGCACGTGGCAACCTTTCGCTCACATCACTTCCGGCGATCGAAACTATTCTTGCCAGGGTCCAGGAGTGCATCCCCATAAGTGGCCCCACGTCTGGCCTGACCCACATATGAGTTTTAGACTACACTCCTGCCTACTACCTCTCTCCGACTGGGCAAGCCATAGTTCCAATCCTGATGTGACTGAGTTATGTCGGTTTACTAGTCCCATTCTCCCAGTATGTGATTAGTATGTTCAAAACTTGATCTCAGGTCAACAACTACTGAATCCTTGTCCAATTTCAAAAGTTAGACGAGGCTATCCAATAAACCTACTCACAATCAAATCTTTCAAGCCCTCGTCCAACTTACCAAGCAAATCTTCATATGTGCAGGTCTCCATATTTTATGTGTTGTTATCATAGAGATGAGTATCACAAGTACCGGGTAGGTAACTACTACGCTTACTAAGCAGGGTTTCATGATATCTGTGAAGAGGTATCAAAGATGTCCTTAGTTAAGGATGTCATGCAATCAAAAGGTTCCATAACAATTCCTAAACTTAATGCATATACTGAAATAGTTTGGACGCATGAAATAATAAGTAAAGTAATAGGTGTAGATGCTCTGGGGCTTGCCTGGATTAGTAACGAGGTTAAGATCGTTAGTAGTGACTTCGGGCTTGGATTTACCATGATCGCTTCTTCTGATTCCTGGGATTCCTTCGGCTGAACTTGATGTATTCCCGACTCCACAGACTCGGTATCTACATGCCATGAATGCAATATGCACAATTTAGAAAAAAGCTAGCTACACAACTTTCCTTCACGATAATGTTGCAAGCCAACAATAAAAACACCCATTTAAACCTTATTAGTATATTTCCTATATTTAAAACCATTTAAAAACATTTTTAAAACTCATACAAGAATTACTCAAATTATTTTTGTACTAGAAATAATATTATCCTAATTATAATAAAACATTTTTACATTTTTAATAGACTTTATCACATTTTTATTTATTTAAGAACTCTATTTTTTATTTCAAAGCTTTAAAGAAAAGCATGTTAAATAACTTAAATTTTTATTTAAACTTTTCTAAAGTTTATCATTTTTAAAGTATAGAGAAAAAATCTAACAAAGCTAACAAAATTAGTTTCACTAATTTTGGACACTTCTGCAAATTATAACAATTAAAACAAGATTACAGCTATTTAAAAACATAAAGGAAATAACCTAAACAAATCGATTTGCAATTGAACCCTTGAAAGAATTAAAACTTCACAAACAAGTCCTCTCACACTCACATAAGCCATTTTGCTGATGACCCCCAAAAACTTTCTGTTTCTTTGCAATTGGGTCCTCCCAACCGAAACTCAAACCGGCGGTGGTCGGCCGGCGGTGATCTCTGTGACGGCGAGGTCTCCGGCGACGGGAGGCATACTAGCAGCACCAGCTCGTCACGATCAGCACTCCCATGGGTCGAATCATCACCAAAGGTGACCAGACGGTGACACCCGACGACGACGGCGCTCCGCAAGAGCTCATCGGCCGGTTAAACGAGCGGGTCCGGTGACTTGAAGTGGCTCTACGGCTTCACCATGGCCTCCTCTACCTGATACGCTAGCAACAAGTTGTGGAAGAGGGTCGGAGCACAGCTCCCCTCGGCGGCCTGCCATGGCGCGGCTGCGCTCTGCGGCGGCGCCGGCGTTCCGGCTCAACGGCGCTTGCGCTAGGACCACGAACACCACGGTGAGCATCGCTACAACCGAGAGAACCTAGCAACAAGTTGATCTTGACCTCTACGATGCTCTAGCATAGCTCCCCTCGAGAGCTTACCTCGAAGAGGGTCGGCGGTGATCAGAGGTGGAAGATGACTGCGTGCAGTGCCGGTGGCGCTTGAGGCTGTGCTGGAGCATGTCGGGGGCGTAGCTGGGGAGGTAATGGTGTTGTGGGCGGACGGAATTGAATGGAGGTGAGTCTACGCCGACGAATCGACGGCGAGCAGTGGCGACAGCCAAAATGAACGCAGAAACGGAAATGGCGGAAGGATGATGACGAGCTCGGCATTTCTTTGAAATCTTCATTGTGATCATCTTTGCCTCCTCTTGCTGCTCGAGTTGCTCTGGCACTCATGCTCGTCGGCGCGTCGAGGGTTGAATTCCACCGGCAGTCAAGGCGGTGCAAACCGCGGCGGTGCTTGCCATGACTGCTCTGCTCTGCTCCCCCTCTGTTCTTCTTTCTCTTCCTTTTCTTGTTCTGAATCACTGCTTCAAAGTTCTAATTTCATGTATAAACTTCTTATACACCCTTAAACAAAGTTGTAGCTGGTATACTAGGCTCCCATTTTTGTATAGCAAGTTTGGTTCAAGGCTCAACGAGTCCAAAGATATGAAACACTGAACTTTGGTTCTTGTTAGTGGTCCCTTTGATTCAGTTTCGTCAGTTAACTCATCTGACCACAACAGTGCACAATTTGATTTTTGATCCTCTAAATTAAATAGTAGCAATCTTTTTCTTTGATCATGAAGTAGCCCATGATGTAGTCCAAAGTTTCTAGTTTCTAAAGTGTTAGTTCTTGACCAAAATTTATTTACAAAACCTCTCCAAAATTTGAATTCAAAACAGCCTCATGACACTATTTTGATCAAATTTCAGCATGCCATATTTGAACCAAAACCCTCAATTTGAACTTAATCAAGGGCATACAGCTCAATTACCCTCAAATAGTTCCAAGCTAATATTTTTCCTTAATTTGGCACATTTTCACTTAATTATTCATATTTGAAAAAAATTCCATCCAAATTTGAATTTAAACTTGAACTTCCCCAAAACCTCTCCTTAATTGAAATTTGGTTCAAATTTACTTTATTTTAGCTATTGAGCTTATTAACCAATAATGACTATATTATATATATATATTGGAGTTAATTCATCCTTAATTGTGCTTAAGGGGTTTTTAACATTTGTGATGTTACACGCGAGTACTTCCATCATCTGGATGGGGACTTGCGAGGTAGCAGCGAACTCTACTACTTCCACGTCACAATCATAGGAAATCTTCAGGTCTCCCGTTAGCGGGCATCTTGAGAACGAGGTACACATAGTGCAGAATCACCATGAACTTGGCGAGGGATGGGCGCCCAAGGATCACGTGGTACGAAGTCTCGAAGTCTACCACCTCAAACTTGATGTACTTGGTCCTGAAGTTTCTTCTATCCCGAAGGTGACTGGGAGCGTGACTTGGCCCAGAGGAATTGCGGCATTGCCTGGAACAATGCCGTAGAATGGGGACTCTGTAGGCTTTAGGTACTTGGTGATGTCGAGGCCCGTCTTCTTGAATGTATTCGCGAAGATGACGTTGAGCCCACTTCCTCTGTCGATGAGTACTTTGGTCAGTCTGGCTTGCACCACGACTGGATTCAAGACTAGTGGGTATCTTCCTGAATTGGCGAAGTTGGTCCACTGATCTGTTCTAGAGAAGGTGATAGGGACTTCTGACCACTCCAAGTATGTCGGGGTGGCTGGTTCAATCGCCATGATCTCACGGAGAGTTAGCTTCTTAGCCCGCTTCGACTGGTTTAGTGATTCGCCGCTGAATAGGACTGCTACGACGTTCTCGACTTGGGGAAAACCATTATTGGGTTCTTTATCGTCTTTGTCCTTCTTATTTGTATCGGCTTTGTCCTCCTCGGGGGTTTGTTTGTCAAACTCTTGCTTCAGATAGAACTTTGCCATCGTGTGCTTGTCGTTGGGGTGATAAGGGCAGGGGCCGTTCATGACGTCTACCGCTGAACGGTTCTTCGCGATTGGGGCGCTGAATTGCTGTGACTGTTTTGTCTGGCTTGCGCTTCTTGTTGTCGCGATTGAAATCACGATTGTTGAAGCGACGTTGCAACGATCGTTATTGTCCTTGTTATTGTTGTTGTCGCAATGCATGTCGAAGCATTCACGTTCACGATCGTCTTGGTCAACCCACTCAGCAACTATCCGCCTTAGTTCACTAATGTCCTCGGGGCGTCGTCTTCCAAACTCACGGTGTAGTTCTCTTATGTAGATGCCATCGTGGAAGCAGTCGATGACTTCGCGATCAGAGATATCTATGATTGTAGCTCTTTTTATCAAAGAACCTCTGGATGTACTTGCGTAGAGTCTCTCCCTTTTCTTGCTTGCAGGCTGCCAATTCGTACCGGGTTCCGGGTCGTGCCCAGGTTCCCTAGAAGTTGGCAGTGAATTTCCTGGTGAGGTCATCCCAGGAGTCGATGGACCTGGGGCGGAGGCCCTCGAGCCATGTCAGAGTGTAGTGTCTAGCATGACGGGAAAGTAGCTCACTTTGATGTCGTTGAAGCCTCCCGCCATCTGGATTGCAGTCGAGTAGATTCTCAGCCATTGTTTAGGGTCTTGTTTGCCTGTGAACTTCTCGATTCCAGTTGGCTTGAACTTACGTGGCCACTTGATGTCCTTTGATGCGCTTGGAGAAAGCTGGGAACCCATCGTACTTGTCCCTCGGCGAGCGATCATCCCAGTGACTGGAGTTGCTATGGTCGGAGTCGTACTGTCGACCTCGGTTCCCCTCGTTTTGTCGAGGGCGATCGTTACGCCGGGGTGAGGCTTGGTTACGGTGTCGAGGACGATCCTGATCGCGTGGGTTATCGCGCTCTCGGGGACGGTCGTTATCCCGGGGATGATCACGATCGCGAGGCCGGTCGTTGTCGCGTGGACGATCTTGGTGGCGCGGGCGGTCGTGGTCGTGGGGAAGATCTTGGTCGAGTTGACGGGGAGGGGTTCCGTAACGGCGGTCGTATTGTTCGCGTCGGCATAGTTCTGATTCAACGCGTAGCTGTCTACTCGTCTAGATTACAGAATGAGCATCACGATTGGCGTTGATTGTGTCGCGAAGGTCTCCATCGCGTGGTCTTCCACTGTCTCAGCTACAAACGCGTCCTCCTCCTTGGTTCTGGTCACGGCCAGCGTCTTGACTGCGTCTATGGCCTCCCGTCGTGGTGGTTGATGCCTCGCGTGGAGCAGCCGCCGCGGCTCCGGTCCACCTGCTTCCCGACGTGTGGTGGCTTGAGGCAGGGTTTGCCTGGTTGGTGCTCTTGCGTGCAGTTTCTAGGAGCGTAAGTACTTATCGGACGGCGGGAGTGTCGGGCATGGCCCTGATGAGTTCTGCCGCCACAGTGATGTTAAGCGGCACTTCCTGAAGCACTAGTTGGTCCCCGACCATGTCGAAGTCTTGTGCAAGGTTGCGCATCGCATCATCGCGTAGGGCAGCGTTTAAGTGCCTCTACTTGCGCTTGGCGTTCCTTGCTTGTTGGGAGGTCTTTATTCCTCAGTTTCTCCGTTGGCAATACATTCTTCTTCGGAGATATCTGTTATGAGCTCACGGTCGTACTTGGTGCCTTGGTCATCGTTGCCTGCCATGAACACCTGACGACCGGGGTCTTGATCAATGAGGGAGAGAACGATATGGGTGGTGGAGAAGTTGTCGCTCGAGCTCTCTGTTGAGGCAGTGAGCGAAGCAGTCTTGCCGTCTTGGTAAGGTAGATCTTCTAGAATGACCGCAGCAAGTCTTGACTCGTTATCCCGGCAGGTCTCAGCTGGGATCGCACCAGGCCAGTGAACAACAAGTCCTCCTGGTGTTCTGGTTACGACCAGTCCTGACGGGAGATGAATGAGTGGTTCCTCCAACTCGAAGCTGGTGTTGAACTGTGCGCGGTAGTGTAGGCGCGCAATGTTGTCAGGAGCGTCGCTCAGTAGGATCGTGAAGTCATCATTGTCATCGTCCTTCGATGGCTCGTGAGCAGGCTCGAAGTTTTTGCAATGATCCACGACCGGGCTAGGCTCTTGACTTGTCGTCTTGATGGTTCTTGTGGTTTGCATCTGCTGATGTAAGGCCACAGAGTTGGTGAGTCCGAGCAGGAATCGATCCGGGGGTTGTCCGATGGCGTAGCCAGCTCGGAGTTCCCTGCTCTTTCCGTAATTGGAAACGAGTTATACCCGGACTCGACTTGAAGAGTCCCGGCCGGAGTTGGAGTCGGAGTCGAAGTCACGATGCGTGTCGGAGCCGAGGTCGACGTCGAGGTCGTAGTGGTCGCCGAGTCTTGTTTCTCGACGAAGTTGCGGAGTGGTTCCG
This sequence comes from Echinochloa phyllopogon, assembly GCA_033239725.1. Lineage (NCBI taxonomy): Eukaryota > Viridiplantae > Streptophyta > Magnoliopsida > Poales > Poaceae > Echinochloa > Echinochloa phyllopogon. The sequence continues at coordinate 27,809,500 of BTCW01000014.1, read as the reverse complement.
GTGGAATTGCCGTCGTCGAGTATAGGCCCGGGCAATCCGCAAGGTAGCTTGCAAACTTGCCATTTCCCAAGGCGATGAAGGTCCCGGCGCCGAAGACAAAGGTTACGCCCTTCTCGATGCCGCGTGTGTTGGACTTGATTGATCCCATCGCGCCTAATGGTGAGCTTCCGGTGAGAGACCCCACGGTGGGTGCCAAGTGTTGAAGATTTACGTCGAGCACGTCTGCCTAGGGGTATCCCGGGCAGTAGATTTGTGGGTCTCGCCGAGTTTTAGGAATGATGGTGCACACACAACACAGAGATTTAGACAGATTCGGGCCATAAATTGCGTAATACCCTACGTCATGTGTGCTTGATTGTATTGCACGTGAGATTGAGTTGTTTTGGAGGGGTCCCTGCTCCGCCTTATATATCCGGGGAGCAGAGTTACATGTTGGTTCCATGATACTAGTCGTATAGAACAGGGAGTACTACAGCAGAGTACTTTGGAAAGTCTACTAACAGTACACGACTAGTTCTCCTAGTCAACTACGTCGTCTTGCACCCGACTAGTTTGGAGTAGCGAGGTCAAACTTCCCATAGCCGAGTAGTTTAATTCTATAAATGAATGGCCCTAGGGATCCTGGTCCCACAGGGTACATAGAGACTATTTAGATGAATCTTTTTTATTTATAGTTTTTACTAAATATTAATATTTAAAGTATTATAATTTAACATAGAAAGTGTAAATTCGTTTAGAGTTAAAGTTGTGCCAAAAAGTTGGGTGACCGAAGAAAAGGTCGGGGAGGATATGCATCTTCTTCCAAAGGTGGCCTTGTTGTGTGTCGTTAAATGTAATTCCAATAGTGGCCGTGTTTCTTTGGGTTTGCAAAAAATTTTCTTCGGAAATCTTTTATGCATGAGGTATTAAATGAAATTTATTTGTAAAACGTTTTTAATGATGAGTGTAACTTTGCGCGACGAATCTAATGAGCCTAATTAATCTAAGATTTACTGCATTAAAGTTACAGTAATCATTCTCTAATCATACGATCAGAGACTTCATTAGATAAGTCTCTCGAATTAATTCAGGGGTTTTATACGTAGTTTTGTAAACTAATTTTATTTAATATCTTTAATTAGTGATTAATTTTCAACCTAAACAAACATGGAGAGTGTAGATCAGTTTTGCCACTGCCATCTTTGTCCCACACGACCACATACACCGGCTCCACCGCCATCGGCTCACCGTCGCCTCCTTCACCGCCGGGCTCCTCAAACTCGTGCACCTCGCCTCCCCGGATCCCACCCGGGCCACCCGAGGGAGGAACGAGAAGGAAAGAAGAGATGGGAAGAGACGGGAAGGAGACCAAGCGCCACAGCCGCAAGAGATCCCGCGACGCCTCCCCCTCCTCGGACTCCGACTCCCCTTCCTCCGCCTCCTCCCCGAGCAGCAGCCCCGAGCGCCGCAGCCGCAGCAGCAAGCGGAAGAGGTCATCCTCCTCGTCGCACCGCCACCGCCACAGCCGCAAGAGCAGCGGCCGGTCGCGGGGCTCCCGCGACGAGGACCGGCGGCGGCGGCGGCGGAGGCGGCGGGACGAGGAGCGCAGGCCGCGCGGGGGCGATGAGAGTGGGTCCTCCAGCTCCGGGACCGAGGAGGAGGAGGATAGGGCGGAGGAGGCGCGCGAGATCGTCCGAGATATCCTCGGGGAATTCCCCGCCGTTGCCGGAGAGCTCCGTCAGGTAGGGTTTCTTATCTTTTTTTCTCTGTAACTTTTTAAATAAAATTCTGCATAGACAGTTTTTGTTGTAGAATAGATGAGCAGCAGCCGAAAGCTAGGCGCCTAGACCTCCACAATTAAAATGCAAGAAAAATTCATAATAGCTCCCCTGCCATAAATAACCTACAATAAAACCTGTGAGAGGATTAGATTTGATTATGTTCAAGGATTCTGTGTGAAAGCCTACAGTAGGTATCAGCCTATCAGGAGAAGGAGAATTGGATGTTTCACCCTAGGGGAATGCAAGAGATATGAGTCTGAACTGATTTCTGTTGGAAATATTGAACTCCCTATTAAATTATCCAGTCTGAATTGAACTAGCACAAAGTGAGGGAAAAACGATAATCGATATGTTTTACCTCTCACTTCGTACATCTATCAAAGAAATTAGTGTAGAATGTAGCAAAACTGATGCATTCAGATCATTTCCATGGGTAGACTTTTAATTTTAATTTGAAGAAAAATATGTAGGATGCTTCAGAATTATTGTGTTTAATAGTGTGGAATCCGTTTCCTTTTTGAAAAAAAGATAGTGTGGAGTCCTTGCATTTAATTTTATGTATAATGTATAGAATTTGTATTTTTGATGTTTGGTTGATATGATTACATCAAGAACTGAAACACATGACATATTTTTGAAAGATGTAATGGCAATCAACATGTTGCCGGGGTATTGGTGAACAGTAAACTTAATCTGAATTAATTAAACCTTGTGTCTCCTGAAATCATATGAGGTTGTGCTATATCTTGCTAACTTTCACTGTCGGATTTGTTTGAATTTTGTCCTCTTCTATCAGCATTTATCATGCTGAAAATCAACAAGTGTGGCTTGCAGACTTACCCTTTGTCTTTGTGATAGATTTGCATGTCCAAGTTTCTAGTTCATGCAGCTTCAGTCTAAAAAAGAAAAATCAAGTTCATGCTGTGCATATATTTTTTTCCATATACTACCTTTTTAGGCGTCTAGTTATATAGAAAATATTACAGTTACATAATAGCATGATAGCAGTTGTATAAAATCATGTCATTATTCTACCCATAATGCTGTGCATCCTGCTAGTGCGGTGGAATTAATCGCCATAACTGCTAATTGGTAAGGATTAGCCAAGCAAATATTAAAGGGTTATGTGAAATGATATCATTATTCTAGCAATAATGTTTACACTCTTTATTTTATGTGTCTGCTTCATTTGTCGAAAAGCATTGGGTTTTGTACTTCGGAACAACGTGAATTATAAAGCTACTTAACTCTGTTATTACATTCAAAATAGAATGTTGATCTGTAGTGTGTTGTGCAGTAGCATACCCTTTTTGGTCTGAATGTATTTAACATGTGTTCTTGTGTTTTTGTCTCACATGCACTTTGAGTGTACTTTATGTTCTGTGTCCTTAAGTTTGCCCATGACATTTGTTAATCTTTCAGCTTCTCCAAATGATAGACAGCGGTGAAGGCATTGATATTTCTGGAATCTCCGACAAGCCATTGGTGAAGCGCTTGAAGAAACTTTTCAGATCCCTGAGACTGAAAGAAGGTGCAAGTGGGGCTTATTTGCTGCCTCCAAAAAATGTTCGTACACTCGATATTGTTGGACCGTTACTTTTAGCAAGTTCTAAACTTTCAGACAAAAAAAATGAAAAGTCAGTATCACCTAATAGAGAACAATTACCATCATCTAACTTTGACATGCAAAATAAAGACGACACTACTTCTGATGGGCCTAAAATTATTGGTGTGGAAGAGGAGCCTCCTAAAAGAAGGTAACACTTGGTACCTTAAAGATGATACTACTTTTCTGCAAAATATTTCCTTGCAATTTTCTCTAGATACCTGTAAATATGGTACAAGTATTCTTGGCTATATACCTATATTAATATATATATTGATTGGATAAAGAGTTGCAGCTGATGTGTCCTTCATTCATTTACTTTTAAGGCTAACAACAGCATATTCATTTACTTTAGGCTAACAACAGCGTATGTGTATTTCAGGAACTGACTGTTAATGTTTGCTGTCAGTTTATCCCACATCTTGCATATATTCTCTATGCTGGCATTCAAACATCATTAGGTCAATAATGAATTCTTTTAGTCCAAAACCATCCATGGTTGCCTGCCCCTTTTGTTTGAGACAGATAAATGATAAATTTATCATCCTTTCTAATCATTGTGTATAAATGTTGATGGTATATTGTCATTTCTGGAAGCAATGACGACGTGCAATCTATGTAGTGGCTTGATTTGTCATATTTCATTTTAGTGCTAGGATGTCTCATGTCCATACTGTTGAGATGACAATGCTTACAGGTATTGGTTGTCAGTACAAAGGACATTGCAGGGTTCATTTCCCTGTAGGCATAATTTTTACTGTGGTGGCTATCAGTTCTACTTGCATGCTGTTCTCAAGATGCATGTAACTGTAGTCTTGTGTCTTGACTTAATAATTCTAAGTTCTAACGTTTTTATCAGTATATTTGGCATTATGGTGCCTAATGTGGTGGAATGTTATTATGGATTGCTCATTTCCTTCCCAAGTTGTTACCCTACACAATAAGATTCTTTTTGGTCTGATTACCACCTAACTTGCTTTACGCAATATAATGTTATTATGTGCAGGATAATTGGCCCTGCAATGCCGTCTCGTGAATTACTGGCTGCAGCAGCTGAAATGACAGAGGCTCTTAGGTGCCGGTAATGATTTGTTCTTCTATGCAGTCTGATATATTTAGCAGAGTTATGTGTCGACCAATGATTTCTCATTGAGCACATCTTTAATATTTCTTCTCTAGGGATGCTGAACTGGAAGCTGATGATGATTTGCTTATAGGGCCCCCACCACCTGCCGTAGTTGCTGAAGCTGCATCTGCAAATGAAGCTGAGCGGTTTGAAGAGGTATGTTGTCAATCATGACATGTTTATTTACTCTTGATAATTTTGGAGCAATGCAGCACCAAGTGCCTATGTTATTTAGAAGTTCATCTACTCTTTGGAGTCAAGTCAAACTGTTCAAATTTGGGTCTAGATCACCTCCTGCTTCATCTAGTTGCTTGTTTTTTCTGTGCACATATCTCGAGTCATCTTTCTTATTTGTAATTTCGCATCAGTTCTGTATGATAGCAGTACACCCTCTAGTTTATTAGCTTGGCTAATCCTTCCCAATTTCGTGCTAATAATGGAATAATGGAAATAGCTGTCCTCAACAATTCTAAAAAAACTCGACCACGGGAGAAGACTCCACCCGGGCTTTGTTCTAAGAAGGTGCCGTGCTTCGAACCCGGATCGGGACGGAAGTTTCAACAACTTCCGGAGTTCAATGCTCTAACCGGTCCACCGCGGGAAGCTAGGCTGTCCTCAACAATTCTTGCTATGTGTTTTGTTATTTACCTTGCAATTAGCTCTCAGCTGCTTATGAGATTAGTTTGTTGTTCTGGATAATATCGTTTATATTTAATATTTAATACTGGGCATAAACCTTGCAGCTATATGTGTTACTCAGTTTGCAATAAATTTGATAAACATTCTTAAATGATTTAAGGGTCTGTTTGGATAGTTGGGATTAGGATCCAACAAAATTTTGCCCTCATCCAAGCACCCCTTTGATTGTTTAGAATGTGATATTTTATTCTAGTTTGTATCTGCTCCTTAAAAATTAAAATAAAGATTTTGCAGAACATATGGTTATTATCTGAATCCTAATTTTCTTTTTCTAAGAGCATCCATACAGATAAGTAATTGTAATGCTTATAAGCAAAGAAATACTTTGCACAATTCTTGTTTTTCTTTGAGCATCTCTTGTTGAATGGAAAACTCTCCATTTGGAATTTAGAAGTCTTTTCTTATCCTTTAAACTGCATGACATGTTGATTACGAATTTGCGATTAAATATCTTGTTCTTATTCAATTTGCTCGAGTCAATTTGTTCACCTTTCATTTGGCTGGTTGTTCGTAGGTTACTCGAATATTGGCAGCTGATACAAATTCACCATATGATGTTCTTGGGGTGAACTGGAAGATGTCAACTGATAACATGAAGAAAAGGTAGTGACTATTGTTGCCCATGAATATTGATGATCCATCTTGTTAACTATGTTTACACACTTATCACATAATGCCACATTAATAATGTTTTTCCTGCTGTGTAGGTATTGGAAGTTGTCTCTTTTAGTGCACCCGGACAAATGTCCTCATCCTTCAGCACAAGAGGCATTTGTGAAATTGAATAATGCCTTCAAAGACTTACAAGACCCTGATAAGGTACATGAATTGGAAAGTTCACTCTTTCCATACACTGAAGCTAGGTTCATCGTTCTGTTAAAGTTTCACTTACAGAATTTTGCCAAGGAAGAAAACATTTTTTTGTTCTTATGGAGACAATGATGCATTTGTACTGTGGTAACAGAAGAAGATATTATGACTTATGAATAGAGATAAAACATGATGTGAACGTTCCAACATGATTATCCTCTATAATGTTCATCATTTTGTGATGAAGCTTGCTTCTACTTGCATTGTGGATAATTCTTGTCACGTTTGTTGATTAATAAATTCCCCTCCCCTTCTAATAGCTTAAATTTTAATTATGGATATTTTCTTTGTTGCAGAGAGGTGCAATAGATGAGAAGATAAAAAAGAAAGAGGAGATGGAACAATTTGAGGTAAAAATCTCTAGAATGATTCATTCTCAAGATTACCTAGCTGGCACCATTGCTCTTAGTTGCTTAATAGTAATGCTAAACAGATAAGTATTTATGTTGATTACCCCTTTCATGTACTGTTTAGATTGAGCTTAAAGCAATGCGTGAGGCTGCGGAATGGAGACGATTACAAGGTAAGTTATTGTAATATCAATCATAATATTCCGAACAATAAATTTACACAAAATTTGATGCTATGTATCTGGTGATAAGTGATGTAGCAAAAAAGAGTTAATTTTGTGAACTACAGCTATGTGTGAGTGTGACATTGTAACAACTAACATATAGGGTGACCATTTCACAAAACTACAACTTTAGGCCCATTTGTCAGGTGGGCCCACAACCAATGTTTTTAGTACAGTTCCTTGTTATTGGGAGCCAAAGTAGTGTAGTTTTCTTGAAATGGTCACCAGATGCGGTACCTTGTTTATTACATTGTCACAGATAGTTGTAGGTTTATGTAATTAACTTAAGTTTTTCTTAACAAATTTCAATCAATGGTTGGACTTTGAAGGGCAAAGGTCCCAAGTGCTTGCTATGGGTTCCTGTCTGGGGTGTCACTTACGTATACAATACACATATTATAAAGTAACCATCATATAATAAAAATGACTTTCATCTCTAAATACATACTAGCTTAAGCTTCCAACCCAAATATTTTTGAATTGACCTCTGTCTTCTCCATAACTTGACCTGTACGGAGCAAGATAGAGCAAATTCCCATACTACCCACCTATGCACATACTTTGTTGGTGTTTACCGTAGTCCTTCACTTGATACCTGCAGTGATTTAGGGCCTGTAGCCGTTTGCACTAATGCGCTTTACCCACTATAAGATGTTGTAACCTCTTGTTTTTTGGAGAGTTTGTCCATGCTTTCACTCACTTAGATTTAGAAATGTTTGATTTCATTGATTAGTTTTGTTCAAATTTTGGCTCGCTAGTAATTGTAAAGATAGTGAATAACTAGGATAAATTTGATGACATATTAGCTCTTTTTGCTTGCAGGTATATCACTTGAGGGTGATGATGAACTTTTAGCAGGTCCAAAAGAGGCACAGGCACCTAAGAGAGATGAATGGATGACCACATTGCCACCTGAGAGAAAAGTAAATGATACAAAATAATTGTTCAATTATTTTACCTTTCACCGAAGCATGCTTGCTTATGTGTTCTCTCTCTTACATGTATGTAAACAATATATTTTTTTCTTTGCAGTCAGGAGTAGTGCCGATGCATTCTACTAAATCATTTAGTATGAATGGTAAAGAAGGACGAGGAGACACTAGTGTCTGGACGGATACTCCTCTTGGTAGAGCACAAAAGGCACAGCAAAGGTCAGTACTATGATAGTAGTTCTGTTTATGATCCTTGTTGATTATTTTTCATACCTGCTAGTTTGGTGGATATTAATTGGCATAATGTGCACAGTACAGGACAAATAGTCCATATACATATTTGGATTTGTGTGTTGCAACCTCATGTAGAGCTACAACATAAAGTAATATTCAGATTTCACTTGTTTCTTAAGGCTAGATGCTGCAAACAATAAATAAATGAGGAATGCTTTACACCATATAGAAGTTGTCCAAAAATCACATTTGCTCTTAGAAATGAGGAAAAATACAAAATTCCAGGAAATGAATGCAGCAACTGAGCACTGGATGCTTACTTGGGTGTTTTGGACTTGCCTTACTGTACACAGTCAGGACTCAAGAGGCAAAAAAAAGTGGTATTGCTGGATGATATGGTTGCAGTCTCTGAACAACCTGTAGGGTGTGGCACTATTCTTTTTCCAGGTTCATCCTCTGGAACTAGAAAAAATGTTGTTGGAAATTTGAACTGTGAAGAGTTTTCCCCTGCAGGCTAACCACCAGGAGCAATATTAGCCTTGCAGGTTAATACGTTAAAGCCATGCGTGTTACAAGCTAATGTAGAGCATTGTTTTGCATAGATAATTGTCTCACACACTTATTGTAGGTTTGCACATTATTGCGTCAGTAGGCACGCTAGTAATTCTTCTAAGGCTACTCCCAATGGAGTTTCATTCTCATTAATTATAGTGCTGTTGGGGGTAATCATTAGGGTACCATACATAGGGTAATGGATTACTCTGTGATGCAGCTATTTAGAAGCCTACAATAAAACAAAGGCGATTGCAGAAGGAGATGGTGTAAAGAGCACAAACCCGGATGCTTCAATCGTAGATAAATACAATACCTCGAAAAGGTCAGTGTCTCTTGTGCAGAAGCACAGAGAGAGCAAAAAGGAGAAAAAGAAACAAAAGCAGCACGAGAAAGAAGAATGGGAGGGAAACCACCCTTGGAAGCCATGGGACCGTGAGAAGGATCTCTCTGCTGGGCGGCAAAAGGTCGCTTTAGATCCGGAGAACATGTCACAAGGACTGTCTTCCCGTTTCGCATCTGGGGCCGTTCAGAGGAACTTCCTGTAATCATGGCCGGACAAGGTTATTTGTCCTCTTGGGCTATCAAAAATGCCAGAGAGAAACCGTACGTGCCAGGACAATGTTGTTATAAGGGCAGTCATGTGATAAGTTGGTGCTTGATAGTTGATACGTATGATTCACATGCCCAATCCCCGTTGAGAAAATGAGTAGTTATGTATTGTTTAGAACTGTATATCACTCTTCCGGAAGTCTTCACATAATAGATCTTTATTGAAAGAAATTTATTGAAAGATGTTAAAAATCCATATATCACAATGACAACAATAAGTAATCTGTAACATTAGTTTACTAGAATTGTCAGTATTCTTTGTAGCTAAGGATGCTCCAGATCACAGCATCTCACATTATGAGTTTATGACAACTGTACTCAGAATTGGTCTGACATTTTGGCAAGTTTATTCATGTCTTCTATATACTCTTGAGTACCTGTCGCGGTAGCTAGTCTATGTTCACGACTTCTATGTGTTAACCGTGATAATTAACCTGGATAAATATAGCGAATATTAAACTATGTTTTTTTACAGTCTAAACTATAGTTCAGGACAGCGTTATTCCACGGCGTAGAATATTAACCTATATGTTCCATGTAACTATATATGTTTTGGTACATGTGCCATTCTACACCTTAGGTCTAGCATGTTGTTCTACACCGATAGATATACTCAACTGAGCACAACTATAACAGATTACTAAACACGATTTAGTATTTCCTTGTTGGTAGTAACCAAACTCACAAGGCACTCATTCGGACAAATTATGAATATTTCTCTAGTTCTTTTCCCGGTGAGTTTTTTCTATTTTTTTTTGTTTCGCATGAATTTTTCGTCGGGTTTTATTTAACTGTGATGAATTCTATGGAACCGACTAACTTGGAAGAGAATGACGATGACTATGTTGAAGATCAGCTCCTTCTTGAGCTGGTTACAAAAAAAAATTAGCCTTTAAATTTTCCTTCAACGGAAAACGTTGCTACCAAAGTGCAAGCTCCTTCTTGACCGGTTATGCAGATCGAGGAGGAAGCAGCAGCTTCGTTTTAGAACTTATTTGGATAAACATTTTGTAAGACAACGTACGACCTGACTTTTAAAGGAACCAGACATTAATAACAGCTACAGAAAACTGACAGAATGCTTATGCCAGCGGTAATCCAACAAAGCACTTCCTGGATGATGTTAGTAAATAAAAAAGCACTTCCTAGATGAAAGAAACTAATTAAAAAAGCATCACGAAGATACTAGTACACTAATGGTGTTAACATGTCACGAGGGCTCTTGGACTCCATCCTGTCCTGGGCCACCAGTCAGCTAGAAAAGCACAGAGGCTGCCTGCCTGGTGCTACACTGTTACATTCCCAGATCCATCCATCAACTGGGTCATCCTCTTGCCCCCCTTGTGATAAATAAAAAGAAATCGAAAAGAAAGAAGAAAAAACAGGAGTCCTTTTGCTTCTATGGGATCCTGGTGGAGAATGATACACATCTACTGATACACACGCAGATTGTTTTCCCTGTGGAGACAACCACCTCTCTCCCTCACGTGACCATATGAGGATGAATTCGAAGGCAGAGCAGCACATGGCCACCACTGAGCAGCTCGAGGACGAGCTGCATGTCGAAGGGGTGTAATGTCAATTGTTAAGTTAGCATATTAGGTTGGTTAGATAAGGTTGTTAGTTTGTTAGCTCACAGGCTATATAATGCCAGACATGTTATCAATTGAATTAAGCAGGGATTAAGAAGAAAAATTCTTCTTGCTCGGCCATGGGTAGAGGCCCCGGCCGGCGATCTTGCTCCATCCTTCCTAATCTTCCACCATAACATCAACTCTTCCGGAAGTCTTCACATGATCATCTTTATGAAATATATCACAATGGCAACAAATAATCTGTCACATAGTTGTTAGTATTCTTTGTAGCTAAGGATACTCCAGATCACAGCATCTCACATTATAACGAGTATATTCAGAATTGGTCTAGCATTTTGGCAAGTTTATTCATGAGGTCTAAGAAGTAAGAACAAAGGGGAGTTTATTCATGAGGTCTAAGAAGTAAGAACAAAGGGGAGTTGTATCATACTACCTCCGCTTTAAATTGACACCTTTGATTATTCGCCTTGTTCAAAAATCCACTTCAAATATATGAAAAAACTAAGTCACATTTATATGTGATAACAAACGAAAATAAGTCACATTTATATGTGACAATCAAACGTTATAGTTCTAAGAAACAGAAAAGGCAACCTACGGCCTGACTTCTAAAGGAACTAGGCATTAATAACAGCTACAGAAGACGACAGAATGCTTATGCCGGCGGTAATCCAACAAAGTACTTCCCAGATGATGTTGTAAAAACTAACCAAAGCATCACGGAGATATACTACATCTTATATGGTGCTGACATGGCATGAAGGCCCTTGGAATTATCCTGTCCTGGCCCACCAGTCAGCTAGAAACGCACAGAGGCTGCCTGGTGCTACACTGCTACATGCCCAGCTCCATCCATCACGGGTCATCCTCTTTCCCTCCTTGTGATAAATAAAAAGAAACCGAAAAGAAAGAAGAAAACCCGGGACTCCTTTCGTGTCAACTAGTAGCTACACTAGCTAAACATCGCAACGTGTGGTCAGCAGATCTCAGAAGTAGTCGAAGCTGGATCGGGATGTTCGCCGGTCACACAAGTCACAGCTCAGTCAGGAGCTAGCGCATTATAAAGGACGTGTTTCGTTGGGGGTGAAAAAAAAATTCACCACGTTTGACCAATAATTAAATATATTAAATAAAGTTAGTTTATAAACTATCTTCACAACACCGGATAAATTCACGAGACAAATCTAATAAGACATTTGACCGCCGGATAAATTCACGAGACAAATCTAATAAGACATTTGACCGCACGATTAGAGGATGGTTACTATAACATTACTGTAGTAAATTATGGATTAATTAGGCTCATTAGATTCGTCGCTTAAATTACCCGTCCCTAAAAAAATTTTATAAATAAATTTTATTTAATACTTCGTGTATGTATTTAAAAATATATTTTTAAAGGGGAATTACGCCCAAAAGTAAACGGGCTCCTCCGTTGCCTGGGCGCAGTGACGAGGGGGAGACTTTACCGGGCATGCATTTGGCTGGCTGGTGGCCGGCGCTGGGCTGCGCGAAAGGGCGGTTCACGTCGGAGAGCGACGCTGCTGCGTGAGGGAGACCGGTGGATCGGCCACCAGACGCAAGCGTCCAAAAAGAGAGAGTCCGAGGGGCCAATCATGGCGCGCGCCTGCGGATTGCGCCCCCCGCCGAATGAGAAATGGAGAATCGCCCACGTTTGCCGCTGCCGCGCCACCCCGCCATTCACCCCCTACTATACCTGACCTGGCTGCTACCCTACCCATCATCCTCTCTCCAATCATCATATATACATGCACAAGGGCTGGGTGTTTGTGGCTTTGTGCCTGTTCCTAGCAAAATATCATGGCTCTCTTTGCTGTTTCAATACTCAGTAGTGTAGAGAAGTTGGAAGATGGATAGCTCTGCAAAATTTCCCTTCATGATCCCCACATTGCTCCATTTCAAGGGGAGCCTGCAGATTAACATCAAAGAAGTATATAGGCTTTTGTGTCGCAATAAAACCATGACTAGCCGCAATCATTGCAGAGACATGGCTAACAAATATCTTCATTTCCAAATAACAATGATGCGCGCCACATGACATTTCCATATTTGTCAAATTGCTGAAATTCTTTTCACCGTGACAAGGAACCTGCGCCAGTGGACCTTTTTCACCTTCAATCCCAGCGGCGAGCGAGTAGAGGACGACGAAGGCGAGGCTGTCAGCGTATCCAGGCCCAAATCCCAGCGCCTCACACAGCACAGATGACCCCAAAGCGGGGCCTTGGAGCCGCTTGCTTCCTGTTTAGACAATGATCATTTGATTCCCTCCTCCTCCTCCTCTTCTTTCCCTCTCGCCCTTTTCTTTTTCAATGTAGTACCACACACCCATGACAGTGACGCCGGACTGGAACCTTGCGTCCGTATCCCTCTCAAAGTAACTTTGCTGATGCTGGTGTCGTCCTCTTTTTTATTTTACTTGTGTGTTTTCTATTACTGTTGTTTGCTTCTTTTTTGATGCAGTTTGGGGTTGTTTCTGATGCTGTTGTTGATTTTATGCCTTGGCTTTTGTAACTAACTTACCATCTGGTGCTACCGCTACTAGAATATGTTTTTGTTTTATCTCCACAGAACTATGGATATCATTATTGCTTCGAAAGTTCTATAATTCCGTTATACTTATCTAAGCGATCCAAATGCCCACGGAACCTGCAAGTGATGGAGTTTAAAATGTTTTATGTACTCTTGATGCGTAGTATGGTATGCTTTACTTTACAACAATGTCAACGTGGATGATGACTGAAATATTAAGCCAAGAACACCATACATATTTTCTTGTACCTTAAAACCTAAGAATAATCTTTTGGGAAACTAAATTGAAAAACAACCAAATAAAGGCCAAGGAGCTTTCTCCGGGATATATATGGAACAAAGCTCTACTTTTCCTTTTCTGCTACTAAAAGCATGAATTTCTTATATGCGAAAAACCAGAGAAGTATGTGTCTTTCTTTCGGGACAAAAATTCCAGATAAAAACAATTTTGACGGCCATCTTTGCATCTAAACCCAGCCGCAAAACGATTACTAACCACCAGTATATATCCCTACACGCGCCACCACCCTTGTGGATAAGGCTCTGTCCGTGCACTAGTTAATTATTACTACTACTAATCCTACCACGCCGCCGGCACCGCCGCCGCCGCCGCAGACGTGCGCTGCTGCGCTACTACCACCGCGGCCATATCCGTCGCACGAGCACGAGCACGCGCTAACGCCACGCCACGCGCGGACCAGGCATCGCACGATGGCCACTGTGGCGACGACCACGGCGGCGTGGACCAGGGAGGAGGACAAGGCGTTCGAGAACGCGGTCGCGGCCGCCGCGGCGCCGCCCGCCGACGGACCGCCTGACGACGGCTGGTTCACGGCGCTCGCGTCGAGCGTGCCGGCGCGGACGGCGGAGGAGTTGCGGCGGCACTACGACGCGCTGGTGGAGGACGTGGCCGCCATCGAGGCCGGCCGCGTCCCGCTCCCGCGCTACGCCGGCGAGGAGTCATCCGCCGTGGCGCCCGACAGCGCCGCGGGTTCTGCGTCCGCGCCGAAGGATGGCGGCGGCGGAGGTGGGCACCGCCGCGAGGAACGAAAGAGCGGCGTCGACGTGGGGAAGAGCTGCTCCAAGGCGGAGCAGGAGCGGCGCAAGGGCATCCCGTGGACAGAGGAAGAGCACAGGTTCGTGGTGGATGTGGATCTCCTCGAGTTCCTGAATTCAAAGCTTGCGTCTTTCATGTCATGTCATCTATTAACGCGCAGAGCAGAATCAGAGATTCGCACAGAATGATTCCGATCATAATTTGCACACGGTGATGCTGAATTGCTGTGACGTTGTTCATGGCTGCTAATAATCTTGGTAATGATATGGCGCAGGCTGTTCTTGCTGGGGCTGGACAAGTTCGGCAAGGGCGACTGGCGGAGCATCTCGCGCAACTTCGTCATCTCGCGGACGCCGACGCAGGTGGCGAGCCACGCGCAGAAGTACTTCATCCGCCTCAACTCCATGAACCGCGACCGGCGCCGCTCCAGCATCCACGACATCACCAGCGTCACCGCGGGCGAGGTCGCGACGGCGGGCGCGCCGATCACGGGCGGGCCCGCCGCGGCGGGGGCGATGCCGATGGGGCCCGCGGGGATGAAGCACCACCACCCGGGGCCGCCGCCGATGGGCATGTACGGGCACGCGCCCATGGGCCACCCCGTCGCCGGCCACATGGTGGCGCCCGCCGCCGTCGGCACGCCCGTCATGTTCCCGCCGGGCCACTCGCCCTACGTCGTGCCGGTGGGATACCCAGCGCCGCCGGCCAAGATGCACCAATGATCGCTTACCTGCGTGATCTTCGATGCGCTTTCTTCTTGCTCATGCATTTGCACATCTGCAAAGCTGCATTTTCTGCGCTTGTTCTTTTTTCAATTTTTGTTGATCTTTCTTGTGTAACCAAAGCCATCCGCCCATCCTTCCCTGATCAATCTCCCGTTGATGTAATGTAACATAGATGACTTGAGTGAGTGCAGGGCAGGCAGGCGAATAATAAGTATCTGCTGACTGTTGCAAGAGCTACTTATAGTCATACCCTGGGAGAGGCTCCAGAAACGTGTAATTAGCAGCAGCCTTCCAGGATGCATTGATCTACCGTTCGTGCAGAAATTGAACTGGGGACTGATGGTATTCCATTTTCAGGATGTAAATTTATTGCCTATATCTCATTTGTGCAGAAAGATATATTGATCGCCACAGTACATTTCCTCCTCTCTCTTTTTTCCTTCTGGAGCATCTCAAGTTCTCCTCAGCAGCAGCCACTGTTTTAAAAACAGTGCTAAGGTTTTTAAATGAACTTATGTTGTTTAAGTTTAACTGATGATCTATGGTTTTACACTCAGTTTAGATGGATGAAATTCTGGAGTAGATGACATACTACGATAATATTGACTTGCGCCTATATATGTGTGTGTGCGTTGAAGTTTGACAGGAAAAAAAAGAGCAGCCTTGTAACAAGGTAATTCAACTGACTGAAATGAAAAGTTTGCGTGTTTCATTTAATTTTTTTTAGAAGAACCACGATGGTGTGCGACCTGAACAAAAACCGTGAGCCAATGAAAGAACAATGTGGACCCGATCGAGTTGACATGTCAGTTGGCGTACTTTCTTCGTCATCGTAAGTTCAACTCAAATATCATGAGCCAAGATTTTTCATATGTTTTACTTCATCCGTCCCACAATATAAGCATTTGAACCATTCAAATGCAAAAAAATAGGATAACTGCTAAAAAAGACCTTCATACCCCTCATTTTACACTACCCACCAACTCTCCACCCACCACACCAACTCATTTAGTTTTGTTCTATATCTAAAAATGCTTACATTTTGGTATAAAATTTAAACCCTACAAATGCTTACGTATTAGGACGGATGGAGTACAAGTGGTGGATGCTATGGGAGGAAGAACATCGTGTTCTGGCAGCACCGGGATTTGGTGTCATTCTAAATTGTGATAGATTACGCAATTGATTTTCTGTGTCAACTGCCCGATTTCAAATGATTTTCTGAACTGTGGGAATGGCCTTCCATGGTTAAAGGAGGATGCAGGGAATGCTCCCGGATTACTGGAGTGATTGTAACCATCAAAAACCATAGAACACTAGTATATGCAGCCGACCAAATTACTGGAGAGATTGTAGCCCTAAAAAAATTACTGGAGAGACAGTAGACTTGGCAAAACGAAGGCGTCTTATCAAGGCCCACTGGAGGCAATAGCTAAAGGATTGGTATTATAATAACCCAGAAATGTCATTTCTATGTTAAGAATTTTTATCTCCAGGGTCAAATAATCTCAGTTTTTTTTTCAGACATGAGGTATATCTTTAGAAACAGAGAACACCAATCGAAGAATAGATAGATTGCACCCATGATAAGTAGTGCTTCCAATCTCCGTTGCAAGTAAAGAAATTAGAAATTTAACGCACCCAGCATGGGCAACTAATTGTTAAGCTTATCAGAATGAACCCAGTTATGTATTGAACAACCTCATATGCTCAATCTCACGCATTAGAAACGCCAAGCAACAGATACTGCATAAGGGACTGCGATCTTCCAAGCGTGCAGTCAGTTTTCACAATTATATTATGTTTGGATCTCATGACTAAAATTTAGTCCCGTGGTAAGGAGGTTCATTAGAAGTATTAAATAAAGATTAATTAAAAAACTCATTAAATAAACAAGGGCTAATTTGCGAGACGAAATCTATTAAACCCAATTAGTCTATCTATTAAGCCTAATTAGTCTATGATCACACAATGTAATGCTACAGTAAACATGTGATAATTATGTACTAATTATAGCTTAATTAGGCTTGTTAGTCTCGTAAAATAGACACGACTTATATAATTAGTTTTATAATTAATTTATGTTTAATATATTTAAGGGACTAAACTTTAACCCCTTCATCCAAACACACCCTAGATCTGTTTAGTCCAATATGGACGGCCTCTTACACCTTGTATGATAGCAAAACAAAACTTCTGCCACTATAATCTTACCATAACACGAATGCCAATAAAATAACCAGATGCATGATATAATTCAAGTTCTTTTTAATAAAAAATGGACCTAGTCATTCACTCATTATCATTCAGCCAAAATACTTTCTATTGGTAGTCAAAATTGGACTTCATACAAATAAAACCAACGCCTAGTTTAGATTGGCCAATGGCCAGTAACAGATGCTACTTAGATATATTAATTAATTGACAAAGAAGGTTGCTCGAAAATATTCAGAAAACAAAAGAATCATTACCCAGAATCCCACAAATTGCAAACTACGATCACTATGAGGTGCTTCTGATCTCAGTAACCAGTAATAATTTAGTGATTCAACACCCCATGCCACCCACAGAAATTGCTCTAGTTTCCGGTCGCTGTAACTTCTTTAATGCTTAAACATCTCTTTCTTGTTAATGAAAAATGTGTTATGCATGTTCTGAAAAAAAAGCTTACACAACTAAAACTCAAAATGATGATTCATCTTCTACAAAGATGTACTTCCATACAAAATATGGTTCATTCTTTCCTTTGCATGGGAGCAAAACCAAAAATACATTGCAGCTCATATCATCATAATACAATTTTAACAAAATCAGCGATCATTTATGATATAAAAGCATTGGTTCCATAATAAATCAATCCATGTCATTTGAATCATTGCACGAGCATATGTTCTTAGACATGTATTGGTGGTCAAAACTGAAGAAAACAGACTTCACCCAGATCAAGTCAACATACACAGTTTGCAGCTTAAAATATTAATTGATGACTAAAGGTATGATGAAAACATATTCAAGCAAACTGCTGCATCAGTAGAATGATCAATGATCATCCACCATCCAGATTAACACAATAGTTGAAACTTATTACATATTGATTGACAAAGAAAGATATGCTTAGGTAATATTTAAGCAAAATGCCTCACACCAGAATCCCTATCCAGAATACCATGGACACAGCACGAATAAGTTCACTTATTATGTTTTGCTGCTGTCAGAGTATTCCTTCTTCCTCCTCCACTGCTGCTGGTGGTAACCATATTGTCCAAGAAGTACCAGCAGACTGTACTATTTGGATGCCCAGGTACAGTGATGACAGGAGCTCCGCAAGATGTAGAGCTCCCAGTTTCCATGTCAAAGACCATGCCCTGATCCTTACCATTCCCACCAATCCAGTACACGCAGTTGGCCCTAATTCCCGGCACACCCTCTGCATACAATGACACAGCATTGTTCCTCCCAATGAAAAAGGAGTAGCCCCCCAAGTCCTTCACCACATCCCAGCAAGGCTGGCGCTGGGGGTAGTATCTGAGAACAAACATCTCATTCTCTGGGATGCGAAGACGACCCCCTCCGGGCAGCTGAAGAGTAACTGTGCAGCTTGTGTTCCTCCAGACTTGGTACAAAATACCCCCGCAGATCACCAAGTTCTTAGCACCAGTGACTCCAGACACAATGTCATAGGGCGGAGCAAAGGCATTGTCATGGGTGGACAACAAGGGTTCCGTCTTGGTCCTTTCATTTAGATCCGGTGCTCGACATTCAGTTGAAAGCCTTATAAACAGGTCAGATACATCCCGCAGTAAATCCATCTTCATTCGGTCGCATGGACGCAGGTTTCCAGATGTCCACCTTCGAATGAGTTCAGGAGTTTGCAGAAGAGAAAACTCTGGACCATGTACCTTGGCAGGTTGCCGGCGGCGGCGCTCAGGCAGGCGCAGGACATGCACGCCCCCGCACCTGGTGAGGCAGTAGACCTTGCCCTCGCCGTCGTAGACAAGGTCGGTGAGGTGGTCCGAGGCGTCGACGGTGACGGGCCCCAGGACGGCCCACCTCCTGGCCCCGGGGGTGACGTAGGCGACCCTGTTGCTGCTGCAGATGGCGGCGGCGGCGAAGTCGTCCCTGGCGGGGCCGGGGGCAAAGACGACCTTGGAGACGACCCAGACGGCGTCGTGGATTAGCGGCGGCAGGACGATCTCCGCGGCAGTGACGGGGTTGAGAAGGACGATGACGGCGCGGCGTTCGAGGTAGGGGGGTGACGGAGATCGCGATCCAGACGCCGCTGGATCCGACGCAGCGGCTCTTGTAGGAGACGAAGGGGGCGAGGTCGAAGGGCCTGCGCGCGGGGAGGGAGGCGGCAAAGGTGGGGCAGGAGCGCCCCCACTCCTCGTCGGCGAGGACGAGGAGCGCCGGGGTCGCCGGCGCGAGCACGCGGCGCCACGCCGCGCAGGTGCCCCTCGCGCTGGTGTAGGACTTGAGGTCGAGGCGGTCGGCGATGCGGCCGAGTAGGTCCGGCGGCAGGTCCGCCCACGGCGCCATGGACGGCGGTAGGGTAAGATTTGAGGGTGACGGCCGATCTCCCGAAATGGGGGAATTTATTGGTGGGGTGGGGGGATGGAATGGGCCTGGCTGTGTTGGTGGTGGGAACGGGACTGGGTCTGGGAAGTGGGCACAGAAGAACTGAGCCGCAGGCCCGCAAAGTTTGAGAACTGCCGTGTCAGCCCAAAGTCCATTGAGCCCGTCATTTTGGTAGTTTGCTGGGCCGAAATATGAGTAAAATTATATATTGTCAATATCATTGTAATTGCATTCTTTTTTTAATATTTAAAATATAATTATTTTGCCCGAAACAAAATAAAATTATTGTTTTTGTGTCAAAAAATCTATATAGGCTAATACAATCAGATATATAGGTTTCTACTAGGTAAGTGCCCGTGCGTTGCTACGGGTACGATACATGGAGCAAAGATAATAGATCACATAAAAAATTCTATTGTGATGGCTGTAGGGTCGCACTGAAGTCCATAGAAGTTAGTACTTTTGTTTTTCGCAAAGGCATGAATGGTGGGCTACAAAACCGTGGTTGATTCTGTTGCCTATGCTATGACTATTAATTTATATACAATGCAAGCTATTAAATTATATACCACTAAATATCAAATTATATTTTTCATAAATTACATGTAAATAGGCCTGATTATATTTTTGTGGCACATTCTAATACATGTACTAATGATGTTGTTATTGAAATTGTAAATCAACAAAGTCCTAAGATCTATCTAGGATTTGATGGAACAGTTGGACGAAATATATCATAGACCAAAGGTTGTACTTTATTTTGCGGATATTCATGAATTGTTGCCACCTTAATTCACCATGCGGACAATGACGACGTCATTTTCAAGCAGGTTAGCCTCATAAGCATTGTCTGGCTTTATATGCCTCCATGTACTGTAGAATGGATAGTTTAATCCAAAGAAAAAGCGAGCAGCCATGATGATCTAAACATTGTCTGGCTTTATATGCTGCCATTCACCAGGGGCAGGCACAGTTGCGGATGATGACGGCGAGCGCTGTCCGGCGGCGAGCGGATCGCGTGGATGGCAGTGCACGGTGATGGCTGAGCGTGGCGGCTAGGGTTGATGGGTCAACGCACGGTGGATGGCTGCGCGTGGTGGGGCTCACGGTGTCCTGCGGCGAGCGGATCACGTGGATGGCGGTAGATGGCTGCGCGTGGCCTGCAACGTTACAGTTAGATGACATCTCAACATTGTCTAGCTTTATATGATGCCATTCACCAGGGGCAGGTGCGTATGCGGATGATGGCGGCGAGTGGATCGTGTGGATGGCGGCGCACGGTGGCGATAGATTGCTGCGCGTGGCGGCTAGGGTTGATGGGTCAGCGCACGGTATATGGTTGCGTGTGGTGGGGCTCACGGTGTCCTGCGGCGAGCGGATCGCGTGGATGGCGGCACACGGTGGCGGTGGATGGCTGCACATGGCTTGCAATGTTGCAATTAGATGACATCTCAATTGCAGTCCATTGACCTAACAAAAAACTATTACTACAGAGAAGTATGGTAATTACATAATGTGATGGTTTTTGTAGGGCGACACAATAATAAATAGCTCTTCTGACAATATGTCAAGTTTGATTCAAATATTCATTATAAATTTGCAATTTGTCATATCTTTAGTACCAAGGAAATATTGAACAAAGCAATATCTAACATACCTCCGCTCTGATCAATCAAACATGTGTGCCTCGTTGTATGAAAAAAATTTAAAACCAGTAAACAAAGCCACCCAAATGTTGTTGCTAGCACATCTGCCTTGTTCCAATGGTATCCTAAGTGTTGTTGCCCGCATATCATCTTATTTCGATGATAATCCGTCTCTTGTCAATCCAGATTAGGACCATGCCTCCGGTGAAGTATTGTATCAATTTTTGGGGCCATCTCTAATTTTAAATAGTGTACGAACTACTCATGAGTTGAGTCAACTCTTAATTTCAAGATCTACAAATTGCTCTTTGAGTAATGCGATATATTTAGAAATTCAAATATATAATCACATTTTATCTCTTCATATCTTTATTAAATTTTCAAAAAATAAAAACAAAGCTCCCGGTGAAATTCTTAATTCACAGTGCTCTTTGAAAATACTTCTGTTCTATTCTTTTATTTATCAAAAAATCCTTAAATTACAACATATCTTTTTCGATTGTTCGGACAGAGTAAATTCTTTTGTACCAAAATTTCATAGTCAAAATTTATTTCATGGTATAAATTGTTGTGTCCAAATCATGAAGCCCATCTAAAATCTTATTTCTACTCTCCTCTTTCTATCCTGCTCCTTTTCTCTCCAATGAGAAAGGCAACAGCAGGAGAGGGTGTCTCCTTTCTTATGCCAACAGCCTAGCTACTATCATCTTTCTAAAGTAAGTAGAATACACCAGCACAGCTCCCCAACCCCAAGCAGCCCCAGCTCTAATTCCCAGTCACGCCAAATTCAAATCCAAGAAGCATGGAAGCATAATGTTTGCTCATCTCGTCTCTATGCTGCTCTCTCCACCGAGAGATAAGCAGTAGCTGCCCTGGTAGTCTCCTTCCCTTCCTCACGCACCAGATACAAATGACTGAAGGTGTAGATTAAGAAATGCAAAACACTAAGCTTCAAGGGATAGCCTGCATTTCCAATATTGTTGCTAAAATGCATCGACTAAGCATGAGCTGACATTTTTTCTTAACAAACACTCTACTCGAGCTTCTCAACAATCACCTGCACACACATTAGAGCAGGGCAAATCAATAAGAAAGAAGCAGCACATACAGGAAAGAAGCTTACAGGAATTCTTTTTAGGTACTTCTCCCTAATAGTATTAGCCTCAGAGCGCCCCTTCTCTGTAACACAAGGCATAATTACAAGGCATAGCAGCTTAAGGCATAAGCATAACAACTTACGTAGGCTGTAGCTGCGATGTTGGAAATCAGAGCTAGGATATCAAAAAACGCCTACTACTAAAAAGAATGTACAGCTTAACAAGCACGCTATTTTCGTATTGCCAAGAAGCCCAAGAACAGAACATAACTCAAGCTCATCATTGCCTGCAGCTTGGCCTCAAAAGCCATACTAATTTCTTTTATTAGTATTGACAATTTCAGTATACGAATTCCAAATGCACATGTTGGTTTTAATGATGTATGGCAACCAAAGGATGTCAATATACAATTCGAAAAAACATGATGTATTTTAAAATGAATTTTCTCACTCATATCTAAATATCTTAACAATATGGGGACTCGAGTCTCAGACCATTCAACTTTTTATAAGAGGTCCATGAATAAGATATAAATACAAAGTTGCTTTACTAAAGGACACAAAATCTTAACAAACTCACTACAAGGCCCAATACATTCTTAGTAATTAGCAGACAAATTTTCCACGCAAAATAAAAGGTATGCACATGTGATTTGCCACTCTCAGAAGTACAAACGAAAACGTTGTAGTAATTTTATTCTTGAAGTTCATTTTTAGTTCAGACTCTTAGCAGCAAGAAACAAAGTGTATGAGTTCATGAAACAAAGGATCATCACACCTTGAAAAGAAACGGTGATTTACAATAATTGCACTTGTAGCGCAAACATAAACATTTTTTTTCTGAATCACATATATATAACCACCATAACATTTAACCATTTTGCAGCTTGTGCTATTTCTACAAGCAGTAAGTTTGAGTTGGAAAATTCGGTAAGCACACACTACTGATTGATACTGTAAGTTTTAGAACTAATTCGAGCAGATTGTTAAGGTTGACGTAGCAACCCTGATAACAACAAACAACTTTCCTTTCAAGCAAATTATGAACATCCTTCATAGAATGATTGAAACACTAAGGAAAGAAACAAGACTAAAGATTCACCTAAGGATGATGCCACTGTCGACAACAAGGACAGGGGACCATGTTCACCTTCTCTACCCAAGATTCTTTGTAGTCCACAATGTAAGGGTTCCTTACTTTTTCAATGACCTCCATCTATATGAAAAAAAATCAACAAGCCACTAAATAAATCACATGATTAGTTCAGGTTATGCACGTATTAGCACAAGATCGTAACAACAGAACAGATTTTGTTTAGGGAAACAAAGATGGTTGACCTGTTCTAGAGCTCAAATTCTCTAAACCATGAAAATGACTTCAAGTAGGTATCATCTCTTCTTTTAGGAACCAACTTTAAATTATAAAGCAAAAAGGGACCAATAGGACACATAGTGCAAGCATACCTCTTTGTGTGCTGATCGTTGACACCAGTTGGTCTAGCAGGTGAGGCGGATCTGCTTCAAATATTCATTGTAAATCTGCAATTTGTCATATCTTTAGTACCAAGGAAAATATTGAACAAAGCAATATCTAACATACTAAATATTGAACACGTCTATACCCATCCTGAAAAAAGACTGAAAAACTGGAACTAAGACAGCTGTTGTTATAGCAACTTTTAGCAACATAGTAACAGACCTAAAGCCATTCTAATTCTGATCGTTACAAAGACATTTCAGTTGAGCCACTCCATAGGTCTTCGCAAGGAAAATAGCTGTCCATAATTTAAATGGAATATCCAAAATTCTTAAAAATACGGAGGACGACAAACTGATCTTTTTGAGATAACCCAGAACCTAGTTGTTCCTGTTGTGGGGCAAAATGTGCACAGAAAATTGGTACAACCCACCACGTGATTTACTGAAAATTGGTACTTGGTACTGCCAAAATTTTCTAACTGATACACTTCTGGATCTGGCAACAATGAGCCATCTATGCCAAAGATAAAAGTTAAGTTTATAATAACCCAACATAGAAGGTTGCAATAAGTCTGAAGATGAGTTTTCTGTGCCACCCTATTTGTAGATCAGAAAGGCAGTTTGCTTTTGGGTCCGGAGTTTTCTCTAGCTTAAACCTTATGTGCAATTGTCTCTAGTCCTACGCTCAAATCAGAGACCCCCATTTAAGTTCTTTGCTCCGTATCAGATTCTGGAGAAATTAGGCTACGTTGCTTACAAGCTTTCTTCTTCTTCTTCTTCTTCCTTTTTTTCCGAAATTGTTACTTGCTGGCCGCCTGGCCTTAGCTTATCTGATCCACACGCTGTTTTTCATGTGCCCCAAACAAATTGAAGCTTATGATATTCCTTTCTATCCTTTTCAGCTTATAATCATGTCACAGGTGGAATATGCAATAAAAAGGTTATAAATTGCTTGCAAATCTACCAGTAGGTACACCAGTGAACACACAAGGTCGACTAAAGTGAACCCACTGGCAAGCATTGCAACATCAAGACCCATCTAAATTCATGACAGGCCATTAGGAAATTCTTGGAAAGGTCACATAAACATTATAACGCAGAATCTAAAGCTAGCATAGCTGACAGAAGCTATTTGACATTCACAAATTGACATGCCCGAAGGCCAATGATCCAGAACCAAAGACCTTTAAGTAAGCGACTCAATTCACTTCAGAATCCGATGAAACGGCTCACCTTCTGTTCGTTCTTATTGACGCGTATCCACTGCGGTACATATGGCCGACAAGCACCTGCATGGTGATGTCGCCGGCGCGCGCCTCCTTGAGCGTGTCCTGGAACCACCGCCTCGTGCAGTCCGACACGACCTCTGCGAGTGGCACCCGCTCGTCTTCCTCGAGCCCGCACGCCGTCGCCAAATCCCGCACGCTCGTCTTCCTGGGCGTATCTAGTGGGCCGGGCGGCGTCTTCGCTGCCTTCCCGACGGTCGCGGTGGTGGCGGGTGCGGAAGAGGGGGGACAGAGGCTTCGGGCGTAGGAGCGGACCGCGGCGGCGGCAGCGACGTGGCCGGGGTTGGCGGCAGCTCTGAGGCCCTTGCTCCAGACCCAGCGGCGGGGAATCCCGGGGGCCGCACCTTTGGTGCGTGGCGACGAGGGCCGGTTGAGAGGCCGGCAGGTCACCGCGGGCCACCGCCTCGATGCGGCGCGCGATGGCGGCCTGGCTGGAGTCCTCCTCCGCGGGCAGATCGGCGCAGACTTGGCGAAAAAAAAGGAGCGGAGCGGCGGGGTGGGGTGGAGCGGATGGGAGGAAGCGAACGACCGGGTGGACGGATTGGCGATGGTCGCATGGAGGCCCACCTGTCGGCGCCAGTACCATCGCATGCGGCGGACGGAGGGCGGACGAGTGCGGTCGCGGTTCGCCCGTGTTGTTAGGGGCAGATATACTCTCCGTCCGTAAAGAATGCAATCCTCACTTTCTGAGAAGTCAAACCATTTCAAGTTTAACTGAATTTATATAAAAAGTTAATAACATTTATGATACAAAATAAGTATCATTAGATTAATCATAGATTATATTTTCATAGTAAATTGATTTGAAGACATAAATACTAGTACTATTTTGTATAAACTTGGTCAAAGTTGAAATGGTTTGACTTCTCGAAAAGTGAGAATTGCATTCTTTACGGGACGGAGGGAGTAAGTTTTTTGTTAGTATAAAACAAGTTACAAAAGAATCTTTTCAATTAGTATTTGTTCACAAAGAAAAAAATGATCTAACCCAAGAAAATTTGGAAAAAAAGATAAAGTACATAACCTTGGCGCCACATCTATTTTCCAACAATGTTAAGGCGTGTGTAGAGGATTCTCCTACTAATTCTCTACAGCGGCGATGAACAACTATGCCGGCTTTAGCAGCAACGCTGCATGATTTGAAGTGGACGGCGACGGCGGCGAGACAAGCACGTGGGAGATGGGAGGGGTTAGGATAAAATCTTATCTACTGGAGTCTATGTTGCTCGCATGCTAAGGATCACGTTGGAAGAGGACATGAACCTTGGTGTGCGTCGATTTCTTTTTTTTCTTAAGAACACGAGGGTCCACCGTTGGTGTCTTATGACCGACCAAAAATCAAACTAAACTGTCCTCGTTTTAGATATAGAAGAGATAATTCGAGATGTAGGGAAAATCAGGTGATGAGCTTGTCGAAAACACTCGAGCATTCAAAGATAGACCTACTTGTGACAATCCAAGTAACTGGAGTTCAAATTAAACCAATTGAACCAACATTACACCGTTGAGTATAAGTTGACCTAAGTCAAACCAAAGGTTGACTCCATAAATAAACCTCCCTTTGACCAAAACGAATTTAATTTATGTAAAGTCAGCATGATCAGGACCTGACTCTCACATGAGTAAATATAAAATTTAAGAAAAAGTTTAGTTGAGTTTAGTTTAAATCTTTGAGTTCAAAGCTCATTTGAATAGGTTCTAGAAACCCCACAAATGCTACTTAATGTAGGTCTCAAATCGAAAATCATCCAACATGAAAAGTGTAGGATTCCCGCAACTCTTAGTTTGTCAGTTTTTGAAGTTTCAATAGAAAAAAACATTTTTAATCGCGGGTCAAAGGAAGTCAAACTCCGGGTCAAACCCCTTCCTTTCTCTCTCCTCCCCTGTTTCTCTTCTTCCTCCCTCGCGCACGCTCCCGCCCGACGCCGCAGCGAGCCGCGCGCACACGATCCGGCCGACCACCGCAGCTCCCTTCCGACATGCGGCCGGCGACGCCCGACAGCGCCACGCCAAGCCAATCGTGCGCGCCCACGCCCCGCAGCTGCTGGCCAATCCGCGCGCGCGAACCCCGGCCATGGCGCGCGATAGCCGCCAGTGAAGCCCCAAGCGCGTTGTCCCCCGCTCCGCCGTCCACTTGGCCTCCAATCCTTCGCCCCGAAGTCTCCTCTGCCCCCCCCCCCCCCCCCCCGCCTGCCGCCTATAACTAGCCCCAAGTGCTCCCCGGCCACCCAAGCCGCTCCCCCGAGCTCGCCCAATGCCATTACTGCCGCCACGAGCACCCAGCCGTGGGCAGCGTCACCCACTCCACCTCTGCCCAAAACAACCGCACCAACGAGGTCCCCATCCTTCAGTGAGGCTCCCAGGCCATGTCCCCGAGCTTCCCTGGCCCTCGCCGCCGCCGGCGCATGCTCGACGTCGCCGCCCAAAGCTGCTCACCGCCGTCAGACCTCCTCCGCCCACCGTCGACCACGAGAAGCACCTCAATCGAGTCGTGGTGAGCTCCTGGTGCTCATAGGCTAGTTGTAGTCGCCGGCCATGGCCTTCCCTCGCCGGAATTTGAGTTCCTGTCACCGCCGGCCATGAAGGACCCAATTGCAAAACGTTAAAACTGGCAGAGACATAAACGTAAAACTCCAAGGACCTGAACGTAAAACTTAAGTTAAAGTTTTTAGTTAAAAGCAGCGAAGTTCTAAAATCGATTAAAAATCGTATAAAAATTATAAAAATACAAGCTCCACTTTTTTGGTCTCAGTAAATCTAGCTCTACAACTTTTGCAAATAAAGTATATACTTTTTCTGTGTAGTTTTTGCTCTAAAAATAATATAATGTTTTAGATCTTTTATGCATAACTTGATCTACACATAAGCTTTGGAGCTGAATTTTTGATATGTTGTTCCTTATGGTATGCCTAGATCACTGTACAAAAAGGACCCAAACATATGACCACTAACTTCTGTTTTCTATTTATTTAGTTTCTATCCTTGCTGTAGTAAAAGATTTTTATTAAATTAAATGCTCAGTAAAATGTACTCAACCTTTTATGGTAGGTCAGTAATGATGTTAGCAATGCTCAGTAAATAATATAGATAAATACAATATGTCCTGCTATATAAAGTTAAATAACAGAATAAATTGTTAAAGGGGCAACTTGTTTAATCATATAAACATTTGAGCTATCAAACCAATCAACCCGTGTACAGTATTTATGTTTACTTGATGTAATGCTACTTTTTAAAGCTTCTATATATGTACACAATCACAATCAAAAAGGAAATAAAAGAGAATCATCACTAAAACAACCTTACTTTTATAAATATAAAAAGTTGATCATGATATCTAGGTGAATATGGCCACAAATCTACCCATGCCTTTGTTAAGTTCAATAACAAGTTTTGTTTATGAAAATGTTTAAATAAAATCTTATGCATATGCATTTCGCGTAGATGCTGATCTAGCTGACGGGAACTACACGCTCGTACCGGAGACCGAAGGACACAAAGGGGTGTTGAACGTGATTGAGGTTAATCAAGACCCAAACCAAAGTTTGGAAGAGCCAAAGGCTGGTCAAGAGCAAGAAGGCAAGCCCCGAAGCATAACCCGGTTTTCTCTAAAATTTCATGCAATACTTTTATGTACTTATGTTTGTGCATTTAAGTGTAGGAGTTGATTGGAACCATAGATGCATTTCCATAGTTCCCATGTGTTGATTACCAGTGTATAGGTCACTAGTGGCTACGCTAAACTAAAATCCGGTAGAAGTCGAGTGATTTCCTGTCACTTGCGAGTTATAGGAGTTTCTTGGTTTGCTTATGTTGGAATCATAATGATGATGGGCGAGGATGAGCAAGTTGTTTTTGGAGGATTATTGATGCCCCGTCCGTCTAGTAATAATTTTGCTAAGGTCGAAGGGTGCCAATGTTCGTGGTCAAGTCTTTGGATGTACTAAACACATGCTGAGAGATTTAATGGTAATCAGTAATCCTAGTACCTAATTGAACCGGGGCGCGGCTTTACCCCGCTAACCCTGGAATGGGATTCCTTAGCTGCAGCATATGGGTACATGTGCGGCCACGGCACGGCGTCATTCCGGGGACCGTTGGGGTCGTGTATCCAAGGGTTGCGGGCTCTGTACATAAACTGGGAATTGATGGGAACGGTTGATAATGTGTGGACCCGTCAAGGTCATGGATGTCGTGTGTTTAGGTCCACCTTGCAAGGTTAACAAATTGATTCGAATCGTCTGTCTCTCGCAGCTACTGAGACTGCTTGACCACATTGCTACATCGAGTAAAAAGTTGAACATGAGTTTGGTATTGGATCTATATTGTTGCTTAAGTTCCTTGTACAACATGCTTGCTAAAAATATGTGCTCACTTGGAATGGTAATACTACTAGAATATGGAAAATAAAAATTGAATATAAGGACCCACTCTTTAATCGCTTTTGGCAAAACAAACCCCTTAGCCAAAAATCCTGGCATATCTAGGAGTCAGTGATTTAGTCTTTCACCTGTCGGGTAAGTCTTGTTGAGTATTAGTATACTCAGCCTTGCTGGTGGCTAAAATTTTCCAGGTACTCTAGACGAAATGGTTGCTAGTCTGACTTGGCCGTGCCAGCTCCCTCCGGGTTGGACTGTGGAGTGGGACCAGTCCTCGGCTGGCGATGATCGTGGTGAATGATGTCATGGGAGGCTTCCTCATGATGTCAAGTGTATCGTCGTTTAGCACTCATTGTTTTCCGCTGCTTTATGTTGAACTCTGAACCTTTACTCTTGACTCGATTTGTAATAAAGGCAAGTGAACCTACTTGATGTAATAAATTGGATTGATGTAATCTCTAGGCTCGTCTTCGAACGGGTATCCGTATGCTTGTTTCGATATCAAAATATGTGGTTGAATCGGGTAAAACCCGACAGACGGCTATCTTAATCTAATTTAAGTGTCAGATCGCATTTAAGGCGAACTAAGTACACTTTTATTGGGCTGAGATTAGCGGTTCTGTCACGCTACTCTTCAATGTTAAATTTTTTACATACAAGATATAGAAAAATAGGATGTATAAACATGAACTAGGGCCTTGTTTAGATGCCGATTCGGCACGGGCAAAGTTTGAATCTGGTAATAAATGCGACACTATAGCATTTCATTTGTATTTGTGAATAATTGTCCAAATATTGATTAATTAGGCTCAAAATGTTTGTCTCACAAAGTACAATAAAACTATGCAATTAGTTTTTAATTTTATCTACATTTAGTACTTCATGCATGTGCCGACATTTTGATGTGATGGAAATCTTCTTTTTACATAATGGAATTTGGGAACTAAACAAGGCCTAGAAACAGATGGTGCACAAGCTAGATAGGCTCCACGGGGTCATCATCTGATGTTGACCAAGCAAAAGCTTAGTGATTCAGTGTCCCAATCAGGGAAAACAAGTACTGAAATGCTTCTGATCTCAGGGGCACATATCGCATTGTTATTAAAGAAGGTAAAAAAAAGGATTATTGGTTCTAGCTTGACATTCGGAAACAAAGAATGGGTTGTGATTTATTAACACTTATGAATTTATTTGACACTCAACGCCTTTAAACTGATCCTCCCTTTTGATAACACATTTTGCCACTACAATTTATCATAATTCAACGTTATAAAATCCCAAAACTTTGATATAAAATGCATTGGCCTCTGGTAGTGGCTCAAGCCATCTGGATCATTTTGCCAGCATATATTCATAGCCCTTGTTTAGTTTCCAAAAAACAACCCCAAAGTTCACTATGCAAAAAGAAGATTCTCATCACATCAAAATGTCATAACATGCATGGAGTACTAAATGTAGATGAAATCAAAAACTAATTGCACAGTTTTGTTGTACTCTGCGATACAGACATTTTAAGCCTAATTAATCAATTTTTGGATAATTTTTCACACATACAAATAAAATGCTACAGTGGTGCAATGATTACGAAGTGACCCCAAACCCCCAAATCCCCACCCCATATTCTCCATCTAAACAAGGCCATAGCTATCTGTTAGTGATCACAACTAGAAACTGAACTTCCATAAAGCACACAAAAGGGCATCACAGTAGTTTGGAGTTTTGGAATAGCAAAACAAGTAATAATAATAAAGAATGCTAATAATGAATTGAAAATATTGGCAAATGATCATTACCATGCATATTAATTGAAAAAAAAGCATAGGAGAAATTCGCCTCGACAAGGCCGGGTGTCCTCTAAGTGCACATATAGATTGATTAAAGGCGACGACACTATATGCTGATGAAGAGTATTCAAGCAGACCGCCTACAATAAAAATGCTTGTATATTCTGAAATACCAAGGAAATAGCTAAGTAATTAAGATCGATCAGTACGATCCGTTCCTGCTGTTGAATGGTAAGAGTGCTCTTCATCGCTGCTGCCCGGTTGTCACCGTATCGTCGTTCAAGAAGTACCAGAAGCATCTTGTACGCTGATACTGAGACCCATCGTCGACCGCGAGCTCGACAGTAGATCCACACGGCGTAGACCTCCCTGTTTCCATGTCAAAGACCATGCCCTTCTCCCTAGCATGCCCATCGATCCAGTACACGCAGTTGCCCCGAAGCCCCGGCACACCCTCCGCATACATGGACACGGCATTGTTGGTCCCGACGAAGAACGAGTAGCCCCCCAAGTCCTTGACCACATCCCAGTAGGGCCTTCGCTGGGGGTAGTACCTGAGAACAAACACCTCGCCCAGCGGCACGCGATGCTGATCCGGCGGCCGCAGAGCGACGGTGCAGCTCGTGTTCCTCCAGACCTGGTACAGATTGCCCTCGCAGAGCACCAAGTGCTTGGCCCTCGTGATCTCCGACACCACGTCGTACGGTGGAGCAAAGCGGTGGCAGGGCTGAACGAGCCCATGTCCGCGGGCAGCAATTGCTCACTCCGGACCGGTGCGTTTAGGTCCGGTTCTTTAGCTTCTGCTGAGAGTTTCCTCCAATATGACTTGATCTTCGCTGACACTGCTCGGCGAGGTATAGGATTAGGATATGAGAGTCCAGCAGAGGCGGTGTAGGATATTGACTGTCCAGTATGATGATCTTCGTCGACGTCTTCGTCACTTGCCCAATAGGGTGGTTCAATCGTCACTGAATCTGTTACATCCGCGTAGGGCCGCGCGTACCCACCTAACCATCTCATCTACAAAGCACATGTGATGAGATAGAAGATTCTTTTGTTTTGTAGTAGCATGTGACACCCCCTTTAGCACCGGGTTGGTGTTACGACCCGGTGCTAAAAGACCTTTAGCACCAGATCGTAACACCAACCGGTGCTAAAAGGTGACCATTTAGCACCGGTTGATGTTACGACCCGGTGCTAAAGGGTCGGGGCCTTTAGCACCGATTGGTAACACCAACCGGTGCTAAAAGGGACTTTTATTACCAACCGGTGCTAAAGGGTTCCCGATGGCGCCCCAATTTCGCACCCAGTGCTAACGTTACATTAGCACCGGATCTTGAGTGCACCGAGACATATGAGGGGTGCGGATGTAAGTTATTCTTGTAGTGCAAGGCCGGAGAACCGAAATCTTTGGACCCTGAACAGCGTCTGGTCTCCGGCGGCGGCGGTCGGGGAGGTGCAGGACGTGCACGGCTCCGCACGCGGTGAGGCAGTAGACCTTGCGTTCGCGGTCGTGGTAGACGAGGTCAACGATCTGCTCCCCGAAGGGAACGGGGGGCGGCAGCACGGCCCAGCGCCTGGCCCCGGCGGTGACGTAGACGATCCGGTCGGCGTCGCAGATGCCGACGGCGGTGAAGTCGTCGGCGGCGGGGCAGGGCGCGAAGACGACCTTGGAGATCCACCTGCTCCCGTAGAAGAGCGGCGGCAGCGGGATCTCCACCCCGGCGACGGGGTTCACGAGGAAGAAGGCGGTGAAGCGGTCGTGGCCGCCGCCGTCGAGGCGCCCGCCGACGCGGATGCAGAGCGCGAGCCAGCCGTTGCTGGAGCCGACGCAGCGGCTGCCGGAGGCGACGGCGGCGAGATCGAAGGACCTGCGCAGGGGGAGGGAGACAGCGGAGGGGCGGCGCATGGACATGGTGGCGTCCTCGGTGACAGCGAGGAGCGCCGGTCCCGGCGGCGCGAGCGCGCCGCGCCAGGACCTGCAGGCGCCCCGCGCGCTGGCGTAGCACTTGAGGTCGACCCGGTCGCCGATGTGGATGAGCACGTCTTTGTGCAGGTCGGCCCACGGCCGGAGCGGCGCCATGGCAGCTGGGATTGCACGGCACGTACGGGGCATGGACGTGCGGCTAGGGTTCGATCGAGCAGTACGACGGCGGGCGGGTGATTGCATTGCCTGTTGAATATGAAGGTTGCTCGGCCGGCATATGGAAGACGGAGACGGCCAGCGCTAGCGTCGATGAGATCAAGAGGCCCGTTTTGGACTCTGGTTTGGCCCGTTTTGGACTCTGGTTTGGCCCATTTAAATTTTAGTATTAAGGCCTAAACTAGCTAGAATTTGGCATAGAGCCCATTTATTTTTCGGGATGGCCGTAATGCTGTGAACATGACATCCGTATTAGAGAATCAAGTTGGAGTAGGGGGCATGATGCATAATATTCCCTATAGGCTTAGAACAATTTCCAATTCCTACTTTCTCTTGTATGTCCTAAAACCCGAGGGTGTTATTGTTTTTTGTTATTGCATTACTTCAACATTTTGTGACCGAATCCATTGCGGAAATGATGAGATATCCAAAGGTATACCACCTTTTAGGTTGAACTGGCTTTAATATTGTCTTATCTCTATTTCTTTCAACTTGTCTTTTGAGTGCAAATCTGAGAAGTACAAAGAATCAGCAGTTTGAATTGAAAGGGAAACAAGGAAATGAGTTATTTGTTGTCCAATGTAATAGTTCAAGGATACATGGAAATATCTAACATCTTGTCCCTCAAGGGATTCGTGGCCATCCATCGCTCGATGAGTCCTTGCTCGTCACGTGGCGTTCACGTTGCGCTAGTGCCCAGGGGCGTTGCGCGTTGCTCTGCGGCCGTTGCTTCACGCGTGTCCTTTAGGGCCCGTCGATGCCGGCTCTGTACGCCTCACACCGAGGCCTCGCATGTCATACATGCGTCTGGAAAAAAAGGCTAGACTACATCGAGGATCGAGCGCTGCTCATTCTTTGCTTTCGCCGCCGTCCTCCGAGCCGGCGTTGCAGCTTGCACCGCCATCCTCGCCTGGGAGGCCTTGCCCCCTGAGGAAGGGCAACGTCCATGTCTGTGGACCATATCGGGTGTTGCATATTTGTGGTCTCCTCCGCACACCGTCCACGCTACTGCCGTCCTCGCCGCTCGCATAAAGATGCTTTTTTTCGCCCAGGCAGCAGTGTAACGCCTGCCTCTCCGGACAGGACCCGCCTACACCTGACAGTTCTCTAGGACCTTAAGATTGTCCACACAAACCAACACAAGTCTCTTCTGCGCATTTTGTCCTCACTCGTGCGCACCCGTCAGCCATCCCTAAATTGTTTCGGACCAAGCACGCTTAACCCCGGAGTTATTTGGAGATGAGCCCCAGGAAAAGAAGTTGCAACATGTTGGTATTTGTAACACCCTAAAAATACCTATTTTAAAATTTAGTAATTAAATTGTATTTATTTAATTTTATGCTCATATTTGCCTAAGGAAAATAAATTATTTATGATAAATAAAATTAAATATAAGGTTAGAAACATTTTTGTTGCATTCATGCCGACTGCATAGTGTTTTGTTTGTGTGTGGTTCAATTGGAATTTAAATTCTATTTAAATTCGAATTTGAATCGCTGTGTTTGGAGCTCTAGAAAAGTTTCTGCGGCCCGAGTCCGATTTTCCTCCCTAAACTATTTCTTTCGGCCAAACTTGCTCCCTCTTCTTTTCTCTTCGCAGCGGCCCATCTCCCTCCTGTTTCCGCTATTCGGCCCAGCCGGCCAGCTTCCGCAGCAGCCCAGCCCGCGCGCTCCGGCCCGCCCGCTCCTTTCCTGCTGCAGCCCACGCTTCCCCGTTCGGCCCACTACGCGGCCCAGCAACCAGCCACCGCAGCCCGTCGCCTCGCCGACTGCCAGGTGGGACCCGCCTGTCAGGCCGCACCCTACCTCGCGACGAGTCCGACTCTGCCCCGACCGTGGTGTCCCGACCGGCCACGGCACGGACGCCAAGGAACCTGGACTCCCGCTCGGCCGCCTTCAAATACTTGCCGCCTCCGCCCCGCGGCCCTCATCGAACCCTAGCCGTCCCGCACGCGTTCCCCGCTCGGCCGCCGCCCGAACCGCCGCCGCCCGAGATCTGCGCCGCTGCGGACCCGTCGTCTCGCCGTCGCTTCGGCCAAATTAACCGCCCAAGAAGCTTCCCTAGCAGGTAAGCTCGCTCCCGAGCTGGTTCTTGCGCGGATTCGCGCGCCAATTCCTTCGCCACTTGAGCTCGCATCGCCGCCGTTTCCAAACTCGCCGCCGCCGTCGAATCCGCCGGTCCAGCTCCGCTCCGTCGCCATCGATCGCCAGGACAGCTTCGCGAGGAGGTTGGGAGCCTCCCAAGCCCCTCCTTGCTCCTTTTACCCCTCTGTCGCAAGGCCGCCGTCGTTACCCGAGCGCCGCCGCCGCCATGGATCGTCGCGCACCGCCTCCGCTGCTCCGCCGCCGACGAGACCTATCCCGGCGAACTCGTCGTCGTCCCGCGCATCTGTAGCACCCGGTCACACCCCAAACCGAGCCCTCTAGCTCGTTTTCGAGCTTCGCCGGCGAAGCGCCGCCGCTCGCCGCTGTAGCTCCGCTCGCCGTCGACGAACCCCCCTGGATCTAATCTCCACCGTCCAAATCGAATCCGACGACCCAGATCGAGTCAAGCCTCGGGGTCAAAGTTGACCATACCGGTCAACTGAGTCAGCCTCGGCCGTTTTGCAAAAGAACCCCTGTCCTTTTTCAAAATTAACCCGCAGTCCAAATCTATTCAAAAATAATTACAATTAGGTCCTGATTTTTACAGAAAACCCCCTGCCTTATTTAAAATTTGTACCCGAGGTCCTATTCTAGTTAATTTGCAAATAAACCCTCCTGTTTTTATATAAAATTATGTTTTAGCCCCTGAGTTTTTGCAAATAAGCCCCTGGAACTTTTAAAACTTTGCCAGCAAGTCCCTGAACCTTAGAAAAGCCGTAACTTCTTCGTTTTAGCTCCGATTTGAGTGATTTTCGCGCTCACGTGTTCGTAGCGAAGCGTAGATTAGTTTTTCAGCCTTCTTTTGTTCTGTTTTTATTGTTTGGTGTACTGTTCTAATAGATTAATACTGTTTGCATGTACTGGCTTGTGTGGATGCTTGTGTGTTGATGTATGAGTCCAGTCGGTGAGCCGTACGCGTTTGAGTTCGAGGGTTACGAGGAGCAGGACCAACAGCAGCAGGAGCAGCAGCAGCAGTTGGACGAAGGCAAGTACAGCACGGACAATCCTTGCTACCTAAACACACCTTTACACTATTTACTGCATATGCATGTGTCTAAATTGTTCCTATTAAGGTTATACATAGCTTTGTTTATCCTATACCTTGAATTACCTTGGGTTTTTGCATCTGGGTAGAATTTTGCTAAGCGCAGCTACTGTCACCATTGTTTAACTATTAATCTTGACTTAATGGTTCACTCCAATGTTAATGGTAAAATTTGCTTTTTAGCAACATGGAACAGGGAGCTCGGGCGTATGCTTCATGCGAGGCCCTAGTATCTCTCCGTAAGGACTGGTTCTTAAAGCGGCAACCCAGGAACCTGTCGCCACCGCTGGAACTATAATGGCTCTGGTCTTGGACAAGTAACATGTACGGCTCTAGCTTGACAGTAGTTACCGACGGGCCGACGGCGTTATGGGAAGCATGGGTGAGAGTATGGTTTGATCCACCGAGGACGGAGTATCCGTTGGCTATGTCCCCGTGAGGCACAGTCCCGTGTTGGGAGCTTCCGTATGGCGGGGGTTCCACACGTTGCGCTATTTATTTTGTTGTTGATGTTTATTACCGCGCTTGGACGCCATTGACCCCCTCGTGTTGCGACATGAGCGTCAGTCATTCTCGGTGCCTTGGGTCATGCTGCCTAGGTTGTACCATAACGGCTACTGTTTTGTTAGGGTGTCTTGTGAAAAGCCTCGTAGCGTCCCTATGCAGTCACACCTCGGAAGTGTTGATGTGCGTGGTTGGGTGCAAAGTTCCTTTGAACTTTTACGCGACTGGTGGGTAAAGGGTGAAACCTCTGCAGAGTGTATAATCTATCATGATAGCCTTGCTCAGGGTCAAGAGCGGCCTGGATCCTTTTTGATTAGAAGTTGATATTTATTATTGTTTAATGTTCACCTCTACCTCATTAATTGGGAATTGCAACTGAGTTTCACTTAATTGTAGTAATCTTGGTTTATGATAAAATGAAACAACTAAAATTGCTAATGCAGTACAGCCGTGTCAAGCCTTTCTTTAAGCCTTCATTAACCGTGTTGTATTTGCTAAGTAAGACATTTACTTACACTTGCCATTCAACAAAATCCCGGATGAGTAACAGATGGATTAGATGGTACTGCTGCTGTTGAATTTCCTGAAGATCTACCATTCTACTAGCTGTGCTCAACCAGTCGGTGTCCCTGTGGTTTATGGATTTCGTCTTCGTCTTCGTTTAGAGAGAGAGTTAATAAAGAGTCTTCCGCTGTTTTATTTAGTTATTTGAGTCAAACTCTGATGTAAAACCATTTTATTCGAGCATATGTACTCTGTTTATCATATTTGTTATCTATATGTGTTCTGTGGACTTCCTGGGCACACATATAGAAGCATTTGGGTTTCTGTGTAAATCCGGGTGTGACAGATTGGTATCAGAGCCGTGCTGACTGTAGGAACGCAGCCTAGTTAGAACGGTTGATAAATCACTAGGAGACCACCATGATTTTGATTCAGATCATTTAGTTACGTTTCTTTCAAAACCAGTGCTGTCGAGTCTTGTGTGAATCATGTCTTTGGGTGCTTGATTTTGCTGTTATTATGCTTATGTTTGATTTGGATCTTTGTAATGATTGTGATGGTCATAGACGCAAGTCTATCTCCATCTAGATATAGGACTAAGGTTTAAGGAATATTAGTGAGTAAATAGTCTGGGTTATCTATTCCCTTTTGCACTTCCTCTGTCTTACTCTCTATACATCTGAATCCCATCCTTTCAAGTACTGCTATCTTCTTATGCACCATCTGCAAGCATGGGTTATCTATTACCGATTGACGGGAATACTGATGGGAGATCTCTTGCTGTGGTAGATGGTTAACACCAGAGGCAACCCCGGAGGCAGTGGAAGCATCCAGAACCAGAACCCGCTACCTCCACCACCGCCACTCACCATGGAGCAGATGATGCAGATGCAACTTCAGCTGACACAGCAGATGGCGCAAACCATAGCACTGATGCAACAGAATCAGCAGAACCCGCCCCAACAGCACTACGTGCAACCCCGAGATAAAAGGGGCGAGTTTATGAAGGGACGCCCTCCTACCTTCAACAAGTCTAGCGACCCAATGCAAGCAGAGGACTGGCTCAAGGCAGTGGAACGACAGCTGGACATCGCACAGTGCAACGACCGGGAGAAGGTGTTGTATGGAAGTGGACAGCTCCAGGGAGCAGCTTTGGATTGGTGGGATGCGTACCAGTATGCTCACCCCAATCGTGATCAGATCACTTGGCAGGAGTTCCGCGACAGCTTTCGTTCTCACCACGTGCCGGAAGCGCTGATGACCTTGAAGAAGAAGGAGTTCCTGGCATTGAAGCAGGAAGGTATGAGTGTCACCGCTTATCGTGACAAGTTCATTGAGTTGGCCCGTTATGCTCCAGAGGACGTGAATACGGATAGGAAGAAGCAGACCCGATTCCGAGATGGCCTGCATGATACACTCCAGTACCAGCTCCTGTGCTCTAGGTTCGCCACTTTTCAAGAACTGGTGGATAGCGCACTACTGCTGGAGCACAAGCGCCGCGAGATGGAAGAAAAGAAGAGGAAGCTTCAAGGCACACCGTCAGGAAGCAATGTTCGCCCTCGCTTCAATCCTCAGCAAGGAAACCAGCAGGTGGTGACTCCACAGCGTTTCCAGGGACAGTCCGGTTTGATGAACCGCAATCAGTATCAGCAACGTCCCCAGTATCAGCCACATCCCCAGTACCCCTCAGCACTACCTCAGCAGCGTCCTCAGAACCAACCACAGAGTGGTCCTGTCCAACGCCCCAATCCAACCAACAATGCACCTACGGCTCCGAGGTGTTTTGGTTGTGGTGAGCTGGGACACTATGCCAGCGCTTGTCCTCGCAAGGCACAGAACGCCGTTGGTCAGAACAACAATCAGAAGATGGGACATCCGCAACACCAGAACGGGAATCAGCAGCAGAACCCAGCAAGAGGAAAGGTCAACCACATGGGTGCGGAAACCGCAGAAGGAGCAACAGATGTCGTTGTGGGTACGTTCCCTATCAACTCGACTCTCGCAACTGTTTTGTTTGATACCGGAGCTTCGCATGCTTTCATATCTGCTGCTTTCGTGAAAAAGAACATGATGATCTTGCAACCTATGGGAAACCCCATGGTAGTTAGTTCACCCGGGGGAGAACAGCGTGCCACTTTACGTTGCCCCTGTATCACCATCACAATAAGGGGGGTAGACTTTGTGGTGAACCCGATAGTCCTAGAAACCCTTGGGTTTGACTTGATTCTGGGTATGAGCTGGTTAGCCAGATACGAAGGGGTGATTCAATGCTCCAAGAGAACAGTGCAGCTGACAGCAAAGACTGGTGAGAAAGTGGAGTACCAAGCAGCTAGCCCCTTGGGACACAATCAGATCTACCAAGCCGAAGGTGTAGCACTGGAAGACATCAGAGTGGTGTGCGAATTCCCAGACGTGTTTCCAGATGAGTTACCAGGTATGCCCCCAGACCGCGAAGTCGAATTTGTTATTGATCTTAAGCCTGGTACTGTCCCTATAGCTAAAAGGACATATAGAATGGGAGTAAAAGAACTAGAGAAACTTAAGGAGGAATTAAGGGCGTTGTTAGCAAAAGGGTATATTCGTCCTAGTTCATCCCCTTGGGGAGCACCGGTTTTGTTTGTGGATAAGAAAGATGGGACCCAGAGATTGTGTGTGGATTATCGAGCTTTGAATGAAGTGACCATCAAAAACAAGTACCCGCTGCCAAGGATTGATGATCTCTTCGACCAGTTGAAAGGAGCATGTGTGTTCTCTAAGATCGATCTTCGATCCGGTTACCATCAGATGAGGATACGAGTGACTGACATCCCCAAAACAGCCTTCACAACCCGATATGGTCTATATGAGTTCACTGTCATGTCTTTTGGTCTGACAAATGCACCGGCATACTTTATGTATCTGATGAACAGTGTGTTCATGGACTATCTTGACAAATTCGTAGTGGTGTTCATTGACGATATTTTGGTTTTCTCCAAGAATGAGGAAGAACATGAAGAACATCTGAGGTTGGTGATGCAGAGACTCCGTGAGCATCAGTTGTATGCCAAGCTGAGTAAGTGTGAGTTTTGGTTGAAGGAAGTAGCATTCTTAGGTCACGTACTGTCCAATGGTGGAGTGGCAGTTGATCCGAAGAAGGTTAGTGATGTGTTGAGTTGGAATCCGCCTAAGGATGTGAGTGAAATCAGAAGTTTCCTTGGAATGGCCGGATACTATCGGAGGTTTATTGAAGGATTCTCCAAGATTGCTAAATCCCTGACGGCGTTATTGGAGAAAAATGCCAAGTTTGTCTGGACTGAAGAGTGTCAAGTCAGCTTTGAGGAATTGAAGAAGAGGTTGACAACGGCACCTGTGCTAGTGTTGCCAGATATAACCAAGAGTTTCTCTATCTACTGCGATGCATCTCGTCTAGGATTGGGATGTGTACTCATGCAGGAAGGCAGAGTAGTAGCTTATGCATCGAGGCAGTTGAGGAAGCATGAGCAGAACTACCCGACCCACGATCTGGAGTTAGCAGCTGTAGTACATGCTTTGAAAATTTGGAGGCATTACCTGATTGGACATAAGTGTGATATTTACACTGACCACAAGAGTCTCAAGTATGTGTTCACACCGTCAGATCTGAATATGAGACAACGTCGTTGGTTAGAGTTGATCAAGGACTACGACCTGGAGATTCATTATCATCCAGGAAAGGCCAACTTGGTGGCAGATGCTCTGAGTAGAAGGAGTTACGTGAATAAGATCACGGGACATTGCTTACCGGAAGAACTCAGTGCAGAGTTCGAAAGGATGAGTCTGGGATTTGTGACTAGCGTCACCGAGATGGCAGTAGAACCGACCTTGGAACAAGAGATCCGAAAAGGACAGCTCACAGATGAGAAGATCAAGGAGATCGTGGAACTGGTGGCATTAGGAAAAGCCCCTGGTTTTCGAGTGGATGACCAAGGAACATTGTGGTATGAGAAGCGGATCTGTGTACCAGATGTAGTGCAGATCAGGGATGCAATTCTCAGGGAAGCCCATGAATCGGCGTATTCAATACACCCAGGTAGTACCAAAATGTACCAAGATATCAAAGAGAGATTTTGGTGGTACGGATTGAAGAGAGATGTGGCCACATACGTAGCTCTATGTGACACGTGCCAGAGAGTCAAGGCTGAACATCAGAGGCCAGCAGGTTTGCTCCAGCCCCTGAAGGTACCTGAATGGAAGTGGGAAGAAGTCGGTATGGATTTCATCACTGGCTTACCTCGCACTCAGAGGGGATTTGACTCAATCTAGGTAATCGTGGATCGTCTGACCAAGGTGGCGCATTTCCTTCCAGTAAAGACCACCTACTCAGGAGCCCGACTAGCGGAGTTGTATATGGAGAGGATTGTGTGTTTGCATGGGGTACCGAAAAGAATAGTGTCTGATCGAGGTACCCAATTCACATCACACTTTTGGCGACAATTGCATGAGTCTATGGACACTAAACTACAGTTCAGTTCAGCTTACCATCCGCAGACAGATGGGCAGACAGAACGGACAAATCAGATATTGGAGGATATGTTGAGAGCATGCGCCCTACAATATGGTGCCAGTTGGGACAAGAGTTTGCCGTACGCGGAATTCTCGTACAACAACAGCTATCAGAAAAGTTTGCAGATGGCACCATTCGAGGCTCTGTATGGCAGAAAGTGTAGGACACCCCTATTCTAGAATCAGACGGGAGAAAGTCAGGTATTTGGACCTGAGATACTAAGAGAAGCAGAGCGACAAGTGCAGATAATCAGACAGAATCTGAAAATAGCACAATCCAGACAGAAGAGCTATGCAGATAACTGACGGAGAGATCTCAGCTTCGAAATTGGAGACTTCGTGTATCTCAAGGTGTCACCCATGAGAGGCGTGAAGAGGTTCAACGTCAAGGGAAAGTTAGCACCTCGATACATTGGACCATTCAAGGTACTTGGTCGGAAAGGTGAGGTGGCGTATCAGTTAGAGCTACCAGAGAAGTTAGCGGGAGTACATGATGTGTTCCATGTGTCTCAGTTGAAAAAGTGTTTGCGAGTACCTGAGGAACAGATTCCGATTGATGAGCTGAATGTAGAGGAAGATCTTACCTATACTGAGCATCCTGTCAGAATTTTGGAAGAGTCAGAAAGAGTCACCAGAAATAAAGTGATCCGGATGTGCAAGGTTCAGTGGAGCCGTCATTCAGTGGATGAAGCGACTTGGGAAAGAGAAGAAGATCTCAGAGCTGAATATCCACAGTTATTCCCATCCACATCCGAATCTCGAGGACGAGATTCATCTTAAGGGGGGTAGGTTTGTAACACCCTAAAAATGCCTATTTTAAAATTTAGTAATTAAATTGTATTTATTTAATTTTATGCTCATATTTGCCTAAGGAAAATAAATTATTTACGATAAATAAAATTAAATATAAGGTTAGAAACATTTTTGTTGCATTCATGCCGACTGCATAGTGTTTTGTTTGTGTGTGGTTCAATTGGAATTTAAATTCTATTTAAATTCGAATTTGAATCGCTGTGTTTGGAGCTCTAGAAAACTTTCTGCGGCCCGAGTCCGATTTTCCTCCCTAAACTATATCTTTCGGCCAA
Organism: Echinochloa phyllopogon; assembly: GCA_033239725.1. NCBI lineage: Eukaryota > Viridiplantae > Streptophyta > Magnoliopsida > Poales > Poaceae > Echinochloa > Echinochloa phyllopogon. The sequence continues at coordinate 27,766,417 of BTCW01000014.1, read as the reverse complement.
ACTTGCTCCCTCTTCTTTTCTCTTCGCAGCGGCCCATCTCCCTCCTGTTTCCGCTATTCGGCCCAGCCGGCCAGCTTCCGCAGCAGCCCAGCCCGCGCGCTCCGGCCCGCCCGCTCCTTTCCTGCTGCAGCCCACGCTTCCCCGTTCGGCCCACTACGCGGCCCAGCAACCAGCCACCGCAGCCCGTCGCCTCGCCGACTGCCAGGTGGGACCCGCCTGTCAGGCCGTCCCCTACCTCGCGACGAGTCCGACTCTGCCCCGACCGTGGTGTCCCGACCGGCCACGGCACGGACGCCAAGGAACCTGGACTCCCGCTCGGCCGCCTTCAAATACTCGCCGCCTCTGCCCCGCGGCCCTCATCGAACCCTAGCCGTCCCGCACGCGTTCCCCGCTCGGCCGCCGCCCGAACCGCTGCCGCCCGAGATCTGCGCCGCCGCGGACCCGTCGTCTCGCCGTCGCTTCGGCCAAATTAACCGCCCAAGAAGCTTCCCTAGCAGGTAAGCTCGCTCCCGAGCTGGTTCTTGCGCGGATTCGCGCGCCAATTCCTTCGCCACTTGAGCTCGCATCGCCGCCGTTTCCAAACTCGCCGCCGCCGTCGAATCCGCCGGTCCAGCTCCGCTCCGTCGCCATCGATCGCTAGGACAGCTTCGTGAGGAGGTTGGGAGCCTCCCAAGCCCCTCCTTGCTCCTTTTACCCCTGTGTCGCAAGGCCGCCGTAGTTACCCGAGCGCCGCCGCCGCCATGGATCGTCGCGCACCGCCTCCGCTGCTCCGCCGCCGACGAGACCTATCCCGGCGAACTCGTCGTCGTCCCGTGCATCTGTAGCACCCGGCCACACCCCAAACCGAGCCCTCTAGCTCGTTTTCGAGCTTCGCCGGCGAAGCGCCGCCGCTCGCCGCTGTAGCTCCGCTCGCCGTCGACGAACCCCCCCTGGATCTAATCTCCACCGTCCAAATCGAATCCGACGACCCAGATCGAGTCAAGCCTCGGGGTCAAAGTTGACCATACCGGTCAACTGAGTCAGCCTCGGCCGTTTTGCAAAAGAACCCCTGTCCTTTTTCAAAATTAACCCGCAGTCCAAATCTATTCAAAAATAATTACAATTAGGTCCTGATTTTTACAGAAAACCCCCTGCCTTATTTAAAATTTGTACCCGAGGTCCTATTCTAGTTAATTTGCAAATAAACCCTCCTGTTTTTATATAAAATTATGTTTTAGCCCCTGAGTTTTTGCAAATAAGCCCCTGGAACTTTTAAAACTTTGCCAGCAAGTCCCTGAACCTTAGAAAAGCCGTAACTTCTTCGTTTTAGCTCCGATTTGAGTGATTTTCGCGCTCACGTGTTCGTAGCGAAGCGTAGATTAGTTTTTCAGCCTTCTTTTGTTCTGTTTTTATTGTTTGGTGTACTGTTCTAATAGATTAATACTGTTTGCATGTACTGGCTTGTGTGGATGCTTGTGTGTTGATGTATGAGTCCAGTCGGTGAGCCGTACGCGTTTGAGTTCGAGGGTTACGAGGAGCAGGACCAACAGCAGCAGGAGCAGCAGCAGCAGTTGGACGAAGGCAAGTACAGCACGGACAATCCTTGCTACCTAAACACACCTTTACACTATTTACTGCATATGCATGTGTCTAAATTGTTCCTATTAAGGTTATACATAGCTTTGTTTATCCTATACCTTGAATTACCTTGGGTTTTTGCATCTGGGTAGAATTTTGCTAAGCGCAGCTACTGTCACCATTGTTTAACTATTAATCTTGACTTAATGGTTCACTCCAATGTTAATGGTAAAATTTGCTTTTTAGCAACATGGAACAGGGAGCTAGGGCGTATGCTTCATGCGAGGCCCTAGTATCTCTCCGTAAGGACTGGTTCTTAAAGCGGCAACCCAGGAACCTGTCGCCACCGCTGGAACTATAATGGCTCTGGTCTTGGACAAGTAACATGTACGGCTCTAGCTTGACAGTAGTGTAACACCCTAAAAATGCCTATTTTAAAAATTTAGTAATTAAATTGTTTTTATTTAATTTTATGCTCATATTTATCTAAGGAAAATAAATTATTTATGAGAAATAAAATTAAATATAAGGTTAGAAACATTTTTGTTGCATTCATGCCGACTGCATTGTGTTTTGTTTGTGTGTGGTTCAGTTGGAATTTAAATTCTGTTTAAATTCGAATTTGAATCGCTTAGTTTGGAGCTCTAGAAAAGTTTCTGCGGCCCGAGTCCACTTTTCCTCCCTCAACTATTTTCCTCGTCCGATCTTGGCCCTCCTACTCTTTTTCTTCCGCAGCGGCCCAGCCTCCCTCTCCCCGCTTCCGGCCCAGCCCAGCGCAGCGCTCCGCTTCCAGCCAAGCCCACCAGCCAGCTGCGGCCCACTCCCTTCCCCGGCCTGCCTCCCGCTCTCACTCGGCCCACCTAGCGGCCCAGTGCGCTAGCCCGCCGCAACGCCCCCCCCTCTGCCGACTGACGTGCGGGTCCCACGGGTCAGACCGTCCCCGACCTCTCGCCCGACTCCTTCCCGAACACGGCGCCGGAATCCCGACCGGACACGGCACAGACGCCGAGGATTTCCCCCCCGGACTCTTCCCTCGGCTGCGCCATAAAAGCCCCGGCCGTGCCGCCCCTAACCCTCAATTTTGCGCCGCCAATCCTCCGCCGCTCGAGCTCGTACTCGCCGCCGCCGATTCCAAACCACCGCCGTCGATCTCGTCGTCCGTCGTCGTTCCACCCCGGCGAACTGCCCCAAGACCGTCGCGTGAAGGTCAGGAACCCCTCGAGTTTCTTCTCGCCCCTCCCCGTGCTCTGTAGCGCCGCCCCCGCGTTGAACCACCACCGCCCGAGCGCCGCCGCCGCCATGGATCGTCACGAGCCGCATCCACTGCTCCGCCGCCGACGAGACCTGTCCTGGTGGACTCGTCGTGTCGCCCCGGTCCTGTGGCGCCAGACCGCATCCCGAGTCGTGCCCTATAGCGCGAGAACGTGTTTCGCCGGCGACCCTCCGCCGCGCGCGCAGGCGGCGCCGCCGCAGCACCTTCCCGCCGGTGACCCCTCCCCTCTGGATCCAATCTGAATCGTCCAATCCGATTTCGACGGCCCAGATCAAGTCAACTGAGCCAAGTCAAAGTTGACCATACCGGTCAACCCAGTCAGCCATGGACGTTTTGCAAAAGAACCCCTATCCTTTTTCAAAATTAACCCGCAGTCCAAATCTATTCGAAAATAATTACAATTAAGTCCCGATTTTTACAGAAAACCCCATGTCTTATTTAAAAATAGCACCCGAGGTCCTGTTTTGGTTAAATTGCAGATAAACCCTCCTGTTTTTATATAAAATTATGTTTTAGCCCCTGAGTTTTTGCAAATAAGCCCCTGGAACTTTTAAAACTTTGCCAACAAGTCCCTGAACCTTAGAAAAGCCATAACTTCTTCGTTTTAGCTCCGATTTGAGTGATTTTCGCGCTCACGTGTTCGTAGCGAAACATAGATTAGTTTTTCAGCCTTCTTTTGTTCTGTTTTTATTGTTTGGTGTACTGTTCTAATAGATTAATATTGTTTGCATGTACTGGCTTGTATGGATGCTTGTGTGTTGATGTATGAGTCCAGTCGGTGAGCCGTACGCGTTTGAGTTTGAGGGTTACGAGGAGCAAGACCAACAGCAGCAGCAGGAGCAGCAGCAACAGTTGGACGAAGGCAAGTACAGCACGGACAATCCTTGCTACCTAAACACACCTTTACAATAATTACTGCATATGCATGTGTCTAAATTGTTGTCCTATTAAGGTTGTACCTAGCTTTGTTTTATCCTATACCTTGATTACCCTGGGTTATTGCATTTGGGTAGACCTTTGCTAAGCGCAGCTACTGTCACCAAAAATTTAACTGTTAATCTCGACCTAATGGTTCACTTCAATGTTAATATTAAAATTTGCTTTTTAGCAACATGGATCAGGGAGCTAGGGCGTATGCTTCATGCTTGGCCCTAGTGTCTCTCCGTAAGGACTGGTTCTTAAAGCGGCAACCCAGGAACCTGTCGCCACCGCCGGAACTATAATGACTCTGGTCTTGGACGAGTAGCATGTACGGCTCTAGCTTGACAGTAGTTTCCGACGGGCCGACGGCGTTATGGGAAGCATGGGTGAGAGTATGGTTTGATCCACCGAGGACGGAATATCCGTTGGCTATGTCCCCGTGAGGCACAGTCCCGTGTTGGGAGCTTCCGTATGGCGGGGGTTCCACACGTTGCGCTATTTATTTTGTTGTCATTTTCATTACCGCGCTTGGACGCCATTGACCCCCTCGTGTTGCGACATGGGCGTCAGTCAATCTCGGTGCCTTGGGTCATGTTGCCTAGGTTGTACCATAATGGCTACTGTTTTGCTAGGGTGTCTTGTGAAAAGCCTCGTAGCGTCCCTATGCAGTCACACCTCGGAAGTGTTGATGTGCGTGGTTGGGTGCAAAGTTCCTTTGAACTTTTACGCGACTGGTGGGTAAAGGGCGAAACCTCTGCAGAGTGTACGATCTATCATGATAGCCTTGCTCAGGGTCAAGAGCGGCCTGGATCCTTTTTGATTAGAAGTTGGTATTTATTATTGTTTAATGTTCACTTCTACTTCATTAATTGGGAATTGCAACTGGGATTCACTTAAATGTAGTAATCTTGGTTTATGTTAAAATGAATCAACTAAAATTGCTAATGCAGTACAGCCGTGTCAAGCCTTTCTTTTAAGCCTTCATTACCCGTGTTGTATTTGCTAAGTAAGACAATTACTTACACTTGCCATTCAACAAAATCCCGGACGGGTAACAGATGGATTAGATGGTACTGCTGCTATTGAATTTCCTGAAGATCTACCATTCTACTAGCTGTGCTCAACCAGTCAGTGTCCCTGTGGATTATGGTTATCGGCTTCATCTTCGTCTTCGTTTAGAGAGAGTTAATAAAGAGTCTTCCGCTATTTTAATTAGTTATTTGAGTCAAACTCTGATGTAAAACCATTTTATTCGAGCATATGTACTCTGTTTATCATATTTGTTAGCTATATGTGTTCTGTGGACTTCCTGGGCACACATATAGTAGCATTCGGGTTTTTGTGTAAATCCGGGTGTGACAGATTGGTATCAGAGCAGTGCTGACTGTAGGAACGCAGCCTAGTTAGAACGGTTGATAAATCACTAGGAGACCACCATGAAATTGTTTCGGATCATTTAGTTGCGTTTTTCAAAACCAGTGCTGTCGAGTCTCGTGTGAATCTTGTCTTTGAGTGCTTGATTTTGCTGTTATTATGCTTATGTTTGATTTGGATCTTTGTAATGATTGTGATGGTCATAGATGCAAGTCTATCTCCATCTAGATATAGGACTAAGGTTTAAGGAATATTAGCGAATAAATAGTTGGGTTATCTATCTCCTTTGCACTTCCTCTATCATATCTTTCCAAGTACTGCTATCTTCTCATACACCATCTGCAAGCATGGGTTATCTAATACCAGTTGGCAAGAATACTGATGGGAGATCTCTTGATATGGTAGATGGTTAACACCAGAAGCAATCCCGGAGGCAGTGGAAGCATCCAGAACCAGAACCCACCACCTCCACCACCGCCACTCACCATGGAGCAGATGATGCAGATGCAACTTCAGCTGACACAGCAGATGGCGCAAACCATAGCACTGATGCAACAGAATCAACAGAACCCGCCCCAACAGCACTACGTGCAACCCCGAGATAAAAGGGGCGAGTTTATGAAGGGACGCCCTCCTACCTTCAACAAGTCTAGCGACCCAATGCAAGCAGAGGACTGGCTCAAGGCAGTGGAACGTCAGCTGGACATCGCACAGTGCAACGACCGGGAGAAGGTGTTGTATGGAAGTGGACAGCTCCAGGGAGCAGCTTTGGATTGGTGGGATCCATACCAATATGCTCACCCCAATCGTGATCAGATCACTTGGTAGGAGTTCCGCGACAGCTTCCGTTCTCACCACGTGCCGGAAGCGCTGATGACCTTGAAGAAGAAGAAGTTCCTGGCTTTGAAGCAAGAAGGTATGAGTGTCACCGCTTATCGTGACAAGTTCATTGAGTTGGCCCGTTATGCTCCAGAGGACGTGAATACGGATAGGAAGAAGCAGACCCGATTCCGAGATGGCCTGCATGATACACTCCAGTACCAGCTCCTGTGCTCTAGGTTCACCACTTTTCAAGAACTGGTGGATAGCGCACTACTGCTGGAGCACAAGCGCCGTGAGATGGAAGAAAAGAAGAGGAAGCTTCAAGGCACACCGTCAGGAAGCAATGTTCGCCCTCGCTTCAATCCTCAGCAAGGAAACCAGCAGGTGGTGACTCCACAGCGTTTCCAGGGACAGTCCGGTTTGATGAACCGCAACCAGTATCAGCAACGTCCCCAGTACCAGCCACGTCCCCAGTACCCCTCAGCACTACCTCAACAGCGTCCTCAGAACCAACCACAGAGTGGCCCTGTCCAACGCCCCAATCCGACCAACAATGCACCTACGGCTCCGAGGTGTTTTGGTTGTGGTGAGCTGGGACACTATGCCAGCGCTTGTCCTCGCAAGGCTCAGAACGCCGTTGGTCAGAACAACAATCCGAGGGTTGGACAACCGCAACACCAAAATGGGAATCAGCAGCAGAACCCAGCGAGAGGAAAGGTCAACCACATGGGTGCGGAAACCACAGAAGGAGCAACGGATGTCGTTGTGGGTACGTTCCCTGTCAACTCGTCTCTCGCAACTATTTTGTTTGATACTAGAGCTTCGCATGCTTTCATATCTGCTGCTTTCGTGAAAAAGAACATGATGATCTTGCAACCTATGGGGAACCCCATGGTAGTTAGTTCACCTGGGGGAGAACAGCGTGCCACTTTACGTTGCCCTTGTATCACCATCACAATAAGGGGGGTAGACTTTGTGGTGAACCCAATAGTCCTAGAAACTCTTGGGTTTGACTTGATTCTGGGTATGAGCTGGTTAGCCAGATATGATGGGGTGATTCAATGCTCCAAAAGAACAGTGCAGCTGACAGCAAAGACTGGTGAGAAAGTGGAGTACCAAGCAGCTAGTCCCTTGGGACACAATCAGATCTACCAAGCCGAAGGTGTAGCACTGGAAGACATCAGAGTGGTGTGCGAATTCCCGGATGTGTTTCCAGATGAGTTACCAGGTATGCCCCCAGACCGCGAAGTTGAATTTGTTATTGATCTTAAGCCTGGTACTGCACCTATAGCTAAGAGGCCATATAGAATGGGAGTAAAAGAACTAGAGAAACTTAAGGAGGAATTAAGGGCGTTGTTAGCAAAAGGGTATATTCGTCCTAGTTCGTCTCCTTGGGGAGCACCAGTTTTGTTTGTGGATAAGAAGGATGGGACCCAGAGATTGTGTGTGGATTATCGAGCTTTGAATGAAGTGACCATCAAGAACAAGTACCCGCTGCCAAGGATTGATGATCTCTTCGACCAGTTGAAAGGAGCATGTGTGTTCTCTAAGATCGATCTCCGATCCGGTTACCATCAGATGAGGATACGAGTGACTGACATCCCCAAAACAGCCTTCACCACCCGATATGGTCTATATGAGTTCACAGTCATGTCTTTTGGATTGACAAATGCATCGGCATACTTCATGTATCTGATGAACAGTGTGTTCATGGACTATCTTGACAAGTTTGTGGTAGTGTTCATTGACGACATTCTGGTTTTCTCCAAGAATGAGGAAGAGCATGAAGAACATCTGAGGTTGGTGATGCAAAGACTTCGTGAGCATCAGTTGTATGCCAAGCCGAGCAAGTGTGAGTTTTGGTTAAAGGAAGTAGCATTCTTGGGTCACGTACTGTCCAATGGTGGAGTGGCAGTTGATCCGAAGAAGGTTAGTGATGTGTTGAGTTGGAATCCGCCTAAGGATGTGAGTGAAATCAGAAGTTTCCTTGGAATGGCTGGATACTATCGGAGGTTTATTGAAGGATTCTCCAAGATTGCTAAACCCCTGACGGCGTTATTGGAGAAAAATGCCAAGTTTGTCTGGACTAAGGAGTGTCAAGACAGCTTTAAGGAATTGAAGAAGAGGCTAACAACGGCACCCGTGCTAGTGTTGCCGGATATAACCAAGAGCTTCTCTATCTACTGCGATGCATCTCGTCTAGGATTGGGATGTGTACTCATGCAGGAAGGCAGAGTAGTAGCTTATGCATCGAGGCAGTTGAGGAAACATGAGCAGAACTACCCGACACACGATCTGGAGTTAGCAGCTGTAGTACATGCTTTGAAGATTTGGAGGCATTACTTGATTGGACATAAGTGTGATATTTACACTGACCACAAGAGTCTCAAGTATGTGTTCACACAATCAGATCTGAATATGAGGCAACGTCGTTGGTTAGAATTGATCAAGGACTACGATCTGGAGATTCATTATCATCCAGGGAAGGCCAACTTGGTGGCAGATGCTCTGAGTAGAAGGAGCTATGTGAATAAGATCACGGGACATTGTCTACCCGAGGAACTCAGTTTAGAGTTTGAGAGGATGAGTCTGGGATTTGTGACTAGCGTCACCGAGATGGCAGTAGAGCCGACCTTGGAACAAGAGATCCGAAAAGGACAACTCACAGATGAGAAGATCAAGGAGATCGTGGAACTGGTGGCCTTAGGAAAAGCCCCTGGTTTTCGAGTGGATGACCAAGGAACATTGTGGTATGAGAAGAGGATCTGTGTGCCAGATGTAGTGCAGATCAGGGATGCAATTCTCAGGGAAGCCCATGAATCGGCGTATTCGATACACCCAGGAAGTACCAAGATGTACCAAGATATCAAAGAGAGATTTTGGTGGTATGGATTGAAGAGAGATGTGGCCACATACGTAGCTCTATGTGACACGCGCCAGAGAGTCAAGGCTGAACATCAGAGGCCAGCAGGTTTGCTCCAGCCCCTGAAGGTACCTGAATGGAACTGGGAAGAAGTCGGTATGGATTTCATCACTGGCTTACCTCGCACTCAGAGGGGATTTGACTCAATCTGGGTAATCGTGGATCGTCTGACCAAGGTGGCGCATTTCTTACCAGTAAAGACCACCTACTCGGGAGCCAGACTAGCGGAGTTGTATATGGAGAGGATTGTGTGTTTGCATGGGGTACCGAAAAGAATAGTGTCTGACCGAGGCACCCAATTCACATCGCACTTTTGGCGACAATTGCATGAGTCTATGGACACTAAGCTACAGTTCAGTTCAGCTTACCATCCACAGACAGATGGGCAGACAGAACGGACAAATCAGATATTGGAGGATATGTTGAGAGCATGTGCTCTGCAATATGGTGCCAGTTGGGATAGGAGTTTACCGTACGCGGAATTCTCGTACAACAATAGCTATCAGAAGAGTTTGCAGATGGCACCATTCGAGGCTTTGTATGGCAGAAAGTGTAGGACACCACTATTCTGGAATCAGACGGGAGAAAGTCAGGTGTTCGGACCTGAAATACTAAGAGAGGCAGAGCGACAAGTACAGATAATCAGACAGAATCTGAAAGTGGCACAATCTAGACAGAAGAGCTATGCAGATAACCGACGGAGGGATCTCAGCTTTGAAGTTGGAGACTTCGTGTATCTCAAGGTGTCACCCATGAGAGGCGTGAAGAGGTTCAACGTCAAGGTCAAGTTAGCACCTCGGTACATTGGACCGTTCAAGGTACTTGGTCGGAAAGGTGAGGTGGCATATCAGTTAGAGCTACCAGAGAAGTTAGCAGGAGTACATGATGTGTTCCATGTGTCTCAGTTGAAAAAGTGCTTGCGAGTACCTGAGGAACAGATTCCGATTGATGAGCTAAATGTGGAGGAAGATCTTACCTATACTGAGCATCCTATCAGAATTTTGGAGGAGTCAGAAAGAGTCACCAGAAATAAAGTGATCCGGATGTGCAAGGTTCAGTGGAGTCGACATTCAGTGGATGAAGCGACTTGGGAAAGAGAAGAAGATCTCAGAGCTGAATATCCACAGTTATTCCCATCCACGTCCGAATCTCGAGGGCGAGATTCATCTTAAGGGGGTAGGTTTGTAACACCCTAAAAATGCCTATTTTAAAAATTTAGTAATTAAATTGTTTTTATTTAATTTTATGCTCATATTTATCTAAGGAAAATAAATTATTTATGAGAAATAAAATTAAATATAAGGTTAGAAACATTTTTGTTGCATTCATGCCGACTGCATTGTGTTTTGTTTGTGTGTGGTTTAGTTGGAATTTAAATTCTGTTTAAATTCAAATTTGAATCGCTTAGTTTGGAGCTCTAGAAAAGTTTCTGCGGCCCGAGTCCACTTTTCCTCCCTTAACTATTTTCCTCGTCCGATCTTGGCCCTCCTACTCTTTTTGTTCCGCAGCGGCCCAGCCTCCCTCTCCCCGCTTCCGGCCCAGCCCAGCGCAGCGCTCCGCTTCCAGCCAAGCCCACCAGCCAGCTGCGGCCCACTCCCTTCCCCGGCCTGCCTCCCGCTCTCACTCGGCCCACCTAGCGGCCCAGCGCGCCAGCCCGCCGCAACGCCCCCCCCCCTCTGCCGACTGACGCGCGGGTCCCACGGGTCAGACCGTCCCCGACCTCTCGCCCGACTCCCTCCCGAACACGGCGCCGGAATCTCGACCGGACACGGCACGGACGCCGAGGATTTCCCCCCCGGACTCTTCCCTCGGCCGCGCCATAAAAGCCCCGGCCGTGCCGCCCCTAACCCTCAATTTTGCGCCGCCAATCCTCCGCCGCTCGAGCTCGTACTCGCCGCCGCCGATTCCAAACCACCGCCGTCGATCTCGTCGTCCGTCGTCGTTCCACCCCGGCGAACTGCCCCAAGACCGTCGCGTGAAGGTCAGGAACCCCTCGAGTTTCTTCTCGCCCCTCCCCGTGCTCTGTAGCGCCGCCCCCGCGTTGAACCACCACCGCCCGAGCGCCGCCGCCGCCATGGATCGTCACGAGCTGCATCCACTGCTCCGCCGCCGACGAGACCTGTCCTGGTGGACTCGTCGTGTCGCCCCGGTCCTGTGGCGCCAGACCGCGTCCCGAGTCGTGCCCTATAGCGCGAGAACGTGTTTCGCCGGCGACCCTCCGCCGCGCGCGCAGGCGGCGCCGCCGCAGCACCTTCCCGCCGGCGACCCCTCCCTTGTGGATCCAATCTGAATCGTCCAATCCGATTTCGACGGCCCAGATCAAGTCAACCGAGCCAAGTCAAAGTTGACCATACCGGTCAACCCAGTCAGCCATGGACGTTTTGCAAAAGAACCCCTATCCTTTTTCAAAATTAACCCGCAGTCCAAATCTATTCGAAAATAATTACAATTAAGTCCCGATTTTTACAGAAAACCCCCTGTCTTATTTAAAAATAGCACCCGAGGTCATGTTTTGGTTAAATTGCAGATAAACCCTCCTGTTTTTATATAAAATCATGTTTTAGCCCCTGAGTTTTTGCAAATAAGCCCCTGGAACTTTTAAAACTTTGCCAGCAACTCCCTGAACCTTAGAAAAGCCATAACTTCTTCGTTTTAGCTCCGATTTGAGTGATTTTCGCGCTCACGTGTTCGTAGCGAAACATAGATTAGTTTTTCAGCCTTCTTTTGTTCTGTTTTTATTGTTTGGTGTACTGTTCTAATAGATTAATATTGTTTGCATGTACTGGCTTGTATGGATGCTTGTGTGTTGATGTATGAGTCCAGTCGGTGAGCCGTACGCGTTTGAGTTCGAGGGTTACGAGGAGCAAGACCAACAGCAGCAGCAGGAGCAGCAGCAATAGTTGGACGAAGGCAAGTACAGCACGGACAATCCTTGCTACCTAAACACACCTTTACAATAATTACTGCATATGCATGTGTCTAAATTGTTGTCCTATTAAGGTTGTACCTAGCCTTGTTTTATCCTATACCTTGATTACCCTGGGTTATTGCATTTGGGTAGACCTTTGCTAAGCGCAGCTACTGTCACCAAAAATTTAACTGTTAATCTCGACCTAATGGTTCACTTCAATGTTAATATTAAAATTTGCTTTTTAGCAACATGGATCAGGGAGCTAGGGCGTATGCTTCATGCTTGGCCCTAGTGTCTCTCCGTAAGGACTGGTTCTTAAAGCGGCAACCCAGGAACCTGTCGCCACCGCCGGAACTATAATGGCTCTGGTCTTGGACGAGTAGCATGTACGGCTCTAGCTTGACAGTAGTTTCCGACGGGCCGACGGCGTTATGGGAAGCATGGGTGAGAGTATGGTTTGATCCACCGAGGACGGAATATCCGTTGGCTATGTCCCCGTGAGGCACAGTCCCGTGTTGGGAGCTTCTGTATGGCGGGGGTTCCACACGTTGCGCTATTTATTTTGTTGTCATTTTCATTACCGCGCTTGGACGCCATTGACCCCCTCGTGTTGCGACATGGGCGTCAGTCAATCTCGGTGCCTTGGGTCATGCTGCCTAGGTTGTACCATAATGGCTACTGTTTTGCTAGGGTGTCTTGTGAAAAGCCTCGTAGCGTCCCTATGCAGTCACACCTCGGAAGTGTTGATGTGCGTGGTTGGGTGCAAAGTTCCTTTGAACTTTTACGCGACTGGTGGGTAAAGGGCGAAACCTCTGCAGAGTGTACGATCTATCATGATAGCCTTGCTCAGGGTCAAGAGCGGCCTGGATCCTTTTTGATTAGAAGTTGGTATTTATTATTGTTTAATGTTCACTTCTACTTCATTAATTGGGAATTGCAACTGGGATTCACTTAAATGTAGTAATCTTGGTTTATGTTAAAATGAATCAACTAAAATTGCTAATGCAGTACAGCCGTGTCAAGCCTTTCTTTTAAGCCTTCATTACCCGTGTTGTATTTGCTAAGTAAGACAATTACTTACACTTGCCATTCAACAAAATCCCGGACGGGTAACAGATGGATTAGATGGTACTGCTGCTATTGAATTTCCTGAAGATCTACCATTCTACTAGCTGTGCTCAACCAGTCAGTGTCCCTGTGGATTATGGTTATCGGCTTCGTCATCGTCTTCGTTTAGAGAGAGTTAATAAAGAGTCTTCCGCTATTTTAATTAGTTATTTGAGTCAAACTCTGATGTAAAACCATTTTATTCGAGCATATGTACTCTGTTTATCATATTTGTTAGCTATATGTGTTCTGTGGACTTCCTGGGCACACATATAGTAGCATTCGGGTTTCTGTGTAAATCCGGGTGTGACAAGTAGTTACCGACGGGCCGATGGCGTTATGGGAAGCATGGGTGAGAGTATGGTTTGATCCACCGAGGACGGAGTATCCGTTGGCTATGTCCCCGTGAGGCACAGTCCCGTGTTGGGAGCTTCCGTATGGCGGGGGTTCCACACGTTGCGCTATTTATTTTGTTGTTGATGTTTATTACCGCGCTTGGACGCCATTGACCCCCTCGTGTTGCGACATGAGCGTCAGTCATTCTCGGTGCCTTGGGTCATGCTGCCTAGGTTGTACCATAACGGCTACTGTTTTGTTAGGGTGTCTTGTGAAAAGCCTCGTAGCGTCCCTATGCAGTCACACCTCGGAAGTGTTGATGTGCGTGGTTGGGTGCAAAGTTCCTTTGAACTTTTACGCGACTGGTGGGTAAAGGGCGAAACCTCTGCAGAGTGTATAATCTATCATGATAGCCTTGCTCAGGGTCAAGAGCGGCCTGGATCCTTTTTGATTAGAAGTTGATATTTATTATTGTTTAATGTTCACCTCTACCTCATTAATTGGGAATTGCAACTGGATTTCACTTAATTGTAGTAATCTTGGTTTATGATAAAATGAAACAACTAAAATTGCTAATGCAGTACAGCCGTGTCAAGCCTTTCTTTAAGCCTTCATTAACCGTGTTGTATTTGCTAAGTAAGACATTTACTTACACTTGCCATTCAACAAAATCCCGGATGGGTAACAGATGGATTAGATGGTACTGCTGCTGTTGAATTTTCTGAAGATCTACCATTCTACTAGCTGTGCTCAACCAGTCGGTGTCCCTGTGGTTTATGGATTTCGTCTTCGTCTTCGTTTAGAGAGAGTTAATAAAGAGTCTTCCGCTGTTTTATTTAGTTATTTGAGTCAAACTCTGATGTAAAACCATTTTATTCGAGCATATGTACTCTGTTTATCATATTTGTTATCTATATGTGTTCTGTGGACTTCCTGGGCACACATATAGAAGCATTCGAGTTTCTATGTAAATCCGGGTGTGACAGTATTAGTAATCTATCAATACTATTAAGCCCTGGACGGTCATAGGCAGGCCGATGCATGAGGGTACACCTGGCAGCAGCAAACCAAGAGTATGTGCCGGGCGAGGGACCTACGCGCGCTCTGCTGCCTCCCAGCTGACTGCCCCGATGAGGGATGGTGCACCGTCACCACCCCCTCCCCCACAGCCGTAGCCACCCCAGGAGTAGAAGGGTGAAGAGACGCCCTCCGTGGCCGGCTTGCCCGTCAATCGTGGTTTCCACGTGACACCTCCTGCAGCTGCCCCTGTTCCTTGTGTTTGTCAAAGCTGGCCTATGCTGGTCGTCTTCCTTGATCAGATTTTTCATTAATTGGCAAGGTTCCTGTGAGATATGGAACCCCTGGTATCCTCAAGAAAGAAGACTGAGTCTAGTAGAACTACCCGTGTAATCCTACTAGGACTCCCATGTTGTAACCGATTAGAAGACTATCCATGTAACCTTGCCCCTGGCATATATAAAGGAGGGCAGGGGGCCCTAGTTTGGTAGGCTAAGAAGAGACTACAACTCAACTCATACACAAAGCAATACAAAACACAGGACATAGGATATTACGCACATTGCGGTCCGAACCTATCTAAATCGTTGTCTTGTGTGTGCACCATCGTTTCTTAGAACTCGGTGAAACCCACAAATACTACTCTTTGAGGTACCCTAGACAGGTACTCGGTCATTACACACCGACATCTGGCGTCCACCGTGGGGCAACTCATCGCAAGCTCACCACCAGGCACGATGGGATCAAGCTTCAACATCCACGACATCGAGGAAGGCGCAACCTTCGTCTTCGGCGATTGGACCTTCGTTGCCTTTGGCAAGGGCAAGTTCGCAAGCTACCTTGCAAAATGTCCGCGCTCAAACTCGATGACGGTGACTCCACCAGAGCCGCTTCGCGACCTCGTCGCCCAACTCAATGAGAAACAACTCTCGGTGTGACCTTAACTTCAACTTCGACTCCGTCCTCGACTTCGACTCTAATTCGAGTTCATCAACTACGGCCACGACTTGCAATTTGACTCGGACTCCAAACGTGTACTGTTACACTGGCGCACCGACAACTTCAGCAACTAGTTCTCTACAACCACGAACTAGTTGGACACAAGTCCCGACTAGTTGGCTTCATCGAAGGACCACTTCATCACGCAGAACGACTACCTCGACTACTCGGCTCGACCCGAAAACCACTTGGGAATGAGTCTCGCAAGATCAAGAACTAGTCAGGGACACAACCCGACTAGTCGGCTTCATCGACAACCACTTCATAGCGCACGACGACTACTTTGATTATATCTGGCTGCATCGACTCGCCATACGACTACTTCGACTACTCATCTCGACTAGAAAACTAGTCGAGATCGGCTACCGCGCCTTCAACAACTAGTCGAAACCGACTTCGACCAGTCGACTTCAACAACAACCATCGCGGCTGAAGGCATCTAGGCCCCTAATTGAATTTTGGTAATTAATGACAACCGTTGTGGACTAATAATTTCATTTGAGATAATGAGAATAGGTTAAGCCCGAGAGTTGGAATGAGCTTCAAGAAATGATACGTGAATTGCATGAATGCTTTGGATCAAGGGAAGCTCAAGGCAAAGGTATAAGATATGGCTTTTAAATTTGACCGGTCATGAGAAGATTAGAGGATGAAATATGACCGGGTTGATAGGCTAGATAGCCGTACTGTCAAGAGGGATCAACGTCATTGGCTTGACATGTCTATAGTGCCACTTTGATCGTTGACTTGCATGTTGTGCATTTAGATGAGTGGTAACCAACATTGAAAAAGCTTTGTTGAAAATCTTGTGCAAATCCAGTTCTATCGAGACTGGTCGGACTGTCCGCGGCACTGGCTCGGACGGTCCGAGAAATCAGAATCAAATTAATATGCAAAATCTTTGGAAAATTTCGTTTGGACTAGTCCGAATGTCTGTCGGACAGTCCGATGGTGTAGGTCAGATTGTCCGAAGATTTGAGTTGACTGTGGGCCCATGTGCGCTGACTTGGCGAGCTGTGCGTTGATTGTTGGACGGTCTGAGATGTGGATCCGACGGTCCGTAAAATAGCTCAGATTTAGTCAGAGACAGGTTTTTATGTTCCGGGGGGTCAAACCGTCCGACCACGCCTGGCGGACCGTCCGAGGAGGTCTCGGACAGTCCGTGGGTGCGGGTCAGACAGTACGGTCTGCCTAACGGTCATCTCTGACACACGTTTGACTGCGCGTTGTGAAAGTTGAGTTTTGAACGCGGACAGTCCGAGGGTGCAGGTCGGACAGTCCGAGGTGGCCGTTTTCCACGCGTTTTTGAACGTAACGGCTAGTTTTGAGGAGAGGGATATATATACTTCAACCCCGCGGGCTTGTAGAGTCTCTTGGCACTTTGGGAAGCTTTCTTGACATACTAGAGCCCTTGTTCTCCTCTCTCTCTCACTCACTTGCTTTGAGATTGCATTTCTTTGTGAGATTGAGAGCATCTAGTGCATTGCATCAAGTATTTAATCATTGTGGCACTAGGGATTCATCAAGCGAGCGAGTTGATTTGTTACTCTTGGAGGTTGCCGCCTCCTAGACGGCTTGGAGCTCGTGATTCCATTGAGCACTTCAAGAAGATTGTGAAGTTGTCTTGAAAGATCAGTGTGAGAGGTTCTTGTGCTCACCTCGCCGGAGTGGTGAAGAGCAACTCTAGTGAAATCGAGATTTGGAGCGGTTCTTTGGTTCTAACCGGCTTAGAGATCAAGAGGAGTCTTGATAGAGAAGCGGTTGAACATTGAATCCATCTCAACGTGGATTAGGGGTGACCGGCAAGTCATCGACACCACAGGATAATTTCTTGCCTCTTGTTTGTGAGTTCTCCATTCTTGGTTACTTTGAGCAATTTAATTTGAGCAAGTTATCTATCTAGAACTTGAATTGTATATTGTCATCCTAGGTTGCAAATCCCTCAACATAGGCTTAGAATAGCTAGAGATTTAATTTTCCTTGTAATTCTAATTAAATTTCTCTAGTGTTGTGATTGAAGTTTAAACCGCCTATTCACCCCCTCTAGTCGGTAATCCTAGATACTACAGCGGCTCCATCGCCGACCATCACAGCTTCATCGACAATCGTCCATGAATCAGCTAAGTCTTATTTAATAATTATTTTCTTCATAATAATTTGATGTGTCCCCCCGACAACAATAGTTCTCGAGGATTACACCATCGCCGACTACATCTGAAGTGTGCCACATTAGCCCACGTATTTGATAAATCGAGTTACGCATGGCGCTCAGCCCGCGGACTTGGTGCATCAAATTACGTAGGGCTCTTGGAGGCTATATCTACGGATTTGAAGAATTCACCGCCAACTCAACTCACCCTGCTAACTTACCATATCGTAGTGCCCTCCATTTCCGGCGTCCTCCAACCAAGATCCAAGGTAATCTCTACTCCCCCAACTAATTTGGTTCTTGAACTGGAGTTTGAGCCATGATGGTCATTGTTGCCGAGTGGCTTCTTCATCAACATCTATGCTGTGGTTGTCTGCTATGCTGCTTACAACGCACGTCCTCGATGTCATCGCTGATGACGTAGCTGGCCGACCACGGCAGCCAACACCCTGCCTAGGAGATATCTACTCCCCTAATCCAGGATTCCAGGCAACAAGGTCAGGCGGATGGAGCTCCTGCAAGCATGTCGCTCGAGGGACTGAAGGCAAGGTGTCAGGATGAGAACTTGCCCACTTAGGCTGCCGAATGTTCTTTGCTAATTAGCTGCAGGGCAAGGTAGGCCAACCCAAACTCTGTATGCAAATACAAACTATTCGTAAATTTGATTTCCTTGCAAACTGGGAACACATTGTAGCCCCATGTTCCGGTTTTTTAAATATAAAGAAATGGTGGAAAATGTTTAGTGATTGCATGTACTAGGTAGATGAAATTCGGTCCCCTTTTTGCTTCTGGCACAAAAGTGTCATGACAGTTGCATGCATAGTGACAATTCAATTTACAGAATCATAGTTTTATTTTCCTTAGGTCTGTCAGTTCTTTATGGCAGTAGCATTGGAGATCCCCAAAGACTCATGTCACCAGGTTTGGCTACTCTTACACTCGACCAATGGTTAATTTTTGATACTGCACACACACGATTGATTTGTTTCATCTTAGAGAACCATAAGTCCACACTGTTCCCACACTTATTTGTTTCTACCACAGCGCCCCATGGGAGGACCTATGGCCACTTAATTTCTCCGGAGTACATCATATCTCTTTGGCCTCATGATTTGATTGCTAGATTATGCCCATTTGATATTTCCAAGTTCAAATTTTTGGTTTTGCCATTTTTTCATTTATATCGATTGATGATGTCCTACAGAAGAGTAAAGGAAGGCATGGTGATGTACAAGAGAAGGATGCAAGCTATTATGTATACACTTCTAGCTGGGGACAAAACATAAAGTTCTCTTCTGTCCTAATTTCATTTGGCCATGTGCAATTATTATTTGCTTATTCACATAATATAACATGACGGCATATCCAGATTGCAGAGGCAAACATTACTCATTTATGAACATATTTATGTAGGCCAATTATTTGTGATGTAACTGTTGACAGACATTACTTTCAATAATCAAGCTTCCAGTCAAATTTCTGTTTCCTATCATTGCTAAATGTACCAGCTATTGTTAACCAGGTCAATAAGTGATTATGAATGTGGAATGACTACTTTTTGCTCCTGTTCAAGCAGTTTAGCTCGGGTTTGGCTCCTTCTTTTATCTACAGTTTAATAATGTATTCCAGTGGCCTCAATAATTTATCATTAAACATGAAAACATTTAGATACATAGATATTGAGGTACCATATTTCTACTGGGATCAGCCATAACTTCAACATGGACTAGGTAGAGAAGCTTTATGTCACCAAATTAATTAGCTTCTATGTTTTGTTTCTTCAAGACTGAAAAAGGGTACAATTTTTCATTCCATGGAACCAATGGTCTATCGCTATACCATATATTCAGAAAGTTTCAACAAAGCTTGTCATGGTACATACTAAGCCTTGAATATGCTGATTTCTACTGTTTCTAGCACCAAATCAAACTGTTCTATTTGTTGATTTCATAAACTTTCATATTACCATGTGACCTGGTGCGGCCACGATATTAATATGAAGAAAATGTTAATTTGTGCAGTCTTAATGGCCGAGGAACCCTGTTATTGGTGGTATCTAGGATGCACCTCATGGAAAAAGGTCATTTCTAATAGGAAATGATTTTAATTTCTCTAGATATGTGGTCAAAACTACAAAACCAAGGGTAATCTTTTTGTGTACAACACATGACAACATGTAACGTATAACTTCTTCTAAATTATATATACAGGTCTCAAATTCTAGCACCGGACGATCATTCTTCAGACCTAAGAAATGAAGAGGCGAAAACGTCCGCTTCATCATATTTGGAGATATGGAAAATTATTTCGAGAAATGGTGTATCAAATCTAAAAGTCTATTAGGAACAATAGCTCAAAGATATTAGTGCTTGCAGTATATATGACCTATTTCCTGAACTGATAACATCACTTCCGCCGGCTATACTAGACAATTTATTTCCCTCATTACTTTGCGTCTTCAATTTCGATATGATTATTCTCCGAACCGATTCATGTGAAAGTTCTTTACTCCCTAATATGGAAGAATTCATGTTTCCCACATATGAGAACACCCAACAATACTACTACTACACTGAAATACGGAATCTTTCCAGCATACTCTGCTTACTTTAAGTATTCATGTTCAACATTGAAAATAATGCTCCTTTCAGAACGGGTGCGGTGTAGCACGCCAATCTACCTAGTAGACCTAGAAGCTCAAGATCTTGGTTTTCTATTGGAATTTGATTTGATTTTCTCTTGTTTTCATGTACAGGGTTTCTTTTCATTGAAAAATATTCTTGTTTCCCTCTGTTTTCTGTGTCTATGTTCCTTTTCTTGTCTTGCACGGATCTGTGTTTGATGCGGCTTGGTTGATTTTCTCCTAACCTATCTTGTTCCCGTTTCTTTTTTTCGTCATGCTTCGATTCAATTCAGCTTCACCTATCAGCAATGTGTGAGAGGGACGGACCAAACATTGTCTGCTTTATAATATCTCTCTATATATAATATCTACCTAGTACTAAAGAGAGGATTACCTTTGCCCCCTAATTTGGTAGGTCAAACCCCGTCGTGTGTTAGAAAACCGGATGAATCGGCCTCCCTCCCCATGAAACCGCTGGAAACCAATTGGCTGAAAAAACCAAACGCCTAAAATCACTTAAAAAAAGTGCAAGAGCCAAGAATCAAACCCACACCCTCTCACCACCAAAGGACAATTCCAACCACTCCAACCGTGTTTCATTTATGCTTAATGACACATTTTATCTCTAGTAAAGTTGAAATTCTATTAGTTTGTTAGCAAATGTGTATAGATCAATTGAGTGCAATAAAAATACAATGATAAAAACCCTCAAAGAGTCTTAAAAATATAATTAGTATCTGTCTACAGCACGTACGTGTATAATTGCTAGTTAAATTAAAAGGGAGAGAGATGAAAGTCACGTCGACACGTCAGGTAGGATAAGGCTCTTTGGTAAATAAATCTTTGGTAAATCATTCTTTATCTGTCATATAGATAAAACTGGAATACTAGACATATAGTTTTTCTTTTCCTTTTAATTCTGGTTTAGCATAACTGCATAAGGTCTTGTGTTCAAACATGATTATACAAATATTGACTAAGAAGTGTAACGTGCCAACCAACTGGCTTTGCTATTGTTGTTGCACCATGAGAAGCACCCTCGCCACATCTAGAACTTTGTATCGAGAACATTTTACCATTACTTTTTCTTTAATGAATAGCATAGCCCCCATTTGCTTCAATACGGATAATTAAAGTGGGAAATGGAAAAAAATATAAAAATTGTTGTCTGATTAATAAGAATGAACCAATAGGGTAATGCAAAGTAACTTGAACATCTTGGATACAAAAATGATGAATCAATATGGACATTACGAATCTTTCATCGTTATTCAACATGATAAGACATCTAATAATAAACTATTTTTTGGGATACAAACTTTTATGAAAAATATAATGATGAGAAATCTGTAACATATCTTTAACATAAGTTACGATGTCAAACTCCACTTGTGCATGTAGACTTTGGGATACTGAGCAAACGGTTCGTACAATTGTACAATAGGCTTAAGTATAATCATGTAGTAGCTTGGTATTGGTGACGATTTGTTTTGGCAATCATAAAGCAAAGATATCGAATTGGCTGCAGTATGGCTAGTAGATGTCCTTGATGCGTAAATTGATGATTGTATATATTTGCCGGTGCTTACGAGAAAAAGAGCTTTTTTTTTTAGGGTCGAGAAAAAAGAGCTTGAGAGTTCTGAGAAATGGTAGCACGTGAGTGTGCCAAAAAATACGGAGATGGGCCGTACTTGGGCCTACGGAGAGAAATGTTTGTTCTAGAAGGCGCCCTCTGAATCCTATCACCACCCACGACACGACGCCGCCGAGCTCAGCTCTGTTTCCCGAAAACTCTGTCGCCATGCTGCCGGCAGTCGCCGCCGCATCTCCCACCGCCCCCTCCCACCTGCCGCGCGACCACCACCTTGGCCGTCGCTTCCACCTCCGGCGCCACAGCCTCCTCCCTGCTACTCCCGTTAAGGCCTCGTGTGGCGCCGGCCGCGCTCGCCGCTTCCTCCTAGCCGGCGCTTTCGCCTCCGGCGATGGTACTTCGGGACAGGTAAGCTTCTTGCAGCCCTCCTGACACGCCCTCGAACTGTCTGCTCAAATTCCGCTCGCATGGATTAGCCATTTTGGGGCGTGGTAACTGCTGAGGAACCTCAGGTTGCTACTGTAATGTCCATCTCACTCGCAAAAATAGATAAATAATAATAATAATAATCCCTCTGTAATGTCCATCAATCCGGAAGAAGAATTTAATCGAGTTGGTGTACTTGGATAGAAAAACTGCACCCTTGCCTATTTCTTTTGAACTCTGATGTCAATAATGCTCCATATCTGAATACATGATTCCGTTCTGAATATATTTTGGGGCTGTTAGTGTTGATGAGGACATCTATTCAACTCTGATGGCAATGCTTGCTCCAGTGTCTCCATGCTAGATGCTTATCCATCAACTTGATATTCATTTAGCACAGACAGCACCTGTTTTTGTTGCTCCGCTTGAGCAAGAAATTGTGGTCTCCCAGCAATTTTCAGAATGTGTTCAAATGCAACTAATAAAATTGTGGAATTAGTACCCATGCAGACTTTTCCCTTTTAAAAGCTCATGTTTGTTAGCACATTTTGATAGCTCACTAGACACTTGAATTGATGTGAATTTTCTTGAAGTGCACTTTCTTTTAGAATTGTTGTCGTCTCAACACATTGCTTGATTGTGTTAGGATGTTGATTACTCTACTGGCGCTACAAGTTCTGGATCTGCATACCTTGGTCTCTTTGTTCGATTGCTTGGCTTGGACAATGACGATCGTGATAGGGAGCATGCTGTTTGCACACTCTATCAATACTCCCTTGACGGACGAAAGAGCATTGATGAGATAATGCAATTCCCTGGTTGCATTGTCCTCATCATTAGCCTGCTGAAGTCAGAGTCCACTCGTGCCTGTGAGGCAGCTGCAGGTCTTCTGCGTAACATAACATCAGTTCAAATATACAGGAAGATGGCCATTGAAAGTGGAGCAATGGAAGAAATCATTGGTCTTCTGTGTAAATCTAAGATAACCCCTGAGGTAACTGTAAACATAATCACCACCACCTCAAGGTTTTTCTTCCTGCCATGTTGGCTGTAAAATGATATAACTGGCTCTGACCATGTCTGGCCTGTGTGGTAAATAGTTGATAGCCAGTCTACATGTTGGAAGAATACTGAATTACCTAACCCCTGTACCATGTAAACATACCGTTGTTCTCTTGCAGATGATGGAGCAGTGTTTGTGCACAATTTGGAACTTTTCTATTGATGAGAACTGGAGATACAAGATTCTGAGGAGTGATGTCCTAACAAAGATTGTTAGCTACCTAGATGAAGAAGATATGAAAATCAAAGAAGCTGCTGGTGGTATCGTATCAAATTTAGCTTTAAATCCCTCTAATCTTGAAGCTCTGGTTGAAGCAGGTGTGATTCCAAAATTGGTAAGTTGTATTGCGCTCCACCTTAACAAAGATCCAATGCAAATAATTGCAATTCATAAGGGTTGCTTTAATGTTGAAATTGAGTATTGGCCAATGAAAAGGGTTGGTACACTTATAATGCCGGATATATAATCATTTTTTTGCAAATAAGGTTATAATGTGCCACTGTCATCGCAGCACCATAATATGCGGTTTCTGAATTTCTGATGATATATTTTTTTCTCGAACCACGCAGGAGAAGTGTGTGTCATTTCATTAAGGTAGATTTCTGATGATATGTTGCTCAGAACTTTAGCAACATCTAAGTATTTAGGCCCATATTTTGAAATTTTTCTAAATCTTAAGTTTGCTATTGGATTAATTGTCAAGGAATGTTTTGTTGGGCTACATAATGTTTTTTCACTTGCTGTTATATATTTCCTGAAATTCATTCAAAATAATCATTAGCGCTGTGTTTTAGGTTCATCTTTTGCAAACCAAAGAGGATGACTATAAGATTATCAGAAAGGAAGCCAGAAGTTCACTGATACTGCTAGCCTGTGATGATTATTACCACAGCCTTATAATAGAGGAGGGTCTTGTTCGGGTACCTTTGGTTGGCTCAGCTGCATATAAAGCTTTTAAACCTCTCCCTCATTCATGGCCCTCTTTTCCTGATGGTTCTGAGATTCAACGGAGTTCTCGTCCCTCAAAATATGGTGCTACTGAACTGCTCCTTGGTTTGAGTGTTAATGAGAAGGAGACAAAACCAGACAAAGCTAAAATTAATGCTATGATTGGGCGTTCTAATCAGCAATTTCTTGCACGTGTTGGAGCTATTGAGTTGGATGATGAAGGGAACGAGCAATCTGGATCTGAAAAGAATGACCTCTATACCATTTTGCCATGGGTGGATGGTGTTGCACGTCTAGTTTTAATCCTTGGTCTTGAAGATGTCTCTGCAATTAAAAGAGCTGCTAGAGCGATAGGCGATGCATCAATAAATGAACATATGCGCACCTCATTCAAGGAAGCTGGGGCTATTAAACCTTTACTTCAGTTGCTGAAACACAATGATGTACCTGTTCGAGAAGCTGCTTCTTATGCACTGGAAAAATTAAGTGTCAGGTATATTTACCTTGTTCTTCTTTAATCAGGACAATCATTCCATGTAATATTATTTAGAATAAATCTTTGTAAATGTTATTTAACTCTGTATTGGGTGCTGTCACTTATAATGCAACACATCACTCTAGGTTGTGAATTTATCACGTTAAATTATGAATCAGTTCAAATTCTAATGATGCAGGTATCTATCTACAACCTACTGAATCATTTGTATTCGTGTGCATCTATTCATTTGGTTAATAATAGAATGGTCGGTGTATTTCGAAACATATTGGGCATTTTTTAAGCCTTATGGGCTCCATACAGTTCATTTTGACGAAGAATCTATGATTATCATTTATTTTATTTTTTTCGCGAATGGTTATCATTTATTTTACATTCACATGCTAATTTTTGTTCAGGTTAGCAGATGAAATGGATAGTAAAGTCTAGCTATTTGTCATGTTGGTCTTAGACTAACAAGCATATGGCAGTGCATGGACTGTTTCATATATGAATAGTGGTGAAGCATCTTACACATGTATACATCCACAAAGTGCTTTTGTGGCGAGAATAACGTATATTAAAAATATAGCGGGGGCGCTACTCAACCATGTTTACTATTTTTTTTGTTATTGCTTGATTCATTTTTGACTATAATATGGTCCTTGCTATCCTTTTGTAGTGCTACCATCTGTCAGAAGATCAAAGCAGAAGGTGGACTTGAACTGCTTGTAAACACAGTGAAGGATCCAAATGCCCCAGTAAAACAGCTAGAGAGGGTATTGGGCTGCGACATGATCTGTTTTACTTTTTAGTTTAACATTGTCATGGCTAGGGTTCTAATTTTACAGTTTCAATGCAGATGATTTATGTACTTTCTCGAATGTTTGACTTGGGGATTAGTATGGTTTCTGCTGTGAGTTAAGCTTCTTTGCACATCAGCGGTATTTATGGTGCTTATTGAAACCCTGCATTCTAATACGCTCAATTTGTTAGCCGGAAAGCTGTGTTCGTGAGGATGTAACGAATGCTGGGAGGAGTATTCAAGGTGATACAGCTAGTGGAAACAGTGCAATTTCCCATGCATTTGTAAGCCAAGAGATGGCCAGGTTTACCACAGCCTTGGGGCTACACTTTTAACTTTTTTATTTACTTTATAAGTTCATAAAAAATCTTCAGTTCTTAATCTCATTGAAGCAAGTGCCATTTTAGCTTTACACACAGATATTAGAGATTAGTGTAAATTTGCCTGTTTAATGTCTATTGACTTTGCATTGTTAATGATAAAAAAGTCAATAGTCTGATTGGGGTTGGTTTTGTTTCTGTTGGGGCTCTTTTACCCTCACTTTTCATCTTCTTAATATAAAGATACGCAGCTCTCCAGCATGTTAAGAGAAAAGAACTTTATATTATTCATACAAATACCATCAGTTCTTACTCCATTTGTCCATATATAATGTTTAAGCCTTGTGCATATATGTTATGAATAGGTCATCAATTACTAAACTATCTTATTACGTTGGTCTTTATATTACTTCTAATATAATTATGCTAGTGTTAGGGGCATATGTCAAAGTTCATTAATTATTCAGTAAAACTATTTAGCCCTTCAAAGCCTTACATAAAACCATCATTCATGGTTTTTTTATCTGGCTTTGATTACTAGAGGCCTCACATAAAACCATCATTCATTGTTACTCAATCTGGTTTTGATTATTAAGGTGTTATGTTAATCTGATATATCCTTTTGGTTGAGGGCAAAAGTTTGAACTTTGTCCATAGGTTGAGGGGGGTAAAATGGACTTATTACTTTGCAGAAAGCATGCAAAAGGAATACTGTTGCTTATCATTTTTTTGGTGCCTTTCGGAATATTGTAGTGATGTGATGTTTTTCATGTTTTCAGTGAGCTGATCATGGATTTTGATGCTATTTCACGCTTAACCAAAGTTCTGAAGGAAGCACCCCCAGGTCTGCAAGCAAAAGTCTGTTGTGTACTGGAGCATTTAGCAGCTTCGGAGCAACATGCCACTGCAATGACTGCTACTTGTACTGGTTCCGTAATCGAAGCTATTCTGGAAATAGGGGTTATTCATGGTATAACAAGCTTTTCATAAGTACATATGGATACATTACTCTTTTGCCTGGATTAGTTATGTTCAAGTATTGTTCAATAAGAGTTAGCATGCACAGAGAAGCTTTATGGTACTGCACCGACCCGACTTTCTGAATTTGTAAATGTACCATGAATATTTTAGATCTGGCTTTTTATTCATAGTGTAAAATATCCTATTGGTATAGTAATCACCAAAGAAATGAACTACCGGAAAACACTAAGATTTGTATAGGCTTCTTTGGTAGGTATAAAACCTTGTTAGTACTAATTAGAAACTGAAATTTGTTTCCACATCAACCATGCTATATTGCGATCGGTTCATTTATTTTGTCCATGAGCATCCGCATTTCTGACTGATTTGGTGCGTTGTTTGCATGCTGTTCATTATTGTGTTGTAATAGGTACAATGTAACATGGTATTGCAAGTTATGATGTAAATCTCCTTGGCATCTATAGCTAAATGTTAGACAAGAATGATGCTAGTGAAGTTTAATTTTCTTCAATAAAACTTACTATTAAGTAGCATTCTGATACACCGCAATTAGCTGTCATTTTCCTGACAGTATTTGATCGATGAAATCTCATAAGGGTGTTATACTGAAGTAAAGTTCATCTCTGATTTTTTTTATTTCCACTGTCTACAGGGACCAGAGCTGATTCTGAGGACTTTGATAACCTTTCTAGTTCAGTCTCCGAAGAAGTCAGTCAGGCTGTCTCTGCAGCTGTGAGGTTACTCACAAAGTTATTGAACTTTGATATTTTCATCCGCAGCATAAATAGTGAGAAATTTACTTCCCTGCTAAGAAGAATGCTCAAATCCAGTTTTCCGCTTAAGTCGAAGGATTGGCTTGCAGCATGCCTTGTTAAGCTAGAATCAAGGGCTGGCTTATCAGGCGATCATGGTGTCAGTAGTATAGATATGGAGATAACTATTTATCAGACTATTCCGAGGCTAGTTGAGCAAATGATGACCTCATTTTCTTTCGAAAATAAAAGAAGTGCCGTAATGAAACTAAACAAGATAATATCAAGCGGTGTGCTGGAATACACAAGAGCAGTGGCTGATACTGGGGGCATATTTCCACTGGTGAAAATGCTTGAAGAGGGCGATGGAGATGCATTAGAAGCTACCTTAGCTATCTTGTATAATCTGAGCATGGATCCAGAAAATCACCCAGCAATGATTGCTGCTGGAGCAGTGCCTCTATTGAAGCGGATTGTTCTTGCCGAAGGTCCTCACTGGACTAGTGCTATTCAGTTGCTGAGAACATTGCCTGTATGACATCGTGGAAGCAAATGATCATCTCTTCAAAAGACATTTTAAACTGCACCTGGTGCATGCACAGGTATACGAGTACTGATCTTCATCAAGGATATCTCTATTCCAAATACTTGTGCAGGATATATACATTATTAAATTAAATTGCTAAGGATGGCTAGTCACTGCATCACTCATACGCATACATAGACCTTTTCACAGACGATAGTATCATTGGAGTAAATATTTGAACATGGACATGAAGCTTCTTGTCTTTTCCCAAATGCTTTGGAGAAGAGAATTAAGTTAAAAGAAAAAACAATTATTTCACACTGGAGGTGTCTGTAGAATAAGTAAAAAAGTGAAGTCAAAATCATTTAGCTTCTCTCAGTTTCAATTGATCGCTGCTGAATTTAGCATATATCTACAAAGAATCGGTGATCAGATTCAAAACACATGGATAGAGCCTTGTGAAATGTTCTAAAAGAAAGGTTATCTTTTTTTTTTCTGGACCTCCTGGATAGATCAATGATTGATCAGACAATAGGGAACCATTTTATTATCTTGAAACAAAATCATGGTTGATAGAAAGATCTTAGTTGATCACTTGATTCAAGAACCCAATGCAGAAAAATGCAAGTTGGGTCATTCAAGCAGTTTGGACAGTTTATCCTGTTGCTGAATCAAACACCAATAATATTGAGATCCTCTGCTGAA
Organism: Echinochloa phyllopogon; assembly: GCA_033239725.1. Taxonomy (NCBI): domain Eukaryota; kingdom Viridiplantae; phylum Streptophyta; class Magnoliopsida; order Poales; family Poaceae; genus Echinochloa; species Echinochloa phyllopogon. The sequence continues at coordinate 27,737,813 of BTCW01000014.1, read as the reverse complement.
CATTGTTTTCTTTTGCAGCTAGTTTTCTCGGTGATGTTGCAACTGAACTGAGCCATCTCACAATTGTCATTTGGATATTGACCTTGTGACAGGGAAGGAAAGTGTCAGCAAGGGGCTGTGTACGAGTTCGCAAATTCCAGCATCTTATTAGCAATACTCACAGTTTTTCTGTGGCCAGTTAAATTGACAGTAACAAAGCACACCGGGGCCTGATCTATGATATCCCTTTTTGCTGATATGTGATGGGAAAAGTTGGGACCATGATTTTTGGCACAGTAGCAGTTTGCTAGGTATGTGACCCTGCAGTAGTTTAACACTGTTGCTCGTTAACTTCGACTGTTTTAATGTTAGATTACTATGTAAAAAATTGGAGGGCCTTTTGTAAACATGTTACTGAACTATCCTGCCCAGCGCAGCAAAATTGCAGTAAAAATCGTAAATTCCATCATTGGTTGAGGTTATACGATAGATTCATAGTCACGGAGCAGAGGACATGTTCATACGTTGCGTTACTTGCTCGTGGGTCTGGTGGCACCACAGGTGAGGTGACCTCGTGACCGATGTGAAGTCTGGCTCACGTGATCTTGCATTGTTTTTTAAGTCATTGATTGATGGATGATCCCGCCCTTCATATGTGTGCTACGTCCTAGCTGCTAGTAAAAAAAATGAACATTGATATATAAAAATAAACGTAAGGTTTGTATTAGTGGAAGATATTTCTACAATATGTATTTCTTTTCATTTATGGACACGCATTGATATCCTATAATCTGTGACATTATGTTTTCAAATAATCTGTTTATGAATAAACTCGTATCATATATACTGTGTCATATCATGTCCTAAAGTGTGATTTTGTGATTGGAGCTTACATTTATAGGCCGGCCTTGTTTAGATGTCAAGTTTGGACATCTAAACTTTGCATTTTGACATAAATGTTGCACTGTAGCATTTCGTTTGTATTTGTGAATAATTATCCAAACATTGATTAATTAGGCTCAAAATGTTTGTCTCGTAAAGTACAACAAAATTGTGCAATTAGTTTTTGATTTAATCTACATTTAGTACTTCATGCATGTGCCAGCATTTTGATGTGATGGGAATCTTCTTTTTGTATAGTGGAATTTGGGGGTGGAATTTGAGAACTAAACAAGGGCCAAGTTTGGACACTCAAACTTGACACTTTACCATAAATGTGGCACTGTAGCATTTCATTTGTATTTATGAATAATTATCCAAACATTGATTAATTAGCTTAAAATGTTTGTCTCACAAAGTACAATAAAACTGTGTAATTAATTTTTGATTTCATCTATATTTAGTACTTCATGCATGTGTCGGTATTTTAATGTGATGAAAAAATTTTTTTGCGTAGTAAAATTTGGGGTGGAATTTAGGAACTGAACAGGGCCATAGTCTTCGTATGAACATGATTTGTAGCAGTAGCTTAGTAGGAGTAGACCACATCAATTGAGAGCAGTCTGCTACTGCTGCTGCGCATGATTATTTGTTTCTCCGTGGCCTGGAGCTGGCAAGATTGATTGGAGTAAGGGCGATGGCGATGCTACAGGGTTTGTACGAAACCCTTAGCTGTTCTTGCGCGATCTCGATGTGCAAGCGTGTGGGCGTGGTCCCGACCACGCTCTTTACTGGCGCGGTGGCGCCACGAGCTCAGCGGCTCAACAACTTCACGACCGACCCACACGTGCAGGGGCCTGCAATTACGAGCTCAGAGTCTTTCATTTGACTCCACCCAATTTCTTGCTTTCTTTCGCCCATCTGAGAGGCCGGGTTCGCGGTCGTTTCTTTGCATAAATATAAGTGTTACTGCCTTAAATTATCTGTTATTTTGATTTTTTTTTCCAAGTTAAATTCGTACCAAATGTAATCATAAGCAAGCCTAATATAATCAAAAGAATAATGTACCAAATGTTATACTCTTTATCTTGTAGATTGAGCGTATGCCATCTTGTCACAATATAGATGTAAAAGACTTTATGAGCATTTTCGTGTGTATATATATATATATATATATGCATGGTAATTTCCCAACTTTGCTTTACATGCATAGCAAAAAAAGATAACTTTCGTGAAAGTGAACACTTTTTTTGAACGGATGGCGAAAGCTTATGCTTTCCCAAATTTTTATTAGAAGAAGAGAGTTGGCCCTGTTTATAAGGAAAGCCGGGCCCGAAAACCATACAACTTCGGTCCGAAGACCGTAGAACTGGAGAGGTATCATACCATCTCACACAACTCCGGTCCATGACCGCACAACTCAAGGGGTAGAAAACCCCGAACAACTCTACAACTCTTGACCGCATACCATACAACTCCGGTGGGTTGGATTGGGACATCAACTAGCACCGCACAACTCGACTGAAAAGACCCGGTGGGCTGGATTGGGACATCAGCACACACCGCTCTAAGAAACTCAAACAACTATGCTCGGTCGTGGTGGGACGTCGACTCGAGCCAACTTTGCTCAGTCGGATTGGGACATCGACATGAGCTACCAAACACAGCTTCCACTGACTGAGAACTCTCTTCTTCTCTACTCTAACTCTTTTTTTTTCTTTTTTCTCAACAAAAGGAGCTGAAACAAAGAGAAGAAAGACAGAAAAGGAAGGAAGAGAGCATCCTCACAAAGCACCATCGCCGACGCATCAAGCTGGAGGACCTAGACAGCAAATTCCCGCCGGAGAAGCTCAACGTCACCTTCAGGAAGGGCACTACGCCAACAGCGCCAGTGAAAGTGAACACTGATGACATGATGACAGTAAAACGTATAGCCTCGTATGAGTAGCTTTTCTAGGAGTTGAGGTTGATGGAAGCGCGCAAGTGGCCATATGCTTGGTTGCCAGTGCAGCATGCATGCTTGGAATTCAAATATTCAAGGAGCGGAACGTACTACGAAACCGCAACGCTGTCAGGTCTCCAACATGCTTTACAATCATGTATCACCTACATACGGGTACGACGTTATGTAGACTAGATTATCTTGGGAACAAGATATATATATAATTAAACTGTACCGGAGAGCTGAGGCAATAAGCGTGGCGTAAATAACTATTCCAGGCAGAACGTGTATACATATAAGAAATTTAGCCAGGTCTACGGTACGTCTTTCTGCCATCTCTGATCAACAACTGTCGGCAGCTCAGATCAGCGCTACCTCTAGCTATTATTGTTTTCTTTGGTTCACACTCCAATATTGACCTATGGAGTACGTGAGGAGAGAGGGGGCAAAAATACGTACTTGAATGACCAGGTCATATATAGAGGCCCTGTGTGCTGTACGTAGAAGATAGGCTTTGCTGTTTAATTTTTATCTTTTTATTCTTGTGAAACTATAGGTTTTAATGATCAGCAGCCAGGGAGTTTATATGATGAATCAATGTCAGTACACGTGTAAATTGTTTAAATAATTACTTCTAATTTTGTACTACCTCTGATCTCAATTATATGTCATTTAGGACAAACTATTTAGTTTAGAAAGAAACTATTTACATGTTCTAAGTGTTTTATATTTAAAACGGTGGAAGTACATGATATAAATATAAGCGGCTTCCGATAACATTCCACATATACATAGTCAAGCTGTAATTTTACTTAAGAATACCTACAATATATCGAGTTATCAACTTGATTTTACATGGACAATCCCGTTTCACTAAAAGATAGTTTTTGAGTTTGACCAAAGGAAATAATAAGGCTTCACTAGCCATTGCATATATAGGCTCGCTAGTTCTAGAAATGCAAATGAACAAAACTACGTTAGAAGATTTGTGTGTAAGTTGAAAGACGCCTCCCTCTCGCGTCGCCCGAGGGGCTCCCAACCCTAGCCCGCCGACACCTTCTCCCACCTCTTCTCGCCGCGGCGCCGCCTGAGCAGGTCGCCGGGATCCCGCGCGGCCTCGCGGGGAGGGCGGCGGCGGGGCTATCCCCTTCTCTCTCGGGTGGCTGGGGCCGGGCGCGGCCGCCTGGCCGCTGTGGAGGGGCCCTCGTCGGCGTCGGTGCTCCGGCCACGGCGGGGGAAGGCGCCTCCAGATCCGGCGTCGTCCCGGCCGGATCTGGGGGCTGCGCGGCGGGGGCACGCGCTTCCATGGCAGGGCGAGGTGTGGGGGCCGGTGGGGGGCAGGAGGCGCTGGTGGACGGCGGCGGTGATGGCCTTGGCCGGCATTGGCGGCGGAGGTGACCGGCGCGGTTCTGTGGTACCTATGGCTGGCGCTGGTGTGGACGGCGGTCGATGCCGGGCCCGGAGGCGCGCCGGCAACTCTCGCGCAGGGACGGTGGCGGCGGCGGCGGTCTGCATGGCACAGGGTGCGGCGGACACTTTGCTGCGGGAGGTCCTGGGCGGGGGGGGCCTTGGCCATGGTGGTCAAGTGCAGTCGGCGGGCTTCTGCATGCGGGCAGCGGGATGGAGGTGAGATGGTGGTCGATGCTCTCTTTCTCTTCTCCTCGAGTGGTTTTCGGCGTCGCCACGGTGACGGGGCCGGGTGGCTTGGGTTCGTTCTCGCGATGTCGTTGCGACATTGCTAGGAGGTCCCGAGCCATTATTCCGGCTGAGGAGTTCGGAGATTGTGGGGGTTGTGGTGCACTGCTGCTTGTCTGAGTTCGTGCGCAAGGCGTGGTGTGGCTCCGGGCGAAAGCCTCCACCGGCACTCTGCAGGTGGTAGTGGTGGCGGCGCTCTTGGGGCGTCGTCTTCCTGTTGGGGACACCACTATGGGGAGCCGTGTCCTGTTGCACGGGATCTTGGGCTAAAACCCGGTCCAGTTTCCTGGACGTGCGTTGACGGCGCATTCGGCGTCGTTCCCTCCTTGGAGGTGGCGCTTTTGGAGACTCGTATCGGCTTGTGGCAGTGTGGCGGCGGTCTGGTTGGCCTGTGCACAGCGATTGAGGAGGTGCGCAAGGTCTTTGTGTTGGCGGCAAGGTGCAGAGGGCCCATGGATGCTGGAGGTCTTGAGTTGGCGCGCAGGACAATGGTGACCTCGGCGACAGTTGGGCGAAGGATATGCTCTCAAAATGGTTTCAGATATTCGTGTCCTTGGCAGAGGAGTGAGGCGGTGGAAGAGGCGAGGCCCCCACGCAGAGTGGCCAGGACCAGTGGTTCTCCTTGGTGCCGTGATGGGAGTTTTCTTCTGAGGCAACGCTGGAGCAGAGTGATCGACGATCGTGGGTGTGCAGCTTGAGGGAGATACTCCCGTGGTGGAGGTGTCTTGGTGGTTGCTTGAGATTGCAGTGGAGTTACGGCTTTCAACGTGGCTCAGCGTTGGTGACGACGGTGCAGTTCGATGGCTTCCTTTCAGCTCCCCTCCCAGGTGGAGGTGGTGTAGCGTTGTGTTGACGTGCGTTTGTCGTGTGGTGTTGAGTAAGCTTCGACTCGTTATGTACAATTGCTTTCTCTTCTTAAATGATATGGCAGTTTTTCTGTCTTTGCCTTAAAAAAACAAAACTACGTTGAGTAGCATTTAATATATATAACGCCTGCATTCAATGGTGGTTTTGTTGCCCATGTGACTCTACCATTGGCCCGTGGAATCTAGACGACTTCTTAGGGTATGGCTATATGCAATGTGAAATGAATAGCAACGATTTTTTTGGCTCTTTTCGGATATTGCTAATGTCGCCATCTTTTGACGCGAAAAGCGTCCGTAAATTTAAGTTTAATAGTTTTTTTATACATTTAGACATAGCATATATCTAGATACATGCAAAAATCTGTAAATTTAGAAAAGTTAAAACAACCTATAATTTAAAATGGATGTAATACCTCGCTTGTCGCAAAAAAAAATCTCTCTGCAAAATGGTCCGGATCAAGTTTTAGCTCTAAAACTAAATATACAAATTTGGATGGATGTTAGTGCGTCTGTGCGTGCAGTTACTAAGGCCTTGTTTAGATGGGGGCGGGGATTTGGGGGTTTGATGTCACTTCATAATTATTGTGATACTGTAGCATTTCGTTTGTATGTGTGAAAAATTATTCAAAAATCGGTTAATTAAGCTCAAAATGTTCGTCTCGCAGAGTACAACAAAACTGTGCGGTTAGTTTTTTATTTCATCTATATTTAATACTCAATGCATAGGCCGACATTTTGATGTGATGGAAATCTTATTTTTACATAGTGAACTTGGGGTTGCTTTTTGGGAACTTCCAAGAAGCAACTCCCAAATTTCCTTGTTTAGATGGAGAATAGGGGGAATTGGGGGTTTGGGGTCACTTCGTAATCATTGCGTCACTGTAGCATTTCGTTTGTATGTGTGAAAAATTATCCAAAAATTGATTAATTAGGCTCAAAATGTTCGTCTCGCAGAGTACAACAAAACTGTGCAATTAGTTTTTGATTTCATCTACATTTAGTACTCCATGCATGTTAAGACATTTTGATGTGATGAGAATCTTCTTTTTGCATAGTGAACTTTGGGGTTGCTTTTTGGGAACTAAACAGGGCTACTATGCAAAAAGAAGATTCTCCATCACATCAAAATGTCATAACATGCATTGAGTACTAAATATAGATGAAATCAAAAACTAATTGCACAGTTTTGTTATACTCTGCGAGACGAATATTTTGAGCCTAATTAATCAATTTTTGAACAATTTTTCGTACATACAAACGAAATACTACAGTGACATAATGATTACGAAGAGACCCCAAACTCTTAAATTTGCTACGTCAAATTTGGGAACTAAACAAGTTCTAAATGTAGGCGCCAACTGAACGAACACCGGCCGCACGTGTGCGTGCGCGTACTACCGCCGGTTGATACGTTGCCCAGGCACTGTAGCCTGTCCTTGGCGTGGCGCGTATACCACGACCGAACAAGCAATACGTACGCGTGTGCTGCTGCGTGGCAGGACAATAATTGCATGGACGCATGCATCGTCCGCGCGCGCGCAGGGACCGGGCATGCGTGCGTGCGCCTGCGCCCTCGGCTCGTAGGACACTGTGCGCGTGCAGCGTGACGAGTCAGCCTCATGCTCGAATCGTCGACGGTGCCGTCCCATCCAGATCTCATGTTCTGGGGTGCACGCCTCACTCGTCATCTCACGACGTTGCTGTGTGTGTGTGTGCAGACGTACGTACGTACCCGCTTGTAGTTGTTTTGTTTTACTTTGCACATGAACACCATGGGGAGAACCGGAGGAGCTAGGAGGATAACAGCAGGATAAAGAGGGAGGTCGATCAGGATGTAACTCCATGGAATAAAGTTATCTGGCGGCAGCTGAAGCTTTACGTTTACGTGCCTCGAATAATCGAATCATTCAGTCTCAGACTCTTTGCTCGGAAAGTTTCCTGTCGATCGTGTGAACACGGACGCTCTTGGAGATGTTTGCTTAGGGATCGAGGTCACAGCTGGCCGGCTTATTACAGTGTAAATATATTGTTAGAATTTAATAGCAAATTAATATAGATAGAAAATGATAGTAATGCCCCTATGTAAAGGTAACGAACTTGAGTAATTATTGTAGGTTGTGTGCAAGGCGAGGGTGTGGGAGATTGGAAGAATTCAGAGGTGCGGAAAATTTTAAAAATTTATAAATGCAGTTAAATTGGGCCAAACGATCACATGTACACCCACCCACCTTGTGAATACATGCAAACAAATTCTACCCTACAAGAGGAGCATCTTTGAGAGGCCAATATTGATCTCATCAGCACTAAAAAATAGTGCCGATTAATTTCCGAATAAATCTAAGAAAATACAATAATCATGCTGAGTCGAATACTTGACCCAGGTGGCCAAATTCTATCACAAGGATTGGAACTTTACTAATTGACCTATAATCGGTTTGTTGTATGGATTCATTAAACATGACAAAAGTGTAATTTATGAAACCCTTTCAGGGAGAAATAATCTACTTGGTTCATTTTCAAATATCCAAACTAAATATATAAAAAAGTAACATTGCATTTGTAATAATTAATGAGAGGGGTTTCATTGTTTAGGTTAATTTAAGACTACGCCCTGCTCGGCTGGCTGGTGACAGATGACTGGTGCTGGTTTGTGCTGAGAGAAAAATATTGCTGGCTGACTGGTGGCTGGTGCTGGTTTGTGCAGAGAGAAAAATACTGCTGGTTGGCGCTGATAAAGCCGTTTGGTTAGCTTTTGAGTGAACGATGGATATGACGTGGATAATTGGACAGTGAAAGAAGGTTCTCACAATTACCGTATAAATTAAATCTCGACATATTGGCAATTAGAAACATCAAGACTGCCTGCACGTCCAGCCGATCGACTCCACACCACGCACACAAATGATTGACATATATAATAGAATCTACGTGTGTGTAATCATCCCGAAATGGCCCTCTAATTTCGTGGATTGGGAGGATTCAGGTGGTCAATCAGTACGTGCGGATGAGCCGTCGCTGCCTCTCCGCTAATCAGCCCAGCTGATGTTGTAACCAGCGGACACGCACCTAGACCGGAACAGGAGGAATCTGCCGATGGACTACCAGTCTACCACCACTGAATAATGGCGTCGATGCATGCATGCCTGGCTGCTGCCTGCCTTTTCTTGGCACCTAGCTCCACAAGCCACAACATTGCACATCCTTTGTTCTGCCCGGCCTGGTTGATCCTGTCCATGCATCGATAGTATCCGTGTCTATCTTTCCGTGCCCGATATGATTGCCAATGAAATAAAGACCAGCCGGCCGGCCTGCGAGCTGCGTCGTCGCGCGTGTGTCAGTGTGCATTGCACATTTATTGGCACACACGTACACTCAAATCAGATAAAAGATACGCGTGCATTCGTGTGCCCACCTACAGTACATGTGAGTGCAGGAGCGAGTGATCGAGTGGCTGAACGGGGATCATTGCGCGGCGCGGCCCATCCCGGCCCGCACGCTCGCACCAATATACAGTATCCATGAATCAATCCATGCGTGCGCCACCGTGGAGATGGGCCCGGCGGTCAGCGGCGGGAGGTCGAGGCGATCTATCAATCGCCATGATTACGAGTAGTTTATTTAGGGGAGGGGAGGGGAGGTGCGTGCGTGGGGCCGGGGTCCGGCTCGGCTTTTGGTTTGGCGCGAACCGAAGTGACGAGAGGCAGAGGGAATCCAATCCGTCCAAAGCTGAAAGCTAGCTCAGCGCGGTCGCTGGGCCCGGAAGGTGCACGTGTGGGTGGTGGGCCCGCGCCCACGTTCCGACGCCCGTGCGGAGGGGAGGGGACCACACGTTCTCTCCCTCTCCCTCTCTCTCTCTCTTCTTCCGATCGAGTAGAGTCGCTCAAAGTCTCCTCTCGTCCCGCGTGCGCACACACACCCTGGCTGGAGCGAGGCCGAGCTGGCTCGCTCATCGGCTGGCACGGCATGGACATATCACAATTCACAAGCACTCCTCTATATAAAGTGGAGACCCCGAGTTTGCATAGGAGCCAGCCAAGCGTGCCTCTCTCGCTCTCGCGTCTCATCTCTCGCTCTCTCCTGCCGTCCGGCGGGGTTAGTTGATTAATTCTCACTCCACCTCTTTCGTTCCATCACTCATATATACACATTCTCTCTCTCTCCCTTGGTTCAGAGAGAGATAGAAGAAATTAAGAGATCTAGATGATGATGAAGCAGAGGGGATCTGGAGGCAGAGGTCTCAGCAAGGTGTTCAGGGAGCACAAGGCCAGGCTCTACATCATCCGCAGATGCGTCGTCATGCTCCTCTGCTGGCACGACTAGCTCACATCCGATTCCATCTGCCTCAATGGGAATGATGAACAATATAATATTATTCATTGCCGGCATTGCAACTTCTCGATCGATCTCCTTGCTCCAACTGACTACTTCTTTCAGTGTTTTTTTTCCTTTCTTTGTTTCCACTAGCATAGCTAGACTATTAGCTATAATTTTGTGTATATGTAATTAGTTGCTAACCGTTGATGGTATTGTATTGTATATAAGCTGCCTAGCTAGGCAAGTAATACTGGATTCCCTTAATTTCTATCCCTATTTTTTGGGGGTCCGGCCTGTTTCAAAATCAAGGAGAGTTCCCCAGCAATCTGTAAACTTGATCCGCTCTCTTCTCTTTTAGCTCCGTTGGAAATTCATAATCGTCGTCATTGCCTATTTAATTTCTTCTGGGTTCGCGTAACTGAAATCTCTTGAACCGAACATATCATTTTGTTCAATCATATATGTCGCTTCAAACAACTTACATATTGCACTCTCTCTAGGCCGTTGCAACTTGCATTGATTTTGATAGATCTAGGATAGATCCATGATAATAATTAAGAACTGACACTACTAGGGGCACTCACATCCGCACCGATTTTTGTTCAATCATATATGTCGCTTCAAACAACTTACACATTGCACTCTCTCTAGGCCGGTGCTAAAGGTGCACCTTCGTCAAAAAATACGTGCGTTGCTGCAGGGATTCGAACTCATGACCTCTTGACTCGCGCGTACCCATCTAACCATCTCACCTACGCAACACATGTGATGGGATACAAGATGCGCTCCTTTTGAAGTAGCATGCGACACCCCCTTTAGCACCGGGTCGTATTTACCAAGCGGTGCTAAAAGACCTTTAGCACCGGATCGTAACACCACCTGGTGTTAAACCCTTTAGCACCGGGTGGTGTTATGACCCGGTGCTAAAGGGGGAGCAACCGGTGCTAATTTTACACCCGGCGCTAATGTTGCATTAGCACCGGATCTTGAGTGCACCGAGTTATATGAGAGGGACGGACGTGAAGATCTCTGGTAGTGTGATGAACCAATCAAGGTGGATGTGTGTACTTTTTTTTTCCCAAAAGACAGGTCATGTGTGTCCTTAAACGATAGAATATGGCTCATAATACCGTAAACAAAAGGTCAGATAAGCAGTGTATATTTATCGGTGACGCAGCAGCAACTGCTTCGCCAGCTCTTTGATCCATAAAACAACTGACTAGCTAACGCCCGTGACCTAATAATATGTAACGTGTAGATTCTTTCCAAAGCTGAACGACTAGATATCTGTTCAAGATTATATGCCATTTTTTTCTTTTCTAGACAATATATCTACTCCCTTCGGTATCGTATTAGAAGTCATTTAGGACATCGATACGGTCACCAAAGCACAACTTTGACTCCACTTTTTTATAAAAATATTTTTAAAAAGTTATATATGTATATTTTTATGAAAGTAATTTTCAAGACCAATCTATTTATATGATTTTGACATTTTCAAACTCAACGACTTAAATGTTATTCATGATTTATATTCCTAATGTTTGACTCAAACCTTGTCCAAAAGGACTTCTAATACGATCCCAGAGGAAGTAGATATATAGTGAAAACTAATTGATTTGGACATTTATTTTCTTTGCATTGGTTCCTAGAAAATTGTAAGCATACGTTAAGCATTATGGTGTGTGTCCAGTGGCGGATCCAGGAGGGAGGCTGGAGGGGCTGCAGCCCCCCTCCTGGCTGGAAACTCCATTAGGATAAGGAGGAGCTAAGGGTGGAGAAGATGAAAGGAGAACAAGAAAAAAACAGAGAGAGGAGGTGGAGAAGAAGGAAGAAGATGAATTCAGCCCCCCCCCCCCCCCCCCCCCCCCCCGAGCTGCTAGCTGGGTCCGCCCCTGTGTGTGTCAGAGGGTGAGGAGTCGGCTGAGGAAGAGTGGAGTGGGCAGGGATGATGGAGATAGCCTGTGTGTATGCTCGATATATATGTACGGTATTACTCTTCAAACTTGTTGGTAAAATGAGCAGATACGATATGATGTATGCTGTCGCCTTAATGTGCGTAGAGAGATCTCATGGCCTAATTAAAGAAAGACAATTAGCTTCGTATTATTTTCTATTTAATTTTAATATAATTTGTTGTCTTCAATTTGTGTTGTAGATTGAGTTTATATCATAAATACAATATTGCATTTGATAGAAATTGTCAATGGCGGCGACAATTTTTTTGGATTTTAATTTGATATACTTTCATCACGGTTTGCACCATTAATTTCTAAGTCTTCATAATATCGCACCACTCGAAAAGCCTAAAAGGTTGCAGGAATACTTGGCAAAACGTGTTCGACTATTAAGGGCGTGTTTGTTTCAGCTTTTGGGGAGCTTTTAAGCCTCGGCTTTTCAATATTTTAAAGACCAAAAAGCTCTCGAAAGCCAAAAAGTCAAAAGCACGTTTTGATGAGCTTTGGTTTTTAGAAGTTTTTTGGCTTTTGGAAGATTGAAAACCCGAGGCCCAAAAGCTTCCCAAAAGCTGAAACAAACACGCCATAAGTGGAAGTTGCCGATATCTAACTTGGGCAGCATATATCATGCTACTATACGGCCAAATTAGCTACATAACGTCAGAAAATGAGATATTTTGCTGTGGAGGATACACTGAATTATTGTACTAAATTATGATATTTATAAACATCTCGGTTTCATTGAAGAGTTGAAGTACATAGCGACAGTTTTTTACTACCAAGGTGGGCAATAGATGGAACAAAAAACATAGTATTTGATCAACCAGCTGGGCCTAGCTATGTTCGCCATTTTTTTTTGTTTTTTTGTTTTGAGATTAGGTATGTTCGCCATCTGCTTCGTTTCCATCTTGATGGGCTTGCAAGGGGCCAACCAATACACGGTCCACTTCAGTTTGGCCCAAGAGCCTGGTAAAGAAAACCTTTGTACATAGCGATTTGTATACAAGAGTTGTAAAGAAAACCTCTGTACGTTACTAGTACACGTATGCTCCAGTTTTTTCTGTCTCACAAAAACATCATTCCAATGCAACTCTAAGTAATTCAGTTAGCTGAGAACCTACAAATATAGCTTGGATGATCTATGTGTTCATTGTTCTATGTGTTTTTGTTAATTCAGGAGTGGCAAGCGGCATTGCTAATAGGATTTTTTCAATCTTAAAATTTGTTAGTTTAGTCCTCCATAGACGTCCATCAGAGTAGGGTAGTTGCGAATCCATCACTTATTAGGTTGGTCCAATGAGGCAAAAGAAAAGTAAGGAGGCAATAAGCTCAATCCACGGTAGAAAATTAGGTACATGATGATGGGATGGATGGTCTTTGGGCCAAATCTTAGGTAGCCCACCGCCTACATCCGCCCCTGAGTAGGGTACGTGTATGTTCATAGATCATAGATGTGGACATTCATACATTGGCTTCATGTAATGCATTTTAAAAAAATATATTCGCTTGTTTTTAGTAGCCACGTTAGGATTCCAAAATGTCAAATTCCATACTTTCTCCATCCTCAAATATAAGACATTGAAGCGTTCAAATTTGTCTTTAAATGTAAGGGATTATACATAGCCGTCCTTGCGCAACTCTCCACAAATTCATTTAGTGCCTAACAAGCCACCAATAATAATCAAGGCAATTAGAATAACATCCAATGCATTATGAGGAGCATGCTAGTCTTTTTTCTGGCCTGCTTAATCTGACCTAAAATCCCTTTAATTATTTATATTTAAGAATGAAGGGAGTAAGTTTGGTAGCTATAAAGCGAAATAATCATAGTTCAGTTGGTAAGATTACTTGTGGAGGAACCTGTCCACCCGTGCTCGAGTTCTCGACTCAGCAAGGGTGTTCATATTTTTTTTTGAACTTTATTCCAGGATTGAACTAACATATTTTTTCAGTAGTAGGTGAGTCGACAATGAAACACCTATGTTGACTTGGTAAATCTCGATGTCTGCCAACCAAGTCTTGGATGTGCTCATAGGCATAGGGGTTTGTGTGTGCATTTATAGGGGTGAATGTGCATGTGTGTGAGTGTGAGTGTCTGTACTGTTGTTCGTTAAAAAAAGTTTGATATACAATTAGTCAAATTATATACATTCTTATTGTGTAACACTTATATAAATAATTCCTCCATCCTAAAATACAAAGCATCCAAACATTCAAAATTGTTCAAAAATACAAAGCATTCTATGCATATTTAGAAAATACTTCATTTAATTTTTCTTGGACTTAGAAGGCTTAGTTTAATTGATCGGGGGATCGGTTGAAGTGGGCTTCTTGTTATTCTCAACTACTATTAAAGCAACCACACAAAATAATTTGCAACTCCATAACTTAGGGCTACATGCGTCTTTTACCAGTTCTCCTAAAATGTTTTAAAGTATGTAGGATGTTTTGTATTTTGGGATCGAGGGAGTAAGTTCATATTTCAAATATCTTTTAGTACCTCAGCGTTTATTGCAACTGATGGTATATCGTAGGTGAAATTGATGGCCAAAGCATATTTGTAGAGGCTTTTTCAAATCCTAATAACATGGATGGAGTAATTTGTCAGTTCGAATTGTTTCCTTGGAAACTCTCTAGGTAACTGATAATTTGCAGCAAGATCGCTCTTATAATTTATAGTTGCATATCTCTTTACAAGGCATGTACTACATGACCTGAACCTATGGTTCAGAGTTGTTATTAAGCGCAATGTTGTATTTCCAGTCGACCGCAGGCAAGAAAACTTGCGGCCGATCCGAACGCGCTTAATGGACGCGTGGGGTCTACATTCTCTTTCCCTTTTCACACTCGTAACGTTTCGGGCGTTTCGAAAACCATCAGGCGCGTACTGTTCCCTCCTCTCTCTCCCCTCCGCCTCTTCATTTTTCCCCTTCCCTTTCTCTGTTCCCGAACAAATCCGCTGCTCCGGTGAATTCATTGAGCGCCAGGGTCTGGAGCTTTTCTTCGGTGATCGATCCCAGGTTAGATCGAGGTCTCCTCCCCCCTTCCCCATTGCGTTCTATTAGCAGATTTGTGCCGGAATCGATTGCTGCTCAGGCCACTTCCTTCTTGTTCTAGGGTTTAACTGTGTAGATCCGTATTTTGCTTTTTGTTGGGAGGTCGAATAGCTGGTTTGGAGGCGGCCCCGGCGGAGCTCGCTCGTCCGTGCGGGCAGCGGTCCTGGTGGAGCTCTTGCGCGCACCGGTGACAGCCCTAGCGGGCGCGCGTGCGGCGGCGGCGGACCCAGCGGAGATTGCACGCGCGGATGCGGATGTGGCTGGCGGAGCTCGGCGCGGGAGAAAATGTCGAGTCTGTGGGCCTGCGAAAGCGAAGGGTTGCAGCGTCAGATCGACATGGGTCCTTGTGGATTGAGATGGCTACCAGTGAAGGCCATGCAGAGCTCGACCTCGACGCGCCTGGAGAAGTGGGCAGGTCCGCTGGAGCAGTGTCTGTATGAGGGGCGCAGGTCGAGGAGCTCAGGCGTCGGTGGCAAGTCTGGGCGTCAGTGGATGCCGCATCCTGTGATGGGTCTCAGGATGGAGATTGATGTGGAGCTCTACGCATGGTGATGAACTCCCAAGGCATCTGTAAGCCCCGTCTCCAGACTTTCTCCATTTTTGTTTTTGTGCCGCTGTGAGTAAAGAAGATATGCATCGATATCCCAAACCCATTGTTAGCAGGGAGAACAAGGATGGCTTTACTGCCTGCAGATGGAGCTCATGGAGGCACTTAACGAATGATGCTTTACTATGCTCTAATCACGCCCGAAGGTTTCCTCTCTTTCTGTACACCAACATCCTTTCCCTGTTATTTGTCCATTTTATCTGATCTACTCCTCATGTTGTTGCTTAGAAAGCATGCAAAGCTAGGCAATCAACGAAATGAGGGAATATAGTGCATGCTTGTGTTTTTTATCTATATTTTGAATGCATACCTTCCTTCAAGCTATATTCCTGTGTGGTTTCTGTTTGTGGGCGTTAGTGATGAATATTTGGGTTTTGTTGCAGTAATTAAGAATTGAGAAGATGGATCAAAATTGATTGAAAGCAACAGGGTTAAGTGATGAGTTCCTACAGCAATGGGGTTAAGTGATGACTTCCTACAGCGGTACTGCTTGTGCATGCAATTTTTCACCTGAAGACCAGTAAAGTAGAGAATAGCTTAATGGCATTTTTCAAAGGGCCACGCCGAAACCGAAGAAAAGCTTAAGGTTCTACTTCTTTTGCTTTTTTTTTGTGAGCTCTATGTTTTTCCATTTATCTGATTAGCCTTGACGAGTTGAGAGTTTTGGTTGTAATTTTTGTCTGATTAGTCTTTATTTTAAATGCCAATTTCACATCAGGTCTCATAGTTTTTGTCTGATTCAGGTAAATTTTAGGTAGCCGTATATGTATATATGAAAATGCATAGGATATTTGGTGTCTATATATTTCCACCAATAGTGGAGTATATGAGACAATTTGCCACTAAAATTTGTCTGTATAATAATTTTGTCAATAAAAGATTTTTATAGAAAAACTATGTATAGAAGGTATATGTATGAGTTATGTAAAATTTTTTTTTGTCTCTGCAAGGTTTACATTTAAGCTTCTTAAAAGGCCGTAAAAATTAGGTAGTAGAAAAGTTATGTACTAAGAAAGTTATGAGAAATGTTTCCTAGCATGAAGCTATTTGTAAAAGTTATACAAAAAACTTCTGCTATATAACATGACATAGAGCTTTTTTTACTTCATATACCAGGTCACTTAAGTAATTGCAATGGGAAAAGGCAGTTCAGGCATATCTACATCTGACGCCATAGTGTATCTGCTATTTTTATTGACTACATATGTATGCATATTCTGGTACCAGGTTACTTAAGTAATTGTAATGCACTACACTAGCAAACTGCATAACCCAATTCTCTAGTTTACCATTTATGTTCATTTCAGTTCTCTTTTACAACATCAATGCATTTCTGATTCGCTCTTGTGGAGGCCCATTCTAATTTGATGTTATCTGGCGTATTTCAGCAACCAAGTATATGTATCATTTTTTTATGCTGAATCAGGCAAGGTATGCAGTTCTAAAAATCCCGTTACTTTTTATGAAGTTCAGCCATCTTAATTTTTCAAGAGCATACAAGCATGCTGCTGATTTTTGTTTCTATGAGTGTATGTCCATGACTGACAGCTTAGTTGTTGTCATCTAGGCATGCCGATATTGGATCACACCCAAGATGGCTTTCCAATGGTTGATTTTTCATGCCAAGCCCGATCTGGAAGAAGTGCTAGCTCACATCCAACTACACAAGGGCTGCAATAGTATGTTTATGCTCTCAATGTTCTATACATATATAGAGTTGCATAATACAGTAGGGATCACGTTGCATGTGCCAAATTTATAAAGAGTTAAAACTTAGAAGTATCTACTGGTCAGATAGGATCTGAGTGTTTTGCCACATCATCTTTTGGTAAATGGAAATTTAGGTGAAGGAAATAACAACTTCAATCAGATTCTACCCAATGGCACACTCTTTTGTTTGCTCGCATTAAACTTGCTATTCAATAAGTGACAAGTGAATAGATTTGATTGGCCAAATAAATCCTCCATCGAGCAAGGGGCATAAGTTTGTACTTTTAGCAACAGATTATTTTACCAAGTGGGTTGAGGCGATTCCATTGAAAAAGGTAGCATCAGAAGATATGATTGAATTTGTCAAAGAGCACATCATTTACAGATTTGGAATTCCTCAGACAATTACCACAGATCAAGGGTCTCAATTTACATCTTCAGAGTTCAGAGATTTTGCTGAAAGTATGGGGATAAAATTACTGAATTCTTCTCCTTATTATGCTCAAGCCAATGGACAGGCAGAAGCTTCCAACAAGATCATGATTAAAATCATACAGAAGAAAATTGATCAAAAGCCAAGGAGGTGGCATTCGGTACTCAATGAAGCATTGTGGGCTTACCGAATGGCTCCTCATGGGGCTACAAAAACGTCTCCTTATGAACTAGTGTATGGACATCATGCCATTTTGCCATGGGAATTACAAACAGAGTCAAGGAGAATACAGTTGCAGAAAGATTTAAGTTCTAAAGATTACAGTAACTTGATGATGGACGAATTGGAAGATTTGCATATGATTCGTCTCAAAGCATTGGAAAATATTGAGAAAAATAAGATGCGAGTTGCCAAATATTACAACAAGAAGGTAAAAGTCAGGCGATTTGCAGAAGGTGATCTAGTTTGGAAAGCAATATTGCCGATTGGTACTAAATACAGTACATTCGGTAAGTGGTCACCAAATTGGGAAGGTCCTTTCAGAGTGGTTAGATGCGTGCCTGGAAATGCATATATTTTGAAGACATTATTGGGAGAAGAATTTGCTTCTGCTATAAATGGAAGATATTTGAAGAGGTATTATCCCAGTATTGAAATCGATCGGTGATTGATATATTAAATTGCCGAACAGCCGATATTCGGGAAGAAATCGTCTTTAGAAGGAAATTGACAGAGACATTGGAGGAAAAGAAAAATGGCCAGTACTGAATGTATTGCCCTTAGCACAAAATATATTGCATCAGGAGTTCATACAAGATCACAAAAGATAAGTTTTATTGCCGAATCCCTAGTACAAACTACTGGAAGAGCCTGTTCAAAACAGACTGGGGATGAATGGAATCGGCAATGGCAGCACCATGGCCGTCGAGACGATCAATGGAGGCGTCAATGTCATCGATGTCTTCTGGGTTGCTGTTGGCGAAACCAACCGGCATCCTGGAATAGTCAGTGCCGGTGTGTGTCGACATGGCAACGAGACCCACAGCGACGCCTAGGCGAACGCCATGGAGAGCCACCTCGTCGACGCGGCCTGCCACCGCGCCAAGGCGAGCCTCGGGTATGTCTCCTTGGGCGTTCACTTTGTTCGCCAGCTCATCCACCAGCGCCTTCAGCCGATTGAGCTCGTCATCGCGTTCTGCAAGATTACAAAATGGAGGTAGATCAATAATGACTAGAGATGGGATTAGGATTGAACAAGTTATGGAAATTACCATCGATGACTTCGAGCAGTTGCTTGCGCTCGGCCTGCCATTCGAGGTCCGCAATCCCGGCTTGCTTGGAAATGACCTCCAGTTCGCGACGAGAGTCGTCGCGCTCCGCCTTGAATCGGCGAGCATCGCCGTCTGAGTAGCGGGAGTCGTCCGATGAGAGAGTCCGATTGGACGAACTCGAAGAGCTGGACGCCGTAGGAGCAGCGGCTGGAGCCGCAACTGGCGCACCAGCGGTGACAATCCATTGGATTACCCTGAAAAAACAAAGAGATTCGTCAAGGAGAGGGCAAATCTCGAGAAGAACAGAGAGAAGCAAGCAGCCAATCACCTGCGGCGAGCGCCGGCGCGACTTCCTTCGGGCTCGTCGGCAGCCGGTCGCCTTCCATTCGTCATTGGAGTTTTCTTGAGTTTACTGTGCTTGGGAAAAAGAAGAGTTCGAGGAAGGCAAAAGACTTGATGAGGAGATAGCGGCACTCGGTATGTTTATTTATAGAACCCGCAGAGGAAATCGTGGCCAAAGATCGTGGCGCGTATCCCGAAAATTCGGAAGGTGGAAAGGATTCTCAAAACCGAACGGTTTCGGTGTCGTTTGGAATTCATGCTGATGTCACATTCGGCTATACTAAGCTTTTTGAGATTGATACTGCAGAAGCCAACGTTGCCGAATAAGTTATGCACCACGAAACAAAGCCGGAATAAAGATGATGGAAAATGTAGAATTGATCAGGCATTCGGCTATCAAACTATTTGACACAATTTACACACCCAAGTACTTTGAAATTACATTTTTGGCATTCAAGATCATGTTGCTGATATTCTCTAATAGCTGCTTGTCAGCTTCTTGAGTTTTGGCCAGGGCAGAAAGTTTGGCTTTGAGTTGCTTCTCTTCATTCAGAGCTGCTGAAGCCTCCTTGCGCAACTTTTCTGTCAGACCAGGAATTTCGGCTATCTTCTTTTTATCAGCTTCAATTTCGGCCATTACAATTGCAGCCACATCTGGACGAACCACCAGGGACCATTAACGCAGGAAATTACTATGTGAATATGTAATGGCTGAAATTGAAGCTGATAAAAAGAAGATAGCCGAAATTCCTGGTCTGACAGAAAAGTTGCGCAAGGAGGCTTCAGCAGCTCTGAATGAAGAGAAGCAACTCAAAGCCAAACTTTCTGCCCTGGCCAAAACTCAAGAAGCTGACAAGCAGCTATTAGAGAATATCAGCAACATGATCTTGAATGCCAAAAATGTAATTTCAAAGTACTTGGGTGTGTAAATTGTGTCAAATAGTTTGATAGCCGAATGCCTGATCAATTCTACATTTTCCATCATCTTTATTCCGGCTTTGTTTCGTGGTGCATAACTTATTCGGCAACGTTGGCTTCTGCAGTATCAATCTCAAAAAGCTTAGTATAGCCGAATGTGACATCAGCATGAATTCCAAACGACACCGAAACCGTTCGGTTTTGAGAATCCTTTCCACCTTCCGAATTTTCGGGATACGCGCCACGATCTTTGGCCACGATTTCCTCTGCGGGTTCTATAAATAAACATACCGAGTGCCGCTATCTCCTCATCAAGTCTTTTGCCTTCCTCGAACTCTTCTTTTTCCCAAGCACAGTAAACTCAAGAAAACCCCAATGACGAATGGAAGGCGACCGGCTGCCGACGAGCCCGAAGGAAGTCGCGCCGGCGCTCGCCGCAGGTGATTGGCTGCTTGCTTCTCTCTGTTCTTCTCGAGATTTGCCCTCTCCTTGACGAATCTCTTTGTTTTTTCAGGGTAATCCAATGGATTGTCACCGCTGGTGCGCCAGTTGCGGCTCCAGCCGCTGCTCCTACGGCGTCCAGCTCTTCGAGTTCGTCCAATCGGACTCTCTCATCGGACGACTCCCGCTACTCAGACGGCGATGCTCGCCGATTCAAGGCGGAGCGCGACGACTCTCGTCGCGAACTGGAGGTCATTTCCAAGCAAGCCGGGATTGCGGACCTCGAATGGCAGGCCGAGCGCAAGCAACTGCTCGAAGTCATCGATGGTAATTTCCATAACTTGTTCAATCCTAATCCCATCTCTAGTCATTATTGATCTACCTCCATTTTGTAATCTTGCAGAACGCGATGACGAGCTCAATCGGCTGAAGGCGCTGGTGGATGAGCTGGCGAACAAAGTGAACGCCCAAGGAGACATACCCGAGGCTCGCCTTGGCGCGGTGGCAGGCCGCGTCGACGAGGTGGCTCTCCATGGCGTTCGCCTAGGCGTCGCTGTGGGTCTCGTTGCCATGTCGACACACACCGGCACTGACTATTCCAGGATGCCGGTTGGTTTCGCCAACAGCAACCCAGAAGACATCGATGACATTGACGCCTCCATTGATCGTCTCGACGGCCATGGTGCTGCCATTGCCGATTCCATTCATCCCCAGTCTGTTTTGAACAGGCTCTTCCAGTAGTTTGTACTAGGGATTCGGCAATAAAACTTATCTTTTGTGATCTTGTATGAACTCCTGATGCAATATATTTTGTGCTAAGGGCAATACATTCAGTACTGGCCATTTTTCTTTTCCTCCAATGTCTCTGTCAATTTCCTTCTAAAGACGATTTCTTCCCGAATATCGGCTGTTCGGCAATTTAATATATCAATCACCGATCGATTTCAATACTGGGATAATACCTCTTCAAATATCTTCCATTTATAGCAGAAGCAAATTCTTCTCCCAATAATGTCTTCAAAATATATGCATTTCCAGGCACGCATCTAACCACTCTGAAAGGACCTTCCCAATTTGGTGACCACTTACCGAATGTACTGTATTTAGTACCAATCGGCAATATTGCTTTCCAAACTAGATCACCTTCTGCAAATCGCCTGACTTTTACCTTCTTGTTGTAATATTTGGCAACTCGCATCTTATTTTTCTCAATATTTTCCAATGCTTTGAGACGAATCATATGCAAATCTTCCAATTCGTCCATCATCAAGTTACTGTAATCTTTAGAACTTAAATCTTTCTGCAACTGTATTCTCCTTGACTCTGTTTGTAATTCCCATGGCAAAATGGCATGATGTCCATACACTAGTTCATAAGGAGACGTTTTTGTAGCCCCATGAGGAGCCATTCGGTAAGCCCACAATGCTTCATTGAGTACCGAATGCCACCTCCTTGGCTTTTGATCAATTTTCTTCTGTATGATTTTAATCATGATCTTGTTGGAAGCTTCTGCCTGTCCATTGGCTTGAGCATAATAAGGAGAAGAATTCAGTAATTTTATCCCCATACTTTCAGCAAAATCTCTGAACTCTGAAGATGTAAATTGAGACCCTTGATCTGTGGTAATTGTCTGAGGAATTCCAAATCTGTAAATGATGTGCTCTTTGACAAATTCAATCATATCTTCTGATGCTACCTTTTTCAATGGAATCGCCTCAACCCACTTGGTAAAATAATCTGTTGCTAAAAGTACAAACTTATGCCCCTTGCTCGATGGAGGATTTATTTGGCCAATCAAATCTATTCACTTGTCACTTATTGAATAGCAAGTTTAATGCGAGCAAACAAAAGAGTGTGCCATTGGGTAGAATCTGATTGAAGTTGTTATTTCCTTCACCTAAATTTCCATTTACCAAAAGATGATGTGGCAAAACACTCAGATCCTATCTGACCAGTAGATACTTCTAAGTTTTAACTCTTTATAAATTTGGCACATGCAACGTGATCCCTACTGTATTATGCAACTCTATATATGTATAGAACATTGAGAGCATAAACATACTATTGCAGCCCTTGTGTAGTTGGATGTGAGCTAGCACTTCTTCCAGATCGGGCTTGGCATGAAAAATCAACCATTGGAAAGCCATCTTGGGTGTGATCCAATATCGGCATGCCTAGATGACAACAACTAAGCTGTCAGTCATGGACATACACTCATAGAAACAAAAATCAGCAGCATGCTTGTATGCTCTTGAAAAATTAAGATGGCTGAACTTCATAAAAAGTAACGGGATTTTTAGAACTGCATACCTTGCCTGATTCAGCATAAAAAAATGATACATATACTTGGTTGCTGAAATACGCCAGATAACATCAAATTAGAATGGGCCTCCACAAGAGCGAATCAGAAATGCATTGATGTTGTAAAAGAGAACTGAAATGAACATAAATGGTAAACTAGAGAATTGGGTTATGCAGTTTGCTAGTGTAGTGCATTACAATTACTTAAGTAACCTGGTACCAGAATATGCATACATATGTAGTCAATAAAAATAGCAGATACACTATGGCGTCAGATGTAGATATGCCTGAACTGCCTTTTCCCATTGCAATTACTTAAGTGACCTGGTATATGAAGTAAAAAAAGCTCTATGTCATGTTATATAGCAGAAGTTTTTTGTATAACTTTTACAAATAGCTTCATGCTAGGAAACATTTCTCATAACTTTCTTAGTACATAACTTTTCTACTACCTAATTTTTACGGCCTTTTAAGAAGCTTAAATGTAAACCTTGCAGAGACAAAAAAAAATTTTACATAACTCATACATATACCTTCTATACATAGTTTTTCTATAAAAATCTTTTATTGACAAAATTATTATACAGACAAATTTTAGTGGCAAATTGTCTCATATACTCCACTATTGGTGGAAATATATAGACACCAAATATCCTATGCATTTTCATATATACATATACGGCTACCTAAAATTTACCTGAATCAGACAAAAACTATGAGACCTGATGTGAAATTGGCATTTAAAATAAAGACTAATCAGACAAAAATTACAACCAAAACTCTCAACTCGTCAAGGCTAATCAGATAAATGGAAAAACATAGAGCTCACAAAAAAAAAGCAAAAGAAGTAGAACCTTAAGCTTTTCTTCGGTTTCGGCGTGGCCCTTTGAAAAATGCCATTAAGCTATTCTCTACTTTACTGGTCTTCAGGTGAAAAATTGCATGCACAAGCAGTACCGCTGTAGGAAGTCATCACTTAACCCCATTGCTGTAGGAACTCATCACTTAACCCTGTTGCTTTCAATCAATTTTGATCCATCTTCTCAATTCTTAATTACTGCAACAAAACCCAAATATTCATCACTAACGCCCACAAACAGAAACCACACAGGAATATAGCTTGAAGGATCAAGCAACTTTCGGCTAAGGTATGCAATTACCCTTTCCTTTCCCTCGAATTCTTGTATGAGGGCCGATCCAATAGTTTGGGCATCGGCCGCCACGTACAACTTAAAAGGCTTGTTTAGCTGTGGAGGTACCAATACTGGTGGTTCTTTCATGTATTCCTTGATCTCATCGAAAGCCTTTTGTTGTTCGTCGCCCCATACAAACTTCTGATCCTTCTTGACCTTTAACAGTGAAGAGAAAGGCAACATCTTTTGTGATAAGTTTGATATGAATCTTCTTACGAAATTGATCTTACCAAGCAGTGACTGCAATTCCTTAAGATTAGTTGGAGGAACAACTTCATCAATGGCTTTCATACTTTTCCTGCCAACTCCTATTCCTCCTTCATGCACCAGAAATCCCAGAAATTCTCCTGCCGAAACTCCAAAAGCACATTTATTTGGGTTCATTTTGAGCCCATGTTTCCTAGTGCATTCTAGAGTTTTCCTTATGTCGGCCAAATGTGCTTCATGATCCAATGACTTAATCACGATATCATCGATATATATCTCCACAATCTTGCCGATCAACTCATGAAAAATATAATTCATAGCTCTCTGATAAGTTGCACCAGCATTCTTCAAACCAAACGTCATGACAACCCATTCAAACAACCCTATATGTCCTGGACATCTGAAAGCCGTTTTCGCTATATCTTCCAATGCCATAAAAATTTAATTGTACCCTGCATTACCATCCATGAAACTAATCACTTTATATCCAGCAGCAGCATCAACCAACGAGTCAGCAACAGGCATTGGATATCCATCCATGGGTGTAGCTCTGTTCAGATCTCTAAAATCTATGCAAACTCTCATCTTCCCATTTTTCTTGTACACAGGAACAATATTAGAGATCCATTCTGCATATCTGCATGGCCGAATAAAATTTGCTGCTATTAATCTTTCCACTTCCTTCTTCACATCGGCCAACACTTCATCTTTGTAGATTTTCCGGGGTGGTTGCTTGTAAGGTTTATAACCAGGCTTAATCGGCAATCGATGCTCAACAATGGAACGATCTAAACCAGGCATCTCCGAATAACCCCAAGCAAAGCAATCTTTGTATTCTTTTAACAATTCAATCAACTTTTCTCTGAAAACTGAATCTAAGCTAGCACTGATGAATATCGGCCTTGGTTTGTCACCGTCTCCAATGTCTACTTCTTCTAATTTATCAGCCGACACAAATCCATGTCCTAGCTTCCCGTCAGTCCCATCGATTGGATTATCCATTAAAAATTACTAAAAGAGCCGACTGCTTTGATCGGCTGTTGATCACTGCTGACTGGCTCAACAGGACCCTCTCCCCAGTCCTTACCTGAGAAGCAATCTATGCCTTGATATTCCCAGAAGGCCGGTTCCACATTAGCCACGCTAATTGAATCATCTGCTGGGACAATTTCCACTTCATCATCTATCCACTGAATAAGCTGTTGATGCATAGTAGATGGAATACAGCAATTCGCATGAATCCAATCCCTTCCAAGTAGCAAGCTGTATGCCCCTTTGCCTTCAATAACAAAGAAGGTTGTAAGCAGAATCTTGGACCCAATCATCAGATCTACATGTACACATCCTTTGGTGTACGAAGGATTTCCAGCAAAATCATTCAACACTATGCTTGTTGGCGTTAAATCTCCAGGGCTCATGCCAAGTTTCCTGAATGTATGGCATCACATTAACAGCAGCTCCACCATCAACAAACATCTTCGTTAGTGGCTTCCCGTTGACATATCCTCTTAAGTACAGTGGCTTCATGTGCCGATTCTGGACTGGCTTCTCGAAAATAGCTTGTTTATTCAATACCAATTGTGCCATTAACCCATATCGTTCGGCTTCATCCACTTCTGACAATATCTCTTCCTGTACAATTTGATTAGCTGGAGCCATGAATTCATTCGGCAAGAAACATACCATGCATGTAGGAGCCGAATGACCCGATTCGTCAGGCCTGTCTTTTGGACGCCATATCGATTTCATCCTGGTTCCTGCTTGCTTCAATTCTTGATTCCTCAGGCGTTGGACTCTTCTCTTCTGGCTCCTTCTTAAACCAGGTGGACACCACTGTCCTTTCTGCCAAACATACTCACGATCTTCTTCCTCATGATCAATCCATCTATAATCAGCACGTCTTTTCATTGGTTGATCATCATTCTTATATATTTTAAGACGCCGATCATCACTAGGATGTACCCTTCCAATTCTTTCGTGGACGGATCGGCGAATGGCAACATTTTGCATATGTTCGACATATCCATTATTGCATTCAGGACAGTTATTCCACGTAGGCAGCTTTAAACCCTCGTTCCAACAGTGTCTGAAGAAAACACAATCCCAATGTGCACGTTCTTGTTCTCGGACATATTCTTCTTGTTCTTCCTCAAACCTTTCTTCTTCGCGCCTTCTTTTCTCCTCCTCGTATTCACGTCTCTGGTAGTGCTCTTTTTCTTGCTGACGCTGCCACTTATTGAGGAGAATACGCGATGTGACTCTGGGTTTAGAAGAATTCCCAATTTCAAATTGGCTATTCGGGAAGCGAGGTCTCTCCTCGCGAATCTGTTCGAACGTGATTTGCCGATTAGGATCTACTGAGCCACTCTGCTTCGCTTTCTTTGACGTCAGGACTCTCATTTTTTCCTTTTCTCCAGACTCGGCAGTACTTACCATATTGATTGAGAACCCAACCATGTTCTGAGGAAACGGGTTACTGTCCAACTTCATCTTATTGTCGAATTTCAGGTGCCCTTCTTGGATAGCTTTCTGAATCCTCACTCTAAAAACCCTGCATTCATTGATGGAATGAGAATTTCTATCATGGAATCCACAGTACCTCTTATCTTTCACTCCATCAGGCCGAAGCATAGAATGCCCCTCTGGTAGCTTGATTCGGCCTTCCTTTACAAGATAATCAAATAATTTATCTGCCTTAGTTACATCAAAATCATAGGTGCCCTTATTCTGTTTAATCCACCTCTGATTCACCATGACTGGTTCTTTACTCCACACTATCTCTGCTGCGGCTATCTCCTCGCTATCTTCATACTCATCTTCATTATTTTTAGCAAATCTGGCATCTTTCTTGAAACCATATGCCTGGTTACTCATTAAGGCCAATCTGTGTGACAACTGGCCCAGATCATCGAACTCCATCCCGAATAGCTTTTCCCGAATGGCAGGCAGCATGCCAGCTACAGCCATACCAGCTAGCTGGTCATCAGGTATGTTCAGAGAAAAGCACATGCTCTTTGTTTCCCTAAATCTCCTGAGGAACTCCGTAGGTGTTTCATTATTCCTCTGCCTTAAGCTGGTCAAATCAACCAACTTTTTCTCGGTACTGCCAATGTAGTAATGAGCATGGAATTTCTGCTCCAGGTCTTTCCAAGTACAAATCGACTGAGCAGGCAAAGAAGCAAACCATGTAAAAGCTGGACCCGTCAGTGACAAAGGAAAGTATCTGATTCTGAAAGCCTCATCTGCCGAAGCTTCTCCAAGCTGCATCAGATATCGAGCTATATGCTCCACAGTGCTAGTATCATCTTGTCCTGAGAATTTAGTAAACTCTGTAGGCACCTTGACTCTATTCGGCAATGATACCCTTTGGTACCATTCTGGGAAAGGAGACGAGTACATGTACCCCTGATTTTTAGGCTTCAGACCGAATTGATTTTGCAATACATCGGTCATTTTTTGCACCATGAGGTCAATACTGGTATCTTGATTCCCTGGTCTTCCAGCAAGCATGCCTGCAGTACCAACATACCCAGGATTCGGGAGAGCGTCGATAGCATTGTAATCCATAAACTCTGAATATCCGTTTCCATACATGTCCCTTTGCAGCCTGTTGTTCAGAGGGGATATCTCATAAGCAGAAGCAGGTGGATTTCCCGTGGTGCCGAATGCCA
This sequence comes from Echinochloa phyllopogon, assembly GCA_033239725.1. NCBI lineage: Eukaryota > Viridiplantae > Streptophyta > Magnoliopsida > Poales > Poaceae > Echinochloa > Echinochloa phyllopogon. The sequence continues at coordinate 27,710,030 of BTCW01000014.1, read as the reverse complement.
TATCACCATATGTACGAGGTTTCGGCAATGCATGCTGAAGCTCTTGCTGAATCGGCTGTCCATTCGCGTCTTTGGTTCCAGAAGCTTCAGTTTCTTCAGTACCTTTACCATGACGTTTCGGAACCGATGCTTGAACATTGAAATATGTTGGTCCACCAAGTTGCCCATGCACTTGCTCAAAAGGCTTATCCACGTGCTGACCAAAGATGTTGACCAGTATGAGCCGAAAACTGTTCAGGAATGCAGCATTATGATTGGTCATTGTTTCTCCCAAAGCCTTGTACAACAAGCTAGAAAGCTTCTCCCTTTCTTCATCTTCAGTAAGATCAGATTGTCCCGGCAAAAGAACTCTTGGCAGATCTGACTTGAGAAACGGCGCACCACTCCTGTTCTTAGCAAAAGACAGCAAGCACTTCTTGATGAACTGATCTGCAGCAATCTTCACCATTTGTTGATGTTCATCAGATAATTCTTCGAAAGTGACATCCAGAATGTCTTTTAATTCAGGCATCTTCGAAACTTGTCGTGTCCCACTGGGCGTGCCAAAAAGTGTGTTGACGTAAAATCCGCACCCCACGCCAAGCACACAGCAAGCCGAATTAGCTGGCTTCACACGCAGCACGAGCGTTTGAATCCGAAAGCGTGCCAGTCAATTTTCCTGAAACTGACAAATGGAGAAAAGATGTTTAGATAACACCTGGAACGTACCGGGCAATACCAGTCAGTTCCATATTTGCGGCTACGGAGCCAGTTTCGAACGACACATAGCTACAGAGAAGCTATCTGTCGGCAGTTAAAGCCTCATTCGGCAATCGGCAAGGCACGCAGGGAGCGCACTGCCGAATGCGTGACGTAAGCATGACGAAAGATCGGCTTTCAGCCGAATGAACATTGTAACGCATACTCATAGCCGATTAATCGAGAAACAAAGCATGATAGATAAATAAAAGGGCGAAAGCATGACCATAATTTCATAATAAACAAGAATGCATAGATTAAAAGCACTAGTCTACCGCATGTCTAGGTACTTTCCAACCCGTCAGGCATGAAAACAAACAAGTTAATCCACCGCATGATACGACTTGCTTGGAATCACACCACCAACCAAGAATAGGACAATCCACCGCATGATACGCCCTAAACATGGAAGGCTAAAAGCATTCTTTATTTAAAAACAAAACCGTGGACGTGTTTCACTCGTGACGATACTGCCGAATTCAGCTATATAGCCGGATCGGGTTCCGTGGAGAAGGAACATGCTTCGTCGATGATGATAGATCTATCAGATCGAATCGAATTCTAATCCACCGGATGATTAGCTCTAAGACGACCCAAAAACCTGCATCTACCGCATGATACCCGGTTCTGTCAAGATCTACGCAAGACCAACGAGCCTGAACCCGCAACACGTGGCAATCTAGATTGACTTCGAATTCGGCTATGAAAAGCAGAGCATCGTGAGCTGGAGCCGATTCTAATCAACCTAGACTGGGCAAAGGAGTGTTGTAATGAATCGAACACGAAGGTAAAATCCAGAGCAACACATGGTAACTTAATGAATCTATCAGATCTTGCCAAAATCCAATAGAGCCGATAACTTGTTCCAAGCTAAAACTTAGCCCACCGCATGGCTCATGATCTAACAATGGAACCTTCCTGAACCAAGGCCTAAATCCACCGCATGATACTAGGCATGATGCAGGGTTGCCGGTACTTACGGAGGTCGACGGATCGATGACTCCTCTCGAAGAACTCGACGACTCGACTAAAGGACTCGATGTTGGCACGGGGCCGGTTTGTTGTATGATTGATTCGATTGTTCCATATTACAGCTGCCATGGGTTTATATTTATACCCAGGTCTTGATACAACTCCTAGTCGGACACGACTACAATACTTGTTTCTAAAAATAAATGACGAATCTTCGTGCCATATTGCGTTCCTTGTTCGAACCGGCCTTTTCCTTATGTTTTTCCACGTCATCACGCCTTCCCGAATGCTACCGCTTTTACCTGCGGAACTATGCCTCTGCCGAATGACGACGCGTTCCCGACCGCAGAGCGTTATTGCCGAATACTTCAGAGAAAGCCCCTTAGCCGAATGGTATCCTTCCATCAAATCCGGCCCACACGTCAGCCTCTTCCTGGTGCTAAATTTTGGTGTTAACAACAAGTGGATATGATGGCTTTAGTTATGGGAATTTTTTTAGTGACTAAATTGATGGTACTGAATTAGCTCACCCAATGACTTTATGACCTAAGCGATTCAGCATACTCAAAGTTTTTGGAAGAAACAAAATCTGATTGTATAAAAATTGCCTTTTCTAGTATACCATAAAGGTTTGTAATGATTGTACAGAAATTATCTAGTACTAGTCCTAAGTAGTAAGATTGGTTGCTTCTCGAAGTAACTCTGTTTTATTTAGCTGGTGGAGCAGGGATTCTCCATGGGAGTATATAAAGTTATTTTTTGAAAATGTTATTAAAAATGGTTTTCTGGCAAATATTATAAAAAATAACTTTTGTGATAATGTTACTAAAATTTTTTTCTTGAAAATTGTGATATAACTTTAATCTGAAATGTTATGGAATAATTTTTCTTTGAAAAGTTATGGAACTACATTCTTAACTTCCTTTTCAGAAAAGGTTATTAAATAAGGTGAATAACTTTTTTCAGAAATGTTATGCAATAACTTTTTTGTTAAATGTTATGTAGTACTTTTGTTTTAAAATTGTTGTTACATAACACTTTTTTCTAAAAATGATTTATAGTAACTTTTTATTGAAAATAATGTATAAGATGTTTTTCTGAAAAAAGTTACGATGACTTACAAATTGAAGTATTGGAATGAGTTTTTTTCTAACGTGTTACATGGATGAAGTTTTTTGTCAGAAAATATATGTATAGGAGTTCTTATAAGAAAAGTTTCTCTAGAGAGTTATATAAAAAAATTATCTACAAATGTATTTTGTAGAAAAGTTTATGAGTAAAGTTTTTTTGAATTTTTTATTCTAAGTGTTCTTGACAGAGTTTATGGAAAAAAATGTTTAGAAAAGTTATGAAGTAGTTCTTTCTTTAGAAAAAATCTAGAGAAATTATACAAATAAAGTTTTATGGAGTAACTTTTTTGAAACTGCATGATATGTACATACAGAAGACATTTTGTACAAAAAGTTTTTCTTTCTAACATTTCAAATAAGTTTTCTACAGAACATCTGCAAATAACTTTTTTCCAGATAACTTCACATAACTTTTGTACACTTTTCTGTATATACTTTTTGTATATAATATTTCTACATATTTTTATACAGAACATGTCTTTTATAACTTCACTTGAGAACATTTTCAAACAATAAACTTTCTTTTACATAACTTTTATGACCAAAACATTTTCCTTAAATAACTTCTAAGAAACTTATCGCGGCAAACTTTTTTTTGTTAATGAGTTTTCTTGCAATGTTTTTATAAAAAGTTATCAATAAATAGTTGTTAACAAAAAAAATTAGATTAGTTTGGCATGAAAGTTCTCCATAAAAAGTTGTACACAAAAGTGCTATAGGAAAGTTCCATATTTTGTACAAATAAAATGTTCTATGGAAAAGTTACATAGAGAAAAATCCTATGAAGTTGTTATATACAAAAGTTATGCAACTAAGTTTTATACAGGAGTTTCTTGCATAAGTTTGCCTCTAAATGTTAGGTATACAAGTTTTAGTGAAGTTTTTTATGAAAAAGTTGTATATAAATCTCGTTTTCTATTAAATAGTTGTATATAATTGTCTTCTAAAGTTTTGTATATAAGCTTTCTAGATAACTCTTGTGGCAAAGTTATGTGGAATACGTTATTAATAAAATGTTATGAAGAAGTACTTATGTTCAGAAAAATCTTTACAAAAGTTTAGTTGACAAGTTTTGTATGAAAGCTGTACATGAAAGTTCGTATCTGAGTTCTCTATAAATTTCGAGTTATCTGAATAAGTTTTATTTTGCAAAAGTCATGTGGAAAAACTTATGTGATAAAATTATCTTGATAAAATTTACAAAGTTATCTTCAAAAATATTTAGAGAAAGTAAAAGTTCTCTACCAAATCTTCTTAGATGACTTTTCTAAAAATGTTATTAGAAAAACTGTGTTATAAAAGTTGTGCCTAGAAGTTCTTTTAAATAAGTTTTTTCTATAAAATTTTTGTTTGAAAAGCCATGCAGAAATATATTTGGGAAGCTGTGTCAAACTTGTTTATTTGGATGCTATACAATGAAAGTTCTTTTGGGCGCTATATGGTAAAGGTTCTTTAGAAATACTTATTGTAGAGAGGTTTCCAAGAAATTTTGTATAGAAATAAATATGCAGTAAAAGTTTTGCATAGAGGTTTTTAAGAAATATTTTTTCTGTGTATATCTTTTGAAGAAAATTTATGTAGAAATTTATGAGACAAGGCGATATACTACTTTCCTAGACTCTTATAAGAGTTCTGTAGATGCTCGCCAAAAAAGTTTTTGCATGAACATTTGTATAAAAGGTTTATTGGAAATTTTGTTTCCCCCTTTTGAATTTTGTTTTTATTCTCCAAATGTATTGATTTATGATGCTTAACCTTTGAAGCTTGATTTGGGTCAACCAGACCTAACAGCTGCATTTGATTCTGGAGGTATGGATACTGGATAGATCTAATCTGGGCACCTTAATACTCGAATAAGCTCGTATTTGAAAAAAAAAGTTTACAGGAAAGTACCCAACAATAAATGAGCTTAAACCGAAGACAACTTCTGATCTTGATGGAGACAATTTCAAGAGGATTTTCACACTTTGTTTCTTTTGAACTCTTTTGGTTTTATTTTTTTCGAATGTGACACTTGAAATGCTACTTTAATATATTTTTTCCCATTTATATGCTTTTGGTTAATCTTCCTAGTGAGAGACTAGACCTTATAGTACTTATTTTTTATGGGGACTAGAGCTTAAATATGTATTATGCGAGATTATTAGAAACTTTGTTGAATTTCTCCTACATAATTTACATCTTACAACATCTACACTAAATTTCCGTTGACAAATTTTATCGACTACAATATTTTTCTTTTTCAGATGTAGAACCATATCCTGCAAAATACTTATGAGACTATTGTGTACACACTCATTTGTCAAAGTAACAGAAGGGGTTCTTTACTTCTTTTCTGGATAGTGTGGCACTTACAACCAGTAAGCATCAGCAAAGCATCGCGAGGGACAAGGTGCTTAATACCTGAATTTTCAATTTTAAATATACCTTTTTTAGATCATGACTTTAAATATGCTTAGCTAGAATATTTTTTTTGCAACAACTTTTGTTTTTCTATTTGCAGCTAAGCACACACTGCATCTGCTCCCCTAGCGGTTACCTGCCAAAACCAAAATTTAACTAGTTAGCATGTTCTTTACAATGTGGTGTTTGAGAAGTAATAAACATTCTAATGATTTCTTTTGTGTATATGTGACTACGGCCAAATATCCTGCCATGTCATACATCAAGTTTAGACCATTTACTTTTTACTCCTTTGCAAATTACCTTCCAAAAACATTATGTTTTAAACCTGCCCCTTTTTACTACACATAACTTTTGGCTTCATACTGTGGGTGAGTTTTTTACCACACCTTTTGATATTTTCACAAGTTCGCTAAGTTCCTTAGGCTTTCTACATCATGGGTGCCATCCTCACCTCGTCGGATATCCCTGAAGGTGAACAGACCTGACACTTGCATTTGGATTTTTGGAGGTAGGGATATATCCATCATTGAGAACTATTATCTATCCGATTTTAGTATGGGGTTCCTATCATGTGTTGGATCTAACTAGATTAACTTATTATCTAGGAAACCAACCTGAGATGATTCTAATGAGTTTCATGTTTCTTTTTATATAAGTGGATTCTTTTCTTCTGTTTGGTACAAGGTTATTATCTAAAGATGTTTCCATCAGTAAATAGTTATATAGCAAAGCTTTTTACTGTCATATACTTGTTTATTACCTTTTTCCACAAAGCTTACTTCGTACTAAAGTTTTCTACATGAAAGTTGTTTTTAGAGAAAAGTTATGTTTGAGATATGTATAAACTTTTTAACTGACTATAGTACTCTTTTTTACACTGTGTTCATGCTACTCTGCATGCTACTCAGGCTTCATCCTTGGCAGTAAGAACACTACTCATGCATTGTTTTGATGCTGCTTATATCAGCTCTATTTTAGACTTGGCCATCTACGACAGGGTTTGGTTATTTTCATCATCTGAATCTTTTTTTCTATGGGATCTGAATCTCGAGGCTTGTGTTCTCTACAAGTTATAGCTCAGAGCATGAGATTCAGACTACCATCTTAATTTTTGCCGATTTCATTTGCCCCATACCATTTTGGCAGATTACTGATTTCCATTTGCCCCATACCATTTGGCAGACTAGCTCAGAGCATGAGATTCAGACTACCATCTTCAGATTATGATTATCTTTTTCTTTTATATCTGCATTGAAGTTTTCTACATGAAAGTTCATTTTTTAGAGAGAAGTTATCTGTGAGATATGTATAAAATTCATTTTATGTACAATACACATCTTTGTGTTATATCTTTTTTGATAATTATTTTTTTAAAACACACCAGCACTATCGCATAAGTTTTGATAATTTAAATTATGTGAAGTACAAATGCTAACTGATGCAATTTTTTATTTTTTTATCAGGTCTACAAAGCAGTAAAATGTCGAAGGAGAGCAGCTGAGGATTTGAACATATTTTATTTTCTCCCTGTCTGATCAGATTGATAATATTACACACTGTTATTTTTATTAAAATATTTATGTTCTAAATATTTTAGTTGAAACTAGCTTTTATTTGACTCCCCCACCCATTTAATTCACCCATTCTCCACGGTCCCGAATGACTAAAAGGGAATTTTTGGAACCTAGAAAGAGAATGGGCCGGAAGCAAAAAAAAAGCTAGAAAGAGAATGGGCCGGAACAAAAAAAAGAGATAATGGGCCCATAATTATCATGCGCCTGTACGAGAGAAGTAAATCGCTGCTTTTGAATCCGCGCGGCGCAGAAAAACACGTCGGGGAGGTGGCGCGGAAAAACACGCACGACACGTGACGCGGTTTCCAAAATGACGTGGTTTCCAAAAAAGAAAACGAGCAGCGCCCGCGTCCGTATTTGGAAATCGACCTCACGGAGGCCTCCCGTGCAGTCGACCGCAAATTAGTGTCCCCCGTTATCAAGTGACCAGTGGTGAGGGTATTTAGCCTATCCGAGTGGAGTTCATAGTGACGTTTTCAAGGTGAACGCATCAACAAATAAAAAATAAAATGATGTTTGAAACTACCCCTCTAATGTATAATTTTATGTTGTTGTTTTATAGGTAGGATTTCACATTTAATTTTGTTAGAATTGGTACATGTACCAAGAGAGTTTTCTCGATGAAACTGGTTCCTTCTCTGTCATGCATCTTAAATTCTGTCATATTACCAGATTAGCTGATGTGACACTGTATTTAATGTGCATGAAACTTCTATAAAACTGCACTGGGACTAACCTTATGGTGTGTTTGGTTGGGCTGTGCTGTATGTAGAAAAAGCTGTTGTGGTCTGTGAGCTATAAAAAAAGCTGTTGTGGGCTTTGAGCTGCGAGAAAGCTGAAAGCCGTTTGATAAAACAACTTTAGCGTTTTGGAAACTTACGAGCAGACCCTACTTGTAATGTATATATACGTATATATATAGTTATATATACTAAAACTAAATATATTCACAATTTTATATGTATAATATATTTTGTATTTATCTATTTTTTATATCATATATATAATATAAGATATATATACATATATATACACATAAATAAATAGATAAATATATATACGTATACATATATATATGTATATAAAATATATATATGTTAAATATAACATATATATAAGATACACATATAAATAAATAAATATACACACATATATATATATATTATACATATAAACATATATAAGATATATCTTATACATGTATACATATATATATATATACTTTTACACGTATACATATATATCTATATATAAGATATATGTATATAAATAAATAAAATCATATAATATATATATTATGTATATATACACATATATACATACATATATGTGTGTAGGTAATTTCTTCAAACTTGTGAAAGCTAAAGGCTAAAAAACACCTCCATACCTGCTTTCAAAAATGAACTAGAAAAAATCTGCTTTGGCTCAATTGATTGGCGACTATCTTGGAAAATTATTAGGTACAATAAAATCATCGGGGGAATAGAGTACCCAACTAATAAAGACAATTTCGTCGGTCTCACTTGATGAAAACTCTTGACTATACACTATACCATAGCCCCACAACACCGACTATACTGAGTCGTAAAAGTCACGGAACAAACTAACCGTTAAACCTTATTTATACTAGTAGTCATGCACGCGCGACATGCGCGTGTTTCTAGAAATATAGTAATTTTTAGAAATATAGTAAACTAAATTATATATTCACAAAAAATCTTTCAAAAATAATTTTGTATTTATTACAAAATGCACATACGACAAAAGACTTATTTTTTATTACGTGACCACTAATTTATCATCACACACTTTAAAATTAACACGCTTTAGTTCCGTTGGATCAATATGTTCCATACGCATATTCGTTCTCTTGCGACCTCTATCATTCACAATCTGCATTGGTAACTACAAAGAAAAAAATGGTACCGCAGCATTACAACTACATCCAGCGTAGAGAGCGTCGGTGGCGGTGGGAAATCACAACAGTGATGACCACAGGAAAATCAAGACGCAAGATCACAACCTACAGTTTACACGAGCTAATAGGTACTCAACCTACAACACTGTTTGTCAATGCGAACGGTTACTTTGCAATCATCATGGACATTGCTTTGAGCTAATGATTTGATGTCAGATGCGGCTGGACCAATGCACGACCGATGCAATGCGGTAGGAGCATTCAGAATGTAATCAAGCACGGGTGTACTAAGAGAGTGATTATGTATACTAACCGACCGTGGTGGAGCAGAAGGTGGTGTAGCCGTCCACGACGTTGCGGCTGGCTTTGATGACCGTCTTCCCAATGCCGTCGCCGACAAACATCATGATTCTACGCAATGAGATTGCACCTAGGAGGTTTTGGAATAAGCAGACAAGTAAATTTAAACATTGACGTGTTGCTCCCGCCGGAGCTATTTGGTGGCGCGCCGTCCCCGTCCCCGGCACTGGCGCCCGGACCGGCCGTTGACGTGCCCGCTCCCAAATCCCCCGCGCCCGCGCCCTCCCCCAAGGCCGCCGGCAAGAAGAAGAAGGCCAAGTCCCCTTCGCACTCCCCGCCCCCGCGCCACCGGCGGACTCGTCCGACTTGGCCCCTGCCGACGCACCAGAGGGTGACGTAGCAGATAAGGTCGACACCAAGAAGAACGGCGCCGCCGTTGTGGCCGTGAGCTTCGCGGCCACGGTGGCCTGTCTCGCCCTGGCCGCCACGTGCGAGCGAGCGGCAGGTGTTCGACGCTGAGGCCCCGTAGTTCTTCAATTTCAATCTGAGCATGCGTGATCTGATGCAATGCAATATATTGTTGCTCGTGAGTTCTCGTGGGCTCCATTAATAATTTGATTCCGCTTGTCAATATAGTGATGCATTCAGCACGTACCTCCGATGGTAGCTATTCCATAATTTGCAGTCTGCAGAAGCAAAAGCAATCCACATATAGACTCCTCGTCCACTCGTCGAATAACAAGATGATCCCTAGCATCCGTGCCCAGAAAAATCCGTACGAGGAGAATGCATGGTTAGTTTGCATCGTTGTCAAAATTTGTTACCCTGCCCGCAGTATCCATCACCCGTGGTCAAATGATTTTTTGCATGGTACATAGGTCTTGATCGAGCATCAAGATAGCATCCATGCATGGGGGGCAGACGCATATATGATGAACTCAATCAAATCGGTCAGATCTCCTGTTTCTGTGTTTCCTCTTTTGCTAGTCTGCTTGTAGACGTGATGCTCCTGAACTCGAGTACGAGACTACTGCTCCCTTACCGTCTTTTCTAAATAAAATACTATGGGTCAGATGGGTATACAACAGGTAACCTCGACGGAGGAGGTCCTGCACGCCGGGTTCTATGCAGGACTCTTGTTCTAAATTTTTTTCCTTATTTTAAACTATTTGGTTGGTGGGTACGTGGGGTGGGTAAAGAAAATTTAATGGTGAGAAAAGTAATGCCTAAAACGGCAAAAACTCTCTACAAACATCTTTTTTAAAAACTTTCCACGTCGTTTCCACCGTTGGACCCGACACGTAGGTCCTCCGTGAGGGGTGGGTAGAATTTTTTTAGGTGAGAAGCGTTTTCAATTCTACTGGATCCTTATAGTATAATAATATAGATAGATACTTTTAGCGACCCATGTCTGCTGGTATTTTGGTTTTATGGTATAAATTACAATGATACTCCCAAATCTTTTTCACTGAGATGTGAACTTGATCGTCCATTTGTTTCATGAAACTCAGATGGCCGATCGATGTGACATGATATCTTACATCTGAGTCCCACTTATACATATAGGCGGATGTATCTCCTCTTATAGGCCGATGCTTGGAGCTCCGAGCGATTTACATTCAGGTTTGACAACACCTCTGTAGTTTCGGTTTAATGAACTCATTCGTCAGTGATGTGCTTAAGGGAGTGCTATGAATTAAATGCCCTAAAAAATAGGGAGAGCTATATGAAATGTAACTGTGTAATCAAATCGTTACTGGCGACTCTCTGCTAACTGTGTGCCTCGGTGAGTCGGTGGCATATGCCTCATCGAGTCATTCTAGGGTTGGGTCGGGGATCATAGGACCAAACGGATGCCTGAGTGGTCACTCAATGTGACCTCTGACTCTTGAGGCTTTCTTTTGTTCAACTCAATCAGCGACACTGCGACAGTTTGAGCTCCTATATATGCAATTGGGGACCCCAAGAGCTAGGATTGCTCTAAACTATACGGAGGGCCAAGATGAATCAGAAGAATTTGTTTAGTGTCACGAGATCATCAATTTCTGACTGGCAATTGTCTGCTGGTACGCAAACACACAGCAACTTGCATTGTGGTTTACTATTGTCCTACGATACACTGTCATCTGTTTTGCAGATCTGTCCTATACGACTTACAACGGCCCACCGTTGAGTCTGCAAAACAGGATCGATGTGATGGCGTTGATTTAGCAAATCATTGGAACAATAACACTCCGATGGAGTTTGCTGTTTGCAGGACGACGATGCAGCTATACCTAACTCGTTCAGTACAACTCTTCTCCTGCTCGGTCCTGATGACATGAAAGTAGGAAACCGTCATGGCGAACAAATTCTGAATCCTACATTTTCGTTATTATCTTGCATTTGCTATCGTATAAATGTCCAATTTTAGGTCCTGATCAATTCAAAAAGGGTGGTTTGTGCTAGTATTTTTTTATTTCAGATAAAATCTGGAGTAAACGGCATCAAGAGATCCCAATCCCCTCTATCCAAATAGGACCTTGAAGTGTTAGGAATATGCATTATGTGTTACCAACAATCTCTCCAATGTTTCCTAGCGAATCTCCAATTTGGACCCAATTAACAGCTAGCTGGAGCCTGGGCTATACTATACTCGACGCCAATTTGCAGAGACATGCCAGTAGTCAACTTGAACGGTTGAATTCAGACCAATTTACATGAGCTAGCACCAGATTCGGTGTCCTGTCGGCCACCCCGATCGTATCAGAAGAATAAACAGATGCTGCCCGCACACCCAACATGAACCTCCTTGCGAGTCGCGAGTGTCTGATAGCATGCTCGACACAAGTGGCCACCTGCTAGCTGATTCTTATCTATCTGTCAAATAACAGTATCCGCATATATATGATATGATTACGAGGAGCCGATACAAGAATTCAAGTGGCATCCCTTGTCTCCCCGAGCAATGGCACAACATATACGCATCATGTTTCAGTTCAGATATATGCAAGTTGCTACAACATATATATATGTTCTTCTCCTTGGTTATATATAGGATACCTTGGCATCTACTACCTTGGTCCTATCGATTCCCGGAGATTTGGAAGTTAGATACATAGAGATGAAGGAGGGCATCAATGGAACTGCGGAAGAGGAGAGGAGGCTAGCCACTGCATAATGGTCTTCGTTACCAGGTGCGTGATGCCGTCGAATTGCATGCAACTGCTCTCTGATTTCTACCTTTTCTGTCAAACTGCTTTGTGAGTCACCCAAATCGTTATATTTGTCCGAAGTTGTCTATGTGCTTTCTCTCTAGGTTTTATTTTTATATATACTTATTATTATTGCATTACTCTCTGCATTGTTGTTGTATCATGTATCTCATGATTAAATGGAAAGTGAAATTCTGCCCTTTCAGCACTTCGTCATGGAATTCGATCTGTTAGCACGCCTAAATACCTGATCATATTTGAATCTGAAAAGAAAGATATACACCTCATGATTGAACCAAAAGATATGTCCATCATTGTGCAGACTAGGTGTGATATATTACTCTCATTTGCATAGGTCAATCTGATAGTGTATTCAAAGTTATCAGAAAGTATGGAATTAGGCCATGGCATTATTTTAGTTTATCAACTGAATAATGTCAGTGTCCCACCCAAGTCAATTATTTTGTGCAGGTGCATGTCTAGTACGTAAAGGTCCTGATATTCACCAAATGAGTCCTAATGCTCTCCCATGTGCGCAGTTGTACAAATAATACCTTTACTAGGTATTCATTGAACTATCAATCATGCTTACCAAAAAAATCCGTCCTTTAGAGAACGGCTATAACTGTATTCATGTTGGAAAAATATGACTCCTATGCTTACCCTATCAGGACTTATTAAGAGACCAATTTCCTACTGTAATCCAATTAAGAAATAGATTACAACTTCACTTTGGAGAGGTACATTGAAATTATTGTAAAACCTAACAGGTGGCTGCATATAGGAAATCAACCCAAAGAAAACCTCTCAAAACCAATGATGCTAGTTCATCCTGCACTACCTCTAGTCACAGATAAATTACTTTATGGATACCAATATTATTGACCAGTATTTTTCGGTAGCTATAACACACATCTAAACGATACAACTCTGCCTGATACCATTGTCAAATATCTAAACTCAACACACACGGAATCTCTACATAATAACAAAGCAAGAATTAATTCAGCGCTACATCATAATTTTACAAAAAAAATTCAATACTTATAGAAATTAACCCACTATTTTTTAGTATATGTATTTTACAAAAAAACACATTATGTATTATCTACTGCACGTAGTACCTCGTCTCCTCACGTCGTCGCGCACCACCACATGCACCCCTTCGTCTTCTCATATCGCTCGCATTCCTGTTGTCGTCCCGACATCGCCGTTCCCTAGTACGACGTCTACCGAGGATATCTCTTTTGCCATGCTTAGATGCAGAATCGGTGGCGTCCATGATTCCTGTGCGCTTAACTCGTGAATCCCCTTTACCCGTCGCAACACACGGGTATTAATCTACCCGCAGTACCCGCATGGGTATTCATCTCCTCTTATCATCCTACACCGCCTCACGCACCCATTCATCTTCTCATGTCGCTCGCATCCCCGCCGTCATTCACGGACATAGCGTCTACCGAGTATCTCTCCTTTGTCTTGCTTTATCTACCCGCAGTAACTCGTCTCCTCGATCTTGTCATCCCGCACCGCCCCACACACCCATTCGTCTTTTCACGTCGCTCACATCCCCGTCGTTGACCCAGCATCCTTCCGGGCGCAACGTCTACTGAAGATCTCTCATCATTGTGCTCCTCATCTGATGTGTAATCGGCGGCGTCCATGGCTCTCGCGCACATTCGCTCATGAAGTCTTCTTCACCCTTAGCGGCACACGGTCATATTACTAGTAATTTTTAATTAAACTATTTTTTTTGCAAAGCTATAATTAAACGGCACACGGTCATATTACTAGTAATTTTTAATTAAACTATTTTTTTTGCAAAGCTATAATTAAACATTAAAATGGTTGACTATAACCAGGCAACTTAAAACGTCACCTACTTCCTCTGTTTTGTTTATAGGATTAATTCTATGTTACATTTGTTTATCTTAAATCAAAACTTCCTCTGTTTTGTTTATATGTTACATTTGTTTATCTTAAATAAAAATTATCCAACTCTGACTAAAGTTATAGAAAAATATAATAGCATTTACAATATGGAACATATGCATTATGAAATATAGTCTATGATGGAGTTAAAGAAATAATTATGATATCATAGATGTTTTTATATTTTAGTATACATAAATTTGACCAAAATTTGTCAACTTTGATTTAGAAAAAAAAGACATGACATATACGGCCAATCTTAGTGGGGTTTCATGAGGCAGAAATTTGGTGGAATGATAGGTGAATTTCATCTCCATCACTCAATAAAACTCATCTGGCTTGGTTATCCGGTACCCACTCTAGATAAATATGCCATAAAACTTTTTATTAAGACTGACATACAAAGATGGAAGGAGTATTCATGAATCATGACACCACTCGTAAGACAGTCCCAACCCAATGACTAGGATGATGTCCAAGAATTAAATGAACTGTCAACTAGAATAAAATATGATGTGACAAGTGATTAAATGAAGAAAGAGAAAGAAACCAGGTCTTGTATGAGACACGATGTCTATACAACATCTAAGAGAAGATAGATGACTAGCATTAAATTGAACGTGGAAGAGTGATGTTTACATTGAGAGTATAGTGTCTACTCCTAGTTTTTTTTGATGACGTAGAGACTATGAAAACTATGACCAATGTTTTTTGGGTTAGGACTGAGCTAAGTCGATCGTAACGGGAGGAGCTACTGAAAAGAAGGAAAATTACAGAACCGCAGTGAATCTCGATGCATGTCGTATGTACGTACTCGGTCACCACTCACGTGCGCTGTCCCATGGGCCTTGACGGGATTGATTGTGCAGCCAATAATCCACATAATCGATCAGTGCAAAGCCAAATCAGCCAGGTAATCAGCACGGCGGGCACTGTGCGTGTGCACGGCCACACGCTCATCACCCCGAGTCAGATCACCCGCCCACCGTGCGACCGTGCATGGCCGACACGCGCACATGCATCCCCTCTAACCCGAGTGGTTGGTTTGTTAGCGTCGCTCGTCCTGATCCTCAGATCACTTCACGCCACCACACCGGGACCGCGCGCGCTCTCAGCGGAGTCCAAGAGGGACAGAGCAGTGGCGAGTCATTAGCACGGTGCGGCAATCCTTGGAGTCTTGGACACACACTGCCGGCCCCCTCTTTACTAAGCTGTCCGTAAGGTCGATAGAGAAGACTCCGTCCCGTGCCCAAAACCCAGGTCGATGGAATCGCATTCTCAAGTTGATGGATGACATTTTTAATTAGGTATATGTTGTTAGACGTCGTCCTTTCTGAATGAGGACCTGTTTGGCCTTTCTGAATGAGGGTCTGTTTGGATACCCATTGCTAAATTTTAGCACTTGCTAAACATTAGCTAGCTAAAGTTTAGCTTACTAAAATTTAGTAAGGAGGTGTTTGGTTTAAGGTGCTAATGAGTTGCTAAACTTTAACAAAAGTCACAAATGCCCTGTCTGGTTTCCTCGCGCGCATCGCTGCTCCTGGGCGTGAAGCAGCTGCCCCTACCTCCACGGCCTCCACCACCGGCAGCATCCACGACGGTGGGACAGCGACGGGAAGTGGCGGAGTCGATGTGGCTCGACGCGGCGAAGCTCGTGGTGGCGATCTCATTCGCTGGCGGCGACTGGGGCGGTTGGCCTCCGCAGCCAATGCCCGGCGGCGGTAGCTTCACTGGGAGGGGCTTCTTCGGTGGCCAAACGGCGACGGCGACCGGCGGAGGAGCTTCAGCTCGACGAGGAGAAGCCCATGGCGGTGTCCGCTAGACCGGGCAGCAACCGAGGCGGTGAATCGGGGTCGGCGGAGCTCGGCGGCAACACATGGCGGTCTCTTGGCGACAACGACGCAGCGTAGGAGCCAGAGGGGGGGGGGGGGGGAGGGCGCGCCGGCCGGCGGCGCAGCGCAGGAGCTAGATGGGGGCGGTGGCGTCAGTGGAGGGGAAGGGGAGAAAGGAACGAAGAGATGGGGATCGTGAGGAATGAACGAAGAGAGAGAGCGTGGGGGAGGGGTATCGAAGAAAAAAAACGTTCACTATACCAGTTTAGCAGATTTTAGCACCCCTTTCATGGGCTAAAGGTTTTGGATGCTAAAGTTTAGCAAATCACTTTTAGCAAATCATTAGCAGGGGTGTTTGGGTCATCTAGTGCTAAAGTTTAGCTAAAAGTGCTGTGCTAAACTTTAGCACTATGGATCCAAACATTCCCTGAAATACATGCAAATTCAAAACATGTTTTTGAAGAATTTTTTTTTGAAATAGATAGGTCGCCATGAATTGTAGTACAGTACTTCGTAAGAAACTAGTAAGAAATTAAAGAGGGAAACAAGAACAGCGTGGCTTTTCATCGTATAGCCGAACACTGAGAAGAAAATAAGGACTTTTGGTTTACTAATAGTAGCCATGATGACTCAGCAGCCACCATTCAAAGCACTCCATGCATGGATGGAGCAAAGTCATCATCATCATCATGAGTAGAGAAGAATCAATCGGGCGGCGCGCACGCACGGCGACCGGGCCGGGCCAGCGTCCAGACGCACGGGGAGGGCGTGGCAGCGACGCCGCACCGCACGAGCACGAGAGGACGCCCGCCTGCTGCTCTGCCGCTGCCCCCGACACATTTTCCATGGCCGAACAGTGGCGGACCCCCGACACCGCTGGGCTCGCCGCGCACGACGGCCGAACCACCCCCACCCCGCCGGCCGGGCGTGCGTGCGGTCCCGGGGGGACAGGCGGAATCTCGCCGCGCTGGCCGTGTCACTGCCGCCCAGCCCCGCCTGCCTGCCCTCGCCTCGCACGCCCCATGTGTCGTCGATCCGCTTGCATTATTGCAACTTAATTACCTGCTGGTGGTGCGCCGAGTAGTCAGTCTTCTTCCTCATCCTCTGGTCGGCCTCTCTGCTTGCTAGCATTACTAGAGAGCCTTGGGGTTCTTGCTATATATACGGCTGCCATTGGAGTGCTGCTCCAACACCTCCTCATCCACTGCTACTCGAGCCAGCAACACATACACAGCCTATTACTACTGCACAAGATCCCTCCCTGCTCCGGCTCCAACCGCCGGCACATCATATCGTACACAACCATCCGCGTTTGGGAGAATCCAGCACATTAAGATGAAGCTTGTTGGAGGCCAGAGGAGGCAGAGAGGGTTCGGCAAGGCCCTCAAGGAGCAGAGGGCCAGGCTCTACATCATCCAGCGCTGCGTCGTCATGCTCCTTCGCTGGCACGACTGATCCAATCCACCGGCTGGGGAAGCTTCAATACCCAACCGCATGGATCGGTCGTCTTTGCTCTGATGCTTCCTCATCGGGTGCCAAAGTTTTGGGGGTTCTGGGTCTGTCTCTCTGCCGGTGCCAGAATGGTTGCCGGCTGCTGTACATAGATAGAGGGCCGCCAAGGCCAGTATAGCGTAGTACAAACTTAGAGGTGGTAGAATGCAGTAGGATTCGCTCTGGTTTTCATCGGTGTGTGTCTCCCTCCCTGGTAACTAGTGTGCCAATGTAGTACAATCACATCAGTGTGGAATGCCAAATCAATGAACAGAGAACAAGTGATGGATCAATCACAATGCCTTCCTGGATGCTTCTTTCAGTTATTATCTCTTTGAGTACACACATTGATCCTGGCAGTCTGAGGCTTTGAGCTGCTTGTATCCCTCCCTCTTCTTTGCCACAAAACCAGAGCGTCTGAATCTGTGAGTGTATAAGGCTGCTTCTACTGACTGAAAACAACGATTTTCATTTTCTTGCACACTCAAAACCAGGCTGTAGACTGAGTGCTATCTCTGGTTCTGAGATCTTATTATGAGCTTCCTACTGCCTGTATCCGAAGAAATGGACAATGAGGACTTCTAAAGCAACAACACGAGTCCTTTCCATCTGTTGGTTTTCCACTCTTCTTTGCGTTTCTACAACATGGATGTGATGAAGATATTTGTTTGATGATGAATACATGATACCATCTTATTGGTCCTTCAACTGGATGCTTGTGTTATTTGCCTTGCCGGATTTTTGATTTCTGCAAGTCCGTTCACTCTCATTGCAGCCAATGCAATCATATGCAAAAATGCTGAGAAATATTCATAAATGCAGCATAGAGCCACCACGTACATTTGTCTTCTATTTTTTTCTTCCCTTTTTTGATTTATCCATCACCTTTTTCTTTTCCTTCCCTAATACAGATGTCTCTCTTCATCTCTGTTAATTGAGTTGTGTTTTAGAACTCAACAATTAGTAACTATGATATATCATTCTTGTCGTCATATTTTTGTTTCCAAATATTTATTTATGTTGACTTCATGTTGAAATAAACAAAAAAACACTTTTGCACGAGACGTTCTTCAATAATTAGTTGGAAGAAAAACCTTGCAGGGATCTATATCTTAAAAACGTGCATTGAACACTATCATCTAGCATCTGATCGGCAAAGCCTACTCCTAAAGAGGCCTAAAAGAGCATAAAGGATGTACGTTTAACTAATTAATTTATTGCTCACCATCATTTCCCATTTTTTGAAGCATTTATAAGAGGCTAAACAAAAGAAAAATCGAAAATTCACTAAAAATGCCGTGAAAAATACCTGCCAAGTGCAGCTTCTCACTACATGCTACTACTATTTTATCACTGGGGACAGAGATACACATAGCTGTTCATCATGTTATTGAGCAGACACCAAAGGCTAGATCTAGGCAAATCCTTACCTGTACTCAGATCTCAGCACATGCGTTCCACGCAAATCCTCCCCAGCGTGTGCGCGGGTGAGATGACCGGTCAGGTTGTCGATCCGTCAATCGCACCGGAGGGCCATCTTGGGTTGTCTGGCAAGCCACAATCTCCTCAGTGATCAAAATTGTCATTTGCCAATAAACTAACGCCCCGAAGGCCAAGATGGATTATTGTAATAAGGTGAGATGAATCAGGCTCACATGATCAGATGGACACTAGGCTTTTAGTTTTTCACCTCGTTGTCGGATGGCCCAAGTACAGACAGTGTGGGTTGCCAGTCTTGCCATGATGCTGGTGGGTGTATTATATGTTTTAGTCTCTTGATTGTCATCTCCACCTCTTCTTGACCCTTCCTATATAAACTTCTAGCATTGTGCCCACTGAAGGTCAGCCACACCAGGAGCAAAATCATACAGTAGTTGTGTTCTCAATCACACCAGAATTACATACACCCTCTGAGTTGTGTCCAAGCCTCCAAGTTGTGATAATTCAGATTGTAGGATGAAGCTTGGGAGCCAAAGGAGAGGAGGAATCAGCAAGGTTCTCAAGGAGCAGAGATCAAGGATTTATATCATCTCGCGATGCGTCGTTATGCTGATCCGTTGGCATGACTGATGGAAAACAATTTTGGCTCTTGAATTTTTTTCTTGTTTTTCCAGTTCTTCTGTTGTTTTTTCAGCTTCTAGAATGGTAGGGGAAATTGTATATAAAGATAGATACAGACACCGGTAGCAGAGCTGTGATATGAATGAATATTCAGATTTGTTGTTCCTCTCTTATTCTTTATCTCCTGAAAAATTGCTTTTGCACAAGAATGTTGGTACTCTAACAGAATGACAGAGAAGACAGTTAATATTTTTGTTTCATGATTGTCTCATCAGTGGAACGATTTAATCTGACAATTTGTGTTCATTAAAATTCTGACCTCAACTAAATCCTATCTAGTGTCAATATCTTTTGAAAAGAATTATTTATACTGATTTCATGACGGAGTGCACAAAAATGAACTGTGCAACATATTGTCTGATGAATACTTGAAATGATGGAACCTAGCTGGAATTTATCCAATAAAAGTATGTAAATCCACTCAAAATGTGAAGTATTGACACAATTCAAGAGGGAAAACTGGCAACCTCAAGCGTGCGACAAAAATGATATATCAACTGATCTTCGAAATTTGTTTTTGTGGTCGACGTAACTTTTCCAATTCAATGAACTGCTGAAGTAGATCAGGTAAGAAGAGTAGAAGACAAGAGTAAAATACTAGATGTTGGCCTCACCAACTGCAAGGAACCAAATATAGCATAATCTATCCATTATTCTGTTCAGCTACACCACTTAGAAACTCAAAATTACATCATAAGCAAAGTTCAACTCAGTTTGTCCATGGGATCTATCAAACCATGTGCTACTACCCTGGCTACCCAGAACAAAGCCTAGATCCAGGCAAATCCTTGCTGTAGTCAGATCTCAACACATGCAATCCATCTGAGCGTGCGTGCGAGATCGGTCAGGTTGTCCGTCAGGAGCAATGGAGGGTCATAGTGTCATACAGGGTTGTCGGGCACGCCGCAATTTCCCCAGAGATCAAGATTGACTTTGCCATTAACTTGATGCCTGAAAGGCCAAAGTTGAGCCTGGAGGAGATTATTGTAAGATGAGGGACAGGTTCACATGTCGGGAGGAACTGGGGGATACTTATTTTTCACTCCCTTGTCTGATGGTCCAAGTACATACAGTATGGGTTGCCAGTCTTGCCATGATGCAGGTGGATGGGTGCATATTCTAGTCTCTTCTTGTTAATCATCTCCATTAGACCATTACCATCTGCCTGTGATCCTCCTTATATAAATTCCTAGCATAGTGCAAACTGAGTCAGCCACACCAAGTGCAAGTGCCAAAATCATTGAGCTCTTGTGTTTCCAGGCAGCCACACCAACATCAAAGAGTGTGAGCATTGGTCAAGATGAAGCTTGGGAGCCAAAGAAGGAGAGCAGGGTTCAGCAAAGCCATCAAGGAGCAGAGATCGAGGCTTTATATCATTTCGAGATGCGTCATTATGCTGATCCGGTGGCATGACTGATGAAGAACACTTTTGGCTCTTGATTTCTTAGTTTTTCCAGCTCTTGTGCTGTTTTTTTTTCCTTCTTTCCAGCTACCAGAATGGTGGGGAATATGTATATATACATAGCTAGATATAGATCCTTGTAGCAGCTTCTATATGAATCAATTTGTCCAGTTTTGTCCCTTAAACTTTGTCTCTTGTGTATCACTTTGCACAAGAATAAAAAGAATAAAAACTTTGTCTACATGCAGAAGTGTAGAACTTCTGCAAGTTTCATCTGGACCATACTCCGTACACATTTGGTAACTTGATCAACAGCACAAAGACACTGAACTGTATTGGATCAAATAATCAACCATGCCAGACATCACTGGAGAAGCAGATTTTCATTATTGGTTCATAGATGCCTAAGCCTAACCGTAACCGACAGAGTGAATTAATCAGATAGTCTTTCATCAAAATAAATCAGATAGTTGTTTTTTTTCCCCTGCTGCCGTACATTTCTACAAGCCAACAACGTTTGTTCTCAAGTGGTATTTGCAACCCACAATACAAAATAAGAAAGAAGTCTTGATTTCAATCGCCATTCATGCGTGTTGCATCCGTTCCAATGTACCTTGTCTTCTTGGTATCGGAATTCAGCAACGGGCTTGACAGCGTGAATCTTGACCATTCAGTTATGCAACAATTAGTTGAACGATTGGTTTCCAATTAAACAGAAGTTACATATAAGCTGAATGTTCAGAACACAGGCATCATCATCGTACCCAATTGCAGAATCAGGACTGGCAGTTGGTCAAGGTATATGCTGTGAAACACCAACAAATACACACTTCGTGTTCGAGGAAACTGAAAGCTACAGGATGACAAATGTGCTGCTATGGCTACAGACTCAACTATGTCGCTAATTATGATAAAGCTCCTAAGATATGCATATAAAGGCCTCCTCGTGAACTAGTAAATGTTATTTCGTTCAGTTACAACAAGCTCAGAGAGCTTGCATTGAGAGCAGACAGGGTGACTACTCACCATCAGCACAACAAAACTTTTCTATCCTTTTTGTTTGTACAGATAAAGAAGGAACAGCTCACAGCTGCATACGGAGCCTCTCCTTCCATGTAGTACGCCAAAGAACAGCTGTGCTGCAAGAGGAGATCGACTCGCTTGGTGCGGCAGCAAACTACTACTCCTAAGACAAACAGTCACAACGGAGCTCTGAGCTGGTGCTCGCCCGGCGCCGTTCAGATCTCGACGCCGCCGGTGGTCCCCGTCCTTCGCGCGCGCACGCACGGCCAGGGGACCGCCATCTCAGCCCACGCCGCACGCACGGCACGGCAGTCGGCAGGGCGCACGCACGGCTTCCTGAGCTGTTTATATATGTATATATCTCAGGTCCCAAAAACACTGAGCACAACCAGTACTATACTAGAACAACTTAGCAAAGCATGAAAGGCCAAGACATTAATCAAACTGAGCAGGCCAGAGCGATGCCGGTAAGCTAGCTAGAGGTCACATGATGGTGGCCATGGGGGACAGGACGAGGAAAGCGAGGCCACAAGGATTCAAGGAGCCAGTGGCTCTCGAGGCCGCTGTCCCCGGCTGGAGCTGCACCGAGTCGTGGATCGCCACTATTATACTCCGGCGAGCTTAGCTGCAGCAGCCGTGCCCGTGCGTGCGAAGGTACAAACTCTGGCCTCTGAAACGCATCTCATCTTTCGCCTATATAAGCTGCCTACCTCCTGAGTCCGGATCATCCATAGATACCACACATACAGATCGATCCACAAGTACCACAGAGAAAGTGCTCTTCACTTGCATACAAGTGTACGTGCTCAAGGAGGGGCAAATCAAGTTTGACAAGAATGAAGCTTGTTGGGAGCAGCAAGAGGAGAGGAGGGCTGGGCAGGGCTCTCAAGGAGCACAAGGCGAGGCTCTACATCATACGCCGATGCGTCGTCATGCTCCTCCGCTGGGACGACTAGCTTACACACAGCTTTGGTCGTCCCTTTGGGTTCTTGATATATACCGGCCCGGGTTTTTCCCCATCACGGTGAACTGGTGATGGGTGCTGCCCTTTTTTGTGATAGATCTCTCCTGATCTGTTACTATGTGTGTGTACACTATATATGTTAGCAAATAATGCGTAAAACAAGATCGAACACGAGACACGATTTAACGTGGAAAAACCCTTGCGGGAAAAAACCACGGAAGCCAATCACTATTGAGGAGAGTTTACAAGTAGAGATGATACATGGCTTATCTGTCTTGCCTTGTCTTATCTTGTCTTACCCTACCATCTACATAGGCTTATATATATAGGCGGCTAACGCACCCGTACTTGGTTGCGTTGCCGATGTGGGACTAAACTGTGCGCTCATGAGAGAAAAACACAGTACCCCTTGCTCCGGCCCAAACCTCTGGTGATGGGCCTCCGCTTCGCTCCGTCTGTGAATTTGGAACATATCAAACAAACTCCACCTTGAGACAAATTCCCTCTTGTAGACGAATAATAAACCTCCATATTCAAATCTTGAATGACATTGTCCATCGGACTAACCAATGAGTAAGATCACTTGAGTATTCTTCCCAACAATTCATAGGGAGCAAAAATTGAGCAAATAACCAATAAATAGGTCCAAACACACACAACTATCAACGAAGCAGACGAACAATCTGGGCCTTCAACAAATTCATAATCCCAGCAAAAGTCTGAGTCTGTGCAACTGACCTCGAAAGTAAATGGTAATAACGCTCAATCATCAAACGACATAAAGTCGCAATATCACCTGTGGTATTAAATAAATATCCAGTGAAGAACTCAATTATTGCTCCATTCAAACACGGTTCAGATGTGGGCATAAATGTGCAACCAACGAAGTATAAACCTCTACAATAGACCCTGCAGTAGTGCAGTCATGAGTGGACGTCTCCACCTTGAACAATAAATGTACTGAATGCTGGTCAGTACAAAACATTATAGTATCTATGCAGCAACTCTGAACTAGATCCCTCAACATGAGCAAAGACAACAATAAACGTACTGCTCCCGCAATACAAAACACTGTAGTATCTAGTCAAACAAAACTTCCTCTGTTGCACTTAGAATCCTCCACCTCGAACTCAATTCGGAGCAAAACCTTCACTTTTAATTAACCAACTCCATAGGAGTAAAGGAAACCACTAGGCTGACATGAACGATGTTGCCAAAACATCAAAATGAATTAACTCAAAGTGATCAAATAATAATCCCAATATCTCCTCAAAATCTCTATATGTCTCAGCAGCGGAATATCATACTTCATAGAATCCATGTGAAAGAAATAACCAGAAGAAAATAATCTGCAGTAATAATCTAGGTATGTTACTGTGTGTCACACCCGGATTTTCACAGAAACCCGAATGCTACCATATGTGTGCCCAGGAAGTCCACAGAACACATATAGTTAACAAATATGATAAACAGAGTACATATGCTCGAATAAAATGGTTTTACATCAGAGTAGGTCTCAAATAAATGAATTATACAACGGAAGTCTCTTTATTAACTCTCTCTAAACGAAGACGAAGCCGAAAACCATAACCCACTGGGACATCGACTGGTTGAGCACAGCTAGTAGAATGGCAGATCTTCAGGAAATTCAACAGCAGCAGTACCATCTAATCCATCTGTTACCCATCCGGGATTTTGTTGAATAGCAAGAGTAAGTAAATGTCTTACTTAGCAAATACAACACGGATAATGAAGGCTTAAAAGAAAGGCTTGACGCGGCTGTACTGCATTAGCAAATTTTAGTTGATTCATTTTATCATAATCAGGATTTACTACAAATAAATGAATCCCAGTTGTAACCCAATTAATACAGTAGAAGTGAACTTTAAACAATAATAAATATCAACTTCTAATCAAAAAGGATCCAGGCCGCTCGTGACCCTGAGCAAGGCTATCATGATAGATTGTACACTCTGCAGAGGTTTCGCCCTTTACCCACCAGTCGCGTAAAAATTCAAAGGAACTTTGCACCCAACCACGCACATCAACACTTCCGAGGTGTGACTGCATAGGGACGCTACGAGGCTTTTCACAAGACACCATAACAAAATAGTAGCCGTTATGGTACAACCTAGGCAGCATGACCCAAGGCACCGAGATTGACTGACGCTCATGTAGCAACACGAGGGGGTCAATGGCGTCCATGCGCGGTAATGAATATCAACAACAAAATAAATAGCGCAACATGTGGAACCCCCGCCATACGGTGGCTCCCAACACGGAACTGTGCCTCACGGGGACATAGCCGACGGATACTCCGTCCTCGGTGGATCAAACCATACTCTCACCCATGCTTCCCATAACGCCGTCGGCCCGTCGGTAACTATTGTCAAGCTAGAGCCGTACATGTTACTTGTCCAAGACCAGAGCCATTATAGTTCCAGCGGTGGCGACAGGTTCCTGGGTTGCCGCTTTAAGAACCAGTCCTTACGGAGAGACACTAGGGCCAAGCACGAAGCGTACGCCCTAGCTCCCTGATCCATGTTGCTAAAAAGCAAGTTTTACCATTAACATTGAAGTGAACCATTAAGTCAAGATTAACAGTTAAACAATGGTGACAGTAGCTGCGGCTAGCAAAGTGCTACCCAAATGCAATAACCCAAGGTAATCAAGGTATGGGATAAACAAACTAGGTACAACCTTAAAAGGGTAACAATTTAGACACATGCATATGCGGTAAATAGTGTAAAGGTGTGTTTAGGTAGCAAGGATTGTCCGTGCTATACTTGCCTTCGTCAAACTGCTGCTGCTGCTGGTCCTGCTCCTCGTAACCCTCGAATTCAAACGCGTACGGCTCACCGACTGGACTCATACATCAACACACAAGCATCCACACAAGCCAGTACATGCAAACAATATTAATCTATTAGAACAGTACACCAAACAATAAAAACAGAACAAAATAATCTTGAAAAACTAATCTACGCTTCGCTACGAACACGTGAGCGCGAAAATCACTCAAATCGGAGCTAAAACGAGAAAGATATGGCTTTTCTAAGGTTCAGGGGTTTGTTGGCAAAGTTTTAAAAGTTCCAGGGGCTTATTTGCAAAAACTCAGGGGCTAAAACATAATTTTATATTAAAACAGGAGGGCTAAATTGTAAAATAACTTAAACAGGACCTCGGGTGCTATTTTTAAATAAGGCAGGGGGTTTTCTATAAAAATCAGGACTTAAATCTAATTATTTTTGAATAGATCTGGACCGCGGGTTAATTTTGAAAAAGGTCAGGGGCTCTTTTGCAAAACGACCGTGGTTGACCGGGGATTGACCGGTATTGACTCGGGTTTGATTCGGCTGGGTTCAATCTGGGCCGTCGGATTTGGATCCGATGATCCAGATTAGATCTAGGGGAGGGGGGTGTCGACGGCGGCGCTGGCTGGCGGCGGCGGCGCTTCGCCGGCGAAACGCGCAAAAGCGCTACGGGGCACGGTTCGGGGCGCGGTCTGGTGCTACGGGTGCGTGGGACGACGGCGAGTCGAGCGAGGTGGATCTCGTCGGCGGCGAAGCAGCGGAGGCGGCGGTCGACGAGCAATGGCGGCAGCGGTCTCCGGCGAGGGCGGCGAGTACGCAGCAGAGGGAGAGAGGGAGCAAGGAGGGGCTCGGGAGGTCCCTTACCTCCACGCGAAGGTGCTGGAGCAGCTCGCCGGGGCGGAACGACGACGGGCGGCAAGATCGACGGCGGCTCGGAGCTCGGCGGTGGCGGCGGTGGCGGCTATGGCGGCGGCTGCGCGGAGAGCTTGAGCGGAGGCGGCTAAGGTTCGGTGGGGGTCGTGGCGCAGGGCGGCGGCTTAAATAGGGCGGTTGAGGGCGGCTCGGGTGGGCCTCGGCGTGCATGCCGTGGCCGTGCCGGACTCCGTGGCCGGGGCCGAGGCGAACTCGGTCGGGAGGTAGGAGAGGGGTCTGACGTGTGGGACCCGCGTGGCAGCGACGGCGGGGCGGCGTGAGGCGGGCCGGCCTGGTGGGCCGCGTTGGGGGTGGGAAAGGCGGTGTGCTGCGGCGGGCTTGCTGGGCCAAGTTGGGCCGCGAGTGGGGGAGCGTGGGCTGCTGCGGGAGCGGGAGGGAACAGGCCGGCGGGGGAGCGGAGCAGGCCGCGGCTGGGCCGAAAGCGGGGAAAGAAGAACTGGGCCGCTGCGGGTGAGAAAAGAAAAAGGGGCAAGCTCGGCCGGGGAATAGAATTCAGGGAGGGAAACTGAACTCGGGCTGCTACAACTTTTCTAGAGCTCCAAACACAACGATTCAAATTCGAATTTAAACAGAATTTAAATTCCAATTGAACCACACGCAAACAAAACACAATGCAGACAGCATGAATGCAACAAAAATGTTTCTAACCTTATATTTGATTTTATTTTGCCAAAAATTATTTATTTCTTCCTAAATAAATATGAACATTACTTAAATTAAAGCAATTTAATTACTAAATTTTAAAATAGGCATTTTTAGGGTGTTACAAACCTACCCCCCTTAATATGAATCTCGCCCTTGAGATTCGGATGTGGATGGGAATAACTGTGGATACTCTGCTCTGAGATCTTCTTCTCTTTCCCAAGTCGCTTCATCCACTGAATGGCGGCTCCACTGAACCTTGCACATCCGGATCACTTTATTGCTGGTGACTCTTTCCGACTCCTCCAAAATCTTGACAGGGTGCTCAGCGTAGGTAAGATCTTCCTCCACATTCAGCTCATCAATCGGAATTTGTTCCTCAGGTACTCGCAAGCACTTTTTCAATTGGGACACATGGAACACATCATGTACTCCTGCTAACTTCTCTGGTAGCTCTAACTGATATGCCACCTCACCTTTCCGACCAAGTACCTTGAACGGTCCAATGTATCGAGGTGCTAACTTGCCCTTGACGTTGAACCTCTTCACGCCTCTCATTGGTGACACCTTGAGATACACGAAGTCTCCAACTTCAAAGCTGAGATCCCTCCGTCTGATATCCGCATAGCTCTTCTGTCTAGATTGTGCCACTTTCAGATTCTGTCTGATTATCTGCACTTGTCGCTCTGCCTCTCTTAGTATCTCAGGTCCAAATACCTGACTTTCTCCCGTCTGATTCCAGAATAGTGGTGTCCTACACTTTCTGCCATACAGAGCCTCGAATGGTGCCATCTGCAACTCTTCTGATAGCTGTTGTTGTACGAGAATTCCGCGTACGGTAAACTCCTGTCCCAACTGGCATCATATTGTAAAGCACATGCTCTCAACATATCCTCCAATATCTGATTTGTCCGCTTTGTCTGCCCATCTGTCTGTGGATGGTATGCTGAACTGAACTGTAGTTTAGTGTCCATAGACTCATGCAGTTGTCGCCAAAAGTGTGATGTGAACTGGGTACCTCGATCTGACACTATTCTTTTCGGTACCCCATGCAAACACACAATCCTCTCCATATACAACTCCGCTAGTCTGGCTCCCATGTAGGTGGTCTTTACTGGTAGGAAATGCGCCACCTTGGTCAGACGATCCACGATTACCCAGATTGAGTCAAATCCCCTCTGAGTGCGAGGTAAGCCAGTGATGAAATCCATACCGACTTCTTCCCACTTCCATTCAGGTACCTTCAGGGGCTGGAGCAAACCTGCTGGCCTCTGATGTTCAGCCTTGACTCTCTGACATGTGTCACATAGAGCCACATAGGTTGCCACATCACGCTTCAATCCATACCACCAAAATCTCTCTTTGATATCTTGGTACATCTTGGTACTACCCGGGTGTATCGAATACGCCGATTCATGGGCTTCCCTGAGAATTGCATCCCTGATCTGCGCTATATCTGGTACACAGATCCTCTTCTCATACCACAATGTCCCTTGGTCATCCACTCGAAAACCAGGGGCTTTTCCTAATGCCACCAGCTCCACGATCTCCTTGATCTTCTCATCTGCGAGCTGTCCTTTTCGGATCTCTTGTTCCAAGGTCGGTTCTACTGCCATCTCGGTGACGCTGGTCACAAATCCTAGACTCATCCTCTCAAACTCCGAACTGAGTTCCTCTGGCAAGCAATGTCCCGTGATCTTATTCACGTAGCTCCTTCTACTCAGAGCATCTGCCACCAGATTGGCCTTCCCTGGATGATAATGAATCTCCAGGTCGTAGTCCTTGATCAACTCTAACCAACGACGTTGCCTCATATTCAGATCTGACTGTGTGAACACATACTTGAGACTCTTGTGGTCAGTGTAAATATCACACTTATGACCAATCAAGTAATGCCTCCAAATCTTCAAAGCATGCACCACAGCTGCTAACTCCAGATCATGTGTCGGGTAGTTCTGCTCATGCTTCCTCAACTGCCTCGATGCATAAGCTACTACTCTGCCTTCTTGCATGAGTACACACCCCAATCCTAGACGAGATGCATCGCAGTAGATAGAGAAACTCTTGGCTATATCCGGCAACACTAGCACGGGTGCCGTTGTCAGTCTCTTCTTCAACTCCTCAAAGCTGACTTGACACTCCTTAGTCCAGACAAACTTGGCATTTTTCTCCAATAGTGCTGTCATGTGTTTAGCAATTTGTGAAAATCCTTCAATGAACCTCCGATAATATCCAGCCATCCCAAGGAAGCTTCTGATTTCACTCACATCCTTAGGCGGATTCCAACTCAA
Organism: Echinochloa phyllopogon; assembly: GCA_033239725.1. NCBI lineage: Eukaryota > Viridiplantae > Streptophyta > Magnoliopsida > Poales > Poaceae > Echinochloa > Echinochloa phyllopogon. Next base: position 27,680,354 of record BTCW01000014.1, on the reverse strand, counting down.
CACGTCACTAACCTTCTTCTGATCGACTGCCACTCCACCATTGGACAACACGTGACCTAAGAATGCTACTTCCTTCAACCAGAACTCACACTTGCTCAGCTTGGCATACAACTGATGCTCACGAAGTCTCTGCATCACCAACCTCAGATGTTCCTCATGCTCTTCCTCATTCTTGGAGAAAACCAGAATATCGTCAATGAACACCACTACGAATTTGTCAAGATAGTCCATGAACACACTGTTCATCAAATACATGAAGTATGCCGGTGCATTTGTCAAACCAAAAGACATGACAGTGAACTCATATAGACCATATCGGGTTGTGAAGGCTGTTTTGGGGATGTCAGTCACTCGTATCCTCATCTGATGGTAACCGGATCGGAGATCGATCTTAGAGAACACACATGCTCCTTTCAACTGGTCAAAGAGATCATCAATCCTCGGCAGCGGATACTTGTTCTTGATGGTCACTTCATTCAAAGCTCGATAATCCACACACATTCTCTGGGTCCCATCTTTCTTATCCACAAACAAACTGGTGCTCCCCAAGGGGAAGAACTAGGACGAATATACCCTTTTGCTAACAACGCCCTTAATTCCTTAAGTTTCTCTAGTTCTTTTACTCCCATTCTATATGGCCTCTTAGCTATAGGTGCAGTACCAGGCTTAAGATCAATAACAAATTCAACTTCGCGGTCTGGGGGCATACCTGGTAACTCATCTGGAAACACATCTGGGAAATCGCACACCACTCTGATGTCTTCCAGTGCTACACCTTCGGCTTGGTAGATCTGATGGTGCCCCAAGGGACTAGCTGCTTGATACTCCACTTTCTCACCAGTCTTTGCTGTCAGCTGCACTGCTCTTTTGGAACATTGAATCACCCCATCATATCTGGCTAACCAGCTCATACCCAGAATCAAGTCAAACCCAAGGGTTTCTAGGACTATCGGGTTCACCACAAAGTCTACCCCCCTTATTGTGATGGTGATACAGGGGCAACGTAAAGTGGCACGCTGTTCTCCCCCGGGTGAACTAACTACCATGGGGTTCCCCATAGGTTGCAAGATCATCATGTTCTTTTTCACGAAAGCAGCAAATATGAAAGCATGCGAAGCTGCAGTATCAAACAAAACAGTTGCGAGAGTCGAGTTGACAGGGAACGTACCCACAACGGCATCCGGTGCTCCTTCTGCGGTTTCCGCACCCGTGTGGTTGACCTTGCCTCTCGCTGGGTTCTGCTGCTGACTCCCGTTCTGGTTCTGTGGTTGCCCAACCCTCTGATTGTTGTTCTGACCAACGGCGTTCTGAGCCTTGCGAGGACAAGCGCTGGCATAGTGTCCCAGCTCACCACAACCAAAACACCTCGGAGCCGTAGGTGCATTGTTGGTCGGGTTGGGGCGTTGGACAGGACCATTCTATGGCTGGTTCTGAAGACGCTACCGAGGTAGTGCTGGGGGGCACTGGGGACGTTGCTGATACTGGTTGCGGTTCATCGTACCAGACTGTCCCTGGAAACGCTGTGGAGTCACCATCTGCTGGTTTCCTTGCTGAGGATTGAAGCGGGGGCGAACATTGCTTCCTGACGGTGGGCCTTGAAGCTTCCTCTTCTTTTCCTCCATCTCGCGGCGCTTGTGCTCCAGCAGTAGCGCGCTATCCACCAGTTCTTGAAAGGTGGCGAACTTGGAACACAGGAGCTGGTACTGGAGTGTATCATGCAGGCCATCTCGGAATCGGGTCTGCTTCTTCCTATCAGTATTCACGTCCTCTGGAGCATAACGGGCCAACTCAACGAACTTGTCACGATAAGCGGTGACACTCATACCTTCCTGCTTCAATGCCAGGAACTCCTTCTTCTTCAAGGTCATCAGCACTTCCGGCACGTGGTGAGAGCGGAAGCTGTCGCGGAACTCTTGCCAAGTGATCTGATCACGATTGGGGTGAGCATATTGGTACGCATCCCACCAATCCAAAGCTGCTCCCTGGAGCTGTCCACTTCCATATAACACCTTCTCCCTGTCATTGCACTGTGCGATGTCCAGCTGCCTTTCCACTGCCTTGAGCCAGTCCTCTGCTTGCATTGGGTCACTAGACTTGTTGAAGGTAGGAGGGCGTCCCTTCATAAACTCGCCCCTTTTATCTCTAGGCTGCACGTGGTGCTGTTGAAGCGGGTTCTGCTGATTCTGCTGCATCAGTGCTATGGTTTGCGCCATCTGCTGTGTCAGCTGGAGTTGCATCTGCATCATCTGCTCCATGGTGAGTGGCGGTGGTGGAGGTGGTGGGTTCTGATTCTGGTTGCTTCCACTGCCACCGGGGTTGCCTCTGGTGTTAACCATCTACCATAGCAAGATATCTCCCATTAGTATTCCTGTCAATCGGTAATAGATATCCCATGCTTGCAGATGGTGTATGAGAAGGTAGCAGTACTTGGAAGGATATGATAGAGAGTAAGACGGAGGAAGTGCAAAGGAGCTAGATAACCCAACTATTTATTTACTAAAATTTCCTTGAACCTTAGTCCTATATCTAGATGGAGATAGACTCGCGTCTATGACCATCACAATCATTACAAAAATCCAAATCAAACATAAGCATAATAACAACAAAGTCAAGCACCCAGAGACATGATTCACACAAGACTCGATAGCACTGGTTTTGAAAAATGTAACTAAACGATCTGAAACAAAATCGTGGTGGTCTCCTAAGGATTTATCATCCGTTCTAACTAGGCTGCGATCCTACAGTCAGCACGGCTCTGATACCAATCTGTCGCACCCGGATTTTCACAGAAACCCGAATGCTACCATATGTGTGCCCAGAAAGTCCACAGAACACATATAGTTAACAAATATGATAAACATAGTACATATGCTCGAACAAAATGGTTTTACATCAGAGTATGTCTCAAATAAATGAATTATACAGCGGAAGTCTCTTTATTAACTCTCTCTAAACGAAGACGAAGCCGAAAACCATAACCCACTGGGACACCGACTGGTTGAGCACAGCTAGTAGAATGGCAGATCTTCAGGAAATTCAACAGCAGCAGTACCATCTAATCCATCTGTTACCCATCCGGGATTTTGTTGAATAGCAAGAGTAAGTAAATGTCTTACTTAGCAAATACAACACGGATAATGAAGGCTTAAAAGAAAGGCTTGACGCGGCTGTACTGCATTAGCAAATTTTAGTTGATTCATTTTATCATAATCCAGATTTACTACAAATAAATGAATCCCAGTTGTAACCCAATTAATACAGTAGAAGTGAACTTTAAACAATAATAAATATCAACTTCTAATCAAAAAGGATCCAGGCCGCTCGTGACCCTGAGCAAGGCTATCATGATAGATTGTACACTCTGCAGAGGTTTCGCCCTTTACCCACCAGTCGCGTAAAAATTCAAAGGAACTTTGCACCCAACCACGCACATCAACACTTCCGAGGTGTGACTGCATAGGGACGCTACGAGGCTTTTCACAAGACACCCTAACAAAACAGTAGCCGTTATGGTACAACCTAGGCAGCATGACCCAAGGCACCGAGATTGACTGACGCTCATGTAGCAACACGAGGGGTCAATGGCGTCCATGCGCGGTAATGAATATCAACAACAAAATAAATAGCACAACGTGTGGAACCCCCGCCATACGGTGGCTCCCAACACGGAACTGTGCCTCACGGGGACATAGCCGACGGATACTCCGTCCTCGGTGGATCAAACCATACTCTCACCCATGCTTCCCATAACGCCGTCGGCCCGTCGGTAACTACTGTCAAGCTAGATCCGTACATGTTACTTGTCCAAGACCAGAGCCATTATAGTTCCAGCGGTGGCGACAGGTTCCTGGGTTGCCGCTTTAAGAACCAGTCCTTACGGAGAGACACTAGGGCCAAGCACGAAGCGTACGCCCTAGCTCCCTGATCCATGTTGCTAAAAAGCAAGTTTTACCATTAACATTGAAGTGAACCATTAAGTCAAGATTAACAGTTAAACATCAGTAGCTGCGCCTAGCAAAGTGCTACCCAAATGCAATAACCCAAGGTAATCAAGGTATGGGATAAACAAACTAGGTACAACCTTAAAAGGGTAACAATTTAGACAAATGCATATGCGGTAAATAGTGTAAAGGTGTGTTTAGGTAGCAAGGATTGTCCGTGCTATACTTGCCTTCGTTAAACTGCTGCTGCTGCTGCTCCTGCTGGTCCTGCTCCTTGTAACCCTCGAACTCAAACGCGTACGGCTCACCGACTGGACTCATACATCAACACACAAGCATCCACACAAGCCAGTACATGCAAACAATATTAATCTATTAGAACAGTACACCAAACAATAAAAATAGAACAAAAGAAGGTTGAAAAACTAATCTACGCTTCGCTACGAACACGTGAGCGCTAAAATTACTCAAATCGGAGCTAAAACGAGAAAGATATGGCTTTTCTAAGGTTCAGGGGCTTGCTGGCAAAGTTTTAAAGGTTCCAGGGGCTTATTTGCAAAAACTCAGGGGCTAAAACATAATTTTATATTAAAACAGGAGGGCTAAAGCGTATAATAACTTAAACAGGACCTCGGGTGCTATTTTTAAATAAGGCACGGGGTTTTCTGTAAAAATTAGGACTTAAATCTAATTATTTTTGAATAGATCTGGACCGCTGGTTAATTTTGAAAAAGGCCAGGGGCTGTTTTGCAAAACGGCCATAGTTGACCGGGGATTGACCGGTATTGACTCGGGTTTGATTCGGCTGGGTTCAATCTGGGCCGTCGGATTTGGATCCGACGATCCAGATTAGATCTAGGGGAGGGGGGTGTCGACGGCGGCGCTGGGCGGCGGCGGCGCTTCGCCGGCGAAACGCGCAAAAGCGCTACGGGGCACGGTTCGGGGCGCGGTCTGGTGCTACGGGTGCGCGGGGCGACGGCGAGTCGAGCGAGGTGGATCTCGTTGGCGGCGAAGCAGCGGAGGCGGCGGTCGACGAGCAATGGCGGCGGCGGTCTCTGGCGAGGGCGGCGAGTACGCAGCAGAGGGAGAGAGGGAGGAAGGAGGGGCTCGGGAGGTCCCTTACCTCCACGCGAAGGTGCTGGAGCAGCTCGCCGGGGCGGAACGACGACGGGCGGCGAGATCGACGGCGGCGCAGAGCTCGGCGGTGGCGGCTATGGCGGCGGCTGCGCGGAGAGCTTGAGCGGAGGCGGCTAAGGATCGGTGGGGGTCGTGGCGCAGGGCGGCGGCTTAAATAGGGCGGTTGAGGGCGGCTCGAGTGGGCCTCGATGTGCGTGCCGTGGCCGTGCCGGACTCCGTGGCCGGGGCCGAGGAGAACTCGGTCGGGAGGTAGGAGAGGGGTCTGACTCGTGGGACCCGCGTGGCAGCGACGGCGGGGCGGCGTGAGGCGGGCCAGCCTGGTGGGCCGCGTTGGGGGGGGGAAGGCGGTGTGCTGCGGCGGGCTTGCTGGGCCAAGTTGGGCCGCGAGTGGGGGAGCGTGGGCTGCTGCGGGAGCGGGAGGGAACAGGCCGGCGGGGGAGCGGAGCAGGCCGCGGCTGGGCTGAAAGCGGGGAAAGAAGAACTGGGCCGCTGCGGGTGAGAAAAGAAAAAGGGGCAAGCTCGGCCGGGGAATAGAATTCAGGGAGGGAAACTGAACTCGGGCTGCTACAACTTTTCTAGAGCTCCAAACACAACGATTCAAATTCGAATTTAAATTCCAATTGAACCACACGCAAACAAAACACAATGCAGACATCATGAATGCAACAAAAATGTTTCTAACCTTATATTTGATTTTATTTTGCCAAAAATTATTTATTTCTTCCTAAATAAATATGAACATTACTTAAATAAAAGCAATTTAATTACTAAATTTTAAAATAGGCATTTTTAGGGTGTTACACTATGTAAACCTAGCAATAACCTGCAGTCTTGTGTACAACTCTGTGTACGTTCAGTAAAGCTGAGAAAATCTTCTGGTAGCTTGTCGTGGATTGGTCCGCAGCCTCTGGCAAATACGGAAACAAATTCCGTCTTAAACTCCACGTCGACGAGTCTTGTACGAGGTAGCCAATCACAAATTGATCCGGCTGGCGGCACGTGATAAACAGGGACGAAACCCTAATTTTTTAACAATCTCGTGCCCAGCTCTGATACCACTTGTTAGCAAATAATGCGAAAAACAAGATCGAACACGAGACACGATTTAACGTGGAAAAACCCTTGCGGGAAAAAAACCACGGAAGACAATCACTATTGAGGAGAGTTTACAAGTAGGTATGATACATGGCTTATCTGTCTTGCCTTGTCTTATCTTGTCTTACCCTACCGTCTACATAGGCTTATATATATAGGCGGCTAACGCACCCGTACTTGGTTGCGTTGCCGATGTGGGACTAAACTGTGCGCTCATGAGAGAAAAACACAGTACCCCTTGCTCCGGCCCAAACCACTGGTGATGGGCCTCCGCTTCGCTCCGTCTGTGAATTTGGAACATATCCAACAAACAGTTTGTTGGATATGTTCCAAATTCACATCCACGATATAGGCCATGCTTGGGCCGGAGCGAAGCGGAGGCCCATCGCGCTGTGGTTTCTCTAAGAAAGTGCACAGTTTAGTCACACCTTGGTAACACAACCAAGTACGTGCGCGTGATCTGTCTATATATATGTAAGCCTATGTAGGCGGTAGGGTAAGACAAGACAAGACAAGGCAAGACAGATAAGCCATGTATCATCCCTACTTGTAAACTCTCCTCAATAGTGATTGTCTTCCGTGGTTTTTTCCCGCAAGGGTTTTTCCACGTTAAATCGTGTCTCGTGTTCGATCTTGTTTTACGCATTATTTGCTAACAAGTGGTATCAGAGCTTGGCACGAGATTTCGTAAAAAAAAAATTTAGGGTTTCACCCCTATTGTTGCGCCGCCGCCGATGCCCTCTTCGTTGGAGCAATCGATCTGCCGCGGACGTCGTCTACGTCAAGTTGGAGTCCTACACGAACGTAATCTATTTTCGTTAGTCGGTACAATCACCGAATTCGAGTTGCAAGCGAGTCGCCGTTCTAGAGGAGGTTTCTGTGCTGCGACTCCAAGAAGAAAAAGGCTGCTGCTTGCCGCATTGCTGTTCTGGACTTCTGGTGTTGCACGAGATCGAATCGGAGGCACCAGGCGTCAGGCGCCGCGGACCAGGAGGGAGAAAATCAATTTTGTGAAGTTTCGCTAGGCGCACACGAAAAGGTACCAGGAGACTTTTAGCTCTTTTTGCTAATGGTACACAGGAGGTGTACTGAGGGAGAAAATCAATTTTGTGAAGTTTCACTAGGCGCACACGAAAAGGTACCAGGAGACTTTTAGCTCTTTTTGCTAATGGTACACAGGAGGTGTACACAGTCTGCAGATTTTCTGCTAGGGTTACACAGTAAAGTACCTAGTTTCTTACTGCAGTTTATTTTTCTTCTGGTTATTTCCTTCACATGGCTTCTATAAAGTATGATATTCCGCTGCTGAGACGTATTGAGATTTTAAAGAGATATTGGGATTATTATTGGATCACTTAGAGTTAATTCTTCTTGATGTTTTGACAACATTGTTCATGTCAGCCTAGTGGTTTCCTTTACTCCTATGAAGTTGGTTAATTAAAAGTGAAGGTTTTGCTCCAAATTGAGTTCGAGGTGGAGGATTCTAAGTGCAACAGAGGAAGTTTTGTTTGACTAGATACTACAGTGTTTTGTATTGCGGGAGCAGTACGTTTATTGCTGTCTTTGCTCGTGTTGAGGGATCTAGTTCAGAGTTGCTCCATAGATACTATAATGTTTTGTACTGGCCAGCATTCAGTACATTTATTGTTCAAGGTGGAGACGTCCACTCATGACTGCACTACTGCTGAGTCTATTGCAGAGGTTTATACTTCGTTGGTTGCACATTTATTCCTACATCTGAACCGTGTTTGAATGGAGCAGTAATTGAGTTCTTCACTGGATATTTATACCACGGCTGATATTACGACGTCGTTTGATGATTGAGCGTTATTACCATTTGCTTTCGAGGTCAGTTGCACAGACTCAGACTTTTGCTGGGATTATGAATTTGTTGAAGACCCAGATTGTCCGTCTGCTTTGTTGATAGCTGTGTGTGTTTTGGACTATTGGTTATTTGCTCAATTGAATACTCAAGTGATCTTACACATTGGTGTCCGATGGACAGTACATTCAAGATTTAAATATGGAGGTTTATTATTCGTCTACAAGTGGAATTTGTCTCAAGGTGGAGTTTATTGGATATGTTCCAAATTCACATCCACGATATAGGCCATGCTTGGGCCGGAGCGAAGCGGAGGCCCATCGCGCTGTGGTTTCTCTAAGAAAGTGCACAGTTTAGTCCCACCTTGGTAACGCAACCAAGTACGGGCGCGTGATCTGCCTATATATATGTAAGCCTATGTAGACGGTAGGGTAAGACAAGACAAGACAAGACAAGGCAAGATAGATAAGTCATGTATCATCCCTACTTGTAAACTCTCCTCAATAGTGATTGCCTTCCGTGGTTTTTTCCCGCAAGGGTTTTTCCACGTTAAATCGTGTCTCGTGTTCGATCTTGTTTTACGCATTATTTGCTAACAATATAGATGTTGAGGTAGATCATAGGTGTTTATATTAGGTAGTAGAGTTGATTAGTGAACTGGAATCATGTCCTAAGGACATGTTTTGCCTTGTATGTTCAGTGGAATCACAAGGAAAATATATGGGATAAATCCAAGTGCCAAAAAGGGGAAATCCCATGAATTTCAGATCAAGTCCTTTGTTCTTGTGCATCGTATTTTTAATTGATGAATTTCACTTCCCACCTAGCACCGCCGGCTTAAGCTTTGGATTGGGGAGCCTCGGAACTTTACAGGCCCCCATATATGTTACTGCCTAGTGCAGGATTATTGCAACATAGGCATGTCTGGTTGCTAAACTCACAAATTCCAAGACGCGGTTCATAACAAGGAGCTCCAACGGCGACGCCGTTGATGCGCTGTCTTGGTTGTCTAGTTTAGGGAATGTAAAACAGTTTATACAGTTGATATCTATTTGATTTATCATGTCATATACACAACTAAATAGACAGTTGTATAGTGGGATATCTATTTATTCGTCTGCAAACTATTTAATTCATCAATAGACATATAAATCATGGTGATCAGGAGTAAATTTTGTTAGACGTCTGGGATCACTAGGACTAGATCTGCGGGTAAAACATTGCGAACATGAATAAAGTTTGTGGATCTAGAAGAGCTTGAGCAGAGACATAGGGAGAGGGAGGCTCATACCATCGGCTTGGAGGAGGACGCCATGGTCATCGTTGTCGTGACGGCGGCGACGCGTGGACGTCGGTGTTGGTGGTGTGGGTGGTGGCAGCACCGTGGGTGCATCCCCTCGCTTCAGTGCCCCTCTTCATCGGTGGAGTTGATTCACTCAGGAGTCTGGCACGGGCAACTTTCGATGACCAGCCCACGGCCATGAAAAGACTGGTGCACCCCCGATCAGGACGCAAGCCATGGGCCCGACTTGGCAGTTGGGCCAAGCCGGTGGAGATCATCCTTACATTCTCCCCCATGATCTTACCTTGCTTATTTACTTCTTATAACCCATTTCATCACAGATAAATGTATAGGACATGCATCGTCATAACAGTTAATACCTTTAGATTAACAACCACAATACACATTTCTATTTTTGTCACACCCCAAATTTTTGGATTTGGGATGTGAATAGGTAGCACAATTATAACACCGATTTTCTCCAATTCTTAAAAAAAATCCAAGCTTTATATAACATCAGGGAATTTAGTAAAGGAAAATAATTATTTTCTAAATTAAAACAACATATGCTTTTGGTGTTTTGATGCATTCATACTGTTGCATATTTCTGTATTGTTTAGAATAGTTTTGCTTGTGGCTGAAATTCATTCAAATTTATCTGGCCTAAGCGTAGACCTCTACCGCCTCTCGTCCATGTTTTGGTCAAGAAATCAACTTGCACACGTCATGCTCTAGCTCGTGCGCCGCTGCCCAGGGAGTTCAACCAGTCCCTGCCGCCGCCCCTATCCTGCTAGCGCAACACGCCGCACAGCCGCCGGAGAAACCAAGCGCTGACGCGCCGTTCCACTGTGGCCCGACGTCGAAGGAGCAAGCGGCTACTGCCACGGAGTTCTCCTCGCTGGGCCACACTGCCCTACTGTGAAGCCTTCGATCCATCGATCTGCCGCCGGAGTTGCGCCATCAAGACGTTCGCCGTGACAACTCATCGTCTTGACGAGCGTGGTCTTTGCTTGTCGCCGTTTCCGTGTTCATCGTCGTTTCCTCTGGGTGAGCACACCTGCTACTGTGTTCAATGTGCTGAACTAGCTCCGCGTTGCTGCTCACCTGCGATCGTCGTTCCTTACAGTACGTCCGTGCCGTGCATCTCCTTCGTCTGTGGGGCGTGCTAATCTGTGCGTGCGTGTTGTGTGTATTCTGAGTTCCTGCTGGTTTGATGACCGCCGGCGAGGGTTGCCAGCACCAGGGAGAACTCTCACGTTGTCCCGAAGTTCGTTTGCCTTTTGAATCTATCGTGCAACAACAGAAGCACCACCGGTGACAGGAATCGAAAGCTGCTGTTGCTCATGCGTATCACCGCTTCCCTTCTCCGGTGAGCTGCTCTGCAAGATTATCTCTCCGGCCCCTATTCATTGGGATTAATTATCTTGTGCTAAGCCTACTGTCCCGCCTCGTTTGTTTCTGCATGCAAGCAAACAAACAGCTCCATGCATGCATACTATTGTTTATCACATATATCCTGCACTTATGCATGCATATAATAATCCCTTGAGTCAATCTTTGGTTACTCGTGTATAGCTATTTGTTTAATCCATCCGCACTCTTCCTTGCTTAACCCAATGCAAATAAAATTGTTTTGATCACTTCATTGAGTATTATCAAGGGTCCAACACCTAGAGTTTATATGTCGACCACTACAAATTACTATTATTTTTGTTATTTGGTTTTATGCCATTGCACTGGTATAGTATTTTCTTAAATTATTCCTATACCATTGTAACCAGCATGAAATTGAGTTATTAAAATAATATGCTAATTTGCAAGTTGCACGTACTGCCCACGACATATTTCACTGTACCTTTCTGTTTATTTATTAGTTCTCTTCCTGAGTTACTGCATCAGGCTCACATCACAATCTATCAATAGTTTCTACTTTGTGTTTTTACATTAAAATCCCTTATGATATTGATTAGCTCATATCTTACTCATTTAAATCCTTTTTTAGGGATTCTTACGCTCTTTCCATCATGTCAACGTGTGTAATAATTTAGAGTGTTCCGTTTGATTTGTTTGTCTGGTGTACTGTTTTTAATTTATTCTTTTTGCTTGCTTGTATGTTTGTTTTGGATGCTTCCCGTTGATTGCTGCAAGTAGAACGAACGCGGTTTGTGAGATTTCAAGAAGAACACTTTGAAGACTGAGCAACTATACTTTGGATAAAGGCAAGTGTATCTGATATGCTTCCTAATAACTTTTAATCACTATACTGCATGCTTGTGTCTTAATTTGATGGTTCCTAATAAAGATTATGCCTAGCCACCTTTTACCACATGAACCTGGGTTTTTATATACATGCCGGTAGCTATGCTAGTTGCTTTTATTGGGTTGTGGTTGGAATAATTAATTAATATTAAAGATGATGGACCTTGTTATACATCGATGTCTCTCTTAATACAAGATAACTTGATTAAATTGGAACATGGAGCGACCACCTAGGAAAACAGTGCAACCATGAGAACTAATGGGCTCTGGTCTTGGCTAATTACTTTGGGAATTTTTGTGTGGACATTAGTTTCATAGTAGCTGGATACGGAGGAAGGCTTCTATAACTCTTCTACTCTCGATAGGTTTTTGGATACAGAAGTGCTCTTCTATGGCTGACCTAGTCCGAGGGTAGAACGTGGTACGGGAGATTGCCTCTATGGCATGCGACTATGAACTAATACGCATGAGAGGACTCTTTGGAAAGGCCTCGTAGCGTCCCTATGCAGTCACACCTCGGTAGTGTGATGAGTGCCTGATCAGCACAGCGTGGTTGGGTTTAAAGTTCTTTTGAACTTTTACGCGACTTGTGGTGAAAGTGTACAACCTCTGCAGAGTCTAAAACTGATATATCAGCCGTGCTCACGGTCAAGAGCGGCCTGGACCCTCACATGATAATCAAACTTAAAGATGAAATAAATCATGGCTTCTACATTATGGTCCTATTAATTATGATGCTTCTATTAATTATGGGTTGGTATAAACTTACATTTGCTAGTAATTAGTTGCTTAATAAAATATGAGCAACTAAAAATGCTAATTGCAGTGAGTCAGCTAGCCTTTGGCCTTGTGTGTCTTTTACACTTGCTGAGTACGACATGTGCTCATCCTTGCTATTCCCAAATTATTTTTGTTCCATATCAATGGATGCTGCTCAGAAGGAAAAAGGTGTTGTGGAGTTTCATGAAGATGGCGCTGAAGTCTAGGCGTACGCAACCCCCAGTCGACTGCCTGTGAAGTTTGGAACCTTCGTTTCCAGGATACGTTGTAACTCTGATAGACTGGTAAGTCATTTATATAGTTTCTTTTACGTGATACTGTATCTTTTATTCACTTTCTGGTTTACTGTATGTGTGAAATTTGATCCCGGCACACATACGGTGTACACTCGGTTTGTTTTCTAAAACTGGGTGTGACAATTTTGAAACATATTCTCATCTAGGCCCTTATTATCCAGGTATCATAGGCTTTCCTTTAATCCCATGCTGGCTAAGTGTTCTCCAAACACATGGGGTGTTAAGCCTTTGTGAGTGGATCCGCTAATATTTGCTTTGTTCTTACATGCTCAACACTCATAGCATGATCCTGTATTTTCTCTTTCACAACATAAAACTTCATATCAATGTGTTTGGCAGCACCACTTGACTTATTGTTGTGAGTATAGAATACTGCTAGTTCATTGTCGCAGTACATCGTGAGTGGTCTTTCAATGTTGTCTACCACTTTCAATCCGGGTATAAATTTCGTTAACCATTTCACTTGCTCTGTGGCCTCATAATATGCTATAACCTCACTAGGCATCGTAGACGATGCAATGATCATTTGTTTGGAGCTTTTCCACAATATAGCTCCACTTTCGAGAGTGAATGCATAATCTGTTGTGGATTTTCTATCATCCACCTCTCGCATAATCTGCATATAAATACCCGGTATCTCTAGGGAATCAGATTTCCTATACGTTAGCATGAGGCCTTTTGTGCCTTGCACATAACACAAAGCTATCTTTGCTATTTTCCAGTGTACTACATCTGAATTATTCTGATATCTACCAAATATCCCGGTAACAATACTAAGTCAGGGCGTGTACATACTTGAGCATACTGTAAGGTTTTGACAGCTGAAGCATATGGAACCTCTTCTATTTAATCGATCACATACTGGTTCATGGGACATTAAGATTTCCCAAAACTATCGCCCTTGACTATATGAGCAGGTGTTGGCTTACTCGCATATATACTATATTTCTTTAGAATCTTTTCTAAGTATGCATTTTGCGATAACCCTGAAAACCCCCTTCATTCTATCTCGGTGAATCTCTACCCAAAAATGAATGAAGCTTCACCGATATCTTTCATGCCAAAATTTGAGGACAAAAACTCCTTTGTCTCTAGAAGCAGATTAACATCACTGTTCGCGAGCAGAATGCCATCCACATAAAAGATGAGGAAAGTATATTTCCCATTCTTAAACTTTGCATAGATGCAATTGTCCTCATTCTCTTTAGACCCAATTTTTACTTATCAAATTTCAAGCACCATTATCTATAGGCTTGCTTTAATCCATAAATGGATTTCTTCAGGCCACATCCCATGTTTTCTATTTCTTCTATGGCAAAAACATTGGGTTGTGCCATACAAACATTCTAATGCAAATCCCCGTTTAGGAATACCGTCTTTACATCCATGTGATGTAACTCTAAAATGTAACGCGCCATTAATGCCATTATGATCCTGAAGGAATCCTTACATGAGACTGGAGAAAATGTCTCATTGTAATCTATCCATTCTCTTTGTGTGAAAACTTTTTGCCACAAGTCGCGCTTTATACCTTTCTACATTCCCTTTGGAGTTGCATTTTGTTTTGTAGACCCATTTGCAGCCTACTGTTTTGGCTCCTTTAGGAATTTCTTGTGAGTAACAAACCTTGTTAGCATTCATGGATCTCATTTCATCTTCCATGACTTCAAGCCACTTTGATGACTGAGCGCTTCTCATGGCTTCTTCAAATGAGGTGGGATCACTCTCCATTTGAATTTCATCACTATCTTAAACTTCATAGTCATCAGAGGTGACTAATCTTCTTGTTCTTTGAGACCTTCTGGCGGGCCTCAACATTTTGCGCATCTTCTACTTGGGGTTGTTGCTGCTCTTCCAATTGTGGTACAACATTTTCTATAGGCTCCTGAAGGACATGTTCCTCATTCTCAGTTGTTGTCACCATAGGAGAACTACCAACAAGTGGTGGCACCATAGTGTCTTCCACTATCGGTCTAGCGGCGAGAAAGTATCGAGAAAATGGTTCCTGAATCACCAGAGTATGTACACATACCCGCTTCTCCTCATGGATAATTTCTTGGGGTACCATATTGTCGGTGTTTAACGACCGAGTACCCGCCTAGGGTACCTCAGAGTAAAGAAGTCGTGGGTCTCGCCGAGTTCTCAGGAACGATGGTGCACACACGAGACAACGATTTAGACAGGTTTGAGCTGTAATTTGCGTAATACCCTACGTCTTGTATGTTGTATTGTCTTGTGTATGAGTTGAGTTGTTTTGATGGGGTCCCTACTCTGCCTTATATATACGGGGAGTAGAGTTACAAGTTGGTTACATAATCCTAGTCGTATACAATAGGGAGTACTACAATATGGTAATTGCGGAGTCTCCTAATAGTACACGACTAGTTCTCTGAGTCTACTACGCCGTCTTGCACCATAGCCCATTGCTTTAGGAGTACTCGGGTCGGATTCCTCTTGGTAGAGTAAATCAATCCCGTGTGTGAGTGGCCCTAGGGATCCTGGTCCCACACATATTCCCCCTCATCATCTCGTCCTCTAAAAAGGCAGCGTGTCTTTTTTCGGCAAACTTCGTATGTCTGTTAGGACAATAGAAGCAATAACCTTATTGTCTTGGGATCTAGTTTCCCAATGTTTGGGTTAAACACTTTAGCCTCAGTGGGATAGCCCCACACTCGCAAATAGTGGAGTGAGGGTTCTCTTCCTGTCCACATCTCGTACGGTGTTTTAGACACCGACTTACTTAGTAATTGATGAAGAATGTGAATGGCAGTTTTTAACACCTTCATCCATAGACTTCTCGGCAAAGTAGAGTAACTTAACATGCTTCTCACCATATCCATCAGGGTACAGTTACATTTCTCATCTACTCCGTTCTGTTGAGGCTCCCCCGGTTTAGAATACTTGGGAGCATGCCATTTTCCTATAAGAACCCTGCAAAAGGTCCAGGAACTTGGCCATATGGGGTATGCCAACCGTAGTACTCCCCCACGGTCAGATCTTACTATTTTAATCTTAAGATTGTGCTGATTTTCTACTTCAGCCTTTAATATCTTAAATTTATCCTATACTTCTGATATTTCTTTATTTTCTTAACATACTTTTCTTCAATTCTACATTAATTCTACATTACTGTTGGGTAGAAATAGAAGTAATGCATAGAAAACTCATAATGAAACTAAAAATTCTAAAAGCAGAAGAATTGATTTCTTAACTAGTAACTCGATTCTCCCCCTCGAAATATGGCCTAAACGATAGTGCCATAATTTCAATAATACGTCATCAATTCTCTCCCGCTTCTTTTTTTCTTTCATTCATAGACGAGGAAAACTCCTCATTGCATACAACATTCACATTCTCATGTAGGACAACATATAAAACTTGTCTTGTCAAAAGGCAAGAGAATCACATTTATCATTAAGCTGAGAACATTGTTCTTTGCCAAAATGGCAATCATATCCATCATCTCTCAAGCATGATATCAAAATTAAATTTCTACTCAAAGAGGGTACATATAGAACATCATGCAACAACAGTTCTCCAATTGTTTGAATTTCTGCTTTGATGCCGTTGGCGACTCTAATTGTTCTTTCTCCTCTTTGTAAAGTTTTCCTCGTATGGAATCCCTCTCTTCATTAAGTGCTTCAAGGAAGCCACGGCAATCCCTTTCTGAAGGTCATACTTTGTTCTCAGAAGTGCATGGTCACGCACTAGGGCGTTAAATGCCTCATCTGTCTCATTCGCTCCCCTTACATGTTTTTCTAGCGCGACAGAACATGGATCAGTCAGCACCAGATCTGTGTCTGAAATCGCAAGTGCAATATCAACTTTCTCCTACCACGGGTCATAATTGCCTCCATCAAGGGTGGGATGGACTGAATAGAACTCAATGGGTTGCTTCCTGAAGTTAAAACTCAGAAATATGAGGGACATTTTAAACCATATTTGCATGCCTTAATTTAACGTTGGTCAAAATTAAAACATTCAATATGCTTCTAAACTAATTCTACATCACCGTTGGGCATATAATACTCATAAATAAACAATATCCTAATATTGCTATTATCAACGTTGGTCAGAAAATAACAATATCATAATTAACTTGCAAAAACATACACATGCATATACACATACGACTACTCTTCCAACTAAATTCTCCCGTTGGTTCAAATTTAATTAGAAGATAAAACTTCGTCTTAGCAGCAGAAACATAAATAAAACATTTATTCAGAAGAAATCTATTGTATCTACTATCTAAAAGATTTATTCCGTTGGTTCAAAAATCAATAGAGATGAAAAACTAATCAAAATACATCATAATATTCTTCTCAAAATTAAATGAAAAAACTTAAAATCTATTGTGCGGCCACCCAGCCACGAAACTTGGGCCCAAAGCCCCTTAAAATCTATTGTTTTATAATACTTGAAGAGGTACCCACTGCTACCTTAAAGTACCTGCTATAAATCAATAGTTGGTCCCACTATTTTTTTATATCTGGTCCTACAAATATGGCACCTCCATTCAGTTACCTCTGGGTAATCCCTTTGTTTCCACCATCGGATTTCTCAAAACGGATGGCTCTAATTAATCCCAAGCATTTTAAAACTCCTCTAAACATGGTAGTGCATGAAGCTACTAAATTATACATAGAAGGTGTCGTTGAGGTGTTATAAGGTTGAACAGTTCTAAGCCCATATTCTGAAAATACAATCAATATCCAAATGAAATAATAACATGGATAAAATAAATGGAACATCAAATGCTTCTCTCATGCATTAATCTAACCTAACCATTGCATTATAACAGATATCATTAATATCTAAGTAATGTACACTAATAGGACATGTATAGTTGCTCGTACTTATTTTAACCTATGCTTATTGAGAATAATAATTTTATAGATATCTGCTGGTGGTACCACATGAGTACACGACTCTGCCCTGTCTCTCAGGTGGCTCTTGTCTTCCAAAAGATAGGCAGGAGTGAATGCGGGCTGCTCCTATAATAAGAAAAAGCAATTACCGAGTGATTCTGATTTATTTATAGGAAAAACGATCTGTTTGCTTGGATCAACAAAATAATATGCTACGGGAAAGGGAAAACAATTCATATGTCTACAATGACAAGAGGAAACTAAACCAAAACATTGTGATCTTTGGAGAGTGCAGCAGACTTATTAGGTACATGCCAAGCACTGGCGTTCCGCTACAATGACAAGAGGATTGTGGCGAAGCTAGAGCGAAATGGAGGGGTTGCGAAGTATTACTACAAGCACGCAACATTGCCAATGAAACCATATTTATTTTTAAAATTAGTTACTAAATATAACCACTATTCAATAGCCATTCACAAAGAAAAAATGAAAAAAAGGATAAAGTATTTACCAAAACGATCCACTAATGATATTTGTTGCAGAGTGATGACATAGTGTAGTCATATATCAAAGAAATGTTACCAAAAATATATAATTTAATTATTCAATGGCGTGTAAAATTGAACAAATGACTCTATTTTCATTTTTCAAAGAAAAGGAATGAGCCAAGAAGATGGTGCTCCAATTTACCATTTGTCTAGTTTAAGAATTTAAAAAATAGGAACACATGAATAAAAAATTGTAATGCTATGTGATGGAAACCTAATTTTTATCATTTTTCTATGATTTATACTTTGACTTCAATTCCCTAAAACCCAAAATTGAAACAACCAATAATAATTTAGAGGATTTATTTGAACCAAAATTATATTAATAGTGATAAGACTATCAAAGGAAAAAACATCTTTTTCTTAACACTAGATTGGACAAAAACAAGGTTGCGCGGTTGCAGCTGTAAGGTCGTGCTGTGGAGGCCGACGAGAGCAGTGGTCTAAGCTGTGGCCAGCTGTCCACCGAGCTTCCTCCATCCATCGACAGGCTTCCATTACCGGGCATGCAACGAGAGGAAGGTGTGGATGGGACCGGGCAGGGGCATGATGCCATAGAGACGAGAGAGAGATATTGATTTATTTCTCTAGTGTTGTTTTACGCATTTATGTTCAACCATAGAGCTAAATAACGATTTATTATTGGACTAAGAAGATCATACACATCAAAAAGCCACAAATATCATTATTAAGGACTTTTAGTTTTCTTTGTTTTAGTTTTGTGCTAGCTTCTCAGCAGTGGAGGTGCATTACGTTAAGCTAGGGGGTGCATACACGTGTGTGACATGATAGCTACAACTAAAAAAGATTTTTGAGGGGGGGGGGGGGGGGGGGGGGGGGGGGGGGGGTGCACGTGCACCCACAGTGCTTCCCAGTTGGATCAACCGAAAGATAAGGTGGATCCTCCACTTGTTGCCACAGGTGAGCCGCGGACGCTAGCGCAGGTGCAATATGATCACTATGCCTATAGCTGCGGCGGACGCTTGCGCAGGTGAAATATGAGCGCTATGCCTGTAGTTAATGGTAAAATTGTACAAACATCCTTAAGTCACAAATGCCCATTCAGTGTAGGCAAACGTAACTGATTCAACACGTTTTAAAAATTAAAAGCTGCCAATATGCTCTTTGCTAAATTTGATATTTTGAGAGTATAATTTCAGGTGATCCATAAAAATGCTAACAAGATATTAATATTTTTTTTTGCCAAAGACAAGACTCTGATATTCATACGCATGCACACTCACCTCTATGAATAAATGTTCGCAAACCGTATCCCTATGAGCACATTGGAGAGACTGGATCATCATATCTAATCTTAAGATTTACGAAGTTACCACAGTCACCTCACTGAAGACGGGGACATCACCTACCACATAAAGAATAACAATGGTTTTTTGTGTGTGCCTGTGAGTGTCAGTGTGTGTACTGGTGCATGCGAGTGTTTGTGTTTGTATTGATCCTTCTAAAAAACAATTATTTCCTATCCATGGATTTGACCGTCTTCATTTATCTCTCTCAAAGTAAAATGTTTCTACATAAGCATTACAATCCCATAACGCTTTACAAACTATGTTTTTTCTTACCATGAAGAAAAGCTCAAAGCGCTCAGCTTGGCCCCTTAGAGCATAAATTGAGCAAAGTTTTGACTAATTTAGTTAACTACTAGTAGAGTCGTAGGTGTGACTACATGTCAATTGCGGCCCACGAGCTCCTCCTCCTCGCTCCATGCCACCTCTTTCTTCTCACCCCCGTCGTCTCCTCCTCCCATGTCTCTGGCCGTCACCTTGCCGGATCCACCACTCAGTGCTCTCCGGCCCATACTAACGGCTGGCTTTTCGCGCTCGCGTCCTCATTCTGACCCACCAGTTGTCCTCCGACCACCGGCATCGTCGAACCGCCTTCACCGCTAGACCTTCCTTGATCTGCTCCACCCCCTGCCTCCTGAACCCCGGCTCCCACAGGAGAGGAAGAACAACGAAGAACAAGGGCATGACGTGGGCCCACCTAGCACGGTGCGCACTTATGCAATGTGCTCACTGCCACCCGTTCACGCGACCGCTAATACTCCCGGAGGTCGACACTATATTACACAAAAGGTCATCTTAGACCATACTCTGAGACAAAGAAAGTTCAAAAAATAGCTAACCTGGCATTAGAAAATATCAAAAGTCTTCCACTGCCATTGATTGGGATGCAGGAGTCGAACTCAACGTCGCAAGGTCAAGAAGAAGCTAGGAAGAAAAAAAATCTTCGTTAGTGTGTTTGTTGTATCATGCGTTCCTTTCTATCTCGATTTTGCCTTCCGGTGACATGTACCATTTTGTATTAAATTTTGCTTCTTTCAAAAGCATTCAACGATGCGGTCTGCTAGACACACCGTCCATGTGGCAAAAGCTAGCATGCGCAAAGTCTTTATTGCCGAAACTGGATACCTCATTGGAAAATACATCGTACGTACTACATGACTAGCCGGAAATGGTAGCCTGTATTAGGAGCCACTCGACCCTGTCATGTGATTTGAGCGGTACAGGATCATTTCTTGGAGGGACTTGTTTTCATGCATATTTCAATTTACAACTTTTGTTATTGCATTGTTCAAAGTATGGGTTATTGCATTGTTGTTTCTATTACTCCCGCCATTTAATTTGTAATGTTTGTGAAGCATTTTCTCCCAATGCCGGCAAAGATTAAACCCTAAACCCTAAGCATGTAAAGTACTTAAAGAATATATTAACCCAATACATTTTCAATGTCTATGTATATATGCATAATGCTTGCTTCACATGTGTAAACATAAGCATATGAAATAACCTGTCAAAGGTTATGAAGCTTACAGTTTTATTAATGTGACCGCATCTTTATTAAAATGAATGGATGAAATTGAGAACGTGGGATCAAATTATTAGTTAATGTACTGAGCTCCATTATGCGACATTGCCAAAACGCTGTATATGGATCCAATTAACTAAATTATATCGAAGGTTATGGCCCTTCACAAGCATCTTCCTAGTTGCTGTAAACTAGAATGGAGATGGAGCATGCATATGTATAGTGCTTATCGGTATGTATCAATAATTGGTTTCAACGGTACCTATTTTGGGCAACAACACCGCGCAGTGGGCTGCGTCAGCTCACCCCTCAGGGCAGGCCCAACGCGCGCCGGTAAAGGTGTTAGCCTCGGTAGAAAAGCGAAGGCACGTAGCCTCAGTTTAGTTGGAACCACCAAAACCACGACGTAGGCTGTTCCTTTATCCTGTGTCTGGTCCCATCATTTCCTGCGTCAGATGAATACTTTTTTACTGTCAGACGGAGCCACCCTTCTCCCCAACGCACACTTCGGTACTACCTTAAGCTTTTGTCAGGTGAGGACACTGTTACCTTCGTAGGTGTCTCCGACGCCCTGCGAGACCAGTGCTTGGTATTACATGGAGACCGGATGTCGACGTAGACACTGAGGCTACACTACAGCGTGGAGCGTTGGGCCTGCCATCCGACGGCTCACCCGACTGTGCACTTACACAGGGGATAACACAACATGTACACCAGGTATCTCCGTCACAAATTATAAAGCGGGTCAGTACGTCGCAGTTGTGTGGTCGCTGGCTTACTCTAGCTTAGAGACATCTATGTCCATACACCTGCATGCGATATATTATGTTTGTTAAATACAGCACACGATACTTCACAGCTTTTGTTAATTAATTGGGTCTTCGGTCTCTGTTACTAGAGGTATATGTGGATTTTTCATCTACCAGTGGTGCAGAACAGTCAGACGGAACAGAGACGTACAGTTCATCGCCAACAATGAGCTGATCTTCTTTTCGCATTCTTTCCCTGGCCGAAACGGAGGAATGAACTTGCAAATCTTGTTGTATGCCGACGCCCCCACCACGGCAGCTCCCGCTAGCTGATGAGCCATCGGCCATGCATGTCCTGACTAGCCAACTCGAAGAATCACATCCTTGGCACCTGACAGGTTCAGGCGCTGGACTGGAATAATGGGGCCCCCTTGAACGCATAATGTTGCACGAAGCTCTGTTTGCACGAGCAGAGCAGCTCACCAATACGCATCTTCAAACACACGTTTGAATCATGAAAATTTGTCTTGAAAACTCAAGTTTCAGTTTTCTACATGTCAAAGCTCAGCTTTTTTTTTTACCACATACATCTTGCGAGCCCACTACGATCACCTTCCGGGCAGAAGCTCTGCTTACCGATGTCTATTTCAGAATTAAACCTGAGCTCGATGAGCAAATAGCTAATTGACATCAAGAGTCGTACGTAGCTTCGAGCTACTACCAAAACAACTATACAGATTGCACTAATCTGTGCCGAAATAACTGAGATAATTCCGCCAAATAGAACTTGCATGGTGATAACAAACCTCAGTTCCAGCTGGGAATTTCACATCTAGAACACGCTACATGACAAGCGAAAAAGGGATGCTATTGGATTAGCCTTGTCTGTGCTCTCACAGATTTTCTGACCAGTGCCCTTGTTTTCAGTCATTCTCCAATCTTGCGATATATTTGTCGTAGAACTTCCCAGCCTTCTCCAGCTCACCAAGCTCCGTGTAGCAGTCCGCTATTGCTCGGTATGCTTCAGTGACACCCGCATCCTCTCCAGTCATCTTAGATATGTTTAGCACCATAGAGTGATACTTTATGGCTTCGTTGTACTTGCCTTGTCTCTGCAATGATGCTCCTGGAGAATGCAAAGCAACTCTGTTTCTTGGATTTCCCAAACACATCAGACTGTTTCCAATTTACATTTTTAACGTTAGGTGTCAGAAAAAGAAGCCTGTCTTAATGGTGACACCCTAACATTGCTCTACTGTGTTTATATGATCAATTTTGAACCTAGCATTGAACATGCTGTTGACACCAAAAATTAGCACCAGGAAGAGGCTGACATGTGAGCCGGATTTGGTGGAAGGATGCCATTCGGCTAAAGGGCTTTCTCTGAAGCATTCGGCAGAGATGCTCTGCGGTCGGGAACGCGTCGCCATTCGGTTAAGGGGTTTTCTCTGAAGCGTTCGGCAGAGATACTCTGCGGTCGGGAATGCGTCATCATTCGGCAGAGGCATTGTTCCGCAGGCGAAGAGTGGTAGCGTTCGGGAAGACATGATGACGTGGATCAATATAAGGAAAAAGGCCGGTTCGAACAAGGAACGCAATATGGGCACGAAGATTCGTCATTTATTTTTAGAAACAAGTATTATAGTCGTGTCCGACTAGGAGTTATATCAAAACCTGGGTATAAATATAAACCCATGGCAATTGTAAAGGATCCCAATCCAATCAATCATACAACAAACCGGCCCCGTGCCAACATCGAGTCCTTTAGTCGAGTCGTCGAGTTCTTCGAGAGGAGTCATCGATCCGTCGACCTCCGTAAGTACCGGCAACCTTGTATCATGCTTAGTATCATGCGGTGGATTTAAGCCTTGATGCAAGTAGTCTTGTTACCATGCTTAGTATCATCCGGTGGATTTAAGTTGTGGTCTCAAGAAGGTTCCTCTGTTAGGTCATGAGCCATGCGGTGGGCTAAGATCTAGTATGGACCAAGTTATCGGCTCTGTTAGATTTCGGCAAGATCTAACAGATTCATTAAGTTACCCCGTGTTGCTTCGTTTTTACTCTGTGGTTAATTCATGCAACACTCCTTTGCCCAATCTAGGTCGGTTAGAATCGGCTCTGCTTCACGATGCGATGACTCATCCCCTCATAGCCGAATCCGAAACCGACCTAGGTTGCCACGCGTCGCGGGTTCGAACTTGTTGGTATCGTGTAGATCTTGACAGAACCGGGTATCATGCGGTAGATGCAGGTTTTTGGGTCGTCTTAGAGCTAATCATCCGGTGGATTAGAATTCGATTCGATCTGATAGATTTATCTTTATCGATTAAGTTTGTTCCTTCGCCGCGGACCCCGATTCGGCTAAGCAGCCGCATTCGGCAGTGCTCTCACGAGTGAACGTGTTCGTGGGTTTGCAAGTGGACAATGAATGCTTTTAGCCTTTCACGATTAGATTGTATCATGCGGTGGATTGATTTAATCTGATTGGTGGTGTGGCCTCAAACGAGTTGTATCATGCGGTGGATTAACTTGTTTGTTGCCATGCTTGACGGGTGCTGCTTTCGGCCTATGCATTCTTGTTTACTGCGGATTTATGGTCATGCTTTCGCCCTTTTATTTATCAATTATGCTTTGTTTCTCGTTAATCGGCTATGAGTATGCGTTACAATGTTCATGCGGTTGAAAGCCGATTTTTCGTCATGCTTACGTCACGCATTCGGCAGTGCGCTCCCTGCGTGCCTTGCCGATTGCCGAATGAGGCTTTAACTGCCGACAGATAGCTTACATGTTTCTACTGATCTTACGTCATGCTGATGTTGTGCGTTCGGCAGTGTGATTCTTACATGCTTCTACCGACTGCCGAATGATATTCTGAGTAACGACAGATAGCTTGTCCGTAGCTATATGTCTCTCGAGATTGGCTTCAATGCCGCAAATATGGAACTGGCTGGTCTCACCCGGCACGTTCCAGGTGTTATTTAAACATCCTTCTTTCCCTTTGTCAGTTTTCAGGAAAATTGACTGGCACGCTTCCGGATTCAAAAGCCCGGGCCACGTGTGAAGCCAGCTAATTCGGCTTGCTGTGTGCTTGGCGTGAGGTGCGGATTTTACGTCAACACACTTTTTGGCACGCCCGGTGGGACTCTTCAAGTTTACAAGATGCCTGAGTTGAACGACATCATGGACGTTACTTTGGAAGAATTGTCTGAAGAACATCAACAGATGGTAAAGGCTGCTGCTGACCAATTCATTAACAAATGTTTACTATCTTTCGCCAAGAACAGGAGTGGTGCACCGTTTCTCAAGTCCGATTTGCCAAGAGTTCTCCTTCCTGGGCAGTCTGATTTTACTAAAGAAGAAGAGAGGGAGAGATTCTCGGGCTTGTTATACAAAGCTTTGGGGGAAGCAATGACCAATCACAATGCTGCGTTCTTGAACAGTTTTCGACATATAATGGTAAGCGTTTTTGGTCAGCATGTGGATAAACCCTTCGAGCAGATACATGGGCAATTGGGTGGCCCGACATACTTCAATGTTCAAGCACCAGTTCAGAAACCACATGGTAAAGAAAATGCTGATGGAACTGGAGGTTCTGGTACTAAAGATACAAATGGACAACTGTAACGCCCGTGTTTTCTGAACCCCCGAGTAAATCACCTAATGAAATCACCCGGTGTAAAACTTTTCAAAATCGTTTTACCGCCCGAGCTCCCCTCCCGCCGAATCCTTTTCGCCTGTCGTTTTCTTTCTCCCCTCCCCCTCCCTATCCGCATCGCATCACTGCCATCCTTTCCGTCCCGTCCCGCGTCGTCCGCCCTTGGGTCGACCGCCGGGCCACCCACCCTTGGCCGACCGCCGTCGACCGCCCGCCGCGAATCCCGCCGACCCCTCCCCTTTTTCCCTCTCTCCCTCTCCCTTTTTCCTTCTTTTCTTTTCTCTTTTCTCCTTTTTCCCTTTCCCCCTCTCTTTCCCTCCCTCCTCTGTTTCCTCTGCTCTTCCTCCCCGACACCGCCGTGGCCGCCCTGCTATGCCCCACTTCCCGCTCCGATCACCGCCGGCCACCCTCTCTCTCTGCTCAGCGCGTCGTCGCCATCGCACGCCACGCCACCGCGCGCGTGCACGCCGCGGCCACGCCATCGCCGCCACTGCCGCTGCTGCGCCGACCACTGGCCCCGCCGTGCCGCCCACCACTGCGGCCCCGCACTCGCCGTCCTCGTGCCCACAGCCGAGCCGGCACATTGCCGTGCCGCCCACCGCCTGGCCGCCTGCTCGCACGCCACCGCGCAAGCGCACGCCCCGACCACCGCTGCCCCGCCGTGCCGACCGCGCGCACGCGCCGACCGCCGCTAGAAGCTCACCGCGCGCGTGCACGCTACCGAGGGCCCCGCCGCTGTCCTATCGCCGCACGCACGCCGCCTCCCGACGAGCACAGCGCCGCCGTACTAACAGTCGCCGGCCGCCTTTAATTTTCGTCCGCCGGCCGCCACAACCGCCCGCCGAACCCCTCCATCGTCGGCCCACCTCCTCGCCGCTCGTCCCCGCCTATAAATAGGCCCGTCGGCTTCCTCTTCACCACCACCCGCTCGCTCACCTCCCAGCTCGCCACCACGACCGACGCAGCACCATTGCCGCCGTGCTCCGCCACCGCCACCGCCCCGGGCTCACGTGGGCAGCCCACCACAGGCCATTCCAAGCCAAGCCGACCGCACCTTGAGCTTCCCCTCCACTCCCTGCAGCTCACCCACCCCTCAATCACCCTCCTCCGCCACCGCAGCGCCGCCGCCCACGCTCGCCATTGCCGCCGCCGCCACTGCTCTCGTGGGCCGCCCTCCACCCTTCACCTCCGGCCGTGGTAAGCCCACAGGTGGACTCGCCATACCTCGCTCGTCCTTTTCCCCCTGCTCCCGATCACCGCCGCCGCCTCAAACGCCGGCGATTGGGCCGAACAGTATCGCCGCCGCCGTTTCCCCCCCCCCCCTGGCACTGTTCCGCGGTGAAGAAAGAGCACTTTACCCATAACCCCCTGGCATTCTTCATATTCGAACCCGCAGTCCAAACTTAAAACTCTCCCTCTCTCTGACACGTTTACACAAAGCCCCCTGAACTTTTAACAAATTAACCCGCAGTCCACAGCACTATTCCCCCTCTCTCTGTTATATTCACCAGAGGCCCCTGAGCTTTCCCATATTTACAAACAGGTCCTTTTCCTTTTTAAACAGCCCCTAAAACTCCCCTGAACCCGTCATTCCATGCGCCAAATTAATCCCGTTCGACCCCAAACTCCACCACAATATCCACCAATATATTTCCGCCAAATCCGACCAGTCCATACTCAAAATAATCATGCTATCATCAGTCGTTCTCTTTTTCCGTTCCTTCTTTCCGAGCTCAGTAAAAACTTTTTCTTTTATTTATTGGGTGTTTGTTTGTGTGTGCCGTAGACTCCGCTGTGAACGAGGAAGGACTCGAAGAGGAGCAGTGCTTCGAGCAGGAGTTTGGAGACCAAGACCCCGGGCAGGAATCCCCCGAGGGTTGGGAGAACGGCAAGTGCAATCCCATCCTTTGATGCATGCTTCTGTCCTAGTTTTTATAAACACAACCTATGGCCTGTTTTACAAAACTTGCATGTTTTACTGCCAAACCCGGTTGGATAGCCATACCTTGATTGTTATGCCTGATTCCTTGACAACCTAGATTAACGTTTGAATATGACATGGCTCTGTTTGAATGTTAGTCACTGCTAGAAATGCTTAGGACTATTTTACTATTATACTCTCTATAAAAATCATTTGGTATTTACAAAAGCAACCGTGTGCGTGCTTTAAAATGAAAGAAATGAATTTTGGTGAATAAAATGAATATCCGTGTGGGATGAGACAGACGGTACTTCTTGTGTGAAATACCGAGGTGAGCTCGTACCTCTGTGGTTGAGCATGATGGGAGATGTCTATCCTGGCACAGTTTTGGGATGATGTTGATATGACATCTTGCCTAACCCTTTTTATCGTACCACCACTCGACCGTTGTATGTGGCAACGGCCTAGCATAAATCCCACTAGTTAAGCTGTTGGTTATGTGGTGTGCTGGTGAGCAACAGTGGGCTATGGAGCCGGGGATACGATCTATGTGAGTTATGCCCCTGGGTAGAACCTCGTTGGTAGGTTGCTGACCCCCTAGTCGCGTCTGTGATAACTTGTCAGTTTAGCTATGGTGGGTAATGGCTTTGATAGGAGCTGCACTGACACTAAGGTGGTCATGTTGTGGTAGCCTTCTTGTGGTTGTGTACACCTCTGCAGAGTTAAAACCTATCCGGATAGCCGTGTCCACGGCATTGGGCGAGTTATGGCTTGGTCACTTCACTAGTCCCCTGTTTTGGTGGAAATGTTGGTATTAAGTAAAGATTTTGATTTTAGGCTACGACAGACGGGGAGTCTGGTAGCAGCAGTTGGTGTTGAGAAAGGACAATCAGTTATACAAAGTTACTACTAAAACCGTTGAGAAAACCCTTTATAAAACAAACCCTTGCATGTGTAAAACTAGCTTTGCTGCAAAATAAACCATAAACCTGTCCTTGATTAAGTACTTGCATACTCTGTTATATACCTTCCGTGGATGTGTTTGTGCTTGCTGAGTACGTAAGTGCTCACCCTTGCTTAATTTGTTACAGAAGTGGATCCAGACTTTGTTCCTGAGGACGTCGAGTAGGAGGGTTCGTTCTGCACCCAACCTTTGCCTGTGTGTTAGGGTCACCCGCTGGAAGCCGCATGCGTTGCCACTCTGATGAAGACCTCTATGTGTTCAACCTTTTTATCTGGAGCTTAGCTCTAGTTCTGTTTGTCGTGGCCCTGCAATGCCACCGTCATCCGTAATGTTGTTTCTTTACTGAACTATCTGTTGTAATAATGTGAACCAGCATCCTGGGACTGGTATTTGTATCACATTAAGTTCTCTCTTTCGAGGGGACGCTTCAGGTGGTATCAGAGCCGATAGGTTGGCCGTAGGACGTACCCCTAGGATCTTGACCCTACCAAGTCTTCTCTCACCAGTTTGTTCTTGCCTAATCCTTTTCCCCACACAAGTGCTCACCGACGGCTTTTTGACTTGTTCCAGATGGCCCAGTCGGCTGACGAGGGTTGGGGCGAAGGAGTCTGCCCTGCAGAACCTGGCCTCCCCAAGTTGCTGCTGCTCAGCCTGGAGCACGTTGGAGTCACAGAGATCCCCGAGTACTTTTACCGGGAGTGCACCACCAATGGTACCCGTCGGTGCCGGATGTTTATTTTTTGTGGGGAGGAGCTCGCTGTACAAGGAAGTGGCACCTTGGTTTGTCCACGCCACCGGCTACGACCGTCCTAATGCCTACCGCAAAGCCGCAAGAAGAGCCTTGATGTGCCTCCGCGAGCTCTACAGGCAGTACCTCGTGGGAACAGCACTAGGATTTACCCCACCCCTGGAAAGTGGAGGACGCGAATGGATTACCCAGATGAGGAGCCTTGGAAGAGATGAAGATATGGAGGACACTGTATCCCACTTGTCCATTTACCTCACTGGCTTGGACAGGCTATACCGAGAGACATCGGGACAGCTGAGGCACCAGATCCGCAGAGCCGAGAAGGCAGAGAAGGAGCTAGAAGAGGTAAAGAGAGAGCTAGGAGAAATGAAGGAAGAACTGGAGGTACAGAAGGCGACGGCCACACAGGCTGTCAGTTCCCTAGCCACTCACCAGGTTAGATGCCAGGCCTACTATGAGTATATGGATAACCTGGAAGCGTACAGGAGAGAAAGAGGGTTGTTGGAAGATGAACCAGAAATGACCCATGTGGACGCAGGCACTCAGACCGAGGAAGAAGTGCCCGAGTACCAGCTCCCTCTGAAGAAGCGCCGAGTCTGTCTGGAGTAGTTTAGCACTTAGTCTAGCCCCTCCCAGAGTAGAGTCTGTTGTACCCAGTAGCACTACCAGCTTAGCCCCGATGTATCCATGATCTTTGTACCCACCTTGTCATACAATAAAGATCACCTTTTATCCTGCATCTGTTCAGTTTTTGTTTTCCCCTGGTTTCAGATGGCGGAACAAGGATGGACCCAGGGAGTTTGCCCAGTCACACCGGGCTTCGCTAGCTTGTTGATCCCCGCGCTGGAACGCCTCGGTGTGCCCGAACGCCCGAGGTACTACAGCAGGGAGTATGAACACCATGGGACCCAACGCTGCAGAGTGGTCATAGTTGTCGCCAAGAGTGACCTCCACCCTGTCGAGGCATGGCGTACGACCGCCACAGGATTCAGGCACCAGGACACCTACCCCTTGGCTCTCAGGAAAGCCCTCCGCTTCATGTGCGGAATCTTTGAAAGGCACCTGGTCCCCACCCCAATGAGATACTTTCCGCCGATTGTCAGAAGTGCAGTCTGGCGAGCCCGCATAAGGAACTTGGAACAGCGCCGTCAGGAGGAGCCCCTGTTGCACCAAGTGGTCACCTATCTCAATTCCTTGGACCAACTCTTTGACGAGCAGGCCGAGCGCCTGAGAGAACAGACCGCCCGGGCCGAACAAGCAGAATTCTCGGTCCGCATGCACCAGATCCAGGTGGCCCAAGCGGAAGCAAGAGCCGCTACTGCCATCAGCAATGAGACAGTCGCCCAAGAAAGCCTTCGGCAGGCTCGGGACCTGCGTATCCAGGATTGGACCAGAAGTGGAACACCTGTCCCGGCAATTGGAGAACCCCATGTCCTACTTGGGACACCGATCATGGCATGGGGAGAGATTGTGGGGAACCATCCCATACTGCCAGGGACTCCGGCAGGATCACCGCCCACTGAAGATGGACCGTCTGAGCCGCCTCGAGAGAATGGAACTTTGACCGAGGCTGAGCAGGCTCGACTTGCACCGCCAGAAGAAAGCTCGCCCCGCGAGTAAGCCCAGAGTCAAGCGCTCGAATGGGAACGAAGCCAGCTTGGTCCGGAGAACTCTTGTACCCCTAGCAGTAGTTTCCCTACCTTGTCCTGTATCCCCGCCCGGAAGTGCGAGCCTTGTTGTACCCCCCCCCCCAAGTGTTGTAACCTT
This sequence comes from Echinochloa phyllopogon, assembly GCA_033239725.1. NCBI lineage: Eukaryota > Viridiplantae > Streptophyta > Magnoliopsida > Poales > Poaceae > Echinochloa > Echinochloa phyllopogon. The sequence goes on along the minus strand of BTCW01000014.1, from coordinate 27,649,690 downwards.
CAGCTGTTGGAATGGAACCTTGTGTGTTTGTTTGTTAGCCGTGTGCTGTTCTGCCTTGTTTTAAAAATGCGAACTAATCAACTTAAACATCAATTTAACCCAATCTCACGAAGGCCTTGCTCGACCTGCAGATGGTGAACACTCGTGCTAGCGCCTCTCAGAGACGCGCCCCTCCCGCTGGGGGAGACCAACCGGAAGGAAGAAGAGAGAATCCTGAGAACCAGGAAGTGGATCAGCAGGATCCTATGGGAGAGAACCAACCTGAAAGGCAAGCCCCTGTAAGAGGCGGACCAGAAGCAGGCCATCCCGGAAGTCAGAATGAGGGATCTTTTGTTATGCCCCCACTCCCACCAGAATTCAACCTGGCACAAGCTTTGTACCACCACACCTTGTTCATGCAGAATGTGTGGAATGCCAGCCGCCGTCAGGAGACAGCCCGTAGACCCAATGCGGGTGACAAGTTGACCAATTTTCTGAGAACCAGGCCACCCACCTTTGGAGGGTCCAGCAACCCCTTGGAAGCAGACGACTGGCTGAGAACTATCAAGAGGAAACTGGAACCGTTTGGATGCGGAGACCGTGACAAAGTTCTCCTGACTACCCATCAACTCACTGGAACTGCTTTAGCTTGGTGGGATGCTTATTGTGCAGCTTCCCCAGACGAGTCTGCGATCACCTGGAAGGAGTTCGAAGAAGAGTTCCGCCGCTACCACATCCCTGACGCCACCATGAGGCGCAAGGCAGATGAGTTCCGTGCACTGAAGCAAGGGAACAAGACCGTGGAAGAGTACACCCACGAGTTCACTGAGCTAGCCCGCTATGCACCGGATGAAGTGAAGACAGATGCAAAGAGGCAGGATGCCTTCATTAGAGGTCTACATCCAGATCTTCGAGCCCTGATAGTCACCCACAGTTTCCCTGACTTCAATACACTGATGAACAAGGCCATTGTCACAGAAAAGGCCAGAATGGAGGCAAGGCAAGAGAACAAGCGCAAGTTCTTGGAAAGCAAGAACCGTCAGCTGGATCGCTCGCAGAAACCCAGGAGCTCCGGTTATGCTGCACCTAGACCCCAGGCTCCCGTGCAGTATAGGACCCAGTTTCAGGCCACAAGCTCCCAGGCCCCCAACAACCAATTCAAGAGCCAGTCCGCCTCAAAGCCACCACAGAGCAAAGTCAGTCAGGCCACGGCCAGCAACAGCAATGCAAGGGCCTGTTTCAACTGCCGTGAGACCGGGCACTACATCGCCGATTGCCCGTATCCTAGGAGCAAGCCTGCGATATCAGTCTACTCCAACTCGGTGAATGGACCCAAGCCACCAGTGTCTGGAGCCAACCGTGTACCCGTCCGCAGCACCAACACCGGCAGCAACAACAACAACCCCCAGCAGTCGTATGGACGAGCCCGCGTCAACCACATCGACGCGCAGGAAGCTCAAGGAGCACAAGGAGTTGTACTCGGTGAGTACCTAGTCAGTTCAGTTTTGGCAACAGTATTATTTGATTCTGGGGCATCGCATTCTTTTATATCATCAAGTTTTGTGGAACAGCACAAAATACCTACAGTACTACTAAAGACACCCCTACTAACCCGAACACCTGGAGGTGATATTAGGTGCCAATTAGGTTGTTCACGGGTACGGATTCTTTTAAGTGGGGTAGAGTTTCTAGCAGACCCAGTGGTACTAGAATCCAAAGGAATAGATGTGATCCTTGGAATGGATTGGTTAGGCAAACACAAGGGTCTCATAGGCTGTGCTGACAAGGTAGTACGCCTAACCAACCCAGATGGAATACAAGTAGCCTGTCACACCAAAGGAAGTGGGCCGGATCCTATGATCTTTAGTATGGAAGCAACAACAATAGAAGAAGTCCCGGTAATCAGAGAATACCCCGATGTTTTTCCTGAAGTTCTACCCGGAATGCCACCAGATAGGGACATAGAGTTTGCTATTGAACTAGTCCCTGGAACCTCTCCTATAGCCAAGAGACCCTATAGGATGGCAGCCTCAGAGTTAGCAGAGTTAAAGAAACAACTAGAAGAGTTGCAGCAGATGGGCTTTATCAGACCCAGCACATCCCCTTGGGGAGCCCCAGTGCTCTTTGTGAGGAAGAAAGATGGGAGTATGAGATTGTGCATCGACTATCGTGCACTAAATGATGTCACTATCAAGAATAAGTACCCACTCCCCAGGATTGATGACCTCTTTGATCAGCTGAAAGGGGCCAGATACTTTTCCAAGATTGATTTAAGGACCGGGTATCACCAGCTGAAGATTAAGGGGAGTGACACTTCAAAGACCGCATTTGTCACCCGGTATGGGCAATATGAGTTCACCGTGATGCCCTTTGGACTCACCAATGCACCGGCCTACTTTATGAACCTTATGAACAAAGTATTTATGGAGGAGTTAGATAAGTTTGTCGTAGTCTTCATCGATGATATACTCATCTACTCCAAGAGCGCCGAAGAACATGAACAGCACTTGCGGGTAGTGTTGGAAAAGTTGAGAGCACACCAGCTCTATGCCAAATTCAGCAAGTGTGAATTTTGGCTGGAAAAGGTAGCTTTCCTTGGTCACATTTTGACCGCAGAAGGGGTAGCAGTAGACCCCGAGAAGGTAGAAGCAGTCTCAAACTGGCAACAACCAACCAATGTGGGTGAGATCAGAAGTTTTCTGGGTTTAGCTGGGTATTACCGGAGATTTATTGAAGGATTCTCCAAAATAGCTAGACCCATGACAGAACTGCTCAAGAAAGAAAAGAAATTTGCTTGGACCGAGTCATGCGAAAAGAGTTTTCAAGAGCTAAAGAAAAAGTTGACCGCTGCCCCAGTTTTAACCCTACCAGACATCCACAGGGATTTCGTCGTCTATTGTGACGCGTCCCGCCAAGGACTAGGGTGTGTCCTCATGCAAGATGGAAAGGTTGTGGCTTATGCCTCCCGACAGCTTAGACCTCATGAGCAGAATTATCCAACGCATGATTTAGAATTTGCAGCCGTAGTGCACGCACTCAAGATCTGGAGACACTACCTAATTGGGAACAAGTGTGAAATATACACGGATCATAAGAGCTTAAAGTATATTTTCACCCAACCAGATCTGAATCTCAGACAGAGAAGATGGTTAGAATTGGTTAAGGATTATAATGTGGAAATTCATTACCACCCTGGCAAGGCCAATGTAGTGGCAGATGCCCTGAGCCGAAAATCTTACAGACCCAAGAGTGCCCACCTGCAAGAAGAAATGGCACGGTTAAATGTGCACATTGTTCCCCAGAATGATAGCCACCGACTGACAATCCAGCCCACTCTGGAGGATCGGATCAGAAATGCCCAAGGAACAGACAAGGATTTAGTACAGATCTGCAAGCATACCGGAGAAAATAAGGCACCGGACTTTAGAGTCGACAGTAAAGGAACACTGTGGTATAAAGATAGGATTTGTGTGCCTAAGGAAGGAGACTTTAGACAGATAATCATGGACGAGGCTCACAACTCGCCATATTCCATTCACCCGGGATCCACCAAAATGTATTTGGATTTAAAGCAGAACTACTGGTGGAAAGGAATGAAAGCTGATATAGCCCAGTTTGTCGCTCAGTGTGATACTTGCCAGAGGATTAAAGCAGAACACCAGAAGCCAGCAGGATTATTACAACCCCTGCCTATCCCAGTTTGGAAATGGGATGAGATAGGAATGGACTTTGTGGTAGGACTACCCAGAACACAGAAGGGACATGACTCTATATGGGTAATAGTGGACCGACTCACTAAAGTCGCTCACTTTTTACCTGTACGGACCAATTATGGTGGAGAAAAATTAGCCAAACTTTATGTGGAGAACGTAGTAAAGTTGCATGGAGTACCCAGTAGGATTGTTTCAGACCGAGGAACCCAGTTCACCTCGAGATTCTGGAAAAGTTTGCATAAAGCTATGGGCACCAAGTTGGATTTTAGCTCCGCGTATCACCCTCAGACCGATGGCCAGACAGAACGAACAAATCAGATAATGGAAGATATGCTGAGAGCATGTGTCCTTACCTATGGTAAAGATTGGGAACAGAGTTTACCCTATGCCGAGTTTTCGTACAACAATGGTTACCAAACAAGCTTAGGCATGTCACCGTTTGAAGCTCTCTACGGAAGAAAGTGCAGAACCCCTCTCATGTGGTCAGAAGTGGGAGAACGTACCTTAGTAGGACCTGCACTTATAAAGGAAGCCGAAGAAAAGGTAGCCGAGATCAGGGAAAAGTTACAAGCAGCTCAGTCCAGACAGAAGAAGTATGCAGATAAAAAGAGAAGGGCCGTGGAGTTTAGCCCAGGAGAGTTCGTCTACCTGAAGGTGTCACCTATCAGAGGCACACGCAGATTTCAAGTCCATGGAAAGTTAGCCCCTCGGTATATCGGACCATACCCGGTGCAAAAGAAAGTTGGAAAAGTGGCCTACCGATTGGAGTTACCCGGAGCAATGTCAGATATACACCCGGTATTCCATGTCTCACAGTTGAGAAAATGCCTGAGAGTACCTAAGGAAGAACACATACCGGAAGAAGAAATAGACCTACAGACAGACCTACGTTATCAGGAGGTACCGGTCAAAATTTTGGACACCGTCACCAAGAGAACCAGAAATTCCGAAGTACGGATATGCAGAGTACAGTGGAGCAGACACAGTGTAAAAGAAGCTACGTGGGAAAGAGAAGATGCCTTGAAGAAAGAGTTCCCCCACCTTTTTAGGAGCCAGCCGAATCTCGAGGACGAGATTCCTTTAAGTGGGGTAGGTTTGTAACGCCCGTGTTTTCTGAACCCCCGAGTAAATCACCTAATGAAATCACCCGGTGTAAAACTTTTCAAAATCGTTTTACCGCCCGAGCTCCCCTCCCGCCGAATCCTTTTCGCCTGTCGTTTTCTTTCTCCCCTCCCCCTCCCTATCCGCATCGCATCACTGCCATCCTTTCCGTCCCGTCCCGCGTCGTCCGCCCTTGGGTCGACCGCCGGGCCACCCACCCTTGGCCGACCGCCGTCGACCGCCCGCCGCGAATCCCGCCGACCCCTCCCCTTTTTCCCTCTCTCCCTCTCCCTTTTTCCTTCTTTTCTTTTCTCTTTTCTCCTTTTTCCCTTTCCCCCTCTCTTTCCCTCCCTCCTCTGTTTCCTCTGCTCTTCCTCCCCGACACCGCCGTGGCCGCCCTGCTATGCCCCACTTCCCGCTCCGATCACCGCCGGCCACCCTCTCTCTCTGCTCAGCGCGTCGTCGCCATCGCACGCCACGCCACCGCGCGCGTGCACGCCGCGGCCACGCCATCGCCGCCACTGCCGCTGCTGCGCCGACCACTGGCCCCGCCGTGCCGCCCACCACTGCGGCCCCGCACTCGCCGTCCTCGTGCCCACAGCCGAGCCGGCACATTGCCGTGCCGCCCACCGCCTGGCCGCCTGCTCGCACGCCACCGCGCAAGCGCACGCCCCGACCACCGCTGCCCCGCCGTGCCGACCGCGCGCACGCGCCGACCGCCGCTAGAAGCTCACCGCGCGCGTGCACGCTACCGAGGGCCCCGCCGCTGTCCTATCGCCGCACGCACGCCGCCTCCCGACGAGCACAGCGCCGCCGTACTAACAGTCGCCGGCCGCCTTTAATTTTCGTCCGCCGGCCGCCACAACCGCCCGCCGAACCCCTCCATCGTCGGCCCACCTCCTCGCCGCTCGTCCCCGCCTATAAATAGGCCCGTCGGCTTCCTCTTCACCACCACCCGCTCGCTCACCTCCCAGCTCGCCACCACGACCGACGCAGCACCATTGCCGCCGTGCTCCGCCACCGCCACCGCCCCGGGCTCACGTGGGCAGCCCACCACAGGCCATTCCAAGCCAAGCCGACCGCACCTTGAGCTTCCCCTCCACTCCCTGCAGCTCACCCACCCCTCAATCACCCTCCTCCGCCACCGCAGCGCCGCCGCCCACGCTCGCCATTGCCGCCGCCGCCACTGCTCTCGTGGGCCGCCCTCCACCCTTCACCTCCGGCCGTGGTAAGCCCACAGGTGGACTCGCCATACCTCGCTCGTCCTTTTCCCCCTGCTCCCGATCACCGCCGCCGCCTCAAACGCCGGCGATTGGGCCGAACAGTATCGCCGCCGCCGTTTCCCCCCCCCCCTGGCACTGTTCCGCGGTGAAGAAAGAGCACTTTACCCATAACCCCCTGGCATTCTTCATATTCGAACCCGCAGTCCAAACTTAAAACTCTCCCTCTCTCTGACACGTTTACACAAAGCCCCCTGAACTTTTAACAAATTAACCCGCAGTCCACAGCACTATTCCCCCTCTCTCTGTTATATTCACCAGAGGCCCCTGAGCTTTCCCATATTTACAAACAGGTCCTTTTCCTTTTTAAACAGCCCCTAAAACTCCCCTGAACCCGTCATTCCATGCGCCAAATTAATCCCGTTCGACCCCAAACTCCACCACAATATCCACCAATATATTTCCGCCAAATCCGACCAGTCCATACTCAAAATAATCATGCTATCATCAGTCGTTCTCTTTTTCCGTTCCTTCTTTCCGAGCTCAGTAAAAACTTTTTCTTTTATTTATTGGGTGTTTGTTTGTGTGTGCCGTAGACTCCGCTGTGAACGAGGAAGGACTCGAAGAGGAGCAGTGCTTCGAGCAGGAGTTTGGAGACCAAGACCCCGGGCAGGAATCCCCCGAGGGTTGGGAGAACGGCAAGTGCAATCCCATCCTTTGATGCATGCTTCTGTCCTAGTTTTTATAAACACAACCTATGGCCTGTTTTACAAAACTTGCATGTTTTACTGCCAAACCCGGTTGGATAGCCATACCTTGATTGTTATGCCTGATTCCTTGACAACCTAGATTAACGTTTGAATATGACATGGCTCTGTTTGAATGTTAGTCACTGCTAGAAATGCTTAGGACTATTTTACTATTATACTCTCTATAAAAATCATTTGGTATTTACAAAAGCAACCGTGTGCGTGCTTTAAAATGAAAGAAATGAATTTTGGTGAATAAAATGAATATCCGTGTGGGATGAGACAGACGGTACTTCTTGTGTGAAATACCGAGGTGAGCTCGTACCTCTGTGGTTGAGCATGATGGGAGATGTCTATCCTGGCACAGTTTTGGGATGATGTTGATATGACATCTTGCCTAACCCTTTTTATCGTACCACCACTCGACCGTTGTATGTGGCAACGGCCTAGCATAAATCCCACTAGTTAAGCTGTTGGTTATGTGGTGTGCTGGTGAGCAACAGTGGGCTATGGAGCCGGGGATACGATCTATGTGAGTTATGCCCCTGGGTAGAACCTCGTTGGTAGGTTGCTGACCCCCTAGTCGCGTCTGTGATAACTTGTCAGTTTAGCTATGGTGGGTAATGGCTTTGATAGGAGCTGCACTGACACTAAGGTGGTCATGTTGTGGTAGCCTTCTTGTGGTTGTGTACACCTCTGCAGAGTTAAAACCTATCCGGATAGCCGTGTCCACGGCATTGGGCGAGTTATGGCTTGGTCACTTCACTAGTCCCCTGTTTTGGTGGAAATGTTGGTATTAAGTAAAGATTTTGATTTTAGGCTACGACAGACGGGGAGTCTGGTAGCAGCAGTTGGTGTTGAGAAAGGACAATCAGTTATACAAAGTTACTACTAAAACCGTTGAGAAAACCCTTTATAAAACAAACCCTTGCATGTGTAAAACTAGCTTTGCTGCAAAATAAACCATAAACCTGTCCTTGATTAAGTACTTGCATACTCTGTTATATACCTTCCGTGGATGTGTTTGTGCTTGCTGAGTACGTAAGTGCTCACCCTTGCTTAATTTGTTACAGAAGTGGATCCAGACTTTGTTCCTGAGGACGTCGAGTAGGAGGGTTCGTTCTGCACCCAACCTTTGCCTGTGTGTTAGGGTCACCCGCTGGAAGCCGCATGCGTTGCCACTCTGATGAAGACCTCTATGTGTTCAACCTTTTTATCTGGAGCTTAGCTCTAGTTCTGTTTGTCGTGGCCCTGCAATGCCACCGTCATCCGTAATGTTGTTTCTTTACTGAACTATCTGTTGTAATAATGTGAACCAGCATCCTGGGACTGGTATTTGTATCACATTAAGTTCTCTCTTTCGAGGGGACGCTTCAACAACCGATTCGGCAAGATCCTCAGCCTGCACTGCCGAAAACTCGCACATACGGTGATATGGCATTCGGCACCACAGGGAATCCGCCTGCTTCTGCTTACAAGATATCTCCCTTGAACAACAGACTGCAGAGGGATTTATATGGAAACGGATATTCAGAGTTTATGGATTACAATGCTATCGACGCTCTCCCGAATCCTGGGTATGTTGGTACTGCAGGCATGCTTGCTGGGAGACCGGGGAATCAAGATACCAGTATTGACCCCATGGTGCAAAAAATGACCGATGTTTTGCAAAATCAATTCGGTCTGAAGCCTAAAAATCAGGGGTACATGTACTCGTCTCCTTTCCCGGAATGGTACCAAAGGGTATCATTGCCGAATAGAGTCAAGGTGCCTACAGAGTTTACTAAATTCTCAGGACAAGATGATACTAGCACTGTGGAACATATAGCTCGATATCTGATGCAGCTTGGAGAAGCTTCGGCAGATGAGGCTTTCAGAATCAGATACTTTCCTTTGTCACTGACGGGTCCAGCTTTTACATGGTTTGCTTCTTTGCCTGCTCAGTCGATTTGTACTTGGAAAGACCTGGAGCAGAAATTCCATGCTCATTACTACATTGGCAGTACCGAGAAAAAGTTGGTTGATTTGACCAGCTTAAGGCAGAGGAATAATGAAACACCTACGGAGTTCCTCAGGAGATTTAGGGAAACAAAAAGCATGTGCTTTTCTCTGAACATACCTGATGACCAGCTGGCTGGTATGGCTGTAGCTGGCATGCTGCCTGCCATTCGGGAGAAGCTATTCGGGATGGAGTTTGATGATCTGGGCCAGTTGTCGCACAGATTGGCCTTGATGAGTAACCAGGCATATGGTTTCAAGAAAGATGCCAGATTTGCTAAAAATAATGATGTAGCTGACATCTATAACCAATTCCTTGAAAGAGCAGATCAAGAAGATGAGTATGAAGATAGCGAGGAGATAGCCGCAGCAGAGATAGTGTGGAGCAAAGAACCAGTTACAATGGCTCAAAGATGGATCAAACAGATGAAGGGAACATATGATTTTGATGTGACTAAGGCGGACAAATTGTTTGAGTTCCTGGTGAAAGAAGGCCGAATCAAATTGCCAGAGGGGCATTCTATGCTTCGGCCCGATGGAGTGAAAGATAAGAGGTACTGTGGGTTTCATGATAGAAATTCTCATTCCATTAATGAATGCAGAGTCTTTAGGATGAGGATTCAGAAAGCTATCCAGGAAGGACATCTGAAATTCGACAACAAGATGAAACTGGACAGTAACCCTTTCCCTCAGAATATGATCGGGTTCTCGGTTAATATGGTGAATGCTGTTCCATCTGGAGAAAAGGGAAGATTGAAAGTTTTAACCTCAAACAGGGCAAGACAGGATGGTTCAGTTGATCCCACTCGGCAGATCACAATTGAACAGATTCGCCAGAAAGATCTTCGGTTCCCGAATAGCCGATTTGAAGTGGGAGAATCCTTTAAACCTAGAGTTACTACACGTATTCTCCTCAACAAATGGCAGCGTCAGCAAGAAAAGGAGCGTTTTCAAAGGCGTGAATACGAGGAGGAGAAAAGAAGGCGCGAAGAAGAAAGGTTTGAGGAAGAACAAGAAGAGTATGCTCGAGAGCAGGAACGTGCGCATTGGGGGTGTGCATTCTTCAGACACTGTTGGAACGAAGGTTTGAAGCTTCCCACACGGAATAGTTGTCCTGAATGCAATAATAGGTATGATGAATATAGGCAGGGAACTGTCAATCGCCGATCTGTCCATGAAAGAATTGGCAGGGTGCATCCTAGTGATGATCGGCGTTTTAATGATCAACCAAGAAAGAGACATGCTGATTACAAGTGGTTTGATCGTGAAGAAGAAGAAGATCATGCTTATGTTTGGCAAGAAGGACAATGGTGCCCACCTGGTTTGAAGAAGAGCCAGAAGAGAAGAGTACAGCGCCTGAGGAATCGGGAATTGAAGCAAGCAAAGGTCAAGGTGAAATCAATATGGCTCCCAAAAGGCAGGCCTGACGAACATGGTCATTCGGCTCCTACATGTATGGTATGTTTTCTGCCGAATGAATTCATGGCTCCAGCTAACCAAATTGTACAGGAAGAGATATTGCCCGATATAGATGATGCCGAACGATTTGGGTTAATGGCACAATTGATGTTGAACAAACAAGCTGTTTTTGAGAAGCCAGCCCAGAATCGGCACATGAAGCCACTGTACTTGAAGGGATATGTTAATGGCAAACCGTTGACCAAGATGTTTGTCGATGGAGGAGCTGCTGTCAATGTAATGCCATATACCACATTCAGGAAGCTTGGTATGGGCCCTAGAGATTTGACACCAACGAGCATAATTCTAAATGATTTTGCTGGAAATCCTTCGGACACCAAGGGATGCGTGCACGTTGATCTGATGATTGGGTCCAAGACTCTGCTTACAACTTTCTTTGTCATTGAGGGCAAAGGGGCATATAGCTTGCTGCTTGGAAGAGATTGGATTCATGCAAATTGTTGTATTCCATCTACTATGCATCAACAGCTTATTCAGTGGATAGATGATGAGGTGGAGATTGTCCAAGCAGATGATTCAATAAGCGTGGCAAATATGGAACCAGCTTTCTGGGAATATCAAGGCATAGATTGTTTCTCAGGCAAAGACTGGGGAGAAGGTCCTGTGGCACCAGCCAGCAGTGATCAGCAGCCGATCGAAGCAGTCGGCTCTCATAGTAATTTTTGATGGAAAATCCAATTGATGGAACTGATGGAAAATTAGGACGTGGATTTGTGTCGGCCGATAAATTGGAAGAAGTGGACATTGGAGATGGTGACAAGCCAAGGCCGACATTTATCAGTGCTAACTTGGATTCGGTTTTCAAAGAAAAGTTGGTGACATTGTTAAAAGAATACAAGGACTGCTTTGCTTGGGATTATTCGGAGATGCCCGGTCTAAACCGTTCTATTGTTGAGCATCGGTTGCCAATCAAACCTGGTTACAGGCCTTACAAGCAACCACCCCGGAAAATCTACAAGGAAGAAGTGTTGGCCGATGTGAAAAAGGAGATTGAAAGATTACTAGATGCAAATTTCATTCGGCCATGTAAATACGCGGATTGGATCTCTAATATCGTTCCTGTCTATAAGAAAAATGGAAAAATGAGGGTTTGCATAGATTTTAGAGATCTAAACAAGGCTACACCCATGGATGGATATCCAATGCCTATTGCCGATTCGTTGGTTGATGCTGCTGCTGGATACAAAGTGCTCAGTTTCATGGATGGTAATGCAGGATACAATCAGATTTTTATGGCATTGGAAGATATAGTAAAGACAGCTTTCAGGTGTCCTGGACACATAGGGTTGTTTGAGTGGGTTGTCATGACCTTTGGATTGAAAAATGCTGGTGCAACTTATCAAAGGGCTATGAATTATATTTTTCATGAGTTGATCGGCAAGATTGTGGAAATATATATTGATGATGTGGTGATCAAGTCATTGGATCATGAGTCCCATTGGCCGACATAAGGAAAACTCTAGAATGCACCAGGAAACATGGGCTTAAGATGAACCCGAACAAGTGTGCTTTTGGAGTTTCGGCTGGAGAGTTTCTGGGATTTTTGATACATGAAGGAGGAATAGGAGTTGGTAAGAAAAGCATGAAGGCAATTGATGAAATTGTTCCTCCAACTAATCTTAAAGAGTTACAATCGCTGCTTGGCAAGATAAATTTTGTGAGAAGATTCATATCAAACTTGTCACAAAAGGTGTTGCCCTTTTCCTCACTGTTGAAAATAAAAAAGGATCAAAAGTTTGTATGGGGTGACGAACAACAGAAGGCTTTTGATGAAATAAAGGAGTACATGAAGAAGCCACCAGTATTGGTGCCTCCACAATTGAACAAGCCTTTCAAGTTGTACGTGGCGGCCGATGCCCAAACTATTGGATCGGCCCTCATTCAAGAATTTGAAGGGAACGAAAGAGTAGTTGCATACCTTAGCCGAAAGTTACTAGATCCAGAGACAAGGTATTCGGCTATAGAGAAGCTTTGCCTATGTGTTTATTACTCATGTACAAAATTTCGGCACTATTTGCTGAATGCCGAATGCGTTGTACATTCAAAATTTGATGTGATTAAGCACATGTTGTCAATACCAATTTTGAATGGAAGGATTGGCAAATGGATTTTGGCCTTATCTGAATTCGAATTAAGGTTTGAGTCGGCAAAGGCTGTCAAGGGGCAGATTATTGCTGACTTCATTACTGAACATCATGATACATCGATAAATTTGCTTAACATTGTTCCTTGGGTATTATTCTTCGATGGATCTTCATGCAACAAAGGTGGTGGAGCAGGTATCTTGTTAATTTCACCCAAAGGAGAAACATTTGAGTTTGCTGTTCCCATTCAATCTGCTGTTACTAACAATCAGGCTGAGTATGAGGCATTGCTCAAAGGGCTCCAATATTTGAAAGAAGCAAAGGCCATTGCAGTTGAAATTTTTGGAGATTCAGAATTGGTCATAAAACAATTGAATGGTGAATATGAGTGCAAAAGTGATACCTTGAGGAATTACTATGAAGAATGCAAAGAAATATTGAAGAGCTTTCGGTCAGTAATTCTACAACACATTCCTAGAGGGGATAATGGAGAGGCGAATAGATTGGCCCAAAGTGCATCAGGTTATAGAGAGCTTCAAGAAGTGTTTGCTAATGATGTATATGCTTTCGGGAGTAATCTGGCAGAAGATGATTGGAGGAAAGAAATTGCCGATTATTTGGAGAATCCATCCCAGAAAGTTTCGAGAAGACTCAGGTATAAAGCTATAAAGTTTGTTCTTCTTGATAAAGATTTATATTATAAATCCTTGGACGGGATATTATTACGTTGCTTAAATCAAGAAGAAGCAAAGAGGTTGATGAGTGAGGTGCATGACGGATTATGTGGAGCACATCAGTCAGCTTACCGAATGAAGTGGGTTATTAGAAGAACTGGGTACTATTGGCCTACAATGCTAGAAGATTGCTTTGAATATTATAAGGGATGCCAAGACTGTCAGAGATTTGGAAACATTCAGAGAGTTCCAGCATCGGCTTTGAATCCCATTATCAAGCCATGGTCATTCAGAGGATGGGGAATGGATTTGATTGGCCAAATAAATCCTCCATCTAGTAAGGGACATAAGTTCGTACTTGTGGCAACTGATTATTTTACTAAGTGGGTTGAGGCAGTTCCGTTGAGGAAAGTGACATCAGAAAATATGGTTGAGTTTGTCAAGGAACATATCATTTACAGATTCGGGATTCCTCAGACAATCACCACTGATCAAGGGACTCAATTTACATCTTCAGAATTCAAAGATTTTGCTGAAAGTATGGGGATAAAATTACTGAATTCTTCTCCTTATTATGCTCAAGCTAATGGTCAAGCAGAGGCTTCTAACAAAATTATGATCAAAATCATACAGAAGAAGATTGATCAAAAGCCAAGAAGGTGGCATTCGGTACTCAATGAAGCGTTGTGGGCTTACCGAATGGCTCCTCATGGGGCTACAAAAACATCTCCTTATGAATTAGTGTATGGACACCATGCTATCTTGCCATGGGAGATGCAATCAGATTCGAGAAGGGTTAAATTACAAAAAGATTTGCGTTCTAAAGATTACAATGATCTGATGATGGACGAATTAGAGGATTTGCATATGATTCGTCTCAGGGCCTTGGAAAATGTTGAGAAAAATAAAATGCGAGTTGCTAAATATTACAACAAGAAAGTGAAAGTCAGGCAATTTGCAGAAGGAGATTTGGTTTGGAAAGCAATACTGCCGATTGGAACTAAATACAGTGCATTCGGCAAGTGGTCTCCAAACTGGGAAGGTCCTTTCAGAGTGGCCAGATGCGTGCCTGGGAATGCATATATCCTAAAGACTTTACTAGGAGAGGAATTTACTGCTGCTATCAATGGGAGATACCTGAAGAAATACTATCCTAGCATTGAGATTGATCGTTGATTAAGACACAATGGAAATAGCCGGCATTCGGGAAGGAGCCGTCTTCAGAACAAATGTTGACAGAGAAGGAAAATGGCCAGTACTGAATGTATTGCCCTTAGCACAAAATATATTGCATCAAGAGTTCATGCAAAAGATAAGTTTTATTGCCGAAATTCCATAAATCCCTAGTACAAACTACTGAAAGAGCCTGTTCAAAACAGACTGGGGATGAATGGAATCGGCAATGGCAGCACCATGGCCATCAAGACGATCAATGGAGGCGTCAATATCATCGATGTCTTCTGGGTTGCTGTTGGCAAAACCAACCGGCATCCTGGAGTAGTCAGTGCCGGTGTGCGTCGACATAGCGACGAGACCCGTAGCGACGCCCAGGCGAACGCCATGGGAAGCCACTTCGTCGACACGACCTGCCACCGCACCAAGGCGTGCCTCGGGTGTGTCCCCTTGGGCGTTCACCTTGTCCGCCAGCTCCTCCACCAGCGCCTTCAGTCGATCAAGTTCAGCATCACGCACTGCAAAGTTACAAGGGGATAACAGATTAATATCATTTGGAGGACGAGAATTGAGATTGAGCAGATTGCAAGACTCACCATCAATGACTTCAAGCAACTGCTTGCGCTCGTGCTGCCATTCAAGGTCAGCAATCCCGGCTTGCTTGGAGATAACCTCCAACTCGCGGCGAGTATCGTCACGCTCCGCTTTGAATCGGCGGGCGTCGCCGTCCGTGTAGCGGGAGTCATCCGATTCGAGAGATCGATTGGACGAACTCGAAGAGCTGGACGCCGCAGGAGCAGCGGCTGGAGTCGCAACTGGCGCACCAGCGGCGACGATCCATTGGATTACCCTAAGAAAACAAAGAGATTCGTCAAGGAGAGGGCAAATCTCGAGAAGAACAGAGAGAAGCAAGCAGACAATCTTTACCTCCGGCGAGCACCACCGCGACTCCCTTCGGCCTCATCGGCGGCCGGGCGCCTCCTGTTGTTGTCGGCCATTGGAAGTTTCTCGGAGTTACTGTGGATGGGGGAAAAAATGGCTTGGGCCGGCAAAAAACTTGGAAGACGAAGAACTTGGTGAAAACTGTGGGCTGCCTGGGTGTTTATTTATAGAACCCGTAGAGGAGATCGTGGCGTGCATCCCAAAATTTCGGAAGGTGGAAAGCCCCACGAACCGAGCAGTTTCGGTGTCGTTTGGGATTCATGCCGAATCGGGTTCAGTTCTACTGGATTGGATTCGGCTGTGTTGTGTTAGGTCGTTTTTCGGGTCTAACACTGTTACGACTAAGCTTTGCCGAATGTGTGGTTCACAATAGAGCGAGGAAGAAAGCAAAAGATTGGTGAGACTACAAAGTCGGTAAGACATTCGGCTAATTAAATATTCAATACAACTACACACCCAAGTACTTGGAGATTACATCTTTAGCATCAGATATCATTCTATTAATGGTCTCCAAAAGATTTTTGCCTGCTTCTTGGTTTTTTATCAGAGCAGAGAGCTTCGTTTTAAGCTGTTTATCTTCAGTTAGAATTGCCGATGCTTCCTTCCGTATCCTCTCTGTCAGATCAGGGAGTTCGGCTAACTTCTTCTCGTCAGCTTCGATTTCGATTGACAGAGTCCTCAATTCGGCTTCTAGTTCAGCTTTTCTGGTCTTCTTCAGATCAAGTGCTGGCTGCAGTCTAGCTGACAATTCTTTATTACTCTGAGCTTGAATATACAGATCTTTCAAGGATTGCTTAGCTATGGCTCTTCTTTGTTCTAAAGCTGGTTGTAAAGATTGACTTTTCAGAACCTGTCTGACTGCAGCAAATTGTTGATCCAATTGAGAGATTGGTTCCAAAGAAGCTTGAATATCAACAGGAAGGTTTTGTTCAATGGGCTCAAGCATATCTCTCAGAAGATCAGCATCCTTGACTTGATCCTGGATGTCTCTGTGCAGAAAGGAGAAGATTTCCTTTAGTTTTGCCTGGGTTTCTTCTGATAAAGTCTGACTAGAAGAAATTTCCTCTGCTTGTTCGGCAACAAGATCATCCAAGGGAAATGAGTAGCTGGGTGATGAAGTTGTTTTCTCCTGGAAAAAGATATTGCCGAATTAATGATTATCCGTTGAATAAAGAACTGGGGAGACTGGGTAATTATCTCTACCTCATTCCTGATCTCTTGGATGGAGAGAGAGGGCGGCTCAAGCTCAGGCAAAGATTCTTGTATGTCATGCTGAGGAGAGCTTGGAAGGTTCTTTGGTGGGGATGAGGCTTCTGGCTGAGGTACATCAGGTAGAGCTGAAGCTGGTTCTTGATGAAAAGGGGAGCTCTCCGAAATTGGATCCATTGAAGCTTGCTCTGTGACTGAAAGAAAGTTAGTGCCGATGAAAAGAGTTTTAAAGGACAAGACGGTGAGAAATTTTACTAATCACTGAAGCGTCGGCAGGTCCTGTGCTAATGGCCAATTGCTGTGATTTGGCCTGAAACCATAAAGGAACAGAAATGAGCAGAATGAAATTAGCATTTTTACTCGAGGAGGGAGAAATTTGACCTGTGCAATTATTTTGCTGCTTGTTCTTTTCTTCTTTATAGATGAAGGGGCAGTTAGAGAAGAAATTTTTCTCTTGGCAGCAGGTGGTGCAGCAAGAGTTGGATCCAGATTGGCAGGCCTAGACATTATTTGAGCCAAAGAAGGAGAGTGATGCCCCAGAATAGATATCGGGCCTGCAGTGTTATATGCGATTGCTCTGGCCAGAGGGGCAGGGACTATGTCCTGCAGGATAACAAAGTTAAAAGTCGATGAAAAAGGATGTTATTGGAAAAACAGATGGATTATAAGCATATTTACCTCTGAATTCGGCTGATAGTCAGGCATCAAATCAAGGCAGAGAGGGTGAACTGGCACATTGAAGATATGATCATGGACTTCTTGCCACCAAAGAATAAAAGAAGGATGAGCAAGTGCTGTTGGCACAAAAGGTTCGATCTGGTAGATGGCTGCACAACACTTGTAATCAAAAATTCTTCTTGTTTCTGTGGAGTCTTTGATGATCTGCCTAGGCTTGAGGAATTCATGGAAGAATAATCTTGGGGGCACTTGGCCACATCCTAATTGCCTGGCTACTGTATTCGGCTGGTAATATTCATATGAACTTTGAACCAGCCTTCCTCCACAAAATTCGGCTGGTAAGATGCAAGGCCGAATAAAAGTGTTAAAAATTGCTGTGGACTCTGCATCTATACATCCAGTCTCGAAGCTGAATTCACAAGGAAAAGTGAGACTGTCATTGTCCATGTATAGGAACCAGAGGGGATTGGCAAAGCCTTTGAAGAAAAGTTCAAACAGTTCTCCAATGCTCTTGTTGATAGCAATAGTGGAGGCTGCTTCCCCATAGGTTTGACAGCCTTTGGTGCTCTGGGCTTCTGCTTCCTGGTAATTGACCGAGGGGAAGTGTCGGCTGTTGAGGTCAATGGAGACAATTTGGTGCATGTACAGTTGCAGCCACATTTGGACGAACCACCAGGGACCATTGACGCAGGAAATTTTCTTGTTGGTGTGCATCTGATAAATGGTTTGATAGAGCATGTGATAGACACTTCCCAAGAGATATTTCCCGAGAGGGATAAGTGTGCCTGCAGCCAAGTCTTCGGCCATTACTATGTGATTCAGAGTTGGCTCATTGGCTTTACCACAGAAAACAAATCTGCACAACCACATATTCAGAAAGGCCCTGTATTCAACGTCAGTCAGAGGACCATCATGCATGTAAGTCTGGATGTATTTCTTATAGCCGACTCCAGTCTTCACCCCTGTCTGTTTGGAAGAACCTTTGTACCTGTATGGGTGTGTTATCCCTGTAATGTTCAGGCCAGTTATCATGTAGACATCGGCTAGGGTTGGAGTCATTGGTCCGTGACCAAAGAGAAAGGCATTCATGCCATTGGACCAGAAGTGACAAGCTGCAATCAGGAGATTTTCATTCTTGGGTGTTTCGGCTAGAGATAGCTCCAAGCAATGAGAAATACGAAGACTGTCCCAATTCTGCGTCTGGGGGCTTTTATCTTCAAGAATCCTTTTGTACCAGTTTCTCCAGCCAGCGATTGGGGGCAGAGGCCAGTTCTTGAATGAATCTTGCCATTCGTGAGGTCTCGACAGTGAAGTTTTGAAAGGGATCCTCTGGGACTCGGCCGCAATAATTTCGGAGGGATCTGGATTCCCTGAGGGGCCGAGGAAGAAAGATGCGGATTGCTCCTCCGTAGGGGTCAAGATTTCAGTGGTCAGAGCCTATTGAGAACGGAAGAAGAGCGATTCGGGAATTCAAAATGCAGCTTGAAAAGAGTAATGCCGAATGTGATTGAAGAAAACGAAACTTACTTGAAGAATTTGATCCTGGTTCGCCATTTGAAGGTCGGAGCTTGAAAGATTCGACGAACTAGGGTTTGAGTTTGAGAACGCACTCTGAGGATTTGGGAGCGGAAGACGGATGTCGAGCGGGCTCAGCCTGGAAATGTTGGGGATTCCTGGTCAATTCCGAGATAAAAGTATCCTTTATCCCGAAATTGAAGGGGCATGTGTTGACACCAAAAATTAGCACCAGGAAGAGGCTGACATGTGAGCCGGATTTGGTGGAAGGATGCCATTCGGCTAAAGGGCTTTCTCTGAAGCATTCGGCAGAGATGCTCTGCGGTCGGGAACGCGTCGCCATTCGGTTAAGGGGTTTTCTCTGAAGCGTTCGGCAGAGATACTCTGCGGTCGGGAATGCGTCATCATTCGGCAGAGGCATTGTTCCGCAGGCGAAGAGTGGTAGCGTTCGGGAAGACATGATGACGTGGATCAATATAAGGAAAAAGGCCGGTTCGAACAAGGAACGCAATATGGGCACGAAGATTCGTCATTTATTTTTAGAAACAAGTATTATAGTCGTGTCCGACTAGGAGTTATATCAAAACCTGGGTATAAATATAAACCCATGGCAATTGTAAAGGATCCCAATCCAATCAATCATACAACAAACCGGCCCCGTGCCAACATCGAGTCCTTTAGTCGAGTCGTCGAGTTCTTCGAGAGGAGTCATCGATCCGTCGACCTCCGTAAGTACCGGCAACCTTGTATCATGCTTAGTATCATGCGGTGGATTTAAGCCTTGATGCAAGTAGTCTTGTTACCATGCTTAGTATCATCCGGTGGATTTAAGTTGTGGTCTCAAGAAGGTTCCTCTGTTAGGTCATGAGCCATGCGGTGGGCTAAGATCTAGTATGGACCAAGTTATCGGCTCTGTTAGATTTCGGCAAGATCTAACAGATTCATTAAGTTACCCCGTGTTGCTTCGTTTTTACTCTGTGCTTAATTCATGCAACACTCCTTTGCCCAATCTAGGTCGGTTAGAATCGGCTCTGCTTCACGATGCGATGACTCATCCCCTCATAGCCGAATCCGAAACCGACCTAGGTTGCCACGCGTCGCGGGTTCGAACTTGTTGGTATCGTGTAGATCTTGACAGAACCGGGTATCATGCGGTAGATGCAGGTTTTTGGGTCGTCTTAGAGCTAATCATCCGGTGGATTAGAATTCGATTCGATCTGATAGATTTATCTTTATCGATTAAGTTTGTTCCTTCGCCGCGGACCCCGATTCGGCTAAGCAGCCGCATTCGGCAGTGCTCTCACGAGTGAACGTGTTCGTGGGTTTGCAAGTGGACAATGAATGCTTTTAGCCTTTCACGATTAGATTGTATCATGCGGTGGATTGATTTAATCTGATTGGTGGTGTGGCCTCAAACGAGTTGTATCATGCGGTGGATTAACTTGTTTGTTGCCATGCTTGACGGGTGCTGCTTTCGGCCTATGCATTCTTGTTTACTGCGGATTTATGGTCATGCTTTCGCCCTTTTATTTATCAATTATGCTTTGTTTCTCGTTAATCGGCTATGAGTATGCGTTACAATGTTCATGCGGTTGAAAGCCGATTTTTCGTCATGCTTACGTCACGCATTCGGCAGTGCGCTCCCTGCGTGCCTTGCCGATTGCCGAATGAGGCTTTAACTGCCTACAGATAGCTTACATGCTTCTACTGATCTTACGTCATGCTGATGTTGTGCGTTCGGCAGTGTGATTCTTACATGCTTCTACCGACTGCCGAATGATATTCTGAGTAACGACAGATAGCTTGTCCGTAGCTATATGTCTCTCGAGATTGGCTTCAATGCCGCAAATATGGAACTGTCTGGTCTCACCCGGCACGTTCCAGGTGTTATTTAAACATCCTTCTTTCCCTTTGTCAGTTTTCAGGAAAATTGACTGGCACGCTTCCGGATTCAAAAGCCCGGGCCACGTGTGAAGCCAGCTAATTCGGCTTGCTGTGTGCTTGGCGTGAGGTGCGGATTTTACGTCAACACATGCCTGAAAGTATTTTCCTTCATTATCATTTTGGAACTTGTAGTCTATCCTGCCATATTTTTTTCATAAACATGCAGGAGAGGTGCATATCATTGTATTAATGGGAGAAAAATAAAGACTCACACGAAGTCATTCATGCCATGTTAACACTTATATCAGATTCAAAAAGTAAAAAAAAAATAAGGGAGGTCAGGGATTGTGGGAAGCTGCAGGTTATGAAGGACACATGTTATAGAATCGTCAGTTTATCTGTGAAAATGAACCATGAAAACACAATTTCGTAAATGAATGGACAAACCTAATCCCCGTGCCGCCTTCTTCTCTTCAATGATCACCTAAAGCTTGTGCAAGATCAAGAGCTGCCTTAAATTCAGGAAATGCCTTGTCGGGAGTTTGGTTTCTCAGGTAGTTCTTCCGTGTCCTCAGATATGCAATCAGGCGCTCTTTTTGAGGATCAACTATAACTTCTGATTCTGATATCTTACTACCAACTGGGGCATAACTCAAAGCAGGAGCATAAGATTCAATCTTGGCTTGTCTTCTCAGTGCAGCATTTATCTGACGTAACTGATCATTCAGCCGTGCAAGCTCCCCTCGCCTCTGTCTTGCAAGGAGCCCTACAGGATTCTGAATTGCTCAGCATAATGCAGAAACTTTCAAATCCCATAATAGAGGGAAATATGCATGCTAGAGAACTTATAATCTGAACAAGAAATATCAACTAACCTATTAATTGTCAAAAAGAACAGGAATGGAGCACGGTAATAAGAAAAGTGATTACGATGGCATAAATAGTTGTGGAAACAAATGTAAAATGCCCCCATTAACTTGAAATGATTCAATTCTGTCGAACTTGATAACTATGTACAAAAAAAAAGCTAGTTGGATGACAGGCATGACAACTAGTATGCTCCAAAATGCAACTTACCTTAACATTCGTTCATGTTACATCCCAGTTCATGTAGTATTGAGCTATCAATAACTTGCATAGAGGCAAAGAACCTATTTATGTTTTTTTAAATTTAAGTGTTTAACCAAATGCTGCTGCTAAGAAAGGAAACCGGAAAACAGCAAACGAGTAAACAAAATATTAATCCCTCTATTTGAAATTACAAGGGTTATTGTTTCATTAGGGAAGGCATATTGTTTTTAGTCGGCTCCATAAAGTTCGGCCCCTGTGAGCGCATCTCGAAAACGTGGGCTCCAGCCAAGTGCCGTTTTTTCTTGTGGCTGGTTGCGCATAATAGGTGCTGGACTGCAGACCGTTTTGCATGGCGAGGGTTGGCTCACCCGGAGCAGTGTCCCTTATGTGATCAACAGGAGGAGACCATCAATTGTAAGCAATCAAACAGTGGGGTGTGTGGTGTGAGTTGTAAGGATTAACCCTTTTTTCTTAAATATAATGATAAACAATTACCCCATTAATATATCAAAATCATAATGATAAGTAAATATTTTTAGTATGAATCTAACATCAATTTTGTGTCGCATATTATGTATTAGAGAGTACTTGTCGGCCAAAGCCTTTCCCTAAGGGCAGTCACAACCCATGATGTCTATAGGTAGTGTTTATGATACCATGTTAGCAAGACACTACTTTAGACATTGTGTTCTCCAACCCATGATTTTTTAGTGTAGGTCCTCAATAAATTCATCATCTCTCCTCTCCACCAATCGTATTTGTTTTTTATCTATAATGAAGACACTATCATCTTCCAACCCAAACTTGATAGTGTCATGTGCATAGGTTCTCGTGTAGAAACTGGGTCTTGCATGAGACCCCGTGTCTTGCTCTTTTGCCCCTCTATCCTATTTAATGTAGTGCCACATAAGTCAATAGTCATATGTGTCACCCTATTTAATGCTATGAAAACCATCCTAGTTGGAGGGTTGGGACATGAGAGCACCCTTTGGTGCATGGCAGTGCCTCAAAGCTCAGGGAACTGCTAGCTAAGTCGCTAACCCCGGCCCCGTAGACCTGGTGGTCATGTTTTCTCTTTCTGATCTTGGCGTGCTATTAGTCTCATATTTTTGGGTGTGTGTGTTGTGTGCTGAGGGTGTGAACGTTTCCTATCTTTTATACTTTCGTTTCTCTCTTAATGAAATCACGTGCAGTTCTCCTGCGTCGTTCGAGAAGAGAACAAAAAAAGTAACACAAGGTTGCAGAGGAAACACATGTACTTCCCTAGTATTAGAAGCAATTCAATGTGCATTGTAAACAATTGAAAGCTCAGCTATTTGAAACAATTTTCATCGCATATTATGTTGATGACATATCAGAAAACATAAACACGATGACATTCATAGCTAGTTTCCAAGTCAAAAAGGACCATTCCATGTCTCAACTTTGGGCAATGCTAATGTACTCCTCTTACCTCCTAACAAGTAAGAGTTCAATTAAATCTAAGCCCTTGAATATAGAAGAGTTAAAATAATTAAAGAGTAAGAAAAAGAGTGGAACAACCGGCTTCCTTGTATCTAGGAGGAACAGGTACTGCATTTGCATGTGCACATGCAGTTTGTTTCCTTTTAGTTGCAAATAACGACACACTTATCTATACTATAAAGAGAATTAGATTTAAAAACACTTTTCACCAAGATTAGGCCCACCCTCACCTCACAGAGGACCCATCTGTCGTATAAAAAGGACTACGAAAGGGGAGGGGAGACCCATTTTGTCGTCCTTCGGAAGAGAATTCCCCCCAAAACCCAGAACTTTTTTCACCTAAATCGGGTCCACCTAAATCTACCCACGCGCCCTTTATGTTGCCATATGTAATATGTATAATCTTAGCAAGTTTTTAAATAGATGGTAGTTGATGATTATGTTTGGATTTAAGTCCAATCTGTTACCATAATTAATATGTATAATTTGAGTATATTTTTAAACAGACGATAGATTTATATATTTAATATATATAATCTGAGCAAGTTTTCAGATAGATGGTAGTTGATGATTACGTTTGGATTTAAGTCCAATGTGTTGCCATAGTTAACATGTACAATCTGAGCAAGTTTTCAAACATACGATAGGTTTCCTTAGTTGATGATTGTGTCCGGATTGAAATCTAATAATTACCATACTAGACCATCCAAATTTAATATATACAATCTGAGGAGGTTTCCAAACATATGATAGATTTTCTTAGTTGATGATTGTGTCCAAATTAAAGTCATAATTACCATACTAGACTAGCTAGGACTTATATAAATCACGCCAACCAACCGTCACTTCTCATTATCCCCCCTCGACACGTGGTTGTTCCACAAATCCTGCAGCAGAGAGATCCGCCGCTCCGCCATCACCCGCGGCCGTCGGCTCAACACATATGTGCACCTGCACGCCGGAGCATCTCCAGCGTCGGAGGTCGTACTACAGGGCGTCGTGCATGATGGGCAGAACGCCGTCGACAGCGATACGACAACGTCGGACGAGGAGGACGACGAGGTCGGAACCAGCAGCTTCGCCATGTCCGACGTGATGAAGAGCCCTTGCGGCGGCGGCGGCGTTGAGCTGGCACGAGAGGTACTACCTGGTGGCGTGCAAGCAGATGGTGGGGTTGTTTGCGATGGTATGGTGAGTCGAAGTTGGTGCCGCACGTCGGCCACAATATCATGGGATACTAGACTAGATAGTTTGATGAACTTATTGATAGGAATATGTATAACATGAGCAAGTTTTTAAATAGATAATAGTTGATAATTATATTTAGATTTAAGTCCAATAATTTTACATTTTCTTTCCATTTTTGCAGTGTAAAATATGGTAAGTTCGGCTTGCGATGCCGCGCCTTTTATATTACCATATATAATATGTATAATATGAGCAAGTTTTTAAATATATGGTAGTTGATGATTACGTTTGGATTTAGTCCAATAATTTTACTTTTTTTTTCATTTTTGTAGTGTACAATATGGTAAGTTCAGCTTGCAATGTCGCGCCCTTTATGTTGCCATATTTAATATGCATTATCTAAGCAAGTTTTCAAATAGACGGTAGTTGATGATTACGTCCGGATTTAAGTCCAATAATTTTACATTTCCTTTCCATTATTGCAGTGCACAATATGATAAGTTCTACTTGCGATGCCGCACCCTTTACGTTGCCATATTTAATATGTATAATCTGCGCAATTTTTCAAATATATGGTAGTTGATGATTATGTTTGGATTTAACTCCAATAATTTTACATTTTTTCTATTTTTGCAGTGTACAATATGGTAAGTTCTCCTTGCAATGCCGCTCCCTTTATGTTGCCATATTTGATATGTATAGTCTGAGCAAGTTTTTAAATAGATAGTATTTGATGATTATATTTGAATTTAAGTCCAATAATTTTACATTTTCTTTCTATTTTTGCAGTGTAAAATATGGTAAGTTCTGCTTGCGATGTCGCGCCT
This sequence comes from Echinochloa phyllopogon, assembly GCA_033239725.1. Lineage (NCBI taxonomy): Eukaryota > Viridiplantae > Streptophyta > Magnoliopsida > Poales > Poaceae > Echinochloa > Echinochloa phyllopogon. The sequence continues at coordinate 27,624,742 of BTCW01000014.1, read as the reverse complement.
TTTATATTACCATATATAATATGTATAATATGAGCAAGTTTTTAAATATATGATAGTTGATGATTACGTTTGCATTTAGTCCAATAATTTTACATTTTTTTTATTTTTACAGTGTACAATATGGTAAGTTCAGCTTGCAATGTCGCGCCCTTTATGTTGCCATATTTAATATGCATTATTTTAGCAATTTTTTAAATAGACGGTAATTGATGATTACGTCCGGATTTAAGTCCAATAATTTTACATTTCCTTTCCATTATTGCAGTGTACAATATGGTAAGTTCTGCTTGTGATGCCGCACCCTTTACGTTGCCATATTTAATATGTATAATCTGAGCAATTTTTCAAATAGATGGAAGTTGATGACTATGTTTAGATTTAACTCTAATAATTTCACATTTCCTTTCCATTTTTGCAGTGTAAAATATGGTAAGTTCTGCTTGCGATGTCGTATGCTTAATATTGCCATATTTAGTATATATAGCCTAAGCAAGTTTTCAAACAGATGGTAGTTAATGATTACGTTTGGATTTAAGTCCAATAATTTTACATTTCCTTTCCATTTTTGAAGTGTACAATATGGTAAGTTCTGTAGATATGACTATTTTCACCTGCTTTCAAATAGTTATTTGGATTTTTATCACACAATGGTACCTCCTCCTCCGGAAGTCTATGAGTTAGAGTAGATGTGTCAATTGCACGTTTAGTCTCTATTTTATATTGTCGTTTGGAACATTTCGGTCTCGAATATTTACTTATTTGCTTTTGCAATATTTACTTATATTTATATATTATAGTATACACTTGAGTTCGATATTTTGTCCGTTACTCTCTCTTTTCGGTTTCTCTGATTTGACGTAGTGCTGAAACAGTTGATTACTGAGCCACTGAAAGGTGAGCTCCAAGCGAATGTTTGTGAGTTTGTGATTTCAATTTGTGAATTCGTAAAAAGAGAAGAAGCGTTGAGCATAAAGTTTATAGAACTTGTACCGTGTGTCTTGCAAATTGAATATTTTCTTTAAATTACAATCAACTTTCTATTGAATTCAAGATTTTTCACATGCCCTTTTTAAAACACGGGCCACAGCATACCAACTAGTTTCTTACAGTAATTGGCTGTGGATCTGCATGTATGATCAAGTGCTTATTTTTTATTTTTTGAAGTTGTCACATACCTGACGGAAAAATTTTTATTTTTTGAAGTTGTCACATACCTGACGGAAAAAAATGTTAGGGATTGTATTTTTTTTGTCCAGTAGTGCAACTCCAATCAGACAGTTTAAACGGGCCCCTATTCTAAGTTTAGAGGGCCAAGCAAACAGTGTACGTGGCCCCATATTTTGGGGAGGCCTCAGAATCCACTCCTCCACCCTACATTTCTGGGGCCTATAGAGAGCCCTTATGAGGACTACTGCTGGAGTTGTAGCAAGTTTTGTGGCCTACAAAATAGAGGCAGCCCCTATTTAGCATTTGGAGGGTCTAGTTTGGGGGCTATCGCTGGAGTTGCTCTTATGTCACACCCGGATTTACACAAAAACCCGAATGCTGCTATATGTGTGTCCAGGAAGTCCACAGAACACATACAGCTAACAAATATGATAAACAGAGTACATATCCTCGAATAAAAAAATAGTTAAATCAGAGTTTACCGAAATAAAACACAGCGGAAGTCTATCTCTCTCGACAGGTAGAGCCTCAAGTCCACAGGGACACCGACTGGTTCACCACAGCTCAGAAGTATCACTGATCCATCTGTTACCCATCCGGGATTTTATTGAATAATAGCAAGCGTAAGTAAATGTCTTACTTAGCAAGTATAGCACGGGTGTATGAAGGCTCAAAATAAGGCTAGACACGGCTTAACTGCATTAGCATTTTTAGTTGGTTCATTTTATCATTATCCAAGTTACTACATTGAATGAGTCTCAGTTGCAATCCAATTAATAAAATGTAAGTGACATTAAGCAGTAAATAAACATCATATTCTAATAAAAAAGGATCCAGACCGCTCGTGACCCTGAGCAAGGCTATCGTGATAGATTTACACTCTGCAGAGGTTTCGCCCTTTACCCACCAGTCGCGTAAAAGTTCAAAGAACTTTGCACCCAACCACACACATCAACACTTCCGAGGTGTGACTGCATAGGGACGCTACGAGGTTTTTCACAAGACACCCTAACAAGACAGTAGCCGCTAAGGTATAATAAGGTGGTGAGACTCTAGGCACCGAGATTGACTTACGCTTACGGAGTCACACCATAAGGGGGTCAATGGCATCCGGAGCCCGGGCATCGCACCCAACAATGTGCAACGTGCGGAGTTCCCCATCGCAGGGACTCCCAACACGGGACTGGGTCTAACGAGACCTAGCCGGTGGAATCAAGAAACACCCCGTGCCTTACTTCCCATAGCGTCGTCGGCCCCACCGATAATCACTGGCAAGCTAGAGACGTACAAGTTACTTGACCAAGACTAGAGCCATTATAGTTCTAGCGGTGGCGATAGGCTCCTGGGTTGCCGCTTTAAGAACCGGACCTTAGGGAGAGACAGTGGAGCAAAGCACACATCACATGCCCCAGTTCCCTAAACCATGTTGCTAAAAAGCAAGTTTTATCATTAATGTTGAAGTGAACCATTATGTCATAATTAACAATTAAATAATGGTGACAGTAGCTGCGCTTAGCAAAGATTCTACCCATATGCAATAATCCCAAGGTAACAAGGACAGGAGTATACAAACTAGGTACAACCTTAATGGTACATCAAATTTAGACACATGCATGTATGAAAGTAAATGTATGTAAAAAGCTTGTTTAGGTAGCAAGGATTGTCCATGCTATAACTTACCTCAAATCTAGTATAATCACATATAGTCTTCGGTTCTTGATCTTCAAACTCTTCTCCTTGAAATCTCTTGATGGCACTCCTCTACTCGCAGCAATCAACGACACGAGCACAACATGTAGCTAAACAAGCGAACAAACAATATACAACTAAGAACAACACACTAATAAAAATAAAAGCTTTAAAAGAGCGTGCTAAGCGGAAGGTCTCGAATCTATGGTCACGTGAGCGCAAGAATCACTCTAATCGGAGCTAGAACGAGAAAGTTATGGCTTGATAAATTCTCGTCACCATCCGACATAGTCTGCTTGTTTATTTTATATCTCGAGTTCTAAACATCCGATTAACATGATTCCAATTGGGTTAGATTAATAATTTGATAATCTATCTTCTGGAAAGAGATCACGATTTTAGGAGCTACTGTCTAGAAATGACACATGATTTAGTGCACCGTTCAGAATCTGTTTTTGAGGGCGAAAATCTCCGCTGCGACTTATTGCTATCTGAAGGATTTTGGTTATAAAACAATACGAATATATGCTTGATTGATTTTAGTTAAAAAAATCATATGTAATGGTTATTTCAAATAATTCTATTTGAATTTGTAAAACCGAGGTAAAACTTGAGTTTAAACAAATAAGAAAATTTTTGAAGCACTTCAGTCAAAATGTGCAGGAATATGTTTAAATATTTTCTACTTAGTTATAGGAATATTTTGACCTGACTTCTTCAATGAAAGTTGTAGGAAATATTCTTTACATATCCAAAATGTATTTATTTGCTAGATTTTGTTAAGGGGATCAAAAGTTATGGTCAAAACAGTGAGCAGCTAAGGAATCTAGTCGAATTTTCAGAAAACGTTGGAATGAGCTATTCAGGATTTAGGTGTTAGATTTCTTTGAATCTGTACCCTTGTGACCAACATGAACTAGTTGCTAAGTGTAGTTTAAGTTAACATGAATCTAACACAACGAAAAAGGATTAAAATGAATCTAAAACGTGGAAACTATAGACTAAACAAGATTTTCAGTGCTTAAAACTAGCAGGGGCTTTTCTACAAAAGAGTATAGACTAAATGAATATGGTAGAAAATTACAAGATTCGCTGAGGGACTTACTGAAAATCTTGAGGCAAAAAATGACGGAAGGCTCGACGCGACGAAGAATGGACAGCAGTGGAAGATATGGTGGAAGAAGACTACCTTAGGGAATCCCAAACAAAGGGGCCTCCCTGTAAAGGAGTCGATGGTGTGCCTTTTCCAGAGTAGAGGTGGTTCGTATATATAGGAAACCTCTCGCTTCCAGGTTCATTAGCAATATGGGACTAAATGTGGGTTGCCCCATTCCAATGCGAGTGGGCTTCGAAATTTGGCCCAATAAAGTGATGGGATGAATTTGCCTAAAATTGGGTCAACTTTGGGCCATGGCTGGTCTACTAAGATTTAGGGTGATTTTAATTTTCGAAATAATTATTTTTCTGGTTATAAAATAATTCTAGATAAGTCCAGAATTGATATTATAAAACCATGAAAAATATTCTAAAAATTCTAAAAATCCTAGGAAAAATTTCAGAGATAGAGTTGGATATGAGGAACCCAAATAATATATTTGAAATTGGAATTTGCTCACGAAAAGGATTTTAGCCCACTCCAAAAATTGGAATTTGCTCTAAGAAAAATAGGAATAAATGTCAGAAAACTCTGGAAAATTCCCATTAGGCTTCTAAACGTGTTTTTGAAAACTTTACACACATAAAACCACTAAATGCAACCGGCATGAATGCAAAGCACTCAATATTAAACCTATGTTGTTTTAATTTAACTCAGAAAACAAAAATTTCCTATACTAAATTCCCTGTTATTTATTTAAAAGTTGGAAAAATTTAAAAAATTGAGAAAATCATTGTATTAATTATGCTATCAATTCACGTCCCAAAATCCAAAAATTTTGGGTTGTGACATCTTACAACAAAATGCACTACAAAGTAAATCATTCTAGGGATCGGACCAGTGTCTTCTCCTGTTACAAAAGAATAAGTCTGTTACAAATGTAGCAATGTAGCACAATGTTCTCATGTTGACAAATTGCATCCGTTTCTTGCATAATGATCTAATTGCCACTTTACAAAAAGGTTGCACAATGTTCAAGATATTTTCCCTAAAAAAAATGTTGTCACGATAGCCATAAATCTAAAAGGATGTTGCACAGCGATAAAAACATTCTAAACATTTTTGCGAAAGAAAAAATATTCTAAACTAATCACGCAAGAAAGCATGTAATTAGATCTAATTGAAATTTTTTTCTTTATTATTCTGTTACCTTCTAGGAGGTAATAAGTGATTAGGCCATTCCAATCAACGGTCCATATTTATTTTAGAGTACTTTAACAAAAGTCAAATTAAACTTACCGCCAACAGTAGCACCAACCATGGCTATTGCAAACAGCAGAGGCATGTTGGGGAGAGAGTACTCTTGCTCACATGGTTCTGCTAAACAAGCAGGTGGCAGAACATATATGATACAACTACTGAAAAGACACGCTTTCCCAAAATTGGAAAATACAGCTTCCTGCAAAAAGTACAAGAAAGCAATGCTGCATAACATGAAAGCTGATGTTTACAAAATAAAATCTGCACGGAGAAAAAATTAAGCTGTATTGGCAGTCTCTAATAATAAAAGGCATATTTTATTTTGAAAAAGTCAAACATTGCATACTCTGACCAACAATTAGTCAAATTGTAAATATGTTTTGTCTTTAGTGTATAAGAATTATACAAACTAGATACATATTTACATTAGTTTTGTGAAAGCATCTCCTGAAATCTAAGTTAGAAGACGGTGCCAAAAGAAAAATATGCCTTGTATTCTTAAACTGAGGGAGTAAGATAGTATTGTTGTTAAAAAAATGTTACAGCTGAACCCTAGGTTTGTTTTAGTTATTTGAAAATGTTAAGTCTTGTTCCAAATCATAGGTTTGTTTCAGTCATTACATGATATCTGCTAGAGACAGATAACAAATGCTAAAAACAGACAAGGGATTCACCATCATACCTGAAGATCAGATATATATGGACCTCATGAGATCATGTCCATGTTCATGTTCATTAGATGCATGGATGCCAACACTCCTAAATTCGGTGCGATGAGTCAATGACAGGACTAGCTGAGGTGCAGAACGCTTCCAAGATAAGGAAAATCTTGCAACCACGTCAAATGATATTGGAACATGAAACTTTTGTTCTGCATGACAAAGTGCCACCACACATCAGCAACAGTATGATATCATCTCTCATGATGAATTGGTTCCCTAAAGTAAAATTTTGCATTGCTTTGCGCAACTTTTGTAAATTTATAATGAGGATTTCTCAAAAAGATAAATTATAAAAGTGGTTGATCTTAAAACTTTCTGTGCATAATGACATCACATAGTTAGAAAACAAGTTACCATTTAATTTATGTATCCTTAATACTGTCAAAAGTTTGAAATAGCATAAATCAAACAGGAAGTAAAGTCAAGTTAAAAATATGAGAATATTAACTAAACAACATGATTCTCAAAATCAAATTGACCAAAAAAAGCGAAAGTAACCCCCACAAGCATCAAACTGCAATCTTGTTCTATACCTGCGATTATTCTTAGTGACTGTCATGTGGGGCCTCCAATATAGGCGCCATGGCCATCCACACGATGGCACTTCGGAGGCAGCCGATGCACCAAGGGAGGCTGCAACGTCTGGTGGCTAGATTTTAGGAAATAGAATAGTTTGTTTCCTTTACGATTTGTTAGCTCGTTTGTTATTTAAAGGCTTGTAATCAGACTTGGGAAATCAATCAAGAATTATCAATCTCTCCAAAGCCTCCTCTCTACTCTCAATCTCATCCCCTTCAACATTGGTCAGCCGGGCAACAACGCCGGTGACCCTATCAACGCCGGCTACGAGCTCCGTAGCCGGGGTCCCGCTGTCTCAGGGCTTGACGCCCTTGACAGTGACCAAGAGGACTATCATATATGGAAGTTGGATGCTAGTGGTCACTAGTCGGCCAGTTCTGCTTATAAAGGTCTTCTACTTCGTGTCAGTAACCTTTGAGCCTCGGCGTCGTCTTTGGAAGACTTGGGCACTAAATAAACCTAAAATGTTTCTTTGGCTGGCTATCCGTAATAGATATTGGACGGCAGACAAGACTTGCTAGGAGGGGCATGCCTCATCCAGATAGTTGCCCACTATATGATCAAGAAGAGGAAACAATACAACTCTGATTAACCTCGCGTGTGGTGGCGAGACAGATTTGGTTCAATCTCTTTTCACAACTAAACCTTCTAGATTTGGTTCCCAGTCCATAGGAGGCCAACTTTGTTGGTTGGTGGCGGAGGACAGTGAAAAAGGTGAGGAAGGAAGACAGAAAGGGAGTTGACTCTCTAATTATCTTGGGTGCACGGAGTATTTGGAAACACAAAAATGCTTGTCTTTAGGACGTCTCACCTTCATTTTGTCTGAATCATGAGAGAGCTCAAGGATGAGCATAGCCTTTGGTGATAAAAATATGGCCGGAGCAAGAAAGTTGAGGGGGCTAGGTCTAGGAGGTACAACCTAATTTCTATGTTCAGGTCGGGTCATGGTTCCATAAGTTACAAGTAAGGGCAGGTGTTATGTAACACAACTCTCACATTCGGTTCCTGCGTGAGAGAAGGATGATGTATGGAGACCTTTTTCTCTCTATAATACAATGAAACGCAGCACTCCTGCATCTTTGGAAAAAAAAAGACTTGTGACATCCAAAAAAGAATACAACTTTCTTTCTCTCAGCATAGCAAGGAGACCAAGAAATAGTGTCACATCAAAAGGAATCGATAGCTTTGGAACCAGGTATGCAAACATAAGAATGAAGGCGCTTTCCAGAAAATCGAGGCTCGTCTATCAACTTTCTCTCTGAAGGGAGTGCAAAAGAGGCCCTTACAGTAATGGAAACACCTAATAAGCATTAGCACCACCATTACCAAAATCAAACAACACATCATAGCACAATACCAGGCCTCCCTCCCTTACAATCAAAAGAAAGACAATAAAAAGAAAAACGACACGTCTTCGTAATTTTTCACATGATCTCTACCGCAGCAAATTAACATCATTAGCACGACGGGGCGACGGGCAGGCCACAAGAGAACATGGTCATGGCGACAGACAACATGAAGCTAGCTTGTGAAGTAAAGGAACAGAATCGACGCAGACCTACTCTCCAACAAGCCTTAAATAGGACCAAGGAGATGAAATGAGGGCAAACCAGCACCGCAAGAGTGAACAGGCATTTCGTCGAGTAGCTCCCGCAAACACCAGTCTGAAGGCTACAACAAAAAGTAACCACTCCGGAGGTCCTGAGAGCTCGTTAGTAGTACACTAGTACTACGGGACTACGGTTCCTCCATAAAACTACGGCCGCAAGAAATGGAGACGTAATATGTACCAGAAATCAGAGGAGAGCAAACGAGAGGACAAGAAAAATATCGAATGGATGGCAAATTGGCAATGCAGCCATGTAGGACGGGAAATGAGTGCAGAGGAGCTGGAGAACACTCACTGGAGGCAGTGTCCAGGAGGGATGAGCGCGGCAAGGAGCTCACGCCGGAGCATCGCCAAGGGGGCGGCACCCGGGCGCCGGGGCGCAGAGGAAGCCCCATTAAGGTGAGGATAACTGGATAGGGAGCGAAAGAAGAGACTGCGTGAATATCTATGGATGGCAACGGGTCGGGCATGGTGCGGGTAAGATATTTGCCCACCTGATAACATTCCCCCATATGCCTGCCCGATAATGCCCCCATGTGCCCGCTCGACAATGGATCAGATCAGGAATCATGGTGTACCAGCAGGCGGTGTTGGCGCGTTGGAGACTCTTGGGAGCAGGAGGGGCGAACCGGCATGGGGGAGGCCACTTGCAGGGGCCGGTCGTGGAACCGGTGGAGTGCCGGTGACTCGGCATTGAGGGAGAATGGATGACGGCTGACGGACCGAGGGAGGCCGCTTGAGGGACGGTCGGTGGCCGGCCTGGCGGCGCCGGCGCCGGCGCAAGCGCATGAGGGAGGGGGAGTCGGGGCTCAGGAGGAAGGACGGAGGACCGAGGGAGAAGACTGTTGCGGGGGGCTTCGGAGGAAGGGCGGAGGAACCGAGCGGAGGCGGGTGTCGCGGAGGGGTGGGGACCGACAGAGGTTTTTTTTGGGTAAACCGATGGAGAGGGTTAAGGAGTGCACGGACTAAGGTTGTTGATGGGTTTGGGCCGATTTTAGATAGGGAGGGCTGTCGGACCCACGGGTGTGGGTGCCCGCGGGTTTTGCACCCATTGGGTGTGGGTGTAAAATCTCACCCGTGGATCTACACCCGATCTGACCCGTACTGAAGCGGGTGCGGGTGCGGGTGTAGAATTTCACCATTGGGTGACCCATGGCCCCTAAAATAACAAGAACTTTCTAGTTTTTTAAGAGGTTCATAACCTTATGCATCATAAAATCAGCGCGACTCTCTAATTTATATGGATGGGTGGCTGGAGACTAGATGAATGGCTGGAGCATGGATGAATGGATAGAAGCTGCAACTTGAACATGGTTTTATACTTGTGTTGATTGATGGCTGCTACCTGTGTGGTTGTGTTGTTGATCTATAATAATATAATGAGTGTGTTCTTTGGTGGACTGCAAGTCTGCAACTCTAATTAATATGACGTGGATATCTGGAACTTATTTTACTTGGTTATGTGTCAGTATATGTTATTTTTGTATAGAGAACCTGATGGGCACCCGCCACCCCGTGGGTGTGGGTGCGGGTGCTGAAATTCACCCGTAGGTCTCATAATGGGTGGGTGTGGATAAATGTGATGGGTGTCGTAATGGGTGGATTTTGCTCCACCCGCACCCGACCCGACCCATTGCCATCCCTAATTTTAGAGGATAGTATGTTGTAGCGGGTAGCCCGACGGGCATCTACGGATGAGTTTTTCTGTCCGTTTTGTACCCGCGGCGAAAATTTATATCATAAACCCTCGCCCATCGTATATGAAACCCGCCGGTGCCCGTGCCCGCAGGCAAAATTACCATCCATAAATATCATCGGCATTCCGATCTAGGCGAATATTTTCATATGAGCCCCTGCAAATAGCGTGGTATTACATTTATGTCCCAGGTCTGCGCCTTTCTTCTTGTAAAGCGTTAAGCATGAATACGTTTCCAAATCTGTCTTGCTTTTAATCCTCATATTGTAAAGCAACCGATGGCAATTTTGCTACCAGCACCGGATGCACAAAAATTGAAGCAACATACGAAAATAAGGAAAAAGTCTATTTTACTCCCTTTACCTATTCACTTTACAGTCAAAATGATGCCTCAATTTAATCCCTCATTCTATTTATTCTGGATTAAATTAGCCCCTAAACCAGGTTTGCAACCTATTTTGCCTACGTAGACATGTGTTTGATCATGTCAAAAAAAAAGACACGAGTTTGATCAGTCTAATCTCGTCTGGATGCCGTGTAATCCGGCGTGACGTATAAAGCCACCACGAAGCCAAGCCGATCCCATCCTGAGACGAGCCGAGTGAGCCCACGCGCCTGATGTGTTAATATATCGCGCCGCGCTGGCTATTAATCTGTCCCTCGCACTCAATTAAGGCTTGCTCGTGAGTTTGTTAGTTGGAGGACCAGTAACATGAGGGTACTTGTTGAAGGGAACCGAGAGGCTATGCTACCGCATACAAAAACTCGTTTACCCAAAACAGGAACAACAACAGTTATAGATCACGGATCGTTACCACTAGACGCGCAGATGCAGCGCAAGCCGTCTCGATGTAGATGAACGCGTCGAAGTGGCAGTGTCGTGCAGTTGCTCACGTCCGTCTGGTCCTGCACGTGCGGTTCGTCCTTGTACACCAAGCGTAGCACCTCCAAGGTATCCAAACGGTACGAGGATGGAACGCCAAACGTAGGTGTACTAGCACCTCACGACCGCGATTTGCAGGATATGGATGGAGGGGCTACTGTTCACCGTGTGCACTGTTCACGCGATACTGTAGCGCACCCTGTAGCGGCAGCAGAATATGGATGAAGGAGGTGTACTGTTCCCCGTGTGCACTGTTCATGCGGGTACTGTACCACACGGCACTGTAGCGTCAGCGTCACTATGGCACCTCTCAGGGTTTTTTCATTCCTCCACTTCTGTATTTATAGTGGTCATTAACGGGCCTTTCAATATTTGTGGCATATCAAGATTCTAGTACCCTAATAGAACAAATCCATCAAAACCCATTAGCGGATCCAATCCGATTGGCTCTAGGGTATATATCCAACACTGTACTGTTGATGTTGCAGCTTTGCAGAGAATGAACGGCGGTGTCCTTGCTCTGAATTGTAGATGTTGCAGCTATTTCAGACTTGCAAGAACGAAATACACCAAATGTCCACTTGTGCAGCCAAGCCCACAGCTGCCTGGCAAGATTCACCCTTCATCTGAAACAAGTCATAGAGCAACGCACTGGAAGAAGAACACACGTTACCTTACATTCAGAAATTACCAAACTAACGAGTTGTCTATCATGTATGGTGCCATCAATTCAATGGTTATGATCCAGTAAAAAATAGCATGATTAGTTCATGACAGCCATTGAGAGAAACTTGAAAACTAACACGACCATACACTATAGGGCTGTACAGAACTTCAAAAGAACAGAAAGATTGCAGCTTCAGTAAATGTCAATTGGTGGCATCAGTTTTTAGACATCAACACAGTCAATATATACAGAACTGACACCCAGAGCAACAATAATACATGGAGTACATCATGCACTTATTGTTGCATACTCTGAACACAGAACCACCGGAGCCCTTTCTTCATCCAGCAACTAGCCGAGAATGGAGTGGCGGACTGTGTGGGAGAGAATAACAGAAGCAAAACGGAGGAGATGCGCAGGTGCGGTTAGGGACTTCGACGTTCCACGCCCAGAAGTGATGCGGCTCGTTGGCTGCTGGAAGGGCGCGTAGCCCCGCTCCGCTCGGCTCAGGATGGGATTGGCTTGGCTTGGTGGTCGTTTTCCACATCACGCTGGATTACATGGCATCCAGACGAGATTAGACTGGTCAAATTCGCATCCACGTAGGCAAAATTGGCTGCAAACCTCACTTACGGGATAATTTAATCCAGAATAAATAGGATGAGGGATTAAATTGAGCCATCATTTTGGTGGGGTAGAATGGACAAAGTGAATGGGTGGACGGAGTAAAATGGACTTTTTTCTAAAAATAAATCCACGACATTACAAATGATCAAATGCAACATAAAAGTATAAACAAAATTAGCATACCTATGTGCATTCGATTTAAGGGTAAAAACTCTCACAGCATATTATGTTTCATAAAACATCCACCATAAACTTGATATAGTAGAAGTAGAGTGCCACGACACTTACAATATGTACCTAAACATTACACTATCACAATTGCGACATCATGCAACAATCCAGCGTATCATGCAATTGTCCCACGTCGATTCCAATATCCAGAAATTCAAATAAAAATCTTATCCATCTCTATCTCAATGCAACGAACCAAACCTACACGGAAGATTGTAGTTCTTGAACGAGCACTAGATAAGATTCTAGAGGATCCTCATGATTAGACACTCTTTTTCCACAGGTTGTAGTATTAAGTATATCTTGTTTTTCTTTTAGAAATACTAATATTAGAAGTAGCACATTTTGTGGTTAAATCGTTAATTACAAATAACTGAAAAAGCTTTATTACTATCTATAGACATAATTCATATTGATGTAACGAAAATGAAGGACCCAAAACAATGACAGAAGGCACAGAGTAATCAACCTATTTCCCAAGCAGACTCTTGTGAAACCTCCCCTCTTTATCCTTGTTTACATTTGAAAGTGATTTGTATACTTTATGCAATATTCCGAATCAACTATTACAACATCATGAAACAACTATTAAAACATCACCAACATCCTTAATTAATAATTTTTTTAGAAAAAGGAATATGTATTAATATTCTAGTCTCTATATCCATGGATATATAACTGTCCATTATTACAACCCAGAGGAGACTCAAACTAGCCAAAAGGATTGACAAAGAATCACTAAGCAAACAAAAGTCAACGAATAACAAAACAGCCATCAAAGGAAAAAATTGCATCAAAGCAGCTTCAAGGACGCGGCAACCCCATTGACAAAGAGTTCTTTCCTTCTCCTTTTACAGTAGGACCCAGAAACGAAACCAATGTGTTCATCGGTAAAAACTGTTGGATAATAAGGTAATTGCATGTCACACCCGGCTTTAGGAATAAAACCAGATGCATCTCATACGTACGCCAGGATCAAGTTTACACACATATGATAGACGTCACAAGTTAATATCCAAAAACCATGCATATGAATGAGTATTAAAGTAACATTATTACAATCTCAGAGTTTGACACAATGTCATAGCGGAAGACTTAAATAAACGTTTATCTAAAGCGTAGCAAATTAAACTCCATCTCCATAGGCGTTGACTGGGGGACTCGCCTAGAACTCCTCAAAATCAGTAGTAAAGTCCTCAAAATTCTCCCAATCTGAGCAGCAGTCCGAGTGTGGTCGATGCAATATAAATAAACAATCGTGAGCACGTGTCGTACTCAGCAAAGTATGGAAATAAATGACATGCTAGACTTTTTAAGTGGAAGGCTGAAAGGATAGATGCATTAAGCACTTTTAGTTGGTCAATTTTTATTAAGCATATATTTACTAGCAGATATAAGTATATACCAACCCCAATTAAATTAATGACATAAACCCATCAAATTCAGGTAGCCACAATTTAGACCATATTCAGATAGATTAATCATATGAGGGTCCAGACCTCTCATGACCGTGAGCACGGCTGTTATAACAGTTTTACACTCTGCAGAGGTTGTACACATTCACCATAAGCTGCGATCCCCATTGCCCGAAAGCATGTAACCTAGCTGCAAGGTATGGTAAAAGAAACTAGGAAAATCCTTAATGGGACCCAACAATTTAATGCAAGCGATAAATAAATCGTGTAATTAAAATGCATGTCATTTAGGTATAAACCGGCATGATCAAGGAATACTTGCCTTATTCCCAACCCTACTGCTGCTCAAACTCTTCAACAGCTGGTTCTTCAAACACTTCCTCGAACGATGTGTTTCCTATACACATCACACGTACACATACAAGAAAATAATACAATAAATAAGAAACAGTACACCAAACAATTCCAACAGAAGTAAACAATAGCACAAAACTATTCTACGCGTTACCACGAACGCGTGAGCGTGAGAATCGCTAAAATCGGAGTTAAAACAGAAAAGATATGACTTTTCTAAGGTTCAGGGACTTGCTGACGATGTTTTAAAACTTCTAGGGCCTTAACTGCCAGAGACCGAGGCCTAAAACATAATTTTGTATAAAAACTTGAGTGTTTACATGCAAAAAGATAAAGCTTGGGCTTTGGGTGCAATTCTAAAACTTGCAGGGCCTAAACCGTAAGAAAAAGGACCTAAATAGAAATATTTTTGAACTGCGTTAGGACGGCGGGTTGATTCACAAAACTTGAAGGGCTTCTTTGCAAAACTGCCTGGTTGATCGGTACTAGTCGTATTCGACTTGGGGCTGGGGCTCTCGTGGACCGTTGGATCCCGATCGGATGGCCCTGGATCAACCTAGAGGAAGGGGTCGCCGGTGACGGCGGCGCGCGCGGCGGCGCTTCGCCGGAGCGACACGGGAAACGGGCTAGAGGCCACCAACTCGAATGCGGACCACACAGGAAGCAAGAGGGGGAGATGGTGGACTCACCCCTGTGTCCCTCGGCGGCAGAGGAGCTTCGACGGTCGGCCGACGGCGAGAATGGCGGGCGGCGGCGCTGCAAGAACGACGACGAGCGATTAGCCTTAACGCGGGACGGGGAAACGAAGCAAGAATGGCTCGGGGAGGTTCACTACCTCGAGACGACGGTCAAGGCAGGGTCTAGCGGAGCGGGGGTGCGCCGAAACTCGAAATCGACGGTGGCGGCCGAGAGCTCAGCGCGGCGGCGGCGGCGCGAGCGGCTGCTAGGGTTTGCGAGTACGGCGGCGATGCGCGAGAAGTGTCAGGGAGTCAAGGAGCAACAACGCGCGGATAAAAGGGGCTGGGCCCACGCATCTTGGCGTGCGTGCCCCGGCCGGGATTGGACCCGAGCTCAAGCTTGATTCAGACACGAGTCCGGCTCGGAGAAGAAGACCCCGACAGGCGGGCCCCGCCTGTCAGCAACTAGAGAGAGAGAAAACGGGCCGACGCGTGGGAACTGAGTCACGCGAAGAACTTGGGCCAGGAAAAGAAGAACGGCCCAAAGCGGCAAGCCGGCTGCCAGAGAGAAAGAATAGAGGGGGCAAACTCGGACTGGCCAAGAGTTGGAGGGGCAAAAACAAACTTGAATAGGAACAACTATTCTATAGCTCAAACGAATTCAATTTAAATTCGAATTTAAACAGAATTTAAATTCAAACATAATTCACCAGCAACCAAAAACAAATGCAACAGCATGAATGCATCAACCACTTATTTTTGACTAAAATTATTTTATATGTTGTTTAAATTCAATTAAATCATAGGAATTCCAATTAAATCTCAGAAAATTCATTTAAACCTTAATAAATTCCTAGAAAATTCAGAAGGTTGCTAAAACTTAATTTTGATAAATTTTTGGGTGTTACAAACCTACCCCCTTAAAGAGAATCTCGTCCTCGAGATTCAGATGCATTAGAGAAAATCTGGGGAAACTCTGCCATCAACTCATCCTCCCTTTCCCAAGTTGCCTCGCTCTCCCCATGATGACTCTATTGAACTTTACACATCTTAATCACTTTACTCCTAGTAACTCTCTCAGCAGTTTCCAAAATCTTAGCTAGACATTCCACATACGTCAAATCATCTTGCACATTCAACTCATCTAAAGGTAATTATTCCTCAGGCACTCGAAGACACTTCTTCAACTGAGAGATATGGAAAACATCATGAACATCTGACAATCTGGATGGCAGTTCCAATTGGTAAGCAACCTCACCTTTTCTATCAACAATCTTGAAAGGTACAATAAAACGAGGAGATAATTTGCCTTTTACCTTAAACCTTCTTAAACCTCGAATAGGAGAAATTTTCAAATACACATAATCGCCTACCTCAAAGGTTAATTCGCTTCTTCTTGTGTCTGCATAACTCTTCTGCCTGGACTGAGTTGTTCTCAAATTCTCTCTAATGATCTAAACTTGTCTCTCAGCTTCGTGCAGAATATCTAGCCCAAACACTTGACTTTCACCTATTTCACTCCAATACAAAGGTGTTCTGCATTTTCCACCATAAAGGGCTTCAAAAGGAGCCATTTTCAGACTTACTTGATAATTGTTGTTATATGAGAACTCTGCATACAGAAGACTCTTATCCCAACTGTCTCCATGCTTCAAGGCACAAGCTCTCAACATATCCTCCAAAATCTGGTTGGTCCTCTCTGTCTGACCATCTGTCTGAGGATGATAAGCAGAACTGAAATTTAACTTTGTATACATGGACTCATGCAACTTTTGCCACAATCTAGATGTAAACTGAGTACCTCTGTCAGAAACTATCTTCTTGGGCACACCATGTAGACAAACAATTCTGGACATATATAACTCTGCAAGCCTGGCACTAGAATGAGTAGTCTTCACTGGGATAAAATCAGCCACCTTCGTCAATCGATCCACTATGAGCCATATAGAGTCATACTGTAACACCCTAAAATTCATCACAATTAAATTGTAGCAATTTCTGAATTTTCTAGGATTTATTAATGCCTAAATAAATTTTCTATGGTTTAATTGGAATTTCTAGCCTTTTATCAATTTAAATATCATATTAAATAATTTTAGTCAAAATAAGTTGTTGATGCATTCATGCTGTTGCATTTGTCTTTTGCTTGCTGTTCAATTAAGTTGGAATTTAAATTCTTTTTAAATTCGAATTTAATTTGAATTTGTTTGAGGTTTAGAATAGTTGTTTTCTGTCGAGTTCGTTTTCGCCCCTCCAACTTTTGGCCCAGTCCATCTTTGCTCCCTCAACTTTCTCCTTGGCCACTGGCTTGTTTTCCAAGCCGGCCTGATTCATTTCCCGGCCCAGCTAGCGTCGCGGCCCATCTTCGCACCGGCCCGCTCCACTTCTCTTTCTCTCGCTGTCAGGCGGGTCCCGCCTGTCGGATCCGTCGTCCCCGACGCGGACTCGGCCGCGCCGCCGTGTCCGATCCAGGCACGCACGCCTAGGTGCGTGGGCCCGAGCCCCCAGCCGCACCTATAAATCGCGGTCGCCACCGCTTTGCTCTCCTCCAGATCAGCCGCGAGCCGCAAACCCTAGCAGCCGCTCGAGCGCCGCCGCCGCCATCGAAGTTCCGCCGTCGATCTTCGCCGTCGAAGCCTCGCTCTCGCCTTGAAGCACGTTGGGAGGTTCGTCTTGATGCCCCTAAGCTACCCATCGGGTTCTTGCTCGGATTATGGCCGCGCTCCACGCTAATCATGCTCACCGTCGTTCTCCAGCGCCGCAGCCGCCATTCATCGCCGCCGGTCGCCGTTGAAGCCTTCAACCTCGTCGTGATCTAGCTTGGTGAGCTCGCCATCTCCTCCCGAGCCTCTAGGTTCAATCCGCGCCCGATTTGATGGCCTCTAGCTCGTTTTCGTGTGTCGCCGGCAAAGCTCCGCCGCGAGAACGAGCGGCGCCGCCGCGTCAGTCGTCGCCGGCGTCACCCCTCGGCTCGATCTGTTTTGAACCGTCGGATCAAGATCCAACGCCCCACGTAAGCCCGAGCTTTGAGTCAAACCAGCCGCGTACCGGTCAACCCCGGCTGACCGTGGTCGTTTTGCAAAAAGGCCCTTCAAGTTTTGAAAATCAACCCGCGGTCCTAGCCAGTTCAAAAATAATTCCAAATAGGTACTTTTTCTTTTGGTTTAGACCCTGCAAGTTTTAAAATAGCACCCGCAGTCCAGCCCCTGTTATTTTATGGTTTAGCCCTCGTAGTTTATACAAAATTATGTTTTACCCCTCGGATTTTCGCAGTTAAGCCCCTGAAACTTTTAAAACTTTGCCAGCAAGTCCCTGAACCTTAGAAAAGCCATATCTTTTGCGTTTTAACTCCGATTTTAGTGATTTTCGCGCTCACGCGTTCGTTGTAACGCGTAGATTAGTTTTGTGCTGTTGTTTACTTCTGTTGGAATTGTTTGGTGTATTGTTTCTTAGTTATTGTATTGTTTTCTTGTATGTGTTTGTGTGCTGCGATTAGGAAGCGAGCAGTTCGAGGATTTCTCTGAAGAACCAACTGTTGGAGAAGGATTTGAGCAGCAACAGAGTTGGGAAGAAGGAAATTGTATTATGTTATGCAAATGTCCTAATAACTATTAATTTCACCATCCATGCATGTGTCTTAATTTGATGGGTTCCTATTTAAGGATTTGCCTAGCCACTATATTTTCCTGTCCCTGAAACTGGGTTATTTAATTAAATTTGATGGTAGATGATGCTTAGCTTGCTCAACTGGGATTGGTTAAATGAACCCCTACTCTATGTTCCAAATACTCTTTGAATTAATTAAATGGCAAGATCATATCTTTTTAATTGGAACATGGAGAACCACCCAGGAAAACAGTACAACCATGAGTGCCATGTGGCTCTGGCTTTGACTGACTAATTTGGTGCTCTAGTTTATGGTGGCTTTACTCGAAAGGGGCATGGGGGGGCGGTGGTTGACGGGGTATAGCTCGGTCCTCTTGAGCTGTGGGCTTTGGTAAGAGAGGGTTATGCTTTGCTTATGAACCGGAAACCTTAGCGGGCTATCATTTATTAGAGTGCTTTTGTAAAGGTCTCATAGTGAAACTCAGTATTCGGTCCACGTGGTGTGGGACGGGTGCATGCTTCGGCAATGGGAATCACGGCTTATGGTGAAAGTGTACAACCTCTGCAGAGTGTAAAACTGTTATAACAGTCGTGCTCACGGTCAAGAGCGGCCTGGACCCTTACATGATAATCATACTTGAACATGGATTAAATTGTGGTTACTTGATTATGTTGGGATTATGACATTCATTAATTTGTGGGTGGTATATACTTTCATTTGCTAGTAAATAGTTGCTTAGTAAAACTTGACCAACTAAAAGTGCTTACTGCAGTATTGTCAGCCAGCCTTTTTGCCCCAGCCTTGTATGTCGTATTACATTTGCTGAGTACGTCATGTGCTCATGCTTGTTTTCTTTCTTTTATTGCATCAACTACACCCGGAATGCTGCTCAGATTGGGAGAATTTTGAGGATTTCACTGCTGATTTTGAGGAGTTCTAGGCGAGTCTCCCCCAGTCAATGCCTGTGGAGTTGGAGTCACTTTTGCTTCGTTAGATGAACGTTTATTTAAGTCTTCCGCTATGACATTTGTGTCAACTCTGAGATTGTAATAAATGCACTTTAACACTCTTTCGTTATGCATGGTTATGGATATTCACTTGTGACGTCTAGCATATGTGTGTAAACTGATCCTGGCGCACATATGAGATGCATCTGGTTTTGCCTTTAAAACCGGGTGTGACAGAAGTGGTATCAGAGCTGTGTTGACTGTAGGACGCAAGCCTAGATAGCAATGGTCATTCTCTAAGGATTATTTTGCTTAACTACTCTTGTTCTATCTATTCTTGGTTTATTTTGCTATTATTACTGGTCATTGATAATTGTCTCCTCCTTGATTTTTGTTTTCTGTCCTATCTTTTCCACCATCTCACCTGGTTTCGAGGTCTTTAGAACTTTTCTAACCCCCTTCTTGCTTAAACCATAGATGGTGTTGACAAGGCAAGGTGCTCGTAGATTGTCTAGCACTCCTTCCCCTTCTTCGTCGCATTAGGTGCAAGAAGAGGAACCGGAACCTGAAGAGATGGAAGTGATGGACGAAGAAGTTAACTCAGGAGGGAATGCTCCAGCTGGATCTGAAGGAAGTGAAGGACCCCCTCCGCCGCCTGACATGTGGGTAGTGACTTTTCATCACCACGACAGAGGCAACAGTGGGTTCCCGATACTGCTTCGAATGCTCTTCGAGCGTCTGAACTACCCAGTGGAGATAGAATATCGTGGAAGAAGGAGGGCACATCCAAATTACCCAGAGGACTGGGATGTCGCTGTATACATCTGGGAGCCGGATTATGAGTATGGAGGAACCAAAGAAGCTGCAGTGCACCATGCTATCGCCATGAGATCAACCTTCGAAGCTGGAATCCAGGATGCAGCAAGACGGGTACTTTCTGTGCTTTGTCATGAGGAGGCTACTGAAGTACGTCACACTGCTTGGGCATATCTTCCCCAAAGGCAGCAAGGCACTCCAACTGGGGTTGTGCCACAACCGCCCGGCGTGCTAAACTCTACACTCAACGTCCAGGTGGCGTTCACCAAGATGCTCAACGTGCACGCCGATGACACCACAAGGGAGCTACAAGAAGTGCGTGAAGAACTCGCTGCTGAACGGAGGAAGAACAAGAGGCTGATAGCTGAACTCAAGGGAGAAGCACTTCCGCCCTTGGATGAAGATGTAGAAGGGTTGATGGGTCATTCACCGCCCCACTAGAGAGTGCTTGGTGGATCGTCTAGTTGCTTCACCCATACCTATTAAGATAGGATACCCTCTCTTTTGTTAGTTCAGTACGTTTAGAATCGTTGAGACTCGTGCATAGCGTGTGATTTAGTTCGGTTTAAAAGTGTGGTAGAGATGTTTGCTTTCGTGCTAAGTGTGTGATTTGGATTTTTGAAATGATTGAACTTAATTGTGGAGCGATGACCATAATTGAGTAATTATTAAATAAATAAATTTAGTTAGTTTGGGTTTATCTTGGTCTCTAATCTTAGCACTTAACTATCACTTTATCCATATAATCGTACCCCTCATATAAATCGTGTTATGCGACAATCTGTTCTAACTGCTGCATGATATCCTGCTACTGTCCGAATTGTTTCTGGAGCTTCAGAACTCAGTTTGACATAAATCCAGTTGGGTCGGATTAAGGACTTGATAACCTAGGTTCTGGGAAATTTTCATGATTTTTGGATGTTCTGGCAGAGAGATATAATGGTTTTATTGGAGCAACCAGAATCTGTCCCGTGGTCCTGACACAGCTGTCTTGTTTATTTTATACCTCGAGCCACAAAATTCCGATTGAGGTGATTCAAGTTGGGTTAGTTTAAGAATTTGATAGTCTACGTTCAGACAAAATATCATGATTTTTGGATACTCAGAATGAGAGTTACAACTGTTTAATTGTGACGAACAGAACCTGTTTCAGAATTTGATTCTCCAGTCATTGGCAACTCGTTCTACATCAACTTTTATCTGTTCATGATTTGAGTCACATCTTTTCACCACTCTCTGAACCTCATGTTCTAACCACCAGATGGTGAACACTAGGTCTGGAAATGGAGTGGATCAACCACCTGTGAATCATCAGGGACGTGCCAACCCCAATCCAAATCCTCCGCCGAATCAAGCACCTGTAGCAATGGATCAGATCCTCGCCAACCAGACTCAGATCCTCCAGGGCATGGCTAATACCTTGGCAGCCATGCAAGCATAGAACAACAACAACAACAACAACAACCAGCCGAGAGACAAGCACCGGGAGTTCATGAGCCACAAACCTCCTACCTACTCCCACTCTGCAGATCCACTTGTTGCTGATGATTGGCTGAAGACTGTTGAGAAGAAGCTGGATATGGCTCAGTGCAATGACAGGGAGAAAGTACTGTATGCCTCAGGTCGCTTGGAGGGATCAGCTTCAGATTTGTGAGATGCTTACCATGCTGCTCATGCCACCCCTGATGCTATCACCTGGCAGGAGTTCAGGACCAACTTCAGGAGCCACCATATTCCTGCTGGTGTCATGAAGCTGAAGAAGAAGGAGTTCCTCTCACTCAAGCAAGGTGGGATGACCGTCAGCGAGTACCGGGATAAGTTCATTCAGTTGTCCCGTTACGCCCCGGATGAGGTGAAGGATGATGAGCAGAAGCAGGAGCGATTTCTGGAAGGATTGATTCCGCCGCTCCATTATCAACTCATGTCTCACACCTTCCCAACATTTCAGAAGCTGCTAGACAAGGCTATTGGCTTGGAGAGCAAGCGTCGTGAGTTGGGAGAGCAGAAGAGGAAGTTCATGGCCTCAGGACAGTCAAGCAGTAACACCCGCCCTCGTCTCCAGCCGCCTCAGCAGAACATGCCCGTTCGCTTTGGTGGGCAAGGGAGTAACTTTGCGTAGAGTCAGGATCAGCGGTCAGCACCTCCACCTCAGCGGCCAGCATTTCAGCAGAACCGCCAGAACACCCCGGCCCAGACTCCAGTAAAGACCACTGCACCAGGCAGTGCTCCTACTCCTCGTACCTGCTACATTTGTGGAGATCCCAGCCACTTTGCCCACAACTGTCCGAAGAGGAATGCTCAGACCCCACAGCACCAGAGTGGCAGTGCACCTAGGCAGAATACCCCTCAGCAGCAGAACAGGAATGTGAACCCGACGCCCCAGAGCAACAAGGGCCAGCAGAATCAGATGCGGGGCAAGGTGAACCATGTTGCTGCAGAGACCGCACAGGAGGCCCAGGATGTGGTACTTGGTATGTTCCTTGTCAACTCAGCCCCTGCATCAGTTTTATTCGACTCTGGAGCATCCCATTCTTTTATTACTGCTCAGTACGTAGCTAAGTATAATATAACCATGCTCCCTATGAAGAATTCCATGTTAGTTAGCTCTCCCGGTGGAAACATGAAAGCCAATTTTATCTGTCCCCGAGTTAACCTGAAAATAGTTGGGGTAGACTTTCCTGCTGATCTGATAGTTTTGAACTCTGAGGGAATTGATGTCATACTTGGAATGGGATGGTTGACTGCTTTTGATGCGGTGATTCAGTGTGCCAAGAGGTTCGTGTTGTTGACTAGTCCTCAGGGAGAGAAGATTGAATTCGGAGCCACTCAACCCTCAGCTTTAACTTACTCAGTGAATCAGGCCAGCGGTGTTCCTTTGGAGGATATCAGAGTTGTTTGTGAGTTTCCGGATGTCTTCCCAGATGATTTGCCAGGTATGCCACCCGACCGAGACATTGAGTTTATTATTGAGCTTTTACCTGGTACTGCTCCTATTTCTAAAAGACCCTATAGAATGGTTGTTAATGAACTAGAAGAACTTAAGAAACAACTTAAGGAATTGTTGGATAAGGGTTACATTCGTCCTAGTTCTTCACCTTGGAGAGCACCTGTCATTTTTGTGGGTAAAAAGGATGGTACTCTGAGGATGTGTGTGGATTATCGTTCATTGAATGAGGTAACCATCAAGAATAAGTATCTCTTGCCCAGAATTGAAGACTTATTTGATCAGTTGAGAGGAGCTAAGGTTTTCTCCAAGATTGACTTGAGATCTGGCTATCATCAGTTGAGGATCAGGCGTTCCGACATTCCTAAAACAACATTCACCACCAGGTATGGGTTGTATGAGTATACTGTGATGTCGTTTGGATTGACAAATGCACCTGCCTACTTTATGAACCTGATGAATAAGGTGTTCATGGAGTACTTGGATAAATTTGTGGTGGTATTTATTGATGATATTCTGGTTTACTCTAAGAATGAGGATGAGCATGAGGAGCATTTGAGGTTGGTGTTGCAGACTCTTAGAGAGAACCAGTTGTATGCCAAGTTTAGTAAATGTGAGTTTTGGTTGAATCAAGTGTCTTTTCTTGGTCATGTTGTTACTGATGGAGGTATTGCAGTGGATCCAAGTAAAGTCAAGGATGTGTTGGATTGGGAACCTCCTACCACAGTCTCTAAGATCAGAAGCTTTCTGGGATTGGCTGGATATTACAGGAGATTCATTGAAGGCTTTTCTAAAATAGCGAAACCTCTTACTTCGCTATTAGAGAAGGGCAAGGAGTTTGTTTGGTCAGAAGCGTGTCAGGCCAGCTTTGAAGAGTTGAGAAGGAAGTTGACTACAGCCCCAGTGCTTACTATGCCAGATATTCACAAGAACTTTGATATATATTGTGATGCTTCTCGTAGAGGTCTTGGGTGTGTGCTCATGCAGGAAGGCAGAGTTATAGCCTATGCATCCAGACAGTTGAGGAAGCACGAGCTGAACTATCCTACTCATGATCTGGAACTTGCAGCTATTGTCCATGCCTTGAAGATCTGGAGGCACTATATTCTAGGTAACAGATGTGAACTGTATACTGATCACAAAAGCCTGAAGTACATATTTACTCAGAAGGATCTGAATTTGAGGCAGAGAAGATGGTTGGAGTTGATCAAGGATTATGATCTAGGGATCAACTATCATCCTGGCATGGCTAATTTGGTTGCTGATGCGTTGAGTAGGAAGTCACAAGTAAATGCAATGTTTCATCGCCAGTTGCCAGCTGAGTTGTGTGCAGAGATGGAGAAGTTGAACCTAGGGTTTCTGAGTCAGACCGAAGGCGTGACAATGGAGGTTGAGTCTACACTGGAGCAGGAAATTTGGAAGGGTCAGCTTACTGATGAGAAGATAAAGGAAATCAAGGAAACCATGTTAGCAGGGAAAGCTCCCGACTTCACCGAAGATGATCAAGGTACAGTTTGGTTTAGAAAGAGGATATGTGTACCGGATATCGAGTCTCTCAGGGAACAGATATTGAGGGAAGCTCATGATTCCGCATATTCTATTCATCCTGGAAGCACCAAGATGTACCAGGATCTGAAGCAAAGGTATTGGTGGTATGGAATAAAAAGGGATGTGGCTGCCCATGTGGCGTTGTGCGATGTTTGTCAGAAAGTTAAGGCTGAACATCAGAGACCAGCCGGTTTGCTTCAGCCACTCAAGGTACCTGAATGGAAGTGGGAAGAAATCAGTATGGATTTCATTGTTGGGTTACCCCGCACTCGAGGAGGATATGACTCATATGGGTTATTGTGGACAGATTAACTAAGGTAGCTCACTTTATACCCGTTCACACTACTTATACCAGCGCTAAGTTAGCAGAGTTATACATGTCCAGAATTGTTTGTCTCCATGGTGTACCTAAAAAGATAGTGTCTGATAGAGGTACTCAGTTTACATCTAGATTCTGGCAGAAGTTGCATGAGTCTATGGATACAAAGTTGAATTTTAGTTCTGCATATCATCCTCAGACAGATGGTCAGACAGAGAGGACTAACCAGATTTTGGAGGATATGCTGAGAGCTTGTGCTTTGAAGCATGGAGGCAGTTGGGACAAGAGTCTTCCATATGCAAAGTTCTCATATAACAACAGTTATCAGGCAAGTCTAAAGATGGCCCCCTTCGAAGCGCTTTATGGTAGAAAGTGTAGAACACCTTTGTATTGGAGTGAAATAGGTGAAAGTCAGCTGTTTGGGCCAGAGATTTTGCAGGAAGCTGAGAGACAGGTTCAGATTATCAGAGAGAATTTGAGAACGGCTCAGTCCAGGCAGAAGAGCTATGCAGATACAAGAAGGAGAGAGCTAACCTTTGAGGTGGGTGATTATGTGTATCTGAAAGTATCTCCTATTCTGGCAGAAGTTGCATGAGTCTATGGATACAAAGTTAAATTTCAGTTCTGCATATCATCCTCAGACAGATGGTCAGACAGAGAGGACTAACCAGATTTTGGACGATATGCTGAGAGCTTGTGCTTTGAAGCATGGAGGCAGTTGGGACAAGAGTCTTCCATATGCAGAGTTCTCATATAACAACAGTTATCAGGCAAGTCTAAAGATGGCCCCCTTCGAAGCGCTTTATGGTAGAAAGTGCAGAACACCTTTGTATTGGAGTGAAACAGGTGAAAGTCAGCTGTTTGGGCCAGAGATTTTGCATGAAGCTGAGAGACAGGTTCAGATTATCAGAGAGAATTTGAGAACGGCTCAGTCCAGGCAGAAGAGCTATGCAGATACAAGAAGGAGAGAGCTAACCTTTGAGGTAGGTGATTATGTGTATCTGAAAGTATCTCCTATTCGAGGCTTGAGAAGGTTTAAGGTGAAAGGTAAATTATCTCCTCGTTTCATTGGACCTTTCAAGATTGTTGATAGAAAAGGTGAGGTTGCTTATCAACTAGAGTTGCCAGCCAGACTGTCAGATGTGCATGATGTGTTCCATATCTCTCAGTTGAGAAAGTGTCTTCGAGTTCCTGAGGAAGAATTGTCTATGGATGAGTTGGATGTGCAAGAGGATTTGACTTATAAGGAGTACCCAACTAAGATTTTGGAAACTGCTGAAAGAGTTACTAGGAGTAAAGTGATTAAGATGTGTAAAGTTCAGTGGAGTCATCATGCGGAAAGTGAGGCAACTTGGGAAAGGGAAGATGAGTTGATGGCAGAATTTCCTCAGATCTTCTCTAATCTGTCCGAATCTCGAGGACGAGATTCTCTTTAAGGGGGGGTAGGTTTGTAACACCCTAAAATTCATCACAATTAAATTGTAGCAATTTCTGAATTTTCTAGGATTTATTAATGCCTAAATAAATTTTCTATGGTTTAATTGGAATTTCTAGCCTTTTATCAATTTAAATATCATATTAAATAATTTTAGCCAAATAAGTTGTTGATGCATTCATGCTGTTGCATTTGTATTTTGCTTGATGTTCAATTAAGTTGGAATTTAAATTTTGTTTAAATTCGAATTTAATTTGAATTTGTTTGAGGTTTAGAATAGTTGTTTTCTGTCGAGTTCGTTTTCGCCCCTCCAACTTTTGGCCCAGTCCATCTTTGCTCCCTCAACTTTCTCCTTGGCCACCGGCCTGTTTTCCAAGCCGGCCTGATTCATTTCACGGCCCAGCTAGCGCCGCGACCCATCTTCGCGCCGGCCCGCTCCA
Source organism: Echinochloa phyllopogon (assembly GCA_033239725.1). Classification (NCBI taxonomy): domain Eukaryota; kingdom Viridiplantae; phylum Streptophyta; class Magnoliopsida; order Poales; family Poaceae; genus Echinochloa; species Echinochloa phyllopogon. The sequence goes on along the minus strand of BTCW01000014.1, from coordinate 27,598,014 downwards.
CTTCTCTCTCTCTCGCTGCCAGGCGGGTCCCGAGCCCCCAGCCGCACCTATAAATCGCGGCCGCCACCGCTTTGCTCTCCTCCAGATCAGCCGTGAGCCGCAAACCCTAGCAGCCGCTCGAGCGCCGCCGTCGCCATCGAAGTTCCGCCGCCGCGCCGTCGATCTTCGCCGTCAAAGCCTCACTATCGCCGTGAAGCACGTCGGGAGGTTCGTTTTGATGCCCCTAAGCTACCCATCGGGTTCTTGCTCGGATTATGGCCGCGCTCCGCGCTAATCATGCTCACCGTCGTTTTCCAGCGCCGCAGCCGCCATTCATCGCCGCCGGTCGCCGTTGAAGCCTTCAACCTCGTCGTGATCTAGCTTGGTGAGCTCGCCATATCCTCCCGAGCCTCTAGGTTCAATCCGTGCCCGATTTGATGGCCTCTAGCTCGTTTTCGTGTGTCGCCGGCGAAGCTCCGCCGCGGGAACGAGCGGCGCCGCCGCGTCCGTCGTCGCCGGCGTCACCCCTCGGCTCGATCTGTTTTGAACCGTCGGATCAAGATCCAACGCCCCACGTCAGCCCGAGCTTCGAGTCAAACCAGCCGCGTACCGGTCAACCCCGGCTGACCGTGGTCGTTTTGCAAAAAGGCCCTTCAAGTTTTGAAAATCAACCCGCGGTCCTAGCCAGTTCAAAAATAATTCCAAATAGGTCCTTTTTCTTTTGGTTTAGCCCTTGCAAGTTTTAAAATAGCGCCCGCAGTCCAGCCCCTGTTATTTTATGGTTTAGCCCTCGTAGTTTTATACAAAATTATGTTTTACCCCTCGGATTTTCGCAGTTAAGCCCCTGGAACTTTTAAAACTTTGCCAGCAAGTCCCTGAACCTTAGAAAAGCCATATCTTTTGCGTTTTAACTCCGATTTTAGTGATTCTCACGCTCACGCGTTCATTGTAATGCGTAGATTAGTTTTGTGCTGTTGTTTACTTCTGTTGGAATTGTTTGGTGTACTGTTTCTTAGTTATTGTATTGTTTTCTTGTATGTGTTCGTTTGCTGCGATTAGGAAGCGAGCAGTTCGAGGATTTCTCTGAAGAACCAACTGTTGGAGAAGGATTTGAGCAGCAACAGAGTTGGGAAGAAGGCAAGTGTATTATGTCATGCAAATGTCCTAATAACTATTAATTTCACCATCCATGCATGTGTCTTAATTTGATGGGTTCCTATTTAAGGATTTGCCTAGCCACTATATTTTCCTGTCCCTGAAACTGGGTTATTTAATTAAATTTGATGGTAGATGATGCTTAGCTTGCTCAACCGGGATTGGTTAAATGAACCCCTACTCTATGTTCCAAATACTCTTTGAATTAATTAAATGGCAAGATCATATCTTTTTAATTGGAACATGGAGAACCACCCAGGAAAACAGTACAACCATGAGTGCCATGTGGCTCTGGCTTTGACTGACTAATTTGGTGCTCTAGTTTATGGTGGCTTTACTCGAAAGGGGCATGGGGGGCGGCGGTTGACGGGGTATAGCTCGGTCCTCTTGAGCTGTGGGCTTTGGTAAGAGACAGACCTCATTAGGGAGGGTTATGCTTTGCTTCTGAACCGAAAACCTTAGCGGGCTATCATTTATTAGAGTGCTTTTGTAAAGGTCTCATAGTGAAACTCAGTATTCAGTCCACGTGGTGTGGGAGGGGTGCATGCTTCGGCAATGGGAATCACGGCTTATGGTGAAAGTGTACAACCTCTGCAGAGTGTAAAACTGTTATAACAGCCGTGCTCACGGTCAAGAGCGGCCTGGACCCTTACATGATAATCATACTTGAACATGGATTAAATTGTGGTTACTTGATTATGTTGGGATTTTGACATTCATTAATTTGTGGGTGGTATATACTTTCATTTGCTAGTAAATAGTTGCTTAGTAAAACTTGACCAACTAAAAGTGCTTACTGCAGTATTGTCAGCCAGCCTTTTTGCCCCAGCCTTGTATGTCGTATTACATTTGCTGAGTACGTCATGTGCTCATGCTTGTTTTCTTTCTTTTATTGCATCAACTACACCTGGAATGCTGCTCAGATTGGGAGAATTTTGAGGATTTCACTGCTGATTTTGAGGAGTTCTAGGCGAGTCTCCCCCAGTCAATGCCTGTGGAGTTGGAGTCACTTTTGCTTCGTTAGATGAACGTTTATTTAAGTCTTCCGCTATGACATTTGTGTCAACTCTGAGATTGTAATAAATGCACTTTAATACTCTTTCGTTATGCATGGTTATGGATATTCACTTGTGACGTCTACCATATGTGTGTAAGCTGATCCTGGCGCACATATGAGATGCATCTGGTTTTGCCTTTAAAACCGGGTGTGACAGAAGTGTACCCAGCACTAGTACGAGGTAAACCAACTATAAAGTCCATACTAATCTCTTCCCACTTCCTCTCAGGTACCTTGAGGGGCCGAAGCAAACCTGTCGGTCTTTGATGTTCTGCCTTAACCCTCTGACAAACATCACACAATGCCACATGAGCAGCCACATCCCTTTTCAATCCATACCACCAATACCTTTCCTTCAGATCCTGGTACATCTTGGTACTTTCAGGATGAATCGAATATGCAGAATCATGAGCCTCTCTCAATATTTTCTCCCTAAGAGACTCGATATCGAGTACACATATCCTTTTTTGAACCAGATTGTACCTTGATCATCTTCGATGAAATCTGGAGCTTTTCCTGCTAGCATAGTTTCCTTAATTTCCTTTATCTTCTCATCAGAAAGCTAACCCTTTCGAATCTTCTGCTCAAGTGTAGACTCAACCTCCATTGTCACACCTTCTACCTGATTAAGGAATCCCAAGTTCAGCCTTTCCATCTCCACAACTCTTCTGGCAACCGACGACCAAGCACTAGATTAGCTTGTGACTTCCAGCTCAATGCATCTGCAACCACATTTGCCTTGCCGGGATGATAGTTGATGCCCAGATCATAATCCTTGATCAATTCCAACCATCTTCTCTGCCTCAAGTTTAGATCCTTCTGAGTAAATATGTACTTCAGACTTTTGTGATCAGTATATCACTCACATCTGTTACCCAAGATATAGTGTCTCTAGATCTTAAAGGCATGAACAACAGCTGCTAGTTCCAAGTCATGAATAGGATAATTTAGCTCATGTTTCCTCAACTGCCTTGATGCATAAGCTATAACTCTGCCTTCCTGCATAAGAACACAACCAAGTCCTTTTCGAGAAGCATCACAATATATGTCAAAATTCTTGTGAATATCTGGCATAGCAAGCACTGGGGCTGTAGTCAACTTCCTTCTCAATTCCTCAAAGCTGGCCTGACAAGCTTCTGACCAAACAAATTCCTTGCCTTTCTCTAATAGTGAAGTAAGAGGTTTCACTATCCCGCCAATCCCAGAAAGCTTCTGATCTCAGATACAGAAGTTGGAGGTTCCCAATCCAACACATCCTTGATTTTGCTAGGATCCACTACAATACCTCCATCAGTAACAACATGGCCAAGAAAGGATACTTGATTCAACCAAAACTCACATTTACTAAACTTAGCATACAATTGGTTCTCCCTGAGAGTCTGCAATACCAATCTCAAATGTTCCTCATGTTCCTCCTCATTCTTGGAGTAAATCAGAATATCATCAATGAATACCACCAAAAATTTATCCAAAAACTCTATAAACACCTTATTCATCAGATACATAAAGTAGGCAAGTGTATTTGTCAATCCAAAAGACATCACTGTATATTCATATAATCCATACCTGGTGGTAAATGCTGTTTTAGGAATATCTAAGTGCCTGATCCTCAACTGATGGTAGCCAGATCGCAAATCAATCTTGGAGAAAACCTTAGCTCCTCGCAACTGATCAAATAAATCCTCAATTCTGGACAAAGGATACTTGTTCTTGATTGTTACCTCATTTAAAGAATGATAATCCACACACATCCTCTGAGTGACATCCTTCTTACCAACAAAAATAACAGGTGCTCCCCAAGGTGAAGAACTAGGACGAATATAACTCTTATCCAATAATTCTTTAAGTTGTTTCTTAAGTTTTTCTAATTCATTAACAGCCATTCTATAGGGTCTTTTAGAAATAGGAGCAGTACCAAGTAAAAGCTCAATAAGAAAGTCAATGTCTCGGTCGGGTGGCATACCTGGCAAATCATCTATGAAGACATCTGGAAAATCACAAACCACTCTGATGTCCTCAAGTGGTGCTCCCTTCAGCTGATTAACCGTACCATTTATCGTTGCGGGTACTGTAGTAGCAAACTCAACATTTTCTCCTTGAGGGCTTGTTAACAACACTGACCTCTTGGCACACTGAATTATCCCATCGAATGCAGCCAACCATCCCATTCCAAGTATGACATCAATCCCCTCAGATTTTAGGACTATCAGATCAGCAGGAAAATCTACCACTACTATTTTCAAATTAACACGAGGGCAGATAAAAGTGGTTTTCGGGATTCCTCCAGGGCAGCTGACTATCATATCACACTTCATGGGGTGCATGGGTATGTTATGGATAGCTACATACTGAGTAGTAATAAAAGAATGGGATACTCCAGAATCAAATAAAACGGATGCAGGGGCTGAGTTGACAAGGAACATACCAAGTACCACGTCCTGAGCCTCCTAAGCGGTCTCTGAGGCAACGTGGTTCACCCTACCACGTATCTGGTTATGCTGGCCTCTGTTGCTATGGGGCGTCTGATTCACATTCCTGTTATGCTGCTGAGGAGGATTCTGCCTAGGTGCATTGCTACTCTGGCGTTGTGGAGTCTGAGCATTCCTCTTAGGACAGTTGTTGGCAAAGTGACCCGGATCTCCACATATGTAGCAAGCACGAGGGGTAGTAGCACTGCCTGGTGCAGGGGTCTTCACTGGAGTCTGATCTGGGGTGGTCTAGCAGTTCTGCTGAAAAACTGGGCGCCGGGGTGGAGGTGCTAATCGCTGACCCTGACTTTGCACAAAATTACCCCCTTGCCCACCGAAGCGAACAGGCACGCCCTACTGAGGCTACTGGAAGCGAGGGCGAGTGTTACTGCTTGACTGCCCTGAGGCCAGAAACTTCCTCTTCTGTTCCCCCAACTCACGACGCTTGTGCTCCAAGCCAATAGCCTTGTCCACTAGCTTCTGGAATGATGGGAAGGTGTGAGCCATGAGCTGATACTAGAGCGGTGAGATCAATCCCTCCAAGAACAGCTCCTACTTCTGCTCATCCTCCTTCACCTCATCTGGGCATAGCGAGACAACTGAATAAACTTGTCCCTGTACTCACTGACTGACATTCCCCCTTGCTTGAGAGAGAGGAACTCCTTCTTCTTTAGCTTCATGACACCAGCAGGGATATGATGACTTCTGAAGTTGTCCTTGAATTCGTGCCAGAAGCATGGTAAGCATCCCACCAATCTGAAGATGATCCCTCCAAGCGGCCTGAAGCATACAAGACCTTCTCCCTGTCATTACACTGAGCCATATCCAGCTTCTTCTCAACGGTCTTCAACCAATCATCAGCGTCAAGAGGATCTGAAGAATGGGAGTAGGTAGGGGGCTTGTGGCTCATGAACTCCCGATGCTTGTCCCTTGGCTGGTTGTTGTTGTTGTTGTTGTTGTTGTTGTTTGTTCAGCTGAGCTTGAATGCCTGCCATAGCAGTAGCCAAGTTTTGGAGGATCTGGGTCTGGTTGGCGAGGATCTGGTCCATTGCGCCGGGTGGTACTTGATTCGGCGGGGGATTGGGATTGGGGTTGGCACGTCCCTGATGATTCACAGCTGGTTGATCCACTCCACTCCGAGACCTGGTGTTCACCAACTGATGGTTAGAAACATGAGATTCAGATGATTGTAGATAAAAGCATACGGACAAAGATTCAACACAAATAAGAATTTCTGATTTCAAAGGCAGATTCAGTTCATCATAATTAAACAGGCATAACTCCTATTCTGAATTTCCAAAAATAATGATCTTTTGTCAGATCGTAGGTTACTAAATTCTGAAACTAACCCAACTTGAATCAACTCAATCAGACTTTTGTAACTCGAGATATTAAATAATTAAGACAACCACGTCAGGACTCGAGACAGATTCTAAAGACTCCAATGAAACACATGTATCTCCCTGTCAGAATGTCCAAAATCACGAAAAATTCTCAGAACATAGCTTATCCAGTCCTTAATCCAACCCAACTAGATTCATGTCAATCGGAGTTCTGTAGCTTTCGAATTAAATCAAACAGTACTAGGATAACGAGTAGCGACGAGAACACATTTGAGCGTGACATAATCCATATGAGAGATAATATAAAATAGATAATGAAATAAGTAAATAATGAAAACTGGGACCTTGATATAACCCAAACTAGCTAAATTTATTGATTTAATAATACTTAATTGTGGTCATCACTCCACAAATTAAGTGCAGTCATTACAAAGAACCAAATCACACACTTGGCACAAAAGCAAGCATCTCTAACACACTTAAATACAAGACCCACACTACACACGAGTCTCAACGATTCTAAACGTCCCAAGCTAAAAATTGGGAGGACATCCTAACCTATTGGGTATAGGTGGTGCAACTAGGTGATCCATAACGGATTCAAAAGTGAGGTGGGGAGTGAGCCGCCCGATCTTCATCAATCTCATCTAAAGGTGGGGGTGCTTCTCCCCTGAGTTCAGCTCTAAGCCTCTTGTTCTTCCTTCGTTCAGCAGTAAGTTCTTCACGCACCCTCTGTAGCTCTCTTGCAGTGTGATCAGTGTGCGAGTTCAGCATCTCAGTGAAGTCCACTTGGCTGATAAGCGTTGAGTTTAGCACTCCTGGGACTTGTGGCACCACACCCTCTAGGGTGCCTGGCTGTCTTTTAGGAAGATATGCCCAAGAGGTGTGATCCACTACCGCAGCCTCCTCATAGCAAAGCGCAGAGAGTGCCTGTCTAGCTGCATCCTCAATTCCAACTTCGAAAGTTGCTCTAGTGGCGACAGCATGGTGCACTCCAATCTCCTTAGTTCCTCCATTTTCATAGTCAGCCTCACGGATGTGCATTGACACGTCCCACTCCTCTGGGTACTCCACATGGGTTCTTCTTCTTCCACGGTAATCTATCTCCACATTGTAGTGAAGATGAGCGAACATTGTCCGAAGTAGCATCAGAAGGTGAGCATGACCTCCAGTGTGGTAGTGAACTGTCGCAGTCCACCTAGCTGGTGGCGGAGGGGGTCCAACACTTCCCTCCGCTGATGCTGCTGAAGCGTGCTCCTCCTGGTTCACTTCCTGCTCCACCTCTTCAGCATCTTCCTCTTCGTGCGCTGATGGGGTGGAAGAGGGGAAGGGGTTCTAACCATTCTACGAGCACCTTGTCTAGTCAAAACCATCTATGGGTTAGAAAGAAAAAGGGGGTTAGAACAAATCTAAAGACATCAAGACAAGGTAAGATAATAAATAAAATGGGATAGAAATAAAATAAAATACAAGGTGGAGATAAATTATCAAAGAGCGAGAATACAGTAAAATGAGAGCAAGGATAATTAAGAAAAAACTGATTAAGCAAATTAATCCTTAAAGAATGACCATTGCTATCTAGGTTTGCGTCCTATAGTCAACACAGCTCTGGTACCACTTCTGTCACACCCGGTTTTAGGAAGAAAACCAGATGCATCTCATATGTGCGCCAGGATCAAGTTTACACACATATAGTAGACGTCACAAGTGAATATCCAAAAACCATGCATATGAATGAGTATGAAATTAACATTATTACAATCTCAGAGTTTGACACAATGTCATAGCGGAAGACTTAAATAAACGTTAAAGTGTAGCAAATTAAACTCCATCTCCACAGGCGTTGACTGGGGGACTCGCCTAGAACTCCTCAAAATCAGTAGTAAAGTCCTCAAAATTCTCCCAATCTGAGCAGCAGTCCGAGTGTGGTCGTTGCAATATAAATAAACAAGCGTGAGCACATGTCGTACTCAGCAAAGTATGGAAATAAATGACATGCTAGGCTTTATAAAGTGGAAGGCTGAAAGGATAGCTGCATTAAGCACTTTTAGTTGGTCAATTTTTATTAAGCATCTATTTACTAGCAGATATAAGTATATACCAACCCCAATTAAATTAATGACATAAACCCATCAAATTTAGGTAGCCACAATTTAGACCATATTCAGATAGATTAATCATGTGAGGGTCCAGGCCGCTCATGACCGTGAGCACGGCTCTTATAACAGTTTTACACTCTGCAGAGGTTGTACACATTCACCATAAGCCGCGATCCACATTGCCCGAAAGCATGTACCCTTCCCACACCACGTGGACCGAATAATGGGTTTCGCTATGAGACTTTTACAAAGATACTCTAATAAGTGATAGCTCGCTAAGGTTTTCGGTTCAGGAGCAAAGCATAACCCTCCCTAGTGAGTCGCGTATCTTAGCAAAGCATACCGCTCAAGAGGACTGGGCTATACCTCGTCAACCGCGGCACCTCTTGCCCCTTTCGGGTAAAACTATCCCAAACTAGAATACCTAATTAGTCAGTCAAAGCCAGAGCCACATAGCACTTATGGTTGCACTGTTTTCCTGGGTGGTCGCTCCATGTTCCAATTAAAAGAGGTGATCTTGTCCATTAATTAATTAAAAGATAGTAGTGGAACATAGAGTGAGGGTTTCATTTAACCAATCCCAGTTGAGCAAACTAAGCATCATCTACCAATCAAAATTAGTTATATAACCCAGCTGCACGGTATGGTAAAAGAAACTAGGAAAATCCTTAATGGGACTCAACAATTTAATGCAAGCTATAAATAAATCGTGTAATTAAAATGCATGTCATTTAGGTATAAATGGGCATGATCAAGGAATACTCGCCTTCTTCCCAACCCTGCTGCTACTCAAACTCTTCAACAGCTGGTTCTTCAAACACTTCCTCGAACGACGTGTTTCGTATACGCATCACACGTACACATACAAGAAAACAATACAATAAATAATAAACAGTACACCAAACAATTCCAACAGAAGTAAACAACAGTACAAAACTATTATACGCGTTACCACGAACGCGTGAGCGCGAGAATCGCTAAAATCGGAGTTAAAACGGAAAAGATATGGCTTTTCTAAGGTTCAGAGACTTGCTGGCGATGTTTTAAAACGTGCAGGGGCTTAACTGCGAGAGACAGAGGGCTAAAAAATATTTTGTATAAAAACTCGAGGGTTTACATGAAAAAAGATAAAGCTTGGGCTTCTGGTGCAATTCTAAAACTTGCAGGGGCTAAACCGTAAGAAAAAGGACTTAAATAGAAATATTTTTGAACTGCACTAGGACGGCGGGTTGATTCACAAAACTTGGAGGGCTTCTTTGCAAAACTGCCTGGTTGACCGGTACAAGTCATATTTGACTCGGGGCTGGGGCTCTCGTGGACCGTCGGATCCCGATCGGATGGCCCTGGATCGACCTAGAGGAATGGGTCGCCGGCGACGGCTGCGCGCGCGGCGGCGCTTCGTCGGAGCGACACGAGAAACGGGCTAGAGGCCATCAACTCGAGTGCCGACCACACAAGAAGCAAGAGGGGGAGATGGCGGACTCACCCCTGTGTCCCTCGGTGGTGGAGGAGCTTCGACGGTCGGCCGACGGCGAGGATGGCGGGCGGCGGCGCTGCAAGAACGACGGTGAGCGATTAGCCTTAACGCGGGATGGGGAAACGAAGCAAGAACGGCTCGGGGAGGTTCACTACCTCGACACGACGGTCAAGGCGGGGTCTACCGGAGTGGCGGTGCGCCGGAACTCGAAGTCGACGGCGGCGGCCGAGAGCTCACGCGGCGGCGGTGGCGCGAGCGGCTGCTAGGGTTTGCGAGTACGGCGGCGATGCGCGAGAAGTGTCAGGGAGTCAAGGAGCAACGGTGCGCGGATAAAAGGGGCTGGGCCCACGCATCTTGGCGTGCGTGGCCCGGCCAGGATCGGACCCGAGCTCAAGCTCGAGTCGAACACAAGTCCGGCTCAGAGAAGAAGACCCCGACAGGTGGGCCCCGCTTATCAACGACGAGAGAGAGAGAGAGAGAGAGAGAGAGAGAGAGAGAAAACGGGCCGGCATGCGGGAATTGGGCCGCGCGAAGAACTTGGGCCGGGAAAAGAAGAACGGCCCAAAGCGGCAGGTCGGCTGCTAGAGAGAAAGAATAGAGGGGGCAAACTTGGACTGGCCAAGAGTTGGAGGAGCAAAAACAAACTCGAACAGGAACAACTATTCTATAGCTCAAACGAATTCAAATTAAATTCAAATTTAAACAGAATTTAAATTCAAACTTAATTCACCAGCAACCAAAAATAAATGCAACAGCATGAATGCATCAACAACTTATTTTTGACTAAAATTATTTTATATGTTGTTTAAATTCAATTAAATCACAGGAATTCCAATTAAATCTCAAAAAATTCATTTAAACCTTAATAAATTCCTAGAAAATTCAGAAGGTTGCTAAAACTTAATTGTGATGAATTTTTGGGTGTTACATTGCATGATTAAATTCTGAACTATATTAAACATGACAGGAATAAAACCTAGCATACAAATCTCTAACATACTAGTAATCATTAAGCACATCATCACAATATCACAAAACATGATGAAAAAATAGATCGGTTCACAACGTATGTACTTAGTAGGCGCAGGTGCAACCATGGTAACAAAGACTATCGGGGTGATGTTGATGTTGCGGATGGGTCGCAACAACCGGCGTCGTAAATGACGGGCTTTCACAGCGCCGGACTAGGACGGGAAGACGAGCCGTGGCGAAGACCTCGATCAGTTGAGCGGAGCACTTCCCAAAACCCTTATTCGCCCTCTCTCTCAATGGAGGATCACAAGGGCGAATGGTTCTGGAGACTTGCCCACCCGTTCACCGGCGCACGCCGACGCTCGGGATGGAGTAGACTACGGAGGCGGTGCGTCAGCGAGAAGAGGCAAAATCTTAGCTCGAATAGATGTATCTCTCATAGAGGCCAATAGGTCGCATATATAGGGGAGGCCACGATCTCACGTCAATCGTGATATAAACCGTTTAGGATTCCGCATATCTACCTGACTTAAAGGCCATGTAACTAAAAAACTAAAATGACAAAAGGAATCTGCGCCCCTACAAGGTGAGGGGCCGGATTTTGGTGGACCATTCACGCAGGCATCGCGCGCCCGCACCCATCGCCCCGCCTAGCCCGGCGAGGTGAGGCAAGCGAGCGCGCGTGTTGGGTTCTCTTTCTCTCCCCACACACGACAACAGAACTTCTAAGAAACCTCAAAGGCCCATGTCTGCATTTGGATGTGGTGAAAGTGGTCCAAAACTTAGTCCCACATTGCTAGTGGAGAAGGAGGATGACCAACATAAATATGAAGGTTGTCTTTACTCCTCCAAGCTATGTATGTGGGGAGAGAAGGAGAGCTCGACACGCGCTCGCTCACTCACCGCGCCTCATCGGGCGGGGAGGAGCGATTGGTGATTGGTTACATGGCCTTTAAATCTGCTAGATATGCGGAGTCCTAAATGGTTTAGATTACGATCACAACGGAGATCGTGGCCTTCCTATGTATGCGACCAATCAGCCTCTACCAGATACACATCTATTCGAGCTAGGTTTTGCCTCTTCTAGCTATTGCGCCGCCTCCGTAGAGAGGGTGAATAAGGTTTTTGGGAAGCGCTCTGTGCAACCGCTCGAGGTCTTCACCATGGCTTGTTTTCCGTCCTGGTCTAGCACTGCAAAAGCCTGCCATCTGCGACGCCGGTTGCTGCGCCCTGTTCGCAACATCATCATCGTCCGAACACCCTTCATTACCACTGCTGGGCTTGCTTTTGCTAAGTACATACTCCATGAACTAATCTATTTTTTTTATCATGTTTTCTGAGATCGTGATGATATGCTTAATGATCACTAGTTCATTAGAGATTTGCATTCTAGGTTTTGATCTTGTCATGTTGAATATAGTTCAAACTTTTAATCATGTAATTGCCTAATTTTGCAACAATCCAAATACCTTATACTAGGCAATCTATTGATTTTGGTATGGTTGGTTTTGTTGATCCAATAAGGCCTAAGAAGTTTACTGGTGTGAACTTTAAGAGGTGGGAGGCAAAGGTCTATCAGTGATTTAATGCTATGAGCATCTGGGACACAAGGTTGTGCAAACCTAAGGGTGAACTATTTGCTGAAGAGCAGAAAAAGTTCATTGATGCCAACAACCTTTTTGTAGGATGCATCATTAGTGTTATCTCTGACCGTCTAGTGGATGTCTACATAGACATGACAAATGCGAAGGTGTTGTAGGATGCTCTAACTATGAGATATGATGCTGCAGATGTAGGCGGTGAATTGTACCTCATGGAGAGTTTCCGTGACTACAGGATGGTGAACAATCGTTCTATGGTAGAGCAGGCGCATGAGGTTCAGTGCATTGTGAAGGATCTTGAACTACTTTAGCATAAGATTCTGGATAAGTTTGTGGCTGGGTGCATCATTGCAAAGTTGCCTTCCTTATGGAGGAACTTCACCACTACTCTGAAACAAAGGAGATGGGAGATATGAGTTGAAAACCTGATAGCATCTCTTATGTTGAGGAGAAAGCTTAGAAGAAGGACAATGCTGAGAAAGGTGACCAAGGCCAGTACAGCGTCAACATGGTCCAAAGCAAGTTCCCACGTAAGAGCAATGGCACGAACAAAGGGAAAACAACAAGGTCTTCAAGACCACTACCTTCAAGAAGAAAAAGATTAACAAATCAAAGATGAACTGCTACACTTGTGGTGAGCTTGGCCACTTCTCTAAGGATTGTCCACAGCGTGCAGATCGCAAGGCAAGAAGGTTGGCAGTTCAAACGATGTCAACATGGTGACCATTGGCAACACTAGAGATGGGTACGCTAATTTACCCGATATGGGTGTGAATGTTCATGTGTATGCAAACATCTCCTTGTTTTCTTCTTACCAGGTCGTCGGAGACTCCTCCGTGCTGATGGGAATGGGTCACATGCTGCTGTTCATGGCATTGGTACGGTGGATCTGGAGTTGATTTGGGAAAGATCGTGTAGTGTAACAACCAAAAATTGCCTAGTAAAAATTTTTAGTAATTAATTGGCTTTTATTTAAATTGTTCACATTTAATATAGGTCAAATGAATTATTTATGAATAATAAAATTAAATATAAGTGGTAGAAACATTTTTATTTGTTGCATTCATGCTGCTGCATTTATTTTTGTATTGCTTGTGATTCAAACGAGAGTTTAAATTTATTTAAATTCAAATTTGAATCACCTTATTTGGAGTCTTAGAAAAGTTAATTTAAGCAGAATTTGCTTTTGCCCCCTAAGCTTTTCCCCGGTCCATCCCTGCACCTCGTACTTCTACCCCACACTCGGCCCAAACCCCTCCACTCCTCTTCCCCGGGCCCAGCTCGCCCCTCCCTCTACTTGGGCCGCTGCGCGCGCCCCACTCCTGGGCCGAACAGCCGGCCCAGCCAAGCGTCCTCCCCCTTCCCCTCTCTCCCTCTCACTGGCCGCCCGGGCCCGCATGTCAGGACCTCCCCCTTTCCTCCCGCCGAGCTCTCCCCCTCTCCCCGGCGCATGGTCCCCGGCCGTCCCGGCCTCCCCGCGCCCGTGGGCCGCCCACGAAACTTCCACGCAGCTTCCACCCCGCCCCCTTTCCTTCTTCGCGCCGCCCCGAGCAAGGAAGGTGCGCCCCACGATGGAAGGCAATCCCGGCCGCCACCGCCGCCAATTGGCGTCGCTCGCACGCCGAGGAGCCCCCCCCCAGGCCACACACCGCCACGCCCCGAGCACCCCAACCCCTCCAGCGCCTTCCCCATCGCCTAGCGCCACCGCTGGGCCTCGGTCGCCGACGAAACCACTCGCTAGAGCCACCTCGGCCGAATCCGACCCCCGGAGTAGCTTCACGAGTTGGTAAGCAATCCCTAGAGCCTCCCCTCGTCCTCTATTTCGCACTCAAACACACGCACGCACTCGCCGGAGCACCCACTCCGCCGCTCGCCGACGTTGGCCACCCTCCACCGCTCAATCGACGGCTTGTTCACCCCCCGCGTGTTCGCCATCCTCCCCTGGTCCCGTAGGACCAAGCCCTGTTGAAAACCGAGCACCCTAGCTCGAATTCGAGCTAGTGCCGGCGATGCGCCGCCACGCGCGAGGGCGGCGCCGCCGCTCCCCTGACCCCGCCGGCCATCCCACCCCCCCTGAGCCATCCACAACCGCACGATCCCGATCGGACGGCCCACAGGTTGCTCCGCCCCGAGTCAAACCCGAGAAAAACGGTCAGCCAAGCCACATTTGCTAAATAGCCCCTCCACTTTTTAGTAATCAACCCGCGGTCCTGTTTAGTTCAAAAATAATTTCAGATAGGTCCTATTTTTAATGAAAAAACCCCTGAGCTTTTAGGAAATAGAACCTGCCGTCCTTTTAGTCATTTTTGCGCGTTAGACCTTCGGTTTTTAAGCGTAATTATGCATAGGTCCTCAATTTTTTACAAATAAGCCCCTAGAACCTTTTAGCAGGTCCCTAGAACTTAGAAAACCCATATCTTTTTCGTTTTAGCTCCGATTAGTGTGACTTTCACGCTCATGTGTTCGTAGTGAAGCGTAGAATATTTCTAGAAGCTTTATTTGTGTTGTTTCTACTGTTTGGTGTACTGTTCTAATAGAATATTATTTGTTTGCGTGTATTGGTTTGCATGTATTGGTTTGCGTGCTTGCTTGTATGGTGATTCGTGTCCAGTCGGTGAGCCGTACGCTTTGGAGTTCGAGTACGTGGAGGACTTTCCGGAGCAGAACCCACAGCAGCAGCAGCCGCCCTTCGAGGAAGGCAAGTTATAGCATGGACAATCCTTGTTACCTATACACACCTTTTACATACATTTACTTTCATATGCATGTGTCTAAATTGATGTCCTATTAAGGTTGAACCTAGTTTGTTTACTCCTATCCTTTGATTTCCTTGGGTTTATGCATATGGGTAGAATTTGCTATGCGCAGCTACTGTCACCATCATTTAATTGTTAATTTTGACTTAATGGTTCACTTCAACATTAATGATAAAACTTGCTTTTTAGCAACATGATTTAGGGAACTGGGGCATGTGCTGTGTGCTTTGCTCCAGTGTCTCTCCGTAAGGTCCGGTTCTTAAAGCGGCAACCGAGGAGCCTGTCGCCACCTCTAGAACTATTATGGCTCTGGTCTTGGTCAAGTAATTTGTACGTCTCTAGCTTGCCAGTGGTTACCGGTGGGGCCGACGGCGTTATGGGAAGTAAGGCACGGTAGCCCCGTCGGCTAGGTCTCTTTAGACCCAGTCCCGTGTTGGGAGTCCCTGCGACGGGGAACTCCGCACGTTGCGCATTGTTGGGTGTGATGCCCGCGCTCTGGACGCCATTGACCCCCTTACTCCGTAAGCATAAGTCAATCTCGGTGCCAAGAGTCTCACCACCTTATTATACCTTAGCGGCTATTGTCTTGTTAGGGTGTCTTGTGAAAAGCCTCGTAACGTCCCTATGCATTCACACCTCGGAAGTGTTGATGTGCGTGGTTGGGTGCAAAGTTCTTTTGAACTTTTACGCGACTGGTGGGTAAAGGGCGAAATCTCTGCAGAGTGTATAATCTATCATGATAGCCTTGCTCAGGGTCACGAGTGGCCTGGATCCTTTTTTATTAGAACATGATGTTTATTTATGTTTAATGTCACTTGTACCTTATTAATTGGGTTACAACTGGGTTTCATTCACTTGTAGTAATTTGGTTAATGTTAAAATGAACCAACTAAAATTGCTAATGCAGTTAAGCCGTGTCTCGCCTATTTTGAGCCTTCATACCCGTGCTATACTTGCTAAGTAATTATTTACTTACACTTGTCATTTTATTCAACAAAATCCCAGATGGGTAAACAGATTGGGCTGGGCATGAGTCTGCTGCTAAGTTTCTCGAAGATTTACCATACTACTGAGTTGTGATCTCCCAGTCAGAGTCCCTGTGGATTGCGGCTCCATTAGTTGAGAGTTTTATTAGTCTTCCGCTGTTATTGCTTAGATCATTCATGAAGCACTCTGATGTAAACACTTTATTTAATGAAGAATTTATTCCAGCATATGTTCTCTGTTTATCATTTTTGTTCGCTATATGTGTACTAAGACTTCCTGGGCACACACATGGCCGCATTCGGTTTTTTTTTGAAAATCCGGGTGTGACACTGAGGAACGTGCATCATGTCCCAATATCAACAAGAATCTTGTGGTCGGTCGGTGCAAGGATGGGTTTAAGATAGTGTTAGAGTCTAATAAATTAGTCATGTCAAAACATGGACAACTCATTGGTAAAGGCTATTATTGCGGGGATTTTTCCTCTTTGCCCTTTCAGATTTTTGCAATAAGTCAGTGAACCATATTTGTGGCAATGTTAGTGATGATGCGAGTACTTGGCACTCATGTTTGTGTCATATTAATGTTGGTTTCATGTCTTGACTTTTCAGTTTGTGTTTAATTCCAAACTTCACAATTGCCAAACGTTCTAAGTGCCATAGTAGTGTGCAATCGAAGCAACCTTGAAAGCCTCACAAGGCGGTCGAGGAGAGACACTTAGCACCTTTAGAACTCATACATTTTGATCTGTGCGAGATGAATGGTGTGTTGACAAAAGGTGGAAAGAGATACTTCATGACATTAATTGATGATGTGACTAGATTTTATTATGTTTATTTCTTGTGAACTAAGGATAAAGCATTAGACTACTTTAAAATTTATAAGGACAAAGTTAAGAACCAACTTGAGAGAAAGATCAAGCGTTTAAGGTCTGATCATGGTGGTGAGTATTTTCCTAAGATATTTGATGAAATTTGTGAGAGGACGTCTCCCTATTTGCCTGAGTCAAACGGGATTGCCGAGAGGAAAACCCGCATGCTGACTGACTTGGTCAATTCCATATTTGACACTGCTCGTTTATCTAAGGCATGTGGGGGGAGGCTTTATTGACTTCATGTCATGTCCTGAATAGAATTCTGAACAAGAATAAAGATCAATCTCCATATGAGATTTGAATTGGGAGAAAACCATCACTTTTGTATTTGTGCACGTGGGGATGTTTGGTGAAAGTTAATGTACCTATTTCAAAGAAGCGCAAGTTAGGGCCTAAAATAGTGGATTGTGTCTTTTAGGATATGCTCAGAGGAGCACTTCTTATATATTTTTAGTGGTTAAATCTAAGATACCTAATATGCATGTTGATACTATTATGGAATCTCGTGACGCAACATTTTTTGAGAATATATTTATTGTAAAAGATAGACATAGCAATTCTAGATTTTCTACTGAGATAATTCCTGAACCTACTGCACCTATTGAAACTTCTGAACAACCCGATAAGCTTGAGCATGAGGATGTCCTAGAGTTTCTTCTTAATACAACGATGCGCAGTTCTCCGTCGTTTTTCAAGAAAACAAATGAGGATGTCCTAGAGAGGGATGACAGTGAAGCTCCTGGAAAGAGCAAGAGACAGAGGGTTCTAAAATCCTTTGGTGATGATTTCAATATGTACCTTGTGGACAATACTCCCACGTCCATTACTAAGGCATATGCATCTCTAGATGTAGATGATTGGAAAGAAGATGTACAAAGTGAGATGGACTCGATTCTTTCTAATGGAACATGGTAGCTCAATGAATGACCTTATGGTTGCAAACTAGTGGCTTGTAAATGGGTGTTCAAGAAGAAGCTTAGGCCTAATGGTACTATTGAGAAGTACAAGGCTTGTCTTGTGGCTAAAGGTTACACAGAGAAGGAAGGTGAAAATTTGTTTAATACTTATTCACTTGTAACTAGACTGACCACTATTCGAGCACTATTTTCTTTGGCTGCCTCATATGGTCTTATCATTCATCAAATGGATTTAATGCAATTTTCCTAAATGGAGAGTTGGATGAGGAGATCTATATGGATCAACATGATCGATTTGTAGTGAAGGGTCAAGAAAGCAAGGTGTGTAAATTGTTGAAATCTTTGTATGGCCTGAAACAAGCACCTAACTAATGACATAAGTTTGACAGAACTTTAACTTTTGCGGGATTTGTCATTAATGAGGTTGATAGATGTGTGTACTATCGTCATGGTGGGGGTCAAGGTGTTATATTATGATTGTATATGGATGACATACTGATCTTTGACACAAACATTAATGTGATCAATGAGGTCAAGTCTTTTCTATCAAAGTGCTTTGATATGAAAGATCTGGGAGAATCTAATGTTATTCTGAACATCAAGCTTACTAAAAATGAGAATGGGATTACTCCGTGCAATCCCATTATATGGAGAATGTCTTGAGCCGCTTTGGCTATTTGGACAGCAAGCCTTCTCCGACACCTTATGATCCTAGTGTGATACTTAGAAAGAACAAGAAAATTGTTAAAAAAAACCAATTGAGATACTCTTAGATTATTGGTTCACTTATGTACTTAGCTAGTGCAACAAGACCAAACATATCTTTTGTCACGAGCAAATTGAGCAGATTCATGTCAAACCTAGGTTTTGATCATTGGCATGCACATGAAAAAGTTATGCGCTACTTGGTGGGGAGTATGAGTTATGTGATTCACTATTCCGGGCACCCCACTATGCTTGAGGGTATAGTGATTCGAACTAGATTTTAGATGCTAATGACCTACGCCATGAGTGGGTATATGTTTACTCTTGGAGGTGGTACTATATTATGGAGGTCTCGCAAACAGACCATTTTGACGAGGTCAACCATGAAAGCAGAACTTACTGCTTTGGAAACAGCCACTGTTGAGGCAAAGTGGCTTCGTGAGCTCTTGTTGGACTTGCCGGTGGTTGACAAACCAGTGCAAGCTATCCTTATAAACTATGACAATCAAACAATGATAGAAAGTGAACAGTGCTAAGGATAATGCGAAGTCATCAAGACACATCAAGAGACGACCGAAGTCTGTCAGAAAGTTGAGGAACTCCGAAGTAATAAGTGTGACTTATATTTAAAGAGACAAAAACCTAGCAGATCCCTTTACAAAAGAATTATCACACAACGTGATAGAAAGTGCATCGAGGGAGATGGGTATGAGTCCCATTTAAGTTGCCGAAGTGTTAACCCAACTTATGTGATCGGAGATCTCGTGAATTAGGATTTGAGAAGAACAAGCTGTCAGTTGACTGAGAAGAGTAATTATTTGAAACCCTCTTTGAGTGAAGATGCAATACTCTCAAATGTTGTAAGACAGGTTAGTTGTATGCTTTAATATGCTTCTGTTGGCTTGGTTAAGTGATGTTGTCCTATAGAGCATTCCTGAAAGAACACACCTATATGAGCCTGACTATAGAACGTCGCAGTCTATGAGATTTGGGTAATTTCTAGTAAATTCGTGAAGACCAGAGAGTAAGACGTATATGCTCCATCCGCATGGTAGGCTACTGGCAGCAAAGTGGTTCTGACTTTGAGTGAAACTTGTTCGCACAAAACATGCAATTCAAGGCTTAGTCCATTGTCAAGTTGTGGATAAGTGTAGCTTGAAGCTCTAGGGGAGAGTTCAACTTAACGGTCATTGTTGAAATAGTAGTATATAAATGGCGGTGAGAAACAGGTAAAATCTCTGATAGGCATTTGAGATCTCGTGGAGGATTGCTGCAATTTTGGGCTTGGCCCATGATGAAATCTAAGAATTTCTAAGAAATAGTGCATTTGGATGTGGTGAAAGTGGTCCAAAACTTAGTCCCACATTGCTAGTGGAGAAGGAGGATGACCAACATAAATATGGAGATTGTCTCCACTCCTCCAAACTATATGTGTGGGGAGAGAAGGAGGGCTCCACGCGCATGCCTCGCCTCGCCACGCCACGCCAAGCCGGGTGATGGGTGCGGGCGCGCAACGCCTGCGTGAATGGCCCACCAAATCCCCCACCCCCCCCCCCCCCCCCCCGGGTTTCGGGGGCGCGACTTTCTTTTGCCATTTTTTTTGTTACATGGCCTTTAAGTCTGCTGGATATGCGGAGTCCTAAATGGTTTAGATCACGATCGCGACGTGAGATCGTGGCCTTCCCTATATATGTGACCTATCGGCCTCTACCAGAGACACATCTATTCGAGCTAGGGTTTTTCATCTTCTCGCTGCTGGGCCGCCTTCGTAGTCTACTCCATCCCGAGCGTCGGCGTGCACCAGTGAACAGGAGAGCAGGTCTCCGAAACCATTCACCCTTGTGATCCTGCACCAGGAGAGGGCGAATGAGATTTTTGAGAAGCGCTCTGGGCGACTGCTCGAGGTTTTCGACACGGCTCGCCTTACGTCCCGGTCCGGCGCTACAAAAGCCCGTCTGCGACGCCGGTTGCTGCACCCTGTTTGCAACATCGTCATCACCCAACAACCTTCGTCACCACTGCTACGCCTGCGTTTCTGCTAAGTAGGTACGCCATGAACCGATCTATTTTTTTCATCATGTTTTTTTGAGATCGTGATGATGTGCTTATTGATCATTAGTATGTTAGAGATTTGTATGTTAGGTTTTGTTCTTGTCATATTTAATATAGTTTGGAATTTAATTATGTAATTGCCTAATTTTTCAACAGCTTCTATAGACACTGCAGTGCTCATGGAAAGAGGACAGATGAAGGAAGAGAAGCAGGAACATACAAGCGATTCCATGATCACTAGTGCTCATGGAGAGAAGGGTACGGGAGAGATCTGGATGGTACTCCCTCCGTAAATAAATATAAGCATATTGACGTTTAAATTTGTCACAAACACAGACTACCTCACTAAAAATCTACTTTCCATGTAAGTTCTCACCATGCAATCGTATGCTCAGGAAAGATAAAGATAAGGAGTTTTGGTTGTGTAACGTGTGTAGAGTAGAATATGCCACGCCCATGCATACAATCTAGAAGAAACAATTCACTTGAAGCGACTAGACAACAGGGAGCATTGCTAAGAATGCTTGTTGGATCAGAAATCGGAATGGACGGCAGAAGCTTAATGATGCGTCCAAGCCAACGTGTGGCGTCACACGATATATATAGCCAATTAGACATCCAAAATACCGTAAAACTTGAGCAGGTGCTATGTAAACAGAACATTCAGTTTTAAAAATGTTGCTAAATTTTGTCTAAACTTATACCTTCTATAAAATTTGCAATGTACAGAAACCACCACGAGTTCCATATTTTCTCCGACTAGGGAAAAGAATCAGGGACTAATAAACCTGTTCAGTGGGCAAATTGAAAACTATGGCGCCTGGAACCATAGATAAACATGCCGTTCCGAGCAGACCAGTAGTGACTCAAATGGTTCATGCCACCCAGCTGATACGCAGAAACCCCAAAATTACTAGTAGAAGAAATAGTGAAATAACTCACTAGATCGGCTGATGCAAAAATGGACAACACATATACCCACTCAGGAAACCGTCCTTACCGTTACATAACTTTGATATTTCTGACACAATTCCAAGACATTCCTACTTGTACAACAGCACAGATTAAAATATCTATTAGCCTATGAGTTTTCTTGCTAATTGCTAGACAAACAAGGCTACCTCTGGTGGCTGGACAAAGGAAAAAATGGCTTCACCGAAGACCTCGTACAGTGACCCCAGAAGATGACCAGCATCCTGATCCTCCTTCCAAGCTTGCCTCAGCACCGTGGACACTCTCTGCGCAAGATTGTTGCCCTGATCTCTCCGGATCCCAGATGATGGGATGCTCTCCACCATCTGTCCAGAGGATGAAGCCTGCGTCGTGCCAGTGTTGCCCAACTGAGTGGAAAAGCCATCCATGGATCCTTGTACTTTTCCTGCCATGGAGTTGACTGATGCATCCATTGCCATCTTCTTCAAAGGTGGCTGGGATGCAGAGAGATCTGTGCTGGATTTCCGCTTATCTGAAATTAACAGAGCAGCATACCCTTACTCCCAAATTTAAACAAATTAATTGTAAATAGTTAGGACCATTAGGCAGCTAACTGCCAGCCAAGGTGTCTAGTGTACATATACTTACTTGGGTTATTGGTTAAGACCCTTTTATCACTCCTCAAAAGAGGACGTGTCGATGGAGAAAGCAAAACAGGAAATAATTTGAGCTGATCGTACAGGCATTTGCCTGCAGCACACTGAAAAAATGCATCCCACTGGTAAGAAACTTAGTTTGGCTTCGGTTGCTCGACCATACAGTAAAAATCAATTGAGAGCTCTGGACCGACCAGCAAGGCACCATAAACACGCCAAGCCTCCTTCCTTTTCATCTCATTTTTCTGCTTCTCAAGCTGCAACTCAGGCTCCAGAAGTTGCATATATGTCACAAGGTTGGGCAAAAGCAGCAGCCTAATCTGGTAAGCAGATAAGACAATTAGCCAATGCATGACTAATACAAAAGATGAGTTTACACTGATTAGGTTGTACCGCACTGGGCCCCAATGCAGATATCCCTTGAACAGCACCATAATGTTGAGTCAATGATTTCGCAGGATCAAGAAATGCATGGATCAATGTTTTTGTTAACCGGTTTTGAAGGTTGTGATAGACATGACCAAACCTGCCAAACATCATCTCCAGTTTATCAATATTGTCATGATAAAATATTTAACAAGGCAATTACTGCAAAATAAAAATACCAATTAGCACGGAGAGCCAGAGGTAATCATTCAGCAAAAGTCTAATAATTGTCAATGAGAAGAGTATGCAAAATGTTATGGATTTATAAATTTTGAAAGCAAATTGAATTATGGGAAATACAAAAGACACAGAGAAGTCATCACCTATCCAACAAATGCATGAAGATAAAACTGGAATAACTGTCTATCCGCACACGCTATAAAAAATAGTTTTTTTTAGAGTGGCATAGAAAATAGTTACAAAAGAACAAACTTACCAGTTGGTCTCAAAGAGAAACAGCCATGAGTGGTGTATTGAGTAGCATAAGTACATAACTCCATGCAATGGTTTAGCAGTATCTTGGCCATTAAAGAACAAATAAGCTACCACAAAACTAATGATATTGCACATGGACTTTCATTTTTCAGGTGTATTTAAGATGAGGGTTATAGAGCATCGCCTTAGAAGGGGGACAAGTGTGACCCAAAACCAGTTTGGGTTCATGCCTGGAAGGTCGACCATGGAGGCGATTTTTCTAATACGACAATTGATGGAGAGATATAGGGAACAGAAGGACTTGCACATGGTCTTTATTGACCTTGAGAAGGCATATGATAAAGTACCGAGAAATGTCACGTGGTGGGCCTTGGAAAAGCACAAAGTCCCAACTAAGTACGTTACCCTCATCAAGGATATGTACGATGATGCGATGACGGTTGTCCGCACTTGTGATGGAGACACTAGTGATTTTCCAATTAAAATAGGCTTGCATCAGGGGTCAGCATTGAGCCCTTATTTATTTGCTTTGGTGATGGATGAGGTCACAAGGGATATACAAGGTGATATCCCTTGGTGTATGCTCTTTGCTGATGATGTGGTGCTAGTGGATGAGAGTAGGGCAGGTGTTAATAGGAAGTTAGAGTTGTGGAGGCACACGTTAGAGTCAAAAGGTTTCGGACTTAGCAGGACCAAGACCGAGTACATGATGTGCGATTTCAGTGGGACTAGATATGAAGATGGAGACGTCTGGCTTGATGGGCAAGTGGTGGCCAAGAAGGAGACTTTTAGGTATTTAGGATCGATGCTACAAAAGGATGGTGACATTGATGAAGATGTTAGGCATAGAATTTGAGCCGGTTGGTTGAAATGGCGTCAAGCTTCTGGGGTCCTCTGCACAAAAGCTAAAAGGTAAGTTCTATAGGACAGCGATTCGCCTGGCGATGCTATACAGTGCTGAATGTTGGCCTACAAAAAGGTGGCATATCCAGCAACTGAGTGTAGCAGAGATGCGTATGTTGCGTTGGTTTTGTGGGCACACAAGAAGGGATAGGATACGGAATGAAGATATCCGGGGTAGGGTCGGGGTGGCACCAATTGAAGAGAAATTGACTCACCATCGGTTGAGATGGTTTGGACATGTCGAACGGAGGCCTCCTGAGGCGCCGGTGCGTAGTGGGGTCCTACAACGGGTCGATAATGTTAAGAGAGGTAGGGGTCGACCTAAACTGACTTGGGATGAGTCGGTTAATAGAGACCTTAAGGAGTGGAATATCTCTAAGGATTTAGCTATAGATAGGAGCGCTTGGAGACTAGCAATCAATGTGCCTGAACCGTGATCTTTGCTTCCTTTTCTGTTTTCCCCTAACTCTAATCTCTGTTGTCTTTTTGCCATTTTGCTTCTTGGTTTCACCTCTAGCCTACCCCAACTTGTTGTTGTATTTAAGATGATCACAAGAAATAACGAAGTTTCTTATACATTGGAGGTCAAAGTTCTATTTACTTAATCTTCATCCTAAAGTTGTCAAAAAGATAGCATAACTGAACTTTATAAGTTATAGAAGTTTTATGGGAAGCAGAGCCACATTTTATCTAAACAGTCATTAAGATCATAATAGGGAAATGTTGACTGCCAGGAGTTGCTAAGCACAGAAGTAACCACATAAATCTTTGATAATTATTATACAAAGTACCTACTGACACTCTTAGCATACACTTACCTCCGGCATACCGAAGCAACCAAATTGGCAGATAAGTCTCTAAGTTCCCAGTGGTTATCTAAGAGCCTATGACCTAGCCTTTTTGCAACAATGCAAGTGATCATCGATGGCATCAACTGGTGCAACTGGCAACAAAAACAAATATTGCTAATTTAAGTATGATGAAAAGAATACAGGTAATGGTTCAAAAAAGGCAGGCATGTGAACTATCAAACTTTGTGGTCTACCACTTACATAAGGTTCAATATGAATGTGTGGATTGTGGAGAAGACTTCGGACTACTCGCATGAGAGCAAATAAAACAGGAAGATCACCCAAACTCCGGGTAACCTGAAATTCAGATGGATACACACTTTAAGATAATACCATATCAAATAAGCAACACTGAAAGCAAGATTACTAGTGTACAACCTCATCTGCGATGAAATAGGAAAAGTAAGGAACCAATGGATGAAGGCCTGAATCTTTTGCCAAGCTCACTAAAGCTTCTTTAAAAAGGGGTGTGTCTGATCTACTCAAAGTAAGCTCAGCTATTTTATCAAAGTACATCTGCAAAGCCGATGAGTAAAGAGGAACATAAGTTCCTTGGAAATATATGAGTTATAGAGTATAATGCATTATATCAATGAGTAATAGTAGATTATGTAATAATCAAAGCACCTGTAGTTCTCTAGATAATACATGCTTAACAGGAAGCTTGACATCAACCGGAAGCCCATCATCCTTCCCAACCTCAGACCTTTTATTTTCAGCTGGTGGTATGATTGCTAACACAAAAGGTTAGTTGTTAAAACAACTGTTTTTATTCCACACTAGATTTGTCACTAAATCTTGTCAAAGCCAAAAGTAAGGACACCATATAATTGACAAACAAAGAGCTAACCATCAATAGGGGGATTCTCCGGAATTGCAGGCTGCACCCCCTCAATCGCTAGCCAATGGGCTACAACTGCTGTGTCAAGAGGGGCCTTAGGCAGAGGAGCTTCAATAATCTGCATGACATCAACAAAGAGACATTTCAATTGAAAGATTCTGAAATAAGTAGTACAAACTTTCAGTTATTGTTATTGCCCCTACAGCCCTACCTCTTTGAAGTCTACCTCCCGGTCATCAAGATAGAAGAGATCCTTATGTCCAACAGCTCTTTTAAACCGCAAAGGATCACCAGATGCAAATCCATATACAGGCTGATTGAGAACCCAAAGTAATCAAATAAATGGAGAGTCAGTTTGGAAAAAAAAACATGTAGCAGAGGAATTTAGATCAAGCGATACAGAAGAACCATGAAAATTCGAACGTGCAATTATATTACAGTTTCAATAAAAGAAAGGTAGTTTCACATAAGAAGAAGCTATCCAGACATCTTTGCACACTAAAAAATCCATATCGCTCAAGGAAAGACATGACACTGATCTAAAGTAAAATAATAAATTAACTTGAAGAAAATGCCATCACATTAGTGGTAAGGGAACATCAAGATGTACTTACCAGTAAACATACTCATCTAAAGTTCTAAACCAATCAGGGAAACTCAAACTTATCAGCACATCACATCTATGAAATGAGGAACCAATATTACAACTCTAGTAAC
This sequence comes from Echinochloa phyllopogon, assembly GCA_033239725.1. Classification (NCBI taxonomy): domain Eukaryota; kingdom Viridiplantae; phylum Streptophyta; class Magnoliopsida; order Poales; family Poaceae; genus Echinochloa; species Echinochloa phyllopogon. The sequence goes on along the minus strand of BTCW01000014.1, from coordinate 27,571,813 downwards.
CAAAATAAAAATGACCCAGTACAACAGAAGTAGTCTTTATTTTCCCTCAGGGCTGCTGAAATGAAATTTTGAGCTAACAAATATGAAATCGAAGCTGTAGGCTGGTCGGGACAATCCTGAGATTTTGGGGGCCCAGGGCGAACCAAAAATAGTGTGGCCCCTTAATATAAATACCAAATAATACTTATCAATATGCAAAATAAACTAATCAATATATATAGATGTGACAAAAACAATATTCATATCAAACCAAAAGAGTTTCATTTAACATTTCTTGATACCAAATCACTGATGCAAAAACCATTACTAACTGATGCAAAGATACAAAAGAATTTGATGAATTCAAAGGAAACCTTATCATAAGGTCGCAAAATCCTAATAATACCTATCCTCAACCAATGCCCAATCAATCTATTTTCAATGGCTAGTTATATTAAATGAACACACAATATTCATATTCATACTAATTATAATATATATATAGACACCTTCTATGCTAGCTTCTCGCCTGCTTTCACAAATCACTGAGAGAAACTAGCACAGGAAAGAAACCAAACATAAGACACATGACGTGTTCCAAAGAAATCCTAAAGCATTGACTGTTATGGACCAGCCATGCATCAGTAGTCTTTTTACGTTGCTAATCAACATCGCTTACTACGGGATACTAGTGGCGGCATCACATATCAGAGGATTCGCTCGCCACATCGGAGAGATGGGCAGTTGAGCTCTCGCCTCTCAGCGGACGGCCTGGCGCGCAACGTCCCATGCGGAGTTGAGAAGGGACAAACAGGCCCACGGTGCATGGGAAAACGAAGATGAATGGATCAACGAACGAGTCACAAATGCGGCAATCTTGCACGACGTTAGTTCTGGGTGGAGAACGGCACCTATGACACTGAGTATAAATACTATATACGTATACATGGGGAGGGGCCCCTAGCGATCAGGGGCCCTAGACCCCCACCCCCTCTCCTCCTCAGGGCCAGGCCTGAGGCTGGAACTTACTTGTTCTACTCTTTACTTAGGCTCTGTTTCCTCCCCAGGTTATATAAGCTAGCTTATAAGTCATGGCCAGTATGGCAAAAGGCCACCTTAGATGCCAAATAATCTGAAATAAACTGCCTAGCGGATGCTTATTTCAAATTATTTTGGCATCTAGGGTGGTCTCTTATCATGCTATCCTTGGACCATAAGCTAGATTATATAATCTGTGAGGGAAACAGACAGGGCCTAAGCAAAGACAACTAGAGCACATAGGTTTAATTTTTTTAGCTACCATAAACACAATTATCAAGCTTTACAAGACTACAACATCTTAACTGTAGTCGCTCTTTTCAGATTTGTTGAATCTGATTCAGAAAAACAGTATGAAGAAAAAACATATTAAATTCATTTTCTACCAAGTCAGCAGTATACAATACATAGTTGAATTATAAACCAAAATTACTATTCTCCTGATATTTTATCATAGGAAGGTAATTCACCTCGACATTCCTGAGGCTGAGAGCACTGTCAACATCATCCGCAGTCAGAACTGTGTGTTTTGCATGCCGCATACATTTAATGGACTCCTGAAGCAGCAAAACACAATATGAGGTCATCATAATGGCAAGGAGGAAATGGCAGAGATATTCTATGAGTGCTTCTATTGTAAGAGATAAGAGAGAGAAGGTTCCACATATTTGTGTGATTATAAAATTAGCATCAGCGGCAGAAAGGGCACAGACAGCATCAACAAAGTAGTGAATTCTGAAAACCACTAGTTAATGAAATATCTGGCCAATGGCCACTCTTATGTCATCCCCCCACTAGTATTTTTACAAAATCCTAATAGTCAACTAAGCTGTAGATCCCTAAAGGGAAAGAATGGTATGGACTCTACTATAGATGCAGCATAGCTTCAATTATCACATAAAAGAAAGTAACAGAACTTCTCACTAGCAGCAAGATAAACAGGTCCATGGTAAATATAATTCAAGGAAAATGAGAAAGCTCAAAGGAAGGATAAATTGCGTGGTATACGCTGTACCAATCAGGAAAATAGGAACACCGTGTCACTTAGCAAGCCATCAAGCAGCCCGAAAAAAACTCCAGACCAGACCACAAACAAGTACACGCTGAACTAAACATATTGGTTTCAAACACTTGCTCAGAAGATGGACCCAAACAAATGACGGGTACTTAGCAGAAAATGCAGTGGAAATCAGCCAATTACAGGCAATTTAGAGAACCAACAGTAAACCCCATGATTCTTTTCCCCAACACCGTGGCACAATATTGAGAAATTCTGCATAACCCGTAACATTTCCACCCCAGATTATAAATACGCATCCTGAAAACTAAATGATGCACCCTACATACACTCATTAGTTAAGCAAAAATGCGCGGCCTGCACTTAGCTCAAATGTAACGAGCAAATGAATAGCCAAAAAATCGTTTGAGGCCCCCAAATTCAGCGCGCCGCAAACAAATCTGAGCACATCCCTAAGGCGACGGAGAAGGAATCAACCCTCCCAATTCCTCATAAGCAGCGCCCGGATCAAACCAAACCCTAGACGAGGGGACGGGACCTGACCTGCATGATCTCGCGGAGGCGGTACTCGACGTCAGGGGCGAGCGCGGCGGCGACATCGGCGCCGAGGCTGGGGATGCCGACGCTCTGGGCGATCACCTCGATCGTCTCATTCGGAACGATGCTCATCGTGCTCCTCTCAGGCTCGAATCGACTGAACCCTAGTTTCTCTCTATAGGCTTCTTCCCCAAATTTCTCCTGGGCGGGATCGAGAGGAGACGGAGAGGAGAGAGGCCAGAGGGCGCGTTTCGTTTGGCTGGGTTCAAGTTGCCTGATGGACATCTGCTGACTGGTTTGCCTGGATGGGCAACAGCCAGAACGGCTCGAGTTGGGCTGAGTTTAGATCCGCGAAAGGGCTAAAAGGAGTCACGTCAGACACTACTGTAGCATTTTTAGTTTTTTTTGATAATTGTTGTTCTATAATGATCTAATTAGACTCAAAAGATTTGTCTCGTCGTATACATCAAAACTATGCAATTAGTTTTTTATTTACCTACATTTAATGCTCTCTGCATGCGTCATTTGCTATATTTAATGTTTCGATGTGATGTCGATGTGATGGAAAGTTTGAAAAGTTGGGGGAACTAAACACAGCCTTGGATGAACATGTTAAATGCAATTTAAAGTAGAAAAATAAAGGACACAAGTAAATGATTTTACTATATGGCTAAAATATAATAAAGTGTATTCTATAGCACGGATGCACAGACCCAACCAACTCCCAATAGCACACCATCCTTGCCCGCACCACCCCGGGCCCCGCGCGCATCCCGCACCACACGGTGGGACAAGTACCGTGCAAATGATGGATTCTTATTCTGAGCTGACAAATTGTCTGTTTTAGATTCGTCCATTCGTTTGCTCTTATTGTAGGAATTACACGGGTGGATTGATGGGTCACTTTGGGAGAGAAAAGACCTACGTGCTGATGAGTGATCACCTTTATTGTCCAAAGATAAGGCGTGACGTGGAGAGGTTCGTGCAGCGATGTACAACTTGCTAAAAGGCTAAATCAAAATTGAACCCCCACGGTTTGTACACTTCACTCTCCATACCAAATGCACCTTGGGAAGACATAAGCATGGATTTTGTTTTAGGATTATCAAGAACTAAGAAGGGGAGGGATTCAATTTTTGTTGTTGTGGATAGGTTCTCTAAAATGGCACATTTTATTCCCTGTCACGTAGCTGACTTGTTTTTTAGGGAAATTGTGAGACTACATGGCGTGCCAAGGACTATTGTTCCAGACCGTGATGTGAAGTTCATGAGCTATTTTTGGAAGACCTTGTGGGCCAAGCTTGGGATAAAGTTGTTGTTTTCAACTACTTGTCACCCACAAACTGATGGGCAAACGGAAGTGATGAATTGTACACTCTCCATGTTGTTGCGAACGATGATCAAGAAGAACCTAAAGGAGTGTGAGGATTGATTGCCACATGTTGAGTTTGCATATAATAGGGCAGTCCACTCGAGCACAGAGATGTGCCCATTTGAGGTTGTGTATGGTTTCAAACCGATAACACCATTTGATTTGTTGCCACTACCACTTCAAGAGCGTGTAAATATGGAGGCCTCCCAGAGGGCTGATTATTTAAAGAAAATCCACATGAAGACCAAGCAAAAGATTGAAAAGAAGTCAAATTACTATGCTGCAAAGGCAAACAAGAACCGCAAGAAGATGATCTTTGAGCCCCGTGACTTTGTTTGGGTTTATTTTCGGAAGGATAGATTTTCGGAGAAACGAAAGTCCAAGTTGTTGCCTCGAGGTGATGGTCCATTCAAGATTCTTGCTAGAATAAATGACAATGCCTACAAGATTGAGCTTTCGGGAAATGAATATGTAGCGAGCGACACGTTCAATGTTGTTGATTTGTCTCTGTTCCATGGTCATGAATAAACAGAGTCGAGGTCGACTCTTCTTGAAGAAGGGGAGGATGATGAGGACATCTCCCATGACATTCCATCAGCAAATGTTGAACAAGATCCTCAACCTCACAACTACACTTATGAGAGACCAATTACTCGGGCCAAAGCAAAAAAACTTCAATACGAGGTAAATCTTTTCCTTAATGATTGTGAAAATGGCTCTATTAAGAATTGTGTACTACCTAATGGAGGTACATTACTTGTTTTCAGGTTTGAAGCGTAGGTCTAGGGCGTGGTGGCCACTTGACGCCCAAAGAGAGCAAGTTGAATTCGATGGGCTGATGCACAGATTCTGTCCTTCAACTTTTGGACGAATTCTGTATCATTCAGGGAGAGATCACCACATGTGTTATATATGGATGGAAATATTATTAAGTCTACTTTCAAATGCAACAAACATCACATCCATTGGAGCTCTATGGACAGAGTTATGACCATTTAACTAAAGACTGCTCCAAGCCCACGAGTTTTCAGATTGGACCTGCTTGGAAGGCCCTGTGAGATATGCATCCCCGGCTACCCTCAAGAAAGAAGACCGAGTCCTAGTAGAACTACTCGTATACTCCTACTAGGACTCCCATATTGTAACCGACTAGGAGACTTGCCATGTAACCTTGCCCCTAAGATATATAAAGGAGGGTAGGGGTCCCTAACTCGCTAGAGACCAACATTTAGAGGAGACAACAAACAATACAATATGCAATCCCCTATACAGGACGTATGGTATTATGCTACACTGGCGTCCCGAACCTGTTTAAATCCTTGTGTGTTGTGTTGCGTTAACCATCAAGTTCCAGGTCCGGCGATGCCCACGAATACTACTCTATGAGGTACCCTAGGCAGGTACTCGATCGTTAAACGCCGACATCTAGCGCCCGTCGTGGGACAGGTCGCAACGATCAATGGGTGAGCTTGATGGATCTATCATCTTCAAAACCAATCTACTCGTCGCGATGTGTTTCAACAAATCGATGACTGAGCTTGTTTGCACGCGGAACGAGTTCACGCGGAGTTGACACAGATTCATGACGGTGTCTTTACCCGACGCGCTACACAATATTGACGAGGAGCTCGACAATCTGAAGCTTTCGATCTTGGCTTACGACAAAAATTGAAGACAGATTCAATTCCATGTTTGTTCGACCAGCAAACTACTCGGTGACCTGCTCACGGAGGCTGAGATCACTGACACGTATCAACCGTCGTCGAGTACAAATCAGAGATCAGGGCATCGTATTGTTTGTCACTACCAGAGAACTCAACATCCGCCCCGCTCAAATGCCTCGGCACATTTTGGACCCGGTGCTAAATGTGCATTAGCATCGGGTCCAACGGCTAGGAGCGGTGCGGTGCGTAGGCTTGGCAGGGGGGAGCTCATGAGCACCAGGTCGTGGCAAGACCCGGTGCTAAAGCTCCCCCATTAGCACCGGGTGCAGCCACCACCACGTGCTAAAGCTGTCGAGGCCTTTAGCACCGGTTGCTGGCTGCAACCGGTGCTAATATTGGAGCATTAGCACCGGGTCTTGCCACGACCAGATGCTATATGGCTCCTATATAAATCTCTTCCTCCCCTCGCCCGAGCCAGCATGAACACTTGGAGTTGTGTTCATGTTGAGCTCGGGAGAGGGGAGGTGCTGCCATTTTTCAGAATTTGTGAAGATTCCACTCATCTAAAGGGTACTACAAGGTACACACTTTCATCCTCTTATGTTTTTATTAGCAGGTATTCTTTCTATGCTTTAGTAATAGAGAAATTCGTGAATCATGGGTACCACTTAATCACTAGGATGAGATTCTGTTGACGCAAAAATCGAGCGGTGAATCCCTGTGTAAACAACACATGAAAAAGTATCGGAGATTTGCTTAACTCCGATGAAGAGCTTTGTAAAATTCTGAGGTTCGGGCATGCCAATAATTTCACTTTTAATTGACAAGGGATAAATTTTATTAAATACAAAAGGGGTTGATCGGCTATGATTCCGAATAGTGGCATGACGGATATCGGCTATTATTCTGAAACCCTTCTGTCTTGGTGATAAATCTCATATTTGACTCTTATGGTCTATCATCCAATTGTATTCAGTATGGGTCTGTTTGGTTGTCTGGTTAAGGGCTAGCCTGGTTAGACCCTTTAGCCAGGCTTCACCAATGCAACCGACCACCCTTAGCCAGGCTAGGGATAAACGTGAGAAGATCACGTTTCCAGCGAGCCAAGCTTGCACAAGACATGTTGGCCTAAATGTGTCCCTTCCCCTCACCTCCCGGTAGGATCGTCTATCTTGGGTGCGGTGCGACGGAGGCCGGCGGCGACGGCACATAGCTCGACGGAGCTCGTGGTCGTCGGAGGCCTGCGTGGCGGCGCGCGTAGTACGGCCGGCGGAGGCCAGCGGCGGTGGCGGTGCATAGCTCGACGGAGCTCGCGGCCGTCGGAGGCCCACGTGGCGGCGCGTGTAGCACGGCCGGTGGAGGCCTGCGGCGGCGGCGGCGCATAGCTCAACGGAGGCCCGCGTGACGGAGCTCGATTTCACTTTCTCTGCATCGACGATGCCCAAATCAAAGCTCCACCGCATCGATTCTCGTGGTGTCGAATCGAAGCACCATAGCCCACATCGATGCCGCATAGAATCTCTAAAGTCAACGGGATTTTTCTCCCCATCCCCATGGCCGGCTGGGCACCGTCGTGCTGATGTGCTTGGAAGTGGATCTCGTGGTGGTGTGCTGCTCTCGAGAGGAAAGCAATTGGTGCTCTATTGCTTGGTTTCAAGCTTGGATGGGGAGTAACGCAAGATTGGAAGAAAATCAGGAGAGAGAGAGATAGGAGCTCGAGCTGCTTCCATTCGAGGAAATCAGAAGAGGAAGAGCTCCTTCGAGCAACGCAATGTGAGCTACTTCTCTGATTGAGCAGGGGAGCAAAGGTCCCGCTACCTTGTTCTTTTGGGAGAAAAGAACGGAGGAGAAGAGGCCAACGGCAACACTGCAGGAAGCGGAGAGGAGCGCAGGATGAGTGATGGAGATGGGCCGACGGGTTCGTGAGCAGGAGGAAGACGAAGATGGTAAACTCACCTTTGGTGGAAGAGGTGATTTGACGCAAAATAAGTCAGCCAACCAAACATATTCATACATTAACCAGGCTTAGCTAAGCTAGCCAACCAAACATACCCCTATTGCATCTCAGAAGCCAGGCTTAAGCTGACCTGGCTCTGGATGCTAGCCAGGCTAGGATAATCCTGACAACCAAACAGACCCTATTGTTTTTCTTTCAGCTATTATTCTGAAACCCTTCTATCTTGGTGATAAATCTCAGATTTGACTCTTATGGTCTATCCTCCAATTGTATTCAGTATTGTTTTTTGTTTCAGCGGATGAGATATTCAAGGTCCGAGAGCAAGATAAATGATGATATAGATCAAAACTAACTGAGCTAAATAAATAACTTTGCAAGATTTAATCAATATAGATAACTTGGTAAGCGTAAAAACAAAGAAGAACAAAGAGACCTAAAATGGCAACCCTGATCGACTAGGTAAATAGGTTCAATAAATTGTGTAACAATTAGATCAAAGATAAAACGACGCGTTCAAATCTTCAACTAATAAATTACAAAAAACTCTTAGGAGATCTAGACGAAACCACAACGATATACCCGGTTGTTAAATTCTAGAGAGCACCAGGCAAAAGACGAACTTACAGGCAAACCGGAGATCAAACGATGAAGCCCTGCTTAACTTAGAATAACTCGTCGAAAGCTACTAAAATTATGGTTTGAAGTAAATGCAATGAAAATTAAGAACTTATGTGTTTGATTGGTGTGAACAACGATTACAAAGCCCTATGGCTACTATTTATAGTGTAAGCTAAAAGACTCCTTGTCGATTACGACTTACAAAACATGATTCGAACGAAACTAACAATTCTAAAAATATAACTTTTGCTAATACAAGTTGAAAGGACCTTGATGTCACCTAGAGGGGGGGGTGAATAGGTGAATCTGCAAATTACAAACTTTTTCACACAGGTAGTACAGAAACCGGTCAGACCGGTTTCTAAAACCGGTCAGACCGCTTTGCCAAAGCGGTCAGACCGGTTTTCCACAGAGAAAACCAACTATGTAAATTAACCCCCTCTACGAGTTCTAGCACAAACCAAACTTGGTGATGGGCTCCTGTAGATGATAACTAGCAGGTCCACTTGGTCCCTGCACACAAGTAGAGCACAACCAAGTAGAACGATGCGGAAGCGAATATAAATGCTAGAATTGAGCTTGTGAAGTAAAACAAGAGACAAGGATTTGTTTTCCCAAAGTTCGGAGTTCACCGCTGCCACCAAGGCTGTCACAAAGACACGATGAATCCTAGTCTCCGTTGAGGGCCTACGAAAGGTGGGCTTATCCACTCCAAGCCACTTTCCTCGGGTTCCACTAACTTTTGACCCTTTTCCACGAAGGAGGCAAGGCCAGCCTTTACAACCAATCCGTGGCTTACCACACTCACGGTAGCTCACTGGCGACACCTAGCCGTCTAGGAGGATCACCTCCAAGAGTAACAAATGCTTCAATTGGTTGCTAGACTCCACCGGAAGTGCTCAAGGCTATGGATATGCTCTCACTGTTGCAGTTAGCTCTCTCTTGCTATCTAGCTCATACACAAAGCATCCCTCAACCCAAATCCAAAGATATGAACTAAATCAATCAACTCTCACAAAGAGAGGTTTGGGGAGAGCTTGCTGGTGCTTGGGAAAGCTTGGGACGTGCCACAAAGGCAATGGAACCAGCAGCCCTCAAAGGAGAGGGCCAAGGGGTATAAATACCCCAATCCCAAAAACTAGCCGTTTTAGCCGTTGGAAACCGGTCAGACCGGTTTCCCAAACCGGCCAGACCGGTTTACAAACCAAAGTAGCCGTTACACCTGTCAGAGCCCCAAACCGGTCAGACTGGTTTCCCAAACCGGTCAGACCGGTTTGGGTCGACTCAGCACACTTGAGTCCCAAAGACTCCACTCTCAAGGCTATCTCACATGGGTTGATCTATGAGCATTTTTGGTGTTGTCAAACAACTAATGTTGCATCCCTCTTGATAGTACGACATTCCTAAACTCAAGATTAAAACAATAAAAGAAATCTTCCACTTGAGCTTTTATGTGTTGATTGTTGCCATACTTGTTCATCTTCACTTTGAGGGCTCACAACATTTGTCTTTTGCTGAGCAAATCCAATCTTTGAGCCAATGGCTTAGAATTTCCATTGTATGAAACAATTCATAAGCCATTCCACTATATGATCAGTAAAGATTAGATGCTTCGCATAGCTTCACTCAGTAAGGCTTGATTAGTGCATAGAGATCTAACTATGATGCTAGTCTTCACCCTAGCAAAGTCCCTCGGCAACAAGACTAACTTGCCCTTCTCTTTGCTTGGTACCTGGCCACAACCATCTAGCTTAATCCCTTTCACCATATCTAGCCGCATTGAGATCCACTTTGTATTGCATCATCATGAATACCACATTGAAATCCATGTCTTCTATTACCTTGAAATATCTTTGATATTTTCCATGATCATCTTGTATGTAGACTTTGGTGAATTCTTGTCCACAATCTTCTATGTTGTCTTTGGAAAATAACTTGTCCATAAGCATCAATGCACTTGAGACCATATACTAACCATAGAATCATGTCTCATTTTGAATATAACCATTGCTATGGACCAAGCCCAAATAAATCCCAATTTCTTCAATTATTTTGTCCCAAAAACCTTTGACAAGTATCCTATAGATGAGACCAACTAATTTGCATCATACCGTGTCTCATTTGTCATTTCACTTCACTTGTCATTGTATTACTTAGTTGCATGGGATCACATTCACTTGTTTGCTCTCATGTCTTTTATACCAATAATGAGCTTATATTCTTCAACAACCATATTACATGTATACCCATAAGAATAAAACCCTGCTCATATGCTTAAGCAAACAAGTTAAACACAAATCATGTTGTCATCCAAAATCACCAAAACATATAAGTGCCTAGATGCACTTTCACAAGTTGAACTCCTAGCCCCATATATGCCATCTTGTCAACCAAGTTTTGTTCTCCATCGGCTGCATGCTGCATCGGCTCTATTGGCTACACACCGTATCGGCTCCACTAGTTGTAAAGCTACATTAGCTTCATAGCATCGACTTCTTTCCGTCGGCTTTATAGACTGACTTCCCTTGACGGTATTTTGACCAGCCGTGTCAAAAGTGGTGTCAACACATGGCCCCCAATTTTGGATAAAATAAAGATTTGTTCTGAAATTTCCTCATGTAATCATTATCCTTTGCTTACATTCAGGCTCAAACAATGCCTATTTTCCCATGCCAGCGGTGCCCTCAATCAACTTGTACGTCTCTTGCTTGCCAGTGGTTACCGATGGGCCGACAGCGTTGTGGGAGGCTAGGTGCGGGGTGTTTCCGGATTCCACCAAGGACGAGTGATCCGTCGGCTAGGTCACGTTAGATCCAGTCCCGTGCTGGGAGTCCCTGCGACGGGAAACTCCACACGTTGCGCATGGATGGGTGTGATACCCGCGCTCTGGACACCATCGACCCCCCGTGCTCTCACGAGCGGCCTTGATCCTTTTTGATTAGAAGATGATGTTTATTTATGTTTAATGTCACTTATACTTTATTAATTGGGTTACAACCGGGATTTATTCACTTGTAGTAATTTGATTAATGTTAAAATGAACCAACTAAAATGCTAATGAAGTTGAGCCGTGTCTAGCCTATTTTGAGCCTTCATACCCGTGCTATACTTGCTAAGTAATTGTCTACTTACACTTGCCATTTTATTCAACAAAATCCCGGATGGGTAAACAGATTGGGTTGGGCATGAGACTGCTGCTGAGTTTCCAGAAGATTTACCGTACTACTGAGTTGTGATCTCCCAGTCAGAGTCCATGTGGATTGCGGCTCCTTTAGTTGAGAGTTTTATTAGTCTTCCGCTCTTATTGTTTAGATCATTTATGAAGCACTCTGATGTAAACATTTTATTTAATGAAGAATTTATTCCAGCATATGCTCTCTGTTTATCATATTTGTTCGCTATGTGTACTATGACTTCCTGGGCACACATATGGCCGCATTCGGGTTTTTGTGAAAATCCGGGTATGACAGATTGGTATCAAAGCCGTGCTGACTGTAGGATTGCAGCCTAGTTAGAACGGTTGACAAATTTTAGGAGACCACCATGATTATGTCTTATATGTCGTCTAGATTCACTTTTTCAAAACCTAAATCTAGTCGAGTCTTGTGTGAATCATGTCTTTAGGTGCTTGAAATGATTGTCATTATGCTTATGCCTGATTTGGATTTTTGTAATGATTGTGATGGGCGTAGATGCAAGTCTACTACCATATAGATGTAGGACTAAGGTTTAAGGACTTTAGTGATTAAATAGAGGGGGTATTCATTTCTCTTGCTCTTTTTCTATTTAAGCCCTCCATCATAACAAATTGATAAACCTCTGAAACCACAACCATCAGAGTTTTTATGAGAATTGTTTATTGATGATAGATGGTGAACACAAGCAGCAACCCCGGTGCCAGTGGACTGCCACCACCACCTCCCACCATTGAGCAGATGATGCTCACGCAGACCCAGCTGATGCAGCAGATGGCTCAGATGATGGCGATGATGCACTAGAACCAGCAAAATACGTCGCAGCACAACATGCCGCCCCGTGACAAGAGGGGTGAATTCCTGAAGGGACGTCCTCCTACCTTCAGCAAGGCCACCGACCCCTTGCAGGCTGATGATTGGCTCAAGGCGGTGGAGAGACAGCTTGACATCGCCCAGTGCAACGACCGGGAGAAGGTGTTGTACGCCGGAGGACAGCTCTAGGGGTCGGCTCTGGACTGGTGGGACTCATACCAGTACGCTCACATCGACCGTACTCAGATCACCTGGCAGGAGTTCCGCAGCAGCTTCCGCTCCCACCATGTGCCAGAAGCTCTGATGACCCTGAAGAAGAAGGAGTTCCTGGCACTGAAGCAAGAAGGGATGCGTGTCACCGCTTATCATGACAAGTTCATCGAGTTGGCCCGTTATGCTCCTGAAGATGTGGACACTGACAAGAAGAAGCAATCCAGGTTCCGTGACGGCTTGCAAGATGCTCTGCAGTACCAGCTGATGTGCACCAGGTTCCCCAACTTCCAGGAACTGGTGGACGGTGCTTTGATGCTGGAACACAAGCGCCATGAGATGGAGGAAAAGAAGAGCAAGTTCCAGGGCCAGCAGATCGGGAGTAGCAGTCGCTCCCGTTTCGTTCCTCCTTAGGACAGTCAGCAGATGGGGAGCCAGTAGCGCTTCCAGAGTCAGCAGGGCCCGTACAACCATGGCCAGCACTAGCGGCGCCCCCAGTACCATCAGGTGCCATAGCAGCAGCGTCCTCAGAACCAGCTGCAGAATGTCCCAGCTCAATGCCACCAGATGCAGCAGGGTCCCACTCAACGCCCCAACCCCGTCAACAACACGCCAGTGGGTCCCAGAGCGTGTTATCACTGTGGAGAGCAGGGGCACTATGCCAATGTCTTCCCCAAGAATGTCCAGAATGCCGCAGGGCAGAACCAGCAGGCCGGACAGCAGCCGGCGCAGGCAGGCCGAGGACCGCAGAACCCCGCAAGATGCAAGATCAACCACATGGGCACAGAGACCGCAGAAAGAGCTACTGACATGGTTGTGGGTACGTTCCTCGTCAACTCGACCCCCGCAATTGTTTTGTTCGATTCAGGAGCTTCGCATGCTTTCGTATCTGCTGCTTTTGTGAAAAGGAACTTAATAGCCTTGAAACCCATGATGAGTGCTATGCTAGTAAGCTCAGTAGGGGGGAACAGCGAGCCACTCTACGTTGCCCCCACATCACCATCACCATAAGGGGGGTAAACTTTGAGGCAAGCCTGGTAGTCTTGGAAACTCTGGGGTTTGACCTAATCCTGGGTATGAGCTGGTTAGCCAGATATGATGCAGTGATCCAGTGTGCCAAGAGAGCAGTACAGCTGAAGACAGGGTCCGGTGATAAGCTGGAGTACCAAGCAGCCAGTCCCTTGGGGCAGATTCAAGTCAATCAAGCTGATGGTGAAGCTCCCGCCGACATCAGGGTGGTGAGCGAGTTCCCGGATGTGTTTCCTGAGGAATTGCCAGGTATGCCCCCGGAACGTGAACTTGAATTCATTATTGAACTTAAACCTGGCACTGCACCTATAGCTAAAAGGCCATATAGAATGAGAGTGAAGGAGCTGGAGAAACTGAAGGAAGAATTAAGCTCCTTGCTAGCCAAGGGGTATATTCATCCTAGTACTTCACCATGGGAGCACCAGTACTGTTCGTGGACAAGAAAGATGGAACACAGAGGATGTGTGTGGACTATCGAGCCCTCAACGAAGTGACCGTCAAGAACAAGTACCCGCTGCCAAGGATTGATGATTTGTTTGATCAGCTGAAGGGAGCTTGTGTGTTCCCCAAGATAGACCTTCGATCGGGTTATCATCAGATGAGGATCCGGTCGTCGAACATACCCAAGACGGGTTTCACTACTTAGTACGGGTTGTACGAGTTCACGGTTATGTCCTTTGGACTGACCAATGCTCCTGCATACTTCATGTACTTGATGAATAGTGTCTTCATGGACTACCTTGACAAGTTCGTGGTGGTGTTCATTGATGACATTCTGGTCTTCTCCAAGAATGAAGAGGAACATGAAGATCATTTGAGGATGGTGATGTAGAGACTCCGGGAACATCAGTTATATGCCAAGTTGAGCAAGTGTGAGTTCTGGCTGAAGGAAGTGGCATTCTTGGGACACGTGTTGTCCAATGGAGGAGTAGCAGTTGATCCGAAGAAGGTTAATGATGTGTTGAGCTGGAACCCGCCTCGGGATGTCAGCGAGATCAGGAGTTTCCTTGGAATGGCCGGATATTATCGGCGTTTCATTGAAGGATTCTCCAAGATTGCTAAACCCACGACGACGTTATTGGAGAAAAATGCCAAGTTCATCTGGACAGAGGAGTGCCAAACCAGCTCCGAAGAGTTGAAGAAGAGGCTGACAACGGCACCTGTACTGGTATTGCCCGACATAGCCAAGAGCTTCTCCATCTACTGCGATGCATCCCGTCTAGGACTAGGGTGTGTACTTATGCAGGTAGGGAGAGTCGTGGCATACGCATCAAGACAGTTGCGGAAGCATGAGCAGAACTATCTGACACATGATCTAGAGTTGGCAGCTGTGGTGCATGTTCTGAAGATTTGGAGGCATTACCTGATTGGGCACAAGTGTGACATCTACACTGATCATAAGAGCCTGAAGTATGTCTTCACTCAGTCAGAGCTGAATATGAGGCAATGCCGATGGTTGGAGTTGATCAAGGACTATGATCTGGAGATCCATTACCACCGTGGCAAGGCTAACTTGGTGGCAGATGCTCTGAGTAGGAGAAGCTATGTGAACAGGATCACCGGCCATTGTCTGCCTGAAGAACTCAGCCGGGAATTTGAGAAGATGAGTCTGGGGTTCGTGACCAGCATCACAGAGATGGCGGTAGAACCGACTCTTGAACAGGAGATCCGGAAAGGACATCTTGGTGATGAAAAGATCAAGGAAATTGTGGAGAATGTTGCCCTAGGCAAGGCCCCTGGATTTCGAGTGGATGAACAGGGAACCTTGTGGCACGGGAAAAGGATATGTGTGCCCGATATAGCGCAGATCAAGGACACGATCCTAAGAGAAGCACATGATTCGGCATACTCGATCCACCCAGGAAGCACCAAGATGTACCAAGACATCAAGGAAAGATTCTGGTGATACGGATTGAAGTGTGATGTGGCGACACATGTGACACTATGTGACACTTGTCAGAGAGTTAAGACTGAACATCAAAGACCAGCCGGATTACTCCAGCCCTTGAAGATACCGGAATGGAAATGGGAAGAAGTTGGCATGGACTTCATCACTGGTCTACTCCGCACACAGCGAGGATTTGACTCCATCTGAGTGATTGCGGACCGCTTGACCAAAGTGGCACATTTTCTTCCAGTAAAGACCACTTACACCGGAGCCAGACTGGCAGAGCTATACATGGAGAGGATTGTGTGCTTGCATGGAGTACCCAAGTGGATAGTGTCTGATCGTGGTACTCAGTTCACCTCACACTTCTGGCAGAAGCTGCATGAGTCTGTGGACACTAAGTTGCAGTTTAGCTCATCTTACCACCCCCAGACAGATGGACAGACAGAGCAGACTAATCAGATTCTGGAGGACATGTTGAGGGCATGTGCACTGCAGTATGGTGTTAGTTGGGACAAGAGTTTACCCTACGCGGAATTCTCGTACAACAACAGCTATCAGAAGAGTCTGCAGATGGCACCGTTCGAGGCTTTGTATGGCAGGAAGTGCAGGACACCACTGTTCTGGAATCAGACTGGAGAGAGTCAAGTCTTTGGGCCTGAGATACTCATAGATGCAGAACGCCAAGTGCAAGTGATCAAGCAGAACTTGAAGGTGGCACAGTCCAGGCAGAAGAGCTATGCTGATGTCAGACGGAGGGATCTCAGTTTTGTTGTTGGAGATTTTGTGTACCTCAAGGTGTCTCCTATGAGGGGCGTGAAGAGGTTCAATGTCAAGGGCAAGTTAGCACCTCGATACATCGGACCTTTCCAGATACTTGAAAGGAAAGGTGAAGTGGCATATCAGTTGGGACTACCCGAGAGATTGGCCGGAGTGCACGATGTGTTCCATGTGTCACAGCTGAAGAAATGTTTGCGAGTGCCTGAAGAGCAAATCCCGATAGATGAGCTGAATGTGCAAGAGGACCTCACTTACGAGGAGTATCCGGTCAGGATTCTGGAGGTGTCTGAGAGGGTGACAAGAAACAAAGTTATCCAGATGTGCAAGGTACAGTGGAGCCGACACTCGAAGGATGAAGCCACTTGGGAACGGGAGGAAGATCTCAAGACCGAGTACCCGCAACTCTTCGCATCTACATCCGAATCTCGAGGACGAGATTCATCTTAAGGGGGGTAGGTTTGTAACACCCAAAAATTTCCTATTTAAAATTTCTAGTAATTATTTGGCATTTATTTAATTTGTTCATAATTAATATAGGTTAAATGAATTATTTATGAATATTAAAATCAAAAATAAGTTGTAGAAATATTTTTTGTTGCATTCATGCTGCTGCACTGTGTTTTGTTTGTTGGCAAATTAAGTTGGAATTTAAATTCTGTTTAAATTCGAATTTAATTTGTATTTGTTTGACTCTTAGAAAAAGTTAATTCGGTCGAGTTCGCTTTCGCTCCCTGGACTTCTCTCCCAGTTAACTTTAACTCCCTCAACTTTTCCCCCGGCCCAGCCCGACACCTCCCCTCCTCTCCCTTCGGCCCATCTCTTTCCCCTCCCACTCGGCCCAGTCTTTTCCCGAGCCGGCCCACAGCTTCCCTCGCCGGCCCAGCAAGCCCGCGTTTTCCCCTCCCCTCTCTCTCTCTCTCTTTCTCGCCGACAGCCTGGCCTCATATGTCAGCACCATCCCCTTCCTTTTCTTTCTTCTCCCTTCCGCGCCCGTGAGTGCCGGCCGAGCGCCGCTCGCCATCTCCGCGTCGGTGCGCCCCGCAGCAGCTTCTCAGAAGCTTCGTCGCACCCCCGCCTTCCTTCCACCCACCCTCCTTTCCTTTCCTGAGCTAATCCCCACAAGGAAACACTCCCCCGCGATGGAAGGTTCGCCGCCGGCCCGATTCGCGGCATGGTGCGCGCACCGAGGCGGGAGCCCCCCGGGCTATTTAAGCCACCCCCGGGGCACCCAACACCCCACCAAACCTCCAGCCGAGCTTCCAAGCCTTGCCAGTGCCCTCCCCACCTTCGCGCCGCCGCCATCCTCCCCGAGCTCCGCCGCCGCTCGTCGGTTCACGCCCTTGGACTCACTCCGGCGAAATTGAGCCCCGAAGCATCTTCGCGAGGTGGTAAGGACCATTCCCAACCCCTTCTTGCTCACTCCCATGCCCCACAACCCCTCCCTCCTATGCTCGCCGTCGTTCTCCCCCTTGCTCACCGTCGACAGCCCCCACCACCGTGGATCACTCGACTTGGTCACCACCAGCGCACTCGCCATCTCCACGCGGTGCTGTAGGACCTGGCCGTGCCCCTTTTGGTGGCTTGTAGCTCGAAAGCCCCTTCGCTCCGGTGAAGCGCCGCCACTGTCGGCTCAGCGCCGCCGTCCCCCGAGTCCTCGCCGATGACCCCCCTCCCGACCGATCTGGGCCCTCGGATCCTGATCCGACGGTCCCTGTGCAACCCCTTCCCCGAGTCAAACCTCAAGAAAATGGTCAGCCCGAGTATTTTTGCTAAAGAGCCCCTGCAAGATTAGGAATTAACCCGCAGTCCACCTCCAGCTCAAAAATAATTACATTTAGGTCCTGTTTTTCGCAGAAAACCCCCTGGCCTTTCTAATTATAGAACCCGCGGTCCAGCCGAGCCCATTTTACGCGTTAGCCCTCGGGTTTTAACGCGTATTTATGTATAGGTCCTCGGTTTTCATCAAATAAGCCCCTGAAAACTTTTAAAAATTGCCAGTAGGTCCCTAGAACTTAGAATTACCATATCTTTTTCGTTTTAGCTCCAATTAATGTGATTTTCGCGCTCATGTGTTCCTAGTGAAGTGTAGAATATTTCTAGAACCTTTTTATGTATTGTTTCTACTATTTGGTGTACTGTTCTAATAGATTATTATTTGTTTGCATGTATTGGTTTGCATGCTCGCTTGTGTGGTGATTCATGTCCAGTCGGTGAGCCATGTGCTTTGGAGTTCGAGTACGTGGAGGACTTTCTGGAGCAGGACCCATAGCAGCAGCAGCAGCCACCCTTCGAGGAAGGCAAGTTATGGCACAGACAATCCTTGCTACCTAAACACACTTTTTATATACATTTACTTTCATATGCATGTGTCTAAATTGATGTCCTATTAAGGTTGTACCTAGTTTGTTGACTCCTATCCTTTGATTACCTTGGGTTTATGCATATGGGTAGATTTTGCTATGCACAGCTACTATCACCATTATTTAACCGTTAATTTTGACTTAATGGTTCACTTCAATGTTAATGATAAAACTTGCTTTTTAGCAACTTGGTTTAGGGAGCTAGAGCATGTGCTGTGTGCTTTGCTCTAGTGTCTCTCCGTAAGGTCCGGTTCTTAAAGCGGCAACCCAGGAGCCTGTCGCCCCCGCTAGAACTATTAAGGCTATAGTATTGGTCAAGTAACTTGTACGTCTCTAGCTTGCCAGTGGTTACCGACGGGCCGACGACGTTGTGGGAGGCAAGGTGCGGGGTGTTTCCGGATTCCACCGAGGACGGGTGATCCGTCGGCTAGGTCACGTTAGACCCAGTCCCGTGCTGGGAGTCCCTGCGACAGGGAACTCCACATGTTGCGCATGGATGGGTGTGATACCCACACTTTGGACGCCATCAACCCCCCTATGGTGTGACTCCGTAGGCGTACGTCGATCTTGGTGCCTATGGTCTCACCGCCTTGTAGTACCCCAGTGGCTACTGTCTTGTTAGGGTGTCTTGAGAAAAACCTCGTAGCATCCATATGCGGTCACACCTCGGTAGTGTGATTTGTGAGGTCTGATCCACCTCCGCGTGGTTGGGTTTAAAGTTCGTATGAGCTTTTACGCGACTGGTGGGTAAAGGGAGAAACCTCTGCAGAGTGTAAAATCTATCATGATAGCCTTGCTCAGGGTCACGAGCGGCCTGGATCCTTTTTGATTAGAAGATGATGTTTATATACGTTTAATGTCACTTATACTTTATTAATTGGGTTACAACCGGGATTTATTCACTTGTAGTAATTTGATTAATGTTAAAATGAACCAACTAAAAATGCTAATGCAGTTGATCCGTGTCTAGCTTATTTTGAGCCTTCATACCCGTGTTATACTTGCTAAGTAATTGTTTACTTATACTTGCCATTTTATTCAACAAAATCCCGGATGGGTAAACAGATTGGGCTGGGCATGAGACTGCTGCTGAGTTTCCAGAAGATTTACCGTACTACTGAGTTGTGATCTCCCAGTCAGAGTCCCTGTGGATTGCGGCTCCTTTAGTTGAGAGTTTTATTAGTCTTCCGCTCTTATTGTTTAGATCATTTATGAAGCACTCTGATGTAAACATTTTATTTAATGAAGAATTTATTCCAACATATGCTCTCTGTTTATCATATTTGTTCGCTATATGTGTACTATGACTTCCTTGGCACACATATGGCCGCATTCGGGTTTTTGTGAAAATCCGGGTGTGACATACAACCTATAAAAGCTCCACACGACTTACCTCCTCCTTCTTCCTCTACCTCCGCCATTTTCAAAAAGAGCTCACTCTCAAGATCCCATCTACATGAGCTCAAGGACCCTTCTTTTAAGAACAATATCTACACTGCAACAGGCTTCCACAGCTGACATCCATGGCCTCCATCAGGACAATCCCTGAGGGAAATCATCCTTGTTTTAATCTCATCGCATTTACTCTTCTGAACCTAAGTACCTATTTTATGTTCTTGTTCATATTTAGAATCTGAGAGATAGAATCACTATTGCCTTGGAGGATAGACCTGGCTTGGTATGCTTAGGACCAATGGGTGATCTAGACCATATAGATCTGATCAATCTAGAAATAGATGGCTCAGAGTTCACAACAACTGGGATCGAGAAGTTCACGGGCAAACAAGACCCTGGACAATGGCTCAGAGTCTACTCGACTGCGATCCAGATGGCCGGAGGATCCAACGACGTAAAAGTTAGCTACTTCCCCATCATGATGGATACTACTCCACTCACATGGCTCGAGGGCCTTCGCCCCGGGTCCATCGACTCCTGGGAAGACCTAACCAAGAAGTTCACTGCCAATTTATAGGGAACATGGTCTCGGCCCGAAACCCGATTTGAATTGGCAGCCTGTAAACAGGATAAAAGTGAAACCCTACGCAAATTCATCAAGAGATTCTTTGAAAAAAGAGCAACAATTGTGGACATATCTGATCGAGAGGTCATCGACCGTTTCCATGACGGACTCTACGCCAGAGAACTACATCGTGAGTTTGGCAGACGACGCCCAACAACTATCCCCGAGTGGGCTGATCAAGATGATCGTGAGTGCGAGCGCTTCGACAGGCATCACGACAGTATCAATAATGACAATAGCTACTACAGAGGAGGCAAGGATCGCCGCAACAATAACAACCATGATTTCAACCGCAACAACAAAAAGCGCAAGCCAGACAACACTGTCGCGGCAGTTGAACGCCCCCAGCCGAAGAAAAACAAGGTCTCTATCGACAAAGTGATGAATGGACCTTGTCCATATCATCCGAACGGACGACACAAGATGGCCGATTGCTTTCACCTTAAACAAAAATTTGATAAGCAAGGGCCAACAAAGACAGAAAAAGAGGACGACAAGAAAGATGACAAGGATGACAACAATCATGACAATGGTTTTCCTCAAGTCCAGAATGTCGTAGCAGTCCTGTTTAGCGGCGAATCCATAAATCAATCAAAGCGGGCAAACAGATTGTCGCTCCGTGAGATCATGGCAATTCAACCAGCCACCCCGACATACCTCAAGTGGTCCGAAATTCCCATCACCTTCTCCAGAAAAGATCAGTGGACCAACTTCGCCAACCCAGGTAGATATCCGTTGGTTTTGGATCCAGTCATGGCACAAGCCAGACTAACCAAAGTTCTTATCGACGGAGGCAGCGGGCTCAACGTCATCTTTGCGAAGACCTTTACCAAAATGGGACTCGATATCACCAAACACCTAAAGCCCACCAAATCTCCATTCTACGGTATCGTGCCTGGTAACGCGGCAATTCCTCTGGGACAGGTCACACTTCCAGTAACCTTCGGGACAGAAGCCAACTTCAGGACAGAGTACATCAAGTTCGAAGTGGCTGACCTTGAGACCTCGTATCATGCGATTCTTGGGTGTCCAGCCCTCGCCAGATTCATGGCGATTCCGCATTACGTATATCTTGTTCTCAAAATGCCTGCTCCTAAAGGAGTTCTTTCCTTAAAAGGTGATCTGAAGATCGCTTACGACTGTGATGTGGAAGCAGTAGAGTTCGTCGCCACTTCTCAAGTTCCTATCCAGATGCTGGAAGTACTCGCTCTAGCCAAGAAGACAAAGAAGAAGACTTCGAGGTCCCAAGCAAGAATCCAGCAACCACAAGTTTCAAGCCTTCTGAATAAGTACAGCTCAAAACTATAGACCTTGAGATGGGCGATTCGTCCAAAACAGCCCCTATAGGGGCTGACTTAGATTGTAAATAGGAAAACACGCTCGTCAAGTTCCTTCGTGATAATAAAGATATATTTGCATGAAAACCATCTGATATGCCTGGTGTTCCTAGGGAACTTGCCGAGCACAATTTAAAAGTTGATGAAAAAGCGAAGCCTAAAAGGCAACTCCTACGACATTTTGCTCAAGACAGGCGTGACGCGATCAAAGCAGAACTCGCCAAACTACTCGCAGCAGGATTTATCAAAGAAGTTTTTCACCCAGAGTGGTTGGCCAATCCAGTCCTGGTCAAAAAGAAAAACAACATCGAATGGCGAATGTGTGTTGACTATTCAGATCTCAACAAACATTGCCCTCCAGACCCCATGGGTCTCCCGCGCATTTATCAAGTCGTAGACTCCACAGTTGGATGTGCACTCATCTGTTTCCTCGATTGCTACTCAGGACATCATCAGATAGCCCTGAAATAGGAGGACCAGATCAAGACTTCGTTCATTACACCTTTCGGTGCTTATTGCTACACGACAATGTCGTGCCATGCTCTATTGCTTAATAGGATTTAAGTTAAGAGTTTCTACCAGGGCAATTTGAAGATGGTTCCGGAGTTGCGCAGCTTCATCCATTGGTTCCTCTACAGCAACTTCAACCTGTCACAGGATTATGTAGTCATTAATCAAAATACTTTCCTTTGCAAATTATATGTTTCTCAAGAGACTACTTACATTTTTTTAAACTTCTTCGCCGGCTACTGAGACATTTACATTGACATTTTTAACTGTATTGACTTCCCCTGTTCCGCCAGACTACAAATTTTGCAGATTGCAGGTCACTTTTGTTGAAAGGCAATAATTGGAATTCAAAGTTGGAGGATTCGATTCGATGAACTTTGCTATCTGGAGTACCTTTGCAATAGAAGATGTGATCACTTCTGTGGTTGAAGGTGGCGTGACGCTCATGGTTTCTTCAGCTTTGCTTGACAGATCTTCATTGTTCTTTTCAACTTCCATGTGCACCACCGATTTTTGAGCATCTGTTACAACAGTTGTCTCCTCAGCATCCTTTCTACTAGCTTCGGCTTCAGACCTTTCGCCAGTTTCGTCAGTACCGACTAGATTGGCCTTGGCGGTCTCTTCAACCTTAGCCACCATTGATGGATCCTTGGTAATCTCTTCCATTGAAGCAGTTTGTTTCTCCACATCATCGGCTTGTATTGCCTTTATAAAGGCCTTGGTTGGAGATCTGTTGAAAGATAGAAGCAAGATCAAATTTTGACCACCCAATAGCAATACAGCTACTCAACAACGACTAGTGTTATTTCTCTACTTACTCCACGAAAGGTGTCGGGGCAGTCAAAGGCTGGAAACTGAACTTCTTCAAGAGAGGTAGATGCTTTTTTGAACTTGTAGTGCTCCCAGTTGTTCCACTCGTCATTGCACTCGTTGTGGATGAACATTGTGGCTTGGCGATGCGCTTGGATACCTTGTTTTGCTCGGCAAGGTCCGCTTCAGAAGGAGCAGACTCAGAGATTGCCTTTGGACGACTCATGAATGAGTAGCTTGACCGCTTCCTTTTAGCACCCACAGGGATTGTTGGGGGTACCCTTGAGCTTTCTGGTTTGAAGTCCCCCCATAAGATTTTAATAAGTGGTGGTGAGTTATCGGAAATCGTTATTCTAATGTTATGATAAATAATCAAATAAATAGAGGACTAGGCACAGGGGGCTTACCCTTGACATCTCCTTGTCTTGGGTCTGTCGCCGCTGTGTCCACATCAGAATCCGCGACACACTCTTCATCAGCCTTGGCGGCAGTGTCGGGAATGTTCCCGACGCTTAATGTTCTCTCAGAAGAAGTCTTGCTGATGTCCTTCCAAGCTTCCTCAGTCAAATCATCAACAAGCATCGTGGCCTGGGTTGTTACAAAGAACTCGGATGAATATTATCTCAAATATTAGCTTTCGAAAAAATACTACAATTACTTACAGGGTCTGGAGGGCTAGACTTCGAGTACTCTCTGACAATGACTGGTTTTTCCGTGACACCGGTGAACAAGCGATCTAATCGCATAAGTACTGTCTCGTCAGAAAGCTCTTCAAGTACCATCCGCGATGGATCTGTGTTCCCTTCATACTCATATCCAAGGTTGCATTGCTCTTGAAGTGGCTGAATCCTTCGCTTTATAAAGCTGAAGGCGATTTCAACACCAATCAAACCTTTTTCCTTCAACGCCTCTACTCGCTTTAACAAAGCGGGTACATCTTTGGGTTCTTCAGGAGTCAGATGTAGATTCCAGTTAGATAGGTCTCGCGGATACCACCCGTCTTTCTCTGGACAGCTCTTGCTATGATTGCCTGCTGCATTAAAATGATTCAAGAGAGGCTCAGATAAACAAAGATGCAACGTTATTGATACAAGGAATACACAATGCTATCAACTCACCAATGGTAAACCATTTGGCCTTCCAATCTCCGCAGGAGTCCATGATAGGCATATCAAACCACTTAGCCCACACATTCTGGCAAAATTGAATCCCGGCTCCTCCGACAACTTCTGTCCGTTGAAAATTGGGCTGTGGTTTGATGTGGTACAAGGTACGAAACAAAGCAAGGCTTGGTTTTATACCTAAGAATGCCTCACATGCGTGGACAAAGACAGAGATATAGAGAACTCCATTTGGATTAAGGTGGTGGAGTTGAAGTTTGTAGAAAGAAAGAAATTCCCTCATAAATGATGATAGTGGCAATCCCACCCCTCGCTCACAGAAGGAAAGAAAAAGAGGAATTTCTTCGTTGTTTTCCGTCGGGAAAGGTTGTTTCCAACATGATTTCCACTCCAAAGTCGCTTGGGAAAGGAGCAAACCTTGTTCTACCAGATTATTGAGATCATCGGTAGAGGCTGTGCATTGTTTCCAAGCATTAGCCGGACATGGAGGATCTTTCAAATCGACCCTGGCATTTGGATCAACCAAGCATACCTTCTTTCTTGTGGATTTTTTCTCTAGTGGCTGCGCGGATCCAGCATCGCCAGTTTTGTTCACTGCTCCTTGCTTCCTTCCCATGGTGATTGTGGGTGACAAACAACTAATGAAATGCACTAGGGTTGCAAAAAGCTCGGGGGCTAAAGCTCAAGGATTGAAAGATCGGGGGGACTAAATATCAAGCTCTATGAGGCCGACGGCGATTGGAAAGCTTAATGAAGTGAAATGAACCAAGGCTTATCGCTTCAAAATTTATAACCTTTGATAGGACTACTGTTTGAACTAGTACTGTGGCGTCTCATATTCTGTTATTTGGGCCGGTTTTTTAGGGATAACCTTCCTAACTAAGCCATGAGTGACGGAATATTCGGAGATTTTGACATTATGGTAGGCTTTTGAAAGATTTCCTTGATCTTTAAACCAAAGATATTTGCTTTAAAGCTCGGGGGCTGTTACCGGAATATCCGGGATTTTATTTTCCGAAAATTTTGGATCAATTCAAATGAAGACCTTCGACTAGTTTTAACAAAACTACTCGAAGCTCAGGGGCTATACCCAATGGGTGCACCTACTCGGTGCATGCTATTGAACTACTCAAGACGATGAAAGAAGACTGCTTTTTGAACCTTTGACTACTTAAAAAGTACTCGAAGGCTCGGGGGCTACACCCATTGGGTGCATCTAAAGATGCACTCCAATGTAAATTACTCTACAGAGAAGACTTAAGCGTCTTGGGCTTGGCTTCAACTACTCGAATTGTCTGGAGATTATGTCTTTAAGATATTAAGGCAGATCCAAGACTTGAAGCAAAGGTGCAAGATGCTCTGGGGCTTGTGGGACTAGAATCCCTAGGGCCACTCATCCATGGGATTAAAACTACTCGATAGGGAAGGTTTAATCCGACTACTTTAAACTAGTCAGCTATGGTGCTAGACGGCGTAGTTGATTGGAAAGACTAGTCGTATACTATTAGGAGACTCCCCAAAGTACCATGTTGTAGTACTCCTTGTTGTATACGACTAGGATTATGTAACCGACTTATAACTCTGCTCCCTGTATATATAAGGTGGAGCAGGGACCCCCTCAAAAGAACTCAACTCACGTGCAATACAATCAAACACACAGGACGTAGGGTATTACGCTACTCGTGGCCCAAACCTGTCTAAATCTTTGTGTTGTTCGTCCACTGTCGTTCCTAGAACTCGGCGATACCCACAAATCTACTTCCTAGGGTACCCCCTAGCAGACGTGCTCGACATAAATCGTCGACAGTCGCCTCCCCCTCAAACATGCGAACTTGGATTTGTCACAATAGTCCAACGCCTTTAGGTCCTAGCCAAGCCTTATTCCTAGATGCAGGAACTGGCTCCTTTGCGTCTCCGGAGCCAAAAACACTATATGTGAGGTTTATGACATCAGCCAGTGCATTAACCTTTCTCTTTTCAACATGGCTAAGAACGAATCGATTCAAGATAGTTGCTGCCCATTTCTGGTCCGACGCCATGAATGCCTTCCTCTTTTGAAACGGGCCGATGACTCCAACTCTAATAGATCTCCTCATACTAATAGGACTCAACATATCGGCTCCTGATAATCCTTGAAAACCAAGGACATAGGAGGCTAGAAGGGTTATATCGCTCATCACATGAAGAGAGGCACTGTCAGTGAGCGGGAACACGTCGCCTTCCTCAATATGTGACTAGAACGGTTCATATATTGTGGAAAAATCGTCGGCCCGACCTCTAATCTGCAAGCAATAGTAGAAGCACTTGTGTCTGGGCATTCCATCCCTCTAGGTAAGCATTATTTACTGGGGTCAGTCTATTCTCTGCTACACAATGTATCGGCTAAGCTAGCTTCTGGTCAGCTAATCACCAATCCTGGAGGCCCTTGGTGGTTCATCAATCTATGGCTCAATCTCTGTCGATGATTTATATCGAGCACATCTGCTTGGGGGTACCCCAGAGAGTAGATTGGTGGGTCTCGCCGAGTTCTAGGAACGACAGTACACGAATAACACAAAGATTTAGACAGGTTCGGGCCGCGAGTAGCGTAATACCCTACGTCATGTGTGTTTGATTGTATTGTACGTGTGGTTGAGTTGTTTTGACGGGGTCCCTGATCGTCCTTATATACCCGGGGAGCAGAGTTACAAATTGATTACACAGACTACTCGTATTCGACCAGGATGGTTATAATACGGTAATCTATCATGTATACTATTCGTATACGAGTAGTTTTACTATTTGACTACATCATCATATACCTTATCTGGCTAATCCAAAGTAGTTGGATCACAACTCTCCATATCGAGTAGTTTAATTCTTTAGATGAGTGGCCCTAGGGATCCTGGCCCCACAAGCCCCCGAGCATCTTGCGCCTTCGCTTCAACTCTTGAATCTTTTTAACATCTTCGAGTAGTTATGCTAAGCCCAAGACGCTCAAATCTCTTCTGACAAGTAGTTTGATTAGAGCACATCTTTTGATACACCCAATAGGTATAGCCCCCGAGCCTCTGAGTACTCATTAAGCAGTCGAAGGTTCAAGAAACTAATCTTGAATTTCACCTGAGTAGTCTAATGGTGCGCACCGAGTAAATGCAACCATCAAGCTTCGAGTAGTTTTGTTAAAACTAGTCAAAGGTCTTGGATAAAGTGAAATCATCGAGCTTTCGAGTAGTTTTGTTAAAACTAGTCAAAGGTCTTGGACAAAAGCATAATAGGCTTAAAAGAAATTGTATCTTTCAAATGCAGCCCCCGAATCCACGAGTACTTTTAAGTAGTCGTTGGATCGAGTATTGCTCCCCTTATTTACTTTGAGAAATGAATGCTAATACATACTCGATAATTGTCTCCTCCAAAATGTGCGTACTTTTTCGAGCAACCGCATAAGCACAACAACCTTCGAGTTGTTTCCAAATGTATGAACTGATCAGCTATAATTTTGTATCTACGAGTGGTTTTGTTAAAACCAGTTGAAGATCTTTTTCCACGGCTTACCTCCTTAAATCTCGGAGGGAATCAAATCCCGGACTATTCGCTAATAGCCCCCGAGCTTTGAATCAAAAAATATCTTTGATTTGAAGATCTGAACAATCACCAGGAATATGTTGTCATTGAATCTGATATTTTCGCCGGGAAAAACTAACTTAGGAATACCAAACCTGTCCCTGTTACAGAATGTGATACGCCGGAGATACTGTTCCAAACAGTAACTCTAAGCGAAGGTTATAAATCTAAAGTGAGACCTTCATTTGTTTCTTAGCTTCGAGCGTAGCACCATTACTTTTCGTCTTTTCATCATAGCCTCACGAGCATTTAGGACTTTATCTATTTCCATCTCTTGTGAATGCGAGAAAAAAGCAAAGTCTTAACTCGATCTACAACCATGGGTCAAAAGAAAGCTGGTGCCAAAAACACAGAGAAAGCCACTTCTGCTAAGCCTGCGGAGAAGAAAGCACCAAGGAAAAGGGTTTCCTTGGTAGATCCAAACACAAAGCCACATTGCAAAACCCATCATTCTCCCGCTGATGCTTGGAAGTATTGCACCACGAAGGAAGGAGATCTCCATGATCTGGTGGCGCAAGGTTTGCTTTTGTCCCAGGAAACTCTTGAGTGGAGAGCTTGCTTCATTTCGCAATTTCCCACTGAAAACACAAATGAAATTCCTTTATTCGTGTCTTTCTGTGAACGCGGAGTTGGCCTTCCAATCTCTTCCTTCTTCCGCGAGCTCCTTGATTTTTACAAACTCCAACTCCATCATCTGAATCCTAATGGGATTCTGAACTTTGTTGTCTTTGTTCATGCTTGTGAAACATTTCTTGGCATCAATCCCAATCTTGCTCTATTCCGCACTCTTTACCATATAAAGCCCCACCCAAATTTCCAAAGGATGGAAGTGGTTGGAGGAGCGAGAATTCAATTCCGCCAAAGGATGAAAGAGCAGTGGTTTTCCATGCCACTTAAGGAGTCGTGTGAAGATTGGAAGTCCGAGTGGTTCATAATCGGTGAGTAGTCAAAAAACAAGTACTTCTTCTTTAGTATTTATAATCAATGTACTTTGTTATACACTAATCCGATTCCTGTGTAATTGTAATACAACAGGGAATCATGGGAAGAGCTGTCCTGTCAAAGATGGATGATATCCAAGGGATCTATCCAATTAGAACACAAAGCCAACTGTTGAAGAAGCCAAGGATGTGCCTGCTTTGTTAAAGCGAGTACAATCCTTGAAGAGTAAAGGCTTGACCGGAGTAGGGATAGCATTCAGTTTCCTCAAGAGAAGAATCCAACCACTCCAGGAGCGTATCAACCTTGGATACAAGTATGAGGGGAATGCAGATCCTTCTCGGATGGTGCCGGAAGAACTGTCAGATGAGACGGTGCTGATGCGCCTGGCACGCATGTTTGCTAGTGTGAACAACAAGAAACCATACATCACCAAGGAATTCTGTAAAGGTCAATATCCTAGTTCTGTAAGTACTCGCAGCCTTTTAAATTTGAGTTATTATGAACATGCATCTTGATGCTGGTTCTTCTGGTATAGTCGGCCACTCATTCTGATGGACCAGTTGGTGGCCTTTCTCCACAAGATTGGGAGAAGTTCGGAAAGAGTTCTTCAGACAAGTCAGAGCCATCCAATGAAGAAGCCGAGGCGATTGCTGATAGTGTAGAAGAACTCAAAGCAATATCTAAAAAAAAGACAATTGTCCCAAATGACAACCAGGTTAATCTTCAAGGTAAGAGAATTCCTCATAATAAAATCCGAGTACTTTATCCGTTCCTCCATTTGATTTTCTTGCTCTATTTCTGAAAAACAGAGGATACAGAAATAGTACCAACTGTTCCTGCGGGGTTAAAGCGGAAGAGAACTGCTCGATCTCGATCAGAAACCCCATCAGGAGCATACGTGCCTGGAGTAGAAGAAGGTCAACGAATCAAGCTCTCCAAATTTATTACCGCCGTTCAAAGCTCATCGACCACAAGTGCAATGACGAGTGGTACCACAGGGAGCACAACCAGCTCCAAGGTGGGTGTTCTGAAGTTAAAGAAGTTCAATTTCAAGCCAAAAACCACCGCGCTGATAAAGTAAGTATGTTAAATCGAATATCATTCCAATTGTGCTGTCATTCAGTTATTTAAATTGCTTCCTTTGTGAAGAGCACCATCTACCGCACTTGTGAGCGCGCTGCAAGCGCATCAAGAGCAATAATTGAAGAAAGCGGAAGAAACAGAGCATGTTGAAGAAGAAGTTATCCCTGTTGTCGTTGATGAAAGTGGCAAGGTTTCAAAATTGAGCCAATCGCCAGAGAAGAGGTCGCCTCATACCAATCTGGCTCCAAAAGCAAACCCTGTGGAAACCATAAACCAGGGAGGTATTGATAGGCCGCCATCAATTGTGGAGGTAAATTATATCGCATTTGCTCTGAATTTTTCCTTCAATTCTATATGAACAATGCTTGTAAAAATCATGAAGGTTGATATAGAAACTGAAGAAGTCGCCAATGTTGTTATTAAAGAAAGTACTCCACCACCGCAGGGAAAGACTTCTGATAATGAAGCAATGAAGCTGAAACAACACTTGGAAGCCGCTCTAGTAAGAGAAAAGCTTAATAGAAAGTATTTAATAGAGTAATCATTAACTGGCGTCAAATTCAGGCATTGGTAGATAAATTGGAGAAAGACAGAGATGCAAGCCTAGAGTCCCGGATAAAAGAACTCGAAGAAGATTTTGCGGCTGCCTATGAGGTGCGGGAAAAATCTCAAGTTGATAATCAAGACTTGATTTCTCGATTACATAAACAACTCGAAGGAATGGGAGATGAGAAATCTCGATTGGACACTCGTAACCGAGCGTTAATCCGAGACAACAATAGTAACTGAAGCAAGTGTTGTACACTTAATCATTAATTTAGTCATATGAAGTGTAATCATAGACTTGTCTTGTTTCTGTAGGATTGAAGAAAGAACCGGTTGAAGAGCAGAGCAGCAGCACATCATGGTACAACCTGGCACAATCAAAAACCGAAGATTGTGCCCGCTTGGAGAGAGAGCTCAAAGATCTTAGCGAAAAATTTGCCAAGGAGCATCAGATCCGTGTAGACATGGAGCAATCTTGCGCCAGGGCCTTGGCAGGGAAACAAGCTAAACAACAAGAAGTGGAGGATCTCCAGGCCAAGAAAAAGGCCATAGAAGAAGCAGTGCTCCCATCATTGAGATGGTAACACCCGAAAGTGTTGCTACTGCTAACCAGTCAATCTTGGAGCGGATCAGTGCGGTACCTGGGCAGATTACCGATTTTTGCAAGAGTACTATGAAGGAGTGCATCAATCAGCTGCTGGCAATGGTGAAAGCGCACAATCCAAATGCCAAACTCGAAGTCGTAGAACTACCAGAGGGAGTAGACATCAAAGGGTTCGAAGCTCTGGTGAAGGAAACAGAGCCAGTCGCAGATGCTTTTATTGATTCATTAGAATAGTTCTGAATTGTAATTTGAAGTACTCGTTTGAACACTCTGCTTTGGAGCCAATATAAATGCTTGTCATGTACATAACATTTGCTACTTGTGTAAAGTAGTCGTTATGAAATACTACTAGTTAAGTAGTATCTTTCGAGTAGTTTGTGCGCACACAAAGTACTACGGGTAGTAGTATATTTGATAAATGACTACTGTTTAAGTAGTTCAGTGGTCGTGTAAGGTTCACAACTAGGCGTTGAATAGAAATAGTTGAATCAAGCCTTGTTAAGGTTTAGCAATTTTGCTAATGCAAGGAAAAAAAGTTATGCATATAGGCATAAGTATTCTGTACTTGTTAGTACTTTGAGCATCTTTAGGTGACATTTTTAGGAGAATGAGTGCAGTTGGTACAACATTAATTCCCGAAGCTTTCATCGAGAAAGCCAAAGAATCAAAAGAAAGGAGATTATCGCCTTCGACCATGTATAGGTAAGGGTAACTCATCCAAGATTTTTAGGTTTTTATACCTCCTTTTAAAAGGGAATCTTGGTTTCTCTTGAACGGGGGTAGAAGACTAGCCGAATACCACGTGACGACTAGTGTCGATATGCGCACGGTAGAGTTTTGCAAATGCAAGAGAAGATGCCATAACTTGTAGATGGCAAAAAAATATAAATTTATTGATTTGTAATCAAGGGTTGTTTACAACGACTCATATACAATCTCCCGTGTTACGGGTAGAATTTGCGGAGATGCTCTATGTTCCACACATTTGGCGATTCCTCTCCTTCTGGGGTTTGCAACCGATACGTACCAGGTCCAATGACTTGTTTTACAAGAAAGGGACCTTCCCATCGAGACATAAGCTTGTGCAGCCCTTCAGGCTTTTGGGTTCGGCGTAGTACCAAGTCTCCTATAGTAAAGGATCGAGGTTGGACAGAGCGTTGATGAAAGCGACGCAATCCTTGAAGATAACGCGTGCTCTGGATAAGAGCTGCAACTCGAGCTTCCTCGACGCCATCAACATCCTGGGACCTTTCTTGATCAGCGACTTGTTCATCATAGTTCTCCAGACGTGGAGCTTCCCATAAGAGATCAGAGGCAAAACTTCTTCGGAGCCGTAAACCAGGAAATATGGTGATTGGTCGGTAGCCCTGCTGGGTTGGGTGTGTAGTCCCCAAAACACCGCGGGCAACTCATTTGCCCATTTACCATCGTATTTGTTCAAAGGCTCGTACAATCTGGGTTTTAACCCTTGCAGTAACAAACCATTCGCCTTTTCAACCTGTCCATTGGCACGAGGATGAGCAACTGAAGCATAATGTATCTCAATCGAGTACCTGTCACAATAGTCTTGGAATTCTGCACTGGTGAATGCAGAGCCTAGGTCTGTGATGATGTTGTGAGGAACTCCAAATCTCTGGACAATACCATCAAAGAATTTGATCAAATTACCAGCTTTAGCATTTACTAAGGGTATTGCTTCGATCCACTTAGTGAATTTATCGATGGCTACGACAAGCCACTCGAATCCACCTAGAGCTTTGGTGAGCGGACCAACGAGATCAAGACCCCAACAGGCGAAAGGCCATGATAGTGGGGTAGTGTTGAGGTCGTGTGCTGGACATGAGCTTGTCGTGCGAAGAACTGACATCCTTGACATTTTTTGACAATGTCCTCTGCATTGTGTTTGGCTGTTGGCCAGAAGAAACCCGCTCTATAACCTTTACCGACCAAGGTTCGTGAAGCGGCATGATTACCACACACGCCACTATGAATTTCTTGTAGTAGGGCTTTTCCTTGATCAATTGTGATGCATTTCATCAAGACGTTGGCCGAAGCCCCACGCCTATAGAGTACGTTGTCCACTACTACGTAATTAGTAGCTCGTCATTGAATACGTATTTGCTCTGGCTTCTGCTTTGGCAATTTATGATCTTTCAAGTACTCGATGAAAGCAATCGTCCAGTCAGTGTCGATTACCATGATATGTGTTTTCGGCTGAGACTAGGATTGGATGGTTTTGACTCGTGCCGGTTCCTTAATGGATGGATGGAGTAGTTCTTGGACAAATATTTCTGCTAGGACATCGGCTCGACGTGATCCTAGTTTTGACAGGGCATCTGCTACGACGTTGTAGTCACGAACGACGTGGTGAAACTCCAGACCAAGAAAGTTTTGTTCTAATTTACGAACCTCTTGGACATAGGCATCCATTGTCTCTTTAGAAGCGTCCCAGTCTTTGTTAACTTGGTTAATGGCGACAGCCGAATCGCCATAGACAATGAGTCGCTGGAGGCTGTTCGTGCGCTGCACATGACAGTTGGTATTCCCCGAAATCTTTTTCCAAAATGCCACCCGGTCAAACCTTTTAAGCGCTTTGTTCGGGTCTAAGGAACAACGGCTTGAAAATCCGAGACCCGAACTAAAATCCCTCCAAGAGCAGAAAAACTCTTGGTTGAAAAATCGGACGAACCAAGTTAATGGCGGCCAGGCGGAGCCCGTGCAGCATAGCCTCATACTCTGCTTCATTGTTGGTGACCTAAAACAGAATTTGTAGAACGTACTTGAGTTGGTCTCCTTTAGGAGATATGAGAAGTACACCTACACCTCCTCCTTCAAGTTTAAGTGAGCCATCAAAGTATATGATCCAATGCTCAGGGCGAGTATTCGTCGTAGAATTTTGAATTTCTGTCCATTCGACTGTGAAGTCAGCAAGAGTCTAGGACTTGATGGCTGTTTGAGATGTGAAGTTAAGGTGGTACACTCCAATTTCGGCCTTCCATTTCCAGATGCGACCTGTTGCGTTTGGATTATTGAGGATTTCGCCTAGTGGGAATTTAGTTACAACTGTGATGTGAAAAGCTTGGAAATAATGTCGTAACTTCCGCGATGTGATGAAGATGGCGTAGAGTAATTTTTGGACTTGCGGATAGCGAATTTTGGATTCGGAGAGTACTTCACTTATGTAGTAAATTGGTCGCTGTACTGGGAATACATGGCCATCCTCTTGTCTTTTGACTACCATTACAGTGCTGACCACATGGGTTGTAGCTGCAATGTACAAGTAGAGATGATCACCCTTCACAGGTGCTGTGAGTACTGGCGGAGTAGATAAATATGTTTTGAGTTCTTCGAATGCCATGTGTGCTTCATTCGTCCATGAAAACTTATCATGCTTTTTAATCAGTTTGAAGAAAGGGAGCCCCTTTTCCCCAAGTCTTGAGATGAACCTGTTTAAGGCCGCGATGCATCCTGTCAGCTTCTGGACATCTTTTATATTCTTTGGTGCTTCCATTGTAAGGATTGCCGAGATCTTTGCCGGATTGGCTTCAATGCCCCTGTTACTGACCATGAACCCCAAAAGTTTCCCTGACGGAACACCGAAGACACATTTGGTTGGGTTAAGTTTCCAACGGAATGTTCTAAGGTTGTCGAATGTCTCTTGAAGATCACTGATGAGATGTTCTGACTGTCTTGTTTTGCCGACCACATCATCAACATATGCCTCTACATTGTGCCCAATTTGTTTGGATAGACACATTTGTATGGCTCGTTGATATGTGGCGCCTGCGTTCTTCAGTCCAAAAGACATAGTTGTATAGCAGTAAGCACCGAAAGGGGTGATGAAAGATGTTTTGATCTGATCTTCTTTCTTTTGTGCTATCTAATGGTATCCTGAGTAGTAGTCCAGAAAACAGAGTAGTGCGCATCCCGCGGTGGAGTCCACGACTTGGTCAATGCATGGGAGTCCCATGGGGTCTTTTGGACAGTGCTTGTTCAAATCTGTGTAGTCGACACACATCCACCACTCGTTGTTGTTCTTCTTCCGAACTAACACTGGATTGGCTAACCACTCGGGATGGAAGACTTCTTTGATGAAGCCTGCGGCGAGTAGTTTGGCGAGTTCTTCTTTGATTGCCTCACGTCTGTCTTGTGCAAATCGTCGGAGGCGCTGTTTTTTGGGTTTTGCGTTCTTGTCAACGTTTAGTTTGTGCTCGACAAGTTTTCTAGGAACACCACGCATATCAGATGGTTTTCAAGCAAATATATCTTTATTATCATGGAGGAACTTGATGAGCGCGTCTTCCTATTTACAGTCTAAATCTGCCCCTATAAGGGCAGTTTTGGACGGATCGCCCATCCCAAGATCTACAGTTTTGAGCTGCACTTCTTCGGAGGGCTTGAAGTTGGTACTTGTCGACTTCTTGCTGGGCACTTCTAGGTCATCTTCCTTCGACTTCTTGGCCAAGGAGAGTACTTCCAGCATCTGGGTAGGGACTTGCGAAGTGGCGGTGAATTCTACTGCTTCAACATCGCAATCGTATGAGATCTTTAAGTCTCCCTTTAGGGAAAGTACTCCTTAGGGGCAGGCATCTTGAGAACCAAGTATACGAAATGCGGAATCACCATAAATTTGGCGAGGGCTGGTCACCCAACGATCGCGTGATATGAAGTCTCGAAGTCTGCTACCTCAAACTTGATGTACTCGGTTCTGAAGTTTGCTTCCGTCCTGATGGTGACTGGGAGTGTGACTTGACCCAGAGGGATTGCTGCATTGCCTGGAACAATGCCGTAGAATGGAGAATCTATAGGCTTGAGGTATTTTGTAATGTCTAGGCCCATCTTCTTGAACATGTTTGCGAAGATGACGTTGAGCCCGCTGCCACCATCGATGAGTACTTTGGTCAGTCTGGCTTGCGCCACGACTGGATTTAAGACCAGGGGATATCACCCGGGATTTGCGAAATTGGTCCATTGGTCCGTTCTAGAAAACGTGATGGGCACTTCTGACCACTTTAAGTATGTTGGAGTAGCAGGCTCTATTGCCATGATCTCTCGCAAGGTTAGCTTCTTGGCGCGCTTCGACTGGTTCAGTGTTTCTCCGCTGAATAGTACGGCTACGACGATCTCGACATTTGGAAAATTATTGCCAGGGTCTTTATCATCTTTATCTTCCTTTTTCTTGTCGATTTTGGGCGCTTCTGGTGTTTGCTTGTCAAACTCCTACTTCAAGTGGAAACATTTTGCCATTGTGTGCTTGCCATTGGGATGATATGGGCAAGGATCGTTCATGACATCTGTCGCTGAACGAGTCTTGCGGCTAGGGCACTGGACTGTCGCGACTGTGTTGTCTGGCTTGCGCTTCCTATTGTCGCGGTTGAAATCCCGGTTGTTTGGGCGATCATTACGTCGGTCACCATTGTCATTGTTGTGATTGTTGGTGTTGTTATCGCGATGCCTGTCAGAGCGCTCCCGCTCGCGGTCGTCTTGGTCTGTCCATTCAGCGACAATGCATCATAGCTCGCTGATGTTTTCTGGACGACGTCGGCCAAACTCGCGGTGTAAATCTCGGGTGTAGAGGCCGTCGTGAAAGCAGTCGATTACTTCCCGATCAGAGATATCCATGATTGTAGCTCTTTTATAGAAGAAACTCTTGATGTATTTTCGCAGAGTTTCCCCTTTTCCTTGCTTACAAGCTGCCAGTTCATAACGGGTTCCAGGCCGAGCCCAGGTTCCCTGGAAGTTGGCAGTGAATTTCCTAGTGAGATCGTCCCAGGAGTCGATGGACCCGGGGCGGAGGCCCTCGAGCCATGTCAGGGGCGTGGTATCTAGCATAACGGGGAAGTAACTAACTTTGATGTCGTTGGATCCGCCAGCCATCTGGATGGCGGTAGAGTAGATTCGGAGCCATTGTTCAGGGTCTTGCTTGCCCGTGAACTTTTCAATTCCCGTTGGTTTGAACTTGCTTGGCCACTGGATTTCTTTTATGCGCCTGGAGAAAGCTAGGAAGCTGTCATATTTATCACTTGGTGAACGATCGCTCCGGAGGCTAGAGGTGCTGTGATCGGAGTCATATTGCCGTCTACGATTGTGATTTGGAGAGGTCGGTCATCGTGATTTGATGACTCTTGGTGTCGGTGACGATCGTTGCGGCGCCCTCCTCGACGATCGTTACGGCGCTCTTCATGGTGATCGTGATAGCGTTCTTGATCGTGTGGTCGGTTTCTGAAGTTATGATGGGGTGGAGGCCCATAGTTGCGGTCGTAGTCTGCACGACGATGGAGTTCAGATTCCACGCGCAGCTGTCGGCTCGACTGGATGACAGAGCGAGCATCGCGGTTGTCATTAATGATGTTGCGAAGGTCTCGATCTCGTGGCCTTGCACCATCTTGGTTGTGACCACGCCCTCTCCCCTGCTGGTGATCGCGATCAGCATCTCGATCACGTCTATGTCCCCCTGTAGTAGCGGTTGAGGCTTCATGTGGAGGAGGCCTCTTAGCACCTGGGCGTCACTTAGCAGGATGGTGAAATCATCGTCGTTGTCCCTCGATGGTGTTGATGCCAGCTCGAGGTCGTCGGGGTGATCTGCCTTCGGGTGAGGCTCCTAACTCATCCTTGCTTCTGCTTTTGTGGTACGCATCTGTTTATATGGATGCGCTACGTTGGAGAGTTTGAGCGGGAGTCGATCTGGGGGGTTGTCCGATGGCGTGGCCAACTCGGAGTTCCCTGCTCTTTCCATATTTGGAGTCGAGTTGTACCCGGACTCGACTTGGGGAATCCCGAGCAAACTCGGAGTTAGGATCGAACTCGAAGTTGGGGCCGACGTCGAATTGGGAGTACTCGTCGAGTAGGGGCCGGGGCTGTTCACGAGGTAGCTCACGAACCTGTCATTGCTTAAGGTGACGAAGGTCCACGCACCGAAAATGAAGGTGGCTCCTTCCTCGATGTTGGCGATCTTGAAGGCGGTTGATCCCATCGTCCCTGATGGTGAGCTTTCGGCGAGTAGCCCCATGGTGGGCGCCAAGTGTCGATGATTTATATCGAGCACGTCAGTCTAGGGGTACCCCAGAGAGTAGATTGGTGTGTCTCGCCGAGTTCTAGGAATGACAGTACACGAATAACACAAAGATTTAGACAGGTTCGGGCCGCGAGTAGCGTAATACCCTACGTCCTATGTGTTTGATTGTATTGTACGTGTGGTTGAGTTGTTTTGAGGGG
Source organism: Echinochloa phyllopogon (assembly GCA_033239725.1). Lineage (NCBI taxonomy): Eukaryota > Viridiplantae > Streptophyta > Magnoliopsida > Poales > Poaceae > Echinochloa > Echinochloa phyllopogon. The sequence goes on along the minus strand of BTCW01000014.1, from coordinate 27,533,565 downwards.
GTCCCTGCTCCTCCTTATATACCCGGGGAGAAGAGTTACAAATCACACAGACTACTCGTATTCGACCAGGATGGTTACAATAAGGTAATCTATCATGTATACTATTCGAATACGAGTAGTTTTACTATTTGACTACATCATCCTATACCTTATCTGGCTAATCCAAAGTAGTCGGATCACAACTCTCCATATCGAGTAGTTTAATTCTTTAGATGAGTGGCCCTAGGGATCCTGGCCCCACAATCTCTACATGCACAAATCCCTCAAACAAGACCTCATGTCGATGAGTATCCCATCTTCTTACATTGAAGACGAAGTGCCAACAACTTATTGATATACTTCTTTCGGAGAGACGGTATCGGCTATTCCCTGTGATCGACTGGACCCAGCCGATGTGGCTACCTTCTTCAGATGTTTCTATAATGGATTTGCTGAAGAGTCTGCGATCTGGTTCGCCTATTCAGACAATCAAAAGGCCCTCAAGTTCCCCTTGAAATTCAAATTTGAAGATATTGGTTCTGACGATTCCAGTACAGAGAACTTCGTAGAGGCCATTACTCCAGGCATTCTCCTAATCAACTTCATAGTTGGTAGAGCTCAGCACCCCACATATGAGTTCTATCATCCTCAATTGCTGCTCACTAATTAGGTTTCGACCAATTACCGGTCCGCCCATTTTTCACAAATTTGGATAAGCCAAGGGAGATCATCATCAATGGGTTCGAATATGATCGGCTAAAAAACATAGCCCCAGACGCAAAGATTGTTGATCTGGACAATTGGACCTTCTGTCACGCCTGAGTTTAAGGACAAAATTGAACACATGCTTTATTCATGCTCAGGATCAATTTTCATGCATAAACTGACATCAAAAGTGAATATCACAACATATATCATTTACAGCGTATATTATTACAAAATGACTAAAGGGTCTTAAAGAAAATTACACGGTGAAAAGTCTAATCATTGTGGAGGGCTCCTTCCACAGGAATGTCGACTGGGGGCATCTAGCCTAGAACTCCAGGTCTTCACGATCCAAATCTTTTTCGCTACCCTATGAAAGTCTATAGCAAGCGTAAGTGCACTTATGGTTGGCACTTAGCAAGTGGGAGGGAGAATATGACATGAAGGCTTAAACAAGGGTTTTATTGGGTGGACTTCATAGCTCAAGTTTTAATTGGTGAAATTTTAATTTAGCACCTAGAGATATTATAATGTGATATGCTTCCCAAACCACCCAACTTAGGGTTAAACCCATAACTAACCAAAACAACAGTTAACAACCATTATGATCCTCCCAAACCAGCTAACCATGTGAGGGTCCAGACCACTCTTGATCGTGAGCACGACTGTTATAACAGTTTTACACTCTGCAGAGGTTGTACACTTTCACCATGAGTCGTGTCAACACCATTCGCTATGGGCCGATAAACCCCTCTCACATTTCCGAGTTGTGAGTGCTACGCGGTGCACTACAAGGCCTTTACATAGGTTCTCCAGCGCAAACTAACCGGGTTATGGCATGCCCTGGCTAACCAACGACACCCGAGGTTCCTTGCCGAACTCTTGGGAGCGCAGCCCTTATTCAGCCTAGACAGCTTAACTCCGACCACTGGTTGCCCCTAATTATTTAGACAAGACTGTTGCCCATCCAGTTCTCATGGTTTTACTGTATGTCCTGGGTGGTCACTCCATAGATCAAACCTTAAGCTTGGCTCGGGTAAAACCAACTTAACATTCCTCAAAAACCAAGCATCAGACCCGCTTGCCTGAGCCACCTAGAGTTCCATGTTCCTAAAAAGATTACCAAACCCACATTGCATAGTTTATTACTCAATATTAAATTAAACCAACCATCCATTGTTCAACAAAGCTAAGCAAAATTTCTACCCATAGAAGGTAACCTTTAAGGCTCCAAGGAATAATAATGAAATTCTAGTAAACAACCTAACATAGGATTCCCAACAAATTATGACATCTAATGCAAGCAATTATAAATAACAGGTGACATTGTGTTAAATAGATTAAATAGGTACAAGGAAAATGATCAAGGAACCACTTGCCTCAAAAGAAATTCAAGATTCCCACATGCTCAGAACGTTCCTCGGCGTAAACAAATCAACTACAAACAATCACATGTGTACAACTAAGAACAATAGACCAAGCAATAACAGAATAGTTTTGAACAGAGTATTATAAGCTAACAGATGCTACAACGAACGCAAGGGCACGAGAAGCGCTTAAAACGGAACTACACTTGAAAAGATACAACTATCGCATTATTTAGGTTATGAAAGAAAGCAAAAGAACTAGGTATTGTGTTCATTTTAGTTTAAGAAATATGTGTAAGTTGAGATATGTTAAATCATATTAATTTCAAAAGCGTAGATAAGCCTAGACAAGTTTTATTTAAATTATTTACATTTTAATTAAACCATTTAACATTTAACTTGAATTTAAAAGCATGTGAGACAATCTAATCGATTTGTTCCATGTATCGTGTTAAAATAAACAAGTTGCAAATTTAAAATATATTTATGTTGGCACGATTCAAATTAACATGAATTTATCGAAAGACGGTGTATAGACCTAAACAATTTTATTTAGAAAGCAAGTTGAAAGGTAATTAATTAATTTAATATTTTATTTAATTTTCTAAAACATGATCATCATGAAACTATGCTTGTAAATGATAGCCCATGCTAAAAGAGGACCATCACAATAAGAACGGACTAAAACGGAGCTAAGACGCAAAAGCTACAAGCTAAGTCGTGATTTAACTATTTTCTAGAATTTTATTAACACCTAAAGAAATTTATTTAAGCTAAAACAAATTTTTATAGCATTAACAAGGATTATAATATTTTTAGAATAAAATAAACTAATTTATGACATCATATATGGAATTAGGACATCAACAAGGCATTTTATATCAGGTTTAAATAGGTTTTGGATTTTTATTAAATTATCAAAGGCATTTCTATAATTTTCAGAATATTTCAAGGGCTAGTATGTGAAATGTACAAGGTTCAGTACTTAAATGTTGCAAAATAGTGAAAATACAAGGTTTAATATGCTAAATACACTAATTGAGGGCCTAATCATAATTATCTATAGCTAACATGGGCTAGCATGAAAGTTTACTCAGACTCAGTGAATGGTGCGCGTGAAAACATGGTTCTACAGGGGCTTAAGTGCAAAACGAGCAGGGCAGGAGGTTTGACTGGAGTTGACCGGTATACGGACTTCTAATCTTAGCCGTCCGATCGTGGATCGGTGGCTCAGGAGTGCCGCTCGCGTCTGGTCGGTGGCGGGGGGCGGGAGACGGCGGCGCTTGGCGTTTCCGGCGGTGGCTCGCCAGACTTCGGTCATTCTCGAGCTATAGAGCGCCATTTTGAGTGTTGTTTCGTCCTAAAGAGAGATGGGAACACGTCGAACCTCTGTAGGGGCTTCTCGTCGACGATTTTGCGGCGGAGGTGAGTCGTCGACGGCGCGGGGCGTACGGAGTCACATGCGCACGTGGGGGACGTGCTTCAAGCCTAGGCTTCGCGCGTCTTGGCTTCGAGGCGCACTCCTGGGGGTCCTGCGCACGCAAGGAAAGCAGAGGGAGGGTGAGTGCAGCTCCCATGGGCGAGATCGGGGGTGGGGTAGCGGCTCACCGTCGCGGGCGAGGGCGGCGGCAATTCGGTGGCAGCGGTGGTCCAGCGGCTCGGGTGGTGCTACGAGGACGCAAAGGGGGAGGCAGCAGGCTCGGTGGGGGTTTTATCGGGGCCGGGAGCTCGGGAGGGCGACGAATTTGGCCAACGGGCGTCGCAGCCTTGAATGGCCGGTGAATGGCTACTATGGCCATTGCTGCGCGCGGAGAAGGGGGGAAGCTGGCGGGCAGCAATGAGGCCGGGGGTGGCGGCTACTGCAGAGTGGGGCCAGGCTGGCGCACTTGTGCCTTTAAGGCTGTGTTTAGTTCCCAAACTTTCTCTCTCCAAACTTCACTATTCACCTATCACATCAAATCTCTCTCCTCGTGCATGGATCACTAAACGTTGGTAAATAAAAAAACTAGTTGCATGGTTTTGATGTACACGATGAGACGAATCTTTTGAGTCTAGTTAGGTCATGGTAGGACAATGTTTACCACAAACAAACGAGAATTGCTACAATGCGCTACAGTGTCCGATACGACTTTTTCACCTCCTTTTCACCCTCTTTTCAAGGAACTAAACACACCCTAAATGGCTGGCTGTTTAATACAACACGATCGAGTTACTCACACATCCATATGAAGGCAAAAACAGCAACGTGCCCTGATCTCTATTATCTCAGCCTTAGGAACAGGAACACGATTTTCACGTATCCTTTTGTACTGTATCTGAAATGGCAGTAGTGAGGGAAAAATATAGTTCAAATGCTCTGGTTTCGAATCCTACAGGAATGTTGAAAATAGAAGATTGAAAAGAAGCCTCTGAATGTAGTAAATAGCGATTGAACGCTAAAGACGAACCCTAAAGAAAAATGATGTTGTCGCAATATTGTCATAAATAGTGGTTGATGACACCAAAACCGTGTTTATTAAACCATTTTGCGTCACTAATTAACATATTTCTTATATTGAATACTCATGTAGGACCGGGATCCATGAGTACCCTTGCTTTCTGTTATAAAACAGACCGAGGTTCGAAGCCATCATAGTCCTGAAATTAGTCGGTATTATATAGAATGGCACCGCAAAGCCATCCAAGTAGTAAAACTAGCCGGTACTCAACATAGTGGCACCACAAGGCCACCCGAGTACTAAAACTAGTTAGTACTCATATAGCATGGCAATCACAAATTCAGTCGAGTACTAAAACCAGTCGTCGTACTCCGATGGCGCTGCACTGCGAGTACTCAAACTACTCATATAGCACGGCACCATGAAGCTAAATGCTCGTACCAGTCGGTACTTGCAAATCTACACATAAGCTATTACAAAGATTATGTCTGTTGACCCTTGAATCGAATGAACAATGGCGCTGACACATGGGTCCAAATGGTGAAACAGACATCACGGTTATGGTGCTGAGGACAACAAAAAGTTGAGTTAGGGCATATCTAATGTATGAAATCTTACCCCGGTGATTAAATGGTACCCATGGTTTATGTGATGTTACATATTAAATTAGCTCCAATGTATAGAACCGGCGGCTGAAACCATATGCAGGACCTATCTATATACTATTTGATCCTAGAGAATTGAGAATACTTCCCACAAAAAATCCCACATCCACCCCTCACAAATGACCCACCTGCCAATTTTTTAGGAGAGAGTGCCACAGTTTTATAGACCAAAAACTAGGGTTATCTAGACCAAAAACTAGGTAACTGAGCCAAAAGAGTTTCATGGTGATGAAACTTTTCTCAGGTACCATGAAACTCTTCATTCTATCTATTATGCCACATCAGCACATTAAATGTCATGAAACTTCCAATAAAACCCTCACTGAGACCGGCCAAATGACGTGGGAAAAAACTGGATGTTTTATTTACTTTTTCGTTGTTTTGCCGCTTTTTTTACGGTCAAATTTTTCTGTCCGTCTGTATACCCACAGCCCCCACCCGCCACCCGTGACTCACGCGTCTACTTCCCGTAACTTCTATTTCCCGTCCCCTTTCATTCTCTTCCACGCCCGAGACAACTTCTCCACCCTACCCCTGTCCCGATCCCGATCTCCCCGCTGGCCGGCGGCCGCAGCCTACAGCCACCCTACGGGAAGGAAGAGGAGATCATCGGGTGCCGCAGATTCGGCGGTGCCTCCTCTAGGGTGCAGTAGATGCGGCGGTGGCACCCTTCATCCCCGCGCTCAGCCCGGTCGACATGACGGGCGGTGACATCTTCATCAATCTGCAACCACCGGCGGCCGCCCCTTTCCGGACGCCGCTCGACGACCAGCCATGGCAAGGGCTGGCACCGCCGCTACCGTTGTCCGATGGTGTCAGGCTTGCCTACTGCGTTCCCAAGCGAGTGCTTCCTGGGATTCACCGGCCAGCCGGCGACATTGGAGTTGGAGCAGATGGCTGCGTGGCAGCTGAGCAGCGTCGGTGGTGGGAACATGCCCTAGCAGTGCTGCGGCTCGGCATCCCAGGGTGCGTGGCAGCTAAACTTAGACAATTTTCATTGTGGTATATATACGAACCTTCTGCAAGTATATTCAGTTGTCTTAGATATGAGCAACGTCGTATATTCCCCGACTAGGAAGAGCTACATATTTGGCTAAAATGAAATGGACGGAAGCAAGGCAGTCATGTTTTTGGCGCTCTTGCTTGGATTCTGCACGGTTATTTCATTCTGTAAGTGCATACAGATGCTGTAGAGGTCAAGGTCAAACTTATGTCTTAACTTCGGGACAGCAGAGCCTACGCCACACAGAAAGGGATGAGAAGGGGTGGCATCTACCCTGCACTGGGGGATCCTACAAGCTAAGACGAACGTGATGGGCTACGAAGGCCGTATAGGGCTCTCACCACCTAACGACTACCACATCCGCTCAGGGGCAAACTAAGGCCACTAGCTAGTCTAGGAACCACTCCTACACTAGTCAATAACTACTTACTCCGCTAGCAAGAGCAAACAACCCTGTCAATACTCTTAGTGACAATTCACCTTAAGTATTAAGCAAGATCGAAGAACTAGCTAAGACAAAGACTTAAACAAGATCTAGAAGCACCAGAACTAGAACTAACTATAGTCTAAACACAATATAGATGCAACTAGAATAAAGTAGAAGCAAGCTATAAATGACAAAGGCAAAGTGATAAAGATAACTTTATATTGATAACTCAAATGTCTACAAAAGGAAAGGAAAAATGAGCTTATACCAGAGCTTCTAAAGATAACTTCGGAACCTCCGAGGCACAGCTCGACTCAACTCTAACTCTCAACTAAACTATCCTAACTCTACTAGAGACAAGCGGAAATGAGCTCCTTGGCTTGGTGTGTGTTGAGCTGGGCACTTGGACACTCTATTTATAGTGGCTTGATGGCGGTTTGGATGGAGTAACCGCCAAGGGAGTCAGGGGTCGGTTCCCCCTGATTCGGGCGAATGGATGGGTTTGGTTGAATGGGTGGATTCGGACGAACCCTTGGATCCACCGTCCTATGCTCCTGTGGCTTAGATGCACTCCCTAGAGGCGGTTCCTGGTGTGGGGGCGGTTCGGCCGAACTGGGCCTGGCCCGTGGCCGGCCTCCCTAGCACCGCCTCAAGTCCTGGGCCCTCCTTGGTTGCTTGTATGTGATGGACTTCATGTTGGTTCAGCCCAGGAGTGACGTGTCGATGGTCCAAGTGTCCTGCACAGTCGTCGCTCGGTCATCGCTGACGTGGACGGCCTTTGGTTGTGCCTTGCGTTGTATACGACTAAGGGGGGTAATCGGCCGAATCGTGTCGTTCAGCCGAATCGGTCAATTCCGACCCCTATAGCCCGTATTTCTCGTTGTTGTACCTGCACAAGTGAAACTCACCAAAACTCGTGGAACTTTATTAGAAATAAACCTAAGTGCATGAAATGTCACATATATCCTCTTTTATTCCCGAGTATTTGTAACAACCCTAAAAATACCCTTAGGATTTGTTGAGTGCAAAAATGTGGATTTCAAAATTTTTGGTTAATTGTTGTGCCTGCAATCAATATTTAAAATTAATTCTATTGCTTCCCAAATTCTTAAGCAATTTAAATTAAAAATTTAAAATCCATTTGAAGTGCTAAGGATGAAATAGTGTGATTTGGAGTTATTTGGATTTATTTGGATTTTTGGTTGGTTTGAATTCAAATTCTAGATTTGAATTCAAACTCTAACTTTTTAAACTAATTATCAAACCTTTCTAACTGTCGTGGGCCAAAACCCGAAGCCAAGTCCATCAAACCCCCTCAAATTCCTTTCCCCTGAGCCAGCCAACCAAGCGGCCCAGCCGGCCATTCGGCCCAACTGCGGCCCAAACTTCCACCGCGTGCGCACCGCGTCTCTCCCTCTCTCTCTCACTGACAGGCGGGTCCCGCCTGTCAGCTTTCTCTCCCTCCTCTCGTCATCTTCCCCCGCGCGCCGCTCCTCTCTCTCTCCCGCGCGCGCGCCCGTGAGCCCCAACCACCCGAGCCGGTCCCATCAACCCCGTGCGGCCCGATGTGATGCGGACGCGTGTCCGAAGCCGCCCACCGCATCCATCTCGCCGTCCGTGCCGCGGAACCCTAGCGCCATCGCCTATAAAACCCGCCGTCGGCCTTTCTTCCTTCCCAAGCCGCGCCGCCCCTTTGGGATTCGATCCAATCCAATTCGTGAGGGGTGAGAGGTGCGAGGAGAGGTGGGGAAGAGATTGAGCGGGAGCAGGAGCAAGGAGGGGAAGCCCATCGTCTTCTCCACGACGCCGCCGCCGAAGCTCGGAGCGCCGCCGGCCGCGGGAACGCCGAGGAGGAGCCGGACCCGGGAAGAAGGGAGGAGCACGAGCTTCGCCGAGCCACGTCGAGCACTACCCCGAGCCGCAGCGAACCACTACTAGCCCCTAGGTGAGCGCCGTCGTTTTCCCCTTCTTCTCCCCTGTCTCCGGCCGAGCGCTGCCGCCGCCGTTGCTAGCCCCCTGGGACCCGACCTTCGAGTCGCGGCCGCGTCTCTTGTGCAGGACCTCGTCAAGCCGCAGCAGCCTAGCCCGCAACCCGCCGTCGCCTTTGCTCGCAGCCGAGGCCGCCGCGGCCGAGCTCCGCTCGCCGCGCGCGAACGCCGAGGCCGTGCGCGGCCGTGGGCGACCACGAGCCCGCGCATGCGCACCTAGCTGCGTCCCAGCAGCCGCTGGAGACGCACGCACGCACGCCTAACCCAAACCGTGTGTCGTTGCACGCGAAACCCGAGCTGCCGTCGATGCTCGCCGGCGCCATGGCCGTGCCGCCGCTGTTCGCGTCGGGAGGGCCAAACCGCACCCAAGCCGAACCCTTTTTCACTCCGTTTGATCTCGCGAAACCCAAGCCAAGCTTCTCCGGCCGCCCTTGGACCCGGCCGAGCCTTTTTCCGGCCGTCCCGCCGTCGACAGTCGCCGCCGGCGTGCTCTGGTGTGCGCCGCGCGCGCGTTCGCGTCGCGCCGTGGCCACGCCACACGCTGGGCCACACCAAGTCGCCACACAGCCACCCGCAGACGATCCCGATTCGGCCACACGTGATCCCGTGCACCCGGCTCACGTGAACCGCACTCACGGTTCACGGTGGACTTAGTCCACCAGAGCCAGATCCAGCAGCGCCCCTTCGTGGGCCTAAAGTTGAACCTTAAGTCTGTTTCACACCCCTAAACTTTCTTGGCCCGTTCACCTTTCGGCCCAATTCCAGCCCAGCCATCGTTTAATCTTTTTCCTTTTTATTTTAACCGCGCTGACGTATGGGCCCACATGTCATACACTGTCTGTTACTGACACATGGGGCCCACTGACCAGAGTTGACCGTTGACCGTTGACCAGTCAACGCTGACGTCAGCAGGGCCCACTGCTGACGTCATCCTAGGCGGACCCCACTGCTGACGTCAGCAGGCTAATTATTTATCTGTTTTTCTTTTCGGAAATTATTTAATATTTTCAAAAAATGATTTAAACTTCAAAAATTAATAATAAATCAACCGTAGCTCAGAAAAATATGAAACCAGTTTCTATATTTTTCTAAAATCATGATCTACGCGTTAGTGTAGAGTTTGGTGTTATTTGGGTCTTCTCTCTTCACTGTTTTGGTGTTTCTTTGCTAGTAGTCGCGCCTTATTTTATTTTTCCGCAACCTTAGGAGCTCCGGAGAGTCTGGAGGAGCCGGACCACTTCGACAACTGCTTTGACGAGGACGAAGACCTTTGCCCAGGTTCACGCCCGACCATTCTCTGAAATACCTATTAGACATGCAACTAGTATGCTAGCGCTTTACTTTACTCGCATGATAAACCTGCACTGCCTTTGTTATTATCCTGCTACCTTGCTACCTACTACTCACTTTATGAAATATGCTATGTTGTGCTTGTGTTGGGATGGTTGTGATTTGATCCTCTTGGCGTGAGTTGTGGGGGGTATGGGAGGAGTAGTGCAGCTAGGCGGTGTAAGCGAGTAATAACAACTCGATCGTTTGATCGAGGTGCTTGGGGACTGCACTCGGGCAGTCCCTACGGAGTACCTGTTGCGGATACATGGTTCTTGGATATTGGTACTTGAGGAGTACTGAGGAGTTTGGGCGGCTATACCTGTTATGGGTGCCGATTGCGGACCGTTGCGGCGGATCACTTATGACGCAGATACTCGCTTTACCGACAATTAAGGACCGAGTCGAGTTCCAACTTTGGACGTGGGAATACCGTGCTCACCATCTACCCAGTATGGGGAGGGTTCCAGCAAGCCTACTCTAGTGCGGCGCCGAGACTGTAGGAGAATCGAGCTTGATATGTGTAGGGGGGATTCGTTGCGGCGTAATCTCCCTGATTTACCACGGCCCCCGACTGGCCCCGGTGGGAAGGTTTCACGACCCTGGGGCAGATGTTAGATCGGATGTTTCCCGAGCCCAGGGAGACAGGATTGGCGCCGCTACTGTTTAGGGTCTTTGTTGTGGGCTGTGTCTCAGGTTGGTTGCGGACTAGTCTTGCAGCCCGGATGGATTCCTGGAGTGCCACCTCTGCAGAGTGTAAACTATACGTATAGCCGTGTCCACGGTTACGGACGACCCATTTCTGATAAGTTCCGACTAGCATGGGAATCTGCTTTCTTACCTCACCCTTGATTTGGGTTATGAGAGATTGGACCAGCTGAGGCTGTTGAGACAAGGTGGGGAGGGAGCTCACCGAGTCGACTAGAGAGAGAAAGGTGTTGGTGAATAATGTTTGCGGGGACCTGCTGTGGCAGGACGAGCCCGATGGGAAAATGTGAGGCTGATGGTGGGATCTGGGGAGTGGATGTGCTCGTGAGGAAAGGAGTTGGTGATGAGTTGAATTTGGGTTATTGCTGCTGCTTGCATAAGAAAACCCTGGCTCAAACCTTGATTATTTCTATACCCTAGAATAGGCCACTTTAAAGCTTGCATCATATTATGGTTGGTGACGTGGACCTGTCCCATTTCCTTGGGGACAGACTTTGGGTTCTCAGGTGAAGACGCCGACCACGAGTTCAACCAGGACGGGTGGTACGATTGAAGGGTGTGTGCTACGCTCAAGGATGCCTGTGGAGGAGTGGACCCTGATGATCTAGCTACCGCTGCGCAATTGTTTCTTATTGTCGATTTAGCCCAGAGGGCTTGTACCAGACGCTATGTTTTATATATGTCATGTAATGAATCTTTTATCGTTGTATGGATGTGATATTCGACTGAGATGAGTTCTGTACGAGATAGCTGCTATTCCTGGGACTATCTCGAAGGTACAGAGAGTCGGATTCTCGTCGTTGGGAATCCGGTTCGTCACAGTATTGGTGGTCGAAAACGTGCCGTAACGACCGCCAACACACGTGGGGCAGGCAAGAGGCGGTACAAGGGTGGTTTGGCCGAACACGTGGCGTTCAGGCGAACCCCTCTAGTTCGGCTGAACTGGGGTTGCACTGCCCTTAGATGCCATGCGAGCTACTCTGCCTCCACCGCCTCTCTTTAGCTATAAAAGGCGGCCTCCAACACCTGCACAAGACACAACACAAGGGAGAAAGGCATTAGCGAAGCACTGCCCCTATTATACTTAGAAGATATGGAGAGAGGAGAGGTGAGCGTCCCGAAGAGGAGCCGGAGTGTCGGCCCATCTTCCAGCTGTACCACTACGGATGCGGCTCTGCTTCGAGTGACATATGGGTCGTGTCCGATAATTCTTGTACCTCTTTCTGATTAATTGAACATTCACTCATTACTTCTATATGCTTGCTGGTTCTTCGTTCAATGCTTAATTGATTGGTATAATTGTATACTGGTTGCTTGGCTTGGGTGCTTATCTTTCTATAGAAGATAAGTATTAACTGACTAGTATAGGCGTGGTGCCTAGACTTGAGGTTAACTTAGTTTGCCCCCGTTTCAATGGAGGTGGTAGCCGTTAAGTGGTGACAACCCAATACGGCCTACGTAGCCCATCACGTTCGTCTCGGCCTGGAGGAGCCCCCCTCGAGGTCGTTGGCGGTTCCCCTTCTCATCCCTTTACGTGAACCGTCGGCACCTTTCCCGAAGCAAGTGTCTAGTAGTATCTTCTGATCCGTTTAGTTAATCATTAGAGTTCATCTATCAGACTCGTTCCCTCTCTGCCCTTTTATCGCTTCTATCTTCTTTTCTTTGTTGTAATCCACTCCGTTCCACTATCCTTGGACAACTTAGTTTAGAATTAGTACACTTCTCGTTCCTCGTGGAAATCGATACTCTGAAATAATCCCGAGTGAAAGCTACATCGGTATCCGTCCGCTTGCGGATTTATCTGTAGGCTGTAAGGAGTGCCAATACTCCTCTGGTTATCAACCATGTTACAACCCGGTTGACCTCGCCAAGAAGGCTAATCCATGCCTGCGAAACGAAGAACACAAGCAAGAACTCAAAAGAACACAACTCTTAATAGGAAGTGACAAACCGCAGATGAATGATTAAGCACAAAAGTTGGGTTCTATAAGCCGATGATGGCGAAACTATTCTCGATAGAATAATCTAAGCAAAAACCAAGTGTAAACGACGGCGGCTACTGAGTTTAATAGCCTAGGGAGAGCTAGGGTTGGGGCGCACTAGGGGCGTCCACAACATGGGCCGAAGGCCCGACACAATACAAAGCCTAAAAAGGCCCAAAACAGGTGACACAACACATTTTCGTGGTCACACCGGAACCAAAAGAAGTGTCTGGTCGTCGCGGTTTCAACGCATCCAAGAACATCTTGATTGGACGTCGTATGAGGGAGATATCGCCGTTTTGATGTAGACATATCGGCTGAATCCGAACTGAAGTTGCTGTCCAACAGGACGACGACTTATAGCTTGGAGATGAGGTCGACTCGTGTATGTCCAACGTGGTGATGCCCTAATCAGCGGTTCTGTGCTTGGGGGCGGTTCGGCCGAACTATGCCTGCATTCCAGTGCCCCTCCCTTGCACCGCCTCTGGTCCTAGATGACTTGGTTGTCTCCACTTGGCCCGAGCTATGCTTATTTGCATGTGTTGGCCCTGGATTGCTGCTGTCATCGGCCCACGTGACTTGCACCGTTATTGCTTTGCCATTGCTGACGTGGACGAGACCTTCTGGCTGTGCGTCGCTTCATGGAATGCATATGGCTAGGGGGTAACCCGGGCGAATCAAGTGGTTCGACCGAATTGGCCAATTCTAAATCCTTAGGCACATATTTATCAATAATACACATGCTCAATGGATATTCATCAAAACTTGTAGAACTTTATTAGAATATAAACCTAAGTATATTAAATGACATATATAACCTCTTTTATTCTCGAGTTTCGGTGGTCGAAAACGTGCCGTAACGACCGCCAACACGACGCCACCGCCTAGCGACGCGGATCTCGGTCGCGAGTCCGGCCGCACGCCGCCCTGCGCCCGCACAAAAAATATGGAAAACATTTCTCACCTAAATAATTTCTATCCATCTCTCGCGGAAGAAATGTGGAAAATTTTCACGAATAAGAAAAAACGATGTTTCTAAAAAAATTTCAGCCATTTTGGCATTAATATTTTCAACATAATTTTTTATCCACTCCACGTACCCGCTAATTAAATAGTCTAAAATAATCTCTATAATAAAAATAGGACCCACGTCTCGCATCGCGGCCATATTTGCTACAAATATATATAGCAGAACAATGTCACGTCTAAACATATACAGATAACTATGTACGACGAATGTGCATATTTTTATAACCGAATGGGTTTGATTCATTTTTTAATTTCGACTCAAAAGCTACTATGACATGTGGGTCTGACCCTGTCCGTTCCTTCTTCCTCGGAGGTTACTAAACCCAAGCCCGAAATCCCAGCCCAAAGCCCAAACCACCTATCCCCATTTTTTTCCACCCGGTCCTCGTGCCACCTCCCCACTCCGACGCAAACCCCCGAATCGGCCACCGGGGTGAAATGGGGCGGCGCCGCCGATTCGCGCAGCTGGACGACGACGAGGAGGAGGAGGTGCAGGTATCTGTCAAGTCCAAGCCCTCGGGCGGCGCCTCCTCCTCGGGCGCTAACCCCAGGAAGCCGCAGCCGCCGACGCAGCAGCGCCGCCGCGTCCCCGCGGACGAGGACGAGGACGACGAGGAGGAGGAGGAGGAAGTGGAGCTCGAGGAGGAGGAGGAGGATGAGAAGGACCTGGAGGCCATGCGGCGGGCCGAGGAGGAGGAGCGTCGGGAGCAGGAGGCGGAGACACAGACTCGCCGGCGCCGTGGACGGCCCAAGCGCCGCCGCGAGCCGGATAGCGAGGAGGAGGAACCCGTAGAGGAGGAGCCGCAAGAGGAGGAGGCCCGCGAGGAGGAGAACACAGAGGCGGTGGCCGTTGGGGACCCGGTCAGGGTCACCGGCAAGGGGAAGAAGCAGAAGAAGTACTACAACTCCTTCGAGTACGAAGGCAACACCTTCGAGCTGGTAAGCTGTCGCCGCCTCCCTCTCGCTTACTGATTTCTGCCCTGTTGGGGGTTTTAGGGTTTCCTGATTTGTGCCCTGCTGGGGGTTTTAGGGTTTCGGGTGAATGATTGCTGTGGGCTTAATTCTGCAGGAGGACCCCGTGCTCCTCACGCCTGAGGACCGCACTCAGAAGCCCTATGTCGCCATCATCAAGGTCTGTTATCGCGATTTAAATGTTGTTCTGTTTAGTTTCATGAATTTTTACTCTGATGCGTCTATAGGGTTCCATAGGCTAAGTCACTAAACTTGATGAGTTTGCAGCTATTGATGCTTTTGTCCTGTGATAATTAGAGTGACCAGTGTCTTTATACCATTAAGATAGACACATATTCTGTTTTACTATGAATGCTAACTAGGCATGGGATTAGGCTAGGTTTTGTGCTATTTTCACTTTGGCATTGTGTAGAATGTAACTCACCAAGATTTGCATCAAGGTGCTTGCTTATGCGACCTCACAGTTTTCGTGTAAATGCTTCGATTTCTTATGTTGTTCTCTACATTGTAGTTGACATTTTCCATGAACATTAAATAAGTGCTTGCTGCTAGGCATCATTTTGGTTTGATTTTTTTCTTTTGTTGTCATGGATGCAAATGGACCCTAAGCTGAGGCCAGCCTTTGTGTTGAGCAGTTTAAATTCAGCCTTACCATCTATTCTATTACCGGAATGATTACCAATTCTTGCTAGCGCTGAGGCCAAAGTCCCTATCATTTTACAGCCAGAATGATATGTTTCAATATAGTAATCCTTAGTTTTTGATACAGACACCTACTTGTTATGTTATCTATGATATTTGATATTCCCAACTTCCATTTGTTACAACACATTCACGTGCTACTTATCTTGGAGCAGGATATAACAGAAACTGAGGGTAGCTTAAATGTGACTGGCCAATGGTTTTATAGGCCAGAAGAGGCTGACAAGAAGGGTGGTGGAAGCTGGGTAGCACGTGACACGAGAGAGTTATTTTACAGTTTTCATATCGATGATGTGCCTGCAGAGTCAGTTATGCACAAATGTGTGGTCCATTTCATTCCTCAGCACAAGCAGATTCCCAGTCGAAAGCAACACCCTGGATTTATTGTCCAGAAGGTCTACGATGCAGTTGAGAAGAAACTATGGAACCTAACAGACAAGGACTATGAGGATAACAAGCAACAAGAGATTGATCTCCTTGTTAAGAAAACAATAGACCGTATTGGGCAGCTTCCTGACCTCGAACCTGAAGAAACACCTATTGACAACAGTGATCATTTATCAAATATACGAGGCCTACGTAAAAAACCTGTTAACCCTATAGATGTAACAAGAGAACCTCCAATTGGCAAATCTGAGCAGTTTACAAAAGCAGAGACACCTGGAAGTGATAGGCTAAGGAATTATGAAACCCTTGCCAAATATAAAGCACTTTATGGCGTAGATTCTCGTGATAAGTGGCTTGACAAATTGGTAGATTGTATTCCACTAGCATCAAAGGAGAGTGCTGGAGCATCTCATGCTGACCCTGATGCTGCCACTAAAAGTTCAACTAATGGTTCATCTGCAAAGGATGTTGGTTCTGCTGTAAGTTGCTTGCTTGTTATCATCCAAATGTTCTAAACTCTTGCATATTTCTAGCTCGTCAGTAAAGATGTTGATGCCATTAGCCATGTTCTTGGATTATTATTGCAAGTAATGACAAAGGATTCCTAGGTCATTGTACAACTTATCAAATGAAGCATCTGTCACTCAGGGACACTACCAATTAGCAAACATAATCAAATTTGATGGCTGCTAAGCTGGTCCTCCTTTTGTTTGTGAAGTAGAATTTTGAAATGCTCCAGAACCATTTATGTTGTGAATGCCATGACATTTTCAATGGATTTGTGAGGCTACATATTACCTTCATTTATTAACAAGCATTGCTAAAATAAGTGATCTAGGATGTGAGGCTTCAAATCCCATCTCACAGTTAAGTAGATGATTGTGTTGATGCCGTGGTTTGCTAATATGGCAAAAGTTGCGCTGTCTGTGTTGTGACAGTCTCTTATTTTGTTCCATGTTCTATACCTATAGATGAAGGGAAAAAATATGTACTTAGATGCTCGAATAGCGTTGAATTTGAGGTTTGGGGTGTTTACTCTGCCAAATTATCTCTGTTATATCTGTCACTGGTCAGTATGATTTCTTCACTGAGCACTAACTATGGCTTTTAAGAACCAACCATGTGTTAGGAATGCAATTAACCTTTTTTTTCCATTGGTGATGGCCATCCTGTTAGTGCTTATAAAGATTTGCTTGAGTTGGTTAATTTTGGATAACTGGAAGGATGATGATAAAAATATCGACATTGTTTAGTCCCTTTGAGCTTTGCATTCACAAATTATATGTTCTTTGAAATGCGCCTGGATTGAGAGCACAGATTAATTATTTTTATTGAATGAATTAAGAGATTTCATGGTTTAGGCAGAACTTGGATACCCAATGTCAGCATAATGCTTGTTGCTTTGGTTAGCTCCATCTCTATCCTCTTTGTCTGCATTTATATGCATACATCTACAACCCATTCAGTTTCTTTAAATAAAGAACACGTCTCATGTCTATTTTTTCTTTTTAATTTTTTAAGTTTGCTCTTTTTTATTGTTTATATTTATGAAAAAAATTATATATTTGCTAATGCCTTTAGCCTTCTGTTTGTCTCTTTGCTTTCCTCATTCCATGTTCATTTCCCTCTTATAATGATGATTTTCTACTTTTCAATCAGGACAATGAAAAAACATATGCACCTGATGTTGTGGTTGCAATAATGGTTGCATTAGAAAGATCTGCATATGAAGCTTTAAGCAATGATTTTCAGAAGTATAACCAGAAACTGAGGCAACTATGGTTCAACATCAAGGTATGTGTGTTTTTATTATGGGCCACTTGATAACTTTAGATACTGCCTGTTATATCATACCATCAATCTTGATGGTGTATTACTGCAGAGAATATCTGTTTCTACTCAAGCATGCATTCATTATGTGCCAATATATATTCATCTTTTCCAACATGGTTTTATATCTTGAAAACATAGAATATTTCAGTTCAGATTGTTTATTATGTTTTGGCCAACCTAAATTGTTAGTTTTAAAACTGTCCTGTTTGAAAAATCTGTATAGTGCAGAGCTTGTGTATACTGCAAAGTTATTGGCAAGCAACCTTACCTATATAGTAATGTTAGCTTGCTTCAACTGTTCTGTTGCACATTTTTAAGATTAACTTGCAGTGATTCTATCATTAATCTGCAACTGAAATTTGTGCTAGCACAAATAAGTTTTATATTGATCCTATGGCTACCAAAACCATGGTCATTCCAATGATCCAATCACTAGGGATGAAAGCGGTCGGGAATCTCTAACCACTAACGCTACTGTTGTTTTAAGTTGGGAACGTGAACGGGATCGAGAAAGCCGGACAGGACTGGATTTTCCCGTCCTGTTTTCATCCCTAGCAATCACCATTTACTGCCTCCACACACAGCTTGTGCATCCTTTACGACTAAATTAGAACTTGCACATCTTGAATGTTATTGTAATTCACTTAGATAGTGTTTGGTTCGGCGCTCCGTAATGCAATCTGATTACGGAGAGGTAATCCATACCGTTACACCTGTTTGTTTTTACTGAGCTGCAATCGAATTACGCGCAATCGGATAGCATCGCTATATGAATCTGTCACCGCTGATACTACACTATAAACGCAAGACGGCAAATGGACACCACCATCGCACGACCAACTCTCTAGCGACCTTGCCCTGCTAACCCACTAGCGACCTGGGCCATGTGCTTATTTCCCGTATCGAATAACGTTACAGTGGGCAACTAAACAAAGCCCGTAATCATCCATTCCACCACCAATTGCGCTGCAATCTGATTACATTGCCGTTTACTTTACCGCCACATGAACCAAACGCTATCTTGATGTAATCGTAAAGCATTGTCATCTTGAGTTCTTGACATAGCTTCCTAGGTAAAGTACGAACACAATAGCTTGATGGTGTCTTCTGTGTTATTGCAGCACTGCCACTTGGTAAACTTGATAAATTGAAAACAGTCTGTATGTCGCCTTCGACATAAGATGTATCAGCTCCACACGTTCACCAAAGTGCAATAGGAAAAGAAAAGCTTCACATTTCAGATGAAATTTTGTCATCCCAAATATAATGCTGTGAATAATAAACATTTTCTGTAATCCAACTCTGTGGATTTCGTTAGTTATTATTTCATGTTAAAACTTAAAAGCAATTTCTGCATCCAACCATCTTCTTCGGTGTTCTGACTATGAAACCATAAACCAAACATTTAGTAATCTGGAATTATATATTTATATTTCTAGAGGAATATTTGTATTTCTATTGCTATAGTGACTATCATACTTCTGTCTGATTATCAGGATAATAGCAATAGATGCACCCTAACTATTTCATATGAGGTTCCATTTCCATATCGAGAATCATAATTTGTTTCTGTTGTGTTTTTGTTTCAATAGTTGTTCTTTGAATATGTTTCTATTATTGGACTTACCATGGTTATGGTTATCATACAGAATAGTTCTAAACTACGCAGCCGACTGATGGACAAGGAGCTTGATCCCCCAGTTCTTTTGACCATGTCCCCTGATGAATTGAAGGTATAATTGTCATTTTAAAAACTTTACATTTTGGTCATTATATGAGCCAGATGTCCTATCTTCATTACCTAAAAAAAAACTCGACCACGGGAGGAGACTCCCCCTGGGCTTTATTCTAAGAAGGTGCCGTGCTTCGAACCCGGGTCGGGACGGAAGTTTCAACGACTCCCGGAGTTCAAAGCTCTAACCGGTCCACCGCGAGAAGCTTATCTTCATTACCTTGTGTTGACTAAAATCAATTTCATCCTTGTGCCAATAACTTTACACTCTAGTTATTTTAAGTTGATATAGGACAACTTCATTTACATCGACAAATTCGATAGGACAATTTAGCATCCTGTGGCAACATGGGTGACTGCTGTTGCAGCTTGAAACAGAGCGAGTGCGCGACACAGCAGCACTTTAATATACTATTGTGTAAAAAGGGCCCAGTGCTTAAAATTTGTGCAGTTACTGTAGATTTTTGGTTTTGTTTCTTTACCGTTGATATTCTATAAGCCCATAACTGATAACTGATATATTTCCTATATCCTTCAGTATACATTTAAGTCGGCTTTCTGAGGGAGTGTTTGCCTGAGCTTTCTATAAGACCAAATAACATTAGTCTTATGTATAAGGGGCAAGGTTCCCTCTTCTAAAATCCTAGACATCCTCCTTGCTCCACCCTGGATGATACTTCCTCTGTTCCACATTATAAGTCAGTCTAGCTTTATTTGGAACGGAGAGAATACATGGCTGAGGGTAATCTTCTAGGCACTGGTTGTGTAAATTACTTGGTGACCATCTGTGTTTTTTTGTCTGCGATTGGTGACTCTAAGCAGTATTGTGCTGTTTGTGTCTTGTCACGTTGATCATGCGAGGACATGGTATTCACTATTCACTACTGCTGTATTGAGTATACTGAAGTACTAGTCAGTGTAGATTTACTGTTGGTTCAGATGTTTTACTGAAATTGCTTATATTCTGAGGAAAATGTTTTTATAATTTCTTGAATACGTTTTCCAGCTGTATATCACACTGTATCACGAAACCCTTGCTGCAAAGTGCTTAAATAGAGTATTTACAACATTTCAGGTTGGTGTGACTTCAGCAGAAAAAACATCTGAACCAGAAGAGTCAAGGCAGTTGCAGGTATGGTACATATATTCTTTAAATAAGTAATCAGTGAAGAGAACAAAGAGGAGTATTCATTACTGTAACTGAGATTTTCACATGTAACTCTTTTACTCCCCAATGATTCTCTAAGTTTGTTGTTTTACTCAGATGACTGATACAAGATGTGAAAGATGCAACGAAAAGAAGGTTGGCATATCTGATATTATCCATGCAGGTCATGGAGATCGCTATCAGGTCTGAAAATCTTTCATGTTGTGTCCTTTTTCTTTCATACAAGTTTTCTGACACAAGATGGAACTAGTTTGCTTTAGTTTGTTGCTAGCTGTGACATTGGCCTTTCTTAAGTAGTTACATACCACTCATACTGTCTTCTTATGACATTCTTTTTTAGAGCAAAATAAGAAATGATAGTATTTGTGTTGCAGTTGACGGGATATCTCGAATTGTCATTTTTTTTTCTTTAGCATGTACTGCAAAAAGTTTTAACTCGGTTGTAGACCCCTTAGGGCTTAGGGTGTAAATTAGCTTGGTTTTATAAGATTGTGATGTTAGATATCCCATTCTGTAGTCTTGGGAGTTTAATATATGTTTTCAAGGTTCTTCAGAGTAAATCGGACAAGCCTTCAGTATCAGCTGTGCAATGATTCAGTAAAAAATATGGAACTTCGATGCTTTCAGCCAAGACTTTGACCTTAGATTAGAACTGACATGGTAATTCTTGATCCTTGAAACATAGCAGATGCTGGTGGCGGTCTTAATAAAATAAACCTTAGGTTCATTCTATAACCGATGTCGAAGAGATAACAGGTTGTTTATTTATGAATCCATGCTACTGCGCCACTCCTGAGGGCATAAAACTTTGGTCAACTAGAAGTTTGTGTCTGGCAAACTCCTTTGAGTGGGTGTTCAGTGCGTAAAGAGATTTCAACAGTTCTACTGGTACTGCTTAGCAGATGTGCTGTTGAATTTGCATTCTATTACATGGAATTAATTTAGAAGGATGTTCAACAGTAGTACTGGTACTAAACAGATTTACCTGACATCCTGTCAACTTGGATTTTATTACTTGATTGATTTAGAAGGATGAATTTAATATAGGGAACTGACCTAAGTATTTTCCTTTGGTTTTCAGCTTGAGTGTACTTCCTGCGGCCACACATGGTTTTCATCAAGAGATGCCATCACAACGCTGACTGAGGACGCCCCAACCACTGCTGGGAATGTGGGCACCGCCCCATGGGCAACAGCAAAGTTTGACGTCCTGGAGAAGCAGCTGGCGAGCCCACGGGACCAGCCTGACAAGCCTGCTGCCGAGGCTCTCCAGAAGAGCACTGCGGCCTTCATGCCAACACTGGAGAAGCAGAAGTCATTTGTTAAGACTAAGACCAGGACGGAGGAACCCTCCCCTGCGGCAAATCAGCAATAGAAATGTATGCATGCTGTGGATCCGCTCTTTGGCCTTCGGAAGCAAGTGATTCAGGGATATATAGACTTGTACATAAGAGATCTAGGATTGCATTGTCTCCGTTTCTTAACATGCCACCAACTCGTTTTACTGGTTAGAGTCTCCAGTTAGCATCTTCGCTCCGTAGTCTCATTCGTGGTGTGCCTCTGGTACTGTCAGCTGTAATGCATAGCCTGATGTCTGATGACCATCACCTTTTTTCATTCTTTTTTTAGGCCATATGGTGCATTTACCGGTTGACATTTTAGAGTCTCCAAGATGCATATTCGACAGCTACTTTAGTAATCACCATTTAGTGTTCCCAAATCATGTTACTGCACTCAACAAGAATACAAAAGCACTGAGGGTAAGTCGTTCAATGACTTTTAGTGTTATTCATTTCTTGATGTACAAATAGAGAACCTGTATGGAGATGGGGCTCCTACCTGCCCTGCAGAAGCCATATAGGAGAGGTGGCTTAGGGCCCAACGAGGCCCATCAACTCCGCCTCCTCTTCTTTCCCGGCACCCCGCCGCTGTCTCTGCCACCCAGGTCGGCAGCTGCCCCGCCACGCCAAACCGCCCTTCCTAACCGGGTGGCCCTCGCCGCCCACCGGTCGTCCGACCCGTCCTTCCTAACCCGATGGCCCTCGGTGTCGGGTCACCGCCCACCGGTCGTCCGGCCCCGCCGTATCGACCCGTACTTCCTAACCCAGTGGCCCTCACCTCCGCCGCGGGTCCTCCGACGCCCCCACCCCCTTTCTTCTCTAAAGCCGGTGGCCATTGGAGCCCCTACCCCGGAAACCCTAAAACCCTAACTGTTGTCGGTGCCGACGACGACGCCCACCACCCGTGGCCTGCGGCGCCCTTGCTGTCGAGCCGCCCCCGCCTGACTCCCACCCCTCCGCCGGCTCCCACTCCTTCGCTCTCGCCGGCGCATGGTGGCGCCGGCCCAACGAAGAAGATGGAGATCGTGCGACCCACGTTGGCGGCACGAATCTCAAACACCGAAAGCTAGGAGGTAAAAACTTTTGAAAGCTACCTAGGAATCCCGGGTGGAGAGGGCTTCGACTTCTTTATCATTCTTGGACTGCACCTTTATGGGTCTTTAGGGCCCATTTAGAGATAAGTGTCCACATAAGGCCCTATGGGCCCATTTATATTACAACACTATAAACAATTCAAAACAACAAATCTACACATAATCTAAATAGAGATAGATTTGATAGTCTCGAGATAGTAATATAGTAAAACTTCAGAAAGTTCGACAGGATCCGATTATGGTCTCAAGATACTAGTACTAGTATTGTATTTGGTGATCATGTCAGTATATGTCACTGTGCATTTGACTTCTGATGGAATGGGCATATTACTCCGTACGTGTTATTCGCACTCGATCTTACTCCCACCAATTACAGCGTCATTTTTTTTTTGGGCAGCGTCATTGACTGCGACCAACAAGACGTACCGGGTAACGATGGATGCAGTCCACCCACGACAGGTCGGCCTCGCTCGCCGGCTCGACGTACGCACTCCCAGGCCACGCTGGTGCACTCGAAGCCGGCCGGCGCCAAAGGAGATCATCCACACCCGGTCGCCCTTCCTCATCCGCCCCTTTGCCTCGATGTACCCCAGCCCGTACATCACCGAGCTGCTCGACGTATACCCGAACTGGTGCAGCTTCATCCGCGACGCCTCCACGTCCTCGTCGGACAGGCCGTTGCCGCGCTGCACCGCGTCCACCACGCCCAGCGCCGCCGCGTCGACCCAGAAGTGCTCGCACGCCCTGCGGAAGTCTGGTCGGTAACAAGCGCCCTCCATCCGCCGGCTCAGGATCCTCCGAGCGACGGCGGACAGCGCGAGCAGGAGCAGCTCCGACGCCGGGAGGACGCGGCGGGGCGCGAACGCCACAATGTTCGCCGTGATCTTGTCGCCAGCGACGGCGACGAAGTCTCTGTGCACCCTCGTCCCGAGGCTGCCCTTGTCGTCCTCCTCCTGGAACGCGCTCCGGTACGCACCGTCCTGAGCCGCCGAGCAGGTACGCACGGCTCAGCCGAGCCGGAACCTCGCGCCGGGCGCCGAGGTGGTGGTGGACATGAGCATCGCGGCGCCGCTCATGCGGAACAAGCGGTTAGTATGGTGGCCATATTATGGTCCCATCACATATTTACATCCTAAAACGTCACAGAGCGAATAAAATGAGTACCGCATCACGAGGAGCAAAATCCTCGTTCAACGACTCCTCCAGTCCCTTTCAGTCTGGTGGTGTTTAGATAAGTGCTAAAATTTAACGCTTTAAATAAGTGATAATTAGATGTATTAAATATAAATTAATTATAAAACTAATTACATAAGTCATATCTATTTCGCGAGCCGAATCTAACAAGCCTAATTTTGCTATAATTAATACATAATTATCATACGTTTACTGTAGCATTACATTGTCTAATCATGATGTAATTAGGTTTAATAGATTCGTCTCATAAATTACTCCTCGTTTATATAATGGGTTTTAAAATTAATCTATATTTAATACTACTAATTAACATATTTATATTCGATGTGACGGCGTCAAAGTTTAACGCGTGGGAAACAAACAAGCTCAGCTAAAGTGGTGTGGTAGTGCTAAAATTTAGTACCCGTTAGCACTTTCCGATATAAAGTATATTAGCTAAAGTGGTGTGGCAGTGCTAAAGTTTAAGTACGTGTTAGCACTTTCCGATATTAGTATTATATTAGAAAAAAGTCGAATCACTCACAGATGATTTTTTTCCGACATGTTCACTTTGTCAGTCCATTAGCACCATACACATTCACGTTATGAAATAATAGATACACAATTGAAACACCACAATATTACAACCCATACTCTTTCCATTTGTTTTCATAAGGTGCGAACTAACTCTCTGACCATTTATGTATCTTATCTTATATTATTTATGGTTATAAATTTATATTATTAGAGAATATATTTGGTTACATATCTAACCATATCAAATTTGCATTATAAAAAATTATAAAGTATCTTATCTTGATATTCGTATTTTTGCCTTGTAAAAAACGGATGGAGTATTTAATAAGGGGAATATATTTAATAAGGCTGGAATGTGAATCTAGATTACACGTTTATTGATGACACGTAGGTACTAAAACCGTGTCACTTGAGTGGGCCATGGTAACAGACCAGTCGTGCGAAGCTTTAGGTATTCTCAAATAAGCACATCATTTTTTCTCTATATAAATATATTCGCTCTCTCATGTATAGAGAGCTTTAGGTATTCTCAAATAAGCACATCATTTTTGAGATAGTTGGTCTTTATTTATATAGAGAAAAACTCTCCAATCCATTGTCTATTAAATACGGGATTATTATGTATAGACGTGGTTACAAATGTGGGTATATTTAGATGGACATTTTTTCTCTTTGAAGTTTTGATGTCCTTGACACTTCCGTGTAGAATTGTTCTATTTTTTTATGGTGCTTCGTGCGACTTGTGTTGGAATCCTCATATTAGCAATTTCGAAGAGAAAAATTGGTGCTTGCTCCCGCTTGGCTGTGGACTTTATTTTTGTTGGTGCCGTAACTGTGTGCTTTCCTTCTTTTAATATCCAGCAATAACAATTAAATTTTTTTCGGCTGTGGGAGTCATGCGTATCGGTTGATTCCTTTAAAAAAAAGGCTTAGAGGAGGTTTCACGGTAGAAGAATTGTTTTTCAGTTTGGAGGTTGTTTCCTTTCCAAAAACAAAGGTGGGGTAAAAAAACACCGGTGAAAAAACGGAGGCTAGGGATGAACTCACATGGGGTTTTTCGCTCTACCAAAAAAACTTCCGTAATATTTCTTTTTTTCCTACATCGTGGGTCCAGGTGGGTCCAAGTGGGTCCATTGTGAGGGGTACATGTACGCATGTACATGTATAAAATAAATCATGTGTACATATAAAATAAATCAAGCATAACATACAAAATATACAATCCAAAAAACTCACATTTTATATTTAAAAAATCAGTTGTGAGTTTGCCCAGACCTGCTAACAAGTTTAGCATTATTATGAAAAATGTTTTAAGACTACAAACATGATAGTCATAAAATAAACAAGTACTTTAAAATATTATCCATGAAACGAATAGGATTGTCATCGGGCCGCCGTGCTTGCTACCACCGCTGCCAACAAACTTGCTAATCGCTGGGCCGTCGTACCAGTACACGGGCCAAAAGCCGTTGCTTGCTTTGTCGTTATCGGGGTGATTCATTGCCGGGCCGCCGTACCTGTTGCCGGGCTACCATTCTTTGATTGAGCTCCTGCTGGGCCGCGCCACGACGTCACCGTATCTAGCGCTCTGCTGTTTGCCCTTGCCATTGCTGAACCTGTTCATCGCCGGGCTCGCTGCCGGGACTGTTGCGCGGCCACGGGACAAACGCCATGCGTGCTGCTCTCCTTGCTGTTCTTCCTAATGCTGGCCGAGCTGCTGGGCATCTGTATACATTGCATGCTGCTGCTCCTGTTGCCGGGTGGTCGTCGCTTGCTTCTTACTTGACCTCCCTTGCATATGCATCTACACCAGCCATGTAACTTCCATGCAGCGAACTAAGCGTCATCTAACAAAATAAAGAATCTCACCATGTGCGTGTGGGGCTGACATGTCGTCGACGGCGAGGTGCTGCTCTCGACGAGATCGCCAGCGGTGTCGCAGCTGTCGGAGTTGCCGAGAGCTTGACGGAATTGCCGGCGACGAAGCTGCGCGCTGGTGCTCCGGCGAAGATGAAGAGCTTGCGCGTGCAAGCGGCAGCGGGCTCTCGTGGACGTGTATGCAGATGCGTGCGTGGGTGCACGTACGTATTCGGAAGAGGCACATTTTGGAGGAGGGTTTATCGCCGGCTGGTTTTGGTGAAAAAAGTGGTTTCCCTTTATTGGTATTTTTTCCAAAATAAATAGGTGGGGTTAAAAAAATACCGGTGAGAAAAAAGAGGCTAGAGGTGAGCTCACACGGGGGGTTTTCGCTCTACCAAAAAAACTTCCGCAATATTTCCTTTTTTCCCCTGCAACGTGGGTCCAAGTGGGTCCAGCGTGAGGGGTACGGTGGTTTTCGTTGGTAGGAAAAGCACGTGCGTGCGTACGGCACACACGTAGTACGGCACGCACGTCTATTGATGACATGTAGGTATTAAAACAATGTCACTTGAGTGGGTCATGGTAAACAGACGAGTCATGCGAAGCGCTTTTAAAAATACTTTATATTCGCTCTCTCTTGTATAGAGAGCTTTAGATATTCTCAAATCCAGAGGCACATTATTTTTCGAGATAGTTGGTCTTTATTTATATGGAGAAAAACTCTCTAATCTATTGTTTATTAGCAATATGAGATAATTGTGTATAGACATGTGTATAAATGTGGGTATATTCGGTCAAATCCATCCATGACCGGCAATAACAAAAACGATACGGAGGAGGGAGTAAAAAATAGCCGAGTTTTTTCTTTTCATAAAATAAGCGATTTTTTTTCAACACGCGGAGAGCTCGCAGAAGGATCTCTTTTCCAATCAGCTAGCGTCCGGTGGAGACGAACAAAAGTGTACATTGAGCATCAAACTTCAGCTACCTCTGCGTAGCCAGCAGCACAGGTAAACCAAGCATAAATAAAGAGAAGGAAAAGCAAGGAATCAGAACTACTCTTTTCTTACGGACGCCATGGGGCATTGGGGAATAGTATAGGAAGTAGTATACCATGAGCTGAAAGGTGAAGCAGTGAAGGTACGGTTGGAAAGAGCATCCTTTTACAAAACCTTGTCTCATCTTTTATCACACGCACAGCGAACGACGTTGTTTTGAATATTAAAATTTGATAGCATGTTGTTTTTTTTCAAAATAAAAATGGTGGGTAAAAAAAACACAGGTGAGAAAAAAAGGGGTTAGAGGTGAACTCACACGGAGTTTTTCGCTCTATCAAAAATAATTTCTACAATATTTCCTTTTTTCTTCAACGTGGGTCCAAATGGTTCCAGCGTGAGGGGTACGGGGGGCTTTCGCTGGTAGGAAAAGTTTTCAAAAGAACTCGATTCTTTTAGTATAGATTTAGGACACGACAAACAAATACAGGTTCCACCAAAATAGACAAGGATCAAATTAACTTCAGAGGGTAACACGGACTTCTCCATCTAATGAATATCAGGCTCCCTCGATTTTTTTTAATGACACATTTAATAATTCAGACTTTATCATCTTTGACTAATAATCCGGCTACAAGTTAATATCCTTGGATTTATATTTAAAAGTACTTTTATATGAATATCACTATTATTATTATTATTATTATTATCAAATGTAATCTTGCATACCGTAGCATGTCAAATTATGTAATACATTTTAAGACGGAGGGATTTTTTTCCCGCAAATTAGCCTACTCGGAGTTGATGCCATTGTTGAGGAGAATATCGAGTTCTTCCTCAAATTTCACTGGACCCTGGAAATTATAAATTTTATTTCTTTTTTCTCTTCGAGGAAATGAAGTTCTTGTATGCCTTTTTTGCAAGGTGACCTGATATCTGCGACTACATGCAGGGCATGCAGCTATGGCTGTGTCAAGCCAACGCGTTTGACAACGTTAAGAGATTGGCATATGCTCCAACGACCAGGCAGGCTAATGTAATAGCGAGATGCATAGCAATATAAAGATTCGCCTGCGAACTGCAAATACAGCTGCTGCTAACCCTTAATTCAGACGGCAATATTGTCATATTCGTAGCTCGCAACGTCACATAGGGCGTGTTTGGTTGGGCTGTAACTTCTGGAAAAGCTGTTGTGGGCCGTAGGCTATGGAAAAGCAGCTGTGGAAAAGCAGCGGTGGAAGAAGCAGAAGGTCGTTTGGTTAGATGTGTTGTCAAACACTAAGCTGTGTATGAAATGACTGTAAAGCCCCTGGAGACATGGATACATGTTTATATGAAAATTACTCATAACAAAATAATTTGTTTATTAATTCACATAAATTAATTCATATAAATATGACTGAGCTATAGAACACTAAACTCGATCCACATGCTTTTGGATTTGTACTACAATGAAAGCTATTTTTGGGCAAAGTCATCAGTGACTTTTGAGCCCTTTGGTTGGCTTTTGGCTTTTGCAAAAGTAAAAGCATGTTGAAAAGCCCAACCAAAAGGACCCGTATACTGGCTTTCGGAGTTTTGGACAACCAAAATTCAAATCAGAAACCATGCTATAGACCACTTTCAGGGGCGCCATAACTGACCGGTTTCTATGTGATGAATTGGAACCAACGACAAGTACTCTGCCAGCAATTCACCTAGTAGGAAGTAATATGCTGCTGCTGGCAGAGGATACACACTAGAATCAAGAAGGATTACTAGTAGTCCACTGCAAGTTTAAGTCCACTTCACCTGGAGCAGGGATGAATTTAACAGTTGTATGCACAAACATTACTGGTACTAAAAGAGTTTGAACAAACCAACAAACAAATTACCAAACCCAGATAACAAACGATTACAATGGACGCATGCTTTGATGGCACAGCAAAAAGGCAGAGTGGTCTTGCTTTAGTGGCTGGGAGCTTCCCGCGAGAGGCTTTGCAGCCTACATGCTCTCAGAAATGTAGGCTGCAAGCCTCTCGACAGGTCTGTGGCTATTAGCTTTCACTTCTCCTCGGCACCTTATCTTTATTCGCGCCAGGTAATCCACTGCGATCCATGCAAAGCTAAGCCTCGCTGCTGTCTCCTCACAGTCTGGCCCGAGCATTTCCCTTGACTTCTGGACCCATTTGGGGTGGTAGGTGACCTGGTACCATGCAGAGGCCTTCATCTCATACACCTGATTTTTCTCATCATCAGAGATCTCAGTTTGGTCTGTCTCAATGCTTTCAAAAGTACTCCGGAGCTCCTTGCGGACAGCAGAGTACGCGTTCTTCAGCCTCTCCTTTATATCCCCCTGCTTCCTGCTATTGTACTTGGGAAGTGACCATATGTGCTCCGTCACGAGCTCTGCTTCAGTACGCACGCCATATTGATTGAGCAGTGCGTTCAGCTGCGCTTCATATGAGCATTTGCACTGCCAAGCACTTGCGAGAAAATCTGTGGCACCAGGAACTTCCATATCAGCATCATAAGGCAGATCATTTAAAGTGCAAGTTCCTTCTGGAACAAGATCGCCGTTGGAGGCTTCTTGGATTGACCTATAAAGCCTTCCAAGGATCTTATCTGATTTATATGTGATCGCCTCATCCTTCTGCATGAAGTCGGGATACAGTTTTGGTCGAAGCGATTGTGGCATTGACACAATTTTGCCCGTCTTGGGGAAGTCCACAGCAGTTGCTGCTAATTCTGCCAACTGAATGCACTTCTCGTCCATTGCTCCATACTCACTTGTGTCAGCATGAACAACATGAGCATTGCTTATTGGACCAAGTTTCTCATTTACCATGTTCTTCAAGAAGAAATCGACGATATCCTGTTAAAAGTACAACAGCTTATTAACAAATTGTATTAAAGAAAGTAAAATTTATCCACACACCAAGGTTGAAGCAATTTGCAAATACCAGGTGAAATAAGACCTGTCCAGAGCTATGATGATGATATGAAAAGTAATTTGTAAAGGATCTGTAAGCAAATATAAGCTGTGAACTAATGGTTAGGAGTTCTTGACTTTAATTTTGACCTATGGGAAGAATTTGGTTGCTGGTATCAAGAGTTAAACCAAATGAAGCAAAAGAGGTACCGAGCTACAGCTGCTATACCAGAAATGTGGTAAGATAAATGTTTGATTGTACAGTGGCTATATTCATCCAAGAATAAAATAAAATAATACCAAAATCCAGCTGAAACATCTTAGGCTTGCAGGATCCATGATCTGGACAAAGTCCAGCTAAATGTTTGATCGTGCTCTATAACTATAGTCATCTGAGAGTCAAATAAAATAATACTGAAATCCAGGTGAACATTAGCATGCAAGCTCCATTATCTGGACCATCAGAATTTGTCAAGCCTTTAGCCCCACCTCCAGTAAAAAACAAGCTACTTTTTGCAATCAAACTATTTTAACTTGGACCAATAATATCGTTATGAACGTAGATTGTCAAAAGAAAATGTATAAACATAAGTCACTTGTGCAATGACATGTATGAATTTCCTGCAGATTACAAATGTATCCTGTGCTACATTAGGAAGAAACGTTAAAGGTATGTAAATCGCATTAACTACAACAATTGCTATAGTAAGAACAACATGTTTGATCTTGCATGATGCATATTAAGATAAGAGATTAATCACAGAGCATACAAAAAATCTCATGCAACAATCTATTATCCAATACATGAGAGTCAGTCAGTGAAAAGCTGATAATTGAGACGTGATGGTAGCTGATTGGGTTGTCTCCGTCCAAAATGTAGGTTAATCCATTGTCATCTGATAGTCAAATGGCAGACAATACAATCAAATAAAGAAATATAAGTTCAAAAATCTTAGGATTTCCCATGCCAGTCAAGGCAAGCATGGAATTAGTAGGAAAGAATAAAATCCCTGATTCATGGTGGAAACTATGGTACAATTTCAATGACTCTCTATGCTCAAGTTCCTTGCTTCACTAGCTAGGGCAGAGATTGTTTTGGTTTGAACACTAAAATTTCAATCAGAAGTTATTCATGGGAAGACATTCAAACATTTAACAAATATTGAAGGAAAGAAATGTTTAAATGCCAAGAATAGTTTAACATACATGTTGAGATACTTGGCGTGGAAGCTGTTTTGCTTCGGCTGGGGTATAGTCCATCGGGTTCCAGCTCTTTTTGCCTGGCGGTATAAGCTTTTCATCCCATGTCACAAAGTAGAGATCCCCATCAAGATCACTCCCAGATGCTTCATTGGCGTGTGGCCTCTCACCATTCTTTGGGAAGACCAAGCAATCAACAAGGTGATGCAGTTCAGGCGCATCAACAGCTTCAAGGATCCGGACATCCCCTGGATGAAGGCACGGGTTCTTTGCCATTACAACAGTACCTAAAATGGTCTCTGCATTTTTGTTTGCTGAGGCAAATCTTGGCCCATGCTTCACCAGACAATTATTGAGCAATGGAGATGACGCCCGAATAAAGCATTGCCCTTGTTCAAGGATCCCAAGTTCATCAAGGCAGCCCATCAGCCACCTTCCCTTTGGCACAAAAATCCTTGTTTTCTCCAGAAGACCCAATAGCTGTGAAGACCTTATAGCCAAGAGCATTGCTTTCAGGTGCGGTTCTGTTCCAGGTGAAAAGCCAGCACTCAACATCAGCGCCGCGGTGTTTCCTTGCTCAGCACAAGAGGTGGTTACAACATCAAAAGCAACATCAGTGTCCGACAAAATATTGTTGAGATTAGATAGCATGGCTTCCTGCATTTGCGAAAATACAGCATCCAGGACATTCAAGGAGGACAGTAATGTAATAATCTGACGGTTTAAGAATCCTGGCTGGAACTTTGTCCACGAGACCACCTCTAACACAGTGTGGTTAGACTCAAACTTGTGCATGCTTGGCCTCAGGGAAAGTCGTATCCCATCATTTTCTCTTTGCCAGACAGCTATAACACCCTTGAAGCCCGCATACCTAATCTGGTAAGCGGATGGGGGATTATCTGTCAGTTGCAGCCTCCTAGCAACTTCCATTGCAAGGTCCGGCGTAATCTTGCCAATTCCATCAGAGAAAACATACCCATTGCGTTCAACATCCTCAAGACACTCATTGACCTCATCTGGCTGCATCACTACAGTTGCATATGTAGATGAGAAGCACTGTCCCATCCGAGCAGCATGCTTTGCTACATTCTTACTTGTAAACCGCCCCATCCATTTCCTAATGCTTTCCACTGTTCTAGTTCTGTCCTCTGCGAAGAACCAAGCCGACCTGTCTCTCAGCTGGTTCGATGAGAATGCAAGAAATGAATACTTCCTCCCACACATGTGAAAACCCTCTGTCAAAAATGTTTTAACACGCTTGTACACTGTTGTTTTATGCTGGAACGAGTTTGACATCAAATCCTTCACAATTTGCGCTGCGGAGAAGTTCAGCACATTACTGTTCAGTTGCTGCATCCCCTCATCCATAAAAGTTACCCTCAAGAACCTGTCAGCCACATCACGATAATGCCTGATAACACGGTTAGAGCGCTCCACTTCTGGTGGCAGACAATAAGCCCTGGTGGGTGTTATCACCAGCCTCCTCACCTCTGAATTTTCATCCCCAATCTTTTTGCAAAGAAGTTTGGGGTTCCTGGCAACCCTATCCTGCAGATTCTTCAGCCTCCGACATGCATCAAACACTGGAAATTTGTCTCCCCAAAATTCCCTCAATACAGCCACGTTCACCTCATCCTCCCTTCTCTGGAGCAAACCAAAGAACTCAGGCGTGAGCTGGTGTTGATTTATCACTCCCTTGTGCACCAGCGCATTCACAAGGAACAGCACAGGAAACTTGAGCCCGTCAGCGTGCTGCACACAGAAGAACAAGTCCTGCATTCGCTCCCCAAACTCAGGCTCATCACGCACCGAGAGCCCCCGCCTTGACCCCCATCCGCCGCCGCACTCCACGATTTCCACCCTCCTCTCCCTCATGTACGCCAGGGCGCGCTCCATCTTTGGCCAGAACCGCCTCGGGAATGTGACCCTGTACACTCCGCACCGCCCGATTGCGCCGCTGGGGGTGATGTCGGTGGTCCGTATCCACGGGTCGTCATCGTCGAGAAGGTCGAACGGCACGGACTCGTGGATGTCATCATCCGCCGTGCGGTAGTAGATGAGGGGCGTGGAGGACAGGCGGAGCAACAGCGAGCTGTGGAGCTGGAACGTCCTGACCTCCGCGACGTCGCGGACGGGGAACTCGAGCTTGATGTCGCAGCGCATGACCACGGCGTGGCGGTACTCCTGGTACGCGAAGGCGGTGTCGCGGGTGAAGACGAAGCGGCAGGTCCCGTCGAAGGGGTCGACGGAGAACTCGAGCCCGGCGTCCGGCCCGCGCCAGGCGGCGAGGAAGGCGTCGGCGGCCGGCATATCCCCGATCTCGAGACGCGAGTCGGTGAAGCGGAATGGCGGGACGCTGCGACGGCGGGCGGCGCGGAGGGAGCTCTCCGGGGCGGTGGCGGCCCGGAGGGGCTTCCGATTGAGGATGAGCTCGGACCGCCCGGCGGCGTCGGCGGCGCGGCGCGCGGCCTCCGGGCGCGCGAAGTGGACGAAGGCGTGCGGGGGCACGCGATCGTACTGCGGCGGCTGCCCGGCGGCGCCGGCGGGGGCGGGGGTGACGGCAGGTAGGAGGAAGTCGGGGTAGGCGTCCGGCGGGGTCCAGGAGGTCTTGACGCGGCAGCGCCAGAC
This sequence comes from Echinochloa phyllopogon, assembly GCA_033239725.1. NCBI lineage: Eukaryota > Viridiplantae > Streptophyta > Magnoliopsida > Poales > Poaceae > Echinochloa > Echinochloa phyllopogon. Next base: position 27,499,413 of record BTCW01000014.1, on the reverse strand, counting down.
CTGGCCCACCTCGACCTCGAGGAAGTCGGCGAGGTCGCGCGCCTTGACGGCGGCGTCGAAGCCGCCCAGGCTGACCTGCGTCATCATCAGGTCGCCCGCGCGCGGCGCCGGGGAGGGGGCGGCCGCTCCCCGGAGCGATCCCATGGGTGGCGGTTGCCGCGGCTCCGTTGGGTGGGCGCCGGATGGGCAACAATTGGTTTGGGGTTTTTTGGCTGATTTGGTTGTGATTAAATGAATTCGGAGGGGTTTAACCGTATTGAGGGAGACGGGATGGGTGCAAACGCGAAGCGTGTGTTCTTTTTTTTTCCCTAAACGCGAAGGCTATGTTATGTGTTGGGAGTTGGGAGAAGACTGAAGGGTGCCGCTGTAATTTAATTCCTCTATTTTTCTTCATCAGTCATTTATCGCTTTTAGTGAAGTAAATACATGCGGCAGAAAAAGAGGAGGAAGAGATTGATTGCATTTTATGGGCTTTGATGCCGGTAGCAAGGTTGTGATCTTGGAGCAGGTAAAATTTGAAGGACATTTGCAAATTCTCAAGCAGCTCTGTTGTTTTTTCCTAAAATTGTTGGACCTAACAGCTGCTCACAAAACTTAGACCCAATTATTTTCGTTAATTGAATATATCTTTATGTTTGTATATGTCGTTCCATGTAAGATCCACTGCCAAACTTTGCCTTTTAGCATTGCTCGATCATTGAATTTACTCCCTTCATTTGCCTCGATATCAAGCCATCTAATTTTTTGTCACTTCTAATGTGCCGCCCCCAGTTGTCTTCCACTACTCGCAGTTGGTGGCACCCCATTAGACTCACCTACCGACTTTTGTTTTTACCACCGTCCAATCATTGAATCTACTCCCTCCGTTCATAATTGTAGGGCGTAGACAGACTTAGGAAGGTCTTGTAAATCACACTTTGATCATTCATTTATCTTATATTATATTTTTTATTACTGAAAACTTATGATCATTAGATAATAATTTGACTACAAATCCAACATTTCAAGTTTACATTATAAAAGTTAAAAAGTATTGGCTAAAATATTTGTAAAAGACTATAAAATTTGAATCTCGACATGTGTGTGCAGCTTACAAACAAAAAACAAAGGGAGTAATGAAGGAAAATTTGAGTAACCCCGTATGCCTAGACATATATGTGTTCACTACAAACTTTGTGGCTAATGTTTTAGAATAACTACTCGATGTTTAAAGTTTCAACCAAGTATACTAAGGTGCCGTTTGTCACGGTTCTGGACTCACTAGAAACGTTTCGAGTTCAATTTCTTTACAAATGTTTCTTTGGTGAATTAGTAATAGTAGTACTTTTTTAATCGTTGGGCTTCTTAGATTCTGATGAGGCAAACGGAGCGAGTAGAGGCTTATTAGGTAAATACTAAGGTGCCGTTTGGCACGGTTCTAGGCTCTTTAGATTGTTACATTTCAGTGCGAATGGGCTTGTAGTCCAATGGTAGGACGGTCCAGTGCGACACTACCCGCCAGGGTTCAAATCCTGGTGCTCGCACCTTTTCCTGCGATTTTTCCAGGATTTACCGGCGTTATGTGGTAAGCAGCGTTCCCGTCGACAACGAGGCGCCCGGGTGCTCAGCTTGGGTAAGTGTGCGTGCGTGTGTAAGCGTCTGCGTTGTACCGTGTAATTCTAAAAAAAATTTTACATTTCAGTTGAAATGAGAAGGTAGGGAAACACTCTTTTGCCTGCTTCTCCCTGTCAAAATAAGAATTTGGACCCTTAAATTAGTTTTTAAGGTATTTAATTATGTTCAGTTGTAGACCCAGATTCTCTCAAGAGTGATCTGTTAAAAAAAATATTATGAATCCAGTCTATCTACTAGTACTCCGTAATAGACTTGGGCCTGTTTGTTTTAGCTTATGGCTAATTTTAAATGCTTAATTATGAAGAATCTAAAAGTCCGATGACTCCCATAATCTATAATCTAGAATCCAGCTGGATTTTCTATAATCGAGCCTTAAAAATCGAAAATAATCTGAAACAAACGGAGCCTTAGACGAGAATATGGACGAGTATAATATGGCTCTTTTCTAGAACAAGATAATATGATTGCAGCCATGTGAAATTCACTCTAAAATTTAAGAGAATTCCTAACAGTTATACCCATCAGTAAGTGCGGTGAACATGAAGAGAACCAACATTTTACATGAAACTTCAATGTGCATTATTAATGTTAACCAACTTTGAAATAAAAGAGCCATACTGAACATCAGCGTAACCGTGTTACTCGAGGCATCAGAAAGAGGATCAACAGCACTTTTTACATTCAGATGAGCCACAACGAGCTCACTACATAAAAAATTATTCTATAATTTCAACAACAGATGGACCAAGGACTCCCTTGGCGGCAGGAAATTCATGTATGAAGCCAAAAATGCATGGCTACATTGCTCCCACAGGCCCACTGCTGCAGGAACAAGTGGGGAAGATTGTCATGACTCGTATATGGGTACTGGTAAGAAAGGGAACGGGGCCACAGAAGCATAGGCGACTGGAGGGCGTGATTGCACACGAGAAGGTTTCCTCTCTTCACGTTTCTCTCTTGCTCTTTCGTCATCCTGCAGATCAGCCCCATAAAGAACTCCGTCAAGCTCACTTTTCTCAGCTAGGTTGTTTGCCTTTTGTTCATTAGGCAGCCGGTGTAATAGAAGTCCAGCCATGAAGGCAGGGAGATACAGCAGGCTTCCATAGAACATTCTCCTTGCAGTTTTCGGGCTTGGTTCCAGCACAAATGATAAAGCCCCAATGGTAAGACCCATTGTTAGCAGTGATGCTTCAAGACCGAACCACTCAGATGTGAGGCCCCCTGCATGTGTCAGTTCCATATAAGAAACTCAAATTTGAACTGAAACTAGAAAAATTCATATGGTTAATACTCACAGTTGTATGCAAATAACCCCAAAGGCAGCATGTACAGACAATTTCTGAGTGATACCCATGCAGTTCTTTTACCAGTAGGGTCAGCAAACGAAAACATCCTGTACCTGCATCAAGCAACCAGTCACATGCACGGAACAAATCATGACCAGAGTTTCCATTTAAACAAGAGACTCTTTCCAGACAAATCTTCTACTGAGTATTAATGAACTGAGACAAGTGAATTACCCTCCAGCAAGGTAATCATTGCGACATAAGTATGCGAGCGCCATGAAATGGGGTATTTGCCAATAGTACAACGCGGCAGGGAGAATCATAGCATTTAGTGACAATTCAGTAGAAGCTGCTGCCCACCTGTACAGAGGAAGACACAGTAAATGATCCAATCTTGTACAATATGTGGATAGCTCTATTGACACATTCGACAGATAAAATAGAAGCACAACAATATATAACAACAAAATATTAATTAGCCAATATTACATACATTTGAAGTTTTCACAAGCCTTTTACAAGATCCACATGCAGAATGTAGGGCACTGTAGATGGGTGGATATTGATCAAGGATTGATCCAAAGAATGGTCAAGGTCACAGAGTTGTATAGATATCTTTAGTCATTCACATTTGGAATATCAAACATAATGAAGTCATGATATGCAGCTTGCCAAACAAAAGATAAATTGATTCTTAAGACAGCATATCAAATGCAACTCTTACTTTCACTCTATCCCAGTGTAGCACTGTAGCCCAGCCCACAGTCCCAAGGCAACAAGCATCCCAGAGAAACTACTTCAGTTAGCAGGGTTGTGATTCATTCAGTTATAACTTAAAAGTTGGTATCAAGTTCAAAATTTGACTGCTACTGAGAGAACCTTTCCGTTACCGATTACAGTGAATTATGTATGCCCTTTGATGCAGAAATATGTTCAGTGGCATTAATATAAATAGCTACTTTGGACTGCACTTCAGAATACCAGCAAACTATGATCAGCAAGTAACATACCCAAGAAGTGGTGGAATGGCACCAACGACTGCTCCTACCCATGTATTAACAGGGTGTATTTGCTTCAACGGAGTATATACAAATGCGTATAGAACGAGGTTAGAAGCTGCAAGCCCAGCTGCCAAACCATTAGCCTGCACAAACCTTGCCAAATTTTGCATGTTTAGTTCCAGTGTCAGCTTTGTACCAACTTCTGCAGATGAGCAATTTTGAAAGAAAGTATATATATGCATGCATAAAATACAAAGAGAAAGTAAGAACCTTCCAGGCCAACAAAGCTGTTCCTGCAACTCCAACACTCGTAGCCCACATGGCAGCATGTGCAGGACTAATGCGACCTGATGGCAGGGGCCGCCGCATTGTCCTTTTCATTTTAGCATCATTTTTTATCTCAAACACCTGAAAGTAGGCATGAAATGATCAGAGAGAATGGATCAGTTAAAAGTAACTATAGCAAGTTCACTGTCTCCGAACACTAACAATCAACCAATCATGTTAAGCAGGGCTATCCATATAGACCCAAATTCAGATATGGTGTAAATGTGTGGGAAAGAGGATACATTAATAAGAAAACTAATATTTGGTGCACGATCATGAATAAATAAAGATTTGAATGCATGCTAATACAGTGGACATTGATTTACCACACCAAAAAGTAAGAAACATGTACCTGGTTGAGGGTATTTGCAGATGCTGCAACCATCATTGTACCAGCGCATGTGCAACAAAGTCCGGCGATGTCCACGATGTTTCCACTACCAAGCACATAGCCAGCCCCCGAAGTTGCCACAACAAGAGCACTAATACCATAAAAATTCGGATGGATTATTAGATAAAGAAGTGAAAGGAAAGGAGAAATTGCCACATCATTCATCAGATACAAGTGGTCTCAAAATGAACAGACTCAATTGCATCAGAATCACAAGATTGTCTGAACTTGTTCTAACTTAAGTGAGGTACCACACTACAACATACAGATACACTATCTACAGATATTAGGTGAACCAACAATTCTTGCACGAGTAAAGAGATGGTAAAGTGAAAATTTTGACACCTAGTAAATAGCAAATTAAATTGAAAATGCCATTGGCTCCCAGACAATGTCCCAAAGAGCTAAATGCCAGAGACACTGAGTGGCCCACTCCAAAAGTGCCACTGGATGGAATAGCAATCCTCAAAGATTCCAGGAAGAAATGATGAATGGCCATTTTTCTTAGCAAGACAAGGCTAGTTATGAAAAAGGTCTGGATAAAATATGAATTGTCACAGTTGTGTTTTCGTTGAGTTTTGATTTACAGTCTCAATCCAACTTATATATTCGAACCAGAAAGGTGATAGTAACAATATGCATGGAATGTAGAGTGCTGGGCCAAAGTATCGCTCAGGTTAGCAAGTTCAGCACCACAGATTGTAATTGCCATTCAAGTTCATATTGATTAAACAAAACAGGATCTACACCGCACGTTTGATATAAATAGCCAAAATAGAGAAACTCAACACATTGGACCATAATGGTGAAGCAAATAATACTTGATTAAAAAATACTTTTTGTTTTCTGGGGAGTCACAAACATCTTGCCTGCCTGTCTACCAGATATCTCAAATAGTAAAATGGCATTCAATTTTCTTACCACTGTAATAATGCTAGTTTTGTACAATGCTAAAGTTAACAGGCTGTTTTACAATAGCTATTTCTATTCTAGGGGACAGGAAGACACAGTTTTTTCCCTAGAGAAACAACCTTCATTGCTGATGACTAGGATATTATTCTGGTTTCATATGCTAAGCTAGCTGGTTAAAAACAAAGGACAACGACAATCGTGCTGTGATTGAATTTTGAACCACCGTCTCAATCCAATTCATGCACTCTAACCAGAAAGGTGTGTATAATGTTCTAAGGGTGTAGTGGGTAGATCCAGAGAAAGTAAGTTGTGGAAGGTTTCTTTTTTCATTTCTGGAAGCGGACATAGCAGAGGTTAGTTAGTGCAATATGCACACTAATCGGCAGAAATTACATTTAGCATACATGCTTAAGTGTCTTTTTTTCTTCTTAAGATCCTAGCATACTTAGAATAGATTAAAGTCTAATATGTTTCAGGAAAAGGCATCACAATGGTTAAGTTTGCATAGCCAGTATCACCCACAGCAGAATTTTACACAGCAGAATTGTGGAAAACTGACTGCATGGATTCTACATGGCATATGCATGAATACATATCATCAAAGTTTTGTTGCTCAATTTTGATAAATTAAACTGTCCTACACGTGGTGAAGATCAATGTTTCTTTGACAAAAGTGCACACAGAATTCAAAGTTCTATATTTTCTTAGATTCCAATGTAAGTACCAAATCACATACCCTTACTCTAATATGATTCAATTTGGAGTTGGAGCAGCAAGGTAACTTCACAAGGAAACAAAAAAGAAAAAAAAAGAAAATCCCATTGCCAAACTTTTGATCCTTAATCTTCTACAATTACTAGGGTAGCAGGCCAGGTCGACTTAAGAAATTGAAGTTGTAGGGCTGGTTATACGGCAACATTGCATCGAGGGAAACGAAACCTATTTAAGACAGCGCTATGCCCAGTGACAACTCTAGCTGCATGAAACGAAGGCGTGTGTTTTTCAATTTATTTTGGACGTTATTCCAATAAACATTACAATAGATCCATGGTGAAGAGGGGGAGCAAATCGCGCACCTGAGGCGGGCTTTGGAGAGCTCCCAGTAGCACCTCCCGTAGTGTCGCAGGGCGTCGGAGACGGATCCAGCCTGCTGCGAAACGGATACAGCCGCCGCCGCCGCTTCTTCAACGACGTTGTTCGCCGCGGCGGTGGAGGGCGCGGAGGAGGAGGCACGACCCGAGGCGAAAGGAGCGAGCGACGTGGCCGGGTGGTGGATGGGATCGGGGATGAGGCGTGAGCGGAGAGCCCTCACGGCGGAGGCGGCGGTGGCGCCGCCCCTCCACATGGCGGCGGCGGGCTGCGGCTCAGGCGGCGACGACGAAGCCCGGTGACCGGTGGGAATGGATACGGCGTCAGTCGTCGGGTCGAGATGGTGAGCAGGGGAGACATTAGCGAAGGCCAGAAGTGAAATGGGCATATGAGATGGGCCGGGCCCAACTTCAACTCGCCAGGCCGCACCAAAGTCACTTTTATTTTTCTCAAAAAAAACAAAGCCAATTTTATTAATACAGTGGGAATAGATTTCCCTCAAAAAAGAAGTGGGAAGATATTATTATTATTTGGCTATATTAAATCTACTTTTGTCTCCAAACATTTATGTTATCCCATTTTATTGACTTGTGTTACTTATATTTTTGGTAATATCATCGTAAACTATCACTTTAGACTATTAGCATGTTTAAATTATTATATGCCGGTTAATATCACCTTTGATTTATGAGCAATGCCCGGTTTCGTGAGCCAAACAACCTGACTCGAGCTCATTTATCTTACTATATATATTATGATGGAGGTGTCTATACAACAGAAATCAATCGATTGACAGAAACAACACAAATCAATCGATTGATGTCTAGCAATTCTCAAAATCAATTCCATATTATAAGATCTTTGATATAAAATCCATTTCATATAATATTTACATACTAAAGATGTTGTATAATATGACTCATTGTTGGTCAAATTTTATGAGGTTTGACTTAATATGCCTACTAATTTCACATGAAGGGAGTACAAAAAAAAAAAGGCTTTTCGCGTGTGTTCTATTTGCACTAGTTGTAGACGCCACGTGTGTTCTATTTGATGGAATTTAGGGGCTTGGCCCATTAAAGCCCATGAAGAAATTCCTAAATTTCTAAATAAATCTCAAAGGCCCATATGTGCATGAGGAAGTGGTGGATGGGTGCAACCTTTAGTCCCACATTGCTAGTTGAGAGGAGGGATGACCAACTTAAATATGGAAGCTCGCTCGCCGAGGCGAAGGACGCGGGCGCACGACGTCTGCGTGAATGGTCCCGCCGAAATCCGGCCCCTCGCCTTGCAGGGGCGACCCCTTCCCTATATAATCAACCTGTGTCAGCTTCTGCCAAAATATATCTAATCGAGCTCGCTGGTCTCCGAAACCCTTTGTCCTTGTGATCCTGCACCGGGAGGGGAGAGGGCGAATAAGGTTTTTGGGAAGCGCTCCGCGCGACTGCTCCAAATCTTCGCCACGGCTCGTCTTCCGCCAAGGTCCAGCGCTGTACGAGCTCGTCGTCTGCAGCGCCGATTGTTGCGCTCCGTCCACAACGAGAACGTCGCTCCTTCAACACTCGTCACCACGGTGCGCCAGCGCATCCACTGTACGTACGCCGTGTTCAGATCTATTTCTACATCATGTTTTATGAGTTAATCATGATGATCTTGATGGTTACTAGTATAATAGAGTGTTGCATGCTACATTTAGTTCGTGCCATGATTAATACTGTTCGGATTTTGATCAATATATTGTCTATATTTCCAACACTATTTGCACTATTTGTAGATGTTAATGAGTTTTTATGGGGGATTTTTTAAAAGATCAACACAATTTATCGATAGGAAGGTACTAACTTTTGGTATCTTGGTACTACACCAATTTGGCACCGTTCATGTTTTAATTTTATTACTTTTGAAAGGATAGTAAACTAAAAGCACATAAACAGCTCACACGATCACATAGCTAGATTCTTTTTCCATATTTATTGACTTGACTCCGCGTCAGTTTTCTAATGTTATATTAGGGTACGTTTGTTATTGCTTTCGTACAACTTCTGAAAAAGTCAGAAGGTCAAACAAACAACTAATTTCCTGCGTAGCTTAAATAAAAACCAAAAGCTTAGAAAAACTGAGTTTATATAAGAAGCTGAAAAAACTGAGTTTATATAAGAAGCTGAAAACCTTAGTTTTATGAGCTTTTCATACCTTTCTGAACTCATAAAGCTAAAAACACCATGTAAAAGCTAGTATTAGCTTTTTAGAACCAAAAGTCTGTAGCAGTTTTTCAGAAAAGCTCTAAAAATTATAGCTCAAACAAACATACTCTTAGTTTTATTAAGTCAAATCTGTTCAGCTTTGATAAAATCTATAGATATTGTAGATATTTTTATATTTTTCTACACTCTTGATCAAAGTTGCACAATTTTGATTTAAAACAAAGGAAATGTGACATGTAAAAAGAATAGTGGGAATCGGGTTTCTTAAAGACAGGTTATGTTTCCTGGATTCTGCGCGACGACGAGGTTTCGGCGGAGGGAGGAATGCATGGCTTTCTTTGAGGTAAAAATTTTTACACACTTATTTGACCACTAATTAAGGGTATTAAATAAAGTCAGTTTATAAAACTACGTATAAACTCTCAGGTTAATTCGCGAAACCTATCTAACGAGGCCCCTGACCGTATGATTAGAGGGTGGTTACTGCAGCATTACTGTAGTAAATTATGGGTTAATTAGAGCATCTCCAAAAATTAGCTAAAAAGACTAGTCAAATTTACTGATTTAGCTACTCTCAAAAATATATTTGACTAACAAATAACAGAGTAATCCAATATATTCTTTAAAGATGGCTAGTGAGGTAGGCTAGCTAAAAATAGCTAGCAAGTGAGGTGGGATGGTGAGCCACTAAGGGGGTGTTTGGTTCCCAGGACTAAAGTTTTAGTCCCGTCACATCGAATGAAAGAATGCTAATTAGAAGTATTAAATATAGATTAATTATAAAATGCATTACATAAGCAAGAACTAATTTACGATACGAATCTTTTAAGCCTAATTAGTCCATGATTAGACAATATAATGCTACAGTAATAATTTGATAATTATGTACTAATTATAGGTTAATTAGGCTTGTTAGGTTCGTCTCGCGGAGTAGATATGACTTATGTAATTAGTTTTATAATTAGTTTATATTTAATGTTACTAATTGTCACTTATTTGAGGGACTAAACTTTAGTCCCTAAGATCCAAACACAGCCTAAATTTGGAGGGTCATTTACAGAGTTGGTTGGAAACGTTTTTTCTCTAACAATAGCTAAATTTAACTTTAGAAAACGATTTGACTTGTCTCTTGGAGATGCTCTTAGGCTCATTAGATTTATCGTGTAAAGTTACACTCGTCTTTAAAAAAATTTTACAAATAGACTTTATTTAATACTTCGTATGCAAGATTCTCAGGAGAAAAAACATTGACCCCACAGAGAAACCCGACGGACACTTCTTTACGTTGGGCCAGGCCAATCAACGTGTGGCTGCATGCACCAGACCGCCAGCACCTGGGAGGCTAGGGCCTTACATCTCAAATTTTACCCCTAAAGTTCACTATGTAAAAAGAAGATTTCCATCACATCAAAATGTCATAGCATGTATGGAGTACTAAATGTAGATGAAATCAAAAACTAATTACACAGTTTTGTTGTACTCTACGAGACGAACATTTTGAGCCTAATTAATCAATTTTTGGACAATTTTTCACACATACAAACGAAATGCTACAGTGACGCACGCACCCCAAAAGGCCAAAGTTTGCCCCCAAATTTGGGAACTAGGCTAGGAGGGAGGCAGATTGCAGTAACTTCATGCGCATGGGATTGCGTGAAAAACATTCAAAGAAAAAAAGTATAGTTCATTATTATATTTTTTATAGCGAGATCTAAAACAAGACCAAACTTGACTATATTTAACTAGAACTATTTTAAATCATTTTTTATAAAAGTAGCATAATTTTTTTTGAAGATTTCATTCAAAAAATAATGGTGCAGTTGGATTTCAATCTAAATTAGGTTTGAAAATCTGTTTCTTTTACATGTGTAGTTTTTTTATTTTCTGTCCGACATGCTCGATCCACATCTTTCTTTTGCGATACATGATCTTTATTCACACGCGTATACAACTCCTATCATTTCTGTCCCGGAGAGTAGGAGCACGGACGTAGCGCGCGCTTAGCTCATATGGGCTCAATGTTATCGTGGGCCTAACGACATGGTATTCATCCCTAAATCAGGTTGAGGTTGACGCCTTAGTACATAGGGAGCATAATGCTACTCCGCTTTGTATGCTCTCGAGATCGCGATGTTGTGTGGAACAAAAAATGGTGCAGCGGTACATAGAGCAATATGGTGGTGATGTGAGTCGACTGTACAGTTACGCGGCTTCTTCTCTCCCTTTTCCTTCCTTATCTTTGTTCTTGTCTTGACCTCCTCTCCTTGATCTGTTCAGACCTGTTGAGTATGCTCTTTCTCTTTTAGTTTTGAGCCACGAGCTCCTCAACAATTTGAGCTCGGATAGATGAGGCTTAGACCCGTCGCTGAGGCCTCCTCAATGGCTCGATGGCTCACATCCTATTTGCATGAGACGGTAGAGACCACAACATGATGACAGCGCAGGGGGAGGTAGCAGCACTAGAGCACAAGCCACACAACTCTCGCCTGGCTCACACGCCCTCGGCCTCATGCAGTCTCTACTTCCACTACCACCTCCTACTAGAGTCTGGCTCCGCCATGGCCTCCTACCGTCTCCTAACCCGTTTCGTTCCTCACTGAGCACCAAGTCTAAGCCATCTCTCAACTAGACAGAAGACCAAACTACATGATTTTTAGACTACACTGCTACAAAGCTAAGAAGAAGAAGGCATAGAAGATCTCTAATGGCATTTCTTTTCAGGTAACTTGTATTTTGTGGATGGCTTCATGCTATTTTTCATGCTGTCAAATATTTATTTTGTAGAATGAAGTACAACCGTCGGAAAACATCATATCTTTGGTCCTTCTTACATCAAACTATCTCTTGGAGCAATTGCCACGAGTTGCAAAAAATATGTGATAAGTAACCTTTTGTTGATCAGGCTTCTCATAGCTATCGCAAGGTTCCTTCATTCCTAGATGATGAGTGATCATACCGAAGAATATGCCTCATATACTTCCTGCATTTTTAGCATGTTGCATATCGATCTATATGACCGCATGCATGTAAATTCACGTGAAATATACAAATGATGTGCAATGAAATTTATTTTAAATAATACGATAGTCCCACATATTTATATAATAAGTTGTGTTAAATAATCAGATTTTCTTTTGATAACGGTAAACCAATTATTTAATATATAGTGAGTATTTTTTAATTGTTTTTCCTATTATTATGGTTATGATAGAGCACGCAAAGCGCGCGTGAAGTTCTAGTATCGTTTAAGAGTTGATCAAGAAAGACTCGATTGGCTGGTCTTGATTAAGCGAGGACAAATTTAGGGTTGTCAAAAAATCTTCGCGGCTTGTTTGTAGGCTCGATTCAATTCAGCTCGGCTCAGCCTTTTAAACGAACCGAATTAAGCCTCGATTTTGACTTATTTTTTCAATGAGCCAGTTTGTGAACAACTCATGATCTGTTCAATTAGATCATTAGGCTCGATAAATTAAAAAAAATCTAAACTTAATTTTTATTAATACAACTGTATTAATATTATTTTGTTAAAATAAATTTATCATTGTAAGCTAAATTTGGTATTAATTAAGTCTATTTTGAGGGTATAAGCATCTATATTATTTTAGTTTATTGACTTTATTTAATTTAGAAATATCATCATTAGCTATAGTTTTAAATATTATTTGCATGTATAAATTAGCATATGTTGATTAATAGCTTAATATTAACGTTGAGCGGTGATCAGCTCATGAGCTGGTTCGACCTTTCTAAACGAGCCGAACCAAACTCGATTTTTAGCTCGCAAGTCTTACGAGCCGAGCTAACTTATTATCAAACGAGTAACAAAGAGGCTCGTCAGCCACCCCTATACACGGCGAAGGTGTGATTTATGTTAGAGTAAAAGTGAATGAAAGAAATGGAACGATTGTCTTATTGTGAACAGTGATTGTACATATATATTCTACCGGAAGAGGTGCCTATGAAGAGGCATGTCCCTATGGGATGACCCTATGAGATAACTGTGATTAACAGTTAAACTAATCCTAATTATACTAATTGATCACTAACTAATAAATCTTAACACTCCCCCTTGATCTATTGGTCCTGTAGAAGTCTTTATCTGTTCAACAATTATAATCTTGAATCTTTGGAAAAAAACCTGTAGGAATAAAAACCAAAGTATATCGATATACCAGGTAAAACTCCTTAAAAACCCAGTGGGAAAAATAAGGAGAACAACCATGATATATATAGAATTCTCAATGTTTATAGACCCTTTAGGTGTCCCTAAAGACATAGTCTAAAAACAATTTGATCAAAGATCAATATGTCATATATATTATCCTTACAAACCCCGGTAGGAAAAAATAAATAATATGACAACTCTCACAAAAACCTTTTAAGAAAAATGTGAGGAGAAACTTTGGAAAAACCCTATGGGAGAAATCCAAAGTAATACCGGTATATCGGGTAAAACTCCTTCAAACCCAATGGGAAAAAAATAAGGAGAAATGTCACGATATACAATTACTAATGTTGTTAGACCCTTTGAGATAAGCTCAAAGTCTTAGTCTAAAAACATCTTGACCAAATGGTCAATATGCTTTAATATCATCTTCCAAAAACCCCGGTGGGAAAAACTTAATGATATAGCATATAACTTTATTTAGGCATTGCCTCATCAAAAACTGTCACACCCCAAAAATTTTGAATTTTGGGATGTGAATTGATAGCATAATTAATACAATGATTTTCTCAATTTTCTAAAATTTTCTAACCTTTAAATAAATAACAGGGAAATTAGTATAGGAAAATTTTGTTTTCCGAGTTAAATTAAAACAACATAGGTTTAATATTGAGTGCTTTGCATTCATGCCGGTTGCATTTAGTGGTTTTATGTGTGTAAAGTTTTCAAAAACGCGTTTAGAAGCATAATGGGAATTTTCTAGAGTTTTCTGGCATTTATTCCTATTTTCCTTAGACCAAATTCCAATTTTTGGAGTAGGCTAAAATCCATTTCGTGAGGCCAAAATATATTATTTGGGTTCCTCGTATCCAACTCTATCTCTGAAATTTTTCCAAGGATTTTTAGAATTTTTAGAATATTTTTTATGGTTTTCATATCAATTCTGGACTTATCTTGAATTATTTTATAACCAGGAAAATACTTATTCCGAAAATTAAAATCACCCTAAATCTTAGTAGACCAGCCTTGGCCCAAAGTTGACCCAATTTTAGGCCAAATCCATCCCATCACTTTATTGGGCCAAATTTCAAAGCCCACTCACATTGTAATGGAGCAACCCACCTTTAGTCCCATATTGCTAATGAACCTGGAAGTGAGAGGTTTTCTCCCTATATATGCGAACCACCCCTCCTCTGGAAAAGGTACACCATCGACTCCTTTACAGGGAGGCCTCTTTGTTTGGGATTCCTAAGGTAGTCTTCTTCCACTATATCTTCCACTATTGTCCATTCTTCGTCTCGTCGTCGCGCCGAGCCTTCCATCGTTTTTGGCCTCAAGATTTTCAGTAAGACCCTCAGCGAATCTTGTAATTTTCTGTCATATTCGTTTAGTCTATACTCTTTCGTAGAAAAGCCCCTGCTAGTTTCAAGCGTCGAAAATATTGTTTAGTCCATAGTTTCCAGGTTTTAGATTTGTTTTAATCCATTTTCATTGCGATAGACTCATATCGACATGAGTTATGAATAGAAGTATTACTTAACTTGTTGTAGGATTGAAACACTCTAATATAAGCTATCATAGGGAGGTGAAGGATAGCAATAAATCGCAGCGGAGATTTTCACTCTCAAAAACAGATTCTGAAAGGTGCACTAAATCATGTGTCGATTCTAGACAGTACCTCCGAAAATCGTGATTTTTTACCAGAAGATAGATTATCAAATTATGAAGCTAACCCTGGAATCACGTTAATCGGATATCTAGAACTCAAGATATAAAATAAACAAGCAGACTATATCCGATGGTGACGAGAATTGATCAAGCCATAACTTTCTCGTTCGCTCCGATTAGAGTGATTCTTGCGCTCACGTGACCATAGAATCGAGCCCTTCCGCTTAGCACGCTCTTTTAAAGCTTTTATTTTTATTGGTATACTGTTCTTAGTTGTATATTGTTTGTTCGCTTGTTTAGCTACATGTTGTGCTCGTGTCGTTGATTGCTGCGAGTAGAGGAGTGCCATCAAGAGATTTCAAGCAGAAGAGTTTGAAGACCAAGAGCTGAAGACTGCGAGTAATTATAATGGATTGAGACAAGTTATAGCACGGACAATCCTTGCTACCTACTCACTTGTATTAAATTATTTCATACATGCATGTGTCTAAATTTGATGTACCATTAAGGTTGTAACTAGTTTTTGACTACCTTATCCTTGTGAAAGGATCAACACTAGGCCTAGAGGGGGGTGAATAGGCGCAACTGAAAATTATCAAAAATAACTTCGTGAAATGTCAGATGATCCGTAATTTCCGGTGAATGCTCGTGAACTAAATCACAAGATGAATAAGAGAAACAACAACAAATCTATATGAATCAATATGTTGTTGTGGAAGTAAGTTACCCTCTAGAACCTTTACTAGCAGCTATAACTTCACCAATGTATAGATCGAGACAAACGAGTGAAATAGCTAGCAAGAACACGATGAACTAGATGAACACGAATAACAAAGATCACAAGGAAGACACAAGATTTAACCCGAAGTTCACTTCCACAAAGGAAGCTACGTCTCCGTTGAGGGCCTACGAAAGGTGGGCTTATCAACTCCAAGCCACTTTCCTCCACTTAGTCACCACAAAGGAGCTAAGTTCACTTACTAGTCAATCCACGAAGGATGGGTGATACAAACTTCCGAGGCGAATCCACAAGCTTGCTTGGATGCTCTCGGCAACGCCTAACCGTCTAGAGGATGAATCCCCAAGAGTAACAAACAAAGTAACCGAAGAATCACCAACTTGATGCATAAGAGAATGGAGAACGAAACTTGAATCACTAAGCTCAAGTCCCTCAACCAACACACTTGGAAATCGAAGCAAGGAGTGTTGGGAGAGCTCTTGGAAGCTTGGGAGAGGTTAGGGTTCGTCAAGTGAGCCAAGAGAACAGTAATGAAGAGTGGGAGTGGGTATATATAGCTCTCTCATAAATGTGACCGTTGATGTGAGTTATACCGGAAATTTCTGACAAGATCACCGGAAATTTCCGTCGCATATGTCGGATATTTCCATCAGACACCGGAAATTTCTGGTGAAAAGTCAACGGGCGCTCAACAGCTGATATCTACGGTGGTCACCGGAAATTTCCGGTGAACAGCGGAAATTTCCGGTAACGGTGCACAACAGCACAATATGAAATTGTAAGTTTTGGAGTGTAATGGCTTTGGGGATAGGTTTGTGGATAAGGATTGAGCATTAAAGTCACATGATTTTGCGATTACTTGTCCCTCTTGATAGTACGATGATCCTATACTCAAATTCAAACCAAAAAGGATATTTAAAATCTTCAATAGCATCTACCATCAAGAGATAAGAATTTGACACCTTCCTTTCTCATTTCTTTTTCTTTCCTTTTTGATTTACACCTGCACATCTTATTGGACGCATTATATCCAAATTTCTATTATCATTAATCACCAAAATTGATTAAATGCCTAGATGCACTTTTAATCTCCGCCTTTTTGGTGATTGATGACAATACAAATTTGGTCTCACAAGATATCAATAATCATCAAGTATTTTATCCAATAAATTTCAAGTGGCTCCCCCTAAATATGTGCATGTTCAACTTTTAGAAGCCTCAAATGCTTATGCACATATTTTGCAAGCACTTCTCAAGAAAAATTGCATACAATGGCTCAGAAAGAAAGGAATAACATAATGCATATGACATGATATAGCACAAATAACAAAAAGAAGGTACACAACACCATTACCGGAAATTTCCGATGGAACTAGCGGAAATTTCCGTCGCAGTTGCCAGAAATTTCCGCCAGTTACCGGAAATTTCCGGTAAACCTGGAGGCAGAAAAAAAAGAACAAGTCACCACAGCCTATTTTATCAAGTTCTAGCACAACCATAATAGATAAATAGCAATTTTAAGAGTTCACAAGGTTCACACACAACACACATACACATAGTTCAGTAGGACACATGCATGGAAATTTAAGATACAAGACGATGTGATGAATTCATTCTCCCTCTTTGGCATCAACCACCAAAAAGGAAAAGAAGAAGAACATGTCGGAGCAGATCAACATCATCAAGGAGTGGCCTCATCATCATCATCAGCACCATCATCATCCTCGTCGGTGTAGACTCCATCTCCCCTATAGGTCTCCTCTTCTTCTTCGGTCTCAATGTCATCAACATAGCGAGTGGAAGCACGACGAGAGCGACGAGATGGAGCAGCAGCAGTGGGAGGACTAGAAGGACCCTCTTCATCTCGTTCAAAATCTGACCATGGGTCCTCAAACACGGGGAGCTCACGAATGGGTGAGTGAGGAAGATTGGCATGAGCTTGGAGCTCTTTGATTTCCTTTTGATTCTTGATAATCTCAATGGCATTATGCTTGCAAAGCTCGGAAAGCTCAGAAAAAGGGCTCGGAAAGCTCTCATCACCTTGTTCTTCTTGGGGCGAGGAGGCGGTGGAGCGTGAGTGGCACGAGAAGCACCCGCCGTCCTAGTTGCAGCAGCTCTAGAAGATTCAGCATGAGGAGGATTTTTGGATCTTCTTGTAGTCCTAGGAGGAGGAGCTGTCCCTCTCTTTTTCATGACCCGAAGACGCTGATGAGAGTGATCCTTGGGGAAATTTGTCTTGATGGTGGTCTCAATGAGGTACATCACATAGGGAGCATATGGAAGACAACGCTCGGAGTCCGAAGCGCCCTCGATGATCTCATTCCAAATGAAGTCCGAGATGCTAAAGTCATCACCATCGGGACAAAGACGAGCAAGAAGATTTCTTGTGTGGCCAAGAACGGACGAACCATCTCCTTTCTTGATAGTGAGAGTAGCCCGAAGAATCTTGTTCATGTAGTGAAAGAAAGGCTGCAAGTGAGTGATGTATCCATCGGCTTCGGTTCCTTCTTCATACATGAACTGAATCTCATCATTGTACAAAGTATGAGCATTGAACACGGAGGGCTTCTCCCAATCAGCATGTCCAAAACCAAGAAGGTGAGCAAAATCCTTGAAATCGGCCTCATACCAAGTTCCTTCTGTCATCCAATAGATTGTCTTCTTGTTTGAGTGGTGATAGAGAGTGGCATAAAACTGAAGGACAATCTCCTCATTCCAATCATATTGAAAACCCATCAAGTCATACACTCCCTTTTCTTTGCAAATATCAACCACTAGATCCCAAGTCGGATGATTACTATTCTTCATATATTTCCAATCAATCCATTGCATGTCAACTACTGGCTCGGAGCGAGAAAGAAGCACTGAGAAGTAGAAGTCCGCATGAAACTGAGTGTGGAATCGATAGTCAAGAGAGGCATCCTTAACAAAAATGAGTGGGCACTCCTCACGTCTCATTTTGCGACAATCAACTACTTGCTTGCGGTAATTGATGGGTAACCTTGGAGTTACACCACCAATTCCGGTCAAAGGAGGACGCTTCTTGGGCATCAAACTTACTTGAGTGTATCCATCATTGTTGATTGCAATCCTTGGAGGAGTGTGAGGACAATCAAGTTTCTATCTATTGGGATCATCAAAGCCTCTTGAGGCAGCTACACGAACTTGAGCCTCGGTTGGTCCATCATCCTCTTCTTCTATCTCAACATTTGGTTGTGACCGAGAGGAGCTGCCACCTTGTTTACCCTTCCCTTTTCCATGAATGGGTTGTGCCTTGCTGCAGCGAGGAGGAAGTTCCCCACCACGTGCCACATTTGCAATTTGAGGAGCTCGTGGAGTGCAGGCGGCACGAGGAGGTTGAGCCCTACCAGCTGCTTTGCGTGCCCCTACTTTGACTCGACTCTTGGGGTGGTCATCGTTGGAATAGATTCGAGTGGATTTGCAGGAGTGTCATCATCTTCAGATGGTGGAGATGAGGTGGTGGATGCATTGGAGGCAGTGGAATCAATTCGAGGCTTTTTCCTCCTTTGAAGCACAATGTCTGTCACAATCTTCTTCGTAGCATTTGGGTCACTTGGATCCATGACAAAAGCCTGTAGATGAGCAAATGATAGAGTGTGACATATCTGACCACAAGAAAAGGATGTAGCATTCAATAAGTTATGAGAAGCGATGATTTAATTTCTGTCTGTCAGAAATTTCCGCTAAATTCACCAGAAATTTCCGGTAAGTTTGTCGGAAATTTCCGACAGGCGGAAATTGAATCTTCGATTCTCATAGCCTAGCAAATACGCAATGATATCTGGTGTGATTGAAGATCTAGGCAATGTAGGTAGGATAGAACAAGTTTTGCACAGGAAAATCATCTACAAAGACCTAGAAAAGGAGATCGGGCAACCCTAGTTTTTGGTGACATAGTTCATGATAAAACTCACAAAAACTTTCTATCCAAATCACTTCATCCATAGGGAGGCATCAAGAATGAATTGAGGAACATGAGCATGAACATCTATTTGAAGAACTCTAGGGTTTGAGTTTGAGAACCATGATTGAATACCTTCAAAACCTTCAAACTTGAAGAACGAGAAAGGGAGGATGATGAAGAAGGATTCCCTCGATCCGGATGAGTTCTTGACGAAGCAAAACACCAACGATTGGAGGTTTTTAATGGAGGGAGAGCCAAATCGCCAAGGGAGTGGAGTTGAGAGAGAGAGGCGTCGGCGGCATGAGAGATGAGATATGAGAGAGATTGGCTCGAGACTAGGTTTAAGTGAGAGTTATGTCCTGCGAGCCACCGGAAATTTCCGCTGAATCACTGAAAATTTCTGCCAAATTACCGGAAATTTCCGCTGAATCACCGGAAATTTCCGATGGAGATTAAAGTGAACGCGGTCTGTCATAAATTTCCGATGAACACTGGAAATTTCCGTCGCATTTACCAGAAATTTCCGCCATTCATCGGAGATTTCCGATAAACCCCAGCAGAAGCGAATTTTGAGAGATTTGAGAGATTTAGCCACAAGATAGAGATAGATATGTGTGCCACTAAACTAGATATCTCCTCAGAGTGTGACCAGCCACAAACAAGCATGAAGAACAATGGTCACACTTGAGTAGACGGGATCAAAGGATCAAAATCCAAATCTTTTTAAAACACATCCAATTTTGAAAAACTTTTATTTCAAAGACCTATACTACAATCACTCAACCATGTGCAACATGTCAAGACAAGTTACGAGAATCTAAGATATTTAGCTCACTCCTCAAGGAACAAAACATTTGCTCATCAAGGGGTTTGGTGAAGATATCGGCTAATTGTTTATCGGTTCCAACATGGCTTACAACGATATCTCCTTTGGCTTCATGATCTCTAAGAAAATGATGTCTTATGTCAATGTGCTTGGTTCTAGTGTGTTGGACAGGGTTATTTGCAAGTTTAATGGCACTCTCATTATCACATAGAAGTGGAATCTTTTTATACTCACAACCAAAATCGTTCAAGGTTTGTCTCATCCAAAGTAGTCGAGCACAACAAGCACCGGCTGCAACATACTCGGCCTCGGTAGTGGATAGCGCAACGGAATTTTGTTTCTTAGAGCTCCAAGACACCACAGACCGACCAAGAAATTGGCAAGTCCCCGTTGTACTCTTTCGATCTACCTTGCAACCGGCATAGTCCGAATCGGAATAGCCAAGTAAATCAAAAGTGGAGCCCTTGGGATACCACAAGCCAATGTTCGGAGTATGCACTAGATATCTAAAGATTCTTTTAACAGCCATTAAATGACATTCCTTTAGATTGGCTTGAAATCTTGCACACATGCACACACTAAGCATTATATCGGGCCTAGATGCACAAAGATAAAGCAAATAGCCAATCATGGAGCGATATACCTTTTGATCGACCAATTTCCCTTCCTCATTGAGATCAAGATGACCATTCACGAGCATTGGTGTCTTGATAGGCTTGGCATTAGCCATGTCAAACTTCTTGAGCATATCATTTGTGTACTTTGTTTGACATATGAAAGTCCCATGCTTCATTTGCTTGATTTGAAAGCCAAGAAAGAATTTCAATTCCCCCATCATTGACATTTCAAATCTCTTGGTCATAATCCTACTATATTCTTCACAAAACTTTTCATTAGTAGAACCAAAGATAATATCATCAACATAAATTTGACAAACAAACAAATCATTGTCTATTTTTCTAGTGAAGAGTGTAGAATCCGCTTTGCCCATTACAAAGCCATTCTTGAGAAGAAATTCCTTAAGGCATTCATACCATGCTCTTGGGGCTTGCTTGAGCCCATAGAGCGCCTTATGGAGCTTGTAGACGTAGTTGGGGTGCTTGGGATCTTCAAAGCCCGGTGGTTGCTCCACATACACCAACTCGGATAGAGGGCCATTTAAGAAGGCACTCTTTACATCCATTTGATAAAGCTTGAAGTTGTGATGTGAGGCATAAGCTAATAGAATGCGAATGGATTCAAGCCTTGCCACGGGGGCATAAGTTTCACCAAAATCAAGACCTTTAATTTGAGTGAATCCTTGAGCAACCAATCTAGCCTTGTTTCTTGTGACAACCCATTTTCATCTTGTTTGTTCCGGAAAACCCACTTGGTGCCAATCACATTTTGCTTGGGTCTTGGGACCAATTCCCAAACTTCATTTCTTGTGAAGTTGTTCAACTCTTCTTGCATTGCAATGACCCAATCCGCATCACCAAGAGCTTCTTCTACCTTAAGAGGTTCCAAAGAGGAAACAAACGAGTAACATCCACAAAAATTTGCTAGACGAGAATGAGTAGTTACCCCTCTTTGGATGCTCCCTAGAATGTTATCAACGTGATGATCCCGTTGAACACTTTGATGAACTCTTGGGTGTGAAAATGTTTATTGACGTTGAATTGGTCCATCTTCATCCTCTTCATTATGAGATTCATCAACTTGAGCATCATCACCTAGAACTTCCCCTTGATCATTGCCATGATCATGATCGTCACCATGAGCTTGAACTTGATCTTGAAGGGAGCTTGGTGGTTCAACTCTAGTCGATGATGATGGATCACCATTGACATTGATTTCCGGAGCTTGAGCTAACTCTTGATCTTCAACTTGAACTTCACGAGGCCTCACTTCCCCTGGTCCCATTCTCATGATGGATTGGCTAGAAGGTTCTTCATCATCTACAAGGTCATTTTCAACTTGCTCTACTTGAGAGCCGTTTGATTCATCAAATTTCACATCTACCGTGACCTCAACACAACCGTGGTTTTGTTGAAGACACGATAGGCGTGTTCGTTAGTACCATAACCAAGTAGAAAACCTTCATCAACCTTTGGTGCAAACTTTGAGCTTTTGGTCCTCTTGTTAAGAATGTAACATTTGCAACCAAAGACTCGAAAGTAATGCACCTTAGGTTTGTTACCGGTGAGGATCTCGTACAGAGTCTTGCCCAAGTACTTTTGAAGATAGAGGCGATTGGTAGCATGGCAAGCCGTGTTAATCGCCTCGGTCCAAAAAATATCCGGAGTCTTGTATTCATCAAGCATTGTTCTTGCCATTTCAATTAAGGTCCTGTTCTTTCTCTCAACAATGCCATTTTGTTGAGGTGTGTATGGAGCGGAGAGCTCATGCTTGATGCCTTCTTCATCAAGAAATTCCTCAACATTGAGATTCTTGAACTCCGTCCCGTTGTCACTTCTTATTCTTTTGACCTTCAACTCAAACTCGTTTTGAGCTTTTCTAATGAATTCTTGATAACCCCTTGAGCTTCACTCTTGTCTTGTAGAAAGAAAACCCATGTAAACCGAGAAAAATCATCCACAATGACAAGTCCATACTTGTTTCCACCAATGCTTATATAAGCAATTAGCCCAAATAAATCCATGTGGAGCAATTTAAAAGGTCTTGAGCTAGTCAATATGTTTGTGGGAGGATGAGGAGCTCCAACTTGCTTTCCGGCTTGACAAGCACTACACAACCTATCTTTCTCAAAGACAACATTTGTTAGTCCTAGAATGTGTTCATCCTTTTGATGTTTGGCCTAGTTCCTTATCCCAACATGAGCTAGCCGGCGATGCCAAAGCCAACCCAAGCTAGATTTTGCCACTAAACAAGTCTTCGGTTCCACTTTATTTGTTGTGAAATCAACTAAATAAAGTTTTCCCTTATGTTGACCCGTAAAAGCAATAGATGAATCCTCCTTTCTAAGGACGCTCAAACCCTCATTAGTAAAGAGACAATTATAGACTTTATCACAAAGTTGTGATACCGACAACAAATTGTATCCCAAAGAATCAACTAGATAAACATTGGAAAGAGATGAGTCTTGTGAGATAGCAACTTCACCTTGACCAATCACATCACCATGATTATTGTCATAGAAGGTGATCTTTTCAATAGGTGAGTCATATTCCTTCAACTTTGCAAACATATTCTTCTCTCCGGTCATATGATTTGAACATCCACTATCAAGCAACCATGAGGGTCCACCGAAGGAATATGCCCACAAAACAAGTTTAAGCTTTGGACTTATGTACCCAAAAGAGATTGGGTCCTTGAGTGTTAGCTTTAGAAATCTTAGGCACCCAAACACTTCTCATCATTTTCTTTGCATGAGCACCCACATACTTCACCACCATCTTCCCATTATGATCCCACACAACCGTGTAGTCAATGGTATAGTTGGGAGATGGCTTATGCTCAATGATCTTTTCTTGTTTCTTGATCTTGGTTGAGCTCTCGCCACCTTCGATGGTGTTTACCACACACCATGAGCAATGTTCATCAAGTCTCCAAGGTTTTGCACCCTTGGTGAACCTTGGCACTTCATGACCTCTCAACATCCTAGTGCCATTTGCCTTTCCTCCTCTAGTGAATCCGAGCCCATCCTTGATACTAGGATATCTTCCGGCTTTATATGCCGGATGGGTCTCAAATTCATTCTTACCTTTAGCCTTGTCTTTGCTAATTGCCTTGGTCAATTCTAGAATCTTAGCATCTTTAGCTTTGACTCTCTCTTCTAGCTTGGAAAGGTTAGTAGCACAAGCATTTACATCACATTTATAGCATCTTGAGCAACCTTCACTAGTAGAGACATTGAAATCAAGAGTTGTCTTAGAGTCAACCTTGGTGCTTCCCCAAAGAGTACCAAAGTTAGCTTCTAGGTCTTTATATTTGACCTCTAGGCTTGAATGCCTTTCGTGAAGTTCACTTTGAGCATTCTTTAGGTTAGCTAGAGAGTCATTTGCCAAGGACAAATCCTTAGACATCTTCTCAAGTGAGTCATTGGCAAGTGACAAGTCACTTGTCAATTTCTCAACCTTGATCTTTTCCTCAACTAGAGTTTCTTCAAGAGCATGGTTTCTCTCCTTTTCAAGGATGAGCAATTCTTCATGCCTATCAACAGACTCTTTCCTTTTCTCCAATTTCTCTACTAATTTTTTAATTTGTTTGTAGCCTTCTTTGCCAAACTTCTTTATCATGTTCGGCTTCCTCTTCATCTAGGTCATTTTCGATATTCCTAGATGTCAAGATGGTGGATGAGAGGGATGGAGTGAAGTTTAGTACCTTTGTCCCTTGGGCCATGAGGCACATGAGAGCTTCATCATCACTATCTTGATAGTTGTTGAAGAGTCTAGGTGTTGGTGTAGAGACTTGAATGGCAAGGGTTGTCACTTCTTCATCATCGGAGTTATCACTAGAGGAATCCCATCCTTGACCAACATGAGCACTTCCAAACTTGTTTTTGTACTCTTGACTCTTCTCCTTGTACCTCTTCTCCTTATCAAAGTTCTTGTCTTCTTTGTCATTCTTCTTGCGAGGACAATCGGCAATGTAATGCCCTTTCTCCCCACACTCATAGCATCTTCTTTGAGAGAATGACCTCTTGTCACCCTTGGTCTTCATGAACCTCTTGAAGTTCTTCACCATCATAGCGGTTTCTTCATCGGTGCTATCATTTTCACTTGAGTCTTCCTTCTTCTTGGATTGAGAAGGCTTTTCATTTGTCTCAATCTTCTTGCTTGGTTCGGCCTTGAGGGCTATGGTCTTGACTTCATTTGACTCCATTGACTTGGCTACGTCCAAGTTGTTCATCTCATTATATTGCAACTTGTTGAACAACTCCATAGGTAGCATTTTCTTGAACTTGCTCTTGTCTCTAATCATGGTGGCAAGCATTGGGTTCTTCAGAGCATAGGCTCTAAGCATCTTTTTGGTCACTTTGTGCTCATCCCAATCCTTGCTACCAAGCATGCGAATCTCCGTGACAAGAAACTTCAACCGATCATACATCTCTTGTAGAGTTTCATCCTTCTTCATGACAAAGGCTTCAAGTTCTTCTTGGATTAGATCAATCTTTCCTTCCTTGACCACTTCTGTCCCTTGATGAGACAATTGAAGAGTGTCCCATAGGTCCTTTGCAACCTCAATTCCTCTAATCTTGTTGTACTCATAGGGACTTAGAGCACTTCTAAGCACCATCACGGCTTGAGTGTTGTGGAAGAAGTCATGTTCTTGTTCACGACTTGACTTGGCATTCTTGTCAACACCTATATTCACAATGGTCCAAAGAGAAGGGTGAAGAGCATACAAATACATTTTCATGTCATCGCTCCAACGGGCATAGTCAACCCCATTGAATTTGGGTACTTTGCCCATAGGAACTGATGAGAAATTAAGACTAGTAGGATCAAGAGATTTGTTAGAAGATGTAGTCTCATATGTGTGAGACACGGAGTGGAGTCCTTCGAGAACATCTTTTTCTTTCAACTTCTTCTTGAGAAGTTTTTTAGCCTTCTTCTCGGCTTTCTCTTGAATCTTCTTCTTAATCTTCTCTCTCATCTTCTTCTTCTTTTCTTCTTCATTCAAGCTTTCATCGACGTCGCTTATCGCAAGATCATAATCGCTTGAGCTTGTGTCAATGATCAACGGAGGATCTTCCTTGAGGGCGGAAGCACCGACACCGGAGTTCTCCCCCGAAGTAGCCATAGTGTTTTTCCCTTAGCGGTTAAGCCTTAATCAAGAGATTAGGCTCTGATACCAATTGAAAGGATAAACACTAGGCCTAGAGGGGGGGTGAATAGGCACAACTGAACATTATCAAAAATAACTCCGCGAAATGTCAGATGAACCGTAATTTCCGGTAGCCACCGGAAATTTCCGCTAAATTATCGGAAATTTTCGCCTACTACCGGAAATGTCCGGTGAATACTCGTGAACTAAATCACAAGATGAATAAGAACAACAACAACAAATCTATATGAATCAATATGTTGTTATGGAAGTAAGTTACCCTCTAGAACCTTTACTAGCAGCTAGAACTTCACCAATGTATAGATCGAGACAAACGAGTGAAATAGCTAGCAAGAACACGATGAACTAGATGAACACAAAGAACAAAGATCACAACAAAGATACAAGATTTAACCCGAAGTTTACTTCCATAAAGGAAGCTACGTCTCCGTTGAGGGCCTACGAAAGGTGGGCTTATCAACTCCAAGCCACTTTCCTCCACTTAGTCACCACAAAGGAGCTAAGTTCACTTACTAGTCAATCCACGAAGGATGGGTGATACAAACTTCCGAGGCGAATCCACAAGCTTTCTTGGATGCTCTCGGCAACGCCTAACCGTCTAGAGGATGAATCCCCAAGAGTAACAAACAAAGTAACCGAAGAATCACCAACTTGATGCTCAAGAGAATGGAGAACGAAACTTGAATCACTAAGCTCAAGTCCCTCAACCAACACACTACTACACACTTGGAAATCGAAGCAAGGAGTGTTGGGAGAGCTCTTGGAAGCTTGTGAGAGGTTAGGGTTCGTCAAGTGAGCCAAGAGAACAGTAATGAAGAGTGGGAGTGGGTATATATAGCTCTCTCATAAATGTGACCGTTGACGCGAGTTATACCGGAAATTTCCGACAAGATCACCGGAAAATTCCGTCGCATATGTCGGATATTTCCGCCAGGCACCGGAAATTTCTGGTGCAAAGTCAACGGGCGCTCAACAGCTGATATCTACGGTGGTCACTGGAAATTTCCGGTGAACAGCGGAAATTTCCGGTAACGGTGCACAACAGCACAATATGAAATTGTAAGTTTTGGAGTGTAATGGCTTTGGGGATAGGTTTGTGGATAAGGATTGAACATCAAAGTCACATGATTTTGCGATTACTTGTCCCTCTTGATAGTACGGTGATCCTATACTCAAAATCAAACCAAAAAGGATATTTAAAATCTTCAATAGCATCTACCATCAAGAGATAAGAATTGGGCACATTCCTTTCTCATTTCTTTTTCTTTCCTTTTTGATTTACACGTGCACATCTTATTGAACGCATTATATCCAAATTTCTATTATCATTAATCACCAAAATTGATTAAATGCCTAGATGCACTTTCACCTTGTTACCATGGGTTTATGCATATGGGTAGAATCTTTGCTATGCGCAGCTACTGTCACTATTATTTAATTGTTAATTCTGAGTTAATGGTTCACTTCATTGTTAATGATAAAACTTGTTTTTTAGCAACATGGTTTAGGGAACTGGAGCATGTGCTGTGTGCTTTGCTCCAGTGTCTCTCCCTAAGGTCTGGTTCTTAAAGCGGCAACCCAGGAGCCTGTCGCCACTGCTAGAACTATTATGGCTCTAGTCTTGGTCAAGTAGCTTGTACGGCTCTAGCTTGTCAGTGGTTACCGTCGGGGCCAAGGGCGTGATGGGAAGCATGGGTGGGAGTATGTATTGATCCACCGAGGACGGATTATCCATTGGCTATGTCTCGTTAGGCACAGTCCCGTGCTGGGAGCCCTCGCGTTGGAGCTCCACACGTTGCGCATTGGTTGGCTTGCGTAGCCCGCGCTCTGGACGCCATTGACCCCCTCATGTTGCGCCCTGAGGGTCAGTCAATCTCGGTGCCTGGGCCATACTACGTGTGTTGTACCATAATCGGCCACTGTCTTGTTAGGGTGTCTTGTGAAAAACCTCGTAGCGTCCCTATGTAGTCACACCTCGGAAGTATTGATGTGCGTGGTTGGGTGCAAAGTTCTTTTAAACTTTTACGCGACTGGTGGGTAAAGGGCGAAACCTCTGTAGAGTGTAAAATCTATCATGATAGCCTTGCTCAGGGTCACGAGTGGCCTGGATCCTTATTTATGTTTAATGTCACTTATACTTTATTAATTGGGTTACAACCGGGTTTTCATTCACTTGTAGTAATTTGGTTAATGTTAAAATGAACCAACTAAAAATGCTAATGCAGTTCAGCCATTTCTAGCCTTTTTGAGCCTTCATATACCCGTGCTATACTTGCTAAGTAAGACATTTACTTACGCTTGCTATTATTCAACAAAATCCCGGATGGGTAACAAATGGATCAGTGATTGAGACAGCTACTGAGTTTTCTGGGATTTCATTACTTCTGAGTTGTGGTCAACCAATCGGTGTCCCTGTGGACTTGAGGCTCTACCCGTCGAGAGAGTTAGACTTCCACTGTGTTTTATTTAGGTAAACTCTTATGTAAACCATTTTATTCGAGCATATGTACTCTGATTTCCATATTTGTAAGTTGTATGTGTTCTGAGGACATCCTGGGCACACATATGACAGCATTCGGGCTTCTGTGTAAATCCGGGTGTGACATATTGGTATCAGAGCCGTGCTGACTGTAGGGACGCAGCCTAGATAGTACTGGTCATCCTTTATTGGTTATTTTGCCATACAACCCTTCCTTTCTCTATCCTTGAGATTTGTGTTACTCTTGTGAGTATCCTTGTTCACTCAGTTGTTCCTTGACCGTAATTCCATTTCTCTCCTCCTTGTTCTTCTGTCACTTTGGATTCTTTCCTTGGCCTTTTACCCCAAAGTGTCTTTTCCACTCTTCCTTTATCCTAAAAACACTTAGATTGTCTGTATCGTCCCGATGCATTCCCAAGTCACTTGAAGAATGAAGATACTAGTCTACTATAAGAAGTTCAAGCCTGAGCGACTTCAGAGTACAAGACGACGCCGCACTCACTACCGCTACAACTAAGAAGTTGGACACCACACTAGACAAGTTTGAAGATGTAGGGTGAAGAAGACTGAAGAGATAACCTTACATAGGAGGATTCCCTTGACATTATTGACAACGTTTAGAGTCGCTTTTATGCTTGTGTGTTTAACTTTGGTTGAGTATGCTTGTAATGCCTATTCTTATGCTTTTGATTGATTTGCTTCTTTGGAATGATTGTGTAGTTGGGCTCTCTCTGTTTTTCCCACACATCCTTATTCTTCTTGCTATCTATTCATGTAAATCAAGTGAAGAACATCAAGAAGAAAACCAGAAGCCAATCCCCGTAATGAGGAAACGAAGCTAAAGAAGATTTTAAGTAGAGACTTCGCAACTGCATCAACAAAGAATATCAAGAAGATGGAACCAGCTACATCAAGTGGCACATTTTGATATCATGTTTTCTCCCTTCTAGAATCTTGTTGTCCCGTTCTCCTCCTTGTCCCTAGTCCTTGCGAATCTCGGGACGAGATTCTATTTAAGGGGGGTAGTTTGTCACACCCTAATTTTTTTGGATTTTGGAATGTGAATTGATAGCATAATTAATACAATGATTTTCTCAATTTTCTAAAATTTTCTAACCTTTAAATAAATAACATGGAATTTAGTATGGGAAAGTTTGTTTTCTGAGTTAAATTAAAACAACATAGGTTTCATACTGAGTGATTTGCATTCATGCTGGTTGCATTTAGTGGTTTTATGTGCGTCAAGTTTTCAAAAACGCGTTTAGAAGCCTAATGGGAATTTTCCAGAGTTTTCTGGCATTTATTCCTATTTTCCTTAGAGTAAATTCCAATTTTTGGAGTAGTCTAAAATACATTTCGTGTGGTTCAAATATATTATTTGGGTTCCTCGTGTCCAACTCTATCTCTGAAATTTTTCTTAAGATTTTAGAATTTTCAGAATATTTTTGATGGTTTTAATATCAATTCTGGACTTATCTTGAATTATTTTATAACCAGAAAAATAATTATTCCAAAAATTAAAATCACCCTAAATCTTAGTAGACCAGCCTTGGCCCAACGTTGACTCAATTTTAGGCCAAATCCATACCATCACTTTATTGGGCCAAATTTCAAAGCCCATTCGCATTGAAATGGGGCAACCCACCTTTAGTCCCATATTGCTAATGAGCCTGGAAGTGAGAGGTTTTCTCCCTATATATACGAACCACCTCTCCTCTGGAAAAGCCACACCATCGACTCCTTTACAGGGAGGCCCCTTTGTTTGGGATTCTCTATGGTAGTCTTCTTCCACCATATCTTCTACTACTGTCCATTCTTCGTCTTGTCGTCGCGCCGAGCCTTCCGTCGTTTTTGGCCTCAAGATTTTCAGTAAGACCCTCAGCGAATCTTGTAATTTTCTGTCATATTTGTTTAGTCTATACGCTTTCGTAGAAAAGCCCCTGCTAGTTTTAAGCGTCGGAAATCTTGTTTAGTCCATAGTTTCCACGTTTTAGATTCGTTTTAATCCGTTTTCGTTGCGATAGACTCATATCGACATGAGTTACGATTAGAAGTATTACTTAACTTGTTGTAGGATAAAAACACTCTAATATAAGCTATCAGAGGGAGGTGAAGGATAGCATTAAGTCGTAGCGGAGATTTTCACCCTCAAAAACAGATTCTGAAAGGTGCACTAAATCATGTGTCGATTCTAGACAGTAGCTCCTAAAATCGTGATTTTGTACCAGAAGATAGATTATCAAATTATGAAGCTAACCCAAGTGGAATCACATTAATCGGATGTTTAGAACTCGAGATATAAAATAAACAAGCAGACTATGTCAGATGGTGACGAGAATTGATCAAGCCATAACTTTCTCGTTCTAGCTCCGATTAGAGTGATTCTTGCGCTCACGTGACCATAGAATCGAGCCCTTCCACTTAGCATGCTCTTTTAAAGTTTTTATTTTTATTGGTGTACTGTTCTTAGTTGTATATTGTTTGTTCACTTGTTTAGCTACATGTTGTGCTCGTGTCGTTGATTGCTGCGAGTAGAGGAGTGCCATCAAGAGATTTCAAGCAGCAGAGTTTGAAGATTAAGAGTTGAAGACTGCGAGTAATTATAATGGATTAAGGCAAGTTATAGCACGGACAATCCTTGCTACCTACTCACTTGTATTAAATTATTTCATACATGCATGTGTCTAAATTTGATGTACCATTAAGGTTGTACCTAGTTTATGATTACCTTGTCCTTATTACCATGGGTTTATGCATATGGGTAGAACATTTGCTATGCGCAGCTACTGTCACTATTATTTAATTGTTAATTATGCCTTAATGGTTCACTTCAATGTTAATGATAAAACTTGTTTTTTAGCAACATGGTTTAGGGAACTGGAGCATGTGCTGTGTGCTTTGCTCCAGTGTCTCTCCCTAAGGTCCGATTCTTAAAGCAGCAACCTAGGAGCCTGTCGCCACCGCTAGAACTATTATGGCTCTGGTGTTGGTCAAGTAGCTTGTACGGCTCTAGCTTGTCAGTGGTTATCGTCGGGGCCAACGACGTTATGAGAAGCATGGGTGAGAGTATGTCTTGATCCACCGAGGACGGATTATCCATTGGCTATGTCTCGTTAGGCACAGTCCCGTGCTGGGAGCCCTCGCGTTGGAGCTCCACATGTTGCGCATTGGTTGGCTTGCGTAGCCCGCGCTCTGGACACCATTGACCCCCTCACGTTGCCCCCTGAGGGTCAATCAATCTCGGTGCCTGGGCCATACTGCGTGTGTTGTACCATAATCGACCACTGTCTTGTTAGGGTGTCTTGTGAAAAACCTCGTAGCGTCTCTATGCAGTCACACCTCAGAAGTGTTGATGTGCGTGGTTGGGTGCAAAGTTCTTTTAAACTTTTACGCGACTAGTGGGTAAAGGGCGAAACCTCTGCAGAGTGTAAAATCTATCATGATAGCCTTGCTCAGGGTCACGAGCGGCCTGGATCCTTTTTGATTAGAAGATGATGTTTATTTATGTTTAATGTCACTTATACTTTATTAATTGGGTTACAACCGGGTTTTCATTCACTTGTAATAATTTGGTTAATGTTAAAATGAACCAACTAAAAATGCTAATGCAGTTCAGCCGTGTCTAGCCTTTTTGAGCCTTTGTATACCCGTGCTATACTTGCTAAGTAAGACATTTACTTATGCTTGCTATTATTCAACAAAATCCTGGATAGGTAACAGATGGATCAGTGATTGAGACAGCTACTGAGTTTTCTAGGATTTCAATACTTCTGAGCTGTGGTCAACCAGTCAGTGTCCCTTTGGATTTGAGGTTCTACCCGTCGAGAGAGTTAGACTTCCGCTGTGTTTTATTTAGGTAAACTCTGATGTAAACCATTGTGTTCGAGCATATGTACTCTGATTTCCATATTTGTAAGTTGTATGTGTTCTGAGGACATCCTGGGCACACATATGACAGCATTCGGGTTTCTGTGTAAATCTGGGTGTGACAAAAACTTTATATGAGAAACCTCGAAAGAAAAAAACTCAAATAAAGAAAAGAGTACAATGTATCATATGTCACAATATCATCCAGCAAAAACCCTATGGGAAAAACAAGTGATATGACGTAATCTTGCATCTATATTGCCTCATTAAAAACTTTCTATGAGAAACCTTGAGGGAAAAACTTATACAAACAAAAGAGTGCAATATGATGTTTTCAACAAGTTATTAATTAGAGAGACGAAAGACTCTCCCCCTGAAACATGCAAACCTTTCATACCGATGTACTCAACACATAAGAAACGTGGAGTATGATAGACTTTGTGAATATCTTTTTGAGATTATCACAATACTTAGTTTGCAAATATTCATATGTCCATATGACCTATGGAACAGAACCATCTTAATACAAAATATTGCAATAAGTATAACTTGTCTACAT
This sequence comes from Echinochloa phyllopogon, assembly GCA_033239725.1. Classification (NCBI taxonomy): domain Eukaryota; kingdom Viridiplantae; phylum Streptophyta; class Magnoliopsida; order Poales; family Poaceae; genus Echinochloa; species Echinochloa phyllopogon. The sequence goes on along the minus strand of BTCW01000014.1, from coordinate 27,466,571 downwards.
CTAAACAACACAAGATGCATTACCTATATACATAATGACCTTTGATTCAAAAGAGTCAATACCACATAACTTCAGTATGTGATATATCATTCTGCCAGGCTATGCACATTCATATGTTGCCTCGTATAATACAATGCTAGAATGATTAATGGAATTGACCATTAAATGTCTACTTAAAGACTACTACAAACTGGTCTTTCCATATTTATGTAAAGGCTATTTCAAATGATCTGGAATTTGGGGATCTTTATAGATAACCAGAATCATAATATCCATATAGCTGGATCTTGGATTATACCAAGATTCCATGTGCTATTTTGATATATCAAAGATATTATTAACTTCAACCTACCAACATTTTTTAGAGTAGCACTGCTTCTAGATAGCAAATTATTGCAAAGGTAATATCCGGCCGGGAACTTTTGCAATATATATACTAGCGCATAAATAGCACAAAGATGATGGACCATATGTTCCAAAATCTCATCTCATTCACTATGGCATAAAACAATACTCCTCTATCACGAGGTAGAACAACCATAGGATTCCCTTTTATATTGATGTGGATATATATAGCTTTACTACAAAAACTTGGGAGAGGATACTTGGATCCTAAACACAAAATAAAATTTTGGTTTAGACCATATCTCCCATCTCTAAACTCCATCTTTAGATTACAACATGCTATTGACAAGTGTTCATTACCAATTATTTCAATATTGTTGACAATCATATAATACTAGGAAATCCTATCAAAGGACTCCAAAAGAACACCACGTGTAATTAATCTTGTATTCCTTCAATTTAAAGGATACACACAAAGTTGATTATACCATATTCAACTTAACTGTTTTAAGCCATGTATTGACTTAAGCGATATACAATGTGTTGCGCTTTTATGTATATGTGTTTGGTATGTGAACTCCTTCCCAGAAACTTCACAAACATACCAAATCAAGTGATTGTATGCAATCACTACACCTATCAACTGTCAATCAAAGTTAGTATCGGAAATTTATAACTTACTATGGAGAATAATTGCATTGAAAAACAATGCTCTGGCCTTTGCGTAAACCCCTTGTGCTACTAGTCTTGCTTTATATCACACCACCACGTTGTTCTTAATCCATCCTAGGATGAAAACACTTTGTACCCACAGTAAAGGTACATAAGGTGTTAGCTTTATAGCTCCTAACTCCTTTTTTCTGGTGAGCGAGACTATCTCTGTATGTATAACTCAACAAGTTCCAGTAAGAGTGACAAAGCACTCTGCCATGGGCTTATTAACTGGATAACTTGGAATATTGTATACAATTTATTCAGAGAAGTATGAGTCAACTTGTGTAGCCTTTATATGATATAATTCTCCGGTTATCAAAACTAAAAATGAACCCTAAATGACTCATCGTGACTTCTATAAATAAGAGTCAGGGCTTTTCGATATCTCAGCATCAGTATTTCAGTGCACTTTTGAGCTAGGCTTGTGGATTATAAATATCCACATGACATACAATATCCTCTCCTCTAGATGTCTTTCAACCAAAGGTTGAGTTGCATTTTCAGTCTTCTTGTGCTTGCCAGCAATCGCATCTTGCCACTTGGAAGTGCTTCTCTCCCTCTTTAAGCCAATATAGGGGTGAGTGGTTTTATTAGGTATCTCCACTCTTTCTGGCACATTCCTTGTAGGATGAAGAGGCTTTGTAACACCTTTGGCAGTTTGTTTGCAATACTACGCAAATCAATCATTCTTTGAACTCAATGTTAATGTCCATTTTTCATGTGAGATATTGATACTATCGAGAGTGAGTTCAACTAACTCCTCTGAATTCAATACCCACAATATGTGACAAACCATTGATTTAGTTTATTTATTACGTGATCCTGAGCTTGAAATGCTTTATGCATTCCAAATATTTTCCAGGCATTATATATGGTACTACTAATCTTCCCCTAGTACTTGGAAAAGCTCATTTATTCTAAAACCAGCATACGGGTTGTAAATAGATCCTCTATAGAGATCTAGATACCGAACAATCGACAGAGATTGAAATATCAGATTGATCCCCAATTTCCTGTATGGACCCATCAATGTATGCTGCGGTGGTGAGATTGGTACGTATATAATGTAACCTAATCTTACGCAAATAGTAAATATTTATGAATTCTAACATACTTAATGCATATGGGGGTATGCAGTTAATCATAAGTCAGGAGTGTGTAAATCTACCTGACTCCAATACAAAGTTGGCAAATAGTAATTACTAATAATAGTCTTGTATGATCTTAATGTCATACTTATAGATTCGAATTTATCCCTTTGTCTAGGTAATTAAACTCTTATTATACCTAACAATCTCCATTTAAGGTACAAAAGTTCAGGACAATGCTCACAACAAGAGCCATTATCTACCAAATGCGAGGCTAAGTGTGGTGACTTCCACACTGTAGAGTATCTCATAGATGTATCTATACAACCATGTAATGCCTGAACTGTCCAGACAATCTTTATGTCGGATGCATAATATTCTTTCGAATATGATCTAGGAATCTAAGTCAATCTGATTTTAAGATAAGAGGGTCTTAAAATTTGTTTCGTTATGGTACTTACCGTATCCATACTTTGGGGAAATCCTGACCAAAAGAATTGCTATTATTTTTTCATGCATCTCTTTGGATGGCTAAGTTGATCATACTAGATCTTAAATGGATCAACAATGTAAAAAATTCTTACGCGCAACATGTTGTACGGGGATAGTTGTATGCATAATACAACCAAAATGAGACTTATCTCATTTCTTATGTGCCATATCTACTGTCATCCATTAGTGTTTCTCTATGAAAACACAAATGCCCATTAGGCACATATCAATCCCTATTTGGATGATTGGATGATTCCCGTACAATCTATATAAGAAAAAAATTCGATAGAATTTTTGTCTAATATATAGAAATCCATAAATATTGTCAAGTATCAAATTTATCAAAATGATACTCACAATAGTTATGACAACAAGTGTTACAACATATTTCGATGGACATTAGAAACTTTCTCGGGAGCTTTAAATTTAAGATTGAAAAACCCTTCAAATCTTAAGTCTTTGCTCCCCCTGTTACCCCTTTCTGTTTGATATAAATCAATCTTGAGGTTAAGAGTATGACATTGTTTAGCATTATGCTAAATACAACAACTTATATGACTTTATCGTGTCAATATGTGGTTCTCGATGTCACTACTCAGTTGCACATTGGGGCTTTTGCTTCCATCATTGGAAGTAAATTGTATGAATAATAGGATCGTAGTCTTAAAGACATGATCTACTTTATTGTTCATAATACTCATGAAGAGTATTCCATAAAGTATGTGCATTTCCTTCCATAAGATATTCTTATCGATAATCTTTATGGATGTAGTACCTTAATAACAGCAAGGCACAATTTCTTTGATCTATAATAAATAACCCCTAAGTGAGGGTCATTAAACTTTTCTATTAGTTTATGGGATAAAACCAATGATAATGATCAGTGTCCATGTGGGATATTGATGCCATCGAGAGCGAGTTCAACAGACTCCTCTGAATTCAATATCCATAACATATGATATACCCTTGATTTAATAAATTAATACCTATGGTAAACTTAAAGTCACTAGGTAATTCTGTAATGCAATATTTTATAAATGTTTATCTTATCATAGTTTTGGATTATTATAGGTAATCACGTAAATGTGTAGACCATACAATCAAACCACCATAAATTTTATTTCTAAAAAAACCATCATAAATTTTGATAGACACAAGACAGATAATCTCGATGTCAAAGACAAAGAGTAGATCTTTACATTAGGCAAATATTTTGCTGCCTAAGCACGGTCTCAGGGCAGAATAATACATAAAGAATTAAACGCAGCCAGTGCATTTAGGACTCTACTATCTTGTGTGAAACAAATAATATGATGAAAAGAATCAATCCAAAACCTTTATTTTGATTAAGAACACAGTGTAGGTAATCATCAAGTTTTAGAGAAACAAGATGTAGACCTATCATTAATAGGTGATTAGATCACTGCTATGGCACGGTCTCAGCCAATGCCATAGACTCTATTACCTTGTGTTAATTAATCAAAATAACTAAGATATTTATATTGCAATTTTTTAATAATCCTATATGGATTAAAGTTTTCTTATTTGAACTTTGTTAAATTGCAAATAACTAAACTAGCAAATTTAACCTGTATGTGGTGCAAAATTGTGGTTCGGGTGCACCAACATACTAAAATCTATTATATAACTACAAGTGTAACCTATATGTTCGTGCAAAATAGAGGATTTGGGGGTACCAACATATGCCAAACAATAATCAAAGTCACAGATATAATGTGTATGTGGTGCAAAGGGTGATTGGGTGCACCACATACTCCAAATATATATAATAGAATCAAAGATGCCATTGCATATTATAACAAAATCAAACCACAAAATATATATACAATGACAATTACAGTAGTACAAACAATGACATATTGTTCAAAATAAACAAAATATTGTCACAGGAATCAAACTAGAATTAACTATTTTATAGACTAATCAAATAATAATACTGCTGAAAAGAAAAGAAAAGGAAAGGAAAAACAATAAAAATAAACGGGTCCGGCAATGGCCCGTAGGCGCGGCCCAGCCTACAGGCGCCGAAGGCGCTCGGCCCGTGCGTGCTGGCCAGTGGCGGGTGCTGCGCGACACAGCCTGGCGTGAGGCGCGTTTGACGCGCGGCTCCGTGGCCTGCGGGGTGCCTTGCGCGGCCCATGGCGCGGCCGGCCGGCCTGCAGCGTGGCTTGGCTGGCCCGTCGGGCACAGCAGCTCGTATAGGTGGTGGGGGTGGGGTGGGGGGGGGGGGGGGGGGGGGGGGGTGGAGGGGGGCATGCCGGTTAGGGTAACCGCTCCCCCGCAGCGCCGCCGCCGGCAGGCGGTTGCCGACGCCACCTCCTTACGTCGCGCATTGCCGCTGCCTTTGTGCGCCGCGTGGGCGCGCTTGGCACAGTTGCGCCGCCCGAGCGCCGGTCGTTTGCGGACGCTGGCCTCCGCCTGTGTCGCGCGTAAGGGTGCCATGGCGCTGATGCGCCACCGCCGCCGCAATATCCCGTCGGCCTCATCGGGCATGGCGTAGACAGAGCGCTAGCGTCCGCGTCGGGGCCTACGCCATCCTCGTCAAGCCTCGCCATTGTCGTCAAGCGAAATTCTCTCGGTGGAGGGCAAGTGCTGACAACGTGTTAGAGTAAAAGTGAATGAAAGAAATGGAGCGATTGTCTTATTGTGTACAGTGATTATATATATTTATATATATATATATAGAAAATATCGGCGTGCAACCGTGGGTAGAGACGCATGCAGCAATAGCCGTAGGATGGACGTGTGATTAACGAAATCAAGATGTATTACACCCCTTAACTAGCAACCTGTGTCAGGTCCAGTAGTTGCGCAGCAGGTAGTCAGTGGCAAATGGCAGTAGAGTAGGATGACCTCTTCAATGCAACCGGGTTAAATGCAGTTGATCAGCCAGTGATGGTCTGGATGAAAGGACCTTTTCCACGCCTGTACCGTTACGTCCATTGCCTCCTTTGCTGAATGGAAAAAATCCTAACGGGGGCCGAAATTCCGTGACAACTGAACTTCACATGGACACACAATGCGAGACAGGGCCTACCATATTGACACACAACTGTTCTTCACACGGGTATACAGATCCACATCGAGCTGATATATCCGGAAAAGGGTCCTATTAAGAACAATAAATTACAGCAAGCCCACTTAGATCATGCAACGTGGCAACGTCGTTTTTAATTGGTGCCGACGAAAACAATCCCTACTATTACATTACTGGATGAGATGTGGATCGAAGACTGTTATACCCGTACAAGCTATCCCGACAGCCGCTATATTCAAGCCGGTTCAGGTCACGCGCAACTAAAAATCGATGAGGTCGTGCAATAACATGGTTGTGTAATAACACGAGACCCTCCCGAGTTGAATCGCCCTCCGCCGTTCCTCTCACCCTCACGCGCACACACCACGCCGAGGATGCCGGGGAGATAGCGCACGCCGGCCGATCGTTTACGAAGGAACCGGGGGCATCTCGACCCTACGCCTTCGTTGGGCCAAAACTGTTTTCTTACCGGGCCATATCTCCTAGCGGGCTGTCACATGTTGACAAAATGACATGTGCCTGGTGCATGGAGGAAATTAGGGTAGTAAAAATCCTGCTGCGCCTGCCGGCCCCGCAGCGCTATCCTGATCCTCCATCGATATCCAGATCTCCCATTGCCCCATCGCTGGGATGAATGGTTAGACCTCCAGCTATAAAAAAAAACTTCTTTCCGTGAGTGATTTTAGGCCTCCAGCCATCAACTTTTTCCATTTAAATGGTAATCACGTTTTCCCAATAAAAAAAGTGAAACAACAGGGGCCCGCGCCATTGCACGATGAAACTATTTGCATACAGTACATGTTTGAGGGAATTTCTGAGGGAGCATTTGGCTTCATACTCTCCATACTCTCTATATATGGAATCCATTCTACTAGTACTGATTTAGTGGCCGCATGGACCATACTCGGTTATAGAATATAACAATTCGATAAACGTGCGGTTAACGGCCTCGTTCGATATTCATCGTGATTTATCCCTGGGCTGTCAAGATAGTTTTGTAAATTGACTATTAATACACTTAATTATTCTTAACATAATGGTGGGAAAATTTTTTGGTGGGGAAAAAAACACGGCCAGCTGCCGCCGGACCTGGGGTTGCGACGGAACCGGCAATTTATCCAATGATAATATCCATATCAAATAATTTGTACATTTTACCTCCCAATTTTCTTTCTAGCATTTCTATTGGTGAGGTCATTGAAAATATTTCGATCTTTGACAATGCACGTCGATCGTGTGAGATCGTAAGGTGGATTAGATTAAAAAGCGAGTAGAAGATTGTTGAAACTTTTCTTCTTTGTGAGGAAGGTAGGAGTTTATTTATTCATACAAACACGCCTGTTCACATCCAAAAAATACTGGAGGGGAGCCAATCCATACATGCCTGCGGCAAGACAATGGGCTTTTCCATGACTACTCCCTACCTTAATCTGGTCGAAATGTGGTCATTACGTTACGTTCGCACACACGTGCCGATTGATTAGGCTCCTTTGATCATTTAGGCATAAAACCTGCGTGGCGTGCATTCTAGCTCTTTTGGGCCTGGCCGACCGCCCAGCTAAAGAAATCAAACTCTCCACATCAAACTAAAATGAAACGGCAGTTCCTTTAGCAATTAAATTTAGCGCTTAAAAGCTAGCCCAAAAAATAACAAGAAACAAAAATAAGTACTCCCTCCGTTCCACATCACCATTCGTTGGTGACTTTTCGTTTAACATTTCACGAACGATTATTTATTTTGTACGTGACTTTCTTTATGGTCATATACACTTCAAGTATAACTTATTAGTTTGTATATTTTGACAAAATTATTAAATTCACGGAATGGTCAGAGATGATGAAACAAATCAATAATGAATAGTAATTTGGAACGGAGGCATGCGAACAGACCCAAATTACCCTTATAGACGTGCCCCCCAACCGCACGCATGCAGTAATGCAAAGGCCCATCACCCATGACGATGATACGTTGGCAAATAATCGCTTGACCACAAACGATGTTTTCGTACAACCGACCGGTGCAGTAAAGCCAAACGTGGAACCGCGTGCCAGCCCCCACCAAGTTTGCGTCTTCGTTTCTTTGGTTTCATTATCCCACCAAGTTTTTTTTCAAATCATATTATCTAACAGACCTTGAATCCATACCATCGATATCCTGATGCTCCATCGAAATCCAGATCTCCCCCAGCCCCCACCGCTGGAATGAATGGTTAGGCCCCCATCCATATAAAAAAATGTGTAGTTGAGCAATTTTAGGCCTCCTGCCATCAACTGTATCCATTTAATTGATAATCACGTTTTCCCAATAAAAAAAAGTGACACAACGGAGGGCCGTCCATTTGCATGATGAAACCATTTGCATACAGTACATGTTTCAGGGAATTTCTGACATAGCATTTGGCTTCATACTCTCCATTTTTGGCACCATAGACTTCATTCTGCTAGTACTGATTTAGTATGGTTTTGTCCCAACAAGCTTCTATCATTGTACCTCATGGACCACACTCGGTTTCCATCCAAATATCCACAGGACAAAACACAACAGAAATTTACAGGGGCATCGATTTTATTCAGCTCCAGGTCTACATGATCTCCAGGTGCCATAGCGTAATGACGCTTATAGTATCCGAAGGAAAGGGGGGCCAATGAATTGTTAGGCCTCCAGCTATTAAAAAAACTTCATTCCGTGAGCGATTTTATCATGATTCCGTTATTGACGGAACAATATATGACACATACCCGCAGTTCACTGTTCAACCTTCTTGGAACCTGCTGAGCACAGAATGAACATTTATGTGAGCTGAATGGATCGCTAAAGGTAGTACATGGAAACGTGCAGCTGTATAATAGGTAATACAAAAACACCATGCCATACATATATATACCAGAGTTGCTGCCACTGATATCGGCCGCCACACCAGGATTGAAGTTCATCTGAGGCAGGTCCTCAAGCCCTTCCCATTACAGGTATCTGGATCCAAGGTTCATAACAGTCCAGCACCTCTCCCCAGAATCAGGGACTGTATGGAATCTGCATGTCATGAACTGAACTAAACTTACCTGGCCCATCATCGATATGCCCTGAATTCTCCCCTGCAAAACATCGCCAGGATTGGAAATGTTGCACATCATTCCTGGCTGCATGATTCCTTTGTTAAACTGAGCATTAATTCTGCTTGGTCCTGGATCCGCTCCATAGAAAGCAGGATGTCTGTCTTGGGAGAGCATCAACTACAAATAGTATTTTTACATTTAACAAAGAATATGTAAAACAGTATATAAATCGGTGTATACTGATCAGCAGATAGGGTGATTGTATTTACTTGTTTCGATAGGTTGGCAGTTGCAAGCTCAGTTGTCAAGAACTGCAAGTTCCAAATAGCACTAGGAGATCGTATTATTGCTAACAAGACGCCGCACGTAGTCAAAGCAATTAAACACAGTTGTAATTGATAGTACCTCCACTTGTCGTTGCAACGACTGCATATAGTTGATAATCTCATCAAGCACGGTCGCCTTGCCACTGATCTGTTAGATAGAAAATAGGTTTTACTGTTGGGTCTTCAGGAAGTTGCTTGCACGGAACAAAAAAGAAGTTACCTTACTGCATCCAGGAACAAGATCTTGAAGAAGTTTCATTCTCTCACTTATCTTTTTTCTCCGCAGCTGCAGAGTTGCATCAACTTATATTGTCGGTAAAGGGAATAAAGCAAAGTGAACTGGTATTTCCTTATCACATGATAGGAGTTTACTCTTTCTGCGATGCTGTGGCTGTTAGTTGCTTGGCCTCGCTTTGCCCGGACATAAACATAACCATCTTTAGTAGCATGAACAGATTCTTTCTTACTTTGTACTTTTGGCGAAATTCCTCTGCCCCCCTCATCCATTGAATTCCTGTCTGGATGAGGGGAACCTTCTTTTTGTCGATCATCAGCATGCTGTAGCCAACAATTACAGCACAAATGATCATTACCATAAAAAACAATTAACATGTAGATTAGATAGGAAGTTAGGCCAACAAGAGATCTTACCTGCAACAAGGCAGCACAGTCATCTACTACTTTCCTCTTCTTCACACCTCAGATACGCTCATCACTCATTTGGATGTTCTCACTGAATGTACCTGCACACGTTATCATTGTTTCAATTACCTAGAGAATTGTCACCTGCATACAGCCCTACCCGACAACCTGTGAGAAATAACTAACCAGCTGAAGATTGATACAATGGTGGCCTTTCATCTAACCCCATGATGCAAGGTCCAAATCCACACGGTCCACTGCCATAGCCCACCTTCTGATGCATTGTGACAGAATCCCAATTGTCCTCAGAGATTGTTCTTGCACTATTGGCTCGATGAACTTGATCAGATTGCTGGCCTGAGTACATCTCTAATTGTCCAGAAACAAAAACTTTACTTAATCCCCTGTTCAAGAATAAATGGATGGTGAACAGGATTGTTGAAAAACCCACCACTAGATTGCCTAAGGACTACCATGGACTTTTAAAGGAAAGAGTATCGTTTCACCAGACGAAGAACTCACAAACATGCTTGGAACTAACCAAGCAGCGTGGTCGACTCTATTATGTCGCCGGGAATTTAAAACTTAGGGAAAGTTTAAAAATTAAAAAACCGGGGGGGGGGGGGGGGAGGTATGGGGGGCGTGGCTTTTTTCGATCATTAAAAAATACAGGTTATACTGACAGGGCACACATAAAAGATGAAGATGCCTGCACGGAGGATTATCAACCGGCATATTCTTCATAGTATTGGAAAGAACAAAAATTGTGAAAGATTCGAGAAATACTTTCGCATCACCAAAGCTAACAGAAAGAAATGGAGGAAGAGGGCAAGCTGGAAGTTAAAGCTGAACCGGGGCTGAATGACATTTCTTTCATCTGTTTTGTTGGATTTGCTGGGCGCTGTCGGGCATTGTAGAGAGAGAGAGAGGGAGCTCGTTTCTTAGGCCCTCTCCCCTAGCATGGATGGCAAATTTGACCGCGTTGTGGGGGAGGAGAGGGGGGGGTGGAGGGGTGAAAGATTTTAAGGGCAGGAGGCGGTAGCAAAAGCGGTCCTAAGAGGTTGGCGCACATCCAAATAAATAAATCGGTTTTCTCTCTCCACCCTTTTTTCTTCTTCCGTGTCATCTATTCTCCGCGGTGCTGAATTTTTTATTGCTTGCGGCCGGGTCACTAGCTTAAGATCGGGTCTTTAGCTTTTTTCACTTAGGACCTCTCTTACGACCCCCTGTGGTATGTGTGAGGTCGACCATAAGCTGATTTAAGACCTCCTCTCCGCACACACTCTGGATGCCCTAAGTGGTGTTAGTTATATGCCACTTAGGTGTTTCTAGGCATCGCAGCTGCCCACATCCTATATCTCCATCTCCCCTCCTTCCTATCTCCCCCTAGCATCCCTCTGTGTACTACTACGGGTAGCTTGCTTTAATTTAGTACACAAAGGTTAACTGTAGCAAGGAGGAAATAAAGTAGGAGTAAAATAATAGTGCATAATTTTTTACCTGCCAGCCTTTGCATGCCAGAAATGCCCATGTGTGGCTCAGTTGGACCGTGGACCATACTATGAAAAATTGTACATTGTTTACCGATACTATAACCGTCATCATTTTCAAAGTTGGTATTTTAACGAGTATATACGATTGCTAGTACTACTATACAAGCCCCCTCAGCCCCCTCGAGCAGTATTACATTATATATGTTTGCCATGTTCACCCTGCTTATCAGCAACCAGACAGCAGTATTTTCTCTCTACACAAACCAACACCATGTGCTGTGGCGTAAGAATGGACCATGTGCTGTGGCGTAAGAATTCAGGCACAGAGAAAGCTTGCCTTGAGGTAAAAATGCCAAACAACCAGACCTGCCTATCCTTGCTTGCCTAGGTTTGCTTTGCCTTGCCCAGCTAGCCTCCCCTAGCAAAAGAACCAAACGTGCCCATAATCGCTTGGCCCTTGTTTAGTTCCCAAATTTGGGAGCCAAACTTTGGTCTTTTGGCGTGCGTGTGCCACTGTAGCATTTTGTAACGTATGAAAAATTATCTAAAAATTGATTAATTAGGCTCAAAATGTTTGTCTCGCAGAGTACAACAAAACTGTGTAATTATTTTCTGATTTTATCTACATTTAGTACTCCATACATGTGCCAACATTTTGATGTGATGGGAATCTTCTTTTTGCATAGTGAACTTTGGGGGTGAAATTTGGGATCTAAACAAGGCCTTGACCACAACCGATGTTTTTGTACACCCGACCGGTGAAGTAAAGCCAAACGTGGAACCGCGCGGCAGCAGACGCAACAATTAGTGACAAAGACTATCGTCGAAACCATTGTTTAGTAAGTCTATGCCATTTTACTAGCTTATAGTGAATTCTTTAATGCAAGGCTCAGCTACTCGGGACTTCGGTGTTGATGCGCGGGAAAATCAAAATGCAAAGTTAGAATGCGCTGGTTTAGGCAATGATTCCGTTCTATTTAAGACATACCGGAGTAGGACGTTGTTTGCAGGATATATCTCAACCCAAAGCATGAATTTAAATCGAATGATCAGACACTACCACGGTGTAGCGCTTGAACGTTAACTCTTTATGTGGGGGGGGGGGGGGGTGGAAGGTTTGCATCTCCGTTTCTTTGGTTTCATTATCCCACCAAAACTTTTTTCAAATCATATTATCTAACAGTCCTTGAACCCATACCATTTCAGCCCAACAATAGTCATGTCGCGAGCCGTCGCTGCACCCAACGCCGGCTGGTCAACAAAAGTGAAGCGTACGCAAAGGGATGCACGTAGTTGCATGAGGGTTGACGAAGCCACCATAGACAGGTACACGTTTGGCAACCCAGAGCTGTTCGGAGAGCTGTCTGAGCTCGTCGCTAGCTTCACGCATCTCCAGAAGGAGCTTATCAGGAGCACCGGATTCGGATGTTTTGTAGATGTTTCGATAACCGCCAATTTCGACCAACATTTTTGCACGTGGCTACTGCGAAAATTTGACACGTTGTTCAGAACGATACAGTTTGGTTGTGGTTCTACAGCATCCACCAGGACCGAAGACGTAGCCAGAATATTTGGGTTGCCCTGTAAAGGGAAGGCAGTGTGGGATGCATCACTCGACAAGTCATGTGCAATGCGCGATGATATAAGGCTTAGATTAGGCATGGAAGGCACAGAAGACATGGCTAGTGCCGCTTCAAGGAGACGCCTCATGAATTTGGGTCCCGATCTAACACAACAAGAAGAAGTCTGTTTCGTCACCGCTTTCGTCGTATACGTCGTCAGTATACTTCTCGGCAGTAAATGTCCGCCAGATGGTGACAGGGATTACTTCTGGCCAGCCCTTAAGGATGTCTCATCAATCAAAACGTTTAATTGGGCGCAGCTTGTACTGGCCGACGCAATGAACATGTGCCGATTCGCCAAGAGTGCGGAAAAGAAGCGTGATACACAAAACCTGCCGGCGGGATGCCTGCTTCTCTTGCTGGTCAGTTCAGATAGCCTTTACATTTACCTACAGTGCTAGTTTTTTTCCCTACCGCCATCAATCATAATTAACCCCAGCCAACTCCAATAACTCCCATTTTTCTTCTCCCTTCCCCCCGCATCATCGCATGTTTTTTACATGGATAATGCTTCGTTCGACGGGGAGGCACCCAGGGCCGATGGCTTCCCCCGTGTCAAGCATTATGACGCAAGAACCATCTCCAGGCTCGTACTCGCCGATGTTAAGGGTCTCAAAGGTAGACCACCTGCCCGTGTTTTTGGTGCTTGTAAGGTATGTTCCTATCCATCAAATTGATACATGTTGACCAGTAACAATACGGTAGCCGGTCAAATTATTGCGCACCCACCTCCTATGTTTCACCAAGTAAAGTCGTAACCCATTTGATCGTAATTTACCTTTTCAATCGCGGATTATTAACTTCACGACTACCATTTTTTATACACTTATCGGCGTTCATTTTCGTCGACGCGCTCCGGCCGACGACGTCTCGCAACTTTGTCCACATCATCAGATGCGTGCTCCAGCGCATGGCAGATCATCCCAGAACATTAATTTCGGTGAGTTGGATAACGTGAACAAAGGTGGAAGTGTCTCACCGTCGGAAGAAAACATCCCCTTTGAAGCAACCGCTCATGGCATGAGTTTGGGTGCGCCACATGTCGCCACGCAATTCATCAGCAAAGGTTATTCATGCACTTCTTGCAAATGCATCAGGTTGGTTAATGATCAAGTCGTTCAATTGTAGATTAATTTTTCTCTCCATCATTCTTTTTTGTATTTAGATCCTGGACAATGACATGCGCGCAGTGCTAGCTGTCCGCGAACACAGAGCACGATGCCTGAAGCATCTAACCACGGCAAGGTTAGCCATCGAAAAGGACACCAGGGAGCTAGTCGACGTAATAACCAGGATTCGGGCCCCAATCGGCTTCAACCCACTGCGGATTCCTGGCCAACAAGCATCGCCACATATCACGCCTCTATTGATCCCGTCCCGAGGTAATACACCCATTCATTGATTTCCTTTTCATAGCACCTACTTGCACAACGCAGGTTGCTTTTTACGAGTCCCAAGTTGCAGACACCCCGGTCACCCCCGACCGGCCACTGCACCCGTAAAACGCGACGTCCCCCGCACGCCTTCGCACGTCCCCAACGCGCTTAAGTCACCCGCCCATCCTAGCCCGCCACGGAAGTGCAGGAAACACGATCCGCAAACAACACTCGATGGTATGCGTTCTTTCCTAGCCGTCAAGAAGGCCATCGAGGAAATCAACCTCAATGCAAAAGCTGCCGAAGCTGACCACACGCAATCACCAATCAGACGGATACCCGCAACAAAAGGGCCATTCCCGCCGAGCCCTTGGGACCTGTTGGGTGGGACAAATGCATGTGACTACACAGATGCATCTTCGTTCTATGAGTGGTCAATGACGCAAGACCCAAACAGCAGAATGTAAGACACCATATACACTAATCACACATGTCCATCAAAAAACTAAGAATACACCTTTTCATTGCCTCTAACCATGTTTCTTATGACGCAGAGCATGGATCATACACGATATCCCAAAACAAATTTCAATTCGCAACATGGAAATAGTCAACCAATTTTGTCATCGCGGTCCAATTTCCGCGCAGACCTATGACGCCTTTGTCCGCAGCATCCAGCAGTGGGACGCTGAAACATATAAGCACAAACCGTCTTCACGCTGGAGGCATTACCTGGAAACCGATTTCGCGGTGAGCACACCCACAAACCAGTTACATGCTTGTTCCTTTATAGTCCATTATACTTTACTCACGCAACGATGTAGGCAAAGGTATTTGGCGATGAAAACTACGCCAACTCGGTTGCAATGAGGAGCCAGTTTATCGGGGACCATATAGCACACGATGTCACAATGTGCCAAATGGTTAGTGCAGTACACCTAACATCAAACTAAACAATCATACTACCCCGTATATTTCTATTGCAGCTAACGTTAATGCCTTGTAGTTTTTTTGCGATGATCGAGGTAGACAACCGCTGGGCATGCATAGCATGGGACATGAAAAGAAGGCAGGTTACAACTTTCGCCAGCCCCCCACCATATTTGGTCATGACCAGTGGGCCCATTATAGGATGGTGGTTGGGTCCATGCATCACGCATTTCTACAGTGCACACAATTGTTCTTTGATAGCTGGGACGTCGAATGGGACTCCAGCAACAAGGTCTTCATCAATGCTGCCATGTGTTGCAACGGGTTGAATGACAGGTATCACAAACTACGTACCACTGCGTATGGCTATGTGCAACTTTTTACCCTCTATACAGTGTGTAAGATAAATAAACGGATCAAACTCACAACCAGCCATTCCGCAGCAATCAGCTAGGACTTCTGGTATTACAGTTCAGCAAGACATTTGATGGCGTCACGCATGATGCTACCATCACCAATGTGAGTATACCATGTAAGCACCACATTTCTTGGAGCCCTGCTTATTATACAAGGTCCATGTCCTTTTGGCAGGATTTGGAGGACACAAGGATGCGACAGACACTGCTTCACGACGTGATGCATATCAAGAACAACAAGGGACACCTGCCCGGGGAGTTCGTCCAACTCATTGATTAGCCACAACACAGCACTCTCGGCTATAGCAGGGGGTGCAGGAACAAATTTTTTAGGCCAAAAACATCGTGACGTTTGCACAAGCCTTCGCTTTCTTTCAAAATAGGAAGCAATATGCGTATTCAAACCCGAAGGCTTCATTCGACGTGTATGATCGAACTGCCGATGTTGTGTACTTGTTGTTTTTTGATTGCCGTTCTCCCCCTTCTAGCTGCTACCGTGTAATATATTGCCTTAATCCACCTTTTTCCCTACCATGGGTACCATGAGCATTGATACGCCTTCTACCGCAACAATTTACCTGGTTCCATCAACGCACGGTAGGATGATGCATCCAGAACCGGTCGCGGCAATTGTGGTTAGAAGTGGTTATATATATCGGGTTTCTTAAAAGCTACTGCCCGTCAAAGCTCTCTCCGCACTTCCCGGGTCCGGCGATTCTCTTTGGATCCCTCTCCGCTTTTCCCGCAACTACCAGCGAATGGTAGGGCGCGTGCCCGTCAGGAATTATAAGTGCGTCCATGGAGCATTAGCAACAACAACCTGGGTCTCTACTAGATGCAAAATAGGGGGGTGTAGACTTTGTGTCACTTCGTAATTATTGCGTCACTGTAGCATTTTCGTTTATATGTGTGAAAAATTGTCCAAAAAATTTTCAAATAAGGATCAAAATGTTCGTCACTGTGCAGTTATTTGTTTATTTCATCTACATTCAATACTTCATGCATGTACTGATATTTTGATATGGTGCGCACGCAGCAACAATAGCAGGCAAGAATAGTCCACGCCGTGCCGAACGAATGCAGGCCAGCAGCCATCACGAGGGGGGAGGCCCACCCATGACGTCAAATGCATCGGTTTACCTAAAATAAAAATTAAAAGAGAGAAAAGCCCATAATCAATGAACTAAGTGTTCAAATAAAAATTCGATTGCACTATTATATTTGTCATGACGAGATCTTTAAAATAAGGAAACACTTGACTATATTTAGATAAAGTTATTTTAAATACCGGTTTCAGTGGAGTACGATCTCATTTGTTATTATTTGAAAGATTTCATTCTCTTCCTCACCGACCATGCAACGGCGACCATCCCTCGCCGTAGCATTTGTCAAACAGTTCATATGAACGGGCCCCCATCCATCGCCGTCCTTGCGCCTCAGCATACATCCCTACTCCCTTACCTACTCCGTCGTATTCCAAAAAAGTACTTCATTACGTTGGAAGCCATGCTCCCCCCTTCAAGCATTTTATTTCATTATATAGTACAGAGAGTTTGTGAGTATGCGTTGGATTTAATGAGTCATATGTTCCCTTCTAAACATTCTATTCTAGATTTGAAGATTTTATGAGCTTAATTCGTTATTGCGTCTTTTTTGTCTTTGATATCCCATGCTGGTCGGATGGTTTTGATGTATTAGTCTATTAAAGAATGAATGTTGCTGTAGTTTTTTACTGTCACAAGATATATATCCTGCGGTTACCTATTTTATTGCTTAATATATACTTTAAAAGTTATTTTACATAACAAAATACTTCACAACTTATATTAGTATCATCACAGGGCGAGCAAAGCGCGCGTAGTGTTCTATTCGAGTAGAATTTGATGGCAGCTGATTTTACTTGTTTTATCTTACCTGGGCAAGCTAGCCGATTCTGCAACCTTGGTGAACAACACGGCGTGTAGCCGCATTTTCCTGCGCCGAACTACAGTGTTAGTCTGTCTGGGCTGTGTCGAGTTCTGTCAACTTGGCATATTTTATAAGTGCCAAAATATGTAGTACAACCATCTGATTATTAAACTTCATGTCGAGTACAATGGGCATACAAAATGCCACACCGCTAGATTTTAATATCCTGCATAACACTCGCGCGCTTCGTGCAATCAATATTTTTTTTAGCCACACGCACTCCAATCCGCATAGGCCGGCTCATTTATAAAATTGGACAACACACATCGGCACTCCTAACTGGACGTAAAGGTCCATTATTATAAAGAGCTACAAGAGAGGTGTGCTAAGAAAAAAAATATTAATGCCACATACACCCGCACTATATGGTACTCCCCTTGTTGCCTGGCCCGCAAGGCCACAGTACAAGGAAAGTTTTCTTTACTCCAACCGTGCACAACGTATCCGCTTGTTATGTTAAGAATCAATTGCGTTACACAAATCTTATCGGCTTGCTAGGCCATTTAAAATGCTCTTCTCGTTCTTCCTATAAAAACTATCTAGCCATACACGGTTGAACCACAATCCCCTATTTCGTTCCCCTCCACGTTTACCGAGGAGTTTTTCTGCCAGGACTATATGTGTACATGCGGCCCATGGGCCGACGGCACGGCCCGTGGCACGGCCTTTTGGCAAGGCCCATGGGCGGCACGGCACGCCTGCCGCCGGGCCCGTGCCGGCACGGCCCAAAGGCCCGTGCGGGCCATGGGCCGCCGGCTTGGCCCATGGCACGGCCTTGGCCCGCACGGCCGGCACGCGCGGCACGGCGGCAGCACGCCCCCCCAGGCCCCAACGGCTAATTGCGGCCCAGCCCGCGTACCCCGCGTCCCCCCCGCGTCCGCCCGGCCATATAAAGGCCGCGGCCGCGGCTCGCCCGCCCCGGCCAAACCCTAGCCTCATTGCCCCCCCACCGCGTCGCAGCCCTCGCCTCTCTCCTCTCTGCTCTCTCGCTCTCGACTCGATCTGGATCTCGAATCCGAGCCACCGCCGCCGTTCGCCTTGAGCTCACCGGCCCTGCTCCGGTGACCTCGAGTCCTCGACACCTCGCCGGGCGCCGGCCACTCCTCCTCCTCCTTTACGGCTCATGATCTGGATCTCGATCTCGATCCGAGCCGCCGCCGCCGTTCGCCTTGAGCTCGCCGGCCCTACTCCGGTGACCTCGAGTCCTCGACAGTCGACACCTCGTCGGGCGCCGGCCACTCCTCCTCCTCCTCCTCCTCCTCCTTTCCGGCCTTCCCTCCTCCTCCTCCTCCTCCTCCGGTGTACCATGTGAGTCGTTGTTGAGCTGTCTATTGTTGCGTGTCGGCATCGGGATCGGTCTAACGGTGCTTGTCTCATCGTTCTCTGCTTGGATGCTGGCTCCTTGGCCTCTTCTCCGGCACTGGGCTCCGGTGGCGTAGGTGAGTTGTCTCGAAACCCTAACCCTAGCATCTTCTTCATCTTCTAATCCTCTTCTTGTTCTTGTGTTCTTCTTCTTGTTTGCAGGTTGGTGCCTGACGCTTCGTCCTCCTCCTCTGGAGGCGCGATGGCAACAAAGCGCCCCTGCCTACCGTCGAGGGACGGTGCTGGAGATGCAGTTAGGGGCCGGAACCGGCCTCCCCACCCTCCTGTGGCCGCAACCGATGACGACGGAGAGCACCGCGAGGACTAGGAGGCCGTGGAGGAGATGGAGATCGGGGACGCCTCCATGCCAATCGAGGTCGACCTCGACGCCGGCGGCGACGGGGGCTCCGAGGACACCAATGGTACTGGTACCTTGTCTGGTAAGCACACTTCTGCTTGTTGGGAGGATTTTGTGCCGATCTTTGACGAGAATGAGGTGAGGACGCATGCCATCTGTAAACGTTGTGGTAAGAAATTTTGTGCTAGGAATTCGATTGGCACTGGATCCTTGAATAGGCACATGGCAGCTTGTAGGAAAAAACAGTCTGCTGATCTTAGGGTCCAGTCTAGGCTTGCTATGAATGCTGATGTGTTGCATAACTAGGTTTATGATGCTTCTCGTGCTAGTAATGAACTGTGTCGGTTGATTGCTAGGCTGGATCTTCCATTAGGCATTGGTGAGACACAGGCCTGGGAAGATTACATTAAGAATGCTCATAATCCTAGATTCCAGAAGGTTTCTAGGCAGACCACTACTAGAGACATGCATAAGTTGTTTGCTGATCAGCGTGCTTTGCTTATGCATTCTTTAACTGGTTGTTCATCTGTTTCTTTAACTTCTGATATCTGGTCTGGTAATGCTAAGGAGGATTACATTTCTGTTGTTGCACATTATGTTGGGGCTGATTGGGAGTTGCATAAAAATGTAATTGGTTTTAGGCTGATTGATGCATCACATACTGGTGAAAACATTGCTGAAAAAATTGCTTCTGTGGTTGAGGAGTTTAGTTTGATTGATAAGGTATTTGCTGTGTCTCTTGATAATGCTTCAGCTAATTCTAAGGCTTTTGATATATTCCAACCTGTCTTTTTTGGTTACCTGGGCTCTTATCCTGCTCCTACTCGTGATGATCCTCTCAATGTCCAGTACTTGCTTGTGCATCAGCGCTGTGCATGCCATATTATTAATCTGATTGTTAAGTCTGGGTTAAAGAGATTCAATCCTTATCTTGAAAATTTCAGGACTGCAATAAACTTTTTGAATTCCTCTAATCAAAGAATTGCATTGTTTAAAAATTACTGTGCTGCTAGGGGTGTTAGACCTAGAAAGTTTGGCTTGGATATGGATGTTAGGTGGAATTCCACCTATTTGATGCTTAAACATTTGCTGCCATATAAAGAAGTGTTTTCTGTGTGGTTTGAGTCAAATTATGGTGAGGCATTATTGACTCCCCAGCATTGGCATGCTGCTGAACTGATAATGAATTTCCTTGAACTGTTTTATGAGGCAACTGTTACATTGTCTGGTGTTTACTATCCTACTGCTCCACTTATGATGCATCATATCCTTGACTTTGCTGAGCATTTGCATAATGCTGAAAATGATCAGGGCTTTAGAAGTATTGCAATTCCAATGAAACTTAAGTTCCTTAAGTATTGGGAGAAAATTCCACTGTTGTATTCTTATGCATTCATTCTAGATCCTAGAGCTAAGCTGAAAGGCTTCTCTAATGTGCTTGAATTACTTGCTTCACATACTGGAACCTCTTATACTCTTTACTATGCTGATGTGAAAGCTGAAATGTCTAGATTGTTTGCAAAGTATGAACAGAAGTTTGGTGCAGCTAGGTCTGAAAGGCCTCCTATGCCTGCTGGTCCTGGTAAAAGGAAGCAGGCATGGGGAAAGATCTATGTTGGACCTGGTGCATCCTCTAGCTGTTCCCCTGCATCATTTTCTCCATCTGCATCTGGTTCTGTTGGTAATGAACTATTAGCATACTTGGACAGTGATCCTGTCAAGGATTGGGGGGAGTCCTTTGACATACTATTGTGGTGGCGTGACCATAAGCTATCTTATCCTGTCTTATCGATAATGGCTCGCGATATCATGTCTCTTCCTGTTTCTACTGTGTCTTCCGAGTCTTGTTTCAGCTGTACTGCCAGGATACTTGAAGAGCGGCGACGGCGCTTGTTGCCTGAGCATGTGGAGATGCTCACCTGCATGAAAGACTGGGAGCAAGCAGCAAGAAAAGAACAACATGCACCTGAGGACACAGAACTGGAGGAGTTGTTCAACAACTTGTACCTGGACGAAGGTGGTGAAGGCAATCAAGGAAGCGGCAGCGGCAACAGCAGTACTGGCGCTGGGTGAAGGTGAAGCATGATGAAGATGAAATGGAGAAGGTAAACTATTCAGTCCTTCATCCCTTGATGTAATCATAATCATGTAATCATGTTCATTTTCATATACTAATTCCTAATTTTGCAGGCATTTCTCCATCTTTTGCCCTTTTGGTGCTACAAGACTCAAGTGGTGGCTGTGGGCTGTGGCTGCTGGCTGTGGGTGATGGACTGATGGTCATGGTCTTGGTCTGATTCGGTCTGATGGATGACTTGTAATAGGATAGATGATAGATCATAGTCTTGCCACTTTAAACTTTGCCTTGCCCACTTGATTCTTGATGGCTTGAAGGCTTGAAGCCTTGAACAACTTGTCACAGTCCACTGATGTTGGGCTGTTGGCTATTGTAATAGGATAGATGTATGCTTGAACAACTTTGAGTTTTGAGCTGGCTGTACTCTTTTTTCCTTTCTAGGGTTTCTCACAAGGGTGAGTTTTACCTAGAAAGGTTTTTAATGAGGCAGCATTGCACAACAGCTCATTTTGATAATTAGTTCATCGTGTTCATGAAATTTTGATTCTGTGAAGTGTTTTTTATTTCGCGTGCCACGGGCCGGCACGGCACGGTGATAATGGCCGTGGCCCATGGGCGGCACGGCACGGTTAAATGGCCCATGTGCCGTGTCATGGGCCGAAGGCCTGGCCCATAGCACGCTCCAGCACGGCACGGCCGGCACGCCGCGGCACGCCGGCGTGCCGTGCTGACACGGCACGGGCGTGCTGCGTGTCGTGTCGGCACGGCACGGTGGCCAACTATAGCCAGGACCAGGAAGCTAGCACCCTTTTCTGAGTGCTACGATGCCAGGATAATCGGCCGCCAAAGAACAACACGGTGCCATGCAGACGGTTTGCCACATTCAGATACCATTTTAATGATATCTGAGTACCTTTTTATTCATTATTACTAATGATAAGTGGTGGGTTGGAACTATTTTCATAAAGCAGGTACTTGAAAGCAGCAGGGGCAACACTGGAGAACCGAACCAAGCAAATTCTAGTATGGATATTATCGAAGGAGTCCCAATCAACACACACGGTGGCGAACCCCCTAGACGCTCCATAGGTGTTCAATTTCAGTTCCCGGCGTTCTAGCCACCAACAGTTGGCCGGGATGCTGAGTACCTTGAAGTTGTTATTCTCCTTTCAGTTGTTCGGCCGGGGCAATACAGTTTCTACGATGTCAATGGTGCGCGCGTCGATATTATCATTTGCAGCAACGAAGACGAAGTGAAAAGGCACATGCAACGGGAGCAGTAGTAGAACGCCCTGGCCGTTGAAATGTTCTGCCAATCCCCCTAAAGTCGGAGGCAGTTTCGGGGTCGCTTTCGTGTTATGTAATCGCACATTGTTCTTTCCAAGTCCATCCAACCAAAAATAATAAGCGGCTTCACGCGCCTTCAATGCTGACACGGCATACGCTACACGGCGCGTCGCACTCCGTAGCTTATCTGAGACAGAATTTCTGTTTTCGGGGACAAGCCTGTGTAACAACGTTTTTTCAATATGTTTCCATGTTCTTGGAATCCAAGTCGGTTTTTGTTGCCACACCTTTGTGGCGTTGTGTAAAATAAAAAATGCTCCTTATCATATATGGAATCAGTTTTGTACATGACAGCAGGCGAAAACAAATGTTTATTATATCATAAAGTTTATAATACAGAACACACATTTTAACAAAATTATTAGCATATTTAGTTGAACTAGCAAATTGATGAACAATTAAACAGCGCACCCACAATATTTTGTCTTCCATCAATGCAGCGCAAAAAAAAACGACCACAAACGAAGCAAACTCTCTCCACGAGTCATCCATACACTCCATACACCTTCCAAAAAACAAATAATACAGAACGCTGGCACTATATCACACCCTGGACCATTAATGTCACATATCACACCCTGGACCATTAATATGACATACATGATTCGATTACAGTCTTGCTAACGGTAAGCAGAGTTGGCACAGTCATTCTAACTAAGATGGAAAGCACTACATCTAACTAACAATATACCACACAGGAGAAGAATACGTCGACATCCCAACATCATCAGGGAACCATCTCCTTATGCTCGTCGTCTTCATTGACCAATGTCCACAGTCCGCCAAGGGGTAATGCCTGTTCGGCCCAGTACTGTCAGGCCTCCCGAAATCCCCCTCGTCTAGGAAATATACGCCCTCATCCACGCCAGGGCGCGAGCATGCCTCGTACGACATAGAGCCGCACTTGAATAATATTATCACCCTATCGCCAAGGTCGTAAAGCTCAACCCATTCCGCGCGCCCACCATCGCGCTGCTGCATCCTGAACACTCTGAATCCCAGCGTCAGCCCATGGCCCTCATCTACATTCCTTTCTACCAAAAAAAGCAGGTCTCCGCGGCTAGGCACAAGGTACCTCATTGGCCCCCTTTCCAGCTCTCCTCCACCGAAAGAAACCTCCTCCCTCACCACCACTGGTATATCAGATGGCACTTTGCGGTTAGTTACCGTGAACCTATACATCAGCCCATTACTACAGACACTATAGAAACCACCATTGTAGTACACTAAGTCGGAGAGGTCGCAGAAGATGTCAGCTTGGGCCACTGCGTGCCCATTCTTCCAGAACGCTACAACAGGCGTACCCTTCAGGAAAGGAGGGTCAAGGACAAGGCAGATGCCGCCGAAAACGCAATCACCTCCTGGGGTCGGCACAAAAGAACAACATGATCCTAGGATCTCAACACCAGACGTCCCCGACGTTTCCGTCCAACGAATAGATTCTGGTAGCCCAATTCGGGCCCCCAATTTCAGGTTCAATAGAAGCTGACGACGAAGCGGGCCACCAGACATCAACACCCAACCACCTTGGCAAGAACCAAAGAATCTAGCACCCATGGCCTCCAGTGGTCCGGTCTCGCGGTGGTGATGGTTGCCAGGGATGCAAAAGAATGATAACTCACATCCCCTGCCCCTGATTAAGGGCCTACTTCCCGGCTGAAGAACCCATGGCACCACCGGCATCTCACGAGCGCCTCTGTTGGCCCATCCATGGCAGACCAACGACGTGTTTAATTGATCAACGATACAAGGCAAACGGACGTGAATAAGCCATACGATCTCCTGGGGCAGGGTCGCCCATCCTGATCCGGCTATTTCTTTGCTGAAAATTGGAGGCATATTGCTTTATGAATTGTAGGCTGCGATGTCGCTTGGAGGAACAGTGATTGTGGGTATGATCTGTTTGTTGGTTTTTTGAGCGAACGAGGAGAGATTCGGCGAGCTAGCGAAAAGATCCGTTGGGGCGGAAGAGGGTAGGTGCCCGGTAGCAGGGAGGGTGTTTTTTTCGTGTATAGCACAAGGGCAGGGCACACTTCTTCTTAAGCGATGAGCAGGCCCTTTTCTAGTGCAGACCGTGGCTGATCTTCAATTGCTGTTAAACTGGAACCGCAGCACGCGTCGATCACCAGCAGTGCATGCTGTACACCCGTAGCGTCGTTGCCAAACATGGCAGAAAAGGTGGGCGCGTGGGGTAATGGTTTTTTTATGCATATGCCGAGGAAAACATACATACAGCAAAGCACATAATAAATTCTCTTGCCCTTTTTCAGGTACCCAATTTCTCCACCGATTTGATAAAAAAAACCTTTAGGCAACATGTTTTAGTCAAACATAGAAAATACAAATCATAAATAACATTTAAATCGAGTTTCAAATTGTAAAAATTATATAAATAGAGTTGCTATATTTACCTATATTTTAATGCTCCATACATGTATCATTTGTTATATTTATTGCTTCGATTTGATATTGATATGATGAAGAGTTTGAAAAGTTGGGAGGAATTAAACACATCCATAAGCTTTTAACCTACTGACAGGGAGCAAGATGCAGAAAGATGCATTTAGGCAATTAAAAGATTCGAACAACTAGACAAATGTTTCCCCCTATTTGATAGCTGGCCTAAGAAACAAAAACTAATGCCACACGCCGCCTTTTCCTTCATTCCCAAAGACAACTTGCATGGAATTTTTTTGCTTTTCCATGAGTGCACCACACATTTCCCTGTTATTTTTTTATAGAATCAACCGTGTTAGTCAAATCATAGCTGCCAGCTAGACTAATTAAGATGTCATCCACAACGACAGACATCTGACGGAATGTACGGCTTCTTAATTTTGTGCCCACCTTCCCCAATTACATGCACGCATCCTGAGACACGTGGTTATTTATAAATCATAAGGCCAGTCCCAACCCATCACGTCTATGGGTAGTGTCTATGCTGCCATGTTAGCAAGACATCACCTTAGACACTACATTCTCCAACCCATGATTTCTTAGAATGGATCATTAATAAATTCATCATCTTTTCTCTCTACCAATCATACTTGTTCTTTTTCTATCATGAAGACACCATCTTCTCCCAATGTAAACTTTGGTAGTGTCCTATGCATAGGTTCTCGTGTCGACACTGGGTCTTGCATGAGACCCAGTTTCTTCCTCTTTCCATTCTCTCTCTTATTTAATACAGTGTCACACAAGCAAAATCATATGTGGCAGCCTAATTAATGCTATGGAAACCATCCTACAAGGAGGGTTGGGACTGCCCTAACACACGGGCGCACACACACTACCAGAATCCTTCACATCCGCCCGCCTCCTCCGCCTCGGCCATTTTTGTACCCGGTGCTGATGGGGCTTCAGCACCGGGTCCAACGGCTAGGAGCGGGGGCGGCGCGTGGATGTGTCAGGGCGGACACATTAGCACCGGGTCGTGGCAAGACCCGGTGCTAATGCCCCCCATTAGCACCGGGTGCAGCCAGCAACCGGTGCTAATGTGCCGAGGCCATTTAGCACCGGTTGCTGGCTGCACCCGGTGCTAAAGGGTGCGCATTAGCACCGGGTCTTGCCACGACCCGGTGCTAATGTGTTTGAATATAGGGGCTTCCTCCTCCCCCGCCCGAGCCAGCTGAACACTTAGGCGCTGTGTTCATGCTGCTCGGCCGTGGGAGGGGAGGTGCACTCTTTCATTCTCTAATGTTTTATTTAGCTTGTAATCCTTCTATGATTTAGAAATAGAGGGATTTGTGAATCAAAGTAAAGCTAGCTAGAGAGAGCTTGTGTTCTTGGAGGAGAGAGAGGAGAGAGCTTGAGTTCATGGTGGAGAGAGTGTTCATGTTGTGTTTTAAATGGAGAGAGAAGGCAAGCTAGTTAGTATTTTGTTTTGTATGACTTGTGAATAGTTATAAGGCTTATAGTAATGTAGTTTTACAAATTACTAGAAAATCAATATAAAATGCTAGAAAATCTTATAAATTAATAGAAAATCTTATAAATTACTAGAAAATCTTATAAATTACTAGAAAATCTTATAAATTACTAGAAAATCAATATAAAATGCTAGAAAATCTTATAAATTAATAGAAAATCTTATAAATCTTATAAATCTTATAAGGCTTATAGTAATGTAATATTTAATGAATATAGTAATGTAGTTTTAGAAATTTATTTATATAATGGAATATATATTATAATTTGTATTTATTTATATATTAAATTTTTTTATCTTTAAATTGTATTGTATATTTGTTATTGGTTAATAATGCAGATGAATAGACAATGGATGTACGGGGACCCCCACGCTCAGGCGTTCCGTGATGGCCTTAGGACGTTTCTCGATGCCGCCGAGGCTAACAGGACGCCGTCCGGTTTCATGTTCTGCCCATGCACCCATTGTAAAAATATACAATCGTACAAACAAAGAGGTTGTCTTCAGGTGCATTTGATGAGGCACGGTTTCATGAGGAATTATTCTGTTTGGACGAAGCACGGTGAAAGAGGAATTCTAATGGATGAAGATGAAGAAGACGAGGCCGATGACGACATTCCGTTATTGGCTCAATACTACGGTTCCTTTGCATATGCTGCAATGGGTGATGCCGATGAGGAAGATGTTGCTCGGGAAGGCGATGCTCAGGAAGATGTTGCTCAGGAAAATGAACCTACTGATGGACTCGGGCAAATGTTGCGTGATGCCGAGAAAGACTGCGGCAATGATAAGGAACTGAAAAAGATACAACGCATGTTGCAGGACCACAAGACTGACCTGTACCCAGATTGCAAAGAGGGGCTAAAGAAGTTGGGTAGCACACTTGAACTTCTGCAGTGGAAGGCAGCAAATGGTGTTACTGATAAGGGTTTCGAGGAGCTACTGAAACTCGTAAAGAAGATTCTTCCAGAGGGTAACAATTTGCCATCGACGACGTATCAAGCAAAACGTGTTGTTTGCCCTCTCGGTTTGGAGGTGCAGAAGATACATGCATGTCCTAATGACTGTATCCTCTATCGCGGACAGTACGAACACTTGGATCGTTGTCCGGTTTGCACCTGCGCACGATACAAGATCAGGCGGGACGACCCTGGTGATGTTGGGGGAGAGCGTTCTAAGAAAAAAAATCCCTGCGAAGGTGATGTGGTATTTCCCTCTGATACCCCGTCTGAAGCGTTTGTTCAGGAACAAAGACCATGCCAAACTGATGCGCTGGCACAAAGAAGAACGTAAGCAGGATGGCATGTTGAGACACCCCGCCGATGGATCCCAGTGGAGGAACATCGACAGAGCATTCCCAGAGTTTGATGCTGATGCGAGGAATGTTAGGCTTGGTTTAAGTACCGATGGCATGAACCCTTTTGGTGAAATGAGCAGTAGTCATAGCACTTGGCCCGTGACTGTTTGTATCTACAACCTACCCCCCTGGCTCTGCATGAAGCGGAAGTTCATTATGATGCCAGTGCTCATCAAAGGCCCAAAGCAACCTGGCAACGACATTGATGTGTACCTAAGACCATTGGTTGACGAACTTTTGCAGCTGTGGAAGAATGAAGGTGTTAGCGTGTGGGATGAGGACAAGCAGGAGCAGTTTGATCTTCGAGCACTGCTTTTCATAAGCATCAACGACTGGCCTGCACTAAGTAACCTATCAGGACAATCAAACAAAGGATATAAAGCATGCACTCACTGTTTAGAGGAAACCGAAAGCATGTATTTGAAACATTGTCGTAAAGTTGTGTACATGGGTCACCGTCGATTCCTTCCGGCGAAGCATGAGCTACGAAAGAAATGTGCGCATTTTGGCGGGAATGCTGACCGCCGTACAAAGCCGAGACACCGGAGTGGAGAATAGCTATTTGATATGGTGAAGGACCTACACGTGGTGTTTGGCAAGGGAGACGGAAGCCAGGCTGCTCCGACGGGCGAGGATGGTCGTGCTGCGATGTGGAAGAAGAAGTCTATCTTTTGGGAGCTACCTTATTGGCAACGTTTAGAGGTCCGTAACGCGATTGATGTGATGCATCTGACGAAGAATCTTTGCGTGAACTTGATAAGCTTCCTGGGTACTTATGGGAAGCCAAAAGATACACTGGAAGCACGTCAGGATCTGAAACGATTGAAGCAATGGACTGATCTACAGAGCGCAAGTCCTGGGGGAAGAAGAGGTGCCTGTAAACACAACGATGAGGTGGCCGTTTAAGCTTGGCGAGCCTATGGTCCCTCCTGAAATGGAGAGCAAGCTACAGACGAAGATGCGCCGATTCCATGAGTGGTACTTGGAAGAATCAAGAAGGAATAAACGGCGCATGATCAAAGTAGGCGTGAAGGACCATGATTTCTACAAAGGTGACGAGGATCGGGTGTGGCTGAGGTTTAAGGATATATATGAGCTGTACCACCGCGACGCCATGGACGTGGATTTGATCACCTGTTGGACACTGTAAGTACTTTGTTGTTGCTTATAATTCACAGTTTGAAAACAATAATTCCAATCTATGCTGACGTGGGCTTTATTTATTGCTTAACATATGCAGAATGGAGATTCAAAAATGTCGGAGAGACAATATATATGACGTTGGTTTCGTTGATCCTCGAAGGATAAGTGAAGCAATGATACTGCACAATCCTGAGGAAACATATTTAAACCTATACAAGTATATTAAGAAACAAAATTACTGCGACTCCATACTAATCCCGTACAACATCGAGTGAGTACATACACAGGCTTCTTCTTATACTGTCTGTGTACTAATTCATTTCTGATTATAATGTATACATGTGCACAGATTCCACTGGTTCCTAATAATATTGTGTCCTGACCGGGGTGTCGTGAACGTCTTTGATTCGTTGCACACTCCAAAAGAAAAACTACAGAACATCATGGACATGATGACAACGTGATGTATATTTTCCCCTACTTAATTCACCCCTTACACTCACAATGACTTAACTCAATTTTTTTGTTCGCAGGGCCTGGATTCAATTTCGTCAAGAACACCCGGGAATTCAACATGAAACACTAAAATGGAACATTGGCTTTCCGGTAAGCAAGTAAATTGTACATGTAGGCCTCGGCTAATATATTATATGAATTTTACTTAATTTCTTTTGGTCGACAGTGTGCCAAACAGGGGCCGGGAAATAATTTATGTGCATACTATGTTTGCGATTTCATGTGGAATTGGGGACATAAAAAGCTTACACAACAGGATATTATGGTACGTAATAATAAACACATTTCCATTATTATTAAGTGCACAATTATTGTCTCCAACTCGGCGGATTAAATATCTTTCAATTATTTGTAAATTACAGATGTTCAACCTAAAGGAAGAGTCCCTAGAGCTAGAAAGAATTGACGCAATTGCAGAACAGCTCGTCGGATGGATCTGGGACGAGGTCGTCAATCCCCGAGGAGAATTCTACTCGCCAGTACTGGAGGACGTGCCGGACAGTCCAACAAGCTAGTCGTCAATCTTAATTAAGTAGAAAATACAGTTTAAATATATATAACTCGAGTTGACATGCATGAATATCTACTTTTGTAATATATATGTCTTCTATTTTGATGAAATGTCAGCTAATATGAATATAGAGTCGGCCGAATACGCATTAGAATACACGTATTAGAATATATACGTATATAGACGTGCACGCATGGCTACTGAAAAAAGCAAAAAAAAAATCCGGAGCCTTTAGCACCGGTTGCAGACAGCAACCGGTGCTAAAGGCAGGCCTTTTAGCACCGGGTGCATCCACGACCCGGTGCTAAAGGCCCTGCCTTAGCAGGGCCTTTAGCACCGGGTCGTGGCTGCACCCGGTGCTAAAGGGACCCTTTAGCACCGGTTATTCAACCCGGTGCTAAAGGGGTACCCCTTTAGCCTCGGATTAGTTGCACCGGGTGGGAAACCCGATGCTAAAGGGCTTTCCCACCCGGTGCAGTCGATCATTCTGGTAGTGACAACTATCGCCACAGGACCCACACGCACCCGGGTGGTGCAATTGGTGTCTATAAAAGCCCGATACGACCTCCCGTTACACATCGCAAGCCACCATGAATTCGCCAACGGAATTACGCCCCATATTTTTAGCGGTATCTTTGGTGATTTCGACGCCCTACCTACCGACCAATATGGTGGGATCTCTCATGTCGAGGTTGTGAACGACCAACAAACCAACCACAATAGCAATACTACGGCAAAGTTACTCCCCCCTCACCGCCTTTGACAATTTTGTGTCTTGCGGCAGATATTTATTAAAAATTTCACCATAATAAGAATTAAATTCCCCCACCCCGTGCCCGATATGATAGCACCAGCCTACTCCGCGCACATGCAGGTTCGTACGGATAGTTCTCTGATGCCAATAACAATTAAACAAGTCCTCGATGCTTTCGGCTCTAGCGGCGGCCCCGACATAATGATCAACAACGCAGCTTTAACTACCGTAAGCACAGCACTACTCCCCCCCCCCCCCCCCCCCCCCCCCCCCCCCCCCCCCGCTTTTTGACACCACTGACTGATGCCATGCATGCAACAAACTTTTTCAGATTAAGATCGTAGGTCGGGCATATGGAATTACTGACGACCAGATGAAAGCCACCTTCAACATACACGATGGCACTGGTCGCATCGACGCATACATATGGTAAGTTGATAGACTTTTTTCTGAAATACATCGAGGAATGTAACAATTAAATTAATACCTAATGTTATGGCGCAACATGCTTCAACTTACCCCTAGTTTTTCCGCGCTCAAAATACATTTCCGCAGGCTCAGCCACTGCGACGCAATATCGCAGGAGTTCCGTCGTGTTGGGTCAGGCTATCATCCGAACGCCCTTTTCAAATTTTAAAGACAATGCACTCCTGCCTCCAATAACAACTTTCTATTGATTATATAAAACAGCGGTGGTGATTACGTGGTTGTACACGGCCGCATCATGACCGTTGGAAATACCGCTGTAGTCCAGGCTAACTCTTGCAGGAAGGTTTATAATTTCAACACTATAACCCACCACATGCTATGCGTAATTGTTGCACATGCTGGACTCGTACCAACAAGGGCAAGTGAACACATGACACTATGTTCTAAAGTTTTAACCATGATGTCGATATATCCGTTTCCAGTGAAGTAACATTATGTTCCGCAGGCCGCCGCATACCGGCAACCACGACAACACTGCTTTGACGGGGATGAGGAACCTATCGAACCACCCCTTCCCCCGCCGACGATCTGACAACTGTAACCCACCAAGATACTCTTACACTCATGACCTGCAGAAATCACCTCGATGCCCTAGCATCTACGGGAGAAATATATACAACACCATCGACCACGACCACTATAAGTTGTCCTAAGCGCGAACGAAGCATTAATTGTCAGTAAAAGACCAGTTGTTTTCCCAATTATCAAGCGATACTATATACCATGGAGCCTTGGTACCCCCACACATTTTTGTTGCTTCGCGACTTAACTCCACACATCAATTACTGATGTTCAATTGTACCGTTCACAGCGTCAAAGCAAGGGCAATCCACTGTTCGCCTTTTTATTTTGTGATTTTCCCCCGAATGTTATCGTCAAATCGGAGATTTGTGCGCGACACACTGCACTTGTTGTTTTCAGGATGATAAAAACCATCAAAATGTGGTTGTGCACAATACCCCGACTATATTAAACTACTATTTTAAAATTTGTTGGGAGAGATAACCATATGTAAAAGGGCCAAAATTTGTTGCGTAGTGTAACTCACTCAAAACAACCATCCTGATCTTACCCATCAGCAACCCATGATATGTCCAGTGCCCTTGTTTGGAATCCCATGCTGCGTAGCAACATCCAGGGTTTGATGCTGGTCGGAGGAGCCACGTCGAAGTGGCAATTCTTAGGATGGAAAGGCAAAGGCATTTCGATCTTCTTATCGTAGGCCTTATTTAGATCCCAAATTCCACCCTTAAATTTCACTATGCAAGAAGAAGATTCTCATCACATCAAAATATCATACCATGCATGAAGTATTAAATGTAGATGAAATCAAAAATTAATTGCATAGTTTCGTTGTATTTTGCGAGACGAATATTTTGAGCCTAATTAATCAATGTTTGGACAATTTTACACAAATACAAACGAAATGCTACAGTAACACAATACTTACGAAGTGACATCATACCCACAATCTTAACATCCCAAATTTGGGATCTAAACAAGGCCTTATTTTTTGGCCCCATGACGTAATATATTTGTATAATCGGAGTTATTAAAAGACGCTGGCGTTTGCAGCTCTCCCCGCGCTTCCCGCATCCTTTGGAGCTCTCTCCGCGTTCCCTGCAGCTGCGAGCCAATGGGAACGCGGCGCCGCCTAGACAAATCCGAGCCACGCCAAGGCACCGAGCGCCCCGCCCTCCGCCCCCACTGCCAAGCGGGACCGCCACAGCCTTGGCCCCCCGCTCAGCGGCCTGCAGCGGATGAAGCCCACCCGCATTCTGACGTGGAGCAATAGCAACAATAGGAGGGGGAGCACGAAGTGACGCAGGCCAGCAGTAAATCAGGAGGGGGAGGGGATGCATGACGTCAGGTGCATCGTTTGCGTGAAATGAAAATTCAAAGAGAGAAAATCCCATAATTTCTAAATAAAGTGTCCAAATAAAAATTTAATTGCACCATTATATTTGTCACGACGGGATCTTTAAAATAAGACCACGCTCGACTATATTTAGATAAAATTTTTAATGTCCTTTTTTAGTGTAGTATGGTTTCATTTGTTATTATGTGAAACATTTTATTTTCTTCTTCACCGGCCATGCAGCTGCGTCCATCCCTCGTCGGAACATGTGTGGAACAGTGAATGAGCGGGCTTGCTGTCCAATCACGGCAGACCACTCAGCCGTCATCGCGCCTCAGCATACATCGCTACGCCCTTATCTACTCCGTCATGTTCCAAAAAAAAAGTACTCCGTCATGTTCAAAGCTACGCTCCTCCCCTCGAGCATTTTATTTCTCTACAGAGTATAGAGAGTGTGACTATTTGTGAGGAATTGAATGAGACATAGGTTCGCTTTTTAAATATTATATTCTGGACTTAAAGATTTTACGTGGTTAACTGGTTATTGCGTCTTTATTTGTCTTTAATATTCTATGTTGGTTGGGTGGTTTTGATGTATTATTCCATTAAAGAAGGAATGTTTTTGTATTTTCTATACTGTGTCACAAGACATAGATCTTGTGGTGACCTATTTTGCTGCTTAATAGATACTTTAAAAGTTAATTGTCATAATAAAATACTTCACAACTTATGTTAGTAGTGTTATGGCGCGCAAAGCGCGCGTACTGTTCTAGTGGTAATGAATGGACCGTTGTAATAGAGGCCAGGTGCCTAATACAAAATCATGAATTAATAGTGTGTTCAGGATTTTTATCAAAGATTGACGTGTGCTCATACAAAACTCATTTGATTTTCTCCCACGCACTCAGCGTGTTTGGCTGCAAACCAATATCAGTGTTCTGCATCATCGGGTCTGCACACAGGAGCATGACAAAATAGGGAAAAAACATTTAACGATACATCTTCCGTAATCGGGCTTCCTCTCCAGCAGCTGCACGATATTTTCCCTATATATATCTTCATTAAGAACGTTTTCCACTCTTTCTCTGTTCGTTTTTTTACTCCTTGAGGATGGGGGTCTTATGCTTATTTTGGTTGGAACCAACTGTTAGGACCAGCTATTTGATGTCGCCCCCAATGACATTAGGCTATCCAGTGCAACTCTATTTCCATCATTAAATGGGAAATATACTACCTGATTATCAAGATTTCTCAGTAAAGTTTTAGTTTCTCCAAAAACAACATTTTTTATAATTCATACCTCGTATCTACTACCAGCAGCGCCACACACGTGTCATTCTCTTTTCTTCTCCCACCTCTCTTCCATTTCCCCTCTCTCCGATCTACACGCCGCCTAATCCTCCTCTTTTCCTGCTTCCTTCCTCCACCTCGATCTCTAGCTCTCTGGCGAGTCCGTATTCCTCCCCGGTGACACCGGATCCGCGGCAGAGGGACGCAGCCACGCCGGCCTCTGGATGGGCGCCTCTACCGGGCCTACTCCACACAGTTCCTCCTTGCATCCAGAGCAGCGCCAGGCCCTCCCTCCTCGCAGCCGGAGCGAGAGCCGTTCCGACCCGACCCTCCGCCGCCGACCCTGTATCCGCCTCAGCGCTTGGCACGCTCCACCTCCTCTCGCCTCGCTCCCCGTCCCCCATCGTCGCCGCCCACATCACCTCCTCGTCTCCCTCCCCCCTCCCCACCCCCATCAGAGGAGCGGGTCAAGGAGGTCCTCCCTATCGTTGTGATGGGGGGGGGGTAGCAAGAACACGTGGCCGCATCATATATTGAGTTTGATGTTCTACGAACGCCGTAGGCACACCATAACCTCATTCATGTGCGAACGCACGTATCTTTAGTTTTATACGGATGTATAAATGAATGTTCCCTCATTGGATAAGCAGATCAGCTTCACATTAAGAACGCAAGATACATAGTGGTTGAAGCAAAACCTGCAATATCCGGCCACAAGCAAACTAACTATTGTTGAAGAACATAGGATCATTCGTTAAAAAGCACAAAGGGGCCAGCGCACATGCTAGCCACATACAGCTTGATGCACACATTTTCAGTTGAATACCCAAACGTGAGGTGAGTACATAGACACCCTTGCCACAGACGACCGCCTCCTCGTTCCCGAGCCACCATGGCGCTAGTTGCCAATGTCGTTGCCACTGTAGGAACCCGTCAAGTTGCCACCGATCAACTTATCAGTGGAATGGAAGTCCATGTCATCCAGAAAGTATATGCCTTCTTCTTTACCCGGGAATTCATTAACCTCATATGCCCTAGAGGACCCACGCACAACGAATATCATCAGGCCGTTGAGGCTGACCATTTCGTCCCACGTGTAAATATCCCCCGTCGTCGGCGATGATCTCCTTGCGGAAAACTCTAAAAGACGTTGTAACTACGTAGGGGTGTGGGCTTAGACGAACAACCATAAGCAAATCCCCACGTGCCTCCACAAGATATCTTGCATTTACGTATCCATCATTATGTTCAAGGACAGGGGCAAACTGCAAGTATTGCTCCTCGACACGAATGAACTCCGGGGGGGTGTCTTCGTGGAATAGAGGGTTGTAGACGACCATGTTTCCGTTACGATTGATGAAGTAGAAAGATTGGTCAAAATAAAGCACATCGTCAGCGTCGCTCTGGTGCGCACATGACGTTATTGTGTGACCCATACGCCAAAAGGCAATCACCCTCCGCCCACTGTAGTAGTGGTTCCCTACAGGCACAACTAGAGCCGCCACAACACAGCTAGATCCGTGGTCCGGGCTCGTTGATAATGCAGCAGCGCGGATAACCATTGGCACAGGATATGGATTGCCATCCCAAGTAAGGTACTAGGTATCTGCAGTATCTGCCCAGAAGTGAGGTTTGCCATAGCGTGGCCACAAGTGTGGCCATATGCGAATAATATCCACGTACGGCGGTACGAACCGAACATACGCGCACCGCTAACAATATCTGGCACGCGTATGCGATGGATCGCGTTGCAGAGTAGATAAAACACCAAAGCGTGAGCCGTACCAGACATAACAGGAGTGGGCTTTGATGACTCGGGCAAAAAAGCCCAAGGCAGTTGTGGTGGCACAATCTGCCGCCTCACTCCGGCCCTCCAGGTTTTGTGCGTCACAGCTAGATGCTCCCTATCAGCAGCACAAGGAAGCCTACCAACAATGTCAAATACAACATCGTCAGGAAGTTCATTGCTGGCACTTTGACCATGCATCTCGCAATACAGGAATGACTAGTGGTTAAGTGGGCGGTACCAACAAATGTTGGATTTATTCCACTGCTCAGAGGTGGGTATGAGGTTTTTGTTCTTTTTATACCAACACCCCCCTCCCTCTCTGACTGACTCGGCCTGTTGCCGTTAAATATTTTACTTTGCCTACGTCACCATAGCTACACCCGGAACATCAATATTTTTTTCAAACCTACGATGTGCATTTTATTATATTATATGGCATGTGCATCAACTGTATTGTTTAACAAATCAACTATGGATAGGTCGCTGGGCACGTACCCCATTTGTTTAATATATCGATACGAGGATTTAGGCCCATTCTTATCATGTACTGTTGTTTTCTCACTGGGGCCTATTCGCCGATCCCTCGATTTCCAATGAAAAATGCAACATCCGGATGAAACATTTGCAACATTCAGATTTAATTTTGTAACATTCACATAAAACAGTTGTAACTTTTTTCGAAAACATCTGAAATACGTGAAATATAGACCTGCAACCAGCAGTAAACCCTAGCAACAAATGCACGGATAAAGACGACGACGAGGAGGAGCTCTATCGTCACAGCCATGGCGGCGTCAACTGAGCCACAAGGGCCATCGCATGGATGCGGCAGCGCACGGACGATAGCTGGCGGGGCGACACGCGGTCGGCAACGGGCGGGATGGCGGCGTCCACGGCGCAGGGCGGCGGCACGCGCGGAGCGGCGCCCATACGGCACCAGACGTCGCAGCGCTTGGACGGCGATGCGCTGTGTGCACTACCAGAATCCTTCACATCCGCCCGCCTCCTCCGCCTCGGCCATTTTTGGACCCGGTGCTGATGGGGCTTCAGCACCGGGTCCAACGGCTAGGAGCGGGGGCGGCGCGGAGGTGTGTCCGGGCGGACACATTAGCACCGGGTCGTGGCACGACCCGGTGCTAATGTTCACCCTTTAGCACCGGGTGCAGCCACGACCCGGTGCTAAAGGCCTCGGGCACATTAGCACCGGGTCGTGGCTGCACCCGGTGCTAAAGGGTGAACATTAGCACCGGGTCTTGCCACGACCCGGTGCTAATGTGTTTGAATATAGGGGCTTCCCCTCCCCCGCCCGAGCCAGCTGAACACTTAGGCGCTGTGTTCATGCTGCTCGGCCGTGGGAGGGGAGGTGCTGCCCAAATTTTTTTCAAAATTTGTGAAGAATCTACTCATCTAAGGAGCACTACAAGGTACACTCTTTCATTCTCTAATGTTTTATTTAGCTTGTAATCCTTCTATGATTTAGAAATAGAGGGATTTGTGAATCAAAGTAAAGCTAGCTAGAGAGAGATTGTGTTCTTGGAGGAGAGAGAGGAGAGAGCTTGAGTTCATGGTGGAGAGAGTGTTCATGCATGTTGTGTTTTAAATGGAGAGAGAAGGCAAGCTAGTTAGTATTTTGTTTTGTATGACTTGTGAATAGTTGTAAGGCTTATAGTAATGTGGTTTTAGAAATTACTAGAAAATCAATATAAAATGCTAGAAAATCTTATAAATTACTAGAAAATCTTATAAATTACTAGAAAATCTTATAAATTACTAGAAAATCAATATAAAATGCTAGAAAATCTTATAAATTAATAGAAAATCTTATAAATTACTAGAAAATCAATATAAAATGCTATAAAATCTTATAAATTAATAGAAAATCTTATAAATTAATAGAAAATCTTATAAATTACTAGAAAATCAATATAAAATGCTATAAAATCTTATAAATTAATAGAAAATCTTATAAATCTTATAAGGCTTATAGTAATGTTATATTTAATGAATATAGTAATGTAGTTTTAGAAATTTATTTATATAATGGAATATATATTATAATTTGTATTTATTTATATATTAATTTTTTTTATCTTTAAATTGTATTGTATATTTGTTATTGGTTAATAATGCAGATGAATAGACAATGGATGTACGGGGACCCCCACGCCTAAGTGTTCAGCTGGCCTTTAGCACCGGGTCGTGGCTGCACCCGGTGCTAAAGGCAACGACCGCGGCTGGCCACGTCACCGGGCGCACACGAGCCACGTCACTGGCCCGGTCGTGGCCTTTAGCACCGGGTCGTGGCTGCACCCGGTGCTAAAGGCCACGACCGGGCCGCGGGGGCCGTGCGGCGGCCGGCCACGTCACCGGGCCACGTCACTGGATGAACAAGAACAATTTTTCTTTTTAATCTCTGTATAAAAGTTGTAACTAGTCGTTCTCCCTCGTACAAACTTCAAAAAAGATCATTTTTCTTCCTAAAAATTCCTAAAATCATACTCTATCAGGTTATGAAACATATTAATGTTATTATTTTGAAAAATCTTCTCGTGTTTGAACAATCCAAATTTTGAATTAAAAATGACACCTACAACCAAGGTTTTTTTCACACTAGGTGATGTCAAATGAAAAAGTGATGAATACCAAAGTTTCATATTTCATCATTATCTACAATCTTTATTTAGGTCATTTTGTCATTTTCAAAATGGGTAATAACATGTAGTAGAAATTTGACAAGTCTCTAACAAAGTTTTGGAAACTATGCGAGTGAATCTAGGATTAATGAACAATGTACACTACCACTTTCTCAAATGCAAAAATGACTTAAATAAAGATTGTAGATCTTGATGAGATATGAAATTTTGGTATTCATGACTTTTTCATCTGAGACCGTTTAATGTTCCAAAATCTTTCATTTAGTTATCAATTTTTGTAATTTATAAGATTTTCTAGTAATTTATAAGATTTTCTAGCATTTTATATTGATTTTCTAGCATTTTATATTGATTTTCTAGTAATTTATAAGATTTTCTAGTAATTTATAAGATTTTCTAGCATTTTATATTGATTTTCTAGCATTTTATACTGATTTTCTATTAATTTATAAGATTTTCTAGTAATTTATAAGATTTTCTAGCATTTTATATTGATTTTCTAGTAATGTATAAGATTTTCTTTTTTAATATATATTTTTAATAGGTATTAATAACTGAATTAAAACAAGTATTAATAACTATACATTAAAAACTATATTTATAAGATTCCCAAATAGTAGCCCCCGGTGCTAAAGGCCCGTTTGGAAACTGGGCGCCAAACGAAAAGTTGGGGCCTTTAGCACCGGGTTGATCTAAAATCCGGTGCTAAAGGCCCCCAATTTTCGTTTGGCGCCAGTTACGGGGCCTTTAGCACCGGGTGTAGAAGACCCGGTGCGAAAGGGGGGCCTTTAGCACCGGGTCGTGGCTGCACCCGGTGCGAAAGGCCTCAGTCTGGCGCACAGTTACGGCCTTTCGCACCGGGTGTAGAAGACCCGGTGCTAAAGGGCCTTTCGCACCGGGTGGTGGGAAGACCCGGTGCGAAAGGGGGGGCCTTTAGCACCGGGTCTTCCCACCACCCGGTGCGAAAGGGCCTTTAGCACCGGGTCGTGGCTGCACCCGGTGCTAAATGCCCCGGTCCTATATAGGCCGGGGACTTCTCTCCCCTCCCTCACTTCGCCCTCAATCCTCACAGAAACCGCCGCCTCGTCTCCTCAGCCGCTGCCGCCCGTCGTCCCCGCCGCCGTCGTCGTCCCCGCCGCCGTCGTCGTCCTCGCGCCCACGCCGCCGCCGCCCGTGGTCCTCGCGCCCACGCCGCCGCCGCCCGTCGTCCCCGCCGCCGTCGTCGTCCCCGCGCCCGTCGTCCCCGCGCTCCGACACCCACGCCGCCGCCGCCCGTCGTCCCCGCCGCCGTCGTCGTCCCCGCGCCCGTCGTCCCCGCGCCGGTGCCCCTCGTCCCGCGCCGCTCAAAATGTTCGTCTCGTAGAGTACAACCAATCCATGCAATTAGTTTTTGATTTTATCTACATTTAGTAGTCCATACATGCTATGATATTTTGATGTGATGACAATCTTCTTTTTGCATTGTAAACTTTGAGGGTGAAATTTGTGATCTAAACAGTGCTAAATGGAAGTGAAATTCCAGGTTTCAGGGCTTGCAACTGATGAACTTTGGGATAATTTAAGTGAGTGCATGGGTTGGAAATGGTTGTTTTGCAATGAACAGGGAAACAGTGGCTGTAGGATTGGGATTGCTTTGGGTTTTATACCTAATACTAGTATGAAATTTATATTGGAAAATGCTTCATTTAAATGTATTGGAGATATTTACATTGAAATGTATATTGGAAATGTTATATGTTTGAAATGTATATTGGAAAATGCTTCATTTAAATGTATTGGAGATATTTACATTGAAATGTATATTGGAAATGTTATATGTTTGAAATGTGTATTGGAGATATTTACATTGAAATGTATATTGGAAATGTTATATGTTTGAAATGTATATTGGAAAATGCTTCATTTAAATGTATTGGAGATATTTACATTGAAATGTATATTATTAAGTGCACAATTATTGTCTCCAACTCGACGGATTAAATGTCTTTCAAATATTTTTAAATTATAGATGTTCAACCTGAAGGAAGAGTCCCTAGAGATAGAAAGAATTGACGCAATTGCAGAACAGCTCGTCGGATGGATCTGGGATGAGGTCGTCAATCCCCGAGGAGAATTCCACTCGCCAATACTGGAGGACGTGCCGGACAGTCCAACGAGAGCTAGCTAGTCGTCAATCTTAAT
Source organism: Echinochloa phyllopogon (assembly GCA_033239725.1). Taxonomy (NCBI): domain Eukaryota; kingdom Viridiplantae; phylum Streptophyta; class Magnoliopsida; order Poales; family Poaceae; genus Echinochloa; species Echinochloa phyllopogon. Next base: position 27,425,433 of record BTCW01000014.1, on the reverse strand, counting down.
TATGTAGAAAATACAGTTTAAATATATATAACTCGAGTTGACATGCATGAATATCTACTTTTGTAATATATATGTCTTCTATTTTGATGAAATGTCAGCTAGTATGAATATAGAGTCGGCCGAATACGCATTAGAATACACGTATTAGAATATATACGTATATAGACGTGCACGCATGGCTACTGAAAAAAGCAAAAAAAAAAAGAAATCCGGGGCCTTTAGCACCGGTTTCAGGCAGCAACCGGTGCTAAAGGCAGGCCCTTTAGCACCGGGTGCAGCCACGACCCGGTGCTAAAGGCCCTGCTACCGGCGCTGCGGGGCAGGCCCTTTAGCACCGGGTCGTGGCTGCACCCGGTGCTAAAGGGCCCCTTTAGCACCGGTTATTCAACCCGGTGCTAAAGGGGTACCCCTTTAGCCTCGGATTAGTTGCACCGGGTGGGAAACCCGGTGCTAAAGGGCTTTCCCACCCGGTGCAGATGTCGATCATTCTGGTAGTGGTGGCGGCGTCCGCATCGACGCGTGGAGTAGAGGAGGAGCGGTGCGGAGGCCGCGGAGGAGCACGCGGCTACGGACACGGAGGAGCTGTGCGGCTGCATCGGTGGTGGAAGAACGTGCAGGGAAGCGGTGGCTACAGTGAGGTATGCAAAGCGAGGAAACAAACGTGTGGAGGTTGCGAGATAAAATTACTTGGTCTGGATAGCGCCAACTAACCTCTCCGGATAAGAGGCACGCGTCCGGACGCTCGAACCATAGCATTACCCCAATCCGCTGGCCAAAATCTCGCGGGCCTACCAATTTTGATTCTGTCCGGACATTTTAACTACTACGAGGTGATAAACAATCACCCAGGTCAATTGCTGTTTGCACAGAGCAGCCTATCAGTGTTTCATTTCCATTCATATATCCAGATGGTTAGGTGCACACTTTGTACCGGCAACTATATGGTATGTATCCTCTTCTATATGTGGTTATTATTACCCCCAGCTAAACAATTTGCTGATATGAAGCTCAACTTCGTTTACATGAGACATGGCCAAACACTCGTTCTCGCGCATCAGGTTTTCCAACCATCCCACGTCTGACAATTCACTGGTTTTATACGACACGAAACAAAAACAGGCGCATAATAATACTGGACAACAAAAACATCACAGTTTGCGCTCCATTCACCATAACTTTCATGTAAAATACCATCCATTTCAATTTCTACCACGACGTCCTATTCCCGGGAACTCGTCTTCACGCCGGAAGTCAAAATAGCTCGGGTAATTAGAATAGAACTGAAATCCCGCGGAAAGGGACCAGTGTAAGCCCAGCGAAAATGGCCACCAGTTTTACATTCAGACAGACATTAGTTAATACCATTTCAACCACAAATACCAGCTTATACCTTTTTTATGACAATAGCCCAACATGGGGTCGAAACACTCCACAATCCATCCATTATCAAACGGCGCGGCAAGCTGATTTGATGATTCCCCAGAAAAAGCGAGTACGCCTCATCTACAAAGATTAGACGCATCAACAATGCTAGACACAAGCCACAAAACGAGATCCGCCCAATGTTGCTACACTAGTGATGATCGGCGAGCCGGATGCAAGTTTGCTAGATTACTAGGTAACACAGAAGCATTTGTCTCCTCGAAGATCATTGCGGCCACCAGCTCCCAGCGTGTCCTCACACCAGTCGTATCCTGCGAACAAATAAATGAATACTAGTTCGTAATAAAACACTGGCCAAATTAATGACTCCTCCGCCAGAGGCATTCGATGAATTTTGTGCTTACATCAGACACATCATGGCATACCGCCGTCCCATTGAACCATCTGCTGCAATTCATTGCGAATACAACGCTGTTCGCCCTAGCAGACACCAAACGTTGCAGGTAATTAGCAGGTACTCGGTTTTATTGCACAATCGAAAAATGGTTATATATTTCTTACCTTGTACATGCCGCTGGAGCGGCGGTAACGATGCTAACAGGCCAAGCACGTTTTATGCGTTGATCTGCCCGACCAGCAGTGTTCATGCAATAAATGCACGCGCTGGCAAGCTTAGCACTGGTAGACCAGTGCTTCGCCGCCAAAGCATTACAACTAAGGTTATCAACATTGTTATCATATATCGTCAGTGTTTTAGCTTCAAAGTTGAATGCGTAGCATGACCACTGCTCGTCAATGTATACCGGGCAGACCACCTGCGATTAACAATAAGGGGTAAAAGCCGGGAACATATCAAATCTCTACCTTTGGAACACTCGGTTCCCAGTTCCATACACATACCACACCGCAGCGCCGAAGTTCGTCTCCCGGAAGCCCTCGCATGCAGAAAAACCTAAGTGTTATCTCTTTGTTTGGTTCTTCTTCCAGGGCGACAAACCGCAAAACTTCGGTGTGACAACCATGGAACAAATTTCAAATCAAGCATTAGGGTAATTGACGTCGGCTAACTTACAGCCCACCCAGGGTGAACATAGTGCTTGAGACCCTTTCCAGCCATCCCTCGTGTCGATCTTATATGTTCTTCCGAAAAAAGGTGCACCAGACAGGAGCAAACTGCGAACTCATGCGTTGTCCTGTGCAAGAGGAAGTCGTGCAGCGCGCGGCCTGTGATCTCTATCGGGATGTATCCCTCAAAACAAACCATCACCCTGGAACAACCTGCACGGTTACTGCCACCCAAAATTGTCACACCCGGATTTTTATAAAAACCCCAATGTGGCTATTTGTGTGCACAGAAAGTCAAAGTGCACATATAGCGAACAAATATGATAAACAGAGAACATGTGCTTGAATAAATTCTTCATTAAACAAAGTTTTACATCAGAGTGCTTCATAAATGAACTAACCAATAACAGCAGAAGACTAATAAACTCTCAAACTAATGGAGCCGCAATCCACAGGGACTCTGACTAGGAGACCACAGCTTAATAGTACGGTAAATCTTCTGGAAACTCAGCAGCAGACTCATGCCCAGCCAAATCTGTTTACCCATCCGGGATTTTGTTGAATAAATGGCAAGTGTAAGTAAACAATTACTTAGCAAGTATAGCACGGTATGAAGGCTCAAAATAAGGCTAGACATGGCTTAACTGCATTAGCATTTTTAGTTGGCTCATTTTAACATTAACCAAATTACTACAAGTGGATAAAACCCAGTTGCAACCCAATTAATAAAGTATAAGCGACATTAAACTTAAATAAACATAATCTTCTAATAAAAAAGGATCCAGGTCGCTCGTGACCCTGAGCAAGGCTATCATGATAGATTTTACACTCTATAGAGGTTTCACCCTTTACCCACCAGTCGCGTAAAAGCTCAAACAATCTTTAAACCCAACCACGCGGAGGTGGATCAGACCTCACAAATCACACTTCCGAGGTGTGACTGCATAGGGACGCTACGAGTCTTTTCACAAGACACCCTAACAAGACAGTGGCGGATTGACGTACGCCTACGGAGTCACACCATATGGGGGTCAATGGCGTCCAGAGCGCGGGCATCACACCCAACAATGCGCAACGTGTGGAGTTTCCCATCGCAGGGACTCCCAGCACGGGACTGTGCCTCATGGGGGCATAGCCGACGGATTACCCGTCCTCGGTGGATCAAGACATACTCTCACCCATGTTTCACATAACGTCGTTAGCCACTCCGGTAACCACTGACAAGCTAGAGACGTACATGCTACTTCACCAAGACCAGAGCCATAATAGTTCTAGCGGTGGTGAAAAGCTCCTGTGTTGCCGCTTTAAGAACCGGACCTTATGGAGGGACACTAGAGCAAAACACGAAGCACATGCCCTAGTTCCCTCAACCAAGTTGCTAAAACGCAAGTTTTATCATTAACGTTAAAGTGAATCATTAAGTCAAGATTAATAATTAAATAATAATGATAGTAGCTACGCATAGCAAAGATCTACCATATGCATAAACCGAAGGTAATCAAAGGACAGGATAATCAAACCAGGTACAACCTTAATGATACATCAAATTAGACACATGTATTTATGAATTAATTTAATACAAGTGGTTAGGTAGCAAGGATTGTCCGTGCTATAACTTGCCTTCCTCAAAAGGCGGTTGCTGCTGCTGTGAGTCCTGTCCCGGAAAGTCCTCCTCGTACTCGAAGTCCAACGCGAAAGGCTCACCGACTGGACACGAATCACCACACAAACATCCACGCAAGCCAATACATGCAAACAAATAATAATATATTAGAAGAGTACACCAATGTCACACCCCAAAATTTTTTGGATTTTGGGATGTGAATTGATAGCGTAATTAATACAATGATTTTCTCAATTTTTTAAATTTTTTTGACCTTTAAATAATGAACAGGGAAATGAGTATAGGAAAATTTTGTTTTCTGAGTTAAGTTAAAACAACATAGGTTTAATATTGAGTGCTTTGCATTCATGTTGGTTACATTTAGTGGTTTTATGTGTGTAAAGTTTTCAAAAACGCGTTTAGAAGCCTAATGGAAATTTTCCAGAGTTTTCTGGCGTTTATTCCTATTTTCCTTAGAGCAAATTCCAATTTTTAGAGTGGGATAAAATCCTTTTCGCGAGGTTCAAATATATTATTTGGGTTCCTCATGTCCAACTCTATCTCTGAAATTTTTCCTAGGATTTTTAGAATTTTTAGAATATTTTTCCTGGTTTTAATATCAATTCTGGACTTATCTGGAATTATTTTATAACCAGAAAAATAATTATTCCGAAAATTAAAATCACCCTAAATCTTAGTAAACCAACATTGGCCCAAATTCAACCCAATTTTAGCCTAAGCCCATTCCACCACTTTATTGGGCCAAATTTCAAAGCCTATTAGTATTGTGGGATATCTCTAAAGCCCATTAGCATTAAAAGGGGTAATCTATCGATTAGTCCCATATTGCTAATGGACAAGGGGATGAGGAGTTTTTCTCCCTATATATACGAACCACCTCTCCTCTGGAAAAGACACACCATAGACTCCTTTACAGGGAGGCCCCTTTGTTTGGGATTCCTTAAGGTAGACTTCTTCCACCATATCTTCCACTACCGCCCATTCTTCATCTTGTCGCCGCGCCGAGCCTTCCGTCATTTTTGGCCTCAACATTTTCAGTAAGACCCTAAGCGAATCTTTTAATTTTCTACCATATTCGTTTAGTCTATAATCTTTCGTAGAAAAGCCCCTGCTAGTTTTAATCGTCGGAAATCTTGTTTAGTCCATAGTTTTCACATTTTAGATTCGTTTTAATCCGTTTTCGTTGCGATAGACTCATATCGACATGAATTACGATTAGAAGTATTATTTAACTTGTTGTAGGATCAAAACCCTCTTATATAAGCTATCAGAGGGAGGTGAAGAATAACAATAAGTCACAGTGAAGATTTTCACCCTCAAAAACAGATTCTGAAAGGTGCACTAAATATTATGTCGTTTCTAGACAGTAGCTCCTAAAATCGTGAAATTTTTTCAGAAGATAGATTATCAAATTATGAAGCTAACCCAATTGAAATCACGTTAATCGGATGTCTACAACTCGAGATATAAAATAAACAAGTAGACTATGTCAGATGGTGACGAGAATTGACCGAACCCTATCATTTAGTGCGCTGTTTTTAAAGCTTTTCTTTTGATTGGTGTATTGTTCTTAGTTGTTCTTGTTTGTTTATTTGTATAGTTGCGCGTTTGTATGGTTGTGCTCGATGATTGCTATGGGAAGAAGCGCAGTTCGAGTGATTTGAAGACTAAAAGAGCAATAGCAAAAGTTGAAGATTTTGAGTTGTGGTATTTATGTTGCATAAATGCAAGTGTACCTAACCATCTTTCTTCCTATGCTTTAATTACACTATCATGTTGATTTAATTGGAACATGGAGTGACCACCCAGTAAAATAGTACAACCATGAGTGCCAATAGGCTCTGGCCTTGGCTGAATAATTAGAGACTCTAGTTTGTTCATGTCTTACCGAAAGGGCAAGTGGGGGAGACTTCGATGAGGTATAACCCGGTCCTCTTGAGCTGTGAGCTTAGCTAAGAGACAGACCTCATTAGGGAGGGTTATGCTTTGCTTGGATTTTGAAACCTTAGCGGACTGCACTTATTAGGGAATCTTTGTAAAGGCCTCGTAGCATCCCTATGCGGTCACACCTCGGTAGTGTGATGTGTGCCTGATCCGCACAGCATGGTTGGGTTTAAAGTTCTTTTGAACTTTTACGCGGCTTATGGTGAAAGTGTACAACCTCTGCAAAGTGTAAAACTGATATATCAGCCGTACTCACGGTTAAGAGTGGTCTGGACCCTCACATGATTAGTTTACTTAAAGTTGATAATTAATTTGTATTCTAGTTATTTATTGTGGCCTTGTTGAGTACCAACTATAAGTGTACTCAACCTTGCTAATTGCTGCTCAGAAGAAAAAGGTGTGTGAAGATGATGAGTTCTAGGCGTACGCAACCCCAAGTCGATTGCCTGTGAAGTTTGGAGCCTTCGTTTCCAGGATTTGCTGTATAACTCTGATAGACTTGTAAGTCATTTATATAGTTTATTTTACGTGATATTGTATCCGTTATTCACTACTTGCTCACTGTATGTGTGAAACTTGATCCTGGCACATATATAGGGTACACTTGGTTTGTTTTCTAAAACCGGGTGTGACAACCAAACAGTAGAAACAATACATAAAAAGGTTTTAAAACTAATCTACGCTTCGCTACGAACACATCAGCGTGAAAATCACTTAAATCGGAGCTAGAACAGAAAAGATATGGGTTTTCTAAGTTCCAGGGACCTGGTGGCTAAAACATAATTAAACATAAATCTACAGGGGCTAACGTGCAAATAGGTTAAATAAGGATGGCGGGTTCTATTTTTCAAAAACTCAAGGGGTTATTCAAAAAGACAGGGACCTACTGGTAAATAACTTTACACAGGGGTGGACCTCGGGTTCTATTTTAACTACCGGAGTTTACCAGTATCCTGAGTTTTGACTCGGGGGGAAAAGATGCACAGGGGCCGTTGGATCGGATCTGGACGGTGGAGAAAGATCGGGGCAGGGGGAAGTCACTGGCGGCGACTGAGACGGTGGCGCCGCCCATGGCCGCGGCGGGGGCTCGCCGGAGCAGGATCGATCCAATGCTCGGGGGCTCCATTGACGACGAGATCAAGTCGAGGACGGAGCTGGGGTCACAGGGAGTGCGCCCAGGGGCTTCCCGACACGGATCGAGCGGCGGGGATGGCCGGCGACGATGAAGGGCGGCCGGTGGCTCGGGTGGCGGGGAGCAGCGCAATTGGGGCGCTAATTGGCCAAAGAGCGGGGTGGGAGGTTCCTTACCTCGCCACGAGCTCACCTGAGGTGTCGAAGGGCGCAGGGCGGCACCGGAGGGGAGGTTTCGTCGGCGGCGGCGAGCTTCGGGCGGTGGCGGCGCTGAGCGGGGCGAGGAGGGCGCTGGGCTTGAGAGCTCGAGGCGTGGGCTGGTTGGTGTCGTTGGGGGGTGCGGAGCTTCGGATTTTATAGCCCGGGGAGGGAGCTCTCGCCTCGGTGTGCGCGCCACGCCGTGAATCGAGCCGACGATGAACTTTCCATCGCGGGGGAGGGATTCCCTGTGGGGATCGACGCGGGGTAGGAAGGAGGGCCGGGTGGAAGCTTCGGCGAAGCTTCGTGGGGGCCCACGAGCGCGCAGAGCGGGTGGGCGCGTGGGGCCATGGCGCCGGCGAGGGGAGGAAGAAGGTGGAGCTGTCCGGTGGGGCCAAAGAGTCAGTGGGAGAGGGGAGAGAGGGGGCGGGGCAAGAAGTTGTGGGCCGCGCTAGGCCTGAAGCTGGCGGGGAAGGGAGGGGGGAGGGGTGTTGGGCCGGCTCGGGAGGGTTGGGGCCCAGGAAGAGGAGGGGAGAGGATTGGGCCGGGGGGGAGGGAAGGTGTTGGGCTGCGCTCGGGAAAGGAGAAGAGGGGGGCAGGAGCGGCCCAAGAGAGAAAGTCTAGGGGCAGAAACGGACCAAGGCCAAAAGAACTTTTCTAGGAGTCAAACGAATGCAAACTAAATTCAAATTTAAACAGAATTTAAATTCCAACTTAATTTACTACCAAACAAAACACAGTGCAGCAGCATAAATGCAACAAAAATATTTCTACAACTTATATTTAATTTTAATATTCATAAATAATTCATTTAACCTATATTAATTATGAATAATTAAATTAAAAGTCAATAAATTACTAAAAATTTTAAATAGGCTAGTTTTGGGTGTTACAAAAACGAACGAACTCAGTACATAGCACCACAAGCCAAGTATTTACTCACCTGTTCATCAACCCGTCGTCTGAACCATGTGTCATGAACCAAGCGTAAGTCCCATCCACCATATCCTGGTCGAGCAGCGGCCAAATTTTACCAATGCCGTCAAGACTAGCGCACATCTTCCGCCCTTTCCCTGACGTTCCATGATCATTCCTGTCTTCAACATCCAGTTGCACACCCCCGGCAGCATTGTCACCATCTTGTTCCTTTCCTCCAGATCGGCCCGCTTCAATGCAACTGATATTTCCCCCACCAGCGGAGTTCGGCGCAAGCTCTGTTCTTGCAAGACCGAGCGATGCACTTTGTTAAAAGGCGTCAATCAGTACAAAATTTTAAGAGTGAAAGGACTAGCCTACCTTGCATTATGTTTGCCATTACATCCCACAAGGACGTTTGCATCTGCCCTTGCACCCTTGAAGAGCTGCAACGTTGGGAGCTACCGGAAGATTTAATGATACCGTGTGCCACCGTCCTCATCATTCCAAGCTTGGAAATGCACTCGTCTATATGCGTGATGATGGTTCGGATCCGGCCATCAATTGGGATGCGCCGCGCTTCCGGGTACTGAATTGCGGCTCTACTAGGAAACGATAGCTCGCACACCCTCAGATCCCACTCCACAATCTTTTCCAATCGACCATTAGCCTGTCGGTGCCAAATAAAGTATCACGTAAGTGTCAGTCTCACTTTAAATGAACACGGACCCTGAGGTCATATGAAGCTGATATTAAATGTAAGACCACCTCTCCAGTGCACATTTTGAGCATCCTCGTGAAGGAGGCATGAGAAGGAGCCACCTGGCCAAAACCACTCCACGACACTGAGTGATCACCACACCAATCGGTACATGCTGCATCCTGGAAAAAAGGTTTGGTGGTTACAAGAAGCATTTGTAGTCGTACTTTTAAATGAATTTGATCACGGAATTACCTCAACCACCCGAGCAGGGGATGGCGCGCCGGAAGAAGTCGGAGATGAAACATCGATACATCTATCGAAACGGCATGGCCACTGGCTGCATCTGATGTTCCTTTTGCCAACGTCGCAACCGCTTCCGTCTTTGGTTGGCTCTCGCCAAAGGCCTCCTCAACCACATCTAGACGGTGGTGCTGCTCGCCAGTCACAGGATCCATTGCTAAAGATATACCATAAATACATATCTGTCATTCCAAAATTAAAGATATGTCAAGATTACTTAATCGGGGATGTCCGATCTTTATATACTGGTCCTTTTAAGGCTAGTATGTCGCACCGCTAAAAAAGTTCTTTTGGATGTGGTTAATGATTTCGGGCCTGTTTGGTAGAGCTCTGATTCTCTATAAGAGCTGATTATCTGATAGAAATGATTCTGCAGTGATATATCATTCACTTTGGTTATATAGCATAGACTCTCAAAATCAGGATGAGCAATCACTTCACAGATACAGAAGCTATTTTTCCACCTCCGCGCCCTTTAGTTCAATTTATAGAATCGCTTCACAAGATCAGCTGAGAATCCTTCTCTTTGAAAAACTGTTCGGGATATCTCCTCCTAAAACTGTTCTCCTAAAACTGTTTGGCATAGCTCGTCCTCGGTTGAGAAGAATCTATTTTTTCAGCTCCGAGCTCCTTAGTTCAATTTATAGAATCGCTTCACAAAATCATCCGAGAATAACTTCTCTTTAAAAACTGTTTGGCATAGCTCCTCGATTTCTCTTTGAAAAACTGTTTGACATAGCTCCCCCTCGATTCACAGAATCAGCTATAGGAGTTTTGCCAAACGGGACCTTCATACTTCTTGTACAAAAAAAGAAAGAAAATGAAATCACTAAGTTCATCTTTCTTTTACAGAAAGGAAAGAAAATGAAATCACTAAGGATCTTTCTGCACTTGGAAATGATGGTCACATTGGCACTGAACGTGGAGCATGCCTTTTATCGGTCCGTACAACAGAAGATAGCCAAAGGGGAAACAAAGGCCCCTGTAAATCATATGAAGTAGCACCGTAAATGACCTTTCCTCTATAATATTTTTTTACTATCTATTTTTGGATGGAATTCCGGTCACCATCGGTGCGTACGATCGAGGAGATATAGATGGCAATTAGGGTTACGTCCGTCGGCCATAAAAGATGCTTCTTAACATCAGCGGTATTGTTTAACACATGCGTGCAGGTGGTAATTGTTTTTGGACAACAAAGATGTAAATATAAATCTGTACTAAACAGGCTTGACGCGATCTTTTTTTTGCGAGTCATCCAAGCTCCACCGAGAGATGCAAATGATAACATGCGTTTCATTTTTTTATCGACCACGATGAAATACTGGAACTCATTTTTTTGTTCAAAACCAAATAATTATCAGCATTTGGGGGCTACACGCCCACGCGAAACTTGTACAATAAATTATGACCATGTCAACTAGACATGTACCTTCTTCGTAAGGTAGGTCGATCGGCGACTACACGTGCTCCGGTAATGCCCAAACTCCCCGCATGCATGACACTTACGCGGCTTTGATCTGCCTTCGCGAGGGTAATCATCACCGACGACCTCTTCCTCAATATCGTCATTGGGGTCCCTCCCATGATCCGAAACAAACGGTGCATCTCCAACGACCCTACCATCCAACCGTTCAGATCTCCGATCTGGTTGCAGTGCAACACGCTTCGGCCTTGTCACACCCGGATTTACACAAAAACCCGAATGCTGCTATATGTGTGCCCAGGAAGTCCACAGAATACATACAGCTAACAAATATGATAAACAGAGTACATATGCTCGAATAAAAAATAGTTAAAACAGAGTTTACCGAAATAAAACACAGCGGAAGTCTATCTCTCTCGACAGGTAGAGCCTCAAGTCCACAGGGACACCGACTGGTTGACCACAGCTCAGAAGTATCACTGATCCATCTGTTACCCATCCGAGATTTTGTTGAATAATAGCAAGCGTAAGTAAATGTCTTACTTAGCAAATATAGCACGGGTGTATGAAGGCTCAAAATAAGGCTAGACACGGCTTAACTGCATTAGCACTTTTAGTTGGTTCATTTTATCATTATCCAAGTTACTACATTGAATGAGTCCCAGTTGCAACCCAATTAATAAAGTGTAAGTGACATTAAGCAGTAAATAAACATCATATTCTAATAAAATAGGATCCAAGCCGCTCGTGACCCTGAGCAAGGCTATCATGATAGATTTTACACTCTGCAGAGGTTTCGCCCTTTACCCACCAGTCGCGTAAAAGTTCAAAAGAACTTTAAACCCAACCACGCGGAGGTGGATCAGACCTCACAAATCACACTTCCGAGGTGTGACCGATTATGGTACAACACAGGCAGCATGGCCCAGGCACCGAGATTGACGCACGTCTACGTTGTCACACCATACGGGGGTCAATGGCGTCCAGAGCGCGGGCATCACACCCAACAAATGCGCAACGTGTGAAGTTCCCCATCGCAGGGACTCCTAGCATGGGACTGTGCCTCACGGGGGCATAGCCGACGGATCACCCGTCCTCGGTGGATCAAGACATACTCTCACCCATGTTTCCCATAACGTCGTTGGCCACTCCGGTAACCACTGGCAAGCTAGAGACGTACAAGTTACTTGACCAAGACCAGAGCCATAATAGTTCTAGCGGTGGCGACAGGCTCCTGGGTTGCCGCTTTAAGAACCGGACCTTAGGGAGAGACACTGGAGCAAAGTACACAGCACATGCCCCAGTTCCCTAAACCATGTTGCTAAAAAGCAAGTTTTATCATTAATGTTGAAGTGAACCATTAAGTCAAAATTAACAGTTAAATAATGGTGACAGTAGCTGCGCATAGCAAAATCTACCCATATGCATAAACCCAAGGTAATCAAAGGATAGGAGTAAACAAACTAGGTATAACCTTAATAGGACATCAATTTAGACACATGCATATAAAAGTAAATGTATGTATAAAGTGTGTTTAGGTAGCAAGGATTCCCCGTGCTATAACTTGCCTCAAATCCAGTATAATCACATATAGTCTTCGGATCTTGATCTTCAAACTCTTCTTCTTGAAATCTCTTGATGGCACTCCTCTACTCGCAGCAATCAATGACACGAGCACAACATGTAGCTAAACAAGCGAACAAACAATATACAACTAAGAAAAGTACACCAATAAAAATAAAAGCTTTAAAAAAAGCGTGCTAAGCGGAAGGGCTCGATTCTATGGTCACGTGAGCGCAAGAATCACTCTAATTGGAGCTAGAACGAGAAAGTTATGCCTTGATCAATTCTCGTCACCATGTGACATAGTCTGCTTGTTTATTTTATATCTCGAGTTCTAGACATCCGATTAATGTGATTCCAATTGGGTTAGCTTCATAATTTGATAATATATCAGCTGAAAAACTATCACAATTTTAGGAGCTACTTTCTAAAAACGACACAAGATTTAGTGCACCATTTAGAATCTGTTTTGAGGGTGAAAATCTCCGCTGCGACTTATTGCTATCCTTCACCTCCCTCTGATAACTTATATTAGAGGGCTTCGATCCTACAATAAGTTAATACTTCTAATCGTAATTCATGTCGATATGAGTCTATCGCAACGAAAACGGATGAAAATGAATCTAAAACGTGGAAACTATGGACTAAACAAGATTTTCGACGCTTAAAACTAGCAGAGGCTTTTCTATGAAAGAGTATAGACTAAACAAATATGGTAGAAAATTACAAGATTCGCTAAGGGTCTTACTGAAAATCTTGTGGCCAAAAACGACGGATGGCTCGGCGCGACGACGAGACGAAGAATGGGCGATAGTGGAAGATATGGTGGAAGAAGACTACCTTAGGGAATCCCAAACAAAGGGGCCTCCCTGTAAAGGAGTCGATGGTGTGCCTTTTCCAGAGGAGAGGTGGTTTGTATATATAGGCAGAAAACCTCTCACTTTCAGGTTCATTAGCAATATGGGACTAAAGGTGGTTTCCCCAATTCAATGCGAATGACCTTTGAAACTTGGCCCAATAAAGTGATGGGATAGATTTGGCCTAAAATTGGGTCAACTTTGGGCCAAGGCTGGTCTACTAAGATTTAGGGTGATTTTAATTTTCGGAATAATTATTTTCCTAGTTATAAAATAATTCCAAACTCCGCCTATGTTGTCTCAACATAGCAGGTCCCAAGCCCTGGTAAAGGAGGAGGGTTGTGATAGGCTCGGCGAGCCAATGTAAAACCTAGCCACTCATATGGAGATGAAACCCAAGAGAATCCCGTTGGGGCGTAACCCTCTTAGCGACGCGCCATATCGGAACCCGGGTATGGTGTTAAATGAGCAAGGGCCGGGCCGTCTCCCCCGAGACGCGCCGTGTCGTGGTCTGGGCACGGTGTCAAGTGAGCAAGGACCGGGTCGTCATTTCCTTAGTGGCGCGCTACATCGGCGCCCGGGTGTAGTGAAAAATGAGCAAGGGTCTTTGCACTTCCCTCGACGGGTGCGAAGGGCAAGGAAGCTAGCCGAGCCAACTAGGTTTCGGGTGGGTAGTTGGAACGTAGGGTCTCTAACGGGTAAGTTACGAGAGATAGCCGAGGTAGCAATTAGGAGGCGTGTAAATATTCTATGCGTTCAGGAGACTAAATGGAAGGGCCAGAAGGCGAGGGAAGTAGAGGGTACTGGCTCCAAGCTTTGGTATACGGGGGCAACTTCGGGAAGGAATGGTGTAGGCATCTTGATCGATAAGAGCCTTAAGAATGGAGTTGTTGATGTTAGGAGGCAAGGCGATCGAATTATCCTAGTTCGGTTGGTAGTTGGAGATTTGGCTCTGAATGTGATCAGTGCCTATGCCCCTCAGGTAGGCCTTAGTGAGAGCACCAAGATGCAGTTTTGGGAGGATTTGGATAGCATGGTTAGTACCGTGCCTATCAGCGAGAAACTCTTCATAGGAGGAGATCTCAACGGCCATGTAGGTGCGTCTAATGTAGGTTTCGAGCGAGTGCACGGGGGGTTCGGGTATGGAAATAGGAATCAAGAGGGGGAGGATGTTTTGAGCTTCGCGTTGGCCTACGACTTGTTGTTAGCAAATACCCTATTTAGGAAGAGGGAATCTCATCTGGTGACCTTTCAGAGTGGACAACACTCGAGCCAGATTGACTTTATCCTTGCAAGGCGGGAGGATATACGTGCGTGCTTAGATTGTAAGGTGATACCTGGGGAGTGTGTTGTCCCTCAACACAAGTTGATGGTGGCGGACTTCAGATTTCGGGTACGTGTCCAGCGGGACAAACGTGCCAAGATAGCGAGAACGAAGTGGTGGAAGCTTAGAGGGGAAGCAGCGCAAACTTTTAAGGACATGATGTTAAGCGAGGGGCCTTAGGAGGACGGAGAAGATGCAGACGACATGTGGCTAAAGATGGCAACATGTGTTCGGAAGGTGGCTTCAGAAGTGTTTGGCGTGAGTAGGGGAGGAAAACAAGAAGCGAAAGACACTTGGTGGTGGAATGACGAGGTGCAAATGGCTATTAAGGAGAAAAAGGAATGTTTCAAGCGCCTTCACCTTGATCGGAGTGCAGCCAATATCGAGGGCTATAAATTAGCAAAGAGGGCTGCAAAGAGAGCTGTGAGTGTAGCAAAGGGTCGTGCATATGATAACCTTTATCAGCGGCTAAGCACGAAGGAAGGGGAGAAGGATATTTATAGGATGGCGAGGATCCGCGAGAGGAAGACAAGGGACATCAACCAAATCAAATGCATTAAGGATGGGACGGATCGACTTCTGGTGAAGGATGAGGAGATCAAGAACAGATGGCGAGAGTACTTCGATAAGTTATTTAATGAGGAGAATGGTTCGACGCTTGAGCTGGATGACTCATTTGACGACGCCAACAGACGTTTTGTGAGGAGAATTCATGAGGCAGAGATTGCGGAGGCTTTGAAGAGGATGAAGGGAGGTAAAGCGATGGGTCCTGATGGTATCCCCATTGAGGTGTGGAGATGCCTGGGTGACAGAGCAATAGTATGGCTGACTAAGCTTTTTAACCTCATTTTTAGGTCAAACAAGATGCCTGAAGAATGGAGAAGAAGTATATTAGTACCGATCTTCAAGAACAAGGGAGATGTTCAAAGTTGTACTAACTACCGTGGGATTAAGCTGATGAGCCATACGATGAAGCTTTGGGAGAGGGTTATCGAGCATCGCCTTAGGAGAGTGACAAGTGTGACCCAAAACCAGTTTGGGTTCATGCCTGGAAGGTCGACCATGGAGGCGATTTTTATAATACGACAACTCATGGAGAGACATAGGGAGCAAAAGAAGGACTTGCACATGGTCTTTATTGACCTCGAGAAGGCATATGATAAAGTACCAAGAAATGTCATGTGGTGGGCTTTGGAGAAGCACAAAGTCCCAACTAAGTACATTACCCTTATCAAGGATATGTACAAGGATGCGATGACGGTTGTCCGCACTTATGGTGGAGACAGTAGTGATTTTCCAAATAAAATAGGTCTGCATCAGGGGTCAGCATTGAGTCCTTATTTATTTGCTCTGGTGATGGATGAGGTCACAAGGGATATACAAAGTGATATCCCTTGGTGTATGCTCTTTGCTGATGATGTGGTGCTAGTTGATGAGAGTAGAGCAGGTGTTAATAGGAAGTTAGAGTTGTGGAGGCATACGTTAGAGTCCAAAGGTTTCAGACTTAGCAGGACTAAGACCGAGTACATGATGTGCGATTTCAGTGGGACTAGATATGAAGATGGAGATGTCAGGTTTGATGGGCAAGTGGTGGCCGAGAAAGATACCTTTAGGTATTTAGGATCGATGCTGCAAAAGGATGGTGACATTGATGAAGATGTTAGGCATAGAATTTCAGCCGGTTGGTTGAAATGGCGTCAAGCTTCTGGTGTCCTCTGTGACAAGAGGGTACCACAAAAGCTAAAAGGTAAGTTCTATAGGACGGCGATTCGCCCGGCGATGCTATACGGTGCTGAATGTTGGCCTACTAAAAGGCGACATATACAACAACTGAGTGTAGCAGAGATGCGTATGTTGCGTTGGTTTTGTGGTCACACAAGAAGGGATAGGATACGGAATGAAGATATTCGAGATAGAGTCAGAGTGGCACCAATTGAGGAGAAATTGACGCAACATCGGTTGAGATGGTTCGGACATGTCCAACGGAGGCCTCCTGAGGCGCCGGTGCGTAGTGGGGTTCTACAGCGGGCCAATAATGTTAAGAGAGGTAGAGGACGACCCAAACTAACTTGGGACGAGTCGGTTATTAGAGACCTTAAAGAGTGGAATATCTCTAAGGATTTAGCTATGGATAGGAGCGCTTGGAGACTAGCAATTAATGTGCCTGAGCCGTGATCTTTGCTTTCTTTTCTGCTTTCCTCTAACTCTTTTTTTTTTGGTTTCACCTCTAGCCTACCCCAACTAGCTTGGGACAAAAGGCTATGTTGTTGTTGTTGTTATTGTTATAAAATAATTCCAGATAAGTCCAGAATTGATATTAAAACCATGAAAAATATTCTGAAAATTCTAAAAATCCTAGGAAGATTTTCAGAGATAGAGTTGGACATGAGGAACCCAAATAAAATATTTGGAGCTCAAGAAAAATATTTTAGAACCTTCCATAAATTGGAATTAGCTATAGAAAAATAGGAATAAATCCCTGAAAGTTCTGGAAAATTCACATTAGGCTTCTAAACGCATTTTAGAAAACTTTACACACAAAAAGCCACTAAATGCAACCGGCATGAATGCAAAGCACTCAATATTAAACCTATGTTGTTTTAATTTAACTCATAAAACAAAATTTTCCTATACTAAATTCCCTGTTAATTATTTAAAGGTTGAAAATTTTTAGAAAATTGAGAAAATCATTGTATTAATTAAGCTAACAAATCACATCCCAAAATCCAAAAATTTTGGGGTGTGACAGGCCTCTTAACTACAGGCCCCTCCAACGAAGACTTCATCCTTGACTGTTTCGGTCTCCCCCTAGAGCGGACTCGTGGAGGGGCGCACACTTCAGGATTACCAGAATTGCCGCAATCAACGTTCGACGTCATGCACGATTGGTGAAGATCACCTCCGTGGCCTGTACTCTCTCCCGCTACATCGTGGACCACATGATCATTAATAGTCAGAGTCTTTATAGCTTGCTTCGCACGAGATATGAACTCCAAACCAACCTCAAAGGCCTGACGTGATACATGGCACATCCCGACTAGTTCCATCGAGCTGGCATATGTTATTGATTGCATAGAAGCATTATCTTCGGCCCTAGAAACTTGGTCTAACGGACCATCTTGAGCCAGGCATCTTGTTATCTTTGCATCCCTAGACCACCTTTTGCAAATAAGCCCGTCTGGAATAGCCCTACCACCCATATGGACGAGTACCTGAACACCAGAGCATGAAACATCCATTAAATACATCCAATTGCGCAATGTACTTTCATTTGTAGGTACCTTGAGGATATGCCGACATGGGATGCCACAATGCTCGTACATCTTACACTGTCAGTAATATTCGTGGTGGTCAGGTGATGCACCAACAACGTATAACCGCACGTCTCCATCTCCTTCATCCCCATATCGGATATACGTCACCTCAAAAATCAGGTTCATTTGCAGGTTGCACGTCGTAGCTCCCACACAGAAACAATTGCTTCAAGAATCTTTCGAATATAGCCCTTGTATAAATCTCAGCAGCATACTTTTCAATTGGCGATCCCGTTTTCAGAACACGGTTGACCTGGCATCTCAAACATTATGTAATTAGTAGAGGAATTAGTAAGTGAATACAGTTTAGTTGGGCAAACCACACCAGCACAGCTAACCTGTTTAGTCGAGTGCTCCTCCTTGCCTTCTTCTGCGATCCAATCAGATATCAATCGATGGTAACTTGACAAGAACAAGTGTATGGGGGCTGCACGAGGTACATTTGTCTTCAACATATGGCTCGCGCTCTCGCTTCGCTGCGTACTAGTCATACCCGCACAGAAAATATCACTAAAGTACGGTTTGGCCCACATCCTTCGGTTTTCATATGCGCGGGCAAGGAATTCATTGTCTTGGAGGGCATATTTCATAACCAGCTGCGACCAGCGCGACTCAAATTCTTGCCGTAGCATGCAATCATCCAGCAGTTGATGCAGCTCCTTGAAAAGCGAATTCTTGCTATATATTCCGCCTAGTGATTCCTTTGCCTTCTTCAAGACGTGCCATCTGCACCATCTATGTTTTGTTCCCCCCATCACCGTCCTGATAGCTGATCTCATAGCAAGGCACTGGTCTGCAGATGAAGTATCCTTAGTTCAACAAAGGCAAAAACAACCGCCAAACATTGCAGGACAACACACTTCGCCAGATGACAGTATTACTCACGATTCCACTACAACAAAGCATGCAACCTTACCTGTAAGAATCATCTTCGGATGCTGGCCACCCATCGCTCGTATAAAGGCTTGGAAGGCCCAAACGAAAGCTTCTGCCGTTTCTTCCTTCAGAAGCACCGCGCCGAATACAATTGACTGAAAATAATTGTTGACACCGACAAATAAACCAAATGGCAAATTATACAGATTAGTCTGGTATGTAGTATCGAATGTGATGACGTCACCGAATGACAAGTAATTATCCTTGCTGCTCCCATGAGCCCAGAACATGGTTTTAATCCTGTTGCCCTCACCCTTGTCCACTTCAACTGAAAAACCAGGGTCGTGTAATTTTATATCACCTACCAGTGCGAGAGTTTTTTTATGTCATTTTTAATGGTTTCCTGAGCTAATCTCGCACAAAGGGTTCTAATGGATTGCCGACTGCAAGGGGCATACCCAGCTGACCCGTGAACGCCACTGACGATTGAACAAACCCGTGAAATCTGAACATTGTTTTCTCTAAGGTTCCTAACAAGATCCCTAGTCAGCTGATCTATTCTGCTATGAGACTTCCATTGACGGCGCTCACCACAACTACCCGACAACGGGTGACTGTGCTCGTCTACAAAGCGAGTGACTACCCAACCATCATTGTCACCATGGAGCAAAGTAATCATTGCACGGCATCCACTCCTAATGGACCGTATGCCATGGGATATGTCACGGCCCTGCAAACAAAATATACATAAAGGAAAAAACTGAGTAACAATTACCTGGGGAAAAACAACCACCAAACAAAACCAACCAGAAGACTGATCACCTCACAAGTACAAACGATATCCTGCCGGCTCTTCCTTCCCGATTGGTTTTTTCGGCTCCTGCCAAACCTAATCCCGAATCCTTTCTCCCAAGAAAACATATTGTAGAACTCGAAAGCTTCCTCAGGAGAATCAAATGTCTTCCCGACTGATGGATCGAATATACATCTCTCTCCACGGGCGGCTGATTCCCGCAAAGCACGTTCAACTGCACCATAGTTCCACCTGGTTGGTAGAATGCCCGACATTGTTCTAAGTGATTGGGACAAAACACATGAGTGTAACCGTCCAATTTACCCCCGCGATGGGCTACCGCGCGTGCCAGAGTCCACGACCGAGCGAACCAAGCGTCCACATGTCTATTATTTTTTTTCGTTTTTTTCCGGTGATCCACCAGCTCCGTCTGTTTGGATTTTTTTTTGTGCACGCGTTGTTGGGAGCTGTACCGGATGTGCCAAGTTTGCCGGGTTGTTTCTTTTGGCTACCGTATCATCGATATCACGTGGACATGTGCACGTGTGATGCTTGGATGCGTCCATCTTCATTGCAATTTCAACAATTAGCAATTGATCAGATATCACAATTTGCATTGGATCTTTGCAAACATGGGTAAACAAAGGCATAATGTAGAAGTAGCTGGATTTCCAAAAGCTGAGTTACCAGTTATTTATTTTCAACAAAATGAATTCAGTAACCAACATTACAATGGTACAATAATTGGATCACCTAGTGATCGTTACAATATAAAGAAAGGCTGCACTGTGGAGAACGCCCAAACTTTTGATTATTTCATAGAATTGCAGTTTTCTCACTGCGAGGCCAGAATTTCTCCCTTCAACAGTTATGAGCATCTGTGTTGACCCCAACACCACAACGCATAATCACTTCCAAGGAGTATACATGATAAAATTGCACTTTTGTTTTGATAGGGTATACTGCATGACTCAATTTGTTGTCCATTTCCATGGGAATCCTTACCTGCCAGGACAAATAGTGATAAGCAGATATAATGTCTTTATATAAGAAAATGGCCCAAAATGTAAGGTCATGTAACAGGTTTCCAGATGAAACGAGGCATTTTGAACGGACAAACTTTTAGGATAATGAACCAACAGTTTTGTAAAGTCTAGAGCTTCAGAATATTTGGAAAGACAAGAAAGCTCCATCCCACACTAAATGGACAAAAAATTCACTACATTCCTCTGTGAATCAACAAATTTGCACAAATCGACAAGAAACTCTGAAATTCAGAAACTTTTATTGTTATGCATCAGCTAATTGCACAAATGAAACAACAGTTAGTTATGGAGCAGATTAGGTTTGCCACGTAAGGGAGAAAACCAAACAAAAAATAGTTGAAATGCTTGCATATGGAGTAATTGTAATGAGAAAGTAAATGACACATAGATCTTTTGTTAGAATTTTCACATACTCAACGCCAATTTTCAGTATTTTGGTTAACAAAAAATGAGTAAACATTTCCAGATATGCAAAGAATTATGAATTAATCTGGCACACTATTCACTATGTGCTAAATGCAAAAGAAACACACCATATATGGAACCCTTATTAACTACTGTCAGAGCTTCATTTGGAGAATTAAAACCAGGACCTCCAATAGTTGGAGGCTGTAAAATAGAAATAGCATTGCCAAAATGTTCATGGCAGAGAAATAAAAAGACACAATCTCAACTCGTAATGTAGGAAAGATCACATCTCTTTCTATCAATGCAACAAGAAAATCAAAAGGTACCGGGCAGCTCAACTGTGGCGCACATCAACAAAGAAAAAGTTATGCATTTCATTGTAGGATCCACCGCTGCTTGCTTGTTAACCTCTGCTGGCACTCCAGCAGCTGTCATATATTTGGTCTAGCATAGAACATAGACCTGAGCAAAGATAAAACAAAGACACATGACATCAAATTTGGTCACCCAGCCAAAGATAGGCACACTTAACATAGAAGGATAGTTCAACTAGTAGTACTGAAGTGATCACTGCACTGAAGTCTGGACTCAGTGCAGCTATCAGGGTATCAGTGGCCAGAACAGGGTTCAATATGGTGTCACTTTGGCCAGTAAGATTTAACATACATCAGGACATGAAATTTATTATTCCAGAGTAATTGGATGACAAATTGAGAGGTATATTTGCAATTTACATTTATCTACACATGAAAGAATAGTATACAGACATTGATTGGTAAGCTAATCAGATTCAGTTGAATGGCTTTCTTAAAAAGAAAAATCAATAGCAGCTTAAAACATCAGTTGGCCAGTAACAAAGTGCTAAGCGAGTATGCATGGCTGCTCGTGGCAACAAGAATCAGAACCAGGACACCCAATCAAAAGCTCACAATGGGTTGAACACCTAATCACGTCTAAGCTTAGAACCACAGGCAACCACATAAATGAACTGCAGAATTGCAGAGACACTCTATTTGGTTTGCATACTCTGAATGTACTGATCATTGGTGATCCCAGGCCTTGAGCCCCGGTCAGGTTCAATTCAAATTATTGCAGCCAGAAAGTTAATCTACGCTAACCTTTATCTCAAATGTGTGAGCAGAAAATGTATCAGGCTTTTATCACCCTGTGAGGGAAAACATCTGAATTGATCGATAGCAGCCTAGCTGAAACAATAGAGACAACATGTTCCTTTAGTATCTATACACATTTGAGACAGTCAATACGGCAGAACTGATGTTGAGGCGAGTAGATAAGAGACAAACTGGATATGAAGAGGTCATGGTGTTCCATAAAGAAACCCACAGCTTAGATCACATCAAGAGAAGAATAGAATCGCTGTTAATTGATAAATTTAGCATTTTCCCCTCTCAATTACCCTTTGAGAAACACAGACATTAAGAATATAATTGAAGCAGGAAAAATGAAGTTTTGGACCCCCAGAGATACCTTCAGCACTTCCATGGCCAGAGGCCAATACAGGCGTAGGTTGGCTGCTGATGTGTACATCAATCCGCACACATTAGGCAAAATTGAGAATGCTAATCAAGTCATCACGAGCCAAATAAACCAATGGATAAGTTCCTGTGGCTGGCTCGTTTCTGGCATAATGACGAATCTGCAGCTTCATACCTGGAATCTCACAGGTATGCCTCTGCATCAGCCAAAATCTTGGTGCCAAACATGCACAAGAAAGTTGTGAGAGTGACGTTGACAGAGCTCCCAAGGTCAGACAGAGTATTCTTCTGCTGATCCAGCCAACTCAGAGCTGGTGCTCTCCTTGTGCTGAGTCGTCATGAATGCCTATGCTACCATGGTCTCCTAGCTGTCTGGGTATCATCCAGAAGGATGTGTTAGGAGGCAAGCCGATGGATGAGAATGGTCCATTGGATGGGGTCTGTCCACTAGCAGAAAATAAGGAGGTCTCGCTGAGCTCCAATATTGGTAAATGAAGTTGCCACAACAAACTGAAAATTTGGCTACAGTGAATTAATTAGGAATGTTGGTGGCCACAGGGATTTGAAAAATATAACTACAGTCAATCAATTTGAAATATAAGTTGCCACAACTATCTAAAAAATGTTCTACAGTGAATTGATCAGAAAAGCCGGCTCCTATCTAGAGCACTCATAACTGTACACCAGTCATCTACAGCTCAGTTATAGGTTTAATTTAGTAAACAGTAGCAAAGGATTGAACCTAATAAGGAAACAACTATAATTAGAAGATAGTGACAGCCACAGCTCAAGAAATCCTCATTTCTAAAATATAAAGAACTCGTCCTTATTATCTTCATTATTGTGTGTTGGATAGTGAAGAAATCGTCCTTGACTAGCCAGCACATAAGTACAATAGGTTAAATTACTATAGTAATTTTTGTACTGACAAAAAGAATTCTTAGATATAAAACAAATGGCAGGGCTAATTAATTAAAAAGGTTAAGCACGTCTTTGTCTAAAAAACAATCAACAATTCACGCAGTTCTGATTTTTTAAACTGATTATTTAGGGAAAGAAAGATAATGCCGGAAAGGAACGGTAATGGAAAGTCTTCTGTCCAATTACCACAGCACTCCCTCCGGTGCATTTTGTCAAATACATCACAAGCATGGCGCATGTGCTCCCTTGGACGAGCTGGTGCTGATCGTGGAACACCAGGAGAGCCGCCAGGTTCGGAAAAGTTGCTGCTAAGGAATTGGATTCCATGACCATGATGCCGCAGCCACCACCAATAAGCCCCTACCCGAGCTGGAGGAACTTGTACCCACCCATGAGTACATCCACCATATATTGAAATCTGGTACTGCATGTTGATGGGTCTCCAATCTGCACGCACAGGAGAAGATGGAAATTGAATAGTAAGAACAAAAATGAAATTGGAAATTGGATAGGAAATGAATTTCTACACCACCATACAACATCGGAAGCTGAAGTCTGCAGAAAAGAAATTGGTTTCCATACGCTGGTATGCTGCTTCACATAATCAATTCGGAAACAGGGGAAAGGATCACACATTCACGCAGCTCCATGATCGCAACAATTTGCTACTACCTACACAAATCACCGGCACCATTATGAGAAATCAATCAAAGTCAACTGAAATCGGACAGAAAATGATATATGATTACACCTGATGGATAAGGAGAGGCGTGCGTGAAGCAGTGCACGGAAGGGGAAGGTGCGCCAGGGTGGCTGCAGCTCTCGGCATGAGGGCGGATGGGGCAGCCTGCACCCTGCTGCCATCGCCGACTCGTCGAGCAGGAGGGCAGTAGGGGCTAGCACGTTAACGTCATCGTCTCGCCCAGCTGGAGGGTGCAGGGGCGGCCGGGAATGGATGGGAGAGAGAGTAGAGGGAGCTGGGGAGGGAGCGGCGGGCGGTCCGCCTTCTTCCGCGCGGTAGTCGGAGCACCGGGGTGGCGGAGTAGCGGAGCGTTGGCGCGGCGAGGTCTGCGAGGGCGGGAGAGGAGGGGGAGCGGCAGTCGCCGGCCAGGTGTGACATTCGCCGCGGAGCGATGCGGCTAGTTGCAGGCGGCGGAGACGATGGGATATGCGAAACAAGACGAAAAACTGTCGTAGATCGTGACGTATTCTGCCTACTGGGATCGCACAGAAAAAAACCGGCCGGTCGCGTCGGAGTGGAGCGTCTGACATGGGTGTGTGTTGGCTGGCGCGTTGAGTCGGCTCGGGTATGGAATATTATTTCCTACCCAGGTAGGATACAGTATTACTATATATATTAATATATATATATATGCTCCCATACGTGGCCAACCAACTAAATTTTAGTCGTCTGTTTTATTTACGTGTGAAGCACTAGCAGCATAGGACGGGAAATAGGTTCTTGGCCGATGTTATTTTAAATTAAACAAGGGACACACCCACCTATCAGACATACCACCGTACTACCCAGAACACACTTCGCGGGAACCATCAAACACTACAATATAATAATGAACAATAAAGACCAATAGACAACCCATCCTAAAAAACCTATATCACGAACCAGCTACCCACACTAAGCACCTTATTTTTATTCCTTTTTGCCTTGAAGCACCAATCAACACGTCTAAAACAACCCCTACACATCTACAGGGCCGTTTGGACCCCAACGCGCCCTTTTTTGCCATCCCATGTACGTGCCGCACCCAAAAAAAGAAGCGTGCTATCGCTCGACTTACCTAGTTTCCAGTCTAAGTGAATACAACTAATGAAAAAACGTCAATTTATTACCATCCTCGCGCAAGGAACACATGATATCAGCAGTATCCTTCAAGTTAACTACCAAGCTAAACAATTGTCCAACGTGAAACGAGCGCCACCGAACACTGAGAAAACAAATAGATCAATTTTGCTTATTCACCGCGAAGAGAATGAGGGGTAGATATGGTGATATGTTACAACCGGGTAGGTGTTTGCTTTCGACGTAAATGTAACCGTGGACGGTATAACCTGTTTTTCCTCTCATTAACTGCAACTCGGCTTAGAAGAACACACCACAGTGCAGAACAGTTGGTTTTAGGGAGCAAAACAGGTGTGTCCCACCTCACACACAACTCAAATAGCAAACAACATTACAAACTTCATAGCACACAACTTGTAAGTTTATTACAAAGGCCCGACCAATATTACAGAATGAAAAAAAATCGCTCATCCGCAGCTTCATAGTACACACCATATTTAACAGCCCTCGTACAAATGCACCACCATAGTAACACCCCTACCAAATTTATCAAAGCGTATTATACAGTAAGTTCCGACCCGGACAGAATAGATTCTTGCGAAATTGGCTGCCCTAGCCACAACAGCGGCACCATCTGACTCAATGAAAACCTCGGCCTGTATGGGTTTCCCCAACCCGGAAACCACCTGCACCTCCATCGGCCACTTATCAGCAATCGGCTTGATATGTTGAGCTGTGTACCCGGGATCGAATTCCTGCAACGAGCATGACCAAAATATTATATAGCTATACATTATCCCCTAACATGCCGATCAAACTTTTATACTACCCCATACAGTACTTACTAGGAGGTCTAGCGCAGAGTCACACGTCCTGTATTTGTGGATATAGAGCGCCGAACCAGCGCTCAGAGCATGCACAAATGACGTCACTCTCATACCAACCTTAAGGCCTTTCCCGACATACACGTCGCCGCCACCGCGGCATGTACACGCACGTGGACCTGGTTGTTTTTTTGCAACAGCAGGAGAGCAAAATAACCGTATGCATCCTTACCTATATAATAAATCAAGTCGGTAAAGTACAAGTACCCGATCAAGAAACCCCGCTCGGCTCACACCGGAGTGCTGGAATGCAGGCCACATCCCAACCTGGCACTTTCTCGTAACCATAAGGTGCGAATATCACTATACTGATCGATCGCCAGCAAAGATCCTCCATCATCAGGTAATCTCCGGTACGCGCCCCCAAACACTCCAAAAACTGGCCCCACCCATCCGTCAGTATGCACACACATGAACAGGTGCTTACAATCACGGGGTACGATAGGCCCAAGGAATCCACAACGTGCACCGTCTCGCCATCGCGCACACGCCCTCGCATTTCGAATTTGTTAGGAACATGCTGTTCAATTGCATAAGATACTGAACGTCAGTACAAATGAGGCAGCGACACGATCTTGCTAAATCTACCCTACCAAACAAATGTTCATACCATCCGTTGGAAGTCCTGATCTCTCAGGAACTGCAAGTCTCTCGGAACCTCCATCAACAGTCACAAGCCCCTGGCTGTGTGCGCAATTTGGCCGTCTAGGCTTCTTGTATGTTTTTTGGTAGTCAATGTGTTTATCTGAAGAGGGGGACTGCAGAAGTGGGGGTGTTCCGGATGTGAAGAAAGATTAGATAGGGGCCTTGTGATGAACACGGCAAATGACTTATATGCAGGAGCGGTACAAGGTGCCTTCGTCGTTAAGACAGTGCACAGTGTCTGCCAGCCATACCATCGCAAGCCAATGCACTCGCAAAGGTAATATCGGGGACGCAACCCACTGCCAACTCCCTGAAATGTTGCCACCTAGATCCCGGCATCAGGAGCGTATCAGGTTTACAAAATCTTTTTAGATACGTGTGCAATTTTATGCGGCATCAGGAGTCTAATTAGTCCATTATTCGCTACAGTAGTGCTACAGTAACCTTTCTCTAATCGTGCGGTCAACGGTTTCATTAAAACTGTCTCGTGATTTAATCCGGGTTGTGAAAATAGTTTTATAAACTTATTTTATTTAATACTCCTAATTATTTAGCAAACGGGTTGAAAAAAATTTTCCACACCAAAGAAAATAGTTTGAGGCCGGTGCTGGCCTTTTGAGGTGGGACCGCACCTGATTAATAATTGCAAAAAAAAAACATAGAGGTAGAAACGTCAGCGGCTTGCATGCGCAGGTGATGTGCAGAATGAGCAGAAGAATACTTTATTGGTTATAGCCGGTGATGTGCAGAAGTTTACAAACATGGAGGTAGCCTCAATTTTCACCGCACTACGGGTGCCCTTCAGACTGGCTAGTAACTTCATTTTTTTCCGTTTTCCTTTGATATTTGACAAAAAAATTACCAAATAGAATCTAAAGAAGTAAATAAAGTCTAGTTTGTAAAAACCATGATGTAATCGTACGGTCAAAGGCCTCATTAGAGTTGTCTTGTGAACTAGCCCTAAGATGTGAACCCATGATTTACTACAGTATGCTACAGTAACCTTCATCTAATCATTCGGTTAAAGGCCTCATTATATTTTTGTCTCGTGAATTAGACCAAAGTTGTGAAAATAGTTTTTTTTAATTTAATGTATTTAATGCACTTCATTATTCGTCAAACGTGTCTAAAAATGCTCCGTCAAATAACACGGGTTGTATTTAGATCCACTAGATGGTCGAAAAGTAACATCGGTCACTGTAGTGCACTGTAACATTTTTCGTTTGTTTGATGCAAATGTTGTTCTATCATGACATAACTAGGCTTAAAAAGATTCGTCTCGTAGTGTGCATCAAAATTATGAAATTAGTTTTTTTATTTACCTACATTTAGTGATCAATAGAGAGATTTGATGTAATTTGATATAACTAACGTAGTGGAATCTTGGGAACTAAACGCAGCCAGCGCCTTCAGACGACTACAGACCTGTAGGCAATTTTTAATTCGCCCGTATGCGCCTCGGGGTCGCTCAATTAAAAATAATCACGCATCCAAGACCACGCAAATGACTAAACAACTACTATATGCGTAAACCGAAGCTGCCCATTATAACATTTTATATTGTACTGCACCGCGGGTTGCAGCTAAAGTTAACTTAATCGATGAAGCACATCGTCTTCCGTATTTGTTTATTCATACCATACCAATGTAAGCACAGCATGTAAGTGACTATTTTTAATCCAGCCAATATATCGAGCTACCCAGCTGGCGTCATTTAGTTTCCGCGCCCTACAGTTAGGCACCAATAGCTGGGAAGAAAACCCGGTAGTAGGCCATTAATGCCTGCTACTACCTGGTAAGGAGCACTGGTAGTCCGATGATAGAACAACCGGGTCATAGGCTTACTACCGGCAGCAAGGGAATAAACGATATTTTGTTTGTTACATGATTGTACTACCGGCAGGCAAAGGGATCACAGGAGGTTGGACATAGTAATTTTTTATCACAGTAGGACCCACCTTACTTACAACTCTCTGGGAGAACCATTGTGAGATTTTAGATAACTATTTTACTGCCTTTATAGGTCCCACTGCTATTTACCACTTCACCAACATACATTGGGGGTGTTTAGTTGATGAAAAGAGAGGGTGAAAAATTGGTAGGAAAGTCACATCGGACACTGTATCGTACTGTATAGCCAGGGAACTATAGCCAGTCAAGATACCTACTAACAATCAACAATTCATGAGATCTCATAAATATTTGGGATTATCCGATAGTCTACAAAGTACAAACTCACTTCCCAACACGCCACTAAAAAGTTGTTGAGATTGCACCAACATCTGCAAACTCACGTACGCATACTCTAGTAAAAGGTTATTTTTTTAATATTGGTGAAGCCATGGTTTGAGTTAGTGACATTGGTTTTTGTATTTTTCTACCTCGCAGGACCACTCGTATAAGCGACCGTCGGAATTACCAATCACTTAACCAAAAACACAGGACCACTTGTATAAGCGACCGTTTGAATTATCAACCACTGTCCTCAAAGATATTCATATGTGTACCTACGCTACATAAATAAATGTTATATACACACATATACACACATATTAAGAAACATGTATTTGTGAACCTACATTACATAAATATACGTTAACTACCAATGTAAGCACATCATAGAAGTGGCTATTTTTAATCCAGCCAATATATCGAGCTACTCAGCTGGCGACATTTAGTTTCGCGACCTACGGTTACTATATCAAGTCAACACCCCACCATATATCCCCAGTTGAATCAAAGAATGTAAGTAAGAAATAAATGTCCCAGGCCAGGACTAACCACCGTGAACTATGCATATGTGGACCTACATTACATAAATAAATGTTACATACACACATAGACACACATATCGAGAAAGGGACTACACATAGACACAAATATTGAGAAAGATACTTTGCATGCAGCGATTCTTGGCGCATATGTAGTTACATATCCGTTCACTTTGGTGCCAACCAGTAGGTACATTATAACGGACGTCTAAGACAATCCACCTACATCAGGGAACCAGGGCAACTACACACAATCTCCTACACCATCAACCCGGCTGGCTGCATTGTAAACAACGATGGAAAAAAAGAAAAGCAAACATAAGAACGAGACAGTAATACCAATGGTCAGCTCTGGTATTTTTTTGTCCACGTAACCTTCAAACGCAAATATTGATGACGATACATCATCATAAATCACCACATCCTGTCGGCCTCCATCAGGAGTCAAAAAGCAGTACCATACAGGTGATGTGGTGTCTGATACGCGAATTACATATTTTAGCGGGGAGCTCGGACACCGGCAAGGTCCGTCTATGCAAACGTTGCATCCAAGCACCACACGCGAAACATCTGCATGGCCGACGGGTGAGTCGTCAACACTTATCGCTATTAGATCTGCACCATGTAGGCCCAAACATAAATTAACACAAATCCACAATTTTGCACAAGCGAGCAAGCAAGTTTACCAAATAACAAACAAACGCAGCACAACATGCACGCTGGCCTACCGTTTAGCCAACCAAAAGGAGCAGCAGCTAGTGATCCCGTGCTTGACAGGCGAGGGCAAAGGTTTGATGCTTTTCCCCCTCAAGACAACGCCCTTTTGGTCGTTGCCTCTTTTGCTCCCTATTTATCAGGGATTATCAAACACCGGAATGGGAACTCGTCCTCAGTTGACAACCATGATGGAGTCGTACAACACGAAGCTGTAGAAAAAATGAATATATATATGATACACACCGTAAATAACTTGCGGCCCAACGATCACCAAAAAAATTTAAAAAAATCTGGCCGCGGACAAGGCTCGCCAACCACTTCCTTCCATGTCCAATGTTAAATATCTCATCAGCGCTGGTAACCGTGGGTGGGATAGCGCCATCTCCGGCTATCCGTCGCTTCGGCATTAATGAGCACTTGTATGAAAGCAGCGAACAAGGATTTGGATCTCATCCTTGCCGGTCAACCGGCTTCGTCGGACAACAATGTCTGCTTAAACGAAGGTTCGTAAAGCTTTGAATGTACTTTGCTATACGATTATCATCTCCCACAATGCATATGTAATATTTATGGTCCTTCAATTCATACCCTTATTTATGAAGGAGAATCTATCACACCAACATAATCTTCATAAAGGAACAATGTCCTCGGTGTGCAGCCTGCACGTATAGAAGGCGCGAACATCCGTATACCGTGGTGTTTCTAGGTTAGTCCTGATAAACCAACAGTAGTTTTCTAAATGGGAACCAGATTTCCCAAACATTTTAAGAATACTCGCAATACATAATCACTCATAACCTAACCACAACAAACATTTGTAGGCACATACGTACTAAAAAATGTTAGGCAAACATATGGGACAGCACCGACACACGCACAAAAGAACGTGGTAGGCAAGGAAGGCAAGGTATAGAAATTCTGGTTGGTACTGGTACGACATTTTTTACATTCGTGGAATATACATCTGATCGAATTTATTTAATATACGATCATGCACCGGATAAAACGACAATTGTTTGCCTACCACCACCCAATCGACAGTATACATTGGTATGTCTCCATGTCCACCAGCAGCGCGCATAACTATATTTACGCATATAACTACAATTACGCCTCACTACCAGAATACTCGACTTTTGCACCGGTTTGGATTTTCCCTTCCCAACCGGTGCTAAGCTACCGAGGCTAAAGGGATACCCGAGATATCCTTTAACACCGGTTGAAAACACAACCCGGTGCTGAAGATTTTTGCACGTAAAAAAATTAAACGTTTCTTTTGCTCCTCATGTCTTTCTCTCTCCTCTGTTTTCTAGTCTGCTCTCTCCATGTTCTTCACGAACAAGAAGAACAGATAAAGAAGAGGGGAGAAAGAAAGACATTAAGAGTAAAAAACATCTTGCATTTGAGATTAAGAGTAGAAATAGCCCAAGATCCAACATTCAAGATTCAACAGAGAAATTTACAGAGATTATATAGATCCAAGATTACAGAAATTTACATTCAATTTACATCCACATGGTTGACAAATCAGGCCAGAAGCTCATCTTAGCAGGAGCACGCACGCAGGCCAGAACCAGATCGATGTAGTGGAACAAGAGCACGCCTTAATCGAGTAAATAAATCGAGATTAGCACTGCCTGCCGAGTAGAGCACCTTGGATTTGCCGCCGCTCCTCAAGCAGTCAACGCCAGCTCCTCCCCGCGAGCACTCCTCGCGCGTGACCCCCGCAGGCCCCGCGACGAGCGAGCGCGCCGGCCCCGCCACGCGCGCCTCCCCACGGCGACCCCCGGCGCGGCACTGCCTGCGCGCCGCTGCTCCTGGCCTGGAGAGAGGGAAGAAACAATGTGAGAGAGAGGAAGAGAGAAAAGAAGAGAAGGAGATAAGGTTGAAGAAGAAAGAGAAGGAGATAAAAAGGAGTGACTGCCTGCTCGTGCGCTGCTCATTAGCACCGGGCTAAAAAGGGCTCAGCAACTTTAGCACCGGGTGGTGGTGGCTACACCCGGTGCTAACTGGGGACCTTTAGCACCGGGTTTTACCATGATCCGGTGCTAATAACTTATCCTCAGCTACATGTGTGTGTTGTCCTGCTCCTAGGCATTAGATCCGGTGCTAATACACCCTTTAGCACCGGGTCTAAATATTACCGAGGCATTTGAGTGGTGCGGATGTCGAGTTTTTTGGTAGTGCCTCGTTTATAAATCGAAGGTAGGTTTAGCGAAGAGGAGCAGGCCGCCCGGGCACACGACCTTGTCTTGCTCAAATTTTACGGAGATCATGCCGCAACGAACTTCTGGTATACACTCAACCATTTTGTTAATCATCTAGCTATCTGGTGTAGTAACTGTTCGTCTGTTCGACGCACGCCGCAACATACAGGGTGGATCTTTAAGAACTAAAGGATTTTCCTAGACACAAAGTTGTTGCAGAAGTCAGGAGGTTTTTGTTAACTTGAATATCCGTTTATTAAGCGCACAGCCATCACACTAATGATCGTTCATTTTTATTTCACTGCCTTTTTTTATGGCCTCGCGTTATTTCTCCGGATACCAGGAGGAGTGCTGGTTTCTGTAGAGGGGAATCACCATACAGGGGGTGACCAGGTAAAACAGTCGGTATTACATTGACTACATCCGTTATATGAGGCATATATTCCTTGCGCAATAGCGTAACTATTAAATAACAGGTACAAAAAAATAAGTGGCAGTCTCGGATTGGACGAGTAGATGGGAACAGGCACATCTATCTCGGATCATTCGGTAACCGCCCTCCCCTGTACCATTACGCCCTAACTGTAGTAGACATATTTTAGTGATCACTACCACAATACTTCACATCCGCCCGCCTCCTCCGCCTCGGCCATTTTTGGACCCGGTGCTGATGGGGCTTCAGCACCGGGTCCAACGGCTAGGAGCGGGGGCGGCGCGTGGATGTGTCAGGGCGGACACATTAGCACCGGGTCGTGGCAAGACCCGGTGCTAATGCCCCCCTTTAGCACCGGGTGCAGCCAGCAACCGGTGCTAATGTGCCGAGGTCATTTAGCACCGGTTGCTGGCTGCACCCGGTGCTACAGGGTGCGCATTAGCACCGGGTCTTGCCACGACCCGGTGCTAATGTGTTTGAATATAGGGGCTTCCTCCTCCCCCGCCCGAGCCAGCTGAACACTTAGGCGCTGTGTTCATGCTGCTCGGCCGTGGGAGGGGAGGTGCTGCCCAAATTTTTTTCAAAATTTGTGAAGATTCTACTCATCTAAGGAGCACTACAAGGTACACTCTTTCATTCTCTAATGTTTTATTTAGCTTGTAATCCTTCTATGATTTAGAAATAGAGGGATTTGTGAATCAAAGTAAAGCTAGCTAGAGAGAGCTTGTGTTCTTGGAGGAGAGAGAGGAGAGAGCTTGAGTTCATGGTGGAGAGAGTGTTCATGTTGTGTTTTAAATGGAGAGAGAAGGCAAGCTAGTTAGTATTTTATTTTGTATGACTTGTGAATAGTTATAAGGCTTATAGTAATGTAGTTTTAGAAATTACTAGAAAATCAATATAAAATGCTAGAAAATCTTATAAATTAATAGAAAATCTTATAAATTACTAGAAAATCTTATAAATTACTAGAAAATCAATATAAAATGCTAGAAAATCTTATAAATTAATAGAAAATCTTATAAATCTTATAAATCTTATAAGGCTTATAGTAATGTTATATTTAATGAATATAGTAATGTAGTTTTAGAAATTTATTTATATAATGGAATATATATTATAATTTGTATTTATTTATATATTAAATTTTTTTATCTTTAAATTTTTTTATCCTCCGCCGCCAAAGAGGTCTCCGTCTCCTCCGCTAAAGAGGTCTCCACCCCCTCCGCCAAAGAGGGGACGCCGCACTAAAGCCTCTGCCCCCACTCCACCAGCGAAGAAGGCGCGGAAAACCAGAGAGAAGCCCGCACCAGAGAAAAGAGCGGGTGAGAAGACTCTAGAGGAGCTCGAAGCCTCGGTCAAAGCAGACACAAAGAGGCAAATGGTCGAGTGGAGGAAAAAACCTGAGCCGGAGCCGAAGCTTGATCCCACCGTCGTCAAGTCATTCCTCGGTAATTTGAGCAAGGGTCAACAGAAGGAAGTAATAGTAACAGACTATGACCGCTCATTACTGAAATCTCGCCGGAAGCGGAAGGCTGCAGATAAGGAGGCGGGCCCATCCAAAAAGATTCCTCAGCTCGGCCAGCAACCTCAGCGGCCCTTGGGTCCATTGCCATCTCTGGACGAGCTTAACGTGCAACGAGTAATGGCCGAGACCGGACTAACCAGAGCGCAAGTCCTGGGGGAAGAAGAGGTGCCTGTAAACACAACGCTGAGGTGGCCGTTTAAGCTTGGCGAGCCTATGGTCCCTCCTGAAATGGAGATCAAGCTACAGACGAAGATGCGCCGATTCCATGAGTGGTACTTGGAAGAATCAAGAAGGAATAAACGGCGCATGATCAAAATAGGCGTGAAGGACCATGATTTCTACAATGGTGACGAGGATTGGGTGTGGCTGAGGTTTAAGGATATATATGAGCTGTACCACCGCGACGCCATGGACGTGGATTTGATCACCTGTTGGACACTGTAAGTACTTTGTTGTTGCTTATAATTCACAGTTTGAAAACAATAATTCCAATCTATGCTGACGTGGGCTTTATTTATTGCTTAACATATGCAGAATGGAGATTCAAAAATGTCAGAGAGACAATATATATGACGTTGGTTTCGTTGATCCTCGAAGGATAAGTGAAGCAATGATACTGCACAATCCTGAGGAAACATATTTAAACCTATACAAGTATATTAAGAAACAAAATTACTGCGACTCCATACTAATCCCGTACAACATCGAGTGAGTACATACACAGGCTTCTTCTTATACTGTCTGTGTACTAATTCATTTATGATTATAATGTATATATGTGCACAGATTCCACTGGTTCCTAATAATATTGTGTCCTGACCGGGGTGTCGTGAACGTCTTTGATTCGTTGCACACTCCAAAAGAAAAACTACAGAACATCATGGACATGATGACAAGGTGATGTATATTTTCCCCTACTTAATTCACCCCTTACACTCGGAATGACTTAACTCAATTTTTTTGTTCGCAGGGCCTGGATTCAATTTCGTCAAGAACACCCGGGAATTCAACATGAAACACTAAAATGGAATATTGGCTTTCCGGTAAGCAAGTAATTTGTACATGTAGGCCTCGGCTAATATATTATATGAATTTTACTTAATTTCTTTTGGTCGACAGTGTGCCAAACAGGGGCCGGGAAATAATTTATGTGCATACTATGTTTGCGATTTCATGTGGAATTGGGGACATAAAAAGCTTACACAACAGGATATTATGATACGTAATAATAAACACATTTCCATTATTATTAAGTGCACAATTATTGTCTCCAACTCGGCGGATTAAATATCTTTCAATTATTTGTAAATTACAGATGTTCAACCTGAAGGAAGAGTCCCTAGAGCTAGAAAGAATTGACGCAATTGCGGAACAGCTCGTCGGATGGATCTGGGACGAGGTCGTCAATCCCCGAGGAGAATTCTACTCGCTAGTACTGGAGGACGTGCCGGACAGTCCAACGAGCTAGTCGTCAATCTTAATTAAGTAGAAAATACAGTTTAAATATATATAACTCGAGTTGACATGCATGAATATCTACTTTTGTAATATATATGTCTTCTATTTTGATGAAATGTCAGCTAATATGAATATAGAGTCGGCCGAATACGCATTAGAATACACGTATTAGAATATATACGTATATAGACGTGCACACATGGCTACTAAAAAAGCAAAAAAAAATCCGGAGCCTTTAGCACCGGTTGCAGACAGCAACCGGTGCTAAAGGCAGGCCCTTTAGCACCGGGTGCAGCCACGACCCGGTGCTAAAGGCCCTGCTAAAGGCGCTGCGGGGCAGACCCTTCAGCACCGGGTCGTGGCTGCACCCGGTGCTAAAGGGGTACCCTTTTAGCCTCGGATTAGTTACACCGGGTGGGAAACCCGGTGCTAAAGGGCTTTTCCACCCGGTGCAGATGTTGATCGTTCTGGCAGTGGATATTAAGCGTATAAGCAGACACGGAGGAAGAAGCAGCAGAAGTATACGACATTGCCACGTTAAGGTTCTGTGGACCAAAAACAATGAAAAATTTCGACGTGTCAAGGTACGATATGTAGAAAATAATGAACAGTACCCAACTCCCATTCATCAGAAGCTCCACGGACAACCAGCACGCAGAAGAACCGAAAGCACCAAGCACAGGAGGCATCGTTGATTACCAGTACAAATGGGAGACAAATTTCCTACATGACCGAAGTGAGTCCGTTAACACAGACGGAGGAACATATCTGTTGGCAGCGATGGATCAAGCCATTGCTATTTTTGGTGCTGGTGGTAGGCGCACAAACAGTACCGTCCCGTACATATCCTTCGGAGGTGGGTTCAACCAGTATGTAAATGTTATCAATTTCCAGGAATGAAAAATGGACTCTACATATATCCACATGGTACATTTTTATATGGAAATTTGGAGATCCACATGGATCCACAAGTACCAACATTTTTTATATATACCATCAAAAGATTACATTGTAGCCTTTTACGGTCAGACACAACAGTCCGCCAACTAGTCTACTAACGGTAAGATAAATGTTACCGTTATAGAAAATGTTATTAACCATGTATTCGACCTTCATCTAGATAAATGTTATTAACCATGCAGTTACAGAAAATGGACAGTTGGGTTTTTAACGGGCAATCAACGTTCTCGATGCGCAAGACTAGACAATGCGCTAGGTAAATAAACCTATGAATCTGAAACAACTGCAGTTAAGTAGCAAAATTGTGCTTGGTAAATATAAAAATATTACACAATGCCACACGCCGGGGCGCCTGCCAGGTGCGGTGGTCGTCGCAACCACCGAGCTCAATTAGTACATGTGTCTTCTTCATCGTCACGTTGCATCGAATGAGGCTTCCAACCAAAGTTGTGCCACGGCCACCGTGGTGATCAACCTCCCCGTTTCTACTTCCAAGGACAAGCACCTCGAGAGGCATACCACCCTGAGTGACGAACTTGTACCACCCAGGGTGGAGCCTGCACAATTGAATTGTGATCCGCACACCCAGTGGAATCCTCACCTACAACCATTTGCAAACTATGATATCAGTGTGTGAATTTACAATCATGAATACAACAGCTGGCGTGGCACGGCGGCTTACCGGGCTGGTGACCTCAATGCCGCCCCCCGAAGCGCACCGCAACTCGCAGACACGGAACACGAGACTAGTCCTTTGCTGAGGGCAGCCAATCCCGCTAACCCACTTTTATAGTCAGTACTCTGGGCTCGCTAACGTAACGTATTATATACAAAATTACTCGCCATGACCTGTAGCCGCCCTGGTGAGTGTTTGCAAGCTTGTAATGAACATATAGCATCTTTTCCCCTTAAGAAACAACAACATGGTGCATGCAGTTCACGATGCAACATGGTGCTTCGCAAACGTGTAACAATTTGCAGCAAGCCCATATGTGCTGCCCACAGTCCAGTCTGCACACACACAACCGTCTTATCCACAAGGCGGCACACTGGATACTTTCACGTGCCACAGACGACCCGATAATGGAAATGCCAGGTATATCATAACATTAGCTGCGAACCATTTTTTTATTCCACCGCACACGGAGAAATGGTTGTTTATCTCTTAACATTGGACAATGTACAGACACCTGGTCCAGTACATCGGTATGCCCAGCGCAACTCTGACTTGCAAGGCATTACACAACTTCCTCACGGACAACCAACGGTCCGATTTCGTGTTATGCGCCGCGTTAATGTGCCTACTCTACCGCGAACAAGCATCACAGTTATTTTCAATCCACGCATCACAAATTAGGCATTACCTCCAGCCAGCATATGTACACACGGGCGCCCGATCTAGCAGCTGGCTGCTATGGAATCGTCAATGGAAGAAGACATCATCAAACTTTTTTGTATGTCTGGACAGAACTACGCAATCCGCCAGTGCTCCCTGGTAAATCCACACAATTCCTTTTTGCATGTTAGAGAGGTGTCAGTAGCTATTTTTTTATCTATGATTTTTTTTGTCTTTAACATTCTCCCACAGGTTGTGGCACCAGTAAAGGTTCAAGACTCCTGGACATGCTACTGTTTCAACTTCCAGAGAAGGGCGATTAAAGTTTTTGACCCAAATATATATAACCAAGACAAGTCGGCAATCATTAGGAAGCACAGAAAACATATAAACGTGATTGGTCGTGCTTGCATCCGATGTATGAGCATGCTTACTGATGAAGGGAATCATCAATTGGTGAGCTGGGGGGTAGATGTTTCTTGCGACAAAAATTCTTAATGCCCACGGTAAGTACATCCCATCCTCCTGTAAAGCAGAGCTTGGCGGCAGGACTGGTGTCCTTTTTTTATCTGGGCCAAATCCCTTCACTCATGGCAAGCCCATTTCTTTCGTTCTGTCGGTAGAAAATATATATATTATGCGCCCCTTGCAGGTCAAACACACTATTGTACGCCATCAATTGCGCGCGATGGTACAACGGCACAGACGCATGAGACCGCGTTTCAGACGTACGACGGTTATTTCCTCTGCGTATATATGTTAAGTGTCTCTTTTCAGAAGGGTAAAGGGTTGCTTTTTCAGGGATTACTCGCAGCAAGCTCCAAGAAGGAGCTCGTCACCTCGATGCTCTTTGACAGATCAAACTCTGCTTGCCTCCCTGCCGAGCTAGTTAATACTTGCAGGGGACAGCCAATGAGGCCACCACGCGTTTTTTTAGACCAATTGTAAACGTGTGTTTAGATGCGTGGTAAAGATTCGTCTCGGCGTGTACATCAAAACTATGTAATTATTTTTTACCGATATTTAATGTTTTATTAGCTATATTTAATTTTTTATGTAATGTTGTTGTGATTGAGAGTTTGAAAAAACGGATGAACAATATATTTAATTTTTGATGCGATGTCGATGTAATTCAAAGTTTGAAAAAACCGGAGGAACAAACACAACCTAAGTTAAGGACTACGGAGTCCCAACGCTTTTTTACAGGTCTAATTGATTACTAGGCACCTCCCTAACCATTTGTTTAAAAAACTCTGGCAGCCTACTTCCATGTATTAAGCATAGACGGCGTACAACAATATAAAAATACATGCAGGCTTCCGCACTATTCGCTTAGCTTATGAACAGCCAACCAGCAGTATTTTTCTATCCGCACAAATCAGCAGCATCCACCAAACAGTCAACGTTATTTTTTCTCAGCAAAAAAACAGTATCAGCCACCGGCCAGCCGAACATGGTGTAATTAACAAGGAAGAACTTCGTACCCTTTGCAATGGTCAAATGGCGTTGGTTTTGAAAACACGATTTTCTCTGGACCCTTCAAAGCAAGTGCCAATAATGCACATTTTTTTTGTAGCGGCGTATCCTTTTTTTATAGCGGCACATATGGATATGTAGACACATTTTTTAGCTGCCTAGCCTCGGCCTCACTTGTTGGTAGCGTAAGATAAATATATATTTTTCTCAGAATGGAAACAGTTGCCAGAACCAACGAATATACGATATGCTGATTAATATAAAATGGAATAAAGTACGTGTATATAATGAGCATATTTATTAATATAAACTGGTGCCTTACCTCATTAAATGGAACCTAATAGGTTGTTTATGCCTCACACCGCTCACAGCAGCAGCAGGAACTCATATCTACCATATGCTCTACTAATCCGCCACACTTTTACAGTAGACAGCAACCAGTTTCCAAAACGGGACACGAGTATGATTTTCTTCTCCGGCAACGGTGCTCACCTCCCCACAACCTTTGAAGCTTCTCGCGCCAACATCATCGGTGCGTTGCTAAATGCATTCATACACTCCTGCTTTAGCTCTCATATCGGAGTCTTTTTTCCCGCACTGATATTACATTCGTAAAAAATACAGCTTTCGATTACAACTACGACGAATCTGCAACCGCCGCATTGATTCTGAAAGACGGGAGCGGATGTGCGCGTGACCAGAATGTGCAGGACACCACAAGCTCCAACGTAAGTCGCCATCGCCTACAAAGGAGTCAACAGGTATAGTGACACCACTAGTGTTTAATCAGTTTCCTATATACGTGGTTAATCTTCACGAAGTAAAACAAATAAGATGTGATGTTACCCATCACCCCCCAATGACGCAGGCATGGGGATAGATTTAAAGGATATAATCCAAATTCACAGACGGAGCGAAGCGGAGGCCCATCACCAGAGGTTTGGGCCGGAGCAAGGGGTACTGTGTGTTTTTCTCTCATGAGCGCACAGTTTAGTCCTACATCGGCAACGCAACCAAGCTCGGTCACGTGAGCTGCCTATATAATAGAGCTTTGCCCTTGATGAATAAATCATCCTCTTGTAAGCCGCCAATAGGCGTTGTAAACACACATCTCATATAGCAAAGTTTTGCTGGCTGGCGCCCGTGGTTTTTTCCCTTCTACATTGGGAGGGTTTCCACGTTAAAATCTCGTGTCTCCTGTGGTTTGATTCCTTTACTTCTTGTCGTTTATTCGTCATCATTTACAACAAGTGGTATCAGAGCTGGTTTCAGATTCGGTTTCCTTGATGTCGACGACGATGAAGTTTGATCTACCGCTGTTGGATTACAAGACGAGGTTCGCGCTGTGGCAATTCAAGATGCGGGCTGTTCTGGCGCAAACTCATGATCTCGATGAGGCGTTGGATAAGTTTGGCAAGTCGTCCAACGAATGGTCTGATGAGGAGAAGCACAAGGATCGTAAGGCTCTGTCTTTAATTCAGCTTTATCTGTCTAATGATATTCTGCAAGAATGTCTGCAGGAACAGACTGCTGCAGCACTCTGGGTGAAACTGGAATCGATCTGCATGTCGAAGGATCTAACCAGTAAAATGCATATGAAGTTGAAGCTGTTCACACTCAAGATGAAGGAGGGTGATTCAGTGATGAGCCATATATCTGTGTTCAAGGAGATCGTTTCTGACCTAGCGTCGATGGAGGTTAAGTATGATGATGAGGACTTAGGTCTCCTATTGTTATGTTCTCTGCCAAACTCTTTTGAAAATTTCCGTGACACCTTGTTGATTAGCCGTGATGAACTAACCGTTTTGGAAGTTTACGAGACACTCCAATCAAGGGAAAAGATGAAAGGCATGGTGCAGCCTGACGGATTGTCGTCGTCCAAGGGCGATGCTTTGCAAGTACATAATCCGTTATTTCTTAAAATGTCTCAAACCATTTATATTCAGTGTATTTTTTATTAACAACTATTTTTTACTAGGTTTAAATCGCACGGGGAAGAGCTGCAGGCTACCGTGGCTGAATTACCTTCATCCAGGCCTGAAGTGTGGTCCATTCTCCTGAGATGAGCACCACCTGATATTTGCTTTGCACGAACTGTTTGGCCCGAGGTGGTCGATTGTTGCTGCACATATGCCTGGGCGATCAGACAACCAAGTTAGGGCCAGTCCCAACCCAACACACTAGTAGTGATGTCCATAGCTTCCACATCATCAAGAAACTACTACACTCCCAATGCAAACACCACTATTCCACATTTCCATTTAATGCTACTCATCTCACATCTTGTATTGGATGTCGTGTAGAAATCATGTCTCATGCAAGACCCAGTTTCCTTCTCTTTCTTCATTTAATCACTTTCCACATCATCTTTTATCTTAGGTGGCACCTCATTTAATTCTATGAACAGCTTTCTAGTCATTGGGTTGGGACTGTCCTAAAAACTACTGGAACGTCCAGCTGCAAAGGGAAGCAATGGCCATGCACCATGCGCGTGAGCAGCTTGGAATGCCCTTGTAACTTGGCTCAGTGCACGGTCCAGGTCCGCACACTCGGTCCTTATTAGGATCCGACAGTGCATTTTGTTTCCCGTCACAAGTACTCGTTCCAGGATGCGGACGAACTGCCGACGTAAGGAATGACTGGACCCTGCCACTGCAATTGGGAAGCCACTTGCCGGACCAGTCTAGTTTGTACTGTGAACAGTTCACTGCATTTGAGGAAGTTGTGGCAAACGCCTGAGTCATGCCACATTTCAGCTCGAGCCACTGTCTGGATGCCCACCCGCGCGCAGCGTGACCGCTGTATCTTACTCAAAGTTGTCCTAGCCGTATCAGTTGTAACAAATTAAATAGTAACTTCAAGAGTATTTTTAGTTATGGTTCTCCCCACAATAATCAACTTATATTCTGCCTCTCGTATTTAGAAAGTGTCGATGGCACTAGCAATTATTATGTCTCGTCTGCCGGGGCATATGCGCGATGCTAATAAAACATTAGCCCACTATAACTCGACAATTATTACGTTTTACCCATTTTTGTCTCATGCCCGCGGAGGTGCAGCAACCGATGTGCTGATATACGTTTTACCTATTTGTAATTGGTTCGCTAACCATTCTATTTTCATCTCGCACTTAGGGGGTGTTGGGATCCTGATTCTAAAGTTTTAGACTTTTAAATAAGTGAT
This sequence comes from Echinochloa phyllopogon, assembly GCA_033239725.1. Taxonomy (NCBI): domain Eukaryota; kingdom Viridiplantae; phylum Streptophyta; class Magnoliopsida; order Poales; family Poaceae; genus Echinochloa; species Echinochloa phyllopogon. The sequence goes on along the minus strand of BTCW01000014.1, from coordinate 27,382,750 downwards.
ATTAAAAATAAACTAGTATAAAACTAATTATAAAACTAATAAACTAATTATAAAACTAATAAACTAATTATAAAACTAATAAACTAATTATAAAACTAATTGTATAAGTCATGTCTATTTCGTGAGACAAATCTAACAAGTCTAATTAAACTATAATTAATATATAATTATCATATTTTTTGGAGCATTACATTGTCTAATTGTTGACTAGTTGGGGCTCAATAAATTCGCCCCGTAAATTAGGCTCATTTATGAAATGAGTTTTTAATTAATTTATATTTGATATTTCTAATTGACATCCTTTATATGCTACGGGATTAAACTTTAGACATAAAGATTCAAATACTCTTTTAACGAACAGGAAGCCAAGGCTGCAGGTAACCTAGTATTTACAGCAATGGTATACTATCTAGAGTCCATGGCTCCACAAATCTGTCGGTCCCCGATAGCATCGAGATTACATTGCTCCTTAATATTAAAGAAAGTGGTGGGCGGAGCAAATCGACGAGCTTAAAATATACATAAGAAAAAAAAGGTCGAGGGTGGGTTAATAGATGGATGGGACGCGCCGCAAGCCAATTCGTGCAACACACGCGCCGGTCCTCTATCAGCTGAGGTCTAAGGCCGGTGTGGTTCTTGAGACTAAAGTTTTAGTCCCGTCACGTCGACTTTAATTTTGCTAATTTAAAATATTAGATATAGATTAATTAAAAACACATTACAAATAGCGAGAGCTGTTTTATGATACGGATCTATTAAACCTAGCTAGTACATAATCACACAATGTAATGCTGTAATAATTATTTGATAGTTATGTACTAATTATAATTTAACTAGGTTTGTTAGGTTCGCGGGTTAGACCTGACTTATATAATTAATTTATATTTGATGCTTCTAACTATTATATATTTAATGGACTAAATTTTAGTTCGGATGATGCAAACACAAGCTGAATATTCGCCCAGTACCAGATCATGATGAAGTTGTACCAAACTGTTGGAATACGAAAAGAGCGCTGTAGATGGCCATTGTTTTCTGTTGATTCCTCTTTTCCTCGTCACCCTTGGTTGCCCGCTCGCCATCGTATAATCAATATAAAGCCGATGCACTCAGATTGAACGGGCAGTTTTGGAAGCGACGTAACATAAGGTAAAAATTCTTTTTACGCCAAACAACACAAGCGTAACGTGCCGCACGAACAAGGACGTGTAGTACAACTAATGTAATATATATATATATATATATATATATATATATGCCATCCACACTGCTCGCGCCATAAGTTTGGGACCGAGTAAACCGAAAAAAACCCATAGATGTGTGACGATGTTACAAGAAACTAAACGCGTATCGCAATCCGTGGCGTTATTTTTTATATAAATGAGAACCTCCTACCATTATTCAATAGCATAAATTATTCTATCTCTAACGCTATATATACAACAGCAGTAGCGATTTTGTAGCAGCGTAAGCCAGCCAATACAGCTTACTCTTGAGGGCGCCTGCTCCCATCGTTGGTGGCCATTCTATGTTAGAGTATGGCACAATGGGATTGCATACCACCGGATGTAACCACCAAAATATCCACTCTATTGCGTTGCAATGTTCCTCGTCTTAGCCTATCAATGACCAGCAAGAGTTCCCACGCAGTTTACAGCTCCCAACCAGTTAGCAACCAACTCCCTTGGTTGTTAACCCCCACCACGCAACCACGGAGGCAGACCGATGATGCAGACAACCAGAGAGAAGTCGTTTACTGCATACTCCGTAAGTTGCAAGCGCAAAAACTACGTCAGAATCCCAGGCAACAGCTGTAGGGCCAGGATCCATAGGGCCACTCATCTAAAGGAATTAAACTACTCGATATGGAGAGTTATGATCCGACTGCTTTGGACTAGCCAGATAAGGTATATGACGATGAAGTCAAGTAGTAAAATTACTCGTATTCGAATAGTATACGTGATAGATTACCTTGATGTAACCCTTCAGGTCAGATACGAGTAGTCTTTGTAATAGGTTTGTAACTCTGCTCCCCAAGTATATAAGGAGGAGCAGGGACCCCCTCGAAATAACTCAACCTACATACAATACAATCAAGCACACAAGACGTAGGGTATTACGCTACTCGCGGCCCGAACCTGTCTAAATCTTTGTGTTGTTCGTGCACTGTCGTTCCTAGAACTCGGCGAGACCCACTAATCTACTCCCTGGGATATCCCCAGATAGACGTGCTCGACGTAAATCGTCGACAACAGCACATTGACACGGTTCTTTGGTTCTTACGATGACTCTGGGTTGTTTGTAGCTTACGGTCAGACATGACGTCACGCTATTGTAAATCCAAGAAGCGGGGAGATAATCCGCCTCCCTGATTATATCACATGGGAAGGTTGTATTGCCCCTGTCCCTATTGTAATACGAGCAGCTGCACTTTCCGGGCTTCCTAAAACTGATGGGTCGCGCGTCGTAGCAGCAATAGTGACCACGTTTGCACCATCATGCTACTCGGGGCAGACTCTGGTCTCTGTTTGGAGGCTGGGCGAAGCGCCCTCTAGCTGCGCAACAGTATCAGACGTGGAAGATGTCGTGCACCACGGAGGATGCTTTCATTTCATCAACAGCGCCGGGAACACATTCGTGTCGAGGCCAACGGGCACAGTTGTTGAGGGGGGGTCTTACATCGACAGCCAGAATGCATTTAGAACATTTTTTCGCAACCATGGCGAAGACAACCTTTTCCTCGTGGCACGGTACCTCGTAACGAGTAGGGGGGGCTTGCTCATGGTGTCCCGGTACGCCCCAGTGATCGGGGAGCTCACCACTACGTTCCGTGTTTTCAGGATGATGGCTACCCATAACCGAGGTTCCACCAGCGCGGTGCACGTATGGTTGAGCTCAACTCTGTTGACGGGCGATTCATCCCGGTGCTACGAGAACATGGAGATAAGCGATGGTGAGGAGGGTGTGTATTTCCTTGATGACCGAATTAAGCTTCAGTAGATGGCCAATGATCTGCCACGGTGGGGTTTCTGGAAGGCTTTACCCATCCGATGACAATGGGTATTGGTCAATGGCAAGAAAGGAAATTGTCAGGTGGCCCGCTGGTGCGCATACATCATCGTACACCGCGCCGGCTTGGGTGCTGGTAAATGAACCAGCAACGGCAAGCGGGTAATGTTTGGTGTGTGGCTGCGAAACGGCCGGGGGTGCCTCACTGTATCGATTACCACGCCTGTAGTTTCACCGGTGTCGTTCTGCTTGTTTCACTGTTTCTGACCGGTGTCACTGTTGCTGTTAGGTGTCTGTCTGTTTATTTCACATATACCCGTATCCACAAAACCCCACGTGGCCTGCAATGTAACTGGCTGTTCCTTTTTCTGGATCCCTGATATTCGAATGCATCAAATATATTATGTCCCTTACAAACTACCACACAATTTTGTCCGGCAACCAGCTGACATGCCAGCTGTAGCATTACCTGAACAAAAAAAAAGAGAGGATGGCGTCGCTGGGCGTGGTATATTACATTGGCTGACATTGGCAGTTCGTGTTGAAAATAGAAATGTCCACCCAACTTGTTGCATTCCCTAGGAACCCATCAGTCCTACTTATAGAGTCACACCCCCACGCGCACCAGGCGAAGCCACACTTCGTACCAGTATTTCCCACCTATCCTGTTCGTATAGTTTTTTTGTTCACCCACCCTATAGCGATGGATCGGATGCCTGAGCGGTCGCCGTTCCCCACAGGTGATCCGTGCTGGCCGCCGAAACGAATCTACATGGTTCGGAGTTACCACCAGACGATCCTTGCAGTGAGAAGAGTGGGAGCTCTGGAGTTGGTAAAGGCGAGGCCGAACAAGATTCTGAATCGCGTGCCAAGGCGAAGACTCGACCCCGCGGAAGGCCTCCAGGGTCCAAGAACAAGCCAAAAGCCCAGGTCATCATCTCCAATGACAGCCCGGTGGCGATGCTTACGCACGTCCTGGAAATATGCGACGTAATAGAAGGTGTCTTTGATTTTGGGCGGCGTAAAAGGATGGGTGTGTGCCTGCTGAGCACCCACGGCACCGTGCGCAACGTCAAGATCCGGCAGCCAAATGATCCCAAGGGCCACCTTTGTTGTTTTTAGATAATGGATTGAAAATCCGGCCTTGACCAAAAGGCTTGGCCAAACCTTTGTTGTTAGAGGGTCATTACAATATAATCTCATTAGGTGGATGCTTCCTTCCGCCGCCGTTCCCGCCCGTATCGTCGGTGGTAACAGCACACCTGGCACATACAGATGCGCAAGTTGTGGGCGGCGCTATCGAAGGACCGTTGGTTGCGGCCGGGCCAGTCATTATCACCGCCGGCTGTTTTGCGGCGGCTGAGTTTGAGCAGATTTACCCCGTGCGCTACAACAGATCAGAGCGCCGGCGTGTTCACTATCCTTTAAGTGTTTTCCTTAAAGTTCTTGTTCCTTACCATTTTTGTAAAAAATGTTGATGTTTAATGTATGTCAGTTCTGCCCCAGAAAAAAATTGCAACGGGCAAAAGACTTACCACGTCTACTTGCACTGTAAATGGAACCAAAATGGGTGGTTGTCTCGTCTTTCTATCAAATATTAGCAAACGATTTGCTCAAAACTAGCGGGAAAGAAAAAAAAAGCAACATATAGCGGTGTGACACATTAATTTATTTAAAAACCTCAAGGTGCTCCGAGTTCTGCTTTGTATTGGAATGAGGCGAATGCTTGCCGTTTTATTTTTTAGCTTCATTGTGGCCGCAAATACTACTAGTTTTCTTCACTTAAAAAAGAAACCAGTACAGGAATCCTGCCGAATACGCATAGGAGGGTCGTATCTGCAAACTTGCCCAACATTTTCTTCCCACACCAACATCTCAAAACGATTGGTCAAACTATGTTTATTTTGGATCACAAATAATAGTAATTATTTACACAAACCTGGCCAAGATAATAATGTTTTTCACTGGCACAGTAGTTCGCATGCCTGATGGTATGTTTCTTCCGTTCGGAGCGCCCTGTTTAAGAGCTTCCCCACAAAATACTGTAAATAGGCCTATTTAAATTTGAAGACGAAGATGATATCTACGGAATTTAATAGCCCAACAAAAATAGGGTAAATGAATGTACCCTTTAAAATTGGCAAGGAATGACTGAAATGAGTTGTGTAAATGAGAACTGACTCTTTTAAAACTGACAAGCATAATAGACGCTGGAAACTGGCTTAAAAACTGCAAGCGTAATAGGCTTTTGGAAATGACAAGCTAGAGAGTGCCCCTCGCTAGTCCAGCACTGAAAAGTTATGTTGGAAAAGATTAGTGGCGCAAAGGCTCGATGGAAGGAACGACGTACAATGCGGACGCTCACCAATCCAGTCTGTAAGGAAAGCCAATCCAAATTCTCACCTGCGTCAATCTCCGATTCGAAAACTACCACCGTCAGGCAAAGACCTAGAGAATCGACCAGCGTGTACATCCCCTGTCTGAACGACCCGATCAAAATAACCACGTCAACGGCATCTTCCTGCAGTTTAGCTTCATCTTGCGTTTGGCTTGAAAATGTCTGTGCAGGTGGCCGGTTGACGTTCCTGCCGATATGTAGAACAGTTCAGTGCATATCCTGCTGTCATAAAATATAAGAGATATGGACCGTGCACCACAAACAAGAAAAATCGTATTGTGTGTGTGTGTGGGGGGGGGGGGGGGGGGGGGGGGGGGGGGGGGGGCTGCTCACAAGGTCCGGTTGGTCATCCACCGCGCCGTTGTCGCATCCCCGTGAGTTCATGTTTGCTGCGTCTCCCATCGATCAATCTACACGGACTTCTGTCTCCTGCTAGCTTAATACTTTTTTCCACCCACGCGAGCTGTTCTGCCATTTATGTGGGGTTCTTGGTTAGCATATCTTACTCGAAACCTTTGCTGACAGCTACTATAAAAAATTCCGTAGAACGGTTCTCATTTTTGGCAGATAGGCTACATTGAGTATTCATTTTCCCCGTCTAGGATGCATGCAGCGTTTCTCATTTTTTTTACTGCGGCTATGGTGCTACTTTAAAAAGGGCTACACCGCTTCAGAAAAAGTGCCGCTGCCCAGGATATGGACTTGGCTTTTTTTAGTAGCATGGGGTACCCCTAGTTTGTTGTATCCTAGCCATCACTCACACCAAAACCTCCTGATCCTATTAATACAAACACCGACGGACACCGCCCACCTTAGAGCATGTACAACGGTTTTGACCACTGCTATCTATTTGGTTTGGCAATGTCATAAACATACAGTTAAAAAGGCAGCTCATACCACGGGGTTTCAATTTAGTGGTCTGCAAAACTATTTAATTTATCGATGGATACATGAATCATGATGATCAAATATCTACGGAAACTTGAAGCCGTCCAGAGCATTCCCTGCCGATTCCATACGAAAAAATAACCATCGCATTGGTTTCCGTACCACTTTTTTACTTCGTTTTATAGAGCATATGTGTAACATTTTCACGTCCAAAAAAATTATTAAAAAACTAGATTCAAATATCTATCTAATAATATTTATTATGTATCATAAATATTAATATATATTTTGATATATTCGGTAAAAGATGTTTTTCGGGAACGAAAATAACCTATGTTTAGGGACACAGGAAGTACACTGTTTGGCATGGGCCCATTGTCTGCAGCTGGGCCAGTTCCCACGGGCCGGACCCATGCATGCCACCAGCCGGAGCGCACATCCGGTGGTTTGTCTCCAACCTTATCCTCTTCTAGCGGCTGGGGGAGAGCACACTCGCTGCTGCTTCGTCGTCAACGCTGGTTCTATCTCCCGGCGCCACCGCCAGCGCCGCGGACGAGCTCCAAGGGGGGAACCTCCGGTGAGTTTTCCCTTGACGAAGAAATGTAGTTTCCCCATTCCCGCTAATACACCCAATCACCAATTTGAACAGAAGCGATTTACGCCCGACTAGATCTACGTATATTTTGATAAGCATGCTCAAGGCCGGTAGATGTTGTTGCGGTCTTGAATCGCGTTGTTTTTTTGGTCGGCCCAGCATGAGCAGACAGAGCAGCAGAGCCGGCTCGGTCGACTGCCCACTGCCCCCCCATTTTTCTCGATAGCGATGGTATTTTTGATGGAACCCGCTAGGGTTTATGCCCGATCTTTCGATAAGAAGCGTGAGGATAACTCGATTGGAGGAGACGACGTCCATAATGGAGTCTACATGATACACGGCCCATTGGGCCAAAATAAGATGGCGTAGCATCATGGGCAGAAAACATCTCGGAGCAAATAGACGATTCTGGATGACTCCGAAGAGATATGGACGTGCGGTCGGATCCGTTGGAAAGTAGACTTGATAAGCTTTCCGTGAAGTACTTGAATGCCCCAATCCGAGTCCGTATGCGACCGTGGTGTCCATCACAAGTTGATATTTTTCTGCAGTCCGAATCCAGCCCGCGTGAATCCTTTTCGTTCTCGATCCTCTCCATAATTCCTAAGCAAAATAAGAGTGCACGGGTCTCCACAGTCTAAATATGATGAACATGAACTTAGGAGTGAACTCACCTGATGATTAAGTTGTCTAGCACGAGCACAGGTAATAGGACCGGCAATGATAGGAGAAGATGGCGTGGCTGTATCGTTGGCGGTGATGTCCTCATCATCCTCCCCTTCTTGCATTTGAGTCGTCCTCGACTCAAGCTCATCTTCCTCTCCCAAATATGGCTTCAAATCTGCAATGTTAAATGTGGGACTAACCCCAAAATCTGCCGGCAACTCGAGCTTGTATGCATTATCATTAATCTTCTCTAATACTTTAAAGGGACCATCCGCTCGAGGCAACAACTTAGATTTTCGCAATTCAGGAAAACGACCCTTCCTCAAATGCAACCAAACTAAATCTCCAGGTTCAAATTTTAATTCCTTTCTACCTTTATCGCCAGCAAGCTTGTATTTAGCATTCATGCGCTCTATGTTTGCTTTAGTTGTTTCATGCATTTTCAACATCAATTCGGCACGTGTAGTAGCATCAAAATCCAATTTTTCAGATGATGGCAAAGGCATTAAATCAATAGGAGCATGAGGTAAGAAACCATACACAATCTGAAATGGGCACATCTTTGTGGTAGTCTGCATCGAACGATTATATGCAAACTCAATATGAGGCAAACAATCTTCCCACATCTTAATGTTTTTCTTTAAAACAGCCCTTAACATAGTAGACAAAGTTCTATTCACAACCTCAGTTTGACCATCAGTTTGGGGATGACATGTAGTAGAAAACAAAAGCTTAGTCCACAATTTAGCCCACAATGTCTTCCAAAAATAACTAAGAAATTTAGCATCCCGATCAGACACAATAGTATTAGGCACACCATGCAAACAAACAATTTCCCGAAAGAACAAATCAGCAACATGAGAAGCATCATCAGTCTTATGACATGGTATAAAGTGTGCCATCTTAGAAAACCTATCAACAACCACAAACACACTATCACGACCCTTCCTAGTTCTCGGCAAACCCATCACAAAATCCATATAAATATCTTCCCAAGGAGCACTAGGAACGGGTAAGGCAAATACAATCCGTGTGGATTTAACCTTGACTTAGCCTTTTGACATGTAGTGCAACGAGCAACGAATCTCTCCACATCTCTTCTCATCTTTGGCCAAAAAGAAATGACCAGCAAGTATATCTTCCGTCTTTTTGGCTCCAAAATGCCCCATCAAGCCACCTCCATGCGCTTCCTGCAGCAATAACAAGCGAACAGAGCTAGCTGGAATGCATAGCTTGTTAGCTCTAAACACAAACCCATCCCTAACGATGAATTTATTCCATCCTTTCCCATCTTTACAATGCAGCAACGCCTCTTTAAAATCAGCATCATTAGCATATAGGTCTTTAATTGTTTCTAATCCAAAGATTTTGTAATGAAGTTGGTTCAGCAATGTATATCTCCTAGACAAGGCATCAGCAATAACATTTTCTTTCCCTTTCTTGTGCTTAATAACATAAGGAAAAGATTCAATAAATTCAACCCACTTAGCATGCCTACGGTTCAGTTTTCCTTGACTACGAATATGTTTCAATGATTCATGATCAGAATGAATAACAAACTCTTTGGGCCACAAATAATACTGCCAAGTTTCCAATGTGCGAACAAGAGCATACAATTCTTTGTCATAAGTGGAATAATTCAGAACAGGCCCGCTCAATTTTTCACTAAAATATGCAATTGGTTTTCCCTCTTGCAGCAAAACACCACCCAATCCAATTCCACTAGCATCACATTCAAGCTCAAAAGTTTTATTAAAATCAGGAAGTTGGAGAAGAGGTGCATGTGTTAACTTATCTTTCAGCATGTTGAAAGCATTCTCCTGCTCTTTGTCCCAACGAAAAGGCACTCCCTTCTTTGTAAGCTCATTCAACGGTGTAGCAATGGTGCTAAAATTCTGCACAAAGCGTCGATAGAAACCAGCAAGTCCTAGAAAACTCCGCACTTATGTAATAGTCTTTGGTATAGGCCATCCCTGTATAGCTTCAACCTTGGCTTGATCAACCTCAATTCCCTGTGGAGTCACAACATAGCCAAGAAAAGACGCTCGATCGGTGCAAAAGGTGCACTTCTCAAGATTACCAAACAAACGTGCATCTCGTAACGCATTAAAAACAGCACGCAAGTGATCAAGATGTTCAACCATGGATTTGTTGTAGATCAAAATATCATCAAAGTATACTACGACAAATTTCCCAATGAAAGCACGCAAAACCTCGTTCATTAATCTCATGAAAGTACTAGGTGCATTAGTTAACCCAAAAGGCATGATTAACCACTCATATAGACCGAACTTAGTTTTGAAAGCAGTTTTCCATTCATCTCTCAATTTCATACGAATCTGGTGGTACCCACTACGCAAATCAACTTTAGAAAACACAACAACACCACTCAACTCATCAAGCATATCATCTAAACGTGGAATAGGGTGTCGATATCGGATGGTGATATTATTAATAGCTCTACAATCAACACACATACGCCATGTTCCATCTTTCTTAGGCACCAAAATAACCGGAACAGCATAAGGACTAAGAGACTCATGCACATAACCTTTGTGGAGTAGCTCCTGCACTTGCCGCTGAATTTCTTTTGTTTCCTCCGGATTTGTTCTGTATGGTGCACGGTTAGGCAAAGACGCACCAGGAATCAGATCAATTTGGTGCTCAATCCCTCGCATTGGTGGCAGCCCCGCTGGTATCTCACTTGGAAACACATCCGAATACTCCTGCAAAATGTTAGCAACAGCAGGGGGCAATGATTGCTGCATATCGTGAAGTGAAATCAAAGCAATCTTGCACACCAACGCATAGGCAACAGAAGTAGAAGCAACCAATTCATTTATATCAAATTTAGTAGCAAGCAAGCAATGCCCTTTTAATCTTATCTCATCTTTCTTACTTTCAGCAGATTTGGCAATTTTAGTGTTCTCAGTTTTATCTTTAGCAGCTTTAGCAATATCATCACGCACAATAGCCTCAGGAGACATGGGAAGCAAAACAAGTTTCTTATCATTGTGTATGAGAGAATATTGATTTGATCGTGTCTACAATCTGTATCAAATTGCCATGACCTACCTAGCAGAATATGACAAGCTTCCATAGGCACAACATCACATTCAACAACATCATGATATGAACCAATAGCAAAAGTAATTCGAACCAGCTTGGTTACCTTTACCTTACCGTTGTTGTTCAGCCATCGAATGTGGTATGGATGGGGATGTGGTTTTGTTGTTAGTGAAAGTCTCTCCACCATATCGCTACTAGCCAAGTTGTTGCAGCTGCCTCCATCAATGATCAAGCGACAGGAACGCTCTTTGATTACACACTTTGTTTGAAACAATGTATGCCGCTGATTTTGCTCCGCCTTCTCCATTTGTGCACTAAGCACACGCTGCACGATGAGTCTCTCATAATGCTCCGCATCTTCCGCACCAATCTGTTCATCTAGTGGCTCCTTACTACCTGCATCGTCAGCCGCAAGCAAAGCAAGTGTTTGTTCATCGAAATCACTAGCAGAGGAATACCCACCATCATTGTTAACCACCAAAACGCGCTTGTTTGGGCAATCACGCTGCACATGCCCATAAGCCTTGCACCGGTGACACTGGATATCTCTTGTTCTACCTGTGGAGGCAACTGAGGAAGTACTAACGGCTGGTTTTGGGGCAGATTTTGTTGTTGAATTTGCAGGAACAACACGTGTCTTGTCACTGGAAGGAGGCGGTGGTGCTGAACGACTTGGCGACGGAGTTGGGGGAGGTGCACGCCCGGTCAAAGAAGTAGTCGTGCGCTGCTGCCATGGTGCTGATTTTCCTGCAGAAACATTAGACCTTGCACCTGCACGTCGTCCCTGCACTTCTCTCTCAGCTTTACAAGCAATATGAAAACACTTTGTTATGCTGTTATAATCTTTATATTCAACGATGTCCCGAATTTCTCTATTCAGCCCTCCCACAAATCTAGCAATAGCAGGCTCCTCACCCTCCTCTATTTGACAACGCAACATACCCATTTGTAATTCTTGATAATATTTCTTCTACACTTTTAGCACCGTGTCTCAATTCCTGCAACTTATGTAATAGATCACGTGCATAATAGGAAGGAACAAATCTAGCCCGCATGACCCGTTTCAAAGCATCCCAGGTTTGTGGCATGTTATTAGGATGTTTCTTGCCATGTTCTATCCACCAAACAGAAGCAAAATCTGTAAAGTCACTAGTAGCAGCCCTAACACGCGTAGCTTCAGGAAATTCATGGCATGCAAATTTTTGATCAACAACAATCTCCCAAGTAATATAAGCATCATGATCATATTTACCATCAAAAGGAGGTATCTTAAATTTAATCTTGCTAAAAGCATCATCATTACCGTGTACCTCGCGTCGACAATGACCACCCATACCTCGGCGATTATGACGTAGCCGGCGGCGCGCAGGATCTTGGTCATCGACTTCAGTATCCGCACTGTATGCATTGTCGTCAAAACTTTCTTCCTTCTTATCAGTCTTGCTGCCGTCCTTCTTGTCATCTCCATCACGACCGCTAGTGGTTTTAGCATGCATCTCATCAAATCGCCTCAAAAGTGCAGCAAGACTCTTATCCATACGAGCCACTGACGCCTCCATCTTTGTAAGCTTGTTATTGGTCGCGATCTGTGAGGCCTCCAATTGCCCCATCTTCTCATTCATCACCAGCAAGTCATTATCAATCCCCTCGTTGTGCTTCTTCACCAACGTTTCAAAATGTTGTATGACGCCCTTGGTGCGAGGAGACTGTGGCATCTTGTTACTGGGAGACCCATCACCGTCACCTTCTGATCCTGTCATGGTTAAACAAACAGAGGCAACGAGAGAAACAAGTGAAGAAATAAAAGCCCTACAACTAATAGGATGTAGCTATTTGTAAGGCGCTCACTCTCAACCTGTGATACAAGCTCTTACCAATTCTTACCTTGCTCGACAGGAGGGCACGGCTACCAACAAGTCTGCAAACCTGGAATGAAGTGTATCGGTGCCGCAGGAACAAGATCTGTAAAGCTGTAGTCGGATATGTGGAGCTATAGGTGGGCTGAAAACAAGGAATAGCTAGCACCACGTTAGTTAAAACAAAGCAAGCTGAATAATCGTTCAACGGCGGTACTGTGCTGGTCCTAGCCTAGACCGTGCTAGAGACGCGAGCCTAGACACAAAGGAAGTCACAACGCACCACCGAAAAGCAATCACAATGATCAGCCCCTTTCTTTCTTCTTTTTTCTTTTGCTTTTTTTTCTGTTTTTTTTCTTTTTTTAGGGGTCCTCAAAACTGAATATATGAACAAAGAGGATCCCAAACAGCCAATCACCACATAAACTCTCTCTCTCTCTCTAGAGTGAGGCGAACTGATCTGTTTTATGCACAATCTTGGAGAGGTCGAGTATGAATATGAAGTACTGTTGCCTTCCGGGAACACGACAATATATAAGCACAAAGCAACAGCTGCACGGTAAGGTAACACGAAGCTGCAAGCAACTCGGACTCCGAAACCGATTGCAACTCGAATTGCAACTCGATGTGGGAGTTCGGTTTGGTCTTCCTTTTCTCGCAGTTAGCCGATTCCTGGTCGGATTGGATCACCAATGAGTACTCAAATTCGCCCAACACAGGAACCAATAGGTAGCGTACAACCGTGACCGAAACGTGACAAGAACTCGAAACTCTAAACGACCAGAACTAAGACCAGCAGCTCGACACGACCGATGCAACCGAAAACTCAACAAGCCCTAACTAAGCAGTACTAGCAAGGCTCAAAGGATTTATAGGATCACAATAAACTAATCTACTAATTTTTTTTGGCTTTTGTGTACTGTAGGAAAAAAATAGGGGGAAGAATTGGAATCTCTCACCGAACAACCTTGCTCTGATTACCAACTGATGGGAACCCGCTAGGGTTTATGCCCGATCTTTCGATGAGAGGCGTGGGGGATAACTCGATTGGAGGAGACGACGTTGACGGCCCGACTACAACCTTCCAAAGACTGCGCCTTAGCAACCGATACATCACCTCCTATGGATGCCGTGATCTTGTGGAAGCACGTCACCCGATCCTGTCCTGCAAGCAATCGAAGAACTAGCAAGAACAAGTATCGAACAAGTACTGAAATTACTAGATGGGAATAAAGTGTTCAATCCCAAACTCAATCACAAACGAAGTGGGGTTCTGAAAACTCGAAGACGGGCGGCTGGACCAGCACGCGCGCTTACAAGCAAGTAGCAATGGCTAAACTTGATCTAAACAAAACCCGAGTGTTCTTAGCGGCGGCTAAGGAGTATAAAATAAGGGAGGACGACCACAAGGGTGCTGGGGTCGTGCTCCAACCCTTGGACACGTCTATAATGGATTCTACATGATACACGACCCATTGGGCTAAAATAAGGTGGCGCAACATCATGGGCAGAAAACATCTCAGAGCAATTAGACAATTCTGGACGACTTCGAAGTGATATGGACGTGCGGTTGGATCCGTTGGAAAGTATACTTGATAAGCTTTCCTTGAAGTACTTGAACGCCCCAATCCGAGTCCGTATGCGACCGTGGTGTCCATCACAAGTTGATGTTTTTCTGTAGTCCGAATCCAGCCCGCGTGAATCCTTTTCGTTCTCGATCCTCTCCATGATTCCTAAGCAAAACAAGAGTGCACGGGTCTCTACAGTCTAAATATGATGAACATGAACTCAGGAGTGAACTCACCTGATGATTAAGTTGTCTAGCACGAGCACGGGTAATAGGACCGGCAATGATAGGAGAAGATGGCGTGACTGTATCCCTCATCAATTTTGATATCCTTTTCCAGTTGTTTTAGTTCATAAAAAAAATCGACCCAACCTGAGCCATTGGGTTGTTTATTAACAGCCGCTAGAAAATGTAGCTCTCCCTTTTTATTCCCATGGATAGTGATGGCATTTTGATTTTCTTTGTCTGGCTGGATAGTTCACAAACCTCGATCCAAACTCAGCCATTGAGTAGTTCATTAATAGTAATGGCCTCTTTGGAACAGGGGATAAGAAAAATATAGGAATAGGAAAAACACAGGTTTTGAAATGATACACTTCTTGAATCCTATGGGAATTGAAAATATAGGAAAATAAAAGGTAGTCCCTTTGGCGGTATCATTGGAAAAGCACGGGAATTAGGAACTTCCACAACAGTTGAATTTGAATGTACAAGCAATTTTGTCGCTAAAAGCAACCCTTAAGCCGAGGTTGCATCACCTTGTATGAACTAGCATGTGCATTATTTTACAGCAATTCGCATACTGAACACTGCTAAAGCAAAGCAGAGATGTACACCTGCCGGATGTGGAAAAAGGCTGGAGGGAATGAAGCAAAGCACTAGTTCATTTTGTTTTTCATTTTTTGGTTGGTGTTTCCACCCCAATACTTAGGTGCAGTTTTATAGTTTTTATGTAGGATTAGTTTCCCGCCAGGATTCTTTCCAAGAGGCCTGACCTCGTTGTTGTTTTCCTATAAAATGGAGGCATAGTAAAGGATTCCATAGGATTTTTTCCTTTTGCATTCCTATGTTCCAAAGGGCCTCTATAGGAAAAAAATCCTTAGGAATTGAATCCTGCAAAAATCCTTTGTGAATTCTCCACTCCAAAGGAGCTCTAAAACAGAACTCTCCACTTTTTTCCCATTATGCACGATCTCGTTCATTTATCGGGCCGGATTAAATAACTATTCAATACGCGGCAATCCTAATTCCATGTTCTGTTTGTTGTAGTAACATCCTCACTACCAGTCGAAACTGGCACTGCACATACAAGTTTTACTGTGCCTCTTTTTTTCTGCAACATGGTAAGATCCGACTACATGGATCTTTTTTACCGACATTGATCTTTTTTACCCATCGTCAGTTTCGGTCCTTTTTGTGTGGAATTATATATGACACAATCAAGTATGATGGTCCCATATAAACTTTTTTTCCTAGCGCGGACAGGGCCGCAACGAGCGGCGAGGTGATGCACACAACGAGGGTGTTGTCGGTAGGACTTTCATGCAGACCATTGCTGCCGGCTCCGCCAATCGATTGGTAATTCCCTCTATGATTTTTCAATCCCTCAAACCATGTGGGCTTACCGATGTCAAAACGTCACTGCAGGTGCTGAACAGAGCCTTCTTCACAGCCACCGGTGATATCCTCAATCGCAAAATCCGGGTTGCACTGATGAACGGAGCATCGTACAACGTCTCAGTTTCATCACGCGGAGGCTATTTCACCTTAGCTTCTGGATGGGGTGATATCAGGACAGACCATGGAATCAGCCCTGGTGATGTGGCTCTATTCACATATCAATCTCCGTCGTCGCTCGGGTTAAGATTGTATGGTTCGGGTGGCCTCGAAAAGGAGAGCACAGTCGATTCATATATCGACGAGAGCGATAATGAAGGTATGAATAACTAAAGTACACTTTCCTTTTCCAAAAAAGATATTTGTTTTCACCCGGCAATCACTATTTTTTCGTCTGGCTGATAACGCCGTTACTGCACTTCACAGTGAAGGAGTTTTACTGTAGCAGGAACGTCAAAATCACAGATGAGTTGGAGGTAGTCATAGATTTTATCGGTCATAACAACCTGCCGTCCTACATCTGCCATCTCAGCGCCGCGTCCATCCGGACAGGTTCGCCACGTCACTCCGGATTCATTTGATGATCTACATTTTTTTTACCTCGATCACCGACAACCTGTGCGTTACTCACACTGTATTCCTATTACAGTACTTCAGCAAGGAATACACATCCATTTGCATCCGTCAGAACGACACCAAAATATTCTTTGCAAACGACGAGTTCTCTGTTGTCCATGATCTTCCTATAAAAGTCTACTCCGACGGCATTGCAAGAGTGACTGGGGATTGGAAGGACTTTGCCAAGTGCTGCGGTGTTAAGGAAGAAGGTTCGCTGTGCATGGTACAGATGGACCGTGAGACCGACACAGGTCTTCTGTGTGCCACTTTCGTTGTAATTGGCTAACACTGTTTGAAGCCCGCGCATGAGAAGAGATCAGTTCCTTTCGATCCGCAGGCAGACTGATGCTATCTTTTTCAATGCGGTGGGATGCCCACACCACTTTTTATGCTAATGGCCAGTGTAATATAAATCTGTACTGCTCCTCTTATTTAGTATTGACTAGACGCCTGAGCAGATACTGTCCCACCCTGGCTTGGAAGGTGGTTCTGTGTTACCTATGTATTCTGTAAGCCACCTTTTTTAAATGCCAAACATTATCATGCAGTAGTTTTCTGTTGAACATTGGAAAGTGGCTAAATGAGTTGTCGGTCATACCAGGAATGCCAAGTACCTCCAATGTGGCAGATACATTTCGCTTGTGTTCGTATGCTACTACACAAGCGGAGACCAGTACCAAATTTTGGCAATTCAGTTCATTCAAAGCGCACGTTACCTTCTTGCATCCCTATTTTTAAATATATTTCGATTATACCTTTATAATTTATATAAAATAGTATGTCCATATACTCAATGTATGCTTCCATACTCAACGTATATATCATCACAGATAGTCTAATATCATCATATACTACATACACATACTCTTCATCAAATCAAATTCATTATGTATCATGAGATACATATGTGGGTGTATCTACACGTACCTGTAGATGGATTTTTCGTACGTGTTTATATATATACTACAGAAAGAGGTGCCTATGAAGAGGTATGTCCCTACGGAGTGACCCTATGGGATAACCGTGATTAATGGTTAAACTAATCCTAATATACTAATTGATCACTAAATTAATAAATCTTAACAATTTAAATATATTGGTGGAATGTGATTCCTCCGACTCCACTTTCCAAGAGAACATTATTATTACTAGCTACGTTCATCGGTGGCTGCAGCCGCTTCTCCTTCGTTTTGGGCTGCTGGATAGCCTTCTGCCCTCCTCCCCTCCACCCAGGCTACCCAGCTATCACCATGCTCCTCCAAAGCTAGCTCCGCTCAAGGTTCTCTCTCTCTCTCTCTCTCTCTCTCTCTCTCTCTCATAACTGTAGTATGCTATGTTCTTGCCGGCCAATTAGTATTTGGAAAAAAGTCTGGGAATTTCTCATCCTTCTCTTCTAGTACCCAATACTAGAGCTCAGCGAAGCTCAGTAGCTGTCCTCCGCCTGGGCTATGGGTCAAAATACTCCTTACAATTCAAATTCTGTTTCGAAATCCTTGGTTCATTCCAATATATACTCGGTTGCCAAGAGAACGAGGAAGCATTTACATACTGGGGAGATCTCGCCCGACAACTACAATGATTTGCGTTGTCATGTAGTACTGGACAGCTCTTACCTGCCAGAAAAAGAAAGCGGGAATAATTCAAGTTGGCTTTTTTTTTTGAGAAACCGGGTTTCTATTTCACATGAAATTCTGTTAGTTTACATCATACAACTTACAAAGACATCTTTGAAAAAAATAGAAAATTGCAAACAAGTCCTTGTAAGAAGCTCCCGGTCGTTCTCGCCGCCGGCGGCCGGAGGAGACGCCCTGAAGCCGGCCACCTTCCCGACGAAGCAACTTCAAAGTTTTGTAATGGCACCCAGAGTAGCATATCGGAGAAACCAACATGCCGTGAAACCGTTGAACGAGCAGGCCGATCTGGATGGCCAGAAGCCATCCCTTCGCCGGTGTAGAAGAGGTCTGACGCCTCGCATAGCTTCAGCCCCAACACGCCGGTGTAGAGAGAACCCAAAAGGGGATGCAAACCACCAGACAAGGTGGTAACAACACACCAACCCGGTCTTTCAAGTTGGTAACCAAACCTCCCTATAACTCCGCCAGAAACACCATCGGCGGCGGCAACGAAGACGAGGGAGGGACAGAAGAAGAAGCTGACAAGATCTAGAACACTCACCAGAGGTCCAGATCTACCGAGCTCTTCCTTTATTCTCCATGAAGCAACACCGCGGAAAGGAAGTGCAGAAAAGTCGACGACGTCGCCAGATCTACCACTCCAGCTTCCACCGGCGACGCTCAGGAGCAGCAAAAGCACTGGCGGCCATCCAAGCACCGCCGTAACCTTAACCCTACTATATAGCTAACTATATACACAGGGGAAACAAGGCCGCCATCGATTCAATCGGTCCCCCTCCTCCTCCGACGCCGGCAAAGGCGCCAGAGGCGAGGACGACGGTGAATCGACGGAGGGAAGCGAAATCGCCCTCTGGTCGCCGCTCTCTACTGTAGGGCTCTGGAGAGGTCGAGAGGGTGCTCGTGTTCCACGACTTGGGTGGCTGATTTAATTCAAATTGGCTTTGCCGCTAACTTTATGCAAAAGTGAAATCACCCCTATTCATTGCGGAGCTGGCCAGATGGTGTTGCTTACAAGAAAAAATATTTTATGTTGAAAAGGCGTCATGTGGTCAATTCTAATTATATCAAGCAGGCGACAATCGCATACTGAGAGCAGAGAGTTATTATAATGTGAAATTTATTTAGAATACTAGGCCGGCAGGCGGCAGCTGAGTGTAGGGTCCTCCGGATTCTTTCATCCACATTGCCGAAAGCCCATCGGCTACCATGGAAGCAGCTGATGAGGAGACGCCATTGATTCACTATCTGCCTCCACAGGTATGAATCCTCTTACCTTACCATGCTTCATGGTAATCTTATTAAGTACTAGTTGCCTAATATTTGCTCCTTTTGAAGACTGAATAAAAGTATAATTGAACTTTGGTGTACCAGAAAGATAAAGCACCTCTTTGATTGAAAACACATAGAATTGATTCTTTAGCATTTTAAGCAAAGAATATATGCAATTAAATTGGCATAATCAGCTTTACTCTTGGTGATTGTTGTTGTCATTCAGGATGATGGTCCACAGTATACTAACGACGGAACAGTCGATATTAACAAAAGGCCGGCTCTGAAGCGGAGTACAGGGAATTGGAGAGCATGCTATTTGATTTTAGGTACTACCAAAAATTAAGATCTTATATGTCCATTGTAGTCCTCATTTTTTTTCTTTGAACACCACAAATTTAACCTGACTATTGAATCCTGAGCGCGCATCAGGTGCTGAAATCAGTGAAAGCCTGGCCTTTTATGGAGTGCAGAGGAACTTGGTCACCTATCTCACGAGCGTGCTCCACGAAAGCAATGTCGACGCTGCCAAGAATGTGTCCACCTGGCTCGGCAGCTGCTTCTTCTCGCCTTTCGTCGGAGCTTTCTTGGCCGACACATTCTGGGGAAGATACTGGACAGTAGTGATTTTCATCTCGATCCACGCCGTTGTAAGTTGGAACAAGCTGACTTGCAGATTTATCATGCCAGCATACATGCTCCATCTGCAACTCTGAACAAATTTGTTTTTGTTTCAGGGGATGATCGCCCTCACCGTTTCAGAAAGCCTTCCACTGCTAATGAATTCAGCATCCTTCGACAGCAGCAGCATCCATCGTGCTGTGGTGTACCTGGGTCTCTATCTTGTCGCCATCGGCTCCGGTGGCATCAAGCCCTGCACCTCAGCCCTTGGCGCCGACCCGTCGGAGCGGGTGAACAAGGCGTCCTTCTTCAACTGGTTCTTCTTCTCCATCAACCTGGGCTCCCTGCTGTCGTCGACGGTGCTCGTCTGGGTGCAGGACAACGTCGGGTGGGGGGTCGGGTTCGCGATCCCGATGGCGCTCACGGTGTTTGGACTCGCCGTGTTTGTTGCCGGCAGGAAAGTGTACAGGCACAGGAGACTGGATGGGAGTCCATTCACAAGAGTCACGCAGGTGGCTGTTGCAGCCGCAAGGAATCGCCATTTGACGCTACCTGAGGATAGCTCAGTCCTGCATGAGGTGCCTTCACCAGCTGAGATGAACTGCAAGATTGGGCATACCTGCCAGTTCAGGTACTACATTTGCATCCAAATTATTTTTTTATCGAGGAATCTGCATCCAAATTACTAGAGTTAAAAGTTTGGAAATTGAAATTATTTAAACATTTGATTGAATGGTGTGTTCTCAAGGTTCTTCGACAAGGCTGCCATTGTAGTGCCGTCGTCATCCGGCGAGAAAGGCACATCGTCGACGGTTAGCCCGTGGAGGCTGTGCACGGTATCCCAGGTGGAGGAGCTGAAGATGCTGCTCCGGATGTTCCCCGTGTGGGCATCGATGGTGCTCTTCTTTGCGGTGACCTCGCAGGCGTCGTCCACGTTCATCGAGCAGGGCATGGCCATGGACAACCGCGTCGGCGCGTTCACGGTGCCGCCGGCCTCCCTCGCGACATTCCACACCATCAGCATCATCGTCGGCATCCCCGTCTACGACGCCGCGCTGGTGCCGCTGGCCCGGAACGTCACCGGCCACGACCGTGGCCTGTCGCAGCTGCGCCGCCTCGGCGTCGGCCTCGCGCTGTCCGTGGCCGCCATGGCGTACGCGGCGCTGGTCGAGGCGAGGCGCCTGGCGGCCGCGAGCGCGGGGGCCAGTGCCGCGACGCCGACGATGAGCATCGCGTGGCAGGCGCCCTCCTTCGCGGTGCTCGGCGCCGCGGAGGTGTTCACCACCACCGGCGCGCTCGAGTTCTTCTACGACTAGTCGCCCGGCGGCATGAAGAGCCTGGGCACCTCCCTGTCGCACCTCGCGATCGCGGCCGGGAGCTATATGAACTCGGCGGTGCTGGGCGCCGCCGCGTGGGCCACGGCGTGGGGCGGAGCGCCCGGGTGGATCCCCGACGACCTGAACGAGGGGCATCTAGACTATTTCTTCTGGCTGTTGGCGGCCCTGAGCGTGGTGAACCTGCTGCACTTCGTGCATTGCTCGGGGAGATACAGTGGCAACAAGACCGCTTCTTGACAAACAGGATACCCACTCTCTGTTCGTGTTCAATGTACAATCAGCAATCTTCGGTTAGTATCAATTATGTGGAAACCTACAACAGACATCCAGTTAACAATGCCATGGCTAAGAGCGGCGACAGCATCGAGAAGGCAAGAAAAAGCGGCCTAGCAATGCCGGATTAGAGTGCTTTTGTGACACCACTATTAATTGATAGAATACTCATACAAACTTGCAACTTTTTTCTAGAAGCTCATCTCCAAATAACTCCGGGGTTAAGCATGTTTGGCCTGGAGCAATTTAGGGATGGTGATTGACCGGGAAGTTCTTCCCGGGTGCCAGTTGGTCTGTAAGGGCGGTCTTGAGATCTTAGAGAGCTGCTAGGTGTAGGTAGGTCCGGCCTCGGGGAGGTGAGATGTTATAGCTTTGAGAGCATCTCCGATAACATTGCCAGATTTGAAGACCTAAAAAAACAGCACAAAGAAGATTTTCAGCAAACTTTTAAGCTCCTCTCCAACAACATACCTAAAACTAGATACATATAATCATTTTGTTTTCTTACTCCCATTCCATTGTTCATATAAATTCAGAATTTAAGTCTAAATTTCACGAAACATGGTTCAAGCATTTATGATCATTGAAGACAAAAATTTACAATACTTTGGCCACAATCTCAGAACACAAATTTGAAATCCATAATAATATATGGACGTTAGCCATTGTCATAAAAAGAAAAGAGTAGAAGCACAATATTCCATGCATACCGAATTCCCGCATCTATTCAAATTTAAAGCCTACATTGAATACATAACCCCACCTTTCAAATTCTACATATCATGAAGCACTAGACTTCATTCACTCCCATCACCATTAGTGTCATTGCAGCTGTCAACACACCAAAAGCGCCAGTGCCATCCAAGTCAATGGATCTCCTATTGCCACAAAACCCACCCCTGACTCCGCCGCCCATGTAGAACCCTCCGATGGCTCTTGCCGTCAATATCAGATCATGCATAATCTCAAAGTAGGCTCTTCTCTTTCATCAAGATTTGTTGGATCCATGAACATGATAATTTGCTCTTTCTCTAGCCTCTTGGCCATCTCCTCAGCCGCAACCCTTCTCTCCTCAACCGCCGCCCTCCTCTACTTAGCTGCATCCCTCCTCTCCTCAGCTGTTGCCCTCCTCTTCTCCATTTCTTTGAGATCCGTACATCTTAAAGTCTTAAATTCATTTCTTTCAGCAACAAGATCCTTCCTTGATAATATCATGTTGTCAGCAGACTGCTTGTATGCAATCCTTTCTTCAACTTCTCCTTCTCCGCTTTCGTATTGGGTGGCCTCCTTGTTGATGGTGCTGCTGAGCTTGGAGTAGGGCTTCATTCCAATCAGAGTCCTCATCATCAGAGTTATCAAGGTCCACATGGTCATCATCAACTGGAGAGCAAGAGTTGCTTGATTTCTTACTCTTCGTGGGCACATCATGCTTTCTTGTCCTCCATTTTTCATCATGTTGAAGCAAGGACCAACAATGTTGCAACACAAAGGCCTTTCTTGGTTTTCCTCCCTTTTTCTTGGGCCTGTCCTTGTACAATTATTGAGCAATGTTCACCTGTCCATATGAGCTCAAATGAATTAGGAGAGGGAAAAATATTTCATGCTATAAAAACTAAGTCTAGTGTTGATACTGTATAAACACAAAGAGAGATGTACAAAGGATAGAATAGTAGAAAGCATCATGATAAAAATTAATGTACAGACAAATTGGATTGAAACTCATCACCTTATCTTGAGCATTTGTGCCACTTGGATTGAGTTTCTCAACTTTCTCCAAGCATGATACCCACTTGCTGCAACTGGTTGATATTCTTTGCCATCGATGAGTGATAGAAACTCGACACCGAAATATGGCACTCTTGATGTTGTGTTGAAAGTGATCATATACGCGGTTCAAGTAGGTTGATCCATTTTGTTCACCCCCTGTGATTGTATCAAGATTTATGGCTTGCCAAGCATTCACCACACTCTCATCTTTGGCAGCCATGAAATTGTCTCCCCTTGAACCCTTCTTGTTGGGCATTACTGTCTCATCCTCCGCGTCCGAGTCAATATCCTCATCAATATCAAGTGTCAAGTTGATATGAAAGCCAAATGCTTCTTCATACATTATGTTGAGAAAAGACTAATAATCTATGCTAATAGCAAGAAAAATGCAAATTATATTTACATTACAGTGTATTGATCGATCAATTTGGAAATAAATAAAAGAAAGAAAATTGCACCGTACACTCTTTATTGGCAAACCAAACAACTAGCCCATCTCAACTCTCTATCCAGTACAATAATAAGCTCAACATATCAAAATACTAAACATGTTCCACAAATCATAATTGTACTCTCTATTCAACAAATTCAGTACAATGGTACTCTCTATTTAGTATTATGTAATGGCAAACCAAATAACCATGCTCTCTATTAAACAAAACTACAGAGGAAAATTTTCATCTTGCAAGGCATGCTCTGCATGAACACTAATGCAATTAATGAGATTCAATGTGTACTCGTATTCAGAGGCAACATCGGTAGGAGGTGAGCATGACCTTCCATGATGGGGCCGGCGGTCGGGGATGGCACATTGGTGTATTGGGCGGGGAAAAGTCCCGCACGATGGTTTTCCCCCTTTCCATGCGTGAGAATTAGTTTTAGGATGTAGCCTAAAATTAGTGGATGCATTAGCATATTTAGATATAGAAGAGAGAGATTTAGGTCATAGGCTAAAAAATTTAGGTATAGCAATCTATATAGCAACTCGGTGGAGCAAGCTTTTAGGTTTTTTTATAGATTTTAGGTATAACAATCCAATATAGCAATACTTATACATGCTCTTAGAGTCTGAGATGTGAGAAGGCGATGAAGCTAACGCCGCTATCCAAATTCAACCGAGAAGAACAATGCACAAGTTGGGAAGGAGGAAAATGAAAGAATAATGTCTGTGGCTACTGGCTACAAATGATCGAGTATATCGTTATCAGCCATCTGACCTATATGCAAGAATATATTTCTCCGAATTGAATTAAAACAATTTATTGAAAGCTATTGTTTTGATATTCGTTTTTGAAGATAAGTTAAATAAAGTTTTCTCTAGCGGTGGAATTGAATTATAGTAAAAAAGATAGTCCATATAGAATTGGGCGCGCGATTCAAACTCCGAGAAAACTATACTAGTGGAAAAGGCGTAACATTATTCTAGTGTTTTTTTCTCTCCATATAATAAATCATTTAGCAAGCTTGTTGTTCACATATATGCATACTATCTATGCATAGAATTTCTTATAGACGGAGGTAGGAGACTAGATAAAATCAAATAATAAATAGGCCATTTTGAAAAAAGAACAATTTACCGTGTAAACTAAAAAATAAAAATCAAAACTATTTCTTTTTGCCATTTTTCCTGCTTAGCAAGAACTCTCCCCGTTCTATAGGTCGTCACGTCTCGGCAGGTACCGAGGGCCCGTTTGGTAGAGCTCCATCTGATTCTGATTCTTTGTGGGAGCTGATTCTCTGAGAGAAGTAATTCTGTGGCTGAAAGTGATTATCTTTAATTCCCTGTCATAAACTATCAAAATGGAGAATAACTTCACAGAATCAGAAGAAGGTACTTTTTTCAGCTCCCAGTTCTTTAGTTCATTTAAGAAAATTACCTCTCAGAATCAGCAGAGAATCATTTCTTACTACAAAACTGTTTGACAGAGCTCTTCTTGGATTCATCGAACAATTAGACCTTCAGCTGCCGCGGCCTTGTTGAGACGTTGACCCACAGCCACAGGTCACAGCGTCCACCTCCCATTTGTACAACCTGGCAGCGCTGGAAAAGCGCGGGGATGGACCGCGAAGTGGGGGACGGAAGCCCTCGTCTCACCAGCACCGGCGGTTCCACGCGCATGCACGGCGGAGTGGTGTCCATCTAGCTACCGGTTACTCCTGGTGGCCTGTGTAGTGCCCACCAACTGTTCGTTCATTTGCCTCACAGAGTAAGGATCCTCTTCTCATCAATTCGCATCGCTAATTTGCTACTAAAGCATGGGTTATGTTGTATCTGCGAGAGTGCTGCAGATAGTTCTATCGATTTTATGTTATGTAACAGCATGCTAGTTCGAGCCAATTGTAGAATGTCATGGTGTTACTGTCCTTTTCGCAAATTGTAGAACCTTAAGGTACAATCACGCCATCTACAAGGACTGAGAGTAGAAACAATCATGGACTAACAAATTCACAAATTGTTTGGATATAATGAGCTGTGTTGGTAGCAAAGGAGATGTACCAATCTAAGATCGCCGTGGTTGTCAATTTGGTATGAACAAGCACCATCAGAAGCTGCCCACTAGGAAAGTAAATATTAATAAGAAGGTCACTTTCTGCTATCCAGTAACTATCTTTATCATCATTGGGATCAAAATTTCCTTGTTACCTGGTGTGATTTCTACACTTTAATGGTGCTTACATGGGTCTACGTGTGGTCAAATGGTTAATGATTGCTTGATGTCTGCAAGTCATCTCTGTTTAATGTCTTCAGTCCTTCCTGCAAACTCCATCACCAACTTTGAAAAAGCAGATGATTCATCTCTCAGGAGATTGTTTGGAGAATCATACTCTAGTATCCTACCTGTGGTAGAAAATATAGTTCTTTTTAAATTCATCTCAGAACGAAGAAAATCGTAAAATATATTTTGAGTTCCAAGTTATTTTACCTTCACCTAGTACAAGAACTAGGTCGATGTCGATCACAGTGGGAATCCTATGTGCAATTGTTATGACTGTGCAACCTTTTGTTTCTTGCCTTATAGTGTTTTGGATGATATTGTCAGTTGCAGTATCAACTGAAGCTGTAGCTTCATCTAAAACGAGTATTTTACTTTTCATTAGCAGCACTCTGGCCAAGCATACAAGTTGCCTTTGTCCCCCACTCCAGTTCCCTCCATCTTCAACAACTACAAAAATGAATTGTAGTTATAAATTTGGTTACCTTGATCAATAAATTTGGGAAGATGGAGTGGTTAAATCAACGGCAAGGAAGACAGTGATACCTGGTGCTCCTAATAGTCTGTTGTCTTCTCTAATAATCTCCTCCAGGCGGCATTTACGCACAACCTGTAAATACTTAAAAATTAGAACTGACAAATGATAACTAACCTAAATCTGCATTTTCATCCAAAGATAAAGTTTTGATATTGAAAATGCTTTCCATATAGCTATAACATCATAAAGACGCTAAGGTTATATTAGCATAGAAATGCCTACTATTAGCACGACCACATTGTTTACGTCCCATATTTCGGCGTCTGTATGTTGTTGGAGAGGATCTAGGTTTGATCTGATAGTGCCTTGGAAGAGAGTTGGTTTTTGAGGTATACAACTTAGTCTAGACCGCAAATCATGTAATCCTAAAAGCGATATATCCAGTCCATCTATGATTATCCGTCCCGCAGACGGTTCAACAATCCGAAACAAAGCCTGGATGAGAGTAGACTTCCCACTCCCAGTTCGCCCTACCACCCCAATTTTTCTCTCTCCTGGAAATGTGCAGTTTATACCTTTGAGCACCATCGGCATGTTATGGTTGTACTTGATTTGTAGACCATCTATCTGAATGGTTCCATACCATGGCCATCTTTCCATTGGTCTGTACTCTTCAATCACTAAAGGAGACTCACTTGGAATGTTTGAAAACTGCAGAATTCTCTCTACTGAGATTATCTTGTTCTCAACATCGCACAAGTTCCATATAACCCATGCTTGTAACACATTAAGGTTTAGAGCATAAGTTGCTGCAAGCCCTGCTAAGCCTAAGAAGGAGAAATCAAAAACAGTTCTTATTTCTATTGGAACTATGGAAGTAGGTTGAACTTTGAAGCAATGTATGAGAGTAGTAGATCTTTATGGTAAAACTTACTTGGGTCAATAGTATCACGAGGCAGGGAGACAAGGATGACTAGCATCACAAAGAATACAAAGTTGAAGAGGAAGTTGATACGGACACACAGCCATTCGATTGCTGCTGCATTATGGAATGTGATGCAGGAGTAGTCATCTATTAGTGCAAGGCTCTTTCTGAAGAAATTTTCTCCCTGATTAAAGCATCTAATTGTTGCAGCCCCCGATATAGTCTCAGAAAAATGGTGGAGAACTGGAGCCTTTTTAATGCCAACCAACCTTGCAAGCTCTCTCGCTGAACTGATGTAATAACTCTACATAAATTTTACAATTAGTTCATTATGCATAATGCGTTCAATCAATGTCTTCGATAATGTGCGAAGATGTACCTGATAGCAAGTGGATATGGAAATTATTATTATGAATAAAGAGAATATGGGCCAAGCGATTTGGGACATAATGAAAATGATACTGAGGAGCTGAATTAGTGCAAATATCAGCCCTGCTACCCTGTAAGGAATGTCTGTGTCAACTGTGCTTTGATCTGTTGAAACCTGAAAAACAGAAAAACTGAACTGTAAGGACTAACTGGAAAGGTAGTATCTGTTAGGATGTTGCATCCAAGAGGTATTATGCTAGTGCTCACCCTATTTAGGATTCTACTTGATCGAGTGGAATCAAAGAAACTAATTGGTGCACGGAATATATTTTTGATCATGCCTAAGAAGAGCTGCTGAGCAGTTTCGATTGCAATCGCTGATAGGACAAAAGCTCTCCCCAATATAAATACCGAGCTTCCTGCAGATAACAGCACAAAAATACCAATCATCTTCTCTCTGCTTACTTGTTCTTGACTCTCCGAGGCCCATGCAATCCAGTAGTTGCTACAAATCTGCAGCACCTGGAAAAGGATTTGGCATGCGAGAACCACAGGAACGAGAGCTCCCCTATAGGCTGAGGTTACAAACTTGCGGTAGATACCCCATTTGACCCGCCCAGATTCACGCTCTTCCTCACTTTCCCTTCCTAGCACATTGTGACCTGGCTCTATCTCTGTGTGCTCCATTTGCTTCTTCTTGTGTATTTTGTTTCTAGCCAAGCCATGAACTTTTGCAGTAGTGACCTGACTAAGGGACTTGTTATGCGCGGCCATTTTCTTTGAGAGCTCACCATCTTTATCTGCTATTAAATCATCATATTTTCCGGATTGAACAATTCTTCCTTCTTTCATGACCTATAAACTAATGAGTCATTAGCATCTTTAGAATTGCTTTTCTTCTGTACATGCATTTTCTTAGTAATTTTTTTGGCTGAAACAGCATGTGAGGGCCCTACCAATTTTTTCTTTAGTTACATGAAAAAAGGGATATTGTAGTTATGTTAAGTACAGGGCGTCAGGCCTAAGAAAGACCCTAAGCAAAACAAAAGTTAAGTGAAATTACATAATCAATTCTCTTAGTAATTGCAGATATGCGAGCATGGCTGGCAGCAGTTTTGATAAGCAATATTAGGCAGTTTCTTTGTCCTTTTAGAACCAAAAGACTTGCAATATACTTTTTCATTACTAGTAAAAGTTCCCCTGAAATTTGGTTTTGCTACAATTTTTCTCAGGGTCAAGTAGATAGCTGTCTTACCAAAACAAGATCCGCATCTCGTAGAAACTCTAGCTGGTGGGTTACATATATGACTGTCTTTGAGGACATTTGCCGCATTAAGCATTCCTGCATATGTATATAACATGATATTTTCATTCAATTTTGTTGGTAAACAAAATATTTTGAAGGTTATGTTTGGTTAATAAAACCAGATACATTTAACTCTAATCATCTAAAAAATTAGGAATTGCAATTAATGATGAGATTCTCATAATTGATGCAAGTTCTTGATTGCTTATTGATGCAAAAACCTGATTTATTATATAAAGTCAGGTATTCCCCAACAGAGAGAATATGCATACTTTTCGTTTTGTTATGATTCTTGCCTCGCATGTTAGTGATACAAAATTTTCTGCATTGGGGCATCCATATTTGCATTAAATTACATGTGAATCTCATGAAGAAAGATACATGTTTGCAGATTACCCGTCTGCACTGTACCTTGAAGAGGTGTGCTCCAGTCTGCGCATCAACAGCACTGAAGGGATCATCCAAGAGGTAAACATCAGCATCATTGTACAATGCTCTGGCGAGCTGAATCCTCTGCTTCTGTCCTCCACTCAAGTTCATGCCTCTTTCTCCTACCACAGTCATGTCTCCATTAGCCCATTGTTCCACATCTTCATTCATAGCACACCCTTGTAGCACCTCATCATATAGGGTCTTGTCCATGTCCTTCCCGAAAAGCACATTATCCTGAATTGTCCCGGTTTGAATCCATGCACTCTGTGGAACATATGCCCTTGATCCGACAACCATTGTTTCTGCACCGCTGACCCTTGGAATCTCACCCATGATGGCACAAAGAAGACTTGATTTTCCTGAGCCAACTGACCCACACACTGCAACCTTCTGACCCTTCATAATGTGCACCTTTCTATCGATGTTCAGTGTGAACTTTGTCTTCTTCAAGATGTTATCATCGGTTTCCCAACTGTATTGTCCTGCTTCAATCTCCACAATGCCAGCCACAGACTGCTTCTCTGTGCTACTTCTATTGCCATAGCTACTTGGCTTCCCATGGTGGTCTTCTTTGATGAACTCTTCAATTCTATCTAGGGACACCTTGGTTTGTGTGGCCATTGACACGAGCTCTGGAAGGTTGTGGATTGGTTCTTGGAGGATTCTGAAAGTAGCAAGAGCTGATAGTATAGTTCCTGCCGACAATGGAACATCTACAAGGATGCAGATGCCAAAGGTGACAACTGAGACCAAAGTTGGTGATGCCCAGAAGAGGAAGACTATTGCTGCGCTTGTGTACAGATATCTTCTGAGCCATGCCCTCTCCACATCCCTGAGTTTCAGAATCTTGTCCAAGTAGGCTGTCTCCCATGCATGCAGCTTCAAAATCCTCATGCTTTTCAGTACCTCAGCTGTGGCCTTGATGCGTGAGTCCTTCGCCTCCATGATCTTCACGTTGAGGTTCTTCTGTGACTTAGCCAGTGGTGTGTTGCTCACCATCACCAACACTGTTGTGAAAAGTGCAGAGAGCGAAGCCGCCATACCAAGACTGTGGTACAGGATGACAAGGGCCAGTGAGACTTGCAAGGGCAGCAACCAAATTCCATGGATGTACCAGAAAAACTCACCAATCTTCTCTACATCGACATCAAGGAAGTTCACATATTTTCCTGTCCCTGTGGTTGAATTCTTTATTAGCAGCGATTTCTTGTAGATGGACGCCATTAGTGCTGCACGCACCCGAAATCCAATTCTACGAGCGCCGAAGTACCACTGCCGCTGTGACAGTGATTCTACTGCCTTTGATATAAAGAAGAGGCTTGCAAGTATGTATCCATGTCCCTGGCCTCTGTCAGTGTTCTTGTCAGAGAGCAGATCCACTAAATAAGTTATCAAGAATGGTCCCATATAAGAAGCTAAAGTGTTAAGCCCTGGTAATTAAAGCCATGCTCTGTATTAGTAGACTGTGGAGTCCTCGCAAAAAAGGAAAATGTAGACTGGAGAAAAGAGGATCTCTGTTTCTGATAAAGTTCGTTGGGATGATTACCTGCAAAGACTGCGTTGATGACCAGAGGTGTCCAAACAGCAGAAACGATGGCTCTTTGTAGTGACATAGGCTCAGTTATTTGCTTGTCAGTGTTTCTTGAAGCAATGTATACGACTGCTCTGCTGTCTCTGACTGAGGAACAGATGGGATGTGTTCAAGCTCGAGCCGCACCTTGTGTCCCTTCTCAAAAACCGGGTTTAACCACTGGAATGTAAGCTGACTCCAACACCCAGAGCTGGAGAACCTCTCCCTGCTGCTGTCACCACTTTCTTCCCTCGTGATCAGTGGTTGGCTCAGTTCTTCTTGGTTTGCTTTAGATGTTCTCATGGCTATTGCAACGAGACACAGACATATGACGGCGCAGATGGGCAGTGAAGTGAAATTAACGACAGTTGCAGTGTTAATGAGGTGGAGCAAATGCAGTGAAGTGAGGAGTGATTCTAACAGGAAGCTGAAGACCCACCAAGAAACTAGAACTGCTGGCCAGTTTGATGCAACCCCTGCTCCATTCTGTTCGCAGTAGAGTGAAAAGAGAGTCACCAAAAGCCATGAGACTGATGCAAGGATCAAGTCTAGAGAGACAGTTTGGTGTTTCCAAACTACATGAACAGCAAAGCTAATATTTATTGATGTGATGGAAGAATTGCAGATTGCAATTATATGAGATAAGAGTAGGGCCGCCCCCTTCCTTTCTGCTGAAACCATGACACCATTTCCTGTCTCATGTTGTCTCTTCAGTTTGATAAAGTTTGCAGGGATCCAAACCAGCAAAATAGCAAATGCTGATTTATGCACATAATCCAGTGCTAGTGATGTCTCCATCGGATGCTGAAATCAACAGAATATGGCAAAGACCAGCACAACAGTATGGAAAGAATTGCCCTGTCACATTGAAACACGATGGAATCAGAAACATACAAAATTAAGCAAAAGAGAAGCCAAGAAGGAAGATGGTATACTGGTATGAGCAGACCGAATTGCAAGTGTGGGAGATATGATCGCAATGCTACCTCTGGGCTGGGGGCTACTCTCTTAATCGGATCTGCAACTAATAGGACATGCTTACTCTCTGTTACGCTGCACGAGATGCTATCGGCCCGCGAGTCTTAAATTCAGTAAGAACAGGCAACTCTACTCCTACAGTCCTACTTCACTTGTTCTGTAGAGAACAAAATTTACAAGTCTACGGTTTGGTATACGTGTATATATGCCACTGAAAGACTACTAAGATAAAAGATAGGTTCTCAAACCGGTAGAGGAGGTAGGATGGGCTGTTAGTCAGATATGGTTTGTTCCTAGAAAGACCATCTCGAGTGATGCCGCCTTGCTAAGAAACCTCGGTAACACTCCCTCAAGGGCAAGTATTCGTTGGAGCTTGTCGGAATCCCGGCGAGACTGGGCTATCTGGGTTGCAAAATCACTCGGATCGGATTTCGCAGAGACCTTGCAAGAAGCCCTTTGCGAGGCGCGCATAGGGTGCTTGTGTGATAACACATTTTTGCATCTTAACACATTTCATTGCTTCAAAAATGGCAGGGAGTTCCTAATATTCACTTTAGGTAGAAAAGAGCTGGCTCAATTTATAAGGAATCAGTGTCCAAAAACCTCATAGCCACACGGTTAATTAATGAAAAACTGGCAAAAACCACAAAATGACCACCTGAAACAACAAAGAACACACCGCGGAAACCCACAAAACGATCGAGTCCCCGTCAATCATTGTAGCCGAGCCTGTCGCAACAGGTAGAGCAACTCCAACTTCTCACGGTAGACATCAATCACGGACGCGTTTAGTTTGGAGCGTGTGCTTGCCAAACTAATTTTTTTTGGCTCGCCGGTGATGTTTGGCCTCCGTGTGCTTTGTTGCCAATGATTGCCCGGCCAACATGCGCCAAAGCAAAAAATCAGCATCCATTGGGCGAAATCTGGCTTTGTCTGGTTATTTGAGCTTCTGTGCAGCTTCTTAGTGTGAAAAGTTAGAAGATAAAATAAACAGTAAATTTCTAGTGCAGTTTCTAGAAAGCCAAAAGCTTAGAAAAACCGAATTTATATAGAAAGCTGAAAAACTCGGTTTTGTGAGGCTACCGTAACAATTTTTAAGTTTTTTATAACTTTTTGAGCTCAGAAAGCTAAAACATGCTACAAAAAGCTACTATTGACTTTTCAAAACTAAAAGCCTACAACAATTTTTTAGAAAAGTTTCAAAAGCTGCCGCTCAAATAAACAATACTTAAATGTTCTTCCATGAATTGGCAGCTAACTCTGGAAATAAAGAGCAACGTGGCACATGACTAGAAGCTACACAGAACCCAAGAATACTAGATTACCTATACTTATGTGTCAATATCTCACAAATGACTTTCTATCTTTAATCCATTTGCAGATTAATATTCCTAACAATTAAATCTACACAACAAGATATCATTTGAGTATGTTTCGATGTAAAAATAAATAATAACATGTAGGCCCTACTTATCATAGTAAGAGTTCAAATTAGCTTGGCAATATTTGGCAGGACTAAACACAATTAATTTTGCCAAAAATTTGGTGATACCATAATTTGACCATGATCAAATTATGGTAGGGCTAGATGTGGCACAAAGCAAACATATCCTAAGACACCATTTGTACTTCAGGGTAGGAAGAACTGAGAGATCACAAAGCATCATCATGGCCAAGTTTTACGGCACCCCCATCGGTAAGCAACTCTAACTGCACCACGTCAAGTTCTAGGTCCAGCGATGCTTGAGTCCCTGACTACTTTCTATCATGAGACAACCCTAGACAGGTACTCGGTGCGCCAACACAAACATCTACTGTGGGACATGTTGCAACAATTAATGGGAGACCTCGATGGATAAATCATTTACAATTTCAGCGTTGCGCACGATAAAAAGCGCGACATTCATCTTCAGCTTTTGTATCTGCATCATGGATGGTGCCGGCGGATCCAATCATCATGTCTCGACTTCGACGGACCCGGCGAGCTTGATGGCAGCAAATTCGTCTCCACCTTTGCTGTGGATTTGATGTGTTCACTGAGCCAGATCAGATCGGTGAACTTTCCATCAGTACGAATCCACGCAACTCGATCGGCGTGTCTATTCGACAAGTTCTAGTCAGAATAGTGGATGGACTCAATTCACATTACAACAGCCAATTCGATTATTCCATATCAAATCGAGTCGATATCACATGTAGTTCGTTGCGGCAATCTAAAATAATCCGTCCAAGTTCGAAGCTACTACGAGCAGGCCTGCATAAGGACGATCTATTGTTTCTGATTGTTCTTATGTACGAGCTGCAGAGTACTAGTTTGAAGCGGACAGAAAGACCCGCGACAAATTAATCAACGGCAGATCGACTCGTCTTCTGAATACAATTTGTCGTTAGTTTCCAAAGAAAATCAAGCTCCTTGCCAATCGTAAACACAAGGTGTCCGCGGGTACAGCCACGACACCAACGACAACAAGTTGCAGTATTAAGGCTATCCACATTCGTCGTACTCTATTTTTATCTAAAAGAAATATTCCTGTCTAGTCATCGAGATTTTTTCTTCTATATCACTTTTTTTACAATCGTCATCCTCTATATCCCGTACTCCACATCAACTACCACCGTGCGAGACCCATTTTCTTTATTTTTCCCTCTCCTCTCTCCTTTTTCCCTTTCTCACTCCCCTCACCATCTCTCTCGGTCTCACCCCCGCTTCCTCTGTCTCCCCCGCCTTGTCAATTCTGTTTGACTGTCCGACGCTAGCGGACGTCCCAGGACCGTTTATTATATCCCAAACCATTCAAAACGATTCTCTTCCAACAATATACACGTGTATTGGAGCCAAAATGAACTAATTTCTTTCTCAACCTCTCACAATGCGTATAGATTGAAGGGGATTTTATTTGTTTGCAGGTGAAGCCTAAGCCCATCCATCATGCTGTATCGCTCACTCCCGACTTCCACGGTGGCCATATATATATGATCTAGAGCCTTTGGGGCTAGTCGGCATCATCCTCTCCATCCCTAGCTAGTCGTCGTAGTCTCGGTCTCCCCACGTCACCTTTTTTTTTGGATAATATCTCCTCGACTGTCACCTCGTACGTGTCTCCAAAGCAGGCAGAGACATCAAAGCCAACTCGATCGACGACGTACGATATACATCGATCGCAGCAGCGTTCTGCTAATTAACCTCGACCGAGGAAAAAACCGCTCGAGCTGGATGGTGATATGAACCTCGCTCCAGTCATGAGCCCATGCATGCATTGTATGTAACCACGGTGTCGACATGACACTTACGCTAGCCGCTGGTGGAGCAGCGCGCGTGCGACGACGACGAACACCCGACGGGCACTGCAGTGACCAGTGGCCACGCTATCAGAGCACGTAGCGCCTCTGTGGCTCGGCGCGGTTCCGCCTTGATAGGGAAGCACAGCGGGCCGCTTGGCCAACCGCTTGCGCGATAGCGGATGGATGTCGCCAGCATTATTATGTCGACACGGTGTGTCCACCGCCAACTCGTGTGAGCGACAGGCAGGCCGGCCAGTCAGCGCGATGTCGCCAGTACCAAACAGTGTCCCGTCACTGTTTCACTGTTTGGTTTAAAGCTCCCTTTTCTTGGGCACGGCTTTTACCTTTGGGCAAGGGATGCGCATCAGTTCCAAGCACTCTGACCTAACGGGCGCAGTTAAATGCAGCTTCGGCGACAAAATTTGGTTTCGTCACTGCACTACACGAGAACGTCCGGCGAAATTGTGACGGTCACACAAAGGAGCTGCTGGCCCATGCGGCGCCTAGGACAACATCCGAATATTGCAAAACTCAATCTCTTCTGTAGCGGCTATGATGGAGGGTATATAAGACTATAATACCGTAGAGGATGATCAGGAAGTGGTAGGGGTTATTCCTCAACCCTAGGACGCGTTCCGATTGGACCCCACTTGATACACGCGGTCCATCGAGTCAAAATTAGGCGATGCAGCATCGTAGATAGAAAATGTTTCTCTGTAGTAAATCAAGATTACAAACGAGTCCGAATAGAGATGGACATGAAGCCGGATCCAATTTAAAGTAGACTTGCTAAGCTTTCTACAAAGTAATTGAACACCCAAAACCATGTCCGAATGGAGTCGTATTGGCCGTAACAATTTGCTGCTGCCCTGCAGTCCGAATCCAACTCCAAAATATGTTGGATTTGATCTCTTTCTTTTCTTAGGACAAATGTGATGTGGTGGCCTGGTGGGGGATGTTGGTAATATCCAGAATTGGTCCACAATTAACTTCTGTCGTCCTCCATGTCCTCCAGATGTGTTTGACTCTCTTTTTGATACATATATGTATTTCTAAAAATGACAATGTATTCACTTTTGTGCAGCATCAATTTATCAAATGTAGCAAAGATAATCATAATATAAAACCGATTCACTGTTGTTTAAATGCCACTAATATAGTCATATCTGACTTGGTGATGTCCTCGTCAATGTATAATAGTCTTTCACAAAAAGAAAAACATACTAAAGTAATTGGAGCAATAGGCACGAGATAGCTAGCCACTACATTGAGCACGGAATGTCCCACTCTAAACATATTATTTTACACATCAAACAAATAGGTACACATCTACATAAACATATTAGTCTATACAGTGGACCAACTATTATTCAAAAGTGGACAAATGAGTCCACTCTAAACAAACAAGTTCAGTCATCGAACAATTTAGTCTACAAAGCAAACAAAAAATTTAATAGCATGCATAAATCAGTATATACTCCGTAAGACCAACACATCAGAAACCTAGATACGCTTGTATTGCTACACTATGGAAAACATATTTACATCTTAGGTGGTTCGGCTAGTAGACACGATTGTTGACACGTTTTAATAAAGTGTTTTAAAGTTTACTACATAGACACGTGTTTAGACAGATGTTGATATGTTTAATAAAGCGCTCCTAAAATTGCTAAGTAGATACGTTGTTGAATGGGTGTTGACATGTCTAAAAATACGCATTAAAATATAGCTATTATACATTTCACACTGCCTTCCAGGTAGAAGCGCTTGTAGATACGGGTTTGAACATGTCTCATCCACATATTAAAGTAGGGAAGGGACTGACGTATGAATATACTTCAAAATATTGAAAACATATTGCTTTGGCTGTTGTCTCAAGATATTAAAGTCGGTACTGGTGTATGAATATTATTCAAAAAATATTAAAAAATATTGATTTGGCTGAACTTCGAACAAGGAACCTACTAGTTCCAAATACGGATAGCATACCAGCAGAGAAGAACAACACATCTCATATAATAGATTTGAAAATATATTTATTCCTTTCTTACATCCTCATCATAGTTCTCGTCGATCTCTTCCTCCGCCGCCACAGCATCTACAAGCGTGGTGCCCGTCTCCGCCGTCTAGACTGCACCGCCGCCGTGATGCGCCGACCATCAGCTGCCAGAGCCCTCGCAAGCCGCGAACTCACTCGCTTGGCTCCTCCTCATTCCTTGCCTCCTCCGGTCCTCTCCATGAGCCGACGCGGCGGGCTACGCTTTTGCGAAGCACGCCGCTGCCGCCCTGCCTACTCTGATCCTCGGAGGTGTTTATCTAATCTCACATTTTCTGGTTAATATTCAATTCAATTTAGAATTTTGGGTCGAAAGAAACTAATTTCAGACCTAGGCTTGGTATTGGTATTGAATAACATGATATAGCAAACTTCATATGCCAACACGAAGAGAAATTAAGAAAGAAATGGAGGAGAGAAGTTCGTACTAGTAGAAAATCTCTTATCAATACCGGTAAGGGAACCTCGATACTAACACTAATTTTTGGACTGCCAGGAGGCTCGCACACGCGCAAGTAAGTCACAAGTCAGGTGATTTTTTTTTCACGCGTAAATGCGGGTACGCGTCCGCGAGGATTCGAACCCATGACCTCCAGCCTCGCGCGTTGATTTCTTACCATCTGACCTCCAGGGTGACCCCGCCCCCCGCGCAGAGGAGGCGGCCCCCGTCGTCGCGGGGGTGAGCGAGACCCCCGCACCGACCGATGGCGCGGCGGAACCAGAGGGTGCGGGCCGCACCGGAGATGCGGCTCAGGCCGCGGCCGGGGGCAGCCGTACGGAGGAGGAGGAGGAAGGGCCAGGGGCGGGGACCGCGATGATGGCCCTCCCGACCACCCTCGAGGGTGGCCACAAGGCGGAGGAGGAGCGGGGGCCGGGTTTCCAGGAAGGGTCCTGGAGCCCCTGGGAAGAGAGGACGGTGGAGCCTCTGCCCCGCCTCCCGGCCTTCGAGGCCTGGCGCAATCAGGGGCTCGGCCGGCGTGGTGTCCCACCTGGCCTGGCGAGGGCCGCCGATGCTGAGCGGCTCCTTTGGGAGGAGCAGCAGGGTCTGGGGACCACGATCCAGCAAGCCCTCAACCAGGTCCTCGACCTCCACCTGGGCAGAGGCTTCGACGTTCACCTGGTAAGTGCTATGATCGTTAACTTCGTTGTGTTCTTTGCATTTTCCCCTTTCTCTTATTCTTATTTGTCGATGCGCTAATGGCAGAGCTTGAGGGAGATGGCTGGCCGAAGGGTCGCCGGACTCGCTGATGTGCACACCGAGCTGCACCAGCTGAGGGAGGCCCTAGCCCACGTCGAGCGGGAGCACGACCGCGAGAGGGCTCTGG
Source organism: Echinochloa phyllopogon (assembly GCA_033239725.1). Classification (NCBI taxonomy): domain Eukaryota; kingdom Viridiplantae; phylum Streptophyta; class Magnoliopsida; order Poales; family Poaceae; genus Echinochloa; species Echinochloa phyllopogon. Next base: position 27,344,131 of record BTCW01000014.1, on the reverse strand, counting down.
CCGTGGAGACGGCTGACGAGGCCCTCCGGCAGGGGGATGAGCTCCACCGGCGGACCGAAGCGCTGGCGGCGCTCGAGCGCGAGCTTCAGCAGGAGCGCGCCGCCTTTAGCCGAAGCCCGGAGGCAGCTGCAGCAGTGGGACACGGCCCTCGCAGTGGCCGAAGCCCAGCTGAAGACCCAGGGCGAGGCCGTCGACCTGCTCACCATGACGGTGGCGGAGGGAGACGTGGTCATCACCGAGCTGCGGGCCTCTGTCGAGGCCCAGCAAGGTGAGATGGCTACGCTCCGGTAGGAGGCCGATGCCGCGCGGGAGGATCTGGCGCAGAAAGAGAGGCAGACGGAGGGTAAGTTTGTTACCAACTTATCCTTGATTGAAAATTAGTTTTTTGAAACTTATCTGAATTCGCTCTTGGGTTTTCAGAGCCACAAAAGGTGGCGGAGGAGACTTCCTCGCAGGCGGAGTCCCTCCAGGTGGCCTATTCGAAGGCCCAGGAGGACTTCGAGGTGCTACGGGACGTAGCCCTCGCCGTCTACAAGGAGGTCGAGGGGCAAGAAGCCCCCGAGACCCAATCGGGCAGCTCAATGGCCAACCGCCTAAGGTCCTTGGGCGGCTGTGTCACCGAGCGCCTGAAGGGGGCTCTCCGGCTCAGCGTGTAGAAGACCCTTGGGGTTATTTCGACACACTTCATCATAGACCTAGAGGCAGTGAGCGCCGGGTACTTGGTGGCGGACGACCTCGACGACGACGCTGCGTTGGCCGTCGTGGAGAGCACCAACGCCGGTGCCGCTGTTCCAGCCACCGCCTTGTCGCAGATCTTCAAGGGCGACCTCCTCCCCGACGCCGAAGACGAAGACGAAGAAGCCGCTACCCCCGAAGGCCCCGAAGATCCCGCTCCCTAAGTAGCTAGGGAAATTTTTGTAATAATTAGATTTTTGTCTTAGAGTGATGTGTCGTTAAACACTTTAATGTTTTAACTATGCACTTGAGTTTTATTGAATGTCGTTTTCTTTATCACGTTTTCTCGTTGAATTTGCAAAGGGCTCAACGAGGAAGGTTTCGTTCATAGATTAACTTTAGCGTAGGGTGGCGAGGGGTATGCCGTATCCTTTTGAAGGCGTAGGCGGTCCCTCGACTCGGCCGGCCCTTGGCCTCAGTAGTTCTATGCCTCGAATCGGCTTTTGGCATTACTGGAGACGAACATGATGAAAGAATTTTGAAAGAAAAAACCTTAAAATTGGGACAATTTTAGGAGGGGGTGCCCCCGAATTAGCCCCCGAGTGTGACTTGGCTTTTTTGAGGGTAAGCTCTTTCTTTATTCATTTATCGATATAAGTACAAATGTACATGAATGCTTGGAAACTTAAGGGTAGAAGCGACGTAGTTGTTGAATGTTCCAAGCGTTGGCGAAACCTTCGCCTTTCTCGTTCGCGAGCTTGTATGTGCCTTGTTTGAGGACCTCGGCGACGATGTAGGGCCCTTGCCATGGCGGCGTGAGCTTGTGGCATCCTTGATTGTCTTGTCACAGCCTTAGCACTAGGTCCCCCTTGTTGAGGTCTCGACGTCGAACCTTCGGTGCTTGATATCTTCGGAGGGACTGTTGGTACCGTGCTGAATGTAAGAGCGCCACGTCTCGAGCCTCGTCCACTTGATCGAGTGAGTCTTCACGAGCTTGCTGGTTCTGCTCTTCTTGGTAGGTACTGAGCCTCGGGGACCCATATTCCAAGTCTGTGGGGAGTATAGCCTCGGTGCCATAGACGAGGAAAAATGGGGTGAAGCCCGTGGCTCTGCTCGGGGTCGTTCTGAGGCTCCAGATTACCGAGGGTAATTCTGATACCCATTTTCCACTGAATCTATTCAACTTGTTGAATATTCTTGGCTTGAGGCCTTGTAGAATCATGCCGTTGGCACGTTCTGCTTGGCCATTTGTCTGTGGATGTGCCACGGCCGACCAATCCACGCGGATATGGTGGTCGTCACAGAATTCCTAGAATTTCTAGCCTATAAACTGGGTGCCATTGTCAGTAATTATCGAATTAGGGACCTCGAACCTCTGAGTTATATCCGTGAAGAACTACACGGCCTGTTCAGATCTGATGCTACTGATGGGTCGAGCCTCGATCCGTTTCGAGAACTTGTCGATGGCCACCAGCAGATGTGTGAAGCCTCCGGGAGGTGCTCGCATTGGCCCGACGAGGTCGAGCCCCCACACAGCGAATGGCCATGTGATAGTGACGGTTTGCAAGACATGGACCGGGAGAGGAGATTTGCGTGCGTAGAATTGACACCCTTCGCAGGTGCGCACGATTTCGTTGGCATCAGCGATAGCCGTGGGCTAATAGAAGCCCTGGCGAAACACATTGCCCACGAGGGTACGGGGCACCGCGTGGTCGCCGTATATGCCGGCGTAGATGTCTCGAATGAGCTCCCTTCCCTCAGGAATGGGAATGCATCGCTGCAAAATTCCCGAGGGGCTGCGCTTATACAATTCATTGTCAATAATGACGAATGACTTGGCCCTTCTTGCAACGCGTTGAGCCTCGGTTCAATCCGAGGGTAGCTCCCCTCGGTCGATCTAGGTGATATACTGATCGCGCCAATCTCGAGATGATGGGGCCTCGTCGATCTCCATAATTTCACCCTCGTCCGCCGAGGATATCTTCTGACTCGAGGCTTCGGGTTCCTCTCTCGAGGGATCCTTGTCCATGGGCTCGATGCCTGCAGCCCCCGAGGGTTCGGCCTTTGAGGGAGCGTCAGGAGCTTTGGGAGTTGGCTTGAGGTTGATGCTCGGCTCTGCTTAGTCGCGGGCGAACACGTTCGGTGGAACGGTGTTCCGACCTGACGCGATTTTGGCCAATTCATCGGCTTCCTCGTTGTATTTTTATGCAATGTGGTTGAGCTCGAGGCCATGGAATTTGTCCTCGAGCCGGCGTACCGCTTTGCAGTATGCTTGCATTTTCTCGTCATGGCAGCTCGCCTCCTTCATAACCTGGTCGATGACCAGTTGTGAATCTCCCCGGATGTCAAGGCGTTTGACACCCAACTCTATAGCTATACGAAGCCCGGCGAGCAGAGCCTCGTACTCAGCCGTATTGTTGGACGCCAGAAAGTGCAAGCGTACCACATGTCTTATATGTTCTCCGAGGGGTGAGACGAAGAGAAGGCCCGCGCCTTCCCTGGTTTTCATCACCGATCCATCGAAGTACATGATCCAGCATTCCGCTTGGATCTGAGGTGGGGGCAGTTATGTGTCCGTCCACTCTGCCACGAAATCCACCAAGATCTACGATTTGATTGCCTTTCGAGGGGCATAAGTGAGGGTTTCGCCCATTAATTCCGCGGACCATTTGGCTATTGTACCCGAGACATCCTGGTTGCGGAGTATCTCCCCCAGGGGGAAAGATGAGACCACGGTGACAAGATGAGCCTCGAAGTAGTGGCGCAGCTTGCGCCGTGCTAGCACTATTGCGTAGAGCAGCTTCTGGATTTGTGGATATCGCGTCTTGGTTTTAGTCAATACTTCGCTGATGTAATACTCCGGCCTTTGGACAGGCAGAGCGTGTCCCTCCGCTGCAAAAATGACTCCGCTGTCTACTTGAGTAGAGGTAGAGGTGCTCGCCATCCTTAGGTGGCATTAAAATGGGTGCTCGTGCGAGGGATGCTTTTAGCCCGTCGAGGGCTTTTTGGGCCTCGGGGGTCCAAGAAAAATGCTCGTTCTTTTTTAGGAGTCGGTACAGGGGCAAGCCTTTCTCACCGAGACGCGAGATGTACCAGCTCAGGGCTGCAAGGCATCCCAATACCCTTTGTACCCTCTTTAGATCTCGGATCGGTCCCATCTGCTCGAGGGCCGAGACTTTTTCAGGGTTGGGCTCAATGCCTCGCTGAGAGACAATGAAACCCAAGAGCTGCCTCGAGGCACCCCAAAGACGCATTTCTCCGGATTTAGTTTTACCCCGTTAACCCAGAGATAATCAAACGCAATGCGCAAATCATTTACGAGGTCGTCTGCCTTCCTGGACTTTACAACGATATCGTCAACATATGCCTCTACGGTCCGCCCGATATCATCCCCGAAAACACGAAGCATAAACCGTTTGTATGTGGCTCCTGTGTTTCGAAGACCAAATGGCATCGTGACATAACAAAAAATGCCACAAGGCGTGATAAAAGAAGTTGCGAGATTGTCGGACACTTTCATCTTAATTTGGTGGAAACCAGAATAAGCATCAAGGAAACATAATAGCTCAGATCCGGCAGTCGAATCCACAATTTGATCGATACGTGGTAAAGGAAAGGGAACTTTTGGACATGCTTTATTTAAACCAGTATAATCTATACACATCCTCTACTTCCCATTCTTTTTCTTAACTAAAATAGGATTAGTGAGCTAGTTAGGGTGAAATACCTCCTTGCTGAATCCAACCTCGAGGAGCTTGCATAGCTCTTCACCAATGGCCCCGCGCTTTTGCTCGTCGAAGCGTCGCAGGCGTTGAACCACTGGCTTGGAGTGGGGCAGGATGTCAAGGGAGTGCTCGGCGACCTCCCTCGGTATACCTGGCATATCTGAGGGGCTCCACGCGAAGATGTCGACGTTGGCGTGGAGAAAGTCGATGAGCACCATCTCCTATTTGCCGTCGAGGGTCGAACTGACCCTCACTGTCTTGTCGTTGGGGACGCTGGGGTCGAGGGGCACAGCCTTGGTGTGCTCCGCGGGCTCAAAACTGCCTGCATGCTTCGAAGTGGAGGCGATGGTCTCGTTCGCCATCTTCTCCAGGTCCGTGACGAGAGCCTCGTCCTCGACAAGCACCTCAACGCTCTCGATGCATTCCACGTCGCATATGTAGGTATGCTCAAACGATGGGGCCACCGTGATGACACCCTTCGGCTTCGGCATCTTCAGTTTGAGGTATGTGTAGTTTGGGATGGCCATGAACTTGGCGTAGCATGGGTGGCCAAGGATGGCGTGGTAGGCACCTCGAAACCCCACCACTTCGAAGGTCAGGGTCTCCCTGCGGAAGTTGTCACGCGTGCCAAAACAAACAGGCAGATCGATCTGCCCAAGGGGCTGAACTCGCTTCCCCGGTGCAACGCCATGGAATGGCGCTTTGCTGGGGCGTAGCTTGTCCCTCCCGATGCCCATGAGCTCCAAAGTTGAGACGTACATGATGTTGAGGCTGCTGCCTCCATCCATGAGTACCTTGGAGAACTGGGTGTTGCCAATGATGGGATCAACGACGAGCGGGTACTGCCCCGGGTTTGGGATGTAGTTGGGGTGATCCTCTTGACTGAAGGAGATAGTTTCCTCAGACCAGTCGAGGTAGGATGGCACCTTGTGTATGGAGAACACCTCACGGCGCTCGCACTTGTGCTATCGAGGCGTCATGTTCGCCGTTGGCCCCCCGAAAATGAAGAAGACATTCTCCACCTCTGGGAAGCCTTGGCCTCCCCCGTCGCCCACGTCCTTTTCTCCCATCTTCCTTCGAAGCGGCACGATTGAAATATTTCATTAGCATTCTGCATTGCTCGAGGGTGTGGGTTACGACGCCCTTGTGATAACGACAAGGTTTCCTGAGCATGTCATCGAAGACGCCGCCTCCTTTAGGGGGGCCTTGAGGAGCTTTGTGTGTATGGTCAACTGCGAGGATTTCGTCGGGATCCCCGGTCCGCTCTTGCTGGCGCGAGGCTTTCTGGGGCTTCTTACCCTTCTTGCCTTGCTTCCGTTTCTTTGCGGAGCCCTTGGACTTGCTTCCCTCCGCGGGCGTTTCTTCCATCCGTTTCCCCCTCCTGCCATCGAAGATGGCTCCAACCGCCTCCTCGCCAGAGGCAAAGTTGGTGGCAACATCGAACAACTCATTGACGCTGGCAGGAGGGCTTCGTCCCAACTCATGCACCAAGTCTCGTCGGGTTGTGCCCTTGAGGAAGGCATGGATGACTTTGGAGTCACCCACGCTTGGGAGCTCGGTGCAGCGCTTGGAGAAGCGGCGGATGAAATCACGAAGGGACTTATTGGATGTTTGGCGACACCCTCGAAGGTCCCACGAATTTCCAGGGCACACGTAAGTACCCTGGAAATTACCCATGAACGTTTTCATGAGGTCGTTCCAATCGTGAATTTGGTTTGCGGGTAGGTGCTCGAGCCATGTCCGCGCAAAATACGCCAAATGAAGCGGCAAGTTGCGGATGATCATGGCGTCGTCGGTCGCGCCGCCTAGTAGACAGGCGAGGTGGTAGTCGTTGAGCCATACCTTGGGATCTGTTTCCCCCGAGTACTTGGTGATGGTCGTTGGTTGCCGGAATCGTGCGGGAATCGGGGCCGCGCGAATCTGCCAGCCAAACACCCGGGTTCCCGGGGGTTCCGGTGTTGGGCTCTTGTCTTCGTCGCTATCGTAGCGGCCTCCACGTTGAGGGTGGAAGCCGCGAGATGTGCCATCCCGCTTCTTTCTGTTGAGGAAGTTGCGGGCATCGTCGTCGCTGGTATCTCCGCGTGTATCAAGGATTCGCTCCTTGAGAGGCTTTTTCCCGATGCGTTCGTGCACCGAGGGTGCCTTCCCCTTATTTTATGACAGGGGTGGCACCACATCGTCCCTTCGTGGAGTTCGTGCCAATCCCTCGTGCTCTCGCATACCTCCACTGATTTTTGGGCCGGCTGAGTTGCGTATGCGGGAGGCTGAGCTTTCAGCTTGCTGCACAGCTGCTTGCTCGATGAGCAGCTGCGCCTCTCGGCGCAAGTTTTGGCCTTTAGGCGTCGAGGGCTCCGGCATGGCCCGGATCAAGGTCGCTGCAGCAATGAGCTTTTGGCTTGCCCTGGCCAACGCGAGTGGGTCGTCCACATCATCATCAGCCTCAATGCGGGCTCGGGCTATGCGCCCGGCCTCCCTGGCACGCGCGCCACGCAGAGGGCGGTTGTCCTCAAGCGTTGCTCAGAGCTTCTGGACTTGTTGGCGCTCTTCCTCGAGCTTAGCCTCAAGTTCGCGGACTTGGGCTAGCTGCGCTTGCGCGAGTGCAGCGTTGTCAGGTGCCTGCTCATTATTCTTGGTTCCCACTGGTTCACCTGCCCTGTCATCTTCGTTACCCCTCCTCGGGTGGATGACAAAGAACTCCCTGGAGGGATCGTAATCCCCCTCGCTAGAGTCATCGGAGCAGGTTAGGCAATAGTTTGCTGCAGCCTGGAAGGACATAAAGGCTTCATGATCGCGAAGCCCTAAGTAGTCTCGTTCGGGGACCCTGTGGCCGCTCTCGTGTGCTTCGCTGTTAGAGTTGGGGTATTCATCATCTGGCAAAGTTGCGATGAGGTTGCGAATTGAGAGCAGATGGTGCCCCGGCGGATCCTCATATGCCATCATGTCCATGCCAACTGACGAAGAGTTGGTCACGGTTGTGGTGTGCATCTCGACGGGGACCTGCGACGGGTCGGCCGTGCTATCCCCGGTAGGGTGCGACGTTGTGCCTGATGTCGCTGGCTGGATATTGTTTGCCGCTGTCGCAGGGTTTGGCGTGCCGGCCTCAACCCGCTTGGGGGAGCCGGCGCGGGCCGCTCTGCATCATTCCGCGTGCATTCGGCGCGCGTGTTGGTGCGAACGCTTCCTGTGTGGCGGTGGTGGTGACGGGAGTGACGCTGGTGTGCCCACAGCGGTGCTCCTCGTAAGGAGCTGCATGTGGTAGCCATTGCCAGTCGCCCTGAACTCGAGGCTCCCGAACCGGATTTTGAATCCGGCGGGAAGTGGTTCCGAAGTCCCCATCGAAAAGGGATTGTCGCGTATGACACGGCTTGCCATCAAGGGAGATAGTGGATGATGTGGTTGATCACAGCGCTGCCCCTACCTGGTGCGCCATTGTCGGTGTTTGGAAATCGTGGTCCCAACACCAACCAGAAATGTGTTGTGTTCCCACCCTTGATGGTTGATCCAGAATGTAATACAATGACACAATATTATCCTGGTTCTGGTCACCAGACCGTACGTCCAGCAAAGAAGGTGTGTGCAATTTATTATCCTGTACCAGACTGCGAGTAGTAGGGGATACAAGCAGGTTGGGAGAAGAGGCTAGGCCTCCAAGTCCCAGATGATGATGATTGAGGCAGAGTGCCAATATCGTGGAGTGTGGAGTGCGTGGGTTGTCTCTTGTTCTCTGATCGATCGATTGATTGTTCAACGTTTTGGATGAGCGCGCATCTCTCCTTTTATAGACCAAGAAGGAGGGGTTATAGGCGTTGTCAATGTGCAGATACAGTTGTTGCATAGTCGTAGGCGTGGCGCCGGGCGTGGCTCCTTGTCCTCTTGTCATTGGCCACTGTTGCGTGGCGTTGCCGTCCCTGTAATGGGTTCTTGTACTGGTGGTGATGCCACGGAGTGGTTTCGAGGCTCTGAGCTGACCAGCGTGCCGTAGTGAAAAATTACTGCAGGAGTTGGCAGAACATGGAGTAGGAATGACCCGACCCTGCTCGCATACTGGCGGCGTGTTCGCACAGCGCTGGGGATGGTCGCATAGTACTCGGGATGGCCGGCCATGCTTCCGCCGTCCTTCCTCCTTATCCTGTTACTTGCTCAAGGGTTTTTCCTGCCCGATCGAGGGCTTCGGGTCACTGGAGTTGGTAGCACAGGAGCTCGGAGTGACGTGCTCTGTTCGCACAGCGCCAACATGTCCGCACATAGCCTCGGTTGGCAGCATAGTGACGGCAGTTGGCAGATGCGACGGGGGGTCGTGGCTGTCAGAGCGGCGTGGCGAGAGATTTGCCTTTTTGACTTTGGATGCACGGCGGTGACGAGCATCATTAATTGTTTGTCGGGGTGGAGGTCTCGACCAAGGCGGAGCTTTTCCCATTTCATGGGTTGCTCGAGGCTCGACCCTCAAGCCTCGACTGAGATGGAGTTTTCCGATTCGCTCGAGGGGTCGCTTCCCTCGAGCGAAGCGGAGATTGAGGTGTGCGTCGAGGCCCCCAGCGAGGTGCCTCGACTGGGCCTTTGACTCTTGTTGGGCCGAGGGCCTTTATTTGCTTTTCTCTTTTCTCATATGTGCATGAGTTTGGCAATAGTTAGTGTTTTAACAAGGGTGATTATCCCATAGGTTTGGGGATCCCTAATGAACGCCCCCAACAACATGAAATAATGGTTTTGGAGAACCTTTGCCGAGTGTTTTCCATGAGACACTCGACAAAGAGTGTATTTGCCAATTGTCTGCAGCTGAAGACCCAGCAAAGGGCCACGTGGCTGGCCGGTCAGTGGCCGCCCGACCCACGTCGTTGGCCATGTGGCATGGTTGCCGAGTGCCAGCACTCGGCAAAAGGTCATGTTTGCCGAGTGTCATGGCCCGTGCACTTGGAAACGGCCATGTGGCCGGGCAAGCATTCGCTGCGCGCGGCCACGTCATCGGCCAGCGCACGGCCACGTGGCCAGATCTCTTTACCGAGTGCCCGATCTAGGACACTTGGTAAAGAGTGGGGTTGGGGGACTTAACCGCGCCCCGCCCCAACCCCAAACCTCACCTGCCTCATACCTGCCCGCCGCCGCTTGCCTCTCTCGCTGCCATCCGCCCCACCCTCGTCGCCGTCCGCTGCCCCACGCCGCCGGTCGCCGGCCCGCTGACCCACCGCCGCGCCGCGCCCGCCCGGCCTCCACCCCGCTCCATGCATCGCCCCACCTGCTACCGGCCGCCGCCCCACGGCCCACACCGGCCACCGCCCTTCGCTCCCCCGCCCACGCCGCCGGTCGCCGGCCCGCCCGCCCTCCGCCCCGCTCCACGCGCCACCCTACCCGCGGCCAGCCACCGCCCCACGCCCCACAAGGCCGCCGCCCTTCGCTCCGCCCACCCCGACCCTCGTGCTCGCCGTCGGCCTCCGCCCCACGCTGCCGGCCTCCGCCCCGCCCCATGGCGGACTGACGCCCCCGCTCCTGCCCCGGCCTCCCCATGCCGCTCGGCCCCTGCCCACTCCGTGCCATGCCGCCGCGTAGAGCCGCCGCCCGGGCCGACCACCCAGCTTCGGGGAACCCCTACTCCGCCGAGCTCGCCGCGACCAAGAAGGCCGTCACCCTCGCCGCCTACCTCTGCTATCCTCTGTTCAATTTTTTTAAGCTAGTTGTAGTGTATTTATGATTAAAATGCATGTCAAATTTGAATGCTCTTGTAGTAGTAAAATGCTAATATAAGATTTTATTTGAGTTACTTGTGGATAAAAAATTATGGTGTTTTTAATGTCTCCAACACTTAAACTTTATTTCGAGGCTCCGCCGGTGGCCGGCCGCTCCCCAGCTACCCCCGGCAAGGCCCCCGCTACCCCCGGACACTCCTCAGCCGCCGTTCTTGATCCCCGCCCGCCGCCGAATTGTATGTGAAAAGGGCCGGCCGAGTTGCATTCGAGAAAAGTTTTCTCCTTGTGTATGTGGTTGTTGGCCTACGTGCCGTGTTTTTTTGCATGATGGGGTTTCAGAAACCTCCCCGTGTAGGGGAGGTGCTGCCAAAATTTTATTTGACAAAATTTTGTTTTTTCAAGGAGAAGCCGCAGCACCGTCCTTGGCTTGTAGGTCGGCCGCACGCCATTCCCTGCCGTCTGCACCAACACGAGCGTCACCGACTCACCCGCCGTTGAGCCCGTAGGTGACATAGTGCAAGATCTTTCCATATCCTGTTCGTAGATCACGTAACCTAGTTAGCCGCCTCCGCTTCGAAAGAGATACAGTTGTGAATATGCGAATCTTGGCATATGTCTAACCGTGTCTGTTTCGAATTGTCCACGTTTTTTGGACAGCTCGAGGATGTGTAGATGGGTTAGTTTCCACACTCTACTTGGATACGAGGCTGAGTTTCAACATCATCTCCTTGTTGTTCTCCGAATACACAATCTTCGTAATTGGGCGTGTATTTGGAGAACAACAGGGAGGTGCTGCCGAAATTCTGTCTCGGATACGAGTAGAGCGTGGAAACTAACCCGTCTACACATTCTCGAGTGGGATTAGGACCTATCTTGACCTATTAGACATATAAGCATCCGGCAGATGCATTTCATTATTATAATGTATTACTCGGTGATATGTAAAGGGATGGATGACCGTGAGTGGATGTACACTGGCCACTTAAGTAATGGTGAGTTGACCGATGAATGGATTATGAAGACTGATGGTTTTTGAAGCAAGTTTTTGCCAATGCGAAAGGGGCACCTTCCACTTTCTGTCCATGTGCTGTTTGTGGGAACCGTAAATGCCAAACACAAGAGGTCATGGGCAAACATCTCGTCAGGAGTGGATTTATGAAGAACTATACCCGATCGACGAGCCATGGTGAGGCCGACCGTATGAGAGACGAGGTCGTGGGACGACGCATCCAGACTTTTGATGATGATGCTGGGGTAGGGGATATGTTACATGACTACGGCGAAGCACGCTTCGATGATGGACCTAGGGAGGATGAGCCGGAGGCATCCGCAAAGGCTTATTATGATAGGTTGTCAGCGGCACAGAAACCCCTTCACTAGCATACCACGGTTTCCCAACTAGATGCCACTGCATGTCTGATGGCTGTCAAGTCCCAGTTTAGCTTGGGTCGAGATGCCTTTGATGTCATCCTGACAGTTTTTGGCAGCCTGCTTCCAGAAGGTCACATTCTGCCAAAGAGCATGTACGAGTCTAAAAGTGCATCTAGGAATTTAATCAATTTTGGTGATTTTTGATAATAGAAATTTGGATATAATGCGTTCAATGAGACGTGCAGGTGTAAATCAAAAAGGAAAGAAAAATAAATAAGAAAGGAAGGTGCCCAATTCTTATCTCCTTGATGGTAGATGCTATTGAAGAATTTAAATTTCATTTTTTTGGTTTGAATTTTAGTATAGGACCACCGTACTATCAAGAGGAACAGGTAATCGTAACATCATGTGACTTTGATGCTCAATCGATATCCACAAACCTATCCCCAAAGCCATTGCACTCCAAAACATACAATTTCACTTGTGCAGTTGTGCACCAGAAATTTCCGGTAACCACCAGAAATCTCCGATGTCCATCAGAAATTTTCGGTGACCACCGTAGAACTCAGAAGTTGAGTGCCCATTGACTTTCTCCAGAAATTTCCGGTGTCTGGCGGAAATCTCTGGCAAATACGACGGAAATTTCCGGTGATCTTGGTTGGAAATTTCCGGTATTACTCACCCCAACGGTCACATTTATGAGTGAGCTATATATACCCACTCCCACTCCTCATAACTGTTCTTTTGGCTCATTTGACGAACCCTAACCTCTCTCAAGCTTCCAAGAGCTCTCCCAACACTCCTTGCTTTGATTTCCAAGTGTGTAATGGTGTGTTGGTTGAGGGACTTGAGCTAAGTGATTCAATTTTCGCTCTCCTCCTTTCTTGAGCATCAAGTTCGTGATTCTTTGGTGATTTTGTTTGTTACTCTTGGGGTATCATCCCCTAGATGGTTAGGCGTCACCGATAGCATCCAAGCAAGCTTGTGGACTCGCTTCGAAAGTTTGTACACCCATCCTTCATGGATTTGCTAGTAAGTGCGCTTAGCTCCTTTGTGGTGACTAAGTGGAGGAAAGTGGCTTGGAGTTGATAAACCCGCCTTTCGTAGGCCCTCAACGGAGACGTAGCTTCCTGTGTGGAAGTGAACTTCGGGTTAAATCTTGTGCCTTCGTTGTGATTGTTGTTCTTCGTGTTCATCTAGTTCATCGTGTTCTTGCAAGCTATTTCATCCTTTTATCTCGATCCATATATTTGTGAAGTGCTTGCTGCAAGTAAAGGTTCCAGAGGGTTATTTACTTCCATAGGAACATATTGATTCATATAAATTTTTATTGTTACTCTTATTCACCTTGTAATCTAGTTCACGAGTATTCACCTGGACATTTCCGGTTGCAAGCGGAAATTTCCAGTACTTTGGCGGAAATTTCTGGTGGCTACCGGATATTCCGGCCCATCTTTGCAAAGTTATTTTTTGATAATTTTTCAGTTGCGCCTATTCACCCCCCCTTCCCTCTAGGCCTAGTGTTGATCCTTTCAATTGGTATTAGAGCCTAATCCCTTGTTTAGGCTTAATCGCTAAGGGAAAAACACTATGTCTGACAAGGGGGACAACTCTGATGTTGGTGCGTCGGCTCACAAGGAGGATCATCCGACGATAGTTGACTCAAGCTCAAGTGATGATGATCTCGCTATAAGCGATATTGATGAAAGCTTGAATGAAGAAGAGAAGAAGAAAAAGAGAAAAGAGAAGATGAAAAAGAAGATTCAAGAGAAGGCTGAGAAGCAGGCTCAAAAGCTTCTCAAGAAGAAGCTAAGGGAGAAAGAAGCATTGGAAGGGCTTCACTCGGTGTCTCATAAATATGAGACTTCTTCATCTAGCAAATCTCTTTATCCTAATAATCTTAATTTCTCATTGGTTCCTATGGGCAAAGTACCCAAATTCGATAAAAGGCTTGCTGCTAACGATAAAATCCTGGAAAGCATAGACTCTAGGCTGGATTCCTTTGCTTCTGCTATGAAAAGCCAACTGAGTTTCAATAAAATGATAGAAACCCAAATTGCTCAGTTAGCTGCAGCCATTCCTGTCACTGAATCGGGGAAGATTCCGGGGCAACCCGAACCTTCCATCGAAAAAGTAAATGCTGTTACTATGAGACAAGGTAAGGTGTCACGTAGTACGTTCTGTACTAATCATGCAGGTAAGATCGCGCACATCCAAGTACAAATACCAAGATGGACCTACCTACCAAGAGATGCTAAGAGAGCAATCACGAAGACCTCTCCGGAGAGGAAGGAAGATCCCGGAGTACCCATCATTCAGTGCACGATCTGGAATCGTCGCATTGATGATGCTCTCTGTGATCTGGGGGCCAACATAAACATCATGTCCAAGGTATTATTTAAGAAATTACGCTACCCTACTTTATCATCTACAAATGCCCAGGTACAACTTGCGGACTCAATGATCCGCTATCCTGAGGGGGTGATTGAGAATGTACCGATCCACGTTTGAGGACGTTATGTCCCTACAGACTTTGTCGTCCTTGACACGGGGAATGATTATTCATTTCCCCTTGTGTTGGCCAGCCATTCTTGAACACCGCCCGGGCTAGAATCGATATGGATGCGAGAGAAATATCGTTTCGTATCGACGGAAGATTGATATACTTCAAGTTTCAACCACGAGGAAGAGAAGAAGACAATGCCTCTCACACCGGAGGAGAAGAGCGCTGAGTGTTTCCTGAAGGCACTCATCAATGGAGAGCTAGAAATACTCGGTGGCGAGGAGTTCAAACGTAATGAGCCGACAGGACCAATGCAAGCAGTAGAGATGGATATTCTCATAAAGAAATATGAAGAAGACCAAGCCCTCTGGAAGTCTCCAGAGGAATCGATCCCACTGCCATCGACACAGAAGAAGACTAAGAAGATGTGGCGGAAGAAGGTTGCATTGCCTGAACCACTCACTCTGGGATCGGACGATAACAAAATCCACTGAAGACAGGAGGAGTCCCGCTCATGGACTTTGAACACGAGCTCTCGCCGTGCGAAAAACCGGTATGTATCTCATGTTTCCCTTACAAAATTTTATTTTCCATCATTGCATTTGCATGTTTCCCTTCAAAAATAAATGAACCACTTGTGTAATTAATTTGAAAGAGAGTAGAAAAATTGCAAGCATGGTAAAAATAAATGGACAACGTGCTGAAATTTATTTACAGTGGGTGTAAAATGTAATTCTCATCATTTTTACCCTTTATTGAACATCTCCATTTATTTACCACCATCACCAACCAACACAAAACATGCCTACCCCACTCAACATGGCTGCGCACTCACCGATTATCACAAACATGGCAGCATGAGGGTAACTCCACTAACTTCCACTTTGGTCATGTCAAATTTGCATCTTACCTACCACTAAAATCCACTCACATGACCAAGGCAAGTGCTGGCCACATAATTTTGCATGCAACCAAGGCAAAGGTGAGTGCTGCACTCACATGGGAATGCCCAGGCCACTCAGTCCAATTCGGCCGAATTGGGCCATTCGGCCGAATGGCCTGGCTGCCTCCCCTCTGCCTATAAATGCTAGGCATTGCTTGCTAGCTTCTCACACACTCACACTCTGAAAAATCCCACCAGAACCTCTCTTTCTCTCTCAAGTTCCTGTCTCAAGTTCTTGCTCAAGTTCTTTTTTAGTTCTTGCTCAAGTTGGTTCACTTACATTGCTGAAAAAGTCAAAAAATAAAATATTTTGCCTTTGTTCGGTCTTTGTGCTGAAACTTGAACGTGTTTGTGGTGGTTTCTGACACCCACAAGAACGACTAATCTTTTGTGGAGGTTTTTATCCCCGCAAGACGACTAACTCTCGCGAACGACTGACTTGATTTACTTGTGCTAACCCCATATATTCAGTCCTTCGTGTAGTCGTTGCGCTAACCTTTTGCAGGAAACATGTCGAAGCTCTTCTCCGCGTTCCGTCGCTCCACCCGGCTGAGCAGACGCTTGGACGATGCTGGGAGCTCCCTAGCCCCGTCCCGTGGTTCAAGCCGGATGGATGTGGATGAGTCAGGGGCAGCCGACTTGGGGAGAGCCTTTGCCTCGCAACCAACCCAACAGCTCCTGAACGAGAGTGACATCATCCTTCGGACGGACCGGGAGCGGAACGTCTTCAACATGCTACGCCTGAAGGAGTTTGAGCATACTTGTGTCTACGAGAAGGACTTGCTCGTAAGAACAGGTATGGACGAAGAGTTCCCAGAAGTCTTCGAAGCCGTTGGCTAGGGCAAACAAGGTTCGTATCTCCTCACCCTCGAATTTCTTCCGACTCTCACATCTGGACGGGAGGGTGTTCGCTTTCAATTTTTCAACCAAGAGTATCCCTACAAAGTTATTGTTCTTTCAACCAAGAGTATCCCTCGGATTCTGTTGCTAGTTATTGTTCTTTGGAGCCTCTCAAAGCTTTGAAAAGTTTTAGTCGGGACAGGTTCTGGAAAAAGATTTTGGGAAGCACCAATTGTTCTGCACCACGTACGAACAATATTCATAACCCCACCTTGCGTTTCATGCATCGGTGGATGGCTATGACGGTGTTTCCACGTTTTGATTTGCGTCTCGTTAATACTGTTGAGTTGCGGTTCTTATACGCCTTGGTTAAACGAGTTGCTGTTTCTCTGGTAAAAGATTTGGTTGCTCATTGGATGTCTCATCACTCTCGCGTGGGTAGCGTGGCGGTGACTTCTCTAGTCACTCGCCTTGCTAACCAGTTGGGCGTTCTGGAGGGCGCCTAACTTGCGTACTTAGAGACAACGCGACCCGTCGTGGATGCTGAGCACTTTGTGCAAGGTCACATGATACGACGGGCGCCCGATGCAACGCTGGTTATGATCTATCGCGGTTATACAACCGAGGTGCCCTTGCCTTGTGCAGGACTAAGGTTGTATACCGCTAAGAAATTAACACTCCGGTTGAGTACCGAGGCGGATGGCTCTCCTCCTCGGAGAGAACCGGCTCGGCACAGTGTTGAAGGAGAGGGGCCATTCACCCGGGGGCAAGCCAGGCGTGATGCCGGGCTTTTCACCGCTCAAGAACTAGAAACTTCACCAACGCAGCCACATCGACACACGTCTGCATTCGAGGCAGCTTACGATGCATACGGTGGTTCTGGGACGTCCGGAGCAGGAGGCTCTAGACAACCCCAGGACCCAGACTACTTTGCCTCGGGCTACTGGGACTATGCTCTGAGTACGGACTCAGAGTACTCCCAGGGATGGTACGGAGGAGGGTACGATAGTGCCTCCCGACCATACTTCCCTGGGCACTCTTAGTCCACACGATTCGCTGCACCCAGTGGCCATGACATCGGTCGAGAGTTGTCTTACATCTCCAACCGAGTCAACCTACTCGATGACCGTACACAAAGCATTGAAGACACCCTAGCACGCGATTCTCAGTATCACCAAGAGAATAGCAGCGTGCTGGACTCTCTACGGTACGACGTCCAGCAGCAGACGGATCAAATGTCAGAATACTTTTCGAAGTTTCAACCATACTAGTGAAGAATCCAAGCTTGGGGGAGGACCCCCATCAGGTATGTTCAATGTCCCTTCAGCACCTTCATCTTACATTTGCCATTTCCCTTTCCATTTTATTTCCACCTTAAAATGAAAACACCAAAAAATATTTCCCTTGAATAAAATAAATCCCAACTATGCATGGAATGAATCATATGCTTCTCACCTTGGAAATGATGAATAGTTGCTCTGTCATTAATTTTTCAAGTGTCTTGTTTCCAACTAGTCGCTTTATAGTACTTGAGTTATTTGGCATGAGTAAAATGAACCTGAAAACCTCGTGGGAGCACATGCTTTATTCCAAGTCTAAGTTGTTGTGAGGAGTGATATAGTGAGATTTGGTTGAGTTCTTGCTTTTGCTCTAAGTAAGGTGAATATGTCAGATGTCTTTTGCTTTCAAAAATAAAATAAAGTTCCTCATTGGTCAAAAATACCTACCAAAGCGATATGTTGGATGTCTACTCATATGCTGCTTGTTGTCTTAGTTATCTTTGTCAAATTGTTGTGACCTTTGGGTGAAACCTTCATGCTTCTAAGATCGAGATTCACATACACACCACTCTCACTTGCAATTCCTACACTGGGAGTTAAGAAATATTGCCATCATCCATCCACAAAATAAATACTCCATGTTCTATGATCTCCTCTCCAAATATCCTTGAATAGAGACATGGAGTATGCAAAAAGAAAAGCATTCCAAAGAGCATGGCAAAAAGAAAGAGAAAAAGAAAAGCATGCTGAAGAGCATGACAAAAATAAGAAATAAGAAAAGCATGCCAGGTGGCATGGCAAAAATATGAGCAAAAAAATAGATAGCCCATGTTCTCGAAAATAAGTCAAGGGGAGGAAGAATCATCCCAAGGAGTTCCACCACATTCCACATTCCACGCTCCACTCCACATATTCCTTGCACTTCTCGATCTAAAGGTATGATTTGGTTCCCCAAAGATACGGGCTTTGACTTAGCAAAATATAAGATGCAAGTAGGCACACAAAAGCTTTGTTAGATTTTAGGATGAAAGAAGGCACAAGCCTTTGGTGAGGATACAAACACCACTTGAGGGATCGAGTGTACCAATTGAGGAACAAAATTTAAATTTTCGAAAATTGTGGAAACTCCGAGATGGGATCCTGAAAAGAGTAGGAGTGGAATAAAAACTGAGTTAAGCTGTTCAACCTTTCAACCGCCCAAGGCAAGGAGATTGCTATAAGGCCCATAGGTAAAATGGTGAGTTAAAACTTTGCCAATGATTTGAGTATTTTCGAGTACTAGTTGTTTATAAAGTTACCTGCAAGAAAATTGACATTGTAGCAACTCCTGATCCACCGAGCCTAAGTATTTATCTTTGCTCGAGGACGAGCAAAGGTCTAAGCTTGGGGAAGCTTGTTGGCGGTCGTTACGGCACATTTTCAACCACCAATACTCGGGAATAAAAGAGGATATATGTGACATTCCATGTACTTAGGTTTATTTCTAACAAACTTCCACGAGTTTTGGTGAGTTACACTTGTGCATGTACAACAACGAGAAATACGTGCTATAGGGGTCGGAATTGACCCATTCGGCTGAACGACTC
Source organism: Echinochloa phyllopogon (assembly GCA_033239725.1). Classification (NCBI taxonomy): domain Eukaryota; kingdom Viridiplantae; phylum Streptophyta; class Magnoliopsida; order Poales; family Poaceae; genus Echinochloa; species Echinochloa phyllopogon. The sequence continues at coordinate 27,325,527 of BTCW01000014.1, read as the reverse complement.
CGTTCGGCCGGTTACCCCCCTTAGCCATACAAGACATCGGGACACGTCCATGTTAGCGATGACCGTGCAACGACCTTGGAAGCCACTTGGACCACTGCCACATCACCTCTGGGCCAATCCAGCATAAAGTCCATATGCAGAAGGCAGCCCAAGGCAACCCAGCAGGAGAGGCGGTGCAGGGGGGCGGCCCGGGGCCAGAAGCCCAATTCAGCCGAATGGAGGCCTTCGGCTGAACCGCCCCCAAGCTGGAACCGCCTCCATAGGAGAAATCCTGGCCCTTGGAAGCAAAGGCGGTGCATCCCTCGGTTCGGCCGAACCGGGCAGTTTGGCCGAACCAGAGGATTCGCCCGAATCCAGGGGAATATCCCCCTGGCTCCCTTGGCCGGTACTCTTCCTCCACCGCCACTCCAAGCTATAAATAGAGGTGTCCAAGCCCCGGTTTCACACACACTCAAGCCAAGGAGCTCTCATTCCACATCTTTCTAGTAGAGTTAGGATAGTTTAGTTGGGAGTTAGAGTTGAGTCAAGCTGTGCCTCGGAGGTTCCGGAGTCGTCTTCAGAAGCTCTGGTATAAGCTCTTGTATCTTTTCCTTTTCCTTTGTAAGACTTTTAGTTATCAATATAGTTATCTTTATCACTTTGCCCTTGTCATTTATAGCTTGCTTCTACTTTATTCTAGTTGCATCTATATCGTGTTTAGACTATAGTCAGTTGTAGCTCTAGTGCTTCTAGATTTTGATTAAGTCTTTGTCTTAGCTGGTTCTTCGATCTTGCTCAATACTTGTGGTGAATTGTCGCTGGGGTATTGACAAGGTTGCTTGCTCTTGCTAGCGGAGTAAGTAGTTGTTGACTAGTGTGTGAGTGGTTCCCAGACTAGCCAGTGGCCTTAGTTTGTCCCCACGTCTACGGAGGTGGTAGCCGTTAGGTGGTGACAGCCCTATACGGCCTACGTAGTCCATCACGTTCGTCGTGGCCTGCAGGATCCCAAAGTGTAGGATTGGTGGCACCCCTTCTCATCCCTTTCTGCATGTCATAGCTTCTATTGTCCTGACGCTAAGACATTAGAGTTAACCCTGATCTCTAAGTACTGGCTCTTCAGCCACTGTATCTCTAAGCCCGAGTGACATAGGTAGATAGAGTACCCAGGATTCCTCTATCTCTACTCGTTGTCCTCTCAACTGTCTATTCCTTCTCTTTCCTATCTGAGCCACCCTTGAGCTGTGTGTCATGGTATAACCACTCCTATCCAATACCATTTATCCCCTGTGTTGCTAGTAGTGTACCTTTCTCTGATAGTCTCGAATATCTGTTTGCTAGTAATCTTGCCAAAGCTTCCCTGCGGAAATATAAATTACGATACCTTGGATTACTCCCTGGTAAAGTGCTACAGCGGTAATTCTGTGCGCTTGCAGAATATATATATATATTACTGAGCCATAAGAAAAACCACTGAAACACTCCTTACCCCAGTACCTGGATTCACAATCCTAATATTGGATCGTAAGAAGTGCCAACAGAAGGCAAAATTGATCTCCTACAAGGAGAATTAGAAGCCTTTCTTATGAAGAAGGACGAGACTCTTCAAGAGATGTATGATCGCTTGAAGCTTCTTGTCACCGAGATATGAATGCTTGGTAGCAAAGATTGGGATGAGCACAAAGTGAATATGAAGATGCTTAGGGCATATGCACCAAAGAACTCAATGCTTGCCACTATGATTACAGACAATAGCAAGTTTAAGAAGATGACCCATGGAGTTGTTCAACAAATTGCAATACCATGAGATGAACAACTTGGATGTAGCTAGATCAACGGAACCAACCGAAGCAAAGACCATACCTCTCAAGGCCGAACCAAGCAAGAAAGTTGAGTCAAGTCAGAAGACCTCCAATCCCAAGAAGAAAGAAGACTCAAGTGATAATGATAGCACCGATGAAGAAACCACCATGATGGTGAAGAACTTCAAGAGGTTCATGAAGACCAAGTGTGACAAGAGGTCAATCTCTCAAAGAAGATGCTACGAGTGTAGGGACAAATGGCATTACATTGTCGATTGTCCCCGCAAGAAGAATGATAGGGAAGACAAGAAGTCAAAGGACAATAACTATGACAATGAGAAGAGATACAAGGAGAAGAGTCAAGAGTACAAGAAGAAGTTGGGAGTGCTCATGTTGGTCAAGGTTGGGATTCCTCTAGCAATGACTCCAGTGATGAAGAAGTGGCAACACTTACAATCACACTCCTACACCAACCCCTAGACTCTTCAACAACTATCATGAGAGTGATGATGAAGCTCCTATGTGCCTCATGGCTCGAGGGACAAAGGTACTAAACACCACTCCATCTCTCTCATCTACCATCACTCTCATCTACCATCTTGACATCTAGGAATGTAGAAAATGACCTAGATAAAGAGGAAGCCGAACATGAGAAGAACATGATAAAGAAGTTTGGTAAAGAAGGCTATAAACAAATTTAAAAATTAGTAGAGAAATTAGAGAAAAGAAAGGAGTCTTTTGATAGGCAAGAAGAATTGCTCATCCTTGAAAAGGAGAGAAACCTTGCTCTTGAAGAAACTCTAGTTGAGGAGAAGATCAAGGTTGAGAAGTTGACATGTGACTTGTCACTTGCTAATGACTCACATGAGACGATGTCTAAGGAATTGTCCTTGGCAAATGACTCTCTAGCTAATCTAAAGAATGTGCAAAGTGAGCTTCAAGAAAGACATTCAAGCCTAGAAGTCAAATACAAAGACCTAGAAACTAACTTTAGCACTCTCTGGGAAAGCACCAAGGTTGACTCTAATACAACTCATGACTCCAATGGCTCTACTTGTGAAGGTTGCTCAAGATGTTATAAGGTTGATATCAATGCTTGTGCAACTAACCTTTCTAAGCTAGAAGAGAAAGTCAAAGCTAAAGATGCTAAAATTCAAGAGTTGACCAAGGCAATTGGCAAAGACAAGACCAAAGGTAAGAGTGAGTTTGAGACTCATCCGACATATAAAGCTGGAAGATATCCTAGTATCAAGGATGGGCTCGGATTCACTAGAGGTGGAAAGGCAAATGGCACAAGAATGTTGAGGGGTCATGAGGTGAAATTGTTCACCAAAGGTACAAACCTTGGATATTTGATGAACATGGCTCATGGTGTGTCAGTAAACACCATTGAAGCCAAGCCCATAGTTGAGGCATCTAGCAAAGGTGCCATGAGCTCGAACAAGACCAAGGAAGATGAGAAGATCATCGAGCACAAGCCATCACCCAACTACACCATTGACTATACGATCATGTGGGATCACAATGGGAAGATGGTGAAAAGTATGTGGGTGCTCATGTGAAGAAGAAGATGATGAGTGTTTGGGTGCCTACGATTTCTAAAGCTAACACTCAAGGACCCAACCATTTTTGGGTACCTAAGTCCAAAGCTTAAACTTGTTTTGTAGGCATATTCCTCCGGTGGACCTTCTTGGTTGCTTGATAGTGGATGTTCAAATCATATGACCGAAGAAAAGAATATGTTCGCCAAGTTGCAAGAATATGACACACCCATTGCAAAGATCACCTTCAGTGACAACAACCATGGTGATGTGATAGGTCAAGGTGAAGTTGCTATCTCACAAGACTCATCTCTCTCCAATGTTTATCTAGTTGATTCTTTGGGATACAATTTGTTGTCGGTATCACAACTTTGTGAGAAAGACTACAATTGTCTCTTTACTAACGAGGGTGTGAGCATCCTTAGAAGGGAGGATTCCTCTATTGCTTTTACGGGTCAACTCAAGGGAAATCTTTATTTGTTTGATTTCACAACAAATAAAGTGGAACCGAAGACTTGTTTAGTGGCAAAATCTAACTTGGGTTGGCTTTGGCATCACCGGCTAGCTCATGTTGGGATGAGGAACTTGGCCAAATTTCAAAAGGATGAACACATTTTAGGACTAACGAATATTTTGTTTTGTTGGCGGTCGTTATGGCACGTTTTCGACCACCAATACTCGGGAATAAAAGAGGATATATGCAATATTCCATGTACTTAGGTTTATTTCTAATAAAGTTCCACGAGTTTTGGTGAGTTTCACTTGTGCAGGTACAACAACGAGAAATACGTGCTATAGGGGTCGGAAATGACCGATTCGGCCGAACGACTCCGTTCGGCCGGTTACCCCCCTTAGCCATACACGACGCAAAGCACAACCGGAGGCCTCATTCACAAACTCCACCTTGACGATGACAGAGCGGTGACGAAGCAAGCCACGTGGGCCGATGACGTCACCGATCCGGGGCAACAAAGACACCCCAGCCAAGTGGAGCCAATCTAGACCATCTAGAGGCAATGACGGTGCATCGGAGGGCAGCTGGGCCTTGGGCCCAATTTGGCCTAAGCATGGAGACATGCACAACTACCTCAGCAACCGACCCAGGGGAGAGATCAGGGCCGTAGGCACCAAGGCGGTGCCACGTGCCCGTTCGGCCGAATTGGGTGGTTCGGTCGAATCCATCCATTTGGCCGAACGAGCCGGGTAGCGCCTCAAGGTGCATTGGCCAGTGCTCTTCCTCCACCGCCCTGTGTCCACTATAAAAGCAGGGGCCTCTCACTTGTAAAGACGCACCAAGCCAAGGAGCTCTCATTTCCACTTCTCTCTAGTAGAGTTAGGTGTTGGCGGTCGTTACGGCACGTTTTCGACCACCAATACTCAGGAATAAAAGAGGATATATGTGACATTCCATGTACTTAGGTTTATTTCTAAAAGAGTTCCACGAGTTTTGGTGAGTTACACTTATGCAGGTACAACAACGAGAAATACGTGCTATAGGGGTCAGAATTGACCGATTCGGCCGAACGACTCCGTTCGGCCGGTTACCCCCCTTAGCAGTGCACAACATCGGGAGTCGTCCACGTCAACAATGACCAAGCAGATGAGGATGCATGACACGTGGGTGACCGCCACCTCATCCTGGGCCAGATCAACACGAAGACCATCACCAGAAGCCAGCCCAGGGGGTCCAAGACTAAAGGCGGTGCTGGGAGGCCGGCCACGGGCCAGGTCCGGTTCGGCCGAATGTAACACCCTAAAAATGCCTATTTTAAAATTTAGTAATTAAATCACTTTTATTTAATTTATGCTCATATGTATCTAAGGAAAACAAATTATTTATGAGAAATAAAATCAAAGATAAGGCTAGAAACACTTTTGATGCATTCATGCTGGCTGCATTGAGTTTCGTTTGTTTGAAGTTCAAATCGGATTTTAAAAACCAATTTCAAGTTTTGCTTTTTAGGCTTGTCCTCTAATTTTCTTTTCTGGCGCTGAGCCGTTTCCCTTTCGAGACCGTCGTCTTCGACTAGGACTCTGTCTCGAGACCGACTCCGACGTGGCCGCCTTCGCCGAATCTTTCCCTGACGCGCACGCCGAGACTTGGACTCGAGATCGGACTTTGCTCTATTTATAGTCGCCTTTAGTCGCCGCCTTGTTTCTCTTTTCAATCTTTCCAATCGAGCCACAACCTTAGCTGCCGTTCTCGCCGAGAAGTTTCGCCTCGCTCGAGACCGTTCTCGTCGGAAGAAGTTCCGCCTCGCTCGAGACCCACCGTCGATCTTCGCCGTCGGAGCTTCGCACTCATCGGAAAGCACTCCAGGAGGTTCGCCTTGAAAACCCGAAGCTATCCATAGCATTCTTGCTCCGATTCCTGCCGTGCTCTGCGCTAATTTTGATCCGCCGTCGTCCCAGTAGTTCTCCGCCGCTGTGTTCGAGCGTTGCTAGCGTCAAGCCTCGAAGCCAGCATACCCCTCGAAAAGCTGTTTTGTTTTTGAGCCATTAGATCTAGATCCAACGCCGCCGCGTCAGTTCGAGGCCCTGCTCGAACCGGAGGGTGCCCTCGAAGCTGACTGTTTTGCAAAAGAAGCCTTCCCGTTTTTAAAATCAACCCGCAGTCCAACATAGTTCAAAAGTATTTTCAAATGAGTCCTTTTTCTTTTGTTTTAACCCCTGCAAGTTTTTAAAGTTGCGCCCGAGGCCCAGTTTTGTCTTTTAACAGGAAAACCCTTGAATCTTCAAATAAAATTTTGTTTTGACCCTCGAAACTCTCGCAGTTTAACCTCGAACCGTAGAAACGCCATAGCTTCTCTGTTTTAGCTCCGATTTGAGTGATTTTCGCGTTCTTGTGTTCGTAGCAAAGCGTAGATTAGTTTCGAAACTTTCTTTCTTCTGTTCTTTATTGTTTGGTGTACTGTTCTAATAGATTAATATTGTTTGCATGTAATGGCTTGTTTGGATGCTTGTGTGTTCCTTCGAGAGTCCAGTTGGTGAGCCGTTCGCACTCGAGTTCGAGGGGTACGAGTACCAGGACCAGCAGTACCAGGAACAGCAGCAGCAGCAGCATTTTGTAGAAGGCAAGTACAGCACAGACAATCCTTGCTACCTAAACACCTTTACCCATTAATTACGGCATATGCATGTGTCTAATTTTGATCCTATTAAGGTTGTACCTAGTCTGTTTATCCTTTACCTTGATTACCTTGGGTTTATTTGCATTTGGGTAGAAATTTGCTAGGCGCAGCTACTGTCACCTTTGCTTAACCGTTAATCTTGACTTAATGATTCACTACAATGTTAATGGTAAAACTTGCTTTTTAGCAACATGGATCAGGGAGCTAGGGCGTACGCTTTGTGCTTGGCCCTAGTGTCTCTCCATAAGGACCTGTTCTTAAAGCGGCAACCCAGGAGCCTGTCGCCACCGCCGGAACTATAATGGCTCTGGTCTTGGACAAGTAACTTGTACGGCTCTAATTCAACAGTGGTTACCGGTGGGCCACCGGCGTTATGGGAAGCATGGGTGAGAGTATGGTTTGATCCACCGAGGACGGAATAGCCGTTGGCTATGCCCTCGTGAGGCACAGTCCCGTGTTGGGAGCTTCCGTTTGGCGGAGGTTCCACACGTTGCGCTATTTTATTCTGCTATTGTTGTTATTTTCCGCGCTTGGACGCCATTGACCCTCCTATTCGGAGCGCCCTGGGAGTCAGTCAATCTCGGTGCCTTGGGTCATGCTGCCTAGGTTGTACCATAACGGCTACTGTTTTGTTAAAGTGTCTTGTGAAAAGCCTCGTAGCGTCCCTATGCGGTCACACCTCGGAAGTGTGATTTGTGAGGTCTGATCCACCTCCGCGTGGTTGGGTGCAAAGTTCTTTGAACTTTTACGCGACTGGTGGGTAAAGGGCGAAACCTCTGCAGAGTGTACAATCTATCATGATAGCCTTGCTCAGGGTCACGAGCGGCCTGGATCCTTTTTGATTAGAAGATGTACTTAATTATTTACTACTATTTAATGCCTACTTCTACTATATTAATTGGGGAAGATACAACCGGGATTCACATAAATGTTGTACCCTCGAGATACCCTTGAATGCCTTCGAGACTCCCTCGAATACCCTCGAGAGACCCTCGAAGCAAACTAAAATCAGCCAACTAAAAGTGCTAACGCAGTTCAGCCGAGTCAAGCCTTACTTTTTAAGCCTTCATTAACTGTGTTGTATTTGCTAAGTAACTTTGTTACTTACACTTGCTGTTGTTATTATTTTTGGGCAAAATCCCGGATGGGTGTCAGATGGATTAGAAGGTGCTGCTGCCGTCGAATTTCCTGAAGATCTGCCTTTCTACTAGCTGGGTATTGACAAGGTTGCTTGCTCTTGCTAGAGGAGTAAGTAGTTGTTGACTAGTGTGGCAGTGGTTCCCAGACTAGCCAGTGGCCTTAGTTTGTCCCCACGTCTACGGAGGTGGTAGCCGTTAGGTGGTGACAGCCCTATACGGCCTACGTAGTCCATCACGTTCGTCGTGGCCTGCAGGATCCCAGAGTGTAGGATTGGTGGCACCCCTTCTCATCCCTTTCTGCATGTCATAGGTTCTATTGTCCCGACGCTAAGACATTAGAGTTAACCCTGATCTCTGAGTACTGGCTCTTCAGCCACTGTATCTCTAAGCCCGAGTGACATAGGTAGATAGAGTATCCAGGATTCCTCTATCTCTTCTCGTTGTTCTCCCAACTATCTATTCCTTCTCTTTCCTATCTGAGCCACCCTTGAGCTGTGTGTCACGGTATAACCACTCCTATCCAATACCATTTATCCCCTGTGTTGGTAGTAGTGTACCCTTCTCTGATAGTCTCGAATATCTGTTTGCTAGTAATCTTGCCAAAGCTTCCCTGCGGAAATATAAATTACGATACCTCAGATTACTCCCAGGTGAAGTGCTACAGCGGTAATTCTGTGCGCTTGCAGAATATTTATATATTTTACTGAGGCATAAGAAAAATCACTGAAACACTCCTTACCCAGTACCTGGATTCACAATCCTGATATTGGATCGTAAGAAGTGTCAACAAGCATTTTTGGCGCCGTTACCGGGGAAGCAATTGGCTAGATACTTTCAAACTTTTATCTCGAGATATCTTAGTTTAGTATACCGCTACTCAAGCGGGTTTATCCTTGCTCTGTTTCGTTGGTCTTGTGAAGCAGAGCAGTGCATGACTGGTTTCCAACTACCGTCAAACTACCAAGAAAATCCTGAGTCTCTTGTGAGGAAAGTGCGACCCCGTGTTGTACCTCCTCAGAAACAGCTCATTCCGACGAGCCTAGCTTTCCCGTCGTTGACCTGGCTTCATCGAGGATGGCAAGCAAGACGATCTATGAGTTCTCTGCTCCATCGAGCGAGAACGTGCGTGTCGGACCAGCTCCGCCAGTCGGAGAGGGGAACTTCGAGCTCAAGCCAGCCCTCATCAACATGGTGCAGGCTAGCCCGTTCCGTGGAAAGCCGCACGAGGATGCCAATGCTCATCTTCAGCATTTCCTGGAGATTTGCAACACCTTCACCATACGCGGGGTAAGCATTGATGCCATTCGCCTTTGTTTATTTCCTTTCTCATTATTAGGAAGGCAAAACAATGATTTTATGCTAGCCACGAAGCCATAGAAACTTGGGATAAGTGCACTAGCGCATTTTTGCTGAAATTCTTTCCGGTTGGGAAAAGCAACGCCCTCCAGAATAAAATTGCTAGTTTCCAGCAGCTAAAAGATGAAACAGTCTCGGAGGCATGGGATCGCCTCCAGGACTATATATCTGCTTGTCCTCACCATGGTATGCAGAGTTGGTTTATCGTTCAAACCTTTTACAACACGCTTAGAAGCTCTGCCCGTGAGTATCTGGATGTTGCTGCTGGAGGTTCTTTCTTCTCTCTTGAGGAGAGCCGTGCAAAGGCCCTCATCGAGAAGATGGTCGAGAACCAAGGTTGGTCCAACGATCAAGCCCAACCTCGGACCCGAGGAGTTCACCAAGTTGAAGCTCTAGACATGCTCGTTGCCAAGATAGACCTCCTGATGAAGAAACTGGAGGCCCCTGCTCAAGAAACGGTGCAAGCCATGGATGCTCGCATGACTTGCGAGGTCTGTGGCAACACTGGCTATTCAGGGAGCGACTGCCCCGAAACGCGAGAAGATGCCCACTACGTCAACAACTCCAATAACAACGGGTATCAACTGAACAACTACGGCAATCAAGGCTGGAATTCGCGCCCAAACCTCCCATTCGAGAGGCCTCAACAAGGTAACAATTTCAATTCCAGCAATTTCAATAATCAGCCATCGCTTAGACATCTAGTGTTTGGCCAGGGTAAAATCACTGAAAATATCAATAAAAGGCTGGCTGCCAACAATAAAATCCTGGAAAGCATAGACTCTAGGATGGATTCCTTTGCTTCTGCTATGAAAAGCCAACTAAGTTTCAATAAAATGATAGAAACCCAAATTGCTCAGTTAGCTTCAGTCGTTCCTGTCACTGAATCGGGGAAGATTCCGGGGTAACCCGAACCTTCCATCAAAAAAGTAAATGCTATTACTACGAGACAAGGTAAGGTGTCTCGTAGTACGTTCCATACTAATCATGCAGGTAAGATCACGCACATCCAAGTACAAATACCAAGATGGACCTACCTACCAAGAGCTGCTAAGAGAGCAATCACAAAGACCTCTCCGGAGAGGACGGAAGATCCCGGAGTACCCATCATTCAGTGCACGATCTGGAATCGTTGCATTGATGATGCTCTCTGTGATCTAGGGGCCAGCATAAACATCATGTCCAAGGTATTATTTAAGAAATTACGCTACCCTACTTTGTCATCTACAAATGCCCAGGTACAACTTGCGGACTCAATGATCCGCTATCCTGAGGGGTGATTGAGAATGTACCGGTCCACGTTTGGGGACGTTATGTCCCTACGGACTTTGAGTAGTCAAAAACAAGTACTTCTTCTTTAGTATTTAAAATCAATGTACTTTGTTATACACTAATCCTATTCCTGTGTAATTGTAATACAACAGGGAATCATGAAAAAAGTTGTCCTGTTAAGGATGGATGGATCCAAGGGATCTATCAAATTGGAATACGAAGCCAACTGCTGAAGAAGCCAAGGACGTGCCCGCTTTGTTAAAGCGAGTACAATCATTGAAGAATAAAGGCTTGACCGGAGTAGGGATAGCATTCAGCTTCCTCAAGTGAAGAATCCAACCACTCCAGGAGCGCATCATCCTTGGGTACAAGTACGAGGGGAATGCAGATCCTTCTCAGATGGTGCCGGAAGAACTGTCAGATGAAACGGTGCTGATGCTCCTATCGCGTATGTTCGCTGGTGTGAACAACAAGAAACCATTCATCGCCAAGGAATTCTGTAAAGGTCAATCTCCTAGTTCTGTAAGTACTCGCAGCCCTTAGCGATTTTAAATTTGAGTTGTTATAAACATGCATCTTGATGTTGATTCTTCTGGTATAGTCGGCCACTAATTCTGATGGACCAGTTGGTGGCCTTTCTCCACAAGATTGGGAGAAGTTCGGAAAGAGTTCTTCAGACAAGTCAGAGCCATCCAATGAAGAAGTCGAGGCGATTGCTAATAGTGTAGAAGAACTCAAAGCAATATCTGAAGAAAATACAACTACCCCAGATGACAACCAAGTTAATCTTCAAGGTAAGAGAATTCCTCATAATAAAATCTGAGTACTTTATCCCTTCAGCCATTTGATTTTCTTGCACTATTTCTAAAAAACCGAGGATACGGAAATAGTACCGACTGTTCCTGCGGGGGTAAAGCGGAAGAGAACTACTCGATCTCGATCAGAAACCCCATCGAGAGCGTACGTGCCTGGAGCAGAAGAAGGTCAACGAATCAAGCTCTCCAAATTTATTACACCGTTCAAAGCTCATCGACCACTAGTGCAATGGCGAGTGGTACCACAGGGAGCACAACCAGCTCCAAGGTGGGTGTTCTGAAGTTAAAGAAGTTCAACTTTAAACCAAAAAACCACCACGCTTATAAAGTAAGTATGTTAAATCGAATATCATTCCAATTGTGATGTCATTCAGTTATTTAAATTGCTTCCTTTGTGAAGAGCACTATCCACCGCACTTGTGAGCGTGTTGCAAGCGCATCAAGAGCAACAATTGAAGAAAGCGGAAGAAGCAGAGCATGTTGAAGAAGATGTTGTCCCTGTTGCCGTTGATGAAAGTGGCAGGGTTTCAAAATTGAGCCAATCGCCAAAGAAGAAGTCACCTGATACCAATCTGGCTCCAGAAGCAAGCCCAGCGGAAACCTTAAACCAGGGAGGCATTGATAGGCCACCATCAATTGTGGAGGTAAATTATATCGCACTTGCTCTGAATTTATCCTTGAATTCTATATGAACAATGCTTGTGAACATCATGAAGGTTGATATGGAGACTGAAGAAGTCGCCAACGTTGTTATTAAAGAAAGTACTCCACCACCTCAAGGAAAAACTTCTGATAATGAAGCAATGAAGCTGAAACAACACTTGGAAGCCGCTCTGGTAAGAGAAAAGCTTAATAGCAAGTAGTTAATAGAGTAATCATTAACTGAAGTCAAATGCAAGCATTGGTAGATAAATTGGAGAAAAATAGAGATGCAAGCCTAGAGTCCCGGATAAAGGAACTCAAAGAAGATCTTGCGGCTGCCTATGAGGCGCGGGAAAAAGCCCAAGTTGATAGTCAAGACTTGATTTCTCGATTAGATAAACAACTCGAAGGAATGGGAGATGAGAAATCTCGATTGGACACTCGTAACCGAGCGTTAATTCGAGACAACAATAGTAAGTGAAGCGAGTGTTGTACACTTAACCATTAATTTAGTCATATGAAGTGTAATCATAGACTTGTCTTGTTTCTGTAGGATAGAAGAAAGAATTGGTTGAAGAGCAGAGCATTAGTACATCATGGTACAACCTGGCGCAATAAAAAACCGAAGACTGTGCCCGCTTGGAGAAAGAACTCGAAGATCTTAGCGAAAAATTTGCCAAGGAGCATCAGATCCGTGGAGACATGGAACAGTCTTGTGCCAGGGCCTTGGCTGGCCAACAAGCTAAACATCAAGAAGTGGAGGATCTCTAGGCCGAGAAAAAGGCCATAGAAGAAGCAGTGCTTCCCATCATTGAAATGGTAACGCCCGAAGGTGTTGCTACTGCGAACCAGTCTATCTTGGAGCGGCTCAGTGCGGTACCTGGGCAGATTACCGACTTTTGCAAGAGTACTATGAAGGAGTGCATCAATCAGCTGCTGGCAATGGTGAAAGCGCACAATCCAAATGCCAAGCTCAAAGTCGTAGAGCTACCAGAAGGAGTAGACATTGAAGGATTCGAAACTCTGGTGAAGGAAACAGAGCCAGTCGCAAATACTTTTATTAATTCATTAGAGTAGTTCTGAATTGTAATTTGAAGTACTCATTTGAACACTCTGCTTTGGAACCAATATTAAATGCTTGTCATGTATATAACCTTTGCTACTTGTGTAAAGTAGTCGTTATGAAATACTACTAGTTAAGTAGTATCTTTCGAGTGGTTTGTGCGAATGCAAAGTACTACGGGTAGTAGTATATTTGATAAATTACTAATGTTTAAGTAGTTCAGTGGTCGTGTAAGGTTCACAACTAGGCTATGTAGAATAGAAATAGTTGTATCAAGCCTTGTTAAGGCCTAGAAATTTTGCTAATGCAAGGAGAAAAGTTATGCATATACGAATGAGTATTCTGTACTTGTTAGTACTTTGAGCACCTTTAGGTCACATTTTTAGGAGAATGAGTGCAGTTGGTACAAAACTAATTCTCGAAGCTTTCATTGAGAAAGCCAAACAATCAAAAGAAACGAGATTATCGCCTTCGACCATGTATAGGTGAGGGTAACTCATCCAAGATTTTTAGGTTTTTTATACCTCCTTTTAAAAGGGAATGTTGGTTTCTTTTGAATGGGGGTAGAAGACTACCCGAGTACCATGCTACGACTAGTATCGATATGCGTACGGTAGAGTTTTCTCTAATGAGATAAAAGATGCTATAACTTGTAGATGGCGGAAAAATATAACTTTATTGATTTGTAATCAGAGGTTGTTTACAACGACTCGTATACAATCTCCCGTGTTACGGGTAGAATTTGTGGAGATGCTCTATGTTCCATACATTTGGCAATTCCTCTCCTTCTAGGGTTTGCAATTGATATGTACCTGGTCCAATGACTTGTTTTACAAGAAAAGGACCTTCCCATCGAGACATAAGCTTGTGCAACCCCTCAGGCTTTTGGGTTCGGCGTAGTACCAAGTATCCTATAGTAAAGGATCGAGGTTGGACAGAGCGTTGATGAAAGCGACGCAATCCTTGAAGATAACGCGTGTTCTGGATAAGAGCTGCTACTCGAGCTTCCTCGACGCCATCAACATCCTAGGACCTTTCTTGATGAGCGAGTTGTTCATCATAGTTCTCTAGACGCGGAGCTTCCCATAGGAGATCAGCAGGAAAAACTGCTTCGGAGCCGTATACCAGGAAATATGGTGACTGTCCGGTAGCCCTGCTGGGTTGGGTGCGTAGCCCCCAAAGTACCGCGGGCAACTCCTTTGCCCATTTACCATTGTATTTCTTCAAAGGCTCGTACAATCTGGGTTTTAACCCTTGCAGTAACAAACCATTCGCTTTTTCAACCTGTCCATTGGCACGAGGATGAGCAACTGAAGCATAATGTATCTCAATCGAGTACCTGTCGCAGTAGTCTTGGAATTCTTCACTGGTGAATACAGAGCCTAGGTCTGTGATGATGTTGTGAGGAACTCCAAATCTCTGGACAATACCATCAAAGAATTTGATCAAATTACCGGCTTTAGCATTTACTAAGGGTATTGATTTGATCCACTTAGTGAATTTATTGATGGCTATGACAAGCCACTCGAATCCACCTGGAGCTTTGGTGAGCGGACCGACGAGGTCAAGATATCAACAGGAGAAAGGCCATGACAGTGGGATAGTGTTTAGGTCGTGTGCTGGGACATGAGCTTGTCGTGCGAAGAACTGACAGCCTTGACATTTTTTGAAAATGTCCTCTGCATCGTGTTTGGCTGTTGGCCAGAAGAAACCCGCTCTATAATCTTTACCGACCAAAGTTCATGAAGCGGCATGATTACCACACACGCCGCTGTGAATTTCTTGTAGTAGGGCTTTTCCTTGATCAATTGTGATGCACTTCATCAAGACATTGGCCGAAGCCCCACGCCTGTAAAGTACATTGTCCACTACCATGTAGTTAGGAGCTCGTCGTTGAATACGTATTTTCTCTGGCTTCTGCTTTGGCAATTTATGATCTTTCAAGTACTCGATGAAAGAAGTCATCCAGTCAGTGTCGATTACCATGACATGTGTTTCCTGCTGAGACTGGAGTTGGGTGGTTTCATCCCGTGCCGGTTCCTTAATGGATGGCTGGAGTAGTTCTTGGACAAATATTTCTGCTGGGACATCGGCTCGACGTGACCCTAGTTTTGACAGGGCGTCTGCTGCGATGTTGTAATCGTGAACGACATGGTGAAACTCCAAGCCAAGAAAGTTACGTTCCAATTTACGAACCTCTTGGACATAGGCATCCATTGTCTCTTTAGAAGCATCCTAGTCTTTGTTAACTTGGTTAATGGCGACAGCCGAATCGTTATAGACGACGAGTCGCTTGATACCAAGTGATGCGGCTAGGCGAAGCCCGTGCAACATAGCCTCATACTCTGCTTCATTGTTGGTGACCTAAAACAGAATTTGTAGAACGTACTTGAGTTAATCTCCTTTAGGAGATATGAGAAGTACACCTGCACCTCCTTCTTCAAGTTTAAGCGACCCATCAAAGTACATGATACAGTGCTCAGGGCGAGTGGTTGTCGTAGAATTTTGAATTTCTGTCCATTCAACTGTGAAATCGGCAAGAGCCTGGGACTTGATGGCTGTTTGAGATGTGAAGTCAAGGTGGTACGCTCCAATTTCGGCCTTCCATTTACAGATGCGATCTGCTGCATCTGGATTATTGAGGATTTCACCTAGTGGGAATTTAGTTACGACTGTGATGTGGAAAGCTTGGAAATAATGTCGTAACTTCCGCGATGTGATGAAGATGGCGTAGAGTAATTTTTGGACTTGCGGATAACGAATCTTGGATTCGGAGAGTACTTCGCTGATGTAGTAAATTGGCCGTTGTATTGGGAATACATGGCCGTCCTCTTGTCTTTCGACTACCATTACAGTACTAACCACATGGGTTGTAGCTGCAACATATAAGTAGAGATGATCACCCTTCACAGGTGTTGTGAGTATTGACGGAGTAGATAAGTATATTTTGAGTTCTTCGAATGCCATGTGTGCTTCATTCGTCCACGAAAAATTATCCTACTTTTTAAGCAGTTTGAAGAAAGGGAGGCCCTTTTCCCCAAGTCTTAACATGAACCTGTTTAAGGCCGCGATGTATCCTGTCAGCTTCTGGACATCTTTTATATTCTTTGGTGCTTCCATTGTAAGGATTGCCGAGATCTTTGCCGGATTGGCTTCGATGCCCCTGTTGCTGACCATGAACCCCAAAAGTTTCCCTGACGGAACACTGAAGACACATTTGGTTGGGTTAAGTTTCCAACGGAATGTTCTAAGGTTGTCGAAGGTCTCTTGAAGATCATTCATGAGATGTTCTGACTGCCTTGTTTTGATGACCACATCGTCAACGTATGCCTCTACATTGCGCCCGATTTGTTTGGATAGACATGTTTGTATGGCTCGTTGATATGTGGCGCCTGCGTTCTTCAGTCCAAAAGACATAGTTGTATAGTAGTAAGCACCGAAAGGGCTGATGAAAGATGTCTTGATCTGATCTTCTTTCTTTAGCGCTATCTGATGGTATCCTGAGTAGCAGTATAGAAAACAGAGCAGTGCGCATCCCACGGTGGAGTCCACGACTTGGTCAATACGTGGGAGTATATATGGTGAGCCCCACGGTAGTTCTACTTGGAATAGGAGTTCTCCAAGTAGTTCTAATAGGACTCGGTCTTCAGTCTTGAGGGTACCCGGGGATGTGTATCCCACAAGCCCCCGAGCGCTTCATAGTCGAACAGCAACCATCCTTCAAAGTCTGTTAGTCTTCCGTCGAGCGGTTGTGGTTGTTGAGAGGCTGTGGAGGGCTCCATGAATGTCTTCAAATAAATATGCTCATCGAGGGTGAAGCATATATTCTTAGCCCCCGAGCCTCGAGTTGATTAGGATAATCAGGTCAAGGGTCTTGAAAAAATCTTCAAGTGTTTCTCTTGAATTGACCAACAATAGGCACAAAAAATGTGTACCCCTTGAGTATAGCCCCCGAGCCTCGAAGCGAACGGTTTACGTTCGGTCCGAGGGTCAAGAACATAATCTTCGAGTTGTCGTAATATGTAAGCACCGACTAGTTTAAAGTACTCGGCTGGCATTGTAGGGCCGCGCCCTTCGGGTACCGACTAGTTCTAGTTCTCGTCTTCATGTCTTGGCTTGTGCTCTGTAGCCCCCGAGCTTCAAACGACTAGTTGAAGTACTCAGCATGTGAGCACCGACTAGTATAAGTACTCGAGCGGCTCTGTGGTGTCATGAAGAGGCGAGTTGGTGCCAAGTCTCACTGGTGTGAGTACTCAGCTACGAACCCTGCAATTAAAATACATAGGATGAGTAGTATCCAATCAAAAAATATCCACAAAGGATAATAATAGCATTTGTAATGCATGTTCAAGCTTTCTGCTCGTTGCTCTTGTTAGACTCGTAACCACTCGAGTAGTAGCCCTGTTACGTTTAAACACTTGGTCCCGCTTAACCAGTCCTTTTAAGGTGCTTAGGTGTTGCGAATTACCAAAGCTTCACGGATTAAGGTGCATGCTACCGAGCGGCATTGGTCATTAAGAGTGCAGAGAAATAATAAAGAAGTCAGTTAGGACTTTTCTCCTGTAGGAGAGGTCACGCGAGGGTTTGTAACCCGTCGGTGAGAGGTCATGCGAGGGTGTAGCCCTCAAGAATTATTGTTGTTGAGGGATGTACTCTGTTAGAGTACTCGTCTCATGGCCAAGCATGTTTTTAAACAAACTGATTAAATTATTATAAAGAAAATAATTATTAAATAAGACTTAGCTTTATTCGCGGACGATTGTCGACGAAGCCGTGGCGATTGATGAAGTCGTGACAATTGTTGTTGAAGTCAACTAGTCGAGGTCAGATCTGACTAGTTGTCGATGGCGCGGTAGCCAATCTCGACTAGTTGTCTAGTCGAGGTGAGTAGTCGAATTAGTCGTACGGCGAGTCGATGCAGCCGATCTCAACTAGTTTTAACTAGTAGAGATGAGTAGTCGAAGTATTCGTGGTTGTCACTGGCGAGTAGATGCAGTTGTACTCGAGTAGTTGAAGTAGTCGACGGTGAGCTGATGCAGCCGGACGCCGATGTAGTCGTACTCGCATGCATCTTCTCGTGTGCGACAAGCAACCATCATGCAAGGTGGAGTGGTTGTCGATGAAGCTGACTAGTCGGGATGTATCCCAGACTAGTTCTGCAGGACTCGTCCTCGATTGGTTCATCGGTCCGAGTAGTTGAAATTATCATCGATGAGTCGACATAGCAGTGCCCACGTACATTGTTGATGTGTATCAAGTAAATATCTTGAGGTCTCTGATTCATCTTCCATGTGCATGTAGTTGATCACCACCAATAGATTGCTTTTTGGGATGCACACGTACCTGATTTGCTCAAATAAGTATGTGCACTTAGCAAACTTCTAGCAAGTAATCAGAAGCTCCGTTTTGTATTCGTGGCCTCGATTCCTGCGTAGAATTCTGCTCTCCACGCCTGGATATGCAGCAGCAATTTGGCTTTTTGTTGACAGAGCAGATCGATTTCGACTTGGACATGACACAGCCATGGTGCGCAGATTTTTATGGACTTGAACGCCGAATATACCGACTTCGAGACTGGTCTTGGTGAGGATGCGGAGAACACAATCGAAGCACACGGACAACGATGACGTTGTCGAAGGTAGGTCCATCAAGCTCATCTAATGATCCTGCGATCTGCCCCACGGTGGGCGCCAAGTGTCGACGATTTATATTGAACACGTCTGCCTGGGGGTACCCTAGAGAGTAGATTGGTGGGTCTCACCGAGTTCTAGGAACGACAGTACACGAATAACACAAAGATTTAGATAGGTTCGGGCCGCGAGTAGCGTAATACCCTACGTCCTGTGTGTTTGATTGTATTGTACATGTGGTTGAGTTGTTTTGAGGGGGTCCCTGCTCCTCCTTATATATCCGGGGAGCAGAGTTACAAGTCAGTTACACAAATTACTCGTATTCGACAAGGATGACTACAATAAGGTAATCTATCATGTATACTATTCGAATACGAGTAGTTTCATTATTTGACTACATCGTCGTATACCCAATCTGGATAGTCCAAAGCGGTCGAATCACAACTCTCCATTTCGAGTAGTTTAATTCATTAGATGAGTGGCCCTAGGGATCCTGGCCCCTCAAGTTCTTCTTTAGTTCTTGCTCAAGTTGGTTCACTTGCATTGCTGAAAAATCCCAAAAAAAATATTTTGCCTTTGTTCGATCTTTGTGCTGAAACTTGAACGTGTTTGTGGTGGTTTCCGACACCCACAAGAACGACTAATCTTTTGTGGAGGTTTTCATCCCCGCAAGAATGACTAACTCTCTCGAACGACTGACTTGATTTACTTGTGCTAACCCCATATATTCAGTCCTTCGGGTAGTCGTTGTGCTAACCTTTTGCAGGAAGCATGTTGAAGCTCTTCTCCGCGTTCCGTCGCTCCACCAGGCTGAGCAAACGCTCGGACGATGCTGGGAACTCCCCAGCCCCATCCCGTGGTTCAAGCCGAATGGATGTGGACGAGTCAGGGGCAGCCGACTTGGGGAGAGGCTTTGCCTCGCACCCAACCCGGTAGCTCCTGAACGAGAGTGACATCATTCTCGGGACGAACCGAGAGCGGAACGTCTTCAACATGCTACTCCTAAAGGAGTTTGAGCATACCCGTGTCTTCGAGCAGGACCTGCTCGTAAGAACGGGTATGGATGAAGATTTTCCAGAAGTCTTCGAAGCCGTTGGCTAGGGCAACTTCTGGCATGTCGACGAACAAGGTTCGTATCTCCTCACCCTCGAATTTCTTTCGACTCTCACATCTGGACGGGAGGGTGTTCGCTTTCGATTTTTCAACCAAGAGTATTCCTACTCTTGGAGGGATTTGAGTACGGCTCTGGGTTTTGGTAGTCATTGTTCTTTGAGCCTGCCAAAACTTTGAAAAGTTTCAGTCGGGACGGGTTCTGGAAAAAGATTTCAGGAAGCATCAATTGTTCTGCACCACGCACTAACAATATTCATAACCCCACCTTGCATTTCATGCATCGGTGGATGGCTATCACGGTGTTTCCACGTTCTGATTTGCGTCCCGTCAATGTAGTCGAGTTGCGGTTCTTATACTCCATGGTTAAACGAGTTGTTGCTTCTCCGGTAAAATATTTGGTTGCTCATTGGATGTCTCATCACTCTCGCGTGGGTAGCGTGGTGGTGACTTCTCTAGTCACTCACCTTGCTAACCAGTTGGCCGTTCTGGAGGGCGCCCAACTTGCGTACTTAGAGACAGCGTGACCTGTCGTGGATGCTGAGCACTTTGTGCAAGGCCACATGATACGACGGGCGTCCGATGCAACGCTGGTTACGGTGTCATAGGAGAGGGGCCATTTACCCGGGGGCAAGCCAGGCGTGATGTCGGGCTTTTCACCGCTCAAGAACCAGAAACTTCACCGACACAGCCACATTGACACAAGTCTGCATTCGAGGCAGCTTACGATGCATACGGAGGTTCTAGGACGTCTGGAGTAGGAGGCTCTAGACAACCCCAGGACCCGGACTACTTCACCTCAGGTTACTGGGACTATGCTCCGAGTATGGACTCAGAGTACTCCCAGGGATGGTATGGAGGAGGGTACGACAGTGCCTCCCGACCATACTTCCCTGGGCACTCTCAGTCCGCACGATTCGCTGCAGCCAGTGGCTACGACATCGTTCGAGAGTTGTCTTACATCTTCGACCGAGTCGACCTCCTCGACGACCGTACACGGAGCATTGAAGACACCTTGGCACGCCATTCTCAGTATCACCAAGAGAATAGCAGTGGGCTGGACTCTCTACGGTATGACGTCCAGCAGCAGACGAATCAAATGTCAGAATACTTTTCAAAGTTTCGAACCTACCAGTAAAGAATCCAAGCTTGGGGGAGGACCCCCATTAGGTATGTTCGATGTCCCTTCAGCACTTTGATCGTGCATTTGCCATTTCCAACATAAAATGAAAACACCAAAAATATTTCCCTTCAATAAAATAACTCCCAACTATGCATGGAATGAACCATATGCCTCTCACCTTGGAAATGATGAATAGTTGCTCTGTCATTAATTTTGCAAGTGCTTTGTTTCCAACTAGTTGCTTTATAGTACTTGAGTTATTTGGCATGAGTAAAATGAACCTGAAAACCTTGTGGGAGCACATGCTTTATTCCAAGTCTAAGTTGTCGTGAGGAATGATATAGTGAGATTTGGTTGAGTTCTTGCTTTTGCTCTTAGTACGGTGAATATCTCAGATGTATTTTGCTTTCAAAAATAAAATAAAGTTCCTCATTGGTCAAAAATACCTACCAAAGCCATATGCTAAGCTTAGTCAAAAATTTCTACTCATATGTTGCTTGTTGCCTTAGTGAGCTTTGTCAAATTGTTGTGACCTTTAGGTGAAACCTTCATGCTTCTAAGATCGATATTCACGTACACACCACACTCACTTGCAATTCCTACAATGGGAGTTAGCAAATATTGTCATCATCTGTCCACAAAATAAATACTCCATGCTCTATGATCTCCTCTCCAAATATCCTTGAACAGAGACATGGGCTATGCAAAAAGAAAAGCATGCCAAAGAGCATGGAAAAAAGAAAGAGAAAAAGAAAAGCATGCCAAAGAGCATGGCAAAAATAAGAAATAAGAAAAGTATGCCAAGTGGCATGGCAAAAATATGAGCACAAAGAGATAGCCCATGTTCTCAAAAATAAGTCAAGGAGAGGAAGAATCATCCCAAGGAGTTCCACCACATTCCACATTCCACTCCACATATTCCACACACTTGCACTTCTCGATCTAAAGGTGTGATTTGGTTCCCCAAAGATTCGGTCTTTGACTTAGTAAAATATAAGATGCAAGTAGGCCTTCATCCTTTGTCCCTGAGCCACACAAAAGCTTTATTAGATTTTAGGATGAAAGAAGGCACAAGCCTTTGGTGAGGATACAAAAATCACTTGAGCGATCGAGTGTACCAAGTGAGGGAAAAAATTTAAATTTTCAAATATTGTGGAAACTCCGAGATGGGATCCTAAAAAGAGTAGGTGTGGAATAAAAACTGAGTTAAGATGTTCAACCTTTCAACCGCCCAAGACAAGGAGATTGCTATAAGCCCCATAGGTAAAATGGTGAGTTAAAACATTGCCAATGATTCGAGTATTTTTGAGTACTAGTTGTTTATAAAGTTACCTGCAAGAAAATTGACATTGTAGCAACTCCTGATCCACCGAGCCTAAGTCTTTATCTTTGCTCGAGGACGAGCAAAGGTCTAAGCTTGGGGGAGCTTGTTGGCGGTCGTTACGGCACGTTTTCGACCACCAATACTCGAGAATAAAAGAGGATATATGTGACATTCCATGTACTAAGGTTTATTTCTAACAGAGTTTCACGAGTTTTGGTGAGTTACACTTGTGCAGGTACAACAATGAGAAATACATGCTATAGGGGTACCCCCCTGGTTCCCTTGGCCGCCACTCCTCTCCACCGTCCTAGTTCACCTATAAATGCAGTGGCATTTCACTTGTAGCACACACACTCAAGCCAAGGAGCTCTCATTCCACTTCTTTCTAGTAGAGTTAGGATAGTTTAGTTGGGAGTTAGAGTTGAGTCGAGCTGTGCCTCGGAGGTTCCGGAGTCGTCTTCAGAAGCTCTGGTATAAGCTCTTGTATCTTTTCCTTTTCCTTTTGTAAGACTTCGAGTTATCAATATAGTTATCTTTATCACTTTGCCCTTGTCATTTATAGCTTGCTTCTACTTTATTCTAGTTGCATCTATATCGTGTTTAGACTATAGTTGATTCTAGTTCTGGTGCTTCTAGATCTTGTTTAAGTCTTTGTCTTAGCTGGTTCTTCGATCTTGCTTGATACTTGAGGTGAATTGTCACTAAGAGTATTGACAATGTTGCTTGCTCTTGCTAGTAGAGTAAGTAGTTATTGACTAGTGTAGGAGTGATTCCAAAGCTAGCCAGCGACCTTAGCTTGCCCCTGAGTCTGCGGAGGTTGTAGTCGTTAGGTGGTGACAGCCCTATACGGCCTTCGTAGCCCATCACGTTCGTCTCAGCTTGTAGGATCCCCCAGTGCAGGGTAGATGTCTTCCCGTCTCATCCCTTTCTGTGTGGCGTAGGCTCTGCTGTCCTGAAGTTAAGACATAGGTTTGACCTTGACCTCTGAGTGCTGGCTCTACAGCCTCTGTATCTAGGAATCCTCTATCTCTTCTCGTTGTCCTCTCATCTATCTACTCCTCTTTCTTACTTGAGCCTCCCTTGAGCCGTGTGTCACGGTATATCCACTCCTATCCAATATCGTTATCCTCCGTCTTGTCTAGTCGTGTACCCCTCTCTGATAGTCTCGAATATCTGTTTGCTAGTACTCTTGACATAAGCTTCCTTGCGGTTACTCATGATCTTGCTTAATTTCAGAAAAACTGCAACACAACTTAATTTCATTGTTCACTGTTCATCGAGAACAATGCACAATCATTTGGCATTTACACAATCATTTACACAATGCACATGTAACAAGTAACAGAACGGTTCATCGAGAGTTCACTGTTGAGCTTTACAGAAGGAGACCATAGTAAGAATAACATCCAGCTATCTTGAATTCTTGATCTTCGATTCAGAAAAGAAAATGAACACCCATCTTCGGTGAAAATAGCCTGCTGCCTCCTTGTCTTGAGTTCGGCTTGGTCTAGCACCGCGCCTGCTGCATCCTCCTGCGTCAGTGAAAGAGCCATTGATTGATAAACACCTAGAAACCAGCCAATTTCTTGAAACTGAATAATAACACAAATATATCTGTTGTTCGAACAAAGTGTTGGTGTTGGGTGGTAGCAACCCAGGCCAGCTTATTATCTACAACTAGCAGTAACATTATCTTGATCAATAACATGAATAATTTTGCTGCATACCTTATCATATTCATTGCATTGTTGCTTCTTTATGCTGTGGCCTTTTCATGGTTGAGTTGAGCAACAATTGCCCTATCCTGCCGGCTGCCCTGGGCTCAACGCAACGATACGGACAAACAGCAAGCAGATGGAGACGAATAGACATTCAGATGCCATGCATTTACTAGTTCAGTGCAGATCGCCGGCCTTATTTGGCAACATTGCAACCTGATAATTCCATGACTAGGCGATGAGATGATTCAGGATAGGTGGGGGGGCAGGACGTGGTACTGGTCGTTGGTGCGGCGTGCGTAGAGGTAAGCGGCGATTGCGGCGTCGACGGCGACCACGGCGGCGAGCGTCCCGGCGAGGACAGCCACGCGCACCTTGCCCTAGAAGGCGGCGTGGCGAAGGTGGCAACGCGCACGCGGTGCCGAAGCCGGAGCCGATGGATCTCCCGCCGCTCTCCCACCAGGCGCTCTTCGCGGCGGTCCGACCCACCGATGCGGCCACCGTCCGCGCTCTCCTGGCCGACGCTGAGGCCTCGGGCACCTCCCTGGCCGCGCTCGCCGCCACACAGACGGACGCCAGGGAGACCGCGCTGTACGTGGCCGCCAAGGCCGGGAGCGAGGAGGTCGTCCGCATCCTCCTCGTGCTCGTCGGCGCGCGGCTCGGCGTCCGCTTCCTGGGTGCAGGCGCGGCGCGGCGCTCGACGTCCTAGCGGCGTGGCACGCACGGCGTTCGCCGCGGCCTCCGGCACGGCTCGGCGATTTGGAGGATGGCGGCTACCGTTGCAACAGAACGTGGATTTGGAGGATGAAATACTTTAGAGATATTGAAAAATTTATTTAAAGGATGAAATATAGAGAACACTGCTGTAAATAGTCTAAACCATGCCTCGTGTTCCCGTTCCTTAACCATCGTTTTGGAAACTTTTGCGATTATGGCCGGTGGGAATGATAAAACGGTGGCGCTCTATCCAGATGAACAGGAACAGGACTAAGATGGCCACCGTTTTGCTCTTCTCCACCTACACCGGTCACCAGCGCGGCCGACGGCATGCCTCTCAGGCGCCTGAGTGCTACACAATAAAGCCGGGAATGAAGTGAAAGCCCATGTTGCTGCTGCCCGGGGCATGCCGGTACACGCGTCTACCTCACTTTATGATGCTTTAGAGCAGGACGACGGCTTGACAGTTGACACAGGCCTTGCTTATAGCTGCAATCTTCTATTGGAACATCTGAATCTCCGATGCCGTTGCAATGTGCAACCAAGCGAAGCTTTGCAACCATCCATCGCTTCATCTCCATGACTTTACTGACTATGTGTTTTTTTTTTGTGCGGGTGTGACTAGGGGTAAAAGTAAAGGCAGGCCAGATGATGAATCTTGCTTGTTCTGTAAGAGCAAGTTTGGTTCCAAGGACGATGAGGGATGGGACGGGACCGTCCTCTTTTTTTCCGTGTTTGTTTGGAGGAGTAGTGGGTCGGATCGATCCCAAGAGGAGAATGTTCCATCTAGATGTGGGATGGATCCATCCGCTCAAAACGAGCGGACGGAGGCATCCCACTTCACCCCGTCTCTCTCCGTGCAGGAGCGGACGAGGCCGTAGGCGGCGGCGGCCGGCACGCGCAGCGGCGAGGAGGCCAGGAGCGGCGGTGAACAGTCACAGCGGGGAGGGTGGCAGCCGACAGGCGCGGGCGGGAGGCCGCGCGGCGGGGAGGACGGCGCAGCGGTGAGGCCACAGGCGGCAAGGGCAGCGGGGCCGAAGAGCGTAGACAGGAAATATCTCACAGTAACTAAGGATAACCTAAGAGATAATCCTCTTTAAAGAAATATGTCTGATCTCCCTGACCGCGCACAAACTAAAGCCATTGATACAAATGAAGGGTTTTACAACGTACAAATGGTGGCTCGTTGGACGATGCACTCATGCACTAGAAATGATATGAACAATGCACTTTTTCTACTGGTGCATTCTATTAAAGAATCTCCAATCTATTGTTCTTTGCGTGTGCACCAGGGTCTTACGAGTGTTGTTTTATGCTGAGTCAAACAAAAATGATGCTTTATGATTCTGTTTTGCAGTCGCTCCGGTTGGAGATCACGGTGCTCCGACCTCTATCGATTTCTTTCTTGTTAAGGTGTACTCACACTGCTAGAGAAATTTCCTTTTGCACCGGTCCCAACCGGTACACGTTTCCGATGCTAAAGGATGGCATGTTAAATAATTGATGCTAAAGATGTCCATTCGTCGGGGTCTAATATTTGGTCCTCGTTTCACATCAACTCCTCCTTTTAGCTGTCTTCATTACAATGCTTTCATCGCCGTACAGCTCATCGTCCTCAGATCCGGTGGGTTATCCACCTCTCTCACTGGGAGGTTCTGACAATGAAAGCACATCCTTGGCGGCAACAAAACAATCTTCTTCAGAGCCACCTTTCTCTTCTTTGCTCTTTACCCTTCAAAGATTTGGACTCTTGAGTGTGAAGGGAATTCTTCCTTTCCTAGGATCAAACTTAGTGCATGGATCAACTAGCATAACTTGGTCATCAATCCTTAGTGCCTCGCGTGACCGTACCTTAAAGGTTATTTTTTACTTTCACAATCTCTCAAAAGAAAAAAGGTGTTAATTGGCATTTGCCTCTAATATCGATAATAAACCAAGGTGCCGGACTCTTCTCTTCGTCTTTGTTCTTTTTTTTTATGTTTCTAGATAAACCTATCTACTCCGTTTGCTTTTATAAAGCGCGCGCATATATCAATATTCAAACTTTATAAACTTTGACTAATAATTTAAGCAATAAATTTTAAGTAAATTTAAAATTGTTATAGATTTGTAACGTGTCAAGTCGATTCATCCCTTATAAAAGCGAAACGAGGAAATATAATTTAGTATATAGGCAGTAAATGGTAAGCGGTGGCGGAGCTCCTAGTCAATCCGAGAGGGGGCTGGTGCTACAGTATAAGCGCGCGGTAGAGGATAAGAGGAGGGCGGGAAGCAGCGTAAGTAGCAGCGGGCATCTGCGTTGCCTTCATGTTGCGGTCACAGCCGCCTCGAACGCCAGCCAACTTACCACAAGCCTAGCGCCCCATTCATACAGGACCAACCGATGACACCACATTATCGTCGGTGGACAGCTGACTGATGAGAGCACTGGGCGCTAGCAGGATGAGTGGCCTTGGAGAATCAACCGCGAAGGACACACAGACGGTGGACTCAGATATCACTCACCCTGCGAACGGTTTGGGTTCAAGTGGGTTTAATGGGTTGGATTTTGATGTGGAGTGTATTGGAGTGGGTTGAAATGAGTTGTACTAGTTAATGAAGTGGGGTAGAGCAGGTTCTATGTAAATATGGGTTGGGTTGGATTGGATTGGGTTGAAATGGGTTCTTTGTGTAGAGCTGGACCCTGGAATTAAAATTTCGCGTTCACATTATAAAATTTTATCGAAATTGACCGAAATTTGTTGGAGATGACTCAGTATGACTGGCAGCTACTCTGTGCAAAGCAATGTGGCTAGATCTACATGTGTGTCTCATGTTAATAGTCGGACCCTGAAATTAAAACCTTGCGTTCACACTATAAAATTTTATCGAAATTGACCGAAATTTATTGGAGATGACTCAGTACGCCTGGAAACTCCTCTGTGCAAAGCAGTGTGGCTAGATCTATATTATAATTTTTTTTGAGAAACGGGTTCTTATTGGGTTGTAACCATAGTTTGGCTAATAGTTATTACATTATGAGTTCAAATATTTGGGTTGGATTGGTGTGTGGTGGTGATGGTTTGGGGTGGAGTGGATTCGTATAATTTCTCTCATGAGAATGGGATGGTGTGGGTATAGTTTGGTTTTCAACCCAGTTGCAGGCCGAGATATCACCGTCTTTGGCTTGCCGCGTCGTACTAGCGTTGGGCGTGCGATGTCGCAATGTGCCAGTTGCCGAGCCGCTCATGTTGTCGTTAAGTCACTCATTGTCAGAACGATTTATTTGCGTCTGGATAGTGCTCCTACCTTATGGACTCAATCCTCACATCGATTGTCAAAGGTAGATAATTCTATTAGATTGTTATTTATTAGGACAGATATATTGCTACACATAGACGGTTTATAGATTGTCTCATGTAGTGCCGCGTAGGATTTCTATGATGTGGAGGAGAGAGAGAGCGATGTGAGAGAAGGAGCACGTTGTTTCATAAAATAATTGACATATGAGTTAAATTTTAGGACTACGAGACAACCCACCTTAGTACGAGTTTCGTTGGCAACTAATAATATTTTTAAATTTTCCTAGTTAAGGGAAAATAAAAACTGTAGGAATGTCCTTTCAGAGGAAAAAAAAGAAAAAGAAACTGTAGGAATGATCGATTATCAGAACTGTCCCCTGGCCCCTGCCCTCGAAGAACGGGCACGACGTTGTCTAGCTCCACGGCGCGGCCGTCGCTGGCGACGACGCGGAACAAGAGCCCCTTCCCGATATGCGGGCTGTTCCCGATATCTGCCCCCAGCTGCGCGTCATGTCCACCCACTGCACGTCCCGGGGCCCCTTGGCGCGGCCACGGCCTTGACGTCCCAGGCGCCGGCGACGTTGAACACGAGCACGGCAACCCACCACGTTCTCCTTCCCCTTTATCTGGAACCGCACGCCGCCGCGCTTGTCTCAGGGCACACGGCGAAATGGTGGCCGTCGAAACTTTGAGCTACTCCTGGTGCGCGAAATAGCGGCCTCAGGAGCAACTCAGGCGTCTGCCTCACCGGGCCTCTGTATCGCCCACCAACTGTTTGTTCTTTTGCCTGACAGAGTAATGGCCCTCTCTCATCAATTTGAATTGCTTATTTGCTATTGAGTATTGAAGCATGGTTTGTGTTGTGTCTACTAGAGTGCAAATAGTTTTCCCATTTTATTTTCTGCAGCAGCATGTTAGTTTGAGCCAATTGTAGAATGGTATGATGTTACTGTCCTTTTCGCAAATTGCAGAACTTTTATGTACAATCACGCCATCCACAAGGACTTACAGTGCAAACAGTCATGGACTAACAAATTCACAAATTGTTTGGTTACAACCATCTGGGTCGGTAGCAAAGAAGATGCTCCAATCTATGATTTCCTGGTTATCAATATGATATGAACAGAAAATATTAATAAAAAGCTCACTTTCTGCTATCAAGTAACTATCTTTATGTTTACTGGTCTAGTCGACATGCACGGATCAAAATTTCCTTGTTACCTGGTGTGACTTCTATAATGTCATGGTGGTTAAACTGGCCTATGAGTGGTCAGATGGTTAATGATCGCTTGATGTCTACATGTCATCTCTGGCCAATGTCTTCAGTCCTTCCCACAAACTCCATCACCAACTTTGAAAAAGCGGATGATTCATCTCTCAGGAGATTGTTTGGAGAATCATACTCTAGTATCCTACCTGTGGTAGAAAACATAGTTCTGTTTAAATTCCTCTCAGAACGAAGAAAATGTAAAATAAATTTTGAGTTCCTTCCAAGTTACCTTCACCTAGTACAAGAACTAGGTCGCTGTCGATCACAGTGGGAATCCTATGTGCAATTGTTATGACTGTGCAACTTTTTGTTTCTTGCCTTATAGTCCTTTGGATAATATTGTCAGTTGCAGTATCAACTGAAGCTGTAGCTTCATCTAAAACAAGTATTTTCCTTTTCATTAGTAGCACTCTAGCCAAGCAGACAAGTTGTCTTTGCCCCCCACTCCAGTTCCCTCCATCTTCAACAACTACAAAAGTGAATTGTAGTTTCACATTTGGTTACCTTGATCAATAAATTTGGGAAGATGTAGTGGTTAGGTCAATGGCAAGGAAGACCATGATACCTGGTGCTCCTAACAGTCTGTTGTCTTCTCTAATAATCTCCTCCAGGCGGCATTTACGCACAACCTGTAAATACTCAAAAGTTAGAACTGACAAATGAAAACTAACCTAAATCTGCATGTTCAACCAAAGGTAAAGTATTGATATTAAAGCTACTTTCCATATAGCCTACAAGTTTGAATTGCTAAAGACAACAAGGTCATATTGGTGTAGAAATGCCTACTAATAGCACAATACCTCCCATATTTCGGCGTCCGTATGTTGTTGTAGAGGATCTAGGTTTGATCTGACAGTGCCTTGGAAGAGAGTTGGTTCTTGAGGTATAATGCTTAGTCTAGACCGCAAATCATGTAATCCCAAAAGTGATATATCCACTCCGTCTATGATTATCTGTCCTGCAGACGGTTCGATAATCCGAAACAAAGCCTGGATGAGAGTAGACTTCCCACTCCCAGTTCGTCCTACCACTCCAATTTTTCTCTCTCCAGGAAATGTACAGCTTATACCTTTGAGCACCATCGGCATGTCATGGTTGTACTTGATTTGGAGACCATCTATATGAATGGTTCCATACCATGGCCATCTTTCCATTGGTCTGTACTCTTCAATCACTAAAGGAGACTCACTTGGTATGTTTGAAAATTGCAGAATTCTCTCTACTGAGATCATCTTGTTCTCAACATCGCACAAGTTCCATATAACCCATGCTTGTAACACGTTAAGATTGAGACCATAAGTAGCTGCGAGCCCTGCTAGGCCTAAGAAGGAGAAAACCAAAACAGTTAATATTTATATTGGAACTATGGAAGTATGTTGAAGCATTTGTATGAGAATAGTAGATTTGTTTTTGGAAAACTTACTTGGGTCAATAGTATCACGAGGCAGGGAGACAAGGATGGCTAGCATCACAAAGAATACGAAGTTGAAGAGGAAGTTGATACGGACACACAACCACTCTATAGCTGCTGCATTATGGAAAGTTATGCAGGAGTAGTCATCTATTAGTGCAAGGCTCTTTCTGAAGAAATTTTCTCCCTGATTAAAGCATCTAATCGTTGCAGCCCCCGATATAGTCTCAGAAAAATGGTGGAGAACTGGAGCCTTTTTAATGCCAACCAACCTTGCTAGCTCTCTTGCTGAACTGATGTAATAACTCTACATAAATTTTGCAATTAGTTTGTTATGCATTTATATGAGTTCAATCAGAAAATGTCTTTGACAATGTGTAAATATGTACCTGATAACAAGTGGATATGGAAATTATTATTATGAATAAAAAGAATATGGGCCAAGCAATTTGGGACATGATGAAAATGATACTGAGGAGCTGAATTAGTGCGAATATCAGCCCTGCTAGCCTGTAAGGAATGTCTATGTCCACTGTGCTTTGATCCGTTGAAACCTGAAAAACAGAAAAGCTGATCTTTAAGGACTAATAGAAGGAGAGATTTGTTATGATGTTACATCCAAGAGGTAGTTTGCTGGTGCTCACCCTATTTAGGATTCGACTTGATGGTGTGGAATCAAAAAAATTAATTGGTGCTCGGAATATATTTTTTATCATGCCTAAGAACAGCTGCTGAGCAGTTTCAATTGCAATTGCTGATAGGACAAAAGCTCGCCCCAGTATAAATGCCGAGCTTCCTGCAGATAACAGCACAAAAATACCAATCATCTTCTCTCTGCTTACTTGTTCTTGACTCTCTGATGCCCATGCAATCCAGTAGTTGCTACATATCTGCAGCGCCTGAAAAAGGACTTGGCATGCAAGAACCACAGGAATGAGAGCTCCCCTATAGGCCGAGGTAACAAACTTGTGGTAGATACCCCATTTGACCCGTCCAGATTCACGCTCTTCTTCACTTTCCCTTCCTAGGACATTGTGATCTGGCTCTATCTCTGTGAGCTCCATTTTCTTTTTCTTGTGTTGTTTGTTTCTAGCCAAGATATGGACTTTTGCAGGGGTGACCTGACTAAGGGACTTGTTATGCGCATCCATTTGCTTTGAGAGCTCACCATCTTTTTCTGCTATTAAATCATCATATTTTCAGGATTGAATAATTCTTCCCTCTTTCATGACCTATAAGTAATGAGTCATTAGCATCTATAGAATTGCTTTACTTCTGTACATGCATGTTCTAATTAACTTTTGTGACCAAAACCGCAGGCAAGGGCCCTACCGGATTTTTCCAATAAATATATGAAAGAAAAGGATATGAAGTTATGTACAGGTACAGACAACAGAGCCTCAGGCCCAAAGAAAGACCCTAAGCAAAACGAAAGTTAAGTAAAACTACATGATCAAATCTCTTAGCAATTGCAGAGTTCCGGAGAATGACTAGCAGCAGTTTTAATTAATCTAAACTCGTAGGCAGTTTCTTTGTCTTTTTAGAACCAAAGGACATGTGATATGTTTTTTCACTACTAGTAAAAGAATGTTCCCCCTGAAATTTGATTTTTTTTCTATAATTTTTCTCAGGTTCAAGAAGATAGCTGTCTTACCCAAACAAGATCTGCATCTCGCAGAAACTCTAGCTGGTGAGTTACATATATGACTGTCTTTGAGGACATATGCCGCATTAAGCATTCCTGCATGTATAATGAATGATATTATTAAATGTTATTAGTAAATAAAATATATGTTGAAGGTCATGCTTGGTTCCTGAAATCAGATATATTGAACTCTAATCATCTAAAGAATCTGAAACTGCAATTAATGATGAGATTCCCATAATTGCGCAAGTGCTTGATTTCTTATCGATGCAAAAACCTGATTGATTATATACAAGTCAGAGTTCTCAAACAGAGAGAATATGCATATTTTTTGTTTTTTTATGATTCTTGCTTCACATGTTAGTGCAACAAAATTTTTCTGCATTGGGGCACCAAATTTGCATTAAATTACATGTGAAACTCGTGAACAAAGATAGATTGTTGCAGATTACCCATCTGCACTGTACCTTGAAGAGGTGTGCTCCAGTGTGCGCATCAACAGCACTAAAGGGATCATCCAAGAGGTAAACATCAGCATCACTGTACAGTGCTCTGGCAAGCTGAATCCTCTGCTTCTGGCCTCCACTCAGGTTCATGCCTCTTTCCCCTACCACAGTCATGTCTCCATTAGCCCATTGTTCAATGTCTTTATTCAAAGCACACCCTTGTAGCACCTCATCATATAGGGGCTTGTTCATGGTCTTCCCAAAAAGCACATTGTCTTGAATTGTTCCGGTTTGAATCCATGCACTCTGTGGAACATATGCCCTTGATCCAATAGCCGTGGTTTCTGCACCGCTGACCCTTGGAATCTCACCCATGATAGCACAAAGGAGACTTGATTTTCCTGAGCCAACTGACCCACACACTGCAACCTTTTGACCCTTCATGATGTCTACCTTTCTATCGATCTTTAGTGTGAACTTTGTCTTCTTCAAGATGTTGTCATCGGCTTCCCAGCTGTATTGTCCTGGTTCAATCTCCACAGTGCCAGGCACAAACTGCTTATCTGTGCTACTTTTACTGCCATAGCTATTTGGCTTCCCATGGTGGTCTTCTTTAATGAACTCTTCGATTCTATCTAGGGACACCTTGGTTTGTGTGGCCATTGACACCAGCTCTGGAAGGTTGTGGATTGGATCTTGGAGGATTCTGAAAGTAGCAAGGGCTGATAGTATAGTTCCTGCTGACAATGGAACATCTACAAGGATGCAGATTCCAAAGGTGACAACTGAGACCAACATTGGTGATGCCCAGAAGAGGAAAGCTATTGCTGAGCATGTGTACAGATACCTTTTGAGCCATGCCCTCTCCTCATCCCTGAGCTTCAGAAGCTTGTCCAAGTAGGCTGTCTCCCATGCATGCAGCTTCAAAATCCTCATGCTTTTCAACACCTCAGCTGTGGCCTTGATACGTGAGTCCTTCGCCTCCATGATCTTCACGTTGAGGTTCTTCTGTGACTTTGCCAGTGGTGTGTTGCTCACCATCACCAACACTGTTGTAAAAAGTGCAGAGAGCGATGCCGCCATACCAAGACTATGGTACAGAATGACAAGGGCCAGTGAGACTTGCAAGGGCAGCAACCAAATTCCATGGATGTACCAGAAAAACTCACCAATCTTCTCTATGTCAACATCAAGGAAGTTCACTATTTTTCCTGTCCCTGTGGTTGAATTCTTTATCAGCAGGGATTTCTTGTAGATGGACACCATCAGTGCTGCACGCACCTGAAATCCAATTCTACGAGCACCAAAGTACCACTGCCGCTGTGACAGTGACTCTATTGTCTTTGATATAAAGAAGAGGCTTGCAAGTATGTATCCATGTCCATGGCCGCTGTCGGGGTTCTTGTCAGAGAGCAGCTCCACTAAGTAAGTGATCAAGAATGGTCCCGTATAAGAAGCCAAAGTGTTAAGCCCTGGTAATTAAAGCCATACACAGTATTAGTAAATTGTGTGAGAAAAGAGCTCTGTTTCTCATAATTTTCATCGCAATTATTACCTGCAAAGACTGCATTGATGACCAAAGGTGTCCAAACAGCAGAAATGATGCCTTTTTGTAGCGACATTGGCTCAGGTTTTTGTTTGTGCAGTGTTTCTTGAAGCAATACATACGACTGCTCTGCTGTCTCTGACTGAGGAACAGATGGGAGGTGCTCGAGCTCGAGCCGCACCTTGTGTCCCTTCTCAAAGACCAGGTTCAACCACTGAAACGTAAGCTGACTCCACCACCCAGAACTGGAGAACTTGTCCCTGCTGCTGTCACTGCTATCTTCTCTGATGAGCAGTGGCTGGTTCAGTTCTTCGTGGTTTGTTTTAGAAGTTCTCATGGCTGTTGCAACCAGACACAGACATATGATAGAGCAGAAGGGTAGCGAAGTGAAATTAACAACAGCTGCCGAGTTGATGAGGTGTAGCAAATGGAATGAAGTGAGGAGTGATTCTAACAGGGAGCTGAAGACCCACCAAGAAACAAGAACTGCGGGAAAGTTTGATTCAACTCCTGCTCCTTTGTGTATGCAGTAGAGTGAGAAGAGGGTCACCAAAAGCCATGACAGTGATGCAAAGATCAAGCCCAAGGAGACAGTTCGGTCCTTCCAAACTCCAAGAACAGTAAAGCCAATGTATATTGACGTGAGTAAGGCATTGCAGACTGCAATTATGTGTGATGGTAGTAGGGTCACCCCCTTCCTTTCTGCTGAAACCGTGGCACCATTTTCTGTCTCATGGTGTCTCTTCTTCAGTTTGACAAACTTTCCAATGACCCAAATCAGCAAAATAGTAAATGCTGATATGCGCACATAATCCAGTGCTTGTAATATCTCCATTGGATGCTAAAGTCAGTTGAATGTGACAAAGAGCAGTAGAACAAATAGATGGAAAGTGTAGCCCTGCCGCAATGAAGCAAGATGGAGTCAGGAAACTGAGACAAAATCAAGCAAAGAGAACCCAAGAGACGATAAGAAGGAAGCCAGCAATAAGAGACCAAAATGAGAGACTAGTAGCACATGGCTGCTACCTAAGACCTGGAACTTACACACATCAAGCTTTGCATCCGTCTTCCTAAAGTGATGCAGAATGTTGCTTTCCACCTAATTAAAAAGAGGTCTGCAACCAAAAAGAATTGAGCGACAAAGTGTTAGTGTTTGAAGTTGAACCAAGAATCTTGATTCTATTTGTTTGCTAGTAATTGTCTTCTACCCTCTATTGGCATAATACCCAAACAGGTCGCCTTAATCTTTTTTCTATCCACGTCCAGGATCTCTGTAACTGCAGCATCCAAAAACATTTCCTAGATCAGGCGCCAATGCAGATGGGCCTGGCTATGCATGGCACATGTATCAGCTAAGCACTGCCACACCGGATCAAAAACTTTGGAGCTAGTGTGACCTCCCGGTGGCCGTGCATGCTGCTGGCAACCATTCACGAGTGGAGTAAAGGAGTCCCATTGGTCACATGGTCTCTTCCTTTCCTGAAACGACCTGTCCACATGACTGGATGCATGATTTTGCAAAGGTGAAGGTCCCTAGCCATTTCTGTGGTAGCATGGCCTGGGTGTGGTAGTGGTACAGGGTCCCGTTGGCCTTTGTGTAGTCGGTATTATTGCAAGGTGAAATAATTTACGGTACCCATGACTGAATTTCCACTAGCCCCCTTCCTGGTGAGGTGAGGTCGACGACTACCGGAGGCTGGTAAAACTGAATGATGCATGTTCCGCCACATGGCTCTCTCGCCAGCAAGTTGGCATTGGACAGGATTTGTTTTGGCTTTCCTGTCTAGGACGTCTCGTGTTGTCTCTACTAGACTACTAGTGTTCCCTTTGGAAATCGGGAAGGCCACACAGGACTCAGAACAGACTCTGGATGAGATGCATGCAGTGTTTGAGCTCCTTGTTTCAGTATCAAGGTATGCTCTGCCTGTTATGCTGCACATGGTGCAACAGGGAATCACGTCCTCACTCCTCACCACTATCCCTGGCTTACCTGCTAATATTTCAGTATGGTACTCTAAATTGCACTATGTCACAAACTATTGCATCGTCATACTAATAACCTACCCAATATATCTATTTTTTTGGTTGTCTAGAAATGTTTCATAGCATCTGCTACTTCTTTTCACCTTTGATCGTAGTAAGACCTTTTATAACAAAGTGATCTTTCCTCATACGCAAGCAGTAATGTAATATAAAAGCGAACGAGAAACA
The DNA here is from genome assembly GCA_033239725.1 of Echinochloa phyllopogon. Taxonomy (NCBI): domain Eukaryota; kingdom Viridiplantae; phylum Streptophyta; class Magnoliopsida; order Poales; family Poaceae; genus Echinochloa; species Echinochloa phyllopogon. Next base: position 27,289,358 of record BTCW01000014.1, on the reverse strand, counting down.
TAATTGCTCTGTAAATAAAAACCGATAACACTAATAAACGAGAAATGGCACTATGAAACTTTGAAGTAGACACGTGTATATGCAGAGTGCAGTCTGTTTAATTGAACTCACCGCCGTCCTGTCGCCGATGCTCAGCTCATTCTCTCCTCTAGATAGCCTCTTTTTTGGTCATTCTCTCCTCTAGAGAAACCCAGACGGCCAGACGCCAGAAAGTAATGAAGCTAGCTGCAGGGCACAGGTCGATGTGCTTGCTACCTCTGTTCTGCTCGCCGCGAAAGAAAAATGCGGAGGCGGCTTGACCGCAATGGATCGGCCAGAGGCAACGGCCCGGGGAGGAAAAAAAAAAGCTTGCTGTGGCGGCGTTTGAGGACCGAGGGAAGCAGACGAGGACGCCGCGGGAAGACGAGGCTGGGCGCGCTGGGATGGATGGAGGCGGTGGGGAAGACAAAGGACGATAGAGAACAATGCTGCAGCAGCTAGCGCTTTTATATATAGGAAAGGAAGGAGGGGGGCTATTCGTTCCTGCTTCTCTGTTTTTGTCCTCGTCGTTCTCGGATCTCGGCTGTGGCACTGATATGGGCAACGAATTTGGATGCGGTATGCTGTCGTGGCTTAGGAACAATGATGTTAACGCTCGACCATTTGGGTGAAGGTTAAGCGATGGTGGATGGATGAGTTCACTGAGCTCCCAAATGATATGCAAATTTCTGCAAGTTCCAAAGTGAGATGGTCGATGTAACCTATTTGTGGCGAGAAGTAGGAGTTATATTTGCGAGCAAGAAGAGATACAACACCGAGCAACTAATATTAGAAGGAAATGCTAATATAAGAATGGTTTCAGAATATGTTTGGATCCACCAACTAATTGTTAGCTGTCGAACCCAAATGGGCACAGCTAGTGCACAATTAAGATCTTTCTAGTAAACTGGGCATTTCATATTCAATTAGCAGATCTTATCTAGCTAATCTTTTACTGGATAAATTTAAATAGGACTTTATTTGGTTGAAAAAAAAAGTATGGGTCGTTTTCAGTCTTTTTTTTGTGTGTGTGGAGCTTGCCGTGAATCTCTCACGATCACAGGAAAAGGAAATAAACTCATGCCAGCAGTGCCAAGTGCCACAATGCGCTTGGCAAACCTTTCGCTGAAATGCCACGTCTCGATTATTGGACACAACCATGCATTGTACCGGCAGTATCCTTTTTCTCTCGACTCAATATATAACGTCAGTACTAGCACAGCACTGTGTGCCCACGATGATGCCATGGTGGGTTCATCCGTACGTACGCTCCTGTGCACGGCTAGCAAGGCATGCGCAGTGCGATTGCTGCCTCAAGGAGCGCTAGGGACACGACACTGGGACAGCCGGACAGGAGCATGCGTGCTACAATTTGAGAGGCCTCTTGCTTTTTAGCTCTCGTACGTCCTTGTCGCCCTGCGGCTTGGAGATTCGTGCTCCAACGAAAAGGCCCTCAGCTTGCCTTGGGCACGTGAATTCCTGTGGCCTTTTCACCTGCGCGCCGTGCCGATTGTCAAATCTTGTCATCTTCCCGCGGTGAATCTTTTTCGTGTCAAGCGCCTTACTACTCTACTACTACTACTGACAAGCCGCGCAGCGGATCCAACAAATCCCACTGGGACGGGTGCGTCCATGTGTTAACCACGCCGGCAATTTGTCGCCACTTAATTTGCTACTATATATACTGACCGCGGCATGCTAATGATAACATGTTCGTGAGAAAGTTGTATGCTGACGTGTATATATGTTCGTAGCAATCCTAGAAGAAAAGCTAAGTGGTAGTAGGTTTCAGCTTTATTTGTAGGTGCCCATGTTGTAGAGGCTTCGCTCGGGTTAGATAGGAGGGATATGGCCGCATCCGGTGCATCGCGAACCCGTCGTGATGCTTCGACGGGCACACGTACCTCGCCGCCGCCGGCGCACGCGTCTGAGTACCGATCGAGGGCGCGCGCAGAGGCCAAACCGGAACGTAGGATTGGTGGTCGTGGCGTTCAATTTGCTCTCTTCCTGCTGTGTCTTTCCCCACCTTCGGTACGTAGTCGAGAGACAAGAATCTCCTTAAATAACATACGTACAGTTCCATCATCATCAGCAGCTCATCAAAGCAATATAATTAGGAAAACTAATGTCGAATTGGCCATGTAAAATGAAGATGCTGCAAATCCCTCCATATATAGCCTTACCTGGCATCGATCTGCTGCCACTGCAGCTGTAATTTTTACTAGGTAATTAAGCTTGCAATGGCAGGCTGGAACTCGCAGGTTGCCGATCGAGCTGTGGCGTTGCCTGTGCCGGGCGCCACGGTGTGCTGTGTACATGCGAATGCGATGCGCGTCCGCGTGCTGTGCGCGCGCCGGCACGGGCGTGACACCTTCGTCCACGTGCCACTACCAGAATGATGCACTTTGGCACCGGGTGGGAAAGGCTTTAGCACCGGGTTTCCCACCCGGTGCCAATCTTCCGGTGCCATGTTCTGGAGAAGGCTCAAAATCAACCAATTCTTCATCTTCAACCACTGGAGGAATTGGCGGACTAGTATCGATGGTTGAAGTAATCTCAGCTCTCGCTTCTGTCGTCAAACCGGTCTGACCGGTTCCAGAAACCGGTCTGACCGCTTCTGCAGCGGTGGGCTGATCCAAACCGGTCTGACCGGATTTAGAAACCGGTCTGACCGGTTGTGCTGCTGTTTGCACAACGGGTTTAGCTTGCCAGATTTTGGTCTGAGGAATCATAGGCCTGTAATTGTTGAAGTATCCATCCCTCAGCTTCTCAGCTTCCTGTTCCCTTTTTTCTTTGTTCCGCAGGCGTTGTAACTTCCGCTTCTGCGTATGAGTCAAACCAGAAAGACACCATCTTGGTTGGAAGACCTTCTTTACGCCCTTGCCACTGCTAGCCTCATGATCATTAGCCATGACCGGCTTTTTTATTGGAACAGGGGCCGGATCTCCAATGACTATCGGCTTTCTACCCAAATCTTGCATAGCCACTGGAATACTGCCAATTGTTACAATCCCACTGGTTTTGGGTTGCACGTCCTCCTTTTTCTCTTTGACACGGTATTCTTGCTTAGGAGGAGCTTGGAACCTCTGCTCAGACCGAAACCGGTCTGACCGGTTTACCAAACCGGTCTGACTGCTTTTGGGAGCAGCCGAAGGACCTGATTGGTATGAACCCAATCGGTCATATACCGAAGTCCCAGTAACATCACCACGGCGCTTATAAGCTGTAGAATTGATCCAACGCTGCGGTGACCTCTGTCTCTTTTTTGTTGGCCGATCAACTTGAACGGCCTTTGTGTACTTGTTCATGAGCTGAGAGAAAGTAGGTCCTTGCTTCAGAACCTTTCCCTGAACCTTTGGCTCATTAAACTTCCAAGTACCCACTTCCGGGCGCTTGGGCTTGAAAGTCTTTGGACGGTCTGGAGACAAACCGGTCTGACCGGTTTGGGAAACCGGTCTGACCGGTTTCGCCTGACTAGCGAACCGATTCTCTTGCAAGGAACTTCCTTGCCCCCCGTGCCTTGATGTGTTAATTGTAATCTTCAGAGACTCTTCACCATCAAGAGTTCTCCCAATCATCACTGTTCTGACCGGAACTTTGTCATTAACTTTTTCCGGCCTTGGGTCTCCAATCACCACATTCTTACCTTTAGCTCCATCGGCTTGTTCCGGCCGAATCAACACTTTAGTATTCAAATCCAAGGTATGAATAGGGAAAGGAGCCTTATCAACTTGCATTTCAGCTAGCACTAATCGACCTTCATTAAGGGCCGATTGTACCTGTCGTCGAAAAACATTGCAATCGTTGGTTGCATGAGAAAAAGAATTATGCCACTTACAATACGCACGATTTTTCAATTGATCGGCTGGTGGAATTGCATGAGAAAGTTTAATACAGCCATTCTTAAGCAATTCATCAAAAAAACGATCACATTTAGCTACATCAAAAGTAAACTTAATTTCTTCTTGCCGATTTTTCTGAATCGGCTTCAACGAGGGACAAGAACCAGGTTTACTCTTTGATGACCAAACAAATTCAGCAGCATAAATTTCTTTATCATCGTCCGAACTATCAGAATCATTATCAACAATATGCACATTCGAACGATGAGGTTTAGCAGATTCTTTTAAATTTTTAAACTTAAGCTCTAGACTCATAGTCTTCATTTGCAAGTGATTAATAGTAAGGAAATCAGAACCCTCTAGCTTTTCCTTGAAATGAGACCGTAAGCCCGCAAAAGCTAAATCTGCTAAATCTTTTTCAGAAACAGTTATGTTAAAACATCGGTTCTTAACATCTTTAAATCTTTTGAAGTAATCAAGAACCGATTCCTCTCGGCTTTGCTTAACCGATGTTAAATCAGACAATTTAGCTTCGTTTTCTCCGCTAAAGAAATGATCATGAAATTTACGCTCCAATTGAGTCCAATTTTGAATAGAATTAGGAGCAAGCGAAGAAAACCATGAAAAAGCAGTTCCAGTTAAAGATAATGAGAACAACCGTATACGCAATGGTTCATAAAATGATGCTTCTCCTAATTGCAAGATATATTGACTAATATGTTCCCAAGGAGTTCTATTATCTTCGCCACTGAATTTAATGAAATCAGGAACACGCCAACCATTAGGATAAGCAACTAAATCAAATTCAGGCGGATACGGTTTTTGATACAAGCGTGAATTACCCAATTCAAGCCCGAGTCTTGTTCTAAGTGTATTAGCTATATCTTCTTTAAACTTAGCTAACTCAGCTTGATAATTCCCATCACCTCTGTTTTGTGGAAAACGGGGAACATTATACATCGCGCTTTGAGAAGTATTCGGAATCGGCCCGTGAGACGCGCCAGATCCGTGGGGTATACTTCCCACAACCGTAGTGCGTGGAGTAGTGTAAACAGGACCAGGAGCAACCGTATTAGATAAAACCATCGCACCCGGTGCCCCTGCACCCATGGAACCGGTCTGACCGCCAGAGGAGGCCAAACCGGTCTGACCGGTTGTGAAAACCGGTCTGACCGGTTCGTGGACCGAACCAGGGTGAGATGATTGTCCCGCATAAAAATTCATCGGCATACCTAAATTAGGATCTAAAACATGTTCTGGCACGCCTGATGAGCTAGGATTTGGGTTAGGTAATTCATTAGATTCTACGTTATTTTTACCTTTACTAGAAGTACCCGACATACTAGCAATCAATTCACTAGTAGCAGTTTGTGCAGCAAGCAATTTATCATCCATCGTGCGAGTAATTTGCTGCATCAAATCAGAGGATTCGCCAGTTACCTTTGGAAGTTCTTCAACTTGGTCGTTTGCCAGCTTGAAAGCCGGCATGACGAATTCCTCCACTCTCTTGACAAGACCACCGCGATCTTTTTTGAAGCCCTTCAAGAATTGTGTCCTGAAGTGCTCTTCAGCAATCAGGTACCGCTTCCGCTCCTCGTCCGTGAGCTCTTCCATCGTCGCGGTGATGATGTTGTCTTTGTCAAGGTCGCACGTTGATCCAGACATCATTGGAGTAGATTGAATCGGTCTTGAAACCAGATTAATCTGTCCCCAGCGGAGTCGCCAAAAAGTATGTTGACACGAAAACGCGCCAACAAACTCGAGATCGATCGAACGCACAACCGGTCAGACCGGTTTTCCCGAGGAGCTCAGGAGTTGGCCGTTGTGACGGCCGTGCTGCGCGTTCGATCGATCTCGAGTTTGTTGGCGCGTTTTCGTGTCAACATACTTTTAGTTGAGTATGATTTGGCTTGTGAACCTTTAAAATCAATGAAAGGCCAAATTGTAGCTGATTTTATTGTTGAACATCGGGTAAATGATACAAACAATTTCGACGTCGGATATATTACTTGTATCCCATGGAAGTTATACTTTGATGGATCGGTTTGCAATGATAGGCAATGAATTGGTGCTGTTTTGATCTCTCCAAGTGGTGCCGTTTTTGAGTTTTCAAACCGATTAGAAGAAAAGCGAACCAATAATCAAGTTGAATATGAAGCTCTTCTATTTGGCTTGGAATTTTTGCAAGACATGGGAATAAAGCATGTTGAGGCTTTTGGTGATTCGCTCCTGGTGGTACAACAAGTGTCAAAGGTATGCCAATGTTATAATGGTTCATTAAATGCATATCTTGATAGATGTCTTGATATCATTGCTTCTTTTGATGAATTTACTATCAAACATATTCCAAGAGAAGAGAATGATAAGGCAAATACTCTGGCTCAGAAAGCATCTGGTTATATGGTTGCAAAGAAATATTTCTATCTCCAAAAACCGATGCAAACGAAAGCCGAGGTTCTGGTTCTGGACGAACCGGTCACACCGGTTTCAGAAACCGGTCAGACCGGTCTGACTGCCAGAACCGGTCTGACCGGTTCTGAAACTGGTCTGACCGCTTCGTCCCCTGACAGAAGCAAAAATCCTTTGGATGATGCTAATCAATCCAAAGTTGAAGATCAGGATTAGAGGGTGCCTATTATTACTTATTTGAGAGATCCTGGTCGTGGTGCAGAAAGAAATATTCGGCGAATATCGTTTAAGTACGTTTTGCTTGACGATGAACTCTATCGTCGAAACGCCGAAGATTTACTGTTGAAATGTCTTAATTCGGATCAGGCCAAAGTTGCCATGGGTGAGGTCCATGAAGGTATTTGTGGTACACATCAATCGGCTCCAAAGATGAAGTGGTTACTTAGACGAGCCGGTTTCTATTGGCCTACTATGATGGCAGATTGTTTCAAATATTACAAAGGATGTGAGGAATGTCAGAAGTTTGGAAATTTACAACTTGTTCCTGCTGCATTGATGCATCCTATTATTAAGCCATGGCCGTTCCGAGGTTGGGGATTGGATTTTATTGGACAAATTAATCCTCCATCATCAAAAGGACATCGTTTTGTGTTAGTTGCTACAGATTATTTCACTAAGTTTTGTGGTCAAACCGGTTTGGTTCTGTAATTCGAGTAGGATTAGGATTCCGAGTTTAGTCCCATATTGTAACCTATTCGAAAGGGGTAAGACTTCCCCAGCCTATAAATATAAAGGCTAAGGCCGATTGAGATGTATTCCAATCGAATCAAACACGCTTATCCTTTTTATTTTTTCTCTCAAACCCTAATCTTTTTCCAACCCCCATATTCTGTTCTTTGCTCGTCTCTACGGCGTTCAAGGGCGTTCTAGGTGGCCTGCCGACCCTAGAGCAACCCTAGCTTGCTTGAGCTCCGACGGGGTCCCTCCTGAGCTCGAGTTTCTAGGTCTTCACGAGTTCCTGCCTGAAAGCGGTCTGACCGGTTTCAGGAACCGGTCTGACCGGTTTGCCCGAGGAGCTCAGGAGTTGGTCGTTGTGACGGCTGTGCTGCGCGTTCGATCGATCTCTCAAGTTTGTTGGCGCGTTTTCGTGTCAACATACTTTTTGGCGACTCCGCTGGCACAACACGATGCAAGTGCTAGATAATAAATAATGCCTCAATTGAGTACAAGCATGGTACAAGGATAAACACATCTTCTCAATGAAAGTATACCTTATTTCTGCATCGATGAGCCGTCGGCTTACATAAGCAATCACATACTCCTTGTTGCCGATTTCTTGAGTCAAAACAGCCCCAATAGTTCTACCTTCAGCCGCCACATAAAGTCTGAACGGAACCCCTCTCTTAGGCACCCTAAGCACCGGTGGTGAAGACAAGTAATCTTTGATCTTCTCAAAAGCTTCTTGCTGTTTTGCCCCCCAGGTAAAATCGGCTTCATCTTTCAACCGAAGTAAAGGAGTAAAAGCATCAACCTTTCGAGACAAGTTAATTATAAATCTTCTCAAGAAATTTACCTTGCCTAGAAACTTTTGCAAATCTTTCTTGCAAGTAGGAGCTTCGACTTTCTTCATAGCTTCAATTCTCTTGGGATCAATTTCTATGCCGTTCTCATGAATAACAAACCCAAGAAACTTTCCAGCCGAAACACCAAAAACACATTTGAGTGGATTCATCTTCAATCCATACCGTCGCATCCTTTCAAGAGCAAGTTTTAAATCGGCTAGATGAGGAATTAAACCATCCGATTTAACCACAATATCATCAATATATACTTCCACGATAACTCCAAGCAAATCATGAAAGATTAAATTCATAGCTCTTTGATAAGTTGCACCAGCATTCTTCAATCCAAAAGTCATAACTACCCACTCAAATAAACCAATAAATCCCGGACATTAAAAGGCCGTTTTGTGCATATCCTCCTCGGCCATGAAGATTTGATTATATCCAGCATTACCATCAAGAAAACTAACAACACGATGCCCAGAAGCTTCATTGATTAAGACATCGGCTATAGGCATAGGATATGAATCTTTTGGAGTGGCTTTATTAAGATCTCTAAAATCAATGCAAACTCTAAGTTTTCCCGAATCTTTCTTTTCAACGGGAACAATATTAGAAATCCACTCCGCATAACGACAAGTCCGAATAAAACCAGCATCTAACAAACGATTAACTTCTTCTTTTATTCGGTCATAAATAGCGGGATTAAAACGTCTAGCCGATTCCTTAAAAGGTCTAAAACCGGCTTTTATCGGTAAACGATGTTCAACTAAATCACGACTCAAACCTGGCATCTCACAGTACTCCCAAGCAAAACAATCGACATACTCTTTCAACAAATTTATTAACTCAGCTTTAAACTCAGCCGATAAATTTTTGTTTACAAAAGTTGGCGTAGGAATAGTACCATCACCAATATCTATTTTTTCTAAAGGGTCGGCTGACGTGAAACCCTGACCCAACTTATCCATATCACCGAGATCTTCAATGGCTTCAAACATACCGGCCGAATGTGCTCGATGATGATCAATTCGGTCTTGAAGCCACTGTCCGATCAAGCCAAACCGGTCTGACCGGTTCCCAAGGTGGCACCCTTTAGCACCGGGTCAAATAACCGGTGCTAAAGGTGGGGGCACTAGCCAAAAATATTTGCATATTTGCGTGTTGCGGGATTCGAACTCGAGACCTCTTGGCTCGCGCGCACCCACCTAACCATCTCACCTACGCAGCACATGTGATAGGATTAAAGATGCGCTCCTTTTGAAGTAGCATGTGACACCTACATTAGCACCGGATCGTATTTACGAACCGGTGCTAAAGGGCCTTTAGCACCGGGTCGTAACACCACCCGGTGCTAAAGGGTGACCCTTTAGCACCGGGTCGTAATACCACCCGGTGCTAAAGGAGGGGGACCCTTTAGCACCGGGTTGTAAGACCAACCGGTGCTAAAGGGGACTTTTAGCACCGGGTCGTAATACCACCCGGTGCTAAAGGTTTCCCGAGGGCGCCCAATTTGTGGTACACATCAATCGGCTCCAAAGATGAAGTGGTTACTTAGACGAGCCGGTTTCTATTGGCCTACTATGATGGCAGATTGTTTCAAATATTACAAAGGATGTGAGGAATGTCAGAAGTTTGGAAATTTGCAACTTGTTCCTGCTGCATTGATGCATCCTATTATTAAGCCATGGCCGTTCCGAGGTTGGGGATTGGATTTTATTGGACAAATTAATCCTCCATCATCAAAAGGACATCGTTTTGTGTTAGTTGCTACAGATTATTTCACTAAGTGGATCGAAGCGATTCCCTTGAAGAATATGACGCATCGAGAGATAATTGAGTTTGTTACGCAAAACATTATTCATAGATTCGGTATTCCTCAAACTTTGACAACGGATCAAGGTACTTCGTTTGTGTCTAAAGAGGAAAAAGATAGAAGAAAATCCTAAAAGATGGCATGAAGTTTTATCCGAAGCATTATGGGCTCATCGTATATCTAGACATGGTGCTACTAAAGTTACTCCTTTTGAGCTTGTGTATGGTCAAGAGGCCGTTTTGCCCGTTGAGGTAAATCTGGACGCTTATAGATTGGCTAGACAAAATGACCTTGATGCTGTTGATTACCACAATTTGATGTTGGACAATATTGATGAGGTAACCGACAAACGATTGAAAGCTTTGAAGGAGATTGAGAAAGATAAGCTTCGGGTTGCTAAAGCTTACAACAAGAAAGTACGAGGAAAATATTTTCAGATTGGTGAGCTTGTTTGGAAGACGATCTTGCCTATTGGGACGAAAAGCAACAAGTTTGGTAAATGGTCACCAAGTTGGGAAGGACCCTATAGAGTTGTCAAAGTCATTTTTGGGAATTCTTACATGCTAGAGACGCTGAAGGGAGATCATTTGCCTAAAGCTATCAACGGAAGGTATTTGAAGAAATTCTATCCAAGTGTTTGGCAAGACGCATGAAGACCAATGGCCGATATATTGTTGATATCGCCCTTAGCATAAAATTTAGCTCCTGAATTGTAATTACTTGCTTTTTAGTTCTCAAGTTCACTAAAAACGCAGGGGGGCATGTGTTGACAGTCAAAATTGGCTCTGGCCCGGCCAAACTGGTCAGACCGGTTTGCCAAACCGGTGGTCAGACCGGTTTGGTTCTGTAATTCGAGTAGGATTAGGATTCCGAGTTTAGTCCCATATTGTAACCTATTCGAAAGGGGTAAGACTTCCCCAGCCTATAAATATAAAGGCTAAGGCCGATTGAGATGTATTCCAATCGAATCAAACACGCTTATCCTTTTTATTTTTTCTCTCAAACCCTAATCTTTTTCCAACCCCCATATTCTGTTCTTTGCTCGTCTCTACGACGTTCAAGGGCGTTCTAGGTGGCCTGCCGACCCTAGAGCAACCCTAGCTTGCTTGAGCTCCGACGGGGTCCCTCCCGAGCTCTAGTTTCTAGGTCTTCACGAGTTTCTGCCTGAAAGCGGTCTGACCGGTTTCAGGAACCGGTCTGACCGGTTTGCCCGAGGAGCTCAGGAGTTGGTCGTTGTGACGGCTGTGCTGCGCGTTCGATCGATCTCTCGAGTTTGTTGGCGCGTTTTCGTGTCAACATACTTTTTGGCGACTCCGCTGGCACAACACGATGCAAGTGCTAGATAATAAATAATGCCTCAATTAAGTACAAGCATGGTACAAGGATAAACACAACTTCTCAATGAAAGTATACCTTATTTCTGCATCGATGAGCCGTCGGCTTACATAAGCAATCACATACTCCTTGTTGCCGATTTCTTGAGTCAAAACAGCCCCAATAGTTCTACCTTCAGCCGCCACATAAAGTCTGAACGGAACCCCTCTCTTAGGCGCCCTAAGCACCGGTGGTGAAGACAAGTAATCTTTGATCTTCTCAAAAGCTTCTTGCTGTTTTGCCCCCCAGGTAAAATCGGCTTCATCTTTCAACCGAAGTAAAGGAGTAAAAGCATCAACCTTTCCAAACAAGTTAATTATAAATCTTCTCAAGAAATTTACCTTGCCTAGAAACTTTTGCAAATCTTTCTTGCAAGTAGGAGCTTCGACTTTCTTCATAGCTTCAATTCTCTTGGGATCAATTTTTATGCCGTTCTCATGAATAACAAACCCAAGAAACTTTACAGCCGAAACACCAAAAGCACATTTGAGTGGATTCATCTTCAATCCATACCGTCGCATCCTTTCAAGAGCAAGTTTTAAATCGGCTAGATGAGGAATTAAACCATCTGATTTAACCACAATATCATCAATATATACTTCCACGATAACTCCAAGCAAATCATGAAAGATTAAATTCATAGCTCTTTGATAAGTTGCACCAGCATTCTTCAATCCAAAAGTCATAACTACCCACTCAAATAAACCAATAAATCCCGGACATTAAAAGGTCGTTTTGTGCATATCCTCCTCGGCCATGAAGATTTGATTATATCCAGCATTACCATCAAGAAAACTAACAACACGATGCCCAGAAGCTTCATTGATTAAGACATCGGCTATAGGCATAGGATATGAATCTTTTGGAGTGGCTTTATTAAGATCTCTAAAATCAATGCAAACTCTAAGTTTTCCCGAATCTTTCTTTTCAACGGGAACTATATTAGAAATCCACTCCGCATAACGACAAGTCCGAATAAAACCAGCATCTAACAAACGATTAACTTCTTCTTTTATTCGGTCATAAATAGCGGGATTAAAACGTCTAGCCGATTGCTTAAAAGGTCTAAAACCGGCTTTTATCGGTAAACGATGTTCAACTAAATCACGACTCAAACCTGACATCTCACGGTACTCCCAAGCAAAACAATCGACATACTCTTTCAACAAATTTATTAACTCGGCTTTAAACTCAGCCGATAAATTTTTGTTTACAAAAGTTGGCCTAGGAATAGTACCATCACCAATATCTATTTTTTCTAAAGGGTCGGCTGACGTGAAACCCTGACCCAACTTATCCATATCACCGAGATCTTCAATGGCTTCAAACATACCGGCCGAATGTGCTCGATGATGATCAATTCGGTCTTGAAGCCACTGTCCGATCAAGCCAAACCGGTCTGACCGGTTCCCAAGGTGGCACCCTTTAGCACCGGGTCAAATAACCGGTGCTAAAGGTGGGGGCACTAGCCAAAAATATTTGCACGGATGGGGATCACCCGCGGCCGTTTCCACTCCAGCACGCTGGCCATGCCGCCGTACAGCTCCTGCGAGAAGCCAACAGGAGCAACGCCGGCACCCGACCACCACACCACGAATCTGTGATCCGGCCATGGGGACGACGAATCCGGTGATCCCATGATCAGATCCGGCTGCAACAGTACCAGAGCAGAGCACCAACACGACGACCGCACGAGCCGCTGCATCCGCGGTAGCGAGAGGGGTAAAGGTCCATGACCCTGATAAGGAAGACGTCCCGGCAGCTGCCCGACTTCCGGCGAGCTGCTCTGGCAGCGGCAAGGGTAGGGAGGGGATCGGAGGCGGCCCGGCGGCGCACTGGGAAGAGCCACCCGTGTGGGCCTGGCAATCAACTATTATGATATTATCCGTCAAAGCCAAAATCACACTCCAAATAGAAATCGAACCAAATGGCATTTGTCTGAATAAAATACTTTTTTCACATAAGTGTACAGACGTGAGTGTGTGAGGCGTGTGATGCTCCATCTGCTCACCGGTTGAGAAAAAAATGATGTTCTTTTCATTTTCTATTTGAGCATAGGTGACCGAACCGAACCACCGCTACAACTATCAAACCACAGTTTTGTTTGACTTTCACGGACTGCAGCATTCGACAGGACTGGAAGCTGGAGCTGCCATTATGTACTTTTAAGTTGGTGACGATTTTTAATCCATCAATGAATCTATCGACAAAACCTATATTTTGCTCCTTTCACATCCAAATTTAATAATTTATTTGTCAATATAGTTTATTCTTTTTGCATGTGTGGGTATCATTTTGTAGTTAGGGACAGAAAACCCGGTATGGCAAGTCATACCAATTTTTGCTTATGGACATCGTTCAATGTTGATTTTCGATGTGGAATACAACTTAAATGGGTCTTTGCTGGTGGACACTCTTCAACTTTAGTGATTTGCTGATGGACATCAAAACTAATGTAGTATTATATTTTGTGGGAGGGGACAGAGAAATGGGGTAAATGAACTATAACGCCTATCAGCTGTGCTTATGGTCAAGAGCAGCTTGAACCCTCACATGATAATTGAACTTGAAGATGAAAATAAATTGTGGTTATGGTTTCTGGTGTATGTTTTATTCTTACGATGACATATGCTTCTGTTAATTATGGGATGGTATAAACTTATATCGTAGTAAATAGTTGTTAATAAAATTTGACCAACTAAAAGTGAATTCACAGTGGATCAGCTAGCCCTTTGACCTTGTTTATCTTTTACACTCACCGAGTACGACATGTACTCAACTCGATATTTCTAAATTTGTTTTGTTCCGTGTCAACGGATGCTGCTCATAAGAAAAAGACGTCATGAAGATTCATGAAGATGGTGCTAAAGTTTAAGCGTATGCAACCCCCAGTCGATTGCCTGTAAAGTTTGGAGCCTTTATTTTAGGATACACTGTACAATTACGATGGACTCATAAATCATATATAGTTTTTACATGATATTGTATCTGTTATTCGCTGCTGGTTTAATGTATGTGTAAAACTTCATCCTGACACAAATACAGGATACACTTCGTTTGCTTTGTAGAACCGAGTGTGACAACACATCAGGGATGTATTATAGTAAGACATGTTTTGTTATCGTGCCTCTAATTTGATGAGTGTCTTCTTTTTGCTGTTTTTACGTAGTGACATATAGTCGGTGATAACTATACAATGGTTTTATCATTACATGGTGTGGTGTATATACATTGCTAGTGTCGAAATTGCATAGTTCTAGGACTTGTACTAGTACTATCTTGTGCGTTGTGTATATTATGAGGTACGTAGATCAGAGTTCATGCTTGCACGCTGTATGATGCTGTGTTTACTGTAACTCTATAAGAGCATCCGCAAGAGACTAGCAATAATCCTAACTAAATTTAAAGATTAAGAGGCTAGATAAAAAATAAAAAGCTTCCGAAAAGTAGGGGTAAAACAACACTCTTTAAAACAGGCGAACGTGGATGGAGAACGCGTCTGGCTAGGCAAAGATATCTAGCGAAGGGAAGAAGATAGCTAGCGTGGAAAGATAGCTATCCAGTTGGCTAGTCTGTTGGATTCAATTTTTTCTCTCTTTTCTCTTGTTGTAGCTAGCCAATGGGATATAAATGAGCTCTTGGAGATGCTCAAAGAGAGGTTGTGCTGTTGCCAATGTTTTCCATGGTAGAGCCAAATAAATGCGACCATGTGCTAGAAAAGGGCTTCAATATATTCTAGCAGGGCCATATATATTGGACCAATAATTGTCTAGCTCAGAATAAACAGGTGCATCCTGTCAGAGTCATATACGGCAAGAAATATGGATCGTTCAAGTCTCAATCAGAATTTACGGGTCGGTACATCGAGAGCAACATGGAAGCGAAGTACTACAAGTTCCCAGCACAGCAACACACATGCATGTGTAATACATGTTCGATCGTTTGATCACATCATTCAGTGCGATCAGTAGTAGTACGCCGGCAGCCACTCCTTGCCGTTGATGAAGTCGACGGTAAGGTACTTGGCGATCTCGTTTATGGTGAACCGCCGTGACCATGGCACGCGCTTCGCCGCATCGGAACCTGGCCCAGTGCAGTTGAACTCCGCGAGCATCACCTGGCTGCATATAAATATCACCGGACAACCACAAAATAAAATGCCGTTAATAACGAGGGTACGTATTGCCAATGATGCACCAACTCTATATTCATGGAACGTGTGATATATATACATATTATCGCTTGCATTTCTACTTACTCGGTGCTGCCGGTGTAGCCTAAGCTGGTCCATCCGGCCGGGTTGATGGTCTTGGAGAGGTAGGTGTCGGCGAAGATGACACGAGAGTCCGGCGCGCTGACACGGCCCAGGTAGACCTCCCCGACGCCGTACACCTTGCCCTTGAGGAACACGAAGCCGCTGGCGTCGTCCCCCTCCTTCCGGTCCTGTGCGGTGATGGACCCCAGGATCTCCGTCCGCCGGTCAGGCTTCACAAAGATCTCCGGGCACTGCATGCGCGCGTTACCCGATCGGCAGGCAGACGTTTTATTAGGCGCATATGCTTGCTGCATATGCAAGTGTTGGAGGAGGGTTAGTTGCCGGCCAGCAGCTTAATTACCTGGAAGATGGACTGGCCGCCGCCGAAGATGAAGTCGATGTTGCCCTGGATGTAGCAGCTCTCGTAGTAGTGGCGGCCGGCGCTGTCGAAGAGGGTGTGGTGGGGGCTGTAGAAGGCGCAGTGGTAGAAGGCAACCTTGTCGCCGGCCACCATCGCGGAAACCGAGCGGATCTCCGGGTTGTTCACTAGCCCGGCGCGTGCGCTGTTCTGATGTGATACCGTTTTGCATTGGCAAGCAGATCTATCGTGTCAGATCTAGCCTTTGTAGACATATATATATGCATGCTATCACCATATATAGTCGAGAATGCATGAAGACTAATGTTGAGAAGGGATCAATAATGGGGGCACGTCGGCACGGACCCTGAAGCTGACGCCGAAGACGATGACATTGTCGGCGTTCACGGTGAACGCGGCGGACTCGGCGTTGTTGGCGGAGGCGGACTCGTGGGAGATGGAGGTCCGGCCCTTGCCGTTGCCCCTCACGAAGATGAACGGCTTGTTTGCCGGGATCACAACTTTGCCCCTGCACATACATACATGCATGCTCTCAGGATTCAGCTTATTACTATACATCCCTTATTAGCTTCTGTAATAACTCGATCTTCTAATAACCAAGACAAAGAGTGACTGTGCACGCGTACATAATTTACATGCAAACACGTACGTACGTGCTCATTGGAAACAGTATGTAAGAAAAAAGAGGGAGAACACTGCATGCCAACGAAAAAGCATATATACTTGTGCACGCCGGAGCGGAGGTGGACGATGATCCACTCGGTGTTGCCGGCGGGCACGGCGTCGATGGCGGCCTGCACGGTCTTGAACTCCTCGTCCGGGCCCACGATCAGCGTCTTCTTCGCCTTGATCTTGTCGGTGAGGAGGGGCCCGTTGACGATGTCATCGCTCTTCTTGGCGAGCTTCGACTTGGCGAGCGAGCCGATGGGCGCCGACGTCAGGAGCACCGCCGCGGCGGCGAGCAGCAAGGGGAGGAGGCGGCACGGGCGGCGGCGAGCCATCGTCGGGTGGTTCGATCTCGCGCGTGCGACTCTGCAAGAGGAGCTTAGCTTGTTTCTAAGAGGCAATGCAGCGGAAGGGCCGGGGCTCGATCTTAACGCGGCGCTACGTTTGTGGCCGCTCGCTGCTTGGGGTGCAGGGGAAGGCTGCGAGGGAAAAGCGGGCCGGAGGCTACCTTGCTGTTTCTTCAACCCGGCCTGGTTAAAAGGGGAAGCCAGTTGTCATTCAGGAGTGTTGTCACTGCGGGGTCTGCATTGCCATTCCCTAGCTAGTCCCTCCATGCAGAAATATTGATGAGCACCTAACAAAAATAAAAAACATGAATTGATCCGTGCCTAAAAGCTACTATTTGGTTCTGCATGGCAATTCAACGCGCCAGGACACTTTGTCTGCATGCATGCACCTCTCTCTACCACGCTCACCAATGAAAGG
Source organism: Echinochloa phyllopogon (assembly GCA_033239725.1). Taxonomy (NCBI): domain Eukaryota; kingdom Viridiplantae; phylum Streptophyta; class Magnoliopsida; order Poales; family Poaceae; genus Echinochloa; species Echinochloa phyllopogon. The sequence goes on along the minus strand of BTCW01000014.1, from coordinate 27,272,272 downwards.
AGAGACCCCAACTTTGTATGCTTAATTTAAGGTTCTTTGCAAATTGATTTGCGTTCTTCCTTGCTTTTGCTTGTGTTTCTTGATTCAGTTGTAGAAGATAGCCTTTGTGGTGAGGTCAATCGATTGTGCACGGTTCATAACCAGAGAAGAAGTGGTCCTACAATTGCAGGGTTTGGTTTTTACTGAATGGTAGCTGAATTGTTTATGTCTCATCTTCACCGAATTGAGAATTATTCTTACCTAACAGGAGATCGGGCACACCTAGCGCCATGAAAAAACAAAGAATCTCCTCCTATCATTGGATCATCAAGGTTTTGACTTCTCTTGTTGGCTTGGATTGCATTGGTAACATTGTATAGTGAGAGAGGAACCATCCTAACATGTAACGACCAAATTTTCAGATCTACAAATGTAATGATAAGCTCTTTGTACTCAAAACATATTTACTGAAATCAGCATAAATTGAAACATATGATTAAGGCTAATTAAACCATCACTAAGAAATATATAAAATTGGATTGTCTTTGCAAAATAGGCTATCATAGCCAACAAAACAACCCTCAGAAATAACTGTGATGATCCTATTCTTATAATGGAAAACAGAAACAAACATTATTAAGCTAAACATGTAAGGATATAATGGTGAGAACCCTAAATTTTGGAGACAAGTTAAATAATCAACAACAACTTCTGCATATATAAATCAAAGCAAAACAAAATGGGATCACATAAAAACATGCAAGCTACCGTCATTGGTAAATGTGGTTCTCTCTTATCTTGAATGTTAGCAAGGCCAGCTATCATTCAACTTTCGTACTCTGCTTGAGAAGGATGATTACCACCTATGCTTCCCATGTCCAACAATAGCACAATATCAATCAACCTACACTGAACTTAAGCATTTGTCACCATTCAAAAATAAAATCTAAAAGCCAATTAACCTCAATACAAAAGTTGTTGAGCCTTCAGACAAAATTTGTTATAGTTAAGCCAAAACTTTATAGCCAAGCCTCACATAAAACCAAGCTGCCACCGGTATATTGCCAGCAAGAAAGCTTTACTTTCTCTCAAGGTATATATTGTTTGGCCAGTGGTCACTAATAGAATACCTTGCAAGTCGTCCATCATCTAGACATATGAGTAACATTATCTACTCAACAACAATTACTTTTTAGCACATAAGAGATAACCAAAACACATTTAACACCTACATACAAAATCTCCATAGGCCTCAAGATTAAGTATTTTGGTTGAGCCAAGCTTTCACGTAAAAGAAAAACACCATTGCCGAGGTTACATCCTATCAAAAATGTTAGCAAGTATACTAACCTTTACCTTTCTTGCTGTCAAAGACAATATACCTACCAGTGTGTTTGAGACTGATGACTACATTGCAGTTCACCTACATTTCACATGTCCTAAAGAACAGCACAATTTTACACTCAACTTAAAAGCATCTCCATTCAAAAATAAAGGCTAAAGGACATTTAGCCTCGATACAAAATACACTAGGAATGAAGACAAAGTCTGTTAGGGTTGAGCCAAAACTTTACAGCCAAGCTCTCATGTAAACCAAAGCTGCCACCAACAGACTAGGTCATCTCCTATGTTTGGCCGGTTGTCTAAAAGATAACTTTGTAACTTGCACGCCCTTTACACGTCCGAGCTAACACGATATGGTCTGTTATGAGTCTCACATGAGATGAGCAGGCCTCAGATCATGTTCTCAGATCAAAGGCAGTTGCGCCGCTGTGAACGCCAAAATAAAGCAGGCGAAGGTGTGCACGTCACAACAAGATTTTTCTTGGCTAGATGCATGACTTGTCCAGATTTGTGTGCACATAAGCTATTGCGTAAAGCAGCTAGCACTGACACGATTGTGAGTGTCACACCAAAGCATTTTTGTTGGCCACGCAGTCAGTGACTCAGCAACCTTAGCATTAGGTACACATCACATTACACTTTTCCTACTTCTTAGTTTGGATATTTGGTAAGTGTACACTACTTAACCTACATATATTAAAAAATAGGCCCTCACGTGCTACGATACCACGCTAGTATTTTACGTGTTGTAAATGCCGATAAGTTTAGGGACCTAGATTAATATAAGAAAAGTGTAAGATATAAGGATGAAATGATGTTCCCATGCGCGTCTATAAAAGCTAAGGATTCGGTTCCTCGACCCCCCTAGAATGTGCGTAGCGGGTTAGTCTAGCTATGGGTAGCGCTGCAACTCGATAGTTTGTTTCATGAGCAAAATTGATGTAACACTTCTATTGTGGCAACTCAAGTGCTGATGAAATGATTGAATGCATGGCATAAAGACTAGAGCTCCATAAGCAGAAAATTATTTCAATGTCCATTTTCATTTCGTCGAGAGGATTTGCAGATCCAGAAGCCTCAACAAGGTTGATGGGAAAAGTCATAGTAAGATACATGATCTTACCATAATTTTTATGTTTGTTTCAGTTTTGTTGTGTAGGTGTTGGGTCAAATGTGTCAATAAGGGCTTTGTAGATCCAGAGCACAATAACAATGGCTAGCAATGGCAGAAATTAGATATTTGGTGTCCTAATAAATTGATATAGAAATAGAAGGACCAATATGAATTCATCTCAATTCCAACAATAATTATGTAAACTTCTGATCATTGCATCATTGGTGGCAACACAAGAGTTTGTGAATGAAATGTAGTTTTCAGAATTAGTGGCAATACGAGGAACTTAGGTGTGAATATAGAGCACATTATTTTAAATCCAACTCTAGAGATATATCTATATATTGAGTGTAGGCATACCATGATATTGCCATATTAATTATGTATATTAGAGCATCCATATGGAAATCCTTCTTCTCAACTATAAATGGGAAAAATCCCACATCCGTGTGCAACCTCTAAAACCGTTTCGCTTTAATGATGCACATTTTATAAAAACCGGAGATAAGGACCAGGAGATATGCTATTGCCCGAGCATTAATAACATAAGTTGTTTGTAAATATAAAATATATCTCCGCCCATTGTCTAGATATATACAATTCGATTTTGAAAGTATTAAATGCTTTGTCAAGATTTTGTGTTGTGTAGAACCCAGAAACCCGGTATCATCATGATGTTGGTCTAGCCAGCTACACCAGGGTGCCAACAAAACAGATTCCTCTAGAGAAAGATAAATCTCGAAAGAGATAGAGATTCAGAGCAAGTGATCCCCTTTTCCCGCAGTCCCTCAATCCCCTATAAAATCCCCTCCCATCACTCTCCCATCTACACATCACTCCATCACTTCACTTCTCCCTCTGGAGCACATAGTGCAGAAGCACAAGCCCTAGCACCCAAACCATGCCGATTCAGGGAACCAAGTCATCCCACTGCCTTCACACCCCTGCTGCGGCTGTAGACAGTGTTCTCACCACCCCCTCCGAGAAACCTTGGCAATCCCTGCCATGGCCCGCACCCACGGAGAAGAAGCGCTTTGTGGGGCCTATCACAACGACCGGGATCCCCTGCATCCTGGAGACCTGCGTCGGCCTCCTGGCTGCCCTGGGAGACCCTCCCTCGTCGTTCCTCCGTGTTGCCAACAAGCAGCCTGTTCGCACCAGCGCCAGAGACATCACGCTGGCGTTGTGCGCCAAGCTATGCTGCATCACCCGCGGCCAGCTCCATGTCGACAGGTCCCTCCTGGCCTGCAACCGCTGCCGCCGCAGCATCAGTGGTCATACCATTTATATGTACTCGTACGTAAGCCTTGACGACTGAGCTATATATGAATGACATCACCACACACACACACACGGCTACACCCCTGGCTAGCGCCCAATAAACATATTAAGTAAGCTGATAAGGATGCATGATGACATGGTGGCTGGTTTCCATTTTTTTTTTTGTGTGTGTGCAGGGACTTGGGGTTCTGCTCGAACGACTGCAGGTGTGACTACGCTGATGAAGTGGAGGAGTGTAAGAAGAGGCTCGCCATGGCGTTGATGGAACAGATCAGCAAGATGCCCAGAGTTGTCACTAGGATGGCCGCTGTCAGGGCGAATAGGCAACTGGCGGAGGGGAGCCACAGGCCCACCTTCTTCACTTGTGCCAAAGCGGAGTGATTAATTCACCTAAACTTGTTTTGTCGTCATCGCAAGATAATAAATAAAGCAGCAACCTCATCATGTTGTATCTGCAACAATAATATGCGTGGACGCGCGGACCGTTGCAGGCGTCCAAATTCACCGGATCAAACATATTGGAAATAATATATATATTTAGTGTACATGCATATGTTTGCTTCTTGTCGAAGTGTTTAGTGTGATGTCCCTCAGAAAATTTCAATGGTTCTTGTTTCTTCACCGGCAAAATTTTCCTTGACGATCTCGAGGCCTTGTTGGCCATGAAATCCTCGTTTGTATCTTTGGTTCATGATGAAGCGCGTGCACATTTTCTAGAAAAGAACAAAGTCCAACTCTAACAAGAGTTCATGTCGGCTGAAACTAGCTTTATCGCTTTCCCGAACGATTTTATTATTTGTCTTTTGTCCGAGTGAGATTCACATATACACTGAGCATATACGGTCGGCAACGTTTCGAGTCCGGGCGTCTTAGAACTAGGAGAACACTACTAGCCCGAAACAAGTACTACAGCAGGCAGATACACGCACGCCCAACTCATAACCACATCACAGCCCTCGCTTTACCGCCCGATCAGGGAAACGCATGGCTCAGATCATTCACCCCACGCGTCCTCCAGCCATTGGACGCCACACGTCGATCCGTGTCACACACGACCTCCGTGTCCGACTCCCCCCTTAGCTTCACCTCGACACGCCCTGCAGCAGGCGCGCTGCTTTATATACCGGCCGGCGTCCCTCGGCCCTGCCTACCTCCTCGTCTCTTACCAACAACAGCTACCTGCAGCTAGCAACAGAATCGACGCGATGGCACTGCCTCGCGTGGGGGTGCTTGTGCTCGCGCTGCTGGCGGCGGATCTCATATCTCTGATTTACGCAGCGCTGACTCATGGAGGCGCCGCCGACAAGGAGAACACCGGCACCGTCATCGGCATCGACCTGGGCACCACCTACTCGTGCATGGGCATCTACCGGAACGGCCATGTCAAGATCATAGCCAACGACCAGGGCAACCGGATCACGCCCTCCTGGGTCACCTTCACCGACACCGGCGAGTGGCTCATCGGCGAGGCCGCCAAGAACCAGGCGGCGGCCAACCCGGCGCGCACCATCTACGACGCCAAGCGGCTCATGGGGCGCCAGTTCAACGACGCCATGGTGCAGCGCGACATGAAGCTGCTGCCGTACGCCGTCGTCGACCGGAACGGCAAGCCGCACGTCCGCGTCCAGGTCAGGGACGGCGACGTGCGTGAGTTCAGTCCCGAGGAGGTGAGCGCCATGGTGCTCGCCAAGATGAAGGAGACCTCCGAGGCCTACCTCGGCGAGAAGGTCACGCACGCCGTGGTCACCGTCCCGGCCTACTTCAACGACGCGAGCGCCAGGCCACCAAGGACGCCGGCGTCATCACCGGGCTCAAGGTGCTCCGCATCGTTAACGAGCCCACCGTGGCCACCATCGCCTACGGCATCGACAAGAAGCAGGGCGCCGAGAAGAACGTCCTCGTCTTCGACCTCGGCGGCGGCACCTTCGACGTCAGCGTACTGGCTATCGACAACGGCGTCTTCGAGGTGCTCGCCACCAATGGCGACACCCACCTTGACGGCGAGGACTTCGACCACCGTGTCATGGACTACTTCATCAAGCTCATCAGGTGCAGGCATGGCCGCGACATCGCCGGCGACGCCCGCGTGCTGGGGAAGCTGCGCCGCAAGTGCGAGCGCGCCAAGCGCGCGCTAAGCAACCAGCACCAGGTGCGCGTGGAGATCGAGGCGCTGTTCGACGGCGTCGACTTCTCGGAGCAGCTCACCAGGGCGAGGTTCGAGGAGCTCAACAATGACCTGTTCCGGAAGACGATGGTGCTCGCGAAGAAGGCCATGGTGGACGCCGGCCTCAACAAGGACGATCGTGCTCGTCGGCGGCGGCACCAGGATCCCCAAGGTGCAGCAGCTGCTCAAGGACTACTTCAATAGCAAGGAGCCCAACAAGGGGGTCAACCCCGACGAGGCCATCACGTACGGCGCCGTAGTCTAGGTGAGCATCCTCAGCGGGCACGTCGACGACAACACCCGAGACGTGATCCTCCTCGACATCGCGCCGCTGACGCTGGGCATGGAGACGGTCGGCGGGGTGATGACGAAGCTGATCGCGAGGAACACGGTGGTGCCAACCAAGAAGACGCGGGTGTTCACCACGTACCAGGACAGGCAGACCACGGTGAGCATCAAGGTGTTCGAGGGCGAGAGGAGCATGACCAAGGACAACAGGCTGCTCGGCAAGTTCGACCTCTCCGGGATCCCGCCGGCGCCCAGGGGCATGCCGTAGATCGAGGTCACCTTCGAGGTGGACGCCAACGGCATCCTCCACGTGAAGGCGGTGGACAAGGGCACCGGCAAGTCAGAGAAGATCACCATCGCGAGCGACGACCGCCGGCTGAGCCAGGAGGAGATCGATCGGATGGTGCGCGAGGCCGAGGAGTTCGCGGAGGAGGATCAGAGGGTGAGAGAGCGGGTCGATGCGCGCAACAAGCTCAAGACGTACGTCTACCAGGTGAAGAGCACTGTGGACGACGGCAAGATGGCTGACAAGATGGATGCCGAGGAGAAGGAGAAGGTGGAGGAGGCAGTCAGCGAAGCCAACGAATGGCTCGACGCCAACTCGGAGGCTGCAAAGGAGGACTACGACGAGAAGCTCAAGGAGCTAGAGGACGTGTGCAACCCTGTCATCTCGGCGGTCTACCAGAGGTCCGGCGGCGGTGCACCGGAAGACAGTAGCAATGACGATGATCATGATGAACTTTAAGCAGTTTTTAATTTATTGTCAAATAGCAGCTTTTTATAGAGTTTTATAGTCTACTGGGTTTTTATTTGTAACCTGAGATTCAGTATGATTCTGTTTTTATTATTGTTAATTTCGCCTATTGGTATCAGGACAAAAATATATGATCAGCTTTTTTATATGTATTCCACTAGCATTAATTCTAACAAACATTAAATATTATTTTCTAAACTGGATGCCTCTGTGTAGATTAAGCCCGTGTTGTTGGCAAAATCTATTTCACTGTTCCATATACATAGGCCAACCAAACAAACATAGGGCAACCAAATAATGAACTGAAAACGTGGTTGACAGAACTAAATGAAAGTAACGCTACCAAGCAATAATTGTCTAATGTGCATATTTTCAGAAACTCGAAATCATCATGTATAGTATTTTAATTAAAGCACTCAACTTAATGAGAGAAAACTACCAGTTCATTCAGTATAGAGAAATGAAAATTTGGCAAAATAGGTCATAGTGAAATCCTTTTGCATTAGATAATTTGTACCAGAAGGATATCCCAACTAGTTCTGAGAAAACAAACTGGAAAAACCTAAACACAAACTAGTACAATGCTGCTCAGAGTACATGAAAATACAGCAACGATACCACTGCCTTTTATATTATAATACTTTTACTTTTACACTTACTGCAACTAATTCTTGGTGGACTTTGAGTAGTTTCTAGTCGAATATATTTAATTTTCAGGCATCACTGCCGGTCCCAGTTCTGCATTGTTATTGGTTTTAGAACTGGTATATACAGTGTCAAAGGACTGATACACCCAGTATATATCACTACCTGTTCGTGGCATACCCCGGTAGCGACATGCACATATTTAACTATTGCAACTGCAAAAATGCCTCCAGCGTCATGCCAGAGACCTGCGAAGTGCAAACCTATGGACACAGAGTAAAGTAGTAGAAAAACATTATGTGATCTCAGTCAGAAGGATTTGTTTCTGTAAGTAACTGCTATTGATCGCCAACCGATTAGAGGGGCCTGATTTCAATTGTGTGGTGGTGCAGATCATACACTGAGGGAGAGAGGCCAATTGTAATTGAGAACAGTCTTTAAAAATATTACTACCCTGTAACTGAGAACAGTCTTTGAAAAGATTACTACCCTGTAACTGAGAACAGTCAATGAGCAAGGTGAGTGATAGAAATAAATGGCGTCCCTGTGACAACTAATTCCTGATATGGTGGAATTCAGCTGTCCAACAGTGTTCAAGCAAATGTTATTTTCAGTAGTGCTCAACTAGCATGAAGTTGTAGTTAGTAGTATATCATTGCAATGGCCAGGACTGATCAGTGTCTAATGATAAAACCATATTTCTATATTTTGGAAAATAGCACTCTGATCTCAACAGCTGCAGAATATATCAGGATTGCCCAGAGAGCTGATTTTTTTTCTAAAAATGTTTCATCTTGAAGTCATTTTCTCATCATATAATTCATACATTGAGATCTAAACTAGAGATTTCTGCCAACAAAATGGAAGGGCATTGTGAATGCTACTTACTAGTAACGGTATTCGAATTCAAAAAAAGTGAGCTATACTAAGCAATACAAGAGAATAATAACCTTCCATGTCATGTTCCTGTCAAAAAATGTTTCATTTTATTGATATTTCATACATCCGAACACACCTAACGGCGAAACACAGTGACCATGTCCGGGCTCCTCCGTCGTGACAGATCATGCCTAGTTAAATAGTTAAAGTATGCTAAAGAAGGTTAAAAACAATGGTAAACCTTTTTGCAACCTGAAAATATATACAGCAATCTGGTGCTTTGTCTGCCTCTGCCAACAGATATTGCCCATACAGCAATTCACAAGAAATAAAATTATAATCAGATGCAGAAAACAAATGTTCTCTCAAGTTCCCTCTCTTTTTTACCCATATTGCCGACTTCAACATGTTCCTGATTGTGAATAATGTTGGTCAATAAGGACTAGGGAACTTAAGAATTAGACCTACGAAATTCATTTCTGTCTTTCAAGGAAAACTGGAGAAATTGCCTAAAAAGGGAAAACAGTGTCGCCTTGGAAATTGCGTGCAGGGCATCCATGAGGCCCCGACTATAGATTTGCATCGGGCAGTGCTTTCCTAAGCTGATGAAACCAGCTACACATGCCGTTCAATTTCTGCAAAGAAAAGCAAAAGTAAAAATTGGAAACAGAAAAACTCTGTCCAGTATCAGGAAACAGACAAAATTATAATAGGCTACATTGTATTGGAGCTTTTAGCTGAATTTTATAATCACAATGTAAGGCTACATCAAACTACCATTCTGCAGTCAGTATCTGAAACACAAGCAACTGAACTTTAGGAACCGAATATTGACATCGATTGAATGAAAGTGGGGAAACTGAACAGTGTGGAATTAACCCTCTAAATATGCAGAATAAGCCAGACAGCATATACATGGCCCTTGGTTAGCATGAGTCTATCACAAACAGGCATATTTGATAAAAACTGTATCTTCCTGTAGTACATTGTGTGAGTATGCACTATTAAGAACTACCAAACGACCATGGAAAACTGACAAACAATGTGGGAAACAAGTACAGAAAGACAAGCAATTAAGGTGGTTCAGTCAATGTAGCATCAAGGGTGAATCAAGTGAAGTGGATTTCAGATAGCAATTCTACTCGAAATTTTCAATTATGGCTATATGCCAACCACTAGTGAGTAGTGACAAGTAACTGGCTTTCTTGAATGCAAAGCCGCAGATGCTGCTAAAAGAGGCATATGAAAATGATGTTGTTCAGCTAACAATCTAGCTACAGCCTGCCACATGGGATATGAAGCACAATCGACGCATTGCACGCACTGCTTGCTCACTTTTGCCGATCATCAAGCATCTTTCTGCTTCAGTTTGTGGTGCAGCCCTTAGTAGCCAATGTTCCCGTTCCCGTCACCGGAATGGAACGTTCCCGGAACGAGGAATGACGCTTATACAAGATTTTTACACTAAATTGTTCCCGGAACGTTCCTGTTACCGCTTTGGAACGAGGAACATGGAACGAGGAACGTGGCCACGGTCCCGGCTTCTAAGGTGCAGCCGTTGCCACCATCGTTGCTCTTCAACTTCTTCAGCAGCGACCACACCCCGGCGTGCAACAAGGCACGGACAGCCCTCATCTCAATCCCCTCCACCATGGACATCTTCTTCTTCTTGTCCCGCAAAGCACACGCCAATGCCGCGTCCACCCTGCTTGCAGCGGCGCCCACGACCTTGCTCACCTGGACAGGGTAATTCTCTGTGTCGAAGGCAACAAGCGAGCCACCAAGCGCGAGCGCTACCACCAGCTCATCAGTGAGGGTGATCAGCGCGGCCTGGTCGTCCACTGACGATCCAGTGGCGAGGCGGTTGTAGGTGGCGAGCCACTTGCCGGACCTGAGACGCCTTGAGGAGGTTGAGGACTTGAGGTGGTGGTCTTCGTGTCGGGGACGCTGACGCCGGTGAGGACCTTGACGAGCGCGCGGAAGATTCCAGCTCCGTCGTCGCGAATCGCGATTGTAGGCCCTTGCACGCCCTTCAGCATCCCAGCGACGATGATCTGGAACGCTGACTGTTGCCGCTCGCGACATTCTCGTTGGTGATGTAGATGGCAGCAGAGGTCGCCAGCCCCTCGGCCTTCCCGACGGCGACGATCCACCGGTCGCACTCGTCCCTGCCGTCCGACGTCCGAGCATGTCGCAGACCGCGGGAGCATTGGCGCAGACGCTCAAGGTGGGGCAATTGGCGGCACGGCACGCGAGGGCGTTGAGCGCGTCGGGGAAGCAGCCATCCTCGACGTCGAGGAGGGCAATGAGGATGCGCTGGCACTCCGGGGCCCTGGCGTTCCCCGCTGCCTCCGCCCTCGCGAGGTCCATCGGGGGGCGACGAGGTCGTGGAACAGGCGGTTCGCCCCGCCGGAGTGGGGCTGGTTGCGGAGCACGGCGTCCCCGAGCGCGTGCGTGGGCGCGTGGCGTCGAGGAGGGCCTCTAGCGTGAGCAGGTGGTCGAGGTCGCTGAGGCCCGGGCGTGCGCGGGCGAGGCCGAGGTGGCCAGCGGCGGCGCAGGAGTGGTCGGCGAACGGGTGCGGGTCGGAGGAGCGGCCTAGCGTGGCGGAGAAAGCGCCCATAGCGGAGCGGCGGCGACTGTAAACCGGAGTGCGACAGCGAGCCTGTCCGGCGTATTGACGAATCAGTTTTGCTTTATTGGCTTCTTGTGCAGACGAGTACGGCAGGCAGTAGGTTGGCGACGCAGGAGGCATGCTGGCAGCAGGCTGCGTGTTGCGAGCCGTGTGAATGTGTGATGGGGAATGGATGGCGTCTTTGTTGCCTGTTTTGTGTTTTCCCTTTCTTTTCTGCGTGACCAGCGGGGCAATGCGCATCTAGATATTGCGGGCGGGCCACGTCCACTGTGTCATTGGGATATGGCAGTCATTGTGTGCGTTTGTGAATTTCTTCTGTTGACATGGCCGTCATTATGGGACTTTACGTTTGTCAATTTCTTCTGTTTCATATATATTACGCCATGTATATTTGAGGAGTATATAGATAAAACCGTGATAATGTTCAAGTAATCAAACATACTTTGTTTATTCTCTTTGCTGAGAATGTAGTTGGCGTGGCATACATAATGGGGAAAATATCCGGGGCAAACCCAACCTCCAGTGCAATCCTGGAAACCCAAATATGCACCGACGATTGAAGATGTTTGCTCCAGATTAGACATTCAAACCAGCAACAAGCTTCGCGATTAGGCTGACCGCAGTGGTGTACTCGGAGGCGAACGGGAGTACGCATTTTGCGTTTTTGCTGCTGCAGCGGTAAACTGTAAGACGTGCGGCACGCGGAGCGAGGCAAGCGCGTACGCCAGATTTGAGGCAGTTCCCACCAATTCATCGAACTTCCTAAAATTTTCTTTTCAAACATTATTTTTCACCTATCACATCAAATCTCTCTCCTCCTACGTGAAACACTAAATGTGGGTAAATAAAAAAACTAATTACATTGTTTTAATGTACACGATGAGACGAATTTTTTGAGCCTACTTAGGTCATGATATGACAATGTTTACCCCAAACAAACGAAAAGTGCTACAGTGTGTAACGGTGTCCGATGTGACATTTTCTCCCTCTTCTCCCAACGCATTTTGGAACTAAACACAGTGGTGCGGCCCGCGCGCCCAACCACTCCCCGCGCGCCGGAGAAGAGGGAGAGGGATGGTCGCCGGAGCAGAGGAAGGAGAGGGATGGCCCGCAGCCACGCGCTCGCCGCCCGGGGCTTGCCGCCCGGCCTCACGCTCCGCCGCCGCGCGCTCGCCGCTGCGCAAGCCCCGCCGAGATCTGGCCCGCCGGCCAGCCGCCGCCGCGCCGGGCGCGCATATCCGCCGAGCTCATCTCCAACGCCCGCGCGCTGCCCGGGGCTTGCCGCCGTCGCGCCGCTTCTTCGGCCTCCCCGCTCGCGTCGGCGCTGACGATGAGCTCCGCCATCGCCGTTCCTGAAGCACGCGTACGCCGTTCACTCGCTCGCTCCACCACTGCCGCACCACCGCGCCATGGCCTCCACCCGCACCACCCGCCGCACCATGACCTCCATCACGGCCGCACCGCCGCGCCATGGGCTTCCCTCGCGGGTCCCCGCCCACCCGAATCGAGCTCCCCATCCGCGTCGGCGTCACGGCGCACGCGGCGAAGCAGAGCTCCATGGGCAGGGCCGCCGCCGCCGGATCTTCGCCGAGGAAGCCGACGACTCCCACGCCTCCTCCACCCCCTCCGCACCGCCGCGCAGAGCCGCCCACCGCTGCCGCCATCGCTCGGCTCGAGGTGGTCCGCGCAGAGCCGCCCAACGCCGCTTCCATGACTCGGCTCGAGGTCCGCCGGCGCGAGGGCCAGGAGCTCCTTCTCCTACGCGTGCGGGACCTTCCTCGGCGCGCTGGGAGCCGCCGTCCTCGGACCCGGTGGCCGCTTCCGCCCGTGCGCCGCCCCGACCGCCTGCTGCCATGCCCGCCGGACACCGCCCCGGGCGCCCGCCTCGGACACCACCGCCGCCGTGGATAGGGCGACAGTGGGGGAGAGGAGGAGGAGGCGGCGGAGCTGCCGGCGGTGGGGGAGAGAAAAGGGCGCCGGCGGTGGGGGATTGGGAGGGGGCGCATAATGGAGAGAGGAGAAGTCGGAGGGAGGGAGAGGGAGGAGAGAGAGTAGAAAAATATATATATTATGTGGTAGTTGGTACGAAGTACGCGATATAATGTACGATGAGTGCGGAAAAAGTTGAAGCTGTACGAAGTTGAAGCTGTAGTCAATCTTGGAATGGTCAACAATCGCCAGCTTCTTTGCCTTTGTCTTCTTGACACGCTTTATGAACTCCTCATCATCCTCATCCTCTTTTCCAGCCCCCTCGTCATCAGCATCATCATAATCCGACTCTGAATCATCCCCTTGCATAATTCTCCCCATTGCTCTCCTTGGCCCTTTCTTATCCCCATTGCTAGCGACATCCTTTGTGCTCTTACCATTCTTGTCATCTGCACCAGCAGCAGGTGCAGATGACAAGAATGCGGGTACAGTTTACTTAATTTCTCTTTTTCTTTTATAAGTTAAAGGAGAGTACAGTGAATGCGGGTAGCCTTAACCCCCCGCCTCCCCTTGGTACATTTCGCACGAATAACCCTATATAAGAACATTTGCGCAACACTCTTTCCTCGTCTCCTCCATCGGTCAACCACCCCACCATGCCTGCTCGGCTGCACTGTCGCTCCTCCCGAAATTTCTACTCCTCCCCAAATTTCAAACTAACTCGAGCTTGGGTTTCCTCCCCACCAGCAGTTGCCATTGGGAGTAAAAACGGGATGAAAGTAGCCAGCAGTGATCCGTTTCTTCATGACTTTGTGGAGGCTGAACTGCTGAAGGGAGCTTCTAAACTTGACTTACAGATACTATAGGATAGTTGATCAATGAACTCCCCTCCACTCAACCTGCGATTAAACATGTTTATAAGAATAGAGAAGATGCCCTCTTCAAATCAGGATTCCAAACTGAAGTGGAAAAGATATCGAACAAATCAACATAGCTTACTAGGAAACAAACAAAGTTAGCAGGATACCTATTATTAGGAACCAAGTGAATTAGAGAATAGCACATTAGTGGATGCCAAATTACTTCTAATAGCTAGTTAGCTACGATTCGACTTGTTCGTGATCTGGCAAGTTGATAGCATTGCTGCTACCACTCAGAACCCATTTCCATTACTGAATTGAACATACATGAAAAACATTGCAAGTTGGCACACCATGCATTAAGGTATATAAAGAATTAATTTTCCTTTTAGTTTTCACATTAACATACATGACAAGAATTAATTGCAATTCTTATAGGTGTAATTTGAAGGAGAGTATTTTTGCTTTTGCAATTACTTGTCACTCTGCTTTAAAAAATAGAAGTCTTGCTTAAGTTTTGTTTTAATTCATTGGTTCATTGTGGTACAGTTCAGAAGAACCAATTCTGGTAGTCTGATAGCACATAATAGTTTTACTAGCACCACAATCCTTATACAGTTTACTTATTTAGAGGAGTGTTTGTATGAGAAGTTTTAGCCTGTACTACAAGCATTCAACTGGTTCGTAATGCTATGCAACCGGTCAAAATAAGGTTGGTTAGTTACTGTAATAATTTTAGCAAACAAAAAATGACTGAAAATTATAAAAGCATCAATGGCCTACAAGATCTAATATAATGTTCAGCCATGTGGATCTTCCATGTTGGAGCTCCACATGGAAGAAGCATATAGGCAAGTAAAAGGACATCAACATTGCCCTGTAGCAGAATCAGATCATTCCATTCAATACTTGGGGTATGTCTTCGTCGTAACAGGAACGCTACTAGGAAGCAAAATAAATGGACATCAACAGAGGGATAAGCATGCAACGTAATTCTACCCGCAAAAAAAAAGAAGCACGCAAAGTAATTCAGCATGTGAAAGAATAATTAATAGGATTAATTATTCCAACATGCCCCTGTGTTCGTAACACTGCTTGCAGGCAAGAAATTCAAAAATTAAAATGCTCTTGATATCAGCACTTTTAGTGCAGCTGCATGTAATTGACACAAGTTCTTGGTGCATGTAATGTGAGCGTGACACAATCGATCTACTCAATACTACTCTAAATTCTCACTGAAGTCATTGCAATATGAAATTGTAACTAAGAGACAGAAGAAAAATAGCTTCCAGAACTACAGGATTTGATGGCAACAATGTCATTGCAGATTCGTTGTAGAAGCACAAGGCAAAACTCTAAATCTTGAGTTTTGCAGGCCGCTGCTACTGTCTGGCATCGCTGCATCCACAAGACGTGTACTACTACCAGACATCAAACTGAACTAAAAAGTCAAGCCAGGAACTCCACTTTGGATGGATCCATGCCTGCCATGATATGTAGTAACAACAAAGCGAGCCAGGGACTCAGGGAGCAACACAGGGCTAGCCGGACAGAACATAGCAGCGACAAGAAATCGATCACAAGCTAGATGGGTAGCCGTTGAATTTTAGCCGATGCCGGCGGCACCGCCACCATCTAAGCTATCATACGCACACCGTGTGAGTGTGAGCTGCTCTGGAACTAGAACTTGGCCACAATCTACATTCTGGGATTCCTCCAGAGAGGGAAAGGGGATGGCTTGAGGGGGAACAGGTGGCTAGTGAGGAGCCCAGATCTCAACCCTAGCCCGAGGTGATTTGAGAATTGGGGGCAGTGCATTCGTATCGGAGTAGGAGCTCGACACATGGGTGGTGTCATGGAGGCCGGTGGCCCGGAGCCATGGATGGCTGCAGGCATTCTGAGCTCTGGAGAAATGTTCTATCGAACAGGTGTTACATGAAAAAAACATTCCATGTGGTGGCGGGGGGTTAGATGCAAATTTTCATGTGGATTTCAGGAGGCTCATCTGGACCGCATGTTTGGGAACTGACGGGTATATTTTGGGTTTGCAAGTTTGCACTGGACGGTGGGTTTGCACTGTATATGTTCCCTACATAGTGTTGTCCTTTGTGTCCGTTTTTGGGATGTAGATCTTTTTACTAAAAAAAAATTTAAGGTTAAGTCTTACTTCCATTGCATCTTTACGTATCCGATAAATACCCAGGAAGCTTAGCAGCTTAAAGATTCATCGATAGATCAATGACATTCTAAACCTCTTAAGAATTGCCAATAAGGTAGGTTCCAAAACATACTCTTCTTCCATACTGTGGTATGTCCTTGATCATCCTTGGGAACCTACCACATCCCTTTCCAAATACAACTTGCACTTTTTTATCATCGAGAACAGACGCTTTCCATTACAGAACAAAGGTCTAACACGAGTTTTAGGTTGACCTTTAAAATTTTGTCCTCTCTGTCTTAGGGGGTGACCGACGGATAGAAATCAATGATGACCCCATATCGATGCACTTCAGACAGTGTTTCAAAGGCAACGTATCAGGTGAAAACCAACCCTTCCGTGCAAACTTTGGAAACCACAATCTGTCTACATAATATTGATCTAATGAGCCTCCCATCTACCATGCATGTCCCCATGCATGTTGGTTTTGCCAATCCCCCCTCCCACCTTGCCTGTGATTTTGCAAATTTCCCCTCACACCTCCCGTGCATGTCTCCATGCACGTTGGTTTCCAAAGTTTGCACGAAGTCGACGAATTATGTCGAGCATGTCTGCCTGGGGGTACCCCAGAGAGTAGAATTGTGGGCCTCGCCTAGTTCTAAGAACGATGGTGTACGAAGGACACAAGGAATTAGACAGGTTCGGGCCGCAAATAGCGTAATACCCTACGTCCTGTATGGTTGATTGTATTCTCCGCACTGCTGTATCAAAATACAGGCTTAGTCTTTGATCTAGTCTATGAACTAGTCCTCGAACTAGTCCCTATACCAGACCTTATGTGCTATGTTGTAAGTTATGTTTTGGAGGGGTCCCTACCCCGCCTTATATAGTTCGGGGGGTAGAGTTACAAGTCGGTTGTATGATCCTAGTCGTATACAATCTGGAGTACTACAACAGAATAATCTTTGGGGAGTCTCCTACCCGTATACGACTAGTTCTATCTAGTCTTCTACGCCGTCTTGCACCGTAGCCGACTAGTTTTAGTAGTCGAGTAAACTTCCCATATCGGGTAGTTTAATCCCTTGCATGAGTGGTCCCGGGGATCCTGGTCCCACAAGCCCCCGAGCATCTTGCGCCTTTGCTCCAAGTCTTGAATCTGCTGCTGCATCCTCGAGTAGTTGTAGTAAAGCACAAGACGCTCAAACTTTCTCCAACGAGTAGTTTACATTGGAGTGCATCTATTGATGCACCCAATGGGTGTAGCCCCCGAGCCTCCGACTACTTCAAGAAAGTAGTCGAAGGATCAAAAGCAGTCTTCAATCTTCATCTCGAGTACCTCAAATGGTGTGCACCGACTAGGTGCACCCATTGGGTGTAGCCCCCGAGCTTCGACTAGTTTTAAGGAAACTAGTCGAAGGTCCAAAGATAAACTTTCCAAAAAATTAAAAAGCAAATCCCGGAATATCCGCTAGCAGCCCCCGAGCTTTGAATCAAAATATCTTTGATTTAAAGGTCAAGGATATCTCCAATAATGGAAAATAACTGATAGCCTCCGAAATCTCCGCGAAGATCTAAAATTCAGGAAAAATCCCGAAATCCTCGGCGGGAAAATGTAAAACGCCATCGCACTGTAGCGAACGGTGAAGACTTAACCAGCTGGTCTATAAAACCTAGGTCATTCGACCTCAATCGGTACCAAGCCATTACTCAAACCTCTTGCGCCCTCAAACACTCTGAGCTCAGCTCCCGAGCGTTGCAAGCGCTAAACCTTCATCCCCAGCGCCAGATCCCATCTCGTAGGGTACCAAGAGTAGCCCCCGAGCGCCTCCAAGCCCTAGATTCGCGAAAAAATCCAAGGCAAGAAGGGCAATGGGACCCAAGAGAGGCACCAAGAAGATCACGGCAACATCCGCGGCTGCTGGAGGTCGAAGGAGATCCATCGTGAGCTCCAGGGCAGATCCACCCCAGTTCGACCAACCACCATCGGCAGTCGTTGCCTGGAAGGAGTGCACTGCCACTGAAAGAGAGGTACAATCTCTAGTAGAGCAAGGTTTACTCTTAGATCGCACTACCCTTCAGTGGACATGTTGCCACAAGGAACTTTTTCCCACAGAAAATAACCAAGAAATTCCAATCTTCATATCTTTCTGTGAGCGCGGATTTGGGATGCCCATCTCCGACTTCTTTAAAAGCTTCCTTGATTTCTATAAATTGCAAGTGCACCACCTTAATCCCAATGGGATTCTATATCTTTCTGTCTTTGTCCACGCCTGCGAGGCGTTCCTAGGCATCAAGCCTAGTCTCGACTTGTTCCGCACTCTCTACCACATCAAACCACAGCCTACACACCAAAGGATAGAAGTAGTAGGCGGGGCTGGTATCCAGTTCCGCCAAAGCATGAAGGCCAGGTGGTTTGACATGCCAGTGCCGGACTCAAGTGGTAACTGGAAGAGCAAGTGGTTCGTCATCGGTAAGTAGTCTTCACTCTCAAGTAGTTAAGCTTCGACTTGTTTTACCGCTGATCTTGACTTGTATTTGTTCAATGTAGCAGGAAATCATGGATTAGGGTGTCCAGAGAGAGATCACTGGTTCCCTAGACCACAACCAAGCTGGAATGATCGCCCGACCGCAGATGAATCGCAGGACATACCCGCGCTGCTAGATCGGGTGCAAGACCTGAAAGACAAAGGTCTGACAGGCGTGGGGATCGCGTACAACTTCCTCAAGAGAAGGATCCTACCACTGCAACAACGCGAGCACCTCGGGTTCGACTATGGAGGTCCCACCGACTGCTCCCGCATCACGGCTGAGTTAATCTCAGACGAAACAATCTTGTATCGCCTGAGCAAGATGTTTACTGGTGTTGATGAGATACCAGTCGTGGTGGGGGAGTACTCGAAGGAGAACCCACCAGTAGATGTAAGTATCCACATCTTCTTGTCAATATGTATCTCTTGCGAAATAGATTCTGATAACTTAATCTGTGATGATTGCAGCTACCAATTGTTCCAGCAAGCCAACCACTCACCGATGAAGAGTGGAATGAACTTGAACGCGAAGATCCCGAAGCCACACCAAGTACCGAAGAGGCACGGGCAGCACGTAGGATGGTTCTGCTGGAAAAATCACCTTCAGATGAAGATGTGCAATCACCACCTCAACCAAGAGTTGCTGGTATGTACTCAATCTACCCTTTGCTCAGCATTGCTTTGTAATTTGCATGAATTTGACTTGAACTGCTATTGGTATTTTTGCAGTGCCAATTGTACCATCCGCAGCCAGGAAAAGACGATCAGGCATGGATGCTACAACCAGGACAGTGCCAAGCGGAGTGCCGGGCAAGCGCATCAAGCTAAGCTTGGACACCACTCATTACAGGCGACAAACATCTTCCACGAGTAGTTCGCTGATAAGCAGCGCTACTGGAAGCATGCCCAGTATGAAGCCTGTGAAGGTGCTGCCGAGGTTGAAATTCAAGCCTCAAGTTACTCCCGCTCCAGCACTGTAAGTAATCAATGCTTGTCTTGACACCTTAATCAATTGGTATGTGATATATGAACTTATTTTATAGGCCTGCACCAACAATAGCTGAAGAAGGCGCACAAGGCACAGAGGAAGTGGCTACGACACCACCAAATGTCCAAGAGCCAGTTGCAGAGGCGCCTGCTATTGAAGAGCCAATCTCATCTCCACCAAAGGTCCAAGAGACATCCACCGCTGCCCCCATAGCCGAGGAAAGCAGTGCCAACCCTGAAGGAGTTGTGCCAGAACAACCACTCGGCAGAAATCAGGCCGAAGCAGAACAAGGCGCGACGGTGGAGACAGAACAAGCCGTGGAGCCAGAAAACGCGTCCAAGACTACCCAAGTAGTCGAAAATCCGCCATCCCAGGTACTCAATCTGTCAATTATCTTGATAATTGATGTTTGTATGCATATAATGATTCTATAATATATAATCTGCATAACAGACACAAGAAACAGAAAGACCATCCTCTAGCAACAAAATTGCTAGGGTCAGCATTAGTATCAGGGATGAAGATACTAGTAAACAAACTGTAAGTAAAGAAAATTTACTTAAAATAACAGTATAGACAAAGTAGTTAAATAATACTCATCGTGTCTATGCAGGCGAATAGCGGAAACGCCGAAGAGAGCGACGGCGACAAGCTCCGCGACTTGTTGCAGCAAGCCTGGGTAAGCAAGAACAACCCAAAAACAAGTATATATTTGCATAGACATTACCGACTAATATAACCTTTGTGTAGGCAATGGTCGATCTAGTCGAGCGTCCTGGTGATGCCTCCCTTCGAGCTCGGATCTGCGAGCTAGATGCCGATTTCGCCGCCAAGTGCGAAGAACTCGAAAAGGTGAAGGCTGAAAGCACCAAAGATATCCAGGAACAAGCCAAAAAATATGAAGCCAACGAAGCTCGACTAAAAAGCTGAATTGCTGCCTTGGTCAAAGAAAACTCAGGTAAGCAATACTTCACTGGCCTGTAATACTGGATTCCATATTATTAATAAGATAATATATGAATATAATCTTCTGCAGAATTGAATAAAAGAACTCTAGCAGCAAAGAAAAAAGAAACTACATGGTATAATGCAGCTCAAAGCTATATGGAAGAAGTCGCCAATCTGAAGGACAGACTCGATGAAAAAGAAGAAGAGCGCAAGAAAGAAGCCCAAATCAGAAAGGATTGGGAATTGCAACTTGCACAAAGCTTAAAGGCTCTCCAAGACAAACAGTCCGAACTCAACGAGTTGCTAGCGGAAAAGCGCCAATTGGAAGAAGCCGTTGCGCCCATCATCGAGGTCCTGTATCCAGAAGAAGCGCCAAGCCAAGAGCTGTCGCTGCTAGATCGGTTGCGACAAGTGCCAGAGCAGATCACAGAATACTGCAAAACTACCCTCAAGGACTGCACCAACAGGTTGCTCGCACTGTTCAAGGCACACAACCCCGGCGCTCGACTAGAAGTCAAATACTTACCAGCCGGAGTCAGTAATGAGCAGTATGATGCACTTGTCACAGAAACCGAAAGTGCTGCAATAGACTTTATAGATTCATTAGAGGAGAAATAAGCCTCATGTAATAGGATAGTTGAAAAAAAAACTCTGAGTACTTGTATGCAATGCTTGTATTGAACTAGTCATGTGACATATGAATGCATTGCGACTTGTTATATGAACAAAATCAAGTACTTTTAAATAGTATTCTCATGCAAAGTACTCGCGCAAGGACCCAAAGGTCGAAATGCATTAGATAGAGCTCCTGTAGATGACAAAGAGATATCTAAGCAGGTCAAATAGACATAAATGTACTCGTAGCTGCATGAGAAAAGATAGCAATACCAATGTATGCTTAAATAGAGACATAAAAAGTCTATAAATAAGGATGCTGATGCAGTCGGCGCAAGACTCAGAGCAGACCAATCCTTGATCAAAAGAAACGAGATGGGTTATGAAACCAAAGTACTCTATCATGACTCAAGGGACAAAGCCACTCTAAAAGAGAGCAGTCATGACTTCTTTTGATATAGTTGATAAACAACTCCTCTTGAACTTGTGCTTTTAAAAGAAAAACAACAAGTTAAAGCAGAGGTCTTAAATCGAGAAAAAATATTATTAGGATTAAACAATCCTGGATCAAAAGAAACGAGAGGGGTTATAAAACCAAAGTACTCTATCATGACTCAAGGGACAAAGCCACTCTAAAAGAGAGCAGTCATGACTTCTTTTGATATAGTTGATAAACAACTCCTCTTGAACTTGTGCTTTTAAAAGAAAAGCAACAAGCTAAAGTAGAGGTAAAAAACAATGTGAGCATTTTATTCCATATAAGATGAAATAAGAGATAAAACTCAGCTGAGACCCATATCAGGGGTAAAATTTCCTCAGATGCTCAACATTCCATGCATTAGGCAGGCACTCGCCTTCTTGCATTTGCAGGCGATAGGTACCAGGCCCAACGACTTGTTTAACAATAAACGGCCCTTCCCAGCGAGACATGAGCTTATGCAAGCCATCCGTCTTCTGAAGGCGCCTTAGTACCAAGTCCCCTACGATAAAGGATCGAGACTGGACTGAACGCTGATGATAACGCCGCAATCCTTCAAGGTATCGGGTATTTTGAATGAGAGCCGCAACTCGAGCCTCTTCAATACCATCAACGTCTTGAAGTCTTTCTTGCTGAGCGACATGTTCATCATAATTTTCTAGTCGTGGGGACTTCCAAAGAAGATCAGCAGGTAAAACTGCTTCAGACCCATAGACCAGAAAATATGGAGATTGCCCAGTTGCTCGACTGGGTTGAGTACGCAGCCCCCAAAGGACTGCTGGTAGCTCCTGCACCCATTTACCGCCATATGTCTTGATGGGCTCGTACAATCTTGGCTTTAATCCCTGGAGTAACAAGCCATTAGCCTTCTCGACTTGTCCATTGGCACGAGGATGAGCGACCGAGGCATAATGTATCTCGATCGAGTAGTTATCACAATAGTCCTGGAATTGCTCGCTAGTGAAAACTGAGCCCAAGTCTGTGATAATCTCATGTGGTATGCCATACCTATGAACAATGCCATCGAAGAACTTGATGAGGTTCTCAGCTCGTGGATTGACTAATGGCTGAGCTTCAATCCACTTGGTGAATTTGTCAATGGCTACAACAAGCCACTGAAATCCACCAGGAGCTTTAGTGAGAGGTCCAACTAAATCAAGTCCCCAACAAGCGAACGGCCAGGATAATGGGATGGTTTGTAACACATGTGCAGGAATGTGAGCTTGGCGAGCAAAGAATTGACACCCTTGACAAGTCTTGACAATATCTTCAGCATCTTTCTTTGCAGAGGGCCAAAAGAAACCAGCCCTATACGCCTTCCCGACTAGTGTACGTGATGCGGCATGATTGCCACAGACACCACTATGAATCTCTTTAAGCAAAGCACGACCTTCCTCATTGGTGATGCACTTCATCAAGACGTTGACAGATGCCCCACGCCGATAAAGTACATTATTGACCACCACATAGTTCGCTGCGCGTCGCTTGATGCGGACTTGTTCTTCCTTGCTGTCTGGGAGTTTAAAATCACGCAAGTACTCAATGAACGGGGTCATCCAATTGGTTTCGATAACCATAACTTGGACATGTTGAGGAGGAAGCTCGATTTCCATAGGTGCCGACTCCTTAATGGATGGCTTGTGTAATTCATGGACAAAGATCTCTGATGGAACGTCAGCGCGCTTAGAACCAAGCTTTGATAACACATCCGCGGCAACATTGTGATCACGAACAACGTGATGAAATTCCAGGCCGTGAAAGTGATGCTCAAGCTTGCGCACCTCGCTGACATAGGCGTCCATCGTCTCTTTAGTAGCTGACCAATCCTTGTTGACTTGATTTATAGCCACTGCAGAATCCCCATACACGACTAGTCGCTTTATACCGAGAGATGCTGCCAGGCGTAGCCCGTGCAACATTGCTTCGTATTCAGCTGCGTTGTTGGTGACTAGAAACATGATCTGCAGGACATACTTGAGTTGATCGCCTTTAGGTGATATCAATAATACACCTGCTCCTCCGCCTTCCAGCTGTAATGAACCATCGAAGTACATGACCCAGTGCTCCGGGCGAGTAGTTGCCCTGGAGTATTGAGTCTCCATCCACTCGACAGTAAAATCAGCAAGAGCTTGAAATTTGATAGCTGTTTGCGGAGCGAATGTAATGTTGTGCTCACACATCTCGGCTCGCCATTTGCATATCCGTCCAGTAGCATCAGGGTTAAAAATGATCTCGCCCAGGGGAAATTTAGTAACCACAGTGATAGGAAAAGACTGAAAATAATGTCTCAGCTTTCCAGAAGTTATAAAAACTGCGTAGAGTAGTTTCTGGACTTGCGGATAACGAACCTTCGATGGTGAGAGGACTTCACTGATGTAATAAACCGGTCGTTGAACAGGAAATACATGGCCATCTTCCTTGCGCTCAACCACGATAACTGTACTGACCACATGAGTAGTAGCAGCAATGTATAAGAGTAGTTGATCACCTTTAACTGGAGCCACGAGAGTTGGCGGAGTAGTCAGGTAAATCTTGAGTTGTTCAAACGCATGGTTCGCCTCATCTGTCCAGATAAACTTGTCGTGCTGCTTGAGCAACTTGAAGAAAGGGAGACCCTTTTCACCAAGTCGAGATATGAATCTGTTCAATGCTGCAATACAGCCTGTAAGCTTCTGGACTTCCTTGATGTTGGCAGGCGCTTCCATGTTGAGAATAGCCATGATTTTCGCCGGATTTGCTTCAATGCCGCGGTGACTGACGATAAACCCGAGCAGTTTACCAGCAGGAACACCGAAAACGCATTTAGTTGGATTGAGTTTCCAACAAAATCTCCTGAGGTTGTTGAATGTCTCCTGAAGATCGTCAATGAGTGTCGCTGGGTCACGAGTCTTGACGACTACATCATCAACATATGCCTCTACATTAATGCCAATCTGTGAAGACAGGCAGGACTTTATGGCGCGTTGATATGTAGCTCCTGCATTCTTCAACCCAAAGGACATTGTGGTGTAACAAAATGCACCAAAAGGGGTAATAAACGATGTCTTGATCTGATCCTCTTTCTTCAATGCAATCTGATGATAGCCTGAATAGAAGTCGAGGAAAGAGAGTAGTGCGCAACCGGCCGTGGAGTCCATGACTTGATCAATGCGCGGTAGACCCATAGGATCTGGAGGGCAATGTTTGTTGAGGTCAGTGTAGTCAACACACATGCGCCACTCGTTGTTATTCTTCTTCCGGACCAAGACTGGGTTAGCCAACCACTCTGGATGAAAGACTTCTTTGATGAAGCCGGCCGCGAGTAGTTTGGCAAGCTCAGCCTTGATCGCAGTGCGTCGTTCTTGATCGAATCGTCGCAAGCGTTGCCTTTTGGGCTTCGCGTCAGCTTTAACATTGAGTTTGTGCTCGGCAAGCTCCCTAGGAACACCAGGCATATCGGATGGTTTCCATGCAAATATATCATTATTAGCACAAAGGAACTTGACGAGCGCGTCTTCCTATTTAGGATCCAAATCCGCTCCTATAAGAGCAGTTTTGGATGAGTCGCCCGTCGCAAGGTCTACAGTTTTAAGCTGTACATCTTGCGAGGGCTTAAAGCTAGTACTAGCAGGCTTCTTGCTGGGAATCTCCAGTTCTTCTTCCTTCGACTTCTTGGCGAGAGCGAGTACTTCAAGCATCTGAGTAGGGACTTGTGACGCAGCAGCAAACTCAACGGCTTCTATGTCACAGTCGTATGAGGTCTTCAGATCTCCCTTCAGAGAAAGAACTCCATGGGGAGCGGGCATCTTGAGAACGAGGTACACGTAATGCGGAATTGCCATGAACTTGGCGAGGGCTGGACGCCCGAGGATCGCATGGTACAAGGTCTCAAAGTCAGCCACTTCAAACTTGATGTACTCAGTCCTGTAATTCGCCGCTGTGCCAAAGGTAACTGGTAGAGTCACTTGCCCCAACGGAATAGCTGCCTGCCCAGGGACGATGCCATAGAACGGGGATTCCGTGGGCTTCAAGTACTTGGTGATGTCGAGTCCCATCTTCTTGAAGGTCTTCGCAAAGATGATGTTGAGGCCGCTGCCTCCATCAACGAGTACCTTGGTCAGTCTGGCCTGAGCCACGACTGGATCCAAAACCAGTGGATATCGCCCTGGGTTGGTGAAGTTGGTCCATTGATCAGCTCGCGAGAAGGTGATAGGCACCTCCGACCACTTGAGATATGTAGGCACCGCTGGTTCGATAGCCATGATCTCACGCAGTGCGAGCTTCTTGGATCGTTTGGACTGGTTCAAGGCTTCACCACTGAACAAGACTGCAACAACGTTCTCAACTTGTGGGAAGGCATCTTCACCACTGTTGTCTTCATCCTTGTCTTCTTTCTTGCCCGATGACTTGTCCTTGGTGGAGTTTTGCTTGTTGAAAACCCTCTTGATGTGGTGACATGCACCCAGTGTATGCTTAAGCCCTGGATGATAGGGGCAAGGCTGGTTCATGACCTCATCAAGGGACACTGAGTTGGTTTTCGAGTTCTTCTTCTGAGCTGGATGGCCAAGTGCCACGACAGTATTGTCTGGCTTGCGCTTTCTGTTGTTGCAATTAAAACCGCGTTTGCCGTTGTTGTTCCGTTGCTCAGAATTACTCTTGTTGGAGTTATTGCCTCCATTGGAATTATCATTGCGATTGTCGAAGCGTTCGCGTTCACGATCGTCCTGGTCTGCCCAATCAGCAGCCATGCACCTGAGCTCAGAGATAGACTCTGGGCGCCTCCGGCCAAACTCGCGGTGCAACTCGCGAGCCCAAAGGCCATCGTGAAAGCAGTCAATGATCTCTCGGTCCGATACATCCACGATCGTAGCTCTCTTTTCAAAGAACCGCTTGATGTACTTGCGCAAAGTTTCACCCTTCTCTTGCTTGCACGCCGCCAATTCAAACCGAGTTCCGGGCCTAGCCCAGGTTCCCTAGAAATTGGCGGTAAACTTGCGCGTAAGCTGATCCCAGGTGTCAATAGACCCGGCACGCAAGCCTTCAAGCCAGGTGAGTGGCGTTGTATCCATCATGATCGGGAAGTATCTGACTTTGACATCATTGTTGCTGCCAGCCATCGTGATTGTTGTCGAGTAGACGCGCAACCACTGTTCCGGGTCTTGTTTGCCCGTGAACTTCTCGATCCCAGTAGTCTTGAACTTGCTGGGTAGCTTGACCCTTCTGATGCGAGTAGAGAAAGCCGGAAAGCCATCATACGGGTCCAATTCAGAGGGTCGGCGTGGCCTGTGGCCTCCGTCCCGACTACCTCCGCCAGTACTGGAGCCTTGGCTCGGTGACTCGCTTGGGTCAGGGTGGTCGTGGCTGCTCCCGCGGCTATAGCCATGGTCGCGACCGCGTGGCGGGTGATCGCCGCCGTCTGAGTCGTCTCCGGATGGGTCGGGTGGGTTGTCATCATGTCGAGAAGGCTGGTCGCGACCGCGCCTTTGATCTCGATTGCCGCCCTGACCACCGTTTCCATCAGGAGCTTGGTCACCACCACCTCGTGCTCGGTTAATACCCGAGGCTTGGTTACCGATGTCTTGATCGAGCGGGCCATATTGGCGCTCGAATTCTTGTCGTCGTTGAATTTCTGCTGCAATTCGATTAGCTCGACTTGCTTCAATGCGCACACGCACATCCTGACTTGTGGCTATGATCCCCCGTGCATCGCCATCGACTCGACTTGGGTGCTATGAGGGAGTGGATCGTTGACTGGCCGCTGGTCTAGGAGCGCGTTGCTGGCTTGGTAGCGCGGGGCCACCAACATCCTTCTGGATAGTTTCAAGCGGAGATAGGACATGCCTTAACTGGGCATGATCAGGCTCTGTCTAATTCAACGTGTTGCGGACAAGTTCCGCAGCCGCTGTGATATTAGCTGGGGTAGTCGGAAGGACAGGTTGATCGCCGACCAACTGAAAAGCAGTCGTGAGATTCCGTGTGGCCGATTGCCGCACGGCTGCGGACAAGCGTCGCTCAGCCCGCTTGGCGTTCCTGGCCCGCCTCGATGTCCTCTGCTGGTCTGTCTCACCAGGGAGGGAGTTCTCTTCAGCAGAGATGTCCTGGAGAAGCTCTCGGTCATACTGGCCGCCTTGCCCTGCCGTACCAGCCATAAAGACTTGGCGGCAGGGATCGTCGCACTCCGGTAACATCAAGGTCATCCCACTGCCAGCTTGAAAGTAGTCGTCGTCACCACTAGATGATGAGGGCGTGATAGATGCGGTCTTGCCATCCTCTTGGAACGGCAACTCGGTGAGAACCACCGCTGTGAGCCTTGACTCGTCGTCCTCGGGTGGAAACTCAGGAATCAGGTCGGGCCAGTGAATAAAAAGTCCTCCTGGCGCTCTGGTGACCACCAGTCCCGAGGGTAGTCGAACGAGCGGCTCGTCCATGGTGAATTGAGCCTGAACAAAGGTGCTGCAGGTATTTTGAGCGCTTGTTGGGGAGTTGCCCGACGCAATCGAGTAGCGGTCGCTGTTGATGTCCTCTGATGGCTTCAGAGCCGGCTCAGAGTCCTTGCGACCAGTCTCGATCTTGTCAAGTGCTTCTGTCATCGCCCCCTCTTGCTTGGCAGCATCAGCGCGGTTATATACAGCGGCAACACTTCGAAGTCCGAACGGGAGTCGAGCTGAGGGGTAGTCCGATGGTGTAGCCGACTCGGAGTCCCCGACTCCTTCCATAACGGGAAGAGAGTTGTACCCAGACACGACTTGTCGAGTCCCGATCGGAGTCCGAATTGAAGTCGAAGTCGAACTCGAGTCGGCAGTTGATAATTCATCTGAAAGTGAGATCGAAATCGAATCCGAAACAGAAATTGAACTCATGGTTGAACCTGAGAATGATGTTGATGAAGAAGTCGCCGGGTAAGGGCCTGGTCGATCCGCCAAGAACGATTCGAAGCCACCTTCGCCATCGGAGAGAAAAGTCCATGCTCCGATGACGAAGGTCGCACCCTTCTCGACGGCTTGAGCTTTGAAAGTCGATCCCATCGCGCTTAGTTGTGAACTTGAGCGAGCGTGCGCCACGGTGGGCGCCAAGTGTCGACGAATTATGTCGAGCACGTCTGCCTGGGGGTACCCCAGAGAGTAGAATTGTGGGTCTCGCCTAGTTCTAAGAACGATGGTGTACGAAGGACACAAGGAATTAGACAGGTTCGGGCCGCAAATAGCGTAATACCCTACGTCCTGTATGGTTGATTGTATTCTCCGCACTGCTGTATCAAAATACAGGCTTAGTCTTTGATCTAGTCTATGAACTAGTCCTCGAACTACTCCCTATACCAGACCTTGTGTGCTATGTTGTAAGTTATGTTTTGGAGGGGTCCCTACCCCGCCTTATATAGTCCGGGGGGTAGAGTTACAAGTCGGTTGTATGATCCTAGTCGTATACAATCTGGAGTACTACAACAGAATAATCTTTGGGGAGTCTCCTACCAGTATACGACTAGTTCTATCTAGTCTTCTACGCCGTCTTGCACCATAGCCGACTAGTTTTAGTAGTCGAGTAAACTTCCCATATCGGGTAGTTTAATCCCTTGCATGAGTGGTCCCGGGGATCCTGGTCCCACATGGTTGGTTTCCACTATATATGTCCCCTTCAAATAAATGCTATTAGTTTCATTAAACAATGGGTGCAGGCCAAGAACCCCTTGTTTGACTGTTCCGACAGGTTACTAAGTGCAGGATAATCATTGATGGTTATGAAAAGAAAAACTTGGAGGTCGAAAGATTCCTGTTGTACTCATCCCACACACATACGACTTCTTTCCTTCCAGAGCAGTAATAGTTCATCAACCAAGGGTCTTAGGTACATGTCAATGTCAATACCAGATTCTTTTGGGCCTTAGATAAGCACTCGCATCATGATGAACTTCTGCTTCATGCACAGCAAAGGAGATGTCACACCCGGTTTTAGAAGACAAACCAGATGCACCCTGTATGTGTACCAGGATCAAGTCTCACACATACAGTATAACAGTAGTGAATAAAAGATGCAGTATCACGTAAAATAAACTATATAAATGACTTACAAGTCTATCAGAGTTACAGCGTATCTTGGAAACGAAGGCTCCAAACTTCACAGGCAGTCGACTGGGGGTTGCATATGCCTAGAACAGAGCACCATCTTCAAATAGCTTCATACAAGTTCTTCTTCTGACTGAGCAGCGGTTAGCAAGGATGAGTACACTTATGGTTGGTACTCAGCAAGGCCACAAGAAATAACCAGAGATCAATTTAATATTATGTTTAAGTATATTACTCATGTAAGTGTCCAGGCTGCTCTTGACCGTGAGCACGGCTGATATATCAGTTTTACACTCTGTAGAGGTTGTACACTTTCACCATAAGCCACGTAAAAGTTCAAAAGAACTTTAAACCCAACCATGCCAAGTGGCCAAACCTCTTAAATCACACTACCGAGGTGTGACCGCATAGGGACGCTACGAGGCCTTTACAAAGATTCCTTAGTAAATAGTAACCCGCTAAGGTTTCCAGTCCAAGCAAAGCATAACCCTCCCTAGTGAGGTCTGTCTCTTAGCTAAGCCCACAGCTCAAGAGGACCGGGCTATACCCCATCAAGGCCTCCCCCCATGCCCCTTTCGGGTAAGGTTACCATCCACTAAAGTCTCTAATTAATTAGCCAAGACCAGAGCCCATTAGTACTCATGGTTGTACTGTTTTCCTGGGTGGTTCTCCATGTTCCGATTAAAACATCTTGATATTGTAAATAAAGCATAGGTAGAAGGATGGTTAGGGACACTTGCCTTTCTCCAAAGTATAGCTGCTCAAAACATCTTCAAAAGTCTTCTTCATTTGAACAACGTTCCGTCTACTCGTAGCAATCTTCGAGCACAAGCATGCAAGCATAAAACTATACAAGCAAACAAACAAGTACAACTAAGAACAATACACCAATCAAAAGAAAAGCTTTAAAAGAGCGTACTAACGGATAGGGCTCGATGCTACGGTCACGAGAACTTAAGTACCACGAAGATTAGAGAGAAAAAGAAAGATACGAAGGTTCCAAGGCAGATCTTTAATTGGCACAAGGAATATCACACGTACAGAGGATTTATGAATACGAGAATCTCAAACAATAATATATTACTTTAATAATTTAATTTTATATTACAATACAATGACATAGTAACTCACACCATATCATTGAAGCAACATAAAGTTAAAAATTAAAATAATATTGATTTGCAGAGAAACCACAACATAAGAAAAGATCTATACTCAAACTTAGTGATATGGCTCAGAAAAGATAGACTAGCATCAGGATTGCAGAAAAGAGTGATGCGGACATTGGAACACTGACCGATGAATTTATAGGATATGATAGATATTGGAGACAGTTGATTGGCAAAACAGAATAGGGACTAAGTGAGAAACGTAGGATGCACTAGCAGGATTGGGTTTAGAGACATAGGAAATGCTGAGAACAGAACTACGATTGAAAACTTAGAACTAGCGGAAGACTTTAGATTATAAAAGGAAACACTATACGCTTAATAAATTTTAATTTGATAAAATCATATATAAGAGACCATTTCTTGGAAATTAATTTAATTATATTTAAATAGATAAAACCAAGAATATATTTTATTTATAACTATTTTTTTAGACATTATATAATTAGACACATAACTTTAGTAATAAAAACAGATGCGAACATCCAATTGATTAACTTTTATTAACCATATTGAACTATTCAATATTATTGATAAAACACATTTATGTTGCCATTCACACAAATTAATACTCATTTAAGAAAGCATTAAGTTTGACGCTAATCACCTTTTAGTTTGAAATCTAGTTTAATACTCATTAATCAATTTTACATAAGCTTATTAAAATCTGAAATGCAACTTAATCATATTTTATAGAGAAAACTTAATAGATAGATAATTAATAAGCAAAACGAGAACACTAGAACAAAGCCACATTAAAGGTTTATTAATCAAATTACTTGGAAGTGAAACTTCTAAGTTGGCTTTAATTAGAAACACTAGTTAATAACCATTTAAACCAAGTAGCAGTTATCTATGAAAACATATGAAATCTAAATATAACCTTAATCCAAATTGCATCAAAGTTAAACCTAGGTTTTCAATATTATAACTTGTTCAACTATCACTTTTAAAACTTATAAAATTAACCATATTAACATTAATAAGAAAACCAAAATATAATTCTTAATTGGCTTTTAATAAAAGAAACATGTTTATCTAATCAAATAACTTTATAGCTCTAGTTAAACTAGTCATATTGTCATTAAAACAGATTTGTGTTAACATTAATCAAGATTGATAATTATTTAAGAAAACTCAAAGTTTAACTCTAATTAGCTTTTAATTAGAGAACTAGTGGTCATAAACAACAATCAAGTTAACATAATTTTATGAAGAAACAAGATAGAGCCTAATTAAATTTTAGTTAGAAAAATTACAAAATAAATATTAATCATGTTAATATTATTTATGAAAATCGAGATATAACCTTAGTCAACTTTTAATTACAAAACACATGGAATAAATATTAATCAATTTAATATTTAACAAGAAAAACCGATGTCTCAAACTTAATTAGATTTTATTTAAGAAAGCACATGTAATTAGCCTTTAATCAAATTAATAATAAATAAATTTCAGAAATAAAGTATGGTGTAAATAATAGTGCTAACGCGTAGTTTAAGTTGATATGAAGCTAACACAATGAGAACGGATTAAAACGGAGTTAACACGTGAAAGATATGATTTTTCTAATGTTCAGGGACTTGCTGGCAAAGTTTTAAAAGTTCCAGGGGCTTAACTGCGAGAAACCAGGGACCTAAACATAATTTCTTATAAAAACACGAGGGCTTAAGGGTAAAAGACCAAAACAGGACCTCGGGCACAATTTTAGATCTTGCAGGGGCTAAAGTGAAAGAAACATGACCTAGATTGAAATACTTTTGAACTGAGATGGACTGCGGGTTAATTTCCAGAAACTTCAGGGGCTTCTTTGTAAAACAGCCACGCTGACCGGTACGCTCGAGTTTGACTCGGGATTAGATCGAATCTGGGCCGTTGAATTAAGATCGGATGGCGATGGAGACTCGGCCGCTCGGGTCGACGCCGGCGATGGCCGGAACGGCGGCGCTTCGCCGGAGTTTCATCGGAAAAACGCTACGGAGCTCGGATCATGACGGGAACCAGCTCTACAGGACCACTGGACCATGACGAGTTCACCTAGGGTGCTCTTGACGATAACCGAGCGACGGCGACGACGGCCGACGGCGGCGGCGCCATGCGCGGCGGCGAAGCTTCGGGCGGATGCAAAACCGGCGCTACGGTGCACGGTTTGCGACAAGATTAAGCGCTATAGCACCAGGAGGAGATGGGGAACTCAATGAGCTAGATCTCAGCGAGAGAAACACCATGACGACGACGGACTGCGACGGCGGCACCATGGGCGGCGATGGAGTTCTCGGGTGAAAACGAAACCGGCACTACGCACTTCAATTCGCTACAAGAACTACGCCAGCAGGATAAGGAGATGATGGCGGACTCACCAGGGGTGATCCCGATGAGGATTGGCCGGCGACAGCGTCGGACGACGACGAGCGGCGGCCGGCGGCACTGAAGATCGTCGGCGAGCTAAAATTAACGAGGTGCACGGCAAGAATCGAAACAAGAACTCGATGGAGAGCTTCGAGACGTCAAGACGAACCTCCAGGTGTGCTTCACGACGAAGGAGCGGCGGCGACGGCGTGAAACGGCGACGGCGGCTCGAGCTCGGTGGAAAAACGGCGGCGTGGGCGGCTCAAGATTGCAAAGCTTGGTCGATTTTTGATGGGAAGAGATCGCGGCAGTGCGCTCTTTAAGTAGACCGAGGACCGGGGCTCAGGAGGCGTACGGCGGCGGGAATCGACTCGGAGGCGGCGGCGGCGTCGGTCGGGACTCGGCCGGGGGTCCTGCTCGGACACGGGGAGAAGAAGCCCGGCCTGACAGGCGGGGTTCACTACTACATAGGCCGGAGGGAAAAGAGTCCGGACGGTCTAGGCGTCCGTGCCCGGTGTGAATGCGGCAGCGCGACGGACTTGACCGGAGGAGTCTGGCTCAGCGACGGCTGGGGAAGAAAAAGCTGACAGGTGGGGTCCACCTGTCGGCGAGCGCCAGAGAGAGAGAGAGGAGAAAAATATCGGGCCGTAGCTGGGCCGAAAGAGGAATGGGCCGCGTGAACAGGAAAGGATTTGGCCCGGAGAAAAAGAAAAACGGGCCGGGGAGGAAAAGAGGGCGGAGAGGAAAATCCAGGGGGCAAACTTGGACTGGGCCAAGAGTTCGAGGGGCGAAACCGAACTTAGCGATTTAAACTTTTCTAAAACTCAAACAAAAGCAAATCAAATTCGAATTTAAACAGAAATTAAATTCCTACTTGATTCACTAGCAATCAAAAATATTTGCAACAGCATGAATGCAACAAAAACTTATTTTGGATAAATTATTTAATTAAAATGTTTTAATTTGATTAAAAAGGATAGAATTTCAATTAAATTATAGAAAAAAAATTTGGGAGCTATTAGATACTCTTTGTAAAAATTTTCGAGAGTTATAAACATATGTTGTTTTGAAATTAGAAAACATATATATATATATATATATTTATATAATATATATATTATATTCCCTGTTAATTATTTTGAACCCTGGAAAATTTTATAAATTAGAGAAAATCATTGTATTTATTTATATTATTTATTCACATCACAAATTTAGAAAATTTGGGGTGTGACAAGACTACCCCCCCTTAAACAGAATCTCGACCCGAGATTCGCAGAGACTAGGGATCAAGGAGGAGAACAGTACAGTAGATTTTTGGGAAGAGAGATCTTCTGGAGTTGGTTCACTAGAATTCATCTTCTTTGTTGATGAAGTTGCAAAGTCTTCACTCCTAATCTTCTTTAGCTTCATTTCTTCACCATGAGATCAACTTTTCTTTTTCTCCGATGTTCTTTATCGACTTGTGACGAAGAGATAGCAAGAAAGCAAGGATGTACAGGAAAAAGAGGGAGAACCCAACTATACAATTAATGCCAAGAAGCAAATCAAGCAATGGCGTAGTAACAGGCATTACAAGCACACTCAACTAAGGTTAATCACACAAGCATATAATGATAGTAAACGCTGTTAGTCAAGGTTTAGGGAATCCTCCTAAATATGGGCATATGGCACATCTTCAAATGTCTTGAAGCTGACTTCTTGGTTGTAACGTTGGTAGGCTTGATGCAGTCTTCCATTGTTCCGGTTGGACTTCTTCTAATATACTCATATCTTCATTCTTCAAGGTGATTTGGGCTTGCATTAAACGATACATACACGCTATATTTTTTTAAAATAAATGAAGAGTAGAGAAGGCACTTTGGGATCAAAACCAAGGAAGAAATCCAAAGTGACATAAAAGCACGGAGAGTGAAATGAGGCAACATGAGTAAATTGACTAATATCAGGATGTGTGTGAGTAAACAAGGATACTCACAGACATAATATCAACTTCAAGGAGAGAGGTTAATGGTCAAGGCAAAATACTTCAAAAGGAGAAGTGAGATGGTCAAAGATACTAGATCAGCAATTTATCAAACCAAGGTGGAGGTGAATAATCAGAAGTCTATGGTGAGAAATAAGTTATCAAGGCGAAGGTGGAATATTCAAGGATGTAATGATCAGAAAGATAAATCATCAAGGGGGTAAAATGCTCAAGGATAGCATTTTTTTTACAAAAATACCAAGGATAGTGGGAGCAAGGATTATATAGCAATTTGGACATTAATGAACGACCAGTTCTATCTAGGCTTACGTCCTACAGTCGATACAGCTCTGATACCACCGCTGTCACACCCGGTTTTAGAAGACAAACCAGATGCACCCTGTATGTGTGCCAGGATCAAGTCTCACACATACAATATAACAGTAGTGAATAAAAGATTCAGTATCACGTAAAATAAACTATATAAATGACTTACAAGTCTATCAGAGTTACAGCGTATCTTGGAAATGAAGGCTCCAAACTTCACAGGCAGTCGACTGGGGGTTGCATATGCCTAGAACTGAGCACCATCTTCAAATAGCTTCATACAAGTTCTTCTTCTGACTGAGCAGCGGTTAGCAAGGATGAGTACACTTATGGTTGGTACTCAGCAAGGCCACAAGAAATAACCAGAGATCAATTTAATATTATGTTTAAGTATATTACTCATGTAAGTGTCCAGGCTGCTCTTGACCGTGAGCACGGCTGATATATCAGTTTTACACTCTGTAGAGGTTGTACACTTTCACCATAAGCCACGTAAAAGTTCAAAAGAACTTTAAACCCAACCATGCCAAGTGGCCAAACCTCTTAAATCACACTACCGAGGTGTGACCGCATAGGGACGCTACGAGGCCTTTACAAAGATTCCTTAGTAAATAGTAACCCGCTAAGGTTTCCAGTCCAAGCAAAGCATAACCCTCCCTAGTGAGGTCTGTCTCTTAGCTAAGCCCACAGCTCAAGAGGACCGGGCTATACCCCATCAAGGCCTCCCCCCATGCCCCTTTCGGGTAAGGTTACCATCCACTAAAGTCTCTAATTAATTAGCCAAGACCAGAGCCCATTAGTACTCATGGTTGTACTGTTTTCCTGGGTGGTTCTCCATGTTCCGATTAAAACATCTTGATATTGTAAATAAAGCATAGTTAGAAGGATGGTTAGGGACGCTTGCCTTTCTCCAAAGTATAGCTGCTCAAAACATCTTCAAAAGTCTTCTTCATTTGAACAACGTTCCGTCTACTCGTAGCAATCATCGAGCACAAGCATGCAAGCATAAAACTATACAAGCAAACAAACAAGTACAACTAAGAACAATACACCAATCAAAAGAAAAGCTTTAAAAGAGCGTACTAACGGATAGGGCTCGATGCTACGGTCACGAGAACTTAAGTACCACGAAGATTAGAGAGAAAAAGAAAGATACGAAGGTTCCAAGGCAGAGCTTTAATTGGCACAAGGAATATCACACGTACAGAGGATTTATGAATACAAGAATCTCAAACAATAATATATTACTTTAATAATTTAATTTTATATTACAATACAATGACATAGTAACTCACACCATATCATTGAAGCAACATAAAGTTAAAAATTAAAATAATATTGATTTGCAGAGAAACCACAACATAAGAAAAGATCTATACTCAAACTTAGTGATATGGCTTAGAAAAGATAGACTAGCATCAGGATTGCAGAAAAGAGTGCTGCGGACATTGGAACACTGACCGATGAATTTATAGGATATGATAGATATTGGAGACAGTTGATTGGCAAAACAGAATAGGGACTAAGTTAGAAACGTAGGATGCACTAGCAGGATTGGGTTTAGAGACATAGGAAATGCTGAGAACAGAACTACGATTGAAAACTTAGAACTAGCGGAAGACTTTAGATTATAAAAGGAAACACTATACGCTTAATAAATTTTAATTTGATAAAATCATATATAAGAGACCATTTCTTGGAAATTAATTTAATTATATTTAAATAGATAAAACCAAGAATATATTTTATTTATAACTATTTTTTTAGACATTATATAATTAAACACATAACTTTAGTAATAAAAACAGATGCGAACATCCAATTGATTAACTTTTATTAACCATATTGAACTATTCAATATTATTGAGAAAACACATTTATGTTGCCATTCACATAAATTAATACTCATTTAAGAAAGCATTAAGTTTGACGCTAATCACCTTTTAGTTTGAAATCTAGTTTAATACTCATTAATCAATTTTACATAAGCTTATTAAAATCTGAAATGCAACTTAATCATATTTTATAGAGAAAACTTAATAGATAGATAATTAATAAGCAAAACGAGAACACTAGAACAAAGCCACATTAAAGGTTTATTAATCAAATTACTTGGAAGTGAAACTTCTAAGTTGGCTTTAATTAGAAACACTAGTTAATAACCATTTAAACCAAGTAGCAGTTATCTATGAAAACATATGAAATCTAAATATAACCTTAATCCAAATTGCATCAAAGTTAAACCTAGGTTTTCAATATTATAACTTGTTCAACTATCACTTTTAAAACTTATAAAATTAACCATATTAACATTAATAAGAAAACCAAAATATAATTCTTAATTGGCTTTTAATGAAAGAAACATGTTTATCTAATCAAATAACTTTATAGCTCTAGTTAAACTAGTCATATTGTCATTAAAACAGATTTGTGTTAACATTAATCAAGATTGATAATTATTTAAGAAAACTCAAAGTTTAACTCTAATTAGCTTTTAATTAGAGAACTAGTGGTCATAAACAACAATCAAGTTAACATAATTTTATGAAGAAACAAGATAGAGCCTAATTAAATTTTAGTTAGAAAAATTACAAAATAAATATTAATCATGTTAATATTATTTATGAAAATCGAGATATAAACTTAGTCAACTTTTAATTACAAAACACATGGAATAAATATTAATCAATTTAATATTTAACAAGAAAAACCGATGTCTCAAACTTAATTAGATTTTATTTAAGAAAGCACATGTAATTAGCCTTTAATCAAATTAATAATAAATAAATTTCAGAAATAAAGTATGGTGTAAATAATAGTGCTAACGTGTAGTTTAAGTTGATATGAAGCTAACACAATGAGAACGGATTAAAACGGAGTTAATACGTGAAAGATATGATTTTTCTAATGTTCAGGGACTTGCTGGCAAAGTTTTAAAAGTTCCAGGGGCTTAACTGCGAGAAACCAGGGACCTAAACATAATTTCTTATAAAAACACGAGGGCTTATGGGTAAAAGACCAAAACAGGACCTCGGGCACAATTTTAGATCTTGTAGGGGCTAAAGTGAAAGAAACAGGACCTAGATTGAAATACTTTTGAACTGAGATGGACTGCGGGTTAATTTCCAGAAACTTTAGGGGCTTCTTTGTAAAACAGCCACGCTGACCGGTACGCTCGAGTTTGACTCGGGATTAGATCTAATCTGGGCCGTTGAATTAAGATCGGATGGCCATGGAGACTCGGCCACTCGGGTCGACGCCGGGGATGGCCGGAACGGCGGCGCTTCGCCGGAGTTTCATCGGAAAAACGCTACGGAGCTCGGATCACGACGGGAACCAGCTCTATGGGACCACTGGACCACGACGAGTTCACCTAGGGTGCTCTTGACGACAACCGAGCGACGGCGACGACGGCCGACGGCGGGGGCGCCATGCGCGGCGGCGAAGCTTCGGGCGGATGCAAGACCGGCGCTACGGTGCACGGTTTGCGACAAGATTAAGCGCTATAGCACTAGGAGGAGATGGGGAACTCAATGAGCTAGATCTCGGTGAGAGAAACACCATGACGACGACGGACTGCGACGGCGGCGCCATGGGCAGCGATGGAGTTCTCGGGTGAAAACGAAACCGGCGCTACGGACTTCAATTCGCTACAAGAACTACGCCAGCAGAATGAGGAGATGATGGCGGACTCACCAGGGGTGATCCCGACGAGGATTGGCCGGCGACAGCGTCGGACGACGACGAGCGGCGGCCGGCGGCACTGAAGATCGTCGGCGAGCTAAAATTAACGAGGTGCACGGCAGGAATCGAAACAAGAACTCGATGGAGAGCTTCGAGACGTCAAGACGAACCTCCAGGTGTGCTTCACGACGAAGGAGCGGCGGCGACGGCGTGAAATG
This sequence comes from Echinochloa phyllopogon, assembly GCA_033239725.1. Lineage (NCBI taxonomy): Eukaryota > Viridiplantae > Streptophyta > Magnoliopsida > Poales > Poaceae > Echinochloa > Echinochloa phyllopogon. Next base: position 27,232,936 of record BTCW01000014.1, on the reverse strand, counting down.
GCGACGGCGGCTCGAGCTCGGCGGAAAAACGGCGGCGCGGGCGGCTCAAGATTGCAAAGCTTGGTCGATTTTTGATGGGAAGAGATCGCGGCGGTGCGCTCTTTAAGTAGACCGAGGACCGGGGCTCAGGAGGCGTACGGCGGCGGGAATCGACTCGGAGGCGGCGGCGGCGTCGGTCGGGACTCGGCCGGGGGTCCTGCTCGGACACGGGGAGAAGAAGCCCGGCCTGACAGGCGGGGTTCACTACTAGATAGGCCGGAGGGAAAAGAGTTCGGACGGTCTAGGCGTCCGTGCCCGGTGTGAATGCGGCGGCGCGACGGACTTGACCGGAGGAGTCTGGCTCAGCGACGGCTGGGGAAGAAAGAGCTGACAGGTGGGGTCCACCTGTCGGCGAGCGCCAGAGAGAGAGAGAGGAGAAAAATATCGGGCCGTAGCTGGGCCGAAAGAGGAATGGGCCGCGTGAACAGGAAAGGATTTGGCCCGGAGAAAAAGAAAAACGGGCCGGGGAGGAAAAGAGGGCGGAGAGGAAAATCCAGGGGGCAAACTTGGACTGGGCCAAGAGTTTGAGGGGCGAAACCGAACTCAGCGATTTAAACTTTTCTAAAACTCAAACAAAAGCAAATCAAATTCGAATTTAAACAGAATTTAAATTCCAACTTGATTCACTAGCAACCAAAAATATTTGCAACAGCATGAATGCAACAAAAACTTATTTTGGATAAATTATTTAATTAAAATGTTTTAATTTGATTAAAAAGGATAGAATTTCAATTAAATTATAGAAAAAAAATTAGGGAGCTATTAGATACTCTTTGTAAAAATTTTAGAGAGTTATAAACATATGTTGTTTTGAAATTAGAAAACATATATATATTTATATAATATATATATATATATTATATTCCCTGTTAATTATTTTGAACCCTAGAAAATTTTATAAATTAGAGAAAATCATTGTATTTATTTATATTATTTATTCACATCACAAATTTAGAAAATTTGGGGTGTGACAGGAGAAAGGTTGAAGACACATAAGTTCACATGCCATGTAGTATGACCACTAATAAACTCACCGAATGGATTCATTCAATCTGTACTTAGATCAAACCTTATGTTCCTTGAATCCTTATCAAAATTAGGAAGTTCTCGGTCAATGTTTCTCCACTAGGACACATCTACGAGGTGTCTTATCATCTCATCTTGCTTACATTCTTCTTTGTGCCAATGCATCAACTTAGTGTTTGTCTTGTTTTCGAACAAGCATTTCAAACGTGGTAATAAAGGGAAATATCACATCACCTTTGTGGGAAATCTTTTATTGGATAGTTGCACATCAACATCACCAGCATCGTCTCGCCAGATCTTATATCGCAATGTGCCGCAAACTAGGCAAGCATCCAAGTTCTCACTTTGAATGCTACGATACAAGATACAGTTGTTTGGACATGCGTGTATCTTCCGTACCTCCAATCCAAGAGGCAAACAACCTTTTTTGGTATGTTGTCGACGACAATTCGTTACCCTCGGAAAGCATGTTCTTTGTGATTTTCATTAGCTCCCCAAATCTTCTATCAGTGACACCATTTTTGGCCTCTCATTGCAACATCTCAAGTGTGCTGCCCAAGTTCTTGTGCCCTTGTTAGCAACCTGGTACAACAACTTTTATGATCCTCTAGCATATTCTTAAACTTTTTTTACTCTTTCGTTGTTTCACTGTCTTTCTGCATCTAGTAGCACTTGACTTAGTTCATCAGGTGGCTGCTCTTCTTCAGCATTCTCTTCAACCTCGTCCATAGTCCATCTTCAAAGGCACCAACTTCGTATAAGTGTGCCCAGTTTGGAATGTTGTTTTCATCTTCTTCTTCTTCATTGTCTCTCATCACAACTCTAGGTTCATCGTGCTTGGTGCAAAGGTTATAGTTCATCATGAAACCATTTTCATATATCTGGACCATTAGAGTCGTCTTCTCGAGGGTTCCTTGTTATTTTCATAAAATTGGCAAGGATAATATGTGAGACCCTTTTGGCGACATGTTGGCCTCTATTACATCCAGAAAAGCTTATACGCCATTAATCTACATCCTAGTTGTCACACCCCAAATTTTCTAAATTTAGGATGTGAATAAATAATATAAATAAAGACAATGATTTTTCTCTAATTTATAAAATTTTTCAGGGTTTAAATAATTAACAAAGAATGTAATATATATATAATATATATATATATAATATATATATATATGTATTCTAATTTCAAAACAACATAAGTTTATAACTCTCTAAAAATTTTTACAAAGAGTATCTAATAGCTCCCTAATTTTTTCTCTATAATTTAATTGAAATTCTATCCTTTCTAATCAAATTAAAACATCTTAATTAAATAATTTATCCAAAATAAGTTTTGTTGCAATCATGCTGATGCAAATATTTTTGGTTGCTAGTAAATCAAGTTGGAATTTAAATTCTGTTTAAATTCGAATTTGATTTGCTTTTGTTTGAGTTTTAGAAAAGTTTAAATCGCTGAGTTCGGTTTCGGCCCTCGAACTCTTGGCCCAGTCCAAGTTTGCTCCCTGGATTTTCCTCTCCGCTCTCTTTTCCTCCCCGGCCCGTTTTCCTTTTTCTCCGGGCCAAATTCTTTCCTGTTCATGCGGCCTTCTCCACTTCCGGCCCGTCTCCGGCCCAATATTCCTCTTCTCGTCTTTCTCTCGTATCGCTGCCAGGCGGGTCCCGCCTGTCAGATCCGTCGTCCCCGCGCGGACTCTGCACCGAGCGCGCGTCGAGTCCCGACCGCCGCCGCCTCAGTCTCCGATCCCGTCACGCCGCCGTGTCCAGCTCGAACACGCGCGCCTGCCCGAGCCCCTCCCCGACCTATTTAACCCGGCCGCCCTTGCCGTTTCCCCTCCAATCGATTCGAAACCAAAGCCACCCGAGCCGCCTTTGCCGCCGCTCGCCATTGGCGTCGATTCGCGCCGTCGCCGCCGCTCCTTCGTCGTGAAGCACATCAGTAGGTTCGTCTCGACCTCCTGTGCCTCTTCATCGTGTTCTTGATCGGAGTTTGGCCACGTTCCGCGTTTAATCGCTTGTCGCCGTTCTCCAGCGCCGCCGGCCGCCGTTCACCGCCGCCCGCCGTTGTCGTTGCTCAGGGTGGGAATCCAAGACCGCCAGAAGCTTCGCCTCGTTGTCGCACGTCGATTCCGCAGCTTCTCGACGAAGTTCGGCCGCCGGACGCCCTGGTTCGTGTGAAGCCGAGAGCCGCCGCCGCCGTTGATCATCGCCGGCCGCCGTCGTCGCTCTTCTCTCGTCAAGATCACCCGCCGTGAGTTCCCCATCTCCTCCTGGTGCTATAGCGCTTGATCTTGTCGCAAACTGTGCACCGTGGCAGCACGTCCACGTTCACCCGTAGCTTCCCCGACCCATCCATGGCGCCGCCGCCGTCGGCCGTCGTCTCCGTCGCACGTCGGTCGTCTTTAACTTCCTAGATGAGTTCCCCTCGTTGTTCCGCATCTGTAGAGCCAAACCATGGTGCAAACCATCCACCGTAGCTCCTGTTCGATCTCACTCCGGCGACCCTCCGCCGCGGGAGTGAGCGGAGCCGCCGTCCCGGCCGTCCCCGCCGATGAGCCGTTGCCGATCTAACCCTGGCCGTCAGATCGGGATCCAACGGTTCACGACCGTCCAAATCTCGAGTCAAACCGCTGAGTAACGGTCAGCCATGGCAATTTTGCAAAAGAGCCCTTGATCTTTTCCGAAATTAACCCGCAGTCCATCTCAGTTCAAAAGTATTTCAATCTAGGTCCTTTTTCTTTCGCTTTAGCCCCTGCAAGATCTAAAATTATGCCTGAGGTCCTGTTTTGGTCTTTTTACCCGTAAGCCCTCGAGTTTTTATACAAAATTATGTTTTAGCCCTCAGAATTTCACAGTTAAGCCCCTGGAACTTTTAAAACTTTGCCAACAAGTCCCTAGACCTTAGAAAAATCACATCTTTCACGTTTTAACTCCGTTTTAATCCGTTCTTGTTGTGTTAGCTTCGTATCAACTTAAACTACGCGTTAGCACTATTATTTACACCATACTTTATTTCTGAAATTTATTTATTATTAATTTGATTAAAGGCTAATTACATGTGCTTTCTTAAATAAAATCTAACTAAGTTTAACACATCGGGGTTTCTTGTTAAATATTAAATTGATTAATATTTATTCCATATGTTTTGTAAATAAAAAGTTGACTAAGGTTATATCTCGATTTTCATAAATAATATTAACATGATTAATATTTATTTTGTAATTTTTCTAACTAAAATTTAATTAGGCTCTATCTTGTTTCTTCATAAAATTATGTTAACTTGATTGATGTTTATGACCACTAGTTCTCTAATTAAAAGCTAATTAGAGTTAAACTTTGAGTTTTCTTAAATAATTATCAATCTTGATTAATGTTAACACAAATCTGTTTTAATATGATTATCTATCTATTAAATTTTCTCTATAAAATATGATTAAGTTGTATTTCAGATTTTTAATAAGCTTATGTAAAATTGATTAATGAGAATTAAACTAGATTTCAAACTAAAAGGTGATTAGCGTCAAACTTAATGCTTTCTTAAATAAGTATTAATTTGTGAGAATGTCAACATAAATGTGTTTTATCAATAATATTGATTAGTTTAACATGGTCAATAAAAGTTAATCAATTAGATGCTCGCATCTGTTTTTATTACTAAAGTTATGTGTTTAATTACATAATGTCTAAAAAAATAGTTATAAATAAAATATATTCTTGTTTTTATCTATTTAAATATAATTAAATTAATTTCTAGGAAATGGTCTCTTATATATGATTTTATCAAATTAAAATTTATAAAGCGTATAGTGTTTCCTTTTATAATCTAAAGTCTTCCGCTAGTTTTCAATCGTTTCAATCGTAGTTTTGTTCTCAGCTTTTCCTATGCTTCTAAACCCAATCCTGCTAGTGCATCCTACGTTTTTCACTTAGTCCCTATTCTATTTTGCTAATCAACTATTTCCAACATCTATCGCATCCTATAAATTCATCGGCCAGTGTTCCAATGTCCGCAGCACTCTTTTCTGTAATCCTGAAGCTAGTCCATCTTTTCTGAGCCATATCACTAAGTTTGAGTATAGATCTTTTCTCATGTTGTGGTTTCTCTGCAAATCAATATTATTTTAATTTTTAACTTTATAATGCTTCAATGATATGGTGTGAGTTACTATGTCATTGTATTGTAATATAAAATTAAATTATTAAAGTAATATATTATTGTTTGAGATCCTCGTATTCATAAATCCTCTGTACGTGTGATATTCCTTGTGCCAATTAAAGCTCTGCCTTAGAACCTTTGTAAGTTTCTTTCTCTCTCTAATCTTCGTGGTCCTTAAGTTCTCGTGACCGTAGCATCGAGCCCTATCCGTTAGTACGCTCTTTTAAAGCTTTTCTTTTGATTGGTGTATTGTTCTTAGTTGTACATGTTTGTTTGCTTGTATAGTTATATGCTTGCATGCTTGTGTTCGATGATTGCTTCGTAGTAGACGGAACGTTGTTCAAATGAAGAAGACTTTTGAAGATGTTTTGAGCAGCTATACTTTGGAGAAAGGCAAGTGTCCCTAACCATCCTTCTACCTATGCTTTATTTACAATATCAAGATATTTTAATCGGAACATGGAGAACCACCCAGGAAAACCGTACAACCATAAGTACTAATGGGCTCTGGTCTTGGCTAATTAATTAGAGACTTTAGTGGATGGTAACCTTACCCGAAAGGGGCATGGGGGGAGGCCTTGATGGGGTATAGCCCGGTCCTCTTGAGCTGTGGGCTTAGCTAAGAGACAGACCTCACTAGGGAGGGTTATGCTTTGCTTGGACTGGAAACCTTAGCGGGTTACTATTTACTAAGGAATCTTTGTAAAGGCCTCGTAGCGTCCCTATGCGGTCACACCTCGGAAGTGTGATTTAAGAGGTTTGGCCACCTCGGCATGGTTGGGTTTAAAGTTCTTTTGAACTTTTACGCGGCTTGTGGTGAAAGTGTACAATCTCTGCAGAGTGTAAAACTGATATATCAGTCGTGCTCACGGTCAAGAGTAGCCTGGACACTTACATGATAATTAAACTTAAACATGATATTAATCTGACCTCTGGTTATTTCTTGTGGCCTTGCTGAGTACCAACCATAAGTGTACTCACCCTTGCTAACTGCTGCTCAGTCAGAAGAAGAATTTTGTATGAAGCTGTTTGAAGATGGTGCTCAGTTCTAGGTATACGCAACCCCCAGTCGACTGCCTGTGAAGTTTGGAGCTTTCGTTTCCAAGATACGCTGTAACTTTGATAGACTTGTAAGTCATTTATATAGTTTTTTTTATGTGATACTGCATCTTTTATTCACTACTGTTATACTGTATGTGTGAAACTTGATCCTGGCACACATACATGGTGCATCTGGTTTGTCTTCTAAAACCGGGTGTGACACTAGTGCTCTGGCCGTCGTACATCCATTGCATCTGCAATTAAAATTTTATTTTTCATCAAAGATGCACACATTCCTTAACTTGCAATACAAAATGACGTACAAAATACTTTTAATTTTTAAATACAAGAAAACAATAGTTGTAAGACAAACTCCAAATTTCATTTCTATCATCATATTCTATACTATACATTATTTAAAAAATTTCACAATCAAATATTAATGGATGCACGGTGCTTCAATCCATCAAGTTGCAAAACCACTTCTACGGATTCAACATAATTTAGAATTAAAATTGGAATTAAAAATATTTGTTATTTCTTTTATCATGATAATTTACTAGCAACATTATGTAATATCTTCTTAAAGAAAAAAATTATCATAATGGTACATACACGTCACTTGGAATTAATTGAAAAAAATCAATCTGATTTGCCGCATGCAAACTATCCCATAAACGTTCTCCCAAATTCAAGTCATCGACTCTATAAATCTCTAATTAATGTACAAATAAAAAATCATGCTCATTCTCTCTCCTTCCAAAAATCACAAATTTCACAAACAATAAAACATTAAATAAAGCACAAAGACCGTGAAAAAAGAGATGCTGAAGTTGCTAACCTTTAAAGCACTTGGACGAGTGAAATGCTCACAAATCTTTAGAAAAATGGACAGCACCTCCCCTCTATGATGCCATGGAAGAAGAAACCCGAGCTTGGTCAAATGGTTGGCTCGGGCTAAGGGAGAAAGAAAGTGGCTCCAATAAGTACTGGCTGGTGGCTCTAGCCAGAACTATGTCTCACCATTTAGTATCAGCTGGAGCCACCAGTTGGTACTAAATGGCAACCGAGGGGATTTTAGCTGTTTCTCCCTGATACCATAGGCTGGTGGTTCCGGCCGGTACTAACGTGCCTCCACGGGCACTGTGCTCAAGAACCGGTACTGATTGCATGTAAGTACCAGTTATGAAATGTGCAATACTAATACATGCGGATGAATGTGAAGGGTTTTAATAGTAAGTGTAAAACCATGGTCAGCTACGTAATGCTAAACCTTCGAGGTTGAACCGTTTATTTCTAACACCCCGTTTGGATCTGGATATAGAAGCCCAGAAAATTGGCATTGAGGGCAACTAATATTGTTATCTTGGTGTTTCAGAATTGGAATTGGAAACTTGTTCCAATACAAAGCGGTATTTTCCCCACCACTGCACTGTCTTCCGCAATACGGAGCCCTCTGGGCTAAAATCTTCCTCCCCAATGCAATCTCATCTTCTCTCTCTCTCTCTATTGGTAGCCAGTTCAATTGCAGCTGCTCAATATCTACATCCAAACATAGCCTAAGAGTAATTTAGTAATTATTTGTTAGGTATTGTTTTTTTTTCTTTCTACATGCTAGGCTGCTGCCTGCCTCCTCCGGATCCTGCCATTCCTTTTTTTCACGTTCTAGGCCACCGCCGTGCCGCCCACCTCCTACTGCAGTCCCATTGGCTACCATGAGGCAGATGCTGCCTGCGTCCTCGACGTGCTGCCCCTATTCCATGGCAGGTCGGCTGCCACGGGATATTATCCATGCAATACAGTACCTTGATGTAGCAATTCAGGCATACTTGACTTGTGAATTGTGACCCTCTTTTCTCTCTCAAATTCTTATTGTAGGTACATTGTTATATGTAATCAGTCTGATAGGTTGTCTCATGCAGTGCCGTGTGAGATTTTTGTTGATGCGAAGGAGAAAGAGTGAGGAGAGAGAAGAGGTCATTGTCTCGCGATACAACTGTCTTATGAGCTAAATTTTAGGACTATGAGATAACTTCCCACCATCATATGAGTTTTTGTTACCATGCAACCATAATTTCTTTATTTTCTTCATAAATTAAGGGATATTGTATTACTACCACACAATCAAAACGACATGCTATTATGTAGGTTGTCTGATAAGTCGTTCCAAGATTATGTGTCACTGCATGAAATCATCTATTAGACGACACCAATGTACTTAACCTAATGTTAGAAATAAAACTTGTGCAATTAAATTTGAAATCATGCTTGCAGGAATGATTTGTATTTTATTTGGTTTATTTTGGATCTCCAAGGTTCAATTCAGCACTGACACAGTTGCATTAGGAAGTGATTTCAGTAAACTTATTTTTAGATGCTTACTGCTGTATGAAAGAACAATTGAATTTCCCTTTGTAACAGATGGAAAAAGAACATAGAACTCCCGTATAAAATTGAGGTCCAGAGAAATTGGCGTGGCTAGGAATTGAAAAAAAGCAACTCCAGCAGACCCTCTAAATAAGACCCCAAGCTAAATTTAGAGGGCCAAACAAAAAAATTGAACTTCAGCAGTCCCCCAACTTGGCCCCATATTTTGGGGAAGCCTCCAAATTTATCCCGCCACCCTCCGTTTTTAGGGGGTCTCTAGGGAGGCCTCCATTCTTAGGGGCTACTGTTGGAGTTGAAACAAAATTTGAGGCTCTTAAAAATAGATGAAGCCTCCATCTAGTATTTAGGGCCTGGTTTAAGGGCTATCGTTGGAGTTGCTCTAAAGGGTATGCCTCAACTATTTGACCGTAATGACACGTTGTGGATGCCAATTCAATACTCTCTCCCTCCATTCCAAATTACAACTAATCCTAAGTCAAATTATCTAATTTTGACCAAATTTATGAAAAAAACATCTACAATATGAAATATACATACAACTAATTTTGAGATGATATTTTTTCTATAAATTTTAATAAAAGTAAGGTGGACTGTAATTTAAAATAGAGTGAGTACATACGAACTCTGCTTCATGTAACGCTTTTCAGTCTAGCTGTGGAAATGTCTTTATTACTGATTTCTAACGCCATTTTTGTTTTGGAAGTGTACTCTCCAAAGTCAAACTTTCTTGTTGCAAGTGTTAAGTCTCAATTGTATATTTTTTCAAAAAGAAAAGGAGTCAACAGCAGTTCTATTAGAAAGAAGCGGAAACCGGCATGGGTGAATGTGAATTACATCGCAAGTGACTAAAGATGTGATCACAAATTTTGCACAAATGTTTCTTAAAAGGTGCAATAAGCATTTCGTTAAGATCATAGAATGCCTCAGCAATGTTCCGAGAATTGGCATTCCCCATTTCTCGTCAGTTGCAACTTGTAAAGCGTACCAAATTTATATTGGCTGGCCACTTAGAAGAGCTACTATACCGTGACCGCCAAGCCGTTCAGCAACTAACTAGTCCTTGCAGAGTTGCAGGCAAACACTGAAGATTCCAAGCCAGCAAAGCAAAGCAAGGCACGCGCCCCCTTCTCCTTCGTCACCAACAAACTCGGAAACCACAAGACCCCACAACCTCCCTCCCTCCCTCCGCCCTCCACCCTCCGCCCATGGCCGGCCGCGTCGTCCTCCGCGCCACCGCCCTCGGCCTCGCCGCCGCGAGGGCGGGTGCCCCGCACGCCGTGTCCAGGTGGACGCCGCCCAGGGAGCTCTCTCCCTTCGTCCCGTCCGTGAGGCTCATGCTCCTGGAGTCCGCGCAGGGTTTCCAAGCCTCGCTGCTCGGCGCCCGCACGCTCTCCGGCGCGCACCTCCGCGACGTCCGCGCCCGCGCCGAGCACGACCTCGCGCTCGCCGACGTCGACCGCTCCGAGGGCGGCGACCCCGCCGCGGCCACCGACCTCCGCCTCCTCCTCGCCACGCGCGACGGCCGCACCGCCGACGCCCTGCGGCTCTACGAGGAGGCCGCCCGCGACGCGCCGTTCGACCCGCGGCCCCGAGCCCTCGCCTACCACCTCTGCCTCGCCGACGGGCGAGAGGACGAGTCGGTGCGCTGGAGCGCGGCCTACCACCGCCTCGTTCCCGTGATCGAAGGGGTTTCAGGAATGGAGTCCCACGAGACGCAGGAGCTCGTCTGTGACCTCCGCTACCACGAGGAGGGCTGCATCCTCTTCCGCGCCACCGCCTTCGGCCTCACCGCGGTGGCGGCGGGTGCTCTGCACGGCGTGTCCAGCTGGACGCCGCCCAGAGAGCTCTGTGTCTTCGTCCCGTGCGCGAGGCTCATGCTCCTGGAGTCCACGCACGGTCTCCAGGCGTACCTCCGCGACGTCCGCGCCCGCGCCGAGCACGACCTCGCGCTCGCCGACGTCGACCTCTCCGAGGGTGGCGACGCCGCCGCGGCCACCGACCTCCGCCTCCTCGTCGCGCTCCTCGCCACGCGCGACGGCCGCGCCGCCGACGCCCTGCGTCTCTACGAGGAGGCCGCCCGCGACGCGCCGTTCGACCCGCGGCCCCGCGCCCTCGCGTACCACCTCTGCCTCGCCGACGGGCGAGAGGACGAGTCGGTGCGGTGGATCGCGGCCTACCGCCGCCTCGTCCCGGTGTTCGACGTCCCCGGATTGGAGTCCGACGAGACGCGGGTGCTCGTCCGCGAGCTGCTGGTCGCGGCGACGCTGGGCGGCGTGTGCGACCTCGCCCACCCCGCGGATAGGGCCTTCGTCATGCGCGTGGCTTGCGGCTTGGTGGACGATGGGCTGGTCGCTGCTCTGCAGAAAGAGGCGCTGTCGGCGACAGATAGGCTTCAGCTCCGAGCTCTCCGGGTGTATCTGCACGCCAAGGTGCGGCTTCTCATCAAGAAAGAGGCGCAGGACATGGCCGACGGAGATGCATCTCCGGTTTCATGGTAATCAAACTTGCACTCGTCCCATCTTCAGATCAGATGCATGAATGCGGTGAACTGGATCATTCAAGCAATTGTATGCATGGTAGCTGTGCAGCGTGTTTGATTTGCTTCTTCTGTGACCAATTTATCCGTTAGGTACCACTAAGTCTAAGACTACCATCAGTTTTAGTCACTGCACTTTTTCAAGTGCTGACGCTATAGATTTGTTGACAAACTGCATTGATAGCATTATGCGCTAAGTGTGGGTTTGGCATTTTGTTGGAAGTGAAGTGCCTGAATATAGATGTTGACAGAAATTTGCATTATAAGGAAATACTCCGTACGCATTATATGTGGCAGTGTATTCAATTGGGTGTAATCCATTAAGTTGATCAATGCATTTGTATGGTCCAATTCATTACTGACTTTGGTGTTATTACGACATTACAGCGCAATTTTGATTTAGTAGCTGTCATATTAGAACTGAACTGAATGCAACTATTGGACATGTCTTACGACATCAAGATCGATAACCTTTTCTTGTTGGGAAATTTGAACACAATTGAGAGTTTCTTTAAGATTACTTTAACTACATGAACTGCTCACCCTACAAACTAATGAACTGGTCCATGGAAGAAACAAATAAAACATACTACAAATGGTTTGCACTAGTGGCATTCATGTAGTTAAAGTAATCTTCTACATGGATATGAAATTTAAACAGAAATGAGAGTTTCTTTGAGATTGCGAATATTTTCCTTTGATCAATATCTGTTAGGAAAATTAGAACACCAAAAATTCTTAATTTGATGGTTTATATCCTTCTAATTGAATGAATGAATATTTATATAGTCGATGCTATTTGTTATTGACCATGAACTAGATTGGTAGCATTATGTCAGTGCAAGTCAGTAAGTCTCGATTTGGAATTTTTTTGGAACTGAACTGCATGCATTGATGCTAACATAAATTCTGAGTACAAGAAAATAGGTGTCACTTGTCTTTGTTCTCTGAATTCATATTTCATTAATTTGATCAATGCTTAGGTAAGGTCCAGTTCACTTGAACAGAAACATATATTGAGTTTGATGGTATTATGAAATTATTGCACAATTCTATTTAGTTTAGGTTGCATGATGTGTTTGATTTGTTTCTTCCTTGGACCAGTTCATTGGTCAGTAGGGTTTGGTAAATTGAAGCACAAGTGCACAACAGAAGGTGCCTGTGACTAGGATAAATGATCTACACCCTTATCATGTTACCATTTGTTGATGCCAATGAAGAATGAAATGTGGGATTTGTTGGTGTAGCATCTGAACACTCTAATAATAATTCTTACATTGGTAGTTTATATCCTTGTCATTGAATTAATACACACTATTTGTTATTTGACGATGAGCTGGATTGGTAGTATTATGTCAGTGCAAGTGTGTACTTAGTATTTTGTTGGAACTCATCTGCTTGCATAAATGCTGATCCAAATTTGCAATCCAAGCAAATAGGCATTATTTGTGTTAGCGTTTTTAATTGATTCTTCATTAATTTAATCAATGCATAGGTATGGTCCACTTCGTTCGAACAGAACAAATGATGAGTTTGGTGACATTATGACATTACTGCAGAATTTTACTAAGTTTAGTAGCTAGTTTTGCAGTATGTTTGATTTGTTTCTTCCATGGACCAATTCATTGGTCGGTAGGGTGAGGTGTTGAAACATAAGTGAAGGTGCCAATAACTAGGATAAATGATCTATATCCTTTTCGTAGAAACCATTTCTCGTGTACCATGTGAATTGCATATATATTGTCAGAAATTTTGCTACTGTTCTGTATGGTTATTTTATTCAGTTCATTCTTCCATTGATGGGTGCATAAGGTCTAGTTTATTCAAACAGAGCAGTGTCTTGGTTTGCTGATAGATTGTTGTATTTTTGCACACGATAGCATATGCACCCAATTCCAGCATTGTTTAATCCCCTCGTAGGGATATGAGACAAGATGAATCTCACTCAACTTTATGCAGAAACCTGTTATCTAAATGTTTTATGCAGAAACTTGGGACATAAATTGTTCTGGTTTTCTTGACTTGGCTGCAGAATTGTGCTTTAGTTCATCCTGTGGTAGATAATTTTATGGTTTTTCGGTTGTTTATCCAATGTGCATGCTACATGGGAAAAATGACTATTGTAACCTGTGATATTCATCTGACATAGCCATGGTTTTGTTTCAGTAGGTTGTCTGAGATGTTGATAAGGAGGACCTCAGGCCCAATACTAGAGGTATTTTTCTCACATCCTGTGAGTTTTTGGTTTGTTTGTGATCAGCCTATAATTCTAATGGAGATTCTTTACAGTAGTAATGTCACATTGAGTGAAACCTTTTGTTCTATTTGTTGATTTGACCATATCAATATTTGGAAGCTGACACAAGAGTTAAACCTTTCCCTTTTTGCTCTTAATAAATAAGGAAATAAATTCCCTTGTTCTTCTTAATCTTGATGAAAGAGGTCAATGGTATTTTTTTCTGTTATATTGTTATATCCTGTTCTTTCGAAAAAGATGAACCATACTGTCTTCACTAACAAGGTATATAAATGTTTTCAGACTGATGAAGGGAATGGGCAAAAAATAAAGAATAACATATCTTTGAACAACAAAGCACAATTTGAAGGAAATATCAGCGGTGGACCTATTAAGGTGAAAGTTCTTATGCCAACTTGATTGAGTTATATTTTCAGGCATCATGCACTGTGCATGTATTACAGGAAATTCAAATTCTTTTACATTATGTAGGCCAACACAATGGATTCTCTGTACACGTTGAGAACCAAACGCAATCATGCCCGGGAGGCGCCTCGAATGCAGAGGAATGTTTCTACCTTGAGAAGGGGATACTGTTCAAACATTGGTGATGACAATTCTACTTCTGGAAATAGAAGAGCCACCCCAACAATTTTTGACACAATAGGACCTGTACATGTAAGAAAGATTAGGTCATGATTTTGCTAATATATTTCTGTTCCATGTATTGTTCAAACATCTGTCTCTATTTCCAAAATTTTAGCTCATGGTTTTGCTAATATATTTTTGTTCCATGTATACAGAATACAGTGACCTGGAACCTGAATGAAGCACCACAAGAGGGGTTTGACAACTGCACAGGTCATCAGAGGCTGTATCATTGTACCCATGGCCAAGCCTTGGATGTCAGTAGTATATTCGGAGAAGAAAAGATGATATACACCACAGCCCTTGATGGGACTTTTCGCTTCAAAGTGACATTCTCAGAGCAAGACCCTTCAACAGGCTCCTGGAAGGACTATTATGTTGAGCTCATAATAGATGCCCGCGAGGGTTGGAATTATGATTTTTCCAACAAGTATGGCACTTTTGAGTACTGGCATCCATATCGTCCATTCTATGTCAGTGACTCTCAAATGCTTGATTTCAAGCCAGATTACAGTACCAATGGTTTGGCACCGCTTGGTCACGGCTTTACACTGATGGGCCTTCCTGCTGTAAGAGAAGCTTGCAAAATTATGTCAGAGTACAATGGTCGGCTTCCAACATCACCTCAACTTCGGATGGCATGTGGTATTATGGTCAATTATAGTTGCGAAGCCTGGAAACTACACAATGTCCAGCATGCCAATAGCCAGTCTCTTCTCAATGGAATTATCTGCACTCTGAATGAATGGGATAAATCACTGTCACCGACGATGAAGAATTGGAGTCAAATAAGTATGGGCGAACTTCATTTTATTCTTCATCGTCTTCATTCTCCAGAAATCCCTGTGATGCCAAGACTCCCAAAGGTGCAAGGAATACAAACCATCAACGATGCCTGTGATACAGTTGCAATAATTCCGTACAACAGAGTGCCTCGAAGCCCTAAGGACTCTAATACAAGGACATGGACTTGTTTCCCACTTGACCAGGGTCCTGGAGTTGAGGAAGGGAAGCCCCATTATCTCAGCAGACAATTTCTATGCAAATGGCCGTTCGACAATGCGGTAAGTCGGGCTAACTATGGTGTTTGTTGTGATGATTCTTATTTTGATGTTCATGCCTAACTGCAAAAATACATATTCTGACATGGTTTTGTTTAAAACAGGTGGCAACATTACGCCCACCGGCAGGATTTATTGATCTTAGTATTGCCGGACCACTAGCAACTAAAGTGAAGAGATCCAATCTTGCAGCAGTTAAGGAATCTCCTCAAGTTCCAAGGGTCAGTCTGCCCGTTCCCTCCCTGTTGAAGCAGTCAGAGCTTGCTATTAAAATTCTGAGATGGCTAAGAATGTGAAATGAAACATACTTGATGTCTGTCCTCTATGAGGTACGCAAACTCACAATAGTCTCGTCCACAAATCCGACCAATGAATGTCGTGGTTTGATACCAATGAAGAAATAATATGTGGCATTGGCTTGTGTACCATCTGAATTGCATGTTTGCTACGAAGGAGAACAGTGTCTTGGTTTGGTGATATATGGCAAAAGACATGACTGCTGTGCTTCCAACCCTTTTTAAAAATGCTTCAGCTGTTTAGCTTCTATGGAGATTGATGCTGTCATTACTACAAAGTCAAGTTACTGCAGAGGTCATGTTCCGTGCAGCAGCAGGGATGTTCGACTAGAATTCCTTTCAGGCATTAGAGATTAGTTAGCTGTCTCCTTCAGCTTATTGGTGATATGCTCGAACTGTTTCCTGCTACTAGGCATGTAGTTATTATTTACTGTGGCTTTTGCTCTCAGAGATTATGAACTGGAGATGCAATTACGTTTTACGCCTTGGTATGCAAGCTATTATAACCCCCTATATTTGCACTTAATCAGTTTTGCGCTCTGGTTTCCTGATGAGCCAAACTGGGTTTTCGTTGGATTTTATCTCAGCTTTTCAGCCTACCGTGAATTGTTTTTTTTTAAATCACAGCTATATGCAGGTTCTGAAATGATAAGAGGTCGTTGTTCCTGAAATGCTTTGATCTGCTTTGATATTGCACAAGAGTGATACATAATAATAAGAAAAGAAATAAAGACATGAACAGAGTTCTGACGTGTGCAAGGAATGCATCCGAAATTAGAATACTAATTCAATAGAATTGATATTAGTCTTGAACGAACTGGCCGGAAAGTAATTCAATAGTTATTTTGCTCAAAGAAAGGTCCGATTACTGCGTAGTCATGACTTTAATTACCATGACGCCATAACTTGCATGCAGGAACACTTTGCTTTATAGCTGTTGACACAAAGTCGCGCCAAGACACTCGAATGTGCTAGAACGCACGCACGATCGTCGATACGATCAACACCGCCGTTGCCCTGGGTAAACCGGTCCGATCAGTTTCAAAAACCGGTCAGACCTCTTTTAACAGGGAAACGGTAAAAACCTAAAACCTCAAGCTCAGGAGGGACCCCGTCGGAGCTTGAGGGTCTAGGGTTGTTCTAGGGTCGGCAAACCACCCAGGTCACCCTTGAACGCCGTAGAGATGAGCAAAGAAAAGTAAATAGGGTTTGAAAGAGATTAGGTTTTGAGAGATAAAAATAAAGGATAAATATGTTGTTTCGATTGGGAAAACCCTCAATCGGCCTTTAGCCTTTATATTTATAGGCCAGAAAATTCTTACTCCTTCATGAGTCAGTTAAAAAGGAATTACATCAAAAACCCTAAACCTACTCGAATTACAACAGCCAAAATCGTTCTGACTAGTTTGCCAAACTGGTCACACCAGTTTGCCCGGGTGCAGATCTTTCCGAAGCCATAACTCTCTTATCCGGAGTACAATTTAGATGTTCCACATAAGAATTTTGATTGCCTCAACGAGTGCTACGCAATGGTGAAGTCAAATTGGCATTTTGACAATGTCACCGAAACCGTTCTGACCGGTTTGTGTACACCGGTTAGACCGGTTTGCAAAGCCGTGCCAATTTTGATCGTCAACATATGTCCCCCATCTTTTTGGTGAGCTTTGCAAGCCAAAAAGCAAGTATCAGATGTATACCATATAACACAGTGGTCTTGAGGAATTTAACTAAGGACGATGTTCATACACATCAGCCATTTTTTTATGCATCTTGTCACTTGTTAGGATAATATTTCTTCAAGCATCATGTAACATCCCGCCCTCCAAAGCTGCTTCGCACAACCCTTCCGAGGGGCGCACACGCGTACACATAGCACCTTGCTTACACTTTCGTCCTCGTTTCATGTAAAAGGGTTAACCCGAATGTGCTATAGCTTGAAGATAAAGGCTTATAAGTTGCCTCCACCTTTGCTAAACTAGCAAGGTGGCACTAAACACATGCATCCCGCACTCATGGGCCACTACTAGGCCATACAAATTGTCCCGGGTGTGACATACACCCCCCTCAAAGAACCCGACGTCCTTGTCGGCGCAACTCACCCTCACGGGCAAATGTCCAGAAATGTCCCCCCTTAGCGCACGACCGTACGTCCAGTGCCGGTGCCATAGTCCATGACATATGCCCTACCCGGGCCACACGCGCCATGCGCCCTATTACCGCACACTGACCCTTACGCGCAACTGTGAGGGTCGGCTCTGATACCATTTGTAACACCCCGCCCTCCAAACCTGCTCTGCACAACCCTTCCGAGGGGCGCGCACGCGTACACATAGCACCCTGCTTACACTTTGATCCTCGCTTTGTGTAAAAGGATAAACACGAAAGTGCTATGGCTTGAAGACAAAGGCTTATAAGTTGCCTCCACCCTTGCTAAACTAGTAAGGTGGCACTAAACACGTGCATCCGGCACTCATGGGCCACTACTGGGCCATACAAACTAGGCCAGGTGTGACACGTCCTCCATTGATAACTCTAGGCAAAAGATACTCCCGAACAAAACAATCAATACAAATCCTTTTAATAGATTAATCAAATCGGCTTTGTATTCAACTGATAAGCTATTGTTCACAAGAATCAGCCTCGGAATGGTACCATCACCGAGACCTACCTCTTCTAAAGGATTTGCCTGATGCAAAAGTTTGGCTTAACTTATCCATATCATTAGTATCTTTAATGATCTTACACATATCATTCATGTACGCCCGAAGTGACTGATCCGCTGCTGGAGCCGCCCTAAACTAGAAAGGTCTGAAGCAAACTGATTCTAAAATTCGGCATTTGATCATAGCAAATGACTTAGCCCATCTTCCATCAGTTTTAATGTAGCGGGGATAAAACCATCTTTGGTACAATTGATCAATTCCTAATCGGATAGATCCAAGCTCGATAAGCACTTGTCATGTGCACCAATAGAATCAGAATCGGCTGTTCACAATGAGACATGAAGTGTCACCATGTACCACCTCAACTTCATCGGTGATCCACTGAATAAGAAATTGATGCAAAGTAGACAACACACGCTGATTTGCATGAATCCAATTGCATCCAAGAATTAAACTATAGTTACCTTGCACCTTCGAAACAAAGAAGGCCGTAGTGAGCGTCTTGCTTCCAAAAGTCAACTCCATGGAGGCCATCCCCTAACCGTCATGTTCATCTTGACCAAATCTTCATTCTTCCCACCAAGATTTCTAAAGAGGGCATATGGCATAGTCTACAGTAGCCCCTCAATCAACCAGCATCCGCAAAATCGGCTTCGCATTGATATGTTCTCTCATATACAAAGCCTTCAAGTGATCTGACTCTTTGTGATTCTAGAACACGGCATCATGAGGCCCAAACTAAAAATTAGGAACTTCTTCTTTTGGTTCCACAAGGTTATCCGAATATAAATATATATCATTAATGTCCATGTTGTTATTTTTTGAGAATGCTTCATAATCCACTCATTCCTCAACTTCTGGCACCGAAGGAACCAAAACGAACACTACCAATTTAGTTTTTTGCTCTATGATGGGCTCAACAGGTCGGACCGGTTTGTGAAAGAGGTCTGACCGGTTATGTTGCTGGTCAGCCAACTGATTTACCTTGCCACATTTTGTCTTGAGGGACCATCGGTCTACAACTGTTAAATTCTTCATCCCTTAGCCTCTCTACTTCCTGCTCCCTTTTCTCTTTATTGCGCAAGCGCTGCAATTTTCCTTTTTGCGTATGAGTCAAACACAGTGGAAACCACCTGGGTTGATAGTACTTGCTTGCTGCATTGCTACTGTCAACTTCGTGATCATTAGCGAAGATAGATTTTTGAACCAAGGGATTAACCGATTTTACAATAAATATAGGCCCTTTGCCCATGTCTTGCATGATCACCTTGACATCACCGATTTCTACAACTCCATTGGCTTTGACTTCCCTTGGATTGATATCCATGGACTTTGCCTCTTTCTTCTTATCCATGACGTGATATTCCTACCTTGGAAGGGAAACCTAAACTTGTTTCTGCTTAAACAGGTCTAAAATAGGTCTGACTGGTTTAGGAACCGATCTGACCGGTTTTGCATGTTGAGCCAAACCAGATTCGTGTCATCTCAATCGATCATGCGACGATGGTCTTCAGCCTTCCCTCCTATGTTCTTGTGGTGGATATGGTATAGTAGAGCATTGCAACCAAATCCCATCATGCTCCCAAGCCGTATATGGAGATTCAAACGCCGGTGGTGCCCATGACATGGTAGCATACACTTTTTTGCGAAGGTGTTGACACTCCTTACGACCTACAGATAAATCCGCAAGCGGACAAATACCGATGTAGCTTTCACCCGGGAGTATTCCTGAGTATCGATTTCCATGAGGAATGAGAAGTGAACTAATTCTAAACTAAGTTGTCCAAGGATGGTAGAATGGAGTGCATGACGATGAAGAGAGGGAAAGAAAATCACTAAGAGGGTAGAGAAGGTACGAGTCTAATATCGATGTCCTCTTTATTAACTAAGCTAATCAGGTAGTACAAATAGATACTTGCATCAGGAAGCAGAACCTACAACACCCGAAAAGGGATGAGAAGGCGTGTTGCCAATAACCGTAGGAGGCTCCTACTGTCCGAGAATAACGTGGTGGACTTCGTAAGCCGTATAGGGTTGTCACCACCTGACGGCTACCACACGTCCGTTGAATAGGATGCAAACCAAGTCTAGGCACCACGCCTGCACTAGTTAATTAACACTTATCTCATATACGAAGATAAGCACCCAAGAAAAGCAACCAGTATATAATTATACCAATGAACTAAGCATTGAACGAGGAACCAGCAAGTATATAGAAGTAATAACTAAAGCTCAATTAATCAGAGAGGTACAAGAGTTACTAGACACGACTCGGATGTCACTTGAAGTGGAGCCGCACCCGTAGAGGTACAGGTGGAAGAGGGGCCAACACTCCGGCACGCTCACCTCTCCTCTCTCCCTATCTTCTAAGTATGAAAGTGGCAACACTTTGCTAGGGAGCCTTTCTTCTCTTCTCTTGTGTGTTTGATATAGGTGCTGGAGGCTTCTATTTATAGCGGAGAAGGGCGGTTTGAAATGGAGCAGCAGCCACAACACCTTAGGTGTGGTTCCGGCACTTCGGCCGAACTAGGCGGGTTCGTCCGAAGTGGGTCGGTTCGGCCAAACCACCCATTTTGCACCGCCTCGCCTCCATTGCTCCAGATTGCTTCCCCAGGTCGGTTCTAGGTCAGTTATGTTGTTCGGGTGAAGTGGGCTATTCGGCCAAATTGGGCTGAGGCCCTTTTCTCCTCCTTTCAGTCCACTGTCTTTGTGTTGGGGGTGATTCTGATGATCCACTCATGCCCGAAGTCTTGGTGTTTTGTATGTTTTCATGTCGTGGCATACACTTATGCAAACCCTACTCGTATATGAGCACCTCTGAAGGACTGAGCACCCGACAGATCTGGATATTCCCGAAGTCACCATTGGCACCTCGTTGTCGACGGTAACGCCACTTACCACTTAACGCATAGTTCTGGAAAATCCCTGGAAAATCCTAGGAAAAGGTGCGAGCATCAGGAATTGAACCCTGGTGGGTAGCGTCCCACTGGACTGTCCTACGATTGGACTACAAGCCAATTTGCAGCTCTCGGGATCAGGTACCACTGCAGTTCTCGGTCCTTGGTGTGGAGTCCTCTTGCAGTAGCTCGGCAATGATGCCCTTTAGGATGGCTCGGTGAACCTTTTTCATGACTTCAAACCCCAACAAATTCTAAAGTAAACAACCAAAAAAATATTCTCCAGCATGAATGCTTCAAACAAATATTATAAATTATGATTCGTTGGTTTAACCAAGAAAATTATTATTTCCTATGATTGAATCAATTTGTCATTTATAAAATGTTGGCAAAATTTTAGAGTTATGAGAAAATCACTGTATTTATGTAACACCCTAAAATTAGCATATTTAAAATTTTTAGTAATTAATTGATTATTTATTGTCATGTTCATAATTATCATAGTTTAAATAATTAATTTCTGGAGATTAAAATCAACTATAAGGTATATAAACATTTTTGTTGCATTCATGCTGCTGCATTGGTTTTTGTATTGCTTGTGGTTCAAATAAGAATTTAAATCTGTTTAAATTCGAATTTGAATCACTTTGTTTGGAGCTCTAGAAAAGTTGTTTTAACCCGAGTTCAATTTCACTCCCTGAACATTTTCCCAGTTTACTTTTGCTCCCTCCTTCCCTTTCTCAAACCAGCCCAGTCCATACTCTCCCCCTCCTCTCTTTTCGGCCCAACTCGCCTCCCTACACTGCTCGGCCCAACAGCAGCTCCCACCTCCCGCCGCGACAAGTCTGCTTCCACCCCCTCATCTCTCTCTCCAGTTCACTCTCCCCCGCTTCGCTCGGCCCAGCCGCGCACCTCGTCGCAGAATCGGCCTAGCTCGGCCCAAACGCGCAGCACCCTCGCCTCTCCCTCTCTCACCGAAATGCGGGCCCCACCCGTCGGGTATGTCTTCCACCTCACACCGGCGTCAGACTAGAGTCCGACTCGACCGAGCTCACGCCACCGCCTCAGGCGCGCACGTCGAGACCCACCCCTGGCATGCCTCACCTTCCATGAAGCTTCCCTTCCCGTTCCCTTCCCCTTTCATGCCGCTCCACAAATGGAAGGCTATCCCCGCCTAAGGAAAGCTTGCGCCGCCGGCCGCCGCTCCTGCGTGGCTCGCACGCCAAGGCGGCCATGCCACGGGGCTATAAAAGCCGAGCCTTCCATGCCTCAACCCTCATCCCCTCCCCCATGAGCTCCCGAGCCACCATGCCCCCCTGCCTCTCACTGACGCCTTTGGCCACCGCCACTGATCTACGTCGTCACTGCTTTCCGCTCGACGAGAATCCACTCCGAGGGTTCGCAAGGAGGTAACGACGCCAGCCGAGTCACTCCTTGCGCTCGTTTCCGCTTCAAACCACACCTAACGCTTGCCGCCCATGCACAGGATCGCCGGAGTCACCCCTTCCCATCGTCCACCCTCCACACTGCCCAACCGAGGCCCTGTGCCATCCAGGTGAACTCGCCGTTTGTTGGCGGTCGTTACAACCCAAATTCGACCACCAATACTTGGGAATAAATGAGAGACTATGCAACATTCCATGTACTTAGGTTTATTTCTAATAAAGTTCCATGAGTTTTGGTGAGTGTCATGTTTGCAGGCACAACATCGTGAAATACGTGCTATAGGGGTCGGAAATGACCGAATCGGCCGAACGACACGTTCGGCCGGTTACCCCCCTTAGCCGTACGGGCCGCCGGGAGCCGTCCACGTCTACGACAACCAAGCAATGACTATGCAAGCCATGTAGGACGACCGCCAACTCAACCGGACCCGTGCCATGTCATCTTGGGCCAGAATAGACATGAAGCAATCAACTAGGAGGCAGCTCAGAGGGACCCAGCAGCAGAGGCAGTGCTGGGGGGGCCGGCCTTGGGCCAGGCCTGGTTTGGCCGAACCAGGGCCTTCGGCCGAACCGCCCCCAAGCCAACAACTGACCCCAGAAGCAAATCAGGGCTGTGGGATGGAGGCAATGCAGGATGGATGATTCGGCCGAACCAGTCGATTCGCCCGAACCGACCTCCTTCGCCCGAACTCCCAGGGGGTACCCCCCTGGCTCCCTTGGTTGTTACTCCTCCAAACCGATGTGTGTAACTATAAATAGAGGGGTCAGTCACTTGTAAACACACACCACATTCAAGCCAAGTGCTCTCTTCCACTTCTCTCTAGTAGAGTTAGGTTAGTTTAGTTGGGAGTTAGAGTCGAGTCGAGCTCTGCCTCGGAGGTTCTGGAGTAGTCTTCAGAAGCTCTGGTAAAGCTCTTGTATCTTTCCTTTACTTTTGTTGACATTTGAGTTATCAATATAGTTATCTACTTTATTCTACTTCTGTCTTATATAGTAGCTTCTACTTTAGTCTAGTTGCTTCTATATTGTGTTTAGACTATAGTCGGTTCTAGTTCATAGTGCTCTTTGTTCTTGTTTAAGTCTTTGTCTCAATTGGTTCTTCGATCTTGCTTAGTGCTCAAGGTGAATTGTCACCAAGAGTAGTAACGAGGTTGCTTGCTTCTACTAGCGGAGTAAATAGTTATTGACTAGTGTAGGAGTGGTTCCTAGACTTGTTAGTAGCCTTAGATTCTGGCCGTCGCAACGGAGGTGGTAGCCGGGAGGTGGTGACAGCCCTTCCGGTCTTCGTAGTCCATCATGTTGGTTTCGATGTCTTAGGACCCAAGGTTCAGGGTTACCGGCACCCCTTCTCACCCCTTTCTGTGTGTCGGAGGCTCTGTAGTCCCCAGGTTAAGACTCTAGATTTATTCCAGACCTTCTAGTGCTGGCTCTTTAGCCGTTGTATCTCTAACCACTTTACTCAGGTAGATAGAGTCCATAGGAATCCTTTATATCTTCTCGTTGTCCTCCCAACTATCTATACCTTCTCTCATCTATCTGAGCCTCCTTCAGCTGTGTGTGTCACGGTATATCCACTCCTATCCAATATCGTTTATCCCCCTATCTTGTCTAGTAGTACCCTTCTTTGATAGTCTTGAATATCTATTTGCTAGTACTCTTGCCAAAGCTTCCCTGCGGAAATATAAATTACGATACCTCGGGATACTCCCAGGTGAAGTGCTACAGCGGTTATTCTGTGCGCTTGCAGAATATTAATATATTTTACTAGCCATAAGGAAAACCACTGAAACACTCCTTGCATCCAGTACCAGGATTCCCAATCCTGATATTGGATCGTAAGAAGTGCCAACAAGCATTTCTGGCGCCGTTGCCGTGGAAGCAATTGGCTAGATACTTTCAAATATTTATCTCGAGCTATCTTAGTTGAGTACCGCTACTCAAGCGGGTTTATCCTTGCTCTGTTCATTGGCCTTGTGAAGCAGAGCAGTGCATGACTGGTTTCCAACTACTGTCAAACTACCAAGAAAATCTGGAGTCCCTTGTGAGGAAAGTACGACCCCGTGTTGTACCTCCTCAGAAGCAGCTCGTTCCGATGAGCCCAGTCTTTCCCGCTGTCAACCAGGCTACACCGAGGATGGCTTCCAAGACAATACGCGAGTTCTCCGCTCCATCGAGCGAGAATGTGCGTACCGGACCAGCTCCGCTAGTCGGAGATGGTAACTTTGAGCTCAAGCCAGCCCTCATCAACATGGTCCAGGCTAGTCCGTTCTACGGCAAGCCTCATGAAGATGCCAATGCCCATCTCCAGCATTTCCTGGAAATCTGCAACACCTTCACAATTCGTGGGGTAAGCATCGATGCCATTCGCCTTCGTTTATTCCCTTTCTCATTACTAGGCAAGGCAAAACAATGGTTTTATGCCAGCCGCGAGGCTATAGATACATGGAAAAAATGCACTAGCACATTCTTGCTAAAATTCTTTCCGGTTGGGAAAACCAATGCCCTCCGGAGCAAAATAGCTAGTTTCCAGCAGCTTAAGGATGAAACCGTCTCGGAGGCATGGGATCGCCTCCATGACTATATATCTGCTTGCCCTCACCATGGTATGCAGTGTTGGTTTATTATCCAAACTTTTTATCACGAGCTGAGAAGCTCTGCCCGTGAGTATCTGGATGCTGCTGCTAGAGGCTCATTCTTCTCTCTTGAGGAGAGTCATGCGAAGGCCCTCATAGAGAAGATGGTCGAGAACCAAGGTTTGTCCGATGACCGGACTCAGCCAAAGACCCGAGGAGTTCACCAGGTCGAAGCCCTGGACATGCTCGCTGCCAAGATGGACCTCCTGATGAAGAAGCTGGAGGCTCCTGTTCATGAAACGGTGCAAGCCATGGACGCTCGCATGACCTGCGAAGTTTGTGGCAACACTGGCCATTCGGGGAAAGACTGCCCCGAGACGTGAGAAGACGCCCACTACGTCAACAACTCCAACAACAACAGGTACAACTCCAACAACGGGTACCGACCGAACAATTATGGCAATCATGGCTGGAATTCGCGCCCAAACCTCCCCTTCGAGAGGCCACAACAAGGTAGCTCATACAATTCTAGCAATTTCAATAATCAGTCGTCTCTTAGAGATCTTGTGTTTGGCCAGATGAAAATTACTGAAAATATCAATAAAAAGCTAGCTACCAATGATAAAAACTCTAGAAAACATATACTCTAGGATGGAATCATTTTCTTCTGCTGTGAAAAACCAACTGAGCTTTAATAAAATGATAGAAACTCAAGTTGCTTAGTTAGCTGCTGTCGTTCCTATCACTGATTCGGGGAAGATTTAGGGGCAACCCGAACCTTCCATGGAAACAGTAAAAGCCGTCACTATGAGGCAAGGTAAGATGCCTCGTAGTATGGTTCGTGCTAACCATGCAGGTAAGGTCACACATATCCAAGTATCGACACCGAAATGGACCTACCTGCCGAGAGCTGCAAAAAGGGCGATCGGGAAGACCGCACCAGACAGAAAGGAAGATCCCGGAGTACCCGTCATCCAGTGCACGATCTGGAATCATCGCATTGATGACGCACTCTGTGATCTCGGGGCAAGCGTCAACATTATGTCTAAGGTACTATTTAAAAAGTTGCGCTACCCTACTCTGTCTCCTACCACTGCCCAGGTTCAGCTAGCAGACTCAACCATCCGCTATCCCGAGGGGGTAATTGAGAATGTGCCGGTCCGCATCTGGGGACATTATGTCCCTGTGGACTTCGTCGTCCTCGACACGGGGAATGAGCAGTCATTTCCCCTTGTTCTGGGCCGACCATTCTTGAACACCGCCCGAGCTAGGATCGATATGGATGCGAGAGAGATCTCGTTCCATATCGATGGAAGGTTGACCTACTTCAACTTCCAACCCCGGGAAGAGAAGAAGGCAGAACTACTCAGGCCAGAACAAAAGAGCACCCAGTGCTTCCTGAAGGCACTCATCAATGGAGAGTTGGAAGTGCTTGGAGGAGAGCAGTTCAAGTGGGATGAGCTGATAGGACCGATGAACGCAGCAGAGGTGGACCTCCTTGTAAAGAGGTACGAGGAGGAGCAAGCCCTCTGGAACGCCCCAGAGACACCGATCCCACCGCCACCGCTAAAGAAGAAGAAGAACAAGAAGACGTGGTGGAAGAAGGTTGCATCGTCCGAGTCATCCACTCTGGGACCAGACGATGACAAGAGCACCTGAAGATAGGAGAAGTCCCGCTCACGGACTTAAAAGCTGAGCGCGCGCCGCGAGGAGAACCAGTATGTATCCCATATTTCCCTTCCAATATTTTTTCCCATAATTGCATTTGCATGTTTCCCTTCCAAATAAAATGAACCATTAGAGTAAAATTTGAGAGAGAAAGCTTTGCAAGCATGGTTTAAATCAATGGTCCTATGCTGAATTTTTACCTAGGGTGGATGTAATTGGTAATTTTTATCATTTTCATCCCTTCTAGAACATCTCCATTTATTTACCACCACCACCAACCAACACCAAACATGTCTACCCCACTAAAATGGCTGCACACTCACCAATTATTACAAACATGGCAGCATGGGGGTGACTCCACTAAAACCAACTTTGGTCATGTCAAGTTTGCATCTTACCTACCACTAAAAACCACTCACATGGCCTTGGAAATTGTTGGCCACACAAAATTTCGTGGAATCAAAGAAAGAGGAGGTGCTCCACTCAGGGAGGAGTGGCCAGGCCACCAGGGCCTGGTTCGCCCGAACCACTCCATTCGGCCGAACCAGGGACCTGCCTCCCCTCGGCCTATAAATCCTGGTGCATTGCTTGCTTGCTCTCACATACTCTTACATTCTGAAAAATTTCTGTTAGAAGCTCTCTCTCTCTCTCTCATTTCTTGCTCTAGCTTGTGATCAAGTTCTTCCCAAAGGAATGGAAGGCTATCCCCGCCTAAGGAAAGCTTGTGCCGCCGGCCGCCACTCCTGCGTGGCTCGCACGCCAAGGCAGCCATACCATGGGGCTATAAAAGCCGTCGCTGATCTACGTCGTCGCTGCTTTTCGCTCGACGAGAATCCACACCGAGGGTTCGCAAGGAGGTAACGACGCCAGCTGAGTCACTCCTTGCGCTCGTTTCTGATTCAAACCACACCTAATGCTCGCCGCCCATGCACAAGATCGCTGGAGCTGCCCCTTCCCATCGTCCGCCCTCCACACTGCCCGATCGAGGCCCTGTGCCATCCAGGTGAACTCGCCGTTTGTTGGCGGTCGTTACAACCCAAATTTGACCACCAATACTCGGGAATAAATGCGAGACTATGCAACATTCCATGTACTTAGGTTTATTTCTAATAAAGTTCCATGAGTTTTGGTGAGTGTCATGTTTGTAGGTACAACATCGCGAAATACGTGCTATAGGGGTCGGAAATGACTGAATCGGCCGAACGACACGTTCGGCCGGTTACCCCCCTTAGCCGTACGGGCCGCCGGGAGCCGTCCACATCTACGACAACCAAGCAATGACTATGCAAGCCACTTAGGACGACCGCCAACTCAACCGGACCCGTGCCACATCATCCTAGGCTAGAACAGACATGAAGCAATCAACCAGGTGGTAGCCCAGAGGGACCCAGCAGCAGAGGTGGTGCTGGGGGGCCGGCCTTGGGCTGGCCTTGGGCCAGGCCTTGGGCCAGGCCTTCGCCCGAACTCCCAGGGGGTTACCCC
The DNA here is from genome assembly GCA_033239725.1 of Echinochloa phyllopogon. Taxonomy (NCBI): domain Eukaryota; kingdom Viridiplantae; phylum Streptophyta; class Magnoliopsida; order Poales; family Poaceae; genus Echinochloa; species Echinochloa phyllopogon. The sequence goes on along the minus strand of BTCW01000014.1, from coordinate 27,204,781 downwards.
CTGGCTCCCTTGGCCATTACTCCTCCAAACCGACCTGTGTAACTATAAATAGAGCAGTCAGTCACTTGTAAACACACACCACATTCAAGCCAAGTGCTCTCTTCCACTTCTCTCTAGTAGAGTTAGGTTAGTTTAGTTGGGAGTTAGAGTCGAGTCGAGCTCTGCCTCAGAGGTTCCGGAGTAGTCTTCAGAAGCTCTGGTAAAGCTCTTGTATCTTTCCTTTACTTTTGTTGACATTTGAGTTATCAATATAGTTATCTACTTTATTCTACTTCTGTCTTATATAGTCTAGTTGCTTCTATATTGTGTTTAGACTATAGTCAGTTCTAGTTCATAGTGCTCTTAGTTCTTGTTTAAGTCTTTGTCTTAATTGGTTCTTCGATCTTGCTTAGTGCTCGAGGTGAATTGTCACCATGTGTAGGAGTGGTTCCTAGACTTGCTAGTAGCCTTAGATTCTAACCGTCGCAACGGAGGTGGTAGCCGGGAGGTGGTGACAGCCCTTCCGGTCTTCATAGTCCATCACGTTATGTCACACTCGGATTTACACAAAAACCCGAATGCGGCCATATGTGTGCCCAGGAAGTCATAGTACACATATAGCAAAACAAATATGATATAACAGAGAACACATGCTTTATTGAATGTTTAAAATAAAGAGTTTACATTAGAGTGCATCATAAATAAACTAACCAATATAACAGAAGACTAAAACTCTCAACTAATGAAGCCGCACTCCCACAAGGACTCTCACTAGGAGAACACAACTCAGTAGAAAGGCAGATCGTCCGGGAACTCAGCAGTAGTCTCAGGCGCAGACCAGTCTGTTACCCATCCAGGATTTTGTTGAATTAAAACAGGTGTAAGTAACAGAATTACTTAGCAAGTATAACACAGGGTATGAAGGCTGAAAAGGCTTGACACGGCTTAACTGCATTAGCATTTTTAGTTGGTTCATTTTATATTATCCAAAATTACTACATGTGAAAGGATCCCAGTTGTAACCCAATTAATAAGCGTAATGTCATTAAACAACATTAATAAACCATAAATTTCTAATAAAAAAGGATCCAGGCCGCTCGTGACCCTAAGCAAGGCTATCATGATAGATCATACACTCTGCAGAGGTTTCGCCCTTTACCCACCAGTCGCGTAAAAGTTCAAAGAACTTTAAACCCAACCATGCCGAGGTGGCCAAACCTCTTAAACCACACTTCCGAGGTGTGATCGCATAGGGACGCTATGAGGCTTTTCACAAGACACTCTAATAAAACAGTAGCCGTTATGGTACAACACAAGCAGCATGACCCAAGGCACCGAGATTGACGTACGCCTACGGAGTCCACCATAGGGGGGTCAATAGCGTCCAATGCGTGGCAAAACATGCCAACAACAAAAGTAAAGGCGCAACGTGTGGAGTTCCCAGTCCAGGGACTCCTAGCACGGGACTGTGTCTCACAGGGACACAGTCGATGGATCTCCCGCCCTCGGTGGATCAAACCATACTCTCACCCATGCTTCCCATACCGCCGTCGGCCCATCGGTAACTACTGCCAAGCTAGAGCCGTACATGCTACTTGTCCAAGACCAGAGCCATAATAGTTCTGGCAGTGGCGACAGGCTCCTGGGTGGCCGCTTTAAGAACCAGTCCTTACAGAGAGACACTAGGGCCAGGCACGAAGCTTACGCCCTAGTTCCCTGAACCAAGTTGCTAAAAAGCATATTTTATCATTAACATTAAAGTGGACCATTAAGTCAAGTTTAACAGTTAAACAATAGTGACAGTAGCTGCGCATAGAAAACATTCTACCCATATGCATAAACCAGGTATATCAAGGTACAGGATAAATAAACTAGGTACAACCTTAAAGGGATACAAATTAGACACATGCAGAATGCTTTAATTAATGTATTAAAGTATGTAGGTAGCAAGGAGAATCCGTGTTATAACTTTCCTTCCTCGAAAGGCTACTGCTGCTGCTGCAAGTCCGGCTCCTAAAAGTCCCCCGTGTACTCGAACTCCAACGGGTACGGCTCACCGACTGGACACGAATCACCATACAAGCATCCATACAAGCCAATACATGCAAACAAAGGTATTCTATTAAAAACAGTACACCAAACAGTGGAAACAGTACAAAAGAAGGGTTTAAATTTATTCTATGCTTCGCTACAAACACATGAGCGCGAAAATCACTCTAATCGGAGCTAAAACGAGAAAGTTATGGCTATTTGAAAAATCCAGGGACTAATCTGTGAAAAACCGAGGACTTATACGTAATTATGAATAAAAACAGAAGGGCTAACACATAAAAACAACAGCACAGGACGGTGCACGCTATTTTTCAAAAGGGCAGGTGGTTTTTCGTAAAAATAGGGACCTATTTGCGATTATTTTTCAACAGGGATGGACAGCGGATTGATTCCTGGAAACTTGGGGGGCTCTTTAGCAAAGTGCACGCAGTTGACCGGTATGAGGCTGTTTGACCCGAGGCAGAATCGAACCTGGGCCATTGGATTCAGATCTAACGGCCGGGGAAGGATGGGGGCGGTTTGGTCGTCGGCGGCAGGGGAGACGCGGCGGCGCCGCCCGACTTCGCGGTGGAAGTTCGCCGGAGTAGGACCTAACTTGAGCTAGGGGACACCAAACGCGACCAGGTTTTGACCTACGGACTCAGGAGAGAAAGGCGAACACGATGGGGGTGGTCTAGTCGGCTGAACCGCGGTGAGGGCAGCTGCCGACGGCGAGCAGAGGCGGTGGAAGTCCGGCGAGGTCGGGGCTCACTCTAAGGGCTCGGTTTGGGTTGGGATTTTGGGTCCTAGAGCTTCGAGGAGATGAGGCGATTGCAGTGGAGGGGTTCTGGGTGACGGAGAAGGAGGTTTAGGAGGGGTGCAATGGTGGCCGACGGCGGCGGCTCGGGTGGACGGGGAACAACATGATTCGGGGCGCTAAATGGCCTAAGAGCGTGGTGGGGAGGTTCATTACCTTGCCACGAGCTCACTCGAGATGTCGACGGGCGTGGAGTGGCACCGGTGGTGAAGATCGATGGCGGCGGAGGAGGAGGAAGGCCGGCGACGAGCAGCGCACGGGGTGGACCTCCTCCGGCGACAAGCTGGCGATGAGAACCGGCGGAGGAGCTACGGCTCGGAGTGGCGAATCTCGTGGCGGGCTCGGCTCCGTCCGGCGTCCTCCCAGGCGGCGGATCAACGGCCAAAGGCGCCGGAGTCACCGAGCTCGGATGGCGGCGGCGCTAGGTGGGCTGGAGCGGCTAGGGTGGAGGCGAGGGTGAAGAGAGGGGTGGCGGCGCAGTTGTGCTAAGTAGGCGTGAGGAGCCCTCGGCGTGCGGGCCGGCTGCAGCGGCCGTTGCGCCCACCTCCGCCGAAAACGGCGGGAGGTTGGGGATGATAGGTGGGAGGGAGGGGGCGTGCGCGCCAGTGCTGTTGGGCTGAAAGCAGAGGGCCCAAGAGTGGGGGAGGGGGTGAAGTGGACTAGAGCGGCACTCGCTTGCTGGGCCGGCTGCTGCGCGAGTGGGCTGGTCGCTGGAGTGGTGGGCTGGTTCGGAGGAAAAAGGTGAGGGAGCAAAAGCGAACCAGAGGAAAGTTAAGGGGGCAGAAGTGAACTATGTCCGAAACAACTTTTCTAGAACTCCAAACAAGGTGTTTCAAATTTGAATTTAAACATATTTAAATTCTCGTTTGAACCACGAACAATACAAAAATAAATACAGCAGCATGAATGCAACAAAAATGTTTCTATACCTTATATTTAATTTTAAAATTCTAGAAATTATTTCTTTAACCTATATTAATTATGAACATGATAATAAATAATTAATTAATTACTAAAAATTTTAAATAGGCAAAAATTAGGGTGTTACAAACCTACCCCCTTAAGATGAATCTCGTCCTCGAGATTCGGACGTGGATGCGAAGAGTTGTGGATACGCGGCCTTGAGGTCTTCTTCCCTCTCCCATGTTGCTTCATCCTCCGCGTGCCGGCTCCATTGCACCTTGCACATCCGAGTGACTTTGTTCCTAGTCACCCTCTCAGACTCCTCCAGAATCCTGATCGGATACTCCTCATAGGTGAGATCATCTTGCACACTCGACTCATCGATCAAGGTCTACTCTTCAGGCACCCGCAGACATTTCTTCAGCTGAGACACATGGAATACATCGTGCACTCCGGCCAGTTTCTCATGTAACTCTAGCCGGTAAGCCACTTCTCCCATTCGTTCCAGTACTCTGAAAGGCCCAATGTAGTGAGGCGCCAGTTTGCCTTTGACATTAAACCGCTTCACACCTCTCATTGGTGACACTTTGATGTACACAAAGTCACCAACAGCAAAGCTGAGATCCCTCCGTCTCACATCAGCATAACTCTTCTGTCGGGACTGTGCCACCTTCAAATTATGTCTGATCATTTTCACTTGCCGCTCTGTCTCTCTGAGTATCGCAGTCCCAAAAACCTGACTCTCTCCAATCTGATCCCAGAACAGTGGTGTCCTGCACTTCCTACCATACAAAGCCTCAAACGGTGACATCTGCAGACTCTTCTGATAGCTGTTGTTGTACGAAAATTCTGCATAGCACAGACTCCTGTCCCAGCTAACACCATACTGCAAAGCACAAGCTCTCAACATATCCTCTAAGATCTGATTGGTCCGCTCTATCTGCCCATCTGTTTGTGGATGGTAAGCTGAATTGAAATGCAGCTTAGTGTCCATCGACTCATGTAACTTCTGCCAGAAGTGCGATGTGAACTGAGTAACCCAATCAGACACTATGCGCTTTGGCACCCCATGCAAGCACACAATCCTCTCCATGTACAGCTCTGCTAATCTGGCGCCTGTGTAAGTGGTCTTCATTGGAAGGAAATGTGCCACTTTGGTCAAGCGGTCCACAATCACCCAAATGGAGTCGAACCCTCTCTGAGTGCGAGGCAGACCAGTGATGAAGTCCATACCAACTTCCTCCCACTTCCATTCAGGAATCTTCAGAGGCTGAAGTAGCCCTGGTGGCCTCTGATGTTCAGCCTTGACCCTCTGACATGTGTCACATAAAGCCACGTGGGTTGCCACGTCTCGCTTCAGTCCGTACCACCAAAATCTCTCCTTGATGTCCTGGTACATCTTGGTACTTCCTGGGTGGATCGAATAGGGTGAATCGTGTGCCTCTCTCACGATGGAGTCCCTAATCTGCGCTATGTCTGGCACACATATCCTCTTCCCATGCCACAAGGCTCCCTGATTATCGACTCGGAAACTAGGGGCCTTTCCTCGAGCAACAAGCTCCACAATCTCCTGGATCTTCTCATCCCCAAGCTGACCTTTCCGGATCTCCTACTCCAGAGTCGGTTCCACTGTCATCTCTGTGATACTAGTCACAAATCCCAGACTCATCCTCTCGAACTCCAAACTGAGCTCCTTTGGCAGACAGTGTCCAGTGGCCTTGTTCACATAGCTCCTCCTACTCAGAGCATCTACCACCAAATTAGCCTTCCCTGGTGGTAGTGGATCTCCAAATCATAGTCTTTGATCAACTCCAACCATAGGTGTTGCCTCATATTCAGCTCTGACTGAGTGAAGACATATTTCAGGCTCTTATGATTAGTGTAAATGTCACACTTGTGCCCAATCAGATAATGCCTCCAAATCTTCAGAGCATGCACCACAGCTGCCAACTCCAAATCATGCGTCGGGTAGTTCTGCTCATGCTTCCTCAACTGCCTCGACGCATACGCCACCACTCTGCCTTCCTGCATGAGTACACACCCCAATCCTAGACGGGATGCACCACAGTAGATGGAGAAGCTCTTGGCAAGATCAGGCAATACAAACACAGGGGCTGTAGTCAGACTTTTCTTCAACTCCTCGAAGCTGGCCTGACACTCCTCTGACCAGACAAACTTGGCATTCTTCTCCAGTAATGCCGTTAGGGGCTTAGCAATCCTGGAGAATCCTTCGATGAACTGTCTGTAATACCTGGCCATCCCTAGGAAACTCCTGATCTCGCTCACATCCCAAGGCGGATTCCAGCTCAACACATCACTGACCTTCTTAGGATCAACTGGCACTCCTCCATTGGACAACACATGTCCCAGGAATGCCACCTCCTTCAGCTAGAACTCACATTTGCTCAGCTTAGCATATAGCTGATGCTCCCGGAGTCTCTGCATCACCAGCTTCAGATGTTCCTCATGTTCTGCCTCATTCTCGAAGAAGACCAGAATATCATCAATGAACACCACCACGAATTTATCGAGATAATCCATGAACACGCTATTCATCATATACATGAAGTAGGCAGGAGCATTAGTCAATCCAAAGGACATGACAGTGAACTCATACAGCCCATACCGAGTGGTGAAAGCCGTCTTGGGTATGTCACACACCCGAATCCTCATCTGATGATAGCCTGACCGGAGATCAATCTTGGAGAACACACAGGCTCCCCTCAACTGAGCAAAAAGGTCATCAATCCTCGGCAGCGGGTACTTGTTCTTGATTGTCACCTCATTAAGGGCTTGATAGTCCACACACATCCTCTGTGTCCCATCCTTCTTGTCCACGAACAACACCGGGGCTCCCCAAGGTGATGAATTCAGACGAATGTACCCTTTTGCTAGCAATGCCCTCAATTCTTCTTTAAGCTTTTCCAGCTCTTTGCTCCCATCCTATACGGCCTCTTGGCTATAGGTGTAGTGCTAGGTTTAAGATCAATAATGAATTCAACTTCGCGAGCTGGGGGCATACCTGGCAACTCATCAGGGAACACATCCGGGAAATCGCACACCACCCGAATATCCTCCAGTGCGACACCCTCGGCTTGGTTTACCTAGCTGTGCTCTGAGGAATTGGCGGCCTGATACTCTATACGTTCCTCGGTCTTCGCTGTCAGCTGCACTGCCCTCTTGGAGCACTAGATCACCCCCTCATATCTAGCTAACCAGCTCATACCCAGAATCATATCGAACCCCAGGGTCTCCAGGACTATCAGGCTCGCCACAAAGTCTACCCCCCTTATGGTGACAGTGGTACAGGGGCACCGTAAAGTAGCACATTGTTCCCCCCTGGAGAACTAACTATCATCGGATTTCCCATAGGTTGTAACATCATCATGTTCTTTTCACAAAAGCAGCAGACATAAAAGCATGCGAAGCCCCGGTATCGAACAAAACAGTCGCAGGAGTCGAGTTGACAAGAAACGTACCCACAACCACATCAGTAACTGCCTCTGCGGTCTCTGCACCCATGTGGTTGACCTTGCCTCTGGTGGGGTTCTGCAGACCATGACCCGCCTGAGCCTGCTACTAACCTGCACCGTTCTGGGCCTTCTGTGTACAGACACTGGCAAAGTGCCCCGCCTCTCCATAGTGGTAGCATGCCCTCGGACCTGCTAGTACAGTGCTGGCGGGGCTAGAGCGTGGAACAGGACCTGACTGCACCTGACTGCGCTGAGCTGGGGCAGTCTGCAGCTGCTGCTGGGGACGCTGCTGCTGTGGCGCCTGAGGGTACTAAGGGCGCTGCTGGTATTGGGGGCGCTGCTGGAACTGAGGCCGCTGCTGGAACTGACTGTGGCTCAGCAGGCCGGACTGACCCTGGGGGCGCTGCTGGCCCATCATCTGCTGGCCACCCTGCGGAGGAGTGAAGCGGGGGCGGCTGCTGTTGCCTAACTGCTGGCCCTAGAACTTCCTCTTCTTCTCCTCTATCTCACGGCACTTGTGCTCTAGCATGAGAGCATCGTCCACTAGTTCCTGAAAGTTGGGGAACTTGGTGCACATCAGCTGGTAATGCAGGGCATCGTGCAAACCGTCACGGAACTAGGTCTGCCTCTTCCTGTCAGTGTCCACCTCCTCAGGAGCGTAGCATGCAATCTCAATGAACTTGTCATGGTAGGCGGTGACACTCAGCCCTTCCTGCTTCAGTGCCAGGAACTCCTTCTTCTTCAGGTTCATCAGAGCCTCCGGCACGTGGTGAGAGCGGAAGCTATCACGGAACTCCTGCAGGTGATCTGAGCATGGTCAAGGTGAGCGTACTGGTACAAATCCCACCAGTCCAGTGCTGGACCCTGAAGCTGTCCTCCGGTGTACAACACCTTCTCCCGGTCGGTGCACTGCGTGATGTCGAGCTGCCTCTCCACTGCCTTGAGCCAATCATCCGCCTGGACAGGGTCGCTGGCCCTGGTGAAGATAGGAGGGCGACCCTTCAGAAACTCACCCCTCTTGTCCCTGGGCGGCGCATGAGGCTGGTGAGGCTGGTTCTGCTGTTGCTACTACAGCAAGGCGATGGTCTGGGCCATCTGCTGCGTCAGCTGGAGCTGCATCTGCATCATCTGCTCCACGGTGGGTGGGGGTGGAGGCGGTGGCGGTGGCGGGTTCTGGTTGGCCCCACTGCCACCAGAGGTACTCCTCGTGTTCACCATATATTATCAGCGAGAGATTCTTGTCAGGAATTGATTTAAAGATAGAGAGTTTGATAGATATATAAATAGCAAGAGAAATAAATAACCCCTCTATGTAAACATTAATATCCTTAAGCCTTAATCCAAAATCTAGGTGGTTGTAGACTTACATCTACGCCCATCACAATCATTACAAAAATCGAAATCAAACATGAGCATAATAACAATAAAACAAGAACTTAGAGACAAATTTCATGCAAGACTCGATATTACTGATTTTTTGTTCAAAATAAAACAGCTAAACGGGACATATCATAGAATCAGGGAGGTCTCCTAATGTTTCATCCACCGTTCTAACTAGGTTGCGTTCCTACAGTCAGCACGGCTCTGATATCAATCTGTCACACCCGGATTTACACAAAAGCCTGAATGCGGCCATATGTGTGCCCAGGAAGTCATAGTACACATATAGCAAAACAAATATGATATAACAGAGAACACATGCTTTATTGAATGTTTAAAATAAAGAGTTTACATCAGAGTGCATTATAAATAAACTAACCAATACAGCGGAAGACTAAAACTCTCAACTAATGAAGCCGCACTCCCACAGGGACTCTCACTGGGAGAACACAACTCAGTAGAAAGGCAGATCCTCCGAGAAGTCAGCAGCAGTCTCAGGCGCAGACCAGTCTTTTACCCATTCGGGATTTTGTTGAATTAAAACAAGTATAAGTAACAGAATTACTTAGCAAGTATAACACAGGGTATGAAGGCTAAAAAGGCTTGACACGGCTTAACTGCATTAGCATTTTTAGTAGGTTCATTTTATATTATCCAAAATTACTACATGTGAAAGGATCCCATTTGTAACCCAATTAATAAGCGTAAGTGTCATTAAACAACATTAATAAGCCATCAATTTCTAATCAAAAAGGATCCAGGCCGCTCGTGACCCTGAGCAAGGCTGTCATGATAGATCGTATACTCTACAGAGGTTTTGCCCTTTACCCACCAGTCGTGTAAAAGTTCAAAGAACTTTAAACCCAACCATGCCGAGGTAGCCAAACCTCTTAAACCACACTTCCGAGGTGTGATCGCATAGGGACGCTACGAGGCTTTTCACAAGACACTCTAACAAAACAGTAGCCGTTATGGTACAACACAGGCAGCACGACCCAAGGCACCAAGATTGACGTACGCCTACGGAGTCCACCATAGGGGGGTCAATAGCGTCCAATGCGTGGCAAAACATGCCAACAACAAAAGTAAAGGCGCAACGTGTAGAGTTCCTAGTCCAGGGACTCCCAGCACAGGACTGTGTCTCATAGGGACATAGTCGACGGATCTCCCGTCCTCGGTGGATCAAACCATACTCTCACCCATGCTTCCCATACCGTCATCGGCCCGTCGGTAACTACTGCCAAGCTAGAGCCATACATGCTACTTGTCCAAGACCAGAGCCACAATAGTTCTGGCGGTGGCGACAGGCTCCTGGGTGGCCGCTTTAAGAACCAGTCCTTACAGAGAGACACTAGGGCCAGGCACGAAGCTTACGCCCTAGTTCCCTGAACCAAGTTGCTAAAAAGCATATTTTATCATTAACATTGAAGTGGACCATTAAGTCAAGTTTAACAGTTAAACAATAGTGACAGTAGCTGTGCATAGCAAACATTCTAGAACTCCAAACAAGGTGTTTCAAATTTGAATTTAAACATATTTAAATTCTCATTTGAACCATGAATAATACAAAAATAAATGCAGCAGCATGAATGCAACAAAAATGTTTCTATACCTTATATTTAATTTTAAAATTCTAGAAATTATTTATTTAACCTATATTAATTATGAACATGATAATAAATAATTAAATAATTACTAAAAATTTTAAATAGGCAAAAATTATGGTGTTACACGTTAGTTCCGGTGTCTTAGGACCCAAGGTTTAGGGTAACCGGTACCCCTCCTCATCCCTTTCTGTGTGTCAGAGGCTCTGTAGTCCCTAGGTTAAGACTCTAAATTTATTCCAGACCTTCTAGTGCTGGCTCTTTAGCCAGCACTAGTAGGTCTGGAATAAGTCTAGAGTCTTAACCTGGGGACTACAGAGCCTCCGACACACAAAAAGGGATGAGAAGGGGTGCCGGTTACCCTGAACCTTGGGTCCTAAGACACCAGAACTAACGTGATGGACTACAAAGACCAGAAGGGCTGTCAGCACCTCTCGGCTACCACCTCTGTTGTGACGGGCAGAATCTAAGGCTACTGACAAGTCTAGGAACCACTCCTACACTAGTCAATAACTACTTACTCCGCTAGCAGAAGCAAGCAACCTCGTTACTACTCTTGGTGACAGTTCACCTCAAGTACTAAGCAAGATCGAAGAACCAATTAAGATAAAGACTTAAGCAAGAACTAGGAGCACTAAGAACTAGAACCGACTATAGTCTAAACACGATACAGAAAACAACTAGACTAAAGTAGATGCAACTATATAAGACAGAAGTAGAATAAAGTAGATAAATATATTGATAACTCAAATGTCAACAAAAGTAAAGGAAAGATACAAGAGCTTTACTAGAGTTTCTGAAGACTACTCCGGAACCTCCGAGGCAGAGCTCGACTCGACTCTAACTCCCAACTAAACTATCCTAACTCTACTAAAGAGAGAAGTGGAAGAGCACTTGGCTTGAGTGGTGTTGTGTGTTACAAGTGAGCAGCCTACCCTCTATTTATAGCTTGGACAAGGCAGTTTGGAGGTTGAGTAACCGCCACGGGACCCTAGGACGGTTGGAGGCCGGTTAGGCCGAATGCACTGGCTTCGGCCGAATAGATCAGTTCGGCCGAAGGCCGTTGGATGCACCGCCTCCTCTCTTGTGGCTCAGATGTGCCCCTGGGGTCGGTTTGCCTGCTGGGTCCAAGGCCTGGCCCAAGGCCGGCACCCCTGGCACCACCTCTGCTGCTGGGTCCCTCTGGGCTGCTTCCTTGTGCGTGGACTTGTGTTGATTTGGCCCGGGTTGATGTGGCATGCTTCGAGATGTGTTGGCGGTCGTCCTACGTGGCTTGCATAGTCATTGGATGACGTGGACGACTCCCGCTGGCCCATACGGCTAAGAGGGGTAACCGGCCGAACGTGTTGTTCGGCTGATTCGGTCATTTTCGGCACCTATAGCACGTATTTCGTAATATTGTAGCTGCAAACATGACACTCACCAAAACTCGTGGAACTTTATTAGAAATAAAACCTAAGTACATGGAATGTTGCATAGTCTCTCATTTATTCCCGAGTATTGGTGGTCGAAATTCGGTTGTAACGACCGCCAACAAGCTCCCCCAAGCTAGGCTCTTTGCTCGTCCTCGAGCAAAGGTAAAACTTAGGCTCGGTGGATCAGGAGTTGCTACAATGTCATTTCTCTTGCAGGTAACTTTATAAACAACTAGTACTCAAATTTTACTTGAATTACTAGCAAAGCATTAATTCACCTTTTTACCTATGAGGCTTATAGCAATCTCCTTATCTTGGGCGGTTGAAAGAATGAACAGTTTAACTCAATTTTATTCCACCCTACTCTTTTCAGGATCCTATCTTGGAGTTTTCACCCTTTTGTGAAAGATAAGTAGTTCCTCATTGGTTCACTCAATCGCTCAAGTGTATTTGAATCCTCACCAAAGGCTTTGCCTTCTTTTCATCCTAACATCTAATTTGGCTTTTTGTTTGGCTCAGGGACAAAGGAGAAGGGCATACAAGCATCTTATATTTTGCTAAGTCAAAGACCGGACCTTAGGAGGATCAAATTATACTCTTAGATCGAGAAGTGCATGTGTGTGGAATATGTGGGGTGGACTATGGTGGAACTCCTTGGAATGATTCTTCCTCTCCTTTACTTATTTTTTGAGAGCATAGGCTATCTTTATTCTTCATATTTTTGCCATGCCTTTTTGGCATGCTTTTCTTTTGCTCATATGGTAGAAAGTTTGAAACTAATCCTATCATATGGCTCTGGTAGGTATTATGACCAATGAGGAACTTTGTTTTATTTTTGAAAGCATAAACTTCCGAGATTTTCACCATACTAAGAGCAGAAATAGAACTTAACCAAAGTCTCACTATATCAATCCCCACAACAACTTAGACTTGGAATAAAGCATGTGCTCCCACAAGGTTTCAGGTTCATTTTTACTCATGCCAAATAACTCAAGCATAACCAAGCACTAGTTGCAACAAAGTACTAGCAAGATTAATGATAGAGCAACTATTCATCATTTCCAAGGTGAGAGACATATGGTTCATTCCATGCATAGTTGGGAGTTAATTTTATTCAAGGGAAATATTTTTGGTATTTTTTTAAATGCAATCTAAGGAGAAAGGGAAAATACAAGTTCATGAATCAAAGTGCTGGGTGGTTCAGACATACCTGGTGGGGGTCCTCCCCCAAGCTAGAACGCTTTACCGGTAGGGATTTAGTCTTGCAAGGTACGCGGTCAGCTGCTCGGACTGCTCCCAGACTTCATATTGAATGGATGCCACCATCCCGTCGTTCTCTTGAAGGCACTGAGAATGACGGGCTAGTGTGTCTTGGATGCCTCGAGTCCGGTCGTCGATGACATCAACTCGGTCGGAGATGTAGGACAAATCCCGACCGTAGTCGTAGCGGGCAGACTGTGAGTATCCGAGGTAGTATTGTTGGGAGGTATTGTCGTACCCCCCTGCATACCAGCGCCCGGACCACTCAGAGTCTGTGCTCTGACCGTAGTCCCAGCATCCCGAGGCTTGATAGTTCGGGTCCTAGTGTTGCCCAGAGCCTCCTGCTCTAGACGTACCAGCCCCGGTGTACATGTCGTAGGTGGCATCGAACGCGGACGTGTGTTGGTGCGGTGCTTCTGGTTTCTCTTCCGGCTCTTGTGAGGTGGCGAGCCTGGCATCACGCCTGGCTCGTTCCCTCGTGAATGGCCCTTCTCCTACTACACTGTGCCGAGCGGGCTCTCTCGGTGGAGGAGATTCATCCAACTCAGTGCTCAAATGAAGCGTTAATTTACTAGCGGTATACAACTTTAGTGTCGCGCAAGGTAGACGCACCTCGGTTATATAACCGTGATAAATCATCACAAGTGAAGCATCAGGCAACTTTCGTAAGATGTGAGCCTATACGAAGTGCTCAGCATCTACGACAGAGCGCGCTGTCTCTATGTACGTGCACTGGGCATCCTGGAGGACTCCCAGGTGGTTTGTGAGGCGAGTGACTAGAGAAGTCATCGCCATGCTACCCACATGAGAAATGTGAGACAACCAGTGATCGACCATGTCCTTCACTTGAGAAACCAGAATTTTCTTGAACATAGCATACAAAATCCGCAACTCAACTATGTTCATGCGTCGGATATCGGCTCATGGGAATACCGTCATAGCCACCCACTTATGCATGAAACGCAGAGTGGGGTTATGAATACTGTTCGTGCGGGGTGCATGACAGTTGGTACTCCCGGAAATCCTCTTCCAGAATGCAACCCGATCAAACCTTTTTAACGCTTTACTTGGCTCTAGAGAACAATGACTTGAAAAACCAAGAGCCAAGCTAAAATCCCTCCAAGAGCAGAAAAACTCTTGGTTAAAGAATCTGAAGTGAATCCCCCTATTTTCAGAAACCAAAGTAGAGAGAAACTCGAGAGTGAGTAGATACGAACCTGGCTCGTTGATTTCCCAGAAATTCTCCCAGCCAATGGCATGAAAGATTTCTGGGAACTCCTCATCCATCCCCGTTCTTCTGAGCAGGTCCTATTCAAACACACGAGTGTGCTCGAACTCCTTTAGCCTGAGCTCGTTGAAGGCATTTCTCTCCTGGTCCGTCCTGAGGACGATGTCGCTCTCACTTAGGAGTTGCCTGGCTAGGGGTGCAGCAGAGCCCCATCCCAAGCCGGCTGCTCCTGGCTCATCCTTGTCCATCCGGCTCAAGCCACGGGACAGGGCTGGGGAACTCCCACCATCGTCCGAGCGGCGGTTAAGCCGGGTGGAGCGACGGAGTGCGGCGATGAGCTTCGACATGGTTCCTGCAAAACGTTAGCACAGCAACGACTACCCGAAGGACTGAATATCAAAGGTTAGCACAATAAAATGAAGTCAGTCATCCGAGAGTGTTAGTCATTCTTGTGGGGATTAAAACCACCACAAATGGTTAGACATTCTTGTGGGTGTCGGAAACCACCACAAAATCGTCCAACAAAATTTCCGCACAAAGATCACACAAAGGCAAATATTTTTGGGATTTTTCTCTAATGATGAAAGTGAACCAAAACTTGATCAAGGACTTTGGAAAGAGCTTGAACAAGCACTAGAGCAAAGAAATGAGAGAGAGAGAGAGCTTCTGGAGAAAATTTTCTGAGTGAGCAAATGTGTGATGCAGCTTTCAAGCAAGGGGTGGCATTTATAGGCGAGGAGGGGCAGCAGGGCCAGTTCGGCCAAACTGGCTGGTTCGACTGAACCAGGCCGGGGCGCCTGGGTGCCCCATGTGCTGCACCCACCTCTTGCCTTCTACCAGCACAAAGTTTTTCCATAGGTACAACACTAGGTCATGGGGTTTTTGGTGGGTTTTGGTAGGTTAGATGCAAATTTGACATGACCCAAAGTTGGTTTTAGTGGAGTCATCCCCATGCTGCCATGTTTTGTGATAATTGGTGAGTGTGCAGCCATTTTAGTGGGGTAGACATGTTTGATGCTGGTTGGTGGTGATGGTAAATAAATGGAGATGTTCTAGAAGGGATGAAAATGATGAAAGTTACCAATTACATCCACCCTAGGTAAAAATTCAGCATACGACCATTTATTTAAACCATGCTTGCAAAATTTTCTCTCTCAAATTTTAACTCTAGTGGTTCATTTTATTTGGAAGGGAAACATGCAAATGCAATGATGAAAAATAAAAATTGGAAAGGGAAATATGGGATACATGCTGGTTATCCTCACGGCGAGCGCTCAGCTTTTAAGTCCGTGAGCGGGACTTCTCCTGACTTCAGGTGCTCTTGTCATCATCCGGTCCCGGAGTGGATGACTCAGACGATGTAACCTTCTTCCGCCACGTCTTCTTGTTCTTCTTCTTCTTTAATGGTGGTGGTGGGATCGGTGTCTCTGGAGCGTTCCAGAGGGCTTGCTCCTCCTCATACCACTTTACAAGGAGTTCCATCTCTGCTGCGTTCATCGGTCCTATCTGCTCGTCCCACTCGAACTGCTCTCCTCCAAGCACTTCCAACTCTTCATTGATGAGTGCCTTCAGGAAGCATTGGGCACTCTTCTGTTCCGGCCTGAGCGGTTCTGCCTTCTTCTCTTCCTGAGGTTGGAACTTGAAGTAGGTCAACCTTTCATCGATACGGAATGAGATCTTTCTCGCATCCATATCGATCCTAGCCCGGGCGGTGTTCAAGAATGGTCGGCCCAGCACAAGGGGAAATGATTGCTCGTTCCCCATGTCGAGGACAACGAAGTCCATAGGGACATAACGTCCCCATATGTGGACCGGCACATTCTCAATTACCCCCTCGGGATAACGAATGGTTGAGTCTGCTAGCTGAACCTGGGCAGTGGTAGGAGATAGAGTAGGGTAGTGCAACTTTTTGAATAGTACCTTGGACATGATGTTGACGCTTGCCCCGAGATCACAGAGGGCGTCATCAATGCGATGATTCCAGATCGTGCACTGGATGACGGGTACTCCGGGATCTTCCTTTCTTTCCGGTGCGATCTTCCCGATCGCCCTTTTAGCAGCTCTCGGCATGTAGGTCCATCTTGGTGTCGTCACATGGATGTGTGTGACCTTGCCTGCATGATTAGCGTGGACCATACTGCGAGGCATCTTACCGTGCCTCATAGTGACAGCTTTCACTATCTCGATGGAAGGTTCGGGTTGCCCAGAATCTTCCCTGAATCAGTGAAAGGAACGGCAGCAGCTAACTGAGCAACTTGAGTTTCTATCATTTTATTAAAGCTTAGTTGGTTTTTCATAGCAGAAGAGAATGATTCCATCCTAGAGTATGTTTTCCAGAGTTTTATCATTGGTAGCTAGCTTTTTATTAATATTTTTAGTAATTTTGATCTGGCCAAATACAAGATCTCTAAGAGACGGCTGATTATTGAAATTGCTGGAATTGTATAAGTTACCTTGTTGTGCCCTCTCGAACGGGAGGTTTGGTCGCGAATTCCAGCCTTGATTGCCATAGTTGTTCAGTCGGTACCCGTTGTTGGAGTTGTACCCGTTGTTGTTGGAGTTATTGATGTAGAGGGCGTCTTCTCGTGTCTCAGGGCAGTCATTCCCCGAATGGCCAGTGTTGCCACAGACTTCGCAGGTCATGAGAGCGTTCATGGCTTGCACCATTTCATGAACAAGGGCCTCTAGCTTCTTCATCAGGAGGTCCATCTTGGCAGTGAGCATGTTCAGGGCTTTGACCTGGTAAACTCCTCGGGTCTTGGGTTGAGTCCGGTCATCGGACCAATCTTGGTTCTCGACCATCTTCTCTATGAGGGCCTTCGCACGACTCTCCTCAAGAGAGAAGAACGAGCCTCCAACAGCAGCATCAAGATACTCACGGGCAGAGCTTCTCAGCCCGTGATAGAAAGTTTGGATAATAAACCAACTCTGCATACCATGGTGAGGACAAGCAGATATATAGTCCTGGAGGCGATCCCATGCCTTCAGGACGGTTTCATCCTTAAACTGCTGGAAACTAGCTATTTTGTTCCGGAGGGCGTTGGTTTTCCCAACCGGAAAGAATTTTAGCAAGAAAGCGCTAGTGCATTTTTCCCAAGTATCTATAGCCTCGCGGCTAGCATAACACCATTGTTTTGCCTTGCCAAGTAATGAGAAAGGGAATAAATGAAGGCGAATGACATCGATGCTTACCCCACGAATTATGAAGGTGTTGCAAATTTCCAGGAAATGCTGGAGATGGGCATTGGCATCTTCATGAGGCTTGCTGCAGAACGGACTAGCCTGGACCATGTTGATGAGGGCTCGCTTGAGCTCGAAGTTACCATCTCCGACTGGCGGAGCTGGTCCGGTACACACATTCTCGCTCGATGGAGTAGAGAACTCGTGGATTGTCTTGGAAGCCATCTTCGGTGTAGCCTGGTTGACGACGGGAAAGACTAGGCTCGTTGGAAGGAGCTGCTTCTGAGGAGGTACAACACGGGGTTGCACTTTCCTCACAAGAGACTCCGGATTTTCTTGGAAGTTTGACGGTAGTTGGAAACCAGTCATGCACTGCACTGCTTTACAAGGCCAACGAACAGAGCAAGGATAGACCCGCTTGAGTAGCGGTACTCAACTAAGATAGCTCGAGATAAATATTTGAAAGTATCTAGCCAATTGCTTCCCAGGCAACAGTGCCAGAAATGCTTGTTGGCACTTCTTACGATCCAATATCAGGATTGGGAATCCCGGTACTGGATGCAAGGAGTGTTTCAGTGGTTTTCCTTATCGCTAGTAAAATATATAAATATTCTGCAAGTTCACAGAATCACCGCTATAGAACTTCACCCGGGAGTATCCCGAGGTATCGTAATTTATATTTCCGCAGGGAAGCTTTGGCAAGAGTACTAACAAATAGATATTTGAGACTATCAGAGAAGGGTACTACTGGACAAGACGGGGGGTAAACGGTATTGGATAGGAGTTGATATACTGTGACACACATAGCTCAAGGAGGCTCGGATAGATGAGAGAAGGTATAGATAGTTGGGAGGACAACGAGAAGAGATAAAGGATTCCTGGGGACTCTATCTACCTAAGTCAAGTGATTAGAGATACAACGGCTAAAGAGCCATCACTAGTAGGTCTGGAATAAGTCTAGAGTCTTAACCTGGGGACTACAGATCCTCCGACACACAGAAAGGGATGAGAAGGGGTGCCGGTTACCCTGAACCTTGGGTCCTAAGACACCAGAACTAACGTGATGGACTACGAAGACCGGAAGGGCTGTCACCACCTCCCGACTACTACCTCCGTTGCAACGGGCAGAATCTAAGGCTAGTGGCAAGTCAAGGAACCACTCCTACACTAGTCAATAACTACTTACTCCGCTAGCAGAAGCAAGCAACCTCGTTACTACTCTTGGTGACAGTTCACCTCAAGTACTAAGCAAGATCGACGAACCAATTAAGGTAAAGACTTAAGCAAGAACTAGGAGCACTAAGAACTAGAACCGACTATAGTCTAAACACGATATAGAAGCAACTAGACTAAAGTAGATGCAACTATATAAATAGAAGTAGAATAAAGTAGATAACTATATTGATATCTCAAATGTCAAAAAAAGTAAAGGAAAGATACAAGAGCTTTACCAGAGCTTCTGAAGACTACTCCGGAACCTCCGAGGCAGAGCTCGACTCGACTCTAACTCCCAACTAAACTATCCTAACTCTACTAAAGAGAGAAGTGGAAGAGCACTTGGCTTGAGTGGTGTTGTGTGTTGCAAGTGAGTAGCCTACCCTCTATTTATAGCTTGGACAAGGTAGTTTGGAGGTTGAGTAACCGCCACAGGACCCTAGGACAATTGGAGGCCGGTTCGGTCGAATGCACCGGCTTTGGCCGAACAGATCAGTTCAGCCAAAGGCCGTTGGATGCACCGCCTCCTCTCCTGTGGCTCAGGTGCGCCCCTGGGGTCGATTTGCCTGCTGGGGGCGGTTCGGACGAACCAGGCCTGGCCTAAGGCCGGCCCCCTGGCACCGCCTCTGCTGCTGGGTCCCTCTGGGCTGCTTCCTTGTGCGTGGACTTGTGTTGATTTGGCCCGGGTTGATGTGGCATGCTTCGAGATGTGTTGGCGGTCGTCCTACGTGGCTTGCATAGTCATTGGATGACGTGGACGACTCCCGCTGGCCCATACGGCTAAGAGGGGTAACCGGCCGAACGTGTCGTTCGGCCGATTCGGTCATTTCCGACTCATATAGCAAGTATTTCATAATATTGTTGCTGCAAACATGACACTCACCAAAACTCGTGGAACTTTATTAGAAATAAAACCTAAGTACATGGAATGTTGTATAGTCTCTCATTTATTCCCGAGTATTGATGGTCGAAATTGGGTTGTAACGACCGCCAACACTTGTTAGGGTGTCTTGTGAAAAGCCTCGTAGCATCCATATGCCGTCACACCTCGGTAGTGTTGATGTGCGTGGTTGGGTGCAAAGTTCATTTGAACTTTTACGCGACTTGGTGGGTAAAGGGCGAAACATCTGCAGAGTGTATGATCTATCATGATAGCCTTGCTTAGGGTCAAGAGCGGCCTGGCGTTCCTTTTTTATTAGAACTTGATGGTTATTATAATTGTTGTTTAATGTCACTTACACTATTTAATTGGGTTACAACTGGGAGTCCATTCACTTGTAGTAACTTGGATAAAGTTAAAATGAACCAACTAAAAGTGCTAATGCAGTTAAGCTGTGTCAAGCCTTTTTGAGCCTTCATACCCGTGTTATACTTGCTAAGTAAATCTGTTACTTACATTGCTTTAATTCAACAAAATCCCGGATGAGTTTCCTGAAGATCTGCCATTTTTCTGAGTGTGTTCTCCCAGTCAGAGTCCCTGTGGGATTGCGGCTTCATTAGTTGAGAGTTATAGTCTTCCGCTGTATTGGTTAGTTTATTTTTGATGCACTCTGATGTAGAACTCTTTATTTAAGATTCAATAAAGCATGTGTTCTCTATTATATCACATTTGTTATGCTATATGTGTACTATGACTTCCTGGGCACACATATAGCTGCGCTTCAGAGTTATATAGAATCCGATTGTGACAATTTATTAGAATTATTTATTCACATCCCAAAATATGAAATTTTGGGGAGTGAAAGAGGGTGGAGTTCGATCGAATCATAGGATTCGGCCGAAACCGTTATTTTGGGTGGTTTTGCCCCAACTCTCTGGTAATTCATCTCCTGGAATCAAATAGACACTAAAGCTTGTGTATAAGGCTGCAAGCCCACCAAATCTTTTTCAAATTGAAGCATCAGTTCTTAATATCTTTAAATGTTCTAAAATAATCAGAGGCCGATTCATCATGGCCATGCCAAAACCAATGTTAAGTCTATTGTAGATGCAAAAGGAGATGCATTGGTGTTAATGGGTATCATGGTTGGGGTAAATCACACTATTGGTAAACCCAATCATGATGAGGTAGCCAGACCTCTTAAATCACACTATCGAGGTGTGATCGTATAGGGATGTTATGAGGTCTTTACAAATATTCCTTAGTAAATAGTAACCCGCTAAAGTTTTCAGTTCAGGAGCAAAGCATAACCCTCCCTAATGAGGTCTGTCTCATAGCTAAGTGTTGGCGGTCGTTAAGAACCTATTTCTGTCACACCCCAAAATTTTTGGATTTTGGGATGTGATTTATTAGCACAACTGATATAATAATTTTCCCAAATTTTCTAAAATTTTTGAAGATTTATATAATTTACAGGGAATTTAGTATAGGAAAATTTTATTTTCTAAATTAAATTAAAACAATATAAGTTTATTGATGAGTGTGTTGCATTCATGCTAGCTGCATTGAGTTTTGATTGTGCATAGTTCAAATAAGAATTTAAATCTAATTTAAATTTGAGTTCGAATCGCTTCGTTTCGAGTCGGAGAAAAGTTGTTTTGGCCAAAAGTTCAATTCTGCTCCTTGAACTCTTTCCTCGGCCTGCTTCCCGTCCCTCTTCTCCCCAAGCCAGCCCAGCTGCGGCCCAACCCTTCTCGCCTCCGAAGCCCAGCTCCGCTCGGCCCGTCAATCCCTCCGCTGCACAGCTTTCCCCGCTCCCCGCGGCCCACTGCTCAGCCCGGCCCGCTCCCTTCCTTCCAGTCTTGTGGGCCTCGCCTCCCTCTCTGGCCCAGTCGCCCGAGCGGCCCGCAAAGCCAGCCGCGCCGCCGCTCCCCAACAGAAGCGCGCCGCCGCCGCCGCCGCCCCTCTTGGCGTGCGTGCCACGCAGCCCTGGCATCCGCGCCCCCTATAAATCGTGAAGCCCTCGGCCCCGCGCCCATCTGCTCAATCGCCGCCCCCTCGCTTCATCCCCTCGCGCAGCGCCGCCGCCGGACGTCACCGTCGGGAGCACAACGCCGCCGCCGCCATTGACAGAGACTCGCCGCGTCCGCCGCCCGACGGCGCAAACAGAGGCCGCCTTGAGCATGCCCTCGCCGAGCCGCAGCTCCTCCGCTACCTCTTGGCGCCACACCATTGCCGGGGAAGCCGCTCCATGTGAAGGCCATGCCGCCTGGCATCTTCTCCGCCTCCGGCCAAAATCCGGCCGCCTCGGTCATCGTTGGTGAGGTTTGGCGCTCCACCAAGATTCCTCGCGTTGAGACACACACCCGCCGCCATTCACCGCCCCCGTATGGTCGCCGGAGAAGCTTCCCCACGTGAGGCACCGCCGCCGGCCGACTCGTCCGCCTCGGTCCAAATCCCGACCACCAGCGCACGCCCTCCGCCGTGGTGAGCACATTCCCATGATCTCCTTGCCCTCCTCCACCTCCCGCGCTAGACCCCCACCGCCCTAGTACGCCGGAGTGCCGGCGAACACAACGCCCAGGAGCTCCTCTGCGTGTTCAGAGGTAGGAGATAGAGTTTTTGCAAGAAGGCCCCTGGAGAATCCTGTAAGCCTAGATCTATTTCTGGTGTATTGAACTATTTGTAGAAAACCCCTGTTAGCTTTCCCCTTCACACTTAAGCCCAACCCGAGCCGCTTTTGCAGATCTAATCCCGAGCTCTGACCTTTTGTCTGGTAGATCTTCCAAGCTAACCCCTGTAGTCTACGACTAATTGCACTTAGATCTCTGAAATCCTGTTTAAGCCCTAGATTGCACGTTTTAGCTCCGATTTGACCCGTTCTCGTTGCGTTAGCCTCATGACAAGTTGAACTACACGTTACTCTGTCATTTACCCCATACTTTATTCCTGAATTTTATTTGATATTAATTTGCCTAAAAATTATCTAAATATTTCTTTCCAATTAAAATCTAATTAAGGTTTCTAAATGGTTTTTCATGTTATTAATAATTTGATTAATATTTATTCAATGTGTTTTATAAATAAAAGTTAACTAGGCTATATCTCGATTTTTGTAAAGTGGTGTTAATTTGATTAATGTGTATTTAACCACTTTTCTAGTTAAGATCAAATTAGAGTTAAACTTCGAGTTTTCATAAATAATTGTTAAAGGGGCGTACCCAGTGCCGTAGGCTTCCCGCACCGTGCGGGGTCTGGGGAAGGGTTGTAATAGCGCCCAAACCTTACCCGCACAAATATGCAGAGGCTGGGGCTTAAACCCGGGACCTTCCGGTTACACACGGTAGGCTCTACCGCTGCACCAAGCCCGCCCTTCATAAATAATTGTTAATATTAATTAATATCAATAAAAATGTGTTTTAAATAATAATATGACTAGTTCAACTCGAGATATAAAGTTATTCGATTAGAAGCTCTCACCTGTTTTATCTTAAATAAAATATTTAATTTTGCATAAATTTTATATCAACATTTATAAATAAAATTTGATTAGCTTTTATCTCAGATTTACAAATTCAAATATAATTATTCAAAATAACTTTTGCATATGATTTTTCTTATTTAAAACCAATAAAGCATATAGTGGTATTGTTTTATAATCAATATCCTTCGGATGGCTTTATCTTTTCAACCCTAGTTCCATTTCCAGCGTTTCTTGTGCTCATGTGACCATCGAACCAAGTCCTATCCTCTAGTGCGTTCTTTTAATGCTTTTCTCTTTGATTCGTGTACTGTTCTGTCACACCCCAAATTTTCTAAATTTGTGATGTGAATAAATGATATAAATAAATACAATGATTTTCTCTATTTTATAAAATTTTCCAAGGTTTAAATAATTAACAAGGAATGTAATATACATATACAATATATATAAAAATATATATATATATATAATATATATAAAAAATATGTTTTCTAAATTCAAAACAACATATTTATAACTCTCTAAAATTTTTACAAAGAGTATCTATTAGCTCCCTAATTTTTTCTAGAATTTAATTGAAATTCTATCCTTTTAATGAAATTAAAGCATTTTAATTAAATAATTTATTCAAAATAAGTTTTTGTTGCATTCTTGCTGTTGCAAATATTTTTGGTTGCTAGTGAATCAAGTTGGATTTGATTTGCTTTTGTTTGAGTTTTAGAAAAGTTTAAATCGCTGAGTTCGGTTTTGGCCCCTGAACTCTTGGCCCAGTCCAAGTTTGCCCCCTCTACTGCTTTCCTTTCTCACCCGAGCCGGCCCATTTCTTTTCCCCGGGCCGATTTCGTTTTCTCTATTTCCCGGCCCAATTCCTTTTCCTTTTTCCGGCCCGTTCCACTTAAGGCCCAGCACTGGCCCGTTCCTTTCCCGCCGCTCCCTCTCTCACTCTCGCTGACGCGTGGGGTCCAGCTGCCAGATTCGTCTTCCCCGCCTCCGCACGGGACTCTGCCCGACGTCGTTTCCCCGGCCGCCGCCGCCTCTGTCTTCAAGTCCGTTCCCGTCACGCACCGTGTCCAACTCGAATACGAGCGCTTGGCCGAGCCCCGCTCCTTCTTCTCCCTCTCGCCGTAGCCGAGCAGGACTCCCGGTCGAGTCCCGACCGATGCCGCCACCGCCTCCGAGTCCGTTCCGCCGCCGCGTCGAGTCCTTCCTCTTCACGCGCGCCAAGGTCGGTTCCCGGACCTATAAAACCATCGCCTCCGTTGTTTTTTCCCTGCACTCGAAGCCCACAGAGCCGTATCCATCTGCGCCATTGTCGCCGCCGCCGCCGAGCTCCGCGCCGCCGACGTTGATCCGCCGATGCACCGTCTCTCCTTCGGCCCGAACAAGTCCAGTAGGTTCGCCTCGACCTTCTGCGCCTCCTCATCGTGTTCTTGATCAAAGTTTGGCCGCGCTCCGCGTTTAATTCGCTCGCCGCCGTTCTCCAGCGCCGCCGGCCGCCGTTCACCGCCGCCCGCTGTTGTCGTTGCTCGTGGTGGGAAATCAAGGCTGCCAGAAGTTTCCCCTCGCTATCACGCGTCGATTCCGCAGCTTCTCGTCGAAGTTCAGTCGCCCGAGCTCCTGGTCCGTGTGAAGCCGAGCGCAGCCGCCGCCGTTGATCGTCGCCGGCCGCCGTCGTCGCTCTTCTCTCGTCAAGATCACCCGCTGTGAGTTCCTCATCTCCTCCTGGTGCTATAGCGCTTGATCTTGTCGCAAACCGTGTACCGTAGCAGCTCGTCCACGTTCGCCCGAAGCTTCGCCGCCGCGCATGGCGCCGCCGCCGTCGGACTGTCGTCTCTGTCGCGCATCTCTTGTCTAGAACACCCTAGGTGATCTCGTCATTGCCTCGCGAATCCGTAGCACTTGGTCTCGTCACGAACCGAGCTCCGTAGCTCCTGTTCGATCTCACTCCGGCGATCCTCCGCCGCGTTCGCGAGCGGCGCCGCCGTCCCGGCCGTCGCCGGCAAAACTCCGCTGCCCGATCTGATCTGGACCGTCAGATCAAGATCCAACGGTCCACAGCCGTCCGAGCCTCGAGTCAAACCGTTTTTAAACGGTCAGCCATGGCAAATTTGCAAAAGAGCCCTTGATCTTTTCCGAAATTAACCCGCAGTCCATCTCAGTTCAAAAGTATTTCAATCTAGGTCCTGTTTCTTTCACTTTAGCCCCTGCAAGATCTAAAATTGTGCCCGAGGTCCTGTTTTGGTCTTTTTACCCGTAAGCCCTCGAGTTTTTATACAAAATTATGTTTAGGCCCCTGGTTTCTCGCAGTTAATCCCCTGGAACTTTTAAAACTTTGCCAGTAAGTCCCTGAACATTAGAAAAATCATATCTTTCACGTTTTAACTCCGTTTTTATCCGTTCTTGTTGTGTTAGCTTCATATCAACCTAAACTATGCGTTAGCATTGTTATTTACACCATACTTTATTTCTGAAATTTATTTATTATTAATTTGATTAAAGGCTAATTACATGTGCTTTCTTAAATAAAATCTAATTAAGTTTAACACATCGGTTTTTCTTGTTAAATATTAAATTGATTAATATTTATTCCATGTGTTTCATAAATAAAAGTGATTAAGGTTATATCTCGATTTTCATAAATAATATTAACATGATTAATATTTATTTTATAATTTTTCTAACTAAAATTTAATTAGGCTCTAATCTTCGTGGTCCTTAGGTTCTCGTAACCGTAGCGTCGAGCCCTATCCGTTAGTTCGCTCTTTTAAAGCTTTTCTTTTGATTGGTGTATTGTTCTTAGTTGTACTTGTTTGTTTGCTTGTATAGTTTTATGCTTGCATGCTTGTGTTCGATGATTGCTACGAGTAGACGGAACGTTGTTCAAATGAAGAAGACTTTTGAAGATGTTTTGAGCAGCTATACTTTGGAGAAAGGCAAGTGTCCCTAACCATCCTTCTACCTATGCTTTATTTACAATATCAAGATGTTTTAATCGGAACATGGAGAACCACCCAGGAAAACAGTACAACCATGAGTACTAATGGGCTCTGGTCTTGGCTAATTAATTAGAGACTTTAGTAGATGGTAACCTTACCTGAAAGGGGCATGGGGGGAGGCCTTGATGGGGTATAGCCCGGTCCTCTTGAGCTGTGGGCTTAGCTAAGAGACAGACCTCACTAGGGAGGGTTATGCTTTGCTTGGACTGGAAACCTTAGCGGGTTACTATTTACTAAGGAATCTTTGTAAAGGCCTCGTAGCGTCCCTATGCGGTCACACCTCGGAAGTGTGATTTAAGAGGTTTGGCCACCTCGGCATGGTTGGGTTTAAAGTTCTTTTGAACTTTTACGCGGCTTGTGGTGAAAGTGTACAACCTCTGCAGAGTGTAAAACTAATATATCAGCCGTGCTCACGGTCAAGAGCAGTCTGGACACTTACATGAGTAATATACTTAAACATGATATTAAATCGATCTCTGGTTATTTCTTGTGGCCTTGCTGAGTACCAACCATAAGTGTACTCACCCTTGCTAACCGCTGCTCAGTCAGAAGAAGAACTTGTATGAAGCTGTTTGAAGATGGTGCTCAGTTCTAGGCATACGCAAACCCCAGTCGACTGCCTGTGAAGTTTGGAGCTTTCGTTTCCAGGATACGCTGTAACTCTGATAGACTTGTAAGTCATTTATATAGTTTATTTTACGTGATACTGCGTCTTTTATTCACTACTGTTATACTGTATGTGTGAAACATGATCCTGGCACACATACAGGGTGCATCTGGTTTGTCTTCTAAAACCAGGTGTGACATGTTCTTAGCTGTTGTGCCTGTTTGTTTGCTTGTTTAGCTTGTTGTGCTCGTGTTGTTGATTGCTGCAAGTAGAGGAACGCCATCAAGAGGATTCAAGGAGAAGAATTGAAGATCAAGACCTGAAGACTAAAAGTGTATATACGGGATTTGAGGCAAGTTATAGCACGGACAATGCTTACTATCTATTCACCTTTTAATCATTTATTTCATACATGCATGTGTCTAACTTGATGTACCATAAGGTTGTACCTAGTTTTGTTTATCCTATTCCTTGTTTACCCTGGGTTTATGCATATGGGTAGAAACTTTACTATACGCAGCTACTGTCACATTATATACTTGTTAATCTTGACTTAATGTTATACTTCAACATGATGATTAAAACTTGCTTTTTAGCAACATGGTTCAGGGAGATAGAGCATGTGTTGTGTGCTTTGCTCTAGTGTCTCTCCATAAGGACTGGTTCTTAAAGCGGCAACCCAGGAGCCTGTCGCCACCTCCAAAACTATTATGGCTCTGGTCTTGGACAAGTAGCATGTACGGCTCTAGCTTGGCAGTAGTTACCGACGGGCCCACGGCGGTATGGGAAGAACTCGTGAGAGTATGGTTTGATCCACCGAGGGCGGGAGATCCGTCGGCTATGTCCCTGTGAGACACAGTCTCATGCTGGGAGTCCCTAGACTGGGAACTCCACACGTTGCGCCTTTATTTATGTGGTTGGCATGTTTTGCTGTGCATTGGACGCTATTGACCCCCCTATGGTGGACTCCGTAGGCGTACATCAATCTCGGTGCCTTGGGTCATGCTGCCTGTGTTGTACCATAACGGCTACTGTTTTGTTAGAGTGTCTTGTGAAAAGCCTCATAGCGTCCCTATGCGATCACACCTCAGAAGTGTGGTTTAAGAGGTTTGGCCACCTCGGCATGGTTGGGTTTAAAGTTCCTTGAACTTTTACGCGATTGGTGGGTAAAGGGCGAAACCTCTGCAGAGTGTACAATCTATCATGATTGCCTTGCTCAGGGTCATGAGCAGCCTGGATCCTTTTTGATTAGAAGATGATGTTTATTTATGTTTAATGTCACTTATACTTTATTAATTAGGTTTCAACTGGGTTCCATTCACTTGTAGTAATTTGGATAATGTAAAATGAACCAACTAAAAGTGCTAAGGCAGTTGAGCAGTGTCAAACCTTTTGAGCCTTCATAACCCGTGTTGTACTCACTAAGTAAAGTGGTTTACTTATGCTTGCTATTATTCAACAAAATCCTGGATGGGTAACAGATGGAGTATTACTGAGCTGTAGTCAACCAGTCGGTGTCCCTGTGGACTGCGGCCTCGCCTTGGAGTTTGATGATTAGACTTCCACTGTGTATGTGCTAACTCTGATTTAAATTATTGTTATTTCGAGCATATGTACTCTATTTATCATATTTGTTAGCTATATGTGTTATGTGGACATCCTGGGCACACATATGGCAGCATTCGGGTTTCTGTGTAAATCCGGGTGTGACAATTTCGGACCTCCAACCGAGTATAAAAATAAACATAATAGGACAATACACCATAGCTATAGGGCTTACCACTAACTATTTACACAAGTTTTGGTGATTGCCCATTATGCTGGTACAAAATGCAGAAATATGTGCTATAGCAGTCGGAAATGACCGATTCGGCCGAACGACACAATTCGGCCGGTTACCCCCCTAGCCGTACTCGACACGGAGCATGATCGAGAGGCCGTCCACGTCACCGACAACCGAGTAGTGATGGGGTGTGGGACCAGGATCCTTAGGGCCACTCATGTAAGCGAATAAACTACCCAATAGGGATTGTTTACCCATCTACTAAAACTAATCGGCTATGGTGCAAGACGGCGTAGAGGCTAGGTAGAACTAGTCGGATACTAGTAGGAGACTCCTCAAAGATTATTCTGTTGTAGTACTCCAGATTGTATATGACTAGGATCACACAACCGACTTGTAACTCTACTCCCCGGACTATATAACGCGGAGTAGGGACCCCTCAAAAACATATTCATACACAACCGTACGAGGAATATAATCAACCATACAGGACGTAGGGTATTATGATATTTGCGGCCTGAACCTGTCTAATTCTTTGTGTTGTTCCTACACCATCATTCCTAAAACTAGGCGAGACCCACAATTCTACTCTCTAGGGTGCCCCCAGGCAGACGTGCTCGATATAATTCTTCGACACTTAGCGCCCACCGTGGGGTAATCTCGTCAAGGTTCATGACTAGGCGTGATGGGATCAACTTTCAAAGCCCAAGGCACTGAGAAAGGTGCGACTTTCATCATCGGAGCGTGGACTTTTGTCTCTGATGGTGAAGGTGGCTTCGAGTCGTTTTTGGCGGATCGACCAGGCCCTTACCCGATGACTTCTTCGTCAACTTCATTCTCAGGTTCAACCTCAAGTTCAATTTCTGTTTCGGATTCAATTTCGATCTCACTTTTAGATGAAGCATCAACTGCCAATTCGATGTCGACTTCGAGTTCGATTCCATCTCGGAGTCCGATCGGGGCTCGACAAGTCGTGTCTGGGTACAACTCTCTTCCAGTTATGGAAGGAGTCGGGGACTCTGAGTCGGTTACGCCATCGGCTTACCCCCTAGCACGATTCCCGTTCGGACTTTCAAACACTGCGGCCGTATATCAACACACCTACGTTGCGAAGCAAGAGGAGGCCATCATTGAAGCACTCAGCAAGATCGAGATTGTCTGCAAGGACTCTGAGCCGGCTTTGGAGCCATCAGAGGATAACAACAGCACAATTCTGCGGTCCCGTTGAGCAATTCTCCGACAAGTGTTGAAGCCTTGGGTTGCAGTGCTTTCTTTCAGACTAATTTCAACATGGAAGAGCCACTTGTTCGTTTGCCCTCGGGGTTAGTTGTGACCAGTACGCCGGGAGGACTTCTTGTTCACTGGCCTAATTTGATTCCTGAATCCACAAGTGAGGATGATGAATCGAGGCTCACAGCAGTGGTTATCACCGAGTTGCCGTTCCAAGAAGACGTCAAGACTGCATCTATGACATCTTTATCCTCTTCTAGTGGTGTTGATGACAACTTCCCAACTGGTAGTGCGTTGACTCTGATATTGCCAGAGTACGACGACCCCAGTAGACAAGTCTATATGGCTGGCGCTGGTGGTTAATATGATCAAGAATTCCTCCAAGATATTTCTGCAGAAGAACAGTCCATAGTTGGAGAAACTCATCAGCAGAAGACATCGAGGAAAGCAAGGAACGTGAAGCGTGCAGAGTGACGTGTGAATGCAGTCATACGGCAATCGGCCGTACGGAACCTCACGACTGAATTTCAGATGGTTGGTGATCAACCCGTCCTGCAGAGCACCCCAGCCAATTTGACTGTGGCGGCAGAGCTCATCCGTGGTACAATGAACTCACCAAATCCTGATCGGGCACAACTAAGGCATGTCCTTTATCTATTGGAGACTGCTCAGAAGGATATTGGTGGCACGACACAACCAAGTCATCGCACTCCAGACCTATAGGCAGTCGGCATACAGTCCAGTCACCGCATCCAAGTCGAGCAGGCGGTCGAATTATTCAACCATCCGCGTCGCATGCCCGTCTGTCTGCTGATGCACGATAAGTCATTAATGCAAGTCAAGATGCCCGTGCCCGAATTGAAGCAAGCCGGGCTAATCGTATTGCAGTAGAGCTTCGTCGTAGAGAGGAATTCGAGCAACAATATGGTCCACTCGACCAGCAATCAAGGCAGAACAACCCTTCGCAAGGTGCAAATCATGACCAAGGGCGCGGCAATGGCCAGCCTTCACGACATGATGACAATCCGCCTGATAATGATCCACCCCCTGGTGATGACGGCGATGGTGATCGTCCACCCCGAGGCCATGATCGTGGTTATGGCCAAGGCCGTAACAGTGACAACCCTGAGCCGAGTGGTTCACCAGGCCACAGCTCTAACAATGGCGGGCGCAACTATGATAATCATCGTCGGCCACGCCAACCCTCCCCAGTGGATCGTTATGATGGTTTTCCAGCTTTCTCAACCCGGATCAGGAAGGTCAAGCTACCAAGAAAGTTCAAGACTACTGGGATTGAGAAGTTTACGGGCAAACAAGACCCAGAACAGTGGTTGCGCGTCTACTCGACTGCAATCACCATGGCCGGTGGTGACAATGACGTCAAAGTCAGATATTTTCCAATCATGATGGATACGGCACCACTCACATGGCTCGAGGGCCTTCGCCCCGAGTCCATCGACACTTGGGATCAACTCACAAGAAAGTTTACTGCCAACTTCCAGGGAACCTGGGCTAGGCCCGGAACTCGATTTGAATTGGCAGCATGCAAACAAGAAAAGGGTGAGACACTACGCAAGTACATCAAGCGGTTCTTTGAGAAAAGAGCTACAATTGTGGACGTGGTAGATAGGGAAATCATCGACTGCTTTCATGATGGTCTTTGGGCTCGTGAATTGCACCGTGAGTTTGGCAGGAGGCGTCTAGAGACTACTTCTGAGCTGAGGCGTATGGCTACTGATTGGGCAGATCAAGATGATCGTGAATGTGAACGCTTGGACAAGCGCAACGGCAACAACAGCGGTGGCAACAACTCTAATAGGGGTAGTCCTGATCGCCGTAACAACAATGGCTAGCGCAATTTCAATCGCAACAGCAAGAAGTGCAAGCCAGACAACATTGTCACGGCACTTGGCCGTCCAGCTCAGAAAAAGTACTCAAACTCCAACTCATTGACTCTGGATTTAGTCATGAACCAGCCCTGCCCATATCACCCTCAGCATAAGCATACGTTGGGCAATTTCCATCATATCAAGAAGGCTTTTCAAAAGCAAAACTATGCCAAGGACAAGCCTGAAGATAAGAAGGATGACAAAGACATAACTGATGGTGATGATGATGCTTTCCCACAGATCGACAACGTCGTTGCCATCTTGTTTAGTGGCGAGACTCTGAATTGCTCCAAGCGAACTAAAAAGCTCACTCTACGTGAGATCATGGCAATTGAACCAGTCGTGCCTACTGTGGGACCAGGATCCCCGGGACCACTCATGCAAGGGATTAAACTACCCGATATGGGAAGTTTACTCGACTACTAAAACTAGTCGGCTACGGTGCAAGACAGCGTAGAAGACTAGATAGAACTAGTCGTATACTGGTAGGAGACTCCCCAAAGATTATTCTGTTGTAGTACTCCAGATTGTATGCGACTAGGATCATACAACCGACTTGTAACACTACCCCCCGGACTATATAAGGCGGGGTAGGGACCCCTCCAAAACAGACGATACAACATAGCACACAAGGTCTGGTATAGGGACTAGTTCGAGGACTAGTTCATAGACTAGATCAAAGATTAAGCCTGTATTTTGATACAGCAGTGCGGAGAATACAATCAACCATACAGGACGTAGGGTATTACGCTATTTGCGGCCCGAACCTGTCTAATTCCTTGTGTCCTTCGTACACCATCGTTCTTAGAACTAGGCGAGGCCCACAATTCTACTCTCTGGGGTACCCCCAGGCAGACGTGCTCGACATAATTCGTCGATACTTGGCGCCCACCGTGGGGCTCGCTCGCTCAAGTTCGCGACTAAGCACGATGGGATCGACTTCCAAAGCTCAAGGCGTCGAGGAGGGTGCGACCTTCGTCATCGGAGCATGGACTTTTCTCTCCGATGGCGAAGGTGGCTTTGAATCGTTCTTGGCGGATCGACCAGGCCCTTACCCGGTGACTTCTTCATCAACTTCATTCTCAGGTTCAACCTTGAGTTCAGTTTCTGTTTCAGATTCGATTTCGATCTCACTTTCAGGTGAATTGTCAACTGCCGACTTGAGTTCGACTTCGACTCCAACTCGGACTCCGATTGGGACTCGACAAGTCGTGTCTGGGTACAACTCTCTTCCCGTTATGGAAGGTGTCGACGAATTATGTCGAGCACGTCTGCCTGGGGGTATCCCAGAGAGTAGAATTGTGGGCCTCGCCTAGTTCTAAGAACGATGGTGTACGAAGGACACAAGGAATTAGACAGGTTCGGGCCGCAAATAGCGTAATACCCTACGTCCTGTATGGTTGATTGTATTCTCCGCACTGCTGTATCGAAAATACAGGCTTAGTCTTGATCTAGTCTATGAACTAGTCCTAGAACTAGTCCCTATACCAGACCTTGTGTGTATGTAACTTATGTTTTGGAGGGGTCCCTACCCCACCTTATATAGTCCGGGGGGTAGAGTTACAAGTCGGTTGTATGATCCTAGTCGTATACAATCTAGAGTACTACAACAGAATAATCTTTGGGGAGTCTCCTACTAGTATACGACTAGTTCTACCTAGGCTTCTACGCCGTCTTGCACCGTAGCCGACTAGTTTTAGTAGTCGAGTAAACTTCCCATATCGGGTAGTTTAATCCCTTTCATGAATGGTCCCGGGGATCCTGGTCCCACAAGCCCCCGAGCATCTTGCGCCTTTGCTCCAAGTCTTGAATCTGCAACTGCATCTTCGAGTAGTTGTAGTAAAGCACAAGACGCTCAAACTTCCTCTGACGAGTAGTTTACATTGGAGTGCATCTACTGATGCACCCAATGGGTGTAGCCCCCGAGCCTCCGACTACTTCAAGAAAGTAGTCGAAGGATCAAAAGCAATATTCAATCTTCATCTCGAGTACTTCAAATGGTGTGCACCGACTAGGTGCACCCATTAGGTGTAGCCCCCGAGCTTCGGCTAGTTTTAAGGAAACTAGTCGAAGGTCCAAAGATAAACTTTCCAAAAATTAAAAAACAAATCCCGGAATATCCGCTAGCAGCCCCCGAGCTTTGAATCAAAATATCTTTGATTTAAAGGTCAAGGATATCTCCAATAATGGAAAATAACTGATAGCATCCGAAATCTCCGCGAAGATCTAAAATTCAGGAAAATCCCGAAATCCTCGGCGGGAAAATGTAAAACGCCATCGCTACAGTAGCGGACGGCTTAAACCGGCTGGTCTATAAAACCTAGGTCATTCGACCTCAATCGTTACCAAGCCATTACTCAAACTCTCGTTCCCTCAAACACTCTGAGCCAAGCCCCCGAGCGTTGCAAGCACTAAACCTTCATCCCAGCGCCAAGATCTCATCTCGTAGGGTACCAAGAGTAGCCCCCGAGCACCTCCAAGCCCTAGATTCAAAAAATCCAAGGCAAAAAGAAGCAATGGGACCCAAGAGAGGCACCAGGAAGATTACGGCATCATCCACGAGAAGTGTTTCTGCTGCTGGAAGACGGAGGATGTCCATTGTGAGCCCCAGAGCAGATCCGCCCCAGTTCGACCAGCCACCATCGGCGGTCGTAGCCTGGAAAGAGTGCACTACCACTGAAAGAGAGGTACAATCCCTAGTCGAGCAAGGATTACTCTTAGATCGTACTACCCTTCAGTGGACTTGCTGCCACAAGGAGCTTTTCCCCACAGAAAATAACCAAGAAATTCCAATCTTCATATCTTTCTGTGAGCGCGGGTTTGGGATGCCCATCTCCGACTTCTTTAAAAGCTTCCTTGATTTCTATAATCTGCAAGTGCACCACCTCAATCCCAATGGGATTCTTTATCTCTCTGTCTTTGTGCACGCCTGTGAGGCGTTCCTAGGCATTAAGCCTAGTCTCAACTTGTTCCGCACTCTCTACCACATCAAACCGCAGCCAACACACCAAAAAATCGAAGTTGTAGGCGGGGCTGGTATCCAGTTTCGCCAAAGCATGAAGGCCAAGTGGTTTGATATGCCGGTGCCGGACTCAAGTGGTAACTGGAAAAGCAAGTGGTTCGTCATCGGTAAGTAGTCCTCACTCTTGAGTAGTTAAACTTCGACTTGTTTTACCGCTAATCTTGACTTGTGTTTGTTCAATGTAGCAGGAAATCATGGATTAGGGTGTCCAGAGAGAGATCACTAGTTCCCTAGGCCACAAGCAAGTTGGAATGATCGCCCGACCGCAGAAGAATCACGGGATATACCCATGCTGCTAGATCGGGTGCAAGACCTGAAAGACAAGGGTCTAACAGGTGTGGGAATCGCGTACAGCTTCCTCAAAAGAAGAATCTTGCCCCTGCAACAACGCGAACACCTCGGATTCGACTATGAGGGCCCCACCGACTGCTCCCGCATCACGGCTGAACTAATCTCAGACGAAACAATCTTGTCTCGTCTGAGCAAGATGTTCGCCGGTGTAGACGAAATACCAGTCGTGGTGGGGGAGTACTCGAAGGAGAACCCACCAGTAGATGTAAGTACCCTCAGCTTCTTGTCAATATGTATTTCTTGTGAGTAGATTCTGATATCTTGCTCTGTGATGATTGCAGCTACCAATTGTTCCAGCAGGCCAACCACTCACCGATGAAGAGTGGAATGAGCTTGAACAAGAAGATCCTGAGGCCACGCCCAGTACTGAAGAAGCACGGGCAGCACGCAGGGTGGTTCAGCTGGAAGAATCACCTTCAGATGAAGATGTGCAATCACCGCCTCGACCAATAGTTGCTGGTATGTACTCAATCTACCTGTTGCTCAGCATTGCTTACTGTGTAATTTGTATGAATTTGGTTTGAACTGCTGCTAATATTTCTGCAGTACCGACGGTGCCATCCGCAACCAGAAAAAGAAGATCAAGCACGGATGCTGCAACCAGGACAGTGCCAATTGGAGTGGCGGGCAAGCGCATCAAGCTGAGCCTAGACACCACCCATTACAAACGTCAAGCATCTTCCACAAGTAGTTCACTGATAAGCAGTGCTACTGGAAGCATGCAAAGTATGAAGCCTGTAAAGGTGCTGACAAGGCTAAAGTTCAAGCCCCAATTTGCTCCAGCTCCAGCACTGTAAGTAGCCAGAACTTGTCTTGACATCGTTAATCAATTTGTATGTGATATATGAACTCGTTTTATAGGCCTGCCATTGGAGAACCAGTTCCATCTCCACCAAAGGTCCAAGAGACCTCCACCGCTGCCCCCATAGCCGAGGAAAGCAGTGCCAACCCCAAAAGAGTTGTGCCAGAACCACTCGGCGGAAACCAGGCCGAAGCAGAACAAGGCGCGGTGGCGATGACAGAACAAGCCGTGGAGCCTGAGAACACATCCAAAACTACCCAGGTAGTTGAAAATCCGCTAATTCAGGTATTCAAACTGTCAATCTTCTTGAGAATTGATATATGTATGCATATAATGATATATAATCTGCATAACAGACACAAGAAACAGAGATACCCTCTTCTAGCAACAAGACTGCTAGAGTTAGCGTTAGTATCAGAAATGAAGATACTAGCAAAGAAACTGTAAGTAAAGAAAATTTTACTTAAAATAACAGTACAAATAGAGTAGTTAAATAAATACTCATCGTGTCTATGCAGGCGGATAGCGAAGACACCGAAGAGAACGACGGCGACAAGCTTCGCGACTTGTTGCAACAAGCCTGGGTAAGGAAAAAACAACCCAGTACCAGTATATAATTGCATAGACAGTACTGACTAACATAACCTTCATGTAGACGATGGTTGACTTAGTCGAGCGTCCTGGTAATGCCTGCCTTCGAGCTCGGATCCTTGAATTAGATGCCGATTTCGCCACCAAGTGCGAGGAACTCGAAAAGGTGAAGGCTGAAAGCACCAGAGACAAGAAATGCATCCAGGAACAAGCCAAGAAAAATGAAGCTCAATTAAGAAGCCGAATTGCTGCACTGGTCAAAGAAAACTCAGGTTAGCGATACTTCACTGGCCTGTAATACCGGATTTCATATTGTTAATAAGATAACATATGAATATAATCTTCTGCAGAATTGAATAAAAGGACTCTAGCAGCGAAAAAGAAAGAAACCACATGGTATAATGCAGCTCAAAGCTATATGGAAGAGGTCGCTATTCTAAAGGACAAACTCGATGAGAAAGAAGAAGAGCGCAAGAAAGAAGCCCAAATCAGAAAAGATTGGGAATTGCAGATTGCGCAGGGTCTAAAGGCTCTCCAAGACAAACAAGCCGAACTCAACGAGTTACTGGCGGAAAAGCGCCAATTGGAAGAAGCCGTAGCACCCATCATCGAGGTCCTGTACTCAGAAGAAGCACCAAGCCAAGAGCTGTCACTGCTAAATCGGCTGCGACAAGTGCCAGAGCAGATCACAGAA
The DNA here is from genome assembly GCA_033239725.1 of Echinochloa phyllopogon. Taxonomy (NCBI): domain Eukaryota; kingdom Viridiplantae; phylum Streptophyta; class Magnoliopsida; order Poales; family Poaceae; genus Echinochloa; species Echinochloa phyllopogon. The sequence goes on along the minus strand of BTCW01000014.1, from coordinate 27,167,967 downwards.
TACTGCAAGGCAACCCTCAAGGACTGCACCAACAAACTGCTCGCGCTGTTCAAGGCACACAACCCCGGCGCTCGACTAGAAGTCAAGTACTTACCAGCCGGTGTCAATAACGAGCAGTATGAGGCACTTGTCACAGAAACCGAAAGTGCTGCAAGAGACTTTGTAGATTCATTAGAGGAAAAATAGCCTCATGTAATAGGGTAGTTGAAAAACAACTTGATGTACTTGTATGCAATGCTTGTATGAAACTAGTCATATGATATATAAATGCATTGCGACTTGTTAAAGAAACAAAATCAAGTACTGTTTAAATAATATTCTCATGCAAAGTACTCGCGCAAGGACCCAAAGGTCGAAATGCTTTAGATAGAGCTCCTGTAGATGACAAAGAGATAACTAAGCAAGTCAAATAGACATAAATGTACTCGTAACTGCATGAGAAAAGATAGCAATACCAATGTATGCTTAAATAGAAACAAAAGTCTATAAACAAGGATGCTGATGCAGTCGGCGCAAGACTCAGAGCAGACCAATCCTTGATCAAAAGAAACGAGATGGGTTATGAAACCAAAGTACTCTATCGTGACTCAAGGGACAAAGCCACTCTAAAAGAGAGCAGTCACGACTTCTTTTGATATAGTTGATAAACAACTCCTCTTGAACTTGTGCTTTTAAAAGAAAAACAACAAGCTAAAACAGAGATCTCAAACCGAAAGAGGATATTGTGAGGATTCAACAATCCTTGATCAAAAGAAACGAGATGGGTTATAAAAACCATAGTACTCTATCATGACTCAAGGGACAAAGCCACTCTAAAAGAGAGTAGTCATGACTTCTTTTGACACAGTTGATAAACAACTCCTCGTAAACTTGTGCTTTTAAAAGAAAAGCAACAAGCTAAAACGGAGGCCTCAAATCGGGAGAAAATATTATTAGGATTAAACAATCCTTGATAAAAAGAAACGAGATGGGTTATAAAAACCATAGTACTCTATCATGACTCAAGGGACAAAGCCACTCTAAAAGAGAGTAGTCACGACTTCTTTTGATATAGTTGATAAACAACTCCTCTGGAACTTGCGCTTTTTAAAAGAAAAGCCACAAGCTAAAGCAGAGGTAAGAAACAGTGTGAGCAATTTATTCCATATAAGATGAAATAAGAGATAAGACTCAGCTGAGGCCCATATCAGGGGTAAAATTTCCTCAGATGCTCAACATTCCATGCATTAGGCAGGCACTCGCCTTCTTGCGTTTGCAGGCGATAAGTACCAGGCCCAACGACTTGTTTAACAATAAACGGCCCTTCCCAGTGAGACATGAGCTTATGCAAGCCATCCATCTTCTGAAGGCGCCTGAGTACCAAGTCCCCTACGATAAAAGATCGAGACTGGACTGAACGCTGATGATATCGCCGCAATCCTTCAAGATATCGAGTATTTTGAATGAGGGCCGCAACTCGAGCCTCTTCAATACCATCAACGTCTTGAAGTCGTTCTTGCTGAGCGACCTGTTCATCATAATTTTCTAGTCGTGGGGACTGCCAAAGAAGATCAGCAGGTAAGACCGCTTCAGACCCATAGACCAGAAAATATGGAGATTGCCCAGTTGCTCGACTGGGTTGAGTGCGCAGCCCCCAAAGGACTGCTGGTAGCTCCTGCACCCATTTGCCGCCATATGTCTTGATAGGCTCGTACAACCTTGGCTTTAATCCTTGGAGTAACAAACCATTAGCCTTCTCGACTTGTCCATTGGCACGAGGGTGAGCGACCGAGGCATAATGTATCTCGATCGAGTACTTATCACAATAGTCCTGGAATTTTTCACTGGTGAAAACTGATCCCAAGTCTGTGATAATCTCATGTGGTATGCCATACCTATGGACAATGCCATCGAAGAACTTGATGAGGTTCTCAGCTCGTGGATTGACTAGTGGCTGAGCTTCAATCCACTTGGTGAATTTATCAATGGCTACAACAAGCCACTGAAATCCACCAGGAGCTTTAGTGAGAGGCCCAACTAAATCAAGTCCCCAACAGGCGAACGGCCAGGATAATGGAATAGTTCGCAGCACATGTGCAGGAACGTGAGCTTGGCGAGCAAAGAATTGACACCCTTGACAAGTCTTGACAATGTCTTCAGCATCTTTCTTTGCAGAGGGCCAAAAGAAACCAGCCCTGTACGCCTTTCCGACTAGTGTACGTGATGCAGCATGATTGCCGCAAACGCCACTATGAATCTCTTTGAGCAAAGCACGACCTTCCTCATTGGTAATGCACTTCATCAAGACATTGACAGATGCCCCACGTTGATAAAGTACATTGTTGACCACCACATAGTTCGCTGCGCGTCGCCTGATGCGAACTTGTTCTTCCTTGCTGTCTGGGAGTTTACAATCTTGCAAGTACTCAATGAACGGGGTCATCCAACTGGTTTTGATAACCATAACTTGGACATGCTGAGGAGGAAGTTCGATTTCCATAGGTGCCGACTCCTTAATGGATGGCTTGTGCAGTTCATGAACAAAGATCTCTGATGGAACGTCAGCGCGCTTAGAACCAAGCTTTGATAATGCATCAGCGGCAACGTTGTGATCATGAACAACGTGATGAAATTCCAGGCCGTGAAAGTGATGCTCAAGCTTGCGCACCTCGCTGACATAGGCGTCCATCGTCTCCTTGGTAGCTGACCAATCTTTGTTGACTTGATTTATAGCCACTGCAGAATCCCCATACACAACTAGTCGCTTGATACCGAGAGATGCTGCCAGGCGTAGCTCGTGCAACATTGCTTCGTATTCAGCTGCGTTGTTGGTGACTGGAAACATGATCTGCAGGACATACTTGAGTTGATCGCCTTTAGGTGATATCAATAATACACCTGCTCCACCGCCTTCCAGCTGTAATGAACCATCGAAGTACATGACCCAGTGCTCCGGGCGAGTAGTTGCCCTGGAGTATTGAGTCTCCATCCACTCGACAGTAAAATAAGCAAGAGCTTAAGATTTGATAGCTGTCTGCGGAGCAAATGTAATGTTGTGCTCACACATCTCGGCTCGCCATTTGCATATCCGTCCAGTAGCATCAGGGTTAAAAAAGATCTCGCCCAGGGGAAATTTAGTAACCACAGTGATAGGAAAAGACTGAAAATAATGTCTCAGCTTTCTAGCAGTTATAAAAACTGCGTAGAGTAATTTTTGGACTTGCGGGTAACGAACCTTCGATGGTGAGAGGACTTCACTGATGTAATAAACCGGTCGTTGAAAGGGAAACACATGGCCATCTTCCTTGCGCTCAACCATGATAACTGTACTGACCACGTGAGTAGTAGTAGCAATGTATAAGAATAGTTGATCACCTTTAACTGGAGCCACGAGAGTTGGCGGAGTAGTCAGGTAAATCTTGAGTTGTTCAAACGCGTGATTGGCCTCATCTGTCCAGATAAACTTGTCGTGCTGCTTGAGCAACTTGAAGAAAGGGAGACCCTTTTCACCAAGTCAAGATATGAATCTGTTCAATGCTGCAATACAGCCTGTAAGCCTCTGGACTTCCTTGATGTTAACAGGTGCTTCCATGTTGAGAATAGCCATTATTTTCGCCGGATTTGCTTCAATGCCGCGGTGACTGACGATAAACCCAAGTAGTTTACCAGCAGGAACACCGAAAACGCACTTAGTTGGATTGAGTTTCCAACGAAATCTCCTGAGGTTGTTGAATGTCTCCTGAAGATCGTCAATGAGTGTCGCTGGATCACGAGTCTTGACGACTACATCATCAACATATGTCTCTACATTAGTGCCAATCTGTGAAGACAGGCAAGACTGTATGGCGCGTTGATATGTAGCTCCTGCATTCTTCAACCCAAAGGACATTGTGGTGTAACAAAATGCACCAAAGGGGGTAATGAACGATGTCTTGATCTGATCCTCTTTCTTCAGTGCAATCTGATGATAGCCTGAATAGCAGTCGAGGAAGCAGAGTAGTGCGCAACCGGCCGTGGAGTCCACGACTTGATGAATGCGCGGTAGACCCATAGGATCTGGAGGGCAATGTTTGTTGAGGTCGGTGTAGTCAACACACATGCGCCACTCGTTGTTATTCTTTTTCTGGACCAAGACTGGATTAGCCAACCACTCTGGATGAAAGACTTCTTTGATGAAGCCGGTCGCGAGTAGTTTGGCAAGCTCAGCCTTGATCGCAGTGCGTCGTTCTTGATCGAATCGTCGCAAACGTTGCCTTTTGGGCTTCGTGTCGGGTTTGACATTGAGCTTGTGCTCGGCAAGCTCCCTAGGAACACCAGGCATATCGGATGGTTTCCATGCAAATATATCATTATTAGCACAAAGGAACTTGACGAGCGCGTCTTCCTATTTAGGATCCAAATCTGCTCCTATAAGAGCAGTTTTGGATGAGTCGCCCGTTGCAAGGTCTACAGTTTTAAGCTGTACATCTTGCAAGGGCTTAAAGCTAGTACTAGCAGGCTTCTTGCTGGGAATCTCCAGTTCTTCTTCCTTCGACTTCTTGGCGAGAGCGAGTACTTCAAGCATCTGAGTAGGGACTTGTGACGCAGCAGCAAACTCAACGGCTTCTATGTCACAGTCGTATGAGGTCTTCAGATCTCCCTTCAGAGAAAGAACTCCATGGGGAGCGGGCATCTTGAGAACGAGGTACATGTAATGCGGAATCGCCATGAACTTGGCGAGGGCTGGACGCCCGAGGATCGCATGGTACGAGGTCTCAAAGTCAGCCACTTCAAACTTGATGTACTCAGTCCTGTAATTCGCCGCTGTGCCAAAGGTAACTGGTAGAGTCACTTGCCCCAACGGAATAGCTGCCTACCCAAGGACGATGCCGTAGAACGGGGATTCCGTGGGCTTCAAGTACTTGGTGATGTCGAGTCCCATCTTCTTGAAGGTCTTCGCGAAGATGATGTTGAGGCCGCTGCCTCCATCAACGAGTACCTTGGTCAGTCTGGCCTGAGCCACGACTGGATCCAAAACCAGTGGATATCGCCCTAGGTTGGTGAAGTTGGTCCATTGATCAGCTCGCGAGAAGGTGATAGGCACCTCCGACCACTTGAGATATGTAGGCACCGCTGGTTCGATAGCCATGATCTCACGCAGTGCGAGCTTCTTGGATCGTTTGGACTGGTTCAAGGCTTCGCCGCTGAACAAGACTGCAACAACATTCTCGACTTGTGGGAAGGCATCTTCACCACTGTTGTCTTCATCCTTGTCTTCTTTCTTGCCCGACGACTTGTCCTTGGTGGAGTTTTGCTTGTTGAAGGCCCTCTTGATGTGGTGACATGCACCCAGTGTATGCTTAAGCCCTGGATGATATGGGCAAGGCTGGTTCATGACCTCATCAAGGGACACTGAGTTGGTTTTCGAGTTCTTCTTCTGAGCTGGACGGCCAAGTGCCACAACAGTATTGTCTGGCTTGCGCTTTCTGTTGTTGCGATTGAAACCGCGTTTGCCGTTGTTGTTCCGTTCTCAGAATTACTCTTGTTGGAGTTGTTGCCTCCATTGGAGTTATCATTGCGATTGTCGAAGCGTTCGCGTTCACGATCGTCCTGGTCTGCCCAATCAGCAGCCATGCGCCTGAGCTCAGAGATAGACTCTGGGCGCCTCCGGCCAAACTCGCGGTGCAACTCGCGAGCCCAAAGGCCATCGTGAAAGCAGTCAATGATCTCTCGGTCCGATACATCCACGATCGTAGCTCTCTTTTCAAAGAACCGCTTGATGTACTTGCGCAGAGTTTCACCCTTCTCCTGCTTGCACGCCGCCAATTCAAATCGAGTTCCGGGCCTAGCCCAGGTTCCCTGGAAATTGGCGGTAAACTTGCGCGTAAGCTGATCCCAGGTGTCAATAGACCCGGCACGCAAGCCTTCAAGCCAGGTGAGTGGCGCTGTATCCATCATGATCGGAATGTATCTGACTTTGACATCATTGTTGCCGCCAGCCATCGTGATTGCTGTCGAGTAGACGCGCAACCACTGTTCCGGATCTTGTTTGCCCGTGAACTTCTCGATCCCAGTAGTCTTGAACTTGCTGGGTAGTTTGACCCTTCTGATGCGAGTAGAGAAAACCGGAAAGCCATCATACGGGTCCAATTCAGAGGGTCGGCGTGGCCTGTGGCCTCCGTCCCGACTACCTCCGCCAGTACTGGAGCCTTGGCTCGGTGACTCGCTTGGGTCGGGGTGGTCGTGGCTACTCCCGCGGCCATAGCCATGGTCGCGACCGCGTGGCGGGCGATCGCCGCCGTCTGAGTCGTCTCCAGACGGGTCAGGTGGGTTGTCATCATGTCGAGAAGGCTGGTCGCGACCGCGCCTTTGATCTCGATTGCCGCCCTAACCACCGTTTCCATCAGGAGCTTGGTCACCACCACCTCGTGCTCGGTTAATACCCGAGGCTTGGTTACCGATGTCTTGATTGAGCGGGCCGTATTGGCGCTCGAATTCTTGTCGTCGCTGAATTTCTGTTGCAATTCGATTAGCTCGACTTGCTTCAATGCGCACACGCGCATCCTGACTTGCGGCTATGATCCCCCGTGCATCACCATCAACTCGACTTGGGTGCTATGAGGGAGTGGATCGTTGACTGGCCGCTGGTCTAGGAGCGCGTTGCTGGCTTGGTATCGCGGGGCCACCAACATCCTTCTGGATAGTTTCAAGCAGAGATAGGACATGCCTTAACTGGGCATGATCAGGCTCTGTCGAATTCAACGTGTTGCGGACAAGTTCCGCAGCCGCTGTGATATTAGCTGGCGTAGTCGGGAGGACAGGTTGATCGCCGACCAACTGAAAAGCAGTCGTGAGATTCCGTGTGGCCGATTGCTGCACGGCTGCGGACAAGCGTCGCTCAGCCCGCTTGGCGTTCCTGGCCCGCCTCGATGTCCTCTGCTGGTCTGTCTCACCGGGGAGGGAGTTCTCTTCAGCAGAGATGTCCTGGAGAAGCTCTCGGTCATACTGGCCGCCTTGCCCTGCCGTACCAACCATAAAGACTTGGCGGCAGGGATCGTCGTACTCCGGTAACATCAAGGTCATCCCACTGCCAGCTTGAAAGTAGTCGTCGTCACCACTAGATGATGAGGACGTGATAGATACGGTCTTGCCGTCCTCTTGGAACGGCAACTCGGTGAGAACCACCGCTGTGAGCCTTGACTCGTCATCCTCAGGTGGACGCCATGAATTTGGCGAGGGCTGGACGCCCGAGGATCGCATGGTACGAGGTCTCAAAGTCAGCCACTTCAAACTTGATGTACTCAGTCATGTAGTTCGCCGCCGTGCCAAAGGTAACTGGTAGAGTCACTTACCCCAACGAAATAGCTGCCTGCCCAGGGACGATGCCGTAGAACGGGGATTCCGTGGGCTTCAGGTACTTGGTGATGTCGAGTCCCATCTTCTTGAAGGTCTTCGCGAAGATGATGTTGAGGCCGCTGCCTCCATCAATGAATACTTTGGTCAGTCTGGCCTGAGCCATGACTGGATCCAGGACCAAAGGATATCGCCCTGGATTGGTGAAGTTGGTCCATTGATCAGCTCGCGAGAAAGTGATAGGCACCTCCGACCACTTGAGATATGTAGTCACTGCAGGTTCGATAGCCATGATCTCACGCAGTGCAAGCTTCTTGGATCGTTTGGACTGGTTCAAGGCTTCGCCACTGAACAAGACTGCAACAACATTCTCGACTAGTGGGAAGGCATCTTCACCACTGTTGTCTTCGTCCTTGTCTTCTTTCTTGTCCGCCGACTTGTCCTTGGTGGAGTTTTGTTTGTTGAAAGCCCTCTTGATGTGGTGACATGCGCCCAGAGTATGCTTGAGCCCTGGATGATATGGGCAAGGCTAGTTCATGACCTCATCAAGGGACACTGAGTTGGACTTCGAGTTCTTCTTCTGAGCTGGACGGCCAAGTGCCGCGACAGTGTTGTCTGGCTTGCGCTTTTTGTTGTTGCGATTGAAACCGCGTTTGCCGTTGTTGTTCCATTGCTCAGAATTATTCTTGTTGGAGTTGTTAGCTCCATTGGAGTTGTCATTGCGATTGTCAAAGCGTTCGCATTCACGATCGTCCTGGTCTGCCCAATCAGCAGCCATGCGCCTCAACTCAGAGATAGACTCTCGGCGCCTCCGGCCAAACTCGCGGTGCAACTCGCGAGCCCAAAGGCCATCGTGAAAGCAGTCGATGATCTCTCGGTCTGATACATCTACGATCGTGGCTCTCTTTTCAAAGAACCTCTTGATGTACTTGCGCAGAGTTTCACCCTTCACTTGCTTGCACGCCGCCAATTCAAATTGAGTTCCGGGCCTAGCCCAGGTTCCCTAGAAATTGGCGGTAAACTTGCGCGTAAGCTGATCCCAGGTGTCAATAGACCCGGCACGCAAGCCTTCGAGCCAGGTGAGTGGCGCTGTATCCATCATGATCGGGAAGTATCTGACTTTGACATCATTGTTGCCGCCAGCCATCGTGATTGCTGTCGAGTAGATGCACAACCACTGTTCCGGATCTTGTTTGCCCGTGAACTTCTCGATCCCAGTAGTTTTGAACTTGCTGGGTAGCTTGACCCTTCTGATGCGAGTAGAGAAAGCGGGAAAGCCATCATATGGGTCCAATTCAGAGGGTCGGCGTGGCCTGTGGCCTCCGTCCCGAGTACCTCCCCCAGTACTGGAGCCTTTGCTTGGCGACTCGCTTGGGTCGGGGTGGTCGTGGTTGCTCCCGCGGCCGTAGCCGTGGTCGCGACCACGTGGCGGGCGATCGCCGCCGTCTGAGTCGTCTCCAGATGGGTCAGGTGGGTGGTCATCATGTCGAGAAGGCTGGTCGCGACCGCGCCTCTGATCTCGATTGCCGCCCTGACCACCGTTTCCATTGGGAGCTTGGTCACCACCACCTCGTGCTCGGTTAATATCCGAGGCTTGGTTACCAATGTCTTGATCGAGCGGGCCGTATTGGCGCTCGAATTCTTGTCGACGTTGAATTTCCGCTGCAATTCGATTAGCTCGACTTGCTTCAATGCGAGCGCGAACATCCTGACTTGTGGCTATAATCGCCCGGGCATCGCCATCGACTCGACTTGGATGCTGTGAGGGAGTAGATCGTTGACTGGCCGCTGGTCTAGGAGCGCGTTGCTGGCTTGGTGGCGCGGGACCACCAACATCCTTCTGGATAGTTTCCAACAGAGATAGGACATGCCTCAGTTGGGCATGATCAGGCTCTGAGGAATTCAACGTGTTGCGGACAAGTTCCGCAGCCGCTGTGATATTAGCTGGAGTAGTCAGGAGGACAGGTTGATCGCCGACCAACTGAAAAGCAGTTGTGAGATTCCGTGTGGCAGATTGCTGCACGGCTGCGGACAAGCGTCGCTCAGCCCGCTTGGCGTTCCTGGCCCACCTCGATGTCCTCTGCTGGTCTGTCTCACCAGGGAGGGAGTTCTCTTCAGCAGAGATGTCCTGGAGAAGCTCTCGGTCATATTGGCCGCCTTGCCCTGCCGTACCAGCCATAAAGACTTGGCGGCAGGGATCATCGCACTCCGGTAGCATCAAGGTCGTCCCGCTGCCAGCTTGAAAGTAGTCGTCGTCATCACTAGATGATGAAGACGTGATAGATGCAGTCTTGCCGTCTTCTTGGAACGGCAATTCTGTGAGGACCACCGCTGTGAGCCTGGACTCATCATCCTCGGGTGGAAACTTAGGCATCAAGTCGGGCCAGTGAACAAAAAGTCCTCCTGGCGCTCTGGTGACTACCAACCCTGAGGGTAGTCGAACGAGCGGCTCGTCCATGGTGAATTGAGTCTGAAAGAAGGTGCTGCAGGTGTCTTGAGCGCTTGTTGGGGAGTTGCTCGACGCGATCGAGTGGTGGTCGCTGTTGATGTCCTCTGATGGCTTCAGAGCCGGCTCAGAGTCCTCGCGACCAATTTCGATCTTGTCAAGTGCTTCTGTCCTCGCCCCCTCTTGCTTGGCAGCATAAGCGTGGTTATATACAGCTGCAGCACTTCGAAGTCTGAAGGGGAATCGAGCTGGGGGTAGTCCGATGGCGTAGCCGACTCGGATTCCCCGACTCCTTCCATAACGGGAAGAGAGTTGTACCCAGACACGACTTGACGAGTCCCGATCGTAGTCCGAATTGAAGTTGAAGTCGAAGTCGAACTCGAGTCAGCGGTTGAAAATTCACCTGAAATTGAGATCGAAATCGAATCCGAAACAGAAATTGAACTCATGGTTGAACCTGAGAGCGAAGTTGATGAAGAAGTCGCCGGGTAAGGGCCTGGTCGATCCGCCAAGAACGATTCGAAGCCACCTTCGCCATCGGAGAGAAAAGTCCATGCTCCGATGACGAAAGTCGCACCCTTCTCGACGCCTTGAGCTTTGAAAGTTGATCCCATCATGCTTAATCGCGAACTTGAGCGAGCGTGCCCCACGGTGGGCACCAAGTGTCGACGAATTATGTCGAGCACGTCTGCCTGGGGGTATCCCAGAGAGTAGAATTGTGGGCCTCGCCTAGTTCTAAGAATGATGGTGTACGAAGGACACAAGGAATTAGACAGGTTCGGGCCGCAAATAGCGTAATACCCTACGTCCTGTATGGTTGATTGTATTCTCCGCACTGCTGTATCGAAAATACAGGCTTAGTCTTGATCTTGTCTATGAACTAGTCCTAGAACTAGTCCCTATACCAGACCTTGTGTGTATGTAACTTATGTTTTGGAGGGGTCCCTACCCCACCTTATATAGTCCGGGGGGTAGAGTTACAAGTCGGTTGTATGATCCTAGTCGTATACAATCTGGAGTACTACAACAGAATAATCTTTGGGGAGTCTCCTACTAGTATACGACTAGTTCTACCTAGTCTTCTACGCCGTCTTGCACCGTAGCCGACTAGTTTTAGTAGTCGAGTAAACTTCCCATATCGGGTAGTTTAATCCCTTGCATGAATGGTCCCGGGGATCCTGGTCCCACAGAAGGAGTCGGGGACTCTGAGTCGGCTACGCCATCGGACTACCCCCAGCTCGACTCCCCTTCGGATTTCAAAGTGCTGCAGCTGTATATAACCGCGCTGATGCTGCCAAGCAAGAGGGGGCGATGACAGAAGCACTAGACAAGATCGAGACTGGTCGCAAGGACTCTGAGCCGGCTCTGAAGCCATCAGAGGACATCAACAGCGACCACTACTCGATTGCGTCGGGCAACTCCCCAACAAGCGCTCAAAATACCTGCAGCACCTTTGTTCAGACTCAATTCACCATGGACGAGCCACTTGTTCGACTACCCTCGGGGTTGGTGGTCACCAGAGCACCAGGAGGACTTTTTGTTCACTGGCCCGACTTGTTTCCTGAGTTACCACCTGAGGATGACGAGTCAAGGCTCACAGCGGTGGTTCTCACCGAGTTGCCGTTCCAAGAGGACGGCAAGACCGTATCTATCACGTCCTCATCATCTAGTGGTGACGACGACTACTTTCAAGCTGGCAGTGGGATGACCTTGATGTTACCGGAGTACGACGATCCCTGCCGCCAAGTCTTTATGGTTGGTACGGCAGGGCAAGGCGGCCAGTATGACCGAGAGCTTCTCCAGGACATCTCTGCTGAAGAGAACTCCCTCCCCGGTGAGACAGACCAGCAGAGGACATCGAGGCGGGCCAGGAACGCCAAGCGGGCTGAGCGACGCTTGTCCGCAGCCGTGCAGCAATCGGCCACACGGAATCTCACGACTGCTTTTCAGTTGGTCGGCGATCAACCTGTCCTCCCGACTACGCCAGCTAATATCACAGCGGCTGCGGAACTTGTCCGCAACACGTTGAATTCGACAGAGCCTGATCATGCCCAGTTAAGGCATGTCCTATCTCTGCTTGAAACTATCCAGAAGGATGTTGGTGACCCCGCGATACCAAGCCAGCAACGCGCTCCTAGACCAGCGGCCAGTCAACGATCCACTCCCTCATAGCACCCAAGTCGAGTTGATGGTGATGCACGGGGGATCATAGCCGCAAGTCAGGATGCGCGTGTGCGCATTGAAGCAAGTCGAGCTAATCGAATTGCAACAGAAATTCAGCGACGACAAGAATTCGAGCGCCAATACGGCCCGCTCAATCAAGACATCGGTAACCAAGCCTCGGGTATTAACCGAGCACGAGGTGGTGGTGACCAAGCTCCTGATGGAAACGGTGGTTAGGGCGGCAATCGAGATCAAAGGCGCGGTCGCGACCAACCTTCTCGACATGATGACAACCCACCTGACCCGTCTGGAGACGACTCAGACGGCGGCGATCGCCCGCCACGCGGTCGCGACCATGGCTATGGCCGCGGGAGTAGCCACGACCACCCCGACCCAAGCGAGTCACCGAGCCAAGGCTCCAGTACTGGCGGAGGTAGTCGGGACGGAGGCCACAGGCCACGCCGACCCTCTGAATTGGACCCGTATGATGGCTTTCCGGTTTTCTCTACTCGCATCAGAAGGGTCAAACTACCCAGCAAGTTCAAGACTACTGGGATCGAGAAGTTCACGGGCAAACAAGATCCGGAACAGTGGTTGCGCGTCTACTCGACAGCAATCACGATGGCTGGCGGCAACAATGATGTCAAAGTCAGATACATTCCGATCATGATGGATACAGCGCCACTCACCTGGCTTGAAGGCTTGCGTGCCGGGTCTATTGACACCTGGGATCAGCTTACGCGCAAGTTTACCGCCAATTTCCAGGGAACCTGGGCTAGGCCCGGAACTCGATTTGAATTGGCGGCGTGCAAGCAGGAGAAGGGTGAAACTCTGCGCAAGTACATCAAGCGGTTCTTTGAAAAGAGAGCTACGATCGTGGATGTATCGGACCGAGAGATCATTGACTGCTTTCACGATGGCCTTTGGGCTCGCGAGTTGCACCGCGAGTTTGGCCGGAGGCGCCCAGAGTCTATCTCTGAGCTCAGGCGCATGGCTGCTGATTGGGCAGACCAGGACGATCGTGAACGCGAACGCTTCGACAATCGCAATGATAACTCCAATGGAGGCAACAACTCCAACAAGAGTAATTCTGAGAACGGAACAACAACGGCAAACGCGGTTTCAATCGCAACAACAGAAAGCGCAAGCCAGACAATACTGTTGTGGCACTTGGCCGTCCAGCTCAGAAGAAGAACTCGAAAACCAACTCAGTGTCCCTTGATGAGGTCATGAACCAGCCTTGCCCATATCATCCAGGGCTTAAGCATACACTGGGTGCATGTCACCACATCAAGAGGGCCTTCAACAAGCAAAACTCCACCAAGGACAAGTCGTCGGGCAAGAAAGAAGACAAGGATGAAGACAACAGTGGTGAAGATGCCTTCCCACAAGTCGAGAATGTTGTTGCAGTCTTGTTCAGCGGCGAAGCCTTGAACCAGTCCAAACGATCCAAGAAGCTCGCACTGCGTGAGATCATGGCTATCGAACCAGCGGTGCCTACATATCTCAAGTGGTCGGAGGTGCCTATCACCTTCTCGCGAGCTGATCAATGGACCAACTTCACCAACCTAGGGCGATATCCACTGGTTTTGGATCCAGTCGTGGCTCAGGCCAGACTGACCAAGGTACTCGTTGATGGAGGCAGCGGCCTCAACATCATCTTCGCGAAGACCTTCAAGAAGATGGGACTCGACATCACCAAGTACTTGAAGCCCACGGAATCCCCGTTCTACGGCATCGTCCTTGGGTAGGCAGCTATTCCGTTGGGGCAAGTGACTCTACCAGTTACCTTTGGCACAGCGGCGAATTACAGGACTGAGTACATCAAGTTTGAAGTGGCTGACTTTGAGACCTCGTACCATGCGATCCTCGGGCGTCCAGCCCTCGCCAAGTTCATGGCGATTCCGCATTACATGTACCTCGTTCTCAAGATGCCCGCTCCCCATGGAGTTCTTTCTCTGAAGGGAGATCTGAAGACCTCATACGACTGTGACATAGAAGCCGTTGAGTTTGCTGCTGCGTCACAAGTCCCTACTCAGATGCTTGAAGTACTCGCTCTCGCCAAGAAGTCGAAGGAAGAAGAACTGGAGATTCCCAGCAAGAAGCCTGCTAGTACTAGCTTTAAGCCCTTGCAAGATGTACAGCTTAAAACTGTAGACCTTGCAACGGGCGACTCATCCAAAACTGCTCTTATAGGAGCAGATTTGGATCCTAAATAGGAAGACGCGCTCGTCAAGTTCCTTTGTGCTAATAATGATATATTTGCATGGAAACCATCCGATATGCCTGGTGTTCCTAGGGAGCTTGCCGAGCACAAACTCAATGTTAAAGCTGACGCGAAGCCCAAAAGGCAACGCTTGCGACGATTCGATCAAGAACGACGCACTGCGATCAAGGCTGAGCTTGGCAAACTACTCGCGGCCGGCTTCATCAAAGAAGTCTTTCATCCAGAGTGGTTGGCTAATCCAGTCTTGGTCCGGAAGAAGAATAACAACGAGTGGCGCATGTGTGTTGACTACACTGACCTCAACAAACATTGCCCTCCAGATCCTATGGGTCTACCGCGCATTGATCAAGTCGTGGACTCCACGGCCGGTTGCGCACTACTCTGCTTCCTCGACTGCTATTCAGGCTATCATCAGATTGCATTGAAGAAAGAGGATCAGATCAAGACATCGTTTATTACCCCCTTTGGTGCATTTTGTTACACCACAATGTCCTTTGGGTTGAAGAATGCAGGAGCTACATATCAACGTGCCATACAGTCTTGCCTGTCTTCACAGATTGGCATTAATGTAGAGGCATATGTTGATGATGTAGTCGTCAAGACTCGTGATCCAGCGACACTCATTGACGATCTTCAGGAGACATTCAACAACCTTAGGAGATTTCGTTGGAAACTCAATCCAACTAAATGTGTTTTCGGTGTTCCTGCTGTTAAACTACTGGGGTTTATCGTCAGTCACCGCAGCATTGAAGCAAATCCGGCGAAAATCATGGCTATTCTCAACATGGAAGCGCCTGCCAACATCAAGGAAGTCCAGAAGCTTACAGGCTGTATTGCAGCATTGAACAGATTCATATCTCGACTTGGTGAAAAGGGTCTCCCTTTCTTCAAGTTGCTCAAGCAGCACGACAAGTTTATCTGGACAGATGAGGCGAACCATGCGTTTGAACAACTCAAGATTCACCTGACTACTCCGCCAACTCTCGTGGCTCCAGTTAAAGGTGATCAACTACTCTTATACATTGCTGCTACTACTCATGTGGTCAGTACAGTCATCGTGGTCGAGCGCAAGGAAGATGGCCATGTATTTCCTGTTCAACGACCGGTTTATTACATCAGTGAAGTCCTCTCACCATCGAAGGTTCGTTATCCGCAAGTCCAGAAACTACTCTACGCAGTTTTTATAACTGCTAGAAAGCTGAGACATTATTTTCAGTCTTTTCCTATCACTGTGGTTACTAAATTTCCCCTGGGCGAGATCTTTTTTAACCCTGATGCTACTGGACGGATATGCAAATGGCGAGCCGAGATGTGTGAGCACAACATTACATTTGCTCCGCAAACAGCTATCAAATCTCAAGCTCTTGCCGATTTTACTGTCGAGTGGATGGAAACTCAATACTCCAGGGCAACTACTCACCCGGAGCACTGGGTTATGTACTTCGATGGTTCATTACAGCTGGAAGGCGGAGGAGTAGGTGTATTATTGATATCACCTAAAGGCGATCAACTCAAGTATGTCCTGCAGATCATGTTTCCAGTCACCAACAACGCAGCTGAATATGAAGCAATGTTGCACGGGCTACGCCTAGCAGCATCTCTCGGTATAAAGCGACTAGTTGTGTATGGGGATTCTGCAGTGGCTATAAATCAAGTCAACAAAGATTGGTCAGCTACTAAAGAAATGATGGACGCCTATGTCAGCGAGGTGCGCAAGCTTGAGCATCACTTTCACGGCCTGGAATTTCATCACGTTGTTCGTGATCACAATGTTGCCGCGGATGTGTTATCAAAGCTTGGTTCTAAGCGCGCTGACGTTCCATCAGAGATCTTTGTCCATGAATTACACAAGCCATCCATTAAGGAGTCGGCACCTATGGAAATCGAGCTTCCTCCTCAACATGTCCAAGTTATGGTTATCGAAACCAATTGGATGACCCCGTTCATTGAGTACTTGCGTGATTTTATACTCCCAGACAGCAAGGAAGAACAAGTTCGCATCAGGCGACGCGCAGCGAACTATGTGGTGGTCAACAATGTACTTTATCGACGTGGGGCCTCTGTCAACGTCCTGATGAAGTGCATCACCAATGAGGAAGGTCGTGCTTTGCTTAAAGAGATTCATAGTGGCGTCTGTGGCAATCATGCCGCATCACGTACACTAGTCGGGAAGGCGTACAGGGCTGGTTTCTTTTAGCCCTCTGCAAAGAAAGATGCTGAAGATATTGTCAAGACTTGTCAAGGGTGTCAATTCTTTGCTCGCCAAGCTCACGTTCCTGCACATGTGTTGCGAACCATCCCATTATCCTGGCTGTTCGCTTGTTGGGGACTTGATTTAGTTGGACCTCTCACTAAAGCTCCTGGTGGATTTCAGTGGCTTGTTGTAGCCATTGACAAATTCACCAAGTGGATTGAAGCTCAGCCATTAGTCAATCCACGAGCTGAGAACCTCATCAAGTTCTTCGATGGCATTGTTCATAGGTATGACATACCACATGAGATTATCACAGACTTGGGCTCAGTTTTCACTAGTGAGCAATTCCAGGACTATTGTGATAACTACTCGATCGAGATACATTATGCCTCAGTCGCTCATCCTCGTGCCAATGGACAAGTCGAGAAGGCCAATGGCTTGTTACTCCAAGGACTAAAGCCAAGATTGTACGAGCCCATCAAGACATATGGTGGTAAATGGGTGCAGGAGCTACCAGCAGTCCTTTGGGGGCTGCGTACTCAACCCAGTCGAGTGACTAGGCAATCTCCATATTTTCTGGTCTATGGGTCTGAAGCAGTCTTACCTGCTGATCTTCTTTGGAAGTCCCCACGACTAGAAAATTATGATGAACATGTCGCTCAGCAAGAAAGACTTCAAGACGTTGATGGTATTGAAGAGGCTCGAGTTGCGGCTCTCATTCAAAATACCCGATACCTTGAAGGATTGCGGCGTTATCATCAGCGTTCAGTCCAGTCTCGATCCTTTATCGTAGGGGACTTGGTACTAAGGCGCCTTCAGAAGACGGATGGCTTGCATAAGCTCATGTCTCGCTGGGAAGGGCCGTTTATTGTTAAACAAGTCCTTGGGCCTGGTACTATCGCCTGCAAACGCAAGAAGGCGAGTGCCTGCCTAATGCATGGAATGTTGAGCATCTGAGGAAATTTTATCCCTGATATGGGTCTCAGTTGAGTTTTATCTCTTGTTTCATCTTATATGGAACAAAATGCTCACATTATTTTCTCTCGATATGAGACCTCTGCTTTAACTTGTTGTTTTTCTTTTAAAAGCACAAGTTCAAGAGGAGTTGTTTATCAACTATATCAAAAGAAGTCATGACTGCTCTCTTTTAGAGTGGCTTTGTCCCTTGAGTCATGATAGAGTACTTTGGTTTTTATAACCCTTCTCGTTTCTTTTGATCCAGGATTGTTTAATCCTAATAATATTTTTTCTCGATTTGAGACCTCTGCTTTAACTTGTTATTTTGCTTTTAAAAGCACAAGTTCAAGAGGAGTTGTTTATCAACTATATCAAAAGAAGTCATGACTGCTCTCTTTTAGAGTGGCTTTGTCCCTTGAGTCATGAAAGAGTACTTTGGTTTCATAACCCATCTCGTTTCTTTTGATCAAGGATTGGTCTGCTCTGAGTCTTGCGCCGACTGCATCAGCATCCTTATTTATAGACTTTTTATGTCTCTATTTAAGCATACATTGGTATTGCTATTTTTTCTCATGCAGCTACGAGTACATTTATGTCTATTTGACCTGCTTAGATATCTCTTTGTCATCTACAGGAGCTCTATCTAATGCATTTTGACCTTTGGGTCCTTGCGCGAGTACTTTGCATGAGAATACTATTTAAAAGTACTTGATTTTGTTCATTTAACAAGTCGCAATGCATTCATATGTCACATGACTAGTTTAATACAAGCATTGCATACAAGTACTTAGAGTTGTTTTTCAACTATCCTATTACATGAGGCTTATTTCTCCTCTAATGAATCTATAAAGTCTATTGCAGCACTTTCGGTTTCTGTGACAAGTGCCTCATACTGCTCATTACTGACACCGGCTGGTAAGTATTTGACTTCTAGTCGAGCGCCGGGGTTGTGTGCCTTGAACAGCGCGAGCAACCTGTTGGTGCAGTCCTTGAGGGTAGTTTTGCAGTATTCTGTGATCTGCTCTGGCACTTGTCGCAACCGATCTAGCAGCGATAGCTCTTGGCTTGGCGCTTCTTCTGAATACAGGACTGTCGGATATACATCCCCGGATACCCTCAAGATAGAAGACTAGTCCTAGTAGAACTAGTCGGACTACTCGAGTACTTCTACTAGGACTAGAACTCCCAATTGTAAACCGACTAGGATACTTACCATATGTAACCTTGCCCCCTGGACATATAAAGGAGGGCAGGGGTCCTAGTTCGGTAGTCAAGGCCAGATTAGACTAGATCAGATCATATATCTGAGACTAGAGACTAGTTATAGACTAGTCGGCATAACACACAAGGTCTGGTATAGGGACTAGTCCATAGGCTAGTTCATAGACTAGATCAAGACTAAGCCTGTATTTTCGATACAGCAGTGCGGAGAATACAATCAACCATACAGGACGTAGGGTATTACGCTATTTGCGGCCCGAACCTGTCTAATTCCTTGTGTCCTTCGTACACCATCGTTCTTAGAACCAGGCGAGGCCCACAATTCTACTCTCTGGGATACCCCCAGGCAGACGTGCTCGACATAATTCGTCGACACTTGGCGCCCACCGTGGGGCACGCTCGCTCAAGTTCGCGACTAAGCACGATGGGATCGACTTTCAAAGCTAAAGGCGTCGAGGAGGGTGCGACTTTCGTCATTAGAGCATGGACTTTTCTCTCCGATGGCGAAGGTGGCTTCGAATCGTTCTTGGCGGATCGACCAGGCCCTTACCCGGCGACTTCTTCATCAACTTCGTTCTCAGGTTCAACTTCGAGTTCAATTTCTGTTTCGGATTCGATTTCGATCTCACTTTCAGGTGAATTATCAACCGCCGATTCGAGTTCGACTTCGATTTCGACTTCAATTTTCGGACTCCGATCGGGACTCGACAAGTCGTGTCTGGGTACAACTCTCTTCCCGTTATGGAAGGAGTCGGGGACTCCGAGTCGGCTACGCCATCGGACTACCCCCCAGCTCGACTCCCCTTCGGATTTCAAAGTGCTGCGGCTGTATATAAACGCGCTGATGCTGCTAAGCAAGAGAGGGCCATTACGGAAGCACTTGACAAGATCAAGACTGGTTGCGAGGACTCTGAGCTGGCTCTGAAGCCATCAGAGGACATCAACGGCGACCATTATTCGACTAGTTTCCTTTAAACTACTCGAAGCTCGGGGGCTACACCCAGAGGGGGCGTTTGGCTGTTTTACCGAGAAGGAAAAAAAGCACACGAGAAGCTACCTACAAGCTCTAGGATCTCTTCCTATGCCGCACACGAGAAGATGCAAGCGTGTACGACTACTTCGACTACTCGACTAGTTAAGACTAGTCGGGTTCGGCTTCATCGACTCGGCGTACGGCTACTTCGACTACTCTCGACTAGTTAAAACTAGTCGAGAACGGCTACGGCTTCATCAACAACTAGTCGGAATCGACTCCAACTAGTCGGCTTCATCGCCAACCGCCACGGCTTCGTCGACAATCGTCCGCGAACAAAGCTAAGTCTTATTTAATAATTATTTTATTTTCTTTATTATAATTTTTTAGCTTGTTCTATACATGCTTGGCCATGAGCCGATGACTGTGGAGCTTGCCACGATTAGCCCACGTATTTGGTAAATCGAGTTACGCAGGGCGCTAGCCCGCGGACTTGGTGATCGAGTTACGCAAGGCGCTAGCCCGCGGACTTGGTGATCGAGTTACGCAGGGCGCTAGCCCGCAGACTTGGTGATCGAGTTACGCAGGGCGCTAGCCCGCGGACTTGGTAATCGAGTTGCGCAGGGTGCTAGCCCGCAGACTTGGTGCATCGAACTACGTAGGGCTCTCGGAGGCTATATCTACAAGATTCTCTCGCCGACGGGTTACAAACCCTCGCGCGACCTCTCCTCCTATAGGAGCAAGTCCTAACCGATTACCTTTTTGCGTATTGCGCGTACTTTCATCGATATGCTTTATGCTTGACTACTTTATGCTCGTTGTTTCTCTTAATGACCAATACCGCTCGGTAGCATGCACCTTAATTCGTGAAGCTTCGATTCCTTCGCAACACCTACATGCTTGCGCGTCAAGTATAGACTTTTGTCTCACGCATATGGGCTATGGTTAAGCGGGGTCAAGCGTTTAGGCGTAACAGGGCAACTACTCGAGTGGTTAAATGTCTAAAAGAGCACGAGCGAAAACCTTTACTCGATTTGAGACCTCTGTTTTAACTTGTTGTTTTTCTTTTAAAAGCACAAGTTCAAGAGGAGTTGTTTATCAACTATATCAAAAGAAGTCCTGACTGCTCTCTTTTAGAGTGGCTCTGTCCCTTGAGTCATGATAGAGTACTTTGGTTTTTGTAACCCATCTCGTTTCTTTTGATTATTTTATTCTTTACATGCATTACTATGTGCTGTTATTAAACATGCATTACATATGCTGTTATTTCTTTTTTCTTGATCGGATGCTACTAATCCAATGTATTTAAATCGCAGGGTTCACACTCAGCACCATTTGACTTCTCCATGACGCTGCGGAGCCAATTGAGTACTTATACTAGTCGGTGCTCACATATTGAGTATTTCAACTAGTCGCTTGAAGCTCGGGGGCTACACACCGCAGGCTATGACATGGAGACAAGAACTATAACTAGTCGGTACTCAATGGCGCGGCCTTACAATGCCAGCCGAGTACTTTAATCTAGTCGATAGATTGAAGATTGCTTTTGATCCTTCGGCTACTTTCTTGAAGTAGTCGAAGGCTCGGGGGCTATACTCAAGGGGTACACATTTTTTGTGCCTATTGTTGATCAATTCAAGATAAAGACTTGGAGATTTTTTCAAGACCCTCGACTTGATTATTCTAATCAACTCAAAGCTCGGGGGCTAAGCATATATGCTTCACCCTCGGTGAGCATATTAATTGAAGATTTGAGCGTCTTGTGCTTAGCTCCAACTACTCGAAGATGCAGCAGCAGATTCAAGACTTGAAGCAAAGGCGCAAGATGCTCGGGGGCTTGTCGGATATACATCCCCGGATACCCTCAAGATAGAAGACTAGTCCTAGTAGAACTAGTCGGACTACTCGAGTACTTCTACTAGGACTAGAACTCCCAATTGTAAACCGACTAGGATACTTACCATATGTAACCTTGCCCCCTGGACATATAAAGGAGGGCAGGGGTCCTAGTTCGGTAGTCAAGGCCAGATTAGACTAGATCAGATCATATATTTGAGACTAGAGACTAGTTATAGACTAGTCGGCATAACACACAAGGTCTGGTATAGGGACTAGTCCATAGGCTAGTTCATAGACTAGATCAAGACTAAGCCTGTATTTTCGATACAGCAGTGCGGAGAATACAATCAACCATACAGGACGTAGGGTATTACGCTATTTGCGGCCCGAACCTGTCTAATTCCTTGTGTCCTTCGTACACCATCGTTCTTAGAACCAGGCGAGGCCCACAATTCTACTCTCTGGGATACCCCCAGGCAGACGTGCTCGACATAATTCGTCGACAAGGACCTCGATGATGGGCGTAACGGCTTCTTCCAATTGGCATTTTTCCGCCAGCAACTCGTTGAGTTCGGACTGTTTGTCTTGGAGAGCCTTTAAGCTTTGTGCAAGTTGCAATTCCCAATCCTTTCTGATCTGGGCTTCTTTCTTGCGCTCTTCTTCTTTTTCATCGAGTCTGTCCTTCAGATTAGCGACTTCTTCCATATAGCTCTGAGCTGCATTATACCATGTGGTTTCTTTTTTCCTTGCTGCTATAGTTCTTTTATTCAATTCTGCAGAAGATTATATTCATATATTATCTTATTAACAATATGGAATCCAGTATTACAGGCCAGTGAAGTATTGCTTACCTGAGTTTTCTTTGACCAAGGCAGCAATTCGGCTTTTTAGTCGAGCTTCGTTGGCTTCATATTTCTTGGCTTGTTCCTGGATATCTTTGATGCTTTCAGCCTTCACCTTTTCGAGTTCTTCGCACTTGGCAGCGAAATCGGCATCTAGCTCGCAGATCCGGGCTCGAAGGGAGGCATCACTAGGACGCTCGACTAGATTGACCATTGCCTACACAAAGGTTATATTAGTTGGTAATGTCTATGCAACTATATACTTGTTTTTGGGTTGTTCTTGCTTACCCAGGCTTGCTGCAACAAGTCGCGGAGCTTGTCGCCGTCGCTCTCTTCGGCGTCTTCGCTATTCGCCTGCATAGACACGATGAGTATTATTTAACTACACTGTTTATACTGTTATTTTAAGTAAATTTTCTTTACTTACAGTTTGTTTACTAGTATCTTCATCCCTGATACTAATGCTGACCCTAGCAATTTTGTTGCAAGAGGATGGTCTTTCTGTTTCTTGCATCTGTTATGCAGATTATATATTATAGAATCATTATATGCATACAAACATCAATTATCAAGATGATTGACAGATTGAGTACCTGGGATGGCGGATTTTCGACTACTTGGGTAGTCTTGGACGCGTTCTCTGGCTCCACGGCTTGTTCTATCTCCACCGTCGCGCCTTGTTCTGCTTCGGCCTGATTTCCGCCGAGTGGTTGTTCTGGCACAACTCCTTCAGGGTTGGCACTGCTTTCCTCGGCTATGGGGGCAGCGGTGGAGGTCTCTTGGACCTTTGGTGGAGATGAGATTGACTCTTCAATAGCAGGCACCTCTGCAACTGGCTCTTGGACATTTGGTGGCGTCGTAGCCACTTCCTCTGTGCCTTGTGCGCCTTCTTGAGCTATTGTTGGTGCAGGCCTATAAAATAAGTTCATATATCACATACCAATTGATTAAGGTGTCAAGACAAGCATTGATTACTTACAGTGCTGGAGCGAGAGTAATTTGAGGCTTGAATTTCAACCTCGGCAGCACCTTCACAGGCTTCATACTGGGCATGCTTCCAGTAGCGCTGCTTATCAGCGAACTACTCGTGGAAGATGTTTGTCGCCTGTAATGAGTGGTGTCCAAGCTCAGCTTGATGCGCTTGCCCGGCACTCCGCTTGGCACTGTCCTGGTTGTAGCATCCATGCCTGATCATCTTTTCCTGGCTGCGGATGGTATAATTGGCACTGCAGAAACATCAATAGCAGTTCAAGTCAAATTCATGCAAATTACAAAGCAATGCTGAGCAAAGGGTAGATTGAGTACATACCAGCAACTCTTGGTTGAGGTGGTGATTGCACATCTTCATCTGAAGGTGATTCTTCCAGCAGAACCATCCTACGTGCTGCCCGTGCCTCTTCGGTACTTGGTGTGGCTTCGGGATCTTCGCGTTCAAGTTCATTCCACTCTTCATCGGTGAGTGGTTGGCTTGCTGGAACAATTGGTAGCTGCAATCATCACAGATTAAGTTATCAGAATCTATTCGCAAGAGATACATATTGACAAGAAGCTATGGATACTTACATCTACTGGTGGGTTCTCCTTCGAGTACTCCCCCACCACGACTGGTATCTCGTCAACACCAGCAAACATCTTGCTCAGACGAGACAAGATTGTTTCGTCTGAGATTAACTCAGCCGTGATGCGGGAGCAGTCGGTGGGACCCTCGTAGTCGAACCCGAGGTGCTCGCGTTGTTGCAGTGGCAGGATCCTTCTCTTGAGGAAGCTGTATGCGATCCCCACGCCTGTCAGACCTTTGTCTTTCAGGTGTTGTACCCGATCTAGCAGCGCGGGTATGTCCTGCGATTCATCTGCGGTCGGGCGATCATTCCAGCTTGGTTGTGGCCTAGGGAACCAGTGATCTCTCTCTGGACACCCTAATCCATGATTTCCTGCTACATTGAACAAATACAAGTCAAGATCAGCGGTAAAACAAGTCGAAGCTTAACTACTTGAGAGTGAAGACTACTTACCGATGACGAACCACTTGCTCTTCCAGTTACCACTTGAGTCCAGCACCGGCATGTCAAACCACCTGGCCTTCATGCTTTGGCGGAACTGGATACCAGCCCCGCCTACTACTTCTATCCTTTGGTGTGTAGGCTGTGGTTTGATGTGGTAGAGAGTGCGGAACAAGTCGAGACTAGGCTTGATGCCTAGGAACGCCTCGCAGGCATGGATAAAGACAGAAAGATATAGAATCCCATTGGGATTAAGGTGGTGCACTTGCAATTTATAGAAATCAAGGAAGCTTTTAAAGAAGTCGGAGATGGGCATCCCAAATCCGCGCTCACAGAAAGATATGAAGATTGGAATTTCTTGGTTATTTTCTGTGGGAAAAAGTTCCTTGTGGCAACATGTCCACTGAAGGGTAGTGCGTTCTAAGAGTAAACCTTGCACTACTAGAGATTGTACCTCTCTTTCAGTGGCAGTGCACTCTTTCCAGGCGACGACCGCCGATGGTGGTTGGTCGAACTGGGGCGGATCTGCCCTGGAGCTCACGATGGATCTCCTTCGTCCTCCAGCAGCCGCGGATGTTGCCGTGATCTTCCTGGTGCCTCTCTTGGGTCCCATTGCTCTTCTTTGCCTTGGATTTTTTCGCGAATCTAGGGCTTGGAGGCGCTCGGGGGCTACTCTTGGTACCCTACGAGATGGGATCTGGCGCTGGGGATGAAGGTTTAGTGCTTGCAACGCTCGGGGGCTTGGCTCAGAGTGTTTGAGGGCGCAAGAGGTTTGAGTAATGGCTCGGTACCGATTGAGATCGAATGACCTAGGTTTTATAGACCAGTCGGTTGAGTTTTCGCCGTTCGCTACAGTGCGATGGTGTTTTACATTTTCCCGCCGAGGATTTTGGGATTTTTCTTGAATTTTAGATCTTCGCGGAGATTTCGGAGGCTATCAGTTATTTTCCATTATTGGAGATATCCTTGACCTTTAAATCAAAGATATTTTGAATCAAAGCTCGGGGGCTGCTAGCGGATATTCTGGGATTTGTTTTTTAATTTTTGGAAAGTTTATCTTTGGACCTTCGACTAGTTTCCTTAAAACTAGTCGAAGCTCGGGGGCTACACCCAATGGGTGCACCTAGTCGGTGCACACCATTTGAGGTACTCGAGATGAAGATTGAAGACTGCTTTTGATCCTTCGACTACTTTCTTGAAGTAGTCGGAGGCTCGGGGGCTACACCCATTGGGTGCATCAATAGATGCACTCCAATGTAAACTACTCGTCAGAGAAAGTTTGAGCGTCTTGTGCTTTACTACAACTACTCGAAGATGCAGCTGCAGATTCAAGATTTGGAGCAAAGGATCAAGATGCTCGGGGGCTTGTGGGACCAGGATCCCCGGGACCACTCATGCAAGGGATTAAACTACCCGGTATGGGAAGTTTACTCGACTACTAAAACTAGTCGGCTACGGTGCAAGACGGCGTAGAAGACTAGATAGAACTAGTCGTATACTGGTAGGAGACTCCCCAAAGATTATTCTGTTGTAGTACTCCAGATTGTATACGACTAGGATCATACAACCGACTTGTAACTCTACCCCCCGGACTATATAAGGCGGGGTAGGGACCCCTCCAAAACAGACGATACAACATAGCACACAAGGTCTGGTATAGGGACTAGTTCGAGGACTAGTTCATAGACTAGATCAAAGATTAAGCCTATATTTTGATACAGCAGTGCGGAGAATACAATCAACCATACAGGACGTAGGGTATTACGCTATTTGCGGCCCGAACCTGTCTAATTCCTTGTGTCCTTCGTACACCATCGTCCTTAGAACTAGGCGAGGCCCACAATTCTACTCTCTGGGGTACCCCCAGGCAGACGTGCTCGACATAATTCGTCGACACCTACATATCTCAAGTGGTCAGAAGTGCCTATCACTTTCTCCAGAGCTGATCAATGGACTAACTTCGCCAACCCGGGCCAATATCCCTTGGTTTTGGATCCAGTCGTGGCTCATGCCAGATTGACCAAAGTTCTCATTGATGGAGGCAGCGGCCTCAATATAATCTTTGCGAAGACCTTCAAGAAGATGGGGCTTGATATTACCAAATTCTTGAAGCCTATGGATTCTCCATTTTATAGCATTGTTCTAGGTAATGCTGCTATTCCACTGGGGCAAGTTACTCTACCAGTTACTTTTGGCACGGCGGCCAACTATAGGACTGAGTACATCAAGTTTGAAATGGCTGATTTTGAGACTTCGTATCACGCGATCCTCGGGCGTCCAGCCCTCGCCAAGTACATGGCGATTCCGCATTATGTGTACCTTATTCTCAAGATGTCTGCTCCCAATGGAGTTCTTTCTCTTAAGGGAGATCTGAAGACCTCATATGACAGTGATGTTGAAGCCGTCGAGTTTGCCGCTACATCACAAGTCCCTACTCAGATGCTTGAAGTACTCGCCCTCGCCAAGAAGTCAAAGGAAGATGAACTGGAGGTCCCGAGCAAGAAGCCTGCAAGCACTAGCTTTAAGCCCTCTGAAGATGTATAGCTTAAAACTATCAATCTTGAGATGGGCGATTCGTCCAAAACTGCCCTTATAGGGGCAGACCTAGATTATAAATAGGAAGACGCGCTCGTAAAGTTCCTTCTGCTAATAAAGATATATTTGTTTGGAAACTCACCGAGCGCAAACTCAACGTTAAGGTGGATGCGAAGCCTAAAAGGCAACGCTTGCGACGGTTCGATCAAGAACGACGTGACGCGATCAAGGCTGAGATTGCCAAACTACTCGCGGCTGGCTTCATCAAAGAAGTCTTTCATCTAGAGTGGTTGGCTAATCCAGTCCTGGTCAGGAAGAAAAACAACAATGAGTGGCGTATGTGCATTGATTACACTGATCTCAACAAGCATTGTCCTCCAGACCCCATGGGTATCATCAGATTGCCCTGAAGAAAGAGGATCAGATCAAGACATTGTTTATCACCCCCTTTGGTGCATTTTGTTACACCACAATGTCATTTGGGTTGAAGAATGCAGGGGCTACATATCAACGAGCCATACAATCTTGCTTATCTTCACAGATTGGCATTAATGTAGAGGCATATGTTGATGATGTAGTCATCAAGACTCGCAATCCAGAGACCTTTATTGATGATCTACAGCAGACATTTGACAATCTCAGAACTTTTCGTTGGAAGCTCAACCCGACTAAGTGTGTCTTTGGCGTTCCTGCTGGCAAACTACTTGGGTTTATTGTTAGTCATCGCGGCATTGAAGCAAATCCAGCGAAGATTATGACTATTCTTACTATGGAAGCACCTACTAATATCAAAGAAGTCCAGAAGCTCACAGGTTGTATTGCAGCACTTAACAGATTTATATCTAGGCTTGGTGAAAAGGGTCTCCCTTTCTTCAAGCTACTCAAGAAGCAAGACAAGTTTATCTGGACAGATGAAGCCAACCACGCCTTTGAACAACTCAAGACCTATTTGACTACTCCACCGGTTCTTGTGGCTCCAGTCAAAGGTGATCATTTGTTCTTATACATTGCAGCTACTACTCATGTGGTTAGTACAGTAATTGTGGTTGAGCGCAAGGAGGAGGGCCATGTATTTCCAGTACAGCGTCCGGTTTATTACATCAGTGAAGTACTCTCACCATCGAAGGTTCGCTACCCTCAAGTCCAGAAATTACTCTATGCGGTTTTTATAACTGCCAGGAAGCTCAGACATTATTTTTAGTCTTTTCCTATCACTGTGGTTACTAAATTTCCTTTGGGAGAGATTTATGATAACCCTGATGCTACTAGACGAGTGAGCACAATATTACGTTCACTCCACAGATAGCAATCAAGTCTCAAGCTCTTGCAGATTTTACAGTCGAGTGGATGAAAACTCAGTACTCCAGGCAACTAGTCGCCCGGAACACTGGGTTATGTATTTCGATGGTTCATTGCAGCTGGAAGGAGGTGGAGCTGGCATTTTATTAATTTCCCCCAAAGGCGATCACTTTAAGTACGTCTTGTAGATTCTATTCCCAGTCACTAACAATGTAGCAGAGTATGAGACAATGTTGCACGAGCTGCGCCTGGCAGCATCCCTCGGTGTCAAACGACTTATGGTGTACGGGGATTCTGCAGTCGCTATTAATCAAGTCAACAAGGATTGAGCGGCTACATAGGAAACTATGGATGCTTATGTCAAGGAAGTACGCAACCTTGAGCAACACTTTTTTGGTCTGGAATTTCATCATGTTCTTCATGACAACAATGTTGCGGCAGATACACTATCCAAGCTTGGCTCTAAGCGCGCAGATGTTCCAGCGGAGATTTTCGTCCATGAGTTGCACACGCCATCCATTAAGGAATCGGCACCTAATGAAAATGATATAGCTCACCCTCCCCCAGAGATTCAG
Source organism: Echinochloa phyllopogon (assembly GCA_033239725.1). Classification (NCBI taxonomy): domain Eukaryota; kingdom Viridiplantae; phylum Streptophyta; class Magnoliopsida; order Poales; family Poaceae; genus Echinochloa; species Echinochloa phyllopogon. The sequence goes on along the minus strand of BTCW01000014.1, from coordinate 27,139,385 downwards.
GTTATGGTTATTGAAACCAATTGGATGACCCCATTCATCGAGTACTTGCGTGATCATAAACTCCCAGCGAACAAAGATGAGCAAGTTCGTATCAAGCACCGTGCTGCAAATTATGTGGTGGTCAATAATACACTATATCGACGTGGGGCATCTGTCAACGTCTTGATGAAGTGTATTACCAATGATTTGTCACACCCCAAAATTTTTGGATTTTGGGATGTGATTTATTAGCATTATTAATACGATGATTTTCTTAATTTTCTAAAATTTTCCCAAGCTTTATATAATTTTTAGGGAATTTAGTATAGGGGAAATCTATTTTCTAAATTAAATTAAAACAATGTAGGTTTAATATTTGAGTGCCTTGCATTCATGCTGGCTGCATCGAGTTTTGGTTGCATGTAGTTCAAATTAGAATTTAAATCTAATTTAAATTAGAGTTTGAATTGCATTTGTTTGAGCCCTAGAAAAGTTCTTTCGACCCGAGTTCGATTTCACCCCCTCAACTTTTCCATCGGTCCACTGCTGCTCCCGCTTCTTTTCTACCCCAAACCAGCTCAGCTCGGCCTCCCACACCCTCTCGGCCACCAGCCCGCCAGCCGGCCCACTCCACTCCCCGCGTCGGCCCGCTCCACTTTCTCCCCTCCCTGCGGCCCAGCAGCCTTCCCTTAGCCCAGCCCAGCGTGGCCCAGCTCGCCCCGCGGCTCGCGTTGCCAGTGCCCGGCCCAGCCGCCTCCGAGTCGGCCCAGCCCGCTTGCCCGCCGCCGCGCCGCAACAGCCGCGCGCCGCCGCCGCCGATTTTCTCGGCGTGCGCGCCACGCCAAGCGCGAGCCCCCGCCTATAAAGGCCGCCGTCCGAGCCCCGCGCCCTAGCTGCTGCCCTCGCCTTTCCCCCTCGTGCAGCGCCGCCGCCGTGAGCCACGCGCCGCCTGCCATAGCCGCCGAGGTGCCATTGCCGCCAATGAGCTGCGGCCGCAGCTTGCCGAGGCGAGCCGACACCACCACGAGCTCCCCCACGATGATCTGCAGCTCCTCCGCCCACCTTCTTCACCGGTCCACCGCCGGGAAAGCCTCCCCGCACGACGCCCCGCCGCAGGCCATCTGCCTCCGTCGGCGACCTGTTTCCCGGCCGTCTCTCCGGTGGTGAGCCCCTCCATCGAGATCGCCTACCTCCTCTCTCTCTCCTGCGCTTCTCGCCCGAGGCCCAGCCCCTCCCCATCGCCGGCGAGCCGCGCCGCCCGAGCGCTGCCGCCATGGCCACGGTCGGGAGCTCCCCTGCGCGTTAGAGGAAGAAGATGGTCCTTTTGCAATTTAGACCTTGGGGAAATCATGTAAATCTCAGATACAAACTTGTGTCTTGGCTATCTTTCGAAAAACCCCCTACAGAAATTCTACCCTCACACGTAAACCCAGCCTGAACCCCTTTTCACAAATCTAACCCTGGATCTTGACCAAATTGCGAACACTATTTGATGTGTGATGCAATTCTTCCCTGTTAACCCCTGCCAGCTATAGTTAATTCTGTTTAGGTCCCTGCAACCTTGTTTAAGCCCTAGGTTCTACATTTCAACTCCGATTTAATCCGTTTCTGTTTCGTTAGATTCGTTTAAACTCAAACTATGTGTTCGCACTAAAAATTTATCATGATATTTATTGATAAATTTTATTTAATATTAATTTGACTAAAGATTATTTAAATGTCTTTTCTAAATTAAAATCTAATTAAGGTTTATACTCGGTTTTCCTACTAAAATTAAGTTGACTAATATGCATTCAAGGAGTTTTATAAATAAAAACTAACTAGGTAATATCTCGGTTTTCATAAATAATATTAACATGATTAATGTTCATGATAACTAGCTTTTCTAATTAAAAGCTAATTAGAGCTATACGTCGGTGTTTCATAAATAAATGATAATCTGAATAATTCCAACATAAATGTGTTTGTATCCTAACACTGGTTAGTTTAACATGGTTTATAAAATTATTCGATTAGATGCCCTTACATGTTTTATTTCAAACTAATGTTTAATTTGCTATAATTTATACATAAACAATTATAATTAAAATTTGACTAGCTTTTATCTCGGATTTACAAATTCAAATACAACTATTTGAAATAACTTTTGCATATGAATTTTTCTTAATTAAAATCAATCAAGCGTTTAGATGTATTGTTTTATAATCAAAATCCTTCGGATAGCTTTATCTTTTCATCCGTAGCTCCGTTTTCAGCGTTTCTTGCGCTCACGTGACCGTAGAACAAAGCCCGATCCTTTAGCGCGCTCTTTTAAAGCTTTTCTTTTGATTGGTGTATTGTTCTTAGTTGTATCTTCTTTGCTTGCTTGTTTAGCTCCTTGTTGTTCTCGTGTTGTCGATTGTTGCGAGTAGAGGAACGCCATCAAGAGATTTCAAGCAAAAGAGTTTGAAGATCAAGAGCTGAAGATTATGAGTAATTATACTGGATTTGAGGCAAGTATAGCACGGACAATCCTTGCTACCTAAACACATCATTTACATAATTTATTACTTTCATATGCATGTGTCTAAAATTGCTATCCCTTTTAAGGCTGTACCTAGCTTGTTTATCTTGTACCTTGATTACCCCGGATTATGCATTTGGGTAGATCTTTGCTAGGCGCAGCTACTGTCACTATTATGCAAATGTTAACTTTGATTTAATGGTTCACTTCTGTAATTATGATAAAACTAGGGCGTAAGCTTCATGCCTGACCCTAGTGTCTCTCCGTAAGGACTGGTTCTTAAAGCGGCAACCCAGGAGCCTGTCGTCACCGCCAGGACTATTATGGCTCTAGTCTTGGACAAGTAACATGTACGGCTCTAGCTTAGCAGTAGCTACCGACGGGCCGGCGACGTTATGGGAGGCAAGGCACGGGGTATGTTTTGATCCACCGAGGACGGATTTTCCGTCGGCTAAGTCTTGTTAGGCTCAGTCCCGTGTTGGTAGCCTTCGTTTGGCAGGGGCTCCGCATGTTGCACTATTTATTTTTGCTGCTGGCCTTCGTGCCGCGCTCCGGATGCCATTGACCCTCCTAATCGGAGCGCCCTGGGAGTCAGTCAATCTCGGTGCTTTGGATCATATCACCTTGTAGTACCATAGCCGCTACTGTTTTGTTAGGGTGTCTTGTGAAAAGCCTCATAGCGTCCCTATGCAGTCACACCTCGGAAGTGTGGTTTGTGAGGTCTGATCCACCTCCGCATGGTTGGGTTCAAAGTTCCATGAACTTTTATGTGACTAGTGGGCAAAGGGCGAAACCTCTACAGAGTGTACATTCTATCATGATAGCCTTGCTCAGGGTCACGAGCGGTCTGGATCCTTTTTGATTAGAAGATGATGTTTATTATTATTTAATGTTATATATCTACTTTATTAATTAGGTTGCAACTGAGAGTCATATACATGTAGTAACTTGGATTATGATAAAACGAATCAATTAAAATTGCTAATGCAGTTCAGTCATGTCAAGCCTTATTTTTAAGCCTTCATACACCGTGTTATACTTGCTAAGTAAGACAATTACTTACACTTGCATTTATTCAACAAAACCCCGGATGGGTAACAGATGGAGTGAATGAGATAGCTACTGAGTTTCCTGAGGATCGTCTGTACCTTTCAGCTGTGGTCAACCTATCGGCGTCCCTGTGGACTTGAGGCTCTACCAGACGACATAGTTAATAGATAGACTTCCGCCGTGTTTTAGGTAACTCTGATGTAAAACCATTTTATTCGAGCATATGTACTCTAATTTCTATATTGGTAAGCTGTATGTGTTCTGTGGACATCCTGGGCACACATACGGTAGCATTCGGGTTTCTGTGTAAATCCGGGTGTGACATCAGGGTCAAGCTCTACTTGAAGAAATCCATGGTGGTGTTTGCGGGAATCATGCAGCTTTACGCACACTAGTCGGGAAGGCGTATAGGGCTGGTTTCTTTTGGCCCTCTGCAAAGAAGGACGCTGAAAACATTGTCAAGACTTGTACGGGTTGTCAATTCTTTGCTCGCCAAGCCCATGTTCCAGCACATGAACTCCGTACTATTCCATTATCCTGACCCTTTGCTTGCTGGGGCCTTGATTTGGTGGGACCTTTAGCTAAGGCTCCTGGAGGTTTCAAGTGCTTGTTGTAGCCATCGACAAATTCACCAAGTGGATTGAAGCTCAGCCTTTGGTCAATCCACAAGCCAAAAATCTCATTAAGTTTTTTGACGGCATTGTTCATAGATTTGGCATACCTCATGAGATAATCACAGACTTGGGATCAGTTTTCACTAGTGAGAAATTCCAAGACTATTGTGACAAGTACTCGATCGAGATACATTATGCCTCGGTCACTCATCCTCGTGCCAATGGACAAGTCAAGAAGGCTAATGGCTTGTTACTTCAGGGATTAAAACCAAGGTTATATGAGCCTGTCAAGAAATATGGCGGCAAGTGGGCACAAGAACTACCAGCAGTACTATGGGGGCTGCGCACTCAACCCAGTCGTGTGACTGGGCAATCTCCGTACTTTCTGGTCTACGGGTCTGAGGCAGTTTTACCTGCTGATCTTCTTTGGAACGCCCCATGACTAGAAAATTATGATGAACAAGTTGCTCAGCAAGAAAGATTTCAAGACATTGACGGCATCGAAGAAGCTCGAGTGGTGGCTCTTATTCAAAATACACGTTATCTTAAAGGATTAAGGCGTTATCACCAACGCTCAGTCCAGTCCCATTTCTTTGTGATAGGAGACTTGGTATCTCGAGCCGCCTGCTGACCGAGCCAGTGCGCCGTCGCCGTAGCTCGCCAGCGACGCGTCACGCCCCCGTTCGACACCTCGAGGAGCTTCGGACTGGGGTAAGAAAGCCTCTCGTCGAGCCCTTGTCGCATTTCTAGCCGCTGTTGGCTTAATGGGACTTTCTCCCCCTCGCAGTGCCACTGCCGTCCGCCGACGCCATCGATTCCTCCGCTCTGGTGCCCCACCGTCCCGGCCGCGCCCCGGAGCAGCTTCGCCGAGCCGCCAGGAGCTAGCCGAGCCCCTGTGTGACTTCTTTCGCGCCCCGGAGCCCTCTCGCCAACGCGCCCCGGTGCCGCCGTCCGTCGGTCGTCGTCGGACTACATCCTCGCTGCCGCTCCTTCTGATTCAACCCCCCCGAAGTTTCGTACTGTGGTATGGTTATCGCGGAGCCCCTCTTCTTCCCCCTATAGCTCTGTAGCCCCGCCGCCCATGGTCATCGGCGTCTGCTGACCATCGGTTGCCACCGAGCGCCGCTCATGTCCATTTCCAGGCGCCCAGAACCCCCTAGGAGCAACCTCCGTGGTTTCCCGAACCCGTAGCCCCAAGTCTCGCCCCTAGCCGAGCCCCGTAGCGCGCTCCCTGCCTCGCCGGACTTTCCCATCCATGGTTCGCCGTCGTCGCTCGAGCCTCGACGAGATCATCCCCAGAACGTTCACCGTCTCCCCTTGGTTCTGAGGACCTAACCCACGTCCCAATTGGTGCCCTCTAGCGCCATCTAGGCCTTTTTCTGGCGAGCCTCCGCCGCGGTTCGAGGTGGCGCCGCTGTGCTTCCCTCCCCGCCGACAACCAACCCCCCTCCCCCGATCTAATCTCCACCGTTAGATAGAGATCCAACGGCCGCCACACGCCTGAGTCAAACTTCCCACACCGGTCAACTTTGGCCGTTATGCAAAAGAGCCCATGCGTTTTTGCATATTCAATCCGCCGTCCACGCCTATTCAAAAGTAATTACTAATAGGTCCCTCACTTTACGGAAAACCCCCTATGCTTTTGAAAAATAGAACCCGCCATCCTGTTTCGACATATTTGCATGTTAGCCCTCGTAGTTTTACGTTTATTTACGTTTAGGTCCTTGGTTTTTAGCAGTTTAGTCCCTGGATCTTAAAAACGCCATAACTTTCTCGTTTTAGGTCCGATTAGAGTGATTTTCGCGCTCATGTGTTTGTAGCGATGCATAGAATAGATTCAAACCCTTCTTTTGTACTATTTCCACTGTTTGTTGTACTGTTTTTAATAGAATACCTTTGTTTGCATGTATTGGCTTGTATGGTGATTCGAGTCCAGTCGGTGAGCCGTACCCGTTGGAGTTCGAGTACACGGGGGAATTTCAGGAGCCGGACTTGCATGTAACACCCTAAAGATGCCTATTTTAAAATTTTAGTAATTAAATTGTTTTTATTTATTTTTATGCTCATATTTATCTAAGGAAAATAAATTATTTGTGATAAATAAAATTTAATATAAGGTTAGAAACATTTTTGTTGCATTCATGCTGGCTGCATTGAGTTTTGTTTGTGTGTGGTTCAATTGGAATTTAAATTATGTTTAAATTCGAATTTGAATCGCGGAGTTTGGAGCTCTAGAAAAGTTTCTGCGGCCCGAGTCCGTTTTACCTCCCTTAACTATTTTCCCCGTCCAATCTTGGCCCTCCTTCTTTTCCCTTCGCAGCGGCCCACTCCCCTCCCGCTCCACTTTTGGCCCGCTGCCGGCCTGCTCGCACCAGCTGTCGCGCCCCGCTTTCGGCCCAGCCCAGCGCAGTGCCCCGTCTCCCCTCGGCCTGCCTCCCGCCCCGCGCAGCCGCTTCCGGCCCAGCTCCGCGTCAGCCTGCTCGGCCCATTCCGCGGCCCAGCGCCCCAGCCAGGCCGACCTGCCGCAGCGCCTCCCCCTCCACGCCGACTGACATGTGGGCCCGCAGCGTCAGCCTCGTCCCCTTCCTCCCGTCGGAGCCCGAGTCCGACTCCACCCCGACGCCGGTGTCCGGTCCGGCCACGACGCGAACGCCGAGGCCACCAGGACTCTCCGCGGCCGCCTATAAAACGCGCCGCCCTCGACTCCACCGTCTCCCGACCCCATCAAGCCCTAGCCGCCCTCGCTCTCGTTCCTCGCGCGGCCGCCGCCGATTCTTCTGCCGCCCGAGATTTGCGCCGTCGTGGACCCGCCGGCTCGCCGCCGCTCGGGTCGAATTGACTGCCGAAGGAGTTTCCCCAGCAGGTACTCGTGCCCCCGAGCCCCTCCTTGCCTTTCTTCCCGCTCTGCCGAGGCCTCGCCGCCGCAACCGAGCGCCGCCGCCGCCATGATCCATCGCCGGCCGCCGCTGTCGCGTCCCCGTCGACGAGACCCCCCCCTGATGAGTTCGCCGTATCGCCCCGGTCTTGTAGCGCCAGACCCCGTCCCGAGCCGTGCCCTGTGGCGTGAGAACGAGTTTCGCCGGTGACCTTCCGCCGCGCGCGCAGGCGGCGCCGCCGCATCGACTCACCGCCGGCGACCCTCCTCCCCCCGATCTAATCTCTGCCCTCCAATCCAAAACCAGCGGTTCAGATCGAGTCAACCGAGCCAAGTCAAAGAGACCGTACCGGTCAACCGAGTCAACCTAGACGTTTTTCAAAAGAGCCCCTGCCCTTTTTCAAAATTAACCCGCAGTCCAAATCTATTCAAAAATAATTACAATTAAGTCCTGATTTTTACAGAAAACCCCCTGCCTTATTTAAAATTTGTACCCGAGGTCCTGCTTTGGTTAATTTGCAAATAAATCCTCCTGTTTTTATATAAAATTATGTTTTAGCCCCTGAGTTTTTGCAAATAAGCCCCTGGAACTTTTAAAACTTTGCCAGCAAGTCCCTGAACCTTAGAAAAGCCATAACTTCTTCGTTCTAGCTCCGATTTGAGTGATTTTCGCGCTCACGTGTTCGTAGCGAAGCGTAGATTAGTTTTTCAGCCTTCTTTTGTTCTGTTTTTATTGTTTGGTGTACTGTTCTAATAGATTAATAATGTTTGCATGTACTGGCTTGTATGGATGCTTGTGTGTTGATGAACGAGTCCAGTCGGTGAGCCGTACGCGTTTGAGTTCGAGGGTTACGAGGAGCAGGACCAACAGCAGCAGCAGGAGCAGCAGCAACAGTTGGACGAAGGCAAGTACAGCACGGACAATCCTTGCTACCTAAACACACCTTTACAATAATTACTGCATATGCATGTGTCTAAATTGTTGTCCTATTAAGGTTATTCCTAGCGTTGTTTATCCTATACCTTGATTACCCTGGGTTATTGCATTTGGGTAGACCTTTGCTAAGCGCAGCTACTGTCACCAATGTTTAACTGTTAATCTTGACTTAATGGTTCACTTCAATGTTAATGGTAAAACTTGCTTTTTAGCAACATGGAGCAGGGAGCTAGGGCGTATGCTTTATGCTTGGCCCTAGTGTCTCTCCGTAAGGACTGGTTCTTAAAGTGGCAACCCAGGAACCTGTCGCCACCGCCGGAACTATAATGGCTCTGGTCTTGGACAAGTAACATGTACGGCTCTAGCTTGACAGTAGTTACCGACGGGCCGACGGCGTTATGGGAAGCATGGGTGAGAGTATGGTTTGATCCACCGAGGACGGAGTATCCGTTGGCTATGTCCCCGTGAGGCACAGTCCCGTGTTGGGAGCTTCCGTATGGTGGAGGTTCCACACGTTGCGCTATTTATTTTGTTGTTGTTATTCTTTACCGCGCTTGGACGCCATTGACCCCCTCGTGTTGCGACATGGGCGTCAGTCAATCTCGGTGCCTTGGGTCATGCTGCCTAGGTTGTACCATAACGGCTACTGTTTTGTTAGGGTGTCTTGTGAAAAGCCTCGTAGCGTCCCTATGCAGTCACACCTCGGAAGTGTTGATGTGCGTGGTTGGGTGCAAAGTTCCTTTGAACTTTTACGTGACTGGTGGGTAAAGGGCGAAACCTCTGCAGAGTGTATAATCTATCATGATAGCCTTGCTCAGGGTCAAGAGCGGCCTGGATCCTTTATGATTAGAAGTTGATGTTTATTATTGTTTAATGTTCACCTCTACTTCATTAATTGGGAAATTGCAACTGGGATTCACTTAATTGTAGTATTCTTGGTTTATGTTAAAATGAATCAACTAAAATTGCTAATGCAGTATAGCCGTGTCAAGCTTTCTTTTAAGCCTTCATTACCCGTGTTGTATTTGCTAAGTAAGACATTTACTTACACTTGCCATTCAACAAAATCCCGGATGGGTAACAGATGGATTAGATGGTACTGCTGCTATTGAATTTCCTGAAGATCTACCATTCTACTAGCTGTGCTCAACCAGTCGGTGTCCCTGTGGCTTATGGAGTTCGGCTTCGTCTTCGTCTTCGTTTAGAGAGAGTTAATAAAGAGACTTCCGCTGTTTTGTTTAGATATTTAAGTTAAACTCTGATGTAAAACCATTTTATTCGAGCATATGTACTCTGTTTATCATATTTGTTATCTATATGTGTTCTGTGGACTTCCTGGGCACACATATAGAAGCATTCGGGTTTCTGTGTAAATCCGGGTGTGACAGATTGGTATCAGAGCCGTGCTGACTGTAGGAACGCAGCCTAGTTAGAACGGTTGATGAATCATTAGGAGACCAGCATGTTTTTGTTTCAAGATCATTTAGTCACGTTTTTCAAAACCAGTGCTGTCGAGTCTTGTGTGAATCTTGCCTTTGGGTGCTTGATTTTGCTGTTATTATGCTTATGTTTGATTTGGATCTTTGTAATGATTGTGATGGTCATAGATGCAAGTCTATCTCCATCTAGATATAGGACTAAGGTTTAAGGAATATTAGTGAATAAATAGTTGGGTTATTTATCTCCCCTGCACTTTCTTTGTCTTACTCTCTATACCTCTGAATCACATCTTTCCAAGTATTGCTATCTTCTCATACACCACCTGCAAGCATGGGTTATCTAATACCAGTTGGCGGGAATACTAATGGGAGATTTCTTGATATGGTAGATGGTTAACACCAGAGGCAACCCCGGAGGCAGTGGAAGCAACCAGAACCAGAACCCACCTCCACCACCGCCACTCACCATGGAGCAGATGATGCAGATGCAACTTCAGCTGACACAGCAGATGGCGCAAACCATAGCACTGATGCAGCAGAATCAACAGAACCCGCCTCAACAGCACTACGTGCAACCCCGAGATAAAAGGGGCGAGTTTATGAAGGGACGCCCTCCTACCTTCAACAAGTCTAGTGACCCAATGCAAGCAGAGGACTGGCTCAAGGCAGTGGAACGACAACTGGACATCGCACAGTGCAACGACCGGGAGAAGGTGCTATATGGAGGTGGACAGCTCCAGGGAGCAGCTTTGGATTGGTGGGATGCGTACCAGTATGCTCACCCCAATCGTGATCAGATCACCTGGCAGGAGTTCCGCGACAGCTTCCGTTCTCACCACGTGCCAGAAGCGCTGATGACCTTGAAGAAGAAGGAGTTCCTGGCTTTGAAGCAAGAAGGTATGAGTGTCACCGCTTATCGTGACAAGTTCATTGAGTTGGCCCGTTATGCTCCAGAGGACGTGAATACGGACAAGAAGAAGCAGACCCGATTCCGTGATGGCCTGCATGATACACTCCAGTACCAGCTCCTGTGCTCTAGGTTCGCCACTTTTCAAGAACTGGTGGATAGCGCACTACTGCTGGAGCACAAGCGCCGTGAGATGGAGGAAAAGAAGAGGAAGCTTCAAGGTGCACCGTCAGGAAGCAATGTTCGCCCTCGCTTAAATCCTCAGCAAGGAAGCCAGCAAATGGTGACTCCACAGCGTTTCCAGGGACAGCCCGGTTTGATGAACCGCAACCAGTATCAGCAACGTCCCCAGTACCAGCCACGTCCCCAGTACCCCTCAGCACTACCTCAGCAACGTCTTCAGAACCAGCCACAGAATGGTCCTGTCCAACGCCCCAATCCGACCAACAATGCACCTACGGCTCCGAGGTGTTTCGGTTGTGGTGAGTTGGGACACTATGCCAGTGCCTGTCCTCGCAAGGCTCAGAACGCCGTTAGTCAGAACAACAATCAGAGGATTGGACAACCGCAGCACCAGAACGGGAATCAGCAGCAGAACCCAGCGAGAGGCAAGGTCAACCACATGGGTGCAGAAACCGCAGAAGGAGCAACGGATGTCGTTGTGGGTACGTTCCCTGTCAACTCGTCTCTCGCAACTGTTTTGTTTGATACTGGAGCTTCGCATGCTTTCATATCTGCTGCTTTCGTGAAAAAGAACTTGATGATCTTGCAACCTATGGGGAACCCCATGGTAGTTAGTTCACCTGGGGGAGAACAGCGTGCCACTTTACGTTGCCCCTGTATCACCATCACAATAAGGGGGGTAGACTTTGTGGTAAACCCAATAGTCCTAGAAACCCTTGGGTTTGACTTGATTCTGGGTATGAGCTGGTTAGCCAGATATGATGGGGTGATTCAATGCTCCAAAAGAACAGTGCAGCTGACAGCAAAGACTGGTGAGAAAGTGGAGTACCAAGCAGCTAGTCCCTTGGGACACAATCAGATCTACCAAGCCGAAGGTGTAGCACTGGAAGACATCAGAGTGGTGTGTGAATTCCCAGACGTGTTTCCAGATGAGTTACCAGGTATGCCCCCAGACCGCGAGGTTGAATTTGTTATTGATCTTAAGCCTGGTACTGCACCTATAGCTAAGAGGCCATATAGAATGGGAGTAAAAGAACTAGAGAAACTTAAGGAGGAATTAAGGGCATTGTTAGCAAAAGGGTATATTCGTCCTAGTTCATCCCCTTGGGGAGCACCAGTTTTGTTCGTGGATAAGAAAGATGGGACCCAGAGATTGTGTGTGGATTATCGAGCTTTGAATGAAGTGACCATCAAGAACAAGTACCCGCTGCCAAGGATTGATGATCTCTTCGACCAGTTGAAAGGAGCATGTGTGTTCTCTAAGATCGATCTCCGATCCGGTTACCATCAGATGAGGATACGAGTGACTGACATCCCCAAAACAGCCTTCACAACCCGATATGGTCTATATGAGTTCACAGTCATGTCTTTTGGGTTGACAAATGCACCGGCATACTTCATGTATCTGATGAACAGTGTGTTCATGGACTATCTTGACAAGTTCGTGGTAGTGTTCATTGACGACATTCTGGTTTTCTCCAAGAATGAGGAAGAGCATGAAGAACATCTGAGGTTGGTGATGCAGAGACTTCGTGAGCATCAGTTGTATGCCAAGCTGAGCAAGTGTGAGTTTTGGTTGAAGGAAGTAGCATTCTTGGGACACGTACTGTCCGATGGTGGAGTGGCAGTTGATCCGAAGAAGGTTAGAGATGTGTTGAGTTGGAATCCGCCTAAGGATGTGAGTGAAATCAGAAGTTTCCTTGGAATGGCTGGATACTATCGGAGGTTTATTGAAGGATTCTCCAAGATTGCTAAACCCCTGACGGCGTTATTGGAGAAAAATGCCAAGTTTGTCTGGACTGAAGAGTGCCAAGTCAGCTTTGAGGAATTGAAGAAGAGGTTGACAACGGCACCCGTGCTAGTGTTGCCGGATATAACCAAGAGCTTCTCTATCTACTGCGATGCATCTCGTCTAGGATTGGGATGTGTGCTCATGCAGGAAGGCAGAGTAGTAGCTTATGCATCGAGACAGCTGAGGAAACATGAGCAGAATTACCCGACACACGATCTGGAGTTAGCAGCTGTAATACATGCTTTGAAAATTTGGAGGCATTACTTGATTGGTCATAAGTGTGATATTTACACTAACCACAAGAGTCTCAAGTATGTATTCACACAGTCAGATCTGAATATGAGGCAACGTCGTTGGTTAGAGTTGATCAAGGACTACGACTTGGAGATACATTACCATCCAGGGAAGGCCAACTTGGTGGCAGATGCTCTGAGTAGAAGGAGCTACGTGAATAAGATCACGGGACATTGCTTACCGGAAGAACTTAGTGCAGAGTTCGAAAGGATGAGTCTGGGATTTGTGACCAGCGTCACCGAGATGGCAGTAGAACCGACCTTGGAACAACAGATCCGAAAAGGACAGCTCACAGATGAGAAGATCAAGGAGATCGTGGAACTAGTGGCATTAGGAAAAGCCCCTGGTTTTCGAGTGGATGATCAAGGAACATTGTGGTATGAGAAGAGGATCTGTGTGCCAGATGTAGTGCAGATCAGGGATGCAATTCTCAGGGAAGCCCATGAGTCGGCATATTCAATACACCCAGGTAGTACCAAGATGTACCAGGATATCAAAGAGAGATTTTGGTGGTACGGATTGAAGAGAGATGTGGCCACATACGTAGCTCTATGTGACACATGTCAGAGAGTCAAAGCTGAACATCAGAGGCCGGCAGGTTTGCTCCAGCCCCTGAAGGTACCTGAATGGAAGTGGGAAGAAGTTGGTATGGATTTCATCACCGGCTTACCTCGCACTCAGAGGGGATTTGACTCAATCTGGGTAATCGTGGATCGTTTGACCAAGGTGGCACACTTTCTACCAGTGAAGACCACTTATACCGGCGCCCGATTGGCAGAGCTGTACATGGAGAGGATTGTATGCTTGCATGGAGTGCCGAAGCGCATAGTGTCTGATCGTGGAACTCAGTTCACTTCACACTTCTGGAAGAGGTTGCATGAGTCGATGGACACAAAGCTGCATTTCAGCTCAGCTTATCATCCTCAGACTGATGGGCAGACAGAGCGGACCAATCAGATCTTGGAGGACATGTTGAGAGCATGTGCTCTACAATATGGTGCCAGTTGGGACAAGAGTTTGCCGTACGCGGAATTCTCGTACAACAATAGTTATCAGAAGAGTTTGCAGATGGCACCATTCGAGGCTTTGTATGGCAGAAAGTGTAGGACACCCCTATTCTGGAATCAGACGGGAGAAAGTCAGGTTTTTGGGCCTGACATACTCAAAAGGGCAGAGGAACAAGTGCAAGTGATCAGACAGAATTTGCAGAGGGCACAGTCTAGACAGAAGAGCTATGCTGATGTCAGAAGGAGGGATCTCAACTTCAAAGTTGATGACTTTGTGTATCTCAAGGTGTCACCGATGAGAGGGGTGAAGAGGTTCAATGTCAAGGGCAAGTTGGCACCTCGTTTCATTGGACCCTTCAAGATATTGGAACGGAAAGGTGAAGTGGCATACCGGCTAGAGTTACCTGAGAAACTGGCCGGAGTACACGATGTGTTCCATGTGTCCCAGCTGAAGAAATGCTTGCGGGTACCTGAAGAGTCTGAGAAGGTGATCCCGATAGAAGGGCTGAGTGTGCAAGAGGATCTCACCTATGAGGAGCATCCAGTCAAGATTCTAGAGGAGTCTGAGAGGGTGACAAGAAACAGGGTCATCCGGATGTGCAAGGTTCAATGGAGCCGATGTTCAGAGGATGTAACACCCTAAAGATGCCTATTTTAAAATTTTAGTAATTAAATTGTTTTTATTTATTTTTATGCTCATATTTATCTAAGGAAAATAAATTATTTGTGATAAATAAAATTTAATATAAGGTTAGAAACATTTTTGTTGCATTCATGCTGGCTGCATTGAGTTTTGTTTGTGTGTGGTTCAATTGGAATTTAAATTCTGTTTAAATTCGAATTTGAATCGCGGAGTTTGGAGCTCTAGAAAAGTTTCTGCGGCCCGAGTCCGTTTTACCTCCCTTAACTATTTTCCCCGTCCAATCTTGGCCCTCCTTCTTTTCCCTTCGCAGCGGCCCACTCCCCTCCCGCTCCACTTTTGGCCCGCTGCCGGCCTGCTCGCACCAGCTGTCGCGCCCCGCTTTCGGCCCAGCCCAGCGCAGTGCCCCGTCTCCCCTCGGCCTGCCTCCCGCCCCGCGCAGCCGCTTCCGGCCCAGCTCCGCGTCAGCCTGCTCGGCCCATTCCGCGGCCCAGCGCCCCAGCCAGGCCAGCCTGCCGCAGCGCCTCCCCCTCCACGCCGACTGACATGTGGGCCCGCAGCGTCAGCCTCGTCCCCTTCCTCCCGTCGGAGCCCGAGTCCGACTCCACCCCGACGCCGGTGTCCGGTCCGGCCACGACGCGAACGCCGAGGCCACCAGGACTCTCCGCGGCCGCCTATAAAACGCGCCGCCCTCGACTCCACCGTCTCCCGACCCCATCAAGCCCTAGCCGCCCTCGCTCTCGTTCCTCGCGCGGCCGCCGCCGATTCTTCTGCCGCCCGAGATTTGCGCCGTCGTGGACCCGCCGGCTCGCCGCCGCTCGGGTCGAATTGACTGCCGAAGGAGTTTCCCCAGCAGGTACTCGTGCCCCCGAGCCCCTCCTTGCCTTTCTTCCCGCTCTGCCGAGGCCTCGCCGCCGCAACCGAGCGCCGCCGCCGCCATGATCCATCGCCGGCCGCCGCTGTCGCGTCCCCGTCGACGAGACCCCCCCCTGATGAGTTCGCCGTATCGCCCCGGTCTTGTAGCGCCAGACCCCGTCCCGAGCCGTGCCCTGTGGCGTGAGAACGAGTTTCGCCGGTGACCTTCCGCCGCGCGCGCAGGCGGCGCCGCCGCATCGACTCACCGCCGGCGACCCTCCTCCCCCCGATCTAATCTCTGCCCTCCAATCCAAAACCAGCGGTTCAGATCGAGTCAACCGAGCCAAGTCAAAGAGACCGTACCGGTCAACCGAGTCAACCTAGACGTTTTTCAAAAGAGCCCCTGCCCTTTTTCAAAATTAACCCGCAGTCCAAATCTATTCAAAAATAATTACAATTAAGTCCTGATTTTTACAGAAAACCCCCTGCCTTATTTAAAATTTGTACCCGAGGTCCTGCTTTGGTTAATTTGCAAATAAATCCTCCTGTTTTTATATAAAATTATGTTTTAGCCCCTGAGTTTTTGCAAATAAGCCCCTGGAACTTTTAAAACTTTGCCAGCAAGTCCCTGAACCTTAGAAAAGCCATAACTTCTTCGTTCTAGCTCCGATTTGAGTGATTTTCGCGCTCACGTGTTCGTAGCGAAGCGTAGATTAGTTTTTCAGCCTTCTTTTGTTCTGTTTTTATTGTTTGGTGTACTGTTCTAATAGATTAATAATGTTTGCATGTACTGGCTTGTATGGATGCTTGTGTGTTGATGAACGAGTCCAGTCGGTGAGCCGTACGCGTTTGAGTTCGAGGGTTACGAGGAGCAGGACCAACAGCAGCAGCAGGAGCAGCAGCAACAGTTGGACGAAGGAAAGTACAGCACGGACAATCCTTGCTACCTAAACACACCTTTACAATAATTACTGCATATGCATGTGTCTAAATTGTTGTCCTATTAAGGTTATTCCTAGCGTTGTTTATCCTATACCTTGATTACCCTGGGTTATTGCATTTGGGTAGACCTTTGCTAAGCGTAGCTACTGTCACCAATGTTTAACTGTTAATCTTGACTTAATGGTTCACTTCAATGTTAATGGTAAAACTTGCTTTTTAGCAACATGGAGCAAGGAGCTAGGGCGTATGCTTTATGCTTGGCCCTAGTGTCTCTCCGTAAGGACTGGTTCTTAAAGTGGCAACCCAGGAACCTGTCGCCACCGCCGGAACTATAATGGCTCTGGTCTTGGACAAGTAACATGTACGGCTCTAGCTTGACAGTAGTTACCGACGGGCCGACGGCGTTATGGGAAGCATGGGTGAGAGTATGGTTTGATCCACCGAGGACGGAGTATCCGTTGGCTATGTCCCCGTGAGGCACAGTCCCGTGTTGGGAGCTTCCATATGGCGGAGGTTCCACACGTTGCGCTATTTATTTTGTTGTTGTTATTCTTTACCGCGCTTGGACGCCATTGACCCCCTCGTGTTGCGACATGGGCGTCAGTCAATCTCGGTGCCTTGGGTCATGCTGCCTAGGTTGTACCATAACGGCTACTGTTTTGTTAGGGTGTCTTGTGAAAAGCCTCGTAGCGTCCCTATGCAGTCACACCTCGGAAGTGTTGATGTGCGTGGTTGGGTGCAAAGTTCCTTTTAACTTTTACGTGACTGGTGGGTAAAGGGCGAAACCTCTGCAGAGTGTATAATCTATCATGATAGCCTTGCTCAGGGTCAAGAGCGGCCTGGATCCTTTATGATTAGAAGTTGATGTTTATTATTGTTTAATGTTCACCTCTACTTCATTAATTGGGAAATTGCAACTGGGATTCACTTAATTGTAGTATTCTTGGTTTATGTTAAAATGAATCAACTAAAATTGCTAATGCAGTATAGCCGTGTCAAGCTTTCTTTTAAGCCTTCATTACCCGTGTTGTATTTGCTAAGTAAGACATTTACTTACACTTGCCATTCAACAAAATCCCGGATGGGTAACAGATGGATTAGATGGTACTGCTGCTATTGAATTTCCTGAAGATCTACCATTCTACTAGCTGTGCTCAACCAGTCGGTGTCCCTGTGGCTTATGGAGTTCGGCTTCGTCTTCGTCTTCGTTTAGAGAGAGTTAATAAAGAGACTTCCGCTGTTTTGTTTAGATATTTAAGTTAAACTCTGATGTAAAACCATTTTATTCGAGCATATGTACTCTGTTTATCATATTTGTTATCTATATGTGTTCTGTGGACTTCCTGGGCACACATATAGAAGCATTCGGGTTTCTGTGTAAATCCGGGTGTGACATTGCAGCAGCAGCAGCAGCCCTTCGAGGAAGGCAAGTTATAACACAGAATTCCTTGCTACCTATACATTTTTAATACATTATTTACATCATTCTGCATGTGTCTAATTTGTATCCCATTAAGGTTGTAACTAGTTTATTTATCCTGTACCATGATATACCTATTTTATGCATATGGGTAGAATGTTTGCTATGCGCAGCTACTGTCACTATTATTTAACTGTTAAACTTGACTTAATGGTCCACTTCAATGTTAATGATATAATGTGCTTTTTAGCAACTTGGTTCAGGGAACTAGGGCGTAAGCTTCATGCCTGGCCCTAGTGTCTCTCCGTAAGGACTGATTCTTAAAGTGGCCACCCAGGAGCCTATCGCCACCGCCAGAACTATTATGGCTCTGGTCTTGGACAAGTAGCTTGTATGTCTCTAGCCTGACAGTGGTTACCGACGGGCCGGCGGTGTTGTGGGAGGCAAGGTACGGGGTGTTTCTTCATTCCACCGAGGACGGGGATCGGTCGGCTAGGTCCCGTTAGACCCAGTACTGTGTTGGGAGTCCCTGGAGTACAGGAACTCCGCATGTTGCGCATTGATGGGTATGAGACCCACGCTCCGGACGCCATTGACCCCTTATGGTGGACTCCGTAGGGACAAGTCAATCTCGGTGCCTAGGGTTTCACCGTCTTGTATTACTGCAATGGCTACTGTCTGGTTAGGGTGTCTTGTGAAAAGCCTCATAGCATCCCTATACGATCACACCTCAGAAGTGTGGTTTAAGAGGTTTGGCCACCTCAGCATGATTGGGTTTAAAGTTCCTTGAACTTTTACGTGACTGGTGGGTAAAGGGCGAAACCTCTGCAGAGTGTACGATCTATCATGATAGCCTTGCTCAGGGTCACGAGCGGCCTGGATCCTTTTTGATTAGAAATTGTTGTTCATTATTATTGGGGTTACAATTGGATCCTTTCACATATAGTAATTTTGGATAAAATAAAATGAACCAACTAAAATTGCTAATGCAGTCAAGCCGTGTCAAGCCTTTTTAGCCTTCATACCCCGTGTTATACTTGCTAAGTAATTCTGTTACTTACACTTGTTTTAATTCAACAAAATCCCGGATGGGTAACAGACTGGTCTGCGCCTGAGACAGCTACTGAGTTCTCGGAGAATCTGCCTTTCTACTGAGTTGTGTTCTCCCAGTCAGAGTCCCTGTGGGAGTGCGGCTTCATAGTTGAGAGTTTTTAGTCTTCCGCTGTATTTGGTTAGTTTATTTATGTTGCACTCTAATGTAAACTCTTTATTTTAAGCATTCAATAAAGCATGAGTTCTCTGTTATATCATATTTGTTTTGCTATATGTGTACTATGACTTCCTGGGCACACATATGGCCGCATTCGGGTTACTGTGTCAATCTGGGTGTGACACTCTGACTGGAGAACACAACTTAGTAGAAAGGCAGATCCTCCAAGAACTCAGCAGTAGTCTCATGCGCAGGCCAGTCTATTACCCATCCAAGATTTTGTTGAATTAAAACAAGTGTAAGTAATAGAATTACTTAGCACGTATAACACGGGGTATGAAGGCTAAAAAGGCTTGACATGGCTTAACTGCATTAGCTCTTTTAGTTGGTTCATTTTACATTGTCCAAAATTACTACATGTGAATGTATCCCAGTTGTAACCCAATTAATAAATGTAAGTGACATTAAACAACATTAATAATCATCAATTTCTAATCAAAAAGGATCCAGACCGCTCGTGACCCTGAGCAAGGCTATCATGATAGATTATACTCACTGCAGAGGTTTCACCCTTTACCCACCAGTCGCGTAAAAGTTCAAGGAACTTTAAACCCAACCATGCCGAGGTGGCCAAACCTCTTAAACCACACTAATGAGGTGTGATCGCATAGGGACGCTATGAGGCTTTTCACAAGACACTCTAACAAAATAGTAGCCACTATGGTACAACACAGGCAGCATGACCCAAGGCACCAAGATTGACGTACGCCTACGGAGTCCACCATAGGGGGGTCAATAGCGTCCAATGCATGGCAAAACATGCCAACAACATAAATAAAGTCGCAACGTGTGGAGTTCCCAGTCCAAGGACTCCCAGCACGGGACTGTGTCTCACAGGGACATAGCCTACGGATCTCCCGCCCTCGGTGGATCAACCCATACTCTCGCGAGTGCTTCCCATACCGCCGTCGGCCCATCGGTAATTACTGCCAAGCTAGAGCCATACATGCTACTTGTCCAAGACCAGAGCCATAATAGTTCTGGCGGTGGCGACAGGCTCCTGGGTGGCCGCTTTAAGAACCAATCCTTACGGAGAGACACTAGGGCCAGGCACGAAGCTTACGCCCTAGTTCCCTGAACCAAGTTGCTAAAAAGCATATTTTATCATTAACATTGAAGTGGACCATTAAATCATGATTAATAGTAAAATAATGGTGATAGTAGCTATGCATAACAAAGATTCTACCCATATGCATAGACCCAAGTAAATCAAGGTACATGATAAATAAAACTAGGTACAACCTTAATGGGAAACAAATTAGACACATGCAGAATGTTGTAAACAATGTATTAAAATTGTGTAGGTAGCAAGGAATATTCGTGTTATAACTTGCCTTCCTTGAAGGGCTACTGCTGCTGCTGCGAGTCCTGCGGGTACGGCTCACCGACGGGACATGAATCACCACACAAGAATCCATACAAGCCAATACATGCAAAAAATGTATTCTATTAGAAACAATGCACAAACAGTAGAGACAATACAAAAGGAGGGTTTAAATCTATTTTACGCTTCACAACGAACACATGAGCGCAAAAATCACTCTAATCGGACCTAAAACGAGAAAGTTATGGCATTTACAAGTTTTAGGGACTTATTTGTGAAAAATCAAGGACATATATGTAATTTCGTATAAAAATATGAGGATTTATATGCAAAAAGGCAGGGCTAGATCTCGGGGGTGCAAAAATAGGAAAAGACAGGGGCTTAAACGTGAAGCAGGGGCATGGATTTAAATAACTTTTGAACTGAGTGGACGGTGGGTGCTAATAGCAGAAAGTGGAGGGGCTAATTTGCAAAATGGCCAGAGCTGACTTGGACGGCTAGGGTTTGCTCGAGCGGCTTGGGTCGCCGGAGGGGACTTAGATGCGGCGGCGCCGCCCGCAAAAGCGACGGAGGGCTCACCGACGTGACTCGAAAAGGAGCTAGGGGCCACGGTTTACGCCGATACTTGGCTCTACGGTCTCGGGGGAACACGACGAACACAGCTAAGGTCCTGCAGTCAATAGTCGGCGGACGGCAGTGAACCGCGGCGGTGGAGCTCCGGTGAGGTTGAGCCAGTGCGACGGGGCACGGTTTTGGATCGCGGAGAGGCTCTACTTGCTCAGGGAGCATTGGCGAACGTGACTGGGGGTTCTAGGCAACTGAAATGCAACAAGGGCGGTGCCCGTTGGTGGGCGGCGGTTGGCAAGCACCGGCGAACCCAGAAGACGGTGCTACAGAGCGAGGAGAAGGGAGACGACGGGCTCGATGGGGTGCTTACCACCGTGCGAAGCTCCTGGAGGTACCGAATCGAAGTGGGACGGTGACGAGGGTGAAGCCCGACGGCGACCGGCGGACGGCGGCGTCGGGGCGCATGGACGAGGGTGCTCTGGGGCACGAGAGCAGGCGCGGGGAGGCTCGGGGGGCTCCTCGTGGCTCGGCGATGCTGTTCTCGGGGGTCAGCTGGGGAGGAGGAGTGCCGGAGGGGCGAGGTCACCGGCGCAGGAGCTCGGCGGTGAAGGGTGGCGGCGCTGGCGTAGGGGAAACTCGGCGCGAGCGCTAGGGTTGTGGCGAGGGGGTTGGATCGAGTTGGTGGTGGCGCTGGTTGGGCATATCTAGGCGTGGGGAGGTGGCCTTGGCGTGCGGGCCGGCCACGGCGTCAGTTGCGCCCACCTCCGCCGCTTTCGGCGGGAGGTTGGGGATGACAGGCGGGGCCCACTTGTCATCAACGGAGGGAGGGGGAAGAGGCTGTGCGGCTGCGGCGTGTCGGGTCGAAAGCTGGCTAGGCCGAGGCTGTTGGGCCGGGGGAGGGCAGGGCTGGCGGCGTGGAGTAGGCCGAGCGGGAAGGGAGGGCGAGCTGGGTCGGCTGAGGCGGCAGTTGGACCACGTGCTGGTGTTGGCCCAGGTGGAGGAGTGGCTGGCTGAGCGCTGGAAAAGAGTTGAGGGGGCGGAGATGAACTGAGGCAAGAGTTGGAGGGGCGAAAAGGAACTCGGGTTGAAACAACTTTTCTAGAGCTCTAAACAAGGTGATTCAAAAGCGAATTTAAATTAGATTTAAATTCTCTTTCTAACCACAAGCAAAAGAAAAATAAATGCAGCAGCATGAATGCAACAAAAATATTTCTATACCTTATATTTGATTTTAATTTCTAGAAATTATTTATTTAACCTATATTAATTATGAACATGACAATAAATAATCAATTAATTACTAAAAATTTTAAATAGGCCAAATTAAGGTGTTACAAACCTACCCCCCTTAAGATGAATCTCGTCCTCAAGATTCGGACGTGGATGCGAAGAGCCGTGGATAAGCGGCCTTGAGATCTTCTTCACTCTCCCAAGTTGCTTCATCCTCTCGTGTCGTCTCCATTGCACCTTGCACATCCGGATGACCTTGTTTCTCATCACCCTCTCAGACTCCTCCAGAATCCTGACCGGATACTCCTCATAGGTGAGATCCTCTTGCACACTCAGCTCATTTATCGGGATCTGCTCTTCAGGCACCCGCAGACATTTGTTCAACTGAGACACATGGAACACATCGTGCACTCCGGCCAGTTTCTCAGGTAACTCTAGCTGGTAAGCCACTTTTCCCAATTGTTCCAGTACCTTGAAAGGCCCAATGTAACAAGGCGCCAGTTTGCCTTTGACATTAAACCTCTTCACACCTCTCATCGGTGAGACTTTGAGATACACAAAGTCACCAACAGCAAAGCTGAGATCCCTCCGTCTCACATCAGCATAACTCTTCTGTCGGGACTGTGCCACCTTCAAATTATGTCTGATCATTTTCACTTGCCGCTCTGCCTCTCTGAGTATTGCAGGCCCCAAAACCTGACTCTCTCAAGTCTGATCCCAGAACAATGGTGTTCTGCACTTTCTACATACAGAGCCTCAAATGGTGACATCTGCAGACTCTTCTGATAGCTGTTGTTGTATGAGAATTCTGCATAGCACAGACTCTTGTCCCAACTCACACCATACTGCAAAGCACATGCTCTCAACATGTCCTCCAAGATCTGATTGGTCCGTTCTGTCTGCCCATCTGTCTGTGGATGGTAAGCTGAACTGAAATGCAGCTTAGTGTCCATCGACTCATGTAACTTCTGCTAGAAGTGCGATGTGAACTGAGTACCCCGATCAGACACTATGCGCTTTGGTACCCCATGCAAGCATACAATCCTCTCCATGTACAACTCTGCTAATCTGGCGCCTGTGTAAGTGGTCTTCACTGGAAGGAAATGTGCCACTTTAGTCAAGAGGTCCACAATCACCCAAATAGAGTCAAACCCTCTCTAAGTGCGAGGTAGACCAGTGATGAAGTCCATACCAACTTTTTCCCACTTCCATTCAGGAATCTTCAAAGGCTGAAGCAATCCTGCTGGCCTTTGATGTTTACCCTTGACTCTCTGACATGTGTCACATAGAGCCACGTGTGTTGCCATGTCCCGCTTCAGTCCGTACCACCAGAATCTGTCCTTGATGTCCTGGTACATCTTGGTACTTCCTGGGTGGATCGAATAGGCTGAATCATGTGCCTCTATTAGGATGGAGTCCCTGATCTACGCTATGTCTGGCACACATATCCTCTTCCCATGCCACAAGGTTCCCTGATCATCAACTCGAAATCCAGGGGCCTTTCCTCATGCAACAAGCTCCACAATATCCTTGATCTTCTCATCCCCAAGCTGACCTTTCCGGATCTCCTGCTCCAGAGTCGGTTCCACTGTCATCTCTGTGATACTAGTCACAAATCCCAGACTCATCCTCTCGAACTCCAAGCTGAGTTCCTCTGGCAGACAGTGTCCAGTAGTCTTGTTCACATAGCTCCTCCTACTCAGAGCATCTACCAACAAATTAGCCTTCCCTGGGTGGTAGTGGATCTCCAGATCATAGTCTTTGATCAACTCCAACCATCGGCGCTGCCTCATATTCAACTCTGACTGAGTGAAGACATATTTCAGGCTCTTATGATCGGTGTAAATGTCACACTTATGCCCAATCAGATAATTCCTCCAAATCTTCAGAGCATGCACCATAGCTGCCAACTCCAGATCATGTATCAAGTAGTTCTGCTCATGCTTCCTCAACTGCCTCGATGCATATGCCACAACTCTGCCTTCCTACATGAGTACACACCCCAATCCTAGTCGGGATGCATCATAGTAGATAGAGAAGCTCTTGGAAAGATCAGGCAATACCAGCACAGGGGCTGTTGTCAGTCTTTTCTTCAACTCCTCAAAGCTGGCCTGACACTCTTCTGACCAGACAAACTTGGCATTTTTCTCTAGTAACGCCGTCAAGGGCTTAACAATCCTAGAGAATCCTTCGATGAACCATTTGTAATATCTGGCCATCCCAATGAAACTCCTGAACTCGCTCACATCACGAGGCGGATTCCAGCTCAACACATCGCTGACCTTCTTCGGATCAACTGCCACTCCTCCATTGGACAACACATGTCCCAAGAATGCCACTTCCTTCAACCAGAACTCACACTTGCTCAGCTTAGCATACAGCTGATGCTCCCGGAGTCTCTGCATCACCAACTTCAGGTGTTCCTCATGTTCTGCCTCATTCTTGGAGAAGACCAGAATGTCATCAATGAATACCACCACAAATTTATCAAAATAATCCATGAACACGCTGTTCATCACGTACATGAAGTATGAAGGAGCATTAGTCAATCCAAAGGACATGACCATGAACTCATACAACCCATACTGAGTGGTGAAAGCCGTCTTGGGTATGTCAGACACCCGAATCCTCATCTGATGATAGCCTGACCGGAGGTCAATCTTGGAGAACACACAAGCTCCCCTCAACTGATCAAAGAGGTCATCAATCCTCGGCAGCGGGTACTTATTCTTGATTGTTACTTCATTAAGGGCTCAATAGTCCACACACATCCTTTGTGTCCCATCCTTCTTGTCCATGAACAACACCGGGGCTCCCCATGGTGAAGAACTCAGACGAATGTACCCTTTTGCTAGCAATGCCCTCAATTCTTCTTTAAGCTTCTCCAGCTCCTTTGCTCCCATCCTATATGGCCTCTTGGCTATAGGTGCAGTGCCAGGTTTAAGATCAATAATGAATTCAACTTCATGAGCTGGGGGCATACCTGGCAACTCATCAGGGAACACATCCGGGAAATTGCACACCACCCGAATATCCTCCAGTGCGACACCCTCAGCTTGGTTGACCTGGCTGTGCTATGAGGAACTGGCGGCCTGATACTCCACTCTATCTCCTGTCTTCGCTGTCAGCTGCATTGCTCTCTTGGAGCACTGGATCACTCCTTCATATCTGGCTAACCAGCTCATACCCAGAATCAAATTGAATCCAAGGGTCTCCAGGACTATCGGATACACCTCGAAGTCTACCCCCCTTATTGTGATGGTGACATGGGTATAGAGTAAAGTGGCTCACTGCTCACCCCCAGGTGAACTAACTAACATGGTGTTTGACATAGGTCATAAGGCCATCATGTTCTTTTTCACAAAAGCAGCAGATATGAAAGCATGCGAAGCTCCAGTATCGAACAAAAAAGTCATAGGAGTCGAGTTGATAGGGAACGTACCCACAACCATGTCAGTAGCTGCCTCTGCGGTCTCTGCACCCATGTGGTTGACCTTGCCTCTGGCGGGGTTCTGCGGACCATGACCCGCCTGAGCCTGCTGCTGATCTGCGCCATTCTGGGCCTTCTGGGGACAGACATTGGCAAAGTGCCCCAGCTCTCGATAGTGGTAACACGCCCTCGGACCCGCTGGTACAGTGCTGGCGGGGTTGGGGCGTGGAACAGGACCTGACTGCACCTGACTGCGCTGAGCTGGGACAGTCTACAGCTACTGCTAGGGACGCTGCTGCTGCGGTGCCTGAGGGTACTAAGGGCGCTGCTAGTACTGGGGCGCTGCTGGAACTGACTGCGTCCCAGCACGCTGGACTGACCCTGGGGGGCGCTGCTGCCCCATCATCTGCGGCCCCCCGGCGGAGGAGTGAAGCGGGGGCGGCTGCTGCTCCATGACTGCTGGCCCTGGAACTTCCTCTTCTTCTCCTCTATCTCACGGCGCATGTGCTCTAGCATGAGAGTGCTGTCCACTAGTTCTTGAAAGTTGGGGAACTTGGTGCACATCAGCTAGTACTGCAGTGCATTGTGCAAGCCGTTACGGAACCGGGTCTGCTTCTTCTTGTCCGTGTCCACCTCCTCAGGAGCGTAGCTGGCAAGCTCAATGAACTTGTCATGGTAGGCGGTGACACTCAGCCCTTTCTGCTTCAGTGCCAGGAACTCCTTCTTCTTCAGGTTCATTAGGGCCTCCGGCACGTGGTGAGAGCGGAAGCTGTCACGGAACTCCTACCAGGTGATCTGAGCATGGTCGTGGTGAGCATACTGGTATGAGTTCCACCAGTCCAGTGCCGGACCCTGAAGCTGTCCACCGACGTACAACACCTTCTCCCAGTTGTTGCACTGCGCGATGTCGAACTGCCTCTCCACTGCCATGAGCCAATCATCCGCCTGGAGAGGGTCGCTGGCCCTGGTGAAGGTGGGAGGGCGACCCTTCAGGAACTCGCCCCTCTTGTCCCTGGGCGGCGCTTGAGGCTGGGGATGCTGGTTCTGCTGTTGCTGCTGCAGCAAGGCTATGGTCTGGGCCATCTGCTGCGTCAGCTGGAGCTGCATCTACATCATCTGCTCCATGGTGAGTGGTGGTGGAGGCGGTGGTGGGTTCTGGTTGGCCCCACTGCCACCAAAATTACTCCTCGTGTTCACCATCTATTATCAGCAAGAAATTCTTGTCAGGACTTGATCTAAAGGTAGGGAATTTGATATATAAATAAATAGCAAGAGAAATAAGTAACCCCTCTATGTAAACATTAATATCCTTAAGCCTAAATCAAAAATCTAGGTGGTTGTAGACTTACGTCTATGCCCAACACAGTCATTACAAAAATCCAAATCATACATGAGCATAATAACTATAAAACAAGCACTTAGAGACAGAATTCATGCAAGACTTGATATTACTGGGTTTTTTTTTCAAAATAAAACAGCTAAACGAGGCATATCATAGAATCAGGGAGGTCTCCTAATGTTTCATCCACCGTTCTAACTAGGCTGCATTCCTACAGTCAGCACGACTCTGATACTTATCTGTCACACTCAGATTTACACAGATCCCGAATGCGGCCATATGTGTGCCGAGGAAGTCATAGTACACATATAGCGAAACAAATATGATATAACAGAGAACTCATGCTTTATTGAAATGCTTAAAATAAAGAGTTTACAGCAGAGTGCAACATAAATAAACTAACCAATACAGCGGAAGACTAAAACTCTCAACTAATGAAGCCGCACTTCCATAGGGACTCTGACTAGGAGAACACAAATCAGTAGAAAGGCAGATCCTCCGGTAACTCAGCAGCAGTCTCATGCGCAGGCCAGTCTGTTACCCATCCGGAATTTTGTTGAATTAAAACAAGTGTATGTAACATAATTACTTAGCAAGTATAACATGGGGTATGAAGGCTAAAAAGGCTTGACACGGCTTAACTGCATTAGCACTTTTAGTTGGTTCATTTTACATTGTCCAAAATTACTACATGTGAATGGATCCCAGTTGTAACTCAATTAATAAATGTAAGTGACATTAAACAACATTAATAATCATCAATTTCTAATAAAAAATGATCTAGGCCGCTCGTGACCCTGAGCAAGGCTATCATGATAGATTATACACATTGTAGAGGTTTCCCCCTTTACCCACCAGTCGCGTAAAAGTTCAAGGAACTTTAAACCCAACCATGCCGAGGTGGGACGCTATGAGGCTTTTCACAAGACATTCTAACAAAATAGTATTCATTGTGGTACAACACAGGCAGCATGACCCAAGGCACCGAGATTGACGTACGCCTATGGAGTCCACCATAGGGGGGTCAATAGCGTCCGATGCATGGCAAAACATGCCAACAACATAAATAAAGGCGCAACGTGTGGAGTTCCCAGTCCAAGGACTCCCAGCATGGGACTGTGTCTCACAGGGACATAGATGACGGATCTCCCGCCCTCGGTGGATCAAACCATACTCTCACGAGTGCTTCCCGTACCGCCGTCGGCCCATCGGTAACTACTGCCAAGCTAGAGCCGTACATGCTACTTGTCCAAGACCAGAGCCATAATACTTCTGGCGGTGGCGACAGGCTCCTGGGTGGCCACTTTAAGAACCAATCCTTACGGAGAGACACTAGGGCCAGGCATGAAGCTTATGCCCTAGTTTCCTGAACCAAGTTGCTAAAAAGCATATTTTATCATTAACATTGAAGTGGACCATTACATCAAGATTAACAGTAAAATAATGGTGATAGTAGCTATGCATAGCAAAGATTCTACCCATATGCATAGACCCAAGTAAATCAAGATACAAGATAAATAAAACTAAGTACAACCTTAATGGGAAACAAATTAGACACATGCAGAATGTTGTAAACAATGTATTAAAAGTGTGTAGGTAGCAAGGAATATCCGTGTTATAACTTGCTTTCCTCAAAGGGCTGCTACTGCTGCTGCGAGTCCTGCTCTTGAAAGTCCCCCGTGTACTCAAACTCCAACTGGTACGGCTCACCGACTGGACACGAATCACCACACAAGCATCCATACAAGCCAATACATGCAAACAAATGTATTCTATTAGAAACAGTGCACCAAACAGTAGAAATAGTACAAAAGGAGGGTTTAAATCTATTCTATGCTTCACTA
Source organism: Echinochloa phyllopogon (assembly GCA_033239725.1). Classification (NCBI taxonomy): domain Eukaryota; kingdom Viridiplantae; phylum Streptophyta; class Magnoliopsida; order Poales; family Poaceae; genus Echinochloa; species Echinochloa phyllopogon. The sequence goes on along the minus strand of BTCW01000014.1, from coordinate 27,110,944 downwards.
CGAACGCATGAGCGCAAAAATCACTATAATCGGACCTAAAATGAGAAAGTTATGGCATTTACAAGTTTTAGGGGCTTATTTGTGAAAAACCGAGGACCTATACATAATTTCGTATAAAAACAGGAGGATTTATATGCAAAAAGGCAGGGCTGGATCTTGGGGGTGCAAAAACAGGAAAACACAGGGGCTTAAATGCAAAGCAGGGGCATGGATGTAAATAACTTTTGAACTGAGTGGACGGCGGGTGCTAATAGTAGAAAGTGGAGGGGCTAATTTGCAAAACGGCCAGAGCTGACCGGTACGCAGGGGGTTTGACCCGAGGCGGCCGGATCTGAGCCGTCGGATTAGATCTGGATGGCTAGGGTTTCCTCAGGCAGCTTGGGTCGTCGGAGGGGACTTGGACGCGGCGGCGCCGCCCGCGAAAGCGGCGGAGGGCTCGTCGGCATGAATCGAAAAGGAGCTATGGGCCACGGTTTACGCCGAGACTTAGCTCTACGGTCTCGTGGGAACACGGCGAACACAGCCAAGGGCTTGTAGTTGACAGCCGAGCAGCGCCGGCGGCGGACGGCGGTGAACCGCGGCGGTGGAGCTCTGGCGAGGTTGTTGGCGGTCATTACAGACCGATTTCCGACCTCCAACCAAGTATAAAATAAACACAATGGAGACACACACCATAGTTATAGGGCTTACTACTGACTATTTCCACATGTTTTGGTGATTGTCCCGTGTGCAGGTACGAAATGGAGAAACACGTGCTATAAGGGTCAGAAATGACCAATTTGGCCGAACGACTCGATTCGGCCGGTTACCCCCTTAGCAGTGCGAGCCACCGAGAGTTGTCCATATCATCATCAACTCATCCTGGGTTTCTGCCACTTCACCCGGCGACCCGTATCCAACCTGATGAAGCCCACAAGTCCACCGGCGGTCCTCCAACTTATTCCGGGCTGGTGCATCATGAAGCCAAGCAGCAGGAGTCAGCCAGGGGGGCCCATAGGGCAGAGGCCGCACGAGGGAGCGTCGCCAGGCCCCAGGGCCGGTTCGGCCGAACGGCCCACTTTGGCCGAACTGCCCCCAGTGCTCCACCGCCTCAGCAACCGACGTAGCACCAAGGCGGTGCCACGTGCCCGTTCAGTGTTGGCACTCCTTACGGCCTACAAATAAATCCGCAAGTAGACACCCCTGAACCTTGGGGTCCTAAGACACCGGAACTAACATGATGGACTACAAAGACCGTAAGGGTTGTCACCACCTTACGGCTACCACCTCCGTTGCGACGGGCAGATTCTAAGCTAGTCTCAAGTACAGGCACCATGCCTAAACTAGTTAACTAGTACTTATCTACTGCAGACAGATAAGCAACCAAGCTAAGCAGCCAGCATACAATTACACTAAACTACTAAGCATTGAATGAAGAACGATGCAAGTAAAGCAAGTAAGAACTGAATGCTCAATTAATCAGAGAGGCATACAAAAGTTACTAGACATGCCCCAGATGTTACTCAAAGTGAAGTCGCATCCGTAGAGGTACAGCTAGAAGAGGGGCCGACACTCCGGCTCCTCTCCGGGATGCTCACCTCTCCTCTCTCCCTATTCTACTGATACAAGTGGCAGAACTTCACAACGCTCACTTATCTCTTGTGTTGTGTGTTGAGCAGGTGACCAGGGCCCTCTATTTATAGTGGATCAAGGATAGTGGAGGTAGGGTAGCGGCCAAGGCAGCTCAAGGTGGTGTAGGGCTGGTTTGGCCGAACCTCCCGGTTCGCCCAAACCGAGAAGTTCGCCCGAACTGTGTCACACCCGGTTTTAAAGGCAAAACCAGATGCATCTCATATGTGCGCCAGGATCAAGTTTACACACATATGGTAGACGTCATAAGTGAATAATCATAACCATGCATAACGAAAGAGTATTATAGTGCGATTATTACAAACTCAGAGTTGACTCAAATGTCATAGCGGAAGACTTAAATAAACGTTTATCTAACGAACAAAAGTAACTCCAACTCCACAGGCATTGACTGGGGGAAGACTCGCCTAGAACTCCTCAAACTCAGTAGTAAACTCCTCAAAATTCTCCCAATCTGAGCAGCATTCCGGATGTAGATGCAATAAAGGAAAGAAAAGCAACAAGTATGAGCACAAGATGTACTCAGCAAATGTAATATGACATACAAGGCTGAGGCAAAAAGGTTGGCTGACCATACTGCAGTAAGCACTTTTAGTTGGTCAAGTTTTATTAAGCAACTATTTACTAGCAAATGAAAGTATATACCACCCACAAATTAATGAAAGTCATAAACCCAACATATTCACATAACCACGATTTAGATCATGTTCAAGTTTGATTATCATGTAAGGGTCCAGGCCGCTCTTAACCGTGAGCACAGTGAAAGAATCGGCCCGAAGAAAAAGAAAAACGGGCCGGGGAGAGAAATTGAGAGAGAAGAGAAGTTCAGGGGGCAAAGTTGGACTGGGCCGAGAGTTCAGGGGCCTAAACCGAACTCAGCGATTTAAACTTTTCTAAAAATCAAACAAAAGCAAATCAAATTCGAATTTAAATAAAATTTAAATTCCAACTTGACTCACTAGCAACCAAAAATATATGCAACAGCATGAATGCCACAAAAACTTTATTTTGACTAAAATAATTATTTAACGTGACATTTAAATTAATAAAAAGGCTAGAAATTCCAATTAAATCCTAGAAAATTTATTTAAGCCTTAATAAATCCTAGAAAAATTCAGAGAGTTGCTAATATTTAATTGTGATGAATTTTAGGGTGTTACAAATCCTACCCCCCTTAAAGAGAATCTCGTCCTCGAGATTCGGACAGATTAGAGAAAATCTGAGGAAACTCTGCCATCAACTCATCCTCTCTTTCCCATGTTGCTTCACTTTCTGCGTGATGACTCCATTGAACTTTACACATCTTAATCACTTTGCTTCTAGTAACTCTCTCAGATGTCTCCAAAATCTTAGTTGGATATTCTTTATAGGTCAAATCATCTTGCACATCCAACTCTTCCATAGGTAATTCTTCCTCAGGAACTCGAAGACACTTTTTCAACTGAGAGATATGAAACACATCATGTACATCTGACAGTCTAGCTGGTAACTCCAGTTGATAAGCAACCTCACCTTTCCTATCCACAATCTTGAACGGTCCAATAAATCGAGGAGATAATTTTCCTTTCACTTTGAACCTTCTCAAACCTCGAATAGGAGAAACTTTCAAATACACATAATCACCTACTTCGAAAGTTAATTCTCGTCTCCTTGTATCCGCATAACTTTTCTGTCTAGACTGAGCTGTTCTCAAGTTCTCCTTGATAATCTGAACTTGTCTTTCTGCTTCCTGCAAAATCTCTGGTCCAAACAACTGACTTTCACCGGTTTCACTCCAATACAACGGTGTTCTACATTTTCTACCATACAGAGCTTCGAATGGTGCCATCTTCAAACTGGCCTGATAACTGTTGTTGTAGGAGAACTCTGCATACGGTAGACTCTTGTCCCAGCTACCTCCATGCTTCAGAGCACAAGCTCTCAACATATCCTCTAAGATTTGATTAGTCCTTTCTGTCTGTCCATCTGTCTGAGGATGATAAGCTGAACTGAAATTTAACTTAGTATCCATAGACTCATGCAACTTCTGCCAGAATCTAGATGTAAACTGAGTACCTCTATCAGACACTATCTTCTTAGGCACACCATGAAGACAAACAATTCGGGACATGTACAATTCTGCAAGTCTGGCACTAGTATAGGTGGTATGGACAGGAATAAAGTGAGCTACCTTGGTCAACCTGTCCACAATCACCCATATTGAATCATGTCCTCCTCGTGTACGAGGTAAACCCACAATAAAGTCCATACTAATTTCTTCCCATTTCCATTCAGGTACTTTCAACGGTTGAAGCAAACCCGCTGGTCTCTGATGTTCGGCCTTAACTCGCTGACAAACATCACACAATGCCACATGAGCAGCCACATCTCTCTTCAACCCATACCACCAATATCTCTTCTTCAGATCCTGATACATCTTAGTACTTCCGGGATGAATGGAATATGCAGAATCATGTGCCTCTCTCAAGATCTTCTCTCTAAGAGCTTCGATATCAGGTACACATATCCGTTTTCGAAACCAGATAGTACCTTGGTCATCCTCAGTGAAATTAGATGCTTTTCCTGCTAGCATATTCTCCTTAATTTCCTTTATCTTTTCATCGTTAAGCTGACCATTTCGAATCTCCTGCTCAAGTGTAGACTCAACTTCCATCATTACACCTTCTGTCTGATTCAGAAAACTCAGATTCAGCTTTTCCATCTCTGCAAGCAATTCTACTGGTAGCTGACGATCAACCAGTAAATTAACCTGTGACTTTCTACTCAACGCATCAGCAACCACATTGGCTTTACCAGGATGATAGTTGATTCCCAAATTATAGTCTTTAATCAACTCCAACCATCTCCGTTGTCTCAGATTCAGATCCTTCTGCGTGAATATATACTTCAGACTCTTATGATCAGTATACAATTCACATCTGTTACCCAGTATATAGTGTCTCCAGATCTTCAATGCATGAATCACAGCTGCAAGTTCCAAGTCATGAGTAGGATAATTCTGCTCATGTTTTCTCAACTGTCTAGATGTGTAAGCTATAACTCTGCCTTCCTGCATAAGCACACATCCAAGACCTCTGCGAGAAGCATCACAATATATATCAAAACTCTTGTGAATATCTGGCATAGCAAGTACTGGCGCTATAGTCAACCTCCTTCTCAGTTCCTCAAAGCTGGCTTGACATTCATCTGACCACACAAACGCCTTGCCTTTCTCCAATAATGTAGTAAGAGGTTTCACTATCTTTGAAAAGCCTTCAATGAACCTTCGATAATAACCGGCTAATCCCAGAAAACTTCTGATCTCCGTGACAGTGGTAGGAGGTTTCCATTCCAACACATCCTTAATCTTGCTTGGATCAACGGCAATACCTTCCGCAGTGACAACATGACCAAGAAACGATACTTGATTCAACCAAAACTCACACTTACTGAACTTGGCATACAACTTATTTTCCCGAAGTGTCTGCAATACCAACCTCAGATGTTCTTCATGCTCTTCCTCATTCTTCGAGTAAACCAAGATATCATCAATGAAAACCACAACAAACTTGTCCAAGTACTCCATAAACACCTTATTCATCAGATACATGAAATAGGCAGGTGCGTTGGTCAATCCAAACGACATTACTGTATACTCATACAATCCATACCTGGTGGTAAATGCTGTCTTGGGAATGTCTGAGCGTCGGATTCTCAACTGATGATAGCCAGATCTCAAATCAATCTTGGAGAAAACTTTAGCTCCTCTTAACTGATCAAACAAATCTTCAATTCTAGGCAAAGGATACTTGTTCTTGATTGTTACCTCATTCAGAGATCTATAATCCACACACATTCTCTGTGTACCATCCTTCTTATCAACAAAAATAACAGGTGCTCCCCATGGGGATGAGCTAGGACGAATGAAACCTTTATCCAGCAATTCCTTAAGTTGTTTCTTAAGTTCTTCTAGTTCTTTAGGAGCCATTCTATACGGTCTTTTAGAAATAGGTGCAGTACCAGGTAAAAGCTCAATAAGAAATTCAACATCGCGGTCAGGCGGCATACCTGGCAAATCATCCGGGAAGACATCTGGAAACTCACAAACAACTCTGATATCCTCCAAAGTAACATCAGTAGCTTTATTCACCGTTCCTTCGGCAGATGGAGGTAAAGTAGCCACACCTTCTACCTTTTCACCTTGAGGACTTGTCAACAATACCGATCTCTTGGCGCACTGAATCACTGCCTCATACCGACTCAACCAACCCATCCCTAGAATGACATCGATCCCACTGGACTCCAAGATGATGAGGTTTGCAGGGAAATCCTTGCCCATGATTTTAAGATTAACATTGGGACACACATATGAAGCCTTCATATCACCCCCAGGTGAACTAACTAGCATGGTTTTCCTCATTATTTGCATGGGTAGGTTATGTTTAGCAACATATTGGGCAGTAATGAATGAATGGGATGCTCCAGAATCAAATAAAACTGATGCCGGGACTGAGTTGACGAGGAACATACCGAGTACCACGTCGTGGGCTTCTTGCGCAGTCTCGGCAACAACGTGGTTCACCCTACCACGCATCTGACTCTGCTGGCCTTTGTTGCTCTGGGGCGTCTGGTTCCCATTCCTGTTCTGCTGCTGAAGGGGGTTCTGCCTGGGTGCACTGCTATTCTGATTCTGAGGAGTCTGAGTACCCCTCTTGGGACAGTTGTTGGCGAAGTGACTTGAATCTCCACAGATGTAGCAGGCACGCGGGGTCGAGCTACTGCCTGGCGCAGGTGTCCTCACTGGAGTCTGAGCTGGTGTAACCTGACGATTCTGCTGAAACGCCGGGCGCTGAGTTGGCGGTGCTGTCCGCTGACCCTGATTCTGCACAAAGTTGCCTCCTTGCCCACCAAAACGAGCTGGTGTGTCCTGCTGAGGTGGCTGAAAGCGAGGACGAGTGTTGCTTGACTGTCCTGAGGCAACGAACTTCCTCTTCTGTTCCCCCAACTCTTTCCGCTTGTTCTCCAGCCCAATAGCCTTGTCCAGCAACTTCTGGAATGTCGGGAATGTGTGGGACATAAGCTGATACTGAAGTGGTCCAATCAATCCCTCCAGAAACCTCTCTTGCTTCTGTTCATCTTCTGCCACCTCCTCTGGAGCATAACGAGACAACTGGACAAACTTGTCCCTATACTCACTGACAGACATTCCTCCCTGCTTGAGCGCGAGGAACTCCTTCTTCTTCAACTTCATAACCCCAGCAGGAATGTGATAGCTCCTGAAGTTAGTCTTGAACTCCAACCAGGTGATAGCCTCAGGGGTAGCATGAGCAGCATAGTAAGCATCCCACCAATCAGATGCTGATCCCTCCAAACGTCCTGACGCGTACAGAACCTTCTCTCTGTCATTGCACTGAGCCATCTCTAGCTTCTTCTCAACAGTTTTCAGCCAATCGTCAGCATCGAGCGGATTGGATGAATGGGAGTAGGTAGGAGGTTTGTGGCTCATGAACTCCCGGTGCTTGTCTCTCGGTTGATTGTTATTGTTGTTGGGGTTATTGTTGTTGTTGTTGTTGATCTGAGCCTGCAACCCAGTCACAACAGTGGCTAGATTCTGAAGAATCTGAGTCTGGTTGGCAATGATCTGCTCCATTGCTGTAGGTTCTTGATTCGGCGGGGGATTTGGATTAGTGTTGGCACGTCCTTGACGACTCACTGCTGGTTGGTCTACTCCACTTCCTGACCTGGTGTTTACCATCTGATGGTTAGAAACATGAGGTTCAGAAAACGATAGAAGACCAAATACTCAATTGTAAACAATCAACGAAGAACGAACCATCCAAAACAGAAATTTCAATTCCTGACAGATTCTGTTAGCTATCTTTAAACAGTCGTAACTTTTATTCTGTTCGACCAGAAATTATGAATTTTCACCAAAACGTAGATTTTGAAGTTCTGAAACTAACCCAAGTTGAATCACATTAATCCGACCTCTGAAACTTGAGATATTAAATAAACAAGACAGTGGTGTCAGGAACACGAGACAGATTCTGAACCTTTCAATGAAACCTTCGTATCTTTCTGTCAGAGTATCCAAAAATCACGAAAAATTCCCAGAAACTAAATTTTGAAGTTCTGAAGCTAACCCAATTGGATTTACGTCAATCGGAGTTCTGTAGCTCCAGAAATAAATCAAAAAGTACCACTGTGTCAAGTCATGGCGAGCACAGATTTGAACATGTTGTGATTTATAAGGAGAAAAGAATAAGATAAGTAGAGAATTAGATCTACACTAATTTCAGAGATCAAGATAAACCCAAACCACTAATTTTTATTGATTTAAATAACTACTCAATTGTGGTCATCACTCCACAATTAAGCACACTCATTACAAAGATCCAAATCACACACTTGACACGGAAACAAACATCCCTAATACAATTCTAAGCAAAGATTAACCACACTCTACGATCGAGATGACGATTCTAAACGTCCTAAACTTTTATAGAAGGGCAATCCCTATCCTTATTCAACAAGTGTGGTGCAACTAAACAATGACCGCATTCAACAGTGTGGAGGTGAATGGGCCCGAACTACTTCATCATCTTCATCTTCCTCTTCAGTTGGAGGTGCTTCTCCCTTGAGTTCAGCCCTAAGCCTCTTGTTCTTCCTTCGCTCAGTGGCCAATTCATCGCGCACAATCTGTAGCTCTCTAGTGGTGACATCCAATTGCGTGTTCAGCATCGCGGTGAATCCCACTTGAAGGTTAAGTGTAGAGTCTTGCACATTTGAAACTTCAGGTACCTCTCCTGTTAGGGCGCCTCGCGTCCTTCGGGGTAAGTATGCACATGTGGTATGGCTGACTCCCTCAGCTGTTTCTTGGCATAGCACAGAGAGTGCCTGTCGTGCTGCATCTTAAATTCCAGCTTCAAAAGTCATCCGGCTGGCGATAGAATCATGTACTGCCACTTCCTTGGTTCCACCATGTTCATAATCAGCCTCCTGGATGTACACTGTGACATCCCACTCATCGGGGTACATCGGGTGAGACCTCCTCCTTCCTCGGTACTCTATCTCCAGATGGTAGTTCAGAAGCTCGAAGAGTGACCTCAACAGTGACGGAAATCCAATGTCGCCTCCATTGTGACGATGGAAAGTCACAGTCCAAATATCTGGCGGCGAAGATTGACCTCCACTCTCCTCTGATGGTGCAACTGGAACATTCTCTCCTTGGCTATCTTCTTGTTCCATCATCTCAACTTCTTGTGGCTCTTCTTCACTTACCGGGACAGACTAAGACTGAGCGCTAACCAAATTACGTGTGCCTTGCCTTGTGAGAACCATCTAATGGTTTCAAAAGAAACAAGTCACAAAATAGATAATAAATACCAAGGAGGAGATAATTATCAATGACAAGAATTATAAGCAGATTAATCCAAGGTTAAGCAGAGCAAGGTTGTTTAAGCAAGTTAATCCTTAAAAAGTGACCATTACTATCTAGGCTTGCGTCCTACAGTCAACACAGCTCTGATACCACTTCTGTCACACCCGGTTTTAAAGGCAAAACCAGATGCATCTCATATGTGCGCCAGGATCAAGTTTACACACATATGGTAGACGTCATAAGTGAATAATCATAACCATGCATAACGAAAGAGTATTATAGTGCGATTATTACAAACTCAGAGTTGACTCAAATGTCATAGCGGAAGACTTAAATAAACGTTTATCTAACGAACAAAAGTAACTCCAACTCCACAGGCATTGACTGGGGGAAGACTCGCCTAGAACTCCTCAAACTCAGTAGTAAACTCCTCAAAATTCTCCCAATCTGAGCAGCATTCCGGATGTAGATGCAATAAAGGAAAGAAAAGCAACAAGTATGAGCACAAGATGTACTCAGCAAATGTAATATGACATACAAGGCTGAGGCAAAAAGGTTGGCTGACCATACTGCAGTAAGCACTTTTAGTTGGTCAAGTTTTATTAAGCAACTATTTACTAGCAAATGAAAGTATATACCACCCACAAATTAATGAAAGTCATAAACCCAACATATTCACATAACCACGATTTAGATCATGTTCAAGTTTGATTATCATGTAAGGGTCCAGGCCGCTCTTAACCGTGAGCACAGTGAAAGAATCGGCCCGAAGAAAAAGAAAAACGGGCCGGGGAGAGAAATTGAGAGAGAAGAGAAGTTCAGGGGGCAAAGTTGGACTGGGCCGAGAGTTCAGGGGCCTAAACCGAACTCAGTGATTTAAACTTTTCTAAAAATCAAACAAAAGCAAATCAAATTCGAATTTAAATAAAATTTAAATTCCAACTTGAGTCACTAGCAACCAAAAATATATGCAACAGCATGAATGCCACAAAAACTTTATTTTGACTAAAATAATTATTTAACGTGACATTTAAATTAATAAAAAGGCTAGAAATTCCAATTAAATCCTAGAAAATTTATTTAAGCCTTAATAAATCCTAGAAAAATTCAGAGAGTTGCTAAAATTTAATTGTGATGAATTTTAGGGTGTTACAAACTGCCATTTGTCACCGCCTTGGTGCAGAGGCAATGCAGAGGCAGTTTGGCTCCTGGGGGCGGTTCGGCCGAAGTGGGCCCTTCGGCCGAACGGGCCCTGTGGCCTGGCAACGTTCTCCCGTGCAGCTTCTATCCTGTGGGCCCTCCTGGCTAGCTCCTGGTGCTTGGTTTCCTTCTGTGTGGCCCTAGGATGACATGGCGGAGCTCTGTGCTGAGTTGGCGGTCGTCCTGCATGGCTTGCACAGTCATTGGATGACATGGACGGTTCCCACCGACTCGTACGGCTAAGAGGGGTAACCGCCCGAATCGTGTCGTTCGGCCGAATCGGTCATTTCCGACCCCTATAGCCTGTGTTTCTCCAATTTGTACCTGCATATGGGACAATCACCAAAACTTGTAGAAATAGTCAGTAATAAGCCCTATAGCTATGGTGTGTGTCTCCGTTGTGTTTATTTTATACTTGGTTGGAGGTCGGAAATCGGTCTGTAACGACCGCCAACAAGCTCCCCCAGACTTAGATCTTTGCTCGTCCCGAGTAAAGAAAATAAAACAGGAGCAAGACCAAAGTAAGGGTTCTTTCATAACATGAATACTTGCTTATTGAATATTTCAAAGTTTTCTCTCATACCTGTGAATTTGTAGTGGCTATCCCCTGGATCTTGGGCGGTTGACAACTGGAATGACTCTTACAACAAAATCCTCTTGCTCATCCTGCATTCGGGGTTTTCTCATTTTTTGCCAACAAATGACTCTTGTCCCTTCATCCCTAGCACTCAGCTCTCTGGATCTTCTCCCTCACACTCACTCTCTTTTGTATTTTTTTCTGTGTCTCTCAAGTGGTGGCCGTGTCAAGTCATGTATTTCGGTCGAGCCGAAGATTGGTTCCCGGAGCGTCTCACCATTGACCTCGGTCGGATTGCAAGTTGAAGATGAGGAGTTCATATTGGTCTTCAGCCTTATGACCCCTTTTCTTTTTCTTTTCTCCCTTTTGGGAATTTTTTTCTTTTCATTGGGACTTTCATGAGTCCTTTATTTGCTTTTTTCTCATTCTCTCTTTTTTTTTCAGGGTATCACCGAGGCATGAAGACTTCTACTATACTCCGATGATAGATTTGCTTGCAACCGAACTGAGGTAATGTGATCACTCTGGGGACTCAAAATTCGATAAGACATTATACTAGGCATGACAGGTTTTAGGAGTAAACTCTCAAGCATATATGTAATGTGGTATTTGTGGACAGGATGAAGGGATAGAGTGGGATTTTTATATTTTCAAAATTTAATTCTCCTGAATGTAAAAATGAACAAGTGGTTCGTTTTATCGATTCATATCACAATTGTCAACAACTTAGATCAGGGGGTCCTAAAATAATGATTTCTTTCACAGGCACTAGATACTAGGTTTGAAAATAAACAATATGCAAGATCATGAGATAAAAGATTACCATGTTTCATTTCATGTAAATGATGCATATACATTCAAATTTTGAAACGTGACAACACAGGAAAAATAAACAGAGGGAAAGAGGTGCGAACCAGCATGTAGATGCGTGAGAGGGGGCAGCCGGGCTGGTTCGGCCGAACAGGCTGGTTCGGCCGAACTGCCCAGTTTGCCCGAACCACCTGGTTTGGCCGAACAGGCCCAGGTGCTGGTCCCCGTTCCCTGGTGCTCCTGTGTCACTTCTGTACTCAAAGATTTTCTCTGTTAGGCCAGGCATACCCCGGATGGCTCAAATGCACCATCCGGGATGTGGATTTATTCTTTTGCACTCAATTCTAAATTTTTATTTATTACTCAAACCTATGATTGGAAACAAAATATTAGGGAAGGGAAATATTCAGAGCACCCTAAACATTAAATCTAAACAAATAAATAAATCAAGCAAATAACTAAACTAATGGTGCTCTATTCTAACGACGGACGAGACAGTCGCAAGACACTATGGATCGTAGAGGTCCGGGAATCCTGTGGCCTTGAAGAGCATCTTGAGCTTCGCGCACAGGCTCTTGCAGAGGACTTCCATCTTGTCCTCCCACTCCATGCGCGCGAGCTCACCCTCCGCCACCTTCTCGTCAAGGTGGTTGATCCCCTGCCGCTCCTCCGCCAGTTCCGCCTTTAGGTTCTCCACGGTGGGCGGCTTCTCCTCCTCCTCATCCTTGTCATTCTCCTCATCAGAGAACTCCATATCCCCGGGTAGCCCTTTGATGGCCGGGGGCTGCCTGTGGCACCGCACCCTCGGGTGGCGCCGTGGAGGAGAGGACTAGGACGAGTCCCCCAGCTCCATCTCATCCCGCTTAATCGGCGGGACAAGGACTTTGTCATATCCGCCCCCCGGATTGCGCTCCCCTTTGATGACGAACCGTAGCGGTTTCTCTGGCTCGTCCTCCAGTATTGCCTTGGCCTTTCCCTTAAGCAGACATAGCCCCAAGTCTGGCACCCTTGAGGAGGATGCCGACCTCGGGCGCAGTTCGCCCATGGTAGGCCTTGGCGAAGGTGAGCGCGGAGGCTTCTTGATCCCTCTCATCGGGGCGAGGAGATCGCTAACCATGGCACGCAGTGGAGAGTCATGGCGCTATGACGAGGTGCACGACGGTATCCTCCTCAGCAGCTTCTCTTCCGTCATGTCAACGTCAGAGATCCGGAAGGCTTGCTCATGAGCGGGATCGCCGTTCCGGCCGGCGTAGCTTGAGCCGTGGGCTGAGGATGCACCCTTGGATGAGGAAGAGGCCATGGTGGCTGTGTGCTGTAGGGTGGACTGGTTTTGGCTTAGTTTAGATGAGGGAGGTCGATAGAGGGTCCTGGCTTTTTATCGGTGTTTTCCTTCGATCGAAAAACAGGATTTCCGACATTTCCTTCATCTGTTTCGGGATCTCTCCAACTCCAGATGTATCTGAGCGTGCATATCCGCCCCTGGGGCTAGGGGGGCAGTTCACCCGAACCAACTGGTTCGGCCGAACTGGGCCTGTTCGCCCGAACAGGTCCCAGGGCCCCAGGTGCGTGGCCCGTGCTGTGGTTCAAAGTTTTTTTCTCGTGGGATGCTTCGGATCACGATGGTTTTCAAGGTTTGGGAGGTTTTGGCCCAAAAGGATTTGGAGATGATGGATTCAGGCCAGAATTCTACGAACGGGGTTCAGAGTTCTATGAACTCGACGACATCTAAGTGGTCAAGTGGCGGTGGCTCAAGTTCTAGAAAAATCTTCAACCGCTGTCCGTTAACCTAAAAGATATTTCCGTCCTCGCTTTGCAAAATGACGGCTCCATGAGAAGCAGCATGGATTACTGTGAATGGGCCGTCCCACTTGCTATGCAACTTCCCGTGACCAAAAAGCTTGACACGGGAGTTGAAGACGAGAACCTTATCTCCCGGCTTGAACGTTTTGACCTTGATTCTTTTATCATGCCATCTCTTGGTCTGTTCTTTATACATCTGGGAGCTATGGTAAGCTCGTTCTCTCATCTCATCTAATTCGGCTAATTGGATCTTTCGCTTAAGGCCGGCAGCTGGAAGGTTCATACCCTACTTTCTAATGGCCCAGTGAGCTTTAAACTCCATTTCTACTGGTAAGTGGCAGGTCTTGCCATAAACTAGTTGATACGAGGTCATGCCTATGGGCGTCTTATAGGCCGTACGATATGCCCAGAGTGCATCTGGGAGTTTATCCTTCCACTGCCTACCCATCTCGTTTACGGTTTTCTACAGAATATTCTTGATTTGTTTATTTGATGTTTCTGCTTGACCGCTAGTCTGAGGGTGATAAGGTGTAGCAACATTATGCTGCACCCCTAGACTTGAAAGATACTTCCGGAAGGCTGAATCGATGAAATGGGATCCGCCGTCACTAATGACTATCCTAGGAACACCAAAGCGAGGGAAAATGTATTCATGAAACATTCGTTTCGCGTTCCTAGAATCAGCGGCTACACAAGGTAGAGCTTCCACCCACTTAGAGACGTAGTCTGCTGCTACTAAAATGTACTGGCAACCCTCGGAAATTGGGAAGGGACCCATGAAGTCTACTCCCCAAACATCGAAAATTTCTACTTGGAGGTTACTAGTATGTGGCATCGCGTCTCTAGTGTTAATGTTTCCATGTTTCTGGCAGCGGGGGCATCGCATGACGAATGCTCATGCATCTTCATACATGCTGGGCCAATAGAACCCACTTTGCCAGACTTTGGCATTGGTCCGGAATGCACCGTAGTGCCCTCCATACGGGGCTGCATGGCATCTCTCCAGGATTTTATAAGCCTCATGTGCAGTAATGCACCTCCTGAGGAGTCCATCACTACATATCCGGAAGAGGTACGGGTCGTCCCAGAGATGGATTCGGTTCTCATAAGCTAATCTCTTCTTATTTTCTCTAGGAGGGACGTACCCCGTTACCATAAAGTTCACTATGTTGGCGTACCACGGATCGCCAGTGGTGACCTTAAGGAGAGTGTCATCCCGCAGGTAGTCGTCGATTGGAAGATCAGACGGTACTTCCATATGGGACAAGTGGTCAGCTACTGAGTTCTCTACTCCCTTCTTATATCTTATCTCAATGTTGAACTCCTGGAGTAGCAGGACCCAGCGGATGAGCCTTGGCTTTGCATCCTTCTTGGTCAGAAGGTACTTCAGAGCAGCATGATCTAAATAGACTATGACCTTGGCCCCAACAAGGTAGGACCGGAATTTGTCTATGGCAAATACGACCGCTAAGAGTTCCTTTTCCGTGGTCGCGTAGTTGAGCTGAGGGCCAGTGAGCGTTTTGCTAGCGTATGAGATAGCATAATGCTTCCTATCCTTAGTTTGGCCCAGTACAGCTCCTACGGCATAGTCGCTCACATCACACATAATTTCAAATGGGATGCTCCGGTCGGGAGCTAGATGATGGGAGCAGAAATGCGTGCCTTCTTGAGGGTGTGAAAAGCGGCATAACACTCCTCATCGAAAACAAAGGGGACATCTTTGGCTAAAAGTTTGGTCAAGGGGCGAGATATCTGGGAGATGTTTTTAATGAAGCGCCTATAGAATCCGGCATGACCAAGGAAGCTTCGGATTCCCGTAACGTTTGTTGGAGGTGGAAGTTGCACTATCACTTTTATTTTTGCTCTGTCTACCTTGATTCCACATTCCGACACCCGATGTCCCAAGACAATACCCTCTCGCACGATAAAATGGCACTTTTCCCAGTTCAAAATGAGGTGCTTCTCTTTACACCTCTGGAGGACCTTGTCCAAATTTTTCAGACACTCAGTGAAGGTCCTTCCATAAACTGAGAAATTGTCCATGAACACTTCCATAATCTCCTCAATCATGTCAGAGAAGATGGACATCATGCAACGTTGGAAAGAGGCAGGTGCGTTACACAACCCGAAGGACATACACCGATAGGCATACGTCCCGTAAAGGCATGTGAACGTGATTTTACTCTGGTCTTTAGGATGGATAGGAATTTGGTGATATCCAGAGTAACCATCAAGGAAACAGAAGAAGGAGTGTTTGGCTAGCCGTTCAAGCATCTCGTCTATGAACGGAAGAGGGAAATGGTCTTTATTGGTGGCTTTGTTGAGTTTACGATAATCTATGCACATACGCCACCCGGTAACAGTGCACAGAGGAATGAGCTCATTCTTGTCATTATGCACTACCGTCATTCCTCCCTTCTTCGGAACGACTTGGACGGGGCTAACCCACTCGCTATTGGGAACTGGGTAGATAATCCCAGCGTGAAGGAGTTTGAGAACTTCCTTTTTCACGTCCTCTCTCATGGCATTGTTCAGCTGTCTTTGAGGTTCCCGAGACGGCATAGGTTCAGAATCGATCGGGATGCGATGAGTACAGAGATTTGGGCTAATCCCTTTCAGGTCTTGGAGAGAATATCCTAAGACCGATCGATTCTTCTCCAGGATAGTGATGAGTTGTTGGGTTTCTAGTTCGGAGAGCTTATCACTGATGATCACTAGAGTTTGCTTATCCCCAAAGAGGAAAGCATACCTAAGTCTAGGTGGAAGCGGCTTGAGCTCAATTGGGGATGGTTTTGGAGTTTCGTTTGTATCAAGCTCAATCAGAGGATGTGCTTCCTCTTCTTCCGAGAAAAACGGGAGATCTTCTACTAGGATAGGCTGCTCTAGGTCTAACAGCTGGGCTGACCTAACTTCCTCTAATGGGTCAAGATCGGGGTCTGCCTCTGATGGGGTGTTCAAGGATTGAGAATAGGAGACAGGGATGAGTTCTTTGCCGATCCTAAGCTCTACTAGCTAATTGATTGGTGCTTTTTCCAAGATCCTATGGATCGGTCTACCGATGAAAATGGAATGTGTAGTGTTGCTGGGTAGATCGAAGATATGGAAATCCATGAAGAGTTCAGGGTCATTAATCTTAACGGGTGTGACCCGCAAGATGCCCAAACAATCCAGGATTCTTCCTGAAGTGACTTTTAGTCGTTTTTGAGAAAACGACCAAGGTACACCAGGGAGTTTGTTGTGCACCAACGAGCTGGAGATTATGTTGATCCCGAGGCTCGGGTCATATCCGATTTCTGTGTCATCGCCCAGGACCTCACAAAATATCCTTTGAATCTTTCTGGGCATTGTGACAACCTCGGTCGAAGCTTCGGCCTCTTCTAGCCACTCCGGACTCATGATAGCAGAGAGACGTCCAAGGTATTCTCTCTAGTATTCCAATTCTTCTTTGTCGGGGGATTGATCCATGGCCTCTACATGACGTTCCCGTGGGAAACTCGTTACACTCCCGATGTCATCGAATAGATCATCGTCAAAGTCATAGGGAGTGGTGTAGAGTGAATCATAACAGGCTGGGCTAGGGTATGGTTGTGGTTCGAAATATGCTTCGGGCATGGATGGAATGGAAGAGCTAATGGATTTGGATTGGATTTGTATTGGCTCTTCGGATTCAGGTTCAGGCTGTTTCTCTTCTTCATCGGGGAGTTCGTCATAGATTCTAGTGTAGGGAGTGTTGTCCAAGATACGATCCAGGACTATCCTCGCTGCACTAGGAACCAAATGGAAGAACGACCCTCCTAAAGCAGAGTCCAAGAAAGTAAGGGCTACGGAATAGAGGCCAAGACTAAAGTGTTGGAGGATGATGGGTTTTGATAAGCCTAGGTCTGGTACGGATGCCAAGATTTGCTTGAAACGAGCCCAAGAAACTCCTAACGATTCTCCCTTTAATTGCTTAAAGTTGATGATTTCCACTCGGAGGCTGGCTACCTTAGAGACTGGGAAGAAATTTAGGCAGAATTTGTCCTTAAGAACTTCCCAGCTCCCGTCCATAGTGCCGACAACTAGAGAGTACCATTTCTTTGCTCCTCCCGTCAATGAGAACGGGAATAGATTCCATTTGAGTGTCTCTTGTGTCATGCTCGCAATGGTCAGACATGAGCAGAGTTGCTCAAACTCACGCAAATGTGCGTATGGACTCTTGGCATTCATTCCTGAGAACGTTTGCTCACGAACCATAGCTTTGAAGCCGGGACGTAGCTCATAGCTGGGTGTGAGGATGGGATGTGATGAGGGTGGAGGCTCCAAATAATCGCCCTTTGGAGTCTAGTGTTGACTTAAGGTGAGTGTGGGATCCATATGGTGGATGGTGGTGGGATACACGGACAACTTGGTTTCAGAATCAGAACAGCTACCGTTCCCCGGCAACGGCGCCAGAAAGCTTGATGGCACTCCTTACGGCCTACAGATAAATCCGCAAGTGGACGGATACCGATGTAGCTTTCACCGGGAGTATTCCAGGTATCGATTTCCATGGAGAACGAGAAGTGTACTAATCCTAAACTAAGTTGTCCTAGGTAGATGAGTTGGATGAAATGGAATAGATGAGGTGGATGACGACAACAAGGAGAGAAGAGAAAGGATAGGAGGGTAGAGAGGGTACAGGTCTGGTAAGGGTATTCTACTGACTACCGAGCAGTTCAGAGGATACGAACGGATACTTGCTTCGGGACTACAGGGCCTCTGACACACAGAAAGGGATGAGAAGGGGTGCCGACTACCCTGAACCTTGGGTCCTAAGACACCAGAACTAACGTGATGGACTACGAAGACCGTAAGGGCTGTCACCACCTTACGGCTACCACCTCCGTTGCGACGGGTGGATTCTAAGCTAGTCTCAAGTACAGGCATCACGCCTAAACTAGTTGACTAGTACTTATCTACTGCAGATAGATAAGCAACCAAGCTAAGCAGCTAGCATACAATTACACTAAACTACTAAGCATTGAACGAAGAACGATGCAAGTAAAGCAAGTAAGAATTGAATGCTCAATTAATCAGAGAGAGATACAAGAGTTACCAGACATGCCCCGGATGTTTCTCGAAGTGAAGTCGCATCCGTAGAGGTACAGCTAGAAGAGGGGCTGACACTCCGGCTCCTCTCCGGGATGCTCACCTCTCCTCTCTCCCTATTCTAATGATACAAGTGGCGGAACTTCACTACGCTCACTTCTCTCTTGTGTTGTGTGTTGCGCAGGTGACCAGGGCCCTCTATTTATAGTGGATCAAGGATGGTGGAGGCAGGGTAGCGGCCAAGGCAGCTCAAGGCAGTGCAGGGCCGGTTCGGCCGAACCAAGGAGTTCGCCCAAACTGCCATTTGTCACCACCTTGGTGCAGAGTTGGTGCAGAGGTGGTTTGGCTCCTGGGGACGGTTCGACCAAAGTGGGCCCTTCTGCCGAACGGGCCCTGTGGCCTAGCAATGCTCTCCCATGCAGCTTCTGTCCTATGGGCCCTCCTAGCTAGCTCCTTGTGCTTGGTTTCCTTCTGTGTGGCCCCAGGATGACATGGCAGAGCTCTATGCTAAGTTGGCGGTCGTCCTGCATGGCTTGCACAGTCATTGGATGACATGGACGGCTCCCGCTGACTCGTACGGCTACGGGGGGGTAACCGACCGAATCATGTCGTTCGGCCAAATTGGTCATTTCTGACCCCTGTAGCCTGTGTTTCTACAATTTGTACCTGCATACAGGACAATCACCAAAACTTGTGGAAATAGTCCGTAATAAGCCCTATAGCTGTGGTGTGTGTCTCCATTGTGTTTATTTTATACTTGGTTGGAGGTCGGAAATCGGTCTGTAATGACCGCCAACACCCGGCACCGCCCCTAGCTGCCTTGGCCGCTGCTCAACCTCCACCGCCTTGCTGCCACTATAAATAGAAGGCTCCAGCACCTGCATCAAACACACAACACAAGAGAGAAGTGAGCGTTGCCAAGTTCCGCCACTTGTATCAGTAGAATAGGGAGAGAGGAGAGGTGAGCATCCCGGAGAGGAGCCGGAGTGTCGGCCCCTCTTCTAGCTGTACCTCTACAAATGCAACTCCACTTCGAGTAACATCCAGGTCATGTCTGGTAACTCTTGTATCTCTCTCTGATTAATTGAGCATTCAGTTCTTACTTTCTTTACTTGCATCATTCTTCGTTCAATGCTTAGTAGTTTAGTATAATTGTATGCTAGCTGCTTAGCTTGAGTGCTTATCTGTCTGCAATAGATAAGTACTAGTCAACTAGTGTAGGTGTGGTGCCTGTACTTGAGACT
The DNA here is from genome assembly GCA_033239725.1 of Echinochloa phyllopogon. Lineage (NCBI taxonomy): Eukaryota > Viridiplantae > Streptophyta > Magnoliopsida > Poales > Poaceae > Echinochloa > Echinochloa phyllopogon. The sequence goes on along the minus strand of BTCW01000014.1, from coordinate 27,091,257 downwards.
AGCTTAGATTCTGCCCATCGCAACGGAGGTGGTAGCCGTAAGGTGGTGACAGCCCTTACGGTCTTTGTAGTACATCAGGTTAGTTCCGGTGTCTTAGGACCCAAGGTTCAGGGTAACCGGCACCCCTTCTCATCCCTCTCTGTGTGTCAGAGGCTCTGTAGTCCCGAAACGGGTATCTGTCTGTATCTTCTGATCCGCTCTGTTAATCGGTAGAATACCTTTACCAGACCTATACCCTCTCTACCCTCTTAACTCTTCTCTTCTCTCGTTGTCGTCATCCACCTCAGCCATTCCATTCCATCCACACCACCTACCTAGGACAACTTAGTTTAGGATTAGTGCACTTCTCGTTCTTCGTGGAAATCGATACCTTGGAATACTCCCGGGTAAAAGCTACATCGGTATCTATCCACTTGCGGATTTATCTGTAGGCCATAAGGAGTGCCAACAAGCTTTCTGGCGCTGTTGCTGGGGAATGGTACCTGTTCTGATTCCGAACCCAAGTTTTCCGTGTATCCCACCACTATCCACCTTATGGATTCCACACTCACCTTACGTCAACACTCTACTCCAAAGGGCGATTATTTGGAGCCTCCACCTTCATCACATCCCATCCTCACACCCAGCTATGAGCTACGTCCCGGCTTCATAGCTATGGTTTATGAGCAAACGTTCTCAGGAATGAATGTCGAGAGTCCATACGCACATTTGCGCGAGTTTGAGCAACTCTGCTCGTGCCTGACCATTGCGGGCATGACACAAGAGACACTCAAATGGAAGCTATTCCCATTCTCATTGACGGGAGGAGCGAAGAAATGGTACTCTCTGGTTGTTGGCACTATGGACGGGAGCTGGGAAGTTCTTAAGGAGAAATTCTGCCTAAATTTCTTCCCAGTCTCTAAGGTAGCCAGCCTCCAAGCAGAAATCATCAACTTTAAGCAATTAAAGGGAGAATCGTTAGGAGTTGCTTGGGCTCATTTCAAGCAAGTCTTGGCATCCGGACCAGACCTAGCCTTATCGGAACCTATCATCCTCCAACACTTTAGTCTTGGCCTCTGTTCCATAGCCGCTACTTTCTTGGACTCTGCTTCAGGAGGGTCGTTCTTTCATTTGGTTCCCAGTGCAGTGAGGATAGTCTTGGATCGTATCTTGGACAACACTCCCTTCTGGAATCCATGATGAACTCCCCAATGAAGAAGAGAAACAACCTGAACCTGAATCTGAAGAGCCAGTACAAATCCAATCCAAATCCATCAACTCTTACATTCCATCTATATCCGAAGCTCATTTCGAACCAGGACCATATCCTAGCCCAGCCTACTATGATTCACTCTACCCCCACTCCCTATGACTTTGACGATGATCTATTCGATGACATCGGGAGTGCAACGAGTTTCCTACGGGAACATCATGTAGATCCCATGGATCAAGCCCCCAACAAAGAAGAATTGGAGTACCAGAGAGAATACATTGGACATCTCTCTGCTATCATGAGTCGGGAGTGGCTATAAGAGGCCGAAGCCTCGACCGAGGTTGTCACAATGCCCAGAAAGATTCGAAGGATATACTGTGAGGTCCTGGGCAAAGACAAAGAAATTGGGTACGACCTGAGCCTCGGAATCAACATAATCTCTAGCTCGTTGGTGCATGACCAACTCCCTGGTGTACCGTGGTCATTTTCTGAAAAACGACTAAAAGTCACTTCAGGAAGAATCCTAGATTGTTTGGGCATCTTGCGGGTCACACCCGTTAAGATTAGCGATCCTGAACTCTTCATGGATTTCCATATCTTCGACCTACCCAACGACACCATACATCCCATCTTCATAGGTAGACCAATCCAAAAGATATTGGAAAATGCACCAACAAATCAGCTAGTAGAGCTCAGGATCGGCAAAGAACTCGTCCCTGTCTCCTATTCTCAATCCTTGAACACCCCGTTAGAGGCAGAACCTGATCCTGACCCATTAGAGGAAGTTAGGTCAGCCCACCTGTTAGACCTAGAGCAGCCTATTACAGAAGAAGACCTCCCATTTTTCTCAAAAGAAGAGGAAACACATCCTCCGATTGAGCTCGATACAAACGAAACTCCAAAACCATCACCAACCGAGCTTAAGCCGCTTCCACTTGGACTTAGGTATGCTTTCCTCTTTGGGGATAAGCAAACTCCAGTGATCATCAGTGATAAGCTCTCTAAACTAGAAACCCAACAACTCATCACTATCCTGGAGAAGAATCGATCGGTCTTAGGATATTCTCTCCAAGACCTGAAAGGGATTAGCCCAAATCTCTGTACTCATCGCATCCCGATCGATTCTGAAGCTATGCCGTCTTGAGAACCTCAAAGACAGCTGAACAATGCCATGAGAGAGGTCATGAAAAAGGAAGTTCTCAAACTCCTTCACGCTGGGATTATCTACCAAGTTCCCAATAGCGAGTGGGTTAGCCCCGTCCAAGTCATTCCGAAGAAGGGAGGAATGACGGTAGTGCGCAATAACAAGAATGAGCTCATTCCTCAGCGCACTATTACCGGGTGGTGTATGTGCATAGATTATCGTAAACTCAACAAAGCCACCAAGAAAGACCATTTCCCTCTTCCTTCATAGACGAGATGCTTGAACGGCTAGCCAAACACTCCTTCTTCTGTTTCCTTGATGGTTACTCTGGATATCACCAAATTCCTATCCATCCTAAAGACCAGAGTAAAATCACGTTCACATGCCTTTACGAGACATATGCCTATCGGTGTATGTCCTTCGGGTTGTGTAACGCACCTGCCTCTTTCCAACGTTGCATGATGTCCATCTTCTCTAACATGATTGAGGAGATTATGGAAGTGTTCATGGACGATTTCTCAGTTTATGGAAGGACCTTCACTGAGTGTCTGAAAAATCTAGACAAGGTCCTCCAGAGGTGTAGAGAGAAGCACCTCATTTTGAACTGGGAAAAGTGCCATTTTATCGTGTGAGAGGGTATTGTCTTGGGACATCGGGTGTCGGAACGAGGAATCGAGGTAGACAGAGCAAAAATAGAAGTGATAGAGCAACTTCCACATCCCACAAACATTACGGGAATCCGAAGCTTCCTTGGTCATGCCGGATTCTATAGGTGCTTCATTAAAAACTTCTCCCAGATATCTCGCCCCTTGACCAAACTTTTAGCCAAAGATGTCCCCTTTGTTTTCGATGAGGAGTGTTATGCCGCTTTTCACACCCTCAAGAAGGCACTCATTTCCGCTCCCATCATCCAGCTCCCGACCGGAGCATCCCATTTGAAATTATGTGTGATGTGAGCGACTATGCCGTAGGAGCTGTACTGGGCCAAACTAAGGATAGGAAGCATTATGCTATCTCATACGCTAGCAAAATGCTCACTGGCCCTCAGCTCAACTACGCGACCACGGAAAAGGAACTCTTAGCGGTCGTATTTGCCATAGACAAATTCCGGTCCTACCTTGTTGGGGCCAAGGTCATAGTCTATTTAGATCACGCTGCTCTGAAGTACCTTCTGACCAAGAAGGATGCAAAGCCAAGGCTCATCCGCTGGGTCCTGCTACTCCAGGAGTTCAACATTGAGATAAGATATAAGAAGGGAGTAGAGAACTCAGTAGCTGACCACTTGTCCCATATGGAAGTACCGTCTGATCTTCCAATCGACGACTACCTGCGGGATGACACTCTCCTTAAGGTCACCACTGGCGATCCGTGGTACGCCAACATAGTGAACTTTATGGTAACGGGGTACGTCCCTCCTAGAGAAAATAAGAAGAGATTAGCTTATGAGAACCGAATCCATCTCTGGGACGACCCGTACCTCTTCCGGATATGTAGTGATGGACTCCTCAAAAGGTGCATCCCTGCACATGAGGCTTATAAAATCCTGGAGAGGTGCCATGCAGCCCCGTACGGAGGGCACTACGGTGCATTCCGGACCAATGCCAAAGTCTGGCAAAGTGGGTTCTATTGCCCCCGCTGCCAGAAACATGGAAACATTAACACTAGAGACGCGATGCCACATACTAGTAACCTCCAAGTAGAAATTTTCGATGTTTGGGGAGTAGACTTCATGGGTCCCTTCCCAATTTCCGAGGGTTGCCAGTACATTTTAGTAGCAGCAGACTACGTCTCTAAGTGGGTGGAAGCTCTACCTTGTGTAGCCGCTGATTCTAGGAACGCGAAACGAATGTTTCATGAATACATTTTCCCTCGCTTTGGTGTTCCTAGGATAGTCATTAGTGACGGCGGATCCCATTTCATCGATTCAGCCTTCCGGAAGTATCTTTCAAGTCTAGGGGTGCAGCATAATGTTGCTACACCTTATCACCCTCAGACTAGCGGTCAAGCAGAAACATCAAATAAACAAATCAAGAATATTCTGTAGAAAACCGTAAACGAGATGGGTAGGCAGTGGAAGGATAAACTCCCAGATGCACTCTGGGCATATCGTACGACCTATAAGACGCCCATAGGCATGACCCCGTATCAACTAGTCTATGGCAAGACCTGCCACTTAACAGTAGAGATGGAGTTTAAAGCTCACTGGGCCATTAGGAAGTGGGGTATGAACCTTCCAGCCGTAGGCCTTAAGCAGAAGATCCAATTAGCCGAATTAGATGAGATGAGAGAACGAGCTTACCACAGCTCCCGGCTGTATAAAGAACGGACCAAGAGATGGCATGATAAGAGAATCAAGGTCAAAACATTCAAGCCGGGAGATAAGGTTCTCGTCTTCAACTCCCGTGTGAAGCTTTTTGGTCACGAGAAGTTGCGTAGCAAGTGGGACGGCCCGTTCACAGTGGTTCATGCTACTTCTCACGGGGCCGTCACCTTGCAAAGCGAAGACGGAAACACCTTTAAGGTCAACGGACATCGGTTGAAGATTTTTCTAGAACCTGAGCCACCACCACTTGATGACTTAGATGTCATCGAGTTCATAGAACTCTGAACCCCGTTCATAGAATCTCGGCCCAAATCCATCATATCCAAATCCTTTTGGTCCAAAACCCCCTGAACCTTGAAAACCATCATGATCCAAATCATCCCACGACCAAACCTTCAACCCACATCGCGGATTGTGCACCGAGGCGGCCCGGGGCCTGTTCGGCCGAACCAGGCCGGTTCAGGCGAACAACCCAGTTCAACCGAAGGCTAGGGTTCGACCGAACTGGCCCCCCTCGTGCGGTTTTGCGCCTCCAAGTCTATCCTAGTTGTTGCTATTCCGAGAGCCGCGAGGAAAATTTCAGAAAGTTGTTTTTCAGTCGGGGGAAAACACCGATAAAGAGTCAGAGACTTCTGTCGACTCCCTCATCTAATCTAAGCCAAAACCAGTCCATACCGCTCAGCCCCATGGCCTCCTCCTCATCCAAGGGCGCATCCTCAGCCCACGGCTCAAGCTACGCCGGCCGGAACGGCGATCTCGGTCAAGAGCAAGCCTTCTGGATCTCTGACGTCGAGATGATGGAAGAGAAGCCGCGAGGGAGGACACCATCACGTACATCATCACAGTGACGTGACTCTCCGCTGCATGTTATGGTTAGCGATCTCCTCGCCCCGATGAGAGGGGTCAAGAAGCCTCCACGCTCACCTTCGCCAAGGCCTACCATGGGTGAACTGCGCCCGAGGTCGGCATCCTCCTCAAGGGTGCTGGACTTGGGCCTGTTTTTGCTCAAGGGAAAGGCCGAGGCAGTGTCGGAGGACGAGCGGGAGAAACCGCTATGGTTCGTCATCAAGGGGGAACGCAAGCCGGGGGGCGGATACGGCAAGGTCCTTGTCCTGCTGCTTAAGCGGGACGAGATAGAGCTGGGGGACTCGTCCCAGTCCTCTCCTCCATGGTGCCACCCGAGACTGCGGTGCCACAGGCAGCCCCTGGCCATCAAAGGGCTGTCCGGGGACATGGAGTTCTCCGAGGAGGCAAACGGCGAGAACGAGGAGGAGAAGCCGCCCACTGTGGAGAGCCCTAAGGCGGAGTTGGCGGATCAACCACCTTGACGAGAATGGGAGGACAAGATGGAAGTCCTCCGCTGGGGCCTGTGCGCTAAGCTCAAGAGGCTCTTCAAGGCCACAGGATACATGGACCTATATGACCCATAGCGTTGCGCGACCGACTCATTCGTTTTTTAATAGAGCACCGTCTGAACATTTGTTTAAAATTTTTAGTTCATGAAATAAATAAAATTAGGTTGAATAAAATAAATTTATGCCTCAGATGGTGCATTTGATCCATCCGAGGAATGTCATGCTTAACAGAGAAAATACTTGAGTACAGAAATGAACCAGGAGCACCAGGAAGCAGGGACGAACCCCGGGGTTAGTTCGGCCGAACATGGCAGTTCGGGCGAACTAGGCACTTCGGCCGAACCAGCCTGTTCGGCCGAACTAGCCCGGCTGCCCCCTCTCGTGCACCTACACGCTGGTTTGCACCTCCTTCCCTCTGCTTATTTTTCCTGAGTTGTCACATTTTGAAAATTGAAAATATATGCATCATTTAAACGAAGTGACACCTGGTAATCTTTTATCTCATGATCTTGCCTATTGTTTATTTTCAAACCAAGTATCTAGTGCCTGTGAAAATTCATCATTTTAGGACCCCCCTGACCTATGTTGTTGACAATTGTGATATGAATCGATAAAACGAACCACTTGTTTGTTCTTACATCCGGGAGAATTTAATTTTGAAAATATAAAAATCACACTCTATCCCTTCATCCTATCCACAAATACCACATTACACATATGCTTGAGAGGTTACTCCTGAAACCTGACATGCCTTGTATAATGTCTTGTCGAATTTCGAGTCCCCAGAGTGATCACATTGCCTCAGATCGGTTGCAAGCAAATCTATCATCGAAGTATAGTAGAAGTCTTCATGCCTCGGCGATACTCCAAAAAAAATTCCCAAAAAGGGAGAAGAGAAAAAGAAAGGGGTCGTAAGGCTGAAGACCGATATGAACTCCTCATCTTCAACTTGCAATCCGACCGAGGGCAATGGTGAGACGCTTCGGGAACCAATCTTTGGCTCAACAAAAATACATGACTTGACACGGCCACCACTTGAGAGACACAAAAAAAATATACAAAAAGAGAGTGAGTGAGAGGGAGAAGCTCCAGAGAGCTGAGTGTTAAGGATGAAGGGACAAGAGTTATTTATTTGTGAAAAATAAGAAAACCTCGAGTGTAGGATGAGCAAGAGACTTTTGTTGTAAGAGCCGTTCTAGTTGTCAACCACCCAAGATCCATGGGATAGCCACTACAAATTCGCAGGTATGAGAGAAAAAGTTTGGAATATTCAATATTGCAAGTACTCATGTTATAAAAGAACCCTTACTTTGGCCTTGCTCTTACTTTAATTTCTTTACTCGGGACGAGCAAAGATCTTAGTCTGGGGGAGCTTGTTGGCGGTCATTATAGACCGATTTCCGACCTCCAACCAAGTATAAAATAAACACAACGGAGACACACACCATAGTTATAGAGCTTACTACTGACTATTTCCACAAGTTTTGGTGATTGTCCCATGTGCAGGTATGAAATGGAGAAACACATGCTATAAGGGTCGGAAATGACCAATTCGGCCGAACAACTCAATTCGGCCGGTTACCCCCTTAGCCATGCGAGCCACCGGGAGTTGTCCACGTCATCGTCAACTCATCTTGGGTTTCCGCCACATCACCCGGCGACCCGTATCCAACCCAATGAAGCCCACAAGTCCACCGGCGGTACTCCAATTTATTCCGGACTGGTACATCACGAAGCCAAGTAGTAGGAGTCAGCCAGGAGGGCCCACAGGGCAGAGGCCGCATTAGGGAGCTGTTGGCGGTCGTTACAACCCAATTTCGACCACCAATACTCGGGAATAAATGAGAGACTATGCAACATTCCATGTACTTAGGTTTTATTTCTAATAAAGTTCCACGAGTTTTGGTGAGTGTCATGTTTGCAGGTACAACATCGTGAAATACATGCTATAGGGGTCGGAAATGACCGAATCGGCCGAACGACACATTCGGCCGGTTACCTCCCTTAGCTGTACGGGCCAGCGGGAGCCGTCCATGTCATCCAATAACTGTGCAAGCCACGTAGGACGACCGCCAACTCAACCAGACCCATGCCACATCACTTCTAGGCCCACAGAACACGTTCCACATCAGCAGAGGCCGGCCCAGGGGGTCCACGGAGCAAAGGCCGCACAGGGGGCAGGCCTGGGCCTCCAGGCCCGTTCGGCCGAACAGAGGCGGTTCGGCCGAACTGCCCCCAAATGCCAAACCGCCTCCCCAGTGCTCATCCAAGCCATCCAAGCAAGGTCGGTGAAGATCAAGGGTTCGGCCAAACCCCCTGGTTCGTCCAAACCAACCCTTGGTGCCCGAAGGATCAGGGGGTACCCCCTGGCTTTCTTGACCGCTACCCTGCCTCAACCGACCCTGGAGCACTATATATACGACCCTACCACTCACTTGTAACACAACACCACAAGCCAAGAGCTCTTTTTCCACTTCTCTCTTTAGTGGAGTTAGGTTAGTCTAGTTGGGAGTTAGAGTTGAGTCGAGCTTCGCCTCGGAGGTTCTTGAGTAGTCTTCAGAAGCTCTGGTAAAGCTCTTGTATCTTTCCTTTCCTTTTGTTGACATTTGAGTTATCAATATAGTTATCTACTTTATTCTACTTCTGTCTTATATAGTTGCATCTACTTTAGTCTAGTTGCTTCTATATCATGTTTAGACTATAGTTGGTTCTAGTTCTAGTGCTTCTAGTGCTTGCTTAAGTCTTTGTCTAAATTGGTTCTTTGTCTCTACTCACACTAGCGGTGACTTGTCATTGGGGTGTGAGTTAGAGTTGCTTGCTTCTGCTAGCGAAGTAAGTTGTTATTGATCTGTAGTCCCGAAGAAAGACTCTAGACTTATTCCAGACCTACTAGTGCTGGCTCTTTAGCCGTTGTATCTCTAACAACTTGACTTAGGTAGATAGAGTCCCCAGGAATCCTTTATCTCTTCTTGTTGTCCTCCCAACTATCTATACCTTCTCTCATCTATCCGAGCCCCCTTGAGCTATGTGTGTCACGGTATATCCACTCCTATCCAATACCGTTTATCCCCCATCTTGTCCAGTAGTACCCTTCTCTGATAGTCTCAAATATCTATTTGTTCGTACTCTTGCCAAAGCTTCCCTGCGGAAATATAAATTACGATACCTCGGGATACTCCCAGGTGAAGTGCTACAGCAGTGATTCTATGTGCTTGCAAAATATTTATATATTTTACTAGCCATAAAGAAAACCACTGAAACACTCCTTGCATCCAGTACCGGGATTCCCAATCCTGATATTGGATTGTAAGAATTGACAACAAGCATTTCTGGCACCGTTGCCGGGGAAGCAATTGGCTAGATACTTTCAAATATTAATCTCGAGCTATCTTAGTTGAGTACCGCTACTCAAGCGGGTTTATCCTTGCTCTGTTCATTGGCCTTGTAAAGCAGAGCAGTGCATGACTGGTTTCCAACTACTGTCAAACTTCCAAGAAAATCCGGAGTCTCTGGTGAGGAAAGTGCGACCTCGTGTTGTACCTCCTCAGAAGCAGCTCCTTCCGACGAACCTAGTCTTTCCCATCGTCAACCAGGCTAGACCGAGGATGGCTTCCAAGACGATCCGTGAGTTCTCGCTCCATCGAGCGAGAATGTGCATACCGGACTAGCTCCGCTAGTCGGAGATGGTAATTTCGAGCTCAAGCCAGCTCTCATCAACATGGTTTAGGCTAATCCATTATGCGGCAAGCCTCATGAAGATGCCAATGCCCATCTCCAGCATTTCCTAGAAATCTGCAACACCTTCACAATTCGCGGGGTAAGCATCGATGCCATTCGCCTTCGTTTATTCCCTTTCTCATTACTTGGCAAGGCAAAACAATGGTTTTATGCTAGCCGTGAAGCTATAGATACTTGGGAAAAATGCACTAGCGCTTTCTTGCTAAAATTCTTTCCGGTTGGGAAAACCAACGCCCTCCGGAACAAAATAGCTAGTTTCCAGCAGCTTAAGGATGAAACCGTCCCGAAGGCATGGGATCGCCTCCAGGACTATATATCTGTTTGTCCTCACCATGGTATGCAGAGTTGGTTTATTATCCAAAATTTCTATCACGGGCTGAGAAGCTCTGCCCGTGAGTATCTTGATGCTGCTGCTGGAGGCTCGTTCTTCTCTCTTGAGGAGAGTCGTGCGAAGGCCCTCATAGAGCAGGTGGTCGAGAACCAAGGTTGGTCCGATGACCGGACTCAACCAAAGACCCGAGGAGTTCACCAGGTCGAAGCCCTGGACATGCTCGCTGCCAAGATGGACCTCCTGATGAAGAAGCTGGAGGCCCCTGTTCAAGAAACAATGCAAGCCATGGACACTCGCATGACCTGCGAAGTCTGTGGCAAAACTGGACATTCGGGGAATGACTGCCCCGAGATGCGAGAAGACGCCCACTACGTCAACAACTCCAAAAACAATGGGTACAACTCCAACAACGGGTACCGACCGAACAACTACAGCAACCAAGGCTGGAATTCACGCCCAAACCTCCCATTCGAGAGGCCACAACAAGGTAACAGTTACAATTCCAGCAATTTCAATAATCAGCCATCTCTTAGAGATCTTGTGTTTGGCCAGATGAAAATAACTAAAAATATCAACAAAAAGCTAGCTACCAATGATAAAACTCTGGAAAACATAGACTCTAGGATGGAATCATTCTCTACTGCTATGAAAAACCAACTGAGCTTTAATAAAATGATAGAAACTCAAGTTGCTCAGTTAGCTGCTGCCGTTCCTATCACTGATTCGGGAAAGATTCCAGGGCAACCCGAACCTTCCATCGAGACAGTGAAAGCTGTCACTATGAGGCAGGGTAAGATGCCTCGTAGTATGGTCCGTGCTAACCATGTAGGCAAGGTCACACATATCCAAGTATCGACACCAAAATGGACCTACCTGCCGAGAGCTGCAAAAAGGGCAATCGGGAAGACCGCACCAGAAAGAAAGAAAGATCCCAAAGTACCCGTCATTCAGTGCACGATCTGGAATCGTTGCATTGATGATGCACTCTGTGATCTCGGGGCAAGCGTCAACATCATGTCTAAGGTACTGTTCAAAAAGTTGCGCTACCCTACTCTATCTCCTACCACTGCCCAGGTTCAGCTAGCAGACTCAACCATCCGCTATCCCGAGGGGGTAATTGAGAATGTGTCGGTCCGCATCTGGGGATGTTATGTCCCTGTGGACTTCGTTGTCCTCGACATGGGGAATGAGCAGTCGTTTCCCCTTGTCCTGGGCCGACCATTCTTGAACACCGCCTGGGATAGGATCAATATGGATACGAGAGAGATCTCGTTCCGTGTCGATGGAAGGTTGACCTACTTCAAGTTCCAACCCCGGGAAGAAAAGAAGACAGAACCACTTAGGCCGGAACAGAAGAGCGCCCAATGCTTCCTGAAGGCACTCATCAACGGAGAGCTGGAAGTACTTGGGGGTGAGCAGTTTGAGTGGGACGAGCTGATAGGACCGATGAACGCAGCAGAGATGGACCTCCTTGTAAAGATGTACAAGGAGGAGCAAGCTCTCTGGAACGATCCAGAGACACCGATACCACCGCCACCATCAAAGAAGAAGAAGAACAAGAAGACATGGCAGAAGAAAGTTGCATCGTCTGAGTCATCCACTCCGGGACCGGACGATGACAAGAGCACCTGAAGACAGGAGAAGTCCCGCTCGCAGACTTAAAAGCTGAGCGCTCGCCGCGAGGATAACCGATATGTATCCCATATTTCCCTTTCCAATTTTTATTAATTGCATTTGCATGTTCCCTTCCAAATAAAATGAACCACTAGAATAAAATTTGAGAGAGAAAATTTTGCAAGCATGGTTTAAATAAATGGTTATATGCTGAATTTTTACCTAGGGTGGATGTAATTGGTAACTTTTATCATTTTCATCCCTTCTAGAACATCTCCATTTATTTACCATCACCACCAACCAGCACCAAACATGTCTACCCCACTAAAATGGCTGCACACTCACCAATTATCAAGAAACATGGCAGCATGGGGGTGACTCCACTAAAACCAACTTTGGGTCATGTCAAATTTGCATCTTACCTAACACAAAATCCATGTACATGTCCTTGGGAAAGTTTGGCCACACAAATTTGGAGTGGAAACAAAGGCATGTGAGTGCTGCACTCACATGGGAGTGGCCAGGCCACTCTGCCCAATTTGGCCGAATTGGGCCATTCGGCCGAACGGCCATGGCTGCCCCTCCTTGCCTATAAAAGCTGGTGCTCGCTTGTTTGTTTCCTCACACACACACTTGTGCACAAAAATTCTCCAGAAGCTCTCCTTCCCTCTCATTTTCTTGCTCTAGCTTGTGCTCAAGATCTTCCCCAAGTTCTAGCTCAAGTTTTGGTTCACTTGCATCACTAGAGAAAAATCCCAAAAATATTTGCTTTGTTCGATCCTTGTGCTGAATTTCTGTTGGACGATTTTGTGGTGGTCTCTGACACCCACAAGAATGACTAACCGTTGTGGTGGTTTTAATCCCCGCAAGAACGATGTCACACCCCAAATTTTCTAAATTTGTGATGTGAATAAATAATATAAATAAAGACAATGATTTTCTCTAATTTATAAAATTTTCCAAGGTTTAAATAATTAACAGGGAATGTAATATATATATACAATATATATATAATATATATATATATAAATATATATAATAAACATAAAATATGTTTTCTAATTTCAAAACAACATATGTTTATAACTCTCTAAAATTTTGTTACAAAGAGTATCTAATAGCTCCCTAATTTTTTTTCTAGAATTTAATTGAAATTCTATCCTTTTAATCAAATTAAAACATCTTAATTAAATAATTTTTCCAAAATAAGTTTTTGCTGCATTCATGCTGTTGCAAATATTTTTGGTTGCTAGTGAATCAAGTTGGAATTTAAATTTTGTTTAAATTCGAATTTGATTTGCTTTTGTTTGAGTTTTAGAAAAGTTGTTTAGGCTGAGTTCGGTTTTGGCCCCTGAACTCTTGGCCGAGTCCGTTTTTGCTCCCTGAACTTCTTTCCTCACTCACTTTTCCTCCCCGGCCCGTTTTTCTTTTTCTCCGGGCCAAATCCTTTCCTGTTCACGCGGCCCGTTCCACTTCTGGCCCAGTATCGGCCCGTTATTTTTCCCCGTCATTCTTTTTCTCCCTCTCGCCGATAGGTGGGGCCCACCTGTCAGCTCTTCCTTCCTCCTCTCGCGGGACTCTGCCCGACGCCGAGTCCCGACCGACGCCGTCTCCGTCGTCGAGTCCCGCTCGCCGACGCTCCTTGATCCCCGACCTATTTAAGCGGCCGATCCTCGTCGTCCTTTTCCCCAATTGAATCGAGCCGCGAGCCCTCGAACCCTAGCGCGTCGCCGCCGCCTTCGCCGAGCCGAGCGCCGCCGCCGTCGATTCGCGCCGTTGCCGCCGCTCCTTCGTCGTGAAGCACATCAGTAGGTTCGTCTCGACCTCCTGCGCCTCTTCATCGTGTTCTTGATCGAAGTTTGGCCGCGCTCCGCGCTAATTGTCACACCCGGTTTTAGAAGACAAACCAGATGCACCCTGTATGTGTGCCAGGATCAAGTTTCACACATACAGTATAACAGTAGTGAATAAAAGATACAGTATCACGTAAAATAATCTATATAAATGACTTACAAGTCTATCAGAGTTACAGCGTATCTTGGAAACAAAGGCTCCAAACTTCACAGGCAGTCGACTGGGGGTTGCGTACGCCTAGAACTGAGCACCATCTTTAAACAGCTTCATACAAATTCTTCTTCTTCTCTCTCCAAAGTATAGCTGCTCAAAACATCTTCAAAAAGTCTTCTTCACTTGGACAACGTTCCGTCTACTCGTAGCAATCATCGAGCACAAGCATGCAAGCATAAACTCCAGAAGTGCTTTACGGCGAGCGCAAGGCGACAACGACGAGGATCGACGGCGGCGGCGCTCGGGTTGATGATGGCGGCGCTCGGGCGGCTCGGAAACTAGAGCTTGGGCTCGATTTTCTGGATGGGAAAGACGGCGGGGAGGTCGGGCGCTTAAATAGTCCGGGAATTGGCTCGAGCAATCGTGAAGGAGACGGACACGGCGACGTGCGGCGGCGGGACACGGGCAGAGTCCCGGTCGGACGGGGGAAGAAGACGCTGCTGACAGGGCGGGGTCCACCGGGCAGAGACACAGAGAGAGCGAGCGAGAGAGAAAAAGATAGCGGGCCGCGCGGGAGAGAAATGGGCCGCGAGAAGGAACTGGGCCGCGAAGAAAAAGACAGCGGGGGGGGGGGGGAATCCGGATGGGCCGGAGCCGGGCCAAAAGAAGAAACGGGCCGGCTCGGGGAAAGAGAAAAAGAAAAAAGAAAAGAGGGGGGGGGGGGAAAGTGGACTGGGCCGAAACTTCAGGGGCCCAAACCAAACTCAGCAATTTAAACTTTTCTAAAAATCAAACAAAAGCAAATCAAATTCGAATTTAAATAAAATTTAAATTCCAACTTGATTCACTAGCAATCAAAAATCAATGCAACAGCATGAATGCAACAAAAACTTATTTTGACTAAAATAATTATTTTATGTGATATTTAAATTAATAAAAAGGCTAGAAATTCCAATTAAATCCTAGAAAATTTATTTAAGCTTTAATAAATTCTGTAAAATTCACAGGGTTGATACAATTTTATTGCGATGAATTTTAGGGAGTTATAAACATATGTTGTTTTGAAATTAGAAAACATATTTTATATATTTTATATATATTATATAGATTATATTCCCTGTTAATTATTTGAACCTTGGAAAAATTTTATAAAATAGAGAAAATCATTGTATTTATTTATATTATTTATTCACATCCCAAATTTAGAAAATTTGGGGTGTGACACTAATTCGCTCGCCGCCATTCTCCAGCGCCGCCGGTCGCCGCTCGTCGTCGTCCGATGCTATCGCCGGCCAATCCTCGTCGGGATCACCCCTGGTGAGTCCGCCATCATCTCCTCGTCCTGCTTGCGTAGTTCTTGTAACGAGTTGAAGTCCGTAGCGCCGGTTTCGCTTTCACCCGATAACTCCACCGCCGCCCATGGCGTCGTTGTCGCAGTCCGTCGTCGTCATGGTGTTTCTCTCGTCGAGATCTAGCTCATTGAGTTCCCCATCTCCTCCTGGTGCTATAGCGCTTGATCTTGTCGCAAACCGTGCACCGTAGCGCCGGTTTTGCATCCGCCCGAAGCTTCGCCGCCGTGCATGGCGCCGCCGCCGTCGGATTGTCGTCTCCGTCGCGCGTCTCTTGTCTAGATCACCTTGGATAGATTCGCCATAGTCTCGCGAGTCCGTAGCACTTGGTCTCGTCGCGAACCGAGCTCCATAGCTGTAGATCGCGCTCGCTCCGGCGAAGCGCCGCCGCGGGATCGAGCGGCGCCGCCGCGTCTGTCGTCGCCGGCGTCACCCCGCTGCCCGATCTGATCTGGACCGTCAGATCGAGATCCAACGGTTCACGACCGTCCGAGCTTCAAGTCAAACCGAAGATGTACCGGTCAGCATGCCAATTTTGCTAAAGAACCCCTGAAGTTTCTGGAAATTAACCCGCAGTCCATCTCAGTTCAAAAGTATTTCAATCTAGGTCCTGTTTCTTTCACTTTAGCCCCTGCAAGATCTAAAATTATGCCCGAGGTCCTGTTTTGGTCTTTTTACCCGTAAGCCCTCGAGTTTTTATACAAAATTATGTTTAGGCCCCTGGTTTCTCGCAGTTAAGCCCCTGGAACTTTTAAAACTTTGCCAGCAAGTCCCTAGACCTTAGAAAAATCATATCTTTCACGTTTTAACTCCATTTTAATCCGTTCTCATTGTGTTAGCTTCATATCAACTTAAACTACGCGTTAGACCTATTATTTACACCATACTTTATTTCTGAAATTTATTTATTATTAATTTGATTAAAGGCTAATTACATGTGCTTTCTTAAATAAAATCTAATTAAGTTTGAGACATCGGTTTTTCTTGTTAAATATTAAATTGATTAATATTTATTCCATGTGTTTTGTAAATAAAAGTTGGCTAAGGTTATATCTCGATTTTCATAAATAATATTAACATGATTAATATTTATTTTGTAATTTTTCTAACTAAAATTTAATTTGGCTCTATCTTGTTTCTTCACAAAATTATGTTAACTTGATTGTTGTTAATGATCACTAGTTCTCTAATTAAAAGCTAATTAGAGTTAAACTTCGAGTTTTCATAAATAATTATCAATCTTGATTAATGTTAACACAAATATGTTTTAATGACAATATGACTAGTTTAACTAGAGTTATAAAGTTATTTGATTAGATAAACATGTTCCTTTCATTAAAAGCTAATTAAGAATTATATTTTGGTTTTCTTATTAATGTTAATATGGTTAATATTTTATAAGTTTTAAAAGTGATAGTTGAACAAGTTATAATATTGGAAACCTTGGTATAATTTTGATGTAACTTGGATTAAGGTTATATTTAGATTTCATATGTTTTCATAGATAACTGTTCCTTGGTTTAAATGGTTATTAACTAGTGTTTCTAATTAAAGCCAACTTAGAAGTTTCGCTTCCAACTAATTTGATTAATAAACCTTTAATGTGACTTTGTTCTAGTGTTCTCGTTTTGTTTATTAATTATCTATCTAATAAGTTTTCTCTATAAAATATGATTAAGTTGTATTTCAGATTTTAATAAGCTTATGTAAAATTGATTAATGAGAATTAAACTAGATTTCAAACTAAAAGGTGATTAGCGTCAAACTTAATGCTTTCTTAAATGAGTATTAATTTGTGTGAATGTCAACATAAATGTGTTTTATCAATAATATTGATTAGTTCAACATGGTCAATAAAAGTTAATCAATTAGATGCTCGCATCTGTTTTTATTACTAAAGTTATGTGTTTAATTACATAATGTCTAAAAAATAGTTATAAATAAAATATATTCTTGGTTTTACCTATTTAAATATAATTAAATCAATTTCCAGGAAATAGTCTCTTATATATGATTTTATCAAATTAAAATTTATAAAGCGTATAGTGTTTCCTTTTATAATCTAAAGTCTTCCGCTAGTTTTAAGTTTTCAATCGTATGTCACACCCGGATTTACACAGAAACCCGAATGCTTCTATATGTGTGCCCAGGAAGTCCACAGAACACATATAGATAACAAATATGATAAACAGAGTACATATGCTCGAATAAAATGGTTTTACATCAGAGTTTAACTTAAATATCTAAACAAAACAGCGGAAGTCTCTTTATTAACTCTCTCTAAACGAAGACGAAGACGAAGCCGAACTCCATAAGCCACAGGGACACCGACTGGTTGAGCACAGCTAGTAGAATGGTAGATCTTCAGGAAATTCAATAGCAGCAGTACCATCTAATCCATCTGTTACCCATCCGGGATTTTGTTGAATGGCAAGTGTAAGTAAATGTCTTACTTAGCAAATACAACACGGGTAATGAAGGCTTAAAAGAAAGCTTGACACGGCTATACTGCATTAGCAATTTTAGTTGATTCATTTTAACATAAACCAAGAATACTACAATTAAGTGAATCCCAGTTGCAATTTCCCAATTAATGAAGTAGAGGTGAACATTAAACAATAATAAACATCAACTTCTAATCATAAAGGATCCAGGCCGCTCTTGACCCTGAGCAAGGCTATCATGATAGATTATACACTCTGCAGAGGTTTCGCCCTTTACCCACCAGTCACGTAAAAGTTAAAAGGAACTTTGCACCCAACCACGCACATCAACACTTCCGAGGTGTGACTGCATAGGGACGCTACGAGGCTTTTCACAAGACACCCTAACAAAACAGTAGCCGTTATGGTACAACCTAGGCAGCATGACCCAAGGCACCGAGATTGACTGACGCCCATGTCGCAACACGAGGGGGTCAATGGCGTCCAAGCGCGGTAAAGAATAACAACAACAAAATAAATAGCGCAACGTGTGGAACCTCCGCCATACGGAAGCTCCCAACACGGGACTGTGCCTCACGGGGACATAGCCAACGGATACTCCGTCCTCGGTGGATCAAACCATACTCTCACCCATGCTTCCCATAACGCCGTCGGCCCGTCGGTAACTACTGTCAAGCTAGAGCCGTACATGTTACTTGTCCAAGACCAGAGCCATTATAGTTCCGGCGGTGGCGACAGGTTCCTGGGTTGCCACTTTAAGAACCAGTCCTTACGGAGAGACACTAGGGCCAAGCATAAAGCATACGCCCTAGCTCCCTGCTCCATGTTGCTAAAAAGCAAGTTTTACCATTAACATTGAAGTGAACCATTAAGTCAAGATTAACAGTTAAACATTGGTGACAGTAGCTGCGCTTAGCAAAGGTCTACCCAAATGCAATAACCCAGGGTAATCAAGGTATAGGATAAACAACGCTAGGAATAACCTTAATAGGACAACAATTTAGACACATGCATATGCAGTAATTATTGTAAAGGTGTGTTTAGGTAGCAAGGATTGTCCGTGCTGTACTTGCCTTCGTCCAACTGTTGCTGCTGCTCCTGCTGCTGCTGTTGGTCCTGCTCCTCGTAACCCTCGAACTCAAACGCGTACGGCTCACCGACTGGACTCGTTCATCAACACACAAGCATCCATACAAGCTAGTACATGCAAACATTATTAATCTATTAGAACAGTACACCAAACAATAAAAACAGAACAAAAGAAGGCTGAAAAACTAATCTACGCTTCGCTACGAACACGTGAGCGCGAAAATCACTCAAATCGGAGCTAGAACGAAGAAGTTATGGCTTTTCTAAGGTTCAGGGACTTGCTGGCAAAGTTTTAAAAGTTCCAGGGGCTTATTTGCAAAAACTCAGGGGCTAAAACATAATTTTATATAAAAACAGGAGGATTTATTTGCAAATTAACCAAAGCAGGACCTCGGGTACAAATTTTAAATAAGGCAGGGGGTTTTCTGTAAAAATCAGGACTTAATTGTAATTATTTTTGAATAGATTTGGACTGCGGGTTAATTTTGAAAAAGGGCAGGGGCTCTTTTGAAAAACGTCTAGGTTGACTCGGTTGACCGGTACGGTCTCTTTGACTTAGCTCGGTTGACTCGATCTGAACCGCTGGTTTTGGATTGGAGGGCAGAGATTAGATCGGGGGGAGGAGGGTCGCCGGCGGTGAGTCGATGCGGCGGCGCCGCCTGCGCGCGCGGCGGAAGGTCACCGGCGAAACTCGTTCTCACGCCACAGGGCACGGCTCGGGACGGGGTCTGGCGCTACAAGACCGGGGCGATACGGCGAACTCATCAGGGGGGGGTCTCGTCGACGGGGACGCGACAGCGGCGGCCGGCGATGGATCATGGCGGCGGCGGCGCTCGGTTGCGGCGGCGAGGCCTCGGCAGAGCGGGAAGAAAGGCAAGGAGGGGCTCGGGGGCACGAGTACCTGCTGGGGAAACTCCTTCGGCAGTCAATTCGACCCGAGCGGCGGCGAGCCGGCGGGTCCACGACGGCGCAAATCTCGGGCGGCAGAAGAATCGGCGGCGGCCGCGCGAGGAACGAGAGCGAGGGCGGCTAGGGCTTGATGGGGTCGGGAGATGGTGGAGTCGAGGGCGGCGCGTTTTATAGGCGGCCGCGGAGAGTCCTGGTGGCCTCGGCGTTCGCGTCGTGGCCGGACCGGACACCGGCGTCGGGGTGGAGTTGGACTCGGGCTCCGACGGGAGGAAGGGGACGAGGCTGACGCTGCGGGCCCACATGTCAGTCGGCGTGGAGGGGGAGGCGCTGCGGCAGGCCGGCCTGGCTGGGGCGCTGGGCCGCGGAATGGGCCGAGCAGGCTGACGCGGAGCTGGGCCGGAAGCGGCTGCGCGGGGCGGGAGGCAGGCCGAGGGGAGACGGGGCACTGCGCTGGGCTGGGCCGAAAGCGGGGCGCGACAGCTGGTGCGAGCAGGCCGGCAGCGGGCCAAAAGTGGAGCGGGAGGGGAGTGGGCCGCTGCGAAGGGAAAAGAAGGAGGGCCAAGATTGGACGGGGAAAATAGTTAAGGGAGGTAAAACGAACTCGGGCCGCAGAAACTTTTCTAGAGCTCCAAACTCCGCGATTCAAATTCGAATTTAAACAGAATTTAAATTCCAATTGAACCACACACAAACAAAACTCAATGCAGCCAGCATGAATGCAACAAAAATGTTTCTAACCTTATATTAAATTTTATTTATCACAAATAATTTATTTTCCTTAGATAAATATGAGCATAAAAATAAATAAAAACAATTTAATTACTAAAATTTTAAAATAGGCATCTTTAGGGTGTTACAAACCTACCCCCCTTAAGATGAATCTCGTCCTCGAGATTCAGACGTGGATGGGAATAACTGTGGATACTCAGCTCTGAGATCTTCTTCTCTTTCCCAGGTTGCTTCATCCTCTGAACATCGGCTCCATTGAACCTTGCACATCCGGATGACCCTGTTTCTTGTCACCCTCTCAGACTCCTCTAGAATCTTGACTGGATGCTCCTCATAGGTGAGATCCTCTTGCACACTCAGCCCTTCTATCGGGATCACCTTCTCAGACTCTTCAGGTACCCGCAAGCATTTCTTCAGCTGGGACACATGGAACACATCGTGTACTCCGGCCAGTTTCTCAGGTAACTCTAGCCGGTATGCCACTTCACCTTTCCGTTCCAATATCTTGAAGGGTCCAATGAAACGAGGTGCCAACTTGCCCTTGACATTGAACCTCTTCACCCCTCTCATCGGTGACACCTTGAGATACACAAAGTCATCAACTTTGAAGTTGAGATCCCTCCTTCTGACATCAGCATAGCTCTTCTGTCTAGACTGTGCCCTCTGCAAATTCTGTCTGATCACTTGCACTTGTTCCTCTGCCCTTTTGAGTATGTCAGGCCCAAAAACCTGACTTTCTCCCGTCTGATTCCAGAATAGGGGTGTCCTACACTTTCTGCCATACAAAGCCTCGAATGGTGCCATCTGCAAACTCTTCTGATAACTATTGTTGTACGAGAATTCCGCGTACGGCAAACTCTTGTCCCAACTGGCACCATATTGTAGAGCACATGCTCTCAACATGTCCTCCAAGATCTGATTGGTCCGCTCTGTCTGCCCATCAGTCTGAGGATGATAAGCTGAGCTGAAATGCAGCTTTGTGTCCATCGACTCATGCAACCTCTTCCAGAAGTGTGAAGTGAACTGAGTTCCACGATCAGACACTATGCGCTTCGGCACTCCATGCAAGCATACAATCCTCTCCATGTACAGCTCTGCCAATCGGGCGCCGGTATAAGTGGTCTTCACTGGTAGAAAGTGTGCCACCTTGGTCAAACGATCCACGATTACCCAGATTGAGTCAAATCCCCTCTGAGTGCGAGGTAAGCCGGTGATGAAATCCATACCAACTTCTTCCCACTTCCATTCAGGTACCTTCAGGGGCTGGAGCAAACCTGCCGGCCTCTGATGTTCAGCTTTGACTCTCTGACATGTGTCACATAGAGCTACGTATGTGGCCACATCTCTCTTCAATCCGTACCACCAAAATCTCTCTTTGATATCCTGGTACATCTTGGTACTACCTGGGTGTATTGAATATGCCGACTCATGGGCTTCCCTGAGAATTGCATCCCTGATCTGCACTACATCTGGCACACAGATCCTCTTCTCATACCACAATGTTCCTTGATCATCCACTCGAAAACCAGGGGCTTTTCCTAATGCCACTAGTTCCACGATCTCCTTGATCTTCTCATCTGTGAGCTGTCCTTTTCGGATCTCTTGTTCCAAGGTCGGTTCTACTGCCATCTCGGTGACGCTGGTCACAAATCCCAGACTCATCCTTTCGAACTCTGCACTAAGTTCTTCCGGTAAGCAATGTCCCGTGATCTTATTCACGTAGCTCCTTCTACTCAGAGCATCTGCCACCAAGTTGGCCTTCCCTGGATGGTAATGTATCTCCAAGTCGTAGTCCTTGATCAACTCTAACCAACGACGTTGCCTCATATTCAGATCTGACTGTGTGAATACATACTTGAGACTCTTGTGGTCAGTGTAAATATCACACTTATGACCAATCAAGTAATGCCTCCAAATTTTCAAAGCATGTATTACAGCTGCTAACTCCAGATCGTGTGTCGGGTAATTCTGCTCATGTTTCCTCAGCTGTCTCGATGCATAAGCTACTACTCTGCCTTCCTGCATGAGCACACATCCCAATCCTAGACGAGATGCATCGCAGTAGATAGAGAAGCTCTTGGTTATATCCGGCAACACTAGCACGGGTGCCGTTGTCAACCTCTTCTTCAATTCCTCAAAGCTGACTTGGCACTCTTCAGTCCAGA
Source organism: Echinochloa phyllopogon (assembly GCA_033239725.1). Lineage (NCBI taxonomy): Eukaryota > Viridiplantae > Streptophyta > Magnoliopsida > Poales > Poaceae > Echinochloa > Echinochloa phyllopogon. Next base: position 27,068,868 of record BTCW01000014.1, on the reverse strand, counting down.
CAAACTTGGCATTTTTCTCCAATAACGCCGTCAGGGGTTTAGCAATCTTGGAGAATCCTTCAATAAACCTCCGATAGTATCCAGCCATTCCAAGGAAACTTCTGATTTCACTCACATCCTTAGGCGGATTCCAACTCAACACATCTCTAACCTTCTTCGGATCAACTGCCACTCCACCATCGGACAGTACGTGTCCCAAGAATGCTACTTCCTTCAACCAAAACTCACACTTGCTCAGCTTGGCATACAACTGATGCTCACGAAGTCTCTGCATCACCAACCTCAGATGTTCTTCATGCTCTTCCTCATTCTTGGAGAAAACCAGAATGTCGTCAATGAACACTACCACGAACTTGTCAAGATAGTCCATGAACACACTGTTCATCAGATACATGAAGTATGCCGGTGCATTTGTCAACCCAAAAGACATGACTGTGAACTCATATAGACCATATCGGGTTGTGAAGGCTGTTTTGGGGATGTCAGTCACTCGTATCCTCATCTGATGGTAACCGGATCGGAGATCGATCTTAGAGAACACACATGCTCCTTTCAACTGGTCGAAGAGATCATCAATCCTTGGCAGCGGGTACTTGTTCTTGATGGTCACTTCATTCAAAGCTCGATAATCCACACACAATCTCTGGGTCCCATCTTTCTTATCCACGAACAAAACTGGTGCTCCCCAAGGGGATGAACTAGGACGAATATACCCTTTTGCTAACAATGCCCTTAATTCCTCCTTAAGTTTCTCTAGTTCTTTTACTCCCATTCTATATGGCCTCTTAGCTATAGGTGCAGTACCAGGCTTAAGATCAATAACAAATTCAACCTCGCGGTCTGGGGGCATACCTGGTAACTCATCTGGAAACACGTCTGGGAATTCACACACCACTCTGATGTCTTCCAGTGCTACACCTTCGGCTTGGTAGATCTGATTGTGTCCCAAGGGACTAGCTGCTTGGTACTCCACTTTCTCACCAGTCTTTGCTGTCAGCTGCACTGTTCTTTTGGAGCATTGAATCACCCCATCATATCTGGCTAACCAGCTCATACCCAGAATCAAGTCAAACCCAAGGGTTTCTAGGACTATTGGGTTTACCACAAAGTCTACCCCCCTTATTGTGATGGTGATACAGGGGCAACGTAAAGTGGCACGCTGTTCTCCCCCAGGTGAACTAACTACCATGGGGTTCCCCATAGGTTGCAAGATCATCAAGTTCTTTTTCACGAAAGCAGCAGATATGAAAGCATGCGAAGCTCCAGTATCAAACAAAACAGTTGCGAGAGACGAGTTGACAGGGAACGTACCCACAACGACATCCGTTGCTCCTTCTGCGTTTTCTGCACCCATGTGGTTGACCTTGCCTCTCGCTGGGTTCTGCTGCTGATTCCCGTTCTGGTGCTGCGGTTGTCCAATCCTCTGATTGTTGTTCTGACTAACGGCGTTCTGAGCCTTGCGAGGACAGGCACTGGCATAGTGTCCCAACTCACCACAACCGAAACACCTCGGAGCCGTAGGTGCATTGTTGGTCGGATTGGGGCGTTGGACGGGACCATTCTGTGGCTGGTTCTGAAGACGTTGCTGAGGTAGTGCTGAGGGGTACTGGGGACGTGGCTGGTACTGGGGACGTTGCTGATACTGGTTGCGGTTCATCAAACCGGGCTGTCCCTGGAAACGCTGTGGAGTCACCATTTGCTGGCTTCCTTGCTGAGGATTTAAGCGAGGGCGAACATTGCTTCCTGACGGTGCACCTTGAAGCTTCCTCTTCTTTTCCTCCATCTCACGGCGCTTGTGCTCCAGCAGTAGTGCGCTATCCACCAGTTCTTGAAAAGTGGCGAACCTAGAGCACAGGAGCTGGTACTGGAGTGTATCATGCAGGCCATCACGGAATCGGGTCTGCTTCTTCTTGTCCGTATTCACGTCCTCTGGAGCATAACGGGCCAACTCAATGAACTTGTCACGATAAGCGGTGACACTCATACCTTCTTGCTTCAAAGCCAGGAACTCCTTCTTCTTCAAGGTCATCAGCGCTTCTGGCACGTGGTGAGAACGGAAGCTGTCGCGGAACTCCTGCCAGGTGATCTGATCACGATTGGGGTGAGCATACTGGTACGCATCCCACCAATCCAAAGCTGCTCCCTGGAGCTGTCCACCTCCATATAGCACCTTCTCCCGGTCGTTGCACTGTGCGATGTCCAGTTGTCGTTCCACTGCCTTGAGCCAGTCCTCTGCTTGCATTGGGTCACTAGACTTGTTGAAGGTAGGAGGGCGTCCCTTCATAAACTCGCCCCTTTTATCTCGGGGTTGCACGTAGTGCTGTTGAGGCGGGTTCTGTTGATTCTGCTGCATCAGTGCTATGGTTTGCGCCATCTGCTGTGTCAGCTGAAGTTGCATCTGCATCATCTGCTCCATGGTGAGTGGCGGTGGTGGAGGTGGGTTCTGGTTCTGGTTGCTTCCACTGCCTCCGGGGTTGCCTCTGGTGTTAACCATCTACCATATCAAGAAATCTCCCATTAGTATTCCCGCCAACTGGTATTAGATAACCCATGCTTGCAGGTGGTGTATGAGAAGATAGCAGTACTTGGAAAGATGTGATTCAGAGGTATAGAGAGTAAGACAAAGAAAGTGCAGGGGAGATAAATAACCCAACTATTTATTCACTAATATTCCTTAAACCTTAGTCCTATATCTAGATGGAGATAGACTTGCATCTATGACCATCACAATCATTACAAAGATCCAAATCAAACATAAGCATAATAACAGCAAAATCAAGCACCCAAAGGCAAGATTCACACAAGACTCGACAGCACTGGTTTTGAAAAACGTGACTAAATGATCTTGAAACAAAAACATGGTGGTCTCCTAATGATTCATCAACCGTTCTAACTAGGCTGCGTTCCTACAGTCAGCACGGCTCTGATACCAATCTGTCACACCCGGATTTACACAGAAACCCGAATGCTTCTATATGTGTGCCCAGGAAGTCCACAGAACACATATAGATAACAAATATGATAAACAGAGTACATATGCTCGAATAAAATGGTTTTACATCAGAGTTTAACTTAAATATCTAAACAAAACAGCGGAAGTCTCTTTATTAACTCTCTCTAAACGAAGACGAAGACGAAGCCGAACTCCATAAGCCACAGGGACACCGACTGGTTGAGCACAGCTAGTAGAATGGTAGATCTTCAGGAAATTCAATAGCAGCAGTACCATCTAATCCATCTGTTACCCATCCGGGATTTTGTTGAATGGCAAGTGTAAGTAAATGTCTTACTTAGCAAATACAACACGGGTAATGAAGGCTTAAAAGAAAGCTTGACACGGCTATACTGCATTAGCAATTTTAGTTGATTCATTTTAACATAAACCAAGAATACTACAATTAAGTGAATCCCAGTTGCAATTTCCCAATTAATGAAGTAGAGGTGAACATTAAACAATAATAAACATCAACTTCTAATCATAAAGGATCCAGGCCGCTCTTGACCCTGAGCAAGGCTATCATGATAGATTATACACTCTGCAGAGGTTTCGCCCTTTACCCACCAGTCACGTAAAAGTTCAAAGGAACTTTGCACCCAACCACGCACATCAACACTTCCGAGGTGTGACTGCATAGGGACGCTACGAGGCTTTTCACAAGACACCCTAACAAAACAGTAGCCGTTATGGTACAACCTAGGCAGCATGACCCAAGGCACCGAGATTGACTGACGCCCATGTCGCAACACGAGGGGGTCAATGGCGTCCAAGCGCGGTAAAGAATAACAACAACAAAATAAATAGCGCAACGTGTGGAACCTCCGCCATACGGAAGCTCCCAACACGGGACTGTGCCTCACGGGGACATAGCCAACGGATACTCCGTCCTCGGTGGATCAAACCATACTCTCACCCATGCTTCCCATAACGCCGTCGGCCCGTCGGTAACTACTGTCAAGCTAGAGCCGTACATGTTACTTGTCCAAGACCAGAGCCATTATAGTTCCGGCGGTGGCGACAGGTTCCTGGGTTGCCACTTTAAGAACCAGTCCTTACGGAGAGACACTAGGGCCAAGCATAAAGCATACGCCCTAGCTCCCTGCTCCATGTTGCTAAAAAGCAAGTTTTACCATTAACATTGAAGTGAACCATTAAGTCAAGATTAACAGTTAAACATTGGTGACAGTAGCTGCGCTTAGCAAAGGTCTACCCAAATGCAATAACCCAGGGTAATCAAGGTATAGGATAAACAACGCTAGGAATAACCTTAATAGGACAACAATTTAGACACATGCATATGCAGTAATTATTGTAAAGGTGTGTTTAGGTAGCAAGGATTGTCCGTGCTGTACTTGCCTTCGTCCAACTGTTGCTGCTGCTCCTGCTGCTGCTGTTGGTCCTGCTCCTCGTAACCCTCGAACTCAAACGCGTACGGCTCACCGACTGGACTCGTTCATCAACACACAAGCATCCATACAAGCCAGTACATGCAAATATTATTAATCTATTAGAACAGTACACCAAACAATAAAAACAGAACAAAAGAAGGCTGAAAAACTAATCTACGCTTCGCTACGAACACGTGAGCGCGAAAATCACTCAAATCGGAGCTAGAACGAAGAAGTTATGGCTTTTCTAAGGTTCAGGGACTTGCTGGCAAAGTTTTAAAAGTTCCAGGGGCTTATTTGCAAAAACTCAGGGGCTAAAACATAATTTTATATAAAAACAGGAGGATTTATTTGCAAATTAACCAAAGCAGGACCTCGGGTACAAATTTTAAATAAGGCAGGGGGTTTTCTGTAAAAATCAGGACTTAATTGTAATTATTTTTGAATAGATTTGGACTGCGGGTTAATTTTGAAAAAGGGCAGGGGCTCTTTTGAAAAACGTCTAGGTTGACTCGGTTGACCGGTACGGTCTCTTTGACTTGGCTCGGTTGACTCGATCTGAACCGCTGGTTTTGGATTGGAGGGCAGAGATTAGATCGGGGGGAGGAGGGTCGCCGGCGGTGAGTCGATGCGGCGGCGCCGCCTGCGCGCGCGGCGGAAGGTCACCGGCGAAACTCGTTCTCACGCCACAGGGCACGGCTCGGGACGGGGTCTGGCGCTACAAGACCGGGGCGATACGGCGAACTCATCAGGGGGGGGTCTCGTCGACGGGGACGCGACAGCGGCGGCCGGCGATGGATCATGGCGGCGGCGGCGCTCGGTTGCGGCGGCGAGGCCTCGGCAGAGCGGGAAGAAAGGCAAGGAGGGGCTCGGGGGCACGAGTACCTGCTGGGGAAACTCCTTCGGCAGTCAATTCGACCCGAGCGGCGGCGAGCCGGCGGGTCCACGACGGCGCAAATCTCGGGCGGCAGAAGAATCGGCGGCGGCCGCGCGAGGAACGAGAGCGAGGGCGGCTAGGGCTTGATGGGGTCGGGAGACGGTGGAGTCGAGGGCGGCGCGTTTTATAGGCGGCCGCGGAGAGTCCTGGTGGCCTCGGCGTTCGCGTCGTGGCCGGACCGGACACCGGCGTCGGGGTGGAGTCGGACTCGGGCTCCGACGGGAGGAAGGGGACAAGGCTGACGCTGCGGGCCCACATGTCAGTCGGCGTGGAGGGGGAGGCGCTGCGGCAGGCCGGCCTGGCTGGGGCGCTGGGCCGCGGAATGGGCCGAGCAGGCTGACGCGGAGCTGGGCCGGAAGCGGCTGCGCGGGGCGGGAGGCAGGCCGAGGGGAGACGGGGCACTGCGCTGGGCTGGGCCGAAAGCGGGGCGCGACAGCTGGTGCGAGCAGGCCGGCAGCGGGCCAAAAGTGGAGCGGGAGGGGAGTGGGCCGCTGCGAAGGGAAAAGAAGGAGGGCCAAGATTGGACGGGGAAAATAGTTAAGGGAGGTAAAACGGACTCGGGCCGCAGAAACTTTTCTAGAGCTCCAAACTCCGCGATTCAAATTCGAATTTAAACAGAATTGAAATTCCAATTGAACCACACACAAACAAAACTCAATGCAGCCAGCATGAATGCAACAAAAATGTTTCTAACCTTATATTAAATTTTATTTATCACAAATAATTTATTTTCCTTAGATAAATATGAGCATAAAAATAAATAAAAACAATTTAATTACTAAAATTTTAAAATAGGCATCTTTAGGGTGTTACATCGTAGTTCTGTTCTCAGCCTTTCCTATGCCTCTAAACCCAAATCCTGCTAGTGCACCCTACGTTTCTCACTTAGTCCTTATTCTGTTTTGCCAATCAACTGTCTCCAACATCTATCGCATCCTATAAATTCATCGGCCAGTGTTCCAATGTCCGCAGCATTCTTTTCTGAAATCCTGAAGCTAGTCCATCTTTTCTGAGCCATATCACTAAGTTTGAGTATAGATCTTTTCTTATGTTGTGGTTTCTCCGCAAATCAATATTATTTTAATTTTTAACTTTATATTGCTTCAATGATATGGTGAGTTACTATGTCATTGTATTGTAATATAAAATTAAATTATTAAAGTAATATATTATTGTTTGAGATCCTCGTATTCATAAATCCTCTGTACGTGTGATATTCCTTGTGCCAATTAAAGCTCTGCCTTGGAACCTTCGTATCTTTCTTTTTCTCTCTAATCTTCGTGGTCCTTAGATTCTCCTAACCGTAGCATCGAGCCCTATCCGTTAGTACGCTCTTTTAAAGCTTTTCTTTTGATTGGTGTATTGTTCTTAGTTGTACTTGTTTGTTGCTTGTATAGTTTTATGCTTGCATGCTTGTGTTTGATGATTGCTTCGACTAGACGGAACGTTGTTCGAATGAAGAAGACTTTTGAAGATATTTTGAGCAGCTATACTTTGGAGAAAGGCAAGTGTCCCTAACCATCCTTCTACCTATGCTTTATTTACAATATCACGATGTTTTAATCGGAACATGGAGAACCACCCAGGAAAACAGTACAACCATAAGTGCTAATGGGCTCTGGCCTTGGCTAATTAATTAGAGACTTTAGTGGATGGTAACCTTACCCGAAAGGGGCATGGGGGGAGGCCTTGATGGGGTATAGCCCGGTCCTCTTGAGCCGTGGGCTTAGCTAAGAGACAGACCTCACTAGGGAGGGTTATGCTTTGCTTGGACTGGAAACCTTAGCGGGTTACTATTTACTAAGGAATCTTTGTAATGGCCTCGTAGCGTCCCTATGCGATCACACCTCGGAAGTGTGATTTAAGAGGTTTGGCCACCTCGGCATGGTTGGGTTTAAAGTTCTTTCGAACTTTTACGCGGCTTGTGGTGAAAGTGTACAACCTCTGCAGAGTGTAAAACTGATATATCAGCCGTGCTCACGGTCAAGAGCGGCCTGGACACTTACATGAGTAATATACTTAAACATGATGTTAAATTGGTCTCTGGTTATTTCTTGTGGCCTTGCTGAGTACCAACCATAAGTGTACTCACCCTTGCTAACCGCTGCTCAGTCAGAAGAAGAATTTGTATGAAGCTGTTTGAAGATGGTGCTCAGTTCTAGGCATACGCAACCCCAGTCGACTGCCTGTGAAGTCTGGAGCCTTCGTTTCCAAGATATGCTGTAACTCTGATAGACTTGTAAGTCATTTATATAGTTTATTTTTCATGATACTGCATCTTTTATTCACTACTATTATACTGTATGTGTGAAACTTGATCCTGGCACACATACAGGGTGCATCTGGTTTGTCTTCTAAAACCGGGTGTGACAAACGACTAACCCTCTCGAACGACTGACTTGAATTCTTGTGCTAACCTTTGATATTCAGTCCTTTGGGTAGTCGTTGCTGTGCTAACATTTTGCAGGAGCCATGTCGAAGCTCCTCACCGCACTCTGTTGATCCACCTGGCTTAACCGCCGCTCGGACGATGCTGGGAGTTCCCCAGCCCCATCCTGTGGCTCGAGCCGGATGGACGAGGATATGTCAGGAGCAGCCGGTTTGGGCCGGGGCTCTGCTGCACCCCAAGCCAGGCTGCTCCTGAGTGAGAGCGACATCGTCCTTAGGATGGACCGGGAGAGAAATGTCTTCAACGAGCTCAGGCTGAAGGAGTTCGAGCACACTCGTGTGTTTGAACAGGACCTACTCAGAAGAACGGGGATGGACGAGGAGTTCCTAGAAATCTTTCATGTCGTTGGTTGGGATAATTTCTGGGAAATCAACGAGCCAGGTTCGTATCTACTCACTCTCGAGTTTCTCTCTACTTTGGTTTCCAAAAATGGGGGGGATTCGCTTCAGATTCTTTAACCAAGAGTTTTTCTCCTCTTGGAGGGATTTTAGCTCGGCTCTCAGTTTTTCAAGTCGTTGGTCTCTAGAGTCGAGTAAAGTGTTAAAAAGGTTTGATCGGGTTGCATTTTGGAAGAGGATTTCTGAGAGTACCAACTGTCGTGCACCCCGCATGAATAGTATTCATAACCCCACTCTGCGTTTTATGCACAAATGGGTGGCTATGACGGTATTCCCGCGAGCCGATATCCGACTCGTGAACATAGTTGAGTTGCGGATTCTTTATGCTATGTTTAAGAAAATTCCGGTTTCCCCAGTGAAGGACATGGTTGATCACTGGCTGTCTCACATTTCTCGTGTGGGTAGCATGGCGATGACTTCTCTAGTCACTCACCTCACAAACCATATGGGAGTCCTCCAGGACGCCGAGTGCACGTACATAGAGACAACACGCTCTGTCGTAAATGTTGAGCACTTTGTACAGGCTCACATCTTGCGAAAGTTGCCTGATGCTTCACTTGTGATGATTTATCATGGTTATATAGCTGAGGTGCATCTTCCTTGCGCGGCACTGAAGTTGTATACCGCTAAGAAATTAACGCTTCATTTGAGTGCCGAGTCGGACGAATCACCTCCACCAAGAGAGCCCGCTCGGCACAGTGTAGCAGGTGAAGGACCATTCACGAGGGGACAAGACAGGCGTGATGCCGGGCTCGCCATCTCACAAGAGCCGTTGTATCGACACACGTCAGCATTCGAGGCCACCTATGACATGTACACCGGGGCTGGTATGTCTAGAGCAGGAGGCTCCGGGCAACACCAGGACCCGAACTATCAAGCCTCGGGACACTGGGACTACGGTCAGAGCACGGACTCTGAGTGGTCCGAGAGCTGGTATGCAGGGTGGTACGACAGTGCCTCCCAACCATACTACCACGGATACTCACAGTCCGCCCGCTACGACTACGGTCGGGAGTTGTCCTACATCTCCGACCGGGTCGACGTCATCGACGACCGGACTCGGGGCATCCAAGACACACTAGCCCGTCATTCTCAGTACCTTCAAGAGAATGACGGGATGGTGGCATCCATCCAACATGAAGTCCGGGAGCAGTCCGAGCAGTTGGCCGCGTACCTTGCAAGACTAAATCCCTACCAGTGAAGCGTTCTAACTTGGGGGAGGACCCCCACCAGGTATGTCTAAATCACCCAGCACTTTGATTCATGCACTTGCATTTTCCCTTTTTCCTTAGGTTATTCTATAAAAACTAGAAATATTTCCCTTGAATAAAATTAACTCCCAACTATGCATGGAATGAACCATATGTCTCTCACCTTGGAAATGATGAATAGTTGCTCTGTCATTAATCTTGCTAGTACTTTGTTGCAATTAGTGCTTGGCTATGCTTGAGTTATTTGGCATGAGTAAAAATGAACCTGAAACCTTGTGGGAGCACATGCTTTATTCCAAGTCTAAGTTGTTGTAGGGATTGATATAGCGAGACTTTGGTTGAGTTCTATTTCTGCTCTTAGTATGGTGAAAATCTCGGTTGTTTATGCTTCCAAAAATAAAACAAAGTTCCTCATTGGTCATAATACCTACCAAAGCCATATGATAGGATTAGTTTCAAACTTTCTACCATATGCTGCTTGTCATCTTAGTGAGCTTTGTCAAATTGTTGTGACCATTGTGAGGAACCTTTCATGCTTCCAAGATCGAGATTCACATACACTCCACCTCTCACTTGCAATTCCTACACTAGGAGTTAGCAAAAACTATGCCATCATCCATCCACCAAAATAAAGCTCTATGTTCCATGACTCCATTCTCCAAATATATGTGAAGTAGAGGCATGGGCTATGCAAAAAAATATGAGAAAAAGAAAAGCATGCCAAGTGGCATGGCAAAAATATGAGCAAAAGAAAAGCATGTCAAAAGACATGGCAAAAATATAGAAAAACAAAAAGCATGCCAAAAGGCATGGCAAAAATATGAAGAATAAAGATAGCCCATGCTCTCAAAAAATAAATAAAGGAGAGGAAGAATCATCCCAAGGAGTTCCACCATATTCCACCCCACATATTCCACACACATGCACTTCTCGATCTAAGAGTATGATTTGATCCTCCTAAGGTCTGGTCTTTGACTTAGCAAAATATAAGATGCTTGTATGTCTTTCTCCTTTGTCCCTGAGCCACACAAAAACCAAATTAGATGTTAGGATGAAAAGAAGGCAAAGCCTTTGGTGAGGATTCAAATACACTTGAGCGATTGAGTGAGCCAATGAGGAACTACTTATCTTTCACAAAAGGGTGAAAACTCTGAGATAGGATCCTGAAAAGAGTAGGGTGGAATAAAACTAAGTTAAACTGTTCATTCTTTCAACCGCCCAAGATGAGGAGATTGCTATAAGCCCCATAGGTAAAATGGTGAATTAATGCTTTGCTAGTGATTCAAGTAAAATTTGAGAACTAGTCGTTTATAAAGTTACCTGCAAGAGAAATGACATTGTAGCAACTCCTGATCCACCGAGACTAAGTTTTATCTTTGCTCGAGGACGAGCAAAGAGCCTAGCTTGGGGGAGCTTGTTGGCGGTCGTTACAACCCAATTTCGACCACCAATACTCGGGAATAAATGAGAGACTATGCAACATTCCATGTACTTAGGTTTTATTTCTAATAAAGTTCCACGAGTTTTGGTGAGTGTCATGTTTGCAGGTACAACATCATGAAATACGTGCTATAGGGGTCGGAAATGACCGAATCGGCCGAAGGACACATTTGGCCGGTTACCTCCCTTAGCCGTACGGGCCAGCGGGAGCCGTCCACGTCATCCAATAACTATGCAAGCCACGTAGGACGACCGCCAACTCAACCAGACCCATGCCATATCACTTCTAGGCCCACAGAACACGTTCCACATCAGCAGAGGCCGGCCCAGGGGGTCCACGGAGCAAAGGCGGCGTAGGGGGGCAGGCCTGGGCCTCCAGGCCCATTCGGCCGAACAGAGGTAGTTCGGCCGAACCGCCCCCAACTGCCAACCTCCTCCCTAGGGCTCATCAAGGCCATCCAGGCAAGGTCGGTGAAGATCAAGGGTTTGGCCGAACCCCCTGGTTCGGCCGAACTGACCCTTGGCACCCGGAGGATCAGGGGGTACCCCCTGGCTTTCTTGACCGCTACCCTGCCTCAACCGACCCTGGAGCACTATATATAGGACCCTGCCACTCACTTGTAACACAACACCACAAGCCAAGAGCTCTTCTTCCACTTCTCTCTTTAGTAGAGTTAGGTTAGTCTAGTTGGGAGTTAGAGTTGAGTCGAGCTTCGCCTCGGAGGTTCCGGAGTAGTCTTCAGAAGCTCTAGTAAAGCTCTAGTATCTTTCCTTTCCTTTTGTTGACATTTGAGTTATCAATATAGTTATCTACTTTATTCTACTTCTATCTTATATAGTTGCATCTACTTTAGTCTAGTTGCTTCTATATCGTGTTTAGACTATAGTCGGTTCTAGTTCTAGTGCTTCTAGTGCTTGCTTAAGTCTTTGTCTAAATTGGTTCTTCGTCTCTGCTCACACTAGCGGTGACTTGTCATTGGGGTGTGAGTTAGAGTTGCTTGCTTCTGCTAGCGAAGTAAGTAGTTATTGATCTGTCACACGCAGGTTTTATACAAACCCGAAGTGCTGCCATATGTGTGCCCAGGATGTCCACAGAACACATACAGCTAACAAATATGATAAACAGAGTACATATGCTCGAATAAAATAGTTTAAATTAGAGTTTACCTAAAACATAGCGGAAGTCTAACTCTCTCGACAGGTAGAGCCTCAAGTCCACAGGGACACCGACTGGTTGACCACGGCTCAATAGCACTCCATCTGTTACCTATCCGGGATTTTGTTGAATAGCAGCAAGTGTAAGTAAACCACTTTACTTAGCAAGTATAGCACGGGGGCTACACCCATTGGGTGCATCGTAGATGCACTCCAATGGAGTCTGCCTTACAGAGAAGATTTGAGCGTCTTCTGCTTAGCTCCAGCTATTCGAAGATGTTAAAGCATTCAAGACTTGAAGCAAAGGCGCAAGATGCTCGGGGGCTTGTGGGACCAGGATCCCCGGGACCACTCATGTAAGGGATTAAACTACCCAATATGGGAAGTTTACTCGTCTACTAAAACTAGTCGGCTATGGTGCAAGACGGCGTAGAAGACTGGGTAGAACTAGTCGAATACTAGTAGGAGACTCCCCAAAGATTATTCTGTTGTAGTACTCCAGATTGTATACGACTAGGATCATACAACCGACTTGTAACTCTACCCCCCGGACTATATAAGGCGGGGTAGGGACCCTTCCAAAGCAGAGACAAGATCATCTGGATCTTAGACTAAGCCTGTGTTTTCTACACAGCAGTACGGAGAATACAATCAACCATACAGGACGTAGGGTATTACGCTATTTGCGGCCCGAACCTGTCTAATTCTTTGTGTCTTTCGTACACCATCGTTCTTAGAACTAGGCGAGGCCCACAATTCTACTCTCTGGGGTACCCCCAGGCAGACGTGCTCGATATAGACGTTTCAGTATAGCCCGACTTGGTTCCCGAGTTTCCACCCGAGGATGATGAGTCCATTGACACCTGGGACCAGCTTACGCGCAAGTTTACCGCCAACTTCCAGGGAACCTGGGCTAGGCCCGGAACTCGATTTGAATTGGCGGCGTGCAAGCAAGAGAAGGGTGAAACGCTGCGCAAATACATCAAGCGATTCTTTGAGAAAAGAGCTACGATCGTGGATGTATCGGATCAAGAAATCATCGACTGCTTTCACGATGGCCTTTGGGCTCGCGAATTACACCGCAAGTTTGGCCGGAGGCGTCCAGAGACTATCTCTGAACTGAGGCGCATGGCTGCTGATTGGGCAGACCAAGACGATCGTGAACGCGAACGCTTCGACAAGCGCAATGGTAATGCCAATGGAGGCAACAACTTCAACAAGAGTAGTCCTGAGCAACGGAACAACAACGGCAAATGCGACTTCAATCGCAACAACAGAAAGCGCAAGTCAGACAACACTGTCGCGGCACTTGGCCGTCCAGCTCAGAAGAACTCGAAGATCAACTCAGTATCCCTAGATGAGGTCATGAACCAGCCTTGCCCATATCATCCTGGGCTTAAGCATACACTGGGTACATGTCATCACATCAAGAGGAGTGGGGGCTACACCCACCGTGGGGCTCGCTCGCTCAAGTTCGCGATTAAGCGCGATGGGATCAACTTTCATTGCTCAAGCCGTCGGGAAGGGCGCGACCTTCGTCATCGGAGCATGGACTTTCGTTTCTGATGGTGAAGGTGGCTTTGAATCGTTCTTGGCGGATCGTCCAGGCCCTTACTCGGCGACTTCCTCATCAACTTCGCTCTCAGGTTCTGCCTCGAGTTCAATTTCTGTTTCGGATTCTATTTCGATTTCGCTTTCTGGTGAATCATCAACTGCCGACTCGGCATCAACTTCAAGTTCGACCCTATCTCGGATTTCGATCGGGACTCAACAAGTCGTGTCTGGGTACGACTCTCTTCCCATTATGGAAGGAGTTGGGAACTCCGAGTCGGCTTCGCCATCGGACTACCCCCCAGCTCGACTCCCCTTCGGACTTCGAAGTGCTGCGGCCATATATCAACGCGCTTATGCTGCTAAGCAAGAGGGGGCTATTACGGAAGCACTCGGCAAGATCGAGATTGGTTGCGAGGACTCTGAGCCGGCTCTGAAGCCATCAGAGGACATCAACAGCGACCACTATTCGACTGTGTCGAGCCACTCCCCAACAAGCGTTCAAAATATCTGCAGCACCTTCATTCAAACTCAATTCACGATGGATGAGTCACTTATTCGATTACCCTCAGGATTGGTGGTCACCAGAGCGCCAGGAGGACTCCTTGTTCATTGGCCACTCGCATCAGAAGGGTCAAGCTACCCAGCAAGTTCAAGACTACTGGGATCGAGAAGTTCACTGGCAAACAAGACCCGGAATAGTGGTTGCGCGTCTACTCGACAGCAATCACAATGGCTGGCGGCGACAATGATGTCAAAGTCAGATACTTCCCGATCATGATGGACACAGCGCCACTCACCTGGCTGGAAGGCTTGCGTGCCGAGTCCATTGACACCTAGGGCCAGCTTACGCGCAAGTTTACCGCCAACTTCCAGGGAACCTAGGCTAGGCCCGGAACTCGATTTGAATTGGCGGCGTGCAAGCAAGAGAAGGGTGAAACGCTGTGCAAATACATCAAGCGATTCTTTGAGAAAAGAGCTACGATCGTGGATGTATCGGATCGAGAAATCATCGACTGCTTTCACGATGGCCTTTGGGCTCGCGAGTTACACCGCGAGTTTGGCCGGAGGCGTCCAGAGACTATCTCTGAACTGAGGCGCATGACTGCTGATTGGGCAGACCAAGACGATCGTGAACGCGAACGCTTCGACAAGCGCAATGGTAATGCCAATGGAGGCAACAACTCCAACAAGAGTAGTCCTGAGCAACGGAATAACAACGGCAAACGCGACTTCAATCGCAACAACAGAAAGCACAAGCCAGACAACACTGTCGCGGCACTTGGTCGTCCAGCTCAGAAGAAGAACTCGAAGACCAACTCAGTATCCCTGGATGAGGTCATGAACCAGCCTTGCCCATATCATCCTGGGCTTAAGCATACACTGGGTACATGTCATCACATCAAGAGGGCTTTCAATAAGCAAAACTCCACCAAGGACAAGCCGGCGGACAAGAAAGAAGACAAGGATGAAGACAACAGTGGTGAAGATGCCTTCCCACAAGTCGAGAACGTTGTTGCGGTCTTGTTCAGCGGTGAAGCCTTGAATCAGTCCAACCGATCTAAGAAGCTCGCACGGCGTGAGATCATGGCAATCGAACCAGCGGTGCCTACATATCTCAAGTGGTCGGAGTTGCCTATCACTTTCTCACGAGCTGATCAATGGACCAATTTCACCAATCCGGGGCGATATCCATTGGTTCTGGATCCAGTCGTGGCTCATGCCAGACTGACCAAGGTACTCATTGATGGAGGCAGCGGCCTCAATATCATCTTCGCGAAGACTTTCAAGAAGATGGGACTCGACATCACCAAGTACTTGAAGCCCACGGAATCCCCGTTTTACGGCATCGTCCCTGGGCACGCAGCTATCCCGTTGGGGCAAGTCACTCTACCAGTTACCTTTGGCACGACGGCGAATTATAGAACCGAGTACATCAAGTTTGAAGTGGCTGATTTTGAGACCTCGTATCACGCGATCCTCGGGCGTCCAGCCCTCACCAAGTACATGGCGATTCCGCATTATGTGTACCTCGTCCTCAAGATGCCCGCTCCCCATGGAGTCCTTTCTCTGAAGGGAGATCTGAAGACCTCATATGACTGTGATGTAGAAGCCGTTGAGTTCGCTGCTGCGTCACAAGTCCCTACTCAGATGCTTGAAGTACTCGCTCTCGCCAAGAAGTCGAAGGAAGAAGAACTGGAGATTCCCAGCAAGAAGCCTGCTAATACTAGCTTTAAGCCCTCACAAGATGTACAGCTTAAGACTGTAGATCTTGAGACGGGCGACTCATCCAAAACTGCTCTCATAGGAGCAGACCTGGATTGTAAATAGGAAGACGCGCTCGTCAAGTTCCTTCGTGCTAATAAGGATATATTTGCATGGAAACCATCCAATATGCTTGGTGTTCGTAGGGAGCTTGCCGAGCACAAACTCAATGTTAAAGCTGATGCGAAGCCCAAGAGGCAACGCTTGCGAAGATTCGATCAAGAACGACGCACTGCGATCAAGGCTGAGCTTGCCAAACTACTTGCAGCCGGCTTCATCAAAGAAGTTTTTCATCCAGAGTGGTTGGCTAATCCAGTCTTGGTCCGGAAGAAGAATAACAACGAGTGGCGCATGTGTGTTGACTATACCGACCTCAACAAACATTGCCCCCCAGATCCTATGGGTCTACCGCGCATTGATGAAGTCGTGGACTCCACGGCCGGTTGCGCACTACTCTGCTTCCTCGACTGCTACTCAGGCTATCATCAGATTGCATTGAAGAAAGAGGATCAGATCAAGACATCGTTCATTACCCCCTTTGGTGCATTTTGTTACACCACAATGTCCTTTGGGTTGAAGAATGCAGGAGCTACATATCAACGCGCCATACAGTCTTGCCTGTCTTCACAGATCGGCATCAATGTAGAGGCATATGTTGATGATGTAGTCGTCAAGACTCGTGATCCAGCGACACTCATTGATGATCTTCAGGAGACATTCAACAACCTCAGGAGATTTCGTTGGAAACTCAATCCAACTAAATGCGTTTTCGGTGTTACTGCTGGTAAACTACTCTGGTTTATTGTCAGTCACCGCGGCATTGAAGCAAATCCGGCGAAAATCATGGCTATTCTCAACATGGAAGCGCCTGCCAACATCAAGGAAGTCCAGAGGCTTACAGGTTGTATTGCAGCATTGAATAGATTCATATCTCGACTTGGCGAAAAGGGTCTCCCTTTCTTCAAGTTACTCAAGAAGCAAGACAAGTTTGTCTGGACAGATGAGGCCAACCGCGCGTTTGAACAACTCAAGACTTACCTAACTACCCCGCCAATTCTCGTGGCTCTAGTTAAAGGTGATAAATTACTTTTATACATTGCTGCTACTACTCATGTGGTTAGTACAGTCATCGTGGTTGAGTGCAAGGAAGATGGCCATGTATTTCCTGTTCAACGGCCGGTTTATTACATTAGCGAAGTCCTCTTACCATCGAAGGTTCGTTATCCTCAAGTCCAGAAACTACTCTACGCAGTTTTTATAACTGCTAGAAAGCTGAGACATTATTTTCAGTCTTTTCCTATCACTGTGGTTACTAAATTTCCTCTGGGCGAGATCTTTTCTAACCCTGATGCTACTGGACGGATATGCAAATGCCGAGCCGAGATGTGTGAGCACAACATTACATTTGCTCCGCAAACAGCTATTAAATCTCAAGCTCTTGCTGATTTTACTGTCGAGTGGATGGAGACTCAATACTCCAGGGCAACTACTCGCCCGGAACACTGGGTCATGTACTTCGATGGTTCATTACAGCTGGAAGGCGGTGGAGCAGGTGTATTATTGATATCTCCCAAGGGCGATCAACTCAAGTATGTTCTGCAGATTATGTTTCCAATCACCAATAATGCAGCTGAATACGAAGCAGTGTTGCACGGGCTATGCCTGGCAGCATCTCTCGGCATAAAGCGACTAGTTGTGTATGGGGACTCTGCAGTGGCTATAAATCAAGTCAACAAAGATTGGTCAGCTACCAAAGAGACGATGGATGCTTATGTCAGCGAGGTGCGCAAGCTTGAGCATCACTTTCACGGCCTGGAATTTCATCATGTTGTTCGTGATTATAATGTTGCCGCGGATGCATTATCAAAGTTTGGTTCTAAGCGCGCTGACGTTCCATCAGAGATTTTTGTCCATGAGTTGCACAAGCCATCCATTAAGGAGTCGGCACCTATGGAAATCGAACTTCCTCCTCAACATATCCAAGTTATGGTTATCAAATCCAATTGGATGACCCCGTTCATTGAGTACTTGCATGATCTTAAACTTCCAGACAGCAAGGAAGAACAAGTCCGCATCAGGCGCCGAGCAGTGAACTATGTGGTGGTCAACAACGCACTTTATCGACATGGGGCATCTGTCAACATCCTGATGAAGTGTATCACCAATGAGGAAGGTCGTGCTTTGCTTACAGAGATTTATAATGGCGTTTGTGGCAATCACGCCGCATCACGTACGCTAGTCGGGAAGGCGTACAGGGCTGGTTTCTTTTGGCCCTCCGCAAAGAAAGACGCTGAAGATATTGTCAAGACTTGTCAAGGTTGTCAATTCTTTGCTCGCCAAGCTCACGTTCCTGCACACGTGTTGCGAACCATCCCATTATCCTGGCCGTTCGCTTGTTGGGGACTTGATTTAGTTGGACCTCTCGCTAAAGCTCCTGGCGGATTTCAGTGGCTTGTTGTAGCCATTGACAAATTCACCAAGTGGATTGAAGCTCAGCCACTAGTCAATCCACGAGCCGAGAATCTCATCAAGTTCTTCGATGGCATTGTTCATAGATATGGCATACCACATGAGATTATCACAGACTTGGGATCAGTTTTCACTAGCGAGCAATTCCAGGACTATTGTGATAACTACTCGATCGAGATACATTATGCTTCGGTCGCTCATCCTCGTGCCAATGGACAAGTTGAGAAGGCTAATGGCTTGTTACTTCAAGGATTAAAGCCAAGATTGTACGAGCCCATCAAGACATATGGCGGTAAATGGGTGCAAGAGCTACCAGCAGTTCTTTGGGGGCTGCGCACTCAACCCAATCGAGCAACTGGGCAATCTCCATATTTTCTGGTCTATGGGTCTGAAGCAGTCTTACCTGCTAATCTTCTCTGGAAGTCCCCACGACTAGAAAATTATGATGAACAAGTTGCTCAGCAAGAAAGACTTCAAGACGTTGATGATATTGAAGAGGCTCGAGTTGTGGCTCTTATCCAAAATACTCGATATCTTGAAGGATTGCGGCGTTATCATCATCGTTCAGTCCAGTCTCGATCCTTTATCGTAGGGGACTTGGTACTAAGGCGCCTTCAGAAGACGGATGGCTTGCATAAGCTCATGTCTCGCTGGGAAGGGCCGTTTATTGTTAAGCAAGTAATTGGGCCTGGTACTTATCGCCTGCAAACGCAAGAATGCGAGGGCCTGCCTAATGTATGGAATGTTGAGCATCTGAGGAAATTCTACCCCTGATATGGGTCTCAGATAAGTTTTATCTCTTGTTTCATCTTATATGGAATAAAGTGCTCACATTATCCTCTCTCGATTTGAGACCTCTGCTTTAGCTTATTGTTTTTCTTTTAAAAGCACAAGTTCAAGAGGAGTTGTTTATCAACTATATCAAAAGAAGTCATGACTGCTCTCTTTTAGAGTGGCTCTGTCCCTTGAGTCATGATAGAGTACTTTGGTTTTTATAACACATCTCGTTTCTTTTGATCAAGGATTATTCTGCTCTGAGTCTTGCGCCGACTGCATCAGTATCCTTGTTTATAGACTTTTTATGTCTTTATTTAAGAATACATTGGTAATTGCTATCCTTCTCTCATGCAGCTACGGGTACATTTATGTCTATTTGACTTGCTTAGGTATCTCTTTGTCTTTTACAGGAGCTCTATCTAATGCATTTTGACCTTTGGGTCCTTGCGCGAGTACTTTGCATGAGAATAATATTTAAAAGTACTTGACTTTGTTCATTTAACAAGTCACAATGCATTCATATGTCACATGACTAGTTTAATACAAGCATTGCATACAAGTACCTAAAGTTGTCTTTCAACTATCCTATTATATAAGGCTTACTTCTCCTCTAATGAGTCTATGAAGTCTACTGCAGCACTTTCGGTCTCTGCGACAAGTGCCTCGTACTGCTCATTACTAACACCGGCTGGTAAGTACTTGACTTCCAGTCGAGCGTCAGGGTTGTGTGCCTTGAATAGCGCGAGCAGCTTGTTGGTGCAGTCTTTGAGAGTAGTCTTGCAATATTCTGCGACTTGCTCTGGCACTTGTCGCAACCGATCTAGCAGCGACAGCTCCTGGCTTGGCGTTTCTTCTGGACTAAGGATCTCGATTATGGGCGCAACGGCTTCTTCCAATTGGCACTTCTCCGCCAGCAACTCGTTGAGTTCAGACTGTTTATCCTGGAGAGCCTGTATGCCCTGCGCAAGTTGCCTTTCCCAATCCTTGTTGATCTGGGCTTCCTTCTTACGCTCTTCTTCTTTCTTGTCGAGTGCATCCTTCAGATTGGCGACTTCTTCCATATAGCCTTGAGCTGCATTAAACCAATTGGTTTCTTTTTTTTGCCCTGCTAGAGTTCTTTTATTCAATTCTGCAGAAGATTATATTATCATATTAACAATATTGAATCCAGCATTACAGGCCAGTGAAGTATTACTTACCTGAGTTCTCTTTGACTAAGGCAGCAATTCGGCTTTTTAGTCGCGTCTTGTCGGCTTCATGTTCTTTGGCCTTCTCTTGAAAATATTGTTTGTCCTTGTTGTATTCAGCCTTCACCTTCTTGAGCTCCTCGCACTTGGCGGCGAAGTCAGCGTCTAGCTCACGGATCCGAGCTCGGAGGGAGGCATCGCCAGGCTGCTCGACTAGATCGACCATTGTCTACACAAAGGTTATGTTAGTTTAGTCGATAATCTCTATGCAACTATATACTTGTTTTGGGTTGTTCTTGCTTACCATGGCTTGCCATAACAAGTCGCGGAGCTTGTCGCCGTCGCTCTCCTCGGCGTCGTCGCTATCCGCCTGCATAGATACGATGAGTTATTTATTTAATTATTCTATTTATACTGTTCTTTTAAGTAAATTCTCTTTACTTACAGTTTGCTTGCTAGTATCTTTACCCCTGGTACTAACGCTGACCTTAGCAATTTTGTTGCTAGAGGATGGTTTCTCTGCTTCTTGCGTCTGTTATGCAGATTATATATTACAGAATCATTATATGCATACATACATAATTTATCAAGATGATTGGCAGATTGAGTACCTGGGCTGGCGGATTTCTGACTACTTGGGTAGTCTTGGACGCGTTATCTGGTTCAGCGGCTTGTTCCGTCTCCATTGCTGCGCCTCATTCTGTTTCGGTTTGATCTCCGCCGAGAAGCTGTTCTTGCGCAACTCCTTCAGGGTTGGCACTGCTCTCCTCGGCTATGGGGGCAGAGGTAGAGGTCTCTTGGACCTTTGGTGGAGACGGGACTTGTTCTTCAATAGCAGGCGCCTCTGCAGTTGGCTCTTGGACACTTGTCGGCGTCGTGGCCACCTCTTCTGTGCCTCTCGAGCTCTCTTCTGGTATTGTTGGTGCAGGCCTATCAAACGAGTTCATATATCATATCCCAATTGACTAAGATATCAAGACAAGCATTGATTACTTATGGTGCTGGAGCGGGGGCAAGTCGAGGCTTGAATTCCAACTTCGGCAGCACCTTTACAGGCTTCATACTGGGCATGCTTCCAGTAGCGCTGCTCATCAGCAAACTACTCGTGGAAGATGTTTGTTGCCTGTAGTAGGTGGTGTCCAAGCTCAGCTTGATGCGCTTGCCCGGCACTCCGCTTGGCACTGTCGTGTTCGCAGCATTTGTGCCTGATCGTCTTTTCCTGGCTGCGGATGGAACAGTAGGCACTGCAAAACATTAGTAGCAGTTCAAGTCAAATTCATGCAAATTACAAAGTAAGCAATGCTGAGCAAAGGACAGATTGAGTACGTACCAGCAGCTCTTGGTCGAGGTGGTGATTGTACATCTTCATCAGGGGGCGACTCTTCCAGCAGAGCCACCCTGCGAGCTGCCCGCGCCTCTTCTGTACTTGGCGTGGCTTCGGGGTCTTCTCGTTCAAGCTCACTCCAATCCTTATCGGTGAGTGGTTGGCTTGTTGGGGCAATGGGTTGCTGCAATCATCAAAGACTAGTTATCAGAATCTACTCGCAAGAAGTACATATTGACAAGAAGCTGTGGGTACTTACATCTACTGGTGGGTTCTCCTTCGAGTACTCTCCCACCACGACTGGTATCTCGTCAACACTGGTAAACATTTTGTTAAGGCGAAACAGGACTGTTTCGTCTGAGATCACCTCGGCCGTGATGCGGGAGCAGTCAGTGGGGCCCTCGTAATCGAGCCCAAGGTGTTCGCGTTGTTGGAGTGGCAGGATCCTTTTCTTGAGGAAGCTGTACGCGATTCCCAAGCCAGTCAGACCCTTGTCCTTCAGGTCTTGCACCCGATCCAGCAGCACGGGTATGTCTTGCGATTCATCTGCGGTCGGGCGGTCGTTCCAGCTGGGTTGTGGCTTGGGGAACCAGTGGTCCCTCTCTGGACATCCTAATCCATGATTTCCTGCTACATTGAACAAATACAAGTCAAGATCAGTGGTAAAACAAGTCGAAGCTTAACTACTCGAGAGTGAAGACTACTTACCGATGACGAACCACTTGCTCTTCCAGTTACCACTTGAGTCCGGCACTGGCATGTCAAACCACCTTGCCTTCATGTTTTGGCGGAACTGGATGCCAGCCCCGCCGACTACTTCTATTCTCTGGTGTGTAGGCTGTGGTTTGATGTGGTAAAGGGTGCGGAACAAGTCGAGACTAGGCTCGATGCCTAGGAATACCTCGCAGGCGTGGACAAAGACGGAAAGATAAAGGATCCCATTGGGATTGAGGTGGTGCACTTGCAACTTGTAGAAGCCAAGGAAAGTTTTGAAGAAATCGGAGATGGGCATCCCAAATCCACGTTCACATAAAGATATGAAGATTGGAATCTCTTGGTTATTTTCTGTGGGGAAAAGTTCTTTGTGGCAACATTTCTACTGAAGGGTAGTGCGATCTAAGAGTAAACCTTGCTCTACCAGAGATTGTACCTCTCTTTCAGTGGCGGTGCACTCCTTCCAAGCAACTACTGCCGATGGTGGTTGGTCGAACTGGGGCGGATTTGTTGTGGAGCTCACGATGGATTTCCTCTGTCCTCCAGCAGCAGATAAACCCGCCGCAGATGTCGCCGCGATCTTTTTGGTGCCTTTTTTGGGTCCCATTGCTCTTGTTGCCTTGGATTTTTTGCGCATCTAAGGCTTGAAAGCGCTCGGGGGCTACTCTTGGTACCCTACGAGATGGGATCTGGCACTGGAGATGAAGGCTTAGCACTCGCAAAAGCTCAGGGGCTTGGCTCAGAGTGTTTGAGGGCGCAAAGGCCTGAGTTTTGGCTCGGTACCAATTGAGGTCGAATGACCTAGGTTTTATAAGCCAACCAGTTAAGTTTTTCGCCGCCCGCTACAGTAGCGATGGTGTTTCGCATTCTATTTTCCCGCCGAAGATTTCGGGGATTTTTTCCTGATTTTTAGATCTTCGCGGAGATTTCGGAGGCTATCAGTTATTTTCCAGTATTGGAGATATCTTTGACCTTTAAATCAAAGACATTTTGATTCAAAGCTCGGGGGCTGCTAGCGGATATTCCGGGATTTGTTTTTTGATAATTTTTGGAAAGTTTATCTTCGGACCTTCGACTAGTTTCCTTTAAACTACTCGAAGCTCGGGGGCTACACCCAATGGGTGCACCAGTTCGGTGCACACCATTGAAAGTACTCGATAATGAAGATTGAAGATTGCTTTTGATCCTTCGACTACTTTCTTGAAGTAGTCGAAGGCTCGGGGGCTACACCCATTGGGTGCATCGTAGATGCACTCCAATGGAGTCTGCCTTACAGAGAAGATTTGAGCGTCTTGTGCTTAGCTCCATCTATTCGAAGATGTTAAAGCATTCAAGACTTGAAGCAAAGGCGCAAGATGCTCGGGGGCTTGTGGGACCAGGATCCCCGGGACCACTCATGTAAGGGATTAAACTACCCAATATGGGAAGTTTACTCGTCTACTAAAACTAGTCGGCTACTGTGCAAGACGGCGTAGAAGACTGGGTAGAACTAGTCGAATACTAGTAGGAGACTCCCCAAAGATTATTCTGTTGTAGTACTCCAGATTGTATACGACTAGGATCATACAACCGACTTGTAACTCTACCCCCCGGACTATATAAGGCGGGGTAGGGACCCTTCCAAAGCAGAGACAAGATCATCTGGATCTTAGACTAAGCCTGTGTTTTCTACACAGTAGTACGGAGAATACAATCAACCATACAGGACGCAGGGTATTACGCTATTTGCGGCCCGAACCTGTCTAATTCTTTGTGTCTTTCGTACACCATCGTTCTTAGAACTAGGCGAGGCCCACAATTCTACTCTCTGGGGTACCCCCAGGCAGACGTGCTCGATATAATTCGTCGACAGTTATGAAGGCTCAAAAACGATAGACACGGCTGCACTGTATTAGCACTTTTAGTTGGTTCGTTTTATCACTATCCAAGTTACTACAAATGAATGAATTCCGGTTGAAACCCAATTAATAAAGTGTAGGTGACATTAAGCATAGATAACCATCATCTTCTAATCAAAAAGGATCTAGGCCGCTCGTGACCCTGAGCAAGGCTATCATGATAGATTTACACTCTACAGAGGTTTTTCCCTTTACCCACCAGTCGCGTAAAAGTTCAAGGAACTTTAAACCCAACCATGCCGACGTGGCCAGACCTCTTAAACCACACTTCCGAGGTGTGATCGCATAGGGACGCTACGAGGATTTTCACAAGACAATCTAACAAAACAGTAGCCGTTATGGTACAACACAGGCAGCATGACCCAAGGCACCAAGATTGACGTACGCCTACGAAGTCCACCATAGGGGGTCAATAGCATCCATGCGCAACAAAGAATAACGACAACAAAATAAATAGAGCAACGTGTGGAGCCCCCGTACTGACGGAAGCTCCCAACACGGGATTGTGCCTCACAAGGACATAGCCAACAGATCTTCCGGCCTCGGTGGATCAAACCATACTTTCACCCATGCTTCTCATAACGCCGTCGGCCCGTCGGTAACTACTGCCAAGCTAGAGCCGTACAAGCTACTTGTCCAAGACCAGAGCCATAATAGTTCTGGCGGTGGCGACAGGCTCCTGGGTGGCCGCTTTAAGAACTAGTCCTTACGGAGAGACACTAGGGCCAGGCACGAAGCTTACGCCCTAGTTCCCTGAACTAAGTTGCTAAAAATCATATTTTGTCATAAACATTGAAGTGGGCCATTAAGTCAAGATTAACAGTAAAATAGTGGTGATAGTAGCCGCGCATAGCAAAGTTTCTACCCATATGCATAGACCCGGTATAACAAGGTACATGATAAATAAATCTAGGTACAACCTTAATGGGAAACAAAATTAGACACATGCAGAATGTTGTAAATAATGTATTAAAGGTGTGTAGGTAGCAAGGATTGTCCGTACTATAACTTGCCTCAAATCCAGTATAATTGGTTATAGTCTTCAGCTCTTGATCTTCAAACTCTTCTTCTTGAAATCTCTTGATGGCACTCCTCTACTCGCAGCAATCATGGAGCTACGGTTGAAAAGTTATGACTATCGAAAGATTTGTATGATAAAAGAGCATAAAAGACTACATGCTTGATTAATTTTAATTAAATGAAATAATATGAAAGATATTTCAGAGAAACATGTTTTGTTGGTATTAATTTAATTCTATTTGAATTTATAAAACGAGATAAAACTTAATCATATTTTATTTGTAACTATTTATGCATCAATTATACCAACTAAATATTTTATTTAAGATAAAGCATGTGAGAGCATCTAATCGATTTATATCATATCATGTTTTTACTAATAAAATTATACTAAAATACATTTAAGTTATTATTATTCAAATTAGCATTTATTTACAAAAAGGTCGGAGTTTAAACCTATGTTTCATTTTATTTCTAAACATATAAGGTAGGGATTAATCAAATTAATTACATGATTAATTTATAAAACAACTAACAGGGTGAAAACATTTTTAACATGTAGCTTACATTGATACAGACCTGACACAACTTGAATGGGTCGAAACGGAGCTAAAACGCGAAAGATATGGCTTTTCTAAGGTTCGGGGCTTGTTGGTAAAGTTTTAAAAGTCCAGGGGCTTATTTGTGAAACTCAGGGTCTAAAACATAATTACGCATTAAAACCCGAGGGCTAGCGCGCAAAAATGCCAGGGCAGGACGCCGGGTTCTAATTTGAAGAAACTCAGGGGGCTTTTCATAAACTTAGGGGCCTAGATTTAATTATTTTTGAACAGATGGAGACGACGCGTTAATTTGGTAAAAAACAGGGGCTCTTTTGCTAAAGCGCAGGCGCTGACCAGGGTTGACCGGTACCGGACTTGGTCGGATCTAATTTTAGGCCGCAGATCTTGAATCGGACGTCTAGGGAGCGGTTGGATCTAAACGTGTAGGGAAAAACTTGTAGGGACCTAATCAAAAAGTGCCATCTTCTTCCTCGACGCAACACAGGGGAGCCCAGCCATGGCGGGCGCTCCTGCGGCGCTGCTCATCGGCGATGGAGTGGTCTAGAGCGGCGGCGAAGTACCGCATGGGGGAGAGGAGAACGAGGGGATCTCGTGGAGGTGCTTACCGGCGACCGTGGGTGGCTAGCGGGCGGCGCCATCGGAGTCAGCGGCAGGCGGCTCGGGTCCTTGCGTCGGGAGGCTTCTCCGGCGTGGGAATGACGACGAGAGCTGGCGGCTAAGGTGAGGCTCGACGCGGGGAAGGTCTTGGCGGGCTCGATTTGACCAGTTGGGCAGCGAAAGCAGCGGGTTGCCGGCAATGGCGGGCGGCGGCGTTCGAATCCCGGCGGCGGCGAGATTTGGCGGCGCTGCGCGGGGGTAGGGCAAGGCGCGGGTGGAGGTAGCAGCTAGGAAGC
Organism: Echinochloa phyllopogon; assembly: GCA_033239725.1. NCBI lineage: Eukaryota > Viridiplantae > Streptophyta > Magnoliopsida > Poales > Poaceae > Echinochloa > Echinochloa phyllopogon. The sequence goes on along the minus strand of BTCW01000014.1, from coordinate 27,042,231 downwards.
GCGGGTGGCCGGGCTGCGCTCGATTTATAGCGCTCAGAGGCGGCACGGCTTGGCACGCACACCAAGGCCGGCGGCAGCGGCTCCATGCGCGCGAGGCGCTGCAGCGGTTGTGGAGCGGCGGCGGCGCTGGCTTTGCGGGTGGCTGGGCCGGATGCGCTGGTGGGACGGGATGAGCTGGGCCAGGGGCGGGCGGTGGGCTGCAGCGCTGGGCTGGCGGCCCAAGAGGGAGGAGGCGGGGCGAAACGGCTGGGCCGGAAGCGAGGCGGGTTGGGCTAGATTCGTGGGCCTCAGCCCAAAAGGAGATAAGTTTCTTTTTATTTTCAGAATACATTTTCACGTGCAAAGATAAATCCAGAAAATTCTAGACAAATCAATTAAGCCATGAAAAATACTCTAAAAAATCAAAAAATCACAGGAAAAATTCTGGAGATAGATTTGTATATGAGTAACCCAAATAAAATATTTGGAGCTCATGAAAAAGATTATAGCACCTTCCAAAAATTAGATTTGGCTTTAGAGAAGATAGAAATAAGTTCCAGAAAATGTGGAAAATTCCTGATAGGCTTCTAAACGCATTTTAGAAAACTTTACACACATAAAACCACTAAATGCAAGCCAGCATTAATGCAAGGCACTCAATACTAAAACCTATGTTGTTATAATTTAATTTAGAAAAAGAATTTTCCTATACAAAATTTCCTGTTAATTATATAAATCTTTGAAAATTTTAGAAATTTGAGAAAATCATTGTATTAATTATGCTAACAAATCACATCCAAAAATGCAAAAATTTTGGGGTGTGACATGATCTGTGTAGGAGTGCTTCCTAGACTTGTCAGTAGCCTTAGTTTCTGCCCGTCGCAATGGAGGTGGTAGACGAGAGGTGGTGACAGCCCTTTGGGTCTTCGTAGCCCATCACGTTAGTTCCGGTGTCTTAGGACCCAAGGTTCAGGGTAGTCGGCACCCCTTCTCATCCCTTTCTGTGTGTCGGAGGCCCTGTAGTCTCCAAGAAAGACTCTAGACTTATTCCAGACCTACTAGTGCTGGCTCTTTAGTCGCTGTATCTCTCACCACTTGACTTAGGTAGATAGAGTCTGCAGGAATCCTTTATCTCTTCTCGTTGTCCTCCCAACTAAATATACCTTCTCTCATCTATCTGAGCCCCCTTGAGCTGTGTGTGTCACGGTATATCCACTCCTATCCAATACTGTTTATCCCCCGTCTTCTCTAGTAGTACCCTTCTCTTATAGTCTCGAATATCTATTTGTTAGAACTCTTGCCAAAGCTTCCCTGCGGAAATATAAATTACGATACCTCAGAATACTCCCAGGTGAAGTGCTATAGCAGTGATTCTGTGCGCTTGCAGAATATTTATATATTTTACTAGCCATAAGGAAAACCACTAAAACACTCCTTGCATCTAGTACCGGGATTCCCAATCCTGATATTGGATCGTAAGAAGTGCCAACAGGAGCGTCGCCAGGCCCCAGGGCCGGTTCAGCCGAATGGCCCACTTCGGCCGAACCGCCCCCAGGGCTCCACCGCCTTAGCAACCAACGCAGCACCAAGGTAGTGCCACGTGCCCGTTCGGGCGAACACTTCGGTTCGGCCGAATGGCCCGGCACCGCCCCTAGCTGTCTTGGCCACTGCTCAACCTCCACCGCCTTGCTGCCACTATAAATAGAAGGCTCTGGCACCTGCATCAAACACACAACACAAGAGAGAAGTGAGCGTTGCCAAGTTCTGCCACTTGTATCAGTAGAATAGGGAGAGAGGAGAGGTGAGCGTCCCGGAGAGGAGCCGGAGTGTCGGCCCCTCTTCTAGCTGTACCTCTATGGATGAAACTCCACTTCAAGTAACATCCAGGTCATGTCTGGTAACTCTTGTATCTCTCTCTGATTAATTGAGCATTCAGTTCTTACTTTCATTACTTGCATCGTTCTTCGTTCAATGCTTAGTAGTTTAGTATAATTGTATGTTAGCTGCTTAGCTTGAGTGCTTATCTGTCTGCAGCAGATAAGTACTAGTCAACTAGTGTAGGCGTGGTGCCTGTACTTAAGACTAGCTTAGATTCTGCCCATCACAACGGAGTTGGTAGCCGTAAGGTGGTGACAGCCCTTATGGTTTTTGTAGTCCATCACGTTAGTTCCGGTGTCTTAGGACCCAAGGTTCAGGGTAACCGGCACCCCTTCTCATCCCTCTCTGTGTGTTAGAGGCTCTGTAGTCCCGAAGCGAGTATCTGTCTGTATCTTCTGATTCGCTCTGTTAATCGGTATAATACCTTTACCAGACCTGTACCCTCTCTACCCTATTACCTCTTCTCTTCTCTCCTTGTTGTCGTCATCCACCTCAGCCATTCCATTCCATCCACACCACCTACCTAGGACAACTTAGTTTAGGATTAGTGCACTTCTCGTTCTCCGTGGAAATTGATACCTTGGAATACTCCCAGGTGAAAGCTACATCGGTATCCGTCTGCTTGCGGATTTATCTGTAGGCCCTAATGAGTGCCAACAGAGGTCGAGCCAGTGCGACGGGGCACGGTTTTGGATCGTGGAGAGGATCTACTGGCTCGAGGAGCACTGGCGAATGTGACTAGGGGGGTCTAGGCGACTGAAACGCAACAAGGGCGGCGCCCGTCGGTGGGCGGCGGGCGGCAAGCACCGGTGAACCCGGAAGACGGTGCTACAGAGCGAGGGGAAGGGAGACGAGGGGCTTGGCGGGGTGCTTACCACCGTGTGAAGCTCCTGAAGGTACCGAATCGAAGCGGGGCGGTGGCGAGGGTGAAGCCCGACGGCGACCGGCGGACAGTGTAACACCCTAAAAATGCCTATTTACAATTTTTAGTAATTAATTTAATTTTATTATTTGTGCTAATGATTAAAATAGGGTAAATAAATTATTTTTGGTAAATTAAAATCAAACATAAGGAGTAGAAACATTTTTGATGCATTCATGCTGCAGCATTGTGTTTTGGTTGCTTGATAATTAAATTGGAATTTAAATTCTATTTAAATACGAATTTAATTCACATTTGTTTGAGCCTTAGAATAGTTGTTTAGGTTGGAGTTCAGATATGCTCCCTGAGCTCTTTTCCCCGGTCGATTCCTTCCCTTCCTTTCTTTCAGCATAGTCCACCTTCGCCCGCGTGGCCCAGCTGCCTCAGCCCAACCGCGCGCGCCGCCAGCTCAGCCTAGCTAGCAAGTCAGCCCAGCTCTCCCACGCCGCTCTCCCGGCCCAGCAACCAGCTCTACTTGGCCCGTTTCCTCATGACGGCCCAACTCGGTGCCTCCCACCCTCTCTCCCGCCTGGGCCACCGACGGGTGGGACCCCGGGGTCATCCCCTACCTCTGACCGAGCCAGAGCCGGCTCAGGCTCGAGTCCGACCCGGGCCCATGGTGCGCATGCCGAGGATCCTCGGGACCACCTCCACAGCCCGTATAAGTAGCAGTCGGGCCACCGCCCCTCATGCTCTCGTTGCCCGCAACATCACCCTCAGAAACCCAAGCCGCCAAGTGCCACCGCCACCTCCATCCGAGCGCCACCGCCATCGTCGATATCCGCCTCGGTACTGCTCCGCCCAAAGCCGATGCCATAGGGAGATTCACAGTGAGGTAGTGCAACTCCTGAGCCACCCTTCCCTCTCCTATCCCCTTCCTAGTCCCCCGCTCGACCTCACCGGAGCTCTGCCTCCGCTGCTCGCCGCCGTCAGTCGCCGCCGAGGGGCAAGTGATGTGCGGAACCCCCTATAAAGGTTTGCCATGCTCCCCTGGTCCCGTAGAACCCTTCTGTGCTGTGAACCGAGGTCCCAAGCGCGCTTTCGGCCACGCTCCGGTGAAGCGCCGCCGTGCAGCCCAGCGGTGCCGCCGCAGACCACCGCCGGTCGGCTGCCCCCTTCCCCGATCTGTTTTGCACCGTGCGATCCAGATCCAACGGTGCTCAATGCCCGAGCCCCAAGTCAACCCTAGCGCTCTGACCTTCGTGCCCAGCGGGTGCATTAGTTTTGTTGCTGGCCTTCGTGCCGCACTCCGGACGCCATTGACCCCCTTATGTTGCGACATGAGTGTCAGTCAATCTCGGTGCCTCATAACTAATGCACCCTTGTTACCGTAGTGGCTACTGACTTGTTAGGGTGTCTTGTGAAAAGCCTCGTAGCATCCCTATGCGGTCACACCATGGAAGTGTTGATGCGTATGACTGGGTTTAAAGTTCTTTTATGCTTTTACGCGACTGGTGGGTAAAGGGCGAAACCTCTGCAGAGTGTATAATCTATCATGATAGCCTTGCTCAGGGTCACGAGTAGCCTGGATCCTTTTTGATTAGAAGATGGTGCTTATTACTATTTAATGTTCACTCATACTTTATTATTATTAATTGGGGTTTCAACTGGGATTCATTTAATTATAGTAACTTGGATTATGATAAAATGAATCAACTAAAATTTGCTAATGCATTACAGTCGTGTCAAGCCTTTCTTTTAAGCCCTCATACACCGTGTTATACTTGCTAAGTAAGACAATTACTTACACTTGCTGCTATTCAACAAAATCCCGGATGGGTAACAGATGGTCATGAGAATGATATTGCTGCTGCTGAATTCCCTGAAGATCGGTCGTATAACTAAGTTGTGGTCAACTAGTCAAAGTCCAAGTGGACTGCAGCTCCGCTTAGTTTGAGAGATTAGTATTCTAACACTGTGTATGTGTTAAACTCTGATGTAAAACTATTTTATTCGAGCATGTGTACTCTGATTTCCATATTTGTAAGTTGTATGTGTTCTGCGGACTTCCTGGGACACATAAGTAGCATTCGGGTTCTTGTGTAAATCCGGGTCTGATAGATTGGTATTAGAGTTGTGCTGATTGTAGGATCGCAGCCTAGTTAGAATGGTCAACTAGATTCTATTTAGCCCTTGCTCTTTTCTTGTATATATAAAACATGTTGAGTTTTATTTATAAAATGGTGTTCTATTTCCTTTCCCTTTGTCTATTGCAAAGTTTCTAAAACTTTTTTCTTCCTTGTCCCTTTTCTTAGTAGATGGCTCATACGAAGAAGACCGCTAGAAGGTCAGAGGCTTGCCCCCTTGCTCGTTGGAGACCAATAACTCTAGAATGGGAAGAACCACCGACAGTCGTGTTCTACTCTTTGGGGCTACATGAAGAACTCGCTCGTGAGCTATGGGCATTACTCAGGGGACGAGGCTACCAAAAGGAACCTCTCTACACGGGAGAACGCACGCAGCTTGGAGAGCATACCTACAACTGGTGGTCAGCTGTCACCATTTACTAGAAGACTCCAGATGCTAATGCAATGTACCATGTGGAGAGATTTTACAAGGCCATACCTCCATCATCAACGTTCGACGAAGGGGTCAGCGATGCTGCACACCATGCCCTCTTCTTCTTTAGAGAAATGGATGGCCAGTATTGATCACTACATATTGCTTGCTTTCTCCGTCGATGATCCTTAGGAACCTACCATAAGATTGTAATAGGGATCGAGTAGTACGCGTTTTTGAGTTGAGTCAAAACCTAGTAATGTCGAGTCTTGTGTGAACCTTGTTCTTAAGTGCTTGGGTTGTTTATTATTATGCTCATGAGTGATTTAGATCTTTGTAATGATTGTGATGGGCATAGATGCAAGTCTACCACCATCTAGATTTTGGATTAAGGTTTAATGATAATAATGATTAAATAGTAGGGTTATTTATTACTCTTGTTCTTTATCTATCAAGTTCTCTACCTCTTTAGACCCTATCATGTCATGTTCCATAATCTTCCCAAGTCTCTTCTGCACAAAATTTGAGTTACTTGGTTATGATCGATGGAATACCAATGGGAGTTATTTGTTGACGATAGATGGTTACCACAAGGAGCAACAATGGTGGCAGTGGAAGCAACCCGAACCAGAACCAGTCACCGCTCACCATGGAGCAGATGATGCAGATGCAACTCTAATTGACGCAGCAGATGGCCCAAACTATCACACTGTTGCGACAGAACCAGCAGAATTCACCTCCCCAGCCTAACATGCCTCCCCGGGACAAGAGGGGTGAATTTTTGAAGGGACGCCCTCCTACTTTCACCAAATCCAGCGACCCCCTGGAAGCAGATGATTGGCTCAAGGCAGTGGAAAGGGAACTTGACATCACACAGTGTAATGACCGGGAGAAAGTATTGTATGGAGGTGGACAGCTATGTGGTCCAGCATTGGATTGGTGGGATGCATACCAGTATGCACACCATGACCGCACCCAGATCACCTGGCAGGAGTTTCGAGACAACTTTCATTCTCACCATGTGCCGGAGGCACTAATGATACTAAAGAAGAAGGAATTCCTGTCACTGGAGCAGGGAGAGATGAGTGTCACTTCTTATCGTGACAAGTTCATCGAACTGGCCCGTTATGCTCTAGAGGATGTCTCCACCGACAAGAAGAAGCAATCCAGATTCAGGGATGGCTTACAAGATGCATTACAATATCAGCTGATGTGTATCACCTTTCCCAGATTCTATGAACTGGTGAATGGAGCCCTGATGCTAGAGCACAAGCGTTGTGAAATGGAGGAGAAGAAGAGGAAACCCCAGGCTCAGCAATTCGGAAGCAATAGCCGCCCCCGTTACGACCCGCAGCAGGGGAATCAACAGATGGTGAATCCACAGCGCTTCCAAGGTCAGTCCAGCCTGCTGAACCACAACCTATACCAGCAGTACCCCTAGTACCAACAACACCCCCAGTACCTCCGGGCACCACAACGACAACAGTGTTTCCCGGATCAGCTGCAGAATGGCCCAGTTCAGCGCAACCTGTTGCAGAATGGTCCTGTTCAGCACCCCAACCCAGCTAACAGTATATCAGTGGGTTAGAGGGTATGTTTCCACTATGGTGAGTCAAGACATTATGCTCATTACTGCCCCTGCAAGGCTCAGAATGCCGTTGGACAGAATGACAATTGGAGGGTTAGACAGCCTTAGACACAGAACGGGAATCAGCGGCCAGCCTCGGTAAACCGTGGACGACCGAATTTTGTCAAGGGCAATCTCAATCTCATGGATGCAGAAACTGCAGAAGGAGTTGTTGATGTTGTCATGGGTACAACCCTTGTCAACTCAACCCCAACCACAGTTCTATTTGATTCTGTGACATCGCACATTTTCATATCTGCGGCCTTTGTGAAAAAGAATGCAATGACCATGCGATCGCTGAGGAATCCCATGCTAGTTAGCTCACCAGGGGGTGAATTGCGAGTTACCCAACGCTGCCCCGATGTCCCCATCTTTATAAGGGGGGTAGACTTCATGGTGAGTCCCATAGTCCTGGATTCTATGGGTTTTGACCTGATCTTGGGAAAGAATTGGTTAACCAAACATGATGCGGTGATCCAATGTGCAAACAGAACAGTACGGTTGACAATAGAGTCCGGGGAAAAAGTGGAGTACCAGCCAACCGGTCCCGTGGAGAACTGTCAGATCAATCAAGCCAAGGGTGCAACTCTTGAGGATATTAGAGTGGTGAAAGAGTTTCCAGATGTGTTTCCAGATGAATTACCAGGTATGCCCCCGGAACGTGAAGTTGAATTTGTTATTGAGCTTAAACCTAGCATGGCACCCATAGCAAAAAGACCATATAGAATGGGAGTAAAAGAGTTGGAAAACCTTAAAGATGAGTTAATTGATTTGCTAGCTAAAGGGTATATTCATCCTAGTTCTTCACCTTGGGGAGCACCAGTGTTGTTTGTGGATAAGAATGATGGGTCACAGAGGATGTGTGTGGATTATCGAGCTCTTAATGAAGTGACCATCAAGAACAAGTATCCGTTGCTGAGGATTGATGACCTCTTTGACCAGTTGAAAGGAGCCTGTGTATTCTCCAAGATAGATCTTCGATCAGGTTACCATCAAATGAGGATTCGAGTGACTAACATCCCCAAGAACGTCTTTACCACACGGTATGGTTTGTATGAGTTCACTATCATGTCTTTTGGTTTGACCAACACACCAGCATACTTCATGTACCTGATGAACAACGTGTTCATGGATTATCTTGACAAGTTCATGGTGGTATTCATTGATGATATTCTGGTTTTCTCCAAGAATGAGAAAGAGCATGAGGAACACTTGAGGTTGGTGATGCAGAGGTTACGTGAGCATCAGCTGTATGCAAAGCTGAGCAAGTGTGAGTTTTGGCTGAAGGAAGTGGCATTTTTGGGTCATGTGTTGTCCAATGGTGGAGTGGCAGTTGATCCAAAGAAGGTTAGTGATGTGTTGAGTTGGAATCCGCCTAAGGATGTGAGTGAAATCAGAAGTTTTCTTGGAATGGCTGGATACTATCGGAGGTTCATTGAAGGATTCTCCAAGATTGCCAAACCCATGACAGCCTTGCTGGAGAAGAATGCAAAGTTCGTCTGGACAGAGGAATGCCAGGCCAGCTTTGAGGAGTTGAAGAAGAGGTTGACAACAACACCTATACTAGTATTGCCTGATATAACCAAGAGTTTCTCTATCTACTGTGATGCATCTCATCAAGGATTGGGATGTGTACTTATGCAAGAGGGTAGAGTTGTGGCATATGCATCGAGGCAGTTGAGGACGCATGAGCAGAATTACCCAACACATGATCTGGAGTTGGCAGCGGTGGTACATGCTCTGAAGATTTGGAGGCATTACCTGATTGGTCACAAGTGTGACATCTACACTGACCACAAGAGTCTCAAGTATGTGTTCACCCAGTCAGATCTGAATATGAGGCAGCGTTGTTGGTTAGAGTTGATCAAGGACTATGACCTGAAGATTCACTATCACCTAGGGAAGGCAAACCTGGTGGCAGATGCTCTGAGTAGGAGGAGCTATGTGAATAAGGTCACGGGACATTGCCTACCAGAGGAGCTCAGTCTAGAGTTTGAGAGGATGAGTCTAGGATTTGTGGCCAGCGTCATCGAGATGGCAGTGGAACCGACCTTGGAACAAGAGATCCGAAAAGGACAGCTTACAAATGAGAAAATCAAGGAGATTGTGGAGCTGGTGGCACTAGGAAAAGCCCTCGGTTTTTGAGTGGATGACCAAGGGACATTGTGGTATTAGAAAAGGATCTGTGTACCAGATATAGTGCAGATCAGGGATGCGATTCTCAGGGAAGCCCATGAATCGGCATACTCGATACACCCGTGGAGTACCAAGATGTACCAGGATATCAAAGAGAGATTATGGTGGTATGGCTTAAAGAATGATGTGGCAACATATCTAGCCATATGTGACACATGTCAGAGAGTCAAAGCTGAGCACTAGAGACCTGCAGGTTTGCTTCAACCTTTGAAGATACCTGAATGGAAGTGGGAAGAAGTCGATATGGACTTCATCATGGGGTTACCTCGCACTCAGAGAGGATTTGATTCAATCTGGGTAATCGTGGATCGTCTGACCAAGGTGGCTCATTTCCTTCGAGTGAAGACCACTTACACGGGAGGTAGACTAGCAGAATTATATATGGAAAGGATAGTGTGTTTGCATGGGGTACCGAAAAGAATAGTGTCAGATCGAGGTACTAAGTTCACATCACATTTTTGGTGACAACTGCATGAGTCTATGGACACTAAGCTACGGTTCAGTTCAGCTTACCATCCGCAGACAGATGGGCAGATAGAACGGACAAATCAGATCGTGGAGGATATGTTGAGAGCTTGTGCTCTATAGTATGGTGCCAGTTGGGACAGGAGTCTACTGTATGCGGAGTTCTTGTACAACAACAGCTATCAGAAGAGTTTGCAGATGGCATCGTTCGAGGCTTTGTATGGCAGGAAGTGCAGGACACCACTGTTCTGGAATCAAACCGGGGAATGTCAGGTATTCGGGCCAGAAATACTGAGAGAGGCAGAGCGACAGGCGCAGATGATCAGACAGAATCTGAAAGTGGCACAATCTAGGCTGAAAACCTATGCAGATGTCAGATGGAGGGACCTTAACTTCGAAGTCGGTGACTTTGTGTACCTCAAGGTGTCACCTATGAGAGGAGTAAGAAGGTTCAATGTCAAAGGCAAATTAGCACCTCGCTACATTGGACCATTCAAGGTGTTGGAACGGATGGGCGAAGTTGCTTATCGGCTAGAACTACCTAAGAAACTGACTGGTGTGCACGATGTGTTCCATGTGTCCCAGTTAAAAAGGTGTTTGAGGGTACCTGAGGAGCAGATCCCAATAGACAATCTGAATGTGCAGGAGGATCTTACTTATGATGAGTATCCGATCAAGATCTTGGAAGAGTCTGAGAGGGACACCAGAAATAAAGTGATCCGGATGTGCAAGGTTCAGTGGAGTCGTCATTCAGTGGATGAGGCAACCTGGGAAAGAGATGAGGATCTCAAGACAGAATATCCCCAGCTCTTCGCTTCTACATCCAAATCTCGAGGACGAGATTCATCTTAAGGGGGGTAGGTTTGTTTTGGTTGCTTGAGAATTAAATTGGAATTTAAATTCTATTCAAATTCGAATTTAGTTCGCATTTGTTTGAGCCTTAGAATAGTTGTTTAGGTTGGAGTTCAGATATGCTCCCTAAACTCTTTTCCCCGGTCGATTCCTTCCCTTCCTTTCTTTCAGCCCAGTCCGCCTTCGCCCGCGTGGCCCAGCTGCCTCAGCCCAACTGCGCGCGCTGCCAGCCCAGCCTAGCTAGCATGTCAGCCCAGCTCTCCCACGCCGCTCTCCCGGCCCAGCAACCAGCTCCGCTCGGCCGGTTTCCTCGCGACGGCCCAACTCGGCGCCTCCCGCCCTCTCTCCCGCCTGGGCCACCGACAGGTGGGACCTAGAGGTCATCCCCTACCTCCGACCGAACCAGAGCCGGCTCAGGCTCGAGTCTGACCCGAGCCCATAGCGCGCACACTGAGGATCCCCGGGGACACCTCCAGAGCCCGTATATGTAGCAGCTACGCCGCCGCCCCTCACGCTCTCGTTGCCCGCAACGTCGCCCTCAGAAACCCAAGCAGCCAAGCGCCGCCACCGCCTCCATCCGAGCACCGTCGCCATCGTCGATCTCCGCCTCGGTACTGCTCTGCCCGAAGCCGACGCCATAGGGAGCTTCATAGCGAGGTAGTGCAACTCCTGAGACACCCTTCCCTCTCCTATCCCCTTCCTAGTCCCCCACTCGACCTCACCAGAGCTCTGCCTCCGCTGCTCGGCGCCGTCAGTCGCCGTGGAGTGGCAAGTGATGTGCGGAACCCCCTATAAAGGTTTGCCATGCTCCCCTGGTCTCGTAGAAACCTTCCGTGCTGCGAACCGAGGTCCCAAGTGCGCTTCCGGCCTCGCTCCGGCGAAGCGCCGCCGCGCAGCCCAGCGGCGCCGCCGCAAACCACCGCCGGTCGGCCGCCCCCTTTCCCCGATCTGTTTTGCACCGTGCGATCCAGATCCAATGGTGCTCAATGCCCGAGCCCCAAGTCAACCCTAGTGTCTTGTGAAAAGCCTCGTAGCATCCCTATGCGGTCACACCTCAGAAGTGTTGACGCGTATGACTGGGTTTAAAGTTCTTTTGAGCTTTTACGCGACTGGTGGGTAAAGGGTGAAACCTCTGCAGAGTGTATAATCTATCATGATAGCCTTGCTCAGGGTCACGAGTGGCCTGGATCCTTTTTGATTAGAAGATGGTGCTTATTATTGTTTAATGTTCACTCATACTTTATTATTATTAATTAGGGTTTCAACTGGGATTCATTTAATTATAGTAACTTGGATTATGATAAAATGAATCAACTAAAATTTGCTAATGCAGTACAGCCGTGTCAAGCCTTTCTTTTAAGCCCTCATACACCATGTTATACTTGCTAAGTAAGACAATTACTTATACTTGCTGCTATTCAACAAAATCCTAGATGGGTAACAGATGGTCATGTCACACCCGGTTTTAGAAGACAAACCAGATGCACCCTGTATGTGTGCCAGGATCAAGTTTCACACATACAGTATAACAGTACTGAATAAAAGATGCAGTATCACGTAAAATAAACTATATAAATGACTTACAAGTCTATCAGAGTTACAACGTATCCTGGAAACGAAGGCTCCAAACTTCACAGGCAGTCGACTGGGGGTTGCGTATGCCTAGAACTGAGCACCATCTTCAAACAGCTTCATACAAGTAATTCTTCTGAGCAGCGGTTAGAAAGGGTGAGTACACTTATGGTTGGTACTCAGCAAGGCCACAAGAAATAACCAGAGATCAATTTAATATCATGTTTAAGTATATTACTCATGTAAGGGTCCAGGCTGCTCTTGACCGTGAGCACGGCTGATATATCAGTTTTACACTCTGCAGAGGTTGTACACTTTCACCACAAGCCGCGTAAAAGTTCAAAAGAACTTTAAACCCAACCATGCCGAGGTGGCCAAACCTCTTAAATCACACTTCCGAGGTGTGACCGCATAGGGACACTACGAGGCCTTTACAAAGATTCCTTAGTAAATAGTAACCCGCTAAGGTTTCCGGTTCAGAAGCAAAGCATAACCCTCCCTAGTGAGGTCTGTCTCTTAGCTAAGCCCACAGCTCAAGAGGACCGGGCTATACCTCATCAACGGCCACCCCCATGCCCCTTTCGGGTAAGATTACCATCCACTAAAGTTTCTAATTAATTAGCCAAGACCAGAGCCCATTAGTACTCATGGTTGTACGGTTTTCCTGGGTGGTTCTCCATGTTCCGATTAAAACATCGCGATATTGTAAATAAAGCATAGGTAGAAGGATGGTTAGGGACACTTGCCTTTCTCCAAAGTATAGCTGCTCAAAACATCTTCAAAAGTCTTCTTCGTTTGAACAACGTTCCATCTACTCGTAGCAATCATCGAACACAAGCATGCAAGCATAAAACTATACAAGCAACAAACAAGTACAACTAAGAACAATACACCAATCAAAAAAAAAGCTTTAAAAGAGCGTACTAACGGATAGGGCTTGATGCTACAGTCACGAGAACCTAAGGACCACGAAGATTAGAGAGAAAAAGAAAGATACAAAGGTTCCAAGGCAGAGCTTTAATTGGCACAAGGAATATCACACGTATAGAGGATTTATGAATATGAGAATCTCAAACAATAATATATTACTTTAATAATTTAATTTTATATTACAATACAATGACATAGTAACTCACACCATATCATTGAAGCAACATAAAGTTAAAAATTAAAATAATATTGATTTGCAGAGAAACCACAACATAAGAAAAGATCTATACTCAAACTTAGTGATATGGCTCAGAAAAGATGGACTAGCTTCAAGATTGCAGAAAAGAGTGCTGCGGACATTGAAACACTGGCCGATGAATTTATAGGATGTGATACATGTTGGAGACAGTTGATTGGCAAAACAGAATAGGGACTAAGTGAGAAACGTAGGGTGCACGAGCAGGATTGGGTTTAGAGGCATAGGAAACGCTGAGAACAGAACTATGATTGAAAACTTAAAACTAGCGGAAGACTTTAGATTATAAAAGGAAATACTATACGCTTTATAAATTTTAATTTGATAAAATCATATATAAGAGACCATTTCCTGGAAATTGATTTAATTATATTTAAATATGTAAAACCAAGAATGTATTTTATTTATAACTATTTTTTAGACATTATGTAATTAAACACATAACTTTAGTAATAAAAACAGATGCGAGCATCTAATTGATTAACTTTTATTGACCATGTTGAACTAATCAATATTATTGATAAAACACATTTATGTTGACATTCACACAAATTAATACTCATTTAAGAAAGCATTAAGTTTGACGCTAATCACCTTTTAGTTTGAAATCTAGTTTAATACTCATTAATCAATTTTACATAAGCTTATTAAAATCTGAAATATAACTTAATCATATTTTATAGATAAAACTTAATAGATAGATAATTAATAAGCAAAATGAGAACACTAGAACAAAGCCACATTAAAGGTTTATTAATCAAATTACTTGGAAGTGAAACTTCTAAGTTGGCTTTAATTAGAAACACTAGTTAATAACCATTTAAACCAAGTAACAGTGATCTAAGAAAACACATGAAATCTAAATATAACCTTAATCCAAGTTATATCAAAGTTATACCTAGGTTTCCAATATTATAACTTGTTCAACTATCACTTTTAAAACTTATAAAATTAACCATATTAACATTAATAAGAAAACGAAAATATAATTCTTAGTTGACTTTTAATTAAAGGAATATGTTTATCTAATCAAATAACTTTATAGCTCTAGTTAAACTAGTCATATTGTCATTAAAACAGATTTGTGTTAACATTAATCAAGATTGATAATTATTTATGAAAACTCGAAGTTTAACTCTAATTAGCTTTTAATTAGAGAACTAGTGGTCATAAACATCAATCAAGTTAACATAATTTTATGAAGAAACATGATAGAGCCTAATTAAACTTTAGTTGGAAAAATTACAAAATAGATATTAATCATGTTAACATTATTTATGAAAATCGAGATATAACCTTAATCAACTTTTATTTACAAAACACATGGAATAAATATTAATCAATTTAATATTTAACAAGAAAAACCGATGTCTCAAACTTAATTAGATTTTATTTAAGAAAGCACATGTAATTAGCCTTTAATCAAATTAATAATAAATAAAATTCAGAAATAATAGTGCTAACGCGTAGTTTAGGTTGATATGAAGCTAACACAACAAGAACGGGTTAAAACGGAGTTAAAACGTGAAAGATATGGCTTTTCTAATGTTCAGGGGCTTATTGGCAAAGTTTTAAAAGTTCCAGGGGTTTAACTGCGAAATTCTGAGGGCTAAAACATAATTTTGTATAAAAACACGAGGGCTTATGGCTAAAAAGACCAAAACAGGACCTCGGGTGTAATTTTAGATCTTGCAGGGGCTAAAGTGAAAGAAACAGGACCTAGATTGAAATACTTTTGAACTGAGATGGACTGCGGGTTAATTTCGGAAAAGATCAAGGGCTCTTTTGCAAAACTGGCTCGGCTGACCGATACATCTCTGGTTGACTCGGGTTAGATCTGTTGCGAGCCGTTGGATCTTGATCTGATGGCAACGGGCGAATCGGGCAGCGGGGTGACGCCGGCGACGACAGACGCGGCGGCGCCGCTCGATCCCGCGGCGGCGCTTCGCCGGAGCGAGCGCGATCTACAGCTACGGTGCACGGTTTGCGACGAGAACAAGTCCTATAGACTCGTGAGACTATGGCGAATCTATCCAGGGTGATCTAGACAAGAGACACGCGATGGAGACGACAATCCGACGGCGGCGGCGCCATGCGCGGCGGCGAAGCTTCGGGCGGATGCAAAACCGGCGCTACGGTGCACGGTTTGCGACAAGATCAAGCGCTATAGCACCAGGAGGAGATGGGGAACTCACGGCGGGTGATCTTGACGAGAGAAGAGCGACGACGGTGGCCGGCAACGATCAACGGTGGCGGCGGCGCTCGGCTTCACACGAACTAGGGCGTCCGGCGGCCGAAACACGACGACAAGCGACGGAATCGATGCTCCACGACAAGCAGAAGCTTCTGGCGATCTTGGTTTCCCTCCATGAGCAACGACGACGGCGAATTGCCGGCAATGGCAGGCGGCGGCAACGACGGCTCGGGCGGCTTTGGTTTCGAAGCTCGGGTCGATGAGAGGGACAACAGAGGTGGCGGTGGTTAAATAGGTCAGAGCAGGGGCTCGGCCAACCCTAGGCGTTCGTGTCCGGGCAGGACTCGGCGGCGTGACGGGATCGGAGACAGAGGCGGCGGCGGTCAGGACTCGACGCGCGCTCGGTGTCCGGGTCGGTGACGGGAGGGAGACGGAAGAGCTGACAGGTGGGTCCCACCTGTCGGCGAGAGAGAGAGAAAAAAAAGAATGGGGAAGAATAACGGGCCCGTAATGGGCCGGAAGTGGAACGGGCCGAGGGAAAAGAAAAGGAAACGGCCCGGGAAAGAAAGGAAAAAGTAGAGGGAGGAAAAAGGCGCTGGGCCGAGAGTCCAAGGAGCAAAAGCGGACTCGGCCAAGAGTTCAGGGGCCAAAACTAAACTCAGACTGAACAACTTTTCTAAAACTCAAACAAAAGCAAATCAAATTCGAATTTAAACAAAATTTAAATTCCAACTTGATTCACTAGCAACCAAAAATATATGCAATAGCATGATTGCAACAAAAACTTATTTTGAATAAATTATTTAATTAAGATGTTTTAATTTGATTAAAAGGATAGAATTTCAATTAAATTCTAGAGAAAATTAGGGAGCTATTAGATACTCTTTGTAACAAAATTTTAGAGAGTTATAAACATATGTTGTTTTGAAATTAGAATACATATATATATATTATATATATATATATTACATTCCCTGTTAATTATTTAAACCTTGGAAACTTTTATAAATTAGAGAAAATCATTGTATTTATTTATATTATTTATTCACATCCCAAATTTAGAAAATTTGGGGTGTGACAGGTCATGAGAATGATATTGCTGCTGCTGAATTCCCTGAAGATCGGTCGTATTACTAAGCTGTGGTCAACCAGTCAGAGTCCCTATGGACTGCGGCTCCGCTTAGTTTGAGAGATTAGTAGTCTTCCACTGTGTATGTGTTAAACTCTGATGTAAAACTATTTTATTCGAGCATGTGTACTCTGATTTCCATATTTGTAAGCTGTATGTGTTCTGTGGACTTCCTGGGCACACATACTGCAGCATTCGGGTTTCTGTGTAAATCAGGGTGTGACAGACGGCGGCGTCGGGGCGCGTAAACGAGGATGCTCCGGGGCACGAGAGCGGGCGCAGTGAGGCTTAGGGCGCTCCTCGTGGCTCGGCGATGCTGCTCCGGGGGTCGGCTGGAGTAAAGGAGTGCTGGAGGGGTGAGGTCGCCGGCGCAGGAGCTCGGCGGTGAAGGGTGGCGCCGCTGGAGCAGGGGAAACTCGGCGCGAGTGCTAGGGTTGCGGCGAGAGGGTTGGATCGAGTTGGTGGCGACACTGGTAGGGCTTACCTAGGCGCGGGGAGGTGGCCTTGGCGTGCGGGCCAGCCGCGGCGTCGGTTGCGCCCACCTCCGCCGCTTTCGGCGGGAGGTTGGGGATGACAGGTGGGGCCCGCCTGTCATCGACGGAGGGAGGGGGAAGAGGCTGTGCGGCTGCGGCGCGTTGGGCTGAAAGCTGGCTGGGCCGAGGCTGTTGGGTTGGGGGAGGGCTGGGCTCGTGGCGCGGAGTGGGCCGAGCGGGAAGGGAGAGCGAGCTGGGTCGGCTGAGGCGGGAGTTGGGCCACGCGCTGGTGTTGGCTTAGGTGGAGGAGTGGCTGGCTTAGCGCTGGACAAGAGTGGAGGGGGCGGAGATGAACTAGGGCAAGAGTTGGAGGGGCGAAAAGGAACTCGGGTTGAAACAACTTTGCTAGAGCTCTAAAGAAGGTGATTCAAAAGCGAATTTAAATTAGATTTAAATTCTCTTTCTAACCACAAGCAAAACAAAAATAAATGCAGCAGCATGAATGCAATAAAAATGTTTCTATACCTTATATTTGATTTTAATTTCCAAAAATTATTTATTTAACCTATATTAATTATGAACATGACAATAAATAATCAATTAATTACTAAAAATTTTAAATAGGCCAAATTAGGGTGTTACAGTCACCCCCATGCTGCCATGTTTGTGATAATTGGTGAGTGTGCAACCATTTTTAGTGGGGTAGACATGTTTAGTGCTGGTTGGTGGTGATGGTAAATAAATAGAGATGTTCTAGAAGGGGTGAAAATAATAAAAGTTACCAATTACATCCACCCTAGGTAAAAGCTCATCATAGGACCATTTATTTTGGAAAGGGAAACATGCAAATGCAATGATAGAAAATAAAATTGGAAGGGAAATATGAGATTGTGGGACCAGGATCCCTAGGGCCACTCATGTAATGGATTAATCTACCCGATAGGGAATGTTTACCCATCTATTTGAACTAGTTGGCTACGGTGCAAGATGGCGTAGAAGGCTAGGTAGAACTAGTCGGATACTAGTAGGAGACTCTCCAAAGATTATTCTATTGCAGTACTCCAGATTGTATACGACTAGGATCACACAACCGACTTGTAACTCTGTTCCCCGGACTATATAAGGTGGAGCAGGGACCCCTCAAAAACATATCTCATACACAACCATACGAGGAATACAATCAACCATACAGGACGTAAGGTATTATGCTATTTGTGGTTTTTATCACTGCCAGGAAGCTTAGACATTATTTTCAGTCTTTTCATATTACTGTGGTTACTAAATTTCCCTTGGGTGAGATTTATGATAACCCTGATGCTACTGGACGGATTTGCAAATGGAGGGCCAAGATGAGCGAGTACAACATTACCTTTACTCCACAGACAGCTATCAAATCTCAAGCTCTTGCAGATTTTACAGTCGATTGGATGGAAACTCAGTACTCCAGGGCAACTAGTCGCCCGAAGCATTGGGTTATGTATTTCGATGGATCATTGCAGTTAGAAGGTGGTGGAGCAGGAATTTTGTTAATTTCCACCAAAGACGACCAGCTCAAGTATGTCTTGCATATTCTTTTTCCAGTCACCAACAATGCAGCAGAATATGAGGCAATGTTGCAAGGGCTATGCCTGGCAGCGTCCCTCGGTATCAAACGCCTTGTTGTGTATGGAGATTCTGCATTTGCTATTAATCAAGTCAACAAGGATTGGGCTGCTACAAAGGAAACTATGGATGCTTATGTCAAGGAAGTGCGCAAGCTTGAACATCACGTTTTTGGTTTAGAATTTCATCATGTTCTTCGTGACAATAATGCTGCAGCAAATGCATTATCAAAGCTTGGTTCTAAGCGCGCAGATGTCCCATTAGAGATTTTTGTCCATGAGTTGCACAAGCCATCCATTAAGGAGTCGGCACCTATAGAAATTGATACAGATCACCCTCCACCAGATCTTCAGGTATGGTTATTGATACCAATTGGATGACTCCATACATCGAGTACTTGTGCGATCATAAACTCTTAGAGGAAAAAGATGAACAAGTTCATATCAAACGACGTGCTTCAAGTTATGTCGTGGTCAATAATACACTATATCGACGTGGGGCATCAGTCAACATCTTGATGAAGTGTATCACCAATAATCAGGGTCGTGCATTACTTGAAGAAATTCATGGCGGTGTTTGTGGAAATCATGCAGCTTCCCGTACAATAGTCGGGAAGGCTTATAGGGCTAGTTTCTTTTGGCCCTCTACAAATAAAGATGTTGAAAACATTGTCGAGACATGTCATAGTTGTCAATTCTTTGCTCGCCAAGCTCATGTTCCAGCACACGAACTCCATAGTATTCCATTGTCTTGGCCTTTTGCTTGCTGGGGCCTTGATTTGGTTGGGCCATTGGCCAAGGCTCCTAGTGGCTTCGAGTGGCTTGTTGTGGCCATCGACAAGTTTACCAAATGCATTGAAGCTCAGCAATTAGTCAATCCAAGTGCTGAAAATCTCATCAAGTTCTTTGACGGCATTGTTCATCGATATGGCATACCTCATGAGATTATCACAGACTTGGGATTAGTTTTCACTAGTGAGAAGTTCCAAGACTATTGTTACAAGTACTCGATCGAGATACATTATGCCTCGGTCACTCATCCTCGTGCCAATAGACAAGTCGAGAAGGCTAATGGCCTGTTACTTCAGGGATTAAAACCAAGGTTATATGAGCCTATCAAGAAATATGGCGGCAAGTGGGCACAAGAACTACCAGCAGTACTATGGGGGCTGCGTAATCAACCCAGTCGTGCAACTGGGCAATCTCCATACTTTCTGGTCTACGGGTCTGAGGCAGTTTTACCTGCTGATCTTCTTTGGAACACCCCATGACTAGAAAATTATGATGAGCAAGTTGCTCAGCAAGAAAGATTTCAAGATATTGATGGCATCAAAGAAGCTCGAGTGGCGGCTCTTATTCAAAATACACGCTATCTTGAAGGATTAAGGCATTACCACCAACGTTCAGTCCAGTCCCGTTCCTTTGTGATAGGAGACTTGGTTTTGCGATACATTCATAAGACTGATGGCTTGCATAAGCTTATGTCTCGATGGGAAGGGCCGTTTCTAGTCAAACAAGTCATTGGGCCTGGTACTTATCGCCTGCAGACTCAAGAAGGCAAAGATCTACCTAATGTGTGGAACGTCGAGCATCTAAGGAAATTTTACCCGTAACCCGGGCCTCAGAGTCTTGTACTTTTGTTCATCTTATGAGGAATAAAGTTTATTGCCCACTTTGCTCACATTTACTTGTGTTATTTTATTTTTCTTCTCATTAGAGAACTCTGTATTTAGCTTGTTGCTTTTCTAAGCGCAAGTTCAGAGGAGTTGTTTTTCAACTGGTTTAAAAGAAATCAAGACTACTCTCTTTTAGGGTGTCACTAAGTCTTATAAGTCTTGTTAGAGCGACACCAACTTACACATGGTTGTAGTAGTTTGTCTCGTTTCTTTTGATTAAGGATATTCTGCTCTGTGTCTTGCGCCGACTACATTAGAGTCCTTTCACATAGACTTGTTCATGTCTCTATTTTTAGCATACATTAGTATTGCTTATCTTTCATGCGATCATAAGTACAAAATTACTCTGGTTATGCATCAGCAACCACCTTATGTCTATCTTGGACTTGCATAGATACTTTCTTGTTTTAGCAGGAGCTTTATCTTATGCTTTTGACCTTTGGGTCCGCGCACAAGTACTTTCGCATGAATTTTCAACTACTCAGGTAGTTTATTAGACTAGTCATCTTTGATCTATACATGATCTAATCATTTTTTACTTTATGTATAATTTGGCTGTCTTTTACTACTCATAGTACTCATATACATTTCTTTAACAGCATGCAATGCATCAATATATCAAACGACTAGTTTGCTTCATTCCAAAAAGCATTGCAGTTCAATACAAGTACTTGCATATTGTTTCTTCTAACACATCTATTACAAGAGGACTACTTTTCCTCTAATGATTCAATGAAGTCTGTTGTGGTGGTCTCTGTTTCTGTTACAAGTGCCTCATACTGTTCGCCAGACACCCCAAGAGGCAGATACTTCACTTCCAGCTTAGCCTCTGGGTTGTGTGCCTTAAAGAGTGCCAATGGTTTGTTTGTGCACTCCTTCAAGGTTGACTTGCAGTACTCGGTGACTTGCTCTGGCACTTGCAGCAGTCGGTCAAGCAGTGACTGGTTTTGGCTTCCTGCACCTTCTTGAGTTAGCATCTCTACGATTGGCTTCACGGCTTCCTCCAGTTGGTTCTTTTCCGTCAGTAACTCGTTGAGTTCTTACTGCTTATCTTGCACAAATTTGAGGTTTCCCGCAAATTGAAGCTCCCAATCCATACGGATTTTATGCTCATGCGCAAATTCTTGATCTTTCTTGGCGATCACCTCTTTGAGCTGGGAGACTTCATCAATGCGAGCCTGTGCAGCATTATACCAAGTGGTTTCATTGCTTTCTGCTGTCTTCAGTTTTTTCTTTAGTTCTGCATAAGATCATAAATCAATATTGTTATCTAACAAGTTTGATCAGCAGATAAGCATGTCTAAGGAGTAGTCGTTTACCTGTATTCTCCTTAGTCAAGCCTGTTACTCGACCCTCTAGTCAGTCCTTGACTTCCTGAAATCTTGTGATCTGCCCTTGGAGGAGGTCAATCTCCTTTTTGTGCTCTGCTTTAGCTTTTTCCAACTCCTCGCATTTGTTGCCGATGTCGGTGTGCAATTCAAGGATCCTTGCATGGAGCTGAGCATCACCAGGCTTCTTGACTAGAACTACCAAAGCCTACACGAAGGACACAATGTTATAATGTCACACCCGGATTCTATATAAACCCGAAGTGCTGCTATATGTGTGCCCAGGATATCCACAGAACACATACAACTAACAAATATGATAAACAGAGTACATATCCTCCAAATAAAATAGTTTAAATCAGAGTTTAGCACATACACAGTGGAAGTCTAATCATCAACTCCAAGGCGAGGCCACAGTCCACGGGGACACCGACTAGTTGATCACAGCTTAGACAAATCTTCAGGGAACTCAGCAGCAGATTCATTCACTCTGTCTGCTACCCATCCGGGATTTTGTTGAATAATGGCAACTGAAATGGCAAGTGTAAGTAAATCACTTTACTTAGCAAGTATAGCATGGTGTATGAAGGCTCAAAAAGGCTTGACACGGCTTAACTGCATTAGCACTTTTAGTTGGCGGCGGCGCATAAGACGAAGAATGGGTACTAATAGAAGATATGTGAGAAAAGACTACCTTAGAGATTCCCATTCAAGGGGCCTCCTTATAAAGAAGTCAATGGTGTGCCTTTCCTGGGGAAGAGGTGGTTCGTATATATAGGGAGAAAACCTCAAACCTCTACGTTCATTAGCAATATGGGACTAAAACATGGTTTAGTCCCTTTCAATGCTAATAGACTTTTAGAGACACTAATGGGCTTTGAAATTTGGCCCAACAAAGTGATGGGATGGTTTGGGCTAAAATTGGGTTAACTTTGGGCCAAGGCTGGTCTACTAAGATTAAGGGCCAATTTTATTCTTAGAATAATTAATTTCCTGGTTATAAAATAATCTCAGATAAGTCTAGAATTCATATTTAAACCAAGAAAAATACTCCAAAAATTTCAAAAATCCTAGGAAAAATCCTAGAGATAGTTTTGGACACAAGGAACCCAAATAATGTATTTGAACCTCACGAAAAGAATTTTATCTTATTCTAAAAATTAGAATATGCTCTAGAAAAATGAGAATAATTTCCAGAAAAATCTAGAAAATTCCCATCAGGCTATAAACACATTTTTGAAAACTTTACACACATAAAACCACTAAATGCAACCAGCATGAATGCAAGGCACTCAACATTATAACCTATCTTGTTTTAATTTAATTTAGAAAATAAAATTTTCCCATACTAAATTCCCTGTAATTTATATAAAGCATGAAAATTTTTAGAAAATTGAGAAAATCAATGTATTAATTATGCTGACAAATCACATCCCAAAATCCAAGAATTTTGGGGTATGACAAACTACCCCCCTTAAACCGAATCTCGTCCCGAGATTCGTAGAGGCTAGAGATCAAGGAGGAGAATGGAACAACAAGATTCTAGAAGGGAGTTGGATCCATCTTCTTCGTCTTGTTTGCTGATGCACTTGTGACTTTTCTACTTCTGATCTTCTTCAACGTCGTTTCTTCATTGCATAGATCGCCTTCTTGTTTCCTTGTTGATGTTCTTCTTTTGATTCATGGGAATAGATAGCAAGAAGAACAAGGATATATGGGGAAAAAAGAGAGAGAGCCCAACTACGCAGTCAATACAAAGAAGTAAATCAAACAAAGACATAATAACAGGCATTACAAGCACACTCGACCAAAGTTAACCACACCAAAATTTAAATGAAGCTAAATAGTAAGGGGGAATCCTCCTAGGTATGGATATAGGGCAACTGTTCAAACTTCTTCACACAAGCATCATTCCACTTGACGCCGAATTCCTGGTTGTAGTGGCAATGAATGACGTCGTCTTGTTCTCTGAAATCGCCCAGGCTTGAACCTCTTGTAGTATACTAGTATCTTTGTTCTTCAAGTGAATTGGGAATCGTGATCGTGATGAGACACAAGGATACAAATTTCAAGGAGGGGGTGAATGATCAAGGTAAATGAAAAGACAAGTAGGAGTTAAATAGACAAGAATTAAAGATAAGCAGTTTATCAAACCAAGGTGGAGGTAAATAATCAGAAGTCAAGGAGGAGAAGTAAATTATCAAGGAGAGGATAAAACATCCAAGGATATAATGACCAAAATAGAAATTATCAAGGAGGGGAAAATGCTCAAGTATAGCACTTTATATGAATCAAAATCTCAAGGATTGAGAAAGCAAGGGTTGTATGGCAAAATAAGCCTTATTGGATGACCAGTACTATCTAGGCTGCGGTCCTACAGTCAGCATAGCTCTGATACCAATCTGTCACACCCAAATTCTATATAAACCCGAAGTGCTGCTATATGTGTGTCCAGGATGTCCACAGAACACATACAGCTAACAAATATGATAAACAGAGTACATATGCTCCAAATAAAATAGTTTAAATCAGAGTTTAGCACATACACAGCGGAAGTCTAATCATCAACTCCAAGGCGAGGCCGCAGTCCACGGGGACACCGACTGGTTGACCACAGCTTAGACAAATCTTCAGGGAACTCAGCAGCAGATTCATTCACTCCGTCTGCTACCCATCCGGGATTTTGTTGAATAATGGCAACTGAAATGGCAAGTGTAAGTAAATCACTTTACTTAGCAAGTATAGCATGGTGTATGAAGGCTCAAAAAGGCTTGACACGGCTTAACTACATTAGCACTTTTAGTTGGTTCATTTTAACATTATCCAAGTTACTACAAGTGAATGAAATCCCCGTTGAAACCCCATAGGGAAGTATAAGTGACATTAAACATAAGTAAACATCATCTTCTAATAAAAAAGGATCCAGGCCGCTCGTGACCCTGAGCAAGGCTATCATGATAGATTTACACTCTGTAGAGGTTTCGCCCTTTAACCACCAGTC
This sequence comes from Echinochloa phyllopogon, assembly GCA_033239725.1. Classification (NCBI taxonomy): domain Eukaryota; kingdom Viridiplantae; phylum Streptophyta; class Magnoliopsida; order Poales; family Poaceae; genus Echinochloa; species Echinochloa phyllopogon. The sequence continues at coordinate 27,017,653 of BTCW01000014.1, read as the reverse complement.
GCGTAAAAGTTCAAGGAACTTTAAACCCAACCATGTGGAGGTGGATCAGACCTTGCAAACCACACTTCCGAGGTGTGATCGCATAGGGACACCATGAGGCTTTTCAAAAGACACCCTAACAAGATAGTAGCCGCTATGGTAATACAAGGTGGTGAGACTCTAGGCACCGAGATTGACTGACTCCCAGGGCGCAGCGATAGGAGGGTCAATGGCGTCTAATGCGCGGGTCTCATACCCATCAATGCGCAACGTGTGGAGTTCCTATACTCCAGGGACTCCCAACATGGAACTAGGTCTAACGAGACCTAGCTGATGGGGCTACCGTCCTCGGTGGAATCAAGAAACACCCCGCGCCTTGCCTCCCATAACGCCGTCGGCCCATCGGTAACCACTGTCAAGCTAGAGCCGTACATGCTACTTGTCCAAGACCAGAGCCATAATAGTTCTGGCGGTGACGACAGGCTCCTGGGTTGCCGCTTTAAGAACCAGTCCTTAGGGAGAGACATGTCACACCCGGTTTTAGAAGACAAACCAGATGCACCCTGTATGTGTGCCAGGATCAAGTTTCACACATACAGTATAACAGTAGTGAATAAAAGATGCAGTATCACGTAAAATAAACTATATAAATGACTTACAAGTCTATTAGAGTTACAGTGTATCCTGGAAACGAAGGCTCCAAACTTCACAGGCAGTCGACTGGGGGTTGCGTATGCCTAGAACTGAGCACCATCTTCAAACAGCTTCATACAAGTTCTTCCTCTGAGCAGCGGTTAGCAAGGGTGAGTACACTTATGGTTGGTACTCAGCAAGGCCACAAGAAATAACCAGAGATCAAATTAATATCATGTTCAAGTATATTACTCATGTGAGGGTCCAGACCGCTCTTGACCGTGAGCACGGCTGATATATCAGTTTTACACTCTGCAGAGGTTGTACACTTTCACCATAAGCCATGATTCCCATTGCCGAAGCATTGTACCCTTCCCACACCACGTGGACCGAATACTGGGTTTCACTATGAGACATTTACAAAAGCACTCTAATAAATGGTAGCCCGCTAAGGTTTCCGGTTCAGAAGCAAAGCATAACCCTCCCTAATGAGGTCTATCTCTTACCAAAGCCCACAGCTCAAGAGGACCGAGCTATACCTCGTCAACCACCACCCCCATGCCCCTTTCGAGTAAAGCTACCATAAACTAGAGCACCTAATTAGTCAGTCAAAGCCAGAGCCCATTAGCACTTATGGTTGTACTGTTTTCCTGGGTGGTTCTCCATGTTCCGATTAAAACATCTTGATATTATAAATAAAGCATAGGTAGAAGGATGGTTAGGGACACTTGCCTTTCTCCAAAGTATAGCTGCTCAAAATATCTTCAAAAGTCTTCTTCATTTGAACAACGTTCCGTCTACTCATAGCAATCATCGAACACAAGCATGCAAGCATAAAACTATACAAGCAACAAACAAGTACAACTAAGAACAATACACCAATCAAAAGAAAAGCTTTAAAAGAGCATACTAACGGATAGGGCTCGATGCTACGGTCACGAGAACCTAAGGACCACGAAGATTAGAGAGAGAAAGAAAGATACGAAGGTTCCAAGGCAGAGCTTTAATTGGCACAAGGAATATCACACGTACAGAGAATTTATGAATACGAGGATCTCAAACAATAATATATTACTTTAATAATTTAATTTTATATTACAATACAATGACATAGTAACTCACACCATATCATTGAAGCAACATAAAGTTAAAAATTAAAATAATATTGATTTGTAGAGAAACCACAACATAAGAAAAGATCTATACTCAAACTTAGTGATATGGCTCAGAAAAGATGGACTAGCGTCAGGATTGCAGAAAAGAGTGCTGCGGACATTGGAACACTGGCCGATGAATTTATAGGATGCGATACATGTTGGAGACAGTTGATTGGCAAAACAGAATAGGGACTAAGTGAGAAACTTAGGATGCACTAGCAGGATTGGGTTTAGAGGCATAGGAAATGCTGAGAACAGAACTACGATTGAAAACTTAAAACTAGCGGAAGACTTTAGATTATAAAAGGAAACACTATACGCTTTATAAATTTTAATTTGATAAAATCATATATAAGAGACCATTTCCTGGAAATTGATTTAATTATATTTAAATAGGTAAAACCAAGAATGTATTTTATTTATAACTATTTTTTTGTAGACATTATGTAATTAAACACATAACTTTAGTAATAAAAACAGATGCGAGCATCTAATTGGTTAACTTTTATTGACCATGTTGAACTAATCAATATTATTGATAAAACACATTTATGTTGACATTCACACATCTATGAAAACATATGAAATCTAAGTATAACCTTAATCCAAGTTACATCAAAGTTATACCTAGGTTTCCAATATTATAACTTGTTCAACTATCACTTTTAAAACTTATAATATATTAACCATATTAACATTAATAAGAAAACCAAAATATAATTCTTAATTGGCTTTTAATTAAAGGAACATGTTTATCTAATCAAATAACTTTATATCTCTAGTTAAACTAGTCATATTGTCATTAAAACAGATTTGTGTTAACATTAATCAAGATTGATAATTATTTATGAAAACTCGAAGTTTAACTCTAATTAGCTTTTAATTAGAGAACTAGTGGTCATAAACATCAATCAAGTTAACATAATTTTATGAAGAAACAAGATAGAGCCTAATTAAATTTTAGTTAGAAAAATTACAAAATAAATATTAATCATGTTAATATTATTTATGAAAATCGAGATATAACCTTAGTCAACTTTTATTTACAAAACACATGGAATAAATATTAATCAATTTAATATTTAACAAGAAAAACCGATATGTTAAACTTAATTAGATTTTGTTTAAGAAAGCACATGTAATTAATGTTTAATCAAATTAATAATAAATAAATTTCAGAAATAAAGTATGGTGTAAATAACAGTGCTAACGTGTAGTTTAGGTTGATATGAAGCTAACACAATGAGAATGGATTAAAACGGAGTTAAAACGTGAAAGATATGGCTTTTCTAAGGTTCAGGGACTTGTTGGCAAAGTTTTAAAAGTTCCAGGGGCTTAACTGTGAAATTCTGAGGGCTAAAACATAATTTTATATAAAACTACGAGGGCTTACGGGTAAAAAGACCAAAATAGGACCTCGGTCACCGGCGAGGACAGCGGCGCTGCGCTCCTCCCCGGTGGCGCTTCACCGGAGCAAACTCAATCCGAGGCTATGAAGCTCGGTTTGCACCGGGGTTTGGCTCTACAGCTGCGGAGCGACGAAGGAAGTGCTACTGAGGGGTTCTTGATGACAGCCGAGCGACGAAGAAGGCCGGCGACAAGCCATGGCGGCGGCGGCGCTCGGACGACGCAATCCGGCACGATTACTAAGCTTCCACGCGGAAACTCGAACAAGGATAGGCTCGGGAGTGATGGTACCTCCTGGCAAAACGTTTCTGAGGACCAAGCAAGGCGGAGAAGTGATGGAACTCGAGATCGACAGCGGCGACTCAAGCTCGGTGAGGGCGGCGATGACGGCTCGGGTTTTGGGGATTGTGTGCACAGGAATTGGATGAAAAGTTCAAGGTCGAGGCGGCGGCTTTAAATAGAGCGGAATCCTGCCTTGGCGCGCGTGGGAGAGTACGACTCGGTGTCGGGGACGGCGGGGAAATGGACTCGACCGGAGTCCGGCTCGGCGACGACGAGAGGAAGAAGGTGCTGACGTGTGCCGTTCGATGAAGATCAGACGGTCGGGATTAGATCGGGCGGAGGGCTCATCGGCGGGGACGGCCGGGACGGCGGCGCCATGCGCAGCTCGGTGGAGCTTCGAGCGGTGACGAACTCGACGCTACGGCCTTCAACTAGCTACAAGAACTACATAGGAAGGACGAGAAGGCGATGACGAGCTCACCAGGCGCGAACTTGACGAGCATTGGACGGCAATGACGTCGAGCGGCGAAGAACGGCGGCTGACGGCGCTAGAGATCCAAAAATTTGCGATAAGGATGATGGAATACAAATTGATCCAAGTAATCGAGCGGTGAAGCTTTACTACCACCTGGCGAAGCTTTTGGAGGGGTTCTGGATGTGGAATTGTCGACGACGACGGCTGTCGACGGCGAACCGATGCGGCGGCGGAGCTTCGAAGGTGGCGGCGCGAGCGGCTCAACTCGGCGGCTAGGGTTGCGGATCGATTGGTTGGGGGAAATCGAGGGCGCGGCGGTGGCTATATATAGGTGCTCGGACCAGGCCTTGGCGGCATGCAGGGGAGGGACTCGGCGCGGCGGCGGAGTCGGACTCGGGGAAGAGTCCCTGTCGGGGACAACGAGAGGAGGAGGAAGGAGCTGACGCGTGGGCCCCACGTGTCAGTGACAGAGTGAGAGAGAGCGACGGGGAGAATCGAGACAGGCCGGAAATGGGCCTAAAGCGGGGAAGGCCGGACGGGGGAGAAAAAGGAAAGAGTACGGGGAGGAAAGGCGAGCTGAGAAAAAGTCCAGGGGGCAAACTTGGACCGAGAATCCAAGGAGCAAAAGTGGACTTGGCCAAGAGTTCAGGGGCCTAACCTAAACTCAGCCTAAACAACTTTTCTAATATTCAAACAAAAGCAAATCAAATTCGAATTTAAATAGAATTTAAATTCTAACTTGATTTACTAGCAACCAAAAATATATGCAACAGCATGATTGCAACAAAAACTTATTTTGGATAAATTATTTAATTAGGATGTTTCAATTTGATTAAAAGGATAGAATTTCAATTAAATTCTTGAAAAAATTATACAAGCTTTTTTTTCAAGATTTTTGAAAAAATTAGGAAGCTATTAGATACTCTTTGTAACAAAATTCTAGAGAGTTATAAACATATGTTGTTTTGAAATTAGAATACATATATATATATATTTTATATAATATATATATATATAATTTATATATATATTACATTCCCTGTTAATTATTTGAACCTTGGAAAATTTTATAAATTAGAGAAAATAATTATATTTGTTTATATTATTTATTCACATCCCAAATTTAGAAAATTTGGGGTGTGACAAGACTACCCCACTTAAACAGAATCTCGTCCCGAGATTCGCAGAGACTAGGGATCAAAGAGGAGAACAGTACAGTAGATTTTTGGGAAGAGAGATCTTCTGGAGTTGGTTCACTAGACTTCATCTTCTTTGTTGATGAAGTTGCAAAGTCTTCACTCCTAATCTTCTTTAGCTTCATTTCTTCACCATGAGATCAACTTTTCTTTTTCTCCGATGTTCTTTATCGACTTGTGACGAAGAGATAGCAAGAAAGCAAGGATGTACAAGAAAAAGAAGGAGAACCCAACTATATAATCAATGCAAAGAAGCAAATCAAATAATGGCATAATAACAGGCATTACAAGCACACTCAACTAAGGTTAATCACACAAGCATATAATGGTACTAAACGCTGTTAGTCAAGGTTTAGGGAATCCTCCTAAATATGGGCATATGGCACATCTTCAAATGTCTTGAAGCTGACTTCTTGGTTGTAACGTTGGTAGGCTTGATGCAGTCTTCCATTGTTCTGGTTGGACTTCTTGTAATATACTCATATCTTCATTCTTCAAGGTGATTTGGGCTTCCATTAAACGATACATACATGCTATATTTTTTAAAATAAATGAAGAGTAGAGAAGAAACTTTGGGATCAAAACCAAGGAAGAAATCCAAAGTGACATAAAAGCACGGAGGGTGAAATGAGGCAACAGGAGTAAATTGACTAATATCAGGATGTGTGTGAGTAAACAAGGATACTCACAGACATAATATCAACTTCAAGGAGAGAGGTTAATGGTCAAGGTAAAGTACTTCAAAAGGAGAAGTGAGATGGTCAAAGATGCTAGATCAGCAATTTATCAAACCAAGGTGGAGGTGAATAATCAGAAGTTTATGGTGAGAAATAAGTTATCAAGGCGAAGGTGGAATATTCAAGGATGTAATGACCATAAAGATAAATCATCAAGGGGGTAAAATGCTCAAGGATAGCATTTTTTTTACAAAAATACCAAGGATAGTGGGAGCAAGGATTATACAGCAATTTGGACCTTAATAAACGACCAGTTCTATCTAGGCTTACGTCCTACAGTCGATACAGCTCTGATACCACCTCTGTCACACCCGGTTTTAGAAGACAAACCAGATGCACCCTGTATGTGTGCCAGGATCAAGTTTCACACATACAGTATAACAGTAGTGAATAAAAGATGAAGTATCACGTAAAATAAACTATATAAATGACTTACAAGTCTATCAGAGTTACAGTGTATCCTGGAAACGAAGGCTCCAAACTTCACAGGTAGTCGACTGGGGGTTGCGTATGCCTAGAACTGAGCACCATCTTCAAACAGCTTCATACAAGTTCTTCTTCTGAGCAGCAGTTAGCAAGGGTGAGTACACTTATGGTTGGTACTCAGCAAGGCCACAAGAAATAACCAGAGATCAAATTAATATCATGTTTAAGTATATTACTCATGTGAGGGTCCAGGCCGCACTTGACCGTGAGCACGGCTGATATATCAGTTTTACACTCTGCAGAGGTTGTACACTTTCACCATAAGCCGTGATTCCCATTTCTGAAGCATTGTACCCTTCCCACACCACGTGGACCAAATACTGGGTTTCACTATGAGACCTTTACAAAAGCACTCTAATAAATGGTAGCCCACTAAGGTTTCCGGTTCAGAAGCAAAGCATAACCCTCCCTAATGAGGTCTGTCTCTTACCAAAGCCCACAGCTCAAGAGGACCGAGCTATACCTCGTCAACCGCCACCCCCCATGCCCCTTTCGAGTAAAGCTACCATAAACTAGAGCACCTAATTAGTCAGTCAAAGCCAGAGCCCATTAGCACTTATGGTTGTACTGTTTCCTGGGTGGTTCTCCATGTTCCGATTAAAACATCTTGATATTATAAATAAAGCATAGGTAGAAGGATGGTTAGGGACACTTGCCTTTCTCCAAAGTATAGCTGCTCAAAATATCTTCGAAAGTCTTCTTCATTTGAACAATGTTCCGTCTACTCATAGCAATCATCGAACACAAGCATGCAAGCATAAAACTATACAAGCAACAAACAAGTACAACTAAGAACAATACACCAATCAAAAGAAAAGCTTTAAAAGAGCATACTAACGGATAGGGCTCGATGCTACGGTCACGAGAACCTAAGGACCACGAAGATTAGAGTGAGAAAGAAAGATACGAAGGTTCCAAGGCAGAGCTTTAATTGGCACAAGGAATATCACACGTATAGAGGATTTATGAATACGAGGATCTCAAACAATAATATATTACTTTAATAATTTAATTTTATATTACAATACAATGACATAGTAACTCACACCATATCATTGAAGCAACATAAAGTTAAAAATTAAAATAATATTGATTTGCAGAGAAACCACAACATAAGAAAAGATCTATACTCAAACTTAGTGATATGGCTCAGAAAAGATGGACTAGCGTCAGGATTGCAGAAAAGAGTGCTGCGGACATTGGAACACTGGCCGATGAATTTATAGGATGCGATACATGTTGGAGACAGTTGATTGGCAAAACAGAATAGGGACTAAGTGAGAAACTTAGGATGCACTAGCAGGATTGGGTTTAGAGGCATAGGAAATGCTGAGAACAGAACTACGATTGAAAACTTAAAACTAGCGGAAGACTTTAGATTATAAAAGGAAACACTATACGCTTTATAAATTTTAATTTGATAAAATCATATATAAGAGACCATTTCCTGGAAATTGATTTAATTATATTTAAATAGGGAAAACCAAGAATGTGTTTTATTTATAACTATTTTTTTGTAGACATTATGTAATTAAACACATAACTTTAGTAATAAAAACAGATGCGAGCATCTAATTGATTAACTTTTATTGACCATGTTGAACTAATCAATATTATTGATAAAACACATTTATGTTGACATTCACACAAATTAATACTCATTTAAGAAAGCATTAAGTTTGAAGCTAATCACCTTTTAGTTTGAAAACTAGTTTAATACTCATTAATCAATTTTACATAAGCTTATTAAAATCTGAAATATAACTTAATCATATTTTATAGAGAAAACTTAATAGATAGATAATTAATAAGCAAAACGAGAACACTAGAACAAAGCCACATTAAAGGTTTATTAATCAAATTACTTGGAAGTGAAACTTCTAAGTTGGCTTTAATTAGAAACACTAGTTAATAACCATTTAAACCAAGTAACAATTATCTATGAAAACATATGAAATCTAAGTATAACCTTAATCCAAGTTACATCAAAGTTATACCTAGGTTTCCATTATTATAACTTGTTCAACTATCACTTTTAAAACTTATAATATATTAACCATATTAACATTAATAAGAAAACCAAAATATAATTCTTAATTGGCTTTTAATTAAAGGAACATGTTTATCTAATCAAATAACTTTATATCTCTTGTTAAACTAGTCATATTGTCATTAAAACAGATTTGTGTTAACATTAATCAAGATTGATAATTATTTATGAAAACTCGAAGTTTAACTCTAATTAGCTTTTAATTAGAGAACTAGTGGTCATAAACATCAATCAAGTTAACATAATTTTATGAAGAAACAAGATAGAGCCTAATTAAATTTTAGTTAGAAAAATTACAAAATAAATATTAATCATGTTAATATTATTTATGAAAATCGAGATATAACCTTAGTCAACTTTTATTTACAAAACACATGGAATAAATATTAATCAATTTAATATTTAACAAGAAAAACCGATATGTTAAACTTAATTAGATTTTGTTTAAGAAAGCATATGCAATTAACATTTAATCAAATTAATAATAAATAAATTTCAGAAATAAAGTATGGTGTAAATAACAGTGCTAACGCGTAGTTTAGGTTGATATGAAGCTAACACAATGAGAATGGATTAAAACGGAGTTAAAACGTGAAAGATATGGCTTTTCTAAGGTTCAGGGACTTGCTGGCAAAGTTTTAAAAGTTCCAGGGGCTTAACTGTGAAATTCTGAGGGCTAAAACATAATTTTATATAAAACTATGAGGGCTTACGGGTAAAAAGACCAAAACAGGACCTCAGTCACCAGCGAGGACGGCGGCGCTGCGCTCCTCCGCGGTGGCGCTTCACCGGAGCAAACTCAATCCGAGGCTATGAAGCTCGGTTTGCATCGGGGTTTGGCTCTACAGCTGCGGAGCGACGAGGAAAGTGCTACTGAGGGGTTCTTGACGACAGCCGAGCGACGAAGGAGGCCGGCGACAAGCCATGGCGGCGGCGGCGCTCGGACGACGCAATCCGGCACGATTACTAAGCTACCACGCGGAAACTCGAACAAGGATAGGCTCGGGAGTGACGGTACCTCCTAGCAAAACTTTTCCAAGGACCAAGCAAGGCGGAGAAGCGGTGGAACTCGAGATCGACAGCGGCGACTCAAGCTCGGCGAGGGTGGTGATGACGGCTCGGGTTTTGGGGATTGTGTGCACAGGAATTGGATAAAAAGTTCAAGGTCAAGGCGGCGGCTTTAAATAGAGCGGAATCCTGCCTTGGCGCGCGTGGGAGAGTAGGACTCGGTGTCGGGGACGGCGGGGAAACGGACTCGACTGGAGTCCAGCTCGGCGACGACGAGAGGAAGAAGGTGCTGACGTGTGTCGTTCGATGAAGATCAGACGGTCGGGATTAGATCGGGCGGAGGGCTCATCGGCGGGGACGGCCGGGACGGCGGCGCCATGCGCAGCTCGGTGGAGCTTCGAGCAGCAACGAACTCGACGCTACGGCCTTCAACTAGCTACAAGAACTACACAGGAAGGACGAGAAGGCGATGATGAGCTCACCAGGCGCGAACTTGACGAGCATTGGACGGCAATGACGTCGAGCGGCGAAGAACGGCGGCCGACGGCGCTAGAGATCCAAAAATTTGCGATAAGGATGATGGAATACAAATTGATCCAAGTAATCGAGCGGTGAAGCTTTACTACCACCTGGCGAAGCTTTTGGAGGGGTTCTGGATGTGGAATTGTCGACGACGACGGCTGTCGACGGGGAACCGATGCGGCGGCGGAGCTTCGAAGGTGGCGGCGCGAGCGGCTCAACTCGGCAGCTAGGGTTGCGGATCGATTGGTTGGGGGAAATCGAGGGCGCGGCGGTGGCTATATATAGGTGCTCGGACCAGGCCTTGGCGGCATGCAGGGGAGGGACTCGGCGCGGCGGCGGAGTCGGACTCGGGGAAGAGTCCCTGTCGGGGACAACGAGAGGAGGAGGAAGGAGCTGACGCGTGGGCCCCACGCGTCAGTGACAGAGTGAGAGAGAGCGACGGGGAGAATCGGGACGGGCCGGAAATGGGCCTAAAGCGGGGAAGGCCAGATGGGGGAGAAAAAGGAAAGAGTACGGGGAGGAAAGGCGAGCTGAGAAAAAGTCCAGGGGGCAAACTTGGACCGAGAATCCAAGGAGCAAAAGTGGACTTGGCCAAGAGTTCAGGGGCCTAACCTAAACTCAGCCTAAACAACTTTTCTAATATTCAAACAAAAGCAAATCAAATTCGAATTTAAATAGAATTTAAATTCTAACTTGATTTACTAGCAACCAAAAATATATGCAACAGCATGAATGCAACAAAAACTTATTTTGGATAAATTATTTAATTAGGATGTTTCAATTTGATTAAAAGGATAGAATTTCAATTAAATTCTTGAAAAAATTATACAAGCTTTTTTTTTCAAGATTTTTGAAAAAATTAGGAAGCTATTAGATACTCTTTGTAACAAAATTCTAGAGAGTTATAAACATATGTTGTTTTGAAATTAGAATACATATATATATATATATTTTATATAATATATATATATATATATATAATTTATATATATATATTACATTCCCTGTTAATTATTTGAACCTTGGAAAATTTTATAAATTAGAGAAAATAATTATATTTGTTTATATTATTTATTCACATCCCAAATTTAGAAAATTTGGGGTGTGACAAGACTACCCCCCTTAAACAGAATCTCGTCCCGAGATTCGCAGAGACTAGGGATCAAGGAGGAGAACAGTACAGTAGATTTTTGGGAAGAGAGATCTTCTGGAGTTGGTTCACTAGACTTCATCTTCTTTGTTGATGAAGTTGCAAAGTCTTCACTCCTAATCTTCTTTAGCTTCATTTCTTCACCATGAGATCAACTTTTCTTTTTCTCCGATGTTCTTTATCGACTTGTGACGAAGAGATAGCAAGAAAGCAAGGATGTACAAGAAAAAGAAGGAGAACCCAACTATATAATCAATGCAAAGAAGCAAATCAAATAATGGCATAATAACAGGCATTACAAGCACACTCAACTAAGGTTAATCACACAAGCATATAATGGTACTAAACGCTGTTAGTCAAGGTTTAGGGAATCCTCCTAAATATGGGCATATGGCACATCTTCAAATGTCTTGAAGCTGACTTCTTGGTTGTAACGTTGGTAGGCTTGATGCAGTCTTCCATTGTTCTGGTTGGACTTCTTGTAATATACTCATATCTTCATTCTTCAAGGTGATTTGGGCTTCCATTAAACGATACATACATGCTATATTTTTTAAAATAAATGAAGAGTAGAGAAGACACTTTGGGATCAAAACCAAGGAAGAAATCCAAAGTGACATAAAAGCACGGAGGGTGAAATGAGGCAACAGGAGTAAATTGACTAATATCAGGATGTGTGTGAGTAAACAAGGATACTCACAGACATAATATCAACTTCAAGGAGAGAGGTTAATGGTCAAGGTAAAGTACTTCAAAAGGAGAAGTGAGATGGTCAAAGATGCTAGATCAGCAATTTATCAAACCAAGGTGGAGGTGAATAATCAGAAGTTTATGGTGAGTAATAAGTTATCAAGGCGAAGGTGGAATATTCAAGGATGTAATGACCATAAAGATAAATCATCAAGGGGGTAAAATGCTCAAGGATAGCATTTTTTTTACAAAAATACCAAGGATAGTGGGAGCAAGGATTATACAGCAATTTGGACCTTAATAAACGACCAGTTCTATCTAGGCTTACGTCCTACAGTCGATACAGCTCTGATACCACCTCTGTCACACCCGGTTTTAGAAGACAAACCAGATGCACCCTGTATGTGTGCCAGGATCAAGTTTCACACATACAGTATAACAGTAGTGAATAAAAGATGCAGTATCACGTAAAATAAACTATATAAATGACTTACAAGTCTATCAGAGTTACAGTGTATCCTGGAAACGAAGGCTCCAAACTTCACAGGTAGTCGACTGGGGGTTGCGTATGCCTAGAACTGAGCACCATCTTCAAACAGCTTCATACAAGTTCTTCTTCTGAGCAGCGGTTAGCAAGGGTGAGTACACTTATGGTTGGTACTCAGCAAGGCCACAAGAAATAACCAGAGATCAAATTAATATCATGTTTAAGTATATTACTCATGTGAGGGTCCAGGCCGCACTTGACCGTGAGCACGGCTGATATATCAGTTTTACACTCTGCAGAGGTTGTACACTTTCACCATAAGCCGCGATTCCCATTTCTGAAGCATTGTATCCTTCCCACACCACGTGGACCAAATACTGGGTTTCACTATGAGACCTTTACAAAAGCACTCTAATAAATGGTAGCCCGCTAAGGTTTCCGGTTCAGAAGCAAAGCATAACCCTCCCTAATGAGGTCTGTCTCTTACCAAAGCCCACAGCTCAAGAGGACCGAGCTATACCTCGTCAACCGCCACCCCCCATGCCCCTTTCGAGTAAAGCTACCATAAACTAGAGCACCTAATTAGTCAGTCAAAGCCAGAGCCCATTAGCACTTATGGTTGTACTGTTTTCCTGGGTGGTTCTCCATGTTCCGATTAAAACATCTTGATATTATAAATAAAGCATAGGTAGAAGGATGGTTAGGGACACTTGCCTTTCTCCAAAGTATAGCTGCTCAAAATATCTTCGAAAGTCTTCTTCATTTGAACAATGTTCCGTCTACTCATAGCAATCATCGAACACAAGCATGCAAGCATAAAACTATACAAGCAACAAACAAGTACAACTAAGAACAATACACCAATCAAAAGAAAAGCTTTAAAAGAGCATACTAACGGATAGGGCTCGATGCTACGGTCACGAGAACCTAAGGACCACGAAGATTAGAGAGAGAAAGAAAGATACGAAGGTTCCAAGGCAGAGCTTTAATTGGCACAAGGAATATCACACGTATAGAGGATTTATGAATACGAGGATCTCAAACAATAATATATTACTTTAATAATTTAATTTTATATTACAATACAATGACATAGTAACTCACACCATATCATTGAAGCAACATAAAGTTAAAAATTAAAATAATATTGATTTGCAGAGAAACCACAACATAAGAAAAGATCTATACTCAAACTTAGTGATATGGCTCAGAAAAGATGGACTAGCGTCAGGATTGCAGAAAAGAGTGCTGCGGACATTGGAACACTGGCCGATGAATTTATAGGATGCGATACATGTTGGAGACAGTTGATTGGCAAAACAGAATAGGGACTAAGTGAGAAACTTAGGATGCACTAGCAGGATTGGGTTTAGAGGCATAGGAAATGCTGAGAACAGAACTACGATTGAAAACTTAAAACTAGCGGAAGACTTTAGATTATAAAAGGAAACACTATACGCTTTATAAATTTTAATTTGATAAAATCATATATAAGAGACCATTTCCTGGAAATTGATTTAATTATATTTAAATAGGGAAAACCAAGAATGTATTTTATTTATAACTATTTTTTTGTAGACATTATGTAATTAAACACATAACTTTAGTAATAAAAACAGATGCGAGCATCTAATTGATTAACTTTTATTGACCATGTTGAACTAATCAATATTATTGATAAAACACATTTATGTTGACATTCACACAAATTAATACTCATTTAAGAAAGCATTAAGTTTGACGCTAATCACCTTTTAGTTTGAAAACTAGTTTAATACTCATTAATCAATTTTACATAAGCTTATTAAAATCTGAAATATAACTTAATCATATTTTATAGAGAAAACTTAATAGATAGATAATTAATAAGCAAAACGAGAACACTAGAACAAAGCCACATTAAAGGTTTATTAATCAAATTACTTGGAAGTGAAACTTCTAAGTTGGCTTTAATTAGAAACACTAGTTAATAACCGTTTAAACCAAGTAACAATTATCTATGAAAACATATGAAATCTAAGTATAACCTTAATCCAAGTTACATCAAAGTTATACCTAGGTTTCCATTATTATAACTTGTTCAACTATCACTTTTAAAACTTATAATATATTAACCATATTAACATTAATAAGAAAACCAAAATATAATTCTTAATTGGCTTTTAATTAAAGGAACATGTTTATCTAATCAAATAACTTTATATCTCTTGTTAAACTAGTCATATTGTCATTAAAACAGATTTGTGTTAACATTAATCAAGATTGATAATTATTTATGAAAACTCAAAGTTTAACTCTAATTAGCTTTTAATTAGAGAACTAGTGGTCATAAACATCAATCAAGTTAACATAATTTTATGAAGAAACAAGATAGAGCCTAATTAAATTTTAGTTAGAAAAATTACAAAATAAATATTAATCATGTTAATATTATTTATGAAAATCGAGATATAACCTTAGTCAACTTTTATTTACAAAACACATGGAATAAATATTAATCAATTTAATATTTAACAAGAAAAACCGATATGTTAAACTTAATTAGATTTTGTTTAAGAAAGCATATGCAATTAACATTTAATCAAATTAATAATAAATAAATTTCAGAAATAAAGTATGGTGTAAATAACAGTGCTAACGCGTAGTTTAGGTTGATATGAAGCTAACACAATGAGAATGGATTAAAACGGAGTTAAAACGTGAAAGATATGGCTTTTCTAAGGTTCAGGGACTTGCTGGCAAAGTTTTAAAAGTTTCAGGGGCTTAACTGTGAAATTCTGAGGGCTAAAACATAATTTTATATAAAACTATGAGGGCTTACGGGTAAAAAGACCAAAACAGGACCTCGGTCACCAGCGAGGACGGCGGCGCTGCACTCCTGCGCGGTGGCGCTTCACCGGAGCAAACTCAATCCGAGGCTATGAAGCTCGGTTTGCATCGGGGTTTGGCTCTACAGCTGCGGAGCGACGAGGAAAGTGCTACTGAGGGGTTCTTGATGACAGCCGAGCGACGAAGGAGGCCGGCGACAAGCCATGGCGGCGGCGGCGCTCGGACGACGCAATCCGGCACGATTACTAAGCTACCATGCGGAAACTCGAACAAGGATAGGCTCGGGAGTGACGGTACCTCCTAGCAAAACTTTTCCGAGGACCAAGCAAGGCGGAGAAGCGGTGGAACTCGAGATCGACAGCGGCGACTCAAGCTCGGCGAGGGCGGTGATGACGGCTCGGGTTTTGGGGATTGTGTGCACAGGAATTGGATGAAAAGTTCAAGGTCGAGGCGGCGGCTTTAAATAGAGCGGAATCCTGCCTTGGCGCGAGTGGGAGAGTAGGACTCGGTGTCGGGGACGGCGGGGAAACGGACTCGACTGGAGTCCAGCTCGGCGACGACGAGAGGAAGAAGGTGCTGACGTGTGTCGTTCGATGAAGATCAGACGGTCGGGATTAGATCGGGCGGAGGGCTCATCGGCGGGGACGGCCGGGACGGCGGCGCCATGCGCAGCTCGGTGGAGCTTCGAGCGGCAACGAACTCGACGCTACGGCCTTCAACTAGCTACAAGAACTACACAGGAAGGACGAGAAGGCGATGACGAGCTCACCAGGCGTGAACTTGACGAGCATTGGACGGCAATGACGTCGAGCGGCGAAGAACGGCGGCCGACGGCGCTAGAGATCCAAAAATTTGCGATAAGGATGATGGAATACAAATTGATCCAAGTAATCGAGCGGTGAAGCTTTACTACCACCTGGCGAAGCTTTTGGAGGGGTTCTGGATGTGGAATTGTCGACGACGACGGCTGTCGACGGCGAACCGATGCGGCGGCGGAGCTTCGAAGGTGGCGGCGCGAGCGGCTCAACTCGGCGGCTAGGGTTGCGGATCGATTGGTTGGGGGAAATCGAGGGCGCGGCGGTGGCTATATATAGGTGCTCGGACCAGGCCTTGGCGGCATGCAGGGGAGGGACTCGGCGCGGCGGCGGAGTCGGACTCGGGGAAGTGTCCCTGTCGGGGACAACGAGAGGAGGAGGAAGGAGCTGACGCGTGGGCCCCACGCGTCAGTGACAGAGTGAGAGAGAGCGACGGGGAGAATCGGGACGGGCCGAAAATGGGCCTAAAGCGGGGAAGGCCGGACGGGGGAGAAAAAGGAAAGAGTACGGGGAGGAAAGGCGAGCTGAGAAAAAGTCCAGGGGGCAAACTTGGACCGAGAATCCAAGGAGCAAAAGTGGACTTGGCCAAGAGTTCATGGGCCCAACCTAAACTCAGCCTAAACAACTTTTCTAATATTCAAACAAAAGCAAATCAAATTCGAATTTAAATACAATTTAAATTCTAACTTGATTTACTAGCAACCAAAAATATATGCAACAGCATGAATGCAACAAAAACTTATTTTGGATAAATTATTTAATTAGGATGTTTCAATTTGATTAAAAGGATAGAATTTCAATTAAACTCTTGAAAAAATTATACAAGCTTTTTTTTCAAGATTTTTGAAAAAATTAGGAAGCTATTAGATACTCTTTGTAACAAAATTCTAGAGAGTTATAAACATATGTTGTTTTGAAATTAGAATACATATATATATATATATTTTATATAATATATATATATATAATTTATATATATATATATTACATTCCCTGTTAATTATTTGAACCTTGGAAAATTTTATAAATTAGAGAAAATAATTATATTTGTTTATATTATTTATTCACATCCCAAATTTAGAAAATTTGGGGTGTGACAAGACTACCCCCCTTAAACAGAATCTCGTCCCGAGATTCGCAGAGACTAGGGATCAAGGAGGAGAACAGTACAGTAGATTTTTGGGAAGAGAGATCTTCTGGAGTTGGTTCACTAGACTTCATCTTCTTTGTTGATGAAGTTGCAAAGTCTTCACTCCTAATCTTCTTTAGCTTCATTTCTTCACCATGAGATCAACTTTTCTTTTTCTCCGATGTTCTTTATCGACTTGTGACGAAGAGATAGCAAGAAAGCAAGGATGTACAAGAAAAAGAAGGAGAACCCAACTATATAATCAATGCAAAGAAGCAAATCAAATAATGGCATAATAACAGGCATTACAAGCACACTCAACTAAGGTTAATCACACAAGCATATAATGGTACTAAACGCTGTTAGTCAAGGTTTAGGGAATCCTCCTAAATATGGGCATATGGCACATCTTCAAATGTCTTGAAGCTGACTTCTTGGTTGTAACGTTGGTAGGCTTGATGCAGTCTTCCATTGTTCTGGTTGGACTTCTTGTAATATACTCATATCTTCATTCTTCAAGGTGATTTGGGCTTCTATTAAACGATACATACATGCTATATTTTTTAAAATAAATGAAGAGTAGAGAAGACACTTTGGGATCAAAACCAAGGAAGAAATCCAAAGTGACATAAAAGCACGGAGGGTGAAATGAGGCAACAGGAGTAAATTGACTAATATCAGGATGTGTGTGAGTAAACAAGGATACTCACAGACATAATATCAACTTCAAGGAGAGAGGTTAATGGTCAAGGTAAAGTACTTCAAAAGGAGAAGTGAGATAGTCAAAGATGCTAGATCAGCAATTTATCAAACCAAGGTGGAGGTGAATAATCAGAAGTTTATGGTGAGTAATAAGTTATCAAGGCGAAGGTGGAATATTCAAGGATGTAATGACCATAAAGATAAATCATCAAGGGGGTAAAATGCTCAAGGATAGCATTTTTTTTTACAAAAATACCAAGGATAGTGGGAGCAAGGATTATACAGCAATTTGGACCTTAATAAACGACCAGTTCTATCTAGGCTTACGTCCTACAGTCGATACAGCTCTGATACCACCTCTGTCACACCCGGTTTTAGAAGACAAACTAGATGCACCCTGTATGTGTGCCAGGATCAAGTTTCACACATACAGTATAACAGTAGTGAATAAAAGATGCAGTATCACGTAAAATAAACTATATAAATGACTTACAAGTCTATCAGAGTTACAGTGTATCCTGGAAACGAAGGCTCCAAACTTCACAGGTAGTCGACTGGGGGTTGCGTATGCCTAGAACTGAGCACCATCTTCAAACAGCTTCATACAAGTTCTTCTTCTGAGCAGCGGTTAGCAAGGGTGAGTACACTTATGGTTGGTACTCAGCAAGGCCACAAGAAATAACCAGAGATCAAATTAATATCATGTTTAAGTATATTACTCATGTGAGGGTCCAGGCCGCACTTGACCGTGAGCACGGCTGATATATCAGTTTTACACTCTGCAGAGGTTGTACACTTTCACCATAAGCTGTGATTCCCATTTCTGAAGCATTGTACCCTTCCCACACCACGTGGACCAAATACTGGGTTTCACTATGAGACCTTTACAAAAGCACTCTAATAAATGGTAGCCCGCTAAGGTTTCCGGTTCAGAAGCAAAGCATAACCCTCCCTAATGAGGTCTGTCTCTTACCAAAGCCCACAGCTCAAGAGGACCGAGCTATACCTCGTCAACCGCCACCCCCCATGCCCCTTTCGAGTAAAGCTACCATAAACTAGAGCACCTAATTAGTCAGTCAAAGCCAGAGCCCATTAGCACTTATGGTTGTACTGTTTTCCTGGGTGGTTCTCCATGTTCCGATTAAAACATCTTGATATTATAAATAAAGCATAGGTAGAAGGATGGTTAGGGACACTTGCCTTTCTCCAAAGTATAGCTGCTCAAAATATCTTCAAAAGTCTTCTTCATTTGAACAATGTTCCGTCTACTCATAGCAATCATCGAACACAAGCATGCAAGCATAAAACTATACAAGCAACAAACAAGTACAACTAAGAACAATACACCAATCAAAAGAAAAGCTTTAAAAGAGCATACTAACGGATAGGGCTCGATGCTACGGTCACGAGAACCTAAGGACCACGAAGATTAGAGAGAGAAAGAAAGATACGAAGGTTCCAAGGCAGAGCTTTAATTGGCACAAGGAATATCACACGTATAGAGGATTTATGAATACGAGGATCTCAAACAATAATATATTACTTTAATAATTTAATTTTATATTACAATACAATGACATAGTAACTCACACCATATCATTGAAGCAACATAAAGTTAAAAATTAAAATAATATTGATTTGCAGAGAAACCACAACATAAGAAAAGATCTATACTCAAACTTAGTGATATGGCTCAGAAATGATGGACTAGCGTCAGGATTGCAGAAAAGAGTGCTGCGGACATTGGAACACTGGCCGATGAATTTATAGGATGCGATACATGTTGGAGACAGTTGATTGGCAAAACAGAATAGGGACT
This sequence comes from Echinochloa phyllopogon, assembly GCA_033239725.1. Lineage (NCBI taxonomy): Eukaryota > Viridiplantae > Streptophyta > Magnoliopsida > Poales > Poaceae > Echinochloa > Echinochloa phyllopogon. The sequence continues at coordinate 26,998,100 of BTCW01000014.1, read as the reverse complement.
AAGTGAGAAACTTAGGATGCACTAGCAGGATTGGGTTTAGAGGCATAGGAAATGCTGAGAACAGAACTACGATTGAAAACTTAAAACTAGCGGAAGACTTTAGATTATAAAAGGAAACACTATACGCTTTATAAATTTTAATTTGATAAAATCATATATAAGAGACCATTTCCTGGAAATTGATTTAATTATATTTAAATAGGGAAAACCAAGAATGTATTTTATTTATAACTATTTTTTTGTAGACATTATGTAATTAAACACATAACTTTAGTAATAAAAACAGATGCGAGCATCTAATTGATTAACTTTTATTGACCATGTTGAACTAATCAATATTATTGATAAAACACATTTATGTTGACATTCACACAAATTAATACTCATTTAAGAAAGCATTAAGTTTGACGCTAATCACCTTTTAGTTTGAAAACTAGTTTAATACTCATTAATCAATTTTACATAAGCTTATTAAAATCTGAAATATAACTTAATCATATTTTATAGAGAAAACTTAATAGATAGATAATTAATAAGCAAAACGAGAACACTAGAACAAAGCCACATTAAAGGTTTATTAATCAAATTACTTGGAAGTGAAACTTCTAAGTTGGCTTTAATTAGAAACACTAGTTAATAACCATTTAAACCAAGTAACAATTATCTATGAAAACATATGAAATCTAAGTATAACCTTAATCCAAGTTACATCAAAGTTATACCTAGGTTTCCATTATTATAACTTGTTCAACTATCACTTTTAAAACTTATAATATATTAACCATATTAACATTAATAAGAAAACCAAAATATAATTCTTAATTGGCTTTTAATTAAAGGAACATGTTTATCTAATCAAATAACTTTATATCTCTTGTTAAACTAGTCATATTGTCATTAAAACAGATTTGTGTTAACATTAATCAAGATTGATAATTATTTATGAAAACTCAAAGTTTAACTCTAATTAGCTTTTAATTAGAGAACTAGTGGTCATAAACATCAATCAAGTTAACATAATTTTATGAAGAAACAAGATAGAGCCTAATTAAATTTTAGTTAGAAAAATTACAAAATAAATATTAATCATGTTAATATTATTTATGAAAATCGAGATATAACCTTAGTCAACTTTTATTTACAAAACACATGGAATAAATATTAATCAATTTAATATTTAACAAGAAAAACCGATATGTTAAACTTAATTAGATTTTGTTTAAGAAAGCATATGCAATTAACATTTAATCAAATTAATAATAAATAAATTTCAGAAATAAAGTATGGTGTAAATAACAGTGCTAACGCGTAGTTTAGGTTGATATGAAGCTAACACAATGAGAATGGATTAAAACGGAGTTAAAACGTGAAAGATATGGCTTTTCTAAGGTTCAGGGACTTGCTGGCAAAGTTTTAAAAGTTTCAGGGGCTTAACTGTGAAATTCTGAGGGCTAAAACATAATTTTATATAAAACTATGAGGGCTTATGGGTAAAAAGACCAAAACAGGACCTCGGTCACCAGCGAGGACGGCGGCGCTGCGCTCCTGCGCGGTGGCGCTTCACCGGAGCAAACTCAATCCGAGGCTATGAAGCTCGGTTTGCATCGGGGTTTGGCTCTACAGCTGCGGAGCGACGAGGAAAGTGCTACTGAGGGGTTCTTGACGACAGCCGAGCGACGAAGGAGGCCGGCGACAAGCCATGGCGGCGGCGGCGCTCGGACGACGCAATCCGGCACGATTACTAAGCTACCATGCGGAAACTCGAACAAGGATAGGCTCGGGAGTGACGGTACCTCCTAGCAAAACTTTTCCGAGGACCAAGCAAGGCGGAGAAGCGGTGGAACTCGAGATCGACAGCGGCGACTCAAGCTCGGCGAGGGCGGTGATGACGGCTCGGGTTTTGGGGATTGTGTGCACAGGAATTGGATGAAAAGTTCAAGGTCGAGGCGGCGGCTTTAAATAGAGCGGAATCCTGCCTTGGCGCGCGTGGGAGAGTAGGACTCGGTGTCGGGGACGGCGGGGAAACAGACTTGACTGGAGTCCAGCTCGGCGACGACGAGAGGAAGAAGGTGCTAACGTGTGTCGTTCGATGAAGATCAGACGGTCGGGATTAGATCGGGCGGAGGGCTCATCGGCGGGGACGGCCGGGACGGCGGCGCCATGCGCAGCTCGGTGGAGCTTCGAGCGGCAACGAACTCGACGCTACGGCCTTCAACTAGCTACAAGAACTACACAGGAAGGACGAGAAGGCGATGACGAGCTCACCAGGCGTGAACTTGACGAGCATTGGACGGCAATGACGTCGAGCGGCGAAGAACGGCGGCCGACGGCGCTAGAGATCCAAAAATTTGCGATAAGGATGATGGAATACAAATTGATCCAAGTAATCGTGCGGTGAAGCTTTACTACCACCTGGCGAAGCTTTTGGAGGGGTTCTGGATGTGGAATTGTCGACGACGATGGCTGTCAACGGCGAACCGATGCGGCGGCGGAGCTTCGAAGGTGGCGGCGTGAGCGGCTCAACTCGGCGGCTAGGGTTGCGGATCGATTGGTTGGGGGAAATCGAGGGCGCGGCGGTGGCTATATATAGGTGCTCGGACCAGGCCTTGGCGGCATGCAGGGGAGGGACTCGGCGCGGTGGCGGAGTCGGACTCGGGGAAGTGTCCCTGTCGGGGACAACGAGAGGAGGAGGAAGGAGCTGACGCGTGGGCCCCACGCGTCAGTGACAGAGTGAGAGAGAGCGACGGGGAGAATCGGGACGGGCCGGAAATGGGCCTAAAGCGGGGAAGGCCGGACGGGGGAGAAAAAGGAAAGAGTACGGGGAGGAAAGGCGAGCTGAGAAAAAGTCCAGGGGGCAAACTTGGACCGAGAATCCAAGGAGCAAAAGTGGACTTGGCCAAGAGTTCAGGGGCCTAACCTAAACTCCGCCTAAACAACTTTTCTAATATTCAAACAAAAGCAAATCAAATTCGAATTTAAATAGAATTTAAATTCTAACTTGATTTACTAGCAACCAAAAATATATGCAACAGCATGAATGCAACAAAAACTTATTTTGGATAAATTATTTAATTAGGATGTTTCAATTTGATTAAAAGGATAGAATTTCAATTAAATTCTTGAAAAAATTATACAAGCTTTTTTTTTCAAGATTTTTGAAAAAATTAGGAAGCTATTAGATGCTCTTTGTAACAAAATTCTAGAGAGTTATAAACATATGTTGTTTTGAAATTAGAATACATATATATATATATTTTATATAATATATATATATATAATTTATATATATATATTACATTCCCTGTTAATTATTTGAACCTTGGAAAATTTTATAAATTAGAGAAAATAATTATATTTGTTTATATTATTTATTCACATCCCAAATTTAGAAAATTTGGTGTGTGACAAGACTACCCCCCTTAAACAGAATCTCGTCCCGAGATTCGCAGAGACTAGGGATCAAGGAGGAGAACAGTACAGTAGATTTTTGGGAAGAGAGATCTTCTGGAGTTGGTTCACTAGACTTCATCTTCTTTGTTGATGAAGTTGCAAAGTCTTCACTCCTAATCTTCTTTAGCTTCATTTCTTCACCATGAGATCAACTTTTCTTTTTCTCCGATGTTCTTTATCGACTTGTGACGAAGAGATAGCAAGAAAGCAAGGATGTACAAGAAAAAGAAGGAGCACCCAACTATATAATCAATGCAAAGAAGCAAATCAAATAATGGCATAATAACAGGCATTACAAGCACACTCAACTAAGGTTAATCACACAAGCATATAATGGTACTAAACGCTGTTAGTCAAGGTTTAGGGAATCCTCCTAAATATGGGCATATGGCACATCTTCAAATGTCTTGAAGCTGACTTCTTGGTTGTAACGTTGGTAGGCTTGATGCAGTCTTCCATTGTTCTGGTTGGACTTCTTGTAATATACTCATATCTTCATTCTTCAAGGTGATTTGGGCTTCTATTAAACGATACATACATGCTATATTTTTTAAAATAAATGAAGAGTAGAGAAGACACTTTGGGATCAAAACCAAGGAAGAAATCCAAAGTGACATAAAAGCACGGAGGGTGAAATGAGGCAACAGGAGTAAATTGACTAATATCAGGATGTGTGTGAGTAAACAAGGATACTCACAGACATAATATCAACTTCAAGGAGAGAGGTTAATGGTCAAGGTAAAGTACTTCAAAAGGAGAAGTGAGATGGTCAAAGATGCTAGATCAGCAATTTATCAAACCAAGGTGGAGGTGAATAATCAGAAGTTTATGGTGAGTAATAAGTTATCAAGGCGAAGGTGGAATATTCAAGGATGTAATGACCATAAAGATAAATCATCAAGGGGGTAAAATGCTCAAGGATAGCATTTTTTTTACAAAAATACCAAGGATAGTGGGAGCAAGGATTATACAGCAATTTGGACCTTAATAAACGACCAGTTCTATCTAGGCTTACGTCCTACAGTCGATACAGCTCTGATACCACCTCTGTCACACCCGGTTTTAGAAGACAAACCAGATGCACCCTGTATGTGTGCCAGGATCAAGTTTCACACATAAAGTATAACAGTAGTGAATAAAAGATGCAGTATCACGTAAAATAAACTATATAAATGACTTACAAGTCTATCAGAGTTACAGTGTATCCTGGAAACGAAGGCTCCAAACTTCACAGGTAGTCGACTGGGGGTTGCGTATGCCTAGAACTGAGCACCATCTTCAAACAGCTTCATACAAGTTCTTCTTCTGAGCAGCGGTTAGCAAGGGTGAGTACACTTATGGTTGGTACTCAGCAAGGCCACAAGAAATAACCAGAGATCAAATTAATATCATGTTTAAGTATATTACTCATGTGAGGGTCCAGGCCGCACTTGACCGTGAGCACGGCTGATATATCAGTTTTACACTCTGCAGAGGTTGTACACTTTCACCATAAGCCGTGATTCCCATTTCTGAAGCATTGTACCCTTCCCACACCACGTGGACCAAATACTGGGTTTCACTATGAGACCTTTACAAAAGCACTCTAATAAATGGTAGCCCGCTAAGGTTTCCGGTTCAGAAGCAAAGCATAACCCTCCCTAATGAGGTCTGTCTCTTACCAAAGCCCACAGCTCAAGAGGACCGAGCTATACCTCGTCAACCGCCACCCCCCATGCCCCTTTCGAGTAAAGCTACCATAAACTAGAGCACCTAATTAGTCAGTCAAAGCCAGAGCCCATTAGCACTTATGGTTGTACTGTTTTCCTGGGTGGTTCTCCATGTTCCGATTAAAACATCTTGATATTATAAATAAAGCATAGGTAGAAGGATGGTTAGGGACACTTGCCTTTCTCCAAAGTATAGCTGCTCAAAATATCTTCAAAAGTCTTCTTCATTTGAACAATGTTCCGTCTACTCATAGCAATCATCGAACACAAGCATGCAAGCATAAAACTATACAAGCAACAAACAAGTACAACTAAGAACAATACACCAATCAAAAGAAAAGCTTTAAAAGAGCATACTAACGGATAGGGCTCGATGCTACGGTCACGAGAACCTAAGGACCACGAAGATTAGAGAGAGAAAGAAAGATACAAAGGTTCCAAGGCAGAGCTTTAATTGGCACAAGGAATATCACACGTATAGAGGATTTATGAATACGAGGATCTCAAACAATAATATATTACTTTAATAATTTAATTTTATATTACAATACAATGACATAGTAACTCACACCATATCATTGAGGCAACATAAAGTTAAAAATTAAAATAATATTGATTTGCAGAGAAACCACAACATAAGAAAAGATCTATACTCAAACTTAGTGATATGGCTCGGAAAAGATGGACTAGCGTCAGGATTGCAGAAAAGAGTGCTGCGGACATTGGAACACTGGCCGATGAATTTATAGGATGCGATACATGTTGGAGACAGTTGATTGGCAAAACAGAATAGGGACTAAGTGAGAAACTTAGGATGCACTAGCAGGATTGGGTTTAGAGGCATAGGAAATGCTGAGAACAGAACTACGATTGAAAACTTAAAACTAGCGGAAGACTTTAGATTATAAAAGGAAACACTATACGCTTTATAAATTTTAATTTGATAAAATCATATATAAGAGACCATTTCCTGGAAATTGATTTAATTATATTTAAATAGGGAAAACCAAGAATGTATTTTATTTATAACTATTTTTTTGTAGACATTATGTAATTAAACACATAACTTTAGTAATAAAAACAGATGCGAGCATCTAATTGATTAACTTTTATTGACCATGTTGAACTAATCAATATTATTGATAAAACACATTTATGTTGACATTCACACAAATTAATACTCATTTAAGAAAGCATTAAGTTTGACGCTAATCACCTTTTAGTTTGAAAACTAGTTTAATACTCATTAATCAATTTTACATAAGCTTATTAAAATCTGAAATATAACTTAATCATATTTTATAGAGAAAACTTAATAGATAGATAATTAATAAGCAAAACGAGAACACTAGAACAAAGCCACATTAAAGGTTTATTAATCAAATTACTTGGAAGTGAAACTTCTAAGTTGGCTTTAATTAGAAACACTAGTTAATAACCATTTAAACCAAGTAACAATTATCTATGAAAACATATGAAATCTAAGTATAACCTTAATCCAAGTTACATCAAAGTTATACCTAGGTTTCCATTATTATAACTTGTTCAACTATCACTTTTAAAACTTATAATATATTAACCATATTAACATTAATAAGAAAACCAAAATATAATTCTTAATTGGCTTTTAATTAAAGGAACATGTTTATCTAATCAAATAACTTTATATCTCTTGTTAAACTAGTCATATTGTCATTAAAACAGATTTGTGTTAACATTAATCAAGATTGATAATTATTTACGAAAACTCGAAGTTTAACTCTAATTAGCTTTTAATTAGAGAACTAGTGGTCATAAATATCAATCAAGTTAACATAATTTTATGAAGAAACAAGATAGAGCCTAATTAAATTTTAGTTAGAAAAATTACAAAATAAATATTAATCATGTTAATATTATTTATGAAAATCGAGATATAACCTTACTCAACTTTTATTTACAAAACACATGGAATAAATATTAATTAATTTAATATTTAACAAGAAAAACCGATGTGTTAAACTTAATTAGATTTTGTTTAAGAAAGCACATGTAATTAGCATTTAATCAAATTAATAATAAATAAATTTCAGAAATAAAGTATGGTGTAAATAACAGTGCTAACGTGTAGTTTAGGTTGATATGAAGCAAACACAATGAGAATGGATTAAAACGGAGTTAAAACGTGAAAGATATGGCTTTTCTAAGGTTCAGGGACTTGCTGGCAAAGTTTTAGAAGTTCCAGGGGCTTAACTGCGAAATTCTGAGGGCTAAAACATAATTTTATATAAAACTACGAGGGCTTACGGGTAAAAAGACCAAAACAGGACCTCGGTCGCCGGCGAGGACGGCGGCGCTGCGCTCCTCCGCGGCGGCGCTGCGCTCCTCCACGGTGGCGCTTCACCGGAGCAAACTCAGTCCGAGGCTATGAAGCTCGGTTTGCACCGGGGTTTGGCTCTACAGCTGCGGAGCGACGAGGGAAGTGCTACTGAGGGGTTCTTGACGACAGCCGAGCGACGAAGGAGGCCGGCGACAAGCCATGGCGGCAGCGGCGCTCGGACGACGCAATCTGGCATGATTACTAAGCTACCACGCGGAAACTCGAACAAGGATAGGCTCGGGAGTGACGGTACCTCCTGGCGAAACTTTTCCGAGGACCAAGCAAGACGGAGAAGCGGTGGAACTCGAGATCTACAGCGGCGACTCAAGCTCGGCGAGGACGGCGATGATGGCTCGGATTTTGGGGATTGTGTGCATAGGAATTGGATGAAAAGTTCAAGGTCGAGGCGGCGGCTTTAAATAGAGTGGAATCCTGCCTTGGCGCGCGTGGGAGAGTAGGACTCGGCGTCGGGGACGGCGGGGAAACGGACTCGACCAGAGTCCGGCTCGGCGACGACGAGAGGAAGAAGGTGCTGACGTGTGCCATTCGATGAAGATCAGACGGTCGGGATTAGATCGGGCGGAGGGCTCGTCGGCGGGGACGGCCGGGACGGCGGCGCCATGCGCAACTCGGTGGAGCTTCGAGCGGCGACGAACTCGACGCTACGGCCTTCAACTAGCTACAAGAACTACACAGGAAGGACGAGAAGGCGATGACGAGCTCACCAGGCGCGAACTTGACGAGCATTGGACGGCAATGACGTCGAGCGGCGAAGAACGGCGGCCGACGGCGCTAGAGATCCAAAAATTTGCGATAAGGATGATGGAATACAAATTGATCCAAGTAATCGAGCGGTGAAGCTTTACTACCACCTCGCGAAGCTTTTGGAGGGGTTCTGGATGTGGAATTGTCGACGACGATGGCTGTCGACGGCGAACCGATGCGGCGGCGGAGCTTCAAAGGTGGCGACGCGAGCGGCTCAACTCGGCGACTAGGGTTGCAGATCGATTGGTTGGGGGAAATCGAGGGCGCGGCGGTGGCTATATATAGGTGCTCGGACCAGGCCTTGGCGGCGTGCAGGGGAGGGACTCAGCGCGGCGGCGGAGTCGGACTCGGGGAAGGGTCCCTGTCGGGGACGATGAGAGGAGGAGGAAGGAGCTGACGTGCGGGCCCCACGCGTCAGTGACAGAGTGAGAGAGAGCGACGGGGAGAATCGGGACGGGCCAGAAATGGGCCTAAAGCAGGGAAGGCCGGACGGGGGAGAAAAAGGAAAGAGTACGGGGAGGAAAGGCGAGCGGAGAAAAAGTCCATGGGGCAAACTTAGACCGAGAATCCAAGGAGCAAAAGCGGACTTGGCCAAGAGTTCAGGGGCCTAACCTAAACTCAGCCTAAACAACTTTTCTAATATTCAAACAAAAGCAAATCAAATTCGAATTTAAATAGAATTTAAATTCTAACTTGATTTACTAGCAACCAAAAATATATGCAACAGCATGAATGCAACAAAAACTTATTTTGGATAAATTATTTAATTAGGATGTTTCAATTTGATTAAAAGGATAAAATTTCAATTAAATTCTAGAAAAAATTATACAGGCTTTTTTTTCAAGATTTCTGAAAAAATTAGGAAGCTATTAGATACTCTTTGTAACAAAATTCTAGAGAGTTATAAACATATGTTGTTTTGAAATTAGAATACATATATATATTTTATATAATATATATATATATAATTTTTATATATATTACATTCCCTGTTAATTATTTGAACCTTGGAAAATTTTATAAATTAGAGAAAATCATTATATTTGTTTATATTATTTATTCACATCCCAAATTTAGAAAATTTGGGGTGTGACAAGACACTAGAACAAACCACGGAGCACATGTTCTAGCTCTCATATGCATCAAGTTAAAGTAAACCATTAAGTCATGATTAACATTTAAACAATGGTGATAGTAGTTGCGTCTAGCAAAGTTTCTACCCATATGCATATTCCCAAGGTAAAAAGGACAGGATGAACAAAAGCTAGGTACAACCTTAAGGGTACATCAAATTAGACATATGCATGTATGAAATAATTGATTAAAAGGTGAATAGGTAGCAAGGATTGTCCGTGCTATAACTTGCCTCAAATCCTGTATATTCATTTAGTCTTCAGCTCTTGGTCTTCAATCTTGACAGCACTCGAAGCGTGTTCCTTCGCTTCATAGCATGACGTTCCTCTACTCACGGCAATCATCGAGCACAACAAGTAGCTAAACAAGCAAACAAATAATATACACTAAGAACAGTACATCAATCAAAGAGAAAAGCTTTAAGAGAGCGCGCTAAAGGATAGTGCCTGGTTTTATGGTCACGTGAGCGAAAGAATCACTGAAAACGGAATTGGAATGAGAAAGATATGAGCTAAACGACATGGCATTGGGGAGTATTGTGCAAGAGTATTGCCAGTGTGAAACAATCAAGAAAAGAATTCCATAAATAGTTTAACAGAGGGATTATGGGGGCAGCGATTGCTCAGATCATTATGTAGAGAAAAGGCTAAAGTCTGGTTATACTGAGCAAAGGTTTTTAATTATTTTGACAAAGGAAAATCTAATGTATGAACACATAGTTACGGAGATGATCTTAGGAAGTCAAATGCAGAGGCATGATCTCACCATGATGTGATCAGTGCTGGAAATATATGGTACAGATCCAATTATTTTACTGAAGGAAAACATCCATTTACTCGTATAGGCAGGGCATCATAAGGTATTATTAAGCAACTTGTACCGGAGACACGTATAGGTGTTATGCACGCGTGTAGAATTGCATGGGCGTGATGAATGTGATGGTAGAGCATGCAGACTACTACTCGAGCAGGATGCAAGCCGGAACTCAGCAGACAGAAGAACAATAATATGACGAAGGAATTAATAAACGGCATCTCACTTTTATTCCATCATGCGGAAGGGTTGGAGCTGATGACCAACAGCCGACGTGGATGTGAACTTCGTGACCAGCGGCGCACATCAAAGTCTGATTCAGAGACTCAACGCTCCTGGACGGCTGGCTACCGACGGCAAACAAAGGGGCACGAGTGAGATGCAAAACAAGATGAGGGCTGTAACATGGTGTAATCATAAATGATGTTGTGCGCTCACCTACGCCAAACCATAGACGGCAGAGACGGCGTTGGGTAGAGACCAATCTCGAGGATGATGGCTGTAGTACCGTAGGGACAGTCTGATCTCTTGCATGGACGGCAAGGTCATGGTGCAGCACCGTCTTGGTTAGCGTGACGGCCTTCGGCGGCTCGCGGATACTCCTAGTGTTAGCCGGGGGGTGCTGGCGACGCAGATCATCACGGCGGCTGTGGCGGCGGCGCATGAGACGAAGAATGGGTACTAATAGAAGATATGTGAGAAAAGACTATCTTAGGGATTCCCATTCAAGGGGCCTCCCTGTAAAGAAGTTAATGGTGTGACTTTTCTGGAGAAGAGGTGGTTCGTATATATAGGGAGAAAACCTCAAACCTCTACGTTCATTAGCAATATGGGACTAAAACATGGTTTAGTCCCTTTCAATGTTAATAGACTTTTAGAGACACTAATGGACTTTGAAATTTGGCCCAACAAAGTGATGGGATAGATTTGGGCTAAAATTGGGTTAACTTTGGGCCAAGGCTGGTCTACTAAGATTAAGGGCCATTTTTATTCGCGGAATAATTAATTTCTTGGTTATAAAATAATTCTAGATAAGTCTAGAATTCATATTTAAACCAAGAAAAATACTCCAAAAATTTCAAAACTCCTAGGAAAAATCCTAGAGATAGTTTTGGACACAAGGAACCCAAATAATGTATTTGAACCTCACGAAAAGAATTTTAGCTCATTCTAAAAATTAGAATATGCTCTAGAAAAATGAGAATAAATTCCAGAAAAATCTAGAAAATTCCCATTAGGCTATAAACGCATTTTTGAAAACTTTACACACATAAAACCACTAAATGCAACCAGCATTAATGCAACACACTCAACATTATAACCTATCTTGTTTTAATTTAATTTAGAAAATAATTGTTTCCCATACTAAATTCCCTATAATTTATATAAAGCTTGAAAATTTTTAGAAAATTGAGAAAATCAATGTATTAATTATGCTGACAAATCACATCCCAAAATCCAATAATTTTGGGGTGTGATATATAATCTAGTCGAGTACTTCTATGCATTATATACTTGTTTCAGGTTATTTAATTCTTACCAGATTCTGTCGTAACAAGTCACGGAGCTTGTCGCCTTCATCCATATCTTCCATGGCAACCTCCACCTGCATAGATATAAAGAGTTATTTACTTATTCTACTCTTACTGTAATTATAAATACTTCTATTTACTTACAGTTTTTCACTTTTCAGCACTTGTCTCTTTGGCACTAACACTGACTTCAGCATCCTTGTTGCTCGAAGTCGGTCTTGTTATTTCCTGTGTTTTCTTGCAGATTATTCAAGCATGTATTATCGACAGCATAGATTTGCAAGTCTACAAGCAGTTTTCAAGTTTATATACCTGAGATGGAGGCTCTTCGAATACTTTAGTAGTCTTTGGCGCGCTGTCCTCTTCGTCCGCCTTCGCCTCTTCCATTGCTTCGACTTGTTCTGTTTCTTTAGTTGCCACATTGAGGGCTTGTTCCCCAATGGGCTCTGAAGGAATGTTGGCGGCCGTTTCCTCTACAGCTGGTGGCTCGTTTGCAGCACTTTCTTCGATACTTGGTTGCACGATGGTGGTTTCTTGGGTACTTGGCGGCTCGTTTCCGGCAGTTTTTTGAGTGCCTGGAATTGATTCCGCGGCCACTTCCTCAGCATCTGCTAGAACTTCTTCAACCAAAATTGGATTAGGCCTGCCAAGATCAATAGATTCACATGTCATAACCCAATTGATTATTCAAGGGTGTTCAAGATACCAACTCCAGACTACTTACTGTGGTGGTGGAGACGGAGCGGCTCGTGGTTGGAACCTGAACTTCGGCAGTGGCTTTATCTGCTTTGAATTAGTCGTGCTCCCAGTAGCACTGCTTATCAGTGAACTACTGGTTGACGACTATTGATGCCGATGGTGTGTGGTGTCCAATCCTAATTTGAAGCACTTTCCAGGAACTCCACTTGGCACGGTATTGTCACTCGCGCTTGCACTTGAGCATCTCTTTGTAGCTATGGGTGGCACAGTGAGCACTGCAATACATGAGTATCAGTCACATTCGACTACTGTATATAACTACAAGACAAGTCTTTTGTGATTCTTGGGATGGAAGCTTACCTACAACCCTTGGACGCGGTGGCGACTCCACATCTTCTTCGGATGCTGAGCCTTCCAGGACTTCAATCCTCTGAGGCTCGCGCAGTTCTTCTGCACTAGGCGTGGCTTCGGAGTCCTCCTTCCCTAAGGCATTCCAGTCCTCTTCGGTCAGTGGGGCATTTGTTGGGACGACAGGCTATTTCATACAACAACTCAGCTTATCAGCATACAGTGAGATAAAAACAAGTCGACATGAGGTTGAAGTACTTACATTGATTGGAGGATTCTCTTTCGAGTACTCTCCTATAATGGTTGGCTTTTCACTCACACCATTGAACATTCTATTCAACCGTATCAACACTATTTCATCAGAGATGTCTTCTGGCGCTGTGCGGGAACCATCCGAGAGTCCCTCATAGTCATATCCGAGGTGTTCACATTGTTGGAGTGGTTGCACTCTACGCTTCAGGAAGCTAAAGGCAATTCCGACTCCTATCAGACCCTTATCCTTCAAATCTTGTACCCGATCAAGTAACGCGGGTACATCTTGTGCCTCTTCAGCAGTCGGGCACACGTTCCAGTTGGGTTGCACTTTTGGGAACCAATTATCCCTTTCTGGACAATTCAACCCATGGTTTCCTGCTGTATTTCAACAAACAAATCGGAGATTAGTTCTATAAAACAAGTCGAAATAGCTCTCAACAAGTCTGGCGACTACATTTACTTACCGATAGTGAACCACTTGCTCTTCCAGGGTACGTATGAGTCCATGACGGGCAAATCAAACCATCTAGCCCTCATGTTCTAACGGAACTGGATCCCAGCACCGCCGACTACTTCTATCTTGTGGTGTGTAGGCTGTGGTTTAATGTGGTAAATGGACCAAAACAAGACAAGGCTGGGTTCAATGCCAAGGAACGCCTCACAGGCGTGAACGAAAACAACAATGTATAAGATCCCATTAGGGTTCAGATGATGTACTTGGAGTTTGTAAAAGTCCAGAAATTCTTTGAAGAACGAAGAAATTGGCATGCCAAATCCACGCTCACAGAATGAAAGAAACAATGGAATCTCTAGGTTGTCTTCTGTGGGGAACAGTTGTTGGAAACACGATTTCAACTGAAGAGTGGTTTGATCTAGAAGCAAACCTTGTTCCACCAGGGATTGGATCTCATCTTCAGTGGCTGTGCATTCCTTCCACGTGTTCCATGGCAGCAGCGGATTCTCGAACTGCGGTGGATTTGATGTTGAATCCACCAGCGACTTTGTTCCTCCAGATCTGCGGGAACCACCAGCCGATGAACCCGCTGCAGATGCATCCACGCCCTCGACCTTCTTGGCGCGTCTCTTTTGACCCATTGCCTTGCTTGCCTTAGCTTTCTCACGCATCTAAGCTTGGCGAGCCTCGAGGGCTACAGTATGTAACCTTCAGGATGGGGTTTTTTGCGCTCAAAGCTCGGGGGCTTTACTCACAAGCTCGGGGGCTTTAGCTCAGAGTGTTGCGGGTGCAATGAATGAGCTCTAGAGGCTTGGTACCTATCGAGGATGGAAGACCTAGATTTATAAGCCACCCCGTTAGGGTTATGGTGGCGCTACAGGGCGGTGGTGCTTGGCATTCTATTTTCCCACCGAAATTTTAGGGATTTCTTTCCTGATTAATAGATTTGGGTGGTTATTTCGAAGCTTGCAGTTTACTTCAGATTTTGGAGATATCCTTGACCTTTAAATCAAAGATATTTGTTTTAAAGCTCGGGGGCTGCTAGCGGATATTCCGGGATTTGTTTTTTGGATAAGATTATGGAAAGGATAAACTAAAGACCTTCGACTATTTTTTACAAAATTACTCGAAGCTCAGGGGCTACACCCAATGGGTGCACCTATTCGGTGCACACCATTTGAGGTACTCGAGATGAAGATAGAAGACTGCTTTTGATCCTCCGTGCTTAAAAGTAGTCGGAGGCTCGAGGGCTACACCCATTGGGTGCATCAATAGATGCACTCCAATGTAAACTACTCTACAGAGAAGATTTGAGCGTCTTGTGCTTAGCTCCAGCTACTCGAAGATGTTAAAGTAGATTCAAGACTTGAAGCAAAGGCGCAAGATGCTCAGGGGCTTATGGGACCAGGATCCCTAGGGCCACTCATGTAAGGGATTAAACTACCCGATAGGGAATGTTTACCCATCTACTTGAACTAGTCATCTACGGTGCAAGACGGCGTAGAAGGCTAGGTAAAACTAGTCGGATACTAGTAGGAGACTCCCCAAAGATTATTCTGTTGTAGTACACTAGATTGTATATGACTAGGATCACACAACCGACTTGTAACTCTACTCCCCGGACTATATAAGGTGGAGCAGGGACCCCTCAAAAACATATCTCATACACAACCGTACGAGGAATACAATCAACCATACAAGATGTAGGGTATTACGCTATTTGCGGCCCGAACCTGTCTAATTCTTTGTGTTGTTCGTACACCATTGTTCCTAGAACTAGGCGAGACCCACAATTCTACTCTCTGGGGTACCCCCAGGCAGACGTGCTCGATATAATTCTTCGACAGGGATACATACCGGTTATCCTCGCGGTGAGTGCTCAGCTTTTAAGTCCGTGAGCGGGACTTCTCATGTCTTCAGGTGCTCTTGTCATCGTCCGGTCCCGGAGTGAATGACTCGGACGATGCAACCTTCTTCCACCACATCTTCTTGTTCTTCTTTTTCTTTGACGGTGGCGGTGGGATCGGTGTCTCTGGGGCATTCCAAACAGCTTGCTTTTCCTTGTATCTCTTTACAAGGAGGTCCATCTCTTCTGTGTTCATTGGTCCTATTAGCTCGTCCCACTCGAACTGCTCTCCTCCAAGTACTTCCAGGTCTCCATTAATGAGTGCCTTCAGGAAGCACTTGGCGCTCTTCTGCTCAGGTCTGAGTGGCTGTGCCTTCTTCTCTTCCCGAGGTTGGAACTTGAAGTATGTCAACCGTCTATCGATACAGAATGAGATTTCTCTTGCATCCATATTGATCCTAGCCCGGGCGGTGTTCAAGAATGGTCGGCCTAGGACAAGGGGAAATGAGTGCTCGTTCACCTTGTTGAGGACAACGAAGTCCACAGGGACGTAGCGTCCCCAGATTTGGACCGGTACATTCTCGATCACCCCCTCGGGGTAGCGGATTGTTGAGTCCGCAAGATGAACCTGGGCAGTAGTAGGTGACAAGGTAGGGTAGCAAAAATTCTTAAATAATACCTTTGACATGATGTTTACGCTGGCCCCCGGATCACAGAGTGCATCATCAATGCGCCGATTCCAGATCGTGCACTGAATGATGGGCACTCCAGGATCTTCCTTCTTTTCCGGAGCAGTCTTTACGATTGCCTGCTAAGCAGCTCTTGGAAGGTAGGTCCTTCTTGGAAGTTGTACTTGAATGAGTGCGACCTCCCCTACATGATTAGTGCGGAATGTACTATGAGGCTTCTTACCCTTCCTCGTAGTGACAACATTTACTATTTTGATGGAAGGTTCGGGTTGCCCCGGAATCTTCCCCAATTCAGTGACAGGAACAGCGGCAACTAACTGAGTGACTTGAGTTTCTATCATTTTATTGAAGCTCAGCTGATTTTTCATGGCAGAAGAGAATGATTCTAGCCTAGAGTCTATGTTCTCTAGAGTTTTGTCATTGGTAAAGAGCCTTTCATTAATATTATTAGTTATTTTCATCTGGCCAAACACAAGATCTCTAAGTGATGGCTGATTATTGAAAGAACTAGAATTGTACGAATTACCTTGTTGTGGCCTCTCAAACGGGAGGTTTGGGCGCGGATTCCAGCCTTGGTTGCCGTAGTTGTTCGATCGATACCCGTTGTTGTTGGAGTTGTACCCGCTGTTGTTGTTGACGTAGTGGGCATCTTCTCGCATCTCGAGACAGTCATTCCCCGAATGGCCAGTGTTGCCATAGACTTCGCAGGTCATACGAGCGTCCATGGCTTGCATCGTTTCTTGAGCAGGGGCCTCCAGTTTCTTCATTAGGAGGTCCATCTTTGCAGCGAGCATGTCCCGGACTTCAACCTGGTGAACTCCACGGGTCTTCGGCTGAGTCCGGTCATCGGACCAATCTTGGTTCTCGACCATCTTCTCTATGAGGTCTGGGATAACTCTAGAGTCTTAGCCTCGGGACAACAGAGCCTACGACACACAAAAAGGGATGAGAAGGAGTGTCGTCTACCCTGCACTAGGGCTCCTACAGGCCAGAACTAACGTCACCAGCTCATGGCTACCACCTCTGTTGCGACGGGGGTAATCTAAGGCCACTGGCTAGTCTAGGAACCACTCCTACACTAGTCAATAACTTACTCACTCTGCTAGCAAGAGCAAGCAACCTTGTCAATACTCTTGGTGACATTTCACCTTCAATATTATGCAAGATCGAAGAACCCGCTAAGTGAAAGACTTAGACTAGAACTAGAAGTGATAGAGCTAGAACCGACTATAGTCTAAACACAATATAGAAGAAACTAGACTAAAGTAGAAGCTACTATAACTGACAAAGGCAAAGTAAAGAAGATAACTGTATTGATACTCAAAGTCTTACAAAAGGAAAAGGAAAGATACAAGAGCTTTACCAAAGCTTCTGAAGACGACTCCGGAACCTCCGAGGCAGAGCTCGACTCGACTCTAACTCCCAACTAAACTATCCTAACTCTACTAGAAAGAAGTGGAAATGAGCTCTTGGCTTTGGTGTGTGTTACAATGAGTGAAGTGACCCTCTATTTATAGTTGCACAGGTTGGTTTGGAGCAGTAACGGCCAAGGGTCCAGGGGGTACCCCCTGGCGTTTTGGGCGAAGATGGCGGTTTGGCCGAACCGTCCATCCCACTGTCCTTGCATCCTGTGGCTCTGGCAGCTCTGGGGAGGCGGTGCTGGCCTAGGGGCGGTTTGGCCGAACCGCCTCTGTTCGGCCGAACGGGCCTGGCCCAAGGCCGGCCCTCCCCAGCACTGCCTCTGTGTCTTGGAAGGCCTGGGCTGCCGTCTGCTGATGTGGATTGCATCGTGTAGGCCCAGGATGACGTGGCGTGGCTCCAGGATAGGTTGGCGGTCGTCCACGTGTCGTACGTTGGCGTTTGGTTGATGTGGACGGCTCCCGCTGGCCTGTACGACTAAGGGGGGTAACTGGCCGAATGTGTCGTTTGGCCGATTCGGTCATTTCCGACCCCTATAGTATGTTGTTGGCAATATTGTACCTGCATACATGACACTCACCAAAACTCGTGGAACTTTATTAGAAATAAAACCTAAGTACATGGAATGTTGCATAAAGCCTCTTTTATTCCCAGTATTGGTGGTCGAAATTGGGTGTAACGACCGCCAACACATGGCAGAGGATTAACCACCTCGATGAGAAGGTGGCGGAGGGCGATCTCGCACACATGGAGTGGGAAGACCAGATGGAGGTCTTTCGCAAGGCCTTTGGTGCGAAGCTCAAGAGGATCTTCAAGGCCACATGATTCCCGGACCTCTATGACCCACCGACGGAGTAGTCCTGCGGCCGTGTCACTTTAGATAGAGCACCACTTAGTTTAATTTATTTGGTTTGCTAGTTGTTTGATTTATTTCCTTTAGATTCATGTTTAGGGTGCTCTGAACTTATTTCCTTTTCCAACCATTTAATTTTCAATCTTAGCTAGTTGAATAAATAAAACTAGAATTGTGTGCAAAAAGAATAAAATTGTTGCTCCGGTTGGTGGCTTTGAGCCAACCGGAGAATGCCCTGTCTAACAGAGAGATGTGCGAGCACAAGAGCAACACGGGAACAAAGAGGCCCGAGGGACCGCATGAGGGCCAGTTTGGCCGAACCAGCCTGGCTGCCCCCTTCGCGCACCTGCACGCTGGTTTACACCTTTTCTCCCCTGATTACTTATCTGTGTTGTCACATTTCAAAATTTTGAAAATACATGCCTCATCTAAGCGAAACGAACTCGGTTTTTATTTTATGCCATGAACTTGCCTATTGTTTGTTTCGAACCTAGTATCTAGTACCTGTGAAAAATTTCTCATGATAGGACCCCCCGATCTAAGTTGTTGATGATTGTGATATGACTCGATAAAACGAACCACCTGTTCATTCAGACATTCGGGAGGATTTAAATTTTGAAAATATGAAAACCTTGCTCCATCCCTTCATCGTGTCCCCAAATACCACATTACACATATGCTTGACAGTTTACTCTTGTAACCTGTCATGGCTAGTATAATGTCTTGTAGAATTTTGAGTCCCCAGAGGATCACTTTGCTACAGGTCAGTTGCAAGCAAATTTATCATCAGAGTGTAGTAGAATTCCTCATGCCTCGGTGATATCCTAAAAAAAATAACGGACTCATGAAAGTCCAAATGAAAAAAAAATCCCAAAAAGGGAAAAGGAAAAAAAGGGGATCACAAGGCTGAGGACTGACATGAACTCTCCATCTACAACTTGCAATCCGACCGAGGGCAATGATGAGAACTCCAGGAACCAATCTTCGACTCGACAGAAGTACATGACTTGACAAGGCCTCCACCTGAGAGACAAAAGGAAAGTATAGAAGAGAGTGAGTGAGAAGGAGTGACTTTAGAAAGCTGAGAGTACCAGGGTGAAGGGACAATAGTTATTTATTTGCGAAAAATCAGAAAACCCTGAGTGCAGGATGGGCGAGAGGACCTTATTGTAAGAGCCGTTCCATTCATCAACGACCCAAGATCCAGGAGATAGCCACCACAAATTCACATGTATGGAGAAAAGTTTGGATTATTCAATATGCATGTATTCATGTTATAAAAGAACACTTACCTTAGTCTTGCTCTTATTTCAATTTCTTTACTCAGGATGAGGAAAGATGTAAGTCTGGGGGAGCTTGATGGCGGTCATTAAGGACTGATTTCCGACCTCCAACCGAGTATAAAAATAAACATAATAGGTGTTGACACTTCTTATGGTCCACTATCAAGATTGCCAATCCTAGTAATGGTGCAAGGAGTGCTCATTGGTATTCTTACGACACAGATATAAATTCGCAAGCACACGGAAACCGATGTAGCATTTCACCCAAGAGTATTCCTAGGTATCGTATTTATTTCCACGGGGAAGCATTGGATAAAGAGTATTGACTATTGACAAGGATGTAACTACTAAATAAAGTACCAGCTAACAAGGCGGGTGTTGGCGGTCGTTACAGACCGAATTCTGACCTCCAACCGAGTATAAAATAAACACAACAAAGACACACACCATAGCTATAGGGCTTATCACTAACTATTTCTACAAGTTTTGGTGATTGTCATCTGTGCAGGTACAAAATGGAGAAACACGTGCTATAGGGGCCGGAAATGACCGATTCGACCGAACGACATGATTCGGCCGGCTACCCCCCTAGCCGTGCAAGCCACCGGGAGCCATCCACGTCACCAACAACCGAGCAGTGATAGGGCATGACACGTGGATCACCACCACGCCACTTTGGGCCGGCTCAACCCGTACCCAGAAGACCGGCGGTCTAAATCTAACCTGACGAAGTCCACGAGTCCTCCGGAGGCCCGCCAACTCATCCTGGAGCTCCTCCATGTCATCTAGGGCCTGCACAGAAGGAACCTCAGCACCAGAGGACGGCCCAGGGGGGCCCAGCACTAGAGGCGGTGCAGAGGGGGCCGACCATAGGCCAGGCCCGGTTCGGCCGAAGGGTCAGGTTCGGCCGAACCGACCCCAGCAACGCAACCGCCTCCCAGGGGCTAATCCAGGCCGTAAGTTTCTTGGTCGGTGGATCCTCTGTAGTCTCGAAGCAAGTATCTGTCCATATTCTCTGATCTGCTCTGTTAATCGATAGAATATCCTTACCAGATCTGTACCCTCTCTACCCTCTTACCTCTTCTCTTCTCTCCTTGTTGTCGTCATCCACCTCATCCATTCCATTTCAACCACTCCATCTACCTAGGACAACTTAGTTTAGGATTAGTACACTTCTCCTTCTACGTGGAAATCGATACCTTGGAATACTCCCGGGTGAAAGCTACATCGGTATCCGTCCGCTTGCGGATTTATCTGTAGGCCGTAAGGAGTGCCAACAAGCTTTCTGGCGCCGTTGCCGGGGACGGTAGCTTTTTTGATTCCGAACCCAAGTTGTCCGTGTATCCCACCACCATCCATATGGATTGCACTCTCACCTTACGCCAACACTCGGCTCCAAAGGGCGATTGTTTGGAGCCTCCACCATAATCACATCACATCCGCACACCTAGCTATGAGCTACGTCCCGGCTTCACAGCTATGGTTCGTCAGCAAACGTTCTTAGGAACAAATGCCGAGAGTCCATACACGCATTTGTGCGAGTTTGAGCAACTTTGTTCGTATCTCATCATTACGGGCATGACACAAGAGACACTCAAATGGAAGTTATTCTCGTTCTCATTGACGGGAGGAGCAAAGAAATGGTACTCTCTAACTGTCAGAAATATGGAAGGGAGTTGAGAAACTCTCAGAGAGAAATTCTGCTTAAATTTCTTCCCAGCTTCCAAGGTAGCCATCCTCTGAATCGAAATCCTTACCTTTAAACAGATAGAGGGAGAGTCGTTAGGAGCTGTTTGAGCTCGTTTCAAGCAACTTCTGGCTTCAGGACCAGATCTAAGCTAAACCAAACCTGTTGTTCTACAACACTTCAGCCTAGGTCTCTGCCCAATAGCCACCACTTTCTTGAACTCCGCTTCAGGAGGGTCGTTTTCTCATTTGACTCCCAGTGCAGCGAGGGTCATCCTGGATCGTATCCTGGAGGACACTCCCTACAGTGGAGTCTATGACGAACTCCCCGATGAAGAGGAAGATCAGCCTGAACCTAAACCCGAAGAGCCAGTACAGATCCAATCCAAATCCATTAGCTCTTCCATTCCGTCCATACCCGAACCATATCCTAGCCCAGCCTACTATGATTCACTCTACACCACTCCCTATGATTTTGACCATGATCTATTCGATGACATCGGGAGTGTAACGAGTTTCCCATGGGAACATCATGTAGAGCCCATGGATCGAGCCCCCAACATAGAAGAATTGGAGTATCAGCGAGAGTACCTTGGACGTCTCTCTGCTATCATGAGTCGGGAGTGGCTAGAAGAGGCTGAAGCCTCAACCGGGGTCATCAAGATGCCCAAAAAGATTCAAAGGATATTTTGCGAGATCCTGGGCATTGACCAAGAAATCGGGTACGACCCAAGCCTCGGAATCAACATTATTTATAGCTCATTGGTGCAAGCGCAACTCCCTGATTAACCTTGGTCGTTCTCCCAAAAGCGACTAAAGTTCGCTTCTGGAAGAATCCTGGATTGTTTGGGGATCTTGGGGGTCACACCGGTTAAGATTAATGACCCTGAACTCTTCATGGATTTCCATATCTTCGACCTACCTAGCGACACCACACATCCCATCTTCATAGGTAAACCGATCCAGAAGATATTGGAAAAGGCACCAACTAATCAGCTAGTAGAACTCAGGATCGGCAAAGAACTCATCCATGTCTCCTATTCTCAATCCTTGAACACCCCATTAGAGGCAGACCCCGATCCTGACCCATTAGAGTAAGTTAGGTCAGCCCACCTCTAGACTTAGAGCAGCCTATTCCGGAAGAAGATCTCCCTTTTTCTCGGAAGAAGAGGAAACACATCATCCGATTGAGCTCGATATGAACGAAACTCCAAAACCATCCCCAATCGAGCTCAAGCCGCTTCCACCTGGACTTAGGTATGCTTTCCTCTTTGGAGATAAGGAAACTCTAGTAATCATCAGTGATAAGCTCTCCAAACTAGAAACCCAACAGCTCATCATTGTCCTGGAGAGGAATCGATCGGTCTTCTTACGGGATTTGCATCCCGATCGATTCTGAACTCAAATCTCTAAAAGGGATTAGCCCAAATCTGTATACTCATTGCATCTCGATCAATTCTGAAGCTATGCCGTCTCGTTAACCTCAAAGACAGCTGAACAATGCCATGAGAGAGGTCATGAAAAGGAAGTCCTCAAGCTCCTTCACGCTGGGATTATCTACCCAGTTCCCAATAGCAAGTGGGTTAGCCCCATCCAAGTCATTCCAAAGAAGGGAGGAATGATGGTAGTGCACAATGACAAGAATGAGCTCATCCCTCAGCGCACTGTTACTGGGTGGCGTATGTGCATAGATTATCGTAAACTCAACAAAGCCACCAAGAAAGACCATTTCCCTCTTCCGTTCATAGACGAGATGCTTGAACGGCTAGCCAAACACTCCTTCTGTTTCCTTGATGGTTACTCTGGATATCACCAAATCCCAATCCATCCTGAAGACCAGAGTAAAACCACGTTCACATGACCTTATGGGACGTATGCCTATCGGCGTATGTCCTTTGGGCTGTGTAATGCACCTACCTCTTTCCAACGTTGCATGATGTCCATCTTCTCTAACACGATTAAGGAGATTATGGAAGTGTTCATGGATGATTTCTCAGTTTATGGAAGGACCTTCACCGATTGTCTGAAAAATCTGGACAAGGTCCTCCAAAGGTGTAGAGAGAAGCACCTCGTTTTGAACTGGGAAAAGTACCATTTTATTATGTGAGAGGGTATTGTCTTAGGACATCGAGTGTCGGAACGTGGAATCGAGGTAGATAGGGCAAAAATAGAAGTGATTGAGCAACTTCCACCTCCCACGAACATTAAGGGAATCCGAAGCTTCCTTGGTCATGCCGGATTCTATAGGCACTTCATTAAAAACTTCTCCCAGATATCTTGGCCCTTGACCAATCTTTTAGCCAAAGATGCCCCTTTCGTTTTCAATGAGAAGTGCTATGCCGCTTTTCACACCCTCAAGAAGGCACTCATTTTGGCTCCCATCATCTAGCCTCCCGACTGGAGCATCCCATTCGAAATCATGTGTGATGCAAGCGACTATGCCGTAGGAGCTGTGTTGGGCCAAACTAAGGACAGGAAGCATTATGCTATCTCATATGCTAGCAAAACGCTCATCGGCCCTCAGCTCAACTACACGACCACAGAAAGGAACTCTTAGTGGTCGTATTTGCTATAGAAAAAATCCGGTCCAACCTTGTTGGGGCCAAGGTCATAGTTTATTCAGATCACGCTGCTCTAAAGTACCTTCTGACCAAGAAGGATGCAAAGCCGAGACTCATCCGCTGGGTTCTGCTACTCTAGGAGTTTGACATTGAGATAAGAGATAAGAAGGGAGTAGAGAACACAGTGGCTGTTCACCTGTCCCAAATGGAAGTACCATCTGATCTTCCGATCGACGATTACCTACGGGATGACACACTGCTTAAGGTCACCACTGGCGATCCGTGGTATGCTAACATAGTAAATTTCATGGTAATAGGGTATGTCTCTCATGGAGAAAATAAGAAGAGATTAGCTTATGAGAGCCGACTCCATCTCTGGGATGACTCATACCTCTTCCGGATATGTAGTGATGGACTCCTCAGAAGGTGCATCCCTACACATGAGGCATATAAAATCCTGGAGAGGTGCCACGCAGCCCCGTACGGAGGACACTATGGTGCATTCCGGACCAATGCTAAAGTCTGGCAGAGCAGATTTTATTGGCCCAGCATGTACGAAGATGCAAGAGCATTCATCATGCGGTGCCCCCGCTGCCAGAAACATGGAAACATTAACACTAGAGACGCAATGCCACTCACCAGGAATGTCAACCTGAATGCTGCTATATGTGTGCCCAGGAAGTCCACATAACACATATAGCTAACAAATATGATAAACAGAGTAAATATGCTTGAAACAAAAAATAATTTAAATCAGAGTTAGCACATACACAGCGGAAGCCTAATCTTCAACTCCAAGGTGAGGCCGCAGTCCACAGGGACACCGACTGGTTGACCACAACTCAGTAGTATGGAAGATCCTTAGAAAACACAGTAGCTATCTCTTTCACTTCATCTGTTACCCATCCGAGATTTTGTTGAATGAAAGCAAGTGTAAGTAAACCACTTTACTTAGCAAGTATAGCATGGGGTATGAAGGCTCAAAATAAGGCTTGACACGGCTTAACTGCATTAACACTTTTAGTTGGTTCATTTTAACATTATCCAAATTACTACAAGTGAATGGAATCCCAGTTGTAACCCAATTACTAAAGTATAAGTGATATTAAACATAAATAAACATCATCTTCTAATCAAAAAGATTCCAGGCTGCTCGTGACCCTGAGCAAGGCTATCATGATAGATTTACACTCTACAGAGGTTTTGCCCTATACCCACCAGTCACGTAAAAGTTCAAGGAACTTTAAACCCAGTCATGCGGAGGTGGATCAAACCTCACGAACCACACTTCCGAGGTGTGATCGCATAGGGACGCTAGGAGGCTTTTCACAAGACACCCTAACAAGACAGTAGCCGTTATGGTACAACACAGGCAGCATGACCCAAGGCACCAAGATTGACGTACGCCTACGGAGTCTCACCATAGGGGGTCAATAGTGTCCATCGCACGGCAACATGCCAACAAGATAAATAAAAGCGCAACGTGCGGAGTTCTCAATCTCTGAGACTCCCACTCGGGACTGTGTCTCACGGGGACATAGCCGACGGATCTCCCACCCTTAGTGGATCAAACCATACTCTCACCCATGCTTCCCATAACATCATCGGCCCGTCGGTAACTACTGTCAAGCTAGAGCCATACAAGCTACTTGTCCAAGACCAGAGCCATAATAGTTCTGGTGGTGACGACAGGCTCCTGGGTTGCCGCTTTAAGAACCAGTCCTTAGGGAGAGACACCAGAGCAAAGCACACAACACATGCTCTAGCTCCCTGACCCATGTTGCTAAAAAGCAAGTTTTAACATCAAGTTGAAGTGAACCATTAAGTCAGGATTAACACAATTATATAATGGTGATAGTAGCCGCACATAACAAAGTTTCTACCCATATGCATAAACCCAAGGTGACAAGGATAGGATATATGAAATCTAGGTACAACCTTAATGGTACATCAAATTAGACACATGCATCTATGAAATAAATGATTAAAAGGTGAATAGGTAGCAAGGATTGTCCATGCTATAACTTGCCTTTATCCAAATACTAGCTGCTTAGAAACTTGAATTCTTGCTCTTGCTCTTGCTCTTGCTTCTAATTGTTCCGGATCTCAAACCTCGCTCCTTCTACTTGAAGCAAACAATAGCACACACATACAAGCAGACAAATAAGAACAGCTAAGAACAATACACTAATAAAAGAAAAGGCTTTAGAAGAGCGCACTAAAGGATAGGGCTCGGTTCCACAGTCATGTGAGTGCAAGAATCGCTGGAAACGGAGCTGCGGTTGAAAAGATACAACTATCGAAAGTTTTGTATCATTAAACAACACAACTATATGCTTGATTGATTTTAGTTAAACAAAATCATATGTAAAGGTTATTTCAAATAATTCAATTTGAATTCATAAAATCGAGGTAAAACTTAATCATATTTTATTTATAATTGTTTATATAAATTATACAAAATTAAATGATTCATTCGAAATAAAATATGTGAGAACATCTAATCGAATAAATTTATTATTTGTGCTCAACTAGCCACGTTATTAATGTTAAAACATGCTTTTTAGCAACTTGGTTCAGAAAACTAGGGCATAAGCTTCGTGCCTGGCCCTAGTGTCTCTCCGTAAGGACTGATTCTTAAAGCGGCAACCCAGGAGCTTGTCGCCACCGCCAAAACTATTATGGCTCTAGTCTTGGATAAGTAGCTTGTACGGCTCTAGCTTGGCAGTGGTTACCGATGGGCCGACGGTGTTATGGGAGGCAAGGCGCGGGGTGTTTCTTGATTCCACCGAGGACGGTAGCCCCGTCGGCTAGGTCCTGTTAGACCAAGTCCCGTGTTGGGAGTCCCTGGAGTATGGGAACTCGACACGTTGCGCATTGATGGGTTTGAGACCCGCCCTTTGGACGCCATTGACCTATTATGGTGGACACCGTAGGGATAAGTCAATCTCGGTGCCTAGGGTTTCACCACCTTGTATTACCCTAGCGGCTACTATCTTGTTAGGGTGTCTTATGAAAAGCCTCGTAGCGTCCCTATGCGATCACACCTCGGAAGTGTGGTTTAAGAGGTTTGGCCACCTCGGCATGGTTAGGTTTAAAGTTCCTTGAACTTTTACGCGACTAGTGGGTAAAGGGCGAAACCTCTACAGAGTGTACGATCTATCATGATAGCCTTGCTTAGGGTCACGAGCGGCCTGGATCCTTTTTCATTAGAAAATGATGGTTATTATTGTTGATTAATGACACTTACACTTTTTAATTGGGTTACAACTGGGTTCCTTTCACTCCTAGTAATTTGGATAATATAAAATGAACCAACTAAAAATGCTAATGCAGTTAAGCTGTGTTAAGCCTTTTAAGCCTTCATACCATGTGTTATACTTGCTAAGTAATTCTGTTACTTACACTTGTTTTAATTCATCAAAATCCCGGATGGGTAACAGACTGGCCTACGCATGAGACTGCTACTGAGTTTCCAGAGGATCTACCTTTCTACTGAGTTGTGTTCTCCCAGTCAGAGTCCCCGTGGGAGTGCGGCTTCATTAGTTGAGAGTTTTAGTCTTCTGCTGTATTGGTTCATTTATTTATGTTGCACTCTGATGTAAACTCTTTATTTTAAGCATTCAATAAAGCATAAGTTCTCTATTATATCATATTTGTTTTGCTATATGTGTACTATGACTTCCTGGGCACACATGTGGCCACATTCGGGTTACTGTGTAAATCCGAGTGTGACACCATGCATAGTTGGGAGTTAATTTTATTCAAGGGAAATATTTTTGGATTTTTTTTAAACGCAACTTAAGGGAAAGGGAAAATGTAAATGAACAAAGTGTTGGGTTACTCGGACATATCTGGTGGGGGTCCTCCCCCAAGCTTGGACGCTTCACTGGTAGGGATTCATTCTTGCAAGGTACTCGGCCAGCTGATCAGACTGCTCTCGGACTTCATGTTGGATGGATGCCATCATCCCGTCGTTCTCTTGAAGGTACTGAGAATGATGGGCTAGTGTGTCTTGGATGTTCCGAGTCCGGTCGTCGATGATGTCAACTCGGTCGGAGATGTAGGACAACTCCCGACCGTAGTCATAGCGGGCGAACTGTGAGTATCCGGGGGTAGTATGGTTGGGAGGCACTGTCGTACCCCCCTGCATACCAACTACCGGGCCACTCAGAGTCCGTGCTCTGACCGTAGTCCCAGCATCCTGAGGCATGATAGTTTGACTCCTGGTGCTGTCCAGAGCCTCCTGCTCCGGACGTTCTAGCGCCGGTGTACATGTCGTACGTGGCCTCGAATGCGGACGTGTGTCAATGCGGTGCTTCTGGTTCATCCTCCAGCTCCTGTGAGGTGGTGAGCCTGGCATCACGCCTGGCTCGTCCCCTCGTGAATGGACCTTCACCTGCTACACTGTGCCGAGCGGGCTCTCTCGGTGGAGGAGATTCGTCCGCCTCGGTGCTCAAATGAAGCGTTAATTTGTTAGCAGTATACAACTTTAGTGCCGCAGAAGGAAGACGCACCTCGGTTGTATAGCCGCGATAAATCATCATAAGTGAAGCATCGGGCATCTTTCGTAGGATGTGAGCTTGTACGAAGTGCTCAGCATCCACGACAGAGCGCGTTGTCTCAATGTAAGTGCACTGGGCGTCTTGGAGGACTCCCAGGTGGTTCGCAAGGCGAGTGACTAGAGAAGTCATTGCCATGCTACCCACACGAGAAATGTGAGACAGCCAGTGATTGACCATGTCCTTCACTGGAGAAACCGGAACTTTCTTAAACATAGCGTACAAAATCCGCAACTCAACTGTGTTCATGGGTCGGATATCGGCTCGCGGGAATACCGTCATAGCCACCCACTTATGCATGAAACACAGAGTGGGGTTATGAATACTGTTTATGCGAGGTGCATGACAGCTGGTACTCCCGGAAATCCTCTTCCAGAACGTGACCCGATCAAACCTTTTTAAAGCTTTACTTGGCTCTAGAGAACAACGACATGAAAAACCAAGAGCCGAGCTGAAATCCCTCCAAGAGCAGAAAAACCAAAGTAGAGAGAAACTCAAGAGTGAGTAGATACGAACCTGGCTCGCTGATTTGCTAGAAATTCTCCCAGCCAATGGCATGGAAGATTTCTAGGAATTCCTCGTCCATCCCCGTTCTTCTGAGCAAGTCCTGCTCAAAGACAAGGGTGTGTACAAACTCCTTCAGCCTGAGCTCATTGAAGACATTCCTCTCTCGATCTGTCCTGATGACGATGTCGCTCTCCCTCAGGAGCCGCCTGGCTGGGGGTGCAGCAGAGCCCCATCCCAAGCCGGCTGCTCCTTGCTCATCCTCGTCCATCTGGCTCGAGCCACGGGACGGGGCTGGGGAGCTCCCGGCATCGTCCGAGCGGCGGTTAAGACGGGTGGAAAGACGGAGTGCAGCGATGAGCTTCGACATGCTTTCTGCAAAATGTTAGCACAACAACGACTACTGAAGGACTGAATATCAAAGGTTAGCACAATAAAATCGAGACAGTCATTAGAGAGGGTTAGTCGTTCTTGCGGGGATGCGAACCACCACAAACGGTTAGTCGTTCTTGTGTGTGTCTGAGACCACCACAAATATGTCCAACAAAATTCAACATAAAGATCACACAAAGGCAAAATATTTTTGGAATTTTTCTAGTGATGCATGTGAACCAAAACTTGAGCAAGAACTTTGGGAAGAACTTGAGCACAAGCTAGAGCAAGAAATGAGAGAGGGAGAGAAAGAGCTTCTGGAGAGAAAATTTTCAGTGGTGAAAGTGTGTGGGAAGCAAGCAAGCAAGAGGTGGCATTTATAGGCGAAGGGGTGCAGGCGGCCTAGTTCGGCCGAACCAATGCAGCTGGCCTAAATGGCCCATGTGTTGCATGCACATCTTGCCCCCCACCCCCCACCAGCACTAAAATTTTTCATAGGTCCAACACTAGGATATGGTCACTTTGGTGGTTTTTGTTAGGTAAGATGGAATTTTGACATGACCAAAGTGGATTTTAGTGGAGTCACCCCCATGCTGCCATGTTTGTGATAATTGGTGAGTGTGCAACCATTTTTAGTGGGGTAGACATGTTTAGTTCTGGTTGGTGGTGATGGTAAATAAATAGAGATGTTCTAGAAGTGATGAAAATAATAAAAATTACCAATTACATCCACCCTAGGTAAAAATTCAGCATATGACAATTTATATAAACAAAGCTTGCAAAAATTTTCTCTCTCAAATTTTACTATAGTGGTTCATTTATTTGGAAAGGGAAACATGCAAATGCAATGATGGAAATAAAAAATTGGAAGGGAAACATATGAGATACATACCGGTTATCCTCGCGGCGACCGCTCAGCTTTTCAGTCCACGAGCGGGACTTCTCCAGACTTTAGGTGCTCTTGTCGTCGTCCGGTCCCGGAGTGGATGACTCGGACGATGCAACCTTCTTCCACCGTGTCTTCTTGTTCTTCTTCTTCTTTGATGGTGGCGGTGGGATCGGTGTCTCTGGAGACTTTTGTGGCTCGGATGCATCCACATTGACCTGCTCTAGGTTAGTGAATTCTTGAACTGGTTCAGTACATACCTGAGAGCATTTCTCCATCCTGGGCTTGAATGAAAACTTCTCTTCCTTGCCATTAATGTTTAGGGTGATTTCTCTGGCTCCTACGTCAATGTTTGTGTTGGTGGTGCTCAAGAACGGCCTCCCGAGAACGAGGGGTGTCCTTGTGTCGACTTCCATGTCAAGCACCATGAAATCCACAGGGACGAAAAACTCCCGGATTTTCACCGGAATGTCCTCGGCTATCCCCGCGAGATGGCGGATTGACTGGTCTGCTAGCTGAAAATACATAGTCGTAGGGGACAAGGAAGAATGATTGAGTTTATCGTACACTACCTTGGGCATAACGCTGACACTTGCTCTAAGGTCGCACAGGGCTTGGTTGAAGTGTTGATCGCCGATCGAGCACATGATGGTGGGACATCCTGGGTCCTTCTTCTTCTCTGGGAGATTATTCAAAATAGCTGCGCTGCAAGCTTCGGTTAGCTTTATTACCTCGGTGGTCGGCAAGGCTCTTTTATGGTTGAGGATGTCCTTCAGGTACTTGGCATATGTGGGAACCTGCATGGCCTCAAGTAATGGAATATTGACATATAGTTTGCGAATTACGTCAATGAACTTGTTGAATTGTTCATCCACCGTTGGCTTGTGGGATCGTCTGGGAAATGGCAGCACAACAGGATCGTAGATGTAACACCCTAATTTTTGCCTATTTAAATTTTTTAGTAATTAATTGACTATTTATTGTCATGCTCATAATTATTATAGGCTAAATAATTAATTTTTGGAAATTAAAATCAAATATAAGGTATAGAAACATTTTTTGTTGCATTCATGATGCTGCATTTGTTTTTGTATTGCTAGTGGTTCAAACAAGGATTTAAAAATGTTTAAATTCGAATTTGAACCATCATGTTTGGAGCTGTAGAAGAGTTCGAATTGCCTCCATGAACTCTTCCGACCTGTCCACTTTTGCTCCCTTTTCTTTTTCTCACGCGCAGCCCAATCGCTCTCGCAGCCCAACATGTGGCCCAAACTCGTCCCACAGCAGAAAGTCCACCTTCGGCCCCTAAACTCTTTCTCCAGTCTGCTCTTGCTCCTTTCTCTTTTTCCCCCCAGCCCGACTCACCACCAGCCCGCAGACTCAGCACGGCCCAGCCTAGCCAGCATTCGGCCCAGCATGCACTGGCAAAGTTTGCTTCGCCCCCTCTCCTCTCCGAGCCGCCACCAGGTGGGACCGCCCCGGCAGGGTCGTCCCCAACCTCCCGCTGTTTTCGGCGGAGGCGGGCGCAACCACCGCCGCGGCCAGCCTGCACATCGAGGCTGCCTCCTCATGCCTACTTAGCCCATCTGCGCCGCCAACCCACTCCCTCCACCCTCGCCAGCAACCCTAGCGCCGCTGGACAGCCCTCGCTCGCTCCTCTCCCGAGCCGCCTGCTGACCGAGCCGGTGCGCCGTCGTCGTAGCTCACCAGCGACGCGCCGCGCCCCCGTTCGACACCTCGAGGAGCTTCGGACTGGGGTAAGGAAGCCTCTCATCGACCCCTTGTCGCATTTCCGGTCGTCGTTGGCTTAATGGGACTTTCTCCCCCTCGCAGTGCCGCCGCCGTCCGCCGGCGCCATCGATTCCTCCGCTCCAGTGCCCCACCGTCCCGGCCGTGCCCCGGAGCAGCTTCGCCGAGCCGCCAGGAGCTAGCCGAGCCCCTACGCGACTTCTTCCGTGCCCCGGAGCCCCCTCGCCAACACGCCCCGGCGCCGCCGTCCGCCGTCGACATCGATTCCTTCGCTCCGGTGCCCCACTGTCCCGGCCGCGCCCCTCTTCTTCCCCCCTCCCCTCTAGCTTTGTAGCCCCGCCGCCCATGGCCATCGGCATCAGCCGACCATCGGTCGCCGCCGAGCGCCACTCATGTCCCTTTCCAGGCGCCCAGAACCCCCTAGGAGCAACCTCCGTGGTTTCCCAAACCCGTAGCCCCAAGTCTCGCCCCTAGCCGAGCCCCGTAGCGCGCTCCCCGCCTCACCGGACTTTCCCGTCTGCGGTTCACCATCGTTGGCCACCGTCGTTGCTCGGGCCTCGACGAGATCATCCCCAGCACATTCACCGTCTCCCCCTGGTTCTGTGGACCTAACCCACGTCCCAATTGGTGCCCTCTAGCGCCATCTAGGCCTTTTTCCGGTGAGCCTCCGCCGTGGTTCGAGGTGGCGCCGCCGCGCTTCCCTCCCCGCCAGCAACCAACCCCCCCCCCCCCCCCCCGATCTAATCTCCACCATTAGATTGAGATCCAACGGGCACCACACGTCTCCAAATCCCTTTGTCAAACTTCCCACACCAGTCAACTTTGGCCGTTATGCAAAAACAACCCCTGCATTTTTGCGTATTCAATTCGCCGTCCATGCCTATTCAAAGTAATTACCAATAGGTCCCTCACTTTACGAAAACCCCCTGCGTTTTTGAAAAATAGAACCCACAGTCCTGTTTCAACATATTTGCGCATTAGCCCTCATAGTTTTACGTTTATTTATGTTTAGGTCTTCATTTTTTAGCAGTTTAGTCCCTGGATCTTAAAAACGCCATAACTTTCTCGTTTTAGGTCCGATTAGAGTGATTTTTGCGCTCATGTGTTCGTAGTGACACGAAGAATAGATTCAAACCCTTCTTTTGTATTGTTTCCACTTTTTGGTGTACTGTTTTTAATATAATACCTTTGTTTGAATGTATTGGCTTGTATGGATGCTTGTATGGTGATTCGAGTCCAGTCGGTGAGCCGTACCCGTTGGAGTTCGAGTACACGGGTGACTTTCAGGAGCCAGACTCGCAGCAGCAGCCCTTCGAGGAAGGCAAGTTATAACACGGAATTCCTTGCTGCCTATACATTTTTAATACATTATTTACATCATTTTGCATGTGTCTAATTTGTGTCCCATTAAGGTTGTACCTAGTTTATTTATCCTGTACCTTGATATACCTGGTTTATGCATATGGGTAGAATGTTTGCTATGCGCAACTACTATCACTATTATTTAACTATTAAACTTGACTTAATGGTCCACTTCAATGTTAATGATAAAATGTGCTTTTTAGCAACTTGGTTCAGGGAACTAGGGCATAAGCTTCATGCTTGGCCCTAGTGTCTCTCCGTAAGGACTGGTTCTTAAAGCGGCCACCTAGGAGCCTGTCGCCATTGCCAGAACTATTATTGCTCTGGTCTTGGACAAGTAGCTTGTACGTCTCTAGCCTAACAGTGGTTACCGACGGGCCGGCGGCGTTGTGGGAGGCAAGGTACGGGGTGTTTCTTGATTCCACCGAGGACAGGGATCCATCGGCTTGGTCCCATTAGACCCAGTCCCATGTTGGGAGTCCCTGGAGTACGGGTACTCCGCACGTTGTGCATTGACGGGTATGAGACCCGCGCACCAGACGCCATTGACCCCTTATAGTGGACTCCGTAGGGACAAGTCAATCTCGGTGCCTAGGGTTTCACCGCCTTGTATTACTGCAATGGCTACTGTCTTGTTAGGGTGTCTTGTGAAAAGTCTCGTAGCGTCCCTATGCGATCACACCTCGGAAGTGTGGTTTAAGAGGTTTGGCCACCTCGGCATGGTTGGGTTTAAAGTTCCTTGAACTTTTACGCGATTGGTGGGTAAAGGACGAAACCTCTGCAGAGTGTACGATCTATCATGATAGCCTTGCTCAGGGTCACGAGCGGTCTGGATCCTTTTTGATTAGAAATTGATGTTCATTATTATTGTTTAGTGTCACTTACATTTATTAATGGGGTTACAACTGGGATCCTTTCACATATAGTAATTTTGGATAAAATAAAATGAACCAACTAAAATTGCTAATGCAGTCAAGCCGTGTCAAGCCTTTTTAGCCTTCATACCCTGTGTTATACTTGCTAAGTAATTCTGTTACTTACACTTGTTTTAATTCAACAAAATCCCGGATGGGTAACAGACTGGTCTGTGCCTAAGACTGCTGCTGAGTTCCTAGAGGATCTGCCATTCTACTGAGTTGTGTTCTCCCAGTCAGAGTCCCTGTGGGAGTGCGGCTTCATAGTTGAGAGTTTTTAGTCTTCCACTGTATATGGTTAGTTTATTTATGTTGCACTCTGATGTAAACTCTTTATTTTAAGCATTCAATAAAGCATGAGTTCTCTATTATATCATATTTGTTTTGCTATATGTGTACTATGACTTCCAGGGCACACATATGGACGCATTTGGGTTACTGTGTAAATCCGGGTGTGAGAGTAGAATTCATGAGGGGTCGTCTTCATCTCCTTCTGAGTTTCTTCTATGGTTCGATTGCGGCCTTCTCCTCTTCGCTATCACTATCTATAGTGACTACCTTCTTACCTGCATCATTAGGATATGGCGGGTCCCGAGTGGTCTTACCCCCTCTCGTGGTGACCGCTTTAACCTTTTCATGAGGGAAATTCCCTACTACAGATGATGGTAAAGAAGTAGTGTTGGCACTCCTTATGGCCTATAGATAAATCCGCAAGCGGACGGATACCGATGTAGCTTTCACCCGGGAGTATTCCAAGGTATCGATTTCCACGGAGAACGAGAAGTGTACTAATCCTAAACTAAGTTGTCCTAGGTAGGTAGTATGGATGGAATGGAATGGATGAGGTGGATGATGACAACAAGGAGAGAAGAGAAGAGGTAAGAGGGTAGAAAGGGTATAGGTCTGGTAAAGGTATTCTACCGATTAACAGAGTAGAGCAGAAGATACGGACAGATACTTGCTTCGGGACTACAGAGCCTCCGACACATAGAAAGGGATGAGAAGGGGTGCCGGTTACCCTGAACCTTGGGTCCTAAGACACCGGAACTAACATGATGGACTACGAAGGCCGAAAGGGCTGTCACCACCTTATGGCTACCACCTCCGTTGCGACGGGCAGAAACTAAGTTAGCCTCAAATATAGGCACCACGCCTACACTAGTTGACTAATACTTATCTACTACAGACAGATAAGCACTCAAGCTAAGCAGCTAGCATGCAATTATACTAAACTACTAAGCATTGAATGAAGAATGAAACAAGTAGATGAAAGTAAGAACTGAATGCTCAATTAATCAGAGAGAGATACAAGGAGTACCAGACATGACCCGGATGTTACTCGAAGTGAAGTCGCATCCGTAGGGGTACAGCTAGAAGAGGGGCCGACACTCCGGCTCCTCTTCAGGACGCTCACCTCTCCTCTCTCCCTATTCTACTGATACAAGTGGTGGAACTTGGCAATGCTCACTTCTCTCTTGTGTTGTGTCTGTTTGCAGGTGAAGTGCTACTCTATTTATAGCTGGAGAAGGACTGTGGAGGCAGAGTAGCAGCCAAGGCAGCTGGGAGGCGATGCCGAGCCGTTCGGCCGAATCCTCTGGTTCGGTCGAACCAGGGAGTTCGGCCGAACTGCCACGT
Source organism: Echinochloa phyllopogon (assembly GCA_033239725.1). NCBI lineage: Eukaryota > Viridiplantae > Streptophyta > Magnoliopsida > Poales > Poaceae > Echinochloa > Echinochloa phyllopogon. The sequence continues at coordinate 26,962,261 of BTCW01000014.1, read as the reverse complement.
GCACCGACTTTGAGTCCAACGGCCTAGATCTCTGCTCAGGGTTGGTTCTGAGGCGGTTCAAGGCTTCGGCCGAAGCCTGGCCTTCGCCCGAACTGGGCCCGGCCCACTGCTGCACCGCCTTTGCCTCTACCACGTGCTAGCCCAGCTTCTGAGGTGGTTTGCAGGTCAGTTCTTGTTCTGGGCTGGGCTGGAGGCCTTCTGTGGACTTCGGGGCCTTTGTCGGGTTGAGTTCGGGCCCAGGGTAATGTGGCCGAATCCTGAGATGAGTTGGCGCTGACGTGGATGGCTCCCGGTGGCTTGCACGGCTAAGGGGGTAACCGGCCGAATCGTGTTGTTTGGCCGAATCGGTCATTTCCCACCCCTATAGTCTGTGTTTCTCCACTTTGTACCTGCATACGGGACAATCACCAAAACTTATGGAAATAGTCAGTAGTAAGCCCTATAACTATGGTGTGTGTCTCCGTTGTGTTTATTTTATACTTGGTTGGAGTTCAGAAATCGGTCTGTAATGACCGCCAACAAGCTCCCCCAGACTTAGATCTTTGCTCGTCCCAAGTAAAGAAATTAAAATAAGAGCCAGATTCCAAACTTTTCTCTCATACCTGTGAATTTGTCGTGGCTATCCCCTGGATCTTGGGCGGTTGATAACTGGAACGCCTCTTACAACGAGATCCTCTTGTTCATCCTGCACTCGGGGTTTTCTCATTTCTTCACAAACAAATAACTCTTGTCCCTTCATCCTAACACTCAGCTCTCTGGAGCTTCTCCCTCTCACTGTAACAACCTAAATTAGGCCTATTTAAAATTTTAGCAATTAATATGCTTTTATTAAAATGCTCATGAAAAATATAGGGTAATTAAATAATTTTTGGCAAAATAAAATCAAATATAAGGTTAGAAACATTTTTGTTGCATTCATGCTGTTGCATTATGTATTGTTTGCTTGTGAATTAGATTAGAATTTATATCCTGTTTACATTCAAATATGATTCACATTGTTTGGAGTTCTAGAAAAGTTGTTTCAACCTCGGTTCACTTTCCCTCCCTGAACTTTTTCCCTCGACCGAGCTTGCCCCCTCTTCTTTCCTTTCCAGCCTAGCCCAGCTCCTTCCACTTCTCTCCCGCGGCCCAGCTTGGCCCACCGCACGCCAGCCCGCCTCGCCTGCTCGCGGCCCAGTCCAGCCCAGCAGCCAGCCCTCGCTGTGTGCCCCCGCCTCCAGCCGCCGACAAGCGGGACCCACCTGTCGGGTCCATCTTCTTCGTGGATCCTGACTCCGGCTCGGGCACGACTCCGACCCGGGGCCCACTGGTGCGCACGCTGAGGGCCACCCGGGGCCACCCGCGCCGCCCTACAAATAGCGCCAGCGCCCCCGCCGCCTTTCCTCAACAACCAGCGCAGCACCTTCCGCCCTAGCCGCTGCGCCCGAGCTTGCATCGCCGCCGCCGCCCGAGCTCGAGCCGCCGCCGTCGATCCATCGCTCCGCCACCACTTCAAGCTGCTCGTCACTGCCAGGAGGTCCGCGCCAAGGTAACGAACTCGCCGCGACCCTTCTTGCCCTCTCTCTCGCTCTGTAGCCGCGCGCGCGCCTCGCCAGAGTTCGCCACCCGCTGCTCGCCGTCGTCGGCCGTCTCCGCCGTGTTGCCGTGGTCTAGACCACCCTGCTCGATTCGTCGTGTCATCCCGCAGCCCTAGGTCCAACCCTCGCTCGAAATTGTGGCCTGTAGAGCTCGCGCACCTCCTCGCCGGTGAGCCGCCGCCGCCAGCCAGCCAGCGCCGCCGCCCCAGCGCCGCCGCCGCCGACGACCCTGCCTAGATCCAATCCGAGCCGCCCATGCCTGATCTATTGTGAGGTAACACAAAACAATAATTACCTTATATATACTAATATATTTTTTATTTGTAATAGAATACATATAAGTTGTATGATAAAATTTTCAAAAATAATAGAATTGATTTACTATTTTCTATATGTAAACGAATTTCTACATGATTATTGAAATTAATTGTAATTTGAACTACGCATGCATATAATAAGATACAAATAATTCAACTGTCTTCTAGAGATAATTCAAACTCCTATCTCCAAATTACCATAGAATAATTGCTATAATATCAAAATGTAGTCAAAAAATGCTACAAATTGACATGACAACATATTTCAGGTAGAAATGTCTTCCATAAAAAATTTAAATGATTTTGATAATATGAGATCATACATTGTTCACAAAATGATACATGTCTCACATTGTTACTAATAACTCTAGTCTAACATTGATATTTAAGTAGCACATTTTATTTTCAAACTCATATGGAACTAAAACTTGGATAGAACGTTATGTTCACCATACCATTACAAAATACAAAGTTAGATGAACAATTGTTATAGAAAAATATGGTTTATCAGATCTCTTCCGGTGCAAGAAAAGAAGTTATATAAAAGTGAGATAAAAATCGAAACAAGCTTGCAAACAAACGATGCGGCATGAAAGATTGTGATTTTAGAAAAAATCAGAAAGAAAAATCATCAAATTCGGAATTTGTATGATCAAGAAATACTACTTATAAATTTTAAATATAGATTAAAAAGAAAAAAATATGGTGCGGACAACAACTAGGCCGCAGCGTGCGAGACGAAGTAATTCAACCAATCTGATGTTGCCACGTGTTCGCATGATGCCATATTGTATATAAAAATTTCCACCTCATAAGAAAACCAACCAGTCGAGCGGTAGGTTGTGAAATTGGCGCCCATCAGGTCGCTGGTTCGAGCCCTGTCTTCTCACCCGTTTTTGCCGGAATAAATGGCTCGGCGGCGGTGGGGTTGTGCACTGGTCTGCCATGGTGGGCTCATATAAATCAAAGTAAAACCAATAGTAGACACAAAGTATCACGCGTCATGGTGGTAAGCCTTGCACATCTAGAACTAGAGGTCCCAGGTTAGGTTCCCGTTTGCGTCACGTTTTTTTGCCGTCCATTTCAATAAACTGTAGCATTATTACGGTTACTAAAATAGTTAGATTCCTACATTCAGCACAGCTGACTGTGCAGCATAGTGGAAGAATTTTTATGTCTGGAGGCACAGGTCGCGGGTTCTATTCTCCCAAGCGACGTATTTTTTGGCGGTCTTCTTTTTTATTTTATTACACCATTATAAAGTAACGTATTAAAATAATTATATTATATACACTAATATATTTTTATATGTAATAGACTATACATAAATTGGGGTTTAAAATTTCAATTATAATATAGAAATAATTTAAATTGTCAGACAGAGGGTCCGGGAAGAAAAAAAAGGATGAAAAAAACCATGTGAATTGGCCCACTTGTCCAAGTGGCAGTGGGACCCACCCTAGTATTGTATTTTTTCTTTTAAAAATTTATGACATTTAACACTTTTGCTTAATAACAAAACAAAATTCGTCACGGTTTTGGCTTTGCCAGAGTTTGTGATAATTCTTAGTTGCTCTTAACGACGAACACCTCATTTTTGTCGCTAAGTTGCGTTGTATGGTATAAAACGTCACAAAACCAAACATGATAACGACGAATAAGTCAAACGTCATATAGTATTCGTCACAAAAGGTGGTATTTGTCGTAGTGCTGGACAACAGCAGAATCAGAATGGGAATCAGCAGCAGGGCCAGGCAAACCGTGGACAGCAGAACCCGGCTAGGGGCAAGGTCAACCACATGGGTGCAGAAACCGCAGAGGGAGCTACTGATGTTGTTGTGGGTACGTTCCCTGTCAACTCGACTCTCGCAACAGTTTTGTTTGATATTGGAGCTTCGAATGCTTTCATATCTGCTGCTTTCGTGAAAAAGAACATGATGATCTTGCAACCTATGGGGAACCCATGGTAGTTAGTTCACCCGGGGGAGAACAGCGTGCCACTTTATGTTGCACCTGTATCACCATCACAATAAGGGGGGTAGACTTCGTGGTGAACCCAATAGTCCTAGAAACCCTTGGGTTCGACTTGATTCTGGGTATGAGCTGGTTAGCCAGATATGATGGGGTGATCCAATGTTCCAAAAGAGCAGTGCAGCTGACAGCAAAACCGGTGAAAAAGTGGAGTATCAGGTAGCTAGTTCCATGGAGCACAACCAGATCTACCAAGCTGAAGATCTATGTCACACCCCAAATTTTCTAAATTTGGGATGTGAATAAATAATATAAATAAATACAATGATTTTCTCTATTTTATAAAATTTTTCCAAGGTTCAAATAATTAACAGGGAATATAATCTATATAATATATATAAAATATATAAAATATGTTTTCTAATTTCAAAACAACATATGTTTATAACTCCCTAAAATTCATCACAATTAAATTGTAGCAGCCCTATGAATTTCCTATAATTTTATTAAGGCTTAAATAAATTTTCTAGGATTTAATTGGAATTTCTAGCCTTTTTATTAATTTAAATATCACATAAAATAATTATTTTAGTCAAAATAAAGTTTTTGTTGCATTCATGCTGCAGCATATATTTTTGGTTGCTAGTGAGTCAAGTTGGAATTTAAATTCTGTTTAAATTCAAATTTGATTTGCTTTTGTTTGAGTTTAGAAAAGTTTAAATTGCTGAGTTCGGATTAGGCCCCTGAACTCTCGGCCCAGTCCACTTTTCCCCCCTCTCTTCTTTTTCTTTTTCACCCGAGCCGGCCCGTTTCTTCTTTTGGCCCAGCAGCGGCCCGCTCCGATTTTCCTTTTTCTCTCTTTATTCCGGCCCATTCTTCTCACTTTCAGCCCAGCTCGGCCCGTTATCTTTCCCCGTTTTTCTTTTTCTTTCCCTCTCGCCGACAGGTGGGGTCCACCTGTCGGGCCCGTCGTCTTCCCCGGGACGGACTCTTTCCCGTGTCCCGATCGCCGCCGTGTTCAACTTGGGCACGGATGCCTAGACCCTCCGGACTCCCTTCTTCTCGGCCTACTTAAGCGCGCAACCGGCCGCCGTTCTTTCCCATCGAAAGCCCGAGCAACCCTAGCACCCGAGCCGCTCGCGCCACCGCCAGTGCCGATCTCGAGCACCGCCGTCGATTCGCACCGCCGCTGTTTCTCCTTCGGGCCGAACAACTCCAGTAGGTTCGTCTCGATCTCCTGCGCCTCCTCATCGTGTTCTTGATCAAACTTTGGCCGCGCTCCGCGCTTAATTTACTCGCCGCCGTTCCAGTGTCGCCGTCCGCCATGGCCGACGATTCGCCGCCCTTGCCGTTCGAGGTGGGAGACCAAGACCGCCAGGAGCTTCCACTCGTCCTTGCGCTTTGATTCCGTCGCGTCTCGACGTGTTTCGGCCGCCGGACGCCCCGATCCGTGTGAAGCCGAGCGCCGCCGCCGCCGTCAAGCGTCGCCGGCCACTGTCGTCGTTCTTCTCTCATCATGAACACCCACAGTGAGTTCGCAATGCCTCCCTCTCTCTTTCCGTCCAAGTCTCGTCGACGTTCGTGCATCGTAGCAGCTCGTCCACGTTCGCCCGAAGCGTCGCCGCAGCTCATGGCGCCGCCGCCGTCGGACTGTCGTCTCCGTCGCGCATCTCTTGTCTAGAACACCCTAGGTGATCTCGTCTTTGCCTCGCGAATCCGTAGCACTTGGTCTCGTCACGAACCGAGCTCCGTAGCCCCTGTTTCATCTCACTCCGGCGATCCTCCGCCGCGGATCGAGCGGCGCCGCCGCGACCATCGTCGCCAACGTCACTCCCTCGCCCTTGGCCGTCCGTTTTCGATCCAACGGCTCGTAACAGATCTAACCCTGGCCGTCTGATCTGGATCCAACGGTCCACAACAGATCTAATTCGAGTCAAACCGTTTTTATAACGGTCAGCCGTGGCAATTTGCAAAAGAGCCCTTGATCTTTTCCAAAATTAACCCGCAGTCCATCTCAGTTCAAAAGTATTTCAATCTAGGTCCTGTTTCTTTCACTTTAGCCCCTGCAAGATCTAAATTTGTGCCCGAGGTCCTGTTGTGGTCTTTTTTACCGGTAAGCCCTCGTGTTTTTATAAGAAATTATGTTTTAGTCCCTGGTTTCTCGCAGTTAAGCCCCTGGAACTTTTAAAACTTTGCCAACAAGTCCCTGAACCTTAGGAAAATCATATCTTTCATGTTTTAACTCCGTTTTAATCCGTTCTTGTTGTGTTAGCTTCGTATCAACCTAAACTACGCGTTAGCACTATTATTTACACCATATTTTATTTCTGAAATTTATTTGTTATTAATTTGATTAAAAGCTAATTACATATGCTTTCCTAAATAAAATCTAATTAAGTTTAACACATCGGTTTTTCTCGTTAAATATTAAATTGATTAATATTTATTCCATGTGTTTTGTAAATAAAAGTTGCCTAAGGTTATATCTCGATTTTCATAAATAATATTAACATGATTAATATTTATTTTGTAATTGTTCTAACTAAAATTTAATTAGGCTCTACCTTCGTATCTTTCTCTTTCTCTTTCTCTCTTTAATCTTCGTGGTCCTTAGATTCTCGTAACCGTAGCATCGAGCCCTATCTGTTAGTACGCTCTTTTAAAGCTTTTCTTTTGATTGGTGTATTGTTCTTAGTTGTACTTGTTTGTTTGCTTGTATAGTTTTATGCTTGCATGCTTGTGTCCGATGATTGCTACGAGTAGACGGAACGTTGTTCAAATGAAGAAGACTTTTGAAGATGTTTTGAGCAGCTATACTTTGGAGAAAGGCAAGTGTCCCTAACCATCCTTCTACCTATGCTTTATTTACTATATCAAGATGTTTTAATCGGAACATGGAGAACCACCCAGGAAAACAGTACAACCATAAGTGCTAATGGGCTCTAGCCTTGGCTAATTAATTAGAGACTTTAGTGGATGGTAATCTTACCCGAAAGGGGCATGGGGGGTGGCGGTTGACGAGGTATAGCCCGGTCCTTTTGAGCTGTGGGCTTAGCTAAGAGACAGACCTCACTAGGGAGGGTTATGCTTTGCTTCTGAACCGGAAACCTTAGCGGGTTACTATTTACTAAGGAATCTTTGTAAAGGCCTCGTAGCGTCCCTATGCGGTCACACCTCGGAAGTGTGATTTAAGAGGTTTGGCCACCTCGGCATGGTTGGGTTTAAAGTTCTTTTGAACTTTTACGCGGCTTGTGGTGAAAGTGTACAACCTCTGCAGAGTGTAAAACTGATATATCAGCCGTGCTCATGGTCAAGAGCAGCCTGGACACTTACATGAGTAATATACTTGAACATGAAATTAAATCGACCTCTGGTTATTTCTTGTGGCCTTGCTGAGTACCAACCATAAGTGTACTCACCCTTGCTAACCGCTGATCAGAAGAAGAAGAATTTGTATGAAGTTGTTTGAAGATGGTGCTCAGTTCTAGGCGTACGCAACCCCCAGTCGACTGCCTGTGAAGTTGGAGTCTTCGTTTCCAGGATACGCTGTAACTCTGATAGACTTGTAAGTCATTTATATAGTTTATTTTACGTGATACTGTATCTTTTATTCACTATTGTTATACTGTATGTGTGAAACTTGATCCTGGCACACATACAGGGTGCATCTGGTTTGTCTTCTAAAACCGGGTGTGACAGAGGTGGTATCAAAGCTGTATCGACTGTAGGACGTAAGCCTAGATAGAACTGGTCGTTTATTAAGGTCCAATTTGCTATATAATCCTTGCCCCCACTATCCTTGGTATTTTTGTTAAAAAAAATGCTATCCTTGAGCATTTTACCCCCTTGATGATTTATCTTTCTGATCATTACATCCTTGAACATTCCACCTTCGCCTTGATAACTTATTTCTCACCATAGACTTCTGATTATTCACCTTCACCTTGGTTGGATAAAATTGCTGATCTAGCATCTTTGACCATCTCACTTCTCGTTTTGAAGTACTTACCTTGACCATTAACCTCTCTCCTTGAAGTTGATATTATGTTTGTGAGTATCCTTGTTTACTCACACACATCCTGATATTAGTCAAATTACTCCTGTTGCCTCATTTCACCCTCCGTACTTTTATGTCACTTTGGATTTCTTCCTTGGTTTTGATCCCAAAGTGTCTTCTCTACTCTTCATTTATTTTTTTTAAAAAAATAGCATGTATGTATCGTTTAATGCAAGCCCAGATCCCCTTGAAGAATGAAGATATGAGTATATTATAAGAAGTCCAACCGGAACAATGGAAGACTGCATCAAGCCTACCGATGTTACAACCAAGAAGTCAGCTTCAAGACATTTGAAGATGTGCCATATGCCCATATTTAGGAGGATTCCCTAAACCTTGACTAACAACGTATAGTGCCGTTATATGCTTGTGTGATTAACCCTAGTTGAGTGTGCTTGTAATGCCTGTTATTATGCCATTGTTTGATTTGCTTCTTTGCATTGATTGTATAGTGGGGTTCTCCCTCTTTTTCCTGTATATCCTTGCTTTCTTGCTGTCTCTTCGTCACAAGTCGATAAAGAGCATCGGAGAAAAAAAGAAAAGTTGATCTCATGGTGAAGAAATGAAGCTAAAGAAGATTAGGAGTGCAGACTTTGCAGCTTCATCAACAAAGAAGATGAATTCTAGTAAACCAACTCTAGAAGATCTCTCTTCCCAAAAATCTATTGTACTGTTCTCCTCCTTGATCCCTAGTCTCTGCGAATCTCGGGACGAGATTCTGTTTAAGGGGGGTAGTCTTGTCACACCCCAAATTTTCTAAATTTGGGATGTGAATAAATAATATAAATAAATACAATGATTTTCTCTATTTTATAAAATTTTTCCAAGGTTCAAATAATTAACAGGGAATATAATCTATATAATATATATAAAATATATAAAATATGTTTTCTAATTTCAAAACAACATATGTTTATAACTCCCTAAAATTCATCACAATTAAATTGTAGCAGCCCTATGAATTTCCTATAATTTTATTAAGGCTTAAATAAATTTTCTAGGATTTAATTGGAATTTCTAGCCTTTTTATTAATTTAAATATCACATAAAATAATTATTTTAGTCAAAATAAAGTTTTTGTTGCATTCATGCTGCAGCATATATTTTTGGTTGCTAGTGAGTCAAGTTGGAATTTAAATTCTGTTTAAATTCAAATTTGATTTGCTTTTGTTTGAGTTTAGAAAAGTTTAAATTGCTGAGTTCGGATTAGGCCCCTGAACTCTCGGCCCAGTCCACTTTTCCCCCCTCTCTTCTTTTTCTTTTTCACCTGAGCCGGCCCGTTTCTTCTTTTGGCCCAGCAGCGGCCCGCTCCGATTTTCCTTTTTCTCTCTTTATTCCGGCCCATTCTTCTCACTTTCAGCCCAGCTCGGCCCGTTATCTTTCCCCGTTTTTCTTTTTCTTTCCCTCTCGCCGACAGGTGGGGTCCACCTGTCGGGCCCGTCGTCTTCCCCGGGACGGACTCTTTCCCGTGTCCCGATCGCCGCCGTGTTCAACTTGGGCACGGATGCCTAGACCCTCCGGACTCCCTTCTTCTCGGCCTACTTAAGCGCGCAACCGGCCGCCGTTCTTTCCCATCGAAAGCCCGAGCAACCCTAGCACCCGAGCCGCTCGCGCCGCCGCCAGTGCCGATCTCGAGCGCCGCCGTCGATTCGCGCCGCCGCTGTTTCTCCTTCGGGCCGAACAACTCCAGTAGGTTCGTCTCGATCTCCTGCGCCTCCTCATCGTGTTCTTGATCAAACTTTGGCCGCGCTCCGCGCTTAATTTACTCGCCGCCGTTCCAGTGTCGCCGTCCGCCATGGCCGACGATTCGCCACCCTTGCCGTTCGAGGTGGGAGACCAAGACCGCCAGGAGCTTCCACTCGTCCTTGCGCTTTGATTCCGTCGCGTCTCGACGTGTTTCGGCCGCCGGACGCCCCGATCCGTGTGAAGCCGAGCGCCGCCGCCGCCGTCAAGCGTCGCCGGCCACTGTCGTCGTTCTTCTCTCATCATGAACACCCACAGTGAGTTCGCAATGCCTCCCTCTCTCTTTCCGTCCAAGTCTCGTCGACGTTCGTGCATCGTAGCAGCTCGTCCACGTTCGCCCGAAGCGTCGCCGCCGCTCATGGCGCCGCCGCCGTCGGACTGTCGTCTCCGTCGCGCATCTCTTGTCTAGAACACCCTAGGTGATCTCGTCGTTGCCTCGCGAATCCGTAGCACTTGGTCTCGTCACGAACCGAGCTCCGTAGCCCCTGTTTCATCTCACTCCGGCGATCCTCCGCCGCGGATCGAGCGGCGCCGCCGCGACCATCGTCGCCGACGTCACTCCCTCGCCCTTGGCCGTCCGTTTTGGATCCAACGGCTCGTAACAGATCTAACCCTGGCCGTCTGATCTGGATCCAACGGTCCACAACAGATCTAATTCGAGTCAAACCGTTTTTATAACGGTCAGCCGTGGCAATTTGCAAAAGAGCCCTTGATCTTTTCCAAAATTAACCCGCAGTCCATCTTAGTTCAAAAGTATTTCAATCTAGGTCCTGTTTCTTTCACTTTAGCCCCTGCAAGATCTAAATTTGTGCCCGAGGTCCTGTTGTGGTCTTTTTTACCGGTAAGCCCTCGTGTTTTTATAAGAAATTATGTTTTAGTCCCTGGTTTCTCGCAGTTAAGCCCCTGGAACTTTTAAAACTTTGCCAACAAGTCCCTGAACCTTAGGAAAATCATATCTTTCACGTTTTAACTCCGTTTTAATCCGTTCTTGTTGTGTTAGCTTCGTATCAACCTAAACTATGCGTTAGCACTATTATTTACACCATATTTTATTTCTGAAATTTATTTGTTATTAATTTGATTAAAAGCTAATTACATATGCTTTCCTAAATAAAATCTAATTAAGTTTAACACATCGGTTTTTCTCGTTAAATATTAAATTGATTAATATTTATTCCATGTGTTTTGTAAATAAAAGTTGCCTAAGGTTATATCTCGATTTTCATAAATAATATTAACATGATTAATATTTATTTTGTAATTGTTCTAACTAAAATTTAATTAGGCTCTACCTTGAAACCTTCGTATCTTTCTCTTTCTCTTTCTCTCTTTAATCTTCGTGGTCCTTAGATTCTCGTAACCGTAGCATCGAGCCCTATCTGTTAGTACGCTCTTTTAAAGCTTTTCTTTTGATTGGTGTATTGTTCTTAGTTGTACTTGTTTGTTTGCTTGTATAGTTTTATGCTTGCATGCTTGTGTCCGATGATTGCTACGAGTAGACGGAACGTTGTTCAAATGAAGAAGACTTTTGAAGATGTTTTGAGCAGCTATACTTTGGAGAAAGGCAAGTGTCCCTAACCATCCTTCTACCTATGCTTTATTTACTATATCAAGATGTTTTAATCGGAACATGGAGAACCACCCAGGAAAACAGTACAACCATAAGTGCTAATGGGCTCTGGCCTTGGCTAATTAATTAGAGACTTTAGTGGATGGTAATCTTACCCGAAAGGGGCATGGGGGGTGGCGGTTGACGAGGTATAGCCCGGTCCTTTTGAGCTGTGGGCTTAGCTAAGAGACAGACCTCACTAGGGAGGGTTATGCTTTGCTTCTGAACCGGAAACCTTAGCGGGTTACTATTTACTAAGGAATCTTTGTAAAGGCCTCGTAGCGTCCCTATGCGGTCACACCTCGGAAGTGTGATTTAAGAGGTTTGGCCACCTCGGCATGGTTGGGTTTAAAGTTCTTTTGAACTTTTACGCGGCTTGTGGTGAAAGTGTACAACCTCTGCAGAGTGTAAAACTGATATATCAGCCGTGCTCACGGTCAAGAGCAGCCTGGACACTTACATGAGTAATATACTTGAACATGAAATTAAATCGACCTCTGGTTATTTCTTGTGGCCTTGCTGAGTACCAACCATAAGTGTACTCACCCTTGCTAACCGCTGATCAGAAGAAGAAGAATTTGTATGAAGTTGTTTGAAGATGGTGCTCAGTTCTAGGCGTACGCAACCCCCAGTCGACTGCCTGTGAAGTTGGAGTCTTCGTTTCCAGGATACGCTGTAACTCTGATAGACTTGTAAGTCATTTATATAGTTTATTTTACATGATACTGTATCTTTTATTCACTATTGTTATACTGTATGTGTGAAACTTGATCCTGGCACACATACAGGGTGCATCTGGTTTGTCTTCTAAAACCGGGTGTGACAATCTAGAACTGGAGGACATCAGAGTGGTGTGCGATTACCTGGATGTGTTTCCAGATGAATTGCCAGGTATGCCCCCAGATCGTGAAGTTGAATTTGTTATTGATCTTAAATCAGGTACTACACCTATAGCTAAAAGGTCATATAGAATGGGAGTAAAAGAACTAGAGAAACTTAAGGAGGAATTAAGGGCGTTGTTAGCCAAAGGGTATATTCATCCTAGTTCTTCACCTTGGAACCCGTTGTTCGTGGATAAGAAAGATGGGACCCAGAGGATGTGTGTGGATTATCGAGCTCTGAATGAAGTGACCATCAAAAACAAGTATCCGCTGCCGAGAATTGATGATCTCTTCGACCAGTTGAAAGGAGCATGTGTGTTCTCTAAGATCGATCTGTGATCAGGGTACCATCAGATGAAGATCCGAGTGACTGACATTCCAAAGATAGCCTTCACAACCCGTTATGGCTTGTATGAGTTCACTGTCATGTCTTTTGATCTGACCAATGCACCGGCATACTTTATGTACCTGATGAACAGTGTGTTCATGGACTATCTTAACAAATTTGTGGTGGTGTTCATTGATGATATTCTGGTCTTCTCCAAGAATGAGGAAGAGCACGAGGAACATCTGAGGTTGGTAATGCAGAGACTTCGTGAGCATCACTTGTATGCCAAGCTGAGCAAGTGTGAGTTTTGGCTCAAGGAAGTGGCATTTTTGGGTCATGTGTTGTCCAATGGTGGAGTGGCAGTTGATTCAAAGAAGGTTAGTGACGTGTTGTGCTGGAATCCGCCTAAGGACGTGAGTGAAATGAGAAGCTTCCTTGGAATGGCTGGATACTACCGGAGGTTCATTGAAGGATTCTCCAAGATTGCTAAACCCATGACAGCATTACTGGAGAAAAATGCTAAGTTTGTTTGGACAGATGAGTGTCAGGCCAGTTTTGAGGAGTTGAAGAAGAGGTTGACAACGGCACCAGTACTGATATTGCCTGATATAACCAAGAGTTTCTCTATCTACTGCGATGCATCTCGTCGGGTCTTGGGATGTGTGCTTATGCAAGAGGGTAGAGTTGTGGCATATGCATTGAGGCAGTTGAGGAAACATGAGCAGAACTACCCGACACATGACTTGGAGTTGGCAGCTGTAGTACATGCTCTGAAGATTTGGAGGCTTTACTTGATCGGTCATAAGTGTGACATCTACACTGACCACAGGAGTCTCAAGTATGTGTTCACACAGTCAGATCTAAACATGAGACAACGTCGTTGGTTAGAGTTGATCAAGGACTATGACCTGGAGATTCACTATCATCTAGGGAAGGCCAATCTTGTGGCAGATGCTCTGAGTAGAAGGAGTTATGTGAATAAGGTCACGGGACATTGCTTACCAGAGGAACTCAGTATAGAGTTTGAGAGGATGAGTCTGGGATTTGTGACTAGCATCACCGAGATGGCAGTGGAACCGAACCTGGAACAAGAGATCCAAAAAGGTCAGCTCACTGATGAGAAAATCAAGGAGATCGTGGAACTAGTGGTACTTGGAAAAGCCCCCGGTTTTCGAGTGGATGGCCAAGGGACATTGTGGTATGAGAAAAGGATCTGTGTACTAGATATAGTGCAAATCAGGGATGCAATTCTCAGGGAAGCCCATGAATCAGCATACTCGATACACCCGGGGAGTACCAAGATGTACCAGGATATCAAAGAGAGATTCTGGTGGAATGGTTTGAAGTGTGATGTGGCAACATATGTAGCCCTGTGTGACATGTGCCAGAGAGTCAAAGCTGAGCACCAGAGAACTGCGGGTTTGCATCAACCTTTGAAGATACCTGAATGGAAGTGGGAAGAAGTCGGTATGGACTTCATCACTGGTTTACCTCGCACTCAGAGAGGATTTGATTCAATCTGGGTAATTGTGGATCGTCTGACCAAGGTGGCACATTTTCTTCTAGTGAAGACCACCTACACGGGAGCCAGACTAGCAGAGTTATATATAGAGAGGATTGTGTGTTTGCATGGGGTATTAAAAAGAATAGTGTCAGATCGAGGTACTCAGTTCACATCACATTTTTTGCGACAACTGCATGAGTCTATGGATACCAAGCTGCAATTCAGTTCAGCTTACCATCCATAGACCGATGGGTAGATAGAATGGACAAATTAGATATTGGAGGATATGTTGAGATCATGTGCTCTACAGTATGGTGCCAGTTGGGACAAGAGTCTATCATATGTGGAGTTCTCGTACAACAACAGCTATCAGAAGAGTTTGCAGATGGCACCGTTCGGGGCTTTGTATGGCAGGAAGTGCAGGACACCATTGTTCTGGAATGAAACCGAGGAAAGTCAGGTATTTGGACCGGAAATACTAAGAGAGGCAGAGCGACAGGTGCAGATGATCAGACAGAATCTGAAAGTGGCACAATCTAGGTAGAAAAGCTATGCAGATGTCAGACGGAGAGACCTTAACTTCAAAGTCGGTGACTTTGTGTACCTCAAGGTGTCACCTATGAGAGGAGTAAAAAGGTTCAATGTCAAAGGCAAGTTAGCACCTCGCTATATCGGACCGTTCAAGGTATTGGAATGGAAGGGTGAGGTAGCCTACCAGCTAGAGTTACCTGAGAAGCTAGCGGGAGTGCACGGTGTGTTCCATGTGTCTCAGCTGAAAAAGTGCTTGCGAGTACCTGAGGAACAGATTCCGATTGATGAGCTGAATGTGGAAGAAGATCTTACCTATGCTGAGCATCCTGTCAAGATTTTGGAGGAGTCAGAAAGAGTCACCAGAAATAAAGTGATCCGGATGTGCAAGGTTCAATGGACCCGTCATTTAGTGGAAGAAGCATCTCGGGAAAAAGAAGAGGGTCTCAGGGCTGAATATCCACAGTTGTTCCCATCTACATCCGAATCTCGAGGGCGAGATTCATCTTAAGGGGGTAGGTTTGTAACACCCTAAATTAGGCCTATTTAAAATTTTAGCAATTAATATGCTTTTATTAAAATGCTCAAGAAAAATATAGGGTAATTAAATAATTTTTAGCAAAATAAAATCAAATATAAGGTTAGAAACATTTTTGTTGCATTCATGCTGCTATATTGTGTTTTGTTTGCTTGTGAATTAGATTGGAATTTAAATCTTGTTTAAATTCAAATTTGATTCGCATTGTTTGGAGTTCCAAAAAAGTTGTTTCAGCCTCGGTTCACTTTCCCTCCCTGAACTTTTTCCCTAGACCGAGCTTGCCCCCTCTTCTTTCCTTTCAAGCCCAGCCCAGCTCCTTCCACTTCTCTCCCGCAGCCCAGCTTGGCCCATCGCGCGCCAGCCAGCCTCGCTCACTCGCGGCCCAGTCCGGCCCAGCAGCCAGCCCCCGCTGCGCGCCCCCGCCTCCAGCCGCCGATAGGTGGGACCCACCTGTCGGGTCCGTCTTCTTCACGGAGCCCGACTCTGGCTCGGGCAAGACTCCGACCCGGGGCCCACTGGCGCGCATGCCGAGGGCCACCCGGGGCCACCCGCGCCACCCTAAAAATAGCGCCAGCACCCCCGCCGCCTTTCCTCAACAACCAGCGCCGCACCTTCCGCCCTAGCCGCTGCGCCCGAGCTCGCATCGCCGCCACCGCCCGAGCTCGAGCTGCCGCCGTCGATCCATCGCTCCGCCGCCACTCTGAGCTGCTCGTCACCGCTAGGAGGTCCGCACCGGGGTAACGAACTTGCCGCGCCCCTTCTTGCCCTCTCTCTCTCTGTAGCCATGTGCGCGCCTCACCGGAGTCCGCCACCCGCTGCTCACCGCTGTCGGCCGTCTCCACCGCGCTGCCGTGGTCTAGACCCCCTGCTCGATTCATCGTGTCGTCCTGCAGCCCTAGGTCCAACCCTCGCTCAAAACCGTGGCCTGTAGATCTCGTGCACCTCCTCGCCGGCGAGCCGCCGCCGCTAGCCAGCCAGCGTCACCGCCGCCGCCGACCCTGCCTAGATCCAATCCGAGCCACCCCTGCCTAATCTAGCGGCTGAGATCAAAACCCGCCTTGAGTCAAAGTTGACCCGTACCGGTAAACGCCGGTCAGCCCAGGCCATTTTGCAAAAGAGCCCCTGTCCTTTTTAAAATTTAAACCACCGCCTAGATCTGTTTAAAAATAATTAGTTTTAGGTCCCTAGTTTTATGGAAAACCCCCTAGACTTTTTAAAATTAGCGCCCGGGGTCCTATTTCGGTTAAATTGCAAATAAACCCTCCTATTTTGATATAAAATTATGTTTTAGCCCCTGAGATTTTGCAAATAAGCCCTCGGAGCTTTTAAAACTTTGCCAGCAAGGCCCCAAATCGTAGAAACGCCATAACTTTTCTGTTTTAGCTCCGATTTGAGTGATTTTTGAGCTCACGTATTCGTAGCGAAGCATAGATTAGTTTCATACCCTTCTTTTGTTCTGTTTTTACTGTTTAGTGTATTGTTCTAATAGAATAATCTTGTTTGCATGTACTGGCTTGTGTGGATGCTTGTGTGTTGCTTCATGAGTCTAGTCGGAGAGCCGTACGCGCTTGAGTTCGAGGGATACGAGGAGCAGGATTTGCAGCAGCAGCAGCAGTTTGAGGAAGGCAAGTATAGCATGGACAATCCTTGCTACCTAAACACATCTTTTACATAAAGCATTATTTTCATATGCATGTGTCTAAATTGCTATCCCTTGTAAGGTTGTACCTAGCTTTGTTTATCCTATACCTTGAATACCCCTGGGTTATGCATATGGGTAGATTTTGCTAGGCGCAGCTACTGTCACTGTTATGCAAATGTTAAACTTGACTTAATGGTTCACTTCAACCTGATGATTAAAACTTGCTTTTTAGCAACATGGATCAGGGAACTAGGGCGTAAGCTTCGTGCCTGGCCCTAGTGTCTCTCCGTAAGGACTGGTTCTTAAAGCGACCACCCAGGAGCCTGTCGCCACTGCTGGAACTATTATGGCTCTGGTCTTGGACAAGTAACGTGTACGGCTCTATTTTAACAGTAGTTACCGACAGGCCAATGGCGTTATGGGAAGCATGGGTGAGAGTATGGTTTGATCCACCGAGGACGGGTTTACCATCGGCTATGTCCCCGTGAGGCATAGTCCTGTGTTGGGAGCTTCCGTTCGGCGGGGGTTCCACACGTTGCGCTATTTAATTTGTTGTTGTTATTTCTTTCCCACGCTTGGATGCCATTGACCCCCTCTTGTCGCTACATGAGCGTCAGTCAATCTCGGTGCCTTGGGTCATGCTGCCTAGGTTGTACCATAACGGCTACTGTTATATTAGGGTGTCTTGTGAAAAGCCTCGTAGCATCCCTATGCGATCACACCTTGGAAGTGTGGTTTGAGAGGTCTGGTCCACCTCGGCATGACTGGGTTCAAAGCTCCATGAGCTTTTACGCAACTGGTGGGTAAAGGGCGAAACCTCTGTAGAGTGTATAATCTATCATGATAGCCTTGCTCAGGGTCACGAGCGGCCTGGATCCTTTTTGATTAGAAGATGCTGTTATTTATTATTGTTTAATGTTCACTTCTACTTTATTAATTAGGGATTCAACAGGGATTCATATACTTGTAGAAATGTTATACTATGTTAAAATGAATCAACTAAAAATGCTAATGCAATTCACCCGAGTCTAGCCTTTGTTTTTAGCCTTCATCTACCATGCTGTACTTGCTAAGTAAATGGTTTACTTACACTTGCTATTCAACAAAATCCCGGATGGGTAACAGATGGATTAGATGGTACTGCTGCTGTTGATTTTCCTGAGGATCTGCCGTTCTACTAGTTGTGCTTCACCAGTCAGTGTTCCCATGGGGAATCGGCTTCACCGTCGTTTAGAGAGAGTTAATAATGAGACTTCCGCTGTTTTATTCATTTATTTGTGGCAAACTCTGATGTAAAACTATTCATTTTATTTGAGCACTGTATTCTGCTATCATATTTGTTCGCTATATGTATAATGACTTCCTAGGAACACATATGGCCACATTTCGGGTTTCTGTATAAATCCGGGTGTGACACTCACTCACTCTCTTTCATATTCTGTGTCTCTCAAGTGGTGGCCATGTCAAGTCATGTATTTCTGTCGAGCCGAAGATTGGTTCCCGGAGCATCTCATCATTGCCCTCGGTCGGATTGCAAGTTGAAGATGAGGAGTTCATATCGATCTTCAGCCTCGTGACCCCCTTTTTTTGCTTTCATGAGTCCTTTATTTGCTTTTTCTCACTCCTCTTTTTATTTAGGGTATTTACTTCTACTATACTGCGATGATAGATTTGCTTGCAACCGACCTGAGGCAATGTGATCACTCTGGAGACTCAAAATTCGACAAAACATTATACTAGGCATGACAGGTTTCAGGAGTAAACTCTCAAGCATATATGTAATGTGGTATTTGTGGTAGGATGAAGGGATAGAGTATAGTTTTTATATTTTCAAAATTAAATTCTCCCGAATGTAAGAATGATCAAGTGGTTCGTTTTATCGAGTCATATCACAATCATCAACAACTTAGATCAGGGGGGTCCTAGTATGATGATTTTTTTTCACAGGTACTAGATACTTGGTTCGAAATAAACAACGAGCAAATCCATGATATGAAAGAAGACCAAGTTTCGTTTATATGATGGTTGCAGAGTTAAAATTCGAAACGTGACAACACAGGAAAGTAAACAGGGGCGAGGGAGTGCAAACCAGCATGGAAGTGCGCAAGAGGGGGAAGTCGGGCTGGTTCGGCCGAACAGGCTGGTTCGGCCGAACTGCCCAGTTCGCCCGAACCATTTGGTTCAGTCGAACGGGCCTCGGTCCTCGACCCTGTCCTCTGGTGCTCTTGTTTCACTTCTGTACTCAAGCAGTTTCTCTGTTAAGCCAGCATACCCCGGATGGCTCAAATGCACCATACGGGCCATGGATTTATTCTTTTGCCCTCAATTCTAAATTTTATTTATTAATCAAACCTAACATTGGAAACAAAATATTGGGAAGGGAAAATATTGTCACACCCGGGTTTACACACTAACCCGAATGCGGCCATATGTGTGCCAGGAAGTCATAGTACACATATAGCAAAACAAATATGATATAACAGAGAACTCATGCTTTATTCAATGCTTAAAATAAAGAGTTTACATCAGAGTGCAACATAAAGAAACTAATCAATACAGCGGAGGACTAAAACTCTCAACTAATGAAGCCATACTCCCATAGGGACTCTGACTGGGAGAACACAACTCAGTAGAAAGGCAGATCCTCCGGGAACTCAGCAGCAGTCTCATGCGCAGGCCAGTCTGTTACCCATCCGGGATTTTGTAGAATTAAAACAAGTGTAAGTAACAGAATTACTTAGCAAGTATAACACGGGGTATGAAGGCTAAAAAGGCTTGACACGGCTTAACTGCATTAGCACTTTTAGTTGGTGTTGGCGGTCGTTACAACCCAATTTTGACCACCAATACTCGGGAATAAACAAGGCTTTATGCAACACTCCATGTACTTAGGTTTTATTTCTAATGGAGTTCCACGAGTTTTGGTGAGTGTCGCTTGTGCAGGTACAACAACGAGAAATGCGTGCTATCGGGGTCGGAAATGGCCGATTCGGTCGAATGACTCCGTTCGGCCGGTTACCCCCCTAGCCATACGAGTCACTAGTGGCCGTCCATGTTAGCAGTGACCAAGCAGAGATCGTGCATGACATGTGGATCACCGCCACATCACCTATGGGTCAAAAACAGAAGAAGTCCACCACGTACAAGCAAACCAGGACAGCCCAGGACCTAAGGTGGTGCAGGTGAGGCGTGCTGGGCCGAAAGCCCAGTTCGGCCAAACTCCACAGTTCGGCCGAACCGCCCCCAGCTGGGAACCACCTCTAGGGGCCGCATCCTGGCCATTGTTGCAGATGGCGGTGGATCTTCTAGTTCGGCCGAACCAGGTGGTTCGACCGAACCAGAATATTTGGCTAAATCAGGGGAACCGACCCCCTAGGTCCCTTGGCCGGTACTCTACCTCAACCGCCACTCCAAGCTATAAATAGAGGTGTCATATGCCCAGTACAAACACACAACACAAGAGTGAAGAGTAGGCATCGCAAAGTTCTGCCACTCATATCAGTAGAATAGGGAGAGAGGAGAGGTGAGCGTCCTGGAGAGGAGCCAGTGTGTCGGCCCCTCTTCTAGATGTACCTCTATGGATGCGACTTCATTTTGAGTAACATCCAGGTCATGTCTGGTAACTCTCGTATATCTCTCTGATTAATCGAGCATTCAGTTCTTACTTTCATTTACTTGTTTCGTTCTTCGTTCAATACTTAGTAGTTTAGTATAATTGTATCCTAGCTGCTTAGCTTGAGTGCTTATCTGTCTACACAGTAGATAAGTAATATTCAACTAGTGTAGGCATGGTGCCTGTACTTGAGACTAGCTTAGATTCTGTCTGTCGCAACGGAGGTGGTAGCCGGGAGGTGGTGACAGCCCTTTCGGTCTTCGTAGCCCATCACGTTTGTTCCGGTATCTTAGGACCCAAGGTTCAGGGTAGTCGGCACCCCTTCTCATCCCTTTCTGTGTGTCGGAGGCTCTATAGTCCTAAAGCAAGTATC
This sequence comes from Echinochloa phyllopogon, assembly GCA_033239725.1. Classification (NCBI taxonomy): domain Eukaryota; kingdom Viridiplantae; phylum Streptophyta; class Magnoliopsida; order Poales; family Poaceae; genus Echinochloa; species Echinochloa phyllopogon. Next base: position 26,941,580 of record BTCW01000014.1, on the reverse strand, counting down.
TATTCATATCCTCTAAACTGCTCAGTAGTCAGTAGAATACCCTTACCAGACCTGTACCCTCTCTACCCTCCTACCCTTTCTCTTCTCTCCTTGTTGTCACCATCCACCTAATCCATTCCTTTTCATCCATTCCATCTACCTAGGACAACTTAGTTTAGGATTAATACACTTCTCGTTCTCCGTGGAAATCGATACCTGGAATACTCCTGGGTGAAAGCTACATCGGTATCCATCCGCTTGCGGATTTATCTGTAGGCCGTAAGGAGTGCCAACAAGCTTTCTGGCACAGTTGCCGGGGAACGGTAGCTGTTCTAATCCCGAACCCAAGTTGTCCATGTATCCCACCATTATCCATCCACATAGATTCCACCCTCACCTTACATCAACAATCGGCTCCAAAGGGCGATTATTTGAAGCTTCCACCATCATCACATCCCATATCCACACCCGGCTATGAGCTACGTCCCGGCTTCATAGCCATGGTTCGTGAGCAATTGTTCTCAAGAATGAAGGCCTAGAGTCCATATGCGCATTTGTACGAGTTTGAGCAACTCTGTTCGTGTCTCGTCATTGCGGGCATGACACAAGAGACACTCAAATGGAAGCTATTCCCGTTCTCATTGACAGGAGGAGCAAAGAAATGGTACTCTCTGTCTGTCGGCACTACGGACGGGAGCTGGGAAGTTCTTAAGGAGAAATTCTGCCTGAATTTCTTCCCAGTCTCTAAGGTAGCCAGTCTCTGAGCGGAAATTATCAACTTTCAGCAATTAAAGGGAGAATCGTTAGGAGCTGCTTTGGCTCGCTTCAAGCAAATCTTGGCATCCCGACCAGACCTAAGCCTACCAGAACATGTTGTTTTACAACACTTCAGCCTTGGCCTCTGTCCCGTAGGCCACTTTCTTGGACTCTGCCTCAAAAGGGTCATTTTTTCATTTGACTCCTAGTGAAGCGAGGATAGTCCTGGAGCGCATCCTGTATGACACTCCCTACACTGGAGTCTATGACGAACTACCTGATGAAGAAGAGAAGCAGCCTAAACCTAAAAAGCCTGTACACCAACAATCCCAATCTATGAGCTCTTCCATTCCATCAGAACCCGATGCTCGTTTCAAACCACAACCTTATTCTAGCCTGGACTACTATCCTCCATTCTACACCACTCCCTACGATTTTGACGATGGTCTATTTGATGACATCGATTGTGCCATAAGTAAACATAAATAAACTAACCAAAAACAGTGGAAGACTAAAAACTCTCAACTATGAAGCCGCACTCCCATAGGGACTCTGACTGGGAGAACACAACTCAGTAGAAAGGCAGATCCTCCGGGAACTCAACAGCAGTCTCAGGCGCAGACCAGTCTATTACCCATCCGGGATTTTGTTGAATAAAACAAGTGTAAGTAACAGAATTACTTAGCAAGTATAACATGGGGTATGCAGGCTAAAAAGGCTTGACATGGCTTAACTGCATTAGCATTTTTAGTTGGTTCATTTTATATTATCCAAAATTACTACAAGTGACAGGAACCCAGTTGTAACTCAATTAATAAGTGTAAGTGACATTTAATCAACAATAATAAACATCAATTTCTAATCAAAAAGGATTCAAGCCGCTCATGACCCTGGGCAAGGCTATCATGATAGATCATATACTCTGCAGTGGTTTCGCCCTTTACCCACTAGTCACGTAAAAGTTCAAGGAACATTAAACCCAACCATGCCGAGGTGGCCAGACCTCTTAAACCACACTTCTGAGGTGTGATCGCATAGGGACGCTATGAGGCTTTTCACAAGACACTCTAACGAAACAGTAGCCATTATGGTACAACACAGGCAGCATGGCCCAAGGCACCGAGATGGACATATGCATACGGAGTCCACCATAGGGGGTCAATAGCGTCCAATGCACGACAAAACATGCCAACAAAAAAAATAAAGGTGCAACGTGTGGAGTTCCCAGTCCAGGTACTCCCAGCACGAGACTATGTCTCACAGGGACATAGCCGATGGATCTCCTGCCCTCGTTGGATCAAACCATACTCTCACCCATGCTTCCCAGACTGCCGTCGGCCCGTCGGTAACTACTGCCAAGCTAGAGCCGTACATGCTACTTGTCCAAGACTAGAGCCATAATAGTTCTGGCGGTGGCGACAGGCTCCTGGGTTGCCGCTTTAAGAACCAGTCCTTACGGAGAGACACTAGGGCTAGGCATGAAGCTTACGCCCTAGTTCCCTGAACCAAGTTGCTAAAAAGCATATTTTATCGTTAACATTGAAGTGGACCATTAAGTCAAGATTAGCAGTTAAATAATGGTGATAGTGGCTGCGCATAGCAAAGATTCTACCCATATGCATAAACCAGGTATATCAAGGTACAGGATAAATAAACTAGGTACAACCTTAATGTGATACAAATTAGACACATGCAGAATGTTGTAAATGATGTATTAAAGTATGCAGGTAGCTAGGAAAATCCATGTTATAACTTGCCTTCCTCGAAGGCCTGCTGCTGCTGCTACGAGTCCGGCTCCTGAAAGTCCCCCGTGTACTCGAACTCCAACGGGTACGGCTCACCGACTGGACACGAATCACCATACAAGCATCCATACAAGCCAATACATGCAAACAAAGGTATTCTATTAAAAACGGTACAACAAATAGTAGAAGGGTTTGAATCTATTCTATGCTTCGCTACAAACACATGAGCGCGAAAATCACTCTAATCGGACCAAAAACGAGAAAGTTATGGCGTTTTGAAAATCCAGGGACTAAATTGTGAAAAACCGAGGACCTAAATGTAATTATGCATTAAAACAGGAGGGCCTCCATGCAAAAATAACAGTCCTAGATGGCGCGCACTATTTTGTAAAGGTGCAGGGGGGTTTCATAAAAGAAAGGACCTAATGGTAAATAATTTGAACTGGCCAGGTCGGTGCGTCGATTTTGAAATAGTGGAGGGGCTTTTTAACAAAAGAACCAGCGTGGACCGGAGTTGACCGGTACGCGGCCCTTGGATCAGATCTAGATGGCCCGAATTTAAAATCCGAAGGGGTATCTAGGATTCTAATCTAGGCCTTTGGAAACAGATCGAACGACTGAGATGGATTGGGGGGAGATTGGTCATCTGCGGCAAGGAAATGCGGCGGCGCTGCAGGGGAGGCGGCGGTGCTTCACCGGAGCTCCATCGATCTCGAGCTCCCGGCCACCATTTGGGACAGGGTTTGGTCCCAAGGCTTCAACGTTCACCTGGGTAGTCCTAGTGGAGGGGGAAGGCGGTGGGGGTGGCGTACGACGGTGAGGGGCGGAGGCGAGCTCCGACGAGAGTGGGCGAAGGCGCTACGGAGGACGGATTGCTATGCGACTTGGTCCTAAATCTTCTGTGTGATGAGGTGAACGCGATAGAGGGGTTGTGGGGGTGGGAAAAGGCGACGCGGATGGTCTCCGACGGCGAGCGGCAGAGGCGGCCATCGGCGTGCCACGGGAGCACGTCTACGGGGTACGGGAGGGGGAATGGAAGGGCTTGGGGGTTTCCGTACCTCACTGCGATGCTCCAGATGGGGTCGAGAGGCGTAGAGCTGCTCCCGAGCAGCGGCTCCATGTTGAGCTTCGAGCGGCGGCAAGGCGCTCTCACGAGGACGCTCCTCTGATGGTCGAACGGCGAGGAGGACGGGCGGTGGAGGTGCGGCTTGGAGTCATGGAGCTCGTGGCGGCTGAAAGCATCTAGGCCCCAATTTGTGTTTTGGTAATTAATGACAATCATAATGGACTAACAATTTCATTGAGATATGAGAATAGGTTAGTTCATGGAATTGGATGAGCTCTTGTGATATGTCATGATCATGGTGTACATAAGGAGGATTGAAAGGAGCTCAAGGCAAAGGTATAAGATAGGGTGTTTTTATTTTACCGGTCAAGCGGTGCTTAGTGGATGAATCTTTGACCGGATTATAGGCTAGATAGCCGTACTATCAAGAGGGGTCAATGTTTCTAGCTTGATGAGTCTATAGTGCCACTTTGCTCAAACAATTGTATTGCATGCATAAGGATCATCGTTATTGAGAGGGTAGGAAGAACAAGAAGTGAAAATCTAACTTGTGGAGGGCTTACTGCGTCCTGGCGGACTGTCCGGCCGGCTGGTCCGCGGACTGTCTGGGGGTCCCGGACAGTCCGCGATCAGAAAGGCGGACTGTCCGTGGGCTGACCTCCATGCGCTGCTTCTGACTAAGGTTTTCTGTTCCTCTGAAAAAAACTAGAGGCGGACTGTCCACCAGACTCTGGCGGACTGTCCGCAGTTAAGATTTTGTGAGGCGGACTGTTTTGGCGGACAGTTCACACAGAGACGTTTCCGGGCGTTCTAGAGCACTTTTGTGAGGCGGACTGTCCGCAGGCAAAAGTTGGTCGTTGAACTTTTGCCTTGGCGGACTGTCCGCCGTGGTTTGGCGGACTGTCCGCGTGTCCGTAACGGCTCTTTCTGACACACTCTGACACACGTTCTAGCCGTTGGTCTTGTTTGGCGGACTGTCCGCCATGTGTGAGGCGGACTGTCCGTCGGTGCCCTGTTTTGAATGTAACGGCTAGATTTCGAGGGGGTGAGTATATATACTCCACCCCCGGGGTTGGGAAGGCTCTCTTGGCCCTTTGAAAAGCTCCCTTGATATATTTGAGCATTCCCCATCCTCTCTCTCACTCACTTGGTTTAGAGGTTGCATCTTTGTGAGATTGAGAGCATCCTAGTGCTTTGCATCAATAGCTTGAGCTTTGTGGCACTAGGGAGTCTTCAAGCAAGGTCGTTGATTTGTTACTCTTGGAGGTTGCCGCCTCCTAGACGGCTTGGAGCTTGTGGTTCCTTGAGCACTTCAAGAAGATTGTGAAGTGGCCTTGGAAATTTGGTGTAAGAGGTCTTGTGCTCACCTCACCGGAGTGGTGAAGGGCAACTCTAGTGGAAAAGAGATTTGGAGCGGTTCTTTGGTTCTAGCCGGCTCATACATCAAGTGGAGACTTGATAGAGGAGCGGTTGAACATTGAATCCATCTCAACGTGGATTAGGGGTGACCGGCAAGTCATCGATACCACGGGTTAAGTTCTTGTGTCCCTTTGTGCATGTAGCTTGCTTATTTAGTTAGCTTACTTACCTTGAGCAAGTTTATTTCATAGAGTTTGATCTATATTCTTGTCACCTTAGGTTGCAAAACATCAACATAGGCATAGTAATAGCTAGAAATTTATTTCTCCTTGTGGTTCTAATTAAATTTTCCTAGTGTTGTGCTTGAAGTTTTTGAAACCGACTATTCACGCCCCCTCTAGTCGGTAATCCTAGATCCTACAAGTGGTATCAGAGCCAAGTACTCCCTAATCAAGGATTTAATCATCCCGGAGTAGGATTAAAATGGCTAGAGAAGGTAAAATGAAGCAAAGGAAGGTTCCTTACTTTGATGGGGAAGATTATGATTATTGGAAGACGAGGATGACAACCTATCTAAGGACGTCAGGGAGAAAAATTTGGGAAATTGTTGAGGACGGGTTTGTTATCCTAGACAAAGACAACAAGACCGAAAAAGACCTTGAGAATGAAGACCTTAATGAGGAAGCTTTGTGCATTTTGTATAAGGCTCTATCTCGTGATCAATTCAACCGTGTGAAGGGAATTAGAGTTGCAAAGGATGTGTGGAACAGGCTAGCGGAAATCTATGAGGGAACATCCTCGGTTAAAGAAGCCAAGCTCTATGTGCTTCAAGGGAAATTAAATGAGTTCACCATGAAGAAGGATGAGGATGTTTCAACCATGTTCAATCGGTTAAATGAGATTGTAAATGAGCTAAAGTGTCTTGATTATGATGTGCCTGATCGAGACTTCTCTATGAAATTTCTTAGGAGTCTCCCGGAGAAATATGAGACAATTGTAACAATGCTAGTGAGAGAATACTTGAAGAAATACACACCTACGGAGGTACTTGGTGAAGTACTCACACATGATATCTTCAAGCAATCCCAAAAAGAAGCTCATGGTCAAGCAAAAATTGAAGAGAAGAAGAACATTGCTCTCAAGGCTAAAGTTACTCAAGAAGATACTCATCTTGAAGAAAAGGAAGAAGACTCGGATGAGGAGATGGCTCTCATTGTTAGAGGGCTTAAGAAAATTCTTGAGAAGAAGAAGTTTGGGAAGAAAAATCAATTCTCAAGGAAAAATCCATTTGAAGACAAAGATTGCTTCTCTTGTGGTGAAAAGGGGCATATATCAATAAATTGCCCAAACAAGAAAGAAGACAAGTTTGGCAAGAACAAGAGCAAGAAGAATGACCACAAGAAAAAGAAGTATTACAAAAAGGAGAAGAATGGGCAAGCCTACTTTGTTGAATGGGATTCCGATGCAAGTGATGATGATGACAAGCCATCAAAGAGTCTTGCCGGGATTGCTATCAAGGAAGCTACATCACTCTTCTCCAAGCCTCATTGCCTTATGGCAAAGAGTACTTCAAAGGTAACAATAGATGAAGAAGAAAGTGGTAGTGATTGTGATGAGGATAGTGGTAACAATGCTTTTTCATATGAATATCTTGCGAATTTGATTATAAAATCCGATGAAAAATTGCGCAAGGAAAAAGAAAAGTTGAAGGATTTAGAATTGAAAAACATTTCAATTCAAAAATCCTATGAGGAGCTAAAGATTTCTCATGCCAACCTAAAGGATTCCCACAATACTCTCAACACCTCATTAGGAATTCTAAAAGGAAAGCATGAGGAACTTAAGGAAGCTCACAACTCGCTCCTTGCGCAAGAGGCCAAAGGAAAACTTGTTGTTGACAATGAAAATTGCAAATCTTGTATGTTTTGTTCAACTAACACCTCTTGTAGCACAAGCACGAGCTCTTGCACTAGTGAGAAAGATTCAAGTGATGTATCTCATTTATTATTGGAAAATGAATCTTTGAAGAAAGAAGTGGAGTGCTTGTCCAAGGATCTTTCCAAATGGTTTGGAAGTCAAGTCAAGTTTAATCATTGTTGGACAAGTCAAAAATTTACTTTAAACAAGAATGGCATTGGTTATTTGCCCAAGCAAGGGAAATCGGCCTTCATCTCCAAGAAAGTCACTTATGTGCAATCAAGTGTGACATTGCAAGAAGAAGCTAAATTCAAGAAATGTCATATTTGCAAGACAAAGGTAGATGTGAATCACAAGTGCAAGAGCAAGAAGACCGTATCCTTTGACCCTTCCTATGTGCTTAAAAAGGATTCAAAGGGTAGTATATATGCTAAATTTGTAGGTCGCTCTATGGATAATACTAGACTAAAATCCATTTGGGTACCTAAAGTCATGATCACTAACATTGGAGGACCCAAGAAAAATTGGGTACCTAAAATGAAGTGATTTTCTTATGTAGGTAAATTATAAAGCCGGAGGAAGACATTGGGTGATTGATAGTGGTTGCACAAACCACATGACCGGTGAAAGAAAAATATTCGCATGTCTTGATGAAGAGATCTCCGACTTTGATAATATTACCTTTGGTGATGATAGCAAAGGAGGTGTACAAGGCATTGGTGACATTTCTATATCTCAAGATTATAAATTGTCAAATGTCTTGTTAGTTGATTCCTTAAACTTTAACTTGCTATCTATTGCTCAACTTTGTGATAATGGCTATAGATGTTCTTTCACTAGTGATGAATTTCTTGTGACAACTCTTGATGAAAAGGAAACAATTTTTAAGGGTTTTCGTCATGAGAGTTTGTATTTAGTGGATTTCTCATCTAAAGAGGCAAATCTCTCAACTTGTTTATTCTCTAAAGCGTCCATGGGTTGGTTGTGGCATAGAAGGCTAGGTCATGTTGGAATGAAGCAACTTAACAAACTAATCAAACATGATCTAGTCCTTGGCTTGAAAGATGTAAAGTTCGAAAAAGACAAATTATGTAGCTCTTGTCAAGCCGGGAAGCAAGTTGCAAATTCTCATCCAACCAAGAGTGTCATGTCTACCACAAGAATATTTGAGCTATTACATATGGATCTTTTTGGGCCCACGACATATAGAAGCATTGGTGGAAATAGCTATTGTCTTGTGATAGTGGATGATTTCTCAAGATTCACATGGGTATTCTTTCTTCATGACAAAGTGGATGTATTTGATCATTTCAAGAACTTTATCACTAGGGCCGAAAATGAGTTTGAGCTCAAGTTGAAGAAAGTTAGAAGTGATAATGGTAGTGAATTCAAGAATACTCGTGTAGAGGATTTTTGCAATGACAAGGGAATCAAACATGAATTCTCAACCACATATACTCCGGAGCAAAATGGATTGGTTGAGAGAAAGAATAGAACATTGATTGAAATGGCAAGGTCAATGTTGGCCGAATACAATGTGTCGGATTCTTTTTGGGCCGAAGCTATTAACACCGCTTGTCATTCATCAAATAGGCTTTATTGTCATGGCTTTCTAAACAAAACTCCATATGAATTGCTTGTAGGAAGAAAACCAAATATTTCATATTTTAGGGTATTTGGATGCAAATGCTATATCTTGAGAAAAGGCTCTCGGTTATCCAAATTTCAAAGTAAATGTGATGAGGGTTTCTTTCTTGGATATTCATCAAGTAGCAAAGCCTATAGAGTTTACAATAAATCTAAGGGATTTGTTGAAGAAGCCTATGATGTGCAATTTGATGAGACCAATGGGTCACAAAATGAGAAAGACAACTTGGATGATGTAAGAGGTGATGGCTTGAGAGAGGCTATGAGGAACATGGATATTGGGGATATTCTACCAAGAGAAGAAGAAGATGATGATGAAGATGAAGATCACATTATCTCCACTCAAGCCGATGCTTCATCCTCTCAAGATCAAGTGAATGCTAATGAAGATGGAAATGAAAATGACTCACCTCAAGACAATGATCAATCCATCTCTCCTACATCATCATCTACATCCTCTCAAGACCAAGTTGCTCAACCTAGAGTTCATGGTCAAATTGCCAAGGATCACCCTATCGATCAAATCGTGGGTGACATTAGTAAAGGTGTTCAAACTCGATCTCGTGTTGCTTCTTTTTGTCAACATTATTCTTTTGTGTCTTCTCTTGAACCTAAATGTGTAGACGAGGCACTTGTTGATCCAGATTGGGTGATGGCCATGCAAGAAGAGTTGAATAATTTCACTCGTAACAAGGTTTGGGAGTTGGTGGAAAGACCCAAGAATTACAATGTCATTGGAACTAAATGGGTATTTCGCAACAAAGAAAGTGAAGAAGGCATTGTGGTAAGAAACAAGGCAAGATTGGTTGCTCAAGGCTACACACAAGTCGAAGGTTTGGATTTCGATGAAACCTTTGCTCCCGTAGCTAGACTTGAAGCAATTAGAATACTACTTGCTTATGCTTGTTCTCATAATATAAAGTTATATCAAATGGATGTTAAGAGTGCTTTTCTAAATGGTGAAATTAGTGAACTAGTATATGTTGAACAACCACCCGGTTTTGAAGATCCTAAATTGCCTAACCATGTTTATAAACTCTCCAAAGCTCTTTATGGTTTGAAGCAAGCTCCCCGTGCTTGGTATGAAAGGCTTAGGGACTTTCTTATATCAAAGGGCTTCAAAATTGGGAAGGTTGATACTACCTTGTTCACCAAGAAAATTGGGAATAATATCTTCATTTGTCAAATTTATGTTGATGATATCATCTTTGGATCAACAAATGAAGCTTATTGTGAAGAATTCAGGAAAATGATGTCAAAAGAGTTTGAAATGTCTATGATTGGTGAATTGAGCTATTTCCTTGGTCTCCAAATCAAACAATTGAAGGAAGGCACATTTGTTTGCCAATCTAAATATGTGAAAGACATCTTGAAGAAATTTGGTATGGAGGATGCAAAACCCATCAAGACACCTATGGCTACAAATGGACATCTTGATCTTGATGAGGGAGGTAAACCGGTTGACACTAAGCTTTATAGGTCCATGATTGGTAGTTTGCTTTATCTTACCGCATCTAGGCCAGATATAATGTTTAGTGTGTGCATGTGTGCTAGATTTCAAGCTGCACCTAGAGAATGTCATTTGATCGCCGTAAAAAGAATTCTAAGATATTTGAAATTTGCTCCAAACATTGGTCTTTGGTATCCAAAGGGTGCTCAATTTGAATTGGTTGGATATTCCGATTCGGATTATGCCGGTTGTAAGGTTGATAGGAAGAGTACCTCCGGTGGTTGTCAACTTCTTGGGTGTTCTTTAGTTTCATGGTCTTCAAAGAAGCAAAATTCCGTGGCTCTTTCTACCGCCGAAGCGGAATATATCTCGACGGGGAGTTGTGCTCAATTGTTATGGATGAAGCAAACACTTCTTGATTATGGCTTGAAATTCAATGAAATTCCTTTATTATGTGATAATGAAAGCGCCATCAAGATTGCCAACAATCCGGTTCAACATTCTAGAACCAAGCACATTGATATTCGGCATCATTTTCTTAGGGACCATGTGAGCAAAGGTGATATCAAGATTGATGGAGTAAGCACAAATGATCAATTGGCGGATATATTCACAAAGCCTTTGGATGAATTAAGGTTTTGCAAATTGAGAAATGAGCTAAATGTCATTGACATCTCAAATGTGGCTTGTAGCTTAGGACATGTGTCTTGTGCATCTTTCATCTAATCTAACCCATGTCGCCCTATTCCTTTTCCTATTTTTGTTGCATCTTATTCCTTGCATGATCATCCATGATTCATGGTTCATTTCACTAAGACTATTGACCACAAGTATCTCAAAGTCACAGAGATTTCATAGAGAATGCAAATGGGCAGAAATATTGAAATTAAACTCAAAGGAGAATCAAAGAAAAGCATCTCGGGCCAAGCTGTGACCGGCGGACAGTCCGCGTAGGCACAAGCGGACAGTCCGGGGGTACCGGACAGTCCGGACAAGTAAAGGCAGACAGTCCGCGATCAGTACAGCAGCAACAAAAAAAGGGGTAGCTGCGGCGGACTGTCCGCGCGTAACCACGCGGACTGTCCGCGTGCGTCGGGCGCAGGTGGACCCGCCCGGCCGCGGCTGAAAAGGAGGAGAGGGAAGGGGCGTCTTCCCATTCGAGTCAACACAGCTTTTTTTGTTTCCTCTCTCCCATCTACATCAAGGAAGAAGCTCCCATTGAGGGGGAGACTTGGGTGGTTCGTCGGACCCTCCGAAGCTCGTTCCCGGACACTCCGTGACACTCTCCATCATGTCCTCTCGGTATTTCATTGATTTCTCCATTGGTTCTCTTGGATTTCACTCATAGGACATGGTTAGGGTTTGGTGTGGGATCTCGATTTCATCCATGGATTCATGCAAATAGCTATGGGATTATGTTGGAATAGTGAAGGGCAACATATGCTAGTGATTTGGTTGAGTTTTATGGGCTAAAGATGGAGATCGATTCAAGTTTGATTGGGCGGTTCCTGTATGGGTTCGTCGCCTGAACAGAAGCGGCGGACAGTCCGGCTTCCTGATAGCGGACTGTCCGCGATGTCTCGGACAGTCCGCCTTCATGGTCGCGGACTGTCCGCCTGTGCTCTGTCAGACACAGTTGCTGCAGAAACCTTTCTCGGTTGTTACTATTGCATATATATGGATTGTTTCTTATAATTGCTGGGTTATTTTGACAGTGCTGGTGGTTCAAGAGGAGGAAGAGGAAAGAAAAGAACTTCAAAGAGATTAAGGCTACAACCCTCCGATAGTGATGAGGACTATCAACTAAGTGAAGAGGAACAATCACATGCTGGGACAGAGATGGAGGATGAGGAAAGTGAGGATGAATTGGTGGATGTAAATGCAAACCGGGGGAGTAGGAAGTGGAATCCTACTAACTATAGAAGGGATCGGGCTGGAAACCAATATGAATTTGACCGAGACACCCATGACTTATTCTTTCACACACAAGTTCAACAAGAGGTCTTCTATGGTCACATGCTCAACAAGGTAGTGTTTAAACATCAGATGATTGATCTCTATTACATGGGTGAAAAGGATGTCATGAGTGGCCTAGTGCCAACATTCGAGGCTATTGGGTTGACTGAGTTCTTTGAGCACAAGTGTGATTGGAACAATACGGTCATCAGGCAATTCTATGCTACAGTGGAGGTGGATATGATTGAAAAGAAGCTTGTGTGGATGACCGGGAAGAGAAAATATGAAGCTACATTTGCTGAGTTTGCTGCTGCAAATAAACTGGACTATGCATTCCTCACTAGTGGTGCCACATATGACATTCTTGATGAGAATCCACTGCTGGTTGACGAGATTACCAGATTCTATGAGCCACATAGGACACACATTGACAGGGTGTTTGAGAGGATAACAGGTCTCAGGCATCATCCTGCTGTTCTTCTCAAGATCGCCAAAGTCACGGTTCTTCCTAAGAGTGGCTATAGAGAGGCGTTTGTTGGGTGGAATAGGAATTTTGTGAAGCATGTGATGGCCGGTGAGAAGATTGATGTGGTCAACTTGATCATGGGTCAAATTATGGACAAGAAGACAAACTTTGAGATTAATCTCTACTTTGCTCCATATATCATGTCACTCATCCTTGAAAAGACCAAGTTCAAGGGGCCTTGCGATGAGAAGCATACATTATACCGGCCTTTCAAAAATGATAGGGCATTTCTTGAGAGGGCATTGACAGAGTATCTGCCTGAGGATTTAGACGAGGAGTGGGGTGATCCATATGCAGATGATGAAGAAGATGAAGCTGAGGGTGCAGATGCACAAGCCATGCCACCACCTCCACCTCCTGCTGCCCAGCCACAGATTCCACCACAATGGGTGCCTCCTCCTGGATACTTTGATCCATACTTTACCACTATGCAGCAAAGCATGACCTCACAGTTTCAGCAGATGCAGTTGGGATTTACTTCTCACTTGGAGGCATATGGGCAGCAAGTGCATAATAACTTTCAGACCATGCAGTATGGATTCCAGCAGCAGTTTGATGCACTCAACACTCGTCTTGACGCTATGTCTATCACTGAACAAGAGCTCATGAATAGGAACTAGCAGCTTGTTAATCATCAGACACAGCTTGAGAGCTCCCTTGATACACTCAACACAAGATTCACAGAGTTCAGTGATCACTTCTATACCATCTATCCTCGGCCTCCTCCACCGTCTCAGCAGGACTAGGGCCCTTTTTGGGTACATTGGTGACAAAGGGGGAGAGAAATTTGGAGAAGTGATGGTCAAGAAGGAGTGGATGAATCATGATCATGAATGAACTTTTGCATTTCATATTTATTTATGGCATTGCATGAACTTTGGCTTGTAATAATCGTTCGTTAAACCTCTCTATGTGTGCTTGTTTGTTGAACTAGAACCTATATGGATGATTGCGTGTGATGAACTATGTTTTTTTTTACTCATTGTGTGTTCTAGTGCTTGTGAAAAATTGAGACTAATTCTTCTATATTTGAGCTTGTTGGATATATCTATGTTTCTTGTTGCCTCTTCTTTTCACCGTTGTAGGGGAAATTCCGCCAAAAATTCTTTTTCAACAAATATGTGCAAAGTCAAATGCAAAAATTCTATGCACATATGTAGGGGGAGTTTTCCTATCTTTCGGGTTTTTGAAGTTATTCACACTACCTATTCCTTGAACCCTATGTAAAGAGAGTAAGTGGCTTCAAAACTCAAAATCTATCTCATATCACTTCTTGAAAATGGTTGTCATCAATTACCAAAAAGGGGGAGATTGAAAGCATATAGGCCCCAATTTGTGTTTTGGTAATTAATGACAATCATAATGGACTAACAATTTCATTGAGATATGAGAATAGGTTAGTTCATGGAATTGGATGAGCTCTTGTGATATGTCATGATCATGGTGTACATAAGGAGGATTGAAAGGAGCTCAAGGCAAAGGTATAAGATAGGGTGTTTTTATTTTACCGGTCAAGCGGTGCTTAGTGGATGAATCTTTGACCGGATTATAGGCTAGATAGCCGTACTATCAAGAGGGGTCAATGTTTCTAGCTTGATGAGTCTATAGTGCCACTTTGCTCAAACAATTGTATTGCATGCATAAGGATCATCGTTATTGAGAGGGTAGGAAGAACAAGAAGTGAAAATCTAACTTGTGGAGGGCTTACTGCGTCCTGGCGGAGTGTCCGGCCGGCTGGTCCGCGGACTGTCTGGGGGTCCCGGACAGTCCGCGATCAGAAAGGCGGACTGTCCGTGGGCTGACCTCCGTGCGTTGCTTCTGACTAAGGTTTTCTGTTCCTCTGAAAAAAACTAGAGGCGGACTGTCCGCCAGACTCTGGCGGACTGTCCGCAGTTAAGATTTTGTGAGGCGGACTGTTTTGGCGGACAGTTCACACAGAGACGTTTCCGGGCGTTCTAGAGCACTTTTGTGAGGTGGACTGTCCGCAGGCAAAAGTTGGTCGTTGAACTTTTGCCTTGGTGGACTGTCCGCCGTGGTTCGGCGGACTGTCCGCGTGTCCGTAACGGCTCTTTCTGACACACTCTGACACATGTTCTAGCCGTTGGTCTTGTTTGGCGGACTGTCCGCCATGTGTGAGGCGGACTGTCCGCCGGTGCCCTGTTTTGAATGTAACGGCTAGATTTCGAGGGGGTGAGTATATATACTCCACCCCCGGGGTTGGGAAGGCTCTCTTGGCCCTTTGAAAAGCTCCCTTGATATATTTGAGCATTCCGCATCCTCTCTCTCACTCACTTGGTTTAGAGGTTGCATCTTTGTGAGATTGAGAGCATCCTAGTGCTTTGCATCAATAGCTTGAGCTTTGTGGCACTAGGGAGTCTTCAAGCAAGGTCGTTGATTTGTTACTCTTGGAGGTTGCCGCCTCCTAGACGGCTTGGAGCTCGTGGTTCCTTGAGCACTTCAAGAAGATTGTGAAGTGGCCTTGGAAATTTGGTGTAAGAGGTCTTGTGCTCACCTCACCGGAGTGGTGAAGGGCAACTCTAGTGGAAAAGAGATTTGGAGCGGTTCTTTGGTTCTAGCCGGCTCATACATCAAGTGGAGACTTGATAGAGGAGCGGTTGAACAATGAATCCATCTCAACGTGGATTAGGGGTGACCGGCAAGTCATCGATACCACGGGTTAAGTTCTTGTGTCCCTTTGTGCTTGTAGCTTGCTTATTTAGTTAGCTTACTTACCTTGAGCAAGTTTATTTCATAGAGTTTGATCTATATTCTTGTCACCCTAGGTTGCAAAACATCAACATAGGCATAGTAATAGCTAGAAATTTATTTCTCCTTGTGGTTCTAATTAAATTTTCCTAGTGTTGTGCTTGAAGTTTTTGAAACCGACTATTCACCGCCCTCTAGTCGGTAATCCTAGATCCTACAGCGGCGTCTACTCCGAGCGGCGTCCAAGGAGGCGGCGAGACGGCCAACAATGGTGGGCGGCAGATGGTGGCTCTGCGACGGTGGCTGGCGGCGCGTTAGATCAAAACCGAGCCGAAGGGAACGCCTATGCGGAGAGGGGGAAATTGACTTACCACGGATCGAGGGCCGTGGAGCGGCGGAGGGGCGGAGCGGCGTCATCGGCGGGAACCGTCGGCGTAGTGCGAGCTTAGCTGGCGGTAGCGCTGGTTGGGCTGGAGTGGCTAGGGTTAGGTGTGGGAGCAGTGGCGGCGCGGGGTGAGCTAAGTAGGCACGCAGGAGGGCCTCGGCATGCGGGCTGGACGCGCGGCGATTGCGCCAGCCTCCCCTCGATTTTGGTGGGAGGTTGAAGGCGACCCTGACACATGGGCCCCGTGTGTCAGCTGTCACACCCCAAAATTTTCAAATTTTGGGATGTGAATTTTCAACATAATTAATACAATAATTTTCTCAATTTTCTAAAATTTTTCAAGCTTTATTTAATTTACAGGGAATTTGTAATTGAAAAGAAAAAATATATAAAAATATTTGCAAAATATAAATAAAATGTTGTATGTGTCGCATTCATGCTGTTAGCATTGTGTTTTGTTTGCATGTGATTCAATTGGAATTTAAATTCTGTTTAAATTCGAATTTGAATCGTTGTGTTTGGAGCTCTAGAAAAGTTGCAGCGGCCCGAGTCCACTTTTCCTCCCTAAACTATTTCTCTCGGCCGAAACTTGGCCCTCCTTCTCTTTTTCCCGCAGCGGCCCACCTCCCCGCGCTCCCACTTTTGGCCCGCTGCCGGCCTGCTCGCTCCCAGCTCCCACGCCCCGTTTTCGGCCCAGTCCGCCGGCCTGTTTCCCCCTGCTCCGCAGCAGCCCATCCCCGCTCCACTCGGCCCACTCCGCGGCCCAGCAATCAGCGCGGCCCGCAGCCCCCTCCACGCCGACTGCCAGCGGGACCCGCCTGTCAGGTCGTCCCCTACCTCGCGACCGAGTCCCTCTCGGCTACGCGCCGGAGTCCTGACCGGCCACGGCCCAGACTCCAAGGATGCCCGGACTCCCCTCGGCCGCCCTACAAATAGTAGCCGCGTCGCCTCTCGACCCCCCTGCCCCGAAAACCCTAGCCCTAGCCGCCCCATCCGAGCTCGCGCCGCCGCCCGAAGTCGAAGCCGCCGCCGCCGTCGATCCGTCAGTGCAGCGCCGCTCCGACCAAATTGACAGCCAGGGCAGCTTCACGTGGTGGTAAGGAGCCTCCCAAGCCCCTCTTTACTCTCTTTCCCCCTCTGTCACGAGCCGCCGCCGCTTATCGTCGTCCGCCGCTCCTGCTCGTCGTCGCCGGCCGCCGCTGCTGCATCCCCGCCGACGAGAACCCCCTGTCGAGTTCGATCGGTTACGACGCGAACGTAGCACCCAAAGCCCGCCTCAATCTTGCATCGTATCGCCGCCACCACTTCGCACCGCCGCACCCGAGCGCCGCCGCCGCCGTTGCTCGTCGCGCGTCCCCTCCGCCGCGCAATCGTCGTCATGATCCCCTCCGGCGAACTCGCCGTCGTCTCGCGCGTCCGTAGCACCAAGCAGCGACCCAATCCGAGCTTCGTAGCTCGTTTTCGAGCTTCGCCGGCGATGCGCCGCCGCTCGCCGCCGCTCAGCGCCGCCGCCAGACAGCGCCGTCGACAACCACCCCCTCCCTGATTTAATCCCAGCCGCCCGTGCTCAATCCGATGGCCCAGATCCAATCCAGCCCCGGGTCAATACCGGTCAACTGAGTCAGCCGTGCCAGTTTTGCAAAAGAGCCCCTGACCTTTTTCAAAATTAACCCGCGGTCCAGATCAATTCAAAAATAATTAGAATTAGGTCCTGATTTTTACAGAAAACCCCCTGTCTTATTTTAAAATAGTACCCGAGGTCCTGTCTTGGTTAATTTGCGAATAAACCCTCCTGTTTTTTATAAAATTATGTTTTAGCCCCTGAGTTTTTGCAAATAAGCCCCCAGAACTTTTAAAACTTTGCCAGTAAGTCCCTGAACCTTAGAAAACCCATAACTTCTTCGTTTTAGCTCCGATTTGAGTGATTCTTGCGCTCACGTGACCATCGAATCAAGCCCTATCCTCTAGTGCGTTCTTTTAAAGCTTTTCCTTTGATTGGTGTACTGTTCTTAGTGTATATTGTTTGATTGTATGATTGTGCCGATGATTGCCGCGAGTAGAGGAACGTCATCAAGCGAAGGAACACACTTCAAGTGCTGTCAAGTTTGAAGATCAAGACCCGAAGACTAAGTGAATACACTGGATTTGAGGCAAGTACAGCACGGACAATCCTTGCTACCTAAACACACCTTTACATTAATTACTGCATATGCATGTGTCTAAATTGTTACCCTATTAAGGTTATTCCTAGCTTTGTTTATCCTATACCTTGATTACCTTGGGTTATTGCATTTGGGTAGAACTTTGCTAGGCGCAGCTACTGTCACCAATGTTTAACTGTTAATCTTGACTTAATGGTTCACTTCAATGTTAATGGTAAAACTTGCTTTTTAGCAACATGGATCAGGGAGCTAGGGCGTATGCTTCATGCTTGGCCCTAGTGTCTCTCCGTAAGGACTGGTTCTTAAAGCGACCACCCAGGAGCCTATTGCCACCGCCGGTACTATTATGGCTCTGGTATTGGACAAGTAACATGTACGGCCCTAATTTAACAGTAGTTACCGACAGGCCGACGGCGTTATGGGAAGCATGGGTGAGAGTATGGTTTGATCCACCGAGGACGGAGTATCCGTTGGCTATGCCTCGTCAGGCAAAGTCCCGTGCTCCGCACGTTGCACTATTTATTTTTGTTGCTGGGCTTCGTGCCGCGCTCCGGACGCCATTGACCCTCCTATTCGGAGCGCCCTGGGAGTCAGTCAATCTCGGTGCCTTGGGTCATGCTGCCTAGGTTGTACCATAACGGCTACTGTTTCGTTAGGGTGTCTTGTGAAAAGCCTCGTAGCGTCCCTATGCAGTCACACCTCGGAAGTGTTGATGTGCGTAGTTGGGTGCAAAGTTTCTTTGAACTTTTACGCGACCGGTGGGTAAAGGGCGAAACCTCTGCAGAGTGTATAATCTATCATGATAGCCTTGCTCAGGGTCACGAGTGGCCTGGATCCTTTTTGATTAGAAATTGATGCTTACTACTGTTTGAAGTTCACTTCTACTCTATTAATTGGGTTTTCAACTGGGATTCATTTAATTGTAGTAACTTGGTCAGTGTTAAAATGAATCAACTAAAAATGCTAATGCAGTACAGTCGTGTCAAGCCTTTCTTTTAAGCCTTCATTACCCGTGTTGTATTTGCTAAGTAAGACAATTACTTACACTTGCCAATATTCAACAAAATCCCGGATGGGTAACAGATGGAGTGAAAGAGACAACTACTGAGATTCCTGAGGATCGTCTGTATTCTAAGCTATGGTCAACCAGTCGGTGTCCCTATGGACTTGAGGCTCTACCTGTGAAGATAGTTAATAAGTAGCCTTCCGCTGTGTTTTAGGTAAACTCTGATGCAAAACTAGTTTATTCGAGCATATGTACTCTGTTTCACCACATTTGTAAGCTGTATGTGTTTTGTGGACTTCCTGGGCACACATACAGTAGCATTCGGGTTTCTGTGTAAATCCGGGTGTGACATCAGCGGCTGGAGGCGAAGTGGTTATGCGGGCGCGGCGCATCGGGCCAAAAGCTGGTTGGGCCGGCTGGAGGCGCTAGGCCGAGGACGAGTTCGGGGGCGGATGTGGACCTGGTGCGGCGGGTGGGCAGCTGGGCCGCAAGAGGAGAAAAGGAAGAGCTGAGCCGCAAGAGGAGAAAAGGAAGAGCTAGGCCGCGCGGAGGAGAAAGGGAGAGGGAAGAGAAGCAGGCCAAGGGGAAAAGTTCAGGGGGCAAAACCGAACTCTGACTAGAACAACTTTTCTAGAGCTCCAAAGAAGGTGTTTCAAATTTGAATTTAAACATATTTAAATTCTTGTTTGAACCACAAATAATACAAAAATAAATGCAAAAGCATGAATGCAACAAAAATGTTTCTATGCCTTATATTTGATTTTAAATTTTCCTAAAAATATTTATTTAGCCTATAATAATTGTGAGCATGACAATAAATAGTCAATTAATTACTAAAATTTTTAAATAGGCAAAAATTTGGGTGTTACAAACCTACCCCCTTAAGATGAATCTCATCCTCGAGATTCGGACGTGGATGTGAAGAGCTGTGGATAAGCAGCCTTGAGGTCTTCTTCTCTCTCCCAAGTTGCTTCATCTTCTGCGTGCCGGCTCCATTTCACCTTGCACATCTGAGTGACCTTGTTTCTAGTCACTCTCTCAGACTCCTCTAGAATCCTGACTGGGTACTCCTCATAGGTGAGATCATCTTGCACACTCAGCTCATCGATCGGGATCTGCTCTTCAAGCACCCGCAAACATTTCTTCAGCTGAGACACATGGAACACATTGTGCACTCCGGCCAGTTTCTCTGGTAACTCTACCCGGTATGCCACTTCGCCCATCCATTCTAGTACCTTGAAGGGCCCAATGTAGCGAGGCGCCAGTTTGCCTTTGACATTAAAACTCTTCACACCTCTCATCGGTGACACTTTGAGATACACAAAGTCACCAACAGCAAAGCTGAGATCCCTCCGCCTCACATCAACATAACTCTTCTGCCTGGACTGTGACACCTTCAAATTATGCCTAATCATTTTCACTTGCCGCTCTATCTCTCTGAGTATCGCAGGCCCAAAAACCTGACTCTCCCCAGACTAATCCCAGAACAGTGGTGTCCTGCACTTCCTACCATACAGAGCCTCAAATTGTGACATCTACAGACTCTTTTGATAGCTGTTGTTGTATGAGAATTCTGCATAGCATAGACTCTTGTCCCAGCTGACACCATACTGCAAAGCACAAGCTCTCAACATGTCCTCCAAGATCTTATTCGTCCGCTCTGTCTGCCCATTGGTCTGTGGATGGTAAGCTAAACTGAAATGCAGCTTAGTGTTCATCGACTCATGTAACTTCCGCCAGAAGTGCGATGTGAACTGAGTACCCCGATCATTCACTATGCGCTTTGGCACCCTATGCAAGCACACAATCCTCTCCATGTACAGCTCTGCTAATCTGGCACCTGTGTAAGTGTGTAAGTGGTCTTCACTGGAAGGAAATGTGCCACTTTGGTCAAATGGTCCACAATCACCCAAATAGAGTCAAACCCTCTCTGAGTGCGAGGCAGACCGGTGATAAAGTCCATACAAACTTCCTCCCACTTCCATTCAGGAATCTTCAGAGGCTGAAGTAACCCGGCTGGCCTCTGATGTTCAGCCTTAACCCTCTGACATGTGTCACATAGAGCCACGTGGGTTGCCACGTCCCGCTTCAGTCCGTACCACCAGAATCTCTCCTTGATGTCCTGGTACATTGGTACTCCCCGGGTGGATCGAATATGCTGAATCATGTGCCTCTCTCAGGATGGAGTCCCTGATCTGCGCTATGTCTAGCACACATATCCTCTTCCCATGCCACAAAGTTCCTTGCTCATCAACTCGGAACGCAAGGGCCTTTCCTCGTGCAACAAGCTCCACAAACTCCTGGATCTTCTCATCCCCAAGCTGACCTTTCCGGATCTCCTGCTCCAGAGTCGGTTTCACTGTCATCTCTGTGATACTAGTCACAAATCCCAGACTCATCCTCTCGAACTCCAAGCTGAGCTCCTCTAGTAGATAGTGTCTAGTAGTCTTGTTCACATAGCTCCTCCTACTTAGAGCATCTGCCACCAAATTAGCCTTCCCTGGGTGGTAGTGGATCTCCAGACCATAGTCCTTGATCAACTCCAACCATCGGCGCTGCCTCATATTCAGCTCTGACTGAGTGAAGACATATTTTACGCTCTTATGATCAGTGTAAATGTCACACTTGTGCCCAATCAAATAATGCCTCCAAATCTTCAGAGCGTGCACCACAGCTGCCAACTCCAGATCATGTGTCGGGTAGTTCTGCTCATGCTTCCTCAACTGCCTCGATGCATACGCCACAACTCTGCCTTCCTGCATGAGTACACACCCCAATCCTAGACGGGATGCATGACAGTAGATAGAGAAGCTCTTGGAAAGATCAGGCAAAACCAGCACAGGGGCTGTAGTCAGTCTTTTCTTCAACTCCTCAAAGCTGGCCTGACACTCCTCTGACCAGACAAACTTGGCATTCTTCTCCAGTAACACCGTCAGGGGCTTAGCAATCCTAGAGAATCCTTTGATGAACCGTCTGTTATATCCGGCCATCCCCAGGAAACTCCTGATCTCGCTCACATCCCGAGGTGGATTCCTGCTCAACACACCGCTGACCTTCTTCGGATCAACTGCCACTCCTCCATTGGACAACACATGTCCCAAGAATGTCACTTCCTTCAACCAGAAATCACAATTGCTCAGCTTAGCATACAGCTGATGCTCCCGGAGTCTCTGCATCACCAACTTCAGGTGTTCCTCATGCTCTGCCTCATTCTTGGAGAAGACCAGAATGTCATCAATGAATACCACCACGAATTTATCAAGATAATCCATGAACATGTTGTTCATCATATACATGAAGTAGGCAGGGGCAATAGTTAATCCAAAGGACATGACAGTGCACTCATACAACCCATACCGAGTGGTGAAAGCCATCTTGGGTATGTCACACACTCGGATCCTCATCTGGTGATAGCCCGACCGGAGATCAATCTTGGAGAACACACAGGCTCCCCTCAACTGATCAAAAAGGTCATCAATCCTCGACAGTGGGTACTTATTCTTAATTGTCACCTCATTAAGGGCTCGATAGTCCACACACATCCTCTGTGTCCCCATCCTTCTTGTCCACGAACAACACTAGGGCTCCCCATGGTGAAGAACTGGGATGAATGTACCCTTTGGCTAGCAATGCCCTCAATTCTTCTTTAAGCTTCTCCAGCTCCTTAGCTCCCATCCTATACGGCCTCTTGGATATAGGTGCAGTGCTAGGTTTAAGATCAATAACGAATTCAACTTCGCGAGCTGGGGGGCATACCTGGCAACTCATCTGGGAACACATCCGAGAAATCGCACACCACCTGAATATCCTCCAATGCGACACCCTCAGCTTGGTTGACCTGGCTGTGCTCTGAGGAACTGGCTGCCTGATACTCTACTCATTCCCCGGTCTTCGCTGTCAGCTGCACTACCCTCTTGGAGCAATAGATCACCCCTTCATAGCTGGCCAACCAGCTCATACCTAGAATCATATCGAACCCAAGGGTCTCGAGGACTATCAGGCTCGCCACAAAGTCTACCCCCCTTATGGTGACAGTGGTACAGGGGCACCGTAAAGTAGCACGTTGTTCCCCCCTAGAGAACTAACTATCATCGGATTTCCTGGAGGTTGTAAACTCATCATGTTCTTTTTCACAAAAGCAGCAGATATGAAAGCATGCGAAGCTCCAGTATTGAACAAAACAATCGCAGGAGTCGAGTTGACAGGAAACGTACCCACAACCACATCAGTAGCTGCCTCTGCGGTCTCTGCACCCATGTGGTTGACCTTGCCTCTAGCGGGGTTCTGTGGACCACGACCCGCCTCAGCCTGCTACTGACCTGCACCGTTCTGGACCTTCTGGGGACAGACACTGGCAAAGTGCCCTGGCTCTCCATAGTGGTAACAAGCCCTCGGACCCACTGGTACAGTGCTAGCGGGGCTGGGGCGTGGAACAGGACCTGACTGCACCTGACTGCACTGAGCTGGGGCAGTCTGCAGCTGCTACTGGGGACATTGCTGTTGTGGCACCTGAGGGTACTGGGGCGCTGCTGGTACAGGGGGCGCTGCTGGAACTGAGGCCGCTGCTGGAGCTGACTGCGGCTCAGCAGGCTGGACTGACCCTAGGGGCGCAGCTGGCCCATCATCTGCTGGCCACCCTACAGAGGAGTGAAGTGGGGGCGGCTGCTGCTGCCTGACTGCTGGCCCTGGAACTTCCTCTTCTTCTCCTCTATCTCACGGCGCTTGTGCTCTAGCATGAGAGCACTGTCCACAAGTTCCTAAAATTGGGGAACTTGGTGCACATCAGCTGGTACTGTAGGGCATCATGCAAACCATCATGGAACCGGGTCTGCTTCTTCCTGTCAGTGTCCACCTCCTCAGGGGCATAGCGGGCAAGCTCAATGAACTTGTCATGGTAGGCGGTGACACTCAGCCCTTCCTGCTTTAGCGCTAGGAACTCCTTCTTCAGGTTCATGAGAGCCTCCGGCACATGGTGAGATCGGAATCTGTCACGGAACTCCTGCTAGGTGATCTAAGCACGGTCGGGGTGAGCGTACTGGTATGAGTCTCACCAGTCCAGTGCTAGACCCTGAAGCTGTCCTTCGGCGTACAACACCTTCTCCCGGTCGGTGCACTGCGCGATGTCGAGCTGCCTCTCCACTGCCTTGAGCCAATTATCCACCTGGAGAGGGTCGCTGGCCCTGGTGAAGGTGGGAGGGCGACCCTTCAGAAACTCACCCCTCTTGTCCCTGGGCGACGCGTGAGGCTGGTGAGGCTGGTTCTACTGTTGCTGCTGCAGCAAGGCGATGGTCTGGGCCATCTACTGCGTCAGCTAGAGCTGCATCTGCATCATCTGCTCCATGGTGGGTGGGGGTGGAGGTGGTGGCGGTGGTTGGTTCTGGTTGGCCCCCCTACCACCAGAGTGACTCCTAGTGTTCACCATCTATTATCAGCAAGAAATTCTTGTCAGGACTTGATCTAAAGATAGAGAATTTGATAGATACATAAATAGCAAGAGAAATAAATAACCCCTTTATGTAAACATTAATATCCTTAAGCCTTAATCCAAAATCTAGGTGGTTGTAGACTTACGTCGATGCCCATCACAATCATTACAAAAATCCAAATCAAACATGAGCATAATAACGACAAAACAAGCACTTAGAGACAAATTTCATGCAAGACTCGATATTACTGGTTTTTTTTCCAAATAAAACAGCTAAATGAGGCATATCATAGAATCAAGGAGGTCTCCTAATGTTTCATCCACCGTTCTAACTAGGTTGTGTTCCTATAGTTAGCACGACTCTGATACCAATCTGTCACATTCGGGCTTCTGTGTAAATCCGGGTGTGACAGTTTCCCACGGGAACGAGGTGTAGAGCAAAAGGATCCACCATCCGACAAGGAAGCATTAGAATATCAAAGGGAGTACTTAGGACGTCTCTCTGCCATCAAGAGTCAGGAATGGCTAGACGAGGCATAAGCCTCAACCGAGGTCGTTAAAATGCCCAAGAGAATCCGAACAATCTTTTGTGAAGTTATGGGCATGGACAAAGAAATCGGGTATGACCCGAGCCTCGGAATCAACGTAATCTCTAGATCTTTGGTGCGAGCCCAACTATCACACCCGGATTTACACAGAAACCTGAATGCTACTGTATGTGTGCCCAGGAAGTCAACAGAACACATACAACTTACAAATATGGAAATCAGAGTACACATGCTCGAATAAAATAGACTTACATCAGAGTTTAACACAATACACAGCGGAAGACTAACTATTAACTCTCATCTAGGCAGAGCTGCAGTCCACAGGGACTCTGACTAGTTGACCATAGCTTAGTAATACGACCGATCTTCAGGGAATTCAGCAGCAGCAATATCATTCTCATGACCATCTGTTACCCATCCGGGATTTTGTTGAATAGCAGCAAGTGTAAGTAATATAGTTACTTAGCAAGTATAACATGGTGTATGAAGGCTTAAAAGAAAGGCTTGACACGGTTGTACTGCATTAGCAAATTTTAGTTGATTCATTTTATCATATTCCAAGTTACCACAATTAATGAATCCCAGTTGCAACCCAATTAATAAAGTATAAGTGAACATTAAACAGTAGTAAACATCATCTTCTAATCAAAAAGGATCCAGGACGCTCGTGACCCTGAGCAAGGCTATCATGATAGATTATACACTCTGCAGAGGTTTCGCCCTTTACCCACCAGTCGCGTAAAATCTCAAAGGAGCTTTGAACCCAACCATGCCGAGGTGGCTAAACCTCTTAAACCACACTTCCGAGGTGTGATCGCATAGGGACACTATGAGGCTTTTCACAAGACACCCTAACAAGACAGTAGCTGCTATGGTACAATAAGGTGGTGAGACTCTAGGCACCGAGATTGACTGACTCCCAAGGCGCACTATAGGAGGGTCAATGGCGTCCGGAGCGCGGCAACACATGCCAACAATAGAATAAAAAGCGCAATGTGCAGAGCACGAGACTTTGCCTGACGAGACATAGCCGATGGGGCTACCATCCTCGGTGGAATCAAGTAACACCTAGTGCCTTACTTCCCATAACGCCGTTGGCCCCGACGGTAACTACTGGCAAGCTAGAGACGTACATGTTACTCGTCCAAGACTAGAGCCATAATAGTTCTAGCGGTGGCGACAGGCTCCTGGGTGGCCGCTTTAAGAACCAGTTCTTACGGAGAGACACTAGGGCCAGGCACGAAACTTGCGCCCTAGTTCCCTTAACCTTGTTGCTAAAAAGCAAGTTTTAATCACCAAGTTAAAGTGAACCATTAAGTCAGGATTAATAGGTGAATAAAAGTGACAGTAGCGGCGCTTAGCAAAAGTCTACCCATATGCAATAAACCCAGGGGTAATCAAGGTACAGGATAACGAAGCTAGGTACAACCTTAATAGGAATCAAATTAGACACATGCATATGAAAGTAATAAATTATATAAAGGATGTGTTTAGGTAGCAAGGATTGTCCATGCTATACTTGCCTTCTTCCAAGTACGGCTGCTGCTGCTGCTTTTGTTCTTCATGATCCTGCTCAAATCCGAACTCGAACGGCTCACCGACTCGACTCGCAAATCACCAAACAAACATTCACACACACCAGTACATGCAAACAAACTTATTCTATTAGAAAAGTACACCAAACAATAGAAACAGCACAAAAGAAGGCTACGAAACTAATCTACGCTTCGCTACGAACACGTGAGTGCGAAAATCACTCAAATCGGAGCTAAAATGGAAAAGTTACTGCGTTTCTAAGGTCCAGGGACTTGCTGGCAAAGTTTTAAAGGTTCTAGGGGCTTATTTGCAAAGTTATAGGGACTAAAACATAATTATGTGTTAAAACCTGAGGGCTAACACATAAAAACACCAAGGCTGGGCCTCGGGGGCTATTTCAGGAAAGCTCAGGGGCGTTTTCAAAAAGACAGGGACCTATTTCTAATTATTTTTGAACTGCAGAGAATGACATATAAATTTTCAAAAAGCACAGGGGCTAATTTGCAAGAGTGCCAAGGCTGACCGGTACCGGGAGGTTTGACTCGGGGCTGGGCGCGATGCGGGCCGTCGGATCTTGATCCGACGCTCCAAAACTGATCGCCTAGGGCTGACCGGCCGGCGGCGACAGGAATGCGGCGGCGACGCCTTTGCAGGCGGCGGGGCTCGCCGAAGCAAAGCAAAACCCGAGCTCCCAGCCACCATTTGCGATGAGGATTGGACAAGGAGGGAGCTGGGACTCAGGGGAGGCCATCCAGGGGTTCTCGTCGGCGAACAGTTGGTGAAGGGGCTGGACGACATGGGTCGGCGGCCGGCCGACGACGGCGAGGTCGAGCGATCGCTACAGAGCAGGAACGGGAGCGAGAGAGGGCTTGGAAGGTTCCTCACCAGGCGGCGAAGGTCTTTGTGCGGTTGTTCAAGGCGGAGCGGCGTCGAGGGAGGAGATCAATGGCGACGGCGCAAGCTCGGCGGCGACAATGGCGGCGGCGGAGCTCGGCTAGGGTTTGCGGGGCGGCACGGTGGGGAAAGAGGCGCACGGGGTGGTGGCGGCGTAGCTAAATAGGCGGAGGGTAGCTCGGGCCCACACCTTTGGCGTGCAAATCACGGCGGGAGGTTGGAGACGACGCTGACGCGTGGGCCCGGCGTGTCGGTGACAGAGAGGGGAGAGGCGGGCTGGTGCGGACTGGGCCGGGTGAGGTGACTTGGGCCTGGCTGGCAAAATGTGGGCCGGAAGCGGAGCGGGCCGAGGCAGGAGGGAGCTGGGCCGGACGGGGCAGGCCGAACTGGGCCGCGGGGAAAAGGGAGGAGAAATGGAGGGGGAAGGCTTGGCTGAGGGGGAAAGTATAGGGAGGTAAACCGGACTCAAACGAAAACAACTTTTCTAGGGCTCCAAACACAGCGATTCAAATTCGAATTTAAAGTAGATTTAAATTCCAATTGAATTGCACACAAACGAAACTCAAATGCAGCCAGCATGAATGCAACAAAAATATTTCTAATCTTATAATTGATTTTAATTCTCATAAATAGTTTGTTCTCCTTATATTAAATATGAGCACAACTAAATAAATTAAATTAATTACTAGAAATTTTAAATAGGCATTATTAGGGTGTTACAAACCTACCCCCTTAAGATGAATCTCGTCCTCGAGATTCGGATGTAGAAGCAAAGAGCTGGGGATATTCTGTCTTGAGATCCTCTTCTCTTTTCTAGGTTGCCTCATCCACTGAATGATGACTCCACTGAACCTTGCACATCCGGATCATTTTATTTCTGGTGACTCTTTCTGACTCCTCTAGAATCTTGACAGGATGCTCGGTATAGGTGAGATCTTCTTCCACATTCAGCTCATCGATCAGAATCTGTTCCTTAGGTACTCACAAGCACTTTTTCAACTGAGACACATGGAACACATCGTGCACTCCTGCTAACTTCTCAAGTAATTCTAGCTGGTAAGCTACCTCACCCTTCCGTTCCAATACCTTGAACGGTCCGACGTAGCGAGGTGCTAATTTTCCTTTGACATTGAACCTTTTTACTCCTCTCATAGGTGACACCTTGAGGTATACGAAGTCACCGACTTCAAAGTTAAGGTCTCTCCGTCTGACATCTGCATAGCTTTTCTGTCTAGATTGTGCCACTTTCAAATTTTGCCTAATCATCTGTACTTGTCGCTCTGCCTCCCTTAGTATCTCTGGTCCAAATACCTGACTTTTCCCGGTTTGATTCTAGAACAGTGGTGTCCTACACTTTCTGCCATACAAAGCCTCGAATGGCGCCATCTGCAAGCTCTTCTGATAGCTGTTGTTGTACGAGAATTCTGCGTATGGTAAACTCTTGTCCCAACTGGCACCATACTGTAGAGCACATGCTCTCAACATATCCTCCAATATCTGATTTGTCCGTTCTGTCTGCCCATCTATCTGCGGATAGTAAGCTGAACTGAACTGTAGCTTAGTGTCCATAGACTCATGCAGTTGTCGCCAAAAATGCGATGTGAACTGAGTACCTCGATCTAACACTATTCTTTTCGGTACCCCATGCAAACACACAATCCTCTCCATATATAACTCTGCTAGTCTGGCTCCCATGTAGGTGGTCTTCACTGGAAGAAAATGTGCCACCTTGGTCAGACGATCCACGATTACCCAGATTGAATCAAATCCTCTCTGAGTGCGTGGTAAACCAGTGATGAAGTCCATACCGACTTCCTCCCACTTCCATTTCGGTATCTTCAGGGGTTGAAGCAAACCTGCAGGTCTTTGGTGCTCAGCTTTGACTCTCTGGCACGTATCACACAGGGCTACATATGTTGCCACATCACGCTTCAAACCATACCATCATAATCTTTCCTTGATATCTTGGTACATCTTGGTACTCCCCGGGTGTATCGAGTACGCCGATTCATGGGCTTCCCTGAGAATCGCATCCCTGATCTGCGCTATATCTGGTACACAGATCCTTTTCTCATACCACAATGTCCCTTGGTCATCCACTCGAAAACCGGGGGCTTTTCCTAGTGCCACCAGTTCCACAATCTCCTTGATTTTCTCATCTGTAAGCTGTCCTTTTTGGATCTCTTGTTCCAAGGTCGGTTCCACTGCCATCTCGGTGACGCTGGTCACAAATCCCAGACTCATCCTCTCAAACTCTAGACTAAGCTCCTCTGGTAAGCAATGTCCCGTGACCTTGTTCACATAACTCCTTCTACTCAGAGCATCTGCCACAAGATTGGCCTTCCCTGGATGATAGTGAATCTCCAGGTCGTAGTCCTTGATCAACTATAACCAACGACGTTGCCTCATATTCAGATCTGACTGTGTGAACACATACTTGAGACTCTTGTGGTCAGTGTAGATGTCACACTTATGACCAATCAAGTAATGCCTCCAGATCTTTAGAGCATGTACTACAGCGGCCAACTCCAAGTCATGTGTCGGGTAGTTCTGCTCATGTTTCCTCAGCTGCCTAGATGCATATGCCACAACTCTGCCCTCTTGCATAAGCACACATCCCAAGCTTTGACGAGATGCATCACATTAGATAGAGAAACTCTTGGTTATATCAGGCAATATCAGTACTGGTGCCATGGTCAACCTCTTCTTCAACTCCTCAAAGCTGGCCTAACACTCGTCTGTCCAGACAAACTTGGTATTTTTCTCCAGTAGTGCCGTCATGGTTTTAGCAATCTTGGAGAATCCCTCTATGAATCTCCGATAGTATCCAACCATTCCAAGGAAACTTCTGATGTCACTCACATCCTTAGGCGGGTTACAGCTCAACACGTCACTAACCTTCTTCGGATCAACTACCACTCCACCTTTGGACAATACATGACCCAAAAATGCTACTTCCTTCAACCAGAACTCACACTTGCTCAGCTTGGCATACAACTGGTGCTCACAGAGTCTCTACATCACCAACCTTAGATGTTCCTCATGCTCTTCCTCATTCTTGGAGAAAACCAGAATATCATCAATGAACACCACCACAAACTTGTCGAGATAATCCATGAACACACTGTTCATCAGTTACATGAAGTAGGCCGGTGCATTGGTCAAACCAAAGGACATGACTGTGAACTCATATAAACCATACCGAGTGGTAAAGGCTATCTTGGGGATGTCAGTCACTCAGATCCTCATCTGATGGTAGCCTGATCGGAGATCTATCTTGGAAAACACATAGGCTCCCTTCAACTGGTCAAAGAGGTCATCAATCCTTGGCAGCGGATACTTATTCTTGATTGTCACTTCATTGAGGGCTCGATAATCCACACACATTCTCTGGGTCCCATCTTTCTTATCCACAAACAACACTGGTGCTCCCCAAGGTGAAGAGCTAGGATGGATATACCCTTTAGCTAGCAAATCTCTTAGCTCATCTTTTAGTTTTTCCAACTCTTTTACTCCCATCCTATGGGGTCTTTTTGCTATAGGTGCCGTGCCAGGTTTAAGCTCAATAACAAATTCAACTTCATGTTCCGGGGGCATACCTAGCAATTCATCTGGAAACACATCCGGAAACTCACTCACCACTCTAATATCCTCAATAGTTGTACCCTTGGCTTGATAGATCTGACAGTGCTCCACGGGATCGGTTGTTCGGTACTCCACCTTTTCCCCAGACTTTGCTGATAGTTGTACCATCCTTTTGACACATTGGATTGCTGCATTGTATTTGGCTAACCCGTTCTTTTCCAAAATTAGGTCAAACCCAATAGAACTCAGGACTATCGGACTCACCATGAAGTCTACCCCCCTTATAGTGATGGGGACATCGGGGCAGCGTAAAGATGCTCGCAATTTGCCTCCTGGTGAGTTAACTAGCATAGCATTCTTCAGGGGTCACAAGGTCATTGAGTTCTTCTTCACAAATGCAGCCGATATGAAAACATGAGAAGCTCCATAATCGAACAGAACAATTCCAGGGGTCGAGTTAATAGGGAATGTACCCATGACCACATCAGTAGCTGCTTCTGCGGTCTCTGCACCCATATGGTTGATATTGCCTCTCATAGGGTTCTGTGGTCCTCGGCCTGCCTTTGCCTGCAGTTGCACTTGCTGGTGACCATTCCTCTGACCACTGTTCTGGCCTGGGGTGTTCTGGGCTCTGTGGGAGCAAACTTCAGCATAGTGTCTGGGCTCTCCACAGCTGAAACACACCCTTGGTCCCACTAGTGCACTGATGGCTGGGTTGAGGTGTTGAACAGGGCCTGACTACTCCTGGTAGCGCTAAACTGGGGCAGTCTGCAGCTGATTCTGGAAACACTGTTGCCGTTGTGGAGCTTGGAGATACTGGGGGCATTGTTGGTACTGGGGTTGCTGCTGGTACAGGTTGTGGCTCAGCAGGCTGGACTAGCCCTGGAAGTATTGTGGATTTACCATCTGTTGATTCCCCTGCTGCAGCTCGAGGTGGGGGCGGCTATTGCTTTCTGACTGCTGGGCCTAGAGTTTCCTCTTCTTCTCCTCCATTTCACGAAGCTTGTGCTCCAGCATCAGGGCTCCATTCACCAGTTCATAGAAGCTGGGAAAGGTGATACACATCAGCTGGTATTGTAATGCATCTTGTAAGCCATCCCTGAATCTAGATTGCTTCTTCTTGTCGGTGGAGACATCCTCTGTAGCATAACGGGACAGTTCGATGAACTTGTCACGATAAGCAGTGACACTCATCTCCCCCTGCTCCAGTGCCAGGAATTCCTTCTTCTTTGGTATCATTAGTGCCTCTGGCACATGGTGAGAGAGGAAGTTGTCTCGGAACTCCTGCCAGGTGATCTGGGTGCGGTCAAGGTGAGCATACTGGTATGCATCCCACCAATCCAATGCTGGTCCATGTAGTTGTCCACCTCCATACAGTACTTTCCCCCTGTCATTACACTGTGCAATGTCAAGTTCCCTTTCCACCACCTTGAGCCAATCATCTGCTTCCAGGGGGTCGCTGGATTTGGTGAAAGTAGGAGGGCGTCCCTTCAGAAATTCACCCCTCTTGTCCCGGGGAGGCATGTTAGGCGGAGGAGGCGGATTCTGCTGGTTCTGGTGCAACAGTGTAATAGTTTGAGTCATCTGCTGCGTCAATTGGAGGTGCATTTGCATCATCTGCTCCATGGTGAGCGGTGACTAGTTCTGGTTCGGGTTGCTTGCATTGCCACCAGTGTTGCTCCTTGTGTTAACCATCTATCATCAACAAATAATTCCCATTGGTATTCCATTGGGCATAACCAAGTAACTCAAATTTTGTGCAGAAGAGACTTGGGAAGATTACGGAACATGACAGGATAGGGACTAAAGAGGTGGAGAACTTGATGGATAAAGAACAAGAGAAATAAATAACCCAACTATTTATTCATTAATATCCTTACACCTTAATCCAAAATCTAGATGGTGGTAGACTTGCGTCTACATCCATCGCAATCATTACAAAGATCCAAATCACACATGAGCATAATAATAAACAAACCCAGCACTTAAGAACAAGGTTCACACGAGACTCGACATTACTGAGTTTTGACTCAACTCAAAAGTGTGCACTACTCGATCCCTATTACAAT
This sequence comes from Echinochloa phyllopogon, assembly GCA_033239725.1. Taxonomy (NCBI): domain Eukaryota; kingdom Viridiplantae; phylum Streptophyta; class Magnoliopsida; order Poales; family Poaceae; genus Echinochloa; species Echinochloa phyllopogon. The sequence goes on along the minus strand of BTCW01000014.1, from coordinate 26,908,863 downwards.
ATTATGGTGGGTTCCTAAGGATCGATGACGGAGAGAGCAAGCAGTATGTAGTGATCAATCCTGGCCGTCCATTTCTCTAAAGAAGAAGAGGGCATGGTGTGCAACATCGCTGATCCCTTCGTCGAACGTTGATGATGGGGGTATGGCCTTGTAAAATCTCTCCACATGGTACATTCCATTAGCATCCGGAGTCTTTTGGTAGATGGTGACAGCTGACCACCAGTTGTAGGTATGTTCTCCAAGTTGCGTGTGTTCTCCCATGTAGAGAGGTTCCTTTTGGTAGCCTCGTCCCCTGAGTAAAGCCCATAGCTCACGAGCGAGTTCTTCATGTAGACCCAAGGAATAGAACATGGCTGTCGGTAGTTCTTCCCATTCTGGCATTATTGGTCTCCAGTGAACAAGGGGGCGAGCCTCTGACCTTCTAGCGGTCCTCTTCATACAAGCCATCTACTGAAAAAGGGACAAGGAAAGAAAAAGTTTTAGAAACTTTGCAATAGACAAAGGGAAAGGAAATAGAACACCATTTTATAAATAAAACTCAACACATTTTATAAATAAAAGAAAAGAGCAAGGGCTAAATAGAATCTAGTCGACCGTTCTAACTAGGCTGCGATCCTACAGTCAACACGGCTCTGATACCAATCTGTCACACCCGGATTTACACATAAACCCGAATGCTATTGTATGTGTGCCCAGGAAGTCCACAGAACACATACAACTTACAAATATGGAAATCAGAGTACACATGCTCGAATAAAATAGACTTACATCAGAGTTTAACACAATACACAGCGGAAGACTAACTATTAACTCTCATCTAGGCGGAGCCGCAGTCCACAGGGACTCTGACTAGTTGACCACAGCTTAGTAATACGACCGATCTTCAGGGAATTCAGCAGCAGCAATATCATTCTCATGACCTTCTCTTATCCATCTGGGATTTTATTGAATAGCAGCAAGTGTAAGTAATACAGTTACTTAGAAAGTATAATACGGTGTATGAAGGCTTAAAAGAAAGGCTTGACATGGTTGTACTGCATTAGCAAATTTTAGTCAATTCATTTTATCATATTCCAAGTTACCACAATTAATGAATCCCAGTTGCAACCCAATTAATAAAGTATAAGTGAACATTAAACAGTAGTAAACATCATCTTCTAATCAAAAAGGATCCAGGCTGCTCGTGACCCTGAGCAAGGCTATCATGATAGATTATACACTCTGTAGAGGTTTCGCCCTTTACCCACCAGTCACGTAAAAGCTCAAAGGAGCTTTGAACCCAACCATGCCGAGGTGGCTAAACCTCTTAAACCACACTTTTGAGGTGTGATCGCATAGGGACGCTACGAGGCTTTTCACAAGACACCCTAACAAGACAGTAACCGCTATGGTACAATAAGCTGGTGAGACTCTAGGCACCGAGACTGACTGACTCCCAGGGCACACCATAGGAGGGTCAATGGCGTCCGGAGCGCGGCAACACATGCCAACAATAGAATAAAAAGTGCAACGTGTAGAGCACGAGACTTTGCCTGATGAGTCATAGCCGACGGGGCTACCGTCCTCGGTGGAATCAAGTAACACCTAGCGCCTTACTTCCCATAATGCCGTTGGCCCCGACGGTAACTACTGGTGAAGGTCCTTGTTTGGTTTTGGTAATTGAGTGACAACTTAGGTGGACTAATATGTGTTTGAGTGAAATATACAGGTGATTAGTCCACAGGTAATTATGTGATGAAGGATCTCATTGCATGAGACATGACATGGAGTCATATGACTAAAGTGGAGAAGATCAAGACAAGACTTGGTTTGATGGACCGGTTGCAAAGGTTAAGGGCAAGTTAGAGGCTAAGCACTGGACCGCGTGGCGGGATGCTTGAGCAATGACTTGGTGCCGATGGACCGATGCAACGGTGAAGAGCAAGTGGAGTTAAGATCGATGAACCAATACATCGCATGATGATATGAAGTGGATCATATCATTTATGATGATGTTGGTGCATGTGTTGCATCAACATTGGAGAAGATGGAATGAAAGGCGCAAGGCAAAGGTATAACTAATAGGCTTTTCATTTAACCGGTCATAGGTGAGTAGAGAAGTTTATGACCGGGTTTAGGATAGATGGTCATACTATCAAGAGGGGCAAACTTGTTTGCATATCGGTCATCTAGTGACACTTGAGAGATCTAACACTGCGATGTTGCTAGGATCGAGTGGCATGGTAAAGAGAGTGAAAAACCCTTTGAGAAATGTTTGTGAAAATGCTAACTCACTCACACATAAGGTGGTACACTTATGGAGTTGGCACATTTGCAAAGGGGTTGATGTTTCGATGGTGGTTATGGCTTAGTGTGATCTTGGTTTGCAATTCTTCTTTGATCCAAAGTGTTTTGATTCAAGAGTTCAGTTGGGTTGGATAGCCCTCTGAATGAGCTTTCCATAGAGTCCAAGATCACCTATTTTGGACATCGGAGCTAAAAGTTATGGGCGTTTTACCGAGTGTCGGCTGTGCTGAAAATAGGGTGGCGGACGGTCCACGGAGTCAGCGCGGACGGTCTGCGGAGACTGCGGACGGTCCGCAAAACGGTCCGAAAATTTGCCCGGTTTTACCAGAAGGTTTGGGGGTTTAAGCTCTAGAGGTCGGATGGTCCGCGGGGTCCCCGCGGACGGTCTGCGATGTGTTGGCGGACTGTCCGTGGCCCGGGCGGACTGTCCATTGGCGTGGTTGACTTGGGCCCACATATGTTGTCACGAGCATTGACTTGAGTGTCCACGCGGATGGTCCGCGGGGCTAGGCGGACGGTCCGTAATTTCGCTCAAAATCTCCAGGAGCTAGAGGGCTTGCGATTCTAAAATGGGAGACGGTCCGGGGTGTCCTGGTGGACGGTCCGCGGTGCTCGCGGACGGTCCGTGAGTGCCGGGCGGACGGTCCACCAGGCCTCAACGGTAACTTCTGACACACTCTGACAGTCCATTCTAACCATTGGAATTCAAATGCGGACGGTCCGTGGTGACCTGGCGGACGGTCCGCCGTGCCCGTTTTTTAACGTTTTCTTCCCCAACGGCTAGTTTTCCCCTCCCCTCTATAAATAGAAGGGTGCCCGGGACTTGAGAGGGGTTGAGCACCTTGGGAATGTGTTTCCCATGTTTGTGCTTGCCTTGGGAGTCCACTAACTCACTTGTTGTTGCTAGATTGCGAATCCATTGCGAGTGAGTGCGAATCTAGTGCATTGCTTTGAGAGATTGTATCAAGTGGCACTAGGTGTTTGTGTTGCAAGTCGGTTTGCTTGTTACTCTTGGAGGTTGCCACCTCCTAGACGGCTTGGTGGATTGAGGCTCTGTTGAAGCACGCAAGGAGATTGTGCGGTGCTCCGGAGAAGGATTTGTGAGGGGGATTGTGCTCACCCCTCGGGGATCGCGAAGAGCAACTCTAGTGGAGCGTGTCATTGAGTTACCTCACTTGCGAGTGGTGTCTTGGAGTGCCCGGAGTGGCCAGCGGCTTGAGAGCTTTGCCCAAGAACCATCGAGGTGTTGGTCGACACAACGAGGACTAGCTTGGTGGCAAACAAGTGAACCTCGGGATAAAAATCACCGTGTCAACTTGTCTACTCTTCTCGGTGGTTTGCATTTCTTAATCACAAGCATCATATTTACCTCCTTATATATATTGTGCTTGTGTGGTTGCTCTCATAATTAGTTAGCTTGTGTAGCTTGCTAATTATCTTCTTGCTTGTGTAGCTAGAAGTAGTGATCTTGTGACTAATTAGCTTGTGTAGCCTAATTAGTCTCTTTGCTTAGTTGTGTAGCTAAGTAATTTGAGTCTTTGGATTAGACTTGTGTAGTCTTGTCCATTGAGCATTGCTAGTGAGCTTAGGGGCTTTGTGCTTTGCTTACTAGTTGTGTAGGAGCTCCCCGGTGTGTGAAGTACTAGTGGCATAGGTTTGTGTGACCTTGCTCCTAAAATTAATTAGGTGAGCTCACGCTAAGTTGGCACCTTATTTGCTTGTTTAGGATCTTTTATAAGGTGCTAGTGAATATAAATAGAGGGGTGAAGTCTTGGCTAGACCGATAGTTTTAATTCCGCATTTATTATGGTTAGCCAGAGCGATAAGTTTTTAGAAAGGACTATTCACCCCCCCCCTCTAGTCCGTCATCTCGACCCTACAAGTGGTATCAGAGCTAGGTCTCTCATTTGTGGTCTTTACCGACCCGAGAGGATGATGAACTATGGGCTAGATGTTGATTGTCCACACATTTTTGATGGCACACACTTTACACGGTGGAAAAATTGGATGATGTGCAATTTCAAGTTTATTTCCCCTCAAATGTGGTGGATTGTAGACATGGGCCTTTCTCATGCAATTGATGAAACTAATCCAACTCAAGCGCAAGAGAAGTGTCTACAACTCAATTATCTAGCTATTGACATCATGCATACATCTTTAGATAAGTGTATATTTTGGAAGATTGCTAACATGCAGGATGCTCATGAGATTTGGATTTATCTCAATGAGAAATATGGGACAATCTCTGATGATGTTGATGATGAGCCCAAGGAAGTGGCTCATGAGGATGTTGAGCATGACCACAACTTGGTTGTTGTGAAAGATTGCTCCACCTCATGGTCAAGTGATGGTGATTATTGTCATTCTACTACAAGTTCACTTGCCAAGATTGTTGAAGGACAAAGCTCAAGTGATGCAAGTAATATTTCTACTCCAAGCACACTTGATGTTGGTGGAAATGATTCATGCTCAATCTATGAGGATGATAGTGCTACCACAAGCTCTCCAACACCACCACATTGCCTCATGTCACAAGGTAACATATCAAGTTGCAATGTGATTGTTCATGATTCATATGATGAGCTTGTTAGTAGACTTGCTAGCATGAACATTGCTTTAGAAAATGAGATGGCTAAAACAAATAAATTGGAAAATGAAAACTCATTTCTAAAGACCACATGTGAACAACAAAAGCATCTACTTTATGTCATTACTTGTTCACATGATGAGCTAAAAATGGCTCATGAGGAACTTAGAGTTACTCATGATAACTTGGTACAAGACCATGCTTTTCTCACTAAGAAACTTTCCAATGAAAAGACTAAAACTAGTGAGAGCTCATCACTTGGGTCAAATAATCAATCACATAATGTTGCTAGCCCTTGTGATGTAGAGAAGGAGCATGTATCCACCTCTTGTGATAATTTATTAGATATGCCATATTCTTCACAAATAGACATATGTTCTACTTCTATATCTTGTGAGACTAACATTTTGAAGGAGAACAATAAGCTCAAAAATATAGTGAAGAATTTGAGCAACAAGCTCGAGAGCAAGAGCAAGGGCAAGAACAAGAAGATGCAAGAAGAAAAGAGATCTTACATCATGTGCTATCGGTGCCATGATGTGGGACATTTTGCAAAGCTTTGCCCAACCAAGAAGCCTCAAGTCAAGCCAAAATCAAAACCTCAAAATCAAGTTAAAGTCAACCATCAAGGTGATAATTTGGGGTTGAAAAAGAAGAAGACTAGAAGAGGTGGCAAAGCAAGAGCAAAGCATCAAACTTCTAAGCATGCCACTCAAATAATGATCAAGAATCAAGATGAAAAAGATTATGCTCAAATCAAGTGCAAAGATGTAAGACACTTTGCCTCAAAGTGTCCTATCAAGCTTGAGAAGAAGACTCAAGCAAAATTGAAGAGGCAAGGCAATGAGAAGCAACACATGAGCAAGAAAGAAAAGGCTCAATTAAAGAGAGTTTGCTACTCATGCCGGGAAAGGGGACACATGGCTAATTCATGTCCCCTAGGTAACAATTCTAAGCCTATTTCAATTGTTGATGATATTATGCTTAGAAAGGATGGCAATGGTACCTCATTGGTTGCAATTGCAATACATCCCGCTACTCATGCCAAGGCAATGCCAAAGTATGTTGCTCCTAACTTGAGAGGACCCAAAGTAGTTTGGGTACCATCAAAAAGTGGATGAATGTGTGTAGGTACCATGGCATTGGAGGCTTGACTCAATTGGATTCATTTTGTTCATCATAAGATTGAGTGAAGTAATGAAGCTTAATGCTATTCCATCCCAATGCCAAGTCAAATAAGTGAAGTCCAAATGTGCTACAACATTCAAGTGCAAATTATCAAGTTGTGGTGATTTATTGGATATAATTGAAGACTTGCAAAATATTTGAGTTGAAGCTTGCTATGGATTGATCATGAGCTACAAAGGTATATTCTTTGTTGATCTAATTCATTTGGGTGCATATGAGTTGATTGCATTGGATATATATGCAAATGTTGCTTGCTATGAGATGATTGAATGGATTAAATATTTAATATTCAAGTTTGAATTGATTTGATGGATAAGTTCATAAGATAAATTTTAGTAAGTGGACTGAATGGATATATGTCTTATGAAAGTATTAAATCATGTTTGATTCAATGTGAAGAAGCATAGCTCAAGGTTAGAATTTTGTCCTATATTGCTAAAATTGAGCTAGCTGTGATGATAGCCATATTTGAGTGATCAAATCTATTTGGATTGGCTTGAAATTTGGTATACATGCTCCACACTTATGATATTAGTTGCTGCAAAAATCCTATAAGTATTGGATAAAGAATACTTTGGTTTTGGAGTGGATCTTATCAACACATGTGCAGCAGTTTTCAGCATATAGTAGTTGGGAAAAATATGAAATCTGGTAGCAATTGAAAAGTCAAATGAAGCTCAAATATTTGTGGCTGCAATATGAATTAGTGAAGCTCATCTCCACCAAATTTCATAGTCATTGGAGCTGTATATTGGGAGCTATGGATTATTCTTTGAAGTGTATAGAATCTGCCATAAAAGTGACAATAATGGGTTTAATCAAAAGTCACTTTGATTGAAAGGTCCTCAAGTTGGAATCATGTTTATAAGAAATTGAGGTATACAGGTTTGGTTTTGGTTTAAACTAGAAGCATGAAATAAATAAGTACAAGGTCATTGGATTGTGGAGTGCATTTGGCACACATTTGGTACTCAAGTTGAAAATCAAGACCAAGCTCAAGATATGATGGAATTTAAGTTCTAGTGTTTATTGGAGATCATTTGATAGAAAGAAAAATACTCAAAGAAGGATTCAAAGTTATTCATAAAGATGAGTCCATCTTATGGATCAATCAAACAAAGATATTTCAAGTGAGTATCAAGAATGGTTTCTTAGAGAGAGGTCACTTCTCCCTAGTGTAGGGACTTGCCGCCTTGTGAAGGTAAACCAAGTAAGGAGCTTGGAAGGCTAACATGGAAGTGGTGATCCGAGGAACTATTGAGATGCTCAGTTGAAGCAATCAAAAGGGGTTGATCAAGAAAGCAAGCAACACCCAAAAGAGAGCTACAATGGGATTTCAAGTGGTATTCTAATAGTTCTCTCATGCAAGCATTGATCAAATGAAGAAGCAAGCCAACCACGACATGAAGAGTGCACTTAATCATTAGTGGATCTCAATTCATATGGGTGAAAGATGGAATTCAAATTGGTATTCATTGATCTTCACGAAGCAATTAATTGGACTTCACATTGCTATAGCGGAATTGAAATCTTATTGACTATCCTCTACTCCAATATAGCAAAGGTATCATTATAATGTGCATTAATCATTTTCATCCCTTACTAGTATGCGGTTAGTGCATATAGTACATGCTTATAGGATCATGCATTACAAATGAAGTTTTGAAATTCATAGCCGACCACTAGTGCTTGAATGGTTATCAAGTTTCATCCTACTAGTGGTTTCATCATACAAAGAAAATGCTCTCATTGGTCACTTGATTGATTTCATTGTCTTTCCCCAAAAGAGAATTAATGTTTCATACCTTGGATCAAAGGAAGTTCTAGTGGGAGTGGTAATTAAGCTTAAAAAATCTTAGACTTAGACCTCTCCTAGAACTATGAGATTGATCATGAGGAAGGAAAGATGCATTGGACTTATTTGAAAATCCTCAAATGCACTTTCATGAGTGGATATAGAGATGTTATTTGTGAACATTATTGGATTGTCATCAACTATATCATGTCATTGATCAAGTCAAAAAGAGGATTTGAATGGTCCTTGTGAGGTTCATCATGAACTTTATCAATCATTTTCCAAGTGGTATTTCTTCAAGTGATATGAATTGGTAATTCTTCATGTGGCATTTCTTAGTATTTGTTCAAGTGGTATATTTTCAATTGCTATTCAAAGTGGTGTCTATATCAAGATCGCAAGTGATATCCAACAAGTGGTATATTTAATTGTTTTATCAAGATTGAAAGTGATATTCTTCAAGTGGTATCATGTCCTATAAGATTTCAAGTGATCCTCAACTTTAAGTGATCATCAAGAGAAGAATTTATCCCTGACATACAAGAGCTCAAGTTGATCAAGTTGAATGACAAAATCTTTGACAAAGGGGAAGATGTCCCACATACCAATATCAAGGTCAAAAGATCTTACATGAGGCATTTCAAGTAACCTATATGTGGTATCTTTCCTTTGGCATCCCACAAATGACATCATTTCTACATATGTGATAGTGTCCATCAAAAATGAAGATTCAAGTATCACATAAAGGGGAGAGAGTAGCACCTAGCCCCATGTATCAAATGAGCATCCCTTTATGGAAATTGATGACAAAGGGGGAGAGAGTGGTACAAAGATATGAAATATTGAAGAGGATGGAATGAGAATGAGAGTGGTACAAACAAATGAGAATGGAAGATATGAAATATTGGAGCCACTATGATATGAGAAGTTTTTGAACAAAGAGAAGCACACAAGTAGGGGGAGCAAGCTCATGAACTTGATTGATTGCATTTGATATGTGCATATTCATGTGCTTGCTTGCATATTTCATAAGCTTTCAAATTCAATATGCATGCTTGTATGGTGTATGCTAGTTATAGGATTTGATTGATGAAACGTTAACTAGCATGCATATGTTGGTAGCTAGATATATTTTATTCTCTCATGTACACCTAGAACCTTGCCTATAATGTTGATGTCATGAGGTATCTAGTGTGTTTCTTGTGATATCTAGCTAACCATGATGCTAAGGATGGACTTCAATGTGCAAGCTCAATTGGTATCACGCTACAAAGGTTTATCCTACATACCTTAGCATCATCAAGTAGTGTTAACATTCCCAAAATTTCATATTCATGCATATGTGCAAGCTTGAGACAAAACCATTTGAGAACATATGTAGGGGGAGTTATCACTACCTAGTCGGATTTTATGGTGCTTATCCAAATTCTAACATAGAGCTAAAATGTTGGATAAGGAGCATAGAATCCAAACAAACTTAATTTCCATATCTTTGTAGAGTTGTCATCAATTACCAAAAAGGGGGAGATTGAAGGTCCTTGTTTGGTTTTGGTAATTGAGTGACAACTTAGGTGGACTAATATGTGTTTGAGTGAAATACACAGGTGATTAGTCCACAGGTAATTATGTGATGAAGGATCTCATTGCATATGAGACATGACATGGAGTCATGTGACTAAAGTGGAGAAGATCAAGACAAGATTTGGTTTGATGGACCGGTTGCAAAGGTTAAGGGCAGGTTAGAGGCTAAGCACTGTACCGCATGGCGGGATGCTTGAGCAATGACTTGGTGCCGATAGACCGATGCAACGGTGAAGAGCAAGTGGAGTTAAGATCGATGAACCAATACATCGCATGATGATATGAAGTGGATCATATCATTTATGATGATGTTGGTGCATGTGTTGCATCAACATTGGAGAAGATGGAATGAAAGGCGCAAGGCAAAGGTATAACTAATAGGCTTTTCATTTAACTGGTCATAGGTGAGTAGAGAAGTTTATGACCGGGTTTAGGATAGATGGCCGTACTATCAAGAGGGGCAAACTTGTTTGCATATCGGTCATCTAGTGCCACTTGAGAGATCTAACACTGCGATGTTGCTAGGATCGAGTGGCATGGTAAAGAGAGTGAATAACCCTTTGAGAAATGTTTGTGAAAATGCTAACTCACTCACACATAAGGTGGTACACTTATGGAGTTGGCACATTTGCAAAGGGGTTGATGTTTCGATGGTGGTTATGGCTTAGTGTGATCTTGGTTTGCAATTCTTCTTTGATCCAAAGTGTTTTGGGTCAAGAGTTCAGTTGGGTTGGATAGCCCTCTGAATGAGCTTTCCATAGAGTCCAAGATCACCTATTTTGGACATCGGAGCTAAAAGTTATGGGCGTTTTACCGAGTGTTGGCTGTGCTGAAAATAGGGTGGCGGACGGTCCGCGGAGTCTGCGGACGGTCCGCGAAACGGTCCAAAAATTCACCCGGTTTTACCAGAAGGTTTGGGGGTTTAAGCTCTAGAGGGTCGGACGATCCGCGGGGTCCCCGCGGACGGTCCGCGATGTGCTGGCGGACTGTCAATGGCCCGGGCAGACTGTCCATTGGCGTGGTTGACTTGGGCCCACATATGTTGTCACGAGCGTTGACTTGATTGTCCACGCGGATGGTCCGCGGGGCTAGGCGGACGGTCCGTAATTTCGCTCGAAATCTCCAAGAGCTAGAGGGCTTGCGATTCTAAAATGGGAGACGGTCCGGGGTGTCCTGGTGGATGGTCCGCGGTGCTCGCGGACGGTCCGTGAGTGCCGGGCGGACGGTCCGCCAGGCCTCAATGGTAACTTCTGACACACTCTGACAGTCCATTCTAACCGTTGGAATTCAAATGCGGATGGTCCGCGGTGACCTGGCGGACGGTCCGCCGTGCCCGTTTTTGAACGTTTTCTTCTCCAATGGCTAGTTTTCCCCTCCCCTCTATAAAAAAAAGGGTGCCCGGGACTTGAGAGGGGTTGAGCACCTTGGGAATGTGTTTCCCATGGTTGTGCTTGCCTTGGGAGTCCACTAACTCACTTGTTGTTGCTAGATTGCAAATCCATTGCGAGTGAGTGCGAATCTAGTGCATTGCTTTGAGAGATTGTATCAAGTGGCACTAGGTGTTTGTGTTGCAAGTCGGTTTGCTTGTTACTCTTGGAGGTTGCCACCTCCTAGACGGCTTGGTGGATTGAGGCTCTGTTGAAGCACGCAAGGAGTGGTGGCGACAGGCTCCTGGGTGGCTGCTTTAAGAACCAGTCCTTACGGAGAGACACTAGGGCCAGGCACGAAGCTTACGCCCTAGTTCCCTTAACCTTGTTGCTAAAAAGCAAGTTTTATTCACCAAGTTAAAGTGAACCATTAAGTCAGGATTAACAGGTGAATAAAAGTGACAGTAGCGGTGCTTAGCAAAAGTCTACCCATATGCAATAAACCTAGGGTAATCAAGGTACAGGATAACGAAGCTAGGTACAACCTTAATAGGAATCAAATTAGACACATGCATATGAAAGTAATAAATTATATAAAGAATGTGTTTAGGTAGCAAGGATTGTCCGTGCTATACTTGCCTTCTTCCAAGTACTGATGCTGCTGCTTTTGTTCTTCACAATCCTGCTCGAATCCGAACTCGAACAGCTCACCGACTGGACTCGCAAATCACCAAACAAACATTCACACACGCCAGTACATGCAAACAAACTTATTCTATTAGAACAGTACACCAAACAATAGAAACAACACAAAAGAAGGCTACAAAACTAATCTACGCTTTGCTATGAACACGTGAGTGTAAAAATCACTCAAATCGAAAGCTAAAATGGAAAAGTTACAGCGTTTCTAAGGTCCAGGGACTTGCTGGTAAAGTTTTAAACATTCTAGGGGCTTATTTGCAAAATTACAGGGACTAAAACATAATTATGTGTTAAAACCCGAGGGCTAACACATAAAAACACCAAGGCTGGGCCTCGGGGGCTATTTCAGGAAAGCTCAGGGGCGTTTTCAAAAAGGCAGGGACCTATTTCTAATTATTTTTGAACTGCAGAGAATGACGTATTAATTTTCGAAAAGCACAGGGGCTAATTTGCAAGAGTGCCAAGGCTGACCGGTACCGGGAGGTTTGACTCGGGGCTGGGCGTGATGCGGGCCGTCGGATCTTGATCCAATGCTCCAAAACTGATCGCCCAGGGCTGACCGGCCGGCGGCGACGGGAACGTGGCGGCGCCGCCTTTGCGCGCGGCGGGGCTCGCCAGAGCAAAGCAAAACCTGAGCTCCCGGCCACCATTTGTGATGAGGATTGGACAGGAAGGGAGCTGGGACTCAGGGGAGGCCATCCAGGGGTTCTCGCCGGCGAACAGTTGGCGAAGGGGCCGAACGACATGGGTCGGCGGCCGACCGACGATGGCGAGGTCGAGCGATCGCTACAGAGCAGGAACGGGAGCGAGAGAGGGCTTGGAAGGTTCCTCACCACGCGGCGAAGGTCTTGGTGCGGTTGTTCAAGGCGGAGCGGCATCGGGGGAGGAGATCAACGGCGACGGCGCAAGCTCGGCGGTGACAATGGCGGCGGCGAAGCTCGGCTAGGGTTTGCGGGGCGGCGCGGTGGGGAAAGAGGCGCACGGGGTGGCGGCGGCGCAGCTAAATAGGTGGAGGGTAGCTTGGGCCCACGCCCTCGGCGTGCGAGCCACGGCGCCGATGGGGCGCGCAAATCACAGCGGGAGGTTGGAGACGACGCTGACACGTGGGCCCGAAGTGTCGGTGACAGAGAGGGGAGAGGCGGGCTGGTGCGGACTGGGCCGGCCGAGGTGACTTGGGCCTGGCTAGCAAAATGTGGGCCGGAAGCGGAGCAGGCTGAGGCAGGAGGGAGCTGGGCCGGGCGGGGCAGGCCGAACTGGGCCGCGGGGAAAAGGGAGGAGAAATGGAGGGGGAAGGCTTGGCTGAGAGGGAAAGTATAGGGAGGTAAACCGGACTCGAACGAAAACAACTTTTCTAGGGCTCCAAACACAGCGATTCAAATTCAAATTTAGAGTAGATTTAAATTCCAATTGAAATGCACACAAATGAAACTCAAATGCAGCCAGCATGAATGCAACAAAAATATTTCTAATCTTATAATTGATTTTAATTCTCATAAATAGTTTGTTTTCCTTATATTAAATATGAGCACATTTAATAAATTAAATTAATTACTAGAAATTTTAAATAGGCATTATTAGGGTGTTACACCAACTCCCCGATGAACCATGGTCATCATCTCAGAAACGTCTAAGGTTCACATCGGGAAGGATCCTCAACTATTTAGGGATCTTGTGGGTCATACCCGTTAAGATTAACGACCCTGAACTTTTCCTAGATTTCCATATCTTTGACCTACCCAACGATTCCACACATTCCATCTTTATTGGTAGGCCAATCATGAAAATCCTAGAAAATGCACCACATCAGCTAGTAGAGCCTAGGATCGGAGAAGAACTTGTCCCAGTCTCTTATTCCTATTCCTTGAACACACCTATAGAGGCGAACCCCGATCCTGACCCTAAAGAGGAGGTCATGTCAACATCCTTGATAGACTTAGAGCAAACTTTCCGAGAAAAAGATGCCCAATTCCTTATGGAGGAAGGAGACATTCATCCTCCAATTGAGCCTAAGCCTCTTCCCTCTGGATTGAAGTGTGCTTCCCTCTTTAAGGACAAACACACTCAAGTGATCATCAGTGACAAACCCCCTAGAACCCAACCAACTTCCACGGTCCTGGAGGAGGATCAATCAGTCTTACGACACTCATTCCAAGATTTCAAAGGGATTACTCCTAACCTTCATACACATCATATCCCTGTCTCATTTTATCTTGGGGTCGCTAGGCAATTGTTACGTAGATTCATCTTTGATAGGGGAAAGATTAGATTTAAGCCAGAAGCCATCATCTTCCCCTGTCATACCCCCTAATACGACCCTATGCCTACACCTTCCGCGAGTAAAGGGGATTCGTAGTTCCTTGGCCACACCGGGCTGTATAGGTGTCTCCTAAAAAATTTCTCTCTAATAGCTCGGTCGCTGACCAATCTCTTAGCCAAGGAACCCCCCCTCGTCTCTGATCAAGAGTGCCATTCTTCCTTTCACACCCTCAAGAAAGCACTCAGTTTCGCTCCCATCATCCAGTCCCACGACTAGAGCATTCCACTAGAAATCATGTGTGATGCGAGCGATTTTGTCATAGGAGCTATTGTGGGCCAAACCAAGGACAAGAAGCATTGGCCCTAGCTCAGCTATGCAACCATGGAAAAAAGGAAATCTTAGCAGCTGTGTTTATTGTAGACAAATTCCGGTCCTACCAAGTTGGGGCTAAGGTCATAGTCTATTCAGACCATGCTGCTCTGAAGTATTTCTTTGCCAAAAAGGATGCGAACCCAAGACTCATCCGTTGGGTCTATCTCGGGTACAAGTCCTATTTGAACTTTCCATCAGCGATTGTCTTACGGGGTGATACACCCCTCAAGGTCACTAGAGCCGTGGTATGCCACCATAGTTGACTTCATGGTGTTAGGGCACGTCCCATCACATGAAAATAGGAAAAGATTGGTTTATGAGAGCAGACATCACCTATGGGACAACCCGTATCTCTTCTGGATACAAAATGGACTCAGACGATGCATACCTGCATCTGAGGCACATAAAACCTAGGAGAGATATCATAGAGCATCTTATGAAGGTCGCTATAGAGCGTTCAGAATAAAGGTCTGGCAAAATGGAGATGCTAAGGAATTTAGCAAGAGATGCCTACACTGCCAGAAACACGGGGATAAAAGAGACGCGAAGCCACTCACCAGTGATCTTCGGTAGAAATCTTTGATGTAAGGGGAATAGACCCCATGGGTCCTTTCCCTAACTCAGAGAACTATGAGATTATTCTGGTAGCCATAGATCACCGTCTCTAACTGGGTAGAAGCCAAGCCCTATCGAGCCGCAGCCACCAACAATGCTAAGCAAATGTCCCATGAAAACATCCTGCCTCGCTTTGGCGTCCCTGGGCCGGTCGTAGGGGCTCCCATCTCATTGACTCCATCTCCCGGAAATATCTATGCTTGGGGGAGCCGCATATGATAGCCACACCTTATCATCCTCAAGCTAGTGGTCAAGCCGAACATCCAGCATGAAGATCAAGAACACTCTACAAAGATCGTCAATGAGATGGGTAGGCACTATATAGATAGGCCCCTTCACACACTCTGGGCGTACTAAACCACTTTGGTTTGGGCAAACTAGGACAATTTGGCCAAACCATGTTGGTTCAGCTGAAGGACCCCTCTTTTGCCCCTTATGCATCCATTTGGACCCTAGACCCTATCTCTATACCATCTTGTCTCGAAGTCGTTAGAAAATGTTGGGGAAGTTGCTTGTAAATCTCAAGTCAGAAACCATCCTCCATCACTTTCCCGAGCATGACCAAGTGTTCACATTTCCTAGCCGCCATGGCCACCAATCCTTGTCCAAAGACCTTTCCTCACCCAAGGGTTCCCTCTCCATGAGTATGACAAGTCCACCAACGAAGAAAGTCATGGAGGAGGGAGAAGAGAAACCCATGGTTGAAGAGCCTGAAAAAAGAACTCGCACAAACATGCCAGAAGTTGAGCAACCAGGATGAGAAGGTCATCGAAGGTGAGCCTTGGCAGATGGACAAGAGCAATGTCCTCCGTCAAGCATTCATAGCCAAATTCAAGAGGCTCGCCAAAGCCACATGACATCTAGACCTTTATGATCCATCTATAGTGTAGACATCGTGTGGTTGTATCTTTTAGAGCACCATTAGTTTCAATCTATTTCCCAATTCAATTTCCCTTTGCTCAAATCATTGTTTAGGAGGTGCTCTAATTATTTCCCTTCCAATATTTGTTTTCCAATTCTTTGCTTGATGGATAAATAAAATTGAATGCAAAAAGAATAAAATTGTTGCTCCTGTTGGTGCATTTGAGCCAACCGGAGATTGCCCTGTTTAACAAAAAGATACATGAGTACATGCATGACACAGTGGAGGAACAGGACGAGAACGAACAGGCCGACCAGCTGACTCAGTACCTTTCAAGGTTGAATCCCTACCAGTAAAGAGTCCAAGCTTGGGGGAGGACCCCCATCAGGTATGTTCCGAACTACTCAGCACTTTGGTCATTCAATTGAAAATACTTCCCTTGGATAAAGTTAACTCCTAACCATGCATGGAATGAAACATATGTCTCTCACTTTGGAAATGATGAATAGTTGCTCTATCATTAATTTTTCTAGTACTTTGTTGCAACTAGTTGTTTGACAATGCTTGAGTTATTTGGCATGATTAGAAATGAACCTGAAAACCTTGTGGGAGCATATGCCTTATTCCAAGTCTAGGTTGTTGTGAGGATTGATATAGTGAGACTTTGGTTGAATTCTTTTTCTGCTCTTAGTATGGTGAAAATCTCGGATGTTTATGCTTTCAAAAATAAAACAAAGTTCCTCATTGGTCAAAAATTCCTACCAGAGCCATATGATAGGATTAGTTCTAAACTTTCTACCATATGCTGCTTGTCATCTTAGTGAGTCTTGTCAAATTCTTGTGACCTTTGTGAGGAATCTTTCATGCTCTCAAGATCGAGATCAACATACACTCCACCTCTCACTTGCAATTCCTACACTGGAAGTTAGCAAAACCATGCCATCGTTCGTTCCACAAAATAAACTCCATGTTCTTTGATTCCCTCTCTGAATATACTTGAAGTAGAGGCATGAGATATGCAAAAAGAAAAAAAAAGAAAAGCATGCCAAGTGACATGGCAAAAATATGAGAAAAAGAAAAGCATGCCAAAAGGGTGTGGTAAAAAAATGAAGAATAAAAGATAGCCCATGCTATTGAAAAATAAATCAAGGAGAGGAGGGATCATTCCATGAAGTTCCACATATTCCACTCAGCATATTCCTCACACTTGCACTTCTCGATCTAAGAGTGTGATTTGATTCTTCTAAGGTCCGGTTATTGACTTAGCAAAATATAAGATGCTTGTATGCCTTCATCCTTTTTCCCTGAGCCACACAAAAAAGCCAAATTAGATGTTAGGATGAAAAGATGGCGAAGCCTTTGGTGAGGAATCAAATACACTTGAGCGATTGAGTGAGCCAAAGAGGAACAATTTATCTTTTCACAAAAGGGTGAAAACTCCGAGATAGGATCCTGAAAAGAGTAGAGTGGAATAAAACTAAGTTAAACTATTCATTCTTTCAACCGCCCAAGATAAGGAGATTGCTATAAGCCCCATAGGTAAAATGGTGAATTAATACTTTTCTAGTAATTCAAGTAAAATTTGAGTACTAGTTGTTTATAAAGTTACCTGCAAGAGAGATGACATTGTAGTAACTCCTGATCTACCGAGCCTAAGTTTTTATCTTTGCTCAAGGATGAGCAAAGAGCTAAGCTTGGGGGAGCTTGTTCGCGGTCGTTACAACCCAATTTCGACCACCAATACTCGAGAATAAACTAGGCTTTATGCAACACTCCATGTACTTAGGTTTTATTTCTAATGGAGTTCCACGAGTTTTGGTGAGTGTCGCTTGTGAAGGTACAACAATGAGAAATGCGTGCTATAGGGGTCGGAAATGGCCGATTCGGCCGAACGACTCCGTTCGGCCGGTTACCCTCCTTAGCCATACGAGCCACCGGTGGCCGTCCACATCAGCAGTGACCAAGCAGTGATCGTGCATGACATGTGGATCACCGCCACATCACCTCTAGGCCAAAAATAGAAGAAGTCCACCACATCACCTAGGACAACTTAGTTTAGGATTAGTACACTTCTCGTTCTCTGTGGAAATCGATACCTGGAATACTCCCGGGTGAAAGCTACATCAGTATCCGTCCGCTTGCGGATTTGTCTGTAGGTCGTAAGGAGTGCCAACAGTTGGTTCATTTTATATTGTCCAAAATTATTACATATGAAAGGATCCTAGTTGTAACCCGATTAATAAATGTAAGTGTCATTAAACAGCAATAATAAACATCAGTTTCTAATCAAAAAGGATCCAGGGCGCTCGTGACCCTGAGCAAGGCTATCATGATAGATCGTACACTCTACAGAGGTTTCACCCTTTACCCACTAGTCACGTAAAAGTTCAAGGAACTTTAAACCCAACCATGCCGAGGTGGCCAAACCTCTTAAACCACACTCCAGGGACTCCCAACATGGGACTGGGTCTAATAGGACCTAGCCGACGGGGCTACCATCCTCGGTGGAATCAAGAAACACCCTGCATTGTAACACCCTAAATTAGGCCCTTTTAAAATTTTAGCAATTAATATGCTTTTATTAAAGTGCTCATGAATATTATAGGGTAATTAAATAATTTTTGGTAAATTAAAATTAAATATAAGGTTAGAAACATTTTTGTTGCATTCATGTTGCTGCATTGAGTTTTGGTTGCTTGTGATTTAAATTGGAATTTAAATTCTGTTTAAATTCGAATTTGAATTGCATCGTTTGGAGCTCTAGAAAAGTTGTTTTGGCTCGAGTCCACTTTCCCTCCCTAAACTCTTTTTCTCAGCCCACCTTCGCCCCTCCTTCCTCTCGCTCCAGCCGGCCCAGCTCCTTCTCCACTTCGCGGCCCAGCTGGCCCACTCCGCGAGCAGCCCGCCACAGCCCAGCGCGCAGCCCGCCTTGCGGCCCAGCCCAACGGCCAAGCCGGCCCAGCACCGTGCCCGTTTCCTCCCTCGCCCGCAGTCGCTGCCAGCCGGGCCCGCATGTCGGCGCCATCCCCTACCTCGGGTCATACTCCGACTCGAGCACGAGCTCGAGCCCGACCGAGGTCAGGCGCGCATGTCGAAACCACCCGGGGCCACCTCCGCCCGCCCTATAAAACCCGCAGCCCTGCCGCCTCTAAGCCCCAACGACCTGCGCCGCAAAACCAACCCTACCCCGGGCTCGCCGCGCCGCCATAGCCGCCGCCGCCTGAGCTACCGGTGCGCCGCCGATCCGCCGTCTCGCCGCCGCTCCGTCCAAGCTGATCACGCCAGGAGCTTTGCGCCAAGGTATGGAGTCCGCCACACCCTTTATCGCTCGCTCTCCCGCTCCGTCGTGCCCGCGCCGCGTCGCCGTCGACCCGCCGCCGCCGCTCGCCGTCGTAAGCCCGCTCCGCCGCTTTTCAACCCTTCACAACCCCGTAGATGCATTCATCGTCGCTCCCCGCACCCGTAGCGCCGAGCCTCGTCCCGAACCGTGCCCCGCAGCGCGTTTACGCGCTACTCCGGCGACGCTCCGCCGCGTTCCGCGGGCGGCGCCGCCACCGCTGAGCGCCGTCGATGACCCAAACCCCCCGACCCGTTCTGAGCCCTTAGATCGGAATCTGATGGCCCAGTTTAGATCTGACCAAAGTCAGATACCGGTCAAACCGGTCAACTACCGGTCAACCAAGCCATTTTGCATAAAACCCCCTAGCCTTACTGGAAATTATTCCAGCGTCCAGATCTGTTTAAAAATAATTGCACTTAGGTCCTGATTTATTCATTTAGGCCCCTGAGCTTTTTAAAAATAACACTCGAGGTCCTGTTTCAGCTATTTTGCGAATAAACCCTCCTATTTAATATAAAATTATGTTTAAGTCCCTAGAATTTTGCAAATAAGCCTCTGGAACTTTTAAAACTTTGCCAGCAAGCCCCCGAACCATAGAAACGCCATAACTTCTCCGTTTTAGCTCCGATTTGACAAATTTTCACGCTCACGTGTTCGTAGCGAAGCGTAGATTAATTTTGTATCCTTCTTTTATTCTGTTTTTACTGTTTGGTGTACTGTTCTAATAGAATAATATTGTTTGCATGTACTAGCTTGTGTGGATGCTTGTGTGTTGCTTCGTGAGTCCAGTTGGTGTGCCGTTTGCGTTGGAGTACGAGTACGAGGGGGGCTTTCAGGAGCAGGAATAGCAGCAACAGCAGTTTGAGGAAGGCAAGTATAGCACGGACAATCCTTGCTACCTAAACACACTCTTTACATAATGTATTACTTTCATATGCATGTGTCTAAATTGCTACCCCTTTTTAAGGTTGTACCTAGTTTTGTTTATCCTGCACCTTGAACACCCCTGGGTTCTGCATTTGGGTAAATTACTGCTAGGCGCAGCTACTGTCACTATCATGCAAATGTTAACTTTGACTTAAGGGTTCACTTTCACTTAATGATTAAAACTTGCTTTTTAGCAACATGGTTAAGGGAACTAGGGCGTAAGCTTCGTGCCTGGCCCTAGTGTCTCTCCGTAAGGACTGGTTCTTATAGCGACCACCCAGGAGCCTGTCGCCACCGCCGAAACTATTATGGCTCTGGTCTTGGACAAGTAACTTGTACGGCTCTAACTGAATAGTAGTTACCGACAGGCCGATGGTGTTATGGGAAGCACTCGTGAGAGTATGGTTTGATCCACCGAGGACGGGTTTCCATCGGCTATGTCCCCGTGAGGCACAGTCCCGTGTTGGGAGCTTCCGTTCGGTGGGGGTTCCACACGTTGCGCGTGGACGCCATTGACCCCCCTCTTATCGCTACATGAGCGTCAATCAATCTCGGTGCCTTGGGTCATGCTGCCTGTGTTGTACCATAACGGCTGCTGTTATTTTAGGGTGTCTTGTGAAAAGCCTCGTAGCGTCCCTATGCAATCATACCTCGTAAGTGTGGTTTGAGAGGTCTGGTCCACCTCGGCATGACTGGGCTTAAAGTTCTATGAACTTTTACGCGACTGGTGGGTCAAGGGTGAAACCTCTGCAGAGTGTACAATCTATCATGATAGCCTTGCTCAGGGTCACGAGCGGCCTGGATCCTTTTTGATTAAAAGATGATGTTATTTATTATTGTTTAATATTCACTTCTATTTTATTAATTGGTGATTCAACAGGGATTCATATACTTGTAGAAACGTTATACTATGTTAAAATGAATTAACTAAAAATGCCAATGCAGTTCAACCGAGTCAAGCCCTACTTTTAGCCTTCATCTATCGTGCTGTACTTGCTAAGTAAATGGTTTACTTACACTTGCTATTCAACAAAATCCCAGATGGGTAACAGATGGATTAAATGATACTGCTGATGTTGATTATCCTGAGCATCTACCGTTCTACTAGTTGTGCTTCACCAGTCAGTGTCCCCATGGGAAATTGGCTTCACCGTCGTTTAGAGAGAGTTAACAATGAGACTTTCGCTGTTTTATTCATTCATTTGTGTCAAACTCTGATGTAAAACTATTTATTTTATTCAAGCACTATATTCTGTTATCATATTTGTTCGCTATATGTGTAATGACTTCCTGGGAACACATATGGCCACATTTCGGGTTTCTGTGTAAATTCGGGTGTGATAGATTGGTATCAGAGCCGTGCTGACTGTAGGATCACAGCCTAGTTAGAATGGTCAATCAGATTTTATTTCATCCTTGCTCTTTTTATTTTATTTATATTAGTGTTGAGTTTTTCTTTAAAATGGTGTTGTGTTTCTCCCACCCCTGTCTATTGCAAAGATTTTAAAGCTTTCCTTTCTGCTTTCTCTATCTTTCCAGAAGTATATGGCTCGCACGAAGATCACCGCATGCAAGATGACCTGTGGCTACCTTCCACCACGCGTCCCTGAGGAGGCACTAGGCGCAGGTTACCAGGACGCCTACCGTATATGGAGGGACAGGCGTGAAGAGGCATTCCTGCTACAGCAGGAGGAGCTCGAGAGGCAGCAGCTGGAGGAGCCCCAGGAGGAGGCGCCTCAGGAGGAGCCATAGGAAAAGGAAGAGCCAGCTAAAGAGGAAGAGCCAGCTAAAGAGGAAGAGCCAGATGAAGAGGAGGAGCCTGAGGAGAGGGAGCCCTACGACCTCGATGAGGAGTCTCCACCAGCAGAGGGTGGAGAGGCTGCTGGAGACCCTGATGATGATGGTGATGATGATGGTGGGGATGATGACTCTGAGCCTTCAGACGAGGGGGAGGAGTCAGACGAAGACCCAGATGAGGAGGAGGAGCCTCCAATGCCTGCAATACGGCCAGCGCTAGATGCTTTGGAGCCACCCAGGTGGATGGTGTATGACTACGTCAGGGATGGAGGCGACAACTTCTACCATCGATGCCTCATGGATATGCTTCGTGCTCGCTACGGTTCTCAAAACGTAGCTACGCAGTACCACAGTGAGATGTGGATGCACCTTCGCTTCACGACCTTCTGGAGGACTGTGCTACATGTCCGTAGGCCAGATCACCAAGTGAGACGCACTTTGCCCTCAGTGATAGAGAGACCCAGCAGGCAGGGATACTGGACACAGCTCGTCAGGCTTACTACAACTACCGTGACAGGCTCTGGCATCAGGTGCACAATGGTCCAGACCAGTATCACCCCCGCAGGAGGAGTGGTCAGACAACTTGCATCATACCCTCCACAGCTGGCATCGGTAACCCCCAGTTCGTTTCAGCTGTTGGTATGGTGGCTACTCTCAACACCGACCTGAACGCTTCTTCTAATGAGAACTATAGGCTAAGGCAGCAGTTGTACGAGTTGCAGGCCAGAGTGCTGGTACTTGAGCAGCAGCTGGGAGCTCCCGCACCGCGCAGTCCAAACTTCCGTGCGGAGTCCCCACCATGCAAGAGGCCTCGCTTTGGATCCACCACCGCCAGCACCACCATCGTCGATCCTTAGGAAGTTACCATGAGTCTGTAATAGGGAGTCATTTAGCCCACGCTTTTTCGGTTGAGTCTTCGAGTCCAGTGTGAAACTTTGTCCTTAGATGCTTGGTTGGTTTGTTATTATGATTATGAGTGATTTGAATTTTTGTAATGAGTGGATGGGAGTAGACGCAAGTCTGCCACCATCTAGAGATTGGAATAAGGTTTAAGGATATTAATGAATAAATAGTTGGGTCGTTTATCTCTCTTGCACTTCATCTATCCTACTCTCTATGTCTCTGAATCATATCCTTCCAAGTATTGCTATCTTCTTATGTATCATCTGCAAGCATGGGTTATCTACTACTGACTGACTGGAGTACTGATGGGAGGTATCTTGTTATGATAGATGGTTAGCACCAGAGGTCAATCCAGCGGCAGTGGAGGCAACCAGCCCCCGAACCAGAACCCGCCACCACTCACCATGGAGCAGATGATGCAGATGCAGCTCCAACTGACACAGCAGATGGCGCAGACCATAGCACTGTTGTAGCAGAACCAGCAGAACCTGCCTCCACAGCACCACGTGCAGCCTAGAGACAAAAGGGGCGAGTTTCTGAAGGGATGCCCTCCAACCTTCAACAAGTCAAGTGACCCAATGCAAGCCGAGGACTGGCTCAAGGCAGTGGAAAGGCAGTTGGACATTGCACAGTGTAGTGACAGAGAGAAGGTGTTGTATGGAGGAGGATAGCTCCAGGGAGCAGCTCTGGTTTGGTGGGATGCGTACCAGTACGCTCATCCCAATCGTGACCAGATCACTTGGCAGGAGTTCCGTGACAGCTTCCGCTCTCACCACGTGCCGGAGGCACTGATGACTTTGAAGAAGAAGGAGTTCCTGGCACTGAAGCAGGAAGGGATGAGTGTCATCGCTTACCGTGACAAGTTCATCGAGTTGGCTCGCTATGCTCCAGAGGATGTGGATACTGACAGGAAGAAGCAGACCCGATTCCATGATGGCCTGCATGATGCGCTCCAGTACCAGCTCCTATGCTCTAGGTTCGCCACTTTCCAGGAACTGGTGGATAGTGCTCTGCTGTTGGAGCACAAGCGTCGTGAGATGGAGGACAAGAAGAGGAAGCTTCAAGGCCCACCGTCTTGAAGCAATGTTCGCCCCCGCTTCGGTCCTCAGCAAGGCAATCAACAGATGGTGAACCAGTAGCACTTTCAGGGACAGTCCGGCTTGTTGAACCGCAACCAGTACCAGCAGCATCCCCAATACCTCCCAGCACCACCTCAGCGGCGTCTTCAGAACCATCCACAGAATGGTCATGTCCAACACCCCAACCCAATTAACAATGCACCCACGGCTCCGAGGTGTTTTGGTTGTGGTGAGTTGGGACACTATGCCAACGCCTGTCCTCATAGGGCACAGAACACCAATGGTCAGAACAACAATCAGAGGGCTGGACCACAGCAGAACCAGAATGGGAATCAGCAGCATGGCCAAGTAAACCGTGGACCGCAGAACCCGGCTAGGGGCAAGGTCAACCACATGGGTGCAGAAACCGCAGAAGGAGCTACTGATGTTGTTGTGGGTACGTTCCCTGTCAACTCCACTCCTGCAACTATTTTGTTTGATACTGGAGCCTCGCATGCTTTCATATCTGCTGCTTTTGTGAAAAACAATATGATGACTTTACGACCTATGTCCAACACCATGTTAGTTAGTTCACCAGGGGGAGAGCAACGAGCCACTTTATGTTGCACCCATGTCACCATCACAATAAGGGGAGTAGACTTTGAGGTGTATCCTATAGTCCTAGAAACCCTTGGTTTCAACCTGATTCTGGGTATGAGCTAGTTAGCCAGATATGAGGGAGTGATCCAATGTTCCAAAAGAGCAGTGCAACTGACCGCAAAGACTGGCGAGACAGTGGAGTATAAAGCAGCTAGTTCCATGGAGCACAACTAGATCTACCAAGCCGAGGGTGTAGCACTGGAGAACATCAGAGTGGTGTGCGAGTTCCCAGATGTGTTTCCAGATGAATTGCCAGGTATGCCCCCAGATAGCGAAGTTGAATTTGTTATTGATCTTAAACCTGGTACTGCACCTATAGCTAAACGGCCATATAGAATGGGAGTAAAGGAACTAGAGAAACTTAAAGAGGAATTAAGGGCATTATTAGCTAAAGGGTATATTCGTCCTAGCTCTTCACCTTGGGGAGCACCTGTTCTGTTTGTGGATAAGAAGGATGGGACCCAGAGAAAGTGTGTGGATTATCGAGCTCTGAATGAAGTGATGACCATCAAGAACAAGTATCCGTTGCCGAGAATTGATGACCTCTTCGACCAGTTGAAAGGAGCATGTGTGTTCTCTAAGATCGATCTTCAATCAGGCTACCATCAGATGAAGATCTTAGTGACTGACATCCTAAAGACAGCCTTCACAACCCGGTATGGCTTGTATGAGTTCACCGTTATGTCTTTTGGTTTGACCAATGCACCAGCATACTTCATGTACTTGATGAACATTGTGTTCATGGACTATCTTGACAAGTTTGTGGTGGTATTCATTGATGATATCCTGGTTTTCTCCAAGAATGAGGAAGAGCATGAGGAACACTTGAGATTGGTGATGCAAAGACTTCGCGAGCATCAGTTGTATGCTAAGCTGAGCAAGTGTGAGTTTTGGCTGAAAGAAGTGGCATTCTTGGGTCATGTGTTGTCCAATGGTGGAGTGGCAGTTGATCCGAAGAAGGTTAGTGACGTATTGAGCTGGAACCCGCCAAGGATGTGAGTGAAATCAGAAGTTTCCTTGGAATGGCTGGATACTATCGGAGGATCATTGAGGGATTTTCCAAGATTGCTAAACCTATGATGGCATTACTGGAGAAAAATGCCAAGTCTGTCTGGACAGATGAATGTCAGGCCAGTTTTGAAGAGTTAAACAAGTGGTTGACAACCGCACTGGTATTGATATTGTCGGATATAACCAAGAGTTTCTCTATCTACTGCGATGTATCTCGTCAAGGCTTAGGATATGTGCTTATGCAAGAGGGTAGAGTTGTGGCATATGCATCGAGGCAATTGAGGAAACATGAGCAGAACTACCCGACACATGATCTAGAGTTGGCAGCAGTGGTACATGCTCTGAAAATTTGGAGGCACTATCTTATCGGGCATAAGTGCGATATTTACACTGATCACAAGAGTCTCAAGTATGTGTTCACACAGTCAGATCTGAATATGAGGCAACGTCGTTGGTTAGAGTTGATCAAGGACTATGACCTGGAGATTCACTATCATCCAGGGAAGGCCAATCTTGTGGTAGATGCTCTGAGTAGGAGTTATGTGAACAAGGTCACGGGACATTGCTTACCAGAGGAACTCAGTTTAGAGTATGAGAGGATGAGTCTAGGATTTGTGACCAGCGTCACCGAGATGGCAGTGGAACCGACCTTAGAACAAGAGATCCGAAAAGGACAGCTCGCAGATGAGAAGATCAAGGAGATTGTGGAACCGGTGGCACTAGGAAAAGCCCCCGGTTTTCGAGTGGATGACCAAGGGACATTGTGGTATGAGAAAAGGATCTGTGTACCAGATATAGTGCAGATCAGAGAAGCAATTCTTAGGGAAGCCCATGAATCAGCGTACTCGATACACCCGGGGAGTACCAAGATGTACCAGGATATCAAAGAGAGATTCTGGTGGTATGGTTTGAAGCGTGATGTGTCAACATATGTAGCCCTGTGTGACACGTGTCAGAGAGTCAAAGCTGAGCACCAGAGACCTGCAGGAGTGCTTCAACCCTTGAAGATACCTGAATGGAAGTGGGAAGAAGTTGGTATGGACTTCATCACTGGTTTACCTCGCACTCAGAGAGGATTCGACTCCATATGGGTGATTGTGGATCGTTTGACCAAGGTGGCACATTTTCTTCCAATAAAGACCACCTACACGGGAGCTAGACTAGCAAAGTTATATATGGAGAGGATTGTGTGTTTGCATGGAGTGCCGAAAAGGGTAGTGTCAGATCGAGGTTCTCAATTTACATCGCATTTTGGCGACAACTGCATGAGTCTATGGACACAAAGCTACAGTTGAGTTCAGCTTACCATCCGCGGACAGATGGGCAGACAGAACGGACAAATCAGATATTGGAGGATATGTTGAGAGCATGCGCTCTACAGCATGGTGCCAGTTGGGATAGGAGTCTACCGTATGCGGAGTTCTCATACAACAACAGCTATCAGAAGAGTTTGCAAATGGCACCGTTTGAAGCTTTGTATGGCAGGAAGTGCAGGACACCATTGTTCTGGAATGAAACCGGGGAGAGTCAGGTGTTTGGACCAGAGATACTAAGAGAGGCAGAACGACAGGTGTAGATGATCAGACAAAATCTGAAAGTGGCACAATCTAGGCAGAAAAGTTATGCAGATGTCAGACGGAGAGACCTTAACTTCGAAGTCGGTGACTTTATGTACCTCAAGGTGTCACCTATGAGAGGAGTAAGGAGGTTCAACGTTAAAGGAAAGTTAGCACCTCGCTACATCGGACCGTTCAAGGTACTCAAATGGAAGGGTGAGATAGCTTATCAACTAGAGTTACCTGAGAAGCTGGCAGGAGTGCACGATGTGTTCCATGTGTCTCAGTTGAAAAAGTGCTTGCGAGTACCTGAGGAACAGATTCCGATCGATGAGCTGAACGTGGAAGAAGATCACACCTATACCGAGCATCCTGTCAAGATTCTGGAGGAGTCAGAAAGAGTCACCAGAAACAAAGTGATCCGGATGTGCAAGGTTCAGTGGAGCCGTCATTCAGTGGATGAAAAAACTTGGGAAAGACAAGCGGATCTGAGGGCAGAATATCCACAGTTGTTTCCATCCACATCCGAATCTCGAGGGCGAGATTCATCTTAAGGGGGTAGGTTTGTAACCCCCTAAATTAGGCCCTTTTAAAATTTTAGCAATTAATATGCTTTTATTAAAGTGCTCATGAATATTATAGGGTAATTAAATAATTTTTGGTAAATTAAAATTAAATATAAGGTTAGAAACATTTTTGTTGCATTCATGCTGCTGCATTGAGTTTTGGTTGCTTGTGATTTAAATTGGAATTTAAATTCTATTTAAATTCAAATTTGAATTGCATCGTTTGGAGCTATAGAAAAGTTGTTTTGGCTCGAGTCCACTTTCCCTCCCAGAACTCTTTTTCTCAGCCCACCTTCGCCCCTCCTTCCTCTCGCTCCAGCCGGCCCAGCTCCTTCTCCACTTCGCGGCCCAGCTGGCCCACTCCGCGAGCATCCCGCCACAGCCCAGCGCGCGGCCCGCCTAGCGGCCCAGCCCAACGGCCAAGCCGGCCCAGCACCGCGCCCGTTTCCTCCCTCGCCTGCAGTCGCTGCCAGCCGGGCCCGCATGTCGGCGCCATCCCCTACCTCGGGTCAGACTCCGACTTGAGCACGAGCTCGAGCCCGACAGAGGTCGGGCGCGCACGCCGAGACCACCCGGGGCCACCTCCGCCCGCCCTATAAAACCCGCAGCCCTGCCGCCTCTAAGCCCCAACGACCTGTGCCGCAAAACCAACCCTAGCCCAGGCTCGCCGCGCCGCCATAGCCGCCGCCGCCCGAGCTCTTGGTGCGCCGCCGATCCGCCGTCTCGCCGCCGCTCCGTCCAAGACGATCACGCCAGGAGCTTTGCGCCGAGGTATGGAGTCCGCCGCACCATTTCTCGCTCGCTCTCCCGCTCCATCGTGCCCGCGCCGCGTCGCCGTCGACCCACCGCCGCTGCTCACCGTCGCAAGCCCGCTCTGCCGCTTTTCAGCCCTCCACAACCCCGTAGATGCATTCGTCGTCGCTCCCCGCACCCGTAGCGCCGAGCCTCGTCCCGAACCGTGCCCCGCAGCGCGTTTACGCGCTACTCCGGCGACGCTCCGCCGCGTCCCGCGGGCGGCGGCGCCGCCGCTGACCGCCGCCGGCGACCCAAACCCCCCGACCCGTTCTGAGCCCTTAGATCGGAATCCGATGGCCCAGTTTAGATCTGACCAAAGTTAGATACCGGTCATCCATTTTGCATAAAACCCCCTAGCCTTACTGGAAATTATTCCCCCGTCCAGATATGTTTAAAAATAATTGCACTTAGGTCCTAATTTATTCATTTAGGCCCTTGAGCTTTTTAAAAATAATATCCGAGGTCCTGTTTCAGCTATTTTGCAAATAAACCCTCCTATTTAATATAAAATTATGTTTAGGACCCTGGAATTTTGCAAATAAGCCTCTGAAACTTTTAAAACTTTGCCAGCAAGCCCCCGAACCGTAGAAACGCCATAACTTCTCCGTTTTAGCTCCGATTTGAGTGATATTCACGCTCACGTGTTCGTAGCGAAGCGTAGATTAGTTTTGTACCCTTCTTTTGTTCTGTTTTTACTGTTTGGTGTACTGTTCTAATAGAATAATATTGTTTGCATGTACTGGCTTGTGTGGATGCTTGTGTGTTGCTTCATGAGTCCAGTCGGTCATCCGTTTGCGTTGGAGTACGAGTAAGAGGGGGGCTTTCAGGAGCAGGAACAGCAGCAGCAGCAGTTTGAGGAACGCAAGTATAGCATGGACAATCATTGCTACCTAAACACACTCTTTACATAATGTATTACTTTCACATGCATGTGTCTAAATTGCTACCCCTTTTTAAGGTTATACCTAGTTTTGTTTATCCTGTACCTTGAACACCCCTGGGTTCTGCATTTGGGTAGATTACTGCTAGACGCAGCTACTATCACTATCATGCAAACGTTAACTTTGACTTAATGGTTCACTTTCACTTAATGATTAAAACTTGCTTTTTAGCAACATGGTTAAGGGAACTAGGGCGTAAGCTTCATGCCTAGCCCTAGTGTCTCTTCGTAAGGACTGATTCTTAAAGCGACCACCCAGGAGCCTGTCGCCACCGCCGGAACTATTATGGCCCTAGTCTTGGACAAGTAACTTGTACGGCTCTAACTTAACAGTAGTTACCGACAGGCCGACGGCGTTATGGGAAGGGCTCGTGAGAGTATGGTTTGATCCACCGAGGAGGGGTTTCCGTCGGCTATGTCCCCATGAGGCACAGTCCCGTGTTGGGAGCTTCCGTTCGGCGTGGGTTCCACACGTTGCGCAATTTAATTTTTTTGCTGTTATTTCTTTCCGCGCTTGGACGCCATTGACCCCCCTCTTGTCGCTACATGAGCGTCAGTCAATCTCGATGCCTTGGGCCATGCTACCTGTGTTGTACCATAACGGTTGCTGTTATTTAAGGTGTCTTGTGAAAAGCCTCATAGCGTCCCTATGCAATCACACCTCGAAAGTGTGGTTTGAGAGGTCTGGTCCACCTCGGCATGACTGGGTTTAAAGTTCTATGAACTTTTACGCGACTGGTGGGTAAAGGGCGAAACCTCTGCAGAGTGTACAATCTATCATGAAAGCCTTGCTCAGGGTCACGAGCGGCCTGGATCCTTTTTTATTAGAAGATGATGTTATTTATTATTGTTTAATATTCACTTCTATTTTATTAATTGGGGATTCAATAGGGATTCAAATACTTGTAGAAATATTATACTATGTTAAAATGAATCAACTAAAAATGCAATGCAGTTCAACCGAGTCTAGCCCTAATTTAGCCTTCATCTACCGTGCTGTACTTGCTAAGTAAATGGTTTACTTACACTTGCTATTCAACAAAATCCTGGATGGGTAACAGATGGATTAAATGATATTGTTGCTGTTGATTATCCTGAGGATCTGCCGTTCTACTAGTTGTGCTTCACCAGTTAGTGTCCCCGTGGGAAATCGGCTTCACCGTCGTTTAGAGAGAGAGTTAATAATGAGACTTCCGTTGTTTTATTCATTCATTTGTGTCAAACTCTAATGTAAAACTATTTATTTTATTCGAGCACTGTATTCTGTTATCATATTTGTTCGCTATATGTGTAATGACTTCCTGGGAACACATATGGCCGCATTTCGGGTTTCTGTGTAAATTCGGGTGTGACACGCGCCTTGCCTCCCACAATGTCGTTGGCCCGTCGGTAACCACTGTCAAGCTAGAGCCATACAAGCTACTTGTCCATGACCAGAACCATAATAGTTCTAGCGGTGGCGACATTCTCCTGGGTTGCCGCTTTAAGAACCAGTCCTTACGGAGAGACACTAGGGCCAGGCACAAAGCTTACGCCCTAGTTCCCTGAACAAGTTGCTCAAAAGCATGTTTTAACATTAACATTGAAGTAGACCATTAAGTCAAGATTAACATTTAAATAATGGTGGTAGTAGCTGCGCATAGCAAAGATTCTACCCATATGCATAAACCCAGGTAAATCAAGGTACAAGATAAATAAATCTAGGTACAACTTTAATGGGAAGCAAATTAGACACATGCATAATGAAGTAATTAATGTATTAAAAGTGTGTAGGTAGCAAGGATTGTCCGTGTTATAACTTGCCTTCCTTGAAGGGTTGCTGCTGCTGTGAGTCCTGCTCCTGAAAGTCCCCCGTGTACTCAAACTCCAACGGGTACGGCTCACCGACTGGACACGAATCACCACACAAACATCCGTACAAGCCAATACATGCAAACAAAAGTATTCTATTAGAAACAGTACAATAAACAGTAGAAACAGAACAAAAGAAGCATTTAAATCTATTCTACATTTCGCTACGAACACATGAGCGTGAAAATCACTCTAATCAGAGCTAAAACGAGAAAGTTATGAAGTTTTTAAGATTCAGGGACAAATCTGTGAAAAACCGAGAACCTATATGTAATTTCACATTAAAACTCGAGGGCTAACGTGTAAAACTAACAGGTCAGGACGGCGCGCTAGATAACTTAAAAGCTTAGGGGGGTTTTGAATAAAAACGGACCTATTCGCAAATACTTTTGATCTTAGTCTGGACCGGGGGTTAATTACGAAGAAAGGCAGGGGTTCTTAAGAAAAACAGCCAGGTCTGACCGTGTTTGACCGGTATCCGACTCCGGTCAACTTGATCTGGATCGCGAATATTCGATCGGATGGCTGTGGCGATTTTGGGGGGGGGAGTTAGTCGCCGGCGGGGTTAAGTGCGGCGGCGCCGCTGGGCTACGCGGCGGCGCTTCGCCGGAGCGAGGCCGGACTCGAGCTACAAGCATCCATTCGCGACGCGGTTGGGCTCTACGGAATCAGGGTGACATGGAGAACACATCTGGGGCCTTCTCGTCGTCGATTACGCGCCAGAGGCGGCTGACGTCGGCGAGCGGCAGCATGGGGCTCCGACGAGGGTGAAACGCGTGTTACAAAGCGCGAGAGAGAGAACGAGAAAGGGATCGGGAGGGTCCTCACCACCACGCGAAGGTCCTGGAGGAGTAGAGCAGGGCGGATCGGGGCTAGAGAGGGAGATCGACGGTGCGGCCGCGGAGCTTGGAGCGGCCGCGCTGATGGCGACGGAGCTCCGTGGCGCGAGAACGGGCGTGGGGAGGCTCGGCGCGCTCCTCGTGGCGCGGTGAAGCCGCTCCGGGTATCGGCCGAGGCGGAGAGGCGCCGGAGCGGCAAGTTCGCCGGCGCGGCCGAGCTTGAATGTGGTGGCGCTGAGAGAAGGGGGCGGCGAAGCGGCTAGGGTTGCGGCGAGTGGATGGGTTCCACTGCTGGCGGCGCAGGATGGGGTTAAGAGGGCGCGGGGAGGCAGCCTCAGCAAGCGGGCCGGCCGCGGCGTCGGTTGCGCCCACCTCCTCCGAAATCGGCGGGACGTTGGGGATGACAGGCGGGGCCCGCCTATCATCGACCGAGGGAGGGGGAGGCGTGGCTGGTCGCTGTGTTGCGGGAGTGAAAGTGGACCGGAGGAAAAGATGAGGGGGGAAAATCGGACTTCGGCGGCTGGCGGGGTGAGCTGCTGGGCCGCGAAGGTGGAAGTTTGGGCTGGGCCGAGCTGGTGGATGCGGGCCACAGGAAAGGAAAAGAAGAGGGCTGCTGGGCCGTGAGGAAAAGAAAAAGAGGGGGGGTAGAAGTGGACCGAGAAAATAGTTGGAGGGGGTAAAACGAACTCAGGCCTTAGTAACTTTTCTAGAGCTCCAAACAAAGCGATTCAAATTCGAATTTAAATTAGATTTAAATTCTTATTTGAACCACAGTAATACAAAAAATCAATGCAGCAACATGAATGCAACAAAAATGTTTCTATGCCTTATATTTGATTTTAATTTCTAGAAATTATTTATTTAACCTATATTAATTATGAACATGATAGTAAATAATCAATTAATTACTAAAAATTTTAAATAGGCCATTTTAGGGTGTTACAAACCTATCCCCTTAAGATGAATCTCGTCCTCGAGATTTGGACGTGGATGCGAAGAGCTGTGGATAAGCGGCCTTGAGATCTTCTTCTCTCTCCCAAGTTGTTTCATCCTCTGCGTGTCGGCTCCATTGCACCTTGCACATTCGGATGACCTTGTTTCTCGTCACCCTCTCAGACTCCTCCAGAATCCTGACCGAATACTCCTCATAGGTGAGATCCTCTTGCACACTCAGCTCATCGATCGGGATCTGCTCTTCAGGCACCCGCAGACATTTCTTCAAATGAGACACATGGAACACATCGTGCACTCCGGCCAGTTTCTCAGGTAACTCTAGCCGGTAAGCCACTGTCGGATATACATCCCCGGGTACCCTCAAGATAGAAGACTAGTCCTAGTAGAACTAGTCGGACTACTCGAGTACTTCTACTAGGACTAGAACTCCCAATTGTAAACCGACTAGGATTCTTACCATATGTAACCTTGCCCCCTGGATATATAAAGGAGGGCAGGGATCCTAGTTCGGTAGTCCAGTTAAGTCCAGACTAGAGATTAGACTAGTCGGGAGATATCTACTAGAGGTCTAAGAGGATAACACACAAGGTCATAGTATAGGGACTAGTTCGAGGACTAGTTCATAGACTAGATCAAAGACTAAGCCTGTATTTTCTATACAGCAGTGCGGAGAATACAATCAACCATACAGGACATAGGGTATTACGCTATTTGCGGCCCGAACCTGTCTAATTCCTTGTGTCCTTCGTACACCATCGTTCTTAGAACTAGGCGAGGCCCACAATTCTACTCTCTGGGATACCCCCAGGCAGACATGCTCGACATAATTCGTCGACACTTGGCGCCCACCATGGGGCCTGCTCGCTCAAGTTCACGATCAAGCGCGATCGGATCAACTTTCAAATCTCAAGGCGTCGAGAAGGGTGCGACTTTCGTCATTGGAGCATGGACTTTTCTCTCCGATGGCGAAGGTGGCTTCGAATCGTTCTTGGCGGATCGAACAGGCCCTTACCCGGCGACTTCTTCATCAACTTCGTTCTCAGGTTCAATCTTGAGTTCAATTTCTATTTCGGATTCGATTTCGATCTCACTTTCAGGTGAATTGTCAACTGTCAACTCGAGTTCGACTTCGACTTCGATTCCAAGTCGGACTCCGATCGGGACTCGACAAGTCGTGTCGGGGTACAACTCTCTTCCCGTTATGGAAGGAGTCGGGGACTCTGAGTCGGCTACGCCATCGGACTACCCCCCAGCTCGACTCCCCTTCGGACTTCAAAGTGCGGCGGCTGTATATCAACGCGCTGATTCTGCCAAGCAAGAGGGGGCTATTACGGAAGCACTCGGCAAGATCGAGATTGGTTGCGAGGACTCTGAGCCGGCTCTGAAGCCATCAGAGGACATCAACAGCGACCACTATTCGACTAGTTTCCTTTAAACTACTCGAAGCTCGGGGGCTACACCCAGAGGGGGCGCTTGGCTGTTTTACCGAGAAGAAAAAAAAGCACACGGGAAGCTACCTACAAGCTCTAGGATCTCTGCCTGTGCCGCACACGAGAAGATGCAAGCGAGTACGACTACTTCGACTACTCGACTAGTTAAAACTAGTCGGGTTCGGCTTCATCGACTCAGCGTACGACTACTTCGACTACTCTCGACTAGTTAAAACTAGTCGAGAACGGCTACGGCTTCATCAACAACTAGTCGAAATCGACTCCAACTAGTCGGCTTCATCGCCAACCGCCACGGCTTCGTCGACAATCGTCCGCGAACAAAGGTTCACACTCAGCACCATTTGACCTCTCCATGACGCTGCGGAGCCGATCGAGTACTTATACTAGTCGGTGCTCACATATTGAGTATTTCAACTAGTTGCTTGAAGCTCGGGGGCTACACGTCGCAGGCTATGACATGGAGACAAACACTGAAACTAGTCGGTACTCAACGGCGCGGCCTTACAATGCCAGCCGAGTACTTTAAACTAGTCGCTAGATTGAAGATTGCTTTTGATCCTTCGGCTACTTTCTTGAAGTAGTCGAAGGCTCGGGGGCTATACTCAAGGGGTACACATTTTTTGTGCCTATTGTTGATCAATTCAAGATAAAGACTTGGAGATTTTTTCAAGACCCTCGACTTGATTATTTTAATCAACTCGAAGCTCGGGGGCTAAGCATATATGCTTCACCTTCGGTGAGCATATTAACTAAAGATTTGAGCGTCTTGTGCTTAGCTCCAGCTATTCGAAGATGTTAAAGCATTCAAGACTTGAAGCAAAGACGCAAGATGCTCGGGGGCTTGTCGGATATACATCCCCGGGTACCCTCAAGATAGAAGACTAGTCCTAGTAGAACTAGTCGGACAACTCGAGTACTTCTACTAGGACTAGAACTCCCAATTGTAAACCGACTAGGATACTTACCATATGTAACCTTGCCCCCTGGATATATAAAGGAGGGCAGGGATCCTAGTTCGGTAGTCCAGTTAAGTCCAGACTAGAGATTAGACTAGTCGGGAGAGATCTACTAGAGGTCTAAAAGGATAACACACAAGGTCATAGTATAGGGACTAGTTCGAGGACTAGTTCATAGACTAGATCAAAGACTAAGCCTGTATTTTCTATACAGCAGTGCGGAGAATACAATCAACCATACAGGACGTAGGGTATTACGCTATTTGCGGCCCGAACCTGTCTAATTCCTTGTGTCCTTCGTACACCATCGTTCTTAGAACTAGGCGAGGCCCACAATTCTACTCTCTGGGATACCCCCAGGCAGACGTGCTCGACATAATTCGTCGACAGCCACTTCTCCCAATCGTTCCAGTACTCTGAAAGGCCCAAAGTAACGGGGTGCTAGCTTGCCCTTGACATTAAACCTCTTTATACCTCTCATCGGTGACACTTTGAGATACACAAAGTCACCAACTGCAAAGCTGAGATCCCTTCGTCTCACATTGGCATAGCTCTTCTGCCGGGACTGTGCCACCTTCAAATTATCCCTGATTATTTTCACTTGTCGTTCTGCCTCTCTGAGTATCTCAGGCCCAAACACCTGACTCTCTCCAGTCTGATCCCAGAACAGTGGTGTCCTGCACTTTCTATCGTAAAGAACCTCGAATGGTGACATCTGTAGACTTTTCTGATAGCTGTTGTTGTACGAGAATTCTGCATAGCATAGACTCTTGTCCCAGCTGACACCATACTGCAAAGCACAAGCTCTCAACATGTCCTCCAAGATCTAATTGGTCCGCTCTGTCTGCCCATCTGTCTGTGGATGGTAAGCTGAGCTGAAATACAGCTTAGTGTCCATCGACTCATGTAACTTCTGCCAGAAGTGTGATGTGAACTGAGTACCCCGATCGGACACTATGCGCTTTGGCACCCCATGCAAGCACACAATCCTCTCCATGTACAGCTCTGCTAATCTGGCGCCTGTGTAAGTGGTCTTCACCGGAAGGAAATGTGCCACTCGGCCTTCAAGGAGATTGTGGGGAATGTTGCTCTAGGAAAGGCTCCCGGATTCCGAGTGGATGAACAGGGAACCTTGTGGCATGCGAAGAGGATATGTGTACCAGACATAGCACAGATCAGGGACACGATCCTAAGAGAAGCCCATGACTTAGCTTATTCGATCCATCTAGGAAGTACCAAGACATCAAGGAGAGATTCTGGTGGTACGGGTTGAAGCGTGACGTGGCAACTCACGTGGCTCTATGTGACACATGTCAGAGAGTCAAGGCTGAACATCAGAGGCCAGTAGGATTGCTTCAGCCATTGAAGATACCCGAGTGGAAATTGGAGGAAGTTGGTATGGACTTCATCACCGGTCTACCCCGCACTCAGAATGGGTATGACTCCATTTGGGTGATTGTGGATCGCCTGACCAAAGTGGCACATTTTCTTCCAGTGAAGACCACTTACACAGGTGCCAAATTAGCAGAGTTGTACATGGAAAGAATAGTCTGCTTGCATGGGGTGCCGAAGAAGATAGTATCTGATCGTGGTACTCAGTTCACATCGCACTTCTGGCAGAAGCTACATGAGTCGATGGACACTAAGCTACATTTCAGTTCAGCTTACCATCCTCAGACAGATGGCCAGACAGAGCGGACCAATCAGATCTTAGAGGACATGTTGAGAGCTTGTGCATTGCAGTATGGTGTCAGCTGGGACAAGAGTTTGTCCTATGCAGAATTCTCGTACAACAACAGCTACTAGAAAAGTCTGCAGATGTCACCATTCGAAGCTTTGTATGGTAGGAAGTGCAGAACACCACTGTTCTGGAATCAGACTGGAGAGAGCCAAGTATTTGGGCCTGAGATACTCAGAGAGGCAGAGCGGCAAGTGCAGATGATCAGGCATAATCTGAAGGTGGCACAGTCCTGGCAGAAGAGTTATGCCGATGTGAGACGAAGGGACCTCAGCTTTGAAGTTGGTGACTTTGTGTATCTCAAGGTGTCACCGATGAGAGGCATAAAGAGATTTAATGTCAAGGGCAAACTGGCACCTTGTTACATTGGACCCTTCAAGATATTGGAACGGATGGGCGAAGTGGCATACCGGCTAGAGCTACCTGAGAGACTAGCCGGAGTGCACGATGTGTTCCACGTGTCTCAGCTGAAGAAATGTTTGCGGGTGCCTGAAGAGCAGATCCCGATAGAAGAGCTGAGTGTGCAAGAGGATCTCACCTATGAGGAATATCCAGTCAAGATCCTGGAGGAGGCTGAGAGGGTGACAAGAAGCAAGGTCATCCGGATGTGCAAGGTGCAATGGAGCCAACACGCAGAGGATGAGGCGACTTTGGAGAGAGAAGAAGACCTCAAGGCCGAGTATCCACAACTCTTCGCATCCATGTACATCAATTTAAATGCAAGAATGTAAATAAATGTAGTACAAAGGTGGGTAGGTAGCAAGGATTGTTCGTTGCTATAACTTGCCTTCCTCGAAGTGCTGTTGCTGCTGCTGTGAGTCCGGCTCTGGAAAGTCCTCAACGTACTCGAACTCCAACGGCAACGGCTCACCGATTGGACTCGAATCATCACACAAGCAACCGTACAAGCCAATACATGCAAGCAAAAGTATTCTATTAGAAACAGTACACCAAACAGTAGAAACAGTACAAAAGAAGGTTTTTAATCTATTCTACGCTCCACTACGAACATATGAGCACGAAAATCATACTAATCGGAGCTAAAACGAGAAAGTTATGAAGTTTTTAAGATCTAGGGACTAATCTGCAAGAAAATGAGGACCTATAAGTAATTATGCGATAAAACTTGAGGGCTAATGCATAAAACTAATAGCTCAGGACGGCGCGTACTATTTTTCAAAAACTCAGGGATTTTCTGAATAAAAATGGACCTACTCGCAAATACTTTTGAACTACACAGGACCGCGGGTTGATTTCGGAAAAACAGAGGGACTCTTTAGCAAAAATGCCAGGGCTGACCGTTTTTCTCTGGTTTGACTCAGGGGTGAGGGCGCTTTGGACCGTCTGATCTTGATCGGGCAGCTATGGTTCAAAGGGGGCGGTTCGGTCGCCGGAGAGGACGAGTTCGCGGCGGCGCCGCCGGCTGTGCAACGGAAGGTTCGCCGGAGCAGCTCGGATCCGAGCTATAGGCCACTATTTGTGACAAGATTTGTTCCTACAGAATCGGGGTGATGCGGCGAACAAAATGGTGGGGTTGTGGTCGTCGATTTCGCAACATCGGCGATGAGCGGCGGCGGACAGCGGCCGCCGTGCTCCGGCGAGGTGGACAGACGTGGTAGGGGCGATAAGGAGTGCAAGGTGAGGCTCGGGAGTATCCTTACCGCGTGACGAAGCTCCTGGTGTGGACGAGAGGCATGGAGCGACGGCGAGATGGCGGGTCGACGGCAAGGGGTGGCTCCGACGAATCTAGAGAAGGGGGCGGTGGTGATTAGTCTCGAATCAAGGCGGGAGAAGGCCGTGGATGGCTCGGGTAGATGCTCTACCTTTTCGCGAAGCTCGGCGACTGGTTCTCGTCGGGCCAGAGGCAGTGTCACACCCGGGTTTACACAGAAACCCAAGGTGCTGCTATATGTGTGCCCAGGAAGTCCACATAACACATATAGCTAACAAATATGATAAACAGAGTACATATGCTCAAAATAAAATAGTTTTACATCAGAGTTACATAAAACACAGCGGAAGTTTATTTATCTCGTCAGGTAGAGCCTCAAGTCCACAGGGACACCGACTGGTTGACCATAACTCAGTAGTACTTCATCTGTTACCCATCCGGGATTTTATGGAATAACAAGTGTAAGTAAATCTCTTACTTAGCAAGCATAGCACGGGGTATGAAAGCTCAAAAATAAGGCTTGACATGGCTGAACTGCATTAGCACTTTTAGTTGGTTCGTTTTAACATTATCCAAATTACTATAAGTGGATAGAATCCCGGTTGTAACCCAATTAATAAAGTACAAGTGACATTAAAAATAAACATCATCTTCTAATAAAAAAGGATCCAGGCCGCTTGTGACCCTGAGTAAGACTATCATGATAGATTTACACTCTGTAGAGGTTTCGCCCTTTACCCACCAGTCGCGTAAAAGTTCGAGGAACTTTAAACCCAACCATGCCGAGGTGGATCCGACCTCACAAACCACACTTCCGAGGTGTGATCGCATAGGGACGCTACGAGGCTTTTCACAAGACACCCTAACAAGACAGTAGCCGTTATGGTACAACACAGGCAGCATGACCCAAGGCACCGAGATTGACGTACGCCTATGGAGTCTCACCATAGGGGGGTGAATAGCGTCCATGTGCAGCAAAGAATAACGACAACAAAATAAATAGCACAACGTGTGGAGCCCCCGTACTGACGGAAGCTCCCAGCACGGGACTGTGCCTCATAGGGACATAGCCGACGGATCTTCCGCCCTCGATGGATCAAACCATACTCTCACCCATGCTTCTCATAACGCCGTCAGCCCGTCGGTAACCACTGCCAAGCTAGAGCCGTACATGCTACTTGACCAAGACTAGAGCCCATATAGTTCTGGCGGTGGCGACAGGCTCCTGGGTTGCCGCTTTAAGAACCAGTACGTACGGAGAGACACTAGGGCCAGACACGAAGCTTACGCCCTAGTTCCCTGATCCATGTTGCTAAAAAGCAGGTTTTAACATTAATGTCAAAGTGAATCATTAAATCAAGATTAACAAGAATATAATGTTGACAGTAGCTGCGCATAGCAAAGTTTCTACCCATATGCATAAACCCAAGGTAATCAAGGACAGGATAAACAAAGACTAGGTACAACCTTAAAGGTACATCAATTT
The DNA here is from genome assembly GCA_033239725.1 of Echinochloa phyllopogon. NCBI lineage: Eukaryota > Viridiplantae > Streptophyta > Magnoliopsida > Poales > Poaceae > Echinochloa > Echinochloa phyllopogon. The sequence continues at coordinate 26,868,751 of BTCW01000014.1, read as the reverse complement.
AGACACATGCATATATGAATTAAATGATAAAAAGGGTGAATAGTTAGCAACGATTATCCGTGCTATAACTTGCCTCAAATCCAGTATATACACTTAGTCTTTAGGTCTTGATTTTCAATTCTTCTCCTTGAATCCTTTTGATGGCGTTCCTCTACTCGCAGCAATCATCGGCACAAACATACAAACAAACAAACAATATACAGCTAAGAACAGTACACCAATCAAAGAAAAAGCTTTAAAAGAGCGAGCTAAAGGATAGGGCTGGGTTCGATGGTCACGCGAGCACAAGAATCGCTGAAAACGGAACTAGGGTTGAAAAGATAAAGCTATCCGAAGGATTTTAATTATAAAACAATAAAACTATATGCTTGATTGATTTTAATTAAGAAAAATTCACATGCAAAGGTTATTTCAAATAATTATATTTGAATTTGTAAATCCGAGATAAAAGCTAATAAAATTTTATTTATAATTATTGATATATATAAATTATACCAAATTAAATATTTAATTTGAAATGAAACATTTGAGAGCATCTAATCAAATAATTATGATCATATGTCGTGTTTAATCTAATCAATATTATAGTTAAAGCACATTTATGTTGGCATTGAGCAAGGTTATCATTTATTTATAAAAATCGATGTGTAGCTCTAATTTGCTTTTAAATTAGAAAAAGCTAGTTATATTAAACATTAATCATGTTAATATTATTTATGAAAAATAGAGATATGACCTAGTCAACTTTTAATTATAAACGTGACTAAAAAGTACTCAAATTAATATTTAACATGCAAACCGAGTTTAAACCTTAATTAGATTTTAATTTAGAAAGGACATTTAAATAATCTTTAGTCAAATTAATATTAAATAAAATTCAGAAATAAATAACATGATAAATGTCAGTGCTAACATGTAGTTTAAGTTTATAGAGTTCTAACGCAACAGGAACATATCAAAACGGATCTAAAACGTGCAATCGACGCACAAAACAAGGCTGTAGGGACCTATTGGTAATTAAACGTAGACGACAGGGGCTAGCAGAGAAGATCTGTGAGACACAGGGAACAATGTCCGCGAAAAGGGTAAAACTCAGGGTTAGATTTACAAAAAGGTCGTGGCCAGGACTGTTTTGCAAGGATCCAAAACTTCCAGGGGGTTTTCTGTGAAATCGCCAAGACATAGGAATTGGACTAAAGATTACAGGAAAGTACAGGTACCTTCTTGCGAATCATTCATCTTCAACCTCCGTACAGCACGGCAGGGCCTCCGTCCGTCGCGTTCGCCGGCGTTCCCGCGAGCTAGGGCTCCGGTGTTGCTGCGCCGGTGAGGGAGGAGGTCGAGTCGAGGTCGCGGAGGGGCTCGCCGGCGGCGGGTACGCTAGGAGGCGGCCGGAATCTTGCCCGCGGCGGGAGCTATGGCCGGCGGCGATGGGCTACCGCGGGGGAAGGCACTCCGGCGTCGGGATGACGACGAGGGTTGGCGCAGAAGCTTCGGTTGGTCGAGGGGAAGCTCCTGGAGTCCTCGGTTTGAGCCGCCGGATGGTGGAGATGGCGAATCGGGGGGTCATGGCCGACGACGGCGCACAGACCTCCGACGGCGGCGCTGGCGCTTGGCTTCGAGTGGCGGCGCTGCGTGGAGGGGGTGGCGGCGCTGCGCGGAGGCCGAGGGCGTCGACCCTTTATAGAGACGCGGGCCCGCGCGTCACGTGGCGCGCACGCCGAGGGAATCGGCGGCGGCAGCGCGGCGGTTGCGGCGCGGCGGCGGCGCGCGTAGCATGCGGGAGGAGGGGCTGCGCGGCGGGGTGTGAGCCGAATCGGGCGCTGGGCTGCGGCCCATGAGCGAAAGCGGGGAGGAGTGGGCCGGTTCGGGCTGGCGTGCTGGGCCTAGCGCTGAGTTGGGCCGAGGGGGAAGCGGGGATCGGCTGCTGGGCTGCTGGCTGTTGGGTCGGATGGGCCTGAATCGGGCCTCGCTAGCTCGGCCCGAGAGGAAAGGGAACGGGGCCCAATTGTGAAAGAAGAAGGGGTTGGGGGCAGGTCGAACTGGGCTTTTAGAGATAGATTAGGCCCGATTAGGATTTAGGTTTTGATATTCTTTTTATTTTCAGACAATATTTTCGAGGGCAAGAATAAATCCACAAAATTCTAGATAATTCGTTTAAGCCCCGAAAAATACACTGAAAACTCCAAAAATTTCAGGAAAAATTCTGGAGATAGATTTGGACATGAGCAACCCAAATAAAATATCTGGATCTCATGAAAAAAGAAAATAGCACCTTCCAAAAATTAGAATTAGCTATAGAAAGATAGGAATAAATTCCAGAAAGCTCCGAAAAATTTTCATTAGGCTTCTAAACACATTTTGTTGTTTTAATTTAATTTAGAAAAATAATTTTCCTATACTAAATTCCCTGTAAATTATATAAGTCTTCAAAAATTTTAGAAAATTGAGAAAAATATTATATTAATTGTGCTAATAAATCACATTCTAAAATCCAAAAATTTTGGGGTGTGACAGGCGGCGATGGCGGAGTTTGAAGTGTGCGGCCGACGGAGCTCGACGGCGATGGCGCTGAGGGGGAGAGGAAGGGAGGGGCGTGGCGGCTTTGGGAGCTTCGAGGTGAGGCGTGGTGGGGGCTGGGGAGGGCCTCGGTGTGCAAATCACGTCGTATCGCGAGGCGGCCGGCGGTGCTGAGCTTTCCATGCGCGGGAGGGCTTTCCAACCAGGGAACGACGTGAGGATGGAAGGGAGCGGCGCGAAGAAGGAAAGAGGTGGTGCGGGAAGCTTCGCAGAAGCTTCTGCGGGACCCACGACGACGGGGGTGGCTCAGGCCTTGGGCATACGGCCGAGCTCGACCGAGCTTGGTTCGGCCGGAGGTAGGGGACGACAGGGCACGGCCCGCTGTCAGTGGGAGAGGAAGGGAGCGCAGTGAGAGTTGGGCCGGCGCGGGGTGAAAGTGGCTGGGCCGGCTTGCTAGCTGGGTCGAGCGAGCTGGGCTCAGGCGGGAGAGGGACGAGCTGGGCTTGATTTGTTGGGCCGCGGTGAAAGGAAGCGAGCTGGGCCGTTGGGTGGGGTGAGGAGGTGGACCGGCTGGTGCTGGCCCAAGGGGGAAATGGAGGCGGGCTGGGCCGAGGGAAAGGAGAGAAGGGGGGAAGCGATTCGGAGAAAGAGTTCAGGGGGCTAAAGTGAATTATGGCTGGAACAACTATTCTAGAGCTCCAAACAAGCTGGTTCAAATATGAATTTAAATTAGATTTAAATTCTCGTTTGAACCACAAGCATTACAAAAATAAATGCAGCAGCATGAATGCAACAAAAATGTTTACCTTATATTTGATTTTAATTCCCAGAAATTATTTATTTAACCTATATTAATTGTGAACATGACAATAAATAATCAATTAATTACTAAAAATTTTATAAAGTCTATTTTAGGGTGTTACAATCATCAATGAATACCACCACGAATTTAATAAATACAACTGATGTTCCCAGAGTCTCTGCATCACCAACCTTAGATGTTCCTCGTGTTCTGCCTCATTCTTGGAGAAGACCAGAATATCATCAATGAATACCACAACGAATTTATCAAGATAATCCATGAACACGTTGTTCATTATGTACATGAAGTATGTAGGAGCATTAGTCAATCCAAAGGACATGATAGTGAACTCATACAACCCCGTACCGAGTGGTGAAGGCCGTCTTGGGTATGTCAGACACCCGAATCCTCATCTGGTGATAGCCCGACCGGAGGTCAATCTTGGAGAACACACAGGCTCCCCTCAACTGATCAAAGAGGTCATCAATCCTCGGCAACGGGTACTTATTCTTGATTGTTACTTCATTAAGGGCTCGATAGTCCACACACATTCTCTGTGTCCCATCCTTCTTATCCACGAACAACACCGGGGCTCCCCATGGTGAAGAACTCGGACGAATGTACCCTTTTGCTAGCAATGCCCTCAATTCTTCTTTAAGCTTCTCCAGCTCCTTTGCTCCCATCCTATATGGCCTCTTGGCTATAGGTGCAGTGCCAGGTTTAAGATCAATAACGAATTCAACTTCGCGAGCTGGGGGCATACCTAGCAACTCATCTGGGAACACATCCGAGAAATCGCACACCACCCGAATGTCCTCCAGTGCTATACCCTCAGCTTGGTTGACCTGGTTGTGCTCCGAGGAACTGGCTGCCTGATACTCCACTCTTTCACCGGTCTTCACCGTCAGCTGCACTGCTCTCTTGGAGCACTGGATCACCCCTTCATATCTGGCTAACCAGCTCATATCCAGAATCAGATCGAACCCAAGGGTCTCCAGGACTATCGGATACACCTCGAAGTCTACCCTCCTTATTGTGATGGTGACATGGGTACAGCGTAAAGTGGCTCGCTGCTCACCCCCTGGTGAACTAACTAACATGGTGTTTGACATAGGTCGTAAGGCCATCATGTTCTTTTTCACAAAAGCAGCAGATATGAAAGCATGTGAAGCTCCAGTATCGAACAAAACAGTCGCAGGAGTCGAGTTGACAGGGAACGTACCCACAACCACGTCAGTAGCTACCTCTGCGGTCTTTGCACCCATGTGGTTGACCTTACCTCTGGCAGGATTCTGCGGACCTCGACCCGCCTAAGCCTGCTGCTGACTTGCGCTGTGCTGGGCCTTCTGGGGACAGACATTGGCAAAGTGCCCCGGCTCTCCACAGTGGTAACACGCCCTTGGAACCGCTGGTGCAGTGCTGGCGGGGCTGGGGCGTGGAACAGGACCTGACTGCACCTGACTGCGCTGAGCTGGGACAACCTACAACTGCTGCTGGGGACGGTGCTGCTGTCACGCCTGAGGGTACTGGGGGCACTGCTGGTACTGAGGGCGCTGCTGGAACTAACTGTGGCTCTGCAGGCTGGACTGACCCTGGGGGCGCTGCTGGCCCATCATCTGTTGGCCACCCTACGGAGGAGTGAAGCGGGGGTGGCTTCTGCTCCCTAACTGCTAGCCCTGGAACTTCCTCTTCTTCTCCTCTATCTCACGACGCTTGTGCTCCAGCATGAGAGCGTCGTCCACCAGTTCCTGAAAGTTGGAGAACTTGGTGCACATCAGCTGGTACTGCAGTTCATCATGCAAGCCGTCACGGAACCGGGTCTGCTTCTTCCTGTCCGTGTCCACCTCCTTAGGGGCGTAGCGGGCAAGCTCAATGAACTTGTCATGGTAGGCGGTGACACTCAGCCCTTCCTGCTTCAGTGCTAGGAACTCCTTCTTCTTCAGGTTCATCAGGGCCTCCGGCACGTGGTAAGAGCGGAAGCTGTCACGGAACTCCTGCCAGGTGATCTGAGCACGATCGGGGTGAGTATACTGGTATGAATCCCACCAGTCCAGTGCTGGACCCAGAAGCTGTCCTCCAGGAGAACACAACTCAGTAGAAAGGCAGATCCTCCAGGAACTCAGCAGCAGTCTCATGCGTAGGCCAGTCTGTTACCCATCCGGGATTTTGTAGAATTAAAATAAATGTAAGTAACAGAATTACTTAGCAAGTATAACTCGGGGTATGAAGGCTAAAAAGGCTTGACATGGCTTAACTGCATTAGCACTTTTAGTTGGTTCATTTTATATTGTCCAAAATTATTACATGTGAAAGGATCCCAGTTGTAACCCGATTAATAAATGTAAGTGTCATTAAACAGTAATAATAAACATCAGTTTCTAATCAAAAAGGATCCAGGCCGCTCGTGACTCTGAGCAAGGCTATCATGATAGATCGTACACTCTGCAGAGGTTTCGCCCTTTATCCACCAGTCGCGTAAAAGTTCAAGGAACTTTAAACCCAACCATGCCGAGGTGGCCAAACCTCTTAAACCACACTTTTGAGGTGTGATCGCATAGGGACGCTACGAGGCATTTCACAAGACACCCTAACAAGATAGTAGCCGCTATGGTAATACAAGGTGGTGAAACCCTATGCACCGAGATCGACTTATCCCTACGGAGTCCACCATAAGGGGTCAATGGCGTCCGGAGCGCGGGTCTCAAACCCATCAATGTGCAACATGTGGAGTTCCCGTACTCTAGGGACTCCCAACACGGGACTGGGTCCAACAGGACCTAGCCGACGAGGCTACCGTCCTCGGTGGAATCAAGAAACACCCCGCGCTGCCTCCCACAACGCCGTCGGCCCGTCGGCAATCACTATCAAGCTAGAGCCGTACAAGCTACTTGTCCAACAATAAGTATGCACATAATTTTTAGGACTTAATACCCTGGTATTCAGTACATTATATCCTATAAACAAGAGCATGCCACACATTGCAACTAATAAATTGTTCAAAAGAGCCATTCAGGTGCGTGTGTTCCAATACAAATCTCCATTCAGGTGCGTGTGTTCCAATACTAATTATCAGTACCTCCCGTAACCTTCACGGGAGGTTCTATTTCCCCTAAATTTGTATCTTCAATATCATGTTCCCCAAAACAACATTCCAAGACCATGACACAGATTCCTAGCTAACGAAATTCAGCAATCCAATTAACACACCCCAATCACGAGTAGCTCTAGTGTTACCCAAAATCACGAGTAGAAACTCCACAAGCTAACATCACTGGGAGTCCAGGAGGGTAGAAGAACAAATCTGGTGGTGGAGACGCTGGGATCCTTCACCAACCAAAAGATGGATCCATCCTCCAGGCCGCCGAGATCCCGCAGCCGTGCTCCACCACCGCAACCAAGTCGGCGTCGGGCGCAGGGCCGAGCCATCTCCCAGTCGGCGAGCACGAGCATCCCGCACAGGAGGTCCCCCGTCCCTGCCTCCCCAGGGATGAGTGTCAAGCCCAGGGCAGAGCTACCTCAACAGCCGGCGAGTCGGTGCCCCAGCGAGTGCCATGGCGGCTGCGTAGCCCCCAGCCGCTGGTCTCGCCGCGTGCAAGGGAGTCGCCGCCCCGCCGCCGCGCGGTCCTCCGAACAGGCCGCGACAGATCTCGGCTGGAAGGAGCGGCGACGACTAGACCGGTGGCGAACTGATGGGCTGCTGAGGGAGACGGGAGGGAGACGGCCAGACAGGACGACGACATGGGCGAGGCTGGGAGGGAGCGGCGCAACAGGATCTGGGCGAGGCCAGGAGGGAGCGGCGGTCGGCGGAGGCTATCAGGACTGGGAGGAAGACGAATGAGGAGCTAGGGTTCCAGATGATTTTATACCATGGGAACGTGACTGGAGCCATCAGATCTGTGATGGACGGCCATGAATTGTTGGGCCATTCGGGCCCAAGCAGGCCTTGTTTCATTCCTTCTTTGTGAAACTTTTTCTTTTTCTTTTTTCATTTTATTGCACCATTGTAAAGTAGCACATAAAAATAATTAATTTATATACACCAACTCATTTTTTATACGTAATAGACTACATATGAGTTGTCTTCTAGAATTTTAAAGAATTTTTGAATTGATTTACTATTTTCTATATGTTAAATGAATTTCTATGTGATTATCAAAATTAATTTCAAATTGAACTACATGTGCACCTAATAAGATACCAAAAACTGCATAAAAAATATTTTTAGGCTCATATGTTCTTTTCTAGTCTATGTCATAGAAATAGATAAAAAAATTTAACTGCCTTCTAGGTACAATTCAAACTTCTTTCTCCAAATTTCAACATAATAATTACAATAATATCAAAATTTGCTCAAAAAATTCTGAAATTTCATATGACAACATAATTTTGGTCTATAATCTTTTCATAAAAAATAGATAGTTTTAGTGAAGTAAGACTATACGTTGTTCATAATTGGATACATCACTCACATAGTTTCTTATAACTCTAATTTAACTTTGAGATTTAAGTAGCCCATTACATTTTCGAATTCATATGGAACTCAAACTTGGATAGAACCTTATGTTCATCATAACATTACAAAATATGAAGTTAGATGACCAATTATTATAGAAAAATATGGTTTATCAATTCTCTTTCGATGCAAGAAAAGAAGTTATGTAAAAACGAAATGAAAATGGAAACAAGTATGAAAACAAATGATATGACATGAAAGATCGTGATTTTAGAAATTTTTAGAAAAAAATCATCGGATTTAGAGTTTGCATGATCAAGAAATACTAATTACAAATTTTGATGATAGATTAAAAAGAAAAAAATAATGGTGCCGGGCAAGATAAGCGCGCCACGTGGCCCTATGCCGGATCTGTGGTGAAGCAGTCAACCAACTATGTGCAGCCACGTGGTCACAAATGATAGAATCATATATATAACCCATCCACACCTAATCATCATTGTAGTAGTAGCTTAACTGGTAAGGTGCTAATTTGCTGTGCATGAGGTCGCAGGTTCGATTCTTGCCCTTAGCATATTTTTGTTTCTTTGTTTTTCTTTGAGTCCGCGTGCAGTGTGGGGAGCGAGGCCGCCGCTCGACTCGCTTCCTCTCCACGCGGCTGTCTCTCATGTGGATCGATGGCAACTCGGCCCTCTCCCCTTCTCCCCCTGGTTCGATTTGTAGTTGTAGCTCTCCCTTCCCTCGCATGGTGGTTAGGTTTTTGGTATTTAGGGATGATTCAGGGCCCAGTCCACCCACGGGGGAGGGCTGACTTGCGTGCGTGTGCACAGGCACAGGCACGGAAGCGCAGCCACAGTTGGCTCGTGGGTATGATTATGCAGGAAGAGTATTGAAAGGATGCATTGATGCTTATGCATGTAGCAGCAGCCGAGGATCGTAGCAGTAGCTGAGGATCTGCAGCAAGTTATGACCCGGGATGAACTGACTTACAAATAGACGGTTTCAGTTTGAGTGTTCTTTATTAGATACAGTCTCAATTGTAGATTAATGCCATTTCAAAGAAATATGACAATGCTACGAGTGACAGAGCCTTCTGTGAGGTGCTTTGGGCTTGAGCAGGTAACCTGATACAAGAAGTGACAGAATTCTATCACACAGATTAGGAATTAGTATAGTATCTGTAGTTGTAGCAGGGACCTTAGACTCTAGACTCTTGAGAAGCTTTAGCAGACCACTGCTGTCAGGCATATTGATTACTCAGGTAATAAATCAGCTAAATTTCAGGTAGCCAGTGAGGTTTGGTCAGTGGACGGAGTTTAATTGAACAACCTTTTGTTTACGGAGAGATAAACGTTAAACTATAACTTCGGTATTCGTAGAACATGTTCATTGCTTGGTGTGTAGTCTAATCAAACACAGCATGTTGTTTCTCATCAGAACCTCTGTCCATTTCTATTTCTATCTAGCTGAAATTAGATTATATAATTTGTTCGTCTAACTTGTAAGCTGCACATGTCATGGAGTGGTCTCCAAAGGCTACTCCTCTCTGTATTTGTTTTACAAATCTTGGGCAATTGCCAACTCTACAAGGGATAATGTGATAATACAATAGATTATATAGTAGATCACTTGGAGAGAATGCTTTATTTGTTTGAGTTGGTGTGCTTGAAAATTCAGAGTATTTATGTTGTATTTGGTTGGGATTTAAAAGTTGGCAATGCAGTGTGGCACAACCGGTTAGTAACACCACGACTATTTTTTAATGTTGCAACATTATTTAATACTTTATTTAATTAACCTCTCTGTTTTGCTAGGCTTGCAGTTGGAGTTTCCTGATCCTGTATGATCAATGATGCTAGGCTTGCAGTGAAACCTTGCTGTAGCTATAGAATCACTTTGGAATTATCTTTTCGGTAGCTATGGAATTACCTTCTATATAAATGAAACCTTCCTAACTTTTCTAATGTTACGGTTACTGTTTTCTTATGTTACTTCCTGGTGCTGTTACAGGTTTACAAATCCTCAACAATTGGCAACCCTGTGAGTGGCCGAGTGATGACTGATGACATAGAAGATCAGTTGGGAGAGGACGCTTTCTTTGTTTAGGTTGGCGTGTGTTAAAAATGCATGACATTCATGTTGTATTAGATTGGAGTTTCATTGTTGTTATAGGCTATCAAGTATATTAGATTGGACTGTTCGGAATGGTACATGCCAGCAATGAATTTGTACAAATAATCAGATGTGTGCGTTTGTGATCACTTTTATGATAATTTCTTTCTTCCGATGGTCTGCTTATTGCAAGAATTCCGTGCGATTGTTGAGATCTAAATTGTGACGAGTATCTTTGTGAACTGAAATACGCATGTCTGCTGAATTTGGACATTACGTGGAGAAGCATGAGCTTCGGGACGCACGAAATCGTATCATCCCTGGAAGCATCTGCAGTTCTGCAAGAGCAAAGCATGGCAGCGGCATCTTTCACAATTTTGGTGCTTTTGGTTGACCCATGACTCCATGAGTAAGCCTTGCTATGGGTCAGGGTAACCCAAAAATAATACTAATGGTTATTCTGGGTCAACCAATTACAACCCACTTGCACCCGACATGTGGACTAGCGAGACCCATTCGTAGATGGGTTGGACCTACACATTTTACCATGGACCAGCAAGACCCGCCAAATTGTGACGTTTCGCAGTCGTTGCCAATGAGTAATGTGAATAATATGCCAATGATGAATTATTCTATGACGATACGAGACATTGTTTTATGACATTTTTATCAATTTCGTCATAGATTCATAGTGGTCAAGGGCATTCACCACTAATCCATGACGGAATATAATTTTTCGTCATAGATATGCATTCTTCAACGACGAATTTTGAAACCGTCATGAGCAAAACGTCAAAGATATTAACATTTCTACTAGTGCGTCCTCGGTGGAATCAAGAAACACCCCACGCCTTGCCTCCCACAACGTCGTCGGCCCGTCGGTAACTACTGTCAAGCTAGAGCCGTACAAGCTACTTGTCCAAGACCAGAGCCATAATAGTTCTGGCGGTGGCGACAGGCTCCTGGGTTGCCGCTTTAAGAACCAGTTCTTACGGAGAGACACTAGGGCCATGCACGAAGCTTACGCCCTAGTTCCCTAAACCAAGTTGCTAAAAAACATGTTTTAACATTAACATTGAAGTAGATCATTAAGTCAAGATTAACATTTAAATAATGGTGGTAGTAGCCGCGCATAGCAAAGATTCTACCCATATGCATAAATCCAGGTAAATCAAGGTACAGGATAAATAAATCTAGGTACAACTTTAATGGGAAGCAAATTAGACACATACATAATGAAGTAATTAATGTATTAAAAGTGTGTAGGTAGCAAGGATTATTCGTACTATAACATGCCTTCCTCAAAGGGCTGCTGCTGCGAGTCCTGCTCCTGAAAGTCCCCCGTGTACTCAAACTCCAACGGATTCCACTACTGGCGGCGCAGGGGGAGGGGGGGTTAAGAGGGCCGGCTGCGGCGTCGGTTGCGCCCACCTCCTCCAAAATCGGCGGGAGGTTGGGGATGACAGGCGGGGCCCGCCTGTCATCGACCGAGGGAGGGGGAGGCGCGGCTGGTCGCTGTGTTGCGGGAGTGAAAGTGGACTGGAGGAAAAGATGAGGGGGGAAAATCGGACTTCGGCGGCTGGCGGGGTGAGCTGCTGGGCCGCGAAGGTGGAAGTTTGGGCTAGGCCGAGCTGGTGGATGCGGGCCGCAGGAAAGGAAAAGAAGAGGGCTGTTGGGCCGTGAGGAAAAGAAAAAGAGGAGGGGGTGGTAGAAGTGGACCGAGAAAATAGTTGGAGGGGGCAAAACGAACTCAGGCCTTAGTAACTTTTCTAGAGCTCCAAACAAAGTGATTTAAATTCGAATTTAAATTAGATTTAAATTCTTGTTTGAACCACAGCAATACAAAAAATCAATGCAGCAGCATGAATGCAACAAAAATGTTTCTATGCCTTATATTTGATTTTAATTTCTAGAAATTATTTATTTAGCCTATATTAATTATGAACATGACAGTAAATAATCAATTAATTACTAAAAATTTTAAATAGGCCATTTTAGGGTGTTACAAACCTACCCCCTTAAGATGAATCTCGTCCTTGAGATTCGGACGTGGATGCGAAGAGCTGTGGATAAGCAGCCTTGAGATCTTCTTCTCTCTCCTAAGTTGCTTCATCCTCTGCGTGTCGGCTCCATTGCACCTTGCACATCCGGATGACCTTGTTTCTCGTCACCCTCTCAGACTCCTCCAGAATCCTGACCGGATACTCCTCATAGGTGAGATCCTCTTGCACACTCAGCTCATCGATCGGGATCTACTATTCAGGCACCCACAGACATTTCTGCAACTGAGACACATGGAACACATCGTGCACTCCGGCCAGTTTCTCAGGTAACTCTAGCTGGTAAGCCACTTCTCCCAATTGTTCCGGTACTCTGAAAGGCCCAATGTAACGGGGTGATAGCTTGCCCTTGACATTAAACCTCTTTACGCCTCTCATCGGTGACACTTTGAGATACACAAAGTCACCAACTGCAAAGCTGAGATCCCTTCGTCTCACATCGGCATAGCTCTTCTGCCGGGACTGTGCCACCTTCAAATTATGTCTGATCATTTTCAATTGCCATTTTGCCTCTCTGAGTATCTCAGGCCCAAACACCTGACTCTCTCTAGTCTGATCCCAGAACAGTGGTGTCCTGCACTTTCTACCGTAAAGAGCCTCGAATGGTGACATCTGTAGACTTTTCTGGTAGCTGTTGTTGTACGAGAATTCTACATAGCACAGACTCTTGTCCCAGCTGACACCATACTGCAAAGCACAAGCTCTCAACATGTCCTCCAAGATCTGATTGGTCCGCTCTGTCTGCCCATCTGTCTGTGGATGGTAAGCTGAGCTGAAATACAGCTTAGTATCCATCGACTCATGTAACTTCTGCCAGAAGTGTGATGTGAACCGAGTACCCTGATTAGACACTATGCGCTTTGGAACCCCATGCAAGCACACAATCCTCTCCATGTACAGCTCTGCTAATCTGGCGCCTGTGTAAGTGGTCTTCACCAGAAGGAAATATGCCACTTTGGTCAAGCGGTCCACAATCACCCAAATAGAGTCAAATCCTCTCTAAGTGCAAGGCAGACCGGTGATGAAATCCATACCAACTTCTTCCCACTTCCATTTAGGAATCTTCAATGGCTGAAGCAATCCTGCTGGCCTCTGATGTTCAGCCTTGACCCTCTGACATGTGTCACATAGAGCCACGTGGGTTGCCACGTCCCGCTTCAGTCCTGAAAGGACCTTGATGTCACCTAGAGGGGGGGGGGTGAATAGGTGAATCTGCAATTTAAACAACTTTTTTGCACAGTTAGTACTGAAACCAGTCAGACCGGTTTCCAAAACCGGTCAGACCGCTTTAAGCGGTCAGACCGCTTTGCTAAAGCGGTCAGACCGGTTTTCTACAGAGAAAACCAACTATGCAAATTAACCCCCTCTACGAATTCTAGCACAAACCAAACTTGGTGATGGGCTCCTGTAGATGATATCAAGCAGGTCCACTAAGTCCCTGCACACAATTGGAGCACAACCAAGTAGCACAATGCGGAAGCGAATACAAATGCTAGAATTGAACTTGTGAAGGTAAACAAGAGACAAAGATATGTTTTCCCGAAGTTCGGAGTTCACCGCTGCCACTAAGGCTGTCACAAAGACACGATGAATCCTAGTCTCCGTTGAGGGCCTACGAAAGGCGGGCTTATCCACTCCAAGCCACTTTCCTCGGTTCCACTAGCTTTTGGTCCTTTTCCACGAAGGAGGCAAGACCAGCCTTTACAACCAATCCGTGGCTTACCACACACGAGGTATCTCACCGGCGACGCCTAGCCGTCTAGGAGGATCACCTCCAAGAGTAACAAATGCTTCAATCGTCGCTCGACTTCACCGGAAGTGCTCAAGACTAAGGATTGCTCTCACTAGCTGCTAATTGCTTTCACTTGCTCTCTATTGCTCATACACAAAGCATCCCTCAACCCAAATCAAATGATATGAATTAAATCAATCAACTCTCACAAAGAGAGGTTTGGGGAGAGCTTGCTGGTGCTTGGGAAGGCTAGGGACGAGCCACAAAGGCACTAGAACCAGCACCCCTCAAAGGAGAGGGGTATGGGGTATAAATACCCCACACAACACAAACTAGCTGTTATAGCCGTTGGAAACCGGTCAGACCGGATTCCCAAACCGGTCAGACCGGTTTACAAACTATATAGCCGTTACACCTGTCAGAGCCCCAAACCGGTCAGACCGGTTTCCCAAACCGGTCAGACCGGTTTGGGTCGAGCCAGCACCCTGAGTCACAAACCGGTCAGACCGGTTTCCCAAACCGGTCAGACCGGTTTGGGTCGACTCAGCACACCTGAGTCACAAAGACTCCACTCTCAAGGCTATCTCACATGGGTTGAACTATGAGCACTTTTTGGTTTATGCCAAGACAACTAATGTTGCATCCCTATTGATAGTACGGCATTCCTAAACTCAAGATTAAAACAATAAATAGAATCTATCACTTGAGCTTGAATATCTCCATTGATGCCATACTTGATCATTTTCATCTTTGAGGGCTTCAACATCTTTATTTTGTTGAGCAAATCCAACTTGAGCCAATGGCTTAGAATTTCCGGGAATACCCAATTCATAAGCCATTTCAATATATGATCAATAAGGATTAGATGCTTCACATTGCTTCGCTTGATATGACTTGATCGACGGATAGAACCCAAACTATAATGTTAGACCTTTCCACAAACAAAGTCTCTCGGCTACAAGACCAACTTGCCCTTCACCTTGCTAGGAATGTCACTTGCATCTAGCTCGATCCCTTCCGTCCTCTCTTGTCAAATTAAGCTTCGCTTTGCATTGCATCATTAATGAAATCCACATTGAAATCCATGTCTTCAATTGATTTGACATATTCTTCAATATTTTCTTTGGCAAATAACTTGTCCATAAGCTTCTATGTGCTTGAGACCATATAGTACCCATGTAAATCATGTCCCAATTTGAATGTAACCATAGCCATGGACCAAGCCCAAAGAAATCCTAATTTCTTCAAATGATTTATCCCAAAACTATTGACAAGTATCTTATTAAGTGAGACCAACTAATATGCTTAAGTCCTTGTCTCACTTGTCATTTCCAATCACTTGTCATTTATGACTTAGTTGCATGGGATGATTACCACTTGTTTGCTTTCTTTGTCTTTTATACCAAAAATGAGCTTTTAGTCTTCAACAATCATATTCTTTGAATATCCATAAGAATAGAAACCTGCTCATATGCTTAAGCAAACAAGTTAAATGACTAATCTTGTTGTCATCCAAAATCACCAAAACATATAAGTGCCTAGATGCACTTTCAATCTCCCCCTTTTTGGTGATTGATGAAAACATGATTAAAGCTTACAAAAGATATGAAATTTAAGCTCAAGATGACTAAGATATATGGTGAGCTCCCCCTCAATATGTGCTTTGAAAGAATTTCAAAAAATTGGCCTCCAATGCCAAATGCACATATAAACAATAGAAATGAGAGCTCCCCCTATATCTTAGCATCCATCATGTGCAACAAGTGTATGTGAAAATATAAAACAAAGTGTGATGCATATGACAAGTATAGCACTCAATAAAACAAAGAGAAGCACATGTTTGCTGGACGGGCCAAACCGGTCAGACCGGTTTGGGAAACCGGTCAGACCGGTTTCACCCCGCTGTCACGGGCCAAACCGGTCAGACCAGTTTCACCCCAAACAACAAGCATGTGTGAAACAACATTGCATCAACCAATACATGTAACACACTAGAAAATTGTCACTTAGAATATATAAAAAGGTTCAACACAGAGTAGCACACATTACAATTTCTCAAGTCCACAAAGAGATAAAGTACGAATTTATTACATCCAAAGTGACATGACTACAAGATCAACTACAAAAAGGCTTTAATCCATTCTTCTCCCCCTTTGTCATCAATCATCCATAAAGGGCCTGGAGAAGCGTGTAGTCTTGCTCCCACCATGCATCAACTTCTCGCCGCTAGAATGTAGGGCTATGATCATCTGACAAAGAAGTAGTCCAATGAAAACCTTCACTCAATCGAATGTACAAATGATAATCTAGAGTGATTTGGAAGAGCTAGTTATGATCAAGATAAAGGTGTGCTAGATATACCATGACTAGGGGCAGAAGTGGGTCCGAAGATAGAAGCTGCTGCCTGTGAAGCAAAATCTCCGGGAGAGGGAGAAGGTGCACTCGAAAACTGAACTCCCGCCATAGATGAACCGGTGCCACCATATGCATATGATGAAGAAGGAAGTGTAGCTGCTGCATACGATGGACCAGGCGGTGCAAGTCCAAAAGAGGAACCAAATGGATCACCTTCTGAGGTAGGCATGTATGGCATGGTCCCTGGAGCACCAACTGACTGAGGAGGGGGTGGCGGAGGCTGTGAGCTAGACTCGACGTGTCCATATCCAAAGATATCACCGTACTCCTCAAAATATCCCGCACTCATGTGGTCGGTCATGATGTCTCGAAGTGGGGGAATCTCAGGCAACTCTAGAGGTGGTGAAATGGGAGATGGTGGATCATTTGGACTCAAAGCGGCGCGCAGTTTCTTGAACTCATCACGAGTCTTCTTGTTATCTAGCCTCTGCTGCCTCATATCAACTCGGACATCCCTTTGGCCTTTACAAATGCCTGTAAACATAGATATGAACTTCCGAATGGGAGAGGTCCGTCCTGCTGACAATGAGCTGCTGCCAGGCCCGAACCGGTCAGACCGGTTTGCAGAACCGGTCAGACCGGTTCTGGCCTGCATCTGTGAATGCTGCAGCTCCTGCTGAGTTTGAGCTCCTCCGGCTGGTGCATCAATGTCTGCTGGTGGAGGAGAAGGCACTCTAAACTTGTGTGGCACTGGAGGGCGAAGCGGCTTGTGCGGGGTATCCTTTTTGATCTTCAAGTTTGTCACCCTTTCAATCATAAGCATGATAAAGGGGCTATAAGCGCAAATCTTTTGAGGACTCTCAGAAATGGTCTTGATTTCATGCCAAATGAAATCAGCAACACTAAAAGATGGTGTCTCCTCTCCAATCCTCAAATAATACATCAAGTTTCTCATGTAAAGTGAAATATCTGAGGTGTTGCCATCTCTAGGGGTGAGTGTCTTGCGAAGCATCCTATAAAGTGTCCCATAGTAGGTGTAGAGACCACTCACTTTCCCCCAGCTGCCATTCTGATCTCTGGGATACATGAATTTTATCTCAGATGGTTCCATAACGCCCCGGTCATGTATCTTGACTGTGTTTTCGTCCTCATTATCAACCCTCAAGAGAGTAGCAAAAACAGTGTAAGTGATATGATAGCGCTGTCCTTCTGTCATCCAATGCATAGCCCTCTCTTGCCTGCCATCCTCCTCATAGTAACCGAAGAACACAGTAGCATAGAACTGAGCAATAACCTCCTTGTTCCAGCTGTGCTTGAAGCTCATGAGATGTTTAACCCTCTTTTCAGAGCAGACTCTGATAATCTCATTGAATACTGGGTTGTCTTGCTTGCTCATGTACTCCCAGTCAATGTACTGTGCATCTGACGTGATTTTGGTCTTCTTCATGATAGCTGTGGCATAGAAATCCTGCTGAAAAAGCGTCCAAAATCTATAGTCAGTGGCTGTCCTATCCACACCAAGTGGACTAGTCCTCCTTAGCCTCCTGACAACATCAGTCATCCCACTGGCAAGATAATTTGTCACTCTCCTGCTAGCTGGGCCAATGGGTCGGCAAATCTCAAGAACAAGAGGGGCATTCGCTTCAGCTGATTCATCATCATCTGCTGCATCCTCTTCTTCATCAACCCCGGCTGCCATCTCCTCATCATCATCATTACCTCCCATTTGATCATGCCTGTAAACAACTCTGTAGGTTTCATCCTCAACCTCATCCTCATTAGTGGTGTTCCCAACTTCATCCACTTCCTCTATCTCCTGATCAGCTGCTCTCTTTGGCCTCCTAGGCCTCAAAGCTCTGCTACTGCCCTCTTGTGAGCTGCTGCCACCAGGTGCATCAAACTTGCTCTTTTTAATTCTCTCGGCATGAGATCCTTTCGGAATTTTTACTGTCCTTCCTGGGTTCACAGAATGACACACAAAGTATCAATACCCAGGAGATAATTGATTAAAAGATTTGAAAAGATAGAGAGCATTCAACAGGATTTGAGTCAACTCAGCACAAAACCGGTCAGATCGGTTCCAGGAACCGGTCAGACCGCTTTTGGTCTGAGCTGAGCCAACTCGAGTTGAAGATCAACTTGGACAGATAAACATGATAAAAGTGCCCAGAAAAAGATTGGCTTGAGTATAGAATTAAAGAGAGCACCTAACAAGTTTTGGGTCAGCTCAGGGCCAAACCGGTCAGACCGGTTTCAGAAACCGGTCAGACCGCTTTTGCCTGAGCTGAGCCAAAACTAGTTTGGGGCCAATCTGGACAGAGTTTGATTTGGATATTGACAAGATATTGGTACAAAATCTATCCCTAGTCCATATGTGAGCACACACATTGCAAAACAGGGACTTGAGCCCTCACTGCCCAAACCGGTCAGACCGCTTTGCGCAGTGAGGATGCAAATCCTTGTTGCGCAAAATGTAGCCAACCAAATTGAATGATCTCTTAGGGATAGGTTCCTAGACATGCCAGAAGATGTTCTACCAAAGGGTTTTGAGAGATATGCATTGAGCTCATAGATCGGGCGAAGGGAAGATTTGAATACCTTGGGAATCAAGAACTTCGAGAGAGATGAAGATTTGAGTGCACAACTTGATGGGGAATCAATCTAGCAGCCTTGTGGCACTCAAAAACCGAAGATAAATCTTCTTTTCCTTGGTTGAATCCTCAAATCGCCTTGGGGCGCCTTCCACCGGTCAAGAACAGGAGAGAGAGAGGGAATGAAGTGAATGGGTATGGTAGGAGAGAGAGGGAATCACGGGAGACCATAAAAATGAGTGGCCCACCTTCCTGGGCCAAACCGGTCAGACCGGTTTGGGAAACCAGTCAGACCGGTTTCTCCCCGGAGGTGAGTCTGCCAGAAACTCCGGATCTTCCGAGAATTTTGTCGGATCTTCTGATGAACTTCGGATCTTCTGAGAGTATGTCGGATCTTCTGATAATCTTCGGATCTTCCAGGCCAGAAGCAACTCGAGACCGAACCGCTCGGAACTTCCTGTCGGATCTTCCGACCTAAGGTCGGAACTTGCTTCAAAACTGTTCCAAAACATGTTCCCTTGATCTGAGAAGATATAATGATGAAATTTGGCCTTCAAAAATCCAAGAATTTCCACAGAAAAGTTCACTCAGCTGCTTGGGCCCAAACCAGTCAGACCGGTTTGGCAAACCGGTCAGACCGGTTTCACCCAGGCAGTTGAGACTTGTCCAAAAAGGTGGAAATTAAGATCCAGAACTTGTTCACTTAATCTGAGAGTGTATGTAAAAGGCATGATCTTCAACTTCTCAAGATTGTCCATAGAAGTGATAAATTTTCCAATAAATCAAAATTTCTTTTGTTTCTTCCAAAAGAAATGGGAGAGAATAGATAGATAAAGGATTTTATGGACTTGAGAAAATCTCACTATTTGTGACTAGCCATCAATCAAGCAAAGTTAACTATAGTCACAAATAGATCGACAAAGGTCAAAAGACCAAAGACTCAAAGATTTTCAAAAACACACAACCTAGCATGCTAGTAGGATTTTTCAAAAACTATCCTATGTCACACAAGCACATGCACGTATATCAAGCACACAATGACATTAACATGTTTAGCTTACGCCATTCACCAAGAAGGTGTTAACTAAATATATAATTGACGCATGAGAGCTTGATACATTTGCATGTACATGCACACTCTAGCATGACAAGGGCCTAGATGCACAAGGTAAAAACTAGTTCATGGAAAACATACCTTGGCCTCTAGTAGCATGTATTGTGCAATATTATCAATTTTATCCATATGAATTCTCTCATGATATAAACACATTGATCAACATAGAGAGAAAACGTTAATGTGCACAACACATGGTTTCATAATCAATGACTTTAGATAAAGCATTAAAACATAGGTCATTAATTACGAAGCTACACAATATAGATCAAATTCCTTATTTTAGTGCTTTTGAGATTAGTAAGGATTCATATGCACTAATATTGAAAGATTAAATCATTTTAAGGAATTTAATGCTATATCATGTTGAGTTGACAAAACATGAATTGAGAACAAGATTCATGATGAGAATAACTATCGTGTTACCGTCATGAATCACAAGATGAGTTGACAACTCCAATTGAGAGATATATTCTCTCACCATTGAGACTACAAGTTCACTAAAAGAAAATGTTAGTCTCAAGGACTCAAATATTGAAATAATCTCCCCCTAGATATATGCATCATATGTGAACAATATGAGACATGCACTTTGCCTTATAAATGACAAGGAGGGGATTAATTCAATATTCGGTCAAATTGGACAAAAATTACTCAAAATGAAATATGCCAAGTAATCATACCATAATGAAGTATTAATATAGATAGAATATGCCAAGAATGAGAGATTCATGAAATGAAACACTTGAGTCTTCATTTCTCACTCAAACGGCCAATTTTCAACTCCCTGAGCCAAACCGGTCAGACCGGTTTGGGAAACCGGTCAGACCGGTTTCGGCTCGGATCTTCCGATTGATCATCCGGCTGGGAGAAGTTCATCACAGAGCCCCCCGGATCATATGGTCGGATCTTCCGGCCCCAGTGTCAGATCTTGTGTGGTATGCTCTGAAAAATGATCAAACTTTGCTCCACAGAAGAGCAATTAAACATACCACATTTCATATGCTTAAAATATTAATTAAACACTTCATTTAACAAGAATGTGCTAAAGTTGCAATTGCCTGGGCCAAACCGGTCAGACCGGTTTGGCAAACCGGTCAGACCGGTTTTGCCAGGCTTGTATTGATTGGCGTGAATTTCTGATGTTTGATTCAATTTTCGTCGGAACTTGATCCACTGCAACTAAACACAATATTGCTCTACGAGAGAGCCATTAAAAGCATCACATGGCATATATGAATGGAATTCAATAAAGAAATCTAAGTCACTATCAAGCGTCTCATGAGTCAAAGGCTTAGAAACACTTGATCCTACCAAAGGCATTAGTGACTCAAATTTAATCAATTAAGCGCAAAATTACCGAGATGTCATTGGGTATAAAGTATGAAGCAGAAGCAAATTTTTCTTGGCTTGCTAGTGGATCTTTGAAAATTGTCATTCAAGCCAAGCCACCAATGCATCTGATAGTCCCTACAATCTCATCAAGCACACTTTGGTCCCCAACTCGTGTTGGGTCCGATGTTGTTAGTTCCAATATGCTTAGGGATCCAAATGACTCTTGTGCCGCTCCTTGGAGAACAAGTCACCTTGGTGGCACAAGAAGCTTTTGAAGAGTCCCTAAGCTTCACATTTAATGAATGAACAATGTCGGGTTTAGTAGTTTTACCATTAGGACAATCTTTACCAAAATGTCCTTTTTCCCGACATGTGTAGCATATCTTGTGCTTGATGTTGGTTACCATTTTCTTGTGTTGCTCGGTAACCAATTCTTGCTTTTGCTTTGCTTGTGCCTTGAGAAATCCCTTGTTAAGCTTGATTTGGGGTTTCTCTTGGTGTAGTTCCCCATTGCTTGGACATGAAGCAACTTGATGTCCTTTCTCATGGCAACCAAAGCATCTTCTCTTCTCCAAATTTCTTTGTCTTTTGGAGAGAGTTGGCTTGCTTTCTTTTCTTGTTAAGCACTTGATGTGAGCAAGCTTTTCACCATTGCCTTGATCTTGGCTTGTATTGGACTTGACTTGATGAGTAGAAGAGCTTTGCCCGGTTGATCCCTTCTCAAGCTTCTTCACCATGGATTCACGGTTATCTTGAGAAGGTTGTGCATTACTCTTCCCTTTGAGAGTTGTCAAGTTCTTGGTGAGTCTTTTCACCTCTTGCTTGAGTTCTTCATTTTCCTTTGCAATGAGGTCATCACAAGACTCTACACACACTTCATCATACCAAGATTGTTTTGCTTGGGAGCAACATGGGTTAGCACATGATAAATTATATTGAATTTGAGAACATGTGCATATGTGAGATTGAGGTTCAATTGATTTTAACGAATTAATCATAATCTCATGAGCAATATCTAATGAAGCATATGATTTTACAAGTTCTTCATGAGAACACAAAAGTTCATCATGCTTCACTTGTAGCATCTCATGCTTGCTAGCAATTAATTCCAATTTTTGCTTGAGCACTTTATTTTCTTTTTCTATGGAAGCCAAATGAAGTGCATCACAAGCATAATCATCAACAATTGCATCATACTTACAAACCAAAGTGGCGTTTGAGGATTTGACTTCCTCAAGCTCTTTGATGAGAGCTAGGATAGTCTCATCCTTTGAATTTTCCGCCTTCTCTTCTTCTTTGGACTTGTTAAGCATGAGTGTCTCATCATTGGAAGATGATATAGCTTGTGAGCTTGAAGCTTTGCTTGCGCGGCGTCGGCCTCCCTTCTTGGAGCTAGTTGCACGCTTCCTGCCCAAACCGATCAGACCGGTTTGGGAAACCGGTCGGACCGGTTTCTGCAGGAAGGCGGCAACTGAGCCGTCTTGCTCTTGTGGCTCCACGGTGGTTGTCACATGAGGCTTGGTGCATGTTTTTGTTGATGTTGTGCATTCCTCATGTGACTCGGCTCTTGTTTGGTCTTGCGTGTCGCTTTTGATGTTGGCGTAAAGCTTCTCAATTCTAGCCCAAATAAGATGAGCATCGAATAGAGTTGCTTCATCTTCTAGAATAGATTCTCTAACTTCATCACTCACAACATCAAATAAGAAGTTAGAGACACGATCATTGAGTTGAAAGCAATTCATTTCGTCTTCGGTTGGGTTGGACACACTCCAATCAACACAAGGACAATCAATGCCTTCAACTACAATCCTCACAAGAGTAGGACTCATAGTCCTAAGATCATTAAGCACATTACAAGACCAAATTGAGTAGTTTGAGCCGTCACTAGCTAGTGGCTCATATGTTACCTCACAAGTAGTCGACATCTTTCCTCACGGAGGTTAAGCTTGGATGTGAGGCCAAGCTCTGATACCAATTGAAAGGACCTTGATGTCACCTAGAGGGGGGGTGAATAGGTGAATCTACAATTTAAACAACTTTTTCGCACAGTTAGTACTGAAACCGGTCAGACCGGTTTCCAAAACCGGTCAGACCGCTTTAAGCGGTCAGACCGCTTTGCTAAAGCGGTCAGACCGGTTTTCTACAGAGAAAACCAACTATGCAAATTAACCCCCTCTACGAATTCTAGCACAAACCAAACTTGGTGATGGGCTCCTGTAGATGATATCAAGCAGGTCCACTAAGTCCCTACACACAATTGGAGCACAACCAAGTAGCACAATGCGGAAGCGAATACAAATGCTAGAATTGAACTTGTGAAGGTAAACAAGAGACAAAGATATATTTTCCCAAAGTTCGGAGTTCACCGCTGCCACTAAGGCTGTCACAAAGACACGATGAATCCTAGTCTCCGTTGAGGGCCTACGAAAGGCGGGCTTATCCACTCCAAGCCACTTTCCTCGGGTCCACTAGCTTTTGGTCCTTTTCCACGAAGGAGGCAAGACCAGCCTTTACAACCAATCCGTGGCTTACCACACACGAGGTAGCTCACCGGCGACGCCTAGCCGTCTAGGAGGATCACCTCCAAGAGTAACAAATGCTTCAATCGTCGCTCGACTTCACCGGAAGTGCTCAAGACTAAGGATTGCTCTCACTAGCTGCTAATTGCTTTCACTTGCTCTCTATTCCTCATACACAAAGCATCCCTCAACCCAAATCAAATGATATGAATTAAATCAATCAACTCTCACAAAGAGAGGTTTGGGGAGAGCTTGCTGGTGCTTGGGAAGGCTAGGGATGAGCCACAAAGGCACTAGAACCAGCACCCCTCAAAGGAGAGGGGTATGGGGTATAAATACCCCACACAACACAAACTAGCCGTTATAGCCGTTGGAAACCGGTCAGACCGGATTCCCAAACCGGTCAGACCGGTTTACAAACTATATAGCCGTTACACCTGTCAGAGCCCCAAACCGGTCAGACCGGTTTGGGTCGAGCCAGCACCCTGAGTCACAAACCGGTCAGACCGGTTTCCCAAACCGGTCAGACCGGTTTGGGTCGACTCAGCACACCTGAGTCACAAAGACTCCACTCTCAAGGCTATCTCACATGGGTTGAACTATGAGCACTTTTTGGTTTATGCCAAGACAACTAATGTTGCATCCCTCTTGATAGTACGGCATTCCTAAACTCAAGATTAAAACAATAAATAGAATCTATCACTTGAGCTTGAATATCTCCATTGATGCCATACTTGATCATTTTCATCTTTGAGGGCTTCAACATCTTTATTTTGTTGAGCAAATCCAACTTGAGCCAATGGCTTAGAATTTCCGGGAATACCCAATTCATAAGCCATTTCAATATATGATCAATAAGGATTAGATGCTTCACATTGCTTCGCTTGATATGACTTGATCGACGGATAGAACCCAAACTATAATGTTAGACCTTTCCACAAACAAAGTCTCTCAGCTACAAGACCAACTTGCCCTTCACCTTGCTAGGATTGTCACTTGCATCTAGCTCGATCCCTTCCGTCCTCTCTTGTCAAATTAAGCTTCACTTTGCATTGCATCATTAATGAAATCCACATTGAAATCCATGTCTTCAATTGATTTGACATATTCTTCAATATTTTCTTTGGCAAATAACTTGTCCATAAGCTTCTATGTGCTTGAGACCATATAGTACCCATGTAAATCATGTCCCAATTTGAATGTAACCATAGCCATGGACCAAGCCCAAAGAAATCCTAATTTCTTCAAATGATTTATCCCAAAACTATTGACAAGTATCTTATTAAGTGAGACCAACTAATATGCTTAAGTCCTTGTCTCACTTGTCATTTCCAATCACTTGTCATTTATGACTTAGTTGCATGGGATGATTACCACTTGTTTGCTTTCTTTGTCTTTTATACCAAAAATGAGCTTTTAGTCTTCAACAATCATATTCTTTGAATATCCATAGGAATAGAAACCTGCTCATATGCTTAAGCAAACAAGTTAAATGACTAATCTTGTTGTCATCCAAAATCACCAAAACATATAAGTGCCTAGATGCACTTTCAAGTCCGTACCACCAGAATCTTTCCTTGATGTCCTGGTACATCTTGGTACTTCCTGGGTGGATCGAATAGGCTGAATCATGTGCTTCTCTCAGGATCGAGTCCCTGATCTGCGCTATGTCTGGAACACATATCCTCTTCCCATGCCACAAGGTTCCCTGATCATCAACTCGGAATCCAGGGGCCTCTCCTCGTGCAACAAGCTCCACAATCTCCTTGATCTTCTCATCCCCAAGCTGACCTTTCCGGATTTCCTGCTCCAGAGTTGGTTCCACCGTCATCTCTGTGATACTAGTCACAAATCCCAGACTCATCCTCTCAAACTCCAAGCTGAACTCCTCTGGCAGACAGTGTCCAGTAATCTTGTTCACATAGCTTCTCCTACTCAGAGCATCTATTACCAAATTAGCCTTCCCTGGGTGGTAGTGGATCTCCAGATCATTGTCTTTGATCAACTCCAACCATTGGCGCTGCCTCATATTCAGCTCTGACTGAGTGAAGACATATTTCATGCTCTTATGATCAGTGTAAATGTCACACTTATGCCCAATTAAATAATGCCTCCAAATCTTCAGAGCATGCACCACAACTGCCAACTCCAGATCATTTGTCGGGTAGTTCTGCTCATGCTTCCTCAACTGCCTCAACGCATACGCCACAACTCTGCCTTCCTGCATGAGTACACACCCCCATCCTAGACGGTATGCATCACAGTAGATAGAGAAGCTCTTGGAAAGATCAGGCAATACCAGCACAGGGGCTGTTGTCAGTCTTTTCTTCAACTCCTCAAAGCTGGCCTGACACTCCTCTGACCAGACAAACTTGGCATTTTTCTCCAGTAACGCCGTCAAGGGCTTAGCAATCCTAGAGAATCCTTCGATGAACCGTCTGTAATATCCGACCATCCCCAGGAAACTCCTGATCTCGCTCACATCCCGAGGCGGATTCCAGCTCAACACATCGCTGACCTTCTTCGGATCCACTGCCACTCCTCCATTGGACAACACATGTCCCAGGAATGCCATTTCCTTCAACCAGAACTCACATTTGCTCAGCTTAGCATACAACTGATGTTCCCGGAGTCTCTGCATCACCAACCTCAGATGTTCCTCATGTTCTGCCTCATTCTTGGAGAAGACCAGAATATCATCAATGAATAACACCACGAATTTATCAAGATAATCCATGAACACGTTGTTCATCGTGTACATGAAGTATGTAGGAGCATTAGTCAATCCAAAGGACATGACAGTGAACTCATACAACCCATACCGAGTGGTGAAGGCCGTCTTGGGTATGTCAGACACCTGAATCCTCATCTGGTGATAGCCCGACCGGAGGTCAATCTTGGAGAACACACAGGCTCCCCTCAACTGATCAAAGAGGTCATCAATCCTCAACAGCGGTTACTTATTCTTGATTATTACTTCATTAAGGGCTCGATAGTCCACACACATTCTCTGTGTCCCATCCTTCTTATCCATGAACAACACCGGGTCTCCCCATGGTGAAGAACTCGGACGAATGTACCCTTTTGCTAGCAATGCCCTCAATTCTTCTTTAAGCTTCTCTAGCTCCTTTGCTCCCATCCTATATGGCCTCATACCTAGCAACTCCTCTGGGAACGCATCGGAGAAATCGCACACCACCCGAATGTCCTCCAGTGCTACACCCTCAGCTTGGTTGACCTGGCTGTGCTCCGAGGAACTGGCTGCCTGATACTCCACTCTTTCACTGGTCTTCGCCGTCAGCTGCACTGCTCTCTTGGAGCACTGGATCACCCCTTCATATCTGGCTAACCAGCTCATACCCAGAATCAGATTGAACCCAAGGGTCTCCAGAACTATCGGATACACCTCAAAGTCTACCCCCCTTATTGTGATGGTGACATGGGTACAGCGTAAAGTCGCTCGCTGCTCACCCCCTGGTGAACTAACTAACATGGTGTTTGACATAGGTCGTAAGGCCATCATGTTCTTTTTTCACAAAAGCAGTAGATATGAAAGCATGTGAAGCTCCAGTATCGAACAAAATAGTCGCAGGGGTCGAGTTGACAGGGAACGTACCCATAACCACGTCAGTAGCTGCCTCTGCGGTCTCTGCACCCATGTGGTTGACCTTGCCTCTAGCGGGGTTCTGTGGACCTCGACTCGCCTGAGCCTGCTACTGACCTGCGCCATGCTAGGCCTTCTGGGGACAGACATTGGCAAAGTGCCCCGGCTCTCCATAGTGGTAACACGCCCTTGGACCCGCTGGTGCAGTGCTGGCGGGGCTGGGGCATAGAACAGGATCTGACTGCACCTGACTGCACTGAGCTGGGACAGTCTGTAGCTGCTACTGGGGACGCTGTTGCTGTGGCGCCTGAGGGTACTGGGGACGCTGCTGGTACTGAGGGCGCTGCTGGAACTGAGGGTGCTGCTAGAACTGACTGCGGCTTAGCAGGCTAGACTGACCCTGGGGGCGCTGCTGGCCCATCATCTGCTGGCCACCCTGCGGAGGAGTGAAGCGGGGGTGGCTGCTGCTCCCTGACTGCTGGCCCTGGAACTTCGTCTTCTTCTCCTCTATCTCACGGAGCTTGTGCTCCAGCATGAGAGCGCCGTCCACCAGTTCCTGAAAGTTGGGGAACTTGGTGCACATCAGCTGGTACTGCAGTGCATCGTGCAAGCCATCACGGAACTGGGTCTGCTTCTTCCTGTCCGTGTCCACCTCCTCAGGGGCATAGCGGGCAAGCTCAATGAACTTGTCATGGTAGGCGGTGACACTCAGCCCTTCCTGCTTTAGCGCCAGGAATTCCTTGTTCTTCAGGTTCATCAGGGCCTGCGGCATGTGGTAGGTGTGGAAGCTGTCACGGAACTCCTGCTAGGTGATCTGAGCACGATCGGGGTGAGTATACTGGTATGAATCCCACCAGTCCAGTGCTGGACCCAGAAGCTGTCCTCCAGCGTACAACACCTTCTCCCGGTCGTTGCACTGCGCGATGTCGTGCTGCCTCTCCACCGCCTTGAGCCAATCATCAGCCTGTAGAGGGTCGCTGGCCCTGGTGAAGGTGGGAGGGCGACCCTTCAGGAACTCGCCTTTTTTGTCCCTGGGCGGCACGTGAGGCTGGTGAGGCGGGTTCTACTGTTGCTGCTGCAGCAAGGCTATCGTCTGGGCCATCTGCTGCGTCAGCTGGAGCTGCATCTGCATCATCTGCTCCATGGTGAGTGGTGGTGGAGGCGGTGGCGGGTTCTGGTTGGCCCCACTACCACTAGCGTGACTCCTCATGTTCACCATCTATTATTAGCAAGAAATTCTTGTCAGGACTTGATCTAAAGATATAGAATTTGATATATATAAAAATAGCAAGAGAAATAAATAACCCCTCTACGTAAACATTAATATCCTTAAGCCTTAATCCAAAATCTAGGTGGTTGTAGACTTACGTCTACGCCCATCACAGTTATTACAAAAATCCAAATCATACATGAGCATAATAACAATAAAACAAGCACTTAGAGACAAAATTCATACAAGACTCGATATTACTGATTTTTTTTCAAAACAAAACAACTAAACGGGCCATAACATAGAATTATGGAGGTCTCCTAATGTTTTATCCACCATTCTAACTAGGCTGCGTTCCTATAGTCAGCATGGCTCTGATACCAATCTATCACACCCGGGTTTACACAGTAACCCGAAGGCGGCCATATGTGTGCCCAGGATGTCATAGTACACATATAGCAAAACAAATATGATATAACAGAGAACTCATGCTTTATTGAATGCTTAAAATAAAGAGTTTACATTAGAGTGCAACATAAATAAACTAACCAATACAGCGGAAGACTAAAACTCTCAACTAATGAAGCCGCACTCCCACAGGGACTCTGACTGGGAGAACACAACTCAGTAGAAAGGCAGATCCTCTGGGAACTCAGCAGCAGTCTCATGCGTAGGCCAGTTTGTTACCCATCCGGGATTTTGTAGAATTAAAACAAGTGTAAGTAACATAATTACTTAGCAAGTATAACACGGGGTATGAAGGCTAAAAAGGTTTGACACGGCTTAACTGCATTAGCACTTTTAGTTGGTTCATTTTATATTGTCCAAAATTATTACATGTGAAAGGATCCCAATTGTAACCCGATTAATAAATGTAAGTGTCATTAAACAGCAATAATAAACATCAGTTTCTAATAAAAAAGGATCCGGGCTGCTCGTGACCCTGAGCAAGGCTATCATGATAGATCGAACACACTGCAGAGGTTTCGCCCTTTACTCACCAGTCGCGTAAAAGTTCAAGGAACATTAAACCCAACCATGCCGAGGTGGCCAAACCTCTTAAACCACACTTCCGAGGTGTGATCGCATAGGGACACTACGAGGTATTTCACAAGACACCCTAACAAGACAGTAGCCGCTATGGTAATACAAGGTGGTGAAACCCTAGGCACCAAGATTGACTTATCCCTACAGAGTCCACCATAAGGGGTCAATGACATCTAGAGCGCGGGTCTCAAACCCATCAATGCGCAATGTGTGGAGTTCCCATACTCCAGGGACTCCCAACATGGGACTGGGTCTAACAGGACCTAGCCGACGGGGCTACCGTCCTCGGTGGAATCAAGAAACACCCTGCGCTGCCTCCCACAACGCCGTCGGCCCGTCAGTAACCACTGTCAAGCTAGAACCGTACAAGCTACTTCTCCAAGACCAGAGCCATAATAGTTCTGGCAGTGGCGACAGGCTCCTGGGTTGCCGCTTTAAGAACCAGTCCTGACGGAGAGGAACTAGGGCCAGGCATGAAGCTCACGCCCTAGTTCCCTGAACCAAGTTGCTAAAAAGCATGTTTTAACATCAACATTGAAGTAGACCATTAAGTCAAGATTAACATTTAAATAATGGTGGTAGTAACTGCGCATAGCAAAGATTCTACCCATATGCATAGACCCAGGTAAATCAAGGTACAGGATAAATAAATCTAGGTACAACTTTAATGGGAAGCAAATTAGACACATGCATAATAAAGTAATTAATGTATTAAAAGTGTGTAGGTAGCAAAGATTGTCCGTGCTATAACTTGCCTTCCTCGAAGGGCTGCTACTGTGAGTCCTGCTCCTGAAAGTCCCCCATTTACTCAAACTCCAACGGGTACGGCTCACTGACTAGACACGAATCACCACACAAACATCCATACAAGCGAATACATGCAAACAAAAGTATTCTATTACAAACAGTACAACAAACAGTAGAAAGAGAACAAAAGAAGGGTTTAAATCTATTCTACGCTTCGCTACGGACACATGAGCGTGAAAATCACTCTAATCGGAGCTAAAACGAGAAAGTTATGAAGTTTTTAAGATTCAGGGTCTAATCTATGAAAAACCGAGGACCTATACGTAATTTCATGTTAAAACTCGAGGGCTAACATGTAAAACTAATAGGTCAGGACGGCGCGCTAGATAACTGAAAATCTCAGGGGGGTTTTGAATAAAAACGGACCTATTTGCAAATACTTTTGAACTTAGTCTGGACCGGGGCTTAATTATGAAGAAGGGCAGGGGTTCTTAAGCAAAACAGCTAGGTCTGACCATGTTTGACCGGTATCCGACTCCGGTCAACTTGATCTGGGTCGCGAATATTCGATCGGACGGTTGTGGCAATTTGGGGGGGGGGGAGTTGGTCGCCGGTGGGGTTAAGTGCGGCAGCGCCGCTGGGCTGTGCGGCGGCGCTTCACCGGAGTGAGGCTGGACTTGATCTACAAGCCTCCATTCGCGACGCAGTTGGGCTCTACGGAATCAGGGTGACGTGGACAACACATCTGGGCCTTCTCATCGTCGATTATGAGCCAGAGGCGGCTGACGTCGGCGAGCGGCGACGTGGGGCTCCGACGAGGGTGAAACACGTGTTACAAAGCGCGAGAGAGAACGAGAAGGGGATCGGGAGGGTCCTTACCACCATGCGAAAGTCCTGGAGGAGTCAAGCAGGGCAGATCAGGGCTAGAAAGGGAGATCGACGGTGCGGCGGTGGAGCTTGGAGCGGTGGCACTGATGGCGACGGAGCTTCGGGGTGTGAGAACAGGCATTGGGAGGCTCGACGCGCTCCTCGTGGCACGGTGAAGCCGCTCTGAGTGTCGACCAAGGCGGAGAAGCGTCGGAGCGGCAAGTTCGCCAGCGCGGCCGAGCTTGGATGTGGTGGCACTGAGAGAAGGGGGCGGCGGCGTGGCTAGGGTTGCAGCGAGTGGATGGGTTCCACTGCTGGCGACGCAGGGGGGGTTAAGAGGGCGCGGGGAGGCAGCCTCGACGTGCGGGCCGGCCGCGGCATCGGTTGCGCCCACCTCCTCTGAAATCGGCGGGAGGTTGGGGATGACAGGCGAGGCCCGCCTGTCATCGACCAAGGGAGGGGGAGGCACGGCTGGTCGTTGTGTTGCGGGAGTGAAAGTGGACCGGAGGAAAAGACGAGGGGGTAAAAGCGGACTTCGGCGGCTGGCGGGGTGAGCTGCTGGGCCGCGAAGGTGGAAGTTTGGGCTGGGCCGAGCTGGTGGATGCGGGCCGCAGGAAAGGAAAAGAAGAGGGCTGTTGGGCCATGAGGAAAAGAAAAAGAGGAGGGGGGTTAGAAGTGGACCAAGAAAATAGTTGGAGGGGGCAAAACGAACTCAGGCCTTAGTAACTTTTCTAGACCTCCAAACAAAGCTATTCAAATTCGAATTTAAATTAGATTTAAATTCTTGTTTGAACCACAACAATACAAAAAATCAATGCAGCAGCATGAATGCAACAAAAATGTTTCTATGCCTTATATTTGATTTCAATTTCCAGAAATTATTTATTTAGCCTATATTAATTATGAACATGACAGTAAATAATCAATTAATTACTAAAAATTTTAAATAGGCCATTTTAGGGTGTTACAAATATTCAGAGCACCCTAAACATTGATTCTATAGAAATAAATGAAATAAACAAATAT
This sequence comes from Echinochloa phyllopogon, assembly GCA_033239725.1. Taxonomy (NCBI): domain Eukaryota; kingdom Viridiplantae; phylum Streptophyta; class Magnoliopsida; order Poales; family Poaceae; genus Echinochloa; species Echinochloa phyllopogon. The sequence goes on along the minus strand of BTCW01000014.1, from coordinate 26,836,657 downwards.
CTAGCAAACTAAACTAAACGGTGCTCTATCTAACGACGAACGAGTCGGCCATGGGACACTACGGGTCGTAGAGGTCCATGTGTCCTGTGGCCTTGAAGAGCCTCTTGAGCTTAGCGCACAGGCCCCGGCGGAGGACTTCCATCTTGTCCTCCCACTCTAAGCGTGCAAGCTCACCCTCCGCCACCTTCTCGTCAAGGTGGCTGATCCGCTGCTGTGCTGCTGCCAGCTCCACCTTCAGGCTCTCCACGGTGGGTGGCTTATCCTCCTCGTCCTCGCCGTTCTCCTCGTCGGAGAACTCCATGTCCCCGGGTAGCCCTTTGATGGCCGGAGGCTGCCTGTGGTGCCGCACTGTAGGGTGGCGCCACGGAGGAGAGGACTAGGATGACTCTGTCAGCCCCAGCTCGTCCCGTTTGAGTGCCGGAATGAGGACTTTGTCGTATCCGCCACCCGGCTTGCATTCCCCCTTTATGACGAACCGCAGCGGTTTCTCCGGCTCATCCTCCAGCACCGCCTCGGCCTTTCCTTTTAGCAAAAACAGCCCCAAGTCCGGCACCCTTGAGGAGGATGCCGACCTCGGGTGCAGTTCACCCACGATTGGCCTTGTCGAAGGTGAACATGGAGGCTTCTTGACCCCCTCGTCGGAGTGAGGAGATCGCTGACCATAGCACAAAGTGGGGAGTCACGGCGCTGCGAGGAGGTACGTGAAGGTGTCCTCCCCTGCGGCTTCTCTTCCGTCATGTCGATGTCAGAGATCCGGAAGGCATGTTCCTGAGCGAGGTCGCTGTTCCGGCCAGCGTAGCTTGAGCCTTGGGCTGAGGACGCGCCTTTGGATGAAGAGGAGGCCATGAGGCTGAGTGGTATGGACTGGTGTTGGCTTAGATGAGATGGGAAAGTCGATAGAAGTCTCTGACTCTTTATTGGGGATTCCCCTCGACTGAAAAATGACTTTCTGAAGTTTTCCTCGTGGCTCTTGGGATAGCAACAACTAGGATAGGCTTGGAGGCGCAAATCTGCATGAGGGGGACCAGGGGGGCCAGTTCGGCCGAACCCTAGCCTTCGGCCGAACTGGGTTGTTCGCCCGAATAGGCCTGGTTCGGCCGAACTGGCCCTGGGCCACCCCGGTGCACAGTCCAAGTTGTGGTTTGGGGGTTTGGTCGTGGGAAAATTCGATCAAGGAGGTTTTTGGCCTAGAAGATTTGGAAGCTTAGTTTTGGGCCGGATTTCTATGGACAAGGTTCAGAGCTCTATGAACTCGACGACATCTAACTTGTCGAGTGGCGGCGGTTCTGGTTCTAGAAAAATCTCCAGCCACTGTCCATTGACCTTAAAGGTCTTTCCGTCCTCGCTATGCAAGGTGATGGCCCCATGAGAAGCAGCATGGACTACTATGAATGGGCCGTCCCACTTGCTACGCAACTTCCCATGACCGAAAAGCTTAACACGGGAGTTGAAGACGAGGACCTTATCTCCCGGCTTGAACGTTTTGACCTTGATTCTCTTATCATGCCATCTCTTGGTCCATTCCTTATACAGCCGGGAGCTGTGGTAAGCTCGTTCTCTCATCTCATCTAATTTGGCTAATTGGATCTTCCACTTAAGGCCGGCAGCTGGAAGGTTCATACCCCACTTCCTAATGGCCCAGTGAGCCTTGAACTCCATCTCTACTGGTAAGTGGCAGGTCTTGCCATAGACTAGCTAATATGGGGTCATGCCTATGGGTGTCTTATAGGCCGTACGATATGCCTAGAGTGCATCCAGGAGTTTATACTTCCATTGCCTACCCATCTCGTTTACGGTTTTCTGCAGTATATTTTTGATTTGTTTGTTTGATGTTTCTGCTTGACCGCTAGTTTGAGGGTGATAAGGTGTAGCAACATTATGCTGCACCCCCAGACTTGAAAGATACTTACGGAAGGCTGAATCGATGAAATGGGATCTGCCGTCACTAATGACTATCCTAGGGACGCCGAAACGAGGGAAGATATATTCATGAAATATTCGTTTCGCGTTCCTAGAATCAGCGGCTACACAGGGTAGGGCTTTCACCCACTTAGAGACGTAATCTACTGCCACTAGGATAAACTGGCAACCCTCGGAAATCTACTCCCCAAACATTGAAAATTTCTACTTGGAGGTTGCTAGTGAGCGGCATTGCATCTCTAGTGTTAATGTTTCCATGTTTTTGGTAGCGGGGGCACCGCATGATGAATGCTCTTGCATCTTCATACATGCTGGGCCAATAAAATCCGCTTTGCCAAACTTTAGCATTGGTCTGGAATGCACCGTAGTGTCCTCCGCACGGGGCTGCGTGGCACCTCTCTAGGATTTTATATGCCTCATGTACAGGAATGCACCTTCTGAGGAGTCCGTCACTACATATCCGAAAGAGGTACGGGTTGTCCCAGAGATGCAGTCGGCTCTCATAAGCTAATCTCTTCTTATTTTCTCCAGGAGGGACATACCCCATTACCATTAAATTTACTATGTTGACGTACCACAGATCGCCAGTGGTGACCTTAAGGAGCGTGTCATCCCGTAGGTAATCGTCGATCGGAAGATCAGACGGTACCTCCATCCGGGACAAGTGGTCGGCCACTGAGTTCTCTACTCCCTTCTTATCCCTTATCTCAATGTCAAACTCCTGGAGTAACAGGACCCAGCGGATGAGTCTTGGCTTTGCATCCTTCTTGGTCAGAAGGTACTTCAGAGCAGCGTGATCGGAATAGACTATGACCTTGGCCCCAACAAGGTAGGACCGAAATTTGTCTATAGCAAATACGACCACTAAGAGTTCCTTTTCCGTGGTCGCGTAGGTGAGCTAAGGGCCGGTGAGCATTTTGCTAGCGTATGAGATAGCATAATGCTTCCTGTCCTTAGTTTGGCCCAGCACAGCTCCTACGGCATAGTCGCTCGCATTACACATAATTTCAAATGGGTTGCTCCAGTCGGGAGGCTGGATAATGGGAGCGAGGATGAGTGCCTTCTTGAGGGTGTGAAAAGCGGCATAACACTCCTCATTGAAAATGAAGGGGGCATGTTTGGCTAAAAGATTGGTCAAGGGCCGAGATATCTGGGAGAAGTTTTTAATGAAGCACCTATAGAATCCGGCATGACCAAGGCAGCTTCGGATTCCCTTAACATTTGTGGGAGGTGGAAGTTGCTCAATCTCTTCTATTTTTGCCCTATCTACCTCGATTCCATGTTCCGACACCCGATGTCCTAAGACAATACCCTCTCGCACCATAAAATGACACTTTTCCCAGTTCAAAATGAGGTGCTTCTCTCTACACCTCTGGAGGACCTTGTCTAGATTTTTCAGACACTTGGTGAAGGTCCTTCCATAAACTGAGAAATCATCCATGAACACTTCCATAATCTCCTCAATCATGTCAGAGAAGATGGACATCATGCAACGTTGGAAAGAGGCAGGTGTGTTACACAGCCCAAAGGACATACACTGATAGGCATATGTCCCATAAGGGCATGTGAACGTGGTTTTGCACTGGTCTTCAGGATGGATTGGGATTTGGTGATATCCAGAGTAACCATCAAGGAAACAGAAAAAGGAGTGTTTGGCTAGCCGTTGAAGCATCTCGTCTATGACCGGAAGAGGGAAATGGTCTTTCTTGGTGGCTTTGTTGAGTTTATGATAATCTATGCACATACGCCACCCGGTAACAGTGCGTTGAGGGATGAGCTCATTCTTGTCATTGCACACTACCATCATTCCTCCCTTCTTTGTAACGACTTGGACGGGGCTAACCCACTCGCTATTGGGAACTGGGTAGATAATCCCATCGTGAAGGAGCTTGAGAACTTCCTTTTTCACGACCTCTCTCATGGCATTGTTCAGCCATCTTTGAGGTTCCCGAGATGGCATAGCTTCAGAATCGATTGGGATGTGATGAGTACAGAGATTTGGGCTAATCCCTTTCAGGTCTTGGAGAGAATATCCTAAGATCGATCGATTCTTCTCTAGGACAGTGATGAGCTATTGGGTTTCTAGTTCGGAGAGCTTATCACTGATGATTACTAGAGTTTTCTTATCTCCAAAGAGGAAAGCATACCTAAGTCCAGGTGGAAGCGGCTTGAGCTCGATTGGGGATGTTTTTTGGAATTTCGTTCGTATCGAGCTCAATCGGAGGATGTGTTTCCTCTTCTTCCGAGAAAAATGGGAGGTCTTCTTCTAGGATAGGCTGCTCTAAGTCCAGCAGGTGAGCTGACCTAACTTCCTCTAATGGGTCAGGATCGGGGTCTGCCTCTAATGGGGTATTCAAGGATTGAGAATAGGAGACAGGAATGAGTTCCTTTCCGATCCTGAGCTCTACTAGCTGATTTGTTGGTGCCTTTTCCAATATCTTCTAGATCGGTCTACCTATGAAGATGGGATGTGTGGTGTCGCTGGGTAGGTCGAAGATATGGAAATCCATGAAGAGTTCAGGGTCATTAATCTTAACGGGTGTGACCCGCAAGATCCCCAAACAATCCAGGATTCTTCCTGAAGTGAATTTTAGTCGTTTTTGAGAAAACAACCAAGGTACACCAGGGAGTTGGTCATGCACCAACGAGCTGGAGATTATGTTGATTCCGAGGCTCGGGTCGTACCCGATTTCTTTGTCTTTTCCCAGGACCTCACAGTATATCCTTTGAATCTTTCTGGGTGTTGTGACAACCTCGGTCGAGGATTCAGCCTCTTCTAGCCACTCCTGACTCATGATAGCAGAGAGACGTCCAAGGTATTCTCTTTGATATTCGAGTTCTTCCTTATTAGGGGCTTGATCTATGGGCTCTACACGGTGTTCTCGAGGAAAACTCATTGCACTCCCAAGTTCATCGAATAGATCATCAGCAAAATCATAGGGAGTAGTGTAGAGTGAATCATAGTAGGCTAGGCTAGGGTATGGTTGTGATTCGAAATGAGCTTCGGGTATGGATGGAATGGAAGAGCTGATGGATTTGGATTGGATTTGTACTGGCTCTTCGGATTCAGGTTCAGGCTGTTTCTCTTCTTCATCGGGGAGTTCGTCATAGATTCCAGTGTAGGGAGTGTTGTCCAAGATACGATCCAGAACTATCCTCGCTGCACTGGGAACCAAATGAAAGAACAACCCTCCTGAAGCAGAGTCCAAGAAAGTAGCGGCTATGGAACAGAGGCCAAGACTACAGTGTTGGAGAATGATGGGTTCCGATAAGCCTAGTTCTGGTCTGGATGACAAGATTTGCTTGAAACGAGCCCAAGCAACTCCTAACGATTCTCCTAATTGCTTAAAGTTGATGATTTCCTCTCGGAGACTGGCTACCTTAGAGACTGGGAAGAAATTTAGGCAAAATTTCTCCTTAAGAACTTCCCAGCTCCTGTCCATAGTTCCGACAACCAGAGAGTACCATTTCTTCGCTCCTCCCGTCAATGAGAACGGGAATAACTTCCATTTGAGTGTCTCTTGTGTCATGCCCGCAATGGTCAGGCATGAGCAGAGTTGCTCAAACTCACACAAATGCGCGTATGGACTCTTGATATTCATTCCTGAGAACGTTTGCTCATGAACCATACCTATGAAGCCAGGATGTAGCTCATATCTGGGTGTGAGGATGGGATGTAATAAAGGTGGAGGCTCCAAATAATCGCCCTTTGGAGTCAAGTGTTGACATAGGGTGAGTGTGGAATCCATATGGTGGATGGTGGTGGGATACACGGACAACTTGGGTTCGGAATCAGAACAGCTACCGTTCTCCGACAATGGCGCCAGAAAGATTGTTGGCACTCCTTACGGCCTACAGATAAATCCGCAAGCGGACGGATACCGATGTAGCTTTCACCCGGGAGTATTCCAAGGTATCAATTTCCACGGAGAACGAGAAGTGTACTAATCCTAAACTAAGTTGTCCTAGGTAGGTAGTGTGGATGGAATGGAATGGATGAGGTGGATGACGACAACAAGGAGAGAAGAGAAGAGGTAAGAGGTTAGAGAGGGTACAGGTCTGGTAAAGGTATTCTACCGATTAACAGAGCAGAGCAGAAGATACGAACAGATACTTGCTTCGGGACTACAGAGCCTCCGACACACAGAAAGGGATGAGAAGGGGCGCCGGTTACCCTAAACCTTGGGTCCTAAGACAACGGAACTAACGTGATGGACTACGAAGACCGAAAGGGCTGTCACCACCTTACGGCTACCACCTCCGTTGCGACGGGCAGAAACTAAGTTAGCCTCAAGTATAGGCACCACACCTACACTAGTTGACTAATACTTATCTACTGCAGACAGATAAGCACTCAAGCTAAGCAGCTAGCATACAATTATACTAAACTACAAAGCATTAAATGAAGAACGAAACAAGTAGATGAAAGTAAGAACTGAATGCTCAATTAATCAGAGAGAGATACAAGGAGTACCAGACATGACCCAGATGTTTCTCGAAGTGAAGTCGCATCTGTAGAGGTACAGCTAGAAGAGGGACCGACACTCCGGCTCCTCTCTGGGACGCTCACCTCTCCTCTCTCCCTATTCTACTGATACAAGTGGCGGAACTTGGCAACGCTCACTTCTCTCTTGTGTTCTATCTGTTGCAGGTGAAGTGCTGCTCTATTTATAGCTGGAGAAGGACGGTGGAGGCAGAGTAGCAGCCAAGGCAGCTAGGAGGCGGTGCCGGGCCGTTCGACCGAATCCTCTGGTTCGGTCGAACTAGGGAGTTGGCCGAACTGCCACGTGCACTGACTTTGAGTCCAACGGCCTGGATCTCTGCTCAGGGTTGGTTCTGAGGCGGTTCAAGGCTTTGGTCGAAGCCTGGCCTTCGCCCGAACTGGGCCCAGCCCACTGGTACACCGCCTTTGCCTCCACCATGTGCTAGCCCAGCTTCTGAGGCGGTTTGTAGGTCGGTTCTTGTCCTAGGCTGGGCTGGAGGCCTTCCGTAGACTTCGGGGCCTTCATCGGGTTGAGTTCGGGCCCAGGGTGATGTGGCAGAAGCACGGGATGAGTTGGCACTGACGTGGACGGCTCCCGGTGGCTTGCACGCCTAGGGGGGTAACCGGCCGAATCGTGTCGTTCGGCCGAATCGGTCATTTCCGACCCCTATAGCCTGTGTTTCTCCACTTTGTACCTGCATACGGAACAATCACCAAAACTTATGGAAATAGTCAGTAGTAAGCCCTATAACTATGGTGTGTGTCTCCATTGTGTTTATTTTATACTTGGTTGGAGTTTGGAAATCGGTCTGTAACGACCGCCAACAAGCAGCTAACTGAGCAACTTGAATTTCTATCATTTTGTTAAAGCTCAGTTGGTTTTTTCATAGTGGAAGAGAATGATTCCATCCTAGAGTCTATGTTTTCCAGAGTTTTATCATTGGCAGATAGCTTTTTGTTGATATTTTTAGTTATTTTCATCTGGCCAAACACAAGATCTCTAAGAGACGGCTGATTATTGAAAGAACTGGAATTGTATGAGTTACCTTGTTGTGGCCTCTCAAATGGGAGGTTTGGGCGCGAATTCCAGCCTTGGTTGCCATAGTTGTTCGGTCGGTACCCGTTGTTGTTGTTGACGTAGTGGGCATCTTCTCTCGTCTTGGGGCAGTCATGTAACACCCTAAAATAGCCCTATTTAAAATTTTAGTAATTTATTTCAATTCATTTATTGTACTCATGCTTAACATAGGGAAAATGAATTATTTATGTAAATTAAAATCAAATATAAGTCTAGAAACATTTTTGTTGCATTCATGCTGGCTGCATTGTATTTTGTAATGCTCGTGGTTCAAATGTGGGTTTAAATTTAATTTAAATTCAAATTTGAATCACCCTTGTTTGATCTCTAGAAAAGTTGTTCCAGCCGAGTCCACTTTTGCTCCCCGAACTCCTTTCCCCGGCCTGTTTTTCCCCTTCCTTTCTCTCCTCCAAGCCGGCCCAACTCTCTTCAGTTTGGCCCAGCTCGCCTCGCCTCACTTCGGCCCGCTCCAGCTTTCCGGCCCAATTGGCCCAGGCGCGCAGCCGACCCCGCTTTCCCTCCCTCTCCCACTGCCACGCCGGGCCCGCAAGTCAGCCCCTCACCTCACCTTCCTTTCTTCCTCCCCCGCTAATGGCGCGCCCGGCCGAGCTTGCCGCAGATGGCCGCACGCCGAGGCCCCGGCGCCCCCGCACCTACTTAACCAGCAGCGCCGCTACCTCCCTCACCCCTCATACCATCTCCTCAACCCTAGATGCGCCGCCGCCAAGTTTCACCAGAGCCGCCGCATCTGAGCTCGTCGGCCACCGTCGAGCTTGCCACTCCGGCGCTCCTCCGCCCCGGACGACCGTCGGAGCTGCTTCACCGCTCCACGAGGAGTACTTCGAGCCACATCACGGCCCCTTCCGCGCCTCGGAGCATCATCGCTGATGCGCACCGACACCCGCCGATCCGCCGCTCGCCATCGACCCGCCTCCCCGCCGCTTCTCCGTCCAATTCCTCCGCTCAGGTAGACTCGCCGTCCCTCCCTGATGCTCCCGTGTCCTTCGGCGCCCATTTTAGTCCCCTATAGCCGCTCCCTCCACCGCACACCGATGGCACCCCGCCGCTCATCGTCGCCGGCCACCTACGGCCCTCAATCGGTGACTAAACCACCCAATCCCTGTTCACCATCTCTCCCTAGTCCACTAGCACCAAACCGCACTCGAAGCCGCTCCCTAACGAGCGTTTCCAGCCTCGCCAGAGTTGGCCGTCCGCCGACCATCGTCATGCGCCCCTAGGCCGCTCCCCCCTTTGACTTGAACCCCCTGGATGGACTCTCCTTCCTCCCCTGAACCCGTAGCACCCGCCCGAGCTCGATTTGGTGGCCTGTAGCGCCAGTTCGGCGCTACTCCGGTGAGCCCCCGCCACGGGAGCCAGCGGCGCCGCCGCGAATCCATCCCCTCCGGTGACCCAGAGTGCCCGGACTAACCCTAGCCGTCCAGATCCATATCCACGGCCCAGATCCGTCCGCCCCCGGGTGAAACCCTCCTGTAACGGTCAGCGGCCGGGCGAAATTGCTAAAGAGCCCCCGACTTTTTCCAGATTTAACCCACGATCCAGACTAATTTAAAAATAATTGCGAATAGGTCCTATTTTATTCGTTTAGGCCCTTGGCTCTTTGCGTTTAAGCCCCTGGATCTTAGAATAGCCTTAACTTCTCCGTTTTAACTCTGATTAGTGTGATTTTCGTGCTCATGTGTTCATAGCGAAGCGTAAAATAGATTTAAAACCTCTTTTTGTTCTGTTTCTACTGTTTTATGTACTATTCTAATAGAAATACATTTGTTTGCATGTACTGGCTTGTGTGGATGCTTGTGTGGTGCTTTTCGAGTCCAGTTGGTGAGCCAGTAGCTTTGGAGTTCGAGTACGAGGACTTCCAGGAGCCGTACCACCACCAGCAGCAGCACCCCCTTGAGGATGGCAAGTATAGCATGGACAATCCTTGCTACCTAAACACCCTCTGTAATTATTTTATTTACTTCATATGCATTGTGTCTAAATTGATGTACCCCTAAGGATGATCCTAGATTTGTTATTACTATTCCGTTGATATCCTGGGTTCTTGCATATGGGTAGATACTTGCTAGGCGCAGCTATTGTCACCTCTATTTAACTATTAATCTTGACTTAATGATCCACTTCAATGATAATGATAAAACATGCTTTTTAGCAACTTGGTTCAGGGAACTAGGGCGTAAGCTTCGTGCCTGGCCCTAGTATCTCTCCGTAAGGTCCGGTTCTTAAAGCGGCAACCCAGGAGCCTGTCGCCACCGCCAGAACTATTATGGCTCTGGTCTTGGACAAGTAACTTGTACATCTCTAGCCAGGCAGTGGTTACCGACGGGCCAGCGGCGTTAGGGGAGGCAAGATACGGGGTGTTTCTTGATTCCACCGAGGACGGGAGATCCCGTTGGCTATGTCCCGTTAGACTCAGTCCCGTGTCGGGAGTCCTCACAATGGGGCACTCCACACGTTGTGCATTTGTTGGGTTTGATACCCGCGCGTTGGACGCCATTGACCCCCTTATGGTGGACTCTGTAAGCATCATTCAATCTCGGTGCCTAGGGTCTCACCGCCTTGTATTACCTTAGCGGCTACTGTCTGGTTAGGATGTTTTGTGAGAAGCCTCATAGCATCCCTTTGCGATCACACCTCGGTAGTGTGGTCTGTGAGGTCTGATCCACCTCCACATGGTTGGGTCTAAAGTTCCATGAACTTTTATGCGACTGGTGGGTAAAGGGCGAAACCTCTGCAGAGTGTATAATCTATCATGATAGCCTTGCTCAAGGTCACGAGCGGCCTGGATCCTTTTTGATTAGTGGTTCCTGATGTAACCTGATGTTAATTATGCTTAATGTACTTCCACTATATTAATTGGGTTGCAACTGAGATTCATAAACTTGTAGTAAATTGTTTAATGCTAAAATAAACCAACTAAAATTTGCTAATGCAGTTCAGCCGTGTCTAGCCTTACTTTTGAGCCTACATAATCTATGTTGTACTTGCTAAGTAAACATTTTACTTACACTTGCTGCCATTCTACAAAATCCCGGATGGGTAATAGATGATTATGAGAATGATGTGGCTGCTGCTGAGTACCCGGATGATCTGCCCTTTTACTAAGCTATGGTCAACCAGTCAGAGTCCCTCTGGACTGCGGCTCCGCTTAGTAGAGAGAGATAATAATTAGTCTTCCGCTGTCTTATTTACTTATTTTTGATAAACTATGATGTAAACATTTTATTCGAGCATTGTGAACTCTATAATACCATATTTGTATGTTGTATGTGTCTGTGGACTTCTTGGGCACACATACGGCAGCACTCAGGATTCTGTGAAAATCCGGGTGTGACAAATCATTCCCCGAATGGCCAGTATTGCCGCAGACTTCGCAAGTCATGCGAGCGTCCATGGCTTGCACCGTTTCTTGAACAGGGGCCTCCAGCTTCTTCATGAGGAGGTCCATCTTGGCAGCGAGCATGTCCAGGGCTTCAACCTGGTAAACTCCTTGGGTCTTCTGTTGAGTCCGGTCATCGGACCAACCTTGGTTCTTGACCATCTTCTCTATGAGGGCCTTCACACAACTCTCCTCAAGAGAGAAGAACGAGCCTCCAGCGGCAACATCAAGATACTCACGGGTAGAGCTTCTCAGCCCGTGATAGAAAGTTTTAATAATAAACCAGCTCTGCATACCATGGTGAGGACAAGCAGATCCCATGCCTCCAAGACGGTTTCATCCTTAAGCTGCTGGAAACTAGATATTTTGTTCCGGAGGGCGTTGGTTTTCCCAACCGGAAAAAATTTTAGCAAGAAGGCACTAATGCACTTTTCCCACGTATCTATGGCTTCGCGGTTAGCATAAATCCATTGTTTCGCCTTGCCTAGTAATGAAAAAGGGAATAAACGAAGGCGAATGGCATCGATGCTTACCCCGCGAATGGTGAAGGTGTTGCAGATTTTAAGGAAATGCTGGAGATGAGCATTGGCATCTCCATGAGGCTTGCCACAGAATGGACTAGCCTGGACCATGTTGATGAGGGCTGGCTTGAGCTCGAAGTTTCCATCTCCGACTGACGGAGCTGGTCCGACACGCACATTCTCGCTTGATGGAGTGGAGAACTCACGGATCATCTTGGAAGCCATCCTCAGTGTAGCCTGGTTGACAATGGGAAAAATTGGGCTCGTTGGAAGGAGCTGCTTCTAAGGAGGTACAACACGGGGTCGTACTTTCCTCACAAGAGACTCCAGATTTTCTTGATAGTTTGACGGTAGTTGGAAACCAGTCATGCACTGCTCTGCTTTACAGGACCAACGGACAGAGCAAGGATAAACCCGCTTGAGTAGCGGTTCTCAACTATGATAGCTCGAGATAAGAATTTGAAAGTATCTAGCCAATTGCTTCCCCGGCAATGGCGCCAGAAATGCTTGTTGGCACTTCTTACGATCCAATATTAGGATTGAGAATCCCGGTACTGGATGCAAGGAGTGTTTCAGTGGTTTTCCTTATGGCTAATAAAATATATAAATATTCAGCAAGCGCACAGAATCACCACTGTAGCACTTCACCTGGGAGTATCCCGAGGTATCGTTATTTATATTTCCGCAGGGAAGCTTTGGCAAGAGTACTAACAAATAGATATTCAAGACTATTATAGAAGGATACGACTAGACAAGACGGGGGATAAACGGTATTGGATATGAGTGGATATATCGTGACACATAGCTCAAGGGGGCTCGGGTAAATAAGAGAAGATATAGATAGTTGGGAGGACAGCGAGAAGATATAAAGGATTCCTATGGACTCTATCTACCTAAGCCAAGTGGTTAGAGATACAGTGGCTAAAGAGCCAGCACTAGTAGGTATGGGATAAGTCTATAGTCTTAACCTGGGGACTACAGAGCCTCCAACACACTGAAAGGGATGAGAAGGGGTGCCGGTTACCTTGAACCTTGGGTCCTAAGACACCGGAACTACGAAGACCGAAAGGGCTGTCACCACCTCCCGGCTACCACCTCCATTGCGACAGGCAGAATCTAAGGCTATTAGCAAGTCTAGGAACCACTCCTGCACTGGTCAATAACTACTTACTCCGCTAGCAGAAGCAAGCAACCTCATTACTACTCTTGTTGACAATTCACCTCAAGTACTAAGCAAGATCGAAGAACCAATTAAGACAAAGACTTAAGCAAGAACTAGAACCGACTATAGTCTAAACACGATATAGAAGCAACTAGACTAAAGTAGAAGCTACTATATAAGACAAAGGTAAAGTAAAGAAGATAACTATATTGATAACTCGAATGTCAACAAAAGTAAAGGAAAGATACAAGAGCTTTACCAGAGCTTCTGAAGACTACTCCGGAACCTCCGAGACAAAGCTCGACTCGACTCTAACTCCCAACTAAACTATCCTAACTCTACTAGAAAGAAGTGGAAGGAGCTCTTAGCTTGTGGTGTGTGTTTACAAGTAAAGTGTGGCCCTCTATTTATAGCTCCCAATGATAGTTGGATAAAGTAACGGCCAAGGGAGCTAGGGGGGTACCCCATGGGACTTCGGGCGAGGGGAGGCGGTTCGGCCGAACCCCTCGATGCACCGCCTCAGCTCTGGATGGCCTAGATGAGCCTCCTGGAGGTGGTTGGTAGTTGGGGGCGGTTCGATTGAATCCACCTGTTCGGCCGAACTAGGCTGGAGGCCCGGCCCTGCCCCCTGCACCGCCTTTGCTTCCTGGGCCACTAGGGTGATATGCTCATGGTGTCCTGCGTGTTCTTTTGGCCCAGAGATGACGTGGCATGGGTCCGGTTGAGTTGGCGATCATCCATGTGTTGGGTGATGTGTTCGTTTGGTTGTCGCTGACATGGACGGCTCCCGACGGTCCGTATGCCTAAGGGGGGTAACTGGCCGAACGTGTCGTTCGGCCAATTCGGTCATTTCCGACCCCTATAGCACGTATTTGGCAATGTTGTACCTGCAAACATGACACTCACCAAAACTCGTGGAACTTTATTAGAAATAAACCTAAGTATATGGAATGTTGCATAGACTCTCATTTATTCTCGAGTATTGGTGGTCAAATTTGGGTTGTAATGACCGCCAACAATGGTCCTTCACCTGCTACACTATGCCGAGCGGGCTCTCTCGGTGGAGGAGATTCGTCCGACTCGGTGCTCAAATAAAGCATTAATTTATTAGCGGTATACAACTTCAGTGCCGTGCAAGGCAGACGCACCTCGGTTGGATAGCCGTGATAAATCATAACAAGTGAAGCATCGGGCATCTTTCGTAGGATATGAGCTTGTACGAAGTGCTCAGCATCCACGACCGAGCGTGTTGTCTCAATGTACATGCATTGGGCGTCCTGGAGGACTCCTAGGTGATTAGCAAGGTGAGTGACTAGAGAAGTCATCGCCGTGCTACCCACACGAGAAATGTGAGACAGCCAGTGACTGGCCATGTCCTTCACTGGAGAAACCGAAATTTTCTTAAACATGGCGTATAAAATCCGCAACTCAACTGTGTTCACGGGTCGGATATCGGCTCGCAGAAATACCGTCATAGCCACCCATTTATGCATGAAACGCAGAGTGGTGTTATGAATTCTTTTTATGTTAGGTGCATGACAGTTGGTATTCTCGGAAATTGTGATACCCGGATTTTATATAAACCCGAAGTGCTGCTATATGTGTGCCTAGGATGTCCACAGAACACATACATCTAACAAATATGATAAACAGAGTATATATGCTCGAATAAAATAAATTTAAAACAGAGTTAGCACATACACAGTGGAAGCCTAATCTTCAACTCCAAGGTGAGGCCATAGTCCACAGGGACACCGACTGGTTGACCACAGCTCAATAGTACTCCATCTGTTACCCATCCGAGATTTTGTTGAATAAAAGCAAGCGTAAGTAAACGTCTTACTTAGCAAGTATAGCACGGTGTATGAAGGCTCAGAAAGGCTAGACACGGCTGAACTGCATTAGCACTTTTAGTTGGTTCGTTTTATCATTATCCAAGTTACTACAAATGAATGAATCCCGATTGAAACCCCATTAATGAAACATAAGTGACATTAAGCATAAATAAACATAAGCTTCTAATAAAAAAGGATCCAGGCCACTCGTGACCCTGAGCAAGGCTATCATGATAGATCATACACTCTGCAGAGGTTTCGCCCTTTACCCACCAGTCGCGTAAAAGTTTGAAAGAACTTTGCACCCAGTCATGCGGAGGTGGATCAGACCTCACAAACCACACTTCCGAGGTGTGATCGCATAGGGACGCTATGAGGCTTTTCACAAGACACCCTAACAAGATAGTAGCCGTTATGGTACAACACAAGCAGCATGACCCAAGGCACCGAGATTGACGTACGCCTACAGAGTCTCACCATAGGGGGTCAACAGCATCCATCGTGCGGCAACATGCCAACAAGATAAATAAAAGCACAACGTGCGGAGTTCTCAATCTCTGAGACTCCCACACGGGACTGTGTCTCATGGGGACATAGCCAACGTATCTCCCGTCCTCGGTGGATCAAACCATACTCTCACGAGCGCTTCCCATAACGCCGTCGGCCCGTTGGTAACTACTGTCAAGATAGAGCCGTACAAGCTACTTGTCCAAGACCAGAGCCATAATAGTTCCAGCGGTGACGACAGGCTCCTGGGTTGCCGCTTTAAGAATCAGTCCTTAGGGAGAGACACTAGAGCAGAGCACACAACACATGCTCTAGCTCCCTGATCCATGTTGCTAAAAAGCAAGTTTTAACATCAAGTTGAAGTGAACCATTAAGTCAGGATTAACACAATTATATAATGGTGATAGTAGCCGCACATAGCAGAGTTTCTACCTATATGCATAAACCCAAGGTAAACAAGGAATAGGATAAACAAAACTAGGTTGTCACACCCCAAATTTTCTAAATTTGGGATGTGAATAAATAATATAAATAAATACAATGATTTTCTCTAATTTATAAAATTTTCCAAGATTCAGATAATAAACAGGGAATATAATATATATATATAATATATATCTATATATATATGTATTCTAATTTCAAAACAACATATGTTTATAACCCTCTAAAATTTTTACAAAGAGTATCTAATAGCTCCCTAATTTTTTTCTAGAATTTAATTGAAATTCTATCCTTTTAATCAAATTAAAACATCCTAATTAAATAATTTATTCAAAATAAGTTTTTGTTGCATTCATGCTGTTGCAAATATTTTTGGTTGCTAGTGAATCAAGTTGGAATTTAAATTCTGTTTAAATTCGAATTTGATTTGCTTTTGTTTGAGTTTTAGAAAAGTTTAAATCGCTGAGTTCGGTTTCGGCCCTCGAACTCTTGGCCCAGTCCAAGTTTGCTCCTTGGACTTCTTTCCTCACTCACTTTTCCTCCCTGGCCCGTTTTTCTTTTTCTCCGGGCCAAATCCTTTCCTGTACACGCGGCCCGTTCGACTTCCGGCCCAGTATCGGCCCGTTATTTTTCCCCGTCATTCTTTTTCTCCCTCTCGCCGACAGGTGGGGCCCACATGTCAGCTCTTCCCTCTTCCTTCTGTCGCCGTCCCGGACACCGAGCGCGCGTCGAGTCCCGACCGCCGCCGCCTCTGTCTTCGACTCCGACCCGTCACGCCGCTGTGTCCAACTCGGACACGAACGCCTAGGGTTGGCCGAGCCCCCGCTCCTTCTTCTCCCTCCTCTCGCCGTAGCCGAGCAGAACTCCTCCTCAAGTCCGTTCCTGCCGCGCCACCGCGTCCGAGTCCCGCCACCGCACGCCTGTGCAAGTTCCGGTCCCCGGCCTACTTAAAGCGCCTGCCGCCCAAGCTTGCGCGTGCCCTAGCCGCTGACCCCGCTTGCCTTCTCGCGCAGCACCACCGCCGCCTTGCCTAGCGCCCAAGACACCCCGCCGTCGATCTTCGCCGCCGTGGCTTCGCCCTCACCATGAAGCACATCGGGAGGTTCGTCTCGATGCCCTGCAGCTCCCCATAGTTATTGCCTTGATTTCGGTCGCACATCGTGCTAATTGAGCTCGCCGCCGGTCTTCCAGTGCCGCCGTCCGCCGATCGTCGCCAGCCGGCCATCACGCCCCTCTTCCCTCGACGAGAACCCCTGGAGTAAGTTCGCCGTTCTTTCCTCTCACTCCTCGGTCAAGTCTCGTCGTAAATAGTGCATCGTAGCGCCGCGTCCACGTTCACCCGTAGCTTCCCCGACCCATCCATGGCGCCGCCGCCGTCGGCCGTCGTCTCCGTCGCTCGTCGGTCGTCTTTAACCCCCTAGATGAGTTCCCCTCGTCGCTCTGCGTCTGTTGAGCCGAACCCCGTCGCAAACCGTGCACTTTAGCCATGGATCGCCCCTGCTCCGGCGAAGCGCCGCTGCGGAAGCCGTCAGCGTCGCCGCTCCCGTCGTCCCCGCCGACGAAGCCGTTCCCAGATCCAATTCCGGCCGTCGGATTAAGATCCAACGGTCCGCGTCAGATCCAGTCCCGAGTCAAATAAACTAAATACCGGTCAACCATGCAGGTTTTGCAAAAGAGCCCCTGGCGTTTCTGGAAATTAACCCGCAGTCCATCTCAGTTCAAAAGTATTTCAATCTAGGTCCTCTTTCTTTCACTTTAGCCCCTACAAGATTTAAAATTATACCCGAGGTCCTATTTTGGTCTTTTTACCCGTAAGCCCTCGTGTTTTTATAAGAAATTATGTTTAGGTCCCTGGTTTCTCGCAGTTAAGCCCCTGAACATTAGAAAAATCATATCTTTCACGTTTTAACTCCGTTTTAATCCGTTCTCATTGTGTTAGCTTCGTATCAACTTAAACTGCGCGTTAGCACTATTATTTACACCATACTTTATTTCTGAAATTTATTTATTATTAATTTGATTAAAGGCTAATTACATGTGCTTTCTTAAATAAAATCTAATTAAGTTTGAGACATCGGTTTTTCTTGTTAAATATTAAATTGATTAATATTTATTCCATGTGTTTTGTAAATAAAAGTTGACTAAGGTTATATCTCGATTTTCATAAATAATATTAACATGATTAATATTTATTTTGTAATTTTTCTAACTAAAATTTAATTAGGCTCTATCTTGTTTCTTCATAAAATTATGTTAACATAATTGATGTTTATGACCACTAGTTCTTTAATTAAAAGCTAATTAGAGTTAAACTTTGAGTTTTTATAAATAATTATCAATCTTGATTAATGTTAACACAAATCTGTTTTAATGACAATATGACTAGTTTAACTAGAGATATAAAGTTATTTGATTAGATAAACATGTTTCCTTTCATTAAAAGCTAATTAAGAATTATATTTTGGTTTTCTTATTAATGTTAATGTGGTTAATATATTATAAGTTTTAAAAGTGATAGTTGAACAAGTTATAATATTGACAACCTAGGTATAACTTTGATGTAATTTGGATTAAGGTTATATTTAGATTTCATATGTTTTCATAGATAACTGTTACTTGGTTTAAATGGTTATTAACTAGTGTTTCTAATTAAAGCCAACTTAGAAGTTTCGCTTCCAAGTAATTTGATTAATAAACCTTTAATGTGGCTTTGTTCTAGTGTTCTCGTTTTGCTTATTAATTATCTATCTATTAAGTTTTCTCTATAAAATATGATTAATTTATATTTCAGATTTTAATAAGCTTTTGTAAAATTGATTAATGAGTATTAAACTAGATTTCAAACTAAAAGGTGATTAGCGTCAAACTTAATGTTTTCTTAAATGAGTATTAATTTGTGTGAATGTCAACATAAATGTGTTTTATCAATAATGTTGATTAGTTCAACATGGTCAATAAAAGTTAATCAATTAGATGCTCGCATCTGTTTTTATTACTAAAGTTATGTGTTTAATTACATAATGTCTAAAAAATAGTTATAAATAAAATATATTCTTGGTTTTACCTATTTAAATATAATTAAATCAATTTCCAGGAAATGGTCTCTTATATATGATTTTATCAAATTAAAATTTATAGAGCGTATAGTGTTTCCTTTTATAATCTAAAGTCTTCCGCTAGTTTTAAGTTTTCAATCGTAGTTCTGTTCTCAGCTTTCCTATGCCTCTAAATCCAATTCTGCTAGTGCATCCTACGTTTCTCACTTAGTCCCTATTCCGCTTTGCCAATCAACTGTCTCCAACATGTATCGCATCCTATAAATTCATCCGCCAGTGTTCCAATGTCCGCAGCACTCTTTTCTGCAATCCTGAAGCTAGTCTATCTTTTCTGAGCCATATCACTAAGTTTGAGTATAGATCTTTTCTTATGTTGTGGCTTCTCTGCAAATCAATATTATTTTAATTTTTAACTTTATATTGCTTCAATGATATGGTGTGAGTTACTATGTCATTGTATTGTAATATGAAATTAAATTATTAAAGTAATATATTATTGTTTGAGATCCTCGTATTCATAAATCCTCTGTACGTGTGATATTCCTTGTGCCAATTAAAGCTCTACCTTAGAACCTTCGTATCTTTCTTTTTCTCTCTAATCTTCGTGGTCCTTAGGTTCTCGTTACCGTAGCATCGAGCCCTATCCGTTAGTACGCTCTTTTAAAGCTTTTCTTTTGATTGGTGTATTGTTCTTAGTTGTACTTGTTTGTTGCTTGTATAGTTTTATGCTTGCATGCTTGTGTTCGATGATTGCTACGAGTAGATGGAACGCTGTTCAAATGAAGAAGACTTTTGAAGATATTTTGAGCAGCTATACTTTGGAGAAAGGCAAGTGTCCCTAACCATCCTTCTACCTATGCTTTATTTACAATATCAAGATGTTTTGATCGGAACATGGAGAACCACCCAAGAAAACAGTACAACCATGACTACTAATGGGCTCTGGTCTTGGCTAATTAATTAGAGACTTTAGTGGATGGTAGTCTTACCCGAAAGGGGCATGGGGGGTGGCGGTTGACGAGGTATAGCCCGGTCCTCTTGAGCTGTGGGCTTAGCTAAGAGACAAACCTCACTAGGGAGGGTTATGCTTTGCTTCTGAACCGGAAACCTTAGCGGGTTACTATTTATTAAGGAATCTTTGTAAAGGCCTCGTAGCGTCCCTATGCGGTCACACCTCGGTAGTGTGATTTAAGAGGTTTGGCCACCTCGGCATGGTTGGGTTTAAAGTTCTTTTGAACTTTTACGCGGCTTGTGGTGAAAGTGTACAACCTCTGCAGAGTGTAAAACTGATATATCAGTCGTGCTCACGGTCAAGAGCAGCCTGGACCCTTACATGAGTGATATACTTAAACATGATATTAATTCGACCTCTGGTTATTTCTTGTGGCCTTGCTGAGTACCAACCATAAGTGTACTCATCCTTGCTAACTGCTGCTCAGAAGAAGAACTTGTATGAAGCTGTTTGAAGATGGTGCTCAGTTCTAGGCATACGCAACCCCCAGTCGACTGCCTGTGAAGTTTGGAGCTTTCGTTTCCAGGATACGCTGTAACTCTGATAGACTTGTAAGTCATTTATATAGTTTATTTTACGTGATACTGCATCTTTTATTCACTACTGTTATACTGTATGTGTGAAACTTGATCCTGGCACACATACAGGGTGCATCTGGTTTGTCTTCTAAAACCGGGTGTGACAGCGGTGGTATCAGAGCTGTATCGACTGTAGGACGTAAGCCTAGATAGAACTGGTCGTTTATTAAGGTGCAATTTGCTATATAATCCTTGCTCCCACTATCCTTGGTATTTTTATAAAAAAAATGCTATCCTTGAGCATTTTACCCCCTTGATGATTTATCTTTCTGATCATTACATCCTTGAATATTCCACCTTTGCCTTGATAACTTATTTCTCACCATAGACTTCTGATTATTCACCTCCACCTTGGTTGGATAAATTGCTGATCTAGCATCTTTGACCATCTCACTTCTCCTTTTGAAGTACTTTACCTTGACCATTAACCTCTCTCCTTGAAGTTGATATTATGTCTGTGAGTATCCTTGTTTACTCACACACATCCTGATATTAGTCAATTTACTCCTGTTGCCAAATTTCACTCTCCATGCTTTTATGTCACTTTGGATTTCTTCCTTGGTTTTGATCCCAAAGTGTCTTCTCTACTCTTCATTTATTTTAAAAAAATATAGCGTGTATGTATCGTTTAATGCAAGCCCAAATCACCTTGTAGAATTAAGATATGAGTATATTACAAGAAGTCCAACCGAAACAATGGAAGACTGCATCAAGCCTACCAACGTTACAACCAAGAAGTCAGCTTCAAGACATTTGAAGATGTGCCATATGCCCATATTTAGGAGGATTCCCTAAACCTTGACTAATAGCGTTTAGTACCATTATATGCTTGTGTGATTAACCTTAGTTGAGCGTGCTTGTAATGCCTGTTATTATGCCATTGTTTGAGTTGCTTCTTTGCATTGATTGTATAGTTGGGTTCTCCCTCTTTTTCTTGTACATCCTTGCTTTCTTGCTATCTTTTCATCACAAGTCGATAAAGAACATCGGAGTAAAAGAAAAGTTGATCTCATGGTGAAGAGATGAAGCTAAAGAAGATTAGGAGTGAAGACTTTGCAACTTCATCAACAAAGAAGATGAAGTCTAGTGAACCAACTCCAGAAGATCTCTCTTCCCAAAAATCTATTGTACTGTTCTCCTCCTTGATCCCTAGTCTCTACGAATCTCGGGACGAGATTCTGTTTAAGGGGGGTAGTCTTGTCACACCCCAAATTTTCTAAATTTGGGATGTGAATAAATAATATAAATAAATACAATGATTTTCTCTAATTTATAAAATTTTCCAAGATTCAGATAATAAACAGGGAATATAATATATATATATATAATATATATCTATATATATATATGTATTCTAATTTCAAAACAACATATGTTTATAACCCTCTAAAATTTTTACAAAGAGTATCTAATAGCTCCCTAATTTTTTCTAGAATTTAATTGAAATTCTATCCTTTTAATCAAATTAAAACATCCTAATTAAATAATTTATTCAAAATAAGTTTTTGTTGCATTCATGCTGTTGCAAATATTTTTGGTTGCTAGTGAATTAAGTTGGAATTTAAATTCTGTTTAAATTCGAATTTGATTTGCTTTTGTTTGAGTTTTAGAAAAGTTTAAATCGCTGAGTTCGGTTTCGGCCCTCGAACTCTTGGCCCAGTCCAAGTTTGCTCCCTGGACTTCTTTCCTCACTCACTTTTCCTCCCCAGCCCGTTTTTCTTTTTCTCCGGGCCAAATCCTTTCCTGTTCACGCGGCCCGTTCCACTTCTGGCCCAGTATCGGCCCATTATTTTTCCCCGTCATTCTTTTTCTCCCTCTCGCCGACAGGTGGGGCCCACCTGTCAGCTCTTCCCTCTTCCTTCCGTCGCCGTCCCGGACACCGAGCGCGCGTCGAGTCCCGACCGCCGCCCCCTCTGTCTTCGACTCCGACCTGTCACGCCGCCGTGTCCAACTCGGACACGAACGCCTAGGGTTGGCCGAGCCCCCGCTCCTTCTTCTCCCTCCTCTCACCGTAGCCGAGCAGAACTCCTCCTCAAGTCCGTTCCTGCCGCGCCGCCGCGTCCGAGTCCCACCACCGCACGCCTGTGAAAGTTCCGGTCCCCGGCCTACTTAAAGCGCCTGCCGCCCAAGCTTGCGCGTGCCCTAGCCGCAGACCCCGCTCGCCTTCTCGCGCAGCACCGCCGCCGCCTTGCCTAGCTCCCAAGACACCCCGCCGTCGATCTTCGCTGCCGTGGCTTCGCCCTCGCCATGAAGCACGTCGGGAGGTTCGTCTCGATGCCCTGCAGCTCCCCATAGTGTTATTGCCTTGATTTCGGTCGCACATCGTGCTAATTGAGCTCGCCGCCGGTCTTCCAGTGCCGCCGTCCGCCGATCGTCGCGGGCCGGCCATCACGCCCCTCTTCCCTCGACGAGAACCCCCGGAGTGAGTTCGCCGTTCTTTCCTCTCGCTCCTCGGTCAAGTCTCGTCGTAAATAGTGCATCGTAGCGCCGCGTCCACGTTCACCCGTAGCTTCCCCGACCCATCCATGGCGCCGCCGCCGTCGGCCGTCGTCTCCGTCGCTCGTCGGTCGTCTTTAACCCCCTAGATGAGTTCCCCTCATCGCTCTGCGTCTGTAGAGCCGAACCCCGTCACAAACCGTGCACTTTAGCCGTGGATCGCCCCTGCTCCGGCGAAGCACCGCTGCGGAAGCCGTCAGCGTCGCCGCTCCCGTCGTCCCCGCCGACGAAGCCGTTCCCAGATCCAATTCCGGCCGTCGGAT
Organism: Echinochloa phyllopogon; assembly: GCA_033239725.1. Lineage (NCBI taxonomy): Eukaryota > Viridiplantae > Streptophyta > Magnoliopsida > Poales > Poaceae > Echinochloa > Echinochloa phyllopogon. The sequence goes on along the minus strand of BTCW01000014.1, from coordinate 26,813,905 downwards.
TAAGATCCAACGGTCCGCGTCAGATCCAGTCCCGAGTCAAATAAACTAAATACCGGTCAACCATGCAAGTTTTGCAAAAGAGCCCCTGACGTTTCTGGAAATTAACCCGCAGTCCATCTCAGTTCAAAAGTATTTCAATCTAGGTCCTGTTTCTTTCACTTTAGCCCCTACAAGATTTAAAATTATACCCGAGGTCCTGTTTTGGTCTTTTTACCCGTAAGCCCTCGTGTTTTTATAAGAAATTATGTTTAGGTCCCTGGTTTCTCGCAGTTAAGCCCCTGGAACTTTCAAAACTTTGCCAATAAGCCCCTGAACATTAGAAAAATCATATCTTTCACGTTTTAACTCCGTTTTAATCCGTTCTCGTTGTGTTAGCTTCGTATCAACTTAAACTACGCGTTAGCACTATTATTTACACCATACTTTATTTCTGAAATTTATTTATTATTAATTTGATTAAAGGCTAATTACATGTGCTTTCTTAAATAAAATCTAATTAAGTTTGAGACATCGGTTTTTCTTGTTAAATATTAAATTGATTAATATTTATTCCATGTGTTTTGTAAATAAAAGTTGACTAAGGTTATATCTCGATTTTCATAAATAATATTAACATGATTAATATTTATTTTGTAATTTTTCTAACTAAAATTTAATTAGGCTCTATCTTGTTTCTTCATAAAATTATGTTAACATAATTGATGTTTATGACCACTAGTTCTTTAATTAAAAGCTAATTAGAGTTAAACTTTGAGTTTTTATAAATAATTATCAATCTTGATTAATGTTAACACAAATCTGTTTTAATGACAATATGACTAGTTTAACTAGAGATATAAAGTTATTTGATTAGATAAACATGTTTCCTTTCATTAAAAGCTAATTAAGAATTATATTTTGGTTTTCTTATTAATGTTAATGTGGTTAATATATTATAAGTTTTAAAAGTGATAGTTGAACAAGTTATAATATTGACAACCTAGGTATAACTTTGATGTAATTTGGATTAAGGTTATATTTAGATTTCATATGTTTTCATAGATAACTGTTACTTGGTTTAAATGGTTATTAACTAGTGTTTCTAATTAAAGCCAACTTAGAAGTTTCGCTTCCAAGTAATTTGATTAATAAACCTTTAATGTGGCTTCGTTCTAGTGTTCTCGTTTTGCTTATTAATTATCTATCTATTAAGTTTTCTCTATAAAATATGATTAATTTATATTTCAGATTTTAATAAGCTTTTGTAAAATTGATTAATGAGTATTAAACTAGATTTCAAACTAAAAGGTGATTAGCGTCAAACTTAATGTTTTCTTAAATGAGTATTAATTTGTGTGAATGTCAACATAAATGTGTTTTATCAATAATGTTGATTAGTTCAACATGGTCAATAAAAGTTAATCAATTAGATGCTCGCATCTGTTTTTATTACTAAAGTTATGTGTTTAATTACATAATGTCTAAAAAATAGTTATAAATAAAATATATTCTTGGTTTTACCTATTTAAATATAATTAAATCAATTTCCAGGAAATGGTCTCCTATATATGATTTTATCAAATTAAAATTTATAGAGCGTATAGTGTTTCCTTTTATAATCTAAAGTCTTCCGCTAGTTTTAAGTTTTCAATCGTAGTTCTGTTCTCAGCTTTCCTATGCCTCTAAATCCAATTCTGCTAGTGCATCCTACGTTTCTCACTTAGTCCCTATTCCGCTTTGCCAATCAACTGTCTCCAACATGTATCGCATCCTATAAATTCATCCGCCAGTGTTCCAATGTCCGCAGCACTCTTTTCTGCAATCCTGAAGCTAGTCTATCTTTTCTGAGCCATATCACTAAGTTTGAGTATAGATCTTTTATTATGTTGTGGTTTCTCTGCAAATCAATATTATTTTAATTTTTAACTTTATATTGCTTCAATGATATGGTGTGAGTTACTATGTCATTGTATTGTAATATAAAATTAAATTATTAAAGTAATATATTATTGTTTGAGATCCTCGTATTCATAAATCCTCTGTACGTGTGATATTCCTTGTGCCAATTAAAGCTCTGCCTTAGAACCTTCGTATCTTTCTTTTTCTCTCTAATCTTCATGGTCCTTAGGTTCTTGTTACCGTAGCATCGAGCCCTATCCGTTAGTACGCTCTTTTAAAGCTTGTCTTTTGATTGGTGTATTGTTCTTAGTTGTACTTGTTTGTTGCTTGTATAGTTTTATGCTTGCATGCTTGTGTTCGATGATTGCTACGAGTAGATGGAACATTGTTCAAATGAAGAAGACTTTTGAAGATATTTTGAGCAGCTATACTTTGGAGAAAGGCAAGTGTCCCTAACCATCCTTCTACCTATGCTTTATTTACAATATCAAGATGTTTTAATCGGAACATGGAGAACCACCCAGGAAAACAGTACAACCATGAGTACTAATGGGCTCTGGTCTTGGCTAATTAATTAGAGACTTTAGTGGATGGTAGTCTTACCCGAAAGGGGCATGGGGGGTGGCGGTTGACGAGGTATAGCCCGATCCTCTTGAGCTGTGGGCTTAGCTAAGAGACATACCTCACTAGGGAGGGTTATGCTTTGCTTCTGAACCGGAAACCTTAGCGGGTTACTATTTATTAAGGAATCTTTGTAAAGGCCTCGTAGCGTCCCTATGCGGTCACACCTCGGTAGTGTGATTTAAGAGGTTTGGCCACCTCGGCATGGTTGGGTTTAAAGTTCTTTTGAACTTTTACGCGGCTTGTGGTGAAAGTGTACAACCTCTGCAGAGTGTAAAACTGATATATCAGCCGTGCTCACGGTCAAGAGCGGCCTGGACCCTTACATGAGTAATATACTTAAACATGATATTAATTCGACCTCTGGTTATTTCTTGTGGCCTTGCTGAGTACCAACCATAAGTGTACTCATCCTTGCTAACTGCTGCTCAGAAGAAGAACTTGTATGAAGCTGTTTGAAGATGGTGCTCAGTTCTAGGCATACGCAACCCCCAGTCGACTGCCTGTGAAGTTTGGAGCTTTCGTTTCCAGGATACGCTGTAACTCTGATAGACTTGTAAGTCATTTATATAGTTTATTTTACGTGATACTGCATCTTTTATTCACTACTGTTATACTGTATGTGTGAAACTTGATCCTGGCACACATACAGGGTGCATCTGGTTTGTCTTCTAAAACCGGGTGTGACATAGGTACAACCTTAAGGTACATCAAATTAGACACATGCATGTATGAAATAAATGATTAAAAGGTGAATAGGTATCAAGGATTGTCCGTGCTATAACTTGCCTTAAATCCAGTACATTCACTTATATTCTTCAGGTCTTGATCTTCAATTCTTCTCCTCGAATCCTCTTGATGGCGTTCCTCTACTCGCAACAATCATCGGCACAACAAGCAGCTAAACAAGCAAACAAACAGTACACAACTAAGAACAATACACCAAACAAAGGAAAAGCTTTAAAAGAGTGCGCTACAGGATAGGGCTTGGTTCTTAGGTTACGTGAGCACAAGCTGAAAACAGAGCTAAGGTTGAAAAGATACAACTATCGAAAGTTTTGTATTATCGAACACCACAACTAGAAGCTTGATTGATTTTAATTAAACAAAATCATATATAAAATATTATTTCAAATAATTATATTTAAATTGTAAAACCGTGGTAAACTGAATTATATTTTATTTATAATTGTTTATGTATGGATTATTCTAGATTAAACATGTAACTTTAGTAATAAAGACATATGGGGGCATATAATCGAATAATATCATATTTCGTGTTCAACTAGTCAATATTATATTTGAAACATATTAGTGTTGTTTTATTCAAATTGATATTTAATTATGAAAATGAATAGTGAAACTCTAATTTGCTTTTAATTAAAAAAGCTAGTTAAATAAACATTAATCATATTAATATTAGTTTATGAAAAGCAAGATATAGCCTAGTCAAATTTTATTTTAAAACTGACTGAATAAATATTAATCATATTAATATCAATATGAAAGCCGAGTGTAAACCTTAATTAGCTTTTAACTTGAGAAAGACATTTGAATAATCTTTAGAGGAATTAATATAAATTAAAATTCAGAAATAAATAATATGGTAAATGTTAGTGATAATGTGTAGTTTGAGTTGGCATGAATCTAACGCAATGAAAACGGATTGAAACGGATCTAAAATGTGGAATCTACGCGTTAAACAAGGCTGCAAGGACCTGGTTGCAATTTCCTATAGCTTTGGAGGGCTAGCTAGGGTGTTTTCGCAAGAATCAGCCAGTAGAGCTAGCGAATAGGTTAAAGGTTAGGGCTGGATCCATGTAACACCCTAAAAATGCCTATTTTAAAATTTAGTAATTAAATTACTTTTATTTAAGTGATGTTCATATTTATCTAGGAAGAAATAAATTATTTATGAGAAATAAAATCAAATATAAGGTTAGAAATATTTTTGTTGCATCCATGCTACTGCATTGTGTTTTGGTTGCTTGTGAATTAGATTGGAATTTAAATCCTCTTCAAATTCGAATTTGATTCGCATGGTTTGGAGCTCTAGAAAAGTTGTTTTGGCCCTGGTCCGTTTTTGCCCCTCAAACTTTCTTCTCAGCCCGATCACCTTCCCCGCTCTCGCAGCCCAGCGTCACAGCCCAGCACACCCGCCTCCCCTCTAACGTGGCCCAGAAGGCCAGCCCGCGCCTTGCCCGCTCCAGCCGCTGACGCACGGGGCCCGCACGTCATCTCCGCCTTCCCCGCCGAGCCGGACTCGAGCTCGAGTCTGACCGGGGCAGGGCGCGCACGCTGAGGCCAGCCCTGAGCCGTTCCATGGCCGCTCTATAAAAGCTGAGCCGCGCCACCCCCGAAGCCCCGACCACCTGCCCTGTCACACCCCAAATTTTCTAAATTTGGGATGTGAATAAATAATATAAATAAATACAATGATTTTCTCTAATTTATAAAATTTTCCAAGTTCAAATCATTAACATGTAATGTAATATATATAGTATATAATAAAATATATAATATATATATATATATGTATTCTAATTTCAAAACAACATATGTTTATAACTCTCTAAAATTTTGTTACAAAGAGTATCTAATAGCTTCCTAATTTTTCCAGAAATCTTGAAAAAAAACCTATATAATTTTTTCTAGAATTTAATTGAAATTCTATCCTTTTAATCAAATTGAAACATCCTAATTAAATAATTTATCCAAAATAAGTTTTTGTTGCATTCATGCTGTTGCATATATTTTTGGTTGCTAGTAAATCAAGTTGGAATTTAAATTCTGTTTAAATTTGAATTTGATTTGCTTTTGTTTGAATATTAGAAAAGTTGTTTAGGCTGAGTTTAGGTTAGGCCCCTGAACTCTTGGCCAAGTCTGCTTTTGCTCCTTGGATTCTCGGTCCAAGTTTGCCCCCTGGACTTTTTCTCAGCTCGCCTTTCTTCCCCGTACTCTTTCCTTTTTCTCCCCCGTCCGGCCTTCCCCACTTTAGGCCCATTTCCGGCCCGTCCCGATTCTCCTCGTCGCTCTCTCTCACTCTGTCACTGACGCGTGGGGCCCACGCGTCAACTCCTTCCTCCTCCTCTCGTCGTCCTCGACAGGGACTCTTCCCCGAGTCCGACTCCGCCGCCGCGCCGAGTCCCACCGCTCCACGCCGCCGAGGCCCTGGTCCGAGCACCTATATATAGCCACCGCCGCACCCTCGATTTCCCCCAACAAATCGAGCCTCGCGAGCCCTAGCTGAGCTGCGCCACCGCCCGAATTTCCGTTGGCCGCCGCTCGCCGTCGTCCGTTGCCGTCGCCGGTCAATCTTCGTCGAGTTCACCCCTGGTGAGTTCGCCATCATCTCCTCGTCCTTCCTGTGTAGTTCTTGTAGCTAGTTGAAGGCCGAAGCGTCGAGTTCGTCGCCGCCCGAAGCTCCACCGATCCATCCATGGCGCCGTCATCGTCGGTCGTCGTCTTCGTCGCGCGGCTGTCGTCAAGACCACCATGGATGGACTTTTCGTGAGCTCGCGAGTCCGTAGGACCAAGTTCCGTCCCAAACCGAGCTGTGTAGCATGATTCCGACCCAACTCCGGCGAAGCTCCGCCACGTCCGCGAGCGGCGCCGCCGTCCCGGCCGTCCCGCACGCCAAGGCCGCTCCGCACCTATTTAACTCACGTCCCGCACGCCTTGCCGTTTCCCCTCCAACGAAGTCGAGCTTCGCAACCCTAGTGCTCGAGCCGCCGCCCTCGCCGAGCTTGAGTCGCCGCTGTCGATCTCGAGTTCCACCGCTTCTCCGCCTTGCTTGGTCCTCGGAAAAGTTTCGCCAGGAGGTACCGTCACTCCCGAGCCTATCCTTGTTCGAGTTTCCGCGTGGTAGCTTAGTAATCGTGCCGGATTGTGTCGTCCGAGCACCGTCGCCGCCATGGCTTGTCGCCGGCCTCCTTCGTCGCTCGGCTGTCGTCAAGAACCCCTCAGTAGCACTTCCCTCGTCGCTCTGCAGCTGTAGAGCCAAACCCCGGTGCAAACCGAGCTTCGTAGCCTCGGATTGAGTTTGCTCCGGTGAAGCGCCACCGCGGAGGAGCGCAGCGCCGCCGCGGAGGAGCGCAGCGCCGCCGTCCTCGCCGGCGACCGAGGTCCCGAACCCTCCTGACCGCCCGATCTAGATCCAACGGTCCACAATAGATCGAGCCCCGAGTCAAACCCGCCGAGTACCGGTCAGCGTGGCGATTTTGCTAAAGAGCCCTTGAAGGTTTCGGAAATCAACCCGCGGTCCTAGTTAGTTCGAAACTAATTACGTTTAGGTCCTTTTTCTTTCACTTTAGCCCCTGCAAGTTTTAAAATTGTGCCCGAGGTCATGTTTTGGCCTTTTTACTTGTTAGCCCTCGTGTTTTTATAAGAAATTATGTTTAGGTCCCTGATTTCTCGCAGTTAAGCCCCTGGAACTTTTAAAAAACTTTGCCGACAAGTCCCTGAACCTTAGAAAAATCATATCTTTCACGTTTTAACTCCGTTTTAATCCGTTCTTGTTGTGTTAGCTTCGTATCAACTTAAACTACACGTTAGCACTATTATTTACACCATACTTTATTTCTGAAATTTATTTATTATTAATTTGATTAAAGGCTAATTACATGTGCTTTCTTAAATAAAATCTAATTCAGTTTGACACATCGGTTTTTCTTGTTAAATATTAAATTGATTAATATTTATTCCATGTGTTTTGTAAATAAAATTTGATTACGGTTATATCTCGATTTTCATAAATAATATTAACATGATTAATATTTATTTTGTAATTTTTCTAACTAAAATTTAATTAGGCTCTATCTTGTTTCTGCATAAAATTATGTTAACTTGATTGATGTTTATGACCACTAGTTCTCTAATTAAAAGCTAATTAGAGTTAAACTTCGAGTTTTCATAAATAATTATCAATCTTGATTAATGTTAACACAAATCTGTTTTAATGACAATATGACTAGTTTAACTAGAGATATAAAGTTATTTGATTAGATAAACATATTCCTTTAATTAAAAGCCAATTAAGAATTATATTTTGGTTTTCTTATTAATGTTAATATGGTTAATATATTATAAGTTTTAAAAGTGAAAGTTGAACAAGTTATAATATTGGAAACCTAGGTATAACTTTGATGTAACTTGGATTAAGGTTATATTTAGATTTCATATGTTTTCATAGATCACTGTTACTTGGTTTAAATGGTTATTAACTAGTGTTTCTAATTAAAGCCAACTTAGAAGTTTCACTTGCAAGTAATTTGATTAATAAACCTTTAATGTGGCTTTGTTCTAGTGTTTTTGTTTTGCTTATTAATTATCTATCTATTAAGTTTTCTCTATAAAATATGATTAAGTTATATTTCAGATTTTAATAAGCTTATGTAAAATTGATTAATGAGTATTAAACTAGTTTTCAAACTAAAAGGTGATTAGCGTCAAACTTAATGCTTTCTTAAATGAGTATTAATTTGTGTGAATGTCAACATAAATGTGTTTTATCAATAATATTGATTAGTTCAACATGGTCAATAAAATTTAATCAATTAGATGCTCACATCTGTTTTTATTACTAAAGTTATGTGTTTAATTACATAATGTCTAAAAAAATAGTTATAAATAAAATACATTCTTGGTTTTACCTATTTAAATATAATTAAATCAATTTCCAGGAAATAGTCTCTTATATATGATTTTATCAAATTAAAATTTATAAAGCGTATAGTGTTTCCTTTTATAATCTAAAGTCTTCCGCTAGTTTTAAGTTTTCAATCGTAGTTCTGTTCTCAGCCTTTCCTATGCCTCTAAACCCAATTCTGCTAGTGCACCCTACGTTTCTCACTTAGTCCCTATTCTGTTTTGCCAATCAACTGTCTCCAACGGTCCACAATCCTATAAATTCATCCGCCAGTGTTCCAATGTCCGCATCACTCTTTTCTACAATCCTGACGCTAGTCCATCTTTCCTGAGCCATATCACTAAGTTTGAGTATAGATCTTTTCTTATGTTGTGGTTTCTCTGCAAATCAATATTATTTTAATTTTTAACTTTATGTTGCTTCAATGATATGGTGTGAGTTAATATGTCATTGTATTGTAATATAAAATTAAATTATTAAAGTAATATATTATTGTTTGAGATCCTCGTATTTATAAATCCTCTGTACGTGTGATATTCCTTGTGCCAATTAAAGCTCTGCCTTGGAACCTTCGTATCTTTCTTTCTCTCTCTTATCTTCGTGGTCCTTAGGTTCTCGTGACCATAGCATCGAGCCCTATCCATTAGTACGCTCTTTTAAAGCTTTTCTTTTGATTGGTGTATTGGTCTTAGTTGTACTTGTTTGTTTGCTTGTATAGTTTTATGCTTGCATGCTTGTGTTCGATGATTGCTACGAGTAGACGGAATGTTGTTCAAATGAAGAAGACTTTTGAAGATATTTTGAGCAGCTATACTTTGGAGAAAGGCAAGTGTCCCTAACCATCCTTCTACCTATGCTTTATTTATAATATCAAGATGTTTTAATCGGAACATGGAGAACCACCCAGGAAAACAGTACAACCATAAGTGCTAATGGGCTCTGGCTTTGACTGACTAATTAGGTGCCCTAGTTTATGGTAGCTTTACTCGAAAGGGGCATGGGGGGTGGCGGTTGATGAGGTATAGCTCGGTCCTCTTGAGCTGTGGGCTTTGGTAAGAGACAGACCTCATTAGGGAGGGTTATGCTTTGCTTCTGAACCGGAAACCTTAGCGGGCTACCATTTATTAGAGTGCTTTTGTAAAGGTCTCATAGTGAAACCCAGTATTCGGTCCATGTGGTGTGGGAAGGGTACAATGCTTCGGCAATGAGAATCACGGCTTATGGTGAAAGTGTACATCCTCTGCAGAGTGTAAAACTGATATATCAGCCATGCTCACGGTCAAGAGCGGCCTGGACCCTCACATGAGTAATATACTTAAACATGATATTAATTTGATCTCTGGTTATTTCTTGTGGCCTTGCTGAGTACCAACCAAAAGTGTACTCACCCTTGCTAACCGCTGCTCAGAAGAAGAACTTGTATGAAGCTGTTTGAAGATGGTGCTCAGTTCTAGGCATACGCAACTCCCAGTCGACTGCCTGTGAAGTTTGGAGCCTTCGTTTCCAGGATACGCTGTAACTCTGATAGACTTGTAAGTCATTTATATAGTTTATTTTACGTGATACTGCATCTTTTATTCACTACTGTTATACTGTATGTGTGAAACTTGATCCTGGCACACATACAGGGTGCATCTGGTTTGTTTTCTAAAACCGGGTGTGACATGCCCCGACAACCCTAGCCGCCGCCTCCACCCGAGCTTGCAGCGTCGCCGCCGTCTCCAAGTCGGCCGTCGCCGTCGATCTGTCGCGTCACCGCCGCTCCGGTCGATTCAACCACCGGGGGAGCTTCGCTAGGAGGTAAGCATGCTCCCGAGCTCCTCCCTGTCCTTTTTCCTGCACCGGAGTGTCGCCGCCGCATTGCGCCGGCGCAGCCGAGTGCCGCCGTCGCCATTACTCGTCGCCCACCTCTGCCGCCGTGCCGTCGTCGACTGGTGCACCCCCGCTCGACTCGCCGTATCATCTCGCATCCGTAGCACCCAGCTGCGCCCGAAGCCGTGCCCTATAGCGCGAAAACGCGCTACGCCGGTGAACCTCCGCCGCGCTCGCAGGCGGCGCCGTCGCAGCCCCTCCCCGCCGGCGACTTCTCCTCCCAGATCCAATCTGTCTCGCTCGTGCTCGATCCAACGGCTCAGATCGTGTCGGCCCCGGGTCAAAGTTGACCGTAACGGTCAACCCGAGTCAGCCATGGCTGTTTTGCAAAAGAACCCCTGCCCTTTTTTGAAATCAACCCGCGGTCCAGTTCTATTCAAAAGTATTTATAGTTAGGTCCTGATTTTTATAGAAAACCCCCTGTCCTCTTTAAAAATAGCACCCGAGGTCCTGTCTTGGTTAATTTGTGATTAAACCCTCCTATTTTCATACAAAATTATGTTTTAGCCCCTGAGTTTTTGCAATTAAGCCCCTGGAACTTTTAAAACTTTGCCAGCAAGTCCCTAAACCCTAGAAAAGCCATATATTTCTCGTTTTAGCTATGATTTGAGTGATTTTTGCAGTCACGTGTTCGTAGCGAAGCGTAGATTAGTTTTTCAGCCTTCTTTTCTTCTGTTGCTACAGTTTGGTGTACTGTTCTAATAGAATAATATTTTTTGCATGTACTGGCTTGTGTGGATGCTTGTGTGTTGCTTCGTGAGTCCAGTTGGTGAGCCGTACGCACTTGAGTATGAAGGTTACGAGGAGAAGGACCAGCCATTCTACTAGCGGTGCTCAACCAGTTGGTGTCCCCATGGGTTATCAGCTTCGTTTTCGTTTAGAGAGAATTAATATTTAGACTTCCGCTGTTTTATTCATTTATTTGAGTCAAACTCTGATGTAAAACCATTTATTTTATTCAAGCACTGTATTCTGTTATCATATTTGTTCGCTATATGTGTAATGACTTCCTGGGAACACATATGGCCGTATTTCGGGATTCTGTGTAAATCCGGGTGTGACAGATTGGTATCAGAGCCGTGCTGACTGTAGGAACGCAGCCTAGTTAGAACGGTTGATAAAAACCTTAGGAGACCACCATGATTCTATGTTACGGATTATATAGTTACGTTTTTTCAAAACTTGTGCTGTCAAGTCTTGTGTGAATCATGTTCTTAAGTGCTTGATTTTGTTGTCATTATGGTTATGAGTGATTTGGACTTTTGTAATGAGTGTGATGGGCGTAGATGCAAATCTACCACCATCTAGAGATTGGAATAAGGTTTAAGGAATATTAATGAATAAATAGTTGGGTTATCCATCTCCATTGCACTTCCCCTGTCCTGCTCTCTATGTCGCTGAATCATATCCCTCCAAGTACTGCTATCTTTTTATGCACCATCTGCAAGCATGGGTTATCTATTACCGATTGACAGGAATACTGATGGGAGATAACTTGCTATGGTAGATGGTTAACACCAAAGGCAACCCCGGTGGCAGTGGAAGCAACCAGAATTAGAACCCACCACCTCCACCACTGCCACTCACCATGGAGCAGATGATGCAAATGCAACTCCAGCTGCCACAGCAGATGGCGCAAACCATAGCACTGATGCAGCAGAATCAGTAGAACCCGCCTCAACAACACCACGTGCAACCCAGAGATAAAAGGGGCAAGTTTATGAAGGGACGCCCTCCTACCTTAAACAAGTCTAGCGACCCAATGCAGGCAGAGGACTGGCTCAAGGAAGTGGAAAGGCAGCTGGACATTGCACAGTGTGATGATAGGGAGAAGGTGTTATATGGAAGTGGACAGCTCCAAGGAGCAGCTTTGGATTGGTGGGATATGTACTAGTATGCTCACCCCAATCGTGATCAGATCACTTGGCAGGAGTTCTGCGACAGCTTCCGCTCTCACCACATGTCGGAAGCGCTGATGACCTTGAAGAAGAAGGAGTTCCTGGCATTGAAGCAGGAAGGTATGAGTGTCACCGCTTATCATGACAAGTTCATTGAGTTGGCCCGTTATGCTCCAGAGGACGTGAATACTGATAGGAAGAAGCAGACCCGATTCTGAGATGGCCTACATGATGCACTCCAGTACCAGCTCCTGTGCTCCAAGTTCGCCACCTTTCAAGAACTGGTGGATAGCGCACTACTACTGGAGCACAAGCGCCGTGAGATGGAGGAAAAGAAGAGGAAGCTTCAAGACCCACCATCAGGAAGCAATGTTCGCCCCCGCTTCAATCCTCAGCAAGGAAACCAGCAGATGGTGACTCCACAGCGCTTCCAGGGACAGTCCGGTTCGATGAACCACAACCAGTACCAGCAATGTCCCCAGTACCTCCCAGCACCACCTCAGCAGCGTCTTCAGAACCAGCCCCAGAATGGTCCTGTCCAACGCCCCAACCCGGCCAACAATGCACCTACGGGTTCGAGGTGTTTTGGTTGTGGTGAGCTGGGACACTATGCCAGCGCTTGTCCTCGCAAGACTCAGAACGCTGTTGGTTACAACAACAATCAGAGGGTTGGGCAACCGCAGAACCAGAATGGGAATCAGCAGCAGAACCCAGCAAGAGACAAGGTCAACCACATGGGTGTGGAAACCGCAGAAGGAGCAACGAATGTCGTTGTGGGTATGTTTCCTATCAACTTGACTCTCGCAACTATTTTGTTTGATACTGGAGCTTCGCATGCATTCATATCTGCTGCTTTCGTGAAAAAGAACATGATGATCTTGCAACCTATGGGGAGCCCCGTGATGACAGAGGCGCTCGTCGGCGGCTCTGGTCGTCCTCCTCGGCGGCGCTACGGTGGATAGGGGTCCTGGGCGAGGTGTGCAAATGAGGGAGAAGGGAGAGGGGAACTTGGGGATGGGCTCACCAACAGCGGAGAGGGGCGGCGCTGGCCAGAATCTCACCCACGGCGGATGACATGGCCGGCGGAGGAGTCCTCACGTGGGCGATGAGCTCCAGCGATGCAACAACAACGAGACTTGGCGGCGAGGCTTCGGCTTGTCGAGGCAAAGCTCCTGGAGGCCTTGGCTTACCCCGACGGGCGGCGGACGCGGCAAGTCATCGGCAATGGCACCGACGGCGCTCCTTGCGGCGGCGGTGCCATGCAGAGGAATTTTGGCGGTCGTTACAACCCAAATTCGACCACCAATACTCGGGAATAAATGAGAGACTATGCAACATTCCATGTACTTAGTTCCACGAATTTTGGTGAGTGTCATGTTTGCAGGTACAATATTATGAAATACGTGCTATAGGGGTCGGAAATGACCGAATCTGCCGAACGTGCCATTCGGCCGGTTACCCCCCTTAGCCGTACAGGCCGGCGGGAGCCGTCCACGTCATCCAAACGACAAAACTCGACACGTGGATGATTGCCAACTCATCCTGAAGCACCGACATGTCATCCTAGGCCCACAGAACAAGTTCCACATTAGCAGAGGTCGGCCCAGGAGCACCACAGAGCAGAGGCGGTGCTGGAGGGTGGGCCTGGGCTCCCAGCCCAGTTCAGCCAAACTGGGGGGTTCGCTTGAACCGCCCCCAGCTGCCAAACTGCCTGTCCAAGCTGCATCTTGGCCCTTGGTGCAGATGGCGGTGGATCTGACGTTCGACCGAACACCAGGGTTCGGCCGAACTGACCCTCCTGGCCGAAACGGCCGGCAACCGCCTCCAGCAGCCTTGGTCGTTACCCTACCTGTCAAACCGACCCTGGAAGTGCTATAAATAGGCCCCTATTTCATACTTGTAACACACACCATCACAAGCCAAGTGCTCTCTTCCACTTCTCTCTTTAGTAGAGTTAGGTTAGTCTAGTTGGGAGTTAGAGTCGAGTCGAGCTGTACCTTGGAGGTTCCGGAGTCGTCTTCGGAAGCTCTGGTATTAGCTCTTGTACCTTTTACTTTATCTTTTGTTGACATTTGAGTATCAATATAGTTATCTACTTTATTCTACTTCTGTCTTATATAGTTGCATCTACTTTAGTCTAGTTGCTTCTATATCGTGTTTAGACTATAGTCGGTTCTAGTTCATAGTGCTCCTAGTTCTTGCTTAAGTCTTTGTCTCAATTGGTTCTTCGTCTCTTCTCACACTAGCGGTGACTTGTCATTGGGGTGTGAGTTAGAGTTGCTTGCTTCTGCTAGCGAAGTAAGTAGTTATTGATCTGTGTAGGAGTGGTTCCTAGACTTGTCAGTAGCCTTAGTTTCTACTCGTTGCAATGGAGGTGGTAGCCGGGAGGTGGTGACAGCCCTTCCAGTCTTTGTAGTCCATCACGTTAGTTCCGGTGTCCTAGGACCCAAGGTTCAGTGTAGTCGGCACCCCTTCTCATCCCTTTCTATGTGTTGAAGGCCCTGTAGTCCCCAAGAAAGACTCTAGACTTATTCTAGACCTTCTAGTGCTGGCTCTTTAGCCGTTGTATCTCTAATCACTTGACTTAGGTAGATAGAGTCCATAGGAATCCTTTATCTCTTCTTGTTGTCCTCCCAACTATCTAAACCTTCTCTCATCTATCCGAGCCTCCTTGAGCTATGAGTGTCACGGTATATCCACTCCTATCCAATACCATTTATCACCCATCTTTTCCAGTAGTCGGAAATATAAATTACGATACCTCGGGGTACTCCCAGGTGAAGTGCTACAGCGGTGATTCTGTGCGCTTGCAGAATATTTCTATATTTTACTAGCCATAAGGAAAACCACTGAAACACTCCTTGCATCCAGTACCGGGATTCCCAATCCTGATATTGGATCGTAAGAAGTGCCAACAAGCATTTCTAGCGCCGTTGCCGGGGAAGCAATTGGCTAGATACTCTCAAATATTTATCTCGAGCTATCTTAGTTGAGTATCGCTACTCAAGCGGGTTTATCCTTACTCTATTCGTTGTCCTTGTGACGCAGAGCAGTGCATAACTGGTTTCCAACTACCGTCAAACTATCAAGAAAATCCGGAGTCTCTTGTGAGGAAAGTATGACCCCGTGTTGTACCTCCTCAGAAGCAGCTCCTTCCAATGAGCCCAGTCTTTCCCACTGTCAACCAGGCTACACCGAGGATGGCTTCCAAGACGATCCGCGAGTTCTCTGCTCCATCGAGCGAGAATGTACGGACTGGTCCAGCTCCGCCAGTCGGAGATGGCAATTTCGAGCTCAAGCAAGCCCTCATCAACATGGTTCAGGCTAGCCTGTTCTGCGGCAAGCCTCATGAAGATACCAATGCCCATCTCCAGCATTTCCTGGAAATCTGCAACACCTTCACAATTCGCGGGGTAAGCATCAATGCCATTCGCCTTCGTTTATTCCCTTTCTCATTACTAGGCAAGGCGAAACAATGGTTTTATGCTAGCCGCGAGGCTATAGATACATGGGAAAAATGCACTAGCGCTTTCTTGCTAAAATTCTTTCCGGTTGGGAAAACCAATGCCCTCCAGAACAAAATAGCTAGTTTCCAGCAGCTTAAGGATGAAACCGTCCGAGAGGCATGGGATCGCCTCCAGGACTATATCTCTGCTTGTCCTCACCATGGTATGCAGAGTTGGTTTATTATTCAAACTTTCTATCACGGGTTGAGAAGCTCTGCCCGTGAGTATCTTGATGCTGCTGCTGGAGGCTCGTTCTTCTCTCTTGAGGAGAGTCGTGCGAAGGCCCTCATAGAGAAGATGGTCGAGAACCAAGGTTGGTCCGATGACCGGACTCAGCCAAAGACCAGAGGAGTTCACCAGGTTGAAGCCCTAGACATGCTCGCTGCCAAGATGGACCTCCTGATGAAGAAGCTGGAGGCCCCTGTTCATGAAACGGTGCAAGCCATGGACGCTCGCATGACCTGCGAAGTCTGTGGCAACACTGGCCATTTGGGGAATGACTGCCCCGAGACGCGAGAAAATGCCCACTACGTCAACAACTCCAACAACAATGGGTACAACTCCAACAACAGGTACCGACCGAACAACTATGACAATCAAGGCTGGAATCCGTGCCCAAACCTCCCGTTCGAGAGGCCACAACCAGATAACTCATACAATTCCAGCAATTTCAATAATCGGCCATATCTTAGAGATCTTCTGTTTGGCCAGATAAAAATAACTGAAAATATCAATAAAAAGCTAGCTACCAATGATAAAACTCTGGAAAACATAGACTCTAGGATGGAATCATTCTCTTCTGCTATGAAAAATCAACTGAGCTTTAATAAAATGATAGAAAATCAAATCGCTCAGTTAGCTGCTTCTTTAACGTCATCTGTACCGGGGAATTTTCCTCGTGAAAAGGTTAAAACGGTCACCACGAGATGGGGTAAGACCACTCGGGACCCGCCATATCCTAACGATGCAGGTAAGAAAGCAGTCACTACAGACAGTGATAGCGAAGAGGAGGAGGCCGCAGCCGAACCACAGAAGAATAATCCTCAAAAGGAGACGAAGATGACCCGTCATGAATTCTACGATCCCGCTGTGCTGCCATTTCCCAAACGATCCCACAAGCCAACGGTGGATGAACAATTCAGCAAGTTCATTGAGGTAATTCATAAATTATATGTCAATATTCCACTACTTGAGGCTATGCAGGTCCCCACATACGCCAAGTACCTGAAGGACATCCTCAACCATAAGAGAGCTTTGCCGACCACCGAGGTAATAAAGCTAACCGAAGCTTGCAGCGCAGCTATTTTGAATAACTTCCCTGAAAAGAAGAAGGACCCAAGATGTCCTACCATCACATGCTCGATCGGTGATCAACACTTCAACCAAGCCTTGTGCGACCTTGGAGCAAGTGTCAGCATCATGCCCAAGGTAGTGTACGATAAACTCGATCATTCTTCCTTGTCCCCTACGACTATGTATTTGCAGCTGGCGGACCAGTCAATCCGCCATCCCACGGGGATAGCTGAGGACATTCCGATGAAAATCTGGGAGTTCTTTGTCCCCGCGGACTTCGTGGTGCTTGACATGGAAGTCGACACGAGGACGCCCCTCATTCTCGGAAGGCCGTTCTTGAGCACCGCCAACGCAAACATCGATGTAGGAGCCAGAGACATTAACAGCAAGGAAGAGAAGTTTGCGGTCAAGCCCAGGCTGGAGAAATGCTCTTAGGTATGTACTGAACCAGTTCAAGATTTCACTAACCTAGAGCAGGTCAATGTGGTCGCATCCGAGCCACAAAAGTCCCCAGAGACACCGATCCCACCACCATCGTCAAAGAAGAAGAAGAACAAGAAGATGTGGCGGAAGAAAGTTGCATCGTCCGAGTCATCCACTCCGGGACCGGACGATGACAAGAGTACCTGAAGACAGGAGAAGTCCCACTCGCGGACTTAAAAGCTGAGCGCTCGCCGCGAGGATAACCGGTATGTATCTCATATTTCCCTTTCCGATTTTTATTTTCCATAATTGCATTTGCATGTTTCCCTTCCAAATAAAATGAACCACTAGAATAAAATTTGAGAGAGAAAATTTTGCAAGCATGGTTTAAATAAATGGTCATATGCTGAATTTTTACCTAGGGTGGATGTAATTGGTAACTTTTATCATTTTCATCCCTTCTAGAACATCTCCATTTATTTACCATCACCACCAACCAGCAACAAATATGTCTACCCAACTAAAATGGCTGCACACTCACCAATTATCACAAAACATGGCAGCATGGGGGTGACTCCACTAAAATCCATTTTGGTCATGTCAAAATTCCATCTTACCTAACAAAAACCACCAAAGTGACCATACCCTAGTGTTGGACCTATGAAAAATTTTAGTGCTGGTGGGGGGCAAGATGTGTATGCAGCACATGGGGCGCTTAGGCACCCAGGCCTGGTTCGGCCGAACCACGCTGTTTGGCCGAACTGGCCCTGCTGCCCCCCCCCTCGGCCTATAAATGCTGGTGTTTGCTTGAGAGCTCTCACACACTTCAACACTCAAAAATTTTTGACCAGAAGCCCTCTCTCTCTCTCAATTCTTTGCTCTAGTGCTTGCTCAAGTTCTTCTAGTTCTTGTTCAAGTTTTGGTTCACTTGCATCTCTAGAAAAATCCCAAAAATATTTTGCTTTTGTTTGATCCTTGTGCTGAATTTCTGTTGGACGATTTGTGGTGGTTTCCGACACCCATAAGAACGACTAACCATTTGTGGTGGTCTTCATCCCCACAAGAACGACTAACCCTCTCGAACGACTGACTTGATTTCTTGTGCTAACCTTTGACATTCAGTCCTTCGGGTAGTCGTTTCTGTGCTAACATTTTGTAGGAGTCATGTCGAAGCTCATCGCCGCACTCCGTCGCTCCACTCGGCTTAACCGCTGCTCGAACGATGCTGGGAGTTCCCCAGCCCCGTCCCGTGGCTCAAGCCAGAAGGATGAGGATGAGTCAGGAGCAGACGGTTTGGGCTAGGGCTCTGCTCCACCCCAATCCAAGCAGCTCCTGAGCGAGAGCGACATCATCCTCAGAACGGACCGGGAGAGAAGTGTCTTCAACGAGCTCAGGCTGAAGGAGTTCGAGCACACTCGTGTGTTCGAACAGGACCTGCTCAGAAGAACGGGGATGGACAAGGAGTTCCCAGAAATCTTCCATGCCATTGGCTGGGAGAACTTCTAGGAAATCAACGAGCCAGGTTCGTATCTACTCACTCTCGAGTTTCTTTCCACTCTGGTTTCTGAAAATGGGGGGATTCGCTTCAGATTCTTCAACCAAGAGTTTTTCTACTCTTGGAGGGATTTTAGCTTGGCTCTTGGTTTTTCAAGTCGTTGTTCTCTAGAGCCGAGCAAAGCATTAAAAAGGTTTGATCGGGTCGCATTCTGGAAGAGGATTTCCGGGAGTACCAACTGTCGTGCACCCCGCATGAACAATATTCATAACCCCACTCTGCATTTTATGCACAAGTGGGTGGCTATGACGGTATTCCCATGATCCGATATCCGACCCGTGAATACAGTTGAATTGCGGATTCTGTATGCTATGTTTAAGAAAATTCCGGTTTCTCTAGTGAAGGACATGGTCGATCACTGGTTGTCTCACATTTCTCTAGTCACTTGCCTCGCAAACCACCTGGGAGTCCTCCGGGACGCCTAGTACACGTACATAGAGAACGCGCTCTGTCGTAGATGCTGAGCACTTTGTACAAGCTCACATCTTACGAAAGATGTTAGATGCTTTGCTTGTGATGATTTATCGTGGTTATACAGCTAAGGTGTGTCTGCCTTGCGCAGCACTGAAGCTGTATACCGCTAAGAAATTAACGCTTCATTTGAGCACCGAGTTGGATGAATCTCCTCCACTGAGAGAGCCCGCTCGGCACAGTGTAGCAGGTGAAGGACCGTTCACAAGGGGATGAGCCATGCGTGATGCCGGGCTTGCCACCTCACAGGAGCTGGAAGACGAACCAGAAGCACCGCACCGACACACGTCCGCGTTCGAGGCCACCTACGACATGTACACCGGGGCTGGTACGTCTAGAGCAGGAGGCTTTGGGCAACACCAGGACCCGAACTATCAAGCCTCGGGACGCTGGGACTACGGTCAGAGCACGGACTCTGAGTGGTCTGGGAGCTGGTATGCAGGGGGGGTATGACAGTGCCTCCCAACCATACTACCCCAGATACTCACAGTCCGCCCGCTATGACTACGGTCGGGAGTTGTCCTACATCTCCGACCGGGTCGACGTCATCGACGACCGGACTTGGGGCATTCAAGACACACTAGCCCGTCATTCTCAGTACCTTCAAGAGAACGACGGGATGGTGGCATCCATTCAACATGAAGTCCGGGAGCAGTCCGAGCAGCTGGCCGAGTACCTCGCAAGGCTAAATCCCTACCAGTGAAGCGTTCTAGCTTGAGGGAGGACCCCCACCAGGTATGCCTAAACCACCCGACACTTTGATTCTTGCACTTGCATTTTCCCTTTTCCTTTGATTGCATTTAAAAAAAATCCGAAAATATTTCCCTTGAATAAAATTAACTTCCAACTATGCATGGAATGAACCATATGTCTCTCACCTTGTAAATGATGAATAGTTGCTCTGTCATTAATCTTGCTGGTACTTTGTTGCAACTAGTGCTTGGTTATGCTTGAGTTATTTGGCATGAGTAAAAATGAACCTGAAACCTTGTGGGAGCACATGCTTTATTCCAAGTCTAAGTTGTTGTGGGAATTGATATAGTGAGACTTGGTTGAATTTTATTTCTGCTCTTAGTATGGTGAAAATGTCGGTTGTTTATGCTTTCAAAACTAAAACAAAGTTCCTCATTGGTCATAATACCTACCAGAGCCATATGATAGGATTAGTTCAAACTTTCTACCATATGCTACTTGTCATCTTAGTGAGCTTTGTCAAATTGTTGTGACCATTGTGAGGAACCTTTCATACCCAAGATCGAGATTCACATACACTCCACCTCTTACTTGCAATTCCTATACTGGGAGTTAGCAAAAACTATGCCATCATCCATCCACAAAAATAAAGGCTCCATGTTCCATGATTCCATTCTCCAAATATATGTGAAGTAGAGGCATGGGCTATGCAAAAGTATGAGAAAAAGAAAAGCATGCCAAGTGGCATGGCAAAAATATGAGAAAAAGAAAAGCATGTCAAAAGACATGGAAAAAATATAGAAAAAGAAAAGCATGCCAAAAGGATGGATCTGACGTTCGGCCGAACACCAGGGTTCGGCCGAACCGACCCTCCTGGCCAAAACGGCCGGCAACCGCCTCCAGCAGCCTTGGCCGTTACCCTACCTGCCAAACAGACACTGGAAGTGCTATAAATAGGCCCCTATTTCACACTTGTAACACACACCATCACAAGCCAAGTGCTCTCTTCCACTTCTCTCTTTAGTAGAGTTAGGTTAGTCTAGTTGGGAGTTAGAGTCGAGTCGAGCTGTACCTCGGAGGTTCTGGAGTCGTCTTCAGAAGCTCTGGTATTAGCTCTTATACCTTTTACTTTATCTTTTGTTGACAGTTGAGTATCAATATACTTATCTACTGTATTCTACTTTTTTCTTATATAGTTGCATCTACTTTAGTCTAGTTGCTTCTATATCGTGTTTAGACTATAGTCGGTTCTAGTTCATAGTGCTCCTAGTTCTTGCTTAAGTCTTTGTCTCAATTGGTTCTTCGTCTCTTCTCACACTAGCGGTGACTTGTCATTGGGGTGTGAGTTAGAGTTGCTTGCTTCTGCTAGCGAAGTAAGAAGTTATTGATCTGTGTAGGAGTGGTTCCTAGACTTGTCAGTAGCCTTAGTTTCTGCCCGTCGCAACAGAGGTGGTAGCCGGGAGGTGGTGACAGCCCTTCCGGTCTTTGTAGTCCATCACGTTAGTTCTGGTGTCCTAGGACCCAAGGTTCAGGGTAGTCGGCACCCCTTCTCATCCCTTTCTGTGTGTCGGAGGCCCTGTAGTCCCCAAGAAAGACTCTAGACTTATTCCAGACCTTCTAGTGCTGGCTCTTTAGCCGCTGTATCTCTAATCACTTGACTTAGGTAGATAGAGTCCATAGGAATCCTTTATCTCTTCTCGTTGTCCTCCCAACTATCTAAACCTTCTCTCATCTATCCAAGCCTCCTTGAGCTGTGAGTGTCACGGTATATCCACTCCTATCCAATACCATTTATCACCCGTCTTGTCCTATAGTACCCTTCTCTGATAGTCTCGAATATCTATTTGTTAGTACTCTTGCCAAAGCTTCCCTGTGGAAATATAAATTACGATACCTCGGGGTACTCCCAGGTGAAGTGCTACAGCAGTGATTCTGTGCGCTTACAGAATATTTCTATATTTTACTAGCCATAAGGAAAACCACTGAAACACTCCTTGCATCCAGTACCGGGATTCCCAATCCTAATATTGGATCATAAGAAGTGCCAACAAGGAACCAGAGAGGGCAGCGACGGTTGTTAACAGATGGGCGCGGGGCTCGACTCGCACATTTTATAGCGGTGCGGTGGCCGAGGCTTGCGGAGCATGGACGCCGAGAAAACCGGCGCGGCGGCGACACTCTGCGCCTTGTGGCGGGAGGTCGTGGCTGTTGCGGAGTGGCGACGGCGTTGGCTTCGTGGGCCGTGCGTGGGGCTGGGCCGGCTCGTACCAGCCCGAGTAGGCTCGGCCCGAGAGAGAGAAAGAAAGGGCCCGTGGGGAGAGAGAGCTCGGCCGCGCGCGCTAGCGAGCTGGGCCTGCGGAGGGAGAGACGGGCCGAGCGGAGCTGGGCTTCGGAGGCGGGAAGGCCTAGGCCGCAGCTGGGCTGGCTCGGGGAGAATAGGGACGGGAAGCAGGCTAAGGAAAGAGTTCAAGGAGCGGAATTGAACTTTGGCCAAAACAACTTTTCCATGGCTTCAAACACGGCAATTCAAACTCGAATTCAAATCAGATTTAAATCTCAATTGAATTACACACAAGCAAAACTCAATACAGCCAGCATGAATGCAACACACACAATATTACAACCTATATTATTTTAATTTAATTTTAGAAAATACAATTTTCCTATACTAAATTCCCTGTTAATATATAAAGCTTGAAAAGGTTTTAGAAAAATTAAGAAAATTATTATATTAATTTGCTAATAAATCACATCCCAAAATCCAAAAATTTTGGGGTGTGACAAACTACCCCCCTTAAACTGAATCTCGTCCCGAGATTCGCGGAGGCTAGGGACCAAGGAGGAGAATCCGGACAATGAGATTCAAGAGAGAGATCTTCTGAAATTGGATCATCAGGCTTCTTTATCCTTTTTGTTGATGTAGTTGTGAAGTCTCCACTCGTAGTCTTCTTTAACTTTCTTCCTTTACCATGGATCGTCTTTCCTTTTCCTCTGATGCTCTTCATCGACTTGTGACGAAGAGATAGCAAGAAAACAAGGATATACAGGAAAAAGAGGAAGAGCCCAACTACACAATCAATACAAAGAAGCAAATCAAAAAAATACATAATAACAGACATTACGAGCACAGTCAACCAAGGTTAGACACCAAGCATAAAAGCGACTCTAAACGTTGTCAATAGTGTCAAGGGAATCCTCCTAACTATGGGCATAGGGCATATCCTGGTTGTAGCAGCAATGAGTGTGACGTGGTCTTGTTCTCTGAATTCGCCCAAGCTTGAACTTTATGATGTAGACTAGTATCTTCATTCTTCAAGTGACTTGGGAATCTTGATCAATAATTATACAAATTTCAAGGAGGGGATGAATGAGCAAGGTAAATGAAAAGACAAGGAGGAGTTAAATAGACAAGAATTTAAGATAAGCAGTCTATCAAACCAAGGTGGAGGTAAATAATCAGAAGTCAAGGATGAGAAGTAAATTATCAAGGAGAGGATAAAACATCCAAGGATATAATGACCAAAACAGAAATTATCAAGGAGGGAAAATGCTCAAGGGTAGCACTTTTTATGGATAAAAATCTCAAGGGTAGGGAAAGGAAGGGTTGTATGGCAAAATAAGCCTTATTGGATGACCAGTACTATCTAGGCTGCGGTCCTACAGTCAGCATTGCTCTGATACCAATCTGTCACACCCGAATTTTATATAAACCCGAAGTGCTGCTATATGTGTGCCCAGGATATCCGTAGAACACATACAACTAACAAATATGATAAACAGAGTACATATGCTCGAATAAAAAATTTTTAAATCAGAGTTAGCACATACACAGCGGAAGCCTAATCTTCAACTCCAAGGTGAGGCCGCAGTCCACAGGGACACCGACTGGTTGACCACAGCTCAGTAGTACTCCATCTGTTACCCATCTGGGATTTTGTTGAATAATAGCAAGCGTAAGTAAACTCAAATTCAGATCTGATTTAAATCCCAATTGAATTACACATAAGCAAAACTCAATGCAGCCAGTATGAATGCAACGCACACAATATTATAACCTATATTATTTTAATTTAATTTCAGAAAATAGAATTTTCCTATACTAAATTCCTTATTAATATATAAAGCTTGGAAAATTTTTAGAAAATTGAGAAAATTATTATATTAATTGTGCTAATAAATCACATCCCAAAATCCAAAAATTTTGGGGTGTGACAGAAATCCTCTTCCAGAACGCGACCCGATCAAACCTTTTTAAAGCTTTACTCGGCTCTAGAGAACAACGATCTGAAAAACCAAGAGCCGAGCTAAAATCCCTCCAAGAGCAAAAAAATTCTTGGTTAAAGAATCGGAAGCGAATCCCCCCATCTTCAGAAACCAAAGTAGAGAGAAACTCAAGAGTGAGTAGATTTGAACCTGGCTCGCTGATTAGCCATAAATTCTCCCAGCCAATGGCATGGAAGATTTCTAGGAATTCCTCATCCATTCCCGTTCTTCTGAGTGGCCCTGCTCAAAGACACGGGTGTGTTCGAACTCCTTCAGCCTGAGCTCATTGAAGATGTTCCTCTCCCAATCCGTCCTGATGATGATGTCGCTCTCACTTAGGAGCTGCCTGGCTGGGGGTACAACAGAGCCCCATCCCAAGCCGGCTGCTCCTTATTCGTCCTTGTCCATCCGGCTCAAGCCATGAGACGAGGCTGGGGAGCTCCCGGCATCGTCCGAGCGGCGGTTAAGCCGGGTGGAATGACTAAGTGCGGCGATGAGCCTCGACATGGTTCCTGCAAAATGTTAGCACAACAACGACTACCCAAAGGACTGAATATATAAGGTTAACACAAGAAAATCAAGTCAGTCGTCCGAGAAAGTTAGTCGTTCTTGCGGGGATGAAGACCACCACAAATGGTTAGTCATTCTTGTGGGCATCGGAGACCACCACAAATACATCCAACAAAATTCAGCACAAAGATCACACAAAGAGAAAAAAATTCTTTTGGGGTTTTTCTAGGGAACCAAAGTCTTGAACAAAGGCTAGATGTCACACCCGGGTTTACACAGAAACCCGAATGCTGCTATATGTGTGCCCAGAAAGTCCACATAACACATATAGCTAACAAATATGATAAACAGAGTAGATATGCTAAAATAAAAATAGTTTACATCAGAGTTTACCTAAAACACAGCGGAAGTCTAATCATCAACTTCAAGGTCAGGCCGCAGTCCACAGGGACACCGACTGGTTGACCACAGCTCAGTAGTACTCCATCTGTTACCCATCTGGGATTTTGTTGAATAGAAAGTGTAAGTAAATCTCTTACTTAGCAAGCATAGCACAGGGTATGAAGGCTCAAAAATAAGGCTTGACACGGCTGAACTGCATTAGCACTTTTAGTTGGTTCGTTTTAACATTATCCAAATTACAACAAGTGAATTGAATCCCAGTTGTAACCCAATTAATAAAGTATAAGTGACATTAAACATAAATAAACATCATCTTCTAATCAAAAAGGATCCAGGCCGCTCGTGACTCTGAGCAAGGCTATCATGATAGATTGTACACTCTGCAGAGGTTTCGCACTTTACCCACCAGTCATGTAAAAGTTCAAAGGAACTTTGCACCCAACCACGCACATCAACACTACCGAGGTGTGACTGCATCGGGACACTACGAGGCTTTTCACAAGACACTCTAACAAGACAATAGCCTTTATGGTACAACACAGGCAGCATGACCCAAGACACCGAGATTGACGTACGCCTACGGAGTCTCACCATAGGGGGGTCAATAGCGTCCATTGCACGGCAACATGCCAACAGATAAATAAAAGCACAACGTGCGGAGTTCTAAATCTCTAAGACACCCACACGAGACTATGTCTCATGGGGACATAGCCGATGGATCTCCCATCCTCGGTGGATCAAACCATACTCTCATGAGCGCTCCCCATAACGCCGTCGGCCCGTCGGTAACCACTGTCTAGCTAGAGCCGTACATGCTACTTGTACAAGACCAGAGCCATAATAGTTCTGGTGGTGACGACAGGCTCCTGGGTTGCCGCTTTAAGAACCAGTCCTTACGGAGAGACACTAGGGCCAGGCATGAAGCTTACGCCCTAGTTCCCTAATCCAAGTTGCTAAAAAGCATGTTTTATCATTAACATTGAAGTGGACCATTAAGTCAAGATTAACAATTAAATGATGGTGAAAGTACCTGCGCATAGCAAAGATTCTACCCATATGCATAAACCCGGTAAATCAAGGTATACGCAGAATGTTGTGAATGATGTACTAAAGGTGTGTAGGTAGCAAGGATTGTCCGTGCTATAACTTGCCTCAAATCCAGTATATTGACTTATAGTCTTCAGGTCTTGATCTTTAATTCTTCTCCTTGAATCCTCTTGATGGCGTTCCTCTACTCGCAACAATCATCGGCACAAACATACAAGCAAACAAACAAGAATAACTAAGAACAATACACCAAACAGAGGAAAAGATTTAAAAGAGCACGCTACATGGACGGGCTTGATTCTAAGGTCACGTGATTGCAAGAATCACTGAAAACGGAGCAACGGTTGAAAAGATACAACTATCTGAAGGTTTGTATTATTAAACAATAGAACTATGTGCTTGATTGATTTTAGTTAAACAAAATCATATATAAAAGTTACTTCAATTAATTATATTTGAATTTGTAAAATCAAGATAAACTTATTCACATTTTATTTATAATTGTTTATGAATTATACCAAATTAAACATTAATTTCAAATAAAACAGGTGAGAGCATCTAATCGAATAATAAGATATTTTGCGTTCAACTAGTCAATATTATATTTGAAACATATTGATGTTTGTATTATTCAAATTAACATTTGGTTGTGAAAACTCGAAGAGAACTCTAATTTGCTTTTAAATTAGAAAAGCTAGTTATCATGAACATTATGCACCGATTCGGTCCAGAAGCAAAACGATGCACCGATTAGACCAGAAATAAAACGAACATACCCAATCCACTTTTTTGGACCCAATAGTGATGTTTTGGTAAGTTTCATTAGTGTGCCAAAAATGATGCCGGGTTGTATTTTATGCACCGGTTCGGGTCAGAAATGAAACGATGCACCGGTTCGGGCCGGAAACAAAATGATTCACCGATTTGAGCCAGAAATGAAACGAACGCACCCAATCCATTTTTTTTGGACCCAATAGTGATGTTTTGGTTCGTTTTATTCGGTTTCGTTATTGTGCCGAAAACTATACCGGGGTTGCATGTAATGCACCGATTCGGGCCGGAAATGAAACGATGCATTGATTCGGGCCAGAAACGAAACGAACGCGTAGAATCCACTTTTTTGGACTCAATGGTGATGTTTTGGTTCGTTTTGGTCAGTTTCGTTACTGTGCAAGAAACCATGCCGGGGTTGCATTTAATGCACCGGTTCGGCCCGTTTACGAAACGATGCACAGTTTCGGTCCAGAAACGAAACGAACGCACCCAATCCACCTTTTTGGACCCAATAGTGATGTTTTGGTTCATTTTGGTCAGTTTCGTTACTGTGCAAGAAACCATGCCGGGGTTGCATTTAATGCACCGGTTCGGCCCGTTTACGAAACGATGCACAGTTTCGGTCCAGAAACGAAACGAACGCACCCAATCCACCTTTTTGGACCCAATAGTGATGTTTTGATTCGTTTTGGTCAGTTTCGTTACTGTGCGAGAAACCATGCCGGGGTTGCATTTAATGCACCGGTTCGGCCCGTTAACGAAACGAACGCGTAGAATCCACTTTTTTGGACTCAATAGTGATGTTTTGGTTCGTTTTGGTCAGTTTCGTTACTGTGCAAGAAACCATGCCCGGGTTGCATTTAATGCACCGGTTCGGCCCGTTTACGAAACGATGCACAGTTTCGGTCCAGAAACGAAACGAACGCACCCAATCCAACTTTTTGGACCCAATAGTGATGTTTTGGTTCGTTTTGGTCAGTTTCGTTACTGTGCGAGAAACCATGCCACGGTTGCATTTAATGCACCGGTTCGGCCCGTTTACAAAACGATGCACAGTTTCGGTCCAGAAACGAAACGAACGCACCCAATCCACCTTTTTGGACCCAATAGTGATGTTTTGGTTCCTTTTGGTCAGTTTCGTTACTGTGCAAGAAACCATGCCGGGGTTGCATTTAATGCACCGGTTCGGCCCGTTTACGAAACGATGCACAGTTTCGGTCCAGAAACGAAACGAACGCACCCAATCCACCTTTTTGGACCCAATAGTGATGTTTTGGTTCGTTTTGGTCAGTTTCGTTACTGTGCGAGAAACCATGCCGGGGTTGCATTTAATGCACCGGTTCGGCCCGTTTACGAAACGAACGCGTAGAATCCACTTTTTTGGACTCAATAGTGATGTTTTGGTTCGTTTTGGTCAGTTTCGTTACTGTGCAAGAAACCATGCCCGGGTTGCATTTAATGCACCGGTTCGGCCCGTTTACGAAACGATGCACAGTTTCGGTCCAGAAACGAAACGAACGCACCCAATCCACCTTTTTGGACCCAATAGTGATGTTTTGGTTCGTTTTGGTCAGTTTCGTTACTGTGCGAGAAACCATGCCGGGGTTGCATTTAATGCACCGGTTCGGCCCGTTAACGAAACGATGCACAATTTCGGTCAAGAAACGAAACGAATGCACCCAATCCACCTTTTGGACCCAATAGCGATGTTTTGGTTGGTTTTGGTCAGTTTCGTTACTGTGCGAAAAACCAGGACGGGGTTGCATTTAATGCACCGGTTCGGCCCGTTAACGAAACGATGCACAGTTTCGGTCCAGAAACGAAACGAACGCACCCAATCCACTGTTTTGGATCCAATAGTGATGTTTTGGTTTTGTTTGCTAAGTTTCATTAGCGTGCCGAAAATGATGCCGGGTTGTATTTTATGCACCGGTTCGGGTCGGAAATGAAACGATGCACCGGTTCGGGCCGGAAACGAAATGATTCACCGATTTGAGCCAGAAACGAAACGAACGCACCCAATCCATTTTTTTTGGACCCAATAGTGATGTTTTGGTTCGTTTTATTCGGTTTCGTTATTGTGCCGAAAACTATACCGGGGTTGCATGTAATGCACCGATTCGGGCCGGAAATGAAACGATGCATTGATTCGGGCCAGAAACGAAACGAACGCGTAGAATCCACTTTTTTGGACTCAATAGTGATGTTTTGGTTCGTTTTGGTCAGTTTCGTTACTGTGCAAGAAACCATGCCGGGGTTGCATTTAATGCACCGGTTCGGCCCGTTTACGAAACGATGCACAGTTTCGGTCCAGAAACGAAACGAACGCACCCAATCGACCTTTTTGGACCCAATAGTGATGTTTTGGTTCATTTTGGTCAGTTTCGTTACTGTGCAAGAAACCATGCCGGGGTTGCGTTTAATGCACCGGTTCGGCCCGTTTACGAAACGATGCACAGTTTCGGTCCAGAAACGAAACGAACGCACCCAATCCACCTTTTTGGACCCAATAGTGATGTTTTGGTTCGTTTTGGTCAGTTTCGTTACTGTGCGAGAAACCATGCCGGGGTTGCATTTAATGCACCGGTTCGGCCCGTTTACGAAACGAACGCGTAGAATCCACTTTTTTGGACTTAATAGTGATGTTTTGGTTCGTTTTGGTCAGTTTCGTTACTGTGCAAGAAACCATGCCCGGGTTGCATTTAATGCACCGGTTCGGCCCGTTTACGAAACGATGCACAGTTTCGGTCCAGAAACGAAACGAACGCACCCAATCCAACTTTTTGGACCCAATAGTGATGTTTTGGTTCGTTTTGGTCAGTTTCGTTACTGTGCGAGAAACCATGCCACGGTTGCATTTAATGCACCGGTTCGGCCCGTTTACGAAACGATGCACAGTTTCGGTCCAGAAACGAAACGAACGCACCCAATCCACCTTTTTGGACCCAATAGTGATGTTTTGGTTCGTTTTGGTCAGTTTCGTTACTGTGCGAGAAACCATGCCGGGGTTGCATTTAATGCACCGGTTCGGCCCGTTAACGAAACGATGCACAATTTCGGTCAAGAAACGAAACGAATGCACCCAATCCACCTTTTGGACCCAATAGCGATGTTTTGGTTGGTTTTGGTCAGTTTCGTTACTGTGCGAAAAACCAGGACGGGGTTGCATTTAATGCACCGGTTCGGCCCGTTAACGAAACGATGCACCGGTTCGGGCCGAAAACGAAACGATTCACCGATTTGAGCGACAAATGAAACGAACGCATCCAATCCATTTTTTTGGACCCAGTAGAGATGTTTTTGTTTGTTTTGGTCGGTTTCATTAGTGTGCCGAAAACGATACCGCGGTTGCATTTAATGCACCGGTTCGAGCCACAAACGAAACGATGCACCGTTTCGGTCCAGAAGAAAAACGATGCACCGATTAGACCAGAAATAAAACGAACATACCCAATCCACTTTTTTGGACCCAATAGTGATGTTTTGGTTCATTTTGGTCAGTTTCGTTACTGTGCAAGAAACCATGCCGGGGTTGCATTTAATGCACCGGTTCGGCCCGTTAACGAAACGATGCACAATTTCGGTCAAGAAATGAAACGAACGCACCCAATCCACCTTTTTGGATCCAATAGTGATGTTTTGGTTCGTTTTGGTCAGTTTCGTTACTGTGCAAAAAACCATGCCGCGGTTGCATTTAATGCATCGGTTCGGCCCGTTTACGAAACGATGCACAGTTTCGGTCCAGAAACGAAACGAACACACCCAATCCACCTTTTTGGACCCAATAGTGATGTTTTGGTTTGTTTTGGTCAGTTTCGTTACTGTGCGAAAAACCATGCCGCGGTTGCATTTAATGCACCGGTTCGGCCCGTTAACGAAACGATACACAGTTTCGGTCCAGAAACGAAACGAACGCACCCTATCCACTTTTTTGGATCCAATAGTGATGTTTTGGTTCGTTTTGGTTAGTTTCATTAGTGTGCCGAAAATGATGCCGGGTTGTATTTTATGCACCGGTTTGGGTCGGGAATGAAACGATGCACCGGTTCGGGCCGGAAACGAAACGATTCACCGATTTGAGCGAGAAACGAAACGAACGCATCCAATCCATTTTTTTGGACCCAGTAGAGATGTTTTGGTTCGTTTTGGTCGGTTTCATTAGTGTGCCGAAAACGATACCGCGGTTGCATTTAATGCACCGGTTCAAGCCACAAATGAAACGATGCACCGATTCGGTCCAGAAGCAAAACGATGCACCGATTAGACCAGAAATAAAACGAACATACCCAATCCACTTTTTTGGACCCAATAGTGATGTTTTGGTAAGTTTCATTAGTGTGCCAAAAATGATGCCGGGTTGTATTTTATGCACCGGTTCGGGTCGGAAATGAAACGATGCACCGGTTCGGGCCGGAAACGAAATGATTCACCGATTTGAGCCAGAAACGAAACGAACGCACCCAATCCATTTTTTTTGGACCCAATAGTGATGTTTTGGTTCGTTTTATTCGGTTTCGTTATTGTGCCGAAAACTATACCGGGGTTGCATGTAATGCACCGATTCGGGCCGGAAATGAAACGATGCATTGATTCGGGCCAGAAACGAAACGAACGCGTAGAATCCACTTTTTTGGACTCAATAGTGATGTTTTGGTTCGTTTTGGTCAGTTTCGTTACTGTGCAAGAAACCATGCCGGGGTTGCATTTAATGCACCGGTTCGGCCCGTTTACGAAACGATGCACAGTTTCGGTCCAGAAACGAAACGAACGCACCCAATCCACCTTTTTGGACCCAATAGTGATGTTTTGGTTCATTTTGGTCAGTTTCGTTACTGTGCAAGAAACCATGCCGGGGTTGCATTTAATGCACCGGTTCGGCCCGTTTACGAAACGATGCACAGTTTCGGTCCAGAAACGAAACGAACGCACCCAATCCACCTTTTTGGACCCAATAGTGATGTTTTGGTTCGTTTTGGTCAGTTTCGTTACTGTGCGAGAAACCATGCCGGGGTTGCATTTAATGCACCGGTTCGGCCCGTTAACGAAACGAACGCGTAGAATCCACTTTTTTGGACTCAATAGTGATGTTTTGGTTCGTTTTGGTCAGTTTCGTTACTGTGCAAGAAACCATGCCCGCGTTGCATTTAATGCACCGGTTCGGCCCGTTTACGAAACGATGCACAGTTTCGGTCCAGAAACGAAACGAACGCACCCAATCCAACTTTTTGGACCCAATAGTGATGTTTTGGTTCGTTTTGGTCAGTTTCGTTACTGTGTGAGAAACCATGTCACGGTTGCATTTAATGCATCGGTTCGGCCCGTTTACGAAACGATGCACAGTTTCGGTCAAGAAATGAAACGAACGCACCAATCCACCTTTTTGGACCCAATAGTGATGTTTTGGTTCGTTTTGGTCAGTTTCGTTACTGTGCGAGAAACCATGCCGGGGTTGCATTTAATGCACCGGTTCGGCACGTTAACGAAACGATGCACAGTTTCGGTCCAGAAATGAAACGAACGCACCCAATCCACCTTTTTGGACACAATAGTGATGTTTTGGTTCGTTTTGGTCAGTTTCGTTACTGTGCGAGAAACCATGCCGGGGTTGCATTTAATGCACCGGTTCGGCCCGTTTATGAAACGATGCACAGTTTCGGTCCAGAAATGAAACGAACGCACCCAATCCACCTTTTTGGACCCAATAGT
This sequence comes from Echinochloa phyllopogon, assembly GCA_033239725.1. Taxonomy (NCBI): domain Eukaryota; kingdom Viridiplantae; phylum Streptophyta; class Magnoliopsida; order Poales; family Poaceae; genus Echinochloa; species Echinochloa phyllopogon. Next base: position 26,781,346 of record BTCW01000014.1, on the reverse strand, counting down.
GATGTTTTGGTTCGTTTGGGTCAGTTTCGTTACTGTGCGAAAAACCATGCCGCGGTTGCATTTAATGCACCGGTTCGGCCCGTTTACGAAACGATGCACAGTTTCGGTCCAGAAACGAAACGAACGCACCCAATCCACCTTTTTGGACCCAATAGTGATGTTTTGGTTCATTTTGGTCAGTTTCGTTACTGTGCAAGAAACCATGCCGGGGTTGCGTTTAGTGCACCGGTTCGGCCCGTTTACGAAACGATGCACAGTTTCGGTCCAGAAACGAAACGAACGCACCCAATCCACCTTTTTGGACCCAATAGTGATGTTTTGGTTCGTTTTGGTCAGTTTCGTTACTGTGCGAGAAACCATGCCGGGGTTGCATTTAATGCACCGGTTCGGCCCATTTACGAAACGAACGCGTAGAATCCACTTTTTTGGACTTAATAGTGATGTTTTGGTTCGTTTTGGTCAGTTTCGTTACTGTGCAAGAAACCATGCCCGGGTTGCATTTAATGCACCGGTTCGGCCCGTTTACGAAACGATGCACAGTTTCGGTCCAGAAACGAAACGAACACACCCAATCCACCTTTTTGGACCCAATAGTGATGTTTTGGTTCGTTTTGGTAAGTTTCGTTACTGTGCGAGAAACCATGCCGCGGTTGCATTTAATGCACCGGTTCGGCCCGTTAACGAAACGATACACAGTTTCGGTCCAGAAACAAAACGAACGCACCCAATCCACCTTTTTGGACCCAATAGTGATGTTTTGGTTCATTTTCGTCAGTTTCGTTACTGTGCGAGAAACCATGCCACGGTTGCATTTAATGCACCGGTTCGGCCTGTTTACGAAACAATGCACAGTTTCGGTCCAGAAACGAAACGAACGCACCCAATCCACCTTTTTGGGCCCAATAGTGATGTTTTGGTTCGTTTTGGTCAGTTTCGTTACTGTGCGAGAAACCATGCCGGGGTTGCATTTAATGCACCGGTTCGGCCCGTTTACGAAACGATGCACAGTTTCGGTCCAGAAACGAAACGAACGCACCCAATCCAACTTTTTGGACCCAATAGTGATGTTTTGGTTCGTTTTGGTCAGTTTCGTTACTGTGTGAGAAACCATGCCACGGTTGCATTTAATGCATCGGTTCGGCCCGTTTACGAAACGATGCACAGTTTCGGTCAAGAAACGAAACGAACGCATCCAATCCATTTTTTTGGACCCAGTAGAGATGTTTTGGTTTGTTTTGGTCGGTTTCATTAGTGTGCCGAAAACGATACCGCGGTTGCATTTAATGCACCGGTTCGAGCCACAAACGAAACGATGCACCGATTCGGTCCAGAAGCAAAACGATGCACCGATTAGACCAGAAATAAAACGAACATATCCAATCCACTTTTTTGGACCCAATAGTGATGTTTTGGTTCATTTTGGTCAGTTTCGTTACTGTGCAAGAAACCATGCCGGGGTTGCATTTAATGCAACGGTTCGGCCCGTTAACAAAACGATGCACAATTTCGGTCAAGAAATGAAACGAACGCACCCAATCCACCTTTTTGGATCCAATAGTGATGTTTTGGTTCGTTTTGGTTAGTTTCGTTACTGTGCAAAAAACCATGCCGCGGTTGCATTTAATGCATCGGTTCGGCCCGTTTACGAAACGAAGCACAGTTTCGGTCAAGAAATGAAACGAACGCACCCAATCCACCTTTTTGGACCCAATAGTGATGTTTTGGTTCGTCTGGGTCAGTTTCGTTACTGTGCGAAAAACCATGCCGCGGTTGCATTTAATGCACCGGTTCGGCCCGTTAACGAAACTATGCACAGTTTCGGTCCAGAAACGAAACGAACGCACCCAATCCACCTTTTTGGACCCAATAGTGATGTTTTGGTTTGTTTTGGTCAGTTTCGTTACTGTGCGAAAAACCATGCCGCGGTTGCATTTAATGCACCGGTTCGGCCCGTTAACGAAACGATACACAGTTTCGGTCCAGAAACGAAACGAACGCACCCTATCCACTTTTTTGGATCCAATAGTGATGTTTTGGTTCGTTTTGGTTAGTTTCATTAGTGTGCCGAAAATGATGCCGGGTTGTATTTTATGCACCGGTTTGGGTCGGGAATGAAACGATGCACCGGTTCGGGCCGGAAACGAAACGATTCACCGATTTGAGCGAGAAACGAAACGAACGCATCCAATCCATTTTTTTGGACCCAGTAGAGATGTTTTGGTTCGTTTTGGTCGGTTTCATTAGTGTGCCGAAAACGATACCGCGGTTGCATTTAATGCACCGGTTCAAGCCACAAACGAAACGATGCACCGATTCGGTCCAGAAGCAAAACGATGCACCGATTAGACCAGAAATAAAACGAACATACCCAATCCAATTTTTTGGACCCAATAGTGATGTTTTGGTAAGTTTCATTAGTGTGCCAAAAATGATGCCGGGTTGTATTTTATGCACCGGTTCGGGTCGGAAATGAAACGATGCACCGGTTCGGGCCGGAAACGAAATGATTCACCGATTTGAGCCAGAAACGAAACGAACGCACCCAATCAATTTTTTTGGACCCAATAGTGATGTTTTGGTTCGTTTTATTCGGTTTCGTTATTGTGCCGAAAACTATACCGGGGTTGCATGTAATGCACCGATTCGGGCCGGAAATGAAACGATGCATTGATTCGGGCCAGAAACGAAACGAACGCGTAGAATCCACTTTTTTGGACTCAATAGTGATGTTTTGGTTCGTTTTGGTCAGTTTCGTTACTGTGCAAGAAACCATGCCGGGGTTGCATTTAATGCACCGGTTCGGCCCATTTACGAAACGATGCACAGTTTCGGTCCAGAAACGAAACGAACGCACCCAATCCACCTTTTTGGACCCAATAGTGATGTTTTGGTTCATTTTGGTCAGTTTCGTTACTGTGCAAGAAACCATGCCGGGGTTGCATTTAATGCACCGGTTCGGCCCGTTTACGAAACGATGCACAGTTTCGGTCCAGAAACGAAACGAACGCACCCAATCCACCTTTTTGGACCCAATAGTGATGTTTTGGTTCGTTTTGGTCAGTTTCGTTACTGTGCGAGAAACCATGCCGGGGTTGCATTTAATGCACCGGTTCGGCCCGTTAACGAAACGAACGCGTAGAATCCACTTTTTTGGACTCAATAGTGATGTTTTGGTTCGTTTTGGGCAGTTTCGTTACTGTGCAAGAAACCATGCCCGGGTTGCATTTAATGCACCGGTTCGGCCCGTTTACGAAACGATGCACAGTTTCGGTCCAGAAACGAAACGAACGCACCCAATCCAACTTTTTGGACCCAATAGTGATGTTTTGGTTCGTTTTGGTCAGTTTTGTTACTGTGCGAGAAACCATGCCACGGTTGCATTTAATGCACCGGTTCGGCCCGTTTACGAAACGATGCACAGTTTCGGTCCAGAAACGAAACGAACGCACCCAATCCAGCTTTTTGGACCCAATAGTGGTGTTTTGGTTCATTTTGGTCAGTTTCGTTACTGTGCGAGAAACCATGCCGGGGTTGCATTTAATGCACCGGTTCGGCCCGTTAACGAAACGATGCACAATTTCGGTCAAGAAACGAAACGAATGCACCCAATCCACCTTTTGGACCCAATAGCGATGTTTTGGTTGGTTTTGGTCAGTTTCGTTACTGTGCGAAAAACCAGGACGGGGTTGCATTTAATGCACCGGTTCGGCCCATTAACGAAACGATGCACAGTTTCGGTCCAGAAACGAAACGAACGCACCCAATCCACTGTTTTGGATCCAATAGTGATGTTTTGGTTTGTTTTGGTTAGTTTCATTAGTGTGCCGAAAATGATGCCGGGTTGTATTTTATGCACCGGTTCGGGTCGGAAATGAAACGATGCACCGGTTCGGGCCGGAAACGAAACGATTCACCGATTTGAGCGACAAATGAAACGAACGCATCCAATCCATTTTTTTGGACCCAGTAGAGATGTTTTTGTTTGTTTTGGTCGGTTTCATTAGTGTGCCGAAAACGATACCGCGGTTGCATTTAATGCACCGGTTCGAGCCACAAACGAAACGATGCACCGATTCGGTCCAGAAGAAAAACGATGCACCGATTAGACCAGAAATAAAACGAACATACCCAATCCACTTTTTTGGACCCAATAGTGATGTTTTGGTTCATTTTGGTCAGTTTCGTTACTGTGCAAGAAACCATGCCGGGGTTGCATTTAATGCACCGGTTCGGCCCGTTAACGAAACGATGCACAATTTCGGTCAAGAAATGAAACGAACGCACCCAATCCACCTTTTTGGATCCAATAGTGATGTTTTGGTTCGTTTTGGTCAGTTTCGTTACTGTGCAAAAAACCATGCCGCGGTTGCATTTAATGCATCGGTTCGGCCCGTTTACGAAACGATGCACAGTTTCGGTCAAGAAACGAAACGAACGCACCCAATCCACCTTTTTGGACCCAATAGTAATGTTTTGGTTCGTTTTGGTAAGTTTCGTTACTGTGCGAGAAACCATGCCACGGTTGCATTTAATGCACCGGTTCGGCCCGTTTACGAAACAATGCACAGTTTCAGTCCAGAAACAAAACGAACGCACCCAATCCACCTTTTTGGACCCAATAGTGATGTTTTGGTTCATTTTCGTCAGTTTCGTTACTGTGCGAGAAACCATGCCACGGTTGCATTTAATGCACCGGTTCGGCCTGTTTACGAAACAATGCACAGTTTCGGTCCAGAAATGAAACGAACGCACCCAATCCACCTTTTTGGGCCCAATAGTGATGTTTTGGTTCGTTTTGGTCAGTTTCGTTACTGTGCGAGAAACCATGCCGGGGTTGCATTTAATGCACCGGTTCGGCCCGTTTACGAAACGATGCACAGTTTCGGTCCAGAAACGAAACGAACGCACCCAATCCAACTTTTTGGACCCAATAGTGATGTTTTGGTTCGTTTTGGTCAGTTTCGTTACTGTGTGAGAAACCATGCCACGGTTGCATTTAATGCATCGGTTCGGCCCGTTTACGAAACGATGCACAGTTTCGGTCAAGAAACGAAACGAACGCACCAATCCACCTTTTTGGACCCAATAGTGATGTTTTGGTTCGTTTTGGTCAGTTTCGTTTCTGTGCGAGAAACCATGCCGGGGTTGTATTTAATGCACCGGTTCGGCACGTTAACGAAACGATGCACAGTTTCGGTCCAGAAACGAAACGAACGCACCCAATCCACCTTTTTGGACCCAATAGTGATGTTTTGGTTCGTTTTGGTCAGTTTCGTTACTGTGCGAGAAACCATGCCGGGGTTGCATTTAATGCACCGGTTCGGCCCGTTTATGAAACGATGCACAGTTTCGGTCCAGAAATGAAACGAACGCACCCAATCCACCTTTTTGGACCCAATAGTGATGTTTTGGTTCGTTTGGGTCAGTTTCGTTACTGTGCGAAAAACCATGCCGCGGTTGCATTTAATGCACCGGTTCGGCCCGTTAACGAAACTATGCACAGTTTCGGTCCAGAAACGAAACGAACGCACCCAATCCACCTTTTTGGACCCAATAGTGATGTTTTGGTTCGTTTTGGTCAGTTTCGTTACTGTGCAAGAAACCGTGCCGGGGTTGCATTTAATGCACCGGTTCGGCCCGTTAACGAAACGATGCACCATTTCGGTCCAGAAACAAAACGAATGCACCCAATCCACCTTTTTGGACCCAATAGTGATGTTTTGGTTGGTTTTGGTCAGTTTCGTTACTGTGCGAGAAACCAGGACGGGGTTGCATTTAATGCACCGGTTCGGCCCGTTAACGAAACGATGCACAGTTTCGGTCCAGAAACAAAACGAACGCACCCAATCCACTGTGTTGGATCCAATAGTGATGTTTTGGTTAGTTTCATTAGTGTGCCGAAAATGATGCCGGGTTGTATTTTATGCACCGTTTCGGGTCGGAAATGAAACGATGCACCGGTTCGGGCCGGAAACGAAACGATTCACCGATTTGAGTGACAAATGAAACGAACGCATCCAATCCATTTTTTTGGACCCAGTAGAGATGTTTTGGTTTGTTTTGGTCGGTTTCATTAGTGTGCCGAAAACGATACCGCGGTTGCATTTAATGCACCGGTTCGAGCCACAAACGAAACGATGCACCGATTCGGTCCAGAAGCAAAACGATGCACCGATTAGACCAGAAATAAAACGAACATACCCAATCCACTTTTTTGGACCCAATAGTGATGTTTTGGTTCATTTTGGTCAGTTTCGTTACTGTGCAAGAAACCATGCCGGGGTTGCATTTAATGCAACGGTTCGGCCCGTTAACAAAACGATGCACAATTTCGGTCAAGAAATGAAACGAACGCACCCAATCCACCTTTTTGGATCCAATAGTGATGTTTTGGTTCGTTTTGGTTAGTTTCGTTACTGTGCAAAAAACCATGCCGCGGTTGCATTTAATGCATCGGTTCGGCCCGTTTACGAAACGATGCACAGTTTCGGTCAAGAAATGAAACGAACGCACCCAATCCACCTTTTTGGACCCAATAGTGATGTTTTGGTTCGTTTTGGTCAGTTTCGAACGGATCTGACCGTGCTAAAAAATTCCTTCTGAGCACGCCGCAATCGCCTTTAAGATTTGCGTGTCTGGTTAGCTGAAATAAGAATTGTAAATCTGTTTTGTTAGGGGTTGTATGCTGCCATTTGTTTTGGTTGTCATAGCATCAATCAAAAGATTTTAGTCCCCAAAAAGAAGAGGAACAGAAAAAAAGAAAAGATAAAAAAAAGAAAGAAAGAAAGGGGGCTGATCTGTTCATCGTGAGTATCTATTGTTTTCGGTGGTGCATTGTAACTTCCCTTGTGTCGAGGCTCGCGTCTCTAGCACGGTCTAGGCTAGGACCAGCACAGTACCGCCGTTGAACGATTATTCAGCTTGCTTTGTTTAACTAACTTGGTGCTAGCTATTCCTTGTTTTTCAGCCCACCTATAGCTCCACATATCCGACTACAGCTTGACAGGTCTTGTTGCTGCGGCACCGATACACTTCATTCCAGTTTTGCCGACTTGTGGTAGTTGTGCCCTCCTGTCAAGCAAGGTAAGAATTGGTAAGAGCTTGTATAACAAGTTGAGAGTGAGCGCCTTATAGTACTACATCCTATTAGCTGTAGGGCTTTTATTCCTTCACTTGTTTCTCTTGTTGCCTTTGTTTGTTGGACCATGGCAGGCCCTCAAGATGATGGTGACGGGTCTCAAAGTGACAAGACTCCGCAGTCTCCTCGCACCAAGGGCATCGTACAACATTTTGAAAGATTGGTGAAGAAGCACAACGAGGGGATTGATAATGACTTGCTGGTGACGAATGACAAGATTGGGCAATTGGAGGCCGCACAGTTCGCAACCAATAGCAAGCTTACAAAGATGGAGACATCAGTGGCTCGTGTGGACAAGAGTCTTGCTGCACTTTTGAGGCGATTTGATGAGATGCATGCTAAAACAACCAGTGCAAAAGATGGAGATGACAAGAAGGATGACAAGAAGGAAGAAAGTTTTGAAGACAATGCATATAGTGCACACACTGAAGTCGAAGACCAAGATCCTGCTCGGCGTCGACAACGTTTTAATCGCCGAGGTATGGGTGGTCATCGTCGACGTGAGGTACATGGTAATGATGATGCTTTTAGTAAGATTAAATTTAAAATACCTCATTTTGATGGTAAATATGATCCTGATGCTTACATTACTTGGGAGATTGCTGTTGATCAAAAATTTGCATGCCATGAATTTCCTGAAGCTACACGTGTTAGGGCTGCTACTAGTGAATTTACTGAATTTGCTTCTGTTTGGTGGATAGAACATGGCAAGAAACATCCTAATAACATGCCACAAACTTGGGATGCTTTGAAACGGGTCATGCAGGCTAGATTTGTTCCTTCTTATTATGCACGTGATCTGTTACATAAGTTGCAGCAATTGAGACAGGGTGCTAAAAGTGTAGAAGAATATTATCACGAATTACAAATGGGTATGCTGCGATGTCAAATAGAGGAGGGTGAGGAACCTGCGATTGCTAGATTTGTGGGAGGGCTGAATAGAGAAATTCGGGATATCGTTGAATATAAAGATTATAATAGCATAACGAAATGTTTTCATATTGCTTGTAAAGCTGAAAGAGAAGTGCAGGGACGACGTGCAGGTGCGAGGTCTAATGTTTCTGCAGGAAAATCAGCACCATGGCAGCAGCGTACGACTACCTCTTTGACTGGGCGTGCACCCCCTCCAACTCCGTTGCCGAGTCGTTCAGCACCGCCACCTCCCTCTAGCGACAAGACACGTGCAACTCCAGCAAATTCAGCAACAAAATCTGCTCCAAAACCGGCTGGTAGTACTTCCTCAGTTGCCTCCACAGGTAGAACAAGAGATATACAGTGTCACCGGTGCAAGGGATATGGGCACGTGCAGCGTGATTGCCCAAACAAGCGAGTTTTGGTGGTTAACAATGATGGTGGGTATTCCTCTGCTTCTGATTTCAATGAACAAAAACTTGCTTTGCTTGCAGCTGATGATGCAGGTAGTGAGGAGCCACTTGATGAACAGATTGGTGCAGAGGATGCAGAGCATTATGAGAGCCTCATTGTGCAGCGTGTGCTTAGTGCACAAATGGAGAAGGCGGAGCAAAATCAGCGGCATACATTGTTCCAAACCAAGTGTGTAATTAAAGAGCGATCTTGCCGCTTGATCATTGACGGAGGCAGCTGCAACAACTTGGCTAGCAGCGACATGGTGGAGAAACTTTCACTATCAACAAAACCACATCCACATCCATATCACATTCGATGGCTGAACAACAGCGGTAAGGTAAAGGTAACCAAGATGGTTCGAATTAGTTTTGCTATTGGTTCATATCATGATGTTGTTGAATGTGATGTTGTGCCTATGGAAGCTTGTCATATTCTGCTAGGTAGGCCATGGCAATTTGATACAGATTGTAGACATCATGGTAGATCAAATCAATATTCTCTCATACACCATGATAAGAAACTTGTTTTGCTTCCCATGTCTCCTGAGGATATTGTGCGTGATGATATTGCTAAAGCTGCAAAAGATAAAAATGAGAACACTAAAATTGTTAAACCTGCTGAATGTAAGAAAGATGAGATAAGATTAAAAGGGCATTGCTTGCTTGCTACTAAATCTGATATAAATGAATTGGTTGCTTCTACTTCTGTTGCTTATGCTTTGGTGTGAAAGGATGCTTTGATTTCACTTCACGATATGCAGCAATCTTTGTCCCCTGTAGTTGCTAACATTTTGCAGGAATATTCGGATGTGTTTCCAAGTGAGATTCCAGCGGGGCTGCCACCAATGCGAGGGATTGAGCACCAAATTGATCTAATTCCTGGTGCATCTTTGCCAAACCGTGCACCATACAGAACAAATCCAGAGGAAACGAAAGAAATTCAGCGGCAAGTGCAAGAGCTACTCGACAAAGGGTATGTGCGTGAGTCTCTTAGTCCTTGTGCCGTTCCAGTTATTTTGGTGCCTAAGAAAGATGGAACATGGCGTATGTGTGTTGATTGTAGAGCTATTAATAATATCATCATCCGATATCGACACCCTATTCCACGTTTAGATGATATGCTTGATGAGTTGAGTGGTGCTGTTGTGTTTTCTAAAGTTGATTTGCGTAGTGGGTACCACCAGATTCGTATGAAATTGGGAGATGAATGGAAAACTGCTTTCAAAACTAAGTTCGGTCTATATGAGTGGTTAGTCATGCCTTTTGGGTTAACTAATGCACCTAGCACTTTCATGAGATTAATGAACGAGGTTTTGCGTGCTTTCATTGGGAAATTTGTTGTAGTATACTTTGATGATATTTTGATCTATAGCAAATCCATGGATGAACATGTTGATCACTTGCGTGCTGTTTTTAATGCGTTACGAGATGCATGTTTGTTTGGTAACCTTGAGAAGTGCACCTTTTGCACCGATCAAGTGTCTTTTCTTGGCTATGTTGTGACTCCACAGGGAATTGAGGTTGATCAAGCCAAGGTTGAAGCTATACAGGGATGGCCTATACCAAAGACTATTACACAGGTGCGGAGTTTTCTAGGACTTGCTGGTTTCTACCGTCGCTTTGTGAAGAATTTCAGCACCATTGCTGCACCATTGAACGAGCTTACGAAGAAGGGAGTGCCTTTTCGTTGGGACAAAGAGCAAGAGAATGCTTTCAACATGCTGAAAGATAAGTTGACACATGCACCTCTACTCCAACTTCCTGATTTTAATAAAACTTTTGAGCTTGAATGTGATGCTAGTGGAATTGGATTGGGTGGTGTTTTGTTGCAAGAGGGCAAACCAGTTGCATATTTTAGTGAAAAATTGAGCGGGCCTATTTTGAATTATTCCACTTATGACAAAGAATTGTATGCTCTTGTTCGAACATTGGAAACTTGGCAGCATTATTTGTGGCCCAAAGAGTTTGTTATTCATTCTGATCATGAATCATTGAAACATATTCGTAGTCAAGGAAAACTAAACCGTAGACATGCTAAGTGGGTTGAATTTATTGAATCTTTTCCTTATGTTATTAAGCACAAGAAAGGGAAAGAAAATGTCATTGCTGATGCGTTGTCTAGGAGATATACATTGCTGAACCAACTTGATTACAAAATCTTTGGATTAGAAACAATTAAAGACCTATATGCTAATGATGCTGATTTTAAAGAGGTGTTGCTGCATTGTAAAGATGGAAAAGGATGGAACAAATTCATCGTTAGTGATGGGTTTGTGTTTAGAGCTAACAAGCTATGCATTCCAGCTAGCTCCGTTCGTTTGTTGTTGTTGCAGGAAGCGCATGGAGGTGGCTTGATGGGGCATTTTGGAGTAAAAAAGACGGAGGATATACTTGCTGGTCATTTCTTTTGGCCAAGGATGAGAAGAGATGTGGAGAGATTTGTTGCTCGTTGCACTACATGTCAAAAGGCAAAGTCAAGGTTAAATCCACACGGTTTATATTTGCCTTTACCCGTTCCTAGTGCTCCTTGGGAAGATATTTCTATGGATTTTGTGATGGGTTTGCCAAGAACTAGGAAGGGTCGTGATAGTGTGTTTGTGGTTGTTGATCGATTTTCTAAGATGGCACACTTTATACCATGTCATAAGACTGATGATGCTTCTCATGTTGCTGATTTGTTCTTTCGAGAAATTGTTCGTTTGCATGGTGTGCCCAATACTATTGTGTCTGATCGTGATGCTAAATTTCTTAGTTATTTTTGGAAGACATTATGGGCTAAATTAGGGACTAAGCTTTTTTTTTCTACTACATGTCATCCCCAAACTGATGGTCAAACTGAAGTTGTGAATAGAACTTTGTCTACTATGTTAAGGGCTGTTTTAAAGAAAAACATTAAGATGTGGGAAGATTGTTTGCCTCATATTGAGTTTGCTTATAATCGTTTGATGCATTCTACTACAAAGATGTGCCCATTTCAGATTGTGTATGGTTTCTTGCCTCGTGCTTCTATTGATTTAATGCCTTTGCCATCGTCTGACAAGTTGAATTTTGATGCTATTACGCGTGCTGAATTTATGTTAAAACTGCATGAAACAACTAAAGAAAACATAGAGCGCATGAATGCTAAATACAAGCTTGCTGGTGATAAAGGTAGAAAGGAATTAAAGTTTGAACCTGGAGATTTAGTTTGGTTGCATTTGAGAAAGGACCGGTTTCCTGAATTGAGAAAATCAAAGTTGTTGCCTCGAGCAGATGGTCCATTTAAAGTGTTAGAGAAGATTAATGATAATGCATATAAGCTCAATTTGCCTGCCGATTTTGGGGTTAGTCCCACATTTAACATTGCAGATTTGAAGCCATATTTGGGAGAGAAAGATGAGCTTGAGTCGAGGACGACTCAAATGCAAGAAGGGGAGGATGATGAGGACATCCATGCCGACGATACATCCACGCCATCTCCTCCTATCGTTGCTGATCCTATAACTCGTGCTCATGCTAAACAACATAATCCTCATGTGAGTTCACTCTTGAGTTCATGTTCATCATATTTAGAATGTGGAGACCCGTGCACTCTTGTTTTGATCAGGAATCATGGAGAGGACCAAGAAGGAATCGGATACGCGCGGGCTGGATTCGGACTGCAGAAAAGCGTCAACTTGTGATGGACGCCACGGTCGCATACGGACTCGGATTGGGGAGTTCAAGTACTTCACGGAAAGCTTATCAAGTTTACTTTCCAACGGATCCGACCTCGCGTCCATATCTTGTCGGAGTCGGCCAAAATCATCTATTTTGTGCCGAGACGTTTTCTGCCCATGATGTTGCGTCATCGTATTTTGGCCCAATGGGCCGTGTATCATGTAGAGTCCATTATGGACGCATCCTAGGGTTGGAGCATGACCCCAACACCCCTCTGGTCGTCCTCCCTTTGTTTTATACCCCTTAGCCGCCGCCAAGAACACTTGGGTTTTGTTTAGATCAAGTTTAGCCATTGCTACTTGCTTGTAAGCGCGCGTGCTGGTCCAGCCGTCCGTCTTCGAGTCGACGGAACCCCACTTCGTTGGTGATTGAGTTTGAGATTGAGACACTTCAATTCCCATCTAGTAAATTCAGTACTTGTATCATACTTGTTCTTGCTAGTTCTTCGATTGCTTGCAGGACAAGTCGGGTGACGCGCTCCCACAAGATCGCGGCATCCATAGGAGGTGGTGTATCGGTCGCTAAGGCGCAGTCTTTGAAAGGTTGTAGTCGGGCCGTGAACGTCGTCTCCTCCAATCGAGTTATCCCCCACACCTGTCATCGAAAGATCGGGCACAAACCCCAGCGGGTTCACATCAGAACGCACCCAATCCACCTTTTGGGACCCAATAGTGATGTTTTGGTTCGTTTTGGTCAGTTTCGTAACTGTGCGAAAAACCATGCCGCGGTTGCATTTAATGCATCGGTTCGGCCCGTTTACGAAACGATGCACAATTTCGGTCCAGAAACGAAACGAACACACCCAATCCACCTTTTTGGACCCAATAGTGATGTTTTGGTTCGTTTTGGTCAGTTTCGTAACTGTGCGAGAAACCATGCCGGGGTTGCATTTAATGCTTCGGTTCGGCCCGTTAACGAAACGATGCACAATTTCGGTCCAGAAACGAAACAAACGCACCCAATCCACCTTTTTGGACCCAATAGTGATGTTTTGGTTCATTTTGGTCAGTTTCGTTACTGTGCGAGAAACCATGCCGGGGTTGCATTTAATGCACCGGTTCGGCCCGTTAAGGAAACGATGCACAGTTTCGGTCCAGAAACGAAACGAACGCACCCAATCCACCTTTTTAACCCAATAGTGATGTTTTGGTTCGTTTTGGTCAGTTTCGTTACTGTGCGAGAAACCATGCCGGGGTTGCATTTAATGCACCGGTTCGGCACGTTAACGAAACGATGCACAGTTTTTGTCCAGAAATGAAACGAACGCACCCAATCCACCTTTTTGGACCCAATAGTGATGTTTTGGTTCGTTTTGGTCAGTTTCGTTACTGTGCGAGAAACCATGCCGGGGTTGCATTTAATGCACCGGTTCGGCATGTTAATGAAACGATGCACAGTTTCGGTCTAGAAATGAAACTAACGCACCCAATCCACCTTTTTGGACCCAATAGTGATGTTTTGGTTCGTTTTGGTCAGTTTCGTTACTGTGCAAGAAACCATGCCGGGGTTGCATTTAATGCACCGGTTCGGCCCATTTACGAAACGATGCACAGTTTCGGTCCAGAAACGAAACGAACGCACCCAATCCACCTTTTTTGACCCAATAGTGATGTTTTGGTTCGTTTTGGTCAGTTTCGTTACTGTGCGAAAAACCATGCCGCGGTTGCATTTAATGCACCGGTTCGGCCCGTTAACGAAACGATGCACAGTTTCGGTCCAGAAACAAAACAAACGCACCCAATCCACCTTTTTGGACCCAATAGTGATGTTTTGGTTCGTTTTGGTAAGTTTCGTTACTGTGCGAAAAACCATGCCGCGGTTGCATTTAATGCATCGGTTCGGCCCGTTTACGAAACGATGCACAGTTTCGGTCCAGAAACGAAACGAACGCACCCAATCCACCTTTTTGGACCCAATAGTGATGTTTTGTTTCGTTTTGATCAGTTTTGGTACTGTGCGAAAAACCATGCCGCGGTTGCATTTAATGCACCGGTTCGGCCCGTTAAGGAAACGATGCACAGTTTCGGTCCAGAAACGAAACGAACGCACCCAATCCACTTTTTTGGATCCAATAGTGATGTTTTGGTTCGTTTTGGTTAGTTTCATTAGTGTGCCAAAAATGATGCCGGGTTGTATTTTATGGACCGGTTCGGGTCGGAAATGAAACGATGCACCGGTTCGGGCTGGAAACGAAACGATTCACCGATTTGAGCGAGAAACGAAACGAACGCATCCAATCCATTTTTTTGGACCCAGTAGAGATGTTTTGGTTCGTTTTGGTCGGTTTCATTAGTGTGCCGAAAACGATACCGCGGTTGCATTTCATGCACCGGTTCGAGCCACAAACGAAACGATGCACCGATTCGGTCCAGAAGCAAAATGATGCACCGATTAGACCAGAAATAAAACGAACATACCCAATCCACTTTTTTGGACCCAATAGTGATGTTTTGGTAAGTTTCATTAGTGTGCCGAAAATGATGTCGGGTTGTATTTTATGCACCGGTTCGGGTCGGAAATGAAACGATGCACCGGTTCGGGCCGGAAACGAAATGATTCACCGATTTGAGCCAGAAACGAAACGAACGTACCCAATAACTTTTTTATTGGACCCAATAGTGATGTTTTGGTTCGTTTTATTCGGTTTCGTTACTGTGCCGAAAACTATACCGGGGTTGCATTTAATGCACCGGTTCGGCCCGTTAAGGAAACGATGCACAGTTTCGGTCCAGAAACGAAACGAACGCACCCAATCCACCTTTTTAACCCAATAGTGATGTTTTGGTTCGTTTTGGTCAGTTTTGTTACTGTGCGAAAAAACATGCCGGGGTTGCATTTAATGCACCGGTTCGGCCCATTTACGAAACGATGCACAGTTTCGGTCCAGAAATGAAACGAACGCACCCAATCAACCTTTTTGGACCCAATAGTGATGTTTTGGTTCGTTTTGCTCAGTTTCGTTACTGTGCGAGAAACCATGCCGGGGTTGCATTTAATGCACCGGTTCGGCCCGTTAACAAAACGATGCACAGTTTTGGTCCGGAAACGAAACGAACGCACCCAATCCACCTTTTTAAACCCAATAGTGATGTTTTGGTTCGTTTTAGTCAGTTTTGTTACTGTGCGAGAAACCATGCCGTGGTTGCATTTAATGCATCGGTTCGGCCCGTTAAGGAAACGATGCACAGTTTCGGTCCAGAAACGAAGCGAACGCACCCAATCCACCTTTTTGGACCCAATAGTGATGTTTTGGTTCGTTTTGGTCAGTTTCGTTACTGTGCGAAAAACCATGCCGGGGTTGCATTTAATGCACCGGTTCGGCCCATTTACGAAACGATGCACAGTTTCGGTCCAGAAATGAAACGAACGCACCCAATCCACCTTTTTGGACCCAATAGTGATGTTTTGGTTCATTTTGGTCAGTTTCGTTACTGTGCGAGAAACCATGCCGGGGTTGCATTTAATGCACCGGTTCGGCCCGTTAACGAAACGATGCACAGTTTTGGTCCAGAAACGAAACGAACGCACCCAATCCACCTTTTTAGACCCAATAGTGATGTTTTGGTTCATTTTAGTCAGTTTCATTACTGTGCGAAAAACCATGCCGTGGTTGCATTTAATGCACCGGTTCGGCCCGTTAAGGAAACGATGCACAGTTTCGGTCCAGAAACGAAACGAACGAACCCAATCCACCTTTTTGGACCCAATAGTGAAATTTTAGTTCGTTTTGGTCAGTTTCGTTACTGTGCGAAAAACCATGCCGGGGTTGCATTTAATGCACCGGTTCGGCCCGTTAAGGAAACGATGCACAATTTCGGTCCAGAAACGAAGCGAACGCACCCAATCCACCTTTTTGGACCCAATAGTGATGTTTTGGTTCGTTTTGGTCAGTTTCGTTACTGTGCGAAAAAACATGCCGGGGTAGCATTTAATGCACCGGTTCGGCCCGTTTACGAAACGATGCACAGTTTTGGTCCAGAAACGAAACGTACACACCCAATCCACCTTTTTGGACCCAATAGTGATGTTTTGGTTCGTTTTGGTCAGTTTCGTTACTGTGCGAAAAAACATGCCGGGGTTGCATTTAATGCACCGGTTCGGCCCATTTACGAAACGATGCACAGTTTCGGTCCAGAAATGAAACGAACGCACCCAATCAACCTTTTTGGACCCAATAGTGATGTTTTGGTTCGTTTTGGTCAATTTCGTTACTGTGCGAGAAACCATGCCGGGGTTGCATTTAATGCACCGGTTCGGCCCGTTAACAAAACGATGCACAGTTTTGGTCCGGAAACGAAACGAACGCACCCAATCCACCTTTTTAGACCCAATAGTGATGTTTTGGTTCATTTTGGTCAGTTTCGTTACTGTGCAAGAAACCATGCCGGGGTTGCATTTAATGCACCGGTTCGGCCCGTTTACGAAACGATGCACAGTTTCGGTCCAGAAACGAAACGAATGCACCCAATCCACCTTTTTGGACCCAATAGTGATGTTTTAGTTCGTTTTGGTCAGTTTCGTTACTGTGCGAAAAACCATGCCGGGGTTGCATTTAATGCACCGGTTCGGCCCGTTAAGGAAACGATGCACAGTTTCGGTCCAGAAACAAAGCGAACGCACCCAATCCACCTTTTTCGACCCAATAGTGATGTTTTGATTCGTTTTGGTCAGTTTCGTTACTGTGCGAAAAACCATGCCGGGGTTGCATTTAATGCACCGGTTCGGCCCGTTTACGAAACGATGCACAATTTCGGTCCAGAAACGAAACGAACGCACCCAATCCACCTTTTTGGACCC
This sequence comes from Echinochloa phyllopogon, assembly GCA_033239725.1. Lineage (NCBI taxonomy): Eukaryota > Viridiplantae > Streptophyta > Magnoliopsida > Poales > Poaceae > Echinochloa > Echinochloa phyllopogon. The sequence continues at coordinate 26,764,345 of BTCW01000014.1, read as the reverse complement.
AATAGTGATGTTTTGGTTCGTTTTGGTCAGTTTCGTTACTGTGCGAGAAACCATGCCGCGGTTGCATTTAATGCACCGGTTCGGCCCGTTAACGAAACGATGCACAGTTTTTGTCCAGAAACGAAACGAACGCACCCAATCCACCTTTTTGGACCCAATAGTGATGTTTTGGTTCGTTTTGGTCAGTTTCGTTACTGTGCGAAAAACCATGCCGGGGTTGCATTTAATGCACCGGTTCGGCCCATTTACGAAACGATGCACAGTTTCGGTCCAGAAATGAAACGAACGCACCCAATCCACCTTTTTGGACCCAATAGTGATGTTTTGGTTCGTTTTGGTCAGTTTCGTTACTGTGCGAGAAACCATGCCGGGGTTGCATTTAATGCACCGGTTCGGCCCGTTAACGAAACGATGCACAGTTTTGGTCCAGAAACGAAACGAACGCACCCAATCCACCTTTTTGGACCCAATAGTGATGTTTTGGTTCATTTTAGTCAGTTTCATTACTGTGCGAAAAACCATGCCGTGGTTGCATTTAATGCACCGGTTCGGCCCGTTAAGGAAACGATGCACAGTTTCGGTCCAGAAACGAAACGAACGCACCCAATCCACCTTTTTGGACCCAATAGTGAAATTTTAGTTCGTTTTGGTCAGTTTCGTTACTGTGCGAAAAACCATGCCGGGGTTGCATTTAATGCACCGGTTCGGCCCGTTAAGGAAACGATGCACAATTTCGGTCCAGAAACGAAGCGAACGCACCCAATCCACCTTTTTGGACCCAATAGTGATGTTTTGGTTCGTTTTGGTCAGTTTCGTTACTGTGCGAAAAAACATGCCGGGGTAGCATTTAATGCACCGGTTCGGCCCGTTTACGAAACGATGCACAGTTTTGGTCCAGAAACGAAACGTACACACCCAATCCACCTTTTTGGACCCAATAGTGATGTTTTGGTTCGTTTTGGTCAGTTTTGTTACTGTGCGAAAAAACATGCCGGGGTTGCATTTAATGCACCGGTTCGGCCCATTTACGAAACGATGCACAGTTTCGGTCCAGAAATGAAACGAACGCACCCAATCAACCTTTTTGGACCCAATAGTGATGTTTTGGTTCGTTTTGGTCAGTTTCGTTACTGTGCGAGAAACCATGCCGGGGTTGCATTTAATGCACCGGTTCGGCCCGTTAACAAAACGATGCACAGTTTTGGTCCGGAAACGAAACGAACGCACCCAATCCACCTTTTTAGACCCAATAGTGATGTTTTGGTTCGTTTTAGTCAGTTTTGTTACTGTGCGAGAAACCATGCCGTGGTTGCATTTAATGCACCGGTTCGGCCCGTTAAGGAAACGATGCACAGTTTCGGTCCAGAAACGAAACGAAGGCACCCAATCCACCTTTTTGGACCCAATAGTGATGTTTTAGTTCGTTTTGGTCAGTTTCGTTACTGTGCGAAAAACCATGCCGGGGTTGCATTTAATGCACCGGTTCGGCCCGTTAAGGAAACGATGCACAGTTTCGGTCCAGAAACGAAGCGAACGCACCCAATCCACCTTTTTGGACCCAATAGTGATGTTTTGATTCGTTTTGGTCAGTTTCGTTACTGTGCGAAAAACCATGCCGGGGTTGCATTTAATGCACCGGTTCGGCCCGTTTACGAAACGATGCACAATTTCGGTCCAGAAACGAAACGAACGCACCCAATCCACCTTTTTGGACCCAATAGTGATGTTTTGGTTCGTTTTGGTCAGTTTCGTTACTGTGCGAGAAACCATGCCGCGGTTGCATTTAATGCACCGGTTCGGCCCGTTAACGAAACGATGCACAGTTTTTGTCCAGAAACGAAACGAACGCACCCAATCCACCTTTTTGGACCCAATAGTGATGTTTTGGTTCGTTTTGGTCAGTTTCGTTACTGTGCGAAAAACCATGCCGGGGTTGCATTTAATGCACCGGTTCGGCCCATTTACGAAACGATGCACAGTTTCGGTCCAGAAATGAAACGAACGCACCCAATCCACCTTTTTGGACCCAATAGTGATGTTTTGGTTCGTTTTGGTCAGTTTCGTTACTGTGCGAGAAACCATGCCGGGGTTGCATTTAATGCACCGGTTCGGCCCGTTAACGAAACGATGCACAGTTTTGGTCCAGAAACGAAACGAACGCACCCAATCCACCTTTTTAGACCCAATAGTGATGTTTTGGTTCATTTTAGTCAGTTTCATTACTGTGCGAAAAACCATGCCGTGGTTGCATTTAATGCACCGGTTCGGCCCGTTAACGAAACGATGCACAGTTTTGGTCCAGAAACGAAACGAACGCACCCAATCCACCTTTTTAGACCCAATAGTGATGTTTTGGTTCATTTTGGTCAGTTTCATTACTGTGCGAAAAACCATGCCGTGGTTGCATTTAATGCACCGGTTCGGCCCGTTAAGGAAACGATGCACAGTTTCGGTCCAGAAACGAAGCGAACGCACCCAATCCACCTTTTTGGACCCAATAGTGATGTTTTGGTTCGTTTTGGTCAGTTTCGTTACTGTGCGAAAAAACATGCCGGGGTAGCATTTAATGCACCGGTTCGGCCCGTTTACGAAACGATGCACAGTTTTGGTCCAGAAACGAAACGTACACACCCAATCCACCTTTTTGGACCCAATAGTGATGTTTTGGTTCGTTTTGGTCAGTTTTGTTACTGTGCGAAAAAACATGCCGGGGTTGCATTTAATGCACCGGTTCGGCCCATTTACGAAACGATGCACAGTTTCGGTCCAGAAATGAAACGAACGCACCCAATCAACCTTTTTGGACCCAATAGTGATGTTTTGGTTCGTTTTGGTCAGTTTCGTTACTGTGCGAGAAACCATGCCGGGGTTGCATTTAATGCACCGGTTCGGCCCGTTAACAAAACGATGCACAGTTTTGGTCCGGAAACGAAACGAACGCACCCAATCCACCTTTTTAGACCCAATAGTGATGTTTTGGTTCGTTTTAGTCAGTTTTGTTACTGTGCGAGAAACCATGCCGTGGTTGCATTTAATGCACCGGTTCGGCCCGTTAAGGAAACGATGCACAGTTTCGGTCCAGAAACGAAACGAAGGCACCCAATCCACCTTTTTGGACCCAATAGTGATGTTTTAGTTCGTTTTGGTCAGTTTCGTTACTGTGCGAAAAACCATGCCGGGGTTGCATTTAATGCACCGGTTCGGCCCGTTAAGGAAACGATGCACAGTTTCGGTCCAGAAACGAAGCGAACGCACCCAATCCACCTTTTTGGACCCAATAGTGATGTTTTGATTCGTTTTGGTCAGTTTCGTTACTGTGCGAAAAACCATGCCGGGGTTGCATTTAATGCACCGGTTCGGCCCGTTTACGAAACGATGCACAATTTCGGTCCAGAAACGAAACGAACGCACCCAATCCACCTTTTTGGACCCAATAGTGATGTTTTGGTTCGTTTTGGTCAGTTTCGTTACTGTGCGAGAAACCATGCCGCGGTTGCATTTAATGCACCGGTTCGGCCCGTTAACGAAACGATGCACAGTTTTTGTCCAGAAACGAAACGAACGCACCCAATCCACCTTTTTGGACCCAATAGTGATGTTTTGGTTCGTTTTGGTCAGTTTCGTTACTGTGCGAAAAACCATGCCGGGGTTGCATTTAATGCACCGGTTCGGCCCATTTACGAAACGATGCACAGTTTCGGTCCAGAAATGAAACGAACGCACCCAATCCACCTTTTTGGACCCAATAGTGATGTTTTGGTTCGTTTTGGTCAGTTTCGTTACTGTGCGAGAAACCATGCCGGGGTTGCATTTAATGCACCGGTTCGGCCCGTTAACGAAACGATGCACAGTTTTGGTCCAGAAACGAAACGAACGCACCCAATCCACCTTTTTAGACCCAATAGTGATGTTTTGGTTCATTTTAGTCAGTTTCATTACTGTGCGAAAAACCATGCCGTGGTTGCATTTAATGCACCGGTTCGGCCCGTTAACGAAACGATGCACAGTTTTGGTCCAGAAACGAAACGAACGCACCCAATCCACCTTTTTAGACCCAATAGTGATGTTTTGGTTCATTTTGGTCAGTTTCATTACTGTGCGAAAAACCATGCCGTGGTTGCATTTAATGCACCGGTTCGGCCCGTTAAGGAAACGATGCACAGTTTCGGTCCAGAAACGAAACGAACGAACCCAATCCACCTTTTTGGACCCAATAGTGAAATTTTAGTTCGTTTTGGTCAGTTTCGTTACTGTGCGAAAAACCATGCCGGGGTTGCATTTAATGCACCGGTTCGGCCCGTTAAGGAAACGATGCACAATTTCGGTCCAGAAACGAAGCGAACGCACCCAATCCACCTTTTTGGACCCAATAGTGATGTTTTGGTTCGTTTTGGTCAGTTTCGTTACTGTGCGAAAAAACATGCCGGGGTAGCATTTAATGCACCGGTTCGGCCCGTTTACGAAACGATGCACAGTTTTGGTCCAGAAACGAAACGTACACACCCAATCCACCTTTTTGGACCCAATAGTGATGTTTTGGTTCGTTTTGGTCAGTTTCGTTACTGTGCGAAAAAACATGCCGGGGTTGCATTTAATGCACCGGTTCGGCCCATTTACGAAACGATGCAGAGTTTCGGTCCAGAAATGAAACGAACGCACCCAATCAACCTTTTTGGACCCAATAGTGATGTTTTGGTTCGTTTTGGTCAATTTCGTTACTGTGCGAGAAACCATGCCGGGGTTGCATTTAATGCACCGGTTCGGCCCGTTAACAAAACGATGCACAGTTTTGGTCCGGAAACGAAACGAACGCACCCAATCCACCTTTTTAGACCCAATAGTGATGTTTTGGTTCATTTTGGTCAGTTTCGTTACTGTGCAAGAAACCATGCCGGGGTTGCATTTAATGCACCGGTTCGGCCCGTTTACGAAACGATGCACAGTTTCGGTCCAGAAACGAAACGAATGCACCCAATCCACCTTTTTGGACCCAATAGTGATGTTTTAGTTCGTTTTGGTCAGTTTCGTTACTGTGCGAAAAACCATGCCGGGGTTGCATTTAATGCACCGGTTCGGCCCGTTAAGGAAACGATGCACAGTTTCGGTCCAGAAACAAAGCGAACGCACCCAATCCACCTTTTTCGACCCAATAGTGATGTTTTGATTCGTTTTGGTCAGTTTCGTTACTGTGCGAAAAACCATGCCGGGGTTGCATTTAATGCACCGGTTCGGCCCGTTTACGAAACGATGCACAATTTCGGTCCAGAAACGAAACGAACGCACCCAATCCACCTTTTTGGACCCAATTGTGATGTTTTGGTTCGTTTTGGTCAGTTTCGTTACTGTGCGAGAAACCATGCCGCGGTTGCATTTAATGCACCGGTTCGGCCCGTTAACGAAACGATGCACAGTTTTTGTCCAGAAACGAAACGAACGCACCCAATCCACCTTTTTGGACCCAATAGTGATGTTTTGGTTCGTTTTGGTCAGTTTCGTTACTGTGCGAAAAACCATGCCGGGGTTGCATTTAATGCACCGGTTCGGCCCATTTACGAAACGATGCACAGTTTCGGTCCAGAAATGAAACGAACGCACCCAATCCACCTTTTTGGACCCAATAGTGATGTTTTGGTTCGTTTTGGTCAGTTTCGTTACTGTGCGAGAAACCATGCCGGGGTTGCATTTAATGCACCGGTTCGGCCCGTTAACGAAACGATGCACAGTTTTGGTCCAGAAACGAAACGAACGCACCCAATCCACCTTTTTGGACCCAATAGTGATGTTTTGGTTCATTTTAGTCAGTTTCATTACTGTGCGAAAAACCATGCCGTGGTTGCATTTAATGCACCGGTTCGGCCCGTTAAGGAAACGATGCACAGTTTCGGTCCAGAAACGAAACGAACGCACCCAATCCACCTTTTTGGACCCAATAGTGAAATTTTAGTTCGTTTTGGTCAGTTTCGTTACTGTGCGAAAAACCATGCCGGGGTTGCATTTAATGCACCGGTTCGGCCCGTTAAGGAAACGATGCACAATTTCGGTCCAGAAACGAAGCGAACGCACCCAATCCACCTTTTTGGACCCAATAGTGATGTTTTGGTTCGTTTTGGTCAGTTTCGTTACTGTGCGAAAAAACATGCCGGGGTAGCATTTAATGCACCGGTTCGGCCCGTTTACGAAACGATGCACAGTTTTGGTCCAGAAACGAAACGTACACACCCAATCCACCTTTTTGGACCCAATAGTGATGTTTTGGTTCGTTTTGGTCAGTTTTGTTACTGTGCGAAAAAACATGCCGGGGTTGCATTTAATGCACCGGTTCGGCCCATTTACGAAACGATGCACAGTTTCGGTCCAGAAATGAAACGAACGCACCCAATCAACCTTTTTGGACCCAATAGTGATGTTTTGGTTCGTTTTGGTCAGTTTCGTTACTGTGCGAGAAACCATGCCGGGGTTGCATTTAATGCACCGGTTCGGCCCGTTAACAAAACGATGCACAGTTTTGGTCCGGAAACGAAACGAACGCACCCAATCCACCTTTTTAGACCCAATAGTGATGTTTTGGTTCGTTTTAGTCAGTTTTGTTACTGTGCGAGAAACCATGCCGGGGTTGCATTTAATGCACCGGTTCGGCCCGTTAACGAAACGATGCACAGTTTTTGTCCAGAAACGAAACGAACGCACCCAATCCACCTTTTTGGACCCAATAGTGATGTTTTGGTTCGTTTTGGTCAGTTTCGTTACTGTGCGAAAAACCATGCCGGGGTTGCATTTAATGCACCGGTTCGGCCCGTTAACGAAACGATGCACAGTTTTTGTCCAGAAACGAAACGAACGCACCCAATCCACCTTTTTGGACCCAATAGTGATGTTTTGGTTCGTTTTGGTCAGTTTCGTTACTGTGCGAAAAACCATGCCGGGGTTGCATTTAATGCACCGGTTCGGCCCATTTACGAAACGATGCACAGTTTCGGTCCAGAAATGAAACGAACGCACCCAATCCACCTTTTTGGACCCAATAGTGATGTTTTAGTTCGTTTTGGTCAGTTTCGTTACTGTGCGAAAAACCATGCCGGGGTTGCATTTAATGCACCGGTTCGGCCCGTTAAGGAAACGATGCACAGTTTCGGTCCAGAAACGAAGCGAACGCACCCAATCCACCTTTTTGGACCCAATAATGATGTTTTGATTCGTTTTGGTCAGTTTCGTTACTGTGCGAAAAACCATGCCGGGGTTGCATTTAATGCACCGGTTCGGCCCGTTTACGAAACGATGCACAATTTCGGTCCAGAAACGAAACGAACGCACCCAATCCACCTTTTTGGACCCAATAGTGATGTTTTGGTTCGTTTTGGTCAGTTTCGTTACTGTGCGAGAAACCATGCCGCGGTTGCATTTAATGCACCGGTTCGGCCCGTTTACGAAACGATGCACAGTTTCGGTCCAGAAATGAAACGAACGCACCCAATCCACCTTTTTGGACCCAATAGTGATGTTTTGGTTCGTTTTGGTCAGTTTCGTTACTGTGCGAGAAACCATGCCGGGGTTGCATTTAATGCACCGGTTCGGCCCGTTAACGAAACGATGCACAGTTTTGGTCCAGAAACGAAACGAACGCACCCAATCCACCTTTTTAGACCCAATAGTGATGTTTTGGTTCATTTTAGTCAGTTTCATTACTGTGCGAAAAACCATGCCGTGGTTGCATTTAATGCACCGGTTCGGCCCGTTAAGGAAACGATGCACAGTTTCGGTCCAGAAACGAAACGAACGCACCCAATCCACCTTTTTGGACCCAATTAGTGAAATTTTAGTTCGTTTTGGTCAGTTTCGTTACTGTGCGAAAAACCATGCCGGGGTTGCATTTAATGCACCGGTTCGGCCCGTTAAGGAAACGATGCACAATTTCGGTCCAGAAACGAAGCGAACGCACCCAATCCACCTTTTTGGACCCAATAGTGATGTTTTGGTTCGTTTTGGTCAGTTTCGTTACTGTGCGAAAAAACATGCCGGGGTAGCATTTAATGCACCGGTTCGGCCCGTTTACGAAACGATGCACAGTTTTGGTCCAGAAACGAAACGTACACACCCAATCCACCTTTTTGGACCCAATAGTGATGTTTTGGTTCGTTTTGGTCAGTTTTGTTACTGTGCGAAAAAACATGCCGGGGTTGCATTTAATGCACCGGTTCGGCCCATTTACGAAACGATGCACAGTTTCGGTCCAGAAATGAAACGAACGCACCCAATCAACCTTTTTGGACCCAATAGTGATGTTTTGGTTCGTTTTGGTCAGTTTCGTTACTGTGCGAGAAACCATGCCGGGGTTGCATTTAATGCACCGGTTCGGCCCGTTAACAAAACGATGCACAGTTTTGGTCCGGAAACGAAACGAACGCTCCCAATCCACCTTTTTAGACCCAATAGTGATGTTTTGGTTCGTTTTAGTCAGTTTTGTTACTGTGCGAGAAACCATGCCGTGGTTGCATTTAATGCACCGGTTCGGCCCGTTAAGGAAACGATGCACAGTTTCGGTCCAGAAACGAAACGAATGCACCCAATCCACCTTTTTGGACCCAATAGTGATGTTTTAGTTCGTTTTGGTCAGTTTCGTTACTGTGCGAAAAACCATGCCGGGGTTGCATTTAATGCACCGGTTCGGCCCGTTAAGGAAACGATGCACAGTTTCGGTCCAGAAACGAAGCGAACGCACCCAATCCACCTTTTTGGACCCAATAGTGATGTTTTGATTCGTTTTGGTCAGTTTCGTTACTGTGCGAAAAACCATGCCGGGGTTGCATTTAATGCACCGGTTCGGCCCGTTTACGAAACGATGCACAATTTCGGTCCAGAAACGAAACGAACGCACCCAATCCACCTTTTTGGACCCAATAGTGATGTTTTGGTTCGTTTTGGTCAGTTTCGTTACTGTGCGAGAAACCATGCCGCGGTTGCATTTAATGCACCGGTTCGGCCCGTTAACGAAACGATGCACAGTTTTTGTCCAGAAACGAAACGAACGCACCCAATCCACCTTTTTGGACCCAATAGTGATGTTTTGGTTCGTTTTGGTCAGTTTCGTTACTGTGCGAGAAACCATGCCGCGGTTGCATTTAATGCACCGGTTCGGCCCGTTAACGAAACGATGCACAGTTTTTGTCCAGAAACGAAACGAACGCACCCAATCCACCTTTTTGGACCCAATAGTGATGTTTTGGTTCGTTTTGGTCAGTTTCGTTACTGTGCGAAAAACCATGCCGGGGTTGCATTTAATGCACCGGTTCGGCCCATTTACGAAACGATGCACAGTTTCGGTCCAGAAATGAAACGAACGCACCCAATCCACCTTTTTGGACCCAATAGTGATGTTTTGGTTCGTTTTGGTCAGTTTCGTTACTGTGAGAGAAACCATGCCGGGGTTGCATTTAATGCACCGGTTCGGCCCGTTAACGAAACGATGCACAGTTTTGGTCCAGAAACGAAACGAACGCACCCAATCCACCTTTTTAGACCCAATAGTGATGTTTTGGTTCATTTTAGTCAGTTTCATTACTGTGCGAAAAACCATGCCGTGGTTGCATTTAATGCACCGGTTCGGCCCGTTAAGGAAACGATGCACAGTTTCGGTCCAGAAACGAAACGAACGCACCCAATCCACCTTTTTGGACCCAATAGTGAAATTTTAGTTCGTTTTGGTCAGTTTCGTTACTGTGCAAAAAACCATGCCGGGGTTGCATTTAATGCACCGGTTCGGCCCGTTAAGGAAACGATGCACAATTTCGGTCCAGAAACGAAGCGAACGCACCCAATCCACCTTTTTGGACCCAATAGTGATGTTTTGGTTCGTTTTGGTCAGTTTCGTTACTGTGCGAAAAAACATGCCGGGGTAGCATTTAATGCACCGGTTCGGCCCGTTTACGAAACGATGCACAGTTTTGGTCCAGAAACGAAACGTACACACCCAATCCACCTTTTTGGACCCAATAGTGATGTTTTGGTTCGTTTTGGTCAGTTTTGTTACTGTGCGAAAAAACATGCCGGGGTTGCATTTAATGCACCGGTTCGGCCCATTTACGAAACGATGCACAGTTTCGGTCCATTAATGAAACGAACGCACCCAATCAACCTTTTTGGACCCAATAGTGATGTTTTGGTTCGTTTTGGTCAGTTTCGTTACTGTGCGAGAAACCATGCCGTGGTTGCATTTAATGCACCGGTTCGGCCCGTTAAGGAAACGATGCACAGTTTCGGTCCATAAACGAAACGAATGCACCCAATCCACCTTTTTGGACCCAATAGTGATGTTTTAGTTCGTTTTGGTCAGTTTCGTTACTGTGCAAAAAACCATGCCGGGGTTGCATTTAATGCACCGGCTCGGCCCGTTAAGGAAACGATGCACAGTTTCGGTCCAGAAACGAAGCGAACGCACCCAATCCACCTTTTTGGACCCAATAGTGATGTTTTGATTCGTTTTGGTCAGTTTCGTTACTGTGCGAAAAACCATGCCGGGGTTGCATTTAATGCACCGGTTCGGCCCGTTTACGAAACGATGCTCAATTTCGGTCCAGAAACGAAACGAACGCACCCAATCCACCTTTTTGGACCCAATAGTGATGTTTTGGTTCGTTTTGGTCAGTTTCGTTACTGTGCGAGAAACCATGCCGCGGTTGCATTTAATGCACCGGTTCGGCCCGTTAACGAAACGATGCACAGTTTTTGTCCAGAAACGAAACGAACGCACCCAATCCACCTTTTTAGACCCAATAGTGATGTTTTGGTTCGTTTTGTTCAGTTTCGTTACTGTGTGAAAAACCATGTCGGGGTTGCATTTAATGCACCGGTTCGGCCCGTTAACGAAACGATGCACAGTTTCGGTCTAGAAATGAAACATACGCACCCAATTCACCTTTTTGGACCCAAGGAGATGTTTAGGTTCGTTTTGGTCAGTTTCGTTACTGTGCGAAAAACCATGCCGGGGTTGCATTTAATGCACCGGTTCGGCCCGTTAACGAAACAATGCACAGTTTCGGTCCAGAAACGAAACGAACGCACCCAATCCACCTTTTTGGACCCAATAGTGATGTTTTAGTTCGTTTTGGTCAGTTTCGTTACTGTGCGAAAAACCATGCCGGGGGTGCATTTAATGCACCGGTTCGACACGTTAACGAAACGATGCACAATTTCGGTCCAGAAACAAATCGAACACACCCAATCCACCTTTTTGGACCCAATAGTGATGTTTTGGTTCGTTTTGGTCAGTTTCGTTACTGTGCGAGAAACCATGCCGCGGTTGCATTTAATGCACCGGTTCGGCCCGTTAACGAAACGATGCACAGTTTTTGTCCAGAAACGAAACGAACGCACCCAATCCACCTTTTTGGACCCAATAGTGATGTTTTGGTTCGTTTTGGTCAGTTTCGTTACTGTGCGAAAAACCATGCCGGGGTTGCATTTAATGCACCGGTTCGGCCCATTTACGAAACGATGCACAGTTTCGGTCCAGAAATGAAACGAACGCACCCAATCCACCTTTTTGGACCCAATAGTGATGTTTTGGTTCGTTTTGGTCAGTTTCGTTACTGTGCGAGAAACCATGCCGGGGTTGCATTTAATGCACCGGTTCGGCCCGTTAACGAAACGATGCACAGTTTTGGTCCAGAAACGAAACGAACGCACCCAATCCACCTTTTTAGACCCAATAGTGATGTTTTGGTTCATTTTAGTCAGTTTCATTACTGTGCGAAAAACCATGCCGTGGTTGCATTTAATGCACCGGTTCGGCCCGTTAAGGAAACGATGCACAGTTTCGGTCCAGAAACGAAACGAACGCACCCAATCCACCTTTTTGGACCCAATAGTGAAATTTTAGTTCGTTTTGGTCAGTTTCGTTACTGTGCGAAAAACCATGCCGGGGTTGCATTTAATGCACCGGTTCGGCCCGTTAAGGAAACGATGCACAATTTCGGTCCAGAAACGAAGCGAACGCACCCAATCCACCTTTTTGGACCCAATAGTGATGTTTTGGTTCGTTTTGGTCAGTTTCGTTACTGTGCGAAAAAACATGCCGGGGTAGCATTTAATGCACCGGTTCGGCCCGTTTACGAAACGATGCACAGTTTTGGTCCAGAAACGAAACGTACACACCCAATCCACCTTTTTGGACCCAATAGTGATGTTTTGGTTCGTTTTGGTCAGTTTTGTTACTGTGCGAAAAAACATGCCGGGGTTGCATTTAATGCACCGGTTCGGCCCATTTACGAAACGATGCACAGTTTCGGTCCAGAAATGAAACGAACGCACCCAATCAACCTTTTTGGACCCAATAGTGATGTTTTGGTTCGTTTTGGTCAGTTTCGTTACTGTGCGAGAAACCATGCCGTGGTTGCATTTAATGCACCGGTTCGGCCCGTTAAGGAAACGATGCACAGTTTCGGTCCAGAAACGAAACGAATGCACCCAATCCACCTTTTTGGACCCAATAGTGATGTTTTAGTTCGTTTTGGTCAGTTTCGTTACTGTGCAAAAAACCATGCCGGGGTTGCATTTAATGCACCGGTTCGGCCCGTTAAGGAAACGATGCACAGTTTCGGTCCAGAAACGAAGCGAACGCACCCAATCCACCTTTTTAGACCCAATAGTGATGTTTTGATTCGTTTTGGTCAGTTTCGTTACTGTGCGAAAAACCATGCCGGGGTTGCATTTAATGCACCGGTTCGGCCCGTTTACGAAACGATGCTCAATTTCGGTCCAGAAACGAAACGAACGCACCCAATCCACCTTTTTGGACCCAATAGTGATGTTTTGGTTCGTTTTGGTCAGTTTCGTTACTGTGCGAGAAACCATGCCGCGGTTGCATTTAATGCACCGGTTCGGCCCGTTAACGAAACGATGCACAGTTTTTGTCCAGAAACGAAACGAACGCACCCAATCCACCTTTTTAGACCCAATAGTGATGTTTTGGTTCGTTTTGTTCAGTTTCGTTACTGTGTGAAAAACCATGTCGGGGTTGCATTTAATGCACCGGTTCGGCCCGTTAACGAAACGATGCACAGTTTCGGTCTAGAAATGAAACATACGCACCCAATTCACCTTTTTGGACCCAAGGAGATGTTTAGGTTCGTTTTGGTCAGTTTCGTTACTGTGCGAAAAACCATGCCGGGGTTGCATTTAATGCACCGGTTCGGCCCGTTAACGAAACGATGCACAGTTTCGGTCCAGAAACGAAACGAACGCACCCAATCCACCTTTTTGGACCCAATAGTGATGTTTTAGTTCGTTTTGGTCAGTTTCGTTACTGTGCGAAAAACCATGCCGGGGGTGCATTTAATGCACCGGTTCGACACGTTAACGAAACGATGCACAATTTCGGTCCAGAAACAAAGCGAACACACCCAATCCACCTTTTTGGACCCAATAGTGATGTTTTGGTTCGTTTTGGTCAGTTTCGTTACTGTGCGAGAAACCATGCCGCGGTTGCATTTAATGCACCGGTTCGGCCCGTTAACGAAACGATGCACAGTTTTTGTCTAGAAACGAAACGAACGCACCCAATCCACCTTTTTGGACCCAATAGTGATGTTTTGGTTCGTTTTGGTCAGTTTCGTTACTGTGCGAAAAACCATGCCGGGGTTGCATTTAATGCACCGGTTCGGCCCATTTACGAAACGATGCACAGTTTCGGACCAGAAATGAAACGAACGCACCCAATCCACCTTTTTGGACCCAATAGTGATGTTTTGGTTCGTTTTGGTCAGTTTCGTTACTGTGCGAGAAACCATGCCGGGGTTGCATTTAATGCACCGGTTCGGCCCGTTAACGAAACGATGCACAGTTTTGGTCCAGAAACGAAACGAACGCACCCAATCCACCTTTTTAGACCCAATAGTGATGTTTTGGTTCATTTTAGTCAGTTTCATTACTGTGCGAAAAACCATGCCGTGGTTGCATTTAATGCACCGGTTCGGCCCGTTAAGGAAACGATGCACAGTTTCGGTCCAGAAACGAAACGAACGCACCCAATCCACCTTTTTGGACCCAATAGTGAAATTTTAGTTCGTTTTGGTCAGTTTCGTTACTGTGCGAAAAACCATGCCGGGGTTGCATTTAATGCACCGGTTCGGCCCGTTAAGGAAACGATGCACAATTTCGGTCCAGAAACGAAGCGAACGCACCCAATCCACCTTTTTGGACCCAATAGTGATGTTTTGGTTCGTTTTGGTCAGTTTCGTTACTGTGCGAAAAAACATGCCGGGGTAGCATTTAATGCACCGGTTCGGCCCGTTTACGAAACGATGCACAGTTTTGGTCCAGAAACGAAACGTACACACCCAATCCACCTTTTTGGACCCAATAGTGATGTTTTGGTTCGTTTTGGTCAGTTTTGTTACTGTGCGAAAAAACATGCCGTGGTTGCATTTAATGCACCGGTTCGGCCCATTTACGAAACGATGCACAGTTTCGGTCCAGAAATGAAACGAACGCACCCAATCAACCTTTTTGGACGCAATAGTGATGTTTTGGTTCGTTTTGGTCAGTTTCGTTACTGTGCGAGAAACCATGCCGTGGTTGCATTTAATGCACCGGTTCGGCCCGTTAAGGAAACGATGCACAGTTTCGGTCCAGAAACGAAACGAATGCACCCAATCCACCTTTTTGGACCCAATAGTGATGTTTTAGTTCGTTTTGGTCAGTTTCGTTACTGTGCAAAAAACCATGCCGGGGTTGCATTTAATGCACCGGTTCGGCCCGTTAAGGAAACGATGCACAGTTTCGGTCCAGAAACGAAGCGAACGCACCCAATCCACCTTTTTGGACCCAATAGTGATGTTTTGATTCGTTTTGGTCAGTTTCGTTACTGTGCGAAAAACCATGCCGGGGTTGCATTTAATGCACCGGTTCGGCCCGTTTACGAAACGATGCTCAATTTCGGTCCAGAAACGAAACGAACGCACCCAATCCACCTTTTTGGACCCAATAGTGATGTTTTGGTTCGTTTTGGTCAGTTTCGTTACTGTGCGAGAAACCATGCCGGGGTTGCATTTAATGCACCGGTTCGGCCCGTTAACGAAACGATGCACAGTTTTGGTCCAGAAACGAAACGAACGCACCCAATCCACCTTTTTAGACCCAATAGTGATGTTTTGGTTCGTTTTGTTCAGTTTCGTTAGTGTGTGAAAAACCATGTCGGGGTTGCATTTAATGCACCGGTTCGGCCCGTTAACGAAACGATGCACAGTTTCGGTCTAGAAATGAAACATACGCACCCAATTCACCTTTTTGGACCCAAGGAGATGTTTAGGTTCGTTTTGGTCAGTTTCGTTACTGTGCGAAAAACCATGCCGGGGTTGCATTTAATGCACCGGTTCGGCCCGTTAACGAAACGATGCACAGTTTCGGTCCAGAAACGAAACGAACGCACCCAATCCACCTTTTTGGACCCAATAGTGATGTTTTAGTTCGTTTTGGTCAGTTTCGTTACTGTGCGAAAAACCATGCCGGGGGTGCATTTAATGCACCGGTTCGACACGTTAACGAAACGATGCACAATTTCGGTCCAGAAACAAAGCGAACACACCCAATCCACCTTTTTGGACCCAATAGTGATGTTTTGGTTCGTTTTGGTCAGTTTCGTTACTGTGCGAGAAACCATGCCGCGGTTGCATTTAATGCACCGGTTCGGCCCGTTAACGAAACGATGCACAGTTTTTGTCTAGAAACGAAACGAACGCACCCAATCCACCTTTTTGGACCCAATAGTGATGTTTTGGTTCGTTTTGGTCAGTTTCGTTACTGTGCGAAAAACCATGCCGGGGTTGCATTTAATGCACCGGTTCGGCCCATTTACGAAACGATGCACAGTTTCGGACCAGAAATGAAACGAACGCACCCAATCCACCTTTTTGGACCCAATAGTGATGTTTTGGTTCGTTTTGGTCAGTTTCGTTACTGTGCGAGAAACCATGCCGGGGTTGCATTTAATGCACCGGTTCGGCCCGTTAACGAAACGATGCACAGTTTTGGTCCAGAAACGAAACGAACGCACCCAATCCACCTTTTTAGACCCAATAGTGATGTTTTGGTTCATTTTAGTCAGTTTCATTACTGTGCGAAAAACCATGCCGTGGTTGCATTTAATGCACCGGTTCGGCCCGTTAAGGAAACGATGCACAGTTTCGGTCCAGAAACGAAACGAACGCACCCAATCCACCTTTTTGGACCCAATAGTGAAATTTTAGTTCGTTTTGGTCAGTTTCGTTACTGTGCGAAAAACCATGCCGGGGTTGCATTTAATGCACCGGTTCGGCCCGTTAAGGAAACGATGCACAATTTCGGTCCAGAAACGAAGCGAACGCACCCAATCCACCTTTTTGGACCCAATAGTGATGTTTTGGTTCGTTTTGGTCAGTTTCGTTACTGTGCGAAAAAACATGCCGGGGTAGCATTTAATGCACCGGTTCGGCCCGTTTACGAAACGATGCACAGTTTTGGTCCAGAAACGAAACGTACACACCCAATCCACCTTTTTGGACCCAATAGTGATGTTTTGGTTCGTTTTGGTCAGTTTTGTTACTGTGCGAAAAAACATGCCGTGGTTGCATTTAATGCACCGGTTCGGCCCATTTACGAAACGATGCACAGTTTCGGTCCAGAAATGAAACGAACGCACCCAATCAACCTTTTTGGACGCAATAGTGATGTTTTGGTTCGTTTTGGTCAGTTTCGTTACTGTGCGAGAAACCATGCCGTGGTTGCATTTAATGCACCGGTTCGGCCCGTTAAGGAAACGATGCACAGTTTCGGTCCAGAAACGAAACGAATGCACCCAATCCACCTTTTTGGACCCAATAGTGATGTTTTAGTTCGTTTTGGTCAGTTTCGTTACTGTGCAAAAAACCATGCCGGGGTTGCATTTAATGCACCGGTTCGGCCCGTTAAGGAAACGATGCACAGTTTCGGTCCAGAAACGAAACGAACGCACCCAATCCACCTTTTTGGACCCAATAGTGAAATTTTAGTTCGTTTTGGTCAGTTTCGTTACTGTGCGAAAAACCATGCCGGGGTTGCATTTAATGCACCGGTTCGGCCCGTTAACAAAACGATGCACAGTTTTGGTCCGGAAACGAAACGAACGCACCCAATCCACCTTTTTAGACCCAATAGTGATGTTTTGGTTCGTTTTAGTCAGTTTTGTTACTGTGCGAGAAACCATGCCGTGGTTGCATTTAATGCACCGGTTCGGCCCGTTAAGGAAACGATGCACAGTTTCGGTCCAGAAACGAAACGAATGCACCCAATCCACCTTTTTGGACCCAATAGTGATGTTTTAGTTCGTTTTGGTCAGTTTCGTTACTGTGCGAAAAACCATGCCGGGGTTGCATTTAATGCACCGGTTCGGCCCGTTAAGGAAACGATGCACAGTTTCGGTCCAGAAACGAAGCGAACGCACCCAATCCACCTTTTTGGACCCAATAGTGATGTTTTGATTCGTTTTGGTCAGTTTCGTTACTGTGCGAAAAACCATGCCGGGGTTGCATTTAATGCACCGGTTCGGCCCGTTTACGAAACGATGCACAATTTCGGTCCAGAAACGAAACGAACGCACCCAATCCACCTTTTTGGACCCAATAGTGATGTTTTGGTTCGTTTTGGTCAGTTTCGTTACTGTGCGAGAAACCATGCCGCGGTTGCATTTAATGCACCGGTTCGGCCCGTTAACGAAACGATGCACAGTTTTTGTCCAGAAACGAAACGAACGCACCCAATCCACCTTTTTGGACCCAATAGTGATGTTTTGGTTCGTTTTGGTCAGTTTCGTTACTGTGCGAGAAACCATGCCGCGGTTGCATTTAATGCACCGGTTCGGCCCGTTAACGAAACGATGCACAGTTTTTGTCCAGAAACGAAACGAACGCACCCAATCCACCTTTTTGGACCCAATAGTGATGTTTTGGTTCGTTTTGGTCAGTTTCGTTACTGTGCGAAAAACCATGCCGGGGTTGCATTTAATGCACCGGTTCGGCCCATTTACGAAACGATGCACAGTTTCGGTCCAGAAATGAAACGAACGCACCCAATCCACCTTTTTGGACCCAATAGTGATGTTTTGGTTCGTTTTGGTCAGTTTCGTTACTGTGCGAAAAAACATGCCGGGGTAGCATTTAATGCACCGGTTCGGCCCGTTTACGAAACGATGCACAGTTTTGGTCCAGAAACGAAACGTACACACCCAATCCACCTTTTTGGACCCAATAGTGATGTTTTGGTTCGTTTTGGTCAGTTTTGTTACTGTGCGAAAAAACATGCCGGGGTTGCATTTAATGCACCGGTTCGGCCCATTTACGAAACGATGCACAGTTTCGGTCCATTAATGAAACGAACGCACCCAATCAACCTTTTTGGACCCAATAGTGATGTTTTGGTTCGTTTTGGTCAGTTTCGTTACTGTGCGAGAAACCATGCCGTGGTTGCATTTAATGCACCGGTTCGGCCCGTTAAGGAAACGATGCACAGTTTCGGTCCATAAACGAAACGAATGCACCCAATCCACCTTTTTGGACCCAATAGTGATGTTTTAGTTCGTTTTGGTCAGTTTCGTTACTGTGCAAAAAACCATGCCGGGGTTGCATTTAATGCACCGGCTCGGCCCGTTAAGGAAACGATGCACAGTTTCGGTCCAGAAACGAAGCGAACGCACCCAATCCACCTTTTTGGACCCAATAGTGATGTTTTGATTCGTTTTGGTCAGTTTCGTTACTGTGCGAAAAACCATGCCGGGGTTGCATTTAATGCACCGGTTCGGCCCGTTTACGAAACGATGCTCAATTTCGGTCCAGAAACGAAACGAACGCACCCAATCCACCTTTTTGGACCCAATAGTGATGTTTTGGTTCGTTTTGGTCAGTTTCGTTACTGTGCGAGAAACCATGCCGCGGTTGCATTTAATGCACCGGTTCGGCCCGTTAACGAAACGATGCACAGTTTTTGTCCAGAAACGAAACGAACGCACCCAATCCACCTTTTTGGACCCAATAGTGATGTTTTGGTTCGTTTTGGTCAGTTTCGTTACTGTGCGAGAAACCATGCCGCGGTTGCATTTAATGCACCGGTTCGGCCCGTTAACGAAACGATGCACAGTTTTTGTCCAGAAACGAAACGAACGCACCCAATCCACCTTTTTGGACCCAATAGTGATGTTTTGGTTCGTTTTGGTCAGTTTCGTTACTGTGCGAAAAACCATGCCGGGGTTGCATTTAATGCTCCGGTTCGGCCCATTTACGAAACGATGCACAGTTTCGGTCCAGAAATGAAACGAACGCACCCAATCCACCTTTTTGGACCCAATAGTGATGTTTTGGTTCGTTTTGGTCAGTTTCGTTACTGTGCGAAAAAACATGCCGGGGTAGCATTTAATGCACCGGTTCGGCCCGTTTACGAAACGATGCACAGTTTTGGTCCAGAAACGAAACGTACACACCCAATCCACCTTTTTGGACCCAATAGTGATGTTTTGGTTCGTTTTGGTCAGTTTTGTTACTGTGCGAAAAAACATGCCGGGGTTGCATTTAATGCACCGGTTCGGCCCATTTACGAAACGATGCACAGTTTCGGTCCATTAATGAAACGAACGCACCCAATCAACCTTTTTGGACCCAATAGTGATGTTTTGGTTCGTTTTGGTCAGTTTCGTTACTGTGCGAGAAACCATGCCGTGGTTGCATTTAATGCACCGGTTCGGCCCGTTAAGGAAACGATGCACAGTTTCGGTCCATAAACGAAACGAATGCACCCAATCCACCTTTTTGGACCCAATAGTGATGTTTTAGTTCGTTTTGGTCAGTTTCGTTACTGTGCAAAAAACCATGCCGGGGTTGCATTTAATGCACCGGCTCGGCCCGTTAAGGAAACGATGCACAGTTTCGGTCCAGAAACGAAGCGAACGCACCCAATCCACCTTTTTGGACCCAATAGTGATGTTTTGATTCGTTTTGGTCAGTTTCGTTACTGTGCGAAAAACCATGCCGGGGTTGCATTTAATGCACCGGTTCGGCCCGTTTACGAAACGATGCTCAATTTCGGTCCAGAAACGAAACGAACGCACCCAATCCACCTTTTTGGACCCAATAGTGATGTTTTGGTTCGTTTTGGTCAGTTTCGTTACTGTGCGAGAAACCATGCCGCGGTTGCATTTAATGCACCGGTTCGGCCCGTTAACGAAACGATGCACAGTTTTTGTCCAGAAACGAAACGAACGCACCCAATCCACCTTTTTAGACCCAATAGTGATGTTTTGGTTCGTTTTGTTCAGTTTCGTTACTGTGTGAAAAACCATGTCGGGGTTGCATTTAATGCACCGGTTCGGCCCGTTAACGAAACGATGCACAGTTTCGGTCTAGAAATGAAACATACGCACCCAATTCACCTTTTTGGACCCAAGGAGATGTTTAGGTTCGTTTTGGTCAGTTTCGTTACTGTGCGAAAAACCATGCCGGGGTTGCATTTAATGCACCGGTTCGGCCCGTTAACGAAACGATGCACAGTTTCGGTCCAGAAACGAAACGAACGCACCCAATCCACCTTTTTGGACCCAATAGTGATGTTTTAGTTCGTTTTGGTCAGTTTCGTTACTGTGCGAAAAACCATGCCGGGGGTGCATTTAATGCACCGGTTCGACACGTTAACGAAACGATGCACAATTTCGGTCCAGAAACAAAGCGAACACACCCAATCCACCTTTTTGGACCCAATAGTGATGTTTTGGTTCGTTTTGGTCAGTTTCGTTACTGTGCGAGAAACCATGCCGCGGTTGCATTTAATGCACCGGTTCGGCCCGTTAACGAAACGATGCACAGTTTTTGTCCAGAAACGAAACGAACGCACCCAATCCACCTTTTTGGACCCAATACTGATGTTTTGGTTTGTTTTAGTCAGTTTTGTTACTGTGCGATAAACCATGCCGTGGTTGCATTTAATGCACCGGTTCGGCCCGTTAAGGAAACGATGCACAGTTTCGGTCCAGAAACGAAACGAACGCACCCAATCCACCTTTTTGGACCCAATAGTCATGTTTTAGTTCGTTTTGGTCAGTTTCGTTACTGTGCGAAAAACCATGCCGGGGTTGCATTTAATGCACCGGTTCGGCCCGTTAAGGAAACGATGCACAGTTTCGGTCCAGAAACGAAACGAACGCACCCAATCCACCTTTTTGGACCCAATAGTGATGTTTTCGTTCGTTTTGGTCAGTTTCGTTACTGTGCGAAAAACCATGCCGGGGTTGCATTTAATGCACCGGTTCGGCACGTTAACGAAACGATGCACAATTTCGGTCCAGAAACGAAGCGAATGCACCCAATCCACCTTTTTGGACCCAATAGTGATGTTTTGGTTCGTTTTGGTCAGTTCCGTTACTGTGTGAAAAAACATGCCGGGGTAGCATTTAATGCACCGGTTCGACCCGTTTACGAAACGATGCACAGTTTTGGTCCAGAAACGAAACGTACGCACCCAATCCACCTTTTTGGACCCAATAGTGATGTTTTAGTTCGTTTTGGTCAGTTTCGTTACTGTGCGAGAAACCATGCCGCGGTTGCATTTAATGCACCGGTTCGGCCCGTTAACGAAACGATGCACAGTTTTTGTCCAGAAACGAAACGAACGCACCCAATCCACCTTTTTAGACCCAATAGTGATGTTTTGGTTCGTTTTGTTCAGTTTCGTTACTGTGTGAAAAACCATGTCGGGGTTGCATTTAATGCACCGGTTCGGCCCGTTAACGAAACGATGCACAGTTTCGGTCTAGAAATGAAACATACGCACCCAATTCACCTTTTTGGACCCAAGGAGATGTTTAGGTTCGTTTTGGTCAGTTTCGTTACTGTGCGAGAAACCATGCCGCGGTTGCATTTAATGCACCGGTTCGGCCCGTTAACGAAACGATGCACAGTTTTTGTCCAGAAACGAAACGAACGCACCCAATCCACCTTTTTGGACCCAATAGTGATGTTTTGGTTCGTTTTGGTCAGTTTCGTTACTGTGCGAAAAACCATGCCGGGGTTGCATTTAATGCACCGGTTCGGCCCATTTACGAAACGATGCACAGTTTCGGTCCAGAAATGAAACGAACGCACCCAATCCACCTTTTTGGACCCAATAGTGATGGTTTGGTTCGTTTTGGTCAGTTTCGTTACTGTGCGAGAAACCATGCCGGGGTTGCATTTAATGCACCGGTTCGGCCCGTTAACGAAACGATGCACAGTTTTGGTCCAGAAACGAAACGAACGCACCCAATCCACCTTTTTAGACCCAATAGTGATGTTTTGGTTCATTTTAGTCAGTTTCATTACTGTGCGAAAAACCATGCCGTGGTTGCATTTAATGCACCGGTTCGGCCCGTTAAGGAAACGATGCACAGTTTCGGTCCAGAAACGAAACGAACGCACCCAATCCACCTTTTTGGACCCAATAGTGAAATTTTAGTTCGTTTTGGTCAGTTTCGTTACTGTGCGAAAAACCATGCCGGGGTTGCATTTAATGCACCGATTCGGCCCGTTAAGGAAACGATGCACAATTTCGGTCCAGAAACGAAGCGAACGCACCCAATCCACCTTTTTGGACCCAATAGTGATGTTTTGGTTCGTTTTGGTCAGTTTCGTTACTGTGCGAAAAAACATGCCGGGGTAGCATTTAATGCACCGGTTCGGCCCGTTTACGAAACGATGCACAGTTTTGGTCCAGAAACGAAACGTACACACCCAATCCACCTTTCTGGACCCAATAGTGATGTTTTGGTTCGTTTTGGTCAGTTTTGTTACTGTGCGAAAAAACATGCCGGGGTTGCATTTAATGCACCGGTTCGGCCCATTTACGAAACGATGCACAGTTTCGGTCCAGAAATGAAACGAACGCACCCAATCAACCTTTTTGGACCCAATAGTGATGTTTTGGTTCGTTTTGGTCAGTTTCGTTACTGTGCGAGAAACCATGCCGTGGTTGCATTTAATGCACCGGTTCGGCCCGTTAAGGAAACGATGCACAGTTTCGGTCCAGAAACGAAACGAATGCACCCAATCCACCTTTTTGGACCCAATAGTGATGTTTTAGTTCGTTTTGGTCAGTTTCGTTACTGTGCAAAAAACCATGCCGGGGTTGCATTTAATGCACCGGTTCGGCCCGTTAAGGAAACGATGCACAGTTTCGGTCCAGAAACGAAGCGAACGCACCCAATCCACCTTTTTGGACCCAATAGTGATGTTTTGATTCGTTTTGGTCAGTTTCGTTACTGTGCGAAAAACCATGCCGGGGTTGCATTTAATGCACCGGTTCGGCCCGTTTACGAAACGATGCTCAATTTCGGTCCAGAAACGAAACGAACGCACCCAATCCACCTTTTTGGACCCAATAGTGATGTTTTGGTTCATTTTGGTCAGTTTCGTTACTGTGCGAGAAACCATGCCGCGGTTGCATTTAATGCACCGGTTCGGCCCGTTAACGAAACGATGCACAGTTTTTGTCCAGAAACGAAACGAACGCACCCAATCCACCTTTTTAGACCCAATAGTGATGTTTTGGTTCGTTTTGTTCAGTTTCGTTACTGTGTGAAAAACCATGTCGGGGTTGCATTTAATGCACCGGTTCGGCCCGTTAACGAAACGATGCACAGTTTTGGTCTAGAAATGAAACATACGCACCCAATTCACCTTTTTGGACCCAAGGAGATGTTTAGGTTCGTTTTGGTCAGTTTCGTTACTGTGCGAAAAACCATGCCGGGGTTGCATTTAATGCACCGGTTCGGCCCGTTAACGAAACGATGCACAGTTTCGGTCCAGAAACGAAACGAACGCACCCAATCCACCTTTTTGGACCCAATAGTGATGTTTTAGTTCGTTTTGGTCAGTTTCGTTACTGTGCGAAAAACCATGCCGGGGGTGCATTTAATGCACCGGTTCGACACGTTAACGAAACGATGCACAATTTCGGTCCAGAAACAAAGCGAACACACCCAATCCACGTTTTTGGACCCAATAGTGATGTTTTGGTTTGTTTTGGTCAGTTTTGTTACTGTGCGAGAAACCATGCCGGGGTTGCATTTAATGCACCGGTTCGGCCCGTTTACGAAACGATGCACAGTTTTGGTCCAAAAACGAAACGTACGCACCCAATCCACCTTTTTGGACCCAATAGTGATGTTTTGGTTTGTTTTAGTCAGTTTTGTTACTGTGCGATAAACCATGCCGTGGTTGCATTTAATGCACCGGTTCGGCCCGTTAAGGAAACGATGCACAGTTTCGGTCCAGAAACGAAACGAACGCACCCAATCCACCTTTTTGGACCCAATAGTGATGTTTTAGTTCGTTTTGGTCAGTTTCGTTACTGTGCGAAAAACCATGCCGGGGTTGCATTTAATGCACCGGTTCGGCCCGTTAAGGAAACGATGCACAGTTTCGGTCCAGAAACGAAACGAACGCACCCAATCCACCTTTTTGGACCCAATAGTGATGTTTTCGTTCGTTTTGGTCAGTTTCGTTACTGTGCGAAAAACCATGCCAGGGTTGCATTTAATGCACCGGTTCGGCCCGTTAAGGAAACGATGCACAGTTTCGGTCCAGAAACGAAACGAACGCACCCAATCCACCTTTTTGGACCCAATAGTGATGTTTTCGTTCGTTTTGGTCAGTTTCGTTACTGTGCGAAAAACCATGCCGGGGTTGCATTTAATGCACCGGTTCGGCCCGTTAAGGAAACGATGCACAGTTTCGGTCCAGAAACGAAGCGAACGCACCCAATCCACCTTTTTGGACCCAATAGTGATGTTTTAGTTCGTTTTGGTCAGTTTCGTTACTGTGCGAAAAACCATGCCGGGGGTGCATTTAATGCACCGGTTCGACACGTTAACGAAACGATGCACAATTTCGGTCCAGAAACAAAGCGAACACACCCAATCCACGTTTTTGGACCAAATAGTGATGTTTTGGTTTGTTTTGGTCAGTTTTGTTACTGTGCGAGAAACCATGCCGGGGTTGCATTTAATGCACCGGTTCGGCCCGTTTACGAAACGATGCACAGTTTTGGTCCAAAAACGAAACGTATGCACCCAATCCACCTTTTTGGACCCAATAGTGATGTTTTGGTTTGTTTTAGTCAGTTTTGTTACTGTGCGATAAACCATGCCGTGGTTGCATTTAATGCACCGGTTCGGCCCGTTAAGGAAACGATGCACAGTTTCGGTCCAGAAACGAAACGAACGCACCCAATCCACCTTTTTGGACCCAATAGTGATGTTTTAGTTCGTTTTGGTCAGTTTCGTTACTGTGCGAAAAACCATGCCGGGGTTGCATTTAATGCACCGGTTCGGCCCGTTAAGGAAACGATGCACAGTTTCGGTCCAGAAACGAAACGAACGCACCCAATCCACCTTTTTGGACCCAATAGTGATGTTTTCGTTCGTTTTGGTCAGTTTCGTTACTGTGCGAAAAACCATGCCGGGGTTGCATTTAATGCACCGGTTCGGCACGTTAACGAAACGATGCACAATTTCGGTCCAGAAACGAAGCGAATGCACCCAATCCACCTTTTTGGACCCAATAGTGATGTTTTGGTTCGTTTTGGTCAGTTTCGTTACTGTGTGAAAAAACATGCCGGGGTAGCATTTAATGCACCGGTTCGGCCCGTTTACGAAACGATGCACAGTTTTGGTCCAGAAACGAAACGTACGCACCCAATCCACCTTTTTGGACCCAATAGTGATGTTTTAGTTCGTTTTGGTCAGTTTTGTTACTGTGCGAAAAACCATGCCGCGGTTGCATTTAATGCACCGGTTCGGCCCATTTACGAAACGATGCACAGTTTCGGTCCAGAAATGAAACGAACGCACCCAATCCACCTTTTTGGACCCAATAGTGATGTTTTGGTTCGTTTTGGTCAGTTTCGTTACTGTGCGAGAAACCATGCCGGGGTTGCATTTAATGCACCGGTTCGGCCCGTTAACAAAACGATGCACAGTTTTGGTCCGGAAACGAAACGAACGCACCAAATCCACCTTTTTAGACCCAATAGTGATGTTTTGGTTCGTTTTAGTCAGTTTCGTTACTGTGCGAGAAACCATGCCGTGGTTGCATTTAATGCACAGGTTCAACACGTTAACGAAACGATGCACAGTTTCGGTCCAGATACGAAACGTACGCACCCAATCCACCTTTTTGGACCCAATAGTGATGTTTTGGTTCGTTTTGGTCAGTTTCGTTACTGTGCGAAAAACCATGCCGGGGTTGCATTTAATGCACCGGTTCGGCCCGTTTACGAAACGATGCACAATTTCGGTCCAGAAACGAAACAAACGCACCCAATCCACCTTTTTGGACCCAATAGTGATGTTTTGGTTCGTTTTGGTCAGTTTCGTTACTGTGCGAGAAACCATGCCGCGGTTGCATTTAATGCACCGGTTCGGCCCGTTAACGAAACGATGCACAGTTTTTGTCCAGAAACGAAACGAACGCACCCAATCCACCTTTTTGGACCCAATAGTGATGTTTTGGTTCGTTTTGGTCAGTTTCGTTACTGTGCGAAAAACCATGCCGGGGTTGCATTTAATGCACCGGTTCGGCCCGTTAACGAAACGATGCACAGTTTCGGTCCAGAAACGAAACGAATGCACCCAATCCACCTTTTTGGACCCAATAGTGATGTTTTAGTTCGTTTTGGTCAGTTTCGTTACTGTGCGAAAAACCATGCCGGGGGTGCATTTAATGCACCGGTTCGACACGTTAACGAAACGATGCACAATTTCGGTCCAGAAACAAAGCGAACACACCCAATCCACCTTTTTGGACCCAATAGTGATGTTTTGGTTCGTTTTGGTCAGTTTCGTTACTGTGCGAGAAACCATGCCGCGGTTGCATTTAATGCACCGGTTCGGCCCGTTAACGAAACGATGCACAGTTTTTGTCCAGAAACGAAACGAACGCACCCAATCCACCTTTTTGGACCCAATAGTGATGTTTTGGTTCGTTTTGGTCAGTTTCGTTACTGTGCGAAAAACCATGCCGGGGTTGCATTTAATGCACCGGTTCGGCCCATTTACGAAACGATGCACAGTTTCGGACCAGAAATGAAACGAACGCACCCAATCCACCTTTTTGGACCCAATAGTGATGTTTTGGTTCGTTTTGGTCAGTTTCGTTACTGTGCGAGAAACCATGCCGGGGTTGCATTTAATGCACCGGTTCGGCCCGTTAACGAAACGATGCACAGTTTTGGTCCAGAAACGAAACGAACGCACCCAATCCACCTTTTTAGACCCAATAGTGATGTTTTGGTTCATTTTAGTCAGTTTCATTACTGTGCGAAAAACCATGCCGTGGTTGCATTTAATGCACCGGTTCGGCCCGTTAAGGAAACGATGCACAGTTTCGGTCCAGAAACGAAACGAACGCACCCAATCCACCTTTTTGGACCCAATAGTGAAATTTTAGTTCGTTTTGGTCAGTTTCGTTACTGTGCGAAAAACCATGCCGGGGTTGCATTTAATGCACCGGTTCGGCCCGTTAAGGAAACGATGCACAATTTCGGTCCAGAAACGAAGCGAACGCACCCAATCCACCTTTTTGGACCCAATAGTGATGTTTTGGTTCGTTTTGGTCAGTTTCGTTACTGTGCGAAAAAACATGCCGGGGTAGCATTTAATGCACCGGTTCGGCCCGTTTACGAAACGATGCACAGTTTTGGTCCAGAAACGAAACGTACACACCCAATCCACCTTTTTGGACCCAATAGTGATGTTTTGGTTCGTTTTGGTCAGTTTTGTTACTGTGCGAAAAAACATGCCGTGGTTGCATTTAATGCACCGGTTCGGCCCATTTACGAAACGATGCACAGTTTCGGTCCAGAAATGAAACGAACGCACCCAATCAACCTTTTTGGACCCAATAGTGATGTTTTGGTTCGTTTTGGTCAGTTTCGTTACTGTGCGAGAAACCATGCCGTGGTTGCATTTAATGCACCGGTTCGGCCCGTTAAGGAAACGATGCACAGTTTCGGTCCAGAAACGAAACGAATGCACCCAATCCACCTTTTTGGACCCAATAGTGATGTTTTAGTTCGTTTTGGTCAGTTTCGTTACTGTGCAAAAAACCATGCCGGGGTTGCATTTAATGCACCGGTTCGGCCCGTTAAGGAAACGATGCACAGTTTCGGTCCAGAAACGAAGCGAACGCACCCAATCCACCTTTTTGGACCCAATAGTGATGTTTTGATTCGTTTTGGTCAGTTTCGTTACTGTGCGAAAAACCATGCCGGGGTTGCATTTAATGCACCGGTTCGGCCCGTTTACGAAACGATGCTCAATTTCGGTCCAGAAACGAAACGAACGCACCCAATCCACCTTTTTGGACCCAATAGTGATGTTTTGGTTCGTTTTGGTCAGTTTCGTTACTGTGCGAGAAACCATGCCGCGGTTGCATTTAATGCACCGGTTCGGCCCGTTAACGAAACGATGCACAGTTTTTGTCCAGAAACGAAACGAACGCACCCAATCCACCTTTTTAGACCCAATAGTGATGTTTTGGTTCGTTTTGTTCAGTTTCGTTACTGTGTGAAAAACCATGTCGGGGTTGCATTTAATGCACCGGTTCGGCCCGTTAACGAAACGATGCACAGTTTCGGTCTAGAAATGAAACATACGCACCCAATTCACCTTTTTGGACCCAAGGAGATGTTTAGGTTCGTTTTGGTCAGTTTCGTTACTGTGCGAAAAACCATGCCGGGGTTGCATTTAATGCACCGGTTCGGCCCGTTAACGAAACGATGCACAGTTTCGGTCCAGAAACGAAACGAACGCACCCAATCCACCTTTTTGGACCCAATAGTGATGTTTTAGTTCGTTTTGGTCAGTTTCGTTACTGTGCGAAAAACCATGCCGGGGGTGCATTTAATGCACCGGTTCGACACGTTAACGAAACGATGCACAATTTCGGTCCAGAAACAAAGCGAACACACCCAATCCACCTTTTTGGACCCAATAGTGATGTTTTGGTTCGTTTTGGTCAGTTTCGTTACTGTGCGAGAAACCATGCCGCGGTTGCATTTAATGCACCGGTTCGGCCCGTTAACGAAACGATGCACAGTTTTTGTCCAGAAACGAAACGAACGCACCCAATCCACCTTTTTGGACCCAATACTGATGTTTTGGTTTGTTTTAGTCAGTTTTGTTACTGTGCGATAAACCATGCCGTGGTTGCATTTAATGCACCGGTTCGGCCCGTTAAGGAAACGATGCACAGTTTCGGTCCAGAAACGAAACGAACGCACCCAATCCACCTTTTTGGACCCAATAGTCATGTTTTAGTTCGTTTTGGTCAGTTTCGTTACTGTGCGAAAAACCATGCCGGGGTTGCATTTAATGCACCGGTTCGGCCCGTTAAGGAAACGATGCACAGTTTCGGTCCAGAAACGAAACGAACGCACCCAATCCACCTTTTTGGACCCAATAGTGATGTTTTCGTTCGTTTTGGTCAGTTTCGTTACTGTGCGAAAAACCATGCCGGGGTTGCATTTAATGCACCGGTTCGGCACGTTAACGAAACGATGCACAATTTCGGTCCAGAAACGAAGCGAATGCACCCAATCCACCTTTTTGGACCCAATAGTGATGTTTTGGTTCGTTTTGGTCAGTTCCGTTACTGTGTGAAAAAACATGCCGGGGTAGCATTTAATGCACCGGTTCGACCCGTTTACGAAACGATGCACAGTTTTGGTCCAGAAACGAAACGTACGCACCCAATCCACCTTTTTGGACCCAATAGTGATGTTTTAGTTCGTTTTGGTCAGTTTCGTTACTGTGCGAGAAACCATGCCGCGGTTGCATTTAATGCACCGGTTCGGCCCGTTAACGAAACGATGCACAGTTTTTTTCCAGAAACGAAACGAACGCACCCAATCCACCTTTTTAGACCCAATAGTGATGTTTTGGTTCGTTTTGTTCAGTTTCGTTACTGTGTGAAAAACCATGTCGGGGTTGCATTTAATGCACCGGTTCGGCCCGTTAACGAAACGATGCACAGTTTCGGTCTAGAAATGAAACATACGCACCCAATTCACCTTTTTGGACCCAAGGAGATGTTTAGGTTCATTTTGGTCAGTTTCGTTACTGTGCGAGAAACCATGCCGCGGTTGCATTTAATGCACCGGTTCGGCCCGTTAACGAAACGATGCACAGTTTTTGTCCAGAAACGAAACGAACGCACCCAATCCACCGTTTTGGACCCAATAGTGATGTTTTGGTTCGTTTTGGTCAGTTTCGTTACTGTGCGAAAAACCATGCCGGGGTTGCATTTAATGCACCGGTTCGGCCCATTTACGAAACGATGCACAGTTTCGGTCCAGAAATGAAACGAACGCACCCAATCCACCTTTTTGGACCCAATAGTGATGGTTTGGTTCGTTTTGGTCAGTTTCGTTACTGTGCGAGAAACCATGCCGGGGTTGCATTTAATGCACCGGTTCGGCCCGTTAACGAAACGATGCACAGTTTTGGTCCAGAAACGAAACGAACGCACCCAATCCACCTTTTTAGACCCAATAGTGATGTTTTGGTTCATTTTAGTCAGTTTCATTACTGTGCGAAAAACCATGCCGTGGTTGCATTTAATGCACCGGTTCGGCCCGTTAAGGAAACGATGCACAGTTTCGGTCCAGAAACGAAACGAACGCACCCAATCCACCTTTTTGGACCCAATAGTGAAATTTTAGTTCGTTTTGGTCAGTTTCGTTACTGTGCGAAAATCCATGCCGGGGTTGCATTTAATGCACCGATTCGGCCCGTTAAGGAAACGATGCACAATTTCGGTCCAGAAATGAAGCGAACGCACCCAATCCACCTTTTTGGACCCAATAGTGATGTTTTGGTTCGTTTTGGTCAGTTTCGTTACTGTGCGAAAAAACATGCCGGGGTAGCATTTAATGCACCGGTTCGGCCCGTTTACGAAACGATGCACAGTTTTGGTCCAGAAACGAAACGTACACACCCAATCCACCTTTTTGGACCCAATAGTGATGTTTTGGTTCGTTTTGGTCAGTTTTGTTACTGTGCGAAAAAACATGCCGGGGTTGCATTTAATGCACCGGTTCGGCCCATTTACGAAACGATGCACAGTTTCGGTCCAGAAATGAAACGAACGCACCCAATCAACCTTTTTGGACCCAATAGTGATGTTTTGGTTCGTTTTGGTCAGTTTCGTTACTGTGCGAGAAACCATGCCGTGGTTGCATTTAATGCACCGGTTCGGCCCGTTAAGGAAACGATGCACAGTTTCGGTCCAGAAACGAAACGAATGCACCCAATCCACCTTTTTGGACCCAATAGTGATGTTTTAGTTCGTTTTGGTCAGTTTCGTTACTGTGCAAAAAACCATGCCGGGGTTGCATTTAATGCACCGGTTCGGCCCGTTAAGGAAACGATGCACAGTTTCGGTCCAGAAACGAAGCGAACGCACCCAATCCACCTTTTTGGACCCAATAGTGATGTTTTGATTCGTTTTGGTCAGTTTCGTTACTGTGCGAAAAACCATGCCGGGGTTGCATTTAATGCACCGGTTCGGCCCGTTTACGAAACGATGCTCAATTTCGGTCCAGAAACGAAACGAACGCACCCAATCCACCTTTTTGGACCCAATAGTGATGTTTTGGTTCGTTTTGGTCAGTTTCGTTACTGTGCGAGAAACCATGCCGCGGTTGCATTTAATGCACCGGTTCGGCCCGTTAACGAAACGATGCACAGTTTTTGTCCAGAAACGAAACGAACGCACCCAATCCACCTTTTTAGACCCAATAGTGATGTTTTGGTTCGTTTTGTTCAGTTTCGTTACTGTGTGAAAAACCATGTCGGGGTTGCATTTAATGCACCGGTTCGGCCCGTTAACGAAACGATGCACAGTTTTGGTCTAGAAATGAAACATACGCACCCAATTCACCTTTTTGGACCCAAGGAGATGTTTAGGTTCGTTTTGGTCAGTTTCGTTACTGTGCGAAAAACCATGCCGGGGTTGCATTTAATGCACCGGTTCGGCCCGTTAACGAAACGATGCACAGTTTCGGTCCAGAAACGAAACGAACGCACCCAATCCACCTTTTTGGACCCAATAGTGATGTTTTAGTTCGTTTTGGTCAGTTTCGTTACTGTGCGAAAAACCATGCCGGGGGTGCATTTAATGCACCGGTTCGACACGTTAACGAAACGATGCACAATTTCGGTCCAGAAACAAAGCGAACACACCCAATCCACGTTTTTGGACCCAATAGTGATGTTTTGGTTTGTTTTGGTCAGTTTTGTTACTGTGCGAGAAACCATGCCGGGGTTGCATTTAATGCACCGGTTCGGCCCGTTTACGAAACGATGCACAGTTTTGGTCCAAAAACGAAACGTACGCACCCAATCCACCTTTTTGGACCCAATAGTGATGTTTTGGTTTGTTTTAGTCAGTTTTGTTACTGTGCGATAAACCATGCCGTGGTTGCATTTAATGCACCGGTTCGGCCCGTTAAGGAAACGATGCACAGTTTCGGTCCAGAAACGAAACGAACGCACCCAATCCACCTTTTTGGACCCAATAGTGATGTTTTAGTTCGTTTTGGTCAGTTTCGTTACTGTGCGAAAAACCATGCCGGGGTTGCATTTAATGCACCGGTTCGGCCCGTTAAGGAAACGATGCACAGTTTCGGTCCAGAAACGAAACGAACGCACCCAATCCACCTTTTTGGACCCAATAGTGATGTTTTCGTTCGTTTTGGTCAGTTTCGTTACTGTGCGAAAAACCATGCCGGGGTTGCATTTAATGCACCGGTTCGGCCCGTTAAGGAAACGATGCACAGTTTCGGTCCAGAAACGAAACGAACGCACCCAATCCACCTTTTTGGACCCAATAGTGATGTTTTCGTTCGTTTTGGTCAGTTTCGTTACTGTGCGAAAAACCATGCCGGGGTTGCATTTAATGCACCGGTTCGGCCCGTTAAGGAAACGATGCACAGTTTCGGTCCAGAAACGAAGCGAACGCACCCAATCCACCTTTTTGGACCCAATAGTGATGTTTTGATTCGTTTTGGTCAGTTTCGTTACTGTGCGAAAAACCATGCCGGGGTTGCATTTAATGCACCGGTTCGGCCCGTTTACGAAACGATGCTCAATTTCGGTCCAGAAACGAAACGAACGCACCCAATCCACCTTTTTGGACCCAATAGTGATGTTTTGGTTCGTTTTGGTCAGTTTCGTTACTGTGCGAGAAACCATGCCGCGGTTGCATTTAATGCACCGGTTCGGCCCGTTAACGAAACGATGCACAGTTTTTGTCCAGAAACGAAACGAACGCACCCAATCCACCTTTTTAGACCCAATAGTGATGTTTTGGTTCGTTTTGTTCAGTTTCGTTACTGTGTGAAAAACCATGTCGGGGTTGCATTTAATGCACCGGTTCGGCCCGTTAACGAAACGATGCACAGTTTCGGTCTAGAAATGAAACATACGCACCCAATTCACCTTTTTGGACCCAAGGAGATGTTTAGGTTCATTTTGGTCAGTTTCGTTACTGTGCGAAAAACCATGCCGGGGTTGCATTTAATGCACCGGTTCGGCCCGTTAACGAAACGATGCACAGTTTCGGTCCAGAAACGAAACGAACGCACCCAATCCACCTTTTTGGACCCAATAGTGATGTTTTAGTTCGTTTTGGTCAGTTTCGTTACTGTGCGAAAAACCATGCCGGGGGTGCATTTAATGCACCGGTTCGACACGTTAACGAAACGATGCACAATTTCGGTCCAGAAACAAAGCGAACACACCCAATCCACGTTTTTGGACCCAATAGTGATGTTTTGGTTTGTTTTGGTCAGTTTTGTTACTGTGCGAGAAACCATGCCGGGGTTGCATTTAATGCACCGGTTCGGCCCGTTTACGAAACGATGCACAGTTTTGGTCCAAAAACGAAACGTATGCACCCAATCCACCTTTTTGGACCCAATAGTGATGTTTTGGTTTGTTTTAGTCAGTTTTGTTACTGTGCGATAAACCATGCCGTGGTTGCATTTAATGCACCGGTTCGGCCCGTTAAGGAAACGATGCACAGTTTCGGTCCAGAAACGAAACGAACGCACCCAATCCACCTTTTTGGACCCAATAGTGATGTTTTAGTTCGTTTTGGTCAGTTTCGTTACTGTGCGAAAAACCATGCCGGGGTTGCATTTAATGCACCGGTTCGGCCCGTTAAGGAAACGATGCACAGTTTCGGTCCAGAAACGAAACGAACGCACCCAATCCACCTTTTTGGACCCAATAGTGATGTTTTCGTTTGTTTTGGTCAGTTTCGTTACTGTGCGAAAAACCATGCCGGGGTTGCATTTAATGCACCGGTTCGGCACGTTAACGAAACGATGCACAATTTCGGTCCAGAAACGAAGCGAATGCACCCAATCCACCTTTTTGGACCCAATAGTGATGTTTTGGTTCGTTTTGGTCAGTTTCGTTACTGTGTGAAAAAACATGCCGGGGTAGCATTTAATGCACCGGTTCGGCCCGTTTACGAAACGATGCACAGTTTTGGTCCAGAAACGAAACGTACGCACCCAATCCACCTTTTTGGACCCAATAGTGATGTTTTAGTTCGTTTTGGTCAGTTTTGTTACTGTGCGAAAAACCATGCCGCGGTTGCATTTAATGCACCGGTTCGGCCCATTTACGAAACGATGCACAGTTTCGGTCCAGAAATGAAACGAACGCACCCAATCCACCTTTTTGGACCCAATAGTGATGTTTTGGTTCGTTTTGGTCAGTTTCGTTACTGTGCGAGAAACCATGCCGGGGTTGCATTTAATGCACCGGTTCGGCCCGTTAACAAAACGATGCACAGTTTTGGTCCGGAAACGAAACGAACGCACCAAATCCACCTTTTTAGACCCAATAGTGATGTTTTGGTTCGTTTTAGTCAGTTTCGTTACTGTGCGAGAAACCATGCCGTGGTTGCATTTAATGCACAGGTTCAACACGTTAACGAAACGATGCACAGTTTCGGTCCAGATACGAAACGTACGCACCCAATCCACCTTTTTGGACCCAATAGTGATGTTTTGGTTCGTTTTGGTCAGTTTCGTTACTGTGCGAAAAACCATGCCGGGGTTGCATTTAATGCACCGGTTCGGCCCGTTTACGAAACGATGCACAATTTCGGTCCAGAAACGAAACAAACGCACCCAATCCACCTTTTTGGACCCAATAGTGATGTTTTGGTTCGTTTTGGTCAGTTTCGTTACTGTGCGAGAAACCATGCCGCGGTTGCATTTAATGCACCGGTTCGGCCCGTTAACGAAACGATGCACAGTTTTTGTCCAGAAACGAAATGAACGCACCCAATCCACCTTTTTGGAACCAATAGTGATGTTTTGGTTCGTTTTGGTCAGTTTCGTTACTGTGCGAAAAACCATGCCGGGGTTGCATTTAATGCACCGGTTCGGCCCGTTTACGAAACGATGCACAATTTCGGTCCAGAAACGAAATGAACGCACCCAATCCACCTTTTTGGACCCAATAGTGATGTTTTGGTTCGTTTTGGTCAGTTTCGTTACTGTGCGAGAAACCATGCCGCGGTTGCATTTAATGCACCGGTTCGGCCCGGTAACGAAACGATGCACAGTTTTTGTCCAGAAACAAAACGAACGCACCCAATCCACCTTTTTGGACCCAATAGTGATGTTTTGGTTCGTTTTGGTCACTTTTGTTACTGTGCCAAAAACCATGCCGGGGTTGCATTTAATGCACCGGTTCGGCCCGTTAACGAAACGATGCACAGTTTTTGTCCAGAAACGAAATGAACGGACCCAATCCACCTTTTTGGAACCAATAGTGATGTTTTGGTTCGTTTTGGTCAGTTTCGTTACTGTGCGAGAAACCATGCCGGGGTTGCATTTAATGCACCGGTTCGGCCCGTTAACAAAACGATGCACAGTTTTGGTCCGGAAACGAAACGAACGCACCCAATCCACCTTTTTAGACCCAATAGTGATGTTTTGGTTCGTTTTAGTCAGTTTCGTTACTGTGCGAGAAACCATGCCGTGGTTGCATTTAATGCACAGGTTCAACACGTTAACAAAACGATGCACAGTTTTGGTCCGGAAATGAAACGAACGCACCCAATCCACCTTTTTAGACCCAATAGTGATGTTTTGGTTCGTTTTAGTCAGTTTCGTTACTGTGCGAGAAACCATGCCGTGGTTGCATTTAATGCACAGGTTCAACACGTTAACGAAACGATGCACAGTTTCGGTCCAGATACGAAACGTACGCACCCAATCCACCTTTTTGGACCCAATAGTGATGTTTTGGTTCGTTTTGGTCAGTTTCGTTACTGTGCGAAAAACCATGCCGGGGTTGCATTTAATGCACCGGTTCGGCCCGTTTACGAAACGATGCACAATTTCGGTCTAGAAACGAAACGTACGCACCCAATCCACCTTTTTGGACCCAAGGAGATGTTTAGGTTCGTTTTGGTCAGTTTCGTTACTGTGCGAAAAACCATGCCGGGGTTGCATTTAATGCACCGGTTCGGCCCGTTAACGAAACGATGCACAGTTTCGGTCCAGAAACGAAACGAACGCACCCAATCCACCTTTTTGGACCCAATAGTGATGTTTTAGTTCGTTTTGGTCAGTTTCGTTACTGTGCAAAAAACCATGCCGGGGTTGCATTTAATGCACCGGTTCGACACGTTAACGAAACGATGCACAATTTCGGTCCAGAAACGAAGCGAACACACCCAATCCACGTTTTTGGAC
This sequence comes from Echinochloa phyllopogon, assembly GCA_033239725.1. Classification (NCBI taxonomy): domain Eukaryota; kingdom Viridiplantae; phylum Streptophyta; class Magnoliopsida; order Poales; family Poaceae; genus Echinochloa; species Echinochloa phyllopogon. Next base: position 26,727,541 of record BTCW01000014.1, on the reverse strand, counting down.
CCAATAGTGATGTTTTGGTTTGTTTTGGTCAGTTTTGTTACTGTGCGAAAAAACATGCCGGGGTTGCATTTAATGCACCGGTTCGGCCCGTTTACGAAACGATGCACAGTTTTGGTCCAAAAACGAAACGTACGCACCCAATCCACCTTTTTGGACCCAATAGTGATGTTTTGGTTCGTTTTAGTCAGTTTTGTTACTGTGCGATATACCATGCCGTGGTTGCATTTAATGCACCGGTTCGGCCCGTTAAGGAAACGATGCACAGTTTCGGTCCAGAAACGAAACGAACGCACCCAATCCACCTTTTTGGACCCAATAGTGATGTTTTAGTTCGTTTTGGTCAGTTTCGTTACTGTGCGAAAAACCATGCCGGGGTTGCATTTAATGCACCGGTTCGGCCCGTTAAGGAAACGATGCACAGTTTCGGTCCAGAAACGAAACGAACGCACCCAATCCACCTTTTTGGACCCAATAGTGATGTTTTCGTTCGTTTTGGTCAGTTTCGTTACTGTGCGAAAAACCATGCCGGGGTTGCATTTAATGCACCGGTTCGGCACGTTAACGAAACGATGAACAATTTCGGTCCAGAAATGAAGCGAACGCACCCAATCCACCTTTTTGGACCCAATAGTTATGTTTTGGTTCGTTTTGGTCAGTTCCGTTACTGTGCGAAAAAACATGCCGGGGTAGCATTTAATGCACCGGTTCGGCCCGTTTACGAAACGATGCACAGTTTTGGTCCAGAAACGAAACGTACGCACCCAATCCACCTTTTTGGACCCAATAGTGATGTTTTAGTTCGTTTTGGTCAGTTTTGTTACTGTGCGAAAAACCATGGCGGGGTTGCATTTAATGCACCGGTTCGGCCCATTTACGAAACGATGCACAGTTTCGGTCCAGAAATGAAACGAACGCACCCAATCCACCTTTTTGGACCCAATAGTGATGTTTTGGTTCGTTTTGGTCAGTTTCGTTACTGTGCGAGAAACCATGCCGGGGTTGCATTTAATGCACCGGTTCGGCCCGTTAACAAAACGATGCACAGTTTTGGTCCGGAAACGAAACGAACGCACCCAATCCACCTTTTTAGACCCAATAGTGATGTTTTGGTTCGTTTTAGTCAGTTTCGTTACTGTGCGAGAAACCATGCCGTGGTTGCATTTAATGCACAGGTTCAACACGTTAACGAAACGATGCACAGTTTCGGTCCAGATACGAAACGTACGCACCCAATCCACCTTTTTGGACCCAATAGTGATGTTTTGGTTCGTTTTGGTCAGTTTCGTTACTGTGCGAAAAACCATGCCGGGGTTGCATTTAATGCACCGGTTCGGCCCGTTTACGAAACGATGCACAATTTCGGTCCAGAAACGAAACGAACGCACCCAATCCACCTTTTTGGACCCAATAGTGATTTTTTGGTTCGTTTTGGTCAGTTTCGTTACTGTGCGAGAAACCATGCCGCGGTTGCATTTAATGCACCGGTTCGGCCCGTTAACGAAACGATGCACAGTTTTTGTCCAGAAACGAAATGAACGCACCCAATCCACCTTTTTGGAACCAATAGTGATGTTTTGGTTCGTTTTGATCAGTTTCGTTACTGTGCGAAAAACCATGCCGGGGTTGCATTTAATGCACCGGTTCGGCCCGTTTACGAAACGATGCACAATTTCGGTCCAGAAACGAAATGAACGCACCCAATCCACCTTTTTGGACCCAATAGTGATGTTTTGGTTCGTTTTGGTCAGTTTCGTTACTGTGCGAGAAACCATGCCGCGGTTGCATTTAATGCACCGGTTCGGCCCGTTAACGAAACGATGCACAGTTTTTGTCCAGAAACAAAACGAACGCACCCAATCCACCTTTTTGGACCCAATAGTGATGTTTTGGTTCGTTTTGTTCAGTTTCGTTACTGTGTGAAAAACCATGCCGGGGTTGCATTTAATGCACCGGTTCGGCCCGTTAACGAAACGATGCACAATTTCGGTCTAGAAACGAAACGTACGCACCCAATCCACCTTTTTGGACCCAAGGAGATGTTTAGGTTCGTTTTGTTCAGTTTCGTTACTGTGTGAAAAACCATGCCGGGGTTGCATTTAATGCACCGGTTCGGCCCGTTATCGAAACGATGCACAGTTTCGGTCTAGAAACGAAACGTACGCACCCAATCCACCTTTTTGGACCCAAGGAGATGTTTAGGTTCGTTTTGGCCAGTTTCGTTACTGTGCGAAAAACCATGCTGGGGTTGCATTTAATGCACCGGTTCGACACGTTAACGAAACGATGCACACTTTCGGTCCAGAAACGAAGCGAACACACCCAATCCACCTTTTTGGACCCAATAGTGATGTTTTGGTTTGTTTTGGTCAGTTTTGTTACTGTGCGAAAAAACATGCCGGGGTTGCATTTAATGCACCGGTTCGGCCCGTTTACGAAACGATGCACAGTTTTGGTCCAGAAACGAAACGTACGCACCCAATCCACCTTTTTGGACCCAATAGTGATGTTTTGGTTCGTTTTAGTCAGTTTCGTTACTGTGCGAGAAACCATGCCGTGGTTGCATTTAATGCACAGGTTCAACACGTTAACAAAACGATGCACAGTTTTGGTCCGGAAATGAAACGAACGCACCCAATCCACCTTTTTAGACCCAATAGTGATGTTTTGGTTCGTTTTAGTCAGTTTCGTTACTGTGCGAGAAACCATGCCGTGGTTGCATTTAATGCACAGGTTCAACACGTTAACGAAACGATGCACAGTTTCGGTCCAGATACGAAACGTACGCACCCAATCCACCTTTTTGGACCCAATAGTGATGTTTTGGTTCGTTTTGGTCAGTTTCGTTACTGTGCGAAAAACCATGCCGGGGTTGCATTTAATGCACCGGTTCGGCCCGTTTACGAAACGATGCACAATTTCGGTCTAGAAACGAAACGTACGCACCCAATCCACCTTTTTGGACCCAAGGAGATGTTTAGGTTCGTTTTGGTCAGTTTCGTTACTGTGCGAAAAACCATGCCGGGGTTGCATTTAATGCACCGGTTCGGCCCGTTAACGAAACGATGCACAGTTTCGGTCCAGAAACGAAACGAACGCACCCAATCCACCTTTTTGGACCCAATAGTGATGTTTTAGTTCGTTTTGGTCAGTTTCGTTACTGTGCAAAAAACCATGCCGGGGTTGCATTTAATGCACCGGTTCGACACGTTAACGAAACGATGCACAATTTCGGTCCAGAAACGAAGCGAACACACCCAATCCACGTTTTTGGACCCAATAGTGATGTTTTGGTTTGTTTTGGTCAGTTTTGTTACTGTGCGAAAAAACATGCCGGGGTTGCATTTAATGCAACGGTTCGGCCCGTTTACGAAACGATGCACAGTTTTGGTCCAAAAACGAAACGTACGCACCCAATCCACCTTTTTGGACCCAATAGTGATGTTTTGGTTCGTTTTAGTCAGTTTTGTTACTGTGCGATATACCATGCCGTGGTTGCATTTAATGCACCGGTTCGGCCCGTTAACGAAACGATGCACAGTTTTTGTCCAGAAACAAAACGAACGCACCCAATCCACCTTTTTGGACCCAATAGTGATGTTTTGGTTCGTTTTGTTCAGTTTCGTTACTGTGTGAAAAACCATGCCGGGGTTGCATTTAATGCACCGGTTCGGCCCGTTAACGAAACGATGCACAATTTCGGTCTAGAAACGAAACGTACGCACCCAATCCACCTTTTTGGACCCAAGGAGATGTTTAGGTTCGTTTTGTTCAGTTTCGTTACTGTGTGAAAAACCATGCCGGGGTTGCATTTAATGCACCGGTTCGGCCCGTTATCGAAACGATGCACAGTTTCGGTCTAGAAACGAAACGTACGCACCCAATCCACCTTTTTGGACCCAAGGAGATGTTTAGGTTCGTTTTGGCCAGTTTCGTTACTGTGCGAAAAACCATGCTGGGGTTGCATTTAATGCACCGGTTCGACACGTTAACGAAACGATGCACACTTTCGGTCCAGAAACGAAGCGAACACACCCAATCCACCTTTTTGGACCCAATAGTGATGTTTTGGTTTGTTTTGGTCAGTTTTGTTACTGTGCGAAAAAACATGCCGGGGTTGCATTTAATGCACCGGTTCGGCCCGTTTACGAAACGATGCACAGTTTTGGTCCAGAAACGAAACGTACGCACCCAATCCACCTTTTTGGACCCAATAGTGATGTTTTGGTTCGTTTTGTTCAGTTTCGTTACTGTGTGAAAAACCATGCCGGGGTTGCATTTAATGCACCGGTTCGGCCCGTTAACGAAACGATGCACAGTTTCGGTCTAGAAATGAAACGTACGCACCCAATCCACCTTTTTGGACCCAAGGAGATGTTTAGGTTCGTTTTGGTCAGTTTCGTTACTGTGCGAAAAACAATGCCGGGGTTGCATTTAATGCACCGGTTCGGCCCGTTAACGAAACGATGCACAGTTTCGGTCCAGAAACGAAAGGAACGCACCCAATCCACCTTTTTGGACCCAATAGTGATGTTTTAGTTCGTTTTGGTCAGTTTCGTTACTGTGCGAAAAACCATGCCGGGGTTGCATTTAATGCACCGGTTCGACACGTTAACGAAACGATGCACAATTTCGGTCCAGAAACGAAGCGAACACACCCAATCCACGTTTTTGGACCCAATAGTGATGTTTTGGTTTGTTTTGGTCAGTTTTGTTACTGTGCGAAATAACATGCCGGGGTTGCATTTAATGCACCGGTTCGGCCCGTTTACGAAACGATGCACAGTTTTGGTCCAGAAACGAAACGTACGCACCCAATCCACCTTTTTGGACCCAATAGTGATGTTTTGGTTCGTTTTAGTCAGTTTTGTTACTGTGCGATAAACCATGCCGTGGTTGCATTTAATGCACCGGTTCGGCCCGTTAAGGAAACGATGCACAGTTTCGGTCCAGAAATGAAACGAACGCACCCAATCCACCTTTTTGGACCCAATAGTGATGTTTTAGTTTGTTTTGGTCAGTTTCGTTACTGTGCGAAAAACCATGCCGGGGTTGCATTTAATGCACCGGTTCGGCCCGTTAAGGAAACGATGCACAGTTTCGGTCCAGAAACGAAACGAACGCACCCAATCCACCTTTTTGGACCCAATAGTGATGTTTTCGTTCGTTTTGGTCAGTTTCGTTACTGTGCGAAAAACCATGCCGGGGTTGCATTTAATGCACCGGTTCGGCACGTTAACGAAACGATGCACAATTTCGGTCTAGAAATGAAGCGAACGCACCCAATCCACCTTTTTGGACCCAATAGTGATGTTTTGGTTCGTTTTGGTCAGTTTCGTTACTGTGCGGAAAAACATGCCGGGGTAGCATTTAATGCACTGGTTCGGCCCGTTTACGAAACGATGCACAGTTTTGGTCCAGAAACGAAACGTACGCACCCAATCCACCTTTTTGGACCCAATAGTGATGTTTTAGTTCGTTTTGGTCAGTTTTGTTACTGTGCGAAAAACCATGCCGGGGTTGCATTTAATGCACCGGTTCGGCCCATTTACGAAACGATGCACAGTTTCGGTCCAGAAATGAAACGAACGCACCCAATCCACCTTTGTGGACCCAATAGTGATGTTTTGGTTCGTTTTGGTCAGTTTCGTTACTGTGCGAGAAACCATGCCGGGGTTGCATTTAATGCACCGGTTCGGCCCGTTAACAAAACGATGCACAGTTTTGGTCCGGAAACGAAATGAACGCACCCAATCCACCTTTTTAGACCGAATAGTGATGTTTTGGTTCGTTTTAGTCAGTTTCGTAACTGTGCGAGAAACCATGCCGTGGTTGCATTTAATGCACAGGTTCAACACGTTAACGAAACGATGCACAGTTTCGGTCCAGATACGAAACATACGCACCCAATCCACCTTTTTGGACCCAATAGTGATGTTTTGGTTCGTTTTGGTCAGTTTCGTTACTGTGCGAAAAACCATGCCGGGGTTGCATTTAATGCACCGGTTCGGCCCGTTTACGAAACGATGCACAATTTCGGTCCAGAAACGAAACGAACGCACCCAATCCACCTTTTTGGACCCAATAGTGATGTTTTGGTTCGTTTTGGTCAGTTTCGTTACTGTGCGAGAAACCATGCCGCGGTTGCATTTAATGCACCGGTTCGGCCCGTTAACGAAACGATGCACAGTTTTTGTCCAGAAACGAAATGAACGCACCCAATCCACCTTTTTGGACCCAATAGTGATGTTTTGGTTCGTTTTGGTCAGTTTCGTTACTGTGCGAAAAACCATGCCGCGGTTGCATTTAATGCACCGGTTCGGCCCGGTAACGAAACGATGCACAGTTTTTGTCCAGAAACAAAACGAACGCACCCAATCCACCTTTTTGGACCCAATAGTGATGTTTTGGTTCGTTTTGGTCAGTTTCGTTACTGTGCGAGAAACCATGCCGGGGTTGCATTTAATGCACCGGTTCGACCCGTTAACAAAACGATGCACAGTTTCGGTCCAGAAACGAAACGTACGCACCCAATCCACCTTTTTGGACCCAATAGTGATGTTTTGGTTCGTTTTGGTCAGTTTCGTTACTGTGCGAAAAACCATGCCGGGGTTGCATTTAATGCACCGTTTCGGCCCGTTTACGAAACGATGCACAGTTTCGGTCCAGAAACGAAACGAACGCACCCAATCCACCTTTTTGGACCCAATAGTGATGTTTTGGTTCGTTTTGGTCAGTTTTGTTACTGTGCGAAAAACCATGCCGGGGTTGCATTTAATGCACCGGTTCGGCCCATTTACGAAACGAACGCACCCAATCCACCTTCTTGGACCCAATAGTGATGTTTTGGTTCGTTTTGGTCAGTTTCGTTACTGTGCGAGAAACCATGCCGGGGTTGCATTTAATGCACCGGTTCGGCCCGTTAACAAAACGATGCACAATTTCGGTCCAGAAACGAAACGAACGCACCCAATCCACCTTTTTGCACCCAATAGTGATGTTTTAGTTTGTTTTGGTCAGTTTCGTTACTGTGTGAAAAACCATGTCGGGGTTGCATTTAATGCACCGGTTCGGCACGTTAACGAAACGATGCACAATTTCGGTCCAGAAACGAAGCAAATGCACCCAATCCACCTTTTTGGACCCAATAGTGATGTTTTGGTTCGTTTTGGTCAGTTTCGTTACTGTGCGAAAAAACATGCCGGGGTAGCATTTAATGCACCGGTTCGGCCCGTTTACGAAACGATGCACAGTTTTGGTCCAGAAACGAAACGTACGCACCCAATCCACCTTTTTGGACCCAATAGTGATGTTTTGGTTCGTTTTGGTCAGTTTTGTTACTGTGCGAAAAACCATGCCGGGGTTGCATTTAATGCACCGGTTCGGCCCATTTACGAAACGATGCACAGTTTCGGTCAAAATGAAACGAACGCACCCAATCCACCTTTTTGGACCCAATAGTGATGTTTTGGTTCGTTTTGGTCAGTTTCGTTATTGTGCGAGCAACCATGCCGGGGTTGCATTTAATGCACCGGTTCGGCCCGTTAACAAAACGATGCAAAGTTTTGGTCAGGAAACGAAACGAACGCACCCAATCCACCTTTTTAGACCCAATAGTGATGTTTTGGTTCGTTTTAGTCAGTTTCGTTACTGTGCGAGAAACCATGCCGTGGTTGCATTTAATGCACAGGTTCAACACGTTAACGAAACGATGCACAGTTTCGGTCCAGATACGAAACGTACGCACCCAATCCACCTTTTTGGACCCAATAGTGATGTTTTGGTTCGTTTTGGTCAGTTTCGTTACTGTGCGAAAAACCATGCCGGGGTTGCATTTAATGCACCGGTTCGGCCCGTTTACGAAACGATGCACAATTTCGGTCCAGAAACGAAACGAACGCACCCAATCCACCTTTTTGGACCCAAAAGTGATGTTTTGGTTCGTTTTGGTCAGTTTCGTTACTGTGCGAGAAACCATGCCGCGGTTGCATTTAATGCACCGGTTCGGCCCGTTAACGAAACGATGCACAGTTTTTGTCCAGAAACGAAATGAACGCACCCAATCCACCTTTTTGGACCCAATAGTGATGTTTTGGTTCGTTTTGGTCAGTTTCGTTACTGTGCGAAAAACCATGCCGGGGTTGCATTTAATGCACCGGTTCGGCCCGTTTACGAAACGATGCCCAATTTCGGTCCAGAAACGAAACGAACGCACCCAATCCACCTTTTTGGACCCAATAGTGATGTTTTGGTTCGTTTTGGTCAGTTTCGTTACTGTGCGAGAAACCGTGCCGTGGTTGCATTTAATGCACCGGTTCGACCCGTTAACGAAACGATGCACAGTTTTTGTCCAGAAACAAAACGAACGCACCCAATCCACCTTTTTGGACCCAATAGTGATGTTTTGGTTCGTTTTGTTCAGTTTCGTTACTGTGTGAAAAACCATGCCGGGGTTGCATTTAATGCACCGGTTCGGCCCGTTAACGAAACGATGCACAATTTTGGTCTAGAAACGAAACGTACGCACCCAATCCACCTTTTTGGACCCAAGGAGATGTTTAGGTTCATTTTGTTCAGTTTCGTTACTGTGTGAAAAACCATGCCGGGGTTGCATTTAATGCACCGGTTCGGCCCGTTATCGAAACGATGCACAGTTTCGGTCTAGAAACGAAACGTACGCACCCAATCCACCTTTTTGGACCCAAGGAGATGTTTAGGTTCGTTTTGGTCAGTTTCGTTACTGTGCGAAAAACCATGTTGGGGTTGCATTTAATGCACCGGTTCGACACGTTAACGAAACGATGCACACTTTCGGTCCAGAAATGAAGCGAACCCACCCAATCCACCTTTTTGGACCCTATAGTGATGTTTTGGTTTGTTTTGGTCAGTTTTGTTACTGTGCGAAAAAACATGCCGGGGTTGCATTTAATGCACCGGTTCGGCCTGTTTACGAAACGATGCACAGTTTTGGTCCAGAAACGAAACGTACGCACCCAATCCACCTTTTTGGACCCAATAGTGATGTTTTGGTTCGTTTTAGTCAGTTTTGTTACTGTGCGATAAACCATGCCGTGGTTGCATTTAATGCACCGGTTCGGCCCGTTAAGGAAACGATGCACAGTTTCGGTACAGAAACGAAACGAACGCACCCAATCCACCTTTTTGGACCCAATAGTGATGTTTTAGTTCGTTTTGGTCAGTTTCGTTACTGTGTGAAAAACCATGCCGGGGTTGCATTTAATGCACCGGTTCGGCCCGTTAAGGAAACGATGCACAGTTTCGGTCCAGAAACGAAACGAACGCACCCAATCCACCTTTTTGGACCCAATAGTGATGTTTTAGTTCGTTTTGGTCAGTTTCGTTACTGTGCGAAAAACCATGCCGCGGTTGCATTTAATGCACCGGTTCGGCCCGTTAACGAAACGATGCACAGTTTTTTTCCAGAAACTGATGTGAACCCGCTGGGGTTTGTGCCCGATCTTTCGATGAGAGGCGTGGGGGATAACTCGATTGGAGGAGACGACGTTCACGGCCCGACTACAACCTTTCAAAGACTGCGCCTTAGCGACCGATACACCACCTCCTTTGGATGCCACGATTTTGTGGGAGCGCGTCACCTGACCTGTCCTGCAAGCAATCGAAGAACTAGCAAGAACAAGTATGATACAAGTACTGAATTTACTAGATGGGAATTGAAGTGTCTCAATCTCAAACTCAATCACCAACGAAGTGGGGTTCCGTCGACTCGAAGACGGGCGGCTGGACCAGCACGCGCGCTTACAAGCAAGTAGCAATGGCTAAACTTGATCTAAACAAAACCCAATCTGTTTGTGGCGGCTATGGGGGTATATGAGAGGTTGGAGGACGACCAGGACCTGGTGGGGGTCGTGCTCCAACCCTAGGACGCGCCCCTATTGGGCTCAACTTGATACACGGCCCATTGGCCCAAAATAAGGTGACGCAGCACCGTGTGCAGAAAAGGTCTCTGTAGTAAATCGACGATTGTGGCCGCATCCCAACAGATATGAGGGTGAGTCCGGATCCATCTGAAAGTAGACTTGATAACCTTTCCATCAAGTACTTAATCGCCCAAAACGAAGTCCGGATGAAACCGTGGCGGCCGTCGCAAGTCAGCACTTTCCTGCAGTCCGAATCCAGACTTTTCAAAACGTGTTGGATTTGGTCTCTTTCCTTCCTTGGACCAATGTGACGTGGTAACCTGATGGGGGACGTGAGAATACTTAGAATTGGTCCCCAATCAACTTCTTTGGTCCTCCATGCCTTCCATATATGTCTAGCACTCTTTTTAATCCATGTATGTATTTCTGAAAATGACAATGAACATACATCATGGCGCAGCATCAATTTATCGAATGTACCAACAATAATTGTGATATAGGATTGATTCACCTTTGATTTGCAAGCCATTAAAATGGTCGTATCTAAGCCGGTGATGTCCTCATCAGAAACGAAACGAACGCACCCAATCCACCTTTTTGGACCCAATAGTGATGTTTTGGTTCGTTTTGTTCTGTTTCGTTACTGTGTGAAAAACCATGCCAGGGTTGCATTTAATGCACCGGTTCGGCCCGTTATCGAAACGATGCACAGTTTCGGTCCAGAAACGAAACGTACGCACCCAATCCACCTTTTTGGACCCAATAGTGATGTTTTGGTTCGTTTTGGTCAGTTTTGTTACTGTGCGAAAAACCATGCCGGGGTTGCATTTAATGCACCGGTTCGGCCCGTTTACGAAACAATGCACAGTTTCGGTCCAGAAATGAAACGAACGCACCCAATCCACCTTCTTGGACCCAATAGTGATGTTTTGGTTCGTTTTGGTCAGTTTCGTTACTGTGCGAGAAACCATGCCGGGGTTGCATTTAATGCACCGGTTCGACCCGTTAACAAAACGATGCACAGTTTCGGTCCAGAAACGAAACGTACGCACCCAATCCACCTTTTTGGACCCAATAGTGATGTTTTGGTTCGTTTTGGTCAGTTTCGTTACTGTGCGAAAAACCATGCCGGGGTTGCATTTAATGCACCGTTTCGGCCCGTTTACGAAACGATGCACAGTTTCGGTCCAGAAACGAAACGAACGCACCCAATCCACCTTTTTGGACCCAATAGTGATGTTTTGGTTCGTTTTGGTCAGTTTTGTTACTGTGCGAAAAACCATGCCGGGGTTGCATTTAATGCACCGGTTCGGCCCATTTACGAAACGAACGCACCCAATCCACCTTCTTGGACCCAATAGTGATGTTTTGGTTCGTTTTGGTCAGTTTCGTTACTGTGCGAGAAACCATGCCGGGGTTGCATTTAATGCACCGGTTCGGCCCGTTAACAAAACGATGCACAATTTCGGTCCAGAAACGAAACGAACGCACCCAATCCACCTTTTTGCACCCAATAGTGATGTTTTAGTTTGTTTTGGTCAGTTTCGTTACTGTGTGAAAAACCATGTCGGGGTTGCATTTAATGCACCGGTTCGGCACGTTAACGAAACGATGCACAATTTCGGTCCAGAAACGAAGCAAACGCACCCAATCCACCTTTTTGGACCCAATAGTGATGTTTTGGTTCGTTTTGGTCAGTTTCGTTACTGTGCGAAAAAACATGCCGGGGTAGCATTTAATGCACCGGTTCGGCCCGTTTACGAAACGATGCACAGTTTTGGTCCAGAAACGAAACGTACGCACCCAATCCACCTTTTTGGACCCAATAGTGATGTTTTGGTTCGTTTTGGTCAGTTTTGTTACTGTGCGAAAAACCATGCCGAGGTTGCATTTAATGCACCGGTTCGGCCCATTTACGAAACGATGCACAGTTTCGGTCAAAATGAAACGAACGCACCCAATCCACCTTTTTGGACCCAATAGTGATGTTTTGGTTCGTTTTGGTCAGTTTCGTTACTGTGCGAGCAACCATGCCGGGGTTGCATTTAATGCACCGGTTCGGCCCGTTAACAAAACGATGCAAAGTTTTGGTCCGGAAACGAAACGAACGCACCCAATCCACCTTTTTAGACCCAATAGTGATGTTTTGGTTCGTTTTAGTCAGTTTCGTTACTGTGCGAGAAACCATGCCGTGGTTGCATTTAATGCACAGGTTCAACACGTTAACGAAACGATGCACAGTTTCGGTCCAGATACGAAACGTACGCACCCAATCCACCTTTTTGGACCCAATAGTGATGTTTTGGTTCGTTTTGGTCAGTTTCGTTACTGTGCGAAAAAACATGCCGGGGTTGCATTTAATGCACCGGTTCGGCCCGTTTACGAAACGATGCACAGTTTTGGTCCAGAAACGAAAGGTACGCACCCAATCCACCTTTTTGGACCCAATAGTGATGTTTTGGTTCATTTTAGTCAGTTTTGTTACTGTGCGATAAACCATGTCGTGGTTGCATTTAATGCACTGGTTCGGCCCGTTAAGGAAACGATGCACAGTTTCGGTCCAGAAACGAAACGAACGCACCCAATCCACCTTTTTGGACCCAATAGTGATGTTTTAGTTAGTTTTGGTCAGTTTCGTTACTGTGCAAAAAACCATGCCGGGGTTGCATTTAATGCACCGGTTCGGCCCGTTAAGGAAACGATGCACAGTTTCGGTCCAGAAACGAAACGAACGCACCCAATCCACCTTTTTGGACCCAATAGTGATGTTTTAGTTAGTTTTGGTCAGTTTCGTTACTGTGCGAAAAACCATGCCGGGGTTGCATTTAATGCACCGGTTCGGCCCGTTAAGGAAACGATGCACAGTTTCGGTCCAGAAACGAAACGAACGCACCCAATCCACCTTTTTGGAACCAATAGTGATGTTTTCTTTCGTTTTGTTCAGTTTCGTTACTGTGTGAAAAACCATGCCGGGGTTGCATTTAATGCACCGGTTCGGCCCGTTATCGAAACGATGCACAGTTTTGGTTTAGAAACGAAACGTACGGACCCAATCCACCTTTTTGGACCCAAGGAGATGTTTAGGTTCTTTTGGTCAGTTTCGTTACTGTGCGAAAAACCATGCTGGGGTTGCATTTAATGCACCGGTTCGACACGTTAACGAAACGATGCACACTTTCGGTCCAGAAACGAAGCGAACACACCCAATCCACCTTTTTGGACCCAATAGTGATGTTTTGGTTTGTTTTGGTCAGTTTTGTTACTGTGCGAAAAAACATGCCGGGGTTGCATTTAATGCACCGGTTCGGCCCGTTTACGAAACGATGCACAGTTTAGGTCCAGAAACGAAACGTACGCACCCAATCCACCTTTTTGGACCCAATAGTGATGTTTTGGTTCATTTTAGTCAGTTTTGTTACTGTGCGATAAACCATGCCGTGGTTGCATTTAATGCACCGGTTCGGCTCGTTAAGGAAACGATGCACAGTTTCGGTCCAGAAACGAAGCGAACACACCCAATCCACCTTTTTGGACCCAATAGTGATGTTTTGGTTTGTTTTGGTCAGTTTTGTTACTGTGCGAAAAAACATGCCGGGGTTGCATTTAATGCACCGGTTCGGCCCGTTATCGAAACGATGCACAGTTTCGATCTAGAAACGAAACGTACGCACCCAATCCACCTTTTTGGACCCAAGGTGATATTTAGGTTCGTTTTGGTCAGTTTCGTTACTGTGCGAAAAACCATGCCGGGGTTGCATTTAATGCACCGGTTCGGCCCGTTAACGAAACGATGCACAGTTTCGGTCCAGAAACGAAACGAACGCACCCAATCCACCTTTTTGGACCCAATAGTGATGTTTTAGTTCGTTTTGGTCAGTTTTGTTACTGTGTGAAAAACCATGCCGGGGTTGCATTTAATGCACCGGTTCGACACGTTAACGAAACGATGCACAATTTCGGTCCAGAAACGAAGCGAACACACCCAATCCACCTTTTTGGACCCAATAGTGATGTTTTGGTTTGTTTTGGTCAGTTTTGTTACTGTGCGAAAAAACATGTCGGGGTTGCATTTAATGCACCGTTTCGGCCCGTTTACGAAACGATGCACAGTTTTGGTCCAGAAACGAAACGTACGCACCCAATCCACCTTTTTGGACCCAATAGTGATGTTTTGGTTCGTTTTGGTCAGTTTTGTTACTGTGCGAAAAACCATGCCGGGGTTGCATTTAATGCACCGGTTCGGCCCATTTACGAAACGAACGCACCCAATCCACCTTCTTGGACCCAATAGTGATGTTTTGGTTCGTTTTGGTCAGTTTCGTTACTGTGCGAGAAACCATGCCGGGGTTGCATTTAATGCACCGGTTCGGCCCGTTAACAAAACGATGCACAGTTTCGGTCCAGAAACGAAACGTACGCACCCAATCCACCTTTTTGGACCCAATAGTGATGTTTTGGTTCGTTTTGGTCAGTTTCGTTACTGTGCGAAAAACCATGCCGGGGTTGCATTTAATGCACCGGTTCGGCCCGTTTACGAAACGATGCACAATTTCGGTCCAGAAACGAAACGAACGCACCCAATCCACCTTTTTGGACCCAATAGTGATGTTTTGGTTCGTTTTGGTCAGTTTTGTTACTGTGCGAAAAACCATGCCGGGGTTGCATTTAATGCACAGTTTCGGCCCATTTACGAAACGAACGCACCCAATCCACCTTTTTGGACCCAATAGTGATGTTTTGGTTCGTTTTGGTCAGTTTCGTTACTGTGCGAGCAACCATGCCGGGGTTGCATTTAATGCACCGGTTCGGCCCGTTAACAAAACGATGCAAAGTTTTGGTCCGGAAACGAAACGAACGCACCCAATCCACCTTTTTAGACCCAATAGTGATGTTTTGGTTCGTTTTAGTCAGTTTCGTTACTGTGCGAGAAACCATGCCGTGGTTGCATTTAATGCACAGGTTCAACACGTTAACGAAACGATGCACAGTTTCGGTCCAGATACGAAACGTACGCACCCAATCCACCTTTTTGGACCCAATAGTGATGTTTTGGTTCGTTTTGGTCAGTTTCGTTACTGTGCGAAAAAACATGCCGGGGTTGCATTTAATGCACCGGTTCGGCCCGTTTACGAAACGATGCACAGTTTTGGTCCAGAAACGAAAGGTACGCACCCAATCCACCTTTTTGGACCCAATAGTGATGTTTTGGTTCATTTTAGTCAGTTTTGTTACTGTGCGATAAACCATGTCGTGGTTGCATTTAATGCACTGGTTCGGCCCGTTAAGGAAACGATGCACAGTTTCGGTCCAGAAACGAAACGAAAGCACCCAATCCACCTTTTTGGACCCAATAGTGATGTTTTAGTTAGTTTTGGTCAGTTTCGTTACTGTGCGAAAAACCATGCCGGGGTTGCATTTAATGCACCGGTTCGGCCCGTTAAGGAAACGATGCACAGTTTCGGTCCAGAAACGAAACGAACGCACCCAATCCACCTTTTTGGACCCAATAGTGATGTTTTAGTTAGTTTTGGTCAGTTTCGTTACTGTGCGAAAAACCATGCCGGGGTTGCATTTAATGCACCGGTTCGGCCCGTTAAGGAAACGATGCACAGTTTCGGTCCAGAAACGAAACGAACGCACCCAATCCACCTTTTTGGAACCAATAGTGATGTTTTCTTTCGTTTTGTTCAGTTTCGTTACTGTGTGAAAAACCATGCCGGGGTTGCATTTAATGCACCGGTTCGGCCCGTTATCGAAACGATGCACAATTTTGGTTTAGAAACGAAACGTACGGACCCAATCCACCTTTTTGGACCCAAGGAGATGTTTAGGTTCGTTTTGGTCAGTTTCGTTACTGTGCGAAAAACCATGCTGGGGTTGCATTTAATGCACCGGTTCGACACGTTAACGAAACGATGCACACTTTCGGTCCAGAAACGAAGCGAACACACCCAATCCACCTTTTTGGACCCAATAGTGATGTTTTGGTTTGTTTTGGTCAGTTTTGTTACTGTGCGAAAAAACATGCCGGGGTTGCATTTAATGCACCGGTTCGGCCCGTTATCGAAACGATGCACAGTTTCGATCTAGAAACGAAACGTACGCACCCAATCCACCTTTTTGGACCCAAGGTGATGTTTAGGTTCGTTTTGGTCAGTTTCGTTACTGTGCGAAAAACCATGCCGGGGTTGCATTTAATGCACCGGTTCGGCCCGTTAACGAAACGATGCACAGTTTCGGTCCAGAAACGAAACGAACGCACCCAATCCACCTTTTTGGACCCAATAGTGATGTTTTAGTTCGTTTTGGTCAGTTTTGTTACTGTGTGAAAAACCATGCCGGGGTTGCATTTAATGCACCGGTTCGACACGTTAACGAAACGATGCACAATTTCGGTCCAGAAACGAAGCGAACACACCCAATCCACCTTTTTGGACCCAATAGTGATGTTTTGGTTTGTTTTGGTCAGTTTTGTTACTGTGCGAAAAAACATGCCGGGGTTGCATTTAATGCACCGTTTCGGCCCGTTTACGAAACGATGCACAGTTTTGGTCCAGAAACGAAACGTACGCACCCAATCCACCTTTTTGGACCCAATAGTGATGTTTTGGTTCGTTTTGGTCAGTTTTGTTACTGTGCGAAAAACCATGCCGGGGTTGCATTTAATGCACCGGTTCGGCCCATTTACGAAACGAACGCACCCAATCCACCTTCTTGGACCCAATAGTGATGTTTTGGTTCGTTTTGGTCAGTTTCGTTACTGTGCGAGAAACCATGCCGGGGTTGCATTTAATGCACCGGTTCGGCCCGTTAACAAAACGATGCACAGTTTCGGTCCAGAAACGAAACGTACGCACCCAATCCACCTTTTTGGACCCAATAGTGATGTTTTGGTTCGTTTTGGTCAGTTTCGTTACTGTGCGAAAAACCATGCCGGGGTTGCATTTAATGCACCGGTTCGGCCCGTTTACGAAACGATGCACAATTTCGGTCCAGAAACGAAACGAACGCACCCAATCCACCTTTTTGGACCCAATAGTGATGTTTTGGTTCGTTTTGGTCAGTTTTGTTACTGTGCGAAAAACCATGCCGGGGTTGCATTTAATGCACCGGTTCGGCCCATTTACGAAACGAACGCACCCAATCCACCTTCTTGGACCCAATAGTGATGTTTTGGTTCGTTTTGGTCAGTTTCGTTACTGTGCGAGCAACCATGCCGGGGTTGCATTTAATGCACCGGTTCGGCCCGTTAACAAAACGATGCAAAGTTTTGGTCCGGAAACGAAACGAACGCACCCAATCCACCTTTTTAGACCCAATAGTGATGTTTTGGTTCGTTTTAGTCAGTTTCGTTACTGTGCGAGAAACCATGCCGTGGTTGCATTTAATGCACAGGTTCAACACGTTAACGAAACGATGCACAGTTTCGGTCCAGATACGAAACGTACGCACCCAATCCACCTTTTTGGACCCAATAGTGATGTTTTGGTTCGTTTTGGTCAGTTTCGTTACTGTGCGAAAAAACATGCCGGGGTTGCATTTAATGCACCGGTTCGGCCCGTTTACGAAACGATGCACAGTTTTGGTCCAGAAACGAAACGTACGCACCCAATCCACCTTTTTGGACCCAATAGTGATATTTTGGTTCATTTTAGTCAGTTTTGTTACTGTGCGATAAACCATGTCGTGGTTGCATTTAATGCACTGGTTCGGCCCGTTAAGGAAACGATGCACAGTTTCGGTCCAGAAACGAAACGAACGCACCCAATCCACCTTTTTGGACCCAATAGTGATGTTTTAGTTAGTTTTGGTCAGTTTCGTTACTGTGCGAAAAACCATGCCGGGGTCTCATTTAATGCACCGGTTCGGCCCGTTAAGGAAACGATGCACAGTTTCGGTCCAGAAACAAAACGAACGCACCCAATCCACCTTTTTGGACCCAATAGTGATGTTTTCTTTCGTTTTGTTCAGTTTCGTTACTGTGTGAAAAACCATGCCGGGGTTGCATTTAATGCACCGGTTCGGCCTGTTATCGAAACGATGCACAGTTTCGGTTTAGAAACGAAACGTACGGACCCAATCCACCTTTTTGGACCCAAGGAGATGTTTAGGTTCGTTTTGGTCAGTTTCGTTACTGTGCGAAAAACCATGCTGGGGTTGCATTTAATGCACCGGTTCGACACGTTAACGAAACGATGCACACTTTCGGTCCAGAAACGAAGCGAACACACCCAATCCACCTTTTTGGACCCAATAGTGATGTTTTGGTTTGTTTTGGTCAGTTTTGTTACTGTGCGAAAAAACATGCCGGGGTTGCATTTAATGCACCGGTTCGGCCCGTTTACGAAACGATGCACAGTTTTGGTCCAGAAACGAAACGTACGCACCCAATCCACCTTTTTGGACCCAAGGTGATGTTTAGGTTCGTTTTGGTCAGTTTCGTTACTGTGCGAAAAACCATGCCGGGGTTGCATTTAATGCACCGGTTCGGCCCGTTAACGAAACGATGCACAGTTTCGGTCCAGAAACGAAACGAACGCACCCAATCCACCTTTTTGGACCCAATAGTGATGTTTTAGTTCGTTTTGGTCAGTTTCGTTACTGTGTGAAAAACCATGTCGGGGTTGCATTTAATGCACCGGTTCGACACGTTAACGAAACGATGCACAATTTCGGTCCAGAAACGAAGCGAACACACCCAATCCACCTTTTTGGACCCAATAGTGATGTTTTGGTTTGTTTTGGTCAGTTTTGTTACTGTGCGAAAAAACATGCCGGGGTTGCATTTAAAGCACCGTTTCGGCCCGTTTACGAAACGATGCACAGTTTTGGTCCAGAAACGAAACGTACGCACCCAATCCACCTTTTTGGACCCAATAGTGATGTTTTGGTTCGTTTTGGTCAGTTTTGTTACTGTGCGAAAAACCATGCCGGGGTTGCATTTAATGCACCGGTTCGGCCCATTTACGAAACAATGCACAGTTTCAGTCCAGAAATGAAACGAACGCACCCAATCCACCTTCTTGGACCCAATAGTGATGTTTTGGTTCGTTTTGGTCAGTTTCGTTACTGTGCGAGAAACCATGCCGGGGTTGCATTTAATGCACCGGTTCGGCCCGTTAACAAAACGATGCACAGTTTCGGTCCAGAAACGAAACGTACGCACCCAATCCACCTTTTTGGACCCAATAGTGATGTTTTGGTTCGTTTTGGTCAGTTTCGTTACTGTGCAAAAAACCATGCCGGGGTTGCATTTAATGCACCGGTTCGGCCCGTTTACGAAACGATGCACAATTTCGGTCCAGAAACGAAACGAACGCACCCAATCCACCTTTTTGGACCCAATAGTGATGTTTTGGTTCGTTTTGGTCAGTTTTGTTACTGTGCGAAAAACCATGCCGGGGTTGCATTTAATGCACCGGTTCGGCCCATTTACGAAACGAACGCACCCAATCCACCTTCTTGGACCCAATAGTGATGTTTTGGTTCGTTTTGGTCAGTTTCGTTACTGTGCGAGCAACCATGCCGGGGTTGCATTTAATGCACCGGTTCGGCCCGTTAACAAAACGATGCAAAGTTTTGGTCCGGAAACGAAACGAACGCACCCAATCCACCTTTTTAGACCCAATAGTGATGTTTTGGTTCGTTTTAGTCAGTTTCGTTACTGTGCGAGAAACCATGCCGTGGTTGCATTTAATGCACAGGTTCAACACGTTAACGAAACGATGCACAGTTTCGGTCCAGATACGAAACGTACGCACCCAATCCACCTTTTTGGACCCAATAGTGATGTTTTGGTTCGTTTTGGTCAGTTTCGTTACTGTGCGAAAAAACATGCCGGGGTTGCATTTAATGCACCGGTTCGGCCCGTTTACGAAACGATGCACAGTTTTGGTCCAGAAACGAAACGTACGCACCCAATCCACCTTTTTGGACCCAATAGTGATATTTTGGTTCATTTTAGTCAGTTTTGTTACTGTGCGATAAACCATGTCGTGGTTGCATTTAATGCACTGGTTCGGCCCATTAAGGAAACGATGCACAGTTTCGGTCCAGAAACGAAACGAACGCACCCAATCCACCTTTTTGGACCCAATAGTGATGTTTTAGTTAGTTTTAGTCAGTTTCGTTACTGTGCGAAAAACCATGCCGGGGTCTCATTTAATGCACCGGTTCGGCCCGTTAAGGAAACGATGCACAGTTTCGGTCCAGAAACGAAACGAACGCACCCAATCCACCTTTTTGGACCCAATAGTGATGTTTTCTTTCGTTTTGTTCAGTTTCGTTACTGTGTGAAAAACCATGCCGGGGTTGCATTTAATGCACCGGTTCGGCCCGTTATCGAAACGATGCACAGTTTCGGTTTAGAAACGAAACGTACGGACCCAATCCACCTTTTTGGACCCAAGGAGATGTTTAGGTTCGTTTTGGTCAGTTTCGTTACTGTGCGAAAAACCATGCTGGGGTTGCATTTAATGCACCGGTTCGACACGTTAACGAAACGATGCACACTTTCGGTCCAGAAACGAAGCGAACACACCCAATCCACCTTTTTGGACCCAATAGTGATGTTTTGGTTTGTTTTGGTCAGTTTTGTTACTGTGCGAAAAAACATGCCGGGGTTGCATTTAATGCACCGGTTCGGCCCGTTTACGAAACGATGCACAGTTTTGGTCCAGAAACGAAACGTACGCACCCAATCCACCTTTTTGGACCCAATAGTGATGTTTTGGTTCGTTTTAGTCAGTTTTGTTACTGTGCGATAAACCATGCCGTGGTTGCATTTAATGCACCGGTTCGGCCCGTTAAGGAAACGATGCACAGTTTCGGTCCAGAAACGAAGCGAACACACCCAATCCACCTTTTTGGACCCAATAGTGATGTTTTAGTTCGTTTTGGTCAGTTTCGTTACTGTGCGAAAAACAATGCCGGGGTTGCATTTAATGCACCGGTTCGGCCCGTTAAGGAAACGATGCACAGTTTCGGTCCAGAATCGAAACGAACGCACCCAATCCACCTTTTTGGACCCAATAGTGATGTTTTAGTTCGTTTTGGTCAGTTTCGTTACTGTGCGAAAAACCATGCCGCGGTTGCATTTAATGCACCGGTTCGGCCCGTTAACGAAACGATGCACAGTTTTTGTCCAGAAACGAAACGAACGCACCCAATCCACCTTTCTGGACCCAATAGTGATGTTTTGGTTCGTTTTGTTCAGTTTCGTTACTGTGTGAAAAACCATGCCGGGGTTGCATTTAATGCACCGGTTCGGCCCGTTATCGAAACGATGCACAGTTTCGATCTAGAAACGAAACGTACGCACCCAATCCACCTTTTTGGACCCAAGGTGATGTTTAGGTTCGTTTTGGTCAGTTTCGTTACTGTGCGAAAAACCATGCCGGGGTTGCATTTAATGCACCGGTTCGGCCCGTTAACGAAACGATGCACAGTTTCGGTCCAGAAACGAAACGAACGCACCCAATCCACCTTTTTGGACCCAATAGTGATGTTGTAGTTCGTTTTGGTCAGTTTCGTTACTGTGCGAAAAACCATGCCGGGGTTGCATTTAATGCACCGGTTCGACACGTTAACGAAACGATGCACAATTTCGGTCCAGAAACGAAGCGAACACACCCAATCCACCTTTTTGGACCCAATAGTGATGTTTTGGTTTGTTTTGGTCAGTTTTGTTACTGTGCGAAAAAACATGCCGGGGTTGCATTTAATGCACCGTTTCGGCCCGTTTACGAAACGATGCAAAGTTTTGGTCCAGAAACGAAACGTACGCACCCAATCCACCTTTTTGGACCCAATAGTGATATTTTGGTTCATTTTAGTCAGTTTTGTTACTGTGCGATAAACCATGTCGTGGTTGCATTTAATGCACTGGTTCGGCCCGTTAAGGAAACGATGCACAGTTTCGGTCCAGAAACGAAACGAACGCACCCAATCCACCTTTTTGGACCCAATAGTGATGTTTTAGTTAGTTTTGGTCAGTTTCGTTACTGTGCGAAAAACCATGCCGGGGTCTCATTTAATGCACCGGTTCGGCCCGTTAAGGAAACGATGCACAGTTTCGGTCCAGAAACAAAACGAACGCACCCAATCCACCTTTTTGGACCCAATAGTGATGTTTTCTTTCGTTTTGTTCAGTTTCGTTACTGTGTGAAAAACCATGCCGGGGTTGCATTTAATGCACCGGTTCGGCCTGTTATCGAAACGATGCACAGTTTCGGTTTAGAAACGAAACGTACGGACCCAATCCACCTTTTTGGACCCAAGGAGATGTTTAGGTTCGTTTTGGTCAGTTTCGTTACTGTGCGAAAAACCATGCTGGGGTTGCATTTAATGCACCGGTTCGACACGTTAACGAAACGATGCACACTTTCGGTCCAGAAACGAAGCGAACACACCCAATCCACCTTTTTGGACCCAATAGTGATGTTTTGGTTTGTTTTGGTCAGTTTTGTTACTGTGCGAAAAAACATGCCGGGGTTGCATTTAATGCACCGGTTCGGCCCGTTTACGAAACGATGCACAGTTTTGGTCCAGAAACGAAACGTACGCACCCAATCCACCTTTTTGGACCCAAGGTGATGTTTAGGTTCGTTTTGGTCAGTTTCGTTACTGTGCGAAAAACCATGCCGGGGTTGCATTTAATGCACCGGTTCGGCCCGTTAACGAAACGATGCACAGTTTCGGTCCAGAAACGAAACGAACGCACCCAATCCACCTTTTTGGACCCAATAGTGATGTTTTAGTTCGTTTTGGTCAGTTTCGTTACTGTGTGAAAAACCATGTCGGGGTTGCATTTAATGCACCGGTTCGACACGTTAACGAAACGATGCACAATTTCGGTCCAGAAACGAAGCGAACACACCCAATCCACCTTTTTGGACCCAATAGTGATGTTTTGGTTTGTTTTGGTCAGTTTTGTTACTGTGCGAAAAAACATGCCGGGGTTGCATTTAAAGCACCGTTTCGGCCCGTTTACGAAACGATGCACAGTTTTGGTCCAGAAACGAAACGTACGCACCCAATCCACCTTTTTGGACCCAATAGTGATGTTTTGGTTCGTTTTGGTCAGTTTTGTTACTGTGCGAAAAACCATGCCGGGGTTGCATTTAATGCACCGGTTCGGCCCATTTACGAAACAATGCACAGTTTCAGTCCAGAAATGAAACGAACGCACCCAATCCACCTTCTTGGACCCAATAGTGATGTTTTGGTTCGTTTTGGTCAGTTTCGTTACTGTGCGAGAAACCATGCCGGGGTTGCATTTAATGCACCGGTTCGGCCCGTTAACAAAACGATGCACAGTTTCGGTCCAGAAACGAAACGTACGCACCCAATCCACCTTTTTGGACCCAATAGTGATGTTTTGGTTCGTTTTGGTCAGTTTCGTTACTGTGCAAAAAACCATGCCGGGGTTGCATTTAATGCACCGGTTCGGCCCGTTTACGAAACGATGCACAATTTCGGTCCAGAAACGAAACGAACGCACCCAATCCACCTTTTTGGACCCAATAGTGATGTTTTGGTTCGTTTTGGTCAGTTTTGTTACTGTGCGAAAAACCATGCCGGGGTTGCATTTAATGCACCGGTTCGGCCCATTTACGAAACGAACGCACCCAATCCACCTTCTTGGACCCAATAGTGATGTTTTGGTTCGTTTTGGTCAGTTTCGTTACTGTGCGAGCAACCATGCCGGGGTTGCATTTAATGCACCGGTTCGGCCCGTTAACAAAACGATGCAAAGTTTTGGTCCGGAAACGAAACGAACGCACCCAATCCACCTTTTTAGACCCAATAGTGATGTTTTGGTTCGTTTTAGTCAGTTTCGTTACTGTGCGAGAAACCATGCCGTGGTTGCATTTAATGCACAGGTTCAACACGTTAACGAAACGATGCACAGTTTCGGTCCAGATACGAAACGTACGCACCCAATCCACCTTTTTGGACCCAATAGTGATGTTTTGGTTCGTTTTGGTCAGTTTCGTTACTGTGCGAAAAAACATGCCGGGGTTGCATTTAATGCACCGGTTCGGCCCGTTTACGAAACGATGCACAGTTTTGGTCCAGAAACGAAACGTACGCACCCAATCCACCTTTTTGGACCCAATAGTGATATTTTGGTTCATTTTAGTCAGTTTTGTTACTGTGCGATAAACCATGTCGTGGTTGCATTTAATGCACTGGTTCGGCCCATTAAGGAAACGATGCACAGTTTCGGTCCAGAAACGAAACGAACGCACCCAATCCACCTTTTTGGACCCAATAGTGATGTTTTAGTTAGTTTTAGTCAGTTTCGTTACTGTGCGAAAAACCATGCCGGGGTCTCATTTAATGCACCGGTTCGGCCCGTTAAGGAAACGATGCACAGTTTCGGTCCAGAAACGAAACGAACGCACCCAATCCACCTTTTTGGACCCAATAGTGATGTTTTCTTTCGTTTTGTTCAGTTTCGTTACTGTGTGAAAAACCATGCCGGGGTTGCATTTAATGCACCGGTTCGGCCCGTTATCGAAACGATGCACAGTTTCGGTTTAGAAACGAAACGTACGGACCCAATCCACCTTTTTGGACCCAAGGAGATGTTTAGGTTCGTTTTGGTCAGTTTCGTTACTGTGCGAAAAACCATGCTGGGGTTGCATTTAATGCACCGGTTCGACACGTTAACGAAACGATGCACACTTTCGGTCCAGAAACGAAGCGAACACACCCAATCCACCTTTTTGGACCCAATAGTGATGTTTTGGTTTGTTTTGGTCAGTTTTGTTACTGTGCGAAAAAACATGCCGGGGTTGCATTTAATGCACCGGTTCGGCCCGTTTACGAAACGATGCACAGTTTTGGTCCAGAAACGAAACGTACGCACCCAATCCACCTTTTTGGACCCAATAGTGATGTTTTGGTTCGTTTTAGTCAGTTTTGTTACTGTGCGATAAACCATGCCGTGGTTGCATTTAATGCACCGGTTCGGCCCGTTAAGGAAACGATGCACAGTTTCGGTCCAGAAACGAAGCGAACACACCCAATCCACCTTTTTGGACCCAATAGTGATGTTTTAGTTCGTTTTGGTCAGTTTCGTTACTGTGCGAAAAACAATGCCGGGGTTGCATTTAATGCACCGGTTCGGCCCGTTAAGGAAACGATGCACAGTTTCGGTCCAGAATCGAAACGAACGCACCCAATCCACCTTTTTGGACCCAATAGTGATGTTTTAGTTCGTTTTGGTCAGTTTCGTTACTGTGCGAAAAACCATGCCGCGGTTGCATTTAATGCACCGGTTCGGCCCGTTAACGAAACGATGCACAGTTTTTGTCCAGAAACGAAACGAACGCACCCAATCCACCTTTCTGGACCCAATAGTGATGTTTTGGTTCGTTTTGTTCAGTTTCGTTACTGTGTGAAAAACCATGCCGGGGTTGCATTTAATGCACCGGTTCGGCCCGTTATCGAAACGATGCACAGTTTCGATCTAGAAACGAAACGTACGCACCCAATCCACCTTTTTGGACCCAAGGTGATGTTTAGGTTCGTTTTGGTCAGTTTCGTTACTGTGCGAAAAACCATGCCGGGGTTGCATTTAATGCACCGGTTCGGCCCGTTAACGAAACGATGCACAGTTTCGGTCCAGAAACGAAACGAACGCACCCAATCCACCTTTTTGGACCCAATAGTGATGTTGTAGTTCGTTTTGGTCAGTTTCGTTACTGTGCGAAAAACCATGCCGGGGTTGCATTTAATGCACCGGTTCGACACGTTAACGAAACGATGCACAATTTCGGTCCAGAAACGAAGCGAACACACCCAATCCACCTTTTTGGACCCAATAGTGATGTTTTGGTTTGTTTTGGTCAGTTTTGTTACTGTGCGAAAAAACATGCCGGGGTTGCATTTAATGCACCGTTTCGGCCCGTTTACGAAACGATGCAAAGTTTTGGTCCAGAAACGAAACGTACGCACCCAATCCACCTTTTTGGACCCAATAGTGATGTTTTGGTTCGTTTTGGTCAGTTTTGTTACTGTGCGAAAAACCATGCCGGGGTTGCATTTAATGCACCGGTTCGGCCCATTTACGAAACAATGCACAGTTTCGGTCCAGAAATGAAACGAACGCACCCAATCCACCTTCTTGGACCCAATAGTGATGTTTTGGTTCGTTTTGGTCAGTTTCGTTACTGTGCGAGAAACCATGCCGGGGTTGCATTTAATGCACCGGTTCGGCCCGTTAACAAAACGATGCACAGTTTCGGTCCAGAAACGAAACGTACGCACCCAATCCACCTTTTTGGACCCAATAGTGATGTTTTGGTTCGTTTTCGTCAGTTTCGTTACTGTGCGAAAAACCATGCCGGGGTTGCATTTAATGCACCGGTTCGGCCCGTTTACGAAACGATGCACAATTTCGGTCCAGAAACGAAACGAACGCACCCAATCCACCTTTTTGGACCCAATAGTGATGTTTTGGTTCGTTTTGGTCAGTTTTGTTACTGTGCGAAAAACCATGCCGGGGTTGCATTTAATGCACCGGTTCGGCCCATTTACGAAACGAACGCACCCAATCCACCTTCTTGGACCCAATAGTGATGTTTTGGTTCGTTTTGGTCAGTTTCGTTACTGTGCGAGCAACCATGCCGGGGTTGCATTTAATGCACCGGTTCGGCCCGTTAACAAAACGATGCAAAGTTTTGGTCCGGAAACGAAACGAACGCACCCAATCCACCTTTTTAGACCCAATAGTGATGTTTTGGTTCGTTTTAGTCAGTTTCGTTACTGTGCGAGAAACCATGCCGTGGTTGCATTTAATGCACAGGTTCAACACGTTAACGAAACGATGCACAGTTTCGGTCCAGATACGAAACGTACGCACCCAATCCACCTTTTTGGACCCAATAGTGATGTTTTGGTTCGTTTTGGTCAGTTTCGTTACTGTGCGAAAAAACATGCCGGGGTTGCATTTAATGCACCGGTTCGGCCCGTTTACGAAACGATGCACAGTTTTGGTCCAGAAACGAAACGTACGCACCCAATCCACCTTTTTGGACCCAATAGTGATGTTTTGGTTCATTTTAGTCAGTTTTGTTACTGTGCGATAAACCATGTCGTGGTTGCATTTAATGCACTGGTTCGGCCCGTTAAGGAAACGATGCACAGTTTCGGTCCAGAAACGAAACGAACGCACCCAATCCACCTTTTTGGACCCAATAGTGATGTTTTAGTTAGTTTTGGTCAGTTTCGTTACTGTGCGAAAAACCATGCCGGGGTCTCATTTAATGCACCGGTTCGGCCCGTTAAGGAAACGATGCACAGTTTCGGTCCAGAAACGAAACGAACGCACCCAATCCACCTTTTTGGACCCAATAGTGATGTTTTCTTTCGTTTTGTTCAGTTTCGTTACTGTGTGAAAAACCATGCCGGGGTTGCATTTAATGCACCGGTTCGGCCCGTTATCGAAACGATGCACAGTTTCGGTTTAGAAACGAAACGTACGGACCCAATCCACCTTTTTGGACCCAAGGAGATGTTTAGGTTCGTTTTGGTCAGTTTCGTTACTGTGCGAAAAACCATGCTGGGGTTGCATTTAATGCACCGGTTCGACACGTTAACGAAACGATGCACACTTTCGGTCCAGAAACGAAGCGAACACACCCAATCCACCTTTTTGGACCCAATAGTGATGTTTTGGTTTGTTTTGGTCAGTTTTGTTACTGTGCGAAAAAACATGCCGGGGTTGCATTTAATGCACCGGTTCGGCCCGTTTACGAAACGATGCACAGTTTTGGTCCAGAAACGAAACGTACGCACCCAATCCACCTTTTTGGACCCAATAGTGATGTTTTGGTTCGTTTTAGTCAGTTTTGTTACTGTGCGATAAACCATGCCGTGGTTGCATTTAATGCACCGGTTCGGCCCGTTAAGGAAACGATGCACAGTTTCGGTCCAGAAACGAAGCGAACACACCCAATCCACCTTTTTGGACCCAATAGTGATGTTTTAGTTCGTTTTGGTCAGTTTCGTTACTGTGCGAAAAACAATGCCGGGGTTGCATTTAATGCACCGGTTCGGCCCGTTAAGGAAACGATGCACAGTTTCGGTCCAGAAACGAAACGAACGCACCCAATCCACCTTTTTGGACCCAATAGTGATGTTTTAGTTCGTTTTGGTCAGTTTCGTTACTGTGCGAAAAACCATGCCGCGGTTGCATTTAATGCACCGGTTCGGCCCGTTAACGAAACGATGCACAGTTTTTGTCCAGAAACGAAACGAACGCACCCAATCCACCTTTTTGGACCCAATAGTGATGTTTTGGTTCGTTTTGTTCAGTTTCGTTACTGTGTGAAAAACCATGTCGGGGTTGCATTTAATGCACCGGTTCGGCCCGTTATCGAAACGATGCACAGTTTCGATCTAGAAACGAAACGTACGCACCCAATCCACCTTTTTGGACCCAAGGTGATGTTTAGGTTCGTTTTGGTCAGTTTCGTTACTGTGCGAAAAACCATGCCGGGGTTGCATTTAATGCACCGGTTCGGCCCGTTAACGAAACGATGCACAGTTTCGGTCCAGAAACGAAACGAACGCACCCAATCCACCTTTTTGGACCCAATAGTGATGTTGTAGTTCGTTTTGGTCAGTTTCGTTACTGTGCGAAAAACCATGCCGGGGTTGCATTTAATGCACCGGTTCGGCCCGTTAACGAAACGATACACAGTTTTGGTCCAGAAACGAAACGAACGCACCCAATCCAACTTTTTGGACCTAATAGTGATGTTTTAGTTCGTTTTGGTTAGTTTCGTTACTGTGCGAAAAACCATGCCGGGGTTGCATTTAATGCACCGGTTCGACACGTTAACGAAACGATGCACAATTTCGGTCCAGAAACGAAGCGAACACACCCAATCCGCCTTTTTGGACCCAATAGTGATGTTTTGGTTTGTTTTGGTCAGTTTTGTTACTGTGCGAAAAAACATGCCGGGGTTGCATTTAATGCACCGGTTCGGCCCGTTTACGAAACGATGCACAGTTTTGGTCCAGAAACGAAACGTACGCACCCAATCCACCTTTTTGGACCCAATAGTGATGTTTTGGTTCGTTTTAGTCAGTTTTGTTACTGTGCGATAAACCATGCCGTGGTTGCATTTAATGCACCGGTTCGGCCCGTTATGGAAACGATGCACAGTTTCGGTCCAGAAACGAAACGAACGCACCCAATCCACCTTTTTGGACCCAATAGTGATGTTTTAGTTCGTTTTGGTCAGTTTCGTTACTGTGCGAAAAACCATGCCGGGGTTGCATTTAATGCACCGGTTCGGCCCGTTAAGGAAACGATACACAGTTTCGGTCCAGAAACGAAACTAATGCACCCAGTCCACCTTTTTGGACCCAATAGTGATGTTTTGGTTCGTTTTGGTCAGTTTCGTTACTGTGCGAAAAAACATGCCGGGGTAGCATTTAATGCACCGGTTCGGCCCGTTTACGAAACGATGCACAGTTTTGGTCCAGAAACGAAACGTACGCACCCAATCCACCTTTTTGGACCCAATAGTGATGTTTTGATTCGTTTTGGTCAGTTTTGTTACTGTGCGAAAAACCATGCCGGGGTTGCATTTAATGCACCGGTTCGGCCCATTTACGAAACGATGCACAGTTTCGGTCCAGAAATGAAACGAACACACCCAATCCACCTTTTTGGACCCAATAGTGATGTTTTGGTTCGTTTTGGTCAGTTTCGTTACTGTGCGAGAAACCATGCCGTGGTTGCATTTAATGCACCGGTTCAACCCGTTAACAAAACGATGCACAGTTTTGGTCCGGAAACGAAACGAACGCACCCAATCCACCTTTTTAGACCCAATAGTGATGTTTTGGTTCGATTTAGTCAGTTTCTTTACTGTGCGAGAAACCATGCCGTGGTTGCATTTAATGCACCGGTTCGGCCCGTTAAGGAAACGATGCACAGTTTCGGTCCAGAAACGAAACGAACGCACCCAATCCACCTTTTTGGACCCAATAGTGATGTTTTAGTTCGTTTTGGTCAGTTTCGTTACTGTGCGAAAAACCATGCCGCGGTTGCATTTAATGCACCGGTTCGGCCCGTTAACGAAACGATGCACAGTTTTTGTCCAGAAACGAAACGAACGCACCCAATCCACCTTTTTGGACCCAATAGTGATGTTTTGGTTCGTTTTGTTCAGTTTCGTTACTGTGTGAAAAACCATGCCGGGGTTGCATTTAATGCACCGGTTCGGCCCGTTATCGAAACGATGCACAGTTTCGATCTAGAAACGAAACGTACGCACCCAATCCACCTTTTTGGACCCAAGGTGATGTTTAGGTTCGTTTTGGTCAGTTTCGTTACTGTGCGAAAAACCATGCCGGGGTTGCATTTAATGCACCGGTTCGGCCTGTTAACGAAACGATGCACAGTTTCGGTCCAGAAACGAAACGAACGCACCCAATCCACCTTTTTGGACCCAATAGTGATGTTGTAGTTCGTTTTGGTCAGTTTCGTTACTGTGCGAAAAACCATGCCGGGGTTGCATTTAATGCACCGGTTCGACACGTTAACGAAACGATGCACACTTTCGGTCCAGAAACGAAGCGAACACACCCAATCCACCTTTTTGGACCCAATAGTGATGTTTTGGTTTGTTTTGGTCAGTTTTGTTACTGTGCGAAAAAACATGCCGGGGTTGCATTTAATGCACCGTTTCGGCCCGTTTACGAAACGATGCACAGTTTTGGTCCAGAAACGAAACGTACGCACCCAATCCACCTTTTTGGACCCAATAGTGATGTTTTGGTTCGTTTTGGTCAGTTTTGTTACTGTGCGAAAAACCATGCCGGGGTTGCATTTAATGCACCGGTTCGGCCCATTGACGAAACGATGCACAGTTTTGGTCCAGAAACGAAACGAACGCACCCAATCCACCTTTTTGGACCCAATAGTGATGTTTTGCTTCGTTTTGGTTAGTTTCGTTACTGTGCGAGAAACCATGCCGGGGTTGCATTTAATGCACCGGTTCGGCCCATTAACGAAACGATGCACAGTTTCGGTCTAGAAACGAAACGAACGCACCCAATCCACCTTTTTGGACCCAATAGTGATGTTTTGGTTCCTTTTGGTCAGTTTCATTGCTGTTTGAAAAACCATGCCGGGGTTGCATTTAATGCACCGGTTCGGCCCGTTTACGAAACGATGCACAATTTCGGTCCAGAAATGAAACGAACGCACCCAATCCACCTTTTTGGACCCAATAGTGATGTTTTGGTTCCTTTTGGTCAGTTTCATTGCTGTTTGAAAAACCATGCCGGGGTTGCATTTAATGCACCGGTTCGGCCCGTTCACGAAAGGATGCACAATTTCGATCCAGAAATGAAACGAACGCACCCAATCCACCTTTTTGGACCCAATAGTGATGTTTTGGTTTGTTTTGGTCAATTTCGTTACTGTGCGAGAAAACATGCCGGGGTTGCATTTAATGCACCGGTTCGGCCCGTTAACGAAACGATGCACAGTTTCGGTCCAGAAACGAAACGAACGCACCCAATCCACCTTTTTGGACCCAATAGCGATGTTTTGCTTCGTTTTGGTTAGTTTCGTTACTGTGCGAAAAACCATGCCGGGGTTGCATTTAATGCACCGGTTCGGCCCGTTTACGAAACGATGCACAATTTCGGTCCAGAAACGAAACGAACGCACCCAATCCACCTTTTTGGACCCAATAGTGATGTTTTGGTTCGTTTTGGTCAGTTTTGTTACTGTGCGAAAAACCATGCCGGGGTTGCATTTAATGCACCGGTTCGGCCCATTTACGAAACGAACGCACCCAATCCACCTTCTTGGACCCAATAGTGATGTTTTGGTTCGTTTTGGTCAGTTTCGTTACTGTGCGAGCAACCATGCCGGGGTTGCATTTAATGCACCGGTTCGGCCCGTTAACAAAACGATGCAAAGTTTTGGTCCGGAAACGAAACGAACGCACCCAATCCACCTTTTTAGACCCAATAGTGATGTTTTGGTTCGTTTTAGTCAGTTTCGTTACTGTGCGAGAAACCATGCCGTGGTTGCATTTAATGCACAGGTTCAACACGTTAACGAAACGATGCACAGTTTCGGTCCAGATACGAAACGTACGCACCCAATCCACCTTTTTGGACCCAATAGTGATGTTTTGGTTCGTTTTGGTCAGTTTCGTTACTGTGCGAAAAAACATGCCGGGGTTGCATTTAATGCACCGGTTCGGCCCGTTTACGAAACGATGCACAGTTTTGGTCCAGAAACGAAACGTATGCACCCAATCCACCTTTTTGGACCCAATAGTGATGTTTTGGTTCATTTTAGTCAGTTTTGTTACTGTGCGATAAACCATGTCGTGGTTGCATTTAATGCACTGGTTCGGCCCGTTAAGGAAACGATGCACAGTTTCGGTCCAGAAACGAAACGAACGCACCCAATCCACCTTTTTGGACCCAATAGTGATGTTTTAGTTAGTTTTGGTCAGTTTCGTTACTGTGCAAAAAAACATGCCGGGGTCTCATTTAATGCACCGGTTCGGCCCGTTAAGGAAACGATGCACAGTTTCGGTCCAGAAACGAAACGAACGCACCCAATCCACCTTTTTGGACCCAATAGTGATGTTTTCTTTCGTTTTGTTCAGTTTCGTTACTGTGTGAAAAACCATGCCGGGGTTGCATTTAATGCACCGGTTCGGCCCGTTATCGAAACGATGCACAGTTTCGGTTTAGAAACGAAACGTACGGACCCAATCCACCTTTTTGGACCCAAGGAGATGTTTAGGTTCGTTTTGGTCAGTTTCGTTACTGTGCGAAAAACCATGCTGGGGTTGCATTTAATGCACCGGTTCGACACGTTAACGAAACGATGCACACTTTCGGTCCAGAAACGAAGCGAACACACCCAATCCACCTTTTTGGACCCAATAGTGATGTTTTGGTTTGTTTTGGTCAGTTTTGTTACTGTGCGAAAAAACATGCCGGGGTTGCATTTAATGCACCGGTTCGGCCCGTTTACGAAACGATGCACAGTTTTGGTCCAGAAACGAAACGTACGCACCCAATCCACCTTTTTGGACCCAATAGTGATGTTTTGGTTCGTTTTAGTCAGTTTTGTTACTGTGCGATAAACCATGCCGTGGTTGCATTTAATGCACCGGTTCGGCCCGTTAAGGAAACGATGCACAGTTTCGGTCCAGAAACGAAGCGAACACACCCAATCCACCTTTTTGGACCCAATAGTGATGTTTTAGTTCGTTTTGGTCAGTTTCGTTACTGTGCGAAAAACAATGCCGGGGTTGCATTTAATGCACCGGTTCGGCCCGTTAAGGAAACGATGCACAGTTTCGGTCCAGAAACGAAACGAACGCACCCAATCCACCTTTTTGGACCCAATAGTGATGTTTTAGTTCGTTTTGGTCAGTTTCGTTACTGTGCGAAAAACCATGCCGCGGTTGCATTTAATGCACCGGTTCGGCCCGTTAACGAAACGATGCACAGTTTTTGTCCAGAAACGAAACGAACGCACCCAATCCACCTTTTTGGACCCAATAGTGATGTTTTGGTTCGTTTTGTTCAGTTTCGTTACTGTGTGAAAAACCATGCCGGGGTTGCATTTAATGCACCGGTTCGGCCCGTTATCGAAACGATGCACAGTTTCGATCTAGAAACGAAACGTACGCACCCAATCCACCTTTTTGGACCCAAGGTGATGTTTAGGTTCGTTTTGGTCAGTTTCGTTACTGTGCGAAAAACCATGCCGGGGTTGCATTTAATGCACCGGTTCGGCCCGTTAACGAAACGATGCACAGTTTCGGTCCAGAAACGAAACGAACGCACCCAATCCACCTTTTTGGACCCAATAGTGATGTTGTAGTTCGTTTTGGTCAGTTTCGTTACTGTGCGAAAAACCATGCCGGGGTTGCATTTAATGCACCGGTTCGGCCCGTTAACGAAACGATACACAGTTTTGGTCCAGAAACGAAACGAACGCACCCAATCCAACTTTTTGGACCTAATAGTGATGTTTTAGTTTGTTTTGGTTAGTTTCGTTACTGTGCGAAAAACCATGCCGGGGTTGCATTTAATGCACCGGTTCGACACGTTAACGAAACGATGCACAATTTCGGTCCAGAAACGAAGCGAACACACCCAATCCGCCTTTTTGGACCCAATAGTGATGTTTTGGTTTGTTTTGGTCAGTTTTGTTACTGTGCGAAAAAACATGCCGGGGTTGCATTTAATGCACCGGTTCGGCCCGTTTACGAAACGATGCACAGTTTTGGTCCAGAAACGAAACGTACGCACCCAATCCACCTTTTTGGACCCAATAGTGATGTTTTGGTTCGTTTTAGTCAGTTTTGTTACTGTGCGATAAACCATGCCGTGGTTGCATTTAATGCACCGGTTCGGCCCGTTATGGAAACGATGCACAGTTTCGGTCCAGAAACGAAACGAACGCACCCAATCCACCTTTTTGGACCCAATAGTGATGTTTTAGTTCGTTTTGGTCAGTTTCGTTACTGTGCGAAAAACCATGCCGGGGTTGCATTTAATGCACCGGTTCGGCCCGTTAAGGAAACGATACACAGTTTCGGTCCAGAAACGAAACTAATGCACCCAGTCCACCTTTTTGGACCCAATAGTGATGTTTTGGTTCGTTTTGGTCAGTTTCGTTACTGTGCGAAAAAACATGCCGGGGTAGCATTTAATGCACCGGTTCGGCCCGTTTACGAAACGATGCACAGTTTTGGTCCAGAAACGAAACGTACGCACCCAATCCACCTTTTTGGACCCAATAGTGATGTTTTGATTCGTTTTGGTCAGTTTTGTTACTGTGCGAAAAACCATGCCGGGGTTGCATTTAATGCACCGGTTCGGCCCATTTACGAAACGATGCACAGTTTCGGTCCAGAAATGAAACGAACACACCCAATCCACCTTTTTGGACCCAATAGTGATGTTTTGGTTCGTTTTGGTCAGTTTCGTTACTGTGCGAGAAACCATGCCGTGGTTGCATTTAATGCACCGGTTCAACCCGTTAACAAAACGATGCACAGTTTTGGTCCGGAAACGAAACGAACGCACCCAATCCACCTTTTTAGACCCAATAGTGATGTTTTGGTTCGATTTAGTCAGTTTCTTTACTGTGCGAGAAACCATGCCGTGGTTGCATTTAATGCACCGGTTCGGCCCGTTAAGGAAACGATGCACAGTTTCGGTCCAGAAACGAAACGAACGCACCCAATCCACCTTTTTGGACCCAATAGTGATGTTTTAGTTCGTTTTGGTCAGTTTCGTTACTGTGCGAAAAACCATGCCGCGGTTGCATTTAATGCACCGGTTCGGCCCGTTAACGAAACGATGCACAGTTTTTGTCCAGAAACGAAACGAACGCACCCAATCCACCTTTTTGGACCCAATAGTGATGTTTTGGTTCGTTTTGTTCAGTTTCGTTACTGTGTGAAAAACCATGCCGGGGTTGCATTTAATGCACCGGTTCGGCCCGTTATCGAAACGATGCACAGTTTCGATCTAGAAACGAAACGTACGCACCCAATCCACCTTTTTGGACCCAAGGTGATGTTTAGGTTCGTTTTGGTCAGTTTCGTTACTGTGCGAAAAACCATGCCGGGGTTGCATTTAATGCACCGGTTCGGCCTGTTAACGAAACGATGCACAGTTTCGGTCCAGAAACGAAACGAACGCACCCAATCCACCTTTTTGGACCCAATAGTGATGTTGTAGTTCGTTTTGGTCAGTTTCGTTACTGTGCGAAAAACCATGCCGGGGTTGCATTTAATGCACCGGTTCGACACGTTAACGAAACGATGCACACTTTCGGTCCAGAAACGAAGCGAACACACCCAATCCACCTTTTTGGACCCAATAGTGATGTTTTGGTTTGTTTTGGTCAGTTTTGTTACTGTGCGAAAAAACATGCCGGGGTTGCATTTAATGCACCGTTTCGGCCCGTTTACGAAACGATGCACAGTTTTGGTCCAGAAACGAAACGTACGCACCCAATCCACCTTTTTGGACCCAATAGTGATGTTTTGGTTCGTTTTGGTCAGTTTTGTTACTGTGCGAAAAACCATGCCGGGGTTGCATTTAATGCACCGGTTCGGCCCATTGACGAAACGATGCACAGTTTTGGTCCAGAAACGAAACGAACGCACCCAATCCACCTTTTTGGACCCAATAGTGATGTTTTGCTTCGTTTTGGTTAGTTTCGTTACTGTGCGAGAAACCATGCCGGGGTTGCATTTAATGCACCGGTTCGGCCCATTAACGAAACGATGCACAGTTTCGGTCTAGAAACGAAACGAACGCACCCAATCCACCTTTTTGGACCCAATAGTGATGTTTTGGTTCCTTTTGGTCAGTTTCATTGCTGTTTGAAAAACCATGCCGGGGTTGCATTTAATGCACCGGTTCGGCCCGTTTACGAAACGATGCACAATTTCGGTCCAGAAATGAAACGAACGCACCCAATCCACCTTTTTGGACCCAATAGTGATGTTTTGGTTCCTTTTGGTCAGTTTCATTGCTGTTTGAAAAACCATGCCGGGGTTGCATTTAATGCACCGGTTCGGCCCGTTCACGAAAGGATGCACAATTTCGATCCAGAAATGAAACGAACGCACCCAATCCACCTTTTTGGACCCAATAGTGATGTTTTGGTTTGTTTTGGTCAGTTTCGTTACTGTGCGAGAAAACATGCCGGGGTTGCATTTAATGCACCGGTTCGGCCCGTTAACGAAACGATGCACAGTTTCGGTCCAGAAACGAAACGAACGCACCCAATCCACCTTTTTGGACCCAATAGCGATGTTTTGCTTCGTTTTGGTTAGTTTCGTTACTGTGCGAAAAACCATGCCGGGGTTGCATTTAATGCACCGGTTCGGCCCGTTTACGAAACGATGCACAATTTCGGTCCAGAAACGAAACGAACGCACCCAATCCACCTTTTTGGACCCAATAGTGATGTTTTGGTTCGTTTTGGTCAGTTTTGTTACTGTGCGAAAAACCATGCCGGGGTTGCATTTAATGCACCGGTTCGGCCCATTTACGAAACGAACGCACCCAATCCACCTTCTTGGACCCAATAGTGATGTTTTGGTTCGTTTTGGTCAGTTTCGTTACTGTGCGAGCAACCATGCCGGGGTTGCATTTAATGCACCGGTTCGGCCCGTTAACAAAACGATGCAAAGTTTTGGTCCGGAAACGAAA
The DNA here is from genome assembly GCA_033239725.1 of Echinochloa phyllopogon. Lineage (NCBI taxonomy): Eukaryota > Viridiplantae > Streptophyta > Magnoliopsida > Poales > Poaceae > Echinochloa > Echinochloa phyllopogon. Next base: position 26,690,393 of record BTCW01000014.1, on the reverse strand, counting down.
CGAACGCACCCAATCCACCTTTTTAGACCCAATAGTGATGTTTTGGTTCGTTTTAGTCAGTTTCGTTACTGTGCGAGAAACCATGCCGTGGTTGCATTTAATGCACAGGTTCAACACGTTAACGAAACGATGCACAGTTTCGGTCCAGATACGAAACGTACGCACCCAATCCACCTTTTTGGACCCAATAGTGATGTTTTGGTTCGTTTTGGTCAGTTTTGTTACTGTGCGAGAAACCATGCCGTGGTTGCATTTAATGCACCGGTTCAACCCGTTAACAAAACGATGCACAGTTTTGGTCCGGAAACGAAACGAACGCACCCAATCCACCTTTTTAGACCCAATAGTGATGTTTTGGTTCGATTTAGTCAGTTTCTTTACTGTGCGAGAAACCATGCCGTGGTTGCATTTAATGCACCGGTTCGGCCCGTTAAGGAAACGATGCACAGTTTCGGTCCACAAACGAAACGAACGCACCCAATCCACCTTTTTGGACCCAATAGTGATGTTTTAGTTCGTTTTGGTCAGTTTCGTTACTGTGCGAAAAACCATGCCGCGGTTGCATTTAATGCACCGGTTCGGCCCGTTAACGAAACGATGCACAGTTTTTGTCCAGAAACGAAACGAACGCACCCAATCCACCTTTTTGGACCCAATAGTGATGTTTTGGTTCGTTTTGTTCAGTTTCGTTACTGTGTGAAAAACCATGCCGGGGTTGCATTTAATGCACCGGTTCGGCCCGTTATCGAAACGATGCACAGTTTCGATCTAGAAACGAAACGTACGCACCCAATCCACCTTTTTGGACCCAAGGTGATGTTTAGGTTCGTTTTGGTCAGTTTCGTTACTGTGCGAAAAACCATGCCGGGGTTGCATTTAATGCACCGGTTCGGCCCGTTAAGGAAACGATGCACAGTTTCGGTCCAGAAACGAAGCGAACACACCCAATCCACCTTTTTGGACCCAATAGTGATGTTTTAGTTCGTTTTGGTCAGTTTCGTTACTGTGCGAAAAACAATGCCGGGGTTGCATTTAATGCACCGGTTCGGCCCGTTAAGGAAACGATGCACAGTTTCGGTCCAGAAACGAAACGAACGCACCCAATCCACCTTTTTGGACCCAATAGTGATGTTTTAGTTCGTTTTGGTCAGTTTCGTTACTGTGCGAAAAACCATGCCGCGGTTGCATTTAATGCACCGGTTCGGCCCGTTAACGAAACGATGCACAGTTTTTGTCCAGAAACGAAACGAACGCACCCAATCCACCTTTTTGGACCCAATAGTGATGTTTTGGTTCGTTTTGTTCAGTTTCGTTACTGTGTGAAAAACCATGCCGGGGTTGCATTTAATGCACCGGTTCGGCCCGTTATCGAAACGATGCACAGTTTCGATCTAGAAACGAAACGTACGCACCCAATCCACCTTTTTGGACCCAAGGTGATGTTTAGGTTCGTTTTGGTCAGTTTCGTTACTGTGCGAAAAACCATGCCGGGGTTGCATTTAATGCACCGGTTCGGCCCGTTAACGAAACGATGCACAGTTTCGGTCCAGAAACGAAACGAACGCACCCAATCCACCTTTTTGGACCCAATAGTGATGTTGTAGTTCGTTTTGGTCAGTTTCGTTACTGTGCGAAAAACCATGCCGGGGTTGCATTTAATGCACCGGTTCGGCCCGTTAACGAAACGATACACAGTTTTGGTCCAGAAACGAAACGAACGCACCCAATCCAACTTTTTGGACCTAATAGTGATGTTTTAGTTCGTTTTGGTTAGTTTCGTTACTGTGCGAAAAACCATGCCGGGGTTGCATTTAATGCACCGGTTCGACACGTTAACGAAACGATGCACAATTTCGGTCCAGAAACGAAGCGAACACACCCAATCCACCTTTTTGGACCCAATAGTGATGTTTTGGTTTATTTTGGTCAGTTTTGTTGTTGTGCGAAAAAACATGCCGGGGTTGCATTTAATGCACCGGTTCGGCCCGTTTACGAAACGATGCACAGTTTTGGTCCAGAAACGAAACGTACGCACCCAATCCACCTTTTTGGACCCAATAGTGATGTTTTGGTTCGTTTTAGTCAGTTTTGTTACTGTGCGATAAACCATGCCGTGGTTGCATTTAATGCACCGGTTCGGCCCGTTATGGAAACGATGCACAGTTTCGGTCCAGAAACGAAACGAACGCACCCAATCCACCTTTTTGGACCCAATAGTGATGTTTTAGTTCGTTTTGGTTAGTTTCGTTACTGTGCGAAAAACCATGCCGGGGTTGCATTTAATGCACCGGTTCGGCCCGTTAAGGAAACGATACACAGTTTCGGTCCAGAAACGAAACTAATGCACCCAATCCACCTTTTTGGACCCAATAGTGATGTTTTGGTTCGTTTTGGTCAGTTTCGTTACTGTGCGAAAAAACATGCCGGGGTAGCATTTAATGCACCGGTTCGGCCCGTTTACGAAACGATGCACAGTTTTGGTCCAGAAACGAAACGTACGCACCCAATCCACCTTTTTGGACCCAATAGTGATGTTTTGATTCGTTTTGGTCAGTTTTGTTACTGTGCGAAAAACCATGCCGGGGTTGCATTTAATGCACCGGTTCGGCCCATTTACGAAACGATGCACAGTTTCGGTCCAGAAATGAAACGAACACACCCAATCCACCTTTTTGGACCCAATAGTGATGTTTTGGTTCGTTTTGGTCAGTTTCGTTACTGTGCGAGAAACCATGCCGTGGTTGCATTTAATGCACCGGTTCAACCCGTTAACAAAACGATGCACAGTTTTGGTCCGGAAACGAAACGAACGCACCCAATCCACCTTTTTAGACCCAATAGTGATGTTTTGGTTCGATTTAGTCAGTTTCTTTACTGTGCGAGAAACCATGCCGTGGTTGCATTTAATGCACCGGTTCGGCCCGTTAAGGAAACGATGCACAGTTTCGGTCCAGAAACGAAACGAACGCACCCAATCCACCTTTTTGGACCCAATAGTGATGTTTTAGTTCGTTTTGGTCAGTTTCGTTACTGTGCGAAAAACCATGCCGCGGTTGCATTTAATGCACCGGTTCGGCCCGTTAACGAAACGATGGACAGTTTTTGTCCAGAAACGAAACGAACGCACCCAATCCACCTTTTTGGACCCAATAGTGATGTTTTGGTTCGTTTTGTTCAGTTTCGTTACTGTGTGAAAAACCATGCCGGGGTTGCATTTAATGCACCGGTTCGGCCCGTTATCGAAACGATGCACAGTTTCGATCTAGAAACGAAACGTACGCACCCAATCCACCTTTTTGGACCCAAGGTGATGTTTAGGTTCGTTTTGGTCAGTTTCGTTACTGTGCGAAAAACCATGCCGGGGTTGCATTTAATGCACCGGTTCGGCCTGTTAACGAAACGATGCACAGTTTCGGTCAAGAAACGAAACGAACGCACCCAATCCACCTTTTTGGACCCAATAGTGATGTTTTAGTTCGTTTTGGTCAGTTTCGTTACTGTGCGAAAAACCATGCCGGGGTTGCATTTAATGCACCGGTTCGACACGTTAACGAAACGATGCACAATTTCGGTCCAGAAACGAAGCGAACACACCCAATCCACCTTTTTGGACCCAATAGTGATGTTTTGGTTTGTTTTGGTCAGTTTTGTTACTGTGCGAAAAAACATGCCGGGGTTGCATTTAATGCACCGTTTCGGCCCGTTTACGAAACGATGCACAGTTTTGGTCCAGAAACGAAACGTACGCACCCAATCCACCTTTTTGGACCCAATAGTGATGTTTTGGTTCGTTTTGGTCAGTTTTGTTACTGTGCGAAAAACCATGCCGGGGTTGCATTTAATGCACCGGTTCGGCCCATTGACGAAACGATGCACAGTTTTGGTCCAGAAACGAAACGAACGCACCCAATCCACCTTTTTGGACCCAATAGTGATGTTTTGCTTCGTTTTGGTTAGTTTCGTTACTGTGCGAGAAACCATGCCGGGGTTGCATTTAATGCACCGGTTCGGCCCATTAACGAAACGATGCACAGTTTCGGTCTAGAAACGAAACGAACGCACCCAATCCACCTTTTTGGACCCAATAGTGATGTTTTGGTTCCTTTTGGTCAGTTTCATTGCTGTTTGAAAAACCATGCCGGGGTTGCATTTAATGCACCGGTTCGGCCCGTTTACGAAACGATGCACAATTTCGGTCCAGAAATGAAACGAACGCACCCAATCCACCTTTTTGGACCCAATAGTGATGTTTTGGTTCCTTTTGGTCAGTTTCATTGCTGTTTGAAAAACCATGCCGGGGTTGCATTTAATGCACCGGTTCGGCCCGTTCACGAAAGGATGCACAATTTCGATCCAGAAATGAAACGAACGCACCCAATCCACCTTTTTGGACCCAATAGTGATGTTTTGGTTTGTTTTGGTCAGTTTCGTTACTGTGCGAGAAAACATGCCGGGGTTGCATTTAATGCACCGGTTCGGCCCGTTAACGAAACGATGCACAGTTTCGGTCCAGAAACGAAACGAACGCACCCAATCCACCTTTTTGGACCCAATAGCGATGTTTTGCTTCGTTTTGGTTAGTTTCGTTACTGTGCGAGAAACCATGCCGGGGTTGCATTTAATGCACCGGTTCGGCCCGTTAAGGAAACGATGCACAGTTTCGGTCCAGAAACGAAACGAACGCACCCAATCCACCTTTTTGGACCCAATAGTGATGTTTTGGTTCATTTTGGTCAGTTTCGTTACTGTGCGAGAAACCATGCCGGGGTTGCATTTAATGCACCGGTTCGGCCCGTTAACGAAACGATGCACAGTTTCAGTCCAGAAACGAAACGAACGCACCCAATCCACCTTTTTGGACCCAATAGTGATGTTTTGGTTGGTTTTGGTCAGTTTCGTTACTGTGCGAGAAACCATGCCGGGGTTGCATTTAATGCACCGGTTCGGCCCGTTAACGAAACGATGCACCATTTCGGTCCAGAAACGAAACGAAGGCACCCAATCCACCTTTTTGGACCCAATAGCGATGTTTTGGTTTGTTTTGGTCAGTTTCGTTACTGTGCGAAAAACCATGACGGGGTTGCATTTAATGCACCGGTTCGGCCTGTTAACGAAACGATGCACAATTTCGGTCCAGAAATGAAACGAACACACCCAATCCACCTTTTTGGACCCAATAGTGATGTTTTGGTTCGTTTTGGTCAGTTTCGTTACTGTGCGAGAAACCATGCCGGGGTTGCATTTAATGCACAGGTTCAGCCCGTTAACGAAACGATGCACAGTTTCGGTCCAGAAATGAAACAAACGCACCCAATCCACCTTTTTGGACCCAATAGTGATGTTTTGCTTCGTTTTGGTTAGTTTCGTTACTGTGCGAGAAACCATGCCGGGGTTGCATTTAATGCACCGGTTTGGCCCGTTAAGGAAACGATGCACAGTTTCGGTCCAGAAACGAAACGAACGCACCCAATCCACCATTTTGGACCCAATAGTGATTTTTTGCTTCGTTTTGGTTAGTTTCGTTACTGTGCGAGAAACCATGCCGGGGTTGCATTTAATGCACCGGTTCGGCCCGTTAACGAAACGATGCACAGTTTCAGTCCAGAAACGAAACGAACGCACCCAATCCACCTTTTTGGACCCAATAGTGATGTTTTGGTTCGTTTTGGTCAGTTTCGTTAGTGTGCGAAAAACCATGCCGGGGTTGCATTTAATGCACCGGTTCGGCCCGTTAACGAAACGATGCACAGTTTCGGTCCAGAAACAAAATGAACGCACCCAATCCACCTTTTTGGACCCAATAGTGATGTTTTGCTTCGTTTTGGTCAGTTTCGTTACTGTGCGAAAAACCATGCCGGGGTTGCATTTAATGCACCGGTTCGGCCCATTGACGAAACGATGCACAGTTTCGGTCCAGAAACGAAACGAACGCACCCAATCCACCTTTTTGGACCCAATAGTGATGGTTTGGTTGGTTTTGGTCAGTTTCGTTACTGTGCGAGAAACCATGCCGGGGTTGCATTTAATGCACCGGTTCGGCCCGTTAAGGAAACGATGCACAGTTTCGGTCCAGAAACAAAACGAACGCACCCAATCCACCTTTTTGGACCCAATAGTGATGTTTTGGTTTGTTTTAGTCAGTTTCGTTGCTGTGCGAGAAACCATGTCGGGGTTGCATTTAATGCACCGGTTCGGCCCGTTAACGAAACGATGCACAGTTTCGGTCCAGAAACGAAACGAACACACCCAATCCACCATTTTGGACCCAATAGTGATGTTTTGGTTGGTTTTGGTCAGTTTCGTTACTGTGCGAGAAACCATGCCGGGGTTGCATTTAATGCACCGGTTCGGCCCGTTAACGAAACGATGCACAGTTTCGGTCCAGAAACGAAACGAACGCACCCAATCCACCTTTTTGGACCCAATAGTGATGTTTTGCTTCGTTTTGGTTAGTTTCGTTACTGTGCGAGAAACCATGCCGGGGTTGCATTTAATGCACCGGTTCGGCCCGTTAAGGAAACGATGCACAGTTTCGGTCCAGAAATTAAACGAACACACCCAATCCACCATTTTGGACCCAATAGTGATGTTTTGGTTGGTTTTGGTCAGTTTCGTTACTGTGCGAGAAACCATGCCGGGGTTGCATTTAATGCACCGGTTCGGCCCGTTAACGAAACGATGCACAGTTTCGGTCCAGAAACAAAACGAACGCACCCAATCCACCTTTTTGGACCCAATAGTGATGTTTTGGTTGGTTTTGGTCACTTTCGTTACTGTGCGAGAAACCATGTCGGGGTTGCATTTAATGCACCGGTTCGGCCCGTTAACGAAACGATTCACAGTTTCAGTCCAGAAATGAAACGAACGCACCCAATCCACCTTTTTGGACCCAATAGTGATGTTTTGCTTCGTTTTGGTCAGTTTCGTTAGTGTGCGAAAAACCATGCCGGGGTTGCATTTAATGCATCGGTTCAGCCCGTTAACGAAACGATGCACAGTTTCGGTCTAGAAATGAAACGAACGCACCCAATCCACCTTTTTGGACCTAATAGTGATGTTTTGGTTCATTTTGGTCAGTTTCGTTACTGTGCGAGAAACCATGCCGGGGTTGCATTTAATGCACCGGTTCGGCCCGTTAACGAAACGATGCACAGTTTCGGTCCAGAAACAAAACGAACGCACCCAATCCACCTTTTTGGACCCAAGGTGATGTTTAGGTTCGTTTTGGTCAGTTTCGTTACTGTGCGAAAAAACATGCCGGGGTTGCATTTAATGCACCGGTTCGGCCCATTGACGAAACGATGCACAGTTTCGGTCCAGAAACGAAACGAACGCACCCAATCCACCTTTTTGGACCCAATAGTGATGTTTTGGTTTGTTTTGGTCAGTTTCGTTACTGTGCGAGAAACCATGCCGGGGTTGCATTTAATGCACCGGTTCGGCCCGTTAACGAAACGATGCACAGTTTCGGTCCAGAAACGAAACGTACGCACCCAATCCACCTTTTTGGACCCAATAGTGATGTTTTGCTTCATTTTGGTCAGTTTCGTTACTGTGCGAAAAAGCATGCTGGGGTTGCATTTAATGCACTGGTTCGGCCCGTTAACGAAACAATGCACAGTTTCGGTCCAGAAACGAAACGTACGCACCCAATCCACCTTTTGGGACCCAATAGTGATGTTTTGGTTGGTTTTGGTCAGTTTCATTACTGTGCAAAAAACCATGCCGGGGTTGCATTTAATGCACCGGTTCGGCCCGTTAACGAAACGATGCACCATTTCGGTCCAGAAATGAAACAAATGCACCCAATCCACCTTTTTGGACCCAATAGCGATGTTTTGGTTTGTTTTGGTCAGTTTCGTTATTGTGCGAAAAACCATGACGGGGTTGCATTTAATGCACCGGTTCGGCCCGTTAACGAAACGATGCACAATTTCGGTCCAGAAATGAAACGAACGCACCCAATCCACCTTTTTGGACCCAATAGTGATGTTTTGGTTCGTTTTGGTCAGTTTCGTTACTGTGCGAGAAACCATGCCGGGGTTGCATTTAATGCACAGGTTCAGCCCGTTAACGAAACGATGCACAGTTTCGGTCCAGAAATGAAACAAACGCACCCAATCCACCTTTTTGGACCCAATAGTGATGTTTTGCTTCGTTTTGGTTAGTTTCGTTACTGTGCGAGAAACCATGCCGGGGTTGCATTTAATGCACCGGTTCGGCCCGTTAAGGAAACGATGCACAGATTCGGTCCAGAAACGAAACGAACACACCCAATCCACCTTTTTGGACCCAATAGTGATGTTTTGGTTGGTTTTGGTCAGTTTCGTTACTGTGCGAGAAACCATGCCGGGGTTGCATTTAATGCACCGGTTCGGCCCGTTAACGAAACAATGCACAGTTTCGGTCCAGAAACGAAACGAACGCACCCAATCCACCTTTTTGGACCCAATAGTGATGTTTTGCTTCGTTTTGGTTAGTTTCGTTACTGTGCGAGAAACCATGCCGGGTTTGGATTTAATGCACCGGTTCGGCCCGTTAAGGAAACGATGCACAGTTTCGGTCCAGAAACGAAACGAACGCACCCAATCCACCTTTTTGGACCCAATAGTGATGTTTTGGTTCATTTTGGTCAGTTTCGTTACTGTGCGAGAAACCATGCCGGGGTTGCATTTAATGCACCGGTTCGGCCCGTTAACGAAACGATGCACAGTTTCGGTCCAGAAACGAAACGAACGCACCCAATCCACCTTTTTGGACAAAATAGTGATGTTTTGGTTCGTTTTGGTCAGTTTCGTTGGTGTGCGAAAAACCATGCCGGGGTTGCATTTAATGCACCGGTTCGGCCCGTTAACGAAACGATGCACAATTTCGGTCCAGAAACGAAACGAACGCACCCAATCCACCTTTTTGGACCCAATAGTGATGTTTTGGTTCGTTTTGGTCAGTTTCGTTACTGTGCGAAAAACCATGCCGGGGTTGCATTTAATGCACCGGTTCGGCCCATTGACGAAACGATGCACAGTTTCGGTCCAGAAACGAAACGAACGCACCCAATCCACCTTTTTGGACCCAATAGTGATGTTTTGGTTTGTTTTGGTCAGTTTCGTTACTGTGCGAGAAACCATGCCGTGGTTGCATTTAATGCACCGGTTCGGCCCGTTAACGAAACGATGCACAGTTTTGGTCCAGAAACGAAACGAACGCACCCAATCCACCTTTTTGGACCCAATAGTGATGTTTTGCTTCGTTTTAGTCAGTTTCGTTACTGTGCAAAAAACCATGCCGGGGTTGCATTTAATGCACCAATTCGGCCCGTTGATGAAACGATGCACAGTTTCGGTCCAGAAATGAAACGAACGCACCCAATCCACCTTTTTGGACCCAATAGCGATGTTTTGGTTTGTTTTGGTCAGTTTCGTTACTGTGCGAGAAACCATGTCGGGGTTGCATTTAATGCACCGGTTCGGCCCGTTAACGAAACGATGCACAGTTTCGGTCCAGAAACGAAACGAACGCACCCAATCCACCTTTTTGGACCCAATAGTGATGTTTTGCTTCGTTTTGGTCAGTTTCGTTATTGTGCGAGAAACCATGCCGGGGTTGCATTTAATGCACCGGTTCGGCCCGTTAACGAAACGATGCACAGTTTCGGTCCAGAAACGAAACGAACGCACCCAATCAACCTTTTTGGACCCAATAGTGATGTTTTGCTTCGTTTTGGTCAGTTTCGTTACTGTGCAAAAAACCATGCCGGGGTTGCATTTAATGCACCGGTTCGGCCCGTTGATGAAACGATGCACAGTTTCGGTCCAGAAACAAAATGAACGCACCCAATCCACCTTTTTGGACCCAATAGCGATGTTTTGGTTTGTTTTGGTCAGTTTCGTTACTGTGCGAGAAACCATGTCGGGGTTGCATTTAATGCACCGGTTCGGCCCGTTAACGAAACGATGCACAGTTTCGGTCCAGAAACGAAACGAACGCACCCAATCCACCTTTTTGGACCCAATAGTGATGTTTTGCTTCGTTTTGGTCAGTTTCGTTACTGTGCGAGAAACCATGCCGGGGTTGCATTTAATGCACCGGTTCGGCCCGTTAACGAAACGATGCACAGTTTCGGTCCAGAAACGAAACGAACGCACCCAATCCACCTTTTTGGACCCAATAGTGATTTTTTGGTTCGTTTTGGTCAGTTTTGTTACTGTGCGAAAAACCATGCCGGGGTTGCATTTAATGCACCGGTTCGGCCCATTGAGGAAACGATGCACAGTTTCGGTCCAGAAACGAAACGAACGCACCCAATCCACCTTTTTGGACCAAATAGTGATGTTTTGGTTCATTTTGGTCAGTTTCGTTACTGTGCAAGAAACCATGCCGGGGTTGCATTTAATGCACCGGTTCGGCCCGTTAACGAAACGATGCACAGTTTCGGTCCAGAAACGAAACGAACGCACCCAATCCACCTTTTTGGACCCAATAGTGATGTTTTGCTTCGTTTTGGTTAGTTTCGTTACTGTGCGAGAAACCATGCCGGGGTTGCATTTAATGCACCGGTTCGGCCCGTTAACGAAACGATGCACAGTTTCGGTCCAGAAACGAAACGAACGCACCCAATCCACCTTTTTGGACCCAATAGTGATGTTTTGCTTCGTTTTGGTCAGTTTCGTTACTGTGCGAAAAACCATGCCGGGGTTGCATTTAATGCACCGGTTCGGCCCATTGACGAAACGATGCGCAGTTTTGGTCCAGAAATGAAACGAACGCACCCAATCCACCTTTTTGGACCCAATAGTGATGTTTTGCTTCGTTTTGGTTAGTTTCGTTACTGTGCGAGAAACCATGCCGGGGTTGCATTTAATGCACCGGTTCGGCCCATTAACGAAACGATGCACAGTTTCGGTCTAGAAACGAAACGAACGCACCCAATCCACCTTTTTGGACCCAATAGTGATGTTTTGGTTCCTTTTGGTCAGTTTCATTGCTGTTTGAAAAACCATGCCGGGGTTGCATTTAATGCACCGGTTCGGCCCGTTTACGAAACGATGCACAATTTCGGTCCAGAAATGAAACGAACGCACCCAATCCACCTTTTTGGACCCAATAGTGATGTTTTGGTTCCTTTTGGTCAGTTTCATTGCTGTTTGAAAAACCATGCCGGGGTTGCATTTAATGCACCGGTTCGGCCCGTTCACGAAAGGATGCACAATTTCGATCCAGAAATGAAACGAACGCACCCAATCCACCTTTTTGGACCCAATAGTGATGTTTTGGTTTGTTTTGGTCAGTTTCGTTACTGTGCGAGAAACCATGCCGGGGTTGCATTTAATGCACCGGTTCGGCCCGTTAACGAAACGATGCACAGTTTCGGTCCAGAAACGAAACGAACGCACCCAATCCACCTTTTTGGACCCAATAGGGATGTTTTGCTTCGTTTTGGTTAGTTTCGTTACTGTGCGAGAAACCATGCCGGGGTTGCATTTAATGCACCGGTTCGGCCCGTTAAGGAAACGATGCACAGTTTCGGTCCAGAAACGAAACGAACGCACCCAATCCACCTTTTTGGACCCAATAGTGATGTTTTGGTTCATTTTGGTCAGTTTCGTTACTGTGCGAGAAACCATGCCGGGGTTGCATTTAATGCACCGGTTCGGCCCGTTAACGAAACGATGCACAGTTTCGGTCCAGAAACGAAACGAACGCACCCAATCCACCTTTTTGGACCCAATAGTGATGTTTTGGTTGGTTTTGGTCAGTTTCGTTACTGTGCGAGAAACCATGCCGGGGTTGCATTTAATGCACCGGTTCGGCCCGTTAACGAAACGATGCACCATTTCGGTCCAGAAACGAAACGAATGCACCCAATCCACCTTTTTGGACCCAATAGCGATGTTTTGGTTTGTTTTGGTCAGTTTCGTTACTGTGCGAAAAACCATGACGGGGTTGCATTTAATGCACCGGTTCGGCCTGTTAACGAAACGATGCACAATTTCGGTCCAGAAATGAAACGAACGCACCCAATCCACCTTTTTGGACCCAATAGTGATGTTTTGGTTCGTTTTGGTCAGTTTCGTTACTGTGCGAGAAACCATGCCGGGGTTGCATTTAATGCACAGGTTCAGCCCGTTAACGAAACGATGCACAGTTTCGGTCCAGAAATGAAACAAACGCACCCAATCCACCTTTTTGGACCCAATAGTGATGTTTTGCTTCGTTTTGGTTAGTTTCGTTACTGTGCGAGAAACCATGCCGGGGTTGCATTTAATGCACCGGTTTGGCCCGTTAAGGAAACGATGCACAGTTTCGGTCCAGAAACGAAACGAACGCACCCAATCCACCTTTTTGGACCCAATAGTGATGTTTTGGTTCATTTTGGTCAGTTTCGTTACTGTGCGAGAAACCATGCCGGGGTTGCATTTAATGCACCGGTTCGGCCCGTTAACGAAACGATGCACAGTTTCAGTCCAGAAACGAAACGAACGCACCCAATCCACCTTTTTGGACCCAATAGTGATGTTTTGGTTCGTTTTGGTCAGTTTCGTTAGTGTGCGAAAAACCATGCCGGGGTTGCATTTAATGCACCGGTTCGGCCCGTTAATGAAACGATGCACAGTTTCGGTCCAGAAACAAAATGAACGCACCCAATCCACCTTTTTGGACCCAATAGTGATGTTTTGCTTCCTTTTGGTCAGTTTCGTTACTGTGCGAAAAACCATGCCGGGGTTGCATTTAATGCACCGGTTCGGCCCATTGACGAAACGATGCACAGTTTCGGTCCAGAAACGAAACGAACGCACCCAATCCACCTTTTTGGACCCAATAGTGATGGTTTGGTTGGTTTTGGTCAGTTTCGTTACTGTGCGAGAAACCATGCCGGGGTTGCATTTAATGCACCGGTTCGGCCCGTTAAGGAAACGATGCACAGTTTCGGTCCAGAAACAAAACGAACGCACCCAATCCACCTTTTTGGACCCAATAGTGATGTTTTGGTTTGTTTTAGTCAGTTTCGTTGCTGTTCGAGAAACCATGTCGGGGTTGCATTTAATGCACCGGTTCGGCCCGTTAACGAAACGATGCACAGTTTCGGTCCAGAAATGAAACGAACACACCCAATCCACCATTTTGGACCCAATAGTGATGTTTTGGTTGGTTTTGGTCAGTTTCGTTACTGTGCGAGAAACCATGCCGGGGTTGCATTTAATGCACCGGTTCGGCCCGTTAACGAAACGATGCACAGTTTCGGTCCAGAAACGAAACGAACGCACCCAATCCACCTTTTTGGACCCAATAGTGATGTTTTGCTTCGTTTTGGTTAGTTTCGTTACTGTGCTAGAAACCATGCCGGGGTTGCATTTAATGCACCGGTTCGGCCCGTTAAGGAAACGATGCACAGTTTCGGTCCAGAAATTAAACGAACACACCCAATCCACCATTTTGGACCCAATAGTGATGTTTTGGTTGGTTTTGGTCAGTTTCGTTACTGTGCGAGAAACCATGCCGGGGTTGCATTTAATGCACCGGTTCGGCCCGTTAACGAAACGATGCACAGTTTCGGTCCAGAAACAAAACGAACGCACCCAATCCACCTTTTTGGACCCAATAGTGATGTTTTGGTTGGTTTTGGTAACTTTCGTTACTGTGCGAGAAACCATGTCGGGGTTGCATTTAATGCACCGGTTCGGCCCGTTAACGAAACGATTCACAGTTTCAGTCCAGAAATGAAACGAACGCACCCAATCCACCTTTTTGGACCCAATAGTGATGTTTTGGTTCGTTTTGGTCAGTTTCGTTAGTGTGCGAAAAACCATGCCGGGGTTGCATTTAATGCACCGGTTCAGCCCGTTAACGAAACGATGCACAGTTTCGGTCTAGAAACGAAACGAACGCACCCAATCCACCTTTTTGGACCTAATAGTGATGTTTTGGTTCATTTTGGTCAGTTTCGTTACTGTGCGAGAAACCATGCCGGGGTTGCATTTAATGCACCGGTTCGGCCCTTTAACGAAACGATGCACAGTTTCGGTCCAGAAACAAAACGAACGCACCCAATCCACCTTTTTGTACCCAATAGTGATGTTTTGCTTCGTTTTGGTCAGTTTCGTTACTGTGCGAAAAACCATGCCGGGGTTGCATTTAATGCACCGGTTCGGCCCATTGACGAAACGATGCACAGTTTCGGTCCAGAAACGAAACGAACGCACCCAATCCACCTTTTTGGACCCAATAGTGATGTTTTGGTTGGTTTTGGTCAGTTTCGTTACTGTGCGAGAAACCATGCCGGGGTTGCATTTAATGCACCGGTTCGGCCCGTTCACGAAACGATGCACAGTTTCGGTCCAAAAACGAAACGAACGCACCCAATCCACCTTTTTGGACCCAATAGTGATGTTTTGCTTCGTTTTGGTTAATTTCGTTACTGTGCGAGAAACCATGCCGGGGTTGCATTTAATGCACCGGTTCGGCCCATTGACGAAACGATGCACAGTTTCGGTCCAGAAACGAAACGAACACACCCAATCCACCTTTTTGGACCCAATAGTGATGTTTTGGTTGGTTTTGGTCAGTTTCGTTACTGTGCGAGAAACCATGCCGGGGTTGCATTTAATGCACCGGTTCGGCCCGTTAAGGAAACGATGCACAGTTTTGGTCCAGAAACGAAACGAACGCACCCAATCCACCTTTTTGGACCCAATAGTGATGTTTTGGTTTGTTTTGGTCAGTTTCGTTGCTGTGCGAGAAACCATGTCGGGGTTGCAATTAATGCACCGGTTCGGCCCGTTGATGAAACGATGCACAATTTCGGTCCAGAAACGAAACGAACGCACCCAATCCACCTTTTTGGACCCAATAGCGATGTTTTGGTTTGTTTTGGTCAGTTTTGTTACTGTGCGAGAAACCATGTCGGGGTTGCATTTAATGCACCGGTTCGGCCCGTTAACGAAACGATGCACAGTTTCGGTCCAGAAACGAAACGAACGCACCCAATCCACCTTTTTGGACCCAATAGTGATGTTTTGGTTCGTTTTGGTCAGTTTCGTTACTGTGCGAGAAACCATGCCGGGGTTGCATTTAATGCACCGGTTCGGCCCGTTAACGAAACGATGCACAGTTTCGGTCCAGAAACGAAACGAACGCACCCAATCCACCTTTTTGGACCCAATAGTGATGTTTTGGTTCGTTTTGGTCAGTTTCGTTACTATGCGAGAAACCATGCCGGGGTTGCATTTAATGCACCGGTTCGGCCCGTTAACGAAACGATGCACAGTTTCGGTCTAGAAATGAAATGAACGCACCCAATCCACCTTTTTGGACCCAATAGTGATGTTTTGCTTCATTTTGGTCAGTTTCGTTACTGTGCGAAAAAGCATGCTGGGGTTGCATTTAATGCACTGGTTCGGCCCGTTAACGAAACAATGCACAGTTTCGGTCCAGAAACGAAACGTACGCACCCAATCCACCTTTTTGGACCCAATAGTGATGTTTTGGTTGGTTTTGGTCAGTTTCATTACTGTGCAAAAAACCATGCCCGGGTTGCATTTAATGCACCGGTTCGGCCCGTTAACGAAACGATGCACCATTTCGGTCCAGAAACGAAACGAAGCACCCAATCCACCATTTTGGACCCAATAGCGATGTTTTGGTTTGTTTTGGTCAGTTTTGTTACTGTGCGAGAAACCATGTCGGGGTTGCATTTAATGCACCGGTTCGGCCCGTTAACGAAACGATGCACAATTTCGGTCCAGAAACGAAACGAACGCACCCAATCCACCTTTTTGGACCCAATAGTGATGTTTTGGTTCGTTTTGGTCAGTTTCGTTACTGTGCGAGAAACCATGCCGGGGTTGCATTTAATGCACAGGTTCAGCCCGTTAACGAAACGATGCACAGTTTCGGTCCAGAAATGAAACAAACGCACCCAATCCACCTTTTTGGACCCAATAGTGATGTTTTGCTTCGTTTTGGTTAGTTTCGTTACTGTGCGAGAAACCATGCCGGGGTTGCATTTAATGCACCGGTTCGGCCCGTTAAGGAAACGATGCACAGATTCGGTCCAGAAACGAAACGAACACACCCAATCCACCATTTTGGACCCAATAGTGATGTTTTGGTTGGTTTTGGTCAGTTTCGTTACTGTGCGAGAAACCATGCCAGGGTTGCATTTAATGCACCGGTTCGGCCCGTTAACGAAACGATGCACAGTTTCGGTCCAGAAACGAAACGAACGCACCCAATCCACCTTTTTGGACCCAATAGCGATGTTTTGGTTTGTTTTGGTCAGTTTCGTTACTGTGCAAAAAACCATGCCGAGGTTGCATTTAATGCACCGGTTCGGCCCGTTGACGAAACGATGCACAGTTTCGGTCCAGAAACGAAACGAACGCACCCAATCCACCTTTTTGGACCCAATAGCGATGTTTTGGTTTGTTTTGGTCAGTTTCGTTACTGTGCGAGAAACCATGTCGGGGTTGCATTTAATGCACCGGTTCGGCCCGTTAACGAAACGATGCACAGTTTCGGTCCAGAAACGAAACGAACGCACCCAATCCACCTTTTTGGACCCAATAGTGATGTTTTGGTTGGTTTTGGTCAGTTTCGTTACTGTGCGAGAAACCATGCCGGGGTTGCATTTAATGCACCGGTTCGGCCCGTTAACGAAACGATGCACAGTTTCGGTCCAGAAACGAAACGAACGCACCCAATCCACCTTTTTGGACCCAATAGTGATGTTTTGGTTCGTTTTGGTCAGTTTCGTTACTGTGCGAGAAACCATGCCGGGGTTGCATTTAATGCACCGGTTCGGCCCGTTAACGAAACGATGCACAGTTTCGGTCCAGAAACGAAACGAACGCACCCAATCCACCTTTTTGGACCCAATAGTGATGTTTTGGTTCGTTTTGGTCAGTTTCGTTACTGTGCGAGAAACCATGCCGGGGTTGCATTTAATGCACCGGTTCGGCCCGTTAACGAAACGATGCACAGTTTCGGTCTAGAAATGAAATGAACGCACCCAATCCACCTTTTTGGACCCAATAGTGATGTTTTGCTTCATTTTGGTCAGTTTCGTTACTGTGCGAAAAAGCATGCTGGGGTTGCATTTAATGCACTGGTTCGGCCCGTTCACGAAACGATGCACAGTTTCGGTCCAAAAACGAAACGAACGCACCCAATCCACCTTTTTGGACCCAATAGTGATGTTTTGCTTCGTTTTGGTTAATTTCGTTACTGTGCGAGAAACCATGCCGGGGTTGCATTTAATGCACCGGTTCGGCCCATTGACGAAACGATGCACAGTTTCGGTCCAGAAACGAAACGAACACACCCAATCCACCTTTTTGGACCCAATAGTGATGTTTTGGTTGGTTTTGGTCAGTTTCGTTACTGTGCGAGAAACCATGCCGGGGTTGCATTTAATGCACCGGTTCGGCCCGTTAAGGAAACGATGCACAGTTTTGGTCCAGAAACGAAACGAATGCACCCAATCCACCTTTTTGGACCCAATAGTGATGTTTTGGTTTGTTTTGGTCAGTTTCGTTGCTGTGCGAGAAACCATGTCGGGGTTGCAATTAATGCACCGGTTCGGCCCGTTGATGAAACGATGCACAATTTCGGTCCAGAAACGAAACGAACGCACCCAATCCACCTTTTTGGACCCAATAGCGATGTTTTGGTTTGTTTTGGTCAGTTTTGTTACTGTGCGAGAAACCATGTCGGGGTTGCATTTAATGCACCGGTTCGGCCCGTTAACGAAACGATGCACAGTTTCGGTCCAGAAACGAAACGAACGCACCCAATCCACCTTTTTGGACCCAATAGTGATGTTTTGGTTCGTTTTGGTCAGTTTCGTTACTGTGCGAGAAACCATGCCGGGGTTGCATTTAATGCACCGGTTCGGCCCGTTTACGAAACGATGCTCAATTTCGGTCCAGAAACGAAACGAACGCACCCAATCCACCTTTTTGGACCCAATAGTGATGTTTTGGTTCGTTTTGGTCAGTTTCGTTACTGTGCGAGAAACCATGCCGGGGTTGCATTTAATGCACCGGTTCGGCCCGTTAACGAAACGATGCACAGTTTCGGTCCAGAAACGAAACGAACGCACCCAATCCACCTTTTTGGACCCAATAGTGATGTTTTGGTTCGTTTTGGTCAGTTTCGTTACTGTGCGAGAAACCATGCCGGGGTTGCATTTAATGCACCGGTTCGGCCCGTTAACGAAACGATGCACAGTTTCGGTCTAGAAATGAAATGAACGCACCCAATCCACCTTTTTGGACCCAATAGTGATGTTTTGCTTCATTTTGGTCAGTTTCGTTACTGTGCGAAAAAGCATGCTGGGGTTGCATTTAATGCACTGGTTCGGCCCGTTAACGAAACAATGCACAGTTTCGGTCCAGAAACGAAACGTACGCACCCAATCCACCTTTTTGGACCCAATAGTGATGTTTTGGTTGGTTTTGGTCAGTTTCATTACTGTGCAAAAAACCATGCCCGGGTTGCATTTAATGCACCGGTTCGGCCCGTTAACGAAACGATGCACCATTTCGGTCCAGAAACGAAACGAAGCACCCAATCCACCATTTTGGACCCAATAGCGATGTTTTGGTTTGTTTTGGTCAGTTTTGTTACTGTGCGAGAAACCATGTCGGGGTTGCATTTAATGCACCGGTTCGGCCCGTTAACGAAACGATGCACAATTTCGGTCCAGAAACGAAACGAACGCACCCAATCCACCTTTTTGGACCCAATAGTGATGTTTTGGTTCGTTTTGGTCAGTTTCGTTACTGTGCGAGAAACCATGCCGGGGTTGCATTTAATGCACAGGTTCAGCCCGTTAACGAAACGATGCACAGTTTCGGTCCAGAAATGAAACAAACGCACCCAATCCACCTTTTTGGACCCAATAGTGATGTTTTGCTTCGTTTTGGTTAGTTTCGTTACTGTGCGAGAAACCATGCCGGGGTTGCATTTAATGCACCGGTTCGGCCCGTTAAGGAAACGATGCACAGATTCGGTCCAGAAACGAAACGAACACACCCAATCCACCATTTTGGACCCAATAGTGATGTTTTGGTTGGTTTTGGTCAGTTTCGTTACTGTGCGAGAAACCATGCCAGGGTTGCATTTAATGCACCGGTTCGGCCCGTTAACGAAACGATGCACAGTTTCGGTCCAGAAACGAAACGAACGCACCCAATCCACCTTTTTGGACCCAATAGCGATGTTTTGGTTTGTTTTGGTCAGTTTCGTTACTGTGCAAAAAACCATGCCGGGGTTGCATTTAATGCACCGGTTCGGCCCGTTGACGAAACGATGCACAGTTTCGGTCCAGAAACGAAACGAACGCACCCAATCCACCTTTTTGGACCCAATAGCGATGTTTTGGTTTGTTTTGGTCAGTTTCGTTACTGTGCGAGAAACCATGTCGGGGTTGCATTTAATGCACCGGTTCGGCCCGTTAACGAAACGATGCACAGTTTCGGTCCAGAAACGAAACGAACGCACCCAATCCACCTTTTTGGACCCAATAGTGATGTTTTGGTTGGTTTTGGTCAGTTTCGTTACTGTGCGAGAAACCATGCCGGGGTTGCATTTAATGCACCGGTTCGGCCCGTTAACGAAACGATGCACAGTTTCGGTCCAGAAATGAAATGAACGCACCCAATCCACCTTTTTGGACCCAATAGTGATGTTTTGCTTCATTTTGGTCAGTTTCGTTACTGTGCGAAAAAGCATGCTGGGGTTGCATTTAATGCACTGGTTCGGCCCGTTAACGAAACAATGCACAGTTTCGGTCCAGAAACGAAACGTACGCACCCAATCCACCTTTTTGGACCCAATAGTGATGTTTTGGTTGGTTTTGGTCAGTTTCATTACTGTGCAAAAAACCATGCCCGGGTTGCATTTAATGCACCGGTTCGGCCCGTTAACGAAACGATGCACCATTTCGGTCCAGAAACGAAACGAAGCACCCAATCCACCATTTTGGACCCAATAGCGATGTTTTGGTTTGTTTTGGTCAGTTTTGTTACTGTGCGAGAAACCATGTCGGGGTTGCATTTAATGCACCGGTTCGGCCCGTTAACGAAACGATGCACAATTTCGGTCCAGAAACGAAACGAACGCACCCAATCCACCTTTTTGGACCCAATAGTGATGTTTTGGTTCGTTTTGGTCAGTTTCGTTACTGTGCGAGAAACCATGCCGGGGTTGCATTTAATGCACAGGTTCAGCCCGTTAACGAAACGATGCACAGTTTCGGTCCAGAAATGAAACAAACGCACCCAATCCACCTTTTTGGACCCAATAGTGATGTTTTGCTTCGTTTTGGTTAGTTTCGTTACTGTGCGAGAAACCATGCCGGGGTTGCATTTAATGCACCGGTTCGGCCCGTTAAGGAAACGATGCACAGATTCGGTCCAGAAACGAAACGAACACACCCAATCCACCATTTTGGACCCAATAGTGATGTTTTGGTTGGTTTTGGTCAGTTTCGTTACTGTGCGAGAAACCATGCCAGGGTTGCATTTAATGCACCGGTTCGGCCCGTTAACGAAACGATGCACAGTTTCGGTCCAGAAACGAAACGAACGCACCCAATCCACCTTTTTGGACCCAATAGTGATGTTTTGCTTCGTTTTGGTCAGTTTCGTTACTGTGCAAAAAACCATGCCGGGGTTGCATTTAATGCACCGGTTCGGCCCGTTGACGAAACGATGCACAGTTTCGGTCCAGAAACGAAACGAACGCACCCAATCCACCTTTTTGGACCCAATAGCGATGTTTTGGTTTGTTTTGGTCAGTTTCGTTACTGTGCGAGAAACCATGTCGGGGTTGCATTTAATGCACCGGTTCGGCCCGTTAACGAAACGATGCACAGTTTCGGTCCAGAAACGAAACGAACGCACCCAATCCACCTTTTTGGACCCAATAGTGATGTTTTGGTTGGTTTTGGTCAGTTTCGTTACTGTGCGAGAAACCATGCCGGGGTTGCATTTAATGCACCGGTTCGGCCCGTTAAGGAAACGATGCACAGTTTCGGTCCAGAAACAAAACGAACGCACCCAATCCACCTTTTTGGACCCAATAGTGATGTTTTGGTTGGTTTTGGTCACTTTCGTTACTGTGCGAGAAACCATGTCGGGGTTGCATTTAATGCACCGGTTCGGCCCGTTAACGAAACGATTCACAGTTTCAGTCCAGAAATGAAACGAATGCACCCAATCCACCTTTTTCGACCCAATAGTGATGTTTTGGTTCGTTTTGGTCAGTTTCGTTAGTGTGCGAAAAACCATGCCGGGGTTGCATTTAATGCACCGGTTCAGCCCGTTAACGAAACGATGCACAGTTTAGGTCTAGAAATGAAACGAACGCACCCAATCCACCTTTTTGGACCTAATAGTGATGTTTTGGTTCATTTTGGTCAGTTTCGTTACTGTGCGAGAAACCATGCCGGGGTTGCATTTAATGCACCGGTTCGGCCCGTTAACGAAACGATGCACAGTTTCGGTCCAGAAACAAAACGAACGCACCCAATCCACCTTTTTGTACCCAATAGTGATGTTTTGCTTCGTTTTGGTCAGTTTCGTTACTGTGCGAAAAACCATGCCGGGGTTGCATTTAATGCACCGGTTCGGCCCATTGACGAAACGATGCACAGTTTCGGTCCAGAAATGAAACGAACGCACCCAATCCACCTTTTTGGACCCAATAGTGATGTTTTGGTTGGTTTTGGTCAGTTTCGTTACTGTGCGAGAAACCATGCCGGGGTTGCATTTAATGCACCGGTTCGGCCCGTTCACGAAACGATGCACAGTTTCGGTCCAAAAACGAAACGAACGCACCCAATCCACCTTTTTGGACCCAATAGTGATGTTTTGCTTCGTTTTGGTTAATTTCGTTACTGTGCGAGAAACCATGCCGGGGTTGCATTTAATGCACCGGTTCGGCCCATTGACGAAACGATGCACAGTTTCGGTCCAGAAACGAAACGAACACACCCAATCCACCTTTTTGGACCCAATAGTGATGTTTTGGTTGGTTTTGGTCAGTTTCGTTACTGTGCGAGAAACCATGCCGGGGTTGCATTTAATGCACCGGTTCGGCCCGTTAAGGAAACGATGCACAGTTTTGGTCCAGAAACGAAACGAACGCACCCAATCCACCTTTTTGGACCCAATAGTGATGTTTTGGTTTGTTTTGGTCAGTTTCGTTGCTGTGCGAGAAACCATGTCGGGGTTGCAATTAATGCACCGGTTCGGCCCGTTGATGAAACGATGCACAATTTCGGTCCAGAAACGAAACGAACGCACCCAATCCACCTTTTTGGACCCAATAGCGATGTTTTGGTTTGTTTTGGTCAGTTTCGTTACTGTGCGAGAAACCATGTCGGGGTTGCATTTAATGCACCGGTTCGGCCCGTTAACGAAACGATGCACAGTTTCGGTCCAGAAACGAAACGAACGCACCCAATCCACCTTTTTGGACCCAATAGTGATGTTTTGGTTCGTTTTGGTCAGTTTCGTTACTGTGCGAGAAACCATGCCGGGGTTGCATTTAATGCACCGGTTCGGCCCGTTAACGAAACGATGCACAGTTTCGGTCCAGAAACGAAACGAACGCACCCAATCCACCTTTTTGGACCCAATAGTGATGTTTTGGTTCGTTTTGGTCAGTTTCGTTACTGTGCGAGAAACCATGCCGGGGTTGCATTTAATGCACCGGTTCGGCCCGTTAACGAAACGATGCACAGTTTCGGTCCAGAAATGAAATGAACGCACCCAATCCACCTTTTTGGACCCAATAGTGATGTTTTGCTTCATTTTGGTCAGTTTCGTTACTGTGCGAAAAAGCATGCTGGGGTTGCATTTAATGCACTGGTTCGGCCCGTTAACGAAACAATGCACAGTTTCGGTCCAGAAACGAAACGTACGCACCCAATCCACCTTTTTGGACCCAATAGTGATGTTTTGGTTGGTTTTGGTCAGTTTCATTACTGTGCAAAAAACCATGCCCGGGTTGCATTTAATGCACCGGTTCGGCCCGTTAACGAAACGATGCACCATTTCGGTCCAGAAACGAAACGAAGCACCCAATCCACCATTTTGGACCCAATAGCGATGTTTTGGTTTGTTTTGGTCAGTTTTGTTACTGTGCGAGAAACCATGTCGGGGTTGCATTTAATGCACCGGTTCGGCCCGTTAACGAAACGATGCACAATTTCGGTCCAGAAACGAAACGAACGCACCCAATCCACCTTTTTGGACCCAATAGTGATGTTTTGGTTCGTTTTGGTCAGTTTCGTTACTGTGCGAGAAACCATGCCGGGGTTGCATTTAATGCACAGGTTCAGCCCGTTAACGAAACGATGCACAGTTTCGGTCCAGAAATGAAACAAACGCACCCAATCCACCTTTTTGGACCCAATAGTGATGTTTTGCTTCGTTTTGGTTAGTTTCGTTACTGTGCGAGAAACCATGCCGGGGTTGCATTTAATGCACCGGTTCGGCCCGTTAAGGAAACGATGCACAGATTCGGTCCAGAAACGAAACGAACACACCCAATCCACCATTTTGGACCCAATAGTGATGTTTTGGTTGGTTTTGGTCAGTTTCGTTACTGTGCGAGAAACCATGCCAGGGTTGCATTTAATGCACCGGTTCGGCCCGTTAACGAAACGATGCACAGTTTCGGTCCAGAAACGAAACGAACGCACCCAATCCACCTTTTTGGACCCAATAGTGATGTTTTGCTTCGTTTTGGTCAGTTTCGTTACTGTGCAAAAAACCATGCCGGGGTTGCATTTAATGCACCGGTTCGGCCCGTTGACGAAACGATGCACAGTTTCGGTCCAGAAACGAAACGAACGCACCCAATCCACCTTTTTGGACCCAATAGCGATGTTTTGGTTTGTTTTGGTCAGTTTCGTTACTGTGCGAGAAACCATGTCGGGGTTGCATTTAATGCACCGGTTCGGCCCGTTAACGAAACGATGCACAGTTTCGGTCCAGAAACGAAACGAACGCACCCAATCCACCTTTTTGGACCCAATAGTGATGTTTTGGTTGGTTTTGGTCAGTTTCGTTACTGTGCGAGAAACCATGCCGGGGTTGCATTTAATGCACCGGTTCGGCCCGTTAACGAAACGATGCACAGTTTCGGTCCAGAAACAAAACGAACGCACCCAATCCACCTTTTTGGACCCAATAGTGATGTTTTGCTTCATTTTGGTCAGTTTCGTTACTGTGCGAGAAACCATGTCGGGGTTGCATTTAATGCACCGGTTCGGCCCGTTAACGAAACAATGCACAATTTCAGTCCAGAAATGAAACGAATGCACCCAATCCACCTTTTTGGACCCAATAGTGATGTTTTGGTTCGTTTTGGTCAGTTTCGTTAGTGTGCGAAAAACCATGCCGGGGTTGCATTTAATGCACCGGTTCAGCCCGTTAACGAAACGATGCACAGTTTAGGTCTAGAAATGAAACGAACGCACCCAATCCACCTTTTTGGACCTAATAGTGATGTTTTGGTTCATTTTGGTCAGTTTCGTTACTGTGCGAGAAACCATGCCGGGGTTGCATTTAATGCACCGGTTCGGCCCGTTAACGAAACGATGCACAGTTTCGGTCCAGAAACAAAACGAACGCACCCAATCCACCTTTTTGTACCCAATAGTGATGTTTTGCTTCGTTTTGGTCAGTTTCGTTACTGTGCGAAAAACCATGCCGGGGTTGCATTTAATGCACCGGTTCGGCCCATTGACGAAACGATGCACAGTTTCGGTCCAGAAACGAAACGAACGCACCCAATCCACCTTTTTGGACCCAATAGTGATGTTTTGGTTGGTTTTGGTCAGTTTCGTTACTGTGCGAGAAACCATGCCGGGGTTGCATTTAATGCACCGGTTCGGCCCGTTCACGAAACGATGCACAGTTTCGGTCCAAAAACGAAACGAACGCACCCAATCCACCTTTTTGGACCCAATAGTGATGTTTTGCTTCGTTTTGGTCAGTTTCGTTACTGTGCGAGAAACCATGCCGGGGTTGCATTTAATGCACCGGTTCGGCCCGTTAAGGAAACGATGCACAGATTCGGTCCAGAAACGAAACGAACACACCCAATCCACCATTTTGGACCCAATAGTGATGTTTTGGTTGGTTTTGGTCAGTTTCGTTACTGTGCGAGAAACCATGCCAGGGTTGCATTTAATGCACCGGTTCGGCCCGTTAACGAAACGATGCACAGTTTCGGTCCAGAAACGAAACGAACGCACCCAATCCACCTTTTTGGACCCAATAGTGATGTTTTGCTTCGTTTTGGTCAGTTTCGTTACTGTGCAAAAAACCATGCCGGGGTTGCATTTAATGCACCGGTTCGGCCCGTTGACGAAACGATGCACAGTTTCGGTCCAGAAACGAAACGAACGCACCCAATCCACCTTTTTGGACCCAATAGCGATGTTTTGGTTTGTTTTGGTCAGTTTCGTTACTGTGCGAGAAACCATGTCGGGGTTGCATTTAATGCACCGGTTCGGCCCGTTAACGAAACGATGCACAGTTTCGGTCCAGAAACGAAACGAACGCACCCAATCCACCTTTTTGGACCCAATAGTGATGTTTTGGTTGGTTTTGGTCAGTTTCGTTACTGTGCGAGAAACCATGCCGGGGTTGCATTTAATGCACCGGTTCGGCCCGTTAACGAAACGATGCACAGTTTCGGTCCAGAAACAAAACGAACGCACCCAATCCACCTTTTTGGACCCAATAGTGATGTTTTGCTTCATTTTGGTCAGTTTCGTTACTGTGCGAGAAACCATGTCGGGGTTGCATTTAATGCACCGGTTCGGCCCGTTAACGAAACAATGCACAATTTCAGTCCAGAAATGAAACGAATGCACCCAATCCACCTTTTTGGACCCAATAGTGATGTTTTGGTTCGTTTTGGTCAGTTTCGTTAGTGTGCGAAAAACCATGCCGGGGTTGCATTTAATGCACCGGTTCAGCCCGTTAACGAAACGATGCACAGTTTAGGTCTAGAAATGAAACGAACGCACCCAATCCACCTTTTTGGACCTAATAGTGATGTTTTGGTTCATTTTGGTCAGTTTCGTTACTGTGCGAGAAACCATGCCGGGGTTGCATTTAATGCACCGGTTCGGCCCGTTAACGAAACGATGCACAGTTTCGGTCCAGAAACAAAACGAACGCACCCAATCCACCTTTTTGTACCCAATAGTGATGTTTTGCTTCGTTTTGGTCAGTTTCGTTACTGTGCGAAAAACCATGCCGGGGTTGCATTTAATGCACCGGTTCGGCCCATTGACGAAACGATGCACAGTTTCGGTCCAGAAACGAAACGAACGCACCCAATCCACCTTTTTGGACCCAATAGTGATGTTTTGGTTGGTTTTGGTCAGTTTCGTTACTGTGCGAGAAACCATGCCGGGGTTGCATTTAATGCACCGGTTCGGCCCGTTCACGAAACGATGCACAGTTTCGGTCCAAAAACGAAACGAACGCACCCAATCCACCTTTTTGGACCCAATAGTGATGTTTTGCTTCGTTTTGGTTAATTTCGTTACTGTGCGAGAAACCATGCCGGGGTTGCATTTAATGCACCGGTTCGGCCCATTGACGAAACGATGCACAGTTTCGGTCCAGAAACGAAACGAACACACCCAATCCACCTTTTTGGACCCAATAGTGATGTTTTGGTTGGTTTTGGTCAGTTTCGTTACTGTGCGAGAAACCATGCCGGGGTTGCATTTAATGCACCGGTTCGGCCCGTTAAGGAAACGATGCACAGTTTTGGTCCAGAAACGAAACGAACGCACCCAATCCACCTTTTTGGACCTAATAGTGATGTTTTGGTTTGTTTTGGTCAGTTTCGTTGCTGTGCGAGAAACCATGTCGGGGTTGCAATTAATGCACCGGTTCGGCCCGTTGATGAAACGATGCACAATTTCGGTCCAGAAACGAAACGAACGCACCCAATCCACCTTTTTGGACCCAATAGCGATGTTTTGGTTTGTTTTGGTCAGTTTCGTTACTGTGCGAGAAACCATGTCGGGGTTGCATTTAATGCACCGGTTCGCCCCGTTAACGAAACGATGCACAGTTTCGGTCCAGAAACGAAACAAACGCACCCAATCCACCTTTTTGGACCCAATAGTGATGTTTTGGTTCGTTTTGGTCAGTTTCGTTACTGTGCGAGAAACCATGCCGGGGTTGCATTTAATGCACCGGTTCGGCCCGTTAACGAAACGATGCACAGTTTCGGTCCAGAAACGAAACGAACGCACCCAATCCACCTTTTTGGACCCAATAGTGATGTTTTGGTTCGTTTTGGTCAGTTTCGTTACTGTGCGAGAAACCATGCCGGGGTTGCATTTAATGCACCGGTTCGGCCCGTTAACGAAACGATGCACAGTTTCGGTCCAGAAATGAAATGAACGCACCCAATCCACCTTTTTGGACCCAATAGTGATGTTTTGCTTCATTTTGGTCAGTTTCGTTACTGTGCGAAAAAGCATGCTGGGGTTGCATTTAATGCACTGGTTCGGCCCGTTAACGAAACAATGCACAGTTTCGGTCCAGAAACGAAACGTACGCACCCAATCCACCTTTTTGGACCCAATAGTGATGTTTTGGTTGGTTTTGGTCAGTTTCATTACTGTGCAAAAAACCATGCCCGGGTTGCATTTAATGCACCGGTTCGGCCCGTTAACGAAACGATGCACCATTTCGGTCCAGAAACGAAACGAAGCACCCAATCCACCATTTTGGACCCAATAGCGATGTTTTGGTTTGTTTTGGTCAGTTTTGTTACTGTGCGAGAAACCATGTCGGGGTTGCATTTAATGCACCGGTTCGGCCCGTTAACGAAACGATGCACAATTTCGGTCCAGAAACGAAACGAACGCACCCAATCCACCTTTTTGGACCCAATAGTGATGTTTTGGTTCGTTTTGGTCAGTTTCGTTACTGTGCGAGAAACCATGCCGGGGTTGCATTTAATGCACAGGTTCAGCCCGTTAACGAAACGATGCACAGTTTCGGTCCAGAAATGAAACAAACGCACCCAATCCACCTTTTTGGACCCAATAGTGATGTTTTGCTTCGTTTTGGTTAGTTTCGTTACTGTGCGAGAAACCATGCCGGGGTTGCATTTAATGCAACGGTTCGGCCCGTTAAGGAAACGATGCACAGATTCGGTCCAGAAACGAAACGAACACACCCAATCCACCATTTTGGACCCAATAGTGATGTTTTGGTTGGTTTTGGTCAGTTTCGTTACTGTGCGAGAAACCATGCCAGGGTTGCATTTAATGCACCGGTTCGGCCCGTTAACGAAACGATGCACAGTTTCGGTCCAGAAACGAAACAAACGCACCCAATCCACCTTTTTGGACCCAATAGTGATGTTTTGCTTCGTTTTGGTCAGTTTCGTTACTGTGCAAAAAACCATGCCGGGGTTGCATTTAATGCACCGGTTCGGCCCGTTGACGAAACGATGCACAGTTTCGGTCCAGAAACGAAACGAACGCACCCAATCCACCTTTTTGGACCCAATAGCGATGTTTTGGTTTGTTTTGGTCAGTTTCGTTACTGTGCGAGAAACCATGTCGGGGTTGCATTTAATGCACCGGTTCGGCCCGTTAACGAAACGATGCACAGTTTCGGTCCAGAAACGAAACGAACGCACCCAATCCACCTTTTTGGACCCAATAGTGATGTTTTGGTTGGTTTTGGTCAGTTTCGTTACTGTGCGAGAAACCATGCCGGGGTTGCATTTAATGCACCGGTTCGGCCCGTTAACGAAACGATGCACAGTTTCGGTCCAGAAACGAAACGAACGCACCCAATCCACCTTTTTGGACCCAATAGTGATGTTTTGGTTGGTTTTGGTCAGTTTCGTTACTGTGCGAGAAACCATGTCGGGGTTGCATTTAATACACCGGTTCGGCCCGTTAACGAAACGATGCACAGTTTCAGTCCAGAAATGAAACGAACGCACCCAATCCACCTTTTTGGACCCAATAGTGATGTTTTGGTTCGTTTTGGTCAGTTTCGTTACTGTGCGAGAAACCATGCCGGGGTTGCATTTAATGCACCGGTTCGGCCCGTTAACGAAACGATGCACAGTTTCGGTCCAGAAACGAAACGAACGCACCCAATCCACCTTTTTGGACCCAATAGTGATGTTTTGGTTCGTTTTGGTCAGTTTCGTTACTGTGCGAGAAACCATGCCGGGGTTGCATTTAATGCACCGGTTCGGCCCGTTAACGAAACGATGCACAGTTTCGGTCCAGAAACGAAACGAACGCACCCAATCCACCTTTTTGGACCCAATAGTGATTTTTTGCTTCGTTTTGGTTAGTTTCGTTACTGTGCGAGAAACCATGCCGGGGTTGCATTTAATGCACCGGTTCGGCCCATTAACGAAACGATGCACAGTTTCAGTCCAGAAACGAAACGAACGCACCCAATCCACCTTTTTGGACCCAATAGTGATGTTTTGGTTTGTTTTGGTCAGTTTCGTTACTGTGCGAGAAACCATGCCGGGGTTGCATTTAATGCACCGGTTCGGCCCGTTAACGAAACGATGCACAGTTTCGGTCCAGAAACGAAATGAACGCACCCAATCCACCTTTTTGGACCCAATAGTGATGTTTTGGTTCCTTTTGATCAGTTTCATTGCTGTTTGAAAAACCATGCCGGGGTTGTATTTAATGCACCGGTTCGGCCCGTTAACGAAACGATGCACAGTTTCGGTCCAGAAACGAAACGAACGCACCCAATCCACCTTTTTGGACCCAATAGTGATGTTTTGGTTGGTTTTGGTCAGTTTCGTTACTGTGCGAGAAACCATGTCGGGGTTGCATTTAATACACCGGTTCGGCCCGTTAACGAAACGATGCACAGTTTCAGTCCAGAAATGAAACGAACGCACCCAATCCACCTTTTTGGACCCAATAGTGATGTTTTGGTTCGTTTTGGTCAGTTTCGTTACTGTGCGAGAAACCATGCCGGGGTTGCATTTAATGCACCGGTTCGGCCCGTTAACGAAACGATGCACAGTTTCGGTCCAGAAACGAAACGAACGCACCCAATCCACCTTTTTGGACCCAATAGTGATGTTTTGGTTCGTTTTGGTCAGTTTCGTTACTGTGCGAGAAACCATGCCGGGGTTGCATTTAATGCACCGGTTCGGCCCGTTAACGAAACGATGCACAGTTTCGGTCCAGAAATGAAATGAACGCACCCAATCCACCTTTTTGGACCCAATAGTGATGTTTTGCTTCATTTTGGTCAGTTTCGTTACTGTGCGAAAAAGCATGCTGGGGTTGCATTTAATGCACTGGTTCGGCCCGTTAACGAAACAATGCACAGTTTCGGTCCAGAAACGAAACGTACGCACCCAATCCACCTTTTTGGACCCAATAGTGATGTTTTGGTTGGTTTTGGTCAGTTTCATTACTGTGCAAAAAACCATGCCCGGGTTGCATTTAATGCACCGGTTCGGCCCGTTAACGAAACGATGCACCATTTCGGTCCAGAAACGAAACGAAGCACCCAATCCACCATTTTGGACCCAATAGCGATGTTTTGGTTTGTTTTGGTCAGTTTTGTTACTGTGCGAGAAACCATGTCGGGGTTGCATTTAATGCACCGGTTCGGCCCGTTAACGAAACGATGCACAATTTCGGTCCAGAAACGAAACGAACGCACCCAATCCACCTTTTTGGACCCAATAGTGATGTTTTGGTTCGTTTTGGTCAGTTTCGTTACTGTGCGAGAAACCATGCCGGGGTTGCATTTAATGCACAGGTTCAGCCCGTTAACGAAACGATGCACAGTTTCGGTCCAGAAATGAAACAAACGCACCCAATCCACCTTTTTGGACCCAATAGTGATGTTTTGCTTCGTTTTGGTTAGTTTCGTTACTGTGCGAGAAACCATGCCGGGGTTGCATTTAATGCAACGGTTCGGCCCGTTAAGGAAACGATGCACAGATTCGGTCCAGAAACGAAACGAACACACCCAATCCACCATTTTGGACCCAATAGTGATGTTTTGGTTGGTTTTGGTCAGTTTCGTTACTGTGCGAGAAACCATGCCAGGGTTGCATTTAATGCACCGGTTCGGCCCGTTAACGAAACGATGCACAGTTTCGGTCCAGAAACGAAACAAACGCACCCAATCCACCTTTTTGGACCCAATAGTGATGTTTTGCTTCGTTTTGGTCAGTTTCGTTACTGTGCAAAAAACCATGCCGGGGTTGCATTTAATGCACCGGTTCGGCCCGTTGACGAAACGATGCACAGTTTCGGTCCAGAAACGAAACGAACGCACCCAATCCACCTTTTTGGACCCAATAGCGATGTTTTGGTTTGTTTTGGTCAGTTTCGTTACTGTGCGAGAAACCATGTCGGGGTTGCATTTAATGCACCGGTTCGGCCCGTTAACGAAACGATGCACAGTTTCGGTCCAGAAACGAAACGAACGCACCCAATCCACCTTTTTGGACCCAATAGTGATGTTTTGGTTGGTTTTGGTCAGTTTCGTTACTGTGCGAGAAACCATGCCGGGGTTGCATTTAATGCACCGGTTCGGCCCGTTAACGAAACGATGCACAGTTTCGGTCCAGAAACGAAACGAACGCACCCAATCCACCTTTTTGGACCCAATAGTGATGTTTTGGTTGGTTTTGGTCAGTTTCGTTACTGTGCGAGAAACCATGTCGGGGTTGCATTTAATACACCGGTTCGGCCCGTTAACGAAACGATGCACAGTTTCAGTCCAGAAATGAAACGAACGCACCCAATCCACCTTTTTGGACCCAATAGTGATGTTTTGGTTCGTTTTGGTCAGTTTCGTTACTGTGCGAGAAACCATGCCGGGGTTGCATTTAATGCACCGGTTCGGCCCGTTAACGAAACGATGCACAGTTTCGGTCCAGAAACGAAACGAACGCACCCAATCCACCTTTTTGGACCCAATAGTGATGTTTTGGTTCGTTTTGGTCAGTTTCGTTACTGTGCGAGAAACCATGCCGGGGTTGCATTTAATGCACCGGTTCGGCCCGTTAACGAAACGATGCACAGTTTCGGTCCAGAAATGAAATGAACGCACCCAATCCACCTTTTTGGACCCAATAGTGATGTTTTGGTTCCTTTTGGTCAGTTTCATTACTGTTTGAAAAACCATGCCGGGGTTGCATTTAATGCACCGGATCGGCCCGTTTACGAAATGATGCAGAATTTCGATCCAGAAATGAAACGAACGCACCCAATCCACCTTTTTGGACCCAATAGTGATGTTTTGGTTTGTTTTGGTCAGTTTCGTTACTGTGCGAGAAACCATGCCGGGGTTGCATTTAATGCACCGGTTCGGCCCGTTAACGAAACGATGCACAGTTTCGGTCCAGAAACGAAATGAACGCACCCAATCCACCTTTTTGGACCCAATAGTGATGTTTTGGTTCCTTTTGATCAGTTTCATTGCTGTTTGAAAAACCATGCCGGGGTTGTATTTAATGCACCGGTTCGGCCCGTTTACGAAACGATGCACAGATTCGGTCCAGAAACGAAACGAACACACCCAATCCACCATTTTGGACCCAATAGTGATGTTTTGGTTGGTTTTGGTCAGTTTCGTTACTGTGCGAGAAACCATGCCAGGGTTGCATTTAATGCACCGGTTCGGCCCGTTAACGAAACGATGCACAGTTTCGGTCCAGAAACGAAACGAACGCACCCAATCCACCTTTTTGGACCCAATAGTGATGTTTTGCTTCGTTTTGGTCAGTTTCGTTACTGTGCAAAAAACCATGCCGGGGTTGCATTTAATGCACCGGTTCGGCCCGTTGACGAAACGATGCACAGTTTCGGTCCAGAAACGAAACGAACGCACCCAATCCACCTTTTTGGACCCAATAGCGATGTTTTGGTTTGTTTTGGTCAGTTTCGTTACTGTGCGAGAAACCATGTCGGGGTTGCATTTAATGCACCGGTTCGGCCCGTTAACGAAACGATGCACAGTTTCGGTCCAGAAACGAAACGAACGCACCCAATCCACCTTTTTGGACCCAATAGTGATGTTTTGGTTCGTTTTGGTCAGTTTCGTTACTGTGCGAGAAACCATGCCGGGGTTGCATTTAATGCACCGGTTCGGCCCGTTAACGAAACGATGCACAGTTTCGGTCCAGAAACGAAACGAACGCACCCAATCCACCTTTTTGGACCCAATAGTGATGTTTTGGTTGGTTTTGGTCAGTTTCGTTACTGTGCGAGAAACCATGTCGGGGTTGCATTTAATACACCGGTTCGGCCCGTTAACGAAACGATGCACAGTTTCAGTCCAGAAATGAAACGAACGCACCCAATCCACCTTTTTGGACCCAATAGTGATGTTTTGGTTTGTTTTGGTCAGTTTCATTACTGTGCGAGAAACCATGCCGGGGTTGCATTTAATGCACCGGTTCGGCCCGTTAACGAAACGATGCACAGTTTCGGTCCAGAAACGAAACGAACGCACCCAATCCACCTTTTTGGACCCAATAGTGATGTTTTGCTTCGTTTTGGTCAGTTTCGTTACTGTGCAAAAAACCATGCCGGGGTTGCATTTAATGCACCGGTTCGGCCCGTTGACGAAACGATGCACAGTTTCGGTCCAGAAACGAAACGAACGCACCCAATCCACCTTTTTGGACCCAATAGCGATGTTTTGGTTTGTTTTGGTCAGTTTCGTTACTGTGCGAGAAACCATGTCGGGGTTGCATTTAATGCACCGGTTCGGCCCGTTAACGAAACGATGCACAGTTTCGGTCCAGAAACGAAACGAACGCACCCAATCCACCTTTTTGGACCCAATAGTGATGTTTTGGTTCGTTTTGGTCAGTTTCGTTACTGTGCGAGAAACCATGCCGGGGTTGCATTTAATGCACCGGTTCGGCCCGTTAACGAAACGATGCACAGTTTCGGTCCAGAAACGAAACGAACGCACCCAATCCACCTTTTTGGACCCAATAGTGATTTTTTGCTTCGTTTTGGTTAGTTTCGTTACTGTGCGAGAAACCATGCCGGGGTTGCATTTAATGCACCGGTTCGGCCCATTAACGAAACGATGCACAGTTTCAGTCCAGAAACGAAACGAACGCACCCAATCCACCTTTTTGGACCCAATAGTGATGTTTTGGTTTGTTTTGGTCAGTTTCGTTACTGTGCGAGAAACCATGCCGGGGTTGCATTTAATGCACCGGTTCGGCCCGTTAACGAAACGATGCACAGTTTCGGTCCAGAAACGAAATGAACGCACCCAATCCACCTTTTTGGACCCAATAGTGATGTTTTGGTTCCTTTTGATCAGTTTCATTGCTGTTTGAAAAACCATGCCGGGGTTGCATTTAATGCACCGGTTCGGCCCGTTTACGAAACGATGCACAATTTCGGTCCAGAAATGAAACGAACGCACCCAATCCACCTTTTTGGACCCAATAGTGATGTTTTGGTTCCTTTTGGTCAGTTTCATTACTGTTTGAAAAACCATGCCGGGGTTGCATTTAATGCACCGGATCGGCCCGTTTACGAAATGATGCAGAATTTCGATCCAGAAATGAAACGAACGCACCCAATCCACCTTTTTGGACCCAATAGTGATGTTTTGGTTCGTTTTGGTCAGTTTCGTTACTGTGCGAGAAACCATGCCACGGTTGCATTTAATGCACCGGTTCGGCCCGTTAACGAAACGATGCACAGTTTTGGTCCAGAAACGAAACGAACGCACCCAATCTACCTTTTTGGATCCAATAGTGATGTTTTGGTTCGTTTTGGTCAGTTTCGTTACTGTGTGAAAAACCATGCCGGGGTTGCATTTAATGCACCGGTTCGGCCCGTTAACGAAACGATGCACAGTTTCGGTCCAGAAACGAAACGTACGCACCCAATCCACCTTTTTGGACCCAATAGTGATGTTTTAGTTCGTTTTGGTCAGTTTCGTTACTGTGCAAAAAACCATGCCGGGGTTGCATTTAATGCACCGGTTCGGCCCGTTAACGAAACGATGCACCATTTCGGTCCAGAAACGAAACGAATGCACCCAATCCACCTTTTTGGACCCAATAGCGATGTTTTGGTTTGTTTTGGTCAGTTTCGTTACTGTGCGAAAAACCATGACGGGGTTGCATTTAATGCACCGGTTCGGCCTGTTAACGAAACGATGCACAGTTTCGGTCCAGAAATGAAACGAACGCACCCAATCCACCTTTTTAGACCCAATAGTGATTTTTTGCTTCGTTTTGGTTAGTTTCGTTACTGTGCGAGAAACCATGCCGGGGTTGCATTTAATGCACCGGTTCGGCCCGTTAAGGAAACGATGCACAGTTTCGGTCCAGAAACGAAACGAACGCACCCAATCCACCTTTTTGGACCCAATAGTGATGTTTTGGTTTGTGTTGGTCAGTTTCGTTGCTGTGCGAGAAACCATGTCGGGGTTGCATTTAATGCACCGGTTCGGCCCGTTAACGAAACGAACACACCAAATCCACCATTTTGGACCCAATAGTGATGTTTTGGTTGGTTTTGGTCAGTTTCGTTACTGTGCGAGAAACCATGCCGGGGTTGCATTTAATGCACCGGTTCGGCCCGTTAATGAAACGATGCACAGTTTCGGTCCAGAAACGAAACGAACGCACCCAATCCACCTTTTTGGACCCAATAGTGATGTTTTGGTTTGTTTTGGTCAGTTTCGTTGCTGTGCGAGAAACCATGTCGGGGTTGCATTTAATGCACCGGTTCGGCCCGTTAACGAAACGAACACACCAAATCCACCATTTTGGACCCAATAGTGATGTTTTGGTTGGTTTTGGTCAGTTTCGTTACTGTGCGAGAAACCATGCCGGGGTTGCATTTAATGCACCGGTTCGGCCCGTTAATGAAACGATGCACAGTTTCGGTCCAGAAACGAAACAAACGCACCCAATCCACCTTTTTGGACCCAATAGTGATGTTTTGCTTCGTTTTGGTTAGTTTCGTTACTGTGCGAGAAACCATGCCGGGGTTGCATTTAATGCACCGGTTCCGTTAAGGAAACGAAGCACAGTTTCGGTCCAGAAATGAAACGAACACACCCAATCCACCATTTTGGACCCAATAGTGATGTTTTGGTTTGTTTTGGTCAGTTTCGTTACTGTGCGAGAAACCATGCCGGGGTTGCATTTAATGCACCGGTTCGGCCCGTTAACGAAACGATGCAAAGTTTCGGTCCAGAAACAAAACGAACGCACCCAATCCACCTTTTTGGACCCAATAGTGATGTTTTGGTTGGTTTTGGTCAGTTTCGTTACTATGCGAGAAACCATGTCGGGGTTGCATTTAATGCACCGGTTCGGCCCGTTAACGAAACGATTCACAGTTTCAGTCCAGAAACGAAACGAACGCACCCAATCCACCTTTTTGGACCCAATAGTGATGTTTTGGTTCGTTTTGGTCAGTTTCGTTAGTGTGCGAAAAACCATGCCGGGGTTGCATTTAATGCACCGGTTCGGCCCGTTAACGAAACGATGCACAGTTTTGGTCCAGAAATGAAACGAATGCACCCAATCCACCTTTTTGGACCCAATAGCGATGTTTTGGTTTGTTTTGGTCAGTTTCGTTACTGTGCGAGAAACCATGTCGGGGTTGCATTTAATGCACCGGTTCGGCCCGTTAACGAAACGATGCACAGTTTCGGTCCAGAAACGTAACGAACGCACCCAATCCACCTTTTTGGACCCAATAGTGATGTTTTGGTTCGTTTTGGTCAGTTTCGTTACTGTGCGAGAAACCATGCCGGGGTTGCATTTAATGCACCGGTTCGGCCCGTTAACGAAACGATGCACAGTTTCGGTCCAGAAACGAAACGAACGCCCCCAATCCACCTTTTTGGACCCAATAGTGATGTTTTGGTTCGTTTTGGTCAGTTTTGTTACTGTGCGAGAAACCATGCCGGGGTTGCATTTAATGCACCGGTTCGGCCCGTTAACGAAACGATGCACAGTTTCGGTCCAGAAATGAAACGAACGCACCCAATCCACCTTTTTGGACCCAATAGTGATGTTTTGCTTCATTTTGGTCAGTTTCGTTACTGTGCGAAAAAGCATGCTGGGGTTGCATTTAATGCACTGGTTCGGCCCGTTAACGAAACAATGCACAGTTTCGGTCCAGAAACGAAATGTACGCACCCAATCCACCTTTTTGGACCCAATAGTGATGTTTTGGTTGGTTTTGGTCAGTTTCAATACTGTGCAAAAAATCATGCCCGGGTTGCATTTAATGCACCGGTTCGGCCCGTTAACGAAACGATGCACCATTTCGGTCCAGAAACGAAACGAATGCACCCAATCCACCATTTTGGACCCAATAGCGATGTTTTGGTTTGTTTTGGTCAGTTTCGTTCCTGTGCGAGAAACCATGTCGGGGTTGCATTTAATGCACCGGTTCGGCCCGTTAACGAAACGATGCACAATTTCGGTCCAGAAACGAAACGAACGCACCCAATCCACCTTTTTGGACCCAATAGTGATGTTTTGGTTCGTTTTGGTCAGTTTCGTTACTGTGCGAGAAACCATGCCGGGGTTGCATTTAATGCACAGGTTCAGCCCGTTAACGAAACGATGCACAGTTTCGGTCCAGAAATGAAACAAACGCACCCAATCCACCTTTTTGGACCCAATAGTGATGTTTTGCTTCGTTTTGGTTAGTTTCGTTACTGTGCGAGAAACCATGCCGGGGTTGCATTTAATGCACCGGTTCGGCCCGTTAAGGAAACGATGCACAGATTCGGTCCAGAAACGAAACGAACACACCCAATCCACCATTTTGGACCCAATAGTGATGTTTTGGTTGGTTTTGGTCAGTTTCGTTACTGTGCGAGAAACCATGCCGGGGTTGCATTTAATGCACCGGTTCGGCCCGTT
This sequence comes from Echinochloa phyllopogon, assembly GCA_033239725.1. Classification (NCBI taxonomy): domain Eukaryota; kingdom Viridiplantae; phylum Streptophyta; class Magnoliopsida; order Poales; family Poaceae; genus Echinochloa; species Echinochloa phyllopogon. Next base: position 26,652,437 of record BTCW01000014.1, on the reverse strand, counting down.
AACGAAACGATGCACAGTTTCGGTCCAGAAACGAAACGAACGCACCCAATCCACCTTTTTGGACCCAATAGTGATGTTTTGCTTCGTTTTGGTCAGTTTCGTTACTGTGCAAAAAACCATGCCGGGGTTGCATTTAATGCACCGGTTCGGCCCGTTGACGAAACGATGCACAGTTTCGGTCCAGAAACGAAACGAACGCACCCAATCCACCTTTTTGGACCCAATAGTGATGTTTTGGTTGGTTTTGGTCAGTTTCGTTACTGTGCGAGAAACCATGCCGGGGTTGCATTTAATGCACCGGTTCGGCCCGTTAACGAAACGATGCACAGTTTCGGTCCAGAAATGAAACGAACGCACCCAATCCACCTTTTTGGACCCAATAGTGATTTTTTGCTTCGTTTTGGTTAGTTTCGTTACTGTGCGATAAACCATGCCGGGGTTGCATTTAATGCACCGGTTCGGCCCGTTAAGGAAACGATGCACAGTTTCGGTCCAGAAACGAAACGAACGCACCCAGTCTACCTTTTTGGACCCAACAGTGATGTTTTGGTTTGTTTTGGTCAGTTTCGTTGCTGTGCGAGAAACCATGTCGGGGTTGCATTTAATGCACCGGTTCGGCCCGTTAACGAAACGATGCACAGTTTCGGTCCAGAAACGAAACAAACACACCCAATCCACCATTTTGGACCCAATAGTGATGTTTTGGTTGGTTTTGGTCAGTTTCGTTACTGTGCGAGAAACCATGCCGGGGTTGCATTTAATGCACCGGTTCGGCCCGTTAACGAAACGATGCACAGTTTCGGTCCAGAAACGAAACGAACGCACCAAATCCACCATTTTGGACCCAATAGTGATGTTTTGGTTGGTTTTGGTCAGTTTCGTTACTGTTTGAAAAACCATGCCGGGGTTGCATTTAATGCACCGGTTCGGCCCGTTTACGAAACGATGCACAATTTCGGTCCAGAAATGAAACGAACGCACCCAATCCACCTTTTTGGACCCAATAGTGATGTTTTGGTTCCTTTTGGTCAGTTTCATTACTGTTTGAAAAACCATGCCGGGGTTGCATTTAATGCACCGGATCGGCCCGTTTACGAAATGATGCAGAATTTCGATCCAGAAATGAAACGAACGCACCCAATCCACCTTTTTGGACCCAATAGTGATGTTTTGGTTCGTTTTGGTCAGTTTCGTTACTGTGCGAGAAACCATGCCACGGTTGCATTTAATGCACCGGTTCGGCCCGTTAACGAAACGATGCACAGTTTTGGTCCAGAAACGAAACGAACGCACCCAATCTACCTTTTTGGATCCAATAGTGATGTTTTGGTTCGTTTTGGTCAGTTTCGTTACTGTGTGAAAAACCATGCCGGGGTTGCATTTAATGCACCGGTTCGGCCCGTTAACGAAACGATGCACAGTTTCGGTCCAGAAACGAAACGTACGCACCCAATCCACCTTTTTGGACACAATAGTGATGTTTTGGTTGGTTTTGGTCAGTTTCATTACTGTGCAAAAAACCATGCCGGGGTTGCATTTAATGCACCGGTTCGGCCCGTTAACGAAACGATGCACCATTTCGGTCCAGAAACGAAACGAATGCACCCAATCCACCTTTTTGGACCCAATAGCGATGTTTTGGTTTGTTTTGGTCAGTTTCGTTACTGTGCGAAAAACCATGACGGGGTTGCATTTAATGCACCGGTTCGGCCTGTTAACGAAACGATGCACAGTTTCGGTCCAGAAATGAAACGAACGCACCCAATCCACCTTTTTAGACCCAATAGTGATTTTTTGCTTCGTTTTGGTTAGTTTCGTTACTGTGCGAGAAACCATGCCGGGGTTGCATTTAATGCACCGGTTCGGCCCGTTAAGGAAACGATGCACAGTTTCGGTCCAGAAACGAAACGAACGCACCCAATCCACCTTTTTGGACCCAATAGTGATGTTTTGGTTTGTGTTGGTCAGTTTCGTTGCTGTGCGAGAAACCATGTCGGGGTTGCATTTAATGCACCGGTTCGGCCCGTTAACGAAACGAACACACCAAATCCACCATTTTGGACCCAATAGTGATGTTTTGGTTGGTTTTGGTCAGTTTCGTTACTGTGCGAGAAACCATGCCGGGGTTGCATTTAATGCACCGGTTCGGCCCGTTAATGAAACGATGCACAGTTTCGGTCCAGAAACGAAACGAACGCACCCAATCCACCTTTTTGGACCCAATAGTGATGTTTTGGTTTGTTTTGGTCAGTTTCGTTGCTGTGCGAGAAACCATGTCGGGGTTGCATTTAATGCACCGGTTCGGCCCGTTAACGAAACGAACACACCAAATCCACCATTTTGGACCCAATAGTGATGTTTTGGTTGGTTTTGGTCAGTTTCGTTACTGTGCGAGAAACCATGCCGGGGTTGCATTTAATGCACCGGTTCGGCCCGTTAATGAAACGATGCACAGTTTCGGTCCAGAAACGAAACAAACGCACCCAATCCACCTTTTTGGACCCAATAGTGATGTTTTGCTTCGTTTTGGTTAGTTTCGTTACTGTGCGAGAAACCATGCCGGGGTTGCATTTAATGCACCGGTTCCGTTAAGGAAACGAAGCACAGTTTCGGTCCTGAAATGAAACGAACACACCCAATCCACCATTTTGGACCCAATAGTGATGTTTTGGTTTGTTTTGGTCAGTTTCGTTACTGTGCGAGAAACCATGCCGGGGTTGCATTTAATGCACCGGTTCGGCCCGTTAACGAAACGATGCAAAGTTTCGGTCCAGAAACAAAACGAACGCACCCAATCCACCTTTTTGGACCCAATAGTGATGTTTTGGTTGGTTTTGGTCAGTTTCGTTACTATGCGAGAAACCATGTCGGGGTTGCATTTAATGCACCGGTTCGGCCCGTTAACGAAACGATTCACAGTTTCAGTCCAGAAACGAAACGAACGCACCCAATCCACCTTTTTGGACCCAATAGTGATGTTTTGGTTCGTTTTGGTCAGTTTCGTTAGTGTGCGAAAAACCATGCCGGGGTTGCATTTAATGCACCGGTTCGGCCCGTTAACGAAACGATGCACAGTTTTGGTCCAGAAATGAAACGAATGCACCCAATCCACCTTTTTGGACCCAATAGCGATGTTTTGGTTTGTTTTGGTCAGTTTCGTTACTGTGCGAGAAACCATGTCGGGGTTGCATTTAATGCACCGGTTCGGCCCGTTAACGAAACGATGCACAGTTTCGGTCCAGAAACGTAACGAACGCACCCAATCCACCTTTTTGGACCCAATAGTGATGTTTTGGTTCGTTTTGGTCAGTTTCGTTACTGTGCGAGAAACCATGCCGGGGTTGCATTTAATGCACCGGTTCGGCCCGTTAACGAAACGATGCACAGTTTCGGTCCAGAAACGAAACGAACGCCCCCAATCCACCTTTTTGGACCCAATAGTGATGTTTTGGTTCGTTTTGGTCAGTTTTGTTACTGTGCGAGAAACCATGCCGGGGTTGCATTTAATGCACCGGTTCGGCCCGTTAACGAAACGATGCACAGTTTCGGTCCAGAAATGAAACGAACGCACCCAATCCACCTTTTTGGACCCAATAGTGATGTTTTGCTTCATTTTGGTCAGTTTCGTTACTGTGCGAAAAAGCATGCTGGGGTTGCATTTAATGCACTGGTTCGGCCCGTTAACGAAACAATGCACAGTTTCGGTCCAGAAACGAAATGTACGCACCCAATCCACCTTTTTGGACCCAATAGTGATGTTTTGGTTGGTTTTGGTCAGTTTCAATACTGTGCAAAAAATCATGCCCGGGTTGCATTTAATGCACCGGTTCGGCCCGTTAACGAAACGATGCACCATTTCGGTCCAGAAACGAAACGAATGCACCCAATCCACCATTTTGGACCCAATAGCGATGTTTTGGTTTGTTTTGGTCAGTTTCGTTCCTGTGCGAGAAACCATGTCGGGGTTGCATTTAATGCACCGGTTCGGCCCGTTAACGAAACGATGCACAATTTCGGTCCAGAAACGAAACGAACGCACCCAATCCACCTTTTTGGACCCAATAGTGATGTTTTGGTTCGTTTTGGTCAGTTTCGTTACTGTGCGAGAAACCATGCCGGGGTTGCATTTAATGCACAGGTTCAGCCCGTTAACGAAACGATGCACAGTTTCGGTCCAGAAATGAAACAAACGCACCCAATCCACCTTTTTGGACCCAATAGTGATGTTTTGCTTCGTTTTGGTTAGTTTCGTTACTCTGCGAAAAACCATGCCGGGGTTGCATTTAATGCACCGGTTCGGCCCGTTAAGGAAACGATGCACAGATTCGGTCCAGAAACGAAACGAACACACCCAATCCACCATTTTGGACCCAATAGTGATGTTTTGGTTGGTTTTGGTCAGTTTCGTTACTGTGCGAGAAACCATGCCGGGGTTGCATTTAATGCACCGGTTCGGCCCGTTAACGAAACGATGCACAGTTTCGGTCCAGAAACGAAACGAACGCACCCAATCCACCTTTTTGGACCCAATAGTGATGTTTTGCTTCGTTTTGGTCAGTTTCGTTACTGTGCAAAAAACCATGCCGGGGTTGCATTTAATGCACCGGTTCGGCCCGTTGACGAAACGATGCACAGTTTCGGTCCAGAAACGAAACGAACGCACCCAATCCACCTTTTTGGACCCAATAGTGATGTTTTGGTTGGTTTTGGTCAGTTTCGTTACTGTGCGAGAAACCATGCCGGGGTTGCATTTAATGCACCGGTTCGGCCCGTTAACGAAACGATGCACAGTTTCGGTCCAGAAATGAAACGAACGCACCCAATCCACCTTTTTGGACCCAATAGTGATTTTTTGCTTCGTTTTGGTTAGTTTCGTTACTGTGCGATAAACCATGCCGGGGTTGCATTTAATGCACCGGTTCGGCCCGTTAAGGAAACGATGCACAGTTTCGGTCCAGAAACGAAACGAACGCACCCAGTCTACCTTTTTGGACCCAACAGTGATGTTTTGGTTTGTTTTGGTCAGTTTCGTTGCTGTGCGAGAAACCATGTCGGGGTTGCATTTAATGCACCGGTTCGGCCCGTTAACGAAACGATGCACAGTTTCGGTCCAGAAACGAAACAAACACACCCAATCCACCATTTTGGACCCAATAGTGATGTTTTGGTTGGTTTTGGTCAGTTTCGTTACTGTGCGAGAAACCATGCCGGGGTTGCATTTAATGCACCGGTTCGGCCCGTTAACGAAACGATGCACAGTTTCGGTCCAGAAACGAAACGAACGCACCCAATCCACCTTTTTGGACCCAATAGTGATGTTTTGCTTCGTTTCGGTTAGTTTCGTTACTGTGCGAGAAACCATGCCGGGGTTGCATTTAATGCACCGGTTCCGTTAAGGAAACGATGCACAGTTTCGGTCCAGAAATGAAACGAACACACCCAATCCACCATTTTGGACCCAATAGTGATGTTTTGGTTGGTTTTGGTCAGTTTCGTTACTGTGCGAGAAACCATGCCGGGGTTGCATTTAATGCACCGGTTCGGCCCGTTAACGAAACGATGCAAAGTTTCGGTCCAGAAACAAAACGAACGCACCCAATCCACCTTTTTGGACCCAATAGTGATGTTTTGGTTGGTTTTGGTCAGTTTCGTTACTGTGCGAGAAACCATGTCGGGGTTGCATTTAATGCACCGGTTCGGCCCGTTAACGAAACGATTCACAGTTTCAGTCCAGAAACGAAACGAACGCACCCAATCCACCTTTTTGGACCCAATAGTGATGTCTTGGTTGGTTTTGGTCAGTTTCGTTACTGTGCGAGAAACCATGTCGGGGTTGCATTTAATACACCGGTTCGGCCCGTTAACGAAACGATGCACAGTTTCAGTCCAGAAACAAAACGAACGCACCCAATCCACCTTTTTGGACCCAATAGTGATGTTTTGGTTTGTTTTGGTCAGTTTCGTTACTGTGCGAGAAACCATGCCGGGGTTGCATTTAATGCACCGGTTCGGCCCGTTAACGAAACGATGCACAGTTTCGGTCCAGAAACGAAACGAACGCACCCAATCCACCTTTTTGGACCCAATAGTGATGTTTTGCTTCGTTTTGGTCAGTTTCGTTACTGTGCAAAAAACCATGCCGGGGTTGCATTTAATGCACCGGTTCGGCCCGTTGACGAAACGATGCACAGTTTCGGTCCAGAAACGAAACGAACGCACCCAATCCACCTTTTTGGACCCAATAGTGATGTTTTGGTTGGTTTTGGTCAGTTTCGTTACTGTGCGAGAAACCATGCCGGGGTTGCATTTAATGCACCGGTTCGGCCCGTTAACGAAACGATGCACAGTTTCGGTCCAGAAATGAAACGAACGCACCCAATCCACCTTTTTGGACCCAATAGTGATTTTTTGCTTCGTTTTGGTTAGTTTTGTTACTGTGCGATAAACCATGCCGGGGTTGCATTTAATGCACCGGTTCGGCCCGTTAAGGAAACGATGCACAGTTTCGGTCCAGAAACGAAACGAACGCACCCAGTCTACCTTTTTGGACCCAACAGTGATGTTTTGGTTTGTTTTGGTCAGTTTCGTTGCTGTGCGAGAAACCATGTCGGGGTTGCATTTAATGCACCGGTTCGGCCCGTTAACGAAACGATGCACAGTTTCGGTCCAGAAACGAAACAAACACACCCAATCCACCATTTTGGACCCAATAGTGATGTTTTGGTTGGTTTTGGTCAGTTTCGTTACTGTGCGAGAAACCATGCCGGGGTTGCATTTAATGCACCGGTTCGGCCCGTTAACGAAACGATGCACAGTTTCGGTCCAGAAACGAAACGAACGCACCCAATCCACCTTTTTGGACCCAATAGTGATGTTTTGCTTCGTTTCGGTTAGTTTCGTTACTGTGCGAGAAACCATGCCGGGGTTGCATTTAATGCACCGGTTCCGTTAAGGAAACGATGCACAGTTTCGGTCCAGAAATGAAACGAACACACCCAATCCACCATTTTGGACCCAATAGTGATGTTTTGGTTGGTTTTGGTCAGTTTCGTTACTGTGCGAGAAACCATGCCGGGGTTGCATTTAATGCACCGGTTCGGCCCGTTAACGAAACGATGCAAAGTTTCGGTCCAGAAACAAAACGAACGCACCCAATCCACCTTTTTGGACCCAATAGTGATGTTTTGGTTGGTTTTGGTCAGTTTCGTTACTGTGCGAGAAACCATGTCGGGGTTGCATTTAATGCAACGGTTCGGCCCGTTAACGAAACGATTCACAGTTTCAGTCCAGAAACGAAACGAACGCACCCAATCCACCTTTTTGGACCCAATAGTGATGTTTCGGTTCGTTTTGGTCAGTTTCGTTACTGTGCAAAAAACCATGCCGGGGTTGCATTTAATGCACCGGTTCGGCCCGTTGACGAAACGATGCACAGTTTCGGTCCAGAAACGAAACGAACGCACCCAATCCACCTTTTTGGACCCAATAGCGATGTTTTGGTTTGTTTTGGTCAGTTTCGTTACTGTGCGAGAAACCATGTCGGGGTTGCATTTAATGCACCGGTTCGGCCCGTTAACGAAACGATGCACAGTTTCGGTCCAGAAACGAAACGAACGCACCCAATCCACCTTTTTGGACCCAATAGTGATGTTTTGGTTCGTTTTGGTCAGTTTCGTTACTGTGCGAGAAACCATGCCGGGGTTGCATTTAATGCACCGGTTCGGCCCGTTAACGAAACGATGCACAGTTTCGGTCCAGAAACGAAACGAACGCACCCAATCCACCTTTTTGGACCCAATAGTGATGTTTTGGTTGGTTTTGGTCAGTTTCGTTACTGTGCGAGAAACCATGTCGGGGTTGCATTTAATACACCGGTTCGGCCCGTTAACGAAACGATGCACAGTTTCAGTCCAGAAATGAAACGAACGCACCCAATCCACCTTTTTGGACCCAATAGTGATGTTTTGGTTTGTTTTGGTCAGTTTCATTACTGTGCGAGAAACCATGCCGGGGTTGCATTTAATGCACCGGTTCGGCCCGTTAACGAAACGATGCACAGTTTCGGTCCAGAAACGAAACGAACGCACCCAATCCACCTTTTTGGACCCAATAGTGATGTTTTGCTTCGTTTTGGTCAGTTTCGTTACTGTGCAAAAAACCATGCCGGGGTTGCATTTAATGCACCGGTTCGGCCCGTTGACGAAACGATGCACAGTTTCGGTCCAGAAACGAAACGAACGCACCCAATCCACCTTTTTGGACCCAATAGCGATGTTTTGGTTTGTTTTGGTCAGTTTCGTTACTGTGCGAGAAACCATGTCGGGGTTGCATTTAATGCACCGGTTCGGCCCGTTAACGAAACGATGCACAGTTTCGGTCCAGAAACGAAACGAACGCACCCAATCCACCTTTTTGGACCCAATAGTGATGTTTTGGTTCGTTTTGGTCAGTTTCGTTACTGTGCGAGAAACCATGCCGGGGTTGCATTTAATGCACCGGTTCGGCCCGTTAACGAAACGATGCACAGTTTCGGTCCAGAAACGAAACGAACGCACCCAATCCACCTTTTTGGACCCAATAGTGATTTTTTGCTTCGTTTTGGTTAGTTTCGTTACTGTGCGAGAAACCATGCCGGGGTTGCATTTAATGCACCGGTTCGGCCCATTAACGAAACGATGCACAGTTTCGGTCCAGAAACGAAACGAACGCACCCAATCCACCTTTTTGGACCCAATAGTGATGTTTTGGTTTGTTTTGGTCAGTTTCGTTACTGTGCGAGAAACCATGCCGGGGTTGCATTTAATGCACCGGTTCGGCCCGTTAACGAAACGATGCACAGTTTCGGTCCAGAAACGAAATGAACGCACCCAATCCACCTTTTTGGACCCAATAGTGATGTTTTGGTTCCTTTTGATTAGTTTCATTGCTGTTTGAAAAACCATGCCGGGGTTGCATTTAATGCACCGGTTCGGCCCGTTTACGAAACGATGCACAATTTCGGTCCAGAAATGAAACGAACGCACCCAATCCACCTTTTTGGACCCAATAGTGATGTTTTGGTTCCTTTTGGTCAGTTTCATTACTGTTTGAAAAACCATGCCGGGGTTGCATTTAATGCACCGGATCGGCCCGTTTACGAAATGATGCAGAATTTCGATCCAGAAATGAAACGAACGCACCCAATCCACCTTTTTGGACCCAATAGTGATGTTTTGGTTCGTTTTGGTCAGTTTCGTTACTGTGCGAGAAACCATGCCACGGTTGCATTTAATGCACCGGTTCGGCCCGTTAACGAAACGATGCACAGTTTTGGTCCAGAAACGAAACGAACGCACCCAATCTACCTTTTTGGATCCAATAGTGATGTTTTGGTTCGTTTTGGTCAGTTTCGTTACTGTGTGAAAAACCATGCCGGGGTTGCATTTAATGCACCGGTTCGGCCCGTTAACGAAACGATGCACAGTTTCGGTCCAGAAACGAAACGTACGCACCCAATCCACCTTTTTGGACACAATAGTGATGTTTTGGTTGGTTTTGGTCAGTTTCATTACTGTGCAAAAAACCATGCCGGGGTTGCATTTAATGCACCGGTTCGGCCCGTTAACGAAACGATGCACCAATTCGGTCCAGAAACGAAACGAATGCACCCAATCCACCTTTTTGGACCCAATAGCGATGTTTTGGTTTGTTTTGGTCAGTTTCGTTACTGTGCGAAAAACCATGACGGGGTTGCATTTAATGCACCGGTTCGGCCTGTTAACGAAACGATGCACAGTTTCGGTCCAGAAATGAAACGAACGCACCCAATCCACCTTTTTAGACCCAATAGTGATTTTTTGCTTCGTTTTGGTTAGTTTCGTTACTGTGCGAGAAACCATGCCGGGGTTGCATTTAATGCACCGGTTCGGCCCGTTAAGGAAACGATGCACAGTTTCGGTCCAGAAACGAAACGAACGCACCCAATCCACTTTTTTGGACCCAATAGTGATGTTTTGGTTTGTTTTGGTCAGTTTCGTTGCTGTGCGAGAAACCATGTCGGGGTTGCATTTAATGCACCGGTTCAGCCCGTTAACGAAACGAACACACCAAATCCACCATTTTGGACCCAATAGTGATGTTTTGGTTGGTTTTGGTCAGTTTCGTTACTGTGCGAGAAACCATGCCGGGGTTGCATTTAATGCACCGGTTCGGCCCGTTAATGAAACGATGCACAGTTTCGGTCCAGAAACGAAACGAACGCACCCAATCCACCTTTTTGGACCCAATAGTGATGTTTTGGTTTGTTTTGGTCAGTTTCGTTGCTGTGCGAGAAACCATGTCGGGGTTGCATTTAATGCACCGGTTCGGCCCGTTAACGAAACGAACACACCAAATCCACCATTTTGGACCCAATAGTGATGTTTTGGTTGGTTTTGGTCAGTTTCGTTACTGTGCGAGAAACCATGCCGGGGTTGCATTTAATGCACCGGTTCGGCCCGTTAATGAAACGATGCACAGTTTCGGTCCAGAAACGAAACAAACGCACCCAATCCACCTTTTTGGACCCAATAGTGATGTTTTGCTTCGTTTTGGTTAGTTTCGTTACTGTGCGAGAAACCATGCCGGGGTTGCATTTAATGCACCGGTTCCGTTAAGGAAACGATGCACAGTTTCGGTCCAGAAATGAAACGAACACACCCAATCCACCATTTTGGACCCAATAGTGATGTTTTGGTTTGTTTTGGTCAGTTTCGTTACTGTGCGAGAAACCATGCCGGGGTTGCATTTAATGCACCGGTTCGGCCCGTTAACGAAACGATGCAAAGTTTCGGTGCAGAAACAAAACGAACGCACCCAATCCACCTTTTTGGACCCAATAGTGATGTTTTGGTTGGTTTTGGTCAGTTTCGTTACTATGCGAGAAACCATGTCGGGGTTGCATTTAATGCACCGGTTCGGCCCGTTAACGAAACGATTCACAGTTTCAGTCCAGAAACGAAACGAACGCACCCAATCCACCTTTTTGGACCCAATAGTGATGTTTTGGTTCGTTTTGGTCAGTTTCGTTAGTGTGCGAAAAACCATGCCGGGGTTGCATTTAATGCACCGGTTCGGCCCGTTAACGAAACGATGCACAGTTTTGGTCCAGAAATGAAACGAATGCACCCAATCCACCTTTTTGGACCCAATAGCGATGTTTTGGTTTGTTTTGGTCAGTTTCGTTACTGTGCGAGAAACCATGTCGGGGTTGCATTTAATGCACCGGTTCGGCCCGTTAACGAAACGATGCACAGTTTCGGTCCAGAAACGTAACGAACGCACCCAATCCACCTTTTTGGACCCAATAGTGATGTTTTGGTTCGTTTTGGTCAGTTTCGTTACTGTGCGAGAAACCATGCCGGGGTTGCATTTAATGCACCGGTTCGGCCCGTTAACGAAACGATGCACAGTTTCGGTCCAGAAACGAAACGAACGCCCCCAATCCACCTTTTTGGACCCAATAGTGATGTTTTGGTTCGTTTTGGTCAGTTTTGTTACTGTGCGAGAAACCATGCCGGGGTTGCATTTAATGCACCGGTTCGGCCCGTTAACGAAACGATGCACAGTTTCGGTCCAGAAATGAAACGAACGCACCCAATCCACCTTTTTGGACCCAATAGTGATGTTTTGCTTCATTTTGGTCAGTTTCGTTACTGTGCGAAAAAGCATGCTGGGGTTGCATTTAATGCACTGGTTCGGCCCGTTAACGAAACAATGCACAGTTTCGGTCCAGAAACGAAATGTACGCACCCAATCCACCTTTTTGGACCCAATCGTGATGTTTTGGTTGGTTTTGGTCAGTTTCATTACTGTGCAAAAAATCATGCCCGGGTTGCATTTAATGCACCGGTTCGGCCCGTTAACGAAACGATGCACCATTTCGGTCCAGAAACGAAACGAATGCACCCAATCCACCATTTTGGACCCAATAGCGATGTTTTGGTTTGTTTTGGTCAGTTTCGTTCCTGTGCGAGAAACCATGTCGGGGTTGCATTTAATGCACCGGTTCGGCCCGTTAACGAAACGATGCACAATTTCGGTCCAGAAACGAAACGAACGCACCCAATCCACCTTTTTGGACCCAATAGTGATGTTTTGGTTCGTTTTGGTCAGTTTCGTTACTGTGCGAGAAACCATGCCGGGGTTGCATTTAATGCACAGGTTCAGCCCGTTAACGAAACGATGCACAGTTTCGGTCCAGAAATGAAACAAACGCACCCAATCCACCTTTTTGGACCCAATAGTGATGTTTTGCTTCGTTTTGGTTAGTTTCGTTACTGTGCGAGAAACCATGCCGGGGTTGCATTTAATGCACCGGTTCGGCCCGTTAAGGAAACGATGCACAGATTCGGTCCAGAAACGAAACGAACACACCCAATCCACCATTTTGGACCCAATAGTGATGTTTTGGTTGGTTTTGGTCAGTTTCGTTACTGTGCGAGAAACCATGCCGGGGTTGCATTTAATGCACCGGTTCGGCCCGTTAACGAAACGATGCACAGTTTCGGTCCAGAAACGAAACGAACGCACCCAATCCACCTTTTTGGACCCAATAGTGATGTCTTGGTTGGTTTTGGTCAGTTTCGTTACTGTGCGAGAAACCATGTCGGGGTTGCATTTAATACACCGGTTCGGCCCGTTAACGAAACGATGCACAGTTTCAGTCCAGAAACAAAACGAACGCACCCAATCCACCTTTTTGGACCCAATAGTGATGTTTTGGTTTGTTTTGGTCAGTTTCATTACTGTGCGAGAAACCATGCCGGGGTTGCATTTAATGCACCGGTTCGGCCCGTTAACGAAACGATGCACAGTTTCGGTCCAGAAACGAAACGAACGCACCCAATCCACCTTTTTGGACCCAATAGTGATGTTTTGCTTCGTTTTGGTCAGTTTCGTTACTGTGCAAAAAACCATGCCGGGGTTGCATTTAATGCACCGGTTCGGCCCGTTGACGAAACGATGCACAGTTTCGGTCCAGAAACGAAACGAACGCACCCAATCCACCTTTTTGGACCCAATAGTGATGTTTTGGTTGGTTTTGGTCAGTTTCGTTACTGTGCGAGAAACCATGCCGGGGTTGCATTTAATGCACCGGTTCGGCCCGTTAACGAAACGATGCACAGTTTCGGTCCAGAAATGAAACGAACGCACCCAATCCACCTTTTTGGACCCAATAGTGATTTTTTGCTTCGTTTTGGTTAGTTTCGTTACTGTGCGATAAACCATGCCGGGGTTGCATTTAATGCACCGGTTCGGCCCGTTAAGGAAACGATGCACAGTTTCGGTCCAGAAACGAAACGAACGCACCCAGTCTACCTTTTTGGACCCAACAGTGATGTTTTGGTTTGTTTTGGTCAGTTTCGTTGCTGTGCGAGAAACCATGTCGGGGTTGCATTTAATGCACCGGTTCGGCCCGTTAACGAAACGATGCACAGTTTCGGTCCAGAAACGAAACAAACACACCCAATCCACCATTTTGGACCCAATAGTGATGTTTTGGTTGGTTTTGGTCAGTTTCGTTACTGTGCGAGAAACCATGCCGGGGTTGCATTTAATGCACCGGTTCGGCCCGTTAACGAAACGACGCACAGTTTCGGTCCAGAAACGAAACGAACGCACCCAATCCACCTTTTTGGACCCAATAGTGATGTTTTGCTTCGTTTCGGTTAGTTTCGTTACTGTGCGAGAAACCATGCCGGGGTTGCATTTAATGCACCGGTTCCGTTAAGGAAACGATGCACAGTTTCGGTCCAGAAATGAAACGAACACACCCAATCCACCATTTTGGACCCAATAGTGATGTTTTGGTTGGTTTTAGTCAGTTTCGTTACTGTGCGAGAAACCATGCCGGGGTTGCATTTAATGCACCGGTTCGGCCCGTTAACGAAACGATGCAAAGTTTCGGTCCAGAAACAAAACGAACGCACCCAATCCACCTTTTTGGACCCAATAGTGATGTTTTGGTTGGTTTTGGTCAGTTTCGTTACTGTGCGAGAAACCATGTCGGGGTTGCATTTAATGCACCGGTTCGGCCCGTTAACGAAACGATTCACAGTTTCAGTCCAGAAACGAAACGAACGCACCCAATCCACCTTTTTGGACCCAATAGTGATGTCTTGGTTGGTTTTGGTCAGTTTCGTTACTGTGCGAGAAACCATGTCGGGGTTGCATTCAATACACCGGTTCGGCCCGTTAACGAAACGATGCACAGTTTCAGTCCAGAAACAAAACGAACGCACCCAATCCACCTTTTTGGACCCAATAGTGATGTTTTGGTTTGTTTTGGTCAGTTTCGTTACTGTGCGAGAAACCATGCCGGGGTTGCATTTAATGCACCGGTTCGGCCCGTTAACGAAACGATGCACAGTTTCGGTCCAGAAACGAAACGAACGCACCCAATCCACCTTTTTGGACCCAATAGTGATGTTTTGCTTCGTTTTGGTCAGTTTCGTTACTGTGCAAAAAACCATGCCGGGGTTGCATTTAATGCACCGGTTCGGCCCGTTGACGAAACGATGCACAGTTTCGGTCCAGAAACGAAACGAACGCACCCAATCCACCTTTTTGGACCCAATAGTGATGTTTTGGTTGGTTTTGGTCAGTTTCGTTACTGTGCGAGAAACCATGCCGGGGTTGCATTTAATGCACCGGTTCGGCCCGTTAACGAAACGATGCACAGTTTCGGTCCAGAAATGAAACGAACGCACCCAATCCACCTTTTTGGACCCAATAGTGATTTTTTGCTTCGTTTTGGTTAGTTTCGTTACTGTGCGATAAACCATGCCGGGGTTGCATTTAATGCACCGGTTCGGCCCGTTAAGGAAACGATGCACAGTTTCGGTCCAGAAACGAAACGAACGCACCCAGTCTACCTTTTTGGACCCAACAGTGATGTTTTGGTTTGTTTTGGTCAGTTTCGTTGCTGTGCGAGAAACCATGTCGGGGTTGCATTTAATGCACCGGTTCGGCCCGTTAACGAAACGATGCACAGTTTCGGTCCAGAAACGAAACAAACACACCCAATCCACCATTTTGGACCCAATAGTGATGTTTTGGTTGGTTTTGGTCAGTTTCGTTACTGTGCGAGAAACCATGCCGGGGTTGCATTTAATGCACCGGTTCGGCCCGTTAACGAAACGACGCACAGTTTCGGTCCAGAAACGAAACGAACGCACCCAATCCACCTTTTTGGACCCAATAGTGATGTTTTGCTTCGTTTCGGTTAGTTTCGTTACTGTGCGAGAAACCATGCCGGGGTTGCATTTAATGCACCGGTTCCGTTAAGGAAACGATGCACAGTTTCGGTCCAGAAATGAAACGAACACACCCAATCCACCATTTTGGACCCAATAGTGATGTTTTGGTTGGTTTTAGTCAGTTTCGTTACTGTGCGAGAAACCATGCCGGGGTTGCATTTAATGCACCGGTTCGGCCCGTTAACGAAACGATGCAAAGTTTCGGTCCAGAAACAAAACGAACGCACCCAATCCACCTTTTTGGACCCAATAGTGATGTTTTGGTTGGTTTTGGTCAGTTTCGTTACTGTGCGAGAAACCATGTCGGGGTTGCATTTAATGCACCGGTTCGGCCCGTTAACGAAACGATTCACAGTTTCAGTCCAGAAACGAAACGAACGCACCCAATCCACCTTTTTGGACCCAATAGTGATGTCTTGGTTGGTTTTGGTCAGTTTCGTTACTGTGCGAGAAACCATGTCGGGGTTGCATTCAATACACCGGTTCGGCCCGTTAACGAAACGATGCACAGTTTCAGTCCAGAAACAAAACGAACGCACCCAATCCACCTTTTTGGACCCAATAGTGATGTTTTGGTTTGTTTTGGTCAGTTTCGTTACTGTGCGAGAAACCATGCCGGGGTTGCATTTAATGCACCGGTTCGGCCCGTTAACGAAACGATGCACAGTTTCGGTCCAGAAACGAAACGAACGCACCCAATCCACCTTTTTGGACCCAATAGTGATGTTTTGCTTCGTTTTGGTCAGTTTCGTTACTGTGCAAAAAACCATGCCGGGGTTGCATTTAATGCACCGGTTCGGCCCGTTGACGAAACGATGCACAGTTTCGGTCCAGAAACGAAACGAACGCACCCAATCCACCTTTTTGGACCCAATAGTGATGTTTTGGTTGGTTTTGGTCAGTTTCGTTACTGTGCGAGAAACCATGCCGGGGTTGCATTTAATGCACCGGTTCGGCCCGTTAACGAAACGATGCACAGTTTCGGTCCAGAAATGAAACGAACGCACCCAATCCACCTTTTTGGACCCAATAGTGATTTTTTGCTTCGTTTTGGTTAGTTTCGTTACTGTGCGATAAACCATGCCGGGGTTGCATTTAATGCACCGGTTCGACCCGTTAAGGAAACGATGCACAGTTTCGGTCCAGAAACGAAACGAACGCACCCAGTCTACCTTTTTGGACCCAACAGTGATGTTTTGGTTTGTTTTGGTCAGTTTCGTTGCTGTGCGAGAAACCATGTCGGGGTTGCATTTAATGCACCGGTTCGGCCCGTTAACGAAACGATGCACAGTTTCGGTCCAGAAACGAAACAAACACACCCAATCCACCATTTTGGACCCAATAGTGATGTTTTGGTTGGTTTTGGTCAGTTTCGTTACTGTGCGAGAAACCATGCCGGGGTTGCATTTAATGCACCGGTTCGGCCCGTTAACGAAACGATGCACAGTTTCGGTCCAGAAACGAAACGAACGCACCCAATCCACCTTTTTGGACCCAATAGTGATGTTTTGCTTCGTTTCGGTTAGTTTCGTTACTGTGCGAGAAACCATGCCGGGGTTGCATTTAATGCACCGGTTCCGTTAAGGAAACGATGCACAGTTTCGGTCCAGAAATGAAACGAACGCACCCAATCCACCTTTTTGGACCCAATAGTGATGTTTTGGTTCGTTTTGGTCAGTTTCGTTACTGTGCGAGAAACCATGCCGGGGTTGCATTTAATGCACCGGTTCGGCCCGTTAACGAAACGATGCACAGTTTCGGTCCAGAAACGAAACGAACGCCCCCAATCCACCTTTTTGGACCCAATAGTGATGTTTTGGTTCGTTTTGGTCAGTTTCGTTACTGTGCGAGAAACCATGCCGGGGGTTGCATTTAATGCACCGGTTCGGCCCGTTAACGAAACGATGCACAGTTTCGGTCCAGAAATGAAACGAACACACCCAATCCACCATTTTGGACCCAATAGTGATGTTTTGGTTTGTTTTGTTCAGTTTCGTTACTGTGCGAGAAACCATGCCGGGGTTGCATTTAATGCACCGGTTCGGCCCGTTAACGAAACGATGCACAGTTTCGGTCCAGAAACGAAACGAACGCACCCAATCCACCTTTTTGGACCCAATAGTGATGTTTTGGTTGGTTTTGGTCAGTTTCGTTACTGTGCGAGAAACCATGCCGGGGTTGCATTTAATGCACCGGTTCGGCCCGTTAACGAAACGATGCACAATTTCGGTCCAGAAACGAAACGAACGCACCCAATCTACCTTTTTGGACCCAATAGTGATGTTTTGGTTTGTTTTGGTCAGTTTCGTTACTGTGCGAGAAACCATGCCGGGGTTGCATTTAATGCACCGGTTCGGCCCGTTAACGAAACGATGCACAGTTTCGGTCCAGAAACGAAATGAACGCACCCAATCCACCTTTTTGGACCCAATAGTGATGTTTTGGTTCCTTTTGGTCAGTTTCATTGCTGTTTGAAAAACCATGCCGGGGTTGCATTTAATGCACCGGTTCGGCCCGTTTACGAAACGATGCACAATTTCGGTCCAGAAATGAAACGAACGCAACCAATCCACCTTTTTGGACCCAATAGTGATGTTTTGGTTCCTTTTGGTCAGTTTCATTGCTGTTTGAAAAACCATGCCGGGGTTGCATTTAATGCACCGGTTCGGCCCGTTTACGAAATGATGCACAATTTCGATCCAGAAATGAAACGAACGCACCCAATCCACCTTTTTGGACCCAATAGTGATGTTTTGGTTCGTTTTGGTCAGTTTCGTTACTGTGCGAGAAACCATGTCGGGGTTGCATTTAATACACCGGTTCGGCCCGTTAACGAAACGATGCACAGTTTCAGTCCAGAAACGAAACGAACGCACCCAATCCACCTTTTTGGACCCAATAGTGATGTTTTGGTTTGTTTTGGTCAGTTTCATTACTGTGCGAGAAACCATGTCGGGGTTGCATTTAATGCACCGGTTCGGCCCGTTAACGAAACGATGCACAGTTTCGGTCCAGAAACGAAACGTACGCACCCAATCCACCTTTTTGGACCCAATAGTGATGTTTTAGTTCGTTTTGGTCAGTTTCGTTACTGTGCAAAAAACCATGCCGGGGTTGCATTTAATGCACCGGTTCGGCCCGTTAACGAAACGATGCACCATTTCGGTCCAGAAACGAAACGAATGCACCCAATCCACCTTTTTGGACCCAATAGCGATGTTTTGGTTTGTTTTGGTCAGTTTCGTTACTGTGCGAAAAACCATGACGGGGTTGCATTTAATGCACCGGTTCGGCCTGTTAACGAAACGATGCACAGTTTCGGTCCAGAAATGAAACGAACGCACCCAATCCACCTTTTTAGACCCAATAGTGATGTTTTGGTTGGTTTTGGTCAGTTTCGTTACTGTGCGAGAAACCATGTCGGGGTTGAATTTAATGCACCGGTTCGGCCCGTTAACGAAACGATGCACAATTTCGGTCCAGAAATGAAACGAACGCACCCAATCCACCTTTTTGGACCCAATAGTGATGTTTTGGTTGGTTTTGGTCAGTTTCGTTACTGTGCGAGAAACCATGTCGGGGTTGCATTTAATACACCGGTTCGGCCCGTTAACGAAACGATGCACAGTTTCAGTCCAGAAACGAAACGAACGCACCCAATCCACCTTTTTGGACCCAATAGTGATGTTTTGGTTCGTTTTGGTCAGTTTCGTTACTGTGCGAAAAACCATGCCGGGGTTGCATTTAATGCACCGGTTCGGCCCGTTAACGAAACGATGCACAGTTTCGGTCCAGAAATGAAACGAACGCACCCAATCCACCTTTTTGGACCCAATAGTGATGTTTTGGTTCGTTTTGGTCAGTTTCGTTAGTGTGCGAAAAACCATGCCGGGGTTGCATTTAATGCACCGGTTCGGCCCGTTAACGAAACGATGCACAGTTTCGGTCCAGAAATGAAACGAATCCACCCAATCCACCTTTTTGGACCCAATAGCGATGTTTTGGTTTGTTTTGGTCAGTTTCGTTACTGTGCGAGAAACCATGGCGGGGTTGCATTTAATGCACCGGTTCGGCCCGTTAACGAAACGATGCACAGTTTCGGTCCAGAAACGAAACGAATGCACCCAATCCACCTTTTTGGACCCAATAGTGATGTTTTGGTTCGTTTTGGTCAGTTTCGTTACTGTGCGAGAAACCATGCCGGGGTTGCATTTAATGCACCGGTTCGGCCCGTTAACGAAACGATGCACAGTTTCGGTCCAGAAACGAAACGAACGCCCCCAATCCACCTTTTTGGACCCAATAGTGATGTTTTGGTTCGTTTTGGTCAGTTTCGTTACTGTGCGAGAAACCATGCCGGGGTTGCATTTAATGCACCGGTTCGGCCCGTTAACGAAACGATGCACAGTTTCGATCCAGAAATGAAACGAACGCACCCAATCCACCTTTTTGGACCCAATAGTGATGTTTTGCTTCATTTTGGTCAGTTTCGTTACTGTGCGAAAAAGCATGCTGGGGTTGCATTTAATGCACTGGTTCGGCCCGTTAACGAAACAATGCACAGTTTCGGTCCAGAAACGAAATGTACACACCCAATCCACCTTTTTGGACCCAATAGTGATGTTTTGGTTGGTTTTGGTCAGTTTCATTACTGTGCAAAAAACCATGCCCGGGTTGCATTTAATGCACCGGTTCGGCCCGTTAACGAAACGATGCACCATTTCGGTCCAGAAATGAAACGAATGCACCCAATCCACCATTTTGGACCCAATAGCGATGTTTTGGTTTGTTTTGGTCAGTTTCGTTACTGTGCGAGAAACCATGTCGGGGTTGCATTTAATGCACCGGTTCGGCCCGTTAACGAAACGATGCACAATTTCGGTCCAGAAACGAAACGAACGCACCCAATCCACCTTTTTGGAACCAATAGTGATGTTTTGGTTCGTTTTGGTCAGTTTCGTTACTGTGCGAGAAACCATGCCGGGGTTGCATTTAATGCACAGGTTCAGCCCGTTAACGAAACGATGCACAGTTTCGGTCCAGAAATGAAACAAACGCACCCAATCCACCTTTTTGGACCCAATAGTGATGTTTTGCTTCGTTTTGGTTAGTTTCGTTACTGTGCGAGAAACCATGCCGGGGTTGCATTTAATGCACCGGTTCGGCCCGTTAAGGAAACGATGCACAGATTCGGTCCAGAAACGAAACGAACACACCCAATCCACCATTTTGGACCCAATAGTGATGTTTTGGTTGGTTTTGGTCAGTTTCGTTACTGTGCGAGAAACCATGCCGGGGTTGCATTTAATGCACCGGTTCGGCCCGTTAACGAAACGATGCACAGTTTCGGTCCAGAAACGAAACGAACGCACCCAATCCACCTTTTTGGACCCAATAGTGATGTTTTGGTTGGTTTTGGTCAGTTTCGTTACTGTGCGAGAAACCATGTCGGGGTTGCATTTAATACACCGGTTCGGCCCGTTAACGAAACGATGCACAGTTTCAGTCCAGAAACGAAACGAACGCACCCAATCCACCTTTTTGGACCCAATAGTGATGTTTTGGTTTGTTTTGGTCAGTTTCATTACTGTGCGAGAAACCATGCCGGGGTTGCATTTAATGCACCGGTTCGGCCCGTTAACGAAACGATGCACAGTTTCGGTCCAGAAACGAAACGAACGCACCCAATCCACCTTTTTGGACCCAATAGTGATGTTTTGCTTCGTTTTGGTCAGTTTCGTTACTGTGCAAAAAACCATGCCGGGGTTGCATTTAATGCACCGGTTCGGCCCGTTGACGAAACGATGCACAGTTTCGGTCCAGAAACGAAACGAACGCACCCAATCCACCTTTTTGGACCCAATAGTGATGTTTTGCTTCGTTTTGGTTAGTTTCGTTACTGTGCGAGAAACCATGCCGGGGTTGCATTTAATGCACAGGTTCAGCCCGTTAACGAAACGATGCACAGTTTCGGTCCAGAAATGAAACAAACGCACCCAATCCACCTTTTTGGACCCAATAGTGATGTTTTGCTTCGTTTTGGTTAGTTTCGTTACTGTGCGAGAAACCATGCCGGGGTTGCATTTAATGCACCGGTTCGGCCCGTTAAGGAAACGATGCACAGATTCGGTCCAGAAACGAAACGAACACACCCAATCCACCATTTTGGACCCAATAGTGATGTTTTGGTTGGTTTTGGTCAGTTTCGTTACTATGCGAGAAACCATGCCGGGGTTGCATTTAATGGACCGGTTCGGCCCGTTAACGAAACGATGCACAGTTTCGGTCCAGAAACGAAACGAACGCACCCAATCCACCTTTTTGGACCCAATAGTGATGTTTTGGTTGGTTTTGGTCAGTTTCGTTACTGTGCGAGAAACCATGTCGGGGTTGCATTTAATACACCGGTTCGGCCCGTTAACGAAACGATGCACGGTTTCAGTCCAGAAACGAAACGAACGCACCCAATCCACCTTTTTGGACCCAATAGTGATGTTTTGGTTTGTTTTGGTCAGTTTCATTACTGTGCGAGAAACCATGCCGGGGTTGCATTTAATGCACCGGTTCGGCCCGTTAACGAAACGATGCACAGTTTCGGTCCAGAAACGAAACGAACGCACCCAATCCACCTTTTTGGACCCAATAGTGATGTTTTGCTTCGTTTTGGTCAGTTTCGTTACTGTGCAAAAAACCATGCCGGGGTTGCATTTAATGCACCGGTTCGGCCCGTTGACGAAACGATGCACAGTTTCGGTCCAGAAACGAAACGAACGCACCCAATCCACCTTTTTGGACCCAATAGCGATGTTTTGGTTTGTTTTGGTCAGTTTCGTTACTGTGCGAGAAACCATGTCGGGATTGCATTTAATGCACCGGTTCGGCCCGTTAACGAAACGATGCACAGTTTCGGTCCAGAAACAAAACGAACGCACCCAATCCACCTTTTTGGACCCAATAGTGATGTTTTGCTTCGTTTTGGTTAGTTTCGTTACTGTGCGAGAAACCATGCCAGGGTTGCATTTAATGCACCGGTTCGGCCCGTTAAGGAAACGATGCACAGATTCGGTCCAGAAACGAAACGAACACACCCAATCCACCATTTTGGACCCAATAGTGATGTTTTGGTTGGTTTTGGTCAGTTTCGTTACTGTGCGAGAAACCATGCCGGGGTTGCATTTAATGCACCGGTTCGGCCCGTTAACGAAACGATGCACAGTTTCGGTCCAGAAATGAAACGAACGCACCCAATCCACCTTTTTGGACCCAATAGTGATGTTTTGGTTTGTTTTGGTCAGTTTCGTTACTGTGCGAGAAACCATGCCGGGGTTGCATTTAATGCACCGGTTCGGCCCGTTAACGAAACGATGCACAGTTTCAGTCCAGAAACGAAACGAACGCACCCAATCCACCTTTTTGGACCCAATAGTGATGTTTTGGTTTGTTTTGGTCAGTTTCATTACTGTGCGAGAAACCATGCCGGGGTTGCATTTAATGCACCGGTTCGGCCCGTTAACGAAACGATGCACAGTTTCAGTCCAGAAATGAAACGAACGCACCCAATCCACCTTTTTGGACCCAATAGTGATGTTTTGCTTCGTTTTGGTCAGTTTCGTTACTGTGCAAAAAACCATGCCGGGGTTGCATTTAATGCACCGGTTCGGCCCGTTGACGAAACGATGCACAGTTTCGGTCCAGAAACGAAACGAACGCACCCAATCCACCTTTTTGGACCCATTAGCGATGTTTTGGTTTGTTTTGGTCAGTTTCGTTACTGTGCGAGAAACCATGTCGGGGTTGCATTTAATGCACCGGTTCGGCCCGTTAACGAAACGATGCACAATTTCGGTCCAGAAACGAAACGAACGCACCCAATCCACCTTTTTGGAACCAATAGTGATGTTTTGGTTCGTTTTGGTCAGTTTCGTTACTGTGCGAGAAACCATGCTGGGGTTGCATTTAATGCACAGGTTCGGCCCGTTAACGAAACGATGCACAGTTTCGTTCCAGAAATGAAACAAACGCACCCAATCCACCTTTTTGGACCCAATAGTGATTTTTTGCTTCGTTTTGGTTAGTTTCGTTACTGTGCGAGAAACCATGCCGGGGTTGCATTTAATGCACCGGTTCGGCCCGTTAACGAAACGATGCACAGTTTCGGTCCAGAAACGAAACGAACGCACCCAATCCACCTTTTTGGACCCAATAGTGATGTTTTGGTTTGTTTTGGTCAGTTTCGTTACTGTGCGAGAAACCATGCCGGGGTTGCATTTAATGCACCGGTTCGGCCCGTTAACGAAACGATGCACAGTTTCGGTCCAGAAACGAAATGAACGCACCCAATCCACCTTTTTGGACCCAATAGTGATGTTTTGGTTCCTTTTGATCAGTTTCATTGCTGTTTGAAAAACCATGCCGGGGTTGCATTTAATGCACCGGTTCGGCCCGTTTACGAAACGATGCACACTTTCGGTCCAGAAATGAAACGAACGCACCCAATCCACCTTTTTGGACCCAATAGTGATGTTTTGGTTCCTTTTGGTCAGTTTCATTGCTGTTTGAAAAACCATGCCGGGGTTGCATTTAATGCACCGGATCGGCCCGTTTACGAAATGATGCACAATTTCGATCCAAAAATGAAACGAATGCACCCAATCCACCTTTTTGGACCCAATAGTGATGTTTTGGTTCGTTTTGGTCAGTTTCGTTACTGTGCGAGAAACCATGCCACGGTTGCATTTAATGCACCGGTTCGGCCCGTTAACGAAACGATGCACAGTTTTGGTCCAGAAACGAAACGAACGCACCCAATCTACCTTTTTGGATCCAATAGTGATGTTTTGGTTCGTTTTGGTCAGTTTCGTTACTGTGGGAAAAACCATGCCGGGGTTGCATTTAATGCACCGGTTCGGCCCGTTAACGAAACGATGCACAGTTTCGGTCCAGAAACGAAACGAACGCACCCAATCCACCTTTTTGGACCCAATAGTGATGTTTTGGTTTGTTTTGGTCAGTTTCATTATTGTGCGAGAAACCATGTCGGGGTTGCATTTAATGCACCGGTTCGGCCCGTTAACGAAACGATGCACAGTTTCGGTCCAGAAACAAAACGAACGCACCCAATCCACCTTTTTGGACCCAATAGTGATGTTTTTGTTGGTTTTGGTCAGTTTCGTTACTGTGCGAGAAACCATGTCGGGGTTGCATTTAATGCACCGGTTCGGCCCGTTAACGAAACGATTCACAGTTTCTGTCCAGAAACAAAACGAACGCACCCAATCCACCTTTTTGGACCCAATAGTGATGTTTTGGTTTGTTTTGGTCAGTTTCATTAGTGTGCGAAAAACCATGCCGGGATTGCATTTAATGCACCGGTTCGGCCCGTTAACGAAACGATGCACAGTTTCGGTCCAGAAATGAAACGAATGCACCCAATCCACCTTTTTGGACCCAATAGCGATGTTTTGGTTTGTTTTGGTCAGTTTCGTTACTGTGCGAGAAACCATGTCGGGGTTGCATTTAATGCACCGGTTCGGCCCGTTAACGAAACGATGCACAGTTTCGGTCCAGAAACGAAACGAACGCACCCAATCCACCTTTTTGGACCCAATAGTGATGTTTTGCTTCATTTTGGTCAGTTTCGTTACTGTGCGAAAAAGCATGCTGGGGTTGCATTTAATGCACTGGTTCGGCCCGTTAACGAAACAATGCACAGTTTCGGTCCAGAAACGAAATGTACGCACCCAATCCACCTTTTTGGACCCAATAGTGATGTTTTGGTTGGTTTTGGTCAGTTTCATTACTGTGAAAAAAACCATGCCCGGGTTGCATTTAATGCACCGGTTCGGCCCGTTAACGAAACGATGCACCATTTCGGTCCAGAAATGAAACGAATGCACCCAATCCACCATTTTGGACCCAATAGCGATGTTTTGGTTTGTTTTGGTCAGTTTCGTTACTGTGCGAGAAACCATGTCGGGGTTGAATTTAATGCACCGGTTCGGCCCGTTAACGAAACGATGCACAATTTCGGTCCAGAAATGAAACGAACGCACCCAATCCACCTTTTTGGACCCAATAGTGATGTTTTGGTTTGTTTTGGTCAGTTTCGTTACTGTGCGAAAAACCATGCCGGGGTTGCATTTAATGCACCGGTTCGGCCCGTTAACGAAACGATGCACAGTTTCGGTCCAGAAACGAAACGAACGCACCCAATCCACCTTTTTGGACCCAATAGTGATGTTTTGGTTGGTTTTGGTCAGTTTCGTTACTGTGCGAGAAACAATGTCGGGGTTGCATTTAATACACCGGTTCGGCCCGTTAACGAAACGATGCACAGTTTCAGTCCAGAAACGAAACGAACGCACCCAATCCACCTTTTTGGACCCAATAGTGATGTTTTGGTTTGTTTTGGTCAGTTTCATTACTGTGCGAGAAACCATGCCGGGGTTGCATTTAATGCACCGGTTCGGCCCGTTAACGAAACGATGCACAGTTTCGGTCCAGAAACGAAACGAACGCACCCAATCCACCTTTTTGGACCCAATAGTGATGTTTTGCTTCGTTTTGGTCAGTTTCGTTACTGTGCAAAAAACCATGCCGGGGTAGCATTTAATGCACCGGTTCGGCCCGTTGACGAAACGATGCACAGTTTCGGTCCAGAAACGAAACGAACGCACCCAATCCACCTTTTTGGACCCAATAGCGATGTTTTGGTTTGTTTTGGTCAGTTTCGTTACTGTGCGAGAAACCATGTCGGGGTTGCATTTAATGCACCGGTTCGGCCCGTTAACGAAACGATGCACAGTTTCGGTCCAGAAACGAAACGAACGCACCCAATCCACCTTTTTGGACCCAATAGTGATGTTTTGGTTCGTTTTGGTCAGTTTCGTTACTGTGCGAGAAACCATGCCGGGGTTGCATTTAATGCACCGGTTCGGCCCGTTAACGATGCACAGTTTCGGTCCAGAAACGAAACGAATGCACCCAATCCACCTTTTTGGACCCAATAGTGATTTTTTGCTTCGTTTTGGTTAGTTTCGTTACTGTGCGAGAAACCATGCCGGGGTTGCATTTAATGCACCGGTTCGGCCCGTTAACGAAACGATGCACAGTTTCGGTCCAGAAACGAAACGAACGCACCCAATCCACCTTTTTGGACCCAATAGTGATGTTTTGGTTTGTTTTGGTCAGTTTCGTTACTGTGCGAGAAACCATGCCGGGGTTGCATTTAATGCACCGGTTCGGCCCGTTAACGAAACGATGCACAGTTTCGGTCCAGAAACGAAATGAACGAACCCAATCCACCTTTTTGGACCCAATAGTGATGTTTTGGTTCCTTTTGGTCAGTTTCATTGCTGTTTGAAAAACCATGCCGGGGTTGCATTTAATGCACCGGTTCGGCCCGTTAACGAAACGATGCACAATTTCGGTCCAGAAACGAAACGAACGCACCCAATCCACCTTTTTGGACCCAATAGTGATGTTTTGGTTCGTTTTGGTCAGTTTCGTTACTGTGCGAGAAACCATGCCGGGGTTGCATTTAATGCACCGGTTCGGCCCGTTAACGATGCACAGTTTCGGTCCAGAAACGAAACGAATGCACCCAATCCACCTTTTTGGACCCAATAGTGATTTTTTGCTTCGTTTTGGTTAGTTTCGTTACTGTGCGAGAAACCATGCCGGGGTTGCATTTAATGCACCGGTTCGGCCCGTTAACGAAACGATGCACAGTTTCGGTCCAGAAACGAAACGAACGCACCCAATCCACCTTTTTGGACCCAATAGTGATGTTTTGGTTTGTTTTGGTCAGTTTCGTTACTGTGCGAGAAACCATGCCGGGGTTGCATTTAATGCACCGGTTCGGCCCGTTAACGAAACGATGCACAGTTTCGGTCCAGAAACGAAATGAACGAACCCAATCCACCTTTTTGGACCCAATAGTGATGTTTTGGTTCCTTTTGGTCAGTTTCATTGCTGTTTGAAAAACCATGCCGGGGTTGCATTTAATGCACCGGTTCGGCCCGTTTACGAAACGATGCACAATTTCGGTCCAGAAATGAAACGAACGCACCCAATCCACCTTTTTGGACCCAATAGTGATGTTTTGGTTCCTTTTGGTCAGTTTCATTGCTGTTTGAAAAACCATGCCGGGGTTGCATTTAATGCACCGGATCGGCCCGTTTACGAAACGATGCACAGTTTCGGTCCAGAAACGAAACGAACGCACCCAATCCACCTTTTTGGACCCAATAGTGATGTTTTGCTTCGTTTTGGTCAGTTTCGTTACTGTGCGAGAAACCATGCCACGGTTGCATTTAATGCACCGGTTCGGCCCATTGACGAAACGATGCACAGTTTCGGTCCAGAAACGAAACGAACGCACCCAATCCACCTTTTTGGACCCAATAGTGATGTTTTGGTTGGTTTTGGTCAGTTTCGTTACTGTGCGAGAAACCATGCCGGGGTTGCATTTAATGCACCGATTCGGCCCGTTCACGAAACGATGCACAGTTTCGGTCCAGAAATGAAACGAACGCACCCAATCCACCTTTTTGGACCCAATAGTGATGTTTTGCTTCGTTTTGGTTAATTTCGTTGCTGTGCGAGAAACCATGTCGGGGTTGCATTTAATGCACCGGTTCGGCCCGTTAACGAAACGATGCACAGTTTCGGTCCAGAAACGAAACGAACGCACCCAATCCACCTTTTTGCACCCAATAGTGATGTTTTGGTTCGTTTTGGTCAGTTTCGTTACTGTGCGAGAAACCATGCCGGGGTTGCATTTAATGCACCGGTTCGGCCCGTTAACGAAACGATGCACAGTTTCGGTCCAAAAATGAAACGAATGCACCCAATCCACCTTTTTGGACCCAATAGTGATTTTTTGCTTCGTTTTGGTCAGTTTCGTTGCTGTGCGAGAAACCATGCCGGGGTTGCATTTAATGCACCGGTTCGGCCCGTTAACGAAACGATGCACAATTTCGGTCCAGAAACGAAACGAACGCACCCAATCCACCTTTTTGGACCCAATAGTGATGTTTTGCTTCGTTTTGGTCAGTTTCGTTACTGTGCGAGAAACCATGCCACGGTTGCATTTAATGCACCGGTTCGGCCCGTTAACGAAACGATGCACAGTTTTGGTCCAGAAACGAAACGAACGCACCCAATCTACCTTTTTGGATCCAATAGTGATGTTTTGGTTCGTTTTGGTCAGTTTCGTTACTGTGGGAAAAACCATGCCGGGGTTGCATTTAATGCACCGGTTCGGCCCGTTAACGAAACGATGCACAGTTTCGGTCCAGAAACGAAACGAACGCACCCAATCCACCTTTTTGGACCCAATAGTGATGTTTTGGTTTGTTTTGGTCAGTTTCATTATTGTGCGAGAAACCATGTCGGGGTTGCATTTAATGCACCGGTTCGGCCCGTTAACGAAACGATGCACAGTTTCGGTCCAGAAACAAAACGAACGCACCCAATCCACCTTTTTGGACCCAATAGTGATGTTTTTGTTGGTTTTGGTCAGTTTCGTTACTGTGCGAGAAACCATGTCGGGGTTGCATTTAATGCACCGGTTCGGCCCGTTAACGAAACGATTCACAGTTTCTGTCCAGAAACAAAACGAACGCACCCAATCCACCTTTTTGGACCCAATAGTGATGTTTTGGTTTGTTTTGGTCAGTTTCATTAGTGTGCGAAAAACCATGCCGGGATTGCATTTAATGCACCGGTTCGGCCCGTTAACGAAACGATGCACAGTTTCGGTCCAGAAATGAAACGAATGCACCCAATCCACCTTTTTGGACCCAATAGCGATGTTTTGGTTTGTTTTGGTCAGTTTCGTTACTGTGCGAGAAACCATGTCGGGGTTGCATTTAATGCACCGGTTCGGCCCGTTAACGAAACGATGCACAGTTTCGGTCCAGAAACGAAACGAACGCACCCAATCCACCTTTTTGGACCCAATAGTGATGTTTTGCTTCATTTTGGTCAGTTTCGTTACTGTGCGAAAAAGCATGCTGGGGTTGCATTTAATGCACTGGTTCGGCCCGTTAACGAAACAATGCACAGTTTCGGTCCAGAAACGAAATGTACGCACCCAATCCACCTTTTTGGACCCAATAGTGATGTTTTGGTTGGTTTTGGTCAGTTTCATTACTGTGAAAAAAACCATGCCCGGGTTGCATTTAATGCACCGGTTCGGCCCGTTAACGAAACGATGCACCATTTCGGTCCAGAAATGAAACGAATGCACCCAATCCACCATTTTGGACCCAATAGCGATGTTTTGGTTTGTTTTGGTCAGTTTCGTTACTGTGCGAGAAACCATGTCGGGGTTGAATTTAATGCACCGGTTCGGCCCGTTAACGAAACGATGCACAATTTCGGTCCAGAAATGAAACGAACGCACCCAATCCACCTTTTTGGACCCAATAGTGATGTTTTGGTTCGTTTTGGTCAGTTTCGTTACTGTGCGAAAAACCATGCCGGGGTTGCATTTAATGCACCGGTTCGGCCCGTTAACGAAACGATGCACAGTTTCGGTCCAGAAACGAAACGAACGCACCCAATCCACCTTTTTGGACCCAATAGTGATGTTTTGGTTGGTTTTGGTCAGTTTCGTTACTGTGCGAGAAACAATGTCGGGGTTGCATTTAATACACCGGTTCGGCCCGTTAACGAAACGATGCACAGTTTCAGTCCAGAAACGAAACGAACGCACCCAATCCACCTTTTTGGACCCAATAGTGATGTTTTGGTTTGTTTTGGTCAGTTTCATTACTGTGCGAGAAACCATGCCGGGGTTGCATTTAATGCACCGGTTCGGCCCGTTAACGAAACGATGCACAGTTTCGGTCCAGAAACGAAACGAACGCACCCAATCCACCTTTTTGGACCCAATAGTGATGTTTTGCTTCGTTTTGGTCAGTTTCGTTACTGTGCAAAAAACCATGCCGGGGTAGCATTTAATGCACCGGTTCGGCCCGTTGACGAAACGATGCACAGTTTCGGTCCAGAAACGAAACGAACGCACCCAATCCACCTTTTTGGACCCAATAGCGATGTTTTGGTTTGTTTTGGTCAGTTTCGTTACTGTGCGAGAAACCATGTCGGGGTTGCATTTAATGCACCGGTTCGGCCCGTTAACGAAACGATGCACAGTTTCGGTCCAGAAACGAAACGAACGCACCCAATCCACCTTTTTGGACCCAATAGTGATGTTTTGGTTCGTTTTGGTCAGTTTCGTTACTGTGCGAGAAACCATGCCGGGGTTGCATTTAATGCACCGGTTCGGCCCGTTAACGATGCACAGTTTCGGTCCAGAAACGAAACGAATGCACCCAATCCACCTTTTTGGACCCAATAGTGATTTTTTGCTTCGTTTTGGTTAGTTTCGTTACTGTGCGAGAAACCATGCCGGGGTTGCATTTAATGCACCGGTTCGGCCCGTTAACGAAACGATGCACAGTTTCGGTCCAGAAACGAAACGAACGCACCCAATCCACCTTTTTGGACCCAATAGTGATGTTTTGGTTTGTTTTGGTCAGTTTCGTTACTGTGCGAGAAACCATGCCGGGGTTGCATTTAATGCACCGGTTCGGCCCGTTAACGAAACGATGCACAGTTTCGGTCCAGAAACGAAATGAACGAACCCAATCCACCTTTTTGGACCCAATAGTGATGTTTTGGTTCCTTTTGGTCAGTTTCATTGCTGTTTGAAAAACCATGCCGGGGTTGCATTTAATGCACCGGTTCGGCCCGTTAACGAAACGATGCACAATTTCGGTCCAGAAACGAAACGAACGCACCCAATCCACCTTTTTGGACCCAATAGTGATGTTTTGGTTCGTTTTGGTCAGTTTCGTTACTGTGCGAGAAACCATGCCGGGGTTGCATTTAATGCACCGGTTCGGCCCGTTAACGATGCACAGTTTCGGTCCAGAAACGAAACGAATGCACCCAATCCACCTTTTTGGACCCAATAGTGATTTTTTGCTTCGTTTTGGTTAGTTTCGTTACTGTGCGAGAAACCATGCCGGGGTTGCATTTAATGCACCGGTTCGGCCCGTTAACGAAACGATGCACAGTTTCGGTCCAGAAACGAAACGAACGCACCCAATCCACCTTTTTGGACCCAATAGTGATGTTTTGGTTTGTTTTGGTCAGTTTCGTTACTGTGCGAGAAACCATGCCGGGGTTGCATTTAATGCACCGGTTCGGCCCGTTAACGAAACGATGCACAGTTTCGGTCCAGAAACGAAATGAACGAACCCAATCCACCTTTTTGGACCCAATAGTGATGTTTTGGTTCCTTTTGGTCAGTTTCATTGCTGTTTGAAAAACCATGCCGGGGTTGCATTTAATGCACCGGTTCGGCCCGTTTACGAAACGATGCACAATTTCGGTCCAGAAATGAAACGAACGCACCCAATCCACCTTTTTGGACCCAATAGTGATGTTTTGGTTCCTTTTGGTCAGTTTCATTGCTGTTTGAAAAACCATGCCGGGGTTGCATTTAATGCACCGGATCGGCCCGTTTACGAAACGATGCACAGTTTCGGTCCAGAAACGAAACGAACGCACCCAATCCACCTTTTTGGACCCAATAGTGATGTTTTGCTTCGTTTTGGTCAGTTTCGTTACTGTGCGAGAAACCATGCCACGGTTGCATTTAATGCACCGGTTCGGCCCATTGACGAAACGATGCACAGTTTCGGTCCAGAAACGAAACGAACGCACCCAATCCACCTTTTTGGACCCAATAGTGATGTTTTGGTTGGTTTTGGTCAGTTTCGTTACTGTGCGAGAAACCATGCCGGGGTTGCATTTAATGCACCGATTCGGCCCGTTCACGAAACGATGCACAGTTTCGGTCCAGAAATGAAACGAACGCACCCAATCCACCTTTTTGGACCCAATAGTGATGTTTTGCTTCGTTTTGGTTAATTTCGTTGCTGTGCGAGAAACCATGTCGGGGTTGCATTTAATGCACCGGTTCGGCCCGTTAACGAAACGATGCACAGTTTCGGTCCAGAAACGAAACGAACGCACCCAATCCACCTTTTTGCACCCAATAGTGATGTTTTGGTTCGTTTTGGTCAGTTTCGTTACTGTGCGAGAAACCATGCCGGGGTTGCATTTAATGCACCGGTTCGGCCCGTTAACGAAACGATGCACAGTTTCGGTCCAAAAATGAAACGAATGCACCCAATCCACCTTTTTGGACCCAATAGTGATTTTTTGCTTCGTTTTGGTCAGTTTCGTTGCTGTGCGAGAAACCATGCCGGGGTTGCATTTAATGCACCGGTTCGGCCCGTTAACGAAACGATGCACAATTTCGGTCCAGAAACGAAACGAACGCACCCAATCCACCTTTTTGGACCCAATAGTGATGTTTTGCTTCGTTTTGGTCAGTTTCGTTACTGTGCAAAAAACCATGCCGGGGTTGCATTTAATGCACCGGTTCGGCCCGTTGACGAAACGATGCACAGTTTCGGTCCAGAAACGAAACGAACGCACCCAATCCACCTTTTTGGACCCAATAGTGATGTTTTGGTTTGTTTTGGTCAGTTTCATTACTGTGCGAGAAACCATGCCGGGGTTGCATTTAATGCACCGGTTCGGCCCGTTAACGAAACGATGCACAGTTTCGGTCCAGAAACGAAACGAACGCACCCAATCCACCTTTTTGGACCCAATAGTGATGTTTTGCTTCGTTTTGGTCAGTTTCGTTACTGTGCAAAAAACCATGCCGGGGTAGCATTTAATGCACCGGTTCGGCCCGTTGACGAAACGATGCACAGTTTCGGTCCAGAAACGAAACGAACGCACCCAATCCACCTTTTTGGACCCAATAGCGATGTTTTGGTTTGTTTTGGTCAGTTTCGTTACTGTGCGAGAAACCATGTCGGGGTTGCATTTAATGCACCGGTTCGGCCCGTTAACGAAACGATGCACAGTTTCGGTCCAGAAACGAAACGAACGCACCCAATCCACCTTTTTGGACCCAATAGTGATGTTTTGGTTCGTTTTGGTCAGTTTCGTTACTGTGCGAGAAACCATGCCGGGGTTGCATTTAATGCACCGGTTCGGCCCGTTAACGATGCACAGTTTCGGTCCAGAAACGAAACGAATGCACCCAATCCACCTTTTTGGACCCAATAGTGATTTTTTGCTTCGTTTTGGTTAGTTTCGTTACTGTGCGAGAAACCATGCCGGGGTTGCATTTAATGCACCGGTTCGGCCCGTTAACGAAACGATGCACAGTTTCGGTCCAGAAACGAAACGAACGCACCCAATCCACCTTTTTGGACCCAATAGTGATGTTTTGGTTTGTTTTGGTCAGTTTCGTTACTGTGCGAGAAACCATGCCGGGGTTGCATTTAATGCACCGGTTCGGCCCGTTAACGAAACGATGCACAGTTTCGGTCCAGAAACGAAATGAACGAACCCAATCCACCTTTTTGGACCCAATAGTGATGTTTTGGTTCCTTTTGGTCAGTTTCATTGCTGTTTGAAAAACCATGCCGGGGTTGCATTTAATGCACCGGTTCGGCCCGTTAACGAAACGATGCACAATTTCGGTCCAGAAACGAAACGAACGCACCCAATCCACCTTTTTGGACCCAATAGTGATGTTTTGGTTCGTTTTGGTCAGTTTCGTTACTGTGCGAGAAACCATGCCGGGGTTGCATTTAATGCACCGGTTCGGCCCGTTAACGATGCACAGTTTCGGTCCAGAAACGAAACGAATGCACCCAATCCACCTTTTTGGACCCAATAGTGATTTTTTGCTTCGTTTTGGTTAGTTTCGTTACTGTGCGAGAAACCATGCCGGGGTTGCATTTAATGCACCGGTTCGGCCCGTTAACGAAACGATGCACAGTTTCGGTCCAGAAACGAAACGAACGCACCCAATCCACCTTTTTGGACCCAATAGTGATGTTTTGGTTTGTTTTGGTCAGTTTCGTTACTGTGCGAGAAACCATGCCGGGGTTGCATTTAATGCACCGGTTCGGCCCGTTAACGAAACGATGCACAGTTTCGGTCCAGAAACGAAATGAACGAACCCAATCCACCTTTTTGGACCCAATAGTGATGTTTTGGTTCCTTTTGGTCAGTTTCATTGCTGTTTGAAAAACCATGCCGGGGTTGCATTTAATGCACCGGTTCGGCCCGTTTACGAAACGATGCACAATTTCGGTCCAGAAATGAAACGAACGCACCCAATCCACCTTTTTGGACCCAATAGTGATGTTTTGGTTCCTTTTGGTCAGTTTCATTGCTGTTTGAAAACCATGCCGGGGTTGCATTTAATGCACCGGATCGGCCCGTTTACGAAACGATGCACAGTTTCGGTCCAGAAACGAAACGAACGCACCCAATCCACCTTTTTGGACCCAATAGTGATGTTTTGCTTCGTTTTGGTCAGTTTCGTTACTGTGCGAGAAACCATGCCACGGTTGCATTTAATGCACC
The DNA here is from genome assembly GCA_033239725.1 of Echinochloa phyllopogon. Lineage (NCBI taxonomy): Eukaryota > Viridiplantae > Streptophyta > Magnoliopsida > Poales > Poaceae > Echinochloa > Echinochloa phyllopogon. The sequence goes on along the minus strand of BTCW01000014.1, from coordinate 26,617,680 downwards.
GGTTCGGCCCATTGACGAAACGATGCACAGTTTCGGTCCAGAAACGAAACGAACGCACCCAATCCACCTTTTTGGACCCAATAGTGATGTTTTGGTTGGTTTTGGTCAGTTTCGTTACTGTGCGAGAAACCATGCCGGGGTTGCATTTAATGCACCGATTCGGCCCGTTCACGAAACGATGCACAGTTTCGGTCCAGAAATGAAACGAACGCACCCAATCCACCTTTTTGGACCCAATAGTGATGTTTTGCTTCGTTTTGGTTAATTTCGTTGCTGTGCGAGAAACCATGTCGGGGTTGCATTTAATGCACCGGTTCGGCCCGTTAACGAAACGATGCACAGTTTCGGTCCAGAAACGAAACGAACGCACCCAATCCACCTTTTTGCACCCAATAGTGATGTTTTGGTTCGTTTTGGTCAGTTTCGTTACTGTGCGAGAAACCATGCCGGGGTTGCATTTAATGCACCGGTTCGGCCCGTTAACGAAACGATGCACAGTTTCGGTCCAAAAATGAAACGAATGCACCCAATCCACCTTTTTGGACCCAATAGTGATTTTTTGCTTCGTTTTGGTCAGTTTCGTTGCTGTGCGAGAAACCATGCCGGGGTTGCATTTAATGCACCGGTTCGGCCCGTTAACGAAACGATGCACAATTTCGGTCCAGAAACGAAACGAACGCACCCAATCCACCTTTTTGGACCCAATAGTGATGTTTTGCTTCGTTTTGGTCAGTTTCGTTACTGTGCAAAAAACCATGCCGGGGTTGCATTTAATGCACCGGTTCGGCCCGTTGACGAAACGATGCACAGTTTCGGTCCAGAAACGAAACGAACGCACCCAATCCACCTTTTTGGACCCAATAGTGATGTTTTGGTTTGTTTTGGTCAGTTTCATTACTGTGCGAGAAACCATGCCGGGGTTGCATTTAATGCACCGGTTCGGCCCGTTAACGAAACGATGCACAGTTTCGGTCCAGAAACGAAACGAACGCACCCAATCCACCTTTTTGGACCCAATAGTGATGTTTTGCTTCGTTTTGGTCAGTTTCGTTACTGTGCAAAAAACCATGCCGGGGTAGCATTTAATGCACCGGTTCGGCCCGTTGACGAAACGATGCACAGTTTCGGTCCAGAAACGAAACGAACGCACCCAATCCACCTTTTTGGACCCAATAGCGATGTTTTGGTTTGTTTTGGTCAGTTTCGTTACTGTGCGAGAAACCATGTCGGGGTTGCATTTAATGCACCGGTTCGGCCCGTTAACGAAACGATGCACAGTTTCGGTCCAGAAACGAAACGAACGCACCCAATCCACCTTTTTGGACCCAATAGTGATGTTTTGGTTCGTTTTGGTCAGTTTCGTTACTGTGCGAGAAACCATGCCGGGGTTGCATTTAATGCACCGGTTCGGCCCGTTAACGATGCACAGTTTCGGTCCAGAAACGAAACGAATGCACCCAATCCACCTTTTTGGACCCAATAGTGATTTTTTGCTTCGTTTTGGTTAGTTTCGTTACTGTGCGAGAAACCATGCCGGGGTTGCATTTAATGCACCGGTTCGGCCCGTTAACGAAACGATGCACAGTTTCGGTCCAGAAACGAAACGAACGCACCCAATCCACCTTTTTGGACCCAATAGTGATGTTTTGGTTTGTTTTGGTCAGTTTCGTTACTGTGCGAGAAACCATGCCGGGGTTGCATTTAATGCACCGGTTCGGCCCGTTAACGAAACGATGCACAGTTTCGGTCCAGAAACGAAATGAACGAACCCAATCCACCTTTTTGGACCCAATAGTGATGTTTTGGTTCCTTTTGGTCAGTTTCATTGCTGTTTGAAAAACCATGCCGGGGTTGCATTTAATGCACCGGTTCGGCCCGTTAACGAAACGATGCACAATTTCGGTCCAGAAACGAAACGAACGCACCCAATCCACCTTTTTGGACCCAATAGTGATGTTTTGGTTCGTTTTGGTCAGTTTCGTTACTGTGCGAGAAACCATGCCGGGGTTGCATTTAATGCACCGGTTCGGCCCGTTAACGATGCACAGTTTCGGTCCAGAAACGAAACGAATGCACCCAATCCACCTTTTTGGACCCAATAGTGATTTTTTGCTTCGTTTTGGTTAGTTTCGTTACTGTGCGAGAAACCATGCCGGGGTTGCATTTAATGCACCGGTTCGGCCCGTTAACGAAACGATGCACAGTTTCGGTCCAGAAACGAAACGAACGCACCCAATCCACCTTTTTGGACCCAATAGTGATGTTTTGGTTTGTTTTGGTCAGTTTCGTTACTGTGCGAGAAACCATGCCGGGGTTGCATTTAATGCACCGGTTCGGCCCGTTAACGAAACGATGCACAGTTTCGGTCCAGAAACGAAATGAACGAACCCAATCCACCTTTTTGGACCCAATAGTGATGTTTTGGTTCCTTTTGGTCAGTTTCATTGCTGTTTGAAAAACCATGCCGGGGTTGCATTTAATGCACCGGTTCGGCCCGTTTACGAAACGATGCACAATTTCGGTCCAGAAATGAAACGAACGCACCCAATCCACCTTTTTGGACCCAATAGTGATGTTTTGGTTCCTTTTGGTCAGTTTCATTGCTGTTTGAAAAACCATGCCGGGGTTGCATTTAATGCACCGGATCGGCCCATTTACGAAACGATGCACAGTTTCGGTCCAGAAACGAAACGAATGCACCCAATCCACCTTTTTGGACCCAATAGTGATGTTTTGCTTCGTTTTGGTCAGTTTCGTTACTGTGCGAGAAACCATGCCACGGTTGCATTTAATGCACCGGTTCGGCCCATTGACGAAACGATGCACAGTTTCGGTCCAGAAACGAAACGAACGCACCCAATCCACCTTTTTGGACCCAATAGTGATGTTTTGGTTGGTTTTGGTCAGTTTCGTTACTGTGCGAGAAACCATGCCGGGGTTGCATTTAATGCACCGATTCGGCCCGTTCACGAAACGATGCACAGTTTCGGTCCAGAAATGAAACGAACGCACCCAATCCACCTTTTTGGACCCAATAGTGATGTTTTGCTTCGTTTTGGTTAATTTCGTTGCTGTGCGAGAAACCATGTCGGGGTTGCATTTAATGCACCGGTTCGGCCCGTTAACGAAACGATGCACAGTTTCGGTCCAGAAACGAAACGAACGCACCCAATCCACCTTTTTGCACCCAATAGTGATGTTTTGGTTCGTTTTGGTCAGTTTCGTTACTGTGCGAGAAACCATGCCGGGGTTGCATTTAATGCACCGGTTCGGCCCGTTAACGAAACGATGCACAGTTTCGGTCCAAAAATGAAACGAATGCACCCAATCCACCTTTTTGGACCCAATAGTGATTTTTTGCTTCGTTTTGGTCAGTTTCGTTGCTGTGCGAGAAACCATGCCGGGGTTGCATTTAATGCACCGGTTCGGCCCGTTAACGAAACGATGCACAATTTCGGTCCAGAAACGAAACGAACGCACCCAATCCACCTTTTTGGACCCAATAGTGATGTTTTGGTTTGTTTTGGTCAGTTTCGTTACTGTGCGAGAAACCATGCCGGGGTTGCATTTAATGCACCGGTTCGGCCCGTTAACGAAACGATGCACAGTTTCGGTCCAGAAACGAAACGAACGCACCCAATCCACCTTTTTGGACCCAATAGTGATGTTTTTGTTGGTTTTGGTCAGTTTCGTTACTGTGCGAGAAACCATGTCGGGGTTGCATTTAATGCACCGGTTCGGCCCGTTAACGAAACGATTCACAGTTTCTGTCCAGAAATGAAACGAACGCACCCAATCCACCTTTTTGGACCCAATAGTGATGTTTTGGTTTGTTTTGGTCAGTTTCGTTAGTGTGCGAAAAACCATGCCGGGATTGCATTTAATGCACCGGTTCGGCCCGTTAACGAAACGATGCACAGTTTCGGTCCAGAAATGAAACGAATGCACCCAATCCACCTTTTTGGACCCAATAGCGATGTTTTGGTTTGTTTTGGTCAGTTTCGTTACTGTGCGAGAAACCATGTCGGGGTTGCATTTAATGCACCGGTTCGGCCCGTTAACGAAACGATGCACAGTTTCGGTCCAGAAACGAAACGAACGCACCCAATCCACCTTTTTGGACCCAATAGTGATGTTTTGCTTCATTTTGGTCAGTTTCGTTACTGTGCGAAAAAGCATGCTGGGGTTGCATTTAATGCACTGGTTCGGCCCGTTAACGAAACAATGCACAGTTTCGGTCCAGAAACGAAATGTACGCACCCAATCCACCTTTTTGGACCCAATAGTGATGTTTTGGTTGGTTTTGGTCAGTTTCATTACTGTGAAAAAAACCATGCCCGGGTTGCATTTAATGCACCGGTTCGGCCCGTTAACGAAACGATGCACCATTTCGGTCCAGAAACGAAACGAATGCACCCAATCCACCATTTTGGACCCAATAGCGATGTTTTGGTTTGTTTTGGTCAGTTTCGTTACTGTGCGAGAAACCATGTCGGGGTTGAATTTAATGCACCGGTTCGGCCCGTTAACGAAACGATGCACAATTTCGGTCCAGAAATGAAACGAACGCACCCAATCCACCTTTTTGGACCCAATAGTGATGTTTTGGTTCGTTTTGGTCAGTTTCGTTACTGTGCGAGAAACCATGTCGGGGTTGAATTTAATGCACCGGTTCGGCCCGTTAAGGAAACGATGCACAGTTTCGGTCCAGAAACGAAACGAACGCACCCAATCCACCTTTTTGGACCCAATAGTGATGTTTTGGTTGGTTTTGGTCAGTTTCGTTACTGTGCGAGAAACCATGTCGGGGTTGCATTTAATGCACCGGTTCGGCCCGTTAACGAAACGATTCACAGTTTCTGTCCAGAAACGAAACGAACGCACCCAATCCACCTTTTTGGACCCAATAGTGATGTTTTGGTTTGTTTTGGTCAGTTTCATTAGTGTGCGAAAAACCATGCCGGGATTGCATTTAATGCACCGGTTCGGCCCGTTAACGAAACGATGCACAGTTTCGGTCCAGAAATGAAACGAATGCACCCAATCCACCTTTTTGGACCCAATAGCGATGTTTTGGTTTGTTTTGGTCAGTTTCGTTACTGAGCGAGAAACCATGTCGGGGTTGCATTTAATGCACCGGTTCGGCCCGTTAACGAAACGATGCACAGTTTCGGTCCAGAAACGAAACGAACGCACCCAATCCACCTTTTTGGACCCAATAGTGATGTTTTGGTTCGTTTTGGTCAGTTTCGTTACTGTGCGAAAAACCATGCCGGGGTTGCATTTAATGCACCGGTTCGGCCCGTTAACGAAACGATGCACAGTTTCGGTCCAGAAATGAAACGAACGCACCCAATCCACCTTTTTGGACCCAATAGTGATGTTTTGGTTCGTTTTGGTCAGTTTCGTTAGTGTGCGAAAAACCATGCCGGGGTTGCATTTAATGCACCGGTTCGGCCCGTTAACGAAACGATGCACAGTTTCGGTCCAGAAATGAAACGAATGCACCCAATCCACCTTTTTGGACCCAATAGCGATGTTTTGGTTTGTTTTGGTCAGTTTCGTTACTGTGCGAGAAACCATGGCGGGGTTGCATTTAATGCACCGGTTCGGCCCGTTAACGAAACGATGCACAGTTTCGGTCCAGAAACGAAACGAATGCACCCAATCCACCTTTTTGGACCCAATAGTGATGTTTTGGTTTGGTTTGGTCAGTTTCGTTAGTGTGCGAAAAACCATGCCGGGATTGCATTTAATGCACCGGTTCGGCCCGTTAACGAAACGATGCACAGTTTCGGTCCAGAAATGAAACGAATGCACCCAATCCACCTTTTTGGACCCAATAGCGATGTTTTGGTTTGTTTTGGTCAGTTTCGTTACTGTGCGAGAAACCATGTCGGGGTTGCATTTAATGCACCGGTTCGGCCCGTTAACGAAACGATGCACAGTTTCGGTCCAGAAACGAAACGAACGCACCCAATCCACCTTTTTGGACCCAATAGTGATGTTTTGCTTCATTTTGGTCAGTTTCGTTACTGTGCGAAAAAGCATGCTGGGGTTGCATTTAATGCACTGGTTCGGCCCGTTAACGAAACAATGCACAGTTTCGGTCCAGAAACGAAATGTACGCACCCAATCCACCTTTTTGGACCCAATAGTGATGTTTTTGTTGGTTTTGGTCAGTTTCATTACTGTGCAAAAAACCATGCCTGGGTTGCATTTAATGCACCGGTTCGGCCCGTTAACGAAACGATGCACCATTTCGGTCCAGAAACGAAACGAATGCACCCAATCCACCATTTTGGACCCAATAGCGATGTTTTGGTTTGTTTTGGTCAGTTTCGTTACTGTGCGAGAAACCATGTCGGGGTTGCATTTAATGCACCGGTTCGGCCCGTTAACGAAACGATGCACAATTTCGGTCCAGAAACGAAACGAACGCACCCAATCCACCTTTTTGGAACCAATAGTGATGTTTTGGTTCGTTTTGGTCAGTTTCGTTACTGTGCGAGAAACCATGCCGGGGTTGCATTTAATGCACAGGTTCAGCCCGTTAACGAAACGATGCACAGTTTCGGTCCAGAAATGAAACAAACGCACCCAATCCACCTTTTTGGACCCAATAGTGATGTTTTGCTTCGTTTTGGTTAGTTTCGTTACTGTGCGAGAAACCATGCCGGGGTTGCATTTAATGCACCGGTTCGGCCCGTTAAGGAAACGATGCACAGATTCGGTCCAGAAACGAAACGAACACACCCAATCCACCATTTTGGACCCAATAGTGATGTTTTGGTTGGTTTTGGTCAGTTTCGTTACTGTGCGAGAAACCATGCCGGGGTTGCATTTAATGCACCGGTTCGGCCCGTTAACGAAACGATGCACAGTTTCGGTCCAGAAACGAAACGAACGCACCCAATCCACCTTTTTGGACCCAATAGTGATGTTTTGGTTGGTTTTGGTCAGTTTCGTTACTGTGCGAGAAACCATGTCGGGGTTGCATTTAATACACCGGTTCGGCCCGTTAACGAAACGATGCACAGTTTCAGTCCAGAAACGAAACGAACGCACCCAATCCACCTTTTTGGACCCAATAGTGATGTTTTGGTTTGTTTTGGTCAGTTTCATTACTGTGCGAGAAACCATGCCGGGGTTGCATTTAATGCACCGGTTCGGCCCGTTAACGAAACGATGCACAGTTTCGGTCCAGAAACGAAACGAACGCACCCAATCCACCTTTTTGGACCCAATAGTGATGTTTTGCTTCGTTTTGGTCAGTTTCGTTACTGTGCAAAAAACCATGCCGGGGTTGCATTTAATGCACCGGTTCGGCCCGTTGACGAAACGATGCACAGTTTCGGTCCAGAAACGAAACGAACGCACCCAATCCACCTTTTTGGACCCAATAGCGATGTTTTGGTTTGTTTTGGTCAGTTTCGTTACTGTGCGAGAAACCATGTCGGGGTTGCATTTAATGCACCGGTTCGGCCCGTTAACGAAACGATGCACAGTTTCGGTCCAGAAACAAAACGAACGCACCCAATCCACCTTTTTGGACCCAATAGTGATGTTTTGCTTCGTTTTGGTTAGTTTCGTTACTGTGCGAGAAACCATGCCGGGGTTGCATTTAATGCACCGGTTCGGCCCGTTAAGGAAACGATGCACAGATTCGGTCCAGAAACGAAACGAACACACCCAATCCACCATTTTGGACCCAATAGTGATGTTTTGGTTGGTTTTGGTCAGTTTCGTTACTGTGCGAGAAACCATGCCGGGGTTGCATTTAATGCACCGGTTCGGCCCGTTAACGAAACGATGCACAGTTTCGGTCCAGAAATGAAACGAACGCACCCAATCCACCTTTTTGGACCCAATAGTGATGTTTTGGTTTGTTTTGGTCAGTTTCGTTACTGTGCGAGAAACCATGCCGGGGTTGCATTTAATGCACCGGTTCGGCCCGTTAACGAAACGATGCACAGTTTCAGTCCAGAAACAAAACGAACGCACCCAATCCACCTTTTTGGACCCAATAGTGATGTTTTGGTTTGTTTTGGTCAGTTTCATTACTGTGCGAGAAACCATGCCGGGGTTGCATTTAATGCACCGGTTCGGCCGTTAACGAAACGATGCACAGTTTCGGTCCAGAAACGAAACGAACGCACCCAATCCACCTTTTTGGACCCAATAGTGATGTTTTGCTTCGTTTTGGTCAGTTTCGTTACTGTGCAAAAAACCATGCCGGGGTTGCATTTAATGCACCGATTCGGCCCGTTGACGAAACGATGCACAGTTTCGGTCCAGAAACGAAACGAACGCACCCAATCCACCTTTTTGGACCCAATAGCGATGTTTTGGTTTGTTTTGGTCAGTTTCGTTACTGTGCGAGAAACCATGTCGGGGTTGCATTTAATGCACCGGTTCGGCCCGTTAACGAAACGATGCACAGTTTCGGTCCAGAAACAAAACGAACGCACCCAATCCACCTTTTTGGACCCAATAGTGATGTTTTGGTTCGTTTTGGTCAGTTTCGTTACTGTGCGAGAAACCATGCCGGGGTTGCATTTAATGCACCGGTTCGGCCCGTTATCGAAACGATGCACAGTTTCGGTCCAGAAACGAAACGAACGCACCCAATCCACCTTTTTGGACCCAATAGTGATTTTTTGCTTCGTTTTGGTTAGTTTCGTTACTGTGCGAGAAACCATGCCGGGGTTGCATTTAATGCACCGGTTCGGCCCGTTAACGAAACGATGCACAGTTTCGGTCCAGAAACGAAACGAACGCACCCAATCCACCTTTTTGGACCCAATAGTGATGTTTTGGTTTGTTTTGGTCAGTTTCGTTACTGTGCGAGAAACCATGCCGGGGTTGCATTTAATGCACCGGTTCGGCCCGTTAACGAAACGATGCACAGTTTCGGTCCAGAAACGAAATGAACGCACCCAATCCACCTTTTTGGACCCAATAGTGATGTTTTGGTTCCTTTTGATCAGTTTCATTGCTGTTTGAAAAACCATGCCGGGGTTGCATTTAATGCACCGGTTCGGCCCGTTTACGAAACGATGCACAATTTCGGTCCAGAAATGAAACGAACGCACCCAATCCACCTTTTTGGACCCAATAGTGATGTTTTGGTTCCTTTTGGTCAGTTTCATTGCTGTTTGAAAAACCATGCCGGGGTTGCATTTAATGCACCGGATCGGCCCGTTTACGAAATGATGCACAATTTCGATCCAGAAATGAAACGAATGCACCCAATCCACCTTTTTGGACCCAATAGTGATGTTTTGGTTCGTTTTGGTCAGTTTCGTTACTGTGCGAGAAACCATGCCACGGTTGCATTTAATGCACCGGTTCGGCCCGTTAACGAAACGATGCACAGTTTTGGTCCAGAAACGAAACGAACGCACCCAATCTACCTTTTTGGATCCAATAGTGATGTTTTGGTTCGTTTTGGTCAGTTTCGTTACTGTGGGAAAAACCATGCCGGGGTTGCATTTAATGCACCGGTTCGGCCCGTTAACGAAACGATGCACAGTTTCGGTCCAGAAACGAAACGAACGCACCCAATCCACCTTTTTGGACCCAATAGTGATGTTTTGGTTTGTTTTGGTCAGTTTCATTATTGTGCGAGAAACCATGTCGGGGTTGCATTTAATGCACCGGTTCGGCCCGTTAACGAAACGATGCACAGTTTCGGTCCAGAAACAAAACGAACGCACCCAATCCACCTTTTTGGACCCAATAGTGATGTTTTTGTTGGTTTTGGTCAGTTTCGTTACTGTGCGAGAAACCATGTCGGGGTTGCATTTAATGCACCGGTTCGGCCCGTTAACGAAACGATTCACAGTTTCTGTCCAGAAACGAAACGAACGCACCCAATCCACCTTTTTGGACCCAATAGTGATGTTTTGGTTTGTTTTGGTCAGTTTCATTAGTGTGCGAAAAACCATGCTGGGATTGCATTTAATGCACCGGTTCGGCCCGTTAACGAAACGATGCACAGTTTCGGTCCAGAAATGAAACGAATGCACCCAATCCACCTTTTTGGACCCAATAGCGATGTTTTGGTTTGTTTTGGTCAGTTTCGTTACTGTGCGAGAAACCATGTCGGGGTTGGATTTAATGCACCGGTTCGGCCCGTTAACGAAACGATGCACAGTTTCGGTCCAGAAACGAAACGAACGCACCCAATCCACCTTTTTGGACCCAATAGTGATGTTTTGCTTCATTTTGGTCAGTTTCGTTACTGTGCGAAAAAGCATGCTGGGGTTGCATTTAATGCACTGGTTCGGCCCGTTAACGAAACAATGCACAGTTTCGGTCCAGAAACGAAATGTACGCACCCAATCCACCTTTTTGGACCCAATAGTGATGTTTTGGTTGGTTTTGGTCAGTTTCATTACTGTGAAAAAAACCATGCCCGGGTTGCATTTAATGCACCGGTTCGGCCCGTTAACGAAACGATGCACCATTTCGGTCCAGAAACGAAACGAATGCACCCAATCCACCATTTTGGACCCAATAGCGATGTTTTGGTTTGTTTTGGTCAGTTTCGTTACTGTGCGAGAAACCATGTCGGGGTTGAATTTAATGCACCGGTTCGGCCCGTTAACGAAACGATGCACAATTTCGGTCCAGAAATGAAACGAACGCACCCAATCCACCTTTTTGGACCCAATAGTGATGTTTTGGTTCGTTTTGGTCAGTTTCGTTACTGTGCGAAAAACCATGCCGGGGTTGCATTTAATGCACCGGTTCGGCCCGTTAACGAAACGATGCACAGTTTCGGTCCAGAAACGAAACGAACGCACCCAATCCACCTTTTTGGACCCAATAGTGATGTTTTGGTTGGTTTTGGTCAGTTTCGTTACTGTGCGAGAAACAATGTCGGGGTTGCATTTAATACACCGGTTCGGCCCGTTAACGAAACGATGCACAGTTTCAGTCCAGAAACGAAACGAACGCACCCAATCCACCTTTTTGGACCCAATAGTGATGTTTTGGTTTGTTTTGGTCAGTTTCGTTACTGTGCGAGAAACCATGCCGGGGTTGCATTTAATGCACCGGTTCGGCCCGTTAACGAAACGATGCACAGTTTCGGTCCAGAAATGAAACAAACGCACCCAATCCACCTTTTTGGACCCAATAGTGATGTTTTGCTTCGTTTTGGTTAGTTTCGTTACTGTGCGAGAAACCATGCCGGGGTTGCATTTAATGCACCGGTTCGGCCCGTTAAGGAAACGATGCACAGATTCGGTCCAGAAATGAAACGAACACACCCAATCCACCATTTTGGACCCAATAGTGATGTTTTGGTTGGTTTTGGTCAGTTTCGTTACTGTGCGAGAAACCATGCCGGGGTTGCATTTAATGCACCGGTTCGGCCCGTTAACGAAACGATGCACAGTTTCGGTCCAGAAACGAAACGAACGCACCCAATCCACCTTTTTGGACCCAATAGTGTTTTTTTGGTTGGTTTTGGTCAGTTTCGTTACTGTGCGAGAAACCATGTCGGGGTTGCATTTAATACACCGGTTCGGCCCGTTAACGAAACGATGCACAGTTTCAGTCCAGAAACGAAACGAACGCACCCAATCCACCTTTTTGGACCCAATAGTGATGTTTTGGTTTGTTTTGGTCAGTTTCGTTACTGTGCGAGAAACCATGCCGGGGTTGCATTTAATGCACCGGTTCGGCCCGTTAACGAAACGATGCACAGTTTCGGTCCAGAAACAAAACGAACGCACCCAATCCACCTTTTTGGACCCAATAGTGATGTTTTTGTTGGTTTTGGTCAGTTTCGTTACTGTGCGAGAAACCATGTCGGGGTTGCATTTAATGCACCGGTTCGGCCCGTTAACGAAACGATTCACAGTTTCTGTCCAGAAATGAAACGAATGCACCCAATCCACCTTTTTGGACCCAATAGTGATGTTTTGGTTCGTTTTGGTCAGTTTCGTTACTGTGCGAGAAACCATGCCGGGGTTGCATTTAATGCACAGGTTCAGCCCGTTAACGAAACGATGCACAGTTTCGGTCCAGAAATGAAACAAACGCACCCAATCCACCTTTTTGGACCCAATAGTGATGTTTTGCTTCGTTTTGGTTAGTTTCGTTACTGTGCGAGAAACCATGCCGGGGTTGCATTTAATGCAACGGTTCGGCCCGTTAAGGAAACGATGCACAGATTCGGTCCAGAAACGAAACGAACACACCCAATCCACCATTTTGGACCCAATAGTGATGTTTTGGTTGGTTTTGGTCAGTTTCGTTACTGTGCGAGAAACCATGCCAGGGTTGCATTTAATGCACCGGTTCGGCCCGTTAACGAAACGATGCACAGTTTCGGTCCAGAAACGAAACGAACGCACCCAATCCATCTTTTTGGACCCAATAGTGATGTTTTGCTTCGTTTTGGTCAGTTTCGTTACTGTGCAAAAAACCATGCCGGGGTTGCATTTAATGCACCGGTTCGGCCCGTTGACGAAACGATGCACAGTTTCGGTCCAGAAACGAAACGAACGCACCCAATCCACCTTTTTGGACCCAATAGCGATGTTTTGGTTTGTTTTGGTCAGTTTCGTTACTGTGCGAGAAACCATGTCGGGGTTGCATTTAATGCACCGGTTCGGCCCGTTAACGAAACGATGCACAGTTTCGGTCCAGAAACGAAACGAACGCACCCAATCCACCTTTTTGGACCCAATAGTGATGTTTTGGTTCGTTTTGGTCAGTTTCGTTACTGTGCGAGAAACCATGCCGGGGTTGCATTTAATGCACCGGTTCGGCCCGTTAACGATGCACAGTTTCGGTCCAGAAACGAAACGAATGCACCCAATCCACCTTTTTGGACCCAATAGTGATTTTTTGCTTCGTTTTGGTTAGTTTCGTTACTGTGCGAGAAACCATGCCGGGGTTGCATTTAATGCACAGGTTCAGCCCGTTAACGAAACGATGCACAGTTTCGGTCCAGAAATGAAACAAACGCACCCAATCCACCTTTTTGGACCCAATAGTGATGTTTTGCTTCGTTTTGGTTAGTTTCGTTACTGTGCGAGAAACCATGCCGGGGTTGCATTTAATGCACCGGTTCGGCCCGTTAACGAAACGATGCACAGTTTCGGTCCAGAAACGAAACGAACGCACCCAATCCACCTTTTTGGACCCAATAGTGATGTTTTGCTTCGTTTTGGTTAATTTCGTTACTGTGCGAGAAACCATGCCGGGGTTGCATTTAATGCACCGGTTCGGCCCGTTAACGAAACGATGCACAGTTTCGGTCCAAAAACGAAACGAACGCACCCAATCCACCTTTTTGGACCCAATAGTGATGTTTTGGTTCGTTTTGGTCAGTTTCGTTACTGTGCGAGAAACCATGCCGGGGTTGCATTTAATGCACCGGTTCGGCCCGTTAACGAAACGATGCACAGTTTCGGTCCAGAAACGAAACGAACGCACCCAATCCACCTTTTTGGACCCAATAGTGATTTTTTGCTTCGTTTTGGTTAGTTTCGTTACTGTGCGAGAAACCATGCCGGGGTTGCATTTAATGCACCGGTTCGGCCCGTTAACGAAACGATGCACAGTTTCGGTCCAGAAACGAAATGAACGCACCCAATCCACCTTTTTGGACCCAATAGTGATGTTTTGGTTTGTTTTGGTCAGTTTCGTTACTGTGCGAGAAACCATGCCGGGGTTGCATTTAATGCACCGGTTCGGCCCGTTAACGAAACGATGCACAGTTTCGGTCCAGAAACGAAATGAACGCACCCAATCCACCTTTTTGGACCCAATAGTGATGTTTTGGTTCCTTTTGATCAGTTTCATTGCTGTTTGAAAAACCATGCCGGGGTTGCATTTAATGCACCGGTTCGGCCCGTTTACGAAACGATGCACAATTTCGGTCCAGAAATGAAACGAACGCACCCAATCCACCTTTTTGGACCCAATAGTGATGTTTTGGTTCCTTTTGGTCAGTTTCATTGCTGTTTGAAAAACCATGCCGGGGTTGCATTTAATGCACCGGATCGGCCCGTTTACGAAACGATGCACAGTTTCGATCCAGAAATGAAACGAATGCACCCAATCCACCTTTTTGGACCCAATAGTGATGTTTTGGTTCGTTTTGGTCAGTTTCGTTACTGTGCGAGAAACCATGCCACGGTTGCATTTAATGCACCGGTTCGGCCCGTTAACGAAACGATGCACAGTTTTGGTCCAGAAACGAAACGAACGCACCCAATCTACCTTTTTGGATCCAATAGTGATGTTTTGGTTCGTTTTGGTCAGTTTCGTTACTGTGGGAAAAACCATGCCGGGGTTGCATTTAATGCACCGGTTCGGCCCGTTAAGGAAACGATGCACAGTTTCGGTCCAGAAACGAAACGAACGCACCCAATCCACCTTTTTGGACCCAATAGTGATGTTTTGGTTTGTTTTGGTCAGTTTCATTATTGTGCGAGAAACCATGTCGGGGTTGCATTTAATGCACCGGTTCGGCCCGTTAACGAAACGATGCACAGTTTCGGTCCAGAAACAAAACGAACGCACCCAATCCACCTTTTTGGACCCAATAGTGATGTTTTTGTTGGTTTTGGTCAGTTTCGTTACTGTGCGAGAAACCATGTCGGGGTTGCATTTAATGCACCGGTTCGGCCCGTTAACGAAACGATTCACAGTTTCAGTCCAGAAACGAAACGAACGCACCCAATCCACCTTTTTGGACCCAATAGTGATGTTTTGGTTTGTTTTGGTCAGTTTCATTAGTGTGCGAAAAACCATGCCGGGATTGCATTTAATGCACCGGTTCGGCCCGTTAACGAAACGATGCACAGTTTCGGTCCAGAAATGAAACGAATGCACCCAATCCACCTTTTTGGACCCAATAGCGATGTTTTGGTTTGTTTTGGTCAGTTTCGTTACTGTGCGAGAAACCATGTCGGGGTTGGATTTAATGCACCGGTTCGGCCCGTTAACGAAACGATGCACAGTTTCGGTCCAGAAACGAAACGAACACACCCAATCCACCATTTTGGACCCAATAGTGATGTTTTGGTTGGTTTTGGTCAGTTTCGTTACTGTGCGAGAAACCATGCCAGGGTTGCATTTAATGCACCGGTTCGGCCCGTTAACGAAACGATGCACAGTTTCGGTCCAGAAACGAAACGAACGCACCCAATCCATCTTTTTGGACCCAATAGTGATGTTTTGCTTCGTTTTGGTCAGTTTCGTTACTGTGCAAAAAACCATGCCGGGGTTGCATTTAATGCAACGGTTCGGCCCGTTAAGGAAACGATGCACAGATTCGGTCCAGAAACGAAACGAACACACCCAATCCACCATTTTGGACCCAATAGTGATGTTTTGGTTGGTTTTGGTCAGTTTCGTTACTGTGCGAGAAACCATGCCAGGGTTGCATTTAATGCACCGGTTCGGCCCGTTAACGAAACGATGCACAGTTTCGGTCCAGAAACGAAACGAACGCACCCAATCCATCTTTTTGGACCCAATAGTGATGTTTTGCTTCGTTTTGGTCAGTTTCGTTACTGTGCAAAAAACCATGCCGGGGTTGCATTTAATGCACCGGTTCGGCCCGTTGACGAAACGATGCACAGTTTCGGTCCAGAAACGAAACGAACGCACCCAATCCACCTTTTTGGACCCAATAGCGATGTTTTGGTTTGTTTTGGTCAGTTTCGTTACTGTGCGAGAAACCATGTCGGGGTTGCATTTAATGCACCGGTTCGGCCCGTTAACGAAACGATGCACAGTTTCGGTCCAGAAACGAAACGAACGCACCCAATCCACCTTTTTGGACCCAATAGTGATGTTTTGGTTCGTTTTGGTCAGTTTCGTTACTGTGCGAGAAACCATGCCGGGGTTGCATTTAATGCACCGGTTCGGCCCGTTAACGATGCACAGTTTCGGTCCAGAAACGAAACGAATGCACCCAATCCACCTTTTTGGACCCAATAGTGATTTTTTGCTTCGTTTTGGTTAGTTTCGTTACTGTGCGAGAAACCATGCCGGGGTTGCATTTAATGCACAGGTTCAGCCCGTTAACGAAACGATGCACAGTTTCGGTCCAGAAATGAAACAAACGCACCCAATCCACCTTTTTGGACCCAATAGTGATGTTTTGCTTCGTTTTGGTTAGTTTCGTTACTGTGCGAGAAACCATGCCGGGGTTGCATTTAATGCACCGGTTCGGCCCGTTAACGAAACGATGCACAGTTTCGGTCCAGAAACGAAACGAACGCACCCAATCCACCTTTTTGGACCCAATAGTGATGTTTTGCTTCGTTTTGGTTAATTTCGTTACTGTGCGAGAAACCATGCCGGGGTTGCATTTAATGCACCGGTTCGGCCCGTTAACGAAACGATGCACAGTTTCGGTCCAAAAACGAAACGAACGCACCCAATCCACCTTTTTGGACCCAATAGTGATGTTTTGGTTCGTTTTGGTCAGTTTCGTTACTGTGCGAGAAACCATGCCGGGGTTGCATTTAATGCACCGGTTCGGCCCGTTAACGAAACGATGCACAGTTTCGGTCCAGAAACGAAACGAACGCACCCAATCCACCTTTTTGGACCCAATAGTGATTTTTTGCTTCGTTTTGGTTAGTTTCGTTACTGTGCGAGAAACCATGCCGGGGTTGCATTTAATGCACCGGTTCGGCCCGTTAACGAAACGATGCACAGTTTCGGTCCAGAAACGAAATGAACGCACCCAATCCACCTTTTTGGACCCAATAGTGATGTTTTGGTTTGTTTTGGTCAGTTTCGTTACTGTGCGAGAAACCATGCCGGGGTTGCATTTAATGCACCGGTTCGGCCCGTTAACGAAACGATGCACAGTTTCGGTCCAGAAACGAAATGAACGCACCCAATCCACCTTTTTGGACCCAATAGTGATGTTTTGGTTCCTTTTGATCAGTTTCATTGCTGTTTGAAAAACCATGCCGGGGTTGCATTTAATGCACCGGTTCGGCCCGTTTACGAAACGATGCACAATTTCGGTCCAGAAATGAAACGAACGCACCCAATCCACCTTTTTGGACCCAATAGTGATGTTTTGGTTCCTTTTGGTCAGTTTCATTGCTGTTTGAAAAACCATGCCGGGGTTGCATTTAATGCACCGGATCGGCCCGTTTACGAAATGATGCACAATTTCGATCCAGAAATGAAACGAATGCACCCAATCCACCTTTTTGGACCCAATAGTGATGTTTTGGTTCGTTTTGGTCAGTTTCGTTACTGTGCGAGAAACCATGCCACGGTTGCATTTAATGCACCGGTTCGGCCCGTTAACGAAACGATGCACAGTTTTGGTCCAGAAACGAAACGAACGCACCCAATCTACCTTTTTGGATCCAATAGTGATGTTTTGGTTCGTTTTGGTCAGTTTCGTTACTGTGGGAAAAACCATGCCGGGGTTGCATTTAATGCACCGGTTCGGCCCGTTAACGAAACGATGCACAGTTTCGGTCCAGAAACGAAACGAACGCACCCAATCCACCTTTTTGGACCCAATAGTGATGTTTTGGTTTGTTTTGGTCAGTTTCATTATTGTGCGAGAAACCATGTCGGGGTTGCATTTAATGCACCGGTTCGGCCCGTTAACGAAACGATGCACAGTTTCGGTCCAGAAACAAAACGAACGCACCCAATCCACCTTTTTGGACCCAATAGTGATGTTTTTGTTGGTTTTGGTCAGTTTCGTTACTGTGCGAGAAACCATGTCGGGGTTGCATTTAATGCACCGGTTCGGCCCGTTAACGAAACGATTCACAGTTTCTGTCCAGAAACGAAACGAACGCACCCAATCCACCTTTTTGGACCCAATAGTGATGTTTTGGTTTGTTTTGGTCAGTTTCATTAGTGTGCGAAAAACCATGCCGGGATTGCATTTAATGCACCGGTTCGGCCCGTTAACGAAACGATGCACAGTTTCGGTCCAGAAATGAAACGAATGCACCCAATCCACCTTTTTGGACCCAATAGCGATGTTTTGGTTTGTTTTGGTCAGTTTCGTTACTGTGCGAGAAACCATGTCGGGGTTGGATTTAATGCACCGGTTCGGCCCGTTAACGAAACGATGCACAGTTTCGGTCCAGAAACGAAACGAACGCACCCAATCCACCTTTTTGGACCCAATAGTGATGTTTTGCTTCATTTTGGTCAGTTTCGTTACTGTGCGAAAAAGCATGCTGGGGTTGCATTTAATGCACTGGTTCGGCCCGTTAACGAAACAATGCACAGTTTCGGTCCAGAAACGAAATGTACGCACCCAATCCACCTTTTTGGACCCAATAGTGATGTTTTGGTTGGTTTTGGTCAGTTTCATTACTGTGAAAAAAACCATGCCCGGGTTGCATTTAATGCACCGGTTCGGCCCGTTAACGAAACGATGCACCATTTCGGTCCAGAAACGAAACGAATGCACCCAATCCACCATTTTGGACCCAATAGCGATGTTTTGGTTTGTTTTGGTCAGTTTCGTTACTGTGCGAGAAACCATGTCGGGGTTGAATTTAATGCACCGGTTCGGCCCGTTAACGAAACGATGCACAATTTCGGTCCAGAAATGAAACGAACGCACCCAATCCACCTTTTTGGACCCAATAGTGATGTTTTGGTTCGTTTTGGTCAGTTTCGTTACTGTGCGAAAAACCATGCCGGGGTTGCATTTAATGCACCGGTTCGGCCCGTTAACGAAACGATGCACAGTTTCGGTCCAGAAACGAAACGAACGCACCCAATCCACCTTTTTGGACCCAATAGTGATGTTTTGGTTGGTTTTGGTCAGTTTCGTTACTGTGCGAGAAACAATGTCGGGGTTGCATTTAATACACCGGTTCGGCCCGTTAACGAAACGATGCACAGTTTCAGTCCAGAAACGAAACGAACGCACCCAATCCACCTTTTTGGACCCAATAGTGATGTTTTGGTTTGTTTTGGTCAGTTTCGTTACTGTGCGAGAAACCATGCCGGGGTTGCATTTAATGCACCGGTTCGGCCCGTTAACGAAACGATGCACAGTTTCGGTCCAGAAATGAAACAAACGCACCCAATCCACCTTTTTGGACCCAATAGTGATGTTTTGCTTCGTTTTGGTTAGTTTCGTTACTGTGCGAGAAACCATGCCGGGGTTGCATTTAATGCACCGGTTCGGCCCGTTAAGGAAACGATGCACAGATTCGGTCCAGAAATGAAACGAACACACCCAATCCACCATTTTGGACCCAATAGTGATGTTTTGGTTGGTTTTGGTCAGTTTCGTTACTGTGCGAGAAACCATGCCGGGGTTGCATTTAATGCACCGGTTCGGCCCGTTAACGAAACGATGCACAGTTTCGGTCCAGAAACGAAACGAACGCACCCAATCCACCTTTTTGGACCCAATAGTGATGTTTTGGTTGGTTTTGGTCAGTTTCGTTACTGTGCGAGAAACCATGTCGGGGTTGCATTTAATACACCGGTTCGGCCCGTTAACGAAACGATGCACAGTTTCAGTCCAGAAACGAAACGAACGCACCCAATCCACCTTTTTGGACCCAATAGTGATGTTTTGGTTTGTTTTGGTCAGTTTCGTTACTGTGCGAGAAACCATGCCGGGGTTGCATTTAATGCACCGGTTCGGCCCGTTAACGAAACGATGCACAGTTTCGGTCCAGAAACAAAACGAACGCACCCAATCCACCTTTTTGGACCCAATAGTGATGTTTTTGTTGGTTTTGGTCAGTTTCGTTACTGTGCGAGAAACCATGTCGGGGTTGCATTTAATGCACCGGTTCGGCCCGTTAACGAAACGATTCACAGTTTCTGTCCAGAAACGAAACGAATGCACCCAATCCACCTTTTTGGACCCAATAGTGATGTTTTGGTTCGTTTTGGTCAGTTTCGTTACTGTGCGAGAAACCATGCCGGGGTTGCATTTAATGCACAGGTTCAGCCCGTTAACGAAACGATGCACAGTTTCGGTCCAGAAATGAAACAAACGCACCCAATCCACCTTTTTGGACCCAATAGTGATGTTTTGCTTCGTTTTGGTTAGTTTCGTTACTGTGCGAGAAACCATGCCGGGGTTGCATTTAATGCAACGGTTCGGCCCGTTAAGGAAACGATGCACAGATTCGGTCCAGAAACGAAACGAACACACCCAATCCACCATTTTGGACCCAATAGTGATGTTTTGGTTGGTTTTGGTCAGTTTCGTTACTGTGCGAGAAACCATGCCAGGGTTGCATTTAATGCACCGGTTCGGCCCGTTAACGAAACGATGCACAGTTTCGGTCCAGAAACGAAACGAACGCACCCAATCCACCTTTTTGGACCCAATAGTGATGTTTTGCTTCGTTTTGGTCAGTTTCGTTACTGTGCCAAAAACCATGCCGGGGTTGCATTTAATGCACCGGTTCGGCCCGTTGACGAAACGATGCACAGTTTCGGTCCAGAAACGAAACGAACGCACCCAATCCACCTTTTTGGACCCAATAGCGATGTTTTTGTTTGTTTTGGTCAGTTTCGTTACTGTGCGAGAAACCATGTCGGGGTTGCATTTAATGCACCGGTTCGGCCCGTTAACGAAACGATGCACAGTTTCGGTCCAGAAACGAAACGAACGCACCCAATCCACCTTTTTGGACCCAATAGTGATGTTTTGGTTCGTTTTGGTCAGTTTCGTTACTGTGCGAGAAACCATGCCGGGGTTGCATTTAATGCACCGGTTCGGCCCGTTAACGATGCACAGTTTCGGTCCAGAAACGAAACGAATGCACCCAATCCACCTTTTTGGACCCAATAGTGATTTTTTGCTTCGTTTTGGTTAGTTTCGTTACTGTGCGAGAAACCATGCCGGGGTTGCATTTAATGCACCGGTTCGGCCCGTTAACGAAACGATGCACAGTTTCGGTCCAGAAACGAAACGAACGCACCCAATCCACCTTTTTGGACCCAATAGTGATGTTTTGGTTTGTTTTGGTCAGTTTCGTTACTGTGCGAGAAACCATGCCGGGGTTGCATTTAATGCACCGGTTCGGCCCGTTAACGAAACGATGCACAGTTTCGGTCCAGAAACGAAATGAACGAACCCAATCCACCTTTTTGGACCCAATAGTGATGTTTTGGTTCCTTTTGGTCAGTTTCATTGCTGTTTGAAAAACCATGCCGGGGTTGCATTTAATGCACCGGTTCGGCCCGTTAACGAAACGATGCACAATTTCGGTCCAGAAACGAAACGAACGCACCCAATCCACCTTTTTGGACCCAATAGTGATGTTTTGGTTCGTTTTGGTCAGTTTCGTTACTGTGCGAGAAACCATGCCGGGGTTGCATTTAATGCACCGGTTCGGCCCGTTAACGATGCACAGTTTCGGTCCAGAAACGAAACGAATGCACCCAATCCACCTTTTTGGACCCAATAGTGATTTTTTGCTTCGTTTTGGTTAGTTTCGTTACTGTGCGAGAAACCATGCCGGGGTTGCATTTAATGCACCGGTTCGGCCCGTTAACGAAACGATGCACAGTTTCGGTCCAGAAATGAAACGAACGCACCCAATCCACCTTTTTGGACCCAATAGTGATGTTTTGGTTTGTTTTGGTCAGTTTCGTTACTGTGCGAGAAACCATGCCGGGGTTGCATTTAATGCACCGGTTCGGCCCGTTAACGAAACGATGCACAGTTTCGGTCCAGAAACGAAATGAACGAACCCAATCCACCTTTTTGGACCCAATAGTGATGTTTTGGTTCCTTTTGGTCAGTTTCATTGCTGTTTGAAAAACCATGCCGGGGTTGCATTTAATGCACCGGTTCGGCCCGTTTACGAAACGATGCACAATTTCGGTCCAGAAATGAAACGAACGCACCCAATCCACCTTTTTGGACCCAATAGTGATGTTTTGGTTCCTTTTGGTCAGTTTCATTGCTGTTTGAAAAACCATGCCGGGGTTGCATTTAATGCACCGGATCGGCCCGTTTACGAAACGATGCACAGTTTCGGTCCAGAAACGAAACGAACGCACCCAATCCACCTTTTTGGACCCAATAGTGATGTTTTGCTTCGTTTTGGTCAGTTTCGTTACTGTGCGAGAAACCATGCCACGGTTGCATTTAATGCACCGGTTCGGCCCATTGACGAAACGATGCACAGTTTCGGTCCAGAAACGAAACGAACGCACCCAATCCACCTTTTTGGACCCAATAGTGATGTTTTGGTTGGTTTTGGTCAGTTTCGTTACTGTGCGAGAAACCATGCCGGGGTTGCATTTAATGCACCGATTCGGCCCGTTCACGAAACGATGCACAGTTTCGGTCCAGAAATGAAACGAACGCACCCAATCCACCTTTTTGGACCCAATAGTGATGTTTTGCTTCGTTTTGGTTAATTTCGTTGCTGTGCGAGAAACCATGTCGGGGTTGCATTTAATGCACCGGTTCGGCCCGTTAACGAAACGATGCACAGTTTCGGTCCAGAAACGAAACGAACGCACCCAATCCACCTTTTTGCACCCAATAGTGATGTTTTGGTTCGTTTTGGTCAGTTTCGTTACTGTGCGAGAAACCATGCCGGGGTTGCATTTAATGCACCGGTTCGGCCCGTTAACGAAACGATGCACAGTTTCGGTCCAGAAATGAAACGAATGCACCCAATCCACCTTTTTGGACCCAATAGCGATTTTTTGCTTCGTTTTGGTCAGTTTCGTTGCTGTGCGAGAAACCATGCCGGGGTTGCATTTAATGCACCGGTTCGGCCCGTTAACGAAACGATGCACAATTTCGGTCCAGAAACGAAACGAACGCACCCAATCCACCTTTTTGGACCCAATAGTGATGTTTTGGTTTGTTTTGGTCAGTTTCGTTACTGTGCGAGAAACCATGCCGGGGTTGCATTTAATGCACCGGTTCGGCCCGTTAACGAAACGATGCACAGTTTCGGTCCAGAAACGAAACGAACGCACCCAATCCACCTTTTTGGACCCAATAGTGATGTTTTTGTTGGTTTTGGTCAGTTTCGTTACTGTGCGAGAAACCATGTCGGGGTTGCATTTAATGCACCGGTTCGGCCCGTTAACGAAACGATTCACAGTTTCTGTCCAGAAACAAAACGAACGCACCCAATCCACCTTTTTGGACCCAATAGTGATGTTTTGGTTTGTTTTGGTCAGTTTCGTTAGTGTGCGAAAAACCATGCCGGGATTGCATTTAATGCACCGGTTCGGCCCGTTAACGAAACGATGCACAGTTTCGGTCCAGAAATGAAACGAATGCACCCAATCCACCTTTTTGGACCCAATAGCGATGTTTTGGTTTGTTTTGGTCAGTTTCGTTACTGTGCGAGAAACCATGTCGGGGTTGCATTTAATGCACCGGTTCGGCCCGTTAACGAAACGATGCACAGTTTCGGTCCAGAAATGAAACGAACGCACCCAATCCACCTTTTTGGACCCAATAGTGATGTTTTGCTTCATTTTGGTCAGTTTCGTTACTGTGCGAAAAAGCATGCTGGGGTTGCATTTAATGCACTGGTTCGGCCCGTTAACGAAACAATGCACAGTTTCGGTCCAGAAACGAAATGTACGCACCCAATCCACCTTTTTGGACCCAATAGTGATGTTTTGGTTGGTTTTGGTCAGTTTCATTACTGTGAAAAAAACCATGCCCGGGTTGCATTTAATGCACCGGTTCGGCCCGTTAACGAAACGATGCACCATTTCGGTCCAGAAACGAAACGAATGCACCCAATCCACCATTTTGGACCCAATAGCGATGTTTTGGTTTGTTTTGGTCAGTTTCGTTACTGTGCGAGAAACCATGTCGGGGTTGAATTTAATGCACCGGTTCGGCCCGTTAACGAAACGATGCACAATTTCGGTCCAGAAATGAAACGAACGCACCCAATCCACCTTTTTGGACCCAATAGTGATGTTTTGGTTCGTTTTGGTCAGTTTCGTTACTGTGCGAAAAACCATGCCGGGGTTGCATTTAATGCACCGGTTCGGCCCGTTAACGAAACGATGCACAGTTTCGGTCCAGAAACGAAACGAACGCACCCAATCCACCTTTTTGGACCCAATAGTGATTTTTTGCTTCGTTTTGGTTAGTTTCGTTACTGTGCGAGAAACCATGCCGGGGTTGCATTTAATGCACCGGTTCGGCCCGTTAACGAAACGATGCACAGTTTCGGTCCAGAAACGAAACGAACGCACCCAATCCACCTTTTTGGACCCAATAGTGATGTTTTGGTTTGTTTTGGTCAGTTTCGTTACTGTGCGAGAAACCATGCCGGGGTTGCATTTAATGCACCGGTTCGGCCCGTTAACGAAACGATGCACAGTTTCGGTCCAGAAACGAAACGAATGCACCCAATCCACCTTTTTGGACCCAATAGTGATGTTTTTGTTGGTTTTGGTCAGTTTCGTTACTGTGCGAGAAACCATGTCGGGGTTGCATTTAATGCACCGGTTCGGCCCGTTAACGAAACGATTCACAGTTTCTGTCCAGAAACGAAACGAACGCACCCAATCCACCTTTTTGGACCCAATAGTGATGTTTTGGTTTGTTTTGGTCAGTTTCGTTAGTGTGCGAAAAACCATGCCGGGATTGCATTTAATGCACCGGTTCGGCCCGTTAACGAAACGATGCACAGTTTCGGTCCAGAAATGAAACGAATGCACCCAATCCACCTTTTTGGACCCAATAGCGATGTTTTGGTTTGTTTTGGTCAGTTTCGTTACTGTGCGAGAAACCATGTCGGGGTTGCATTTAATGCACCGGTTCGGCCCGTTAACGAAACGATGCACAGTTTCGGTCCAGAAACGAAACGAATGCACCCAATCCACCATTTTGGACCCAATAGCGATGTTTTGGTTTGTTTTGGTCAGTTTCGTTACTGTGCGAAAAAGCATGTCGGGGTTGCATTTAATGCACCGGTTCGGCCCGTTAACGAAACAATGCACAGTTTCGGTCCAGAAACGAAACGAACGCACCCAATCCACCTTTTTGGACCCAATAGTGATGTTTTGGTTGGTTTTGGTCAGTTTCATTACTGTGAAAAAAACCATGCCCGGGTTGCATTTAATGCACCGGTTCGGCCCGTTAACGAAACGATGCACCATTTCGGTCCAGAAACGAAACGAATGCACCCAATCCACCATTTTGGACCCAATAGCGATTTTTTGCTTCGTTTTGGTTAGTTTCGTTACTGTGCGAGAAACCATGCCGGGGTTGAATTTAATGCACCGGTTCGGCCCGTTAACGAAACGATGCACAGTTTCGGTCCAGAAACGAAACGAACGCACCCAATCCACCTTTTTGGACCCAATAGTGATGTTTTGGTTCGTTTTGGTCAGTTTCGTTACTGTGCGAGAAACCATGCCGGGGTTGCATTTAATGCACCGGTTCGGCCCGTTAACGAAACGATGCACAGTTTCGGTCCAGAAACGAAACGAATGCACCCAATCCACCTTTTTGGACCCAATAGTGATGTTTTTGTTGGTTTTGGTCAGTTTCGTTACTGTGCGAGAAACCATGTCGGGGTTGCATTTAATGCACCGGTTCGGCCCGTTAACGAAACGATGCACAGTTTCGGTCCAGAAACGAAACGAACGCACCCAATCCACCTTTTTGGACCCAATAGTGATGTTTTGCTTCATTTTGGTCAGTTTCGTTACTGTGCGAAAAAGCATGCTGGGGTTGCATTTAATGCACCGGTTCGGCCCGTTAACGAAACAATGCACAGTTTCGGTCCAGAAACGAAATGTACGCACCCAATCCACCTTTTTGAACCCAATAGCGATGTTTTGGTTTGTTTTGGTCAGTTTCGTTACTGTGCGAGAAACCATGTCGGGGTTGCATTTAATGCACCGGTTCGGCCCGTTAACGAAACGATGCACAGTTTCGGTCCAGAAACGAAACGAACGCACCCAATCCACCTTTTTGGACCCAATAGTGATGTTTTGCTTCATTTTGGTCAGTTTCGTTACTGTGCGAAAAAGCATGCTGGGGTTGCATTTAATGCACTGGTTCGGCCCGTTAACGAAACAATGCACAGTTTCGGTCCAGAAACGAAATGTACGCACCCAATCCACCTTTTTGGACCCAATAGTGATGTTTTGGTTGGTTTTGGTCAGTTTCATTACTGTGAAAAAAACCATGCCCGGGTTGCATTTAATGCACCGGTTCGGCCCGTTAACGAAACGATGCACCATTTCGGTCCAGAAACGAAACGAATGCACCCAATCCACCATTTTGGACCCAATAGCGATGTTTTGGTTTGTTTTGGTCAGTTTCGTTACTGTGCGAGAAACCATGTCGGGGTTGAATTTAATGCACCGGTTCGGCCCGTTAACGAAACGATGCACAATTTCGGTCCAGAAATGAAACGAACGCACCCAATCCACCTTTTTGGACCCAATAGTGATGTTTTGGTTCGTTTTGGTCAGTTTCGTTACTGTGCGAAAAACCATGCCGGGGTTGCATTTAATGCACCGGTTCGGCCCGTTAACGAAACGATGCACAGTTTCGGTCCAGAAACGAAACGAACGCACCCAATCCACCTTTTTGGACCCAATAGTGATTTTTTGCTTCGTTTTGGTTAGTTTCGTTACTGTGCGAGAAACCATGCCGGGGTTGCATTTAATGCACCGGTTCGGCCCGTTAACGAAACGATGCACAGTTTCGGTCCAGAAACGAAACGAACGCACCCAATCCACCTTTTTGGACCCAATAGTGATGTTTTGGTTTGTTTTGGTCAGTTTCGTTACTGTGCGAGAAACCATGCCGGGGTTGCATTTAATGCACCGGTTCGGCCCGTTAACGAAACGATGCACAGTTTCGGTCCAGAAACGAAATGAACGAACCCAATCCACCTTTTTGGACCCAATAGTGATGTTTTGGTTCCTTTTGGTCAGTTTCATTGCTGTTTGAAAAACCATGCCGGGGTTGCATTTAATGCACCGGTTCGGCCCGTTTACGAAACGATGCACAATTTCGGTCCAGAAATGAAACGAACGCACCCAATCCACCTTTTTGGACCCAATAGTGATGTTTTGGTTCCTTTTGGTCAGTTTCATTGCTGTTTGAAAAACCATGCCGGGGTTGCATTTAATGCACCGGATCGGCCCGTTTACGAAACGATGCACAGTTTCGGTCCAGAAACGAAACGAACGCACCCAATCCACCTTTTTGGACCCAATAGTGATGTTTTGCTTCGTTTTGGTCAGTTTCATTACTGTGCGAGAAACCATGCCACGGTTGCATTTAATGCACCGGTTCGGCCCATTGACGAAACGATGCACAGTTTCGGTCCAGAAACGAAACGAACGCACCCAATCCACCTTTTTGGACCCAATAGTGATGTTTTGGTTGGTTTTGGCCAGTTTCGTTACTGTGCGAGAAACCATGCCGGGGTTGCATTTAATGCACCGATTCGGCCCGTTCACGAAACGATGCACAGTTTCGGTCCAGAAATGAAACGAACGCACCCAATCCACCTTTTTGGACCCAATAGTGATGTTTTGCTTCGTTTTGGTTAATTTCGTTGCTGTGCGAGAAACCATGTCGGGGTTGCATTTAATGCACCGGTTCGGCCCGTTAACGAAACGATGCACAGTTTCGGTCCAGAAACGAAACGAACGCACCCAATCCACCTTTTTGCACCCAATAGTGATGTTTTGGTTGGTTTTGGTCAGTTTCGTTACTGTGCGAGAAACCATGTCGGGGTTGCATTTAATACACCGGTTCGGCCCGTTAACGAAACGATGCACAGTTTCAGTCCAGAAACGAAACGAACGCACCCAATCCACCTTTTTGGACCCAATAGTGATGTTTTGGTTTGTTTTGGTCAGTTTTGTTACTGTGCGAGAAACCATGCCGGGGTTGCATTTAATGCACCGGTTCGGCCCGTTAACGAAACGATGCACAGTTTCGGTCCAGAAACGAAACGAACGCACCCAATCCACCTTTTTGGACCCAATAGTGATGTTTTGCTTCGTTTTGGTCAGTTTCGTTACTGTGCGAGAAACCATGCCGGGGTTGCATTTAATGCACAGGTTCAGCTCGTTAACGAAACGATGCACAGTTTCGGTCCAGAAATGAAACAAACGCACCCAATCCACCTTTTTGGACCCAATAGTGATGTTTTGCTTCGTTTTGGTTAGTTTCGTTACTGTGCGAGAAACCATGCCGGGGTTGCATTTAATGCACCGGTTCGGCCCGTTAAGGAAACGATGCACAGATTCGGTCCAGAAACGAAACGAACACACCCAATCCACCATTTTGGACCCAATAGTGATGTTTTAGTTGGTTTTGTTCAGTTTCGTTACTGTGCGAGAAACCATGCCGGGGTTGCATTTAATGCACCGGTTCGGCCCGTTAACGAAACGATGCACAGTTTCGGTCCAGAAACGAAACGAATGCACCCAATCCACCTTTTTGGACCCAATAGTCATGTTTTTGTTGGTTTTGGTCAGTTTCGTTACTGTGCGAGAAACCATGTCGGGGTTGCATTTAATGCACCGGTTCGGCCCGTTAACGAAACGATTCACAGTTTCTGTCCAGAAACGAAACGAACGCACCCAATCCACCTTTTTGGACCCAATAGTGATGTTTTGGTTTGTTTTGGTCAGTTTCGTTAGTGTGCGAAAAACCATGCCGGGATTGCATTTAATGCACCGGTTCGGCCCGTTAACGAAACGATGCACAGTTTCGGTCCAGAAATGAAATGAATGCACCCAATCCACCTTTTTGGACCAAATAGCGATGTTTTGGTTTGTTTTGGTCAGTTTCGTTACTGTGCGAGAAACCATGTCGGGATTGCATTTAATGCACCGGTTCGGCCCGTTAACGAAACGATGCACAGTTTCGGTCCAGAAATGAAATGAACGAACCCAATCCACCTTTTTGGACCCAATAGTGATGTTTTGGTTCCTTTTGGTCAGTTTCATTGCTGTTTGAAAAACCATGCCGGGGTTGCATTTAATGCACCGGTTCGGCCCGTTAACGAAACGATGCACAGTTTCGGTCCAGAAACGAAACGAACGCACCCAATCCACCTTTTTGGACCCAATAGTGATGTTTTGCTTCATTTTGGTCAGTTTCGTTACTGTGCGAAAAAGCATGCTGGGGTTGCATTTAATGCACTGGTTCGGCCCGTTAACGAAACAATGCACAGTTTCGGTCCAGAAACGAAATGTACGCACCCAATCCACCTTTTTGGACCCAATAGTGATGTTTTGGTTGGTTTTGGTCAGTTTCATTACTGTGAAAAAAACCATGCCCGGGTTGCATTTAATGCACCGGTTCGGCCCGTTAACGAAACGATGCACCATTTCGGTCCAGAAACGAAACGAATGCACCCAATCCACCATTTTGGACCCAATAGCGATGTTTTGGTTTGTTTTGGTCAGTTTCGTTACTGTGCGAGAAACCATGTCGGGGTTGAATTTAATGCACCGGTTCGGCCCGTTAACGAAACGATGCACAATTTCGGTCCAGAAATGAAACGAACGCACCCAATCCACCTTTTTGGACCCAATAGTGATGTTTTGGTTCGTTTTGGTCAGTTTCGTTACTGTGCGAAAAACCATGCCGGGGTTGCATTTAATGCACCGGTTCGGCCCGTTAACGAAACGATGCACAGTTTCGGTCCAGAAACGAAACGAACGCACCCAATCCACCTTTTTGGACCCAATAGTGATGTTTTGCTTCGTTTTGGTCAGTTTCGTTACTGTGCAAAAAACCATGCCGGGGTTGCATTTAATGCACCGGTTCGGCCCGTTGACGAAACGATGCACAGTTTCGGTCCAGAAACGAAACGAACGCACCCAATCCACCTTTTTGGACCCAATAGTGATGTTTTGGTTTGTTTTGGTCAGTTTCGTTACTGTGCGAGAAACCATGCCGGGGTTGCATTTAATGCACCGGTTCGGCCCGTTAACGAAACGATGCACAGTTTCGATCCAGAAATGAAACAAACGCACCCAATCCACCTTTTTGGACCCAATAGTGATGTTTTGCTTCGTTTTGGTTAGTTTCGTTACTGTGCGAGAAACCATGCCGGGGTTGCATTTAATGCACCGGTTCGGCCCGTTAAGGAAACGATGCACAGATTCGGTCCAGAAACGAAACGAACACACCCAATCCACCATTTTGGACCCAATAGTGATGTTTTGGTTGGTTTTGGTCAGTTTCGTTACTGTGCGAGAAACCATGCCGGGGTTGCATTTAATGCACCGGTTCGGCCCGTTAACGAAACGATGCACAGTTTCGGTCCAGAAACGAAACGAACGCACCCAATCCACCTTTTTGGACCCAATAGTGATGTTTTGGTTGGTTTTGGTCAGTTTCGTTACTGTGCGAGAAACCATGTCGGGGTTGCATTTAATACACCGGTTCGGCCCGTTAACGAAACGATGCACAGTTTCAGTCCAGAAACGAAACGAACGCACCCAATCCACCTTTTTGGACCCAATAGTGATGTTTTGGTTTGTTTTGGTCAGTTTCGTTACTGTGCGAGAAACCATGCCGGGGTTGCATTTAATGCACCGGTTCGGCCCGTTAACGAAACGATGCACAGTTTCGGTCCAGAAACGAAACGAACGCACCCAATCCACCTTTTTGGACCCAATAGTGATGTTTTGCTTCGTTTTGGTCAGTTTCGTTACTGTGCAAAAAACCATGCCGGGGTTGCATTTAATGCACCGGTTCGGCCCGTTGACGAAACGAGGCACAGTTTCGGTCCAGAAACGAAACGAATGCACCCAATCCACCTTTTTGGACCCAATAGCGATGTTTTGGTTTGTTTTGGTCAGTTTCGTTACTGTGCGAGAAACCATGTCGGGGTTGCATTTAATGCACCGGTTCGGCCCGTTAACGAAACGATGCACAGTTTCGGTCCAGAAACGAAACGAACGCACCCAATCCACCTTTTTGGACCCAATAGTGATGTTTTGGTTCGTTTTGGTCAGTTTCGTTACTGTGCGAGAAACCATGCCGGGGTTGCATTTAATGCACCGGTTCGGCCCGTTAACGATGCACAGTTTCGGTCCAGAAACGAAACGAACGCACCCAATCCACCTTTTTGGACCCAATAGTGATTTTTTGGTTCGTTTTGGTCAGTTTCGTTACTGTGCGAAAAACCATGCCGGGGTTGCATTTAATGCACCGGTTCGGCCCGTTAACGAAACGATGCACAGTTTCGGTCCAGAAACGAAATGAACGAACCCAATCCACCTTTTTGGACCCAATAGTGATGTTTTGGTTCCTTTTGGTCAGTTTCATTGGTGTTTGAAAAACCATGCCGGGGTTGCATTTAATGCACCGGTTCGGCCCGTTTACGAAACGATGCACAATTTCGGTCCAGAAATGAAACGAACGCACCCAATCCACCTTTTTGGACCCAATAGTGATGTTTTGGTTCCTTTTGGTCAGTTTCATTGCTGTTTGAAAAACCATGCCGGGGTTGCATTTAATGCACCGGATCGGCCCGTTTACGAAACGATGCACAGTTTCGGTCCAGAAACGAAACGAACGCACCCAATCCACCTTTTTGGACCCAATAGTGATGTTTTGCTTCGTTTTGGTCAGTTTCGTTACTGTGCGAGAAACCATGCCACGGTTGCATTTAATGCACCGGTTCGGCCCATTGACAAAACGATGCACAGTTTCGGTCCAGAAACGAAACGAACGCACCCAATCCACCTTTTTGGACCCAATAGTGATGTTTTGGTTGGTTTTGGTCAGTTTCGTTACTGTGCGAGAAACCATGCCGGGGTTGCATTTAATGCACCGGTTCGGCCCGTTCACGAAACGATGCACAGTTTCGGTCCAGAAATGAAACGAACGCACCCAATCCACCTTTTTGGACCCAATAGTGATGTTTTGCTTCGTTTTGGTTAATTTTGTTACTGTGCGAGAAACCATGCCGGGGTTGCATTTAATGCACCGGTTCGGCCCATTGACGAAACGATGCACAGTTTCGGTCCAGAAACGAAACGAACGCACCCAATCCACCTTTTTGGACCCAATAGTGATGTTTTGGTTGGTTTTGGTCAGTTTCGTTACTATGCGAGAAACCATGCCGGGGTTGCATTTAATGCACCGGTTCGGCCCGTTAAGGAAACGATGCACAGTTTCGGTCCAGAAATGAAACGAACGCACCCAATCCACCTTTTTGGACCCAATAGTGATTTTTTGCTTCGGTTTGGTTAGTTTCGTTACTGTGCGAGAAACCATGCCGGGGTTGCATTTAATGCACCGGTTCGGCCCGTTAACGAAACGATGCACAGTTTCGGTCCAGAAACGAAACGAACGCACCCAATCCACCTTTTTGGACCGAATAGCGATGTTTTGGTTTGTTTTGGTCAGTTTCGTTGCTGTGCGAGAAACCATGTCGGGGTTGCATTTAATGCACCGGTTCGGCCCGTTAACGAAACGATGCACAGTTTCGGTCCAGAAACGAAACGAACGCACCCAATCCACCTTTTTGCACCCAATAGTGATGTTTTGGTTCGTTTTGGTCAGTTTCGTTACTGTGCGAGAAACCATGCCGGGGTTGCATTTAATGCACCGGTTCGGCCCGTTAACGAAACGATGCACAGTTTCGGTCCAGAAACGAAACGAATGCACCCAATCCACCTTTTTGGACCCAATAGTGATGTTTTTGTTGGTTTTGGTCAGTTTCGTTACTGTGCGAGAAACCATGTCGGGGTTGCATTTAATGCACCGGTTCGGCCCGTTAACGAAACGATTCACAGTTTCTGTCCAGAAACGAAACGAACGCACCCAATCCACCTTTTTGGACCCAATAGTGATGTTTTGGTTTGTTTTGGTCAGTTTCGTTAGTGTGCGAAAAACCATGCCGGGATTGCATTTAATGCACCGGTTCGGCCCGTTAACGAAACGATGCACAGTTTCGGTCCAGAAATGAAACGAATGCACCCAATCCACCTTTTTGGACCCAATAGCGATGTTTTGGTTTGTTTTGGTCAGTTTCGTTACTGTGCGAGAAACCATGTCGGGGTTGCATTTAATGCACCGGTTCGGCCCGTTAACGAAACGATGCACAGTTTCGGTCCAGAAACGAAACGAATGCACCCAATCCACCATTTTGGACCCAATAGCGATGTTTTGGTTTGTTTTGGTCAGTTTCGTTACTGTGCGAAAAAGCATGTCGGGGTTGCATTTAATGCACCGGTTCGGCCCGTTAACGAAACAATGCACAGTTTCGGTCCAGAAACGAAACGAACGCACCCAATCCACCTTTTTGGACCCAATAGTGATGTTTTGGTTGGTTTTGGTCAGTTTCATTACTGTGAAAAAAACCATGCCCGGGTTGCATTTAATGCACCGGTTCGGCCCGTTAACGAAACGATGCACCATTTCGGTCCAGAAACGAAACGAATGCACCCAATCCACCATTTTGGACCCAATAGCGATTTTTTGCTTCGTTTTGGTTAGTTTCGTTACTGTGCGAGAAACCATGCCGGGGTTGAATTTAATGCACCGGTTCGGCCCGTTAACGAAACGATGCACAGTTTCGGTCCAGAAACGAAACGAACGCACCCAATCCACCTTTTTGGACCCAATAGTGATGTTTTGGTTCGTTTTGGTCAGTTTCGTTACTGTGCGAGAAACCATGCCGGGGTTGCATTTAATGCACCGGTTCGGCCCGTTAACGAAACGATGCACAGTTTCGGTCCAGAAACGAAACGAATGCACCCAATCCACCTTTTTGGACCCAATAGTGATGTTTTTGTTGGTTTTGGTCAGTTTCGTTACTGTGCGAGAAACCATGTCGGGGTTGCATTTAATGCACCGGTTCGGCCCGTTAACGAAACGATGCACAGTTTCGGTCCAGAAACGAAACGAACGCACCCAATCCACCTTTTTGGACCCAATAGTGATGTTTTGCTTCATTTTGGTCAGTTTCGTTACTGTGCGAAAAAGCATGCTGGGGTTGCATTTAATGCACCGGTTCGGCCCGTTAACGAAACAATGCACAGTTTCGGTCCAGAAACGAAATGTACGCACCCAATCCACCTTTTTGAACCCAATAGCGATGTTTTGGTTTGTTTTGGTCAGTTTCGTTACTGTGCGAGAAACCATGTCGGGGTTGCATTTAATGCACCGGTTCGGCCCGTTAACGAAACGATGCACAGTTTCGGTCCAGAAACGAAACGAACGCACCCAATCCACCTTTTTGGACCCAATAGTGATGTTTTGCTTCATTTTGGTCAGTTTCGTTACTGTGCGAAAAAGCATGCTGGGGTTGCATTTAATGCACTGGTTCGGCCCGTTAACGAAACAATGCACAGTTTCGGTCCAGAAACGAAATGTACGCACCCAATCCACCTTTTTGGACCCAATAGTGATGTTTTGGTTGGTTTTGGTCAGTTTCATTACTGTGAAAAAAACCATGCCCGGGTTGCATTTAATGCACCGGTTCGGCCCGTTAACGAAACGATGCACCATTTCGGTCCAGAAACGAAACGAATGCACCCAATCCACCATTTTGGACCCAATAGCGATGTTTTGGTTTGTTTTGGTCAGTTTCGTTACTGTGCGAGAAACCATGTCGGGGTTGAATTTAATGCACCGGTTCGGCCCGTTAACGAAACGATGCACAATTTCGGTCCAGAAATGAAACGAACGCACCCAATCCACCTTTTTGGACCCAATAGTGATGTTTTGGTTCGTTTTGGTCAGTTTCGTTACTGTGCGAAAAACCATGCCGGGGTTGCATTTAATGCACCGGTTCGGCCCGTTAACGAAACGATGCACAGTTTCGGTCCAGAAACGAAACGAACGCACCCAATCCACCTTTTTGGACCCAATAGTGATTTTTTGCTTCGTTTTGGTTAGTTTCGTTACTGTGCGAGAAACCATGCCGGGGTTGCATTTAATGCACCGGTTCGGCCCGTTAACGAAACGATGCACAGTTTCGGTCCAGAAACGAAACGAACGCACCCAATCCACCTTTTTGGACCCAATAGTGATGTTTTGGTTTGTTTTGGTCAGTTTCGTTACTGTGCGAGAAACCATGCCGGGGTTGCATTTAATGCACCGGTTCGGCCCGTTAACGAAACGATGCACAGTTTCGGTCCAGAAACGAAATGAACGAACCCAATCCACCTTTTTGGACCCAATAGTGATGTTTTGGTTCCTTTTGGTCAGTTTCATTGCTGTTTGAAAAACCATGCCGGGGTTGCATTTAATGCACCGGTTCGGCCCGTTTACGAAACGATGCACAATTTCGGTCCAGAAATGAAACGAACGCACCCAATCCACCTTTTTGGACCCAATAGTGATGTTTTGGTTCCTTTTGGTCAGTTTCATTGCTGTTTGAAAAACCATGCCGGGGTTGCATTTAATGCACCGGATCGGCCCGTTTACGAAACGATGCACAGTTTCGGTCCAGAAACGAAACGAACGCACCCAATCCACCTTTTTGGACCCAATAGTGATGTTTTGCTTCGTTTTGGTCAGTTTCATTACTGTGCGAGAAACCATGCCACGGTTGCATTTAATGCACCGGTTCGGCCCATTGACGAAACGATGCACAGTTTCGGTCCAGAAACGAAACGAACGCACCCAATCCACCTTTTTGGACCCAATAGTGATGTTTTGGTTGGTTTTGGCCAGTTTCGTTACTGTGCGAGAAACCATGCCGGGGTTGCATTTAATGCACCGATTCGGCCCGTTCACGAAACGATGCACAGTTTCGGTCCAGAAATGAAACGAACGCACCCAATCCACCTTTTTGGACCCAATAGTGATGTTTTGCTTCGTTTTGGTTAATTTCGTTGCTGTGCGAGAAACCATGTCGGGGTTGCATTTAATGCACCGGTTCGGCCCGTTAACGAAACGATGCACAGTTTCGGTCCAGAAACGAAACGAACGCACCCAATCCACCTTTTTGCACCCAATAGTGATGTTTTGGTTGGTTTTGGTCAGTTTCGTTACTGTGCGAGAAACCATGTCGGGGTTGCATTTAATACACCGGTTCGGCCCGTTAACGAAACGATGCACAGTTTCAGTCCAGAAACGAAACGAACGCACCCAATCCACCTTTTTGGACCCAATAGTGATGTTTTGGTTTGTTTTGGTCAGTTTTGTTACTGTGCGAGAAACCATGCCGGGGTTGCATTTAATGCACCGGTTCGGCCCGTTAACGAAACGATGCACAGTTTCGGTCCAGAAACGAAACGAACGCACCCAATCCACCTTTTTGGACCCAATAGTGATGTTTTGCTTCGTTTTGGTCAGTTTCGTTACTGTGCGAGAAACCATGCCGGGGTTGCATTTAATGCACAGGTTCAGCTCGTTAACGAAACGATGCACAGTTTCGGTCCAGAAATGAAACAAACGCACCCAATCCACCTTTTTGGACCCAATAGTGATGTTTTGCTTCGTTTTGGTTAGTTTCGTTACTGTGCGAGAAACCATGCCGGGGTTGCATTTAATGCACCGGTTCGGCCCGTTAAGGAAACGATGCACAGATTCGGTCCAGAAACGAAACGAACACACCCAATCCACCATTTTGGACCCAATAGTGATGTTTTAGTTGGTTTTGTTCAGTTTCGTTACTGTGCGAGAAACCATGCCGGGGTTGCATTTAATGCACCGGTTCGGCCCGTTAACGAAACGATGCACAGTTTCGGTCCAGAAACGAAACGAATGCACCCAATCCACCTTTTTGGACCCAATAGTCATGTTTTTGTTGGTTTTGGTCAGTTTCGTTACTGTGCGAGAAACCATGTCGGGGTTGCATTTAATGCACCGGTTCGGCCCGTTAACGAAACGATTCACAGTTTCTGTCCAGAAACGAAACGAACGCACCCAATCCACCTTTTTGGACCCAATAGTGATGTTTTGGTTTGTTTTGGTCAGTTTCGTTAGTGTGCGAAAAACCATGCCGGGATTGCATTTAATGCACCGGTTCGGCCCGTTAACGAAACGATGCACAGTTTCGGTCCAGAAATGAAATGAATGCACCCAATCCACCTTTTTGGACCAAATAGCGATGTTTTGGTTTGTTTTGGTCAGTTTCGTTACTGTGCGAGAAACCATGTCGGGATTGCATTTAATGCACCGGTTCGGCCCGTTAACGAAACGATGCACAGTTTCGGTCCAGAAATGAAATGAACGAACCCAATCCACCTTTTTGGACCCAATAGTGATGTTTTGGTTCCTTTTGGTCAGTTTCATTGCTGTTTGAAAAACCATGCCGGGGTTGCATTTAATGCACCGGTTCGGCCCGTTAACGAAACGATGCACAGTTTCGGTCCAGAAACGAAACGAACGCACCCAATCCACCTTTTTGGACCCAATAGTGATGTTTTGCTTCATTTTGGTCAGTTTCGTTACTGTGCGAAAAAGCATGCTGGGGTTGCATTTAATGCACTGGTTCGGCCCGTTAACGAAACAATGCACAGTTTCGGTCCAGAAACGAAATGTACGCACCCAATCCACCTTTTTGGACCCAATAGTGATGTTTTGGTTGGTTTTGGTCAGTTTCATTACTGTGAAAAAAACCATGCCCGGGTTGCATTTAATGCACCGGTTCGGCCCGTTAACGAAACGATGCACCATTTCGGTCCAGAAACGAAACGAATGCACCCAATCCACCATTTTGGACCCAATAGCGATGTTTTGGTTTGTTTTGGTCAGTTTCGTTACTGTGCGAGAAACCATGTCGGGGTTGAATTTAATGCACCGGTTCGGCCCGTTAACGAAACGATGCACAATTTCGGTCCAGAAATGAAACGAACGCACCCAATCCACCTTTTTGGACCCAATAGTGATGTTTTGGTTCGTTTTGGTCAGTTTCGTTACTGTGCGAAAAACCATGCCGGGGTTGCATTTAATGCACCGGTTCGGCCCGTTAACGAAACGATGCACAGTTTCGGTCCAGAAACGAAACGAACGCACCCAATCCACCTTTTTGGACCCAATAGTGATGTTTTGCTTCGTTTTGGTCAGTTTCGTTACTGTGCAAAAAACCATGCCGGGGTTGCATTTAATGCACCGGTTCGGCCCGTTGACGAAACGATGCACAGTTTCGGTCCAGAAACGAAACGAACGCACCCAATCCACCTTTTTGGACCCAATAGTGATGTTTTGGTTTGTTTTGGTCAGTTTCGTTACTGTGCGAGAAACCATGCCGGGGTTGCATTTAATGCACCGGTTCGGCCCGTTAACGAAACGATGCACAGTTTCGATCCAGAAATGAAACAAACGCACCCAATCCACCTTTTTGGACCCAATAGTGATGTTTTGCTTCGTTTTGGTTAGTTTCGTTACTGTGCGAGAAACCATGCCGGGGTTGCATTTAATGCACCGGTTCGGCCCGTTAAGGAAACGATGCACAGATTCGGTCCAGAAACGAAACGAACACACCCAATCCACCATTTTGGACCCAATAGTGATGTTTTGGTTGGTTTTGGTCAGTTTCGTTACTGTGCGAGAAACCATGCCGGGGTTGCATTTAATGCACCGGTTCGGCCCGTTAACGAAACGATGCACAGTTTCGGTCCAGAAACGAAACGAACGCACCCAATCCACCTTTTTGGACCCAATAGTGATGTTTTGGTTGGTTTTGGTCAGTTTCGTTACTGTGCGAGAAACCATGTCGGGGTTGCATTTAATACACCGGTTCGGCCCGTTAACGAAACGATGCACAGTTTCAGTCCAGAAACGAAACGAACGCACCCAATCCACCTTTTTGGACCCAATAGTGATGTTTTGGTTTGTTTTGGTCAGTTTCGTTACTGTGCGAGAAACCATGCCGGGGTTGCATTTAATGCACCGGTTCGGCCCGTTAACGAAACGATGCACAGTTTCGGTCCAGAAACGAAACGAACGCACCCAATCCACCTTTTTGGACCCAATAGTGATGTTTTGCTTCGTTTTGGTCAGTTTCGTTACTGTGCAAAAAACCATGCCGGGGTTGCATTTAATGCACCGGTTCGGCCCGTTGACGAAACGAGGCACAGTTTCGGTCCAGAAACGAAACGAATGCACCCAATCCACCTTTTTGGACCCAATAGCGATGTTTTGGTTTGTTTTGGTCAGTTTCGTTACTGTGCGAGAAACCATGTCGGGGTTGCATTTAATGCACCGGTTCGGCCCGTTAACGAAACGATGCACAGTTTCGGTCCAGAAACGAAACGAACGCACCCAATCCACCTTTTTGGACCCAATAGTGATGTTTTGGTTCGTTTTGGTCAGTTTCGTTACTGTGCGAGAAACCATGCCGGGGTTGCATTTAATGCACCGGTTCGGCCCGTTAACGATGCACAGTTTCGGTCCAGAAACGAAACGAACGCACCCAATCCACCTTTTTGGACCCAATAGTGATTTTTTGGTTCGTTTTGGTCAGTTTCGTTACTGTGCGAAAAACCATGCCGGGGTTGCATTTAATGCACCGGTTCGGCCCGTTAACGAAACGATGCACAGTT
This sequence comes from Echinochloa phyllopogon, assembly GCA_033239725.1. Taxonomy (NCBI): domain Eukaryota; kingdom Viridiplantae; phylum Streptophyta; class Magnoliopsida; order Poales; family Poaceae; genus Echinochloa; species Echinochloa phyllopogon. The sequence goes on along the minus strand of BTCW01000014.1, from coordinate 26,578,221 downwards.
TCGGTCCAGAAACGAAATGAACGAACCCAATCCACCTTTTTGGACCCAATAGTGATGTTTTGGTTCCTTTTGGTCAGTTTCATTGGTGTTTGAAAAACCATGCCGGGGTTGCATTTAATGCACCGGTTCGGCCCGTTTACGAAACGATGCACAATTTCGGTCCAGAAATGAAACGAACGCACCCAATCCACCTTTTTGGACCCAATAGTGATGTTTTGGTTCCTTTTGGTCAGTTTCATTGCTGTTTGAAAAACCATGCCGGGGTTGCATTTAATGCACCGGATCGGCCCGTTTACGAAACGATGCACAGTTTCGGTCCAGAAACGAAACGAACGCACCCAATCCACCTTTTTGGACCCAATAGTGATGTTTTGCTTCGTTTTGGTCAGTTTCGTTACTGTGCGAGAAACCATGCCACGGTTGCATTTAATGCACCGGTTCGGCCCATTGACAAAACGATGCACAGTTTCGGTCCAGAAACGAAACGAACGCACCCAATCCACCTTTTTGGACCCAATAGTGATGTTTTGGTTGGTTTTGGTCAGTTTCGTTACTGTGCGAGAAACCATGCCGGGGTTGCATTTAATGCACCGGTTCGGCCCGTTCACGAAACGATGCACAGTTTCGGTCCAGAAATGAAACGAACGCACCCAATCCACCTTTTTGGACCCAATAGTGATGTTTTGCTTCGTTTTGGTTAATTTTGTTACTGTGCGAGAAACCATGCCGGGGTTGCATTTAATGCACCGGTTCGGCCCATTGACGAAACGATGCACAGTTTCGGTCCAGAAACGAAACGAACGCACCCAATCCACCTTTTTGGACCCAATAGTGATGTTTTGGTTGGTTTTGGTCAGTTTCGTTACTATGCGAGAAACCATGCCGGGGTTGCATTTAATGCACCGGTTCGGCCCGTTAAGGAAACGATGCACAGTTTCGGTCCAGAAATGAAACGAACGCACCCAATCCACCTTTTTGGACCCAATAGTGATTTTTTGCTTCGGTTTGGTTAGTTTCGTTACTGTGCGAGAAACCATGCCGGGGTTGCATTTAATGCACCGGTTCGGCCCGTTAACGAAACGATGCACAGTTTCGGTCCAGAAACGAAACGAACGCACCCAATCCACCTTTTTGGACCGAATAGCGATGTTTTGGTTTGTTTTGGTCAGTTTCGTTGCTGTGCGAGAAACCATGTCGGGGTTGCATTTAATGCACCGGTTCGGCCCGTTAACGAAACGATGCACAGTTTCGGTCCAGAAACGAAACGAACGCACCCAATCCACCTTTTTGCACCCAATAGTGATGTTTTGGTTCGTTTTGGTCAGTTTCGTTACTGTGCGAGAAACCATGCCGGGGTTGCATTTAATGCACCGGTTCGGCCCGTTAACGAAACGATGCACAGTTTCGGTCCAGAAATGAAACGAACGCACCCAATCCACCTTTTTGGACCCAATAGTGATTTTTTGCTTCGTTTTGGTCAGTTTCGTTGCTGTGCGAGAAACCATGCCGGGGTTGCATTTAATGCACCGGTTCGGCCCGTTAACGAAACGATGCACAATTTCGGTCCAGAAATGAAACGAACGCACCCAATCCACCTTTTTGGACCCAATAGTGATGTTTTGGTTTGTTTTGGTCAGTTTCGTTACTGTGCGAGAAACCATGCCGGGGTTGCATTTAATGCACCGGTTCGGCCCGTTAACGAAACGATGCACAGTTTCGGTCCAGAAACGAAATGAACGCACCCAATCCACCTTTTTGGACCCAATAGTGATGTTTTGGTTCCTTTTGGTCAGTTTCATTGCTGTTTGAAAAACCATGCCGGGGTTGCATTTAATGCACCGGTTCGGCCCGTTTACGAAACGATGCACAATTTCGGTCCAGAAATGAAACGAACGCACCCAATCCACCTTTTTGGACCCAATAGTGATGTTTTGGTTCCTTTTGGTCAGTTTCATTGCTGTTTGAAAAACCATGCCGGGGTTGCATTTAATGCACCGGTTCGGCCCGTTTACGAAATGATGCACAATTTCGATCCAGAAATGAAACGAACGCACCCAATCCACCTTTTTGGACCCAATAGTGATGTTTTGGTTCGTTTTGGTCAGTTTCGTTACTGTGCGAAAAAGCATGCTGGGGTTGCATTTAATGCACTGGTTCAGCCCGTTAACGAAACAATGCACAGTTTCGGTCCAGAAACGAAACGTACGCACCCAATCCACCTTTTTGGACCCAATAGTGATGTTTTGGTTGGTTTTGGTCAGTTTCATTACTGTGCAAAAAACCATGCCCGGGTTGCATTTAATGCACCGGTTCGGCCCGTTAACGAAATGATGCACCATTTCGGTCCAGAAACGAAACGAATGCACCCAATCCACCATTTTGGACCCAATAGCGATGTTTTGGTTTGTTTTGGTCAGTTTCGTTACTGTGCGAGAAACCATGTCGGGGTTGTATTTAATGCACCGGTTCGGCCCGTTAACGAAACGATGCACAATTTCGGTCCAGAAACGAAACGAACGCACCCAATCCACCTTTTTGGACCCAATAGTGATGTTTTGGTTGGTTTTGGTCAGTTTCGTTACTGTGCGAGAAACCATGCCGGGGTTGCATTTAATGCACAGGTTCAGCTCGTTAACGAAACGATGCACAGTTTCGGTCCAGAAATGAAACAAACGCACCCAATCCACCTTTTTGGACCCAATAGTGATGTTTTGCTTCGTTTTGGTTAGTTTCGTTACTGTGCGAGAAACCATGCCGGGGTTGCATTTAATGCACCGGTTCGGCCCGTTAAGGAAACGATGCACAGATTCGGTCCAGAAACGAAACGAACACACCCAATCCACCATTTTGGACCCAATAGTGATGTTTTGGTTGGTTTTGTTCAGTTTCGTTACTGTGCGAGAAACCATGCCGGGGTTGCATTTAATGCACCGGTTCGGCCCGTTAACGAAACGATGCACAGTTTCGGTCCAGAAACGAAACGAACGCACCCAATCCACCTTTTTGGACCCAATAGTGATGTTTTGGTTGGTTTTGGTCAGTTTCGTTACTGTGCGAGAAACCATGTCGGGGTTGCATTTAATACACCGGTTCGGCCCGTTAACGAAACGATGCACAGTTTCAGTCCAGAAACGAAACGAACGCACCCAATCCACCTTTTTGGACCCAATAGTGATGTTTTGGTTTGTTTTGGTCAGTTTCGTTACTGTGCGAGAAACCATGCCGGGGTTGCATTTAATGCACCGGTTCGGCCCGTTAACGAAACGATGCACAGTTTCGGTCCAGAAACGAAACGAACGCACCCAATCCACCTTTTTGGACCCAATAGTGATGTTTTGCTTCGTTTTGGTCAGTTTCGTTACTGTGCGAGAAACCATGCCGGGGTTGCATTTAATGCACCGGTTCGGCCCGTTAACGAAACGATGCACAGTTTCGGTCCAGAAACGAAACGAACGCACCCAATCCACCTTTTTGGACCCAATAGTGATTTATTGCTTCATTTTGGTTAGTTTCGTTACTGTGCGAGAAACCATGCCGGGGTTGCATTTAATGCACCGGTTCGGCCCGTTAACGAAACGATGCACAGTTTCGGTCCAGAAACGAAACGAACGCACCCAATCCACCTTTTTGGACCCAATAGTGATGTTTTGGTTTGTTTTGGTCAGTTTCGTTACTGTGCGAGAAACCATGCCGGGGTTGCATTTAATGCACCGGTTCGGCCCGTTAACGAAACGATGCACAATTTCGGTCCAGAAATGAAACGAACGCACCCAATCCACCTTTTTGGACCCAATAGTGATGTTTTGGTTTGTTTTGGTCAGTTTCGTTACTGTGCGAGAAACCATGCCGGGGTTGCATTTAATGCACCGGTTCGGCCCGTTAACGAAACGATGCACAGTTTCGGTCCAGAAACGAAATGAACGCACCCAATCCACCTTTTTGGACCCAATAGTGATGTTTTGGTTCCTTTTGGTCAGTTTCATTGCTGTTTGAAAAACCATGCCGGGGTTGCATTTAATGCACCGGTTCGGCCCGTTTACGAAACGATGCACAATTTCGGTCCAGAAATGAAACGAACGCACCCAATCCACCTTTTTGGACCCAATAGTGATGTTTTGGTTCCTTTTGGTCAGTTTCATTGCTGTTTGAAAAACCATGCCGGGGTTGCATTTAATGCACCGGTTCGGCCCGTTTACGAAATGATGCACAATTTCGATCCAGAAATGAAACGAACGCACCCAATCCACCTTTTTGGACCCAAAAGTGATGTTTTGGTTCGTTTTGGTCAGTTTCGTTACTGTGCGAAAAAGCATGCTGGGGTTGCATTTAATGCACTGGTTCGGCCCGTTAACGAAACAATGCACAGTTTCGGTCCAGAAACGAAACGTACGCACCCAATCCACCTTTTTGGACCCAATAGTGATGTTTTGGTTGGTTTTGGTCAGTTTCATTACTGTGCAAAAAACCATGCCCGGGTTGCATTTAATGCACCGGTTCGGCCCGTTAACGAAACGATGCACCATTTCGGTCCAGAAACGAAACGAATGCACCCAATCCACCATTTTGGACCCAATAGCGATGTTTTGGTTTGTTTTGGTCAGTTTCGTTACTGTGCGAGAAACCATGTCGGGGTTGTATTTAATGCACCGGTTCGGCCCGTTAACGAAACGATGCACAATTTCGGTCCAGAAACGAAACGAACGCACCCAATCCACCTTTTTGGACCCAATAGTGATGTTTTGGTTGGTTTTGGTCAGTTTCGTTACTGTGCGAGAAACCATGCCGGGGTTGCATTTAATGCACCGGTTCGGCCCGTTCACGAAACGATGCACAGTTTCGGTCCAGAAATGAAACGAACGCACCCAATCCACCTTTTTGGACCCAATAGTGATGTTTTGCTTCGTTTTGGTTACTTTTGTTACTGTGCGAGAAACCATGCCGGGGTTGCATTTAATGCACCGGTTCGGCCCATTGACGAAACGATGCACAGTTTCGGTCCAGAAACGAAACGAACGCACCCAATCCACCTTTTTGGACCCAATAGTGATGTTTTGGTTGGTTTTGGTCAGTTTCGTTACTATGCGAGAAACCATGCCGGGGTTGCATTTAATGCACCGGTTCGGCCCGTTAAGGAAACGATGCACAGTTTCGGTCCAGAAACGAAACGAACGCACCCAATCCACCTTTTTGGACCCAATAGTGATTTTTTGCTTCGGTTTGGTTAGTTTCGTTACTGTGCGAGAAACCATGCCGGGGTTGCATTTAATGCACCGGTTCGGCCCGTTAACGAAACGATGCACAGTTTCGGTCCAGAAACGAAACGAACGCACCCAATCCACCTTTTTGCACCCAATAGTGATGTTTTGGTTCGTTTTGGTCAGTTTCGTTACTGTGCGAGAAACCATGCCGGGGTTGCATTTAATGCACCGGTTCGGCCCGTTAACGAAACGATGCACAGTTTCGGTCCAGAAATGAAACGAACGCACCCAATCCACCTTTTTGGACCGAATAGTGATTTTTTGCTTCGTTTTGGTCAGTTTCGTTGCTGTGCGAGAAACCATGCCGGGGTTGCATTTAATGCACCGGTTCGGCCCGTTAACGAAACGATGCACAATTTCGGTCCAGAAACGAAACGAACGCACCCAATCCACCTTTTTGGACCCAATAGTGATGTTTTGGTTTGTTTTGGTCAGTTTCGTTACTGTGCGAGAAACCATGTCGGGGTTGTATTTAATGCACCGGTTCGGCCCGTTAACGAAACGATGCACAATTTCGGTCCAGAAACGAAACGAACGCACCCAATCCACCTTTTTGGACCCAATAGTGATGTTTTGGTTGGTTTTGGTCAGTTTCGTTACTGTGCGAGAAACCATGCCGGGGTTGCATTTAATGCACAGGTTCAGCTCGTTAACGAAACGATGCACAGTTTCGGTCCAGAAATGAAACAAACGCACCCAATCCACCTTTTTGGACCCAATAGTGATGTTTTGCTTCGTTTTGGTTAGTTTCGTTACTGTGCGAGAAACCATGCCGGGGTTGCATTTAATGCACCGGTTCGGCCCGTTAAGGAAACGATGCACAGATTCGGTCCAGAAACGAAACGAACACACCCAATCCACCATTTTGGACCCAATAGTGATGTTTTGGTTGGTTTTGTTCAGTTTCGTTACTGTGCGAGAAACCATGCCGGGGTTGCATTTAATGCACCGGTTCGGCCCGTTAACGAAACGATGCACAGTTTCGGTCCAGAAACGAAACGAACGCACCCAATCCACCTTTTTGGACCCAATAGTGATGTTTTGGTTGGTTTTGGTCAGTTTCGTTACTGTGCGAGAAACCATGTCGGGGTTGCATTTAATACACCGGTTCGGCCCGTTAACGAAACGATGCACAGTTTCAGTCCAGAAACGAAACGAACGCACCCAATCCACCTTTTTGGACCCAATAGTGATGTTTTGGTTTGTTTTGGTCAGTTTTGTTACTGTGCGAGAAACCATGCCGGGGTTGCATTTAATGCACCGGTTCGGCCCGTTAACGAAACGATGCACAGTTTCGGTCCAGAAACGAAACGAACGCACCCAATCCACCTTTTTGGACCCAATAGTGATGTTTTGCTTCGTTTTGGTCAGTTTCGTTACTGTGCGAGAAACCATGCCGGGGTTGCATTTAATGCACAGGTTCAGCTCGTTAACGAAACGATGCACAGTTTCGGTCCAGAAATGAAACAAACGCACCCAATCCACCTTTTTGGACCCAATAGTGATGTTTTGCTTCGTTTTGGTTAGTTTCGTTACTGTGCGAGAAACCATGCCGGGGTTGCATTTAATGCACCGGTTCGGCCCGTTAAGGAAACGATGCACAGATTCGGTCCAGAAACGAAACGAACACACCCAATCCACCATTTTGGACCCAATAGTGATGTTTTGGTTGGTTTTGTTCAGTTTCGTTACTGTGCGAGAAACCATGCCGGGGTTGCATTTAATGCACCGGTTCGGCCCGTTAACGAAACGATGCACAGTTTCGGTCCAGAAACGAAACGAACGCACCCAATCCACCTTTTTGGACCCAATAGTGATGTTTTGGTTGGTTTTGGTCAGTTTCGTTACTGTGCGAGAAACCATGTCGGGGTTGCATTTAATACACCGGTTCGGCCCGTTAACGAAACGATGCACAGTTTCAGTCCAGAAACGAAACGAACGCACCCAATCCACCTTTTTGGACCCAATAGTGATGTTTTGGTTTGTTTTGGTCAGTTTTGTTACTGTGCGAGAAACCATGCCGGGGTTGCATTTAATGCACCGGTTCGGCCCGTTAACGAAACGATGCACAGTTTCGGTCCAGAAACGAAACGAACGCACCCAATCCACCTTTTTGGACCCAATAGTGATGTTTTGGTTCGTTTTGGTCAGTTTCGTTACTGTTCGAGAAACCATGCCGGGGTTGCATTTAATGCACCGGTTCGGCCCGTTAACGAAACGATGCACAGTTTCGGTCCAGAAACGAAACGAACGCACCCAATCCACCTTTTTGGACCGAATAGTGATTTTTTGCTTCGTTTTGGTCAGTTTCGTTGCTGTGCGAGAAACCATGCCGGGGTTGCATTTAATGCACCGGTTCGGCCCGTTAACGAAACGATGCACAATTTCGGTCCAGAAACGAAACGAACGCACCCAATCCACCTTTTTGGACCCAATAGTGATGTTTTGGTTTGTTTTGGTCAGTTTCGTTACTGTGCGAGAAACCATGTCGGGGTTGTATTTAATGCACCGGTTCGGCCCGTTAACGAAACGATGCACAATTTCGGTCCAGAAACGAAACGAACGCACCCAATCCACCTTTTTGGACCCAATAGTGATGTTTTGGTTGGTTTTGGTCAGTTTCGTTACTGTGCGAGAAACCATGCCGGGGTTGCATTTAATGCACAGGTTCAGCTCGTTAACGAAACGATGCACAGTTTCGGTCCAGAAATGAAACAAACGCACCCAATCCACCTTTTTGGACCCAATAGTGATGTTTTGCTTCGTTTTGGTTAGTTTCGTTACTGTGCGAGAAACCATGCCGGGGTTGCATTTAATGCACCGGTTCGGCCCGTTAAGGAAACGATGCACAGATTCGGTCCAGAAACGAAACGAACACACCCAATCCACCATTTTGGACCCAATAGTGATGTTTTGGTTGGTTTTGTTCAGTTTCGTTACTGTGCGAGAAACCATGCCGGGGTTGCATTTAATGCACCGGTTCGGCCCGTTAACGAAACGATGCACAGTTTCGGTCCAGAAACGAAACGAACGCACCCAATCCACCTTTTTGGACCCAATAGTGATGTTTTGGTTGGTTTTGGTCAGTTTCGTTACTGTGCGAGAAACCATGTCGGGGTTGCATTTAATACACCGGTTCGGCCCGTTAACGAAACGATGCACAGTTTCAGTCCAGAAACGAAACGAACGCACCCAATCCACCTTTTTGGACCCAATAGTGATGTTTTGGTTTGTTTTGGTCAGTTTTGTTACTGTGCGAGAAACCATGCCGGGGTTGCATTTAATGCACCGGTTCGGCCCGTTAACGAAACGATGCACAGTTTCGGTCCAGAAACGAAACGAACGCACCCAATCCACCTTTTTGGACCCAATAGTGATGTTTTGCTTCGTTTTGGTCAGTTTCGTTACTGTGCGAGAAACCATGCCGGGGTTGCATTTAATGCACAGGTTCAGCTCGTTAACGAAACGATGCACAGTTTCGGTCCAGAAATGAAACAAACGCACCCAATCCACCTTTTTGGACCCAATAGTGATGTTTTGCTTCGTTTTGGTTAGTTTCGTTACTGTGCGAGAAACCATGCCGGGGTTGCATTTAATGCACCGGTTCGGCCCGTTAAGGAAACGATGCACAGATTCGGTCCAGAAACGAAACGAACACACCCAATCCACCATTTTGGACCCAATAGTGATGTTTTGGTTGGTTTTGTTCAGTTTCGTTACTGTGCGAGAAACCATGCCGGGGTTGCATTTAATGCACCGGTTCGGCCCGTTAACGAAACGATGCACAGTTTCGGTCCAGAAACGAAACGAACGCACCCAATCCACCTTTTTGGACCCAATAGTGATGTTTTGGTTGGTTTTGGTCAGTTTCGTTACTGTGCGAGAAACCATGTCGGGGTTGCATTTAATACACCGGTTCGGCCCGTTAACGAAACGATGCACAGTTTCAGTCCAGAAACGAAACGAACGCACCCAATCCACCTTTTTGGACCCAATAGTGATGTTTTGGTTTGTTTTGGTCAGTTTTGTTACTGTGCGAGAAACCATGCCGGGGTTGCATTTAATGCACCGGTTCGGCCCGTTAATGAAACGATGCACAGTTTCGGTCCAGAAACGAAACGAACGCACCCAATCCACCTTTTTGGACCCAATAGTGATGTTTTGGTTCGTTTTGGTCAGTTTCGTTACTGTGCGAGAAACCATGCCGGGGTTGCATTTAATGCACCGGTTCGGCCCGTTAACGAAACGATGCACAGTTTCGGTCCAGAAACGAAACGAACGCACCCAATCCACCTTTTTGGACCCAATAGTGATTTATTGCTTCATTTTGGTTAGTTTCGTTACTGTGCGAGAAACCATGCCGGGGTTGCATTTAATGCACCGGTTCGGCCCGTTAACGAAACGATGCACAGTTTCGGTCCAGAAACAAAACGAACGCACCCAATCCACCTTTTTGGACCCAATAGTGATGTTTTGGTTTGTTTTGGTCAGTTTCGTTACTGTGCGAGAAACCATGCCGGGGTTGCATTTAATGCACCGGTTCGGCCCGTTAACGAAACGATGCACAATTTCGGTCCAGAAATGAAACGAACGCACCCAATCCACCTTTTTGGACCCAATAGTGATGTTTTGGTTTGTTTTGGTCAGTTTCGTTACTGTGCGAGAAACCATGCCGGGGTTGCATTTAATGCACCGGTTCGGCCCGTTAACGAAACGATGCACAGTTTCGGTCCAGAAACGAAATGAACGCACCCAATCCACCTTTTTGGACCCAATAGTGATGTTTTGGTTCCTTTTGGTCAGTTTCATTGCTGTTTGAAAAACCATGCCGGGGTTGCATTTAATGCACCGGTTCGGCCCGTTTACGAAACGATGCACAATTTCGGTCCAGAAATGAAACGAACGCACCCAATCCACCTTTTTGGACCCAATAGTGATGTTTTGGTTCCTTTTGGTCAGTTTCATTGCTGTTTGAAAAACCATGCCGGGGTTGCATTTAATGCACCGGTTCGGCCCGTTTACGAAATGATGCACAATTTCGATCCAGAAATGAAACGAACGCACCCAATCCACCTTTTTGGACCCAAAAGTGATGTTTTGATTCGTTTTGGTCAGTTTCGTTACTGTGCGAAAAAGCATGCTGGGGTTGCATTTAATGCACTGGTTCGGCCCGTTAACGAAACAATGCACAGTTTCGGTCCAGAAACGAAACGTACGCACCCAATCCACCTTTTTGGACCCAATAGTGATGTTTTGGTTGGTTTTGGTCAGTTTCATTACTGTGCAAAAAACCATGCCCGGGTTGCATTTAATGCACCGGTTCGGCCCGTTAACGAAACGATGCACCATTTCGGTCCAGAAACGAAACGAATGCACCCAATCCACCATTTTGGACCCAATAGCGATGTTTTGGTTTGTTTTGGTCAGTTTCGTTACTGTGCGAGAAACCATGTCGGGGTTGTATTTAATGCACCGGTTCGGCCCGTTAACGAAACGATGCACAATTTCGGTCCAGAAACGAAACGAACGCACCCAATCCACCTTTTTGGACCCAATAGTGATGTTTTGGTTGGTTTTGGTCAGTTTCGTTACTGTGCGAGAAACCATGCCGGGGTTGCATTTAATGCACCGGTTCGGCCCGTTCACGAAACGATGCACAGTTTCGGTCCAGAAATGAAACGAACGCACCCAATCCACCTTTTTGGACCCAATAGTGATGTTTTGCTTCGTTTTGGTTAATTTTGTTACTGTGCGAGAAACCATGCCGGGGTTGCATTTAATGCACCGGTTCGGCCCATTGACGAAACGATGCACAGTTTCGGTCCAGAAACGAAACGAACGCACCCAATCCACCTTTTTGGACCCAATAGTGATGTTTTGGTTGGTTTTGGTCAGTTCGTTACTATGCGAGAAACCATGCCGGGGTTGCATTTAATGCACCGGTTCGGCCCGTTAAGGAAACGATGCACAGTTTCGGTCCAGAAACGAAACGAACGCACCCAATCCACCTTTTTGGACCCAATAGTGATTTTTTGCTTCGGTTTGGTTAGTTTCGTTACTGTGCGAGAAACCATGCCGGGGTTGCATTTAATGCACCGGTTCGGCCCGTTAACGAAACGATGCACAGTTTCGGTCCAGAAACGAAACGAACGCACCCAATCCACCTTTTTGCACCCAATAGTGATGTTTTGGTTCGTTTTGGTCAGTTTCGTTACTGTGCGAGAAACCATGCCGGGGTTGCATTTAATGCACCGGTTCGGCCCGTTAACGAAACGATGCACAGTTTCGGTCCAGAAATGAAACGAACGCACCCAATCCACCTTTTTGGACCGAATAGTGATTTTTTGCTTCGTTTTGGTCAGTTTCGTTGCTGTGCGAGAAACCATGCCGGGGTTGCATTTAATGCACCGGTTCGGCCCGTTAACGAAACGATGCACAATTTCGGTCCAGAAACGAAACGAACGCACCCAATCCACCTTTTTGGACCCAATAGTGATGTTTTGGTTTGTTTTGGTCAGTTTCGTTACTGTGCGAGAAACCATGCCGGGGTTGCATTTAATGCACCGGTTCGGCCCGTTAACGAAACGATGCACAGTTTCGGTCCAGAAACGAAATGAACGCACCCAATCCACCTTTTTGGACCCAATAGTGATGTTTTGGTTCCTTTTGGTCAGTTTCATTGCTGTTTGAAAAACCATGCCGGGGTTGCATTTAATGCACCGGTTCGGCCCGTTTACGAAACGATGCACAATTTCGGTCCAGAAATGAAACGAACGCACCCAATCCACCTTTTTGGACCCAATAGTGATGTTTTGGTTCCTTTTGGTCAGTTTCATTGCTGTTTGAAAAACCATGCCGGGGTTGCATTTAATGCACCGGTTCGGCCCGTTTACGAAATGATGCACAATTTCGATCCAGAAATGAAACGAACGCACCCAATCCACCTTTTTGGACCCAATAGTGATGTTTTGGTTCGTTTTGGTCAGTTTCGTTACTGTGCGAAAAAGCATGCTGGGGTTGCATTTAATGCACTGGTTCGGCCCGTTAACGAAACAATGCACAGTTTCGGTCCAGAAACGAAACGTACGCACCCAATCCACCTTTTTGGACCCAATAGTGATGTTTTGGTTGGTTTTGGTCAGTTTCATTACTGTGCAAAAAACCATGCCCGGGTTGCATTTAATGCACCGGTTCGGCCCGTTAACGAAACGATGCACCATTTCGGTCCAGAAACGAAACGAATGCACCCAATCCACCATTTTGGACCCAATAGCGATATTTTGGTTTGTTTTGTTCAGTTTCGTTACTGTGCGAGAAACCATGTCGGGGTTGTATTTAATGCACCGGTTCGGCCCGTTAACGAAACGATGCACAATTTCGGTCCAGCAACGAAACGAACGCACCCAATCCACCTTTTTGGACCCAATAGTGATGTTTTGGTTGGTTTTGGTCAGTTTCGTTACTGTGCGAGAAACCATGCCGGGGTTGCATTTAATGCACAGGTTCAGCTCGTTAACGAAACGATGCACAGTTTCGGTCCAGAAATGAAACAAACGCACCCAATCCACCTTTTTGGACCCAATAGTGATGTTTTGCTTCGTTTTGGTTAGTTTCGTTACTGTGCGAGAAACCATGCCGGGGTTGCATTTAATGCACCGGTTCGGCCCGTTAAGGAAACGATGCACAGATTCGGTCCAGAAACGAAACGAACACACCCAATCCACCATTTTGGACCCAATAGTGATGTTTTGGTTGGTTTTGTTCAGTTTCGTTACTGTGCGAGAAACCATGCCGGGGTTGCATTTAATGCACCGGTTCGGCCCGTTAACGAAACGATGCACAGTTTCGGTCCAGAAACGAAACGAACGCACCCAATCCACCTTTTTGGACCCAATAGTGATGTTTTGGTTGGTTTTGGTCAGTTTCGTTACTGTGCGAGAAACCATGTCGGGGTTGCATTTAATACACCGGTTCGGCCCGTTAACGAAACGATGCACAGTTTCAGTCCAGAAACGAAACGAACGCACCCAATCCACCTTTTTGGACCCAGTAGTGATGTTTTGGTTTGTTTTGGTCAGTTTTGTTACTGTGTGAGAAACCATGCCGGGGTTGCATTTAATGCACCGGTTCGGCCCGTTAACGAAACGATGCACAGTTTCGGTCCAGAAACGAAACGAACGCACCCAATCCACCTTTTTGGACCCAATAGTGATGTTTTGCTTCGTTTTGGTCAGTTTCGTTACTGTGCAAAAAACCATGCCGGGGTTGCATTTAATGCACCGGTTCGGCCCGTTGACGAAACGATGCACAGTTTCGGTCCAGAAACGAAACGAACGCACCCAATCCACCTTTTTGGACCCAATAGCGATGTTTTGGTTTGTTTTGGTCAGTTTCGTTACTGTGCGAGAAACCATGTCGGGGTTGCATTTAATGCACCGGTTCGGCCCGTTAACGAAACGATGCACAGTTTCGGTCCAGAAACGAAACGAACGCACCCAATCCACCTTTTTGGACCCAATAGTGATGTTTTGGTTCGTTTTGGTCAGTTTTGTTACTGTGCGAGAAACCATGCCGGGGTTGCATTTAATGCACCGGTTCGGCCCGTTAACGAAACGATGCACAGTTTCGGTCCAGAAACGAAACGAACGCACCCAATCCACCTTTTTGGACCCAATAGTGATTTATTGCTTCATTTTGGTTAGTTTCGTTACTGTGCGAGAAACCATGCCGGGGTTGCATTTAATGCACCGGTTCGGCCCGTTAACGAAACGATGCACAGTTTCGGTCCAGAAACGAAACGAACGCACCCAATCCACCTTTTTGGACCCAATAGTGATGTTTTGGTTTGTTTTGGTCAGTTTCGTTGCTGTGCGAGAAACCATGCCGGGGTTGCATTTAATGCACCGGTTCGGCCCGTTAACGAAACGATGCACAATTTCGGTCCAGAAACGAAACGAACGCACCCAATCCACCTTTTTGGACCCAATAGTGATGTTTTGGTTTGTTTTGGTCAGTTTCGTTACTGTGTGAGAAACCATGCCGGGGTTGCATTTAATGCACCGGTTCGGCCCGTTAACGAAACGATGCACAGTTTCGGTCCAGAAACGAAATGAACGCACCCAATCCACCTTTTTGGACCCAATAGTGATGTTTTGGTTCCTTTTGGTCAGTTTCATTGCTGTTTGAAAAACCATGCCGGGGTTGCATTTAATGCACCGGTTCGGCCCGTTTACGAAACGATGCACAATTTCGGTCCAGAAATGAAACGAACGCACCCAATCCACCTTTTTGGACCCAATAGTGATGTTTTGGTTCCTTTTGGTCAGTTTCATTGCTGTTTGAAAAACCATGCCGGGGTTGCATTTAATGCACCGGTTCGGCCCGTTTACGAAATGATGCACAATTTCGATCCAGAAATGAAACGAACGCACCCAATCCACCTTTTTGGACCCAATAGTGATGTTTTGGTTCGTTTTGGTCAGTTTCGTTACTGTGCGAAAAAGCATGCTGGGGTTGCATTTAATGCACTGGTTCGGCCCGTTAACGAAACAATGCACAGTTTCGGTCCAGAAACGAAACGTACGCACCCAATCCACCTTTTTGGACCCAATAGTGATGTTTTGGTTGGTTTTGGTCAGTTTCATTACTGTGCAAAAAACCATGCCCGGGTTGCATTTAATGCACCGGTTCGGCCCGTTAACGAAACGATGCACAATTTCGGTCCAGAAACGAAACGAACGCACCCAATCCACCTTTTTGGACCCAATAGTGATGTTTTGGTTGGTTTTGGTCAGTTTCGTTACTGTGCGAGAAACCATGTCGGGGTTGCATTTAATACACCGGTTCGGCCCGTTAACGAAACGATGCACAGTTTCAGTCCAGAAACGAAACGAACGCACCCAATCCACCTTTTTGGACCCAATAGTGATGTTTTGGTTTGTTTTGGTCAGTTTTGTTACTGTGCGAGAAACCATGCCGGGGTTGCATTTAATGCACCGGTTCGGCCCGTTAACGAAACGATGCACAGTTTCGGTCCAGAAACGAAACGAACGCACCCAATCCACCTTTTTGGACCCAATAGTGATGTTTTGCTTCGTTTTGGTCAGTTTCGTTACTGTGCAAAAAACCATGCCGGGGTTGCATTTAATGCACCGGTTCGGCCCGTTGACGAAACGATGCACAGTTTCGGTCCAGAAACGAAACGAACGCATCCAATCCACCTTTTTGGACCCAATAGCGATGTTTTGGTTTGTTTTGGTCAGTTTCGTTACTGTGCGAGAAACCATGTCGGGGTTGCATTTAATGCACCGGTTCGGCCCGTTAACGAAACGATGCACAGTTTCGGTCCAGAAACGAAACGAACGCACCCAATCCACCTTTTTGGACCCAATAGTGATGTTTTGGTTCGTTTTGGTCAGTTTTGTTACTGTGCGAGAAACCATGCCGGGGTTGCATTTAATGCACCGGTTCGGCCCGTTAACGAAACGATGCACAGTTTCGGTCCAGAAACGAAACGAACGCACCCAATCCACCTTTTTGGACCCAATAGTGATTTATTGCTTCATTTTGGTTAGTTTCGTTACTGTGCGAGAAACCATGCCGGGGTTGCATTTAATGCACCGGTTCGGCCCGTTAACGAAACGATGCACAGTTTCGGTCCAGAAACGAAACGAACGCACCCAATCCACCTTTTTGGACCCAATAGTGATGTTTTGGTTTGTTTTGGTCAGTTTCGTTGCTGTGCGAGAAACCAGGCCGGGGTTGCATTTAATGCACCGGTTCGGCCCGTTAACGAAACGATGCACAATTTCGGTCCAGAAACGAAACGAACGCACCCAATCCACCTTTTTGGACCCAATAGTGATGTTTTGGTTTGTTTTGGTCAGTTTCGTTACTGTGTGAGAAACCATGCCGGGGTTGCATTTAATGCACCGGTTCGGCCCGTTAACGAAACTATGCACAGTTTCGGTCCAGAAATGAAATGAACGCACCCAATCCACCTTTTTGGACCCAATAGTGATGTTTTGGTTCCTTTTGGTCAGTTTCATTGCTGTTTGAAAAACCATGCCGGGGTTGCATTTAATGCACCGGTTCGGCCCGTTTACGAAACGATGCACAATTTCGGTCCAGAAATGAAACGAACGCACCCAATCCACCTTTTTGGACCCAATAGTGATGTTTTGGTTCCTTTTGGTCAGTTTCATTGCTGTTTGAAAAACCATGCCGGGGTTGCATTTAATGCACCGGTTCGGCCCGTTTACGAAATGATGCACAATTTCGATCCAGAAATGAAACGAACGCACCCAATCCACCTTTTTGGACCCAATAGTGATGTTTTGGTTCGTTTTGGTCAGTTTCGTTACTGTGCGAAAAAGCATGCTGGGGTTGCATTTAATGCACTGGTTCGGCCCGTTAACGAAACAATGCACAGTTTCGGTCCAGAAACGAAACGTACGCACCCAATCCACCTTTTTGGACCCAATAGTGATGTTTTGGTTGGTTTTGGTCAGTTTCATTACTGTGCAAAAAACCATGCCCGGGTTGCATTTAATGCACCGGTTCGGCCCGTTAACGAAACGATGCACCATTTCGGTCCAGAAACGAAACGAATGCACCCAATCCACCATTTTGGACCCAATAGCGATGTTTTGGTTTGTTTTGGTCAGTTTCGTTACTGTGCGAGAAACCATGTCGGGGTTGTATTTAATGCACCGGTTCGGCCCGTTAACGAAACGATGCACAATTTCGGTCCAGAAACGAAACGAACGCACCCAATCCACCTTTTTGGACCCAATAGTGATGTTTTGGTTGGTTTTGGTCAGTTTCGTTACTGTGCGAGAAACCATGCCGGGGTTGCATTTAATGCACAGGTTCAGCTCGTTAACGAAACGATGCACAGTTTCGGTCCAGAAATGAAACAAACGCACCCAATCCACCTTTTTGGACCCAATAGTGATGTTTTGCTTCGTTTTGGTTAGTTTCGTTACTGTACGAGAAACCATGCCGGGGTTGCATTTAATGCACCGGTTCGGCCCGTTAAGGAAACGATGCACAGATTCGGTCCAGAAACGAAACGAACACACCCAATCCACCATTTTGGACCCAATAGTGATGTTTTGGTTGGTTTTGTTCAGTTTCGTTACTGTGCGAGAAACCATGCCGGGGTTGCATTTAATGCACCGGTTCGGCCCGTTAACGAAACGATGCACAGTTTCGGTCCAGAAACGAAACGAACGCACCCAATCCACCTTTTTGGACCCAATAGTGATGTTTTGGTTGGTTTTGGTCAGTTTCGTTACTGTGCGAGAAACCATGTCGGGGTTGCATTTAATACACCGGTTCGGCCCGTTAACGAAACGATGCACAGTTTCAGTCCAGAAACGAAACGAACGCACCCAATCCACCTTTTTGGACCCAATAGTGATGTTTTGGTTTGTTTTGGTCAGTTTTGTTACTGTGCGAGAAACCATGCCGGGGTTGCATTTAATGCACCGGTTCGGCCCGTTAACGAAACGATGCACAATTTCGGTCCAGAAATGAAACGAACGCACCCAATCCACCTTTTTGGACCCAATAGTGATGTTTTGGTTTGTTTTGGTCAGTTTCGTTACTGTGCGAGAAACCATGCCGGGGTTGCATTTAATGCACCGGTTCGGCCCGTTAACGAAACGATGCACAGTTTCGGTCCAGAAACGAAATGAACGCACCCAATCCACCTTTTTGGACCCAATAGTGATGTTTTGGTTCCTTTTGGTCAGTTTCATTGCTGTTTGAAAAACCATGCCGGGGTTGCATTTAATGCACCGGTTCGGCCCGTTTACGAAACGATGCACAATTTCGGTCCAGAAATGAAACGAACGCACCCAATCCACCTTTTTGGACCCAATAGTGATGTTTTGGTTCCTTTTGGTCAGTTTCATTGCTGTTTGAAAAACCATGCCGGGGTTGCATTTAATGCACCGGTTCGGCCCGTTTACGAAATGATGCACAATTTCGATCCAGAAATGAAACGAACGCACCCAATCCACCTTTTTGGACCCAAAAGTGATGTTTTGGTTCGTTTTGGTCAGTTTCGTTACTGTGCGAAAAAGCATGCTGGGGTTGCATTTAATGCACTGGTTCGGCCCGTTAACGAAACAATGCACAGTTTCGGTCCAGAAACGAAACGTACGCACCCAATCCACCTTTTTGGACCCAATAGTGATGTTTTGGTTGGTTTTGGTCAGTTTCATTACTGTGCAAAAAACCATGCCCGGGTTGCATTTAATGCACCGGTTCGGCCCGTTAACGAAACGATGCACCATTTCGGTCCAGAAACGAAACGAATGCACCCAATCCACCATTTTGGACCCAATAGCGATGTTTTGGTTTGTTTTGGTCAGTTTCGTTACTGTGCGAGAAACCATGTCGGGGTTGTATTTAATGCACCGGTTCGGCCCGTTAACGAAACGATGCACAATTTCGGTCCAGAAACGAAACGAACGCACCCAATCCACCTTTTTGGACCCAATAGTGATGTTTTGGTTGGTTTTGGTCAGTTTCGTTACTGTGCGAGAAACCATGCCGGGGTTGCATTTAATGCACCGGTTCGGCCCGTTCACGAAACGATGCACAGTTTCGGTCCAGAAATGAAACGAACGCACCCAATCCACCTTTTTGGACCCAATAGTGATGTTTTGCTTCGTTTTGGTTAATTTTGTTACTGTGCGAGAAACCATGCCGGGGTTGCATTTAATGCACCGGTTCGGCCCATTGACGAAACGATGCACAGTTTCGGTCCAGAAACGAAACGAACGCACCCAATCCACCTTTTTGGACCCAATAGTGATGTTTTGGTTGGTTTTGGTCAGTTTCGTTACTATGCGAGAAACCATGCCGGGGTTGCATTTAATGCACCGGTTCGGCCCGTTAAGGAAACGATGCACAGTTTCGGTCCAGAAACGAAACGAACGCACCCAATCCACCTTTTTGGACCCAATAGTGATTTTTTGCTTCGGTTTGGTTAGTTTCGTTACTGTGCGAGAAACCATGCCGGGGTTGCATTTAATGCACCGGTTCGGCCCGTTAACGAAACGATGCACAGTTTCGGTCCAGAAACGAAACGAACGCACCCAATCCACCTTTTTGCACCCAATAGTGATGTTTTGGTTTGTTTTGGTCAGTTTCGTTACTGTGTGAGAAACCATGCCGGGGTTGCATTTAATGCACCGGTTCGGCCCGTTAACGAAACTATGCACAGTTTCGGTCCAGAAACGAAATGAACGCACCCAATCCACCTTTTTGGACCCAATAGTGATGTTTTGGTTCCTTTTGGTCAGTTTCATTGCTGTTTGAAAAACCATGCCGGGGTTGCATTTAATGCACCGGTTCGGCCCGTTTACGAAACGATGCACAATTTCGGTCCAGAAATGAAACGAACGCACCCAATCCACCTTTTTGGACCCAATAGTGATGTTTTGGTTCCTTTTGGTCAGTTTCATTGCTGTTTGAAAAACCATGCCGGGGTTGCATTTAATGCACCGGTTCGGCCCGTTTACGAAATGATGCACAATTTCGATCCAGAAATGAAACGAACGCACCCAATCCACCTTTTTGGACCCAATAGTGATGTTTTGGTTCGTTTTGGTCAGTTTCGTTACTGTGCGAAAAAGCATGCTGGGGTTGCATTTAATGCACTGGTTCGGCCCGTTAACGAAACAATGCACAGTTTCGGTCCAGAAACGAAACGTACGCACCCAATCCACCTTTTTGGACCCAATAGTGATGTTTTGGTTGGTTTTGGTCAGTTTCATTACTGTGCAAAAAACCATGCCCGGGTTGCATTTAATGCACCGGTTCGGCCCGTTAACGAAACGATGCACCATTTCGGTCCAGAAACGAAACGAATGCACCCAATCCACCATTTTGGACCCAATAGCGATGTTTTGGTTTGTTTTGGTCAGTTTCGTTACTGTGCGAGAAACCATGTCGGGGTTGTATTTAATGCACCGGTTCGGCCCGTTAACGAAACGATGCACAATTTCGGTCCAGAAACGAAACGAACGCACCCAATCCACCTTTTTGGACCCAATAGTGATGTTTTGGTTGGTTTTGGTCAGTTTCGTTACTGTGCGAGAAACCATGCCGGGGTTGCATTTAATGCACAGGTTCAGCTCGTTAACGAAACGATGCACAGTTTCGGTCCAGAAATGAAACAAACGCACCCAATCCACCTTTTTGGACCCAATAGTGATGTTTTGCTTCGTTTTGGTTAGTTTCGTTACTGTGCGAGAAACCATGCCGGGGTTGCATTTAATGCACCGGTTCGGCCCGTTAAGGAAACGATGCACAGATTCGGTCCAGAAACGAAACGAACACACCCAATCCACCATTTTGGACCCAATAGTGATGTTTTGGTTGGTTTTGTTCAGTTTCGTTACTGTGCGAGAAACCATGCCGGGGTTGCATTTAATGCACCGGTTCGGCCCGTTAACGAAACGATGCACAGTTTCGGTCCAGAAACGAAACGAACGCACCCAATCCACCTTTTTGGACCCAATAGTGATGTTTTGGTTGGTTTTGGTCAGTTTCGTTACTGTGCGAGAAACCATGTCGGGGTTGCATTTAATACACCGGTTCGGCCCGTTAACGAAACGATGCACAGTTTCAGTCCAGAAACGAAACGAACGCACCCAATCCACCTTTTTGGACCCAATAGTGATGTTTTGGTTTGTTTTGGTCAGTTTTGTTACTGTGCGAGAAACCATGCCGGGGTTGCATTTAATGCACCGGTTCGGCCCGTTAACGAAACGATGCACAATTTCGGTCCAGAAATGAAACGAACGCACCCAATCCACCTTTTTGGACCCAATAGTGATGTTTTGGTTTGTTTTGGTCAGTTTCGTTACTGTGCGAGAAACCATGCCGGGGTTGCATTTAATGCACCGGTTCGGCCCGTTAACGAAACGATGCACAGTTTCGGTCCAGAAACGAAATGAACGCACCCAATCCACCTTTTTGGACCCAATAGTGATGTTTTGGTTCCTTTTGGTCAGTTTCATTGCTGTTTGAAAAACCATGCCGGGGTTGCATTTAATGCACCGGTTCGGCCCGTTTACGAAACGATGCACAATTTCGGTCCAGAAATGAAACGAACGCACCCAATCCACCTTTTTGGACCCAATAGTGATGTTTTGGTTCCTTTTGGTCAGTTTCATTGCTGTTTGAAAAACCATGCCGGGGTTGCATTTAATGCACCGGTTCGGCCCGTTTACGAAATGATGCACAATTTCGATCCAGAAATGAAACGAACGCACCCAATCCACCTTTTTGGACCCAAAAGTGATGTTTTGGTTCGTTTTGGTCAGTTTCGTTACTGTGCGAAAAAGCATGCTGGGGTTGCATTTAATGCACTGGTTCGGCCCGTTAACGAAACAATGCACAGTTTCGGTCCAGAAACGAAACGTACGCACCCAATCCACCTTTTTGGACCCAATAGTGATGTTTTGGTTGGTTTTGGTCAGTTTCATTACTGTGCAAAAAACCATGCCCGGGTTGCATTTAATGCACCGGTTCGGCCCGTTAACGAAACGATGCACCATTTCGGTCCAGAAACGAAACGAATGCACCCAATCCACCATTTTGGACCCAATAGCGATGTTTTGGTTTGTTTTGGTCAGTTTCGTTACTGTGCGAGAAACCATGTCGGGGTTGTATTTAATGCACCGGTTCGGCCCGTTAACGAAACGATGCACAATTTCGGTCCAGAAACGAAACGAACGCACCCAATCCACCTTTTTGGACCCAATAGTGATGTTTTGGTTGGTTTTGGTCAGTTTCGTTACTGTGCGAGAAACCATGCCGGGGTTGCATTTAATGCACCGGTTCGGCCCGTTCACGAAACGATGCACAGTTTCGGTCCAGAAATGAAACGAACGCACCCAATCCACCTTTTTGGACCCAATAGTGATGTTTTGCTTCGTTTTGGTTAATTTTGTTACTGTGCGAGAAACCATGCCGGGGTTGCATTTAATGCACCGGTTCGGCCCATTGACGAAACGATGCACAGTTTCGGTCCAGAAACGAAACGAACGCACCCAATCCACCTTTTTGGACCCAATAGTGATGTTTTGGTTGGTTTTGGTCAGTTTCGTTACTATGCGAGAAACCATGCCGGGGTTGCATTTAATGCACCGGTTCGGCCCGTTAAGGAAACGATGCACAGTTTCGGTCCAGAAACGAAACGAACGCACCCAATCCACCTTTTTGGACCCAATAGTGATTTTTTGCTTCGGTTTGGTTAGTTTCGTTACTGTGCGAGAAACCATGCCGGGGTTGCATTTAATGCACCGGTTCGGCCCGTTAACGAAACGATGCACAGTTTCGGTCCAGAAACGAAACGAACGCACCCAATCCACCTTTTTGCACCCAATAGTGATGTTTTGGTTCGTTTTGGTCAGTTTCGTTACTGTGCGAGAAACCATGCCGGGGTTGCATTTAATGCACCGGTTCGGCCCGTTAACGAAACGATGCACAGTTTCGGTCCAGAAATGAAACGAACGCACCCAATCCACCTTTTTGGACCGAATAGTGATTTTTTGCTTCGTTTTGGTCAGTTTCGTTGCTGTGCGAGAAACCATGCCGGGGTTGCATTTAATGCACCGGTTCGGCCCGTTAACGAAACGATGCACAATTTCGGTCCAGAAACGAAACGAACGCACCCAATCCACCTTTTTGGACCCAATAGTGATGTTTTGGTTTGTTTTGGTCAGTTTCGTTACTGTGCGAGAAACCATGTCGGGGTTGTATTTAATGCACCGGTTCGGCCCGTTAACGAAACGATGCACAATTTCGGTCCAGAAACGAAACGAACGCACCCAATCCACCTTTTTGGACCCAATAGTGATGTTTTGGTTGGTTTTGGTCAGTTTCGTTACTGTGCGAGAAACCATGCCGGGGTTGCATTTAATGCACAGGTTCAGCTCGTTAACGAAACGATGCACAGTTTCGGTCCAGAAATGAAACAAACGCACCCAATCCACCTTTTTGGACCCAATAGTGATGTTTTGCTTCGTTTTGGTTAGTTTCGTTACTGTGCGAGAAACCATGCCGGGGTTGCATTTAATGCACCGGTTCGGCCCGTTAAGGAAACGATGCACAGATTCGGTCCAGAAACGAAACGAACACACCCAATCCACCATTTTGGACCCAATAGTGATGTTTTGGTTGGTTTTGTTCAGTTTCGTTACTGTGCGAGAAACCATGCCGGGGTTGCATTTAATGCACCGGTTCGGCCCGTTAACGAAACGATGCACAGTTTCGGTCCAGAAACGAAACGAACGCACCCAATCCACCTTTTTGGACCCAATAGTGATGTTTTGGTTGGTTTTGGTCAGTTTCGTTACTGTGCGAGAAACCATGTCGGGGTTGCATTTAATACACCGGTTCGGCCCGTTAACGAAACGATGCACAGTTTCAGTCCAGAAACGAAACGAACGCACCCAATCCACCTTTTTGGACCCAATAGTGATGTTTTGGTTTGTTTTGGTCAGTTTTGTTACTGTGCGAGAAACCATGCCGGGGTTGCATTTAATGCACCGGTTCGGCCCGTTAACGAAACGATGCACAGTTTCGGTCCAGAAACGAAACGAACGCACCCAATCCACCTTTTTGGACCCAATAGTGATGTTTTGCTTCGTTTTGGTCAGTTTCGTTACTGTGCGAGAAACCATGCCGGGGTTGCATTTAATGCACAGGTTCAGCTCGTTAACGAAACGATGCACAGTTTCGGTCCAGAAATGAAACAAACGCACCCAATCCACCTTTTTGGACCCAATAGTGATGTTTTGCTTCGTTTTGGTTAGTTTCGTTACTGTGCGAGAAACCATGCCGGGGTTGCATTTAATGCACCGGTTCGGCCCGTTCACGAAACGATGCACAGTTTCGGTCCAGAAATGAAACGAACGCACCCAATCCACCTTTTTGGACCCAATAGTGATGTTTTGCTTCGTTTTGGTTAATTTTGTTACTGTGCGAGAAACCATGCCGGGGTTGCATTTAATGCACCGGTTCGGCCCATTGACGAAACGATGCACAGTTTCGGTCCAGAAACGAAACGAACGCACCCAATCCACCTTTTTGGACCCAATAGTGATGTTTTGGTTGGTTTTGGTCAGTTTCGTTACTATGCGAGAAACCATGCCGGGGTTGCATTTAATGCACCGGTTCGGCCCGTTAAGGAAACGATGCACAGTTTCGGTCCAGAAACGAAACGAACGCACCCAATCCACCTTTTTGGACCCAATAGTGATTTTTTGCTTCGGTTTGGTTAGTTTCGTTACTGTGCGAGAAACCATGCCGGGGTTGCATTTAATGCACCGGTTCGGCCCGTTAACGAAACGATGCATAGTTTCGGTCCAGAAACGAAACGAACGCACCCAATCCACCTTTTTGCACCCAATAGTGATGTTTTGGTTCGTTTTGGTCAATTTCGTTACTGTGCGAGAAACCATGCCGGGGTTGCATTTAATGCACCGGTTCGGCCCGTTAACGAAACGATGCACAGTTTCGGTCCAGAAATGAAACGAACGCACCCAATCCACCTTTTTGGACCGAATAGTGATTTTTTGCTTCGTTTTGGTCAGTTTCGTTGCTGTGCGAGAAACCATGCCGGGGTTGCATTTAATGCACCGGTTCGGCCCGTTAACGAAACGATGCACAATTTCGGTCCAGAAACGAAACGAACGCACCCAATCCACCTTTTTGGACCCAATAGTGATGTTTTGGTTTGTTTTGGTCAGTTTCGTTACTGTGCGAGAAACCATGTCGGGGTTGTATTTAATGCACCGGTTCGGCCCGTTAACGAAACGATGCACAATTTCGGTCCAGAAACGAAACGAACGCACCCAATCCACCTTTTTGGACCCAATAGTGATGTTTTGGTTGGTTTTGGTCAGTTTCGTTACTGTGCGAGAAACCATGCCGGGGTTGCATTTAATGCACAGGTTCAGCTCGTTAACGAAACGATGCACAGTTTCGGTCCAGAAATGAAACAAACGCACCCAATCCACCTTTTTGGACCCAATAGTGATGTTTTGCTTCGTTTTGGTTAGTTTCGTTACTGTGCGAGAAACCATGCCGGGGTTGCATTTAATGCACCGGTTCGGCCCGTTAAGGAAACGATGCACAGATTCGGTCCAGAAACGAAACGAACACACCCAATCCACCATTTTGGACCCAATAGTGATGTTTTGGTTGGTTTTGTTCAGTTTCGTTACTGTGCGAGAAACCATGCCGGGGTTGCATTTAATGCACCGGTTCGGCCCGTTAACGAAACGATGCACAGTTTCGGTCCAGAAACGAAACGAACGCACCCAATCCACCTTTTTGGACCCAATAGTGATGTTTTGGTTGGTTTTGGTCAGTTTCGTTACTGTGCGAGAAACCATGTCGGGGTTGCATTTAATACACCGGTTCGGCCCGTTAACGAAACGATGCACAGTTTCAGTCCAGAAACGAAACGAACGCACCCAATCCACCTTTTTGGACCCAATAGTGATGTTTTGGTTTGTTTTGGTCAGTTTTGTTACTGTGCGAGAAACCATGCCGGGGTTGCATTTAATGCACCGGTTCGGCCCGTTAACGAAACGATGCACAGTTTCGGTCCAGAAACGAAACGAACGCACCCAATCCACCTTTTTGGACCCAATAGTGATGTTTTGCTTCGTTTTGGTCAGTTTCGTTACTGTGCGAGAAACCATGCCGGGGTTGCATTTAATGCACAGGTTCAGCTCGTTAACGAAACGATGCACAGTTTCGGTCCAGAAATGAAACAAACGCACCCAATCCACCTTTTTGGACCCAATAGTGATGTTTTGCTTCGTTTTGGTTAGTTTCGTTACTGTGCGAGAAACCATGCCGGGGTTGCATTTAATGCACCGGTTCGGCCCGTTAAGGAAACGATGCACAGATTCGGTCCAGAAACGAAACGAACACACCCAATCCACCATTTTGGACCCAATAGTGATGTTTTGGTTGGTTTTGTTCAGTTTCGTTACTGTGCGAGAAACCATGCCGGGGTTGCATTTAATGCACCGGTTCGGCCCGTTAACGAAACGATGCACAGTTTCGGTCCAGAAACGAAACGAACGCACCCAATCCACCTTTTTGGACCCAATAGTGATGTTTTGGTTGGTTTTGGTCAGTTTCGTTACTGTGCGAGAAACCATGTCGGGGTTGCATTTAATACACCGGTTCGGCCCGTTAACGAAACGATGCACAGTTTCAGTCCAGAAACGAAACGAACGCACCCAATCCACCTTTTTGGACCCAATAGTGATGTTTTGGTTTGTTTTGGTCAGTTTTGTTACTGTGCGAGAAACCATGCCGGGGTTGCATTTAATGCACCGGTTCGGCCCGTTAACGAAACGATGCACAGTTTCGGTCCAGAAACGAAACGAACGCACCCAATCCACCTTTTTGGACCCAATAGTGATGTTTTGGTTCGTTTTGGTCAGTTTCGTTACTGTGCGAGAAACCATGCCGGGGTTGCATTTAATGCACCGGTTCGGCCCGTTAACGAAACGATGCACAGTTTCGGTCCAGAAACGAAACGAACGCACCCAATCCACCTTTTTGGACCGAATAGTGATTTTTTGCTTCGTTTTGGTCAGTTTCGTTGCTGTGCGAGAAACCATGCCGGGGTTGCATTTAATGCACCGGTTCGGCCCGTTACGGAAACGATGCACAGATTCGGTCCAGAAACGAAACGAACACACCCAATCCACCATTTTGGACCCAATAGTGATGTTTTGGTTGGTTTTGTTCAGTTTCGTTACTGTGCGAGAAACCATGCCGGGGTTGCATTTAATGCACCGGTTCGGCCCGTTAACGAAACGATGCACAGTTTCGGTCCAGAAACGAAACGAACGCACCCAATCCACCTTTTTGGACCCAATAGTGATGTTTTGGTTGGTTTTGGTCAGTTTCGTTACTGTGCGAGAAACCATGTCGGGGTTGCATTTAATACACCGGTTCGGCCCGTTAACGAAACGATGCACAGTTTCAGTCCAGAAACGAAACGAACGCACCCAATCCACCTTTTTGGACCCAATAGTGATGTTTTGGTTTGTTTTGGTCAGTTTTGTTACTGTGCGAGAAACCATGCCGGGGTTGCATTTAATGCACCGGTTCGGCCCGTTAACGAAACGATGCACAGTTTCGGTCCAGAAACGAAACGAACGCACCCAATCCACCTTTTTGGACCCAATAGTGATGTTTTGGTTCGTTTTGGTCAGTTTCGTTACTGTGCGAGAAACCATGCCGGGGTTGCATTTAATGCACCGGTTCGGCCCGTTAATGAAACGATGCACAGTTTCGGTCCAGAAACGAAACGAACGCACCCAATCCACCTTTTTCGACCCAATAGTGATTTATTGCTTCATTTTGGTTAGTTTCGTTACTGTGCGAGAAACCATGCCGGGGTTGCATTTAATGCACCGGTTCGGCCCGTTAACGAAACGATGCACAGTTTCGGTCCAGAAACGAAACGAACGCACCCAATCCACCTTTTTGGACCCAATAGTGATGTTTTGGTTTGTTTTGGTCAGTTTCGTTACTGTGCGAGAAACCATGCCGGGGTTGCATTTAATGCACCGGTTCGGCCCGTTAACGAAACGATGCACAATTTCGGTCCAGAAATGAAACGAACGCACCCAATCCACCTTTTTGGACCCAATAGTGATGTTTTGGTTTGTTTTGGTCAGTTTCGTTACTGTGCGAGAAACCATGCCGGGGTTGCATTTAATGCACCGGTTCGGCCCGTTAACGAAACGATGCACAGTTTCGGTCCAGAAACGAAATGAACGCAGCCAATCCACCTTTTTGGACCCAATAGTGATGTTTTGGTTCCTTTTGGTCAGTTTCATTGCTGTTTGAAAAACCATGCCGGGGTTGCATTTAATGCACCGGTTCGGCCCGTTTACGAAACGATGCACAATTTCGGTCCAGAAATGAAACGAACGCACCCAATCCACCTTTTTGGACCCAATAGTGATGTTTTGGTTCCTTTTGGTCAGTTTCATTGCTGTTTGAAAAACCATGCCGGGGTTGCATTTAATGCACCGGTTCGGCCCGTTTACGAAATGATGCACAATTTCGATCCAGAAATGAAACGAACGCACCCAATCCACCTTTTTGGACCCAAAAGTGATGTTTTGGTTCGTTTTGGTCAGTTTCGTTACTGTGCGAAAAAGCATGCTGGGGTTGCATTTAATGCACTGGTTCGGCCCGTTAACGAAACAATGCACAGTTTCGGTCCAGAAACGAAACGTACGCACCCAATCCACCTTTTTGGACCCAATAGTGATGTTTTGGTTGGTTTTGGTCAGTTTCATTACTGTGCAAAAAACCATGCCCGGGTTGCATTTAATGCACCGGTTCGGCCCGTTAACGAAACGATGCACCATTTCGGTCCAGAAACGAAACGGATGCACCCAATCCACCATTTTGGACCCAATAGCGATGTTTTGGTTTGTTTTGGTCAGTTTCGTTACTGTGCGAGAAACCATGTCGGGGTTGTATTTAATGCACCGGTTCGGCCCGTTAACGAAACGATGCACAATTTCGGTCCAGAAACGAAACGAACGCACCCAATCCACCTTTTTGGACCCAATAGTGATGTTTTGGTTGGTTTTGGTCAGTTTCGTTACTGTGCGAGAAACCATGCCGGGGTTGCATTTAATGCACCGGTTCGGCCCGTTCACGAAACGATGCACAGTTTCGGTCCAGAAATGAAACGAACGCACCCAATCCACCTTTTTGGACCCAATAGTGATGTTTTGCTTCGTTTTGGTTAATTTTGTTACTGTGCGAGAAACCATGCCGGGGTTGCATTTAATGCACCGGTTCGGCCCATTGACGAAACGATGCACAGTTTCGGTCCAGAAACGAAACGAACGCACCCAATCCACCTTTTTGGACCCAATAGTGATGTTTTGGTTGGTTTTGGTCAGTTCGTTACTATGCGAGAAACCATGCCGGGGTTGCATTTAATGCACCGGTTCGGCCCGTTAAGGAAACGATGCACAGTTTCGGTCCAGAAACGAAACGAACGCACCCAATCCACCTTTTTGGACCCAATAGTGATTTTTTGCTTCGGTTTGGTTAGTTTCGTTACTGTGCGAGAAACCATGCCGGGGTTGCATTTAATGCACCGGTTCGGCCCGTTAACGAAACGATGCACAGTTTCGGTCCAGAAACGAAACGAACGCACCCAATCCACCTTTTTGCACCCAATAGTGATGTTTTGGTTCGTTTTGGTCAGTTTCGTTACTGTGCGAGAAACCATGCCGGGGTTGCATTTAATGCACCGGTTCGGCCCGTTAACGAAACGATGCACAGTTTCGGTCCAGAAATGAAACGAACGCACCCAATCCACCTTTTTGGACCGAATAGTGATTTTTTGCTTCGTTTTGGTCAGTTTCGTTGCTGTGCGAGAAACCATGCCGGGGTTGCATTTAATGCACCGGTTCGGCCCGTTAACGAAACGATGCACAATTTCGGTCCAGAAACGAAACGAACGCACCCAATCCACCTTTTTGGACCCAATAGTGATGTTTTGGTTTGTTTTGGTCAGTTTCGTTACTGTGCGAGAAACCATGCCGGGGTTGCATTTAATGCACCGGTTCGGCCCGTTAACGAAACGATGCACAGTTTCGGTCCAGAAACGAAATGAACGCACCCAATCCACCTTTTTGGACCCAATAGTGATGTTTTGGTTCCTTTTGGTCAGTTTCATTGCTGTTTGAAAAACCATGCCGGGGTTGCATTTAATGCACCGGTTCGGCCCGTTTACGAAACAATGCACAATTTCGGTCCAGAAATGAAACGAACGCACCCAATCCACCTTTTTGGACCCAATAGTGATGTTTTGGTTCCTTTTGGTCAGTTTCATTGCTGTTTGAAAAACCATGCCGGGGTTGCATTTAATGCACCGGTTCGGCCCGTTTACGAAATGATGCACAATTTCGATCCAGAAATGAAACGAACGCACCCAATCCACCTTTTTGGACCCAATAGTGATGTTTTGGTTCGTTTTGGTCAGTTTCGTTACTGTGCGAAAAAGCATGCTGGGGTTGCATTTAATGCACTGGTTCGGCCCGTTAACGAAACAATGCACAGTTTCGGTCCAGAAACGAAACGTACGCACCCAATCCACCTTTTTGGACCCAATAGTGATGTTTTGGTTGGTTTTGGTCAGTTTCATTACTGTGCAAAAAACCATGCCCGGGTTGCATTTAATGCACCGGTTCGGCCCGTTAACGAAACGATGCACCATTTCGGTCCAGAAACGAAACGAATGCACCCAATCCACCATTTTGGACCCAATAGCGATGTTTTGGTTTGTTTTGTTCAGTTTCGTTACTGTGCGAGAAACCATGTCGGGGTTGTATTTAATGCACCGGTTCGGCCCGTTAACGAAACGATGCACAATTTCGGTCCAGCAACGAAACGAACGCACCCAATCCACCTTTTTGGACCCAATAGTGATGTTTTGGTTGGTTTTGGTCAGTTTCGTTACTGTGCGAGAAACCATGCCGGGGTTGCATTTAATGCACAGGTTCAGCTCGTTAACGAAACGATGCACAGTTTCGGTCCAGAAATGAAACAAACGCACCCAATCCACCTTTTTGGACCCAATAGTGATGTTTTGCTTCGTTTTGGTTAGTTTCGTTACTGTGCGAGAAACCATGCCGGGGTTGCATTTAATGCACCGGTTCGGCCCGTTAAGGAAACGATGCACAGATTCGGTCCAGAAACGAAACGAACACACCCAATCCACCATTTTGGACCCAATAGTGATGTTTTAGTTGGTTTTGTTCAGTTTCGTTACTGTGCGAGAAACCATGCCGGGGTTGCATTTAATGCACCGGTTCGGCCCGTTAACGAAACGATGCACAGTTTCGGTCCAGAAACGAAACGAACGCACCCAATCCACCTTTTTGGACCCAATAGTGATGTTTTGGTTGGTTTTGGTCAGTTTCGTTACTGTGCGAGAAACCATGTCGGGGTTGCATTTAATACACCGGTTCGGCCCGTTAACGAAACGATGCACAGTTTCAGTCCAGAAACGAAACGAACGCACCCAATCCACCTTTTTGGACCCAATAGTGATGTTTTGGTTTGTTTTGGTCAGTTTTGTTACTGTGCGAGAAACCATGCCGGGGTTGCATTTAATGCACCGGTTCGGCCCGTTAACGAAACGATGCACAGTTTCGGTCCAGAAACGAAACGAACGCACCCAATCCACCTTTTTGGACCCAATAGTGATGTTTTGCTTCGTTTTGGTCAGTTTCGTTACTGTGCAAAAAACCATGCCGGGGTTGCATTTAATGCACCGGTTCGGCCCGTTGACGAAACGATGCACAGTTTCGGTCCAGAAACGAAACGAACGCACCCAATCCACCTTTTTGGACCCAATAGCGATGTTTTGGTTTGTTTTGGTCAGTTTCGTTACTGTGCGAGAAACCATGTCGGGGTTGCATTTAATGCACCGGTTCGGCCCGTTAACGAAACGATGCACAGTTTCGGTCCAGAAACGAAACGAACGCACCCAATCCACCTTTTTGGACCCAATAGTGATGTTTTGGTTCGTTTTGGTCAGTTTTGTTACTGTGCGAGAAACCATGCCGGGGTTGCATTTAATGCACCGGTTCGGCCCGTTAACGAAACGATGCACAGTTTCGGTCCAGAAACGAAACGAACGCACCCAATCCACCTTTTTGGACCCAATAGTGATTTATTGCTTCATTTTGGTTAGTTTCGTTACTGTGCGAGAAACCATGCCGGGGTTGCATTTAATGCACCGGTTCGGCCCGTTAACGAAACGATGCACAGTTTCGGTCCAGAAACGAAACGAACGCACCCAATCCACCTTTTTGGACCCAATAGTGATGTTTTGGTTTGTTTTGGTCAGTTTCGTTGCTGTGCGAGAAACCATGCCGGGGTTGCATTTAATGCACCGGTTCGGCCCGTTAACGAAACGATGCACAATTTCGGTCCAGAAACGAAATGAACGCACCCAATCCACCTTTTTGGACCCAATAGTGATGTTTTGGTTTGTTTTGGTCAGTTTCGTTACTGTGTGAGAAACCATGCCGGGGTTGCATTTAATGCACCGGTTCGGCCCGTTAACGAAACGATGCACAGTTTCGGTCCAGAAACGAAATGAACGCACCCAATCCACCTTTTTGGACCCAATAGTGATGTTTTGGTTCCTTTTGGTCAGTTTCATTGCTGTTTGAAAAACCATGCCGGGGTTGCATTTAATGCACCGGTTCGGCCCGTTTACGAAACGATGCACAATTTCGGTCCAGAAATGAAACGAACGCACCCAATCCACCTTTTTGGACCCAATAGTGATGTTTTGGTTCCTTTTGGTCAGTTTCATTGCTGTTTGAAAAACCATGCCGGGGTTGCATTTAATGCACCGGTTCGGCCCGTTTACGAAATGATGCACAATTTCGATCCAGAAATGAAACGAACGCACCCAATCCACCTTTTTGGACCCAATAGTGATGTTTTGGTTCGTTTTGGTCAGTTTCGTTACTGTGCGAAAAAGCATGCTGGGGTTGCATTTAATGCACTGGTTCGGCCCGTTAACGAAACAATGCACAGTTTCGGTCCAAAAACGAAACGTACGCACCCAATCCACCTTTTTGGACCCAATAGTGATGTTTTGGTTGGTTTTGGTCAGTTTCATTACTGTGCAGAAAACCATGCCCGGGTTGCATTTAATGCACCGGTTCGGCCCGTTAACGAAACGATGCACCATTTCGGTCCAGAAACGAAACGAATGCACCCAATCCACCATTTTGGACCCAATAGCGATGTTTTGGTTTGTTTTGGTCAGTTTCGTTACTGTGCGAGAAACCATGTCGGGGTTGTATTTAATGCACCGGTTCGGCCCGTTAACGAAACGATGCACAATTTCGGTCCAGAAACGAAACGAACGCACCCAATCCACCTTTTTGTACCCAATAGTGATGTTTTGGTTGGTTTTGGTCAGTTTCGTTACTGTGCGAGAAACCATGCCGGGGTTGCATTTAATGCACAGGTTCAGCTCGTTAACGAAACGATGCACAGTTTCGGTCCAGAAATGAAACAAACGCACCCAATCCACCTTTTTGGACCCAATAGTGATGTTTTGCTTCGTTTTGGTTAGTTTCGTTACTGTGCGAGAAACCATGCCGGGGTTGCATTTAATGCACCGGTTCGGCCCATTAAGGAAACGATGCACAGATTCGGTCCAGAAACGAAACGAACACACCCAATCCACCATTTTGGACCCAATAGTGATGTTTTGGTTGGTTTTGTTCAGTTTCGTTACTGTGCGAGAAACCATGCCGGGGTTGCATTTAATGCACCGGTTCGGCCCGTTAACGAAACGATGCACAGTTTCGGTCCAGAAACGAAACGAACGCACCCAATCCACCTTTTTGGACCCAATAGTGATGTTTTGGTTGGTTTTGGTCAGTTTCGTTACTGTGCGAGAAACCATGTCGGGGTTGCATTTAATACACCGGTTCGGCCCGTTAACGAAACGATGCACAGTTTCAGTCCAGAAACGAAACGAACGCACCCAATCCACCTTTTTGGACCCAATAGTGATGTTTTGGTTTGTTTTGGTCAGTTTTGTTACTGTGCGAGAAACCATGCCGGGGTTGCATTTAATGCACCGGTTCGGCCCGTTAACGAAACGATGCACAGTTTCGGTCCAGAAACGAAACGAACGCACCCAATCCACCTTTTTGGACCCAATAGTGATGTTTTGCTTCGTTTTGGTCAGTTTCGTTACTGTGCAAAAAACCATGCCGGGGTTGCATTTAATGCACCGGTTCGGCCCGTTGACGAAACGATGCACAGTTTCGGTCCAGAAACGAAACGAACGCACCCAATCCACCTTTTTGGACCCAATAGCGATGTTTTGGTTTGTTTTGGTCAGTTTCGTTACTGTGCGAGAAACCATGTCGGGGTTGCATTTAATGCACCGGTTCGGCCCGTTAACGAAACGATGCACAGTTTCGGTCCAGAAACGAAACGAACGCACCCAATCCACCTTTTTGGACCCAATAGTGATGTTTTGGTTCGTTTTGGTCAGTTTCGTTACTGTGCGAGAAACCATGCCGGGGTTGCATTTAATGCACCGGTTCGGCCCGTTAACGAAACGATGCACAATTTCGGTCCAGAAATGAAACGAACGCACCCAATCCACCTTTTTGGACCCAATAGTGATGTTTTGGTTCCTTTTGGTCAGTTTCATTGCTGTTTGAAAAACCATGCCGGGGTTGCATTTAATGCACCGGTTCGGCCCGTTTACGAAATGATGCACAATTTCGATCCAGAAATGAAACGAACGCACCCAATCCACCTTTTTGGACCCAATAGTGATGTTTTGGTTCGTTTTGGTCAGTTTCGTTACTGTGCGAAAAAGCATGCTGGGGTTGCATTTAATGCACTGGTTCGGCCCGTTAACGAAACAATGCACAGTTTCGGTCCAAAAACGAAACGTACGCACCCAATCCACCTTTTTGGACCCAATAGTGATGTTTTGGTTGGTTTTGGTCAGTTTCATTACTGTGCAGAAAACCATGCCCGGGTTGCATTTAATGCACCGGTTCGGCCCGTTAACGAAACGATGCACCATTTCGGTCCAGAAACGAAACGAATGCACCCAATCCACCATTTTGGACCCAATAGCGATGTTTTGGTTTGTTTTGGTCAGTTTCGTTACTGTGCGAGAAACCATGTCGGGGTTGTATTTAATGCACCGGTTCGGCCCGTTAACGAAACGATGCACAATTTCGGTCCAGAAACGAAACGAACGCACCCAATCCACCTTTTTGTACCCAATAGTGATGTTTTGGTTGGTTTTGGTCAGTTTCGTTACTGTGCGAGAAACCATGCCGGGGTTGCATTTAATGCACAGGTTCAGCTCGTTAACGAAACGATGCACAGTTTCGGTCCAGAAATGAAACAAACGCACCCAATCCACCTTTTTGGACCCAATAGTGATGTTTTGCTTCGTTTTGGTTAGTTTCGTTACTGTGCGAGAAACCATGCCGGGGTTGCATTTAATGCACCGGTTCGGCCCATTAAGGAAACGATGCACAGATTCGGTCCAGAAACGAAACGAACACACCCAATCCACCATTTTGGACCCAATAGTGATGTTTTGGTTGGTTTTGTTCAGTTTCGTTACTGTGCGAGAAACCATGCCGGGGTTGCATTTAATGCACCGGTTCGGCCCGTTAACGAAACGATGCACAGTTTCGGTCCAGAAACGAAACGAACGCACCCAATCCACCTTTTTGGACCCAATAGTGATGTTTTGGTTGGTTTTGGTCAGTTTCGTTACTGTGCGAGAAACCATGTCGGGGTTGCATTTAATACACCGGTTCGGCCCGTTAACGAAACGATGCACAGTTTCAGTCCAGAAACGAAACGAACGCACCCAATCCACCTTTTTGGACCCAATAGTGATGTTTTGGTTTGTTTTGGTCAGTTTTGTTACTGTGCGAGAAACCATGCCGGGGTTGCATTTAATGCACCGGTTCGGCCCGTTAACGAAACGATGCACAGTTTCGGTCCAGAAACGAAACGAACGCACCCAATCCACCTTTTTGGACCCAATAGTGATGTTTTGCTTCGTTTTGGTCAGTTTCGTTACTGTGCAAAAAACCATGCCGGGGTTGCATTTAATGCACCGGTTCGGCCCGTTGACGAAACGATGCACAGTTTCGGTCCAGAAACGAAACGAACGCACCCAATCCACCTTTTTGGACCCAATAGCGATGTTTTGGTTTGTTTTGGTCAGTTTCGTTACTGTGCGAGAAACCATGTCGGGGTTGCATTTAATGCACCGGTTCGGCCCGTTAACGAAACGATGCACAGTTTCGGTCCAGAAACGAAACGAACGCACCCAATCCACCTTTTTGGACCCAATAGTGATGTTTTGGTTCGTTTTGGTCAGTTTTGTTACTGTGCGAGAAACCATGCCGGGGTTGCATTTAATGCACCGGTTCGGCCCGTTAACGAAACGATGCACAGTTTCGGTCCAGAAACGAAACGAACGCACCCAATCCACCTTTTTGGACCCAATAGTGATTTATTGCTTCATTTTGGTTAGTTTCGTTACTGTGCGAGAAACCATGCCGGGGTTGCATTTAATGCACCGGTTCGGCCCGTTAACGAAACGATGCACAGTTTCGGTCCAGAAACGAAACGAACGCACCCAATCCACCTTTTTGGACCCAATAGTGATGTTTTGGTTTGTTTTGGTCAGTTTCGTTACTGTGCGAGAAACCATGCCGGGGTTGCATTTAATGCACCGGTTCGGCCCGTTAACGAAACGATGCACAATTTCGGTCCAGAAATGAAACGAACGCACCCAATCCACCTTTTTGGACCCAATAGTGATGTTTTGGTTTGTTTTGGTCAGTTTCGTTACTGTGCGAGAAACCATGCCGGGGTTGCATTTAATGCACCGGTTCGGCCCGTTAACGAAACGATGCACAGTTTCGGTCCAGAAACGAAAGGAACGCACCCAATCCACCTTTTTGGACCCAATAGTGATGTTTTGGTTCCTTTTGGTCAGTTTCATTGCTGTTTGAAAAACCATGCCGGGGTTGCATTTAATGCACCGGTTCGGCCCGTTTACGAAACGATGCACAATTTTGGTCCAGAAATGAAACGAACGCACCCAATCCACCTTTTTGGACCCAATAGTGATGTTTTGGTTCCTTTTGGTCAGTTTCATTGCTGTTTGAAAAACCATGCCGGGGTTGCATTTAATGCACCGGTTCGGCCCGTTTACGAAATGATGCACAATTTCGATCCAGAAATGAAACGAACGCACCCAATCCACCTTTTTGGACCCAAAAGTGATGTTTTGGTTCGTTTTGGTCAGTTTCGTTACTGTGCGAAAAAGCATGCTGGGGTTGCATTTAATGCACTGGTTCGGCCCGTTAACGAAACAATGCACAGTTTCGGTCCAGAAACGAAACGTACGCACCCAATCCACCTTTTTGGACCCAATAGTGATGTTTTGGTTGGTTTTGGTCAGTTTCATTACTGTGCAAAAAACCATGCCCGGGTTGCATTTAATGCACCGGTTCGGCCCGTTAACGAAACGATGCACCATTTCGGTCCAGAAACGAAACGAATGCACCCAATCCACCATTTTGGACCCAATAGCGATGTTTTGGTTTGTTTTGGTCAGTTTCGTTACTGTGCGAGAAACCATGTCGGGGTTGTATTTAATGCACCGGTTCGGCCCGTTAACGAAACGATGCACAATTTTGGTCCAGAAACGAAACGAACGCACCCAATCCACCTTTTTGGACCCAATAGTGATGTTTTGGTTGGTTTTGGTCAGTTTCGTTACTGTGCGAGAAACCACGCCGGGGTTGCATTTAATGCACAGGTTCAGCCCGTTAACGAAACGATGCACAGTTTCGGTCCAGAAATGAAACAAACGCACCCAATCCACCTTTTTGGACCCAATAGTGATGTTTTGCTTCGTTTTGGTTAGTTTCGTTACTGTGCGAGAAACCATGCCGGGGTTGCATTTAATGCACCGGTTCGGCCCGTTAAGGAAACGATGTACAGATTCGGTCCAGAAACGAAACGAACACACCCAATCCACCATTTTGGACCCAATAGTGATGTTTTGGTTGGTTTTGTTCAGTTTCGTTACTGTGCGAGAAACCATGCCGGGGTTGCATTTAATGCACCGGTTCGGCCCGTTAACGAAACGATGCACAGTTTCGGTCCAGAAATGAAACGAACGCACCCAATCCACCTTTTTGGACCCAATAGTGATGTTTTGGTTGGTTTTGGTCAGTTTCGTTACTGTGCGAGAAACCATGTCGGGGTTGCATTTAATACACCGGTTCGGCCCGTTAACGAAACGATGCACAGTTTCAGTCCAGAAACGAAACGAACGCACCCAATCCACCTTTTTGGACCCAATAGTGATGTTTTGGTTTGTTTTGGTCAGTTTTGTTACTGTGCGAGAAACCATGCCGGGGTTGCATTTAATGCACCGGTTCGGCCCGTTAACGAAACGATGCACAGTTTCGGTCCAGAAACGAAACGAACGCACCCAATCCACCTTTTTGGACCCAATAGTGATGTTTTGCTTCGTTTTGGTCAGTTTCGTTACTGTGCAAAAAACCATGCCGGGGTTGCATTTAATGCACCGGTTCGGCCCGTTGACGAAACGATGCACAGTTTCGGTCCAGAAACGAAACGAACGCACCCAATCCACCTTTTTGGACCCAATAGCGATGTTTTGGTTTGTTTTGGTCAGTTTCGTTACTGTGCGAGAAACCATGTCGGGGTTGCATTTAATGCACCGGTTCGGCCCGTTAACGAAACGATGCACAGTTTCGGTCCAGAAATGAAACAAACGCACCCAATCCACCTTTTTGGACCCAATAGTGATGTTTTGCTTCGTTTTGGTTAGTTTCGTTACTGTGCGAGAAACCATGCCGGGGTTGCATTTAATGCACCGGTTCGGCCCGTTAACGAAACGATGCACAGATTCGGTCCAGAAATGAAACGAACACACCCAATCCACCATTTTGGACCCAATAGTGATGTTTTGGTTCGTTTTGGTCAGTTTCGTTACTGTGCGAGAAACCATGCCACGGTTGCATTTAATGCACCGGTTCGGCCCGTTAACGAAACGATGCACAGTTTTGGTCCAGAAACGAAACGAACGCACCCAATCTACCTTTTTGGATCCAATAGTGATGTTTTGGTTCGTTTTGGTCAGTTTCGTTACTGTGCGAGAAACCATGCCGGGGTTGCATTTAATGCACCGGTTCGGCCCGTTAACGAAACGATGCACAGTTTCGGTCCAGAAACGAAACGAACGCACCCAATCCACCTTTTTGGACCCAATAGTGATGTTTTGGTTGGTTTTGGTCAGTTTCGTTACTGTGCGAGAAACCATGTCGGGGTTGCATTTAATACACCGGTTCGGCCCGTTAACGAAACGATGCACAGTTTCAGTCCAGAAACGAAACGAACGCACCCAATCCACCTTTTTGGACCCAATAGTGATGTTTTGGTTTGTTTTGGTCAGTTTTGTTACTGTGCGAGAAACCATGCCGGGGTTGCATTTAATGCACCGGTTCGGCCCGTTAAGGAAACGATGCACAGTTTCGGTCCAGAAACGAAACGAACGCACCCAATCCACCTTTTTGGACCCAATAGTGATTTTTTGCTTCGGTTTGGTTAGTTTCGTTACTGTGCGAGAAACCATGCCGGGGTTGCATTTAATGCACCGGTTCGGCCCGTTAACGAAACGATGCACAGTTTCGGTCCAGAAACGAAATGAACGCACCCAATCCACCTTTTTGGACCCAATAGTGATGTTTTGGTTTGTTTTGGTCAGTTTCGTTACTGTGCGAGAAACCATGCCGGGGTTGCATTTAATGCACCGGTTCGGCCCGTTAACGAAACGATGCACAGTTTCGGTCCAGAAACGAAACGAACGCACCCAATCCACCTTTTTGGACCCAATAGTGATGTTTTGCTTCGTTTTGGTCAGTTTCGTTACTGTGCAAAAAACCATGCCGGGGTTGCATTTAATGCACCGGTTCGGCCCGTTGACGAAACGATGCACAGTTTCGGTCCAGAAACGAAACGAACGCACCCAATCCACCTTTTTGGACCCAATAGCGATGTTTTGGTTTGTTTTGGTCAGTTTCGTTACTGTGCGAGAAACCATGTCGGGGTTGCATTTAATGCACCGGTTCGGCCCGTTAACGAAACGATGCACAGTTTCAGTCCAGAAACGAAACAAACGCACCCAATCCACCTTTTTGGACCCAATAGTGATGTTTTGGTTCGTTTTGGTCAGTTTCGTTACTGTGCGAGAAACCATGCCGGGGTTGCATTTAATGCACCGGTTCGGCCCGTTAACGAAACGATGCACAGTTTCGGTCCAGAAACGAAACGTACGCACCCAATCCACCTTTTTGGACCCAATAGTGATGTTTTGGTTGGTTTTGGTCAGTTTCATTACTGTGCAGAAAACCATGCCCGGGTTGCATTTAATGCACCGGTTCGGCCCGTTAACGAAACGATGCACCATTTCGGTCCAGAAACGAAACGAATGCACCCAATCCACCATTTTGGACCCAATAGCGATGTTTTGGTTTGTTTTGGTCAGTTTCGTTACTGTGCGAGAAACCATGTCGGGGTTGTATTTAATGCACCGGTTCGGCCCGTTAACGAAACGATGCACAATTTCGGTCCAGAAACGAAACGAACGCACCCAATCCACCTTTTTGTACCCAATAGTGATGTTTTGGTTGGTTTTGGTCAGTTTCGTTACTGTGCGAGAAACCATGCCGGGGTTGCATTTAATGCACAGGTTCAGCTCGTTAACGAAACGATGCACAGTTTCGGTCCAGAAATGAAACAAACGCACCCAATCCACCTATTTGGACCCAATAGTGATGTTTTGCTTCGTTTTGGTTAGTTTCGTTACTGTGCGAGAAACCATGCCGGGGTTGCATTTAATGCACCGGTTCGGCCCATTAAGGAAACGATGCACAGATTCGGTCCAGAAACGAAACGAACACACCCAATCCACCATTTTGGACCCAATAGTGATGTTTTGGTTGGTTTTGTTCAGTTTCGTTACTGTGCGAGAAACCATGCCGGGGTTGCATTTAATGCACCGGTTCGGCCCGTTAACGAAACGATGCACAGTTTCGGTCCAGAAACGAAACGAACGCACCCAATCCACCTTTTTGGACCCAATAGTGATGTTTTGGTTGGTTTTGGTCAGTTTCGTTACTGTGCGAGAAACCATGTCGGGGTTGCATTTAATACACCGGTTCGGCCCGTTAACGAAACGATGCACAGTTTCAGTCCAGAAACGAAACGAACGCACCCAATCCACCTTTTTGGACCCAATAGTGATGTTTTGGTTTGTTTTGGTCAGTTTTGTTACTGTGCGAGAAACCATGCCGGGGTTGCATTTAATGCACCGGTTCGGCCCGTTAACGAAACGATGCACAGTTTCGGTCCAGAAACGAAACGAACGCACCCAATCCACCTTTTTGGACCCAATAGTGATGTTTTGCTTCGTTTTGGTTAGTTTCGTTACTGTGCAAAAAACCATGCCGGGGTTGCATTTAATGCACCGGTTCGGCCCGTTGACGAAACGATGCACAGTTTCGGTCCAGAAACGAAACGAACGCACCCAATCCACCTTTTTGGACCCAATAGCGATGTTTTGGTTTGTTTTGGTCAGTTTCGTTACTGTGCGAGAAACCATGTCGGGGTTGCATTTAATGCACCGGTTCGGCCCGTTAACGAAACGATGCACAGTTTCGGTCCAGAAACGAAACGAACGCACCCAATCCACCTTTTTGGACCCAATAGTGATGTTTTGGTTCGTTTTGGTCAGTTTTGTTACTGTGCGAGAAACCATGCCGGGGTTGCATTTAATGCACCGGTTCGGCCCGTTAACGAAACGATGCACAGTTTCGGTCCAGAAACGAAACGAACGCACCCAATCCACCTTTTTGGACCCAATAGTGATTTATTGCTTCATTTTGGTTAGTTTCGTTACTGTGCGAGAAACCATGCCGGGGTTGCATTTAATGCACCGGTTCGGCCCGTTAACGAAACGATGCACAGTTTCGGTCCAGAAACGAAACGAACGCACCCAATCCACCTTTTTGGACCCAATAGTGATGTTTTGGTTTGTTTTGGTCAGTTTCGTTACTGTGCGAGAAACCATGCCGGGGTTGCATTTAATGCACCGGTTCGGCCCGTTAACGAAACGATGCACAATTTCGGTCCAGAAATGAAACGAACGCACCCAATCCACCTTTTTGGACCCAATAGTGATGTTTTGGTTTGTTTTGGTCAGTTTCGTTACTGTGCGAGAAACCATGCCGGGGTTGCATTTAATGCACCGGTTCGGCCCGTTAACGAAACGATGCACAGTTTCGGTCCAGAAACGAAAGGAACGCACCCAATCCACCTTTTTGGACCCAATAGTGATGTTTTGGTTCCTTTTGGTCAGTTTCATTGCTGTTTGAAAAACCATGCCGGGGTTGCATTTAATGCACCGGTTCGGCCCGTTTACGAAACGATGCACAATTTTGGTCCAGAAATGAAACGAACGCACCCAATCCACCTTTTTGGACCCAATAGTGATGTTTTGGTTCCTTTTGGTCAGTTTCATTGCTGTTTGAAAAACCATGCCGGGGTTGCATTTAATGCACCGGTTCGGCCCGTTTACGAAATGATGCACAATTTCGATCCAGAAATGAAACGAACGCACCCAATCCACCTTTTTGGACCCAAAAGTGATGTTTTGGTTCGTTTTGGTCAGTTTCGTTACTGTGCGAAAAAGCATGCTGGGGTTGCATTTAATGCACTGGTTCGGCCCGTTAACGAAACAATGCACAGTTTCGGTCCAGAAACGAAACGTACGCACCCAATCCACCTTTTTGGACCCAATAGTGATGTTTTGGTTGGTTTTGGTCAGTTTCATTACTGTGCAAAAAACCATGCCCGGGTTGCATTTAATGCACCGGTTCGGCCCGTTAACGAAACGATGCACCATTTCGGTCCAGAAACGAAACGAATGCACCCAATCCACCATTTTGGACCCAATAGCGATGTTTTGGTTTGTTTTGGTCAGTTTCGTTACTGTGCGAGAAACCATGTCGGGGTTGTATTTAATGCACCGGTTCGGCCCGTTAACGAAACGATGCACAATTTTGGTCCAGAAACGAAACGAACGCACCCAATCCACCTTTTTGGACCCAATAGTGATGTTTTGGTTGGTTTTGGTCAGTTTCG
Organism: Echinochloa phyllopogon; assembly: GCA_033239725.1. Lineage (NCBI taxonomy): Eukaryota > Viridiplantae > Streptophyta > Magnoliopsida > Poales > Poaceae > Echinochloa > Echinochloa phyllopogon. Next base: position 26,535,085 of record BTCW01000014.1, on the reverse strand, counting down.
TTACTGTGCGAGAAACCACGCCGGGGTTGCATTTAATGCACAGGTTCAGCCCGTTAACGAAACGATGCACAGTTTCAGTCCAGAAATGAAACAAACGCACCCAATCCACCTTTTTGGACCCAATAGTGATGTTTTGCTTCGTTTTGGTTAGTTTCGTTACTGTGCGAGAAACCATGCCGGGGTTGCATTTAATGCACCGGTTCGGCCCGTTAAGGAAACGATGTACAGATTCGGTCCAGAAACGAAACGAACACACCCAATCCACCATTTTGGACCCAATAGTGATGTTTTGGTTGGTTTTGTTCAGTTTCGTTACTGTGCGAGAAACCATGCCGGGGTTGCATTTAATGCACCGGTTCGGCCCGTTAACGAAACGATGCACAGTTTCGGTCCAGAAACGAAACGAACGCACCCAATCCACCTTTTTGGACCCAATAGTGATGTTTTGGTTGGTTTTGGTCAGTTTCGTTACTGTGCGAGAAACCATGTCGGGGTTGCATTTAATACACCGGTTCGGCCCGTTAACGAAACGATGCACAGTTTCAGTCCAGAAATGAAACGAACGCACCCAATCCACCTTTTTGGACCCAATAGTGATGTTTTGGTTTGTTTTGGTCAGTTTTGTTACTGTGCGAGAAACCATGCCGGGGTTGCATTTAATGCACCGGTTCGGCCCGTTAACGAAACGATGCACAGTTTCGGTCCAGAAACGAAACGAACGCACCCAATCCACCTTTTTGGACCCAATAGTGATGTTTTGCTTCGTTTTGGTCAGTTTCGTTACTGTGCAAAAAACCATGCCGGGGTTGCATTTAATGCACCGGTTCGGCCCGTTGACGAAACGATGCACAGTTTCGGTCCAGAAACGAAACGAACGCACCCAATCCACCTTTTTGGACCCAATAGCGATGTTTTGGTTTGTTTTGGTCAGTTTCGTTACTGTGCGAGAAACCATGTCGGGGTTGCATTTAATGCACCGGTTCGGCCCGTTAACGAAACGATGCACAGTTTCGGTCCAGAAATGAAACAAACGCACCCAATCCACCTTTTTGGACCCAATAGTGATGTTTTGCTTCGTTTTGGTTAGTTTCGTTACTGTGCGAGAAACCATGCCGGGGTTGCATTTAATGCACCGGTTCGGCCCGTTAACGAAACGATGCACAGATTCGGTCCAGAAATGAAACGAACACACCCAATCCACCATTTTGGACCCAATAGTGATGTTTTGGTTCGTTTTGGTCAGTTTCGTTACTGTGCGAGAAACCATGCCACGGTTGCATTTAATGCACCGGTTCGGCCCGTTAACGAAACGATGCACAGTTTTGGTCCAGAAACGAAACGAACGCACCCAATCTACCTTTTTGGATCCAATAGTGATGTTTTGGTTCGTTTTGGTCAGTTTCGTTACTGTGCGAGAAACCATGCCGGGGTTGCATTTAATGCACCGGTTCGGCCCGTTAACGAAACGATGCACAGTTTCGGTCCAGAAACGAAACGAACGCACCCAATCCACCTTTTTGGACCCAATAGTGATGTTTTGGTTGGTTTTGGTCAGTTTCGTTACTGTGCGAGAAACCATGTCGGGGTTGCATTTAATACACCGGTTCGGCCCGTTAACGAAACGATGCACAGTTTCAGTCCAGAAACGAAACGAACGCACCCAATCCACCTTTTTGGACCCAATAGTGATGTTTTGGTTTGTTTTGGTCAGTTTTGTTACTGTGCGAGAAACCATGCCGGGGTTGCATTTAATGCACCGGTTCGGCCCGTTAAGGAAACGATGCACAGTTTCGGTCCAGAAACGAAACGAACGCACCCAATCCACCTTTTTGGACCCAATAGTGATTTTTTGCTTCGGTTTGGTTAGTTTCGTTACTGTGCGAGAAACCATGCCGGGGTTGCATTTAATGCACCGGTTCGGCCCGTTAACGAAACGATGCACAGTTTCGGTCCAGAAACGAAATGAACGCACCCAATCCACCTTTTTGGACCCAATAGTGATGTTTTGGTTTGTTTTGGTCAGTTTCGTTACTGTGCGAGAAACCATGCCGGGGTTGCATTTAATGCACCGGTTCGGCCCGTTAACGAAACGATGCACAGTTTCGGTCCAGAAACGAAACGAACGCACCCAATCCACCTTTTTGGACCCAATAGTGATGTTTTGCTTCGTTTTGGTCAGTTTCGTTACTGTGCAAAAAACCATGCCGGGGTTGCATTTAATGCACCGGTTCGGCCCGTTGACGAAACGATGCACAGTTTCGGTCCAGAAACGAAACGAACGCACCCAATCCACCTTTTTGGACCCAATAGCGATGTTTTGGTTTGTTTTGGTCAGTTTCGTTACTGTGCGAGAAACCATGTCGGGGTTGCATTTAATGCACCGGTTCGGCCCGTTAACGAAACGATGCACAGTTTCAGTCCAGAAACGAAACAAACGCACCCAATCCACCTTTTTGGACCCAATAGTGATGTTTTGGTTCGTTTTGGTCAGTTTCGTTACTGTGCGAGAAACCATGCCGGGGTTGCATTTAATGCACCGGTTCGGCCCGTTAACGAAACGATGCACAGTTTCAGTCCAGAAACGAAACGAACGCACCCAATCCACCTTTTTGGACCCAATAGTGATTTTTTGCTTCGTTTTGGTTAGTTTCGTTACTGTGCGAGAAACCATGCCGGGGTTGCATTTAATGCACCGGTTCGGCCCGTTAACGAAACGATGCACAGTTTCGGTCCAGAAACGAAACGAATGCACCCAATCCACCTTTTTGGACCCAATAGTGATGTTTTGTTTTGTTTTGGTCAGTTTCGTTACTGTGCGAGAAACCATGCCGGGGTTGCATTTAATGCACCGGTTCGGCCCGTTAACGAAACGATGCACAGTTTCGGTCCAGAAACGAAATGAACGAACCCAATCCACCTTTTTGGACCCAATAGTGATGTTTTGGTTCCTTTTGGTCAGTTTCATTGCTGTTTGAAAAACCATGCCGGGGTTGCATTTAATGCACCGGTTCGGCCCGTTTACGAAACGATGCACAATTTCGGTCCAGAAATGAAACGAACGCACCCAATCCACCTTTTTGGACCCAATAGTGATGTTTTGGTTCCTTTTGGTCAGTTTCATTGCTGTTTGAAAAACCATGCCGGGGTTGCATTTAATGCACCGGATCGGCCCGTTTACGAAATGATGCACAGTTTCGGTCCAGAAACGAAACGAACGCACCCAATCCACCTTTTTGGACCCAATAGTGATGTTTTGCTTCGTTTTGGTCAGTTTCATTACTGTGCGAGAAACCATGCCACGGTTGCATTTAATGCACCGGTTAGGCCCATTGACGAAACGATGCACAGTTTCGGTCCAGAAACGAAACGAACGCACCCAATCCACCTTTTTGGACCCAATAGTGATGTTTTGGTTGGTTTTGGTCAGTTTCGTTACTGTGCGAGAAACCATGCCGGGGTTGCATTTAATGCACCGGTTCGGCCCGTTCACGAAACGATGCACAGTTTCGGTCCAGAAACGAAACGAACGCACCCAATCCACCTTTTTGGACCCAATAGTGATGTTTTGCTTCGTTTTGGTTAATTTCGTTACTGTGCGAGAAACCATGCCGGGGTTGCATTTAATGCACCGGTTCGGCCCATTGACGAAACGATGCACAGTTTCGGTCCAGAAACGAAACGAACGCACCCAATCCACCTTTTTGGACCCAATAGTGATGTTTTGGTTGGTTTTGGTCAGTTTCGTTACTGTGCGAGAAACCATGCCGGGGTTGCATTTAATGCACCGGTTCGGCCCGTTAACGAAACGATGCACAGTTTCGGTCGAGAAACGAAACGAACGCACCCAATCCACCTTTTTGGACCCAATAGTGATTTTTTGCTTCGGTTTGGTTAGTTTCGTTGCTGTGCGAGAAACCATGCCGGGGTTGCATTTAATGCACCGGTTCGGCCCGTTAACGAAACGATGCACAGTTTCGGTCCAGAAACGAAACGAACGCACCCAATCCACCTTTATGGACCGAATAGCGATGTTTTGGTTTGTTTTGGTCAGTTTCGTTGCTGTGCGAGAAACCATGTCGGGGTTGCATTTAATGCACCGGTTCGGCCCGTTAACGAAACGATGCACAGTTTCGGTCCAGAAACGAAACGAACGCACCCAATCCACCTTTTTGCACCCAATAGTGATGTTTTGGTTCGTTTTGGTCAGTTTCGTTACTGTGCGAGAAACCATGCCGGGGTTGCATTTAATGCACCGGTTCGGCCCGTTAACGAAACGATGCACAGTTTCGGTCCAGAAATGAAACGAACGCACCCAATCCACCTTTTTGGACCCAATAGTGATTTTTTGCTTCGTTTTGGTCAGTTTCGTTGCTGTGCGAGAAACCATGCCGGGGTTGCATTTAATGCACCGGTTCGGCCCGTTAAGGAAACGATGCACAGATTCGGTCCAGAAATGAAACGAACACACCCAATCCACCATTTTGGACCCAATAGTGATGTTTTGGTTTGTTTTGTTCAGTTTCGTTACTGTGCGAGAAACCATACCGGGGTTGCATTTAATGCACCGGTTCGGCCCGTTAACGAAACGATGCACAGTTTCGGTCCAGAAACGAAACGAACGCACCCAATCCACCTTTTTGGACCCAATAGTGATGTTTTGGTTGGTTTTGGTCAGTTTCGTTACTGTGCGAGAAACCATGCCGGGGTTGCATTTAATGCACCGGTTCGGCCCGTTAACGAAACGATGCACAATTTCGGTCCAGAAACGAAACGAACGCACCCAATCCACCTTTTTGGACCCAATAGTGATGTTTTGGTTGGTTTTGGTCAGTTTCGTTACTGTGCGAGAAACCATGCCGGGGTTGCATTTAATGCACCGGTTCGGCCCGTTAACGAAACGATGCACAGTTTCGGTCCAGAAACGAAATGAACGCACCCAATCCACCTTTTTGGACCCAATAGTGATGTTTTGGTTCCTTTTGGTCAGTTTCATTGCTGTTTGAAAAACCATGCCGGGGTTGCATTTAATGCACCGGTTCGGCCCGTTTACGAAACGATGCACAATTTCGGTCCAGAAATGAAACGAACGCAACCAATCCACCTTTTTGGACCCAATAGTGATGTTTTGGTTCCTTTTGGTCAGTTTCATTGCTGTTTGAAAAACCATGCCGGGGTTGCATTTAATGCACCGGTTCGGCCCGTTAACGAAACGATGCACAGTTTCGGTCCAGAAACGAAACAAACGCACCCAATCCACCTTTTTGGACCCAATAGTGATGTTTTGGTTCGTTTTGGTCAGTTTCGTTACTGTGCGAGAAACCATGCCGGGGTTGCATTTAATGCACCGGTTCGGCCCGTTAACGAAACGATGCACAGTTTCGGTCCAGAAACGAAACGAACGCACCCAATCCACCTTTTTGGACCCAATAGTGATTTTTTGCTTCGTTTTGGTTAGTTTCGTTACTGTGCGAGAAACCATGCCGGGGTTGCATTTAATGCACCGGTTCGGCCCGTTAACGAAACGATGCACAGTTTCGGTCCAGAAACGAAACGAACGCACCCAATCCACCTTTTTGGACCCAATAGTGATGTTTTGTTTTGTTTTGGTCAGTTTCGTTACTGTGCGAGAAACCATGCCGGGGTTGCATTTAATGCACCGGTTCGGCCCGTTAACGAAATGATGCACAATTTCGATCCAGAAATGAAACGAATGCACCCAATCCACCTTTTTGGACCCAAAAGTGATGTTTTGGTTCGTTTTGGTCAGTTTCGTTACTGTGCGAGAAACCATGCCGGGGTTGCATTTAATGCACCGGTTCGGCCCGTTAACGAAACGATGCACAGTTTCGGTCCAGAAATGAAACGAACGCACCCAATCCACCTTTTTGGACCCAATAGTGATTTTTTGCTTCGTTTTGGTCAGTTTCGTTGCTGTGCGAGAAACCATGCCGGGGTTGCATTTAATGCACCGGTTCGGCCCGTTAAGGAAACGATGCACAGATTCGGTCCAGAAATGAAACGAACACACCCAATCCACCATTTTGGACCCAATAGTGATGTTTTGGTTTGTTTTGTTCAGTTTCGTTACTGTGCGAGAAACCATGCCGGGGTTGCATTTAATGCACCGGTTCGGCCCGTTAACGAAACGATGCACAGTTTCGGTCCAGAAACGAAACGAACGCACCCAATCCACCTTTTTGGACCCAATAGTGATGTTTTGGTTGGTTTTGGTCAGTTTCGTTACTGTGCGAGAAACCATGCCGGGGTTGCATTTAATGCACCGGTTCGGCCCGTTAACGAAACGATGCACAATTTCGGTCCAGAAACGAAACGAACGCACCCAATCTACCTTTTTGGACCCAATAGTGATGTTTTGGTTTGTTTTGGTCTGTTTCGTTACTGTGCGAGAAACCATGCCGGGGTTGCATTTAATGCACCGGTTCGGCCCGTTAACGAAACGATGCACAGTTTCGGTCCAGAAACGAAATGAACGCACCCAATCCACCTTTTTGGACCCAATAGTGATGTTTTGGTTCCTTTTGGTCAGTTTCATTGCTGTTTGAAAAACCATGCCGGGGTTGCATTTAATGCACCGGTTCGGCCCGTTTACGAAACGATGCACAATTTCGGTCCAGAAATGAAACGAACGCAACCAATCCACCTTTTTGGACCCAATAGTGATGTTTTGGTTCCTTTTGGTCAGTTTCATTGCTGTTTGAAAAACCATGCCGGGGTTGCATTTAATGCACCGGTTCGGCCCGTTTACGAAATGATGCACAATTTCGATCCAGAAATGAAACGAACGCACCCAATCCACCTTTTTGGACCCAATAGTGATGTTTTGGTTCGTTTTGGTCAGTTTCGTTACTGTGCGAAAAAGCATGCTGGGGTTGCATTTAATGCACTGGTTCGGCCCGTTAACGAAACAATGCACAGTTTCGGTCCAGAAACGAAACGTACGCACCCAATCCACCTTTTTGGACCCAATAGTGATGTTTTGGTTGGTTTTGGTCAGTTTCATTGCTGTGCAAAAAACCATGCCCGGGTTGCATTTAATGCACCGGTTCGGCCCGTTAACGAAACGATGCACCATTTCGGTCCAGAAACGAAACGAATGCACCCAATCCACCATTTTGGACCCAATAGCGATGTTTTGGTTTGTTTTGGTCAGTTTCGTTACTGTGCGAGAAACCATGTCGGGGTTGTATTTAATGCACCGGTTCGGCCCGTTAACGAAACGATGCACAATTTTGGTCCAGAAACGAAACGAACGCACCCAATCCACCTTTTTGGACCCAATAGTGATGTTTTGGTTGGTTTTGGTCAGTTTCGTTACTGTGCGAGAAACCATGCCGGCGTTGCATTTAATGCACAGGTTCAGCCCGTTAACGAAACGATGCACAGTTTCGGTCCAGAAATGAAACAAACGCACCCAATCCACCTTTTTGGACCCAATAGTGATGTTTTGCTTCGTTTTGGTTAGTTTCGTTACTGTGCGAGAAACCATGCCGGGGTTGCATTTAATGCACCGGTTCGGCCCGTTAAGGAAACGATGCACAGATTCGGTCCAGAAACAAAACGAACACACCCAATCCACCATTTTGGACCCAATAGTGATGTTTTGGTTGGTTTTGTTCAGTTTCGTTACTGTGCGAGAAACCATGCCGGGGTTGCATTTAATGCACCGGTTCGGCCCGTTAACGAAACGATGCACAGTTTCGGTCCAGAAACGAAACGAACGCACCCAATCCACCTTTTTGGACCCAATAGTGATGTTTTGGTTGGTTTTGGTCAGTTTCGTTACTGTGCGAGAAACCATGTCGGGGTTGTATTTAATACACCGGTTCGGCCCGTTAATGAAACGATGCACAGTTTCAGTCCAGAAACGAAACGAACGCACCCAATCCACCTTTTTGGACACAATAGTGATGTTTTGGTTTGTTTTGGTCAGTTTTGTTACTGTGCGAGAAACCATGCCGGGGTTGCATTTAATGCACCGGTTCGGCCCGTTAACGAAACGATGCACAGTTTCGGTCCAGAAACGAAACGAACGCACCCAATCCACCTTTTTGGACCCAATAGTGATGTTTTGCTTCGTTTTGGTCAGTTTCGTTACTGTGCAAAAAACCATGTCGGGGTTGCATTTAATGCACCGGTTCGGCCCGTTGACGAAACGATGCACAGTTTCGGTCCAGAAACGAAACGAACGCACCCAATCCACCTTTTTGGACCCAATAGCGATGTTTTGGTTTGTTTTGGTCAGTTTTGTTACTGTGCGAGAAACCATGTCGGGGTTGCATTTAATGCACCGGTTCGGCCCGTTAACGAAACGATGCACAGTTTCGGTCCAGAAACGAAACGAACGCACCCAATCCACCTTTTTGGACCCAATAGTGATGTTTTGGTTCGTTTTGGTCAGTTTCGTTACTGTGCGAGAAACCATGCCGGGGTTGCATTTAATGCACCGGTTCGGCCCGTTAACGAAACGATGCACAGTTTCGGTCCAGAAACGAAACGAACGCACCCAATCCACCTTTTTGGACCCAATAGTGATTTTTTGCTTCATTTTGGTTAGTTTCGTTACTGTGCGAGAAACCATGCCGGGGTTGCATTTAATGCACCGGTTCGGCCCGTTAACGAAACGATGCACAGTTTCGGTCCAGAAACGAAACGAACGCACCCAATCCACCTTTTTGGACCCAATAGTGATGTTTTGGTTTGTTTTGGTCAGTTTCGTTACTGTGCGAGAAACCATGCCGAGGTTGCATTTAATGCACCGGTTCGGCCCGTTAACGAAACGATGCACAATTTCGGTCCAGAAACGAAACGAACGCACCCAATCCACCTTTTTGGACCCAATAGTGATGTTTTTGTTTGTTTTGGTCAGTTTCGTTACTGTGCGAGAAACCATGCCGGGGTTGCATTTAATGCACCGGTTCGGCCCGTTAACGAAACGATGCACAGTTTCGGTCCAGAAACGAAATGAACGCACCCAATCCACCTTTTTGGACCCAATAGTGATGTTTTGGTTCCTTTTGGTCAGTTTCATTGCTGTTTGAAAAACCATGCCGGGGTTGCATTTAATGCACCGGTTCGGCCCGTTTACGAAACGATGCACAATTTCGGTCCAGAAATGAAACGAACGCACCCAATCCACCTTTTTGGACCCAATAGTGATGTTTTGGTTCCTTTTGGTCAGTTTCATTGCTGTTTGAAAAACCATGCCGGGGTTGCATTTAATGCACCGGTTCGGCCCGTTTACGAAATGATGCACAATTTCGATCCAGAAATGAAACGAATGCACCCAATCCACCTTTTTGGACCCAAAAGTGATGTTTTGGTTCGTTTTGGTCAGTTTCGTTACTGTGCGAAAAAGCATGCTGGGGTTGCATTTAATGCACTGGTTCGGCCCGTTAACGAAACAATGCACAGTTTCGGTCCAGAAACGAAACGTACGCACCCAATCCACCTTTTTGGACCCAATAGTGATGTTTTGGTTGGTTTTGGTCAGTTTCATTACTGTGCAAAAAACCATGCCCGGGTTGCATTTAATGCACCGGTTCGGCCCGTTAACGAAACGATGCACCATTTCGGTCCAGAAACGAAACGAATGCACCCAATCCACCATTTTGGACCCAATAGCGATGTTTTGGTTTGTTTTGGTCAGTTTCGTTACTGTGCGAGAAACCATGTCGGGGTTGTATTTAATGCACCGGTTCGGCCCGTTAACGAAACGATGCACAATTTCGGTCCAGAAACGAAACGAACGCACCCAATCCACCTTTTTGGACCCAATAGTGATGTTTTGGTTGGTTTTGGTCAGTTTCGTTACTGTGCGAGAAACCATGCCGGGGTTGCATTTAATGCACAGGTTCAGCCCGTTAACGAAACGATGCACAGTTTCGGTCCAGAAATGAAACAAACGCACCCAATCCACCTTTTTGGACCCAATAGTGATGTTTTGCTTCGTTTTGGTTAGTTTCGTTACTGTGCGAGAAACCATGCCGGGGTTGCATTTAATGCACCGGTTCGGCCCGTTAAGGAAACGATGCACAGATTCGGTCCAGAAAGGAAACGAACACACCCAATCCACCATTTTGGACCCAATAGTGATGTTTTGGTTGGTTTTGGTCAGTTTCGTTACTGTGCGAGAAACCATGTCGGGGTTGCATTTAATACACCGGTTCGGCCCGTTAACGAAACGATGCACAGTTTCAGTCCAGAAACGAAACGAACGCACCCAATCCACCTTTTTGGACCCAATAGTGATGTTTTGGTTTGTTTTGGTCAGTTTTGTTACTGTGCGAGAAACCATGCCGGGGTTGCATTTAATGCACCGGTTCGGCCCGTTAACGAAACGATGCACAGTTTCGGTCCAGAAACGAAATGAACGAACCCAATCCACCTTTTTGGACCCAATAGTGATGTTTTGGTTCCTTTTGGTCAGTTTCATTGCTGTTTGAAAAACCATGCCGGGGTTGCATTTAATGCACCGGTTCGGCCCGTTTACGAAACGATGCACAATTTCGGTCCAGAAATGAAACGAACGCACCCAATCCACCTTTTTGGACCCAATAGTGATGTTTTGGTTCCTTTTGGTCAGTTTCATTGCTGTTTGAAAAACCATGCCGGGGTTGCATTTAATGCACCGGATCGGCCCGTTTACGAAACGATGCACAGTTTCGGTCCAGAAACGAAACGAACGCACCCAATCCACCTTTTTGGACCCAATAGTGATGTTTTGCTTCGTTTTGGTCAGTTTCGTTACTGTGCGAGAAACCATGCCACGGTTGCATTTAATGCACCGGTTCGGCCCATTGACGAAACGATGCACAGTTTCGGTCCAGAAACGAAACGAACGCACCCAATCCACCTTTTTGGACCCAATAGTGATGTTTTGGTTGGTTTTGGTCAGTTTCGTTACTGTGCGAGAAACCATGCCGGGGTTGCATTTAATGCACCGGTTCGGCCCGTTAACGAAACGATGCACAGTTTCGGTCCAGAAACGAAACGAACGCACCCAATCCACCTTTTTGGACCCAATAGTGATTTTTTGCTTCGTTTTGGTTAGTTTCGTTACTGTGCGAGAAACCATGCCGGGGTTGCATTTAATGCACCGGTTCGGCCCGTTAACGAAACGATGCACAGTTTCGGTCCAGAAACGAAACGAACGCACCCAATGCACCTTTTTGGACCGAATAGCGATGTTTTGGTTTGTTTTGGTCAGTTTCGTTGCTGTGCGAGAAACCATGTCGGGGTTGCATTTAATGCACCGGTTCGGCCCGTTAACGAAACGATGCACAGTTTCGGTCCAGAAACGAAACGAACGCACCCAATCCACCTTTTTGCACCCAATAGTGATGTTATGGTTCGTTTTGGTCAGTTTCGTTACTGTGCGAGAAACCATGCCGGGGTTGCATTTAATGCACCGGTTCGGCCCGTTAACGAAACGATGCACAGTTTCGGTCCAGAAATGAAACGAACGCACCCAATCCACCTTTTTGGAACCAATAGTGATTTTTTGCTTCGTTTTGGTCAGTTTCGTTGCTGTGCGAGAAACCATGCCGGGGTTGCATTTAATGCACCGGTTCGGCCCGTTAACGAAACGATGCACAATTTCGGTCCAGAAACGAAACGAACGCACCCAATCCACCTTTTTGGACCCAATAGTGATGTTTTGGTTTGTTTTGGTCAGTTTCGTTACTGTGCGAGAAACCATGCCGGGGTTGCATTTAATGCACCGGTTCGGCCCGTTAACGAAACGATGCACAGTTTCGGTCCAGAAATGAAATGAACGCACCCAATCCACCTTTTTGGACCCAATAGTGATGTTTTGGTTCCTTTTGGTCAGTTTCATTGCTGTTTGAAAAACCATGCCGGGGTTGCATTTAATGCACCGGTTCGGCCCGTTTACGAAACGATGCACAATTTCGGTCCAGAAATGAAACGAACGCACCCAATCCACCTTTTTGGACCCAATAGTGATGTTTTGGTTCCTTTTGGTCAGTTTCATTGCTGTTTGAAAAACCATGCCGGGGTTGCATTTAATGCACCGGTTCGGCCCGTTTACGAAATGATGCACAATTTCGATCCAGAAATGAAACGAACGCACCCAATCCACCTTTTTGGACCCAATAGTGATGTTTTGGTTCGTTTTGGTCAGTTTCGTTACTCTGCGAAAAAGCATGCTGGGGTTGCATTTAATGCACTGGTTCGGCCCGTTAACGAAACAATGCACAGTTTCGGTCCAGAAACGAAACGTACGCACCCAATCCACCTTTTTGGACCCAATAGTGATGTTTTGGTTGGTTTTGGTCAGTTTCATTACTGTGCAAAAAACCATGCCCGGGTTGCATTTAATGCACCGGTTCGGCCCGTTAACGAAACGATGCACCATTTCAGTCCAGAAACGAAACGAATGCACCCAATCCACCATTTTGGACCCAATAGCGATGTTTTGGTTTGTTTTGGTCAGTTTCGTTACTGTGCGAGAAACCATGTCGGGGTTGTATTTAATGCACCGGTTCGGCCCGTTAACGAAACGATGCACAATTTCGGTCCAGAAACGAAACGAACGCACCCAATCCACCTTTTTGGACCCAATAGTGATGTTTTGGTTGGTTTTGGTCAGTTTCGTTACTGTGCGAGAAACCATGCCGGGGTTGCATTTAATGCACAGGTTCGGCCCGTTAACGAAACGATGCGCAATTTTGGTCCAGAAACGAAACGAACGCACCCAATCCACCTTTTTGGACCCAATAGTGATGTTTTGGTTGGTTTTGGTCAGTTTCGTTACTGTGCGAGAAACCATGCCGGCGTGGCATTTAATGCACAGGTTCAGCCCGTTAACGAAAGGATGCACAGTTTCGGTCCAGAAATGAAACAAACGCACCCAATCCACCTTTTTGGACCCAATAGTGATGTTTTGCTTCGTTTTGGTTAGTTTCGTTACTGTGCGAGAAACCATGCCGGGGTTGCATTTAATGCACCGGTTCGGCCCGTTAAGGAATCGATGCACAGATTCGGTCCAGAAACAAAACGAACACACCCAATCCACCATTTTGGACCCAATAGTGATGTTTTGGTTGGTTTTGTTCAGTTTCGTTACTGTGCGAGAAACCATGCCGGGGTTGCATTTAATGCACCGGTTCGGCCCATTAACGAAACGATGCACAGTTTCGGTCCAGAAACGAAACGAACGCACCCAATCCACCTTTTTGGACCCAATAGTGATGTTTTGGTTGGTTTTGGTCAGTTTCGTTACTGTGCGAGAAACCATGTCGGGGTTGTATTTAATACACCGGTTCGGCCCGTTAACGAAACGATGCACAGTTTCAGTCCAGAAACGAAACGAACGCACCCAATCCACCTTTTTGGACCCAATAGTGATGTTTTGGTTTGTTTTGGTCAGTTTTGTTACTGTGCGAGAAACCATGCCGGGGTTGCATTTAATGCACCGGTTCGGCCCGTTAACGAAACGATGCACAGTTTCGGTCCAGAAACGAAACGAACGCACCCAATCCACCTTTTTGGACCCAATAGTGATGTTTTGCTTCGTTTTGGTCAGTTTCGTTACTGTGCAAAAAACCATGTCGGGGTTGCATTTAATGCACCGGTTCGGCCCGTTGACGAAACGATGCACAGTTTCGGTCCAGAAACGAAACGAACGCACCCAATCCACCTTTTTGGACCCAATAGCGATGTTTTGGTTTGTTTTGGTCAGTTTTGTTACTGTGCGAGAAACCATGTCGGGGTTGCATTTAATGCACCGGTTCGGCCCGTTAACGAAACGATGCACAGTTTCGGTCCAGAAACGAAACGAACGCACCCAATCCACCTTTTTGGACCCAATAGTGATGTTTTGGTTCGTTTTGGTCAGTTTCGTTACTGTGCGAGAAACCATGCCGGGGTTGCATTTAATGCACCGGTTCGGCCCGTTAACGAAACGATGCACAGTTTCGGTCCAGAAACGAAACGAACGCACCCAATCCACCTTTTTGGACCCAATAGTGATTTTTTGCTTCATTTTGGTTAGTTTCGTTACTGTGCGAGAAACCATGCCGGGGTTGCATTTAATGCACCGGTTCGGCCCGTTAACGAAACGATGCACAGTTTCGGTCCAGAAACGAAACGAACGCACCCAATCCACCTTTTTGGACCCAATAGTGATGTTTTGGTTTGTTTTGGTCAGTTTCGTTACTGTGCGAGAAACCATGCCGAGGTTGCATTTAATGCACCGGTTCGGCCCGTTAACGAAACGATGCACAATTTCGGTCCAGAAACGAAACGAACGCACCCAATCCACCTTTTTGGACCCAATAGTGATGTTTTTGTTTGTTTTGGTCAGTTTCGTTACTGTGCGAGAAACCATGCCGGGGTTGCATTTAATGCACCGGTTCGGCCCGTTAACGAAACGATGCACAGTTTCGGTCCAGAAACGAAATGAACGCACCCAATCCACCTTTTTGGACCCAATAGTGATGTTTTGGTTCCTTTTGGTCAGTTTCATTGCTGTTTGAAAAACCATGCCGGGGTTGCATTTAATGCACCGGTTCGGCCCGTTTACGAAACGATGCACAATTTCGGTCCAGAAATGAAACGAACGCACCCAATCCACCTTTTTGGACCCAATAGTGATGTTTTGGTTCCTTTTGGTCAGTTTCATTGCTGTTTGAAAAACCATGCCGGGGTTGCATTTAATGCACCGGTTCGGCCCGTTTACGAAATGATGCACAATTTCGATCCAGAAATGAAACGAATGCACCCAATCCACCTTTTTGGACCCAAAAGTGATGTTTTGGTTCGTTTTGGTCAGTTTCGTTACTGTGCGAAAAAGCATGCTGGGGTTGCATTTAATGCACTGGTTCGGCCCGTTAACGAAACAATGCACAGTTTCGGTCCAGAAACGAAACGTACGCACCCAATCCACCTTTTTGGACCCAATAGTGATGTTTTGGTTGGTTTTGGTCAGTTTCATTACTGTGCAAAAAACCATGCCCGGGTTGCATTTAATGCACCGGTTCGGCCCGTTAACGAAACGATGCACCATTTCGGTCCAGAAACGAAACGAATGCACCCAATCCACCATTTTGGACCCAATAGCGATGTTTTGGTTTGTTTTGGTCAGTTTCGTTACTGTGCGAGAAACCATGTCGGGGTTGTATTTAATGCACCGGTTCGGCCCGTTAACGAAACGATGCACAATTTCGGTCCAGAAACGAAACGAACGCACCCAATCCACCTTTTTGGACCCAATAGTGATGTTTTGGTTGGTTTTGGTCAGTTTCGTTACTGTGCGAGAAACCATGCCGGGGTTGCATTTAATGCACAGGTTCAGCCCGTTAACGAAACGATGCACAGTTTCGGTCCAGAAATGAAACAAACGCACCCAATCCACCTTTTTGGACCCAATAGTGATGTTTTGCTTCGTTTTGGTTAGTTTCGTTACTGTGCGAGAAACCATGCCGGGGTTGCATTTAATGCACCGGTTCGGCCCGTTAAGGAAACGATGCACAGATTCGGTCCAGAAAGGAAACGAACACACCCAATCCAACATTTTGGACCCAATAGTGATGTTTTGGTTGGTTTTGGTCAGTTTCGTTACTGTGCGAGAAACCATGTCGGGGTTGCATTTAATACACCGGTTCGGCCCGTTAACGAAACGATGCACAGTTTCAGTCCAGAAACGAAACGAACGCACCCAATCCACCTTTTTGGACCCAATAGTGATGTTTTGGTTTGTTTTGGTCAGTTTTGTTACTGTGCGAGAAACCATGCCGGGGTTGCATTTAATGCACCGGTTCGGCCCGTTAACGAAACGATGCACAGTTTCGGTCCAGAAACGAAATGAACGAACCCAATCCACCTTTTTGGACCCAATAGTGATGTTTTGGTTCCTTTTGGTCAGTTTCATTGCTGTTTGAAAAACCATGCCGGGGTTGCATTTAATGCACCGGTTCGGCCCGTTTACGAAACGATGCACAATTTCGGTCCAGAAATGAAACGAACGCACCCAATCCACCTTTTTGGACCCAATAGTGATGTTTTGGTTCCTTTTGGTCAGTTTCATTGCTGTTTGAAAAACCATGCCGGGGTTGCATTTAATGCACCGGATCGGCCCGTTTACGAAACGATGCACAGTTTCGGTCCAGAAACGAAACGAACGCACCCAATCCACCTTTTTGGACCCAATAGTGATGTTTTGCTTCGTTTTGGTCAGTTTCGTTACTGTGCGAGAAACCATGCCACGGTTGCATTTAATGCACCGGTTCGGCCCATTGACGAAACGATGCACAGTTTCGGTCCAGAAACGAAACGAACGCACCCAATCCACCTTTTTGGACCCAATAGTGATGTTTTGGTTGGTTTTGGTCAGTTTCGTTACTGTGCGAGAAACCATGCCGGGGTTGCATTTAATGCACCGGTTCGGCCCGTTAACGAAACGATGCACAGTTTCGGTCCAGAAACGAAACGAACGCACCCAATCCACCTTTTTGGACCCAATAGTGATTTTTTGCTTCGTTTTGGTTAGTTTCGTTACTGTGCGAGAAACCATGCCGGGGTTGCATTTAATGCACCGGTTCGGCCCGTTAACGAAACGATGCACAGTTTCGGTCCAGAAACGAAACGAACGCACCCAATCCACCTTTTTGGACCGAATAGCGATGTTTTGGTTTGTTTTGGTCAGTTTCGTTGCTGTGCGAGAAACCATGTCGGGGTTGCATTTAATGCACCGGTTCGGCCCGTTAACGAAACGATGCACAGTTTCGGTCCAGAAACGAAACGAACGCACCCAATCCACCTTTTTGCACCCAATAGTGATGTTTTGGTTCGTTTTGGTCAGTTTCGTTACTGTGCGAGAAACCATGCCGGGGTTGCATTTAATGCACCGGTTCGGCCCGTTAACGAAACGATGCACAGTTTCGGTCCAGAAATGAAACGAACGCACCCAATCCACCTTTTTGGAACCAATAGTGATTTTTTGCTTCGTTTTGGTCAGTTTCGTTGCTGTGCGAGAAACCATGCCGGGGTTGCATTTAATGCACCGGTTCGGCCCGTTAACGAAACGATGCACAATTTCGGTCCAGAAATGAAACGAACGCACCCAATCCACCTTTTTGGACCCAATAGTGATGTTTTGGTTTGTTTTGGTCAGTTTCGTTACTGTGCGAGAAACCATGCCGGGGTTGCATTTAATGCACCGGTTCGGCCCGTTAACGAAACGATGCACAGTTTCGGTCCAGAAATGAAATGAACGCACCCAATCCACCTTTTTGGACCCAATAGTGATGTTTTGGTTCCTTTTGGTCAGTTTCATTGCTGTTTGAAAAACCATGCCGGGGTTGCATTTAATGCACCGGTTCGGCCCGTTTACGAAACGATGCACAATTTCGGTCCAGAAATGAAACGAACGCACCCAATCCACCTTTTTGGACCCAATAGTGATGTTTTGGTTCCTTTTGGTCAGTTTCATTGCTGTTTGAAAAACCATGCCGGGGTTGCATTTAATGCACCGGTTCGGCCCGTTTACGAAATGATGCACAATTTCGATCCAGAAATGAAACGAACGCACCCAATCCACCTTTTTGGACCCAATAGTGATGTTTTGGTTCGTTTTGGTCAGTTTCGTTACTCTGCGAAAAAGCATGCTGGGGTTGCATTTAATGCACTGGTTCGGCCCGTTAACGAAACAATGCACAGTTTCGGTCCAGAAACGAAACGTACGCACCCAATCCACCTTTTTGGACGCAATAGTGATGTTTTGGTTGGTTTTGGTCAGTTTCATTACTGTGCAAAAAACCATGCCCGGGTTGCATTTAATGCACCGGTTCGGCCCGTTAACGAAACGATGCACCATTTCAGTCCAGAAACGAAACGAATGCACCCAATCCACCATTTTGGACCCAATAGCGATGTTTTGGTTTGTTTTGGTCAGTTTCGTTACTGTGCGAGAAACCATGTCGGGGTTGTATTTAATGCACCGGTTCGGCCCGTTAACGAAACGATGCACAATTTCGGTCCAGAAACGAAACGAACGCACCCAATCCACCTTTTTGGACCCAATAGTGATGTTTTGGTTGGTTTTGGTCAGTTTCGTTACTGTGCGAGAAACCATGCCGGGGTTGCATTTAATGCACAGGTTCAGCCCGTTAACGAAACGATGCACAGTTTCGGTCCAGAAATGAAACAAACGCACCCAATCCACCTTTTTGGACCCAATAGTGATGTTTTGCTTCGTTTTGGTTAGTTTCGTTACTGTGCGAGAAACCATGCCGGGGTTGCATTTAATGCACCGGTTCGGCCCGTTAAGGAAACGATGCACAGATTCGGTCCAGAAATGAAACGAACACACCCAATCCACCATTTTGGACCCAATAGTGATGTTTTGGTTGGTTTTGTTCAGTTTCGTTACTGTGCGAGAAACCATGCCGGGGTTGCATTTAATGCACCGGTTCGGCCCGTTAACGAAACGATGCACAGTTTCGGTCCAGAAACGAAACGAACGCACCCAATCCACCTTTTTGGACCCAATAGTGATGTTTTGGTTCGTTTTGGTCAGTTTCGTTACTGTGCGAGAAACCATGTCGGGGTTGCATTTAATACACCGGTTCGGCCCGTTAACGAAACGATACACAGTTTCAGTCCAGAAATGAAACGAACGCACCCAATCCACCTTTTTGGACCCAATAGTGATGTTTTGGTTTGTTTTGGTCAGTTTTGTTACTGTGCGAGAAACCATGCCGGGGTTGCATTTAATGCACCGGTTCGGCCCGTTAACGAAACGATGCACAGTTTCGGTCCAGAAACGAAACGAACGCACCCAATCCACCTTTTTGGACCCAATAGTGATTTTTTGCTTCGTTTTGGTCAGTTTCGTTACTGTGCAAAAAACCATGCCGGGGTTGCATTTAATGCACCGGTTCGGCCCGTTGACGAAACGATGCACAGTTTCGGTCCAAAAACGAAACGAACGCACCCAATCCACCTTTTTGGACCCAATAGCGATGTTTTGGTTTGTTTTGGTCAGTTTCGTTACTGTGCGAGAAACCATGTCGGGGTTGCATTTAATGCACCGGTTCGGCCCGTTAACGAAACGATGCACAGTTTCGGTCCAGAAACGAAACGAACGCACCCAATCCACCTTTTTGGACCCAATAGCGATGTTTTGGTTTGTTTTGGTCAGTTTCGTTACTGTGCGAGAAACCATGTCGGGGTTGCATTTAATGCACCGGTTCGGCCCGTTAACGAAACGATGCACAGTTTCGGTCCAGAAACGAAACGAACGCACCCAATCCACCTTTTTGGACCCAATAGTGGTTTTTTGCTTCGTTTTGGTCAGTTTCGTTACTGTGCAAAAAACCATGCCGGGGTTGCATTTAATGCACCGGTTCGGCCCGTTGACGAAACGATGCACAGTTTCGGTCCAAAAACGAAACGAACGCACCCAATCCACCTTTTTGGACCCAATAGCGATGTTTTGGTTTGTTTTGGTCAGTTTCGTTACTGTGCGAGAAACCATGTCGGGGTTGCATTTAATGCACCGGTTCGGCCCGTTAACGAAACGATGCACAGTTTCGGTCCAGAAACGAAACGAACGCACCCAATCCACCTTTTTGGACCCAATAGTGATGTTTTGGTTCGTTTTGGTCAGTTTCGTTACTGTGCGAGAAACCATGCCGGGGTTGCATTTAATGCACCGGTTCGGCCCGTTAACGAAACGATGCACAGTTTCGGTCCAGAAACGAAACGAACGCACCCAATCCACCTTTTTGGACCCAATAGTGATTTTTTGCTTCGGTTTGGTTAGTTTCGTTACTGTGCGAGAAACCATGCCGGGGTTGCATTTAATGCACCGGTTCGGCCCGTTAACGAAACGATGCACAGTTTCGGTCCAGAAACGAAACGAACGCACCCAATCCACCTTTTTGGACCGAATAGCGATGTTTTGGTTTGTTTTGGTCAGTTTCGTTGCTGTGCGAGAAACCATGCCGGGGTTGCATTTAATGCACCGGTTCGGCCCGTTAACGAAACGATGCACAGTTTCGGTCCAGAAACGAAACGAACGCACCCAATCCACCTTTTTGGACCCAATAGTGATGTTTTGGTTCGTTTTGGTCAGTTTCGTTACTGTGCGAGAAACCATGCCGGGGTTGCATTTAATGCACCGGTTCGGCCCGTTAACGAAACGATGCACAGTTTCGGTCCAGAAACGAAACGAACGCACCCAATCCACCTTTTTGGACCCAATAGTGATTTTTTGCTTCATTTTGGTTAGTTTCGTTACTGTGCGAGAAACCATGCCGGGGTTGCATTTAATGCACCGGTTCGGCCCGTTAATGAAACGATGCACAGTTTCCGTCCAGAAACGAAACGAACGCACCCAATCCACCTTTTTGGACCCAATAGTGATGTTTTGGTTTGTTTTGGTCAGTTTCGTTACTGTGCGAGAAACCATGCCGGGGTTGCATTTAATGCACCGGTTCGGCCCGTTAACGAAACGATGCACAATTTCGGTCCAGAAACGAAACGAACGCACCCAATCCACCTTTTTGGACCCAATAGTGATGTTTTGGTTTGTTTTGGTCAGTTTCGTTACTGTGCAAGAAACCATGCCGGGGTTGCATTTAATGCACCGGTTCGGCCCGTTAACGAAACGATGCACAGTTTCGGTCCAGAAACGAAATGAACGCACCCAATCCACCTTTTTGGACCCAATAGTGATGTTTTGGTTCCTTTTGGTCAGTTTCATTGCTGTTTGAAAAACCATGCCGGGGTTGCATTTAATGCACCGGTTCGGCCCGTTTACGAAACGATGCACAATTTCGGTCCAGAAATGAAACGAACGCACCCAATCCACCTTTTTGGACCCAATAGTGATGTTTTGGTTCCTTTTGGTCAGTTTCATTGCTGTTTGAAAAACCATGCCGGGGTTGCATTTAATGCACCGGTTCGGCCCGTTTACGAAATGATGCACAATTTCGATCCAGAAATGAAACGAACGCACCCAATCCACCTTTTTGGACCCAAAAGTGATGTTTTGGTTCGTTTTGGTCAGTTTCGTTACTGTGCGAAAAAGCATGCTGGGGTTGCATTTAATGCACTGGTTCGGCCCGTTAACGAAACGATGCACAGTTTCGGTCCAGAAACGAAACGTACGCACCCAATCCACCTTTTTGGACCCAATAGTGATGTTTTGGTTGGTTTTGGTCAGTTTCATTACTGTGCAAAAAACCATGCCCGGGTTGCATTTAATGCACCGGTTCGGCCCGTTAACGAAACGATGCACCATTTTGGTCCAGAAACGAAACGAATGCACCCAATCCACCATTTTGGACCCAATAGCGATGTTTTGGTTTGTTTTGGTCAGTTTCGTTACTGTGCGAGAAACCATGTCGGGGTTGTATTTAATGCACCGGTTCGGCCCGTTAACGAAACGATGCACAATTTCGGTCCAGAAACGAAACGAACGCACCCAATTCACCTTTTTGGACCCAATAGTGATGTTTTGGTTGGTTTTGGTCAGTTTCGTTACTGTGCGAGAAACCATGCCGGGGTTGCATTTAATGCACAGGTTCAGCCCGTTAACGAAACGATGCACAGTTTCGGTCCAGAAATGAAACAAACGCACCCAATCCACCTTTTTGGACCCAATAGTGATGTTTTGCTTCGTTTTGGTTAGTTTCGTTACTGTGCGAGAAACCATGCCGGGGTTGCATTTAATGCACCGGTTCGGCCCGTTAAGGAAACGATGCACAGATTCGGTCCAGAAACGAAACGAACACACCCAATCCACCATTTTGGACCCAATAGTGATGTTTTGGTTTGTTTTGTTCAGTTTCGTTACTGTGCGAGAAACCATGCCGGGGTTGCATTTAATGCACCGGTTCGGCCCGTTAACGAAACGATGCACAGTTTCGGTCCAGAAACGAAACGAACGCACCCAATCCACCTTTTTGGACCCAATAGTGATGTTTTGGTTGGTTTTGGTCAGTTTCGTTACTGTGCGAGAAACCATGTCGGGGTTGCATTTAATACACCGGTTCGGCCCGTTAACGAAACGATGCACAGTTTCAGTCCAGAAACGAAACGAATGCACCCAATCCACCTTTTTGGACCCAATAGTGATGTTTTGGTTTGTTTTGGTCAGTATTGTTACTGTGCGAGAAACCATGCCGGGGTTGCATTTAATGCACCGGTTCGGCCCGTTAACGAAACGATGCACAGTTTCGGTCCAGAAACGAAACGAACGCACCCAATCCACCTTTTTGGACCCAATAGTGATGTTTTGCTTCGTTTTGGTCAGTTTCGTTACTGTGCAAAAAACCATGCCGGGGTTGCATTTAATGCACCGGTTCGGCCCGTTGACGAAACGATGCACAGTTTCGGTCCAGAAATGAAACGAACGCACCCAATCCACCTTTTTGGACCCAATAGCGATGTTTTGGTTTGTTTTGGTCAGTTTCGTTACTGTGCGAGAAACCATGTCGGGGTTGCATTTAATGCACCGGTTCGGCCCGTTAACGAAACGATGCACAGTTTCGGTCCAGAAACGAAACGAACGCACCCAATCCACCTTTTTGGACCCAATAGTGATGTTTTGGTTCGTTTTGGTCAGTTTCGTTACTGTGCGAGAAACCATGCCGGGGTTGCATTTAATGCACCGGTTCGGCCCGTTAACGAAACGATGCACAGTTTCGGTCCAGAAACGAAACGAACGCACCCAATCCACCTTTTTGGACCCAATAGTGATTTTTTGCTTCATTTTGGTTAGTTTCGTTACTGTGCGAGAAACCATGCCGGGGTTGCATTTAATGCACCGGTTCGGCCCGTTAACGAAACGATGCACAGTTTCGGTCCAGAAACGAAACGAACGCACCCAATCCACCTTTTTGGACCCAATAGTGATGTTTTGGTGTGTTTTGGTCAGTTTCGTTACTGTGCGAGAAACCATGCCGGGGTTGCATTTAATGCAATGGTTCGGCCCGTTAACGAAACGATGCACAGTTTCGGTCCAGAAACGATAGGAACGCACCCAATCCACCTTTTTGGACCCAATAGTGATGTTTTGGTTCCTTTTGGTCAGTTTCATTGCTGTTTGAAAAACCATGCCGGGGTTGCATTTAATGCACCGGTTCGGCCCGTTAACGAAACGATGCACACTTTCGGTCCAGAAATGAAACGAACGCTCCCAATCCACCTTTTTGGACCCAATAGTGATGTTTTGGTTGGTTTTGGTCAGTTTCATTGCTGTTTGAAAAACCATGCCGGGGTTGCATTTAATGCACCGGTTCGGCCCGTTAACGAAACGATGCACAGTTTTGGTCCAGAAACGAAACGAACGCACCCAATCTACCTTTTTGGATCCAATAGTGATGTTTTGGTTCGTTTTGGTCAGTTTCGTTACTGTGTGAAAAACCATGCCGGGGTTGCATTTAATGCACCGGTTCGGGCCGTTAACGAAACGATGCACAGTTTCGGTCCAGAAACGAAACGTACGCACCCAATCCACCTTTTTGGACCCAATAGTGATGTTTTGCTTCGTTTTGGTCAGTTTCGTTACTGTGCGAGAAACCATGCCGGGGTTGCATTTAATGCACCGGTTCGGCCCATTGACGAAACGATGCACAGTTTCGGTCCAGAAATGAAACGAACGCACCCAATCCACCTTTTTGGACCAATTAGTGATGTTTTGGTTGGTTTTGGTCAGTTTCGTTACTGTGCGAAAAACCATGACGGGGTTGCATTTAATGCACCGGTTCGGCCCGTTAACGAAACAATGCACAGTTTCGGTCCAGAAACGAAACGAACGCACCCAATTCACCTTTTTGGACCCAATAGTGATGTTTTGGTTGGTTTTGGTCAGTTTCGTTACTGTGCGAGAAACCATGCCGGGGTTGCATTTAATGCACAGGTTCAGCCCGTTAACGAAACGATGCACAGTTTCGGTCCAGAAATGAAACAAACGCACCCAATCCACCTTTTTGGACCCAATAGTGATGTTTTGCTTCGTTTTGGTTAGTTTCGTTACTGTGCGAGAAACCATGCCGGGGTTGCATTTAATGCACCGGTTCGGCCCGTTAAGGAAACGATGCACAGATTCGGTCCAGAAACGAAACGAACACACCCAATCCACCATTTTGGACCCAATAGTGATGTTTTGGTTTGTTTTGTTCAGTTTCGTTACTGTGCGAGAAACCATGCCGGGGTTGCATTTAATGCACCGGTTCGGCCCGTTAACGAAACGATGCACAGTTTCGGTCCAGAAACGAAACGAACACACCCAATCCACCTTTTTGGACCCAATAGTGATGTTTTGGTTGGTTTTGGTCAGTTTCGTTACTGTGCGAGAAACCATGTCGGGGTTGCATTTAATACACCGGTTCGGCCCGTTAACGAAACGATGCACAGTTTCAGTCCAGAAACGAAACGAACGCACCCAATCCACCTTTTTGGACCCAATAGTGATGTTTTGGTTTGTTTTGGTCAGTTTTGTTACTGTGCGAGAAACCATGCCGGGGTTGCATTTAATGCACCGGTTCGGCCCGTTAACGAAACGATGCACAGTTTCGGTCCAGAAACGAAACGAACGCACCCAATCCACCTTTTTGGACCCAATAGTGATGTTTTGCTTCATTTTGGTCAGTTTCGTTACTGTGCAAAAAACCATGCGGGGGTTGCATTTAATGCACCGGTTCGGCCCGTTGACGAAACGATGCACAGTTTCGGTCCAGAAACGAAACGAACGCACCCAATCCACCTTTTTGGACCCAATAGCGATGTTTTGGTTTGTTTTGGTCAGTTTCGTTACTGTGCGAGAAACCATGTCGGGGTTGCATTTAATGCACCGGTTCGGCCCGTTAACGAAACGATGCACAGTTTCGGTCCAGAAACGAAACGAACGCACCCAATCCACCTTTTTGGACCCAATAGTGATGTTTTGGTTCGTTTTGGTCAGTTTCGTTACTGTGCGAGAAACCATGCCGGGGTTGCATTTAATGCACCGGTTCGGCCCGTTAACGAAACGATGCACAGTTTCGGTCCAGAAACGAAACGAACGCACCCAATCCACCTTTTTGGACCCAATAGTGATTTTTTGCTTCATTTTGGTTAGTTTCGTTACTGTGCGAGAAACCATGCCGGGGTTGCATTTAATGCACCGGTTCGGCCCGTTAACGAAACGATGCACAGTTTCGGTCCAGAAACGAAACGAACGCACCCAATCCACCTTTTTGGACCCAATAGTGATGTTTTGGTTTGTTTTGGTCAGTTTCGTTACTGTGCGAGAAACCATGCCGGGGTTGCATTTAATGCAACGGTTCGGCCCGTTAACGAAACGATGCACAGTTTCGGTCCAGAAACGATAGGAACGCACCCAATCCACCTTTTTGGACCCAATAGTGATGTTTTGGTTCCTTTTGGTCAGTTTCATTGCTGTTTGAAAAACCATGCCGGGGTTGCATTTAATGCACCGGTTCGGCCCGTTTACGAAATGATGCACAATTTCGATCCAGAAATGAAACGAACGCACCCAATCCACCTTTTTGGACCCAATAGTGATGTTTTTGTTCGTTTTGGTCAGTTTCGTTACTGTGCGAGAAACCATGCCACGGTTGCATTTAATGCACCAGTTCGGCCCGTTAACGAAATGATGCACAGTTTTGGTCCAGAAACGAAACGAACGCACCCAATCTACCTTTTTGGATCCAATAGTGATGTTTTGGTTCGTTTTGGTCAGTTTCGTTACTGTGTGAAAAACCATGCCGGGGTTGCATTTAATGCACCGGTTCGGCCCGTTAACGAAACGATGCACAGTTTCGGTCCAGAAACAAAACGTACGCACCCAATCCACCTTTTTGGACCCAATAGTGATGTTTTGGTTGGTTTTGGTCAGTTTCATTACTGTGCAAAAAACCATGCCGGGGTTGCATTTAATGCACCGGTTCGGCCCGTTAACGAAACGATGCACCATTTCGGTCCAGAAACGAAACGAATGCACCCAATCCACCTTTTTGGACCCAATAGTGATGTTTTGGTTTGTTTTGGTCAGTTTCGTTACTGTGCGAAAAACCATGACGGGGTTGCATTTAATGCACCGGTTCGGCCCGTTAACGAAACAATGCACAGTTTCGGTCCAGAAACGAAACGTACGCACCCAATCCACCTTTTTGGACCCAATAGTGATGTTTTGGTTGGTTTTGGTCAGTTTCATTACTGTGCAAAAAACCATGCCGTGGTTGCATTTAATGCACCGGTTCGGCCCGTTAACGAAGAGATGCACCATTTCGGTCCAGAAACGAAACGAATGCACCCAATCCACCTTTTTGGACCCAATAGTGATGTTTTGGTTTGTTTTGGTCAGTTTCGTTACTGTGCGAAAAACCATGACGGGGTTGCATTTAATGCACCGGTTCGGCCCGTTAACGAAACAATGCACAGTTTCGGTCCAGAAACGAAACGTACGCACCCAATCCACCTTTTTGGACCCAATAGTGATGTTTTGGTTGGTTTTGGTCAGTTTCATTACTGTGCAAAAAACCATGCCGGGGTTGCATTTAATGCACCGGTTCGGCCCGTTAACGAAACGATGCACCATTTCGGTCCAGAAATGAAACGAATGCACCCAATCCACCTTTTTGGACCCAATAGCGATGTTTTGGTTTGTTTTGGTCAGTTTCGTTACTGTGCGAAAAACCATGACGGGGTTGCATTTAATGCACCGGTTCGGCCTGTTAACGAAACGATGCACAATTTCGGTCCAGAAATGAAACAAACGCACCCAATCCACCTTTTTGGACCCAATAGTGATGTTTTGGTTCGTTTTGGTCAGTTTCGTTACTGTGCGAGAAACCATGCCGGGGTTGCATTTAATGCACAGGTTCAGCCCGTTAACGAAACGATGCACAGTTTCGGTCCAGAAATGAAACAAACGCACCCAATCCACCTTTTTGGACCCAATAGTGATGTTTTGCTTCGTTTTGGTTAGTTTCGTTACTGTGCGAGAAACCATGCCGAGGTTGCATTTAATGCACCGGTTCGGCCCGTTAACGAAACGATGCACAGTTTCGGTCCAGAAATGAAACGAACGCACCCAATCCACCTTTTTGGACCCAATAGTGATGTTTTGGTTCATTTTGGTCAGTTTCGTTACTGTGCGAGAAACCATGCCGGGGTTGCATTTAATGCACCGGTTCGGCCCGTTAACGAAACGATGCACAGTTTCGGTCCAGAAACAAAACGAACGCACCCAATCCACCTTTTTGGACCCAATAGTGATGTTTTGCTTCGTTTTGGTCAGTTTCGTTACTGTGCGAGAAACCATGCCGGGGTTGCATTTAATGCACCGGTTCGGCCCATTGACGAAACGATGCACAGTTTCGGTCCAGAAACGAAACGAACGCACCCAATCCACCTTTTTGGACCCAATAGTGATGTTTTGGTTGGTTTTGGTCAGTTTCGTTACTGTGCGAGAAACCATGCCGGGGTTGCATTTAATGCACCGGTTCGGCCCGTTCACGAAACGATGCACAGTTTCGGTCCAGAAACGAAACGAACGCACCCAATCCACCTTTTTGGACCCAATAGTGATGTTTCGCTTCGTTTTGGTTAATTTCGTTACTGTGCGAGAAACCATGCCGGGGTTGCATTTAATGCACCGGTTCGGCCCATTGACGAAACGATGCACAGTTTCGGTCCAGAAACGAAACGAACGCACCCAATCCACCTTTTTGGACCCAATAGCGATGTTTTGGTTTGTTTTGGTCAGTTTCGTTGCTGTGCGAGAAACCATGTCGGGGTTGCATTTAATGCACCGGTTCGGCCCGTTAACGAAACGATGCACAGTTTCGGTCCAGAAACGAAACGAACGCACCCAATCCACCTTTTTGCACCCAATAGTGATGTTTTGGTTCGTTTTGGTCAGTTTCGTTACTGTGCGAGAAACCATGTCGGGGTTGCATTTAATGCACCGGTTCGGCCCGTTAACGAAACGATGCACAGTTTCGGTCCAGAAATGAAACGAACGCACCCAATCCACCTTTTTGGACCCAATAGTGATTTTTTGCTTCGTTTTGGTCAGTTTCGTTGCTGTGCGAGAAACCATGCCGGGGTTGCATTTAATGCACCGATTCGGCCCGTTAACGAAACGATGCACAATTTCGGTCCAGAAACGAAACGAACGCACCCAATCCACCTTTTTGGACCCAATAGTGATGTTTTGGTTTGTTTTGGTCAGTTTCGTTACTGTGCGAGAAACCATGCCGGGGTTGCATTTAATGCACCGGTTCGGCCCGTTAACGAAACGATGCACAGTTTCGGTCCAGAAATGAAATGAACGCACCCAATCCACCTTTTTGGACCCAATAGTGATGTTTTGGTTCCTTTTGGTCAGTTTCATTGCTGTTTGAAAAACCATGCCGGGGTTGCATTTAATGCACCGGTTCGGCCCGTTAACGAAACGATGCACAATTTCGGTCCAGAAATGAAACGAACGCTCCCAATCCACCTTTTTGGACCCAATAGTGATGTTTTGGTTGGTTTTGGTCAGTTTCATTGCTGTTTGAAAAACCATGCCGGGGTTGCATTTAATGCACCGGTTCGGCCCGTTTACGAAATGATGCACAATTTCGATCCAGAAATGAAACGAACGCACCCAATCCACCTTTTTGGACCCAATAGTGATGTTTTGGTTCGTTTTGGTCAGTTTCGTTACTGTGCGAGAAACCATGCCACGGTTGCATTTAATGCACCGGTTCGGCCCGTTAACGAAACGATGCACAGTTTTCGTCCAGAAACGAAACGAACGCACCCAATCTACCTTTTTGGATCCAATAGTGATGTTTTAGTTCGTTTTGGTCAGTTTCGTTACTGTGTGAAAAACCATGCCGGGGTTGCATTTAATGCACCGGTTCGGGCCGTTAACGAAACGATGCACAGTTTCGGTCCAGAAACGAAACGTACGCACCCAATCCACCTTTTTGGACCCAATAGTGATGTTTTCTTCGTTTTGGTCAGTTTCGTTACTGTGCGAGAAACCATGCCGGGGTTGCATTTAATGCACCGGTTCGGCCCATTGACGAAACGATGCACAGTTTCGGTCCAGAAACGAAACGAACGCACCCAATCCACCTTTTTGGACCAATTAGTGATGTTTTGGTTGGTTTTGGTCAGTTTCGTTACTGTGCGAAAAACCATGACGGGGTTGCATTTAATGCACCGGTTCGGCCCGTTAACGAAACAATGCACAGTTTCGGTCCAGAAACGAAACGTACGCACCCAATCCACCTTTTTGGACCCAATAGTGATGTTTTGGTTGGTTTTGGTCAGTTTCATTACTGTGCAAAAAACCATGCCGGGGTTGCATTTAATGCACCGGTTCGGCCCGTTAACGAAACGATGCACCATTTCGGTCCAGAAACGAAACGAATGCACCCAATCCACCTTTTTGGACCCAATAGCGATGTTTTGGTTTGTTTTGGTCAGTTTCGTTACTGTGCGAAAAACCATGACGGGGTTGCATTTAATGCACCGGTTCGGCCCGTTAACGAAACAATGCACAGTTTTGGTCCAGAAACGAAACGTACGCACCCAATCCACCTTTTTGGACCCAATAGTGATGTTTTGGTTGGTTTTGGTCAGTTTCATTACTGTGCAAAAAACCATGCCGGGGTTGCATTTAATGCACCGGTTCGGCCCGTTAACGAAGAGATGCACCATTTCGGTCCAGAAACGAAACGAATGCACCCAATCCACCTTTTTGGACCCAATAGTGATGTTTTGGTTTGTTTTGGTCAGTTTCGTTACTGTGCGAAAAACCATGACGGGGTTGCATTTAATGCACCGGTTCGGCCCGTTAACGAAACAATGCACAGTTTCGGTCCAGAAACGAAACGTACGCACCCAATCCACCTTTTTGGACCCAATAGTGATGTTTTGGTTGGTTTTGGTCAGTTTCATTACTGTGCAAAAAACCATGCCGGGGTTGCATTTAATGCACCGGTTCGGCCCGTTAACGAAACGATGCACCATTTCGGTCCAGAAATGAAACGAATGCACCCAATCCACCTTTTTGGACCCAATAGCGATGTTTTGGTTTGTTTTGGTCAGTTTCGTTACTGTGCGAAAAACCATGACGGGGTTGCATTTAATGCACCGGTTCGGCCTGTTAACGAAACGATGCACAATTTCGGTCCAGAAATGAAACAAACGCACCCAATCCACCTTTTTGGACCCAATAGTGATGTTTTGGTTCGTTTTGGTCAGTTTCGTTACTGTGCGAGAAACCATGCCGGGGTTGCATTTAATGCACAGGTTCAGCCCGTTAACGAAACGATGCACAGTTTCGGTCCAGAAATGAAACAAACGCACCCAATCCACCTTTTTGGACCCAATAGTGATGTTTTGCTTCGTTTTGGTTAGTTTCGTTACTGTGCGAGAAACCATGCCGGGGTTGCATTTAATGCACCGGTTCGGCCCGTTAACGAAACGATGCACAGTTTCGGTCCAGAAATGAAACGAACGCACCCAATCCACCTTTTTGGACCCAATAGTGATGTTTTGGTTCATTTTGGTCAGTTTCGTTACTGTGCGAGAAACCATGCCGGGGTTGCATTTAATGCACCGGTTCGGCCCGTTAACGAAACGATGCACAGTTTCGGTCCAGAAACAAAACGAACGCACCCAATCCACCTTTTTGGACCCAATAGTGATGTTTTGCTTCGTTTTGGTCAGTTTCGTTACTGTGCGAGAAACCATGCCGGGGTTGCATTTAATGCACCGGTTCGGCCCATTGACGAAACGATGCACAGTTTCGGTCCAGAAACGAAACGAACGCACCCAATCCACCTTTTTGGACCCAATAGTGATGTTTTGGTTGGTTTTGGTCAGTTTCGTTACTGTGCGAGAAACCATGCCGGGGTTGCATTTAATGCACCGGTTCGGCCCGTTCACGAAACGATGCACAGTTTCGGTCCAGAAACGAAACGAACGCACCCAATCCACCTTTTTGGACCCAATAGTGATGTTTCGCTTCGTTTTGGTTAATTTCGTTACTGTGCGAGAAACCATGCCGGGGTTGCATTTAATGCACCGGTTCGGCCCATTGACGAAACGATGCACAGTTTCGGTCCAGAAACGAAACGAACGCACCCAATCCACCTTTTTGGACCCAATAGCGATGTTTTGGTTTGTTTTGGTCAGTTTCGTTGCTGTGCGAGAAACCATGTCGGGGTTGCATTTAATGCACCGGTTCGGCCCGTTAACGAAACGATGCACAGTTTCGGTCCAGAAACGAAACGAACGCACCCAATCCACCTTTTTGCACCCAATAGTGATGTTTTGGTTCGTTTTGGTCAGTTTCGTTACTGTGCGAGAAACCATGTCGGGGTTGCATTTAATGCACCGGTTCGGCCCGTTAACGAAACGATGCACAGTTTCGGTCCAGAAATGAAACGAACGCACCCAATCCACCTTTTTGGACCCAATAGTGATTTTTTGCTTCGTTTTGGTCAGTTTCGTTGCTGTGCGAGAAACCATGCCGGGGTTGCATTTAATGCACCGATTCGGCCCGTTAACGAAACGATGCACAATTTCGGTCCAGAAACGAAACGAACGCACCCAATCCACCTTTTTGGACCCAATAGTGATGTTTTGGTTTGTTTTGGTCAGTTTCGTTACTGTGCGAGAAACCATGCCGGGGTTGCATTTAATGCACCGGTTCGGCCCGTTAACGAAACGATGCACAGTTTCGGTCCAGAAATGAAATGAATGCACCCAATCCACCTTTTTGGACCCAATAGTGATGTTTTGGTTCCTTTTGGTCAGTTTCATTGCTGTTTGAAAAACCATGCCGGGGTTGCATTTAATGCACCGGTTCGGCCCGTTAACGAAACGATGCACAATTTCGGTCCAGAAATGAAACGAACGCTCCCAATCCACCTTTTTGGACCCAATAGTGATGTTTTGGTTGGTTTTGGTCAGTTTCATTGCTGTTTGAAAAACCATGCCGGGGTTGCATTTAATGCACCGGTTCGGCCCGTTTACGAAATGATGCACAATTTCGATCCAGAAATGAAACGAACGCACCCAATCCACCTTTTTGGACCCAATAGTGATGTTTTGGTTCGTTTTGGTCAGTTTCGTTACTGTGCGAGAAACCATGCCACGGTTGCATTTAATGCACCGGTTCGGCCCGTTAACGAAACGATGCACAGTTTTGGTCCAGAAACGAAACGAACGCACCCAATCTACCTTTTTGGATCCAATAGTGATGTTTTAGTTCGTTTTGGTCAGTTTCGTTACTGTGTGAAAAACCATGCCGGGGTTGCATTTAATGCACCGGTTCGGGCCGTTAACGAAACGATGCACAGTTTCGGTCCAGAAACGAAACGTACGCACCCAATCCACCTTTTTGGACCCAATAGTGATGTTTTCTTCGTTTTGGTCAGTTTCGTTACTGTGCGAGAAACCATGCCGGGGTTGCATTTAATGCACCGGTTCGGCCCATTGACGAAACGATGCACAGTTTCGGTCCAGAAACGAAACGAACGCACCCAATCCACCTTTTTGGACCAATTAGTGATGTTTTGGTTGGTTTTGGTCAGTTTCGTTACTGTGCGAAAAACCATGACGGGGTTGCATTTAATGCACCGGTTCGGCCCGTTAACGAAACAATGCACAGTTTCGGTCCAGAAACGAAACGTACGCACCCAATCCACCTTTTTGGACCCAATAGTGATGTTTTGGTTGGTTTTGGTCAGTTTCATTACTGTGCAAAAAACCATGCCGGGGTTGCATTTAATGCACCGGTTCGGCCCGTTAACGAAACGATGCACCATTTCGGTCCAGAAATGAAACGAATGCACCCAATCCACCTTTTTGGACCCAATAGCGATGTTTTGGTTTGTTTTGGTCAGTTTCGTTACTGTGCGAGAAACCATGTCGGGGTTGCATTTAATGCACCGGTTCGGCCCGTTAACGAAACGATGCACAGTTTCGGTCCAGAAACGAAACGAACGCACCCAATCCACCTTTTTGGACCCAATAGTGATGTTTTGGTTCGTTTTGGTCAGTTTCGTTACTGTGCGAGAAACCATGCCGGGGTTGCATTTAATGCACCGGTTCGGCCCGTTAACGAAACGATGCACAGTTTCGGTCCAGAAACGAAACGAACGCACCCAATCCACCTTTTTGGACCCAATAGTGATGTTTTGCTTCGTTTTGGTCAGTTTCGTTACTGTGCGAGAAACCATGCCGGGGTTGCATTTAATGCACCGGTTCGGCCCATTGACGAAACGATGCACAGTTTCGGTCCAGAAACGAAACGAACGCACCCAATCCACCTTTTTGGACCCAATAGTGATGTTTTGGTTGGTTTTGGTCAGTTTCGTTACTGTGCGAGAAACCATGCCGGGGTTGCATTTAATGCACCGGTTCGGCCCGTTCACGAAACGATGCACAGTTTCGGTCCAGAAACGAAACGAACGCACCCAATCCACCTTTTTGGACCCAATAGTGATGTTTTGGTTCATTTTGGTCAGTTTCGTTACTGTGCGAGAAACCATGCCGGGGTTGCATTTAATGCACCGGTTCGGCCCGTTAACGAAACGATGCACAGTTTCGGTCCAGAAACAAAACGAACGCACCCAATCCACCTTTTTGGACCCAATAGTGATGTTTTGCTTCGTTTTGGTCAGTTTCGTTACTGTGCGAGAAACCATGCCGGGGTTGCATTTAATGCACCGGTTCGGCCCATTGACGAAACGATGCACAGTTTCGGTCCAGAAACGAAACGAACGCACCCAATCCACCTTTTTGGACCCAATAGTGATGTTTTGGTTGGTTTTGGTCAGTTTCGTTACTGTGCGAGAAACCATGCCGGGGTTGCATTTAATGCACCGGTTCGGCCCGTTCACGAAACGATGCACAGTTTCGGTCCAGAAACGAAACGAACGCACCCAATCCACCTTTTTGGACCCAATAGTGATGTTTCGCTTCGTTTTGGTTAATTTCGTTACTGTGCGAGAAACCATGCCGGGGTTGCATTTAATGCACCGGTTCGGCCCATTGACGAAACGATGCACAGTTTCGGTCCAGAAACGAAACGAACGCACCCAATCCACCTTTTTGGACCCAATAGCGATGTTTTGGTTTGTTTTGGTCAGTTTCGTTGCTGTGCGAGAAACCATGTCGGGGTTGCATTTAATGCACCGGTTCGGCCCGTTAACGAAACGATGCACAGTTTCGGTCCAGAAACGAAACGAACGCACCCAATCCACCTTTTTGCACCCAATAGTGATGTTTTGGTTCGTTTTGGTCAGTTTCGTTACTGTGCGAGAAACCATGTCGGGGTTGCATTTAATGCACCGGTTCGGCCCGTTAACGAAACGATGCACAGTTTCGGTCCAGAAATGAAACGAACGCACCCAATCCACCTTTTTGGACCCAATAGTGATTTTTTGCTTCGTTTTGGTCAGTTTCGTTGCTGTGCGAGAAACCATGCCGGGGTTGCATTTAATGCACCGATTCGGCCCGTTAACGAAACGATGCACAATTTCGGTCCAGAAACGAAACGAACGCACCCAATCCACCTTTTTGGACCCAATAGTGATGTTTTGGTTTGTTTTGGTCAGTTTCGTTACTGTGCGAGAAACCATGCCGGGGTTGCATTTAATGCACCGGTTCGGCCCGTTAACGAAACGATGCACAGTTTCGGTCCAGAAATGAAATGAATGCACCCAATCCACCTTTTTGGACCCAATAGTGATGTTTTGGTTCCTTTTGGTCAGTTTCATTGCTGTTTGAAAAACCATGCCGGGGTTGCATTTAATGCACCGGTTCGGCCCGTTAACGAAACGATGCACAATTTCGGTCCAGAAATGAAACGAACGCTCCCAATCCACCTTTTTGGACCCAATAGTGATGTTTTGGTTGGTTTTGGTCAGTTTCATTGCTGTTTGAAAAACCATGCCGGGGTTGCATTTAATGCACCGGTTCGGCCCGTTTACGAAATGATGCACAATTTCGATCCAGAAATGAAACGAACGCACCCAATCCACCTTTTTGGACCCAATAGTGATGTTTTGGTTCGTTTTGGTCAGTTTCGTTACTGTGCGAGAAACCATGCCACGGTTGCATTTAATGCACCGGTTCGGCCCGTTAACGAAACGATGCACAGTTTTGGTCCAGAAACGAAACGAACGCACCCAATCTACCTTTTTGGATCCAATAGTGATGTTTTAGTTCGTTTTGGTCAGTTTCGTTACTGTGTGAAAAACCATGCCGG
This sequence comes from Echinochloa phyllopogon, assembly GCA_033239725.1. Classification (NCBI taxonomy): domain Eukaryota; kingdom Viridiplantae; phylum Streptophyta; class Magnoliopsida; order Poales; family Poaceae; genus Echinochloa; species Echinochloa phyllopogon. The sequence continues at coordinate 26,499,807 of BTCW01000014.1, read as the reverse complement.
GGTTGCATTTAATGCACCGGTTCGGGCCGTTAACGAAACGATGCACAGTTTCGGTCCAGAAACGAAACGTACGCACCCAATCCACCTTTTTGGACCCAATAGTGATGTTTTCTTCGTTTTGGTCAGTTTCGTTACTGTGCGAGAAACCATGCCGGGGTTGCATTTAATGCACCGGTTCGGCCCATTGACGAAACGATGCACAGTTTCGGTCCAGAAACGAAACGAACGCACCCAATCCACCTTTTTGGACCAATTAGTGATGTTTTGGTTGGTTTTGGTCAGTTTCGTTACTGTGCGAAAAACCATGACGGGGTTGCATTTAATGCACCGGTTCGGCCCGTTAACGAAACAATGCACAGTTTCGGTCCAGAAACGAAACGTACGCACCCAATCCACCTTTTTGGACCCAATAGTGATGTTTTGGTTGGTTTTGGTCAGTTTCATTACTGTGCAAAAAACCATGCCGGGGTTGCATTTAATGCACCGGTTCGGCCCGTTAACGAAACGATGCACCATTTCGGTCCAGAAACGAAACGAATGCACCCAATCCACCTTTTTGGACCCAATAGCGATGTTTTGGTTTGTTTTGGTCAGTTTCGTTACTGTGCGAAAAACCATGACGGGGTTGCATTTAATGCACCGGTTCGGCCCGTTAACGAAACAATGCACAGTTTCGGTCCAGAAACGAAACGTACGCACCCAATCCACCTTTTTGGACCCAATAGTGATGTTTTGGTTGGTTTTGGTCAGTTTCATTACTGTGCAAAAAACCATGCCGGGGTTGCATTTAATGCACCGGTTCGGCCCGTTAACGAAGAGATGCACCATTTCGGTCCAGAAACGAAACGAATGCACCCAATCCACCTTTTTGGACCCAATAGTGATGTTTTGGTTTGTTTTGGTCAGTTTCGTTACTGTGCGAAAAACCATGACGGGGTTGCATTTAATGCACCGGTTCGGCCCGTTAACGAAACAATGCACAGTTTCGGTCCAGAAACGAAACGTACGCACCCAATCCACCTTTTTGGACCCAATAGTGATGTTTTGGTTGGTTTTGGTCAGTTTCATTACTGTGCAAAAAACCATGCCGGGGTTGCATTTAATGCACCGGTTCGGCCCGTTAACGAAACGATGCACCATTTCGGTCCAGAAATGAAACGAATGCACCCAATCCACCTTTTTGGACCCAATAGCGATGTTTTGGTTTGTTTTGGTCAGTTTCGTTACTGTGCGAAAAACCATGACGGGGTTGCATTTAATGCACCGGTTCGGCCTGTTAACGAAACGATGCACAATTTCGGTCCAGAAATGAAACAAACGCACCCAATCCACCTTTTTGGACCCAATAGTGATGTTTTGGTTCGTTTTGGTCAGTTTCGTTACTGTGCGAGAAACCATGCCGGGGTTGCATTTAATGCACAGGTTCAGCCCGTTAACGAAACGATGCACAGTTTCGGTCCAGAAATGAAACAAACGCACCCAATCCACCTTTTTGGACCCAATAGTGATGTTTTGCTTCGTTTTGGTTAGTTTCGTTACTGTGCGAGAAACCATGCCGGGGTTGCATTTAATGCACCGGTTCGGCCCGTTAACGAAACGATGCACAGTTTCGGTCCAGAAATGAAACGAACGCACCCAATCCACCTTTTTGGACCCAATAGTGATGTTTTGGTTCATTTTGGTCAGTTTCGTTACTGTGCGAGAAACCATGCCGGGGTTGCATTTAATGCACCGGTTCGGCCCGTTAACGAAACGATGCACAGTTTCGGTCCAGAAACAAAACGAACGCACCCAATCCACCTTTTTGGACCCAATAGTGATGTTTTGCTTCGTTTTGGTCAGTTTCGTTACTGTGCGAGAAACCATGCCGGGGTTGCATTTAATGCACCGGTTCGGCCCATTGACGAAACGATGCACAGTTTCGGTCCAGAAACGAAACGAACGCACCCAATCCACCTTTTTGGACCCAATAGTGATGTTTTGGTTGGTTTTGGTCAGTTTCGTTACTGTGCGAGAAACCATGCCGGGGTTGCATTTAATGCACCGGTTCGGCCCGTTCACGAAACGATGCACAGTTTCGGTCCAGAAACGAAACGAACGCACCCAATCCACCTTTTTGGACCCAATAGTGATGTTTCGCTTCGTTTTGGTTAATTTCGTTACTGTGCGAGAAACCATGCCGGGGTTGCATTTAATGCACCGGTTCGGCCCATTGACGAAACGATGCACAGTTTCGGTCCAGAAACGAAACGAACGCACCCAATCCACCTTTTTGGATCCAATAGCGATGTTTTGGTTTGTTTTGGTCAGTTTCGTTGCTGTGCGAGAAACCATGTCGGGGTTGCATTTAATGCACCGGTTCGGCCCGTTAACGAAACGATGCACAGTTTCGGTCCAGAAACGAAACGAACGCACCCAATCCACCTTTTTGCACCCAATAGTGATGTTTTGGTTCGTTTTGGTCAGTTTCGTTACTGTGCGAGAAACCATGTCGGGGTTGCATTTAATGCACCGGTTCGGCCCGTTAACGAAACGATGCACAGTTTCGGTCCAGAAATGAAACGAACGCACCCAATCCACCTTTTTGGACCCAATAGTGATTTTTTGCTTCGTTTTGGTCAGTTTCGTTGCTGTGCGAGAAACCATGCCGGGGTTGCATTTAATGCACCGATTCGGCCCGTTAACGAAACGATGCACAATTTCGGTCCAGAAACGAAACGAACGCACCCAATCCACCTTTTTGGACCCAATAGTGATGTTTTGGTTTGTTTTGGTCAGTTTCGTTACTGTGCGAGAAACCATGCCGGGGTTGCATTTAATGCACCGGTTCGGCCCGTTAACGAAACGATGCACAGTTTCGGTCCAGAAATGAAATGAACGCACCCAATCCACCTTTTTGGACCCAATAGTGATGTTTTGGTTCCTTTTGGTCAGTTTCATTGCTATTTGAAAAACCATGCCGGGGTTGCATTTAATGCACCGGTTCGGCCCGTTAACGAAACGATGCACAATTTCGGTCCAGAAATGAAACGAACGCTCCCAATCCACCTTTTTGGACCCAATAGTGATGTTTTGGTTGGTTTTGGTCAGTTTCATTGCTGTTTGAAAAACCATGCCGGGGTTGCATTTAATGCACCGGTTCGGCCCGTTTACGAAATGATGCACAATTTCGATCCAGAAATGAAACGAACGCACCCAATCCACCTTTTTGGACCCAATAGTGATGTTTTGGTTCGTTTTGGTCAGTTTCGTTACTGTGCGAGAAACCATGCCACGGTTGCATTTAATGCACCGGTTCGGCCCGTTAACGAAACGATGCACAGTTTTGGTCCAGAAACGAAACGAACGCACCCAATCTACCTTTTTGGATCCAATAGTGATGTTTTAGTTCGTTTTGGTCAGTTTCGTTACTGTGTGAAAAACCATGCCGGGGTTGCATTTAATGCACCGGTTCGGCCCGTTAACGAAACGATGCACAGTTTCGGTCCAGAAATGAAATGAACGCACCCAATCCACCTTTTTGGACCCAATAGTGATGTTTTGGTTCCTTTTGGTCAGTTTCATTGCTATTTGAAAAACCATGCCGGGGTTGCATTTAATGCACCGGTTCGGCCCGTTTACGAAATGATGCACAATTTCGATCCAGAAATGAAACGAACGCACCCAATCCACCTTTTTGGACCCAATAGTGATGTTTTGGTTCGTTTTGGTCAGTTTCGTTACTGTGCGAGAAACCATGCCACGGTTGCATTTAATGCACCGGTTCGGCCCGTTAACGAAACGATGCACAGTTTTGGTCCAGAAACGAAACGAACGCACCCAATCTACCTTTTTGGATCCAATAGTGATGTTTTGGTTCGTTTTGGTCAGTTTCGTTACTGTGTGAAAAACCATGCCGGGGTTGCATTTAATGCACCGGTTCGGCCCGTTAACGAAACGATGCACAGTTTCGGTCCAGAAACGAAACGTACGCACCCAATCCACCTTTTTGGACCCAATAGTGATGTTTTGGTTGGTTTTGGTCAGTTTCATTACTGTGCGAAAAACCATGACGGGGTTGCATTTAATGCACCGGTTCGGCCCGTTAACGAAACAATGCACAGTTTCGGTCCAGAAACGAAACGTACGCACCCAATCCACCTTTTTGGACCCAATAGTGATGTTTTGGTTGGTTTTGGTCAGTTTCATTACTGTGCAAAAAACCATGCCGGGGTTGCATTTAATGCACCGGTTCGGCCCGTTAACGAATCGATGCACAGTTTCGGTCCAGAAACGAAACGAATGCACCCAATCCACCTTTTTGGACCCAATAGCGATGTTTTGGTTTGTTTTGGTCAGTTTCGATACTGTGCGAGAAACCATGCCGGGGTTGCATTTAATGCACCGGTTCGGCCCGTTAACGAAACGATGCACAGTTTCGGTCCAGAAACAAGACGAACGCACCCAATCCACCTTTTTGGACCCAATAGTGATGTTTTGCTTCGTTTTGGTCAGTTTCTTTACTGTGCGAGAAACCATGCCGGGGTTGCATTTAATGCACCGGTTCGGCCCATTGACGAAACGATGCACAGTTTCAATCCAGAAACGAAACGAACGCACCCAATCCACCTTTTTGGACCCAATAGTGATGTTTTGGTTGGTTTTGGTCAGTTTCGTTACTGTGCGAGAAACCATGCCGGGGTTGCATTTAATGCACCGGTTCGGCCCGTTCACGAAACGATGCACAGTTTCGGTCCAGAAACGAAACGAACGCACCCAATCCACCTTTTTGGACCCAATAGTGATGTTTTGGTTCGTTTTGGTTAATTTCGTTACTGTGCGAGAAACCATGCCGGGGTTGCATTTAATGCACCGGTTCGGCCCATTGACGAAACGATGCACAGTTTCGGTCCAGAAACGAAACGAATGCACCCAATCCACCTTTTTGGACCCAATAGCGATGTTTTGGTTTGTTTTGGTCAGTTTCGTTACTGTGCGAAAAACCATGACGGGGTTGCATTTAATGCACCGGTTCGGCCTGTTAACGAAACGATGCACAATTTCGGTCCAGAAATGAAACAAACGCACCCAATCCACCTTTTTGGACCCAATAGTGATGTTTTGGTTCGTTTTGGTCAGTTTCGTTACTGTGCGAGAAACCATGCCGGGGTTGCATTTAATGCACAGGTTCCGCCCGTTAACGAAACGATGCACAGTTTCGGTCCAGAAATGAAACAAACGCACCCAATCCACCTTTTTGGACCCAATAGTGATGTTTTGCTTCGTTTTGGTTAGTTTCGTTACTGTGCGAGAAACCATGCCGGGGTTGCATTTAATGCACCGGTTCGGCCCGTTAACGAAACGATGCACAGTTTCGATCCAGAAACGAAACGAACGCACCCAATCCACCTTTTTGGACCCAATAGTGATGTTTTGGTTCGTTTTGGTCAGTTTCGTTACTGTGCGAAAAACCATGACGGGGTTGCATTTAATGCACCGGTTCGGCCCGTTAACGAAACAATGCACAGTTTCGGTCCAGAAACGAAACGTACGCACCCAATCCACCTTTTTGGACCCAATAGTGATGTTTTGCTTCGTTTTGGTTAGTTTCGTTACTGTGCGAGAAACCATGCCGGGGTTGCATTTAATGCACCGGTTCGGCCCGTTAACGAAACGATGCACAGTTTCGATCCAGAAACGAAACGAACGCACCCAATCCACCTTTTTGGACCCAATAGTGATGTTTTGGTTGGTTTTGGTCAGTTTCGTTACTGTGCGAGAAACCATGCCGGGGTTGCATTTAATGCACCGGTTCGGCCCGTTCACGAAACGATGCACAGTTTCGGTCCAAAAACGAAACGAACGCACCCAATCCACCTTTTTGGACCCAATAGTGATGTTTTGGTTCGTTTTGGTTAATTTCGTTACTGTGCAAAAAACCATGCCGGGGTTGCATTTAATGCACCGGTTCGGCCCGTTAACGAAACGATGCACCATTTCGGTCCAGAAATGAAACGAATGCACCCAATCCACCTTTTTGGACCCAATAGCGATGTTTTGGTTTGTTTTGGTCAGTTTCGTTACTGTGCGAAAAACCATGACGGGGTTGCATTTAATGCACCGGTTCGGCCTGTTAACGAAACGATGCACAATTTCGGTCCAGAAATGAAACAAACGCACCCAATCCACCTTTTTGGACCCAATAGTGATGTTTTGGTTCGTTTTGGTCAGTTTCGTTACTGTGCGAGAAACCATGCCGGGGTTGCATTTAATGCACAGGTTCAGCCCGTTAACGAAACGATGCACAGTTTCGGTCCAGAAATGAAACAAACGCACCCAATCCACCTTTTTGGACCCAATAGTGATGTTTTGCTTCGTTTTGGTTAGTTTCGTTACTGTGCGAGAAACCATGCCGGGGTTGCATTTAATGCACCGGTTCGGCCCGTTAACGAAACGATGCACAGTTTCGGTCCAGAAATGAAACGAACGCACCCAATCCACCTTTTTGGACCCAATAGTGATGTTTTGGTTCATTTTGGTCAGTTTCGTTACTGTGCGAGAAACCATGCCGGGGTTGCATTTAATGCACCGGTTCGGCCCGTTAACGAAACGATGCACAGTTTCGGTCCAGAAACAAAACGAACGCACCCAATCCACCTTTTTGGACCCAATAGTGATGTTTTGCTTCGTTTTGGTCAGTTTCGTTACTGTGCGAGAAACCATGCCGGGGTTGCATTTAATGCACCGGTTCGGCCCATTGACGAAACGATGCACAGTTTCGGTCCAGAAACGAAACGAACGCACCCAATCCACCTTTTTGGACCCAATAGTGATGTTTTGGTTGGTTTTGGTCAGTTTCGTTACTGTGCGAGAAACCATGCCGGGGTTGCATTTAATGCACCGGTTCGGCCCGTTCACGAAACGATGCACAGTTTCGGTCCAGAAACGAAACGAACGCACCCAATCCACCTTTTTGGACCCAATAGTGATGTTTCGCTTCGTTTTGGTTAATTTCGTTACTGTGCGAGAAACCATGCCGGGGTTGCATTTAATGCACCGGTTCGGCCCATTGACGAAACGATGCACAGTTTCGGTCCAGAAACGAAACGAACGCACCCAATCCACCTTTTTGGACCCAATAGCGATGTTTTGGTTTGTTTTGGTCAGTTTCGTTGCTGTGCGAGAAACCATGTCGGGGTTGCATTTAATGCACCGGTTCGGCCCGTTAACGAAACGATGCACAGTTTCGGTCCAGAAACGAAACGAACGCACCCAATCCACCTTTTTGCACCCAATAGTGATGTTTTGGTTCGTTTTGGTCAGTTTCGTTACTGTGCGAGAAACCATGTCGGGGTTGCATTTAATGCACCGGTTCGGCCCGTTAACGAAACGATGCACAGTTTCGGTCCAGAAATGAAACGAACGCACCCAATCCACCTTTTTGGACCCAATAGTGATTTTTTGCTTCGTTTTGGTCAGTTTCGTTGCTGTGCGAGAAACCATGCCGGGGTTGCATTTAATGCACCGATTCGGCCCGTTAACGAAACGATGCACAATTTCGGTCCAGAAACGAAACGAACGCACCCAATCCACCTTTTTGGACCCAATAGTGATGTTTTGGTTTGTTTTGGTCAGTTTCGTTACTGTGCGAGAAACCATGCCGGGGTTGCATTTAATGCACCGGTTCGGCCCGTTAACGAAACGATGCACAGTTTCGGTCCAGAAATGAAATGAACGCACCCAATCCACCTTTTTGGACCCAATAGTGATGTTTTGGTTCCTTTTGGTCAGTTTCATTGCTATTTGAAAAACCATGCCGGGGTTGCATTTAATGCACCGGTTCGGCCCGTTAACGAAACGATGCACAATTTCGGTCCAGAAATGAAACGAACGCTCCCAATCCACCTTTTTGGACCCAATAGTGATGTTTTGGTTGGTTTTGGTCAGTTTCATTGCTGTTTGAAAAACCATGCCGGGGTTGCATTTAATGCACCGGTTCGGCCCGTTTACGAAATGATGCACAATTTCGATCCAGAAATGAAACGAACGCACCCAATCCACCTTTTTGGACCCAATAGTGATGTTTTGGTTCGTTTTGGTCAGTTTCGTTACTGTGCGAGAAACCATGCCACGGTTGCATTTAATGCACCGGTTCGGCCCGTTAACGAAACGATGCACAGTTTTGGTCCAGAAACGAAACGAACGCACCCAATCTACCTTTTTGGATCCAATAGTGATGTTTTAGTTCGTTTTGGTCAGTTTCGTTACTGTGTGAAAAACCATGCCGGGGTTGCATTTAATGCACCGGTTCGGGCCGTTAACGAAACGATGCACAGTTTCGGTCCAGAAACGAAACGTACGCACCCAATCCACCTTTTTGGACCCAATAGTGATGTTTTGCTTCGTTTTGGTCAGTTTCGTTACTGTGCGAGAAACCATGCCGGGGTTGCATTTAATGCACCGGTTCGGCCCATTGACGAAACGATGCACAGTTTCGGTCCAGAAACGAAACGAACGCACCCAATCCACCTTTTTGGACCAATTAGTGATGTTTTGGTTGGTTTTGGTCAGTTTCGTTACTGTGCGAAAAACCATGACGGGGTTGCATTTAATGCACCGGTTCGGCCCGTTAACGAAACAATGCACAGTTTCGGTCCAGAAACGAAACGTACGCACCCAATCCACCTTTTTGGACCCAATAGTGATGTTTTGGTTGGTTTTGGTCAGTTTCATTACTGTGCAAAAAACCATGCCGGGGTTGCATTTAATGCACCGGTTCGGCCCGTTAACGAAACGATGCACAGTTTCGGTCCAGAAACGAAACGAATGCACCCAATCCACCTTTTTGGACCCAATAGCGATGTTTTGGTTTGTTTTGGTCAGTTTCGATACTGTGCGAGAAACCATGCCGGGGTTGCATTTAATGCACCGGTTCGGCCCGTTAACGAAACGATGCACAGTTTCGGTCCAGAAACGAAACGAACGCACCCAATCCACCTTTTTGGACCCAATAGTGATTTTTTGCTTCGGTTTGGTTAGTTTCGTTACTGTGCGAGAAACCATGCCGGGGTTGCATTTAATGCACCGGTTCGGCCCGTTAACGAAACGATGCACAGTTTCGGTCAAGAAACGAAACGAACGCACCCAATCCACCTTTTTGGACCCAATAGCGATGTTTTGGTTTGTTTTGGTCAGTTTCGTTGCTGTGCGAGAAACCATGTCGGGGTTGCATTTAATGCACCGGTTCGGCCCGTTAACGAAACGATGCACAGTTTCGGTCCAGAAACGAAACGAACGCACCCAATCCACCTTTTTGCACCCAATAGTGATCTTTTGGTTCGTTTTGGTCAGTTTCGTTACTGTGCGAGAAACCATGCCGGGGTTGCATTTAATGCACCGGTTCGGCCCGTTAACGAAACGATGCACAGTTTCGGTCCAGAAATGAAACGATCGCACCCAATCCACCTTTTTGGACCCAATAGTGATTTTTTGCTTCGTTTTGGTCGGTTTCGTTGCTGTGCGAGAAACCATGCCGGGGTTGCATTTAATGCACCGGTTCGGCCCGTTAACGAAACGATGCACAATTTCGGTCCAGAAACGAAACGAACGCACCCAATCCACCTTTTTGGACCCAATAGTGATGTTTTGGTTTGTTTTGGTCAGTTTCGTTACTGTGCGAGAAACCATGCCGGGGTTGCATTTAATGCACCGGTTCGGCCCGTTAACGAAACGATGCACAGTTTCGGTCCAGAAATGAAATGAACGCACCCAATCCACCTTTTTGGACCCAATAGTGATGTTTTGGTTCCTTTTGGTCAGTTTCAATGCTGTTTGAAAAACCATGCCGGGGTTGCATTTAATGCACCGGTTCGGCCCGTTAACGAAACGATGCACAATTTCGGTCCAGAAATGAAACGAACGCACCCAATCCACCTTTTTGGACCCAATAGTGATGTTTTGGTTGGTTTTGGTCAGTTTCATTGCTGTTTGAAAAACCATGCCGGGGTTGCATTTAATGCACCGGTTCGGCCCGTTTACGAAATGATGCACAATTTCGATCCAGAAATGAAACGAACGCACCCAATCCACCTTTTTGGACCCAATAGTGATGTTTTGGTTCGTTTTGGTCAGTTTCGTTACTGTGCGAGAAACCATGCCACGGTTGCATTTAATGCACCGGTTCGGCCCGTTAACGAAACGATGCACAGTTTTGGTCCAGAAACGAAACGAACGCACCCAATCTACCTTTTTGGATCCAATAGTGATGTTTTGGTTCGTTTTGGTCAGTTTCGTTACTGTGTGAAAAACCATGCCGGGGTTGCATTTAATGCACCGGTTCGGCCCGTTAACGAAACGATGCACAGTTTCGTTCCAGAAACGAAACGAACGCACCCAATCCACCTTTTTGGACCCAATAGCGATGTTTTGGTTTGTTTTGGTCAGTTTCGTTGCTGTGCGAGAAACCATGTCGGGGTTGCATTTAATGCACCGGTTCGGCCCGTTAACGAAACGATGCACAGTTTCGGTCCAGAAACGAAACGAACGCACCCAATCCACCTTTTTGCACCCAATAGTGATGTTTTGGTTCGTTTTGGTCAGTTTCGTTACTGTGCGAGAAACCATGTCGGGGTTGCATTTAATGCACCGGTTCGGCCCGTTAACGAAACGATGCACAGTTTCGGTCCAGAAATGAAACGAACGCACCCAATCCACCTTTTTGGACCCAATAGTGATTTTTTGCTTCGTTTTGGTCAGTTTCGTTGCTGTGCGAGAAACCATGTCGGGGTTGCATTTAATGCACCGGTTCGGCCCGTTAACGAATCGATGCACAGTTTCGGTCCAGAAACGAAACGAATGCACCCAATCCACCTTTTTGGACCCAATAGCGATGTTTTGGTTTGTTTTGGTCAGTTTCGATACTGTGCGAGAAACCATGCCGGGGTTGCATTTAATGCACCGGTTCGGCCCGTTAACGAAACGATGCACAGTTTCGGTCCAGAAACAAGACGAACGCACCCAATCCACCTTTTTGGACCCAATAGTGATGTTTTGCTTCGTTTTGGTCAGTTTCTTTACTGTGCGAGAAACCATGCCGGGGTTGCATTTAATGCACCGGTTCGGCCCATTGACGAAACGATGCACAGTTTCAATCCAGAAACGAAACGAACGCACCCAATCCACCTTTTTGGACCCAATAGTGATGTTTTGGTTGGTTTTGGTCAGTTTCGTTACTGTGCGAGAAACCATGCCGGGGTTGCATTTAATGCACCGGTTCGGCCCGTTCACGAAACGATGCACAGTTTCGGTCCAAAAACGAAACGAACGCACCCAATCCACCTTTTTGGACCCAATAGTGATGTTTTGGTTCGTTTTGGTTAATTTCGTTACTGTGCGAGAAACCATGCCGGGGTTGCATTTAATGCACCGGTTCGGCCCATTGACGAAACGATGCACAGTTTCGGTCCAGAAACGAAACGAATGCACCCAATCCACCTTTTTGGACCCAATAGCGATGTTTTGGTTTGTTTTGGTCAGTTTCGTTACTGTGCGAAAAACCATGACGGGGTTGCATTTAATGCACCGGTTCGGCCTGTTAACGAAACGATGCACAATTTCGGTCCAGAAATGAAACAAACGCACCCAATCCACCTTTTTGGACCCAATAGTGATGTTTTGGTTCGTTTTGGTCAGTTTCGTTACTGTGCGAGAAACCATGCCGGGGTTGCATTTAATGCACAGGTTCCGCCCGTTAACGAAACGATGCACAGTTTCGGTCCAGAAATGAAACAAACGCACCCAATCCACCTTTTTGGACCCAATAGTGATGTTTTGCTTCGTTTTGGTTAGTTTCGTTACTGTTCGAGAAACCATGCCGGGGTTGCATTTAATGCACCGGTTCGGCCCGTTAACGAAACGATGCACAGTTTCGATCCAGAAATGAAACGAACGCACCCAATCCACCTTTTTGGACCCAATAGTGATGTTTTGGTTCGTTTTGGTCAGTTTCGTTACTGTGCGAGAAACCATGCCACGGTTGCATTTAATGCACCGGTTCGGCCCGTTAACGAAACGATGCACAGTTTTGGTCCAGAAACGAAACGAACGCACCCAATCTACCTTTTTGGATCCAATAGTGATGTTTTGGTTCGTTTTGGTCAGTTTCGTTACTGTGTGAAAAACCATGCCGGGGTTGCATTTAATGCACCGGTTCGGCCCGTTAACGAAACGATGCACAGTTTCGGTCCAGAAACGAAACGTACGCACCCAATCCACCTTTTTGGACCCAATAGTGATGTTTTGGTTGGTTTTGGTCAGTTTCATTACTGTGCGAAAAACCATGACGGGGTTGCATTTAATGCACCGGTTCGGCCCGTTAACGAAACAATGCACAGTTTCGGTCCAGAAACGAAACGTACGCACCCAATCCACCTTTTTGGACCCAATAGTGATGTTTTGGTTGGTTTTGGTCAGTTTCATTACTGTGCAAAAAACCATGCCGGGGTTGCATTTATTGCACCGGTTCGGCCCGTTAACGAAACGATGCACAGTTTCGGTCCAGAAATGAAACGAATGCACCCAATCCACCTTTTTGGACCCAATAGCGATGTTTTGGTTTGTTTTGGTCAGTTTCGTTACTGTGCGAGAAACCATGCCGGGGTTGCATTTAATGCACCGGTTCGGCCCGTTAACGAAACGATGCACAGTTTCGGTCCAGAAACAAAACAAACGCACCCAATCCACCTTTTTGGACCCAATAGTGATGTTTTGCTTCGTTTTGGTCAGTTTCGTTACTGTGCGAAAAACCATGCCGGGGTTGCATTTAATGCACCGGTTCGGCCCATTGACGAAACGATGCACAGTTTCAATCCAGAAACGAAACGAACGCACCCAATCCACCTTTTTGGACCCAATAGTGATGTTTTGGTTGGTTTTGGTCAGTTTCGTTACTGTGCGAGAAACCATGCCGGGGTTCCATTTAATGCACCGGTTCGGCCCGTTCACGAAACGATGCACAGTTTCGGTCCAAAAACGAAACGAACGCACCCAATCCACCTTTTTGGACCCAATAGTGATGTTTTGCTTCGTTTTGGTTAATTTCGTTACTGTGCTAGAAACCATGCCGGGGTTGCATTTAATGCACCGGTTCGGCCCATTGACGAAACGATGCACAGTTTCGGTCCAGAAACGAAACGAACGCACCCAATCCACCTTTTTGGACCCAATAGTGATGTTTTGGTTGGTTTTGGTCAGTTTCGTTACTGTGCGAGAAACCATGCCGGGGTTGCATTTAATGCACCGGTTCGGCCCGTTAACGAAACGATGCACAGTTTCGGTCCAGAAACGAAACGAACGCACCCAATCCACCTTTTTGGACCCAATAGTGATTTTTTGCTTCGGTTTGGTTAGTTTCGTTACTGTGCGAGAAACCATGCCGGGGTTGCATTTAATGCACCGGTTCGGCCCGTTAACGAAACGATGCACAGTTTCGGTCCAGAAACGAAACGAACGCACCCAATCCACCTTTTTGGACCCAATAGCGATGTTTTGGTTTGTTTTGGTCAGTTTCGTTGCTGTGCGAGAAACCATGTCGGGGTTGCATTTAATGCACCGGTTCGGCCCGTTAACGAAACGATGCACAGTTTCGGTCCAGAAACGAAACGAACGCACCCAATCCACCTTTTTGCACCCAATAGTGATGTTTTGGTTCGTTTTGGTCAGTTTCGTTACTGTGCGAGAAACCATGTCGGGGTTGCATTTAATGCACCGGTTCGGCCCGTTAACGAAACGATGCACAGTTTCGGTCCAGAAATGAAACGAACGCACCCAATCCACCTTTTTGGACCCAATAGTGATTTTTTGCTTCGTTTTGGTCAGTTTCGTTGCTGTGCGAGAAACCATGTCGGGGTTGCATTTAATGCACCGGTTCGGCCCGTTAACGAAACGATGCACAGTTTCGGTCCAGAAATGAAACGAACGCACCCAATCCACCTTTTTGGACCCAATAGTGATTTTTTGCTTCGTTTTGGTCAGTTTCGTTGCTGTGCGAGAAACCATGCCGGGGTTGCATTTAATGCACCGATTCGGCCCGTTAACGAAACGATGCACAATTTCGGTCCAGAAACGAAACGAACGCACCCAATCCACCTTTTTGGACCCAATAGTGATGTTTTGGTTTGTTTTGGTTAGTTTCGTTACTGTGCGAGAAACCATGCCGGGGTTGCATTTAATGCACCGGTTCGGCCCGTTAACGAAACGATGCACAGTTTCGGTCCAGAAATGAAATGAACGCACCCAATCCACCTTTTTGGACCCAATAGTGATGTTTTGGTTCCTTTTGGTCAGTTTCATTGCTATTTGAAAAACCATGCCGGGGTTGCATTTAATGCACCGGTTCGGCCCGTTAACGAAACGATGCACAATTTCGGTCCAGAAATGAAACGAACGCTCCCAATCCACCTTTTTGGACCCAATAGTGATGTTTTGGTTGGTTTTGGTCAGTTTCATTGCTGTTTGAAAAACCATGCCGGGGTTGCATTTAATGCACCGGTTCGGCCCGTTTACGAAATGATGCACAATTTCGATCCAGAAATGAAACGAACGCACCCAATCCACCTTTTTGGACCCAATAGTGATGTTTTGGTTCGTTTTGGTCAGTTTCGTTACTGTGCGAGAAACCATGCCACGGTTGCATTTAATGCACCGGTTCGGCCCGTTAACGAAACGATGCACAGTTTTGGTCCAGAAACGAAACGAACGCACCCAATCTACCTTTTTGGATCCAATAGTGATGTTTTAGTTCGTTTTGGTCAGTTTCGTTACTGTGTGAAAAACCATGCCGGGGTTGCATTTAATGCACCGGTTCGGGCCGTTAACGAAACGATGCACAGTTTCGGTCCAGAAACGAAACGTACGCACCCAATCCACCTTTTTGGACCCAATAGTGATGTTTTGCTTCGTTTTGGTCAGTTTCGTTACTGTGCGAGAAACCATGCCGGGGTTGCATTTAATGCACCGGTTCGGCCCATTGACGAAACGATGCACAGTTTCGGTCCAGAAACGAAACGAACGCACCCAATCCACCTTTTTGGACCAATTAGTGATGTTTTGGTTGGTTTTGGTCAGTTTCGTTACTGTGCGAAAAACCATGACGGGGTTGCATTTAATGCACCGGTTCGGCCCGTTAACGAAACAATGCACAGTTTCGGTCCAGAAACGAAACGTACGCACCCAATCCACCTTTTTGGACCCAATAGTGATGTTTTGGTTGGTTTTGGTCAGTTTCATTACTGTGCAAAAAACCATGCCGGGGTTGCATTTAATGCACCGGTTCGGCCCGTTAACGAAACGATGCACAGTTTCGGTCCAGAAACGAAACGAATGCACCCAATCCACCTTTTTGGACCCAATAGC
This sequence comes from Echinochloa phyllopogon, assembly GCA_033239725.1. Taxonomy (NCBI): domain Eukaryota; kingdom Viridiplantae; phylum Streptophyta; class Magnoliopsida; order Poales; family Poaceae; genus Echinochloa; species Echinochloa phyllopogon. The sequence goes on along the minus strand of BTCW01000014.1, from coordinate 26,484,417 downwards.
GATGTTTTGGTTTGTTTTGGTCAGTTTCGATACTGTGCGAGAAACCATGCCGGGGTTGCATTTAATGCACCGGTTCGGCCCGTTAACGAAACGATGCACAGTTTCGGTCCAGAAACGAAACGAACGCACCCAATCCACCTTTTTGGACCCAATAGTGATTTTTTGCTTCGGTTTGGTTAGTTTCGTTACTGTGCGAGAAACCATGCCGGGGTTGCATTTAATGCACCGGTTCGGCCCGTTAACGAAACGATGCACAGTTTCGGTCAAGAAACGAAACGAACGCACCCAATCCACCTTTTTGGACCCAATAGCGATGTTTTGGTTTGTTTTGGTCAGTTTCGTTGCTGTGCGAGAAACCATGTCGGGGTTGCATTTAATGCACCGGTTCGGCCCGTTAACGAAACGATGCACAGTTTCGGTCCAGAAACGAAACGAACGCACCCAATCCACCTTTTTGCACCCAATAGTGATCTTTTGGTTCGTTTTGGTCAGTTTCGTTACTGTGCGAGAAACCATGCCGGGGTTGCATTTAATGCACCGGTTCGGCCCGTTAACGAAACGATGCACAGTTTCGGTCCAGAAATGAAACGATCGCACCCAATCCACCTTTTTGGACCCAATAGTGATTTTTTGCTTCGTTTTGGTCAGTTTCGTTGCTGTGCGAGAAACCATGCCGGGGTTGCATTTAATGCACCGGTTCGGCCCGTTAACGAAACGATGCACAATTTCGGTCCAGAAACGAAACGAACGCACCCAATCCACCTTTTTGGACCCAATAGTGATGTTTTGGTTTGTTTTGGTCAGTTTCGTTACTGTGCGAGAAACCATGCCGGGGTTGCATTTAATGCACCGGTTCGGCCCGTTAACGAAACGATGCACAGTTTCGGTCCAGAAATGAAATGAACGCACCCAATCCACCTTTTTGGACCCAATAGTGATGTTTTGGTTCCTTTTGGTCAGTTTCAATGCTGTTTGAAAAACCATGCCGGGGTTGCATTTAATGCACCGGTTCGGCCCGTTAACGAAACGATGCACAGTTTCGGTCCAGAAATGAAATGAACGCACCCAATCCACCTTTTTGGACCCAATAGTGATGTTTTGGTTCCTTTTGGTCAGTTTCAATGCTGTTTGAAAAACCATGCCGGGGTTGCATTTAATGCACCGGTTCGGCCCGTTAACGAAACGATGCACAGTTTCGGTCCAGAAATGAAATGAACGCACCCAATCCACCTTTTTGGACCCAATAGTGATGTTTTGGTTCCTTTTGGTCAGTTTCAATGCTGTTTGAAAAACCATGCCGGGGTTGCATTTAATGCACCGGTTCGGCCCGTTAACGAAACGATGCACAATTTCGGTCCAGAAATGAAACGAACGCACCCAATCCACCTTTTTGGACCCAATAGTGATGTTTTGGTTGGTTTTGGTCAGTTTCATTGCTGTTTGAAAAACCATGCCGGGGTTGCATTTAATGCACCGGTTCGGCCCGTTTACGAAATGATGCACAATTTCGATCCAGAAATGAAACGAACGCACCCAATCCACCTTTTTGGACCCAATAGTGATGTTTTGGTTCGTTTTGGTCAGTTTCGTTACTGTGCGAGAAACCATGCCACGGTTGCATTTAATGCACCGGTTCGGCCCGTTAACGAAACGATGCACAGTTTTGGTCCAGAAACGAAACGAACGCACCCAATCTACCTTTTTGGATCCAATAGTGATGTTTTGGTTCGTTTTGGTCAGTTTCGTTACTGTGTGAAAAACCATGCCGGGGTTGCATTTAATGCACCGGTTCGGCCCGTTAACGAAACGATGCACAGTTTCGGTCCAGAAACGAAACGTACGCACCCAATCCACCTTTTTGGACCCAATAGTGATGTTTTGGTTGGTTTTGGTCAGTTTCATTACTGTGCGAAAAACCATGACGGGGTTGCATTTAATGCACCGGTTCGGCCCGTTAACGAAACAATGCACAGTTTCGGTCCAGAAACGAAACGTACGCACCCAATCCACCTTTTTGGACCCAATAGTGATGTTTTGGTTGGTTTTGGTCAGTTTCATTACTGTGCAAAAAACCATGCCGGGGTTGCATTTAATGCACCGGTTCGGCCCGTTAACGAATCGATGCACAGTTTCGGTCCAGAAACGAAACGAATGCACCCAATCCACCTTTTTGGACCCAATAGCGATGTTTTGGTTTGTTTTGGTCAGTTTCGATACTGTGCGAGAAACCATGCCGGGGTTGCATTTAATGCACCGGTTCGGCCCGTTAACGAAACGATGCACAGTTTCGGTCCAGAAACAAGACGAACGCACCCAATCCACCTTTTTGGACCCAATAGTGATGTTTTGCTTCGTTTTGGTCAGTTTCTTTACTGTGCGAGAAACCATGCCGGGGTTGCATTTAATGCACCGGTTCGGCCCATTGACGAAACGATGCACAGTTTCAATCCAGAAACGAAACGAACGCACCCAATCCACCTTTTTGGACCCAATAGTGATGTTTTGGTTGGTTTTGGTCAGTTTCGTTACTGTGCGAGAAACCATGCCGGGGTTGCATTTAATGCACCGGTTCGGCCCGTTCACGAAACGATGCACAGTTTCGGTCCAGAAACGAAACGAACGCACCCAATCCACCTTTTTGGACCCAATAGTGATGTTTTGGTTCGTTTTGGTTAATTTCGTTACTGTGCGAGAAACCATGCCGGGGTTGCATTTAATGCACCGGTTCGGCCCATTGACGAAACGATGCACAGTTTCGGTCCAGAAACGAAACGAATGCACCCAATCCACCTTTTTGGACCCAATAGCGATGTTTTGGTTTGTTTTGGTCAGTTTCGTTACTGTGCGAAAAACCATGACGGGGTTGCATTTAATGCACCGGTTCGGCCTGTTAACGAAACGATGCACAATTTCGGTCCAGAAATGAAACAAACGCACCCAATCCACCTTTTTGGACCCAATAGTGATGTTTTGGTTCGTTTTGGTCAGTTTCGTTACTGTGCGAGAAACCATGCCGGGGTTGCATTTAATGCACAGGTTCCGCCCGTTAACGAAACGATGCACAGTTTCGGTCCAGAAATGAAACAAACGCACCCAATCCACCTTTTTGGACCCAATAGTGATGTTTTGCTTCGTTTTGGTTAGTTTCGTTACTGTGCGAGAAACCATGCCGGGGTTGCATTTAATGCACCGGTTCGGCCCGTTAACGAAACGATGCACAGTTTCGATCCAGAAACGAAACGAACGCACCCAATCCACCTTTTTGGACCCAATAGTGATGTTTTGGTTCGTTTTGGTCAGTTTCGTTACTGTGCGAAAAACCATGACGGGGTTGCATTTAATGCACCGGTTCGGCCCGTTAACGAAACAATGCACAGTTTCGGTCCAGAAACGAAACGTACGCACCCAATCCACCTTTTTGGACCCAATAGTGATGTTTTGCTTCGTTTTGGTTAGTTTCGTTACTGTGCGAGAAACCATGCCGGGGTTGCATTTAATGCACCGGTTCGGCCCGTTAACGAAACGATGCACAGTTTCGATCCAGAAACGAAACGAACGCACCCAATCCACCTTTTTGGACCCAATAGTGATGTTTTGGTTGGTTTTGGTCAGTTTCGTTACTGTGCGAGAAACCATGCCGGGGTTGCATTTAATGCACCGGTTCGGCCCGTTCACGAAACGATGCACAGTTTCGGTCCAAAAACGAAACGAACGCACCCAATCCACCTTTTTGGACCCAATAGTGATGTTTTGGTTCGTTTTGGTTAATTTCGTTACTGTGCAAAAAACCATGCCGGGGTTGCATTTAATGCACCGGTTCGGCCCGTTAACGAAACGATGCACCATTTCGGTCCAGAAATGAAACGAATGCACCCAATCCACCTTTTTGGACCCAATAGCGATGTTTTGGTTTGTTTTGGTCAGTTTCGTTACTGTGCGAAAAACCATGACGGGGTTGCATTTAATGCACCGGTTCGGCCTGTTAACGAAACGATGCACAATTTCGGTCCAGAAATGAAACAAACGCACCCAATCCACCTTTTTGGACCCAATAGTGATGTTTTGGTTCGTTTTGGTCAGTTTCGTTACTGTGCGAGAAACCATGCCGGGGTTGCATTTAATGCACAGGTTCAGCCCGTTAACGAAACGATGCACAGTTTCGGTCCAGAAATGAAACAAACGCACCCAATCCACCTTTTTGGACCCAATAGTGATGTTTTGCTTCGTTTTGGTTAGTTTCGTTACTGTGCGAGAAACCATGCCGGGGTTGCATTTAATGCACCGGTTCGGCCCGTTAACGAAACGATGCACAGTTTCGGTCCAGAAATGAAACGAACGCACCCAATCCACCTTTTTGGACCCAATAGTGATGTTTTGGTTCATTTTGGTCAGTTTCGTTACTGTGCGAGAAACCATGCCGGGGTTGCATTTAATGCACCGGTTCGGCCCGTTAACGAAACGATGCACAGTTTCGGTCCAGAAACAAAACGAACGCACCCAATCCACCTTTTTGGACCCAATAGTGATGTTTTGCTTCGTTTTGGTCAGTTTCGTTACTGTGCGAGAAACCATGCCGGGGTTGCATTTAATGCACCGGTTCGGCCCATTGACGAAACGATGCACAGTTTCGGTCCAGAAACGAAACGAACGCACCCAATCCACCTTTTTGGACCCAATAGTGATGTTTTGGTTGGTTTTGGTCAGTTTCGTTACTGTGCGAGAAACCATGCCGGGGTTGCATTTAATGCACCGGTTCGGCCCGTTCACGAAACGATGCACAGTTTCGGTCCAGAAACGAAACGAACGCACCCAATCCACCTTTTTGGACCCAATAGTGATGTTTCGCTTCGTTTTGGTTAATTTCGTTACTGTGCGAGAAACCATGCCGGGGTTGCATTTAATGCACCGGTTCGGCCCATTGACGAAACGATGCACAGTTTCGGTCCAGAAACGAAACGAACGCACCCAATCCACCTTTTTGGACCCAATAGCGATGTTTTGGTTTGTTTTGGTCAGTTTCGTTGCTGTGCGAGAAACCATGTCGGGGTTGCATTTAATGCACCGGTTCGGCCCGTTAACGAAACGATGCACAGTTTCGGTCCAGAAACGAAACGAACGCACCCAATCCACCTTTTTGCACCCAATAGTGATGTTTTGGTTCGTTTTGGTCAGTTTCGTTACTGTGCGAGAAACCATGTCGGGGTTGCATTTAATGCACCGGTTCGGCCCGTTAACGAAACGATGCACAGTTTCGGTCCAGAAATGAAACGAACGCACCCAATCCACCTTTTTGGACCCAATAGTGATTTTTTGCTTCGTTTTGGTCAGTTTCGTTGCTGTGCGAGAAACCATGCCGGGGTTGCATTTAATGCACCGATTCGGCCCGTTAACGAAACGATGCACAATTTCGGTCCAGAAACGAAACGAACGCACCCAATCCACCTTTTTGGACCCAATAGTGATGTTTTGGTTTGTTTTGGTCAGTTTCGTTACTGTGCGAGAAACCATGCCGGGGTTGCATTTAATGCACCGGTTCGGCCCGTTAACGAAACGATGCACAGTTTCGGTCCAGAAATGAAATGAACGCACCCAATCCACCTTTTTGGACCCAATAGTGATGTTTTGGTTCCTTTTGGTCAGTTTCATTGCTATTTGAAAAACCATGCCGGGGTTGCATTTAATGCACCGGTTCGGCCCGTTAACGAAACGATGCACAATTTCGGTCCAGAAATGAAACGAACGCTCCCAATCCACCTTTTTGGACCCAATAGTGATGTTTTGGTTGGTTTTGGTCAGTTTCATTGCTGTTTGAAAAACCATGCCGGGGTTGCATTTAATGCACCGGTTCGGCCCGTTTACGAAATGATGCACAATTTCGATCCAGAAATGAAACGAACGCACCCAATCCACCTTTTTGGACCCAATAGTGATGTTTTGGTTCGTTTTGGTCAGTTTCGTTACTGTGCGAGAAACCATGCCGGGGTTGCATTTAATGCACCGGTTCGGCCCATTGACGAAACGATGCACAGTTTCGGTCCAGAAACGAAACGAACGCACCCAATCCACCTTTTTGGACCAATTAGTGATGTTTTGGTTGGTTTTGGTCAGTTTCGTTACTGTGCGAAAAACCATGACGGGGTTGCATTTAATGCACCGGTTCGGCCCGTTAACGAAACAATGCACAGTTTCGGTCCAGAAACGAAACGTACGCACCCAATCCACCTTTTTGGACCCAATAGTGATGTTTTGGTTGGTTTTGGTCAGTTTCATTACTGTGCAAAAAACCATGCCGGGGTTGCATTTAATGCACCGGTTCGGCCCGTTAACGAAACGATGCACAGTTTCGGTCCAGAAACGAAACGAATGCACCCAATCCACCTTTTTGGACCCAATAGCGATGTTTTGGTTTGTTTTGGTCAGTTTCGATACTGTGCGAGAAACCATGCCGGGGTTGCATTTAATGCACCGGTTCGGCCCGTTAACGAAACGATGCACAGTTTCGGTCCAGAAACGAAACGAACGCACCCAATCCACCTTTTTGGACCCAATAGTGATTTTTTGCTTCGGTTTGGTTAGTTTCGTTACTGTGCGAGAAACCATGCCGGGGTTGCATTTAATGCACCGGTTCGGCCCGTTAACGAAACGATGCACAGTTTCGGTCAAGAAACGAAACGAACGCACCCAATCCACCTTTTTGGACCCAATAGCGATGTTTTGGTTTGTTTTGGTCAGTTTCGTTGCTGTGCGAGAAACCATGTCGGGGTTGCATTTAATGCACCGGTTCGGCCCGTTAACGAAACGATGCACAGTTTCGGTCCAGAAACGAAACGAACGCACCCAATCCACCTTTTTGCACCCAATAGTGATCTTTTGGTTCGTTTTGGTCAGTTTCGTTACTGTGCGAGAAACCATGCCGGGGTTGCATTTAATGCACCGGTTCGGCCCGTTAACGAAACGATGCACAGTTTCGGTCCAGAAATGAAACGATCGCACCCAATCCACCTTTTTGGACCCAATAGTGATTTTTTGCTTCGTTTTGGTCAGTTTCGTTGCTGTGCGAGAAACCATGCCGGGGTTGCATTTAATGCACCGGTTCGGCCCGTTAACGAAACGATGCACAATTTCGGTCCAGAAACGAAACGAACGCACCCAATCCACCTTTTTGGACCCAATAGTGATGTTTTGGTTTGTTTTGGTCAGTTTCGTTACTGTGCGAGAAACCATGCCGGGGTTGCATTTAATGCACCGGTTCGGCCCGTTAACGAAACGATGCACAGTTTCGGTCCAGAAATGAAATGAACGCACCCAATCCACCTTTTTGGACCCAATAGTGATGTTTTGGTTCCTTTTGGTCAGTTTCAATGCTGTTTGAAAAACCATGCCGGGGTTGCATTTAATGCACCGGTTCGGCCCGTTAACGAAACGATGCACAATTTCGGTCCAGAAATGAAACGAACGCACCCAATCCACCTTTTTGGACCCAATAGTGATGTTTTGGTTGGTTTTGGTCAGTTTCATTGCTGTTTGAAAAACCATGCCGGGGTTGCATTTAATGCACCGGTTCGGCCCGTTTACGAAATGATGCACAATTTCGATCCAGAAATGAAACGAACGCACCCAATCCACCTTTTTGGACCCAATAGTGATGTTTTGGTTCGTTTTGGTCAGTTTCGTTACTGTGCGAGAAACCATGCCACGGTTGCATTTAATGCACCGGTTCGGCCCGTTAACGAAACGATGCACAGTTTTGGTCCAGAAACGAAACGAACGCACCCAATCTACCTTTTTGGATCCAATAGTGATGTTTTGGTTCGTTTTGGTCAGTTTCGTTACTGTGTGAAAAACCATGCCGGGGTTGCATTTAATGCACCGGTTCGGCCCGTTAACGAAACGATGCACAGTTTCGGTCCAGAAACGAAACGAACGCACCCAATCCACCTTTTTGGACCCAATAGCGATGTTTTGGTTTGTTTTGGTCAGTTTCGTTGCTGTGCGAGAAACCATGTCGGGGTTGCATTTAATGCACCGGTTCGGCCCGTTAACGAAACGATGCACAGTTTCGGTCCAGAAACGAAACGAACGCACCCAATCCACCTTTTTGCACCCAATAGTGATGTTTTGGTTCGTTTTGGTCAGTTTCGTTACTGTGCGAGAAACCATGTCGGGGTTGCATTTAATGCACCGGTTCGGCCCGTTAACGAAACGATGCACAGTTTCGGTCCAGAAATGAAACGAACGCACCCAATCCACCTTTTTGGACCCAATAGTGATTTTTTGCTTCGTTTTGGTCAGTTTCGTTGCTGTGCGAGAAACCATGTCGGGGTTGCATTTAATGCACCGGTTCGGCCCGTTAACGAATCGATGCACAGTTTCGGTCCAGAAACGAAACGAATGCACCCAATCCACCTTTTTGGACCCAATAGCGATGTTTTGGTTTGTTTTGGTCAGTTTCGATACTGTGCGAGAAACCATGCCGGGGTTGCATTTAATGCACCGGTTCGGCCCGTTAACGAAACGATGCACAGTTTCGGTCCAGAAACAAGACGAACGCACCCAATCCACCTTTTTGGACCCAATAGTGATGTTTTGCTTCGTTTTGGTCAGTTTCTTTACTGTGCGAGAAACCATGCCGGGGTTGCATTTAATGCACCGGTTCGGCCCATTGACGAAACGATGCACAGTTTCAATCCAGAAACGAAACGAACGCACCCAATCCACCTTTTTGGACCCAATAGTGATGTTTTGGTTGGTTTTGGTCAGTTTCGTTACTGTGCGAGAAACCATGCCGGGGTTGCATTTAATGCACCGGTTCGGCCCGTTCACGAAACGATGCACAGTTTCGGTCCAAAAACGAAACGAACGCACCCAATCCACCTTTTTGGACCCAATAGTGATGTTTTGGTTCGTTTTGGTTAATTTCGTTACTGTGCGAGAAACCATGCCGGGGTTGCATTTAATGCACCGGTTCGGCCCATTGACGAAACGATGCACAGTTTCGGTCCAGAAACGAAACGAATGCACCCAATCCACCTTTTTGGACCCAATAGCGATGTTTTGGTTTGTTTTGGTCAGTTTCGTTACTGTGCGAAAAACCATGACGGGGTTGCATTTAATGCACCGGTTCGGCCTGTTAACGAAACGATGCACAATTTCGGTCCAGAAATGAAACAAACGCACCCAATCCACCTTTTTGGACCCAATAGTGATGTTTTGGTTCGTTTTGGTCAGTTTCGTTACTGTGCGAGAAACCATGCCGGGGTTGCATTTAATGCACAGGTTCCGCCCGTTAACGAAACGATGCACAGTTTCGGTCCAGAAATGAAACAAACGCACCCAATCCACCTTTTGGACCCAATAGTGATGTTTTGCTTCGTTTTGGTTAGTTTCGTTACTGTGCGAGAAACCATGCCGGGGTTGCATTTAATGCACCGGTTCGGCCCGTTAACGAAACGATGCACAGTTTCGATCCAGAAATGAAACGAACGCACCCAATCCACCTTTTTGGACCCAATAGTGATGTTTTGGTTCGTTTTGGTCAGTTTCGTTACTGTGCGAGAAACCATGCCACGGTTGCATTTAATGCACCGGTTCGGCCCGTTAACGAAACGATGCACAGTTTTGGTCCAGAAACGAAACGAACGCACCCAATCTACCTTTTTGGATCCAATAGTGATGTTTTGGTTCGTTTTGGTCAGTTTCGTTACTGTGTGAAAAACCATGCCGGGGTTGCATTTAATGCACCGGTTCGGCCCGTTAACGAAACGATGCACAGTTTCGGTCCAGAAACGAAACGTACGCACCCAATCCACCTTTTTGGACCCAATAGTGATGTTTTGGTTGGTTTTGGTCAGTTTCATTACTGTGCGAAAAACCATGACGGGGTTGCATTTAATGCACCGGTTCGGCCCGTTAACGAAACAATGCACAGTTTCGGTCCAGAAACGAAACGTACGCACCCAATCCACCTTTTTGGACCCAATAGTGATGTTTTGGTTGGTTTTGGTCAGTTTCATTACTGTGCAAAAAACCATGCCGGGGTTGCATTTATTGCACCGGTTCGGCCCGTTAACGAAACGATGCACAGTTTCGGTCCAGAAATGAAACGAATGCACCCAATCCACCTTTTTGGACCCAATAGCGATGTTTTGGTTTGTTTTGGTCAGTTTCGTTACTGTGCGAGAAACCATGCCGGGGTTGCATTTAATGCACCGGTTCGGCCCGTTAACGAAACGATGCACAGTTTCGGTCCAGAAACAAAACAAACGCACCCAATCCACCTTTTTGGACCCAATAGTGATGTTTTGCTTCGTTTTGGTCAGTTTCGTTACTGTGCGAAAAACCATGCCGGGGTTGCATTTAATGCACCGGTTCGGCCCATTGACGAAACGATGCACAGTTTCAATCCAGAAACGAAACGAACGCACCCAATCCACCTTTTTGGACCCAATAGTGATGTTTTGGTTGGTTTTGGTCAGTTTCGTTACTGTGCGAGAAACCATGCCGGGGTTCCATTTAATGCACCGGTTCGGCCCGTTCACGAAACGATGCACAGTTTCGGTCCAAAAACGAAACGAACGCACCCAATCCACCTTTTTGGACCCAATAGTGATGTTTTGCTTCGTTTTGGTTAATTTCGTTACTGTGCTAGAAACCATGCCGGGGTTGCATTTAATGCACCGGTTCGGCCCATTGACGAAACGATGCACAGTTTCGGTCCAGAAACGAAACGAACGCACCCAATCCACCTTTTTGGACCCAATAGTGATGTTTTGGTTGGTTTTGGTCAGTTTCGTTACTGTGCGAGAAACCATGCCGGGGTTGCATTTAATGCACCGGTTCGGCCCGTTAACGAAACGATGCACAGTTTCGGTCCAGAAACGAAACGAACGCACCCAATCCACCTTTTTGGACCCAATAGTGATTTTTTGCTTCGGTTTGGTTAGTTTCGTTACTGTGCGAGAAACCATGCCGGGGTTGCATTTAATGCACCGGTTCGGCCCGTTAACGAAACGATGCACAGTTTCGGTCCAGAAACGAAACGAACGCACCCAATCCACCTTTTTGGACCCAATAGCGATGTTTTGGTTTGTTTTGGTCAGTTTCGTTGCTGTGCGAGAAACCATGTCGGGGTTGCATTTAATGCACCGGTTCGGCCCGTTAACGAAACGATGCACAGTTTCGGTCCAGAAACGAAACGAACGCACCCAATCCACCTTTTTGCACCCAATAGTGATGTTTTGGTTCGTTTTGGTCAGTTTCGTTACTGTGCGAGAAACCATGTCGGGGTTGCATTTAATGCACCGGTTCGGCCCGTTAACGAAACGATGCACAGTTTCGGTCCAGAAATGAAACGAACGCACCCAATCCACCTTTTTGGACCCAATAGTGATTTTTTGCTTCGTTTTGGTCAGTTTCGTTGCTGTGCGAGAAACCATGTCGGGGTTGCATTTAATGCACCGGTTCGGCCCGTTAACGAAACGATGCACAGTTTCGGTCCAGAAATGAAACGAACGCACCCAATCCACCTTTTTGGACCCAATAGTGATTTTTTGCTTCGTTTTGGTCAGTTTCGTTGCTGTGCGAGAAACCATGCCGGGGTTGCATTTAATGCACCGATTCGGCCCGTTAACGAAACGATGCACAATTTCGGTCCAGAAACGAAACGAACGCACCCAATCCACCTTTTTGGACCCAATAGTGATGTTTTGGTTTGTTTTGGTCAGTTTCGTTACTGTGCGAGAAACCATGCCGGGGTTGCATTTAATGCACCGGTTCGGCCCGTTAACGAAACGATGCACAGTTTCGGTCCAGAAATGAAATGAACGCACCCAATCCACCTTTTTGGACCCAATAGTGATGTTTTGGTTCCTTTTGGTCAGTTTCATTGCTATTTGAAAAACCATGCCGGGGTTGCATTTAATGCACCGGTTCGGCCCGTTAACGAAACGATGCACAATTTCGGTCCAGAAATGAAACGAACGCTCCCAATCCACCTTTTTGGACCCAATAGTGATGTTTTGGTTGGTTTTGGTCAGTTTCATTGCTGTTTGAAAAACCATGCCGGGGTTGCATTTAATGCACCGGTTCGGCCCGTTTACGAAATGATGCACAATTTCGATCCAGAAATGAAACGAACGCACCCAATCCACCTTTTTGGACCCAATAGTGATGTTTTGGTTCGTTTTGGTCAGTTTCGTTACTGTGCGAGAAACCATGCCACGGTTGCATTTAATGCACCGGTTCGGCCCGTTAACGAAACGATGCACAGTTTTGGTCCAGAAACGAAACGAACGCACCCAATCTACCTTTTTGGATCCAATAGTGATGTTTTAGTTCGTTTTGGTCAGTTTCGTTACTGTGTGAAAAACCATGCCGGGGTTGCATTTAATGCACCGGTTCGGGCCGTTAACGAAACGATGCACAGTTTCGGTCCAGAAACGAAACGTACGCACCCAATCCACCTTTTTGGACCCAATAGTGATGTTTTGCTTCGTTTTGGTCAGTTTCGTTACTGTGCGAGAAACCATGCCGGGGTTGCATTTAATGCACCGGTTCGGCCCATTGACGAAACGATGCACAGTTTCGGTCCAGAAACGAAACGAACGCACCCAATCCACCTTTTTGGACCAATTAGTGATGTTTTGGTTGGTTTTGGTCAGTTTCGTTACTGTGCGAAAAACCATGACGGGGTTGCATTTAATGCACCGGTTCGGCCCGTTAACGAAACAATGCACAGTTTCGGTCCAGAAACGAAACGTACGCACCCAATCCACCTTTTTGGACCCAATAGTGATGTTTTGGTTGGTTTTGGTCAGTTTCATTACTGTGCAAAAAACCATGCCGGGGTTGCATTTAATGCACCGGTTCGGCCCGTTAACGAAACGATGCACAGTTTCGGTCCAGAAACGAAACGAATGCACCCAATCCACCTTTTTGGACCCAATAGCGATGTTTTGGTTTGTTTTGGTCAGTTTCGATACTGTGCGAGAAACCATGCCGGGGTTGCATTTAATGCACCGGTTCGGCCCGTTAACGAAACGATGCACAGTTTCGGTCCAGAAACGAAACGAACGCACCCAATCCACCTTTTTGGACCCAATAGTGATTTTTTGCTTCGGTTTGGTTAGTTTCGTTACTGTGCGAGAAACCATGCCGGGGTTGCATTTAATGCACCGGTTCGGCCCGTTAACGAAACGATGCACAGTTTCGGTCAAGAAACGAAACGAACGCACCCAATCCACCTTTTTGGACCCAATAGCGATGTTTTGGTTTGTTTTGGTCAGTTTCGTTGCTGTGCGAGAAACCATGTCGGGGTTGCATTTAATGCACCGGTTCGGCCCGTTAACGAAACGATGCACAGTTTCGGTCCAGAAACGAAACGAACGCACCCAATCCACCTTTTTGCACCCAATAGTGATCTTTTGGTTCGTTTTGGTCAGTTTCGTTACTGTGCGAGAAACCATGCCGGGGTTGCATTTAATGCACCGGTTCGGCCCGTTAACGAAACGATGCACAGTTTCGGTCCAGAAATGAAACGATCGCACCCAATCCACCTTTTTGGACCCAATAGTGATTTTTTGCTTCGTTTTGGTCAGTTTCGTTGCTGTGCGAGAAACCATGCCGGGGTTGCATTTAATGCACCGGTTCGGCCCGTTAACGAAACGATGCACAATTTCGGTCCAGAAACGAAACGAACGCACCCAATCCACCTTTTTGGACCCAATAGTGATGTTTTGGTTTGTTTTGGTCAGTTTCGTTACTGTGCGAGAAACCATGCCGGGGTTGCATTTAATGCACCGGTTCGGCCCGTTAACGAAACGATGCACAGTTTCGGTCCAGAAATGAAATGAACGCACCCAATCCACCTTTTTGGACCCAATAGTGATGTTTTGGTTCCTTTTGGTCAGTTTCAATGCTGTTTGAAAAACCATGCCGGGGTTGCATTTAATGCACCGGTTCGGCCCGTTAACGAAACGATGCACAATTTCGGTCCAGAAATGAAACGAACGCACCCAATCCACCTTTTTGGACCCAATAGTGATGTTTTGGTTGGTTTTGGTCAGTTTCATTGCTGTTTGAAAAACCATGCCGGGGTTGCATTTAATGCACCGGTTCGGCCCGTTTACGAAATGATGCACAATTTCGATCCAGAAATGAAACGAACGCACCCAATCCACCTTTTTGGACCCAATAGTGATGTTTTGGTTCGTTTTGGTCAGTTTCGTTACTGTGCGAGAAACCATGCCACGGTTGCATTTAATGCACCGGTTCGGCCCGTTAACGAAACGATGCACAGTTTTGGTCCAGAAACGAAACGAACGCACCCAATCTACCTTTTTGGATCCAATAGTGATGTTTTGGTTCGTTTTGGTCAGTTTCGTTACTGTGTGAAAAACCATGCCGGGGTTGCATTTAATGCACCGGTTCGGCCCGTTAACGAAACGATGCACAGTTTCGGTCCAGAAACGAAACGTACGCACCCAATCCACCTTTTTGGACCCAATAGTGATGTTTTGGTTGGTTTTGGTCAGTTTCATTACTGTGCAAAAAACCATGCCGGGGTTGCATTTATTGCACCGGTTCGGCCCGTTAACGAAACGATGCACAGTTTCGGTCCAGAAATGAAACGAATGCACCCAATCCACCTTTTTGGACCCAATAGCGATGTTTTGGTTTGTTTTGGTCAGTTTCGTTACTGTGCGAGAAACCATGCCGGGGTTGCATTTAATGCACCGGTTCGGCCCGTTAACGAAACGATGCACAGTTTCGGTCCAGAAACAAAACGAACGCACCCAATCCACCTTTTTGGACCCAATAGTGATGTTTTGCTTCGTTTTGGTCAGTTTCGTTACTGTGCGAAAAACCATGCCGGGGTTGCATTTAATGCACCGGTTCGGCCCATTGACGAAACGATGCACAGTTTCAATCCAGAAACGAAACGAACGCACCCAATCCACCTTTTTGGACCCAATAGTGATGTTTTGGTTGGTTTTGGTCAGTTTCGTTACTGTGCGAGAAACCATGCCGGGGTTCCATTTAATGCACCGGTTCGGCCCGTTCACGAAACGATGCACAGTTTCGGTCCAAAAACGAAACGAACGCACCCAATCCACCTTTTTGGACCCAATAGTGATGTTTTGCTTCGTTTTGGTTAATTTCGTTACTGTGCTAGAAACCATGCCGGGGTTGCATTTAATGCACCGGTTCGGCCCATTGACGAAACGATGCACAGTTTCGGTCCAGAAACGAAACGAACGCACCCAATCCACCTTTTTGGACCCAATAGTGATGTTTTGGTTGGTTTTGGTCAGTTTCGTTACTGTGCGAGAAACCATGCCGGGGTTGCATTTAATGCACCGGTTCGGCCCGTTAACGAAACGATGCACAGTTTCGGTCCAGAAACGAAACGAACGCACCCAATCCACCTTTTTGGACCCAATAGTGATTTTTTGCTTCGGTTTGGTTAGTTTCGTTACTGTGCGAGAAACCATGCCGGGGTTGCATTTAATGCACCGGTTCGGCCCGTTAACGAAACGATGCACAGTTTCGGTCCAGAAACGAAACGAACGCACCCAATCCACCTTTTTGGACCCAATAGCGATGTTTTGGTTTGTTTTGGTCAGTTTCGTTGCTGTGCGAGAAACCATGTCGGGGTTGCATTTAATGCACCGGTTCGGCCCGTTAACGAAACGATGCACAGTTTCGGTCCAGAAACGAAACGAACGCACCCAATCCACCTTTTTGCACCCAATAGTGATGTTTTGGTTCGTTTTGGTCAGTTTCGTTACTGTGCGAGAAACCATGTCGGGGTTGCATTTAATGCACCGGTTCGGCCCGTTAACGAAACGATGCACAGTTTCGGTCCAGAAATGAAACGAACGCACCCAATCCACCTTTTTGGACCCAATAGTGATTTTTTGCTTCGTTTTGGTCAGTTTCGTTGCTGTGCGAGAAACCATGTCGGGGTTGCATTTAATGCACCGGTTCGGCCCGTTAACGAAACGATGCACAGTTTCGGTCCAGAAATGAAACGAACGCACCCAATCCACCTTTTTGGACCCAATAGTGATTTTTTGCTTCGTTTTGGTCAGTTTCGTTGCTGTGCGAGAAACCATGCCGGGGTTGCATTTAATGCACCGATTCGGCCCGTTAACGAAACGATGCACAATTTCGGTCCAGAAACGAAACGAACGCACCCAATCCACCTTTTTGGACCCAATAGTGATGTTTTGGTTTGTTTTGGTCAGTTTCGTTACTGTGCGAGAAACCATGCCGGGGTTGCATTTAATGCACCGGTTCGGCCCGTTAACGAAACGATGCACAGTTTCGGTCCAGAAATGAAATGAACGCACCCAATCCACCTTTTTGGACCCAATAGTGATGTTTTGGTTCCTTTTGGTCAGTTTCATTGCTATTTGAAAAACCATGCCGGGGTTGCATTTAATGCACCGGTTCGGCCCGTTAACGAAACGATGCACAATTTCGGTCCAGAAATGAAACGAACGCTCCCAATCCACCTTTTTGGACCCAATAGTGATGTTTTGGTTGGTTTTGGTCAGTTTCATTGCTGTTTGAAAAACCATGCCGGGGTTGCATTTAATGCACCGGTTCGGCCCGTTTACGAAATGATGCACAATTTCGATCCAGAAATGAAACGAACGCACCCAATCCACCTTTTTGGACCCAATAGTGATGTTTTGGTTCGTTTTGGTCAGTTTCGTTACTGTGCGAGAAACCATGCCACGGTTGCATTTAATGCACCGGTTCGGCCCGTTAACGAAACGATGCACAGTTTTGGTCTAGAAACGAAACGAACGCACCCAATCTACCTTTTTGGATCCAATAGTGATGTTTTAGTTCGTTTTGGTCAGTTTCGTTACTGTGTGAAAAACCATGCCGGGGTTGCATTTAATGCACCGGTTCGGGCCGTTAACGAAACGATGCACAGTTTCGGTCCAGAAACGAAACGTACGCACCCAATCCACCTTTTTGGACCCAATAGTGATGTTTTGCTTCGTTTTGGTCAGTTTCGTTACTGTGCGAGAAACCATGCCGGGGTTGCATTTAATGCACCGGTTCGGCCCATTGACGAAACGATGCACAGTTTCGGTCCAGAAACGAAACGAACGCACCCAATCCACCTTTTTGGACCAATTAGTGATGTTTTGGTTGGTTTTGGTCAGTTTCGTTACTGTGCGAAAAACCATGACGGGGTTGCATTTAATGCACCGGTTCGGCCCGTTAACGAAACAATGCACAGTTTCGGTCCAGAAACGAAACGTACGCACCCAATCCACCTTTTTGGACCCAATAGTGATGTTTTGGTTGGTTTTGGTCAGTTTCATTACTGTGCAAAAAACCATGCCGGGGTTGCATTTAATGCACCGGTTCGGCCCGTTAACGAAACGATGCACAGTTTCGGTCCAGAAACGAAACGAATGCACCCAATCCACCTTTTTGGACCCAATAGCGATGTTTTGGTTTGTTTTGGTCAGTTTCGATACTGTGCGAGAAACCATGCCGGGGTTGCATTTAATGCACCGGTTCGGCCCGTTAACGAAACGATGCACAGTTTCGGTCCAGAAACGAAACGTACGCACCCAATCCACCTTTTTGGACCCAATAGTGATGTTTTGGTTGGTTTTGGTCAGTTTCATTACTGTGCAAAAAACCATGCCGGGGTTGCATTTATTGCACCGGTTCGGCCCGTTAACGAAACGATGCACAGTTTCGGTCCAGAAATGAAACGAATGCACCCAATCCACCTTTTTGGACCCAATAGCGATGTTTTGGTTTGTTTTGGTCAGTTTCGTTACTGTGCGAGAAACCATGCCGGGGTTGCATTTAATGCACCGGTTCGGCCCGTTAACGAAACGATGCACAGTTTCGGTCCAGAAACAAAACGAACGCACCCAATCCACCTTTTTGGACCCAATAGTGATGTTTTGCTTCGTTTTGGTCAGTTTCGTTACTGTGCGAAAAACCATGCCGGGGTTGCATTTAATGCACCGGTTCGGCCCATTGACGAAACGATGCACAGTTTCAATCCAGAAACGAAACGAACGCACCCAATCCACCTTTTTGGACCCAATAGTGATGTTTTGGTTGGTTTTGGTCAGTTTCGTTACTGTGCGAGAAACCATGCCGGGGTTCCATTTAATGCACCGGTTCGGCCCGTTCACGAAACGATGCACAGTTTCGGTCCAAAAACGAAACGAACGCACCCAATCCACCTTTTTGGACCCAATAGTGATGTTTTGCTTCGTTTTGGTTAATTTCGTTACTGTGCTAGAAACCATGCCGGGGTTGCATTTAATGCACCGGTTCGGCCCATTGACGAAACGATGCACAGTTTCGGTCCAGAAACGAAACGAACGCACCCAATCCACCTTTTTGGACCCAATAGTGATGTTTTGGTTGGTTTTGGTCAGTTTCGTTACTGTGCGAGAAACCATGCCGGGGTTGCATTTAATGCACCGGTTCGGCCCGTTAACGAAACGATGCACAGTTTCGGTCCAGAAACGAAACGAACGCACCCAATCCACCTTTTTGGACCCAATAGTGATTTTTTGCTTCGGTTTGGTTAGTTTCGTTACTGTGCGAGAAACCATGCCGGGGTTGCATTTAATGCACCGGTTCGGCCCGTTAACGAAACGATGCACAGTTTCGGTCCAGAAACGAAACGAACGCACCCAATCCACCTTTTTGGACCCAATAGCGATGTTTTGGTTTGTTTTGGTCAGTTTCGTTGCTGTGCGAGAAACCATGTCGGGGTTGCATTTAATGCACCGGTTCGGCCCGTTAACGAAACGATGCACAGTTTCGGTCCAGAAACGAAACGAACGCACCCAATCCACCTTTTTGCACCCAATAGTGATGTTTTGGTTCGTTTTGGTCAGTTTCGTTACTGTGCGAGAAACCATGTCGGGGTTGCATTTAATGCACCGGTTCGGCCCGTTAACGAAACGATGCACAGTTTCGGTCCAGAAATGAAACGAACGCACCCAATCCACCTTTTTGGACCCAATAGTGATTTTTTGCTTCGTTTTGGTCAGTTTCGTTGCTGTGCGAGAAACCATGTCGGGGTTGCATTTAATGCACCGGTTCGGCCCGTTAACGAAACGATGCACAGTTTCGGTCCAGAAATGAAACGAACGCACCCAATCCACCTTTTTGGACCCAATAGTGATTTTTTGCTTCGTTTTGGTCAGTTTCGTTGCTGTGCGAGAAACCATGCCGGGGTTGCATTTAATGCACCGATTCGGCCCGTTAACGAAACGATGCACAATTTCGGTCCAGAAACGAAACGAACGCACCCAATCCACCTTTTTGGACCCAATAGTGATGTTTTGGTTTGTTTTGGTCAGTTTCGTTACTGTGCGAGAAACCATGCCGGGGTTGCATTTAATGCACCGGTTCGGCCCGTTAACGAAACGATGCACAGTTTCGGTCCAGAAATGAAATGAACGCACCCAATCCACCTTTTTGGACCCAATAGTGATGTTTTGGTTCCTTTTGGTCAGTTTCATTGCTATTTGAAAAACCATGCCGGGGTTGCATTTAATGCACCGGTTCGGCCCGTTAACGAAACGATGCACAATTTCGGTCCAGAAATGAAACGAACGCTCCCAATCCACCTTTTTGGACCCAATAGTGATGTTTTGGTTGGTTTTGGTCAGTTTCATTGCTGTTTGAAAAACCATGCCGGGGTTGCATTTAATGCACCGGTTCGGCCCGTTTACGAAATGATGCACAATTTCGATCCAGAAATGAAACGAACGCACCCAATCCACCTTTTTGGACCCAATAGTGATGTTTTGGTTCGTTTTGGTCAGTTTCGTTACTGTGCGAGAAACCATGCCACGGTTGCATTTAATGCACCGGTTCGGCCCGTTAACGAAACGATGCACAGTTTTGGTCTAGAAACGAAACGAACGCACCCAATCTACCTTTTTGGATCCAATAGTGATGTTTTAGTTCGTTTTGGTCAGTTTCGTTACTGTGTGAAAAACCATGCCGGGGTTGCATTTAATGCACCGGTTCGGGCCGTTAACGAAACGATGCACAGTTTCGGTCCAGAAACGAAACGTACGCACCCAATCCACCTTTTTGGACCCAATAGTGATGTTTTGCTTCGTTTTGGTCAGTTTCGTTACTGTGCGAGAAACCATGCCGGGGTTGCATTTAATGCACCGGTTCGGCCCATTGACGAAACGATGCACAGTTTCGGTCCAGAAACGAAACGAACGCACCCAATCCACCTTTTTGGACCAATTAGTGATGTTTTGGTTGGTTTTGGTCAGTTTCGTTACTGTGCGAAAAACCATGACGGGGTTGCATTTAATGCACCGGTTCGGCCCGTTAACGAAACAATGCACAGTTTCGGTCCAGAAACGAAACGTACGCACCCAATCCACCTTTTTGGACCCAATAGTGATGTTTTGGTTGGTTTTGGTCAGTTTCATTACTGTGCAAAAAACCATGCCGGGGTTGCATTTAATGCACCGGTTCGGCCCGTTAACGAAACGATGCACAGTTTCGGTCCAGAAACGAAACGAATGCACCCAATCCACCTTTTTGGACCCAATAGCGATGTTTTGGTTTGTTTTGGTCAGTTTCGATACTGTGCGAGAAACCATGCCGGGGTTGCATTTAATGCACCGGTTCGGCCCGTTAACGAAACGATGCACAGTTTCGGTCCAGAAACGAAACGTACGCACCCAATCCACCTTTTTGGACCCAATAGTGATGTTTTGGTTGGTTTTGGTCAGTTTCATTACTGTGCAAAAAACCATGCCGGGGTTGCATTTATTGCACCGGTTCGGCCCGTTAACGAAACGATGCACAGTTTCGGTCCAGAAATGAAACGAATGCACCCAATCCACCTTTTTGGACCCAATAGCGATGTTTTGGTTTGTTTTGGTCAGTTTCGTTACTGTGCGAGAAACCATGCCGGGGTTGCATTTAATGCACCGGTTCGGCCCGTTAACGAAACGATGCACAGTTTCGGTCCAGAAACAAAACGAACGCACCCAATCCACCTTTTTGGACCCAATAGTGATGTTTTGCTTCGTTTTGGTCAGTTTCGTTACTGTGCGAAAAACCATGCCGGGGTTGCATTTAATGCACCGGTTCGGCCCATTGACGAAACGATGCACAGTTTCAATCCAGAAACGAAACGAACGCACCCAATCCACCTTTTTGGACCCAATAGTGATGTTTTGGTTGGTTTTGGTCAGTTTCGTTACTGTGCGAGAAACCATGCCGGGGTTCCATTTAATGCACCGGTTCGGCCCGTTCACGAAACGATGCACAGTTTCGGTCCAAAAACGAAACGAACGCACCCAATCCACCTTTTTGGACCCAATAGTGATGTTTTGCTTCGTTTTGGTTAATTTCGTTACTGTGCTAGAAACCATGCCGGGGTTGCATTTAATGCACCGGTTCGGCCCATTGACGAAACGATGCACAGTTTCGGTCCAGAAACGAAACGAACGCACCCAATCCACCTTTTTGGACCCAATAGTGATGTTTTGGTTGGTTTTGGTCAGTTTCGTTACTGTGCGAGAAACCATGCCGGGGTTGCATTTAATGCACCGGTTCGGCCCGTTAACGAAACGATGCACAGTTTCGGTCCAGAAACGAAACGAACGCACCCAATCCACCTTTTTGGACCCAATAGTGATTTTTTGCTTCGGTTTGGTTAGTTTCGTTACTGTGCGAGAAACCATGCCGGGGTTGCATTTAATGCACCGGTTCGGCCCGTTAACGAAACGATGCACAGTTTCGGTCCAGAAACGAAACGAACGCACCCAATCCACCTTTTTGGACCCAATAGCGATGTTTTGGTTTGTTTTGGTCAGTTTCGTTGCTGTGCGAGAAACCATGTCGGGGTTGCATTTAATGCACCGGTTCGGCCCGTTAACGAAACGATGCACAGTTTCGGTCCAGAAACGAAACGAACGCACCCAATCCACCTTTTTGCACCCAATAGTGATGTTTTGGTTCGTTTTGGTCAGTTTCGTTACTGTGCGAGAAACCATGTCGGGGTTGCATTTAATGCACCGGTTCGGCCCGTTAACGAAACGATGCACAGTTTCGGTCCAGAAATGAAACGAACGCACCCAATCCACCTTTTTGGACCCAATAGTGATTTTTTGCTTCGTTTTGGTCAGTTTCGTTGCTGTGCGAGAAACCATGTCGGGGTTGCATTTAATGCACCGGTTCGGCCCGTTAACGAAACGATGCACAGTTTCGGTCCAGAAATGAAACGAACGCACCCAATCCACCTTTTTGGACCCAATAGTGATTTTTTGCTTCGTTTTGGTCAGTTTCGTTGCTGTGCGAGAAACCATGTCGGGGTTGCATTTAATGCACCGGTTCGGCCCGTTAACGAAACGATGCACAGTTTCGGTCCAGAAACGAAACGAACGCACCCAATCCACCTTTTTGCACCCAATAGTGATGTTTTGGTTCGTTTTGGTCAGTTTCGTTACTGTGCGAGAAACCATGTCGGGGTTGCATTTAATGCACCGGTTCGGCCCGTTAACGAAACGATGCACAGTTTCGGTCCAGAAATGAAACGAACGCACCCAATCCACCTTTTTGGACCCAATAGTGATTTTTTGCTTCGTTTTGGTCAGTTTCGTTGCTGTGCGAGAAACCATGCCGGGGTTGCATTTAATGCACCGGTTCGGCCCGTTAACGAAACGATGCACAATTTCGGTCCAGAAACGAAACGAACGCACCCAATCCACCTTTTTGGACCCAATAGTGATGTTTTGGTTTGTTTTGGTCAGTTTCGTTACTGTGCGAGAAACCATGCCGGGGTTGCATTTAATGCACCGGTTCGGCCCGTTAACGAAACGATGCACAGTTTCGGTCCAGAAATGAAATGAACGCACCCAATCCACCTTTTTGGACCCAATAGTGATGTTTTGGTTCCTTTTGGTCAGTTTCATTGCTATTTGAAAAACCATGCCGGGGTTGCATTTAATGCACCGGTTCGGCCCGTTAACGAAACGATGCACAATTTCGGTCCAGAAATGAAACGAACGCTCCCAATCCACCTTTTTGGACCCAATAGTGATGTTTTGGTTGGTTTTGGTCAGTTTCATTGCTGTTTGAAAAACCATGCCGGGGTTGCATTTAATGCACCGGTTCGGCCCGTTTACGAAATGATGCACAATTTCGATCCAGAAATGAAACGAACGCACCCAATCCACCTTTTTGGACCCAATAGTGATGTTTTGGTTCGTTTTGGTCAGTTTCGTTACTGTGCGAGAAACCATGCCACGGTTGCATTTAATGCACCGGTTCGGCCCGTTAACGAAACGATGCACAGTTTTGGTCTAGAAACGAAACGAACGCACCCAATCTACCTTTTTGGATCCAATAGTGATGTTTTAGTTCGTTTTGGTCAGTTTCGTTACTGTGTGAAAAACCATGCCGGGGTTGCATTTAATGCACCGGTTCGGGCCGTTAACGAAACGATGCACAGTTTCGGTCCAGAAACGAAACGTACGCACCCAATCCACCTTTTTGGACCCAATAGTGATGTTTTGCTTCGTTTTGGTCAGTTTCGTTACTGTGCGAGAAACCATGCCGGGGTTGCATTTAATGCACCGGTTCGGCCCATTGACGAAACGATGCACAGTTTCGGTCCAGAAACGAAACGAACGCACCCAATCCACCTTTTTGGACCAATTAGTGATGTTTTGGTTGGTTTTGGTCAGTTTCGTTACTGTGCGAAAAACCATGACGGGGTTGCATTTAATGCACCGGTTCGGCCCGTTAACGAAACAATGCACAGTTTCGGTCCAGAAACGAAACGTACGCACCCAATCCACCTTTTTGGACCCAATAGTGATGTTTTGGTTGGTTTTGGTCAGTTTCATTACTGTGCAAAAAACCATGCCGGGGTTGCATTTAATGCACCGGTTCGGCCCGTTAACGAAACGATGCACAGTTTCGGTCCAGAAACGAAACGAATGCACCCAATCCACCTTTTTGGACCCAATAGCGATGTTTTGGTTTGTTTTGGTCAGTTTCGATACTGTGCGAGAAACCATGCCGGGGTTGCATTTAATGCACCGGTTCGGCCCGTTAACGAAACGATGCACAGTTTCGGTCCAGAAACGAAACGAACGCACCCAATCCACCTTTTTGGACCCAATAGTGATTTTTTGCTTCGGTTTGGTTAGTTTCGTTACTGTGCGAGAAACCATGCCGGGGTTGCATTTAATGCACCGGTTCGGCCCGTTAACGAAACGATGCACAGTTTCGGTCAAGAAACAAAACGAACGCACCCAATCCACCTTTTTGGACCCAATAGCGATGTTTTGGTTTGTTTTGGTCAGTTTCGTTGCTGTGCGAGAAACCATGTCGGGGTTGCATTTAATGCACCGGTTCGGCCCGTTAACGAAACGATGCACAGTTTCGGTCCAGAAACGAAACGAACGCACCCAATCCACCTTTTTGCACCCAATAGTGATCTTTTGGTTCGTTTTGGTCAGTTTCGTTACTGTGCGAGAAACCATGCCGGGGTTGCATTTAATGCACCGGTTCGGCCCGTTAACGAAACGATGCACAGTTTCGGTCCAGAAATGAAACGATCGCACCCAATCCACCTTTTTGGACCCAATAGTGATTTTTTGCTTCGTTTTGGTCAGTTTCGTTGCTGTGCGAGAAACCATGCCGGGGTTGCATTTAATGCACCGGTTCGGCCCGTTAACGAAACGATGCACAATTTCGGTCCAGAAACGAAACGAACGCACCCAATCCACCTTTTTGGACCCAATAGTGATGTTTTGGTTTGTTTTGGTCAGTTTCGTTACTGTGCGAGAAACCATGCCGGGGTTGCATTTAATGCACCGGTTCGGCCCGTTAACGAAACGATGCACAGTTTCGGTCCAGAAATGAAATGAACGCACCCAATCCACCTTTTTGGACCCAATAGTGATGTTTTGGTTCCTTTTGGTCAGTTTCAATGCTGTTTGAAAAACCATGCCGGGGTTGCATTTAATGCACCGGTTCGGCCCGTTAACGAAACGATGCACAATTTCGGTCCAGAAATGAAACGAACGCACCCAATCCACCTTTTTGGACCCAATAGTGATGTTTTGGTTGGTTTTGGTCAGTTTCATTGCTGTTTGAAAAACCATGCCGGGGTTGCCTTTAATGCACCGGTTCGGCCCGTTTACGAAATGATGCACAATTTCGATCCAGAAATGAAACGAACGCACCCAATCCACCTTTTTGGACCCAATAGTGATGTTTTGGTTCGTTTTGGTCAGTTTCGTTACTGTGCGAGAAACCATGCCACGGTTGCATTTAATGCACCGGTTCGGCCCGTTAACGAAACGATGCACAGTTTTGGTCCAGAAACGAAACGAACGCACCCAATCTACCTTTTTGGATCCAATAGTGATGT
Source organism: Echinochloa phyllopogon (assembly GCA_033239725.1). Lineage (NCBI taxonomy): Eukaryota > Viridiplantae > Streptophyta > Magnoliopsida > Poales > Poaceae > Echinochloa > Echinochloa phyllopogon. The sequence goes on along the minus strand of BTCW01000014.1, from coordinate 26,458,985 downwards.
TTTGGTTCGTTTTGGTCAGTTTCGTTACTGTGTGAAAAACCATGCCGGGGTTGCATTTAATGCACCGGTTCGGCCCGTTAACGAAACGATGCACAGTTTCGGTCCAGAAACGAAACGTACGCACCCAATCCACCTTTTTGGACCCAATAGTGATGTTTTGGTTGGTTTTGGTCAGTTTCATTACTGTGCAAAAAACCATGCCGGGGTTGCATTTATTGCACCGGTTCGGCCCGTTAACGAATCGATGCACAGTTTCGGTCCAGAAACGAAACGAATGCACCCAATCCACCTTTTTGGACCCAATAGCGATGTTTTGGTTTGTTTTGGTCAGTTTCGATACTGTGCGAGAAACCATGCCGGGGTTGCATTTAATGCACCGGTTCGGCCCGTTAACGAAACGATGCACAGTTTCGGTCCAGAAACAAGACGAACGCACCCAATCCACCTTTTTGGACCCAATAGTGATGTTTTGCTTCGTTTTGGTCAGTTTCTTTACTGTGCGAGAAACCATGCCGGGGTTGCATTTAATGCACCGGTTCGGCCCATTGACGAAACGATGCACAGTTTCAATCCAGAAACGAAACGAACGCACCCAATCCACCTTTTTGGACCCAATAGTGATGTTTTGGTTGGTTTTGGTCAGTTTCGTTACTGTGCGAGAAACCATGCCGGGGTTGCATTTAATGCACCGGTTCGGCCCGTTCACGAAACGATGCACAGTTTCGGTCCAAAAACGAAACGAACGCACCCAATCCACCTTTTTGGACCCAATAGTGATGTTTTGGTTCGTTTTGGTTAATTTCGTTACTGTGCGAGAAACCATGCCGGGGTTGCATTTAATGCACCGGTTCGGCCCGTTAACGAAACGATGCACAGTTTCGGTCCAGAAACGAAACGTACGCACCCAATCCACCTTTTTGCACCCAATAGTGATCTTTTGGTTCGTTTTGGTCAGTTTCGTTACTGTGCGAGAAACCATGCCGGGGTTGCATTTAATGCACCGGTTCGGCCCGTTAACGAAACGATGCACAGTTTCGGTCCAGAAATGAAACGATCGCACCCAATCCACCTTTTTGGACCCAATAGTGATTTTTTGCTTCGTTTTGGTCAGTTTCGTTGCTGTGCGAGAAACCATGCCGGGGTTGCATTTAATGCACCGATTCGGCCCGTTAACGAAACGATGCACAATTTCGGTCCAGAAACGAAACGAACGCACCCAATCCACCTTTTTGGACCCAATAGTGATGTTTTGGTTTGTTTTGGTCAGTTTCGTTACTGTGCGAGAAACCATGCCGGGGTTGCATTTAATGCACCGGTTCGGCCCGTTAACGAAACGATGCACAGTTTCGGTCCAGAAATGAAATGAACGCACCCAATCCACCTTTTTGGACCCAATAGTGATGTTTTGGTTCCTTTTGGTCAGTTTCATTGCTATTTGAAAAACCATGCCGGGGTTGCATTTAATGCACCGGTTCGGCCCGTTAACGAAACGATGCACAATTTCGGTCCAGAAATGAAACGAACGCTCCCAATCCACCTTTTTGGACCCAATAGTGATGTTTTGGTTGGTTTTGGTCAGTTTCATTGCTGTTTGAAAAACCATGCCGGGGTTGCATTTAATGCACCGGTTCGGCCCGTTTACGAAATGATGCACAATTTCGATCCAGAAATGAAACGAACGCACCCAATCCACCTTTTTGGACCCAATAGTGATGTTTTGGTTCGTTTTGGTCAGTTTCGTTACTGTGCGAGAAACCATGCCACGGTTGCATTTAATGCACCGGTTCGGCCCGTTAACGAAACGATGCACAGTTTTGGTCCAGAAACGAAACGAACGCACCCAATCTACCTTTTTGGATCCAATAGTGATGTTTTAGTTCGTTTTGGTCAGTTTCGTTACTGTGTGAAAAACCATGCCGGGGTTGCATTTAATGCACCGGTTCGGGCCGTTAACGAAACGATGCACAGTTTCGGTCCAGAAACGAAACGTACGCACCCAATCCACCTTTTTGGACCCAATAGTGATGTTTTGCTTCGTTTTGGTCAGTTTCGTTACTGTGCGAGAAACCATGCCGGGGTTGCATTTAATGCACCGGTTCGGCCCATTGACGAAACGATGCACAGTTTCGGTCCAGAAACGAAACGAACGCACCCAATCCACCTTTTTGGACCAATTAGTGATGTTTTGGTTGGTTTTGGTCAGTTTCGTTACTGTGCGAAAAACCATGACGGGGTTGCATTTAATGCACCGGTTCGGCCCGTTAACGAAACAATGCACAGTTTCGGTCCAGAAACGAAACGTACGCACCCAATCCACCTTTTTGGACCCAATAGTGATGTTTTGGTTGGTTTTGGTCAGTTTCATTACTGTGCAAAAAACCATGCCGGGGTTGCATTTAATGCACCGGTTCGGCCCGTTAACGAAACGATGCACAGTTTCGGTCCAGAAACGAAACGAATGCACCCAATCCACCTTTTTGGACCCAATAGCGATGTTTTGGTTTGTTTTGGTCAGTTTCGATACTGTGCGAGAAACCATGCCGGGGTTGCATTTAATGCACCGGTTCGGCCCGTTAACGAAACGATGCACAGTTTCGGTCCAGAAACGAAACGAACGCACCCAATCCACCTTTTTGGACCCAATAGTGATTTTTTGCTTCGGTTTGGTTAGTTTCGTTACTGTGCGAGAAACCATGCCGGGGTTGCATTTAATGCACCGGTTCGGCCCGTTAACGAAACGATGCACAGTTTCGGTCAAGAAACAAAACGAACGCACCCAATCCACCTTTTTGGACCCAATAGCGATGTTTTGGTTTGTTTTGGTCAGTTTCGTTGCTGTGCGAGAAACCATGTCGGGGTTGCATTTAATGCACCGGTTCGGCCCGTTAACGAAACGATGCACAGTTTCGGTCCAGAAACGAAACGAACGCACCCAATCCACCTTTTTGCACCCAATAGTGATCTTTTGGTTCGTTTTGGTCAGTTTCGTTACTGTGCGAGAAACCATGCCGGGGTTGCATTTAATGCACCGGTTCGGCCCGTTAACGAAACGATGCACAGTTTCGGTCCAGAAATGAAACGATCGCACCCAATCCACCTTTTTGGACCCAATAGTGATTTTTTGCTTCGTTTTGGTCAGTTTCGTTGCTGTGCGAGAAACCATGCCGGGGTTGCATTTAATGCACCGGTTCGGCCCGTTAACGAAACGATGCACAATTTCGGTCCAGAAACGAAACGAACGCACCCAATCCACCTTTTTGGACCCAATAGTGATGTTTTGGTTTGTTTTGGTCAGTTTCGTTACTGTGCGAGAAACCATGCCGGGGTTGCATTTAATGCACCGGTTCGGCCCGTTAACGAAACGATGCACAGTTTCGGTCCAGAAATGAAATGAACGCACCCAATCCACCTTTTTGGACCCAATAGTGATGTTTTGGTTCCTTTTGGTCAGTTTCAATGCTGTTTGAAAAACCATGCCGGGGTTGCATTTAATGCACCGGTTCGGCCCGTTAACGAAACGATGCACAATTTCGGTCCAGAAATGAAACGAACGCACCCAATCCACCTTTTTGGACCCAATAGTGATGTTTTGGTTGGTTTTGGTCAGTTTCATTGCTGTTTGAAAAACCATGCCGGGGTTGCCTTTAATGCACCGGTTCGGCCCGTTTACGAAATGATGCACAATTTCGATCCAGAAATGAAACGAACGCACCCAATCCACCTTTTTGGACCCAATAGTGATGTTTTGGTTCGTTTTGGTCAGTTTCGTTACTGTGCGAGAAACCATGCCACGGTTGCATTTAATGCACCGGTTCGGCCCGTTAACGAAACGATGCACAGTTTTGGTCCAGAAACGAAACGAACGCACCCAATCTACCTTTTTGGATCCAATAGTGATGTTTTGGTTCGTTTTGGTCAGTTTCGTTACTGTGTGAAAAACCATGCCGGGGTTGCATTTAATGCACCGGTTCGGCCCGTTAACGAAACGATGCACAGTTTCGGTCCAGAAACGAAACGTACGCACCCAATCCACCTTTTTGGACCCAATAGTGATGTTTTGGTTGGTTTTGGTCAGTTTCATTACTGTGCAAAAAACCATGCCGGGGTTGCATTTATTGCACCGGTTCGGCCCGTTAACGAATCGATGCACAGTTTCGGTCCAGAAACGAAACGAATGCACCCAATCCACCTTTTTGGACCCAATAGCGATGTTTTGGTTTGTTTTGGTCAGTTTCGATACTGTGCGAGAAACCATGCCGGGGTTGCATTTAATGCACCGGTTCGGCCCGTTAACGAAACGATGCACAGTTTCGGTCCAGAAACAAGACGAACGCACCCAATCCACCTTTTTGGACCCAATAGTGATGTTTTGCTTCGTTTTGGTCAGTTTCTTTACTGTGCGAGAAACCATGCCGGGGTTGCATTTAATGCACCGGTTCGGCCCATTGACGAAACGATGCACAGTTTCAATCCAGAAACGAAACGAACGCACCCAATCCACCTTTTTGGACCCAATAGTGATGTTTTGGTTGGTTTTGGTCAGTTTCGTTACTGTGCGAGAAACCATGCCGGGGTTGCATTTAATGCACCGGTTCGGCCCGTTCACGAAACGATGCACAGTTTCGGTCCAAAAACGAAACGAACGCACCCAATCCACCTTTTTGGACCCAATAGTGATGTTTTGGTTCGTTTTGGTTAATTTCGTTACTGTGCGAGAAACCATGCCGGGGTTGCATTTAATGCACCGGTTCGGCCCGTTAACGAAACGATGCACAGTTTCGGTCCAGAAACGAAACGTACGCACCCAATCCACCTTTTTGGACCCAATAGTGATCTTTTGGTTCGTTTTGGTCAGTTTCGTTACTGTGCGAGAAACCATGCCGGGGTTGCATTTAATGCACCGGTTCGGCCCATTGACGAAACGATGCACAGTTTCGGTCCAGAAACGAAACGAACGCACCCAATCCACCTTTTTGGACCAATTAGTGATGTTTTGGTTGGTTTTGGTCAGTTTCGTTACTGTGCGAAAAACCATGACGGGGTTGCATTTAATGCACCGGTTCGGCCCGTTAACGAAACAATGCACAGTTTCGGTCCAGAAACGAAACGTACGCACCCAATCCACCTTTTTGGACCCAATAGTGATGTTTTGGTTGGTTTTGGTCAGTTTCATTACTGTGCAAAAAACCATGCCGGGGTTGCATTTAATGCACCGGTTCGGCCCGTTAACGAAACGATGCACAGTTTCGGTCCAGAAACGAAACGAATGCACCCAATCCACCTTTTTGGACCCAATAGTGATGTTTTGGTTTGTTTTGGTCAGTTTCGATACTGTGCGAGAAACCATGCCGGGGTTGCATTTAATGCACCGGTTCGGCCCGTTAACGAAACGATGCACAGTTTCGGTCCAGAAACGAAACGAACGCACCCAATCCACCTTTTTGGACCCAATAGTGATTTTTTGCTTCGGTTTGGTTAGTTTCGTTACTGTGCGAGAAACCATGCCGGGGTTGCATTTCATGCACCGGTTCGGCCCGTTAACGAAACGATGCACAGTTTCGGTCAAGAAACGAAACGAACGCACCCAATCCACCTTTTTGGACCCAATAGCGATGTTTTGGTTTGTTTTGGTCAGTTTCGTTGCTGTGCGAGAAACCATGTCGGGGTTGCATTTAATGCACCGGTTCGGCCCGTTAACGAAACGATGCACAGTTTCGGTCCAGAAACGAAACGAACGCACCCAATCCACCTTTTTGCACCCAATAGTGATCTTTTGGTTCGTTTTGGTCAGTTTCGTTACTGTGCGAGAAACCATGCCGGGGTTGCATTTAATGCACCGGTTCGGCCCGTTAACGAAACGATGCACAGTTTCGGTCCAGAAATGAAACGATCGCACCCAATCCACCTTTTTGGACCCAATAGTGATTTTTTGCTTCGTTTTGGTCAGTTTCGTTGCTGTGCGAGAAACCATGCCGGGGTTGCATTTAATGCACCGGTTCGGCCCATTGACGAAACGATGCACAGTTTCGGTCCAGAAACGAAACGAACGCACCCAATCCACCTTTTTGGACCAATTAGTGATGTTTTGGTTGGTTTTGGTCAGTTTCGTTACTGTGCGAAAAACCATGACGGGGTTGCATTTAATGCACCGGTTCGGCCCGTTAACGAAACAATGCACAGTTTCGGTCCAGAAACGAAACGTACGCACCCAATCCACCTTTTTGGACCCAATAGTGATGTTTTGGTTGGTTTTGGTCAGTTTCATTACTGTGCAAAAAACCATGCCGGGGTTGCATTTAATGCACCGGTTCGGCCCGTTAACGAAACGATGCACAGTTTCGGTCCAGAAACGAAACGAACGCACCCAATCCACCTTTTTGGACCCAATAGTGATGTTTTGGTTGGTTTTGGTCAGTTTCGTTACTGTGCGAGAAACCATGCCGGGGTTGCATTTAATGCACCGGTTCGGCCCGTTAACGAAACGATGCACAGTTTCGGTCCAGAAACGAAACGAACGCACCCAATCCACCTTTTTGGACCCAATAGTGATTTTTTGCTTCGGTTTGGTTAGTTTCGTTACTGTGCGAGAAACCATGCCGGGGTTGCATTTAATGCACCGGTTCGGCCCGTTAACGAAACGATGCACAGTTTCGGTCCAGAAACGAAACGAACGCACCCAATCCACCTTTTTGGACCCAATAGCGATGTTTTGGTTTGTTTTGGTCAGTTTCGTTGCTGTGCGAGAAACCATGTCGGGGTTGCATTTAATGCACCGGTTCGGCCCGTTAACGAAACGATGCACAGTTTCGGTCCAGAAACGAAACGAACGCACCCAATCCACCTTTTTGCACCCAATAGTGATGTTTTGGTTCGTTTTGGTCAGTTTCGTTACTGTGCGAGAAACCATGTCGGGGTTGCATTTAATGCACCGGTTCGGCCCGTTAACGAAACGATGCACAGTTTCGGTCCAGAAATGAAACGAACGCACCCAATCCACCTTTTTGGACCCAATAGTGATTTTTTGCTTCGTTTTGGTCAGTTTCGTTGCTGTGCGAGAAACCATGTCGGGGTTGCATTTAATGCACCGGTTCGGCCCGTTAACGAAACGATGCACAGTTTCGGTCCAGAAATGAAACGAACGCACCCAATCCACCTTTTTGGACCCAATAGTGATTTTTTGCTTCGTTTTGGTCAGTTTCGTTGCTGTGCGAGAAACCATGCCGGGGTTGCATTTAATGCACCGATTCGGCCCGTTAACGAAACGATGCACAATTTCGGTCCAGAAACGAAACGAACGCACCCAATCCACCTTTTTGGACCCAATAGTGATGTTTTGGTTTGTTTTGGTCAGTTTCGTTACTGTGCGAGAAACCATGCCGGGGTTGCATTTATTGCACCGGTTCGGCCCGTTAACGAAACGATGCACAGTTTCGGTCCAGAAATGAAATGAACGCACCCAATCCACCTTTTTGGACCCAATAGTGATGTTTTGGTTCCTTTTGGTCAGTTTCATTGCTATTTGAAAAACCATGCCGGGGTTGCATTTAATGCACCGGTTCGGCCCGTTAACGAAACGATGCACAATTTCGGTCCAGAAATGAAACGAACGCTCCCAATCCACCTTTTTGGACCCAATAGTGATGTTTTGGTTGGTTTTGGTCAGTTTCATTGCTGTTTGAAAAACCATGCCGGGGTTGCATTTAATGCACCGGTTCGGCCCGTTTACGAAATGATGCACAATTTCGATCCAGAAATGAAACGAACGCACCCAATCCACCTTTTTGGACCCAATAGTGATGTTTTGGTTCGTTTTGGTCAGTTTCGTTACTGTGCGAGAAACCATGCCACGGTTGCATTTAATGCACCGGTTCGGCCCGTTAACGAAACGATGCACAGTTTTGGTCCAGAAACGAAACGAACGCACCCAATCTACCTTTTTGGATCCAATAGTGATGTTTTAGTTCGTTTTGGTCAGTTTCGTTACTGTGTGAAAAACCATGCCGGGGTTGCATTTAATGCACCGGTTCGGGCCGTTAACGAAACGATGCACAGTTTCGGTCCAGAAACGAAACGTACGCACCCAATCCACCTTTTTGGACCCAATAGTGATGTTTTGCTTCGTTTTGGTCAGTTTCGTTACTGTGCGAGAAACCATGCCGGGGTTGCATTTAATGCACCGGTTCGGCCCATTGACGAAACGATGCACAGTTTCGGTCCAGAAACGAAACGAACGCACCCAATCCACCTTTTTGGACCAATTAGTGATGTTTTGGTTGGTTTTGGTCAGTTTCGTTACTGTGCGAAAAACCATGACGGGGTTGCATTTAATGCACCGGTTCGGCCCGTTAACGAAACAATGCACAGTTTCGGTCCAGAAACGAAACGTACGCACCCAATCCACCTTTTTGGACCCAATAGTGATGTTTTGGTTGGTTTTGGTCAGTTTCATTACTGTGCAAAAAACCATGCCGGGGTTGCATTTAATGCACCGGTTCGGCCCGTTAACGAAACGATGCACAGTTTCGGTCCAGAAACGAAACGAATGCACCCAATCCACCTTTTTGGACCCAATAGCGATGTTTTGGTTTGTTTTGGTCAGTTTCGATACTGTGCGAGAAACCATGCCGGGGTTGCATTTAATGCACCGGTTCGGCCCGTTAACGAAACGATGCACAGTTTCGGTCCAGAAACGAAACGAACGCACCCAATCCACCTTTTTGGACCCAATAGTGATTTTTTGCTTCGGTTTGGTTAGTTTCGTTACTGTGCGAGAAACCATGCCGGGGTTGCATTTAATGCACCGGTTCGGCCCGTTAACGAAACGATGCACAGTTTCGGTCAAGAAACAAAACGAACGCACCCAATCCACCTTTTTGGACCCAATAGCGATGTTTTGGTTTGTTTTGGTCAGTTTCGTTGCTGTGCGAGAAACCATGTCGGGGTTGCATTTAATGCACCGGTTCGGCCCGTTAACGAAACGATGCACAGTTTCGGTCCAGAAACGAAACGAACGCACCCAATCCACCTTTTTGCACCCAATAGTGATCTTTTGGTTCGTTTTGGTCAGTTTCGTTACTGTGCGAGAAACCATGCCGGGGTTGCATTTAATGCACCGGTTCGGCCCGTTAACGAAACGATGCACAGTTTCGGTCCAGAAATGAAACGATCGCACCCAATCCACCTTTTTGGACCCAATAGTGATTTTTTGCTTCGTTTTGGTCAGTTTCGTTGCTGTGCGAGAAACCATGCCGGGGTTGCATTTAATGCACCGGTTCGGCCCGTTAACGAAACGATGCACAATTTCGGTCCAGAAACGAAACGAACGCACCCAATCCACCTTTTTGGACCCAATAGTGATGTTTTGGTTTGTTTTGGTCAGTTTCGTTACTGTGCGAGAAACCATGCCGGGGTTGCATTTAATGCACCGGTTCGGCCCGTTAACGAAACGATGCACAGTTTCGGTCCAGAAATGAAATGAACGCACCCAATCCACCTTTTTGGACCCAATAGTGATGTTTTGGTTCCTTTTGGTCAGTTTCAATGCTGTTTGAAAAACCATGCCGGGGTTGCATTTAATGCACCGGTTCGGCCCGTTAACGAAACGATGCACAATTTCGGTCCAGAAATGAAACGAACGCACCCAATCCACCTTTTTGGACCCAATAGTGATGTTTTGGTTGGTTTTGGTCAGTTTCATTGCTGTTTGAAAAACCATGCCGGGGTTGCCTTTAATGCACCGGTTCGGCCCGTTTACGAAATGATGCACAATTTCGATCCAGAAATGAAACGAACGCACCCAATCCACCTTTTTGGACCCAATAGTGATGTTTTGGTTCGTTTTGGTCAGTTTCGTTACTGTGCGAGAAACCATGCCACGGTTGCATTTAATGCACCGGTTCGGCCCGTTAACGAAACGATGCACAGTTTTGGTCCAGAAACGAAACGAACGCACCCAATCTACCTTTTTGGATCCAATAGTGATGTTTTGGTTCGTTTTGGTCAGTTTCGTTACTGTGTGAAAAACCATGCCGGGGTTGCATTTAATGCACCGGTTCGGCCCGTTAACGAAACGATGCACAGTTTCGGTCCAGAAACGAAACGTACGCACCCAATCCACCTTTTTGGACCCAATAGTGATGTTTTGGTTGGTTTTGGTCAGTTTCATTACTGTGCGAAAAACCATGACGGGGTTGCATTTAATGCACCGGTTCGGCCCGTTAACGAATCGATGCACAGTTTCGGTCCAGAAACGAAACGAATGCACCCAATCCACCTTTTTGGACCCAATAGCGATGTTTTGGTTTGTTTTGGTCAGTTTCGATACTGTGCGAGAAACCATGCCGGGGTTGCATTTAATGCACCGGTTCGGCCCGTTAACGAAACGATGCACAGTTTCGGTCCAGAAACAAGACGAACGCACCCAATCCACCTTTTTGGACCCAATAGTGATGTTTTGCTTCGTTTTGGTCAGTTTCTTTACTGTGCGAGAAACCATGCCGGGGTTGCATTTAATGCACCGGTTCGGCCCATTGACGAAACGATGCACAGTTTCAATCCAGAAACGAAACGAACGCACCCAATCCACCTTTTTGGACCCAATAGTGATGTTTTGGTTGGTTTTGGTCAGTTTCGTTACTGTGCGAGAAACCATGCCGGGGTTGCATTTAATGCACCGGTTCGGCCCGTTCACGAAACGATGCACAGTTTCGGTCCAAAAACGAAACGAACGCACCCAATCCACCTTTTTGGACCCAATAGTGATGTTTTGGTTTGTTTTGGTTAATTTCGTTACTGTGCGAGAAACCATGCCGGGGTTGCATTTAATGCACCGGTTCGGCCCATTGACGAAACGATGCACAGTTTCGGTCCAGAAACGAAACGAATGCACCCAATCCACCTTTTTGGACCCAATAGCGATGTTTTGGTTTGTTTTGGTCAGTTTCGTTACTGTGCGAAAAACCATGACGGGGTTGCATTTAATGCACCGGTTCGGCCTGTTAACGAAACGATGCACAATTTCGGTCCAGAAATGAAACAAACGCACCCAATCCACCTTTTTGGACCCAATAGTGATGTTTTGGTTCGTTTTGGTCAGTTTCGTTACTGTGCGAGAAACCATGCCGGGGTTGCATTTAATGCACAGGTTCCGCCCGTTAACGAAACGATGCACAGTTTCGGTCCAGAAATGAAACAAACGCACCCAATCCACCTTTTTGGACCCAATAGTGATGTTTTGCTTCGTTTTGGTTAGTTTCGTTACTGTGCGAGAAACCATGCCGGGGTTGCATTTAATGCACCGGTTCGGCCCGTTAACGAAACGATGCACAGTTTCGATCCAGAAATGAAACGAACGCACCCAATCCACCTTTTTGGATCCAATAGTGATGTTTTGGTTCGTTTTGGTCAGTTTCGTTACTGTGCGAGAAACCATGCCACGGTTGCATTTAATGCACCGGTTCGGCCCGTTAACGAAACGATGCACAGTTTTGGTCCAGAAACGAAACGAACGCACCCAATCTACCTTTTTGGATCCAATAGTGATGTTTTGGTTCGTTTTGGTCAGTTTTGTTACTGTGTGAAAAACCATGCCGGGGTTGCATTTAATGCACCGGTTCGGCCCGTTAACGAAACGATGCACAGTTTCGGTCCAGAAACGAAACGTACGCACCCAATCCACCTTTTTGGACCCAATAGTGATGTTTTGGTTGGTTTTGGTCAGTTTCATTACTGTGCGAAAAACCATGACGGGGTTGCATTTAATGCACCGGTTCGGCCCGTTAACGAAACAATGCACAGTTTCGGTCCAGAAACGAAACGTACGCACCCAATCCACCTTTTTGGACCCAATAGTGATGTTTTGGTTGGTTTTGGTCAGTTTCATTACTGTGCAAAAAACCATGCCGGGGTTGCATTTATTGCACCGGTTCGGCCCGTTAACGAAACGATGCACAGTTTCGGTCCAGAAATGAAACGAATGCACCCAATCCACCTTTTTGGACCCAATAGCGATGTTTTGGTTTGTTTTGGTCAGTTTCGTTACTGTGCGAGAAACCATGCCGGGGTTGCATTTAATGCACCGGTTCGGCCCGTTAACGAAACGATGCACAGTTTCGGTCCAGAAACAAAACGAACGCACCCAATCCACCTTTTTGGACCCAATAGTGATGTTTTGCTTCGTTTTGGTCAGTTTCGTTACTGTGCGAAAAACCATGCCGGGGTTGCATTTAATGCACCGGTTCGGCCCATTGACGAAACGATGCACAGTTTCAATCCAGAAACGAAACGAACGCACCCAATCCACCTTTTTGGACCCAATAGTGATGTTTTGGTTGGTTTTGGTCAGTTTCGTTACTGTGCGAGAAACCATGCCGGGGTTCCATTTAATGCACCGGTTCGGCCCGTTCACGAAACGATGCACAGTTTCGGTCCAAAAACGAAACGAACGCACCCAATCCACCTTTTTGGACCCAATAGTGATGTTTTGCTTCGTTTTGGTTAATTTCGTTACTGTGCTAGAAACCATGCCGGGGTTGCATTTAATGCACCGGTTCGGCCCATTGACGAAACGATGCACAGTTTCGGTCCAGAAACGAAACGAACGCACCCAATCCACCTTTTTGGACCCAATAGTGATGTTTTGGTTGGTTTTGGTCAGTTTCGTTACTGTGCGAGAAACCATGCCGGGGTTGCATTTAATGCACCGGTTCGGCCCGTTAACGAAACGATGCACAGTTTCGGTCCAGAAACGAAACGAACGCACCCAATCCACCTTTTTGGACCCAATAGTGATTTTTTGCTTCGGTTTGGTTAGTTTCGTTACTGTGCGAGAAACCATGCCGGGGTTGCATTTAATGCACCGGTTCGGCCCGTTAACGAAACGATGCACAGTTTCGGTCCAGAAACGAAACGAACGCACCCAATCCACCTTTTTGGACCCAATAGCGATGTTTTGGTTTGTTTTGGTCAGTTTCGTTGCTGTGCGAGAAACCATGTCGGGGTTGCATTTAATGCACCGGTTCGGCCCGTTAACGAAACGATGCACAGTTTCGGTCCAGAAACGAAACGAACGCACCCAATCCACCTTTTTGCACCCAATAGTGATGTTTTGGTTCGTTTTGGTCAGTTTCGTTACTGTGCGAGAAACCATGTCGGGGTTGCATTTAATGCACCGGTTCGGCCCGTTAACGAAACGATGCACAGTTTCGGTCCAGAAATGAAACGAACGCACCCAATCCACCTTTTTGGACCCAATAGTGATTTTTTGCTTCGTTTTGGTCAGTTTCGTTGCTGTGCGAGAAACCATGCCGGGGTTGCATTTAATGCACCGGTTCGGCCCGTTAACGAAACGATGCACAATTTCGGTCCAGAAACGAAACGAACGCACCCAATCCACCTTTTTGGACCCAATAGTGATGTTTTGGTTTGTTTTGGTCAGTTTCGTTACTGTGCGAGAAACCATGCCGGGGTTGCATTTAATGCACCGGTTCGGCCCGTTAACGAAACGATGCACAGTTTCGGTCCAGAAATGAAATGAACGCACCCAATCCACCTTTTTGGACCCAATAGTGATGTTTTGGTTCCTTTTGGTCAGTTTCATTGCTGTTTGAAAAACCATGCCGGGGTTGCATTTAATGCAACGGTTCGGCCCGTTAACGAAACGATGCACAATTTCGGTCCAGAAATGAAACGAACGCTCCCAATCCACCTTTTTGGACCCAATAGTGATGTTTTGGTTGGTTTTGGTCAGTTTCATTGCTGTTTGAAAAACCATGCCGGGGTTGCATTTAATGCACCGGTTCGGCCCGTTTACGAAATGATGCACAATTTCGATCCAGAAATGAAACGAACGCACCCAATCCACCTTTTTGGACCCAATAGTGATGTTTTGGTTCGTTTTGGTCAGTTTCGTTACTGTGCGAGAAACCATGCCACGGTTGCATTTAATGCACCAGTTCGGCCCGTTAACGAAACGATGCACAGTTTTGGTCCACAAACGAAACGAACGCACCCAATCTACCTTTTTGGATCCAATAGTGATGTTTTGGTTCGTTTTGGTCAGTTTCGTTACTGTGTGAAAAACCATGCCGGGGTTGCATTTAATGCACCGGTTCGGGCCGTTAACGAAACGATGCACAGTTTCGGTCCAGAAACGAAACGTACGCACCCAATCCACCTTTTTGGACCCAATAGTGATGTTTTGCTTCGTTTTGGTCAGTTTCGTTACTGTGCGAGAAACCATGCCGGGGTTGCATTTAATGCACCGGTTCGGCCCATTGACGAAACGATGCACAGTTTCGGTCCAGAAACGAAACGAACGCACCCAATCCACCTTTTTGGACCAATTAGTGATGTTTTGGTTGGTTTTGGTCAGTTTCGTTACTGTGCGAAAAACCATGACGGGGTTGCATTTAATGCACCGGTTCGGCCCGTTAACGAAACAATGCACAGTTTCGGTCCAGAAACGAAACGTACGCACCCAATCCACCTTTTTGGACCCAATAGTGATGTTTTGGTTGGTTTTGGTCAGTTTCATTACTGTGCAAAAAACCATGCCGGGGTTGCATTTAATGCACCGGTTCGGCCCGTTAACGAAACGATGCACAGTTTCGGTCCAGAAACGAAACGAATGCACCCAATCCACCTTTTTGGACCCAATAGCGATGTTTTGGTTTGTTTTGGTCAGTTTCGATACTGTGCGAGAAACCATGCCGGGGTTGCATTTAATGCACCGGTTCGGCCCGTTAACGAAACGATGCACAGTTTCGGTCCAGAAACAAAACGAACGCACCCAATCCACCTTTTTGGACCCAATAGTGATGTTTTGCTTCGTTTTGGTCAGTTTCTTTACTGTGCGAGAAACCATGCCGGGGTTGCATTTAATGCACCGGTTCGGCCCATTGACGAAACGATGCACAGTTTCAATCCAGAAATGAAACGAACGCACCCAATCCACCTTTTTGGACCCAATAGTGATGTTTTGGTTGGTTTTGGTCAGTTTCGTTACTGTGCGAGAAACCATGCCGGGGTTGCATTTAATGCACCGGTTCGGCCCGTTCACGAAACGATGCACAGTTTCAGTCCAAAAACGAAACGAACGCACCCAATCCACCTTTTTGGACCCAATAGTGATGTTTTGGTTCGTTTTGGTTAATTTCGTTACTGTGCGAGAAACCATGCCGGGGTTGCATTTAATGCACCGGTTCGGCCCATTGACGAAACGATGCACAGTTTCAGTCCAGAAACGAAACGAATGCACCCAATCCACCTTTTTGGACCCAATAGCGATGTTTTGGTTTGTTTTGGTCAGTTTCGTTACTGTGCGAAAAACCATGACGGGGTTGCATTTAATGCACCGGTTCGGCCTGTTAACGAAACGATGCACAGTTTCGGTCCAGAAACGAAACGAATGCACCCAATCCACCTTTTTGGACTCAATAGCGATGTTTTGGTTTGTTTTGGTCAGTTTCGTTACTGTGCGAAAAACCATGACGGGGTTGCATTTAATGCACCGGTTCGGCCTGTTAACGAAACGATGCACAATTTCGGTCCAGAAATGAAACAAACGCACCCAATCCACCTTTTTGGACCCAATAGTGATGTTTTGGTTCATTTTGGTCAGTTTCGTTACTGTGCGAGAAACCATGCCGGGGTTGCATTTAATGCACAGGTTCCGCCCGTTAACGAAACGATGCACAGTTTCGGTCCAGAAATGAAACAAACGCACCCAATCCACCTTTTTGGACCCAATAGTGATGTTTTGCTTCGTTTTGGTTAGTTTCGTTACTGTGCGAGAAACCATGCCGGGGTTGCATTTAATGCACCGGTTCGGCCCGTTAACGAAACGATGCACAGTTTCGGTCCAAAAATGAAACGAACGCACCCAATCCACCTTTTTGGACCCAATAGTGATGTTTTGGTTCATTTTGGTCAGTTTCGTTACTGTGCGAGAAACCATGCCGGGGTTGCATTTAATGCACCGGTTCGGCCCGTTAACGAAACGATGCACAGTTTCGGTCCAGAAACAAAACGAACGCACCCAATCCACCTTTTTGGACCCAATAGTGATGTTTTGCTTCGTTTTGGTCAGTTTCGTTACTGTGCGAGAAACCATGCCGGGGTTGCATTTAATGCACCGGTTCGGCCCATTGACGAAACGATGCACAGTTTCGGTCCAGAAACGAAACGAACGCACCCAATCCACCTTTTTGGACCCAATAGTGATGTTTTGGTTGGTTTTGGTCAGTTTCGTTACTGTGCGAGAAACCATGCCGGGGTTGCATTTAATGCACCGGTTCGGCCCGTTCACGAAACGATGCACAGTTTCGGTCCAGAAACGAAACGAACGCACCCAATCCACCTTTTTGGACCCAATAGTGATGTTTTGCTTCGTTTTGGTTAATTTCGTTACTGTGCGAGAAACCATGCCGGGGTTGCATTTAATGCACCGGTTCGGCCCATTGACGAAACGATGCACAGTTTCGGTCCAGAAACGAAACGAACGCACCCAATCCACCTTTTTGGACCCAATAGTGATGTTTTGGTTGGTTTTGGTCAGTTTCGTTACTGTGCGAGAAACCATGCCGGGGTTGCATTTAATGCACCGGTTCGGCCCGTTAACGAAACGATGCACAGTTTCGGTCCAGAAACGAAACGAACGCACCCAATCCACCTTTTTGGACCCAATAGTGATTTTTTGCTTCGGTTTGGTTAGTTTCGTTACTGTGCGAGAAACCATGCCGGGGTTGCATTTAATGCACCGGTTCGGCCCGTTAACGAAACGATGCACAGTTTCGGTCCAGAAACGAAACGAACGCACCCAATCCACCTTTTTGGACCCAATAGCGATGTTTTGGTTTGTTTTGGTCAGTTTCCTTGCTGTGCGAGAAACCATGTCGGGGTTGCATTTAATGCACCGGTTCGGCCCGTTAACGAAACGATGCACAGTTTCGGTCCAGAAACGAAACGAACGCACCCAATCCACCTTTTTGCACCCAATAGTGATGTTTTGGTTCGTTTTGGTCAGTTTCGTTACTATGCGAGAAACCATGTCGGGGTTGCATTTAATGCACCGGTTCGGCCCGTTAACGAAACGATGCACAGTTTCGGTCCAGAAATGAAACGAACGCACCCAATCCACCTTTTTGGACCCAATAGTGATTTTTTGCTTCGTTTTGGTCAGTTTCGTTGCTGTGCGAGAAACCATGCCGGGGTTGCATTTAATGCACCGGTTCGGCCCGTTAACGAAACGATGCACAATTTCGGTCCAGAAACGAAACGAACGCACCCAATCCACCTTTTTGGACCCAATAGTGATGTTTTGGTTTGTTTTGGTCAGTTTCGTTACTGTGCGAGAAACCATGCCGGGGTTGCATTTAATGCACCGGTTCGGCCCGTTAACGAAACGATGCACAGTTTCGGTCCAGAAATGAAATGAACGCACCCAATCCACCTTTTTGGACCCAATAGTGATGTTTTGGTTCCTTTTGGTCAGTTTCATTGCTGTTTGAAAAACCATGCCGGGGTTGCATTTAATGCACCGGTTCGGCCCGTTAACGAAACGATGCACAATTTCGGTCCAGAAATGAAACGAACGCTCCCAATCCACCTTTTTGGACCCAATAGTGATGTTTTGGTTGGTTTTGGTCAGTTTCATTGCTGTTTGAAAAACCATGCCGGGGTTGCATTTAATGCACCGGTTCGGCCCGTTTACGAAATGATGCACAATTTCGATCCAGAAATGAAACGAACGCACCCAATCCACCTTTTTGGACCCAATAGTGATGTTTTGGTTCGTTTTGGTCAGTTTCGTTACTGTGCGAGAAACCATGCCACGGTTGCATTTAATGCACCGGTTCGGCCCGTTAACGAAACGATGCACAGTTTTGGTCCAGAAACGAAACGAACGCACCCAATCTACCTTTTTGGATCCAATAGTGATGTTTTGGTTCGTTTTGATCAGTTTCGTTACTGTGTGAAAAACCATGCCGGGGTTGCATTTAATGCACCGGTTCGGCCCGTTAACGAAACGATGCACAGTTTCGGTCCAGAAACGAAACGTACGCACCCAATCCACCTTTTTGGACCCAATAGTGATGTTTTGGTTGGTTTTGGTCAGTTTCATTACTGTGCGAAAAACCATGACGGGGTTGCATTTAATGCACCGGTTCGGCCCGTTAACGAAACAATGCACAGTTTCGGTCCAGAAACGAAACGTACGCACCCAATCCACCTTTTTGGACCCAATAGTGATGTTTGGTTGGTTTTGGTCAGTTTCATTACTGTGCAAAAAACCATGCCGGGGTTGCATTTAATGCACCGGTTCGGCCCGTTAACGAAACGATGCACAGTTTCGGTCCAGAAACGAAATGAATGCACCCAATCCACCTTTTTGGACCCAATAGCGATGTTTTGGTTTGTTTTGGTCAGTTTCGTTACTGTGCGAGAAACCATGCCGGGGTTGCATTTAATGCACCGGTTCGGCCCGTTAACGAAACGATGCACAGTTTCGGTCCAGAAACAAAACGAACGCACCCAATCCACCTTTTTGGACCCAATAGTGATGTTTTGCTTCGTTTTGGTCAGTTTCGTTACTGTGCGAAAAACCATGCCGGGGTTGCATTTAATGCACCGGTTCGGCCCATTGACGAAACGATGCACAGTTTCAATCCAGAAACGAAACGAACGCACCCAATCCACCTTTTTGGACCCAATAGTGATGTTTTGGTTGGTTTTGGTCAGTTTCGTTACTGTGCGAGAAACCATGCCGGGGTTGCATTTAATGCACCGGTTCGGCCCGTTCACGAAACGATGCACAGTTTCGGTCCAAAAACGAAACGAACGCACCCAATCCACCTTTTTGGACCCAATAGTGATGTTTTGCTTCGTTTTGGTTAATTTCGTTACTGTGCTAGAAACCATGCCGGGGTTGCATTTAATGCACCGGTTCGGCCCATTGACGAAACGATGCACAGTTTCGGTCCAGAAACGAAACGAACGCACCCAATCCACCTTTTTGGACCCAATAGTGATGTTTTGGTTGGTTTTGGTCAGTTTCGTTACTGTGCGAGAAACCATGCCGGGGTTGCATTTAATGCACCGGTTCGGCCCGTTAACGAAACGATGCACAGTTTCGGTCCAGAAACGAAACGAACGCACCCAATCCACCTTTTTGGACCCAATAGTGATTTTTTGCTTCGGTTTGGTTAGTTTCGTTACTGTGCGAGAAACCATGCCGGGGTTGCATTTAATGCACCGGTTCGGCCCGTTAAGGAAACGATGCACAGTTTCGGTCCAGAAACGAAACGAACGCACCCAATCCACCTTTTTGGACCCAATAGTGATGTTTTGGTTTGTTTTGGTCAGTTTCGTTGCTGTGCGAGAAACCATGTCGGGGTTGCATTTAATGCACCGGTTCGGCCTGTTAACGAAACGATGCACAATTTCGGTCCAGAAATGAAACGAACGCACCCAATCCACCTTTTTGGACCCAACAGTGATGTTTTGGTTCGTTTTGGTCAGTTTCGTTACTGTGCGAGAAACCATGCCGGGGTTGCATTTAATGCACAGGTTCAGCCCGTTAACGAAACGATGCACAGTTTCGGTCCAGAAATGAAACAAACGCACCCAATCCACCTTTTTGGACCCAATGGTGATGTTTTGGTTTGTTTTGGTCAGTTTCGTTGCTGTGCGAGAAACCATGCCGGGGTTGCATTTAATGCACCGGTTCGGCCTGTTAACGAAACGATGCACAATTTCGGTCCAGAAATGAAACGAACGCACCCAATCCACCTTTTTGGACCCAATAGTGATGTTTTGGTTCGTTTTGGTCAGTTTCGTTACTGTGCGAGAAACCATGCCGGGGTTGCATTTAATGCACAGGTTCAGCCCGTTAACGAAACGATGCACAGTTTCGGTCCAGAAATGAAACAAACGCACCCAATCCACCTTTTTGTACCCAATAGTGATGTTTTGCTTCGTTTTGGTTAGTTTCATTACTGTGCGAGAAACCAGGCCGGGGTTGCATTTAATGCACCGGTTCGGCCCGTTAAGGAAACGATGCACAGATTCGGTCCAGAAATGAAACGAACACACCCAATCCACCATTTTGGACCCAATAGTGATGTTTTGGTTGGTTTTGGTCAGTTTCGTTACTGTGCGAGAAACCATGCCGGGGTTGCATTTAATGCACCGGTTCGGCCCGTTAACGAAACGATGCACAGTTTCGGTCCAGAAACGAAACGAACGCACCCAATCCACCTTTTTGGACCCAATAGTGATGTTTTGCTTCGTTTTGGTCAGTTTCGTTACTGTGCGAAAAACCATGCCGGGGTTGCATTTAATGCACCGGTTCGGCCCGTTAAGGAAACGATGCACAGTTTCGGTCCAGAAACGAAACGAATGCACCCAATCCATCTTTTTGGACCCAATAGTGATGTTTTGGTTCATTTTGGTCAGTTTCGTTACTGTGCGAGAAACCATGCCGGGGTTGCATTTAATGCACCGGTTCGGCCCGTTAACGAAACGATGCACAGTTTCGGTCCAGAAATGAAACGAACGCACCCAATCCACCTTTTTGGACCCAATAGTGATGTTTTGGTTGGTTTTGGTCAGTTTCGTTACTGTGCGAGAAACCATGTCGGGGTTGCATTTAATGCACCGGTTCGGCCCGTTAACGAAACGATGCACAGTTTCAGTCCAGAAACGAAACGAACGCACCCAATCCACCTTTTTGGACCCAATAGTGATGTTTTGGTTCGTTTTGGTCAGTTTCGTTAGTGTGCGAAAAACCATGCCGGGGTTGCATTTAATGCACCGGTTCGGCCCGTTAACGAAACGATGCACAGTTTCGGTCCAGAAATGAAACGAACGCACCCAATCCACCTTTTTGGACCCAATAGTGATGTTTTGGTTCGTTTTGGTCAGTTTCGTTACTGTGCGAGAAACCATGCCGGGGTTGCATTTAATGCACCGGTTCAGCCCGTTAACGAAACGATGCACAGTTTCGGTCCAGAAACAAAACGAACGCACCCAATCCACCTTTTTGGACCCAATAGTGATGTTTTGCTTCGTTTTGGTCAGTTTCGTTACTGTGCGAAAAACCATGCCGGGGTTGCATTTAATGCACCGGTTCGGCCCATTGACGAAACGATGCACAGTTTCGGTCCAGAAACGAAACGAACGCACCCAATCCACCTTTTTGGACCCAATAGTGATGTTTTGGTTGGTTTTGGTCAGTTTCGTTACTGTGCGAGAAACCATGCTGGGGTTGCATTTAATGCACCGGTTCGGCCCGTTGACGAAACGATGCACAGTTTCAGTCCAAAAACGAAACAAACGCACCCAATCCACCTTTTTGGACCCAATAGTGATGTTTTGCTTCGTTTTGGTTAATTTCGTTACTGTGCGAGAAACCATGCCGGGGTTGCATTTAATGCACCGGTTCGGCCCATTGACGAAACGATGCACAGTTTCGGTCCAGAAACGAAACGAACGCACCCAATCCACCTTTTTGGACCCAATAGTGATGTTTTGGTTAGTTTTGGTCAGTTTCGTTACTGTGCGAGAAACCATGCCGGGGTTGCATTTAATGCACCGGTTCGGCCCGTTAACGAAACGATGCACAGTTTCGGTCCAGAAACGAAACGAACGCACCCAATCCACCTTTTTGGACCCAATAGTGATTTTTTGCTTCGGTTTGGTTAGTTTCGTTACTGTGCGAGAAACCATGCCGGGGTTGCATTTAATGCACCGGTTCGGCCCGTTAAGGAAACGATGCACAGTTTCGGTCCAGAAACGAAACGAACGCACCCAATCCACCTTTTTGGACCCAATAGTGATGTTTTGGTTTGTTTTGGTCAGTTTCGTTGCTGTGCGAGAAACCATGTCGGGGTTGCATTTAATGCACCGGTTCGGCCTGTTAACGAAACGATGCACAATTTCGGTCCAGAAATGAAACGAACGCACCCAATCCACCTTTTTGGACCCAACAGTGATGTTTTGGTTCGTTTTGGTCAGTTTCGTTACTGTGCGAGAAACCATGCCGGGGTTGCATTTAATGCACAGGTTCAGCCCGTTAACGAAACGATGCACAGTTTCGGTCCAGAAATGAAACAAACGCACCCAATCCACCTTTTTGGACCCAATAGTGATGTTTTGGTTTGTTTTGGTCAGTTTCGTTGCTGTGCGAGAAACCATGCCGGGGTTGCATTTAATGCACCGGTTCGGCCTGTTAACGAAACGATGCACAATTTCGGTCCAGAAATGAAACGAACGCACCCAATCCACCTTTTTGGACCCAATAGTGATGTTTTGGTTCGTTTTGGTCAGTTTCGTTACTATGCGAGAAACCATGCCGGGGTTGCATTTAATGCACCGGTTCGGCCCGTTAAGGAAACGATGCACAGATTCGGTCCAGAAATGAAACGAACACACCCAATCCACCATTTTGGACCCAATAGTGATGTTTTGGTTGGTTTTGCTCAGTTTCGTTACTGTGCGAGAAACCATGCCGGGGTTGCATTTAATGCACCGGTTCGCCCCGTTAACGAAACGATGCACAGTTTCGGTCCAGAAACGAAACGACCGCACCCAATCCACCTTTTTGGACCCAATAGTGATGTTTTGCTTCGTTTTGGTCAGTTTCGTTACTGTGCGAAAAACCATGCCGGGGTTGCATTTAATGCACCGGTTCGGCCCGTTAAGGAAACGATCCACAGTTTCGGTCCAGAAACGAAACGAATGCACCCAATCCATCTTTTTGGACCCAATAGTGATGTTTTGGTTCATTTTGGTCAGTTTCGTTACTGTGCGAGAAACCATGCCGGGGTTGCATTTAATGCACCGGTTCGGCCCGTTAACGAAACGATGCACAGTTTCGGTCCAGAAATGAAACGAACGCACCCAATCCACCTTTTTGGACCCAATAGTGATGTTTTGGTTGGTTTTGGTCAGTTTCGTTACAGTGCGAGAAACCATGTCGGGGTTGCATTTAATGCACCGGTTCGGCCCGTTAACGAAACGATGCACAGTTTCAGTCCAGAAACGAAACGAACGCACCCAATCCACCTTTTTGGACCCAATAGTGATGTTTTGGTTCGTTTTGGTCACTTTCGTTACTGTGCGAAAAACCATGCCGGGGTTGCATTTAATGCACCGGTTCGGCCCGTTAACGAAACGATGCACAGTTTCGGTCCAGAAATGAAACGAACGCACCCAATCCACCTTTTTTGTCCCAATAGTGATGTTTTGGTTCGTTTTGGTCAGTTTCGTTACTGTGCGAGAAACCATGCCGGGGTTGCATTTAATGCACCGGTTCGGCCCGTTAACGAAACGATGCACAGTTTCGGTCCAGAAACAAAACGAACGCACCCAATCCACCTTTTTGGACCCAATAGTGATGTTTTGCTTCATTTTGGTCAGTTTCGTTACTGTGCGAAAAACCATGCCGGGGTTGCATTTAATGCACCGGTTCGGCCCATTGACGAAACGATGCACAGTTTCGGTCCAGAAACGAAACGAACGCACCCAATCCACCTTTTTGGACCCAATAGTGATGTTTTGGTTGGTTTTGGTCAGTTTCGTTACTGTGCGAGAAACCATGCCGGGGTTGCATTTAATGCACCGGTTCGGCCCGTTCACGAAACGATGCACAGTTTCGGTCCAAAAACGAAACAAACGCACCCAATCCACCTTTTTGGACCCAATAGTGATGTTTTGCTTCGTTTTGGTTAATTTCGTTACTGTGCGAGAAACCATGCCGGGGTTGCATTTAATGCACCGGTTCGGCCCATTGACGAAACGATGCACAGTTTCGGTCCAGAAACGAAACGAACGCACCCAATCCACCTTTTTGGACCCAATAGTGATGTTTTGGTTGGTTTTGGTCAGTTTCGTTACAGTGCGAGAAACCATGCCGGGGTTGCATTTAATGCACCGGTTCGGCCCGTTAACGAAACGATGCACAGTTTCGGTCCAGAAACGAAACGAACGCACCCAATCCACCTTTTTGGACCCAATAGTGATTTTTTGCTTCGTTTTGGTTAGTTTCGTTACTGTGCGAGAAACCATGCCGGGGTTGCATTTAATGCACCGGTTCGGCCCGTTAAGGAAACGATGCACAGTTTCGGTCCAGAAACGAAACGAACGCACCCAATCCACCTTTTTGGACCCAATAGTGATGTTTTGGTTTGTTTTGGTCAGTTTCGTTGCTGTGCGAGAAACCATGTCGGGGTTGCATTTAATGCACCGGTTCGGCCCGTTAACGAAACGATGCACAGTTTCGGTCCAGAAACGAAACGAACACACCCAATCCACCATTTTGGACCCAATAGTGATGTTTTGGTTGGTTTTGGTCAATTTCGTTACTGTGCGAGAAACCATGCCGGGGTTGCATTTAATGCACCGGTTCGGCCCGTTCACGAAACGATGCACAGTTTCGGTCCAAAAACGAAACGAACGCACCCAATCCACCTTTTTGGACCCAATAGTGATGTTTTGCTTCGTTTTGGTTAATTTCGTTACTGTGCGAGAAACCATGCCGGGGTTGCATTTAATGCACCGGTTCGGCCCATTGACGAAACGATGCACAGTTTCGGTCCAGAAATGAAACGAACGCACCCAATCCACCTTTTTGGACCCAATAGTGATGTTTTGGTTGGTTTTGGTCAGTTTCGTTACTGTGCGAGAAACCATGCCGGGGTTGCATTTAATGCACCGGTTCGGCCCGTTAACGAAACGATGCACAGTTTCGGTCCAGAAATGAAACGAACGCACCCAATCCACCTTTTTGGACCCAATAGTGATGTTTTGGTTGGTTTTGGTCAGTTTCGTTACTGTGCGAGAAACCATGCCGGGGTTGCATTTAATGCACCGGTTCGGCCCGTTGACGAAACGATGCACAGTTTCGGTCCAGAAATGAAACGAACGCACCCAATCCACCTTTTTGGACCCAATAGTGATGTTTTGGTTGGTTTTGGTCAGTTTCGTTACTGTGCGAGAAACCATGCCGGGGTTGCATTTAATGCACCGGTTCGGCCCGTTCACGAAACGATGCACAGTTTCGGTCCAAAAACGAAACAAACGCACCCAATCCACCTTTTTGGACCCAATAGTGATGTTTTGGTTGGTTTTGGTCAGTTTCGTTACTGTGCGAGAAACCATGTCGGGGTTGCATTTAATGCACCGGTTCGGCCCGTTAACGAAACGATGCACAGTTTCAGTCCAGAAACGAAACGAACGCACCCAATCCACCTTTTTGGACCCAATAGTGATGTTTTGGTTCGTTTTGGTCACTTTCGTTACTGTGCGAAAAACCATGCCGGGGTTGCATTTAATGCACCGGTTCGGCCCGTTAACGAAACGATGCACAGTTTCGGTCCAGAAATGAAACGAACGCACCCAATCCACCTTTTTTGTCCCAATAGTGATGTTTTGGTTCGTTTTGGTCAGTTTCGTTACTGTGCAAGAAACCATGCCGGGGTTGCATTTAATGCACCGGTTCGGCCCGTTAACGAAACGATGCACAGTTTCGGTCCAGAAACAAAACGAACGCACCCAATCCACCTTTTTGGACCCAATAGTGATGTTTTGCTTCATTTTGGTCAGTTTCGTTACTGTGCGAAAAACCATGCCGGGGTTGCATTTAATGCACCGGTTCGGCCCATTGACGAAACGATGCACAGTTTCGGTCCAGAAACGAAACGAACGCACCCAATCCACCTTTTTGGACCCAATAGTGATGTTTTGGTTGGTTTTGGTCAGTTTCGTTACTGTGCGAGAAACCATGCCGGGGTTGCATTTAATGCACCGGTTCGGCCCGTTCACGAAACGATGCACAGTTTCGGTCCAAAAACGAAACGAACGCACCCAATCCACCTTTCTGGACCCAATAGTGATGTTTTGCTTCGTTTTGGTTAATTTCGTTACTGTGCGAGAAACCATGCCGGGGTTGCATTTAATGCACCGGTTCGGCCCATTGACGAAACGATGCACAGTTTCGGTCCAGAAATGAAACGAACGCACCCAATCCACCTTTTTGGACCCAATAGTGATGTTTTGGTTGGTTTTGGTCAGTTTCGTTACTGTGCGAGAAACCATGCCGGGGTTGCATTTAATGCACCGGTTCGGCCCGTTAACGAAACGATGCACAGTTTCGGTCCAGAAACGAAACGAACGCACCCAATCCACCTTTTTGGACCCAATAGTGATGTTTTGGTTCATTTTGGTCAGTTTCGTTACTGTGCGAGAAACCATGCCGGGGTTGCATTTAATGCACCGGTTCGGCCCGTTAACGAAACGATGCACAGTTTCGGTCCAGAAACGAAACGAACGCACCCAATCCACCTTTTTGGACCCAATAGTGATGTTTTGGTTGGTTTTGGTCAGTTTCGTTACTGTGCGAGAAACCATGCCGGGGTTGCATTTAATGCACCGGTTCGGCCCGTTCACGAAACGATGCACAGTTTCGGTCCAAAAATGAAACAAACGCACCCAATCCACCTTTTTGGACCCAATAGTGATGTTTTGGTTGGTTTTGGTCAGTTTCGTTACTGTGCGAGAAACCATGCCGGGGTTGCATTTAATGCACCAGTTCGGCCCGTTCACGAAACGATGCACAGTTTCGGTCCAAAAACGAAACAAACGCACCCAATCCACCTTTTTGGACCCAATAGTGATGTTTTGGTTCCTTTTGGTCAGTTTCGTTGCTGTTTGAAAAACCATGCCGGGGTTGCATTTAATGCACCGGTTCGGCCCATTGACGAAACGATGCACAGTTTCGGTCCAGAAATGAAACGAACGCACCCAATCCACCTTTTTGGACCCAATAGTGATGTTTTGGTTCCTTTTGGTCAGTTTCATTGCTGTTTGAAAAACCATGCCGGGGTTGCATTTAATGCACCGGTTCGGCCCGTTTACGAAATGATGCACAATTTCGATCCAGAAATGAAACGAACGCACCCAATCCACCTTTTTGGACCCAATAGTGATGTTTTGGTTCGTTTTGGTCAGTTTCGTTACTGTGCGAGAAACCATGACACGGTTGCATTTAATGCACCGGTTCGGCCCGTTAACGAAACGATGCACAGTTTTGGTCCAGAAATGAAACGAACGCACCCAATCTACCTTTTTGGATCCAATAGTGATGTTTTGGTTCGTTTTGGTCAGTTTCGTTACTGTGTGAAAAACCATGCCGGGGTTGCATTTAATGCACCGGTTCGGCCCGTTAACGAAACGATGCACAGTTTCGGTCCAGAAACAAAACGTACGCACCCAATCCACCTTTTTGGACCCAATAGTGATGTTTTGGTTGGTTTTGGTCAGTTTCATTACTGTGCAAAAAACCATGCCGGGGTTGCATTTAATGCACCGGTTCGGCCCGTTAACGAAACGATGCACAGTTTCGGTCCAGAAATGAAACAAACGCACCCAATCCACCTTTTTGGACCCAATAGTGATGTTTTGCTTCGTTTTGGTTAGTTTCGTTACTGTGCGAGAAACCATGCCGGGGTTGCATTTAATGCACCGGTTCGGCCCGTTAACGAAACGATGCACAGTTTCGGTCCAGAAATGAAACGAACGCACCCAATCCACCTTTTTGGACCCAATAATGATGTTTTGGTTGGTTTTGGTCAGTTTCGTTACTGTGCGAGAAACCATGCCGGGGTTGCATTTAATGCACCGGTTCGGCCCGTTAACGAAACGATGCACAGTTTCGGTCCAGAAATGAAATGAACGCACCCAATCCACCTTTTTGGACCCAATAGTGATGTTTTGGTTCGTTTTGGTCAGTTTCATTAGTGTGCGAAAAACCATGCCGGGGTTGCATTTAATGCACCGGTTCGGCCCGTTAACGAAACGATGCACAGTTTCGGTCCAGAAACGAAACGAACGCACCCAATCCACCTTTTTGGACCCAATAGTGATGTTTTGGTTGGTTTTGGTCAGTTTCGTTACTGTGCGAGAAACCATGCCGGGGTTGCATTTAATGCACCGGTTCGGCCCGTTCACGAAACGATGCACAGTTTCGGTCCAGAAACGAAACGTACGCACCCAATCCACCTTTTTGGACCCAATAGTGATGTTTTGCTTCGTTTTGGTCAGTTTCGTTACTGTGCGAGAAACCATGCCGGGGTTGCATTTAATGCACCGGTTCGGCCCGTTGACGAAACGATGCACAGTTTCGGTCCAGAAACGAAACGAATGCACCCAATCCACCTTTTTGGACCCAATAGCGATGTTTTGGTTTGTTTTGGTCAGTTTCGTTACTGTGCGAAAAACCATGACGGGGTTGCATTTAATGCACCGGTTCGGCCCGTTAACGAAACAATGCACAGTTTCGGTCCAGAAACGAAACGTACGCACCCAATCCACCTTTTTGGACCCAATAGTGATGTTTTGGTTGGTTTTGGTCAGTTTCATTACTGTGCAAAAAACCATGCCGGGGTTGCATTTAATGCACCGGTTCGGCCCGTTAACGAAGAGATGCACCATTTCGGTCCAGAAACGAAACGAATGCACCCAATCCACCTTTTTGGACCCAATAGTGATGTTTTGGTTTGTTTTGGTCAGTTTCGTTACTGTGCGAAAAACCATGACGGGGTTGCATTTAATGCACCGGTTCGGCCCGTTAACGAAACAATGCACAGTTTCGGTCCAGAAACGAAACGTACGCACCCAATCCACCTTTTTGGACCCAATAGTGATGTTTTGGTTGGTTTTGGTCAGTTTCATTACTGTGCAAAAAACCATGCCGGGGTTGCATTTAATGCACCGGTTCGGCCCGTTAACGAAACGATGCACCATTTCGTTCCAGAAATGAAACGAATGCACCCAATCCACCTTTTTGGACCCAATAGCGATGTTTTGGTTTGTTTTGGTCAGTTTCGTTACTGTGCGAAAAACCATGACGGGGTTGCATTTAATGCACCGGTTCGGCCTGTTAACGAAACGATGCACAATTTCGGTCCAGAAATGAAACAAACGCACCCAATCCACCTTTTTGGACCCAATAGTGATGTTTTGGTTCGTTTTGGTCAGTTTCGTTACTGTGCGAGAAACCATGCCGGGGTTGCATTTAATGCACAGGTTCAGCCCGTTAACGAAACGATGCACAGTTTCGGTCCAGAAATGAAACAAACGCACCCAATCCACCTTTTTGGACCCAATAGTGATGTTTTGCTTCGTTTTGGTTAGTTTCGTTACTGTGCGAGAAACCATGCCGGGGTTGCATTTAATGCACCGGTTCGGCCCGTTAACGAAACGATGCACAGTTTCGGTCCAGAAATGAAACGAACGCACCCAATCCACCTTTTTGGACCCAATAGTGATGTTTTGGTTCATTTTGGTCAGTTTCGTTACTGTGCGAGAAACCATGCCGGGGTTGCATTTAATGCACCGGTTCGGCCCGTTAACGAAACGATGCACAGTTTCGGTCCAGAAACAAAACGAACGCACCCAATCCACCTTTTTGGACCCAATAGTGATGTTTTGCTTCGTTTTGGTCAGTTTCGTTACTGTGCGAGAAACCATGCCGGGGTTGCATTTAATGCACAGGTTCAGCCCGTTAACGAAACGATGCACAGTTTCGGTCCAGAAACGAAACAAACGCACCCAATCCACCTTTTTGGACCCAATAGTGATGTTTTGGTTGGTTTTGGTCAGTTTCGTTACTGTGCGAGAAACCATGCCGGGGTTGCATTTAATGCACCGGTTCGGCCCGTTCACGAAACGATGCACAGTTTCGGTCCAGAAACGAAACGAACGCACCCAATCCACCTTTTTGGACCCAATAGTGATGTTTCGCTTCGTTTTGGTTAATTTCGTTACTGTGCGAGAAACCATGCCGGGGTTGCATTTAATGCACCGGTTCGGCCCATTGACGAAACGATGCACAGTTTCGGTCCAGAAACGAAACGAACGCACCCAATCCACCTTTTTGGACCCAATAGCGATGTTTTGGTTTGTTTTGGTCAGTTTCGTTGCTGTGCGAGAAACCATGTCGGGGTTGCATTTAATGCACCGGTTCGGCCCGTTAACGAAACGATGCACAGTTTCGGTCCAGAAACGAAACGAACGCACCCAATCCACCTTTTTGCACCCAATAGTGATGTTTTGGTTCGTTTTGGTCAGTTTCGTTACTGTGCGAGAAACCATGTCGGGGTTGCATTTAATGCACCGGTTCGGCCCGTTAACGAAACGATGCACAGTTTCGGTCCAGAAATGAAACGAACGCACCCAATCCACCTTTTTGGACCCAATAGTGATTTTTTGCTTCGTTTTGGTCAGTTTCGTTGCTGTGCGAGAAACCATGCCGGGGTTGCATTTAATGCACCGATTCGGCCCGTTAACGAAACGATGCACAATTTCGGTCCAGAAACGAAACGAACGCACCCAATCCACCTTTTTGGACCCAATAGTGATGTTTTGGTTTGTTTTGGTCAGTTTCGTTACTGTGCGAGAAACCATGCCGGGGTTGCATTTAATGCACCGGTTCGGCCCGTTAACGAAACGATGCACAGTTTCGGTCCAGAAATGAAATGAATGCACCCAATCCACCTTTTTGGACCCAATAGTGATGTTTTGGTTCCTTTTGGTCAGTTTCAATGCTGTTTGAAAAACCATGCCGGGGTTGCATTTAATGCACCGGTTCGGCCCGTTAACGAAACGATGCACAATTTCGGTCCAGAAATGAAACGAACGCACCCAATCCACCTTTTTGGACCCAATAGTGATGTTTTGGTTGGTTTTGGTCAGTTTCGTTACTGTGCGAAAAACCATGACGGGGTTGCATTTAATGCACCGGTTCGGCCCGTTAACGAAACAATGCACAGTTTCGGTCCAGAAACGAAACGTACGCACCCAATCCACCTTTTTGGACCCAATAGTGATGTTTTGGTTGGTTTTGGTCAGTTTCATTACTGTGCAAAAAACCATGCCGGGGTTGCATTTAATGCACCGGTTCGGCCCGTTAACGAAACGATGCACAGTTTCGGTCCAGAAACGAAACGAATGCACCCAATCCACCTTTTTGGACCCAATAGCGATGTTTTGGTTTGTTTTGGTCAGTTTCGATACTGTGCGAGAAACCATGCCGGGGTTGCATTTAATGCACCGGTTCGGCCCGTTAACGAAACGATGCACAGTTTCGGTCCAGAAACGAAACGAACGCACCCAATCCACCTTTTTGGACCCAATAGTGATTTTTTGCTTCGGTTTGGTTAGTTTCGTTACTGTGCGAGAAACCATGCCGGGGTTGCATTTAATGCACCGGTTCGGCCCGTTGACGAAACGATGCACAGTTTCGGTCCAGAAACGAAACGAATGCACCCAATCCACCTTTTTGGACCCAATAGCGATGTTTTGGTTTGTTTTGGTCAGTTTCGTTACTGTGCGAAAAACCATGACGGGGTTGCATTTAATGCACCGGTTCGGCCCGTTAACGAAACAATGCACAGTTTCGGTCCAGAAACGAAACGTACGCACCCAATCCACCTTTTTGGACCCAATAGTGATGTTTTGGTTGGTTTTGGTCAGTTTCATTACTGTGCAAAAAACCATGCCGGGGTTGCATTTAATGCACCGGTTCGGCCCGTTAACGAAATGATGCACCATTTCGGTCCAGAAACGAAACGAATGCACCCAATCCACCTTTTTGGACCCAATAGTGATGTTTTGGTTTGTTTTGGTCAGTTTCGTTACTGTGCGAAAAACCATGACGGGGTTGCATTTAATGCACCGGTTCGGCCCGTTAACGAAACAATGCACAGTTTCGGTCCAGAAACGAAACGTACGCACCCAATCCACCTTTTTGGACCCAATAGTGATGTTTTGGTTGGTTTTGGTCAGTTTCATTACTGTGCAAAAAACCATGCCGGGGTTGCATTTAATGCACCGGTTCGGCCCGTTAACGAAACGATGCACCATTTCGTTCCAGAAATGAAACGAATGCACCCAATCCACCTTTTTGGACCCAATAGCGATGTTTTGGTTTGTTTTGGTCAGTTTCGTTACTGTGCCAAAAACCATGACGGGGTTGCATTTAATGCACCGGTTCGGCCTGTTAACGAAACGATGCACAATTTCGGTCCAGAAATGAAACAAACGCACCCAATCCACCTTTTTGGACCCAATAGTGATGTTTTGGTTCGTTTTGGTCAGTTTCGTTACTGTGCGAGAAACCATGCCGGGGTTGCATTTAATGCACAGGTTCAGCCCGTTAACGAAACGATGCACAGTTTCGGTCCAGAAATGAAACAAACGCACCCAATCCACCTTTTTGGACCCAATAGTGATGTTTTGCTTCGTTTTGGTTAGTTTCGTTACTGTGCGAGAAACCATGCCGGGGTTGCATTTAATGCACCGGTTCGGCCCGTTAACGAAACGATGCACAGTTTCGGTCCAGAAATGAAACGAACGCACCCAATCCACCTTTTTGGACCCAATAGTGATGTTTTGGTTCATTTTGGTCAGTTTCGTTACTGTGCGAGAAACCATGCCGGGGTTGCATTTAATGCACCGGTTCGGCCCGTTAACGAAACGATGCACAGTTTCGGTCCAGAAACAAAACGAACGCACCCAATCCACCTTTTTGGACCCAATAGTGATGTTTTGCTTCGTTTTGGTCAGTTTCGTTACTGTGCGAGAAACCATGCCGGGGTTGCATTTAATGCACAGGTTCAGCCCGTTAACGAAACGATGCACAGTTTCGGTCCAGAAACGAAACAAACGCACCCAATCCACCTTTTTGGACCCAATAGTGATGTTTTGGTTGGTTTTGGTCAGTTTCGTTACTGTGCGAGAAACCATGCCGGGGTTGCATTTAATGCACCGGTTCGGCCCGTTCACGAAACGATGCACAGTTTCGGTCCAGAAACGAAACGAACGCACCCAATCCACCTTTTTGGACCCAATAGTGATGTTTCGCTTCGTTTTGGTTAATTTCGTTACTGTGCGAGAAACCATGCCGGGGTTGCATTTAATGCACCGGTTCGGCCCATTGACGAAACGATGCACAGTTTCGGTCCAGAAACGAAACGAACGCACCCAATCCACCTTTTTGGACCCAATAGCGATGTTTTGGTTTGTTTTGGTCAGTTTCGTTGCTGTGCGAGAAACCATGTCGGGGTTGCATTTAATGCACCGGTTCGGCCCGTTAACGAAACGATGCACAGTTTCGGTCCAGAAACGAAACGAACGCACCCAATCCACCTTTTTGCACCCAATAGTGATGTTTTGGTTCGTTTTGGTCAGTTTCGTTACTGTGCGAGAAACCATGTCGGGGTTGCATTTAATGCACCGGTTCGGCCCGTTAACGAAACGATGCACAGTTTCGGTCCAGAAATGAAACGAACGCACCCAATCCACCTTTTTGGACCCAATAGTGATTTTTTGCTTCGTTTTGGTCAGTTTCGTTGCTGTGCGAGAAACCATGCCGGGGTTGCATTTAATGCACCGATTCGGCCCGTTAACGAAACGATGCACAATTTCGGTCCAGAAACGAAACGAACGCACCCAATCCACCTTTTTGGACCCAATAGTGATGTTTTGGTTTGTTTTGGTCAGTTTCGTTACTGTGCGAGAAACCATGCCGGGGTTGCATTTAATGCACCGGTTCGGCCCGTTAACGAAACGATGCACAGTTTCGGTCCAGAAATGAAATGAATGCACCCAATCCACCTTTTTGGACCCAATAGTGATGTTTTGGTTCCTTTTGGTCAGTTTCAATGCTGTTTGAAAAACCATGCCGGGGTTGCATTTAATGCACCGGTTCGGCCCGTTAACGAAACGATGCACAATTTCGGTCCAGAAATGAAACGAACGCACCCAATCCACCTTTTTGGACCCAATAGTGATGTTTTGGTTGGTTTTGGTCAGTTTCGTTACTGTGCGAAAAACCATGACGGGGTTGCATTTAATGCACCGGTTCGGCCCGTTAACGAAACAATGCACAGTTTCGGTCCAGAAACGAAACGTACGCACCCAATCCACCTTTTTGGACCCAATAGTGATGTTTTGGTTGGTTTTGGTCAGTTTCATTACTGTGCAAAAAACCATGCCGGGGTTGCATTTAATGCACCGGTTCGGCCCGTTAACGAAACGATGCACAGTTTCGGTCCAGAAACGAAACGAATGCACCCAATCCACCTTTTTGGACCCAATAGCGATGTTTTGGTTTGTTTTGGTCAGTTTCGATACTGTGCGAGAAACCATGCCGGGGTTGCATTTAATGCACCGGTTCGGCCCGTTAACGAAACGATGCACAGTTTCGGTCCAGAAACGAAACGAACGCACCCAATCCACCTTTTTGGACCCAATAGTGATTTTTTGCTTCGGTTTGGTTAGTTTCGTTACTGTGCGAGAAACCATGCCGGGGTTGCATTTAATGCACCGGTTCGGCCCGTTAACGAAACGATGCACAGTTTCGGTCAAGAAACGAAACGAACGCACCCAATCCACCTTTTTGGACCCAATAGCGATGTTTTGGTTTGTTTTGGTCAGTTTCGTTGCTGTGCGAGAAACCATGTCGGGGTTGCATTTAATGCACCGGTTCGGCCCGTTAACGAAACGATGCACAGTTTCGGTCCAGAAACGAAACGAACGCACCCAATCCACCTTTTTGCACCCAATAGTGATCTTTTGGTTCGTTTTGGTCAGTTTCGTTACTGTGCGAGAAACCATGCCGGGGTTGCATTTAATGCACCGGTTCGGCCCGTTAACGAAACGATGCACAGTTTCGGTCCAGAAATGAAACGAACGCACCCAATCCACCTTTTTGGACCCAATAGTGATTTTTTGCTTCGTTTTGGTCAGTTTCGTTGCTGTGCGAGAAACCATGCCGGGGTTGCATTTAATGCACCGGTTCGGCCCGTTAACGAAACGATGCACAATTTCGGTCCAGAAACGAAACGAACGCACCCAATCCACCTTTTTGGACCCAATAGTGATGTTTTGGTTTGTTTTGGTCAGTTTCGTTACTGTGCGAGAAACCATGCCGGGGTTGCATTTAATGCACCGGTTCGGCCCGTTAACGAAACGATGCACAGTTTCGGTCCAGAAATGAAACGAACGCACCCAATCCACCTTTTTGGACCCAATAGTGATGTTTTGGTTGGTTTTGGTCAGTTTCATTGCTGTTTGAAAAACCATGCCGGGGTTGCATTTAATGCACCGGTTCGGCCCGTTTACGAAATGATGCACAATTTCGATCCAGAAATGAAACGAACGCACCCAATCCACCTTTTTGGACCCAATAGTGATGTTTTGGTTCGTTTTGGTCAGTTTCGTTACTGTGCGAGAAACCATGCCACGGTTGCATTTAATGCACCGGTTCGGCCCGTTAACGAAACGATGCACAGTTTTGGTCCAGAAACGAAACGAACGCACCCAATCTACCTTTTTGGATCCAATAGTGATGTTTTGGTTCGTTTTGGTCAGTTTCGTTACTGTGTGAAAAACCATGCCGGGGTTGCATTTAATGCACCGGTTCGGCCCGTTAACGAAACGATGCACAGTTTCGGTCCAGAAACGAAACGTACGCACCCAATCCACCTTTTTGGACCCAATAGTGATGTTTTGGTTGGTTTTGGTCAGTTTCATTACTGTGCGAAAAACCATGACGGGGTTGCATTTAATGCACCGGTTCGGCCCGTTAACGAAACAATGCACAGTTTCGGTCCAGAAACGAAACGTACGCACCCAATCCACCTTTTTGGACCCAATAGTGATGTTTTGGTTGGTTTTGGTCAGTTTCATTACTGTGCAAAAAACCATGCCGGGGTTGCATTTAATGCACCGGTTCGGCCCGTTAACGAAACGATGCACAGTTTCGGTCCAGAAATGAAACGAACGCACCCAATCCACCTTTTTGGACCCAATAGTGATGTTTTGGTTGGTTTTGGTCAGTTTCATTGCTGTTTGAAAAACCATGCCGGGGTTGCATTTAATGCACCGGTTCGGCCCGTTTACGAAATGATGCACAATTTCGATCCAGAAATGAAACGAACGCACCCAATCCACCTTTTTGGACCCAATAGTGATGTTTTGGTTCGTTTTGGTCAGTTTCGTTACTGTGCGAGAAACCATGCCACGGTTGCATTTAATGCACCGGTTCGGCCCGTTAACGAAACGATGCACAGTTTTGGTCCAGAAACGAAACGAACGCACCCAATCTACCTTTTTGGATCCAATAGTGATGTTTTGGTTCGTTTTGGTCAGTTTCGTTACTGTGTGAAAAACCATGCCGGGGTTGCATTTAATGCACCGGTTCGGCCCGTTAACGAAACGATGCACAGTTTCGGTCCAGAAACGAAACGTACGCACCCAATCCACCTTTTTGGACCCAATAGTGATGTTTTGGTTGGTTTTGGTCAGTTTCATTACTGTGCGAAAAACCATGACGGGGTTGCATTTAATGCACCGGTTCGGCCCGTTAACGAAACGATGCACAGTTTCGGTCCAGAAACGAAACGAATGCACCCAATCCACCTTTTTGGACCCAATAGCGATGTTTTGGTTTGTTTTGGTCAGTTTCGATACTGTGCGAGAAACCATGCCGGGGTTGCATTTAATGCACCGGTTCGGCCCGTTAACGAAACGATGCACAGTTTCGGTCCAGAAACAAAACGAACGCACCCAATCCACCTTTTTGGACCCAATAGTGATGTTTTGCTTCGTTTTGGTCAGTTTCTTTACTGTGCGAGAAACCATGCCGGGGTTGCATTTAATGCACCGGTTCGGCCCATTGACGAAACGATGCACAGTTTCAATCCAGAAACGAAACGAACGCACCCAATCCACCTTTTTGGACCCAATAGTGATGTTTTGGTTGGTTTTGGTCAGTTTCGTTACTGTGCGAGAAACCATGCCGGGGTTGCATTTAATGCACCGGTTCGGCCCGTTCACGAAACGATGCACAGTTTCGGTCCAAAAACGAAACGAACGCACCCAATCCACCTTTTAGGACCCAATAGTGATGTTTTGGTTCGTTTTGGTTAATTTCGTTACTGTGCGAGAAACCATGCCGGGGTTGCATTTAATGCACCGGTTCGGCCCGTTCACGAAACGATGCACAGTTTCGGTCCAAAAACGAAACAAACGCACCCAATCCACCTTTTTGGACCCAATAGTGATGTTTTGCTTCGTTTTGGTTAATTTCGTTACTATGCGAGAAACCATGCCGGGGTTGCATTTAATGCACCGGTTCGGCCCATTGACGAAACGATGCACAGTTTCGGTCCAGAAATGAAACGAACGCACCCAATCCACCTTTTTGGACCCAATAGTGATGTTTTGGTTGGTTTTGGTCAGTTTCGTTACTGTGCGAGAAACCATGCCGGGGTTGCATTTAATGCACCGGTTCGGCCCGTTAACGAAACGATGCACAGTTTCGGTCCAGAAACGAAACGAACGCACCCAATCCACCTTTTTGGACCCAATAGTGATTTTTTGCTTCGGTTTGGTTAGTTTCGTTACTGTGCGAGAAACCATGCCGGGGTTGCATTTAATGCACCGGTTCGGCCCGTTAAGGAAACGATGCACAGTTTCGGTCCAGAAACGAAACGAACGCACCCAATCCACCTTTTTGGACCCAATAGTGATGTTTTGGTTCGTTTTGGTCAGTTTCGTTACTGTGCGAGAAACCATGCCGGGGTTGCATTTAATGCACAGGTTCAGCCCGTTAACGAAACGATGCACAGTTTCGGTCCAAAAATGAAACAAACGCACCCAATCCACCTTTTTGTACCCAATAGTGATGTTTTGCTTCGTTTTGGTTAGTTTCGTTACTGTGCGAGAAACCATGCCGGGGTTGCATTTAATGCACCGGTTCGGCCCGTTAAGGAAACGATGCACAGATTCGGTCCAGAAATGAAACGAACACACCCAATCCACCATTTTGGACCCAATAGTGATGTTTTGGTTGGTTTTGCTCAGTTTCGTTACTGTGCGAGAAACCATGCCGGGGTTGCATTTAATGCACCGGTTCGGCCCGTTAACGAAACGATGCACAGTTTCGGTCCAGAAACGAAACGACCGCACCCAATCCACCTTTTTGGACCCAATAGTGATGTTTTGCTTCGTTTTGGTCAGTTTCGTTACTGTGCGAAAAACCATGCCGGGGTTGCATTTAATGCACCGGTTCGGCCCGTTAAGGAAACGATGCACAGTTTCGGTCCAGAAACGAAACGAATGCACCCAATCCATCTTTTTGGACCCAATAGTGATGTTTTGGTTCATTTTGGTCAGTTTCGTTACTGTGCGAGAAACCATGCCGGGGTTGCATTTAATGCACCGGTTCGGCCCGTTAACGAAACGATGCACAGTTTCGGTCCAGAAATGAAACGAACGCACCCAATCCACCTTTTTGGACCCAATAGTGATGTTTTGGTTGGTTTTGGTCAGTTTCGTTACTGTGCGAGAAACCATGTCGGGGTTGCATTTAATGCACCGGTTCGGCCCGTTAACGAAACGATGCACAGTTTCAGTCCAGAAACGAAACGAACGCACCCAATCCACCTTTTTGGACCCAATAGTGATGTTTTGGTTCGTTTTGGTCACTTTCGTTACTGTGCGAAAAACCATGCCGGGGTTGCATTTAATGCACCGGTTCGGCCCGTTAACGAAACGATGCACAGTTTCGGTCCAGAAATGAAACGAACGCACCCAATCCACCTTTTTTGTCCCAATAGTGATGTTTTGGTTCGTTTTGGTCAGTTTCGTTACTGTGCGAGAAACCATGCCGGGGTTGCATTTAATGCACCGGTTCGGCCCGTTAACGAAACGATGCACAGTTTCGGTCCAGAAACAAAACGAACGCACCCAATCCACCTTTTTGGACCCAATAGTGATGTTTTGCTTCATTTTGGTCAGTTTCGTTACTGTGCGAAAAACCATGCCGGGGTTGCATTTAATGCACCGGTTCGGCCCATTGACGAAACGATGCACAGTTTCGGTCCAGAAACGAAACGAACGCACCCAATCCACCTTTTTGGACCCAATAGTGATGTTTTGGTTGGTTTTGGTCAGTTTCGTTACTGTGCGAGAAACCATGCCGGGGTTGCATTTAATGCACCGGTTCGGCCCGTTCACGAAACGATGCACAGTTTCGGTCCAAAAACGAAACAAACGCACCCAATCCACCTTTTTGGACCCAATAGTGATGTTTTGCTTCGTTTTGGTTAATTTCGTTACTGTGCGAGAAACCATGCCGGGGTTGCATTTAATGCACCGGTTCGGCCCATTGACGAAACGATGCACAGTTTCGGTCCAGAAACGAAACGAACGCACCCAATCCACCTTTTTGGACCCAATAGTGATGTTTTGGTTGGTTTTGGTCAGTTTCGTTACTGTGCGAGAAACCATGCCGGGGTTGCATTTAATGCACCGGTTCGGCCCGTTAACGAAACGATGCACAGTTTCGGTCCAGAAACAAAACGAACGCACCCAATCCACCTTTTTGGACCCAATAGTGATTTTTTGCTTCGTTTTGGTTAGTTTCGTTACTGTGCGAGAAACCATGCCGGGGTTGCATTTAATGCACCGGTTCGGCCCGTTAAGGAAACGATGCACAGTTTCGGTCCAGAAACGAAACGAACGCACCCAATCCACCTTTTTGGACCCAACAGTGATGTTTTGGTTTGTTTTGGTCAGTTTCGTTGCTGTGCGAGAAACCATGTCGGGGTTGCATTTAATGCACCGGTTCGGCCCGTTAACGAAACGATGCACAGTTTCGGTCCAGAAACGAAACGAACACACCCAATCCACCATTTTGGACCCAATAGTGATGTTTTGGTTGGTTTTGGTCAGTTTCGTTACTGTGCGAGAAACCATGCCGGGGTTGCATTTAATGCACCGGTTCGGCCCATTGACGAAACGATGCACAGTTTCGGTCCAGAAACGAAACGAACGCACCCAATCCACCTTTTTGGACCAATTAGTGATGTTTTGGTTGGTTTTGGTCAGTTTCGTTACTGTGCGAAAAACCATGACGGGGTTGCATTTAATGCACCGGTTCGGCCCGTTAACGAAACAATGCACAGTTTCGGTCCAGAAACGAAACGAATGCACCCAATTCACCTTTTTGGACCCAATAGTGATGTTTTGGTTGGTTTTGGTCAGTTTCGTTACTGTGCGAGAAACCATGCCGGGGTTG
Source organism: Echinochloa phyllopogon (assembly GCA_033239725.1). Lineage (NCBI taxonomy): Eukaryota > Viridiplantae > Streptophyta > Magnoliopsida > Poales > Poaceae > Echinochloa > Echinochloa phyllopogon. Next base: position 26,418,841 of record BTCW01000014.1, on the reverse strand, counting down.
CATTTAATGCACAGGTTCAGCCCGTTAACGAAACGATGCACAGTTTCGGTCCAGAAATGAAACAAACGCACCCAATCCACCTTTTTGGACCCAATAGTGATGTTTTGCTTCGTTTTGGTTAGTTTCGTTACTGTGCGAGAAACCATGCCGGGGTTGCATTTAATGCACCGGTTCGGCCCGTTAAGGAAACGATGCACAGATTCGGTCCAGAAACGAAACGAACACACCCAATCCACCATTTTGGACCCAATAGTGATGTTTTGGTTTGTTTTGTTCAGTTTCGTTACTGTGCGAGAAACCATGCCGGGGTTGCATTTAATGCACCGGTTCGGCCCGTTAACGAAACGATGCATAGTTTCGGTCCAGAAACGAAACGAACGCACCCAATCCACCTTTTTGGACCCAATAGTGATGTTTTGGTTGGTTTTGGTCAGTTTCGTTACTGTGCGAGAAACCATGTCGGGGTTGCATTTAATACACCGGTTCGGCCCGTTAACGAAACGATGCACAGTTTCAGTCCAGAAACGAAACGAACGCACCCAATCCACCTTTTTGGACCCAATAGTGATGTTTTGGTTTGTTTTGGTCAGTTTTGTTACTGTGCGAGAAACCATGCCGGGGTTGCATTTAATGCACCGGTTCGGCCCGTTAACGAAACGATGCACAGTTTCGGTCCAGAAACGAAACGAACGCACCCAATCCACCTTTTTGGACCCAATAGTGATGTTTTGCTTCGTTTTGGTCAGTTTCGTTACTGTGCAAAAAACCATGCCGGGGTTGCATTTAATGCACCGGTTCGGCCCGTTGACGAAACGATGCACAGTTTCGGTCCAGAAACGAAACGAACGCACCCAATCCACCTTTTTGGACCCAATAGCGATGTTTTGGTTTGTTTTGGTCAGTTTCGTTACTGTGCGAGAAACCATGTCGGGGTTGCATTTAATGCACCGGTTCGGCCCGTTAACGAAACGATGCACAGTTTCGGTCCAGAAACGAAACGAACGCACCCAATCCACCTTTTTGGACCCAATAGTGATGTTTTGGTTCGTTTTGGTCAGTTTCGTTACTGTGCGAGAAACCATGCCGGGGTTGCATTTAATGCACCGGTTCGGCCCGTTAACGAAACGATGCACAGTTTCGGTCCAGAAACGAAACGAACGCACCCAATCCACCTTTTTGGACCCAATAGTGATTTTTTGCTTCATTTTGGTTAGTTTCGTTACTGTGCGAGAAACCATGCCGGGGTTGCATTTAATGCACCGGTTCGGCCCGTTAACGAAACGATGCACAGTTTCGGTCCAGAAACGAAACGAACGCACCCAATCCACCTTTTTGGACCCAATAGTGATGTTTTGGTTTGTTTTGGTCAGTTTCGTTACTGTGCGAGAAACCATGCCGGGGTTGCATTTAATGCAACGGTTCGGCCCGTTAACGAAACGATGCACAGTTTCGGTCCAGAAACGATAGGAACGCACCCAATCCACCTTTTTGGACCCAATAGTGATGTTTTGGTTCCTTTTGGTCAGTTTCATTGCTGTTTGAAAAACCATGCCGGGGTTGCATTTAATGCACCGGTTCGGCCCGTTTACGAAACGATGCACAATTTCGGTCCAGAAATGAAACGAACGCACCCAATCCACCTTTTTGGACCCAATAGTGATGTTTTGGTTCCTTTTGGTCAGTTTCGTTACTGTGCGAGAAACCATGCCACGGTTGCATTTAATGCACCGGTTCGGCCCGTTAACGAAACGATGCACAGTTTTGGTCCAGAAACGAAACGAACGCACCCAATCTACCTTTTTGGATCCAATAGTGATGTTTTGGTTCGTTTTGGTCAGTTTCGTTACTGTGTGAAAAACCATGCCGGGGTTGCATTTAATGCACCGGTTCGGCCCGTTAACGAAACGATGCACAGTTTCGGTCCAGAAACAAAACGTACGCACCCAATCCACCTTTTTGGACCCAATAGTGATGTTTTGGTTGGTTTTGGTCAGTTTCATTACTGTGCAAAAAACCATGCCGGGGTTGCATTTAATGCACCGGTTCGGCCCGTTAACGAAACGATGCACCATTTCGGTCCAGAAACGAAACGAATGCACCCAATCCACCTTTTTGGACCCAATAGCGATGTTTTGGTTTGTTTTGGTCAGTTTCGTTACTGTGCGAAAAACCATGACGGGGTTGCATTTAATGCACCGGTTCGGCCCGTTAACGAAACAATGCACAGTTTCGGTCCAGAAACGAAACGTACGCACCCAATCCACCTTTTTGGACCCAATAGTGATGTTTTGGTTGGTTTTGGTCAGTTTCATTACTGTGCAAAAAACCATGCCGGGGTTGCATTTAATGCACCGGTTCGGCCCGTTAACGAAGAGATGCACCATTTCGGTCCAGAAACGAAACGAATGCACCCAATCCACATTTTTGGACCCAATAGTGATGTTTTGGTTTGTTTTGGTCAGTTTCGTTACTGTGCGAAAAACCATGACGGGGTTGCATTTAATGCACCGGTTCGGCCCGTTAACGAAACAATGCACAGTTTCGGTCCAGAAACGAAACGAATGCACCCAATTCACCTTTTTGGACCCAATAGTGATGTTTTGGTTGGTTTTGGTCAGTTTCATTACTGTGCAAAAAACCATGCCGGGGTTGCATTTAATGCACCGGTTCGGCCCGTTAACGAAACGATGCACCATTTCGGTCCAGAAATGAAACGAATGCACCCAATCCACCTTTTTGGACCCAATAGCGATGTTTTGGTTTGTTTTGGTCAGTTTCGTTACTGTGCGAAAAACCATGACGGGGTTGCATTTAATGCACCGGTTCGGCCTGTTAACGAAACGATGCACAATTTCGGTCCAGAAATGAAACAAACGCACCCAATCCATCTTTTTGGACCCAATAGTGATGTTTTGGTTCGTTTTGGTCAGTTTCGTTACTGTGTGAAAAACCATGCCGGGGTTGCATTTAATGCACCGGTTCGGGCCGTTAACGAAACGATGCACAGTTTCGGTCCAGAAACGAAACGAACGCACCCAATCCACCTTTTTGGACCCAATAGCGATGTTTTGGTTTGTTTTGGTCAGTTTCGTTGCTGTGCGAGAAACCATGTCGGGGTTGCATTTAATGCACCGGTTCGGCCCGTTAACGAAACGATGCACAGTTTTGGTCCAGAAACGAAACGAACGCACCCAATCCACCTTTTTGCACCCAATAGTGATGTTTTGGTTTGTTTTGGTCAGTTTCGTTACTGTGCGAGAAAACATGTCGGGGTTGCATTTAATGCACCGGTTCGGCCCGTTAACGAAACGATGCACAGTTTCGGTCCAGAAATGAAACGAACGCACCCAATCCACCTTTTTGGACCCAATAGTGATTTTTTGCTTCGTTTTGGTCAGTTTCGTTGCTGTGCGAGAAACCATGCCGGGGTTGCATTTAATGCACCGATTCGGCCCGTTAACGAAACGATGCACACTTTCGGTCCAGAAACGAAACGAACGCACCCAATCCACCTTTTTGGACCCAATAGTGATGTTTTGGTTTGTTTTGGTCAGTTTCGTTACTGTGCGAGAAACCATGCCTGGGTTGCATTTAATGCACCGGTTCGGCCCGTTAACGAAACGATGCACAGTTTCGGTCCAGAAATGAAATGAACGCACCCAATCCACCTTTTTGGACCCAATAGTGATGTTTTGGTTCCTTTTGGTCAGTTTCATTGCTGTTTGAAAAACCATGCCGGGGTTGCATTTAATGCACCGGTTCGGCCCGTTAACGAAACGATGCACAATTTCGGTCCAGAAATGAAACGAACGCTCCCAATCCACCTTTTTGGACCCAATAGTGATGTTTTGGTTGGTTTTGGTCAGTTTCATTGCTGTTTGAAAAACCATGCCGGGGTTGCATTTAATGCACCGGTTCGGCCCGTTTACGAAATGATGCACAATTTCGATCCAGAAATGAAACGAACGCACCCAATCCACCTTTTTGGACCCAATAGTGATGTTTTGGTTCGTTTTGGTCAGTTTCGTTACTGTGCGAGAAACCATGCCACGGTTGCATTTAATGCACCGGTTCGGCCCGTTAACGAAACGATGCACAGTTTTGGTCTAGAAACGAAACGAACGCACCCAATCTACCTTTTTGGATCCAATAGTGATGTTTTGGTTCGTTTTGGTCAGTTTCGTTACTGTGTGAAAAACCATGCCGGGGTTGCATTTAATGCACCGGTTCGGGCCGTTAACGAAACGATGCACAGTTTCGGTCCAGAAATGAAACAAACGCACCCAATCCACCTTTTTGGACCCAATAGTGATGTTTTGCTTCGTTTTGGTCAGTTTCGTTACTGTGCGAGAAACCATGCCGGGGTTGCATTTAATGCACCGGTTCGGCCCATTGACGAAACGATGCACAGTTTCGGTCCAGAAACGAAACGAACGCACCCAATCCACCTTTTTGGACCAATTAGTGATGTTTTGGTTGGTTTTGGTCAGTTTCGTTACTGTGCGAAAAACCATGACGGGGTTGCATTTAATGCACCGGTTCGGCCCGTTAACGAAACAATGCACAGTTTCGGTCCAGAAACGAAACGTACGCACCCAATCCACCTTTTTGGACCCAATAGTGATGTTTTGGTTGGTTTTGGTCAGTTTCATTACTGTGCAAAAAACCATGCCGGGGTTGCATTTAATGCACCGGTTCGGCCCGTTAACGAAACGATGCACAGTTTCGGTCCAGAAACGAAACGAATGCACCCAATCCACCTTTTTGGACCCAATAGCGATGTTTTGGTTTGTTTTGGTCAGTTTCGATACTGTGCGAGAAACCATGCCGGGGTTGCATTTAATGCACCGGTTCGGCCCGTTAACGAAACGATGCACAGTTTCGGTCCAGAAACGAAACGAACGCACCCAATCCACCTTTTTGGACCCAATAGTGATTTTTTGCTTCGGTTTGGTTAGTTTCGTTACTGTGCGAGAAACCATGCCGGGGTTGCATTTAATGCACCGGTTCGGCCCGTTAACGAAACGATGCACAGTTTCGGTCAAGAAACGAAACGAACGCACCCAATCCACCTTTTTGGACCCAATAGCGATGTTTTGGTTTGTTTTGGTCAGTTTCGTTGCTGTGCGAGAAACCATGTCGGGGTTGCATTTAATGCACCGGTTCGGCCCGTTAACGAAACGATGCACAGTTTCGGTCCAGAAACGAAACGAACGCACCCAATCCACCTTTTTGCACCCAATAGTGATCTTTTGGTTCGTTTTGGTCAGTTTCGTTACTGTGCGAGAAACCATGCCGGGGTTGCATTTAATGCACCGGTTCGGCCCGTTAACGAAACGATGCACAGTTTCGGTCCAGAAATGAAACGAACGCACCCAATCCACCTTTTTGGACCCAATAGTGATTTTTTGCTTCGTTTTGGTCAGTTTCGTTGCTGTGCGAGAAACCATGCCGGGGTTGCATTTAATGCACCGGTTCGGCCCGTTAACGAAACGATGCACAGTTTCGGTCCAGAAATGAAATGAACGCACCCAATCCACCTTTTTGGACCCAATAGTGATGTTTTGGTTCCTTTTGGTCAGTTTCAATGCTGTTTGAAAAACCATGCCGGGGTTGCATTTAATGCACCGGTTCGGCCCGTTAACGAAACGATGCACAATTTCGGTCCAGAAATGAAACGAACGCACCCAATCCACCTTTTTGGACCCAATAGTGATGTTTTGGTTGGTTTTGGTCAGTTTCATTGCTGTTTGAAAAACCATGCCGGGGTTGCATTTAATGCACCGGTTCGGCCCGTTTACGAAATGATGCACAATTTCGATCCAGAAATGAAACGAACGCACCCAATCCACCTTTTTGGACCCAATAGTGATGTTTTGGTTCGTTTTGGTCAGTTTCGTTACTGTGCGAGAAACCATGCCACGGTTGCATTTAATGCACCGGTTCGGCCCGTTAACGAAACGATGCACAGTTTTGGTCCAGAAACGAAACGAACGCACCCAATCTACCTTTTTGGATCCAATAGTGATGTTTTTGTTCGTTTTGGTCAGTTTCGTTACTGTGTGAAAAACCATGCCGGGGTTGCATTTAATGCACCGGTTCGGCCCGTTAACGAAACGATGCACAGTTTCGGTCCAGAAACGAAACGTACGCACCCAATCCACCTTTTTGGACCCAATAGTGATGTTTTGGTTGGTTTTGGTCAGTTTCATTACTGTGCGAAAAACCATGACGGGGTTGCATTTAATGCACCGGTTCGGCCCGTTAACGAAACAATGCACAGTTTCGGTCCAGAAACGAAACGTACGCACCCAATCCACCTTTTTGGACCCAATAGTGATGTTTTGGTTGGTTTTGGTCAGTTTCATTACTGTGCAAAAAACCATGCCGGGGTTGCATTTAATGCACCGGTTCGGCCCGTTAACGAAACGATGCACAGTTTCGGTCCAGAAACGAAACGAATGCACCCAATCCACCTTTTTGGACCCAATAGCGATGTTTTGGTTTGTTTTGGTCAGTTTCGATACTGTGCGAGAAACCATGCCGGGGTTGCATTTAATGCACCGGTTCGGCCCGTTAACGAAACGATGCACAGTTTCGGTCCAGAAACAAAACGAACGCACCCAATCCACCTTTTTGGACCCAATAGTGATGTTTTGCTTCGTTTTGGTCAGTTTCTTTACTGTGCGAGAAACCATGCCGGGGTTGCATTTAATGCACCGGTTCGGCCCTTTGACGAAACGATGCACAGTTTCAATCCAGAAACGAAACGAACGCACCCAATCCACCTTTTTGGACCCAATAGTGATGTTTTGGTTGGTTTTGGTCAGTTTCGTTACTGTGCGAGAAACCATGCCGGGGTTGCATTTAATGCACCGGTTCGGCCCGTTCACGAAACGATGCACAGTTTCGGTCCAAAAACGAAACGAACGCACCCAATCCACCTTTTTGGACCCAATAGTGATGTTTTGGTTCGTTTTGGTTAATTTCGTTACTGTGCGAGAAACCATGCCGGGGTTGCATTTAATGCACCGGTTCGGCCCGTTCACGAAACGATGCACAGTTTCGGTCCAAAAACGAAACAAATGCACCCAATCCACCTTTTTGGACCCAATAGTGATGTTTTGCTTCGTTTTGGTTAATTTCGTTACTGTGCGAGAAACCATGCCGGGGTTGCATTTAATGCACCGGTTCGGCCCATTGACGAAACGATGCACAGTTTCGGTCCAGAAATGAAACGAACGCACCCAATCCACCTTTTTGGACCCAATAGTGATGTTTTGGTTGGTTTTGGTCAGTTTCGTTACTGTGCGAGAAACCATGCCGGGGTTGCATTTAATGCACCGGTTCGGCCCGTTAACGAAACGATGCACAGTTTCGGTCCAGAAACGAAACGAACGCACCCAATCCACCTTTTTGGACCCAATAGTGATTTTTTGCTTCGGTTTGGTTAGTTTCGTTACTGTGCGAGAAACCATGCCGGGGTTGCATTTAATGCACCGGTTCGGCCCGTTAAGGAAACGATGCACAGTTTCGGTCCAGAAACGAAACGAACGCACCCAATCCACCTTTTTGGACCCAATAGTGATGTTTTGGTTCGTTTTGGTCAGTTTCGTTACTGTGCGAGAAACCATGCCGGGGTTGCATTTAATGCACAGGTTCAGCCCGTTAACGAAACGATGCACAGTTTCGGTCCAAAAATGAAACAAACGCACCCAATCCACCTTTTTGTACCCAATAGTGATGTTTTGCTTCGTTTTGGTTAGTTTCGTTACTGTGCGAGAAACCATGCCGGGGTTGCATTTAATGCACCGGTTCGGCCCGTTAAGGAAACGATGCACAGATTCGGTCCAGAAATGAAACGAACACACCCAATCCACCATTTTGGACCCAATAGTGATGTTTTGGTTGGTTTTGCTCAGTTTCGTTACTGTGCGAGAAACCATGCCGGGGTTGCATTTAATGCACCGGTTCGGCCCGTTAACGAAACGATGCACAGTTTCGGTCCAGAAACGAAACGACCGCACCCAATCCACCTTTTTGGACCCAATAGTGATGTTTTGCTTCGTTTTGGTCAGTTTCGTTACTGTGCGAAAAACCATGCCGGGGTTGCATTTAATGCACCGGTTCGGCCCGTTAAGGAAACGATGCACAGTTTCGGTCCAGAAACGAAACGAATGCACCCAATCCATCTTTTTGGACCCAATAGTGATGTTTTGGTTCATTTTGGTCAGTTTCGTTACTGTGCGAGAAACCATGCCGGGGTTGCATTTAATGCACCGGTTCGGCCCGTTAACGAAACGCTGCACAGTTTCAGTCCAGAAACGAAACGAACGCACCCAATCCACCTTTTTGCACCCAATAGTGATCTTTTGGTTCGTTTTGGTCAGTTTCGTTACTGTGCGAGAAACCATGCCGGGGTGGCATTTAATGCACCGGTTCGGCCCGTTAACGAAACGATGCACAGTTTCGGTCCAGAAATGAAACGAACGCACCCAATCCACCTTTTTGGACCCAATAGTGATGTTTTGGTTCGTTTTGGTCAGTTTCGTTGCTGTGCGAGAAACCATGCCGGGGTTGCATTTAATGCACCGGTTCGGCCCGTTAACGAAACGATGCACAGTTTCGGTCCAGAAATGAAATGAACGCACCCAATCCACCTTTTTGGACCCAATAGTGATGTTTTGGTTCCTTTTGGTCAGTTTCAATGCTGTTTGAAAAACCATGCCGGGGTTGCATTTAATGCACCGGTTCGGCCCGTTAACGAAACGATGCACAATTTCGGTCCAGAAATGAAACGAACGCACCCAATCCACCTTTTTGGACCCAATAGTGATGTTTTGGTTGGTTTTGGTCAGTTTCATTGCTGTTTGAAAAACCATGCCGGGGTTGCATTTAATGCACCGGTACGGCCCGTTTACGAAATGATGCACAATTTCGATCCAGAAATGAAACGAACGCACCCAATCCACCTTTTTGGACCCAATAGTGATGTTTTGGTTCGTTTTGGTCAGTTTCGTTACTGTGCGAGAAACCATGCCACGGTTGCATTTAATGCACCGGTTCGGCCCGTTAACGAAACGATGCACAGTTTTGGTCCAGAAACGAAACGAACGCACTCAATCTACCTTTTTGGATCCAATAGTGATGTTTTGGTTCGTTTTGGTCAGTTTCGTTACTGTGTGAAAAACCATGCCGGGGTTGCATTTAATGCACCGGTTCGGCCCGTTAACGAAACGATGCACAGTTTCGGTCCAGAAACGAAACGTACGCACCCAATCCACCTTTTTGGACCCAATAGTGATGTTTTGGTTGGTTTTGGTCAGTTTCATTACTGTGCGAAAAACCATGACGGGGTTGCATTTAATGCACCGGTTCGGCCCGTTAACGAAACAATGCACAGTTTCGGTCCAGAAACGAAACGTACGCACCCAATCCACCTTTTTGGACCCAATAGTGATGTTTTGGTTGGTTTTGGTCAGTTTCATTACTGTGCAAAAAACCATGCCGGGGTTGCATTTAATGCACCGGTTCGGCCCGTTAACGAAACGATGCACAGTTTCGGTCCAGAAACGAAACGAATGCACCCAATCCACCTTTTTGGACCCAATAGCGATGTTTTGGTTTGTTTTGGTCAGTTTCGATACTGTGCGAGAAACCATGCCGGGGTTGCATTTAATGCACCGGTTCGGCCCGTTAACGAAACGATGCACAGTTTCGGTCCAGAAACAAAACGAACGCACCCAATCCACCTTTTTGGACCCAATAGTGATGTTTTGCTTCGTTTTGGTCAGTTTCTTTACTGTGCGAGAAACCATGCCGGGGTTGCATTTAATGCACCGGTTCGGCCCATTGACGAAACGATGCACAGTTTCAATCAAGAAACGAAACGAACGCACCCAATCCACCTTTTTGGACCCAATAGTGATGTTTTGGTTGGTTTTGGTCAGTTTCGTTACTGTGCGAGAAACCATGCCGGGGTTGCATTTAATGCACCGGTTCGGCCCGTTCACGAAACGATGCACAGTTTCGGTCCAAAAACGAAACGAACGCACCCAATCCACCTTTTTGGACCCAATAGTGATGTTTTGGTTCGTTTTGGTTAATTTCGTTACTGTGCGAGAAACCATGCCGGGGTTGCATTTAATGCACCGGTTCGGCCCGTTCACGAAACGATGCACAGTTTCGGTCCAAAAACGAAACAAACGCACCCAATCCACCTTTTTGGACCCAATAGTGATGTTTTGCTTCGTTTTGGTTAATTTCGTTACTGTGCGAGAAACCATGCCGGGGTTGCATTTAATGCACCGGTTCGGCCCGTTAAGGAAACGATGCACAGTTTCGGTCCAGAAACGAAACGAACGCACCCAATCCACCTTTTTGGACCCAATAGTGATGTTTTGGTTGGTTTTGGTCAGTTTCGTTACTGTGCGAGAAACCATGCCGGGGTTGCATTTAATGCACCGGTTCGGCCCGTTAACGAAACGCTGCACAGTTTCGGTCCAGAAACGAAACGAACGCACCCAATCCACCTTTTTGGACCCAATAGTGATGTTTTGCTTCGTTTTGGTCAGTTTCGTTACTGTGCGAAAAACCATGCCGGGGTTGCATTTAATGCACCGGTTCGGCCCGTTAAGGAAACGATGCACAGTTTCGGTCCAGAAACGAAACGAATGCACCCAATCCATCTTTTTGGACCCAATAGTGATGTTTTGGTTCATTTTGGTCAGTTTCGTTACTGTGCGAGAAACCATGCCGGGGTTGCATTTAATGCACCGGTTCGGCCCGTTAACGAAACGCTGCACAGTTTCAGTCCAGAAACGAAACGAACGCACCCAATCCACCTTTTTGGACCCAATAGTGATGTTTTGGTTGGTTTTGGTCAGTTTCATTACTGTGCGAAAAACCATGCCGGGGTTGCATTTAATGCACCGGTTCGGCCCGTTAACGAAACGATGCACAGTTTCGGTCCAGAAACGAAACGAAAGCACCCAATCCACCTTTTTGGACCCAATAGCGATGTTTTGGTTTGTTTTGGTCAGTTTCGATACTGTGCGAGAAACCATGCCGGGGTTGCATTTAATGCACCGGTTCGGCCCGTTAACGAAACGATGCACAGTTTCGGTCCAGAAACGAAACGAATGCACCCAATCCACCTTTTTGGACCCAATAGCGATGTTTTGGTTTGTTTTGGTCAGTTTCGATACTGTGCGAGAAACCATGCCGGGGTTGCATTTAATGCACCGGTTCGGCCCGTTAACGAAACGATGCACAGTTTCGGTCCAGAAACAAAACGAACGCACCCAATCCACCTTTTTGGACCCAATAGTGATGTTTTGCTTCGTTTTGGTCAGTTTCTTTACTGTGCGAGAAACCATGCCGGGGTTGCATTTAATGCACCGGTTCGGCCCATTGACGAAACGATGCACAGTTTCAATCAAGAAACGAAACGAACGCACCCAATCCACCTTTTTGGACCCAATAGTGATGTTTTGGTTGGTTTTGGTCAGTTTCGTTACTGTGCGAGAAACCATGCCGGGGTTGCATTTAATGCACCGGTTCGGCCCGTTCACGAAACGATGCACAGTTTCGGTCCAAAAACGAAACGAACGCACCCAATCCACCTTTTTGGACCCAATAGTGATGTTTTGGTTCGTTTTGGTTAATTTCGTTACTGTGCGAGAAACCATGCCGGGGTTGCATTTAATGCACCGGTTCGGCCCGTTCACGAAACGATGCACAGTTTCGGTCCAAAAACGAAACAAACGCACCCAATCCACCTTTTTGGACCCAATAGTGATGTTTTGCTTCGTTTTGGTTAATTTCGTTACTGTGCGAGAAACCATGCCGGGGTTGCATTTAATGCACCGGTTCGGCCCATTGACGAAACGATGCACAGTTTCGGTCCAGAAATGAAACGAACGCACCCAATCCACCTTTTTGGACCCAATAGTGATGTTTTGGTTGGTTTTGGTCAGTTTCGTTACTGTGCGAGAAACCATGCCGGGGTTGCATTTAATGCACCGGTTCGGCCCGTTAACGAAACGATGCACAGTTTCGGTCCAGAAACGAAACGAACGCACCCAATCCACCTTTTTGGACCCAATAGTGATTTTTTGCTTCGGTTTGGTTAGTTTCGTTACTGTGCGAGAAACCATGCCGGGGTTGCATTTAATGCACCGGTTCGGCCCGTTAAGGAAACGATGCACAGTTTCGGTCCAGAAACGAAACGAACGCACCCAATCCACCTTTTTGGACCCAATAGTGATGTTTTGGTTCGTTTTGGTCAGTTTCGTTACTGTGCGAGAAACCATGCCGGGGTTGCATTTAATGCACAGGTTCAGCCCGTTAACGAAACGATGCACAGTTTCGGTCCAAAAATGAAACAAACGCACCCAATCCACCTTTTTGTACCCAATAGTGATGTTTTGCTTCGTTTTGGTTAGTTTCGTTACTGTGCGAGAAACCATGCCGGGGTTGCATTTAATGCACCGGTTCGGCCCGTTAAGGAAACGATGCACAGATTCGGTCCAGAAATGAAACGAACACACCCAATCCACCATTTTGGACCCAATAGTGATGTTTTGGTTGGTTTTGCTCAGTTTCGTTACTGTGCGAGAAACCATGCCGGGGTTGCATTTAATGCACCGGTTCGGCCCGTTAACGAAACGATGCACAGTTTCGGTCCAGAAACGAAACGACCGCACCCAATCCACCTTTTTGGACCCAATAGTGATGTTTTGCTTCGTTTTGGTCAGTTTCGTTACTGTGCGAAAAACCATGCCGGGGTTGCATTTAATGCACCGGTTCGGCCCGTTAAGGAAACGATGCACAGTTTCGGTCCAGAAACGAAACGAATGCACCCAATCCATCTTTTTGGACCCAATAGTGATGTTTTGGTTCATTTTGGTCAGTTTCGTTACTGTGCGAGAAACCATGCCGGGGTTGCATTTAATGCACCGGTTCGGCCCGTTAACGAAACGCTGCACAGTTTCAGTCCAGAAACGAAACGAACGCACCCAATCCACCTTTTTGCACCCAATAGTGATCTTTTGGTTCGTTTTGGTCAGTTTCGTTACTGTGCGAGAAACCATGCCGGGGTGGCATTTAATGCACCGGTTCGGCCCGTTAACGAAACGATGCACAGTTTCGGTCCAGAAATGAAACGAACGCACCCAATCCACCTTTTTGGACCCAATAGTGATGTTTTGGTTCGTTTTGGTCAGTTTCGTTGCTGTGCGAGAAACCATGCCGGGGTTGCATTTAATGCACCGGTTCGGCCCGTTAACGAAACGATGCACAGTTTCGGTCCAGAAATGAAATGAACGCACCCAATCCACCTTTTTGGACCCAATAGTGATGTTTTGGTTCCTTTTGGTCAGTTTCAATGCTGTTTGAAAAACCATGCCGGGGTTGCATTTAATGCACCGGTTCGGCCCGTTAACGAAACGATGCACAATTTCGGTCCAGAAATGAAACGAACGCACCCAATCCACCTTTTTGGACCCAATAGTGATGTTTTGGTTGGTTTTGGTCAGTTTCATTGCTGTTTGAAAAACCATGCCGGGGTTGCATTTAATGCACCGGTACGGCCCGTTTACGAAATGATGCACAATTTCGATCCAGAAATGAAACGAACGCACCCAATCCACCTTTTTGGACCCAATAGTGATGTTTTGGTTCGTTTTGGTCAGTTTCGTTACTGTGCGAGAAACCATGCCACGGTTGCATTTAATGCACCGGTTCGGCCCGTTAACGAAACGATGCACAGTTTTGGTCCAGAAACGAAACGAACGCACCCAATCTACCTTTTTGGATCCAATAGTGATGTTTTGGTTCGTTTTGGTCAGTTTCGTTACTGTGTGAAAAACCATGCCGGGGTTGCATTTAATGCACCGGTTCGGCCCGTTAACGAAACGATGCACAGTTTCGGTCCAGAAACGAAACGTACGCACCCAATCCACCTTTTTGGACCCAATAGTGATGTTTTGGTTGGTTTTGGTCAGTTTCATTACTGTGCGAAAAACCATGACGGGGTTGCATTTAATGCACCGGTTCGGCCCGTTAACGAAACAATGCACAGTTTCGGTCCAGAAACGAAACGTACGCACCCAATCCACCTTTTTGGACCCAATAGTGATGTTTTGGTTGGTTTTGGTCAGTTTCATTACTGTGCAAAAAACCATGCCGGGGTTGCATTTAATGCACCGGTTCGGCCCGTTAACGAAACGATGCACAGTTTCGGTCCAGAAACGAAACGAATGCACCCAATCCACCTTTTTGGACCCAATAGCGATGTTTTGGTTTGTTTTGGTCAGTTTCGATACTGTGCGAGAAACCATGCCGGGGTTGCATTTAATGCACCGGTTCGGCCCGTTAACGAAACGATGCACAGTTTCGGTCCAGAAACAAAACGAACGCACCCAATCCACCTTTTTGGACCCAATAGTGATGTTTTGCTTCGTTTTGGTCAGTTTCTTTACTGTGCGAGAAACCATGCCGGGGTTGCATTTAATGCACCGGTTCGGCCCATTGACGAAACGATGCACAGTTTCAATCAAGAAACGAAACGAACGCACCCAATCCACCTTTTTGGACCCAATAGTGATGTTTTGGTTGGTTTTGGTCAGTTTCGTTACTGTGCGAGAAACCATGCCGGGGTTGCATTTAATGCACCGGTTCGGCCCGTTCACGAAACGATGCACAGTTTCGGTCCAAAAACGAAACGAACGCACCCAATCCACCTTTTTGGACCCAATAGTGATGTTTTGGTTCGTTTTGGTTAATTTCGTTACTGTGCGAGAAACCATGCCGGGGTTGCATTTAATGCACCGGTTCGGCCCGTTCACGAAACGATGCACAGTTTCGGTCCAAAAACGAAACAAACGCACCCAATCCACCTTTTTGGACCCAATAGTGATGTTTTGCTTCGTTTTGGTTAATTTCGTTACTGTGCGAGAAACCATGCCGGGGTTGCATTTAATGCACCGGTTCGGCCCATTGACGAAACGATGCACAGTTTCGGTCCAGAAATGAAACGAACGCACCCAATCCACCTTTTTGGACCCAATAGTGATGTTTTGGTTGGTTTTGGTCAGTTTCGTTACTGTGCGAGAAACCATGCCGGGGTTGCATTTAATGCACCGGTTCGGCCCGTTAACGAAACGATGCACAGTTTCGGTCCAGAAACGAAACGAACGCACCCAATCCACCTTTTTGGACCCAATAGTGATTTTTTGCTTCGGTTTGGTTAGTTTCGTTACTGTGCGAGAAACCATGCCGGGGTTGCATTTAATGCACCGGTTCGGCCCGTTAAGGAAACGATGCACAGTTTCGGTCCAGAAACGAAACGAACGCACCCAATCCACCTTTTTGGACCCAATAGTGATGTTTTGGTTCGTTTTGGTCAGTTTCGTTACTGTGCGAGAAACCATGCCGGGGTTGCATTTAATGCACAGGTTCAGCCCGTTAACGAAACGATGCACAGTTTCGGTCCAAAAATGAAACAAACGCACCCAATCCACCTTTTTGTACCCAATAGTGATGTTTTGCTTCGTTTTGGTTAGTTTCGTTACTGTGCGAGAAACCATGCCGGGGTTGCATTTAATGCACCGGTTCGGCCCGTTAAGGAAACGATGCACAGATTCGGTCCAGAAATGAAACGAACACACCCAATCCACCATTTTGGACCCAATAGTGATGTTTTGGTTGGTTTTGCTCAGTTTCGTTACTGTGCGAGAAACCATGCCGGGGTTGCATTTAATGCACCGGTTCGGCCCGTTAACGAAACGATGCACAGTTTCGGTCCAGAAACGAAACGACCGCACCCAATCCACCTTTTTGGACCCAATAGTGATGTTTTGCTTCGTTTTGGTCAGTTTCGTTACTGTGCGAAAAACCATGCCGGGGTTGCATTTAATGCACCGGTTCGGCCCGTTAAGGAAACGATGCACAGTTTCGGTCCAGAAACGAAACGAATGCACCCAATCCATCTTTTTGGACCCAATAGTGATGTTTTGGTTCATTTTGGTCAGTTTCGTTACTGTGCGAGAAACCATGCCGGGGTTGCATTTAATGCACCGGTTCGGCCCGTTAACGAAACGATGCACAGTTTCAGTCCAGAAATGAAACGAACGCACCCAATCCACCTTTTTGGACCCAATAGTGATGTTTTGGTTGGTTTTGGTCAGTTTCGTTACTGTGCGAGAAACCATGTCGGGGTTGCATTTAATGCACCGGTTCGGCCCGTTAACGAAACGATGCACAGTTTCAGTCCAGAAACGAAACGAACGCACCCAATCCACCTTTTTGGACCCAATAGTGATGTTTTGGTTCGTTTTGGTCACTTTCGTTACTGTGCGAAAAACCATGCCGGGGTTGCATTTAATGCACCGGTTCGGCCCGTTAACGAAACGATGCACAGTTTCGGTCCAGAAATGAAACGAACACACCCAATCCACCTTTTTTGTCCCAATAGTGATGTTTTGGTTCGTTTTGGTCAGTTTCGTTACTGTGCGAGAAACCATGCCGGGGTTGCATTTAATGCACCGGTTCGGCCCGTTAACGAAACGATGCACAGTTTCGGTCCAGAAACAAAACGAACGCACCCAATCCACCTTTTTGGACCCAATAGTGATGTTTTGCTTCATTTTGGTCAGTTTCATTACTGTGCGAAAAACCATGCCGGGGTTGCATTTAATGCACCGGTTCGGCCCATTGACGAAACGATGCACAGTTTCGGTCCAGAAACGAAACGAACGCACCCAATCCACCTTTTTGGACCCAATAGTGATGTTTTGGTTGGTTTTGGTCAGTTTCGTTACTGTGCGAGAAACCATGCCGGGGTTGCATTTAATGCACCGGTTCGGCCCGTTCACGAAACGATGCACAGTTTCGGTCCAAAAACGAAACAAACGCACCCAATCCACCTTTTTGGACCCAATAGTGATGTTTTGCTTCGTTTTGGTTAATTTCGTTACTGTGCGAGAAACCATGCCGGGGTTGCATTTAATGCACCGGTTCGGCCCATTGACGAAACGATGCACAGTTTCGGTCCAGAAACGAAACCAACGCACCCAATCCACCTTTTTGGACCCAATAGTGATGTTTTGGTTGGTTTTGGTCAGTTTCGTTACTGTGCGAGAAACCATGCCGGGGTTGCATTTAATGCACCGGTTCGGCCCGTTAACGAAACGATGCACAGTTTCGGTCCAGAAACAAAACGAACGCACCCAATCCACCTTTTTGGACCCAATAGTGATTTTTTGCTTCGTTTTGGTTAGTTTCGTTACTGTGCGAGAAACCATGCCGGGGTTGCATTTAATGCACCGGTTCGGCCCGTTAAGGAAACGATGCACAGTTTCGGTCCAGAAACGAAACGAACGCACCCAATCCACCTTTTTGGACCCAACAGTGATGTTTTGGTTTGTTTTGGTCAGTTTCGTTGCTGTGCGAGAAACCATGTCGGGGTTGCATTTAATGCACCGGTTCGGCCCGTTAACGAAACGATGCACAGTTTCGGTCCAGAAACGAAATGAACACACCCAATCCACCATTTTGGACCCAATAGTGATGTTTTGGTTGGTTTTGGTCAGTTTCGTTACTGTGCGAGAAACCATGCCGGGGTTGCATTTAATGCACCGGTTCGGCCCGTTCACGAAACGATGCACAGTTTCGGTCCAAAAACGAAACGAACGCACCCAATCCACCTTTTTGGACCCAATAGTGATGTTTTGCTTCGTTTTGGTTAATTTCGTTACTGTGCGAGAAACCATGCCGGGGTTGCATTTAATGCACCGGTTCGGCCCATTGACGAAACGATGCACAGTTTCGGTCCAGAAATGAAACGAACGCACCCAATCCACCTTTTTGGACCCAATAGTGATGTTTTGGTTGGTTTTGGTCAGTTTCGTTACTGTGCGAGAAACCATGCCGGGGTTGCATTTAATGCACCGGTTCGGCCCGTTAACGAAACGATGCACAGTTTCGGTCCAGAAACGAAACGAACGCACCCAATCCACCTTTTTGGACCCAATAGTGATTTTTTGCTTCGGTTTGGTTAGTTTCGTTACTGTGCGAGAAACCATGCCGGGGTTGCATTTAATGCACCGGTTCGGCCCGTTAAGGAAACGATGCACAGTTTCGGTCCAGAAACGAAACGAACGCACCCAATCCACCTTTTTGGACCCAATAGTGATGTTTTGGTTCGTTTTGGTCAGTTTCGTTACTGTGCGAGAAACCATGCCGGGGTTGCATTTAATGCACAGGTTCAGCCCGTTAACGAAACGATGCACAGTTTCGGTCCAGAAACAAAACGAACGCACCCAATCCACCTTTTTGGACCCAATAGTGATTTTTTGCTTCGTTTTGGTTAGTTTCGTTACTGTGCGAGAAACCATGCCGGGGTTGCATTTAATGCACCGGTTCGGCCCGTTAAGGAAACGATGCACAGTTTCGGTCCAGAAACGAAACGAACGCACCCAATCCACCTTTTTGGACCCAACAGTGATGTTTTGGTTTGTTTTGGTCAGTTTCGTTGCTGTGCGAGAAACCATGTCGGGGTTGCATTTAATGCACCGGTTCGGCCCGTTCACGAAACGATGCACAGTTTCGGTCCAAAAACGAAACGAACGCACCCAATCCACCTTTTTGGACCCAATAGTGATGTTTTGGTTCGTTTTGGTTAATTTCGTTACTGTGCGAGAAACCATGCCGGGGTTGCATTTAATGCACCGGTTCGGCCCGTTCACGAAATGATGCACAGTTTCGGTCCAAAAACGAAACAAACGCACCCAATCCACCTTTTTGGACCCAATAGTGATGTTTTGCTTCGTTTTGGTTAATTTCGTTACTGTGCGAGAAACCATGCCGGGGTTGCATTTAATGCACCGGTTCGGCCCATTGACGAAACGATGCACAGTTTCGGTCCAGAAATGAAACGAACGCACCCAATCCACCTTTTTGGACCCAATAGTGATGTTTTGGTTGGTTTTGGTCAGTTTCGTTACTGTGCGAGAAACCATGCCGGGGTTGCATTTAATGCACCGGTTCGGCCCGTTAACGAAACGATGCACAGTTTCGGTCCAGAAATGAAACGAACGCACCCAATCCACCTTTTTGGACCCAATAGTGATTTTTTGCTTCGGTTTGGTTAGTTTCGTTACTGTGCGAGAAACCATGCCGGGGTTGCATTTAATGCACCGGTTCGGCCCGTTAAGGAAACGATGCACAGTTTCGGTCCAGAAACGAAACGAACGCACCCAATCCACCTTTTTGGACCCAATAGTGATGTTTTGGTTCGTTTTGGTCAGTTTCGTTACTGTGCGAGAAACCATGCCGGGGTTGCATTTAATGCACAGGTTCAGCCCGTTAACGAAACGATGCACAGTTTCGGTCCAAAAATGAAACAAACGCACCCAATCCACCTTTTTGTACCCAATAGTGATGTTTTGCTTCGTTTTGGTTAGTTTCGTTACTGTGCGAGAAACCATGCCGGGGTTGCATTTAATGCACCGGTTCGGCCCGTTAAGGAAACGATGCACAGATTCGGTCCAGAAATGAAACGAACACACCCAATCCAACATTTTGGACCCAATAGTGATGTTTTGGTTGGTTTTGCTCAGTTTCGTTACTGTGCGAGAAACCATGCCGGGGTTGCATTTAATGCACCGGTTCGGCCCGTTAACGAAACGATGCACAGTTTCGGTCCAGAAACGAAACGACCGCACCCAATCCACCTTTTTGGACCCAATAGTGATGTTTTGCTTCGTTTTGGTCAGTTTCGTTACTGTGCGAAAAACCATGCCGGGGTTGCATTTAATGCACCGGTTCGGCCCGTTAAGGAAACGATGCACAGTTTCGGTCCAGAAACGAAACGAATGCACCCAATCCATCTTTTTGGACCCAATAGTGATGTTTTGGTTCATTTTGGTCAGTTTCGTTACTGTGCGAGAAACCATGCCGGGGTTGCATTTAATGCACCGGTTCGGCCCGTTAACGAAACGATGCACAGTTTCGGTCCAGAAATGAAACGAACGCACCCAATCCACCTTTTTGGACCCAATAGTGATGTTTTGGTTGGTTTTGGTCAGTTTCGTTACTGTGCGAGAAACCATGTCGGGGTTGCATTTAATGCACCGGTTCGGCCCGTTAACGAAACGATGCACAGTTTCAGTCCAGAAACGAAACGAACGCACCCAATCCACCTTTTTGGACCCAATAGTGATGTTTTGGTTCGTTTTGGTCACTTTCGTTACTGTGCGAAAAACCATGCCGGGGTTGCATTTAATGCACCGGTTCGGCCCGTTAACGAAACGATGCACAGTTTCGGTCCAGAAATGAAACGAACGCACCCAATCCACCTTTTTTGTCCCAATAGTGATGTTTTGGTTCGTTTTGGTCAGTTTCGTTACTGTGCGAGAAACCATGCCGGGGTTGCATTTAATGCACCGGTTCGGCCCGTTAACGAAACGATGCACAGTTTCGGTCCAGAAACAAAACGAACGCACCCAATCCACCTTTTTGGACCCAATAGTGATGTTTTGCTTCATTTTGGTCAGTTTCATTACTGTGCGAAAAACCATGCCGGGGTTGCATTTAATGCACCGGTTCGGCCCATTGACGAAACGATGCACAGTTTCGGTCCAGAAACGAAACGAACGCACCCAATCCACCTTTTTGGACCCAATAGTGATGTTTTGGTTGGTTTTGGTCAGTTTCGTTACTGTGCGAGAAACCATGCCGGGGTTGCATTTAATGCACCGGTTCGGCCCGTTCACGAAACGATGCACAGTTTCGGTCCAAAAACGAAACAAACGCACCCAATCCACCTTTTTGGACCCAATAGTGATGTTTTGCTTCGTTTTGGTTAATTTCGTTACTGTGCGAGAAACCATGCCGGGGTTGCATTTAATGCACCGGTTCGGCCCATTGACGAAACGATGCACAGTTTCGGTCCAGAAACGAAACGAACGCACCCAATCCACCTTTTTGGACCCAATAGTGATGTTTTGGTTGGTTTTGGTCAGTTTCGTTACTGTGCGAGAAACCATGCCGGGGTTGCATTTAATGCACCGGTTCGGCCCGTTAACGAAACGATGCACAGTTTCGGTCCAGAAACAAAACGAACGCACCCAATCCACCTTTTTGGACCCAATAGTGATTTTTTGCTTCGTTTTGGTTAGTTTCGTTACTGTGCGAGAAACCATGCCGGGGTTGCATTTAATGCACCGGTTCGGCCCGTTAAGGAAACGATGCACAGTTTCGGTCCAGAAACGAAACGAACGCACCCAATCCACCTTTTTGGACCCAACAGTGATGTTTTGGTTTGTTTTGGTCAGTTTCGTTGCTGTGCGAGAAACCATGTCGGGGTTGCATTTAATGCACCGGTTCGGCCCGTTAACGAAACGATGCACAGTTTCGGTCCAGAAACGAAATGAACACACCCAATCCACCATTTTGGACCCAATAGTGATGTTTTGGTTGGTTTTGGTCAGTTTCGTTACTGTGCGAGAAACCATGCCGGGGTTGCATTTAATGCACCGGTTCGGCCCGTTCACGAAACGATGCACAGTTTCGGTCCAGAAACGAAACGAACGCACCCAATCCACCTTTTTGGACCCAATAGCGATGTTTTGGTTTGTTTTGGTCAGTTTCGTTGCTGTGCGAGAAACCATGTCGGGGTTGCATTTAATGCACCGGTTCGGCCCGTTAACGAAACGATGCACAGTTTCGGTCCAGAAACGAAACGAACGCACCCAATCCACCTTTTTGCACCCAATAGTGATGTTTTGGTTTGTTTTGGTCAGTTTCGTTACTGTGCGAGAAACCATGTCGGGGTTGCATTTAATGCACCGGTTCGGCCCGTTAACGAAACGATGCACAGTTTCGGTCCAGAAATGAAACGAACGCACCCAATCCACCTTTTTGGACCCAATAGTGATTTTTTGCTTCGTTTTGGTCAGTTTCGTTGCTGTGCGAGAAACCATGCCGGGGTTGCATTTAATGCACCGATTCGGCCCGTTAACGAAACGATGCACACTTTCGGTCCAGAAACGAAACGAACGCACCCAATCCACCTTTTTGGACCCAATAGTGATGTTTTGGTTTGTTTTGGTCAGTTTCGTTACTGTGCGAGAAACCATGCCGGGGTTGCATTTAATGCACCGGTTCGGCCCGTTAACGAAACGATGCACAGTTTCGGTCCAGAAATGAAATGAACGCACCCAATCCACCTTTTTGGACCCAATAGTGATGTTTTGGTTCCTTTTGGTCAGTTTCATTGCTGTTTGAAAAACCATGCCGGGGTTGCATTTAATGCACCGGTTCGGCCCGTTAACGAAACGATGCACAATTTCGGTCCAGAAATGAAACGAACGCTCCCAATCCACCTTTTTGGACCCAATAGTGATGTTTTGGTTGGTTTTGGTCAGTTTCATTGCTGTTTGAAAAACCATGCCGGGGTTGCATTTAATGCACCGGTTCGGCCCGTTTACGAAATGATGCACAATTTCGATCCAGAAATGAAACGAACGCACCCAATCCACCTTTTTGGACCCAATAGTGATGTTTTGGTTCGTTTTGGTCAGTTTCGTTACTGTGCGAGAAACCATGCCACGGTTGCATTTAATGCACCGGTTCGGCCCGTTAACGAAACGATGCACAGTTTTGGTCCAGAAACGAAACGAACGCACCCAATCTACCTTTTTGGATCCAATAGTGATGTTTTGGTTCGTTTTGGTCAGTTTCGTTACTGTGTGAAAAACCATGCCGGGGTTGCATTTAATGCACCGGTTCGGGCCGTTAACGAAACGATGCACAGTTTCGGTCCAGAAATGAAACAAACGCACCCAATCCACCTTTTTGGACCCAATAGTGATGTTTTGCTTCGTTTTGGTCAGTTTCGTTACTGTGCGAGAAACCATGCCGGGGTTGCATTTAATGCACCGGTTCGGCCCATTGACGAAACGATGCACAGTTTCGGTCCAGAAACGAAACGAACGCACCCAATCCACCTTTTTGGACCAATTAGTGATGTTTTGGTTGGTTTTGGTCAGTTTCGTTACTGTGCGAAAAACCATGACGGGGTTGCATTTAATGCACCGGTTCGGCCCGTTAACGAAACAATGCACAGTTTCGGTCCAGAAACGAAACGTACGCACCCAATCCACCTTTTTGGACCCAATAGTGATGTTTTGGTTGGTTTTGGTCAGTTTCATTACTGTGCAAAAAACCATGCCGGGGTTGCATTTAATGCACCGGTTCGGCCCGTTAACGAAACGATGCACAGTTTCGGTCCAGAAACGAAACGAATGCACCCAATCTACCTTTTTGGACCCAATAGCGATGTTTTGGTTTGTTTTGGTCAGTTTCGATACTGTGCGAGAAACCATGCCGGGGTTGCATTTAATGCACCGGTTCGGCCCGTTAACGAAACGATGCACAGTTTCGGTCCAGAAACGAAACGAACGCACCCAATCCACCTTTTTGGACCCAATAGTGATTTTTTGCTTCGGTTTGGTTAGTTTCGTTACTGTGCGAGAAACCATGCCGGGGTTGCATTTAATGCACCGGTTCGGCCCGTTAACGAAACGATGCACAGTTTCGGTCAAGAAACGAAACGAACGCACCCAATCCACCTTTTTGGACCCAATAGCGATGTTTTGGTTTGTTTTGGTCAGTTTCGTTGCTGTGCGAGAAACCATGTCGGGGTTGCATTTAATGCACCGGTTCGGCCCGTTAACGAAACGATGCACAGTTTCGGTCCAGAAACGAAACGAACGCACCCAATCCACCTTTTTGCACCCAATAGTGATCTTTTGGTTCGTTTTGGTCAGTTTCGTTACTGTGCGAGAAACCATGCCGGGGTTGCATTTAATGCACCGGTTCGGCCCGTTAACGAAACGATGCACAGTTTCGGTCCAGAAATGAAACGAACGCACCCAATCCACCTTTTTGGACCCAATAGTGATTTTTTGCTTCGTTTTGGTCAGTTTCGTTGCTGTGCGAGAAACCATGCCGGGGTTGCATTTAATGCACCGGTTCGGCCCGTTAACGAAACGATGCACAGTTTCGGTCCAGAAATGAAATGAACGCACCCAATCCACCTTTTTGGACCCAATAGTGATGTTTTGGTTCCTTTTGGTCAGTTTCAATGCTGTTTGAAAAACCATGCCGGGGTTGCATTTAATGCACCGGTTCGGCCCGTTAACGAAACGATGCACAATTTCGGTCCAGAAATGAAACGAACGCACCCAATCCACCTTTTTGGACCCAATAGTGATGTTTTGGTTGGTTTTGGTCAGTTTCATTGCTGTTTGAAAAACCATGCCGGGGTTGCATTTAATGCACCGGTTCGGCCCGTTTACGAAATGATGCACAATTTCGATCCAGAAATGAAACGAACGCACCCAATCCACCTTTTTGGACCCAATAGTGATGTTTTGGTTCGTTTTGGTCAGTTTCGTTACTGTGCGAGAAACCATGCCACGGTTGCATTTAATGCACCGGTTCGGCCCGTTAACGAAACGATGCACAGTTTTGGTCCAGAAACGAAACGAACGCACCCAATCTACCTTTTTGGATCCAATAGTGATGTTTTGGTTCGTTTTGGTCAGTTTTGTTACTGTGTGAAAAACCATGCCGGGGTTGCATTTAATGCACCGGTTCGGCCCGTTAACGAAACGATGCACAGTTTCGGTCCAGAAACGAAACGTACGCACCCAATCCACCTTTTTGGACCCAATAGTGATGTTTTGGTTGGTTTTGGTCAGTTTCATTACTGTGCGAAAAACCATGACGGGGTTGCATTTAATGCACCGGTTCGGCCCGTTAACGAAACAATGCACAGTTTCGGTCCAGAAACGAAACGTACGCACCCAATCCACCTTTTTGGACCCAATAGTGATGTTTTGGTTGGTTTTGGTCAGTTTCATTACTGTGCAAAAAACCATGCCGGGGTTGCATTTAATGCACCGGTTCGGCCCGTTAACGAAACGATGCACAGTTTCGGTCCAGAAACGAAACGAATGCACCCAATCCACCTTTTTGGACCCAATAGCGATGTTTTGGTTTGTTTTGGTCAGTTTCGATACTGTGCGAGAAACCATGCCGGGGTTGCATTTAATGCACCGGTTCGGCCCGTTAACGAAACGATGCACAGTTTCGGTCCAGAAACAAAACGAACGCACCCAATCCACCTTTTTGGACCCAATAGTGATGTTTTGCTTCGTTTTGGTCAGTTTCTTTACTGTGCGAGAAACCATGCCGGGGTTGCATTTAATGCACCGGTTCGGCCCATTGACGAAACGATGCACAGTTTCAATCCAGAAACGAAACGAACGCACCCAATCCACCTTTTTGGACCCAATAGTGATGTTTTGGTTGGTTTTGGTCAGTTTCGTTACTGTGCGAGAAACCATGCCGGGGTTGCATTTAATGCACCGGTTCGGCCCGTTCACGAAACGATGCACAGTTTCGGTCCAAAAACGAAACGAACGCACCCAATCCACCTTTTTGGACCCAATAGTGATGTTTTGGTTCGTTTTGGTTAATTTCGTTACTGTGCGAGAAACCATGCCGGGGTTGCATTTAATGCACCGGTTCGGCCCGTTCACGAAACGATGCACAGTTTCGGTCCAAAAACGAAACAAACGCACCCAATCCACCTTTTTGGACCCAATAGTGATGTTTTGCTTCGTTTTGGTTAATTTCGTTACTGTGCGAGAAACCATGCCGGGGTTGCATTTAATGCACCGGTTCGGC
Source organism: Echinochloa phyllopogon (assembly GCA_033239725.1). Lineage (NCBI taxonomy): Eukaryota > Viridiplantae > Streptophyta > Magnoliopsida > Poales > Poaceae > Echinochloa > Echinochloa phyllopogon. Next base: position 26,393,080 of record BTCW01000014.1, on the reverse strand, counting down.
CCATTGACGAAACGATGCACAGTTTCGGTCCAGAAATGAAACGAACGCACCCAATCCACCTTTTTGGACCCAATAGTGATGTTTTGGTTGGTTTTGGTCAGTTTCGTTACTGTGCGAGAAACCATGCCGGGGTTGCATTTAATGCACCGGTTCGGCCCGTTAACGAAACGATGCACAGTTTCGGTCCAGAAACGAAACGAACGCACCCAATCCACCTTTTTGGACCCAATAGTGATTTTTTGCTTCGGTTTGGTTAGTTTCGTTACTGTGCGAGAAACCATGCCGGGGTTGCATTTAATGCACCGGTTCGGCCCGTTAAGGAAACGATGCACAGTTTCGGTCCAGAAACGAAACGAACGCACCCAATCCACCTTTTTGGACCCAATAGTGATGTTTTGGTTCGTTTTGGTCAGTTTCGTTACTGTGCGAGAAACCATGCCGGGGTTGCATTTAATGCACAGGTTCAGCCCGTTAACGAAACGATGCACAGTTTCGGTCCAAAAATGAAACAAACGCACCCAATCCACCTTTTTGTACCCAATAGTGATGTTTTGCTTCGTTTTGGTTAGTTTCGTTACTGTGCGAGAAACCATGCCGGGGTTGCATTTAATGCACCGGTTCGGCCCGTTAAGGAAACGATGCACAGATTCGGTCCAGAAATGAAACGAACACACCCAATCCACCATTTTGGACCCAATAGTGATGTTTTGGTTGGTTTTGCTCAGTTTCGTTACTGTGCGAGAAACCATGCCGGGGTTGCATTTAATGCACCGGTTCGGCCCGTTAACGAAACGATGCACAGTTTCGGTCCAGAAACGAAACGACCGCACCCAATCCACCTTTTTGGACCCAATAGTGATGTTTTGCTTCGTTTTGGTCAGTTTCGTTACTGTGCGAAAAACCATGCCGGGGTTGCATTTAATGCACCGGTTCGGCCCGTTAAGGAAACGATGCACAGTTTCGGTCCAGAAACGAAACGAATGCACCCAATCCATCTTTTTGGACCCAATAGTGATGTTTTGGTTCATTTTGGTCAGTTTCGTTACTGTGCGAGAAACCATGCCGGGGTTGCATTTAATGCACCGGTTCGGCCCGTTAACGAAACGCTGCACAGTTTCAGTCCAGAAACGAAACGAACGCACCCAATCCACCTTTTTGCACCCAATAGTGATCTTTTGGTTCGTTTTGGTCAGTTTCGTTACTGTGCGAGAAACCATGCCGGGGTTGCATTTAATGCACCGGTTCGGCCCGTTAACGAAACGATGCACAGTTTCGGTCCAGAAATGAAACGAACGCACCCAATCCACCTTTTTGGACCCAATAGTGATGTTTTGGTTCGTTTTGGTCAGTTTCGTTGCTGTGCGAGAAACCATGCCGGGGTTGCATTTAATGCACCGGTTCGGCCCGTTAACGAAACGATGCACAGTTTCGGTCCAGAAATGAAATGAACGCACCCAATCCACCTTTTTGGACCCAATAGTGATGTTTTGGTTCCTTTTGGTCAGTTTCAATGCTGTTTGAAAAACCATGCCGGGGTTGCATTTAATGCACCGGTTCGGCCCGTTAACGAAACGATGCACAATTTCGGTCCAGAAATGAAACGAACGCACCCAATCCACCTTTTTGGACCCAATAGTGATGTTTTGGTTGGTTTTGGTCAGTTTCATTGCTGTTTGAAAAACCATGCCGGGGTTGCATTTAATGCACCGGTACGGCCCGTTTACGAAATGATGCACAATTTCGATCCAGAAATGAAACGAACGCACCCAATCCACCTTTTTGGACCCAATAGTGATGTTTTGGTTCGTTTTGGTCAGTTTCGTTACTGTGCGAGAAACCATGCCACGGTTGCATTTAATGCACCGGTTCGGCCCGTTAACGAAACGATGCACAGTTTTGGTCCAGAAACGAAACGAACGCACCCAATCTACCTTTTTGGATCCAATAGTGATGTTTTGGTTCGTTTTGGTCAGTTTCGTTACTGTGTGAAAAACCATGCCGGGGTTGCATTTAATGCACCGGTTCGGCCCGTTAACGAAACGATGCACAGTTTCGGTCCAGAAACGAAACGTACGCACCCAATCCACCTTTTTGGACCCAATAGTGATGTTTTGGTTGGTTTTGGTCAGTTTCATTACTGTGCGAAAAACCATGACGGGGTTGCATTTAATGCACCGGTTCGGCCCGTTAACGAAACAATGCACAGTTTCGGTCCAGAAACGAAACGTACGCACCCAATCCACCTTTTTGGACCCAATAGTGATGTTTTGGTTGGTTTTGGTCAGTTTCATTACTGTGCAAAAAACCATGCCGGGGTTGCATTTAATGCACCGGTTCGGCCCGTTAACGAAACGATGCACAGTTTCGGTCCAGAAACGAAACGAATGCACCCAATCCACCTTTTTGGACCCAATAGCGATGTTTTGGTTTGTTTTGGTCAGTTTCGATACTGTGCGAGAAACCATGTCGGGGTTGCATTTAATGCACCGGTTCGGCCCGTTAACGAAACGATGCACAGTTTCGGTCCAGAAACAAAACGAACGCACCCAATCCACCTTTTTGGACCCAATAGTGATGTTTTGCTTCGTTTTGGTCAGTTTCTTTACTGTGCGAGAAACCATGCCGGGGTTGCATTTAATGCACCGGTTCGGCCCATTGACGAAACGATGCACAGTTTCAATCCAGAAACGAAACGAACGCACCCAATCCACCTTTTTGGACCCAATAGTGATGTTTTGGTTGGTTTTGGTCAGTTTCGTTACTGTGCGAGAAACCATGCCGGGGTTGCATTTAATGCACCGGTTCGGCCCGTTCACGAAACGATGCACAGTTTCGGTCCAAAAACGAAACGAACGCACCCAATCCACCTTTTTGGACCCAATAGTGATGTTTTGGTTCGTTTTGGTTAATTTCGTTACTGTGCGAGAAACCATGCCGGGGTTGCATTTAATGCACCGGTTCGGCCCGTTCACGAAACGATGCACAGTTTCGGTCCAAAAACGAAACAAACGCACCCAATCCACCTTTTTGGACCCAATAGTGATGTTTTGCTTCGTTTTGGTTAATTTCGTTACTGTGCGAGAAACCATGCCGGGGTTGCATTTAATGCACCGGTTCGGCCCATTGACGAAACGATGCACAGTTTCGGTCCAGAAATGAAACGAACGCACCCAATCCACCTTTTTGGACCCAATAGTGATGTTTTGGTTGGTTTTGGTCAGTTTCGTTACTGTGCGAGAAACCATGCCGGGGTTGCATTTAATGCACCGGTTCGGCCCGTTAACGAAACGATGCACAGTTTTGGTCCAGAAACGAAACGAACGCACCCAATCTACCTTTTTGGATCCAATAGTGATGTTTTGGTTCGTTTTGGTCAGTTTCGTTACTGTGTGAAAAACCATGCCGGGGTTGCATTTAATGCACCGGTTCGGCCCGTTAACGAAACGATGCACAGTTTCGGTCCAGAAACGAAACGTACGCACCCAATCCACCTTTTTGGACCCAATAGTGATGTTTTGGTTGGTTTTGGTCAGTTTCATTACTGTGCGAAAAACCATGACGGGGTTGCATTTAATGCACCGGTTCGGCCCGTTAACGAAACAATGCACAGTTTCGGTCCAGAAACGAAACGTACGCACCCAATCCACCTTTTTGGACCCAATAGTGATGTTTTGGTTGGTTTTGGTCAGTTTCATTACTGTGCAAAAAACCATGCCGGGGTTGCATTTAATGCACCGGTTCGGCCCGTTAACGAAACGATGCACAGTTTCGGTCCAGAAACGAAACGAATGCACCCAATCCACCTTTTTGGACCCAATAGCGATGTTTTGGTTTGTTTTGGTCAGTTTCGATACTGTGCGAGAAACCATGTCGGGGTTGCATTTAATGCACCGGTTCGGCCCGTTAACGAAACGATGCACAGTTTCGGTCCAGAAACAAAACGAACGCACCCAATCCACCTTTTTGGACCCAATAGTGATGTTTTGCTTCGTTTTGGTCAGTTTCTTTACTGTGCGAGAAACCATGCCGGGGTTGCATTTAATGCACCGGTTCGGCCCATTGACGAAACGATGCACAGTTTCAATCCAGAAACGAAACGAACGCACCCAATCCACCTTTTTGGACCCAATAGTGATGTTTTGGTTGGTTTTGGTCAGTTTCGTTACTGTGCGAGAAACCATGCCGGGGTTGCATTTAATGCACCGGTTCGGCCCGTTCACGAAACGATGCACAGTTTCGGTCCAAAAACGAAACGAACGCACCCAATCCACCTTTTTGGACCCAATAGTGATGTTTTGGTTCGTTTTGGTTAATTTCGTTACTGTGCGAGAAACCATGCCGGGGTTGCATTTAATGCACCGGTTCGGCCCGTTCACGAAACGATGCACAGTTTCGGTCCAAAAACGAAACAAACGCACCCAATCCACCTTTTTGGACCCAATAGTGATGTTTTGCTTCGTTTTGGTTAATTTCGTTACTGTGCGAGAAACCATGCCGGGGTTGCATTTAATGCACCGGTTCGGCCCATTGACGAAACGATGCACAGTTTCGGTCCAGAAATGAAACGAACGCACCCAATCCACCTTTTTGGACCCAATAGTGATGTTTTGGTTGGTTTTGGTCAGTTTCGTTACTGTGCGAGAAACCATGCCGGGGTTGCATTTAATGCACCGGTTCGGCCCGTTAACGAAACGATGCACAGTTTCGGTCCAGAAACGAAACGAACGCACCCAATCCACCTTTTTGGACCCAATAGTGATTTTTTGCTTCGGTTTGGTTAGTTTCGTTACTGTGCGAGAAACCATGCCGGGGTTGCATTTAATGCACCGGTTCGGCCCGTTAAGGAAACGATGCACAGTTTCGGTCCAGAAACGAAACGAACGCACCCAATCCACCTTTTTGGACCCAATAGTGATGTTTTGGTTCGTTTTGGTCAGTTTCGTTACTGTGCGAGAAACCATGCCGGGGTTGCATTTAATGCACAGGTTCAGCCCGTTAACGAAACGATGCACAGTTTCGGTCCAAAAATGAAACAAACGCACCCAATCCACCTTTTTGTACCCAATAGTGATGTTTTGCTTCGTTTTGGTTAGTTTCGTTACTGTGCGAGAAACCATGCCGGGGTTGCATTTAATGCACCGGTTCGGCCCGTTAAGGAAACGATGCACAGATTCGGTCCAGAAATGAAACGAACACACCCAATCCACCATTTTGGACCCAATAGTGATGTTTTGGTTGGTTTTGCTCAGTTTCGTTACTGTGCGAGAAACCATGCCGGGGTTGCATTTAATGCACCGGTTCGGCCCGTTAACGAAACGATGCACAGTTTCGGTCCAGAAACGAAACGACCGCACCCAATCCACCTTTTTGGACCCAATAGTGATGTTTTGCTTCGTTTTGGTCAGTTTCGTTACTGTGCGAAAAACCATGCCGGGGTTGCATTTAATGCACCGGTTCGGCCCGTTAAGGAAACGATGCACAGTTTCGGTCCAGAAACGAAACGAATGCACCCAATCCATCTTTTTGGACCCAATAGTGATGTTTTGGTTCATTTTGGTCAGTTTCGTTACTGTGCGAGAAACCATGCCGGGGTTGCATTTAATGCACCGGTTCGGCCCGTTAACGAAACGCTGCACAGTTTCAGTCCAGAAACGAAACGAACGCACCCAATCCACCTTTTTGCACCCAATAGTGATCTTTTGGTTCGTTTTGGTCAGTTTCGTTACTGTGCGAGAAACCATGCCGGGGTTGCATTTAATGCACCGGTTCGGCCCGTTAACGAAACGATGCACAGTTTCGGTCCAGAAATGAAACGAACGCACCCAATCCACCTTTTTGGACCCAATAGTGATGTTTTGGTTCGTTTTGGTCAGTTTCGTTGCTGTGCGAGAAACCATGCCGGGGTTGCATTTAATGCACCGGTTCGGCCCGTTAACGAAACGATGCACAGTTTCGGTCCAGAAATGAAATGAACGCACCCAATCCACCTTTTTGGACCCAATAGTGATGTTTTGGTTCCTTTTGGTCAGTTTCAATGCTGTTTGAAAAACCATGCCGGGGTTGCATTTAATGCACCGGTTCGGCCCGTTAACGAAACGATGCACAATTTCGGTCCAGAAATGAAACGAACGCACCCAATCCACCTTTTTGGACCCAATAGTGATGTTTTGGTTGGTTTTGGTCAGTTTCATTGCTGTTTGAAAAACCATGCCGGGGTTGCATTTAATGCACCGGTACGGCCCGTTTACGAAATGATGCACAATTTCGATCCAGAAATGAAACGAACGCACCCAATCCACCTTTTTGGACCCAATAGTGATGTTTTGGTTCGTTTTGGTCAGTTTCGTTACTGTGCGAGAAACCATGCCACGGTTGCATTTAATGCACCGGTTCGGCCCGTTAACGAAACGATGCACAGTTTTGGTCCAGAAACGAAACGAACGCACCCAATCTACCTTTTTGGATCCAATAGTGATGTTTTGGTTCGTTTTGGTCAGTTTCGTTACTGTGTGAAAAACCATGCCGGGGTTGCATTTAATGCACCGGTTCGGCCCGTTAACGAAACGATGCACAGTTTCGGTCCAGAAACGAAACGTACGCACCCAATCCACCTTTTTGGACCCAATAGTGATGTTTTGGTTGGTTTTGGTCAGTTTCATTACTGTGCGAAAAACCATGACGGGGTTGCATTTAATGCACCGGTTCGGCCCGTTAACGAAACAATGCACAGTTTCGGTCCAGAAACGAAACGTACGCACCCAATCCACCTTTTTGGACCCAATAGTGATGTTTTGGTTGGTTTTGGTCAGTTTCATTACTGTGCAAAAAACCATGCCGGGGTTGCATTTAATGCACCGGTTCGGCCCGTTAACGAAACGATGCACAGTTTCGGTCCAGAAACGAAACGAATGCACCCAATCCACCTTTTTGGACCCAATAGCGATGTTTTGGTTTGTTTTGGTCAGTTTCGATACTGTGCGAGAAACCATGTCGGGGTTGCATTTAATGCACCGGTTCGGCCCGTTAACGAAACGATGCACAGTTTCGGTCCAGAAACAAAACGAACGCACCCAATCCACCTTTTTGGACCCAATAGTGATGTTTTGCTTCGTTTTGGTCAGTTTCTTTACTGTGCGAGAAACCATGCCGGGGTTGCATTTAATGCACCGGTTCGGCCCATTGACGAAACGATGCACAGTTTCAATCCAGAAACGAAACGAACGCACCCAATCCACCTTTTTGGACCCAATAGTGATGTTTTGGTTGGTTTTGGTCAGTTTCGTTACTGTGCGAGAAACCATGCCGGGGTTGCATTTAATGCACCGGTTCGGCCCGTTCACGAAACGATGCACAGTTTCGGTCCAAAAACGAAACGAACGCACCCAATCCACCTTTTTGGACCCAATAGTGATGTTTTGGTTCGTTTTGGTTAATTTCGTTACTGTGCAAGAAACCATGCCGGGGTTGCATTTAATGCACCGGTTCGGCCCGTTCACGAAACGATGCACAGTTTCGGTCCAAAAACGAAACAAACGCACCCAATCCACCTTTTTGGACCCAATAGTGATGTTTTGCTTCGTTTTGGTTAATTTCGTTACTGTGCGAGAAACCATGCCGGGGTTGCATTTAATGCACCGGTTCGGCCCATTGACGAAACGATGCACAGTTTCGGTCCAGAAATGAAACGAACGCACCCAATCCACCTTTTTGGACCCAATAGTGATGTTTTGGTTGGTTTTGGTCAGTTTCGTTACTGTGCGAGAAACCATGCCGGGGTTGCATTTAATGCACCGGTTCGGCCCGTTAACGAAACGATGCACAGTTTCGGTCCAGAAACGAAACGAACGCACCCAATCAACCTTTTTGGACCCAATAGTGATTTTTTGCTTCGGTTTGGTTAGTTTCGTTACTGTGCGAGAAACCATGCCGGGGTTGCATTTAATGCACCGGTTCGGCCCGTTAAGGAAACGATGCACAGTTTCGGTCCAGAAACGAAACGAACGCACCCAATCCACCTTTTTGGACCCAATAGTGATGTTTTGGTTCGTTTTGGTCAGTTTCGTTACTGTGCGAGAAACCATGCCGGGGTTGCATTTAATGCACAGGTTCAGCCCGTTAACGAAACGATGCACAGTTTCGGTCCAAAAATGAAACAAACGCACCCAATCCACCTTTTTGTACCCAATAGTGATGTTTTGCTTCGTTTTGGTTAGTTTCGTTACTGTGCGAGAAACCATGCCGGGGTTGCATTTAATGCACCGGTTCGGCCCGTTAAGGAAACGATGCACAGATTCGGTCCAGAAATGAAACGAACACACCCAATCCACCATTTTGGACCCAATAGTGATGTTTTGGTTGGTTTTGCTCAGTTTCGTAACTGTGCGAGAAACCATGCCGGGGTTGCATTTAATGCACCGGTTCGGCCCGTTAACGAAACGATGCACAGTTTCGGTCCAGAAACGAAACGACCGCACCCAATCCACCTTTTTGGACCCAATAGTGATGTTTTGCTTCGTTTTGGTCAGTTTCGTTACTGTGCGAAAAACCATGCCGGGGTTGCATTTAATGCACCGGTTCGGCCCGTTAAGGAAACGATGCACAGTTTCGGTCCAGAAACGAAACGAATGCACCCAATCCATCTTTTTGGACCCAATAGTGATGTTTTGGTTCATTTTGGTCAGTTTCGTTACTGTGCGAGAAACCATGCCGGGGTTGCATTTAATGCACCGGTTCGGCCCGTTAACGAAACGATGCACAGTTTCAGTCCAGAAATGAAACGAACGCACCCAATCCACCTTTTTGGACCCAATAGTGATGTTTTGGTTGGTTTTGGTCAGTTTCGTTACTGTGCGAGAAACCATGTCGGGGTTGCATTTAATGCACCGGTTCGGCCCGTTAACGAAACGATGCACAGTTTCAGTCCAGAAACGAAACGAACGCACCCAATCCACCTTTTTGGACCCAATAGTGATGTTTTGGTTCGTTTTGGTCACTTTCGTTACTGTGCGAAAAACCATGCCGGGGTTGCATTTAATGCACCGGTTCGGCCCGTTAACGAAACGATGCACAGTTTCGGTCCAGAAATGAAACGAACGCACCCAATCCACCTTTTTTGTCCCAATAGTGATGTTTTGGTTCGTTTTGGTCAGTTTCGTTACTGTGCGAGAAACCATGCCGGGGTTGCATTTAATGCACCGGTTCGGCCCGTTAACGAAACGATGCACAGTTTCGGTCCAGAAACAAAACGAACGCACCCAATCCACCTTTTTGGACCCAATAGTGATGTTTTGCTTCATTTTGGTCAGTTTCATTACTGTGCGAAAAACCATGCCGGGGTTGCATTTAATGCACCGGTTCGGCCCATTGACGAAACGATGCACAGTTTCGGTCCAGAAACGAAACGAACGCACCCAATCCACCTTTTTGGACCCAATAGTGATGTTTTGGTTGGTTTTGGTCAGTTTCGTTACTGTGCGAGAAACCATGCCGGGGTTGCATTTAATGCACCGGTTCGGCCCGTTCACGAAACGATGCACAGTTTCGGTCCAAAAACGAAACAAACGCACCCAATCCACCTTTTTGGACCCAATAGTGATGTTTTGCTTCGTTTTGGTTAATTTCGTTACTGTGCGAGAAACCATGCCGGGGTTGCATTTAATGCACCGGTTCGGCCCATTGACGAAACGATGCACAGTTTCGGTCCAGAAACGAAACGAACGCACCCAATCCACCTTTTTGGACCCAATAGTGATGTTTTGGTTGGTTTTGGTCAGTTTCGTTACTGTGCGAGAAACCATGCCGGGGTTGCATTTAATGCACCGGTTCGGCCCGTTAACGAAACGATGCACAGTTTCGGTCCAGAAACAAAACGAAGGCACCCAATCCACCTTTTTGGACCCAATAGTGATTTTTTGCTTCGTTTTGGTTAGTTTCGTTACTGTGCGAGAAACCATGCCGGGGTTGCATTTAATGCACCGGTTCGGCCCGTTAAGGAAACGATGCACAGTTTCGGTCCAGAAACGAAACGAACGCACCCAATCCACCTTTTTGGACCCAACAGTGATGTTTTGGTTTGTTTTGGTCAGTTTCGTTGCTGTGCGAGAAACCATGTCGGGGTTGCATTTAATGCACCGGTTCGGCCCGTTAACGAAACGATGCACAGTTTCGGTCCAGAAATGAAATGAACACACCCAATCCACCATTTTGGACCCAATAGTGATGTTTTGGTTGGTTTTGGTCAGTTTCGTTACTGTGCGAGAAACCATGCCGGGGTTGCATTTAATGCACCGGTTCGGCCCGTTCACGAAACGATGCACAGTTTCGGTCCAAAAACGAAACGAACGCACCCAATCCACCTTTTTGGACCCAATAGTGATGTTTTGCTTCGTTTTGGTTAATTTCGTTACTGTGCGAGAAACCATGCCGGGGTTGCATTTAATGCACCGGTTCGGCCCATTGACGAAACGATGCACAGTTTCGGTCCAGAAATGAAACGAACGCACCCAATCCACCTTTTTGGACCCAATAGTGATGTTTTGGTTGGTTTTGGTCAGTTTCGTTACTGTGCGAGAAACCATGCCGGGGTTGCATTTAATGCACCGGTTCGGCCCGTTAACGAAACGATGCACAGTTTCGGTCCAGAAACGAAACGAACGCACCCAATCCACCTTTTTGGACCCAATAGTGATTTTTTGCTTCGGTTTGGTTAGTTTCGTTACTGTGCGAGAAACCATGCCGGGGTTGCATTTAATGCACCGGTTCGGCCCGTTAAGGAAACGATGCACAGTTTCGGTCCAGAAACGAAACGAACGCACCCAATCCACCTTTTTGGACCCAATAGTGATGTTTTGGTTCGTTTTGGTCAGTTTCGTTACTGTGCGAGAAACCATGCCGGGGTTGCATTTAATGCACAGGTTCAGCCCGTTAACGAAACGATGCACAGTTTCGGTCCAGAAACAAAACGAACGCACCCAATCCACCTTTTTGGACCCAATAGTGATTTTTTGCTTCGTTTTGGTTAGTTTCGTTACTGTGCGAGAAACCATGCCGGGGTTGCATTTAATGCACCGGTTCGGCCCGTTAAGGAAACGATGCACAGTTTCGGTCCAGAAACGAAACGAACGCACCCAATCCACCTTTTTGGACCCAACAGTGATGTTTTGGTTTGTTTTGGTCAGTTTCGTTGCTGTGCGAGAAACCATGTCGGGGTTGCATTTAATGCACCGGTTCGGCCCGTTCACGAAACGATGCACAGTTTCGGTCCAAAAACGAAACGAACGCACCCAATCCACCTTTTTGGACCCAATAGTGATGTTTTGGTTCGTTTTGGTTAATTTCGTTACTGTGCGAGAAACCATGCCGGGGTTGCATTTAATGCACCGGTTCGGCCCGTTCACGAAATGATGCACAGTTTCGGTCCAAAAACGAAACAAACGCACCCAATCCACCTTTTTGGACCCAATAGTGATGTTTTGCTTCGTTTTGGTTAATTTCGTTACTGTGCGAGAAACCATGCCGGGGTTGCATTTAATGCACCGGTTCGGCCCATTGACGAAACGATGCACAGTTTCGGTCCAGAAATGAAACGAACGCACCCAATCCACCTTTTTGGACCCAATAGTGATGTTTTGGTTGGTTTTGGTCAGTTTCGTTACTGTGCGAGAAACCATGCCGGGGTTGCATTTAATGCACCGGTTCGGCCCGTTAACGAAACGATGCACAGTTTCGGTCCAGAAATGAAACGAACGCACCCAATCCACCTTTTTGGACCCAATAGTGATTTTTTGCTTCGGTTTGGTTAGTTTCGTTACTGTGCGAGAAACCATGCCGGGGTTGCATTTAATGCACCGGTTCGGCCCGTTAAGGAAACGATGCACAGTTTCGGTCCAGAAACGAAACGAACGCACCCAATCCACCTTTTTGGACCCAATAGTGATGTTTTGGTTCGTTTTGGTCAGTTTCGTTACTGTGCGAGAAACCATGCCGGGGTTGCATTTAATGCACAGGTTCAGCCCGTTAACGAAACGATGCACAGTTTCGGTCCAAAAATGAAACAAACGCACCCAATCCACCTTTTTGTACCCAATAGTGATGTTTTGCTTCGTTTTGGTGAGTTTCGTTACTGTGCGAGAAACCATGCCGGGGTTGCATTTAATGCACCGGTTCGGCCCGTTAAGGAAACGATGCACAGATTCGGTCCAGAAATGAAACGAACACACCCAATCCACCATTTTGGACCCAATAGTGATGTTTTGGTTGGTTTTGCTCAGTTTCGTTACTGTGCGAGAAACCATGCCGGGGTTGCATTTAATGCACCGGTTCGGCCCGTTAACGAAACGATGCACAGTTTCGGTCCAGAAACGAAACGACCGCACCCAATCCACCTTTTTGGACCCAATAGTGATGTTTTGCTTCGTTTTGGTCAGTTTCGTTACTGTGCGAAAAACCATGCCGGGGTTGCATTTAATGCACCGGTTCGGCCCGTTAAGGAAACGATGCACAGTTTCGGTCCAGAAACGAAACGAATGCACCCAATCCATCTTTTTGGACCCAATAGTGATGTTTTGGTTCATTTTGGTCAGTTTCGTTACTGTGCGAGAAACCATGCCGGGGTTGCATTTAATGCACCGGTTCGGCCCGTTAACGAAACGATGCACAGTTTCGGTCCAGAAATGAAACGAACGCACCCAATCCACCTTTTTGGACCCAATAGTGATGTTTTGGTTGGTTTTGGTCAGTTTCGTTACTGTGCGAGAAACCATGTCGGGGTTGCATTTAATGCACCGGTTCGGCCCGTTAACGAAACGATGCACAGTTTCAGTCCAGAAACGAAACGAACGCACCCAATCCACCTTTTTGGACCCAATAGTGATGTTTTGGTTCGTTTTGGTCACTTTCGTTACTGTGCGAAAAACCATGCCGGGGTTGCATTTAATGCACCGGTTCGGCCCGTTAACGAAACGATGCACAGTTTCGGTCCAGAAATGAAACGAACGCACCCAATCCACCTTTTTTGTCCCAATAGTGATGTTTTGGTTCGTTTTGGTCAGTTTCGTTACTGTGCGAGAAACCATGCCGGGGTTGCATTTAATGCACCGGTTCAGCCCGTTAACGAAACGATGCACAGTTTCGGTCCAGAAACAAAACGAACGCACCCAATCCACCTTTTTGGACCCAATAGTGATGTTTTGCTTCATTTTGGTCAGTTTCATTACTGTGCGAAAAACCATGCCGGGGTTGCATTTAATGCACCGGTTCGGCCCATTGACGAAACGATGCACAGTTTCGGTCCAGAAACGAAACGAACGCACCCAATCCACCTTTTTGGACCCAATAGTGATGTTTTGGTTGGTTTTGGTCAGTTTCGTTACTGTGCGAGAAACCATGCCGGGGTTGCATTTAATGCACCGGTTCGGCCCGTTCACGAAACGATGCACAGTTTCGGTCCAAAAACGAAACAAACGCACCCAATCCACCTTTTTGGACCCAATAGTGATGTTTTGCTTCGTTTTGGTTAATTTCGTTACTGTGCGAGAAACCATGCCGGGGTTGCATTTAATGCACCGGTTCGGCCCATTGACGAAACGATGCACAGTTTCGGTCCAGAAACGAAACGAATGCACCCAATCCACCTTTTTGGACCCAATAGTGATGTTTTGGTTGGTTTTGGTCAGTTTCGTTACTGTGCGAGAAACATGCCGGGGTTGCATTTAATGCACCGGTTCGGCCCGTTAACGAAACGATGCACAGTTTCGGTCCAGAAACAAAACGAACGCACCCAATCCACCTTTTTGGACCCAATAGTGATTTTTTGCTTCGTTTTGGTTAGTTTCGTTACTGTGCGAGAAACCATGCCGGGGTTGCATTTAATGCACCGGTTCGGCCCGTTAAGGAAACGATGCACAGTTTCGGTCCAGAAACGAAACGAACGCACCCAATCCACCTTTTTGGACCCAACAGTGATGTTTTGGTTTGTTTTGGTCAGTTTCGTTGCTGTGCGAGAAACCATGTCGGGGTTGCATTTAATGCACCGGTTCGGCCCGTTAACGAAACGATGCACAGTTTCGGTCCAGAAACGAAATGAACACACCCAATCCACCATTTTGGACCCAATAGTGATGTTTTGGTTGGTTTTGGTCAGTTTCGTTACTGTGCGAGAAACCATGCCGGGGTTGCATTTAATGCACCGGTTCGGCCCGTTCACGAAACGATGCACAGTTTCGGTCCAAAAATGAAACGAACGCACCCAATCCACCTTTTTGGACCCAATAGTGATGTTTTGCTTCGTTTTGGTTAATTTCGTTACTGTGCGAGAAACCATGCCGGGGTTGCATTTAATGCACCGGTTCGGCCCATTGACGAAACGATGCACAGTTTCGGTCCAGAAAGGAAACGAACGCACCCAATCCACCTTTTTGGACCCAATAGTGATGTTTTGGTTGGTTTTGGTCAGTTTCGTTACTGTGCGAGAAACCATGCCGGGGTTGCATTTAATGCACCGGTTCGGCCCGTTAACGAAACGATGCACAGTTTCGGTCCAGAAATGAAATGAACGCACCCAATCCACCTTTTTGGACCCAATAGTGATGTTTTGGTTCGTTTTGGTCAGTTTCGTTAGTGTGCGAAAAACCATGCCGGGGTTGCATTTAATGCACCGGTTCGGCCCGTTAACGAAACGATGCACAGTTTCGGTCCAGAAACGAAACGAACGCACCCAATCCACCTTTTTGGACCCAATAGTGATGTTTTGGTTGGTTTTGGTCAGTTTCGTTACTGTGCGAGAAACCATGCCGGGGTTGCATTTAATGCACCGGTTCGGCCCGTTCACGAAACGATGCACAGTTTCGGTCCAGAAACGAAACGTACGCACCCAATCCACCTTTTTGGACCCAATAGTGATGTTTTGCTTCGTTTTGGTCAGTTTCGTTACTGTGCGAGAAACCATGCCGGGGTTGCATTTAATGCACCGGTTCGGCCCATTGACGAAACGATGCACAGTTTCGGTCCAGAAACGAAACGAACGCACCCAATCCACCTTTTTGGACCAATTAGTGATGTTTTGGTTGGTTTTGGTCAGTTTCGTTACTGTGCGAAAAACCATGACGGGGTTGCATTTAATGCACCGGTTCGGCCCGTTAACGAAACAATGCACAGTTTCGGTCCAGAAACGAAACGAACGCACCCAATTCACCTTTTTGGACCCAATAGTGATGTTTTGGTTGGTTTTGGTCAGTTTCGTTACTGTGCGAGAAACCATGCCGGGGTTGCATTTAATGCACAGGTTCAGCCCGTTAACGAAACGATGCACAATTTCGGTCCAGAAATGAAACAAACGCACCCAATCCACCTTTTTGGACCCAATAGTGATGTTTTGCTTCGTTTTGGTTAGTTTCGTTACTGTGCGAGAAACCATGCCGGGGTTGCATTTAATGCACCGGTTCGGCCCGTTAAGGAAACGATGCACAGATTCCGTCCAGAAACGAAACGAACACACCCAATCCACCATTTTGGACCCAATAGTGATGTTTTGGTTTGTTTTGTTCAGTTTCGTTACTGTGCGAGAAACCATGCCGGGGTTGCATTTAATGCACCGGTTCGGCCCGTTAACGAAACGATGCACAGTTTCGGTCCAGAAACGAAACGAACGCACCCAATCCACCTTTTTGGACCCAATAGTGATGTTTTGGTTGGTTTTGGTCAGTTTCGTTACTGTGCGAGAAACCATGTCGGGGTTGCATTTAATACACCGGTTCGGCCCGTTAACGAAACGATGCACAGTTTCAGTCCAGAAACGAAACGAACGCACCCAATCCACCTTTTTGGACCCAATAGTGATGTTTTGGTTTGTTTTGGTCAGTTTTGTTACTGTGCGAGAAACCATGCCGGGGTTGCATTTAATGCACCGGTTCGGCCCGTTAACGAAACGATGCACAGTTTCGGTCCAGAAACGAAACGAACGCACCCAATCCACCTTTTTGGACCCAATAGTGATGTTTTGCTTCGTTTTGGTCAGTTTCGTTACTGTGCAAAAAACCATGCCGGGGTTGCATTTAATGCACCGGTTCGGCCCGTTGACGAAACGATGCACAGTTTCGGTCCAGAAACGAAACGAACGCACCCAATCCACCTTTTTGGACCCAATAGCGATGTTTTGGTTTGTTTTGGTCAGTTTCGTTACTGTGCGAGAAACCATGTCGGGGTTGCATTTAATGCACCGGTTCGGCCCGTTAACGAAACGATGCACAGTTTCGGTCCAGAAACGAAACGAACGCACCCAATCCACCTTTTTGGACCCAATAGTGATGTTTTGGTTCGTTTTGGTCAGTTTCGTTACTGTGCGAGAAACCATGCCGGGGTTGCATTTAATGCACCGGTTCGGCCCGTTAACGAAACGATGCACAGTTTCGGTCCAGAAACGAAACGAACGCACCCAATCCACCTTTTTGGACCCAATAGTGATTTTTTGCTTCATTTTGGTTAGTTTCGTTACTGTGCGAGAAACCATGCCGGGGTTGCATTTAATGCACCGGTTCGGCCCGTTAACGAAACGATGCACAGTTTCGGTCCAGAAACGAAACGAACGCACCCAATCCACCTTTTTGGACCCAATAGTGATGTTTTGGTTTGTTTTGGTCAGTTTCGTTACTGTGCGAGAAACCATGCCGGGGTTGCATTTAATGCAACGGTTCGGCCCGTTAACGAAACGATGCACAGTTTCGGTCCAGAAACGATAGGAACGCACCCAATCCACCTTTTTGGACCCAATAGTGATGTTTTGGTTCCTTTTGGTCAGTTTCATTGCTATTTGAAAAACCATGCCGGGGTTGCATTTAATGCACCGGTTCGGCCCGTTAACGAAACGATGCACAGTTTCGGTCCAGAAACGAAACGAACGCACCCAATCCACCTTTTTGGACCCAATAGTGATTTTTTGCTTCATTTTGGTTAGTTTCGTTACTGTGCGAGAAACCATGCCGGGGTTGCATTTAATGCACCGGTTCGGCCCGTTAACGAAACGATGCACAGTTTCGGTCCAGAAACGAAACGAACGCACCCAATCCACCTTTTTGGACCCAATAGTGATGTTTTGGTTCGTTTTGGTCAGTTTCGTTACTGTGCGAGAAACCATGCCACGGTTGCATTTAATGCACCGGTTCGGCCCGTTAACGAAACGATGCACAGTTTTGGTCCAGAAACGAAACGAACGCACCCAATCTACCTTTTTGGATCCAATAGTGATGTTTTGGTTCGTTTTGGTCAGTTTCGTTACTGTGTGAAAAACCATGCCGGGGTTGCATTTAATGCACCGGTTCGGCCCGTTAACGAAACGATGCACAGTTTCGGTCCAGAAACAAAACGTACGCACCCAATCCACCTTTTTGGACCCAATAGTGATGTTTTGGTTGGTTTTGGTCAGTTTCATTACTGTGCAAAAAACCATGCGGGGGTTGCATTTAATGCACCGGTTCGGCCCGTTAACGAAACGATGCACCATTTCGGTCCAGAAACGAAACGAATGCACCCAATCCACCTTTTTGGACCCAATAGCGATGTTTTGGTTTGTTTTGGTCAGTTTCGTTACTGTGCGAAAAACCATGACGGGGTTGCATTTAATGCACCGGTTCGGCCCGTTAACGAAACAATGCACAGTTTCGGTCCAGAAACGAAACGTACGCACCCAATCCACCTTTTTGGACCCAATAGTGATGTTTTGGTTGGTTTTGGTCAGTTTCATTACTGTGCAAAAAACCATGCCGGGGTTGCATTTAATGCACCGGTTCGGCCCGTTAACGAAGAGATGCACCATTTCGGTCCAGAAACGAAACGAATGCACCCAATCCACCTTTTTGGACCCAATAGTGATGTTTTGGTTTGTTTTGGTCAGTTTCGTTACTGTGCGAAAAACCATGACGGGGTTGCATTTAATGCACCGGTTCGGCCCGTTAACGAAACAATGCACAGTTTCGGTCCAGAAACGAAACGTACGCACCCAATCCACCTTTTTGGACCCAATAGTGATGTTTTGGTTGGTTTTGGTCAGTTTCATTACTGTGCAAAAAACCATGCCGGGGTTGCATTTAATGCACCGGTTCGGCCCGTTAACGAAACGATGCACCATTTCGGTCCAGAAATGAAACGAATGCACCCAATCCACCTTTTTGGACCCAATAGCGATGTTTTGGTTTGTTTTGGTCAGTTTCGTTACTGTGCGAAAAACCATGACGGGGTTGCATTTAATGCACCGGTTCGGCCTGTTAACGAAACGATGCACAATTTCGGTCCAGAAATGAAACAAACGCACCCAATCCACCTTTTTGGACCCAATAGTGATGTTTTGGTTCGTTTTGGTCAGTTTCGTTACTGTGCGAGAAACCATGCCGGGGTTGCATTTAATGCACAGGTTCAGCCCGTTAACGAAACGATGCACAGTTTCGGTCCAGAAATGAAACAAACGCACCCAATCCACCTTTTTGGACCCAATAGTGATGTTTTGCTTCGTTTTGGTTAGTTTCGTTACTGTGCGAGAAACCATGCCGGGGTTGCATTTAATGCACCGGTTCGGCCCGTTAACGAAACGATGCACAGTTTCGGTCCAGAAATGAAACGAACGCACCCAATCCACCTTTTTGGACCCAATAGTGATGTTTTGGTTCATTTTGGTCAGTTTCGTTACTGTGCGAGAAACCATGCCGGGGTTGCATTTAATGCACCGGTTCGGCCCGTTAACGAAACGATGCACAGTTTCGGTCCAGAAACAAAACGAACGCACCCAATCCACCTTTTTGGACCCAATAGTGATGTTTTGCTTCGTTTTGGTCAGTTTCGTTACTGTGCGAGAAACCATGCCGGGGTTGCATTTAATGCACCGGTTCGGCCCATTGACGAAACGATGCACAGTTTCGGTCCAGAAACGAAACGAACGCACCCAATCCACCTTTTTGGACCCAATAGTGATGTTTTGGTTGGTTTTGGTCAGTTTCGTTACTGTGCGAGAAACCATGCCGGGGTTGCATTTAATGCACCGGTTCGGCCCGTTCACGAAACGATGCACAGTTTCAGTCCAGAAACGAAACGAACGCACCCAATCCACCTTTTTGGACCCAATAGTGATGTTTCGCTTCGTTTTGGTTAATTTCGTTACTGTGCGAGAAACCATGCCGGGGTTGCATTTAATGCACCGGTTCGGCCCATTGACGAAACGATGCACAGTTTCGGTCCAGAAACGAAACGAACGCACCCAATCCACCTTTTTGGACCCAATAGCGATGTTTTGGTTTGTTTTGGTCAGTTTCGTTGCTGTGCGAGAAACCATGTCGGGGTTGCATTTAATGCACCGGTTCGGCCCGTTAACGAAACGATGCACAGTTTCGGTCCAGAAACGAAACGAACGCACCCAATCCACCTTTTTGCACCCAATAGTGATGTTTTGGTTCGTTTTGGTCAGTTTCGTTACTGTGCGAGAAACCATGTCGGGGTTGCATTTAATGCACCGGTTCGGCCCGTTAACGAAACGATGCACAGTTTCGGTCCAGAAATGAAACGAACGCACCCAATCCACCTTTTTGGACCCAATAGTGATTTTTTGCTTCGTTTTGGTCAGTTTCGTTGCTGTGCGAGAAACCATGCCGGGGTTGCATTTAATGCACCGATTCGGCCCGTTAACGAAACGATGCACAATTTCGGTCCAGAAACGAAACGAACGCACCCAATCCACCTTTTTGGACCCAATAGTGATGTTTTGGTTTGTTTTGGTCAGTTTCGTTACTGTGCGAGAAACCATGCCGGGGTTGCATTTAATGCACCGATTCGGCCCGTTAACGAAACGATGCACAGTTTCGGTCCAGAAATGAAATGAACGCACCCAATCCACCTTTTTGGACCCAATAGTGATGTTTTGGTTCCTTTTGGTCAGTTTCATTGCTGTTTGAAAAACCATGCCGGGGTTGCATTTAATGCACCGGTTCGGCCCGTTAACGAAACGATGCACAATTTCGGTCCAGAAATGAAACGAACGCTCCCAATCCACCTTTTTGGACCCAATAGTGATGTTTTGGTTGGTTTTGGTCAGTTTCATTGCTGTTTGAAAAACCATGCCGGGGTTGCATTTAATGCACCGGTTCGGCCCGTTTACGAAATGATGCACAATTTCGATCCAGAAATGAAACGAACGCACCCAATCCACCTTTTTGGACCCAATAGTGATGTTTTGGTTCGTTTTGGTCAGTTTCGTTACTGTGCGAGAAACCATGCCACGGTTGCATTTAATGCACCGGTTCGGCCCGTTAACGAAACGATGCACAGTTTTGGTCCAGAAACGAAACGAACGCACCCAATCTACCTTTTTGGATCCAATAGTGATGTTTTGGTTCGTTTTGGTCAGTTTCGTTACTGTGTGAAAAACCATGCCGGGGTTGCATTTAATGCACCGGTTCGGGCCGTTAACGAAACGATGCACAGTTTCGGTCCAGAAATGAAACAAACGCACCCAATCCACCTTTTTGGACCCAATAGTGATGTTTTGCTTCGTTTTGGTCAGTTTCGTTACTGTGCGAGAAACCATGCCGGGGTTGCATTTAATGCACCGGTTCGGCCCATTGACGAAACGATGCACAGTTTCGGTCCAGAAACGAAACGAACGCACCCAATCCACCTTTTTGGACCAATTAGTGATGTTTTGGTTGGTTTTGGTCAGTTTCGTTACTGTTTGAAAAACCATGCCGGGGTTGCATTTAATGCACCGGTTCGGCCCGTTAACGAAACAATGCACAGTTTCGGTCCAGAAACGAAACGTACGCACCCAATCCACCTTTTTGGACCCAATAGTGATGTTTTGGTTGGTTTTGGTCAGTTTCATTACTGTGCGAGAAACCATGCCGGGGTTGCATTTAATGCACCGGTTCGGCCCGTTAACGAAACGATGCACAGTTTCGGTCCAGAAACGAAACGAACGCACCCAATCCACCTTTTTGGACCCAATAGTGATGTTTTGGTTTGTTTTGGTCAGTTTCGATACTGTGTGAAAAACCATGCCGGGGTTGCATTTAATGCACCGGTTCGGCCCGTTAACGAAACGATGCACAGTTTCGGTCCAGAAATGAAACGAACGCACCCAATCCACCTTTTTGGACCCAATAGTGATTTTTTGCTTCGGTTTGGTTAGTTTCGTTACTGTGCGAGAAACCATGCCGGGGTTGCATTTAATGCACCTGTTCGGCCCGTTAACGAAACGATGCACAGTTTCGGTCAAGAAACGAAACGAACGCACCCAATCCACCTTTTTGCACCCAATAGTGATCTTTTGGTTCGTTTTGGTCAGTTTCGTTACTGTGCGAGAAACCATGCCGGGGTTGCATTTAATGCACCGGTTCGGCCCGTTAACGAAACGATGCACAGTTTCGGTCCAGAAATGAAACGAACGCACCCAATCCACCTTTTTGGACCCAATAGTGATTTTTTGCTTCGTTTTGGTCAGTTTCGTTGCTGTGCGAGAAACCATGCCGGGGTTGTATTTAATGCACCGGTTCGGCCCGTTAACGAAACGATGCACACTTTCGGTCCAGAAACGAAACGAACGCACCCAATCCACCTTTTTGGACCCAATAGTGATGTTTTGGTTTGTTTTGGTCAGTTTCGTTACTGTGCGAGAAACCATGCCGGGGTTGCATTTAATGCACCGGTTCGGCCCGTTAACGAAACGATGCACAGTTTCGGTCCAGAAATGAAATGAACGCACCCAATCCACCTTTTTGGACCCAATAGTGATGTTTTGGTTCCTTTTGGTCAGTTTCAATGCTGTTTGAAAAACCATGCCGGGGTTGCATTTAATGCACCGGTTCGGCCCGTTAACGAAACGATGCACAGTTTCGGTCCAGAAATGAAACAAACGCACCCAATCCACCTTTTTGGACCCAATAGTGATGTTTTGCTTCGTTTTGGTTAGTTTCGTTACTGTGCGAGAAACCATGCCGGGGTTGCATTTAATGCACCGGTTCGGCCCGTTAACGAAACGATGCACAGTTTCGATCCAGAAATGAAACGAACGCACCCAATCCACCTTTTTGGACCCAATAGTGATGTTTTGGTTCGTTTTGGTCAGTTTCGTTACTGTGCGAGAAACCATGCCACGGTTGCATTTAATGCACCGGTTCGGCCCGTTAACGAAACGATGCACAGTTTTGGTCCAGAAACGAAACGAACGCACCCAATCTACCTTTTTGGATCCAATAGTGATGTTTTGGTTCGTTTTGGTCAGTTTCGTTACTGTGTGAAAAACCATGCCGGGGTTGCATTTAATGCACCGGTTCGGCCCGTTAACGAAACGATGCACAGTTTCGGTCCAGAAATGAAATGAACGCACCCAATCCACCTTTTTGGACCCAATAGTGATGTTTTGGTTCCTTTTGGTCAGTTTCATTGCTGTTTGAAAAACTATGCCGGGGTTGCATTTAATGCACCGGTTCGGCCCGTTAACGAAACGATGCACAATTTCGGTCCAGAAATGAAACGAACGCTCCCAATCCACCTTTTTGGACCCAATAGCGATGTTTTGGTTTGTTTTGGTCAGTTTCGTTACTGTGCGAGAAACCATGTCGGGGTTGCATTTAATGCACCGGTTCGGCCCGTTAACGAAACGATGCACAGTTTTGGTCCAGAAACGAAACGAACGCACCCAATCTACCTTTTTGGATCCAATAGTGATGTTTTGGTTTGTTTTGGTCAGTTTCGATACTGTGCAAGAAACCATGCCGGGGTTGCATTTAATGCACCGGTTCGGCCCGTTAACGAAACGATGCACAGTTTCGGTCCAGAAACAAAACGAACGCACCCAATCCACCTTTTTGGACCCAATAGTGATGTTTTGCTTCGTTTTGGTCAGTTTCTTTACTGTGCGAGAAACCATGCCGGGGTTGCATTTAATGCACCGGTTCGGCCCATTGACGAAACGATGCACAGTTTCAATCCAGAAACGAAACGAACGCACCCAATCCACCTTTTTGGACCCAATAGTGATGTTTTGGTTGGTTTTGGTCAGTTTCGTTACTGTGCGAGAAACCATGCCGGGGTTGCATTTAATGCACCGGTTCGGCCCGTTCACGAAACGATGCACAGTTTCGGTCCAAAAACGAAACGAACGCACCCAATCCACCTTTTTGGACCCAATAGTGATGTTTTGGTTCGTTTTGGTTAATTTCGTTACTGTGCGAGAAACCATGCCGGGGTTGCATTTAATGCACCGGTTCGGCCCATTGACGAAACGATGCACAGTTTCGGTCCAGAAACGAAACGAATGCACCCAATCCACCTTTTTGGACCCAATAGCGATGTTTTGGTTTGTTTTGGTCAGTTTCGTTACTGTGCGAAAAACCATGACGGGGTTGCATTTAATGCACCGGTTCGGCCTGTTAACGAAACGATGCACAATTTCGGTCCAGAAATGAAACAAACGCACCCAATCCACCTTTTTGGACCCAATAGTGATGTTTTGGTTCGTTTTGGTCAGTTTCGTTACTGTGCGAGAAACCATGCCGGGGTTGCATTTAATGCACAGGTTCCGCCCGTTAACGAAACGATGCACAGTTTCGGTCCAGAAATGAAACAAACGCACCCAATCCACCTTTTTGGACCCAATAGTGATGTTTTGCTTCGTTTTGGTTAGTTTCGTTACTGTGCGAGAAACCATGCCGGGGTTGCATTTAATGCACCGGTTCGGCCCGTTAACGAAACGATGCACAGTTTCGATCCAGAAATGAAACGAACGCACCCAATCCACCTTTTTGGACCCAATAGTGATGTTTTGGTTCGTTTTGGTCAGTTTCGTTACTGTGCGAGAAACCATGCCACGGTTGCATTTAATGCACCGGTTCGGCCCGTTAACGAAACGATGCACAGTTTTGGTCCAGAAACGAAACGAACGCACCCAATCTACCTTTTTGGATCCAATAGTGATGTTTTGGTTCGTTTTGGTCAGTTTCGTTACTGTGTGAAAAACCATGCCGGGGTTGCATTTAATGCACCGGTTCGGCCCGTTAACGAAACGATGCACAGTTTCGGTCCAGAAATGAAATGAACGCACCCAATCCACCTTTTTGGACCCAATAGTGATGTTTTGGTTTCTTTTGGTCAGTTTCATTGCTGTTTGAAAAACCATGCCGGGGTTGCATTTAATGCACCGGTTCGGCCCGTTAACGAAACGATGCACAATTTCGGTCCAGAAATGAAACGAACGCTCCCAATCCACCTTTTTGGACCCAATAGTGATGTTTTGGTTGGTTTTGGTCAGTTTCATTGCAGTTTGAAAAACCATGCCGGGGTTGCATTTAATGCACCGGTTCGGCCCGTTTACGAAATGATGCACAATTTCGATCCAGAAATGAAACGAACGCACCCAATCCACCTTTTTGGACCCAATAGTGATGTTTTGGTTCGTTTTGGTCAGTTTCGTTACTGTGCGAGAAACCATGCCACGGTTGCATTTAATGCACCGGTTCGGCCCGTTAACGAAACGATGCACAGTTTTGGTCCAGAAATGAAACGAACGCACCCAATCTACCTTTTTGGATCCAATAGTGATGTTTTGGTTCGTTTTGGTCAGTTTCGTTACTGTGTGAAAAACCATGCCGGGGTTGCATTTAATGCACCGGTTCGGGCCGTTAACGAAACGATGCACAGTTTCGGTCCAGAAATGAAACAAACGCACCCAATCCACCTTTTTGGACCCAATAGTGATGTTTTGCTTCGTTTTGGTCAGTTTCGTTACTGTGCGAGAAACCATGCCGGGGTTGCATTTAATGCACCGGTTCGGCCCATTGACGAAACGATGCACAGTTTCGGTCCAGAAACGAAACGAACGCACCCAATCCACCTTTTTGGACCAATTAGTGATGTTTTGGTTGGTTTTGGTCAGTTTCGTTACTGTGCGAAAAACCATGACGGGGTTGCATTTAATGCACCGGTTCGGCCCGTTAACGAAACAATGCACAGTTTCGGTCCAGAAACGAAACGTACGCACCCAATCCACCTTTTTGGACCCAATAGTGATGTTTTGGTTGGTTTTGGTCAGTTTCATTACTGTGCAAAAAACCATGCCGGGGTTGCATTTAATGCACCGGTTCGGCCCGTTAACGAAACGATGCACAGTTTCGGTCCAGAAACGAAACGAATGCACCCAATCCACCTTTTTGGACCCAATAGCGATGTTTTGGTTTGTTTTGGTCAGTTTCGATACTGTGCGAGAAACCATGCCGGGGTTGCATTTAATGCACCGGTTCGGCCCGTTAACGAAACGATGCACAGTTTCGGTCCAGAAACGAAACGAACGCACCCAATCCACCTTTTTGGACCCAATAGTGATTTTTTGCTTCGGTTTGGTTAGTTTCGTTACTGTGCGAGAAACCATGCCGGGGTTGCATTTAATGCACCGGTTCGGCCCGTTAACGAAACGATGCACAGTTTCGGTCAAGAAATGAAACGAACGCACCCAATCCACCTTTTTGGACCCAATAGCGATGTTTTGGTTTGTTTTGGTCAGTTTCGTTGCTGTGCGAGAAACCATGTCGGGGTTGCATTTAATGCACCGGTTCGGCCCGTTAACGAAACGATGCACAGTTTCGGTCCAGAAACGAAACGAACACACCCAATCCACCTTTTTGCACCCAATAGTGATCTTTTGGTTCGTTTTGGTCAGTTTCGTTACTGTGCGAGAAACCATGCCGGGGTTGCATTTAATGCACCGGTTCGGCCCGTTAACGAAACGATGCACAGTTTCGGTCCAGAAATGAAACGAACGCACCCAATCCACCTTTTTGGACCCAATAGTGATTTTTTGCTTCGTTTTGGTCAGTTTCGTTGCTGTGCGAGAAACCATGCCGGGGTTGCATTTAATGCACCGGTTCGGCCCGTTAACGAAACGATGCACAATTTCGGTCCAGAAACGAAACGAACGCACCCAATCCACCTTTTTGGACCCAATAGTGATGTTTTGGTTTGTTTTGGTCAGTTTCGTTACTGTGCGAGAAACCATGCCGGGGTTGCATTTAATGCACCGGTTCGGCCCGTTAACGAAACGATGCACAGTTTCGGTCCAGAAATGAAATGAACGCACCCAATCCACCTTTTTGGACCCAATAGTGATGTTTTGGTTCCTTTTGGTCAGTTTCAATGCTGTTTGAAAAACCATGCCGGGGTTGCATTTAATGCACCGGTTCGGCCCGTTAACGAAACGATGCACAATTTCGGTCCAGAAATGAAACGAACGCACCCAATCCACCTTTTTGGACCCAATAGTGATGTTTTGGTTGGTTTTGGTCAGTTTCATTGCTGTTTGAAAAACCATGCCGGGGTTGCATTTAATGCACCGGTTCGGCCCGTTTACGAAATGATGCACAATTTCGATCCAGAAATGAAACGAACGCACCCAATCCACCTTTTTGGACCCAATAGTGATGTTTTGGTTCGTTTTGGTCAGTTTTGTTACTGTGCGAGAAACCATGCCACGGTTGCATTTAATGCACCGGTTCGGCCCGTTAACGAAACGATGCACAGTTTTGGTCCAGAAACGAAACGAACGCACCCAATCTACCTTTTTGGATCCAATAGTGATGTTTTGGTTCGTTTTGGTCAGTTTCGTTACTGTGTGAAAAACCATGCCGGGGTTGCATTTAATGCACCGGTTCGGCCCGTTAACGAAACGATGCACAGTTTCGGTCCAGAAACGAAACGTACGCACCCAATCCACCTTTTTGGACCCAATAGTGATGTTTTGGTTGGTTTTGGTCAGTTTCATTACTGTGCGAAAAACCATGACGGGGTTGCATTTAATGCACCGGTTCGGCCCGTTAACGAAACAATGCACAGTTTCGGTCCAGAAACGAAACGTACGCACCCAATCCACCTTTTTGGACCCAATAGTGATGTTTTGGTTGGTTTTGGTCAGTTTCATTACTGTGCAAAAAACCATGCCGGGGTTGCATTTAATGCACCGGTTCGGCCCGTTAACGAAACGATGCACAGTTTCGGTCCAGAAACGAAACGAATGCACCCAATCCACCTTTTTGGACCCAATAGCGATGTTTTGGTTTGTTTTGGTCAGTTTCGATACTGTGCGAGAAACCATGCCGGGGTTGCATTTAATGCACCGGTTCGGCCCGTTAACGAAACGATGCACAGTTTCGGTCCAGAAACAAAACGAACGCACCCAATCCACCTTTTTGGACCCAATAGTGATGTTTTGCTTCGTTTTGGTCAGTTTCTTTACTGTGCGAGAAACCATGCCGGGGTTGCATTTAATGCACCGGTTCGGCCCATTGACGAAACGATGCACAGTTTCAATCCAGAAACGAAACGAACGCACCCAATCCACCTTTTTGGACCCAATAGTGATGTTTTGGTTGGTTTTGGTCAGTTTCGTTACTGTGCGAGAAACCATGCCGGGGTTGCATTTAATGCACCGGTTCGGCCCGTTCACGAAACGATGCACAGTTTCGGTCCAAAAACGAAACGAACGCACCCAATCCACCTTTTTGGACCCAATAGTGATGTTTTGGTTCGTTTTGGTTAATTTCGTTACTGTGCGAGAAACCATGCCGGGGTTGCATTTAATGCACCGGTTCGGCCCATTGACGAAACGATGCACAGTTTCGGTCCAGAAACGAAACGAATGCACCCAATCCACCTTTTTGGACCCAATAGCGATGTTTTGGTTTGTTTTGGTCAGTTTCGTTACTGTGCGAAAAACCATGACGGAGTTGCATTTAATGCACCGGTTCGGCCTGTTAACGAAACGATGCACAATTTCGGTCCAGAAATGAAACAAACGCACCCAATCCACCTTTTTGGACCCAATAGTGATGTTTTGGTTCGTTTTGGTCAGTTTCGTTACTGTGCGAGAAACCATGCCGGGGTTGCATTTAATGCACCGGTTCGGCCCGTTAACGAAACGATGCACAGTTTCGATCCAGAAATGAAACGAACGCACCCAATCCACCTTTTTGGACCCAATAGTGATGTTTTGGTTCGTTTTGGTCAGTTTCGTTACTGTGCGAGAAACCATGCCACGGTTGCATTTAATGCACCGGTTCGGCCCGTTAACGAAACGATGCACAGTTTTGGTCCAGAAACGAAACGAACGCACCCAATCTACCTTTTTGGATCCAATAGTGATGTTTTGGTTCGTTTTGGTCAGTTTCGTTACTGTGTGAAAAACCATGCCGGGGTTGCATTTAATGCACCGGTTCGGCCCGTTAACGAAACGATGCACAGTTTCGGTCCAGAAACGAAACGTACGCACCCAATCCACCTTTTTGGACCCAATAGTGATGTTTTGGTTGGTGTTGGTCAGTTTCATTACTGTGCGAAAAACCATGACGGGGTTGCATTTAATGCACCGGTTCGGCCCGTTAACGAAACAATGCACAGTTTCGGTCCAGAAACGAAACGTACGCACCCAATCCACCTTTTTGGACCCAATAGTGATGTTTTGGTTGGTTTTGGTCAGTTTCATTACTGTGCAAAAAACCATGCCGGGGTTGCATTTATTGCACCGGTTCGGCCCGTTAACGAAACGATGCACAGTTTCGGTCCAGAAATGAAACGAATGCACCCAATCCACCTTTTTGGACCCAATAGCGATGTTTTGGTTTGTTTTGGTCAGTTTCGTTACTGTGCGAGAAACCATGTCGGGGTTGCATTTAATGCACCGGTTCGGCCCGTTAACGAAACGATGCACAGTTTCGGTCCAGAAACAAAACGAACGCACCCAATCCACCTTTTTGGACCCAATAGTGATGTTTTGCTTCGTTTTGGTCAGTTTCGTTACTGTGCGAAAAACCATGCCGGGGTTGCATTTAATGCACCGGTTCGGCCCATTGACGAAACGATGCACAGTTTCAATCCAGAAACGAAACGAACGCACCCAATCCACCTTTTTGGACCCAATAGTGATGTTTTGGTTGGTTTTGGTCAGTTTCGTTACTGTGCGAGAAACCATGCCGGGGTTCCATTTAATGCACCGGTTCGGCCCGTTCACGAAACGATGCACAGTTTCGGTCCAAAAACGAAACGAACGCACCCAATCCAACTTTTTGGACCCAATAGTGATGTTTTGCTTCGTTTTGGTTAATTTCGTTACTGTGCTAGAAACCATGCCGGGGTTGCATTTAATGCACCGGTTCGGCCCATTGACGAAACGATGCACAGTTTCGGTCCAGAAACGAAACGAACGCACCCAATCCACCTTTTTGGACCCAATAGTGATGTTTTGGTTGGTTTTGGTCAGTTTCGTTACTGTGCGAGAAACCATGCCGGGGTTGCATTTAATGCACCGGTTCGGCCCGTTAACGAAACGATGCACAGTTTCGGTCCAGAAACGAAACGAACGCACCCAATCCACCTTTTTGGACCCAATAGTGATTTTTTGCTTCGGTTTGGTTAGTTTCGTTACTGTGCGAGAAACCATGCCGGGGTTGCATTTAATGCACCGGTTCGGCCCGTTAACGAAACGATGCACAGTTTCGGTCCAGAAACGAAACGAATGCACCCAATCCACCTTTTTGGACCCAATAGCGATGTTTTGGTTTGTTTTGGTCAGTTTCATTGCTGTGCGAGAAACCATGTCGGGGTTGCATTTAATGCACCGGTTCGGCCCGTTAACGAAACGATGCACAGTTTCGGTCCAGAAACGAAACGAACGCACCCAATCCACCTTTTTGCCCCCAATAGTGATGTTTTGGTTCGTTTTGGTCAGTTTCGTTACTGTGCGAGAAACCATGTCGGGGTTGCATTTAATGCACCGGTTCGGCCCGTTAACGAAACGATGCACAGTTTCGGTCCAGAAATGAAACGAACGCACCCAATCCACCTTTTTGGACCCAATAGTGATTTTTTGCTTCGTTTTGGTCAGTTTCGTTGCTGTGCGAGAAACCATGCCGGGGTTGCATTTAATGCACCGGTTCGGCCCGTTAACGAAACGATGCACAATTTCGGTCCAGAAACGAAACGAACGCACCCAATCCACCTTTTTGGACCCAATAGTGATGTTTTGGTTTGTTTTGGTCAGTTTCGTTACTGTGCGAGAAACCATGCCGGGGTTGCATTTAATGCACCGGTTCGGCCCGTTAACGAAACGATGCACAGTTTCGGTCCAGAAATGAAATGAACGCACCCAATCCACCTTTTTGGACCCAATAGTGATGTTTTGGTTCCTTTTGGTCAGTTTCATTGCTGTTTGAAAAACCATGCCGGGGTTGCATTTAATGCACCGGTTCGGCCCGTTAACGAAACGATGCACAATTTCGGTCCAGAAATGAAACGAACGCTCCCAATCCACCTTTTTGGACCCAATAGTGATGTTTTGGTTGGTTTTGGTCAGTTTCATTGCTGTTTGAAAAACCATGCCGGGGTTGCATTTAATGCACCGGTTCGGCCCGTTTACGAAATGATGCACAATTTCGATCCAGAAATGAAACGAACGCACCCAATCCACCTTTTTGGACCCAATAGTGATGTTTTGGTTCGTTTTGGTCAGTTTCGTTACTGTGCGAGAAACCATGCCACGGTTGCATTTAATGCACCGGTTCGGCCCGTTAACGAAACGATGCACAGTTTTGGTCCAGAAACGAAACGAACGCACCCAATCTACCTTTTTGGATCCAATAGTGATGTTTTGGTTCGTTTTGGTCAGTTTCGTTACTGTGTGAAAAACCATGCCGGGGTTGCATTTAATGCACCGGTTCGGGCCGTTAACGAAACGATGCACAGTTTCGGTCCAGAAACGAAACGTACGCACCCAATCCACCTTTTTGGACCCAATAGTGATGTTTTGCTTCGTTTTGGTCAGTTTCGTTACTGTGCGAGAAACCATGCCGGGGTTGCATTTAATGCACCGGTTCGGCCCATTGACGAAACGATGCACAGTTTCGGTCCAGAAACGAAACGAACGCACCCAATCCACCTTTTTGGACCAATTAGTGATGTTTTGGTTGGTTTTGGTCAGTTTCGTTACTGTGCGAAAAACCATGACGGGGTTGCATTTAATGCACCGGTTCGGCCCGTTAACGAAACAATGCACAGTTTCGGTCCAGAAACGAAACGTACGCACCCAATCCACCTTTTTGGACCCAATAGTGATGTTTTGGTTGGTTTTGGTCAGTTTCATTACTGTGCAAAAAACCATGCCGGGGTTGCATTTAATGCACCGGTTCGGCCCGTTAACGAAACGATGCACAGTTTCGGTCCAGAAACGAAACGAATGCACCCAATCCACCTTTTTGGACCCAATAGCGATGTTTTGGTTTGTTTTGGTCAGTTTCGATACTGTGCGAGAAACCATGCCGGGGTTGCATTTAATGCACCGGTTCGGCCCGTTAACGAAACGATGCACAGTTTCGGTCCAGAAACAAAACGAACGCACCCAATCCACCTTTTTGGACCCAATAGTGATGTTTTGCTTCGTTTTGGTCAGTTTCTTTACTGTGCGAGAAACCATGCCGGGGTTGCATTTAATGAACCGGTTCGGCCCATTGACGAAACGATGCACAGTTTCAATCCAGAAACGAAACGAACGCACCCAATCCACCTTTTTGGACCCAATAGTGATGTTTTGGTTGGTTTTGGTCAGTTTCGTTACTGTGCGAGAAACCATGCCGGGGTTGCATTTAATGCACCGGTTCGGCCCGTTCACGAAACGATGCACAGTTTCGGTCCAAAAACGAAACGAACGCACCCAATCCACCTTTTTGGACCCAATAGTGATGTTTTGGTTCGTTTTGGTTAATTTCGTTACTGTGCGAGAAATTTAATGCACCGGTTCGGCCCGTTAACGAAACGATGCACAGTTTCGGTCCAGAAACGAAACGAACGCACCCAATCCACCTTTTTGCACCCAATAGTGATGTTTTGGTTCGTTTTGGTCAGTTTCGTTACTGTGCGAGAAACCATGTCGGGGTTGCATTTAATGCACCGGTTCGGCCCGTTAACGAAACGATGCACAGTTTCGGTCCAGAAATGAAACGAACGCACCCAATCCACCTTTTTGGACCCAATAGTGATTTTTTGCTTCGTTTTGGTCAGTTTCGTTGCTGTGCGAGAAACCATGCCGGGGTTGCATTTAATGCACCGGTTCGGCCCGTTAACGAAACGATGCACAATTTCGGTCCAGAAACGAAACGAACGCACCCAATCCACCTTTTTGGACCCAATAGTGATGTTTTGGTTTGTTTTGGTCAGTTTCGTTACTGTGCGAGAAACCATGCCGGGGTTGCATTTAATGCACCGGTTCGGCCCGTTAACGAAACGATGCACAGTTTCGGTCCAGAAATGAAATGAACGCACCCAATCCACCTTTTTGGACCCAATAGTGATGTTTTGGTTCCTTTTGGTCAGTTTCATTGCTGTTTGAAAAACCATGCCGGGGTTGCATTTAATGCACCGGTTCGGCCCGTTAACGAAACGATGCACAATTTCGGTCCAGAAATGAAACGAACGCTCCCAATCCACCTTTTTGGACCCAATAGTGATGTTTTGGTTGGTTTTGGTCAGTTTCATTGCTGTTTGAAAAACCATGCCGGGGTTGCATTTAATGCACCGGTTCGGCCCGTTTACGAAATGATGCACAATTTCGATCCAGAAATGAAACGAACGCACCCAATCCACCTTTTTGGACCCAATAGTGATGTTTTGGTTCGTTTTGGTCAGTTTCGTTACTGTGCGAGAAACCATGCCACGGTTGCATTTAATGCACCGGTTCGGCCCGTTAACGAAACGATGCACAGTTTTGGTCCAGAAACGAAACGAACGCACCCAATCTACCTTTTTGGATCCAATAGTGATGTTTTGGTTCGTTTTGGTCAGTTTCGTTACTGTGTGAAAAACCATGCCGGGGTTGCATTTAATGCACCGGTTCGGCCCGTTAACGAAACGATGCACAGTTTCGGTCCAGAAACGAAACGTACGCACCCAATCCACCTTTTTGGACCCAATAGTGATGTTTTGGTTGGTTTTGGTCAGTTTCATTACTGTGCGAAAAACCATGACGGGGTTGCATTTAATGCACCGGTTCGGCCCGTTAACGAAACAATGCACAGTTTCGGTCCAGAAACGAAACGTACGCACCCAATCCACCTTTTTGGACCCAATAGTGATGTTTTGGTTGGTTTTGGTCAGTTTCATTACTGTGCAAAAAACCATGCCGGGGTTGCATTTAATGCACCGGTTCGGCCCGTTAACGAAACGATGCACAGTTTCGGTCCAGAAACGAAACGAATGCACCCAATCCACCTTTTTGGACCCAATAGCGATGTTTTGGTTTGTTTTGGTCAGTTTCGTTACTGTGCGAGAAACCATGCCGGGGTTGCATTTAATGCACCGGTTCGGCCCGTTAACGAAACGATGCACAGTTTCGGTCCAGAAACAAAACGAACGCACCCAATCCACCTTTTTGGACCCAATAGTGATGTTTTGCTTCGTTTTGGTCAGTTTCGTTACTGTGCGAAAAACCATGCCGGGGTTGCATTTAATGCACCGGTTCGGCCCATTGACGAAACGATGCACAGTTTCAATCCAGAAACGAAACGAACGCACCCAATCCACCTTTTTGGACCCAATAGTGATGTTTTGGTTGGTTTTGGTCAGTTTCGTTACTGTGCGAGAAACCATGCCGGGGTTGCATTTAATGCACCGGTTCGGCCCGTTCACGAAACGATGCACAGTTTCGGTCCAAAAACGAAACGAACGCACCCAATCCACCTTTTTGGACCCAATAGTGATGTTTTGGTTCGTTTTGGTTAATTTCGTTACTGTGCGAGAAACCATGCCGGGGTTGCATTTAATGCACCGGTTCGGCCCATTGACGAAACGATGCACAGTTTCGGTCCAGAAACGAAACGAATGCACCCAATCCACCTTTTTGGACCCAATAGCGATGTTTTGGTTTGTTTTGGTCAGTTTCGTTACTGTGCGAAAAACCATGACGGGGTTGCATTTAATGCACCGGTTCGGCCCATTGACGAAACGATGCACAGTTTCAATCCAGAAACGAAACGAACGCACCCAATCCACCTTTTTGGACCCAATAGTGATGTTTTGGTTGGTTTTGGTCAGTTTCGTTACTGTGCGAGAAACCATGCCGGGGTTGCATTTAATGCACCGGTTCGGCCCGTTCACGAAACGATGCACAGTTTCGGTCCAAAAACGAAACGAACGCACCCAATCCACCTTTTTGGACCCAATAGTGATGTTTTGCTTCGTTTTGGTTAGTTTCGTTACTGTGCGAGAAACCATGCCGGGGTTGCATTTAATGCACCGGTTCGGCCCGTTAACGAAACGATGCACAGTTTCGGTCCAGAAATGA
The DNA here is from genome assembly GCA_033239725.1 of Echinochloa phyllopogon. Lineage (NCBI taxonomy): Eukaryota > Viridiplantae > Streptophyta > Magnoliopsida > Poales > Poaceae > Echinochloa > Echinochloa phyllopogon. Next base: position 26,358,738 of record BTCW01000014.1, on the reverse strand, counting down.
AACGAACGCACCCAATCCACCTTTTTGGACCCAATAGTGATGTTTTGGTTCATTTTGGTCAGTTTCGTTACTGTGCGAGAAACCATGCCGGGGTTGCATTTAATGCACCGGTTCGGCCCGTTAACGAAACGATGCACAGTTTCGGTCCAGAAACAAAACGAACGCACCCAATCCACCTTTTTGGACCCAATAGTGATGTTTTGCTTCGTTTTGGTCAGTTTCGTTACTGTGCGAGAAACCATGCCGGGGTTGCATTTAATGCACCGGTTCGGCCCATTGACGAAACGATGCACAGTTTCGGTCCAGAAACGAAACGAACGCACCCAATCCACCTTTTTGGACCCAATAGTGATGTTTTGGTTGGTTTTGGTCAGTTTCGTTTCTGTGCGAGAAACCATGCCGGGGTTGCATTTAATGCACCGGTTCGGCCCGTTCACGAAACGATGCACAGTTTCGGTCCAGAAACGAAACGAACGCACCCAATCCACCTTTTTGGACCCAATAGTGATGTTTTGCTTCGTTTTGGTTAATTTCGTTACTGTGCGAGAAACCATGCCGGGGTTGCATTTAATGCACCGGTTCGGCCCATTGACGAAACGATGCACAGTTTCGGTCCAGAAATGAAACGAACGCACCCAATCCACCTTTTTGGACCCAATAGTGATGTTTTGGTTGGTTTTGGTCAGTTTCGTTACTGTGCGAGAAACCATGCCGGGGTTGCATTTAATGCACCGGTTCGGCCCGTTAACGAAACGATGCACAGTTTCGGTCCAGAAACGAAACGAACGCACCCAATCCACCTTTTTGGACCCAATAGTGATTTTTTGCTTCGGTTTGGTTAGTTTCGTTACTGTGCGAGAAACCATGCCGGGGTTGCATTTAATGCACCGGTTCGGCCCGTTAACGAAACGATGCACAGTTTCGGTCCAGAAACGAAACGAACGCACCCAATCCACCTTTTTGGACCCAATAGCGATGTTTTGGTTTGTTTTGGTCAGTTTCGTTGCTGTGCGAGAAACCATGTCGGGGTTGCATTTAATGCACCGGTTCGGCCCGTTAACGAAACGATGCACAGTTTCGGTCCAGAAACGAAACGAACGCACCCAATCCACCTTTTTGCACCCAATAGTGATGTTTTGGTTCGTTTTGGTCAGTTTCGTTACTGTGCGAGAAACCATGTCGGGGTTGCATTTAATGCACCGGTTCGGCCCGTTAACGAAACGATGCACAGTTTCGGTCCAGAAATGAAACGAACGCACCCAATCCACCTTTTTGGACCCAATAGTGATTTTTTGCTTCGTTTTGGTCAGTTTCGTTGCTGTGCGAGAAACCATGCCGGGGTTGAATTTAATGCACCGGTTCGGCCCGTTAACGAAACGATGCACAATTTCGGTCCAGAAACGAAACGAACGCACCCAATCCACCTTTTTGGACCCAATAGTGATGTTTTGGTTTGTTTTGGTCAGTTTCGTTACTGTGCGAGAAACCATGCCGGGGTTGCATTTAATGCACCGGTTCGGCCCGTTAACGAAACGATGCACAGTTTCGGTCCAGAAATGAAATGAACGCACCCAATCCACCTTTTTGGACCCAATAGTGATGTTTTGGTTCCTTTTGGTCAGTTTCATTGCTGTTTGAAAAACCATGCCGGGGTTGCATTTAATGCACCGGTTCGGCCCGTTAACGAAACGATGCACAATTTCGGTCCAGAAATGAAACGAACGCTCCCAATCCACCTTTTTGGACCCAATAGTGATGTTTTGGTTGGTTTTGGTCAGTTTCATTGCTGTTTGAAAAACCATGCCGGGGTTGCATTTAATGCACCGGTTCGGCCCGTTTACGAAATGATGCACAATTTCGATACAGAAATGAAACGAACGCACCCAATCCACCTTTTTGGACCCAATAGTGATGTTTTGGTTCGTTTTGGTCAGTTTCGTTACTGTGCGAGAAACCATGCCACGGTTGCATTTAATGCACCGGTTCGGCCCGTTAACGAAACGATGCACAGTTTTGGTCCAGAAACGAAACGAACGCACCCAATCTACCTTTTTGGATCCAATAGTGATGTTTTGGTTCGTTTTGGTCAGTTTCGTTACTGTGTGAAAAACCATGCCGGGGTTGCATTTAATGCACCGGTTCGGCCCGTTAACGAAACGATGCACAGTTTCGGTCCAGAAACGAAACGTACGCACCCAATCCACCTTTTTGGACCCAATAGTGATGTTTTGGTTGGTTTTGGTCAGTTTCATTACTGTGCGAAAAACCATGACGGGGTTGCATTTAATGCACCGGTTCGGCCCGTTAACGAAACAATGCACAATTTCGGTCCAGAAACGAAACGAACGCACCCAATCCACCTTTTTGGACCCAATAGTGATTTTTTGCTTCGTTTTGGTCAGTTTCGTTGCTGTGCGAGAAACCATGCCGGGGTTGAATTTAATGCACCGGTTCGGCCCGTTAACGAAACGATGCACAATTTCGGTCCAGAAACGAAACGAACGCACCCAATCCACCTTTTTGGACCCAATAGTGATGTTTTGGTTTGTTTTGGTCAGTTTCGTTACTGTGCGAGAAACCATGCCGGGGTTGCATTTAATGCACCGGTTCGGCCCGTTAACGAAACGATGCACAGTTTCGGTCCAGAAATGAAATGAACGCACCCAATCCACCTTTTTGGACCCAATAGTGATGTTTTGGTTCCTTTTGGTCAGTTTCATTGCTGTTTGAAAAACCATGCCGGGGTTGCATTTAATGCACCGGTTCGGCCCGTTAACGAAACGATGCACAATTTCGGTCCAGAAATGAAACGAACGCTCCCAATCCACCTTTTTGGACCCAATAGTGATGTTTTGGTTGGTTTTGGTCAGTTTCATTGCTGTTTGAAAAACCATGCCGGGGTTGCATTTAATGCACCGGTTCGGCCCGTTTACGAAATGATGCACAATTTCGATCCAGAAATGAAACGAACGCACCCAATCCACCTTTTTGGACCCAATAGTGATGTTTTGGTTCGTTTTGGTCAGTTTCGTTACTGTGCGAGAAACCATGCCACGGTTGCATTTAATGCACCGGTTCGGCCCGTTAACGAAACGATGCACAGTTTTGGTCCAGAAACGAAACGAACGCACCCAATCTACCTTTTTGGATCCAATAGTGATGTTTTGGTTCGTTTTGGTCAGTTTCGTTACTGTGTGAAAAACCATGCCGGGGTTGCATTTAATGCACCGGTTCGGCCCGTTAACGAAACGATGCACAGTTTCGGTCCAGAAACGAAACGTACGCACCCAATCCACCTTTTTGGACCCAATAGTGATGTTTTGGTTGGTTTTGGTCAGTTTCATTACTGTGCGAAAAACCATGACGGGGTTGCATTTAATGCACCGGTTCGGCCCGTTAACGAAACAATGCACAGTTTCGGTCCAGAAACGAAACGTACGCACCCAATCCACCTTTTTGGACCCAATAGTGATGTTTTGGTTGGTTTTGGTCAGTTTCATTACTGTGCAAAAAACCATGCCGGATTTGCATTTAATGCACCGGTTCGGCCCGTTAACGAAACGATGCACAGTTTCGGTCCAGAAACGAAACGAATGCACCCAATCCACCTTTTTGGACCCAATAGCGATGTTTTGGTTTGTTTTGGTCAGTTTCGTTACTGTGCGAGAAACCATGCCGGGGTTGCATTTAATGCACCGGTTCGGCCCGTTAACGAAACGATGCACAGTTTCGGTCCAGAAACAAAACGAACGCACCCAATCCACCTTTTTGGACCCAATAGTGATGTTTTGCTTCGTTTTGGTCAGTTTCGTTACTGTGCGAAAAACCATGCCGGGGTTGCATTTAATGCACCGGTTCGGCCCATTGACGAAACGATGCACAGTTTCAATCCAGAAACGAAACGAACGCACCCAATCCACCTTTTTGGACCCAATAGTGATGTTTTGGTTGGTTTTGGTCAGTTTCGTTACTGTGCGAGAAACCATGCCGGGGTTGCATTTAATGCACCGGTTCGGCCCGTTCACGAAACGATGCACAGTTTCGGTCCAAAAACGAAACGAACGCACCCAATCCACCTTTTTGGACCCAATAGTGATGTTTTGCTTCGTTTTGGTTAATTTCGTTACTGTGCTAGAAACCATGCCGGGGTTGCATTTAATGCACCGGTTCGGCCCATTGACGAAACGATGCACAGTTTCGGTCCAGAAACGAAACGAACGCACCCAATCCACCTTTTTGGACCCAATAGTGATGTTTTGGTTGGTTTTGGTCAGTTTCGTTACTGTGCGAGAAACCATGCCGGGGTTGCATTTAATGCACCGGTTCGGCCCGTTAACGAAACGATGCACAGTTTCGGTCCAGAAACGAAACGAACGCACCCAATCCACCTTTTTGGACCCAATAGTGATTTTTTGCTTCGGTTTGGTTAGTTTCGTTACTGTGCGAGAAACCATGCCGGGGTTGCATTTAATGCACCGGTTCGGCCCGTTAAGGAAACGATGCACAGTTTCGGTCCAGAAACGAAACGAACGCACCCAATCCACCTTTTTGGACCCAATAGTGATGTTTTGGTTTGTTTTGGTCAGTTTCGTTGCTGTGCGAGAAACCATGTCGGGGTTGCATTTAATGCACCGGTTCGGCCTGTTAACGAAACGATGCACAATTTCGGTCCAGAAATGAAACGAACGCACCCAATCCACCTTTTTGGACCCAACAGTGATGTTTTGGTTCGTTTTGGTCAGTTTCGTTACTGTGCGAGAAACCATGCCGGGGTTGCATTTAATGCACAGGTTCAGCCCGTTAACGAAACGATGCACAGTTTCGGTCCAGAAATGAAACAAACGCACCCAATCCACCTTTTTGGACCCAATGGTGATGTTTTGGTTTGTTTTGGTCAGTTTCGTTGCTGTGCGAGAAACCATGCCGGGGTTGCATTTAATGCACCGGTTCGGCCTGTTAACGAAACGATGCACAATTTCGGTCCAGAAATGAAACGAATGCACCCAATCCACCTTTTTGGACCCAATAGTGATGTTTTGGTTCGTTTTGGTCAGTTTCGTTACTGTGCGAGAAACCATGCCGGGGTTGCATTTAATGCACAGGTTCAGCCCGTTAACGAAACGATGCACAGTTTCGGTCCAGAAATGAAACAAACGCACCCAATCCACCTTTTTGTACCCAATAGTGATGTTTTGCTTCGTTTTGGTTAGTTTCATTACTGTGCGAGAAACCAGGCCGGGGTTGCATTTAATGCACCGGTTCGGCCCGTTAAGGAAACGATGCACAGATTCGGTCCAGAAATGAAACGAACACACCCAATCCACCATTTTGGACCCAATAGTGATGTTTTGGTTGGTTTTGGTCAGTTTCGTTACTGTGCGAGAAACCATGCCGGGGTTGCATTTAATGCACCGGTTCGGCCCGTTAACGAAACGATGCACAGTTTCGGTCCAGAAACGAAACGAACGCACCCAATCCACCTTTTTGGACCCAATAGTGATGTTTTGCTTCGTTTTGGTCAGTTTCGTTACTGTGCGAAAAACCATGCCGGGGTTGCATTTAATGCACCGGTTCGGCCCGTTAAGGAAACGATGCACAGTTTCGGTCCAGAAACGAAACGAATGCACCCAATCCATCTTTTTGGACCCAATAGTGATGTTTTGGTTCATTTTGGTCAGTTTCGTTACTGTGCGAGAAACCATGCCGGGGTTGCATTTAATGCACCGGTTCGGCCCGTTAACGAAACGATGCACAGTTTCGGTCCAGAAATGAAACGAACGCACCCAATCCACCTTTTTGGACCCAATAGTGATGTTTTGGTTGGTTTTGGTCAGTTTCGTTACTGTGCGAGAAACCATGTCGGGGTTGCATTTAATGCACCGGTTCGGCCCGTTAACGAAACGATGCACAGTTTCAGTCCAGAAACGAAACGAACGCACCCAATCCACCTTTTTGGACCCAATAGTGATGTTTTGGTTCGTTTTGGTCAGTTTCGTTAATGTGCGAAAAACCATGCCGGGGTTGCATTTAATGCACCGGTTCGGCCCGTTAACGAAACGATGCACAGTTTCGGTCCAGAAATGAAACGAACGCACCCAATCCACCTTTTTGGACCCAATAGTGATGTTTTGGTTCGTTTTGGTCAGTTTCGTTACTGTGCGAGAAACCATGCCGGGGTTGCATTTAATGCACCGGTTCAGCCCGTTAACGAAACGATGCACAGTTTCGGTCCAGAAACAAAACGAACGCACCCAATCCACCTTTTTGGACCCAATAGTGATGTTTTGCTTCGTTTTGGTCAGTTTCGTTACTGTGCGAAAAACCATGCCGGGGTTGCATTTAATGCACCGGTTCGGCCCATTGACGAAACGATGCACAGTTTCGGTCCAGAAACGAAACGAACGCACCCAATCCACCTTTTTGGACCCAATAGTGATGTTTTGGTTGGTTTTGGTCAGTTTCGTTACTGTGCGAGAAACCATGCCGGGGTTGCATTTAATGCACCGGTTCGGCCCGTTGACGAAACGATGCACAGTTTCAGTCCAAAAACGAAACAAACGCACCCAATCCACCTTTTTGGACCCAATAGTGATGTTTTGCTTCGTTTTGGTTAATTTCGTTACTGTGCGAGAAACCATGCCGGGGTTGCATTTAATGCACCGGTTCGGCCCATTGACGAAACGATGCACAGTTTCGGTCCAGAAACGAAACGAACGCACCCAATCCACCTTTTTGGACCCAATAGTGATGTTTTGGTTAGTTTTGGTCAGTTTCGTTACTGTGCGAGAAACCATGCCGGGGTTGCATTTAATGCACCGGTTCGGCCCGTTAACGAAACGATGCACAGTTTCGGTCCAGAAACGAAACGAACGCACCCAATCCACCTTTTTGGACCCAATAGTGATTTTTTGCTTCGGTTTGGTTAGTTTCGTTACTGTGCGAGAAACCATGCCGGGGTTGCATTTAATGCACCGGTTCGGCCCGTTAAGGAAACGATGCACAGTTTCGGTCCAGAAACGAAACGAACGCACCCAATCCACCTTTTTGGACCCAATAGTGATGTTTTGGTTTGTTTTGGTCAGTTTCGTTGCTGTGCGAGAAACCATGTCGGGGTTGCATTTAATGCACCGGTTCGGCCTGTTAACGAAACGATGCACAATTTCGGTCCAGAAATGAAACGAACGCACCCAATCCACCTTTTTGGACCCAACAGTGATGTTTTGGTTCGTTTTGGTCAGTTTCGTTACTGTGCGAGAAACCATGCCGGGGTTGCATTTAATGCACAGGTTCAGCCCGTTAACGAAACGATGCACAGTTTCGGTCCAGAAATGAAACAAACGCACCCAATCCACCTTTTTGGACCCAATAGTGATGTTTTGGTTTGTTTTGGTCAGTTTCATTACTGTGCAAAAAACCATGCCGGGGTTGCATTTAATGCACCGGTTCGGCCCGTTAACGAAACGATGCACAGTTTCGGTCCAGAAACGAAACGAATGCACCCAATCCACCTTTTTGGACCCAATAGCGATGTTTTGGTTTGTTTTGGTCAGTTTCGATACTGTGCGAGAAACCATGCCGGGGTTGCATTTAATGCACCGGTTCGGCCCGTTAACGAAACGATGCACAGTTTCGGTCCAGAAACAAAACGAACGCACCCAATCCACCTTTTTGGACCCAATAGTGATGTTTTGCTTCGTTTTGGTCAGTTTCTTTACTGTGCGAGAAACCATGCCGGGGTTGCATTTAATGCACCGGTTCGGCCCATTGACGAAACGATGCACAGTTTCAATCCAGAAACGAAACGAACGCACCCAATCCACCTTTTTGGACCCAATAGTGATGTTTTGGTTGGTTTTGGTCAGTTTCGTTACTGTGCGAGAAACCATGCCGGGGTTGCATTTAATGCACCGGTTCGGCCCGTTCACGAAACGATGCACAGTTTCGGTCCAAAAACGAAACGAACGCACCCAATCCACCTTTTTGGACCCAATAGTGATGTTTTGGTTCGTTTTGGTTAATTTCGTTACTGTGCGAGAAATTTAATGCACCGGTTCGGCCCGTTAACGAAACGATGCACAGTTTCGGTCCAGAAACGAAACGAACGCACCCAATCCACCTTTTTGCACCCAATAGTGATGTTTTGGTTCGTTTTGGTCAGTTTCGTTACTGTGCGAGAAACCATGTCGGGGTTGCATTTAATGCACCGGTTCGGCCCGTTAACGAAACGATGCACAGTTTCGGTCCAGAAATGAAACGAACGCACCCAATCCACCTTTTTGGACCCAATAGTGATGTTTTGGTTCGTTTTGGTCAGTTTCGTTACTGTGCGAGAAACCATGCCGGGGTTGCATTTAATGCACCGGTTCGGCCCGTTAAGGAAACGATGCACAGATTCGGTCCAGAAATTAAACGAACACACCCAATCCACCATTTTGGACCCAATAGTGATGTTTTGGTTGGTTTTGCTCAGTTTCGTTGCTGTGCGAGAAACCATGCCGGGGTTGCATTTAATGCACCGGTTCGGCCCGTTAACGAAACGATGCACAGTTTCGGTCCAGAAACGAAACGACCGCACCCAATCCACCTTTTTGGACCCAATAGTGATGTTTTGCTTCGTTTTGGTCAGTTTCGTTACTGTGCGAAAAACCATGCCGGGGTTGCATTTAATGCACCGGTTCGGCCCGTTAAGGAAACGATGCACAGTTTCGGTCCAGAAACGGAACGAATGCACCCAATCCATCTTTTTGGACCCAATAGTGATGTTTTGGTTCATTTTGGTCAGTTTCGTTACTGTGCGAGAAACCATGCCGGGGTTGCATTTAATGCACCGGTTCGGCCCGTTAACGAAACGATGCACAGTTTCGGTCCAGAAATGAAACGAACGCACCCAATCCACCTTTTTGGACCCAATAGTGATGTTTTGGTTGGTTTTGGTCAGTTTCGTTACTGTGCGAGAAACCATGTCGGGGTTGCATTTAATGCACCGGTTCGGCCCGTTAACGAAACGATGCACAGTTTCAGTCCAGAAACGAAACGAACGCACCCAATCCACCTTTTTGGACCCAATAGTGATGTTTTGGTTCGTTTTGGTCACTTTCGTTACTGTGCGAAAAACCATGCCGGGGTTGCATTTAATGCACCGGTTCGGCCCGTTAACGAAACGATGCACAGTTTCGGTCCAGAAATGAAACGAACGCACCCAATCCACCTTTTTTGTCCCAATAGTGATGTTTTGGTTCGTTTTGGTCAGTTTCGTTACTGTGCGAGAAACCATGCCGGGGTTGCATTTAATGCACCGGTTCGGCCCGTTAACGAAACGATGCACAGTTTCGGTCCAGAAACAAAACGAACGCACCCAATCCAGCTTTTTGGACCCAATAGTGATGTTTTGCTTCATTTTGGTCAGTTTCGTTACTGTGCGAAAAACCATGTCGGGGTTGCATTTAATGCACCGGTTCGGCCCATTGACGAAACGATGCACAGTTTCGGTCCAGAAACGAAACGAACGCACCCAATCCACCTTTTTGGACCCAATAGTGATGTTTTGGTTGGTTTTGGTCAGTTTCGTTACTGTGCGAGAAACCATGCCGGGGTTGCATTTAATGCACCGGTTCGGCCCGTTCACGAAACGATGCACAGTTTCGGTCCAAAAACGAAACAAACGCACCCAATCCACCTTTTTGGACCCAATAGTGATGTTTTGCTTCGTTTTGGTTAATTTCGTTACTGTGCGAGAAACCATGCCGGGGTTGCATTTAATGCACCGGTTCGGCCCATTGACGAAACGATGCACAGTTTCGGTCTAGAAACGAAACGAACGCACCCAATCCACCTTTTTGGACCCAATAGTGATGTTTTGGTTGGTTTTGGTCAGTTTCGTTACAGTGCGAGAAACCATGCCGGGGTTGCATTTAATGCACCGGTTCGGCCCGTTAAGGAAACGATGCACAGTTTCGGTCCAGAAACGAAACGAACGCACCCAATCCACCTTTTTGGACCCAATAGTGATGTTTTGGTTTGTTTTGGTCAGTTTCGTTGCTGTGCGAGAAACCATGTCGGGGTTGCATTTAATGCACCGGTTCGGCCCGTTAACGAAACGATGCACAGTTTCGGTCCAGAAACGAAACGAACACACCCAATCCACCATTTTGGACCCAATAGTGATGTTTTGGTTGGTTTTGGTCAGTTTCGTTACTGTGCGAGAAACCATGCCGGGGTTGCATTTAATGCACCGGTTCGGCCCGTTCACGAAACGATGCACAGTTTCGGTCCAAAAACGAAACGAACGCACCCAATCCACCTTTTTGGACCCAATAGTGATGTTTTGCTTCGTTTTGGTTAATTTCGTTACTGTGCGAGAAACCATGCCGGGGTTGCATTTAATGCACCGGTTCGGCCCATTGACGAAACGATGCACAGTTTCGGTCCAGAAATGAAACGAACGCACTCAATCCACCTTTTTGGACCCAATAGTGATGTTTTGGTTGGTTTTGGTCAGTTTCGTTACTGTGCGAGAAACCATGCCGGGGTTGCATTTAATGCACCGGTTCGGCCCGTTAACGAAACGATGCACAGTTTCGGTCCAGAAATGAAACGAACGCACCCAATCCACCTTTTTGGACCCAATAGTGATGTTTTGGTTGGTTTTGGTCAGTTTCGTTACTGTGCGAGAAACCATGCCGGGGTTGCATTTAATGCACCGGTTCGGCCCGTTGACGAAACGATGCACAGTTTCGGTCCAGAAATGAAACGAACGCACCCAATCCACCTTTTTGGACCCAATAGTGATGTTTTGGTTGGTTTTGGTCAGTTTCGTTACTGTGCGAGAAACCATGCCGGGGTTGCATTTAATGCACCGGTTCGGCCCGTTCACGAAACGATGCACAGTTTCGGTCCAAAAACGAAACAAACGCACCCAATCCACCTTTTTGGACCCAATAGTGATGTTTTGGTTGGTTTTGGTCAGTTTCGTTACTGTGCGAGAAACCATGTCGGGGTTGCATTTAATGCACCGGTTCGGCCCGTTAACGAAACGATGCACAGTTTCAGTCCAGAAACGAAACGAACGCACCCAATACACCTTTTTGGACCCAATAGTGATGTTTTGGTTCGTTTTGGTCACTTTCGTTACTGTGCGAAAAACCATGCCGGGGTTGCATTTAATGCACCGGTTCGGCCCGTTAACGAAACGATGCACAGTTTCGGTCCAGAAATGAAACGAACGCACCCAATCCACCTTTTTTGTCCCAATAGTGATGTTTTGGTTCGTTTTGGTTAATTTCGTTACTGTGCGAGAAACCATGCCGGGGTTGCATTTAATGCACCGGTTCGGCCCATTGACGAAACGATGCACAGTTTCGGTCCAGAAACGAAACGAACGCACCCAATCCACCTTTTTGGACCCAATAGTGATGTTTTGGTTGGTTTTGGTCAGTTTCGTTGCTGTGCGAGAAACCATGTCGGGGTTGCATTTAATGCACCGGTTCGGCCCGTTAACGAAACGATGCACAGTTTCGGTCCAGAAACGAAACGAACACACCCAATCCACCATTTTGGACCCAATAGTGATGTTTTGGTTGGTTTTGGTCAGTTTCGTTACTGTGCGAGAAACCATGCCGGGGTTGCATTTAATGCACCGGTTCGGCCCGTTCACGAAACGATGCACAGTTTCGGTCCAAAAACGAAACGAACGCACCCAATCCACCTTTTTGGACCCAATAGTGATGTTTTGCTTCGTTTTGGTTAATTTCGTTACTGTGCGAGAAACCATGCCGGGGTTGCATTTAATGCACCGGTTCGGCCCATTGACGAAACGATGCACAGTTTCGGTCCAGAAATGAAACGAACGCACCCAATCCACCTTTTTGGACCCAATAGTGATGTTTTGGTTGGTTTTGGTCAGTTTCGTTACTGTGCGAGAAACCATGCCGGGGTTGCATTTAATGCACCGGTTCGGCCCGTTAACGAAACGATGCACAGTTTCGGTCCAGAAATGAAACGAACGCACCCAATCCACCTTTTTGGACCCAATAGTGATGTTTTGGTTGGTTTTGGTCAGTTTCGTTACTGTGCGAGAAACCATGCCGGGGTTGCATTTAATGCACCGGTTCGGCCCGTTGACGAAACGATGCACAGTTTCGGTCCAGAAATGAAACGAACGCACCCAATCCACCTTTTTGGACCCAATAGTGATGTTTTGGTTGGTTTTGGTCAGTTTCGTTACTGTGCGAGAAACCATGCCGGGGTTGCATTTAATGCACCGGTTCGGCCCGTTCACGAAACGATGCACAGTTTCGGTCCAAAAACGAAACAAACGCACCCAATCCACCTTTTTGGACCCAATAGTGATGTTTTGGTTGGTTTTGGTCAGTTTCGTTACTGTGCGAGAAACCATGTCGGGGTTGCATTTAATGCACCGGTTCGGCCCGTTAACGAAACGATGCACAGTTTCAGTCCAGAAACGAAACGAACGCACCCAATACACCTTTTTGGACCCAATAGTGATGTTTTGGTTCGTTTTGGTCACTTTCGTTACTGTGCGAAAAACCATGCCGGGGTTGCATTTAATGCACCGGTTCGGCCCGTTAACGAAACGATGCACAGTTTCGGTCCAGAAATGAAACGAACGCACCCAATCCACCTTTTTTGTCCCAATAGTGATGTTTTGGTTCGTTTTGGTTAATTTCGTTACTGTGCGAGAAACCATGCCGGGGTTGCATTTAATGCACCGGTTCGGCCCATTGACGAAACGATGCACAGTTTCGGTCCAGAAACGAAACGAACGCACCCAATCCACCTTTTTGGACCCAATAGTGATGTTTTGGTTGGTTTTGGTCAGTTTCGTTGCTGTGCGAGAAACCATGTCGGGGTTGCATTTAATGCACCGGTTCGGCCCGTTAACGAAACGATGCACAGTTTCGGTCCAGAAACGAAACGAACACACCCAATCCACCATTTTGGACCCAATAGTGATGTTTTGGTTGGTTTTGGTCAGTTTCGTTACTGTGCGAGAAACCATGCCGGGGTTGCATTTAATGCACCGGTTCGGCCCGTTCACGAAACGATGCACAGTTTCGGTCCAAAAACGAAACGAACGCACCCAATCCACCTTTTTGGACCCAATAGTGATGTTTTGCTTCGTTTTGGTTAATTTCGTTACTGTGCGAGAAACCATGCCGGGGTTGCATTTAATGCACCGGTTCGGCCCATTGACGAAACGATGCACAGTTTCGGTCCAGAAATGAAACGAACGCACCCAATCCACCTTTTTGGACCCAATAGTGATGTTTTGGTTGGTTTTGGTCAGTTTCGTTACTGTGCGAGAAACCATGCCGGGGTTGCATTTAATGCACCGGTTCGGCCCGTTAACGAAACGATGCACAGTTTCGGTCCAGAAATGAAACGAACGCACCCAATCCACCTTTTTGGACCCAATAGTGATGTTTTGGTTGGTTTTGGTCAGTTTCGTTACTGTGCGAGAAACCATGCCGGGGTTGCATTTAATGCACCGGTTCGGCCCGTTGACGAAACGATGCACAGTTTCGGTCCAGAAATGAAACGAACGCACCCAATCCACCTTTTTGGACCCAATAGTGATGTTTTGGTTGGTTTTGGTCAGTTTCGTTACTGTGCGAGAAACCATGCCGGGGTTGCATTTAATGCACCGGTTCGGCCCGTTCACGAAACGATGCACAGTTTCGGTCCAAAAACGAAACAAACGCACCCAATCCACCTTTTTGGACCCAATAGTGATGTTTTGGTTGGTTTTGGTCAGTTTCGTTACTGTGCGAGAAACCATGTCGGGGTTGCATTTAATGCACCGGTTCGGCCCGTTAACGAAACGATGCACAGTTTCAGTCCAGAAACGAAACGAACGCACCCAATACACCTTTTTGGACCCAATAGTGATGTTTTGGTTCGTTTTGGTCACTTTCGTTACTGTGCGAAAAACCATGCCGGGGTTGCATTTAATGCACCGGTTCGGCCCGTTAACGAAACGATGCACAGTTTCGGTCCAGAAATGAAACGAACGCACCCAATCCACCTTTTTTGTCCCAATAGTGATGTTTTGGTTCGTTTTGGTTAATTTCGTTACTGTGCGAGAAACCATGCCGGGGTTGCATTTAATGCACCGGTTCGGCCCATTGACGAAACGATGCACAGTTTCGGTCCAGAAACGAAACGAACGCACCCAATCCACCTTTTTGGACCCAATAGTGATGTTTTGGTTGGTTTTGGTCAGTTTCGTTACTGTGCGAGAAACCATGCCAGGGTTGCATTTAATGCACCGGTTCGGCCCGTTCACGAAACGATGCACAGTTTCGGTCCAAAAACGAAACAAACGCACCCAATCCACCTTTTTGGACCCAATAGTGATGTTTTGCTTCGTTTTGGTTAATTTCGTTACTGTGCGAGAAACCATGCCGGGGTTGCATTTAATGCACCGGTTCGGCCCATTGACGAAACGATGCACAGTTTCGGTCCAGAAACGAAACGAACGCACCCAATCAACCTTTTTGGACCCAATAGTGATGTTTTGGTTGGTTTTGGTCAGTTTCGTTACAGTGCGAGAAACCATGCCGGGGTTGCATTTAATGCACCGGTTCGGCCCGTTAAGGAAACGATGCACAGTTTCGGTCCAGAAACGAAACGAACGCACCCAATCCACCTTTTTGGACCCAATAGTGATGTTTTGGTTTGTTTTGGTCAGTTTCGTTGCTGTGCGAGAAACCATGTCGGGGTTGCATTTAATGCACCGGTTCGGCCCGTTAACGAAACGATGCACAGTTTCGGTCCAGAAACGAAACGAACACACCCAATCCACCATTTTGGACCCAATAGTGATGTTTTGGTTGGTTTTGGTCAGTTTCGTTACTGTGCGAGAAACCATGCCGGGGTTGCATTTAATGCACCGGTTCGGCCCGTTCACGAAACGATGCACAGTTTTGGTCCAAAAACGAAACGAACGCACCCAATCCACCTTTTTGGACCCAATAGTGATGTTTTGCTTCGTTTTGGTTAATTTCGTTACTGTGCGAGAAACCATGCCGGGGTTGCATTTAATGCACCGGTTCGGCCCATTGACGAAACGATGCACAGTTTCGGTCCAGAAATGAAACGAACGCACCCAATCCACCTTTTTGGACCCAATAGTGATGTTTTGGTTGGTTTTGGTCAGTTTCGTTACTGTGCGAGAAACCATGCCGGGGTTGCATTTAATGCACCGGTTCGGCCCGTTAACGAAACGATGCACAGTTTCGGTCCAGAAATGAAACGAACGCACCCAATCCACCTTTTTGGACCCAATAGTGATGTTTTGGTTGGTTTTGGTCAGTTTCGTTACTGTGCGAGAAACCATGCCGGGGTTGCATTTAATGCACCGGTTCGGCCCGTTGACGAAACGATGCACAGTTTCGGTCCAGAAATGAAACGAACGCACCCAATCCACCTTTTTGGACCCAATAGTGATGTTTTGGTTGGTTTTGGTCAGTTTCGTTACTGTGCGAGAAACCATGCCGGGGTTGCATTTAATGCACCGGTTCGGCCCGTTCACGAAACGATGCACAGTTTCGGTCCAAAAACGAAACAAACGCACCCAATCCACCTTTTTGGACCCAATAGTGATGTTTTGGTTGGTTTTGGTCAGTTTCGTTACTGTGCGAGAAACCATGTCGGGGTTGCATTTAATGCACCGGTTCGGCCCGTTAACGAAACGATGCACAGTTTCAGTCCAGAAACGAAACGAACGCACCCAATCCACCTTTTTGGACCCAATAGTGATGTTTTGGTTCGTTTTGGTCACTTTCGTTACTGTGCGAAAAACCATGCCGGGGTTGCATTTAATGCACCGGTTCGGCCCGTTAACGAAACGATGCACAGTTTCGGTCCAGAAATGAAACGAACGCACCCAATCCACCTTTTTTGTCCCAATAGTGATGTTTTGGTTCGTTTTGGTCAGTTTCGTTACTGTGCGAGAAACCATGCCGGGGTTGCATTTAATGCACCGGTTCGGCCCGTTAACGAAACGATGCACAGTTTCGGTCCAGAAACAAAACGAACGCACCCAATCCACCTTTTTGGACCCAATAGTGATGTTTTGCTTCATTTTGGTCAGTTTCGTTACTGTGCGAAAAACCATGCCGGGGTTGCATTTAATGCACCGGTTCGGCCCATTGACGAAACGATGCACAGTTTCGGTCCAGAAACGAAACGAACGCACCCAATCCACCTTTTTGGACCCAATAGTGATGTTTTGGTTGGTTTTGGTCAGTTTCGTTACTGTGCGAGAAACCATGCCGGGGTTGCATTTAATGCACCGGTTCGGCCCGTTCACGAAACGATGCACAGTTTCGGTCCAAAAACGAAACAAACGCACCCAATCCACCTTTTTGGGCCCAATAGTGATGTTTTGCTTCGTTTTGGTTAATTTCGCTACTGTGCGAGAAACCATGCCGGGGTTGCATTTAATGCACCGGTTCGGCCCATTGACGAAACGATGCACAGTTTCGGTCCAGAAATGAAACGAACGCACCCAATCCACCTTTTTGGACCCAATAGTGATGTTTTGGTTGGTTTTGGTCAGTTTCGTTACTGTGCGAGAAACCATGCCGGGGTTGCATTTAATGCACCGGTTCGGCCCGTTAACGAAACGATGCACAGTTTCGGTCCAGAAACGAAACGAACGCACCCAATCCACCTTTTTGGACCCAATAGTGATTTTTTGCTTCGGTTTGGTTAGTTTCGTTACTGTGCGAGAAACCATGCCGGGGTTGCATTTAATGCACCGGTTCGGCCCGTTAAGGAAACGATGCACAGTTTCGGTCCAGAAACGAAACGAACGCACCCAATCCACCTTTTTGGACCCAATAGTGATGTTTTGGTTTGTTTTGGTCAGTTTCGTTGCTGTGCGAGAAACCATGTCGGGGTTGCATTTAATGCACCGGTTCGGCCTGTTAACGAAACGATGCACAATTTCGGTCCAGAAATGAAACGAACGCACCCAATCCACCTTTTTGGACCCAACAGTGATGTTTTGGTTCGTTTTGGTCAGTTTCGTTAGTGTGCGAAAAACCATGCCGGGGTTGCATTTAATGCACCGGTTCGGCCCGTTAACGAAACGATGCACAGTTTCGGTCCAGAAACGAAACGAACGCACCCAATCCACCTTTTTGGACCCAATAGTGATGTTTTGGTTGGTTTTGGTCAGTTTCGTTACTGTGCGAGAAACCATGCCGGGGTTGCATTTAATGCACCGGTTCGGCCCGTTCACGAAACGATGCACAGTTTCGGTCCAAAAACGAAACGAACGCACCCAATCCACCTTTCTGGACCCAATAGTGATGTTTTGCTTCGTTTTGGTTAATTTCGTTACTGTGCGAGAAACCATGCCGGGGTTGCATTTAATGCACCGGTTCGGCCCATTGACGAAACGATGCACAGTTTCGGTCCAGAAATGAAACGAACGCACCCAATCCACCTTTTTGGACCCAATAGTGATGTTTTGGTTGGTTTTGGTCAGTTTCGTTACTGTGCGAGAAACCATGCCGGGGTTGCATTTAATGCACCGGTTCGGCCCGTTAACGAAACGATGCACAGTTTCGGTCCAGAAACGAAACGAACGCACCCAATCCACCTTTTTGGACCCAATAGTGATGTTTTGGTTCATTTTGGTCAGTTTCGTTACTGTGCGAGAAACCATGCCGGGGTTGCATTTAATGCACCGGTTCGGCCCGTTAACGAAACGATGCACAGTTTCGGTCCAGAAACGAAACGAACGCACCCAATCCACCTTTTTGGACCCAATAGTGATGTTTTGGTTGGTTTTGGTCAGTTTCGTTACAGTGCGAGAAACCATGCCGGGGTTGCATTTAATGCACAGGTTCCGCCCGTTAACGAAACGATGCACAGTTTCGGTCCAGAAATGAAACAAACGCACCCAATCCACCATTTTGGACCCAATAGTGATGTTTTGGTTGGTTTTGGTCAGTTTCGTTACTGTGCGAGAAACCATGCCGGGGTTGCATTTAATGCACCGGTTCGGCCCGTTCACGAAACGATGCACAGTTTCGGTCCAAAAACGAAACGAACGCACCCAATCCACCTTTTTGGACCCAATAGTGATGTTTTGCTTCGTTTTGGTTAATTTCGTTACTGTGCGAGAAACCATGCCGGGGTTGCATTTAATGCACCGGTTCGGCCCATTGACGAAACGATGCACAGTTTCGGTCCAGAAACGAAACGAACGCACCCAATCCACCTTTTTGGACCTAATAGTGATGTTTTGGTTGGTTTTGGTCAGTTTCGTTACTGTGCGAGAAACCATGCCGGGGTTGCATTTAATGCACCGGTTCGGCCCGTTAACGAAACGATGCACAGTTTCGGTCCAGAAATGAAATGAACGCACCCAATCCACCTTTTTGGACCCAATAGTGATGTTTTGGTTCGTTTTGGTCAGTTTCGTTAGTGTGCGAAAAACCATGCCGGGGTTGCATTTAATGCACCGGTTCGGCCCGTTAACGAAACGATGCACAGTTTCGGTCCAGAAACGAAACGAACGCACCCAATCCACCTTTTTGGACCCAATAGTGATGTTTTGGTTGGTTTTGGTCAGTTTCGTTACTGTGCGAGAAACCATGTCGGGGTTGCATTTAATGCACCGGTTCGGCCCGTTAACGAAACGATGCACAGTTTCAGTCCAGAAATGAAACGAACGCACCCAATCCACCTTTTTGGACCCAATAGTGATGTTTTGGTTCATTTTGGTCAGTTTCGTTACTGTGCGAGAAACCATGCCGGGGTTGCATTTAATGCACAGGTTCAGCCCGTTAACGAAACGATGCACAGTTTCGGTCCAAAAATGAAACAAACGCACCCAATCCACCTTTTTGTACCCAATAGTGATGTTTTGCTTCGTTTTGGTTAGTTTCGTTACTGTGCGAGAAACCATGCCGGGGTTGCATTTAATGCACCGGTTCGGCCCGTTAAGGAAACGATGCACAGATTCGGTCCAGAAATGAAACGAACACACCCAATCCACCATTTAGGACCCAATAGTGATGTTTTGGTTGGTTTTGCTCAGTTTCGTTACTGTGCGAGAAACCATGCCGGGGTTGCATTTAATGCACCGGTTCGGCCCGTTAACGAAACGATGCACAGTTTCGGTCCAGAAATGAAACGAACGCACCCAATCCACCTTTTTGGACCCAATAGTGATGTTTTGGTTGGTTTTGGTCAGTTTCGTTACTGTGCGAGAAACCATGCCGGGGTTGCATTTAATGCACCGGTTCGGCCCGTTCACGAAACGATGCACAGTTTCAGTCCAGAAACGAAACGAACGCACCCAATCCACCTTTTTGGACCCAATAGTGATGTTTTGGTTTGTTTTGGTCAGTTTCGTTGCTGTGCGAGAAACCATGTCGGGGTTGCATTTAATGCACCGGTTCGGCCCGTTAACGAAACGATGCACAGTTTCGGTCCAGAAATGAAACGAACGCACCCAATCCACCTTTTTTGTCCCAATAGTGATGTTTTGGTTCGTTTTGGTCAGTTTCGTTACTGTGCGAGAAACCATGTCGGGGTTGCATTTAATGCACCGGTTCGGCCCGTTAACGAAACGATGCACAGTTTCAGTCCAGAAACGAAACGAACGCACCCAATCCACCTTTTTGGACCCAATAGTGATGTTTTGGTTCGTTTTGGTCACTTTCGTTACTGTGCGAAAAACCATGCCGGGGTTGCATTTAATGCACCGGTTCGGCCCGTTAACGAAACGATGCACAGTTTCGGTCCAGAAATGAAACGAACGCACCCAATCCACCTTTTTTGTCCCAATAGTGATGTTTTGGTTCGTTTTGGTCAGTTTCGTTACTGTGCGAGAAACCATGCCGGGGTTGCATTTAATGCACCGGTTCGGCCCGTTAACGAAACGATGCACAGTTTCGGTCCAGAAACAAAACGAACGCACCCAATCCAGCTTTTTGGACCCAATAGTGATGTTTTGCTTCATTTTGGTCAGTTTCGTTACTGTGCGAAAAACCATGCCGGGGTTGCATTTAATGCACCGGTTCGGCCCATTGACGAAACGATGCACAGTTTCGGTCCAGAAACGAAACGAACGCACCCAATCCACCTTTTTGGACCCAATAGTGATGTTTTGGTTGGTTTTGGTCAGTTTCGTTACTGTGCGAGAAACCATGCCAGGGTTGCATTTAATGCACCGGTTCGGCCCGTTCACGAAACGATGCACAGTTTCGGTCCAAAAACGAAACAAACGCACCCAATCCACCTTTTTGGACCCAATAGTGATGTTTTGCTTCGTTTTGGTTAATTTCGTTACTGTGCGAGAAACCATGCCGGGGTTGCATTTAATGCACCGGTTCGGCCCATTGACGAAACGATGCACAGTTTCGGTCCAGAAACGAAACGAACGCACCCAATCCACCTTTTTGGACCCAATAGTGATGTTTTGGTTGGTTTTGGTCAGTTTCGTTACAGTGCGAGAAACCATGCCGGGGTTGCATTTAATGCACCGGTTCGGCCCGTTAAGGAAACGATGCACAGTTTCGGTCCAGAAACGAAACGAACGCACCCAATCCACCTTTTTGGACCCAATAGTGATGTTTTGGTTTGTTTTGGTCAGTTTCGTTGCTGTGCGAGAAACCATGTCGGGGTTGCATTTAATGCACCGGTTCGGCCCGTTAACGAAACGATGCACAGTTTCGGTCCAGAAACGAAACGAACACACCCAATCCACCATTTTGGACCCAATAGTGATGTTTTGGTTGGTTTTGGTCAGTTTCGTTACTGTGCGAGAAACCATGCCGGGGTTGCATTTAATGCACCGGTTCGGCCCGTTCACGAAACGATGCACAGTTTCGGTCCAAAAACGAAACGAACGCACCCAATCCACCTTTTTGGACCCAATAGTGATGTTTTGCTTCGTTTTGGTTAATTTCGTTACTGTGCGAGAAACCATGCCGGGGTTGCATTTAATGCACCGGTTCGGCCCATTGACGAAACGATGCACAGTTTCGGTCCAGAAATGAAACGAACGCACCCAATCCACCTTTTTGGACCCAATAGTGATGTTTTGGTTGGTTTTGGTCAGTTTCGTTACTGTGCGAGAAACCATGCCGGGGTTGCATTTAATGCACCGGTTCGGCCCGTTAACGAAACGATGCACAGTTTCGGTCCAGAAATGAAACGAACGCACCCAATCCACCTTTTTGGACCCAATAGTGATGTTTTGGTTGGTTTTGGTCAGTTTCGTTACTGTGCGAGAAACCATGCCGGGGTTGCATTTAATGCACCGGTTCGGCCCGTTGACGAAACGATGCACAGTTTCGGTCCAGAAATGAAACGAACGCACCCAATCCACCTTTTTGGACCCAATAGTGATGTTTTGGTTGGTTTTGGTCAGTTTCGTTACTGTGCGAGAAACCATGCCGGGGTTGCATTTAATGCACCGGTTCGGCCCGTTCACGAAACGATGCACAGTTTCGGTCCAAAAACGAAACAAACGCACCCAATCCACCTTTTTGGACCCAATAGTGATGTTTTGGTTGGTTTTGGTCAGTTTCGTTACTGTGCGAGAAACCATGTCGGGGTTGCATTTAATGCACCGGTTCGGCCCGTTAACGAAACGATGCACAGTTTCAGTCCAGAAACGAAACGAACGCACCCAATCCACCTTTTTGGACCCAATAGTGATGTTTTGGTTCGTTTTGGTCACTTTCGTTACTGTGCGAAAAACCATGCCGGGGTTGCATTTAATGCACCGGTTCGGCCCGTTAACGAAACGATGCACAGTTTCGGTCCAGAAATGAAACGAACGCACCCAATCCACCTTTTTTGTCCCAATAGTGATGTTTTGGTTCGTTTTGGTCAGTTTCGTTACTGTGCGAGAAACCATGCCGGGGTTGCATTTAATGCACCGGTTCGGCCCGTTAACGAAACGATGCACAGTTTCGGTCCAGAAACAAAACGAACGCACCCAATCCACCTTTTTGGACCCAATAGTGATGTTTTGCTTCATTTTGGTCAGTTTCGTTACTGTGCGAAAAACCATGCCGGGGTTGCATTTAATGCACCGGTTCGGCCCATTGACGAAACGATGCACAGTTTCGGTCCAGAAACGAAACGAACGCACCCAATCCACCTTTTTGGACCCAATAGTGATGTTTTGGTTGGTTTTGGTCAGTTTCGTTACTGTGCGAGAAACCATGCCGGGGTTGCATTTAATGCACCGGTTCGGCCCGTTCACGAAACGATGCACAGTTTCGGTCCAAAAACGAAACAAACGCACCCAATCCACCTTTTTGGACCCAATAGTGATTTTTTGCTTCGGTTTGGTTAGTTTCGTTACTGTGCGAGAAACCATGCCGGGGTTGCATTTAATGCACCGGTTCGGCCCGTTAAGGAAACGATGCACAGTTTCGGTCCAGAAACGAAACGAACGCACCCAATCCACCTTTTTGGACCCAATAGTGATGTTTTGGTTTGTTTTGGTCAGTTTCGTTGCTGTGCGAGAAACCATGTCGGGGTTGCATTTAATGCACCGGTTCGGCCTGTTAACGAAACGATGCACAATTTCGGTCCAGAAATGAAACGAACGCACCCAATCCACCTTTTTGGACCCAACAGTGATGTTTTGGTTCGTTTTGGTCAGTTTCGTTACTGTGCGAGAAACCATGCCGGGGTTG
Organism: Echinochloa phyllopogon; assembly: GCA_033239725.1. Taxonomy (NCBI): domain Eukaryota; kingdom Viridiplantae; phylum Streptophyta; class Magnoliopsida; order Poales; family Poaceae; genus Echinochloa; species Echinochloa phyllopogon. The sequence continues at coordinate 26,336,038 of BTCW01000014.1, read as the reverse complement.
CATTTAATGCACAGGTTCAGCCCGTTAACGAAACGATGCACAGTTTCGGTCCAGAAATGAAACAAACGCACCCAATCCACCTTTTTGGACCCAATAGTGATGTTTTGGTTTGTTTTGGTCAGTTTCGTTGCTGTGCGAGAAACCATGCCGGGGTTGCATTTAATGCACCGGTTCGGCCTGTTAACGAAACGATGCACAATTTCGGTCCAGAAATGAAACGAACGCACCCAATCCACCTTTTTGGACCCAATAGTGATGTTTTGGTTCGTTTTGGTCAGTTTCGTTAGTGTGCGAGAAACCATGCCGGGGTTGCATTTAATGCACCGGTTCGGCCCGTTAACGAAACGATGCACAGTTTCGGTCCAGAAACGAAACGAACGCACCCAATCCACCTTTTTGGACCCAATAGTGATGTTTTGCTTCGTTTTGGTTAGTTTCGTTACTGTGCGAGAAACCATGCCGGGGTTGCATTTAATGCACCGGTTCGGCCCGTTAAGGAAACGATGCACAGATTCGGTCCAGAAATGAAATGAACAGACCCAATCCACCATTTTGGACCCAATAGTGATGTTTTGGTTGGTTTTGCTCAGTTTCGTTACTGTGCGAGAAACCATGCCGGGGTTGCATTTAATGCACCGGTTCGGCCCGTTAACGAAACGATGCACAGTTTCGGTCCAGAAACGAAACGACCGCACCCAATCCACCTTTTTGGACCCAATAGTGATGTTTTGCTTCGTTTTGGTCAGTTTCGTTACTGTGCGAAAAACCATGCCGGGGTTGCATTTAATGCACCGGTTCGGCCCGTTAAGGAAACGATGCACAGTTTCGGTCCAGAAACGAAACGAATGCACCCAATCCATCTTTTTGGACCCAATAGTGATGTTTTGGTTCATTTTGGTCAGTTTCGTTACTGTGCGAGAAACCATGCCGGGGTTGCATTTAATGCACCGGTTCGGCCCGTTAACGAAACGATGCACAGTTTCGGTCCAGAAATGAAACGAACGCACCCAATCCACCTTTTTGGACCCAATAGTGATGTTTTGGTTGGTTTTGGTCAGTTTCGTTACTGTGCGAGAAACCATGTCGGGGTTGCATTTAATGCACCGGTTCGGCCCGTTAACGAAACGATGCACAGTTTCAGTCCAGAAACGAAACGAACGCACCCAATCCACCTTTTTGGACCCAATAGTGATGTTTTGGTTCGTTTTGGTCACTTTCGTTACTGTGCGAAAAACCATGCCGGGGTTGCATTTAATGCACCGGTTCGGCCCGTTAACGAAACGATGCACAGTTTCGGTCCAGAAATGAAACGAACGCACCCAATCCACCTTTTTTGTCCCAATAGTGATATTTTGGTTCGTTTTGGTCAGTTTCGTTACTGTGCGAGAAACCATGCCGGGGTTGCATTTAATGCACCGGTTCGGCCCGTTAACGAAACGATGCACAGTTTCGGTCCAGAAACAAAACGAACGCACCCAATCCACCTTTTTGGACCCAATAGTGATGTTTTGCTTCATTTTGGTCAGTTTCGTTACTGTGCGAAAAACCATGCCGGGGTTGCATTTAATGCACCGGTTCGGCCCATTGACGAAACGATGCACAGTTTCGGTCCAGAAACGAAACGAACGCACCCAATCCACCTTTTTGGACCCAATAGTGATGTTTTGGTTGGTTTTGGTCAGTTTCGTTACTGTGCGAGAAACCATGCCGGGGTTGCATTTAATGCACCGGTTCGGCCCGTTCACGAAACGATGCACAGTTTCGGTCCAAAAACGAAACAAACGCACCCAATCCACCTTTTTGGACCCAATAGTGATGTTTTGCTTCGTTTTGGTTAATTTCGTTACTGTGCGAGAAACCATGCCGGGGTTGCATTTAATGCACCGGTTCGGCCCATTGACGAAACGATGCACAGTTTCGGTCCAGAAACGAAACGAACGCACCCAATCCACCTTTTTGGACCCAATAGTGATGTTTTGGTTGGTTTTGGTCAGTTTCGTTACTGTGCGAGAAACCATGCCGGGGTTGCATTTAATGCACCGGTTCGGCCCGTTAACGAAACGATGCACAGTTTCGGTCCAGAAACAAAACGAACGCACCCAATCCACCTTTTTGGACCCAATAGTGATTTTTTGCTTCGTTTTGGTTAGTTTCGTTACTGTGCGAGAAACCATGCCGGGGTTGCATTTAATGCACCGGTTCGGCCCGTTAAGGAAACGATGCACAGTTTCGGTCCAGAAACGAAACGAACGCACCCAATCCACCTTTTTGGACCCAACAGTGATGTTTTGGTTTGTTTTGGTCAGTTTCGTTGCTGTGCGAGAAACCATGTCGGGGTTGCATTTAATGCACCGGTTCGGCCCGTTAACGAAACGATGCACAGTTTCGGTCCAGAAACGAAACGAACACACCCAATCCACCATTTTGGACCCAATAGTGATGTTTTGGTTGGTTTTGGTCAGTTTCGTTACTGTGCGAGAAACCATGCCGGGGTTGCATTTAATGCACCGGTTCGGCCCGTTCACGAAACGATGCACAGTTTCGGTCCAGAAACGAAACGAACGCACCCAATCCACCTTTTTCAACCCAATAGTGATGTTTTGCTTCGTTTTGGTTAATTTCGTTACTGTGCGAGAAACCATGCCGGGGTTGCATTTAATGCACCGGTTCGGCCCATTGACGAAACGATGCACAGTTTCGGTCCAGAAAGGAAACGAACGCACCCAATCCACCTTTTTGGACCCAATAGTGATGTTTTGGTTGGTTTTGGTCAGTTTCGTTACTGTGCGAGAAACCATGCCGGGGTTGCATTTAATGCACCGGTTCGGCCCGTTAACGAAACGATGCACAGTTTCGGTCCAGAAATGAAACGAACGCACCCAATCCACCTTTTTGGACCCAATAGTGATGTTTTGGTTCGTTTTGGTCAGTTTCGTTAGTGTGCGAAAAACCATGCCGGGGTTGCATTTAATGCACCGGTTCGGCCCGTTAACGAAACGATGCACAGTTTCGGTCCAGAAACGAAACGAACGCACCCAATCCACCTTTTTGGACCCAATAGTGATGTTTTGGTTGGTTTTGGTCAGTTTCGTTACTGTGCGAGAAACCATGCCGGGGTTGCATTTAATGCACCGGTTCGGCCCGTTCACGAAACGATGCACAGTTTCGGTCCAAAAACGAAACGAACGCACCCAATCCACCTTTCTGGACCCAATAGTGATGTTTTGCTTCGTTTTGGTTAATTTCGTTACTGTGCGAGAAACCATGCCGGGGTTGCATTTAATGCACCGGTTCGGCCCATTGACGAAACGATGCACAGTTTCGGTCCAGAAATGAAACGAACGCACCCAATCCACCTTTTTGGACCCAATAGTGATGTTTTGCTTCATTTTGGTCAGTTTCGTTACTGTGCGAAAAACCATGCCGGGGTTGCATTTAATGCACCGGTTCGGCCCATTGACGAAACGATGCACAGTTTCGGTCCAGAAACGAAACGAACGCACCCAATCCACCTTTTTGGACCCAATAGTGATGTTTTGGTTGGTTTTGGTCAGTTTCGTTACTGTGCGAGAAACCATGCCGGGGTTGCATTTAATGCACCGGTTCGGCCCGTTCACGAAACGATGCACAGTTTCGGTCCAAAAACGAAACAAACGCACCCAATCCACCTTTTTGGACCCAATAGTGATGTTTTGCTTCGTTTTGGTTAATTTCGTTACTGTGCGAGAAACCATGCCGGGGTTGCATTTAATGCACCGGTTCGGCCCATTGACGAAACGATGCACAGTTTCGGTCCAGAAACGAAACGAACGCACCCAATCCACCTTTTTGGACCCAATAGTGATGTTTTGGTTGGTTTTGGTCAGTTTCGTTACTGTGCGAGAAACCATGCCGGGGTTGCATTTAATGCACCGGTTCGGCCCGTTAACGAAACGATGCACAGTTTCGGTCCAGAAACAAAACGAACGCACCCAATCCACCTTTTTGGACCCAATAGTGATTTTTTGCTTCGTTTTGGTTAGTTTCGTTACTGTGCGAGAAACCATGCCGGGGTTGCATTTAATGCACCGGTTCGGCCCGTTAAGGAAACGATGCACAGTTTCGGTCCAGAAACGAAACGAACGCACCCAATCCACCTTTTTGGACCCAACAGTGATGTTTTGGTTTGTTTTGGTCAGTTTCGTTGCTGTGCGAGAAACCATGTCGGGGTTGCATTTAATGCACCGGTTCGGCCCGTTAACGAAACGATGCACAGTTTCGGTCCAGAAACGAAACGAACACACCCAATCCACCATTTTGGACCCAATAGTGATGTTTTGGTTGGTTTTGGTCAGTTTCGTTACTGTGCGAGAAACCATGCCGGGGTTGCATTTAATGCACCGGTTCGGCCCGTTCACGAAACGATGCACAGTTTCGGTCCAGAAACGAAACGAACGCACCCAATCCACCTTTTTCGACCCAATAGTGATGTTTTGCTTCGTTTTGGTTAATTTCGTTACTGTGCGAGAAACCATGCCGGGGTTGCATTTAATGCACCGGTTCGGCCCATTGACGAAACGATGCACAGTTTCGGTCCAGAAAGGAAACGAACGCACCCAATCCACCTTTTTGGACCCAATAGTGATGTTTTGGTTGGTTTTGGTCAGTTTCGTTACTGTGCGAGAAACCATGCCGGGGTTGCATTTAATGCACCGGTTCGGCCCGTTAACGAAACGATGCACAGTTTCGGTCCAGAAATGAAACGAACGCACCCAATCCACCTTTTTGGACCCAATAGTGATGTTTTGGTTCGTTTTGGTCAGTTTCGTTAGTGTGCGAAAAACCATGCCGGGGTTGCATTTAATGCACCGGTTCGGCCCGTTAACGAAACGATGCACAGTTTCGGTCCAGAAACGAAACGAACGCACCCAATCCACCTTTTTGGACCCAATAGTGATGTTTTGGTTGGTTTTGGTCAGTTTCGTTACTGTGCGAGAAACCATGCCGGGGTTGCATTTAATGCACCGGTTCGGCCCGTTCACGAAACGATGCACAGTTTCGGTCCAAAAACGAAACGAACGCACCCAATCCACCTTTCTGGACCCAATAGTGATGTTTTGCTTCGTTTTGGTTAATTTCGTTACTGTGCGAGAAACCATGCCGGGGTTGCATTTAATGCACCGGTTCGGCCCATTGACGAAACGATGCACAGTTTCGGTCCAGAAATGAAACGAACGCACCCAATCCACCTTTTTGGACCCAATAGTGATGTTTTGGTTGGTTTTGGTCAGTTTCGTTACTGTGCGAGAAACCATGCCGGGGTTGCATTTAATGCACCGGTTCGGCCCGTTAACGAAACGATGCACAGTTTCGGTCCAGAAACGAAACGAACGCACCCAATCCACCTTTTTGGACCCAATAGTGATGTTTTGGTTCATTTTGGTCAGTTTCGTTACTGTGCGAGAAACCATGCCGGGGTTGCATTTAATGCACCGGTTCGGCCCGTTAACGAAACGATGCACAGTTTCGGTCCAGAAACGAAACGAACGCACCCAATCCACCTTTTTGGACCCAATAGTGATGTTTTGGTTGGTTTTGGTCAGTTTCGTTACTGTGCGAGAAACCATGTCGGGGTTGCATTTAATGCACCGGTTCGGCCCGTTAACGAAACGATGCACAGTTTCAGTCCAGAAATGAAACGAACGCACCCAATCCACCTTTTTGGACCCAATAGTGATGTTTTGGTTCATTTTGGTCAGTTTCGTTACTGTGCGAGAAACCATGCCGGGGTTGCATTTAATGCACAGGTTCAGCCCGTTAACGAAACGATGCACAGTTTCGGTCCAAAAATGAAACAAACGCACCCAATCCACCTTTTTGTACCCAATAGTGATGTTTTGCTTCGTTTTGGTTAGTTTCGTTACTGTGCGAGAAACCATGCCGGGGTTGCATTTAATGCACCGGTTCGGCCCGTTAAGGAAACGATGCACAGATTCGGTCCAGAAATGAAACGAACACACCCAATCCACCATTTTGGACCCAATAGTGATGTTTTGGTTGGTTTTGCTCAGTTTCGTTACTGTGCGAGAAACCATGCCGGGGTTGCATTTAATGCACCGGTTCGGCCCGTTAACGAAACGATGCACAGTTTCGGTCCAGAAACGAAACGACCGCACCCAATCCACCTTTTTGGACCCAATAGTGATGTTTTGCTTTGTTTTGGTCAGTTTCGTTACTGTGCGAAAAACCATGCCGGGGTTGCATTTAATGCACCGGTTCGGCCCGTTAAGGAAACGATGCACAGTTTCGGTCCAGAAACGAAACGAATGCACCCAATCCATCTTTTTGGACCCAATAGTGATGTTTTGGTTCATTTTGGTCAGTTTCGTTACTGTGCGAGAAACCATGCCGGGGTTGCATTTAATGCACCGGTTCGGCCCGTTCACGAAACGATGCACAGTTTCGGTCCAAAAACGAAACAAACGCACCCAATCCACCTTTTTGGACCCAATAGTGATGTTTTGCTTCGTTTTGGTTAATTTCGTTACTGTGCGAGAAACCATGCCGGGGTTGCATTTAATGCACCGGTTCGGCCCATTGACGAAACGATGCACAGTTTCGGTCCAGAAACGAAACGAACGCACCCAATCCACCTTTTTGGACCCAATAGTGATGTTTTGGTTGGTTTTGGTCAGTTTCGTTACTGTGCGAGAAACCATGCCGGGGTTGCATTTAATGCACCGGTTCGGCCCGTTAACGAAACGATGCACAGTTTCGGTCCAGAAACAAAACGAACGCACCCAATCCACCTTTTTGGACCCAATAGTGATTTTTTGCTTCGTTTTGGTTAGTTTCGTTACTGTGCGAGAAACCATGCCGGGGTTGCATTTAATGCACCGGTTCGGCCCGTTAAGGAAACGATGCACAGTTTCGGTCCAGAAACGAAACGAACGCACCCAATCCACCTTTTTGGACCCAACAGTGATGTTTTGGTTTGTTTTGGTCAGTTTCGTTGCTGTGCGAGAAACCATGTCGGGGTTGCATTTAATGCACCGGTTCGGCCCGTTAACGAAACGATGCACAGTTTCGGTCCAGAAACGAAACGAACACACCCAATCCACCATTTTGGACCCAATAGTGATGTTTTGGTTGGTTTTGGTCAGTTTCGTTACTGTGCGAGAAACCATTGCGGGGTTGCATTTAATGCACCGGTTCGGCCCGTTCACGAAACGATGCACAGTTTCGGTCCAAAAACGAAACGAACGCACCCAATCCACCTTTTTCGACCCAATAGTGATGTTTTGCTTCGTTTTGGTTAATTTCGTTACTGTGCGAGAAACCATGCCGGGGTTGCATTTAATGCACCGGTTCGGCCCATTGACGAAACGATGCACAGTTTCGGTCCAGAAAGGAAACGAACGCACCCAATCCACCTTTTTGGACCCAATAGTGATGTTTTGGTTGGTTTTGGTCAGTTTCGTTACTGTGCGAGAAACCATGCCGGGGTTGCATTTAATGCACCGGTTCGGCCCGTTAACGAAACGATGCACAGTTTCGGTCCAGAAATGAAATGAACGCACCCAATCCACCTTTTTGGACCCAATAGTGATGTTTTGGTTCGTTTTGGTCAGTTTCGTTAGTGTGCGAAAAACCATGCCGGGGTTGCATTTAATGCACCGGTTCGGCCCGTTAACGAAACGATGCACAGTTTCGGTCCAGAAACGAAACGAACGCACCCAATCCACCTTTTTGGACCCAATAGTGATGTTTTGGTTGGTTTTGGTCAGTTTCGTTACTGTGCGAGAAACCATGCCGGGGTTGCATTTAATGCACCGGTTCGGCCCGTTCACGAAACGATGCACAGTTTCGGTCCAAAAACGAAACGAACGCACCCAATCCACCTTTCTGGACCCAATAGTGATGTTTTGCTTCGTTTTGGTTAATTTCGTTACTGTGCGAGAAACCATGCCGGGGTTGCATTTAATGCACCGGTTCGGCCCATTGACGAAACGATGCACAGTTTCGGTCCAGAAATGAAACGAACGCACCCAATCCACCTTTTTGGACCCAATAGTGATGTTTTGGTTGGTTTTGGTCAGTTTCGTTACTGTGCGAGAAACCATGCCGGGGTTGCATTTAATGCACCGGTTCGGCCCGTTAACGAAACGATGCACAGTTTCGGTCCAGAAACGAAACGAACGCACCCAATCCACCTTTTTGGACCCAATAGTGATGTTTTGGTTCATTTTGGTCAGTTTCGTTACTGTGCGAGAAACCATGCCGGGGTTGCATTTAATGCACCGGTTCGGCCCGTTAACGAAACGATGCACAGTTTCGGTCCAGAAACGAAACGAACGCACCCAATCCACCTTTTTGGACCCAATAGTGATGTTTTGGTTGGTTTTGGTCAGTTTCGTTACTGTGCGAGAAACCATGTCGGGGTTGCATTTAATGCACCAGTTCGGCCCGTTAACGAAACGATGCACAGTTTCAGTCCAGAAATGAAACGAACGCACCCAATCCACCTTTTTGGACCCAATAGTGATGTTTTGGTTCATTTTGGTCAGTTTCGTTACTGTGCGAGAAACCATGCCGGGGTTGCATTTAATGCACAGGTTCAGCCCGTTAACGAAACGATGCACAGTTTCGGTCCAAAAATGAAACAAACGCACCCAATCCATCTTTTTGTACCCAATAGTGATGTTTTGCTTCGTTTTGGTTAGTTTCGTTACTGTGCGAGAAACCATGCCGGGGTTGCATTTAATGCACCGGTTCGGCCCGTTAAGGAAACGATGCACAGATTCGGTCCAGAAATGAAACGAACACACCCAATCCACCATTTTGGACCCAATAGTGATGTTTTGGTTGGTTTTGCTCAGTTTCGTTACTGTGCGAGAAACCATGCCGGGGTTGCATTTAATGCACCGGTTCGGCCCGTTAACAAAACGATGCACAGTTTCGGTCCAGAAACGAAACGACCGCACCCAATCCACCTTTTTGGACCCAATAGTGATGTTTTGCTTCGTTTTGGTCAGTTTCGTTACTGTGCGAAAAACCATGCCGGGGTTGCATTTAATGCACCGGTTCGGCCCGTTAAGGAAACGATGCACAGATTCGGTCCAGAAATTAAACGAACACACCCAATCCACCATTTTGGACCCAATAGTGATGTTTTGGTTGGTTTTGCTCAGTTTCGTTGCTGTGCGAGAAACCATGCCGGGGTTGCATTTAATGCACCGGTTCGGCCCGTTAACGAAACGATGCACAGTTTCGGTCCAGAAACGAAACGAATGCACCCAATCCATCTTTTTGGACCCAATAGTGATGTTTTGGTTCATTTTGGTCAGTTTCGTTACTGTGCGAGAAACCATGCCGGGGTTGCATTTAATGCACCGGTTCGGCCCGTTAACGAAACGATGCACAGTTTCGGTCCAGAAATGAAACGAACGCACCCAATCCACCTTTTTGGACCCAATAGTGATGTCTTGGTTGGTTTTGGTCAGTTTCGTTACTGTGCGAGAAACCATGTCGGGGTTGCATTTAATGCACCGGTTCGGCCCGTTAACGAAACGATGCACAGTTTCAGTCCAGAAACGAAACGAACGCACCCAATCCACCTTTTTGGACCCAATAGTGATGTTTTGGTTCGTTTTGCTCACTTTCGTTACTGTGCGAAAAACCATGCCGGGGTTGCATTTAATGCACCGGTTCGGCCCATTAACGAAACGATGCACAGTTTCGGTCCAGAAATGAAACGAACGCACCCAATCCACCTTTTTTGTCCCAATAGTGATGTTTTGGTTCGTTTTGGTCAGTTTCGTTACTGTGCGAGAAACCATGCCGGGGTTGCATTTAATGCACCGGTTCGGCCCGTTAACGAAACGATGCACAGTTTCGGTCCAGAAACAAAACGAACGCACCCAATCCACCTTTTTGGACCCAATAGTGATGTTTTGCTTCATTTTGGTCAGTTTCGTTACTGTGCGAAAAACCATGCCGGGGTTGCATTTAATGCACCGGTTCGGCCCATTGACGAAACGATGCACAGTTTCGGTCCAGAAACGAAACGAACGCACCCAATCCACCTTTTTGGACCCAATAGTGATGTTTTGGTTGGTTTTGGTCAGTTTCGTTACTGTGCGAGAAACCATGCCGGGGTTGCATTTAATGCACCGGTTCGGCCCGTTCACGAAACGATGCACAGTTTCGGTCCAAAAATGAAACAAACGCACCCAATCCACCTTTTTGGACCCAATAGTGATGTTTTGCTTCGTTTTGGTTAATTTCGTTACTGTGCGAGAAACCATGCCGGGGTTGCATTTAATGCACCGGTTCGGCCCATTGACGAAACGATGCACAGTTTCGGTCCAGAAACGAAACGAACGCACCCAATCCACCTTTTTGGACCCAATAGTGATGTTTTGGTTGGTTTTGGTCAGTTTCGTTACTGTGCGAGAAACCATGCCGGGGTTGCATTTAATGCACCGGTTCGGCCCGTTAACGAAACGATGCACAGTTTCGGTCCAGAAACGAAACGAACGCACCCAATCCACCTTTTTGGACCCAATAGTGATTTTTTGCTTCGTTTTGGTTAGTTTCGTTACTGTGCGAGAAACCATGCCGGGGTTGCATTTAATGCACCGGTTCGGCCCGTTAAGGAAACGATGCACAGTTTCGGTCCAGAAACGAAACGAACGCACCCAATCCACCTTTTTGGACCCAACAGTGATGTTTTGGTTTGTTTTGGTCAGTTTCGTTGCTGTGCGAGAAACCATGTCGGGGTTGCATTTAATGCACCGGTTCGGCCCGTTAACGAAACGATGCACAGTTTCGGTCCAGAAACGAAACGAACACACCCAATCCACCATTTTGGACCCAATAGTGATGTTTTGGTTGGTTTTGGTCAGTTTCGTTACTGTGCGAGAAACCATGCCGGGGTTGCATTTAATGCACCGGTTCGGCCCGTTAAGGAAACGATGCACAGTTTCGGTCCAAAAATGAAACGAACGCACCCAATCCACCTTTTTGGACCCAATAGTGATGTTTTGCTTCGTTTTGGTTAATTTCGTTACTGTGCGAGAAACCATGCCCGGGTTGCATTTAATGCACCGGTTGGGCCCATTGACGAAACGATGCACAGTTTCGGTCCAGAAATGAAACGAACGCACCCAATCCACCTTTTTGGACCCAATAGTGATGTTTTGGTTGGTTTTGGTCAGTTTCGTTACTGTGCGAGAAACCATGCCGGGGTTGCATTTAATGCACCGGTTCGGCCCGTTAACGAAACGATGCACAGTTTCGGTCCAGAAATGAAATGAACGCACCCAATCCACCTTTTTGGACCCAATAGTGATGTTTTGGTTCGTTTTGGTCAGTTTCGTTAGTGTGCGAAAAACCATGCCGGGGTTGCATTTAATGCACCGGTTCGGCCCGTTAACGAAACGATGCACAGTTTCGGTCCAGAAACGAAACGAACGCACCCAATCCACCTTTTTGGACCCAATAGTGATGTTTTGGTTGGTTTTGGTCAGTTTCGTTACTGTGCGAGAAACCATGCCGGGGTTGCATTTAATGCACCGGTTCGGCCCGTTCACGAAACGATGCACAGTTTCGGTCCAAAAACGAAACGAACGCACCCAATCCACCTTTCTGGACCCAATAGTGATGTTTTGCTTCGGTTTGGTTAATTTCGTTACTGTGCGAGAAACCATGCCGGGGTTGCATTTAATGCACCGGTTCGGCCCATTGACGAAACGATGCACAGTTTCGGTCCAGAAACGAAACGAACGCACCCAATCCACCTTTTTGGACCCAATAGTGATGTTTTGGTTGGTTTTGGTCAGTTTCGTTACTGTGCGAGAAACCATGCCGGGGTTGCATTTAATGCACCGGTTCGGCCCGTTCACGAAACGATGCACAGTTTCGGTCCAAAAATGAAACAAACGCACCCAATCCACCTTTTTGGACCCAATAGTGATGTTTTGCTTCGTTTTGGTTAATTTCGTTACTGTGCGAGAAACCATGCCGGGGTTGCATTTAATGCACCGGTTCGGCCCATTGACGAAACGATGCACAGTTTCGGTCCAGAAACGAAACGAACGCACCCAATCCACCTTTTTGGACCCAATAGTGATGTTTTGGTTGGTTTTGGTCAGTTTCGTTACTGTGCGAGAAACCATGCCGGGGTTGCATTTAATGCACCGGTTCGGCCCGTTGACGAAACGATGCACAGTTTCGGTCCAGAAACGAAACGAACGCACCCAATCCACCTTTTTGGACCCAATAGTGATGTTTTGGTTGGTTTTGGTCAGTTTCGTTACTGTGCGAGAAACCATGCCGGGGTTGCATTTAATGCACCGGTTCGGCCCGTTCACGAAACGATGCACAGTTTCGGTCCAAAAATGAAACAAACGCACCCAATCCACCTTTTTGGACCCAATAGTGATGTTTTGCTTCGTTTTGGTTAATTTCGTTACTGTGCGAGAAACCATGCCGGGGTTGCATTTAATGCACCGGTTCGGCCCATTGACGAAACGATGCACAGTTTCGGTCCAGAAACGAAACGAACGCACCCAATCCACCTTTTTGGACCCAATAGTGATGTTTTGGTTGGTTTTGGTCAGTTTCGTTACTGTGCGAGAAACCATGCCGGGGTTGCATTTAATGCACCGGTTCGGCCCGTTAACGAAACGATGCACAGTTTCGGTCCAGAAACGAAACGAACGCACCCAATCCACCTTTTTGGACCCAATAGTGATTTTTTGCTTCGTTTTGGTTAGTTTCGTTACTGTGCGAGAAACCATGCCGGGGTTGCATTTAATGCACCGGTTCGGCCCGTTAAGGAAACGATGCACAGTTTCGGTCCAGAAACGAAACGAACGCACCCAATCCACCTTTTTGGACCCAACAGTGATGTTTTGGTTTGTTTTGGTCAGTTTCATTGCTGTGCGAGAAACCATGTCGGGGTTGCATTTAATGCACCGGTTCGGCCCGTTAACGAAACGATGCACAGTTTCGGTCCAGAAACGAAACGAACACACCCAATCCACCATTTTGGACCCAATAGTGATGTTTTGGTTGGTTTTGGTCAGTTTCGTTACTGTGCGAGAAACCATGCCGGGGTTGCATTTAATGCACCGGTTCGGCCCGTTCACGAAACGATGCACAGTTTCGGTCCAAAAATGAAACGAACGCACCCAATCCACCTTTTTGGACCCAATAGTGATGTTTTGCTTCGTTTTGGTTAATTTCGTTACTGTGCGAGAAACCATGCCGGGGTTGCATTTAATGCACCGGTTCGGCCCATTGACGAAACGATGCACAGTTTCGGTCCAGAAATGAAACGAACGCACCCAATCCACCTTTTTGGACCCAATAGTGATGTTTTGGTTGGTTTTGGTCAGTTTCCTTACTGTGCGAGAAACCATGCCGGGGTTGCATTTAATGCACCGGTTCGGCCCGTTAACGAAACGATGCACAGTTTCGGTCCAGAAATGAAATGAACGCACCCAATCCACCTTTTTGGACCCAATAGTGATGTTTTGGTTCGTTTTGGTCAGTTTCGTTAGTGTGCGAAAAACCATGCCGGGGTTGCATTTAATGCACCGGTTCGGCCCGTTAACGAAACGATGCACAGTTTCGGTCCAGAAACGAAACGAACGCACCCAATCCACCTTTTTGGACCCAATAGTGATGTTTTGGTTGGTTTTGGTCAGTTTCGTTACTGTGCGAGAAACCATGCCGGGGTTGCATTTAATGCACCGGTTCGGCCCGTTCACGAAACGATGCACAGTTTCGGTCCAAAAACGAAACGAACGCACCCAATCCACCTTTCTGGACCCAATAGTGATGTTTTGCTTTGTTTTGGTTAATTTCGTTACTGTGCGAGAAACCATGCCGGGGTTGCATTTAATGCACCGGTTCGGCCCATTGACGAAACGATGCACAGTTTCGGTCCAGAAATGAAACGAACGCACCCAATCCACCTTTTTGGACCCAATAGTGATGTTTTGGTTGGTTTTGGTCAGTTTCGTTACTGTGCGAGAAACCATGCCGGGGTTGCATTTAATGCACCGGTTCGGCCCATTGACGAAACGATGCACAGTTTCGGTCCAGAAACGAAACGAACGCACCCAATCCACCTTTTTGGACCCAATAGTGATGTTTTGGTTCATTTTGGTCAGTTTCGTTACTGTGCGAGAAACCATGCCGGGGTTGCATTTAATGCACCGGTTCGGCCCATTGACGAAACGATGCACAGTTTCGGTCCAGAAATGAAACGAACGCACCCAATCCACCTTTTTGGACCCAATAGTGATGTTTTGGTTGGTTTTGGTCAGTTTCGTTACTGTGCGAGAAACCATGCCGGGGTTGCATTTAATGCACCGGTTCGGCCCGTTAACGAAACGATGCACAGTTTCGGTCCAGAAATGAAATGAACGCACCCAATCCACCTTTTTGGACCCAATAGTGATGTTTTGGTTCGTTTTGGTCAGTTTCGTTAGTGTGCGAAAAACCATGCCGGGGTTGCATTTAATGCACCGGTTCGGCCCGTTAACGAAACGATGCACAGTTTCGGTCCAGAAACGAAACGAACGCACCCAATCCACCTTTTTGGACCCAATAGTGATGTTTTGGTTGGTTTTGGTCAGTTTCGTTACTGTGCGAGAAACCATGTCGGGGTTGCATTTAATGCACCGGTTCGGCCCGTTAACGAAACGATGCACAGTTTCAGTCCAGAAATGAAACGAACGCACCCAATCCACCTTTTTGGACCCAATAGTGATGTTTTGGTTCATTTTGGTCAGTTTCGTTACTGTGCGAGAAACCATGCCGGGGTTGCATTTAATGCACAGGTTCAGCCCGTTAACGAAACGATGCACAGTTTCGGTCCAAAAATGAAACAAACGCACCCAATCCACCTTTTTGTACCCAATAGTGATGTTTTGCTTCGTTTTGGTTAGTTTCGTTACTGTGCGAGAAACCATGCCGGGGTTGCATTTAATGCACCGGTTCGGCCCGTTAAGGAAACGATGCACAGATTCGGTCCAGAAATGAAACGAACACACCCAATCCACCATTTAGGACCCAATAGTGATGTTTTGGTTGGTTTTGCTCAGTTTCGTTACTGTGCGAGAAACCATGCCGGGGTTGCATTTAATGCACCGGTTCGGCCCGTTAACGAAACGATGCACAGTTTCGGTCCAGAAACGAAACGACCGCACCCAATCCACCTTTTTGGACCCAATAGTGATGTTTTGCTTCGTTTTGGTCAGTTTCGTTACTGTGCGAAAAACCATGCCGGGGTTGCATTTAATGCACCGGTTCGGCCCGTTAAGGAAACGATGCACAGTTTCGGTCCAGAAACGAAACGAATGCACCCAATCCATCTTTTTGGACCCAATAGTGATGTTTTGGTTCATTTTGGTCAGTTTCGTTACTGTGCGAGAAACCATGCCGGGGTTGCATTTAATGCACCGGTTCGGCCCGTTAACGAAACGATGCACAGTTTCGGTCCAGAAATGAAACGAACGCACCCAATCCACCTTTTTGGACCCAATAGTGATGTCTTGGTTGGTTTTGGTCAGTTTTGTTACTGTGCGAGAAACCATGTCGGGGTTGCATTTAATGCACCGGTTCGGCCCGTTAACGAAACGATGCACAGTTTCAGTCCAGAAACGAAACGAACGCACCCAATCCTCCTTTTTGGACCCAATAGTGATGTTTTGGTTCGTTTTGGTCACTTTCGTTACTGTGCGAAAAACCATGCCGGGGTTGCATTTAATGCACCGGTTCGGCCCGTTAACGAAACGATGCACAGTTTCGGTCCAGAAATGAAACGAACGCACCCAATCCACCTTTTTTGTCCCAATAGTGATGTTTTGGTTCGTTTTGGTCAGTCTCGTTACTGTGCGAGAAACCATGCCGGGGTTGCATTTAATGCACCGGTTCGGCCCGTTAACGAAACGATGCACAGTTTCGGTCCACAAACAAAACGAACGCACCCAATCCACCTTTTTGGACCCAATAGTGATGTTTTGCTTCATTTTGGTCAGTTTCGTTACTGTGCGAAAAACCATGCCGGGGTTGCATTTAATGCACCGGTTCGGCCCATTGACGAAATGATGCACAGTTTCGGTCCAGAAACGAAACGAACGCACCCAATCCACCTTTTTGGACCCAATAGTGATGTTTTGGTTGGTTTTGGTCAGTTTCGTTACTGTGCGAGAAACCATGCCGGGGTTGCATTTAATGCACCGGTTCGGCCCGTTCACGAAACGATGCACAGTTTCGGTCCAAAAACGAAACAAACGCACCTAATCCACCTTTTTGGACCCAATAGTGATGTTTTGCTTCGTTTTGGTTAATTTCGTTACTGTGCGAGAAACCATGCCGGGGTTGCATTTAATGCACCGGTTCGGCCCATTGACGAAACGATGCACAGTTTCGGTCCAGAAATGAAACGAACGCACCCAATCCACCTTTTTGGACCCAATAGTGATGTTTTGGTTGGTTTTGGTCAGTTTCGTTACTATGCGAGAAACCATGCCGGGGTTGCATTTAATGCACCGGTTCGGCCCGTTAACGAAACGATGCACAGTTTCGGTCCAGAAACGAAACGAACGCAATCAATCCACCTTTTTGGACCCAATAGTGATTTTTTGCTTCGTTTTGGTTAGTTTCGTTACTGTGCGAGAAACCATGCCGGGGTTGCATTTAATGCACCGGTTCGGCCCGTTAAGGAAACGATGCACAGTTTCGGTCCAGAAACGAAACGAACGCACCCAATCCACCTTTTTGGACCCAATAGTGATGTTTTGGTTTGTTTTGGTCAGTTTCGTTGCTGTGCGAGAAACCATGTCGGGGTTGCATTTAATGCACCGGTTCGGCCCGTTAACGAAACGATGCACAGTTTCGGTCCAGAAACGAAACGAACACACCCAATCCACCATTTTGGACCCAATAGTGATGTTTTGGTTGGTTTTGGTCAGTTTCGTTACTGTGCGAGAAACCATGCCGGGGTTGCATTTAATGCACCGGTTCGGCCCGTTCACGAAACGATGCACAGTTTCGGTCCAAAAACGAAACGAACGCACCCAATCCACCTTTTTGGACCCAATAGTGATGTTTTGCTTCATTTTGGTTAATTTCGTTACTGTGCGAGAAACCATGCCGGGGTTGCATTTAATGCACCGGTTCGGCCCATTGACGAAACGATGCACAGTTTCGGTCCAGAAATGAAACGAACGCACCCAATCCACCTTTTTGGACCCAATAGTGATGTTTTGGTTGGTTTTGGTCAGTTTCGTTACTGTGCGAGAAACCATGCCGGGGTTGCATTTAATGCACCGGTTCGGCCCGTTAACGAAACGATGCACAGTTTCGGTCCAGAAATGAAATGAACGCACCCAATCCACCTTTTTGGACCCAATAGTGATGTTTTGGTTCGTTTTGGTCAGTTTCGTTAGTGTGCGAAAAACCATGCCGGGGTTGCATTTAATGCACCGGTTCGGCCCGTTAACGAAACGATGCACAGTTTCGGTCCAGAAACGAAACGAACGCACCCAATCCACCTTTTTGGACCCAATAGTGATGTTTTGGTTGGTTTTGGTCAGTTTCGTTACTGTGCGAGAAACCATGCCGGGGTTGCATTTAATGCACCGGTTCGGCCCGTTCACGAAACGATGCACAGTTTTGGTCCAAAAACGAAACGAACGCACCCAATCCACCTTTCTGGACCCAATAGTGATGTTTTGCTTCGTTTTGGTTAATTTCGTTACTGTGCGAGAAACCATGCCGGGGTTGCATTTAATGCACCGGTTCGGCCCATTGACGAAACGATGCACAGTTTCGGTCCAGAAATGAAACGAACGCACCCAATCCACCTTTTTGGACCCAATAGTGATGTTTTGGTTGGTTTTGGTCAGTTTCGTTACTGTGCGAGAAACCATGCCGGGGTTGCATTTAATGCACCGGTTCGGCCCGTTAACGAAACGATGCACAGTTTCGGTCCAGAAACGAAACGAACGCACCCAATCCACCTTTTTGGACCCAATAGTGATGTTTTGGTTCATTTTGGTCAGTTTCGTTACTGTGCGAGAAACCATGCCGGGGTTGCATTTAATGCACCGGTTCGGCCCGTTAACGAAACGATGCACAGTTTCGGTCCAGAAATGAAACGAACGCACCCAATCCACCTTTTTGGACCCAATAGTGATGTTTTGGTTGGTTTTGGTCAGTTTCGTTACTGTGCGAGAAACCATGTCGGGGTTGCATTTAATGCACCGGTTCGGCCCGTTAACGAAACGATGCACAGTTTCAGTCCAGAAATGAAACGAACGCACCCAATCCACCTTTTTGGACCCAATAGTGATGTTTTGGTTCATTTTGGTCAGTTTCGTTAGTGTGCGAGAAACCATGCCGGGGTTGCATTTAATGCACCGGTTCGGCCCGTTAAGGAAACGATGCACAGTTTCGGTCCAGAAACGAAACGAACGCACCCAATCCACCTTTTTGGACCCAATAGTGATGTTTTGGTTCGTTTTGTTCAGTTTCGTTACTGTGTGAAAAACCATGCCGGGGTTGCATTTAATGCACCGGTTCGGCCCGTTAACGAAACGATGCACAGTTTCGGTCCAGAAACGAAACGTACGCACCCAATCCACCTTTTTGGACCCAATAGTGATGTTTTGCTTCATTTTGGTCAGTTTCGTTACTGTGCGAAAAAGCATGCTGGGGTTGCATTTAATGCACTGGTTCGGCCCGTTAACGAAACAATGCACAGTTTCGGTCCAGAAACGAAACGTACGCACCCAATCCACCTTTTTGGACCCAATAGTGATGTTTTGGTTGGTTTTGGTCAATTTCATTACTCTGCAAAAAACCATGCCGGGGTTGCATTTAATGCACCGGTTCGGCCCGTTAACGAAACGATGCACCATTTCGGTCCAGAAACGAAACGAATGCACCCAATCCACCTTTTTGGACCCAATAGCGATGTTTTGGTTTGTTTTGGTCGGTTTCGTTACTGTGCGAAAAACCATGACGGGGTTGCATTTAATGCACCGGTTCGGCCCGTTCACGAAACGATGCACAGTTTCGGTCCAGAAACAAAACGAACGCACCCAATCCACCTTTTTGGACCCAATAGTGATGTTTTGCTTCATTTTGGTCAGTTTCGTTACTGTGCGAAAAACCATGCCGGGGTTGCATTTAATGCACCGGTTCGGCCAATTGACGAAACGATGCACAGTTTCGGTCCAGAAATGAAACGAACGCACCCAATCCACCTTTTTGGACCCAATAGTGATGTTTTGGTTGGTTTTGGTCAGTTTCGTTACTGTGCGAGAAACCATGCCGGGGTTGCATTTAATGCACCGGTTCGGCCCGTTCACGAAACGATGCACAGTTTCGGTCCAAAAACGAAACAAACGCACCCAATCCACCTTTTTGGACCCAATAGTGATGTTTTGCTTCGTTTTGGTTAATTTCGTTACTGTGCGAGAAACCATGCCGGGGTTGCATTTAATGCACCGGTTCGGCCCATTGACGAAACGATGCACAGTTTCGGTCCAGAAACGAAACGAACGCACCCAATCCACCTTTTTGGACCCAATAGTGATGTTTTGGTTGGTTTTGGTCAGTTTCGTTACTGTGCGAGAAACCATGCCGGGGTTGCATTTAATGCACCGGTTCGGCCCGTTAACGAAACGATGCACAGTTTCGGTCCAGAAACGAAACGAACGCACCCAATCCACCTTTTTGGACCCAATAGTGATTTTTTGCTTCGTTTTGGTTAGTTTCGTTACTGTGCGAGAAACCATGCCGGGGTTGCATTTAATGCACCGGTTCGGCCCGTTAAGGAAACGATGCACAGTTTCGGTCCAGAAACGAAACGAACGCACCCAATCCACCTTTTTGGACCCAATAGTGATGTTTTGGTTTGTTTTGGTCAGTTTCGTTGCTGTGCGAGAAACCATGTCGGGGTTGCATTTAATGCACCGGTTCGGCCCGATAACGAAACGTTGCACAGTTTCGGTCCAGAAACGAAACGAACACACCCAATCCACCATTTTGGACCCAATAGTGATGTTTTGGTTGGTTTTGGTCAGTTTCGTTACTGTGCGAGAAACCATGCCGGGGTTGCATTTAATGCACCGGTTCGGCCCGTTCACGAAACGATGCACAGTTTCGGTCCAAAAACGAAACGAACGCACCCAATCCACCTTTTTGGACCCAATAGTGATGTTTTGCTTCGTTTTGGTTAATTTCGTTACTGTGCGAGAAACCATGCCGGGGTTGCATTTAATGCACCGGTTCGGCCCATTGACGAAACGATGCACAGTTTCGGTCCAGAAACGAAACGAACGCACCCAATCCACCTTTTTGGACCCAATAGTGATGTTTTGGTTGGTTTTGGTCAGTTTTGTTACTGTGCGAGAAACCATGCCGGGGTTGCATTTAATGCACCGGTTCGGCCCGTTCACGAAACGATGCACAGTTTTGGTCCAAAAATGAAACGAACGCACCCAATCCACCTTTCTGGACCCAATAGTGATGTTTTGCTTCGTTTTGGTTAATTTCGTTACTGTGCGAGAAACCATGCCGGGGTTGCATTTAATGCACCGGTTCGGCCCATTGACGAAACGATGCACAGTTTCGGTCCAGAAATGAAACGAACGCACCCAATCCACCTTTTTGGACCCAATAGTGATGTTTTGGTTGGTTTTGGTCAGTTTCGTTACTGTGCGAGAAACCATGCCGGGGTTGCATTTAATGCACCGGTTCGGCCCGTTAACGAAACGATGCACAGTTTCGGTCCAGAAATGAAATGAACGCACCCAATCCACCTTTTTGGACCCAATAGTGATGTTTTGGTTCGTTTTGGTCAGTTTCGTTAGTGTGCGAAAAACCATGCCGGGGTTGCATTTAATGCACCGGTTCGGCCCGTTAACGAAACGATGCACAGTTTCGGTCCAGAAACGAAACGAACGCACCCAATCCACCTTTTTGGACCCAATAGTGATGTTTTGGTTGGTTTTGGTCAGTTTCGTTACTGTGCGAGAAACCATGTCGGGGTTGCATTTAATGCACCGGTTCGGCCCGTTAACGAAACGATGCACAGTTTCAGTCCAGAAATGAAACGAACGCACCCAATCCACCTTTTTGGACCCAATAGTGATGTTTTGGTTCATTTTGGTCAGTTTCGTTACTGTGCGAGAAACCATGCCGGGGTTGCATTTAATGCACAGGTTCAGCCCGTTAACGAAACGATGCACAGTTTCGGTCCAAAAATGAAACAAACGCACCCAATCCACCTTTTTGTACCCAATAGTGATGTTTTGCTTCGTTTTGGTTAGTTTCGTTACTGTGCGAGAAACCATGCCGGGGTTGCATTTAATGCACCGGTTCGGCCCGTTAAGGAAACGATGCACAGATTCGGTCCAGAAATGAAACGAACACACCCAATCCACCATTTAGGACCCAATAGTGATGTTTTGGTTGGTTTTGCTCAGTTTCGTTACTGTGCGAGAAACCATGCCGGGGTTGCATTTAATGCACCGGTTCGGCCCGTTAACGAAACGATGCACAGTTTCGGTCCAGAAACGAAACGACCGCACCCAATCCACCTTTTTGGACCCAATAGTGATGTTTTGCTTCGTTTTGGTCAGTTTCGTTACTGTGCGAAAAACCATGCCGGGGTTGCATTTAATGCACCGGTTCGGCCCGTTAAGGAAACGATGCACAGTTTCGGTCCAGAAACGAAACGAATGCACCCAATCCATCTTTTTGGACCCAATAGTGATGTTTTGGTTCATTTTGGTCAGTTTCGTTACTGTGCGAGAAACCATGCCGGGGTTGCATTTAATGCACCGGTTCGGCCCGTTAACGAAACGATGCACAGTTTCGGTCCAGAAATGAAACGAACGCACCCAATCCACCTTTTTGGACCCAATAGTGATGTCTTGGTTGGTTTTGGTCAGTTTTGTTACTGTGCGAGAAACCATGTCGGGGTTGCATTTAATGCACCGGTTCGGCCCGTTAACGAAACGATGCACAGTTTCAGTCCAGAAACGAAACGAACGCACCCAATCCTCCTTTTTGGACCCAATAGTGATGTTTTGGTTCGTTTTGGTCACTTTCGTTACTGTGCGAAAAACCATGCCGGGGTTGCATTTAATGCACCGGTTCGGCCCGTTAACGAAACGATGCACAGTTTCGGTCCAGAAATGAAACGAACGCACCCAATCCACCTTTTTTGTCCCAATAGTGATGTTTTGGTTCGTTTTGGTCAGTCTCGTTACTGTGCGAGAAACCATGCCGGGGTTGCATTTAATGCACCGGTTCGGCCCGTTAACGAAACGATGCACAGTTTCGGTCCACAAACAAAACGAACGCACCCAATCCACCTTTTTGGACCCAATAGTGATGTTTTGCTTCATTTTGGTCAGTTTCGTTACTGTGCGAAAAACCATGCCGGGGTTGCATTTAATGCACCGGTTCGGCCCATTGACGAAATGATGCACAGTTTCGGTCCAGAAACGAAACGAACGCACCCAATCCACCTTTTTGGACCCAATAGTGATGTTTTGGTTGGTTTTGGTCAGTTTCGTTACTGTGCGAGAAACCATGCCGGGGTTGCATTTAATGCACCGGTTCGGCCCGTTCACGAAACGATGCACAGTTTCGGTCCAAAAACGAAACAAACGCACCTAATCCACCTTTTTGGACCCAATAGTGATGTTTTGCTTCGTTTTGGTTAATTTCGTTACTGTGCGAGAAACCATGCCGGGGTTGCATTTAATGCACCGGTTCGGCCCATTGACGAAACGATGCACAGTTTCGGTCCAGAAATGAAACGAACGCACCCAATCCACCTTTTTGGACCCAATAGTGATGTTTTGGTTGGTTTTGGTCAGTTTCGTTACTATGCGAGAAACCATGCCGGGGTTGCATTTAATGCACCGGTTCGGCCCGTTAACGAAACGATGCACAGTTTCGGTCCAGAAACGAAACGAACGCAATCAATCCACCTTTTTGGACCCAATAGTGATTTTTTGCTTCGTTTTGGTTAGTTTCGTTACTGTGCGAGAAACCATGCCGGGGTTGCATTTAATGCACCGGTTCGGCCCGTTAAGGAAACGATGCACAGTTTCGGTCCAGAAACGAAACGAACGCACCCAATCCACCTTTTTGGACCCAATAGTGATGTTTTGGTTTGTTTTGGTCAGTTTCGTTGCTGTGCGAGAAACCATGTCGGGGTTGCATTTAATGCACCGGTTCGGCCCGTTAACGAAACGATGCACAGTTTCGGTCCAGAAACGAAACGAACACACCCAATCCACCATTTTGGACCCAATAGTGATGTTTTGGTTGGTTTTGGTCAGTTTCGTTACTGTGCGAGAAACCATGCCGGGGTTGCATTTAATGCACCGGTTCGGCCCGTTCACGAAACGATGCACAGTTTCGGTCCAAAAACGAAACGAACGCACCCAATCCACCTTTTTGGACCCAATAGTGATGTTTTGCTTCATTTTGGTTAATTTCGTTACTGTGCGAGAAACCATGCCGGGGTTGCATTTAATGCACCGGTTCGGCCCATTGACGAAACGATGCACAGTTTCGGTCCAGAAATGAAACGAACGCACCCAATCCACCTTTTTGGACCCAATAGTGATGTTTTGGTTGGTTTTGGTCAGTTTCGTTACTGTGTGAGAAACCATGCCGGGGTTGCATTTAATGCACCGGTTCGGCCCGTTAACGAAACGATGCACAGTTTCGGTCCAGAAATGAAATGAACGCACCCAATCCACCTTTTTGGACCCAATAGTGATGTTTTGGTTCGTTTTGGTCAGTTTCGTTAGTGTGCGAAAAACCATGCCGGGGTTGCATTTAATGCACCGGTTCGGCCCGTTAACGAAACGATGCACAGTTTCGGTCCAGAAACGAAACGAACGCACCCAATCCACCTTTTTGGACCCAATAGTGATGTTTTGGTTGGTTTTGGTCAGTTTCGTTACTGTGCGAGAAACCATGCCGGGGTTGCATTTAATGCACCGGTTCGGCCCGTTCACGAAACGATGCACAGTTTTGGTCCAAAAACGAAACGAACGCACCCAATCCACCTTTCTGGACCCAATAGTGATGTTTTGCTTCGTTTTGGTTAATTTCGTTACTGTGCGAGAAACCATGCCGGGGTTGCATTTAATGCACCGGTTCGGCCCATTGACGAAACGATGCACAGTTTCGGTCCAGAAATGAAACGAACGCACCCAATCCACCTTTTTGGACCCAATAGTGATGTTTTGGTTGGTTTTGGTCAGTTTCGTTACTGTGCGAGAAACCATGCCGGGGTTGCATTTAATGCACCGGTTCGGCCCGTTAACGAAACGATGCACAGTTTCGGTCCAGAAACGAAACGAACGCACCCAATCCACCTTTTTGGACCCAATAGTGATGTTTTGGTTCATTTTGGTCAGTTTCGTTACTGTGCGAGAAACCATGCCGGGGTTGCATTTAATGCACCGGTTCGGCCCGTTAACGAAACGATGCACAGTTTCGGTCCAGAAATGAAACGAACGCACCCAATCCACCTTTTTGGACCCAATAGTGATGTTTTGGTTGGTTTTGGTCAGTTTCGTTACTGTGCGAGAAACCATGTCGGGGTTGCATTTAATGCACCGGTTCGGCCCGTTAACGAAACGATGCACAGTTTCAGTCCAGAAATGAAACGAACGCACCCAATCCACCTTTTTGGACCCAATAGTGATGTTTTGGTTCATTTTGGTCAGTTTCGTTAGTGTGCGAGAAACCATGCCGGGGTTGCATTTAATGCACCGGTTCGGCCCGTTAAGGAAACGATGCACAGTTTCGGTCCAGAAACGAAACGAACGCACCCAATCCACCTTTTTGGACCCAATAGTGATGTTTTGGTTCGTTTTGTTCAGTTTCGTTACTGTGTGAAAAACCATGCCGGGGTTGCATTTAATGCACCGGTTCGGCCCGTTAACGAAACGATGCACAGTTTCGGTCCAGAAACGAAACGTACGCACCCAATCCACCTTTTTGGACCCAATAGTGATGTTTTGCTTCATTTTGGTCAGTTTCGTTACTGTGCGAAAAAGCATGCTGGGGTTGCATTTAATGCACTGGTTCGGCCCGTTAACGAAACAATGCACAGTTTCGGTCCAGAAACGAAACGTACGCACCCAATCCACCTTTTTGGACCCAATAGTGATGTTTTGGTTGGTTTTGGTCAATTTCATTACTCTGCAAAAAACCATGCCGGGGTTGCATTTAATGCACCGGTTCGGCCCGTTAACGAAACGATGCACCATTTCGGTCCAGAAACGAAACGAATGCACCCAATCCACCTTTTTGGACCCAATAGCGATGTTTTGGTTTGTTTTGGTCGGTTTCGTTACTGTGCGAAAAACCATGACGGGGTTGCATTTAATGCACCGGTTCGGCCCGTTCACGAAACGATGCACAGTTTCGGTCCAGAAACAAAACGAACGCACCCAATCCACCTTTTTGGACCCAATAGTGATGTTTTGCTTCATTTTGGTCAGTTTCGTTACTGTGCGAAAAACCATGCCGGGGTTGCATTTAATGCACCGGTTCGGCCAATTGACGAAACGATGCACAGTTTCGGTCCAGAAATGAAACGAACGCACCCAATCCACCTTTTTGGACCCAATAGTGATGTTTTGGTTGGTTTTGGTCAGTTTCGTTACTGTGCGAGAAACCATGCCGGGGTTGCATTTAATGCACCGGTTCGGCCCGTTCACGAAACGATGCACAGTTTCGGTCCAAAAACGAAACAAACGCACCCAATCCACCTTTTTGGACCCAATAGTGATGTTTTGCTTCGTTTTGGTTAAT
Source organism: Echinochloa phyllopogon (assembly GCA_033239725.1). Lineage (NCBI taxonomy): Eukaryota > Viridiplantae > Streptophyta > Magnoliopsida > Poales > Poaceae > Echinochloa > Echinochloa phyllopogon. The sequence goes on along the minus strand of BTCW01000014.1, from coordinate 26,310,175 downwards.
TTCGTTACTGTGCGAGAAACCATGCCGGGGTTGCATTTAATGCACCGGTTCGGCCCATTGACGAAACGATGCACAGTTTCGGTCCAGAAACGAAACGAACGCACCCAATCCACCTTTTTGGACCCAATAGTGATGTTTTGGTTGGTTTTGGTCAGTTTCGTTACTGTGCGAGAAACCATGCCGGGGTTGCATTTAATGCACCGGTTCGGCCCGTTAACGAAACGATGCACAGTTTCGGTCCAGAAACGAAACGAACGCACCCAATCCACCTTTTTGGACCCAATAGTGATTTTTTGCTTCGTTTTGGTTAGTTTCGTTACTGTGCGAGAAACCATGCCGGGGTTGCATTTAATGCACCGGTTCGGCCCGTTAAGGAAACGATGCACAGTTTCGGTCCAGAAACGAAACGAACGCACCCAATCCACCTTTTTGGACCCAATAGTGATGTTTTGGTTTGTTTTGGTCAGTTTCGTTGCTGTGCGAGAAACCATGTCGGGGTTGCATTTAATGCACCGGTTCGGCCCGATAACGAAACGTTGCACAGTTTCGGTCCAGAAACGAAACGAACACACCCAATCCACCATTTTGGACCCAATAGTGATGTTTTGGTTGGTTTTGGTCAGTTTCGTTACTGTGCGAGAAACCATGCCGGGGTTGCATTTAATGCACCGGTTCGGCCCGTTCACGAAACGATGCACAGTTTCGGTCCAAAAACGAAACGAACGCACCCAATCCACCTTTTTGGACCCAATAGTGATGTTTTGCTTCGTTTTGGTTAATTTCGTTACTGTGCGAGAAACCATGCCGGGGTTGCATTTAATGCACCGGTTCGGCCCATTGACGAAACGATGCACAGTTTCGGTCCAGAAACGAAACGAACGCACCCAATCCACCTTTTTGGACCCAATAGTGATGTTTTGGTTGGTTTTGGTCAGTTTTGTTACTGTGCGAGAAACCATGCCGGGGTTGCATTTAATGCACCGGTTCGGCCCGTTCACGAAACGATGCACAGTTTTGGTCCAAAAATGAAACGAACGCACCCAATCCACCTTTCTGGACCCAATAGTGATGTTTTGCTTCGTTTTGGTTAATTTCGTTACTGTGCGAGAAACCATGCCGGGGTTGCATTTAATGCACCGGTTCGGCCCATTGACGAAACGATGCACAGTTTCGGTCCAGAAATGAAACGAACGCACCCAATCCACCTTTTTGGACCCAATAGTGATGTTTTGGTTGGTTTTGGTCAGTTTCGTTACTGTGCGAGAAACCATGCCGGGGTTGCATTTAATGCACCGGTTCGGCCCGTTAACGAAACGATGCACAGTTTCGGTCCAGAAACGAAACGAACGCAACCAATCCACCTTTTTGGACCCAATAGTGATGTTTTGGTTCATTTTGGTCAGTTTCGTTACTGTGCGAGAAACCATGCCGGGGTTGCATTTAATGCACCGGTTCGGCCCGTTAACGAAACGATGCACAGTTTCGGTCCAGAAACGAAACGAACGAACCCAATCCACCTTTTTGGACCCAATAGTGATGTTTTGGTTGGTTTTGGTCAGTTTCGTTACTGTGCGAGAAACCATGTCGGGGTTGCATTTAATGCACCGGTTCGGCCCGTTAACGAAACGATGCACAGTTTCAGTCCAGAAATGAAACGAACGCATCCAATCCACCTTTTTGGACCCAATAGTGATGTTTTGGTTCATTTTGGTCAGTTTCGTTAGTGTGCGAGAAACCATGCCGGGGTTGCATTTAATGCACCGGTTCGGCCCGTTAAGGAAACGATGCACAGTTTCGGTCCAGAAACGAAACGAACGCACCCAATCCACCTTTTTGGACCCAATAGTGATGTTTTGGTTCGTTTTGGTCAGTTTCGTTACTGTGTGAAAAACCATGCCGGGGTTGCATTTAATGCACCGGTTCGGCCCGTTAACGAAACGATGCACAGTTTCGGTCCAGAAACGAAACGTACGCACCCAATCCACCTTTTTGGACCCAATAGTGATGTTTTGCTTCATTTTGGTCAGTTTCGTTACTGTGCGAAAAAGCATGCTGGGGTTGCATTTAATGCACTGGTTCGGCCCGTTAACGAAACAATGCACAGTTTCGGTCCAGAAACGAAACGTACGCACCCAATCCACCTTTTTGGACCCAATAGTGATGTTTTGGTTGGTTTTGGTCAGTTTCATTACTCTGCAAAAAACCATGCCGGGGTTGCATTTAATGCACCGGTTCGGCCCGTTAACGAAACGATGCACAGTTTTGGTCCAGAAACGAAACGAACGCACCCAATCCACCTTTTTGGACCCAATAGTGATTTTTTGCTTCGGTTTGGTTAGTTTCGTTACTGTGCGAGAAACCATGCCGGGGTTGCATTTAATGCACCGGTTCGGCCCGTTAAGGAAACGATGCACAGTTTCGGTCCAGAAACGAAACGAACGCACCCAATCCACCTTTTTGGACCCAATAGTGATGTTTTGGTTTGTTTTGGTCAGTTTCGTTGCTGTGCGAGAAACCATGTCGGGGTTGCATTTAATGCACCGGTTCGGCCGGTTAACGAAACGATGCACAATTTCGGTCCAGAAATGAAACGAACGCACCCAATCCACCTTTTTGGACCCAACAGTGATGTTTTGGTTCGTTTTGGTCAGTTTCGTTACTGTGCGAGAAACCATGCCAGGGTTGCATTTAATGCACCGGTTCGGCCCGTTAAGGAAACGATGCACAGTTTCGGTCCAGAAACGAAACGAACGCACCCAATCCACCTTTTTGGACCCAATAGTGATGTTTTGGTTTGTTTTGGTCAGTTTCGTTGCTGTGCGAGAAACCATGTCGGGGTTGCATTTAATGCACCGGTTCGGCCTGTTAACGAAACGATGCACAATTTCGGTCCAGAAATGAAACGAACGCACCCAATCCACCTTTTTGGACCCAACAGTGATGTTTTGGTTCGTTTTGGTCAGTTTCGTTACTGTGCGAGAAACCATGCCGGGGTTGCATTTAATGCACAGGTTCAGCCCGTTAACGAAACGATGCACAGTTTCGGTCCAGAAATGAAACAAACGCACCCAATCCACCTTTTTGGACCCAATAGTGATGTTTTGGTTTGTTTTGGTCAGTTTCGTTACTGTGCGAGAAACCATGCCGGGGTTGCATTTAATGCACCGGTTCGGCCCGTTAACGAAACGATGCACAGTTTCGGTCCAGAAATGAAATGAACGCACCCAATCCACCTTTTTGGACCCAATAGTGATGTTTTGGTTCCTTTTGGTCAGTTTCATTGCTGTTTGAAAAACCATGCCGGGGTTGCATTTAATGCACCGGTTCGGCCCGTTAACGAAACGATGCACAATTTCGGTCCAGAAATGAAACGAACGCACCCAATCCACCTTTTTGGACCCAATAGTGATGTTTTGGTTGGCTTTGGTCAGTTTCATTGCTGTTTGAAAAACCATGCCGGGGTTGCATTTAATGCACCGGTTCGGCCCGTTTACGAAATGATGCACAATTTCGATCCAGAAATGAAACGAACGCACCCAATCCACCTTTTTGGACCCAATAGTGATGTTTTGGTTCGTTTTGGTCAGTTTCGTTACTGTGCGAGAAACCATGCCACGGTTGCATTTAATGCACCGGTTCGGCCCGTTAACGAAACGATGCACAGTTTTGGTCCAGAAACGAAACGAACGCACCCAATCTACCTTTTTGGATCCAATAGTGATGTTTTGGTTCGTTTTGGTCAGTTTCGTTACTGTGTGAAAAACCATGCCGGGGTTGCATTTAATGCACCGGTTCGGCCCGTTAACGAAACGATGCACAGTTTCGGTCCAGAAACGAAACGTACGCACCCAATCCACCTTTTTGGACCCAATAGTGATGTTTTGGTTGGTTTTGGTCAGTTTCATTACTGTGCGAAAAACCATGACGGGGTTGCATTTAATGCACCGGTTCGGCCCGTTAACGAAACAATGCACAGTTTCGGTCCAGAAACGAAACGTACGCACCCAATCCACCTTTTTGGACCCAATAGTGATGTTTTGGTTGGTTTTGGTCAGTTTCATTGCTGTTTGAAAAACCATGCCGGGGTTGCATTTAATGCACCGGTTCGGCCCGTTTACGAAATGATGCACAATTTCGATCCAGAAATGAAACGAACGCACCCAATCCACCTTTTCGGACCCAATAGTGATGTTTTGGTTCGTTTTGGTCAGTTTCGTTACTGTGCGAGAAACCATGCCACGGTTGCATTTAATGCACCGGTTCGGCCCGTTAACGAAACGATGCACAGTTTTGGTCCAGAAACGAAACGAACGCACCCAATCTACCTTTTTGGATCCAATAGTGATGTTTTGGTTCGTTTTGGTCAGTTTCGTTACTGTGTGAAAAACCATGCCGGGGTTGCATTTAATGCACCGGTTCGGCCCGTTAACGAAACGATGCACAGTTTCGGTCCAGAAACGAAACGTACGCACCCAATCCACCTTTTTGGACCCAATAGTGATGTTTTGGTTGGTTTTGGTCAGTTTCATTACTGTGCGAAAAACCATGACGGGGTTGCATTTAATGCACCGGTTCGGCCCGTTAACGAAACAATGCACAGTTTCGGTCCAGAAACGAAACGTACGCACCCAATCCACCTTTTTGGACCCAATAGTGATGTTTTGGTTGGTTTTGGTCAGTTTCATTACTGTGCAAAAAACCATGCCGGGGTTGCATTTAATGCACCGGTTCGGCCCGTTAACGAAACGATGCACAGTTTCGGTCCAGAAACGAAACGAATGCACCCAATCCACCTTTTTGGACCCAATAGCGATGTTTTGGTTTGTTTTGGTCAGTTTCGTTACTGTGCGAGAAACCATGCCGGGGTTGCATTTAATGCACCGGTTCGGCCCGTTAACGAAACGATGCACAGTTTCGGTCCAGAAACAAAACGAACGCACCCAATCCACCTTTTTGGACCCAATAGTGATGTTTTGCTTCGTTTTGGTCAGTTTCGTTACTGTGCGAAAAACCATGCCGGGGTTGCATTTAATGCACCGGTTCGGCCCATTGACGAAACGATGCACAGTTTCAATCCAGAAACGAAACGAACGCACCCAATCCACCTTTTTGGACCCAATAGTGATGTTTTGGTTGGTTTTGGTCAGTTTCGTTACTGTGCGAGAAACCATGCCGGGGTTGCATTTAATGCACCGGTTCGGCCCGTTAACGAAAGGATGCACAGTTTCGGTCCAGAAACGAAACGAACGCACCCAATCCACCTTTTTGGACCCAATAGTGATTTTTTGCTTCGGTTTGGTTAGTTTCGTTACTGTGCGAGAAACCATGCCGGGGTTGCATTTAATGCACCGGTTCGGCCCGTTAAGGAAACGATGCACAGTTTCGGTCCAGAAACGAAACGAACGCACCCAATCCACCTTTTTGGACCCAATAGTGATGTTTTGGTTTGTTTTGGTCAGTTTCGTTGCTGTGCGAGAAACCATGTTGGGGTTGCATTTAATGCACCGGTTCGGCCTGTTAACGAAACGATGCACAATTTCGGTCCAGAAATGAAACGAACGCACCCAATCCACCTTTTTGGACCCAATAGTGATTTTTTGCTTCGGTTTGGTTAGTTTCGTTACTGTGCGAGAAACCATGCCGGGGTTGCATTTAATGCACCGGTTCGGCCCGTTAAGGAAACGATGCACAGATTCGGTCCAGAAATGAAACGAACACACCCAATCCACCATTTTGGACCCAATAGTGATGTTTTGGTTGGTTTTGCTCAGTTTCGTTACTGTGCGAGAAACCATGCCGGGGTTGCATTTAATGCACCGGTTCGGCCCGTTAACGAAACGATGCACAGTTTCGGTCCAGAAACGAAACGAACGCACCCAATCCACCTTTTTGGACCCAATAGTGATGTTTTGCTTCGTTTTGGTCAGTTTCGTTACTGTGCGAAAAACCATGCCGGGGTTGCATTTAATGCACCGGTTCGGCCCGTTAAGGAAACGATGCACAGTTTCGGTCCAGAAACGAAACGAATGCACCCAATCCATCTTTTTGGACCCAATAGTGATGTTTTGGTTCATTTTGGTCAGTTTCGTTACTGTGCGAGAAACCATGTCGGGGTTGCATTTAATGCACCGGTTCGGCCCGTTCACGAAACGATGCACAGTTTCGGTCCAGAAACGAAACGAACGCACCCAATCCACCTTTTTGGACCCAATAGTGATGTTTTGCTTCGTTTTGGTTAATTTCGTTACTGTGCGAGAAACCATGCCGGGGTTGCATTTAATGCACCGGTTCGGCCCATTGACGAAACGATGCACAGTTTCGGTCCAGAAACGAAACGAACGCACGCAATCCACCTTTTTGGACCCAATAGTGATGTTTTGGTTCCTTTTGGTCAGTTTCATTACTGTTTGAAAAACCATGCCGGGGTTGCATTTAATGCACCGGTTCGGCCCGTTGACGAAACGATGCACACTTTCGGTCCAGAAACGAAACGAACGCACCCAATCCACCTTTTTGGACCCAATAGTGATGTTTTGGTTGGTTTTGGTCAGTTTCGTTACTGTGCGAGAAACCATGCCGGGGTTGCATTTAATGCACCGGTTCGGCCCGTTCACGAAACGATGCACAGTTTCGGTCCAAAAACGAAACGAACGCACCCAATCCACCTTTCTGGACCCAATAGTGATGTTTTGCTTCGTTTTGGTTAATTTCGTTACTGTGCGAGAAACCATGCCGGGGTTGCATTTAATGCACCGGTTCGGCCCATTGACGAAACGATGCACAGTTTCGGTCCAGAAATGAAACGAACGCACCCAATCCACCTTTTTGGAATCAATAGTGATGTTTTGGTTGGTTTTGGTCAGTTTCATTACTGTGCGAAAAACCATGACGGGGTTGCATTTAATGCACCGGTTCGGCCCGTTAACGAAACAATGCACAGTTTCGGTCCAGAAACGAAACGTACGCACCCAATCCACCTTTTTGGACCCAATAGTGATGTTTTGGTTGGTTTTGGTCAGTTTCATTACTGTGCAAAAAACCATGCCGGGGTTGCATTTAATGCACTGGTTCGGCCCGTTAACGAAACAATGCACAGTTTCGGTCCAGAAACGAAACGTACGCACCCAATCCACCTTTTTGGACCCAATAGTGATGTTTTGGTTGGTTTTGGTCAGTTTCATTACTGTGCGAGAAACCATGCCGGGGTTGCATTTAATGCTCCGGTTCGGCCCGTTCACGAAACGATGCACAGTTTCGGTCCAAAAACGAAACGAACGCACCCAATCCACCTTTTTGGACCCAATAGTGATGTTTTGCTTCGTTTTGGTTAATTTCGTTACTGTGCTAGAAACCATGCCGGGGTTGCATTTAATGCACCGGTTCGGCCCATTGACGAAACGATGCACAGTTTCGGTCCAGAAACGAAACGAACGCACCCAATCCACCTTTTTGGACCCAATAGCGATGTTTTGGTTTGTTTTGGTCAGTTTCGTTACTGTGCGAAAAACCATGACGGGGTTGCATTTAATGCACCGGTTCGGCCTGTTAACGAAACGATGCACAATTTCGGTCCAGAAATGAAACGAACGCACCCAATCCACCTTTTTGGACCCAATAGTGATGTTTTGGTTCGTTTTGGTCAGTTTCGTTACTGTGCGAGAAACCATGCCGGGGTTGCATTTAATGCACAGGTTCAGCCCGTTAACGAAACGATGCACAGTTTCGGTCCAGAAATGAAACGAACGCACCCAATCCACCTTTTTGGACCCAATAGTGATTTTTTGCTTCGGTTTGGTTAGTTTCGTTACTGTGCGAGAAACCATGCCGGGGTTGCATTTAATGCACCGGTTCGGCCCGTTAAGGAAACGATGCACAGTTTCGGTCCAGAAACGAAACAAACGCACCCAATCCACCTTTTTGGACCCAATAGTGATGTTTTGGTTTGTTTTGGTCAGTTTCGTTGCTGTGCGAGAAACCATGTCGGGGTTGCATTTAATGCACCGATTCGGCCTGTTAACGAAACGATGCACAATTTCGGTCCAGAAATGAAACGAACGCACCCAATCCACCTTTTTGGACCCAACAGTGATATTTTGGTTCGTTTTGGTCAGTTTCGTTACTGTGCGAGAAACCATGCCGGGGTTGCATTTAATGCACCGGTTCGGCCCGTTAAGGAAACGATGCACAGTTTCGGTCCAGAAACGAAACGAACGCACCCAATCCACCTTTTTGGACCCAATAGTGATGTTTTGGTTTGTTTTGGTCAGTTTCGTTGCTGTGCGAGAAACCATGTCGGGGTTGCATTTAATGCACCGGTTCGGCCTGTTAACGAAACGATGCACAATTTCGGTCCAGAAATGAAACGAACGCACCCAATCCACCTTTTTGGACCCAACAGTGATGTTTTGGTTCGTTTTGGTCAGTTTCGTTACTGTGCGAGAAACCATGCCGGGGTTGCATTTAATGCACAGGTTCAGCCCGTTAACGAAACGATGCACAGTTTCGGTCCAGAAATGAAACAAACGCACCCAATCCACCTTTTTGGACCCAATAGTGATGTTTTGGTTTGTTTTGGTCAGTTTCGTTACTGTGCGAGAAACCATGCCGGGGTTGCATTTAATGCACCGGTTCGGCCCGTTAATGAAACGATGCACAGTTTCGGTCCAGAAATGAAATGAACGCACCCAATCCACCTTTTTGGACCCAATAGTGATGTTTTGCTTCGTTTTGGTCAGTTTCGTTACTGTGCGAAAAACCATGGTGGGGTTGCATTTAATGCACCGGTTCGGCCCGTTAACGAAACGATGCACAATTTCAGTCCAGAAACGAAACGAACGCACCCAATCCACCTTTTTGGACCCAATAGTGATGTTTTGGTTCCTTTTGGTCAGTTTCATTGCTGTTTGAAAAACCATGCCGGGGTTGCATTTAATGCACCGGTTCGGCCCGTTAACGAAACGATGCACAATTTCGGTCCAGAAATGAAACGAACGCACCCAATCCACCTTTTTGGACCCAATAGTGATGTTTTGGTTGGTTTTGGTCAGTTTCATTGCTGTTTGAAAAACCATGCCGGGGTTGCATTTAATGCACCGGTTCGGCCCGTTTACGAAATGATGCACAATTTCGATCCAGAAATGAAACGAACGCACCCAATCCACCTTTTTGGACCCAATAGTGATGTTTTGGTTCGTTTTGGTCAGTTTCGTTACTGTGCGAGAAACCATGCCACGGTTGCATTTAATGCACCGGTTCGGCCCGTTAACGAAACGATGCACAGTTTTGGTCCAGAAATGAAACGAACGCACCCAATCTACCTTTTTGGATCCAATAGTGATGTTTTGGTTCGTTTTGGTCAGTTTCGTTACTGTGTGAAAAACCATGCCGGGGTTGCATTTAATGCACCGGTTCGGCCCGTTAACGAAACGATGCACAGTTTCGGTCCAGAAACGAAACGAACGCACCCAATCCACCTTTTTGGACCCAATAGTGATGTTTTGGTTGGTTTTGGTCAGTTTCGTTACTGTGCGAGAAACCATGCCGGGGTTGCATTTAATGCACCGGTTCGGCCTGTTCACGAAACGATGCACAGTTTCGGTCGAAAAACGAAACGAACGCACCCAATCCACCTTTTTGGACCCAATAGTGATGTTTTGCTTCGTTTTGGTTAATTTCGTTACTATGCTAGAAACCATGCCGGGGTTGCATTTAATGCACCGGTTCGGCCCATTGACGAAACGATGCACAGTTTCGGTCCAGAAACAAAACGAACGCACCCAATCCACCTTTTTGGACCCAATAGCGATGTTTTGGTTTGTTTTGGTCAGTTTCGTTACTGTGCGAAAAACCATGACGGGGTTGCATTTAATGCACCGGTTCGGCCTGTTAACGAAACGATGCACAATTTCGGTCCAGAAATGAAACGAACGCACCCAATCCACCTTTTTGGACCCAATAGTAATGTTTGGTTCGTTTTGGTCAGTTTCGTTACTGTGCGAGAAACCATGCCGGGGTTGCATTTAATGCACAGGTTCAGCCCGTTAACGAAACGATGCACAGTTTCGGTCCAGAAACGAAACGAACGCACCCAATCCACCTTTTTGGACCCAATAGTGATTTTTTGCTTCGGTTTGGTTAGTTTCGTTACTGTGCGAGAAACCATGCCGGGGTTGCATTTAATGCACCGGTTCGGCCCGTTAAGGAAACGATGCACAGTTTCGGTCCAGAAACGAAACGAACGCACCCAATCCACCTTTTTGGACCCAATAGTGATGTTTTGGTTTGTTTTGGTCAGTTTCGTTGCTGTGCGAGAAACCATGTCGGGGTTGCATTTAATGCACCGGTTCGGCCTGTTAACGAAACGATGCACAATTTCGGTCCAGAAATGAAACGAACGCACCCAATCCACCTTTTTGGACCCAACAGTGATGTTTTGGTTCGTTTTGGTCAATTTCGTTACTGTGCGAGAAACCATGCCGGGGTTGCATTTAATGCACCGGTTCGGCCCGTTAAGGAAACGATGCACAGTTTCGGTCCAGAAACGAAACGAACGCACCCAATCCACCTTTTTGGACCCAATAGTGATGTTTTGGTTTGTTTTGGTCAGTTTCGTTGCTGTGCGAGAAACCATGTCGGGGTTGCATTTAATGCACCGGTTCGGCCTGTTAACGAAACGATGCACAATTTCGGTCCAGAAATGAAACGAACGCACCCAATCCACCTTTTTGGACCCAACAGTGATGTTTTGGTTCGTTTTGGTCAGTTTCGTTACTGTGCGAGAAACCATGCCGGGGTTGCATTTAATGCACAGGTTCAGCCCGTTAACGAAACGATGCACAGTTTCGGTCCAGAAATGAAACAAACGCACCCAATCCACCTTTTTGGACCCAATAGTGATGTTTTGGTTTGTTTTGGTCAGTTTCGTTACTGTGCGAGAAACCATGCCGGGGTTGCATTTAATGCACCGGTTCAGCCCGTTAACAAAACGATGCACAGTTTCGGTCCAGAAATGAAATGAACGCACCCAATCCACCTTTTTGGACCCAATAGTGATGTTTTGGTTCCTTTTGGTCAGTTTCATTGCTGTTTGAAAAACCATGCCGGGGTTGCATTTAATGCACCGGTTCGGCCCGTTAACGAAACGATGCACAATTTCAATCCAGAAATGAAACGAACGCACCCAATCCACCTTTTTGGACCCAATAGTGATGTTTTGGTTCGTTTTGGTCAGTTTCGTTACTGTGCGAGAAACCATGCCACGGTTGCATTTAATGCACCGGTTCGGCCCGTTAACGAAACGATGCACAGTTTTGGTCCAGAAATGAAACGAACGCACCCAATCTACCTTTTTGGATCCAATAGTGATGTTTTGGTTCGTTTTGGTCAGTTTCGTTACTGTGCGAGAAACCATGCCGGGGTTGCATTTAATGCACCGGTTCGGCCCGTTAACGAAACGATGCACAGTTTCGGTCCAGAAACAAAACGAACGCACCCAATCCACCTTTTTGGACCCAATAGTGATGTTTTGCTTCGTTTTGGTCAGTTTCGTTACTGTGCGAAAAACCATGCCGGGGTTGCATTTAATGCACCGGTTCGGCCCATTGACGAAACGATGCACAGTTTCGATCCAGAAACGAAACGAACGCACCCAATCCACCTTTTTGGACCCAATAGTGATGTTTTGGTTGGTTTTGGTCAGTTTCGTTACTGTGCGAGAAACCATGCCGGGGTTGCATTTAATGCACCGGTTCGGCCCGTTCACGAAACGATGCACAGTTTCGGTCCAAAAACGAAACGAACGCACCCAATCCACCTTTTTGGACCCAATAGTGATGTTTTGCTTCGTTTTGGTTAATTTCGTTACTGTGCTAGAAACCATGCCGGGGTTGCATTTAATGCACCGGTTCGGCCCATTGACGAAACGATGCACAGTTTCGGTCCAGAAACGAAACGAACGCACCGAATCCACCTTTTTGGACCCAATAGTGATGTTTTGGTTGGTTTTGGTCAGTTTCGTTACTGTGCGAGAAACCATGCCGGGGTTGCATTTAATGCACCGGTTCGGCCCGTTAACGAAACGATGCACGGTTTCGGTCCAGAAACGAAACGAACGCACCCAATCCACCTTTTTGGACCCAATAGTGATTTTTTGCTTCGGTTTGGTTAGTTTCGTTACAGTGCGAGAAACCATGCCGGGGTTGCATTTAATGCACCGGTTCGGCCCGTTAAGGAAACGATGCACAGTTTCGGTCCAGAAACGAAACGAACGCACCCAATCCACCTTTTTGGACCCAATAGTGATGTTTTGGTTTGTTTTGGTCAGTTTCGTTGCTGTGCGAGAAACCATGCCGGGGTTGCATTTAATGCACCGGTTCGGCCTGTTAACGAAACGATGCACAGTTTCGGTCCAGAAACGAAACGAACGCACCCAATCCACCTTTTTGGACCCAATAGTGATGTTTTGGTTGGTTTTGGTCAGTTTCGTTACTGTGCGAGAAACCATGCCGGGGTTGCATTTAATGCACCGGTTCGGCCCGTTCACGAAACGATGCACAGTTTCGGTCCAAAAACGAAACAAACGCACCCAATCCACCTTTTTGGACCCAATAGTGATGTTTTGCTTCGTTTTGGTTAATTTCGTTACTGTGCGAGAAACCATGCCGGGGTTGCATTTAATGCACCGGTTCGGCCCATTGACGAAACGATGCACAGTTTCGGTCCAGAAACGAAACGAACGCACCCAATCCACCTTTTTGGACCCAATAGTGATGTTTTGGTTGGTTTTGGTCAGTTTCGTTACTGTGCGAGAAACCATGCCGGGGTTGCATTTAATGCACCGGTTCGGCCCGTTAACGAAACGATGCACAGTTTCGGTCCAGAAACGAAACGAACGCACCCAATCCACCTTTTTGGACCCAATAGTGATTTTTTGCTTCGTTTTGGTTAGTTTCGTTACTGTGCGAGAAACCATGCCGGGGTTGCATTTAATGCACCGGTTCGGCCCGTTAAGGAAACGATGCACAGTTTCGGTCCAGAAACGAAACGAACGCACCCAATCCACCTTTTTGGACCCAATAGTGATGTTTTGGTTTGTTTTGGTCAGTTTCGTTGCTGTGCGAGAAACCATGTCGGGGTTGCATTTAATGCACCGGTTCGGCCCGTTAACGAAACGATGCACAGTTTCGGTCCAGAAACGAAACGAACACACCCAATCCACCATTTTGGACCCAATAGTGATGTTTTGGTTGGTTTTGGTCAGTTTCGTTACTATGCGAGAAACCATGCCGGGGTTGCATTTAATGCACCGGTTCGGCCCGTTCACGAAACGATGCACAGTTTCGGTCCAAAAACGAAACGAACGCACCCAATCCACCTTTTTGGACCCAATAGTGATGTTTTGCTTCGTTTTGGTTAATTTCGTTACTGTGCGAGAAACCATGCCGGGGTTGCATTTAATGCACCGGTTCGGCCCATTGACGAAACGATGCACAGTTTCGGTCCAGAAACGAAACGAACGCACCCAATCCACCTTTTTGGACCCAATAGTGATGTTTTGGTTGGTTTTGGTCAGTTTCGTTACTGTGCGAGAAACCATGCCGGGGTTGCATTTAATGCACCGGTTCGGCCCGTTCACGAAACGATGCACAGTTTCGGTCCAAAAACGAAACGAACGCACCCAATCCACCTTTCTGGACCCAATAGTGATGTTTTGCTTCGTTTTGGTTAATTTCGTTACTGTGCGAGAAACCATGCCGGGGTTGCATTTAATGCACCGGTTCGGCCCATTGACGAAACGATGCACAGTTTCGGTCCAGAAATGAAACGAACGCACCCAATCCACCTTTTTGGACCCAATAGTGATGTTTTGGTTGGTTTTGGTCACTTTCGTTACTGTGCGAGAAACCATGCCGGGGTTGCATTTAATGCACCGGTTCGGCCCGTTAACGAAACGATGCACTGTTTCGGTCCAGAAACGAAACGAACGCACCCAATCCACCTTTTTGGACCCAATAGTGATGTTTTGCTTCGTTTTGGTTAGTTTCGTTACTGTGCGAGAAACCATGCCGGGGTTGCATTTAATGCACCGGTTCGGCCCGTTAAGGAAACGATGCACAGTTTCGGTCCAGAAACGAAACGAACGCACCCAATCCACCTTTTTGGACCCAATAGTGATGTTTTGGTTCATTTTGGTCAGTTTCGTTACTGTGCGAGAAACCATGCCGGGGTTGCATTTAATGCACCGGTTCGGCCCGTTAACGAAACGATGCACAGTTTCGGTCCAGAAACGAAACGAACGCACCCAATCCACCTTTTTGGACCCAATAGTGATGTTTTGGTTGGTTTTGGTCAGTTTCGTTACTGTGCGAGAAACCATGCCGGGGTTGCATTTAATGCACAGGTTCAGCCCGTTAACGAAACGATGCACAGTTTCGGTCCAGAAATGAAACGAACGCACCCAATCCACCTTTTTGTACCCAATAGTGATGTTTTGCTTCGTTTTGGTTAGTTTCGTTACTGTGCGAGAAACCATGCCGGGGTTGCATTTAATGCACCGGTTCGGCCCGTTAAGGAAACGATGCACAGATTCGGTCGAGAAATGAAACGAACACACCCAATCCACCATTTTGGACCCAATAGTGATGTTTTGGTTGGTTTTGCTCAGTTTCGTTACTGTGCGAGAAACCATGCCGGGGTTGCATTTAATGCACCGGTTCGGCCCGTTAACGAAACGATGCACAGTTTCGGTCCAGAAACGAAACGAACGCACCCAATCCACCTTTTTGGACCCAATAGTGATGTTTTGCTTCGTTTTGGTCAGTTTCGTTACTGTGCGAAAAACCATGCCGGGGTTGCATTTAATGCACCGGTTCGGCCCGTTAAGGAAACGATGCACAGTTTCGGTCCAGAAACGAAACGAATGCACCCAATCCATCTTTTTGGACCCAATAGTGATGTTTTGGTTCATTTTGGTCAGTTTCGTTACTGTGCGAGAAACCATGCCGGGGTTGCATTTAATGCACCGGTTCGGCCCGTTAACGAAACGATGCACAGTTTCGGTCCAGAAATGAAACGAACGCACCCAATCCACCTTTTTGGACCCAATAGTGATGTTTTGGTTGGTTTTGGTCAGTTTCGTTACTGTGCGAGAAACCATGCCGGGGTTGCATTTAATGCACCGGTTCGGCCCATTGACGAAACGATGCACAGTTTCGGTCCAGAAACGAAACGAACGCACCCAATCCACCTTTTTGGACCCAATAGTGATGTTTTGGTTGGTTTTGGTCAGTTTCGTTACTGTGCGAGAAACCATGCCGGGGTTGCATTTAATGCACCGGTTCGGCCCGTTCACGAAACGATGCACAGTTTCGGTCCAAAAACGAAACGAACGCACCCAATCCACCTTTCTGGACCCAATAGTGATGTTTTGCTTCGTTTTGGTTAATTTCGTTACTGTGCGAGAAACCATGCCGGGGTTGCATTTAATGCACCGGTTCGGCCCATTGACGAAACGATGCACAGTTTCGGTCCAGAAATGAAACGAACGCACCCAATCCACCTTTTTGGACCCAATAGTGATGTTTTGGTTGGTTTTGGTCACTTTCGTTACTGTGCGAGAAACCATGCCGGGGTTGCATTTAATGCACCGGTTCGGCCCGTTAACGAAACGATGCACTGTTTCGGTCCAGAAACGAAACGAACGCACCCAATCCACCTTTTTGGACCCAATAGTGATGTTTTGCTTCGTTTTGGTTAGTTTCGTTACTGTGCGAGAAACCATGCCGGGGTTGCATTTAATGCACCGGTTCGGCCCGTTAAGGAAACGATGCACAGTTTCGGTCCAGAAACGAAACGAACGCACCCAATCCACCTTTTTGGACCCAATAGTGATGTTTTGGTTCATTTTGGTCAGTTTCGTTACTGTGCGAGAAACCATGCCGGGGTTGCATTTAATGCACCGGTTCGGCCCGTTAACGAAACGATGCACAGTTTCGGTCCAGAAACGAAACGAACGCACCCAATCCACCTTTTTGGACCCAATAGTGATGTTTTGGTTGGTTTTGGTCAGTTTCGTTACTGTGCGAGAAACCATGCCGGGGTTGCATTTAATGCACAGGTTCAGCCCGTTAACGAAACGATGCACAGTTTCGGTCCAGAAATGAAACGAACGCACCCAATCCACCTTTTTGTACCCAATAGTGATGTTTTGCTTCGTTTTGGTTAGTTTCGTTACTGTGCGAGAAACCATGCCGGGGTTGCATTTAATGCACCGGTTCGGCCCGTTAAGGAAACGATGCACAGATTCGGTCGAGAAATGAAACGAACACACCCAATCCACCATTTTGGACCCAATAGTGATGTTTTGGTTGGTTTTGCTCAGTTTCGTTACTGTGCGAGAAACCATGCCGGGGTTGCATTTAATGCACCGGTTCGGCCCGTTAAGGAAACGAAGCACAGATTCGGTCCAGAAACGAAACGAACGCACCCAATCCACCTTTTTGGACCCAATAGTGATGTTTTGGTTGGTTTTGGTCAGTTTCGTTACTGTGCGAGAAACCATGCCGGGGTTGCATTTAATGCACCGGTTCGGCCCGTTAACGAAACGATGCACAGTTTCTGTCCAGAAACGAAACGAATGCACCCAATCCATCTTTTTGGACCCAATAGTGATGTTTTGGTTCATTTTGGTCAGTTTCGTTACTGTGCGAGAAACCATGCCGGGGTTGCATTTAATGCACCGGTTCGGCCCGTTAACGAAACGATGCACAGTTTCGGTCCAGAAACGAAACGAACGCACCCAATCCACCTTTTTGGACCCAATAGTGATGTTTTGGTTGGTTTTGGTCAGTTTCGTTACTGTGCGAGAAACCATGTCGGGGTTGCATTTAATGCACCGGTTCGGCCCGTTAACGAAACGATGCACAGTTTCAGTCCAGAAACGAAACGAACGCACCCAATCCACCTTTTTGGACCCAATAGTGATGTTTTGGTTCGTTTTGGTCAGTTTCGTTAGTGTGCGAAAAACCATGCCGGGGTTGCATTTAATGCACCGGTTCGGCCCGTTAACGAAACGATGCACAGTTTCGGTCCAGAAATGAAACGAACGCACCCAATCCACCATTTTGGACCCAACAGTGATGTTTTGGTTCGTTTTGGTCAGTTTCGTTACTGTGCGAGAAACCATGCCGGGGTTGCATCTAATGCACCGGTTCGGCCCGTTCACGAAACGATGCACAGTTTCGGTCCAAAAACGAAACGAACGCACCCAATCCACCTTTTTGGACCCAATAGTGATATTTTGGTTCGTTTTGGTTAATTTCGTTACTGTGCGAGAAACCATGCCGGGGTTGCATTTAATGCACCGGTTCGGCCCATTGACGAAACGATGCACAGTTTCGGTCCAGAAACGAAACGAACGCACCCAATCCACCTTTTTGGACCCAATAGTGATGTTTTGGTTGGTTTTGGTCAGTTTCGTTACTGTGCGAGAAACCATGCCGGGGTTGCATTTAATGCACCGGTTCGGCAAGTTCACGAAACGATGCACAGTTTCGGTCCAGAAACGAAACGAACGCACCCAATCCACCTTTTTGGACCCAATAGTGATGTTTTGCTTCGTTTTGGTTAATTTCGTTACTGTGCGAGAAACCATGCCGGGGTTGCATTTAATGCACCGGTTCGGCCCATTGACGAAACGATGCACAGTTTCGGTCCAGAAACGAAACGAACGCACCCAATCCACCTTTTTGGACCCAATAGTGATGTTTTGGTTGGTTTTGGTCAGTTTCGTTACTGTGCGAGAAACCATGCCGGGGTTGCATTTAATGCACCGGTTCGGCCCGTTCACGAAACGATGCACAGTTTCGGTCCAAAAACGAAACGAACGCACCCAATCCACCTTTCTGGACCCAATAGTGATGTTTTGGTTGGTTTTGGTCAGTTTCGTTACTGTGCGAGAAACCATGCCGGGGTTGCATTTAATGCACCGGTTCGGCCCGTTAACGAAACGATGCACAGTTTCGGTCCAGAAACGAAACGAACGCACCCAATCCACCTTTTTGGACCCAATAGTGATTTTTTGCTTCGTTTTGGTTAGTTTCGTTACTGTGCGAGAAACCATGCCTGGGTTGCATTTAATGCACCGGTTCGGCCCGTTAAGGAATCGATGCACAGTTTCGGTCCAGAAACGAAACGAACGCACCCAATCCACCTTTTTGGACCCAATAGTGATGTTTTGGTTTGTTTTGGTCAGTTTCGTTGCTGTGCGAGAAACCATGTCGGGGTTGCATTTAATGCACCGGTTCGGCCCGTTAACGAAACGATGCACAGTTTCGGTCCAGAAACGAAACGAACACACCCAATCCACCATTTTGGACCCAATAGTGATGTTTTGGTTGGTTTTGGTCAGTTTCGTTACTGTGCGAGAAACCATGCCGGGGTTGCATTTAATGCACCGGTTCGGCCCGTTCACGAAACGATGCACAGTTTCGGTCCAAAAACGAAACGAACGCACCCAATCCACCTTTTTGGACCCAATAGTGATGTTTTGCTTCGTTTTGGTTAATTTCGTTACTGTGCGAGAAACCATGCCGTGGTTGCATTTAATGCACCGGTTCGGCCCATTGACGAAACGATGCACAGTTTCGGTCCAGAAATGAAACGAACGCACCCAATCCACCTTTTTGGACCCAATAGTGATGTTTTGGTTGGTTTTGGTCAGTTTCGTTACTGTGCGAGAAACCATGCCGGGGTTGCATTTAATGCACCGGTTCGGCCCGTTCACGAAACGATGCACAGTTTCGGTCCAAAAACGAAACGAACGCACCCAATCCACCTTTCTGGACCCAATAGTGATGTTTTGCTTCGTTTTGGTTAATTTCGTTACTGTGCGAGAAACCATGCCGGGGTTGCATTTAATGCACCTGTTCGGCCCATTGACGAAACGATGCACAGTTTCGGTCCAGAAATGAAACGAACGCACCCAATCCACCTTTTTGGACCCAATAGTGATGTTTTGGTTGGTTTTGGTCAGTTTCGTTACTGTGCGAGAAACCATGCCGGGGTTGCATTTAATGCACCGGTTCGGCCCGTTAACGAAACGATGCACAGTTTCGATCCAGAAACGAAACGAACGCACCCAATCCACCTTTTTGGACCCAATAGTGATTTTTTGCTTCGTTTTGGTTAGTTTCGTTACTGTGCGAGAAACCATGCCGGGGTTGCATTTAATGCACCGGTTCGGCCCGTTAAGGAAACGATGCACAGTTTCGGTCCAGAAACGAAACGAACGCACCCAATCCACCTTTTTGGACCCAATAGTGATGTTTTAGTTTGTTTTGGTCAGTTTCGTTGCTGTGCGAGAAACCATGTCGGGGTTGCATTTAATGCACCGGTTCGGCCCGTTAACGAAACGATGCACAGTTTCGGTCCAGAAACGAAACGAACACACCCAATCCACCATTTTGCACCCAATAGTGATGTTTTGGTTGGTTTTGGTCAGTTTCGTTACTGTGCGAGAAACCATGCCGGGGTTGCATTTAATGCACCGGTTCGGCCCGTTAACGAAACGATGCACAGTTTCGGTCCAGAAACGAAACGAACGCACCCAATCCACCTTTTTGGACCCAATAGTGATGTTTTGCTTCGTTTTGGTTAGTTTCGTTACTGTGCGAGAAACCATGCCGGGGTTGCATTTAATGCACCGGTTCGGCCCGTTAAGGAAACGATGCAAAGTTTCGGTCCAGAAACGAAACGAACGCACCCAATCCACCTTTTTGGACCCAATAGTGATGTTTTGGTTCATTTTGGTCAGTTTCGTTACTGTGCGAGAAACCATGCCGGGTTTGCATTTAATGCACCGGTTCGGCCCGTTAACGAAACGATGCACAGTTTCGGTCCAGAAACAAAACGAACGCACCCAATCCACCTTTTTGGACCCAATAGTGATGTTTTGGTTGGTTTTGGTCAGTTTCGTTACTGTGCGAGAAACCATGTCGGGGTTGCATTTAATGCACCGGTTCGGCCCGTTAACGAAACGATGCACAGTTTCAGTCCAGAAACGAAACGAACGCACCCAATCCACCTTTTTGGACCCAATAGTGATGTTTTGGTTCGTTTTGGTCAGTTTCGTTAGTGTGCGAAAAACCATGCCGGGGTTGCATTTAATGCACCGGTTCGGCCCGTTAACGAAACGATGCACAGTTTCGGTCCAGAAATGAAACGAACGCACCCAATCCACCTTTTTGGACCCAATAGTGATGTTTTGGTTCATTTTGGTCAGTTTCGTTACTGTGCGAGAAACCATGCCGGGGTTGCATTTAATGCACCGGTTCGGCCCGTTAACGAAACGATGCACAGTTTCGGTCCAGAAACAAAACGAACGCACCCAATCCACCTTTTTGGACCCAATAGTGATGTTTTGCTTCGTTTTGGTCAGTTTCGTTACTGTGCGAAAAACCATGCCGGGGTTGCATTTAATGCACCGGTTCGGCCCATTGACGAAACGATGCACAGTTTCGGTCCAGAAACGAAACGAACGCACCCAATCCACCTTTTTGGACCCAATAGTGATGTTTTGGTTGGTTTTGGTCAGTTTCGTTACTGTGCGAGAAACCATGTCGGGGTTGCATTTAATGCACCGGTTCGGCCCGTTCACGAAACGATGCACAGTTTCGGTCCAAAAACGAAACGAACGCACCCAATCCACCTTTTTGGACCCAATAGTGATGTTTTGCTTCGTTTTGGTTAATTTCGTTACTGTGCGAGAAACCATGCCGGGGTTGCATTTAATGCACCGGTTCGGCCCATTGACGAAACGATGCACAGTTTCGGTCCAGAAACGAAACGAACGCACCCAATCCACCTTTTTGGACCCAATAGCGATGTTTTGGTTTGTTTTGGTCAGTTTCGTTGCTGTGCGAGAAACCATGTCGGGGTTGCATTTAATGCACCGGTTCGGCCCGTTAACGAAACGATGCACAGTTTCGGTCCAGAAATGAAACGAACGCACCCAATCCACCTTTCTGGACCCAATAGTGATGTTTTGCTTCGTTTTGGTTAATTTCGTTACTGTGCGAGAAACCATGCCGGGGTTACATTTAATGCACCTGTTCGGCCCATTGACGAAACGATGCACAGTTTCGGTCCAGAAATGAAACGAACGCACCCAATCCACCTTTTTGGACCCAATAGTGATGTTTTGGTTGGTTTTGGTCAGTTTCGTTACTGTGCGAGAAACCATGCCGGGGTTGCATTTAATGCACCGGTTCGGCCCGTTAACGAAACGATGCACAGTTTCGGTCCAGAAACGAAACGAACGCACCCAATCCACCTTTTTGGACCCAATAGTGATTTTTTGCTTCGTTTTGGTTAGTTTCGTTACTGTGCGAGAAACCATGCCGGGGTTGCATTTAATGCACCGGTTCGGCCCGTTAAGGAAACGATGCACAGTTTCGGTCCAGAAACGAAACGAACGCACCCAATCCACCTTTTTGGACCCAATAGCGATGTTTTGGTTTATTTGGTCAGTTTCGTTGCTGTGCGAGAAACCATGTCGGGGTTGCATTTAATGCACCGGTTCGGCCCGTTAACGAAACGATGCACAGTTTCGGTCCAGAAACGAAACGAACACACCCAATCCACCATTTTGCACCCAATAGTGATGTTTTGGTTGGTTTTGGTCAGTTTCGTTACTGTGCGAGAAACCATGCCGGGGTTGCATTTAATGCACCGGTTCGGCCCGTTAACGAAACGATGCACAGTTTCGGTCCAGAAACGAAACGAACGCACCCAATCCACCTTTTTGGACCCAATAGTGATGTTTTGCTTCGTTTTGGTTAGTTTCGTTACTGTGCGAGAAACCATGCCGGGGTTGCATTTAATGCACCGGTTCGGCCCGTTAAGGAAACGATGCAAAGTTTCGGTCCAGAAACGAAACGAACGCACCCAATCCACCTTTTTGGACCTAATAGTGATGTTTTGGTTCATTTTGGTCAGTTTTGTTACTGTGCGAGAAACCATGCCGGGGTTGCATTTAATGCACCGGTTCGGCCCGTTAACGAAACGATGCACAGTTTCGGTCCAGAAACGAAACGAACGCACCCAATCCACCTTTTTGGACCCAATAGTGATGTTTTGGTTAGTTTTGGTCAGTTTCGTTACTGTGCGAGAAACCATGTCGGGGTTGCATTTAATGCACCGGTTCGGCCCGTTAACGAAACGATGCACAGTTTCAGTCCAGAAACGAAACGAACGCACCCAATCCACCTTTTTGGACCCAATAGTGATGTTTTGGTTCGTTTTGGTCAGTTTCGTTAGTGTGCGAAAAACCATGCCGGGGTTGCATTTAATGCACCGGTTCGGCCCGTTAAGGAAACGATGCACAGTTTCGGTCCAGAAACGAAACGAACGCACCCAATCCACCTTTTTGGACCCAATAGCGATGTTTTGGTTTGTTTTGGTCAGTTTCGTTGCTGTGCGAGAAACCATGTCGGGGTTGCATTTAATGCACCGGTTCGGCCCGTTAACGAAACGATGCACAGTTTCGGTCCAGAAACGAAACGAACACACCCAATCCACCATTTTGCACCCAATAGTGATGTTTTGGTTGGTTTTGGTCAGTTTCGTTACTGTGCGAGAAACCATGCCGGGGTTGCATTTAATGCACCGGTTCGGCCCGTTAACGAAACGATGCACAGTTTCGGTCCAGAAACGAAACGAACGCACCCAATCCACCTTTTTGGACCCAATAGTGATGTTTTGCTTCGTTTTGGTTAGTTTCGTTACTGTGCGAGAAACCATGCCGGGGTTGCATTTAATGCACCGGTTCGGCCCGTTAAGGAAACGATGCAAAGTTTCGGTCCAGAAACGAAACGAACGCACCCAATCCACCTTTTTGGACCTAATAGTGATGTTTTGGTTCATTTTGGTCAGTTTTGTTACTGTGCGAGAAACCATGCCGGGGTTGCATTTAATGCACCGGTTCGGCCCGTTAACGAAACGATGCACAGTTTCGGTCCAGAAACGAAACGAACGCACCCAATCCACCTTTTTGGACCCAATAGTGATGTTTTGGTTGGTTTTGGTCACTTTCGTTACTGTGCGAGAAACCATGCCGGGGTTGCATTTAATGCACCGGTTCGGCCCGTTAACGAAACGATGCACTGTTTCGGTCCAGAAACGAAACGAACACACCCAATCCACCATTTTGGACCCAATAGTGATGTTTTGGTTGGTTTTGGTCAGTTTCGTTACTGTGCGAGAAACCATGCCGGGGTTGCATTTAATGCACCGGTTCGGCCCGTTCACGAAACGATGCACAGTTTCGGTCCAAAAACGAAACGAACGCACCCAATCCACCTTTCTGGACCCAATAGTGATGTTTTGCTTCGTTTTGGTTAATTTCGTTACTGTGCGAGAAACCATGCCGGGGTTGCATTTAATGCACCGGTTCGGCCCATTGACGAAACGATGCACAGTTTCGGTCCAGAAACGAAACGAACGCACCCAATCCACCTTTTTGGACCCAATAGTGATGTTTTGGTTGGTTTTGGTCAGTTTCGTTACTGTGCGAGAAACCATGCCGGGGTTGCATTTAATGCACCGGTTCGGCCCGTTCACGAAACGATGCACAGTTTCGGTCCAAAAACGAAACGAACGCACCCAATCCACCTTTCTGGACCCAATAGTGATGTTTTGCTTCGTTTTGGTTAATTTCGTTACTGTGCGAGAAACCATGCCGGGGTTGCATTTAATGCACCTGTTCGGCCCATTGCCGAAACGATGCACAGTTTCGGTCCAGAAATGAAACGAACGCACCCAATCCACCTTTTTGGACCCAATAGTGATGTTTTGGTTGGTTTTGGTCAGTTTCGTTACTGTGCGAGAAACCATGCCGGGGTTGCATTTAATGCACCGGTTCGGCCCGTTAACGAAACGATGCACAGTTTCGGTCCAGAAACGAAACGAACGCACCCAATCCACCTTTTTGGACCCAATAGTGATTTTTTGCTTCGTTTTGGTTAGTTTCGTTACTGTGCGAGAAACCATGCCGGGGTTGCATTTAATGCACCGGTTCGGCCCGTTAAGGAAACGATCCACAGTTTCGGTCCAGAAACGAAACGAACGCACCCAATCCACCTTTTTGGACCCAATAGTGATGTTTTGGTTTGTTTTGGTCAGTTTCGTTGCTGTGCGAGAAACCATGTCGGGGTTGCATTTAATGCACCGGTTCGGCCCGTTAACGAAACGATGCACAGTTTCGGTCCAGAAACGAAACGAACACACCCAATCCACCATTTTGCACCCAATAGTGATGTTTTGGTTGGTTTTGGTCAGTTTCGTTACTGTGCGAGAAACCATGCCGGGGTTGCATTTAATGCACCGGTTCGGCCCGTTAACGAAACGATGCACAGTTTCGGTCCAGAAACGAAACGAACGCACCCAATCCACCTTTTTGGACCCAATAGTGATGTTTTGCTTCGTTTTGGTTAGTTTCGTTACTGTGCGAGAAACCATGCCGGGGTTGCATTTAATGCACCGGTTCGGCCCGTTAAGGAAACGATGCAAAGTTTCGGTCCAGAAACGAAACGAACGCACCCAATCCACCTTTTTGGACCCAATAGTGATGTTTTGGTTCATTTTGGTCAGTTTCGTTACTGTGCGAGAAACCATGCCGGGTTTGCATTTAATGCACCGGTTCGGCCCGTTAACGAAACGATGCACAGTTTCGGTCCAAAAACAAAACGAACGCACCCAATCCACCTTTTTGGACCCAATAGTGATGTTTTGGTTGGTTTTGGTCAGTTTCGTTACTGTGCGAGAAACCATGTCGGGGTTGCATTTAATGCACCGGTTCGGCCCGTTAACGAAACGATGCACAGTTTCAGTCCAGAAACGAAACGAACGCACCCAATCCACCTTTTTGGACCCAATAGTGATGTTTTGGTTCGTTTTGGTCAGTTTCGTTAGTGTGCGAAAAACCATGCCGGGGTTGCATTTAATGCACCGGTTCGGCCCGTTAACGAAACGATGCACAGTTTCGGTCCAGAAATGAAACGAACGCACCCAATCCACCTTTTTGGACCCAATAGTGATGTTTTGGTTCATTTTGGTCAGTTTCGTTACTGTGCGAGAAACCATGCCGGGGTTGCATTTAATGCACCGGTTCGGCCCGTTAACGAAACGATGCACAGTTTCGGTCCAGAAACAAAACGAACGCACCCAATCCACCTTTTTGGACCCAATAGTGATGTTTTGCTTCGTTTTGGTCAGTTTCGTTACTGTGCGAAAAACCATGCCGGGGTTGCATTTAATGCACCGGTTCGGCCCATTGACGAAACGATGCACAGTTTCGGTCCAGAAATGAAACGAACGCACCCAATCCACCTTTTTGGACCCAATAGTGATGTTTTGGTTGGTTTTGGTCAGTTTCGTTGCTGTGCGAGAAACCATGTCGGGGTTGCATTTAATGCACCGGTTCGGCCCGTTAACGAAACGATGCACAGTTTCGGTCCAGAAACGAAACGAACACACCCAATCCACCATTTTGCACCCAATAGTGATGTTTTGGTTGGTTTTGGTCAGTTTCGTTACTGTGCGAGAAACCATGCCGGGGTTGCATTTAATGCACCGGTTCGGCCCGTTAACGAAACGATGCACAGTTTCGGTCCAGAAACGAAACGAACGCACCCAATCCACCTTTTTGGACCCAATAGTGATGTTTTGCTTCGTTTTGGTTAGTTTCGTTACTGTGCGAGAAACCATGCCGGGGTTGCATTTAATGCACCGGTTCGGCCCGTTAAGGAAACGATGCAAAGTTTCGGTCCAGAAACGAAACGAACGCACCCAATCCACCTTTTTGGACCCAATAGTGATGTTTTGGTTCATTTTGGTCAGTTTCGTTACTGTGCGAGAAACCATGCCGGGTTTGCATTTAATGCACCGGTTCGGCCCGTTAACGAAACGATGCACAGTTTCGGTCCAAAAACAAAACGAACGCACCCAATCCACCTTTTTGGACCCAATAGTGATGTTTTGGTTGGTTTTGGTCAGTTTCGTTACTGTGCGAGAAACCATGTCGGGGTTGCATTTAATGCACCGGTTCGGCCCGTTAACGAAACGATGCACAGTTTCAGTCCAGAAACGAAACGAACGCACCCAATCCACCTTTTTGGACCCAATAGTGATGTTTTGGTTCGTTTTGGTCAGTTTCGTTAGTGTGCGAAAAACCATGCCGGGGTTGCATTTAATGCACCGGTTCGGCCCGTTAACGAAACGATGCACAGTTTCGGTCCAGAAATGAAACGAACGCACCCAATCCACCTTTTTGGACCCAATAGTGATGTTTTGGTTCATTTTGGTCAGTTTCGTTACTGTGCGAGAAACCATGCCGGGGTTGCATTTAATGCACCGGTTCGGCCCGTTAACGAAACGATGCACAGTTTCGGTCCAGAAACAAAACGAACGCACCCAATCCACCTTTTTGGACCCAATAGTGATGTTTTGCTTCGTTTTGGTCAGTTTCGTTACTGTGCGAAAAACCATGCCGGGGTTGCATTTAATGCACCGGTTCGTCCCATTGACGAAACGATGCACAGTTTCGGTCCAGAAATGAAACGAACGCACCCAATCCACCTTTTTGGACCCAATAGTGATGTTTTGGTTGGTTTTGGTCAGTTTCGTTACTGTGCGAGAAACCATGTCGGGGTTGCATTTAATGCACCGGTTCGGCCCGTTCACGAAACGATGCACAGTTTCGGTCCAAAAACGAAACGAACGCACCCAATCTACCTTTTTGGACCCAATAGTGATGTTTTGCTTCGTTTTGGTTAATTTCGTTACTGTGCGAGAAACCATGCCGGGGTTGCATTTAATGCACCGGTTCGGCCCATTGACGAAACGATGCACAGTTTCGGTCCAGAAACGAAACGAACGCACCCAATCCACCTTTTTGGACCCAATAGTGATGTTTTGGTTGGTTTTGGTCAGTTTCGTTACTGTGCGAGAAACCATGCCGGGGTTGCATTTAATGCACCGGTTCGGCCCGTTAACGAAACGATGCACAGTTTCGGTCCAGAAACGAAACGAACGCACCCAATCCACCTTTTTGGACCCAATAGTGATTTTTTGCTTCGTTTTGGTTAGTTTCGTTACTGTGCGAGAAACCATGCCGGGGTTGCATTTAATGCACCGGTTCGGCCCGTTAAGGAAACGATGCACAGTTTTGGTCCAGAAACGAAACGAACGCACCCAATCCACCTTTTTGGACCCAATAGTGATGTTTTGGTTTGGTTTGGTCAGTTTCGTTGCTGTGCGAGAAACCATGTCGGGGTTGCATTTAATGCACCGGTTCGGCCCGTTAACGAAACGATGCACAGTTTCGGTCCAGAAACAAAATGAACGCACCCAATCCACCTTTTTGGACCCAATAGTGATGTTTTGGTTCGTTTTGGTCAGTTTCGTTGGTGTGCGAAAAACCATGCCGGGGTTGCATTTAATGCACCGGTTCGGCCCGTTAACGAAACGATGCACAGTTTTGGTCCAGAAACGAAACGAACGCACCCAATCCACCTTTTTGGACCCAATAGTGATGTTTTGGTTCGTTTTGGTCAGTTTCGTTACTGTGCGAAAAACCATGCCGGGGTTGCATTTAATGCACCGGTTCGGCCCATTGACGAAACGATGCACAGTTTCGGTCCAGAAACGAAACGAACGCACCCAATCCACCTTTTTGGACCCAATAGTGATGTTTTGGTTTGTTTTGGTCAGTTTCGTTACTGTGCGAGAAACCATGCCGGGGTTGCATTTAATGCACCGGTTCGGCCCGTTAACGAAACGATGCACAGTTTCGGTCCAGAAACGAAACGAACGCACCCAATCCACCTTTTTGGACCCAATAGTGATGTTTTGGTTAGTTTTGGTCAGTTTCGTTGCTGTGCGAGAAACCATGTCGGGGTTGCATTTAATGCACCGGTTCGGCCCGTTAACGAAACGATGCACAGTTTCGGTCCAGAAACGAAACGAACACACCCAATCCACCATTTTGCACCCAATAGTGATGTTTTGGTTGGTTTTGGTCAGTTTCGTTACTGTGCGAGAAACCATGCCGGGGTTGCATTTAATGCACCGGTTCGGCCCGTTAACGAAACGATGCACAGTTTCGGTCCAGAAACGAAACGAACGCACCCAATCCACCTTTTTGGACCCAATAGTGATGTTTTGCTTCGTTTTGGTTAGTTTCGTTACTGTGCGAGAAACCATGCCGGGGTTGCATTTAATGCACCGGTTCGGCCCGTTAAGGAAACGATGCAAAGTTTCGGTCCAGAAACGAAACGAACGCACCCAATCCACCTTTTTGGACCTAATAGTGATGTTTTGGTTCATTTTGGTCAGTTTTGTTACTGTGCGAGAAACCATGCCGGGGTTGCATTTAATGCACCGGTTCGGCCCGTTAACGAAACGATGCACAGTTTCGGTCCAGAAACGAAACGAACGCACCCAATCCACCTTTTTGGACCCAATAGTGATGTTTTGGTTGGTTTTGGTCACTTTCGTTACTGTGCGAGAAACCATGCCGGGGTTGCATTTAATGCACCGGTTCGGCCCGTTAACGAAACGATGCACTGTTTCGGTCCAGAAACGAAACGAACACACCCAATCCACCATTTTGGACCCAATAGTGATGTTTTGGTTGGTTTTGGTCAGTTTCGTTACTGTGCGAGAAACCATGCCGGGGTTGCATTTAATGCACCGGTTCGGCCCGTTCACGAAACGATGCACAGTTTCGGTCCAAAAACGAAACGAACGCACCCAATCCACCTTTCTGGACCCAATAGTGATGTTTTGCTTCGTTTTGGTTAATTTCGTTACTGTGCGAGAAACCATGCCGGGGTTGCATTTAATGCACCGGTTCGGCCCATTGACGAAACGATGCACAGTTTCGGTCCAGAAACGAAACGAACGCACCCAATCCACCTTTTTGGACCCAATAGTGATGTTTTGGTTGGTTTTGGTCAGTTTCGTTACTGTGCGAGAAACCATGCCGGGGTTGCATTTAATGCACCGGTTCGGCCCGTTCACGAAACGATGCACAGTTTCGGTCCAAAAACGAAACGAACGCACCCAATCCACCTTTCTGGACCCAATAGTGATGTTTTGCTTCGTTTTGGTTAATTTCGTTACTGTGCGAGAAACCATGCCGGGGTTGCATTTAATGCACCTGTTCGGCCCATTGACGAAACGATGCACAGTTTCGGTCCAGAAATGAAACGAACGCACCCAATCCACCTTTTTGGACCCAATAGTGATGTTTTGGTTGGTTTTGGTCAGTTTCGTTACTGTGCGAGAAACCATGCCGGGGTTGCATTTAATGCACCGGTTCGGCCCGTTAACGAAACGATGCACAGTTTCGGTCCAGAAACGAAACGAACGCACCCAATCCACCTTTTTGGACCCAATAGTGATTTTTTGCTTCGTTTTGGTTAGTTTCGTTACTGTGCGAGAAACCATGCCGGGGTTGCATTTAATGCACCGGTTCGGCCCGTTAAGGAAACGATCCACAGTTTCGGTCCAGAAACGAAACGAACGCACCCAATCCACCTTTTTGGACCCAATAGTGATGTTTTGGTTTGTTTTGGTCAGTTTCGTTGCTGTGCGAGAAACCATGTCGGGGTTGCATTTAATGCACCGGTTCGGCCCGTTAACGAAACGATGCACAGTTTCGGTCCAGAAACGAAACGAACACACCCAATCCACCATTTTGCACCCAATAGTGATGTTTTGGTTGGTTTTGGTCAGTTTCGTTACTGTGCGAGAAACCATGCCGGGGTTGCATTTAATGCACCGGTTCGGCCCGTTAACGAAACGATGCACAGTTTCGGTCCAGAAACGAAACGAACGCACCCAATCCACCTTTTTGGACCCAATAGTGATGTTTTGCTTCGTTTTGGTTAGTTTCGTTACTGTGCGAGAAACCATGCCGGGGTTGCATTTAATGCACCGGTTCGGCCCGTTAAGGAAACGATGCAAAGTTTCGGTCCAGAAACGAAACGAACGCACCCAATCCACCTTTTTGGACCCAATAGTGATGTTTTGGTTCATTTTGGTCAGTTTCGTTACTGTGCGAGAAACCATGCCGGGTTTGCATTTAATGCACCGGTTCGGCCCGTTAACGAAACGATGCACAGTTTCGGTCCAAAAACAAAACGAACGCACCCAATCCACCTTTTTGGACCCAATAGTGATGTTTTGGTTGGTTTTGGTCAGTTTCGTTACTGTGCGAGAAACCATGTCGGGGTTGCATTTAATGCACCGGTTCGGCCCGTTAACGAAACGATGCACAGTTTCAGTCCAGAAACGAAACGAACGCACCCAATCCACCTTTTTGGACCCAATAGTGATGTTTTGGTTCGTTTTGGTCAGTTTCGTTAGTGTGCGAAAAACCATGCCGGGGTTGCATTTAATGCACCGGTTCGGCCCGTTAACGAAACGATGCACAGTTTCGGTCCAGAAATGAAACGAACGCACCCAATCCACCTTTTTGGACCCAATAGTGATGTTTTGGTTCATTTTGGTCAGTTTCGTTACTGTGCGAGAAACCATGCCGGGGTTGCATTTAATGCACCGGTTCGGCCCGTTAACGAAACGATGCACAGTTTCGGTCCAGAAACAAAACGAACGCACCCAATCCACCTTTTTGGACCCAATAGTGATGTTTTGCTTCGTTTTGGTCAGTTTCGTTACTGTGCGAAAAACCATGCCGGGGTTGCATTTAATGCACCGGTTCGGCCCATTGACGAAACGATGCACAGTTTCGGTCCAGAAATGAAACGAACGCACCCAATCCACCTTTTTGGACCCAATAGTGATGTTTTGGTTGGTTTTGGTCAGTTTCGTTGCTGTGCGAGAAACCATGTCGGGGTTGCATTTAATGCACCGGTTCGGCCCGTTAACGAAACGATGCACAGTTTCGGTCCAGAAACGAAACGAACACACCCAATCCACCATTTTGCACCCAATAGTGATGTTTTGGTTGGTTTTGGTCAGTTTCGTTACTGTGCGAGAAACCATGCCGGGGTTGCATTTAATGCACCGGTTCGGCCCGTTAACGAAACGATGCACAGTTTCGGTCCAGAAACGAAACGAACGCACCCAATCCACCTTTTTGGACCCAATAGTGATGTTTTGCTTCGTTTTGGTTAGTTTCGTTACTGTGCGAGAAACCATGCCGGGGTTGCATTTAATGCACCGGTTCGGCCCGTTAAGGAAACGATGCAAAGTTTCGGTCCAGAAACGAAACGAACGCACCCAATCCACCTTTTTGGACCCAATAGTGATGTTTTGGTTCATTTTGGTCAGTTTCGTTACTGTGCGAGAAACCATGCCGGGTTTGCATTTAATGCACCGGTTCGGCCCGTTAACGAAACGATGCACAGTTTCGGTCCAAAAACAAAACGAACGCACCCAATCCACCTTTTTGGACCCAATAGTGATGTTTTGGTTGGTTTTGGTCAGTTTCGTTACTGTGCGAGAAACCATGTCGGGGTTGCATTTAATGCACCGGTTCGGCCCGTTAACGAAACGATGCACTGTTTCGGTCCAGAAACGAAACGAACACACCCAATCCACCATTTTGGACCCAATAGTGATGTTTTGGTTGGTTTTGGTCAGTTTCGTTACTGTGCGAGAAACCATGCCGGGGTTGCATTTAATGCACCGGTTCGGCCCGTTCACGAAACGATGCACAGTTTCGGTCCAAAAACGAAACGAACGCACCCAATCCACCTTTCTGGACCCAATAGTGATGTTTTGCTTCGTTTTGGTTAATTTCGTTACTGTGCGAGAAACCATGCCGGGGTTGCATTTAATGCACCGGTTCGGCCCATTGACGAAACGATGCACAGTTTCGGTCCAGAAACGAAACGAACGCACCCAATCCACCTTTTTGGACCCAATAGTGATGTTTTGGTTGGTTTTGGTCAGTTTCGTTACTGTGCGAGAAACCATGCCGGGGTTGCATTTAATGCACCGGTTCGGCCCGTTCACGAAACGATGCACAGTTTCGGTCCAAAAACGAAACGAACGCACCCAATCCACCTTTCTGGACCCAATAGTGATGTTTTGCTTCGTTTTGGTTAATTTCGGTACTGTGCGAGAAACCATGCCGGGGTTGCATTTAATGCACCTGTTCGGCCCATTGACGAAACGATGCACAGTTTCGGTCCAGAAATGAAACGAACGCACCCAATCCACCTTTTTGGACCCAATAGTGATGTTTTGGTTCGTTTTGGTCAGTTTCGTTACTGTGCGAAAAACCATGCCGGGGTTGCATTTAATGCACCGGTTCGGCCCATTGACGAAACGATGCACAGTTTCGGTCCAGAAACGAAACGAACGCACCCAATCCACCTTTTTGGACCCAATAGTGATGTTTTGGTTTGTTTTGGTCAGTTTCGTTACTGTGCGAGAAACCATGCCGGGGTTGCATTTAATGCACCGGTTCGGCCCATTGACGAAACGATGCACAGTTTCGGTCCAGAAATGAAACGAACGCACCCAATCCACCTTTTTGGACCCAATAGTGATGTTTTGGTTGGTTTTGGTCAGTTTCGTTGCTGTGCGAGAAACCATGTCGGGGTTGCATTTAATGCACCGGTTCGGCCCGTTAACGAAACGATGCACAGTTTCGGTCCAGAAACGAAACGAACACACCCAATCCACCATTTTGCACCCAATAGTGATGTTTTGGTTGGTTTTGGTCAGTTTCGTTACTGTGCGAGAAACCATGCCGGGGTTGCATTTAATGCACCGGTTCGGCCCGTTAACGAAACGATGCACAGTTTCGGTCCAGAAACGAAACGAACGCACCCAATCCACCTTTTTGGACCCAATAGTGATGTTTTGCTTCGTTTTGGTTAGTTTCGTTACTGTGCGAGAAACCATGCCGGGGTTGCATTTAATGCACCGGTTCGGCCCGTTAAGGAAACGATGCAAAGTTTCGGTCCAGAAACGAAACGAACGCACCCAATCCACCTTTTTGGACCCAATAGTGATGTTTTGGTTCATTTTGGTCAGTTTCGTTACTGTGCGAGAAACCATGCCGGGTTTGCATTTAATGCACCGGTTCGGCCCGTTAACGAAACGATGCACAGTTTCGGTCCAAAAACAAAACGAACGCACCCAATCCACCTTTTTGGACCCAATAGTGATGTTTTGGTTGGTTTTGGTCAGTTTCGTTACTGTGCGAGAAACCATGTCGGGGTTGCATTTAATGCACCGGTTCGGCCCGTTAACGAAACGATGCACAGTTTCAGTCCAGAAACGAAACGAACGCACCCAATCCACCTTTTTGGACCCAATAGTGATGTTTTGGTTCGTTTTGGTCAGTTTCGTTAGTGTGCGAAAAACCATGCCGGGGTTGCATTTAATGCACCGGTTCGGCCCGTTAACGAAACGATGCACAGTTTCGGTCCAGAAATGAAACGAACGCACCCAATCCACCTTTTTGGACCCAATAGTGATGTTTTGGTTCATTTTGGTCAGTTTCGTTACTGTGCGAGAAACCATGCCGGGGTTGCATTTAATGCACCGGTTCGGCCCGTTAACGAAACGATGCACAGTTTCGGTCCAGAAACAAAACGAACGCACCCAATCCACCTTTTTGGACCCAATAGTGATGTTTTGCTTCGTTTTGGTCAGTTTCGTTACTGTGCGAAAAACCATGCCGGGGTTGCATTTAATGCACCGGTTCGGCCCATTGACGAAACGATGCACAGTTTCGGTCCAGAAATGAAACGAACGCACCCAATCCACCTTTTTGGACCCAATAGTGATGTTTTGGTTGGTTTTGGTCAGTTTCGTTACTGTGCGAGAAACCATGTCGGGGTTGCATTTAATGCACCGGTTCGGCCCGTTCACGAAACGATGCACAGTTTCGGTCCAAAAACGAAACGAACGCACCCAATCTACCTTTTTGGACCCAATAGTGATGTTTTGCTTCGTTTTGGTTAATTTCGTTACTGTGCGAGAAACCATGCCGGGGTTGCATTTAATGCACCGGTTCGGCCCATTGACGAAACGATGCACAGTTTCGGTCCAGAAACGAAACGAACGCACCCAATCCACCTTTTTGGACCCAATAGTGATGTTTTGGTTGGTTTTGGTCAGTTTCGTTACTGTGCGAGAAACCATGCCGGGGTTGCATTTAATGCACCGGTTCGGCCCGTTAACGAAACGATGCACAGTTTCGGTCCAGAAACGAAACGAACGCACCCAATCCACCTTTTTGGACCCAATAGTGATTTTTTGCTTCGTTTTGGTTAGTTTCGTTACTGTGCGAGAAACCATGCCGGGGTTGCATTTAATGCACCGGTTCGGCCCGTTAAGGAAACGATGCACAGTTTTGGTCCAGAAACGAAACGAACGCACCCAATCCACCTTTTTGGACCCAATAGTGATGTTTTGGTTTGGTTTGGTCAGTTTCGTTGCTGTGCGAGAAACCATGTCGGGGTTGCATTTAATGCACCGGTTCGGCCCGTTAACGAAACGATGCACAGTTTCGGTCCAGAAACAAAATGAACGCACCCAATCCACCTTTTTGGACCCAATAGTGATGTTTTGGTTCGTTTTGGTCAGTTTCGTTGGTGTGCGAAAAACCATGCCGGGGTTGCATTTAATGCACCGGTTCGGCCCGTTAACGAAACGATGCACAGTTTTGGTCCAGAAACGAAACGAACGCACCCAATCCACCTTTTTGGACCCAATAGTGATGTTTTGGTTCGTTTTGGTCAGTTTCGTTACTGTGCGAAAAACCATGCCGGGGTTGCATTTAATGCACCGGTTCGGCCCATTGACGAAACGATGCACAGTTTCGGTCCAGAAACGAAACGAACGCACCCAATCCACCTTTTTGGACCCAATAGTGATGTTTTGGTTTGTTTTGATCAGTTTCGTTACTGTGCGAGAAACCATGCCGGGGTTGCATTTAATGCACCGGTTCGGCCCGTTAACGAAACGATGCACAGTTTCGGTCCAGAAACGAAACGAACGCACCCAATCCACCTTTTTGGACCCAATAGTGATGTTTTGGTTAGTTTTGGTCAGTTTCGTTACTGTGCGAGAAACCATGTCGGGGTTGCATTTAATGCACCGGTTCGGCCCGTTAACGAAACGATGCACAGTTTCAGTCCAGAAATGAAACGAACGCACCCAATCCACCTTTTTGGACCCAATAGTGATGTTTTGGTTCGTTTTGGTCAGTTTCGTTAGTGTGCGAAAAACCATGCCGGGGTTGCATTTAATGCACCGGTTCGGCCCGTTAACGAAACGATGCACAGTTTCGGTCCAGAAATGAAACGAACGCACCCAATCCACCTTTTTGGACCCAATAGTGATGTTTTGGTTCGTTTTGGTCAGTTTCGTTACTGTGCGAGAAACCATGCCGGGGTTGCATTTAATGCACCGGTTCGGCCCGTTAACGAAACGATGCACAGTTTCGGTCCAGAAACGAAACGAACGCACCCAATCCACCTTTTTGGACCCAATAGTGATGTTTTGGTTGGTTTTGGTCAGTTTCGTTACTGTGCGACAAACCATGCCGGGGTTGCATTTAATGCACCGGTTCGGCCCGTTCACGAAACGATGCACAGTTTCGGTCCAAAAACGAAACGAACGCACCCAATCCACCTTTCTGGACCCAATAGTGATGTTTTGCTTCGTTTTGGTTAATTTCGTTACTGTGCGAGAAACCATGCCGGGGTTACATTTAATGCACCTGTTCGGCCCATTGACGAAACGATGCACAGTTTCGGTCCAGAAATGAAACGAACGCACCCAATCCACCTTTTTGGACCCAATAGTGATGTTTTGGTTGGTTTTGGTCAGTTTCGTTACTGTGCGAGAAACCATGCCGGGGTTGCATTTAATGCACCGGTTCGGCCCGTTAACGAAACGATGCACAGTTTCGGTCCAGAAACGAAACGAACGCACCCAATCCACCTTTTTGGACCCAATAGTGATTTTTTGCTTCGTTTTGGTTAGTTTCGTTACTGTGCGAGAAACCATGCCGGGGTTGCATTTAATGCACCGGTTCGGCCCGTTAAGGAAACGATGCACAGTTTTGGTCCAGAAACGAAACGAACGCACCCAATCCACCTTTTTGGACCCAATAGTGA
Source organism: Echinochloa phyllopogon (assembly GCA_033239725.1). NCBI lineage: Eukaryota > Viridiplantae > Streptophyta > Magnoliopsida > Poales > Poaceae > Echinochloa > Echinochloa phyllopogon. The sequence goes on along the minus strand of BTCW01000014.1, from coordinate 26,274,008 downwards.
TGTTTTGGTTTGGTTTGGTCAGTTTCGTTGCTGTGCGAGAAACCATGTCGGGGTTGCATTTAATGCACCGGTTCGGCCCGTTAACGAAACGATGCACAGTTTCGGTCCAGAAACAAAATGAACGCACCCAATCCACCTTTTTGGACCCAATAGTGATGTTTTGGTTCGTTTTGGTCAGTTTCGTTGGTGTGCGAAAAACCATGCCGGGGTTGCATTTAATGCACCGGTTCGGCCCGTTAACGAAACGATGCACAGTTTTGGTCCAGAAACGAAACGAACGCACCCAATCCACCTTTTTGGACCCAATAGTGATGTTTTGGTTCGTTTTGGTCAGTTTCGTTACTGTGCGAAAAACCATGCCGGGGTTGCATTTAATGCACCGGTTCGGCCCATTGACGAAACGATGCACAGTTTCGGTCCAGAAACGAAACGAACGCACCCAATCCACCTTTTTGGACCCAATAGTGATGTTTTGGTTTGTTTTGGTCAGTTTCGTTACTGTGCGAGAAACCATGCCGGGGTTGCATTTAATGCACCGGTTCGGCCCGTTAACGAAACGATGCACAGTTTCGGTCCAGAAACGAAACGAACGCACCCAATCCACCTTTTTGGACCCAATAGTGATGTTTTGGTTAGTTTTGGTCAGTTTCGTTACTGTGCGAGAAACCATGTCGGGGTTGCATTTAATGCACCGGTTCGGCCCGTTAACGAAACGATGCACAGTTTCAGTCCAGAAATGAAACGAACGCACCCAATCCACCTTTTTGGACCCAATAGTGATGTTTTGGTTCGTTTTGGTCAGTTTCGTTAGTGTGCGAAAAACCATGCCGGGGTTGCATTTAATGCACCGGTTCGGCCCGTTAACGAAACGATGCACAGTTTCGGTCCAGAAATGAAACGAACGCACCCAATCCACCTTTTTGGACCCAATAGTGATGTTTTGGTTCGTTTTGGTCAGTTTCGTTACTGTGCGAGAAACCATGCCGGGGTTGCATTTAATGCACCGGTTCGGCCCGTTAACGAAACGATGCACAGTTTCGGTCCAGAAACGAAACGAACGCACCCAATCCACCTTTTTGGACCCAATAGTGATGTTTTGGTTGGTTTTGGTCAGTTTCGTTACTGTGCGACAAACCATGCCGGGGTTGCATTTAATGCACCGGTTCGGCCCGTTCACGAAACGATGCACAGTTTCGGTCCAAAAACGAAACGAACGCACCCAATCCACCTTTCTGGACCCAATAGTGATGTTTTGCTTCGTTTTGGTTAATTTCGTTACTGTGCGAGAAACCATGCCGGGGTTACATTTAATGCACCTGTTCGGCCCATTGACGAAACGATGCACAGTTTCGGTCCAGAAATGAAACGAACGCACCCAATCCACCTTTTTGGACCCAATAGTGATGTTTTGGTTGGTTTTGGTCAGTTTCGTTACTGTGCGAGAAACCATGCCGGGGTTGCATTTAATGCACCGGTTCGGCCCGTTAACGAAACGATGCACAGTTTCGGTCCAGAAACGAAACGAACGCACCCAATCCACCTTTTTGGACCCAATAGTGATTTTTTGCTTCGTTTTGGTTAGTTTCGTTACTGTGCGAGAAACCATGCCGGGGTTGCATTTAATGCACCGGTTCGGCCCGTTAAGGAAACGATGCACAGTTTCGGTCCAGAAATGAAACGAACGCACCCAATCCACCTTTTTGGACCCAATAGCGATGTTTTGGTTTGTTTTGGTCAGTTTCGTTGCTGTGCGAGAAACCATGTCGGGGTTGCATTTAATGCACCGGTTCGGCCCGTTAATGAAACGATGCACAGTTTCGGTCCAGAAACGAAACGAACACACCCAATCCACCATTTTGCACCCAATAGTGATGTTTTGGTTGGTTTTGGTCAGTTTCGTTACTGTGCGAGAAACCATGCCGGGGTTGCATTTAATGCACCGGTTCGGCCCGTTAACGAAACGATGCACAGTTTCGGTCCAGAAACGAAACGAACGCACCCAATCCACCTTTTTGGACCCAATAGTTATGTTTTGCTTCGTTTTGGTTAGTTTCGTTACTGTGCGAGAAACCATGCCGGGGTTGCATTTAATGCACCGGTTCGGCCCGTTAAGGAAACGATGCAAAGTTTCGGTCCAGAAACGAAACGAACGCACCCAATCCACCTTTTTGGACCTAATAGTGATGTTTTGGTTCATTTTGGTCAGTTTTGTTACTGTGCGAGAAACCATGCCGGGGTTGCATTTAATGCACCGGTTCGGCCCGTTAACGAAACGATGCACAGTTTCGGTCCAGAAACGAAACGAACGCACCCAATCCACCTTTTTGGACCCAATAGTGATGTTTTGGTTAGTTTTGGTCAGTTTCGTTACTGTGCGAGAAACCATGTCGGGGTTGCATTTAATGCACCGGTTCGGCCCGTTAACGAAACGATGCACAGTTACAGTCCAGAAACGAAACGAACGCACCCAATCCACCTTTTTGGACCCAATAGTGATGTTTTGGTTCGTTTTGGTCAGTTTCGTTAGTGTGCGAAAAACCATGCCGGGGTTGCATTTAATGCACCGGTTCGGCCCGTTAACGAAACGATGCACAGTTTCGGTCCAGAAATGAAACGAACGCACCCAATCCACCTTTTTGGACCCAATAGTGATGTTTTGGTTCATTTTGGTCAGTTTCGTTACTGTGCGAGAAACCATGCCGGGGTTGCATTTAATGCACCGGTTCGGCCCGTTAACGAAACGATGCACAGTTTCGGTCCAGAAACAAAACGAACGCACCCAATCCACCTTTTTGGACCCAATAGTGATGTTTTGCTTTGTTTTGGTCAGTTTCGTTACTGTGTGAAAAACCATGCCGGGGTTGCATTTAATGCACCGGTTCGGCCCATTGACGAAACGATGCACAGTTTCGGTCCAGAAACGAAACGAACGCACCCAATCCACCTTTTTGGACCCAATAGTGATGTTTTGGTTAGTTTTGGTCAGTTTCGTTACTGTGCGAGAAACCATGCCGGGGTTGCATTTAATGCACCGGTTCGGCCCGTTCACGAAACGATGCACAGTTTCGGTCCAAAAACGAAACAAACGCACCCAATCCACCTTTTTGGACCCAATAGTGATGTTTTGCTTCGTTTTGGTTAATTTCGTTACTGTGCGAGAAACCATGCCGGGGTTGCATTTAATGCACCGGTTCGGCCCATTGACGAAACGATGCACAGTTTCGGTCCAGAAACGAAACGAACGCACCCAATCCACCTTTTTGGACCCAATAGTGATGTTTTGGTTGGTTTTGGTCAGTTTCGTTACTGTGCGAGAAACCATGCCGGGGTTGCATTTAATGCACCGGTTCGGCCCGTTAACGAAACGATGCACAGTTTCGGTCCAGAAACGAAACGAACGCACCCAATCCACCTTTTTGGACCCAATAGTGATTTTTTGCTTCGTTTTGGTTAGTTTCGTTACTGTGCGAGAAACCATGCCGGGGTTGCATTTAATGCACCGGTTCGGCCCGTTAAGGAAACGATGCACAGTTTCGGTCCAGAAACGAAACGAACGCACCCAATCCACCTTTTTGGACCCAATAGCGATGTTTTGGTTTGTTTTGGTCAGTTTCGTTGCTGTGCGAGAAACCATGTCGGGGTTGCATTTAATGCACCGGTTCGGCCCGTTAACGAAACGATGCACAGTTTCGGTCCAGAAACGAAACGAACACACCCAATCCACCATTTTGCACCCAATAGTGATGTTTTGGTTGGTTTTGGTCAGTTTCGTTACTGTGCGAGAAACCATGCCGGGGTTGCATTTAATGCACCGGTTCGGCCCGTTAACGAAACGATGCACAGTTTCGGTCCAGAAACGAAACGAACGCACCCAATCCACCTTTTTGGACCCAATAGTGATGTTTTGCTTCGTTTTGGTTAGTTTCGTTACTGTGCGAGAAACCATGCCGGGGTTGCATTTAATGCACCGGTTCGGCCCGTTAAGGAAACGATGCAAAGTTTCGGTCCAGAAACGAAACGAACGCACCCAATCCACCTTTTTGGACCCAATAGTGATGTTTTGGTTCATTTTGGTCAGTTTCGTTACGGTGCGAGAAACCATGCCGGGGTTGCATTTAATGCACCGGTTCGGCCCGTTAACGAAACGATGCACAGTTTCGGTCCAGAAACGAAACGAACGCACCCAATCCACCTTTTTGGACCCAATAGTGATGTTTTGGTTGGTTTTGGTCAGTTTCGTTACTGTGCGAGAAACCATGTCGGGGTTGCATTTAATGCACCGGTTCGGCCCGTTAACGAAACGATGCACAGTTTCAGTCCAGAAACGAAACGAACGCACCCAATCCACCTTTTTGGACCCAATAGTGATGTTTTGGTTCGTTTTGGTCAGTTTCGTTAGTGTGCGAAAAACCATGCCGGGGTTGCATTTAATGCACCGGTTCGGCCCGTTAACGAAACGATGCACAGTTTCGGTCCAGAAATGAAACGAACGCACCCAATCCACCTTTTTGGACCCAATAGTGATGTTTTGGTTCATTTTGGTCAGTTTCGTTACTGTGCGAGAAACCATGCCGGGGTTGCATTTAATGCACCGGTTCGGCCCGTTAACGAAACGATGCACAGTTTCGGTCCAGAAACAAAACGAACGCACCCAATCCACCTTTTTGGACCCAATAGTGATGTTTTGCTTCGTTTTGGTCAGTTTCGTTACTGTGCGAAAAACCATGCCGGGGTTGCATTTAATGCACCGGTTCGGCCCATTGACGAAACGATGCACAGTTTCGGTCCAGAAACGAAACGAACGCACCCAATCCACCTTTTTGGACCCAATAGTGATGTTTTGGTTGGTTTTGGTCAGTTTCGTTACTGTGCGAGAAACCATGCCGGGGTTGCATTTAATGCACCGGTTCGGCCCGTTGACGAAACGATGCACAGTTTCGGTCCAGAAACGAAACGAACGCACCCAATCCACCTTTTTGGACCCAATAGCGATGTTTTGGTTTGTTTTGGTCAGTTTCGTTACTGTGCGAGAAACCATGTCGGGGTTGCATTTAATGCACCGGTTCGGCCCGTTAACGAAACGATGCACAGTTTCAGTCCAGAAACGAAACGAACGCACCCAATCCACCTTTTTGGACCCAATAGTGATGTTTTGGTTTGTTTTGGTCAGTTTCGTTACTGTGCGAGAAACCATGCCGGGGTTGCATTTAATGCACCGGTTCGGCCCGTTAACGAAACGATGCACAGTTTCGGTCCAGAAACGAAACGAACGCACCCAATCCACCTTTTTGGACCCAATAGTGATGTTTTGCTTCGTTTTGGTCAGTTTCGTTACTGTGCAAAAAACCATGCCGGGGTTGCATTTAATGCACCGGTTCGGCCCGTTGACGAAACGATGCGCAGTTTCGGTCCAGAAACGAAACGAACGCACCCAATCCACCTTTTTGGACCCAATAGCGATGTTTTGGTTTGTTTTGGTCAGTTTCGTTACTGTGCGAGAAACCATGTCGGGGTTGCATTTAATGCACCGGTTCGGCCCATTAACGAAACGATGCACAGTTTCGGTCGAGAAACAAAACGAACGCACCCAATCCACCTTTTTGGACCCAATAGTGATGTTTTGGTTCGTTTTGGTCAGTTTCGTTACTGTGCGAGAAACCATGCCGGGGTTGCATTTAATGCACCGGTTCGGCCCGTTAACGAAACGATGCACAGTTTCTGTCCAGAAACGAAACGAACGCACCCAATCCACCTTTTTGGACCCAATAGTGATGTTTTGGTTCGTTTTGGTCAGTTTCGTTACTGTGCGAGAAACCATGCCGGGGTTGCATTTAATGCACCGGTTCAGCCCGTTAACGAAACGATGCACAGTTTCGGTCCAGAAATGAAACGAACGCACCCAATCCACCTTTTTGGACCCAATAGTGATGTTTTGCTTCATTTTGGTCAGTTTCGTTACTGTGCGAAAAAGCATGCTGGGGTTGCATTTAATGCACTGGTTCGGCCCGTTAACGAAACAATGCACAGTTTCGGTCCAGAAACGAAACGTACGCACCCAATCCACCTTTTTGGAGCCAATAGTGATGTTTTGGTTGGTTTTGGTCAGTTTCATTACTGTGCAAAAAACCATACCGGGGTTGCATTTAATGCACCGGTTCGGCCCGTTAACGAAACGATGCACCATTTCGGTCCAGAAACGAAACGAATGAACCCAATCCACCTTTTTGGACCCAATAGCGATGTTTTGGTTTGTTTTGGTCAGTTTCGTTACTGTGCGAAAAACCATGACGGGGTTGCATTTAATGCACCGGTTCGGCCCGTTCACGAAACGATGCACAATTTCGGTCCAGAAATGAAACGAACGCACCCAATCCACCTTTTTGGACCCAATAGTGATGTTTTGGTTCGTTTTGGTCAGTTTCGTTACTGTGCGAGAAACCATGCCGGGGTTGCATTTAATGCACAGGTTCAGCCCGTTAACGAAACGATGCACAGTTTCGGTCCAGAAATGAAACAAACGCACCCAATCCACCTTTTTGGACCCAATAGTGATGTTTTGCTTCGTTTTGGTTAGTTTCGTTACTGTGCGAGAAACCATGCCGAGGTTGCATTTAATGCACCGGTTCGGCCCGTTAAGGAAACGATGCACAGATTCGGTCCAGAAACGAAACGAACACACCCAATCCACAATTTTGGACCCAATAGTGATGTTTTGGTTGGTTTTGGTCAGTTTCGTTACTGTGCGAGAAACCATGCCGGGGTTGCATTTAATGCACCGGTTCGGCCCGTTAACGAAACGATGCACAGTTTCGGTCCAGAAACGAAACGAACGCACCCAATCCACCTTTTTGGACCCAATAGTGATGTTTTGCTTCGTTTTGGTTAGTTTCGTTACTGTGCGAGAAACCATGCCGGGGTTGCATTTAATGCACCGGTTCGGCCCGTTAAGGAAACGATGCAAAGTTTCGGTCCAGAAACGAAACGAACGCACCCAATCCACCTTTTTGGACCCAATAGTGATGTTTTGGTTCATTTTGGTCAGTTTCGTTACTGTGCGAGAAACCATGCCGGGTTTGCATTTAATGCACCGGTTCGGCCCGTTAACGAAACGATGCACAGTTTCGGTCCAAAAACAAAACGAACGCACCCAATCCACCTTTTTGGACCCAATAGTGATGTTTTGGTTGGTTTTGGTCAGTTTCGTTACTGTGCGAGAAACCATGTCGGGGTTGCATTTAATGCACCGGTTCGGCCCGTTAACGAAACGATGCACAGTTTCAGTCCAGAAACGAAACGAACGCACCCAATCCACCTTTTTGGACCCAATAGTGATGTTTTGGTTCGTTTTGGTCAGTTTCGTTAGTGTGCGAAAAACCATGCCGGGGTTGCATTTAATGCACCGGTTCGGCCCGTTAACGAAACGATGCACAGTTTCGGTCCAGAAATGAAACGAACGCACCCAATCCACCTTTTTGGACCCAATAGTGATGTTTTGGTTCATTTTGGTCAGTTTCGTTACTGTGCGAGAAACCATGCCGGGGTTGCATTTAATGCACCGGTTCGGCCCGTTAACGAAACGATGCACAGTTTCGGTCCAGAAACAAAACGAACGCACCCAATCCACCTTTTTGGACCCAATAGTGATGTTTTGCTTTGTTTTGGTCAGTTTCGTTACTGTGTGAAAAACCATGCCGGGGTTGCATTTAATGCACCGGTTCGGCCCATTGACGAAACGATGCACAGTTTCGGTCCAGAAACGAAACGAACGCACCCAATCCACCTTTTTGGACCCAATAGTGATGTTTTGGTTAGTTTTGGTCAGTTTCGTTACTGTGCGAGAAACCATGCCGGGGTTGCATTTAATGCACCGGTTCGGCCCGTTCACGAAACGATGCACAGTTTCGGTCCAAAAACGAAACAAACGCACCCAATCCACCTTTTTGGACCCAATAGTGATGTTTTGCTTCGTTTTGGTTAATTTCGTTACTGTGCGAGAAACCATGCCGGGGTTGCATTTAATGCACCGGTTCGGCCCATTGACGAAACGATGCACAGTTTCGGTCCAGAAACGAAACGAACGCACCCAATCCACCTTTTTGGACCCAATAGTGATGTTTTGGTTGGTTTTGGTCAGTTTCGTTACTGTGCGAGAAACCATGCCGGGGTTGCATTTAATGCACCGGTTCGGCCCGTTAACGAAACGATGCACAGTTTCGGTCCAGAAACGAAACGAACGCACCCAATCCACCTTTTTGGACCCAATAGTGATTTTTTGCTTCGTTTTGGTTAGTTTCGTTACTGTGCGAGAAACCATGCCGGGGTTGCATTTAATGCACCGGTTCGGCCCGTTAAGGAAACGATGCACAGTTTCGGTCCAGAAACGAAACGAACGCACCCAATCCACCTTTTTGGACCCAATAGCGATGTTTTGGTTTGTTTTGGTCAGTTTCGTTGCTGTGCGAGAAACCATGTCGGGGTTGCATTTAATGCACCGGTTCGGCCCGTTAACGAAACGATGCACAGTTTCGGTCCAGAAACGAAACGAACACACCCAATCCACCATTTTGCACCCAATAGTGATGTTTTGGTTGGTTTTGGTCAGTTTCGTTACTGTGCGAGAAACCATGCCGGGGTTGCATTTAATGCACCGGTTCGGCCCGTTAACGAAACGATGCACAGTTTCGGTCCAGAAACGAAACGAACGCACCCAATCCACCTTTTTGGACCCAATAGTGATGTTTTGCTTCGTTTTGGTTAGTTTCGTTACTGTGCGAGAAACCATGCCGGGGTTGCATTTAATGCACCGGTTCGGCCCGTTAAGGAAACGATGCAAAGTTTCGGTCCAGAAACGAAACGAACGCACCCAATCCACCTTTTTGGACCCAATAGTGATGTTTTGGTTCATTTTGGTCAGTTTCGTTACGGTGCGAGAAACCATGCCGGGGTTGCATTTAATGCACCGGTTCGGCCCGTTAACGAAACGATGCACAGTTTCGGTCCAGAAACGAAACGAACGCACCCAATCCACCTTTTTGGACCCAATAGTGATGTTTTGGTTGGTTTTGGTCAGTTTCGTTACTGTGCGAGAAACCATGTCGGGGTTGCATTTAATGCACCGGTTCGGCCCGTTAACGAAACGATGCACAGTTTCAGTCCAGAAACGAAACGAACGCACCCAATCCACCTTTTTGGACCCAATAGTGATGTTTTGGTTCGTTTTGGTCAGTTTCGTTAGTGTGCGAAAAACCATGCCGGGGTTGCATTTAATGCACCGGTTCGGCCCGTTAACGAAACGATGCACAGTTTCGGTCCAGAAATGAAACGAACGCACCCAATCCACCTTTTTGGACCCAATAGTGATGTTTTGGTTCATTTTGGTCAGTTTCGTTACTGTGCGAGAAACCATGCCGGGGTTGCATTTAATGCACCGGTTCGGCCCGTTAACGAAACGATGCACAGTTTCGGTCCAGAAACAAAACGAACGCACCCAATCCACCTTTTTGGACCCAATAGTGATGTTTTGCTTCGTTTTGGTCAGTTTCGTTACTGTGCGAAAAACCATGCCGGGGTTGCATTTAATGCACCGGTTCGGCCCATTGACGAAACGATGCACAGTTTCGGTCCAGAAACGAAACGAACGCACCCAATCCACCTTTTTGGACCCAATAGTGATGTTTTGGTTGGTTTTGGTCAGTTTCGTTACTGTGCGAGAAACCATGCCGGGGTTGCATTTAATGCACCGGTTCGGCCCGTTGACGAAACGATGCACAGTTTCGGTCCAGAAACGAAACGAACGCACCCAATCCACCTTTTTGGACCCAATAGCGATGTTTTGGTTTGTTTTGGTCAGTTTCGTTACTGTGCGAGAAACCATGTCGGGGTTGCATTTAATGCACCGGTTCGGCCCGTTAACGAAACGATGCACAGTTTCAGTCCAGAAACGAAACGAACGCACCCAATCCACCTTTTTGGACCCAATAGTGATGTTTTGGTTTGTTTTGGTCAGTTTCGTTACTGTGCGAGAAACCATGCCGGGGTTGCATTTAATGCACCGGTTCGGCCCGTTAACGAAACGATGCACAGTTTCGGTCCAGAAACGAAACGAACGCACCCAATCCACCTTTTTGGACCCAATAGTGATGTTTTGCTTCGTTTTGGTCAGTTTCGTTACTGTGCAAAAAACCATGCCGGGGTTGCATTTAATGCACCGGTTCGGCCCGTTGACGAAACGATGCGCAGTTTCGGTCCAGAAACGAAACGAACGCACCCAATCCACCTTTTTGGACCCAATAGCGATGTTTTGGTTTGTTTTGGTCAGTTTCGTTACTGTGCGAGAAACCATGTCGGGGTTGCATTTAATGCACCGGTTCGGCCCATTAACGAAACGATGCACAGTTTCGGTCGAGAAACAAAACGAACGCACCCAATCCACCTTTTTGGACCCAATAGTGATGTTTTGGTTCGTTTTGGTCAGTTTCGTTACTGTGCGAGAAACCATGCCGGGGTTGCATTTAATGCACCGGTTCGGCCCGTTAACGAAACGATGCACAGTTTCTGTCCAGAAACGAAACGAACGCACCCAATCCACCTTTTTGGACCCAATAGTGATGTTTTGGTTCGTTTTGGTCAGTTTCGTTACTGTGCGAGAAACCATGCCGGGGTTGCATTTAATGCACCGGTTCAGCCCGTTAACGAAACGATGCACAGTTTCGGTCCAGAAATGAAACGAACGCACCCAATCCACCTTTTTGGACCCAATAGTGATGTTTTGCTTCATTTTGGTCAGTTTCGTTACTGTGCGAAAAAGCATGCTGGGGTTGCATTTAATGCACTGGTTCGGCCCGTTAACGAAACAATGCACAGTTTCGGTCCAGAAACGAAACGTACGCACCCAATCCACCTTTTTGGAGCCAATAGTGATGTTTTGGTTGGTTTTGGTCAGTTTCATTACTGTGCAAAAAACCATACCGGGGTTGCATTTAATGCACCGGTTCGGCCCGTTAACGAAACGATGCACCATTTCGGTCCAGAAACGAAACGAATGAACCCAATCCACCTTTTTGGACCCAATAGCGATGTTTTGGTTTGTTTTGGTCAGTTTCGTTACTGTGCGAAAAACCATGACGGGGTTGCATTTAATGCACCGGTTCGGCCCGTTCACGAAACGATGCACAATTTCGGTCCAGAAATGAAACGAACGCACCCAATCCACCTTTTTGGACCCAATAGTGATGTTTTGGTTCGTTTTGGTCAGTTTCGTTACTGTGCGAGAAACCATGCCGGGGTTGCATTTAATGCACAGGTTCAGCCCGTTAACGAAACGATGCACAGTTTCGGTCCAGAAATGAAACAAACGCACCCAATCCACCTTTTTGGACCCAATAGTGATGTTTTGCTTCGTTTTGGTTAGTTTCGTTACTGTGCGAGAAACCATGCCGAGGTTGCATTTAATGCACCGGTTCGGCCCGTTAAGGAAACGATGCACAGATTCGGTCCAGAAACGAAACGAACACACCCAATCCACAATTTTGGACCCAATAGTGATGTTTTGGTTGGTTTTGGTCAGTTTCGTTACTGTGCGAGAAACCATGCCGGGGTTGCATTTAATGCACCGGTTCGGCCCGTTAACGAAACGATGCACAGTTTCGGTCCAGAAACGAAACGAACGCACCCAATCCACCTTTTTGGACCCAATAGTGATGTTTTGCTTCGTTTTGGTTAGTTTCGTTACTGTGCGAGAAACCATGCCGGGGTTGCATTTAATGCACCGGTTCGGCCCGTTAAGGAAACGATGCAAAGTTTCGGTCCAGAAACGAAACGAACGCACCCAATCCACCTTTTTGGACCCAATAGTGATGTTTTGGTTCATTTTGGTCAGTTTCGTTACTGTGCGAGAAACCATGCCGGGTTTGCATTTAATGCACCGGTTCGGCCCGTTAACGAAACGATGCACAGTTTCGGTCCAAAAACAAAACGAACGCACCCAATCCACCTTTTTGGACCCAATAGTGATGTTTTGGTTGGTTTTGGTCAGTTTCGTTACTGTGCGAGAAACCATGTCGGGGTTGCATTTAATGCACCGGTTCGGCCCGTTAACGAAACGATGCACAGTTTCAGTCCAGAAACGAAACGAACGCACCCAATCCACCTTTTTGGACCCAATAGTGATGTTTTGGTTCGTTTTGGTCAGTTTCGTTAGTGTGCGAAAAACCATGCCGGGGTTGCATTTAATGCACCGGTTCGGCCCGTTAACGAAACGATGCACAGTTTCGGTCCAGAAATGAAACGAACGCACCCAATCCACCTTTTTGGACCCAATAGTGATGTTTTGGTTCATTTTGGTCAGTTTCGTTACTGTGCGAGAAACCATGCCGGGGTTGCATTTAATGCACCGGTTCGGCCCGTTAACGAAACGATGCACAGTTTCGGTCCAGAAACAAAACGAACGCACCCAATCCACCTTTTTGGACCCAATAGTGATGTTTTGCTTCGTTTTGGTCAGTTTCGTTACTGTGCGAAAAACCATGCCGGGGTTGCATTTAATGCACCGGTTCGGCCCATTGACGAAACGATGCACAGTTTCGGTCCAGAAACGAAACGAACGCACCCAATCCACCTTTTTGGACCCAATAGTGATGTTTTGGTTGGTTTTGGTCAGTTTCGTTATTGTGCGAGAAACCATGTCGGGGTTGCATTTAATGCACCGGTTCGGCCCGTTCACGAAACGATGCACAGTTTCGGTCCAAAAACGAAACGAACGCACCCAATCCACCTTTTTGGACCCAATAGTGATGTTTTGCTTCGTTTTGGTTAATTTCGTTACTGTGCGAGAAACCATGCCGGGGTTGCATTTAATGCACCGGTTCGGCCCATTGACGAAACGATGCACAGTTTCGGTCCAGAAACGAAACGAACGCACCCAATCCACCTTTTTGGACCCAATAGTGATGTTTTGGTTGGTTTTGGTCAGTTTCGTTACTGTGCGAGAAACCATGCCGGGGTTGCATTTAATGCACCGGTTCGGCCCGTTAACGAAACGATGCACAGTTTCGGTCCAGAAACGAAACGAACGCACCCAATCCACCTTTTTGGACCCAATAGTGATTTTTTGCTTCGTTTTGGTTAGTTTCGTTACTGTGCGAGAAACCATGCCGGGGTTGCATTTAATGCACCGGTTCGGCCCGTTAAGGAAACGATGCACAGTTTTGGTCCAGAAACGAAACGAACGCACCCAATCCACCTTTTTGGACCCAATAGTGATGTTTTGGTTTGGTTTGGTCAGTTTCGTTGCTGTGCGAGAAACCATGTCGGGGTTGCATTTAATGCACCGGTTCGGCCCGTTAACGAAACGATGCACAGTTTCGGTCCAGAAACAAAATGAACGCACCCAATCCACCTTTTTGGACCCAATAGTGATGTTTTGGTTCGTTTTGGTCAGTTTCGTTGGTGTGCGAAAAACCATGCCGGGGTTGCATTTAATGCACCGGTTCGGCCCGTTAACGAAACGATGCACAGTTTTGGTCCAGAAACGAAACGAACGCACCCAATCCACCTTTTTGGACCCAATAGTGATGTTTTGGTTCGTTTTGGTCAGTTTCGTTACTGTGCGAAAAACCATGCCGGGGTTGCATTTAATGCACCGGTTCGGCCCATTGACGAAACGATGCACAGTTTCGGTCCAGAAACGAAACGAACGCACCCAATCCACCTTTTTGGACCCAATAGTGATGTTTTGGTTTGTTTTGGTCAGTTTCGTTACTGTGCGAGAAACCATGCCGGGGTTGCATTTAATGCACCGGTTCGGCCCGTTAACGAAACGATGCACAGTTTCTGTCCAGAAACGAAACGAACGCACCCAATCCACCTTTTTGGACCCAATAGTGATGTTTTGGTTCGTTTTGGTCAGTTTCGTTACTGTGCGAGAAACCATGCCGGGGTTGCATTTAATGCACCGGTTCGGCCCGTTAACGAAACGATGCACAGTTTCGGTCCAGAAACAAAACGAACGCACCCAATCCACCTTTTTGGACCCAATAGTGATGTTTTGCTTCGTTTTGGTCAGTTTCGTTACTGTGCGAAAAACCATGCCGGGGTTGCATTTAATGCACCGGTTCGGCCCATTGACGAAACGATGCACAGTTTCGGTCCAGAAACGAAACGAACGCACCCAATCCACCTTTTTGGACCCAATAGTGATGTTTTGGTTGGTTTTGGTCAGTTTCGTTACTATGCGAGAAACCATGTCGGGGTTGCATTTAATGCACCGGTTCGGCCCGTTCACGAAACGATGCACAGTTTCGGTCCAAAAACGAAACGAACGCACCCAATCCACCTTTTTGGACCCAATAGTGATGTTTTGCTTCGTTTTGGTTAATTTCGTTACTGTGCGAGAAACCATGCCGGGGTTGCATTTAATGCACCGGTTCGGCCCATTGACGAAACGATGCACAGTTTCGGTCCAGAAACGAAACGAACGCACCCAATCCACCTTTTTGGACCCAATAGTGATGTTTTGGTTGGTTTTGGTCAGTTTCGTTACTGTGCGAGAAACCATGCCGGGGTTGCATTTAATGCACCGGTTCGGCCCGTTAACGAAACGATGCACAGTTTCGGTCCAGAAACGAAACGAACGCACCCAATCCACCTTTTTGGACCCAATAGTGATTTTTTGCTTCGTTTTGGTTAGTTTCGTTACTGTGCGAGAAACCATGCCGGGGTTGCATTTAATGCACCGGTTCGGCCCGTTAAGGAAACGATGCACAGTTTTGGTCCAGAAACGAAACGAACGCACCCAATCCACCTTTTTGGACCCAATAGTGATGTTTTGGTTTGGTTTGGTCAGTTTCGTTGCTGTGCGAGAAACCATGTCGGGGTTGCATTTAATGCACCGGTTCGGCCCGTTAACGAAACGATGCACAGTTTCGGTCCAGAAACAAAATGAACGCACCCAATCCACCTTTTTGGACCCAATAGTGATGTTTTGGTTCGTTTTGGTCAGTTTCGTTGGTGTGCGAAAAACCATGCCGGGGTTGCATTTAATGCACCGGTTCGGCCCGTTAACGAAACGATGCACAGTTTTGGTCCAGAAACGAAACGAACGCACCCAATCCACCTTTTTGGACCCAATAGTGATGTTTTGGTTCGTTTTGGTCAGTTTCGTTACTGTGCGAAAAACCATGCCGGGGTTGCATTTAATGCACCGGTTCGGCCCATTGACGAAACGATGCACAGTTTCGGTCCAGAAACGAAACGAACGCACCCAATCCACCTTTTTGGACCCAATAGTGATGTTTTGGTTTGTTTTGGTCAGTTTCGTTACTGTGCGAGAAACCATGCCGGGGTTGCATTTAATGCACCGGTTCGGCCCGTTAACGAAACGATGCACAGTTTCTGTCCAGAAACGAAACGAACGCACCCAATCCACCTTTTTGGACCCAATAGTGATGTTTTGGTTCGTTTTGGTCAGTTTCGTTACTGTGCGAGAAACCATGCCGGGGTTGCATTTAATGCACCGGTTCAGCCCGTTAACGAAACGATGCACAGTTTCGGTCCAGAAATGAAACGAACGCACCCAATCCACCTTTTTGGACCCAATAGTGATGTTTTGCTTCATTTTGGTCAGTTTCGTTACTGTGCGAAAAAGCATGCTGGGGTTGCATTTAATGCACTGGTTCGGCCCGTTAACGAAACAATGCACAGTTTCGGTCCAGAAACGAAACGTACGCACCCAATCCACCTTTTTGGAGCCAATAGTGATGTTTTGGTTGGTTTTGGTCAGTTTCATTACTGTGCAAAAAACCATACCGGGGTTGCATTTAATGCACCGGTTCGGCCCGTTAACGAAACGATGCACCATTTCGGTCCAGAAACGAAACGAATGAACCCAATCCACCTTTTTGGACCCAATAGCGATGTTTTGGTTTGTTTTGGTCAGTTTCGTTACTGTGCGAAAAACCATGACGGGGTTGCATTTAATGCACCGGTTCGGCCCGTTCACGAAACGATGCACAATTTCGGTCCAGAAATGAAACGAACGCACCCAATCCACCTTTTTGGACCCAATAGTGATGTTTTGGTTCGTTTTGGTCAGTTTCGTTACTGTGCGAGAAACCATGCCGGGATTGCATTTAATGCACAGGTTCAGCCCGTTAACGAAACGATGCACAGTTTCGGTCCAGAAATGAAACAAACGCACCCAATCCACCTTTTTGGACCCAATAGTGATGTTTTGCTTCGTTTTGGTTAGTTTCGTTACTGTGCGAGAAACCATGCCGAGGTTGCATTTAATGCACCGGTTCGGCCCGTTAAGGAAACGATGCACAGATTCGGTCCAGAAACGAAACGAACACACCCAATCCACAATTTTGGACCCAATAGTGATGTTTTGGTTGGTTTTGGTCAGTTTCGTTACTGTGCGAGAAACCATGCCGGGGTTGCATTTAATGCACCGGTTCGGCCCGTTAACGAAACGATGCACAGTTTCGGTCCAGAAACGAAACGAACGCACCCAATCCACCTTTTTGGACCCAATAGTGATGTTTTGCTTCGTTTTGGTTAGTTTCGTTACTGTGCGAGAAACCATGCCGGGGTTGCATTTAATGCACCGGTTCGGCCCGTTAAGGAAACGATGCAAAGTTTCGGTCCAGAAACGAAACGAACGCACCCAATCCACCTTTTTGGACCCAATAGTGATGTTTTGGTTCATTTTGGTCAGTTTCGTTACTGTGCGAGAAACCATGCCGGGTTTGCATTTAATGCACCGGTTCGGCCCGTTAACGAAACGATGCACAGTTTCGGTCCAAAAACAAAACGAACGCACCCAATCCACCTTTTTGGACCCAATAGTGATGTTTTGGTTGGTTTTGGTCAGTTTCGTTACTGTGCGAGAAACCATGTCGGGGTTGCATTTAATGCACCGGTTCGGCCCGTTAACGAAACGATGCACAGTTTCAGTCCAGAAACGAAACGAACGCACCCGATCCACCTTTTTGGACCCAATAGTGATGTTTTGGTTCGTTTTGGTCAGTTTCGTTAGTGTGCGAAAAACCATGCCGGGGTTGCATTTAATGCACCGGTTCGGCCCGTTAACGAAACGATGCACAGTTTCGGTCCAGAAATGAAACGAACGCACCCAATCCACCTTTTTGGACCCAATAGTGATGTTTTGGTTCATTTTGGTCAGTTTCGTTACTGTGCGAGAAACCATGCCGGGGTTGCATTTAATGCACCGGTTCGGCCCGTTAACGAAACGATGCACAGTTTCGGTCCAGAAACAAAACGAACGCACCCAATCCACCTTTTTGGACCCAATAGTGATGTTTTGCTTCGTTTTGGTCAGTTTCGTTACTGTGCGAAAAACCATGCCGGGGTTGCATTTAATGCACCAGTTCGGCCCATTGACGAAACGATGCACAGTTTCGGTCCAGAAACGAAACGAACGCACCCAATCCACCTTTTTGGACCCAATAGTGATGTTTTGGTTGGTTTTGGTCAGTTTCGTTACTGTGCGAGAAACCATGTCGGGGTTGCATTTAATGCACCGGTTCGGCCCGTTCACGAAACGATGCACAGTTTCGGTCCAAAAACGAAACGAACGCACCCAATCCACCTTTTTGGACCCAATAGTGATGTTTTGCTTCGTTTTGGTTAATTTCGTTACTGTGCGAGAAACCATGCCGGGGTTGCATTTAATGCACCGGTTCGGCCCATTGACGAAACGATGCACAGTTTCGGTCCAGAAACGAAACGAACGCACCCAATCCACCTTTTTGGACCCAATAGTGATGTTTTGGTTGGTTTTGGTCAGTTTCGTTACTGTGCGAGAAACCATGCCGGGGTTGCATTTAATGCACCGGTTCGGCCCGTTAACGAAACGATGCACAGTTTCGGTCCAGAAACGAAACGAACGCACCCAATCCACCTTTTTGGACCCAATAGTGATTTTTTGCTTCGTTTTGGTTAGTTTCGTTACTGTGCGAGAAACCATGCCGGGGTTGCATTTAATGCACCGGTTCGGCCCGTTAAGGAAACGATGCACAGTTTTGGTCCAGAAACGAAACGAACGCACCCAATCCACCTTTTTGGACCCAATAGTGATGTTTTGGTTTGGTTTGGTCAGTTTCGTTGCTGTGCGAGAAACCATGTCGGGGTTGCATTTAATGCACCGGTTCGGCCCGTTAACGAAACGATGCACAGTTTCGGTCCAGAAACAAAATGAACGCACCCAATCCACCTTTTTGGACCCAATAGTGATGTTTTGGTTCGTTTTGGTCAGTTTCGTTGGTGTGCGAAAAACCATGCCGGGGTTGCATTTAATGCACCGGTTCGGCCCGTTAACGAAACGATGCACAGTTTTGGTCCAGAAACGAAACGAACGCACCCAATCCACCTTTTTGGACCCAATAGTGATGTTTTGGTTCGTTTTGGTCAGTTTCGTTACTGTGCGAAAAACCATGCCGGGGTTGCATTTAATGCACCGGTTCGGCCCATTGACGAAACGATGCACAGTTTCGGTCCGGAAACGAAACGAACGCACCCAATCCACCTTTTTGGACCCAATAGTGATGTTTTGGTTTGTTTTGGTCAGTTTCGTTACTGTGCGAGAAACCATGCCGGGGTTGCATTTAATGCACCGGTTCGGCCCGTTAACGAAACGATGCACAGTTTCGGTCCAGAAACGAAACGAACGCACCCAATCCACCTTTTTGGACCCAATAGTGATGTTTTGGTTAGTTTTGGTCAGTTTCGTTACTGTGTGAGAAACCATGTCGGGGTTGCATTTAATGCACCGGTTCGGCCCGTTAACGAAACGATGCACAGTTTCAGTCCAGAAATGAAACGAACGCACCCAATCCACCTTTTTGGACCCAATAGTGATGTTTTGGTTCGTTTTGGTCAGTTTCGTTAGTGTGCGAAAAACCATGCCGGGGTTGCATTTAATGCACCGGTTCGGCCCGTTAACGAAACGATGCACAGTTTCGGTCCAGAAATGAAACGAACGCACCCAATCCACCTTTTTGGACCCAATAGTGATGTTTTGGTTCGTTTTGGTCAGTTTCGTTACTGTGCGAGAAACCATGCCGGGGTTGCATTTAATGCACCGGTTCGGCCCGTTAACGAAACGATGCACAGTTTCGGTCCAGAAACGAAACGAACGCACCCAATCCACCTTTTTGGACCCAATAGTGATGTTTTGGTTGGTTTTGGTCAGTTTCGTTACTGTGCGAGAAACCATGCCGGGGTTGCATTTAATGCACCGGTTCGGCCCGTTCACGAAACGATGCACAGTTTCGGTCCAAAAACGAAACGAACGCACCCAATCCACCTTTCTGGACCCAATAGTGATGTTTTGATTCGTTTTGGTTAATTTCGTTACTGTGCGAGAAACCATGCCGGGGTTACATTTAATGCACCTGTTCGGCCCATTGACGAAACGATGCACAGTTTCGGTCCAGAAATGAAACGAACGCACCCAATCCACCTTTTTGGACCCAATAGTGATGTTTTGGTTGGTTTTGGTCAGTTTCGTTACTGTGCGAGAAACCATGCCGGGGTTGCATTTAATGCACCGGTTCGGCCCGTTAACGAAACGATGCACAGTTTCGGTCCAGAAACGAAACGAACGCACCCAATCCACCTTTTTGGACCCAATAGTGATTTTTTGCTTCGTTTTGGTTAGTTTCGTTACTGTGCGAGAAACCATGCCGGGGTTGCATTTAATGCACCGGTTCGGCCCGTTAAGGAAACGATGCACAGTTTCGGTCCAGAAACGAAACGAACGCACCCAATCCACCTTTTTGGACCCAATAGCGATGTTTTGGTTTGTTTTGGTCAGTTTCGTTGCTGTGCGAGAA
The DNA here is from genome assembly GCA_033239725.1 of Echinochloa phyllopogon. Taxonomy (NCBI): domain Eukaryota; kingdom Viridiplantae; phylum Streptophyta; class Magnoliopsida; order Poales; family Poaceae; genus Echinochloa; species Echinochloa phyllopogon. The sequence goes on along the minus strand of BTCW01000014.1, from coordinate 26,254,155 downwards.
ACCATGTCGGGGTTGCATTTAATGCACCGGTTCGGCCCGTTAACGAAACGATGCACAGTTTCGGTCCAGAAACGAAACGAACACACCCAATCCACCATTTGCACCCAATAGTGATGTTTTGGTTGGTTTTGGTCAGTTTCGTTACTGTGCGAGAAACCATGCCGGGGTTGCATTTAATGCACCGGTTCGGCCCATTGACGAAACGATGCACAGTTTCGGTCCAGAAACGAAACGAACGCACCCAATCCACCTTTTTGGACCCAATAGTGATGTTTTGGTTGGTTTTGGTCAGTTTCGTTACTGTGCGAGAAACCATGTCGGGGTTGCATTTAATGCACCGGTTCGGCCCGTTCACGAAACGATGCACAGTTTCGGTCCAAAAACGAAACGAACGCACCCAATCCACCTTTTTGGACCCAATAGTGATGTTTTGCTTTGTTTTGGTTAATTTCGTTACTGTGCGAGAAACCATGCCGGGGTTGCATTTAATGCACCGGTTCGGCCCATTGACGAAACGATGCACAGTTTCGGTCCAGAAACGAAACGAACGCACCCAATCCACCTTTTTGGACCCAATAGTGATGTTTTGGTTGGTTTTGGTCAGTTTCGTTACTGTGCGAGAAACCATGCCGGGGTTGCATTTAATGCACCGGTTCGGCCCGTTAAGGAAACGATGCACAGTTTCGGTCCAGAAACGAAACGAACGCACCCAATCCACCTTTTTGGACCCAATAGTGATTTTTTGCTTCGTTTTGGTTAGTTTCGTTACTGTGCGAGAAACCATGCCGGGGTTGCATTTAATGCACCGGTTCGGCCCGTTAAGGAAACGATGCACAGTTTTGGTCCAGAAACGAAACGAACGCACCCAATCCACCTTTTTGGACCCAATAGTGATGTTTTGGTTGGTTTTGGTCAGTTTCGTTGCTGTGCGAGAAACCATGCCGGGGTTGCATTTAATGCACCGGTTCGGCCCGTTAACGAAACGATGCACAGTTTCGGTCCAGAAACGAAACGAACGCACCCAATCCACCTTTTTGGACCCAATAGTGATGTTTTGCGTCGTTTTGGTTAGTTTCGTTACTGTGCGAGAAACCATGCCGGGGTTGCATTTAATGCACCGGTTCGGCCCGTTAAGGAAACGATGCAAAGTTTCGGTCCAAAAACGAAACGAACGCACCCAATCCACCTTTTTGGACCTAATAGTGATGTTTTGGTTCATTTTGGTCAGTTTTGTTACTGTGCGAGAAACCATGCCGGGGTTGCATTTAATGCACCGGTTCGGCCCGTTAACGAAACGATGCACAGTTTCGGTCCAGAAACGAAACGAACGCACCCAATCCACCTTTTTGGACCCAATAGTGATGTTTTGGTTAGTTTTGGTCAGTTTCGTTACTGTGCGAGAAACCATGTCGGGGTTGCATTTAATGCACCGGTTCGGCCCGTTAACGAAACGATGCACAGTTTCAGTCCAGAAACGAAACGAACGCACCCAATCCACCTTTTTGGACCCAATAGTGATGTTTTGGTTCGTTTTGGTCAGTTTCGTTCGTGTGCGAAAAACCATGCCGGGGTTGCATTTAATGCACCGGTTCGGCCCGTTAACGAAACGATGCACAGTTTCGGTCCAGAAATGAAACGAACGCACCCAATCCACCTTTTTGGACCCAATAGTGATGTTTTGGTTCATTTTGGTCAGTTTCGTTACTGTGCGAGAAACCATGCCGGGGTTGCATTTAATGCACCGGTTCGGCCCGTTAACGAAACGATGCACAGTTTCGGTCCAGAAACAAAACGAACGCACCCAATCCACCTTTTTGGACCCAATAGTGATGTTTTGCTTCGTTTTGGTCAGTTTCGTTACTGTGCGAAAAACCATGCCGGGGTTGCATTTAATGCACCGGTTCGGCCCATTGACGAAACGATGCACAGTTTCGGTCCAGAAACGAAACGAACGCACCCAATCCACCTTTTTGGACCCAATAGTGATGTTTTGGTTGGTTTTGGTCAGTTTCGTTACTGTGCGAGAAACCATGCCGGGGTTGCATTTAATGCACCGGTTCGGCCCGTTCACGAAACGATGCACAGTTTCGGTCCAAAAACGAAACAAACGCACCCAATCCACCTTTTTGGACCCAATAGTGATGTTTTGCTTCGTTTTGGTTAATTTCGTTACTGTGCGAGAAACCATGCCGGGGTTGCATTTAATGCACCGGTTCGGCCCATTGACGAAACGATGCACAGTTTCGGTCCAGAAACGAAACGAACGCACCCAATCCACCTTTTTGGACCCAATAGTGATGTTTTGGTTGGTTTTGGTCAGTTTCGTTACTGTGCGAGAAACCATGCCGGGGTTGCATTTAATGCACCGGTTCGGCCCGTTAACGAAACGATGCACAGTTTCGGTCCAGAAACGAAACGAACGCACCCAATCCACCTTTTTGGACCCAATAGTGATTTTTTGCTTCGTTTTGGTTAGTTTCGTTACTGTGCGAGAAACCATGCCGGGGTTGCATTTAATGCACCGGTTCGGCCCGTTAAGGAAACGATGCACAGTTTCGGTCTAGAAACGAAACGAACGCACCCAATCCACCTTTTTGGACCCAATAGCGATGTTTTGGTTTGTTTTGGTCAGTTTCGTTGCTGTGCGAGAAACCATGTCGGGGTTGCATTTAATGCACCGGTTCGGCCCGTTAACGAAACGATGCACAGTTTCGGTCCAGAAACGAAACGAACACACCCAATCCACCATTTTGCACCCAATAGTGATGTTTTGGTTGGTTTTGGTCAGTTTCGTTACTGTGCGAGAAACCATGCCGGGGTTGCATTTAATGCACCGGTTCGGCCCGTTAACGAAACGATGCACAGTTTCGGTCCAGAAACGAAACGAACGCACCCAATCCACCTTTTTGGACCCAATAGTGATGTTTTGCTTCGTTTTGGTTAGTTTCGTTACTGTGCGAGAAACCATGCCGGGGTTGCATTTAATGCACCGGTTCGGCCCGTTAAGGAAACGATGCAAAGTTTCGGTCCAGAAACGAAACGAACGCACCCAATCCACCTTTTTGGACCCAATAGTGATGTTTTGGTTCATTTTGGTCAGTTTCGTTACTGTGCGAGAAACCATGGCGGGGTTGCATTTAATGCACCGGTTCGGCCCGTTAACGAAACGATGCACAGTTTCGGTCCAGAAACGAAACGAACGCACCCAATCCACCTTTTTGGACCCAATAGTGATGTTTTGGTTGGTTTTGGTCAGTTTCGTTACTGTGCGAGAAACCATGCCGGGGTTGCATTTAATGCACCGGTTCGGCACGTTAACGAAACGATGCACAGTTTCAGTCCAGAAACGAAACGAACGCACCCAATCCACCTTTTTGGACCCAATAGTGATGTTTTGGTTCGTTTTGGTCAGTTTCGTTAGTGTGCGAGAAACCATGCCGGGGTTGCATTTAATGCACCGGTTCGGCCCGTTAAGGAAACGATGCAAAGTTTCGGTCCAGAAACGAAACGAACGCACCCAATCCACCTTTTTGGACCCAATAGTGATGTTTTGGTTCATTTTGGTCAGTTTCGTTACTGTGCGAGAAACCATGCCGGGTTTGCATTTAATGCACCGGTTCGGCCCGTTAACGAAACGATGCACAGTTTCGGTCCAGAAACAAAACGAACGCACCCAATCCACCTTTTTGGACCCAATAGTGATGTTTTGGTTGGTTTTGGTCAGTTTCGTTACTGTGCGAGAAACCATGCCGGGGTTGCATTTAATGCACCGGTTCGGCCCGTTAACGAAACGATGCACAGTTTCGGTCCAGAAACGAAACGAACGCACCCAATCCACCTTTTTGGACCCAATAGTGATGTTTTGGTTGGTTTTGGTCAGTTTCGTTACTGTGCGAGAAACCATGTCGGGGTTGCATTTAATGCACCGGTTCGGCCCGTTAACGAAACGATGCACAGTTTCAGTCCAGAAACGAAACGAACGCACCCAATCCACCTTTTTGGACCCAATAGTGATGTTTTGGTTCGTTTTGGTCAGTTTCGTTAGTGTGCGAAAAACCATGCCGGGGTTGCATTTAATGCACCGGTTCGGCCCGTTAACGAAACGATGCACAGTTTCGGTCCAGAAACAAAACGAACGCACCCAATCCACCTTTTTGGACCCAATAGTGATGTTTTGGTTCATTTTGGTCAGTTTCGTTACTGTGCGAGAAACCATGCCGGGGTTGCATTTAATGCACCGGTTCGGCCCGTTAACGAAACGATGCACAGTTTCGGTCCAGAAACAAAACGAACGCACCCAATCCACCTTTTTGGACCCAATAGTGATGTTTTGCTTCGTTTTGGTCAGTTTCGTTACTGTGCGAAAAACCATGCCGGGGTTGCATTTAATGCACCGGTTCGGCCCATTGACGAAACGATGCACAGTTTCGGTCCAGAAACGAAACGAACGCACCCAATCCACCTTTTTGGACCCAATAGTGATGTTTTGGTTGGTTTTGGTCAGTTTCGTTACTGTGCGAGAAACCATGCCGGGGTTGCATTTAATGCACCGGTTCGGCCCGTTGACGAAACGATGCACAGTTTCGGTCCAGAAACGAAACGAACGCACCCAATCCACCTTTTTGGACCCAATAGCGATGTTTTGGTTTGTTTTGGTCAGTTTCGTTACTGTGCGAGAAACCATGTCGGGGTTGCATTTAATGCACCGGTTCGGCCCGTTAACGAAACGATGCACAGTTTCAGTCCAGAAACGAAACGAACGCACCCAATCCACCTTTTTGGACCCAATAGTGATTTTTTGCTTCGTTTTGGTCAGTTTCGTTACTGTGCGAGAAACCATGCCGGGGTTGCATTTAATGCACCGGTTCGGCCCGTTAACGAAACGATGCACAGTTTCGGTCCAGAAACGAAACGAACGCACCCAATCCACCTTTTTGGACCCAATAGTGATGTTTTGGTTCGTTTTGGTCAGTTTCGTTACTGTGCAAAAAACCATGCCGGGGTTGCATTTAATGCACCGGTTCGGCCCGTTGACGAAACGATGCGCAGTTTCGGTCCAGAAACGAAACGAACGCACCCAATCCACCTTTTTGGACCCAATAGCGATGTTTTGGTTTGTTTTGGTCAGTTTCGTTACTGTGCGAGAAACCATGTCGGGGTTGCATTTAATGCACCGGTTCGGCCCATTAACGAAACGATGCACAGTTTCGGTCCAGAAACAAAACGAACGCACCCAATCCACCTTTTTGGACCCAATAGTGATGTTTTGGTTCGTTTTGGTCAGTTTCGTTACTGTGCGAGAAACCATGCCGGGGTTGCATTTAATGCACCGGTTCGGCCCGTTAACGAAACGATGCACAGTTTCTGTCCAGAAACGAAACGAACGCACCCAATCCACCTTTTTGGACCCAATAGTGATGTTTTGGTTCGTTTTGGTCAGTTTCGTTACTGTGCGAGAAACCATGCCGGGGTTGCATTTAATGCACCGGTTCAGCCCGTTAACGAAACGATGCACAGTTTCGATCCAGAAATGAAACGAACGCACCCAATCCACCTTTTTGGACCCAATAGTGATGTTTTGCTTCATTTTGGTCAGTTTCGTTACTGTGCGAAAAAGCATGCTGGGGTTGCATTTAATGCACTGGTTCGGCCCGTTAACGAAACAATGCACAGTTTCGGTCCAGAAACGAAACGTACGCACCCAATCCACCTTTTTGGAGCCAATAGTGATGTTTTGGTTGGTTTTGGTCAGTTTCATTACTGTGCAAAAAACCATGCCGGGGTTCCATTTAATGCACCGGTTCGGCCCGTTAATGAAACGATGCACCATTTCGGTCCAGAAACGAAACGAATGCACCCAATCCACCTTTTTGGACCCAATAGCGATGTTTTGGTTTGTTTTGGTCAGTTTCGTTACTGTGCGAAAAACCATGACGGGGTTGCATTTAATGCACCGGTTCGGCCCGTTAACGAAACGATGCACAATTTCGGTCCAGAAATGAAACGAACGCACCCAATCCACCTTTTTGGACCCAATAGTGATGTTTTGGTTCGTTTTGGTCAGTTTCATTACTGTGCGAGAAACCATGCCGGGGTTGCATTTAATGCACAGGTTCAGCCCGTTAACGAAACGATGCACAGTTTCGGTCCAGAAATGAAACAAACGCACCCAATCCACCTTTTTCGACCCAATAGTGATGTTTTGCTTCGTTTTGGTTAGTTTCGTTACTGTGCGAGAAACCATGCCGGGGTTGCATTTAATGCACCGGTTCGGCCCGTTAAGGAAACGATGCACAGATTCGGTCCAGAAACGAAACGAACACACCCAATCCACCATTTTGGACCCAATAGTGATGTATTGGTTGGTTTTGGTCAGTTTCGTTACTGTGTGAGAAACCATGCCGGGGTTGCATTTAATGCACCGGTTCGGCCCGTTAACGAAACGATGCACAGTTTCGGTCCAGAAACGAAACGAACGCACCCAATCCACCTTTTTGGACCCAATAGTGATGTTTTGCTTCGTTTTGGTTAGTTTCGTTACTGTGCGAGAAACCATGCCGGGGTTGCATTTAATGCACCGGTTCGGCCCGTTAAGGAAACGATGCACAGTTTCGGTCCAGAAACGAAACGAACGCACCCAATCCACCTTTTTGGACCCAATAGTGATGTTTTGGTTCATTTTGGTCAGTTTCGTTACTGTGCGAGAAACCATGCGGGGGTTGCATTTAATGCACCGGTTCGGCCCGTTAACGAAACGATGCACAGTTTCGGTCCAGAAACGAAACGAACGCACCCAATCCACCTTTTTGGACCCAATAGTGATGTTTTGGTTGGTTTTGGTCAGTTTCGTTACTGTGCGAGAAACCATGTCGGGGTTGCATTTAATGCACCGGTTCGGCCCGTTAACGAAACGATGCACAGTTTCAGTCCAGAAACGAACCGAACGCACCCAGTCCACCTTTTTGGACCCAATAGTGATGTTTTGCTTCGATTTGGTTAATTTCGTTACTGTGCGAGAAACCATGCCGGGGTTGCATTTAATGCACCGGTTCGGCCCATTGATGAAACGAAGCACAGTTTCGGTCCAGAAACGAAACGAACGCACCTAATCCACCTTTTTGGACCCAATAGTGATGTTTTGGTTTGTTTTGGTCAGTTTTGTTACTGTGCGAGAAACCATGCCGGGGTTGCATTTAATGCACCGGTTCGGCCCGTTAACGAAACGATGCACAGTTTCGGTCCAGAAACGAAACGAACGCACCCAATCCACCTTTTTGGACCCAATAGTGATTTTTTGCTTCGTTTTGGTTAGTTTCGTTACTGTGCGAGAAACCATGCCGGGGTTGCATTTAATGCACCGGTTCGGCCCGTTAAGGAAACTATGCACAGTTTCGGTCCAGAAACGAAACGAACGCACCCAATCCACCTTTTTGGACCCAAAAGTGATGTTTTGGTTTGTTTTGGTCAGTTTCGTTACTGTGCGAGAAACCATGTCGGGGTTGCATTTAATGCACCGGTTCGGCCCGTTAACGAAACGATGCACAGTTTCGGTCCAGAAACGAAAAGAACGCACCCAATCCACCTTTTTGGACCCAATAGTGATGTTTTGGTTCGTTTTGGTCAGTTTCGTTAGTGTGCGAAAAACCATGCCGGGGTTGCATTTAATGCACCGGTTCGGCCCGTTAACGAAACGATGCACAGTTTCGGTCCAGAAACGAAACGAACGCACCCAATCCACCTTTTTGGACCCAATAGTGATGTTTTGGTTCGTTTTGGTCAGTTTCGTTACTGTGCGAAAAACCATGCCGGGGTTGCATTTAATGCACCGGTTCGGCCCATTGACGAAACGATGCACAGTTTCGGTCCAGAAACGAAACGAACGCACCCAATCCACCTTTTTGGACCCAATAGTGATGTTTTGGTTTGTTTTGGTCAGTTTCGTTACTGTGCGAGAAACCATGCCGGGGTTGCATTTAATGCACCGGTTCGGCCCGTTAACGAAACGATGCACAGTTTCGGTCCAGAAACGAAACGAACGCACCCAATCCACCTTTTTGGACCCAATAGTGATGTTTTGCTTCGTTTTGGTTAGTTTCGTTACTGTGCAAAAAACCATGCCGGGGTTGCATTTAATGCACCGGTTCGGCCCGTTGACGAAACGATGCACAGTTTTGGTCCAGAAATGAAACGAACGCACCCAATCCACCTTTTTGGACCCAATAGCGATGTTTTGGTTTGTTTTGGTCAGTTTCGTTACTGTGCGAGAAACCATGTCGGGGTTGCATTTAATGCACCGGTTCGGCCCGTTAACGAAACGATGCACAGTTTCGGTCCAGAAACGAAACGAACGCACCCAATCCACCTTTTTGGACCCAATAGTGATGTTTTGGTTCGTTTTGGTCAGTTTCGTTACTGTGCGAGAAACCATGCCGGGGTTGCATTTAATGCACCGGTTCGGCCCGTTAACGAAACGATGCACAGTTTCGGTCCAGAAACGAAACGAACGCACCCAATCCACCTTTTTGGACCCAATAGTGATGTTTTGGTTCGTTTTGGTCAGTTTCGTTACTGTGCGAGAAACCATGCCGGGGTTGCATTTAATGCACCGGTTCGGCCCGTTAACGAAACGATGCAGAGTTTCGGTCCAGAAATAAAACGAACGCACCCAATCCACCTTTTTGGACCCAATAGTGATGTTTTGCTTCGTTTTGGTCAGTTTCGTTACTGTGCGAGAAACCATGTCGGGGTTGCATTTAATGCACCGGTTCGGCCCGTTAACGAAACGATGCACAGTTTCGGTCCAGAAATGAAACGAACGCACCCAATCCACCTTTTTGGACCCAATAGTGATGTTTTGGTTCGTTTTGGACAGTTTCGTTACTGTGCGAGAAACCATGCCGGGGTTGCATTTAATGCACCGGTTCGGCCCGTTAACGAAACGATGCACAGTTTCGGTCCAGAAACGAAACGAACGCACCCAATCCACCTTTTTGGACCCAATAGTGATGTTTTGGTTCGTTTTGGTCAGTTTCGTTACTGTGCGAGAAACCATGCCGGGGTTGCATTTAATGCACCGGTTCGGCCCGTTAACGAAACGATGCAGAGTTTCGGTCCAGAAATGAAACGAACGCACCCAATCCACCTTTTTGGACCCAATAGTGATGTTTTGCTTCGTTTTGGTCAGTTTCGTTACTGTGCGAGAAACCATGTCGGGGTTGCATTTAATGCACCGGTTCGGCCCGTTAACGAAACGATGCACAGTTTCGGTCCAGAAACGAAACGAACGCACCCAATCCACCTTTTTGGACCCAATAGTGATGTTTTGGTTCGTTTTGGACAGTTTCGTTACTGTGCGAGAAACCATGCCGGGGTTGCATTTAATGCACCGGTTCGGCCCGTTAACGAAACGATGCACAGTTTCGGTCCAGAAACGAAACGAACGCACCCAATCCACCTTTTTGGACCCAATAGTGATGTTTTGCTTCGTTTTGGTTAGTTTCGTTACTGTGCAAAAAACCATGCCGGGGTTGCATTTAATGCACCGGTTCGGCCCGTTGACGAAACGATGCACAGTTTTGGTCCAGAAATGAAACGAACGCACCCAATCCACCTTTTTGGACCCAATAGCGATGTTTTGGTTTGTTTTGGTCAGTTTCGTTACTGTGCGAGAAACCATGTCGGGGTTGCATTTAATGCACCGGTTCGACCCGTTAACGAAACGATGCACAGTTTCGGTCCAGAAACGAAACGAACGCACCCAATCCACCTTTTTGGACCCAATAGTGATGTTTTGGTTCGTTTTGGTCAGTTTCGTTACTGTGCGAGAAACCATGCCGGGGTTGCATTTAATGCACCGGTTCGGCCCGTTAACGAAACGATGCACAGTTTCGGTCCAGAAACGAAACGAACGCACCCAATCCACCTTTTTGGACCCAATAGTGATGTTTTGGTTCGTTTTGGACAGTTTCGTTACTGTGCGAGAAACCATGCCGGGGTTGCATTTAATGCACCGGTTCGGCCCGTTAACGAAACGATGCACAGTTTCGGTCCAGAAACGAAACGAACGCACCCAATCCACCTTTTTGGACCCAATAGTGATGTTTTGCTTCGTTTTGGTCAGTCTCGTTACTGTGCGAGAAACCATGCCGGGGTTGCATTTAATGCACCGGTTCGGCCCGTTAAGGAAACGATGCACAGTTTCGGTCCAGAAATGAAACGAACGCACCCAATCCACCTTTTTGGACTCAATAGTGATGTTTTGGTTCATTTTGGTCAGTTTCGTTACTGTGCGAGAAACCATGCCGGGGTTGCATTTAATGCACCGGTTCGGCCCGTTAACGAAACGATGCACAGTTTCGGTCCAGAAATGAAACGAACGCACCCAATCCACCTTTTTGGACCCAATAGTGATGTTTTGGTTCGTTTTGGTCAGTTTCGTTACTGTGCGAAGAACCATGCCGGTGTTGCATTTAATGCACCGGTTCGGCCCATTGACGAAACGATGCACAGTTTCGGTCCAGAAACGAAACGAACGCACCCAATCCACCTTTTTGGACCCAATAGTGATGTTTTGGTTGGTTTTGGACAGTTTCATTACTGTGCGAGAAACCATGCCGGGGTTGCATTTAATGCACCGGTTCGGCCTGTTAACGAAACGATGCACAGTTTCGGTCCAGAAACGAAACGAACACACCCAATCCACCTTTTTGGACCCAATAGTGATGTTTTGGTTCATTTTGGTCAGTTTCGTTACTGTGCGAGAAACCATGCCAGGGTTGCATTTAATGCACCGGTTCGGCCCGTTAACGAAACGATGCACAGTTTCGGTCCAGAAATGAAACGAACGCACCCAATCCACCTTTTTGGACCCAATAGTGATGTTTTGGTTCATTTTGGTCAGTTTCGTTACCGTGCGAAGAACCATGCCGGTGTTGCATTTAATGCACCGGTTCGGCCCATTGACGAAACGATGCACAGTTTCGGTCCAGAAACGAAACGAACGCACCCAATCCACCTTTTTGGACCCAATAGTGATGTTTTGCGTCGTTTTGGTCAGTCTCGTTACTGTGCGAGAAACCATGCCGGGGTTGCATTTAATGCACCGGTTCGGCCCGTTAACGAAACGATGCACAGTTTCGGTCCAGAAACGAAACGAACGCACCCAATCCACCTTTTTGGACCCAATAGTGATGTTTTGCTTCGTTTTGGTTAGTTTCGTTACTGTGCAAAAAACCATGCCGGGGTTGCATTTAATGCACCGGTTCGGCCCGTTGACGAAACGATGCACAGTTTTGGTCCAGAAATGAAACGAACGCACCCAATCCACCTTTTTGGACCCAATAGCGATGTTTTGGTTTGTTTTGGTCAGTTTCGTTACTGTGCGAGAAACCATGTCGGGGTTGCATTTAATGCACCGGTTCGGCCCGTTAACGAAACGATGCACAGTTTCGGTCCAGAAACGAAACGAACGCACCCAATCCACCTTTTTGGACCCAATAGTGATGTTTTGGTTCGTTTTGGTCAGTTTCGTTACTGTGCGAGAAACCATGCCGGGGTTGCATTTAATGCACCGGTTCGGCCCGTTAACGAAACGATGCACAGTTTCGGTCCAGAAACGAAACGAACGCACCCAATCCACCTTTTTGGACCCAATAGTGATGTTTTGGTTCGTTTTGGACAGTTTCATTACTGTGCGAGAAACCATGCCGGGGTTGCATTTAATGCACCGGTTCGGCCCGTTAACGAAACGATGCACAGTTTCGGTCCGGAAACGAAACGAACGCACCCAATCCACCTTTTTGGACCCAATAGTGATGTTTTGCTTCGTTTTGGTCAGTCTCGTTACTGTGCGAGAAACCATGCCGGGGTTGCATTTAATGCACCGGTTCGGCCCGTTAAGGAAACGATGCACAGTTTCGGTCCAGAAACGAAACGAACGCACCCAATCCACCTTTTTGGACCCAATAGTGATGTTTTGGTTCATTTTGGTCAGTTTCGTTACTGTGCGAGAAACCATGCCGGGGTTGCATTTAATGCACCGGTTCGGCCCGTTAACGAAACGATGCACAGTTTCGGTCCAGAAACGAAACGAACGCACCCAATCCACCTTTTTGGACCCAATAGTGATGTTTTGGTTCGTTTTGGACAGTTTCGTTACTGTGTGAGAAACCATGCCGGGGTTGCATTTAATGCACCGGTTCGGCCCGTTAACGAAACGATGCACAGTTTCGGTCCAGAAACGAAACGAACGCACCCAATCCACCTTTTTGGACCCAATAGTGATGTTTTGCTTCGTTTTGGTCAGTCTCGTTACTGTGCGAGAAACCATGCCGGGGTTGCATTTAATGCACCGGTTCGGCCCGTTAAGGAAACGATGCACAGTTTCGGTCCAGAAACGAAACGAACGCACCCAATCCACCTTTTTGGACCCAATAGTGATGTTTTGGTTCATTTTGGTCAGTTTCGTTACTGTGCGAGAAACCATGCCGGGGTTGCATTTAATGCACTGGTTCGGCCCGTTAACGAAACGATTTACAGTTTCGGTCCAGAAATGAAACGAACGCACCCAATCCACCTTTTTGGACCCAATAGTGATGTTTTGGTTCGTTTTGGTAAGTTTCGTTACTGTGCGAAAAACCATGCCGGGGTTGCATTTAATGCACCGGTTCGGCCCATTGACGAAACGATGCACAGTTTCGGTCCAGAAACGAAACGAACGCACCCAATCCACCTTTTTGGACCCAATAGTGATGTTTTGGTTGGTTTTGGACAGTTTCGTTACTGTGCGAGAAACCATGCCGGGGTTGCATTTAATGCACCGGTTCGGCCCGTTAACGAAACGATGCACAGTTTCGGTCCAGAAACGAAACGAACGCACCCAATCCACCTTTTTGGACCCAATAGTGATGTTTTGGTTCGTTTTGGTCAGTTTCGTTACTGTGCGAGAAACCATGCCGGGGTTGCATTTAATGCACCGGTTCGGCCCGTTAACGAAACGATGCACAGTTTCGGTCCAGAAACGAAACGAACGCACCCAATCCACCTTTTTGGACCCAATAGTGATGTTTTGGTTCGTTTTGGACAGTTTCGTTACTGTGCGAGAAACCATGCCGGGGTTGCATTTAATGCACCGGTTCGGCCCGTTAACGAAACGATGCACAGTTTCGGTCCAGAAACGAAACGAACGCACCCAATCCACCTTTTTGGACCCAATAGTGATGTTTTGCTTCGTTTTGGTCAGTCTCGTTACTGTGCGAGAAACCATGCCGGGGTTGCATTTAATGCACCGGTTCGGCCCGTTAAGGAAACGATGCACAGTTTCGGTCCAGAAACGAAACGAACGCACCCAATCCACCTTTTTGGACCCAATAGTGATGTTTTGGTTCGTTTTGGTCAGTCTCGTTACTGTGCGAGAAACCATGCCGGGGTTGCATTTAATGCACCGGTTCGGCCCGTTAACGAAACGATGCACAGTTTCGGTCCAGAAACGAAACGAACGCACCCAATCCACCTTTTTGGACCCAATAGTGATGTTTTGGTTCGTTTTGGTCAGTTTCGTTACTGTGCGAAGAACCATGCCGGGGTTGCATTTAATGCACCGGTTCGGCCCATTGACGAAACGATGCACAGTTTCGGTTCAGAAACGAAACGAACGCACCCAATCCACCTTTTTGGACCCAATAGTGATGTTTTGCTTCGTTTTGGTCAGTCTCGTTACTGTGCGAGAAACCATGCCGGGGTTGCATTTAATGCACCGGTTCGGCCCGTTAAGGAAACGATGCACAGTTTCGGTCCAGAAACGAAACGAACGCACCCAATCCACCTTTTTGGACCCAATAGTGATGTTTTGCTTCGTTTTGGTCAGTCTCGTTACTGTGCGAGAAACCATGCCGGGGTTGCATTTAATGCACCGGTTCGGCCCGTTAAGGAAACGATGCACAGTTTCGGTCCAGAAACGAAACGAACGCACCCAATCCACCTTTTTGGACCCAATAGTGATGTTTTGGTTCATTTTGGTCAGTTTCGTTACTGTGCGAGAAACCATGCCGGGGTTGCATTTAATGCACCGGTTCGGCCCGTTAACGAAACGATTTACAGTTTCGGTCCAGAAATGAAACGAACGCACCCAATCCACCTTTTTGGACCCAATAGTGATGTTTTGGTTCGTTTTGGTAAGTTTCGTTACTGTGCGAAAAACCATGCCGGGGTTGCATTTAATGCACCGGTTCGGCCCATTGACGAAACGATGCACAGTTTCGGTCCAGAAACGAAACGAACGCACCCAATCCACCTTTTTGGACCCAATAGTGATGTTGTGCTTCGTTTTGGTCAGTCTCGTTACTGTGCGAGAAACCATGCCGGGGTTGCATTTAATGCACCGGTTCGGCCCATTGACGAAACGATGCACAGTTTCGGTCCAGAAACGAAACGAACGCACCTAATCCACCTTTTTGGACCCAATAGTGATGTTTTGGTTCGTTTTGGACAGTTTCGTTACTGTGCGAGAAACCATGCCGGGGTTGCATTTAATGCACCGGTTCGGCCCGTTAACGAAACGATGCACAGTTTCGGTCCAGAAACGAAACGAACGCACCCAATCCACCTTTTTGGACCCAATAGTGATGTTTTGCTTCGTTTTGGTCAGTCTCGTTACTGTGCGAGAAACCATGCCGGGGTTGCATTTAATGCACCGGTTCGGCCCGTTAAGGAAACGATGCACAGTTTCGGTCCAGAAATGAAACGAACGCACCCAATCCACCTTTTTGGACTCAATAGTGATGTTTTGGTTCATTTTGGTCAGTTTCGTTACTGTGCGAGAAACCATGCCGGGGTTGCATTTAATGCACCGGTTCGGCCCGTTAACGAAACGATGCACAGTTTCGGTCCAGAAATGAAACGAACGCACCCAATCCACCTTTTTGGACCCAATAGTGATGTTTTGGTTCGTTTTGGTCAGTTTCGTTACTGTGCGAAGAACCATGCCGGTGTTGCATTTAATGCACCGGTTCGGCCCATTGACGAAACGATGCACAGTTTCGGTCCAGAAACGAAACGAACGCACCCAATCCACCTTTTTGGACCCAATAGTGATGTTTTGGTTGGTTTTGGACAGTTTCATTACTGTGCGAGAAACCATGCCGGGGTTGCATTTAATGCACCGGTTCGGCCTGTTAACGAAACGATGCACAGTTTCGGTCCAGAAACGAAACGAACACACCCAATCCACCTTTTTGGACCCAATAGTGATGTTTTGGTTCATTTTGGTCAGTTTCGTTACTGTGCGAGAAACCATGCCAGGGTTGCATTTAATGCACCGGTTCGGCCCGTTAACGAAACGATGCACAGTTTCGGTCCAGAAATGAAACGAACGCACCCAATCCACCTTTTTGGACCCAATAGTGATGTTTTGGTTCATTTTGGTCAGTTTCGTTACCGTGCGAAGAACCATGCCGGTGTTGCATTTAATGCACCGGTTCGGCCCATTGACGAAACGATGCACAGTTTCGGTCCAGAAACGAAACGAACGCACCCAATCCACCTTTTTGGACCCAATAGTGATGTTTTGCGTCGTTTTGGTCAGTCTCGTTACTGTGCGAGAAACCATGCCGGGGTTGCATTTAATGCACCGGTTCGGCCCGTTAACGAAACGATGCACAGTTTCGGTCCAGAAACGAAACGAACGCACCCAATCCACCTTTTTGGACCCAATAGTGATGTTTTGCTTCGTTTTGGTTAGTTTCGTTACTGTGCAAAAAACCATGCCGGGGTTGCATTTAATGCACCGGTTCGGCCCGTTGACGAAACGATGCACAGTTTTGGTCCAGAAATGAAACGAACGCACCCAATCCACCTTTTTGGACCCAATAGCGATGTTTTGGTTTGTTTTGGTCAGTTTCGTTACTGTGCGAGAAACCATGTCGGGGTTGCATTTAATGCACCGGTTCGGCCCGTTAACGAAACGATGCACAGTTTCGGTCCAGAAACGAAACGAACGCACCCAATCCACCTTTTTGGACCCAATAGTGATGTTTTGGTTCGTTTTGGTCAGTTTCGTTACTGTGCGAGAAACCATGCCGGGGTTGCATTTAATGCACCGGTTCGGCCCGTTAACGAAACGATGCACAGTTTCGGTCCAGAAACGAAACGAACGCACCCAATCCACCTTTTTGGACCCAATAGTGATGTTTTGGTTCGTTTTGGACAGTTTCATTACTGTGCGAGAAACCATGCCGGGGTTGCATTTAATGCACCGGTTCGGCCCGTTAACGAAACGATGCACAGTTTCGGTCCGGAAACGAAACGAACGCACCCAATCCACCTTTTTGGACCCAATAGTGATGTTTTGCTTCGTTTTGGTCAGTCTCGTTACTGTGCGAGAAACCATGCCGGGGTTGCATTTAATGCACCGGTTCGGCCCGTTAAGGAAACGATGCACAGTTTCGGTCCAGAAACGAAACGAACGCACCCAATCCACCTTTTTGGACCCAATAGTGATGTTTTGGTTCATTTTGGTCAGTTTCGTTACTGTGCGAGAAACCATGCCGGGGTTGCATTTAATGCACCGGTTCGGCCCGTTAACGAAACGATGCACAGTTTCGGTCCAGAAACGAAACGAACGCACCCAATCCACCTTTTTGGACCCAATAGTGATGTTTTGGTTCGTTTTGGACAGTTTCGTTACTGTGTGAGAAACCATGCCGGGGTTGCATTTAATGCACCGGTTCGGCCCGTTAACGAAACGATGCACAGTTTCGGTCCAGAAACGAAACGAACGCACCCAATCCACCTTTTTGGACCCAATAGTGATGTTTTGCTTCGTTTTGGTCAGTCTCGTTACTGTGCGAGAAACCATGCCGGGGTTGCATTTAATGCACCGGTTCGGCCCGTTAAGGAAACGATGCACAGTTTCGGTCCAGAAACGAAACGAACGCACCCAATCCACCTTTTTGGACCCAATAGTGATGTTTTGGTTCATTTTGGTCAGTTTCGTTACTGTGCGAGAAACCATGCCGGGGTTGCATTTAATGCACTGGTTCGGCCCGTTAACGAAACGATTTACAGTTTCGGTCCAGAAATGAAACGAACGCACCCAATCCACCTTTTTGGACCCAATAGTGATGTTTTGGTTCGTTTTGGTAAGTTTCGTTACTGTGCGAAAAACCATGCCGGGGTTGCATTTAATGCACCGGTTCGGCCCATTGACGAAACGATGCACAGTTTCGGTCCAGAAACGAAACGAACGCACCCAATCCACCTTTTTGGACCCAATAGTGATGTTTTGGTTGGTTTTGGACAGTTTCGTTACTGTGCGAGAAACCATGCCGGGGTTGCATTTAATGCACCGGTTCGGCCCGTTAACGAAACGATGCACAGTTTCGGTCCAGAAACGAAACGAACGCACCCAATCCACCTTTTTGGACCCAATAGTGATGTTTTGGTTCGTTTTGGTCAGTTTCGTTACTGTGCGAGAAACCATGCCGGGGTTGCATTTAATGCACCGGTTCGGCCCGTTAACGAAACGATGCACAGTTTCGGTCCAGAAACGAAACGAACGCACCCAATCCACCTTTTTGGACCCAATAGTGATGTTTTGGTTCGTTTTGGACAGTTTCGTTACTGTGCGAGAAACCATGCCGGGGTTGCATTTAATGCACCGGTTCGGCCCGTTAACGAAACGATGCACAGTTTCGGTCCAGAAACGAAACGAACGCACCCAATCCACCTTTTTGGACCCAATAGTGATGTTTTGCTTCGTTTTGGTCAGTCTCGTTACTGTGCGAGAAACCATGCCGGGGTTGCATTTAATGCACCGGTTCGGCCCGTTAAGGAAACGATGCACAGTTTCGGTCCAGAAACGAAACGAACGCACCCAATCCACCTTTTTGGACCCAATAGTGATGTTTTGGTTCGTTTTGGTCAGTCTCGTTACTGTGCGAGAAACCATGCCGGGGTTGCATTTAATGCACCGGTTCGGCCCGTTAACGAAACGATGCACAGTTTCGGTCCAGAAACGAAACGAACGCACCCAATCCACCTCTTTGGACCCAATAGTGATGTTTTGGTTCGTTTTGGTCAGTTTCGTTACTGTGCGAAGAACCATGCCGGGGTTGCATTTAATGCACCGGTTCGGCCCATTGACGAAACGATGCACAGTTTCGGTTCAGAAACGAAACGAACGCACCCA
Source organism: Echinochloa phyllopogon (assembly GCA_033239725.1). Classification (NCBI taxonomy): domain Eukaryota; kingdom Viridiplantae; phylum Streptophyta; class Magnoliopsida; order Poales; family Poaceae; genus Echinochloa; species Echinochloa phyllopogon. The sequence goes on along the minus strand of BTCW01000014.1, from coordinate 26,235,971 downwards.
ATCCACCTTTTTGGACCCAATAGTGATGTTTTGCTTCGTTTTGGTCAGTCTCGTTACTGTGCGAGAAACCATGCCGGGGTTGCATTTAATGCACCGGTTCGGCCCGTTAAGGAAACGATGCACAGTTTCGGTCCAGAAACGAAACGAACGCACCCAATCCACCTTTTTGGACCCAATAGTGATGTTTTGCTTCGTTTTGGTCAGTCTCGTTACTGTGCGAGAAACCATGCCGGGGTTGCATTTAATGCACCGGTTCGGCCCGTTAAGGAAACGATGCACAGTTTCGGTCCAGAAACGAAACGAACGCACCCAATCCACCTTTTTGGACCCAATAGTGATGTTTTGGTTCATTTTGGTCAGTTTCGTTACTGTGCGAGAAACCATGCCGGGGTTGCATTTAATGCACCGGTTCGGCCCGTTAACGAAACGATTTACAGTTTCGGTCCAGAAATGAAACGAACGCACCCAATCCACCTTTTTGGACCCAATAGTGATGTTTTGGTTCGTTTTGGTAAGTTTCGTTACTGTGCGAAAAACCATGCCGGGGTTGCATTTAATGCACCGGTTCGGCCCATTGACGAAACGATGCACAGTTTCGGTCCAGAAACGAAACGAACGCACCCAATCCACCTTTTTGGACCCAATAGTGATGTTGTGCTTCGTTTTGGTCAGTCTCGTTACTGTGCGAGAAACCATGCCGGGGTTGCATTTAATGCACCGGTTCGGCCCATTGACGAAACGATGCACAGTTTCGGTCCAGAAACGAAACGAACGCACCCAATCCACCTTTTTGGACCCAATAGTGATGTTTTGGTTCATTTTGGTCAGTTTCGTTACTGTGCGAGAAACCATGCTGGGGTTGCATTTAATGCACCGGTTCGGCCCGTTAACGAAACGATGCACAGTTTCGGTCCAGAAACGAAACGAACGCACCCAATCCACCTTTTTGGACCCAATAGTGATGTTTTGGTTCGTTTTGGTCAGTTTCGTTACTGTGCGAGAAACCATGCCGGGGTTGCATTTAATGCACCGGTTCGGCCCGTTAACGAAACGATGCACAGTTTCGGTCCAGAAACGAAACGAACGCACCCAATCCACCTTTTTGGACCCAATAGTGATGTTTTGGTTCATTTTGGACAGTTTCGTTACTGTGCGAGAAACCATGCCGGGGTTGCATTTAATGCACCGTTTCGGCCCGTTAACGAAACGATGCACAGTTTCGGTCCAGAAACGAAACGAATGCACCCAATCCACCTTTTTGGACCCAATAGTGATGTTTTGCTTCGTTTTGGTCAGTCTCGTTACTGTGCGAGAAACCATGCCGGGGTTGCATTTAATGCACCGGTTCGGCCCGTTAAGGAAACGATGCACAGTTTCGGTCCAGAAACGAAACGAACGCACCCAATCCACCTTTTTGGACCCAATAGTGATGTTTTGGTTCGTTTTGGTAAGTTTCGTTACTGTGCGAAAAACCATGCCGGGGTTGCATTTAATGCACCGGTTCGGCCCATTGACGAAACGATGCACAGTTTCGGTCCAGAAATGAAACGAACGCACCCAATCCACCTTTTTGGACCCAATAGTGATGTTTTGGTTGGTTTTGGACAGTTTCGTTACTGTGCGAGAAACCATGCCGGGGTTGCATTTAATGCACCGGTTCGGCCCGTTAACGAAACGATGCACAGTTTCGGTCCAGAAACGAAACGAATGCACCCAATCCACCTTTTTGGACCCAATAGTGATGTTTTGGTTCGTTTTGGTCAGTTTCGTTACTGTGCGAGAAACCATGCCGGGGTTGCATTTAATGCACCGGTTCGGCCCGTTAACGAAACGATGCACAGTTTCGGTCCAGAAACGAAACGAACGCACCCAATCCACCTTTTTGGACCCAATAGTGATGTTTTGGTTCGTTTTGGACAGTTTCGTTACTGTGCGAGAAACCATGCCGGGGTTGCATTTAATGCACCGGTTCGGCCCGTTAACGAAACGATGCACAGTTTCGGTCCAGAAATGAAACGAACGCACCCAATCCACCTTTTTGGACCCAATAGTGATGTTTTGGTTCGTTTTGGTTAGTTTCGTTACTGTGCGAAGAACCATGCCGGTGTTGCATTTAATGCACCGGTTCGGCCCATTGACGAAACGATGCACAGTTTCGGTCCAGAAACGAAACAAACGCACCCAATCCACCTTTTTGGACCCAATAGTGATGTTTTGGTTGGTTTTGGACAGTTTCGTTACTGTGCGAGAAACCATGCCGGGGTTGCATTTAATGCACCGGTTCGGCCCGTTAACGAAACGATGCACAGTTTCGGTCCAGAAACGAAACGAACACACCCAATCCACCTTTTTGGACCCAATAGTGATGTTTTGGTTCATTTTGGTCAGTTTCGTTACTGTGCGAGAAACCATGCCGGGGTTGCATTTAATGCACCGGTTCGGCCCGTTAACGAAACGATGCACAGTTTCGGTCCAGAAATGAAACGAACGCACCCAATCCACCTTTTTGGACCCAATAGTGATGTTTTGGTTCGTTTTGGTCAGTTTCGTTACTGTGCGAAGAACCATGCCGGTGTTGCATTTAATGCACCGGTTCGGCCCATTGACGAAACGATGCACAGTTTCGGTCCAGAAACGAAACGAACGCACCCAATCCACCTTTTTGGACCCAATAGTGATGTTTTGCTTCGTTTTGGTCAGTCTCGTTACTGTGCGAGAAACCATGCCGGGGTTGCATTTAATGCACCGGTTCGGCCCGTTAAGGAAACGATGCACAGTTTCGGTCCAGAAACGAAACGAACGCACCCAATCCACCTTTTTGGACCCAATAGTGATGTTTTGGTTCATTTTGGTCAGTTTCGTTACTGTGCGAGAAACCATGCCGGGGTTGCATTTAATGCACCGGTTCGGCCCATTAACGAAACGATTTACAGTTTCGGTCCAGAAATGAAACGAACGCACCCAATCCACCTTTTTGGACCCAATAGTGATGTTTTGGTTCGTTTTGGTCAGTTTCGTTACTGTGCGAAAAACCATGCCGGGGTTGCATTTAATGCACCGGTTCGGCCCATTGACGAAACGATGCACAGTTTCGGTCCAGAAACGAAACGAACGCACCCAATCCACCTTTTTGGACCCAATAGTGATGTTTTGGTTGGTTTTGGACAGTTTCGCTACTGCGCGAGAAACCATGCCGGGGTTGCATTTAATGCACCGGTTCGGCCCGTTAACGAAACGATGCACAGTTTCGGTCCAGAAACGAAATGAACGCACCCAATCCACCTTTTTGGACCCAATAGTGATGTTTTGGTTCGTTTTCGTCAGTTTCGTTGGTGTGCGAAAAACCATGCCGGGGTTGCATTTAATGCACCGGTTCGGCCCGTTAACGAAACGATGCACAGTTTCGGTCCAGAAATGAAACGAACGCACCCAATCCCCCTTTTTGGACCCAATAGTGATGTTTTGGTTCGTTTTGGCAGTTTTGTTACTGTGCGAAAAACCATGCCGGGGTTGCATTTAATGCACCGGTTCGGCCCATTGACGAAACGATGCACAGTTTCGGTGCAGAAATGAAACGAACGCACCCAATCCACCTTTTTGGACCCAATAGTGATGTTTTGGTTTGTTTTGGTCAGTTTCGTTACTGTGCGAGAAACCATGCCGGGGTTGCATTTAATGCACCGGTTCGGCCCGTTAACGAAACGATGCACAGTTTCGGTCCAGAAACGAAACGAACGCACCCAATCCACCTTTTTGGACCCAATAGTGATGTTTTGCTTCATTTTGGTCAGTTTCGTTACTGTGCAAAAAACCATGCCGGGGTTGCATTTAATGCACCGGTTCGGCCCGTTGACGAAACGATGCACAGTTTCGGTCCAGAAACGAAACGAACGCACCCAATCCACCTTTTTGGACCCAATAGCGATGTTTTGGTTTGTTTCGGTCAGTTTCGTTACTGTGCGAGAAACCATGTCGGGGTTGCATTTAATGCACCGGTTCGGCCCGTTAACGAAACGATGCACAGTTTCGGTCCAGAAGCGAAACGAACGCACCCAATCCACCTTTTTGGACCCAATAGTGATGTTTTGGTTCGTTTTGGTCAGTTTCGTTACTGTGCGAGAAACCATGCCGGGGTTGCATTTAATGCACCGGTTCGGCCCGTTAACGAAACGATGCACAGTTTCGGTCCAGAAACGAAACGAACGCACCCAATCCACCTTTTTGGACCCAATAGTGATGTTTTGGTTCGTTTTGGTCAGTTTCGTTACTGTGCGAGAAACCATGCCGGGGTTGCATTTAATGCACCGGTTCGGCCCGTTAACGAAACGATGCACAGTTTCGGTCCAGAAATGAAACGAACGCACCCAATCCACCTTTTTGGACCCAATAGTGATGTTTTGCTTCATTTTGGTCAGTTTCGTTACTGTGCGAAAAAGCATGCTGGGGTTGCATTCAATGCACTGGTTCGGCCCGTTAACGAAACAATGCACAGTTTCGGTCCAGAAACGAAACGTACGCACCCAATCCACCTTTTTGGACCCAATAGTGATGTTTTGGTTGGTTTTGGTCAGTTTCATTACTGTGCAAAAAACCATGCCGGGGTTGCATTTAATGCACCGGTTCGGCCCGTTAATGAAACGATGCACCATTTCGGTCCAGAAACGAAACGAATGCACCCAATCCACCTTTTTGGACCCAATAGCGATGTTTTGGTTTGTTTTGGTCAGTTTCGTTACTGTGCGAAAAACCATGACGGGGTTGCATTTAATGCACCGGTTCGGCCCGTTAACGAAACGATGCACAATTTCGGTCCAGAAATGAAACGAACGCACCCAATCCACCTTTTTGGACCCAATAGTGATGTTTTGGTTCGTTTTGGTCAGTTTCGTTACTGTGCGAGAAACCATGCCGGGGTTGCATTTAATGCACAGGTTCAGCCCGTTAACGAAACGATGCACAGTTTCGGTCCAGAAATGAAACAAACGCACCCAATCCACCTTTTTGGACCCAATAGTGATGTTTTGCTTCGTTTTGGTTAGTTTCGTTACTGTGCGAGAAACCATGCCGGGGTTGCATTTAATGCACCGGTTCGGCCCGTTAAGGAAACGATGCACAGATTCGGTCCAGAAACGAAACGAACACACCCAATCCACCATTTTGGACCCAATAGTGATGTATTGGTTGGTTTTGGTCAGTTTCGTTACTGTGTGAGAAACCATGCCGGGGTTGCATTTAATGCACCGGTTCGGCCCGTTAACGAAACGATGCACAGTTTCGGTCCAGAAACGAAACGAACGCACCCAATCCACCTTTTTGGACCCAATAGTGATGTTTTGCTTCGTTTTGGTTAGTTTCGTTACTGTGCGAGAAACCATGCCGGGGTTGCATTTAATGCACCGGTTCGGCCCGTTAAGGAAACGATGCACAGTTTCGGTCCAGAAACGAAACGAACGCACCCAATCCACCTTTTTGGACCCAATAGTGATGTTTTGGTTCATTTTGGTCAGTTTCGTTACTGTGCGAGAAACCATGCCTGGGTTGCATTTAATGCACCGGTTCGGCCCGTTAACGAAACGATGCAAAGTTTCGGTCCAGAAACGAAACGAACGCGCCCAATCCACCTTTTTGGACCCAATAGTGATGTTTTGGTTGGTTTTGGTCAGTTTCGTTACTGTGCGAGAAACCATGTCGGGGTTGCATTTAATGCACCGGTTCGGCCCGTTAACGAAACGATGCACAGTTTCAGTCCAGAAACGAAACGAACGCACCCAATCCACCTTTTTGGACCCAATAGTGATGTTTTGGTTCGTTTTGGTCAGTTTCGTTAGTGTGCGAAAAACCATGCCGGGGTTGCATTTCATGCACCGGTTCGGCCCGTTAACGAAACGATGCACAGTTTCGGTCCAGAAACGAAACGAACGCACCCAATCCACCTTTTTGGACCCAATAGTGATGTTTTGGTTCATTTTGGTCAGTTTCGTTACTGTGCGGGAAACCATGCCGGGGTTGCATTTAATGCACCGGTTCGGCCCGTTAACGAAACGATGCACAGTTTCGGTCCAGAAACAAAATGAACGCACCCAATCCACCTTTTTGGACCCAATAGTGATGTTTTGCTTCGTTTTGGTCAGTTTCGTTACTGTGCGAAAAACCATGCCGGGGTTGCATTTAATGCACCGGTTCGGCCCATTGACGAAACGATGCACAGTTTCGGTCCAGAAACGAAACGAACGCACCCAATCCACCTTTTTGGACCCAATAGTGATGTTTTGGTTGGTTTTGGTCAGTTTCGTTACTGTGCGAGAAACCATGCCGGGGTTGCATTTAATGCACCGGTTCGGCCCGTTCACGAAACGATGCACAGTTTCGGTCCAGAAACGAAACAAACGCACCCAATCCACCTTTTTGGACCCAATAGTGATGTTTTGCTTCGTTTTGGTTAATTTCGTTACTGTGCGAGAAACCATGCCGGGGTTGCATTTAATGCACCGGTTCGGCCCATTGATGAAACGATGCACAGTTTCGGTCCAGAAACGAAACGAACGCACCCAATCCACCTTTTTGGACCCAATAGTGATGTTTTGGTTCGTTTTGGTCAGTTTCGTTACTGTGCGAGAAACCATGCCGGGGTTGCATTTAATGCACCGGTTCGGCCCGTTAACGAAACGATGCACAGTTTCGGTCCAGAAACGAAACGAACGCACCCAATCCACCTTTTTGGACCCAATAGTGATGTTTTGGTTCGTTTTGGTCAGTTTCGTTACTGTGCGAGAAACCATGCCGGGGTTGCATTTAATGCACCGGTTCGGCCCGTTAACGAAACGATGCAGAGTTTCGGTCCAGAAATGAAACGAACGCACCCAATCCACCTTTTTGGACCCAATAGTGATGTTTTGCTTCGTTTTGGTCAGTTTCGTTACTGTGCGAGAAACCATGTCGGGGTTGCATTTAATGCACCGGTTCGGCCCGTTAACGAAACGATGCACAGTTTCGGTCCAGAAACGAAACGAACGCACCCAATCCACCTTTTTGGACCCAATAGTGATGTTTTGGTTCGTTTTGGACAGTTTCGTTACTGTGCGAGAAACCATGCCGGGGTTGCATTTAATGCACCGGTTCGGCCCGTTAACGAAACGATGCACAGTTTCGGTCCAGAAACGAAACGAACGCACCCAATCCACCTTTTTGGACCCAATAGTGATGTTTTGCTTCGTTTTGGTCAGTCTCGTTACTGTGCGAGAAACCATGCCGGGGTTGCATTTAATGCACCGGTTCGGCCCGTTAAGGAAACGATGCACAGTTTCGGTCCAGAAACGAAACGAACGCACCCAATCCACCTTTTTGGACCCAATAGTGATGTTTTGGTTCATTTTGGTCAGTTTCGTTACTGTGCGAGAAACCATGCCGGGGTTGCATTTAATGCACCGGTTCGGCCCGTTAACGAAACGATTTACAGTTTCGGTCCAGAAATGAAACGAACGCACCCAATCCACCTTTTTGGACCCAATAGTGATGTTTTGGTTCGTTTTGGTAAGTTTCGTTACTGTGCGAAAAACCATGCCGGGGTTGCATTTAATGCACCGGTTCGGCCCATTGACGAAACGATGCACAGTTTCGGTCCAGAAACGAAACGAACGCACCCAATCCACCTTTTTGGACCCAATAGTGATGTTTTGGTTGGTTTTGGACAGTTTCGTTACTGTGCGAGAAACCATGCCGGGGTTGCATTTAATGCACCGGTTCGGCCCGTTAACGAAACGATGCACAGTTTCGGTCTAGAAACGAAACGAACGCACCCAATCCACCTTTTTGGACCCAATAGTGATGTTTTGGTTCGTTTTGGTCAGTTTCGTTACTGTGCGAGAAACCATGCCGGGGTTGCATTTAATGCACCGATTCGGCCCGTTAACGAAACGATGCACAGTTTCGGTCCAGAAACGAAACGAACGCACCCAATCCACCTTTTTGGACCCAATAGTGATGTTTTGGTTCGTTTTGGACAGTTTCGTTACTGTGCGAGAAACCATGCCGGGGTTGCATTTAATGCACCGGTTCGGCCCGTTAACGAAACGATGCACAGTTTCGGTCCAGAAACGAAACGAACGCACCCAATCCACCTTTTTGGACCCAATAGTGATGTTTTGCTTCGTTTTGGTCAGTTTCGTTACTGTGCGAGAAACCATGTCGGGGTTGCATTTAATGCACCGGTTCGGCCCGTTAACGAAACGATGCACAGTTTCGGTCCAGAAACGAAACGAACGCACCCAATCCACCTTTTTGGACCCAATAGTGATGTTTTGGTTCGTTTTGGACAGTTTTGTTACTGTGCGAGAAACCATGCCGGGGTTGCATTTAATGCACCGGTTCGGCCCGTTAACGAAACGATGCACAGTTTCGGTCCAGAAACGAAACGAACGCACCCAATCCACCTTTTTGGACCCAATAGTGATGTTTTGGTTCGTTTTGGTCAGTTTCGTTACTGTGCGAAGAACCATGCCGGTGTTGCATTTAATGCACCGGTTCGGCCCATTGACGAAACGATGCACAGTTTCGGTCCAGAAATGAAACGAACGCACCCAATCCACCTTTTTGGACCCAATAGTGATGTTTTGGTTGGTTTTGGACAGTTTCATTACTGTGCGAGAAACCATGCCGGGGTTGCATTTAATGCACCGGTTCGGCCCGTTAACGAAACGATGCACAGTTTCGGTCCAGAAATGAAACGAACACACCCAATCCACCTTTTTGGACCCAATAGTGATGTTTTGGTTCATTTTGGTCAGTTTCGTTACTGTGCGAGAAACCATGCCGGGGTTGCATTTAATGCACCGGTTCGGCCCGTTAACGAAACGATGCACAGTTTCGGTCCAGAAATGAAACGAACGCACCCAATCCACCTTTTTGGACCCAATAGTGATGTTTTGGTTCGTTTTGGTCAGTTTCGTTACTGTGCGAAGAACCATGCCGGTGTTGCATTTAATGCACCGGTTCGGCCCGTTAACGAAACGATGCACAGTTTCGGTCCAGAAACGAAACGAACGCACCCAATCCACCTTTTTGGACCCAATAGTGATGTTTTGGTTCGTTTTGGTCAGTCTCGTTACTGTGCGAGAAACCATGCCGGGGTTGCATTTAATGCACCGGTTCGGCCCGTTAACGAAACGATGCAGAGTTTCGGTCCAGAAATGAAACGAACGCACCCAATCCACCTTTTTGGACCCAATAGTGATGTTTTGCTTCGTTTTGGTCAGTTTCGTTACTGTGCGAGAAACCATGTCGGGGTTGCATTTAATGCACCGGTTCGGCCCGTTAACGAAACGATGCACAGTTTCGGTCCAGAAACGAAACGAACGCACCCAATCCACCTTTTTGGACCCAATAGTGATGTTTTGGTTCGTTTTGGACAGTTTCGTTACTGTGCGAGAAACCATGCCGGGGTTGCATTTAATGCACCGGTTCGGCCCGTTAACGAAACGATGCACAGTTTCGGTCCAGAAACGAAACGAACGCACCCAATCCACCTTTTTGGACCCAATAGTGATGTTTTGCTTCGTTTTGGTCAGTCTCGTTACTGTGCGAGAAACCATGCCGGGGTTGCATTTAATGCACCGGTTCGGCCCGTTAAGGAAACGATGCACAGTTTCGGTCCAGAAACGAAACGAACGCACCCAATCCACCTTTTTGGACCCAATAGTGATGTTTTGGTTCATTTTGGTCAGTTTCGTTACTGTGCGAGAAACCATGCCGGGGTTGCATTTAATGCACCGGTTCGGCCCGTTAACGAAACGATTTACAGTTTCGGTCCAGAAATGAAACGAACGCACCCAATCCACCTTTTTGGACCCAATAGTGATGTTTTGGTTCGTTTTGGTAAGTTTCGTTACTGTGCGAAAAACCATGCCGGGGTTGCATTTAATGCACCGGTTCGGCCCATTGACGAAACGATGCACAGTTTCGGTCCAGAAACGAAACGAACGCACCCAATCCACCTTTTTGGACCCAATAGTGATGTTTTGGTTGGTTTTGGACAGTTTCGTTACTGTGCGAGAAACCATGCCGGGGTTGCATTTAATGCACCGGTTCGGCCCGTTAACGAAACGATGCACAGTTTCGGTCTAGAAACGAAACGAACGCACCCAATCCACCTTTTTGGACCCAATAGTGATGTTTTGGTTCGTTTTGGTCAGTTTCGTTACTGTGCGAGAAACCATGCCGGGGTTGCATTTAATGCACCGATTCGGCCCGTTAACGAAACGATGCACAGTTTCGGTCCAGAAACGAAACGAACGCACCCAATCCACCTTTTTGGACCCAATAGTGATGTTTTGGTTCGTTTTGGACAGTTTCGTTACTGTGCGAGAAACCATGCCGGGGTTGCATTTAATGCACCGGTTCGGCCCGTTAACGAAACGATGCACAGTTTCGGTCCAGAAACGAAACGAACGCACCCAATCCACCTTTTTGGACCCAATAGTGATGTTTTGCTTCGTTTTGGTCAGTTTCGTTACTGTGCGAGAAACCATGTCGGGGTTGCATTTAATGCACCGGTTCGGCCCGTTAACGAAACGATGCACAGTTTCGGTCCAGAAACGAAACGAACGCACCCAATCCACCTTTTTGGACCCAATAGTGATGTTTTGGTTCGTTTTGGACAGTTTTGTTACTGTGCGAGAAACCATGCCGGGGTTGCATTTAATGCACCGGTTCGGCCCGTTAACGAAACGATGCACAGTTTCGGTCCAGAAACGAAACGAACGCACCCAATCCACCTTTTTGGACACAATAGTGATGTTTTGGTTCGTTTTGGTCAGTTTCGTTACTGTGCGAAGAACCATGCCGGTGTTGCATTTAATGCACCGGTTCGGCCCATTGACGAAACGATGCACAGTTTCGGTCCAGAAATGAAACGAACGCACCCAATCCACCTTTTTGGACCCAATAGTGATGTTTTGGTTGGTTTTGGACAGTTTCATTACTGTGCGAGAAACCATGCCGGGGTTGCATTTAATGCACCGGTTCGGCCCGTTAACGAAACGATGCACAGTTTCGGTCCAGAAATGAAACGAACACACCCAATCCACCTTTTTGGACCCAATAGTGATGTTTTGGTTCATTTTGGTCAGTTTCGTTACTGTGCGAGAAACCATGCCGGGGTTGCATTTAATGCACCGGTTCGGCCCGTTAACGAAACGATGCACAGTTTCGGTCCAGAAATGAAACGAACGCACCCAATCCACCTTTTTGGACCCAATAGTGATGTTTTGGTTCGTTTTGGTCAGTTTCGTTACTGTGCGAAGAACCATGCCGGTGTTGCATTTAATGCACCGGTTCGGCCCGTTAACGAAACGATGCACAGTTTCGGTCCAGAAACGAAACGAACGCACCCAATCCACCTTTTTGGACCCAATAGTGATGTTTTGGTTCGTTTTGGTCAGTCTCGTTACTGTGCGAGAAACCATGCCGGGGTTGCATTTAATGCACCGGTTCGGCCCGTTAACGAAACGATGCAGAGTTTCGGTCCAGAAATGAAACGAACGCACCCAATCCACCTTTTTGGACCCAATAGTGATGTTTTGCTTCGTTTTGGTCAGTTTCGTTACTGTGCGAGAAACCATGTCGGGGTTGCATTTAATGCACCGGTTCGGCCCGTTAACGAAACGATGCACAGTTTCGGTCCAGAAACGAAACGAACGCACCCAATCCACCTTTTTGGACCCAATAGTGATGTTTTGGTTCGTTTTGGACAGTTTCGTTACTGTGCGAGAAACCATGCCGGGGTTGCATTTAATGCACCGGTTCGGCCCGTTAACGAAACGATGCACAGTTTCGGTCCAGAAACGAAACGAACGCACCCAATCCACCTTTTTGGACCCAATAGTGATGTTTTGCTTCGTTTTGGTCAGTCTCGTTACTGTGCGAGAAACCATGCCGGGGTTGCATTTAATGCACCGGTTCGGCCCGTTAAGGAAACGATGCACAGTTTCGGTCCAGAAACGAAACGAACGCACCCAATCCACCTTTTTGGACCCAATAGTGATGTTTTGGTTCATTTTGGTCAGTTTCGTTACTGTGCGAGAAACCATGCCGGGGTTGCATTTAATGCACCGGTTCGGCCCGTTAACGAAACGATTTACAGTTTCGGTCCAGAAATGAAACGAACGCACCCAATCCACCTTTTTGGACCCAATAGTGATGTTTTGGTTCGTTTTGGTAAGTTTCGTTACTGTGCGAAAAACCATGCCGGGGTTGCATTTAATGCACCGGTTCGGCCCATTGACGAAACGATGCACAGTTTCGGTCCAGAAACGAAACGAACGCACCCAATCCACCTTTTTGGACCCAATAGTGATGTTTTGGTTGGTTTTGGACAGTTTCGTTACTGTGCGAGAAACCATGCCGGGGTTGCATTTAATGCACCGGTTCGGCCCGTTAACGAAACGATGCACAGTTTCGGTCTAGAAACGAAACGAACGCACCCAATCCACCTTTTTGGACCCAATAGTGATGTTTTGGTTCGTTTTGGTCAGTTTCGTTACTGTGCGAGAAACCATGCCGGGGTTGCATTTAATGCACCGATTCGGCCCGTTAACGAAACGATGCACAGTTTCGGTCCAGAAACGAAACGAACGCACCCAATCCACCTTTTTGGACCCAATAGTGATGTTTTGGTTCGTTTTGGACAGTTTCGTTACTGTGCGAGAAACCATGCCGGGGTTGCATTTAATGCACCGGTTCGGCCCGTTAACGAAACGATGCACAGTTTCGGTCCAGAAACGAAACGAACGCACCCAATCCACCTTTTTGGACCCAATAGTGATGTTTTGCTTCGTTTTGGTCAGTTTCGTTACTGTGCGAGAAACCATGTCGGGGTTGCATTTAATGCACCGGTTCGGCCCGTTAACGAAACGATGCACAGTTTCGGTCCAGAAACGAAACGAACGCACCCAATCCACCTTTTTGGACCCAATAGTGATGTTTTGGTTCGTTTTGGACAGTTTTGTTACTGTGCGAGAAACCATGCCGGGGTTGCATTTAATGCACCGGTTCGGCCCGTTAACGAAACGATGCACAGTTTCGGTCCAGAAACGAAACGAACGCACCCAATCCACCTTTTTGGACCCAATAGTGATGTTTTGGTTCGTTTTGGTCAGTTTCGTTACTGTGCGAAGAACCATGCCGGTGTTGCATTTAATGCACCGGTTCAGCCCATTGACGAAACGATGCACAGTTTCGGTCCAGAAATGAAACGAACGCACCCAATCCACCTTTTTGGACCCAATAGTGATGTTTTGGTTGGTTTTGGACAGTTTCATTACTGTGCGAGAAACCATGCCGGGGTTGCATTTAATGCACCGGTTCGGCCCGTTAACGAAACGATGCACAGTTTCGGTCCAGAAATGAAACGAACACACCCAATCCACCTTTTTGGACCCAATAGTGATGTTTTGGTTCATTTTGGTCAGTTTCGTTACTGTGCGAGAAACCATGCCGGGGTTGCATTTAATGCACCGGTTCGGCCCGTTAACGAAACGATGCACAGTTTCGGTCCAGAAATGAAACGAACGCACCCAATCCACCTTTTTGGACCCAATAGTGATGTTTTGGTTCGTTTTGGTCAGTTTCGTTACTGTGCGAAGAACCATGCCGGTGTTGCATTTAATGCACCGGTTCGGCCCGTTAACGAAACGATGCACAGTTTCGGTCCAGAAACGAAACGAACGCACCCAATCCACCTTTTTGGACCCAATAGTGATGTTTTGGTTCGTTTTGGTCAGTCTCGTTACTGTGCGAGAAACCATGCCGGGGTTGCATTTAATGCACCGGTTTGGCCCGTTAAGGAAACGATGCACAGTTTCGGTCCAGAAACGAAACGAACGCACCCAATCCACCTTTTTGGACCCAATAGTGATGTTTTGGTTCGTTTTGGACAGTTTCGTTACTGTGCGAGAAACCATGCTGGGGTTTCATTTAATGCACCGGTTCGGCCCGTTAACGAATCGATGCACAGTTTCGGTCCAGAAACGAAACGAACGCACCCAATCCACCTTTTTGGACCCAATAGTGATGTTTTGGTTCGTTTTGGTCAGTTTCGTTACTGTGCGAGAAACCATGCCGGGGTTGCATTTAATGCACCGGTTCGGCCCGTTAACGAAACGATGCACAGTTTCGGTCCAGAAACGAAACGAACGCACCCAATCCACCTTTTTGGACCCAATAGTGATGTTTTGGTTCGTTTTGGACAGTTTCGTTACTGTGCGAGAAACCATGCCGGGGTTGCATTTAATGCACCGGTTCGGCCCGTTAACGAAACGATGCACAGTTTCGGTCCAGAAATGAAACGAACGCACCCAATCCACCTTTTTGGACCCAATAGTGATGTTTTGCTTCGTTTTGGTCAGTCTCGTTACTGTGCGAGAAACCATGCCGGGGTTGCATTTAATGCACCGGTTCGGCCCGTTAAGGAAACGATGCACAGTTTCGGTCCAGAAACGAAACGAACGCACCCAATCCACCTTTTTGGACCCAATAGTGATGTTTTGGTTCATTTTGGTCAGTTTCGTTACTGTGCGAGAAACCATGCCGGGGTTGCATTTAATGCACCGGTTCGGCCCGTTAACGAAACGATTTACAGTTTCGGTCCAGAAATGAAACGAACGCACCCAATCCACCTTTTTGGACCCAATAGTGATGTTTTGGTTCGTTTTGGTAAGTTTCGTTACTGTGCGAAAAACCATGCCGGGGTTGCATTTAATGCACCGGTTCGGCCCATTGACGAAACGATGCACAGTTTCGGTCCAGAAACGAAACGAACGCACCCAATCCACCTTTTTGGACCCAATAGTGATGTTTTGGTTCGTTTTGGACAGTTTCGTTACTGTGCGAGAAACCATGCCGGGGTTGCATTTAATGCACCGGTTCGGCCCGTTAACGAAACGATGCACAGTTTCGGTCCAGAAACGAAACGAACGAACCCAATCCACCTTTTTGGACCCAATAGTGATGTTTTGCTTCGTTTTGGTCAGTCTCGTTACTGTGCGAGAAACCATGCCGGGGTTGCAATTAATGCACCGGTTCGGCCCGTTAAGGAAACGATGCACAGTTTCGGTCCAGAAACGAAACGAACGCACCCAATCCACCTTTTTGGACTCAATAGTGATGTTTTGGTTCATTTTGGTCAGTTTCGTTACTGTGCGAGAAACCATGCCGGGGTTGCATTTAATGCACCGGTTCGGCCCGTTAACGAAACGATGCACAGTTTCGGTCCAGAAATGAAACGAACGCACCCAATCCACCTTTTTGGACCCAATAGTGATGTTTTGGTTCGTTTTGGTCAGTTTCGTTACTGTGCGAAGAACCATGCCGGTGTTGCATTTAATGCACCGGTTCGGCCCATTGACGAAACGATGCACAGTTTCGGTCCAGAAACGAAACGAACGCACCCAATCCACCATTTTGGACCCAATAGTGATGTTTTGGTTGGTTTTGGACAGTTTCATTACTGTGCGAGAAACCATGCCGGGGTTGCATTTAATGCACCGGTTCGGCCCGTTAACGAAACGATGCACAGTTTCGGTCCAGAAACGAAACGAACGCACCCAATCCACCTTTTTGGACCCAATAGTGATGTTTTGGTTCATTTTGGTCAGTTTCGTTACTGTGCGAGAAACCATGCCGGGGTTGCATTTAATGCACCGGTTCGGCCCGTTAACGAAACGATTTACAGTTTCGGTCCAGAAATGAAACGAACGCACCCAATCCACCTTTTTGGACCCAATAGTGATGTTTTGGTTCGTTTTGGTAAGTTTCGTTACTGTGCGAAAAACCATGCCGGGGTTGCATTTAATGCACCGGTTCGGCCCATTGACGAAACGATGCACAGTTTCGGTCCAGAAACGAAACGAACGCACCCAATCCACCTTTTTGGACCCAATAGTGATGTTTTGGTTCGTTTTGGACAGTTTCGTTACTGTGCGAGAAACCATGCCGGGGTTGCATTTAATGCACCGGTTCGGCCCGTTAACGAAACGATGCACAGTTTCGGTCCAGAAATGAAACGAACACACCCAATCCACCTTTTTGGACCCAATAGTGATGTTTTGGTTCATTTTGGTGAGTTTCGTTACTGTGCGAGAAACCATGCCGGGGTTGCATTTAATGCACCGGTTCGGCCCGTTAACGAAACGATGCACAGTTTCGGTCCAGAAATGAAACGAACGCACCCAATCCACCTTTTTGGACCCAATAGTGATGTTTTGGTTCGTTTTGGTCAGTTTCGTTACTGTGCGAAGAACCATGCCGGTGTTGCATTTAATGCACCGGTTCGGCCCGTTAACGAAACGATGCACAGTTTCGGTCCAGAAACGAAACGAACGCACCCAATCCACCTTTTTGGACCCAATAGTGATGTTTTGGTTCGTTTTGGTCAGTCTCGTTACTGTGCGAGAAACCATGCCGGGGTTGCATTTAATGCACCGGTTTGGCCCGTTAAGGAAACGATGCACAGTTTCGGTCCAGAAACGAAACGAACGCACCCAATCCACCTTTTTGGACCCAATAGTGATGTTTTGGTTCGTTTTGGACAGTTTCGTTACTGTGCGAGAAACCATGCTGGGGTTTCATTTAATGCACCGGTTCGGCCCGTTAACGAATCGATGCACAGTTTCGGTCCAGAAACGAAATGAACGCACCCAATCCACCTTTTTGGACCCAATAGTGATGTTTTGGTTCGTTTTGGTCAGTTTCGTTACTGTGCGAGAAACCATGCCGGGGTTGCATTTAATGCACCGGTTCGGCCCGTTAACGAAACGATGCACAGTTTCGGTCCAGAAACGAAACGAACGCACCCAATCCACCTTTTTGGACCCAATAGTGATGTTTTGGTTCGTTTTGGACAGTTTCGTTACTGTGCGAGAAACCATGCCGGGGTTGCATTTAATGCACCGGTTCGGCCCGTTAACGAAACGATGCACAGTTTCGGTCCAGAAATGAAACGAACGCACCCAATCCACCTTTTTGGACCCAATAGTGATGTTTTGCTTCGTTTTGGTCAGTCTCGTTACTGTGCGAGAAACCATGCCGGGGTTGCATTTAATGCACCGGTTCGGCCCGTTAAGGAAACGATGCACAGTTTCGGTCCAGAAACGAAACGAACGCACCCAATCCACCTTTTTGGACCCAATAGTGATGTTTTGGTTCATTTTGGTCAGTTTCGTTACTGTGCGAGAAACCATGCCGGGGTTGCATTTAATGCACCGGTTCGGCCCGTTAACGAAACGATTTACAGTTTCGGTCCAGAAATGAAACGAACGCACCCAATCCACCTTTTTGGACCCAATAGTGATGTTTTGGTTCGTTTTGGTAAGTTTCGTTACTGTGCGAAAAACCATGCCGGGGTTGCATTTAATGCACCGGTTCGGCCCATTGACGAAACGATGCACAGTTTCGGTCCAGAAACGAAACGAACGCACCCAATCCACCTTTTTGGACCCAATAGTGATGTTTTGGTTCGTTTTGGACAGTTTCGTTACTGTGCGAGAAACCATGCCGGGGTTGCATTTAATGCACCGGTTCGGCCCGTTAACGAAACGATGCACAGTTTCGGTCCAGAAACGAAACGAACGCACCCAATCCACCTTTTTGGACCCAATAGTGATGTTTTGCTTCGTTTTGGTCAGTCTCGTTACTGTGCGAGAAACCATGCCGGGGTTGCAATTAATGCACCGGTTCGGCCCGTTAAGGAAACGATGCACAGTTTCGGTCCAGAAACGAAACGAACGCACCCAATCCACCTTTTTGGACTCAATAGTGATGTTTTGGTTCATTTTGGTCAGTTTCGTTACTGTGCGAGAAACCATGCCGGGGTTGCATTTAATGCACCGGTTCGGCCCGTTAACGAAACGATGCACAGTTTCGGTCCAGAAATGAAACGAACGCACCCAATCCACCTTTTTGGACCCAATAGTGATGTTTTGGTTCGTTTTGGTCAGTTTCGTTACTGTGCGAAGAACCATGCCGGTGTTGCATTTAATGCACCGGTTCGGCCCATTGACGAAACGATGCACAGTTTCGGTCCAGAAACGAAACGAACGCACCCAATCCACCATTTTGGACCCAATAGTGATGTTTTGGTTGGTTTTGGACAGTTTCATTACTGTGCGAGAAACCATGCCGGGGTTGCATTTAATGCACCGGTTCGGTCCGTTAACGAAACGATGCACAGTTTCGGTCCAGAAACGAAACGAACACACCCAATCCACCTTTTTGGACCCAATAGTGATGTTTTGGTTCATTTTGGTCAGTTTCGTTACTGTGCGAGAAACCATGCCGGGGTTGCATTTAATGCACCGGTTCGGCCCGTTAACGAAACGATGCACAGTTTCGGTCCAGAAATGAAACGAACGCACCCAATCCACCTTTTTGGACCCAATAGTGATGTTTTGGTTCGTTTTGGTCAGTTTCGTTACTGTGCGAAGAACCATGCCGGTGTTGCATTTAATGCACCGGTTCGGCCCATTGACGAAACGATGCACAGTTTCGGTCCAGAAACGAAACGAACGCACCCAATCCACCTTTTTGGACCCAATAGTGATGTTTTGCTTCGTTTTGGTCAGTCTCGTTACTGTGCGAGAAACCATGCCGGGGTTGCATTTAATGCACCGGTTCGGCCCGTTAAGGAAACGATGCACAGTTTCGGTCCAGAAACGAAACGAACGCACCCAATCCACCTTTTTGGACCCAATAGTGATGTTTTGGTTCGTTTTGGACAGTTTCGTTACTGTGCGAGAAACCATGCTGGGGTTGCATTTAATGCACCGGTTCGGCCCGTTAACGAAACGATGCACAGTTTCGGTCCAGAAACGAAACGAACGCACCCAATCCACCTTTTTGGACCCAATAGTGATGTTTTGGTTCGTTTTGGTCAGTTTCGTTACTGTGCGAGAAACCATGCCGGGGTTGCATTTAATGCACCGGTTCGGCCCGTTAACGAAACGATGCACAGTTTCGGTCCAGAAACGAAACGAACGCACCCAATCCACCTTTTTGGACCCAATAGTGATGTTTTGGTTCGTTTTGGACAGTTTCGTTACTGTGCGAGAAACCATGCCGGGGTTGCATTTAATGCACCGGTTCGGCCCGTTAACGAAACGATGCACAGTTTCGGTCCAGAAACGAAACGAACGCACCCAATCCACCTTTTTGGACCCAATAGTGATGTTTTGCTTCGTTTTGGTCAGTCTCGTTACTGTGCGAGAAACCATGCCGGGGTTGCATTTAATGCACCGGTTCGGCCCGTTAAGGAAACGATGCACAGTTTCGGTCCAGAAACGAAACGAACGCACCCAATCCACCTTTTTGGACCCAATAGTGATGTTTTGGTTCATTTTGGTCAGTTTCGTTACTGTGCGAGAAACCATGCCGGGGTTGCATTTAATGCACCGGTTCGGCCCGTTAACGAAACGATGCACAGTTTCGGTCCAGAAACGAAACGAACGCACCCAATCCACCTTTTTGGACCCAATAGTGATGTTTTGCTTCGTTTTGGTCAGTCTCGTTACTGTGCGAGAAACCATGCCGGGGTTGCATTTAATGCACCGGTTCGGCCCGTTAAGGAAACGATGCACAGTTTCGGTCCAGAAACGAAACGAACGCACCCAATCCACCTTTTTGGACCCAATAGTGATGTTTTGGTTCATTTTGGTCAGTTTCGTTACTGTGCGAGAAACCATGCCGGGGTTGCATTTAATGCACCGGTTCGGTCCGTTAACGAAACGATGCACAGTTTCGGTCCAGAAACGAAACGAACACACCCAATCCACCTTTTTGGACCCAATAGTGATGTTTTGGTTCATTTTGGTCAGTTTCGTTACTGTGCGAGAAACCATGCCGGGGTTGCATTTAATGCACCGGTTCGGCCCGTTAACGAAACGATGCACAGTTTCGGTCCAGAAACGAAACGAACGCACCCAATCCACCTTTTTGGACCCAATAGTGATGTTTTGCTTCGTTTTGGTCAGTCTCGTTACTGTGCGAGAAACCATGCCGGGGTTGCAATTAATGCACCGGTTCGGCCCGTTAACGAAACGATGCACAGTTTCGGTCCAGAAACGAAACGAACGCACCCAATCCACCTTTTTGGACTCAATAGTGATGTTTTGGTTCATTTTGGTCAGTCTCGTTACTGTGCGAGAAACCATGCCGGGGTTGCATTTAATGCACCGGTTCGGCCCGTTAAGGAAACGATGCACAGTTTCGGTCCAGAAACGAAACGAACGCACCCAATCCACCTTTTTGGACCCAATAGTGATGTTTTGGTTCGTTTTGGACAGTTTCGTTACTGTGCGAGAAACCATGCTGGGGTTGCATTTAATGCACCGGTTCGGCCCGTTAACGAAACGATGCACAGTTTCGGTCCAGAAACGAAACGAACGCACCCAATCCACCTTTTTGGACCCAATAGTGATGTTTTGGTTCGTTTTGGACAGTTTCGTTACTGTGCGAGAAACCATGCCGGGGTTGCATTTAATGCACCGGTTCGGCCCGTTAACGAAACGATGCACAGTTTCGGTCCAGAAACGAAACGAACGCACCCAATCCACCTTTTTGGACCCAATAGTGATGTTTTGGTTCGTTTTGGACAGTTTCGTTACTGTGCGAGAAACCATGCCGGGGTTGCATTTAATGCACCGGTTCGGCCCGTTAACGAAACGATGCACAGTTTCGGTCCAGAAACGAAACGAACGCACCCAATCCACCTTTTTGGACCCAATAGTGATGTTTTGCTTCGTTTTGGTCAGTCTCGTTACTGTGCGAGAAACCATGCCGGGGTTGCATTTAATGCACCGGTTTGGCCCGTTAAGGAAACGATGCACAGTTTCGGTCCAGAAACGAAACGAACGCACCCAATCCACCTTTTTGGACCCAATAGTGATGTTTTGGTTCGTTTTGGACAGTTTCGTTACTGTGCGAGAAACCATGCTGGGGTTTCATTTAATGCACCGGTTCGGCCCGTTAACGAATCGATGCACAGTTTCGGTCCAGAAACGAAACGAACGCACCCAATCCACCTTTTTGGACCCAATAGTGATGTTTTGGTTCGTTTTGGTCAGTTTCGTTACTGTGCGAGAAACCATGCCGGGGTTGCATTTAATGCACCGGTTCGGCCCGTTAACGAAACGATGCACAGTTTCGGTCCAGAAACGAAACGAACGCACCCAATCCACCTTTTTGGACCCAATAGTGATGTTTTGGTTCGTTTTGGACAGTTTCGTTACTGTGCGAGAAACCATGCCGGGGTTGCATTTAATGCACCGGTTCGGCCCGTTAACGAAACGATGCACAGTTTCGGTCCAGAAATGAAACGAACGCACCCAATCCACCTTTTTGGACCCAATAGTGATGTTTTGCTTCGTTTTGGTCAGTCTCGTTACTGTGCGAGAAACCATGCCGGGGTTGCATTTAATGCACCGGTTCGGCCCGTTAAGGAAACGATGCACAGTTTCGGTCCAGAAACGAAACGAACGCACCCAATCCACCTTTTTGGACCCAATAGTGATGTTTTGGTTCATTTTGGTCAGTTTCGTTACTGTGCGAGAAACCATGCCGGGGTTGCATTTAATGCACCGGTTCGGCCCGTTAACGAAACGATTTACAGTTTCGGTCCAGAAATGAAACGAACGCACCCAATCCACCTTTTTGGACCCAATAGTGATGTTTTGGTTCGTTTTGGTAAGTTTCGTTACTGTGCGAAAAACCATGCCGGGGTTGCATTTAATGCACCGGTTCGGCCCATTGACGAAACGATGCACAGTTTCGGTCCAGAAACGAAACGAACGCACCCAATCCACCTTTTTGGACCCAATAGTGATGTTTTGGTTCGTTTTGGACAGTTTCGTTACTGTGCGAGAAACCATGCCGGGGTTGCATTTAATGCACCGGTTCGGCCCGTTAACGAAACGATGCACAGTTTCGGTCCAGAAACGAAACGAACGCACCCAATCCACCTTTTTGGACCCAATAGTGATGTTTTGCTTCGTTTTGGTCAGTCTCGTTACTGTGCGAGAAACCATGCCGGGGTTGCAATTAATGCACCGGTTCGGCCCGTTAAGGAAACGATGCACAGTTTCGGTCCAGAAACGAAACGAACGCACCCAATCCACCTTTTTGGACTCAATAGTGATGTTTTGGTTCATTTTGGTCAGTTTCGTTACTGTGCGAGAAACCATGCCGGGGTTGCATTTAATGCACCGGTTCGGCCCGTTAACGAAACGATGCACAGTTTCGGTCCAGAAATGAAACGAACGCACCCAATCCACCTTTTTGGACCCAATAGTGATGTTTTGGTTCGTTTTGGTCAGTTTCGTTACTGTGCGAAGAACCATGCCGGTGTTGCATTTAATGCACCGGTTCGGCCCATTGACGAAACGATGCACAGTTTCGGTCCAGAAACGAAACGAACGCACCCAATCCACCATTTTGGACCCAATAGTGATGTTTTGGTTGGTTTTGGACAGTTTCATTACTGTGCGAGAAACCATGCCGGGGTTGCATTTAATGCACCGGTTCGGTCCGTTAACGAAACGATGCACAGTTTCGGTCCAGAAACGAAACGAACACACCCAATCCACCTTTTTGGACCCAATAGTGATGTTTTGGTTCATTTTGGTCAGTTTCGTTACTGTGCGAGAAACCATGCCGGGGTTGCATTTAATGCACCGGTTCGGCCCGTTAACGAAACGATGCACAGTTTCGGTCCAGAAATGAAACGAACGCACCCAATCCACCTTTTTGGACCCAATAGTGATGTTTTGGTTCGTTTTGGTCAGTTTCGTTACTGTGCGAAGAACCATGCCGGTGTTGCATTTAATGCACCGGTTCGGCCCATTGACGAAACGATGCACAGTTTCGGTCCAGAAACGAAACGAACGCACCCAATCCACCTTTTTGGACCCAATAGTGATGTTTTGCTTCGTTTTGGTCAGTCTCGTTACTGTGCGAGAAACCATGCCGGGGTTGCATTTAATGCACCGGTTCGGCCCGTTAAGGAAACGATGCACAGTTTCGGTCCAGAAACGAAACGAACGCACCCAATCCACCTTTTTGGACCCAATAGTGATGTTTTGGTTCGTTTTGGACAGTTTCGTTACTGTGCGAGAAACCATGCTGGGGTTGCATTTAATGCACCGGTTCGGCCCGTTAACGAAACGATGCACAGTTTCGGTCCAGAAACGAAACGAACGCACCCAATCCACCTTTTTGGACCCAATAGTGATGTTTTGGTTCGTTTTGGTCAGTTTCGTTACTGTGCGAGAAACCATGCCGGGGTTGCATTTAATGCACCGGTTCGGCCCGTTAACGAAACGATGCACAGTTTCGGTCCAGAAACGAAACGAACGCACCCAATCCACCTTTTTGGACCCAATAGTGATGTTTTGGTTCGTTTTGGACAGTTTCGTTACTGTGCGAGAAACCATGCCGGGGTTGCATTTAATGCACCGGTTCGGCCCGTTAACGAAACGATGCACAGTTTCGGTCCAGAAACGAAACGAACGCACCCAATCCACCTTTTTGGACCCAATAGTGATGTTTTGCTTCGTTTTGGTCAGTCTCGTTACTGTGCGAGAAACCATGCCGGGGTTGCATTTAATGCACCGGTTCGGCCCGTTAAGGAAACGATGCACAGTTTCGGTCCAGAAACGAAACGAACGCACCCAATCCACCTTTTTGGACCCAATAGTGATGTTTTGGTTCATTTTGGTCAGTTTCGTTACTGTGCGAGAAACCATGCCGGGGTTGCATTTAATGCACCGGTTCGGCCCGTTAACGAAACGATGCACAGTTTCGGTCCAGAAACGAAACGAACGCACCCAATCCACCTTTTTGGACCCAATAGTGATGTTTTGCTTCGTTTTGGTCAGTCTCGTTACTGTGCGAGAAACCATGCCGGGGTTGCATTTAATGCACCGGTTCGGCCCGTTAAGGAAACGATGCACAGTTTCGGTCCAGAAACGAAACGAACGCACCCAATCCACCTTTTTGGACCCAATAGTGATGTTTTGGTTCATTTTGGTCAGTTTCGTTACTGTGCGAGAAACCATGCCGGGGTTGCATTTAATGCACCGGTTCGGTCCGTTAACGAAACGATGCACAGTTTCGGTCCAGAAACGAAACGAACACACCCAATCCACCTTTTTGGACCCAATAGTGATGTTTTGGTTCATTTTGGTCAGTTTCGTTACTGTGCGAGAAACCATGCCGGGGTTGCATTTAATGCACCGGTTCGGCCCGTTAACGAAACGATGCACAGTTTCGGTCCAGAAACGAAACGAACGCACCCAATCCACCTTTTTGGACCCAATAGTGATGTTTTGCTTCGTTTTGGTCAGTCTCGTTACTGTGCGAGAAACCATGCCGGGGTTGCAATTAATGCACCGGTTCGGCCCGTTAACGAAACGATGCACAGTTTCGGTCCAGAAACGAAACGAACGCACCCAATCCACCTTTTTGGACTCAATAGTGATGTTTTGGTTCATTTTGGTCAGTCTCGTTACTGTGCGAGAAACCATGCCGGGGTTGCATTTAATGCACCGGTTCGGCCCGTTAAGGAAACGATGCACAGTTTCGGTCCAGAAACGAAACGAACGCACCCAATCCACCTTTTTGGACCCAATAGTGATGTTTTGGTTCGTTTTGGACAGTTTCGTTACTGTGCGAGAAACCATGCTGGGGTTGCATTTAATGCACCGGTTCGGCCCGTTAACGAAACGATGCACAGTTTCGGTCCAGAAACGAAACGAACGCACCCAATCCACCTTTTTGGACCCAATAGTGATGTTTTGGTTCGTTTTGGACAGTTTCGTTACTGTGCGAGAAACCATGCCGGGGTTGCATTTAATGCACCGGTTCGGCCCGTTAACGAAACGATGCACAGTTTCGGTCCAGAAACGAAACGAACGCACCCAATCCACCTTTTTGGACCCAATAGTGATGTTTTGGTTCGTTTTGGACAGTTTCGTTACTGTGCGAGAAACCATGCCGGGGTTGCATTTAATGCACCGGTTCGGCCCGTTAACGAAACGATGCACAGTTTCGGTCCAGAAACGAAACGAACGCACCCAATCCACCTTTTTGGACCCAATAGTGATGTTTTGCTTCGTTTTGGTCAGTCTCGTTACTGTGCGAGAAACCATGCCGGGGTTGCATTTAATGCACCGGTTCGGCCCGTTAAGGAAACGATGCACAGTTTCGGTCCAGAAACGAAACGAACGCACCCAATCCACCTTTTTGGACCCAATAGTGATGTTTTGGTTCATTTTGGTCAGTTTCGTTACTGTGCGAGAAACCATGCCGGGGTTGCATTTAATGCACCGGTTCGGCCCGTTAACGAAACGATTTACAGTTTCGGTCCAGAAATGAAACGAACGCACCCAATCCACCTTTTTGGACCCAATAGTGATGTTTTGGTTCGTTTTGGTAAGTTTCGTTACTGTGCGAAAAACCATGCCGGGGTTGCATTTAATGCACCGGTTCGGCCCATTGACGAAACGATGCACAGTTTCGGTCCAGAAACGAAACGAACGCACCCAATCCACCTTTTTGGACCCAATAGTGATGTTTTGGTTGGTTTTGGACAGTTTCGTTACTGTGCGAGAAACCATGCCGGGGTTGCATTTAATGCACCGGTTCGGCCCGTTAACGAAACGATGCACAGTTTCGGTCTAGAAACGAAACGAACGCACCCAATCCACCTTTTTGGACCCAATAGTGATGTTTTGGTTCGTTTTGGTCAGTTTCGTTACTGTGCGAGAAACCATGCCGGGGTTGCATTTAATGCACCGATTCGGCCCGTTAACGAAACGATGCACAGTTTCGGTCCAGAAACGAAACGAACGCACCCAATCCACCTTTTTGGACCCAATAGTGATGTTTTGGTTCGTTTTGGACAGTTTCGTTACTGTGCGAGAAACCATGCCGGGGTTGCATTTAATGCACCGGTTCGGCCCGTTAACGAAACGATGCACAGTTTCGGTCCAGAAACGAAACGAACGCACCCAATCCACCTTTTTGGACCCAATAGTGATGTTTTGCTTCGTTTTGGTCAGTCTCGTTACTGTGCGAGAAACCATGCCGGGGTTGCAATTAATGCACCGGTTCGGCCCGTTAAGGAAACGATGCACAGTTTCGGTCCAGAAACGAAACGAACGCACCCAATCCACCTTTTTGGACTCAATAGTGATGTTTTGGTTCATTTTGGTCAGTTTCGTTACTGTGCGAGAAACCATGCCGGGGTTGCATTTAATGCACCGGTTCGGCCCGTTAACGAAACGATGCACAGTTTCGGTCCAGAAATGAAACGAACGCACCCAATCCACCTTTTTGGACCCAATAGTGATGTTTTGGTTCGTTTTGGACAGTTTCGTTACTGTGCGAGAAACCATGCTGGGGTTGCATTTAATGCACCGGTTCGGCCCGTTAACGAAACGATGCACAGTTTCGGTCCAGAAACGAAACGAACGCACCCAATCCACCTTTTTGGACCCAATAGTGATGTTTTGGTTCGTTTTGGTCAGTTTCGTTACTGTGCGAGAAACCATGCCGGGGTTGCATTTAATGCACCGGTTCGGCCCGTTAACGAAACGATGCACAGTTTCGGTCCAGAAACGAAACGAACGCACCCAATCCACCTTTTTGGACCCAATAGTGATGTTTTGGTTCGTTTTGGACAGTTTCGTTACTGTGCGAGAAACCATGCCGGGGTTGCATTTAATGCACCGGTTCGGCCCGTTAACGAAACGATGCACAGTTTCGGTCCAGAAACGAAACGAACGCACCCAATCCACCTTTTTGGACCCAATAGTGATGTTTTGCTTCGTTTTGGTCAGTCTCGTTACTGTGCGAGAAACCATGCCGGGGTTGCATTTAATGCACCGGTTCGGCCCGTTAAGGAAACGATGCACAGTTTCGGTCCAGAAACGAAACGAACGCACCCAATCCACCTTTTTGGACCCAATAGTGATGTTTTGGTTCATTTTGGTCAGTTTCGTTACTGTGCGAGAAACCATGCCGGGGTTGCATTTAATGCACCGGTTCGGCCCGTTAACGAAACGATTTACAGTTTCGGTCCAGAAATGAAACGAACGCACCCAATCCACCTTTTTGGACCCAATAGTGATGTTTTGGTTCGTTTTGGTAAGTTTCGTTACTGTGCGAAAAACCATGCCGGGGTTGCATTTAATGCACCGGTTCGGCCCATTGACGAAACGATGCACAGTTTCGGTCCAGAAACGAAACGAACGCACCCAATCCACCTTTTTGGACCCAATAGTGATGTTTTGGTTGGTTTTGGACAGTTTCGTTACTGTGCGAGAAACCATGCCGGGGTTGCATTTAATGCACCGGTTCGGCCCGTTAACGAAACGATGCACAGTTTCGGTCTAGAAACGAAACGAACGCACCCAATCCACCTTTTTGGACCCAATAGTGATGTTTTCGTTCGTTTTGGTCAGTTTCGTTACTGTGCGAGAAACCATGCCGGGGTTGCATTTAATGCACCGATTCGGCCCGTTAACGAAACGATGCACAGTTTCGGTCCAGAAACGAAACGAACGCACCCAATCCACCTTTTTGGACCCAATAGTGATGTTTTGGTTCGTTTTGGACAGTTTCGTTACTGTGCGAGAAACCATGCCGGGGTTGCATTTAATGCACCGGTTAGGCCCGTTAACGAAACAATGCACAGTTTCGGTCCAGAAACGAAACGAACGCACCCAATCCACCTTTTTGGACCCAATAGTGATGTTTTGCTTCGTTTTGGTCAGTCTCGTTACTGTGCGAGAAACCATGCCGGGGTTGCAATTAATGCACCGGTTCGGCCCGTTAAGGAAACGATGCACAGTTTCGGTCCAGAAACGAAACGAACGCACCCAATCCACCTTTTTGGACTCAATAGTGATGTTTTGGTTCATTTTGGTCAGTTTCGTTACTGTGCGAGAAACCATGCCGGGGTTGCATTTAATGCACCGGTTCGGCCCGTTAACGAAACGATGCACAGTTTCGGTCCAGAAATGAAACGAACGCACCCAATCCACCTTTTTGGACCCAATAGTGATGTTTTGGTTCGTTTTGGTCAGTTTCGTTACTGTGCGAAGAACCATGCTGGTGTTGCATTTAATGCACCGGTTCGGCCCATTGACGAAACGATGCACAGTTTCGGTCCAGAAACGAAACGAACGCACCCAATCCACCTTTTTGGACCCAATAGTGATGTTTTGCTTCGTTTTGGTCAGTCTCGTTACTGTGCGAGAAACCATGCCGGGGTTGCATTTAATGCACCGGTTCGGCCCGTTAAGGAAACGATGCACAGTTTCGGTCCAGAAACGAAACGAACGCACCCAATCCACCTTTTTGGACCCAATAGTGATGTTTTGGTTCATTTTGGTCAGTTTCGTTACTGTGCGAGAAACCATGCTGGGGTTGCATTTAATGCACCGGTTCGGCCCGCTAACGAAACGATGCACAGTTTCGGTCCAGAAACGAAACGAACGCACCCAATCCACCTTTTTGGACCCAATAGTGATGTTTTGGTTCGTTTTGGTCAGTTTCGTTACTGTGCGAGAAACCATGCCGGGGTTGCATTTAATGCACCGGTTCGGCCCGTTAACGAAACGATGCACAGTTTCGGTCCAGAAACGAAACGAACGCACCCAATCCACCTTTTTGGACCCAATAGTGATGTTTTGGTTCGTTTTGGACAGTTTCGTTACTGTGCGAGAAACCATGCCGGGGTTGCATTTAATGCACCGGTTCGGCCCGTTAACGAAACGATGCACAGTTTCGGTCCAGAAACGAAACGAACGCACCCAATCCACCTTTTTGGACCCAATAGTGATGTTTTGCTTCGTTTTGGTCAGTCTCGTTACTGTGCGAGAAACCATGCCGGGGTTGCATTTAATGCACCGGTTTGGCCCGTTAAGGAAACGATGCACAGTTTCGGTCCAGAAACGAAACGAACGCACCCAATCCACCTTTTTGGACCCAATAGTGATGTTTTGGTTCATTTTGGTCAGTTTCGTTACTGTGCGAGAAACCATGCCGGGGTTGCATTTAATGCACCGGTTCGGCCCGTTAACGAAACGATTTACAGTTTCGGTCCAGAAATGAAACGAACGCACCCAATCCACCTTTTTGGACCCAATAGTGATGTTTTGGTTCGTTTTGGTAAGTTTCGTTACTGTGCGAAAAACCATGCCGGGGTTGCATTTAATGCACCGGTTCGGCCCATTGACGAAACGATGCACAGTTTCGGTCCAGAAACGAAACGAACACACCCAATCCACCTTTTTGGACCCAATAGTGATGTTTTGGTTGGTTTTAGACAGTCTCGTTACTGTGCGAGAAACCATGCCGGGGTTGCATTTAATGCACCGGTTCGGCCCGTTAACGAAACGATGCACAGTTTCGGTCCAGAAACGAAACGAACGCACCCAATCCACCTTTTTGGACCCAATAGTGATGTTTTGGTTCGTTTTGGTCAGTTTCGTTACTGTGCGAGAAACCATGCCGGGGTTGCATTTAATGCACCGGTTCGGCCCGTTAACGAAACGATGCACAGTTTCGGTCCAGAAACGAAACGAACGCACCCAATCCACCTTTTTGGACCCAATAGTGATGTTTTGGTTCGTTTTGGACAGTTTCGTTACTGTGCGAGAAACCATGCCGGGGTTGCATTTAATGCACCGGTTCGGCCCGTTAAGGAAACGATGCACAGTTTCGGTCCAGAAACGAAACGAACGCACCCAATCCACCTTTTTGGACCCAATAGTGATGTTTTGCTTCGTTTTGGTCAGTCTCGTTACTGTGCGAGAAACCATGCCGGGGTTGCATTTAATGCACCGGTTCGGCCCGTTAAGGAAACGATGCACAGTTTCGGTCCAGAAACGAAACGAACGCACCCAATCCACCTTTTTGGACCCAATAGTGATGTTTTGGTTCGTTTTGGTCAGTTTCGTTACTGTGCGAGAAACCATGCCGGGGTTGCATTTAATGCACCGGTTCGGCCCGTTAACGAAACGATTTACAGTTTCGGTCCAGAAACGAAACGAACGCACCCAATCCACCTTTTTGGACCCAATAGTGATGTTTTGGTTCGTTTTGGTCAGTTTCGTTACTGTGCGAAAAACCATGCCGGGGTTGCATTTAATGCACCGGTTCGGCCCATTGACGAAACGATGCACAGTTTCGGTCCAGAAACGAAACGAACGCACCCAATCCACCTTTTTGGACCCAATAGTGATGTTTTGGTTGGTTTTGGACAGTTTCGCTACTGTGCGAGAAACCATGCCGGGGTTGCATTTAATGCACCGGTTCGGCCCGTTAACGAAACGATGCACAGTTTCGGTCCAGAAACGAAACGAACGCACCCAATCCACCTTTTTGGACCCAATAGTGATGTTTTGCTTCGTTTTGGTCAGTCTCGTTACTGTGCGAGAAACCATGCCGGGGTTGCATTTAATGCACCGGTTCGGCCCGTTAAGGAAACGATGCACAGTTTCGGTCCAGAAACGAAACGAACGCACCCAATCCACCTTTTTGGACCCAATAGTGATGTTTTGGTTCATTTTGGTCAGTTTCGTTACTGTGCGAGAAACCATGCCGGGGTTGCATTTAATGCACCGGTTCGGCCCGTTAACGAAACGATTTACAGTTTCGGTCCAGAAATGAAACGAACGCACCCAATCCACCTTTTTGGACCCAATAGTGATGTTTTGGTTCGTTTTGGTAAGTTTCGTTACTGTGCGAAAAACCATGCCGGGGTTGCATTTAATGCACCGGTTCGGCCCATTGACGAAACGATGCACAGTTTCGGTCCAGAAACGAAACGAACGCACCCAATCCACCTTTTTGGACCCAATAGTGATGTTTTGGTTGGTTTTGGACAGTTTCGTTACTGTGCGAGAAACCATGCCGGGGTTGCATTTAATGCACCGGTTCGGCCCGTTAACGAAACGATGCACAGTTTCGGTCCAGAAACGAAACGAACGCACCCAATCCACCTTTTTGGACCCAATAGTGATGTTTTGGTTCGTTTTGGTCAGTTTCGTTACTGTGCGAGAAACCATGCCGGGGTTGCATTTAATGCACCGGTTCGGCCCGTTAACGAAACTATGCACAGTTTCGGTCCAGAAACGAAACGAACACACCCAATCCACCTTTTTGGACCCAATAGTGATGTTTTGGTTCGTTTTGGACAGTTTCGTTACTGTGCGAGAAACCATGCCGGGGTTGCATTTAATGCACCGGTTCGGCCCGTTAACGAAACGATGCACAGTTTCGGTCCAGAAACGAAACGAACGCACCCAATCCACCTTTTTGGACCCAATAGTGATGTTTTGCTTCGTTTTGGTCAGTCTCATTACTGTGCGAGAAACCATGCCGGGGTTGCATTTAATGCACCGGTTCGGCCCGTTAAGGAAACGATGCACAGTTTCGGTCCAGAAACGAAACGAACGCACCCAATCCACCTTTTTGGACCCAATAGTGATGTTTTGGTTCATTTTGGTCAGTTTCGTTACTGTGCGAGAAACCATGCCGGGGTTGCATTTAATGCACCGGTTCGGCCCATTAACGAAACGATTTACAGTTTCGGTCCAGAAATGAAACGAACGCACCCAATCCACCTTTTTGGACCCAATAGTGATGTTTTGGTTCATTTTGGTCAGTTTCGTTACTGTGCGAAAAACCATGCCGGGGTTGCATTTAATGCACCGGTTCGGCCCATTGACGAAACGATGCACAGTTTCGGTCCAGAAACGAAACGAACGCACCC
The DNA here is from genome assembly GCA_033239725.1 of Echinochloa phyllopogon. Taxonomy (NCBI): domain Eukaryota; kingdom Viridiplantae; phylum Streptophyta; class Magnoliopsida; order Poales; family Poaceae; genus Echinochloa; species Echinochloa phyllopogon. Next base: position 26,204,149 of record BTCW01000014.1, on the reverse strand, counting down.
AATCCACCTTTTTGGACCCAATAGTGATGTTTTGGTTGGTTTTCGACAGTTTCGCTACTGTGCGAGAAACCATGCCGGGGTTGCATTTAATGCACCGGTTCGGCCCGTTAACGAAACGATGCACAGTTTCGGTCCAGAAACGAAACGAACGCACCCAATCCACCTTTTTGGACCCAATAGTGATGTTTTGGTTCGTTTTGTTCAGTTTCGTTATTGTGCGAGAAACCATGCCGGGGTTGCATTTAATGCACCGGTTCGGCCCATTAACGAAACGATGCACAGTTTCGGTACAGAAATGAAACGAACGCACCCAATCCACCTTTTTGGAACCAATAGTGATGTTTTGGTTCGTTTTGGTCAGTTTCGTTACTGTGCGAAAAACCATGCCGGGGTTGCATTTAATGCACCGGTTCGGCCCATTGACGAAACGATGCACAGTTTCGGTCCAGAAACGAAACGAACGCACCCAATCCACCTTTTTGGACCCAATAGTGATGTTTTGATTCGTTTTGGACAGTTTCGTTACTGTGCTAGAAACCATGCCGGGGTTGCATTTAATGCACCGGTTCGGCCCGTTAACGAAACGATGCACAGTTTCGGTCCAGAAACGAAACGAACGCACCCAATCCACCTTTTTGGACCCAATAGTGATGTTTTGGTTGGTTTTGGACAGTTTCGCTACTGTGCGAGAAACCATGCCGGGGTTGCATTTAATGCACCGGTTCGGCCCGTTAACGAAACGATGCACAGTTTCGGTCCAGAAACGAAACGAACGCACCCAATCCACCTTTTTGGACCCAATAGTGATGTTTTGGTTCGTTTTGTTCAGTTTCGTTATTGTGCGAGAAACCATGCCGGGGTTGCATTTAATGCACCGGTTCGGCCCATTAACGAAACGATGCACAGTTTCGGTACAGAAATGAAACGAACGCACCCAATCCACCTTTTTGGAACCAATAGTGATGTTTTGGTTCGTTTTGGTCAGTTTCGTTACTGTGCGAAAAACCATGCCGGGGTTGCATTTAATGCACCGGTTCGGCCCATTGACGAAACGATGCACAGTTTCGGTCCAGAAACGAAACGAACGCACCCAATCCACCTTTTTGGACCCAATAGTGATGTTTTGGTTCGTTTTGGACAGTTTCGTTACTGTGCGAGAAACCATGCCGGGGTTGCATTTAATGCACCGGTTCGGCCCGTTAACGAAACGATGCACAGTTTCGGTCCAGAAACGAAACGAACGCACCCAATCCACCTTTTTGGACCCAATAGTGATGTTTTGCTTCGTTTTGGTCAGTCTCGTTACTGTGCGAGAAACCATGCCGGGGTTGCATTTAATGCACCGGTTCGGCCCGTTAAGGAAACGATGCACAGTTTCGGTCCAGAAACGAAACGAACGCACCCAATCCACCTTTTTGGACCCAATAGTGATGTTTTGCTTCGTTTTGGTCAGTTTCGTTACAGTGCGAGAAACCATGCCGGGGTTGCATTTAATGCACCGGTTCGGCCCATTAACGAAACGATTTACAGTTTCGGTCCAGAAATGAAACGAACGCACCCAATCCACCTTTTTGGACCCAATAGTGATGTTTTGGTTCGTTTTGGTCAGTTTCGTTACTGTGCGAAAAACCATGCCGGGGTTGCATTTAATGCACTGGTTCGGCCCGTTGACGAAACGATGCACAGTTTCGGTCCAGAAACGAAACGAACGCACCCAATCCACCTTTTTGGACCCAATAGTGATGTTTTGGTTGGTTTTGGACAGTTTCGCTACTGTGCGAGAAACCATGCCGGGGTTGCATTTAATGCACCGGTTCGGCCCGTTAACGAAACGATGCACAGTTTCGGTCCAGAAACGAAACGAACGCACCCAATCCACCTTTTTGGACCCAATAGTGATGTTTTGGTTGGTTTTGGACAGTTTCATTACTGTGCGAGAAACCATGCCGGGGTTGCATTTAATGCACCGGTTCGGCCCGTTAAGGAAACGATGCACAGTTTCGGTCCAGAAACGAAACGAACGCACCCAATCCACCTTTTTGGACCCAATAGTGATGTTTTGGTTCATTTTGGTCAGTTTCGTTACTGTGCGAGAAACCATGCCGGGGTTGCATTTAATGCACCGGTTCGGCCCGTTAACGAAACGATGCACAGTTTCGGTCCAGAAATGAAACGAACGCACCCAATCCACCTTTTTGGACCCAATAGTGATGTTTTGGTTGGTTTTGGACAGTTTCGCTACTGTGCGAGAAACCATGCCGGGGTTGCATTTAATGCACCGGTTCGGCCCGTTAACGAAACGATGCACAGTTTCGGTCCAGAAACGAAACGAACGCACCCAATCCACCTTTTTGGACCCAATAGTGATGTTTTGGTTGGTTTTGGTCAGTCTCGTTACTGTGCGAGAAACCATGCCGGGGTTGCATTTAATGCACCGGTTCGGCCCGTTAACGAAACGATGCACAGTTTCGGTCCAGAAACGAAACGAACGCACCCAATCCACCTTTTTGGACCCAATAGTGATGTTTTGGTTCGTTTTGGTCAGTTTCGTTACTGTGCGAGAAACCATGCCGGGGTTGCATTTAATGCACCGGTTCGGCCCGTTAACGAAACGATGCACAGTTTCGGTCCAGAAACGAAACGAACGCACCCAATCCACCTTTTTGGACCCAATAGTGATGTTTTGGTTCGTTTTGGACAGTTTCGTTACTGTGCGAGAAACCATGCCGGGGTTGCATTTAATGCACCGGTTCGGCCCGTTAACGAAACGATGCACAGTTTTGGTCCAGAAACGAAACGAACGCACCCAATCCACCTTTTTGGACCCAATAGTGATGTTTTGGTTGGTTTTGGTCAGTCTCGTTACTGTGCGAGAAACCATGCCGGGGTTGCATTTAATGCACCGGTTCGGCCCGTTAACGAAACGATGCACAGTTTCGGTCCAGAAACGAAACGAACGCACCCAATCCACCTTTTTGGACCCAATAGTGATGTTTTGGTTCGTTTTGGTCAGTTTCGTTACTGTGCGAGAAACCATGCCGGGGTTGCATTTAATGCACCGGTTCGGCCCGTTAACGAAACGATGCACAGTTTCGGTCCAGAAACGAAACGAACGCACCCAATCCACCTTTTTGGACCCAATAGTGATGTTTTGGTTCGTTTTGGACAGTTTCGTTACTGTGCGAGAAACCATGCCGGGGTTGCATTTAATGCACCGGTTCGGCCCGTTAACGAAACGATGCACAGTTTCGGTCCAGAAACGAAACGAACGCACCCAATCCAGCTTTTTGGACCCAATAGTGATGTTTTGCTTCGTTTTGGTCAGTCTCGTTACTGTGCGAGAAACCATGCTGGGGTTGCATTTAATGCACCGGTTCAGCCCGTTAAGGAAACGATGCACAGTTTCGGTCCAGAAACGAAACGAACGCACCCAATCCACCTTTTTGGACCCAATAGTGATGTTTTGGTTCGTTTTGGTCACTTTCGTTACTGTGCGAGAAACCATGCCGGGGTTGCATTTAATGCACCGATTCGGCCCGTTAACGAAACGATTTACAGTTTCGGTCCAGAAATGAAACGAAAGCACCCAATCCACCTTTTTGGACCCAATAGTGATGTTTTGGTTCGTTTTGGTCAGTTTCGTTACTGTGCGAAAAACCATGCCGGGGTTGCATTTAATGCACCGGTTCGGCCCATTGACGAAACGATGCACAGTTTCGGTCCAGAAACGAAACGAACGCACCCAATCCACCTTTTTGGACCCAATAGTGATGTTTTGGTTGGTTTTGGACAGTTTCGCTACTGTGCGAGAAACCATGCCGGGGTTGCATTTAATGCACCGGTTCGGCCCGTTAACGAAACGATGCACAGTTTCGGTCCAGAAACGAAACGAACGCACCCAATCCACCTTTTTGGACCCAATAGTGATGTTTTGGTTCGTTTTGGTCAGTTTCGTTACTGTGCGAGAAACCATGCCGGGGTTGCATTTAATGCACCGGTTCGGCCCGTTAACGAAACGATGCACAGTTTCGGTCCAGAAACGAAACGAACGCACCCAATCCACCTTTTTGGACCCAATAGTGATGTTTTGGTTCATTTTGGTCAGTTTCGTTACTGTGCGAGAAACCATGCCGGGGTTGCATTTAATGCACCGGTTCGGCCCATTAACGAAACGATTTACAGTTTCGGTCCAGAAATGAAACGAACGCACCCAATCCACCTTTTTGGACCCAATAGTGATGTTTTGGTTCGTTTTGGTCAGTTTCGTTACTATGCGAAAAACCATGCCGGGGTTGCATTTAATGCACCAGTTCGGCCCGTTAACGAAACGATGCACAGTTTCAGTCCAGAATAGAAGCGAACGCACCCAATCCACCTTTTTGGACCCAATAGTGTTGTTTTGATTCGTTTTGGTCAGTTTCGTTACTGTGCGAGAAACCATGCCGGGGTTGCATTTAATGCACCGGTTAGGCCCGTTAACGAAACGATGCACAGTTTCGGTCCAGAAATGAAACGAACGCGCCCAATCCACCTTTTTGGACCCAGTAGTGATGTTTTGGTTCGTTTTGGCCAGTTTTGTTACTGTGCGAGAAACCATGCCAGGGTTGCATTTAATTCACCGGTTCGGCCCGTTAACGAAACGATGCACAGTTTCGGTCCAGAAACGAAACGAACGCACCCAATCCACCTTTTTGGACCCAATAGTGATGTTTTGGTTCGTTTTGGCCAGTTTCGTTACTATGTGAGAAACCATGCCGGGGTTGCATTTAATGCCCCGGTTCGACCTGTTAACGAAACGATGCACAGTTTCGGTCCGGAAACGAAACGAACGCACCCAATCCACCTTTTTGGACCCAATAGTGATGTTTTGGTTCGTTTTGGTCAGTTTTGATACTGTGCGAGAAACCAAGCCGGGGTTGCATTTAATGCACCGGTTCGGCCCGTTAACGAAACGATGCACAAATTCGGTCCAGAAACGAAGCGAACGCACCCAATCCACCTTTTTGGACCCAATAGTGATGTTTTGGTTCGTTTTGGTCAGTTTTGATGCTGTGCGAGAAACCATGCCGGGGTTGCATTTAATGCACCGGTTCAGCCCGTTAACGAAACGATGCACAGTTTCGGTCCTGAAACGAAACGAACGCACCCAATCCACCTTTTTGGACCCAATAGTGATGTTTTGGTTCGTTTTCGTCAGTTTCGTTACTGTGCGAGAAACCATGCCGGGGTTGCATTTAATGAACCGGTTCGGCCCGTTGACGAAACGATGCACAGTTTCAGTCCAGAATAGAAGCAAACACACCCAATCCACCTTTTAAGCACTCAATAGTAATGTTTTAGTTCGTTATGGTCAGTTTCGTTACTATGCGAGAAACCATGCCGGGGTTGCATTTAATGCACCGGTTCGGCCCGTTAACGAAACGATGCACAGTTTCGGTCCAGAAACGAAACGAACGCACCCAATCCACCTTTTTGGACCCAATAGTGATGTTTTGGTTCGTTTTGGCCAGTTTTGTTACTATGCGAAAAACCATGCCGGGGTTGCATTTAATGCACCAGTTCGGCCCGTTAACGAAACGATGCACAGTTTCAGTCCAGAATAGAAGCGAACGCACCCAATCCACCTTTTTGGACCCAATAGTGTTGTTTTGATTCGTTTTGGTCAGTTTCGTTACTGTGCGAGAAACCATGCCGGGGTTGCATTTAATGCACCGGTTAGGCCCGTTAACGAAACGATGCACAGTTTCGGTCCAGAAATGAAACGAACGCGCCCAATCCACCTTTTTGGACCCAGTAGTGATGTTTTGGTTCGTTTTGGCCAGTTTTGTTACTGTGCGAGAAACCATGCCAGGGTTGCATTTAATTCACCGGTTCGGCCCGTTAACGAAACGATGCACAGTTTCGGTCCAGAAACGAAACGAACGCACCCAATCCACCTTTTTGGACCCAATAGTGATGTTTTGGTTCGTTTTGGCCAGTTTCGTTACTATGTGAGAAACCATGCCGGGGTTGCATTTAATGCCCCGGTTCGACCTGTTAACGAAACGATGCACAGTTTCGGTCCGGAAACGAAACGAACGCACCCAATCCACCTTTTTGGACCTAATAGTGATGTTTTGGTTCGTTTTGGTCAGTTTTGTTACTGTGCGAAAAAACATGCCGGGGTTGCATTTAATGCACCGGTTCCGCCCATTTACGAAACGATGCATAGTTTCGGTCCAGAAACGAAGCGAACGCACCCAATCCACCTTTTTGGACCCAATAGTGATGTTTTGGTTCGTTTTGGTCAGTTTTGATACTGTGCGAGAAACCAAGCCGGGGTTGCATTTAATGCACCGGTTCGGCCCGTTAACGAAACGATGCACAAATTCGGTCCAGAAACGAAGCGAACGCACCCAATCCACCTTTTTGGACCCAATAGTGATGTTTTGGTTCGTTTTGGTCAGTTTTGATGCTGTGCGAGAAACCATGCCGGGGTTGCATTTAATGCACCGGTTCAGCCCGTTAACGAAACGATGCACAGTTTCGGTCCTGAAATGAAACGAACGCACCCAATCCACCTTTTTGGACCCAATAGTGATGTTTTGGTTCGTTTTCGTCAGTTTCGTTACTGTGCGAGAAACCATGCCGGGGTTGCATTTAATGAACCGGTTCGGCCCGTTGACGAAACGATGCACAGTTTCAGTCCAGAATAGAAGCAAACACACCCAATCCACCTTTTAAGCACTCAATAGTAATGTTTTAGTTCGTTATGGTCAGTTTCGTTACTATGCGAGAAACCATGCCGGGGTTGCATTTAATGCACCGGTTCGGCCCGTTAACGAAACGATGCACAGTTTCGGTCCAGAAACGAAACGAACGCACCCAATCCACCTTTTTGGACCCAATAGTGATGTTTTGGTTCGTTTTGGCCAGTTTTGTTACTATGCGAAAAACCATGCCGGGGTTGCATTTAATGCACCAGTTCGGCCCGTTAACGAAACGATGCATAGTTTCAGTCCAGAATAGAAGCGAACGCACCCAATCCACCTTTTTGGACCCAATAGTGTTGTTTTGATTCGTTTTGGTCAGTTTCGTTACTGTGCGAGAAACCATGCCGGGGTTGCATTTAATGCACCGGTTAGGCCCGTTAACGAAACGATGCACAGTTTCGGTCCAGAAACGAAACGAACGCGCCCAATCCACCTTTTTGGACCCAGTAGTGATGTTTTGGTTCGTTTTGGCCAGTTTCGTTACTATGCGAGAAACCATGCCGGGGTTGCATTTAATGCACCGGTTCGGCCCGTTTACGAAACGATGCACAGTTTCGGTCCAGAAACGAAACGAACGCACCCAATCCACCTTTTTGGACCCAATAGTGATGTTTTGGTTCGTTTTGGTCAGTTTTGTTACTGTGCGAGAAACCATGCCGGGGTTGCATTTAATGCACCGGTTCGGCCCGTTTACGAAACGATGCATAGTTTCGGTCCAGAAACGAAGTGAACGCACCCAATCCACCTTTTTGGACCCAATAGTGATGTTTTGGTTCGTTTTGGCCAGTTTCGTTACTGTGCGAGAAACCATGCCGGGGTTGCATTTAATTCACCGGTTCGGCCCGTTAACGAAACGATGCACAGTTTCGGTCCAGAAATGAAACGAACGCACCCAATCCACCTTTTTGGACCCAATAGTGATGTTTTGGTTCGTTTTGGCCAGTTTCGTTACTATGCGAGAAACCATGCCGGGGTTGCATTTAATGCACCGGTTCGACCCGTTAACGAAACGATGCACAGTTTCGGTCCGGAAAGAAACGAACGCACCCAATCCACCTTTTTGGACCCAATAGTGATGTTTTGGTTCGTTTTGGCCAGTTTCGTTACTGTGCGAAAAAACATGCCGGGGTTGCATTTAATGCACCGGTTCGGCCCGTTTATGAAACGATGCACAGTTTCGGTCCAGAAACAAAACGAACGCACCCAATCCACCTTTTTGGACCCAATAGTGATGTTTTGGTTCGTTTTGGCCAGTTTTGTTACTGTGCGAAAAACCATGCCGGGGTTGCATTTAATGCACCGGTTCGGCCCGTATACGAAACGATGCACAGTTTCGGTCCAGAAACGAAACGAACGCACCCAATCCACCTTTTTGGACCCAATAGTGATGTTTTGGTTCGTTTTTGCCAGTTTCGTTACTGTGCGAGAAACCATGCCGGGGTTGCATTTAATTCACTGGTTCGGCCCGTTAACGAAACGATGCACAGTTTCGGTCCAGAAACGAAACAAACGCACCCAATCCACCTTTTTGGACCCAATAGTGATGTTTTGGTTCGTTTTGGCCAGTTTCGTTACTATGCGAGAAACCATGCCGGGGTTGCATTTAATGCACCGGTTCGACCCGTTAACGAAACGATGCACAGTTTCGGTCCGGAAACGAAACGAACGCACCCAATCCACCTTTTTGGACCCAATAGTGATGTTTTGGTTCATTTTGGTCAGTTTCGTTACTGTGCGAAAAAACATGTCGGGGTTACATTTAATGCACCGGTTCGGCCCGTTTATGAAACGATGCACAGTTTCGGTCCAGAAACGAAACGAACGCACCCAATCCACCTTTTTGGACCCAATAGTGATGTTTTGGTTCGTTTTGGTTAGTTTTGTTACTGTGCGAGAAACCATGCCAGGGTTGCATTTAATGCACCGGTTCGGCCCGTTTACGAAACGATGCATAGTTTCGGTCCAGAAACGAAGCGAACGCACCCAATCCACCTTTTTGGACCCAACAGTGATGTTTTGGTTCGTTTTGGTCAGTTTTGTTACTATGCAAGAAACCATGCCGGGGTTGCATTTAATGCACCGGTTCGGCCCGTTAACGAAACGATGCACAGTTTCGGTCCAGAAACGAAACGAACGCACCCAATCCACCTTTTTGGACCCAGTAGTGATGTTTTGGTTCGTTTTGGCCAGTTTTGTTACTGTGCGAAAAGCCATGCTGGGGTTGCATTTAATGCACCGGTTCGGCCCGTATACGAAACGATGCATAGTTTCGGTCCAGAAACGAAACGAACGCACCCAATCCACCTTTTTGGACCCAATAGTGATGTTTTGGTTCGTTTTGGTCAGTTTTGATGCTGTGCGTGAAACCATGCCGGGGTTGCATTTAATGCACCGGTTCAGCCCGTTAACGAAACGATGCACAGTTTCGGTCCTGAAACGAAACGAACGCACCCAATCCACCTTTTTGGACCCAATAGTGATGTTTTGGTTCGTTTTCGTCAGTTTCGTTACTGTGCGAGAAACCATGCCGGGGTTGCATTTAATGCACCGGTTCGGCCCGTTGACGAAACGATGCACAGTTTCAGTCCAGAATAGAAGCAAACACACCCAATCCACCTTTTAAGGACCCAATAGTAATGTTTTAGTTCGTTTTGGTCAGTTTCGTTACTATGCGAGAAACCATGCCGGGGTTGCATTTAATGCACCGGTTCGGCCCGTTAACGAAACGATGCACAGTTTCGGTCCAGAAACGAAACGAACGCACCCAATCCACCTTTTTGGACCCAGTAGTGATGTTTTGGTTCGTTTTGGCCAGTTTTGTTACTGTGCGAGAAACCATGCCGGGGTTGCATTTAATTCACCGGTTCGGCCCGTTAACAAAACGATGCACAGTTTCGGTCCAGAAACGAAACGAACGCACCCAATCCACCTTTTTGGACCCAATAATGATGTTTTGGTTCGTTTTGGCCAATTTCGTTACTATGCGAGAAACCATGCCGGGGTTGCATTTAATGCACCGATTCGACCTGTTAACGAAACGATGCACAGTTTCGGTCCGGAAACGAAACGAACGCACCCAATCCACCTTTTTGGACCCAATAATGATGTTTTGGTTCGTTTTGGTCAGTTTTGTTACTGTGCGAAAAAACATGCCGGGGTTGCATTTAATGCACCGGTTCGGCCCGTTTACGAAACGATGCACAGTTTCGGTCCAGAAACGAAACGAACGCACCCAATCCACCTTTTTGGACCCAATAGTGATGTTTTGGTTCGTTTTGGTCAGTTTTGTTACTGTGCGCAAAAACATGCCGGGGTTGCATTTAATGCACCGGTTCGGCCCGTTTACGAAACGATGCATAGTTTCGGTCCAGAAACGAAGCGAACGCACCCAATCCACCTTTTTGGACCCAATAGTGATGTTTTGGTTCGTTTTGGTCAGTTTTGATACTGTGCGAGAAACCATGCCGGGGTTGCATTTAATGCACCGGTTCGGCCTGTTAACGAAACGATGCACAGTTTCGGTCCAGAAACGACGCGAACGCACCCAATCCACCTCTTAAGGACCCAATAGTGATGTTTTAGTTCGTTTTGGTCAATTTTGTTACTATGCGAGAAAACATGCCGGGGTTGCATTTAATGCACCGGTTCGGCCCGTTAACGAAACGATGCACAGTTTCGGTCCAGAAACGAAACGAACGCACCCAATCCACCTTTCTGGACCCAATAGTGATGTTTTGGTTCGTTTTGGCCAGTTTCGTTACTATGCGAGAAACCATGCCGGGGTTGCATTTAATGCACCGGTTCGACCCGTTAACGAAACGATGCACAGTTTCGGTCCGGAAACGAAACGAACGCACCCAATCCACCTTTTTGGACCCATTAGTGATGTTTTGGTTCGTTTTGGTCAGTTTTGTTACTGTGCGAAAAAACATGCCGGGGTTGCATTTAATGCACCGGTTCGGCCCGTTTATGAAACGATGCACAGTTTCGGTCCAGAAACGAAGCGAACGCACCCAATCCACCTTTTAAGGACCCAATAGTGATGTTTTAGTTCGTTTTGGTCAATTTCGTTACTATGCGAGAAAACATGCCGGGGTTGCATTTAATGCACCGGTTCGGCCCGTTAACGAAACGATGCACAGTTTCGGTCCAGAAACGAAACGAACGCACCCAATCCACCTTTTTGGACCCAATAGTGATGTTTTGGTTCGTTTTGGTCAGTTTCGTTACTGTGCGAAAAAACATGCCGGGGTGGCATTTAATGCACCGGTTCGTCCCGTTTATGAAACGATGCACAGTTTCGGTCCAGAAACGAAGCGAACGCACCCAATCCACCTTTTAAGGACCCAATAGTGATGTTTTAGTTTGTTTTGGTCAATTTCGTTACTATGCGAGAAAAGATGCCGGGGTTGCATTTAATGCACCGGTTCGGCCCGTTAACGAAACGATGCACAGTTTCGGTCCAGAAATGAAACGAACGCACCCAATCCACCTTTTTGGACCCAATAGTGATGTTTTGGTTCATTTTGGCCAGTTTTGTTACTGTGCGAAAAACCATGCCGGGGTTGCATTTAATGCACCGGTTTGGCCCGTTTACGAAACGAGGCACAGTTTCGGTCCAGAAACGAAACGAACGCACCCAATCCACCTTTTTGGACCCAATAGTGATGTTTTGGTTCGTTTTGGCCAGTTTCGTTACTGTGCGAGAAACCATGCCGGGGTTGCATTTAATTCACCGGTTCGGCCCGTTAACAAAACGATGCACAGTTTCGGTCCAGAAACGAAACGAACGCACCCAATCCACCTTTTTGGACCCAATAGTGATGTTTTGGTTCGTTTTGGTCAGTTTTGTTACTGTGCGAGAAACCATGCCGGGGTTGCATTTAATGCACCGGTTCGGCCCGTTTACGAAATGATGCATAGTTTCGGTCCAGAAACGAAGCGAACGCACCCAATCCACCTTTTTTGACCCAATAGTGATGTTTTGGTTCGTTTTGGTCAGTTTTGATACTGTGCGAGAAACCATGCCGGGGTTGCATTTAATTCACCGGTTCGGCCCGTTAACAAAACGATGCACAGTTTCGGTCCAGAAACGAAACGAACGCACCCAATCCACCTTTTTGGACCCAATAGTGATGTTTTGGTTCGTTTTGGCCAGTTTTGTTACTATGCGAAAAACCATGCCGGGGTTGCATTTAATGCACCGGTTCGGCCCGTTAACGAAACGATGCACAGTTTCAGTCCAGAATAGAAGCGAAAGCACCCAATCCATCTTTTTGGACCCAATAGTGATGTTTTGATTCGTTTTGGTCAGTTTCGTTACTGTGCGAGAAACAATGCCGGGGTTGCATTTAATGCACCGGTTAGGCCCGTTAAAGAAACGATGCATAGTTTCGGTCCAGAAACGAAACGAACGCACCCAATCCACCTTTTTGGACCCAGTAGTGATGTTTTGGTTCGTTTTGGCCAGTTTCGTTACTGTGCGAGAAACCATGCCGGGGTTGCATTTAATTCACCGGTTCGGCCCGTTAACAAAACGATGCACAGTTTCGGTCCAGAAACGAAACGAACGCACCCAATCCACCTTTTTGGACCCAATAATGATGTTTTGGTTCGTTTTGGCCAATTTCGTTACTATGCGAGAAACCATGCCGGGGTTGCATTTAATGCACCGATTCGACCTGTTAACGAAACGATGCACAGTTTCGGTCCGGAAACGAAACGAACGCACCCAATCCACCTTTTTGGACCCAATAATGATGTTTTGGTTCGTTTTGGTCAGTTTCGTTACTGTGCGAAAAAACATGCCGGGGTTGCATTTAATGCACCGGTTCGGCCCGTTTACGAAACGATGCACAGTTTCGGTCCAGAAACGAAACGAACGCACCCAATCCACCTTTTTGGACCCAATAGTGATGTTTTGGTTCGTTTTGGTCAGTTTTGTTACTGTGCGCAAAAACATGCCGGGGTTGCATTTAATGCACCGGTTCGGCCCGTTTACGAAACGATGCATAGTTTCGGTCCAGAAACGAAGCGAACGCACCCAATCCACCTTTTTGGACCCAATAGTGATGTTTTGGTTCGTTTTGGTCAGTTTTGATACTGTGCGAGAAACAATGCCGGGGTTGCATTTAATGCACCGGTTCGGCCTGTTAACGAAACGATGCACAGTTTCGGTCCAGAAACGACGCGAACGCACCCAATCCACCTCTTAAGGACCCAATAGTGATGTTTTAGTTCGTTTTGGTCAATTTTGTTACTATGCGAGAAAACATGCCGGGGTTGCATTTAATGCACCGGTTCGGCCCGTTAACGAAACGATGCACAGTTTCGGTCCAGAAACGAAACGAACGCACCCAATCCACCTTTTTGGACCCAATAGTGATGTTTTGGTTCGTTTTGGCCAGTTTCGTTACTATGCGAGAAACAATGCCGGGGTTGCATTTAATGCACCGGTTCGACCCGTTAACGAAACGATGCACAGTTTCGGTCCGGAAACGAAACGAACGCACCCAATCCACCTTTTTGGACCCAATAGTGATGTTTTGGTTCGTTTTGGTCAGTTTCGTTACTGTGCGAAAAAACATGCCGGGGTTGCATTTAATGCACCGGTTCGGCCCGTTTATGAAACGATGCACAGTTTCGGTCCAGAAACGAAGCGAACGCACCCAATCCACCTTTTAAGGACCCAATAGTGATGTTTTAGTTCGTTTTGGTCAATTTCGTTACTATGCGAGAAAACATGCCGGGGTTGCATTTAATGCACCGGTTCGGCCCGTTAACGAAACGATGCACAGTTTCGGTCCAGAAACGAAACGAACGCACCCAATCCACCTTTTTGGACCCAATAGTGATGTTTTGGTTCGTTTTGGTCAGTTTCGTTACTGTGCGAAAAAACATGCCGGGGTGGCATTTAATGCACCGGTTCGTCCCGTTTATGAAACGATGCACAGTTTCGGTCCAGAAACGAAACGAACGCACCCAATCCACCTTTTTGGACCCAATAGTGATGTTTTGGTTCGTTTTGGCCAGTTTTGTTACTGTGCGAGAAACCATGCCGGGGTTGCATTTAATTCACCGGTTCGGCCCGTTAACGAAACGATGCACAGTTTCGGTCCAGAAATGAAACGAACGCACCCAATCCACCTTTTTGGACCCAATAGTGATGTTTTGGTTCGTTTTGGCCAGTTTCGTTACTATGCGAGAAACCATGCCGGGGTTGCATTTAATGCACCGGTTCGACCCATTAACGAAACGATGCACAGTTTCGGTCCGGAAAGAAACGAACGCACCCAATCCACCTTTTTGGACCCAATAGTGATGTTTTGGTTCGTTTTGGCCAGTTTCGTTACTGTGCGAAAAAACATGCCGGGGTTGCATTTAATGCACCGGTTCGGCCCGTTTATGAAACGATGCACAGTTTCGGTCCAGAAACGAAACGAACGCACCCAATCCACCTTTTTGGACCCAATAGTGATGTTTTGGTTCGTTTTGGCCAGTTTCGTTACTATGCGAGAAACCATGCCGGGGTTGCATTTAATGCACCGATTCGACCTGTTAACGAAATGATGCACAGTTTCGGTCCGGAAACGAAACGAACGCACCCAATCCACCTTTTTGGACCCAATAATGATGTTTTGGTTCGTTTTTGCCAGTTTCGTTACTGTGCGAAAAAACATGTCGGGGTTGCATTTAATGCACCGGTTCGGCCCGTTTACGAAACGATGCACAGTTTCGGTCCAGAAACGAAACGAACGCACCCAATCCACCTTTTTGGACCCAATAGTGATGTTTTGGTTCGTTTTGGTCAGTTTTGTTACTGTGCGAGAAACCATGCCGGGGTTGCATTTAATGCACCGGTTCGGCCCGTTTACGAAACGATGCATAGTTTCGGTCCAGAAACGAAGCGAACGCACCCAATCCACCTTTTTGGACCCAATAATGATGTTTTGGTTTGTTTTGGTCAGTTTCGTTACTGTGCGAAAAAACATGCCGGGGTGGCATTTAATGCACCGGTTCGTCCCGTTTATGAAACGATGCACAGTTTCGGTCCAGAAACGACGCGAACGCACCCAATCCACCTCTTAAGGACCCAATAGTGATGTTTTAGTTCGTTTTGGTCAATTTTGTTACTATGCGAGAAAACATGCCGGGGTTGTATTTAATGCACCGGTTCGGCCCGTTAACGAAACGATGCACAGTTTCGGTCCAGAAACGAAACGAACGCACCCAATCCACCTTTTTGGACCCAATAGTGATGTTTTGGTTCGTTTTGGCCAGTTTCGTTACTATGCGAGAAACCATGCCGGGGTTGCATTTAATGCACCGGTTCGACCCGTTAACGAAACGATGCACAGTTTCGGTCCGGAAACGAAACGAACGCACCCAATCCACCTTTTTGGACCCAATAGTGATGTTTTAGTTCGTTTTGGTCAGTTTTGTTACTATGCGAGAAACCATGCCGAGGTTGCATTTAATGCACCGGTTCGGCCCGTTAACGAAACGATGCACAGTTTCGGTCCAGAAACAAAACGAACGCACCCAATCCACCTTTTTGGACCCAATAGTGATGTTTTGGTTCGTTTTGGCCAGTTTTGTTACTGTGCGAAAAACCATGCCGGGGTTGCATTTAATGCACCAGTTCGGCCCGTTAACGAAACGATGCACAGTTTCAGTCCAGAATAGAAGCGAACGCACCCAATCCACCTTTTTGGACCCAATAGTGTTGTTTTGATTCGTTTTGGTCAGTTTCGTTACTGTGCGAGAAACCATGCCGGGGTTGCATTTAATGCACCGGTTAGGCCCGTTAACGAAACGATGCACAGTTTCGGTCCAGAAATGAAACGAACGCACCCAATCCACCTTTTTGGACCCAGTAGTGATGTTTTGGTTCGTTTTGGCCAGTTTTGTTACTGTGCGAGAAACCATGCCAGGGTTGCATTTGATTCACCGGTTCGGCCCGTTAACGAAACGATGCACAGTTTCGGTCCAGAAACGAAACGAACGCACCCAATCCACCTTTTTGGACCCAATAGTGATGTTTTGGTTCGTTTTGGCCAGTTTCGTTACTATGCGAGAAACCATGCCAGGGTTGCATTTAATGCACCGGTTCGACCTGTTAACGAAACGATGCACAGTTTCGGTCCGGAAACGAAACGAACGCACCCAATCCACCTTTTTGGACCCAATAGTGATGTTTTGGTTCGTTTTGGTCAGTTTTGTTACTGTGCGAAAAAACATGCCGGGGTTGCATTTAATGCACCGGTTCCGCCCGTTTACGAAACGATGCATAGTTTCGGTCCAGAAACGAAGCGAACGCACCCAATCCACCTTTTTGGACCCAATAGTGATGTTTTGGTTCGTTTTGGTCAGTTTTGATACTGTGCGAGAAACAATGCCGGGGTTGCATTTAATGCACCGGTTCGGCCTGTTAACGAAACGATGCACAGTTTCGGTCCAGAAACGACGCGAACGCACCCAATCCACCTCTTAAGGACCCAATAGTGATGTTTTAGTTCGTTTTGGTCAATTTTGTTACTATGCGAGAAAACATGCCGGGGTTGCATTTAATGCACCGGTTCGGCCCGTTAACGAAACGATGCACAGTTTCGGTCCAGAAACGAAACGAACGCACCCAATCCACCTTTTTGGACCCAATAGTGATGTTTTGGTTCGTTTTGGCCAGTTTCGTTACTATGCGAGAAACAATGCCGGGGTTGCATTTAATGCACCGGTTCGACCCGTTAACGAAACGATGCACAGTTTCGGTCCGGAAACGAAACGAACGCACCCAATCCACCTTTTTGGACCCAATAGTGATGTTTTGGTTCGTTTTGGTCAGTTTCGTTACTGTGCGAAAAAACATGCCGGGGTTGCATTTAATGCACCGGTTCGGCCCGTTTATGAAACGATGCACAGTTTCGGTCCAGAAACGAAGCGAACGCACCCAATCCACCTTTTAAGGACCCAATAGTGATGTTTTAGTTCGTTTTGGTCAATTTCATTACTATGCGAGAAAACATGCCGGGGTTGCATTTAATGCACCGGTTCGGCCCGTTAACGAAACGATGCACAGTTTCGGTCCAGAAACGAAACGAACGCACCCAATCCACCTTTTTGGACCCAATAGTGATGTTTTGGTTCGTTTTGGTCAGTTTCGTTACTGTGCGAAAAAACATGCCGGGGTGGCATTTAATGCACCGGTTCGTCCCGTTTATGAAACGATGCACAGTTTCGGTCCAGAAACGAAACGAACGCACCCAATCCACCTTTTTGGACCCAATAGTGATGTTTTGGTTCGTTTTGGCCAGTTTTGTTACTGTGCGAGAAACCATGCCGGGGTTGCATTTAATTCACCGGTTCGGCCCGTTAACGAAACGATGCACAGTTTCGGTCCAGAAATGAAACGAACGCACCCAATCCACCTTTTTGGACCCAATAGTGATGTTTTGGTTCGTTTTGGCCAGTTTCGTTACTATGCGAGAAACCATGCCGGGGTTGCATTTAATGCACCGGTTCGACCCATTAACGAAACGATGCACAGTTTCGGTCCGGAAAGAAACGAACGCACCCAATCCACCTTTTTGGACCCAATAGTGATGTTTTGGTTCGTTTTGGCCAGTTTCGTTACTGTGCGAAAAAACATGCCGGGGTTGCATTTAATGCACCGGTTCGGCCCGTTTATGAAACGATGCACAGTTTCGGTCCAGAAACGAAACGAACGCACCCAATCCACCTTTTTGGACCCAATAGTGATGTTTTGGTTCGTTTTGGCCAGTTTCGTTACTATGCGAGAAACCATGCCGGGGTTGCATTTAATGCACCGATTCGACCTGTTAACGAAATGATGCACAGTTTCGGTCCGGAAACGAAACGAACGCACCCAATCCACCTTTTTGGACCCAATAATGATGTTTTGGTTCGTTTTTGCCAGTTTCGTTACTGTGCGAAAAAACATGTCGGGGTTGCATTTAATGCACCGGTTCGGCCCGTTTACGAAACGATGCACAGTTTCGGTCCAGAAACGAAACGAACGCACCCAATCCACCTTTTTGGACCCAATAGTGATGTTTTGGTTCGTTTTGGTCAGTTTTGTTACTGTGCGAGAAACCATGCCGGGGTTGCATTTAATGCACCGGTTCGGCCCGTTTACGAAACGATGCATAGTTTCGGTCCAGAAACGAAGCGAACGCACCCAATCCACCTTTTTGGACCCAATAATGATGTTTTGGTTTGTTTTGGTCAGTTTCGTTACTGTGCGAAAAAACATGCCGGGGTGGCATTTAATGCACCGGTTCGTCCCGTTTATGAAACGATGCACAGTTTCGGTCCAGAAACGACGCGAACGCACCCAATCCACCTCTTAAGGACCCAATAGTGATGTTTTAGTTCGTTTTGGTCAATTTTGTTACTATGCGAGAAAACATGCCGGGGTTGTATTTAATGCACCGGTTCGGCCCGTTAACGAAACGATGCACAGTTTCGGTCCAGAAACGAAACGAACGCACCCAATCCACCTTTTTGGACCCAATAGTGATGTTTTGGTTCGTTTTGGCCAGTTTCGTTACTATGCGAGAAACCATGCCGGGGTTGCATTTAATGCACCGGTTCGACCCGTTAACGAAACGATGCACAGTTTCGGTCCGGAAACGAAACGAACGCACCCAATCCACCTTTTTGGACCCAATAGTGATGTTTTAGTTCGTTTTGGTCAGTTTTGTTACTATGCGAGAAACCATGCCGAGGTTGCATTTAATGCACCGGTTCGGCCCGTTAACGAAACGATGCACAGTTTCGGTCCAGAAACAAAACGAACGCACCCAATCCACCTTTTTGGACCCAATAGTGATGTTTTGGTTCGTTTTGGCCAGTTTTGTTACTGTGCGAAAAACCATGCCGGGGTTGCATTTAATGCACCAGTTCGGCCCGTTAACGAAACGATGCACAGTTTCAGTCCAGAATAGAAGCGAACGCACCCAATCCACCTTTTTGGACCCAATAGTGTTGTTTTGATTCGTTTTGGTCAGTTTCGTTACTGTGCGAGAAACCATGCCGGGGTTGCATTTAATGCACCGGTTAGGCCCGTTAACG
The DNA here is from genome assembly GCA_033239725.1 of Echinochloa phyllopogon. Lineage (NCBI taxonomy): Eukaryota > Viridiplantae > Streptophyta > Magnoliopsida > Poales > Poaceae > Echinochloa > Echinochloa phyllopogon. The sequence goes on along the minus strand of BTCW01000014.1, from coordinate 26,185,307 downwards.
AAACGATGCACAGTTTCGGTCCAGAAATGAAACGAACGCACCCAATCCACCTTTTTGGACCCAGTAGTGATGTTTTGGTTCGTTTTGGCCAGTTTTGTTACTGTGCGAGAAACCATGCCAGGGTTGCATTTGATTCACCGGTTCGGCCCGTTAACGAAACGATGCACAGTTTCGGTCCAGAAACGAAACGAACGCACCCAATCCACCTTTTTGGACCCAATAGTGATGTTTTGGTTCGTTTTGGCCAGTTTCGTTACTATGCGAGAAACCATGCCAGGGTTGCATTTAATGCACCGGTTCGACCTGTTAACGAAACGATGCACAGTTTCGGTCCGGAAACGAAACGAACGCACCCAATCCACCTTTTTGGACCCAATAGTGATGTTTTGGTTCGTTTTGGTCAGTTTTGTTACTGTGCGAAAAAACATGCCGGGGTTGCATTTAATGCACCGGTTCCGCCCGTTTACGAAACGATGCATAGTTTCGGTCCAGAAACGAAGCGAACGCACCCAATCCACCTTTTTGGACCCAATAGTGATGTTTTGGTTCGTTTTGGTCAGTTTTGATACTGTGCGAGAAACAATGCCGGGGTTGCATTTAATGCACCGGTTCGGCCTGTTAACGAAACGATGCACAGTTTCGGTCCAGAAACGACGCGAACGCACCCAATCCACCTCTTAAGGACCCAATAGTGATGTTTTAGTTCGTTTTGGTCAATTTTGTTACTATGCGAGAAAACATGCCGGGGTTGCATTTAATGCACCGGTTCGGCCTGTTAACGAAACGATGCACAGTTTCGGTCCAGAAACGACGCGAACGCACCCAATCCACCTCTTAAGGACCCAATAGTGATGTTTTAGTTCGTTTTGGTCAATTTTGTTACTATGCGAGAAAACATGCCAGGGTTGCATTTAATTCACCTGTTCGGCCCGTTAACGAAACGATGCACAGTTTCGGTCCAGAAACGAAACGAACGCACCCAATCCACCTTTTTGGACCCAATAGTGATGTTTTGGTTCGTTTTGGCCAGTTTCGTTACTATGCGAGAAACAATGCCGGGGTTGCATTTAATGCACCGGTTCGACCCGTTAACGAAACGATGCACAGTTTCGGTCCGGAAACGAAACGAACGCACCCAATCCACCTTTTTGGACCCAATAGTGATGTTTTGGTTCGTTTTGGTCAGTTTCGTTACTGTGCGAAAAAACATGCCGGGGTTGCATTTAATGCACCGGTTCGGCCCGTTTATGAAACGATGCACAGTTTCGGTCCAGAAACGAAGCGAACGCACCCAATCCACCTTTTAAGGACCCAATAGTGATGTTTTAGTTCGTTTTGGTCAATTTCATTACTATGCGAGAAAACATGCCGGGGTTGCATTTAATGCACCGGTTCGGCCCGTTAACGAAACGATGCACAGTTTCGGTCCAGAAACGAAACGAACGCACCCAATCCACCTTTTTGGACCCAATAGTGATGTTTTGGTTCGTTTTGGTCAGTTTCGTTACTGTGCGAAAAAACATGCCGGGGTGGCATTTAATGCACCGGTTCGTCCCGTTTATGAAACGATGCACAGTTTCGGTCCAGAAACGAAACGAACGCACCCAATCCACCTTTTTGGACCCAATAGTGATGTTTTGGTTCGTTTTGGCCAGTTTTGTTACTGTGCGAGAAACCATGCCGGGGTTGCATTTAATTCACCGGTTCGGCCCGTTAACGAAACGATGCACAGTTTCGGTCCAGAAATGAAACGAACGCACCCAATCCACCTTTTTGGACCCAATAGTGATGTTTTGGTTCGTTTTGGCCAGTTTCGTTACTATGCGAGAAACCATGCCGGGGTTGCATTTAATGCACCGGTTCGACCCATTAACGAAACGATGCACAGTTTCGGTCCGGAAAGAAACGAACGCACCCAATCCACCTTTTTGGACCCAATAGTGATGTTTTGGTTCGTTTTGGCCAGTTTCGTTACTGTGCGAAAAAACATGCCGGGGTTGCATTTAATGCACCGGTTCGGCCCGTTTATGAAACGATGCACAGTTTCGGTCCAGAAACGAAACGAACGCACCCAATCCACCTTTTTGGACCCAATAGTGATGTTTTGGTTCGTTTTGGCCAGTTTCGTTACTATGCGAGAAACCATGCCGGGGTTGCATTTAATGCACCGATTCGACCTGTTAACGAAATGATGCACAGTTTCGGTCCGGAAACGAAACGAACGCACCCAATCCACCTTTTTGGACCCAATAATGATGTTTTGGTTCGTTTTTGCCAGTTTCGTTACTGTGCGAAAAAACATGTCGGGGTTGCATTTAATGCACCGGTTCGGCCCGTTTACGAAACGATGCACAGTTTCGGTCCAGAAACGAAACGAACGCACCCAATCCACCTTTTTGGACCCAATAGTGATGTTTTGGTTCGTTTTGGTCAGTTTTGTTACTGTGCGAGAAACCATGCCGGGGTTGCATTTAATGCACCGGTTCGGCCCGTTTACGAAACGATGCATAGTTTCGGTCCAGAAACGAAGCGAACGCACCCAATCCACCTTTTTGGACCCAATAATGATGTTTTGGTTTGTTTTGGTCAGTTTCGTTACTGTGCGAAAAAACATGCCGGGGTGGCATTTAATGCACCGGTTCGTCCCGTTTATGAAACGATGCACAGTTTCGGTCCAGAAACGACGCGAACGCACCCAATCCACCTCTTAAGGACCCAATAGTGATGTTTTAGTTCGTTTTGGTCAATTTTGTTACTATGCGAGAAAACATGCCGGGGTTGTATTTAATGCACCGGTTCGGCCCGTTAACGAAACGATGCACAGTTTCGGTCCAGAAACGAAACGAACGCACCCAATCCACCTTTTTGGACCCAATAGTGATGTTTTGGTTCGTTTTGGCCAGTTTCGTTACTATGCGAGAAACCATGCCGGGGTTGCATTTAATGCACCGGTTCGACCCGTTAACGAAACGATGCACAGTTTCGGTCCGGAAACGAAACGAACGCACCCAATCCACCTTTTTGGACCCAATAGTGATGTTTTAGTTCGTTTTGGTCAGTTTTGTTACTATGCGAGAAACCATGCCGAGGTTGCATTTAATGCACCGGTTCGGCCCGTTAACGAAACGATGCACAGTTTCGGTCCAGAAACAAAACGAACGCACCCAATCCACCTTTTTGGACCCAATAGTGATGTTTTGGTTCGTTTTGGCCAGTTTTGTTACTGTGCGAAAAACCATGCCGGGGTTGCATTTAATGCACCAGTTCGGCCCGTTAACGAAACGATGCACAGTTTCAGTCCAGAATAGAAGCGAACGCACCCAATCCACCTTTTTGGACCCAATAGTGTTGTTTTGATTCGTTTTGGTCAGTTTCGTTACTGTGCGAGAAACCATGCCGGGGTTGCATTTAATGCACCGGTTAGGCCCGTTAACGAAACGATGCACAGTTTCGGTCCAGAAATGAAACGAACGCACCCAATCCACCTTTTTGGACCCAGTAGTGATGTTTTGGTTCGTTTTGGCCAGTTTTGTTACTGTGCGAGAAACCATGCCAGGGTTGCATTTGATTCACCGGTTCGGCCCGTTAACGAAACGATGCACAGTTTCGGTCCAGAAACGAAACGAACGCACCCAATCCACCTTTTTGGACCCAATAGTGATGTTTTGGTTCGTTTTGGCCAGTTTCGTTACTATGCGAGAAACCATGCCAGGGTTGCATTTAATGCACCGGTTCGACCTGTTAACGAAACGATGCACAGTTTCGGTCCGGAAACGAAACGAACGCACCCAATCCACCTTTTTGGACCCAATAGTGATGTTTTGGTTCGTTTTGGTCAGTTTTGTTACTGTGCGAAAAAACATGCCGGGGTTGCATTTAATGCACCGGTTCCGCCCGTTTACGAAACGATGCATAGTTTCGGTCCAGAAACGAAGCGAACGCACCCAATCCACCTTTTTGGACCCAATAGTGATGTTTTGGTTCGTTTTGGTCAGTTTTGATACTGTGCGAGAAACAATGCCGGGGTTGCATTTAATGCACCGGTTCGGCCTGTTAACGAAACGATGCACAGTTTCGGTCCAGAAACGACGCGAACGCACCCAATCCACCTCTTAAGGACCCAATAGTGATGTTTTAGTTCGTTTTGGTCAATTTTGTTACTATGCGAGAAAACATGCCGGGGTTGCATTTAATGCACCGGTTCGGCCCGTTAACGAAACGATGCACAGTTTCGGTCCAGAAACGAAACGAACGCACCCAATCCACCTTTTTGGACCCAATAGTGATGTTTTGGTTCGTTTTGGCCAGTTTCGTTACTATGCGAGAAACAATGCCGGGGTTGCATTTAATGCACCGGTTCGACCCGTTAACGAAACGATGCACAGTTTCGGTCCGGAAACGAAACGAACGCACCCAATCCACCTTTTTGGACCCAATAGTGATGTTTTGGTTCGTTTTGGTCAGTTTCGTTACTGTGCGAAAAAACATGCCGGGGTTGCATTTAATGCACCGGTTCGGCCCGTTTATGAAACGATGCACAGTTTCGGTCCAGAAACGAAGCGAACGCACCCAATCCACCTTTTAAGGACCCAATAGTGATGTTTTAGTTCGTTTTGGTCAATTTCGTTACTATGCGAGAAAACATGCCGGGGTTGCATTTAATGCACCGGTTCGGCCCGTTAACGAAACGATGCACAGTTTCGGTCCAGAAACGAAACGAACGCACCCAATCCACCTTTTTGGACCCAATAGTGATGTTTTGGTTCGTTTTGGTCAGTTTCGTTACTGTGCGAAAAAACATGCCGGGGTGGCATTTAATGCACCGGTTCGTCCCGTTTATGAAACGATGCACAGTTTCGGTCCAGAAACGAAACGAACGCACCCAATCCACCTTTTTGGACCCAATAGTGATGTTTTGGTTCGTTTTGGCCAGTTTTGTTACTGTGCGAGAAACCATGCCGGGGTTGCATTTAATTCACCGGTTCGGCCCGTTAACGAAACGATGCACAGTTTCGGTCCAGAAATGAAACGAACGCACCCAATCCACCTTTTTGGACCCAATAGTGATGTTTTGGTTCGTTTTGGCCAGTTTCGTTACTATGCGAGAAACCATGCCGGGGTTGCATTTAATGCACCGGTTCGACCCATTAACGAAACGATGCACAGTTTCGGTCCGGAAAGAAACGAACGCACCCAATCCACCTTTTTGGACCCAATAGTGATGTTTTGGTTCGTTTTGGCCAGTTTCGTTACTGTGCGAAAAAACATGCCGGGGTTGCATTTAATGCACCGGTTCGTTCCGTTTATGAAACGATGCACAGTTTCGGTCCAGAAACGAAACGAACGCACCCAATCCACCTTTTTGGACCCAATAGTGATGTTTTGGTTCGTTTTGGCCAGTTTCGTTACTATGCGAGAAACCATGCCGGGGTTGCATTTAATGCACCGATTCGACCTGTTAACGAAATGATGCACAGTTTCGGTCCGGAAACGAAACGAACGCACCCAATCCACCTTTTTGGACCCAATAATGATGTTTTGGTTCGTTTTTGCCAGTTTCGTTACTGTGCGAAAAAACATGTCGGGGTTGCATTTAATGCACCGGTTCGGCCCGTTTACGAAACGATGCACAGTTTCGGTCCAGAAACGAAACGAACGCACCCAATCCACCTTTTTGGACCCAATAGTGATGTTTTGGTTCGTTTTGGTCAGTTTTGTTACTGTGCGAGAAACCATGCCGGGGTTGCATTTAATGCACCGGTTCGGCCCGTTTACGAAACGATGCATAGTTTCGGTCCAGAAACGAAGCGAACGCACCCAATCCACCTTTTTGGACCCAATAATGATGTTTTGGTTTGTTTTGGCCAGTTTCGTTACTGTGCGAAAAAACATGCCGGGGTGGCATTTAATGCACCGGTTCGTCCCGTTTATGAAACGATGCACAGTTTCGGTCCAGAAACGACGCGAACGCACCCAATCCACCTCTTAAGGACCCAATAGTGATGTTTTAGTTCGTTTTGGTCAATTTTGTTACTATGCGAGAAAACATGCCGGGGTTGTATTTAATGCACCGGTTCGGCCCGTTAACGAAACGATGCACAGTTTCGGTCCAGAAACGAAACGAACGCACCCAATCCACCTTTTTGGACCCAATAGTGATGTTTTGGTTCGTTTTGGCCAGTTTCGTTACTATGCGAGAAACCATGCCGGGGTTGCATTTAATGCACCGGTTCGACCCGTTAACGAAACGATGCACAGTTTCGGTCCGGAAACGAAACGAACGCACCCAATCCACCTTTTTGGACCCAATAGTGATGTTTTAGTTCGTTTTGGTCAGTTTTGTTACTATGCGAGAAACCATGCCGAGGTTGCATTTAATGCACCGGTTCGGCCCGTTAACGAAACGATGCACAGTTTCGGTCCAGAAACGAAACGAACGCACCCAATCCACCTTTTTGGACCCAATAGTGATGTTTTGGTTCGTTTTGGCCAGTTTTGTTACTGTGCGAAAAACCATGCCGGGGTTGCATTTAATGCACCAGTTCGGCCCGTTAACGAAACGATGCACAGTTTCAGTCCAGAATAGAAGCGAACGCACCCAATCCACCTTTTTGGACCCAATAGTGTTGTTTTGATTCGTTTTGGTCAGTTTCGTTACTGTGCGAGAAACCATGCCGGGGTTGCATTTAATGCACCGGTTAGGCCCGTTAACGAAACGATGCACAGTTTCGGTCCAGAAATGAAACGAACGCACCCAATCCACCTTTTTGGACCCAGTAGTGATGTTTTGGTTCGTTTTGGCCAGTTTTGTTACTGTGCGAGAAACCATGCCAGGGTTGCATTTGATTCACCGGTTCGGCCCGTTAACGAAACGATGCACAGTTTCGGTCCAGAAACGAAACGAACGCACCCAATCCACCTTTTTGGACCCAATAGTGATGTTTTGGTTCGTTTTGGCCAGTTTCGTTACTATGCGAGAAACCATGCCAGGGTTGCATTTAATGCACCGGTTCGACCTGTTAACGAAACGATGCACAGTTTCGGTCCGGAAACGAAACGAACGCACCCAATCCACCTTTTTGGACCCAATAGTGATGTTTTGGTTCGTTTTGGTCAGTTTTGTTACTGTGCGAAAAAACATGCCGGGGTTGCATTTAATGCACCGGTTCAGCCCGTTAACGAAACGATGCACAGTTTCGGTCCAGAAACGAAGCGAACGCACCCTATCCACCTTTTTGGACCCAATAGTGATGTTTTGGTTCATTTTGGTCAGTTTTGATACTGTCCGAGAAACCATGCCGGGGTTGCATTTAATGCACCGGTTCAGCCCGTTAACGAAACGATGCACAGTTTCGGTCCTGAAACGAAACGAACGCACCCAATCCACCTTTTTGGACCCAATAGTGATGTTTTGGTTCGTTTTCGTCAGTTTCGTTACTGTGCGAGAAACCATGCCGGGGTTGCATTTAATGCACCGGTTCGGCCCGTTGACGAAACGATGCACAGTTTCAGTCCAGAATAGAAGCAAACACACCCAATCCACCTTTTAAGGACCCAATAGTGATGTTTTAGTTCGTTTTGGTCAGTTTCGTTACTATGCGAGAAACCATGCCGGGGTTGCATTTAATGCACCGGTTCGGCCCGTTAACGAAACGATGCACAGTTTCGGTCCAGAAACGAAACGAACGCACCCAATCCACCTTTTTGGACCCAATAGTGATGTTTTGGTTCGTTTTGGCCAGTTTTGATACTGTGCAAAAAACCATGCCGGGGTTGCATTTAACGCACCAGTTCGGCCCGTTAACGAAACGATGCACAGTTTCAGTCCAGAATAGAAGCGAAAGCACCCAATCCATCTTTTTGGACCCAATAGTGATGTTTTGGTTCGTTTTGGTCAGTTTCGTTACTGTGCGACAAACCATGCCGGGGTTGCATTTAATGCACCGGTTAGGCCCGTTAAAGAAACGATGCATAGTTTCGGTCCAGAAACGAAACGAACGCACCCAATCCACCTTTTTGGACCCAGTAGTGATGTTTTGGTTCGTTTTGGCCAGTTTCGTTACTGTGCGAGAAACCATGCCGGGGTTGCATTTAATTCACCGGTTCGGCCCGTTAACAAAACGATGCACAGTTTCGGTCCAGAAACGAAACGAACGCACCCAATCCACCTTTTTGGACCCAATAATGATGTTTTGGTTCGTTTTGGCCAATTTCGTTACTATGCGAGAAACCATGCCGGGGTTGCATTTAATGCGCCGGTTCGGCCCGTTTACGAAACGATGCACAGTTTCGGTCCAGAAACGAAACGAACGCACCCAATCCACCTTTTTGGACCCAATAGTGATGTTTTGGTTCGTTTTGGTCAGTTTTGTTACTGTGCGAGAAACCATGCCGGGGTTGCATTTAATGCACCGGTTCGGCCCGTTTACGAAACGATGCATAGTTTCGGTCCAGAAACGAAGCGAACGCACCCAATCCACCTTTTCGGACCCAATAGTGATGTTTTGGTTCGTTTTGGTCAGTTTTGATACTGTGCGAGAAACCATGCCGGGGTTGCATTTAATGCACCGGTTCGGCCTGTTAACGAAACGATGCACAGTTTCGGTCCAGAAACGACGCGAACGCACCCAATCCACCTCTTAAGGACCCAATAGTGATGTTTTAGTTCGTTTCGGTCAATTTTGTTACTATGCGAGAAAACATGCCGGGGTTGCATTTAATGCACCGGTTCGGCCCGTTAACGAAACGATGCACAGTTTCGGTCCAGAAACGAACCGAACGCACCCAATCCACCTTTTTGGACCCAATAGTAATGTTTTGGTTCGTTTTGGCCAGTTTCGTTACTATGCGAGAAACCATGCCGGGATTGCATTTAATGCACCGGTTCGACCCGTTAACGAAACGATGCACAGTTTCGGTCCGGAAATGAAACGAACGCACCCAATCCACCTTTTTGGACCCAATAGTGATGTTTTAGTTCGTTTTGGTCAGTTTTGTTACTATGCGAGAAACCATGCCGGGGTTGCATTTAATGCACCGGTTCGACCCGTTAACGAAACGATGCACAGTTTCGGTCCGGAAACGAAACGAACGCACCCAATCCACCTGTTTGGACCCAATAGTGATGTTTTAGTTCGTTTTGGTCAGTTTTGTTACTATGCGAGAAACCATGCCGGGGTTGCATTTAATTCACCGGTTCGGCCCGTTAACAAAACGATGCACAGTTTCGGTCCAGAAACGAAACGAACGCACCCAATCCACCTTTTTGGACCCAATAATGATGTTTTGGTTCGTTTTGGCCAATTTCGTTACTATGCGAGAAACCATGCCGGGGTTGCATTTAATGCACCGGTTCGGCCCGTTTACGAAACGATGCACAGTTTCGGTCCAGAAACGAAACGAACGCACCCAATCCACCTTTTTGGACCCAATAGTGATGTTTTGGTTCGTTTTGGTCAGTTTTGTTACTGTGCGAGAAACCATGCCGGGGTTGCATTTAATGCACCGGTTCGGCCCGTTTACGAAACGATGCATAGTTTCGGTCCAGAAACGAAGCGAACGCACCCAATCCACCTTTTTGGACCCAATAGTGATGTTTTGGTTCGTTTTGGTCAGTTTTGATACTGTGCGAGAAACCATGCCGGGGTTGCATTTAATGCACCGGTTCGGCCTGTTAACGAAATGATGCACAGTTTCGGTCCAGAAACGACGCGAACGCACCCAATCCACCTCTTAAGGACCCAATAGTGATGTTTTAGTTCGTTTCGGTCAATTTTGTTACTATGCGAGAACACATGCCGGGGTTGCATTTAATGCACCGGTTCGGCCCGTTAACGAAACGATGCACAGTTTCGGTCCAGAAACGAACCGAACGCACCCAATCCACCTTTTTGGACCCAATAGTGATGTTTTGGTTCGTTTTGGCCAGTTTCGTTACTATGCGAGAAACCATGCCGGGATTGCATTTAATGCACCGGTTCGACCCGTTAACGAAACGATGCACAGTTTCGGTCCAGAAACGAAACGAACGCACCCAATCCACCTTTTTGGACCCAATAGTGATGTTTTGGTTCGTTTTGGCCAGTTTTGTTACTATGCGAAAAACCATGCCGGGGTTGCATTTAATGCACCAGTTCGGCCCGTTAACGAAACGATGCACAGTTTCAGTCCAGAATAGAAGCGAACGCACCCAATCCACCTTTTTGGACCCAATAGTGTTGTTTTGATTCGTTTTGGTCAGTTTCGTTACTGTGCGAGAAACCATGCCGGGGTTGCATTTAATGCACCGGTTAGGCCCGTTAACGAAACGATGCACAGTTTCGGTCCAGAAACGACGCGAACGCACCCAATCCACCTCTTAAGGACCCAATAGTGATGTTTTAGTTCGTTTCGGTCAATTTTGTTACTATGCGAGAACACATGCCGGGGTTGCATTTAATGCACCGGTTCGGCCCGTTAACGAAACGATGCACAGTTTCGGTCCAGAAACGAACCGAACGCACCCAATTCACCTTTTTGGACCCAATAGTGATGTTTTGGTTCGTTTTGGCCAGTTTCGTTACTATGCGAGAAACCATGCCGGGATTGCATTTAATGCACCGGTTCGACCCGTTAACGAAACGATGCACAGTTTCGGTCCGGAAACGAAACGAACGCACCCAATCCACCTTTTTGGACCCAATAGTGATGTTTTGGTTCGTTTTGGCCAGTTTCGTTACTATGCGAGAAACCATGCCGGGATTGCATTTAATGCACCGGTTCGACCCGTTAACGAAACGATGCACAGTTTCGGTCCGGAAACGAAACGAACGCACCCAATCCACCTTTTTGGACCCAATAGTGATGTTTTGGTTCGTTTTGGTCAGTTTTGTTACTGTGCGAAAAAACATGCCGGGGTTGCATTTAATGCACCGGTTCAGCCCGTTAACGAAACGATGCACAGTTTCGGTCCAGAAACGAAGCGAACGCACCCAATCCACCTTTTTGGACCCAATAGTGATGTTTTGGTTCGTTTTGGTCAGTTTTGATACTGTGCGAGAAACCAAGCCGGGGTTGCATTTAATGCACCGGTTCGGCCCGTTAACGAAACGATGCACAAATTCGGTCCAGAAACGAAGCGAACGCACCCAATCCACCTTTTTGGACCCAATAGTGATGTTTTGGTTCGTTTTGGTCAGTTTTGATGCTGTGCGAGAAACCATGCCGGGGTTGCATTTAATGCACCGGTTCAGCCCGTTAACGAAACGATGCACAGTTTCGGTCCTGAAACGAAACGAACGCACCCAATCCACCTTTTTGGACCCAATAATGATGTTTTGGTTCGTTTTGGCCACTTTCGTTACTATGCGAGAAACCATGCCGGGGTTGCATTTAATGCCCCGGTTCGACCTGTTAACGAAACGATGCACAGTTTCGGTCCGGAAACGAAACGAACGCACCCAATCCACCTTTTTGGACCTAATAGTGATGTTTTGGTTCGTTTTGGTCAGTTTTGTTACTGCGCGAAAAAACATGCCGGGGTTGCATTTAATGCACCAGTTCCGCCCGTTTACGAAACGATGCATAGTTTCGGTCCAGAAACGAAGCGAACGCACCCAATCCACCTTTTTGGACCCAATAGTGATGTTTTGGTTCGTTTTGGTCAGTTTTGATACTGTGCGAGAAACCAAGCCGGGGTTGCATTTAATGCACCGGTTCGGCCCGTTAACGAAACGATGCACAAATTCGGTCCAGAAACGAAGCGAACGCACCCAATCCACCTTTTTGGACCCAATAGTGATGTTTTGGTTCGTTTTGGTCAGTTTTGATGCTGTGCGAGAAACCATGCCGGGGTTGCATTTAATGCACCGGTTCAGCCCGTTAATGAAACGATGCACAGTTTCGGTCCTGAAACGAAACGAACGCACCCAATCCACCTTTTTGGACCCAATAGTGATGTTTTGGTTCGTTTTCGTCAGTTTCGTTACTGTGCGAGAAACCATGCCGGGGTTGCATTTAATGAACCGGTTCGGCCCGTTGACGAAACGATGCACAGTTTCAGTCCAGAATAGAAGCAAACACACCCAATCCACCTTTTAAGCACCCAATAGTAATGTTTTGGTTCGTTTTGGTCAGTTTTGTTACTGTGCGAGAAACCATGCCGGGGTTGCATTTAATGCACCGGTTCGGCCCGTTTACGAAACGATGCATAGTTTCGGTCCAGAAACGAAGCGAACGCACCCAATCCACCTTTTTGGACCCAATAGTGATGTTTTGGTTCGTTTTGGTCAGTTTTGATACTGTGCGAGAAACCAAGCCGGGGTTGCATTTAATGCACCGGTTCGGCCCGTTAACGAAACGATGCACAAATTCGGTCCAGAAACGAAGCGAACGCACCCAATCCACCTTTTTGGACCCAATAGTGATGTTTTGGTTCGTTTTGGTCAGTTTTGATGCTGTGCGAGAAACCATGCCGGGGTTGCATTTAATGCACCGGTTCAGCCCGTTAACGAAACGATGCACAGTTTCGGTCCTGAAACGAAACGAACGCACCCAATCCACCTTTTTGGACCCAATAATGATGTTTTGGTTCGTTTTGGCCAGTTTCGTTACTATGCGAGAAACCATGCCGGGGTTGCATTTAATGCCCCGGTTCGACCTGTTAACGAAACGATGCACAGTTTCGGTCCGGAAACGAAACGAACGCACCCAATCCACCTTTTTGGACCTAATAGTGATGTTTTGGTTCGTTTTGGTCAGTTTTGTTACTGTGCGAAAAAACATGCCGGGGTTGCATTTAATGCACCGGTTCCGCCCGTTTACGAAACGATGCATAGTTTCGGTCCAGAAACGAAGCGAACGCACCCAATCCACCTTTTTGGACCCAATAGTGATGTTTTGGTTCGTTTTGGTCAGTTTTGATACTGTGCGAGAAACCAAGCCGGGGTTGCATTTAATGCACCGGTTCGGCCCGTTAACGAAACGATGCACAAATTCGGTCCAGAAACGAAGCGAACGCACCCAATCCACCTTTTTGGACCCAATAGTGATGTTTTGGTTCGTTTCGGTCAATTTTGTTACTATGCGAGAAACCATGCCGGGGTTGCATTTAATGCACCGGTTCAGCCCGTTAACGAAACGATGCACAGTTTCGGTCCTGAAACGAAACGAACGCACCCAATCCACCTTTTTGGACCCAATAGTGATGTTTTGGTTCGTTTTCGTCAGTTTCGTTACTGTGCGAGAAACCATGCCGGGGTTGCATTTAATGCACCGGTTCGGCCCGTTGACGAAACGATGCACAGTTTCAGTCCAGAATAGAAGCAAACACACCCAATCCACCTTTTAAGGACCCAATAGTAATGTTTTAGTTCGTTTTGGTCAGTTTCGTTACTATGCGAGAAACCATGCCGGGGTTGCATTTAATGCACCGGTTCGGCCCGTTAACGAAACGATGCACAGTTTCGGTCCAGAAACGAAACGAACGCACCCAATCCACCTTTTTGGACCCAATAGTGATGTTTTGGTTCGTTTTGGCCAGTTTTGTTACTGTGCAAAAAACCATGCCGGGGTTGCATTTAATGCACCAGTTCGGCCCGTTAACGAAACGATGCACAGTTTCAGTCCAGAATAGAAGCGAAAGCACCCAATCCATCTTTTTGGACCCAATAGTGATGTTTTGATTCGTTTTGGTCAGTTTCGTTACTGTGCGAGAAACCATGCCGGGGTTGCATTTAATGCACCGGTTAGGCCCGTTAAAGAAACGATGCATAGTTTCGGTCCAGAAACGAAACGAACGCACCCAATCCACCTTTTTGAACCCAGTAGTGATGTTTTGGTTCGTTTTGGCCAGTTTCGTTACTGTGCGAGAAACCATGCCGGGGTTGCATTTAATTCACCGGTTCGGCCCGTTAACAAAACGATGCACAGTTTCGATCCAGAAACGAAACGAACGCACCCAATCCACCTTTTTGGACCCAATAATGATGTTTTGGTTTGTTTTGGCCAATTTCGTTACTATGCGAGAAACCATGCCGGGGTTGCATTTAATGCACCGGTTCGGCCCGTTTACGAAACGATGCACAGTTTCGGTCCAGAAACGAAACGAACGCACCCAATCCACCTTTTTGGACCCAATAGTGATGTTATGGTTCGTTTTGGTCAGTTTTGTTACTGTGCGAGAAACCATGCCGGGGTTGCATTTAATGCACCGGTTCGGCCCGTTTACGAAACGATGCATAGTTTCGGTCCAGAAACGAAGTGAACGCACCCAATCCACCTTTTTGGACCCAATAGTGATGTTTTGGTTCGTTTTGGTCAGTTTTGATACTGTGCGAGAAACCATGCCGGGGTTGCATTTAATGCACCGGTTCGGCCTGTTAACGAAACGATGCACAGTTTCGGTCCAGAAACGACGCGAACGCACCCAATCCACCTCTTAAGGACCCAATAGTGATGTTTTAGTTCGTTTTGGTCAATTTTGTTACTATGCGAGAAAACATGCCGGGGTTGCATTTAATGCACCGGTTCGGCCCGTTAACGAAACGATGCACAGTTTCGGTCCAGAAACGAAACGAACGCACCCAATCCACCTTTTTGGACCCAATAGTGATGTTTTGGTTCGTTTTGGCCAGTTTTGTTACTGTGCAAAAAACCATGCCGGGGTTGCATTTAATGCACCAGTTCGGCCCGTTAACGAAACGATGCACAGTTTCAGTCCAGAATAGAAGCGAAAGCACCCAATCCATCTTTTTGGACCCAATAGTGATGTTTTGATTCGTTTTGGTCAGTTTCGTTACTGTGCGAGAAACCATGCCGGGGTTGCATTTAATGCACCGGTTAGGCCCGTTAAAGAAACGATGCATAGTTTCGGTCCAGAAACGAAACGAACGCACCCAATCCACCTTTTTGGACCCAGTAGTGATGTTTTGGTTCGTTTTGGCCAGTTTCGTTACTGTGCGAGAAACCATGCCGGGGTTGCATTTAATTCACCGGTTCGGCCCGTTAACAAAACGATGCACAGTTTCGATCCAGAAACGAAACGAACGCACCCAATCCACCTTTTTGGACCCAATAATGATGTTTTGGTTCGTTTTGGCCAATTTCGTTACTATGCGAGAAACCATGCCGGGGTTGCATTTAATGCACCGGTTCGGCCCGTTTACGAAACGATGCACAGTTTCGGTCCAGAAACGAAACGAACGCACCCAATCCACCTTTTTGGACCCAATAGTGATGTTTTGGTTCGTTTTGGTCAGTTTTGTTACTGTGCGAGAAACCATGCCGGGGTTGCATTTAATGCACCGGTTCGGCCCGTTAACGAAACGATGCACAAATTCGGTCCAGAAACGAAGCGAACGCACCCAATCCACCTTTTTGGACCCAATAGTGATGTTTTGGTTCGTTTTGGTCAGTTTTGATGCTGTGCGAGAAACCATGCCGGGGTTGCATTTAATGCACCGGTTCAGCCCGTTAACGAAACGATGCACAGTTTCGGTCCTGAAACGAAACGAACGCACCCAATCCACCTTTTTGGACCCAATAATGATGTTTTGGTTCGTTTTGGCCAATTTCGTTACTATGCGAGAAACCATGCCGGGGTTGCATTTAATGCCCCGGTTCGACCTGTTAACGAAACGATGCACAGTTTCGGTCCGGAAACGAAACGAACGCACCCAATCCACCTTTTTGGACCTAATAGTGATGTTTTGGTTCGTTTTGGTCAGTTTTGTTACTGTGCGAAAAAACATGCCGGGGTTGCATTTAATGCACCAGTTCCGCCCGTTTACGAAACGATGCATAGTTTCGGTCCAGAAACGAAGCGAACGCACCCAATCCACCTTTTTGGACCCAATAGTGATGTTTTGGTTCGTTTTGGTCAGTTTTGATACTGTGCGAGAAACCAAGCCGGGGTTGCATTTAATGCACCGGTTCGGCCCGTTAACGAAACGATGCACAAATTCGGTCCAGAAACGAAGCGAACGCACCCAATCCACCTTTTTGGACCCAATAGTGATGTTTTGGTTCGTTTTGGTCAGTTTTGATGCTGTGCGAGAAACCATGCCGGGGTTGCATTTAATGCACCGGTTCAGCCCGTTAATGAAACGATGCACAGTTTCGGTCCTGAAACGAAACGAACGCACCCAATCCACCTTTTTGGACCCAATAGTGATGTTTTGGTTCGTTTTCGTCAGTTTCGTTACTGTGCGAGAAACCATGCCGGGGTTGCATTTAATGAACCGGTTCGGCCCGTTGACGAAACGATGCACAGTTTCAGTCCAGAATAGAAGCAAACACACCCAATCCACCTTTTAAGCACCCAATAGTAATGTTTTAGTTCGTTTTGGTCAGTTTCGTTACTATGCGAGAAACCATGCCGGGGTTGCATTAAATGCACCGGTTCGGCCCGTTAACGAAACGATGCACAGTTTCGGTCCAGAAACGAAACGAACGCACCCAATCCACCTTTTTGGACCCAATAGTGATGTTTTGGTTCGTTTTGGCCAGTTTTGTTACTGTGCGAAAAACCATGCCGGGGTTGCATTTAATGCACCAGTTCGGCCCGTTAACGAAACGATGCACAGTTTCAGTCCAGAATAGAAGCGAAAGCACCCAATCCATCTTTTTGGACCCAATAGTGATGTTTTGATTCGTTTTGGTCAGTTTCGTTACTGTGCGAGAAACCATGCCGGGGTTGCATTTAATGCACCGGTTAGGCCCGTTAAAGAAACGATGCATAGTTTCGGTCCAGAAACGAAACGAACGCACCCAATCCACCTTTTTGGACCCAGTAGTGATGTTTTGGTTCGTTTTGGCCAGTTTCGTTACTGTGCGAGAAACCATGCCGGGGTTGCATTTAATTCACCGGTTCGGCCCGTTAACAAAACGATGCACAGTTTCGATCCAGAAACGAAACGAACGCACCCAATCCACCTTTTTGGACCCAATAATGATGTTTTGGTTCGTTTTGGCCAATTTCGTTACTATGCGAGAAACCATGCCGGGGTTGCATTTAATGCACCGGTTCGGCCCGTTTACGAAACGATGCACAGTTTCGGTCCAGAAACGAAACGAACGCGCTCAATCCACCTTTTTGGACCCAGTAGTGATGTTTTGGTTCGTTTTGGCCAGTTTTGTTACTGTGCGAGAAACCATGCCAGGGTTGCATTTAATTCACCGGTTCGGCCCGTTAACGAAACGATGCACAGTTTCGGTCCAGAAACGAAACGAACGCACCCAATCCACCTTTTTGGACCCAATAGTGATGTTTTGGTTCGTTTTGGCCAGTTTCGTTACTATGTGAGAAACCATGCCGGGGTTGCATTTAATGCCCCGGTTCGACCTGTTAACGAAACGATGCACAGTTTCGGTCCGGAAACGAAACGAACGCACCCAATCCACCTTTTTGGACCTAATAGTGATGTTTTGGTTCGTTTTGGTCAGTTTTGTTACTGTGCGAAAAAACATGCCGGGGTTGCATTTAATGCACCAGTTCCGCCCGTTTACGAAACGATGCATAGTTTCGGTCCAGAAACGAAGCGAACGCACCCAATCCACCTTTTTGGACCCAATAGTGATGTTTTGGTTCGTTTTGGTCAGTTTTGATACTGTGCGAGAAACCAAGCCGGGGTTGCATTTAATGCACCGGTTCGGCCCGTTAACGAAACGATGCACAAATTCGGTCCAGAAACGAAGCGAACGCACCCAATCCACCTTTTTGGACCCAATAGTGATGTTTTAGTTCGTTTTGGTCAGTTTTGATGCTGTGCGAGAAACCATGCCGGGGTTGCATTTAATGCACCGGTTCAGCCCGTTAACGAAACGATGCACAGTTTCGGTCCTGAAACGAAACGAACGCACCCAATCCACCTTTTTGGACCCAATAGTGATGTTTTGGTTCGTTTTCGTCAGTTTCGTTACTGTGCGAGAAACCATGCCGGGGTTGCATTTAATGAACCGGTTCGGCCCGTTGACGAAACGATGCACAGTTTCAGTCCAAAATAGAAGCAAACACACCCAATCCACCTTTTAAGCACCCAATAGTAATGTTTTAGTTCGTTTTGGTCAGTTTCGTTACTATGCGAGAAACCATGCCGGGGTTGCATTTAATGCACCGGTTCGGCCCGTTAACGAAACGATGCACAGTTTCGGTCCAGAAACGAAACGAACGCACCCAATCCACCTTTTTGGACCCAATAGTGATGTTTTGGTTCGTTTTGGCCAGTTTTGTTACTGTGCAAAAAACCATGCCGGGGTTGCATTTAATGCACCAGTTCGGCCCGTTAACGAAACGATGCACAGTTTCAGTCCAGAATAGAAGCGAAAGCACCCAATCCATCTTTTTGGACCCAATAGTGATGTTTTGATTCGTTTTGGTCAGTTTCGTTACTGTGCGAGAAACCATGCCGGGGTTGCATTTAATGCACCGGTTAGGCCCGTTAAAGAAACGATGCATAGTTTCGGTCCAGAAACGAAACGAACGCACCCAATCCACCTTTTTGGACCCAGTAGTGATGTTTTGGTTCGTTTTGGCCAGTTTCGTTACTGTGCGAGAAACCATGCCGGGGTTGCATTTAATTCACCGGTTCGGCCCGTTAACAAAACGATGCACAGTTTCGATCCAGAAACGAAACGAACGCACCCAATCCACCTTTTTGGACCCAATAATGATGTTTTGGTTCGTTTTGGCCAATTTCGTTACTATGCGAGAAACCATGCCGGGGTTGCATTTAATGCACCGGTTCGGCCCGTTTACGAAACGATGCACAGTTTCGGTCCAGAAACGAAACGAACGCACCCAATCCACCTTTTTGGACCCAATAGTGATGTTTTGGTTCGTTTTGGTCAGTTTTGTTACTGTGCGAGAAACCATGCCGGGGTTGCATTTAATGCACCGGTTCGGCCCGTTTACGAAACGATGCATAGTTTCGGTCCAGAAACGAAGTGAACGCACCCAATCCACCTTTTTGGACCCAATAGTGATGTTTTGGTTCGTTTTGGTCAGTTTTGATACTGTGCGAGAAACCATGCCGGGGTTGCATTTAATGCACCGGTTCGGCCTGTTAACGAAACGATGCACAGTTTCGGTCCAGAAACAACGCAAACGCACCCAATCCACCTCTTAAGGACCCAATAGTGATGTTTTAGTTCGTTTTGGTCAGTTTCGTTACTATGCGAGAAAACATGCCGGGGTTGCATTTAATGCACCGGTTCGGCCCGTTAACGAAACGATGCACAGTTTCGGTCCAGAAACGAAACGAACGCACCCAATCCACCTTTTTGGACCCAATAGTGATGTTTTGGTTCGTTTTGGCCAGTTTCGTTACTATGCGAGAAACCATGCCGGGGTTGCATTTAATGCACCGGTTCGGCCCGTTAATGAAACGATGCACAGTTTCGGTCCGGAAACGAAACGAACGCACCCAATCCACCTTTTTGGACCCAATAGTGATGTTTTGGTTCGTTTTGGTCAGTTTCGTTACTGTGCGAAAAAACATGCCGGGGTTGCATTTAATGCACCGGTTCGGCCCGTTTATGAAACGATGCACAGTTTCGGTCCAGAAATGAAGCGAACGCACCCAATCCACCTTTTAAGGGCCCAATAGTGATGTTTTAGTTCGTTTTGGTCAGTTTCGTTACTGTGCGAAAAAACATGCCGGGGTTGCATTTAATGCACCGGTTCGGCCCGTTTATGAAACGATGCACAGTTTCGGTCCAGAAACGAAACGAACGCACCCAATCCACCTTTTTGGACCCAATAGTGATGTTTTGGTTCGTTTTGGTTAGTTTTGTTACTGTGCGAGAAACCATGCCGGGGTGGCATTTAATGCACCGGTTCGTCCCGTTTATGAAACGATGCACAGTTTCGGTCCAGAAACGAAGCGAACGCACCCAATCCACCTTTTAAGGACCCAATAGTGATGTTTTAGTTCGTTTTGGTCAATTTCGTTACTATGCGAGAAAAGATGCCGGGGTTGCATTTAATGCACCGGTTCGGCCCGTTAACGAAACGATGCACAGTTTCGGTCCAGAAACGAAGCGAACGCACCCAATCCACCTTTTAAGGACCCAATAGTGATGTTTTAGTTCGTTTTGGTCAATTTCGTTACTATGCGAGAAAAGATGCCGGGGTTGCATTTAATGCACCGGTTCGGCCCGTTAACGAAACGATGCACAGTTTCGGTCCTGAAATGAAACGAACGCACCCAATCCACCTTTTTGGACCCAATAGTGATGTTTTGGTTCATTTTGGCCAGTTTTGTTACTGTGCGAAAAACCATGCCGGGGTTGCATTTAATCCACCGGTTTGGCCCGTTTACGAAACGAGGCACAGTTTCGGTCCAGAAACGAAACGAACGCACCCAATCCACCTTTTTGGACCCAATAGTGATGTTTTGGTTCGTTTTGGCCAGTTTCGTTACTGTGCGAGAAACCATGCCGGGGTTGCATTTAATTCACCGGTTCGGCCCGTTAACAAAACGATGCACAGTTTCGGTCCAGAAACGAAACGAACGCACCCAATCCACCTTTTTGGACCCAATAATGATGTTTTGGTTCGTTTTGGCCAGTTTTGTTACTGTGCGAAAAGCCATGCTGGGGTTGCATTTAATGCACCGATTCGACCCGTTAACGAAACGATGCACAGTTTCGGTCCGGAAACGAAACGAACGCACCCAATCCACCTTTTTGGACCCAATAGTGATGTTTTGGTTCGTTTTGGTCAGTTTTGTTACTGTGCGAAAAAACATGCCGGGGTTGCATTTAATTCACCGGTTCGGCCCGTTAACGAAACGATGCACAGTTTCGGTCCAGAAACGAAACGAACGCACCCAATCCACCTTTTTGGACCCAATAGTGATGTTTTGGTTCGTTTTGGCAAGTTTTGTTACTGTGCGAGAAACCATGCCGGGGTTGCATTTAATGCACCGGTTCGGCCCGTTTACGAAACGATGCACAGTTTCCGTCCAGAAACGAAACGAACGCACCCAATCCACCTTTTTGGACCCAATAGTGATGTTTTGGTTCGTTTTGGTCAGTTTCGTTACTGTGCGAAAAAACATGCCGGGGTTGCATTTAATGCACCGGTTCCACCCGTTTACGAAACGATGCATAGTTTCGGTCCAGAAACGAAGCGAACGCACCCAATCCACCTTTTTGGACCCAATAGTGATGTTTTGGTTCGTTTTGGCCAGTTTCGTTACTATGCGAGAAACCATGCCGGGGTTGCATTTAATGCACCGGTTCGACCCGTTAACGAAACGATGCACAGTTTCGGTCCGGAAATGAAACGAACGCACCCAATCCACCTTTTTGGACCCAATAGTGATGTTTTGGTTCGTTTTGGTCAGTTTCGTTACTGTGCGAAAAAACATGCCGGGGTTGCATTTAATGCACCGGTTCGGCCCGTTTATGAAACGATGCACAGTTTCGGTCCAGAAACGAAGCGAACGCACCCAATCCACCTTTTAAGGACCCAATAGTGATGTTTTAGTTCGTTTTGGTCAATTTCGTTACTATGCGAGAAAACATGCCGGGGTTGCATTTAATGCACCGGTTCGGCCCGTTAACGAAACGATGCACAGTTTCGGTCCAGAAACGAAACGAACGCATCCAATCCACCTTTTTGGACCCAATAGTGATGTTTTGGTTCGTTTTGGTCAGTTTCGTTACTGTGCGAAAAAACATGCCGGGGTGGCATTTAATGCACCGGTTCGTCCCGTTTATGAAACGATGCACAGTTTCGGTCCAGAAACGAAGCGAACGCACCCAATCCACCTTTTAAGGACCCAATAGTGATGTTTTAGTTCGTTTTGATCAGTTTCGTTACTATGCGAGAAACCATGCCGAGGTTGCATTTAATGCACCGGTTCAGCCCGTTAACGAAACGATGCACAGTTTCGGTCCAGAAACGAAACGAACGCACCCAATTCACCTTTTTGGACCCAATAGTGATGTTTTGGTTCGATTTCGTCAGTTTCGTTACTGTGCGAGAAACCATGCCGGGGTTGCATTTAATGCACCGGTTCGTCCCGTTTATGAAACGATGCACAGTTTCGGTCCAGAAACGAAGCGAACGCACCCAATCCACCTTTTAAGGACCCAATAGTGATGTTTTAGATCGTTTTGGTCAATTTCGTTACTATGCGAGAAAAGATGCCGGGGTTGCATTTAATGCACCGGTTCGGCCCGTTAACGAAACGATGCACAGTTTCGGTCCAGAAACGAAACGAACGCACCCAATCCACCTTTTTGGTCCCAATAGTGATGTTTTGGTTCATTTTGGCCAGTTTTGTTACTGTGCGAAAAACCATGCCGGGGTTGCATTTAATGCACCGGTTTGGCCCGTTTACGAAACGAGGCACAGTTTCGGTCCAGAAATGAAACGAACGCACCCAATCCACCTTTTTGGACCCAATAGTGATGTTTTGGTTCGTTTTGGCCAGTTTCGTTACTGTGCGAGAAACCATGCCGGGGTTGCATTTAATTCACCGGTTCGGCCCGTTAACGAAACGATGCACAGTTTCGGTCCAGAAATGAAACGAACGCACCCAATCCACCTTTTTGGACCCAATAGTGATGTTTTGGTTCGTTTTGGCCAGTTTCGTTACTATGCGAGAAACCATGCCGGGGTTGCATTTAATGCACCGGTTCGACCCGTTAACGAAACGATGCACAGTTTCGGTCCGGAAATGAAACGAACGCACCCAATCCACCTTTTTGGACCCAATAGTGATGTTTTGGTTCGTTTTGGCCAGTTTCGTTACTGTGCGAAAAAACATGCCGGGGTTGCATTTAATGCACCGGTTCGGCCCGTTTATGAAACGATGCACAGTTTCGGTCCAGAAACGAAACGAACGCACCCAATCCACCTTTTTGGACCCAATAGTGATGTTTTGGTTCGTTTTGGCCAGTTTTGTTACTGTGCGAAAAACCATGCCGGGGTTGCATTTAATGCACCGGTTCGGCCCGTATACGAAACGATGCACAGTTTCGGTCCAGAAACGAAACGAACGCACCCAATCCACCTTTTTGGACCCAATAGTGATGTTTTGGTTCGTTTTTGCCAGTTTCGTTACTGTGCGAGAAACCATGCCGGGGTTGCATTTAATTCACTGGTTCGGCCCGTTAACGAAACGATGCACAGTTTCGGTCCAGAAACGAAACAAACGCACCCAATCCACCTTTTTGGACCCAATAGTGATGTTTTGGTTCGTTTTGGCCAGTTTCGTTACTATGCGAGAAACCATGCCGGGGTTGCATTTAATGCACCGGTTCGACCCGTTAACGAAACGATGCACAGTTTCGGTCCGGAAACGAACCGAACGCACCCAATCCACCTTTTTGGACCCAATAGTGATGTTTTGGTTCATTTTGGTCAGTTTCGTTACTGTGCGAAAAAACATGTCGGGGTTACATTTAATGCACCGGTTCGGCCCGTTTATGAAACGATGCACAGTTTCGGTCCAGAAACGAAACGAACGCACCCAATCCACCTTTTTGGACCCAATAGTGATGTTTTGGTTCGTTTTGGTTAGTTTTGTTACTGTGCGAGAAACCATGCCAGGGTTGCATTTAATGCACCGGTTCGGCCCGTTTACGAAACGATGCATAGTTTCGGTCCAGAAACGAAGCGAACGCACCCAATCCACCTTTTTGGACCCAACAGTGATGTTTTGGTTCGTTTTGGTCAGTTTTGTTACTATGCAAGAAACCATGCCGGGGTTGCATTTAATGCACCGGTTCGGCCCGTTAACGAAACGATGCACAGTTTCGGTCCAGAAACGAAACGAACGCACCCAATCCACCTTTTTGGACCCAATAGTGATGTTTTGGTTCGTTTTGGCCAGTTTTGTTACTGTGCGAAAAGCCATGCTGGGGTTGCATTTAATGCACCGGTTCGGCCCGTATACGAAACGATGCATAGTTTCGGTCCAGAAATGAAACGAACGCACCCAATCCACCTTTTTGGACCCAATAGTGATGTTTTGGTTCGTTTTGGTCAGTTTCGTTACTATGCGAGAAACCATGCCGGGGTTGCATTTAATGAACCGGTTCGGCCCGTTTACGAAACGATCCACAGTTTCGGTCTAGAAACGAAGCGAACGCACCCAATCCACATTTTTGGACCCAATAGTGATGTTTTAGTTCGTTTTGGTCAGTTTCGTTACTGTGCGAGAAACCAAGCCGGGGTTGCATTTAATGCCCCGGTTCGGCCCGTTAACGAAACGATGCACAGTTTCGGTCCAGAAACGAAGCGAACGCACCCAATCCACCTTTTAAGGACCCAATAGTGATGTTTTAGTTCGTTTTGATCAGTTTCGTTACTATGCGAGAAACCATGCCGAGGTTGCATTTAATGCACCGGTTCAGCCCGTTAACGAAACGATGCACAGTTTCGGTCCAGAAACGAAACGAACGCACCCAATCCACCTTTTTGGACCCAATAGTGATGTTTTGGTTCGATTTCGTCAGTATCGTTACTGTGCGAGAAACCATGCCGGGGTTGCATTTAATGCACCGGTTCGTCCCGTTTATGAAACGATGCACAGTTTCGGTCCAGAAACGAAGCGAACGCACCCAATCCACCTTTTAAGGACCCAATAGTGATGTTTTAGTTCGTTTTGGTCAATTTCGTTACTATGCGAGAAAAGATGCCGGGGTTGCATTTAATGCACCGGTTCGGCCCGTTAACGAAACGATGCACAGTTTCGGTCCAGAAACGAAACGAACGCACCCAATCCACCTTTTTGGTCCCAATAGTGATGTTTTGGTTCATTTTGGCCAGTTTTGTTACTGTGCGAAAAACCATGCCGGGGTTGCATTTAATGCACCGGTTCGGCCCGTTAACGAAACGATGCACAGTTTCGGTCCAGAAACGAAACGAACGCACCCAATCCACCTTTTTGGACCCAATAGTGATGTTTTGGTTCGTTTTGGTCAGTTTTGATGCTGTGCGAGAAACCATGCCGGGGTTGCATTTAATGCACCGGTTCAGCCCGTTAACGAAACGATGCACAGTTTCGGTCCTGAAACGAAACGAACGCACCCAATCCACCTTTTTGGACCCAATAGTGATGTTTTGGTTCGTTTTCGTCAGTTTCGTTACTGTGCGAGAAACCATGCCGGGGTTGCATTTAATGCACCGGTTCGGCCCGTTGACGAAACGATGCACAGTTTCAGTCCAGAATAGAAGCAAACACACCCAATCCACCTTTTAAGGACCCAATAGTAATGTTTTAGTTCGTTTTGGTCAGTTTCGTTACTATGCGAGAAACCATGCCGGGGTTGCATTTAATGCACCGGTTCGGCCCGTTAACGAAACGATGCACAGTTTCGGTCCAGAAACGAAACGAACGCACCCAATCCACCTTTTTGGACCCAGTAGTGATGTTTTGGTTCGTTTTGGCCAGTTTCGTTACTGTGCGAGAAACCATGCCGGGGTTGCATTTAATTCACCGGTTCGGCCCGTTAACAAAACGATGCACAGTTTCGGTCCAGAAACGAAACGAACGCACCCAATCCACCTTTTTGGACCCAATAATGATGTTTTGGTTCGTTTTGGCCAATTTCGTTACTATGCGAGAAACCATGCCGGGGTTGCATTTAATGCACCGATTCGACCTGTTAACGAAACGATGCACAGTTTCGGTCCGGAAACGAAACGAACGCACCCAATCCACCTTTTTGGACCCAATAATGATGTTTTGGTTCGTTTTGGTCAGTTTCGTTACTGTGCGAAAAAACATGCCGGGGTTGCATTTAATGCACCGGTTCGGCCCGTTTACGAAACGATGCACAGTTTCGGTCCAGAAACGAAACGAACGCACCCAATCCACCTTTTTGGACCAAATAGTGATGTTTTGGTTCGTTTTGGTCAGTTTTGTTACTGTGCGCAAAAACATGCCGGGGTTGCATTTAATGCACCGGTTCGGCCCGTTTACGAAACGATGCATAGTTTCGGTCCAGAAACGAAGCGAACGCACCCAATCCACCTTTTTGGACCCAATAGTGATGTTTTGGTTCGTTTTGGTCAGTTTTGATACTGTGCGAGAAACCATGCCGGGGTTGCATTTAATGCACCGGTTCGGCCTGTTAACGAAACGATGCACAGTTTCGGTCCAGAAACGACGCGAACGAACCCAATCCACCTCTTAAGGACCCAATAGTGATGTTTTAGTTCGTTTTGGTCAATTTTGTTACTATGCGAGAAAACATGCCGGGGTTGCATTTAATGCACCGGTTCGGCCCGTTAACGAAACGATGCACAGTTTCGGTCCAGAAACGAAACGAACGCACCCAATCCACCTTTTTGGACCCAATAGTGATGTTTTGGTTCGTTTTGGCCAGTTTCGTTACTATGCGAGAAACCATGCCGGGGTTGCATTTAATGCACCGGTTCGACCCGTTAACGAAACGATGCACAGTTTCGGTCCGGAAACGAAACGAACGCACCCAATCCACCTTTTTGGACCCAATAGTGATGTTTTGGTTCGTTTTGGTCAGTTTCGTTACTGTGCGAAAAAACATGCCGGGGTTGCATTTAATGCACCGGTTCGGCCCGTTTATGAAACGATGCACAGTTTCGGTCCAGAAACGAAGCGAACGCACCCAATCCACCTTTTAAGGACCCAATAGTGATGTTTTAGTTCGTTTTGGTCAATTTCGTTACTATGCGAGAAAACATGCCGGGGTTGCATTTAATGCACCGGTTCGGCCCGTTAACGAAACGATGCACAGTTTCGGTCCAGAAACGAAACGAACGCACCCAATCCACCTTTTTGGACCCAATAGTGATGTTTTGGTTCGTTTTGGTCAGTTTCGTTACTGTGCGAAAAAACATGCCGGGGTGGCATTTAATGCACCGGTTCGTCCCGTTTATGAAACGATGCACAGTTTCGGTCCAGAAACGAAGCGAACGCACCCAATCCACCTTTTAAGGACCCAATAGTGATGTTTTAGTTTGTTTTGGTCAATTTCGTTACTATGCGAGAAAAGATGCCGGGGTTGCATTTAATGCACCGGTTCGGCCCGTTAACGAAACGATGCACAGTTTCGGTCCAGAAATGAAACGAATGCACCCAATCCACCTTTTTGGACCCAATAGTGATGTTTTGGTTCATTTTGGCCAGTTTTGTTACTGTGCGAAAAACCATGCCGGGGTTGCATTTAATGCACCGGTTTGGCCCGTTTACGAAACGAGGCACAGTTTCGGTCCAGAAACGAAACGAACGCACCCAATCCACCTTTTTGGACCCAATAGTGATGTTTTGGTTCGTTTTGGCCAGTTTCGTTACTGTGCGAGAAACCATGCCGGGGTTGCATTTAATTCACCGGTTCGGCCCGTTAACAAAATGATGCACAGTTTCGGTCCAGAAACGAAACGAACGCACCCAATCCACCTTTTTGGACCCAATAGTGATGTTTTGGTTCGTTTTGGTCAGTTTTGTTACTGTGCGAGAAACCATGCCGGGGTTGCATTTAATGCACCGGTTCGGCCCGTTTACGAAACGATGCATAGTTTCGGTCCAGAAACGAAGCGAACGCACCCAATCCACCTTTTTGGACCCAATAGTGATGTTTTGGTTCGTTTTGGTCAGTTTTGATACTGTGCGAGAAACCATGCCGGGGTTGCATTTAATGCACCGGTTCGGCCTGTTAACGAAACGATGCACAGTTTCGGTCCAGAAACGACGCGAACGCACCCAATCCACCTCTTAAGGACCCAATAGTGATGTTTTAGTTCGTTTTGGTCAATTTTGTTACTATGCGAGAAAACATGCCGGGGTTGCATTTAATGCACCGGTTCGGCCCGTTAACGAAACGATGCACAGTTTCGGTCCAGAAACGAAACGAACGCACCCAATCCACCTTTTTGGACCCAATAGTGATGTTTTGGTTCGTTTTGGCCAGTTCCGTTACTATGCGAGAAACCATGCCGGGGTTGCATTTAATGCACCGGTTCGACCCGTTAACGAAACGATGCACAGTTTCGGTCCGGAAACGAAACGAACGCACCCAATCCACCTTTTTGGACCCAATAGTGATGTTTTGGTTCGTTTTGGCCAGTTTTGTTACTGTGCAAAAAACCATGCCGGGGTTGCATTTAATGCACCAGTTCGGCCCGTTAACGAAACGATGCACAGTTTCAGTCCAGAATAGAAGCGAAAGCACCCAATCCATCTTTTTGGACCCAATAGTGATGTTTTGATTCGTTTTGGTCAGTTTCGTTACTGTGCGAGAAACAATGCCGGGGTTGCATTTAATGCACCGGTTAGGCCCGTTAAAGAAACGATGCATAGTTTCGGTCCAGAAATGAAACGAACGCACCCAATCCACCTTTTTGGACCCAGTAGTGATGTTTTGGTTCGTTTTGGCCAGTTTCGTTACTGTGCGAGAAACCATGCCGGGGTTGCATTTAATTCACCGGTTCGGCCCGTTAACAAAACGATGCACAGTTTCGGTCCAGAAACGAAACGAATGCACCCAATCCATCTTTTTGGACCCAATAATGATGTTTTGGTTCGTTTTGGCCAATTTCGTTACTATGCGAGAAACCATGCCGGGGTTGCATTTAATGCACCGATTCGACCTGTTAACGAAACGATGCACAGTTTCGGTCCGGAAACGAAACGAACGCACCCAATCCACCTTTTTGGACCCAATAATGATGTTTTGGTTCGTTTTGGTCAGTTTCGTTACTGTGCGAAAAAACATGCCGGGGTTGCATTTAATGCACCGGTTCGGCCCGTTTATGAAACGATGCACAGTTTCGGTCCAGAAACGAAGCGAACGCACCCAATCCACCTTTTAAGGACCCAATAGTGATGTTTTAGTTCGTTTTGGTCAATTTCGTTACTATGCGAGAAAACATGCCGGGGTTGCATTTAATGCACCGGTTCGGCCCGTTAACGAAACGATGCACAGTTTCGGTCCAGAAACGAAACGAACGCACCCAATCCACCTTTTTGGACCCAATAGTGATGTTTTGGTTCGTTTTGGTCAGTTTCGTTACTGTGCGAAAAAACATGCCGGGGTGGCATTTAATGCACCGGTTCGTCCCGTTTATGAAACGATGCACAGTTTCGGTCCAGAAACGAAGCGAACGCACCCAATCCACCTTTTAAGGACCCAATAGTGATGTTTTAGTTTGTTTTGGTCAATTTCGTTACTATGCGAGAAAAGATGCCGGGGTTGCATTTAATGCACCGGTTCGGCCCGTTAACGAAACGATGCACAGTTTCGGTCCAGAAATGAAACGAATGCACCCAATCCACCTTTTTGGACCCAATAGTGATGTTTTGGTTCATTTTGGCCAGTTTTGTTACTGTGCGAAAAACCATGCCGGGGTTGCATTTAATGCACCGGTTTGGCCCGTTTACGAAACGAGGCACAGTTTCGGTCCAGAAACGAAACGAACGCACCCAATCCACCTTTTTGGACCCAATAGTGATGTTTTGGTTCGTTTTGGCCAGTTTCGTTACTGTGCGAGAAACCATGCCGGGGTTGCATTTAATTCACCGGTTCGGCCCGTTAACAAAATGATGCACAGTTTCGGTCCAGAAACGAAACGAACGCACCCAATCCACCTTTTTGGACCCAATAGTGATGTTTTGGTTCGTTTTGGTCAGTTTTGTTACTGTGCGAGAAACCATGCCGGGGTTGCATTTAATGCACCGGTTCGGCCCGTTTACGAAACGATGCATAGTTTCGGTCCAGAAACGAAGCGAACGCACCCAATCCACCTTTTTGGACCCAATAGTGATGTTTTGGTTCGTTTTGGTCAGTTTTGATACTGTGCGAGAAACCATGCCGGGGTTGCATTTAATGCACCGGTTCGGCCTGTTAACGAAACGATGCACAGTTTCGGTCCAGAAACGACGCGAACGCACCCAATCCACCTCTTAAGGACCCAATAGTGATGTTTTAGTTCGTTTTGGTCAATTTTGTTACTATGCGAGAAAACATGCCGGGGTTGCATTTAATGCACCGGTTCGGCCCGTTAACGAAACGATGCACAGTTTCGGTCCAGAAACGAAACGAACGCACCCAATCCACCTTTTTGGACCCAATAGTGATGTTTTGGTTCGTTTTGGCCAGTTTCGTTACTATGCGAGAAACCATGCCGGGGTTGCATTTAATGCACCGGTTCGACCCGTTAACGAAACGATGCACAGTTTCGGTCCGGAAACGAAACGAACGCACCCAATCCACCTTTTTGGACCCAATAGTGATGTTTTGGCTCGTTTTGGCCAGTTTTGTTACTGTGCAAAAAACCATGCCGGGGTTGCATTTAATGCACCAGTTCGGCCCGTTAACGAAACGATGCACAGTTTCAGTCCAGAATAGAAGCGAAAGCACCCAATCCATCTTTTTGGACCCAATAGTGATGTTTTGATTCGTTTTGGTCAGTTTCGTTACTGTGCGAGAAACAATGCCGGGGTTGCATTTAATGCACCGGTTAGGCCCGTTAAAGAAACGATGCATAGTTTCGGTCCAGAAACGAAACGAACGCACCCAATCCACCTTTTTGGACCCAGTAGTGATGTTTTGGTTCGTTTTGGCCAGTTTCGTTACTGTGCGAGAAACCATGCCGGGGTTGCATTTAATTCACCGGTTCGGCCCGTTAACAAAACGATGCACAGTTTCGGTCCAGAAACGAAACGAACGCACCCAATCCACCTTTTTGGACCCAATAATGATGTTTTGGTTCGTTTTGGCCAATTTCGTTACTATGCGAGAAACCATGCCGGGGTTGCATTTAATGCACCGATTCGACCTGTTAACGAAACGATGCACAGTTTCGGTCCGGAAACGAAACGAACGCACCCAATCCACCTTTTTGGACCCAATAATGATGATTTGGTTCGTTTTGGTCAGTTTCGTTACTGTGCGAAAAAACATGCCGGGGTTGCATTTAATGCACCGGTTCGGCCCGTTTACGAAACGATGCACAGTTTCGGTCCAGAAACGAAACGAACGCACCCAATCCACCTTTTTGGACCCAATAGTGATGTTTTGGTTCGTTTTGGTCAGTTTTGTTACTGTGCGCAAAAACATGCCGGGGTTGCATTTAATGCACCGGTTCGGCCCGTTTACGAAACGATGCATAGTTTCGGTCCAGAAACGAAGCGAACGCACCCAATCCACCTTTTTGGACCCAATAGTGATGTTTTGGTTCGTTTTGGTCAGTTTTGATACTGTGCGAGAAACCATGCCGGGGTTGCATTTAATGCACCGGTTCGGCCTGTTAACGAAACGATGCACAGTTTCGGTCCAGAAACGACGCGAACGCACCCAATCCACCTCTTAAGGACCCAATAGTGATGTTTTAGTTCGTTTTGGTCAATTTTGTTACTATGCGAGAAAACATGCCGGGGTTGCATTTAATGCACCGGTTCGGCCCGTTAACGAAACGATGCACAGTTTCGGTCCAGAAACGAAACGAACGCACCCAATCCACCTTTTTGGACCCAATAGTGATGTTTTGGTTCGTTTTGGCCAGTTTCGTTACTATGCGAGAAACCATACCGGGGTTGCATTTAATGCACCGGTTCGACCCGTTAACGAAACGATGCACAGTTTCGTTCCGGAAACGAAACGAACGCACCCAATCCACCTTTTTGGACCCAATAGTGATGTTTTGGTTCGTTTTGGTCAGTTTCGTTACTGTGCGAAAAAACATGCCGGGGTTGCATTTAATGCACCGGTTCGGCCCGTTTATGAAACGATGCACAGTTTTGGTCCAGAAACGAAGCGAACGCACCCAATCCACCTTTTAAGGACCCAATAGTGATGTTTTAGTTCGTTTTGGTCAATTTCGTTACTATGCGAGAAAACATGCCGGGGTTGCATTTAATGCACCGGTTCGGCCCGTTAACGAAACGATGCACAGTTTCGGTCCAGAAACGAAACGAACGCACCCAATCCACCTTTTTGGACCCAATAGTGATGTTTTGGTTCGTTTTGGTCAGTTTCGTTACTGTGCGAAAAAACATGCCGGGGTGGCATTTAATGCACCGGTTCGTCCCGTTTATGAAACGATGCACAGTTTCGGTCCAGAAACGAAGCGAACGCACCCAATCCACCTTTTAAGGACCCAATAGTGATGTTTTAGTTTGTTTTGGTCAATTTCGTTACTATGCGAGAAAAGATGCCGGGGTTGCATTTAATGCACCGGTTCGGCCCGTTAACGAAACGATGCACAGTTTCGGTCCAGAAATGAAACGAACGCACCCAATCCACCTTTTTGGACCCAATACTGATGTTTGGGTTCATTTTGGCCAGTTTTGTTACTGTGCGAAAAACCATGCCGGGGTTGCATTTAATGCACCGGTTTGGCCCGTTTACGAAACGAGGCACAGTTTCGGTCCAGAAACGAAACGAACGCACCCAATCCACCTTTTTGGACCCAATAGTGATGTTTTGGTTCGTTTTGGCCAGTTTCGTTACTGTGCGAGAAACCATGCCGGGGTTGCATTTAATTCACCGGTTCGGCCCGTTAACAAAACGATGCACAGTTTCGGTCCAGAAACGAAACGAACGCACCCAATCCACCTTTTTGGACCCAATAATGATGTTTTGGTTCGTTTTGGCCAGTTTCATTACTATGCGAGAAACCATGCCGGGGTTGCATTTAATGCACCGATTCGACCTGTTAACGAAACGATGCACAGTTTCGGTCCGGAAACGAAACGAACGCACCCAATCCACCTTTTTGGACCCAATAATGATGTTTTGGTTCGTTTTGGTCAGTTTCGTTACTGTGCGAAAAAACATGTCGGGGTTGCATTTAATGCACCGGTTCGGCCCGTTTACGAAACGATGCACAGTTTCGGTCCAGAAACGAAACGAACGCACCCAATCCACCTTTTTGGACCCAATAGTGATGTTTTGGTTCGTTTTGGTCAGTTTTGTTACTGTGCGAGAAACCATGCCGGGGTTGCATTTAATGCACCGGTTCGGCCCGTTTACGAAACGATGCACAGTTTCGGTCCAGAAACGAAACGAACGCACCCAATCCACCTTTTTGGACCCAATAATGATGTTTTGGTTCGTTTTGGTCAGTTTCGTTACTGTGCGAAAAAACATGCCGGGGTGGCATTTAATGCACCGGTTCGGCCCGTTTATGAAACGATGCACAGTTTCGGTCCAGAAACGAAGCGAACGCACCCAATCCACCTTTTAAGGACCCAATAGTGATGTTTTAGTTCGTTTTGGTCAATTTCGTTACTATGCGAGAAAACATGCCGGGGTTGCATTTAATGCACCGGTTCGGCCCGTTAACGAAACGATGCACAGTTTCGGTCCAGAAACGAAACGAACGCACCCAATCCACCTTTTTGGACCCAATAGTGATGTTTTGGTTCGTTTTGGTCAGTTTCGTTACTGTGCGAAAAAACATGCCGGGGTGGCATTTAATGCACCGGTTCGTCCCGTTTATGAAACGATGCACAGTTTCGGTCCAGAAACGAAGCGAACGCACCCAATCCACCTTTTAAGGACCCAATAGTGATGTTTTAGTTTGTTTTGGTCAATTTCGTTACTATGCGAGAAAAGATGCCGGGGTTGCATTTAATGCACCCGTTCGGCCCGTTAACGAAACGATGCACAGTTTCGGTCCAGAAATGAAACGAATGCACCCAATCCACCTTTTTGGACCCAATAGTGATGTTTTGGTTCATTTTGGCCAGTTTTGTTACTGTGCGAAAAACCATGCCGGGGTTGCATTTAATGCACCGGTTTGGCCCGTTTACGAAACGAGGCACAGTTTCGGTCCAGAAACGAAACGAACGCACCCAATCCACCTTTTTGGACCCAATAGTGATGTTTTGGTTCGTTTTGGCCAGTTTCGTTACTGTGCGAGAAACCATGCCGGGGTTGCATTTAATTCACCGGTTCGGCCCGTTAACAAAATGATGCACAGTTTCGGTCCAGAAACGAAACGAACGCACCCAATCCACCTTTTTGGACCCAATAGTGATGTTTTGGTTCGTTTTGGTCAGTTTTGTTACTGTGCGAGAAACCATGCCGGGGTTGCATTTAATGCACCGGTTCGGCCCGTTTACGAAACGATGCATAGTTTCGGTCCAGAAACGAAGCGAACGCACCCAATCCACCTTTTTGGACCCAATAGTGATGTTTTGGTTCGTTTTGGTCAGTTTTGATACTGTGCGAGAAACCATGCCGGGGTTGCATTTAATGCACCGGTTCGGCCTGTTAACGAAACGATGCACAGTTTCGGTCCAGAAACGACGCGAACGCACCCAATCCACCTCTTAAGGACCCAATAGTGATGTTTTAGTTCATTTTGGTCAATTTTGTTACTATGCGAGAAAACATGCCGGGGTTGCATTTAATGCACCGGTTCGGCCCGTTAACGAAACGATGCACAGTTTCGGTCCAGAAACGAAACGAACGCACCCAATCCACCTTTTTGGACCCAATAGTGATGTTTTGGTTCGTTTTGGCCAGTTTCGTTACTATGCGAGAAACCATGCCGGGGTTGCATTTAATGCACCGGTTCGACCCGTTAACGAAACGATGCACGGTTTCGGTCCGGAAACGAAACGAACGCACCCAATCCACCTTTTTGGACCCAATAGTGATGTTTTGGTTCGTTTTGGCCAGTTTTGTTACTGTGCAAAAAACCATGCCGGGGTTGCATTTAATGCACCAGTTCGGCCCGTTAACGAAACGATGCACAGTTTCAGTCCAGAATAGAAGCGAAAGCACCCAATCCATCTTTTTGGACCCAATAGTGATGTTTTGATTCGTTTTGGTCAGTTTCGTTACTGTGCGAGAAACAATGCCGGGGTTGCATTTAATGCACCGGTTAGGCCCGTTAAAGAAACGATGCATAGTTTCGGTCCAGAAACGAAACGAAC
Organism: Echinochloa phyllopogon; assembly: GCA_033239725.1. NCBI lineage: Eukaryota > Viridiplantae > Streptophyta > Magnoliopsida > Poales > Poaceae > Echinochloa > Echinochloa phyllopogon. The sequence goes on along the minus strand of BTCW01000014.1, from coordinate 26,150,445 downwards.
GCACCCAATCCACCTTTTTGGACCCAGTAGTGATGTTTTGGTTCGTTTTGGCCAGTTTCGTTACTGTGCGAGAAACCATGCCGGGGTTGCATTTAATTCACCGGTTCGGCCCGTTAACAAAACGATGCACAGTTTCGGTCCAGAAACGAAACGAACGCACCCAATCCACCTTTTTGGACCCAATAATGATGTTTTGGTTCGTTTTGGCCAATTTCGTTACTATGCGAGAAACCATGCCGGGGTTGCATTTAATGCACCGATTCGACCTGTTAACGAAACGATGCACAGTTTCGGTCCGGAAACGAAACGAACGCACCCAATCCACCTTTTTGGACCCAATAATGATGTTTTGGTTCGTTTTGGTCAGTTTCGTTACTGTGCGAAAAAACATGCCGGGGTTGCATTTAATGCACCGGTTCGGCCCGTTTACGAAACGATGCACAGTTTCGGTCCAGAAACGAAACGAACGCACCCAATCCACCTTTTTGGACCCAATAGTGATGTTTTGGTTCGTTTTGGTCAGTTTTGTTACTGTGCGCAAAAACATGCCGGGGTTGCATTTAATGCACCGGTTCGGCCCGTTTACGAAACGATGCATAGTTTCGGTCCAGAAACGAAGCGAACGCACCCAATCCACCTTTTTGGACCCAATAGTGATGTTTTGGTTCGTTTTGGTCAGTTTTGATACTGTGCGAGAAACCATGCCGGGGTTGCATTTAATGCACCGGTTCGGCCTGTTAACGAAACGATGCACAGTTTCGGTCCAGAAACGACGCGAACGCACCCAATCCACCTCTTAAGGACCCAATAGTGATGTTTTAGTTCGTTTTGGTCAATTTTGTTACTATGCGAGAAAACATGCCGGGGTTGCATTTAATGCACCGGTTCGGCCCGTTAACGAAACGATGCACAGTTTCGGTCCAGAAACGAAACGAACGCACCCAATCCACCTTTTTGGACCCAATAGTGATGTTTTGGTTCGTTTTGGCCAGTTTCGTTACTATGCGAGAAACCATGCCGGGGTTGCATTTAATGCACCGGTTCGACCCGTTAACGAAACGATGCACAGTTTCGTTCCGGAAACGAAACGAACGCACCCAATCCACCTTTTTGGACCCAATAGTGATGTTTTGGTTCGTTTTGGTCAGTTTCGTTACTGTGCGAAAAAACATGCCGGGGTTGCATTTAATGCACCGGTTCGGCCCGTTTATGAAACGATGCACAGTTTCGGTCCAGAAACGAAGCGAACGCACCCAATCCACCTTTTAAGGACCCAATAGTGATGTTTTAGTTCGTTTTGGTCAATTTCGTTACTATGCGAGAAAACATGCCGGGGTTGCATTTAATGCACCGGTTCGGCCCGTTAACGAAACGATGCACAGTTTCGGTCCAGAAACGAAACGAACGCACCCAATCCACCTTTTTGGACCCAATAGTGATGTTTTGGTTCGTTTTGGTCAGTTTCGTTACTGTGCGAAAAAACATGCCGGGGTGGCATTTAATGCACCGGTTCGTCCCGTTTATGAAACGATGCACAGTTTCGGTCCAGAAACGAAGCGAACGCACCCAATCCACCTTTTAAGGACCCAATAGTGATGTTTTAGTTTGTTTTGGTCAATTTCGTTACTATGCGAGAAAAGATGCCGGGGTTGCATTTAATGCACCGGTTCGGCCCGTTAACGAAACGATGCACAGTTTCGGTCCAGAAATGAAACGAACGCACCCAATCCACCTTTTTGGACCCAATACTGATGTTTTGGTTCATTTTGGCCAGTTTTGTTACTGTGCGAAAAACCATGCCGGGGTTGCATTTAATGCACCGGTTTGGCCCGTTTACGAAACGAGGCACAGTTTCGGTCCAGAAACGAAACGAACGCACCCAATCCACCTTTTTGGACCCAATAGTGATGTTTTGGTTCGTTTTGGCCAGTTTCGTTACTGTGCGAGAAACCATGCCGGGGTTGCATTTAATTCACCGGTTCGGCCCGTTAACAAAACGATGCACAGTTTCGGTCCAGAAACGAAACGAACGCACCCAATCCACCTTTTTGGACCCAATAATGATGTTTTGGTTCGTTTTGGCCAGTTTCATTACTATGCGAGAAACCATGCCGGGGTTGCATTTAATGCACCGATTCGACCTGTTAACGAAACGATGCACAGTTTCGGTCCGGAAACGAAACGAACGCACCCAATCCACCTTTTTGGACCCAATAATGATGTTTTGGTTCGTTTTGGTCAGTTTCGTTACTGTGCGAAAAAACATGTCGGGGTTGCATTTAATGCACCGGTTCGGCCCGTTTACGAAACGATGCACAGTTTCGGTCCAGAAACGAAACGAACGCACCCAATCCACCTTTTTGGACCCAATAGTGATGTTTTGGTTCGTTTTGGTCAGTTTTGTTACTGTGCGAGAAACCATGCCGGGGTTGCATTTAATGCACCGGTTCGGCCCGTTTACGAAACGATGCATAGTTTCGGTCCAGAAACGAAGCGAACGCACCCAATCCACCTTTTTGGACCCAATAATGATGTTTTGGTTCGTTTTGGTCAGTTTTGTTACTGTGCGAAAAAACATGCCGGGGTGGCATTTAATGCACCGGTTCGTCCCGTTTATGAAACGATGCACAGTTTCGGTCCAGAAACGACGCGAACGCACCCAATCCACCTCTTAAGGACCCAATAGTGATGTTTTAGTTCGTTTTGGTCCATTTTGTTACTATGCGAGAAAACATGCCGGGGTTGCATTTAATGCACCGGTTCGGCCCGTTAACGAAACGATGCACAGTTTCGGTCCAGAAACGAAACGAATGCACCCAATCCACCTTTTTGGACCCAATAGTGATGTTTTGGTTCGTTTTGGCCAGTTTCGTTACTATGCGAGAAACCATGCCGGGGTTGCATTTAATGCACCGGTTCGACCCGTTAACGAAACGATGCACAGTTTCGGTCCGGAAACGAAACGAACGCACCCAATCCACCTTTTTGGACCCAATAGTGATGTTTTAGTTCGTTTTGGTCAGTTTTGTTACTATGCGAGAAACCATGCCGAGGTTGCATTTAATGCACCGGTTCGGCCCGTTAACGAAACGATGCACAGTTTCGGTCCAGAAACGAAACGAACGCACCCAATCCACCTTTTTGGACCCAATAGTGATGTTTTGGTTCGTTTTGGCCAGTTTTGTTACTGTGCGAAAAACCATGCCGGGGTTGCATTTAATGCACCAGTTCGGCCCGTTAACGAAACGATGCACAGTTTCAGTCCAGAATAGAAGCGAACGCACCCAATCCACCTTTTTGGACCCAATAGTGTTGTTTTGATTCGTTTTGGTCAGTTTCGTTACTGTGCGAGAAACCATGCCGGGGTTGCATTTAATGCACCGGTTAGGCCCGTTAACGAAACGATGCACAGTTTCGGTCCAGAAATGAAACGAACGCACCCAATCCACCTTTTTGGACCCAGTAGTGATGTTTTGGTTCGTTTTGGCCAGTTTTGTTACTGTGCGAGAAACCATGCCAGGGTTGCATTTGATTCACCGGTTCGGCCCGTTAACGAAACGATGCACAGTTTCGGTCCAGAAACGAAACGAACGCACCCAATCCACCTTTTTGGACCCAATAGTGATGTTTTGGTTCGTTTTGGTCAGTTTTGTTACTGTGCGAGAAACCATGCCGGGGTTGCATTTAATGCACCGGTTCGGCCCGTTTACGAAACGATGCATAGTTTCGGTCCAGAAACGAAGCGAACGCACCCAATCCACCTTTTTGGACCCAATAATGATGTTTTGGTTCGTTTTGGTCAGTTTTGTTACTGTGCGAAAAAACATGCCGGGGTGGCATTTAATGCACCGGTTCGGCCCGTTAACGAAACGATGCACAGTTTCGGTCCAGAAACGAAACGAACGCACCCAATCCACCTTTTTGGACCCAATAGTGATGTTTTGGTTCGTTTTGGCCAGTTTCGTTACTATGCGAGAAACCATGCCGGGGTTGCATTTAATGCACCGGTTCGACCCGTTAACGAAACGATGCACAGTTTCGGTCCGGAAACGAAACGAACGCACCCAATCCACCTTTTTGGACCCAATAGTGATGTTTTGGTTCGTTTTGGTCAGTTTCGTTACTGTGCGAAAAAACATGCCGGGGTTGCATTTAATGCACCGGTTCGGCCCGTTTACGAAACGATGCATAGTTTCGGTCCAGAAACGAAGCGAACGCACCCAATCCACCTTTTTGGACCCAATAGTGATGTTTTGGTTCGTTTTGGTCAGTTTTGATACTGTGCGAGAAACCATGCCGGGGTTGCATTTAATGCACCGGTTCGGCCTGTTAACGAAACGATGCACAGTTTCGGTCCAGAAACGACGCGAACGCACCCAATCCACCTCTTAAGGACCCAATAGTGATGTTTTAGTTCGTTTTGGTCAATTTTGTTACTATGCGAGAAAACATGCCGGGGTTGCATTTAATGCACCGGTTCGGCCCGTTAACGAAACGATGCACAGTTTCGGTCCAGAAACGAAACGAACGCACCCAATCCACCTTTTTGGACCCAATAGTGATGTTTTGGTTCGTTTTGGCCAGTTTCGTTACTATGCGAGAAACCATGCCGGGGTTGCATTTAATGCACCGGTTCGACCCGTTAACGAAACGATGCACAGTTTCGTTCCGGAAACGAAACGAACGCACCCAATCCACCTTTTTGGACCCAATAGTGATGTTTTGGTTCGTTTTGGTCAGTTTCGTTACTGTGCGAAAAAACATGCCGGGGTTGCATTTAATGCACCGGTTCGGCCCGTTTATGAAACGATGCACAGTTTCGGTCCAGAAACGAAGCGAACGCACCCAATCCACCTTTTAAGGACCCAATAGTGATGTTTTAGTTCGTTTTGGTCAATTTCGTTACTATGCGAGAAAACATGCCGGGGTTGCATTTAATGCACCGGTTCGGCCCGTTAACGAAACGATGCACAGTTTCGGTCCAGAAACGAAACGAACGCACCCAATCCACCTTTTTGGACCCAATAGTGATGTTTTGGTTCGTTTTGGTCAGTTTCGTTACTGTGCGAAAAAACATGCCGGGGTGGCATTTAATGCACCGGTTCGTCCCGTTTATGAAACGATGCACAGTTTCGGTCCAGAAACGAAGCGAACGCACCCAATCCACCTTTTAAGGACCCAATAGTGATGTTTTAGTTTGTTTTGGTCAATTTCGTTACTATGCGAGAAAAGATGCCGGGGTTGCATTTAATGCACCGGTTCGGCCCGTTAACGAAACGATGCACAGTTTCGGTCCAGAAATGAAACGAACGCACCCAATCCACCTTTTTGGACCCAATACTGATGTTTTGGTTCATTTTGGCCAGTTTTGTTACTGTGCGAAAAACCATGCCGGGGTTGCATTTAATGCACCGGTTTGGCCCGTTTACGAAACGAGGCACAGTTTCGGTCCAGAAACGAAACGAACGCACCCAATCCACCTTTTTGGACCCAATAGTGATGTTTTGGTTCGTTTTGGCCAGTTTCGTTACTGTGCGAGAAACCATGCCGGGGTTGCATTTAATTCACCGGTTCGGCCCGTTAACAAAACGATGCACAGTTTCGGTCCAGAAACGAAACGAACGCACCCAATCCACCTTTTTGGACCCAATAATGATGTTTTGGTTCGTTTTGGCCAGTTTCATTACTATGCGAGAAACCATGCCGGGGTTGCATTTAATGCACCGATTCGACCTGTTAACGAAACGATGCACAGTTTCGGTCCGGAAACGAAACGAACGCACCCAATCCACCTTTTTGGACCCAATAATGATGTTTTGGTTCGTTTTGGTCAGTTTCGTTACTGTGCGAAAAAACATGTCGGGGTTGCATTTAATGCACCGGTTCGGCCCGTTTACGAAACGATGCACAGTTTCGGTCCAGAAACGAAACGAACGCACCCAATCCACCTTTTTGGACCCAATAGTGATGTTTTGGTTCGTTTTGGTCAGTTTTGTTACTGTGCGAGAAACCATGCCGGGGTTGCATTTAATGCACCGGTTCGGCCCGTTTACGAAACGATGCATAGTTTCGGTCCAGAAACGAAGCGAACGCACCCAATCCACCTTTTTGGACCCAATAATGATGTTTTGGTTCGTTTTGGTCAGTTTTGTTACTGTGCGAAAAAACATGCCGGGGTGGCATTTAATGCACCGGTTCGTCCCGTTTATGAAACGATGCACAGTTTCGGTCCAGAAACGACGCGAACGCACCCAATCCACCTCTTAAGGACCCAATAGTGATGTTTTAGTTCGTTTTGGTCCATTTTGTTACTATGCGAGAAAACATGCCGGGGTTGCATTTAATGCACCGGTTCGGCCCGTTAACGAAACGATGCACAGTTTCGGTCCAGAAACGAAACGAATGCACCCAATCCACCTTTTTGGACCCAATAGTGATGTTTTGGTTCGTTTTGGCCAGTTTCGTTACTATGCGAGAAACCATGCCGGGGTTGCATTTAATGCACCGGTTCGACCCGTTAACGAAACGATGCACAGTTTCGGTCCGGAAACGAAACGAACGCACCCAATCCACCTTTTTGGACCCAATAGTGATGTTTTAGTTCGTTTTGGTCAGTTTTGTTACTATGCGAGAAACCATGCCGAGGTTGCATTTAATGCACCGGTTCGGCCCGTTAACGAAACGATGCACAGTTTCGGTCCAGAAACGAAACGAACGCACCCAATCCACCTTTTTGGACCCAATAGTGATGTTTTGGTTCGTTTTGGCCAGTTTTGTTACTGTGCGAAAAACCATGCCGGGGTTGCATTTAATGCACCAGTTCGGCCCGTTAACGAAACGATGCACAGTTTCAGTCCAGAATAGAAGCGAACGCACCCAATCCACCTTTTTGGACCCAATAGTGTTGTTTTGATTCGTTTTGGTCAGTTTCGTTACTGTGCGAGAAACCATGCCGGGGTTGCATTTAATGCACCGGTTAGGCCCGTTAACGAAACGATGCACAGTTTCGGTCTAGAAATGAAACGAACGCACCCAATCCACCTTTTTGGACCCAGTAGTGATGTTTTGGTTCGTTTTGGCCAGTTTTGTTACTGTGCGAGAAACCATGCCAGGGTTGCATTTGATTCACCGGTTCGGCCCGTTAACGAAACGATGCACAGTTTCGGTCCAGAAACGAAACGAACGCACCCAATCCACCTTTTTGGACCCAATAGTGATGTTTTGGTTCGTTTTGGTCAGTTTTGTTACTGTGCGAGAAACCATGCCGGGGTTGCATTTAATGCACCGGTTCGGCCCGTTTACGAAACGATGCATAGTTTCGGTCCAGAAACGAAGCGAACGCACCCAATCCACCTTTTTGGACCCAATAATGATGTTTTGGTTCGTTTTGGTCAGTTTTGTTACTGTGCGAAAAAACATGCCGGGGTGGCATTTAATGCACCGGTTCGGCCCGTTAACGAAACGATGCACAGTTTCGGTCCAGAAACGAAACGAACGCACCCAATCCACCTTTTTGGACCCAATAGTGATGTTTTGGTTCGTTTTGGCCAGTTTCGTTACTATGCGAGAAACCATGCCGGGGTTGCATTTAATGCACCGGTTCGACCCGTTAACGAAACGATGCACAGTTTCGGTCCGGAAACGAAACGAACGCACCCAATCCACCTTTTTGGACCCAATAGTGATGTTTTGGTTCGTTTTGGTCAGTTTCGTTACTGTGCGAAAAAACATGCCGGGGTTGCATTTAATGCACCGGTTCGGCCCGTTTACGAAACGATGCATAGTTTCGGTCCAGAAACGAAGCGAACGCACCCAATCCACCTTTTTGGACCCAATAGTGATGTTTTGGTTCGTTTTGGTCAGTTTTGATACTGTGCGAGAAACCATGCCGGGGTTGCATTTAATGCACCGGTTCGGCCTGTTAACGAAACGATGCACAGTTTCGGTCCAGAAACGACGCGAACGCACCCAATCCACCTCTTAAGGACCCAATAGTGATGTTTTAGTTCGTTTTGGTCAATTTTGTTACTATGCGAGAAAACATGCCGGGGTTGCATTTAATGCACCGGTTCGGCCCGTTAACGAAACGATGCACAGTTTCGGTCCAGAAACGAAACGAACGCACCCAATCCACCTTTTTGGACCCAATAGTGATGTTTTGGTTCGTTTTGGCCAGTTTCGTTACTATGCGAGAAACCATGCCGGGGTTGCATTTAATGCACCGGTTCGACCCGTTAACGAAACGATGCACAGTTTCGTTCCGGAAACGAAACGAACGCACCCAATCCACCTTTTTGGACCCAATAGTGATGTTTTGGTTCGTTTTGGTCAGTTTCGTTACTGTGCGAAAAAACATGCCGGGGTTGCATTTAATGCACCGGTTCGGCCCGTTTATGAAACGATGCACAGTTTCGGTCCAGAAACGAAGCGAACGCACCCAATCCACCTTTTAAGGACCCAATAGTGATGTTTTAGTTCGTTTTGGTCAATTTCGTTACTATGCGAGAAAACATGCCGGGGTTGCATTTAATGCACCGGTTCGGCCCGTTAACGAAACGATGCACAGTTTCGGTCCAGAAACGAAACGAACGCACCCAATCCACCTTTTTGGACCCAATAGTGATGTTTTGGTTCGTTTTGGTCAGTTTCGTTACTGTGCGAAAAAACATGCCGGGGTGGCATTTAATGCACCGGTTCGTCCCGTTTATGAAACGATGCACAGTTTCGGTCCAGAAACGAAGCGAACGCACCCAATCCACCTTTTAAGGACCCAATAGTGATGTTTTAGTTTGTTTTGGTCAATTTCGTTACTATGCGAGAAAAGATGCCGGGGTTGCATTTAATGCACCGGTTCGGCCCGTTAACGAAACGATGCACAGTTTCGGTCCAGAAATGAAACGAACGCACCCAATCCACCTTTTTGGACCCAATACTGATGTTTTGGTTCATTTTGGCCAGTTTTGTTACTGTGCGAAAAACCATGCCGGGGTTGCATTTAATGCACCGGTTTGGCCCGTTTACGAAACGAGGCACAGTTTCGGTCCAGAAACGAAACGAACGCACCCAATCCACCTTTTTGGACCCAATAGTGATGTTTTGGTTCGTTTTGGCCAGTTTCGTTACTGTGCGAGAAACCATGCCGGGGTTGCATTTAATTCACCGGTTCGGCCCGTTAACAAAACGATGCACAGTTTCGGTCCAGAAACGAAACGAACGCACCCAATCCACCTTTTTGGACCCAATAATGATGTTTTGGTTCGTTTTGGCCAGTTTCATTACTATGCGAGAAACCATGCCGGGGTTGCATTTAATGCACCGATTCGACCTGTTAACGAAACGATGCACAGTTTCGGTCCGGAAACGAAACGAACGCACCCAATCCACCTTTTTGGACCCAATAATGATGTTTTGGTTCGTTTTGGTCAGTTTCGTTACTGTGCGAAAAAACATGTCGGGGTTGCATTTAATGCACCGGTTCGGCCCGTTTACGAAACGATGCACAGTTTCGGTCCAGAAACGAAACGAACGCACCCAATCCACCTTTTTGGACCCAATAGTGATGTTTTGGTTCGTTTTGGTCAGTTTTGTTACTGTGCGAGAAACCATGCCGGGGTTGCATTTAATGCACCGGTTCGGCCCGTTTACGAAACGATGCATAGTTTCGGTCCAGAAACGAAGCGAACGCACCCAATCCACCTTTTTGGACCCAATAATGATGTTTTGGTTCGTTTTGGTCAGTTTTGTTACTGTGCGAAAAAACATGCCGGGGTGGCATTTAATGCACCGGTTCGTCCCGTTTATGAAACGATGCACAGTTTCGGTCCAGAAACGACGCGAACGCACCCAATCCACCTCTTAAGGACCCAATAGTGATGTTTTAGTTCGTTTTGGTCAATTTTGTTACTATGCGAGAAAACATGCCGGGGTTGCATTTAATGCACCGGTTCGGCCCGTTAACGAAACGATGCACAGTTTCGGTCCAGAAACGAAACGAATGCACCCAATCCACCTTTTTGGACCCAATAGTGATGTTTTGGTTCGTTTTGGCCAGTTTCGTTACTATGCGAGAAACCATGCCGGGGTTGCATTTAATGCACCGGTTCGACCCGTTAACGAAACGATGCACAGTTTCGGTCCGGAAACGAAACGAACGCACCCAATCCACCTTTTTGGACCCAATAGTGATGTTTTAGTTCGTTTTGGTCAGTTTTGTTACTATGCGAGAAACCATGCCGAGGTTGCATTTAATGCACCGGTTCGGCCCGTTAACGAAACGATGCACAGTTTCGGTCCAGAAACGAAACGAACGCACCCAATCCACCTTTTTGGACCCAATAGTGATGTTTTGGTTCGTTTTGGCCAGTTTTGTTACTGTGCGAAAAACCATGCCGGGGTTGCATTTAATGCACCAGTTCGGCCCGTTAACGAAACGATGCACAGTTTCAGTCCAGAATAGAAGCGAACGCACCCAATCCACCTTTTTGGACCCAATAGTGTTGTTTTGATTCGTTTTGGTCAGTTTCGTTACTGTGCGAGAAACCATGCCGGGGTTGCATTTAATGCACCGGTTAGGCCCGTTAACGAAACGATGCACAGTTTCGGTCCAGAAATGAAACGAACGCACCCAATCCACCTTTTTGGACCCAGTAGTGATGTTTTGGTTCGTTTTGGCCAGTTTTGTTACTGTGCGAGAAACCATGCCAGGGTTGCATTTGATTCACCGGTTCGGCCCGTTAACGAAACGATGCACAGTTTCGGTCCAGAAACGAAACGAACGCACCCAATCCACCTTTTTGGACCCAATAGTGATGTTTTGGTTCGTTTTGGCCAGTTTCGTTACTATGCGAGAAACCATGCCAGGGTTGCATTTAATGCACCGGTTCGACCTGTTAACGAAACGATGCACAGTTTCGGTCCGGAAACGAAACGAACGCACCCAATCCACCTTTTTGGACCCAATAGTGATGTTTTGGTTCGTTTTGGTGAGTTTTGTTACTGTGCGAAAAAACATGCCGGGGTTGCATTTAATGCACCGGTTCCGCCCGTTTACGAAACGATGCATAGTTTCGGTCCAGAAACGAAGCGAACGCAGCCAATCCACCTTTTTGGACCCAATAGTGATGTTTTGGTTCGTTTTGGTCAGTTTTGATACTGTGCGAGAAACCAAGCCGGGGTTGCATTTAATGCACCGGTTCGGCCCGTTAACGAAACGATGCACAAATTCGGTCCAGAAACGAAGCGAACGCACCCAATCCACCTTTTTGGACCCAATAGTGATGTTTTGGTTCGTTTTGGTCAGTTTTGATACTGTGCGAGAAACCATGCCGGGGTTGCATTTAATGCACCGGTTCAGCCCGTTAACGAAACGATGCACAGTTTCGGTCCTGAAACGAAACGAACGCACCCAATCCACCTTTTTGGACCCAATAGTGATGTTTTGGTTCGTTTTCGTCAGTTTCGTTACTGTGCGAGAAACCATGCCGGGGTTGCATTTAATGCACCGGTTCGGCCCGTTGACGAAACGATGCACAGTTTCAGTCCAGAATAGAAGCAAACACACCCAATCCACCTTTTAAGGACCCAATAGTGATGTTTTAGTTCGTTTTGGTCAGTTTCGTTACTATGCGAGAAACCATGCCGGGGTTGCATTTAATGCACCGGTTCGGCCCGTTAACGAAACGATGCACAGTTTCGGTCCAGAAACGAAACGAACGCACCCAATCCACCTTTTTGGACCCAATAGTGATGTTTTGGTTCGTTTTGGCCAGTTTTGTTACTGTGCAAAAAACCATGCTGGGGTTGCATTTAACGCACCAGTTCGGCCCGTTAACGAAACGATGCACAGTTTCAGTCCAGAATAGAAGCGAAAGCACCCAATCCATCTTTTTGGACCCAATAGTGATGTTTTGGTTCGTTTTGGTCAGTTTCGTTACTGTGCGAGAAACCATGCCGGGGTTGCATTTAATGCACCGGTTAGGCCCGTTAAAGAAACGATGCATAGTTTCGGTCCAGAAACGAAACGAACGGACCCAATCCACCTTTTTGGACCCAGTAGTGATGTTTTGGTTCGTTTTGGCCAGTTTCGTTACTGTGCGAGAAACCATGCCGGGGTTGCATTTAATTCACCTGTTCGGCCCGTTAACAAAACGATGCACAGTTTCGGTCCAGAAACGAAACGAACGCACCCAATCCACCTTTTTGGACCCAATAATGATGTTTTGGTTCGTTTTGGCCAATTTCGTTACTATGCGAGAAACCATGCCGGGGTTGCATTTAATGCACCGGTTCGGCCCGTTTACGAAACGATGCACAGTTTCGGTCCAGAAACGAAACGAACGCACCCAATCCACCTTTTTGGACCCAATAGTGATGTTTTGGTTCGTTTTGGTCAGTTTTGTTACTGTGCGAGAAACCATGCCGGGGTTGCATTTAATGCACCGGTTCGGCCCGTTTACGAAACGATGCATAGTTTCGGTCCAGAAACGAAGCGAACGCACCCAATCCACCTTTTTGGACCCAATAGTGATGTTTTGCTTCGTTTTGGTCAGTTTTGATACTGTGCGAGAAACCATGCCGGGGTTGCATTTAATGCACCGGTTCGGCCTGTTAACGAAACGATGCACAGTTTCGGTCCAGAAACGACGCGAACGCACCCAATCCACCTCTTAAGGACCCAATAGTGATGTTTTAGTTCGTTTTGGTCAATTTTGTTACTATGCGAGAAAACATGCCGGGGTTGCATTTAATGCACCGGTTTGGCCCGTTAACGAAACGATGCACAGTTTCGGTCCAGAAACGAAACGAACGCACCCAATCCACCTTTTTGGACCCAATAGTGATGTTTTGGTTCGTTTTGGCCAGTTTCGTTACTATGCGAGAAACCATGCCGGGGTTGCATTTAGTGCACCGGTTCGACCCGTTAACGAAACGATGCACAGTTTCGGTCCGGAAACGAAACGAACGCACCCAATCCACCTTTTTGGACCCAATAGTGATGTTTTGGTTCGTTTTGGCCAGTTTTGTTACTGTGCAAAAAACCATGCCGGGGTTGCATTTAATGCACCAGTTCGGCCCGTTAACGAAACGATGCACAGTTTCAGTCCAGAATAGAAGCGAGAGCACCCAATCCATCTTTTTGGACCCAATAGTGATGTTTTGATTCGTTTTGGTCAGTTTCGTTACTGTGCGAGAAACAATGCCGGGGTTGCATTTAATGCACCGGTTAGGCCCGTTAAAGAAACGATGCATAGTTTCGGTCCAGAAACGAAACGAACGCACCCAATCCACCTTTTTGGACCCAGTAGTGATGTTTTGGTTCGTTTTGGCCAGTTTCGTTACTGTGCGAGAAACCATGCCGGGGTTGCATTTAATTCACCGGTTCGGCCCGTTAACAAAACGATGCACAGTTTCGGTCCAGAAACGAAACGAACGCACCCAATCCACCTTTTTGGACCCAATAATGATGTTTTGGTTCGTTTTGGCCAATTTCGTTACTATGCGAGAAACCATGCCGGGGTTGCATTTAATGCACCGATTCGACCTGTTAACGAAACGATGCACAGTTTCGGTCCGGAAACGAAACGAACGCACCCAATCCACCTTTTTGGACCCAATAATGATGTTTTGGTTCGTTTTGGTCAGTTTCGTTACTGTGCGAAAAAACATACCGGGGTTGCATTTAATGCACCGGTTCGGCCCGTTTACGAAACGATGCACAGTTTCGGTCCAGAAACGAAACGAACGCACCCAATCCACCTTTTTGGACCCAATAATGATGTTTTGGTTCGTTTTGGTCAGTTTCGTTACTGTGCGAAAAAACATGCCGGGGTGGCATTTAATGCACCGGTTCGTCCCGTTTATGAAACGATGCACAGTTTCGGTCCAGAAACGAAGCGAACGCACCCAATCCACCTTTTAAGGACCCAATAGTGATGTTTTAGTTTGTTTTGGTCAATTTCGTTACTATGCGAGAAAAGATGCCGGGGTTGCATTTAATGCACCGGTTCGGCCAGTTAACGAAACGATGCACAGTTTCGGTCCAGAAATGAAACGAACGCACCCAATCCACCTTTTTGGACCCAATACTGATGTTTTGGTTCATTTTGGCCAGTTTTGTTACTGTGCGAAAAACCATGCCGGGGTTGCATTTAATGCACCGGTTTGGCCCGTTTACGAAACGAGGCACAGTTTCGGTCCAGAAACGAAACGAACGCACCCAATCCACCTTTTTGGACCCAATAGTGATGTTTTGGTTCGTTTTGGCCAGTTTCGTTACTGTGCGAGAAACCATGCCGGGGTTGCATTTAATTCACCGGTTCGGCCCGTTAACAAAACGATGCACAGTTTCGGTCCAGAAACGAAACGAACGCACCCAATCCACCTTTTTGGACCCAATAATGATGTTTTGGTTCGTTTTGGCCAGTTTCATTACTATGCGAGAAACCATGCCGGGGTTGCATTTAATGCACCGATTCGACCTGTTAACGAAACGATGCACAGTTTCGGTCCGGAAACGAAACGAACGCACCCAATCCACCTTTTTGGACCCAATAATGATGTTTTGGTTCGTTTTGGTCAGTTTCGTTACTGTGCGAAAAAACATGTCGGGGTTGCATTTAATGCACCGGTTCGGCCCGTTTACGAAACGATGCACAGTTTCGGTCCAGAAACGAAACGAACGCACCCAATCCACCTTTTTGGACCCAATAGTGATGTTTTGGTTCGTTTTGGTCAGTTTTGTTACTGTGCGAGAAACCATGCCGGGGTTGCATTTAATGCACCGGTTCGGCCCGTTTACGAAACGATGCATAGTTTCGGTCCAGAAACGAAGCGAACGCACCCAATCCACCTTTTTGGACCCAATAATGATGTTTTGGTTCGTTTTGGTCAGTTTTGTTACTGTGCGAGAAACCATGCCGGGGTGGCATTTAATGCACCGGTTCGTCCCGTTTATGAAACGATGCACAGTTTCGGTCCAGAAACGACGCGAACGCACCCAATCCACCTCTTAAGGACCCAATAGTGATGTTTTAGTTCGTTTTGGTCAATTTTGTTACTATGCGAGAAAACATGCCGGGGTTGCATTTAATGCACCGGTTCGGCCCGTTAACGAAACGATGCACAGTTTCGGTCCAGAAACGAAACGAATGCACCCAATCCACCTTTTTGGACCCAATAGTGATGTTTTGGTTCGTTTTGGCCAGTTTCGTTACTATGCGAGAAACCATGCCGGGGTTGCATTTAATGCACCGGTTCGACCCGTTAACGAAACGATGCACAGTTTCGGTCCGGAAACGAAACGAACGCACCCAATCCACCTTTTTGGACCCAATAGTGATGTTTTAGTTCGTTTTGGTCAGTTTTGTTACTATGCGAGAAACCATGCCGAGGTTGCATTTAATGCACCGGTTCGGCCCGTTAACGAAACGATGCACAGTTTCGGTCCAGAAACGAAACGAACGCACCCAATCCACCTTTTTGGACCCAATAGTGATGTTTTGGATCGTTTTGGCCAGTTTTGTTACTGTGCGAAAAACCATGCCGGGGTTGCATTTAATGCACCAGTTCGGCCCGTTAACGAAACGATGCACAGTTTCAGTCCAGAATAGAAGCGAACGCACCCAATCCACCTTTTTGGACCCAATAGTGTTGTTTTGATTCGTTTTGGTCAGTTTCGTTACTGTGCGAGAAACCATGCCGGGGTTGCATTTAATGCACCGGTTAGGCCCGTTAACGAAACGATGCACAGTTTCGGTCCAGAAATGAAACGAACGCACCCAATCCACCTTTTTGGACCCAGTAGTGATGTTTTGGTTCGTTTTGGCCAGTTTTGTTACTGTGCGAGAAACCATGCCAGGGTTGCATTTGATTCACCGGTTCGGCCCGTTAACGAAACGATGCACAGTTTCGGTCCAGAAACGAAACGAACGCACCCAATCCACCTTTTTGGACCCAATAGTGATGTTTTGGTTCGTTTTGGCCAGTTTCGTTACTATGCGAGAAACCATGCCAGGGTTGCATTTAATGCACCGGTTCGACCTGTTAACGAAACGATGCACAGTTTCGGTCCGGAAACGAAACGAACGCACCCAATCCACCTTTTTGGACCCAATAGTGATGTTTTGGTTCATTTTGGTCAGTTTTGTTACTGTGCGCAAAAACATGCCGGGGTTGCATTTAATGCACCGGTTCGGCCCGTTTACGAAACGATGCATAGTTTCGGTCCAGAAACGAAGCGAACGCACCCAATCCACCTTTTTGGACCCAATAGTGATGTTTTGGTTCGTTTTGGTCAGTTTTGATACTGTGCGAGAAACCATGCCGGGGTTGCATTTAATGCACCGGTTCGGCCTGTTAACGAAACGATGCACAGTTTCGGTCCAGAAACGACGCGAACGCACCCAATCCACCTCTTAAGGACCCAATAGTGATGTTTTAGTTCGTTTTGGTCAATTTTGTTACTATGCGAGAAAACATGCCGGGGTTGCATTTAATGCACCGGTTCGGCCCGTTTACGAAACGATGCACAGTTTCGGTCCGGAAACGAAACGAACGCACCCAATCCACCTTTTTGGACCCAATAGTGATGTTTTGGTTCGTTTTGGTCAGTTTCGTTACTGTGCGAAAAAACATGCCGGGGTTGCATTTAATGCACCGGTTCGGCCCGTTTATGAAACGATGCACAGTTTCGGTCCAGAAACGAAGCGAACGCACCCAATCCACCTTTTAAGGACCCAATAGTGATGTTTTAGTTCGTTTTGGTCAATTTCGTTACTATGCGAGAAAACATGCCGGGGTTGCATTTAATGCACCGGTTCGGCCCGTTAACGAAACGATGCACAGTTTCGGTCCAGAAACGAAACGAACGCACCCAATCCACCTTTTTGGACCCAATAGTGATGTTTTGGTTCGTTTTGGTCAGTTTCGTTACTGTGCGAAAAAACATGCCGGGGTGGCATTTAATGCACCGGTTCGTCCCGTTTATGAAACGATGCACAGTTTCGGTCCAGAAACGACGCGAACGCACCCAATCCACCTCTTAAGGACCCAATAGTGATGTTTTAGTTCGTTTTGGTCAATTTTGTTACTATGCGAGAAAACATGCCGGGGTTGCATTTAATGCACCGGTTCGGCCCGTTAACGAAACGATGCACAGTTTCGGTCCAGAAACGAAACGAACGCACCCAATCCACCTTTTTGGACCCAATAGTGATGTTTTGGTTCGTTTTGGCCAGTTTCGTTACTATGCGAGAAACCATGCCGGGGTTGCATTTAATGCACCGGTTCGACCCGTTAACGAAACGATGCACAGTTTCGGTCCGGAAACGAAACGAACGCACCCAATCCACCTTTTTGGACCCAATAGTGATGTTTTAGTTCGTTTTGGTCAGTTTTGTTACTATGCGAGAAACCATGCCGAGGTTGCATTTAATGCACCGGTTCGGCCCGTTAACGAAACGATGCACAGTTTCGGTCCAGAAACGAAACGAACGCACCCAATCCACCTTTTTGGACCCAATAGTGATGTTTTGGTTCGTTTTGGCCAGTTTTGTTACTGTGCGAAAAACCATGCCGGGGTTGCATTTAATGCACCAGTTCGGCCCGTTAACGAAACGATGCACAGTTTCAGTCCAGAATAGAAGCGAACGCACCCAATCCACCTTTTTGGACCCAATAGTGTTGTTTTGATTCGTTTTGGTCAATTTTGTTACTGTGCGAGAAACCATGCCGGGGTTGCATTTAATGCACCGGTTAGGCCCGTTAACGAAACGATGCACAGTTTCGGTCCAGAAATGAAACGAACGCACCCAATCCACCTTTTTGGACCCAGTAGTGATGTTTTGGTTCGTTTTGGCCAGTTTTGTTACTGTGCGAGAAACCATGCCAGGGTTGCATTTGATTCACCGGTTCGGCCCGTTAACGAAACGATGCACAGTTTCGGTCCAGAAACGAAACGAACGCACCCAATCCACCTTTTTGGACCCAATAGTGATGTTTTGGTTCGTTTTGGCCAGTTTCGTTACTATGCGAGAAACCATGCCAGGGTTGCATTTAATGCACCGGTTCGACCTGTTAACGAAACGATGCACAGTTTCGGTCCGGAAACGAAACGAACGCACCCAATCCACCTTTTTGGACCCAATAGTGATGTTTTGGTTCGTTTTGGTGAGTTTTGTTACTGTGCGAAAAAACATGCCGGGGTTGCATTTAATGCACCGGTTCCGCCCGTTTACGAAACGATGCATAGTTTCGGTCCAGAAACGAAGCGAACGCACCCAATCCACCTTTTTGGACCCAATAGTGATGTTTTGGTTCGTTTTGGTCAGTTTTGATACTGTGCGAGAAACCAAGCCGGGGTTGCATTTAATGCACCGGTTCGGCCCGTTAACGAAACGATGCACAAATTCGGTCCAGAAACGAAGCGAACGCACCCAATCCACCTTTTTGGACCCAATAGTGATGTTTTGGTTCGTTTTGGTCAGTTTTGATACTGTGCGAGAAACCATGCCGGGGTTGCATTTAATGCACCGGTTCAGCCCGTTAACGAAACGATGCACAGTTTCGGTCCTGAAACGAAACGAACGCACCCAATCCACCTCTTTGGACCCAATAGTGATGTTTTGGTTCGTTTTCGTCAGTTTCGTTACTGTGCGAGAAACCATGCCGGGGTTGCATTTAATGCACCGGTTCGGCCCGTTGACGAAACGATGCACAGTTTCAGTCCAGAATAGAAGCAAACACACCCAATCCACCTTTTAAGGACCCAATAGTGATGTTTTAGTTCGTTTTGGTCAGTTTCGTTACTATGCGAGAAACCATGCCGGGGTTGCATTTAATGCACCGGTTCGGCCCGTTAACGAAACGATGCACAGTTTCGGTCCAGAAACGAAACGAACGCACCCAATCCACCTTTTTGGACCCAATAGTGATGTTTTGGTTCGTTTTGGTCAGTTTTGATACTGTGCGAGAAACCATGCCGGGGTTGCATTTAAGGCACCGGTTCGGCCCGTTAACGAAACGATGCACAGTTTCGGTCCAGAAACGAAACGAACGCACCCAATCCACCTCTTTGGACCCAATAGTGATGTTTTGGTTCGTTTTCGTCAGTTTCGTTACTGTGCGAGAAACCATGCCAGGGTTGCATTTAATGCACCGGTTCGACCTGTTAACGAAACGATGCACAGTTTCGGTCCGGAAACGAAACGAACGCACCCAATCCACCTTTTTGGACCCAATAGTGATGTTTTGGTTCGTTTTGGTCAGTTTTGTTACTGTGCGAAAAAACATGCCGGGGTTGCATTTAATGCACCGGTTCCGCCCGTTTACGAAACGATGCATAGTTTCGGTCCAGAAACGAAGCGAACGCACCCAATCCACCTTTTTGGACCCAATAGTGATGTTTTGGTTCGTTTTGGTCAGTTTTGATACTGTGCGAGAAACAATGCCGGGGTTGCATTTAATGCACCGGTTCGGCCCGTTAACGAAACGATGCACAGTTTCGGTCCAGAAACGACGCGAACGCACCCAATCCACCTCTTAAGGACCCAATAGTGATGTTTTAGTTCGTTTTGGTCAGTTTTGTTACTATGCGAGAAACCATGCCGGGGTTGCATTTAATGCACCGGTTAGGCCCGTTAAAGAAACGATGCATAGTTTCGGTCCAGAAACGAAACGAACGGACCCAATCCACCTTTTTGGACCCAGTAGTGATGTTTTGGTTCGTTTTGGCCAGTTTCGTTACTGTGAGAGAAACCATGCCGGGGTTGCATTTAATTCACCGGTTCGGCCCGTTAACGAAACGATGCACAGTTTCGGTCCAGAAACGAAACGAACGCACCCAATCCACCTTTTTGGACCCAATAGTGATGTTTTAGTTCGTTTTGGTCAGTTTTGTAACTATGCGAGAAACCATGCCGGGGTTGCATTTAATGCACCGGTTCGACCCGTTAACGAAACGATGCACAGTTTCGGTCCGGAAACGAAACGAACGCACCCAATCCACCTTTTTGGACCCAATAGTGATGTTTTAGTTCGTTTTGGTCAGTTTTGTTACTATGCAAGAAACCATGCCGAGGTTGTATTTAATGCACCGGTTCGGCCCGTTAACGAAACGATGCACAGTTTCGGTCCAGAAACGAAACGAACGCACCCAATCCACCTTTTTGGACCCAATAGTGATGTTTTGGTTCGTTTTGGCCAGTTTTGTTACTATGCGAAAAACCATGCCGGGGTTGCATTTAATGCACCGGTTCGGCCCGTTAACGAAACGATGCACAGTTTCAGTCCAGAATAGAAGCGAACGCACCCAATCCACCTTTTTGGACCCAATAGTGTTGTTTTGATTCGTTTTGGTCAGTTTCGTTACTGTGCGAGAAACCATGCCGGGGTTGCATTTAATGCACCGGTTAGGCCCGTTAACGAAACGATGCACAGTTTCGGTCCAGAAATGAAACGAACACGCCCAATCCACCTTTTTGGACCGAGTAGTGATGTTTTGGTTCGTTTTGGCCAGTTTTGTTACTGTGCGAGAAACCATGCCAGGGTTGCATTTAATTCACCGGTTCGGCCCGTTAACGAAACGATGCACAGTTTCGGTCCAGAAACGAAACGAACGCACCCAATCCACCTTTTTGGACCCAATAGTGATGTTTTGGTTCGTTTTGGCCAGTTTCGTTACTATGCGAGGAACCATGCCGGGGTTGCATTTAATGCCCCGGTTCGACCTGTTAACGAAACGATGCACAGTTTCGGTCCGGAAACGAAACGAACGCACCCAATCCACCTTTTTGGACCCAATAGTGATGTTTTGGTTCGTTTTGGTCAGTTTTGTTACTGTGCGAAAAAACATGCCGGGGTTGCATTTAATGCACCGGTTCCGCCCGTTTACGAAACGATGCATAGTTTCGGACCAGAAACGAAGCGAACGCACCCAATCCACCTTTTTGGACCCAATAGTGATGTTTTGGTTCGTTTTGGTCAGTTTTGATACTGTGCGAGAAACCAAGCCGGGGTTGCATTTAATGCACCGGTTCGGCCCGTTAACGAAACGATGCACAAATTCGGTCCAGAAACGAAGCGAACGCACCCAATCCACCTTTTTGGACCCAATAGTGATGTTTTGGTTCGTTTTGGTCAGTTTTGATGCTGTGCGAGAAACCATGCCGGGGTTGCATTTAATGCACCGGTTCAGCCCGTTAACGAAACGATGCACAGTTTCGGTCCTGAAACGAAACGAACGCACCCAATCCACCTTTTTGGACCCAATAGTGATGTTTTGGTTCGTTTTCGTCAGTTTCGTTACTGTGCGAGAAACCATGCCGGGGTTGCATTTAATGCACCGGTTCGGCCCGTTGACGAAACGATGCACAGTTTCAGTCCAGAATAGAAGCAAACACACCCAATCCACCTTTTAAGGACCCAATAGTAATGTTTTAGTTCGTTTTGGTCAGTTTCGTTACTATGCGAAAAACCATGCCGGGGTTGCATTTAATGCACCAGTTCGGCCCGTTAACGAAACGATGCACAGTTTCAGTCCAGAATAGAAGCGAAAGCACCCAATCCATCTTTTTGGACCCAATAGTGATGTTTTGATTCGTTTTGGTCAGTTTCGTTACTGTGCGAGAAACCATGCCGGGGTTGCATTTAATGCACCGGTTAGGCCCGTTAAAGAAACGATGCATAGTTTCGGTCCAGAAACGAAACGAACACACCCAATCCACCTTTTTGGACCCAGTAGTGATGTTTTGGTTCGTTTTGGCCAGTTTCGTTACTGTGCGAGAAACCATGCCGGGGTTGCATTTAATTCACCGGTTCGGCCCGTTAACAAAACGATGCACAGTTTCGATCCAGAAACGAAACGAACGCACCCAATCCACCTTTTTGGACCCAATAATGATGTTTTGGTTCGTTTTGGCCAATTTCGTTACTATGCGAGAAACCATGCCGGGGTTGCATTTAATGCACCGGTTCGGCCCGTTTACGAAACGATGCACAGTTTCGGTCCAGAAACGAAACGAACGCACCCAATCCACCTTTTTGGACCCAATAGTGATGTTTTGGTTCGTTTTGGTCAGTTTTGTTACTGTGCGAGAAACCATGCCGGGGTTGCATTTAATGCACCGGTTCGGCCCGTTTACGAAACGATGCATAGTTTCGGTCCAGAAACGAAGTGAACGCACCCAATCCACCTTTTTGGACCCAATAGTGATGTTTTGGTTCGTTTTGGTCAGTTTTGATACTGTGCGAGAAACCATGCCGGGGTTGCATTTAATGCACCGGTTCGGCCTGTTAACGAAACGATGCACAGTTTCGGTCCAGAAACGACGCGAACGCACCCAATCCACCTCTTAAGGACCCAATAGTGATGTTTTAGTTCGTTTTGGTCAATTTTGTTACTATGCGAGAAAACATGCCGGGGTTGCATTTAATGCACCGGTTCGGCCCGTTAACGAAACGATGCACAGTTTCGGTCCAGAATAGAAGCGAAAGCACCCAATCCATCTTTTTGGACCCAATAGTGATGTTTTGATTCGTTTTGGTCAGTTTCGTTACTGTGCGAGAAACCATGCCGGGGTTGCATTTAATGCACCGGTTAGGCCCGTTAAAGAAACGATGCATAGTTTCGGTCCAGAAACGAAACGAACACACCCAATCCACCTTTTTGGACCCAGTAGTGATGTTTTGGTTCGTTTTGGCCAGTTTCGTTACTGTGCGAGAAACCATGCCGGGGTTGCATTTAATTCACCGGTTCGGCCCGTTAACAAAACGATGCACAGTTTCGATCCAGAAACGAAACGAACGCACCCAATCCACCTTTTTGGACCCAATAATGATGTTTTGGTTCGTTTTGGCCAATTTCGTTACTATGCGAGAAACCATGCCGGGGTTGTATTTAATGCACCGGTTCGGCCCGTTTACGAAACGATGCACAGTTTCGGTCCAGAAACGAAACGAACGCACCCAATCCACCTTTTTGGACCCAATAGTGATGTTTTGGTTCGTTTTGGTCAGTTTTGTTACTGTGCGAGAAACCATGCCGGGGTTGCATTTAATGCACCGGTTCGGCCCGTTTACGAAACGATGCATAGTTTCGGTCCAGAAACGAAGCGAACGCACCCAATCCACCTTTTTGGACCCAATAGTGATGTTTTGCTTCGTTTTGGTCAGTTTTGATACTGTGCGAGAAACCATGCCGGGGTTGCATTTAATGCACCGGTTCGGCCTATTAACGAAACGATGCACAGTTTCGGTCCAGAAACGACGCGAACGCACCCAATCCACCTCTTAAGGACCCAATAGTGATGTTTTAGTTCGTTTTGGTCAATTTTGTTACTATGCGAGAAAACATGCCGGGGTTGCATTTAATTCACCGGTTCGGCCCGTTAACGAAACGATGCACAGTTTCGGTCCAGAAACGAAACGAACGCACCCAATCCACCTTTTTGGACCCAATAGTGATGTTTTGGTTCGTTTTGGCCAGTTTCGTTACTATGCGAGGAACCATGCCGGGGTTGCATTTAATGCCCCGGTTCGACCTGTTAACGAAACGATGCACAGTTTCGGTCCGGAAACGAAACGAACGCACCCAATCCACCTTTTTGGACCCAATAGTGATGTTTTGGTTCGTTTTGGTCAGTTTTGTTACTGTGCGAAAAAACATGCCGGGGTTGCATTTAATGCACCGGTTCCGCCCGTTTACGAAACGATGCATAGTTTCGGACCAGAAACGAAGCGAACGCACCCAATCCACCTTTTTGGACCCAATAGTGATGTTTTGGTTCGTTTTGGTCAGTTTTGATACTGTGCGAGAAACCAAGCCGGGGTTGCATTTAATGCACCGGTTCGGCCCGTTAACGAAACGATGCACAAATTCGGTCCAGAAACGAAGCGAACGCACCCAATCCACCTTTTTGGACCCAATAGTGATGTTTTGGTTCGTTTTGGTCAGTTTTGATGCTGTGCGAGAAACCATGCCGGGGTTGCATTTAATGCACCGGTTCAGCCCGTTAACGAAACGATGCACAGTTTCGGTCCTGAAACGAAACGAACGCACCCAATCCACCTTTTTGGACCCAATAGTGATGTTTTGGTTCGTTTTCGTCAGTTT
Organism: Echinochloa phyllopogon; assembly: GCA_033239725.1. Classification (NCBI taxonomy): domain Eukaryota; kingdom Viridiplantae; phylum Streptophyta; class Magnoliopsida; order Poales; family Poaceae; genus Echinochloa; species Echinochloa phyllopogon. Next base: position 26,126,339 of record BTCW01000014.1, on the reverse strand, counting down.
CGTTACTGTGCGAGAAACCATGCCGGGGTTGCATTTAATGCACCGGTTCGGCCCGTTGACGAAACGATGCACAGTTTCAGTCCAGAATAGAAGCAAACACACCCAATCCACCTTTTAAGGACCCAATAGTAATGTTTTAGTTCGTTTTGGTCAGTTTCGTTACTATGCGAAAAACCATGCCGGGGTTGCATTTAATGCACCAGTTCGGCCCGTTAACGAAACGATGCACAGTTTCAGTCCAGAATAGAAGCGAAAGCACCCAATCCATCTTTTTGGACCCAATAGTGATGTTTTGATTCGTTTTGGTCAGTTTCGTTACTGTGCGAGAAACCATGCCGGGGTTGCATTTAATGCACCGGTTAGGCCCGTTAAAGAAACGATGCATAGTTTCGGTCCAGAAACGAAACGAACACACCCAATCCACCTTTTTGGACCCAGTAGTGATGTTTTGGTTCGTTTTGGCCAGTTTCGTTACTGTGCGAGAAACCATGCCGGGGTTGCATTTAATTCACCGGTTCGGCCCGTTAACAAAACGATGCACAGTTTCGATCCAGAAACGAAACGAACGCACCCAATCCACCTTTTTGGACCCAATAATGATGTTTTGGTTCGTTTTGGCCAATTTCGTTACTATGCGAGAAACCGTGCCGGGGTTGCATTTAATGCACCGGTTCGGCCCGTTTACGAAACGATGCACAGTTTCGGTCCAGAAACGAAACGAACGCACCCAATCCACCTTTTTGGACCCAATAGTGATGTTTTGGTTCGTTTTGGCCAGTTTCGTTACTATGCGAGGAACCATGCCGGGGTTGCATTTAATTCACCGGTTCGGCCCGTTAACAAAACGATGCACAGTTTCGATCCAGAAACGAAACGAACGCACCCAATCCACCTTTTTGGACCCAATAATGATGTTTTGGTTCGTTTTGGCCAATTTCGTTACTATGCGAGAAACCATGCCGGGGTTGCATTTAATGCACCGGTTCGGCCCGTTTACGAAACGATGCACAGTTTCGGTCCAGAAACGAAACGAACGCACCCAATCCACCTTTTTGGACCCAATAGTGATGTTTTGGTTCGTTTTGGTCAGTTTTGTTACTGTGCGAGAAACCATGCCGGGGTTGCATTTAATGCACCGGTTCGGCCCGTTTACGAAACGATGCATAGTTTCGGTCCAGAAACGAAGCGAACGCACCCAATCCACCTTTTTGGACCCAATAGTGATGTTTTGCTTCGTTTTGGTCAGTTTTGATACTGTGCGAGAAACCATGCCGGGGTTGCATTTAATGCACCGGTTCGGCCTGTTAACGAAACGATGCACAGTTTCGGTCCAGAAACGACGCGAACGCACCCAATCCACCTCTTGAGGACCCAATAGTGATGTTTTAGTTCGTTTTGGTCAATTTTGTTACTATGCGAGAAAACATGCCGGGGTTGCATTTAATGCACCGGTTCGGCCCGTTAACGAAACGATGCACAGTTTCGGTCCAGAAACGAAACGAATGCACCCAATCCACCTTTTTGGACCCAATAGTGATGTTTTGGTTCGTTTTGGCCAGTTTCGTTACTATGCGAGAAACCATGCCGGGGTTGCATTTAATGCACCGGTTCGACCCGTTAACGAAACGATGCACAGTTTCGGTCCGGAAATGAAACGAACGCACCCAATCCACCTTTTTGGACCCAATAGTGATGTTTTAGTTCGTTTTGGTCAGTTTTGTAACTATGCGAGAAACCATGCCGGGGTTGCATTTAATGCACCGGTTCGACCCGTTAACGAAACGATGCACAGTTTCGGTCCGGAAACGAAACGAACGCACCCAATCCACCTTTTTGGACCCAATAGTGATGTTTTAGTTCGTTTTGGTCAGTTTTGTTACTATGCGAGAAACCATGCCGAGGTTGTATTTAATGCACCGGTTCGGCCCGTTAACGAAACGATGCACAGTTTCGGTCCAGAAACGAAACGAACGCACCCAATCCACCTTTTTGGACCCAATAGTGATGTTTTGGTTCGTTTTGGCCAGTTTTGTTACTATGCGAAAAACCATGCCGGGGTTGCATTTAATGCACCGGTTCGGCTCGTTAACGAAACGATGCACAGTTTCAGTCCAGAATAGAAGCGAACGCACCCAATCCACCTTTTTGGACCCAATAGTGTTGTTTTGATTCGTTTTGGTCAGTTTCGTTACTGTGCGAGAAACCATGCCGGGGTTGCATTTAATGCACCGGTTAGGCCCGTTAACGAAACGATGCACAGTTTCGGTCCAGAAATGAAACGAACGCGCCCAATCCACCTTTTTGGACCGAGTAGTGATGTTTTGGTTCGTTTTGGCCAGTTTTGTTACTGTGCGAGAAACCATGCCAGGGTTGCATTTAATTCACCGGTTCGGCCCGTTAACGAAACGATGCACAGTTTCGGTCCAGAAACGAAACGAACGCACCCAATCCACCTTTTTGGACCCAATAGTGATGTTTTGGTTCGTTTTGGCCAGTTTCGTTACTATGCGAGGAACCATGCCGGGGTTGCATTTAATGCCCCGGTTCGACCTGTTAACGAAACGATGCACAGTTTCGGTCCGGAAACGAAACGAACGCACCCAATCCACCTTTTTGGACCCAATAGTGATGTTTTGGTTCGTTTTGGTCAGTTTTGTTACTGTGCGAAAAAACATGCCGGGGTTGCATTTAATGCACCGGTTCCGCCCGTTTACGAAACGATGCATAGTTTCGGACCAGAAACGAAGCGAACGCACCCAATCCACCTTTTTGGACCCAATAGTGATGTTTTGGTTCGTTTTGGTCAGTTTTGATACTGTGCGAGAAACCAAGCCGGGGTTGCATTTAATGCACCGGTTCGGCCCGTTAACGAAACGATGCACAAATTCGGTCCAGAAACGAAGCGAACGCACCCAATCCACCTTTTTGGACCCAATAGTGATGTTTTGGTTCGTTTTGGTCAGTTTTGATGCTGTGCGAGAAACCATGCCGGGGTTGCATTTAATGCACCGGTTCAGCCCGTTAACGAAACGATGCACAGTTTCGGTCCTGAAACGAAACGAACGCACCCAATCCACCTTTTTGGACCCAATAGTGATGTTTTGGTTCGTTTTCGTCAGTTTCGTTACTGTGCGAGAAACCATGCCGGGGTTGCATTTAATGCACCGGTTCGGCCCGTTGACGAAACGATGCACAGTTTCAGTCCAGAATAGAAGCAAACACACCCAATCCACCTTTTAAGGACCCAATAGTAATGTTTTAGTTCGTTTTGGTCAGTTTCGTTACTATGCGAAAAACCATGCCGGGGTTGCATTTAATGCACCAGTTCGGCCCGTTAACGAAACGATGCACAGTTTCAGTCCAGAATAGAAGCGAAAGCACCCAATCCATCTTTTTGGACCCAATAGTGATGTTTTGATTCGTTTTGGTCAGTTTCGTTACTGTGCGAGAAACCATGCCGGGGTTGCATTTAATGCACCGGTTAGGCCCGTTAAAGAAACGATGCATAGTTTCGGTCCAGAAACGAAACGAACACACCCAATCCACCTTTTTGGACCCAGTAGTGATGTTTTGGTTCGTTTTGGCCAGTTTCGTTACTGTGCGAGAAACCATGCCGGGGTTGCATTTAATTCACCGGTTCGGCCCGTTAACAAAACGATGCACAGTTTCGATCCAGAAACGAAACGAACGCACCCAATCCACCTTTTTGGACCCAATAATGATGTTTTGGTTCGTTTTGGCCAATTTCGTTACTATGCGAGAAACCGTGCCGGGGTTGCATTTAATGCACCGGTTCGGCCCGTTTACGAAACGATGCACAGTTTCGGTCCAGAAACGAAACGAACGCACCCAATCCACCTTTTTGGACCCAATAGTGATGTTTTGGTTCGTTTTGGTCAGTTTTGTTACTGTGCGAGAAACCATGCCGGGGTTGCATTTAATGCACCGGTTCGGCCCGTTTACGAAACGATGCATAGTTTCGGTCCAGAAACGAAGCGAACGCACCCAATCCACCTTTTTGGACCCAATAGTGATGTTTTGCTTCGTTTTGGTCAGTTTTGATACTGTGCGAGAAACCATGCCGGGGTTGCATTTAATGCACCGGTTCGGCCTGTTAACGAAACGATGCACAGTTTCGGTCCAGAAACGACGCGAACGCACCCAATCCACCTCTTAAGGACCCAATAGTGATGTTTTAGTTCGTTTTGGTCAATTTTGTTACTATGCGAGAAAACATGCCGGGGTTGCATTTAATGCACCGGTTCGGCCCGTTAACGAAACGATGCACAGTTTCGGTCCAGAAACGAAACGAATGCACCCAATCCACCTTTTTGGACCCAATAGTGATGTTTTGGTTCGTTTTGGCCAGTTTCGTTACTATGCGAGAAACCATGCCGGGGTTGCATTTAATGCACCGGTTCGACCCGTTAACGAAATGATGCACAGTTTCGGTCCGGAAATGAAACGAACGCACCCAATCCACCTTTTTGGACCCAATAGTGATGTTTTAGTTCGTTTTGGTCAGTTTTGTAACTATGCGAGAAACCATGCCGGGGTTGCATTTAATGCACCGGTTCGACCCGTTAACGAAACGATGCACAGTTTCGGTCCGGAAACGAAACGAACGCACCCAATCCACCTTTTTGGACCCAATAGTGATGTTTTAGTTCGTTTTGGTCAGTTTTGTTACTATGCGAGAAACCATGCCGAGGTTGTATTTAATGCACCGGTTCGGCCCGTTAACGAAACGATGCACAGTTTCGGTCCAGAAACGAAACGAACGCACCCAATCCACCTTTTTGGACCCAATAGTGATGTTTTGGTTCGTTTTGGCCAGTTTTGTTACTATGCGAAAAACCATGCCGGGGTTGCATTTAATGCACCGGTTCGGCTCGTTAACGAAACGATGCACAGTTTCAGTCCAGAATAGAAGCGAACGCACCCAATCCAGCTTTTTGGACCCAATAGTGTTGTTTTGATTCGTTTTGGTCAGTTTCGTTACTGTGCGAGAAACCATGCCGGGGTTGCATTTAATGCACCGGTTAGGCCCGTTAACGAAACGATGCACAGTTTCGGTCCAGAAATGAAACGAACGCGCCCAATCCACCTTTTTGGACCGAGTAGTGATGTTTTGGTTCGTTTTGGCCAGTTTTGTTACTGTGCGAGAAACCATGCCAGGGTTGCATTTAATTCACCGGTTCGGCCCGTTAACGAAACGATGCACAGTTTCGGTCCAGAAACGAAACGAACGCACCCAATCCACCTTTTTGGACCCAATAGTGATGTTTTGGTTCGTTTTGGCCAGTTTCGTTACTATGCGAGGAACCATGCCGGGGTTGCATTTAATGCCCCGGTTCGACCTGTTAACGAAACGATGCACAGTTTCGGTCCGGAAACGAAACGAACGCACCCAATCCACCTTTTTGGACCCAATAGTGATGTTTTGGTTCGTTTTGGTCAGTTTTGTTACTGTGCGAAAAAACATGCCGGGGTTGCATTTAATGCACCGGTTCCGCCCGTTTACGAAACGATGCATAGTTTCGGACCAGAAACGAAGCGAACGCACCCAATCCACCTTTTTGGACCCAATAGTGATGTTTTGGTTCGTTTTGGTCAGTTTTGATACTGTGCGAGAAACCAAGCCGGGGTTGCATTTAATGCACCGGTTCGGCCCGTTAACGAAACGATGCACAAATTCGGTCCAGAAACGAAGCGAACGCACCCAATCCACCTTTTTGGACCCAATAGTGATGTTTTGGTTCGTTTTGGTCAGTTTTGATGCTGTGCGAGAAACCATGCCGGGGTTGCATTTAATGCACCGGTTCAGCCCGTTAACGAAACGATGCACAGTTTCGGTCCTGAAACGAAACGAACGCACCCAATCCACCTTTTTGGACCCAATAGTGATGTTTTGGTTCGTTTTCGTCAGTTTCGTTACTGTGCGAGAAACCATGCCGGGGTTGCATTTAATGCACCGGTTCGGCCCGTTGACGAAACGATGCACAGTTTCAGTCCAGAATAGAAGCAAACACACCCAATCCACCTTTTAAGGACCCAATAGTAATGTTTTAGTTCGTTTTGGTCAGTTTCGTTACTATGCGAAAAACCATGCCGGGGTTGCATTTAATGCACCAGTTCGGCCCGTTAACGAAACGATGCACAGTTTCAGTCCAGAATAGAAGCGAAAGCACCCAATCCATCTTTTTGGACCCAATAGTGATGTTTTGATTCGTTTTGGTCAGTTTCGTTACTGTGCGAGAAACCATGCCGGGGTTGCATTTAATGCACCGGTTAGGCCCGTTAAAGAAACGATGCATAGTTTCGGTCCAGAAACGAAACGAACACACCCAATCCACCTTTTTGGACCCAGTAGTGATGTTTTGGTTCGTTTTGGCCAGTTTCGTTACTGTGCGAGAAACCATGCCGGGGTTGCATTTAATTCACCGGTTCGGCCCGTTAACAAAACGATGCACAGTTTCGATCCAGAAACGAAACGAACGCACCCAATCCACCTTTTTGGACCCAATAATGATGTTTTGGTTCGTTTTGGCCAATTTCGTTACTATGCGAGAAACCGTGCCGGGGTTGCATTTAATGCACCGGTTCGGCCCGTTTACGAAACGATGCACAGTTTCGGTCCAGAAACGAAACGAACGCACCCAATCCACCTTTTTGGACCCAATAGTGATGTTTTGGTTCGTTTTGGTCAGTTTTGTTACTGTGCGAGAAACCATGCCGGGGTTGCATTTAATGCACCGGTTCGGCCCGTTTACGAAACGATGCATAGTTTCGGTCCAGAAACGAAGCGAACGCACCCAATCCACCTTTTTGGACCCAATAGTGATGTTTTGCTTCGTTTTGGTCAGTTTTGATACTGTGCGAGAAACCATGCCGGGGTTGCATTTAATGCACCGGTTCGGCCTGTTAACGAAACGATGCACAGTTTCGGTCCAGAAACGACGCGAACGCACCCAATCCACCTCTTAAGGACCCAATAGTGATGTTTTAGTTCGTTTTGGTCAATTTTGTTACTATGCGAGAAAACATGCCGGGGTTGCATTTAATGCACCGGTTCGGCCCGTTAACGAAACGATGCACAGTTTCGGTCCAGAAACGAAACGAACGCACCCAATCCACCTTTTTGGACCCAATAGTGATGTTTTGGTTCGTTTTGGCCAGTTTTGTTACTGTGCAAAAAACCATGCCGGGGTTGCATTTAATGCACCAGTTCGGCCCGTTAACGAAACGATGCACAGTTTCAGTCCAGAATAGAAGCGAAAGCACCCAATCCATCTTTTTGGACCCAATAGTGATGTTTTGATTCGTTTTGGTCAGTTTCGTTACTGTGCGAGAAACCATGCCGGGGTTGCATTTAATGCACCGGTTAGGCCCGTTAAAGAAACGATGCATAGTTTCGGTCCAGAAACGAAACGAACGCACCCAATCCACCTTTTTGGACCCAGTAGTGATGTTTTGGTTCGTTTTGGCCAGTTTCGTTACTGTGCGAGAAACCATGCCGGGGTTGCATTTAATTCACCGGTTCGGCCCGTTAACAAAACGATGCACAGTTTCGATCCAGAAACGAAACGAACGCACCCAATCCACCTTTTTGGACCCAATAGTGATGTTTTTGTTCGTTTTGGCCAATTTCGTTACTATGCGAGAAACCATGCCGGGGTTGCATTTAATGCACCGGTTCGGCCCGTTTACGAAACGATGCACAGTTTCGGTCCAGAAACGAAACGAACGCACCCAATCCACCTTTTTGGACCCAATAGTGATGTTTTGGTTCGTTTTGGTCAGTTTTGTTACTGTGCGAGAAACCATGCCGGGGTTGCATTTAATGCACCGGTTCGGCCCGTTTACGAAACGATGCATAGTTTCGGTCTAGAAACGAAGCGAACGCACCCAATCCACCTTTTTGGACCCAATAGTGATGTTTTGGTTCGTTTTGGTCAGTTTTGATACTGTGCGAGAAACCATGTCGGGGTTGCATTTAATGCACCGGTTCGGCCTGTTAACGAAACGATGCACAGTTTCGGTCCAGAAACGAAACGAACGCACCCAATCCACCTTTTTGGACCCAATAGTGATGTTTTGGTTCGTTTTGGCCAGTTTTGTTACTATGCGAAAAACCATGCCGGGGTTGCATTTAATGCACCAGTTCGGCCCGTTAACGAAACGATGCACAGTTTCAGTCCAGAATAGAAGCGAACGCACCCAATCCACCTTTTTGGACCCAATAGTGTTGTTTTGATTCGTTTTGGTCAGTTTCGTTACTGTGCGAGAAACCATGCCGGGGTTGCATTTAATGCACCGGTTAGGCCCGTTAACGAAACGATGCACAGTTTCGGTCCAGAAATGAAACGAACGCGCCCAATCCACCTTTTTGGACCCAGTAGTGATGTTTTGGTTCGTTTTGGCCAGTTTTGTTACTGTGCGAGAAACCATGCCGGGGTTGCATTTAATTCACCGGTTCGGCCCGTTAACGAAACGATGCACAGTTTCGGTCCAGAAACGAAACGAACGCACCCAATCCACCTTTTTGGACCCAATAGTGATGTTTTGGTTCGTTTTGGCCAGTTTCGTTACTATGTGAGAAACCATGCCGGGGTTGCATTTAATGCCCCGGTTCGACCTGTTAACGAAACGATGCACAGTTTCGGTCCGGAAACGAAACGAACGCACCCAATCCACCTTTTTGGACCTAATAGTGATGTTTTGGTTCGTTTTGGTCAGTTTTGTTACTGTGCGAAAAAACATGCCGGGGTTGCATTTAATGCACCGGTTCCGCCCGTTTACGAAACGATGCATAGTTTCGGTCCAGAAACGAAGCGAACGCACCCAATCCACCTTTTTGGACCCAATAGTGATGTTTTGGTTCGTTTTGGTCAGTTTTGATACTGTGCGAGAAACCAAGCCGGGGTTGCATTTAATGCACCGGTTCGGCCCGTTAACGAAACGATGCACAAATTCGGTCCAGAAACGAAGCGAACGCACCCAATCCACCTTTTTGGACCCAATAGTGATGTTTTGGTTCGTTTTGGTCAGTTTTGATGCTGTGCGAGAAACCATGCCGGGGTTGCATTTAATGCACCGGTTCAGCCCGTTAACGAAACGATGCACAGTTTCGGTCCTGAAACGAAACGAATGCACCCAATCCACCTTTTTGGACCCAATAGTGATGTTTTGGTTCGTTTTCGTCAGTTTCGTTACTGTGCGAGAAACCATGCCGGGGTTGCATTTAATGAACCGGTTCGGCCCGTTGACGAAACGATGCACAGTTTCAGTCCAGAATAGAAGCAAACACACCCAATCCACCTTTTAAGCACCGAATAGTAATGTTTTAGTTCGTTTTGGTCAGTTTCGTTACTATGCGAGAAACCATGCCGGGGTTGCATTTAATGCACCGGTTCGGCCCGTTAACGAAACGATGCACAGTTTCGGTCCGGAAACGAAACGAACGCACCCAATCCACCTTTTTGGACCCAATAGTGATGTTTTGGTTCGTTTTGGCCAGTTTTGTTACTGTGCAAAAAACCATGCCGGGGTTGCATTTAATGCACCAGTTCGGCCCGTTAACGAAACGATGCACAGTTTCAGTCCAGAATAGAAGCGAAAGCACCCAATCCATCTTTTTGGACCCAATAGTGATGTTTTGATTCGTTTTGGTCAGTTTCGTTACTGTGCGAGAAACCATGCCGGGGTTGCATTTAATGCACCGGTTAGGCCCGTTAAAGAAACGATGCATAGTTTCGGTCCAGAAACGAAACGAACGCACCCAATCCACCTTTTTGGACCCAGTAGTGATGTTTTGGTTCGTTTTGGCCAGTTTCGTTACTGTGCGAGAAACCATGCCGGGGTTGCATTTAATTCACCGGTTCGGGCCGTTAACAAAACGATGCACAGTTTCGATCCAGAAACGAAACGAACGCACCCAATCCACCTTTTTGGACCCAATAATGATGTTTTGGTTCGTTTTGGCCAATTTCGTTACTATGCGAGAAACCATGCCGGGGTTGCATTTAATGCACCGGTTCGGCCCGTTTACGAAACGATGCACAGTTTCGGTCCAGAAACGAAACGAACGCACCCAATCCACCTTTTTGGACCCAATAGTGATGTTTTGGTTCGTTTTGGTCAGTTTTGTTACTGTGCGAGAAACCATGCCGGGGTTGCATTTAATGCACCGGTTCGGCCCGTTTACGAAACGATGCATAGTTTCGGTCCAGAAACGAAGTGAACGCACCCAATCCACCTTTTTGGACCCAATAGTGATGTTTTGGTTCGTTTTGGTCAGTTTTGATACTGTGCGAGAAACCATGCCGGGGTTGCATTTAATGCACCGGTTCGGCCTGTTAACGAAACGATGCACAGTTTCGGTCCAGAAACGACGCGAACGCACCCAATCCACCTCTTAAGGACCCAATAGTGATGTTTTAGTTCGTTTTGGTCAATTTTGTTACTATGCGAGAAAACATGCCGGGGTTGCATTTAATGCACCGGTTCGGCCCGTTAACGAAACGATGCACAGTTTCGGTCCAGAAACGAAACGAACGCACCCAATCCACCTTTTTGGACCCAATAGTGATGTTTTGGTTCGTTTTGGCCAGTTTCGTTACTATGCGAGAAACCATGCCGGGGTTGCATTTAATGCACCGGTTCGACCCGTTATCGAAACGATGCACAGTTTCGGTCCGGAAACGAAACGAACGCACCCAATCCACCTTTTTGGACCCAATAGTGATGTTTTGGTTCGTTTTGGTCAGTTTCGTTACTGTGCGAAAAAACATGCCGGGGTTGCATTTAATGCACCGGTTCGGCCCGTTTATGAAACGATGCACAGTTTCGGTCCAGAAACGAAGCGAACGCACCCAATCCACCTTTTAAGGACCCAATAGTGATGTTTTAGTTCGTTTTGGTCAATTTCGTTACTATGCGAGAAAACATGCCGGGGTTGCATTTAATGCACCGGTTCGGCCCGTTAACGAAACGATGCACAGTTTCGGTCCAGAAACGAAACGAACGCACCCAATCCACCTTTTTGGACCCAATAGTGATGTTTTGGTTCGTTTTGGTCAGTTTCGTTACTGTGCGAAAAAACATGCCGGGGTGGCATTTAATGCACCGGTTCGTCCCGTTTATGAAACGATGCACAGTTTCGGTCCAGAAACGAAGCGAACGCACCCAATCCACCTTTTAAGGACCCAATAGTGATGTTTTAGTTCGTTTTGGTCAATTTCGTTACTATGCGAGAAAAGATGCCGGGGTTGCATTTAATGCACCGGTTCGGCCCGTTAACGAAACGATGCACAGTTTCGGTCCAGAAACGAAGCGAACGCACCCAATCCGCCTTTTAAGGACCCAATAGTGATGTTTTAGTTCGTTTTGGTCAATTTCGTTACTATGCGAGAAAAGATGCCGGGGTTGCATTTAATGCACCGGTTCGGCCCGTTAACGAAACGATGCACAGTTTCGGTCCTGAAACGAAACGAACGCACCCAATCCACCTTTTTGGACCCAATAGTGATGTTTTGGTTCATTTTGGCCAGTTTTGTTACTGTGCGAAAAACCATGCCGGGGTTGCATTTAATCCACCGGTTTGGCCCGTTTACGAAACGAGGCACAGTTTCGGTCCAGAAACGAAACGAACGCACCCAATCCACCTTTTTGGACCCAATAGTGATGTTTTGGTTCGTTTTGGCCAGTTTCGTTACTGTGCGAGAAACCATGCCGGGGTTGCATTTAATTCACCGGTTCGGCCCGTTAACAAAACGATGCACAGTTTCGGTCCAGAAACGAAACGAACGCACCCAATCCACCTTTTTGGACCCAATAATGATGTTTTGGTTCGTTTTGGCCAGTTTTGTTACTGTGCGAAAAGCCATGCTGGGGTTGCATTTAATGCACCGATTCGACCCGTTAACGAAACGATGCACAGTTTCGGTCCGGAAACGAAACGAACGCACCCAATCCACCTTTTTGGACCCAATAGTGATGTTTTGGTTCGTTTTGGTCAGTTTTGTTACTGTGCGAAAAAACATGCCGGGGTTGCATTTAATTCACCGGTTCGGCCCGTTAACGAAACGATGCACAGTTTCGGTCCAGAAATGAAACGAACGCACCCAATCCACCTTTTTGGACCCAATAGTGATGTTTTGGTTCGTTTTGGCAAGTTTTGTTACTGTGCGAGAAACCATGCCGGGGTTGCATTTAATGCACCGGTTCGGCCCGTTTACGAAACGATGCACAGTTTCCGTCCAGAAACGAAACGAACGCACCCAATCCACCTTTTTGGACCCAATAGTGATGTTTTGGTTCGTTTTGGTCAGTTTCGTTACTGTGCGAAAAAACATGCCGGGGTTGCATTTAATGCACCGGTTCCACCCGTTTACGAAACGATGCATAGTTTCGGTCCAGAAACGAAGCGAACGCACCCAATCCACCTTTTTGGACCCAATAGTGATGTTTTGGTTCGTTTTGGTCAGTTTTGATGCTGTGCGAGAAACCATGCCGGGGTTGCATTTAATGCACCGGTTCAGCCCGTTAACGAAACGATGCACAGTTTCGGTCCTGAAACGAAACGAATGCACCCAATCCACCTTTTTGGACCCAATAGTGATGTTTTGGTTCGTTTTCGTCAGTTTCGTTACTGTGCGAGAAACCATGCCGGGGTTGCATTTAATGAACCGGTTCGGCCCGTTGACGAAACGATGCACAGTTTCAGTCCAGAATAGAAGCAAACACACCCAATCCACCTTTTAAGCACCGAATAGTAATGTTTTAGTTCGTTTTGGTCAGTTTCGTTACTATGCGAGAAACCATGCCGGGGTTGCATTTAATGCACCGGTTCGGCCCGTTAACGAAACGATGCACAGTTTCGGTCCGGAAACGAAACGAACGCACCCAATCCACCTTTTTGGACCCAATAGTGATGTTTTGGTTCGTTTTGGCCAGTTTTGTTACTGTGCAAAAAACCATGCCGGGGTTGCATTTAATGCACCAGTTCGGCCCGTTAACGAAACGATGCACAGTTTCAGTCCAGAATAGAAGCGAAAGCACCCAATCCATCTTTTTGGACCCAATAGTGATGTTTTGATTCGTTTTGGTCAGTTTCGTTACTGTGCGAGAAACCATGCCGGGGTTGCATTTAATGCACCGGTTAGGCCCGTTAAAGAAACGATGCATAGTTTCGGTCCAGAAACGAAACGAACGCACCCAATCCACCTTTTTGGACCCAGTAGTGATGTTTTGGTTCGTTTTGGCCAGTTTCGTTACTGTGCGAGAAACCATGCCGGGGTTGCATTTAATTCACCGGTTCGGGCCGTTAACAAAACGATGCACAGTTTCGATCCAGAAACGAAACGAACGCACCCAATCCACCTTTTTGGACCCAATAATGATGTTTTGGTTCGTTTTGGCCAATTTCGTTACTATGCGAGAAACCATGCCGGGGTTGCATTTAATGCACCGGTTCGGCCCGTTTACGAAACGATGCACAGTTTCGGTCCAGAAACGAAACGAACGCACCCAATCCACCTTTTTGGACCCAATAGTGATGTTTTGGTTCGTTTTGGCAAGTTTTGTTACTGTGCGAGAAACCATGCCGGCGTTGCATTTAATGCACCGGTTCGGCCCGTTTACGAAACGATGCACAGTTTCCGTCCAGAAACGAAACGAACGCACCCAATCCACCTTTTTGGACCCAATAGTGATGTTTTGGTTCGTTTTGGTCAGTTTCGTTACTGTGCGAAAAAACATGCCGGGGTTGCATTTAATGCACCGGTTCCACCCGTTTACGAAACGATGCATAGTTTCGGTCCAGAAACGAAGCGAACGCACCCAATCCACCTTTTTGGACCCAATAGTGATGTTTTGGTTCGTTTTGGTCAGTTTTGATGCTGTGCGAGAAACCATGCCGGGGTTGCATTTAATGCACCGGTTCAGCCCGTTAACGAAACGATGCACAGTTTCGGTCCTGAAACGAAACGAATGCACCCAATCCACCTTTTTGGACCCAATAGTGATGTTTTGGTTCGTTTTCGTCAGTTTCGTTACTGTGCGAGAAACCATGCCGGGGTTGCATTTAATGAACCGGTTCGGCCCGTTGACGAAACGATGCACAGTTTCAGTCCAGAATAGAAGCAAACACACCCAATCCACCTTTTAAGCACCGAATAGTAATGTTTTAGTTCGTTTTGGTCAGTTTCGTTACTATGCGAGAAACCATGCCGGGGTTGCATTTAATGCACCGGTTCGGCCCGTTAACGAAACGATGCACAGTTTCGGTCCGGAAACGAAACGAACGCACCCAATCCACCTTTTTGGACCCAATAGTGATGTTTTGGTTCGTTTTGGCCAGTTTTGTTACTGTGCAAAAAACCATGCCGGGGTTGCATTTAATGCACCAGTTCGGCCCGTTAACGAAACGATGCACAGTTTCAGTCCAGAATAGAAGCGAAAGCACCCAATCCATCTTTTTGGACCCAATAGTGATGTTTTGATTCGTTTTGGTCAGTTTCGTTACTGTGCGAGAAACCATGCCGGGGTTGCATTTAATGCACCGGTTAGGCCCGTTAAAGAAACGATGCATAGTTTCGGTCCAGAAACGAAATGAACGCACCCAATCCACCTTTTTGGACCCAGTAGTGATGTTTTGGTTCGTTTTGGCCAGTTTCGTTACTGTGCGAGAAACCATGCCGGGGTTGCATTTAATTCACCGGTTCGGGCCGTTAACAAAACGATGCACAGTTTCGATCCAGAAACGAAACGAACGCACCCAATCCACCTTTTTGGACCCAATAATGATGTTTTGGTTCGTTTTGGCCAATTTCGTTACTATGCGAGAAACCATGCCGGGGTTGCATTTAATGCACCGGTTCGGCCCGTTTACGAAACGATGCACAGTTTCGGTCCAGAAACGAAACGAACGCACCCAATCCACCTTTTTGGACCCAATAGTGATGTTTTGGTTCATTTTGGTCAGTTTTGTTACTGTGCGAGAAACCATGCCGGGGTTGCATTTAATGCACCGGTTCGGCCCGTTTACGAAACGATGCATAGTTTCGGTCCAGAAACGAAGTGAATGCACCCAATCCACCTTTTTGGACCCAATAGTGATGTTTTGGTTCGTTTTGGTCAGTTTTGATACTGTGCGAGAAACCATGCCGGGGTTGCATTTAATGCACCGGTTCGGCCTGTTAACGAAACGATGCACAGTTTCGGTCCAGAAACGACGCGAACGCATCCAATCCACCTCTTAAGGACCCAATAGTGATGTTTTAGTTCGTTTTGGTCAATTTTGTTACTATGCGAGAAAACATGCCGGGGTTGCATTTAATGCACCGGTTCGGCCCGTTAACGAAACGATGCACAGTTTCGGTCCAGAAACGAAACGAACGCACCCAATCCACCTTTTTGGACCCAATAGTGATGTTTTGGTTCGTTTTGGCCAGTTTCGTTACTATGCGAGAAACCATGCCGGGGTTGCATTTAATGCACCGGTTCGACCCGTTATCGAAACGATGCACAGTTTCGGTCCGGAAACGAAACGAATGCACCCAATCCACCTTTTTGGACCCAATAGTGATGTTTTGGTTCGTTTTGGTCAGTTTCGTTACTGTGCGAAAAAACATGCCGGGGTTGCATTTAATGCACCGGTTCGGCCCGTTTATGAAACGATGCACAGTTTCGGTCCAGAAACGAAGCGAACGCACCCAATCCACCTTTTAAGGACCCAATAGTGATGTTTTAGTTCGTTTTGGTCAATTTCGTTACTATGCGAGAAAACATGCCGGGGTTGCATTTAATGCACCGGTTCGGCCCGTTAACGAAACGATGCACAGTTTCGGTCCAGAAACGAAACGAACGCACCCAATCCACCTTTTTGGACCCAATAGTGATGTTTTGGTTCGTTTTGGTCAGTTTCGTTACTGTGCGAAAAAACATGCCGGGGTGGCATTTAATGCACCGGTTCGTCCCGTTTATGAAACGATGCACAGTTTCGGTCCAGAAACGAAGCGAACGCACCCAATCCACCTTTTAAGGACCCAATAGTGATGTTTTAGTTCGTTTTGGTCAATTTCGTTACTATGCGAGAAAAGATGCCGGGGTTGCATTTAATGCACCGGTTCGGCCCGTTAACGAAACGATGCACAGTTTCGGTCCAGAAACGAAGCGAACGCACCCAATCCACCTTTTAAGGACCCAATAGTGATGTTTTAGTTCGTTTTGGTCAATTTCGTTACTATGCGAGAAAAGATGCCGGGGTTGCATTTAATGCACCGGTTCGGCCCGTTAACGAAACGATGCACAGTTTCGGTCCTGAAACGAAACGAACGCACCCAATCCACCTTTTTGGACCCAATAGTGATGTTTTGGTTCATTTTGGCCAGTTTTGTTACTGTGCGAAAAACCATGCTGGGGTTGCATTTAATGCACCGATTCGACCCGTTAACGAAACGATGCACAGTTTCGGTCCGGAAACGAAACGAACGCACCCAATCCACCTTTTTGGACCCAATAGTGATGTTTTGGTTCGTTTTGGCCAGTTTCGTTACTGTGCGAGAAACCATGCCGGGGTTGCATTTAATTCACCGGTTCGGCCCGTTAACAAAACGATGCACAGTTTCGGTCCAGAAACGAAACGAACGCACCCAATCCACCTTTTTGGACCCAATAATGATGTTTTGGTTCGTTTTGGCCAGTTTTGTTACTGTGCGAAAAGCCATGCTGGGGTTGCATTTAATGCACCGATTCGACCCGTTAACGAAACGATGCACAGTTTCGGTCCGGAAACGAAACGAACGCACCCAATCCACCTTTTTGGACCCAATAGTGATGTTTTGGTTCGTTTTGGTCAGTTTTGTTACTGTGCGAAAAAACATGCCGGGGTTGCATTTAATTCACCGGTTCGGCCCGTTAACGAAACGATGCACAGTTTCGGTCCAGAAACGAAACGAACGCACCCAATCCACCTTTTTGGACCCAATAGTGATGTTTTGGTTCGTTTTGCCAAGTTTTGTTACTGTGCGAGAAACCATGCCGGGGTTGCATTTAATGCACCGGTTCGGCCCGTTTACGAAACGATGCACAGTTTCCATCCAGAAACGAAACGAACGCACCCAATCCACCTTTTTGGACCCAATAGTGATGTTTTGGTTCGTTTTGGTCAGTTTCGTTACTGTGCGAAAAAACATGCCGGGGTTGCATTTAATGCACCGGTTCCACCCGTTTACGAAACGATGCATAGTTTCGGTCCAGAAACGAAGCGAACGCACCCAATCCACCTTTTTGGACCCAATAGTGATGTTTTGGTTCGTTTTGGTCAGTTTTGATACTGTGCGAGAAACCAAGCCGGGGTTGCATTTAATGCACCGGTTCGGCCCGTTAACGAAACGATGCACAGTTTCGGTCCAGAAACGAAACGAACGCACCCAATCCACCTTTTTGGACCCAATAGTGATGTTTTGGTTCGTTTTGGCCAGTTTCGTTACTATGCGAGAAACCATGCCGGGGTTGCATTTAATGCACCGGTTCGACCCGTTAACGAAACGATGCACAGTTTCGTTCCGGAAATGAAACGAACGCACCCAATCCACCTTTTTGGACCCAATAGTGATGTTTTGGTTCGTTTTGGTCAGTTTCGTTACTGTGCGAAAAAACATGCCGGGGTTGCATTTAATGCACCGGTTCGGCCCGTTTATGAAACGATGCACAGTTTCGGTCCAGAAACGAAGCGAACGCACCCAATCCACCTTTTAAGGACCCAATAGTGATGTTTTAGTTCGTTTTGGTCAATTTCGTTACTATGCGAGAAAACATGCCGGGGTTGCATTTAATGCACCGGTTCGGCCCGTTTATGAAACGATGCACAGTTTCGGTCCAGAAACGAAGCGAACGCACCCAATCCACCTTTTAAGGACCCAATAGTGATGTTTTAGTTCGTTTTGGTCAATTTCGTTACTATGCGAGAAAAGATGCCGGGGTTGCATTTAATGCACCGGTTCGGCCCGTTAACGAAACGATGCACAGTTTCGGTCCAGAAACGAAACGAACGCACCCAATCCACCTTTTTGGTCCCAATAGTGATGTTTTGGTTCATTTTGGCCAGTTTTGTTACTGTGCGAAAAACCATGCCGGGGTTGCATTTAATGCACCGGTTTGGCCCGTTTACGAAACGAGGCACAGTTTCGGTCCAGAAACGAAACGAACGCACCCAATCCACCTTTTTGGACCCAATAGTGATGTTTTGGTTCGTTTTGGCCAGTTTCGTTACTGTACGAGAAACCATGCCGGGGTTGCATTTAATTCACCGGTTCGGCCCGTTAACGAAACGATGCACAGTTTCGGTCCAGAAATGAAACGAACGCACCCAATCCACCTTTTTGGACCCAATAGTGATGTTTTGGTTCGTTTTGGCCAGTTTCGTTACTATGCGAGAAACCATGCCGGGGTTGCATTTAATGCACCGGTTCGACCCGTTAACGAAACGATGCACAGTTTTGGTCCGGAAATGAAACGAACGCACCCAATCCACCTTTTTGGACCCAATAGTGATGTTTTGGTTCGTTTTGGCCAGTTTCGTTACTGTGCGAAAAAACATGCCGGGGTTGCATTTAATGCACCGGTTCGGCCCGTTTATGAAACGATGCACAGTTTCGGTCCAGAAACGAAACGAACGCACCCAATCCACCTTTTTGGACCCAATAGTGATGTTTTGGTTCGTTTTGGCCAGTTTTGTTACTGTGCGAAAAACCATGCCGGGGTTGCATTTAATGCACCGGTTCGGCCCGTATACGAAACGATGCACAGTTTCGGTCCAGAAACGAAACGAACGCTGCCAATCCACCTTTTTGGACCCAATAGTGATGTTTTGGTTCGTTTTTGCCAGTTTCGTTACTGTGCGAGAAACCATGCCGGGGTTGCATTTAATTCACTGGTTCGGCCCGTTAACGAAACGATGCACAGTTTCGGTCCAGAAACGAAACAAACGCACCCAATCCACCTTTTTGGACCCAATAGTGATGTTTTGGTTCGTTTTGGCCAGTTTCGTTACTATGCGAGAAACCATGCCGGGGTTGCATTTAATGCACCGGTTCGACCCGTTAACGAAACGATGCACAGTTTCGGTCCGGAAACGAAACGAACGCACCCAATCCACCTTTTTGGACCCAATAGTGATGTTTTGGTTCATTTTGGTCAGTTTCGTTACTGTGCGAAAAAACATGTCGGGGTTACATTTAATGCACCGGTTCGGCCCGTTTATGAAACGATGCACAGTTTCGGTCCAGAAACGAAACGAACGCACCCAATCCACCTTTTTGGACCCAATAGTGATGTTTTGGTTCGTTTTGGTTAGTTTTGTTACTGTGCGAGAAACCATGCCAGGGTTGCATTTAATGCACCGGTTCGGCCCATTTACGAAACGATGCATAGTTTCGGTCCAGAAACGAAGCGAACGCACCCAATCCACCTTTTTGGACCCAACAGTGATGTTTTGGTTCGTTTTGGTCAGTTTTGTTACTATGCAAGAAACCATGCCGGGGTTGCATTTAATGCACCGGTTCGGCCCGTTAACGAAACGATGCACAGTTTCGGTCCAGAAACGAAACGAACGCACCCAATCCACCTTTTAAGGACCCAATAGTGATGTTTTAGTTCGTTTTGGTCAATTTCGTTACTATGCGAGAAAAGATGCCGGGGTTGCATTTAATGCACCGGTTCGGCCCGTTAACGAAACGATGCACAGTTTCGGTCCTGAAACGAAACGAACGCACCCAATCCACCTTTTTGGACCCAATAGTGATGTTTTGGTTCATTTTGGCCAGTTTTGTTACTGTGCGAAAAACCATGCTGGGGTTGCATTTAATGCACCGATTCGACCCGTTAACGAAACGATGCACAGTTTCGGTCCGGAAACGAAACGAACGCACCCAATCCACCTTTTTGGACCCAATAGTGATGTTTTGGTTCGTTTTGGCCAGTTTCGTTACTGTGCGAGAAACCATGTCGGGGTTGCATTTAATTCACCGGTTCGGCCCGTTAACAAAACGATGCACAGTTTCGGTCCAGAAACGAAACGAACGCACCCAATCCACCTTTTTGGACCCAATAATGATGTTTTGGTTCGTTTTGGCCAGTTTTGTTACTGTGCGAAAAGCCATGCTGGGGTTGCATTTAATGCACCGATTCGACCCGTTAACGAAACGATGCACAGTTTCGGTCCGGAAACGAAACGAACGCACCCAATCCACCTTTTTGGACCCAATAGTGATGTTTTGGTTCGTTTTGGTCAGTTTTGTTACTGTGCGAAAAAACATGCCGGGGTTGCATTTAATTCACCGGTTCGGCCCGTTAACGAAACGATGCACAGTTTCGGTCCAGAAACGAAACGAACGCACCCAATCCACCTTTTTGGACCCAATAGTGATGTTTTGGTTCGTTTTGCCAAGTTTTGTTACTGTGCGAGAAACCATGCCGGGGTTGCATTTAATGCACCGGTTCGGCCCGTTTACGAAACGATGCACAGTTTCCATCCAGAAACGAAACGAACGCACCCAATCCACCTTTTTGGACCCAATAGTGATGTTTTGGTTCGTTTTGGTCAGTTTCGTTACTGTGCGAAAAAACATGCCGGGGTTGCATTTAATGCACCGGTTCCACCCGTTTACGAAACGATGCATAGTTTCGGTCCAGAAACGAAGCGAACGCACCCAATCCACCTTTTTGGACCCAATAGTGATGTTTTGGTTCGTTTTGGTCAGTTTTGATACTGTGCGAGAAACCAAGCCGGGGTTGCATTTAATGCACCGGTTTGGCCCGTTAACGAAACGATGCACAGTTTCGGTCCAGAAACGAAACGAACGCACCCAATCCACCTTTTTGGACCCAATAGTGATGTTTTGGTTCGTTTTGGCCAGTTTCGTTACTATGCGAGAAACCATGCCGGGGTTGCATTTAATGCACCGGTTCGACCCGTTAACGAAACGATGCACAGTTTCGTTCCGGAAACGAAACGAACGCACCCAATCCACCTTTTTGGACCCAATAGTGATGTTTTGGTTCGTTTTGGTCAGTTTCGTTACTGTGCGAAAAAACATGCCGGGGTTGCATTTAATGCACCGGTTCGGCCCGTTTATGAAACGATGCACAGTTTCGGTCCAGAAACGAAGCGAACGCACCCAATCCACCTTTTAAGGACCCAATAGTGATGTTTTAGTTCGTTTTGGTCAATTTCGTTACTATGCGAGAAAACATGCCGGGGTTGCATTTAATGCACCGGTTCGGCCCGTTTATGAAACGATGCACAGTTTCGGTCCAGAAACGAAGCGAACGCACCCAATCCACCTTTTAAGGACCCAATAGTGATGTTTTAGTTCGTTTTGGTCAATTTCGTTACTATGCGAGAAAAGATGCCGGGGTTGCATTTAATGCACCGGTTCGGCCCGTTAACGAAACGATGCACAGTTTCGGTCCAGAAACGAAACGAACGCACCCAATCCACCTTTTTGGTCCCAATAGTGATGTTTTGGTTCATTTTGGCCAGTTTTGTTACTGTGCGAAAAACCATGCCGGGGTTGCATTTAATGCACCGGTTTGGCCCGTTTACGAAACGAGGCACAGTTTCGGTCCAGAAACGAAACGAACGCACCCAATCCACCTTTTTGGACCCAATAGTGATGTTTTGGTTCGTTTTGGCCAGTTTCGTTACTGTACGAGAAACCATGCCGGGGTTGCATTTAATTCACCGGTTCGGCCCGTTAACGAAACGATGCACAGTTTCGGTCCAGAAATGAAACGAACGCACCCAATCCACCTTTTTGGACCCAATAGTGATGTTTTGGTTCGTTTTGGCCAGTTTCGTTACTATGCGAGAAACCATGCCGGGGTTGCATTTAATGCACCGGTTCGACCCGTTAACGAAACGATGCACAGTTTTGGTCCGGAAATGAAACGAACGCACCCAATCCACCTTTTTGGACCCAATAGTGATGTTTTGGTTCGTTTTGGCCAGTTTCGTTACTGTCCGAAAAAACATGCCGGGGTTGCATTTAATGCACCGGTTCGGCCCGTTTATGAAACGATGCACAGTTTCGGTCCAGAAACGAAACGAACGCACCCAATCCACCTTTTTGGACCCAATAGTGATGTTTTGGTTCGTTTTGGCCAGTTTTGTTACTGTGCGAAAAACCATGCCGGGGTTGCATTTAATGCACCGGTTCGGCCCGTATACGAAACGATGCACAGTTTCGGTCCAGAAACGAAACGAACGCTGCCAATCCACCTTTTTGGACCCAATAGTGATGTTTTGGTTCGTTTTTGCCAGTTTCGTTACTGTGCGAGAAACCATGCCGGGGTTGCATTTAATTCACTGGTTCGGCCCGTTAACGAAACGATGCACAGTTTCGGTCCAGAAACGAAACAAACGCACCCAATCCACCTTTTTGGACCCAATAGTGATGTTTTGGTTCGTTTTGGCCAGTTTCGTTACTATGCGAGAAACCATGCCGGGGTTGCATTTAATGCACCGGTTCGACCCGTTAACGAAACGATGCACAGTTTCGGTCCGGAAACGAAACGAACGCACCCAATCCACCTTTTTGGACCCAATAGTGATGTTTTGGTTCATTTTGGTCAGTTTCGTTACTGTGCGAAAAAACATGTCGGGGTTACATTTAATGCACCGGTTCGGCCCGTTTATGAAACGATGCACAGTTTCGGTCCAGAAACGAAACGAACGCACCCAATCCACCTTTTTGGACCCAATAGTGATGTTTTGGTTCGTTTTGGTTAGTTTTGTTACTGTGCGAGAAACCATGCCAGGGTTGCATTTAATGCACCGGTTCGGTCCATTTACGAAACGATGCATAGTTTCGGTCCAGAAACGAAGCGAACGCACCCAATCCACCTTTTTGGACCCAACAGTGATGTTTTGGTTCGTTTTGGTCAGTTTTGTTACTATGCAAGAAACCATGCCGGGGTTGCATTTAATGCACCGGTTCGGCCCGTTAACGAAACGATGCACAGTTTCGGTCCAGAAACGAAACGAACGCACCCAATCCACCTTTTTGGACCCAGTAGTGATGTTTTGGTTCGTTTTGGCCAGTTTTGTTACTGTGCGAAAAGCCATGCTGGGGTTGCATTTAATGCACCGGTTCGGCCCGTATACGAAACGATGCATAGTTTCGGTCCAGAAATGAAACGAACGCACCCAATCCACCTTTTTGGACCCAATAGTGATGTTTTGGTTCGTTTTGGTCAGTTTCGTTACTATGCGAGAAACCATGCCGGGGTTGCATTTAATGAACCGGTTCGGCCCGTTTACGAAACGATCCACAGTTTCGGTCTAGAAACGAAGCGAACGCACCCAATCCACCTTTTTGGACCCAATAGTGATGTTTTGGTTCGTTTTGGTCAGTTTCGTTACTGTGCGAGAAACCAAGCCGGGGTTGCATTTAATGCCCCGGTTCGGCCCGTTAACGAAACGATGCACAGTTTCGGTCCAGAAACGAAGCGAACGCACCCAATCCACCTTTTAAGGACCCAATAGTGATGTTTTAGTTCGTTTTGATCAGTTTCGTTACTATGCGAGAAACCATGCCGAGGTTGCATTTAATGCACCGGTTCAGCCCGTTAACGAAACGATGCACAGTTTCGGTCCAGAAACGAAACGAACGCACCCAATCCACCTCTTTGGACCCAATAGTGATGTTTTGGTTCGATTTCGTCAGTTTCGTTACTGTGCGAGAAACCATGCCGGGGTTGCATTTAATGCACCGGTTCGTCCCGTTTATGAAACGATGCACAGTTTCGGTCCAGAAACGAAGCGAACGCACCCAATCCACCTTTTAAGGACCCAATAGTGATGTTTTAGTTCGTTTTGGTCAATTTCGTTACTATGCGAGAAAAGATGCCGGGGTTGCATTTAATGCACCGGTTCGGCCCGTTAACGAAACGATGCACAGTTTCGGTCCAGAAACGAAACGAACGCACCCAATCCACCTTTTTGGTCCCAATAGTGATGTTTTGGTTCATTTTGGCCAGTTTTGTTACTGTGCGAAAAACCATGCCGGGGTTGCATTTAATCCACCGGTTTGGCCCGTTTACGAAACGAGGCACAGTTTCGGTCCAGAAACGAAACGAACGCACCCAATCCACCTTTTTGGACCCAATAGTGATGTTTTGGTTCGTTTTGGCCAGTTTCGTTACTGTGCGAGAAACCATGCCGGGGTTGCATTTAATTCACCGGTTCGGCCCGTTAACAAAACGATGCACAGTTTCGGTCCAGAAACGAAACGAACGCACCCAATCCACCTTTTTGGACCCAATAATGATGTTTTGGTTCGTTTTGGCCAGTTTTGTTACTGTGCGAAAAGCCATGCTGGGGTTGCATTTAATGCACCGATTCGACCCGTTAACGAAACGATGCACAGTTTCGGTCCGGAAACGAAACGAACGCACCCAATCCACCTTTTTGGACCCAATACTGATGTTTTGGTTCGTTTTGGTCAGTTTTGTTACTGTGCGAAAAAACATGCCGGGGTTGCATTTAATTCACCGGTTCGGCCCGTTAACGAAACGATGCACAGTTTCGGTCCAGAAACGAAACGAACGCACCCAATCCACCTTTTTGGACCCAATAGTGATGTTTTGGTTCGTTTTGGCAAGTTTTGTTACTGTGCGAGAAACCATGCCGGGGTTGCATTTAATTCACCGGTTCGGCCCGTTAACGAAACGATGCACAGTTTCGGTCCAGAAACGAAACGAACGCACCCAATCCACCTCTTAAGGACCCAATAGTGATGTTTTAGTTCGTTTTGGTCAATTTTGTTACTATGCGAGAAAACATGCCGGGGTTGCATTTAATGCACCGGTTCGGCCCGTTAACGAAACGATGCACAGTTTCGGTCCAGAAACGAAACGAACGCACCCAATCCACCTTTTTGGACCCAATAGTGATGTTTTGGTTCGTTTTGGCCAGTTTCGTTACTATGCGAGAAACCATGCCGGGGTTGCATTTAATGCACCGGTTCGACCCGTTAACGAAACGATGCACAGTTTCGGTCCGGAAACGAAACGAACGCACCCAATCCACCTTTTTGGACCCAATAGTGATGTTTTGGTTCGTTTTGGTCAGTTTCGTTACTGTGCGAAAAAACATGCCGGGGTTGCATTTAATGCACCGGTTCGGCCTGTTTATGAAACGATGCACAGTTTCGGTCCAGAAACGAAGCGAACGCACCCAATCCACCTTTTAAGGACCCAATAGTGATGTTTTAGTTCGTTTTGGTCAATTTCGTTACTATGCGAGAAAAGATGCCGGGGTTGCATTTAATGCACCGGTTCGGCCCGTTAACGAAACGATGCACAGTTTCGGTCCAGAAACGAAACGAACGCACCCAATCCACCTTTTTGGACCCAGTAGTGATGTTTTGGTTCGTTTTGGCCAGTTTTGTTACTGTGCGAGAAACCATGCCAGGGTTGCATTTAATTCACCGGTTCGGCCCGTTAACGAAACGATGCACAGTTTCGGTCCAGAAACGAAACGAACGCACCCAATCCACCTTTTTGGACCCAATAGTGATGTTTTGGTTCGTTTTGGCCAGTTTCGTTACTATGCGAGAAACCATGCCGGGGTTGCATTTAATGCACCGGTTCGACCCGTTAACGAAACGATGCACAGTTTCGGTCCGGAAATGAAACGAACGCACCCAATCCACCTTTTTGGACCCAATAGTGATGTTTTGGTTCGTTTTGGCCAGTTTCGTTACTGTGCGAAAAAACATGCCGGGGTTGCATTTAATGCACCGGTTCGGCCCGTTTATGAAACGATGCACAGTTTCGGTCCAGAAACAAAACGAACGCACCCAATCCACCTTTTTGGACCCAATAGTGATGTTTTGGTTCGTTTTGGCCAGTTTTGTTACTGTGCGAAAAAACATGCCGGGGTTGCATTTAATGCACCGGTTCGGCCCGTTTATGAAACGATGCACAGCTTCGGTCCAGAAACGAAGCGAACGCACCCAATCCACCTTTTAAGGACCCAATAGTGATGTTTTAGTTCGTTTTGGTCAATTTCGTTACTATGCGAGAAAACATGCCGGGGTTGCATTTAATGCACCGGTTCGGCCCGTTAACGAAACGATGCACAGTTTCGGTCCAGAAACGAAACGAACGCATCCAATCCACCTTTTTGGACCCAATAGTGATGTTTTGGTTCGTTTTGGTCAGTTTCGTTACTGTGCGAAAAAACATGCCGGGGTGGCATTTAATGCACCGGTTCGTCCCGTTTATGAAACGATGCACAGTTTCGGTCCAGAAACGAAGCGAACGCACCCAATCCACCTTTTAAGGACCCAATAGTGATGTTTTAGTTCGTTTTGGTCAATTTCGTTACTATGCGAGAAAATATGTCGGGGTTGCATTTAATGCACCGGTTCGGCCCGTTAACGAAACGATGCACAGTTTCGGTCCAGAAACGAAACGAACGCACCCAATCCACCTTTTTGGTCCCAATAGTGATGTTTTGGTTCATTTTGGCCAGTTTTGTTACTGTGCGAAAAACCATGCCGGGGTTGCATTTAATGCACCGGTTTGGCCCGTTTACGAAACGAGGCACAGTTTCGGTCCAGAAACGAAACGAACGCACCCAATCCACCTTTTTGGACCCAATAGTGATGTTTTGGTTCGCTTTGGCCAGTTTCGTTACTGTACGAGAAACCATGCCGGGGTTGCATTTAATTCACCGGTTCGGCCCGTTAACGAAACGATGCACAGTTTCGGTCCAGAAATGAAACGAACGCACCCAATCCACCTTTTTGGACCCAATAGTGATGTTTTGGTTCGTTTTGGCCAGTTTCGTTACTATGCGAGAAACCATGCCGGGGTTGCATTTAATGCACCGGTTCGACCCGTTAACGAAACGATGCACAGTTTCGGTCCGGAAATGAAACGAACGCACCCAATCCACCTTTTTGGACCCAATAGTGATGTTTTGGTTCGTTTTGGCCAGTTTCGTTACTGTGCGAAAAAACATGCCGGGGTTGCATTTAATGCACCGGTTCGGCCCGTTTATGAAACGATGCACAGTTTCGGTCCAGAAACGAAACGAACGCACCCAATCCACCTTTTTGGACCCAATAGTGATGTTTTGGTTCGTTTTGGCCAGTTTTGTTACTGTGCGAAAAACCATGCCGGGGTTGCATTTAATGCACCGGTTCGGCCCGTATACGAAACGATGCACAGTTTCGGTCCAGAAACGAAACGAACGCACCCAATCCACCTTTTTGGACCCAATAGTGATGTTTTGGTTCGTTTTTGCCAGTTTCGTTACTGTGCGAGAAACCATGCCGGGGTTGCATTTAATTCACTGGTTCGGCCCGTTAACGAAACGATGCACAGTTTCGGTCCAGAAACGAAACAAACGCACCCAATCCACCTTTTTGGACCCAATAGTGATGTTTTGGTTCGTTTTGGCCAGTTTCGTTACTATGCGAGAAACCATGCCGGGGTTGCATTTAATGCACCGGTTCGACCCGTTAACGAAACGATGCACAGTTTCGGTCCGGAAACGAAACGAACGCACCCAATCCACCTTTTTGGACCCAATAGTGATGTTTTGGTTCATTTTGGTCAGTTTCGTTACTGTGCGAAAAAACATGTCGGGGTTACATTTAATGCACCGGTTCGGCCCGTTTATGAAACGATGCACAGTTTCGGTCCAGAAACGAAACGAACGCACCCAATCCACCTTTTTGGACCCAATAGTGATGTTTTGGTTCGTTTTGGTTAGTTTTGTTACTGTGCGAGAAACCATGCCAGGGTTGCATTTAATGCACCGGTTCGGCCCGTTTACGAAACGATGCATAGTTTCGGTCCAGAAACGAAGCGAACGCACCCAATCCACCTTTTTGGACCCAACAGTGATGTTTTGGTTCGTTTTGGTCAGTTTTGTTACTATGCAAGAAACCATGCCGGGGTTGCATTTAATGCACCGGTTCGGCCCGTTAACGAAACGATGCACAGTTTCGGTCCAGAAACGAAACGAACGCACCCAATCCACCTTTTTGGACCCAGTAGTGATGTTTTGGTTCGTTTTGGCCAGTTTTGTTACTGTGCGAAAAGCCATGCTGGGGTTGCATTTAATGCACCGGTTCGGCCCGTATACGAAACGATGCATAGTTTCGGTCCAGAAATGAAACGAACGCACCCAATCCACCTTTTTGGACCCAATAGTGATGTTTTGGTTCGTTTTGGTCAGTTTCGTTACTATGCGAGAAACCATGCCGGGGTTGCATTTAATGAACCGGTTCGGCCCGTTTACGAAACGATCCACAGTTTCGGTCTAGAAACGAAGCGAACGCACCCAATCCACCTTTTTGGACCCAATAGTGATGTTTTGGTTCGTTTTGGTCAGTTTCGTTACTGTGCGAGAAACCAAGCCGGGGTTGCATTTAATGCCCCGGTTCGGCCCGTTAACGAAACGATGCACAGTTTCGGTCCAGAAACGAAGCGAACGCACCCAATCCACCTTTTAAGGACCCAATAGTGATGTTTTAGTTCGTTTTGATCAGTTTCGTTACTATGCGAGAAACCATGCCGAGGTTGCATTTAATGCACCGGTTCAGCCCGTTAACGAAACGATGCACAGTTTCGGTCCAGAAACGAAACGAACGCACCCAATCCACCTTTTTGGACCCAATAGTGATGGTTTGGTTCGATTTCGTCAGTTTCGTTACTGTGCGAGAAACCATGCCGGGGTTGCATTTAATGCACCGGTTCGTCCCGTTTATGAAACGATGCACAGTTTCGGTCCAGAAACGAAGCGAACGCACCCAATCCACCTTTTAAGGACCCAATAGTGATGTTTTAGTTCGTTTTGGTCAATTTCGTTACTATGCGAGAAAAGATGCCGGGGTTGCATTTAATGCACCGGTTCGGCCCGTTAACGAAACGATGCACAGTTTCGGTCCAGAAACGAAACGAACGCACCCAATCCACCTTTTTGGTCCCAATAGTGATGTTTTGGTTCATTTTGGCCAGTTTTGTTACTGTGCGAAAAACCATGCCGGGGTTGCATTTAATGCACCGGTTTGGCCCGTTTACGAAACGAGGCACAGTTTCGGTCCAGAAATGAAACGAACGCACCCAATCCACCTTTTTGGACCCAATAGTGATGTTTTGGTTCGTTTTGGCCAGTTTCGTTACTGTGCGAGAAACCATGCCGGGGTTGCATTTAATTCACCGGTTCGGCCCGTTAACGAAACGATGCACAGTTTCGGTCCAGAAATGAAACGAACGCACCCAATCCACCTTTTTGGACCCAATAGTGATGTTTTGGTTCGTTTTGGCCAGTTTCGTTACTATGCGAGAAACCATGCCGGGGTTGCATTTAATGCACCGGTTCGACCCGTTAACGAAACGATGCACAGTTTCGGTCCGGAAATGAAACGAACGCACCCAATCCACCTTTTTGGACCCAATAGTGATGTTTTGGTTCGTTTTGGCCAGTTTCGTTACTGTGCGAAAAAACATGCCGGGGTTGCATTTAATGCACCGGTTCGGCCCGTTTATGAAACGATGCACAGTTTCGGTCCAGAAACGAAACGAACGCACCCAATCCACCTTTTTGGACCCAATAGTGATGTTTTGGTTCGTTTTGGCCAGTTTTGTTACTGTGCGAATAACCATGCCGGGGTTGCATTTAATGCACCGGTTCGGCCCGTATACGAAACGATGCACAGTTTCGGTCCAGAAACGAAACGAACGCACCCAATCCACCTTTTTGGACCCAATAGTGATGTTTTGGTTCGTTTTTGCCAGTTTCGTTACTGTGCGAGAAACCATGCCGGGGTTGCATTTAATTCACTGGTTCGGCCCGTTAACGAAACGATGCACAGTTTCGGTCCAGAAACGAAACAAACGCACCCAATCCACCTTTTTGGACCCAATAGTGATGTTTTGGTTCGTTTTGGTCAGTTTCGTTACTGTGCGAAAAAACATGTCGGGGTTACATTTAATGCACCGGTTCGGCCCGTTTATGAAACGATGCACAGTTTCGGTCCAGAAACGAAACGAACGCACCCAATCCACCTTTTTGGACCCAATAGTGATGTTTTGGTTCGTTTTGGTTAGTTTTGTTACTGTGCGAGAAACCATGTCGGGGTTACATTTAATGCACCGGTTCGGCCCGTTTACGAAACGATGCATAGTTTCGGTCCAGAAACGAAGCGAACGCACCCAATCCACCTTTTTGGACCCAACAGTGATGTTTTGGTTCGTTTTGGTCAGTTTTGTTACTATGCAAGAAACCATGCCGGGGTTGCATTTAATGCACCGGTTCGGCCCGTTAACGAAACGATGCACAGTTTCGGTCCAGAAACGAAACGAACGCACCCAATCCACCTTTTTGGACCCAGTAGTGATGTTTTGGTTCGTTTTGGCCAGTTTTGTTACTGTGCGAAAAGCCATGCTGGGGTTGCATTTAATGCACCGGTTCGGCCCGTATACGAAACGATGCATAGTTTCGGTCCAGAAATGAAACGAACGCACCCAATCCACCTTTTTGGACCCAATAGTGATGTTTTGGTTCGTTTTGGTCAGTTTCGTTACTATGCGAGAAACCATGCCGGGGTTGCATTTAATGAACCGGTTCGGCCCGTTTACGAAACGATCCACAGTTTCGGTCTAGAAACGAAGCGAACGCACCCAATCCACCTTTTTGGACCCAATAGTGATGTTTTGGTTCGTTTTGGTCAGTTTCGTTACTGTGCGAGAAACCAAGCCGGGGTTGCATTTAATGCCCCGGTTCGGCCCGTTAACGAAACGATGCACAGTTTCGGTCCAGAAACGAAGCGAACGCACCCAATCCACCTTTTAAGGACCCAATAGTGATGTTTTAGTTCGTTTTGATCAGTTTCGTTACTATGCGAGAAACCATGCCGAGGTTGCATTTAATGCACCGGTTCAGCCCGTTAACGAAACGATGCACAGTTTCGGTCCAGAAACGAAACGAACGCACCCAATCCACCTTTTTGGACCCAATAGTGATGGTTTGGTTCGATTTCGTCAGTTTCGTTACTGTGCGAGAAACCATGCCGGGGTTGCATTTAATGCACCGGTTCGTCCCGTTTATGAAACGATGCACAGTTTCGGTCCAGAAACGAAGCGAACGCACCCAATCCACCTTTTAAGGACCCAATAGTGATGTTTTAGTTCGTTTTGGTCAATTTCGTTACTATGCGAGAAAAGATGCCGGGGTTGCATTTAATGCACCGGTTCGGCCCGTTAACGAAACGATGCACAGTTTCGGTCCAGAAACGAAACGAACGCACCCAATCCACCTTTTTGGTCCCAATAGTGATGTTTTGGTTCATTTTGGCCAGTTTTGTTACTGTGCGAAAAACCATGCCGGGGTTGCATTTAATGCACCGGTTTGGCCCGTTTACGAAACGAGGCACAGTTTCGGTCCAGAAATGAAACGAACGCACCCAATCCACCTTTTTGGACCCAATAGTGATGTTTTGGTTCGTTTTGGCCAGTTTCGTTACTGTGCGAGAAACCATGCCGGGGTTGCATTTAATTCACCGGTTCGGCCCGTTAACGAAACGATGCACAGTTTCGGTCCAGAAATGAAACGAACGCACCCAATCCACCTTTTTGGACCCAATAGTGATGTTTTGGTTCGTTTTGGCCAGTTTCGTTACTATGCGAGAAACCATGCCGGGGTTGCATTTAATGCACCGGTTCGACCCGTTAACGAAACGATGCACAGTTTCGGTCCGGAAATGAAACGAACGCACCCAATCCACCTTTTTGGACCCAATAGTGATGTTTTGGTTCGTTTTGGCCAGTTTCGTTACTGTGCGAAAAAACATGCCGGGGTTGCATTTAATGCACCGGTTCGGCCCGTTTATGAAACGATGCACAGTTTCGGTCCAGAAACGAAACGAACGCACCCAATCCACCTTTTTGGACCCAATAGTGATGTTTTGGTTCGTTTTGGCCAGTTTTGTTACTGTGCGAATAACCATGCCGGGGTTGCATTTAATGCACCGGTTCGGCCCGTATACGAAACGATGCACAGTTTCGGTCCAGAAACGAAACGAACGCACCCAATCCACCTTTTTGGACCCAATAGTGATGTTTTGGTTCGTTTTTGCCAGTTTCGTTACTGTGCGAGAAACCATGCCGGGGTTGCATTTAATTCACTGGTTCGGCCCGTTAACGAAACGATGCACAGTTTCGGTCCAGAAACGAAACAAACGCACCCAATCCACCTTTTTGGACCCAATAGTGATGTTTTGGTTCGTTTTGGCCAGTTTCGTTACTATGCGAGAAACCATGCCGGGGTTGCATTTAATGCACCGGTTCGACCCGTTAACGAAACGATGCACAGTTTCGGTCCGGAAATGAAACGAACGCACCCAATCCACCTTTTTGGACCCAATAGTGATGTTTTGGTTCGTTTTGGCCAGTTTCGTTACTGTGCGAAAAAACATGCCGGGGTTGCATTTAATGCACCGGTTCGGCCCGTTTATGAAACGATGCACAGTTTCGGTCCAGAAACGAAACGAACACACCCAATCCACCTTTTTGGACCCAATAGTGATGTTTTGGTTCGTTTTGGCCAGTTTTGTTACTGTGCGAATAACCATGCCGGGGTTGCATTTAATGCACCGGTTCGGCCCGTATACGAAACGATGCACAGTTTCGGTCCAGAAACGAAACGAACGCACCCAATCCACCTTTTTGGACCCAATAGTGATGTTTTGGTTCGTTTTTGCCAGTTTCGTTACTGTGCGAGAAACCATGCCGGGGTTGCATTTAATTCACTGGTTCGGCCCGTTAACGAAACGATGCACAGTTTCGGTCCAGAAACGAAACAAACGCACCCAATCCACCTTTTTGGACCCAATAGTGATGTTTTGGTTCGTTTTGGCCAGTTTCGTTACTATGCGAGAAACCATGCCGGGGTTGCATTTAATGCACCGGTTCGACCCGTTAACGAAACGATGCACAGTTTCGGTCCGGAAATGAAACGAACGCACCCAATCCACCTTTTTGGACCCAATAGTGATGTTTTGGTTCGTTTTGGCCAGTTTCGTTACTGTGCGAAAAAACATGCCGGGGTTGCATTTAATGCACCGGTTCGGCCCGTTTATGAAACGATGCACAGTTTCGGTCCAGAAATGAAACGAACGCACCTAATCCACCTTTTTGGACCCAATAGTGATGTTTTGGTTCGTTTTGGCCAGTTTTGTTACTGTGCGAAAAACCATGCCGGGGTTGCATTTAATGCACCGGTTCGGCCCGTATACGAAACGATGCACAGTTTCGGTCCGGAAATGAAACGAACGCACCCAATCCACCTTTTTGGACCCAATAGTGATGTTTTGGTTCGTTTTGGTCAGTTTCGTTACTGTGCGAAAAAACATGCCGGGGTTGCATTTAATGCACCGGTTCGGCCCGTTTATGAAACGATGCACAGTTTCGGTCCAGAAACGAAGCGAACGCACCCAATCCACCTTTTAAGGACCCAATAGTGATGTTTTAGTTCGTTTTGGTCAATTTCGTTACTATGCGAGAAAACATGCTGGGGTTGCATTTAATGCACCGGTTCGGCCCGTTAACGAAACGATGCACAGTTTCGGTCCAGAAACGAAACGAACGCATCCAATCCACCTTTTTGGACCCAATAGTGATGTTTTGGTTCGTTTTGGTCAGTTTCGTTACTGTGCGAAAAAACATGCCGGGGTGGCATTTAATGCACCGGTTCGTCCCGTTTATGAAACGATGCACAGTTTCGGTCCAGAAACGAAGCGAACGCACCCAATCCACCTTTTAAGGACCCAATAGTGATGTTTTAGTTCGTTTTGGTCAATTTCGTTACTATGCGAGAAAAGATGCCGGGGTTGCATTTAATGCACCGGTTCGGCCCGTTAACGAAACGATGCACAGTTTCGGTCCAGAAACGAAACGAACGCACCCAATCCACCTTTTTGGTCCCAATAGTGATGTTTTGGTTCATTTTGGCCAGTTTTGTTACTGTGCGAAAAACCATGCCGGGGTTGCATTTAATGCACCGGTTTGGCCCGTTTACGAAACGAGGCACAGTTTCGGTCCAGAAACGAAACGAACGCACCCAATCCACCTTTTTGGACCCAATAGTGATGTTTTGGTTCGTTTTGGCCAGTTTCGTTACTGTGCGAGAAACCATGCCGGGGTTGCATTTAATTCACCGGTTCGGCCCGTTAACGAAACGATGCACAGTTTCGGTCCAGAAATGAAACGAACGCACCCAATCCACCTTTTTGGACCCAATAGTGATGTTTTGGTTCGTTTTGGCCAGTTTCGTTACTATGCGAGAAACCATGCCGGGGTTGCATTTAATGCACCGGTTCGACCCGTTAACGAAACGATGCACAGTTTCGGTCCGGAAATGAAACGAACGCACCCAATCCACCTTTTTGGACCCAATAGTGATGTTTTGGTTCGTTTTGGTTAGTTTTGTTACTGTGCGAGAAACCATGCCAGGGTTGCATTTAATGCACCGGTTCGGCCCGTTTACGAAACGATGCATAGTTTCGGTCCAGAAACGAAGCGAACGCACCCAATCCACCTTTTTGGACCCAACAGAGATGTTTTGGTTCGTTTTGGTCAGTTTTGTTACTATGCAAGAAACCATGCCGGGGTTGCATTTAATGCACCGGTTCGGCCCGTTAACGAAACGATGCACAGTTTCGGTCCAGAAACGAAACGAACGCACCCAATCCACCTTTATGGACCCAGTAGTGATGTTTTGGTTCGTTTTGGCCAGTTTTGTTACTATGCGAGAAACCATGCCGGGGTTGCATTTAATGCACCGGTTCGGCCCGTATACGAAACGATGCATAGTTTCGGTCCAGAAATGAAACGAACGCACCCAATCCACCTTTTTGGACCCAATAGTGATGTTTTGGTTCGTTTTGGCCAGTTTCGTTACTATGCGAGAAACCATGCCGGGGTTGCATTTAATGAACCGGTTCGGCCCGTTTATGAAACGATGCACAGTTTCGGTCCAGAAACGAAACGAACGCACCCAATCCACCTTTTTGGACCCAATAGTGATGTTTTGGTTCGTTTTGGCCAGTTTCGTTACTGTGCGAGAAACCATGCCGGGGTTGCATTTAATTCACCGGTTCGGCCCGTTAACGAAACGATGCACAGTTTCGGTCCAGAAATGAAACGAACGCACCCAATCCACCTTTTTGGACCCAATAGTGATGTTTTGGTTCGTTTTGGCCAGTTTCGTTACTATGCGAGAAACCATGCCGGGGTTGCATTTAATTCACTGGTTCGACCCGTTAACGAAACGATGCACAGTTTCGGTCCGGAAATGAAACGAACGCACCCAATCCACCTTTTTGGACCCAATAGTGATGTTTTGGTTCGTTTTGGCCAGTTTCGTTACTGTGCGAAAAAACATGCCGGGGTTGCATTTAATGCACCGGTTCGGCCCGTTAACGAAACGATGCACAGTTTCGGTCCGGAAACGAAACGAACGCACCCAATCCACCTTTTTGGACCCAATAGTGATGTTTTGGTTCATTTTGGTCAGTTTCGTTACTGTGCGAAAAAACATGTCGGGGTTACATTTAATGCACCGGTTCGGCCCGTTTATGAAACGATACACAGTTTCGGTCCAGAAACGAAACGAACGCACCCAATCCACCTTTTTGGACCCAATAGTGATGTTTTGGTTCGTTTTGGTTAGTTTTGTTACTGTGCGAGAAACCATGCCAGGGTTGCATTTAATGCACCGGTTCGGCCCGTTTACGAAACGATGCATAGTTTCGGTCCAGAAACGAAACAAACGCACCCAATCCACCTTTTTGGACCCAACAGTGATGTTTTGGTTCGTTTTGGTCAGTTTTGTTACTATGCAAGAAACCATGCCGGGGTTGCATTTAATGCACCGGTTCGACCCGTTAACGAAACGATGCACAGTTTCGGTCCGGAAACGAAACGAACGCACCCAATCCACCTTTTTGGACCCAGTAGTGATGTTTTGGTTCGTTTTGGCCAGTTTTGTTACTGTGCGAAAAGCCATGCTGGGGTTGCATTTAATGCACCGGTTCGGCCCGTATACGAAACGATGCATAGTTTCGGTCCAGAAATGAAACGAATGCACCCAATCCACCTTTTTGGACCCAATAGTGATGTTTTGGTTCGTTTTGGTCAGTTTCGTTACTATGCGAGAAACCATGCCGGGGTTGCATTTAATGAACCGGTTCGGCCCGTTTACGAAACGATCCACAGTTTCGGTCTAGAAACGAAGCGAACGCACCCAATCCACCTTTTTGGACCCAATAGTGATGTTTTGGTTCGTTTTGGTCAGTTTCGTTACTGTGCGAGAAACCATGCCGGGGTTGCATTTAATTCACCGGTTCGGCCCGTTAACGAAACGATGCACAGTTTCGGTCCAGAAATGAAACGAACGCACCCAATCCACCTTTTTGGACCCAATAGTGATGTTTTGGTTCGTTTTGGCCAGTTTCGTTACTATGCGAGAAACCATGCCGGGGTTGCATTTAATGCACCGGTTCGACCCGTTAACGAAACGATGCACAGTTTCGGTCCGGAAATGAAACGAACGCACCCAATCCACCTTTTTGGACCCAATAGTGATGTTTTGGTTCGTTTTGGCCAGTTTCGTTACTGTGCGAAAAAACATGCCGGGGTTGCATTTAATGCACCGGTTCGGCCCGTTTATGAAACGATGCACAGTTTCGGTCCAGAAATGAAACGAACGCACCCAATCCACCTTTTTGGACCCAATAGTGATGTTTTGGTTCGTTTTGGCCAGTTTTGTTACTGTGCGAAAAACCATGCCGGGGTTGCATTTAATGCACCGGTTCGGCCCGTATACGAAACGATGCACAGTTTCGGTCCAGAAACGAAACGAACGCACCCAATCCACCTTTTTGGACCCAATAGTGATGTTTTGGTTCGTTTTTGCCAGTTTCGTTACTGTGCGAAAAAACATGCCGGGGTTGCATTTAATGCACCGGTTCGGCCCGTTTATGAAACGATGCACAGTTTCGGTCCAGAAACGAAGTGAACGCACCCAATCCACCTTTTAAGGACCCAATAGTGATGTTTTAGTTCGTTTTGGTCAATTTCGTTACTATGCGAGAAAACATGCCGGGGTTGCATTTAATGCACCGGTTCGGCCCGTTAACGAAACGATGCACAGTTTCGGTCCAGAAACGAAACGAACGCATCCAATCCACCTTTTTGGACCCAATAGTGATGTTTTGGTTCGTTTTGGTCAGTTTCGTTACTGTGCGAAAAAACATGCCGGGGTGGCATTTAATGCACCGGTTCGTCCCGTTTATGAAACGATGCACAGTTTCGGTCCAGAAACGAAGCGAACGCACCCAATCCACCTTTTAAGGACCCAATAGTGATGTTTTAGTTCGTTTTGGTCAATTTCGTTACTATGCGAGAAAAGATGCCGGGGTTGCATTTAATGCACCGGTTCGGACCGTTAACGAAACGATGCACAGTTTCGGTCCAGAAACGAAACGAACGCACCCAATCCACCTTTTTGGTCCCAATAGTGATGTTTTGGTTCATTTTGGCCAGTTTTGTTACTGTGCGACAAACCATGCCGGGGTTGCATTTAATGCACCGGTTTGGCCCGTTTACGAAACGAGGCACAGTTTCGGTCCAGAAATGAAACGAACGCACCCAATCCACCTTTTTGGACCCAATAGTGATGTTTTGGTTCGTTTTGGCCAGTTTCGTTACTATGCGAGAAACCATGCCGGGGTTGCATTTAATGCACCGGTTCGACCCGTTAACGAAACGATGCACAGTTTCGGTCCGGAAATGAAACGAACGCACCCAATCCACCTTTTTGGACCCAATAGTGATGTTTTGGTTCGTTTTGGCCAGTTTCGTTACTGTGCGAAAAAACATGCCGGGGTTGCATTTAATGCACCGGTTCGGCCCGTTTATGAAACGATGCACAGTTTCGGTCCAGAAACGAAACGAACGCACCCAATCCACCTTTTTGGACCCAATAGTGATGTTTTGGTTCGTTTTGGCCAGTTTTGTTACTATGCGAGAAACCATGCCGGGGTTGCATTTAATTCACCGGTTCGGCCCGTTAACGAAACGATGCACAGTTTCGGTCCAGAAATGAAACGAACGCACCCAATCCACCTTTTTGGACCCAATAGTGATGTTTTGGTTCGTTTTGGCCAGTTTCGTTACTATGCGAGAAACCATGCCGGGGTTGCATTTAATGCACCGGTTCGACCCGTTAACGAAACGATGCACAGTTTCGGTCCGGAAATGAAACGAACGCACCCAATCCACCTTTTTGGACCCAATAGTGATGTTTTGGTTCGTTTTGGCCAGTTTCGTTACTGTGCGAAAAAACATGCCGGGGTTGCATTTAATGCACCGGTTCGGCCCGTTTATGAAACGATGCACAGTTTCGGTCCAGAAACGAAACGAACGCACCCAATCCACCTTTTTGGACCCAATAGTGATGTTTTGGTTCGTTTTGGCCAGTTTCGTTACTATGCGAGAAACCATGCCGGGGTTGCATTTAATGCACCGGTTCGACCCGTTAACGAAACGATGCACAGTTTCGGTCCGGAAATGAAACGAACGCACCCAATCCACCTTTTTGGACCCAATAGTGATGTTTTGGTTCGTTTTGGCCAGTTTCGTTACTGTGCGAAAAAACATGCCGGGGTTGCATTTAATGCACCGGTTCGGCCCGTTTATGAAACGATGCACAGTTTCGGTCCAGAAACGAAACGAACGCACCCAATCCACCTTTTTGGACCCAATAGTGATGTTTTGGTTCGTTTTGGCCAGTTTTGTTACTGTGCGAAAAACCATGCCGGGGT
The DNA here is from genome assembly GCA_033239725.1 of Echinochloa phyllopogon. Lineage (NCBI taxonomy): Eukaryota > Viridiplantae > Streptophyta > Magnoliopsida > Poales > Poaceae > Echinochloa > Echinochloa phyllopogon. The sequence continues at coordinate 26,087,430 of BTCW01000014.1, read as the reverse complement.
TGCATTTAATGCACCGGTTCGGCCCGTATACGAAACGATGCACAGTTTCGGTCCAGAAACGAAACGAACGCACCCAATCCACCTTTTTGGACCCAATAGTGATGTTTTGGTTCGTTTTTGCCAGTTTCGTTACTGTGCGAGAAACCATGCCGGGGTTGCATTTAATTCACTGGTTCGGCCCGTTAACGAAACGATGCACAGTTTCGGTCCAGAAACGAAACAAACGCACCCAATCCACCTTTTTGGACCCAATAGTGATGTTTTGGTTCGTTTTGGCCAGTTTCGTTACTATGCGAGAAACCATGCCGGGGTTGCATTTAATGCACCGGTTCGACCCGTTAACGAAACGATGCACAGTTTCGGTCCGGAAACGAAACGAACGCACCCAATCCACCTTTTTGGACCCAATAGTGATGTTTTGGTTCATTTTGGTCAGTTTCGTTACTGTGCGAAAAAACATGTCGGGGTTACATTTAATGCACCGGTTCGGCCCGTTTATGAAACGATACACAGTTTCGGTCCAGAAACGAAACGAACGCACCCAATCCACCTTTTTGGACCCAATAGTGATGTTTTGGTTCGTTTTGGTTAGTTTTGTTACTGTGCGAGAAACCATGCCAGGGTTGCATTTAATGCACCGGTTCGGCCCGTTTACGAAACGATGCATAGTTTCGGTCCAGAAACGAAGCGAACGCACCCAATCCACCTTTTTGGACCCAACAGTGATGTTTTGGTTCGTTTTGGTCAGTTTTGTTACTATGCAAGAAACCATGCCGGGGTTGCATTTAATGCACCGGTTCGGCCCGTTAACGAAACGATGCACAGTTTCGGTCCAGAAACGAAACGAACGCACCCAATCCACCTTTTTGGACCCAGTAGTGATGTTTTGGTTCGTTTTGGCCAGTTTTGTTACTGTGCGAAAAGCCATGCTGGGGTTGCATTTAATGCACCGGTTCGGCCCGTATACGAAACGATGCATAGTTTCGGTCCAGAAATGAAACGAATGCACCCAATCCACCTTTTTGGACCCAATAGTGATGTTTTGGTTCGTTTTGGTCAGTTTCGTTACTATGCGAGAAACCATGCCGGGGTTGCATTTAATGAACCGGTTCGGCCCGTTTACGAAACGATCCACAGTTTCGGTCTAGAAACGAAGCGAACGCACCCAATCCACCTTTTTGGACCCAATAGTGATGTTTTGGTTCGTTTTGGTCAGTTTCGTTACTGTGCGAGAAACCATGCCGGGGTTGCATTTAATTCACCGGTTCGGCCCGTTAACGAAACGATGCACAGTTTCGGTCCAGAAATGAAACGAACGCACCCAATCCACCTTTTTGGACCCAATAGTGATGTTTTGGTTCGTTTTGGCCAGTTTCGTTACTATGCGAGAAACCATGCCGGGGTTGCATTTAATGCACCGGTTCGACCCGTTAACGAAACGATGCACAGTTTCGGTCCGGAAATGAAACGAACGCACCCAATCCACCTTTTTGGACCCAATAGTGATGTTTTGGTTCGTTTTGGCCAGTTTCGTTACTGTGCGAAAAAACATGCCGGGGTTGCATTTAATGCACCGGTTCGGCCCGTTTATGAAACGATGCACAGTTTCGGTCCAGAAACGAAACGAACGCACCCAATCCACCTTTTTGGACCCAATAGTGATGTTTTGGTTCGTTTTGGCCAGTTTTGTTACTGTGCGAAAAACCATGCCGGGGTTGCATTTAATGCACCGGTTCGGCCCGTATACGAAACGATGCACAGTTTCGGTCCAGAAACGAAACGAACGCACCCAATCCACCTTTTTGGACCCAATAGTGATGTTTTGGTTCGTTTTTGCCAGTTTCGTTACTGTGCGAGAAACCATGCCGGGGTTGCATTTAATTCACTGGTTCGGCCCGTTAACGAAACGATGCACAGTTTCGGTCCAGAAACGAAACAAACGCACCCAATCCACCTTTTTGGACCCAATAGTGATGTTTTGGTTCGTTTTGGCCAGTTTCGTTACTATGCGAGAAACCATGCCGGGGTTGCATTTAATGCACCGGTTCGACCCGTTAACGAAACGATGCACAGTTTCGGTCCGGAAACGAAACGAATGCACCCAATCCACCTTTTTGGACCCAATAGTGATGTTTTGGTTCATTTTGGTCAGTTTCGTTACTGTGCGAAAAAACATGTCGGGGTTACATTTAATGCACCGGTTCGGCCCGTTTATGAAACGATACACAGTTTCGGTCCAGAAACGAAACGAACGCACCCAATCCACCTTTTTGGACCCAATAGTGATGTTTTGGTTCGTTTTGGTTAGTTTTGTTACTGTGCGAGAAACCATGCCAGGGTTGCATTTAATGCACCGGTTCGGCCCGTTTACGAAACGATGCATAGTTTCGGTCCAGAAACGAAGCGAACGCACCCAATCCACCTTTTTGGACCCAACAGTGATGTTTTGGTTCGTTTTGGTCAGTTTTGTTACTATGCAAGAAACCATGCCGGGGTTGCATTTAATGCACCGGTTCGGCCCGTTAACGAAACGATGCACAGTTTCGGTCCAGAAACGAAACGAACGCACCCAATCCACCTTTTTGGACCCAGTAGTGATGTTTTGGTTCGTTTTGTCCAGTTTTGTTACTGTGCGAAAAGCCATGCTGGGGTTGCATTTAATGCACCGGTTCGGCCCGTATACGAAACGATGCATAGTTTCGGTCCAGAAATGAAACGAATGCACCCAATCCACCTTTTTGGACCCAATAGTGATGTTTTGGTTCGTTTTGGTCAGTTTCGTTACTATGCGAGAAACCATGCCGGGGTTGCATTTAATGAACCGGTTCGGCCCGTTTACGAAACGATCCACAGTTTCGGTCTAGAAACGAAGCGAACGCACCCAATCCACCTTTTTGGACCCAATAGTGATGTTTTGGTTCGTTTTGGTCAGTTTCGTTACTGTGCGAGAAACCAAGCCGGGGTTGCATTTAATGCCCCGGTTCGGCCCGTTAACGAAACGATGCACAGTTTCGGTCCAGAAACGAAGCGAACGCACCCAATCCACCTTTTAGGGACCCAATAGTGATGTTTTAGTTCGTTTTGATCAGTTTCGTTACTATGCGAGAAACCATGCCGAGGTTGCATTTAATGCACCGGTTCAGCCCGTTAACGAAACGATGCACAGTTTCGGTCCAGAAACGAAACGAACGCACCCAATCCACCTTTTTGGACCCAATAGTGATGTTTTGGTTCGATTTCGTCAGTTTCGTTACTGTGCGAGAAACCATGCCGGGGTTGCATTTAATGCACCGGTTCGACCCGTTAACGAAACGATGCACAGTTTCGGTCCGGAAATGAAACGAACGCACCCAATCCACCTTTTTGGACCCAATAGTGATGTTTTGGTTCGTTTTGGCCAGTTTCGTTACTGTGCGAAAAAACATGCCGGGGTTGCATTTAATGCACCGGTTCGGCCCGTTTATGAAACGATGCACAGTTTCGGTCCAGAAACGAAACGAACGCACCCAATCCACCTTTTTGGACCCAGTAGTGATGTTTTGGTTCGTTTTGGCCAGTTTTGTTACTGTGCGAGAAACCATGCCAGGGTTGCATTTAATTCACCGGTTCGGCCCGTTAACGAAACGATGCACAGTTTCGGTCCAGAAACGAAACGAACGCACCCAATCCACCTTTTTGGACCCAATAGTGATGTTTTGGTTCGTTTTGGCCAGTTTCGTTACTATGCGAGAAACCATGCCGGGGTTGCATTTAATGCACCGGTTCGACCCGTTAACGAAACGATGCACAGTTTCGGTCCGGAAATGAAACGAACGCACCCAATCCACCTTTTTGGACCCAATAGTGATGTTTTGGTTCGTTTTGGCCAGTTTCGTTACTGTGCGAAAAAACATGCCGGGGTTGCATTTAATGCACCGGTTCGGCCCGTTTATGAAACGATGCACAGTTTCGGTCCAGAAACGAAACAAACGCACCCAATCCACCTTTTTGGACCCAATAGTGATGTTTTGGTTCGTTTTGGCCAGTTTTGTTACTGTGCGAATAACCATGCCGGGGTTGCATTTAATGCACCGGTTCGGCCCGTATACGAAACGATGCACAGTTTCGGTCCAGAAACGAAACGAACGCACCCAATCCACCTTTTTGGACCCAATAGTGATGTTTTGGTTCGTTTTTGCCAGTTTCGTTACTGTGCGAGAAACCATGCCGGGGTTGCATTTAATTCACTGGTTCGGCCCGTTAACGAAACGATGCACAGTTTCGGTCCAGAAACGAAACAAACGCACCCAATCCACCTTTTTGGACCCAATAGTGATGTTTTGGTTCGTTTTGGCCAGTTTCGTTACTATGCGAGAAACCATGCCGGGGTTGCATTTAATGCACCGGTTCGACCCGTTAACGAAACGATGCACAGTTTCGGTCCGGAAATGAAACGAACGCACCCAATCCACCTTTTTGGACCCAATAGTGATGTTTTGGTTCGTTTTGGCCAGTTTCGTTACTGTGCGAAAAAACATGCCGGGGTTGCATTTAATTCACCGGTTCGGCCCGTTTATGAAACGATGCACAGTTTCGGTCCAGAAATGAAACGAACGCACCCAATCCACCTTTTTGGACCCAATAGTGATGTTTTGGTTCGTTTTGGCCAGTTTTGTTACTGTGCGAAAAACCATGCCGGGGTTGCATTTAATGCACCGGTTCGGCCCGTATACGAAACGATGCACAGTTTCGGTCCGGAAATGAAACGAACGCACCCAATCCACCTTTTTGGACCCAATAGTGATGTTTTGGTTCGTTTTGGTCAGTTTCGTTACTGTGCGAAAAAACATGCCGGGGTTGCATTTAATGCACCGGTTCGGCCCGTTTATGAAACGATGCACAGTTTCGGTCCAGAAACGAAGTGAACGCACCCAATCCACCTTTTAAGGACCCAATAGTGATGTTTTAGTTCGTTTTGGTCAATTTCGTTGCTATGCGAGAAAACATGCCGGGGTTGCATTTAATGCACCGGTTCGGCCCGTTAACGAAACGATGCACAGTTTCGGTCCAGAAACGAAACGAACGCATCCAATCCACCTTTTTGGACCCAATAGTGATGTTTTGGTTCGTTTTGGTCAGTTTCGTTACTGTGCGAAAAAACATGCCGGGGTGGCATTTAATGCACCGGTTCGTCCCGTTTATGAAACGATGCACAGTTTCGGTCCAGAAACGAAGCGAACGCACCCAATCCACCTTTTAAGGACCCAATAGTGATGTTTTAGTTCGTTTTGGTCAATTTCGTTACTATGCGAGAAAAGATGCCGGGGTTGCATTTAATGCACCGGTTCGGCCCGTTAACGAAACGATGCACAGTTTCGGTCCAGAAACGAAACGAACGCACCCAATCCACCTTTTTGGTCCCAATAGTGATGTTTTGGTTCATTTTGGCCAGTTTTGTTACTGTGCGAAAAACCATGCCGGGGTTGCATTTAATGCACCGGTTTGGCCCGTTTACGAAACGAGGCACAGTTTCGGTCCAGAAACGAAACGAACGCACCCAATCCACCTTTTTGGACCCAATAGTGATGTTTTGGTTCGTTTTGGCCAGTTTCGTTACTGTGCGAGAAACCATGCCGGGGTTGCATTTAATTCACCGGTTCGGCCCGTTAACGAAACGATGCACAGTTTCGGTCCAGAAATGAAACGAACGCACCCAATCCACCTTTTTGGACCCAATAGTGATGTTTTGGTTCGTTTTGGCCAGTTTCGTTACTATGCGAGAAACCATGCCGGGGTTGCATTTAATGCACCGGTTCGACCCGTTAACGAAACGATGCACAGTTTCGGTCCGGAAATGAAACGAACGCACCCAATCCACCTTTTTGGACCCAATAGTGATGTTTTGGTTCGTTTTGGCCAGTTTCGTTACTGTGCGAAAAAACATGCCGGGGTTGCATTTAATGCACCGGTTCGGCCCGTTTATGAAACGATGCACAGTTTCGGTCCAGAAACGAAACGAACGCACCCAATCCACCTTTTTGGACCCAATAGTGATGTTTTGGTTCGTTTTGGCCAGTTTTGTTACTGTGCGAAAAACCATGCCGGGGTTGCATTTAATGCACCGGTTCGGCCCGTATACGAAACGATGCACAGTTTCGGTCCAGAAACGAAACGAACGCACCCAATCCACCTTTTTGGACCCAATAGTGATGTTTTGGTTCGTTTTTGCCAGTTTCGTTACTGTGCGAGAAACCATGCCGGGGTTGCATTTAATTCACTGGTTCGGCCCGTTAACGAAACGATGCACAGTTTCGGTCCAGAAATGAAACAAACGCACCCAATCCACCTTTTTGGACCCAATAGTGATGTTTTGGTTCGATTTGGCCAGTTTCGTTACTATGCGAGAAACCATGCCGGGGTTGCATTTAATGCACCGGTTCGACCCGTTAACGAAACGATGCACAGTTTCGGTCCGGAAACGAAACGAACGCACCCAATCCACCTTTTTGGACCCAATAGTGATGTTTTGGTTCATTTTGGTCAGTTTCGTTACTGTGCGAAAAAACATGTCGGGGTTACATTTAATGCACCGGTTCGGCCCGTTTATGAAACGATGCACAGTTTCGGTCCAGAAACGAAACGAACGCACCCAATCCACCTTTTTGGACCCAATAGTGATGTTTTGGTTCGTTTTGGTTAGTTTTGTTACTGTGCGAGAAACCATGCCAGGGTTGCATTTAATGCACCGGTTCGGCCCGTTTACGAAACGATGCATAGTTTCGGTCCAGAAACGAAGCGAACGCACCCAATCCACCTTTTTGGACCCAACAGTGATGTTTTGGTTCGTTTTGGTCAGTTTTGTTACTATGCAAGAAACCATGCCGGGGTTGCATTTAATGCACCGGTTCGGCCCGTTAACGAAACGATGCACAGTTTCGGTCCAGAAACGAAACGAACGCACCCAATCCACCTTTTTGGACCCAGTAGTGATGTTTTGGTTCGTTTTGGCCAGTTTTGTTACTGTGCGAAAAGCCATGCTGGGGTTGCATTTAATGCACCGGTTCGGCCCGTATACGAAACGATGCATAGTTTCGGTCCAGAAATGAAACGAATGCACCCAATCCACCTTTTTGGACCCAATAGTGATGTTTTGGTTCGTTTTGGTCAGTTTCGTTACTATGCGAGAAACCATGCCGGGGTTGCATTTAATGAACCGGTTCGGCCCGTTTACGAAACGATCCACAGTTTCGGTCTAGAAACGAAGCGAACGCACCCAATCCACCTTTTTGGACCCAATAGTGATGTTTTGGTTCGTTTTGGTCAGTTTCGTTACTGTGCGAGAAACCAAGCCGGGGTTGCATTTAATGCCCCGGTTCGGCCCGTTAACGAAACGATGCACAGTTTCGGTCCAGAAACGAAGCGAACGCACCCAATCCACCTTTTAAGGACCCAATAGTGATGTTTTAGTTCGTTTTGATCAGTTTCGTTACTATGCGAGAAACCATGCCGAGGTTGCATTTAATGCACCGGTTCAGCCCGTTAACGAAACGATGCACAGTTTCGGTCCAGAAACGAAACGAACGCACCCAATCCACCTTTTTGGACCCAATAGTGATGTTTTGGTTCGATTTCGTCAGTTTCGTTACTGTGCGAGAAACCATGCCGGGGTTGCATTTAATGCACCGGTTCGTCCCGTTTATGAAACGATGCACAGTTTCGGTCCAGAAACGAAGCGAACGCACCCAATCCACCTTTTAAGGACCCAATAGTGATGTTTTAGTTCGTTTTGGTCAATTTCGTTACTATGCGAGAAAAGATGCCGGGGTTGCATTTAATGCACCGGTTCGGCCCGTTAACGAAACGATGCACAGTTTCGGTCCAGAAACGAAACGAACGCACCCAATCCACCTTTTTGGTCCCAATAGTGATGTTTTGGTTCATTTTGGCCAGTTTTGTTACTGTGCGAAAAACCATGCCGGGGTTGCATTTAATGCACCGGTTTGGCCCGTTTACGAAACGAGGCACAGTTTCGGTCCAGAAATGAAACGAACGCACCCAATCCACCTTTTTAGACCCAATAGTGATGTTTTGGTTCGTTTTGGCCAGTTTCGTTACTGTGCGAGAAACCATGCCGGGGTTGCATTTAATTCACCGGTTCGGCCCGTTAACGAAACGATGCACAGTTTCGGTCCAGAAATGAAACGAACGCACCCAATCCACCTTTTTGGACCCAATAGTGATGTTTTGGTTCGTTTTGGCCAGTTTCGTTACTATGCGAGAAACCATGCCGGGGTTGCATTTAATGCACCGGTTCGACCCGTTAACGAAACGATGCACAGTTTCGGTCCGGAAATGAAACGAACGCACCCAATCCACCTTTTTGGACCCAATAGTGATGTTTTGGTTCGTTTTGGCCAGTTTCGTTACTGTGCGAAAAAACATGCCGGGGTTGCATTTAATGCACCGGTTCGGCCCGTTTATGAAACGATGCACAGTTTCGGTCCAGAAACGAAACGAACGCACCCAATCCACCTTTTTGGACCCAATAGTGATGTTTTGGTTCGTTTTGGCCAGTTTTGTTACTGTGCGAAAAACCATGCCGGGGATGCATTTAATGCACCGGTTCGGCCCGTATACGAAACGATGCACAGTTTCGGTCCAGAAACGAAACGAACGCACCCAATCCACCTTTTTGGACCCAATAGTGATGTTTTGGTTCGTTTTTGCCAGTTTCGTTACTGTGCGAGAAACCATGCCGGGGTTGCATTTAATTCACTGGTTCGGCCCGTTAACGAAACGATGCACAGTTTCGGTCCAGAAACGAAACAAACGCACCCAATCCACCTTTTTGGACCCAATAGTGATGTTTTGGTTCGTTTTGGCCAGTTTCGTTTCTATGCGAGAAACCATGCCGGGGTTGCATTTAATGCACCGGTTCGACCCGTTAACGAAACGATGCAAAGTTTCGGTCCAGAAACGAAACGAACGCACCCAATCCACCTTTTTGGACCCAATAGTGATGTTTTGGTTCGTTTTGGCCAGTTTCGTTACTATGCGAAAAACCATGCCGGGGTTGCATTTAATGCACCGGTTCGGCCCGTTAACGAAACGATGCACAGTTTCGGTCCAGAAACGAAGCGAACGCACCCAATCCACCTTTTAAGGACCCAATAGTGATGTTTTAGTTCGTTTTGATCAGTTTCGTTACTATGTGAGAAACCATGCCGAGGTTGCATTTAATGCACCGGTTCAGCCCGTTAACGAAACGATGCACAGTTTCGGTCCAGAAACGAAACGAACGCACCCAATCCACCTTTTTGGACCCAATAGTGATGTTTTGGTTCGATTTCGTCAGTTTCGTTACTGTGCGAGAAACCATGCCGGGGTTGCATTTAATGCACCGGTTCGTCCCGTTTATGAAACGATGCACAGTTTCGGTCCAGAAACGAAGCGAACGCACCCAATCCACCTTTTAAGGACCCAATAGTGATGTTTTAGTTCGTTTTGGTCAATTTCGTTACTATGCGAGAAAAGATGCCGGGGTTGCATTTAATGCACCGGTTCGGCCCGTTAACGAAACGATGCACAGTTTCGGTCCAGAAACGAAACGAACGCACCCAATCCACCTTTTTGGTCCCAATAGTGATGTTTTGGTTCATTTTGGCCAGTTTTGTTACTGTGCGAAAAACCATGCCGGGGTTGCATTTAATGCACCGGTTTGGCCCGTTTACGAAACGAGGCACAGTTTCGGTCCAGAAATGAAACGAACGCACCCAATCCACCTTTTTGGACCCAATAGTGATGTTTTGGTTCGTTTTGGCCAGTTTCGTTACTGTGCGAGAAACCATGCCGGGGTTGCATTTAATTCACCGGTTCGGCCCGTTAACGAAACGATGCACAGTTTCGGTCCAGAAATGAAACGAACGCACCCAATCCACCTTTTTGGACCCAATAGTGATGTTTTGGTTCGTTTTGGCCAGTTTCGTTACTATGCGAGAAACCATGCCGGGGTTGCATTTAATGCACCGGTTCCACCCGTTAACGAAACGATGCACAGTTTCGGTCCGGAAATGAAACGAACGCACCCAATCCACCTTTTTGGACCCAATAGTGATGTTTTGGTTTGTTTTGGCCAGTTTCGTTACTGTGCGAAAAAACATGCCGGGGTTGCATTTAATGCACCGGTTCGGCCCGTTTATGAAACGATGCACAGTTTCGGTCCAGAAACGAAACGAACGCACCCAATCCACCTTTTTGGACCCAATAGTGATGTTTTGGTTCGTTTTGGCCAGTTTTGTTACTGTGCCAAAAACCATGCCAGGGTTGCAGTTAATGCACCGGTTCGGCCCGTATACGAAACGATGCACAGTTTCGGTCCAGAAACGAAACGAACGCACCCAATCCACCTTTTTGGACCCAATAGTGATGTTTTGGTTCGTTTTTGCCAGTTTCGTTACTGTGCGAGAAACCATGCCGGGGTTGCATTTAATTCACTGGTTCGGCCCGTTAACGAAACGATGCACAGTTTCGGTCCAGAAACGAAACAAACGCACCCAATCCACCTTTTTGGACCCAATAGTGATGTTTTGGTTCGTTTTGGCCAGTTTCGTTACTATGCGAGAAACCATGCCGGGGTTGCATTTAATGCACCGGTTCGACCCGTTAACGAAACGATGCAAAGTTTCGGTCCAGAAACGAAACGAACGCACCCAATCCACCTTTTTGGACCCAATAGTGATGTTTTGGTTCGTTTTGGCCAGTTTCGTTACTATGCGAAAAACCATGCCGGGGTTGCATTTAATGCACCGGTTCGGCCCGTTAACGAAACGATGCACAGTTTCGGTCCAGAAACGAAACGAACGCACCCAATCCACCTTTTTGGACCCAATAGTGATGTTTTGGTTCGTTTTGGCCAGTTTTGTTACTGTGCGAAAAGCCATGCTGGGGTTGCATTTAATGCACCGGTTCGGCCCGTATACGAAACGATGCATAGTTTCGGTCCAGAAATGAAACGAACGCACCCAATCCACCTTTTTGGACCCAATAGTGATGTTTTGGTTCGTTTTGGTCAGTTTCGTTACTATGCGAGAAACCATGCCGGGGTTGCATTTAATGAACCGGTTCGGCCCGTTTACGAAACGATGCACAGTTTCGGTCTAGAAATGAAGCGAACGCACCCAATCCACCTTTTTGACCCAATAGTGATGTTTTGGTTCGTTTTGGTCAGTTTCGTTACTGTGCGAGAAACCAAGCCGGGGTTGCATTTAATGCCCCGGTTCGGCCCGTTAACGAAACGATGCACAGTTTCGGTCCAGAAACGAAGCGAACGCACCCAATCCACCTTTTAAGGACCCAATAGTGATGTTTTAGTTCGTTTTGATCAGTTTCGTTACTATGCGAGAAACCATGCCGAGGTTGCATTTAATGCACCGGTTCAGCCCGTTAACGAAACGATGCACAGTTTCGGTCCAGAAACGAAACGAACGCACCCAATCCACCTTTTTGGACCCAATAGTGATGTTTTGGTTCGATTTCGTCAGTTTCGTTACTGTGCGAGAAACCATGCCGGGATTGCATTTAATGCACCGGTTCGGCCCGTTAACGAAACGATGCACAGTTTCAGTCCAGAATAGAAGCAAACGCAGCCAATCCACCTTTTAAGGACCCAATAGTGATGTTTTAGTTCGTTTTGGTCAGTTTTGTTACTATGCGAGAAACCATGCCGAGGTTGCATTTAATGCACCTGTTCGGCCCGTTAACGAAACGATGCACAGTTTCGGTCCAGAAATGAAACGAACGAACCCAATCCACCTTTTTGGACCCAATAGTGATGTTTTGGTTCGTTTTGGTCAGTTTTGTTACTGTGCGAAAAACCATGCCGGGGTTGCATTTAATGCACCAGTTCGGCCCGTTAACGAAACGATGCACAGTTTCAGTCCAGAATAGAAGCGAACGCACCCAATCCACCTTTTTGGACCCAATAGTGTTGTTTTGATTCGTTTTGGTCAGTTTCGTTACTGTGCGAGAAACCATGCCGGGGTTGCATTTAATGCACCGGTTAGGCCCGTTAACGAAACGATGCACAGTTTCGGTCCAGAAATGAAACGAACGCACCCAATCCACCTTTTTGGACCCAGTAGTGATGTTTTGGTTCGTTTTGGCCAGTTTTGTTACTGTGCGAGAAACCATGCCAGGGTTGCATTAAATTCACCGGTTCGGCCCGTTAACGAAACGATGCACAGTTTCGGTCCAGAAACGAAACGAACGCACCCAATCCACCTTTTTGGACCCAATAGTGATGTTTTGGTTCGTTTTGGCTAGTTTCGTTACTATGCGAGAAACCATGCCGGGGTTGCATTTAATGCACCGGTTCGACCTGTTAACGAAACGATGCACAGTTTCGGTCCAGAAACGAAACGAACGCACCCAATCCACCTTTTTGGACCCAATAGTGATGTTTTGGTTCGTTTTGGTCAGTTTCGTTACTGTGCGAAAAAACATGCCGGGGTTGCATTTAATGCACCGGTTCCACCCGTTTACGAAACGATGCATAGTTTCGGTCCAGAAATGAAGCGAACGCACCCAATCCACCTTTTTGGACCCAATAGTGATGTTTTGGTTCGTTTTGGTCAGTTTTGATACTGTGCGAGAAACCAAGCCGGGGTTGCATTTAATGCACCGGTTCAGCCCGTTAACGAAACGATGCATAAATTCGGTCCAGAAATGAAGCGAACGCACCCAATCCACCTTTTTGGACCCAATAGTGATGTTTTGGTTCGTTTTGGTCAGTTTTGTTACTGTGCGAAAAACCATGTCGGGGTTGCATTTAATGCACCGGTTCGGCCCGTTAACGAAACGATGCACAGTTTCGGTCCAGAAACGAAACGAACGCACCCAATCCACCTTTTTGGACCCAATAGTGATGTTTTGGTTCATTTTGGCCAGTTTTGTTACTGTGCGAAAAGCCATGCTGGGGTTGCATTTAATGCACCGGTTCGGCCCGTATACGAAACGATGCACAGTTTCGGTCCAGAAACGAAACGAACGCACCCAATCCACCTTTTTGGACCCAATAGTGATGTTTTGGTTCGTTTTGGACAGTTTTGTTACTGTGCGAGAAACCATGCCGGGGTTGCATTTAATGCACCGGTTCGGCCCGTTTACGAAACGATGCATAGTTTCGGTCCAGAAACGAAGCGAACGCACCCAATCCACCTTTTTGGACCCAATAGTGATGTTTTGCTTCGTTTTGGTCAGTTTTGATACTGTGCGAGAAACCATGCCGGGGTTGCATTTAATGCACCGGTTCGGCCCGTTAACGAAACGATGCACAGTTTCGGTCCAGAAACGAAACGAACGCACCCAATCCACCTTTTTGGACCCAATAGTGATGTTTTGGTTCGTTTTGGCCAGTTTCGTTACTATGCGAGAAACCATGCCGGGGTTGCATTTAATGCACCGGTTCGGCCCGTTTACGAAACGATGCACAGTTTCGGTCCAGAAACGAAGCGAACGCACCCAATCCACCTTTTTGGACCCAATAATGATGTTTTGGTTCGTTTTGGTCACTTTCGTTACTGTGCGAAAAAACATGCCGGGGTTGCATTTAATGCACCGGTTCGGCCCGTTTACGAAACGATGCACAGTTTCGGTCCAGAAACGAAATGAACGCACCCAATCCACCTTTTTGGACCCAATAGTGATGTTTTGGTTCGTTTTGGTCAGTTTTGTTACCGTGCGAGAAACCATGCCGGGGTTGCATTTAATGCACCGGTTCGGCCCGTTTACGAAACGATGCATAGTTTCGGTCCAGAAACGAAGCGAACGCACCCAATCCACCTTTTTGGACCCAATAGTGATGTTTTGCTTCGTTTTGGTCAGTTTTGATACTGTGCGAGAAACCATGCCGGGGTTGCATTTAATGCACCGGTTCGGCCTGTTAACGAAACGATGCACAGTTTCGGTCCAGAAACGACGCGAACGCACCCAATCCACCTCTTAAGGACCCAATAGTGATGTTTTAGTTCGTTTTGGTCAATTTTGTTACTATGCGAGAAAACATGCCGGGGTTGCATTTAATGCACCGGTTCGGCCCGTTAACGAAACGATGCACAGTTTCGGTCCAGAAACGAAACGAACGCACCCAATCCACCTTTTTGGACCCAATAGTGATGTTTTGGTTCGTTTTGGCCAGTTTCGTTACTATGCGAGAAACCATGCCGGGGTTGCATTTAATGCACCGGTTCGACCCGTTAACGAAACGATGCACAGTTTCGGTCCGGAAACGAAACGAACGCACCCAATCCACCTTTTTGGACCCAATAGTGATGTTTTGGTTCGTTTTGGTCAGTTTCGTTACTGTGCGAAAAAACATGCCGGGGTTGCATTTAATGCACCGGTTCGGCCCGTTTATGAAACGATGCACAGTTTCGGTCCAGAAACGAAGCGAACGCACCCAATCCACCTTTTAAGGACCCAATAGTGATGTTTTAGTTCGTTTTGGTCAATTTCGTTACTATGCGAGAAAACATGCCGGGGTTGCATTTAATGCACCGGTTCGGCCCGTTAACGAAACGATGCACAGTTTCGGTCCAGAAACGAAACGAACGCATCCAATCCACCTTTTTGGACCCAATAGTGATGTTTTGGTTCGTTTTGGTCAGTTTCGTTACTGTGCGAAAAAACATGCCGGGGTGGCATTTAATGCACCGGTTCGTCCCGTTTATGAAACGATGCACAGTTTCGGTCCAGAAACGAAGCGAACGCACCCAATCCACCTTTTAAGGACCCAAAAGTGATGTTTTAGTTCGTTTTGGTCAATTTCGTTACTATGCGAGAAAAGATGCCGGGGTTGCATTTAATGCACCGGTTCGGCCCGTTAACGAAACGATGCACAGTTTCGGTCCAGAAACGAAACGAACGCACCCAATCCACCTTTTTGGTCCGAATAGTGATGTTTTGGTTCATTTTGGCCAGTTTTGTTCCTGTGCGAAAAACCATGCCGGGGTTGCATTTAATGCACCGGTTTGGCCCGTTTACGAAACGAGGCACAGTTTCGGTCTAGAAACGAAACGAACGCACCCAATCCACCTTTTTGGACCCAATAGTGATGTTTTGGTTCGTTTTGGCCAGTTTCGTTACTGTGCGAGAAACCATGCCGGGGTTGCATTTAATTCACCGGTTCGGCCCGTTAACGAAACGATGCATAGTTTCGGTCCAGAAACGAAACGAACACACCCAATACACCTTTTTGGACCCAATAGTGATGTTTTGGTTCGTTTTGCCCAGTTTCGTTACTATGCGAGAAACCATGCCGGGGTTGCATTTAATGCACCGGTTCGACCCGTTAACGAAACGATGCACAGTTTCGGTCCGGAAATGAAACGAACGCACCCAATCCACCTTTTTGGACCCAATAGTGATGTTTTGGTTCGTTTTGGCCAGTTTTGTTACTGTGCGAAAAGCCATGCTGGGGTTGCATTTAATGCACCGGTTCGGCCCGTATACGAAACGATGCATAGTTTCGGTCCAGAAATGAAACGAACGCACCCAATCCACCTTTTTGGACCCAATAGTGATGTTTTGGTTCGTTTTGGTCAGTTTCGTTACTATGCGAGAAACCATGCCGGGGTTGCATTTAATGAACCGGTTCGGCCCGTTTACGAAACGATCCACAGTTTCGGTCTAGAAACGAAGCGAACGCACCCAATCCACCTTTTTGGACCCAATAGTGATGTTTTGGTTCGTTTTGGTCAGTTTCGTTACTGTGCGAGAAACCAAGCCGGGGTTGCATTTAATGCCCCGGTTCGGCCCGTTAACGAAACGATGCACAGTTTCGGTCCAGAAACGAAGCGAACGCACCCAATCCACCTTTTAAGGACCCAATAGTGATGTTTTAGTTCGTTTTGATCAGTTTCGTTACTATGCGAGAAACCATGCCGAGGTTGCATTTAATGCACCGGTTCAGCCCGTTAACGAAACGATGCACAGTTTCGGTCCAGAAATGAAACGAACGCACCCAATCCACCTTTTTGGACCCAATAGTGATGTTTTGGTTCGATTTCGTCAGTTTCGTTACTGTGCGAGAAACCATGCCGGGGTTGCATTTAATGCACCGGTTCGTCCCGTTTATGAAACGATGCACAGTTTCGGTCCAGAAACGAAGCGAACGCACCCAATCCACCTTTTAAGGACCCAATAGTGATGTTTTAGTTCGTTTTGGTCAATTTCGTTACTATGCGAGAAAAGATGCCGGGGTTGCATTTAATGCACCGGTTCGGCCCGTTAACGAAACGATGCACAGTTTCGGTCCAGAAACGAAACGAACGCACCCAATCCACCTTTTTGGTCCCAATAGTGATGTTTTGGTTCATTTTGGCCAGTTTTGTTACTGTGCGAAAAACCATGCCGGGGTTGCATTTAATGCACCGGTTTGGCCCGTTTACGAAACGAGGCACAGTTTCGGTCCAGAAATGAAACGAACGCACCCAATCCACCTTTTTGGACCCAATAGTGATGTTTTGGTTCGTTTTGGCCAGTTTCGTTACTGTGCGAGAAACCATGCCGGGGTTGCATTTAATTCACCGGTTCGGCCCGTTAACGAAACGATGCACAGTTTCGGTCCAGAAATGAAACGAACGCACCCAATCCACCTTTTTGGACCCAATAGTGATGTTTTGGTTCGTTTTGGCCAGTTTCGTTACTATGCGAGAAACCATGCCGGGGTTGCATTTAATGCACCGGTTCCACCCGTTAACGAAACGATGCACAGTTTCGGTCCGGAAATGAAACGAACGCACCCAATCCACCTTTTTGGACCCAATAGTGATGTTTTGGTTCGTTTTGGCCAGTTTCGTTACTGTGCGAAAAAACATGCCGGGGTTGCATTTAATGCACCGGTTCGGCCCGTTTATGAAACGATGCACAGTTTCGGTCCAGAAACGAAATGAACGCACCCAATCCACCTTTTTGGACCCAATAGTGATGTTTTGGTTCGTTTTGGCCAGTTTTGTTACTGTGCGAAAAACCATGCCAGGGTTGCAGTTAATGCACCGGTTCGGCCCGTATACGAAACGATGCACAGTTTCGGTCCAGAAACGAAACGAACGCACCCAATCCACCTTTTTGGACCCAATAGTGATGTTTTGGTTCGTTTTTGCCAGTTTCGTTACTGTGCGAGAAACCATGCCGGGGTTGCATTTAATTCACTGGTTCGGCCCGTTAACGAAACGATGCACAGTTTCGGTCCAGAAACGAAACAAACGCACCCAATCCACCTTTTTGGACCCAATAGTGATGTTTTGGTTCGTTTTGGCCAGTTTCGTTACTATGCGAGAAACCATGCCGGGGTTGCATTTAATGCACCGGTTCGACCCGTTAACGAAACGATGCACAGTTTCGGTCCAGAAACGAAACGAACGCACCCAATCCACCTTTTTGGACCCAATAGTGATGTTTTGGTTCGTTTTGGCCAGTTTCGTTACTATGCGAAAAACCATGCCGGGGTTGCATTTAATGCACCGGTTCGGCCCGTTAACGAAACGATGCACAGTTTCGGTCCAGAAACGAAACGAACGCACCCAATCCACCTTTTTGGACCCAATAGTGATGTTTTGGTTCGTTTTGGCCAGTTTTGTTACTGTGCGAAAAGCCATGCTGGGGTTGCATTTAATGGACCGGTTCGGCCCGTATACGAAACGATGCATAGTTTCGGTCCAGAAATGAAACGAACGCACCCAATCCACCTTTTTGGACCCAATAGTGATGTTTTGGTTCGTTTTGGTCAGTTTCGTTACTATGCGAGAAACCATGCCGGGGTTGCATTTAATGAACCGGTTCGGCCCGTTTACGAAACGATGCACAGTTTCGGTCTAGAAATGAAGCGAACGCACCCAATCCACCTTTTTGGACCCAATAGTGATGTTTTGGTTCGTTTTGGTCAGTTTCGTTACTGTGCGAGAAACCAAGCCGGGGTTGCATTTAATGCCCCGGTTCGGCCCGTTAACGAAACGATGCACAGTTTCGGTCCAGAAACGAAGCGAACGCACCCAATCCACCTTTTAAGGACCCAATAGTGATGTTTTAGTTCGTTTTGATCAGTTTCGTTACTATGCGAGAAACCATGCCGAGGTTGCATTTAATGCACCGGTTCAGCCCGTTAACGAAACGATGCACAGTTTCGGTCCAGAAACGAAACGAACGCACCCAATCCACCTTTTTGGACCCAATAGTGATGTTTTGGTTCGATTTCGTCAGTTTCGTTACTGTGCGAGAAACCATGCCGGGGTTGCATTTAATGCACCGGTTCGGCCCGTTAACGAAACGATGCACAGTTTCAGTCCAGAATAGAAGCAAACGCAGCCAATCCACCTTTTAAGGACCCAATAGTGATGTTTTAGTTCGTTTTGGTCAGTTTTGTTACTATGCGAGAAACCATGCCGAGGTTGCATTTAATGCACCTGTTCGGCCCGTTAACGAAACGATGCACAGTTTCGGTCCAGAAATGAAACGAACGAACCCAATCCACCTTTTTGGACCCAATAGTGATGTTTTGGTTCGTTTTGGTCAGTTTTGTTACTGTGCGAAAAACCATGTCGGGGTTGCATTTAATGCACCGGTTCGGCCCGTTAACGAAACGATGCACAGTTTCGGTCCAGAAACGAAACGAACGCACCCAATCCACCTTTTTGGACCCAATAGTGATGTTTTGGTTCATTTTGGCCAGTTTTGTTACTGTGCGAAAAGCCATGCTGGGGTTGCATTTAATGCACCGGTTCGGCCCGTATACGAAACGATGCACAGTTTCGGTCCAGAAACGAAACGAACGCACCCAATCCACCTTTTTGGACCCAATAGTGATGTTTTGGTTCGTTTTGGTCAGTTTTGTTACTGTGCGAGAAACCATGCCGGGGTTGCATTTAATGCACCGGTTCGGCCCGTTTACGAAACGATGCATAGTTTCGGTCCAGAAACGAAGCGAACGCACCCAATCCACCTTTTTGGACCCAATAGTGATGTTTTGCTTCGTTTTGGTCAGTTTTGATACTGTGCGAGAAACCATGCCGGGGTTGCATTTAATGCACCGGTTCGGCCCGTTAACGAAACGATGCACAGTTTCGGTCCAGAAACGAAACGAACGCACCCAATCCACCTTTTTGGACCCAATAGTGATGTTTTGGTTCGTTTTGGCCAGTTTCGTTACTATGCGAGAAACCATGCCGGGGTTGCATTTAATGCACCGGTTCGGCCCGTTTACGAAACGATGCACAGTTTCGGTCCAGAAACGAAGCGAACGCACCCAATCCACCTTTTTGGACCCAATAATGATGTTTTGGTTCGTTTTGGTCACTTTCGTTACTGTGCGAAAAAACATGCCGGGGTTGCATTTAATGCACCGGTTCGGCCCGTTTACGAAACGATGCACAGTTTCGGTCCAGAAACGAAATGAACGCACCCAATCCACCTTTTTGGACCCAATAGTGATGTTTTGGTTCGTTTTGGTCAGTTTTGTTACCGTGCGAGAAACCATGCCGGGGTTGCATTTAATGCACCGGTTCGGCCCGTTTACGAAACGATGCATAGTTTCGGTCCAGAAACGAAGCGAACGCACCCAATCCACCTTTTTGGACCCAATAGTGATGTTTTGCTTCGTTTTGGTCAGTTTTGATACTGTGCGAGAAACCATGCCGGGGTTGCATTTAATGCACCGGTTCGGCCTGTTAACGAAACGATGCACAGTTTCGGTCCAGAAACGACGCGAACGCACCCAATCCACCTCTTAAGGACCCAATAGTGATGTTTTAGTTCGTTTTGGTCAATTTTGTTACTATGCGAGAAAACATGCCGGGGTTGCATTTAATGCACCGGTTCGGCCCGTTAACGAAACGATGCACAGTTTCGGTCCAGAAACGAAACGAACGCACCCAATCCACCTTTTTGGACCCAATAGTGATGTTTTGGTTCGTTTTGGCCAGTTTCGTTACTATGCGAGAAACCATGCCGGGGTTGCATTTAATGCACCGGTTCGACCCGTTAACGAAACGATGCACAGTTTCGGTCCGGAAACGAAACGAACGCACCCAATCCACCTTTTTGGACCCAATAGTGATGTTTTGGTTCGTTTTGGTCAGTTTCGTTACTGTGCGAAAAAACATGCCGGGGTTGCATTTAATGCACCGGTTCGGCCCGTTTATGAAACGATGCACAGTTTCGGTCCAGAAACGAAGCGAACGCACCCAATCCACCTTTTAAGGACCCAATAGTGATGTTTTAGTTCGTTTTGGTCAATTTCGTTACTATGCGAGAAAACATGCCGGGGTTGCATTTAATGCACCGGTTCGGCCCGTTAACGAAACGATGCACAGTTTCGGTCCAGAAACGAAACGAACGCATCCAATCCACCTTTTTGGACCCAATAGTGATGTTTTGGTTCGTTTTGGTCAGTTTCGTTACTGTGCGAAAAAACATGCCGGGGTGGCATTTAATGCACCGGTTCGTCCCGTTTATGAAACGATGCACAGTTTCGGTCCAGAAACGAAGCGAACGCACCCAATCCACCTTTTAAGGACCCAAAAGTGATGTTTTAGTTCGTTTTGGTCAATTTCGTTACTATGCGAGAAAAGATGCCGGGGTTGCATTTAATGCACCGGTTCGGCCCGTTAACGAAACGATGCACAGTTTCGGTCCAGAAACGAAACGAACGCACCCAATCCACCTTTTTGGTCCGAATAGTGATGTTTTGGTTCATTTTGGCCAGTTTTGTTCCTGTGCGAAAAACCATGCCGGGGTTGCATTTAATGCACCGGTTTGGCCCGTTTACGAAACGAGGCACAGTTTCGGTCTAGAAACGAAACGAACGCACCCAATCCACCTTTTTGGACCCAATAGTGATGTTTTGGTTCGTTTTGGCCAGTTTCGTTACTGTGCGAGAAACCATGCCGGGGTTGCATTTAATTCACCGGTTCGGCCCGTTAACGAAACGATGCATAGTTTCGGTCCAGAAACGAAACGAACACACCCAATACACCTTTTTGGACCCAATAGTGATGTTTTGGTTCGTTTTGCCCAGTTTCGTTACTATGCGAGAAACCATGCCGGGGTTGCATTTAATGCACCGGTTCGACCCGTTAACGAAACGATGCACAGTTTCGGTCCGGAAATGAAACGAACGCACCCAATCCACCTTTTTGGACCCAATAGTGATGTTTTGGTTCGTTTTGGCCAGTTTTGTTACTGTGCGAAAAGCCATGCTGGGGTTGCATTTAATGCACCGGTTCGGCCCGTATACGAAACGATGCATAGTTTCGGTCCAGAAATGAAACGAACGCACCCAATCCACCTTTTTGGACCCAATAGTGATGTTTTGGTTCGTTTTGGTCAGTTTCGTTACTATGCGAGAAACCATGCCGGGGTTGCATTTAATGAACCGGTTCGGCCCGTTTACGAAACGATCCACAGTTTCGGTCTAGAAACGAAGCGAACGCACCCAATCCACCTTTTTGGACCCAATAGTGATGTTTTGGTTCGTTTTGGTCAGTTTCGTTACTGTGCGAGAAACCAAGCCGGGGTTGCATTTAATGCCCCGGTTCGGCCCGTTAACGAAACGATGCACAGTTTCGGTCCAGAAACGAAGCGAACGCACCCAATCCACCTTTTAAGGACCCAATAGTGATGTTTTAGTTCGTTTTGATCAGTTTCGTTACTATGCGAGAAACCATGCCGAGGTTGCATTTAATGCACCGGTTCAGCCCGTTAACGAAACGATGCACAGTTTCGGTCCAGAAATGAAACGAACGCACCCAATCCACCTTTTTGGACCCAATAGTGATGTTTTGGTTCGATTTCGTCAGTTTCGTTACTGTGCGAGAAACCATGCCGGGGTTGCATTTAATGCACCGGTTCGTCCCGTTTATGAAACGATGCACAGTTTCGGTCCAGAAACGAAGCGAACGCACCCAATCCACCTTTTAAGGACCCAATAGTGATGTTTTAGTTCGTTTTGGTCAATTTCGTTACTATGCGAGAAAAGATGCCGGGGTTGCATTTAATGCACCGGTTCGGCCCGTTAACGAAACGATGCACAGTTTCGGTCCAGAAACGAAACGAACGCACCCAATCCACCTTTTTGGTCCCAATAGTGATGTTTTGGTTCATTTTGGCCAGTTTTGTTACTGTGCGAAAAACCATGCCGGGGTTGCATTTAATGCACCGGTTTGGCCCGTTTACGAAACGAGGCACAGTTTCGGTCCAGAAATGAAACGAACGCACCCAATCCACCTTTTTGGACCCAATAGTGATGTTTTGGTTCGTTTTGGCCAGTTTCGTTACTGTGCGAGAAACCATGCCGGGGTTGCATTTAATTCACCGGTTCGGCCCGTTAACGAAACGATGCACAGTTTCGGTCCAGAAATGAAACGAACGCACCCAATCCACCTTTTTGGACCCAATAGTGATGTTTTGGTTCGTTTTGGCCAGTTTCGTTACTATGCGAGAAACCATGCCGGGGTTGCATTTAATGCACCGGTTCCACCCGTTAACGAAACGATGCACAGTTTCGGTCCGGAAATGAAACGAACGCACCCAATCCACCTTTTTGGACCCAATAGTGATGTTTTGGTTCGTTTTGGCCAGTTTCGTTACTGTGCGAAAAAACATGCCGGGGTTGCATTTAATGCACCGGTTCGGCCCGTTTATGAAACGATGCACAGTTTCGGTCCAGAAACGAAACGAACGCACCCAATCCACCTTTTTGGACCCAATAGTGATGTTTTGGTTCGTTTTGGCCAGTTTTGTTACTGTGCGAAAAACCATGCCAGGGTTGCAGTTAATGCACCGGTTCGGCCCGTATACGAAACGATGCACAGTTTCGGTCCAGAAACGAAACGAACGCACCCAATCCACCTTTTTGGACCCAATAGTGATGTTTTGGTTCGTTTTTGCCAGTTTCGTTACTGTGCGAGAAACCATGCCGGGGTTGCATTTAATTCACTGGTTCGGCCCGTTAACGAAACGATGCACAGTTTCGGTCCAGAAACGAAACAAACGCACCCAATCCACCTTTTTGGACCCAATAGTGATGTTTTGGTTCGTTTTGGCCAGTTTCGTTACTATGCGAGAAACCATGCCGGGGTTGCATTTAATGCACCGGTTCGACCCGTTAACGAAACGATGCACAGTTTCGGTCCAGAAACGAAACGAACGCACCCAATCCACCTTTTTGGACCCAATAGTGATGTTTTGGTTCGTTTTGGCCAGTTTCGTTACTATGCGAAAAACCATGCCGGGGTTGCATTTAATGCACCGGTTCGGCCCGTTAACGAAACGATGCACAGTTTCGGTCCAGAAACGAAACGAACGCACCCAATCCACCTTTTTGGACCCAATAGTGATGTTTTGGTTCGTTTTGGCCAGTTTTGTTACTGTGCGAAAAGCCATGCTGGGGTTGCATTTAATGGACCGGTTCGGCCCGTATACGAAACGATGCATAGTTTCGGTCCAGAAATGAAACGAACGCACCCAATCCACCTTTTTGGACCCAATAGTGATGTTTTGGTTCGTTTTGGTCAGTTTCGTTACTATGCGAGAAACCATGCCGGGGTTGCATTTAATGAACTGGTTCGGCCCGTTTACGAAACGATGCACAGTTTCGGTCTAGAAATGAAGCGAACGCACCCAATCCACCTTTTTGGACCCAATAGTGATGTTTTGGTTCGTTTTGGTCAGTTTCGTTACTGTGCGAGAAACCAAGCCGGGGTTGCATTTAATGCCCCGGTTCGGCCCGTTAACGAAACGATGCACAGTTTCGGTCCAGAAACGAAGCGAACGCACCCAATCCACCTTTTAAGGACCCAATAGTGATGTTTTAGTTCGTTTTGATCAGTTTCGTTACTATGCGAGAAACCATGCCGAGGTTGCATTTAATGCACCGGTTCAGCCCGTTAACGAAACGATGCACAGTTTCGGTCCAGAAACGAAACGAACGCACCCAATCCACCTTTTTGGACCCAATAGTGATGTTTTGGTTCGATTTCGTCAGTTTCGTTACTGTGCGAGAAACCATGCCGGGGTTGCATTTAATGCACCGGTTCGGCCCGTTAACGAAACGATGCACAGTTTCAGTCCAGAATAGAAGCAAACGCAGCCAATCCACCTTTTAAGGACCCAATAGTGATGTTTTAGTTCGTTTTGGTCAGTTTTGTTACTATGCGAGAAACCATGCCGAGGTTGCATTTAATGCACCTGTTCGGCCCGTTAACGAAACGATGCACAGTTTCGGTCCAGAAATGAAACGAACGAACCCAATCCACCTTTTTGGACCCAATAGTGATGTTTTGGTTCGTTTTGGTCAGTTTTGTTACTGTGCGAAAAACCATGCCGGGGTTGCATTTAATGCACCAGTTCGGCCCGTTAACGAAACGATGCACAGTTTCAGTCCAGAATAGAAGCGAACGCACCCAATCCACCTTTTTGGACCCTATAGTGTTGTTTTGATTCGTTTTGGTCAGTTTCGTTTCTGTGCGAGAAACCATGCCGGGGTTGCATTTAATGCACCGGTTAGGCCCGTTAACGAAACGATGCACAGTTTCGGTCCAGAAATGAAACGAACGCACCCAATCCACCTTTTTGGACCCAGTAGTGATGTTTTGGTTCGTTTTGGCCAGTTTTGTTACTGTGCGAGAAACCATGCCAGGGTTGCATTTAATTCACCGGTTCGGCCCGTTAACGAAACGATGCACAGTTTCGGTCCAGAAACGAAACGAACGCACCCAATCCACCTTTTTGGACCCAATAGTGATGTTTTGGTTCGTTTTGGCTAGTTTCGTTACTATGCGAGAAACCATGCCGGGGTTGCATTTAATGCACCGGTTCGACCTGTTAACGAAACGATGCACAGTTTCGGTCCAGAAACGAAACGAACGCACCCAATCCACCTTTTTGGACCCAATAGTGATGTTTTGGTTCGTTTTGGTCAGTTTCGTTACTGTGCGAAAAAACATGCCGGGGTTGCATTTAATGCACCGGTTCCACCCGTTTACGAAACGATGCATAGTTTCGGTCCAGAAACGAAGCGAACGCACCCAATCCACCTTTTTGGACCCAATAGTGATGTTTTGGTTCGTTT
Source organism: Echinochloa phyllopogon (assembly GCA_033239725.1). Classification (NCBI taxonomy): domain Eukaryota; kingdom Viridiplantae; phylum Streptophyta; class Magnoliopsida; order Poales; family Poaceae; genus Echinochloa; species Echinochloa phyllopogon. The sequence continues at coordinate 26,062,331 of BTCW01000014.1, read as the reverse complement.
TGGTCAGTTTTGATACTGTGCGAGAAACCAAGCCGGGGTTGCATTTAATGCACCGGTTCAGCCCGTTAACGAAACGATGCATAAATTCGGTCCAGAAATGAAGCGAACGCACCCAATCCACCTTTTTGGACCCAATAGTGATGTTTTGGTTCGTTTTGGTCAGTTTTGTTACTGTGCGAAAAACCATGCCGGGGTTGCATTTAATGCACCGGTTCGGCCCGTTAACGAAACGATGCACAGTTTCGGTCCAGAAACGAAACGAACGCACCCAATCCACCTTTTTGGACCCAATAGTGATGTTTTGGTTCATTTTGGCCAGTTTTGTTACTGTGCGAAAAGCCATGCTGGGGTTGCATTTAATGCACCGGTTCGGCCCGTATACGAAACGATGCACAGTTTCGGTCCAGAAACGAAACGAACGCACCCAATCCACCTTTTTGGACCCAATAGTGATGTTTTGGTTCGTTTTGGTCAGTTTTGTTACTGTGCGAGAAACCATGCCGGGGTTGCATTTAATGCACCGGTTCGGCCCGTTTACGAAACGATGCATAGTTTCGGTCCAGAAACAAAGCGAACGCACCCAATCCACCTTTTTGGACCCAATAGTGATGTTTTGCTTCGTTTTGGTCAGTTTTGATACTGTGCGAGAAACCATGCCGGGGTTGCATTTAATGCACCGGTTCGGCCCGTTAACGAAACGATGCACAGTTTCGGTCCAGAAACGAAACGAACGCACCCAATCCACCTTTTTGGACCCAATAGTGATGTTTTGGTTCGTTTTGGCCAGTTTCGTTACTATGCGAGAAACCATGCCGGGGTTGCATTTAATGCACCGGTTCGGCCCGTTTACGAAACGATGCACAGTTTCAGTCCAGAAACGAAGCGAACGCACCCAATCCACCTTTTTGGACCCAATAATGATGTTTTGGTTCGTTTTGGTCACTTTCGTTACTGTGCGAAAAAACATGCCGGGGTTGCATTTAATGCACCGGTTCGGCCCGTTTACGAAACGATGCACAGTTTCGGTCCAGAAACGAAATGAACGCACCCAATCCACCTTTTTGGACCCAATAGTGATGTTTTGGTTCGTTTTGGTCAGTTTTGTTACTGTGCGAGAAACCATGCCGGGGTTGCATTTAATGCACTGGTTCGGCCCGTTAACGAAACGATGCACAGTTTCGGTCCAGAAACGAAACAAACGCACCCAATCCAACTTTTTGGACCCAATAGTGATGTTTTGGTTCGTTTTGCCCAGTTTCGTTACTATGCGAGAAACCATGCCGGGGTTGCATTTAATGCACCGGTTCGACCCGTTAACGAAACGATGCACAGTTTCGGTCCGGAAATGAAACGAACGCACCCAATCCACCTTTTTGGACCCAATAGTGATGTTTTGGTTCGTTTTGGCCAGTTTTGTTACTGTGCGAAAAGCCATGCTGGGGTTGCATTTAATGCACCGGTTCGGCCCGTATACGAAACGATGCATAGTTTCGGTCCAGAAATGAAACGAACGCACCCAATCCACCTTTTTGGACCCAATAGTGATGTTTTGGTTCGTTTTGGTCAGTTTCGTTACTATGCGAGAAACCATGCCGGGGTTGCATTTAATGAACCGGTTCGGCCCGTTTACGAAACGATCCACAGTTTCGGTCTAGAAACGAAGCGAACGCACCCAATCCACCTTTTTGGACCCAATAGTGATGTTTTGGTTCGTTTTGGTCAGTTTCGTTACTGTGCGAGAAACCAAGCCGGGGTTGCATTTAATGCCCCGGTTCGGCCCGTTAACGAAACGATGCACAGTTTCGGTCCAGAAACGAAGCGAACGCACCCAATCCACCTTTTAAGGACCCAATAGTGATGTTTTAGTTCGTTTTGATCAGTTTCGTTACTATGCGAGAAACCATGCCGAGGTTGCATTTAATGCACCGGTTCAGCCCGTTAACGAAACGATGCACAGTTTCGGTCCAGAAATGAAACGAACGCACCCAATCCACCTTTTTGGACCCAATAGTGATGTTTTGGTTCGATTTCGTCAGTTTCGTTACTGTGCGAGAAACCATGCCGGGGTTGCATTTAATGCACCGGTTCGTCCCGTTTATGAAACGATGCACAGTTTCGGTCCAGAAACGAAGCGAACGCACCCAATCCACCTTTTAAGGACCCAATAGTGATGTTTTAGTTCGTTTTGGTCAATTTCGTTACTATGCGAGAAAAGATGCCGGGGTTGCATTTAATGCACCGGTTCGGCCCGTTAACGAAACGATGCACAGTTTCGGTCCAGAAACGAAACGAACGCACCCAATCCACCTTTTTGGTCCCAATAGTGATGTTTTGGTTCATTTTGGCCAGTTTTGTTACTGTGCGAAAAACCATGCCGGGGTTGCATTTAATGCACCGGTTTGGCCCGTTTACGAAACGAGGCACAGTTTCGGTCCAGAAATGAAACGAACGCACCCAATCCACCTTTTTGGACCCAATAGTGATGTTTTGGTTCGTTTTGGCCAGTTTCGTTACTGTGCGAGAAACCATGCCGGGGTTGCATTTAATTCACCGGTTCGGCCCGTTAACGAAACGATGCACAGTTTCGGTCCAGAAATGAAACGAACGCACCCAATCCACCTTTTTGGACCCAATAGTGATGTTTTGGTTCGTTTTGGCCAGTTTCGTTACTATGCGAGAAACCATGCCGGGGTTGCATTTAATGCACCGGTTCCACCCGTTAACGAAACGATGCACAGTTTCGGTCCGGAAATGAAACGAACGCACCCAATCCACCTTTTTGGACCCAATAGTGATGTTTTGGTTCGTTTTGGCCAGTTTCGTTACTGTGCGAAAAAACATGCCGGGGTTGCATTTAATGCACCGGTTCGGCCCGTTTATGAAACGATGCACAGTTTCGGTCCAGAAACGAAACGAACGCACCCAATCCACCTTTTTGGACCCAATAGTGATGTTTTGGTTCGTTTTGGCCAGTTTTGTTACTGTGCGAAAAACCATGCCAGGGTTGCAGTTAATGCACCGGTTCGGCCCGTATACGAAACGATGCACAGTTTCGGTCCAGAAACGAAACGAACGCACCCAATCCACCTTTTTGGACCCAATAGTGATGTTTTGGTTCGTTTTTGCCAGTTTCGTTACTGTGCGAGAAACCATGCCGGGGTTGCATTTAATTCACTGGTTCGGCCCGTTAACGAAACGATGCACAGTTTCGGTCCAGAAACGAAACAAACGCACCCAATCCACCTTTTTGGACCCAATAGTGATGTTTTGGTTCGTTTTGGCCAGTTTCGTTACTATGCGAGAAACCATGCCGGGGTTGCATTTAATGCACCGGTTCGACCCGTTAACGAAACGATGCACAGTTTCGGTCCAGAAACGAAACGAACGCACCCAATCCACCTTTTTGGACCCAATAGTGATGTTTTGGTTCGTTTTGGCCAGTTTCGTTACTATGCGAAAAACCATGCCGGGGTTGCATTTAATGCACCGGTTCGGCCCGTTAACGAAACGATGCACAGTTTCGGTCCAGAAACGAAACGAACGCACCCAATCCACCTTTTTGGACCCAATAGTGATGTTTTGGTTCGTTTTGGCCAGTTTTGTTACTGTGCGAAAAGCCATGCTGGGGTTGCATTTAATGGACCGGTTCGGCCCGTATACGAAACGATGCATAGTTTCGGTCCAGAAATGAAACGAACGCACCCAATCCACCTTTTTGGACCCAATAGTGATGTTTTGGTTCGTTTTGGTCAGTTTCGTTACTATGCGAGAAACCATGCCGGGGTTGCATTTAATGAACCGGTTCGGCCCGTTTACGAAACGATGCACAGTTTCGGTCTAGAAATGAAGCGAACGCACCCAATCCACCTTTTTGGACCCAATAGTGATGTTTTGGTTCGTTTTGGTCAGTTTCGTTACTGTGCGAGAAACCAAGCCGGGGTTGCATTTAATGCCCCGGTTCGGCCCGTTAACGAAACGATGCACAGTTTCGGTCCAGAAACGAAGCGAACGCACCCAATCCACCTTTTAAGGACCCAATAGTGATGTTTTAGTTCGTTTTGATCAGTTTCGTTACTATGCGAGAAACCATGCCGAGGTTGCATTTAATGCACCGGTTCAGCCCGTTAACGAAACGATGCACAGTTTCGGTCCAGAAACGAAACGAACGCACCCAATCCACCTTTTTGGACCCAATAGTGATGTTTTGGTTCGATTTCGTCAGTTTCGTTACTGTGCGAGAAACCATGCCGGGGTTGCATTTAATGCACCGGTTCGGCCCGTTAACGAAACGATGCACAGTTTCAGTCCAGAATAGAAGCAAACGCAGCCAATCCACCTTTTAAGGACCCAATAGTGATGTTTTAGTTCGTTTTGGTCAGTTTTGTTACTATGCGAGAAACCATGCCGAGGTTGCATTTAATGCACCTGTTCGGCCCGTTAACGAAACGATGCACAGTTTCGGTCCAGAAATGAAACGAACGAACCCAATCCACCTTTTTGGACCCAATAGTGATGTTTTGGTTCGTTTTGGTCAGTTTTGTTACTGTGCGAAAAACCATGCCGGGGTTGCATTTAATGCACCAGTTCGGCCCGTTAACGAAACGATGCACAGTTTCAGTCCAGAATAGAAGCGAACGCACCCAATCCACCTTTTTGGACCCAATAGTGTTGTTTTGATTCGTTTTGGTCAGTTTCGTTTCTGTGCGAGAAACCATGCCGGGGTTGCATTTAATGCACCGGTTAGGCCCGTTAACGAAACGATGCACAGTTTCGGTCCAGAAATGAAACGAACGCACCCAATCCACCTTTTTGGACCCAGTAGTGATGTTTTGGTTCGTTTTGGCCAGTTTTGTTACTGTGCGAGAAACCATGCCAGGGTTGCATTTAATTCACCGGTTCGGCCCGTTAACGAAACGATGCACAGTTTCGGTCCAGAAACGAAACGAACGCACCCAATCCACCTTTTTGGACCCAATAGTGATGTTTTGGTTCGTTTTGGCTAGTTTCGTTACTATGCGAGAAACCATGCCGGGGTTGCATTTAATGCACCGGTTCGACCTGTTAACGAAACGATGCACAGTTTCGGTCCAGAAACGAAACGAACGCACCCAATCCACCTTTTTGGACCCAATAGTGATGTTTTGGTTCGTTTTGGTCAGTTTCGTTACTGTGCGAAAAAACATGCCGGGGTTGCATTTAATGCACCGGTTCCACCCGTTTACGAAACGATGCATAGTTTCGGTCCAGAAACGAAGCGAACGCACCCAATCCACCTTTTTGGACCCAATAGTGATGTTTTGGTTCGTTTTGGTCAGTTTTGATACTGTGCGAGAAACCAAGCCGGGGTTGCATTTAATGCACCGGTTCAGCCCGTTAACGAAACGATGCATAAATTCGGTCCAGAAATGAAGCGAACGCACCCAATCCACCTTTTTGGACCCAATAGTGATGTTTTGGTTCGTTTTGGTCAGTTTTGTTACTGTGCGAAAAACCATGCCGGGGTTGCATTTAATGCACCGGTTCGGCCCGTTAACGAAACGATGCACAGTTTCGGTCCAGAAACGAAACGAACGCACCCAATCCACCTTTTTGGACCCAATAGTGATGTTTTGGTTCATTTTGGCCAGTTTTGTTACTGTGCGAAAAGCCATGCTGGGGTTGCATTTAATGCACCGGTTCGGCCCGTATACGAAACGATGCACAGTTTCGGTCCAGAAACGAAACGAACGCACCCAATCCACCTTTTTGGACCCAATAGTGATGTTTTGGTTCGTTTTGGTCAGTTTTGTTACTGTGCGAGAAACCATGCCGGGGTTGCATTTAATGCACCGGTTCGGCCCGTTTACGAAACGATGCATAGTTTCGGTCCAGAAACAAAGCGAACGCACCCAATCCACCTTTTTGGACCCAATAGTGATGTTTTGCTTCGTTTTGGTCAGTTTTGATACTGTGCGAGAAACCATGCCGGGGTTGCATTTAATGCACCGGTTCGGCCCGTTAACGAAACGATGCACAGTTTCGGTCCAGAAATGAAACGAACGCACCCAATCCACCTTTTTGGACCCAATAGTGATGTTTTGGTTCGTTTTGGCCAGTTTCGTTACTATGCGAGAAACCATGCCGGGGTTGCATTTAATGCACCGGTTCGGCCCGTTTACGAAACGATGCACAGTTTCGGTCCAGAAACGAAGCGAACGCACCCAATCCACCTTTTTGGACCCAATAATGATGTTTTGGTTCGTTTTGGTCACTTTCGTTACTGTGCGAAAAAACATGCCGGGGTTGCATTTAATGCACCGGTTCGGCCCGTTTACGAAACGATGCACAGTTTCGGTCCAGAAACGAAATGAACGCACCCAATCCACCTTTTTGGACCCAATAGTGATGTTTTGGTTCGTTTTGGTCAGTTTTGTTACTGTGCGAGAAACCATGCCGGGGTTGCATTTAATGCACCGGTTCGGCCCGTTTACGAAACGATGCATAGTTTCGGTCCAGAAACGAAGCGAACGCACCCAATCCACCTTTTTGGACCCAATAGTGATGTTTTGCTTCGTTTTGGTCAGTTTTGATACTGTGCGAGAAACCATGCCGGGGTTGCATTTAATGCACCGGTTCGGCCTGTTAACGAAACGATGCACAGTTTCGGTCCAGAAACGACGCGAACGCACCCAATCCACCTCTTAAGGACCCAATAGTGATGTTTTAGTTCGTTTTGGTCAATTTTGTTACTATGCGAGAAAACATGCCGGGGTTGCATTTAATGCACTGGTTCGGCCCGTTAACGAAACGATGCACAGTTTCGGTCCAGAAACGAAACGAACGCACCCAATCCACCTTTTTGGACCCAATAGTGATGTTTTGGTTCGTTTTGGCCAGTTTCGTTACTATGCGAGAAACCATGCCGGGGTTGCATTTAATGCACCGGTTCGACCCGTTAACGAAACGATGAACAGTTTCGGTCCGGAAACGAAACGAACGCACCCAATCCACCTTTTTGGACCCAATAGTGATGTTTTGGTTCGTTTTGGTCAGTTTCGTTACTGTGCGAAAAAACATGCCGGGGTTGCATTTAATGCACCGGTTCGGCCCGTTTATGAAACGATGCACAGTTTCGGTCCAGAAACGAAGCGAACGCACCCAATCCACCTTTTAAGGACCCAATAGTGATGTTTTAGTTCGTTTTGGTCAATTTCGTTACTATGCGAGAAAACATGCCGGGGTTGCATTTAATGCACCGGTTCGGCCCGTTAACGAAACGATGCACAGTTTCGGTCCAGAAACGAAACGAACGCATCCAATCCACCTTTTTGGACCCAATAGTGATGTTTTGGTTCGTTTTGGTCAGTTTCGTTACTGTGCGAAAAAACATGCCGGGGTGGCATTTAATGCACCGGTTCGTCCCGTTTATGAAACGATGCACAGTTTCGGTCCAGAAACGAAGCGAACGCACCCAATCCACCTTTTAAGGACCCAAAAGTGATGTTTTAGTTCGTTTTGGTCAATTTCGTTACTATGTGAGAAAAGATGCCGGGGTTGCATTTAATGCACCGGTTCGGCCCGTTAACGAAACGATGCACAGTTTCGGTCCAGAAACGAAACGAACGCACCCAATCCACCTTTTTGGTCCGAATAGTGATGTTTTGGTTCATTTTGGCCAGTTTTGTTCCTGTGCGAAAAACCATGCCGGGGTTGCATTTAATGCACCGGTTTGGCCCGTTTACGAAACGAGGCACAGTTTCGGTCCAGAAACGAAACGAACGCACCCAATCCACCTTTTTGGACCCAATAGTGATGTTTTGGTTCGTTTTGGCCAGTTTCGTTACTGTGCGAGAAACCATGCCGGGGTTGCATTTAATTCACCGGTTCGGCCCGTTAACGAAACGATGCATAGTTTCGGTCCAGAAACGAAACGAACACACCCAATACACCTTTTTGGACCCAATAGTGATGTTTTGGTTCGTTTTGCCCAGTTTCGTTACTATGCGAGAAACCATGCCGGGGTTGCATTTAATGCACCGGTTCGACCCGTTAACGAAACGATGCACAGTTTCGGTCCGGAAATGAAACGAACGCACCCAATCCACCTTTTTGGACCCAATAGTGATGTTTTGGTTCGTTTTGGCCAGTTTCGTTACTGTGCGAAAAAACATGCCGGGGTTGCATTTAATGCACCGGTTCGGCCCGTTTATGAAACGATGCACAGTTTCGGTCCAGAAACGAAACGAACGCACCCAATCCACCTTTTTGGACCCAATAGTGATGTTTTGGTTCGTTTTGGTCAGTTTTGTTACTGTGCGAAAAACCATGCCGGGGTTGCATTTAATGCACCGGTTCGGCCCGTTAACGAAACGATGCACAGTTTCGGTCCAGAAACGAAACGAACGCACCCAATCCACCTTTTTGGACCCAATAGTGATGTTTTGGTTCATTTTGGCCAGTTTTGTTACTATGCGAAAAGCCATGCTGGGGTTGCATTTAATGCACCGGTTCGGCCCGTATACGAAACGATGCACAGTTTCGGTCCAGAAACGAAACGAACGCACCCAATCCACCTTTTTGGACCCAATAGTGATGTTTTGGTTCGTTTTGGTCAGTTTTGTTACTGTGCGAGAAACCATGCCGGGGTTGCATTTAATGCACCGGTTCGGCCCGTTTACGAAACGATGCATAGTTTCGGTCCAGAAACGAAGCGAACGCACCCAATCCACCTTTTTGGACCCAATAGTGATGTTTTGCTTCGTTTTGGTCAGTTTTGATACTGTGCGAGAAACCATGCCGGGGTTGCATTTAATGCACCGGTTCGGCCCGTTAACGAAACGATGCACAGTTTCGGTCCAGAAACGAAACGAACGCACCCAATCCACCTTTTTGGACCCAATAGTGATGTTTTGGTTCGTTTTGGCCAGTTTCGTTACTATGCGAGAAACCATGCCGGGGTTGCATTTAATGCACCGGTTCGGCCCGTTTACGAAACGATGCACAGTTTCGGTCCAGAAACGAAGCGAACGCACCCAATCCACCTTTTTGGACCCAATAATGATGTTTTGGTTCGTTTTGGTCACTTTCGTTACTGTGCGAAAAAACATGCCGGGGTTGCATTTAATGCACCGGTTCGGCCCGTTTACGAAACGATGCACAGTTTCGGTCCAGAAACGAAATGAACGCACCCAATCCACCTTTTTGGACCCAATAGTGATGTTTTGGTTCGTTTTGGTCAGTTTTGTTACTGTGCGAGAAACCATGCCGGGGTTGCATTTAATGCACCGGTTCGGCCCGTTTACGAAACGATGCATAGTTTCGGTCCAGAAACGAAGCGAACGCACCCAATCCACCTTTTTGGACCCAATAGTGATGTTTTGCTTCGTTTTGGTCAGTTTTGATACTGTGCGAGAAACCATGCCGGGGTTGCATTTAATGCACCGGTTCGGCCTGTTAACGAAACGATGCACAGTTTCGGTCCAGAAACGACGCGAACGCACCCAATCCACCTCTTAAGGACCCAATAGTGATGTTTTAGTTCGTTTTGGTCAATTTTGTTACTATGCGAGAAAACATGCCGGGGTTGCATTTAATGCACCGGTTCGGCCCGTTAACGAAACGATGCACAGTTTCGGTCCAGAAACGAAACGAACGCACCCAATCCACCTTTTTGGACCCAATAGTGATGTTTTGGTTCGTTTTGGCCAGTTTCGTTACTATGCGAGAAACCATGCCGGGGTTGCATTTAATGCACCGGTTCGACCCGTTAACGAAACGATGCACAGTTTCGGTCCGGAAACGAAACGAACGCACCCAATCCACCTTTTTGGACCCAATAGTGATGTTTTGGTTCGTTTTGGTCAGTTTCGTTACTGTGCGAAAAAACATGCCGGGGTTGCATTTAATGCACCGGTTCGGCCCGTTTATGAAACGATGCACAGTTTCGGTCCAGAAACGAAGCGAACGCACCCAATCCACCTTTTAAGGACCCAATAGTGATATTTTAGTTCGTTTTGGTCAATTTCGTTACTATGCGAGAAAACATGCCGGGGTTGCATTTAATGCACCGGTTCGGCCCGTTAACGAAACGATGCACAGTTTCGGTCCAGAAATGAAACGAACGCATCCAATCCACCTTTTTGGACCCAATAGTGATGTTTTGGTTCGTTTTGGTCAGTTTCGTTACTGTGCGAAAAAACATGCCGGGGTGGCATTTAATGCACCGGTTCGTCCCGTTTATGAAACGATGCACAGTTTCGGTCCAGAAACGAAGCGAACGCACCCAATCCACCTTTTAATGACCCAAAAGTGATGTTTTAGTTCGTTTTGGTCAATTTCGTTACTATGCGAGAAAAGATGCCGGGGTTGCATTTAATGCACCGGTTCGGCCCGTTAACGAAACGATGCACAGTTTCGGTCCAGAAACGAAACGAACGCACCCAATCCACCTTTTTGGTCCGAATAGTGATGTTTTGGTTCATTTTGGCCAGTTTTGTTCCTGTGCGAAAAACCATGCCGGGGTTGCATTTAATGCACCGGTTTGGCCCGTTTACGAAACGAGGCACAGTTTCGGTCCAGAAACGAAACGAACGCACCCAATCCACCTTTTTGGACCCAATAGTGATGTTTTGGTTCGTTTTGGCCAGTTTCGTTACTGTGCGAGAAACCATGCCGGGGTTGCATTTAATTCACCGGTTCGGCCCGTTAACGAAACGATGCATAGTTTCGGTCCAGAAACGAAACGAACACACCCAATACACCTTTTTGGACCCAATAGTGATGTTTTGGTTCGTTTTGCCCAGTTTCGTTACTATGCGAGAAACCATGCCGGGGTTGCATTTAATGCACCGGTTCGACCCGTTAACGAAACGATGCACAGTTTCGGTCCGGAAATGAAACGAACGCACCCAATCCACCTTTTTGGACCCAATAGTGATGTTTTGGTTCGTTTTGGCCAGTTTCGTTATTGTGCGAAAAAACATGCCGGGGTTGCATTTAATGCACCGGTTCGGCCCGTTTATGAAACGATGCACAGTTTCGGTCCAGAAACGAAACGAACGCACCCAATCCACCTTTTTGGACCCAATAGTGATGTTTTGGTTCGTTTTGGTCAGTTTTGTTACTGTGCGAAAAACCATGCCGGGGTTGCATTTAATGCACCGGTTCGGCCCGTTAACGAAACGATGCACAGTTTCGGTCCAGAAACGAAACGAACGCACCCAATCCACCTTTTTGGACCCAATAGTGATGTTTTGGTTCCTTTTGGCCAGTTTTGTTACTGTGCGAAAAGCCATGCTGGGGTTGCATTTAATGCACCGGTTCGGCCCGTATACGAAACGATGCACAGTTTCGGTCCAGAAACGAAACGAACGCACCCAATCCACCTTTTTGGACCCAATAGTGATGTTTTGGTTCGTTTTGGTCAGTTTTGTTACTGTGCGAGAAACCATGCCGGGGTTGCATTTAATGCACCGGTTCGGCCCGTTTACGAAACGATGCATAGTTTCGGTCCAGAAACGAAGCGAACGCACCCAATCCACCTTTTTGGACCCAATAGTGATGTTTTGCTTCGTTTTGGTCAGTTTTGATACTGTGCGAGAAACCATGCCGGGGTTGCATTTAATGCACCGGTTCGGCCCGTTAACGAAACGATGCACAGTTTCGGTCCAGAAACGAAACGAACGCACCCAATCCACCTTTTTGGACCCAATAGTGATGTTTTGGTTCGTTTTGGCCAGTTTCGTTACTATGCGAGGAACCATGCCGGGGTTGCATTTAATGCACCGGTTCGGCCCGTTTACGAAACGATGCACAGTTTCGGTCCAGAAACGAAGCGAACGCACCCAATCCACCTTTTTGGACCCAATAATGATGTTTTGGTTCGTTTTGGTCACTTTCGTTACTGTGCGAAAAAACATGCCGGGGTTGCATTTAATGCACCGGTTCGGCCCGTTTACGAAACGATGCACAGTTTCGGTCCAGAAACGAAATGAACGCACCCAATCCACCTTTTTGGACCCAATAGTGATGTTTTGGTTCGTTTTGGTCAGTTTTGTTACTGTGCGAGAAACCATGCCGGGGTTGCATTTAATGCACCGGTTCGGCCCGTTTACGAAACGATGCATAGTTTCGGTCCAGAAACGAAGCGAACGCACCCAATCCACCTTTTTGGACCCAATAGTGATGTTTTGCTTCGTTTTGGTCAGTTTTGATACTGTGCGAGAAACCATGCCGGGGTTGCATTTAATGCACCGGTTCGGCCTGTTAACGAAACGATGCACAGTTTCGGTCCAGAAACGATGCGAACGCACCCAATCCACCTCTTAAGGACCCAATAGTGATGTTTTAGTTCGTTTTGGTCAATTTTGTTACTATGCGAGAAAACATGCCGGGGTTGCATTTAATGCACCGGTTCGGCCCGTTAACGAAACGATGCACAGTTTCGGTCCAGAAACGAAACGAACGCACCCAATCCACCTTTTTGGACCCAATAGTGATGTTTTGGTTCGTTTTGGCCAGTTTCGTTACTATGCGAGAAACCATGCCGGGGTTGCATTTAATGCACCGGTTCGACCCGTTAACGAAACGATGCACAGTTTCGGTCCGGAAACGAAACGAACGCACCCAATCCACCTTTTTGGACCCAATAGTGATGTTTTGGTTCGTTTTGGTCAGTTTCGTTACTGTGCGAAAAAACATGCCGGGGTTGCATTTAATGCACCGGTTCGGCCCGTTTATGAAACGATGCACAGTTTCGGTCCAGAAACGAAGCGAACGCACCCAATCCACCTTTTAAGGACCCAATAGTGATATTTTAGTTCGTTTTGGTCAATTTCGTTACTATGCGAGAAAACATGCCGGGGTTGCATTTAATGCACCGGTTCGGCCCGTTAACGAAACGATGCACAGTTTCGGTCCAGAAACGAAACGAACGCATCCAATCCACCTTTTTGGACCCAATAGTGATGTTTTGGTTCGTTTTGGTCAGTTTCGTTACTGTGCGAAAAAACATGCCGGGGTGGCATTTAATGCACCGGTTCGTCCCGTTTATGAAACGATGCACAGTTTCGGTCCAGAAACGAAGCGAACGCACCCAATCCACCTTTTAAGGACCCAAAAGTGATGTTTTAGTTCGTTTTGGTCAATTTCGTTACTATGCGAGAAAAGATGCCGGGGTTGCATTTAATGCACCGGTTCGGCCCGTTAACGAAACGATGCACAGTTTCGGTCCAGAAAAGAAACGAACGCACCCAATCCACCTTTTTGGTCCGAATAGTGATGTTTTGGTTCATTTTGGCCAGTTTTGTTCCTGTGCGAAAAACCATGCCGGGGTTGCATTTAATGCACCGGTTTGGCCCGTTTACGAAACGAGGCACAGTTTCGGTCCAGAAACGAAACGAACGCACCCAATCCACCTTTTTGGACCCAATAGTGATGTTTTGGTTCGTTTTGGCCAGTTTCGTTACTGTGCGAGAAACCATGCCGGGGTTGCATTTAATTCACCGGTTCGGCCCGTTAACGAAACGATGCATAGTTTCGGTCCAGAAACGAAACGAACACACCCAATACACCTTTTTGGACCCAATAGTGATGTTTTGGTTCGTTTTGCCCAGTTTCGTTACTATGCGAGAAACCATGCCGGGGTTGCATTTAATGCACCGGTTCGACCCGTTAACGAAACGATGCACAGTTTCGGTCCGGAAATGAAACGAACGCACCCAATCCACCTTTTTGGACCCAATAGTGATGTTTTGGTTCGTTTTGGCCAGTTTCGTTATTGTGCGAAAAAACATGCCGGGGTTGCATTTAATGCACCGGTTCGGCCCGTTTATGAAACGATGCACAGTTTCGGTCCAGAAACGAAACGAACGCACCCAATCCACCTTTTTGGACCCAATAGTGATGTTTTGGTTCGTTTTGGCCAGTTTTGTTACTGTGCGAAAAACCATGCCGGGGTTGCATTTAATGCACCGGTTCGGCCCGTTAACGAAACGATGCACAGTTTCGGTCCAGAAACGAAACGAACGCACCCAATCCACCTTTTTGGACCCAATAGTGATGTTTTGGTTCGTTTTGGCCAGTTTCGTTACTATGCGAGAAACCATGCCGGGGTTGCATTTAATGCACCGGTTCGACCCGTTAACGAAACGATGCACAGTTTCGGTCCGGAAACGAAACGAACGCACCCAATCCACCTTTTTGGACCCAATAGTGATGTTTTGGTTCGTTTTGGTCAGTTTCGTTACTGTGCGAAAAAACATGCCGGGGTTGCATTTAATGCACCGGTTCGGCCCGTTTATGAAACGATGCACAGTTTCGGTCCAGAAACGAAGCGAACGCACCCAATCCACCTTTTAAGGACCCAATAGTGATATTTTAGTTCGTTTTTGTCAATTTCGTTACTATGCGAGAAAACATGCCGGGGTTGCATTTAATGCACCGGTTCGGCCCGTTAACGAAACGATGCACAGTTTCGGTCCAGAAACGAAACGAACGCATCCAATCCACCTTTTTGGACCCAATAGTGATGTTTTGGTTCGTTTTGGTCAGTTTCGTTACTGTGCGAAAAAACATGCCGGGGTGGCATTTAATGCACCGGTTCGTCCCGTTTATGAAACGATGCACAGTTTCGGTCCAGAAACGAAGCGAACGCACCCAATCCACCTTTTAAGGACCCAAAAGTGATGTTTTAGTTCGTTTTGGTCAATTTCGTTACTATGCGAGAAAAGATGCCGGGGTTGCATTTAATGCACCGGTTCGGCCCGTTAACGAAACGATGCACAGTTTCGGTCCAGAAACGAAACGAACGCACCCAATCCACCTTTTTGGTCCGAATAGTGATGTTTTGGTTCATTTTGGCCAGTTTTGTTCCTGTGCGAAAAACCATGCCGGGGTTGCATTTAATGCACCGGTTTGGCCCGTTTACGAAACGAGGCACAGTTTCGGTCCAGAAACGAAACGAACGCACCCAATCCACCTTTTTGGACCCAATAGTGATGTTTTGGTTCGTTTTGGCCAGTTTCGTTACTGTGCGAGAAACCATGCCGGGGTTGCATTTAATTCACCGGTTCGGCCCGTTAACGAAACGATGCATAGTTTCGGTCCAGAAACGAAACGAACACACCCAATACACCTTTTTGGACCCAATAGTGATGTTTTGGTTCGTTTTGCCCAGTTTCGTTACTATGCGAGAAACCATGCCGGGGTTGCATTTAATGCACCGGTTCGACCCGTTAACGAAACGATGCACAGTTTCGGTCCGGAAATGAAACGAACGCACCCAATCCACCTTTTTGGACCCAATAGTGATGTTTTGGTTCGTTTTGGCCAGTTTCGTTATTGTGCGAAAAAACATGCCGGGGTTGCATTTAATGCACCGGTTCGGCCCGTTTATGAAACGATGCACAGTTTCGGTCCAGAAACGAAACGAACGCACCCAATCCACCTTTTTGGACCCAATAGTGATGTTTTGGTTCGTTTTGGCCAGTTTTGTTACTGTGCGAAAAACCATGCCGGGGTTGCATTTAATGCACCGGTTCGGCCCGTATATGAAACGATTCACAGTTTCGGTCCAGAAACGAAACGAACGCACCCAATCCACCTTTTTGGACCCAATAGTGATGTTTTGGTTCGTTTTTGCCAGTTTCGTTACTGTGCGAGAAACCATGCCGGGGTTGCATTTAATTCACCGGGTCGGCCCGTTAACGAAACGATGCACAGTTTCGGTCCAGAAACGAAACAAACGTACCCAATCCACCTTTTTGGACCCAATAGTGATGTTTTGGTTCGTTTTGGCCAGTTTCGTTACTATGCGAGAAACCATGCCGGGGTTGCATTTAATGCACCGGTTCGACCCGTTAACGAAACGATGCACAGTTTCGGTCCGGAAACGAAACGAACGCACCCAATCCACCTTTTTGGACCCAATAGTGATGTTTTGGTTCATTTTGGTCAGTTTCGTTACTGTGCGAAAAAATATGTCGGGGTTACATTTAATGCACCGGTTCGGCCCGTTTATGAAACGATGCACAGTTTCGGTCCAGAAACGAAACGAACGCACCCAATCCACCTTTTTGGACCCAATAGTGATGTTTTGGTTCGTTTTGGTTAGTTTTGTTACTGTGCGAGAAACCATGCCAGGGTTGCATTTAATGCACCGGTTCGGCCCGTTTACGAAACGATGCATAGTTTCGGTCCAGAAACGAAGCGAACGCACCCAATCCACCTTTTTGGACCCAATAGTGATGTTTTGGTTCGTTTTGGCCAGTTTTGTTACTGTGCGAAAAACCATGCCGGGGTTGCATTTAATGCACCGGTTCGGCCCGTTAACGAAACGATGCACAGTTTCGGTCCAGAAACGAAACGAACGCACCCAATCCACCTTTTTGGACCCAATAGTGATGTTTTGGTTCGTTTTGGCCAGTTTCGTTACTATGCGAGAAACCATGCCGGGGTTGCATTTAATGCACCGGTTCGACCCGTTAACGAAACGATGCACAGTTTCGGTCCGGAAACGAAACGAACGCACCCAATCCACCTTTTTGGACCCAATAGTGATGTTTTGGTTCGTTTTGGTCAGTTTCGTTACTGTGCGAAAAAACATGCCGGGGTTGCATTTAATGCACCGGTTCGGCCCGTTTATGAAACGATGCACAGTTTCGGTCCAGAAACGAAGCGAACGCACCCAATCCACCTTTTAAGGACCCAATAGTGATATTTTAGTTCGTTTTGGTCAATTTCGTTACTATGCGAGAAAACATGCCGGGGTTGCATTTAATGCACCGGTTCGGCCCGTTAACGAAACGATGCACAGTTTCGGTCCAGAAACGAAACGAACGCATCCAATCCACCTTTTTGGACCCAATAGTGATGTTTTGGTTCGTTTTGGTCAGTTTCGTTACTGTGCGAAAAAACATGCCGGGGTGGCATTTAATGCACCGGTTCGTCCCGTTTATGAAACGATGCACAGTTTCGGTCCAGAAACGAAGCGAACGCACCCAATCCACCTTTTAAGGACCCAAAAGTGATGTTTTAGTTCGTTTTGGTCAATTTCGTTACTATGCGAGAAAAGATGCCGGGGTTGCATTTAATGCACCGGTTCGGCCCGTTAACGAAACGATGCACAGTTTCGGTCCAGAAACGAAACGAACGCACCCAATCCACCTTTTTGGTCCGAATAGTGATGTTTTGGTTCATTTTGGCCAGTTTTGTTCCTGTGCGAAAAACCATGCCGGGGTTGCATTTAATGCACCGGTTTGGCCCGTTTACGAAACGAGGCACAGTTTCGGTCCAGAAACGAAACGAACGCACCCAATCCACCTTTTTGGACCCAATAGTGATGTTTTGGTTCGTTTTGGCCAGTTTCGTTACTGTGCGAGAAACCATGCCGGGGTTGCATTTAATTCACCGGTTCGGCCCGTTAACGAAACGATGCATAGTTTCGGTCCAGAAACGAAACGAACACACCCAATACACCATTTTGGACCCAATAGTGATGTTTTGGTTCGTTTTGCCCAGTTTCGTTACTATGCGAGAAACCATGCCGGGGTTGCATTTAATGCACCGGTTCGACCCGTTAACGAAACGATGCACAGTTTCGGTCCGGAAATGAAACGAACGCACCCAATCCACCTTTTTGGACCCAATAGTGATGTTTTGGTTCGTTTTGGCCAGTTTCGTTATTGTGCGAAAAAACATGCCGGGGTTGCATTTAATGCACCGGTTCGGCCCGTTTATGAAACGATGCACAGTTTCGGTCCAGAAACGAAACGAACGCACCCAATCCACCTTTTTGGACCCAATAGTGATGTTTTGGTTCGTTTTGGCCAGTTTTGTTACTGTGCGAAAAACCATGCCGGGGTTGCATTTAATGCACCGGTTCGGCCCGTATATGAAACGATTCACAGTTTCGGTCCAGAAACGAAACGAACGCACCCAATCCACCTTTTTGGACCCAATAGTGATGTTTTGGTTCGTTTTTGCCAGTTTCGTTACTGTGCGAGAAACCATGCCGGGGTTGCATTTAATTCACCGGTTCGGCCCGTTAACGAAACGATGCACAGTTTCGGTCCAGAAACGAAACAAACGTACCCAATCCACCTTTTTGGACCCAATAGTGATGTTTTGGTTCGTTTTGGCCAGTTTCGTTACTATGCGAGAAACCATGCCGGGGTTGCATTTAATGCACCGGTTCGACCCGTTAACGAAACGATGCACAGTTTCGGTCCGGAAACGAAACGAACGCACCCAATCCACCTTTTTGGACCCAATAGTGATGTTTTGGTTCATTTTGGTCAGTTTCGTTACTGTGCGAAAAAACATGTCGGGGTTACATTTAATGCACCGGTTCGGCCCGTTTATGAAACGATGCACAGTTTCGGTCCAGAAACGAAACGAACGCACCCAATCCACCTTTTTGGACCCAATAGTGATGTTTTGGTTCGTTTTGGTCAGTTTCGTTACTGTGCGAAAAAACATGCCGGGGTTGCATTTAATGCACCGGTTCGGCCCGTTTATGAAACGATGCACAGTTTCGGTCCAGAAACGAAGCGAACGCACCCAATCCACCTTTTAAGGACCCAATAGTGATATTTTAGTTCGTTTTTGTCAATTTCGTTACTATGCGAGAAAACATGCCGGGGTTGCATTTAATGCACCGGTTCGGCCCGTTAACGAAACGATGCACAGTTTCGGTCCAGAAACGAAACGAACGCATCCAATCCACCTTTTTGGACCCAATAGTGATGTTTTGGTTCGTTTTGGTCAGTTTCGTTACTGTGCGAAAAAACATGCCGGGGTGGCATTTAATGCACCGGTTCGTCCCGTTTATGAAACGATGCACAGTTTCGGTCCAGAAACGAAGCGAACGCACCCAATCCACCTTTTAAGGACCCAAAAGTGATGTTTTAGTTCGTTTTGGTCAATTTCGTTACTATGCGAGAAAAGATGCCGGGGTTGCATTTAATGCACCGGTTCGGCCCGTTAACGAAACGATGCACAGTTTCGGTCCAGAAACGAAACGAACGCACCCAATCCACCTTTTTGGTCCGAATAGTGATGTTTTGGTTCATTTTGGCCAGTTTTGTTCCTGTGCGAAAAACCATGCCGGGGTTGCATTTAATGCACCGGTTTGGCCCGTTTACGAAACGAGGCACAGTTTCGGTCCAGAAACGAAACGAACGCACCCAATCCACCTTTTTGGACCCAATAGTGATGTTTTGGTTCGTTTTGGCCAGTTTCGTTACTGTGCGAGAAACCATGCCGGGGTTGCATTTAATTCACCGGTTCGGCCCGTTAACGAAACGATGCATAGTTTCGGTCCAGAAACGAAACGAACACACCCAATACACCTTTTTGGACCCAATAGTGATGTTTTGGTTCGTTTTGCCCAGTTTCGTTACTATGCGAGAAACCATGCCGGGGTTGCATTTAATGCACCGGTTCGACCCGTTAACGAAACGATGCACAGTTTCGGTCCGGAAATGAAACGAACGCACCCAATCCACCTTTTTGGACCCAATAGTGATGTTTTGGTTCGTTTTGGCCAGTTTCGTTATTGTGCGAAAAAACATGCCGGGGTTGCATTTAATGCACCGGTTCGGCCCGTTTATGAAACGATGCACAGTTTCGGTCCAGAAACGAAACGAACGCACCCAATCCACCTTTTTGGACCCAATAGTGATGTTTTGGTTCGTTTTGGCCAGTTTTGTTACTGTGCGAAAAACCATGCCGGGGTTGCATTTAATGCACCGGTTCGGCCCGTATATGAAACGATTCACAGTTTCGGTCCAGAAACGAAACGAACGCACCCAATCCACCTTTTTGGACCCAATAGTGATGTTTTGGTTCGTTTTTGCCAGTTTCGTTACTGTGCGAGAAACCATGCCGGGGTTGCATTTAATTCACCGGGTCGGCCCGTTAACGAAACGATGCACAGTTTCGGTCCAGAAACGAAACAAACGTACCCAATCCACCTTTTTGGACCCAATAGTGATGTTTTGGTTCGTTTTGGCCAGTTTCGTTACTATGCGAGAAACCATGCCGGGGTTGCATTTAATGCACCGGTTCGACCCGTTAACGAAACGATGCACAGTTTCGGTCCGGAAACGAAACGAACGCACCCAATCCACCTTTTTGGACCCAATAGTGATGTTTTGGTTCATTTTGGTCAGTTTCGTTACTGTGCGAAAAAATATGTCGGGGTTACATTTAATGCACCGGTTCGGCCCGTTTATGAAACGATGCACAGTTTCGGTCCAGAAACGAAACGAACGCACCCAATCCACCTTTTTGGACCCAATAGTGATGTTTTGGTTCGTTTTGGTTAGTTTTGTTACTGTGCGAGAAACCATGCCAGGGTTGCATTTAATGCACCGGTTCGGCCCGTTTACGAAACGATGCATAGTTTCGGTCCAGAAACGAAGCGAACGCACCCAATCCACCTTTTTGGACCCAATAGTGATGTTTTGGTTCGTTTTGGCCAGTTTTGTTACTGTGCGAAAAACCATGCCGGGGTTGCATTTAATGCACCGGTTCGGCCCGTTAACGAAACGATGCACAGTTTCGGTCCAGAAACGAAACGAACGCACCCAATCCACCTTTTTGGACCCAATAGTGATGTTTTGGTTCGTTTTGGCCAGTTTCGTTACTATGCGAGAAACCATGCCGGGGTTGCATTTAATGCACCGGTTCGACCCGTTAACGAAACGATGCACAGTTTCGGTCCGGAAACGAAACGAACGCACCCAATCCACCTTTTTGGACCCAATAGTGATGTTTTGGTTCGTTTTGGTCAGTTTCGTTACTGTGCGAAAAAACATGCCGGGGTTGCATTTAATGCACCGGTTCGGCCCGTTTATGAAACGATGCACAGTTTCGGTCCAGAAACGAAGCGAACGCACCCAATCCACCTTTTAAGGACCCAATAGTGATATTTTAGTTCGTTTTGGTCAATTTCGTTACTATGCGAGAAAACATGCCGGGGTTGCATTTAATGCACCGGTTCGGCCCGTTAACGAAACGATGCACAGTTTCGGTCCAGAAACGAAACGAACGCATCCAATCCACCTTTTTGGACCCAATAGTGATGTTTTGGTTCGTTTTGGTCAGTTTCGTTACTGTGCGAAAAAACATGCCGGGGTGGCATTTAATGCACCGGTTCGTCCCGTTTATGAAACGATGCACAGTTTCGGTCCAGAAACGAAGCGAACGCACCCAATCCACCTTTTAAGGACCCAAAAGTGATGTTTTAGTTCGTTTTGGTCAATTTCGTTACTATGCGAGAAAAGATGCCGGGGTTGCATTTAATGCACCGGTTCGGCCCGTTAACGAAACGATGCACAGTTTCGGTCCAGAAACGAAACGAACGCACCCAATCCACCTTTTTGGTCCGAATAGTGATGTTTTGGTTCATTTTGGCCAGTTTTGTTCCTGTGCGAAAAACCATGCCGGGGTTGCATTTAATGCACCGGTTTGGCCCGTTTACGAAACGAGGCACAGTTTCGGTCCAGAAACGAAACGAACGCACCCAATCCACCTTTTTGGACCCAATAGTGATGTTTTGGTTCGTTTTGGCCAGTTTCGTTACTGTGCGAGAAACCATGCCGGGGTTGCATTTAATTCACCGGTTCGGCCCGTTAACGAAACGATGCATAGTTTCGGTCCAGAAACGAAACGAACACACCCAATACACCATTTTGGACCCAATAGTGATGTTTTGGTTCGTTTTGCCCAGTTTCGTTACTATGCGAGAAACCATGCCGGGGTTGCATTTAATGCACCGGTTCGACCCGTTAACGAAACGATGCACAGTTTCGGTCCGGAAATGAAACGAACGCACCCAATCCACCTTTTTGGACCCAATAGTGATGTTTTGGTTCGTTTTGGCCAGTTTCGTTATTGTGCGAAAAAACATGCCGGGGTTGCATTTAATGCACCGGTTCGGCCCGTTTATGAAACGATGCACAGTTTCGGTCCAGAAACGAAACGAACGCACCCAATCCACCTTTTTGGACCCAATAGTGATGTTTTGGTTCGTTTTGGCCAGTTTTGTTACTGTGCGAAAAACCATGCCGGGGTTGCATTTAATGCACCGGTTCGGCCCGTATATGAAACGATTCACAGTTTCGGTCCAGAAACGAAACGAACGCACCCAATCCACCTTTTTGGACCCAATAGTGATGTTTTGGTTCGTTTTTGCCAGTTTCGTTACTGTGCGAGAAACCATGCCGGGGTTGCATTTAATTCACCGGTTCGGCCCGTTAACGAAACGATGCACAGTTTCGGTCCAGAAACGAAACAAACGTACCCAATCCACCTTTTTGGACCCAATAGTGATGTTTTGGTTCGTTTTGGCCAGTTTCGTTACTATGCGAGAAACCATGCCGGGGTTGCATTTAATGCACCGGTTCGACCCGTTAACGAAACGATGCACAGTTTCGGTCCGGAAACGAAACGAACGCACCCAATCCACCTTTTTGGACCCAATAGTGATGTTTTGGTTCATTTTGGTCAGTTTCGTTACTGTGCGAAAAAACATGTCGGGGTTACATTTAATGCACCGGTTCGGCCCGTTTATGAAACGATGCACAGTTTCGGTCCAGAAACGAAACGAACGCACCCAATCCACCTTTTTGGACCCAATAGTGATGTTTTGGTTCGTTTTGGTTAGTTTTGTTACTGTGCGAGAAACCATGCCAGGGTTGCATTTAATGCACCGGTTCGGCCCGTTTACGAAACGATGCATAGTTTCGGTCCAGAAACGAAGCGAACGCACCCAATCCACCTTTTAAGGACCCAATAGTGATGTTTTAGTTCGTTTTGGTCAGTTTCGTTACTATGCGAGAAACCATGCCGGGGTTGCATTTAATGCACCGGTTCGGCCCGTTAACGAAACGATGCACAGTTTCGGTCCAGAAACGAAACGAACGCACCCAATCCACCTTTTTGGACCCAATAGTGATGTTTTGGTTCGTTTTGGCCAGTTTTGTTACTGTGCGAAAAACCATGCTGGGGTTGCATTTAATGCACCGGTTCGGCCCGTATACGAAACGATGCATAGTTTCGGTCCAGAAATGAAACGAACGCACCCAATCCACCTTTTTGGACCCAATAGTGATGTTTTGGTTCGTTTTGGTCAGTTTCGTTACTATGCGAGAAACCATGCCGGGGTTGCATTTAATGAACCGGTTCGGCCCGTTTACGAAACGATGCACAGTTTCGGTCTAGAAACGAAGCGAACGCACCCAATCCACCTTTTTGGACCCAATAGTGATGTTTTGGTTCGTTTTGGTCAGTTTCGTTACTGTGCGAGAAACCAAGCCGGGGTTGCATTTAATGCCCCGGTTCGGCCCGTTAACGAAACGATGCACAGTTTCGGTCCAGAAACGAAGCGAACGCACCCAATCCACCTTTTAAGGACCCAATAGTGATGTTTTAGTTCGTTTTGATCAGTTTCGTTACTATGCGAGAAACCATGCCGAGGTTGCATTTAATGCACCGGTTCAGCCCGTTAACGAAACGATGCACAGTTTCGGTCCAGAAACGAAACGAACGCACCCAATCCACCTTTTTGGACCCAATAGTGATATTTTGGTTCGTTTTCGTCAGTTTCGTTACTGTGCGAGAAACCATGCCGGGGTTGCATTTAATGCACCGGTTCGGCCCGTTAACGAAACGATGCTCAGTTTCAGTCCAGAATAGAAGCAAACGCAGCCAATCCACCTTTTAAGGACCCAATAGTGATGTTTTAGTTCGTTTTGGTCAGTTTTGTTACTATGCGAGAAACCATGCCGAGGTTGTATTTAATGCACCTGTTCGGCCCGTTAACGAAACGATGCACAGTTTCGGTCCAGAAACGAAACGAACGAACCCAATCCACCTTTTTGGACCCAATAGTAATGTTTTGGTTCGTTTTGGTCAGTTTTGTTACTGTGCGAAAAACCATGCCGGGGTTGCATTTAATGCACCAGTTCGGCCCGTTAACGAAACGATGCTCAGTTTCAGTCCAGAATAGAAGCAAACGCAGCCAATCCACCTTTTAAGGACCCAATAGTGATGTTTTAGTTCGTTTTGGTCAGTTTTGTTACTATGCGAGAAACCATGCCGAGGTTGCATTTGATGCACCTGTTCGGCCCGTTAACGAAACGATGCACAGTTTCGGTCCAGAAACGAAACGAACGAACCCAATCCACCTTTTTGGACCCAATAGTGATGTTTTGCTTCGTTTTGGTTAGTTTCGTTACTGTACGGAAACCATGCCGGGGTTGCATTTAATTCACCGGTTCGGCCCGTTAACGAAACGATGCACAGTTTCGGTCCAGAAACGAAACGAACGCACCCAATCCACCTTTTTGGACCCAATAGTGATGTTTTGGTTCGTTTTGGCCAGTTTCGTTACTATGCGAGAAACCATGCCGGGGTTGCATTTAATGCACCGGTTCGACCCGTTAACGAAACGATGCACAGTTTCAGTCCGGAAACGAAACGAACGCACCCAATCCACCTTTTTGGACCCAATAGTGATGGTTTGGTTCATTTTGGTCCGTTTCGTTACTGTGCGAAAAAACATGTCGGGGTTACATTTAATGCACCGGTTCGGCCCGTTTATGAAACGATGCACAGTTTCGGTCCAGAAACGAAACGAACGCACCCAATCCACCTTTTTGGACCCAATAGTGATGTTTTGGTTCGTTTTGGTTAGTTTTGTTACTGTGCGAGAAACCATGCCGGGGTTGCATTTAATGCACCGGTTCGGCCCGTTTACGAAACGATGCATAGTTTCGGTCCAGAAACGAAGCGAACGCACCCAATCCACCTTTTTGGACCCAATAGTGATGTTTTGGTTCGTTTTGGTCAGTTTCGTTACTATGCGAGAAACCATGCCGGGGTTGCATTTAATGAACCGGTTCGGCCCGTTTACGAAACGATGCACAGTTTCGGTCTAGAAACGAAGCGAACGCACCCAATCCACCTTTTTGGACCCAATAGTGATGTTTTGGTTCGTTTTGGTCAGTTTCGTTACTGTGCGAGAAACCAAGCCTGGGTTGCATTTAATGCCCCGGTTCGGCCCGTTAACGAAACGATGCACAGTTTCGGTCCAGAAACGAAGCGAACGCACCCAATCCACCTTTTAAGGACCCAATAGTGATGTTTTAGTTCGTTTTGATCAGTTTCGTTACTATGCGAGAAACCATGCCGAGGTTGCATTTAATGCACCGGTTCAGCCCGTTAACGAAACGATGCACAGTTTCGGTCCAGAAACGAAACGAACGCACCCAATCCACCTTTTTGGACCCAATAGTGATATTTTGGTTCGTTTTCGTCAGTTTCGTTACTGTGCGAGAAACCATGCCGGGGTTGCATTTAATGCACCGGTTCGGCCCGTTAACGAAACGATGCTCAGTTTCAGTCCAGAATAGAAGCAAACGCAGCCAATCCACCTTTTAAGGACCCAATAGTGATGTTTTAGTTCGTTTTGGTCAGTTTTGTTACTATGCGAGAAACCATGCCGAGGTTGCATTTAATGCACCTGTTCGGCCCGTTAATGAAACGATGCACAGTTTCGGTCCAGAAACGAAACGAACGAACCCAATCCACCTTTTTGGACCCAATAGTGATGTTTTGGTTCGTTTTGGTCAGTTTTGTTACTGTGCGAAAAACCATGCCGGGGTTGCATTTAATGCACCAGTTCGGCCCGTTAACGAAACGATGCTCAGTTTCAGTCCAGAATAGAAGCAAACGCAGCCAATCCACCTTTTAAGGACCCAATAGTGATGTTTTAGTTCGTTTTGGTCAGTTTTGTTACTATGCGAGAAACCATGCCGAGGTTGCATTTAATGCACCTGTTCGGCCCGTTAACGAAACGATGCACAGTTTCGGTCCAGAAACGAAACGAACGAACCCAATCCACCTTTTTGGACTCAATAGTGATGTTTTGCTTCGTTTTGGTTAGTTTCATTACTGTACGAGAAACCATGCCGGGGTTGCATTTAATTCACCGGTTCGGCCCGTTAACGAAACGATGCACAGTTTCGGTCCAGAAACGAAACGAACGCACCCAATCCACCTTTTTGGACCCAATAGTGATGTTTTGGTTCGTTTTGGCCAGTTTCGTTACTATGCGAGAAACCATGCCGGGGTTGCATTTAATGCACCGGTTCGACCCGTTAACGAAACGATGCACAGTTTCAGTCCGGAAACGAAACGAACGCACCCAATCCACCTTTTTGGACCCAATAGTGATGGTTTGGTTCATTTTGGTCAGTTTCGTTACTGTGCGAAAAAACATGTCGGGGTTACATTTAATGCACCGGTTCGGCCCGTTTATGAAACGATGCACAGTTTCGGTCCAGAAACGAAACGAACGCACCCAATCCACCTTTTTGGACCCAATAGTGATGTTTTGGTTCGTTTTGGTTAGTTTTGTTACTGTGCGAGAAACCATGCCGGGGTTGCATTTAATGCACCGGTTCGGCCCGTTTACGAAACGATGCATAGTTTCGGTCCAGAAACGAAGCGAACGCACCCAATCCACCTTTTTGGACCCAATAGTGATGTTTTGGTTCGTTTTGGTCAGTTTCGTTACTATGCGAGAAACCATGCCGGGGTTGCATTTAATGAACCGGTTCGGCCCGTTTACGAAACGATGCACAGTTTCGGTCTAGAAACGAAGCGAACGCACCCAATCCACCTTTTTGGACCCAATAGTGATGTTTTGGTTCGTTTTGGTCAGTTTCGTTACTGTGCGAGAAACCAAGCCGGGGTTGCATTTAATGCCCCGGTTCGGCCCGTTAACGAAACGATGCACAGTTTCGGTCCAGAAACGAAGCGAACGCACCCAATCCACCTTTTAAGGACCCAATAGTGATGTTTTAGTTCGTTTTGATCAGTTTCGTTACTATGCAAGAAACCATGCCGAGGTTGCATTTAATGCACCGGTTCAGCCCGTTAACGAAACGATGCACAGTTTCGGTCCAGAAACGAAACGAACGCACCCAATCCACCTTTTTGGACCCAATAGTGATATTTTGGTTCGTTTTCGTCAGTTTCGTTACTGTGCGAGAAACCATGCCGGGGTTGCATTTAATGCACCGGTTCGGCCCGTTAACGAAACGATGCTCAGTTTCAGTCCAGAATAGAAGCAAACGCAGCCAATCCACCTTTTAAGGACCCAATAGTGATGTTTTAGTTCGTTTTGGTCAGTTTTGTTACTATGCGAGAAACCATGCCGAGGTTGCATTTAATGCACCTGTTCGGCCCGTTAACGAAACGATGCACAGTTTCGGTCCAGAAACGAAACGAACGAACCCAATCCACCTTTTTGGACCCAATAGTGATGTTTTGGTTCGTTTTGGTCAGTTTTGTTACTGTGCGAAAAACCATGCCGGGGTTGCATTTAATGCACCAGTTCGGCCCGTTAACGAAACGATGCACAGTTTCAGTCCAGAATAGAAGCGAACGCACCCAATCCACCTTTTTGGACCCAATAGTGTTGTTTTGATTCGTTTTGGTCAGTTTCGTTACTGTGCGAGAAACCATGCCGGGGTTGCATTTAATGCACCGGTTAGGCCCGTTAACGAAACGATGCACAGTTTCGGTCCAGAAATGAAACGAACGCACCCAATCCACCTTTTTGGACCCAATAGTGATGTTTTGCTTCGTTTTGGTTAGTTTCGTTACTGTACGAAAAAACATGCCGGGGTTGCATTTAATGCACCGGTTCGGCCCGTTTATGAAACGATGCACAGTTTCGGTCCAGAAACGAAGCGAACGCACCCAATCCACCTTTTAAGGACCCAATAGTGATATTTTAGTTCGTTTTGGTCAATTTCGTTACTATGCGAGAAAACATGCCGGGGTTGCATTTAATGCACCGGTTCGGCCCGTTAACGAAACGATGCACAGTTTCGGTCCAGAAACGAAACGAACGCATCCAATCCACCTTTTTGGACCCAATAGTGATGTTTTGGTTCGTTTTGGTCAGTTTCGTTACTGTGCGAAAAAACATGCCGGGGTGGCATTTAATGCACCGGTTCGTCCCGTTTATGAAACGATGCACAGTTTCGGTCCAGAAACGAAGCGAACGCACCCAATCCACCTTTTAAGGACCCAAAAGTGATGTTTTAGTTCGTTTTGGTCAATTTCGTTACTATGCGAGAAAAGATGCCGGGGTTGCATTTAATGCACCGGTTCGGCCCGTTAACGAAACGATGCACAGTTTCGGTCCAGAAACGAAACGAACGCACCCAATCCACCTTTTTGGTCCGAATAGTGATGTTTTGGTTCATTTTGGCCAGTTTTGTTCCTGTGCGAAAAACCATGCCGGGGTTGCATTTAATGCACCGGTTTGGCCCGTTTACGAAACGAGGCACAGTTTCGGTCCAGAAACGAAACGAACGCACCCAATCCACCTTTTTGGACCCAATAGTGATGTTTTGGTTCGTTTTGGCCAGTTTCGTTACTGTGCGAGAAACCATGCCGGGGTTGCATTTAATTCACCGGTTCGGCCCGTTAACGAAACGATGCATAGTTTCGGTCCAGAAACGAAACGAACACACCCAATACACCATTTTGGACCCAATAGTGATGTTTTGGTTCGTTTTGCCCAGTTTCGTTACTATGCGAGAAACCATGCCGGGGTTGCATTTAATGCACCGGTTCGACCCGTTAACGAAACGATGCACAGTTTCGGTCCGGAAATGAAACGAACGCACCCAATCCACCTTTTTGGACCCAATAGTGATGTTTTGGTTCGTTTTGGCCAGTTTCGTTATTGTGCGAAAAAACATGCCGGGGTTGCATTTAATGCACCGGTTCGGCCCGTTTATGAAACGATGCACAGTTTCGGTCCAGAAACGAAACGAACGCACCCAATCCACCTTTTTGGACCCAATAGTGATGTTTTGGTTCGTTTTGGCCAGTTTTGTTACTGTGCGAAAAACCATGCCGGGGTTGCATTTAATGCACCGGTTCGGCCCGTATATGAAACGATTCACAGTTTCGGTCCAGAAACGAAACGAACGCACCCAATCCACCTTTTTGGACCCAATAGTGATGTTTTGGTTCGTTTTTGCCAGTTTCGTTACTGTGCGAGAAACCATGCCGGGGTTGCATTTAATTCACCGGTTCGGCCCGTTAACGAAACGATGCACAGTTTCGGTCCAGAAACGAAACAAACGTACCCAATCCACCTTTTTGGACCCAATAGTGATGTTTTGGTTCGTTTTGGCCAGTTTCGTTACTATGCGAGAAACCATGCCGGGGTTGCATTTAATGCACCGGTTCGACCCGTTAACGAAACGATGCACAGTTTCGGTCCGGAAACGAAACGAACGCACCCAATCCACCTTTTTGGACCCAATAGTGATGTTTTGGTTCATTTTGGTCAGTTTCGTTACTGTGCGAAAAAACATGTCGGGGTTACATTTAATGCACCGGTTCGGCCCGTTTATGAAACGATGCACAGTTTCGGTCCAGAAACGAAACGAACGCACCCAATCCACCTTTTTGGACCCAATAGTGATGTTTTGGTTCGTTTTGGTTAGTTTTGTTACTGTGCGAGAAACCATGCCAGGGTTGCATTTAATGCACCGGTTCGGCCCGTTTACGAAACGATGCATAGTTTCGGTCCAGAAACGAAGCGAACGCACCCAATCCACCTTTTAAGGACCCAATAGTGATGTTTTAGTTCGTTTTGGTCAGTTTCGTTACTATGCGAGAAACCATGCCGGGGTTGCATTTAATGCACCGGTTCGGCCCGTTAACGAAACGATGCACAGTTTCGGTCCAGAAACGAAACGAACGCACCCAATCCACCTTTTTGGACCCAATAGTGATGTTTTGGTTCGTTTTGGCCAGTTTTGTTACTGTGCGAAAAACCATGCTGGGGTTGCATTTAATGCACCGGTTCGGCCCGTATACGAAACGATGCATAGTTTCGGTCCAGAAATGAAACGAACGCACCCAATCCACCTTTTTGGACCCAATAGTGATGTTTTGGTTCGTTTTGGTCAGTTTCGTTACTATGCGAGAAACCATGCCGGGGTTGCATTTAATGAACCGGTTCGGCCCGTTTACGAAACGATGCACAGTTTCGGTCTAGAAACGAAGCGAACGCACCCAATCCACCTTTTTGGACCCAATAGTGATGTTTTGGTTCGTTTTGGTCAGTTTCGTTACTGTGCGAGAAACCAAGCCGGGGTTGCATTTAATGCCCCGGTTCGGCCCGTTAACGAAACGATGCACAGTTTCGGTCCAGAAACGAAGCGAACGCACCCAATCCACCTTTTAAGGACCCAATAGTGATGTTTTAGTTCGTTTTGATCAGTTTCGTTACTATGCGAGAAACCATGCCGAGGTTGCATTTAATGCACCGGTTCAGCCCGTTAACGAAACGATGCACAGTTTCGGTCCAGAAACGAAACGAACGCACCCAATCCACCTTTTTGGACCCAATAGTGATATTTTGGTTCGTTTTCGTCAGTTTCGTTACTGTGCGAGAAACCATGCCGGGGTTGCATTTAATGCACCGGTTCGGCCCGTTAACGAAACGATGCTCAGTTTCAGTCCAGAATAGAAGCAAACGCAGCCAATCCACCTTTTAAGGACCCAATAGTGATGTTTTAGTTCGTTTTGGTCAGTTTTGTTACTATGCGAGAAACCATGCCGAGGTTGTATTTAATGCACCTGTTCGGCCCGTTAACGAAACGATGCACAGTTTCGGTCCAGAAACGAAACGAACGAACCCAATCCACCTTTTTGGACCCAATAGTAATGTTTTGGTTCGTTTTGGTCAGTTTTGTTACTGTGCGAAAAACCATGCCGGGGTTGCATTTAATGCACCAGTTCGGCCCGTTAACGAAACGATGCTCAGTTTCAGTCCAGAATAGAAGCAAACGCAGCCAATCCACCTTTTAAGGACCCAATAGTGATGTTTTAGTTCGTTTTGGTCAGTTTTGTTACTATGCGAGAAACCATGCCGAGGTTGCATTTGATGCACCTGTTCGGCCCGTTAACGAAACGATGCACAGTTTCGGTCCAGAAACGAAACGAACGAACCCAATCCACCTTTTTGGACCCAATAGTGATGTTTTGCTTCGTTTTGGTTAGTTTCGTTACTGTACGGAAACCATGCCGGGGTTGCATTTAATTCACCGGTTCGGCCCGTTAACGAAACGATGCACAGTTTCGGTCCAGAAACGAAACGAACGCACCCAATCCACCTTTTTGGACCCAATAGTGATGTTTTGGTTCGTTTTGGCCAGTTTCGTTACTATGCGAGAAACCATGCCGGGGTTGCATTTAATGCACCGGTTCGACCCGTTAACGAAACGATGCACAGTTTCAGTCCGGAAACGAAACGAACGCACCCAATCCACCTTTTTGGACCCAATAGTGATGGTTTGGTTCATTTTGGTCCGTTTCGTTACTGTGCGAAAAAACATGTCGGGGTTACATTTAATGCACCGGTTCGGCCCGTTTATGAAACGATGCACAGTTTCGGTCCAGAAACGAAACGAACGCACCCAATCCACCTTTTTGGACCCAATAGTGATGTTTTGGTTCGTTTTGGTTAGTTTTGTTACTGTGCGAGAAACCATGCCGGGGTTGCATTTAATGCACCGGTTCGGCCCGTTTACGAAACGATGCATAGTTTCGGTCCAGAAACGAAGCGAACGCACCCAATCCACCTTTTTGGACCCAATAGTGATGTTTTGGTTCGTTTTGGTCAGTTTCGTTACTATGCGAGAAACCATGCCGGGGTTGCATTTAATGAACCGGTTCGGCCCGTTTACGAAACGATGCACAGTTTCGGTCTAGAAACGAAGCGAACGCACCCAATCCACCTTTTTGGACCCAATAGTGATGTTTTGGTTCGTTTTGGTCAGTTTCGTTACTGTGCGAGAAACCAAGCCTGGGTTGCATTTAATGCCCCGGTTCGGCCCGTTAACGAAACGATGCACAGTTTCGGTCCAGAAACGAAGCGAACGCACCCAATCCACCTTTTAAGGACCCAATAGTGATGTTTTAGTTCGTTTTGATCAGTTTCGTTACTATGCGAGAAACCATGCCGAGGTTGCATTTAATGCACCGGTTCAGCCCGTTAACGAAACGATGCACAGTTTCGGTCCAGAAACGAAACGAACGCACCCAATCCACCTTTTTGGACCCAATAGTGATATTTTGGTTCGTTTTCGTCAGTTTCGTTACTGTGCGAGAAACCATGCCGGGGTTGCATTTAATGCACCGGTTCGGCCCGTTAACGAAACGATGCTCAGTTTCAGTCCAGAATAGAAGCAAACGCAGCCAATCCACCTTTTAAGGACCCAATAGTGATGTTTTAGTTCGTTTTGGTCAGTTTTGTTACTATGCGAGAAACCATGCCGAGGTTGCATTTAATGCACCTGTTCGGCCCGTTAATGAAACGATGCACAGTTTCGGTCCAGAAACGAAACGAACGAACCCAATCCACCTTTTTGGACCCAATAGTGATGTTTTGGTTCGTTTTGGTCAGTTTTGTTACTGTGCGAAAAACCATGCCGGGGTTGCATTTAATGCACCAGTTCGGCCCGTTAACGAAACGATGCTCAGTTTCAGTCCAGAATAGAAGCAAACGCAGCCAATCCACCTTTTAAGGACCCAATAGTGATGTTTTAGTTCGTTTTGGTCAGTTTTGTTACTATGCGAGAAACCATGCCGAGGTTGCATTTAATGCACCTGTTCGGCCCGTTAACGAAACGATGCACAGTTTCGGTCCAGAAACGAAACGAACGAACCCAATCCACCTTTTTGGACTCAATAGTGATGTTTTGCTTCGTTTTGGTTAGTTTCATTACTGTACGAGAAACCATGCCGGGGTTGCATTTAATTCACCGGTTCGGCCCGTTAACGAAACGATGCACAGTTTCGGTCCAGAAACGAAACGAACGCACCCAATCCACCTTTTTGGACCCAATAGTGATGTTTTGGTTCGTTTTGGCCAGTTTCGTTACTATGCGAGAAACCATGCCGGGGTTGCATTTAATGCACCGGTTCGACCCGTTAACGAAACGATGCACAGTTTCAGTCCGGAAACGAAACGAACGCACCCAATCCACCTTTTTGGACCCAATAGTGATGGTTTGGTTCATTTTGGTCAGTTTCGTTACTGTGCGAAAAAACATGTCGGGGTTACATTTAATGCACCGGTTCGGCCCGTTTATGAAACGATGCACAGTTTCGGTCCAGAAACGAAACGAACGCACCCAATCCACCTTTTTGGACCCAATAGTGATGTTTTGGTTCGTTTTGGTTAGTTTTGTTACTGTGCGAGAAACCATGCCGGGGTTGCATTTAATGCACCGGTTCGGCCCGTTTACGAAACGATGCATAGTTTCGGTCCAGAAACGAAGCGAACGCACCCAATCCACCTTTTTGGACCCAATAGTGATGTTTTGGTTCGTTTTGGTCAGTTTCGTTACTATGCGAGAAACCATGCCGGGGTTGCATTTAATGAACCGGTTCGGCCCGTTTACGAAACGATGCACAGTTTCGGTCTAGAAACGAAGCGAACGCACCCAATCCACCTTTTTGGACCCAATAGTGATGTTTTGGTTCGTTTTGGTCAGTTTCGTTACTGTGCGAGAAACCAAGCCGGGGTTGCATTTAATGCCCCGGTTCGGCCCGTTAACGAAACGATGCACAGTTTCGGTCCAGAAACGAAGCGAACGCACCCAATCCACCTTTTAAGGACCCAATAGTGATGTTTTAGTTCGTTTTGATCAGTTTCGTTACTATGCAAGAAACCATGCCGAGGTTGCATTTAATGCACCGGTTCAGCCCGTTAACGAAACGATGCACAGTTTCGGTCCAGAAACGAAACGAACGCACCCAATCCACCTTTTTGGACCCAATAGTGATATTTTGGTTCGTTTTCGTCAGTTTCGTTACTGTGCGAGAAACCATGCCGGGGTTGCATTTAATGCACCGGTTCGGCCCGTTAACGAAACGATGCTCAGTTTCAGTCCAGAATAGAAGCAAACGCAGCCAATCCACCTTTTAAGGACCCAATAGTGATGTTTTAGTTCGTTTTGGTCAGTTTTGTTACTATGCGAGAAACCATGCCGAGGTTGCATTTAATGCACCTGTTCGGCCCGTTAACGAAACGATGCACAGTTTCGGTCCAGAAACGAAACGAACGAACCCAATCCACCTTTTTGGACCCAATAGTGATGTTTTGGTTCGTTTTGGTCAGTTTTGTTACTGTGCGAAAAACCATGCCGGGGTTGCATTTAATGCACCAGTTCGGCCCGTTAACGAAACGATGCACAGTTTCAGTCCAGAATAGAAGCGAACGCACCCAATCCACCTTTTTGGACCCAATAGTGTTGTTTTGATTCGTTTTGGTCAGTTTCGTTACTGTGCGAGAAACCATGCCGGGGTTGCATTTAATGCACCGGTTAGGCCCGTTAACGAAACGATGCACAGTTTCGGTCCAGAAATGAAACGAACGCACCCAATCCACCTTTTTGGACCCAATAGTGATGTTTTGCTTCGTTTTGGTTAGTTTCGTTACTGTACGAGAAACCATGCCGGGGTTGCATTTAATTCACCGGTTCGGCCCGTTAACGAAACGATGCACAGTTTCGGTCCAGAAACGAAACGAACGCACCCAATCCACCTTTTTGGACCCAATAGTGATGTTTTGGTTCGTTTTGGCCAGTTTCGTTACTATGCGAGAAACCATGCCGGGGTTGCATTTAATGCACCGGTTCGACCCGTTAACGAAACGATGCACAGTTTCGGTCCGGAAACGAAACGAACGCACCCAATCCACCTTTTTGGACCCAATAGTGATGGTTTGGTTCATTTTGGTCAGTTTCGTTACTGTGCGAAAAAACATGTCGGGGTTACATTTAATGCACCGGTTCGGCCCGTTTATGAAACGATGCACAGTTTCGGTCCAGAAACGAAACGAACGCACCCAATCCACCTTTTTGGACCCAATAGTGATGTTTTGGTTCGTTTTGGTTAGTTTTGTTACTGTGCGAGAAACCATGCCGGGGTTGCATTTAATGCACCGGTTCGGCCCGTTTACGAAACGATGCATAGTTTCGGTCCAGAAACGAAGCGAACGCACCCAATCCACCTTTTTGGACCCAACAGTGATGTTTTGGTTCGTTTTGGTCAGTTTTGTTACTATGCAAGAAACCATGCCGGGGTTGCATTTAATGCACCGGTTCGGCCCGTTAACGAAACGATGCACAGTTTCGGTCCTGAAACGAAGCGAACGCACCCAATCCACCTTTTAAGGACCCAATAGTGATGTTTTAGTTCGTTTTGGTCAGTTTCGTTACTATGCGAGAAACCATGCCGGGGTTGCATTTAATGCACCGGTTCGGCCCGTTAACGAAACGATGCACAGTTTCGGTCCAGAAATGAAACGAACGCACCCAATCCACCTTTTTGGACCCAATAGTGATGTTTTGGTTCGTTTTTGCCAGTTTTGTTACTGTGCGAAAAACCATGCTGGGGTTGCATTTAATGCACCGGTTCGGCCCGTATACGAAACGATGCATAGTTTCGGTCCAGAAATGAAACGAACGCACCCAATCCACCTTTTTGGACCCAATAGTGATGTTTTGGTTCGTTTTGGTCAGTTTCGTTACTATGCGAGAAACCATGCCGGGGTTGCATTTAATGAACCGGTTCGGCCCGTTTACGAAACGATGCACAGTTTCGGTCTAGAAACGAAGCGAACGCACCCAATCCACCTTTTTGGACCCAATAGTGATGTTTTGGTTCGTTTTGGTCAGTTTCGTTACTGTGCGAGAAACCAAGCCGGGGTTGCATTTAATGCACCGGTTCGGCCCGTTAACGAAACGATGCACAGTTTCGGTCCAGAAACGAAGCGAATGCACCCAATCCACCTTTTAAGGACCCAATAGTGATGTTTTAGTTCGTTTTGATCAGTTTCGTTACTATGCGAGAAACCATGCCGAGGTTGCATTTAATGCACCGGTTCAGCCCGTTAACGAAACGATGCACAGTTTCGGTCCAGAAACGAAACGAACGCACCCAATCCACCTTTTTGGACCCAATAGTGATGTTTTGGTTCGTTTTCGTCAGTTTCGTTACTGTGCGAGAAACCATGCCGGGGTTGCATTTAATGCACCGGTTCGGCCCGTTAACGAAACGATGCACAGTTTCAGTCCAGAATAGAAGCAAACGCAGCCAATCCACCTTTTAAGGACCCAATAGTGATGTTTTAGTTCGTTTTGGTCAGTTTTGTTACTATGCGAGAAACCATGCCGAGGTTGCATTTAATGCACCGGTTCGGCCCGTTAACGAAACGATGCACAGTTTCGGTCCAGAAACGAAACGAACGAACCCAATCCACCTTCTTGGACCCAATAGTGATGTTTTGGTTTGTTTTGGTCAGTTTTGTTACTGTGCGAAAAACCATGCCGGGGTTGCATTTAATGCACCAGTTCGGCCCGTTAACGAAACGATGCACAGTTTCAGTCCAGAATAGAAGCGAACGCACCCAATCCACCTTTTTGGACCCAATAGTGTTGTTTTGATTCGTTTTGGTCAGTTTTGTTACTGTGCGAGAAACCATGCCGGGGTTGCATTTAATGCACCGGTTAGGCCCGTTAACGAAACGATGCACAGTTTCGGTCCAGAAATGAAACGAACGCACCCAATCCACCTTTTTGGACCCAGTAGTGATGTTTTGGTTCGTTTTGGCCAGTTTTGTTACTGTGCGAGAAACCATGCCAGGGTTGCATTTAATTCACCGGTTCGGCCCGTTAACGAAACGATGCACAGTTTCGGTCCAGAAACGAAACGAACGCACCCAATCCACCTTTTTGGACCCAATAGTGATGATTTGGTTCGTTTTGGCCAGTTTCGTTACTATGCGAGAAACCATGCCGGGGTTGCATTTAATGCACCGGTTCGACCTGTTAACGAAACGATGCACAGTTTCAGTCCAGAATAGAAGCGAACGCACCCAATCCACCTTTTTGGACCCAATAGTGTTGTTTTGATTCGTTTTGGTCAGTTTCGTTACTGTGCGAGAAACCATGCCGGGGTTGCATTTAATGCACCGGTTAGGCCCGTTAACGAAACGATACACAGTTTCGGTCCAGAAATGAAACGAACGCACCCAATCCACCTTTTTGGACCCAGTAGTGATGTTTTGGTTCGTTTTGGCCAGTTTTGTTACTGTGCGAGAAACCATGCCAGGGTTGCATTTAATTCACCGGTTCGGCCCGTTAACGAAACGATGCACAGTTTCGGTCCAGAAACGAAACGAACGCACCCAATCCACCTTTTTGGACCCAATAGTGATGATTTGGTTCGTTTTGGCCAGTTTCGTTACTATGCGAGAAACCATGCCGGGGTTGCATTTAATGCACCGGTTCGACCTGTTAACGAAACGATGCACAGTTTCAGTCCAGAATAGAAGCGAACGCACCCAATCCACCTTTTTGGACCCAATAGTGTTGTTTTGATTCGTTTTGGTCAGTTTTGTTACTGTGCGAGAAACCATGCCGGGGTTGCATTTAATGCACCGGTTAGGCCCGTTAACGAAACGATGCACAGTTTCGGTCCAGAAATGAAACGAACGCACCCAATCCACCTTGTTGGACCCAGTAGTGATGTTTTGGTTCGTTTTGGCCAGTTTTGTTACTGTGCGAGAAACCATGCCAGGGTTGCATTTAATTCACCGGTTCGGCCCGTTAACGAAACGATGCACAGTTTCGGTCCAGAAACGAAACGAACGCACCCAATCCACCTTTTTGGACCCAATAGTGATGATTTGGTTCGTTTTGGCCAGTTTCGTTACTATGCGAGAAACCATGCCGGGGTTGCATTTAATGCACCGGTTCGACCTGTTAACGAAACGATGCACAGTTTCGGTCCGGAAACGAAACGAACGCACCCAATCCACCTTTTTGGACCCAATAGTGATGTTTTGGTTCGTTTTGGTCAGTTTCGTTACTGTGCGAAAAAACATGCCGGGGTTGCATTTAATGCACCGGTTCAGCCCGTTTACGAAACGATGCATAGTTTCGGTCCAGAAACGAAGCGAACGCACCCAATCCACCTTTTTGGACCCAATAGTGATGTTTTGGTTCGTTTTGGTCAGTTTTGATACTGTGCGAGAAACCAAGCCGGGGTTGCATTTAATGCACCGGTTCGGCCCGTTAACGAAACGATGCACAAATTCGGTCCAGAAACGAAGCGAACGCACCCAATCCACCTTTTTGGACCCAATTGTGATGTTTTGGTTCGTTTTGGTCAGTTTTGATACTGTGCGAGAAACCATGCCGGGGTTGCATTTAATGCACCGGTTCAGCCTGTTAACGAAACGATGCACAATTTCGGTCCTGAAACGAAACGAACGCACCTAATCCACCTTTTTGGACCCAATAGTGATGTTTTGGTTCGTTTTCGTCAGTTTCGTTACTGTGTGAGAAACCATGCCGGGGTTGCATTTAATGCACCGGTTCGGCCCGTTAACGAAACGATGCACAGTTTCAGTCCAGAATAGAAGCAAACGCACCCAATCCACCTTTTAAGGACCCAATAGTGATGTTTTAGTTCGTTTTGGTCAGTTTCGTTACTATGCGAGAAACCATGCCGGGGTTGCATTTAATGAACCGGTTCGGACCGTTACCGAAACGATGCACAGTTTCGGTCTAGAAATGAAGCGAACGCACCCAATCCACATTTTTGGACCCAATAGTGATGTTTTGGTTCGTTTTGGTCAGTTTCGTTACTGTGCGAGAAACCAAGCCGGGGTTGCATTTAATGCACCGGTTCGGCCCGTTAACGAAACGATGCACAGTTTCGGTCCAGAAACGAAGCGAACGCACCCAATCCACCTTTTAAGGACCCAATAGTGATGTTTTAGTTCGTTTTGATCAGTTTTGTTACTATGCGAGAAACCATGCCGGGGTTGCATTTAATGCACCGGTTCAGCCCGTTAACGAAACGATGCACAGTTTCGGTCCAGAAACGAAACGAACGCACCCAATCCACCTTTTTGGACCCAATAGTGATGTTTTGGTTCGTTTTCGTCAGTTTCGTTACTGTGCGAGAAACCATGCCGGGGTTGCATTTAATGCACCGGTTCGGCCCGTTAACGAAACGATGCACAGTTTCAGTCCAGAATAGAAGCAAACGCAGCCAATCCACCTTTTAAGGACCCAATAGTGATGTTTTATTTCGTTTTGGTCAGTTTTGTTACTATGCGAGAAACCATGCCGAGGTTACATTTAATGGACCGGGGTTGCATTTAATGCAACGGTTCGGCCCGTTAACGAAACGATTGACAGTTTCGGTCCAGAAACGAAACGAACGCACCCAATCCACCTTTTTGGACCCAATAGTGATGTTTTGGTTCGTTTTGGCCAGTTTTGTTACTATGCGAAAAACCATGCCGGGGTTGCATTTAATGCACCAGTTCGGCCCGTTAACGAAACGATGCACAGTTTCAGTCCAGAATAGAAGCGAACGCACCCAATCCACCTTTTTGGACCCAATAGTGTTGTTTTGATTCGTTTTGGTCAGTTTTGTTACTGTGCGAGAAACCATGCCGGGGTTGCATTTAATGCACCGGTTAGGCCCGTTAACGAAACGATGCACAGTTTCGGTCCAGAAATGAAACGAACGCACCCAATCCACCTTTTTGGACCCAGTAGTGATGTTTTGGTTCGTTTTGGCCAGTTTTGTTACTGTGCGAGAAACCATGCCAGGGTTGCATTTAATTCACCGGTTCGGCCCGTTAACGAAACGATGCACAGTTTCGGTCCAGAAACGAAACGAACGCACCCAATCCACCTTTTTGGACCCAATAGTGATGATTTGGTTCGTTTTGGCCAGTTTCGTTACTATGCGAGAAACCATGCCGGGGTTGCATTTAATGCACCGGTTCGACCTGTTAACGAAACGATGCACAGTTTCGGTCCGGAAACGAAACGAACGCACCCAATCCACCTTTTTGGACCCAATAGTGATGTTTTGGTTCGTTTTGGTCAGTTTCGTTACTGTGCGAAAAAACATGCCGGGGTTGCATTTAATGCACCGGTTCAGCCCGTTTACGAAACGATGCATAGTTTCGGTCCAGAAACGAAGCGAACGCACCCAATCCACCTTTTTGGACCCAATAGTGATGTTTTGGTTCGTTTTGGTCAGTTTTGATACTGTGCGAGAAACCAAGCCGGGGTTGCATTTAATGCACCGGTTCGGCCCGTTAACGAAACGATGCACAAATTCGGTCCAGAAACGAAGCGAACGCACCCAATCCACCTTTTTGGACCCAATTGTGATGTTTTGGTTCGTTTTGGTCAGTTTTGATACTGTGCGAGAAACCATGCCGGGGTTGCATTTAATGCACCGGTTCAGCCTGTTAACGAAACGATGCACAATTTCGGTCCTGAAACGAAACGAACGCACCCAATCCACCTTTTTGGACCCAATAGTGATGTTTTGGTTCGTTTTCGTCAGTTTCGTTACTGTGCGAGAAACCATGCCGGGGTTGCATTTAATGCACCGGTTCGGCCCGTTAACGAAACGATGCACAGTTTCAGTCCAGAATAGAAGCAAACGCACCCAATCCACCTTTTAAGGACCCAATAGTGATGTTTTAGTTCGTTTTGGTCAGTTTCGTTACTATGCGAGAAACCATGCCGGGGTTGCATTTAATGAACCGGTTCGGACCGTTTACGAAACGATGCACAGTTTCGGTCTAGAAATGAAGCGAACGCACCCAATCCACCTTTTTGGACCCAATAGTGATGTTTTGGTTCGTTTTGGTCAGTTTCGTTACTGTGCGAGAAACCAAGCCGGGGTTGCATTTAATGCACCGGTTCGGCCCGTTAACGAAACGATGCACAGTTTCGGTCCAGAAACGAAGCGAACGCACCCAATCCACCTTTTAAGGACCCAATAGTGATGTTTTAGTTCATTTTGATCAGTTTTGTTACTATGCGAGAAACCATGCCGGGGTTGCATTTAATGCACCGGTTCAGCCCGTTAACGAAACGATGCACAGTTTCGGTCCAGAAACGAAACGAACGCACCCAATCCACCTTTTTGGACCCAATAGTGATGTTTTGGTTCGTTTTCGTCAGTTTCGTTACTGTGCGAGAAACCATGCCGGGGTTGCATTTAATGCACCGGTTCGGCCCGTTAACGAAACGATGCACAGTTTCAGTCCAGAATAGAAGCAAACGCAGCCAATCCACCTTTTAAGGACCCAATAGTGATGTTTTATTTCGTTTTGGTCAGTTTTGTTACTATTCGAGAAACCATGCCGAGGTTACATTTAATGGACCGGGGTTGCATTTAATGCAACGGTTCGGC
The DNA here is from genome assembly GCA_033239725.1 of Echinochloa phyllopogon. Lineage (NCBI taxonomy): Eukaryota > Viridiplantae > Streptophyta > Magnoliopsida > Poales > Poaceae > Echinochloa > Echinochloa phyllopogon. The sequence goes on along the minus strand of BTCW01000014.1, from coordinate 26,020,997 downwards.
CCGTTAACGAAACGATTGACAGTTTCGGTCCAGAAACGAAACGAACGCACCCAATCCACCTTTTTCGACCCAATAGTGATGTTTTGGTTCGTTTTGGCCAGTTTTGTTACTATGCGAAAAACCATGCCGGGGTTGCATTTAATGCACCAGTTCGGCCCGTTAACGAAACGATGCACAGTTTCAGTCCAGAATAGAAGCGAACGCACCCAATCCACCTTTTTGGACCCAATAGTGTTGTTTTGATTCGTTTTGGTCAGTTTCGTTACTGTGCGAGAAACCATGCCGGGGTTGCATTTAATGCACCGGTTAGGCCCGTTAACGAAACGATACACAGTTTCGGTCCAGAAATGAAACGAACGCACCCAATCCACCTTTTTGGACCCAGTAGTGATGTTTTGGTTCGTTTTGGCCAGTTTTGTTACTGTGCGAGAAACCATGCCAGGGTTGCATTTAATTCACCGGTTCGGCCCGTTAACGAAACGATGCACAGTTTCAGTCCAGAAACGAAACGAACGCACCCAATCCACCTTTTTGGACCCAATAGTGATGTTTTGGTTCGTTTTGGCAAGTTCCGTTACTATGCGAGAAACCATGCCGGGGTTGCATTTAATGCACCGGTTCGACCTGTTAACGAAACGATGCACAGTTTCGGTCCAGAAACGAAACGAACGCACCCAATCCACCTTTTTGGACCCAATAGTGATGTTTTGGTTCGTTTTGGTCAGTTTCGTTACTGTGCGAAAAAACATGCCGGGGTTGCATTTAATGCACCGGTTCCACCCGTTTACGAAACGATGCATAGTTTCGGTCCAGAAACGAAGCGAACGCACCCAATCCACCTTTTTGGACCCAATAGTGATGTTTTGGTTAGTTTTGGTCAGTTTTGATACTGTGCGAGAAACCAAGCCGGGGTTGCATTTAATGCACCGGTTCGGCCCGTTAACGAAACGATGCATAAATTCGGTCCAGAAATGAAGCGAACGCACCCAATCCACCTTTTTGGACCCAATAGTGATGTTTTGGTTCGTTTTGGTCAGTTTTGTTACTGTGCGAAAAACCATGCCGGGGTTGCATTTAATGCACCGGTTCGGCCCGTTTACGAAACGATGCACAGTTTCGATCCAGAAACGAAACGAACGCACCCAATCCACCTTTTTGGACCCAATAGTGATGTTTTGGTTCGTTTTCGTCAGTTTCGTTACTGTGCGAGAAACCATGCCGGGGTTGCATTTAATGCACCGGTTCGGCCCGTTAACGAAACGATGCACAGTTTCAGTCCAGAATAGAAGCAAACGCACCCAATCCACCTTTTAAGGACCCAATAGTGATGTTTTAGTTCGTTTTGGTCAGTTTCGTTACTATGCGAGAAACCATGCCGGGGTTGCATTTAATGCACCGGTTCGGCCCGTTAACGAAACGATGCACAGTTTCGGTCCAGAAACGAAACGAACACACCCAATCCACCTTTTTGGACCCAATAGTGATGTTTTGATTCGTTTTGGTCAGTTTCGTTACTGTGCGAGAAACCATGCCGGGGTTGCATTTAATGCACCGTTTAGGCCCGTTAAAGAAACGATGCACAGTTTCGGTCCAGAAACGAAACGAACGCACCCAATCCACCTTTTTGGACCCAGTAGTGATGTTTTGGTTCGTTTTGGCCAGTTTCGTTACTGTGCGAGAAACCATGCCGGGGTTGCATTTAATTCACCGGTTCGGCCCGTTAACAAAATGATGCACAGTTTCGGTCCAGAAACGAAACGAACGCACCCAATCCACCTTTTTAGACCCAGTAGTGATGTTTTGGTTCGTTTTGGCCAGTTTCGTTACTGTGCGAGAAACCATGCCGGGGTTGCATTTAATTCACCGGTTCGGCCCGTTAACAAAACGATGCACAGTTTCGGTCCAGAAACGAAACGAACGCACCCAATCCACCTTTTTGGACCCAATAGTGATGTTTTGCTTCGTTTTGGCCAGTTTCGTTACTATGCGAGAAACCATGCCGGGGTTGCATTTAATGCACCGGTTCGACCTGTTAACGAAACGATGCACAGTTTCGGTCTGGAAACGAAACGAACGCACCCAATCCACCTTTTTGGACCCAATAATGATGTTTTGGTTCGTTTTGGTCAGTTTCGTTACTGTGCGAAAAAACATGCTGGGGTTGCATTTAATGCACCGGTTCGGCCCGTTTACGAAACGATGCACAGTTTCGGTCCAGAAATGAAACAAACGCACCCAATCCACCTTTTTGGACCCAATAGTGATGTTTTGGTTCGTTTTGGTCAGTTTTGTTACTGTGCGAGAAACAATGCCGGGGTTGCATTTAATGCACCGGTTCGGCCCGTTTACGAAACGATGCATAGTTTCGGTCCAGAAACGAAGCGAACGCACCCAATCCACCTTTTTGGACCCAATAGTGATGTTTTGGTTCGTTTTGGTCAGTTTTGATACTGTGCGAGAAACCATGCCGGGGTTGCATTTAATGCACCGGTTCGGCCCGTTAACGAAACGATGCACAGTTTCGGTCCAGAAACGAAGCGAACGCACCCAATCCACCTCTTAAGGACCCAATAGTGATGTTTTAGTTCGTTTTGGTCAATTTTGTTACTATGCGAGAAAACATGCCGGGGTTGCATTTAATGCACCGGTTCGGCCCGTTAACGAAATGATGCACAGTTTCGGTCCAGAAACGAAACGAACGCACCCAATCCACCTTTTTGGACCCAATAGTGATGTTTTGGTTCGTTTTGGCCAGTTTCGTTACTATGCGAGAAACCATGCCGGGGTTGCATTTAATGCACCGGTTCGACCCGTTAACGAAACGATGCACAGTTTCGGTCCGGAAACGAAGCGAACGCACCCAATCCACCTCTTAAGGACCCAATAGTGATGTTTTAGTTCGTTTTGGTCAATTTTGTTACTATGCGAGAAAACATGCCGGGGTTGCATTTAATGCACCGGTTCGGCCCGTTAACGAAACGATGCACAGTTTCGGTCCAGAAACGAAACGAACGCACCCAATCCACCTTTTTGGACCCAATAGTGATGTTTTGGTTCGTTTTGGTTAGTTTTGTTACTGTGCGAGAAACCATGCCGGGGTTGCATTTAATGCACCGGTTCGGCCCGTTTACGAAACGATGCATAGTTTCGGTTCAGAAACGAAGCGAACGCACCCAATCCACCTTTTTGGACCCAACAGTGATGTTTTGGTTCGTTTTGGTCAGTTTTGTTACTATGCGAGAAACCATGCCGGGGTTGCATTTAATGCACCGGTTCGGCCCGTTAACGAAACGATGCACAGTTTCGGTCCTGAAACGAAGCGAACGCACCCAATCCACCTTTTAAGACCCAATAGTGATGTTTTAGTTCGTTTTGGTCAGTTTCGTTACTATGCGAGAAACCATGCCGGGGTTGCATTTAATGCACCGGTTGGCCCGTTAACGAAACGATCCACAGTTTCGGTCCAGAAACGAAACGAACGCACCCAATCCACCTTTTTGGACCCAATAGTGATGTTTTGGTTCGTTTTGGCCAGTTTTGTTACTGTGCGAAAAACCATGCTGGGGTTGCATTTAATGCACCAGTTCGGCCCGTTAACGAAACGATGCACAGTTTCAGTCCAGAATAGAAGCGAACGCACCCAATCCACCTTTTTGGACCCAATAGTGTTGTTTTGATTCGTTTTGGTCAGTTTCGTTACTGTGCGAGAAACCATGCCGGGGTTGCATTTAATGCACCGGTTAGGCCCGTTAACGAAACGATGCACAGTTTCGGTCCAGAAATGAAACGAACGCACCCAATCCACCTTTTTGGACCCAGTAGTGATGTTTTGGTTCGTTTTGGCCAGTTTTGTTACTGTGCGAGAAACCATGCCAGGGTTGCATTTAATTCACCGGTTCGGCCCGTTAACGAAACGATGCACAGTTTCGGTCCAGAAACGAAACGAACGCACCCAATCCACCTTTTTGGACCCAATAGTGATGTTTTGGTTCGTTTTGGCCAGTTTCGTTACTATGCGAGAAACCATGCCGGGGTTGCATTTAATGCACCGGTTCGACCTGTTAACGAAACGATGCACAGTTTCGGTCCAGAAACGAAACGAACGCACCCAATCCACCTTTTTGGACCCAATAGTGATGTTTTGGTTCGTTTTGGTCAGTTTCGTTACTGTGCGAAAAAACATGCCGGGGTTGCATTTAATGCACCGGTTCCACCCGTTTACGAAACGATGCATAGTTTCGGTCCAGAAACGAAGCGAACGCACCCAATCCACCTTTTTGGACCCAATAGTGATGTTTTGGTTCGTTTTGGTCAGTTTTGATACTGTGCGAGAAACCAAGCCGGGGTTGCATTTAATGCACCGGTTCGGCCCGTTAACGAAACGATGCATAAATTCGGTCCAGAAATGAAGCGAACGCACCCAATCCACCTTTTTGGACCCAATAGTGATGTTTTGGTTCGTTTTGGTCAGTTTTGTTACTGTGCGAAAAACCATGCCGGGGTTGCATTTAATGCACCGGTTCGGCCCGTTTACGAAACGATGCACAGTTTCGATCCATAAATGAAACGAACGCACCCAATCCACCTTTTTGGACCCAATAGTGATGTTTTGGTTCGTTTTCGTCAGTTTCGTTACTGTGCGAGAAACCATGCCGGGGTTGCATTTAATGCACCGGTTCGGCCCGTTAACGAAACGATGCACAGTTTCAGTCCAGAATAGAAGCAAACGCACCCAATCCACCTTTTAAGGACCCAATAGTGATGTTTTAGTTCGTTTTGGTCAGTTTCGTTACTATGCGAGAAACCATGCCGGGGTTGCATTTAATGCACCGGTTCGGCCCGTTAACGAAACGATGCACAGTTTCGGTCCAGAAACGAAACGAACACACCCAATCCACCTTGTTGGACCCAATAGTGATGTTTTGATTCGTTTTGGTCAGTTTCGTTACTGTGCGAGAAACCATGCCGGGGTTGCATTTAATGCACCGGTTAGGCCCGTTAAAGAAACGATGCACAGTTTCGGTCCAGAAATGAAACGAATGCACCCAATCCACCTTTTTGGACCCAGTAGTGATGTTTTGGTTCGTTTTGGCCAGTTTCGTTACTGTGCGAGAAACCATGCCGGGGTTGCATTTAATTCACCGGTTCGGCCCGTTAACAAAATGATGCACAGTTTCCGTCCAGAAACGAAACGAACGCACCCAATCCACCTTTTTGGACCCAGTAGTGATGTTTTGGTTCGTTTTGGCCAGTTTCGTTACTGTGCGAGAAACCATGCCGGGGTTGCATTTAATTCACCGGTTCGGCCCGTTAACAAAACGATGCACAGTTTCGGTCCAGAAACGAAACGAACGCACCCAATCCACCTTTTTGGACCCAATAGTGATGTTTTGCTTCGTTTTGGTCAGTTTCGTTACTATGCGAGAAACCATGCCGGGGTTGCATTTAATGCACCGGTTCGACCTGTTAACGAAACGATGCACAGTTTCGGTCTGGAAACGAAACGAACGCACCCAATCCACCTTTTTGGACCCAATAATGATGTTTTGGTTCGTTTTGGTCAGTTTCGTTACTGTGCGAAAAAACATGCTGGGGTTGCATTTAATGCACCGGTTCGGCCCGTTTACGAAACGATGCACAGTTTCGGTCCAGAAATGAAACGAACGCACCCAATCCACCTTTTTGGACCAAATAGTGATGTTTTGGTTCGTTTTGGTCAGTTTTGTTACTGTGCGAGAAACAATGCCGGGGTTGCATTTAATGCACCGGTTCGGCCCGTTTACGAAACGATGCATAGTTTCGGTCCAGAAACGAAGCGAACGCACCCAATCCACCTTTTTGGACCCAATAGTGATGTTTTGGTTCGTTTTGGTCAGTTTTGATACTGTGCGAGAAACCATGCCGGGGTTGCATTTAATGCACCGGTTCGGCCCGTTAACGAAACGATGCACAGTTTCGGTCCAGAAACGAAGCGAACGCACCCAATCCACCTCTTAAGGACCCAATAGTGATGTTTTAGTTCGTTTTGGTCAATTTTGTTACTATGCGAGAAAACATGCCGGGGTTGCATTTAATGCACCGGTTCGGCCCGTTAACGAAACGATGCACAGTTTCGGTCCAGAAACGAAACGAACGCACCCAATCCACCTTTTTGGACCCAATAGTGATGTTTTGGTTCGTTTTGGCCAGTTTCGTTACTATGCGAGAAACCATGCCGGGGTTGCATTTAATGCACCGGTTCGACCCGTTAACGAAACGATGCACAGTTTCGGTCCGGAAACGAAACGAACGCACCCAACCCACCTTTTTGGACCCAATAGTGATGTTTTGGTTCGTTTTGGTCAGTTTCGTTACTGTGCGAAAAAACATGCCGGGGTTGCATTTAATGCACCGGTTCGGCCCGTTTATGAAACGATGCACAGTTTCGGTCCAGAAACGAAACAAATGCACCCAATCCACCTTTTTGGACCCAATAGTGATGTTTTGGTTCGTTTTGGTTAGTTTTGTTACTGTGCGAGAAACCATGCCGGGGTTGCATTTAATGCACCGGTTCGGCCCGTTTACGAAACGATGCATAGTTTCGGTCCAGAAACGAAGCGAACGCACCCAATCCACCTTTTTGCACCCAACAGTGATGTTTTGGTTCATTTTGGTCAGTTTTGTTACTGTGCGAAAAAACATGCCGGGGTTGCATTTAATGCACCGGTTCGGCCCGTTTATGAAACGATGCACAGTTTCGGTCCAGAAACGAAACGAACGCACCCAATCCACCTTTTTGGACCCAATAGTGATGTTTTGGTTCGTTTTGGCCAGTTTTGTTACTGTGCGAAAAACCATGCTGGGGTTGCATTTAATGCACCGGTTCGGCCCGTATACGAAACGATGCATAGTTTCGGTCCAGAAATGAAACGAACGCACCCAATCCACCTTTTTGGACCCAATAGTGATGTTTTGGTTCGTTTTGGTCAGTTTCGTTACTATGCGAGAAACCATGCCGGGGTTGCATTTAATGAACCGGTTCGGACCGTTTACGAAACGATGCACAGTTTCGGTCTAGAAATGAAGCGAACGCACCCAATCCACCTTTTTGGACCCAATAGTGATGTTTTGGTTCGTTTTGGCCAGTTTTGTTACTGTGCGAGAAACCATGTCGGGGTTGCATTTAATGCACCAGTTCGGCCCGTTAACGAAACGATGCACAGTTTCAGTCCAGAATAGAAGCGAACGCACCCAATCCACCTTTTTGGACCCAATAGTGATGTTTTGGTTCGTTTTGGTCAGTTTCGTTACTGTGCGAAAAAACATGCCGGGGTGGCATTTAATGCACCGGTTCGTCCCGTTAACGAAACGATGCACAGTTTCGGTCCAGAAACGAAGCGAACTTACCCAATCCACCTTTTAAGGACCCAATAGTGATGTTTTAGTTCGTTTTGGTCAATTTCGTTACTATGCGAGAAATCATGCCGGGGTTGCATTTAATGCACCGGTTCGGCCCGTTAACGAAACGATGCACAGTTTCGGTCCGGAAACGAAACGAACGCACCCAATCCACCTTTTTGGACCCAATAGTGATGTTTTGGTTCGTTTTGGCTAGTTTTGTTACTGTGCGAAAAACCATGCCGGGGTTGCATTTAATGCACCGGTTCGGCCCGTTTACGAAACGATGCACAAATTCGGTCCAGAAACGAAGCGAACGCACCCAATCCACGTTTTTGGACCCAATAGTGATGTTTTGGTTCGTTTTGGTCAGTTTTGTTACTGTGCGAAAAACCATGCCGGGGTTGCATTTAATGCACCGGTTCGGCCCGTTTACGAAACGATGCACAGTTTCGATCCAGAAATGAAACGAACGCACCCAACCCACCTTTTTGGACCCAATAGTGATGTTTTGGTTCGTTTTGGTCAGTTTCGTTACTGTGCGAAAAAACATGCCGGGGTTGCATTTAATGCACCGGTTCGGCTCGTTTATAAAACGATGCACAGTTTCAGTCCAGAATAGAAGCAAACGCACCCAATCCACCTTTTAAGGACCCAATAGTGATGTTTTAGTTCGTTTTGGTCAGTTTCGTTACTGTGCGAAAAAACATGCCGGGGTTGCATTTAATGCACCGGTTCGGCCCGTTTACGAAACGATGCACAGTTTCGGTCCAGAAACGAAACGAACGCACCCAATCCACCTTTTTGGACCCAATAGTGATGTTTTGGTTAGTTTTGTTACTGTGCGAGAAACAATGCCGGGGTTGCATTTAATGCACCGGTTCGGCCCGTTTACGAAACGATGCATAGTTTCGGTCCAGAAACGAAGCGAACGCACCCAATCCACCTTTTTGGACCCAATAGTGATGTTTTGGTTCGTTTTGGTCAGTTTTGATACTTTGCGAGAAACCATGCCGGGGTTGCATTTAATGCACCGGTTCGGCCCGTTAACGAAACGATGCACAGTTTCGGTCTAGAAACGAAGCGAACGCACCCAATCCACCTCTTAAGGACCCAATAGTGATGTTTTAGTTCGTTTTGGTCAATTTGTTACTATGCGAGAAAACATGCCGGGGTTGCATTTAATGCACCGGTTCGGCCCGTTAACGAAACGATGCACAGTTTCGGTCCAGAAACGAAACGAACGCACCCAATCCACCTTTTTGGACCCAATAGTGATGTTTTGGTTCGTTTTGGCCAGTTTCGTTACTATGCGAGAAACCATGCCGGGGTTGCATTTAATGCACCGGTTCGACCCGTTAACGAAACGATGCACAGTTTCGGTCCGGAAACGAAACGAACGCACGCAATCCACCTTTTTGGACCCAATAGTGATGTTTTGGTTCATTTTGGTCAGTTTCGTTACTGTGCGAAAAAACATGTCGGGGTTACATTTAATGCACCGGTTCGGCCCGTTTATGAAACGATGCACAGTTTCGGTCCAGAAACGAAACGAACGCACCCAATCCACCTTTTTGGACCCAATAGTGATGTTTTGGTTCGTTTTGGTCAGTTTTGTTACTGTGCGAGAAACCATGCCGGGGTTGCATTTAATGCACCGGTTCGGCCCGTTTACGAAACGATGCATAGTTTCGGTCCAGAAACGAAGCGAACGCACCCAACCCACCTTTTTGGACCCAATAGTGATGTTTTGGTTCGTTTTGGTCAGTTTCGTTACTGTGCGAAAAAACATGCCGGGGTTGCATTTAATGCACCGGTTCGGCCCGTTTATAAAACGATGCACAGTTTCAGTCCAGAATAGAAGCAAACGCACCCAATCCACCTTTTAAGGACCCAATAGTGATGTTTTAGTTCGTTTTGGTCAGTTTCGTTACTATGCGAGAAACCATGCCGGGGTTGCATTTAATGCACCGGTTCGGCCCGTTAACGAAACGATGCACAGTTTCGGTCCAGAAACGAAACGAACACACCCAATCCACCTTTTTGGACCCAATAGTGATGTTTTGGTTCGTTTTGGCCAGTTTTGTTACTATACAAAAAACCATGCCGGGGTTGCATTTAATGCACCAGTTCGGCCCGTTAACGAAACGATGCACAGTTTCAGTCCAAAATAGAAGCGAACGCACCCAATCCATCTTTTTCGACCCAATAGTGATGTTTTGATTCGTTTTGGTCAGTTTCGTTACTGTGCGAGAAACCATGCCGGGGTTGCATTTAATGCACCGGTTAGGCCCGTTAAAGAAACGATGCAAAGTTTCGGTCCAGAAACGAAACGAACGCACCCAATCCACCTTTTTGGACCCAGTAGTGATGTTTTGGTTCGTTTTGGCCAGTTTCGTTACTGTGCGAGAAACCATGCCGGGGTTGCATTTAATTCACCGGTTCGGCCCGTTAACAAAACGATGCACAGTTTCGGTCTAGAAACGAAACAAACGCACCCAATCCACCTTTTTGGACCCAATAGTGATGTTTTGCTTCGTTTTGGCCAGTTTCGTTACTATGCGAGAAACCATGCCGGGGTTGCATTTAATGCACCGGTTCGACCTGTTAACGAAACGATGCACAGTTTCGGTCCGGAAACGAAACGAACGCACCCAATCCACCTTTTTGGACCCAATAATGATGTTTTGGTTCGTTTTGGTCAGTTTCGTTACTGTGCGAAAAAACATGCCGGGGTTGCATTTAATGCACCGGTTCGGCCCGTTTACGAAACGATGCACAGTTTCGGTCCAGAAACGAAACGAACGCACCCAATCCACCTTTTTGGACCCAATAGTGATGTTTTGGTTTGTTTTGGTCAGTTTTGTTACTGTGCGAGAAACAATGCCGGGGTTGCATTTAATGCACCGGTTCGGCCCGTTTACGAAACGATGCATAGTTTCGGTCCAGAAACGAAGCGAACGCACCCTATCCACCTTTTTGGACCCAATAGTGATGTTTTGGTTCGTTTTGGTCAGTTTTGATACTTTGCGAGAAACCATGCCGGGGTTGCATTTAATGCACCGGTTCGACCTGTTAACGAAACGATGCACAGTTTCGGTCCGGAAACGAAACGAACACACCCAATCCACCTTTTTGGACCCAATAATGATGTTTTGGTTCGTTTTGGTCAGTTTCGTTACTGTGCGAAAAAACATGCCGGGGTTGCATTTAATGCACCGGTTCGGCCCGTTTACGAAACGATGCACAGTTTCGGTCCAGAAACGAAACGAACGCACCCAATCCACCTTTTTGGACCCAATAGTGATGTTTTGGTCAGTTTTGTTACTGTGCGAGAAACAATGCCGGGGTTGCATTTAATGCACCGGTTCGGCCCGTTTACGAAACGATGCATAGTTTCGGTCCAGAAACGAAGCGAACGCACCCAATCCACCTTTTTGGACCCAATAGTGATGTTTTGGTTCGTTTTGGTCAGTTTTGATACTTTGCGAGAAACCATGCCGGGGTTGCATTTAATGCACCGGTTCGGCCCGTTAACGAAACGATGCACAGTTTCGGTCCAGAAACGAAGCGAACGCACCCAATCCACCTCTTAAGGACCCAATAGTGATGTTTTAGTTCGTTTTGGTCAATTTGTTACTATGCGAGAAAACATGCCGGGGTTGCATTTAATGCACCGGTTCGGCCCGTTAACGAAACGATGCACAGTTTCGGTCCAGAAACGAAACGAACGCACCCAATCCACCTTTTTGGACCCAATAGTGATGTTTTGGTTCGTTTTGGCCAGTTTCGTTACTATGCGAGAAACCATGCCGGGGTTGCATTTAATGCACCGGTTCGACCCGTTAACGAAACGATGCACAGTTTCGGTCCGGAAACGAAACGAAAGCACGCAATCCACCTTTTTGAACCCAATAGTGATGTTTTGGTTCATTTTGGTCAGTTTCGTTACTGTGCGAAAAAACATGTCGGGGTTACATTTAATGCACCGGTTCGGCCCGTTTATGAAACGATGCACAGTTTCGGTCCAGAAACGAAACGAACGCACCCAATCCACCTTTTTGGACCCAATAGTGATGTTTTGGTTCGTTTTGGTCAGTTTTGTTACTGTGCGAGAAACCATGCCGGGGTTGCATTTAATGCACCGGTTCGGCCCGTTTACGAAACGATGCATAGTTTCGGTCCAGAAACGAAGCGAACGCACCCAATCCACCTTTTTGGACCCAATAGTGATGTTTTGGTTCGTTTTGGTCAGTTTCGTTACTGTGCGAAAAAACATGCCGGGGTTGCATTTAATGCACCGGTTCGGCCCGTTTATGAAACGATGCACAGTTTCGGTCCAGAAACGAAGCGAACGCACCCAATCCACCTTTTAAGGACCCAATAGTGATGTTTTAGTTCGTTTTGGTCAATTTCGTTACTATGCGAGAAAATATGCCGGGGTTGCATTTAATGCACCGGTTCGGCCCGTTAACGAAACGATGCACAGTTTCGGTCCAGAAACGAAACGAACGCACCCAATCCACCTTTTTGGACCCAATAGTGATGTTTTGGTTCGTTTTCGTCAGTTTCGTTACTGTGCGAGAAACCATGCCGGGGTTACATTTAATGCACCGGTTCGGCCCGTTAACGAAACGATGCACAGTTTCAGTCCAGAATAGAAGCAAACACATCCAATCCACCTTTTAAGGACCCAATAGTGATGTTTTAGTTCGTTTTGGTCAGTTTTGTTACTATGCGAGAAACCATGCCGAGGTTGCATTTAATGCACCGGTTCGGCCCGTTAACGAAACGATGCACAGTTTCGGTCCAGAAACGAAACGAACGCACCCAATCCACCTTTTTGGACCCAATAGTGATGTTTTGGTTCGTTTTGGCCAGTTTTGTTACTGTGCGAAAAACATGCCGGGGTTGCATTTAATGCACCAGTTCGGCCCGTTAACGAAACGATGCACAGTTTCAGTCCAGAATAGAAGCGAACGCACCCAATCCACCTTTTTGGACCCAATAGTGTTGTTTTGATTCGTTTTGGTCAGTTTCGTTACTGTGCGAGAAACCATGCCGGGGTTGCATTTAATGCACCGGTTAGGCCCGTTAACGAAACGATGCACAGTTTCGGTCCAGAAATGAAACGAACGCACCCAATCCACCTTTTTGGACCCAGTAGTGATGTTTTGGTTCGTTTTGGTCAGTTTTGTTACTGTGCGAGAAACCATGCCGGGGTTGCATTTAATGCACCGGTTCGGCCCGTTTACGAAACGATGCATAGTTTCGGTCCAGAAACGAAGCGAACGCACCCAACCCACCTTTTTGGACCCAATAGTGATGTTTTGGTTCGTTTTGGTCAGTTTCGTTACTGTGCGAAAAAACATGCCGGGGTTGCATTTAATGCACCGGTTCGGCCCGTTAACGAAACGATGCACAGTTTCGGTCCGGAAATGAAACGAACGCACCCAATCCATCTTTTTGGACCCAATAGTGATGTTTTGGTTCGTTTTGGCCAGTTTCGTTACTGTGCGAGAAACCATGCCGGGGTTGCATTTAATTCACCGGTTCGGCCCGTTAACAAAACGATGCACAGTTTCGGTCTAGAAACGAAACAAACGCACCCAATCCACCTTTTTGGACCCAATAGTGATGTTTTGCTTCGTTTTGGCCAGTTTCGTTACTATGCGAGAAACCATGCCGGGGTTGCATTTAATGCACCGGTTCGACCTGTTAACGAAACGATGCACAGTTTCGGTCCGGAAACGAAGTGAACGCACCCAATCCACCTTTTTGGACCCAATAATGATGTTTTGGTTCGTTTTGGTCAGTTTCGTTACTGTGCGAAAAAACATGCCGGGGTTGCATTTAATGCACCGGTTCGGCCCGTTTACGAAACGATGCACAGTTTCGGTCCAGAAACGAAACGAACGCACCCAATCCACCTTTTTGGACCCAATAGTGATGTTTTGGTTTGTTTTGGTCAGTTTTGTTACTGTGCGAGAAACAATGCCGGGGTTGCATTTAATGCACCGGTTCGGCCCGTTTACGAAACGATGCATAGTTTCGGTCCAGAAACGAAGCGAACGCACCCTATCCACCTTTTTGGACCCAATAGTGATGTTTTGGTTCGTTTTGGTCAGTTTTGATACTTTGCGAGAAACCATGCCGGGGTTGCATTTAATGCACCGGTTCGACCTGTTAACGAAACGATGCACAGTTTCGGTCCGGAAACGAAACGAACACACCCAATCCACCTTTTTGGACCCAATAATGATGTTTTGGTTCGTTTTGGTCAGTTTCGTTACTGTGCGAAAAAACATGCCGGGGTTGCATTTAATGCACCGGTTCGGCCCGTTAACGAAACGATGCACAGTTTCGGTCCAGAAACGAAACGAACGCACCCAATCCACCTTTTTGGACCCAATAGTGATGTTTTGGTCAGTTTTGTTACTGTGCGAGAAACAATGCCGGGGTTGCATTTAATGCACCGGTTCGGCCCGTTTACGAAACGATGCATAGTTTCGGTCCAGAAACGAAGCGAACGCACCCAATCCACCTTTTTGGACCCAATAGTGATGTTTTGGTTCGTTTTGGTCAGTTTTGATACTTTGCGAGAAACCATGCCGGGGTTGCATTTAATGCACCGGTTCGGCCCGTTAACGAAACGATGCACAGTTTCGGTCCAGAAACGAAGCGAACGCACCCAATCCACCTCTTAAGGACCCAATAGTGATGTTTTAGTTCGTTTTGGTCAATTTGTTACTATGCGAGAAAACATGCCGGGGTTGCATTTAATGCACCGGTTCGGCCCGTTAACGAAACGATGCACAGTTTCGGTCCAGAAACGAAACGAACGCACCCAATCCACCTTTTTGGACCCAATAGTGATGTTTTGGTTCGTTTTGGCCAGTTTCGTTACTATGCGAGAAACCATGCCGGGGTTGCATTTAATGCACCGGTTCGACCCGTTAACGAAACGATGCACAGTTTCGGTCCGGAAACGAAACGAAAGCACGCAATCCACCTTTTTGAACCCAATAGTGATGTTTTGGTTCATTTTGGTCAGTTTCGTTACTGTGCGAAAAAACATGTCGGGGTTACATTTAATGCACCGGTTCGGCCCGTTTATGAAACGATGCACAGTTTCGGTCCAGAAACGAAACGAACGCACCCAATCCACCTTTTTGGACCCAATAGTGATGTTTTGGTTCGTTTTGGTCAGTTTTGTTACTGTGCGAGAAACCATGCCGGGGTTGCATTTAATGCACCGGTTCGGCCCGTTTACGAAACGATGCATAGTTTCGGTCCAGAAACGAAGCGAACGCACCCAATCCACCTTTTTGGACCCAATAGTGATGTTTTGGTTCGTTTTGGTCAGTTTCGTTACTGTGCGAAAAAACATGCCGGGGTTGCATTTAATGCACCGGTTCGGCCCGTTTATGAAACGATGCACAGTTTCGGTCCAGAAACGAAGCGAACGCACCCAATCCACCTTTTAAGGACCCAATAGTGATGTTTTAGTTCGTTTTGGTCAATTTCGTTACTATGCGAGAAAATATGCCGGGGTTGCATTTAATGCACCGGTTCGGCCCGTTAACGAAACGATGCACAGTTTCGGTCCAGAAACGAAACGAACGCACCCAATCCACCTTTTTGGACCCAATAGTGATGTTTTGGTTCGTTTTCGTCAGTTTCGTTACTGTGCGAGAAACCATGCCGGGGTTACATTTAATGCACCGGTTCGGCCCGTTAACGAAACGATGCACAGTTTCAGTCCAGAATAGAAGCAAACACATCCAATCCACCTTTTAAGGACCCAATAGTGATGTTTTAGTTCGTTTTGGTCAGTTTTGTTACTATGCGAGAAACCATGCCGAGGTTGCATTTAATGCACCGGTTCGGCCCGTTAACGAAACGATGCACAGTTTCGGTCCAGAAACGAAACGAACGCACCCAATCCACCTTTTTGGACCCAATAGTGATGTTTTGGTTCGTTTTGGCCAGTTTTGTTACTGTGCGAAAAACATGCCGGGGTTGCATTTAATGCACCAGTTCGGCCCGTTAACGAAACGATGCACAGTTTCAGTCCAGAATAGAAGCGAACGCACCCAATCCACCTTTTTGGACCCAATAGTGTTGTTTTGATTCGTTTTGGTCAGTTTCGTTACTGTGCGAGAAACCATGCCGGGGTTGCATTTAATGCACCGGTTAGGCCCGTTAACGAAACGATGCACAGTTTCGGTCCAGAAATGAAACGAACGCACCCAATCCACCTTTTTGGACCCAGTAGTGATGTTTTGGTTCGTTTTGGTCAGTTTTGTTACTGTGCGAGAAACCATGCCGGGGTTGCATTTAATGCACCGGTTCGGCCCGTTTACGAAACGATGCATAGTTTCGGTCCAGAAACGAAGCGAACGCACCCAACCCACCTTTTTGGACCCAATAGTGATGTTTTGGTTCGTTTTGGTCAGTTTCGTTACTGTGCGAAAAAACATGCCGGGGTTGCATTTAATGCACCGGTTCGGCCCGTTAACGAAACGATGCACAGTTTCGGTCCGGAAATGAAACGAACGCACCCAATCCATCTTTTTGGACCCAATAGTGATGTTTTGGTTCGTTTTGGCCAGTTTCGTTACTATGCGAGAAACCATGCCGGGGTTGCATTTAATGCACCGGTTCGACCTGTTAACGAAACGATGCACAGTTTCGGTCCGGAAATGAAACGAACGCACCCAATCCATCTTTTTGGACCCAATAGTGATGTTTTGGTTCGTTTTGGTCAGTTTCGTTACTGTGCGAAAAAACATGCCGGGGTTGCATTTAATGCACCGGTTCCGCCCGTTTACGAAACGATGCATAGTTTCGGTCCAGAAACGAAGCGAACGCACCCAATCCACCTTTTTGGACCCAATAGTGATGTTTTGGTTCGTTTTGGTCAGTTTTGATACTGTGCGAGAAACCAAGCCGGGGTTGCATTTAATGCACCGGTTCGGCCCGTTAACGAAACGATGCACAAATTCGGTCCAGAAACGAAGCGAACGCACCCAATCCACCTTTTTGGACCCAATAGTGATGTTTTGGTTCGTTTTGGTCAGTTTCGTTACTGTGCGAAAAAACATGCCGGGGTTGCATTTAATGCACCGGTTCGGCCCGTTTATGAAACGATGCACAGTTTCGGTCCAGAAACGAAGCGAACGCACCCAATCCACCTTTTAAGGACCCAATAGTGATGTTTTAGTTCGTTTTGGTCAATTTCGTTACTATGCGAGAAAATATGCCGGGGTTGCATTTAATGCACCGGTTCGGCCCGTTAACGAAACGATGCACAGTTTCGGTCCAGAAACGAAGCGAACGCACCCAATCCACCTTTTTGGACCCAATAGTGATGTTTTGGTTCGTTTTGGTCAGTTTTGATACTGTGCGAGAAACCATGCCGGGGTTGCATTTAATGCACCGGTTCAGCCCGTTAACGAAACGATGCACAGTTTCGGTCCTGAAACGAAACGAACGCACCCAATCCACCTTTTTGGACCCAATAGTGATGTTTTGGTTCGTTTTCGTCAGTTTCGTTACTGTGCGAGAAACCATGCCGGGGTTGCATTTAATGCACCGGTTCGGCCCGTTGACGAAACGATGCACAGTTTCAGTCCAGAATAGAAGCGAACACACCCAATCCACCTTTTAAGGACCCAATAGTGATGTTTTAGTTCGTTTTGGTCAGTTTCGTTACTATGCGAGAAACCATGCCGGGGTTGCATTTAATGCACCGGTTCGGCCCGTTAACGAAACGATGCACAGTTTCGGTCCAGAAACGAAACGAACGCACCCAATCCACCTTTTTGGACCCAATAGTGATGTTTTGGTTCGTTTTGGCCAGTTTTGTTACTGTGCAAAAAACCATGCCGGGGTTGCATTTAATGCACCAGTTCGGCCCGTTAACGAAACGATGCACAGTTTCAGTCCAGAATAGAAGCGAACGCACCCAATCCATCTTTTTCGACCCAATAGTGGTGTTTTGATTCGTTTTGGTCAGTTTCGTTACTGTGCGAGAAACCATGCCGGGGTTGCATTTAATGCACCGGTTAGGCCCGTTAAAGAAACGATGCACAGTTTCGGTCCAGAAACGAAACGAACGCACCCAATCCACCTTTTTGGACCCAGTAGTGATGTTTTGGTTCGTTTTGGCCAGTTTCGTTACAGTGCGAGAAACCATGCCGGGGTTGCATTTAATTCACCGGTTCGGCCCGTTAACAAAACGATGCACAGTTTCGGTCTAGAATCGAAACGAACGCACCCAATCCACCTTTTTGGACCCAATAGTGATGTTTTGCTTCGTTTTGGCCAGTTTCGTTACTATGCGAGAAACCATGCCGGGGTTGCATTTAATGCACCGGTTCGACCTGTTAACGAAACGATGCACAGTTTCGGTCCAGAAACGAAACGAACGCACCCAATCCACCTTTTTGGACCCAATAATGATGTTTTGGTTCGTTTTGGTCAGTTTCGTTACTGTGCGAAAAAACATGCCGGGGTTGCATTTAATGCACCGGTTCGGCCCGTTTACGAAACGATGCACAGTTTCGGTCCAAAAACGAAACGAACGCACCCAATCCACCTTTTTGGACCCAATAGTGATGTTTTGGTTTGTTTTGGTCAGTTTTGTTACTGTGCGAGAAACAATGCCGGGGTTGCATTTAATGCACCGGTTCGGCCCGTTTACGAAACGATGCATAGTTTCGGTCCAGAAACGAAGCGAACGCACCCTATCCACCTTTTTGGACCCAATAGTGATGTTTTGGTTCGTTTTGGTCAGTTTTGATACTTTGCGAGAAACCATGCCGGGGTTGCATTTAATGCACCGGTTCGACCTGTTAACGAAACGATGCACAGTTTCGGTCCGGAAACGAAACGAACACACCCAATCCACCTTTTTGGACCCAATAATGATGTTTTGGTTCGTTTTGGTCAGTTTCGTTACTGTGCGAAAAAACATGCCGGGGTTGCATTTAATGCACCGGTTCGGCCCGTTTACGAAACGATGCACAGTTTCGGTCCAGAAACGAAACGAACGCACCCAATCCACCTTTTTGGACCCAATAGTGATGTTTTGGTCAGTTTTGTTACTGTGCGAGAAACAATGCCGGGGTTGCATTTAATGCACCGGTTCGGCCCGTTTACGAAACGATGCATAGTTTCGGTCCAGAAACGAAGCGAACGCACCCAATCCACCTTTTTGGACCCAATAGTGATGTTTTGGTTCGTTTTGGTCAGTTTTGATACTTTGCGAGAAACCATGCCGGGGTTGCATTTAATGCACCGGTTCGGCCCGTTAACGAAACGATGCACAGTTTCGGTCCAGAAACGAAGCGAACGCACCCAATCCACCTCTTAAGGACCCAATAGTGATGTTTTAGTTCGTTTTGGTCAATTTGTTACTATGCGAGAAAACATGCCGGGGTTGCATTTAATGCACCGGTTCGGCCCGTTAACGAAACGATGCACAGTTTCGGTCCAGAAACGAAACGAACGCACCCAATCCACCTTTTTGGACCCAATAGTGATGTTTTGGTTCGTTTTGGCCAGTTTCGTTACTATGCGAGAAACCATGCCGGGGTTGCATTTAATGCACCGGTTCGACCCGTTAACGAAACGATGCACAGTTTCGGTCCGGAAACGAAACGAACGCACGCAATCCACCTTTTTGGACCCAATAGTGATGTTTTGGTTCATTTTGGTCAGTTTCGTTACTGTGCGAAAAAACATGTCGGGGTTACATTTAATGCACCGGTTCGGCCCGTTTATGAAACGATGCACAGTTTCGGCCCAGAAACGAAACGAACGCACCCAATCCACCTTTTTGGACCCAATAGTGATGTTTTGGTTCGTTTTGGTCAGTTTTGTTACTGTGCGAGAAACCATGCCGGGGTTGCATTTAATGCACCGGTTCGGCCCGTTTACGAAACGATGCATAGTTTCGGTCCAGAAACGAAGCGAACGCACCCAATCCACCTTTTTGGACCCAATAGTGATGTTTTGGTTCGTTTTGGTCAGTTTCGTTACTGTGCGAAAAAACATGTCGGGGTTGCATTTAATGCACCGGTTCGGCCCGTTTATGAAACGATGCACAGTTTCGGTCCAGAAACGAAGCGAACGCACCCAATCCACCTTTTAAGGACCCAATAGTGATGTTTTAGATCGTTTTGGTCAATTTCGTTACTATGCGAGAAAACATGCCGGGGTTGCATTTAATGCACCGGTTCGGCCCGTTAACGAAACGATGCACAGTTTCGGTCCAGAAACGAAACGAACGCACCCAATCCACCTTTTTGGACCCAATAGTGATGTTTTGGTTCGTTTTCATCAGTTTCGTTACTGTGCGAGAAACCATGCCGGGGTTACATTTAATGCACCGGTTCGGCCCGTTAACGAAACGATGCACAGTTTCAGTCCAGAATAGAAGCAAACACAGCCAATCCACCTTTTAAGGACCCAATAGTGATGTTTTAGTTCGTTTTGGTCAGTTTTGTTACTATGCGAGAAACCATGCCGAGGTTGCATTTAATGCACCGGTTCGGCCCGTTAACGAAACGATGCACAGTTTCGGTCCAGAAACGAAACGAACGCACCCAATCCACCTTTTTGGACCCAATAGTGATGTTTTGGTTCGTTTTGGCCAGTTTTGTTACTGTGCGAAAAACATGCCGGGGTTGCATTTAATGCACCAGTTCGGCCCGTTAACGAAACGATGCACAGTTTCAGTCCAGAATAGAAGCGAACGCACCCAATCCACCTTTTTGGACCCAATAGTGTTGTTTTGATTCGTTTTGGTCAGTTTCGTTACTGTGCGAGAAACCATGCCGGGGTTGCATTTAATGCACCGGTTAGGCCCGTTAACGAAACGATGCACAGTTTCGGTCCAGAAATGAAATGAACGCAACCAATCCACCTTTTTGGACCCAGTAGTGATGTTTTGGTTCGTTTTGGCCAGTTTTGTTACTGTGCGAGAAACCATGCCAGGGTTGCATTTAATACACCGGTTCGGCCCGTTAACGAAACGATGCACAGTTTCGGTCCAGAAACGAAACGAACGCACCCAATCCACCTTTTTGGACCCAATAGTGATGTTTTGGTTCGTTTTGGCCAGTTTTGTTACTATGCGAGAAACCATGCCGGGGTTGCATTTAATGCACCGGTTCGACCTGTTAACGAAACGATGCACAGTTTCGGTCCGGAAATGAAACGAACGCACCCAATCCATCTTTTTGGACCCAATAGTGATGTTTTGGTTCGTTTTGGTCAGTTTCGTTACTGTGCGAAAAAACATGCCGGGGTTGCATTTAATGCACCGGTTCCGCCCGTTTACGAAACGATGCATAGTTTCGGTCCAGAAACGAAGCGAACGCACCCAATCCACCTTTTTGGACCCAATAGTGATGTTTTGGTTCGTTTTGGTCAGTTTTGATACTGTGCGAGAAACCAAGCCGGGGTTGCATTTAATGCACCGGTTCGGCCCGTTAACGAAACGATGCACAAATTCGGTCCAGAAACGAAGCGAACGCACCCAATCCACCTTTTTGGACCCAATAGTGATGTTTTGGTTCGTTTTGGTCAGTTTTGATACTGTGCGAGAAACCATGCCGGGGTTGCATTTAATGCACCGGTTCAGCCCGTTAACGAAACGATGCACAGTTTCGGTCCTGAAACGAAACGAACGCACCCAATCCACCTTTTTGGACCCAATAGTGATGTTTTGGTTCGTTTTCGTCAGTTTCGTTACTGTGCGAGAAACCATGCCGGGGTTGCATTTAATGCACCGGTTCGGCCCGTTGACGAAACGATGCACAGTTTCAGTCCAGAATAGAAGCAAACACACCCAATCCACCTTTTAAGGACCCAATAGTGATGTTTTAGTTCGTTTTGGTCAGTTTCGTTACTATGCGAGAAACCATGCCGGGGTTGCATTTAATGCACCGGTTCGGCCCGTTAACGAAACGATGCACAGTTTCGGTCCAGAAACGAAACGAACGCACCCAATCCACCTTTTTGGACCCAATAGTGATGTTTTGGTTCGTTTTGGCCAGTTTTGTTACTGTGCAAAAAACCATGCCGGGGTTGCATTTAATGCACCAGTTCGGCCCGTTAACGAAACGATGCACAGTTTCAGTCCAGAATAGAAGCGAACGCACCCAATCCATCTTTTTGGACCCAATAGTGATGTTTTGATTCGTTTTGGTCAGTTTCGTTACTGTGCGAGAAACCATTCCGGGGTTGCATTTAATGCACCGGTTAGGCCCGTTAAAGAAACGATGCATAGTTTCGGTCCAGAAACAAAACAAATGCACCCAATCCACCTTTTTGGACCCAGTAGTGATGTTTTGGTTCGTTTTGGCCAGTTTCGTTACTGTGCGAGAAACCATGCCGGGGTTGCATTTAATTCACCGGTTCGGCCCGTTAGCAAAACGATGCACAGTTTCGGTCCAGAAACGAAATGAACGCACCCAATCCACCTTTTTGGACCCAATAATGATGTTTTGGTTCGTTTTGGCCAGTTTCGTTACTATGCGAGAAACCATGCCGGGGTTGCATTTAATGCACCGATTCGACCTGTTAACGAAACGATGCACAGTTTCGGTCCGGAAACGAAACGAACGCACCCAATCCACCTTTTTGGACCCAATAATGATGTTTTGGTTCGTTTTGGTCAGTTTCGTTACTGTGCGAAAAAACATGCCGGGGTTGCATTTAATGCACCGGTTCGGCCCGTTTACGAAACGATGCACAGTTTCGGTCCAGAAACAAAACGAACGCACCCAATCCACCTTTTTGGACCCAATAGTGATGTTTTGGTTCGTTTTGGTCAGTTTTGTTACTGTGCGAGAAACCATGCCGGGGTTGCATTTAATGCACCGGTTCGGCCCGTTTACGAAACGATGCATAGTTTCGGTCCAGAAACGAAGCGAACGCACCCTATCCACCTTTTTGGACCCAATAGTGATGTTTTGGTTCGTTTTGGTCAGTTTTGATACTTTGCGAGAAACCATGCCGGGGTTGCATTTAATGCACCGGTTCGGCCCGTTAACGAAACGATGCACAGTTTCGGTCCAGAAACGACGCGAACGCACCCAATCCACCTCTTAAGGACCCAATAGTGATATTTTAGTTCGTTTTGGTCAATTTTGTTACTATGCGAGAAAACATGCCGGGGTGCATTTAATGCACCGGTTCGGCCCGTTAACGAAACGATGCACAGTTTCGGTCCAGAAACGAAACGAACGCACCCAATCCACCTTTTTGGACCCAACAGTGATGTTTTGGTTCATTTTGGCCAGTTTCGTTACTATGCGAGAAACCATGCCGGGGTTGCATTTAATGCACCGGTTCGACCCGTTAACGAAACGATGCACAGTTTCGGTCCAGAAACGAAACGGACGCACCCAATCCACCTTTTTGGACCCAATAGTGATGTTTTGGTTCGTTTTGGTCAGTTTCGTTACTGTGCGAAAAAACATGCCGGGGCTGCATTTAATGCACCGGTTCGGCCCGTTTATGAAACGATGCACAGTTTCGGTCCAGAAACGAAGCGAACGCACCCAATCCACCTTTTAAGGACCCAATAGTGATGTTTTAGTTCGTTTTGGTCAATTTCGTTACTATGCGAGAAAACATGCCGGGGTTGCATTTAATGCACCGGTTCGGCCCGTTAACGAAACAATGCACAGTTTCGGTCCAGAAACGAAACGAACGCACCCAATCCACCTTTTTGGACCCAACAGTGATGTTTTGGTTCGTTTTGGTCAGTTTCGTTACTGTGCGAAAAAACATGCCGGGGTGGCATTTAATGCACCGGTTCGTCCCGTTTATGAAACGATGCACAGTTTCGGTCCAGAAACGAAGCGAACGCACCCAATCCACCTTTTAAGGACCCAATAGTGATGTTTTAGTTCGTTTTGGTCAATTTCGTTACTATGCGAGAAAAGATGTCGTGGTTGCATTTAATGCACCGGTTCGGCCCGTTAACGAAACGATGCACAGTTTCGGTCTAGAAACGAAACGAACGCACCCAATCCACCTTTTTGGACCCAATAGTGATGTTTTGGTTCGTTTTCGTCAGTTTCGTTACTGTGCGAGAAACCATGCCGGGGTTACATTTAATGCACCGGTTCGGCCCGTTAACGAAACGATGCACAGTTTCAGTCCAGAATAGAAGCAAACACAGCCAATCCACCTTTTAAGGACCCAATAGTGATGTTTTAGTTCGTTTTGGTCAGTTTTGTTACTATGCGAGAAACCATGCCGAGGTTGCATTTAATGCACCGGTTCGGCCCGTTAACGAAACGATGCACAGTTTCGGTCCAGAAACGAAACGAACGCACCCAATCCACCTTTTTGGACCCAATAGTGATGTTTTGGTTCGTTTTGGCCAGTTTTGTTACTGTGCGAAAAACATGCCGGGGTTGCATTTAATGCACCAGTTCGGCCCGTTAACGAAACGATGCACAGTTTCAGTCCAGAATAGAAGCGAACGCACCCAATCCACCTTTTTGGACCCAATAGTGTTGTTTTGATTCGTTTTGGTCAGTTTCGTTACTGTGCGAGAAACCATGCCGGGGTTGCATTTAATGCACCGGTTAGGCCCGTTAACGAAACGATGCACAGTTTCGGTCCAGAAATGAAATGAACGCAACCAATCCACCTTTTTGGACCCAGTAGTGATGTTTTGGTTCGTTTTGGCCAGTTTTGTTACTGTGCGAGAAACCATGCCAGGGTTGCATTTAATACACCGGTTCGGCCCGTTAACGAAACGATGCACAGTTTCGGTCCAGAAACGAAACGAACGCACCCAATCCACCTTTTTGGACCCAATAGTGATGTTTTGGTTCGTTTTGGCCAGTTTCGTTACTATGCGAGAAACCATGCCGGGGTTGCATTTAATGCACCGGTTCGACCTGTTAACGAAACGATGCACAGTTTCGGTCCGGAAATGAAACGAACGCACCCAATCCATCTTTTTGGACCCAATAGTGATGTTTTGGTTCGTTTTGGTCAGTTTCGTTACTGTGCGAAAAAACATGCCGGGGTTGCATTTAATGCACCGGTTCCGCCCGTTTACGAAACGATGCATAGTTTCGGTCCAGAAACGAAGCGAACGCACCCAATCCACCTTTTTGGACCCAATAGTGATGTTTTGGTTCGTTTTGGTCAGTTTTGATACTGTGCGAGAAACCAAGCCGGGGTTGCATTTAATGCACCGGTTCGGCCCGTTAACGAAACGATGCACAAATTCGGTCCAGAAACGAAGCGAACGCACCCAATCCACCTTTTTGGACCCAATAGTGATGTTTTGGTTCGTTTTGGTCAGTTTTGATACTGTGCGAGAAACCATGCCGGGGTTGCATTTAATGCACCGGTTCAGCCCGTTAACGAAACGATGCACAGTTTCGGTCCTGAAACGAAACGAACGCACCCAATCCACCTTTTTGGACCCAATAGTGATGTTTTGGTTCGTTTTCGTCAGTTTCGTTACTGTGCGAGAAACCATGCCGGGGTTGCATTTAATGCACCGGTTCGGCCCGTTGACGAAACGATGCACAGTTTCAGTCCAGAATAGAAGCAAACACACCCAATCCACCTTTTAAGGACCCAATAGTGATGTTTTAGTTCGTTTTGGTCAGTTTCGTTACTATGCGAGAAACCATGCCGGGGTTGCATTTAATGCACCGGTTCGGCCCGTTAACGAAACGATGCACAGTTTCGGTCCAGAAACGAAACGAACGCACCCAATCCACCTTTTTGGACCCAATAGTGATGTTTTGGTTCGTTTTGGCCAGTTTTGTTACTGTGCAAAAAACCATGCCGGGGTTGCATTTAATGCACCAGTTCGGCCCGTTAACGAAACGATGCACAGTTTCAGTCCAGAATAGAAGCGAACGCACCCAATCCATCTTTTTGGACCCAATAGTGATGTTTTGATTCGTTTTGGTCAGTTTCGTTACTGTGCGAGAAACCATTCCGGGGTTGCATTTAATGCACCGGTTAGGCCCGTTAAAGAAACGATGCATAGTTTCGGTCCAGAAACAAAACAAATGCACCCAATCCACCTTTTTGGACCCAGTAGTGATGTTTTGGTTCGTTTTGGCCAGTTTCGTTACTGTGCGAGAAACCATGCCGGGGTTGCATTTAATTCACCGGTTCGGCCCGTTAGCAAAACGATGCACAGTTTCGGTCCAGAAACGAAATGAACGCACCCAATCCACCTTTTTGGACCCAATAATGATGTTTTGGTTCGTTTTGGCCAGTTTCGTTACTATGCGAGAAACCATGCCGGGGTTGCATTTAATTCACCGATTCGACCTGTTAACGAAACGATGCACAGTTTCGGTCCGGAAACGAAACGAACGCACCCAATCCACCTTTTTGGACCCAATAATGATGTTTTGGTTCGTTTTGGTCAGTTTCGTTACTGTGCGAAAAAACATGCCGGGGTTGCATTTAATGCACCGGTTCGGCCCGTTTACGAAACGATGCACAGTTTCGGTCCAGAAACAAAACGAACGCACCCAATCCACCTTTTTGGACCCAATAGTGATGTTTTGGTTCGTTTTGGTCAGTTTTGTTACTGTGCGAGAAACCATGCCGGGGTTGCATTTAATGCACCGGTTCGGCCCGTTTACGAAACGATGCATAGTTTCGGTCCAGAAACGAAGCGAACGCACCCTATCCACCTTTTTGGACCCAATAGTGATGTTTTGGTTCGTTTTGGTCAGTTTTGATACTTTGCGAGAAACCATGCCGGGGTTGCATTTAATGCACCGGTTCGGCCCGTTAACGAAACGATGCACAGTTTCGGTCCAGAAACGACGCGAACGCACCCAATCCACCTCTTAAGGACCCAATAGTGATGTTTTAGTTCGTTTTGGTCAATTTTGTTACTATGCGAGAAAACATGCCGGGGTGCATTTAATGCACCGGTTCGGCCCGTTAACGAAACGATGCACAGTTTCGGTCCAGAAACGAAACGAACGCACCCAATCCACCTTTTTGGACCCAACAGTGATGTTTTGGTTCATTTTGGCCAGTTTCGTTACTATGCGAGAAACCATGCCGGGGTTGCATTTAATGCACCGGTTCGACCCGTTAACGAAACGATGCACAGTTTCGGTCCAGAAACGAAACGGACGCACCCAATCCACCTTTTTGGACCCAATAGTGATGTTTTGGTTCGTTTTGGTCAGTTTCGTTACTGTGCGAAAAAACATGCCGGGGCTGCATTTAATGCACCGGTTCGGCCCGTTTATGAAACGATGCACAGTTTCGGTCCAGAAACGAAGCGAACGCACCCAATCCACCTTTTAAGGACCCAATAGTGATGTTTTAGTTCGTTTTGGTCAATTTCGTTACTATGCGAGAAAACATGCCGGGGTTGCATTTAATGCACCGGTTCGGCCCGTTAACGAAACAATGCACAGTTTCGGTCCAGAAACGAAACGAACGCACCCAATCCACCTTTTTGGACCCAACAGTGATGTTTTGGTTTGTTTTGGTCAGTTTCGTTACTGTGCGAAAAAACATGCCGGGGTGGCATTTAATGCACCGGTTCGTCCCGTTTTTGAAACGATGCACAGTTTCGGTCCAGAAACGAAGCGAACGCACCCAATCCACCTTTTAAGGACCCAATAGTGATGTTTTAGTTCGTTTTGGTCAATTTCGTTACTATGCGAGAAAAGATGCCGTGGTTGCATATAATGCACCGGTTCGGCCCGTTAACGAAACGATGCACAGTTTCGGTCCAAAAATGAAACGAACGCACCCAATCCACCTTTTTGGACCCAATAGTGATGTTTTGGTTCATTTTGGCCAGTTTTGTTACTGTGCGAAAAACCATGCCGGGGTTGCATTTAATGCACCGGTTTGGCCCGTTTACGAAACGAGGCACAGTTTCGGTCCAGAAACGAAACGAACGCACCCAATCCACCTTTTTGGACCCAATAGTGATGTTTTGGTTTGTTTTGGCCAGTTTCGTTACTGTGCGAGAAACCATGCCGGGGTTGCATTTAATTCACCGGTTCGGCCCGTTAACGAAACGATGCACAGTTTCGGTCCAGAAACGAAACGAACGCACCCAATCCACCTTTTTGGACCCAATAGTGATGTTTTGGTTCGTTTTGGCCAGTTTCATTACTATACGAGAAACCATGCCGGGGTTGCATTTAATGCACCGGTTCGACCCGTTAACGAAACGATGCACAGTTTCGGTCCGGAAATGAAACGAACGCACCCAATCCACCTTTTTCGACCCAATAGTGATGTTTTGGTTCGTTTTGGCCAGTTTCGTTACTGTGCGAAAAAACATGCCGGGGTTGCATTTAATGCACCGGTTCGGCCCGTTTATGAAACGATGCACAGTTTCGGTCCAGAAACGAAACGAACGCACCCAATCCACCTTTTTGGACCCAATAGTGATGTTTTGGTTCGTTTTGGAAAATTTTGTTACTGTGCGAAAAACCATGCCGGGGTTGCATTTAATGCACCGGTTCGGCCCGTTTACGAAACGATGCACAGTTTCGGTCCAGAAACGAAACGAACGCACCCAATCCACCTTTTTGGACCCAATAGTGATGTTTTGGTTCGTTTTTGCCAGTTTCGTTACTGTGCGAGAAACCATGCCGGGGTTGCATTTAATTCACCGGTTCGGCCCGTTAACGAAACGATGCACAGTTTCGGTCCAGAAACGAAACGAACGCACCCAATCCACCTTTTTGGACCCAATAGTGATGTTTTGGTTCGTTTTGGCCAGTTTCGTTACTATGCGAGAAACCATGCCGGGGTTGCATTTAATGCACCGGTTCGACCCGTTAACGAAACGATGCACAGTTTCGGTCCGGAAACGAAACGAACGCACCCAATCCACCTTTTTGGACCCAATAGTGATGTTTTGGTTCATTTTGGTCAGTTTCGTTACTGTGCGAAAAAACATGTCGGGGTTACATTTAATGCACCGGTTCGGCCCGTTTATGAAATGATGCACAGTTTCGGTCCAGAAACGAAACGAACGCACCCAATCCACCTTTTTGGACCCAATAGTGATGTTTTGGTTCGTTTTGGTTAGTTTTGTTACTGTGCGAGAAACCATGCCGGGGTTGCATTTAATGCACCGGTTCGGCCCGTTTACGAAACGATGCATAGTTTCGGTCCAGAAACGAAGCGAACGCACCCAATCCACCTTTTTGGACCCAACAGTGATGTTTTGGTTCGTTTTGGCCAGTTTCATTACTATACGAGAAACCATGCCGGGGTTGCATTTAATGCACCGGTTCGACCCGTTAACGAAACGATGCACAGTTTCGGTCCGGAAATGAAACGAACGCACCCAATCCACCTTTTTGGACCCAATAGTGATGTTTTGGTTCGTTTTGGCCAGTTTCGTTACTGTGCGGAAAAACATGCCGGGGTTGCATTTAATGCACCGGTTCGGCCCGTTTATGAAACGATGCACAGTTTCGGTCCAGAAACGAAACGAACGCACCCAATCCACCTTTTTGGACCCAATAGTGATGTTTTGGTTCGTTTTGGAAAATTTTGGTACTGTGCGAAAAACCATGCCGGGGTTGCATTTAATGCACCGGTTCGGCCCGTTTACGAAACGATGCACAGTTTCGGTCCAGAAACGAAACGAACGCACCCAATCCACCTTTTTGGACCCAATAGTGATGTTTTGGTTCGTTTTTGCCAGTTTCGTTACTATGCGAGAAACCATGCCGGGGTTGCATTTAATGCCCCGGTTCAGCCCGTCAACGAAACGATGCATAGTTTCGGTCCTGAAACGAAACGAACGCACCCAATCCACCTTTTTGGACCCAATAGTGATGTTTTGGTTCGTTTTCGTCAGTTTCGTTACTGTGCGAGAAACCATGCCGGGGTTGCATTTAATGCACCGGTTCGGCCCGTTGACGAAACGATGCACAGTTTCAGTCCAGAATAGAAGCAAACACACCCAATCCACCTTTTAAGGACCCAATAGTGATGTTTTAGTTCGTTTTGGTCAGTTTCGTTACTATGCGAGAAACCATGCCGGGGTTGCATTTAATGCACCGGTTCGGCCCGTTAACGAAACGATGCACAGTTTCGGTCCAGAAACGAAACGAACGCACCCAATCCACCTTTTTGGACCCAATAGTGATGTTTTGGTTCGTTTTGGCCAGTTTTGTTACTGTGCAAAAAACCATGCCGGGGTTGCATTTAATGCACCAGTTCGGCCCGTTAACGAAACGATGCACAGTTTCAGTCCAGAATAGAAGCGAACGCACCCAATCCATCTTTTTGGACCCAATAGTGATGTTTTGATTCGTTTTGGTCAGTTTCGTTACTGTGCGAGAAACCATTCCGGGGTTGCATTTAATGCACCGGTTAGGCCCGTTAAAGAAACGATGCATAGTTTCGGTCCAGAAACGAAACAAATGCACCCAATCCACCTTTTTGGACCCAGTAGTGATGTTTTGGTTCGTTTTGGCCAGTTTCGTTACTGTGCGAGAAACCATGCCGGGGTTGCATTTAATTCACCGGTTCGGCCCGTTAGCAAAACGATGCACAGTTTCGGTCCAGAAACGAAATGAACGCACCCAATCCACCTTTTTGGACCCAATAATGATGTTTTGGTTCGTTTTGGCCAGTTTCGTTACTATGCGAGAAACCATGCCGGGGTTGCATTTAATGCACCGATTCGACCTGTTAACGAAACGATGCACAGTTTCGGTCCGGAAACGAAACGAACGCACCCAATCCACCTTTTTGGACCCAATAATGATGTTTTGGTTCGTTTTGGTCAGTTTCGTTACTGTGCGAAAAAACATGCCGGGGTTGCATTTAATGCACCGGTTCGGCCCGTTTACGAAACGATGCACAGTTTCGGTCCAGAAACGAAACGAACGCACCCAATCCACCTTTTTGGACCCAATAGTGATGTTTTGGTTCGTTTTGGTCAGTTTTGTTACTGTGCGAGAAACCATGCCGGGGTTGCATTTAATGCACCGGTTCGGCCCGTTTACGAAACGATGCATAGTTTCGGTCCAGAAACGAAGCGAACGCACCCAATCCACCTTTTTGGACCCAATAGTGATGTTTTGGTTAGTTTTGGTCAGTTTTGTTACTGTGCGAGAAACCATGCCGGGGTTGCATTTAATGCACCGGTTCGGCCCGTTTACGAAACGATGCACAGTTTCGGTCCAGAAACGAAACGAACGCACCCAATCCACCTTTTTGGACCCAATAGTGATGTTTTGGTTCGTTTTGGTCAGTTTTGTTACTGTGCGAGAAACCATGCCGGGGTTGCATTTAATGCACCGGTTCGGCCCGTTTACGAAACGATGCACAGTTTCGGTCCAGAAACGATGCGAACGCACCCAATCCACCTCTTAAGGACCCAATAGTGATGTTTTAGTTCGTTTTGGTCAATTTTGTTACTATGCGAGAAAACATGCCGGGGTGCATTTAATGCACCGGTTCGGCCCGTTAACGAAACGATGCACAGTTTCGGTCCAGAAACGAAACGAACGCACCCAATCCACCTTTTTGGACCCAACAGTGATGTTTTGGTTCGTTTTGGCCAGTTTCGTTACTATGCGAGAAACCATGTCGGGGTTGCATTTAATGCACCGGTTCGACCCGTTAACGAAACGATGCACAGTTTCGGTCCAGAAACGAAACGGATGCACCCAATCCACCTTTTTGGACCCAATAGTGATGTTTTGGTTCGTTTTGGTCAGTTTTGTTACTGTGCGAGAAACCATGCCGGGGTTGCATTTAATGCACCGGTTCGGCCCGTTTACGAAACGATGCATAGTTTCGGTCCAGAAACGAAGCGAACGCACCCTATCCACCTTTTTGGACCCAATAGTGATGTTTTGGTTCGTTTTGGTCAGTTTTGATACTTTGCGAGAAACCATGCCGGGGTTGCATTTAATGCACCGGTTCGGCCCGTTAACGAAACGATGCACAGTTTCGGTCCAGAAACGACGCGAACGCACCCAATCCACCTCTTAAGGACCCAATAGTGATGTTTTAGTTCGTTTTGGTCAATTTTGTTACTATGCGAGAAAACATGCCGGGGTGCATTTAATGCACCGGTTCGGCCCGTTAACGAAACGATGCACAGTTTCGGTCCAGAAACGAAACGAACGCACCCAATCCACCTTTTTGGACCCAACAGTGATGTTTTGGTTCATTTTGGCCAGTTTCGTTACTATGCGAGAAACCATGCCGGGGTTGCATTTAATGCACCGGTTCGACCCGTTAACGAAACGATGCACAGTTTCGGTCCAGAAACGAAACGGACGCACCCAATCCACCTTTTTGGACCCAATAGTGATGTTTTGGTTCGTTTTGGTCAGTTTCGTTACTGTGCGAAAAAACATGCCGGGGCTGCATTTAATGCACCGGTTCGGCCCGTTTATGAAACGATGCACAGTTTCGGTCCAGAAACGAAGCGAACGCACCCAATCCACCTTTTAAGGACCCAATAGTGATGTTTTAGTTCGTTTTGGTCAATTTCGTTACTATGCGAGAAAACATGCCGGGGTTGCATTTAATGCACCGGTTCGGCCCGTTAACGAAACAATGCACAGTTTCGGTCCAGAAACGAAACGAACGCACCCAATCCACCTTTTTGGACCCAACAGTGATGTTTTGGTTTGTTTTGGTCAGTTTCGTTACTGTGCGAAAAAACATGCCGGGGTGGCATTTAATGCACCGGTTCGTCCCGTTTATGAAACGATGCACAGTTTCGGTCCAGAAACGAAGCGAACGCACCCAATCCACCTTTTAAGGACCCAATAGTGATGTTTTAGTTCGTTTTGGTCAATTTCGTTACTATGCGAGAAAAGATGCCGTGGTTGCATTTAATGCACCGGTTCGGCCCGTTAACGAAACGATGCACAGTTTCGGTCCAAAAATGAAACGAACGCACCCAATCCACCTTTTTGGACCCAATAGTGATGTTTTGGTTCATTTTGGCCAGTTTTGTTACTGTGCGAAAAACCATGCCGGGGTTGCATTTAATGCACCGGTTTGGCCCGTTTACGAAACGAGGCACAGTTTCGGTCCAGAAACGAAACGAACGCACCCAATCCACCTTTTTGGACCCAATAGTGATGTTTTGGTTCGTTTTCATCAGTTTCGTTACTGTGCGAGAAACCATGCCGGGGTTGCATTTAATGCACCGGTTCGGCCCGTTGACGAAACGATGCACAGTTTCAGTCCAGAATAGAAGCAAACACACCCAATCCACCTTTTAAGGACCCAATAGTGATGTTTTAGTTCGTTTTGGTCAGTTTCGTTACTATGCGAGAAACCATGCCGGGGTTGCATTTAATGCACCGGTTCGGCCCGTTAACGAAACGATGCACAGTTTCGGTCCAGAAACGAAACGAACGCACCCAATCCACCTTTTTGGACCCAATAGTGATGTTTTGGTTCGTTTTGGCCAGTTTTGTTACTGTGCAAAAAACCATGCCGGGGTTGCATTTAATGCACCAGTTCGGCCCGTTAACGAAACGATGCACAGTTTCAGTCCAGAATAGAAGCGAACGCACCCAATCCATCTTTTTGGACCCAATAGTGATGTTTTGATTCGTTTTGGTCAGTTTCGTTACTGTGCGAGAAACCATTCCGGGGTTGCATTTAATGCACCGGTTAGGCCCGTTAAAGAAACGATGCATAGTTTCGGTCCAGAAACGAAACAAATGCACCCAATCCACCTTTTTGGACCCAGTAGTGATGTTTTGGTTCGTTTTGGCCAGTTTCGTTACTGTGCGAGAAACCATGCCGGGGTTGCATTTAATTCACCGGTTCGGCCCGTTAGCAAAACGATGCACAGTTTCGGTCCAGAAACGAAATGAACGCACCCAATCCACCTTTTTGGACCCAATAATGATGTTTTGGTTCGTTTTGGCCAGTTTCGTTACTATGCGAGAAACCATGCCGGGGTTGCATTTAATGCACCGATTCGACCTGTTAACGAAACGATGCACAGTTTCGGTCCGGAAACGAAACGAACGCACCCAATCCACCTTTTTGGACCCAATAATGATGTTTTGGTTCGTTTTGGTCAGTTTCGTTACTGTGCGAAAAAACATGCCGGGGTTGCATTTAATGCACCGGTTCGGCCCGTTTACGAAACGATGCACAGTTTCGGTCCAGAAACGAAACGAACGCACCCAATCCACCTTTTTGGACCCAATAGTGATGTTTTGGTTCGTTTTGGTCAGTTTTGTTACTGTGCGAGAAACCATGCCGGGGTTGCATTTAATGCACCGGTTCGGCCCGTTTACGAAACGATGCATAGTTTCGGTCCAGAAACGAAGCGAACGCACCCAATCCACCTTTTTGGAACCAATAGTGATGTTTTGGTTCGTTTTGGTCAGTTTTGATACTGTGCGAGAAACCATGCCGGGGTTGCACTTAATGCACCGGTTCGGCCCGTTAACGAAACGATGCACAGTTTCGGTCCAGAAACGATGCGAACGCACCCAATCCACCTCTTAAGGACCCAATAGTGATGTTTTAGTTCGTTTTGGTCAATTTTGTTACTATGCGAGAAAACATGCCGGGGTGCATTTAATGCACCGGTTCGGCCCGTTAACGAAACGATGCACAGTTTCGGTCCAGAAACGAAACGAACGCACCCAATCCACCTTTTTGGACCCAACAGTGATGTTTTGGTTCGTTTTGGCCAGTTTCGTTACTATGCGAGAAACCATGCCGGGGTTGCATTTAATGCACCGGTTCGACCCGTTAACGAAACGATGCACAGTTTCGGTCCAGAAACGAAACGGATGCACCCAATCCACCTTTTTGGACCCAATAGTGATGTTTTGGTTCGTTTTGGTCAGTTTCGTTACTGTGCGAAAAAACATGCCGGGGCTGCATTTAATGCACCGGTTCGGCCCGTTTATGAAACGATGCACAGTTTCGGTCCAGAAACGAAGCGAACGCACCCAATCCACCTTTTAAGGACCCAATAGTGATGTTTTAGTTCGTTTTGGTCAATTTCGTTACTATGCGAGAAAACATGCCGGGGTTGCATTTAATGCACCGGTTCGGCCCGTTAACGAAACAATGCACAGTTTCGGTCCAGAAACGAAACGAACGCACCCAATCCACCTTTTTGGACCCAACAGTGATGTTTTGGTTCGTTTTGGTCAGTTTCGTTACTGTGCGAAAAAACATGCCGGGGTGGCATTTAATGCACCGGTTCGTCCCGTTTATGAAACGATGCACAGTTTCGGTCCAGAAACGAAGCGAACGCACCCAATCCACCTTTTAAGGACCCAATAGTGATGTTTTAGTTCGTTTTGGTCAATTTCGTTACTATGCGAGAAAAGATACCGGGGTTGCATTTAATGCACCGGTTCGGCCCGTTAACGAAACGATGCACAGTTTCGGTCCAGAAACGAAACGAACGCACCCAATCCACCTTTTTGGACCCAATTGTGATGTTTTGGTTCATTTTGGCCAGTTTTGTTACTGTGCGAAAAACCATGCCGGGGTTGCATTTAATGCACCGGTTTGGCCCGTTTACGAAACGAGGCACAGTTTCGGTCCAGAAACGAAACGAACGCACCCAATCCACCTTTTTGGACCCAATAGTGATGTTTTG
The DNA here is from genome assembly GCA_033239725.1 of Echinochloa phyllopogon. NCBI lineage: Eukaryota > Viridiplantae > Streptophyta > Magnoliopsida > Poales > Poaceae > Echinochloa > Echinochloa phyllopogon. Next base: position 25,985,983 of record BTCW01000014.1, on the reverse strand, counting down.
GTTTGTTTTGGCCAGTTTCGTTACTGTGCGAGAAACCATGCCGGGGTTGCATTTAATTCACCGGTTCGGCCCGTTAACGAAACGATGCTCAGTTTCGGTCCAGAAACGAAACGAACGCACCCAATCCACCTTTTTGGACCCAATAGTGATGTTTTGGTTCGTTTTGGCCAGTTTCATTACTATACGAGAAACCATGCCGGGGTTGCATTTAATGCACCGGTTCGACCCGTTAACGAAACGATGCACAGTTTCGGTCCGGAAATGAAACGAACGCACCCAATCCACCTTTTTGGACCCAATAGTGATGTTTTGGTTCGTTTTGGCCAGTTTCGTTACTGTGCGAAAAAACATGCCGGGGTTGCATTTAATGCACCGGTTCGGCCCGTTTATGAAACGATGCACAGTTTCGGTCCAGAAACGAAACGAACGCACCCAATCCACCTTTTTGGACCCAATAGTGATGTTTTGGTTCGTTTTGGAAAATTTTGTTACTGTGCGAAAAACCATGCCGGGGTTGCATTTAATGCACCGGTTCGGCCCGTTTACGAAACGATGCACAGTTTCGGTCCAGAAACGAAACGAACGCACCCAATCCACCTTTTTGGACCCAATAGTGATGTTTTGGTTCGTTTTTGCCAGTTTCGTTACTGTGCGAGAAACCATGCCGGGGTTGCATTTAATTCACCGGTTCGGCCCGTTAACGAAAAGATGCACAGTTTCGGTCCAGAAACGAAACGAACGCACCCAATCCACCTTTTTGGACCCAATAGTGATGTTTTGGTTCGTTTTGGCCAGTTTCGTTACTATGCGAGAAACCATGCCGGGGTTGCATTTAATGCACCGGTTCGACCCGTTAACGAAACGATGCACAGTTTCGGTCCGGAAACGAAACGAACGCACCCAATCCACCTTTTTGGACCCAATAGTGATGTTTTGGTTCATTTTGGTCAGTTTCGTTACTGTGCGAAAAAACATGTCGGGGTTACATTTAATGCACCGGTTCGGCCCGTTTATGAAACGATGCACAGTTTCGGTCCAGAAACGAAACGAACGCACCCAATCCACCTTTTTGGACCCAATAGTGATGTTTTGGTTCGTTTTGGTTAGTTTTGTTACTGTGCGAGAAACCATGCCGGGGTTGCATTTAATGCACCGGTTCGGCCCGTTTACGAAACGATGCATAGTTTCGGTCCAGAAACGAAGCGAACGCACCCAATCCACCTTTTTGGACCCAACAGTGATGTTTTGGTTCGTTTTGGTCAGTTTTGTTACTATGCAAGAAACCATGCCGGGGTTGCATTTAATGCACCGGTTCGGCCCATTAACGAAACGATGCACAGTTTCGGTCCTGAAACGAAGCGAACGCACCCAATCCACCTTTTAAGGACCCAATAGTGATGTTTTAGTTCGTTTTGGTCAGTTTCGTTATTATGCGAGAAACCATGCCGGGGTTGCATGATGAGGACATCACCGGCTTAGATACGACCATATTAATGGCTTGTAAACCAAAGGTGAATCAATCCTATATCACAATTATTGTTGGTACATTCGATGAATTGATGCTGCGCCATGATGTGTGTTCATTCTCATTTTCAGAAATACATACGTGGATTAAAAAGAGTGCTAGACACATATGGAAGACATGGAGGACCAAAGAAGTTGATTGGGGACCAATTCTAAGTATTCCCACGTCCCCCATCAGGTTACCACGTCACATTGGCCTAAGGAAGGAAAGAGACCAAATCCAACACGTTTTGGAAAGTCTGGATTCGGACTGCAGGAAAGTGCTGACTTACGACGGCCACCACGGTTTCATCCGGACTCCGTTTTGGGCGTTTAAGTACTTGATGGAAAGCTTATAAAGTCTACTTTCAGATGGATCCGGACTCATCCTCGTACCTGTTCAGATGCGGCCGCAATCATCGATTTACTACCGAGACCTTTTCTGCCCACGGTGCTGCGTCACCTTATTTTGGGCCAATGGGCCGTGTATCAAGTTGGGTCCATTAGGGGCGCGTCCTAGGGTTGTAGGACGACCCCAAACTCATCCTGGTCGTCATTCACCCTCTTTTATACCTTCATAGCCGCCACAAACAGATTGGGTTTTGTTTAGATCAAGTTTAGCCATTGCTACTTGCTTGTAAGCGCGCGTGCTGGTCCAGCCGCCCGTCTTCGAGTCGACGGAACCCCACTTCGTTGGTGATTGAGTTTGAGATTGAGATACTTAAATTCCCATCTAGTAAATTCAGTACTTGTATCATACTTGTTCTTGCTAGTTCTTCGATTGCTTGCAGGACAGGTCAGGTGACGCGCTCCCACAAGATCGCGGCATCCATAGGAGGTGGTGTATCGGTCGCTAAGGCGCAGTCTTTGAAAGGTTGTAGTCGGGCCGTGAACGTCGTCTCCTCCAATCGAGTTATCCCCCACGCCTCTCATCGAAAGATCGGGCACAAACCCCAGCGGGTTCGCATCCATTTAATGCACCGGTTCGGCCCGTTAACGAAACGATGCACAGTTTCGGTCCAGAAACGAAACGAACGCACCCAATCCACCTTTTTGGACCCAATAGTGATGTTTTGGTTCGTTTTGGCCAGTTTTGTTACTGTGCGAAAAACCATGCTGGGGTTGCATTTAATGCACCGGTTCGGACCGTATACGAAACGATGCATAGTTTCGGTCCAGAAATGAAACGAACGCACCCAATCCACCTTTTTGGACCCAATAGTGATGTTTTGGTTCGTTTTGGTCAGTTTCGTTACTATGCGAGAAACCATGCCGGGGTTGCATTTAATGAACCGGTTCGGCCCGTTTACGAAACGATGCACAGTTTCGGTCTAGAAACGAAGCGAACGCACCCAATCCACCTTTTTGGACCTAATAGTGATGTTTTGGTTCGTTTTGGCCAGTTTCGTTACTGTGCGAGAAACCAAGCCGGGGTTGCATTTAATGCCCCGGTTCGGCCCGTTAACGAAACGATGCACAGTTTCGGTCCAGAAACGAAGCGAACGCACCCAATCCACCTTTTAAGGACCCAATAGTGATGTTTTAGTTCGTTTTGATCAGTTTCGTTACTATGCGAGAAACCATGCCGAGGTTGCATTTAATGCACCGGTTCAGCCCGTTAACGAAACGATGCACAGTTTTGGTCCAGAAACGAAACGAACACACCCAATCCACCTTTTTGGACCCAATAGTGATGTTTTGGTTCGTTTTCGTCAGTTTCGTGACTGTGCGAGAAACCATGCCGGGGTTGCATTTCATGCACCGGTTCGGCCCGTTAACGAAACGATGCACAGTTTCAGTCCAGAATAGAAGCAAACGCTGCCAATCCACCTTTTAAGGACCCAATAGTGATGTTTTAGTTCGTTTTGGTCAGTTTTGTTACTATGCTAGAAACCATGCCGAGGTTGCATTTAATGCACCGGTTCGGCCCGTTAACGAAACGATGCACAGTTTCGGTCCAGAAACGAAACGAACGAACCCAATCCACCTTTTTGGACCCAATAGTGATGTTTTGGTTCGTTTTGGTCAGTTTTGTTACTGTGCGAAAAACCATGCCGGGGTTGCATTTAATGCACCAGTTCGGCCCGTTAACGAAACGATGCACAGTTTCAGTCCAGAATAGAAGCGAACGCACCCAATCCACCTTTTTGGACCCAATAGTGTTGTTTTGATTCGTTTTGGTCAGTTTCGTTACTGTGCGAGAAACCATGCCGGGGTTGCATTTAATGCACCGGTTAGGCCCGTTAACGAAACGATGCACAGTTTCGGTCCAGAAATGAAACGAACGCACCCAATCCACCTTTTTGGACCCAGTAGTGATGTTTTGGTTCGTTTTGGCCAGTTTTGTTACTGTGCGAGAAACCATGCCAGGGTTGCATTTAATTCACCGGTTCGGCCCGTTAACGAAACGATGCACAGTTTCGGTCCAGAAACGAAACGAACGCACCCAATCCACCTTTTTGGACCCAATATTGATGTTTTGGTTCGTTTTGGCCAGTTTGGTTACTATGCGAGAAACCATGCCGGGGTTGCATTTAATGCACCGGTTCGACCTGTTAACGAAACGATGCACAGTTTCGGTCCGGAAACGAAACGAACGCACCCAATCCACCTTTTTGGACCCAATAGTGATGTTTTGGTTCGTTTTGGTCAGTTTCGTTACTGTGCGAAAAAACATGCCGGGATTGCATTTAATGCACCGGTTCAGCCCGTTTACGAAACGATGCATAGTTTCGGTCCAGAAACGAAGCGAACGCACCCAATCCACCTTTTTGGACCCAATAGTGATGTTTTGGTTCGTTTTGGTCAGTTTTGATACTGTGCGAGAAACCAAGCCGGGGTTGCATTTAATGCACCGGTTCGGCCCGTTAACGAAACGATGCACAAATTCGGTCCAGAAACGAAGCGAACGCACCCAATCCACCTTTTTGGACCCAATAGTGATGTTTTGGTTCGTTTTGGTCAGTTTTGATACTGTGCGAGAAACCATGCCGGGGTTGCATTTAATGCACCGGTTCAGCCTGTTAACGAAACGATGCACAATTTCGGTCCTGAAAGGAAACGAATGCACCCAATCCACCTTTTTGGACCCAATAGTGATGTTTTGGTTCGTTTTCGTCAGTTTCGTTACTGTGCGAGAAACCATGCCGGGGTTGCATTTAATGCACCGGTTCGGCCCGTTAACGAAACGATGCACAGTTTCAGTCCAGAATAGAAGCAAACGCACCCAATCCACCTTTTAAGGACCCAATAGTGATGTTTTAGTTCGTTTTGGTCAGTTTCGTTACTATGCGAGAAACCATGCCGGGGTTGCATTTAATGCACCGGTTCGGCCCGTTAACGAAACGATGCACGGTTTCGGTCCAGAAACGAAACGAACGCACCCAATCCACCTTTTTGGACCCAATAGTGATGTTTTGGTTCGTTTTGGCCAGTTTTGTTACTGTGCAAAAAACCATGCCGGGGTTGCATTTAATGCACCAGTTCGGCCCGTTAACGAAACGATGCACAGTTTCAGTCCAGAATAGAAGCGAATGCACCCAATCCATCTTTTTGGACCCAATAGTGATGTTTTGATTCGTTTTGGTCAGTTTCGTTACTGTGCGAGAAACCATGCCGGGGTTGCATTTAATGCACCGGTTAGGCCCGTTAAAGAAACGATGCACAGTTTCGGTCCAGAAACGAAACGAACGCACCCAATCCACCTTTTTGGACCCAGTAGTGATGTTTTGGTTCGTTTTGGCCAGTTTCGTTACTGTGCGAGAAACCATGCCGGGGTTGCATTTAATTCACCGGTTCGGCCTGTTAACGAAACGATGCACAATTTCGGTCCAGAAATGAAATGAACGTACCCAATCCACCTTTTTGGACCCAATAGTGATGTTTTGGTTCGTTTTGGCCAGTTTCGTTACTATGCGAGAAACCATGCCGGGGTTGCATTTAATGCACCGGTTCGACCTGTTAACGAAACGATGCACAGTTTCGGTCCGGAAACGAAACGAACGCACCCAATCCACCTTTTTGGAACCAATAATGATGTTTTGGTTCGTTTTGGTCAGTTTCGTTACTGTGCGAAAAAACATGCTGGGGTTGCATTTAATGCACCGGTTCGGCCCGTTAACGAAACGATGCACACATTCGGTCCAGAAACGAAGCGAACGCACCCAATCCACCTTTTTGGACCCAATAGTGATGTTTTGGTTCGTTTTGGTCAGTTTTGATACTGTGCGAGAAACCATGCCGGGGTTGCATTTAATGCACCGGTTCAGCCCGTTAACGAAACGATGCACAGTTTCGGTCCTGAAACGAAACGAACCCACCCAATCCACCTTTTTGGACCCAATAGTGATGTTTTGGTTCGTTTTCGTCAGTTTCGTTACTGTGCGAGAAACCATGCCGGGGTTGCATTTAATGCACCGGTTCGGCCCGTTAACGAAACGATGCACAGTTTCAGTCCAGAATAGAAGCAAACGCACCCAATCCACCTTTTAAGGACCCAATAGTGATGTTTTAGTTCGTTTTGGCCAGTTTTGTTACTGTGCGAAAAACCATGCCGGGGTTGCATTTAATGCACCAGTTCGGCCCGTTAACGAAACGATGCACAGTTTCAGTCCAGAATAAAAGCGAATGCACCCAATCCATCTTTTTGGACCCAATAGTGATGTTTTGATTCGTTTTGGTCAGTTTCGTTACTGTGCGAGAAACCATGCCGGGGTTGCATTTAATGCACCGGTTAGGCCCGTTAAAGAAACGATGCACAGTTTCGGTCCAGAAACGAAACGAACGCACCCAATCCACCTTTTTGGACCCAGTAGTGATGTTTTGGTTCGTTTTGGCCAGTTTCGTTACTGTGCGAGAAACCATGCCGGGGTTGCATTTAATTCACCGGTTCGGCCCGTTAACAAAACGATGCACAATTTCGGTCCAGAAATGAAATGAACGCACCCAATCCACCTTTTTGGACCCAATAGTGATGTTTTGGTTCGTTTTGGTCAGTTTCGTTACTGTGCGAAAAAACATGCCGGGGTTGCATTTAATGCACCGGTTCAGCCCGTTTACGAAACGATGCATAGTTTCGGTCCAGAAACGAAGCGAACGCACCCAATCCACCGTTTTGGACCCAATAGTGATGTTTTGGTTCGTTTTGGTCAGTTTTGATACTGTGCGAGAAACCAAGCCGGGGTTGCATTTAATGCACCGGTTCGGCCCGTTAACGAAACGATGCACAAATTCGGTCCAGAAACGAAGCGAACGCACCCAATCCACCTTTTTGGACCCAATAGTGATGTTTTGGTTCGTTTTGGTCAGTTTTGATACTGTGCGAGAAACCATGCCGGGGTTGCATTTAATGCACCGGTTCAGCCCGTTAATGAAACGATGCACAGTTTCGGTCCTGAAACGAAACGAACGCACCCAATCCACCTTTTTGGACCCAATAGTGATGTTTTGGTTCGTTTTCGTCAGTTTCGTTACTGTGCGAGAAACCATGCCCGGGTTGCATTTAATGCACCGGTTCGGCCCGTTAACGAAACGATGCACAGTTTCAGTCCAGAATAGAAGCAAACGCACCCAATCCACCTTTTAAGGACCCAATAGTGATGTTTTAGTTCGTTTTGGTCAGTTTCGTTACTATGCGAGAAACCATGCCGGGGTTGCATTTAATGCACCGGTTCGGCCCGTTAACGAAACGATGCACAGTTTCGGTCCAGAAACGAAACGAACGCACCCAATCCACCTTTTGGACCCAGTAGTGATGTTTTGGTTCGTTTTGGCCAGTTTCGTTACTCTGCGAGAAACCATGTCGGGGTTGCATTTAATTCACCGGTTCGGCCCGTTAACGAAACGATGCACAGTTTCGGTCCGGAAACGAAACAAACGCACCCAATCCACCTTTTTGGACCCAATAGTGATGTTTTGGTTCGTTTTGGTCAGTTTCGTTACTGTGCGAAAAAACATGCCGGGGTTGCATTTAATGCACCGGTTCAGCCCGTTTACGAAACGATGCATAGTTTCGGTCCAGAAACGAAGCGAACACACCCAATCCACCGTTTTGGACCCAATAGTGATGTTTTGGTTCGTTTTGGTCAGTTTTGATACTGTGCGAGAAACCAAGCCGGGGTTGCATTTAATGCACCGGTTCGGCCCGTTAACGAAACGATGCACAAATTCGGTCTAGAAACGAAGCGAACGCACCCAATCCACCTTTTTGGACCCAATAGTGATGTTTTGGTTCGTTTTGGTCAGTTTTGATACTGTGCGAGAAACCATGCCGGGGTTGCATTTAATGCACCGGTTCAGCCCGTTAACGAAACGATGCACAGTTTCGGTCCTGAAACGAAACGAACGCACCCAATCCACCTTTTTGGACCCAATAGTGATGTTTTGGTTCGTTTTCGTCAGTTTCGTTACTGTGCGAGAAACCATGCCGGGGTTGCATTTAATGCACCGGTTCGGCCCGTTAACGAAACGACGCACAGTTTCAGTCCAAAATAGAAGCAAACGCACCCAATCCACCTTTTAAGGACCCAATAGTGATGTTTTAGTTCGTTTTGGTCAGTTTCGTTACTATGCGAGAAACCATGCCGGAGTTGCATTTAATGCACCGGTTCGGCCCGTTAACGAAACGATGCACAGTTTCGGTCCAGAAACGAAACGAACGCACCCAATCCACCTTTTTGGACCCAATAGTGATGTTTTGGTTCGTTTTGGCCAGTTTTGTTACTGTGCAAAAAACCATGCCGGGGTTGCATTTAATGCACCAGTTCGGCCCGTTAACGAAACGATGCACAGTTTCAGTCCAGAATAGAAGCGAATGCACCCAATCCATCTTTTTGGACCCAATAGTGATGTTTTGATTCGTTTTGGTCAGTTTCGTTACTGTGCGAGAAACCATGCCGGGGTTGCATTTAATGCACCGGTTAGGCCCGTTAAAGAAACGATGCACAGTTTCGGTCCAGAAACGAAACGAACGCACCCAATCCACCTTTTTGGACCCAGTAGTGATGTTTTGGTTCGTTTTGGCCAGTTTCGTTACTATGCGAGAAACCATGCCGGGGTTGCATTTAATGCACCGGTTCGACCTGTTAACGAAACGATGCACAGTTTCGGTCTGGAAATGAAACGAACGCACCCAATCCATCTTTTTGGACCCAATAGTGATGTTTTGGTTCGTTTTGGTCAGTTTCGTTACTGTGCGAAAAAACATGCCGGGGTTGCATTTAATGCACCGGTTCCGCCCGTTTACGAAACGATGCATAGTTTCGGTCCAGAAACGAAGCGAACGCACCCAATCCACCTTTTTGGACCCAATAGTGATGTTTTGGTTCGTTTTGGTCAGTTTTGATACTGTGCGAGAAACCAAGCCGGGGTTGCATTTAATGCACCGGTTCGGCCCGTTAACGAAACGATGCACAAATTCGGTCCAGAAACGAAGCGAACGCACCCAATCCACCTTTTTGGACCCAATAGTGATGTTTTGGTTCGTTTTGGTCAGTTTTGATACTGTGCGAGAAACCATGCCGGGGTTGCATTTAATGCACCGGTTCAGCCTGTTAACGAAACGATGCACAATTTCGGTCCTGAAAGGAAACGAATGCACCCAATCCACCTTTTTGGACCCAATAGTGATGTTTTGGTTCGTTTTCGTCAGTTTCGTTACTGTGCGAGAAACCATGCCGGGGTTGCATTTAATGCACCGGTTCGGCCCGTTAACGAAACGATGCACAGTTTCAGTCCAGAATAGAAGCAAACGCACCCAATCCACCTTTTAAGGACCCAATAGTGATGTTTTAGTTCGTTTTGGTCAGTTTCGTTACTATGCGAGAAACCATGCCGGGGTTGCATTTAATGCACCGGTTCGGCCCGTTAACGAAACGATGCACAGTTTCGGTCCAGAAACGAAACGAACGCACCCAATCCACCTTTTTGGACCCAATAGTGATGTTTTGGTTCGTTTTGGCCAGTTTTGTTACTGTGCAAAAAACCATGCCGGGGTTGCATTTAATGCACCAGTTCGGCCCGTTAACGAAACGATGCACAGTTTCAGTCCAGAATAGAAGCAAACGCACCCAATCCACCTTTTTGGACCCAATAGTGATGTTTTGGTTCGTTTTGGCCAGTTTCGTTACTATGCGAGAAACCATGCCGGGGTTGCATTTAATGCACCGGTTCGACCTGTTAACGAAACGATGCACAGTTTCGGTCCGGAAACGAAACGAACGCACCCAATCCACCTTTTTGGAACCAATAATGATGTTTTGGTTCGTTTTGGTCAGTTTCGTTACTGTGCGAAAAAACATGCTGGGGTTGCATTTAATGCACCGGTTCGGCCCGTTAACGAAACGATGCACACATTCGGTCCAGAAACGAAGCGAACGCACCCAATCCACCTTTTTGGACCCAATAGTGATGTTTTGGTTCGTTTTGGTCAGTTTTGATACTGTGCGAGAAACCATGCCGGGGTTGCATTTAATGCACCGGTTCAGCCCGTTAACGAAACGATGCACAGTTTCGGTCCTGAAACGAAACGAACCCACCCAATCCACCTTTTTGGACCCAATATTGATGTTTTGGTTCGTTTTCGTCAGTTTCGTTACTGTGCGAGAAACCATGCCGGGGTTGCATTTAATGCACCGGTTCGGCCCGTTAACGAAACGATGCACAGTTTCAGTCCAGAATAGAAGCAAACGCACCCAATCCACCTTTTAAGGACCCAATAGTGATGTTTTAGTTCGTTTTGGCCAGTTTTGTTACTGTGCGAAAAACCATGCCGGGGTTGCATTTAATGCACCAGTTCGGCCCGTTAACGAAACGATGCACAGTTTCAGTCCAGAATAAAAGCGAATGCACCCAATCCATCTTTTTGGACCCAATAGTGATGTTTTGATTCGTTTTGGTCAGTTTCGTTACTGTGCGAGAAACCATGCCGGGGTTGCATTTAATGCACCGGTTAGGCCCGTTAAAGAAACGATGCACAGTTTCGGTCCAGAAACGAAACGAACGCACCCAATCCACCTTTTTGGACCCAGTAGTGATGTTTTGGTTCGTTTTGGCCAGTTTCGTTACTGTGCGAGAAACCATGCCGGGGTTGCATTTAATTCACCGGTTCGGCCCGTTAACAAAACGATGCACAATTTCGGTCCAGAAATGAAATGAACGCACCCAATCCACCTTTTTGGACCCAATAGTGATGTTTTGGTTCGTTTTGGTCAGTTTCGTTACTGTGCGAAAAAACATGCCGGGGTTGCATTTAATGCACCGGTTCAGCCCGTTTACGAAACGATGCATAGTTTCGGTCCAGAAACGAAGCGAACGCACCCAATCCACCGTTTTGGACCCAATAGTGATGTTTTGGTTCATTTTGGTCAGTTTTGATACTGTGCGAGAAACCAAGCCGGGGTTGCATTTAATGCACCGGTTCGGCCCGTTAACGAAACGATGCACAAATTCGGTCCAGAAACGAAGCGAACGCACCCAATCCACCTTTTTGGACCCAATAGTGATGTTTTGGTTCGTTTTGGTCAGTTTTGATACTGTGCGAGAAACCATGCCGGGGTTGCATTTAATGCACCGGTTCAGCCCGTTAACGAAACGATGCACAGTTTCGGTCCTGAAACGAAACGAACGCACCCAATCCACCTTTTTGGACCCAATAGTGATGTTTTGGTTCGTTTTCGTCAGTTTCGTTACTGTGCGAGAAACCATGCCGGGGTTGCATTTAATGCACCGGTTCGGCCCGTTAACGAAACGATGCACAGTTTCAGTCCAGAATAGAAGCAAACGCACCCAATCCACCTTTTAAGGACCCAATAGTGATGTTTTAGTTCGTTTTGGTCAGTTTCGTTACTATGCGAGAAACCATGCCGGGGTTGCATTTAATGCACCGGTTCGGCCCGTTAACGAAACGATGCACAGTTTCGGTCCAGAAACGAAACGAACGCACCCAATCCACCTTTTGGACCCAGTAGTGATGTTTTGGTTCGTTTTGGCCAGTTTCGTTACTCTGCGAGAAACCATGTCGGGGTTGCATTTAATTCACCGGTTCGGCCCGTTAACGAAACGATGCACAGTTTCGGTCCGGAAACGAAACAAACGCACCCAATCCACCTTTTTGGACCCAATAGTGATGTTTTGGTTCGTTTTGGTCAGTTTCGTTACTGTGCGAAAAAACATGCCGGGGTTGCATTTAATGCACCGGTTCAGCCCGTTTACGAAACGATGCATAGTTTCGGTCCAGAAACGAAGCGAACACACCCAATCCACCGTTTTGGACCCAATAGTGATGTTTTGGTTCGTTTTGGTCAGTTTTGATACTGTGCGAGAAACCAAGCCGGGGTTGCATTTAATGCACCGGTTCGGCCCGTTAACGAAACGATGCACAAATTCGGTCTAGAAACGAAGCGAACGCACCCAATCCACCTTTTTGGACGCAATAGTGATGTTTTGGTTCGTTTTGGTCAGTTTTGATACTGTGCGAGAAACCATGCCGGGGTTGCATTTAATGCACCGGTTCAGCCCGTTAACGAAACGATGCACAGTTTCGGTCCTGAAACGAAACGAACCCACCCAATCCACCTTTTTGGACCCAATAGTGATGTTTTGGTTCGTTTTCGTCAGTTTCGTTACTGTGCGAGAAACCATGCCGGGGTTGCATTTAATGCACCGGTTCGGCCCGTTAACGAAACGATGCACAGTTTCAGTCCAGAATAGAAGCAAACGCACCCAATCCACCTTTTAAGGACCCAATAGTGATGTTTTAGTTCGTTTTGGCCAGTTTTGTTACTGTGCGAAAAACCATGCCGGGGTTGCATTTAATGCACCAGTTCGGCCCGTTAACGAAACGATGCACAGTTTCAGTCCAGAATAAAAGCGAATGCACCCAATCCATCTTTTTGGACCCAATAGTGATGTTTTGATTCGTTTTGGTCAGTTTCGTTACTGTGCGAGAAACCATGCCGGGGTTGCATTTAATGCACCGGTTAGGCCCGTTAAAGAAACGATGCACAGTTTCGGTCCAGAAACGAAACGAACGCACCCAATCCACCTTTTTGGACCCAGTAGTGATGTTTTGGTTCGTTTTGGCCAGTTTCGTTACTGTGCGAGAAACCATGCCGGGGTTGCATTTAATTCACCGGTTCGGCCCGTTAACAAAACGATGCACAATTTCGGTCCAGAAATGAAATGAACGCACCCAATCCACCTTTTTGGACCCAATAGTGATGTTTTGGTTCGTTTTGGTCAGTTTCGTTACTGTGCGAAAAAACATGCCGGGGTTGCATTTAATGCACCGGTTCAGCCCGTTTACGAAACGATGCATAGTTTCGGTCCAGAAACGAAGCGAACGCACCCAATCCACCGTTTTGGACCCAATAGTGATGTTTTGGTTCGTTTTGGTCAGTTTTGATACTGTGCGAGAAACCAAGCCGGGGTTGCATTTAATGCACCGGTTCGGCCCGTTAACGAAACGATGCACAAATTCGGTCCAGAAACGAAGCGAACGCACCCAATCCACCTTTTTGGACCCAATAGTGATGTTTTGGTTCGTTTTGGTCAGTTTTGATACTGTGCGAGAAACCATGCCGGGGTTGCATTTAATGCACCGGTTCAGCCCGTTAACGAAACGATGCACAGTTTCGGTCCTGAAACGAAACGAACGCACCCAATCCACCTTTTTGGACCCAATAGTGATGTTTTGGTTCGTTTTCGTCAGTTTCGTTACTGTGCGAGAAACCATGCCGGGGTTGCATTTAATGCACCGGTTCGGCCCGTTAACGAAACGATGCACAGTTTCAGTCCAGAATAGAAGCAAACGCACCCAATCCACCTTTTAAGGACCCAATAGTGATGTTTTAGTTCGTTTTGGTCAGTTTCGTTACTATGCGAGAAACCATGCCGGGGTTGCATTTAATGCACCGGTTCGGCCCGTTAACGAAACGATGCACAGTTTCGGTCCAGAAACGAAACGAACGCACCCAATCCACCTTTTGGACCCAGTAGTGATGTTTTGGTTCGTTTTGGCCAGTTTCGTTACTCTGCGAGAAACCATGTCGGGGTTGCATTTAATTCACCGGTTCGGCCCGTTAACGAAACGATGCACAGTTTCGGTCCGGAAACGAAACAAACGCACCCAATCCACCTTTTTGGACCCAATAGTGATGTTTTGGTTCGTTTTGGTCAGTTTCGTTACTGTGCGAAAAAACATGCCGGGGTTGCATTTAATGCACCGGTTCAGCCCGTTTACGAAACGATGCATAGTTTCGGTCCAGAAACGAAGCGAACACACCCAATCCACCGTTTTGGACCCAATAGTGATGTTTTGGTTCGTTTTGGTCAGTTTTGATACTGTGCGAGAAACCAAGCCGGGGTTGCATTTAATGCACCGGTTCGGCCCGTTAACGAAACGATGCACAAATTCGGTCTAGAAACGAAGCGAACGCACCCAATCCACCTTTTTGGACCCAATAGTGATGTTTTGGTTCGTTTTGGTCAGTTTTGATACTGTGCGAGAAACCATGCCGGGGTTGCATTTAATGCACCGGTTCAGCCCGTTAACGAAACGATGCACAGTTTCGGTCCTGAAACGAAACGAACCCACCCAATCCACCTTTTTGGACCCAATAGTGATGTTTTGGTTCGTTTTCGTCAGTTTCGTTACTGTGCGAGAAACCATGCCGGGGTTGCATTTAATGCACCGGTTCGGCCCGTTAACGAAACGATGCACAGTTTCAGTCCAGAATAGAAGCAAACGCACCCAATCCACCTTTTAAGGACCCAATAGTGATGTTTTAGTTCGTTTTGGCCAGTTTTGTTACTGTGCGAAAAACCATGCCGGGGTTGCATTTAATGCACCAGTTCGGCCCGTTAACGAAACGATGCACAGTTTCAGTCCAGAATAAAAGCGAATGCACCCAATCCATCTTTTTGGACCCAATAGTGATGTTTTGATTCGTTTTGGTCAGTTTCGTTACTGTGCGAGAAACCATGCCGGGGTTGCATTTAATGCACCGGTTAGGCCCGTTAAAGAAACGATGCACAGTTTCGGTCCAGAAACGAAACGAACGCACCCAATCCACCTTTTTGGACCCAGTAGTGATGTTTTGGTTCGTTTTGGCCAGTTTCGTTACTGTGCGAGAAACCATGCCGGGGTTGCATTTAATTCACCGGTTCGGCCCGTTAACAAAACGATGCACAATTTCGGTCCAGAAATGAAATGAACGCACCCAATCCACCTTTTTGGACCCAATAGTGATGTTTTGGTTCGTTTTGGTCAGTTTCGTTACTGTGCGAAAAAACATGCCGGGGTTGCATTTAATGCACCGGTTCAGCCCGTTTACGAAACGATGCATAGTTTCGGTCCAGAAACGAAGCGAACGCACCCAATCCACCGTTTTGGACCCAATAGTGATGTTTTGGTTCGTTTTGGTCAGTTTTGATACTGTGCGAGAAACCAAGCCGGGGTTGCATTTAATGCACCGGTTCGGCCCGTTAACGAAACGATGCACAAATTCGGTCCAGAAACGAAGCGAACGCACCCAATCCACCTTTTTGGACCCAATAGTGATGTTTTGGTTCGTTTTGGTCAGTTTTGATACTGTGCGAGAAACCATGCCGGGGTTGCATTTAATGCACCGGTTCAGCCCGTTAACGAAACGATGCACAGTTTCGGTACTGAAACGAAACGAACGCACCCAATCCACCTTTTTGGACCCAATAGTGATGTTTTGGTTCGTTTTCGTCAGTTTCGTTACTGTGCGAGAAACCATGCCGGGGTTGCATTTAATGCACCGGTTCGGCCCGTTAACGAAACGATGCACAGTTTCAGTCCAGAATAGAAGCAAACGCACCCAATCCACCTTTTAAGGACCCAATAGTGATGTTTTAGTTCGTTTTGGTCAGTTTCGTTACTATGCGAGAAACCATGCCGGGGTTGCATTTAATGCACCGGTTCGGCCCGTTAACGAAACGATGCACAGTTTCGGTCCAGAAACGAAACGAACGCACCCAATCCACCTTTTTGGACCCAATAGTGATGTTTTGGTTCGTTTTGGCCAGTTTTGTTACTGTGCAAAAAACCATGCCGGGGTTGCATTTAATGCACCAGTTCGGCCCGTTAACGAAACGATGCACAGTTTCAGTCCAGAATAGAAGCGAATGCACCCAATCCATCTTTTTGGACCCAATAGTGATGTTTTGATTCGTTTTGGTCAGTTTCGTTACTGTGCGAGAAACCATGCCGGGGTTGCATTTAATGCACCGGTTAGGCCCGTTAAAGAAACGATGCACAGTTTCGGTCCAGAAACGAAACGAACGCACCCAATCCACCTTTTTGGACCCAGTAGTGATGTTTTGGTTCGTTTTGGCCAGTTTCGTTACTGTGCGAGAAACCATGCCGGGGTTGCATTTAATTCACCGGTTCGGCCCGTTAACAAAACGATGCACAATTTCGGTCCAGAAATGAAATGAACGCACCCAATCCACCTTTTTGGACCCAATAGTGATGTTTTGGTTCGTTTTGGTCAGTTTCGTTACTGTGCGAAAAAACATGCCGGGGTTGCATTTAATGCACCGGTTCAGCCCGTTTACGAAACGATGCATAGTTTCGGTCCAGAAACGAAGCGAACGCACCCAATCCACCGTTTTGGACCCAATAGTGATGTTTTGGTTCGTTTTGGTCAGTTTTGATACTGTGCGAGAAACCAAGCCGGGGTTGCATTTAATGCACCGGTTCGGCCCGTTAACGAAACGATGCACAAATTCGGTCCAGAAACGAAGCGAACGCACCCAATCCACCTTTTTGGACCCAATAGTGATGTTTTGGTTCGTTTTGGTCAGTTTTGATACTGTGCGAGAAACCATGCCGGGGTTGCATTTAATGCACCGGTTCAGCCCGTTAACGAAACGATGCACAGTTTCGGTCCTGAAACGAAACGAACGCACCCAATCCACCTTTTTGGACCCAATAGTGATGTTTTGGTTCGTTTTCGTCAGTTTCGTTACTGTGCGAGAAACCATGCCGGGGTTGCATTTAATGCACCGGTTCGGCCCGTTAACGAAACGATGCACAGTTTCAGTCCAGAATAGAAGCAAACGCACCCAATCCACCTTTTAAGGACCCAATAGTGATGTTTTAGTTCGTTTTGGTCAGTTTCGTTACTATGCGAGAAACCATGCCGGGGTTGCATTTAATGCACCGGTTCGGCCCGTTAATGAAACGATGCACAGTTTCGGTCCAGAAACGAAACGAACGCACCCAATCCACCTTTTGGACCCAGTAGTGATGTTTTGGTTCGTTTTGGCCAGTTTCGTTACTCTGCGAGAAACCATGTCGGGGTTGCATTTAATTCACCGGTTCGGCCCGTTAACGAAACGATGCACAGTTTCGGTCCGGAAACGAAACAAACGCACCCAATCCACCTTTTTGGACCCAATAGTGATGTTTTGGTTCGTTTTGGTCAGTTTCGTTACTGTGCGAAAAAACATGCCGGGGTTGCATTTAATGCACCGGTTCAGCCCGTTTACGAAACGATGCATAGTTTCGGTCCAGAAACGAAGCGAACACACCCAATCCACCGTTTTGGACCCAATAGTGATGTTTTGGTTCGTTTTGGTCAGTTTTGATACTGTGCGAGAAACCAAGCCGGGGTTGCATTTAATGCACCGGTTCGGCCCGTTAACGAAACGATGCACAAATTCGGTCTAGAAACGAAGCGAACGCACCCAATCCACCTTTTTGGACCCAATAGTGATGTTTTGGTTCGTTTTGGTCAGTTTTGATACTGTGCGAGAAACCATGCCGGGGTTGCATTTAATGCACCGGTTCAGCCCGTTAACGAAACGATGCACAGTTTCGGTCCTGAAACGAAACGAACACACCCAATCCAACTTTTTGGACCCAATAGTGATGTTTTGGTTCGTTTTCGTCAGTTTCGTTACTGTGCGAGAAACCATGCCGGGGTTGCATTTAATGCACCGGTTCGGCCCGTTAACGAAACGATGCACAGTTTCAGTCCAAAATAGAAGCAAACGCACCTAATCCACCTTTTAAGGACCCAATAGTGATGTTTTAGTTCGTTTTGGTCAGTTTCGTTACTATGCGAGAAACCATGCCGGGGTTGCATTTAATGCACCGGTTCGGCCCGTTAACGAAACGATGCACAGTTTCGGTCCAGAAACGAAACGAACGCACCCAATCCACCTTTTTGGACCCAATAGTGATGTTTTGGTTCGTTTTGGCCAGTTTTGTTACTGTGCAAAAAACCATGCCGGGGTTGCATTTAATGCACCAGTTCGGCCCGTTAACGAAACGATGCACAGTTTCAGTCCAGAATAGAAGCGAATGCACCCAATCCATCTTTTTGGACCCAATAGTGATGTTTTGATTCGTTTTGGTCAGTTTCGTTACTGTGCGAGAAACCATGCCGGGGTTGCATTTAATGCACCGGTTAGGCCCGTTAAAGAAACGATGCACAGTTTCGGTCCAGAAACGAAACGAACGCACCCAATCCACCTTTTTGGACCCAGTAGTGATGTTTTGGTTCGTTTTGGCCAGTTTCGTTACTGTGCGAGAAACCATGCCGGGGTTGCATTTAATTCACCGGTTCGGCCCGTTAACAAAACGATGCACAATTTCGGTCCAGAAATGAAATGAACGCACCCAATCCACCTTTTTGGACCCAATAGTGATGTTTTGGTTCGTTTTGGCCAGTTTCGTTACTATGCGAGAAACCATGCCGGGGTTGCATTTAATGCACCGGTTGGACCTGTTAACGAAACGATGCACAGTTTCGGTCCTGAAACGAAACGAACGCACCCAATCCACCTTTTTGGACCCAATAGTGATGTTTTGGTTCGTTTTCGTCAGTTTCGTTACTGTGCGAGAAACCATGCCGGGGTTGCATTTAATGCACCGGTTCGGCCCGTTAACGAAACGATGCACAGTTTCAGTCCAGAATAGAAGCAAACGCACCCAATCCACCTTTTAAGGACCCAATAGTGATGTTTTAGTTCGTTTTGGTCAGTTTCGTTACTATGCGAGAAACCATGCCGGGGTTGCATTTAATGCACCGGTTCGGCCCGTTAACGAAACGATGCACAGTTTCGGTCCTGAAACGAAACGAACCCACCCAATCCACCTTTTTGGACCCAATAGTGATGTTTTGGTTCGTTTTCGTCAGTTTCGTTACTGTGCGAGAAACCATGCCGGGGTTGCATTTAATGCACCGGTTCGGCCCGTTAACGAAACGATGCACAGTTTCAGTCCAGAATAGAAGCAAACGCACCCAATCCACCTTTTAAGGACCCAATAGTGATGTTTTAGTTCGTTTTGGCCAGTTTTGTTACTGTGCGAAAAACCATGCCGGGGTTGCATTTAATGCACCAGTTCGGCCCGTTAACGAAACGATGCACAGTTTCAGTCCAGAATAAAAGCGAATGCACCCAATCCATCTTTTTGGACCCAATAGTGATGTTTTGATTCGTTTTGGTCAGTTTCGTTACTGTGCGAGAAACCATGCCGGGGTTGCATTTAATGCACCGGTTAGGCCCGTTAAAGAAACGATGCACAGTTTCGGTCCAGAAACGAAACGAATGCACCCAATCCACCTTTTTGGACCCAGTAGTGATGTTTTGGTTCGTTTTGGCCAGTTTCGTTACTCTGCGAGAAACCATGCCGGGGTTGCATTTAATTCACCGGTTCGGCCCGTTAACGAAACGATGCACAGTTTCGGTCCGGAAACGAAACAAACTTACCCAATCCACCTTTTTGGACCCAATAGTGATGTTTTGGTTCGTTTTGGTCAGTTTCGTTACTGTGCGAAAAAACATGCCGGGGTTGCATTTAATGCACCGGTTCAGCCCGTTTACGAAACGATGCATAGTTTCGGTCCAGAAACGAAGCGAACACACCCAATCCACAGTTTTGGACCCAATAGTGATGTTTTGGTTCGTTTTGGTCAGTTTTGATACTGTGCGAGAAACCAAGCCGGGGTTGCATTTAATGCACCGGTTCGGCCCGTTAACGAAACGATGCACAAATTCGGTCTAGAAACGAAGCGAACGCACCCAATCCACCTTTTTGGACCCAATAGTGATGTTTTGGTTCGTTTTGGTCAGTTTTGATACTGTGCGAGAAACCATGCCGGGGTTGCATTTAATGCACCGGTTCGGCCCGTTTACGAAACGATGCATAGTTTCGGTCCAGAAACGAAGCGAACGCACCCAATCCACCTTTTTGGACCCAATAGTGATGTTTTGGTTCGTTTTGGTCAGTTTTGATACTTTGCGAGAAACCATGCCGGGGTTGCATTTAATGCACCGGTTCGGCCCGTTAACGAAACGATGCACAGTTTCAGTCCAGAATAGAAGCAAACGCACCCAATCCACCTTTTAAGGACCCAATAGTGATGTTTTAGTTCGTTTTGGTCAGTTTCGTTACTATGCGAGAAACCATGCCGGGGTTGCATTTAATGCACCGGTTCGGCCCGTTAACGAAACGATGCACAGTTTCAGTCCAGAATAGAAGCAAACGCACCCAATCCACCTTTTAAGGACCCAATAGTGATGTTTTAGTTCGTTTTGGTCAGTTTCGTTACTATGCGAGAAACCATGCCGGGGTTGCATTTAATGCACCGGTTCGACCTGTTAACGAAACGATGCACAGTTTCGGTCCAGAAACGAAACGAACGCACCCAATCCACCTTTTTGTTCCCAATAGTGATGTTTTGGTTCGTTTTGGCCAGTTTTGTTACTGTGCAAAAAACCATGCCGGGGTTGCATTTAATGCACCAGTTCGGCCCGTTAACGAAACGATGCACAGTTTCAGTCCAGAATAGAAGCGAACGCACCCAATCCATCTTTTTGGACCCAATAGTGATGTTTTGATTCGTTTTGGTCAGTTTTGTTACTGTGCGAAAAACCATGCCGGGGTTGCATTTAATGCACCGGTTAGGCCCGTTAAAGAAACGATGCACAGTTTCGGTCCTGAAACGAAACGAACGCACCCAATCCACCTTTTTGGACCCAATAGTGATGTTTTGGTTCGTTTTCGTCAGTTTCGTTACTGTGCGAGAAACCATGCCGGGGTTGCATTTAATGCACCGGTTCGGCCCGTTAACGAAACGATGCACAGTTTCAGTCCAGAATAGAAGCAAACGCACCCAATCCACCTTTTAAGGACCCAATAGTGATGTTTTAGTTCGTTTTGGTCAGTTTCGTTACTATGCGAGAAACCATGCCGGGGTTGAATTTAATGCACCGGTTCGACCTGTTAACGAAACGATGCACAGTTTCGGTCCGGAAACGAAACGAACGCACCCAATCCACCTTTTTGGAACCAATAATGATGTTTTGGTTCGTTTTGGTCAGTTTCGTTACTGTGCGAAAAAACATGCTGGGGTTGCATTTAATGCACCGGTTCGGCCCGTTAACGAAACGAAGCACACATTCGGTCCAGAAACGAAGCGAACGCACCCAATCCACCTTTTTGGACCCAATAGTGATGTTTTGGTTCGTTTTGGTCAGTTTTGATACTGTGCGAGAAACCATGCCGGGGTTGCATTTAATGCACCGGTTCAGCCCGTTAACGAAACGATGCACAGTTTCGGTCCTGAAACGAAACGAACCCACCCAATCCACCTTTTTGGACCCAATAGTGATGTTTTGGTTCGTTTTCGTCAGTTTCGTTACTGTGCGAGAAACCATGCCGGGGTTGCATTTAATGCACCGGTTCGGACCGTTAACGAAACGATGCACAGTTTCAGTCCAGAATAGAAGCAAACGCACCCAATCCACCTTTTAAGGACCCAATAGTGATGTTTTAGTTCGTTTTGGCCAGTTTTGTTACTGTGCGAAAAACCATGCCGGGGTTGCATTTAATGCACCAGTTCGGCCCGTTAACGAAACGATGCACAGTTTCAGTCCAGAATAAAAGCGAACGCACCCAATCCATCTTTTTGGACCCAATAGTGATGTTTTGATTCGTTTTGGTCAGTTTCGTTACTGTGCGAGAAACCATGCCGGGGTTGCATTTAATTCACCGGTTCGGCCCGTTAACAAAACGATGCACAATTTCGGTCCAGAAATGAAATGAACGCACCCAATCCACCTTTTTGGACCCAATAGTGATGTTTTGGTTCGTTTTGGCCAGTTTCGTTACTATGCGAGAAACCATGCCGGGGTTGCATTTAATGCACCGGTTCGACCTGTTAACGAAACGATGCACAGTTTCGGTCCAGAAACGAAACGAACGCACCCAATCCACCTTTTTGTTCCCAATAGTGATGTTTTGGTTCGTTTTGGCCAGTTTTGTTACTGTGCAAAAAACCATGCCGGGGTTGCATTTAATGCACCAGTTCGGCCCGTTAACGAAACGATGCACAGTTTCAGTCCAGAATAGAAGCGAACGCACCCAATCCATCTTTTTGGACCCAATAGTGATGTTTTGATTCGTTTTGGTCAGTTTTGTTACTGTGCGAAAAACCATGCCGGGGTTGCATTTAATGCACCGGTTAGGCCCGTTAAAGAAACGATGCACAGTTTCGGTCCTGAAACGAAACGAACGCACCCAATCCACCTTTTTGGACCCAATAGTGATGTTTTGGTTCGTTTTCGTCAGTTTCGTTACTGTGCGAGAAACCATGCCGGGGTTGCATTTAATGCACCGGTTCGGCCCGTTAACGAAACGATGCACAGTTTCAGTCCAGAATAGAAGCAAACGCACCCAATCCACCTTTTAAGGACCCAATAGTGATGTTTTAGTTCGTTTTGGTCAGTTTCGTTACTATGCGAGAAACCATGCCGGGGTTGAATTTAATGCACCGGTTCGACCTGTTAACGAAACGATGCACAGTTTCGGTCCGGAAACGAAACGAACGCACCCAATCCACCTTTTTGGAACCAATAATGATGTTTTGGTTCGTTTTGGTCAGTTTCGTTACTGTGCGAAAAAACATGCTGGGGTTGCATTTAATGCACCGGTTCGGCCCGTTAACGAAACGAAGCACACATTCGGTCCAGAAACGAAGCGAACGCACCCAATCCACCTTTTTGGACCCAATAGTGATGTTTTGGTTCGTTTTGGTCAGTTTTGATACTGTGCGAGAAACCATGCCGGGGTTGCATTTAATGCACCGGTTCAGCCCGTTAACGAAACGATGCACAGTTTCGGTCCTGAAACGAAACGAACCCACCCAATCCACCTTTTTGGACCCAATAGTGATGTTTTGGTTCGTTTTCGTCAGTTTCGTTACTGTGCGAGAAACCATGCCGGGGTTGCATTTAATGCACCGGTTCGGACCGTTAACGAAACGATGCACAGTTTCAGTCCAGAATAGAAGCAAACGCACCCAATCCACCTTTTAAGGACCCAATAGTGATGTTTTAGTTCGTTTTGGCCAGTTTTGTTACTGTGCGAAAAACCATGCCGGGGTTGCATTTAATGCACCAGTTCGGCCCGTTAACGAAACGATGCACAGTTTCAGTCCAGAATAAAAGCGAACGCACCCAATCCATCTTTTTGGACCCAATAGTGATGTTTTGATTCGTTTTGGTCAGTTTCGTTACTGTGCGAGAAACCATGCCGGGGTTGCATTTAATTCACCGGTTCGGCCCGTTAACAAAACGATGCACAATTTCGGTCCAGAAATGAAATGAACGCACCCAATCCACCTTTTTGGACCCAATAGTGATGTTTTGGTTCGTTTTGGCCAGTTTCGTTACTATGCGAGAAACCATGCCGGGGTTGCATTTAATGCACCGGTTCGACCTGTTAACGAAACGATGCACAGTTTCGGTCCTGAAACGAAACGAACGCACCCAATCCACCTTTTTGGACCCAATAGTGATGTTTTGGTTCGTTTTCGTCAGTTTCGTTACTGTGCGAGAAACCATGCCGGGGTTGCATTTAATGCACCGGTTCGGCCCGTTAACGAAACGATGCACAGTTTCAGTCCAGAATAGAAGCAAACGCACCCAATCCACCTTTTAAGGACCCAATAGTGATGTTTTAGTTCGTTTTGGTCAGTTTCGTTACTATGCGAGAAACCATGCCGGGGTTGCATTTAATGCACCGGTTCGGCCCGTTAACGAAACGATGCACAGTTTCGGTCCTGAGACGAAACGAACCCACCCAATCCACCTTTTTGGACCCAATAGTGATGTTTTGGTTCGTTTTCGTTAGTTTCGTTACTGTGCGAGAAACCATGCCGGGGTTGCATTTAATGCACCGGTTCGGCCCGTTAACGAAACGATGCACAGTTTCAGTCCAGAATAGATGCAAACGCACCCAATCCACCTTTTAAGGACCCAATAGTGATGTTTTAGTTCGTTTTGGCCAGTTTTGTTACTGTGCGAAAAACCATGCCGGGGTTGCATTTAATGCACCAGTTCGGCCCGTTAACGAAACGATGCACAGTTTCAGTCCAGAATAAAAGCGAATGCACCCAATCCATCTTTTTGGACCCAATAGTGATGTTTTGATTCGTTTTGGTCAGTTTCGTTACTGTGCGAGAAACCATGCCGGGGTTGCATTTAATGCACCGGTTAGGCCCGTTAAAGAAACGATGCACAGTTTCGGTCCAGAAACGAAACGAATGCACCCAATCCACCTTTTTGGACTCAGTAGTGATGTTTTGGTTCGTTTTGGCCAGTTTCGTTACTCTGCGAGAAACCATGCCGGGGTTGCATTTAATTCACCGGTTCGGCCCGTTAACGAAACGATGCACAGTTTCGGTCCGGAAACGAAACAAACTTACCCAATCCACCTTTTTGGACCCAATAGTGATGTTTTGGTTCGTTTTGGTCAGTTTCGTTACTGTGCGAAAAAACATGCCGGGGTTGCATTTAATGCACCGGTTCAGCCCGTTTACGAAACGATGCATAGTTTCGGTCCAGAAACGAAGCGAACACACCCAATCCACCGTTTTGGACCCAATAGTGATGTTTTGGTTCGTTTTGGTCAGTTTTGATACTGTGCGAGAAAACAAGCCGGGGTTGCATTTAATGCACCGGTTCGGCCCGTTAACGAAACGATGCACAAATTCGGTCTAGAAACGAAGCGAACGCACCCAATCCACCTTTTTGGACCCAATAGTGATGTTTTGGTTCGTTTTGGTCAGTTTTGATACTGTGCGAGAAACCATGCCGGGGTTGCATTTAATGCACCGGTTCGGCCCGTTTACGAAACGATGCATAGTTTCGGTCCAGAAACGAAGCGAACGCACCCAATCCACCTTTTTGGACCCAATAGTGATGTTTTGGTTCATTTTGGTCAGTTTTGATACTTTGCGAGAAACCATGCCGGGGTTGCATTTAATGCACCGGTTCGGCCCGTTAACGAAACGATGCACAGTTTCAGTCCAGAATAGAAGCAAACGCACCCAATCCACCTTTTAAGGACCCAATAGTGATGTTTTAGTTCGTTTTGGTCAGTTTCGTTACTATGCGAGAAACCATGCCGGGGTTGCATTTAATGCACCGGTTCGGCCCGTTAACGAAACGATGCACAGTTTCGGTCCAGAAACGAAACGAACGCACCCAATCCACCTTTTTGTTCCCAATAGTGATGTTTTGGTTCGTTTTGGCCAGTTTTGTTACTGTGCAAAAAACCATGCCGGGGTTGCATTTAATGCACCAGTTCGGCCCGTTAACGAAACGATGCACAGTTTCAGTCCAGAATAGAAGCGAACGCACCCAATCCATCTTTTTGGACCCAATAGTGATGTTTTGATTCGTTTTGGTCAGTTTTGTTACTGTGCGAAAAACCATGCCGGGGTTGCATTTAATGCACCGGTTAGGCACGTTAAAGAAACGATGCACAGTTTCGGTCCAGAAACGAAACGAACGCACCCAATCCACTTTTTTGGACCCAGTAGTGATGTTTTGGTTCGTTTTGGCCAGTTTCGTTACTGTGCGAGAAACCATGCCGGGGTTGCATTTAATTCACCGGTTCGGCCCGTTAACAAAACGATGCACAATTTCGGTCCAGAAACGAAATGAACGCACCCAATCCACCTTTTTGGACCCAATAGTGATGTTTTGGTTCGTTTTGGCCAGTTTCGTTACTATGCGAGAAACCATGCCGGGGTTGAATTTAATGCACCGGTTCGACCTGTTAACGAAACGATGCACAGTTTCGGTCCGGAAACGAAACGAACGCACCCAATCCACCTTTTTGGAACCAATAATGATGTTTTGGTTCGTTTTGGTCAGTTTCGTTACTGTGCGAAAAAACATGCTGGGGTTGCATTTAATGCACCGGTTCGGCCCGTTAACGAAACGAAGCACACATTCGGTCCAGAAACGAAGCGAACGCACCCAATCCACCTTTTTGGACCCAATAGTGATGTTTTGGTTCGTTTTGGTCAGTTTTGATACTGTGCGAGAAACCATGCCGGGGTTGCATTTAATGCACCGGTTAGGCCCGTTAAAGAAACGATGCACAGTTTCGGTCCAGAAACGAAACGAATGCACCCAATCCACCTTTTTGGACCCAATAGTGATGTTTTGGTTCGTTTTGGCCAGTTTCGTTACTCTGCGAGAAACCATGCCGGGGTTGCATTTAATTCACCGGTTCGGCCCGTTAACGAAACGATGCACAGTTTCGGTCCGGAAACGAAACAAACTTACCCAATCCACCTTTTTGGACCCAATAGTGATGTTTTGGTTCGTTTTGGTCAGTTTCGTTACTGTGCGAAAAAACATGCCGGGGTTGCATTTAATGCACCGGTTCGGCCCGTTAACGAAACGATGCACAGTTTCGGTCCAGAAACGAAACGAACGCACCCAATCCACCTTTTTGGACCCAATAGTGATGTTTTGGTTCGTTTTGGCCAGTTTTGTTACTGTGCAAAAAACCATGCCGGGGTTGCATTTAATGCACCAGTTCGGCCCGTTAACGAAACGATGCACAGTTTCAGTCCAGAATAGAAGCGAATGCACCCAATCCATCTTTTTGGACCCAATAGTGATGTTTTGATTCGTTTTGGTCAGTTTCGTTACTGTGCGAGAAACCATGCCGGGGTTGCATTTAATGCACCGGTTAGGCCCGTTAAAGAAACGATGCACAGTTTCGGTCCAGAAACGAAACGAACGCACCCAATCCACCTTTTTGGACCCAGTAGTGATGTTTTGGTTCGTTTTGGCCAGTTTCGTTACTGTGCGAGAAACCATGCCGGGGTTGCATTTAATTCACCGGTTCGGCCCGTTAACAAAACGATGCACAATTTCGGTCCAGAAATGAAATGAACGCACCCAATCCACCTTTTTGGACCCAATAGTGATGTTTTGGTTCGTTTTGGCCAGTTTCGTTACTATGCGAGAAACCATGCCGGGGTTGCATTTAATGCACCGGTTCGACCTGTTAACGAAACGATGCACAGTTTCGGTCCTGAAACGAAACGAACGCACCCAATCCACCTTTTTGGACCCAATAGTGATGTTTTGGTTCGTTTTCGTCAGTTTCGTTACTGTGCGAGAAACCATGCCGGGGTTGCATTTAATGCACCGGTTCGGCCCGTTAACGAAACGATGCACAGTTTCGGTCCAGAAATGAAATGAACGCACCCAATCCACCTTTTTGGACCCAATAGTGATGTTTTGGTTCGTTTTGGCCAGTTTCGTTACTATGCGAGAAACCATGCCGGGGTTGCATTTAATGCACCGGTTCGACCTGTTAACGAAACGATGCACAGTTTCGGTCCTGAAACGAAACGAACGCACCCAATCCACCTTTTTGGACCCAATAGTGATGTTTTGGTTCGTTTTCGTCAGTTTCGTTACTGTGCGAGAAACCATGCCGGGGTTGCATTTAATGCACCGGTTCGGCCCGTTAACGAAACGATGCACAGTTTCAGTCCAGAATAGAAGCAAACGCACCCAATCCACCTTTTAAGGACCCAATAGTGATGTTTTAGTTCGTTTTGGTCAGTTTCGTTACTATGCGAGAAACCATGCCGGGGTTGCATTTAATGCACCGGTTCGGCCCGTTAACGAAACGATGCACAGTTTCGGTCCTGAGACGAAACGAACCCACCCAATCCACCT
The DNA here is from genome assembly GCA_033239725.1 of Echinochloa phyllopogon. NCBI lineage: Eukaryota > Viridiplantae > Streptophyta > Magnoliopsida > Poales > Poaceae > Echinochloa > Echinochloa phyllopogon. The sequence goes on along the minus strand of BTCW01000014.1, from coordinate 25,958,446 downwards.
TTTTGGACCCAATAGTGATGTTTTGGTTCGTTTTCGTTAGTTTCGTTACTGTGCGAGAAACCATGCCGGGGTTGCATTTAATGCACCGGTTCGGCCCGTTAACGAAACGATGCACAGTTTCAGTCCAGAATAGAAGCAAACGCACCCAATCCACCTTTTAAGGACCCAATAGTGATGTTTTAGTTCGTTTTGGCCAGTTTTGTTACTGTGCGAAAAACCATGCCGGGGTTGCATTTAATGCACCAGTTCGGCCCGTTAACGAAACGATGCACAGTTTCAGTCCAGAATAAAAGCGAATGCACCCAATCCATCTTTTTGGACCCAATAGTGATGTTTTGATTCGTTTTGGTCAGTTTCGTTACTGTGCGAGAAACCATGCCGGGGTTGCATTTAATGCACCGGTTAGGCCCGTTAAAGAAACGATGCACAGTTTCGGTCCAGAAACGAAACGAATGCACCCAATCCACCTTTTTGGACCCAGTAGTGATGTTTTGGTTCGTTTTGGCCAGTTTCGTTACTCTGCGAGAAACCATGCCGGGGTTGCATTTAATTCACCGGTTCAGCCCGTTTACGAAACGATGCATAGTTTCGGTCCAGAAACGAAGCGAACGCACCCAATCCACCGTTTTGGACCCAATAGTGATGTTTTGGTTCGTTTTGGTCAGTTTTGATACTGTGCGAGAAACCAAGCCGGGGTTGCATTTAATGCACCGGTTCGGCCCGTTAACGAAACGATGCACAAATTCGGTCTAGAAACGAAGCGAACGCACCCAATCCACCTTTTTGGACCCAATAGTGATGTTTTGGTTCGTTTTGGTCAGTTTTGATACTGTGCGAGAAACCATGCCGGGGTTGCATTTAATGCACCGGTTCGGCCCGTTTACGAAACGATGCATAGTTTCGGTCCAGAAACGAAGCGAACGCACCCAATCCACCTTTTTGGACCCAATAGTGATGTTTTGGTTCGTTTTGGTCAGTTTTGATACTTTGCGAGAAACCATGCCGGGGTTGCATTTAATGCACCGGTTCGGCCCGTTAACGAAACGATGCACAGTTTCAGTCCAGAATAGAAGCAAACGCACCCAATCCACCTTTTAAGGACCCAATAGTGATGTTTTAGTTCGTTTTGGTCAGTTTCGTTACTATGCGAGAAACCATGCCGGGGTTGCATTTAATGCACCGGTTCGGCCCGTTAACGAAACGATGCACAGTTTCGGTCCAGAAACGAAACGAACGCACCCAATCCACCTTTTTGTTCCCAATAGTGATGTTTTGGTTCGTTTTGGCCAGTTTTGTTACTGTGCAAAAAACCATGCCGGGGTTGCATTTAATGCACCAGTTCGGCCCGTTAACGAAACGATGCACAGTTTCAGTCCAGAATAGAAGCGAACGCACCCAATCCATCTTTTTGGACCCAATAGTGATGTTTTGATTCGTTTTGGTCAGTTTTGTTACTGTGCGAAAAACCATGCCGGGGTTGCATTTAATGCACCGGTTAGGCACGTTAAAGAAACGATGCACAGTTTCGGTCCAGAAACGAAACGAACGCACCCAATCCACTTTTTTGGACCCAGTAGTGATGTTTTGGTTCGTTTTGGCCAGTTTCGTTACTGTGCGAGAAACCATGCCGGGGTTGCATTTAATTCACCGGTTCGGCCCGTTAACAAAACGATGCACAATTTCGGTCCAGAAACGAAATGAACGCACCCAATCCACCTTTTTGGACCCAATAGTGATGTTTTGGTTCGTTTTGGCCAGTTTCGTTACTATGCGAGAAACCATGCCGGGGTTGAATTTAATGCACCGGTTCGACCTGTTAACGAAACGATGCACAGTTTCGGTCCGGAAACGAAACGAACGCACCCAATCCACCTTTTTGGAACCAATAATGATGTTTTGGTTCGTTTTGGTCAGTTTCGTTACTGTGCGAAAAAACATGCTGGGGTTGCATTTAATGCACCGGTTCGGCCCGTTAACGAAACGAAGCACACATTCGGTCCAGAAACGAAGCGAACGCACCCAATCCACCTTTTTGGACCCAATAGTGATGTTTTGGTTCGTTTTGGTCAGTTTTGATACTGTGCGAGAAACCATGCCGGGGTTGCATTTAATGCACCGGTTAGGCCCGTTAAAGAAACGATGCACAGTTTCGGTCCAGAAACGAAACGAATGCACCCAATCCACCTTTTTGGACCCAGTAGTGATGTTTTGGTTCGTTTTGGCCAGTTTCGTTACTCTGCGAGAAACCATGCCGGGGTTGCATTTAATTCACCGGTTCGGCCCGTTAACGAAACGATGCACAGTTTCGGTCCGGAAACGAAACAAACTTACCCAATCCACCTTTTTGGACCCAATAGTGATGTTTTGGTTCGTTTTGGTCAGTTTCGTTACTGTGCGAAAAAACATGCCGGGGTTGCATTTAATGCACCGGTTCAGCCCGTTTACGAAACGATGCATAGTTTCGGTCCAGAAACGAAACGAACGCACCCAATCCACCGTTTTGGACCCAATAGTGATGTTTTGGTTCGTTTTGGTCAGTTTTGTTACTGTGCGAGAAACCATGCCGGGGTTGCATTTAATGCACCGGTTCGGCCCGTCTACGAAACGATGCATGGTTTCTTGCATAGTAACAAAACTGACCAAAACGAACCAAAACATCACTGTTGGGTCCAGAAACGAAACGAACGCACCCAGTCTCGCATGTTTTGGTTCGTTTTGGTTAGTTTTGTTACTGTGCGAGAAACCATGCCGGGGTTGCATTGAATGCACCGGTTCGGCCCGTTTACGAAACGATGCATAGTTTCGGTCCAGAAATGAAGCGAACGCACCCAATCCACCTTTTTGGACCCAACAGTGATGTTTTGGTTCGTTTTGGTCAGTTTTGTTACTATGCAAGAAACCATGCCGGGGTTGCATTTAATGCACCGGTTCGGCCCGTTAACGAAACGATGCACAGTTTCGGTCCTGAAACGAAGCGAACGCACCCAATCCACCTTTTAAGGACCCAATAGTGATGTTTTAGTTCGTTTTGGTCAGTTTCGTTACTATGCGAGAAACCATGCCGGGGTTGCATTTAATGCACCGGTTCGACCCGTTAACGAAACGATGCATAGTTTCGGTCCACAAATGAAACGAACGCACCCAATCCACCTTTTTGGACCCAGTAGTGATGTTTTGGTTCGTTTTGGCCAGTTTTGTTACTTTGCGAGAAACCATGCCAGGGTTGCATTTAATTCACCGGTTCGGCCCGTTAACGAAACGATGCACAGTTTCGGTCCAGAAACGAAACGAACGCACCCAATCCACCTTTTTGGACCCAATAGTGATGTTTTGGTTCGTTTTGGCCAGTTTCGTTACTATGCGAGAAACCATGCCGGGGTTGCATTTAATGCACCGGTTCGACCTGTTAACGAAACGATGCACAGTTTCGGTCCAGAAACGAAACGAGCGCACCCAATCCACCTTTTTGGACCCAATAGTGATGTTTTGGTTCGTTTTGGTCAGTTTCGTTACTGTGCGAAAAAACATGCCGGGGTTGCATTTAATGCACCGGTTCCACCCGTTTACGAAACGATGCATAGTTTCGGTCCAGAAACGAAGCGAACGCACCCAATCCACCTTTTTGGACCCAATAGTGATGTTTTGGTTCGTTTTGGTCAGTTTTGATACTGTGCGAGAAACCAAGCCGGGGTTGCATTTAATGCACCGGTTCGGCCCGTTAACGAAACGATGCATAAATTCGGTCCAGAAATGAAGCGAACGCACCCAATCCACCTTTTTGGACCCAGTAGTGATGTTTTGGTTCGTTTTGGTCAGTTTTGTTACTGTGCGAAAAACCATGCCGGGGTTGCATTTAATGCACCGGTTCGTCCCGTTTATGAAACGATGCACAGTTTCGATCCAGAAACGAAACGAACGCACCCAATCCACCTTTTTGGACCCAATAGTGATGTTTTGGTTCGTTTTCGTCAGTTTCGTTACTGTGCGAGAAACCATGCCGGGGTTGCATTTAATGCACCGGTTCGGCCCGTTAACGAAACGATGCACAGTTTCAGTCCAGAATAGAAGCGAACGCACCCAATCCATCTTTTTGGACCCAATAGTGATGTTTTGATTCGTTTTGGTCAGTTTTGTTACTGTGCGAAAAACCATGCCGGGGTTGCATTTAATGCACCGGTTAGGCACGTTAAAGAAACGATGCACAGTTTCGGTCCAGAAACGAAATGAACGCACCCAATCCACCTTTTTGGACCCAATAGTGATGTTTTGGTTCGTTTTGGCCAGTTTCGTTACTATGCGAGAAACCATGCCGGGGTTGAATTTAATGCACCGGTTCGACCTGTTAACGAAACGATGCACAGTTTCGGTCCGGAAACGAAACGAACACACCCAATCCACCTTTTTGGAACCAATAATGATGTTTTGGTTCGTTTTGGTCAGTTTCGTTACTGTGCGAAAAAACATGCTGGGGTTGCATTTAATGCACCGGTTCGGCCCGTTAACGAAACGAAGCACACATTCGGTCCAGAAACGAAGCGAACGCACCCAATCCACCTTTTTGGACCCAATAGTGATGTTTTGGTTCGTTTTGGTCAGTTTTGATACTGTGCGAGAAACCATGCCGGGGTTGCATTTAATGCACCGGTTCAGCCCGTTAACGAAACGATGCACAGTTTCGGTCCTGAAACGAAACGAACCCACCCAATCCACCTTTTTGGACCCAATAGTGATGTTTTGGTTCGTTTTCGTCAGTTTCGTTACTGTGCGAGAAACCATGCCGGGGTTGCATTTAATGCACCGGTTCAGCCCGTTTACGAAACGATGCATAGTTTCGGTCCAGAAACGAAGCGAACGCACCCAATCCACCGTTTTGGACCCAATAGTGATGTTTTGGTTCGTTTTGGTCAGTTTTGATACTGTGCGAGAAACCAAGCCGGGGTTGCATTTAATGCACCGGTTCGGCCCATTAACGAAACGATGCACAAATTCGGTCCAGAAACGAAGCGAACGCACCCAATCCACCTTTTTGGACCCAATAGTGATGTTTTGGTTCGTTTTGGTCAGTTTTGATACTGTGCGAGAAACCATGCCGGGGTTGCATTTAATGCACCGGTTCAGCCCGTTAACGAAACGATGCACAGTTTCGGTCCTGAAACGAAACGAACGCACCCAATCCACCTTTTTGGACCCAATAGTGATGTTTTGGTTCGTTTTCGTCAGTTTCGTTACTGTGCGAGAAACCATGCCGGGGTTGCATTTAATGCACCGGTTCGGCCCATTAACGAAACGATGCACAGTTTCAGTCCAGAATAGAAGCAAACGCACCCAATCCACCTTTTAAGGACCCAATAGTGATGTTTTAGTTCGTTTTGGTCAGTTTCGTTACTATGCGAGAAACCATGCCGGGGTTGCATTTAATGCACCGGTTCGACCCGTTAACGAAACGATGCACAGTTTCGGTCCACAAATGAAACGAACGCACCCAATCCACCTTTTTGGACCCAATAGTGATGTTTTGGTTCGTTTTGGTCAGTTTTGATACTGTGCGAGAAACCATGCCGGGGTTGCATTTAATGCACCGGTTAGGCCCGTTAAAGAAACGATGCACAGTTTCGGTCCAGAAACGAAACGAATGCACCCAATCCACCTTTTTGGACCCAGTAGTGATGTTTTGGTTCGTTTTGGCCAGTTTCGTTACTCTGCGAGAAACCATGCCGGGGTTGCATTTAATTCACCGGTTCGGCCCGTTAACGAAACGATGCACAGTTTCGGTCCGGAAACGAAACAAACTTACCCAATCCACCTTTTTGGACCCAATAGTGATGTTTTGGTTCGTTTTGGTCAGTTTCGTTACTGTGCGAAAAAACATGCCGGGGTTGCATTTAATGCACCGGTTCAGCCCGTTTACGAAACGATGCATAGTTTCGGTCCAGAAACGAAACGAACGCACCCAATCCACCGTTTTGGACCCAATAGTGATGTTTTGGTTCGTTTTGGTCAGTTTTGTTACTGTGCGAGAAACCATGCCGGGGTTGCATTTAATGCACCGGTTCGGCCCGTCTACGAAACGATGCATGGTTTCTTGCATAGTAACAAAACTGACCAAAACGAACCAAAACATCACTGTTGGGTCCAGAAACGAAACGAACGCACCCAGTCTCGCATGTTTTGGTTCGTTTTGGTTAGTTTTGTTACTGTGCGAGAAACCATGCCGGGGTTGCATTGAATGCACCGGTTCGGCCCGTTTACGAAACGATGCATAGTTTCGGTCCAGAAATGAAGCGAACGCACCCAATCCACCTTTTTGGACCCAACAGTGATGTTTTGGTTCGTTTTGGTCAGTTTTGTTACTATGCAAGAAACCATGCCGGGGTTGCATTTAATGCACCGGTTCGGCCCGTTAACGAAACGATGCACAGTTTCGGTCCTGAAACGAAGCGAACGCACCCAATCCACCTTTTAAGGACCCAATAGTGATGTTTTAGTTCGTTTTGGTCAGTTTCGTTACTATGCGAGAAACCATGCCGGGGTTGCATTTAATGCACCGGTTCAGCCCGTTAACGAAACGATGCACAGTTTCGGTCCTGAAACGAAACGAACCCACCCAATCCACCTTTTTGGACCCAATAGTGATGTTTTGGTTCGTTTTCGTCAGTTTCGTTACTGTGCGAGAAACCATGCCGGGGTTGCATTTAATGCACCGGTTCAGCCCGTTTACGAAACGATGCATAGTTTCGGTCCAGAAACGAAGCGAACGCACCCAATCCACCGTTTTGGACCCAATAGTGATGTTTTGGTTCGTTTTGGTCAGTTTTGATACTGTGCGAGAAACCAAGCCGGGGTTGCATTTAATGCACCGGTTCGGCCCATTAACGAAACGATGCACAAATTCGGTCCAGAAACGAAGCGAACGCACCCAATCCATCTTTTTGGACCCAATAGTGATGTTTTGATTCGTTTTGGTCAGTTTCGTTACTGTGCGAGAAACCATGCCGGGGTTGCATTTAATGCACCGGTTAGGCCCGTTAAAGAAACGATGCACAGTTTCGGTCCAGAAACGAAACGAACGCACCCAATCCACCTTTTTGGACCCAGTAGTGATGTTTTGGTTCGTTTTGGCCAGTTTCGTTACTGTGCGAGAAACCATGCCGGGGTTGCATTTAATTCACCGGTTCGGCCCGTTAACAAAACGATGCACAATTTCGGTCCAGAAATGAAATGAACGCACCCAATCCACCTTTTTGGACCCAATAGTGATGTTTTGGTTCGTTTTGGCCAGTTTCGTTACTATGCGAGAAACCATGCCGGGGTTGCATTTAATGCACCGGTTCGACCTGTTAACGAAACGATGCACAGTTTCGGTCCTGAAACGAAACGAACGCACCCAATCCACCTTTTTGGACCCAATAGTGATGTTTTGGTTCGTTTTCGTCAGTTTCGTTACTGTGCGAGAAACCATGCCGGGGTTGCATTTAATGCACCGGTTCGGCCCGTTAACGAAACGATGCACAGTTTCGGTCCAGAAATGAAATGAACGCACCCAATCCACCTTTTTGGACCCAATAGTGATGTTTTGGTTCGTTTTGGCCAGTTTCGTTACTATGCGAGAAACCATGCCGGGGTTGCATTTAATGCACCGGTTCGACCTGTTAACGAAACGATGCACAGTTTCGGTCCTGAAACGAAACGAACGCACCCAATCCACCTTTTTGGACCCAATAGTGATGTTTTGGTTCGTTTTCGTCAGTTTCGTTACTGTGCGAGAAACCATGCCGGGGTTGCATTTAATGCACCGGTTCGGCCCGTTAACGAAACGATGCACAGTTTCAGTCCAGAATAGAAGCAAACGCACCCAATCCACCTTTTAAGGACCCAATAGTGATGTTTTAGTTCGTTTTGGTCAGTTTCGTTACTATGCGAGAAACCATGCCGGGGTTGCATTTAATGCACCGGTTCGGCCCGTTAACGAAACGATGCACAGTTTCGGTCCTGAGACGAAACGAACCCACCCAATCCACCTTTTTGGACCCAATAGTGATGTTTTGGTTCGTTTTCGTTAGTTTCGTTACTGTGCGAGAAACCATGCCGGGGTTGCATTTAATGCACCGGTTCGGCCCGTTAACGAAACGATGCACAGTTTCAGTCCAGAATAGAAGCAAACGCACCCAATCCACCTTTTAAGGACCCAATAGTGATGTTTTAGTTCGTTTTGGCCAGTTTTGTTACTGTGCGAAAAACCATGCCGGGGTTGCATTTAATGCACCAGTTCGGCCCGTTAACGAAACGATGCACAGTTTCAGTCCAGAATAAAAGCGAATGCACCCAATCCATCTTTTTGGACCCAATAGTGATGTTTTGATTCGTTTTGGTCAGTTTCGTTACTGTGCGAGAAACCATGCCGGGGTTGCATTTAATGCACCGGTTAGGCCCGTTAAAGAAACGATGCACAGTTTCGGTCCAGAAACGAAACGAATGCACCCAATCCACCTTTTTGGACCCAGTAGTGATGTTTTGGTTCGTTTTGGCCAGTTTCGTTACTCTGCGAGAAACCATGCCGGGGTTGCATTTAATTCACCGGTTCAGCCCGTTTACGAAACGATGCATAGTTTCGGTCCAGAAACGAAGCGAACGCACCCAATCCACCGTTTTGGACCCAATAGTGATGTTTTGGTTCGTTTTGGTCAGTTTTGATACTGTGCGAGAAACCAAGCCGGGGTTGCATTTAATGCACCGGTTCGGCCCGTTAACGAAACGATGCACAAATTCGGTCTAGAAACGAAGCGAACGCACCCAATCCACCTTTTTGGACCCAATAGTGATGTTTTGGTTCGTTTTGGTCAGTTTTGATACTGTGCGAGAAACCATGCCGGGGTTGCATTTAATGCACCGGTTCGGCCCGTTTACGAAACGATGCATAGTTTCGGTCCAGAAACGAAGCGAACGCACCCAATCCACCTTTTTGGACCCAATAGTGATGTTTTGGTTCGTTTTGGTCAGTTTTGATACTTTGCGAGAAACCATGCCGGGGTTGCATTTAATGCACCGGTTCGGCCCGTTAACGAAACGATGCACAGTTTCAGTCCAGAATAGAAGCAAACGCACCCAATCCACCTTTTAAGGACCCAATAGTGATGTTTTAGTTCGTTTTGGTCAGTTTCGTTACTATGCGAGAAACCATGCCGGGGTTGCATTTAATGCACCGGTTCGGCCCGTTAACGAAACGATGCACAGTTTCGGTCCAGAAACGAAACGAACGCACCCAATCCACCTTTTTGTTCCCAATAGTGATGTTTTGGTTCGTTTTGGCCAGTTTTGTTACTGTGCAAAAAACCATGCCGGGGTTGCATTTAATGCACCAGTTCGGCCCGTTAACGAAACGATGCACAGTTTCAGTCCAGAATAGAAGCGAACGCACCCAATCCATCTTTTTGGACCCAATAGTGATGTTTTGATTCGTTTTGGTCAGTTTTGTTACTGTGCGAAAAACCATGCCGGGGTTGCATTTAATGCACCGGTTAGGCACGTTAAAGAAACGATGCACAGTTTCGGTCCAGAAACGAAACGAACGCACCCAATCCACTTTTTTGGACCCAGTAGTGATGTTTTGGTTCGTTTTGGCCAGTTTCGTTACTGTGCGAGAAACCATGCCGGGGTTGCATTTAATTCACCGGTTCGGCCCGTTAACAAAACGATGCACAATTTCGGTCCAGAAACGAAATGAACGCACCCAATCCACCTTTTTGGACCCAATAGTGATGTTTTGGTTCGTTTTGGCCAGTTTCGTTACTATGCGAGAAACCATGCCGGGGTTGAATTTAATGCACCGGTTCGACCTGTTAACGAAACGATGCACAGTTTCGGTCCGGAAACGAAACGAACGCACCCAATCCACCTTTTTGGAACCAATAATGATGTTTTGGTTCGTTTTGGTCAGTTTCGTTACTGTGCGAAAAAACATGCTGGGGTTGCATTTAATGCACCGGTTCGGCCCGTTAACGAAACGAAGCACACATTCGGTCCAGAAACGAAGCGAACGCACCCAATCCACCTTTTTGGACCCAATAGTGATGTTTTGGTTCGTTTTGGTCAGTTTTGATACTGTGCGAGAAACCATGCCGGGGTTGCATTTAATGCACCGGTTAGGCCCGTTAAAGAAACGATGCACAGTTTCGGTCCAGAAACGAAACGAATGCACCCAATCCACCTTTTTGGACCCAGTAGTGATGTTTTGGTTCGTTTTGGCCAGTTTCGTTACTCTGCGAGAAACCATGCCGGGGTTGCATTTAATTCACCGGTTCGGCCCGTTAACGAAACGATGCACAGTTTCGGTCCGGAAACGAAACAAACTTACCCAATCCACCTTTTTGGACCCAATAGTGATGTTTTGGTTCGTTTTGGTCAGTTTCGTTACTGTGCGAAAAAACATGCCGGGGTTGCATTTAATGCACCGGTTCAGCCCGTTTACGAAACGATGCATAGTTTCGGTCCAGAAACGAAACGAACGCACCCAATCCACCGTTTTGGACCCAATAGTGATGTTTTGGTTCGTTTTGGTCAGTTTTGTTACTGTGCGAGAAACCATGCCGGGGTTGCATTTAATGCACCGGTTCGGCCCGTCTACGAAACGATGCATGGTTTCTTGCATAGTAACAAAACTGACCAAAACGAACCAAAACATCACTGTTGGGTCCAGAAACGAAACGAACGCACCCAGTCTCGCATGTTTTGGTTCGTTTTGGTTAGTTTTGTTACTGTGCGAGAAACCATGCCGGGGTTGCATTGAATGCACCGGTTCGGCCCGTTTACGAAACGATGCATAGTTTCGGTCCAGAAATGAAGCGAACGCACCCAATCCACCTTTTTGGACCCAACAGTGATGTTTTGGTTCGTTTTGGTCAGTTTTGTTACTATGCAAGAAACCATGCCGGGGTTGCATTTAATGCACCGGTTCGGCCCGTTAACGAAACGATGCACAGTTTCGGTCCTGAAACGAAGCGAACGCACCCAATCCACCTTTTAAGGACCCAATAGTGATGTTTTAGTTCGTTTTGGTCAGTTTCGTTACTATGCGAGAAACCATGCCGGGGTTGCATTTAATGCACCGGTTCGACCCGTTAACGAAACGATGCATAGTTTCGGTCCACAAATGAAACGAACGCACCCAATCCACCTTTTTGGACCCAGTAGTGATGTTTTGGTTCGTTTTGGCCAGTTTTGTTACTTTGCGAGAAACCATGCCAGGGTTGCATTTAATTCACCGGTTCGGCCCGTTAACGAAACGATGCACAGTTTCGGTCCAGAAACGAAACGAACGCACCCAATCCACCTTTTTGGACCCAATAGTGATGTTTTGGTTCGTTTTGGCCAGTTTCGTTACTATGCGAGAAACCATGCCGGGGTTGCATTTAATGCACCGGTTCGACCTGTTAACGAAACGATGCACAGTTTCGGTCCAGAAACGAAACGAGCGCACCCAATCCACCTTTTTGGACCCAATAGTGATGTTTTGGTTCGTTTTGGTCAGTTTCGTTACTGTGCGAAAAAACATGCCGGGGTTGCATTTAATGCACCGGTTCCACCCGTTTACGAAACGATGCATAGTTTCGGTCCAGAAACGAAGCGAACGCACCCAATCCACCTTTTTGGACCCAATAGTGATGTTTTGGTTCGTTTTGGTCAGTTTTGATACTGTGCGAGAAACCAAGCCGGGGTTGCATTTAATGCACCGGTTCGGCCCGTTAACGAAACGATGCATAAATTCGGTCCAGAAATGAAGCGAACGCACCCAATCCACCTTTTTGGACCCAGTAGTGATGTTTTGGTTCGTTTTGGTCAGTTTTGTTACTGTGCGAAAAACCATGCCGGGGTTGCATTTAATGCACCGGTTCGGCCCGTTTATGAAACGATGCACAGTTTCGATCCAGAAACGAAACGAACGCACCCAATCCACCTTTTTGGACCCAATAGTGATGTTTTGGTTCGTTTTCGTCAGTTTCGTTACTGTGCGAGAAACCATGCCGGGGTTGCATTTAATGCACCGGTTCGGCCCGTTAACGAAACGATGCACAGTTTCAGTCCAGAATAGAAGCGAACGCACCCAATCCATCTTTTTGGACCCAATAGTGATGTTTTGATTCGTTTTGGTCAGTTTTGTTACTGTGCGAAAAACCATGCCGGGGTTGCATTTAATGCACCGGTTAGGCACGTTAAAGAAACGATGCACAGTTTCGGTCCAGAAACGAAATGAACGCACCCAATCCACCTTTTTGGACCCAATAGTGATGTTTTGGTTCGTTTTGGCCAGTTTCGTTACTATGCGAGAAACCATGCCGGGGTTGAATTTAATGCACCGGTTCGACCTGTTAACGAAACGATGCACAGTTTCGGTCCGGAAACGAAACGAACACACCCAATCCACCTTTTTGGAACCAATAATGATGTTTTGGTTCGTTTTGGTCAGTTTCGTTACTGTGCGAAAAAACATGCTGGGGTTGCATTTAATGCACCGGTTCGGCCCGTTAACGAAACGAAGCACACATTCGGTCCAGAAACGAAGCGAACGCACCCAATCCACCTTTTTGGACCCAATAGTGATGTTTTGGTTCGTTTTGGTCAGTTTTGATACTGTGCGAGAAACCATGCCGGGGTTGCATTTAATGCACCGGTTCAGCCCGTTAACGAAACGATGCACAGTTTCGGTCCTGAAACGAAACGAACCCACCCAATCCACCTTTTTGGACCCAATAGTGATGTTTTGGTTCGTTTTCGTCAGTTTCGTTACTGTGCGAGAAACCATGCCGGGGTTGCATTTAATGCACCGGTTCAGCCCGTTTACGAAACGATGCATAGTTTCGGTCCAGAAACGAAGCGAACGCACCCAATCCACCGTTTTGGACCCAATAGTGATGTTTTGGTTCGTTTTGGTCAGTTTTGATACTGTGCGAGAAACCAAGCCGGGGTTGCATTTAATGCACCGGTTCGGCCCATTAACGAAACGATGCACAAATTCGGTCCAGAAACGAAGCGAACGCACCCAATCCACCTTTTTGGACCCAATAGTGATGTTTTGGTTCGTTTTGGTCAGTTTTGATACTGTGCGAGAAACCATGCCGGGGTTGCATTTAATGCACCGGTTCAGCCCGTTAACGAAACGATGCACAGTTTCGGTCCTGAAACGAAACGAACGCACCCAATCCACCTTTTTGGACCCAATAGTGATGTTTTGGTTCGTTTTCGTCAGTTTCGTTACTGTGCGAGAAACCATGCCGGGGTTGCATTTAATGCACCGGTTCGGCCCATTAACGAAACGATGCACAGTTTCAGTCCAGAATAGAAGCAAACGCACCCAATCCACCTTTTAAGGACCCAATAGTGATGTTTTAGTTCGTTTTGGTCAGTTTCGTTACTATGCGAGAAACCATGCCGGGGTTGCATTTAATGCACCGGTTCGACCCGTTAACGAAACGATGCACAGTTTCGGTCCACAAATGAAACGAACGCACCCAATCCACCTTTTTGGACCCAATAGTGATGTTTTGGTTCGTTTTGGTCAGTTTTGATACTGTGCGAGAAACCATGCCGGGGTTGCATTTAATGCACCGGTTAGGCCCGTTAAAGAAACGATGCACAGTTTCGGTCCAGAAACGAAACGAATGCACCCAATCCACCTTTTTGGACCCAGTAGTGATGTTTTGGTTCGTTTTGGCCAGTTTCGTTACTCTGCGAGAAACCATGCCGGGGTTGCATTTAATTCACCGGTTCGGCCCGTTAACGAAACGATGCACAGTTTCGGTCCGGAAACGAAACAAACTTACCCAATCCACCTTTTTGGACCCAATAGTGATGTTTTGGTTCGTTTTGGTCAGTTTCGTTACTGTGCGAAAAAACATGCCGGGGTTGCATTTAATGCACCGGTTCAGCCCGTTTACGAAACGATGCATAGTTTCGGTCCAGAAACGAAACGAACGCACCCAATCCACCGTTTTGGACCCAATAGTGATGTTTTGGTTCGTTTTGGTCAGTTTTGTTACTGTGCGAGAAACCATGCCGGGGTTGCATTTAATGCACCGGTTCGGCCCGTCTACGAAACGATGCATGGTTTCTTGCATAGTAACAAAACTGACCAAAACGAACCAAAACATCACTGTTGGGTCCAGAAACGAAACGAACGCACCCAGTCTCGCATGTTTTGGTTCGTTTTGGTTAGTTTTGTTACTGTGCGAGAAACCATGCCGGGGTTGCATTGAATGCACCGGTTCGGCCCGTTTACGAAACGATGCATAGTTTCGGTCCAGAAATGAAGCGAACGCACCCAATCCACCTTTTTGGACCCAACAGTGATGTTTTGGTTCGTTTTGGTCAGTTTTGTTACTATGCAAGAAACCATGCCGGGGTTGCATTTAATGCACCGGTTCGGCCCGTTAACGAAACGATGCACAGTTTCGGTCCTGAAACGAAGCGAACGCACCCAATCCACCTTTTAAGGACCCAATAGTGATGTTTTAGTTCGTTTTGGTCAGTTTCGTTACTATGCGAGAAACCATGCCGGGGTTGCATTTAATGCACCGGTTCAGCCCGTTAACGAAACGATGCACAGTTTCGGTCCTGAAACGAAACGAACCCACCCAATCCACCTTTTTGGACCCAATAGTGATGTTTTGGTTCGTTTTCGTCAGTTTCGTTACTGTGCGAGAAACCATGCCGGGGTTGCATTTAATGCACCGGTTCAGCCCGTTTACGAAACGATGCATAGTTTCGGTCCAGAAACGAAGCGAACGCACCCAATCCACCGTTTTGGACCCAATAGTGATGTTTTGGTTCGTTTTGGTCAGTTTTGATACTGTGCGAGAAACCAAGCCGGGGTTGCATTTAATGCACCGGTTCGGCCCATTAACGAAACGATGCACAAATTCGGTCCAGAAACGAAGCGAACGCACCCAATCCACCTTTTTGGACCCAATAGTGATGTTTTGGTTCGTTTTGGTCAGTTTTGATACTGTGCGAGAAACCATGCCGGGGTTGCATTTAATGCACCGGTTCAGCCCGTTAACGAAACGATGCACAGTTTCGGTCCTGAAACGAAACGAACGCACCCAATCCACCTTTTTGGACCCAATAGTGATGTTTTGGTTCGTTTTCGTCAGTTTCGTTACTGTGCGAGAAACCATGCCGGGGTTGCATTTAATGCACCGGTTCGGCCCATTAACGAAACGATGCACAGTTTCAGTCCAGAATAGAAGCAAACGCACCCAATCCACCTTCTAAGGACCCAATAGTGATGTTTTAGTTCGTTTTGGTCAGTTTCGTTACTATGCGAGAAACCATGCCGGGGTTGCATTTAATGCACCGGTTCGACCCGTTAACGAAACGATGCACAGTTTCGGTCCACAAATGAAACGAACGCACCCAATCCACCTTTTTGGACCCAATAGTGATGTTTTGGTTCGTTTTGGTCAGTTTTGATACTGTGCGAGAAACCATGCCGGGGTTGCATTTAATGCACCGGTTAGGCCCGTTAAAGAAACGATGCACAGTTTCGGTCCAGAAACGAAACGAATGCACCCAATCCACCTTTTTGGACCCAGTAGTGATGTTTTGGTTCGTTTTGGCCAGTTTCGTTACTCTGCGAGAAACCATGCCGGGGTTGCATTTAATTCACCGGTTCGGCCCGTTAACGAAACGATGCACAGTTTCGGTCCGGAAACGAAACAAACTTACCCAATCCACCTTTTTGGACCCAATAGTGATGTTTTGGTTCGTTTTGGTCAGTTTCGTTACTGTGCGAAAAAACATGCCGGGGTTGCATTTAATGCACCGGTTCAGCCCGTTTACGAAACGATGCATAGTTTCGGTCCAGAAACGAAACGAACGCACCCAATCCACCGTTTTGGACCCAATAGTGATGTTTTGGTTCGTTTTGGTCAGTTTTGTTACTGTGCGAGAAACCATGCCGGGGTTGCATTTAATGCACCGGTTCGGCCCGTCTACGAAACGATGCATGGTTTCTTGCATAGTAACAAAACTGACCAAAACGAACCAAAACATCACTGTTGGGTCCAGAAACGAAACGAACGCACCCAGTCTCGCATGTTTTGGTTCGTTTTGGTTAGTTTTGTTACTGTGCGAGAAACCATGCCGGGGTTGCATTGAATGCACCGGTTCGGCCCGTTTACGAAACGATGCATAGTTTCGGTCCAGAAATGAAGCGAACGCACCCAATCCACCTTTTTGGACCCAACAGTGATGTTTTGGTTCGTTTTGGTCAGTTTTGTTACTATGCAAGAAACCATGCCGGGGTTGCATTTAATGCACCGGTTCGGCCCGTTAACGAAACGATGCACGGTTTCGGTCCTGAAACGAAGCGAACGCACCCAATCCACCTTTTAAGGACCCAATAGTGATGTTTTAGTTCGTTTTGGTCAGTTTCGTTACTATGCGAGAAACCATGCCGGGGTTGCATTTAATGCACCGGTTCGACCCGTTAACGAAACGATGCACAGTTTCGGTCCACAAATGAAACGAACGCACCCAATCCACCTTTTTGGACCCAGTAGTGATGTTTTGGTTCGTTTTGGCCAGTTTTGTTACTGTGCGAGAAACCATGCCAGGGTTGCATTTAATTCACCGGTTCGGCCCGTTAACGAAACGATGCACAGTTTCGGTCCAGAAACGAAACGAACGCACCCAATCCACCTTTTTGGACCCAATAGTAATGTTTTGGTTCGTTTTGGCCAGTTTCGTTACTATGCGAGAAACCATGCCGGGGTTGCATTTAATGCACCGGTTCGACCTGTTAACGAAACGATGCACAGTTTCGGTCCAGAAACGAAACGAGCGCACCCAATCCACCTTTTTGGACCCAATAGTGATGTTTTGGTTCGTTTTGGTCAGTTTCGTTACTGTGCGAAAAAACATGCCGGGGTTGCATTTAATGCACCGGTTCCACCCGTTTACGAAACGATGCATAGTTTCGGTCCAGAAACGAAGCGAACGCACCCAATCCACCTTTTTGGACCCAATAGTGATGTTTTGGTTCGTTTTGGTCAGTTTTGATACTGTGCGAGAAACCAAGCCGGGGTTGCATTTAATGCACCGGTTCGGCCCGTTAACGAAACGATGCATAAATTCGGTCCAGAAATGAAGCGAACGCACCCAATCCACCTTTTTGGACCCAGTAGTGATGTTTTGGTTCGTTTTGGTCAGTTTTGTTACTGTGCGAAAAACCATGCCGGGGTTGCATTTAATGCACCGGTTCGGCCCGTTTATGAAACGACGCACAGTTTCGATCCAGAAACGAAACGAACGCACCCAATCCACCTTTTTGGACCCAATAGTGATGTTTTGGTTCGTTTTCGTCAGTTTCGTTACTGTGCGAGAAACCATGCCGGGGTTGCATTTAATGCACCGGTTCGGCCCGTTAACGAAACGATGCACAGTTTCAGTCCAGAATAGAAGCGAACGCACCCAATCCATCTTTTTGGACCCAATAGTGATGTTTTGATTCGTTTTGGTCAGTTTTGTTACTGTGCGAAAAACCATGCCGGGGTTGCATTTAATGCACCGGTTAGGCACGTTAAAGAAACGATGCACAGTTTCGGTCCAGAAACGAAATGAACGCACCCAATCCACCTTTTTGGACCCAATAGTGATGTTTTGGTTCGTTTTGGCCAGTTTCGTTACTATGCGAGAAACCATGCCGGGGTTGAATTTAATGCACCGGTTCGACCTGTTAACGAAACGATGCACAGTTTCGGTCCGGAAACGAAACGAACACACCCAATCCACCTTTTTGGAACCAATAATGATGTTTTGGTTCGTTTTGGTCAGTTTCGTTACTGTGCGAAAAAACATGCTGGGGTTGCATTTAATGCACCGGTTCGGCCCGTTAACGAAACGAAGCACACATTCGGTCCAGAAACGAAGCGAACGCACCCAATCCACCTTTTTGGACCCAATAGTGATGTTTTGGTTCGTTTTGGTCAGTTTTGATACTGTGCGAGAAACCATGCCGGGGTTGCATTTAATGCACCGGTTCAGCCCGTTAACGAAACGATGCACAGTTTCGGTCCTGAAACGAAACGAACCCACCCAATCCACCTTTTTGGACCCAATAGTGATGTTTTGGTTCGTTTTCGTCAGTTTCGTTACTGTGCGAGAAACCATGCCGGGGTTGCATTTAATGCACCGGTTCGGCCCGTTAACGAAACGATGCACAGTTTCGGTCCAGAAATGAAACAAATGCACCCAATCCACCTTTTTGGATACAATAGTGATGTTTTGGTTCGTTTTGGCCAGTTTCGTTACTATGCGAGAAACCATGCCGGGGTTGCATTTAATGCACCGGTTCGACCTGTTAACGAAACGATGCACAGTTTCGGTCCGGAAACGAAACGAATGCACCCAATCCACCTTTTTGGACCCAATAATGATGTTTTGGTTCGTTTTGGTCAGTTTCGTTACTGTGCGAAAAAACATGCCGGGGTTGCATTTAATGCACCGGTTCAGCCCGTTAACGAAACGATGCACAGTTTCGGTCCTGAAACGAAGCGAACGCACCCAATCCACCTTTTAAGGACCCAATAGTGATGTTTTAGTTCGTTTTGGTCAGTTTCGTTACTATGCGAGAAACCATGCCGGGGTTGCATTTAATGCACCGGTTCGACCCGTTAACGAAACGATGCACAGTTTCAGTCCAGAATAGAAGCAAACGCACCCAATCCACCTTTTAAGGACCCAATAGTGATGTTTTAGTTCGTTTTGGTCAGTTTCGTTACTATGCGAGAAACCATGCCGGGGTTGCATTTAATGCACCGGTTCGGCCCGTTAACGAAACGATGCACAGTTTCGGTCCAGAAACGAAACGAACGCACCCAATCCACCTTTTGGACCCAGTAGTGATGTTTTGGTTCGTTTTGGCCAGTTTCGTTACTCTGCGAGAAACCATGTCGGGGTTGCATTTAATTCACCGGTTCGGCCCGTTAACGAAACGATGCACAGTTTCGGTCCGGAAACGAAACAAACGCACCCAATCCACCTTTTTGGACCCAATAGTGATGTTTTGGTTCGTTTTGGTCAGTTTCGTTACTGTGCGAAAAAACATGCCGGGGTTGCATTTAATGCACCGGTTCAGCCCGTTTACGAAACGATGCATAGTTTCGGTCCAGAAACGAAACGAACGCACCCAATCCACCGTTTTGGACCCAATAGTGATGTTTTGGTTCGTTTTGGTCAGTTTTGTTACTGTGCGAGAAACCATGCCGGGGTTGCATTTAATGCACCGGTTCGGCCCGTCTACGAAACGATGCATGGTTTCTTGCATAGTAACAAAACTGACCAAAACGAACCAAAACATCACTGTTGGGTCCAGAAACGAAACGAACGCACCCAGTCTCGCATGTTTTGGTTCGTTTTGGTTAGTTTTGTTACTGTGCGAGAAACCATGCCGGGGTTGCATTGAATGCACCGGTTCGGCCCGTTTACGAAACGATGCATAGTTTCGGTCCAGAAATGAAGCGAACGCACCCAATCCACCTTTTTGGACCCAACAGTGATGTTTTGGTTCGTTTTGGTCAGTTTTGTTACTATGCAAGAAACCATGCCGGGGTTGCATTTAATGCACCGGTTCGGCCCGTTAACGAAACGATGCACAGTTTCGGTCCTGAAACGAAGCGAACGCACCCAATCCACCTTTTAAGGACCCAATAGTGATGTTTTAGTTCGTTTTGGTCAGTTTCGTTACTATGCGAGAAACCATGCCGGGGTTGCATTTAATGCACCGGTTCGACCCGTTAACGAAACGATGCACAGTTTCGGTCCACAAATGAAACGAACGCACCCAATCCACCTTTTTGGACCCAGTAGTGATGTTTTGGTTCGTTTTGGCCAGTTTTGTTACTGTGCGAGAAACCATGCCAGGGTTGCATTTAATTCACCGGTTCGGCCCGTTAACGAAACGATGCACAGTTTCGGTCCAGAAACGAAACGAACGCACCCAATCCACCTTTTTGGACCCAATAGTGATGTTTTGGTTCGTTTTGGCCAGTTTCGTTACTATGCGAGAAACCATGCCGGGGTTGCATTTAATGCACCGGTTCGACCTGTTAACGAAACGATGCACAGTTTCGGTCCAGAAACGAAACGAGCGCACCCAATCCACCTTTTTGGACCCAATAGTGATGTTTTGGTTCGTTTTGGTCAGTTTCGTTACTGTGCGAAAAAACATGCCGGGGTTGCATTTAATGCACCGGTTCCACCCGTTTACGAAACGATGCATAGTTTCGGTCCAGAAACGAAGCGAACGCACCCAATCCACCTTTTTGGACCCAATAGTGATGTTTTGGTTCGTTTTGGTCAGTTTTGATACTGTGCGAGAAACCAAGCCGGGGTTGCATTTAATGCACCGGTTCGGCCCGTTAACGAAACGATGCATAAATTCGGTCCAGAAATGAAGCGAACGCACCCAATCCACCTTTTTGGACCCAGTAGTGATGTTTTGGTTCGTTTTGGTCAGTTTTGTTACTGTGCGAAAAACCATGCCGGGGTTGCATTTAATGCACCGGTTCGGCCCGTTTATGAAACGATGCACAGTTTCGATCCAGAAACGAAACGAACGCACCCAATCCACCTTTTTGGACCCAATAGTGATGTTTTGGTTCGTTTTCGTCAGTTTCGTTACTGTGCGAGAAACCATGCCGGGGTTGCATTTAATGCACCGGTTCGGCCCGTTAACGAAACGATGCACAGTTTCAGTCCAGAATAGAAGCGAACGCACCCAATCCATCTTTTTGGACCCAATAGTGATGTTTTGATTCGTTTTGGTCAGTTTTGTTACTGTGCGAAAAACCATGCCGGGGTTGCATTTAATGCACCGGTTAGGCACGTTAAAGAAACGATGCACAGTTTCGGTCCAGAAACGAAATGAACGCACCCAATCCACCTTTTTGGACCCAATAGTGATGTTTTGGTTCGTTTTGGCCAGTTTCGTTACTATGCGAGAAACCATGCCGGGGTTGAATTTAATGCACCGGTTCGACCTGTTAACGAAACGATGCACAGTTTCGGTCCGGAAACGAAACGAACACACCCAATCCACCTTTTTGGAACCAATAATGATGTTTTGGTTCGTTTTGGTCAGTTTCGTTACTGTGCGAAAAAACATGCTGGGGTTGCATTTAATGCACCGGTTCGGCCCGTTAACGAAACGAAGCACACATTCGGTCCAGAAACGAAGCGAACGCACCCAATCCACCTTTTTGGACCCAATAGTGATGTTTTGGTTCGTTTTGGTCAGTTTTGATACTGTGCGAGAAACCATGCCGGGGTTGCATTTAATGCACCGGTTCAGCCCGTTAACGAAACGATGCACAGTTTCGGTCCTGAAACGAAACGAACCCACCCAATCCACCTTTTTGGACCCAATAGTGATGTTTTGGTTCGTTTTCGTCAGTTTCGTTACTGTGCGAGAAACCATGCCGGGGTTGCATTTAATGCACCGGTTCAGCCCGTTTACGAAACGATGCATAGTTTCGGTCCAGAAACGAAGCGAACGCACCCAATCCACCGTTTTGGACCCAATAGTGATGTTTTGGTTCGTTTTGGTCAGTTTTGATACTGTGCGAGAAACCAAGCCGGGGTTGCATTTAATGCACCGGTTCGGCCCATTAACGAAACGATGCACAAATTCGGTCCAGAAACGAAGCGAACGCACCCAATCCACCTTTTTGGACCCAATAGTGATGTTTTGGTTCGTTTTGGTCAGTTTTGATACTGTGCGAGAAACCATGCCGGGGTTGCATTTAATGCACCGGTTCAGCCCGTTAACGAAACGATGCACAGTTTCGGTCCTGAAACGAAACGAACGCACCCAATCCACCTTTTTGGACCCAATAGTGATGTTTTGGTTCGTTTTGGTCAGTTTTGTTACTGTGCGAGAAACCATGCCGGGGTTGCATTTAATGCACCGGTTCGGCCCGTCTACGAAACGATGCACAGTTTCAGTCCAGAATAGAAGCAAACGCACCCAATCCACCTTTTAAGGACCCAATAGTGATGTTTTAGTTCGTTTTGGTCAGTTTCGTTACTATGCGAGAAACCATGCCGGGGTTGCATTTAATGCACCGGTTCGGCCCGTTAACGAAACGATGCACAGTTTCGGTCCAGAAACGAAACGAACGCACCCAATCCACCTTTTGGACCCAGTAGTGATGTTTTGGTTCGTTTTGGCCAGTTTCGTTACTCTGCGAGAAACCATGTCGGGGTTGCATTTAATTCACCGGTTCGGCCCGTTAACGAAACGATGCACAGTTTCAGTCCGGAAACGAAACAAACGCACCCAATCCACCTTTTTGGACCCAATAGTGATGTTTTGGTTCGTTTTGGTCAGTTTCGTTACTGTGCGAAAAAACATGCCGGGGTTGCATTTAATGCACCGGTTCAGCCCGTTTACGAAACGATGCATAGTTTCGGTCCAGAAACGAAACGAACGCACCCAATCCACCGTTTTGGACCCAATAGTGATGTTTTGGTTCGTTTTGGTCAGTTTTGTTACTGTGCGAGAAACCATGCCGGGGTTGCATTTAATGCACCGGTTCGGCCCGTCTACGAAACGATGCATGGTTTCTTGCATAGTAACAAAACTGACCAAAACGAACCAAAACATCACTGTTGGGTCCAGAAACGAAACGAACGCACCCAGTCTCGCATGTTTTGGTTCGTTTTGGTTAGTTTTGTTACTGTGCGAGAAACCATGCCGGGGTTGCATTGAATGCACCGGTTCGGCCCGTTTACGAAACGATGCATAGTTTCGGTCCAGAAATGAAGCGAACGCACCCAATCCACCTTTTTGGACCCAACAGTGATGTTTTGGTTCGTTTTCGTCAGTTTCGTTACTATGCAAGAAACCATGCCGGGGTTGCATTTAATGCACCGGTTCGGCCCGTTAACGAAACGATGCACAGTTTCGGTCCTGAAACGAAGCGAACGCACCCAATCCACCTTTTAAGGACCCAATAGTGATGTTTTAGTTCGTTTTGGTCAGTTTCGTTACTATGCGAGAAACCATGCCGGGGTTGCATTTAATGCACCGGTTCGACCCGTTAACGAAACGATGCACAGTTTCGGTCCACAAATGAAACGAACGCACCCAATCCACCTTTTTGGACCCAGTAGTGATGTTTTGGTTCGTTTTGGCCAGTTTTGTTACTGTGCGAGAAACCATGCCAGGGTTGCATTTAATTCACCGGTTCGGCCCGTTAACGAAACGATGCACAGTTTCGGTCCAGAAACGAAACGAACGCACCCAATCCACCTTTTTGGACCCAATAGTGATGTTTTGGTTCGTTTTGGCCAGTTTCGTTACTATGCGAGAAACCATGCCGGGGTTGCATTTAATGCACCGGTTCGACCTGTTAACGAAACGATGCACAGTTTCGGTCCAGAAACGAAACGAGCGCACCCAATCCACCTTTTTGGACCCAATAGTGATGTTTTGGTTCGTTTTGGTCAGTTTCGTTACTGTGCGAAAAAACATGCCGGGGTTGCATTTAATGCACCGGTTCCACCCGTTTACGAAACGATGCATAGTTTCGGTCCAGAAACGAAGCGAACGCACCCAATCCACCTTTTTGGACCCAATAGTGATGTTTTGGTTCGTTTTGGTCAGTTTTGATACTGTGCGAGAAACCAAGCCGGGGTTGCATTTAATGCACCGGTTCGGCCCGTTAACGAAACGATGCATAAATTCGGTCCAGAAATGAAGCGAACGCACCCAATCCACCTTTTTGGACCCAGTAGTGATGTTTTGGTTCGTTTTGGTCAGTTTTGTTACTGTGCGAAAAACCATGCCGGGGTTGCATTTAATGCACCGGTTCGGCCCGTTTATGAAACGATGCACAGTTTCGATCCAGAAACGAAACGAACGCACCCAATCCACCTTTTTGGACCCAATAGTGATGTTTTGGTTCGTTTTCGTCAGTTTCGTTACTGTGCGAGAAACCATGCCGGGGTTGCATTTAATGCACCGGTTCGGCCCGTTAACGAAACGATGCACAGTTTCAGTCCAGAATAGAAGCGAACGCACCCAATCCATCTTTTTGGACCCAATAGTGATGTTTTGATTCGTTTTGTTCAGTTTTGTTACTGTGCGAAAAACCATGCCGGGGTTGCATTTAATGCACCGGTTAGGCACGTTAAAGAAACGATGCACAGTTTCGGTCCAGAAACGAAATGAACGCACCCAATCCACCTTTTTGGACCCAATAGTGATGTTTTGGTTCGTTTTGGCCAGTTTCGTTACTATGCGAGAAACCATGCCGGGGTTGAATTTAATGCACCGGTTCGACCTGTTAACGAAACGATGCACAGTTTCGGTCCGGAAACGAAACGAACACACCCAATCCACCTTTTTGGAACCAATAATGATGTTTTGGTTCGTTTTGGTCAGTTTCGTTACTGTGCGAAAAAACATGCTGGGGTTGCATTTAATGCACCGGTTCGGCCCGTTAACGAAACGAAGCACACATTCGGTCCAGAAACGAAGCGAACGCACCCAATCCACCTTTTTGGACCCAATAGTGATGTTTTGGTTCGTTTTGGTCAGTTTTGATACTGTGCGAGAAACCATGCCGGGGTTGCATTTAATGCACCGGTTCAGCCCGTTAACGAAACGATGCACAGTTTCGGTCCTGAAACGAAACGAACCCACCCAATCCACCTTTTTGGACCCAATAGTGATGTTTTGGTTCGTTTTCGTCAGTTTCGTTACTGTGCGAGAAACCATGCCGGGGTTGCATTTAATGCACCGGTTCAGCCCGTTTACGAAACGATGCATAGTTTCGGTCCAGAAACGAAGCGAACGCACCCAATCCACCGTTTTGGACCCAATAGTGATGTTTTGGTTCGTTTTGGTCAGTTTTGATACTGTGCGAGAAACCAAGCCGGGGTTGCATTTAATGCACCGGTTCGGCCCATTAACGAAACGATGCACAAATTCGGTCCAGAAACGAAGCGAACGCACCCAATCCACCTTTTTGGACCCAATAGTGATGTTTTGGTTCGTTTTGGTCAGTTTTGATACTGTGCGAGAAACCATGCCGGGGTTGCATTTAATGCACCGGTTCAGCCCGTTAACGAAACGATGCACAGTTTCGGTCCTGAAACGAAACGAACGCACCCAATCCACCTTTTTGGACCCAATAGTGATGTTTTGGTTCGTTTTCGTCAGTTTCGTTACTGTGCGAGAAACCATGCCGGGGTTGCATTTAATGCACCGGTTCGGCCCATTAACGAAACGATGCACAGTTTCAGTCCAGAATAGAAGCAAACGCACCCAATCCACCTTTTAAGGACCCAATAGTGATGTTTTAGTTCGTTTTGGTCAGTTTCGTTACTATGCGAGAAACCATGCCGGGGTTGCATTTAATGCACCGGTTCGACCCGTTAACGAAACGATGCACAGTTTCGGTCCACAAATGAAACGAACGCACCCAATCCACCTTTTTGGACCCAATAGTGATGTTTTGGTTCGTTTTGGTCAGTTTTGATACTGTGCGAGAAACCATGCCGGGGTTGCATTTAATGCACCGGTTAGGCCCGTTAAAGAAACGATGCACAGTTTCGGTCCAGAAACGAAACGAATGCACCCAATCCACCTTTTTGGACCCAGTAGTGATGTTTTGGTTCGTTTTGGCCAGTTTCGTTACTCTGCGAGAAACCATGCCGGGGTTGCATTTAATTCACCGGTTCGGCCCGTTAACGAAACGATGCACAGTTTCGGTCCGGAAACGAAACAAACTTACCCAATCCACCTTTTTGGACCCAATAGTGATGTTTTGGTTCGTTTTGGTCAGTTTCGTTACTGTGCGAAAAAACATGCCGGGGTTGCATTTAATGCACCGGTTCAGCCCGTTTACGAAACGATGCATAGTTTCGGTCCAGAAACGAAACGAACGCACCCAATCCACCGTTTTGGACCCAATAGTGATGTTTTGGTTCGTTTTGGTCAGTTTTGTTACTGTGCGAGAAACCATGCCGGGGTTGCATTTAATGCACCGGTTCGGCCCGTCTACGAAACGATGCATGGTTTCTTGCATAGTAACAAAACTGACCAAAACGAACCAAAACATCACTGTTGGGTCCAGAAACGAAACGAACGCACCCAGTCTCGCATGTTTTGGTTCGTTTTGGTTAGTTTTGTTACTGTGCGAGAAACCATGCCGGGGTTGCATTGAATGCACCGGTTCGGCCCGTTTACGAAACGATGCATAGTTTCGGTCCAGAAATGAAGCGAACGCACCCAATCCACCTTTTTGGACCCAACAGTGATGTTTTGGTTCGTTTTGGTCAGTTTTGTTACTATGCAAGAAACCATGCCGGGGTTGCATTTAATGCACCGGTTCGGCCCGTTAACGAAACGATGCACAGTTTCGGTCCTGAAACGAAGCGAACGCACCCAATCCACCTTTTAAGGACCCAATAGTGATGTTTTAGTTCGTTTTGGTCAGTTTCGTTACTATGCGAGAAACCATGCCGGGGTTGCATTTAATGCACCGGTTCGACCCGTTAACGAAACGATGCACAGTTTCGGTCCACAAATGAAACGAACGCACCCAATCCACCTTTTTGGACCCAGTAGTGATGTTTTGGTTCGTTTTGGCCAGTTTTGTTACTGTGCGAGAAACCATGCCAGGGTTGCATTTAATTCACCGGTTCGGCCCGTTAACGAAACGATGCACAGTTTCGGTCCAGAAACGAAACGAACGCACCCAATCCACCTTTTTGGACCCAATAGTGATGTTTTGGTTCGTTTTGGCCAGTTTCGTTACTATGCGAGAAACCATGCCGGGGTTGCATTTAATGCACCGGTTCGACCTGTTAACGAAACGATGCACAGTTTCGGTCCAGAAACGAAACGAGCGCACCCAATCCACCTTTTTGGACCCAATAGTGATGTTTTGGTTCGTTTTGGTCAGTTTCGTTACTGTGCGAAAAAACATGCCGGGGTTGCATTTAATGCACCGGTTCCACCCGTTTACGAAACGATGCATAGTTTCGGTCCAGAAACGAAGCGAACGCACCCAATCCACCTTTTTGGACCCAATAGTGATGTTTTGGTTCGTTTTGGTCAGTTTTGATACTGTGCGAGAAACCAAGCCGGGGTTGCATTTAATGCACCGGTTCGGCCCGTTAACGAAACGATGCATAAATTCGGTCCAGAAATGAAGCGAACGCACCCAATCCACCTTTTTGGACCCAGTAGTGATGTTTTGGTTCGTTTTGGTCAGTTTTGTTACTGTGCGAAAAACCATGCCGGGGTTGCATTTAATGCACCGGTTCGGCCCGTTTATGAAACGATGCACAGTTTCGATCCAGAAACGAAACGAACGCACCCAATCCACCTTTTTGGACCCAATAGTGATGTTTTGGTTCGTTTTCGTCAGTTTCGTTACTGTGCGAGAAACCATGCCGGGGTTGCATTTAATGCACCGGTTCGGCCCGTTAACGAAACGATGCACAGTTTCAGTCCAGAATAGAAGCGAACGCACCCAATCCATCTTTTTGGACCCAATAGTGATGTTTTGATTCGTTTTGGTCAGTTTTGTTACTGTGCGAAAAACCATGCCGGGGTTGCATTTAATGCACCGGTTAGGCACGTTAAAGAAACGATGCACAGTTTCGGTCCAGAAACGAAATGAACGCACCCAATCCACCTTTTTGGACCCAATAGTGATGTTTTGGTTCGTTTTGGCCAGTTTCGTTACTATGCGAGAAACCATGCCGGGGTTGAATTTAATGCACCGGTTCGACCTGTTAACGAAACGATGCACAGTTTCGGTCCGGAAACGAAACGAACACACCCAATCCACCTTTTTGGAACCAATAATGATGTTTTGGTTCGTTTTGGTCAGTTTCGTTACTGTGCGAAAAAACATGCTGGGGTTGCATTTAATGCACCGGTTCGGCCCGTTAACGAAACGAAGCACACATTCGGTCCAGAAACGAAGCGAACGCACCCAATCCACCTTTTTGGACCCAATAGTGATGTTTTGGTTCGTTTTGGTCAGTTTTGATACTGTGCGAGAAACCATGCCGGGGTTGCATTTAATGCACCGGTTCAGCCCGTTAACGAAACGATGCACAGTTTCGGTCCTGAAACGAAACGAACCCACCCAATCCACCTTTTTGGACCCAATAGTGATGTTTTGGTTCGTTTTCGTCAGTTTCGTTACTGTGCGAGAAACCATGCCGGGGTTGCATTTAATGCACCGGTTCAGCCCGTTTACGAAACGATGCATAGTTTCGGTCCAGAAACGAAGCGAACGCACCCAATCCACCGTTTTGGACCCAATAGTGATGTTTTGGTTCGTTTTGGTCAGTTTTGATACTGTGCGAGAAACCAAGCCGGGGTTGCATTTAATGCACCGGTTCGGCCCATTAACGAAACGATGCACAAATTCGGTCCAGAAACGAAGCGAACGCACCCAATCCACCTTTTTGGACCCAATAGTGATGTTTTGGTTCGTTTTGGTCAGTTTTGATACTGTGCGAGAAACCATGCCGGGGTTGCATTTAATGCACCGGTTCAGCCCGTTAACGAAACGATGCACAGTTTCGGTCCTGAAACGAAACGAACGCACCCAATCCACCTTTTTGGACCCAATAGTGATGTTTTGGTTCGTTTTCGTCAGTTTCGTTACTGTGCGAGAAACCATGCCGGGGTTGCATTTAATGCACCGGTTCGGCCCATTAACGAAACGATGCACAGTTTCAGTCCAGAATAGAAGCAAACGCACCCAATCCACCTTTTAAGGACCCAATAGTGATGTTTTAGTTCGTTTTGGTCAGTTTCGTTACTATGCGAGAAACCATGCCGGGGTTGCATTTAATGCACCGGTTCGGCCCGTTAACGAAACGATGCACAGTTTCGGTCCAGAAACGAAACGAACGCACCCAATCCACCTTTTGGACCCAGTAGTGATGTTTTGGTTCGTTTTGGCCAGTTTCGTTACTCTGCGAGAAACCATGTCGGGGTTGCATTTAATTCACCGGTTCGGCCCGTTAACGAAACGATGCACAGTTTCGGTCCGGAAACGAAACAAACGCACCCAATCCACCTTTTTGGACCCAATAGTGATGTTTTGGTTCGTTTTGGTCAGTTTCGTTACTGTGCGAAAAAACATGCCGGGGTTGCATTTAATGCACCGGTTCAGCCCGTTTACGAAACGATGCATAGTTTCGGTCCAGAAACGAAGCGAACACACCCAATCCACCGTTTTGGACCCAATAGTGATGTTTTGGTTCGTTTTGGTCAGTTTTGATACTGTGCGAGAAACCAAGCCGGGGTTGCATTTAATGCACCGGTTCGGCCCGTTAACGAAACGATGCACAAATTCGGTCTAGAAACGAAGCGAACGCACCCAATCCACCTTTTTGGACCCAATAGTGATGTTTTGGTTCGTTTTGGTCAGTTTTGATACTGTGCGAGAAACCATGCCGGGGTTGCATTTAATGCACCGGTTCAGCCCGTTAACGAAACGATGCACAGTTTCGGTCCTGAAACGAAACGAACGCACCCAATCCACCTTTTTGGACCCAATAGTGATGTTTTGGTTCGTTTTCGTCAGTTTCGTTACTGTGCGAGAAACCATGCCGGGGTTGCATTTAATGCACCGGTTCGGCCCATTAACGAAACGATGCACAGTTTCAGTCCAGAATAGAAGCAAACGCACCCAATCCACCTTTTAAGGACCCAATAGTGATGTTTTAGTTCGTTTTGGTCAGTTTCGTTACTATGCGAGAAACCATGCCGGGGTTGCATTTAATGCACCGGTTCGGCCCGTTAACGAAACGATGCACAGTTTCGGTCCAGAAACGAAACGAACGCACCCAATCCACCTTTTGGACCCAGTAGTGATGTTTTGGTTCGTTTTGGCCAGTTTCGTTACTCTGCGAGAAACCATGTCGGGGTTGCATTTAATTCACCGGTTCGGCCCGTTAACGAAACGATGCACAGTTTCGGTCCGGAAACGAAACAAACGCACCCAATCCACCTTTTTGGACCCAATAGTGATGTTTTGGTTCGTTTTGGTCAGTTTTGATACTGTGCGAGAAACCATGCCGGGGTTGCATTTAATGCACCGGTTCAGCCCGTTAACGAAACGATGCACAGTTTCTGTCCTGAAACGAAACGAACCCACCCAATCCACCTTTTTGGACCCAATAGTGATGTTTTGGTTCGTTTTCGTCAGTTTCGTTACTGTGCGAGAAACCATGCCGGGGTTGCATTTAATGCACCGGTTCAGCCCGTTTACGAAACGATGCATAGTTTCGGTCCAGAAACGAAGCGAACGCACCCAATCCACCGTTTTGGACCCAATAGTGATGTTTTGGTTCGTTTTGGTCAGTTTTGATACTGTGCGAGAAACCAAGCCGGGGTTGCATTTAATGCACCGGTTCGGCCCATTAACGAAACGATGCACAAATTCGGTCCAGAAACGAAGCGAACGCACCCAATCCACCTTTTTGGACCCAATAGTGATGTTTTGGTTCGTTTTGGTCAGTTTTGATACTGTGCGAGAAACCATGCCGGGGTTGCATTTAATGCACCGGTTCAGCCCGTTAACGAAACGATGCACAGTTTCGGTCCTGAAACGAAACGAACGCACCCAATCCACCTTTTTGGACCCAATAGTGATGTTTTGGTTCGTTTTCGTCAGTTTCGTTACTGTGCGAGAAACCATGCCGGGGTTGCATTTAATGCACCGGTTCGGCCCATTAACGAAACGATGCACAGTTTCAGTCCAGAATAGAAGCAAACGCACCCAATCCACCTTTTAAGGACCCAATAGTGATGTTTTAGTTCGTTTTGGTCAGTTTCGTTACTATGCGAGAAACCATGCCGGGGTTGCATTTAATGCACCGGTTCGGCCCGTTAACGAAACGATGCACAGTTTCGGTCCAGAAACGAAACGAACGCACCCAATCCACCTTTTGGACCCAGTAGTGATGTTTTGGTTCGTTTTGGCCAGTTTCGTTACTCTGCGAGAAACCATGTCGGGGTTGCATTTAATTCACCGGTTCGGCCCGTTAACGAAACGATGCACAGTTTCGGTCCGGAAACGAAACAAACGCACCCAATCCACCTTTTTGGACCCAATAGTGATGTTTTGGTTCGTTTTGGTCAGTTTCGTTACTGTGCGAAAAAACATGCCGGGGTTGCATTTAATGCACCGGTTCAGCCCGTTTACGAAACGATGCATAGTTTCGGTCCAGAAACGAAGCGAACACACCCAATCCACCGTTTTGGACCCAATAGTGATGTTTTGGTTCGTTTTGGTCAGTTTTGATACTGTGCGAGAAACCAAGCCGGGGTTGCATTTAATGCACCGGTTCGGCCCGTTAACGAAACGATGCACAAATTCGGTCTAGAAACGAAGCGAACGCACCCAATCCACCTTTTTGGACCCAATAGTGATGTTTTGGTTCGTTTTGGTCAGTTTTGATACTGTGCGAGAAACCATGCCGGGGTTGCATTTAATGCACCGGTTCAGCCCGTTAACGAAACGATGCACAGTTTCGGTCCTGAAACGAAACGAACGCACCCAATCCACCTTTTTGGACCCAATAGTGATGTTTTGGTTCGTTTTCGTCAGTTTCGTTACTGTGCGAGAAACCATGCCGGGGTTGCATTTAATGCACCGGTTCGGCCCATTAACGAAACGATGCACAGTTTCAGTCCAGAATAGAAGCAAACGCACCCAATCCACCTTTTAAGGACCCAATAGTGATGTTTTAGTTCGTTTTGGTCAGTTTCGTTACTATGCGAGAAACCATGCCGGGGTTGCATTTAATGCACCGGTTCGGCCCGTTAACGAAACGATGCACAGTTTCGGTCCAGAAACGAAACGAACGCACCCAATCCACCTTTTGGACCCAGTAGTGATGTTTTGGTTCGTTTTGGCCAGTTTCGTTACTCTGCGAGAAACCATGTCGGGGTTGCATTTAATTCACCGGTTCGGCCCGTTAACGAAACGATGCACAGTTTCGGTCCGGAAACGAAACAAACGCACCCAATCCACCTTTTTGGACCCAATAGTGATGTTTTGGTTCGTTTTGGTCAGTTTCGTTACTGTGCGAAAAAACATGCCGGGGTTGCATTTAATGCACCGGTTCAGCCCGTTTACGAAACGATGCATAGTTTCGGTCCAGAAACGAAGCGAACACACCCAATCCACCGTTTTGGACCCAATAGTGATGTTTTGGTTCGTTTTGGTCAGTTTTGATACTGTGCGAGAAACCAAGCCGGGGTTGCATTTAATGCACCGGTTCGGCCCGTTAACGAAACGATGCACAAATTCGGTCTAGAAATGAAGCGAACGCACCGAATCCACCTTTTTGGACCCAATAGTGATGTTTTGGTTCGTTTTGGTCAGTTTTGATACTGTGCGAGAAACCATGCCGGGGTTGCATTTAATGCACCGGTTCAGCCCGTTAACGAAACGATGCACAGTTTCGGTCCTGAAACGAAACGAACGCACCCAATCCACCTTTTTGGACCCAATAGTGATGTTTTGGTTCGTTTTCGTCAGTTTCGTTACTGTGCGAGAAACCATGCCGGGGTTGCATTTAATGCACCGGTTCGGCCCGTTAACGAAACGATGCACAGTTTCAGTCCAGAATAGAAGCAAACGCACCCAATCCACCTTTTAAGGACCCAATAGTGATGTTTTAGTTCGTTTTGGTCAGTTTCGTTACTATGCGAGAAACCATGCCGGGGTTGCATTTAATGCACCGGTTCGGCCCGTTAACGAAACGATGCACAGTTTCGGTCCAGAAACGAAACGAACGCACCCAATCCACCTTTTTGTTCCCAATAGTGATGTTTTGGTTCGTTTTGGCCAGTTTTGTTACTGTGCAAAAAACCATGCCGGGGTTGCATTTAATGCACCAGTTCGGCCCGTTAACGAAACGATGCACAGTTTCAGTCCAGAATAGAAGCGAACGCACCCAATCCATCTTTTTGGACCCAATAGTGATGTTTTGATTCGTTTTGGTCAGTTTTGTTACTGTGCGAAAAACCATGCCGGGGTTGCATTTAATGCACCGGTTAGGCACGTTAAAGAAACGATGCACAGTTTCGGTCCAGAAACGAAACGAACGCACCCAATCCACTTTTTTGGACCCAGTAGTGATGTTTTGGTTCGTTTTGGCCAGTTTCGTTACTGTGCGAGAAACCATGCCGGGGGTGCATTTAATTCACCGGTTCGGCCCGTTAACAAAACGATGCACAATTTCGGTCCAGAAACGAAATGAACGCACCCAATCCACCTTTTTGGACCCAATAGTGATGTTTTGGTTCGTTTTGGCCAGTTTCGTTACTATGCGAGAAACCATGCCGGGGTTGAATTTAATGTACCGGTTCGACCTGTTAACGAAACGATGCACAGTTTCGGTCCGGAAACGAAGCGAACGCACCCAATCCACCTTTTTGGAACCAATAATGATGTTTTGGTTCGTTTTGGTCAGTTTTGTTACTGTGCGAAAAAACATGCTGGGGTTGCATTTAATGCACCGGTTCGGCCCGTTAACGAAACGAAGCACACATTCGGTCCAGAAACGAAGCGAACGCACCCAATCCACCTTTTTGGACCCAATAGTGATGTTTTGGTTCGTTTTGGTCAGTTTTGATACTGTGCGAGAAACCATGCCGGGGTTGCATTTAATGCACCGGTTCAGCCCGTTAACGAAACGATGCACAGTTTCGGTCCTGAAACGAAACGAACCCACCCAATCCACCTTTTTGGACCCAATAGTGATGTTTTGGTTCGTTTTCGTCAGTTTCGTTACTGTGCGAGAAACCATGCCGGGGTTGCATTTAATGCACCGGTTCAGCCCGTTTACGAAACGATGCATAGTTTCGGTCCAGAAACGAAGCGAACGCACCCAATCCACCGTTTTGGACCCAATAGTGATGTTTTGGTTCGTTTTGGTCAGTTTTGATACTATGCGAGAAACCAAGCCGGGGTTGCATTTAATGCACCGGTTCGGCCCATTAACGAAACGATGCACAAATTCGGTCCAGAAACAAAGCGAACGCACCCAATCCACCTTTTTGGACCCAATAGTGATGTTTTGGTTCGTTTTGGTCAGTTTTGATACTGTGCGAGAAACCATGCCGGGGTTGCATTTAATGCACCGGTTCAGCCCGTTAACGAAACGATGCACAGTTTCGGTCCTGAAACGAAACGAACGCACCCAATCCACCTTTTTGGACCCAATAGTGATGTTTTGGTTCGTTTTCGTCAGTTTCGTTACTGTGCGAGAAACCATGCCGGGGTTGCATTTAATGCACCGGTTCGGCCCATTAACGAAACGATGCACAGTTTCAGTCCAGAATAGAAGCAAACGCACCCAATCCACCTTTTAAGGACCCAATAGTGATGTTTTAGTTCGTTTTGGTCAGTTTCGTTACTATGCGACAAACCATGCCGGGGTTGCATTTAATGCACCGGTTCGGCCCGTTAACGAAACGATGCACAGTTTCGGTCCAGAAACGAAACGAACGCACCCAATCCACCTTTTGGACCCAGTAGTGATGTTTTGGTTCGTTTTGGCCAGTTTCGTTACTCTGCGAGAAACCATGTCGGGGTTGCATTTAATTCACCGGTTCGGCCCGTTAACGAAACGATGCACAGTTTCGGTCCGGAAACGAAACAAACGCACCCAATCCACCTTTTTGGACCCAATAGTGATGTTTTGGTTCGTTTTGGTCAGTTTCGTTACTGTGCGAAAAAACATGCCGGGGTTGCATTTAATGCACCGGTTCAGCCCGTTAACGAAACGATGCACAGTTTCGGTCCAGAAACGAAACGAACGCACCCAATCCACCTTTTGGATCCAGTAGTGATGTTTTGGTTCGTTTTGGCCAGTTTCGTTACTCTGCGAGAAACCATGTCGGGGTTGCATTTAATTCACCGGTTCGGCCCGTTAACGAAACGATGCACAGTTTCGGTCCGGAAACGAAACAAACGCACCCAATCCACCTTTTTGGACCCAATAGTGATGTTTTGGTTCGTTTTGGTCAGTTTCGTTACTGTGCGAAAAAACATGCCGGGGTTGCATTTAATGCACCGGTTCAGCCCGTTTACGAAACGATGCATAGTTTCGGTCCAGAAACGAAGCGAACACACCCAATCCACCGTTTTGGACCCAATAGTGATGTTTTGGTTCGTTTTGGTCAGTTTTGATACTGTGCGAGAAACCAAGCCGGGGTTGCATTTAATGCACCGGTTCGGCCCATTAACGAAACGATGCACAAATTCGGTCTAGAAACGAAGCGAACGCACCCAATCCACCTTTTTGGACCCAATAGTGATGTTTTGGTTCGTTTTGGTCAGTTTTGATACTGTGCGAGAAACCATGCCGGGGTTGCATTTAATGCACCGGTTCAGCCCGTTAACGAAACGATGCACAGTTTCGGTCCTGAAACGAAACGAACGCACCCAATCCACCTTTTTGGACCCAATAGTGATGTTTTGGTTCGTTTTCGTTAGTTTCGTTACTGTGCGAGAAACCATGCCGGGGTTGCATTTAATGCACCGGTTCGGCCCATTAACGAAACGATGCACAGTTTCAGTCCAGAATAGAAGCAAACGCACCCAATCCACCTTTTAAGGACCCAATAGTGATGTTTTAGTTCGTTTTGGTCAGTTTCGTTACTATGCGAGAAACCATGCCGGGGTTGCATTTAATGCACCGGTTCGGCCCGTTAACGAAACGATGCACAGTTTCGGTCCAGAAACGAAACGAACGCACCCAATCCACCTTTTGGACCCAGTAGTGATGTTTTGGTTCGTTTTGGCCAGTTTCGTTACTCTGCGAGAAACCATGTCGGGGTTGCATTTAATTCACCGGTTCGGCCCGTTAACGAAACGATGCACAGTTTCGGTCCGGAAACGAAACAAACGCACCCAATCCACCTTTTTGGACCCAATAGTGATGTTTTGGTTCGTTTTGGTCAGTTTCGTTACTGTGCGAAAAAACATGCCGGGGTTGCATTTAATGCACCGGTTCAGCCCGTTTACGAAACGATGCATAGTTTCGGTCCAGAAACGAAGCGAACACACCCAATCCACCGTTTTGGACCCAATAGTGATGTTTTGGTTCGTTTTGGTCAGTTTTGATACTGTGCGAGAAACCAAGCCGGGGTTGCATTTAATGCACCGGTTCGGCCCGTTAACGAAACGATGCACAAATTCGGTCTAGAAACGAAGCGAACGCACCCAATCCACCTTTTTGGACCCAATAGTGATGTTTTGGTTCGTTTTGGTCAGTTTTGATACTGTGCGAGAAACCATGCCGGGGTTGCATTTAATGCACCGGTTCAGCCCGTTAACGAAACGATGCACAGTTTCGGTCCTGAAACGAAACAAACGCACCCAATCCACCTTTTTGGACCCAATAGTGATGTTTTGGTTCGTTTTCGTCAGTTTCGTTACTGTGCGAGAAACCATGCCGGGGTTGCATTTAATGCACCGGTTCGGCCCATTAACGAAACGATGCACAGTTTCAGTCCAGAATAGAAGCAAACGCACCCAATCCACCTTTTAAGGACCCAATAGTGATGTTTTAGTTCGTTTTGGTCAGTTTCGTTACTATGCGAGAAACCATGCCGGGGTTGCATTTAATGCACCGGTTCGGCCCGTTAACGAAACGATGCACAGTTTCGGTCCAGAAACGAAACGAACGCACCCAATCCACCTTTTGGACCCAGTAGTGATGTTTTGGTTCGTTTTGGCCAGTTTCGTTACTCTGCGAGAAACCATGTCGGGGTTGCATTTAATTCACCGGTTCGGCCCGTTAACGAAACGATGCACAGTTTCGGTCCGGAAACGAAACAAACGCACCCAATCCACCTTTTTGGACCCAATAGTGATGTTTTGGTTCGTTTTGGTCAGTTTCGTTACTGTGCGAAAAAACATGCCGGGGTTGCATTTAATGCACCGGTTCAGCCCGTTTACGAAACGATGCATAGTTTCGGTCCAGAAACGAAGCGAACACACCCAATCCACCGTTTTGGACCCAATAGTGATGTTTTGGTTCGTTTTGGTCAGTTTTGATACTGTGCGAGAAACCAAGCCGGGGTTGCATTTAATGCACCGGTTCGGCCCGTTAACGAAACGATGCACAAATTCGGTCTAGAAATGAAGCGAACGCACCCAATCCACCTTTTTGGACCCAATAGTGATGTTTTGGTTCGTTTTGGTCAGTTTTGATACTGTGCGAGAAACCATGCCGGGGTTGCATTTAATGCACCGGTTCAGCCCGTTAACGAAACGATGCACAGTTTCGGTCCTGAAACGAAACGAACGCACCCAATCCACCTTTTTGGACCCAATAGTGATGTTTTGGTTCGTTTTCGTCAGTTTCGTTACTGTGCGAGAAACCATGCCGGGGTTGCATTTAATGCACCGGTTCGGCCCGTTAACGAAACGATGCACAGTTTCAGTCCAGAATAGAAGCAAACGCACCCAATCCACCTTTTAAGGACCCAATAGTGATGTTTTAGTTCGTTTTGGCCAGTTTCGTTACTATGCGAGAAACCATGCCGGGGTTGAATTTAATGTACCGGTTCGACCTGTTAACGAAACGATGCACAGTTTCGGTCCGGAAACGAAGCGAACGCACCCAATCCACCTTTTTGGAACCAATAATGATGTTTTGGTTCGTTTTGGTCAGTTTCGTTACTGTGCGAAAAAACATGCTGGGGTTGCATTTAATGCACCGGTTCGGCCCGTTAACGAAACGAAGCACACATTCGGTCCAGAAACGAAGCGAACGCACCCAATCCACCTTTTTGGACCCAATAGTGATGTTTTGGTTCGTTTTGGTCAGTTTTGATACTGTGCGACAAACCATGCCGGGGTTGCATTTAATGCACCAGTTCAGCCCGTTAACGAAACGATGCACAGTTTCGGTCCAGAAACGAAACGAACGCACCCAATCCACCTTTTGGACCCAATAGTGATGTTTTGGTTCGTTTTGGCCAGTTTCGTTACTCTGCGAGAAACCATGCCGGGGTTGCATTTAATGCACCGGTTCGGCCCGTTAACGAAACGATGCACAGTTTCGGTCCGGAAACGAAACAAACGCACCCAATCCACCTTTTTGGACCCAATAGTGATGTTTTGGTTCGTTTTGGTCAGTTTCGTTACTGTGCGAAAAAACATGCCGGGGTTGCATTTAATGCACCGGTTCAGCCCGTTTACGAAACGATGCATAGTTTCGGTCCAGAAACGAAGCGAACACACCCAATCCACCGTTTTGGACCCAATAGTGATGTTTTGGTTCGTTTTGGTCAGTTTTGATACTGTGCGAGAAACCAAGCCGGGGTTGCATTTAATGCACCGGTTCGGCCCGTTAACGAAACGATGCACAAATTCGGTCTAGAAACGAAGCGAACGCACCCAATCCACCTTTTTGGACCCAATAGTGATGTTTTGGTTCGTTTTGGTCAGTTTTGATACTGTGCGAGAAACCATGCCGGGGTTGCATTTAATGCACCGGTTCAGCCCGTTAACGAAACGATGCACAGTTTCGGTCCTGAAACGAAACAAACGCACCCAATCCACCTTTTTGGACCCAATAGTGATGTTTTGGTTCGTTTTCGTCAGTTTCGTTACTGTGCGAGAAACCATGCCGGGGTTGCATTTAATGCACCGGTTCGGCCCATTAACGAAACGATGCACAGTTTCAGTCCAGAATAGAAGCAAACGCACCCAATCCACCTTTTAAGGACCCAATAGTGATGTTTTAGTTCGTTTTGGTCAGTTTCGTTACTATGCGAGAAACCATGCCGGGGTTGCATTTAATGCACCGGTTCGGCCCGTTAACGAAACGATGCACAGTTTCGGTCCAGAAACGAAACGAACGCACCCAATCCACCTTTTGGACCCAGTAGTGATGTTTTGGTTCGTTTTGGCCAGTTTCGTTACTCTGCGAGAAACCATGTCGGGGTTGCATTTAATTCACCGGTTCGGCCCGTTAACGAAACGATGCACAGTTTCGGTCCGGAAACGAAACAAACGCACCCAATCCACCTTTTTGGACCCAATAGTGATGTTTTGGTTCGTTTTGGTCAGTTTCGTTACTGTGCGAAAAAACATGCCGGGGTTGCATTTAATGCACCGGTTCAGCCCGTTTACGAAACGATGCATAGTTTCGGTCCAGAAACGAAGCGAACACACCCAATCCACCGTTTTGGACCCAATAGTGATGTTTTGGTTCGTTTTGGTCAGTTTTGATACTGTGCGAGAAACCAAGCCGGGGTTGCATTTAATGCACCGGTTCGGCCCGTTAACGAAACGATGCACAAATTCGGTCTAGAAATGAAGCGAACGCACCCAATCCACCTTTTTGGACCCAATAGTGATGTTTTGGTTCGTTTTGGTCAGTTTTGATACTGTGCGAGAAACCATGCCGGGGTTGCATTTAATGCACCGGTTCAGCCCGTTAACGAAACGATGCACAGTTTCGGTCCTGAAACGAAACGAACGCACCCAATCCACCTTTTTGGACCCAATAGTGATGTTTTGGTTCGTTTTCGTCAGTTTCGTTACTGTGCGAGAAACCATGCCGGGGTTGCATTTAATGCACCGGTTCGGCCCGTTAACGAAACGATGCACAGTTTCAGTCCAGAATAGAAGCAAACGCACCCAATCCACCTTTTAAGGACCCAATAGTGATGTTTTAGTTCGTTTTGGCCAGTTTCGTTACTATGCGAGAAACCATGCCGGGGTTGAATTTAATGTACCGGTTCGACCTGTTAACGAAACGATGCACAGTTTCGGTCCGGAAACGAAGCGAACGCACCCAATCCACCTTTTTGGAACCAATAATGATGTTTTGGTTCGTTTTGGTCAGTTTCGTTACTGTGCGAAAAAACATGCTGGGGTTGCATTTAATGCACCGGTTCGGCCCGTTAACGAAACGAAGCACACATTCGGTCCAGAAACGAAGCGAACGCACCCAATCCACCTTTTTGGACCCAATAGTGATGTTTTGGTTCGTTTTGGTCAGTTTTGATACTGTGCGACAAACCATGCCGGGGTTGCATTTAATGCACCGGTTCAGCCCGTTAACGAAACGATGCACAGTTTCGGTCCAGAAACGAAACGAACGCACCCAATCCACCTTTTGGACCCAATAGTGATGTTTTGGTTCGTTTTGGCCAGTTTCGTTACTCTGCGAGAAACCATGTCGGGGTTGCATTTAATTCACCGGTTCGGCCCGTTAACGAAACGATGCACAGTTTCGGTCCGGAAACGAAACAAACGCACCCAATCCACCTTTTTGGACCCAATAGTGATGTTTTGGTTCGTTTTGGTCAGTTTCGTTACTGTGCGAAAAAACATGCCGGGGTTGCATTTAATGCACCGGTTCAGCCCGTTAACGAAACGATGCACAGTTTCGGTCCAGAAACGAAACGAACATACCCAATCCACCTTTTGGATCCAGTAGTGATGTTTTGGTTCGTTTTGGCCAGTTTCGTTACTCTGCGAGAAACCATGTCGGGGTTGCATTTAATTCACCGGTTCGGCCCGTTAACGAAACGATGCACAGTTTCGGTCCGGAAACGAAACAAACGCACCCAATCCACCTTTTTGGACCCAATAGTGATGTTTTGGTTCGTTTTGGTCAGTTTCGTTACTGTGCGAAAAAACATGCCGGGGTTGCATTTAATGCACCGGTTCAGCCCGTTTACGAAACGATGCATAGTTTCGGTCCAGAAACGAAGCGAACACACCCAATCCACCGTTTTGGACCCAATAGTGATGTTTTGGTTCGTTTTGGTCAGTTTTGATACTGTGCGAGAAACCAAGCCGGGGTTGCATTTAATGCACCGGTTCGGCCCGTTAACGAAACGATGCACAAATTCGGTCTAGAAACGAAGCGAACGCACCCAATCCACCTTTTTGGACCCAATAGTGATGTTTTGGTTCGTTTTGGTCAGTTTTGATACTGTGCGAGAAACCATGCCGGGGTTGCATTTAATGCACCGGTTCAGCCCGTTAACGAAACGATGCACAGTTTCGGTCCAGAAACGAAACGAACGCACCCAATCCACCTTTTTGGACCCAATAGTGATGTTTTGGTTCGTTTTCGTCAGTTTCGTTACTGTGCGAGAAACCATGCCGGGGTTGCATTTAATGCACCGGTTCGGCCCGTTAACGAAACGATGCACAGTTTCAGTCCAGAATAGAAGCAAACGCACCCAATCCACCTTTTAAGGACCCAATAGTGATGTTTTAGTTCGTTTTGGTCAGTTTCGTTACTATGCGAGAAACCATGCCGGGGTTGCATTTAATGCACCGGTTCGGCCCGTTAACGAAACGATGCACAGTTTCGGTCCAGAAACGAAACGAACGCACCCAATCCACCTTTTTGTTCCCAATAGTGATGTTTTGGTTCGTTTTGGCCAGTTTTGTTACTGTGCAAAAAACCATGCCGGGGTTGCATTTAATGCACCAGTTCGGCCCGTTAACGAAACGATGCACAGTTTCAGTCCAGAATAGAAGCGAACGCACCCAATCCATCTTTTTGGACCCAATAGTGATGTTTTGATTCGTTTTGGTCAGTTTTGTTACTGTGCGAAAAACCATGCCGGGGTTGCATTTAATGCACCGGTTAGGCACGTTAAAGAAACGATGCACAGTTTCGGTCCAGAAACGAAACGAACGCACCCAATCCACTTTTTTGGACCCAGTAGTGATGTTTTGGTTCGTTTTGGCAAGTTTCGTTACTGTGCGAGAAACCATGCCGGGGGTGCATTTAATTCACCGGTTCGGCCCGTTAACAAAACGATGCACAATTTCGGTCCAGAAACGAAATGAACGCACCCAATCCACCTTTTTGGACCCAATAGTGATGTTTTGGTTCGTTTTGGCCAGTTTCGTTACTATGCGAGAAACCATGCCGGGGTTGCATTTAATGCACCGGTTCGACCTGTTAACGAAACGATGCACAGTTTCGGTCCGGAAACGAAACGAACGCACCCAATCCACCTTTTTGGAACCAATAATGATGTTTTGGTTCGTTTTGGTCAGTTTCGTTACTGTGCGAAAAAACATGCTGGGGTTGCATTTAATGCACCGGTTCGGCCCGTTAACGAAACGAAGCACACATTCGGTCCAGAAACGAAGCGAACGCACCCAATCCACCTTTTTGGACCCAATAGTGATGTTTTGGTTCGTTTTGGTCAGTTTTGATACTGTGCGAGAAACCATGCCGGGGTTGCATTTAATGCACCGGTTCAGCCCGTTAACGAAACGATGCACAGTTTCGGTCCTGAAACGAAACGAACCCACCCAATCCACCTTTTTGGACCCAATAGTGATGTTTTGGTTCGTTTTCGTCAGTTTCGTTACTGTGCGAGAAACCATGCCGGGGTTGCATTTAATGCACCGGTTCAGCCCGTTAACGAAACGATGCACAGTTTCAGTCCAGAATAGAAGCAAACGCACCCAATCCACCTTTTAAGGACCCAATAGTGATGTTTTAGTTCGTTTTGGCCAGTTTTGTTACTGTGCGAAAAACCATGCCGGGGTTGCATTTAATGCACCGGTTCGGCCCGTTAACGAAACGATGCACAGTTTCGGTCTAGAAACGAAGCGAACGCACCCAATCCACCTTTTTGGACCCAATAGTGATGTTTTGGTTCGTTTTCGTCAGTTTCGTTACTGTGCGAGAAACCATGCCGGGGTTGCATTTAATGCACCGGTTCAGCCCGTTTACGAAACGATGCATAGTTTCGGTCCAGAAACGAAGCGAACACACCCAATCCACCGTTTTGGACCCAATAGTGATGTTTTGGTTCGTTTTGGTCAGTTTTGATACTGTGCGAGAAACCAAGCCGGGGTTGCATTTAATGCACCGGTTCGGCCCGTTAACGAAACGATGCACAAATTCGGTCTAGAAACGAAGCGAACGCACCCAATCCACCTTTTTGGACCCAATAGTGATGTTTTGGTTCGTTTTGGTCAGTTTTGATACTGTGCGAGAAACCATGCCGGGGTTGCATTTAATGCACCGGTTCAGCCCGTTAACGAAACGATGCACAGTTTCGGTCCAGAAACGAAACGAACGCACCCAATCCACCTTTTTGGACCCAATAGTGATGTTTTGGTTCGTTTTCGTCAGTTTCGTTACTGTGCGAGAAACCATGCCGGGGTTGCATTTAATGCACCGGTTCGGCCCGTTAACGAAACGATGCACAGTTTCAGTCCAGAATAGAAGCAAACGCACCCAATCCACCTTTTAAGGACCCAATAGTGATGTTTTAGTTCGTTTTGGTCAGTTTCGTTACTATGCGAGAAACCATGCCGGGGTTGCATTTAATGCACCGGTTCGGCCCGTTAACGAAACGATGCACAGTTTCGGTCCAGAAACGAAACGAACGCACCCAATCCACCTTTTTGTTCCCAATAGTGATGTTTTGGTTCGTTTTGGCCAGTTTTGTTACTGTGCAAAAAACCATGCCGGGGTTGCATTTAATGCACCAGTTCGGCCCGTTAACGAAACGATGCACAGTTTCAGTCCAGAATAGAAGCGAACGCACCCAATCCATCTTTTTGGACCCAATAGTGATGTTTTGATTCGTTTTGGTCAGTTTTGTTACTGTGCGAAAAACCATGCCGGGGTTGCATTTAATGCACCGGTTAGGCACGTTAAAGAAACGATGCACAGTTTCGGTCCAGAAACGAAACGAACGCACCCAATCCACTT
Organism: Echinochloa phyllopogon; assembly: GCA_033239725.1. Lineage (NCBI taxonomy): Eukaryota > Viridiplantae > Streptophyta > Magnoliopsida > Poales > Poaceae > Echinochloa > Echinochloa phyllopogon. The sequence goes on along the minus strand of BTCW01000014.1, from coordinate 25,914,670 downwards.
TTTTGGACCCAGTAGTGATGTTTTGGTTCGTTTTGGCCAGTTTCGTTACTGTGCGAGAAACCATGCCGGGGGTGCATTTAATTCACCGGTTCGGCCCGTTAACAAAACGATGCACAATTTCGGTCCAGAAACGAAATGAACGCACCCAATCCACCTTTTTGGACCCAATAGTGATGTTTTGGTTCGTTTTGGCCAGTTTCGTTACTATGCGAGAAACCATGCCGGGGTTGCATTTAATGCACCGGTTCGACCTGTTAACGAAACGATGCACAGTTTCGGTCCGGAAACGAAACGAACGCACCCAATCCACCTTTTTGGAACCAATAATGATGTTTTGGTTCGTTTTGGTCAGTTTCGTTACTGTGCGAAAAAACATGCTGGGGTTGCATTTAATGCACCGGTTCGGCCCGTTAACGAAACGAAGCACACATTCGGTCCAGAAACGAAGCGAACGCACCCAATCCACCTTTTTGGACCCAATAGTGATGTTTTGGTTCGTTTTGGTCAGTTTTGATACTGTGCGAGAAACCATGCCGGGGTTGCATTTAATGCACCGGTTCAGCCCGTTAACGAAACGATGCACAGTTTCGGTCCTGAAACGAAACGAACCCACCCAATCCACCTTTTTGGACCCAATAGTGATGTTTTGGTTCGTTTTCGTCAGTTTCGTTACTGTGCGAGAAACCATGCCGGGGTTGCATTTAATGCACCGGTTCAGCCCGTTAACGAAACGATGCACAGTTTCAGTCCAGAATAGAAGCAAACGCACCCAATCCACCTTTTAAGGACCCAATAGTGATGTTTTAGTTCGTTTTGGCCAGTTTTGTTACTGTGCGAAAAACCATGCCGGGGTTGCATTTAATGCACCGGTTCGGCCCGTTAACGAAACGATGCACAAATTCGGTCTAGAAACGAAGCGAACGCACCCAATCCACCTTTTTGGACCCAATAGTGATGTTTTGGTTCGTTTTCGTCAGTTTCGTTACTGTGCGAGAAACCATGCCGGGGTTGCATTTAATGCACCGGTTCAGCCCGTTTACGAAACGATGCATAGTTTCGGTCCAGAAACGAAGCGAACACACCCAATCCACCGTTTTGGACCCAATAGTGATGTTTTGGTTCGTTTTGGTCAGTTTTGATACTGTGCGAGAAACCAAGCCGGGGTTGCATTTAATGCACCGGTTCGGCCCGTTAACGAAACGATGCACAAATTCGGTCTAGAAACGAAGCGAACGCACCCAATCCACCTTTTTGGACCCAATAGTGATGTTTTGGTTCGTTTTGGTCAGTTTTGATACTGTGCGAGAAACCATGCCGGGGTTGCATTTAATGCACCGGTTCAGCCCGTTAACGAAACGATGCACAGTTTCGGTCCAGAAACGAAACGAACGCACCCAATCCACCTTTTTGGACCCAATAGTGATGTTTTGGTTCGTTTTCGTCAGTTTCGTTACTGTGCGAGAAACCATGCCGGGGTTGCATTTAATGCACCGGTTCGGCCCGTTAACGAAACGATGCACAGTTTCAGTCCAGAATAGAAGCAAACGCACCCAATCCACCTTTTAAGGACCCAATAGTGATGTTTTAGTTCGTTTTGGTCAGTTTCGTTACTATGCGAGAAACCATGCCGGGGTTGCATTTAATGCACCGGTTCGGCCCGTTAACGAAACGATGCACAGTTTCGGTCCAGAAACGAAACGAACGCACCCAATCCACCTTTTTGTTCCCAATAGTGATGTTTTGGTTCGTTTTGGCCAGTTTTGTTACTGTGCAAAAAACCATGCCGGGGTTGCATTTAATGCACCAGTTCGGCCCGTTAACGAAACGATGCACAGTTTCAGTCCAGAATAGAAGCGAACGCACCCAATCCATCTTTTTGGACCCAATAGTGATGTTTTGATTCGTTTTGGTCAGTTTTGTTACTGTGCGAAAAACCATGCCGGGGTTGCATTTAATGCACCGGTTAGGCACGTTAAAGAAACGATGCACAGTTTCGGTCCAGAAACGAAACGAACGCACCCAATCCACTTTTTTGGACCCAGTAGTGATGTTTTGGTTCGTTTTGGCCAGTTTCGTTACTGTGCGAGAAACCATGCCGGGGGTGCATTTAATTCACCGGTTCGGCCCGTTAACAAAACGATGCACAATTTCGGTCCAGAAACGAAATGAACGCACCCAATCCACCTTTTTGGACCCAATAGTGATGTTTTGGTTCGTTTTGGCCAGTTTCGTTACTATGCGAGAAACCATGCCGGGGTTGCATTTAATGCACCGGTTCGACCTGTTAACGAAACGATGCACAGTTTCGGTCCGGAAACGAAACGAACGCACCCAATCCACCTTTTTGGAACCAATAATGATGTTTTGGTTCGTTTTGGTCAGTTTCGTTACTGTGCGAAAAAACATGCTGGGGTTGCATTTAATGCACCGGTTCGGCCCGTTAACGAAACGAAGCACACATTCGGTCCAGAAACGAAGCGAACGCACCCAATCCACCTTTTTGGACCCAATAGTGATGTTTTGGTTCGTTTTGGTCAGTTTTGATACTGTGCGAGAAACCATGCCGGGGTTGCATTTAATGCACCGGTTCAGCCCGTTAACGAAACGATGCACAGTTTCGGTCCTGAAACGAAACGAACCCACCCAATCCACCTTTTTGGACCCAATAGTGATGTTTTGGTTCGTTTTCGTCAGTTTCGTTACTGTGCGAGAAACCATGCCGGGGTTGCATTTAATGCACCGGTTCAGCCCGTTAACGAAACGATGCACAGTTTCAGTCCAGAATAGAAGCAAACGCACCCAATCCACCTTTTAAGGACCCAATAGTGATGTTTTAGTTCGTTTTGGCCAGTTTTGTTACTGTGCGAAAAACCATGCCGGGGTTGCATTTAATGCACCGGTTCGGCCCGTTAACGAAACGATGCACAGTTTCAGTCCAGAATAAAAGCGAACGCACCCAATCCATCTTTTTGGACCCAATAGTGATGTTTTGATTCGTTTTGGTCAGTTTCGTTACTGTGCGAGAAACCATGCCGGGGTTGCATTTAATGCACCGGTTAGGCCCGTTAAAGAAACGATGCACAGTTTCAGTCCAGAATAAAAGCGAACGCACCCAATCCACCTTTTTGGACCCAATAGTGATGTTTTGGTTCGTTTTGGCCAGTTTCGTTACTATGCGAGAAACCATGCTGGGGTTGCATTTAATGCACCGGTTCGACCTGTTAACGAAACGATGCACAGTTTCGGTCCGGAAACGAAACGAACGCACCCAATCCACCTTTTTGGACCCAATAATGATGTTTTGGTTCATTTTGGTCAGTTTCGTTACTGTGCGAAAAAACATGCCGGGGTTGCATTTAATGCACCGGTTCGGCCCGTTTACGAAACGATGCACAGTTTCGGTCCAGAAACGAAACGAACGCACCCAATCCACCTTTTTGGACCCAATAGTGATGTTTTGGTTCGTTTTGGTCAGTTTTGTTACTGTGCGAGAAACCATGCCGGGGTTGCATTTAACGCACCGGTTCGGCCCGTCTACGAAACGATGCATGGTTTCTTGCATAGTAACAAAACTGACCAAAACGAACCAAAACATCACTGTTGGGTCCAGAAACGAAACGAACGCACCCAGTCTCGCATGTTTTGGTTCGTTTTGGTTAGTTTTGTTACTGTGCGAGAAACCATGCCGGGGTTGCATTGAATGCACCGGTTCGGCCCGTTTACGAAACGATGCATAGTTTCGGTCCAGAAATGAAGCGAACGCACCCAATCCACCTTTTTGGACCCAACAGTGATGTTTTGGTTCGTTTTGGTCAGTTTTGTTACTATGCAAGAAACCATGCCGGGGTTGCATTTAATGCACCGGTTCGGCCCGTTAACGAAACGATGCACAGTTTCGGTCCTGAAACGAAGCGAACGCACCCAATCCACCTTTTAAGGACCCAATAGTGATGTTTTAGTTCGTTTTCGTCAGTTTCGTTACTATGCGAGAAACCATGCCGGGGTTGCATTTAATGCACCGGTTCGACCCGTTAACGAAACGATGCACAGTTTCGGTCCAGAAATGAAACGAACGCACCCAATCCACCTTTTTGGACCCAGTAGTGATGTTTTGGTTCGTTTTGGCCAGTTTTGTTACTGTGCGAGAAACCATGCCAGGGTTGCATTTAATTCACCGGTTCGGCCCGTTAACGAAACGATGCACAGTTTCGGTCCAGAAACGAAACGAACGCACCCAATCCACCTTTTTGGACCCAATAGTGATGTTTTGGTTCGTTTTGGCCAGTTTCGTTACTATGCGAGAAACCATGCCGGGGTTGCATTTAATGCACCGGTTCGACCTGTTAACGAAACGATGCACAGTTTCGGTCCAGAAACGAAACGAGCGCACCCAATCCACCTTTTTGGACCCAATAGTGATGTTTTGGTTCGTTTTGGTCAGTTTCGTTACTGTGCGAAAAAACATGCCGGGGTTGCATTTAATGCACCGGTTCCACCCGTTTACGAAACGATGCATAGTTTCGGTCCAGAAACGAAGCGAACGCACCCAATCCACCTTTTTGGACCCAATAGTGATGTTTTGGTTCGTTTTGGTCAGTTTTGATACTGTGCGAGAAACCAAGCCGGGGTTGCATTTAATGCACCGGTTCGGCCCGTTAACGAAACGATGCATAAATTCGGTCCAGAAATGAAGCGAACGCACCCAATCCACCTTTTTGGACCCAATAGTGATGTTTTGGTTCGTTTTGGTCAGTTTTGTTACTGTGCGAAAAACCATGCCGGGGTTGCATTTAATGCACCGGTTCGGCCCGTTTATGAAACGATGCACAGTTTCGATCCAGAAACGAAACGAACGCACCCAATCCACCTTTTTGGACCCAATAGTGATGTTTTGGTTCGTTTTCGTCAGTTTCGTTACTGTGCGAGAAACCATGCCGGGGTTGCATTTAATGCACCGGTTCGGCCCGTTAACGAAATGATGCACAGTTTCAGTCCAGAATAGAAGCAAACGCACCCAATCCACCTTTTAAGGACCCAATAGTGATGTTTTAGTTCGTTTTGGTCAGTTTCGTTACTATGCGAGAAACCATGCCGGGGTTGCATTTAATGCACCGGTTCGGCCCGTTAACGAAACGATGCACAGTTTCGGTCCAGAAACGAAACGAACACACCCAATCCACCTTTTTGGACCCAATAGTGATGTTTTGGTTCGTTTTGGCCAGTTTTGTTACTGTGCGAGAAACCATGCCGGGGTTGTATTTAATGCATCGGTTAGGCCCGTTAAAGAAACGATGCACCGTTTCGGTCCAGAAACGAAACGAACGCACCCAATCCACCTTTTTGGACCCAGTAGTGATGTTTTGGTTCGTTTTGGCCAGTTTCGTTACTGTGCGAGAAACCATGCCGGGGTTGCATTTAATTCACCGGTTCGGCCCGTTAACAAAATGATGCACAGTTTCGGTCCAGACACGAAACGAACGCACCCAATCCACCTTTTTGGACCCAGTAGTGATGTTTTGGTTCATTTTGGCCAGTTTCGTTACTGTGCGAGAAACCATGCCGGGGTTGCATTTAATTCACCGGTTCGGCCCGTTAACAAAACGATGCACAGTTTCGGTCCAGAAACGAAACGAACGCACCCAATCCACCTTTTTGGACCCAATAGTGATGTTTTGTTTCGTTTTGGTCAGTTTCGTTACTGTGCAAAAAACCATGCCGGGGTTGCATTTAATGCACCGGTTCGGCCCGTTAACGAAACGATGCACAGTTTCGGTCCTGAAACGAAGCGAACGCACCCAATCCACCTTTTAAGGACCCAATAGTGATGTTTTAGTTCGTTTTGGTCAGTTTCGTTACTATGCGAGAAACCATGCCGTGGTTGCATTTAATGCACCGGTTCGGCCCGTTAACGAAACGATGCACAGTTTCGGTCCAGAAATGAAACGAACGCACCCAATCCACCTTTTTGGACCCAGTAGTGATGTTCTGGTTCGTTTTGGCCAGTTTTGTTACTGTGCAAGAAACCATGCCAGGGTTGCATTTAATTCACCGGTTCGGCCCGTTAACGAAACGATGCACAGTTTCGGTCCAGAAACAAAGCGAATGCACCCAATCCACCTTTTAAGGACCCAATAGTGATGTTTTAGTTCGTTTTGATCAGTTTCGTTACTATGCTTGAAACCATGCCGGGGTTGCATTTAATGCACCGGTTCAGCCCGTTAACGAAACGATGCACAGTTTCGGTCCACAAACGAAACGAACGCACCCAATCCACCTTTTTGGACCCAATAGTGATGTTTTGGTTCGTTTTGGCCAGTTTTGTTACTGTACGAGAAACCATGCCGGGGTTGCATTTAATGCACCAGTTCGGCCCGTTAACGAAACGATGCACAGTTTCAGTCCAGAATAGAAGCGAACGCACCCAATCCACCTTTTTGGACCCAATAGTGATGTTTTGGTTCGTTTTGGTCAGTTTCGTTACTGTGCGAAAAAACATGCCGGGGTGGCATTTAATGCACCGGTTCGTCCCGTTAACGAAACGATGCACAGTTTCGGTCCAGAAACGAAGCGAACGCACCCAATCCACCTTTTAAGGACCCAATAGTGATGTTTTAGTTCGTTTTGGTCAATTTCGTTACTATGCGAGAAATCATGCCGGGGTTGCATTTAATGCACCGGTTCGGCCCGTTAACGAAACGATGCACAGTTTCGGTCCAGAAACGAAACGAACGCACCCAATCCACCTTTTTGGACCCAATAGTGATGTTTTGGTTCATTTTTGCCAGTTTTGTTACTGTGCGAAAAACCATGCCGGGGTTGCATTTAATGCACCGGTTCGGCCCGTTTACGAAACGATGCACAGTTTCGGTCCAGAAACGAAACGAACGCACCCAATCCACCTTTTTGGACCCAATAGTGATGTTTTGGTTCGTTTTGGCCAGTTTCGTTACCGTGCGAGAAACCATGCCGGGGTTGCATTTAATTCACCGGTTCGGCCCGTTAACGAAACGATGCACAGTTTCGGTCCAGAAATGAAACGAACGCACCCAATCCACCTTTTTGGACCCAATAGTGATGTTTTGGTTCGTTTTGGCAAGTTTCGTTACTATGCGAGAAACCATGCCGGGGTTGCATTTAATGCACCGGTTCGACCCGTGAACGAAACGATGCACAGTTTCGGTCCGGAAACGAAACGAACGCACCCAATCCACCTTTTTGGACCCAATAGTGATGTTTTGGTTCGTTTTGGTCAGTTTCGTTACTGTGCGAAAAAACATGCCGGGGTTGCATTTAATGCACCGGTTCGGCCCGTTTATGAAACGATGCATAGTTTCGGTACAGAAACGAAGCGAACGCACCCAATCCACCTTTTTGGACCCAATAGTGATGTTTTGGTTCGTTTTGGCCAGTTTTGTTACTGTGCGAAAAACCATGCCGGGGTTGCATTTAATGCACCGGTTCGGCCCGTTTACAAAACGATGCACAAATTCGGTCCAGAAACGAAGCGAACGCACCCAATCCACCTTTTTGGACCCAATAGTGATGTTGTGGTTCGTTTTGGTCAGTTTTGTTACTGTGCGAAAAACCATGCCGGGGTTGCATTTAATGCACTGGTTCGGCCCGTTTACGAAACGATGCACAGTTTCGATCCAGAAACGAAACGAACGCACCCAACCCACCTTTTTGGACCCAATAGTGATGTTTTGGTTCGTTTTGGTCAGTTTCGTTAATGTGCGAAAAAACATGCCGGGGTTGCATTTAATGCACTGGTTCGGCCCATTTATGAAACGATGCACAGTTTCAGTCCAGAATAGAAGCAAACGCACCCAATCCACCTTTGAAGGACCCAATAGTGATGTTTTAGTTCGTTTTGGTCAGTTTCGTTACTATGCGAGAAACCATACCGGGGTTGCATTTAATGCACCGGTTCGGCCCGTTAACGAAACGATGCACAGTTTCAGTCCAGAAATGAAACGAACACACCCAATCCACCTTTTTGGACCCAATAGTGATGTTTTGGTTCGTTTTGGCCAGTTTTGTTACTGTGCAAAAAACCATGCCGGGGTTGCATTTAATGCACCAGTTCGGCCCGTTAACGAAACGATGCACAGTTTCAGTCCAGAATAGAAGCGAACGCACCCAATCCATCTTTTTCGACCCAATAGTGATGTTTTGATTCGTTTTGGTCAGTTTCGTTACTGTGCGAGAAACCATGCCGGGGTTGCATTTAATGCACCGGTTAGGCCCGTTAAAGAAACGATGCACAGTTTCGGTCTAGAAACGAAACGAACGCACCCAATCCACGTTTTTGGACCCAGTAGTGATGTTTTGGTTCATTTTGGCCAGTTTCGTTACTGTGCGAGAAACCATGCCGGGGTTGCATTTAATTCACCGGTTCGGCCCGTTAACAAAACGATGCACAGTTTCGGTCCAGAAACGAAACGAACGCACCCAATCCACCTTTTTGGACCCAATAGTGATGTTTTGCTTCGTTTTGGCCAGTTTCGTTACTATGCGAGAAACCATGCCGGGGTTGCATTTAATGCACCGGTTCGACCTGTTAACGAAACGATGCACAGTTTCGGTCCGGAAACGAAACGAACGCACCCAATCCACCTTTTTGGACCCAATAATGATGTTTTGGTTCGTTTTGGTCAGTTTCGTTACTGTGCGAAAAAACATTCCGGGGTTGCATTTAATGCACCGGTTCGGCCCGTTTACGAAACGATGCACAGTTTCGGTCCAGAAACGAAGCGAACGCACCCAATCCACCTTTTTGGACCCAATAGTGATGTTTTGGTTCGTTTTGGTCAGTTTTGATACTTTGCGAGAAACCATGCCGGGGTTGCATTTAATGCACCGGTTAGGCCCGTTAACGAAACGATGCACAGTTTCGGTCCAGAAACGAAACGAACGCACCCAATCCACCTTTTTGGACCCAATAGTGATGTTTTGGTTCGTTTTGTCCAGTTTCGTTACTATGCGAGAAACCATGCCGGGGTTGCATTTAATGCACCGGTTCGACCCGTTAACGAAACGATGCACAGTTTCGGTCCGGAAACGAAACGAACGCACGCAATCCACCTTTTTGGACCCAATAGTGATGTTTTGGTTCGTTTTGGTCAGTTTCGTTACTGTGCGAAAAAACATGCCGGGGTTGCATTTAATGCACCGGTTCGGCCCGTTTATGAAACGATGCACAGTTTTGGTCCAGAAAAGAAGTGAACGCACCCAATCCACCTTTTAAGGACCCAATAGTGATGTTTTAGTTCGTTTTGGTCAATTTCGTTACTATGCGAGAAAACATGCCGGGGTTGCATTTAATGCACCGGTTCGGCCCGTTAACGAAACGATGCACAGTTTCGGTCCAGAAACGAAATGAACGCACCCAATCCACCTTTTTGGACCCAATAGTGATGTTTTGGTTCGTTTTGGTCAGTTTCGTTACTGTGCGAAAAAACATGCCGGGGTGGCATTTAATGCACCGGTTCGTCCCGTTTATGAAACGATGCACAGTTTCGGTCCAGAAACGAAGCGAACGCACCCAATCCACCTTTTAAGGACCCAATAGTGATGTTTTAGTTCGTTTTGGTCAATTTCGTTACTATGCGAGAAAAGATGCCGGGGTTGCATTTAATGCACCGGTTCGGCCCGTCAACGAAACGATGCACAGTTTCGGTCCAGAAACGAAACGAACGCACCCAATCCACCTTTTTGGACCCAATAGTGATGTTTTGGTTCGTTTTGGCCAGTTTCGTTACTGTGCGAGAAACCATGCCGGGGTTGCATTTAATTCACCGGTTCGGCCCGTTAACGAAACGATGCACAGTTTCGGTCCAGAAACGAAGCGAACGCACCCAATCCACCTTTTAAGGACCCAATAGTGATGTTTTAGTTCGTTTTGATCAGTTTCGTTACTATGCGAGAAACCATGCCGGGGTTGCATTTAATGCACCGGTTCAGCCCGTTAACGAAACGATGCACAGTTTCGGTCCAGAAACGAAACGAATGCACCCAATCCACCTTTTTGGACCCAATAGTGATGTTTTGGTTCGTTTTCGTCAGTTTCGTTACTGTGCGAGAAACCATGCCGGGGTTACATTTAATGCACCGGTTCGGCCCGTTAACGAAACGATGCACAGTTTCAGTCCAGAATAGAAGCAAACGCAGCCAATCCACCTTTTAAGGACCCAATAGTGATGTTTTAGTTCGTTTTGGTCAGTTTTGTTACTATGCGAGAAACCATGCCGAGGTTGCATTTAATGCACTGGTTCGGCCCGTTAACGAAACGATGCACAGTTTCGGTCCAGAAACGAAACGAACGCACCCAATCCACCTTTTTGGACCCAATAGTGATGTTTTGGTTCGTTTTGGCCAGTTTTGTTACTGTGCGAAAAACCATGCCGGGGTTGCATTTAATGCACCAGTTCGGCCCGTTAACGAAACGATGCACAGTTTCAGTCCAGAATAGAAGCGAACGCACCCAATCCACCTTTTTGGACCCAATAGTGTTGTTTTGATTCGTTTTGGTCAGTTTCGTTACTGTGCGAGAAACCATGCCGGGGTTGCATTTAATGCACTGGTTAGGCCCGTTAACGAAACGATGCACAGTTTCGGTCCAGAAATGAAACGAACGCACCCAATCCACCTTTTTGGACCCAGTAGTGATGTTTTGGTTCGTTTTGGCCAGTTTTGTTACTGTGCGAGAAACAATGCCAGGGTTGCATTTAATTCACCGGTTCGGCCCATTAACGAAACGATGCACAGTTTCGGTCCAGAAACGAAACGAACGCACCCAATCCACCTTTTTGGACCCAATAGTGATGTTTTGGTTCGTTTTGGCCAGTTTCGTTACTATGCGAGAAACCATGCCGGGGTTGCATTTAATGCACCGGTTCGACCTGTTAACGAAACGATGCACAGTTTCGGTCCGGAAACGAAACGAACGCACCCAATCCACCTTTTTGGACCCAATATTTATGTTTTGGTTTGTTTTGGTCAGTTTCGTTACTGTGCGAAAAAACATGCCGGGGTTGCATTTAATGCACCGGTTCCGCCCGTTTACGAAACGATGCATAGTTTCGGTACAGAAACGAAGCGAACGCACCCAATCCACCTTTTTGGACCCAATAGTGATGTTTTGGTTCGTTTTGGTCAGTTTTGATACTGTGCGAGAAACCAAGCCGGGGTTGCATTTAATTCACCGGTTCGGCCCGTTAACAAAATGATGCACAATTTCGGTCCAGAAACGAAATGAACGCACCCAATCCACCTTTTTGGACCCAATAGTGATGTTTTGGTTCGTTTTGGCCAGTTTCGTTACTATGCGAGAAACCATGCCGTGGTTGCATTTAATGCACCGGTTCGGCCCGTTAACGAAACGATGCACAGTTTCGGTCCAGAAATGAAACGAACGCACCCAATCCACCTTTTTGGACCCAGTAGTGATGTTCTGGTTCGTTTTGGCCAGTTTTGTTACTGTGCAAGAAACCATGCCAGGGTTGCATTTAATTCACCGGTTCGGCCCGTTAACGAAACGATGCACAGTTTCGGTCCAGAAACAAAGCGAATGCACCCAATCCACCTTTTAAGGACCCAATAGTGATGTTTTAGTTCGTTTTGATCAGTTTCGTTACTATGCTTGAAACCATGCCGGGGTTGCATTTAATGCACCGGTTCAGCCCGTTAACGAAACGATGCACAGTTTCGGTCCACAAACGAAACGAACGCACCCAATCCACCTTTTTGGACCCAATAGTGATGTTTTGGTTCGTTTTGGCCAGTTTTGTTACTGTACGAGAAACCATGCCGGGGTTGCATTTAATGCACCAGTTCGGCCCGTTAACGAAACGATGCACAGTTTCAGTCCAGAATAGAAGCGAACGCACCCAATCCACCTTTTTGGACCCAATAGTGTTGTTTTGATTCGTTTTGGTCAGTTTCGTTACTGTGCGAAAAAACATGCCGGGGTGGCATTTAATGCACCGGTTCGTCCCGTTAACGAAACGATGCACAGTTTCGGTCCAGAAACGAAGCGAACGCACCCAATCCACCTTTTAAGGACCCAATAGTGATGTTTTAGTTCGTTTTGGTCAATTTCGTTACTATGCGAGAAATCATGCCGGGGTTGCATTTAATGCATCGGTTCGGCCCGTTAACGAAACGATGCACAGTTTCGGTCCAGAAACGAAACGAACGCACCCAATCCACCTTTTTGGACCCAATAGTGATGTTTTGGTTCATTTTTGCCAGTTTTGTTACTGTGCGAAAAACCATGCCGGGGTTGCATTTAATGCACCGGTTCGGCCCGTTTACGAAACGATGCACAGTTTCGGTCCAGAAACGAAACGAACGCACCCAATCCACCTTTTTGGACCCAATAGTGATGTTTTGGTTCGTTTTGGCCAGTTTCGTTACCGTGCGAGAAACCATGCCGGGGTTGCATTTAATTCACCGGTTCGGCCCGTTAACGAAACGATGCACAGTTTCGGTCCAGAAATGAAACGAACGCACCCAATCCACCTTTTTGGACCCAATAGTGATGTTTTGGTTCGTTTTGGCAAGTTTCGTTACTATGCGAGAAACCATGCCGGGGTTGCATTTAATGCACCGGTTCGACCCGTGAACGAAACGATGCACAGTTTCGGTCCGGAAACGAAACGAACGCACCCAATCCACCTTTTTGGACCCAATAGTGATGTTTTGGTTCGTTTTGGCCAGTTTCGTTACCGTGCGAGAAACCATGCCGGGGTTGCATTTAATTCACCGGTTCGGCCCGTTAACGAAACGATGCACAGTTTCGGTCCAGAAATGAAACGAACGCACCCAATCCACCTTTTTGGACCCAATAGTGATGTTTTGGTTCGTTTTGGCAAGTTTCGTTACTATGCGAGAAACCATGCCGGGGTTGCATTTAATGCACCGGTTCGACCCGTGAACGAAACGATGCACAGTTTCGGTCCAGAAACGAAGCGAACGCACCCAATCCACCTTTTTGGACCCAATAGTGATGTTTTGGTTCGTTTTGGTCAGTTTCGTTACTGTGCGAGAAACCATGCCGGGGTTGCATTTAATGCACCGGTTCGGCCCGTTAACGAAACGATGCACAGTTTCGATCCAGAAATGAAACGAACGCACCCAATCCACCTTTTTGGACCCAATAGTGATGTTTTGGTTCGTTTTGGCCAGTTTTGTTACTGTGCGAAAAACCATGCCGGGGTTGCATTTAATGCACCGGTTCGGCCCGTTTACAAAACGATGCACAAATTCGGTCCAGAAACGAAGCGAACGCACCCAATCCACCTTTTTGGACCCAATAGTGATGTTGTGGTTCGTTTTGGTCAGTTTTGTTACTGTGCGAAAAACCATGCCGGGGTTGCATTTAATGCACTGGTTCGGCCCGTTTACGAAACGATGCACAGTTTCGATCCAGAAACGAAACGAACGCACCCAACCCACCTTTTTGGACCCAATAGTGATGTTTTGGTTCGTTTTGGTCAGTTTCGTTACTGTGCGAAAAAACATGCCGGGGTTGCATTTAATGCACTGGTTCGGCCCATTTATGAAACGATGCACAGTTTCAGTCCAGAATAGAAGCAAACGCACCCAATCCACCTTTGAAGGACCCAATAGTGATGTTTTAGTTCGTTTTGGTCAGTTTCGTTACTATGCGAGAAACCATACCGGGGTTGCATTTAATGCACCGGTTCGGCCCGTTAACGAAACGATGCACAGTTTCAGTCCAGAAATGAAACGAACACACCCAATCCACCTTTTTGGACCCAATAGTGATGTTTTGGTTCGTTTTGGCCAGTTTTGTTACTGTGCAAAAAACCATGCCGGGGTTGCATTTAATGCACCAGTTCGGCCCGTTAACGAAACGATGCACAGTTTCAGTCCAGAATAGAAGCGAACGCACCCAATCCATCTTTTTCGACCCAATAGTGATGTTTTGATTCGTTTTGGTCAGTTTCGTTACTGTGCGAGAAACCATGCCGGGGTTGCATTTAATGCACCGGTTAGGCCCGTTAAAGAAACGATGCACAGTTTCGGTCTAGAAACGAAACGAACGCACCCAATCCACGTTTTTGGACCCAGTAGTGATGTTTTGGTTCATTTTGGCCAGTTTCGTTACTGTGCGAGAAACCATGCCGGGGTTGCATTTAATTCACCGGTTCGGCCCGTTAACAAAACGATGCACAGTTTCGGTCCAGAAACGAAACGAACGCACCCAATCCACCTTTTTGGACCCAATAGTGATGTTTTGCTTCGTTTTGGCCAGTTTCGTTACTATGCGAGAAACCATGCCGGGGTTGCATTTAATGCACCGGTTCGACCTGTTAACGAAACGATGCACAGTTTCGGTCCGGAAACGAAACGAACGCACCCAATCCACCTTTTTGGACCCAATAATGATGTTTTGGTTCGTTTTGGTCAGTTTCGTTACTGTGCGAAAAAACATTCCGGGGTTGCATTTAATGCACCGGTTCGGCCCGTTTACGAAACGATGCACAGTTTCGGTCCAGAAACGAAGCGAACGCACCCAATCCACCTTTTTGGACCCAATAGTGATGTTTTGGTTCGTTTTGGTCAGTTTTGATACTTTGCGAGAAACCATGCCGGGGTTGCATTTAATGCACCGGTTAGGCCCGTTAACGAAACGATGCACAGTTTCGGTCCAGAAACGAAACGAACGCACCCAATCCACCTTTTTGGACCCAATAGTGATGTTTTGGTTCGTTTTGTCCAGTTTCGTTACTATGCGAGAAACCATGCCGGGGTTGCATTTAATGCACCGGTTCGACCCGTTAACGAAACGATGCACAGTTTCGGTCCGGAAACGAAACGAACGCACGCAATCCACCTTTTTGGACCCAATAGTGATGTTTTGGTTCGTTTTGGTCAGTTTCGTTACTGTGCGAAAAAACATGCCGGGGTTGCATTTAATGCACCGGTTCGGCCCGTTTATGAAACGATGCACAGTTTTGGTCCAGAAAAGAAGTGAACGCACCCAATCCACCTTTTAAGGACCCAATAGTGATGTTTTAGTTCGTTTTGGTCAATTTCGTTACTATGCGAGAAAACATGCCGGGGTTGCATTTAATGCACCGGTTCGGCCCGTTAACGAAACGATGCACAGTTTCGGTCCAGAAACGAAATGAACGCACCCAATCCACCTTTTTGGACCCAATAGTGATGTTTTGGTTCGTTTTGGTCAGTTTCGTTACTGTGCGAAAAAACATGTCGGGGTGGCATTTAATGCACCGGTTCGTCCCGTTTATGAAACGATGCACAGTTTCGGTCCAGAAACGAAGCGAACGCACCCAATCCACCTTTTAAGGACCCAATAGTGATGTTTTAGTTCGTTTTGGTCAATTTCGTTACTATGCGAGAAAAGATGCCGGGGTTGCATTTAATGCACCGGTTCGGCCCGTCAACGAAACGATGCACAGTTTCGGTCCAGAAACGAAACGAACGCACCCAATCCACCTTTTTGGACCCAATAGTGATGTTTTGGTTCGTTTTGGCCAGTTTCGTTACTGTGCGAGAAACCATGCCGGGGTTGCATTTAATTCACCGGTTCGGCCCGTTAACGAAACGATGCACAGTTTCGGTCCAGAAACGAAGCGAACGCACCCAATCCACCTTTTAAGGACCCAATAGTGATGTTTTAGTTCGTTTTGATCAGTTTCGTTACTATGCGAGAAACCATGCCGGGGTTGCATTTAATGCACCGGTTCGGCCCGTTAACGAAACGATGCACAGTTTCGGTCCAGAAACGAAACGAACACACCCAATCCACCTTTTTGGACCCAATAGTGATGTTTTGGTTCGTTTTGGCCAGTTTTGTTACTGTGCGAGAAACCATGCCGGGGTTACATTTAATGCACCGGTTCGGCCCGTTAACGAAACGATGCACAGTTTCAGTCCAGAATAGAAGCAAACGCAGCCAATCCACCTTTTAAGGACCCAATAGTGATGTTTTAGTTCGTTTTGGTCAGTTTTGTTACTATGCGAGAAACCATGCCGAGGTTGCATTTAATGCACTGGTTCGGCCCGTTAACGAAACGATGCACAGTTTCGGTCCAGAAACGAAACGAACGCACCCAATCCACCTTTTTGGACCCAATAGTGATGTTTTGGTTCGTTTTGGCCAGTTTTGTTACTGTGCGAAAAACCATGCCGGGGTTGCATTTAATGCACCAGTTCGGCCCGTTAACGAAACGATGCACAGTTTCAGTCCAGAATAGAAGCGAACGCACCCAATCCACCTTTTTGGACCCAATAGTGTTGTTTTGATTCGTTTTGGTCAGTTTCGTTACTGTGCGAGAAACCATGCCGGGGTTGCATTTAATGCACTGGTTAGGCCCGTTAACGAAACGATGCACAGTTTCGGTCCAGAAATGAAACGAACGCACCCAATCCACCTTTTTGGACCCAGTAGTGATGTTTTGGTTCGTTTTGGCCAGTTTTGTTACTGTGCGAGAAACAATGCCAGGGTTGCATTTAATTCACCGGTTCGGCCCATTAACGAAACGATGCACAGTTTCGGTCCAGAAACGAAACGAACGCACCCAATCCACCTTTTTGGACCCAATAGTGATGTTTTGGTTCGTTTTGGCCAGTTTCGTTACTATGCGAGAAACCATGCCGGGGTTGCATTTAATGCACCGGTTCGACCTGTTAACGAAACGATGCACAGTTTCGGTCCGGAAACGAAACGAACGCACCCAATCCACCTTTTTGGACCCAATAGTGATGTTTTGGTTTGTTTTGGTCAGTTTCGTTACTGTGCGAAAAAACATGCCGGGGTTGCATTTAATGCACCGGTTCCGCCCGTTTACGAAACGATGCATAGTTTCGGTCCAGAAACGAAGCGAACGCACCCAATCCACCTTTTTGGACCCAATAGTGATGTTTTGGTTCGTTTTGGTCAGTTTTGATACTGTGCGAGAAACCAAGCCGGGGTTGCATTTAATTCACCGGTTCGGCCCGTTAACAAAATGATGCACAATTTCGGTCCAGAAACGAAATGAACACACCCAATCCACCTTTTTGGACCCAATAGTGATGTTTTGGTTCGTTTTGGCCAGTTTCGTTACTATGCGAGAAACCATGCCGGGGTTGAATTTAATGCACCGGTTCGACCTGTTAACGAAACGATGCACAGTTTCGGTCCGGAAACGAAACGAACGCACCCAATCCACCTTTTTGGAACCAATAATGATGTTTTGGTTCGTTTTGGTCAGTTTCGTTACTGTGCGAAAAAACATGCTGGGGTTGCATTTAATGCACCGGTTCGGCCCGTTAACGAAACGAAGCACACATTCGGTCCAGAAACGAAGCGAACGCACCCAATCCACCTTTTTGGACCCAATAGTGATGTTTTGGTTCGTTTTGGTCAGTTTTGATACTGTGCGAGAAACCATGCCGGGGTTGCATTTAATGCACCGGTTCAGCCCGTTAACGAAACGATGCACAGTTTCGGTCCTGAAACGAAACGAACCCACCCAATCCACCTTTTTGGACCCAATAGTGATGTTTTAGTTCGTTTTGGTCAATTTCGTTACTATGCGAGAAAAGATGCCGGGGTTGCATTTAATGCACCGGTTCGGCCCGTCAACGAAACGATGCACAGTTTCGGTCCAGAAACGAAACGAACGCACCCAATCCACCTTTTTGGACCCAATAGTGATGTTTTGGTTCGTTTTGGCCAGTTTCGTTACTGTGCGAGAAACCATGCCGGGGTTGCATTTAATTCACCGGTTCGGCCCGTTAACGAAACGATGCACAGTTTCGGTCCAGAAACGAAGCGAACGCACCCAATCCACCTTTTAAGGACCCAATAGTGATGTTTTAGTTCGTTTTGATCAGTTTCGTTACTATGCGAGAAACCATGCCGGGGTTGCATTTAATGCACCGGTTCAGCCCGTTAACGAAACGATGCACAGTTTCGGTCCAGAAACGAAACGAACGCACCCAATCCACCTTTTTGGACCCAATAGTGATGTTTTGGTTCGTTTTCGTCAGTTTCGTTACTGTGCGAGAAACCATGCCGGGGTTACATTTAATGCACCGGTTCGGCCCGTTAACGAAACGATGCACAGTTTCAGTCCAGAATAGAAGCAAACGCAGCCAATCCACCTTTTAAGGACCCAATAGTGATGTTTTAGTTCGTTTTGGTCAGTTTTGTTACTATGCGAGAAACCATGCCGAGGTTGCATTTAATGCACTGGTTCGGCCCGTTAACGAAACGATGCACAGTTTCAGTCCAGAATAAAAGCGAACGCACCCAATCCATCTTTTTGGACCCAATAGTGATGTTTTGATTCGTTTTGGTCAGTTTCGTTACTGTGCGAAAAACCATGCCGGGGTTGCATTTAATGCACCAGTTCGGCCCGTTAACGAAACGATGCACAGTTTCAGTCCAGAATAGAAGCGAACGCACCCAATCCACCTTTTTGGACCCAATAGTGTTGTTTTGGTTCGTTTTGGTCAGTTTCGTTACTGTGCGAGAAACCATGCCGGGGTTGCATTTAATGCACTGGTTAGGCCCGTTAACGAAACGATGCACAGTTTCGGTCCAGAAATGAAACGAACGCACCCAATCCACCTTTTTGGACCCAGTAGTGATGTTTTGGTTCGTTTTGGCCAGTTTTGTTACTGTGCGAGAAACCATGCCAGGGTTGCATTTAATTCACCGGTTCGGCCCATTAACGAAACGATGCACAGTTTCGGTCCAGAAACGAAACGAACGCACCCAATCCACCTTTTTGGACCCAATAGTGATGTTTTGGTTCGTTTTGGCCAGTTTCGTTACTATGCGAGAAACCATGCCGGGGTTGCATTTAATGCACCGGTTCGACCTGTTAACGAAACGATGCACAGTTTCGGTCCGGAAACGAAACGAACGCACCCAATCCACCTTTTTGGACCCAATAGTGATGTTTTGGTTTGTTTTGGTCAGTTTCGTTACTGTGCGAAAAAACATGCCGGGGTTGCATTTAATGCACCGGTTCCGCCCGTTTACGAAACGATGCATAGTTTCGGTCCAGAAACGAAGCGAACGCACCCAATCCACCTTTTTGGACCCAATAGTGATGTTTTGGTTCGTTTTGGTCAGTTTTGATACTGTGCGAGAAACCAAGCCGGGGTTGCATTTAATTCACCGGTTCGGCCCGTTAACAAAATGATGCACAATTTCGGTCCAGAAACGAAATGAACGCACCCAATCCACCTTTTTGGACCCAATAGTGATGTTTTGGTTCGTTTTGGCCAGTTTCGTTACTATGCGAGAAACCATGCCGGGGTTGAATTTAATGCACCGGTTCGACCTGTTAACGAAACGATGCACAGTTTCGGTCCGGAAACGAAACGAACGCACCCAATCCACCTTTTTGGAACCAATAATGATGTTTTGGTTCGTTTTGGTCAGTTTCGTTACTGTGCGAAAAAACATGCTGGGGTTGCATTTAATGCACCGGTTCGGCCCGTTAACGAAACGAAGCACACATTCGGTCCAGAAACGAAGCGAACGCACCCAATCCACCTTTTTGGACCCAATAGTGATGTTTTGGTTCGTTTTGGTCAGTTTTGATACTGTGCGAGAAACCATGCCGGGGTTGCATTTAATGCACCGGTTCAGCCCGTTAACGAAACGATGCACAGTTTCGGTCCTGAAACGAAACGAACCCACCCAATCCACCTTTTTGGACCCAATAGTGATGTTTTGGTTCGTTTTCGTCAGTTTCGTTACTGTGCGAGAAACCATGCCGGGGTTGCATTTAATGCACCGGTTCGGCCCGTTAACGAAACGATGCACAGTTTCAGTCCAGAATAGAAGCAAACGCACCCAATCCACCTTTTAAGGACCCAATAGTGATGTTTTAGTTCGTTTTGGCCAGTTTTGTTACTGTGCGAAAAACCATGCCGGGGTTGCATTTAATGCACCGGTTCGGCCCGTTAACGAAACGATGCACAGTTTCAGTCCAGAATAAAAGCGAACGCACCCAATCCATCTTTTTGGACCCAATAGTGATGTTTTGATTCGTTTTGGTCAGTTTCGTTACTGTGCGAGAAACCATGCCGGGGTTGCATTTAATGCACCGGTTAGGCCCGTTAAAGAAACGATGCACAGTTTCAGTCCAGAATAAAAGCGAACGCACCCAATCCACCTTTTTGGACCCAATAGTGATGTTTTGGTTCGTTTTGGCCAGTTTCGTTACTATGCGAGAAACCATGCTGGGGTTGCATTTAATGCACCGGTTCGACCTGTTAACGAAACGATGCACAGTTTCGGTCCGGAAACGAAACGAACGCACCCAATCCACCTTTTTGGACCCAATAATGATGTTTTGGTTCATTTTGGTCAGTTTCGTTACTGTGCGAAAAAACATGCCGGGGTTGCATTTAATGCACCGGTTCGGCCCGTTTACGAAACGATGCACAGTTTCGGTCCAGAAACGAAACGAACGCACCCAATCCACCTTTTTGGACCCAATAGTGATGTTTTAGTTCGTTTTGGTCAGTTTTGTTACTGTGCGAGAAAACATGCCGGGGTTGCATTTAATGCACCGGTTCGGCCCGTCTACGAAACGATGCATGGTTTCTTGCATAGTAACAAAACTGACCAAAACGAACCAAAACATCACTGTTGGGTTGAGAAACGAAACGAACGCACCCAGTCTCGCATGTTTTGGTTCGTTTTGGTTAGTTTTGTTACTGTGCGAGAAACCATGCCGGGGTTGCATTGAATGCACCGGTTCGGCCCGTTTACGAAACGATGCATAGTTTCGGTCCAGAAATGAAGCGAACGCACCCAATCCACCTTTTTGGACCCAACAGTGATGTTTTGGTTCGTTTTGGTCAGTTTTGTTACTATGCAAGAAACCATGCCGGGGTTGCATTTAATGCACCGGTTCGGCCCGTTAACGAAACGATGCACAGTTTCGGTCCTGAAACGAAGCGAACGCACCCAATCCACCTTTTAAGGACCCAATAGTGATGTTTTAGTTCGTTTTGGTCAGTTTCGTTACTATGCGAGAAACCATGCCGGGGTTGCATTTAATGCACCGGTTCGACCCGTTAACGAAACGATGCACAGTTTCGGTCCAGAAATGAAACGAACGCACCCAATCCACCTTTTTGGACCCAGTAGTGATGTTTTGGTTCATTTTGGCCAGTTTTGTTACTGTGCGAGAAACCATGCCAGGGTTGCATTTAATTCACCGGTTCGGCCCGTTAACGAAACGATGC
This sequence comes from Echinochloa phyllopogon, assembly GCA_033239725.1. NCBI lineage: Eukaryota > Viridiplantae > Streptophyta > Magnoliopsida > Poales > Poaceae > Echinochloa > Echinochloa phyllopogon. The sequence goes on along the minus strand of BTCW01000014.1, from coordinate 25,893,415 downwards.
ACAGTTTCGGTCCAGAAACGAAACGAACGCACCCAATCCACCTTTTTGGACCCAATAGTGATGTTTTGGTTCGTTTTGGCCAGTTTCGTTACTATGCGAGAAACCATGCCGGGGTTGCATTTAATGCACCGGTTCGACCTGTTAACGAAACGATGCACAGTTTCGGTCCAGAAACGAAACGAGCGCACCCAATCCACCTTTTTGGACCCAATAGTGATGTTTTGGTTCGTTTTGGTCAGTTTCGTTACTGTGCGAAAAAACATGCCGGGGTTGCATTTAATGCACCGGTTCCACCCGTTTACGAAACGATGCATAGTTTCGGTCCAGAAACGAAGCGAATGCACCCAATCCACCTTTTTGGACCCAATAGTGATGTTTTGGTTCGTTTTGGTCAGTTTTGATACTGTGCGAGAAACCAAGCCGGGGTTGCATTTAATGCACCGGTTCGGCCCGTTAACGAAACGATGCATAAATTCGGTCCAGAAATGAAGCGAACGCACCCAATCCACCTTTTTGGACCCAATAGTGATGTTTTGGTTCGTTTTGGTCAGTTTTGTTACTGTGCGAAAAACCATGCCGGGGTTGCATTTAATGCACCGGTTCGGCCCGTTTATGAAACGATGCACAGTTTCGATCCAGAAACGAAACGAACGCACCCAATCCACCTTTTTGGACCCAATAGTGATGTTTTGGTTCGTTTTCGTCAGTTTCGTTACTGTGCGAGAAACCATGCCGGGGTTGCATTTAATGCACCGGTTCGGCCCGTTAACGAAACGATGCACAGTTTCAGTCCAGAATAGAAGCAAACGCACCCAATCCACCTTTTAAGGACCCAATAGTGATGTTTTAGTTCGTTTTGGTCAGTTTCGTTACTATGCGAGAAACCATGCCGGGGTTGCATTTAATGCACCGGTTCGGCCCGTTAACGAAACGATGCACAGTTTCGGTTCAGAAACGAAACGAACACACCCAATCCACCTTTTTGGACCCAATAGTGATGTTTTGGTTCGTTTTGGCCAGTTTTGTTACTGTGCGAGAAACCATGCCGGGGTTGCATTTAATGCATCGGTTAGGCCCGTTAAAGAAACGATGCACCGTTTCGGTCCAGAAACAAAACGAACGCACCCAATCCACCTTTTTGGACCCAGTAGTGATGTTTTGGTTCGTTTTGGCCAGTTTCGTTACTGTGCGAGAAACCATGCCGGGGTTGCATTTAATTCACCGGTTCGGCCCGTTAACAAAATGATGCACAGTTTCGGTCCAGAAACGAAACGAACGCACCCAATCCACCTTTTTGGACCCAGTAGTGATGTTTTGGTTCATTTTGGCCAGTTTCGTTACTGTGCGAGAAACCATGCCGGGGTTGCATTTAATTCACCGGTTCGGCCCGTTAACAAAACGATGCACAGTTTCGGTCCAGAAACGAAACGAACGCACCCAATCCACCTTTTTGGACCCAATAGTGATGTTTTGTTTCGTTTTGGTCAGTTTCGTTACTGTGCAAAAAACCATGCCGGGGTTGCATTTAATGCACCGGTTCGGCCCGTTAACGAAACGATGCACAGTTTCGGTCCTGAAACGAAGCGAACGCACCCAATCCACCTTTTAAGGACCCAATAGTGATGTTTTAGTTCGTTTTGGTCAGTTTCGTTACTATGCGAGAAACCATGCCGTGGTTGCATTTAATGCACCGGTTCGGCCCGTTAACGAAACGATGCACAGTTTCGGTCCAGAAATGAAACGAACGCACCCAATCCACCTTTTTGGACCCAGTAGTGATGTTCTGGTTCGTTTTGGCCAGTTTTGTTACTGTGCGAGAAACCATGCCAGGGTTGCATTTAATTCACCGGTTCGGCCCGTTAACGAAACGATGCACAGTTTCGGTCCAGAAACAAAGCGAATGCACCCAATCCACCTTTTAAGGACCCAATAGTGATGTTTTAGTTCGTTTTGATCAGTTTCGTTACTATGCTTGAAACCATGCCGGGGTTGCATTTAATGCACCGGTTCAGCCCGTTAACGAAACGATGCACAGTTTCGGTCCACAAACGAAACGAACGCACCCAATCCACCTTTTTGGACCCAATAGTGATGTTTTGGTTCGTTTTGGCCAGTTTTGTTACTGTGCGAGAAACCATGCCGGGGTTGCATTTAATGCACCAGTTCGGCCCGTTAACGAAACGATGCACAGTTTCAGTCCAGAATAGAAGCGAACGCACCCAATCCACCTTTTTGGACCCAATAGTGATGTTTTGGTTCGTTTTGGTCAGTTTCGTTACTGTGCGAAAAAACATGCCAGGATGGCATTTAATGCACCGGTTCGTCCCGTTAACGAAACGATGCACAGTTTCGGTCCAGAAACGAAGCGAACGCACCCAATCCACCTTTTAAGGACCCAATAGTGATGTTTTAGTTCGTTTTGGTCAATTTCGTTACTATGCGAGAAATCATGCCGGGGTTGCATTTAATGCACCGGTTCGGCCCGTTAACGAAACGATGCACAGTTTCGGTCCAGAAACGAAACGAACGCACCCAATCCACCTTTTTGGACCCAATAGTGATGTTTTGGTTCATTTTTGCCAGTTTTGTTACTGTGCGAAAAACCATGCCGGGGTTGCATTTAATGCACCGGTTCGGCCCGTTTACGAAACGATGCACAGTTTCGGTCCAGAAACGAAACGAACGCACCCAATCCACCTTTTTGGACCCAATAGTGATGTTTTGGTTCGTTTTGGCCAGTTTCGTTACCGTGCGAGAAACCATGCCGGGGTTGCATTTAATTCACCGGTTCGGCCCGTTAACGAAACGATGCACAGTTTCGGTCCAGAAACGAAACGAACGCACCCAATCCACCTTTTTGGACCCAATAGTGATGTTTTGGTTCGTTTTGGCAAGTTTCGTTACTATGCGAGAAACCATGCCGGGGTTGCATTTAATGCACCGGTTCGACCCGTGAACGAAACGATGCACAGTTTCGGTCCGGAAACGAAACGAACGCACCCAATCCACCTTTTTGGACCCAATAGTGATGTTTTGGTTCGTTTTGGTCAGTTTCGTTACTGTGCGAAAAAACATGCCGGGGTTGCATTTAATGCACCGGTTCGGCCCGTTTATGAAACGATGCATAGTTTCGGTACAGAAACGAAGCGAACGCACCCAATCCACCTTTTTGGACCCAATAGTGATGTTTTGGTTTGTTTTGGCCAGTTTTGTTACTGTGCGAAAAACCATGCCGGGGTTGCATTTAATGCACCGGTTCGGCCCGTTTACGAAACGATGCACAAATTTGGTCCAGAAACGAAGCGAACGCACCCAATCCACCTTTTTGGACCCAATAGTGATGTTTTGGTTCGTTTTGGTCAGTTTTGTTACTGTGCGAAAAACCATGCCGGGGTTGCATTTAATGCACTGGTTCGGCCCGTTTACGAAACGATGCACAGTTTCGATCCAGAAACGAAACGAACGCACCCAACCCACCTTTTTGGACCCAATAGTGATGTTTTGGTTCGTTTTGGTCAGTTTCGTTACTGTGCGAAAAAACATGCCGGGGTTGCATTTAATGCACTGGTTCGGCCCATTTATGAAACGATGCACAGTTTCAGTCCAGAATAGAAGCAAACGCACCCAATCCACCTTTTAAGGACCCAATAGTGATGTTTTAGTTCGTTTTGGTCAGTTTCGTTACTATGCGAGAAACCATGCCGGGGTTGCATTTAATGCACCGGTTCGGCCCGTTAACGAAACGATGCACAGTTTCGGTCCAGAAATGAAACGAACACACCCAATCCACCTTTTTGGACCCAATAGTGATGTTTTGGTTCGTTTTGGCCAGTTTTGTTACTGTGCAAAAAACCATGCCGGGGTTGCATTTAATGCACCAGTTCGGCCCGTTAACGAAACGATGCACAGTTTCAGTCCAGAATATTAGCGAACGCACCCAATCCATCTTTTTCGACCCAATAGTGATGTTTTGATTCGTTTTGGTCAGTTTCGTTACTGTGCGAGAAACCATGCCGGGGTTGCATTTAATGCACCGGTTAGGCCCGTTAAAGAAACGATGCACAGTTTCGGTCCAGAAACGAAACGAACGCACCCAATCCACGTTTTTGGACCTAGTAGTGATGTTTTGGTTCATTTTGGCCAGTTTCGTTACTGTGCGAGAAACCATGCCGGGGTTGCATTTAATTCACCGGTTCGGCCCGTTAACAAAACGATGCACAGTTTCGGTCCAGAAACGAAACGAACGCACCCAATCCACCTTTTTGGACCCAATAGTGATGTTTTGCTTCGTTTTGGCCACTTTCGTTACTATGCGAGAAACCATGCCGGGGTTGCATTTAATGCACCGGTTCGACCTGTTAACGAAACGATGCACAGTTTCGGTCCGGAAACGAAACGAACGCACCCAATCCACCTTTTTGGACCCAATAATGATGTTTTGGTTCGTTTTGGTCAGTTTCGTTACTGTGCGAAAAAACATTCCGGGGTTGCATTTAATGCACCGGTTCGGCCCGTTTACGAAACGATGCACAGTTTCGGTCCAGAAACGAAGCGAACGCACCCAATCCACCTTTTAAGGACCCAATAGTGATGTTTTAGTTCGTTTTGGTCAATTTCGTTACTATGCGAGAAAAGATGCCGGGGTTGCATTTAATGCACCGGTTCGGCCCGTTAACGAAACGATGCACAGTTTCGGTCCAGAAACGAAACGAACGCACCCAATCCACCTTTTTGGACCCAATAGTGATGTTTTGGTTCGTTTTGGCCAGTTTCGTTACTGTGCGAGAAACCATGCCGGGGTTGCATTTAATTCACCGGTTCGGCCCGTTAACGAAACGATGCACAGTTTCGGTCCAGAAACGAAGCGAACGCACCCAATCCACCTTTTAAGGACCCAATAGTGATGTTTTAGTTCGTTTTGATCAGTTTCGTTACTATGCGAGAAACCATGCCGGGGTTGCATTTAATGCACCGGTTCAGCCCGTTAACGAAACGATGCATAGTTTCGGTCCAGAAACGAAACGAACGCACCCAATCCACCTTTTAAGGACCCAATAGTGATGTTTTAGTTCGTTTTGGTCAATTTCGTTACTATGCGAGAAAAGATGCCGGGGTTGCATTTAATGCACCGGTTCGGCCCGTTAACGAAACGATGCACAGTTTCGGTCCAGAAACGAAACGAACGCACCCAATCCACCTTTTTGGACCCAATAGTGATGTTTTGGTTCGTTTTGGCCAGTTTCGTTACTGTGCGAGAAACCATGCCGAGGTTGCATTTAATGCACTGGTTCGGCCCGTTAACGAAACGATGCACAGTTTCGGTCCAGAAACGAAACGAACGCACCCAATCCACCTTTTTGGACCCAATAGTGATGTTTTGGTTCGTTTTGGCCAGTTTTGTTACTGTGCGAAAAACCATGCCGGGGTTGCATTTAATGCACCAGTTCGGCCCGTTAACGAAACGATGCACAGTTTCAGTCCAGAATAGAAGCGAACGCACCCAATCCACCTTTTTGGACCCAATAGTGTTGTTTTGATTCGTTTTGGTCAGTTTCGTTACTGTGCGAGAAACCATGCCGGGGTTGCATTTAATGCACTGGTTAGGCCCGTTAACGAAACGATGCACAGTTTCGGTCCAGAAATGAAACGAACGCACCCAATCCACCTTTTTGGACCCAGTAGTGATGTTTTGGTTCGTTTTGGCCAGTTTTGTTACTGTGCGAGAAACCATGCCAGGGTTGCATTTAATTCACCGGTTCGGCCCATTAACGAAACGATGCACAGTTTCGGTCCAGAAACGAAACGAACGCACCCAATCCACCTTTTTGGACCCAATAGTGATGTTTTGGTTCGTTTTGGCCAGTTTCGTTACTATGCGAGAAACCATGCCGGGGTTGCATTTAATGCACCGGTTCGACCTGTTAACGAAACGATGCACAGTTTCGGTCCGGAAACGAAACGAACGCACCCAATCCACCTTTTTGGACCCAATAGTGATGTTTTGGTTCGTTTTGGTCAGTTTCGTTACTGTGCGAAAAAACATGCCGGGGTTGCATTTAATGCACCGGTTCCGCCCGTTTACGAAACGATGCATAGTTTCGGTCCAGAAACGAAGCGAACGCACCCAATCCACCTTTTTGGACCCAATAGTGATGTTTTGGTTCGTTTTGGTCAGTTTTGATACTGTGCGAGAAACCAAGCCGCGGTTGCATTTAATGCACCGGTTCGGCCCGTTAACGAAACGATGCACAAATTCGGTCCAGAAATGAAGCGAACGCACCCAATCCACCTTTTTGGACCCAATAGTGATGTTTTGGTTCGTTTTGGTCAGTTTTGATACTGTGCGAGAAACCATGCCGGGGTTGCATTTAATGCACCGGTTCAGCCCGTTAACGAAACGATGCACAGTTTCGGTCCTAAAACGAAACGAACGCACCCAATCCACCTTTTTGGACCCAATAGTGATGTTTTGGTTCGTTTTCGTCAGTTTCGTTACTGTGCGAGAAACCATGCCGGGGTTGCATTTAATGCACCGGTTCGGCCCGTTGACGAAACGATGCACAGTTTCAGTCCAGAATAGAAGCAAACACACCCAATCCACCTTTTAAGGACCCAATAGTGATGTTTTAGTTCGTTTTGGTCAGTTTCGTTACTATGCGAGAAACCATGTCGGGGTTGCATTTAATGCACCGGTTCGGCCCGTTAACGAAACGATGCACAGTTTCGGTCCAGAAACGAAACGAACGCACCCAATCCACCTTTTTGGACCCAATAGTGATGTTTTGGTTCGTTTTGGCCAGTTTTGTTACTGTGCAAAAAACCATGCCGGGGTTGCATTTAATGCACCAGTTCGGCCCGTTAACGAAACGATGCACAGTTTCAGTCCAGAATAGAAGCGAACGCACCCAATCCACCTTTTTGGACCCAATAGTGATGTTTTGGTTCGTTTTCGTCAGTTTCGTTACTGTGCGAGAAACCATGCCGGGGTTACATTTAATGCACCGGTTCGGCCCGTTAACGAAACGATGCACAGTTTCAGTCCAGAATAGAAGCAAACGCAGCCAATCCACCTTTTAAGGACCCAATAGTGATGTTTTAGTTCGTTTTGGTCAGTTTTGTTACTATGCGAGAAACCATGCCGAGGTTGCATTTAATGCACTGGTTCGGCCCGTTAACGAAACGATGCACAGTTTCGGTCCAGAAACGAAACGAACGCACCCAATCCACCTTTTTGGACCCAATAGTGATGTTTTGGTTCGTTTTGGCCAGTTTTGTTACTGTGCGAAAAACCATGCCGGGGTTGCATTTAATGCACCAGTTCGGCCCGTTAACGAAACGATGCACAGTTTCAGTCCAGAATAGAAGCGAACGCACCCAATCCACCTTTTTGGACCCAATAGTGTTGTTTTGATTCGTTTTGGTCAGTTTCGTTACTGTGCGAGAAACCATGCCGGGGTTGCATTTAATGCACTGGTTAGGCCCGTTAACGAAACGATGCACAGTTTCGGTCCAGAAATGAAACGAACGCACCCAATCCACCTTTTTGGACCCAGTAGTGATGTTTTGGTTCGTTTTGGCCAGTTTTGTTACTGTGCGAGAAACCATGCCAGGGTTGCATTTAATTCACCGGTTCGGCCCATTAACGAAACGATGCACAGTTTCGGTCCAGAAACGAAACGAACGCACCCAATCCACCTTTTTGGACCCAATAGTGATGTTTTGGTTCGTTTTGGCCAGTTTCGTTACTATGCGAGAAACCATGCCGGGGTTGCATTTAATGCACCGGTTCGACCTGTTAACGAAACGATGCACAGTTTCGGTCCGGAAACGAAACGAACGCACCCAATCCACCTTTTTGGACCCAATAGTGATGTTTTGGTTTGTTTTGGTCAGTTTCGTTACTGTGCGAAAAAACATGCCGGGGTTGCATTTAATGCACCGGTTCCGCCCGTTTACGAAACGATGCATAGTTTCGGTCCAGAAACGAAGCGAACGCACCCAATCCACCTTTTTGGACCCAATAGTGATGTTTTGGTTCGTTTTGGTCAGTTTTGATACTGTGCGAGAAACCAAGCCGGGGTTGCATTTAATTCACCGGTTCGGCCCGTTAACAAAATGATGCACAATTTCGGTCCAGAAACGAAATGAACGCACCCAATCCACCTTTTTGGACCCAATAGTGATGTTTTGGTTCGTTTTGGCCAGTTTCGTTACTATGCGAGAAACCATGCCGGGGTTGAATTTAATGCACCGGTTCGACCTGTTAACGAAACGATGCACAGTTTCGGTCCGGAAACGAAACGAACGCACCCAATCCACCTTTTTGGAACCAATAATGATGTTTTGGTTCGTTTTGGTCAGTTTCGTTACTGTGCGAAAAAACATGCTGGGGTTGCATTTAATGCACCGGTTCGGCCCGTTAACGAAACGAAGCACACATTCGGTCCAGAAACGAAGCGAACGCACCCAATCCACCTTTTTGGACCCAATAGTGATGTTTTGGTTCGTTTTGGTCAGTTTTGATACTGTGCGAGAAACCATGCCGGGGTTGCATTTAATGCACCGGTTCAGCCCGTTAACGAAACGATGCACAGTTTCGGTCCTGAAACGAAACGAACCCACCCAATCCACCTTTTTGGACCCAATAGTGATGTTTTGGTTCGTTTTCGTCAGTTTCGTTACTGTGCGAGAAACCATGCCGGGGTTGCATTTAATGCACCGGTTCGGCCCGTTAACGAAACGATGCACAGTTTCAGTCCAGAATAGAAGCAAACGCACCCAATCCACCTTTTAAGGACCCAATAGTGATGTTTTAGTTCGTTTTGGCCAGTTTTGTTACTGTGCGAAAAACCATGCCGGGGTTGCATTTAATGCACCGGTTCGGCCCGTTAACGAAACGATGCACAGTTTCAGTCCAGAATAAAAGCGAACGCACCCAATCCATCTTTTTGGACCCAATAGTGATGTTTTGATTCGTTTTGGTCAGTTTCGTTACTGTGCGAGAAACCATGCCGGGGTTGCATTTAATGCACCGGTTCAGCCCGTTAACGAAACGATGCACAGTTTCGGTCCTGAAACGAAACGAACCCACCCAATCCACCTTTTTGGACCCAATAGTGATGTTTTGGTTCGTTTTCGTCAGTTTCGTTACTGTGCGAGAAAAGATGCCGGGGTTGCATTTAATGCACCGGTTCGGCCCGTCAACGAAACGATGCACAGTTTCGGTCCAGAAACGAAACGAACGCACCCAATCCACCTTTTTGGACCCAATAGTGATGTTTTGGTTCGTTTTGGCCAGTTTCGTTACTGTGCGAGAAACCATGCCGGGGTTGCATTTAATTCACCGGTTCGGCCCGTTAACGAAACGATGCACAGTTTCGGTCCAGAAACGAAGCGAACGCACCCAATCCACCTTTTAAGGACCCAATAGTGATGTTTTAGTTCGTTTTGATCAGTTTCGTTACTATGCGAGAAACCATGCCGGGGTTGCATTTAATGCACCGGTTCAGCCCGTTAACGAAACGATGCACAGTTTCGGTCCAGAAACGAAACGAACGCACCCAATCCACCTTTTTGGACCCAATAGTGATGTTTTGGTTCGTTTTCGTCAGTTTCGTTACTGTGCGAGAAACCATGCCGGGGTTACATTTAATGCACCGGTTCGGCCCGTTAACGAAACGATGCACAGTTTCAGTCCAGAATAGAAGCAAACGCAGCCAATCCACCTTTTAAGGACCCAATAGTGATGTTTTAGTTCGTTTTGGTCAGTTTTGTTACTATGCGAGAAACCATGCCGAGGTTGCATTTAATGCACTGGTTCGGCCCGTTAACGAAACGATGCACAGTTTCGGTCCAGAAACGAAACGAACGCACCCAATCCACCTTTTTGGACCCAATAGTGATGTTTTGGTTCGTTTTGGCCAGTTTTGTTACTGTGCGAAAAACCATGCCGGGGTTGCATTTAATGCACCAGTTCGGCCCGTTAACGAAACGATGCACAGTTTCAGTCCAGAATAGAAGCGAACGCACCCAATCCACCTTTTTGGACCCAATAGTGTTGTTTTGATTCGTTTTGGTCAGTTTCGTTACTGTGCGAGAAACCATGCCGGGGTTGCATTTAATGCACTGGTTAGGCCCGTTAACGAAACGATGCACAGTTTCGGTCCAGAAATGAAACGAACGCACCCAATCCACCTTTTTGGACCCAGTAGTGATGTTTTGGTTCGTTTTGGCCAGTTTTGTTACTGTGCGAGAAACCATGCCAGGGTTGCATTTAATTCACCGGTTCGGCCCATTAACGAAACGATGCACAGTTTCGGTCCAGAAACGAAACGAACGCACCCAATCCACCTTTTTGGACCCAATAGTGATGTTTTGGTTCGTTTTGGCCAGTTTCGTTACTATGCGAGAAACCATGCCGGGGTTGCATTTAATGCACCGGTTCGACCTGTTAACGAAACGATGCACAGTTTCGGTCCGGAAACGAAACGAACGCACCCAATCCACCTTTTTGGACCCAATAGTGATGTTTTGGTTTGTTTTGGTCAGTTTCGTTACTGTGCGAAAAAACATGCCGGGGTTGCATTTAATGCACCGGTTCCGCCCGTTTACGAAACGATGCATAGTTTCGGTCCAGAAACGAAGCGAACGCACCCAATCCACCTTTTTGGACCCAATAGTGATGTTTTGGTTCGTTTTGGTCAGTTTTGATACTGTGCGAGAAACCAAGCCGGGGTTGCATTTAATTCACCGGTTCGGCCCGTTAACAAAATGATGCACAATTTCGGTCCAGAAACGAAATGAACGCACCCAATCCACCTTTTTGGACCCAATAGTGATGTTTTGGTTCGTTTTGGCCAGTTTCGTTACTATGCGAGAAACCATGCCGGGGTTGAATTTAATGCACCGGTTCGACCTGTTAACGAAACGATGCACAGTTTCGGTCCGGAAACGAAACGAACGCACCCAATCCACCTTTTTGGAACCAATAATGATGTTTTGGTTCGTTTTGGTCAGTTTCGTTACTGTGCGAAAAAACATGCTGGGGTTGCATTTAATGCACCGGTTCGGCCCGTTAACGAAACGAAGCACACATTCGGTCCAGAAACGAAGCGAACGCACCCAATCCACCTTTTTGGACCCAATAGTGATGTTTTGGTTCGTTTTGGTCAGTTTTGATACTGTGCGAGAAACCATGCCGGGGTTGCATTTAATGCACCGGTTCAGCCCGTTAACGAAACGATGCACAGTTTCGGTCCTGAAACGAAACGAACCCACCCAATCCACCTTTTTGGACCCAATAGTGATGTTTTGGTTCGTTTTCGTCAGTTTCGTTACTGTGCGAGAAACCATGCCGGGGTTGCATTTAATGCACCGGTTCGGCCCGTTAACGAAACGATGCACAGTTTCAGTCCAGAATAGAAGCAAACGCACCCAATCCACCTTTTAAGGACCCAATAGTGATGTTTTAGTTCGTTTTGGCCAGTTTTGTTACTGTGCGAAAAACCATGCCGGGGTTGCATTTAATGCACCGGTTCGGCCCGTTAACGAAACGATGCACAGTTTCAGTCCAGAATAAAAGCGAACGCACCCAATCCATCTTTTTGGACCCAATAGTGATGTTTTGATTCGTTTTGGTCAGTTTCGTTACTGTGCGAGAAACCATGCCGGGGTTGCATTTAATGCACCGGTTAGGCCCGTTAAAGAAACGATGCACAGTTTCAGTCCAGAATAAAAGCGAACGCACCCAATCCACCTTTTTGGACCCAATAGTGATGTTTTGGTTCGTTTTGGCCAGTTTCGTTACTATGCGAGAAACCATGCTGGGGTTGCATTTAATGCACCGGTTCGACCTGTTAACGAAACGATGCACAGTTTCGGTCCGGAAACGAAACGAACGCACCCAATCCACCTTTTTGGACCCAATAATGATGTTTTGGTTCATTTTGGTCAGTTTCGTTACTGTGCGAAAAAACATGCCGGGGTTGCATTTAATGCACCGGTTCGGCCCGTTTACGAAACGATGCACAGTTTCGGTCCAGAAACGAAACGAACGCACCCAATCCACCTTTTTGGACCCAATAGTGATGTTTTAGTTCGTTTTGGTCAGTTTTGTTACTGTGCGAGAAAACATGCCGGGGTTGCATTTAATGCACCGGTTCGGCCCGTCTACGAAACGATGCATGGTTTCTTGCATAGTAACAAAACTGACCAAAACGAACCAAAACATCACTGTTGGGTTGAGAAACGAAACGAACGCACCCAGTCTCGCATGTTTTGGTTCGTTTTGGTTAGTTTTGTTACTGTGCGAGAAACCATGCCGGGGTTGCATTGAATGCACCGGTTCGGCCCGTTTACGAAACGATGCATAGTTTCGGTCCAGAAATGAAGCGAACGCACCCAATCCACCTTTTTGGACCCAACAGTGATGTTTTGGTTCGTTTTGGTCAGTTTTGTTACTATGCAAGAAACCATGCCGGGGTTGCATTTAATGCACCGGTTCGGCCCGTTAACGAAACGATGCACAGTTTCGGTCCTGAAACGAAGCGAACGCACCCAATCCACCTTTTAAGGACCCAATAGTGATGTTTTAGTTCGTTTTGGTCAGTTTCGTTACTATGCGAGAAACCATGCCGGGGTTGCATTTAATGCACCGGTTCGACCCGTTAACGAAACGATGCACAGTTTCGGTCCAGAAATGAAACGAACGCACCCAATCCACCTTTTTGGACCCAGTAGTGATGTTTTGGTTCATTTTGGCCAGTTTTGTTACTGTGCGAGAAACCATGCCAGGGTTGCATTTAATTCACCGGTTCGGCCCGTTAACGAAACGATGCACAGTTTCGGTCCAGAAACGAAACGAACGCACCCAATCCACCTTTTTGGACCCAATAGTGATGTTTTGGTTCGTTTTGGCCAGTTTCGTTACTATGCGAGAAACCATGCCGGGGTTGCATTTAATGCACCGGTTCGACCTGTTAACGAAACGATGCACAGTTTCGGTCCAGAAACGAAACGAGCGCACCCAATCCACCTTTTTGGACCCAATAGTGATGTTTTGGTTCGTTTTGGTCAGTTTCGTTACTGTGCGAAAAAACATGCCGGGGTTGCATTTAATGCACCGGTTCCACCCGTTTACGAAACGATGCATAGTTTCGGTCCAGAAACGAAGCGAATGCACCCAATCCACCTTTTTGGACCCAATAGTGATGTTTTGGTTCGTTTTGGTCAGTTTTGATACTGTGCGAGAAACCAAGCCGGGGTTGCATTTAATGCACCGGTTCGGCCCGTTAACGAAACGATGCATAAATTCGGTCCAGAAATGAAGCGAACGCACCCAATCCACCTTTTTGGACCCAATAGTGATGTTTTGGTTCGTTTTGGTCAGTTTTGTTACTGTGCGAAAAACCATGCCGGGGTTGCATTTAATGCACCGGTTCGGCCCGTTTATGAAACGATGCACAGTTTCGATCCAGAAACGAAACGAACGCACCCAATCCACCTTTTTGGACCCAATAGTGATGTTTTGGTTCGTTTTCGTCAGTTTCGTTACTGTGCGAGAAACCATGCCGGGGTTGCATTTAATGCACCGGTTCGGCCCGTTAACGAAACGATGCACAGTTTCAGTCCAGAATAGAAGCAAACGCACCCAATCCACCTTTTAAGGACCCAATAGTGATGTTTTAGTTCGTTTTGGTCAGTTTCGTTACTATGCGAGAAACCATGCCGGGGTTGCATTTAATGCACCGGTTCGGCCCGTTAACGAAACGATGCACAGTTTCGGTTCAGAAACGAAACGAACACACCCAATCCACCTTTTTGGACCCAATAGTGATGTTTTGGTTCGTTTTGGCCAGTTTTGTTACTGTGCGAGAAACCATGCCGGGGTTGCATTTAATGCATCGGTTAGGCCCGTTAAAGAAACGATGCACCGTTTCGGTCCAGAAACAAAACGAACGCACCCAATCCACCTTTTTGGACCCAGTAGTGATGTTTTGGTTCGTTTTGGCCAGTTTCGTTACTGTGCGAGAAACCATGCCGGGGTTGCATTTAATTCACCGGTTCGGCCCGTTAACAAAATGATGCACAGTTTCGGTCCAGAAACGAAACGAACGCACCCAATCCACCTTTTTGGACCCAGTAGTGATGTTTTGGTTCATTTTGGCCAGTTTCGTTACTGTGCGAGAAACCATGCCGGGGTTGCATTTAATTCACCGGTTCGGCCCGTTAACAAAACGATGCACAGTTTCGGTCCAGAAACGAAACGAACGCACCCAATCCACCTTTTTGGACCCAATAGTGATGTTTTGTTTCGTTTTGGTCAGTTTCGTTACTGTGCAAAAAACCATGCCGGGGTTGCATTTAATGCACCGGTTCGGCCCGTTAACGAAACGATGCACAGTTTCGGTCCTGAAACGAAGCGAACGCACCCAATCCACCTTTTAAGGACCCAATAGTGATGTTTTAGTTCGTTTTGGTCAGTTTCGTTACTATGCGAGAAACCATGCCGTGGTTGCATTTAATGCACCGGTTCGGCCCGTTAACGAAACGATGCACAGTTTCGGTCCAGAAATGAAACGAACGCACCCAATCCACCTTTTTGGACCCAGTAGTGATGTTCTGGTTCGTTTTGGCCAGTTTTGTTACTGTGCGAGAAACCATGCCAGGGTTGCATTTAATTCACCGGTTCGGCCCGTTAACGAAACGATGCACAGTTTCGGTCCAGAAACAAAGCGAATGCACCCAATCCACCTTTTAAGGACCCAATAGTGATGTTTTAGTTCGTTTTGATCAGTTTCGTTACTATGCTTGAAACCATGCCGGGGTTGCATTTAATGCACCGGTTCAGCCCGTTAACGAAACGATGCACAGTTTCGGTCCACAAACGAAACGAACGCACCCAATCCACCTTTTTGGACCCAATAGTGATGTTTTGGTTCGTTTTGGCCAGTTTTGTTACTGTGCGAGAAACCATGCCGGGGTTGCATTTAATGCACCAGTTCGGCCCGTTAACGAAACGATGCACAGTTTCAGTCCAGAATAGAAGCGAACGCACCCAATCCACCTTTTTGGACCCAATAGTGATGTTTTGGTTCGTTTTGGTCAGTTTCGTTACTGTGCGAAAAAACATGCCAGGATGGCATTTAATGCACCGGTTCGTCCCGTTAACGAAACGATGCACAGTTTCGGTCCAGAAACGAAGCGAACGCACCCAATCCACCTTTTTGGACCCAGTAGTGATGTTCTGGTTCGTTTTGGCCAGTTTTGTTACTGTGCGAGAAACCATGCCAGGGTTGCATTTAATTCACCGGTTCGGCCCGTTAACGAAACGATGCACAGTTTCGGTCCAGAAACAAAGCGAATGCACCCAATCCACCTTTTAAGGACCCAATAGTGATGTTTTAGTTCGTTTTGATCAGTTTCGTTACTATGCTTGAAACCATGCCGGGGTTGCATTTAATGCACCGGTTCAGCCCGTTAACGAAACGATGCACAGTTTCGGTCCACAAACGAAACGAACGCACCCAATCCACCTTTTTGGACCCAATAGTGATGTTTTGGTTCGTTTTGGCCAGTTTTGTTACTGTGCGAGAAACCATGCCGGGGTTGCATTTAATGCACCAGTTCGGCCCGTTAACGAAACGATGCACAGTTTCAGTCCAGAATAGAAGCGAACGCACCCAATCCACCTTTTTGGACCCAATAGTGATGTTTTGGTTCGTTTTGGTCAGTTTCGTTACTGTGCGAAAAAACATGCCAGGATGGCATTTAATGCACCGGTTCGTCCCGTTAACGAAACGATGCACAGTTTCGGTCCAGAAACGAAGCGAACGCACCCAATCCACCTTTTAAGGACCCAATAGTGATGTTTTAGTTCGTTTTGGTCAATTTCGTTACTATGCGAGAAATCATGCCGGGGTTGCATTTAATGCACCGGTTCGGCCCGTTAACGAAACGATGCACAGTTTCGGTCCAGAAACGAAACGAACGCACCCAATCCACCTTTTTGGACCCAATAGTGATGTTTTGGTTCATTTTTGCCAGTTTTGTTACTGTGCGAAAAACCATGCCGGGGTTGCATTTAATGCACCGGTTCGGCCCGTTTACGAAACGATGCACAGTTTCGGTCCAGAAACGAAACGAACGCACCCAATCCACCTTTTTGGACCCAATAGTGATGTTTTGGTTCGTTTTGGCCAGTTTCGTTACCGTGCGAGAAACCATGCCGGGGTTGCATTTAATTCACCGGTTCGGCCCGTTAACGAAACGATGCACAGTTTCGGTCCAGAAACGAAACGAACGCACCCAATCCACCTTTTTGGACCCAATAGTGATGTTTTGGTTCGTTTTGGCAAGTTTCGTTACTATGCGAGAAACCATGCCGGGGTTGCATTTAATGCACCGGTTCGACCCGTGAACGAAACGATGCACAGTTTCGGTCCGGAAACGAAACGAACGCACCCAATCCACCTTTTTGGACCCAATAGTGATGTTTTGGTTCGTTTTGGTCAGTTTCGTTACTGTGCGAAAAAACATGCCGGGGTTGCATTTAATGCACCGGTTCGGCCCGTTTATGAAACGATGCATAGTTTCGGTACAGAAACGAAGCGAACGCACCCAATCCACCTTTTTGGACCCAATAGTGATGTTTTGGTTTGTTTTGGCCAGTTTTGTTACTGTGCGAAAAACCATGCCGGGGTTGCATTTAATGCACCGGTTCGGCCCGTTTACGAAACGATGCACAAATTTGGTCCAGAAACGAAGCGAACGCACCCAATCCACCTTTTTGGACCCAATAGTGATGTTTTGGTTCGTTTTGGTCAGTTTTGTTACTGTGCGAAAAACCATGCCGGGGTTGCATTTAATGCACTGGTTCGGCCCGTTTACGAAACGATGCACAGTTTCGATCCAGAAACGAAACGAACGCACCCAACCCACCTTTTTGGACCCAATAGTGATGTTTTGGTTCGTTTTGGTCAGTTTCGTTACTGTGCAAAAAAACATGCCGGGGTTGCATTTAATGCACTGGTTCGGCCCATTTATGAAACGATGCACAGTTTCAGTCCAGAATAGAAGCAAACGCACCCAATCCACCTTTTAAGGACCCAATAGTGATGTTTTAGTTCGTTTTGGTCAGTTTCGTTACTATGCGAGAAACCATGCCGGGGTTGCATTTAATGCACCGGTTCGGCCCGTTAACGAAACGATGCACAGTTTCGGTCCAGAAATGAAACGAACACACCCAATCCACCTTTTTGGACCCAATAGTGATGTTTTGGTTCGTTTTGGCCAGTTTTGTTACTGTGCAAAAAACCATGCCGGGGTTGCATTTAATGCACCAGTTCGGCCCGTTAACGAAACGATGCACAGTTTCAGTCCAGAATATTAGCGAACGCACCCAATCCATCTTTTTCGACCCAATAGTGATGTTTTGATTCGTTTTGGTCAGTTTCGTTACTGTGCGAGAAACCATGCCGGGGTTGCATTTAATGCACCGGTTAGGCCCGTTAAAGAAACGATGCACAGTTTCGGTCCAGAAACGAAACGAACGCACCCAATCCACGTTTTTGGACCTAGTAGTGATGTTTTGGTTCATTTTGGCCAGTTTCGTTACTGTGCGAGAAACCATGCCGGGGTTGCATTTAATTCACCGGTTCGGCCCGTTAACAAAACGATGCACAGTTTCGGTCCAGAAACGAAACGAACGCACCCAATCCACCTTTTTGGACCCAATAGTGATGTTTTGCTTCGTTTTGGCCAGTTTCGTTACTATGCGAGAAACCATGCCGGGGTTGCATTTAATGCACCGGTTCGACCTGTTAACGAAACGATGCACAGTTTCGGTCCGGAAACGAAACGAACGCACCCAATCCACCTTTTTGGACCCAATAATGATGTTTTGGTTCGTTTTGGTCAGTTTCGTTACTGTGCGAAAAAACATTCCGGGGTTGCATTTAATGCACCGGTTCGGCCCGTTTACGAAACGATGCACAGTTTCGGTCCAGAAACGAAGCGAACGCACCCAATCCACCTTTTTGGACCCAATAGTGATGTTTTGGTTCGTTTTGGTCAGTTTTGATACTTTGCGAGAAACCATGCCGGGGTTGCATTTAATGCACCGGTTCGGCCCGTTAACGAAACGATGCACAGTTTCGGTCCAGAAACGAAACGAACGCACCCAATCCACCTTTTTGGACCCAATAGTGATGTTTTGGTTCGTTTTGTCCAGTTTCGTTACTATGCGAGAAACCATGCCGGGGTTGCATTTAATGCACCGGTTCGACCCGTTAACGAAACGATGCACAGTTTCGGTCCGGAAACGAAACGAACGCACGCAATCCACCTTTTTGGACCCAATAGTGATGTTTTGGTTCGTTTTGGTCAGTTTCGTTACTGTGCGAAAAAACATGCCGGGGTTGCATTTAATGCACCGGTTCGGCCCGTTTATGAAACGATGCACAGTTTCGGTCCAGAAACGAAGTGAACGCACCCAATCCACCTTTTAAGGACCCAATAGTGATGTTTTAGTTCGTTTTGGTCAATTTCGTTACTATGCGAGAAAACATGCCGGGGTTGCATTTAATGCACCGGTTCGGCCCGTTAACGAAACGATGCACAGTTTCGGTCCAGAAACGAAATGAACGCACCCAATCCACCTTTTTGGACCCAATAGTGATGTTTTGGTTCGTTTTGGTCAGTTTCGTTACTGTGCGAAAAAACATGCCGGGGTGGCATTTAATGCACCGGTTCGTCCTGTTTATGAAACGATGCACAGTTTCGGTCCAGAAACGAAGCGAACGCACCCAATCCACCTTTTAAGGACCCAATAGTGATGTTTTAGTTCGTTTTGGTCAATTTCGTTACTATGCGAGAAAAGATGCCGGGGTTGCATTTAATGCACCGGTTCGGCCCGTTAACGAAACGATGCACAGTTTCGGTCCAGAAACGAAACGAACGCACCCAATCCACCTTTTTGGACCCAATAGTGATGTTTTGGTTCGTTTTGGCCAGTTTCGTTACTGTGCGAGAAACCATGCCGGGGTTGCATTTAATTCACCGGTTCGGCCCGTTAACGAAACGATGCACAGTTTCGGTCCAGAAACGAAGCGAACGCACCCAATCCACCTTTTAAGGACCCAATAGTGATGTTTTAGTTCGTTTTGATCAGTTTCGTTACTATGCGAGAAACCATGCCGGGGTTGCATTTAATGCACCGGTTCAGCCCGTTAACGAAACGATGCATAGTTTCGGTCCAGAAACGAAACGAACGCACCCAATCCACCTTTTAAGGACCCAATAGTGATGTTTTAGTTCGTTTTGGTCAATTTCGTTACTATGCGAGAAAAGATGCCGGGGTTGCATTTAATGCACCGGTTCGGCCCGTTAACGAAACGATGCACAGTTTCGGTCCAGAAACGAAACGAACGCACCCAATCCACCTTTTTGGACCCAATAGTGATGTTTTGGTTCGTTTTGGCCAGTTTCGTTACTGTGCGAGAAACCATGCCGAGGTTGCATTTAATGCACTGGTTCGGCCCGTTAACGAAACGATGCACAGTTTCGGTCCAGAAACGAAACGAACGCACCCAATCCACCTTTTTGGACCCAATAGTGATGTTTTGGTTCGTTTTGGCCAGTTTTGTTACTGTGCGAAAAACCAAGCCGGGGTTGCATTTAATGCACCAGTTCGGCCCGTTAACGAAACGATGCACAGTTTCAGTCCAGAATAGAAGCGAACGCACCCAATCCACCTTTTTGGACCCAATAGTGTTGTTTTGATTCGTTTTGGTCAGTTTCGTTACTGTGCGAGAAACCATGCCGGGGTTGCATTTAATGCACTGGTTAGGCCCGTTAACGAAACGATGCACAGTTTCGGTCCAGAAATGAAACGAACGCACCCAATCCACCTTTTTGGACCCAGTAGTGATGTTTTGGTTCGTTTTGGCCAGTTTTGTTACTGTGCGAGAAACCATGCCAGGGTTGCATTTAATTCACCGGTTCGGCCCATTAACGAAACGATGCACAGTTTCGGTCCAGAAACGAAACGAACGCACCCAATCCACCTTTTTGGACCCAATAGTGATGTTTTGGTTCGTTTTGGCCAGTTTCGTTACTATGCGAGAAACCATGCCGGGGTTGCATTTAATGCACCGGTTCGACCTGTTAACGAAACGATGCACAGTTTCGGTCCGGAAACGAAACGAACGCACCCAATCCACCTTTTTGGACCCAATAGTGATGTTTTGGTTCGTTTTGGTCAGTTTCGTTACTGTGCAAAAAAACATGCCGGGGTTGCATTTAATGCACCGGTTCCGCCCGTTTACGAAACGATGCATAGTTTCGGTCCAGAAACGAAGCGAACGCACCCAATCCACCTTTTTGGACCCAATAGTGATGTTTTGGTTCGTTTTGGTCAGTTTTGATACTGTGCGAGAAACCAAGCCGCGGTTGCATTTAATGCACCGGTTCGGCCCGTTAACGAAACGATGCACAAATTCGGTCCAGAAATGAAGCGAACGCACCCAATCCACCTTTTTGGACCCAATAGTGATGTTTTGGTTCGTTTTGGTCAGTTTTGATACTGTGCGAGAAACCATGCCGGGGTTGCATTTAATGCACCGGTTCAGCCCGTTAACGAAACGATGCACAGTTTCGGTCCTAAAACGAAACGAACGCACCCAATCCACCTTTTTGGACCCAATAGTGATGTTTTGGTTCGTTTTCGTCAGTTTCGTTACTGTGCGAGAAACCATGCCGGGGTTGCATTTAATGCACCGGTTCGGCCCGTTGACGAAACGATGCACAGTTTCAGTCCAGAATAGAAGCAAACACACCCAATCCACCTTTTAAGGACCCAATAGTGATGTTTTAGTTCGTTTTGGTCAGTTTCGTTACTATGCGAGAAACCATGTCGGGGTTGCATTTAATGCACCGGTTCGGCCCGTTAACGAAACGATGCACAGTTTCGGTCCAGAAACGAAACGAACGCACCCAATCCACCTTTTTGGACCCAATAGTGATGTTTTGGTTCGTTTTGGCCAGTTTTGTTACTGTGCAAAAAACCATGCCGGGGTTGCATTTAATGCACCAGTTCGGCCCGTTAACGAAACGATGCACAGTTTCAGTCCAGAATAGAAGCGAACGCACCCAATCCATCTTTTTGGACCCAATAGTGATGTTTTGATTCGTTTTGGTCAGTTTCGTTACTGTGCGAGAAACCATGCCGGGGTTGCATTTAATGCACCGGTTAGGCCCGTTAAAGAAACGATGCATAGTTTCGGTCCAGAAACGAAACGAACGCACCCAATCCACCTTTTTGGACCCAGTAGTGATGTTTTGGTTCGTTTTGGCCAGTTTCGTAACTGTGCGAGAAACCATGCCGGGGTTGCATTTAATTCACCGGTTCGGCCCGTTAACAAAACGATGCACAGTTTCAGTCCAGAAACGAAACGAACGCACCCAATCCACCTTTTTGGACCCAATAATGATGTTTTGCTTCGTTTTGGCCAGTTTCGTTACTATGCGATAAACCATGCCGGGGTTGCATTTAATGCACCGATTCGACCTGTTAACGAAACGATGCACAGTTTCGGTCCGGAAACGAAACGAACGCACCCAATCCACCTTTTTGGACCCAATAATGATGTTTTGGTTCGTTTTGGTCAGTTTTGTTACTGTGCGAGAAACCATGCCGGGGTTGCATTTAATGCACCGGTTCGGCCCGTTTACGAAACGATGCATAGTTTCGGTCCAGAAACGAAGCGAACGCACCCAATCCACCTTTTTGGACCCAATAGTGATGTTTTGATTCGTTTTGGTCAGTTTCGTTACTGTGCGAGAAACCATGCCGGGGTTGCATTTAATGCACCGGTTAGGCCCGTTAAAGAAACGATGCATAGTTTCGGTCCAGAAACGAAACGAACGCACCCAATCCACCTTTTTGGACCCAGTAGTGATGTTTTGGTTCGTTTTGGCCAGTTTCGTAACTGTGCGAGAAACCATGCCGGGGTTGCATTTAATGCACCGATTCGACCTGTTAACGAAACGATGCACAGTTTCGGTCCGGAAACGAAACGAACGCACCCAATCCACCTTTTTGGACCCAATAGTGAGTTTTGGTTCGTTTTGGTCAGTTTTGATACTGTGCGAGAAACCATGCCGGGGTTGCATTTAATGCACCGGTTCGGCCCGTTAACGAAACGATGCACAGTTTCGGTCCAGAAACGACGCGAACGCACCCAATCCACCTCTTAAGGACCCAATAGTGATGTTTTAGTTCGTTTTGGTCAATTTTGTTACTATGCGAGAAAACATGCCGGGGTTGCATTTAATGCACCGGTTCAGCCCGTTAAAGAAACGATGCACAGTTTCGGTCCGGAAACGAAACGAACGCACCCAATCCACCTTTTTGGACCCAATAGTGATGTTTTGGTTCGTTTTGGTCAGTTTCGTTACTGTGCGAAAAAACATGCCGGGGTTGCATTTAATGCACCGGTTCGGCCCGTTTATGAAACGATGCACAGTTTCGGTCCAAAAACGAAGCGAACGCACCCAATCCACCTTTTAAGGACCCAATAGTGATGTTTTAGTTCGTTTTGGTCAATTTCGTTACTATGCGAGAAAACATGCCGGGGTTGCATTTAATGCACCGGTTCGGCCCGTTAACGAAACGATGCACAGTTTCGGTCCAGAAACGAAACGAACGCACCCAATCCACCTTTTTGGACCCAATAGTGATGTTTTGGTTCGTTTTGGTCAGTTTCGTTACTGTGCGAAAAAACATGCCGGGGTGGCATTTAATGCACCGGTTCGTCCCGTTTATGAAACGATGCACAGTTTCGGTCCAGAAACGAAGCAAACGCACCCAATCCACCTTTTAAGGACCCAATAGTGATGTTTTAGTTCGTTTTGGTCAATTTCGTTACTATGCGAGAAAAGATGCCGGGGTTGCATTTAATGCACCGGTTCGGCCCGTTAACGAAACGATGCATAGTTTCGGTCCAGAAATGAAACGAACGCACCCAATCCACCTTTTTGGACCCAATAGTGATGTTTTGGTTCGTTTTGGCCAGTTTCGTTACTGTGCGAGAAACCATGCCGGGGTTGCATTTAATTCACCGGTTCGGCCCGTTAACGAAACGATGCACAGTTTCAGTCCAGAAACGAAGCGAACGCACCCAATCCACCTTTTAAGGACCCAATAGTGATGTTTTAGTTCGTTTTGATCAGTTTCGTTACTATGCGAGAAACCATGCCGGGGTTGCATTTAATGCACCGGTTCAGCCCGTTAACGAAACGATGCACAGTTTCGGTCCAGAAACGAAACGAACGCACCCAATCCACCTTTTTGGACCCAATAGTGTTGTTTTGATTCGTTTTGGTCAGTTTCGTTACTGTGCGAGAAACCATGCCGGGGTTGCATTTAATGCACTGGTTAGGCCCGTTAACGAAACGATGCACAGTTTCGGTCCAGAAATGAAACGAACGCACCCAATCCACCTTTTTGGACCCAGTAGTGATGTTTTGGTTCGTTTTGGCCAGTTTTGTTACTGTGCGAGAAACCATGCCAGGGTTGCATTTAATTCACCGGTTCGGCCCGTTAACGAAACGATGCACAGTTTCGGTCCAGAAACGAAACGAACGCACCCAATCCACCTTTTTGGACCCAATAGTGATGTTTTGGTTCGTTTTGGCCAGTTTCGTTACTATGCGAGAAACCATGCCGGGGTTGCATTTAATGCACCGGTTCGACCTGTTAACGAAACGATGCACAGTTTCGGTCCGGAAACGAAACGAACGCACCCAATCCACCTTTTTGGACCCAATAGTGATGTTTTGGTTCGTTTTGGTCAGTTTCGTTACTGTGCGAAAAAACATGCCGGGGTTGCATTTAATGCACCGGTTCCGCCCGTTTACGAAACGATGCATAGTTTCGGTCCAGAAACGAAGCGAACGCACCCAATCCACCTTTTTGGACCCAATAGTGATGTTTTGGTTCGTTTTGGTCAGTTTTGATACTGTGCGAGAAACCAAGCCGGGGTTGCATTTAATGCACCGGTTCGGCCCGTTAACGAAACGATGCACAAATTCGGTCCAGAAATGAAGCGAACGCACCCAATCCACCTTTTTGGACCCAATAGTGATGTTTTGGTTCGTTTTGGTCAGTTTTGATACTGTGCGAGAAACCATGCCGGGGTTGCATTTAATGCACCGGTTCAGCCCGTTAACGAAACGATGCACAGTTTCGGTCCTGAAACGAAACGAACGCACCCAATCCACCTTTTTGGACCCAATAGTGATGTTTTGGTTCGTTTTCGTCAGTTTCGTTACTGTGCGAGAAACCATGCCGGGGTTGCATTTAATGCACCGGTTCGGCCCGTTGACGAAACGATGCACAGTTTCAGTCCAGAATAGAAGCAAACACACCCAATCCACCTTTTAAGGACCCAATAGTGATGTTTTAGTTCGTTTTGGTCAGTTTCGTTACTATGCGAGAAACCATGTCGGGGTTGCATTTAATGCACCGGTTCGGCCCGTTAACGAAACGATGCACAGTTTCGGTCCAGAAACGAAACGAACGCACCCAATCCACCTTTTTGGACCCAATAGTGATGTTTTGGTTCGTTTTGGCCAGTTTTGTTACTGTGCAAAAAACCATGCCGGGGTTGCATTTAATGCACCAGTTCGGCCCGTTAACGAAACGATGCACAGTTTCAGTCCAGAATAGAAGCGAACGCACCCAATCCATCTTTTTGGACCCAATAGTGATGTTTTGATTCGTTTTGGTCAGTTTCGTTACTGTGCGAGAAACCATGCCGGGGTTGCATTTAATGCACCGGTTAGGCCCGTTAAAGAAACGATGCATAGTTTCGGTCCAGAAACGAAACGAACGCACCCAATCCACCTTTTTGGACCCAGTAGTGATGTTTTGGTTCGTTTTGGCCAGTTTCGTAACTGTGCGAGAAACCATGCCGGGGTTGCATTTAATGCACCGATTCGACCTGTTAACGAAACGATGCACAGTTTCGGTCTGGAAACGAAACGAACGCACCCAATCCACCTTTTTGGACCCAATACTGATGTTTTGGTTCGTTTTGGTCAGTTTCGTTACTGTGCGAAAAAACATGCCGGGGTTGCATTTAATGCACCGGTTCGGCCCGTTTACGAAACGATGCACAGTTTCGGTCCAGAAACGAAACGAATGCACCCAATCCACCTTTTTGGACCCAATAGTGATGTTTTGGTTCGTTTTGGTCAGTTTTGTTACTGTGCGAGAAACCATGCCGGGGTTGCATTTAATGCACCGGTTCGGCCCGTTTACGAAACGATGCATAGTTTCGGTCCAGAAACGAAGCGAACGCACCCAATCCACCTTTTTGGACCCAATAGTGAGTTTTGGTTCGTTTTGGTCAGCTTTGATACTGTGCGAGAAACCATGCCGGGGTTGCATTTAATGCACCGGTTCGGCCCGTTAACGAAACGATGCACAGTTTCGGTCCAGAAACGACGCGAACGCACCCAATCCACCTCTTAAGGACCCAATAGTGATGTTTTAGTTCGTTTTGGTCAATTTTGTTACTATGCGAGAAAACATGCCGGGGTTGCATTTAATGCACCGGTTCAGCCCGTTAACGAAACGATGCACAGTTTCGGTCCGGAAACGAAACGAACGCACCCAATCCACCTTTTTGGACCCAATAATGATGTTTTGGTTCGTTTTGGTCAGTTTCGTTACTGTGCGAAAAAACATGCCGGGGTTGCATTTAATGCACCGGTTCGGCCCGTTTATGAAACGATGCACAGTTTCGGTACAGAAACGAAGCGAACGCACCCAATCCACCTTTTAAGGACCCAATAGTGATGTTTTAGTTCGTTTTGGTCAATTTCGTTACTATGCGAGAAAACATGCCGGAGTTGCATTTAATGCACCGGTTCGGCCCGTTAACGAAACGATGCACAGTTTCGGTCCAGAAATGAAACGAACGCACCCAATCCACCTTTTTGGACCCAATAGTGATGTTTTGGTTCGTTTTGGTCAGTTTCGTTACTGTGCGAAAAAACATGCCGGGGTGGCATTTAATGCACCGGTTCGTCCCGTTTATGAAACGATGCACAGTTTCGGTCCAGAAACGAAGCGAACGCACCCAATCCACCTTTTAAGGACCCAATAGTGATGTTTTAGTTCGTTTTGGTCAATTTCGTTACTATGCGAGAAAAGATGCCGGGGTTGCATTTAATGCACCGGTTCGGCCCGTTAACGAAACGATGCACAGTTTCGGTCCAGAAACGAAACGAACGCACCCAATCCACCTTTTTGGACCCAATAGTGATGTTTTGGTTCGTTTTGGCCAGTTTCGTTACTGTGCGAGAAACCATGCCGGGGTTGCATTTAATTCACCGGTTCGGCCCGTTAACGAAACGATGCACAGTTTCGGTCCAGAAACGAAGCGAACGCACCCAATCCACCTTTTAAGGACCCAATAGTGATGTTTTAGTTCGTTTTGATCAGTTTCGTTACTATGCAAGAAACCATGCCGGGGTTGCATTTAATGCACCGGTTCAGCCCGTTAACGAAACGATGCACAGTTTCGGTCCAGAAACGAAACGAACGCACCCAATCCACCTTTTTGGACCCAATAGTGTTGTTTTGATTCGTTTTGGTCAGTTTCGTTACTGTGCGAGAAACCATGCCGGGGTTGCATTTAATGCACTGGTTAGGCCCGTTAACGAAACGATGCACAGTTTCGGTCCAGAAATGAAACGAACGCACCCAATCCACCTTTTTGGACCCAGTAGTGATGTTTTGGTTCGTTTTGGCCAGTTTTGTTACTGTGCGAGAAACCATGCCAGGGTTGCATTTAATTCACCGGTTCGGCCCGTTAACGAAACGATGCACAGTTTCGGTCCAGAAACGAAACGAACGCACCCAATCCACCTTTTTGGACCCAATAGTGATGTTTTGGTTCGTTTTGGCCAGTTTCGTTACTATGCGAGAAACCATGCCGGGGTTGCATTTAATGCACCGGTTCGACCTGTTAACGAAACGATGCACAGTTTCGGTCCGGAAACGAAACGAACGCACCCAATCCACCTTTTTGGACCCAATAGTGATGTTTTGGTTCGTTTTGGTCAGTTTCGTTACTGTGCGAAAAAACATGCCGGGGTTGCATTTAATGCACCGGTTCCGCCCGTTTACGAAACGATGCATAGTTTCGGTCCAGAAACGAAGCGAACGCACCCAATCCACCTTTTTGGACCCAATAGTGATGTTTTGGTTCGTTTTGGTCAGTTTTGATACTGTGCGAGAAACCAAGCCGGGGTTGCATTTAATGCACCGGTTCGGCCCGTTAACGAAACGATGCACAAATTCGGTCCAGAAATGAAGCGAACGCACCCAATCCACCTTTTTGGACCCAATAGTGATGTTTTGGTTCGTTTTGGTCAGTTTTGATACTGTGCGAGAAACCATGCCGGGGTTGCATTTAATGCACCGGTTCAGCCCGTTAACGAAACGATGCACAGTTTCGGTCCTGAAACGAAACGAACGCACCCAATCCACCTTTTTGGACCCAATAGTGATGTTTTGGTTCGTTTTCGTCAGTTTCGTTACTGTGCGAGAAACCATGCCGGGGTTGCATTTAATGCACCGGTTCGGCCCGTTGACGAAACGATGCACAGTTTCAGTCCAGAATAGAAGCAAACACACCCAATCCACCTTTTAAGGACCCAATAGTGATGTTTTAGTTCGTTTTGGTCAGTTTCGTTACTATGCGAGAAACCATGTCGGGGTTGCATTTAATGCACCGGTTCGGCCCGTTAACGAAACGATGCACAGTTTCGGTCCAGAAACGAAACGAACGCACCCAATCCACCTTTTTGGACCCAATAGTGATGTTTTGGTTCGTTTTGGCCAGTTTTGTTACTGTGCAAAAAACCATGCCGGGGTTGCATTTAATGCACCAGTTCGGCCCGTTAACGAAACGATGCACAGTTTCAGTCCAGAATAGAAGCGAACGCACCCAATCCATCTTTTTGGACCCAATAGTGATGTTTTGATTCGTTTTGGTCAGTTTCGTTACTGTGCGAGAAACCATGCCGGGGTTGCATTTAATGCACCGGTTAGGCCCGTTAAAGAAACGATGCATAGTTTCGGTCCAGAAACGAAACGAACGCACCCAATCCACCTTTTTGGACCCAGTAGTGATGTTTTGGTTCGTTTTGGCCAGTTTCGTAACTGTGCGAGAAACCATGCCGGGGTTGCATTTAATTCACCGGTTCGGCCCGTTAACAAAACGATGCACAGTTTCAGTCCAGAAACGAAACGAACGCACCCAATCCACCTTTTTGGACCCAATAATGATGTTTTGGTTCGTTTTGGCCAGTTTCGTTACTATGCGATAAACCATGCCGGGGTTGCATTTAATGCACCGATTCGACCTGTTAACGAAACGATGCACAGTTTCGGTCCGGAAACGAAACGAACGCACCCAATCCACCTTTTTGGACCCAATAATGATGTTTTGGTTCGTTTTGGTCAGTTTCGTTACTGTGCGAGAAACCATGCCGGGGTTGCATTTAATGCACTGGTTAGGCCCGTTAACGAAACGATGCACAGTTTCGGTCCAGAAATGAAACGAACGCACCCAATCCACCTTTTTGGACCCAGTAGTGATGTTTTGGTTCGTTTTGGCCAGTTTTGTTACTGTTCGAGAAACCATGCCAGGGTTGCATTTAATTCACCGGTTCGGCCCGTTAACGAAACGATGCACAGTTTCGGTCCAGAAACGAAACGAACGCACCCAATCCACCTTTTTGGACCCAATAGTGATGTTTTGGTTCGTTTTGGCCAGTTTCGTTACTATGCGAGAAACCATGCCGGGGTTGCATTTAATGCACCGGTTCGACCTGTTAACGAAACGATGCACAGTTTCGGTCCGGAAACGAAACGAACGCACCCAATCCACCTTTTTGGACCCAATAGTGATGTTTTGGTTCGTTTTGGTCAGTTTCGTTACTGTGCGAAAAAACATGCCGGGGTTGCATTTAATGCACCGGTTCCGCCCGTTTACGAAACGATGCATAGTTTCGGTCCAGAAACGAAGCGAACGCACCCAATCCACCTTTTTGGACCCAATAGTGATGTTTTGGTTCGTTTTGGTCAGTTTTGATACTGTGCGAGAAACCAAGCCGGGGTTGCATTTAATGCACCGGTTCGGCCCGTTAACGAAACGATGCACAAATTCGGTCCAGAAATGAAGCGAACGCACCCAATCCACCTTTTTGGACCCAATAGTGATGTTTTGGTTCGTTTTGGTCAGTTTTGATACTGTGCGAGAAACCATGCCGGGGTTGCATTTAATGCACCGGTTCAGCCCGTTAACGAAACGATGCACAGTTTCGGTCCTGAAACGAAACGAACGCACCCAATCCACCTTTTTGGACCCAATAGTGATGTTTTGGTTCGTTTTCGTCAGTTTCGTTACTGTGCGAGAAACCATGCCGGGGTTGCATTTAATGCACCGGTTCGGCCCGTTGACGAAACGATGCACAGTTTCAGTCCAGAATAGAAGCAAACACACCCAATCCACCTTTTAAGGACCCAATAGTGATGTTTTAGTTCGTTTTGGTCAGTTTCGTTACTATGCGAGAAACCATGTCGGGGTTGCATTTAATGCACCGGTTCGGCCCGTTAACGAAACGATGCACAGTTTCGGTCCAGAAACGAAACGAACGCACCCAATCCACCTTTTTGGACCCAATAGTGATGTTTTGGTTCGTTTTGGCCAGTTTTGTTACTGTGCAAAAAACCATGCCGGGGTTGCATTTAATGCACCAGTTCGGCCCGTTAACGAAACGATGCACAGTTTCAGTCCAGAATAGAAGCGAACGCACCCAATCCATCTTTTTGGACCCAATAGTGATGTTTTGATTCGTTTTGGTCAGTTTCGTTACTGTGCGAGAAACCATGCCGGGGTTGCATTTAATGCACCGGTTAGGCCCGTTAAAGAAACGATGCATAGTTTCGGTCCAGAAACGAAACGAACGCACCCAATCCACCTTTTTGGACCCAGTAGTGATGTTTTGGTTCGTTTTGGCCAGTTTCGTAACTGTGCGAGAAACCATGCCGGGGTTGCATTTAATTCACCGGTTCGGCCCGTTAACAAAACGATGCACAGTTTCAGTCCAGAAACGAAACGAACGCACCCAATCCACCTTTTTGGACCCAATAATGATGTTTTGGTTCGTTTTGGCCAGTTTCGTTACTATGCGATAAACCATGCCGGGGTTGCATTTAATGCACCGATTCGACCTGTTAACGAAACGATGCACAGTTTCGGTCCGGAAACGAAACGAACGCACCCAATCCACCTTTTTGGACCCAATAATGATGTTTTGGTTCGTTTTGGTCAGTTTCGTTACTGTGCGAAAAAACATGCCGGGGTTGCATTTAATGCACCGGTTCGG
Source organism: Echinochloa phyllopogon (assembly GCA_033239725.1). Lineage (NCBI taxonomy): Eukaryota > Viridiplantae > Streptophyta > Magnoliopsida > Poales > Poaceae > Echinochloa > Echinochloa phyllopogon. The sequence goes on along the minus strand of BTCW01000014.1, from coordinate 25,862,950 downwards.
CCCGTTTACGAAACGATGCACAGTTTCGGTCCAGAAACGAAACGAACGCACCCAATCCACCTTTTTGGACCCAATAGTGATGTTTTGGTTCGTTTTGGCCAGTTTTGTTACCGTGCGAAAAACCATGCCGGGGTTGCATTTAATGCACCGGTTCGCCTGTTTATGAAACGATGCACAGTTTCGGTCCAGAAACGAAACGAACGCACCCAATCCACCTTTTTGGACCCAATAGTGATGTTTTGGTTCGTTTTGGCCAGTTTCGTTACTATGCGAGAAACCATGTCGGGGTTGCATTTAATGCACCGATTCGACCCGTTAACGAAACGATGCACAGTTTCGGTCCGGAAACGAAACGAACGCACCCAATCCACCTTTTTGGACCCAATAGTGATGTTTTGGTTCGTTTTGGTCAGTTTCGTTACTGTGCGAAAAAACATGTCGGGGTTACATTTAATGCACCGGTTCGGCCCGTTTATGAAACGATGCACAGTTTCGGTCCGGAAACGATACGAACGCACCCAATCCACCTTTTTGGACCCAATAGTGATGTTTTGGTTCGTTTTGGTCAGTTTCGTTACTGTGCGAAAAAACATGTCGGGGTTACATTTAATGCACCGGTTCGGCCCGTTTATGAAACGATGCACAGTTTCGGTCCGGAAACGAAACGAACGCACCCAATCCACCTTTTTGGACCCAATAGTGATGTTTTGGTTCGTTTTGGTCAGTTTCGTTACTATGCGAGAAACCAAGCCGGGGTTGCATTTAATGCACCGGTTCGGCCCGTTAACGAAACGATGCACAGTTTCGGTCCAGAAACGAAGCGAACGCACCCAATCCACCTCTTAAGGACCCAATAGTGATGTTTTAGTTCGTTTTGGTCAATTTTGTTACTATGCGAGAAAACATGCCGGGGTTGCATTTAATGCACCGGTTCGGCCCGTTAACGAAACGATGCACAGTTTCGGTCCAGAAACGAAACGAACGCACCCAATCCACCTTTTTGGACCCAATAGTGATGTTTTGGTTCGTTTTGGCCAGTTTTGTTACTGTGCAAAAAACCATGCCGGGGTTGCATTTAATGCACCAGTTCGGCCCGTTAACGAAACGATGCACAGTTTCAGTCCAGAATAGAAGCGAACGCACCCAATCCATCTTTTTGGACCCAATAGTGATGTTTTGATTCGTTTTGGTCAGTTTCATTACTGTGCGAGAAACCATGCCGGGGTTGCATTTAATGCACCGGTTAGGCCCGTTAAAGAAACGATGCATAGTTTCGGTCCAGAAACGAAACGAACGCACCCAATCCACCTTTTTGGACCCAGTAGTGATGTTTTGGTTCGTTTTGGCCAGTTTCGTAACTGTGCGAGAAACCATGCCGGGGTTGCATTTAATGCACCGATTCGACCTGTTAACGAAACGATGCACAGTTTCGGTCTGGAAACGAAACGAACGCACCCAATCCACCTTTTTGGACCCAATAATGATGTTTTGGTTCGTTTTGGTCAGTTTCGTTACTGTGCGAAAAAACATGCCGGGGTTGCATTTAATGCACCGGTTCGGCCCGTTTACGAAACGATGCACAGTTTCGGTCCAGAAACGAAACGAATGCACCCAATCCACCTTTTTGGACCCAATAGTGATGTTTTGGTTCGTTTTGGTCAGTTTTGTTACTGTGCGAGAAACCATGCCGGGGTTGCATTTAATGCACCGGTTCGGCCCGTTTACGAAACGATGCATAGTTTCGGTCCAGAAGCGAAGCGAACGCACCCAATCCACCTTTTTGGACCCAATAGTGAGTTTTGGTTCGTTTTGGTCAGTTTTGATACTGTGCGAGAAACCATGCCGGGGTTGCATTTAATGCACCGGTTCGGCCCGTTAACGAAACGATGCACAGTTTCGGTCCAGAAACGACGCGAACGCACCCAATCCACCTCTTAAGGACCCAATAGTGATGTTTTAGTTCGTTTTGGTCAATTTTGTTACTATGCGAGAAAACATGCCGGGGTTGCATTTAATGCACCGGTTCAGCCCGTTAACGAAACGATGCACAGTTTCGGTCCGGAAACGAAACGAACGCACCCAATCCACCTTTTTGGACCCAATAGTGATGTTTTGGTTCGTTTTGGTCAGTTTCGTTACTGTGCGAAAAAACATGCCGGGGTTGCATTTAATGCACCGGTTCGGCCCGTTTATGAAACGATGCACAGTTTCGGTACAGAAACGAAGCGAACGCACCCAATCCACCTTTTAAGGACCCAATAGTGATGTTTTAGTTCGTTTTGGTCAATTTCGTTACTATGCGAGAAAACATGCCGGAGTTGCATTTAATGCACCGGTTCGGCCCGTTAACGAAACGATGCACAGTTTCGGTCCAGAAACGAAACGAACGCACCCAATCCACCTTTTTGGACCCAATAGTGATGTTTTGGTTCGTTTTGGTCAGTTTCGTTACTGTGCGAAAAAACATGCCGGGGTGGCATTTAATGCACCGGTTCGTCCCGTTTATGAAACGATGCACAGTTTCGGTCCAGAAACGAAGCGAACGCACCCAATCCACCTTTTAAGGACCCAATAGTGATGTTTTAGTTCGTTTTGGTCAATTTCGTTACTATGCGAGAAAAGATGCCGGGGTTGCATTTAATGCACCGGTTCGGCCCGTTAACGAAACGATGCACAGTTTCGGTCCAGAAACGAAACGAACGCACCCAATCCACCTTTTTGGACCCAATAGTGATGTTTTGGTTCGTTTTGGCCAGTTTCGTTACTGTGCGAGAAACCATGCCGGGGTTGCATTTAATTCACCGGTTCGGCCCGTTAACGAAACGATGCACAGTTTCGGTCCAGAAACGAAGCGAACGCACCCAATCCACCTTTTAAGGACCCAATAGTGATGTTTTAGTTCGTTTTGATCAGTTTCGTTACTATGCAAGAAACCATGCCGGGGTTGCATTTAATGCACCGGTTCAGCCCGTTAACGAAACGATGCACAGTTTCGGTCCAGAAACGAAACGAACGCACCCAATCCACCTTTTTGGACCCAATAGTGTTGTTTTGATTCGTTTTGGTCAGTTTCGTTACTGTGCGAGAAACCATGCCGGGGTTGCATTTAATGCACTGGTTAGGCCCGTTAACGAAACGATGCACAGTTTCGGTCCAGAAATGAAACGAACGCACCCAATCCACCTTTTTGGACCCAGTAGTGATGTTTTGGTTCGTTTTGGCCAGTTTTGTTACTGTGCGAGAAACCATGCCAGGGTTGCATTTAATTCACCGGTTCGGCCCGTTAACGAAACGATGCACAGTTTCGGTCCAGAAACGAAACGAACGCACCCAATCCACCTTTTTGGACCCAATAGTGATGTTTTGGTTCGTTTTGGCCAGTTTCGTTACTATGCGAGAAACCATGCCGGGGTTGCATTTAATGCACCGGTTCGACCTGTTAACGAAACGATGCACAGTTTCGGTCCGGAAACGAAACGAACGCACCCAATCCACCTTTTTGGACCCAATAGTGATGTTTTGGTTCGTTTTGGTCAGTTTCGTTACTGTGCGAAAAAACATGCCGGGGTTGCATTTAATGCACCGGTTCCGCCCGTTTACGAAACGATGCATAGTTTCGGTCCAGAAACGAAGCGAACGCACCCAATCCACCTTTTTGGACCCAATAGTGATGTTTTGGTTCGTTTTGGTCAGTTTTGATACTGTGCGAGAAACCAAGCCGGGGTTGCATTTAATGCACCGGTTCGGCCCGTTAACGAAACGATGCACAAATTCGGTCCAGAAATGAAGCGAACGCACCCAATCCACCTTTTTGGACCCAATAGTGATGTTTTGGTTCGTTTTGGTCAGTTTTGATACTGTGCGAGAAACCATGCCGGGGTTGCATTTAATGCACCGGTTCAGCCCGTTAACGAAACGATGCACAGTTTCGGTCCTGAAACGAAACGAACGCACCCAATCCACCTTTTTGGACCCAATAGTGATGTTTTGGTTCGTTTTCGTCAGTTTCGTTACTGTGCGAGAAACCATGCCGGGGTTGCATTTAATGCACCGGTTCGGCCCGTTGACGAAACGATGCACAGTTTCAGTCCAGAATAGAAGCAAACACACCCAATCCACCTTTTAAGGACCCAATAGTGATGTTTTAGTTCGTTTTGGTCAGTTTCGTTACTATGCGAGAAACCATGTCGGGGTTGCATTTAATGCACCGGTTCGGCCCGTTAACGAAACGATGCACAGTTTCGGTCCAGAAACGAAACGAACGCACCCAATCCACCTTTTTGGACCCAATAGTGATGTTTTGGTTCGTTTTGGCCAGTTTTGTTACTGTGCAAAAAACCATGCCGGGGTTGCATTTAATGCACCAGTTCGGCCCGTTAACGAAACGATGCACAGTTTCAGTCCAGAATAGAAGCGAACGCACCCAATCCATCTTTTTGGACCCAATAGTGATGTTTTGATTCGTTTTGGTCAGTTTCGTTACTGTGCGAGAAACCATGCCGGGGTTGCATTTAATGCACCGGTTAGGCCCGTTAAAGAAACGATGCATAGTTTCGGTCCAGAAACGAAACGAACGCACCCAATCCACCTTTTTGGACCCAGTAGTGATGTTTTGGTTCGTTTTGGCCAGTTTCGTAACTGTGCGAGAAACCATGCCGGGGTTGCATTTAATTCACCGGTTCGGCCCGTTAACAAAACGATGCACAGTTTCAGTCCAGAAACGAAACGAACGCACCCAATCCACCTTTTTGGACCCAATAATGATGTTTTGGTTCGTTTTGGCCAGTTTCGTTACTATGCGATAAACCATGCCGGGGTTGCATTTAATGCACCGATTCGACCTGTTAACGAAACGATGCACAGTTTCGGTCCGGAAACGAAACGAACGCACCCAATCCACCTTTTTGGACCCAATAATGATGTTTTGGTTCGTTTTGGTCAGTTTCGTTACTGTGCGAAAAAACATGCCGGGGTTGCATTTAATGCACCGGTTCGGCCCGTTTACGAAACGATGCACAGTTTCGGTCCAGAAACGAAACGAACGCACCCAATCCACCTTTTTGGACCCAATAGTGATGTTTTGGTTCGTTTTGGCCAGTTTTGTTACCGTGCGAAAAACCATGCCGGGGTTGCATTTAATGCACCGGTTCGCCTGTTTATGAAATGATGCACAGTTTCGGTCCAGAAACGAAACGAACGCACCCAATCCACCTTTTTGGACCCAATAGTGATGTTTTGGTTCGTTTTGGCCAGTTTCGTTACTATGCGAGAAACCATGCCGGGGTTGCATTTAATGCACCGATTCGACCCGTTAACGAAACGATGCACAGTTTCGGTCCGGAAACGAAACGAACGCACCCAATCCACCTTTTTGGACCCAATAGTGATGTTTTGGTTCGTTTTGGTCAGTTTCGTTACTGTGCGAAAAAACATGTCGGGGTTACATTTAATGCACCGGTTCGGCCCGTTTATGAAACGATGCACAGTTTCGGTCCGGAAACGATATGAACGCACCCAATCCACCTTTTTGGACCCAATAGTGATGTTTTGGTTCGTTTTGGTCAGTTTCGTTACTGTGCGAAAAAACATGTCGGGGTTACATTTAATGCACCGGTTCGGCCCGTTTATGAAACGATGCACAGTTTCGGTCCGGAAACGAAACGAACGCACCCAATCCACCTTTTTGGACCCAATAGTGATGTTTTGGTTCGTTTTGGTCAGTTTCGTTACTATGCGAGAAACCAAGCCGGGGTTGCATTTAATGCACCGGTTCGGCCCGTTAACGAAACGATGCACAGTTTCGGTCCAGAAACGAAGCGAACGCACCCAATCCACCTCTTAAGGACCCAATAGTGATGTTTTAGTTCGTTTTGGCCAGTTTCGTTACTGTGCGAGAAACCATGCCGGGGTTGCATTTAATTCACCGGTTCGGCCCGTTAACGAAACGATGCACAGTTTCGGTCCAGAAACGAAGCGAACGCACCCAATCCACCTTTTAAGGACCCAATAGTGATGTTTTAGTTCGTTTTGATCAGTTTCGTTACTATGCGAGAAACCATGCCGGGGTTGCATTTAATGCACCGGTTCAGCCCGTTAACGAAACGATGCACAGTTTCGGTCCAGAAACGAAACGAACGCACCCAATCCACCTTTTTGGACCCAATAGTGTTGTTTTGATTCGTTTTGGTCAGTTTCGTTACTGTGCGAGAAACCATGCCGGGGTTGCAATTAATGCACTGGTTAGGCCCGTTAACGAAACGATGCACAGTTTCGGTCCAGAAATGAAACGAACGCACCCAATCCACCTTTTTGGACCCAGTAGTGATGTTTTGGTTCGTTTTGGCCAGTTTTGTTACTGTTCGAGAAACCATGCCAGGGTTGCATTTAATTCACCGGTTCGGCCCGTTAACGAAACGATGCACAGTTTCGGTCCAGAAACGAAACGAACGCACCCAATCCACCTTTTTGGACCCAATAGTGATGTTTTGGTTCGTTTTGGCCAGTTTCGTTACTATGCGAGAAACCATGCCGGGGTTGCATTTAATGCACCGGTTCGACCTGTTAACGAAACGATGCACAGTTTCGGTCCGGAAACGAAACGAACGCACCCAATCCACCTTTTTGGACCCAATAGTGATGTTTTGGTTCGTTTTGGTCAGTTTCGTTACTGTGCGAAAAAACATGCCGGGGTTGCATTTAATGCACCGGTTCCGCCCGTTTACGAAACGATGCATAGTTTCGGTCCAGAAACGAAGCGAACGCACCCAATCCACCTTTTTGGACCCAATAGTGATGTTTTGGTTCGTTTTGGTCAGTTTTGATACTGTGCGAGAAACCAAGCCGGGGTTGCATTTAATGCACCGGTTCGGCCCGTTAACGAAACGATGCACAAATTCGGTCCAGAAATGAAGCGAACGCACCCAATCCACCTTTTTGGACCCAATAGTGATGTTTTGGTTCGTTTTGGTCAGTTTTGATACTGTGCGAGAAACCATGCCGGGGTTGCATTTAATGCACCGGTTCAGCCCGTTAACGAAACGATGCACAGTTTCGGTCCGGAAACGAAACGAACGCACCCAATCCACCTTTTTGGACCCAATAGTGATGTTTTGGTTCATTTTCGTCAGTTTCGTTACGGTGCGAGAAACCATGCCGGGGTTGCATTTAATGCACCGGTTCGGCCCGTTGACGAAACGATGCACAGTTTCAGTCCAGAATAGAAGCAAACGCAGCCAATCCACCTTTTAAGGACCCAATAGTGATGTTTTAGTTCGTTTTGGTCAGTTTTGTTACTATGCGAGAAACCATGCCGAGGTTGCATTTAATGCACTGGTTCGGCCCGTTAACGAAACGATGCACAGTTTCGGTCCAGAAACGAAACGAACGCACCCAATCCACCTTTTTGGACCCAATAATGATGTTTTGGTTCGTTTTGGTCAGTTTCGTTACTGTGCGAAAAAACATGCCGGGGTTGCATTTAATGCACCGGTTCGGCCCGTTTACGAAACGATGCACAGTTTCGGTCCAGAAACGAAACGAACGCACCCAATCCACCTTTTTGGACCCAATAGTGATGTTTTGGTTCATTTTGGCCAGTTTTGTTACCGTGCGAAAAACCATGCCGGGGTTGCATTTAATGCACCGGTTCGCCTGTTTATGAAACGATGCACAGTTTCGGTCCAGAAACGAAACGAACGCACCCAATCCACCTTTTTGGACCCAATAGTGATGTTTTGGTTCGTTTTGGCCAGTTTCGTTACTATGCGAGAAACCATGTCGGGGTTGCATTTAATGCACCGATTCGACCCGTTAACGAAACGATGCACAGTTTCGGTCCGGAAACGAAACGAACGCACCCAATCCACCTTTTTGGACCCAATAGTGATGTTTTGGTTCGTTTTGGTCAGTTTCGTTACTGTGCGAAAAAACATGTCGGGGTTACATTTAATGCACCGGTTCGGCCCGTTTATGAAACGATGCACAGTTTCGGTCCGGAAACGATACGAACGCACCCAATCCACCTTTTTGGACCCAATAGTGATGTTTTGGTTCGTTTTGGTCAGTTTCGTTACTGTGCGAAAAAACATGTCGGGGTTACATTTAATGCACCGGTTCGGCCCGTTTATGAAACGATGCACAGTTTCGGTCCGGAAACGAAACGAACGCACCCAATCCACCTTTTTGGACCCAATAGTGATGTTTTGGTTCGTTTTGGTCAGTTTCGTTACTATGCGAGAAACCAAGCCGGGGTTGCATTTAATGCACCGGTTCGGCCCGTTAACGAAACGATGCACAGTTTCGGTCCAGAAACGAAGCGAACGCACCCAATCCACCTCTTAAGGACCCAATAGTGATGTTTTAGTTCGTTTTGGTCAATTTTGTTACTATGCGAGAAAACATGCCGGGGTTGCATTTAATGCACCGGTTCGGCCCGTTAACGAAACGATGCACAGTTTCGGTCCAGAAACGAAACGAACGCACCCAATCCACCTTTTTGGACCCAATAGTGATGTTTTGGTTCGTTTTGGCCAGTTTCGTTACTATGCGAGAAACCATGCCAGGGTTGCATTTAATGCACCGGTTCGGCCCGTTTATGAAACGATGCACAGTTTCGGTCCAGAAACGAAACGAACGCACCCAATCCACCTTTTTGGACCCAATAGTGATGTTTTGGTTCGTTTTGGCCAGTTTCGTTACTATGCGAGAAACCATGCCGGGGTTGCATTTAATGCACCGATTCGACCCGTTAACGAAACGATGCACAGTTTCGGTCCGGAAACGAAACGAACGCACCCAATCCACCTTTTTGGACCCAATAGTGATGTTTTGGTTCGTTTTGGTCAGTTTCGTTACTGTGCGAAAAAACATGTCGGGGTTACATTTAATGCACCGGTTCGGCCCGTTTATGAAACGATGCACAGTTTCGGTCCGGAAACGATACGAACGCACCCAATCCACCTTTTTGGACCCAATAGTGATGTTTTGGTTCGTTTTGGTCAGTTTCGTTACTGTGCGAAAAAACATGTCGGGGTTACATTTAATGCACCGGTTCGGCCCGTTTATGAAACGATGCACAGTTTCGGTCCGGAAACGAAACGAACGCACCCAATCCACCTTTTTGGACCCAATAGTGATGTTTTGGTTCGTTTTGGTCAGTTTCGTTACTATGCGAGAAACCAAGCCGGGGTTGCATTTAATGCACCGGTTCGACCCGTTAACGAAACGATGCACAGTTTCGGTCCAGAAACGAAGCGAACGCACCCAATCCACCTCTTAAGGACCCAATAGTGATGTTTTAGTTCGTTTTGGCCAGTTTCGTTACTGTGCGAGAAACCATGCCGGGGTTGCATTTAATTCACCGGTTCGGCCCGTTAACGAAACGATGCACAGTTTCGGTCCAGAAACGAAGCGAACGCACCCAATCCACCTTTTAAGGACCCAATAGTGATGTTTTAGTTCGTTTTGATCAGTTTCGTTACTATGCGAGAAACCATGCCGGGGTTGCATTTAATGCACCGGTTCAGCCCGTTAACGAAACGATGCACAGTTTCGGTCCAGAAACGAAACGAACGCACCCAATCCACCTTTTTGGACCCAATAGTGTTGTTTTGATTCGTTTTGGTCAGTTTCGTTACTGTGCGAGAAACCATGCCGGGGTTGCATTTAATGCACTGGTTAGGCCCGTTAACGAAACGATGCACAGTTTCGGTCCAGAAATGAAACGAACGCACCCAATCCACCTTTTTGGACCCAGTAGTGATGTTTTGGTTCGTTTTGGCCAGTTTTGTTACTGTGCGAGAAACCATGCCAGGGTTGCATTTAATTCACCGGTTCGGCCCGTTAACGAAACGATGCACAGTTTCGGTCCAGAAACGAAACGAACGCACCCAATCCACCTTTTTGGACCCAATAGTGATGTTTTGGTTCGTTTTGGCCAGTTTCGTTACTATGCGAGAAACCATGCCGGGGTTGCATTTAATGCACCGGTTCGACCTGTTAACGAAACGATGCACAGTTTCGGTCCGGAAACGAAACGAACGCACCCAATCCACCTTTTTGGACCCAATAGTGATGTTTTGGTTCGTTTTGGTCAGTTTCGTTACTGTGCGAAAAAACATGCCGGGGTTGCATTTAATGCACCGGTTCCGCCCGTTTACGAAACGATGCATAGTTTCGGTCCAGAAACGAAGCGAACGCACCCAATCCACCTTTTTGGACCCAATAGTGATGTTTTGGTTCGTTTTGGTCAGTTTTGATACTGTGCGAGAAACCAAGCCGGGGTTGCATTTAATGCACCGGTTCGGCCCGTTAACGAAACGATGCACAAATTCGGTCCAGAAATGAAGCGAACGCACCCAATCCACCTTTTTGGACCCAATAGTGATGTTTTGGTTCGTTTTGGTCAGTTTTGATACTGTGCGAGAAACCATGTCGGGGTTGCATTTAATGCACCGGTTCAGCCCGTTAACGAAACGATGCACAGTTTCGGTCCTGAAACGAAACGAACGCACCCAATCCACCTTTTTGGACCCAATAGTGATGTTTTGGTTCGTTTTCGTCAGTTTCGTTACTGTGCGAGAAACCATGCCGGGGTTGCATTTAATGCACCGGTTCGGCCCGTTGACGAAACGATGCACAGTTTCAGTCCAGAATAGAAGCAAACACACCCAATCCACCTTTTAAGGACCCAATAGTGATGTTTTAGTTCGTTTTGGTCAGTTTCGTTACTATGCGAGAAACCATGTCGGGGTTGCATTTAATGCACCGGTTCGGCCCGTTAACGAAACGATGCACAGTTTCGGTCCAGAAACGAAACGAACGCACCCAATCCACCTTTTTGGACCCAATAGTGATGTTTTGGTTCGTTTTGGCCAGTTTTGTTACTGTGCAAAAAACCATGCCGGGGTTGCATTTAATGCACCAGTTCGGCCCGTTAACGAAACGATGCACAGTTTCAGTCCAGAATAGAAGCGAACGCACCCAATCCATCTTTTTGGACCCAATAGTGATGTTTTGATTCGTTTTGGTCAGTTTCGTTACTGTGCGAGAAACCATGCCGGGGTTGCATTTAATGCACCGGTTAGGCCCGTTAAAGAAACGATGCATAGTTTCGGTCCAGAAACGAAACGAACGCACCCAATCCACCTTTTTGGACCCAGTAGTGATGTTTTGGTTCATTTTGGCCAGTTTCGTAACTGTGCGAGAAACCATGCCGGGGTTGCATTTAATTCACCGGTTCGGCCCGTTAACAAAACGATGCACAGTTTCAGTCCAGAAACGAAACGAACGCACCCAATCCACCTTTTTGGACCCAATAATGATGTTTTGGTTCGTTTTGGCCAGTTTCGTTACTATGCGATAAACCATGCCGGGGTTGCATTTAATGCACCGATTCGACCTGTTAACGAAACGATGCACAGTTTCGGTCCGGAAACGAAACAAACGCACCCAATCCACCTTTTTGGACCCAATAATGATGTTTTGGTTCGTTTTGGTCAGTTTCGTTACTGTGCGAAAAAACATGCCGGGGTTGCATTTAATGCACCGGTTCGGCCCGTTTACGAAACGATGCACAGTTTCGGTCCAGAAACGAAACGAACGCACCCAATCCACCTTTTTGGACCCAATAGTGATGTTTTGGTTCGTTTTGGCCAGTTTTGTTACCGTGCGAAAAACCATGCCGGGGTTGCATTTAATGCACCGGTTCGCCTGTTTATGAAACGATGCACAGTTTCGGTCCAGAAACGAAACGAACGCACCCAATCCACCTTTTTGGACCCAATAGTGATGTTTTGGTTCGTTTTGGCCAGTTTCGTTACTATGCGAGAAACCATGCCGGGGTTGCATTTAATGCACCGATTCGACCCGTTAACGAAACGATGCACAGTTTCGGTCCGGAAACGAAACGAACGCACCCAATCCACCTTTTTGGACCCAATAGTGATGTTTTGGTTCGTTTTGGTCAGTTTCGTTACTGTGCGAAAAAACATGTCGGGGTTACATTTAATGCACCGGTTCGGCCCGTTTATGAAACGATGCACAGTTTCGGTCCGGAAACGATACGAACGCACCCAATCCACCTTTTTGGACCCAATAGTGATGTTTTGGTTCGTTTTGGTCAGTTTCGTTACTGTGCGAAAAAACATGTCGGGGTTACATTTAATGCACCGGTTCGGCCCGTTTATGAAACGATGCACAGTTTCGGTCCGGAAACGAAACGAACGCACCCAATCCACCTTTTTGGACCCAATAGTGATGTTTTGGTTCGTTTTGGTCAGTTTCGTTACTATGCGAGAAACCAAGCCGGGGTTGCATTTAATGCACCGGTTCGGCCCGTTAACGAAACGATGCACAGTTTCGGTCCAGAAATGAAGCGAACGCACCCAATCCACCTCTTAAGGACCCAATAGTGATGTTTTAGTTCGTTTTGGTCAATTTTGTTACTATGCGAGAAAACATGCCGGGGTTGCATTTAATGCACCGGTTCGGCCCGTTAACGAAACGATGCACAGTTTCGGTCCAGAAACGAAACGAACGCACCCAATCCACCTTTTTGGACCCAATAGTGATGTTTTGGTTCGTTTTGGCCAGTTTTGTTACTGTGCAAAAAACCATGCCGGGGTTGCATTTAATGCACCAGTTCGGCCCGTTAACGAAACGATGCACAGTTTCAGTCCAGAATAGAAGCGAACGCACCCAATCCATCTTTTTGGACCCAATAGTGATGTTTTGATTCGTTTTGGTCAGTTTCGTTACTGTGCGAGAAACCATGCCGGGGTTGCATTTAATGCACCGGTTAGGCCCGTTAAAGAAACGATGCATAGTTTCGGTCCAGAAACGAAACGAACGCACCCAATCCACCTTTTTGGACCCAGTAGTGATGTTTTGGTTCGTTTTGGCCAGTTTCGTTACTATTCGAGAAACCATGCCGGGGTTGCATTTAATGCACCGATTCGACCCGTTAACGAAACGATGCACAGTTTCGGTCCGGAAACGAAACGAACGCACCCAATCCACCTTTTTGGACCCAATAGTGATGTTTTGGATCGTTTTGGTCAGTTTCGTTACTGTGCGAAAAAACATGTCGGGGTTACATTTAATGCACCGGTTCGGCCCGTTTATGAAACGATGCACAGTTTCGGTCCCGAAACGAAATGAACGCACCCAATCCACTTTTTGGACCCAATAGTGATGTTTTGCTTCGTTTTGGCCAGTTTTGTTACTGTGCAAAAAACCATGCCGGGGTTGCATTTAATACACCAGTTCGGCCCGTTAACGAAACGATGCACAGTTTCAGTCCAGAATAGAAGCGAACGCACCCAATCCATCTTTTTGGACCCAATAGTGATGTTTTGATTCGTTTTGGTCAGTTTCGTTACTGTGCGAGAAACCATGCCGGGGTTGCATTTAATGCACCGGTTAGGCCCGTTAAAGAAACGATGCATAGTTTCGGTCCAGAAACGAAACGAACGCACCCAATCCACCTTTTTGGACCCAGTAGTGATGTTTTGGTTCGTTTTGGTCAGTTTTGATACTGTGCGAGAAACCATGCCGGGGTTGCATTTAATGCACCGGTTCAGCCCGTTAACGAAACGATGCACAGTTTCGGTCCTGAAACGAAACGAACCCACCCAATCCACCTTTTTGGACCCAATAGTGATGTTTTGGTTCGTTTTCGTCAGTTTCGTTACTGTGCGAGAAACCATGCCGGGGTTGCATTTAATGCACCGGTTCGGCCCGTTAACGAAACGATGCACAGTTTCAGTCCAGAATAGAAGCAAACACACCCAATCCACCTTTTAAGGACCCAATAGTGATGTTTTAGTTCGTTTTGGCCAGTTTTGTTACTGTGCGAAAAACCATGCCGGGGTTGCATTTAATGCACCAGTTCGGCCCGTTAACGAAACGATGCACAGTTTCAGTCCAGAATAAAAGCGAACGCACCCAATCCATCTTTTTGGACCCAATAGTGATGTTTTGATTCGTTTTGGTCAGTTTCATTACTGTGCGAGAAACCATGCCGGGGTTGCATTTAATGCACCGGTTAGGCCCGTTAAAGAAACGATGCACAGTTTCGGTCCAGAAACGAAACGAACGCACCCAATCCACCTTTTTGGACCCACTAGTGATGTTTTGGTTCGTTTTGGCCAGTTTCGTTACTATGCGAGAAACCAGGCCGGGGTTGCATTTAATTCACCGGTTCGGCCCGTTAACAAAACGATGCACAGTTTCGGTCCAGAAACGAAACAAACGCACCTAATCCACCTTTTTGGACCCAATAGTGATGTTTTGGCTCGTTTTGGCCAGTTTCGTTACTATGCGAGAAACCATGCCGGGGTTGCATTTAATGCACCGGTTCGGCCCGTTTACGAAACGATGCATAGTTTCGGTCCAGAAACGAAGCGAACGCACCTAATCCACCTTTTTGGACCCAATAGTGATGTTTTGGCTCGTTTTGGCCAGTTTCGTTACTATGCGAGAAACCATGCCGGGGTTGCATTTAATGCACCGGTTCGAACTGTTAACGAAACGATGCACAGTTTCGGTCCGAAAACGAAACGAACGCACCCAATCCACCTTTTTGGACCCAATAATGATGTTTTGGTTCGTTTTGGTCAGTTTCGTTACTGTGCGAAAAAACATGCCGGGGTTGCATTTAATGCACCGGTTCGGCCCGTTTACGAAACGATGCACAGTTTCGGTCCAGAAACGAAACGAACGCACCCAATCCACCTTTTTGGACCCAATAGTGATGTTTTGGTTCGTTTTGGTCAGTTTTGTTACTGTGCGAGAAACCATGCCGGGGTTGCATTTAATGCACCGGTTCGGCCCGTTTACGAAACGATGCATAGTTTCGGTCCAGAAACGAAGCGAACGCACCCAATCCACCTTTTTGGACCCAATAGTGATGTTTTGGTTCGTTTTGGTCAGTTTTGATACTGTGCGAGAAACCATGCCGGGGTTGCATTTAATGCACCGGTTCGGCCCGTTAACGAAACGATGCACAGTTTCGGTCCAGAAACGAAGCGAACGCACCCAATCCACCTCTTAAGGACCCAATAGTGATGTTTTAGTTCGTTTTGGTCAATTTTGTTACTATGCGAGAAAACATGCCGGGGTTGCATTTAATGCACCGGTTCGGCCCGTTAACGAAACGATGCACAGTTTCGGTCCAGAAACGAAACGAACGCACCCAATCCACCTTTTTGGACCCAATAGTGATGTTTTGGTTCGTTTTGGCCAGTTTCGTTACTATGCGAGAAACCATGCCGGGGTTGCATTTAATGCACCGGTTCGACCCGTTAACGAAACGATGCACAGTTTCGGTCTGGAAACGAAACGAACGCACCCAATCCACCTTTTTGGACCCAATAGTGATGTTTTGGTTCGTTTTGGTCAGTTTCGTTACTGTGCGAAAAAACATGCCGGGGTTGCATTTAATGCACCGGTTCGGCCCGTTTATGAAACCATGCACAGTTTTGGTCCAGAAATGAAGCGAACGCACCCAATCCACCTTTTAAGGACCCAATAGTGATGTTTTAGTTCGTTTTGGTTAATTTCGTTACTATGCGAGAAAACATGCCGGGGTTGCATTTAATGCACCGGTTCGGCCCGTTAACGAAACGATGCACAGTTTCGGTCCAGAAACGAAACGAACGCACCCAATCCACCTTTTTGGACCCAATAGTGATGTTTTGGTTCGTTTTGGCCAGTTTTGTTACTGTGCGAAAAACCATGCCGGGGTTGCATTTAATGCACCGGTTCGGCCCGTTTATGAAACGATGCACAGTTTCGGTCCAGAAACGAAATGAACGCACCCAATCCACCTTTTTGGACCCAATAGTGATGTTTTGGTTCGTTTTGGTTAGTTTTGTTACTGTGCGAGAAACCATGCCGGGGTTGCATTTAATGCACCGGTTCGGCCCGTTTACGAAACGATGCATAGTTTCGGTCCAGAAACGAAGCGAACGCACCCAATCCACCTTTTTGGACCCAATAGTGATGTTTTGGTTTGTTTTGGTCAGTTTTGTTACTCTGCGAGAAACCATGCCGGGGTTGCATTTAATGCACCGGTTAGGCCCGTTAAAGAAACGATGCACAGTTTCGGTCCAGAAACGAAACGAACGCACCCAATCCACCTTTTTGGACCCAATAGTGATGTTTTGGTTCGTTTTGGTCAGTTTTGTTACTGTGCGAGAAACCATGCCGGGGTTGCATTTAATGCACCGGTTCGGCCCGTTTACGAAACGATGCATAGTTTCGGTCCAGAAACGAAGCGAACGCACCCAATCCACCTTTTTGGACCCAATAGTGATGTTTTGGTTCGTTTTGGTCAGTTTTGATACTGTGCGAGAAACCATGCCGGGGTTGCATTTAATGCACCGGTTCGGCCCGTTAACGAAACGATGCACAGTTTCGGTCCAGAAACGAAGCGAACGCACCCAATCCACCTCTTAAGGACCCAATAGTGATGTTTTAGTTCGTTTTGGTCAATTTTGTTACTATGCGAGAAAACATGCCGGGGTTGCATTTAATGCACCGGTTCGGCCCGTTAACGAAACGATGCACAGTTTCGGTCCAGAAATGAAACGAACGCACCCAATCCACCTTTTTGGACCCAATAGTGATGTTTTGGTTCATTTTGGCCAGTTTCGTTACTATGCGAGAAACCATGCCGGGGTTGCATTTAATGCACCGGTTCGACCCGTTAACGAAACGATGCACAGTTTCGGTCCGGAAACGAAACGAACGCACCCAATCCACCTTTTTGGACCCAATAGTGATGTTTTGGTTCGTTTTGGTCAGTTTCGTTACTGTGCGAAAAAACATGCCGGGGTTGCATTTAATGCACCGGTTCGGCCCGTTTATGAAACGATGCACAGTTTCGGTCCAGAAACGAAGCGAACGCATCCAATCCACCTTTTAAGGACCCAATAGTGATGTTTTAGTTCGTTTTGGTCAATTTCGTTACTATGCGAGAAAACATGCCGGGGTTGCATTTAATGCACCGGTTCGGCCCGTTAACGAAACCATGCACAGTTTCGGTCCAGAAACGAAACGAACGCACCCAATCCACCTTTTTGGACCCAATAGTGATGTTTTGGTTCGTTTTGGCCAGTTTTGTTACTGTGCGAAAAACCATGCCGGGGTTGCATTTAATGCTCCGGTTCGGCCCGTTTATGAAACGATGCACAATTTCGGTCCAGAAACGAAACGAACGCACCCAATCCACGTTTTTGGACCCAATAGTGATGTTTTGGTTCATTTTGGTTAGTTTTGTTACTGTGCGAGAAACCATGCCGGGGTTGCATTTAATGCACCGGTTCGGCCCGTTTACGAAACGATGCATAGTTTCGGTCCAGAAACGAAGCGAACGCACCCAATCCACCTTTTTGGACCCAATAGTGATGTTTTGGTTCGTTTTGGTCAGTTTTGTTACTATGCGAGAAACCATGCCGGGGTTGCATTTAATGCACCGGTTCGGCCCGTTAACGAAACGATGCACAGTTTCGGTCCTGAAACGAAGCGAACGCACCCAATCCACCTTTTAAGGACCCAATAGTGATGTTTTAGTTCGTTTTGGTCAGTTTCGTTACTATGCGAGAAACCATGCCGGGGTTGCATTTAATGCACCGGTTCGGCCCGTTAACGAAACGATGCACAGTTTCGGTCCAGAAACGAAACGAACGCACCCAATCCACCTTTCTGGACCCAATAGTGATGTTTTGGTTCGTTTTGGCCAGTTTTGTTAGTGTGCGAAAAACCAAGCTGGGGTTGCATTTAATGCACCGGTTCGGCCCGTATACGAAACGATGCATAGTTTCGGTCCAGAAGTGAAACGAACGCACCCAATCCACCTTTTTGGAACCAATAGTGGTGTTTTGGTTCGTTTTGGTCAGTTTCGTTACTATGCGAGAAACCATGCCGGGGTTGCATTTAATGAACCCGTTCGGCCCGTTTACGAAACGATGCACGGTTTCGGTCTAGAAACGAAGGGAACGCACCCAATCCACCTTTTTGGACCCAATAGTGATGTTTTTGTTCGTTTTGGTCAGTTTCGTTACTGTGCGAGAAACCAAGCCGGGGTTGCATTTAATGCACCGGTTCGGCCCGTTAACGAAACGATGCACAGTTTCGGTCCTGAAACGAAGCGAATGCACCCAATCCACCTTTTAAGGACCCAATAGTGATGTTTTAGTTCGTTTTGGTCAGTTTCGTTACTATGCGAGAAACCATGCCGGGGTTGCATTTAATGCACCGGTTCGGCCCGTTAACGAAACGATGCACAGTTTCGGTCCAGAAACGAAACGAACGCACCCAATCCACCTTTTTGGACCCAATAGTGATGTTTTGGTTCGTTTTGGCCAGTTTTGTTAGTGTGCGAAAAACCAAGCTGGGGTTGCATTTAATGCACCGGTTCGGCCAGTATACGAAACGATGCATAGTTTCGGTCCAGAAGTGAAACGAACGCACCAATCCACCTTTTTGGACCCAATAGTGATGTTTTGGTTCGTTTTGGTCAGTTTCGTTACTATGCGAGAAACCATGCCGGGGTTGCATTTAATGAACCCGTTCGGCCCGTTTACGAAACGATGCACGGTTTCGGTCTAGAAACGAAGCGAAAGCACCCAATCCACCTTTTTGGACCCAATAGTGATGTTTTGGTTCGTTTTGGTCAGTTTCGTTACTGTGCGAGAAACCAAGCCGGGGTTGCATTTAATGCACCGGTTCGGCCCGTTAACGAAACGATGCACAGTTTCGGTCCAGAAACGAAGCGAACGCACCCAATCCACCTCTTAAGGACCCAATAGTGATGTTTTAGTTCGTTTTGGTCAATTTTGTTACTATGCGAGAAAACATGCCGGGGTTGCAATTAATGCACCGGTTCGGCCCGTTAACGAAACGATGCACAGTTTCGGTCCAGAAACGAAACGAACGCACCCAATCCACCTTTTTGGACCCAATAGTGATGTTTTGGTTCGTTTTGGCCAGTTTTGTTACCGTGCGAAAAACCATGCCGGGGTTGCATTTAATGCACCGGTTCGCCTGTTTATGAAACGATGCACAGTTTCGGTCCAGAAACGAAACGAACGCACCCAATCCACCTTTTTGGACCCAATAGTGATGTTTTAGTTCGTTTTGGTCAATTTTGTTACTATGCGAGAAAACATGCCGGGGTTGCATTTAATGCACCGGTTCGGCCCGTTAACGAAACGATGCACAGTTTCGGTCCAGAAACGAAACGAACGCACCCAATCCACCTTTTTGGACCCAATAGTGATGTTTTGGTTCATTTTGGTCAGTTTCGTTACTGTGCGAAAAAACATGCCGGGGTTGCATTTAATGCACCGGTTCGGCCCGTTTATGAAACGATGCACAGTTTCGGTCCAGAAACGAAGCGAACGCATCCAATCCACCTTTTAAGGACCCAATAGTGATGTTTTAGTTCGTTTTGGTCAATTTCGTTACTATGCGAGAAAACATGCCGGGGTTGCATTTAATGCACCGGTTCGGCCCGTTAACGAAACCATGCACAGTTTCGGTCCAGAAACGAAACGAACACACCCAATCCACCTTTTTGGACCCAATAGTGATGTTTTGGTTCGTTTTGGCCAGTTTTGTTACTGTGCGAAAAACCATGCCGGGGTTGCATTTAATGCTCCGGTTCGGCCCGTTTATGAAACGATGCACAATTTCGGTCCAGAAACGAAACGAACGCACCCAATCCACGTTTTTGGACCCAATAGTGATGTTTTGGTTCGTTTTGGTTAGTTTTGTTACTGTGCGAGAAACCATGCCGGGGTTGCATTTAATGCACCGGTTCGGCCCGTTAACGAAACGATGCACAGTTTCGGTCCTGAAACGAAGCGAATGCACCCAATGCACCTTTTAAGGACCCAATAGTGATGTTTTAGTTCGTTTTGGTCAGTTTCGTTACTATGCGAGAAACCATGCCGGGGTTGCATTTAATGCACCGGTTCGGCCCGTTAACGAAACGATGCACAGTTTCGGTCCAGAAACGAAACGAACGCACCCAATCCACCTTTTTGGACCCAATAGTGATGTTTTGGTTCGTTTTGGCCAGTTTTGTTAGTGTGCGAAAAACCAAGCTGGGGTTGCATTTAATGCACCGGTTCGGCCAGTATACGAAACGATGCATAGTTTCGGTCCAGAAGTGAAACGAACGCACCAATCCACCTTTTTGGACCCAATAGTGATGTTTTGGTTCGTTTTGGTCAGTTTCGTTACTATGCGAGAAACCATGCCGGGGTTGCATTTAATGAACCCGTTCGGCCCGTTTACGAAACGATGCACGGTTTCGGTCTAGAAACGAAGCGAACGCACCCAATCCACCTTTTTGGACCCAATAGTGATGTTTTGGTTCGTTTTGGTCAGTTTCGTTACTGTGCGAGAAACCAAGCCGGGGTTGCATTTAATGCACCGGTTCGGCCCGTTAACGAAACGATGCACAGTTTCGGTCCAGAAACGAAGCGAACGCACCCAATCCACCTCTTAAGGACCCAATAGTGATGTTTTAGTTCGTTTTGGTCAATTTTGTTACTATGCGAGAAAACATGCCGGGGTTGCATTTAATGCACCGGTTCGGCCCGTTAACGAAACGATGCACAGTTTCGGTCCAGAAATGAAACGAACGCACCCAATCCACCTTTTTGGACCCAATAGTGATGTTTTGGTTCGTTTTGGCCAGTTTCGTTACTATGCGAGAAACCATGCCGGGGTTGCATTTAATGCACCGGTTCGACCCGTTAACGAAACGATGCACAGTTTCGGTCCGGAAACGAAACGAACGCACCCAATCCACCTTTTTGGACCCAATAGTGATGTTTTGGTTCATTTTGGTCAGTTTCGTTACTGTGCGAAAAAACATGCCGGGGTTGCATTTAATGCACCGGTTCGGCCCGTTTATGAAACGATGCACAGTTTCGGTCCAGAAACGAAGCGAACGCACCCAATCCACCTTTTAAGGACCCAATAGTGATGTTTTAGTTCGTTTTGGTCAATTTTGTTACTATGCGAGAAAACATGCCAGGGTTGCATTTAATGCACCGGTTCGGCCCGTTAACGAAACGATGCACAGTTTCGGTCCAGAAACGAAACGAACGCACCCAATCCACCTTTTTGGACCCAATAGTGATGTTTTGGTTCGTTTTGCCCAGTTTTGTTACCGTGCGAAAAACCATGCCGGGGTTGCATTTAATGCACCGGTTCGCCTGTTTATGAAACGATGCACAGTTTCGGTCCAGAAACGAAACGAACGCACCCAATCCACCTTTTTGGACCCAATAGTGATGTTTTAGTTCGTTTTGGTCAATTTTGTTACTATGCGAGAAAACATGCCGGGGTTGCATTTAATGCACCGGTTCGGCCCGTTAACGAAACGATGCACAGTTTCGGTCCAGAAACGAAACGAACGCACCCAATCCACCTTTTTGGACCCAATAGTGATGTTTCGGTTCGTTTTGGTTAGTTTTGTTACTGTGCGAGAAACCATGCCGGGGTTGCATTTAATGCACCGGTTCGGCCCGTTTACGAAACGATGCATAGTTTCGGTCCAGAAACGAAGCGAACGCACCCAATCCACCTTTTTGGACCCAACAGTGATGTTTTGGTTCGTTTTGGTCAGTTTTGTTACTATGCGAGAAACCATGCCGGGGTTGCATTTAATGCACCGGTTCGGCCCGTTAACGAAACGATGCACAGTTTCGGTCCTGAAACGAAGCGAACGCACCCAATCCACCTTTTAAGGACCCAATAGTGATGTTTTAGTTCATTTTGGTCAGTTTCGTTACTATGCGAGAAACCATGCCGGGGTTGCATTTAATGCACCGGTTCGGCCCGTTAACGAAACGACGCACAGTTTCGGTCCAGAAACGAAACGAACGCACCCAATCCACCTTTTTGGACCCAATAGTGATGTTTTGGTTCGTTTTGGCCAGTTTTGTTACTGTGCGAAAAACCATGCCGGGGTTGCATTTAATGCACCGGTTCGGCCCGTTTATGAAACGATGCACAATTTCGGTCCAGAAACGAAACGAACGCACCCAATCCACGTTTTTGGACCCAATAGTGATGTTTTGGTTCGTTTTGGTTAGTTTTGTTACTGTGCGAGAAACCATGCCGGGGTTGCATTTAATGCACCGGTTCGGCCCGTTTACGAAACGATGCATAGTTTCGGTCCAGAAACGAAGCGAACGCACCCAATCCACCTTTTTGGACCCAATAGTGATGTTTTGGTTCGTTTTGGTCAGTTTTGTTACTATGCGAGAAACCATGCCGGGGTTGCATTTAATGCACCGGTTCGGCCCGTTAACGAAACGATGCACAGTTTCGGTCCTGAAACGAAGCGAACGCACCCAATCCACCTTTTAAGGACCCAATAGTGATGTTTTAGTTCATTTTGTCAGTTTCGTTACTATGCGAGAAACCATGCCGGGGTTGCATTTAATGCACCGGTTCGGCCCGTTAACGAAACCATGCACAGTTTCGGTCCAGAAACGAAACGAACGCACCCAATCCACCTTTTTGGACCCAATAGTGATGTTTTGGTTCGTTTTGGCCAGTTTTGTTACTGTGCGAAAAACCATGCCGGGGTTGCATTTAATGCTCCGGTTCGGCCCGTTTATGAAACGATGCACAATTTCGGTCCAGAAACGAAACGAACGCACCCAATCCACGTTTTTGGACCCAATAGTGATGTTTTGGTTCGTTTTGGTTAGTTTTGTTACTGTGCGAGAAACCATGCCGGGGTTGCATTTAATGCACCGGTTCGGCCCGTTAACGAAACGATGCACAGTTTCGGTCCAGAAATGAAACGAACGCACCCAATCCACCTTTTTGGACCCAATAGTGATGTTTTGGTTCGTTTTGGCCAGTTTCGTTACTATGCGAGAAACCATGCCGGGGTTGCATTTAATGCACCGGTTCGACCCGTTAACGAAACGATGCACAGTTTCGGTCCGGAAACGAAACGAACGCACCCAATCCACCTTTTTGGACCCAATAGTGATGTTTTGGTTCATTTTGGTCAGTTTCGTTACTGTGCGAAAAAACATGCCGGGGTTGCATTTAATGCACCGGTTCGGCCCGTTTATGAAACGATGCACAGTTTCGGTCCAGAAACGAAGCGAACGCACCCAATCCACCTTTTAAGGACCCAATAGTGATGTTTTAGTTCGTTTTGGTCAATTTTGTTACTATGCGAGAAAACATGCCAGGGTTGCAATTAATGCACCGGTTCGGCCCGTTAACGAAACGATGCACAGTTTCGGTCCAGAAACGAAACGAACGCACCCAATCCACCTTTTTGGACCCAATAGTGATGTTTTGGTTCGTTTTGGCCAGTTTTGTTACCGTGCGAAAAACCATGCCGGGGTTGCATTTAATGCACCGGTTCGCCTGTTTATGAAACGATGCACAGTTTCGGTCCAGAAACGAAACGAACGCACCCAATCCACCTTTTTGGACCCAATAGTGATGTTTTAGTTCGTTTTGGTCAATTTTGTTACTATGCGAGAAAACATGCCGGGGTTGCATTTAATGCACCGGTTCGGCCCGTTAACGAAACGATGCACAGTTTCGGTCCAGAAACGAAACGAACGCACCCAATCCACCTTTTTGGACCCAATAGTGATGTTTTGGTTCATTTTGGTCAGTTTCGTTACTGTGCGAAAAAACATGCCGGGGTTGCATTTAATGCACCGGTTCGGCCCGTTTATGAAACGATGCACAGTTTCGGTCCAGAAACGAAGCGAACGCATCCAATCCACCTTTTAAGGACCCAATAGTGATGTTTTAGTTCGTTTTGGTCAATTTCGTTACTATGCGAGAAAACATGCCGGGGTTGCATTTAATGCACCGGTTCGGCCCGTTAACGAAACCATGCACAGTTTCGGTCCAGAAACGAAACGAACGCACCCAATCCACCTTTTTGGACCCAATAGTGATGTTTTGGTTCGTTTTGGCCAGTTTTGTTACTGTGCGAAAAACCATGCCGGGGTTGCATTTAATGCTCCGGTTCGGCCCGTTTATGAAACGATGCACAATTTCGGTCCAGAAACGAAACGAACGCACCCAATCCACGTTTTTGGACCCAATAGTGATGTTTTGGTTCGTTTTGGTTAGTTTTGTTACTGTGCGAGAAACCATGCCGGGGTTGCATTTAATGCACCGGTTCGGCCCGTTAACGAAACGATGCACAGTTTCGGTCCTGAAACGAAGCGAATGCACCCAATCCACCTTTTAAGGACCCAATAGTGATGTTTTAGTTCGTTTTGGTCAGTTTCGTTACTATGCGAGAAACCATGCCGGGGTTGCATTTAATGCACCGGTTCGGCCCGTTAACGAAACGATGCACAGTTTCGGTCCAGAAACGAAACGAACGCACCCAATCCACCTTTTTGGACCCAATAGTGATGTTTTTGTTCGTTTTGGCCAGTTTTGTTAGTGTGCGAAAAACCAAGCTGGGGTTGCATTTAATGCACCGGTTCGGCCAGTATACGAAACGATGCATAGTTTCGGTCCAGAAGTGAAACGAACGCACCAATCCACCTTTTTGGACCCAATAGTGATGTTTTGGTTCGTTTTGGTCAGTTTCGTTACTATGCGAGAAACCATGCCGGGGTTGCATTTAATGAACCCGTTCGGCCCGTTTACGAAACGATGCACGGTTTCGGTCTAGAAACGAAGCGAACGCACCCAATCCACCTTTTTGGACCCAATAGTGATGTTTTGGTTCGTTTTGGTCAGTTTCGTTACTGTGCGAGAAACCAAGCCGGGGTTGCATTTAATGCACCGGTTCGGCCCGTTAACGAAACGATGCACAGTTTCGGTCCAGAAACGAAGCGAACGCACCCAATCCACCTCTTAAGGACCCAATAGTGATGTTTTAGTTCGTTTTGGTCAATTTTGTTACTATGCGAGAAAACATGCCGGGGTTGCATTTAATGCACCGGTTCGGCCCGTTAACGAAACGATGCACAGTTTCGGTCCAGAAATGAAACGAACGCACCCAATCCACCTTTTTGGACCCAATAGTGATGTTTTGGTTCATTTTGGTCAGTTTCGTTACTGTGCGAAAAAACATGCCGGGGTTGCATTTAATGCACCGGTTCGGCCCGTTTATGAAACGATGCACAGTTTCAGTCCAGAAACGAAGCGAACGCACCCAATCCACCTTTTAAGGACCCAATAGTGATGTTTTAGTTCGTTTTGGTCAATTTTGTTACTATGCGAGAAAACATGCCAGGGTTGCAATTAATGCACCGGTTCGGCCCGTTAACGAAACGATGCACAGTTTCGGTCCAGAAACGAAACGAACGCACCCAATCCACCTTTTTGGACCCAATAGTGATGTTTTGGTTCGTTTTGGCCAGTTTTGTTACCGTGCGAAAAACCATGCCGGGGTTGCATTTAATGCACCGGTTCGCCTGTTTATGAAACGATGCACAGTTTCGGTCCAGAAACGAAACGAACGCACCCAATCCACCTTTTTGGACCCAATAGTGATGTTTTAGTTCGTTTTGGTCAATTTTGTTACTATGCGAGAAAACATGCCGGGGTTGCATTTAATGCACCGGTTCGGCCCGTTAACGAAACGATGCACAGTTTCGGTCCAGAAACGAAACGAACGCACCCAATCCACCTTTTTGGACCCAATAGTGATGTTTTGGTTCATTTTGGTCAGTTTCGTTACTGTGCGAAAAAACATGCCGGGGTTGCATTTAATGCACCGGTTCGGCCCGTTTATGAAACGATGCACAGTTTCGGTCCAGAAACGAAGCGAACGCATCCAATCCACCTTTTAAGGACCCAATAGTGATGTTTTAGTTCGTTTTGGTCAATTTCGTTACTATGCGAGAAAACATGCCGGGGTTGCATTTAATGCACCGGTTCGGCCCGTTAACGAAACCATGCACAGTTTCGGTCCAGAAACGAAACGAACGCACCCAATCCACCTTTTTGGACCCAATAGTGATGTTTTGGTTCGTTTTGGCCAGTTTTGTTACTGTGCGAAAAACCATGCCGGGGTTGCATTTAATGCTCCGGTTCGGCCCGTTTATGAAACGATGCACAATTTCGGTCCAGAAACGAAACGAACGCACCCAATCCACGTTTTTGGACCCAATAGTGATGTTTTGGTTCGTTTTGGTTAGTTTTGTTACTGTGCGAGAAACCATGCCGGGGTTGCATTTAATGCACCGGTTCGGCCCGTTAACGAAACGATGCACAGTTTCGGTCCTGAAACGAAGCGAATGCACCCAATCCACCTTTTAAGGACCCAATAGTGATGTTTTAGTTCGTTTTGGTCAGTTTCGTTACTATGCGAGAAACCATGCCGGGGTTGCATTTAATGCACCGGTTCGGCCCGTTAACGAAACGATGCACAGTTTCGGTCCAGAAACGAAACGAACGCACCCAATCCACCTTTTTGGACCCAATAGTGATGTTTTGGTTCGTTTTGGCCAGTTTTGTTAGTGTGCGAAAAACCATGCCGGGGTTGCATTTAATGCTCCGGTTCGGCCCGTTTATGAAACGATGCACAATTTCGGTCCAGAAACGAAACGAACGCACCCAATCCACGTTTTTGGACCCAATAGTGATGTTTTGGTTCGTTTTGGTTAGTTTTGTTACTGTGCGAGAAACCATGCCGGGGTTGCATTTAATGCACCGGTTCGGCCCGTTAACGAAACGATGCACAGTTTCGGTCCAGAAACGAAGCGAACGCATCCAATCCACCTTTTAAGGACCCAATAGTGATGTTTTAGTTCGTTTTGGTCAATTTCGTTACTATGCGAGAAAACATGCCGGGGTTGCATTTAATGCACCGGTTCGGCCCGTTAACGAAACCATGCACAGTTTCGGTCCAGAAACGAAACGAACGCACCCAATCCACCTTTTTGGACCCAATAGTGATGTTTTGGTTCGTTTTGGCCAGTTTTGTTACTGTGCGAAAAACCATGCCGGGGTTGCATTTAATGCTCCGGTTCGGCCCGTTTATGAAACGATGCACAATTTCGGTCCAGAAACGAAACGAACGCACCCAATCCACGTTTTTGGACCCAATAGTGATGTTTTGGTTCGTTTTGGTTAGTTTTGTTACTGTGCGAGAAACCATGCCGGGGTTGCATTTAATGCACCGGTTCGGCCCGTTAACGAAACGATGCACAGTTTCGGTCCTGAAACGAAGCGAATGCACCCAATCCACCTTTTAAGGACCCAATAGTGATGTTTTAGTTCGTTTTGGTCAGTTTCGTTACTATGCGAGAAACCATGCCGGGGTTGCATTTAATGCACCGGTTCGGCCCGTTAACGAAACGATGCACAGTTTCGGTCCAGAAACGAAACGAACGCACCCAATCCACCTTTTTGGACCCAATAGTGATGTTTTGGTTCGTTTTGGCCAGTTTTGTTAGTGTGCGAAAAACCAAGCTGGGGTTGCATTTAATGCACCGGTTCGGCCAGTATACGAAACGATGCATAGTTTCGGTCCAGAAGTGAAACGAACGCACCAATCCACCTTTTTGGACCCAATAGTGATGTTTTGGTTCGTTTTGGTCAGTTTCGTTACTATGCGAGAAACCATGCCGGGGTTGCATTTAATGAACCCGTTCGGCCCGTTTACGAAACGATGCACGGTTTCGGTCTAGAAACGAAGCGAACGCACCCAATCCACCTTTTTGGACCCAATAGTGATGTTTTGGTTCGTTTTGGTCAGTTTCGTTACTGTGCGAGAAACCAAGCCGGGGTTGCATTTAATGCACCGGTTCGGCCCGTTAACGAAACGATGCACAGTTTCGGTCCAGAAACGAAGCGAACGCACCCAATCCACCTCTTAAGGACCCAATAGTGATGTTTTAGTTCGTTTTGGTCAATTTTGTTACTATGCGAGAAAACATGCCGGGGTTGCATTTAATGCACCGGTTCGGCCCGTTAACGAAACGATGCACAGTTTCGGTCCAGAAATGAAACGAACGCACCCAATCCACCTTTTTGGACCCAATAGTGATGTTTTGGTTCGTTTTGGCCAGTTTCGTTACTATGCGAGAAACCATGCCGGGGTTGCATTTAATGCACCGGTTCGACCCGTTAACGAAACGATGCACAGTTTCGGTCCGGAAACGAAACGAACGCACCCAATCCACCTTTTTGGACCCAATAGTGATGTTTTGGTTCATTTTGGTCAGTTTCGTTACTGTGCGAAAAAACATGCCGGGGTTGCATTTAATGCACCGGTTCGGCCCGTTTATGAAACGATGCACAGTTTCGGTCCAGAAACGAAGCGAACGCACCCAATCCACCTTTTAAGGACCCAATAGTGATGTTTTAGTTCGTTTTGGTCAATTTTGTTACTATGCGAGAAAACATGCCAGGGTTGCATTTAATGCACCGGTTCGGCCCGTTAACGAAACGATGCACAGTTTCGGTCCAGAAACGAAACGAACGCACCCAATCCACCTTTTTGGACCCAATAGTGATGTTTTGGTTCGTTTTGCCCAGTTTTGTTACCGTGCGAAAAACCATGCCGGGGTTGCATTTAATGCACCGGTTCGCCTGTTTATGAAACGATGCACAGTTTCGGTCGAGAAACGAAACGAACGCACCCAATCCACCTTTTTGGACCCAATAGTGATGTTTTAGTTCGTTTTGGTCAATTTTGTTACTATGCGAGAAAACATGCCGGGGTTGCATTTAATGCACCGGTTCGGCCCGTTAACGAAACGATGCACAGTTTCGGTCCAGAAACGAAACGAACGCACCCAATCCACCTTTTTGGACCCAATAGTGATGTTTCGGTTCGTTTTGGTTAGTTTTGTTACTGTGCGAGAAACCATGCCGGGGTTGCATTTAATGCACCGGTTCGGCCCGTTTACGAAACGATGCATAGTTTCGGTCCAGAAACGAAGCGAACGCACCCAATCCACCTTTTTGGACCCAACAGTGATGTTTTGGTTCGTTTTGGTCAGTTTTGTTACTATGCGAGAAACCATGCCGGGGTTGCATTTAATGCACCGGTTCGGCCCGTTAACGAAACGATGCACAGTTTCGGTCCTGAAACGAAGCGAACGCACCCAATCCACCTTTTAAGGACCCAATAGTGATGTTTTAGTTCATTTTGGTCAGTTTCGTTACTATGCGAGAAACCATGCCGGGGTTGCATTTAATGCACCGGTTCGGCCCGTTAACGAAACGACGCACAGTTTCGGTCCAGAAACGAAACGAACGCACCCAATCCACCTTTTTGGACCCAATAGTGATGTTTTGGTTCGTTTTGGCCAGTTTTGTTACTGTGCGAAAAACCATGCCGGGGTTGCATTTAATGCACCGGTTCGGCCCGTTTATGAAACGATGCACAATTTCGGTCCAGAAACGAAACGAACGCACCCAATCCACGTTTTTGGACCCAATAGTGATGTTTTGGTTCGTTTTGGTTAGTTTTGTTACTGTGCGAGAAACCATGCCGGGGTTGCATTTAATGCACCGGTTCGGCCCGTTTACGAAACGATGCATAGTTTCGGTCCAGAAACGAAGCGAACGCACCCAATCCACCTTTTTGGACCCAATAGTGATGTTTTGGTTCGTTTTGGTCAGTTTTGTTACTATGCGAGAAACCATGCCGGGGTTGCATTTAATGCACCGGTTCGGCCCGTTAACGAAACGATGCACAGTTTCGGTCCTGAAACGAAGCGAACGCACCCAATCCACCTTTTAAGGACCCAATAGTGATGTTTTAGTTCATTTTGTCAGTTTCGTTACTATGCGAGAAACCATGCCGGGGTTGCATTTAATGCACCGGTTCGGCCCGTTAACGAAACGATGCACAGTTTCGGTCCAGAAACGAAACGAACGCACCCAATCCACCTTTTTGGACCCAATAGTGATGTTTTGGTTCGTTTTGGCCAGTTTTGTTAGTGTGCGAAAAACCAAGCTGGGGTTGCATTTAATGCACCGGTTCGGCCAGTATACGAAACGATGCATAGTTTCGGTCCAGAAGTGAAACGAACGCACCCAATCCACCTTTTTGGACCCAATAGTGATGTTTTGGTTCGTTTTGGTCAGTTTCGTTACTATGCGAGAAACCATGCCGGGGTTGCATTTAATGAACCCGTTCGGCCCGTTTACGAAACGATGCACGGTTTCGGTCTAGAAACGAAGGGAACGCACCCAATCCACCTTTTTGGACCCAATAGTGATGTTTTGGTTCGTTTTGGTCAGTTTCGTCACTGTGCGAGAAACCAAGCCGGGGTTGCATTTAATGCACCGGTTCGGCCCGTTAACGAAACGATGCACAGTTTCGGTCCAGAAACGAAGCGAACGCACCCAATCCACCTCTTAAGGACCCAATAGTGATGTTTTAGTTCGTTTTGGTCAATTTTGTTACTATGCGAGAAAACATGCCGTGCATTTAATGCACCGGTTCGGCCCGTTAACGAAACGATGCACAGTTTCGGTCCAGAAACGAAACGAACGCACCCAATCCACCTTTTTGGACCCAATAGTGATGTTTTGGTTCGTTTTGGCCAGTTTCGTTACTATGCGAGAAACCATGCCGGGGTTGCATTTAATGCACCGGTTCGACCCGTTAACGAAACGATGCACAGTTTCGGTCCGGAAACGAAACGAACGCACCCAATCCACCTTTTTGGACCCAATAGTGATGTTTTGGTTCGTTTTGGTCAGTTTCGTTACTGTGCGAAAAAACATGCCGGGGTTGCATTTAATGCACCGGTTCGGCCCGTTTATGAAACGATGCATAGTTTCGGTCCAGAAACGAAGCGAACGCACCCAATCCACCTTTTAAGGACCCAATAGTGATGTTTTAGTTCGTTTTGGTCAATTTTGTTACTATGCGAGAAAACATGCCGGGGTTGCATTTAATGCACCGGTTCGGCCCGTTAACGAAACGATGCACAGTTTCGGTCCAGAAACGAAACGAACGCACCCAATCCACCTTTTTGGACCCAATAGTGATGTTTTGGTTCGTTTTGGCCAGTTTTGTTACCGTGCGAAAAACCATGCCGGGGTTGCATTTAATGCACCGGTTCGCCTGTTTATGAAACGATGCACAGTTTCGGTCCAGAAACGAAACGAACGCACCCAATCCACCTTTTTGGACCCAATAGTGATGTTTTGGTTCGTTTTGGTTAGTTTTGTTACTGTGCGAGAAACCATGCCGGGGTTGCATTTAATGCACCGGTTCGACCCGTTTACGAAACGATGCATAGTTTCGGTCCTGAAACGAAGCGAACGCACCCAATCCACCTTTTTGGACCCAATAGTGATGTTTCGGTTCGTTTTGGTTAGTTTTGTTACTGTGCGAGAAACCATGCCGGGGTTGCATTTAATGCACCGGTTCGGCCCGTTTACGAAACGATGCATAGTTTCGGTCCAGAAACGAAGCGAACGCACCCAATCCACCTTTTTGGACCCAACAGTGATGTTTTGGTTCGTTTTGGTCAGTTTTGTTACTATGCGAGAAACCATGCCGGGGTTGCATTTAATGCACCGGTTCGGCCCGTTAACGAAACGATGCACAGTTTCGGTCCTGAAACGAAGCGAACGCACCCAATCCACCTTTTAAGGACCCAATAGTGATGTTTTAGTTCATTTTGGTCAGTTTCGTTACTATGCGAGAAACCATGCCGGGGTTGCATTTAATGCACCGGTTCGGCCCGTTAACGAAACGACGCACAGTTTCGGTCCAGAAACGAAACGAACGCACCCAATCCACCTTTTTGGACCCAATAGTGATGTTTTGGTTCGTTTTGGCCAGTTTTGTTACTGTGCGAAAAACCATGCCGGGGTTGCATTTAATGCACCGGTTCGGCCCGTTTATGAAACGATGCACAATTTCGGTCCAGAAATGAAACGAACGCACCCAATCCACGTTTTTGGACCCAATAGTGATGTTTTGGTTCGTTTTGGTTAGTTTTGTTACTGTGCGAGAAACCATGCCGGGGTTGCATTTAATGCACCGGTTCGGCCCGTTTACGAAACGATGCATAGTTTCGGTCCAGAAACGAAGCGAACGCACCCAATCCACCTTTTTGGACCCAATAGTGATGTTTTGGTTCGTTTTGGTCAGTTTTGTTACTATGCGAGAAACCATGCCGGGGTTGCATTTAATGCACCGGTTCGGCCCGTTAACGAAACGATGCACAGTTTCGGTCCTGAAACGAAGCGAACGCACCCAATCCACCTTTTAAGGACCCAATAGTGATGTTTTAGTTCATTTTGTCAGTTTCGTTACTATGCGAGAAACCATGCCGGGGTTGCATTTAATGCACCGGTTCGGCCCGTTAACGAAACGATGCACAGTTTCGGTCCAGAAACGAAACGAACGCACCCAATCCACCTTTTTGGACCCAATAGTGATGTTTTGGTTCGTTTTGGCCAGTTTTGTTAGTGTGCGAAAAACCAAGCTGGGGTTGCATTTAATGCACCGGTTCGGCCAGTATACGAAACGATGCATAGTTTCGGTCCAGAAGTGAAACGAACGCACCCAATCCACGTTTTTGGACCCAATAGTGATGTTTTGGTTCGTTTTGGTCAGTTTCGTTACTATGCAAGAAACCATGCCGGGGTTGCATTTAATGAACCCGTTCGGCCCGTTTACGAAACGATGCACGGTTTCGGTCTAGAAACGAAGGGAACGCACCCAATCCACCTTTTTGGACCCAATAGTGATGTTTTGGTTCGTTTTGGTCAGTTTCGTCACTGTGCGAGAAACCAAGCCGGGGTTGCATTTAATGCACCGGTTCGGCCCGTTAACGAAACGATGCACAGTTTCGGTCCAGAAACGAAGCGAACGCACCCAATCCACCTCTTAAGGACCCAATAGTGATGTTTTAGTTCGTTTTGGTCAATTTTGTTACTATGCGAGAAAACATGCCGTGCATTTAATGCACCGGTTCGGCCCGTTAACGAAACGATGCACAGTTTCGGTCCAGAAACGAAACGAACGCACCCAATCCACCTTTTTGGACCCAATAGTGATGTTTTGGTTCGTTTTGGCCAGTTTCGTTACTATGCGAGAAACCATGCCGGGGTTGCATTTAATGCACCGGTTCGACCCGTTAACGAAACGATGCACAGTTTCGGTCCGGAAACGAAACGAACGCACCCAATCCACCTTTTTGGACCCAATAGTGATGTTTTGGTTCGTTTTGGTCAGTTTCGTTACTGTGCGAAAAAACATGCCGGGGTTGCATTTAATGCACCGGTTCGGCCCGTTTATGAAACGATGCATAGTTTCGGTCCAGAAACGAAGCGAACGCACCCAATCCACCTTTTAAGGACCCAATAGTGATGTTTTAGTTCGTTTTGGTCAATTTTGTTACTATGCGAGAAAACATGCCGGGGTTGCATTTAATGCACCGGTTCGGCCCGTTAACGAAACGATGCACAGTTTCGGTCCAGAAACGAAACGAACGCACCCAATCCACCTTTTTGGACCCAATAGTGATGTTTTGGTTCGTTTTGGCCAGTTTTGTTACCGTGCGAAAAACCATGCCGGGGTTGCATTTAATGCACCGGTTCGCCTGTTTATGAAACGATGCACAGTTTCGGTCCAGAAACGAAACGAACGCACCCAATCCACCTTTTTGGACCCAATAGTGATGTTTTGGTTCGTTTTGGTTAGTTTTGTTACTGTGCGAGAAACCATGCCGGGGTTGCATTTAATGCACCGGTTCGACCCGTTTACGAAACGATGCATAGTTTCGGTCCTGAAACGAAGCGAACGCACCCAATCCACCTTTTTGGACCCAACAGTGATGTTTTGGTTCGTTTTGGTCAGTTTTGTTACTATGCGAGAAACCATGCCGGGGTTGCATTTAATGCACCGGTTCGGCCCGTTAACGAAACGATGCACAGTTTCGGTCCTGAAACGAAGCGAACGCACCCAATCCACCTTTTAAGGACCCAATAGTGATGTTTTAGTTCATTTTGGTCAGTTTCGTTACTATGCGAGAAACCATGCCGGGGTTGCATTTAATGCACCGGTTCGGCCCGTTAACGAAACGATGCACAGTTTCGGTCCAGAAACGAAACGAACGCACCCAATCCACCTTTTTGGACCCAATAGTGATGTTTTGGTTCGTTTTGGCCAGTTTTGTTACTGTGCGAAAAACCAAGCTGGGGTTGCATTTAATGCACCGGTTCGGCCCGTATACGAAACGATGCATAGTTTCGGTCCAGAAGTGAAACGAACGCACCCAATCCACCTTTTTGGACCCAATAGTGATGTTTTGGTTCGTTTTGGTCAGTTTCGTTACTATGCGAGAAACCATGCCGGGGTTGCATTTAATGAACCCGTTCGGCCCGTTTACGAAACGATGCACGGTTTCGGTCTAGAAACGAAGGGAACGCACCCAATCCACCTTTTTGGACCCAATAGTGATGTTTTGGTTCGTTTTGGTCAGTTTCGTCACTGTGCGAGAAACCAAGCCGGGGTTGCATTTAATGCACCGGTTCGGCCCGTTAACGAAACGATGCACAGTTTCGGTCCAGAAACGAAGCGAACGCACCCAATCCACCTCTTAAGGACCCAATAGTGATGTTTTAGTTCGTTTTGGTCAATTTTGTTACTATGCGAGAAAACATGCCGTGCATTTAATGCACCGGTTCGGCCCGTTAACGAAACGATGCACAGTTTCGGTCCAGAAACGAAACGAACGCACCCAATCCACCTTTTTGGACCCAATAGTGATGTTTTGGTTCGTTTTGGCCAGTTTCGTTACTATGCGAGAAACCATGCCGGGGTTGCATTTAATGCACCGGTTCGACCCGTTAACGAAACGATGCACAGTTTCGGTCCGGAAACGAAACGAACGCACCCAATCCACCTTTTTGGACCCAATAGTGATGTTTTGGTTCGTTTTGGCCAGTTTTGTTACTATGCGAGAAACCATGCCGGGGTTGCATTTAATGCACCGGTTCGGCCCGTTAACGAAACGATGCACAGTTTCGGTCCTGAAACGAAGCGAACGCACCCAATCCACCTTTTAAGGACCCAATAGTGATGTTTTAGTTCATTTTGGTCAGTTTCGTTACTATGCGAGAAACCATGCCGGGGTTGCATTTAATGCACCGGTTCGGCCCGTTAACGAAACGACGCACAGTTTCGGTCCAGAAACGAAACGAACGCACCCAATCCACCTTTTTGGACCCAATAGTGATGTTTTGGTTCGTTTTGGCCAGTTTTGTTACTGTGCGAAAAACCATGCCGGGGTTGCATTTAATGCACCGGTTCGGCCCGTTTATGAAACGATGCACAATTTCGGTCCAGAAACGAAACGAACGCACCCAATCCACGTTTTTGGACCCAATAGTGATGTTTTGGTTCGTTTTGGTTAGTTTTGTTACTGTGCGAGAAACCATGCCGGGGTTGCATTTAATGCACCGGTTCGGCCCGTTTACGAAACGATGCATAGTTTCGGTCCAGAAACGAAGCGAACGCACCCAATCCACCTTTTTGGACCCAATAGTGATGTTTTGGTTCGTTTTGGTCAGTTTTGTTACTATGCGAGAAACCATGCCGGGGTTGCATTTAATGCACCGGTTCGGCCCGTTAACGAAACGATGCACAGTTTCGGTCCTGAAACGAAGCGAACGCACCCAGTCCACCTTTTAAGGACCCAATAGTGATGTTTTAGTTCATTTTGTCAGTTTCGTTACTATGCGAGAAACCATGCCGGGGTTGCATTTAATGCACCGGTTCGGCCCGTTAACGAAACGATGCACAGTTTCGGTCCAGAAACGAAACGAACGCACCCAATCCACCTTTTTGGACCCAATAGTGATGTTTTGGTTCGTTTTGGCCAGTTTTGTTAGTGTGCGAAAAACCAAGCTGGGGTTGCATTTAATGCACCGGTTCGGCCAGTATACGAAACGATGCATAGTTTCGGTCCAGAAGTGAAACGAACGCACCCAATCCACCTTTTTGGACCCAATAGTGATGTTTTGGTTCGTTTTGGTCAGTTTCGTTACTATGCGAGAAACCATGCCGGGGTTGCATTTAATGAACCCGTTCGGCCCGTTTACGAAACGATGCACGGTTTCGGTCTAGAAACGAAGGGAACGCACCCAATCCACCTTTTTGGACCCAATAGTGATGTTTTGGTTCGTTTTGGTCAGTTTCGTCACTGTGCGAGAAACCAAGCCGGGGTTGCATTTAATGCACCGGTTCGGCCCGTTAACGAAACGATGCACAGTTTCGGTCCAGAAACGAAGCGAACGCACCCAATCCACCTCTTAAGGACCCAATAGTGATGTTTTAGTTCGTTTTGGTCAATTTTGTTACTATGCGAGAAAACATGCCGTGCATTTAATGCACCGGTTCGGCCCGTTAACGAAACGATGCACAGTTTCGGTCCAGAAACGAAACGAACGCACCCAATCCACCTTTTTGGACCCAATAGTGATGTTTTGGTTCGTTTTGGCCAGTTTCGTTACTATGCGAGAAACCATGCCGGGGTTGCATTTAATGCACCGGTTCGACCCGTTAACGAAACGATGCACAGTTTCGGTCCGGAAACGAAACGAACGCACCCAATCCACCTTTTTGGACCCAATAGTGATGTTTTGGTTCGTTTTGGTCAGTTTCGTTACTGTGCGAAAAAACATGCCGGGGTTGCATTTAATGCACCGGTTCGCCCCGTTTATGAAACGATGCATAGTTTCGGTCCAGAAACGAAGCGAACGCACCCAATCCACCTTTTAAGGACCCAATAGTGATGTTTTAGTTCGTTTTGGTCAATTTTGTTACTATGCGAGAAAACATGCCGGGGTTGCATTTAATGCACCGGTTCGGCCCGTTAACGAAACGATGCACAGTTTCGGTCCAGAAACGAAACGAACGCACCCAATCCACCTTTTTGGACCCAATAGTGATGTTTTGGTTCGTTTTGGCCAGTTTTGTTACCGTGCGAAAAACCATGCCGGGGTTGCATTTAATGCACCGGTTCGCCTGTTTATGAAACGATGCACAGTTTCGGTCCAGAAACGAAACGAACGCACCCAATCCACCTTTTTGGACCCAATAGTGATGTTTTGGTTCGTTTTGGTTAGTTTTGTTACTGTGCGAGAAACCATGCCGGGGTTGCATTTAATGCACCGGTTCGACCCGTTTACGAAACGATGCATAGTTTCGGTCCTGAAACGAAGCGAACGCACCCAATCCACCTTTTTGGACCCAACAGTGATGTTTTGGTTCGTTTTGGTCAGTTTTGTTACTATGCGAGAAACCATGCCGGGGTTGCATTTAATGCACCGGTTCGGCCCGTTAACGAAACGATGCACAGTTTCGGTCCTGAAACGAAGCGAACGCACCCAATCCACCTTTTAAGGACCCAATAGTGATGTTTTAGTTCATTTTGGTCAGTTTCGTTACTATGCGAGAAACCATGCCGGGGTTGCATTTAATGCACCGGTTCGGCCCGTTAACGAAACGATGCACAGTTTCGGTCCAGAAACGAAACGAACGCACCCAATCCACCTTTTTGGACCCAATAGTGATGTTTTGGTTCGTTTTGGCCAGTTTTGTTACTGTGCGAAAAACCAAGCTGGGGTTGCATTTAATGCACCGGTTCGGCCCGTATACGAAACGATGCATAGTTTCGGTCCAGAAGTGAAACGAACGCACCCAATCCACCTTTTTGGACCCAATAGTGATGTTTTGGTTCGTTTTGGTCAGTTTCGTTACTATGCGAGAAACCATGCCGGGGTTGCATTTAATGAACCCGTTCGGCCCGTTTACGAAACGATGCACGGTTTCGGTCTAGAAACGAAGGGAACGCACCCAATCCACCTTTTTGGACCCAATAGTGATGTTTTGGTTCGTTTTGGTCAGTTTCGTCACTGTGCGAGAAACCAAGCCGGGGTTGCATTTAATGCACCGGTTCGGCCCGTTAACGAAACGATGCACAGTTTCAGTCCAGAAACGAAACGAACGCACCCAATCCACCTTTTTGGACCCAATAGTGATGTTTTGGTTCGTTTTGGCCAGTTTCGTTACTATGCGAGAAACCATGCCGGGGTTGCATTTAATGCACCGGTTCGACCCGTTAACGAAACGATGCACAGTTTCGGTCCGGAAACGAAACGAACGCACCCAATCCACCTTTTTGGACCCAATAGTGATGTTTTGGTTCGTTTTGGCCAGTTTTGTTACTATGCGAGAAACCATGCCGGGGTTGCATTTAATGCACCGGTTCGGCCCGTTAACGAAACGATGCACAGTTTCGGTCCTGAAACGAAGCGAACGCACCCAATCCACCTTTTAAGGACCCAATAGTGATGTTTTAGTTCATTTTGGTCAGTTTCGTTACTATGCGAGAAACCATGCCGGGGTTGCATTTAATGCACCGGTTCGGCCCGTTAACGAAACGACGCACAGTTTCGGTCCAGAAACGAAACGAACGCACCCAATCCACCTTTTTGGACCCAATAGTGATGTTTTGGTTCGTTTTGGCCAGTTTTGTTACTGTGCGAAAAACCATGCCGGGGTTGCATTTAATGCACCGGTTCGGCCCGTTTATGAAACGATGCACAATTTCGGTCCAGAAACGAAACGAACGCACCCAATCCACGTTTTTGGACCCAATAGTGATGTTTTGGTTCGTTTTGGTTAGTTTTGTTACTGTGCGAGAAACCATGCCGGGGTTGCATTTAATGCACCGGTTCGGCCCGTTTACGAAACGATGCATAGTTTCAGTCCAGAAACGAAGCGAACGCACCCAATCCACCTTTTTGGACCCAATAGTGATGTTTTGGTTCGTTTTGGTCAGTTTTGTTACTATGCGAGAAACCATGCCGGGGTTGCATTTAATGCACCGGTTCGGCCCGTTAACGAAACGATGCACAGTTTCGGTCCAGAAGTGAAACGAATGCACCCAATCCACCTTTTTGGACCCAATAGTGATGTTTTGGTTCGTTTTGGTCAGTTTCGTTACTATGCGAGAAACCATGCCGGGGTTGCATTTAATGAACCCGTTCGGCCCGTTTACGAAACGATGCACGGTTTCGGTCTAGAAACGAAGGGAACGCACCCAATCCACCTTTTTGGACCCAATAGTGATGTTTTGGTTCGTTTTGGTCAGTTTCGTTACTGTGCGAGAAACCAAGCCGGGGTTGCATTTAATGCACCGGTTCGGCCCGTTAACGAAACGATGCACAGTTTCGGTCCTGAAACGAAGCGAACGCACCCAATCCACCTTTTAAGGACCCAATAGTGATGTTTTAGTTCATTTTGGTCAGTTTCGTTACTATGCGAGAAACCATGCCGGGGTTGCATTTAATGAACCCGTTCGGCCCGTTTACGAAACGATGCACGGTTTCGGTCTAGAAACGAAGGGAACGCACCCAATCCACCTTTTTGGACCCAATAGTGATGTTTTGGTTCGTTTTGGTCAGTTTCGTCACTGTGCGAGAAACCAAGCTGGGGTTGCATTTAATGCACCGGTTCGGCCCGTTAACGAAACGATGCACAGTTTCGGTCCAGAAACGAAGCGAACGCACCCAATCCACCTCTTAAGGACCCAATAGTGATGTTTTAGTTCGTTTTGGTCAATTTTGTTACTATGCGAGAAAACATGCCGTGCATTTAATGCACCGGTTCGGCCCGTTAACGAAACGATGCACAGTTTCGGTCCAGAAACGAAACGAACGCACCCAATCCACCTTTTTGGACCCAATAGTGATGTTTTGGTTCGTTTTGGCCAGTTTCGTTACTATGCGAGAAACCATGCCGGGGTTGCATTTAATGCACCGGTTCGACCCGTTAACGAAACGATGCACAGTTTCGGTCCGGAAACGAAACGAACGCACCCAATCCACCTTTTTGGACCCAATAGTGATGTTTTGGTTCGTTTTGGTCAGTTTCGTTACTGTGCGAAAAAACATGCCGGGGTTGCATTTAATGCACCGGTTCGGCCCGTTTATGAAACGATGCATAGTTTCGGTCCAGAAACGAAGCGAACGCACCCAATCCACCTTTTAAGGACCCAATAGTGATGTTTTAGTTCGTTTTGGTCAATTTTGTTACTATGCGAGAAAACATGCCGGGGTTGCATTTAATGCACCGGTTCGGCCCGTTAACGAAACGATGCACAGTTTCGGTCCAGAAACGAAACGAACGCACCCAATCCACCTTTTTGGACCCAATAGTGATGTTTTGGTTCGTTTTGGCCAGTTTTGTTACCGTGCGAAAAACCATGCCGGGGTTGCATTTAATGCACCGGTTCGCCTGTTTATGAAACGATGCACAGTTTCGGTCCAGAAACGAAACGAACGCACCCAATCCACCTTTTTGGACCCAATAGTGATGTTTTGGTTCGTTTTGGTTAGTTTTGTTACTGTGCGAGAAACCATGCCGGGGTTGCATTTAATGCACCGGTTCGACCCGTTTACGAAACGATGCATAGTTTCGGTCCTGAAACGAAGCGAACGCACCCAATCCACCTTTTTGGACCCAACAGTGATGTTTTGGTTCGTTTTGGTCAGTTTTGTTACTATGCGAGAAACCATGCCGGGGTTGCATTTAATGCACCGGTTCGGCCCGTTAACGAAACGATGCACAGTTTCGGTCCTGAAACGAAGCGAACGCACCCAATCCACCTTTTAAGGACCCAATAGTGATGTTTTAGTTCATTTTGGTCAGTTTCGTTACTATGCGAGAAACCATGCCGGGGTTGCATTTAATGCACCGGTTCGGCCCGTTAACGAAACGATGCACAGTTTCGGTCCAGAAACGAAACGAACGCACCCAATCCACCTTTTTGGACCCAATAGTGATGTTTTGGTTCGTTTTGGCCAGTTTTGTTACTGTGCGAAAAACCAAGCTGGGGTTGCATTTAATGCACCGGTTCGGCCCGTATACGAAACGATGCATAGTTTCGGTCCAGAAGTGAAACGAACGCACCCAATCCACCTTTTTGGACCCAATAGTGATGTTTTGGTTCGTTTTGGTCAGTTTCGTTACTATGCGAGAAACCATGCCGGGGTTGCATTTAATGAACCCGTTCGGCCCGTTTACGAAACGATGCACGGTTTCGGTCTAGAAACGAAGGGAACGCACCCAATCCACCTTTTTGGACCCAATAGTGATGTTTTGGTTCGTTTTGGTCAGTTTCGTCACTGTGCGAGAAACCAAGCCGGGGTTGCATTTAATGCACCGGTTCGGCCCGTTAACGAAACGATGCACAGTTTCGGTCCAGAAACGAAGCGAACGCACCCAATCCACCTCTTAAGGACCCAATAGTGATGTTTTAGTTCGTTTTGGTCAATTTTGTTACTATGCGAGAAAACATGCCGTGCATTTAATGCACCGGTTCGGCCCGTTAACGAAACGATGCACAGTTTCGGTCCAGAAACGAAACGAACGCACCCAATCCACCTTTTTGGACCCAATAGTGATGTTTTGGTTCGTTTTGGCCAGTTTCGTTACTATGCGAGAAACCATGCCGGGGTTGCATTTAATGCACCGGTTCGACCCGTTAACGAAACGATGCACAGTTTCGGTCCGGAAACGAAACGAACGCACCCAATCCACCTTTTTGGACCCAATAGTGATGTTTTGGTTCGTTTTGGCCAGTTTTGTTACTATGCGAGAAACCATGCCGGGGTTGCATTTAATGCACCGGTTCGGCCCGTTAACGAAACGATGCACAGTTTCGGTCCTGAAACGAAGCGAACGCACCCAATCCACCTTTTAAGGACCCAATAGTGATGTTTTAGTTCATTTTGGTCAGTTTCGTTACTATGCGAGAAACCATGCCGGGGTTGCATTTAATGCACCGGTTCGGCCCGTTAACGAAACGACGCACAGTTTCGGTCCAGAAACGAAACGAACGCACCCAATCCACCTTTTTGGACCCAATAGTGATGTTTTGGTTCGTTTTGGCCAGTTTTGTTACTGTGCGAAAAACCATGCCGGGGTTGCATTTAATGCACCGGTTCGGCCCGTTTATGAAACGATGCACAATTTCGGTCCAGAAACGAAACGAACGCACCCAATCCACGTTTTTGGACCCAATAGTGATGTTTTGGTTCGTTTTGGTTAGTTTTGTTACTGTGCGAGAAACCATGCCGGGGTTGCATTTAATGCACCGGTTCGGCCCGTTTACGAAACGATGCATAGTTTCGGTCCAGAAACGAAGCGAACGCACCCAATCCACCTTTTTGGACCCAATAGTGATGTTTTGGTTCGTTTTGGTCAGTTTTGTTACTATGCGAGAAACCATGCCGGGGTTGCATTTAATGCACCGGTTCGGCCCGTTAACGAAACGATGCACAGTTTCGGTCCTGAAACGAAGCGAACGCACCCAGTCCACCTTTTAAGGACCCAATAGTGATGTTTTAGTTCATTTTGTCAGTTTCGTTACTATGCGAGAAACCATGCCGGGGTTGCATTTAATGCACCGGTTCGGCCCGTTAACGAAACGATGCACAGTTTCGGTCCAGAAACGAAACGAACGCACCCAATCCACCTTTTTGGACCCAATAGTGATGTTTTGGTTCGTTTTGGCCAGTTTTGTTAGTGTGCGAAAAACCAAGCTGGGGTTGCATTTAATGCACCGGTTCGGCCAGTATACGAAACGATGCATAGTTTCGGTCCAGAAGTGAAACGAACGCACCCAATCCACCTTTTTGGACCCAATAGTGATGTTTTGGTTCGTTTTGGTCAGTTTCGTTACTATGCGAGAAACCATGCCGGGGTTGCATTTAATGAACCCGTTCGGCCCGTTTACGAAACGATGCACGGTTTCGGTCTAGAAACGAAGGGAACGCACCCAATCCACCTTTTTGGACCCAATAGTGATGTTTTGGTTCGTTTTGGTCAGTTTCGTCACTGTGCGAGAAACCAAGCCGGGGTTGCATTTAATGCACCGGTTCGGCCCGTTAACGAAACGATGCACAGTTTCGGTCCAGAAACGAAGCGAACGCACCCAATCCACCTCTTAAGGACCCAATAGTGATGTTTTAGTTCGTTTTGGTCAATTTTGTTACTATGCGAGAAAACATGCCGTGCATTTAATGCACCGGTTCGGCCCGTTAACGAAACGATGCACAGTTTCGGTCCAGAAACGAAACGAACGCACCCAATCCACCTTTTTGGACCCAATAGTGATGTTTTGGTTCGTTTTGGCCAGTTTCGTTACTATGCGAGAAACCATGCCGGGGTTGCATTTAATGCACCGGTTCGACCCGTTAACGAAACGATGCACAGTTTCGGTCCGGAAACGAAACGAACGCACCCAATCCACCTTTTTGGACCCAATAGTGATGTTTTGGTTCGTTTTGGTCAGTTTCGTTACTGTGCGAAAAAACATGCCGGGGTTGCATTTAATGCACCGGTTCGCCCCGTTTATGAAACGATGCATAGTTTCGGTCCAGAAACGAAGCGAACGCACCCAATCCACCTTTTAAGGACCCAATAGTGATGTTTTAGTTCGTTTTGGTCAATTTTGTTACTATGCGAGAAAACATGCCGGGGTTGCATTTAATGCACCGGTTCGGCCCGTTAACGAAACGATGCACAGTTTCGGTCCAGAAACGAAACGAACGCACCCAATCCACCTTTTTGGACCCAATAGTGATGTTTTGGTTCGTTTTGGCCAGTTTTGTTACCGTGCGAAAAACCATGCCGGGGTTGCATTTAATGCACCGGTTCGCCTGTTTATGAAACGATGCACAGTTTCGGTCCAGAAACGAAACGAACGCACCCAATCCACCTTTTTGGACCCAATAGTGATGTTTTGGTTCGTTTTGGTTAGTTTTGTTACTGTGCGAGAAACCATGCCGGGGTTGCATTTAATGCACCGGTTCGACCCGTTTACGAAACGATG
Organism: Echinochloa phyllopogon; assembly: GCA_033239725.1. Lineage (NCBI taxonomy): Eukaryota > Viridiplantae > Streptophyta > Magnoliopsida > Poales > Poaceae > Echinochloa > Echinochloa phyllopogon. Next base: position 25,819,085 of record BTCW01000014.1, on the reverse strand, counting down.
CATAGTTTCGGTCCTGAAACGAAGCGAACGCACCCAATCCACCTTTTTGGACCCAACAGTGATGTTTTGGTTCGTTTTGGTCAGTTTTGTTACTATGCGAGAAACCATGCCGGGGTTGCATTTAATGCACCGGTTCGGCCCGTTAACGAAACGATGCACAGTTTCGGTCCTGAAACGAAGCGAACGCACCCAATCCACCTTTTAAGGACCCAATAGTGATGTTTTAGTTCATTTTGGTCAGTTTCGTTACTATGCGAGAAACCATGCCGGGGTTGCATTTAATGCACCGGTTCGGCCCGTTAACGAAACGATGCACAGTTTCGGTCCAGAAACGAAACGAACGCACCCAATCCACCTTTTTGGACCCAATAGTGATGTTTTGGTTCGTTTTGGCCAGTTTTGTTACTGTGCGAAAAACCAAGCTGGGGTTGCATTTAATGCACCGGTTCGGCCCGTATACGAAACGATGCATAGTTTCGGTCCAGAAGTGAAACGAACGCACCCAATCCACCTTTTTGGACCCAATAGTGATGTTTTGGTTCGTTTTGGTCAGTTTCGTTACTATGCGAGAAACCATGCCGGGGTTGCATTTAATGAACCCGTTCGGCCCGTTTACGAAACGATGCACGGTTTCGGTCTAGAAACGAAGGGAACGCACCCAATCCACCTTTTTGGACCCAATAGTGATGTTTTGGTTCGTTTTGGTCAGTTTCGTCACTGTGCGAGAAACCAAGCCGGGGTTGCATTTAATGCACCGGTTCGGCCCGTTAACGAAACGATGCACAGTTTCAGTCCAGAAACGAAACGAACGCACCCAATCCACCTTTTTGGACCCAATAGTGATGTTTTGGTTCGTTTTGGCCAGTTTCGTTACTATGCGAGAAACCATGCCGGGGTTGCATTTAATGCACCGGTTCGACCCGTTAACGAAACGATGCACAGTTTCGGTCCGGAAACGAAACGAACGCACCCAATCCACCTTTTTGGACCCAATAGTGATGTTTTGGTTCGTTTTGGCCAGTTTTGTTACTATGCGAGAAACCATGCCGGGGTTGCATTTAATGCACCGGTTCGGCCCGTTAACGAAACGATGCACAGTTTCGGTCCTGAAACGAAGCGAACGCACCCAATCCACCTTTTAAGGACCCAATAGTGATGTTTTAGTTCATTTTGGTCAGTTTCGTTACTATGCGAGAAACCATGCCGGGGTTGCATTTAATGCACCGGTTCGGCCCGTTAACGAAACGACGCACAGTTTCGGTCCAGAAACGAAACGAACGCACCCAATCCACCTTTTTGGACCCAATAGTGATGTTTTGGTTCGTTTTGGCCAGTTTTGTTACTGTGCGAAAAACCATGCCGGGGTTGCATTTAATGCACCGGTTCGGCCCGTTTATGAAACGATGCACAATTTCGGTCCAGAAACGAAACGAACGCACCCAATCCACGTTTTTGGACCCAATAGTGATGTTTTGGTTCGTTTTGGTTAGTTTTGTTACTGTGCGAGAAACCATGCCGGGGTTGCATTTAATGCACCGGTTCGGCCCGTTTACGAAACGATGCATAGTTTCAGTCCAGAAACGAAGCGAACGCACCCAATCCACCTTTTTGGACCCAATAGTGATGTTTTGGTTCGTTTTGGTCAGTTTTGTTACTATGCGAGAAACCATGCCGGGGTTGCATTTAATGCACCGGTTCGGCCCGTTAACGAAACGATGCACAGTTTCGGTCCAGAAGTGAAACGAATGCACCCAATCCACCTTTTTGGACCCAATAGTGATGTTTTGGTTCGTTTTGGTCAGTTTCGTTACTATGCGAGAAACCATGCCGGGGTTGCATTTAATGAACCCGTTCGGCCCGTTTACGAAACGATGCACGGTTTCGGTCTAGAAACGAAGGGAACGCACCCAATCCACCTTTTTGGACCCAATAGTGATGTTTTGGTTCGTTTTGGTCAGTTTCGTTACTGTGCGAGAAACCAAGCCGGGGTTGCATTTAATGCACCGGTTCGGCCCGTTAACGAAACGATGCACAGTTTCGGTCCTGAAACGAAGCGAACGCACCCAATCCACCTTTTAAGGACCCAATAGTGATGTTTTAGTTCATTTTGGTCAGTTTCGTTACTATGCGAGAAACCATGCCGGGGTTGCATTTAATGAACCCGTTCGGCCCGTTTACGAAACGATGCACGGTTTCGGTCTAGAAACGAAGGGAACGCACCCAATCCACCTTTTTGGACCCAATAGTGATGTTTTGGTTCGTTTTGGTCAGTTTCGTCACTGTGCGAGAAACCAAGCTGGGGTTGCATTTAATGCACCGGTTCGGCCCGTTAACGAAACGATGCACAGTTTCGGTCCAGAAACGAAGCGAACGCACCCAATCCACCTCTTAAGGACCCAATAGTGATGTTTTAGTTCGTTTTGGTCAATTTTGTTACTATGCGAGAAAACATGCCGTGCATTTAATGCACCGGTTCGGCCCGTTAACGAAACGATGCACAGTTTCGGTCCAGAAACGAAACGAACGCACCCAATCCACCTTTTTGGACCCAATAGTGATGTTTTGGTTCGTTTTGGCCAGTTTCGTTACTATGCGAGAAACCATGCCGGGGTTGCATTTAATGCACCGGTTCGACCCGTTAACGAAACGATGCACAGTTTCGGTCCGGAAACGAAACGAACGCACCCAATCCACCTTTTTGGACCCAATAGTGATGTTTTGGTTCGTTTTGGTCAGTTTCGTTACTGTGCGAAAAAACATGCCGGGGTTGCATTTAATGCACCGGTTCGGCCCGTTTATGAAACGATGCATAGTTTCGGTCCAGAAACGAAGCGAACGCACCCAATCCACCTTTTAAGGACCCAATAGTGATGTTTTAGTTCGTTTTGGTCAATTTTGTTACTATGCGAGAAAACATGCCGGGGTTGCATTTAATGCACCGGTTCGGCCCGTTAACGAAACGATGCACAGTTTCGGTCCAGAAACGAAACGAACGCACCCAATCCACCTTTTTGGACCCAATAGTGATGTTTTGGTTCGTTTTGGCCAGTTTTGTTACCGTGCGAAAAACCATGCCGGGGTTGCATTTAATGCACCGGTTCGCCTGTTTATGAAACGATGCACAGTTTCGGTCCAGAAACGAAACGAACGCACCCAATCCACCTTTTTGGACCCAATAGTGATGTTTTGGTTCGTTTTGGTTAGTTTTGTTACTGTGCGAGAAACCATGCCGGGGTTGCATTTAATGCACCGGTTCGACCCGTTTACGAAACGATGCATAGTTTCGGTCCTGAAACGAAGCGAACGCACCCAATCCACCTTTTTGGACCCAACAGTGATGTTTTGGTTCGTTTTGGTCAGTTTTGTTACTATGCGAGAAACCATGCCGGGGTTGCATTTAATGCACCGGTTCGGCCCGTTAACGAAACGATGCACAGTTTCGGTCCTGAAACGAAGCGAACGCACCCAATCCACCTTTTAAGGACCCAATAGTGATGTTTTAGTTCATTTTGGTCAGTTTCGTTACTATGCGAGAAACCATGCCGGGGTTGCATTTAATGCACCGGTTCGGCCCGTTAACGAAACGATGCACAGTTTCGGTCCAGAAACGAAACGAACGCACCCAATCCACCTTTTTGGACCCAATAGTGATGTTTTGGTTCGTTTTGGCCAGTTTTGTTACTGTGCGAAAAACCAAGCTGGGGTTGCATTTAATGCACCGGTTCGGCCCGTATACGAAACGATGCATAGTTTCGGTCCAGAAGTGAAACGAACGCACCCAATCCACCTTTTTGGACCCAATAGTGATGTTTTGGTTCGTTTTGGTCAGTTTCGTTACTATGCGAGAAACCATGCCGGGGTTGCATTTAATGAACCCGTTCGGCCCGTTTACGAAACGATGCACGGTTTCGGTCTAGAAACGAAGGGAACGCACCCAATCCACCTTTTTGGACCCAATAGTGATGTTTTGGTTCGTTTTGGTCAGTTTCGTCACTGTGCGAGAAACCAAGCCGGGGTTGCATTTAATGCACCGGTTCGGCCCGTTAACGAAACGATGCACAGTTTCGGTCCAGAAACGAAGCGAACGCACCCAATCCACCTCTTAAGGACCCAATAGTGATGTTTTAGTTCGTTTTGGTCAATTTTGTTACTATGCGAGAAAACATGCCGTGCATTTAATGCACCGGTTCGGCCCGTTAACGAAACGATGCACAGTTTCGGTCCAGAAACGAAACGAACGCACCCAATCCACCTTTTTGGACCCAATAGTGATGTTTTGGTTCGTTTTGGCCAGTTTCGTTACTATGCGAGAAACCATGCCGGGGTTGCATTTAATGCACCGGTTCGACCCGTTAACGAAACGATGCACAGTTTCGGTCCGGAAACGAAACGAACGCACCCAATCCACCTTTTTGGACCCAATAGTGATGTTTTGGTTCGTTTTGGCCAGTTTTGTTACTATGCGAGAAACCATGCCGGGGTTGCATTTAATGCACCGGTTCGGCCCGTTAACGAAACGATGCACAGTTTCGGTCCTGAAACGAAGCGAACGCACCCAATCCACCTTTTAAGGACCCAATAGTGATGTTTTAGTTCATTTTGGTCAGTTTCGTTACTATGCGAGAAACCATGCCGGGGTTGCATTTAATGCACCGGTTCGGCCCGTTAACGAAACGACGCACAGTTTCGGTCCAGAAACGAAACGAACGCACCCAATCCACCTTTTTGGACCCAATAGTGATGTTTTGGTTCGTTTTGGCCAGTTTTGTTACTGTGCGAAAAACCATGCCGGGGTTGCATTTAATGCACCGGTTCGGCCCGTTTATGAAACGATGCACAATTTCGGTCCAGAAACGAAACGAACGCACCCAATCCACGTTTTTGGACCCAATAGTGATGTTTTGGTTCGTTTTGGTTAGTTTTGTTACTGTGCGAGAAACCATGCCGGGGTTGCATTTAATGCACCGGTTCGGCCCGTTTACGAAACGATGCATAGTTTCAGTCCAGAAACGAAGCGAACGCACCCAATCCACCTTTTTGGACCCAATAGTGATGTTTTGGTTCGTTTTGGTCAGTTTTGTTACTATGCGAGAAACCATGCCGGGGTTGCATTTAATGCACCGGTTCGGCCCGTTAACGAAACGATGCACAGTTTCGGTCCAGAAGTGAAACGAATGCACCCAATCCACCTTTTTGGACCCAATAGTGATGTTTTGGTTCGTTTTGGTCAGTTTCGTTACTATGCGAGAAACCATGCCGGGGTTGCATTTAATGAACCCGTTCGGCCCGTTTACGAAACGATGCACGGTTTCGGTCTAGAAACGAAGGGAACGCACCCAATCCACCTTTTTGGACCCAATAGTGATGTTTTGGTTCGTTTTGGTCAGTTTCGTTACTGTGCGAGAAACCAAGCCGGGGTTGCATTTAATGCACCGGTTCGGCCCGTTAACGAAACGATGCACAGTTTCGGTCCTGAAACGAAGCGAACGCACCCAATCCACCTTTTAAGGACCCAATAGTGATGTTTTAGTTCATTTTGGTCAGTTTCGTTACTATGCGAGAAACCATGCCGGGGTTGCATTTAATGAACCCGTTCGGCCCGTTTACGAAACGATGCACGGTTTCGGTCTAGAAACGAAGGGAACGCACCCAATCCACCTTTTTGGACCCAATAGTGATGTTTTGGTTCGTTTTGGTCAGTTTCGTCACTGTGCGAGAAACCAAGCCGGGGTTGCATTTAATGCACCGGTTCGGCCCGTTAACGAAACGATGCACAGTTTCGGTCCAGAAACGAAGCGAACGCACCCAATCCACCTCTTAAGGACCCAATAGTGATGTTTTAGTTCGTTTTGGTCAATTTTGTTACTATGCGAGAAAACATGCCGTGCATTTAATGCACCGGTTCGGCCCGTTAACGAAACGATGCACAGTTTCGGTCCAGAAACGAAACGAACGCACCCAATCCACCTTTTTGGACCCAATAGTGATGTTTTGGTTCGTTTTGGCCAGTTTCGTTACTATGCGAGAAACCATGCCGGGGTTGCATTTAATGCACCGGTTCGACCCGTTAACGAAACGATGCACAGTTTCGGTCCGGAAACGAAACGAACGCACCCAATCCACCTTTTTGGACCCAATAGTGATGTTTTGGTTCGTTTTGGTCAGTTTCGTTACTGTGCGAAAAAACATGCCGGGGTTGCATTTAATGCACCGGTTCGGCCCGTTTATGAAACGATGCATAGTTTCGGTCCAGAAACGAAGCGAACGCACCCAATCCACCTTTTAAGGACCCAATAGTGATGTTTTAGTTCGTTTTGGTCAATTTTGTTACTATGCGAGAAAACATGCCGGGGTTGCATTTAATGCACCGGTTCGGCCCGTTAACGAAACGATGCACAGTTTCGGTCCAGAAACGAAACGAACGCACCCAATCCACCTTTTTGGACCCAATAGTGATGTTTTGGTTCGTTTTGGCCAGTTTTGTTACCGTGCGAAAAACCATGCCGGGGTTGCATTTAATGCACCGGTTCGCCTGTTTATGAAACGATGCACAGTTTCGGTCCAGAAACGAAACGAACGCACCCAATCCACCTTTTTGGACCCAATAGTGATGTTTTGGTTCGTTTTGGTTAGTTTTGTTACTGTGCGAGAAACCATGCCGGGGTTGCATTTAATGCACCGGTTCGACCCGTTTACGAAACGATGCATAGTTTCGGTCCTGAAACGAAGCGAACGCACCCAATCCACCTTTTTGGACCCAACAGTGATGTTTTGGTTCGTTTTGGTCAGTTTTGTTACTATGCGAGAAACCATGCCGGGGTTGCATTTAATGCACCGGTTCGTCCCGTTAACGAAACGATGCACAGTTTCGGTCCTGAAACGAAGCGAACGCACCCAATCCACCTTTTAAGGACCCAATAGTGATGTTTTAGTTCATTTTGGTCAGTTTCGTTACTATGCGAGAAACCATGCCGGGGTTGCATTTAATGCACCGGTTCGGCCCGTTAACGAAACGATGCACAGTTTCGGTCCAGAAACGAAACGAACGCACCCAATCCACCTTTTTGGACCCAATAGTGATGTTTTGGTTCGTTTTGGCCAGTTTTGTTACTGTGCGAAAAACCAAGCTGTGGTTGCATTTAATGCACCGGTTCGGCCCGTATACGAAACGATGCATAGTTTCGGTCCAGAAGTGAAACGAACGCACCCAATCCACCTTTTTGGACCCAATAGTGATGTTTTGGTTCGTTTTGGTCAGTTTCGTTACTATGCGAGAAACCATGCCGGGGTTGCATTTAATGAACCCGTTCGGCCCGTTTACGAAACGATGCACGGTTTCGGTCTAGAAACGAAGGGAACGCACCCAATCCACCTTTTTGGACCCAATAGTGATGTTTTGGTTCGTTTTGGTCAGTTTCGTCACTGTGCGAGAAACCAAGCCGGGGTTGCATTTAATGCACCGGTTCGGCCCGTTAACGAAACGATGCACAGTTTCGGTCCAGAAACGAAGCGAACGCACCCAATCCACCTCTTAAGGACCCAATAGTGATGTTTTAGTTCGTTTTGGTCAATTTTGTTACTATGCGAGAAAACATGCCGTGCATTTAATGCACCGGTTCGGCTCGTTAACGAAACGATGCACAGTTTCGGTCCAGAAACGAAACGAACGCACCCAATCCACCTTTTTGGACCCAATAGTGATGTTTTGGTTCGTTTTGGCCAGTTTCGTTACTATGCGAGAAACCATGCCGGGGTTGCATTTAATGCACCGGTTCGACCCGTTAACGAAACGATGCACAGTTTCGGTCCGGAAACGAAACGAACGCACCCAATCCACCTTTTTGGACCCAATAGTGATGTTTTGGTTCGTTTTGGCCAGTTTTGTTACTATGCGAGAAACCATGCCGGGGTTGCATTTAATGCACCGGTTCGGCCCGTTAACGAAACGATGCACAGTTTCGGTCCTGAAACGAAGCGAACGCAACCAATCCACCTTTTAAGGACCCAATAGTGATGTTTTAGTTCATTTTGGTCAGTTTCGTTACTATGCGAGAAACCATGCCGGGGTTGCATTTAATGCACCGGTTCGGCCCGTTAACGAAACGACGCACAGTTTCGGTCCAGAAACGAAACGAACGCACCCAATCCACCTTTTTGGACCCAATAGTGATGTTTTGGTTCGTTTTGGCCAGTTTTGTTACTGTGCGAAAAACCATGCCGGGGTTGCATTTAATGCACCGGTTCGGCCCGTTTATGAAACGATGCACAATTTCGGTCCAGAAACGAAACGAACGCACCCAATCCACGTTTTTGGACCCAATAGTGATGTTTTGGTTCGTTTTGGTTAGTTTTGTTACTGTGCGAGAAACCATGCCGGGGTTGCATTTAATGCACCGGTTCGGCCCGTTTACGAAACGATGCATAGTTTCGGTCCAGAAACGAAGCGAACGCACCCAATCCACCTTTTTGGACCCAATAGTGATGTTTTGGTTCGTTTTGGTCAGTTTTGTTACTATGCGAGAAACCATGCCGGGGTTGCATTTAATGCACCGGTTCGGCCCGTTAACGAAACGATGCACAGTTTCGGTCCAGAAGTGAAACGAATGCACCCAATCCACCTTTTTGGACCCAATAGTGATGTTTTGGTTCGTTTTGGTCAGTTTCGTTACTATGCGAGAAACCATGCCGGGGTTGCATTTAATGAACCCGTTCGGCCCGTTTACGAAACGATGCACGGTTTCGGTCTAGAAACGAAGGGAACGCACCCAATCCACCTTTTTGGACCCAATAGTGATGTTTTGGTTCGTTTTGGTCAGTTTCGTTACTGTGCGAGAAACCAAGCCGGGGTTGCATTTAATGCACCGGTTCGGCCCGTTAACGAAACGATGCACAGTTTCGGTCCTGAAACGAAGCGAACGCACCCAATCCACCTTTTAAGGACCCAATAGTGATGTTTTAGTTCATTTTGGTCAGTTTCGTTACTATGCGAGAAACCATGCCAGGGTTGCATTTAATGCACCGGTTCGGCCCGTTAACGAAACGACGCACAGTTTCGGTCCAGAAACGAAACGAACGCACCCAATCCACCTTTTTGGACCCAATAGTGATGTTTTGGTTCGTTTTGGCCAGTTTTGTTACTGTGCGAAAAACCATGCCGGGGTTGCATTTAATGCACCGGTTCGGCCCGTTTATGAAACGATGCACAATTTCGGTCCAGAAACGAAACGAACGCACCCAATCCACGTTTTTGGACCCAATAGTGATGTTTTGGTTCGTTTTGGTTAGTTTTGTTACTGTGCGAGAAACCATGCCGGGGTTGCATTTAATGCACCGGTTCGGCCCGTTTACGAAACGATGCATAGTTTCGGTCCAGAAACGAAGCGAACGCACCCAATCCACCTTTTTGGACCCAATAGTGATGTTTTGGTTCGTTTTGGTCAGTTTTGTTACTATGCGAGAAACCATGCCGGGGTTGCATTTAATGCACCGGTTCGGCCCGTTAACGAAACGATGCACAGTTTCGGTCCTGAAACGAAGCGAACGCACCCAATCCACCTTTTAAGGACCCAATAGTGATGTTTTAGTTCATTTTGTCAGTTTCGTTACTATGCGAGAAACCATGCCGGGGTTGCATTTAATGCACCGGTTCGGCCCGTTAACGAAATGATGCACAGTTTCGGTCCAGAAACGAAACGAACGCACCCAATCCACCTTTTTGGACCCAATAGTGATGTTTTGGTTCGTTTTGGCCAGTTTTGTTAGTGTGCGAAAAACCAAGCTGGGGTTGCATTTAATGCACCGGTTCGGCCAGTATACGAAACGATGCATAGTTTCGGTCCAGAAGTGAAACGAACGCACCCAATCCACCTTTTTGGACCAAATAGTGATGTTTTGGTTCGTTTTGGTCAGTTTCGTTACTATGCGAGAAACCATGCCGGGGTTGCATTTAATGAACCCGTTCGGCCCGTTTACGAAACGATGCACGGTTTCGGTCTAGAAACGAAGGGAACGCACCCAATCCACCTTTTTGGACCCAATAGTGATGTTTTAGTTCGTTTTGGTCAGTTTCGTCACTGTGCGAGAAACCAAGCCGGGGTTGCATTTAATGCACCGGTTCGGCCCGTTAACGAAACGATGCACAGTTTCGGTCCAGAAACGAAGCGAACGCACCCAATCCACCTCTTAAGGACCCAATAGTGATGTTTTAGTTCGTTTTGGTCAATTTTGTTACTATGCGAGAAAACATGCCGTGCATTTAATGCACCGGTTCGGCCCGTTAACGAAACGATGCACAGTTTCGGTCCAGAAACGAAACGAACGCACCCAATCCACCTTTTTGGACCCAATAGTGATGTTTTGGTTCGTTTTGGCCAGTTTCGTTACTATGCGAGAAACCATGCCGGGGTTGCATTTAATGCACCGGTTCGACCCGTTAACGAAACGATGCACAGTTTCGGTCCGGAAACGAAACGAACGCACCCAATCCACCTTTTTGGACCCAATAGTGATGTTTTGGTTCGTTTTGGTCAGTTTCGTTACTGTGCGAAAAAACATGCCGGGGTTGCATTTAATGCACCGGTTCGGCCCGTTTATGAAACGATGCACAGTTTCGGTCCAGAAACGAAACGAACGCACCCAATCCACCTTTTTGGACCCAATAGTGATGTTTTGGTTCGTTTTGGTTAGTTTTGTTACTGTGCGAGAAACCATGCCGGGGTTGCATTTAATGCACCGGTTCGACCCGTTTACGAAACGATGCATAGTTTCGGTCCTGAAACGAAGCGAACGCACCCAATCCACCTTTTTGGACCCAACAGTGATGTTTTGGTTCGTTTTGGTCAGTTTTGTTACTATGCGAGAAACCATGCCGGGGTTGCATTTAATGCACCGGTTCGTCCCGTTAACGAAACGATGCACAGTTTCGGTCCTGAAACGAAGCGAACGCACCCAATCCACCTTTTAAGGACCCAATAGTGATGTTTTAGTTCATTTTGGTCAGTTTCGTTACTATGCGAGAAACCATGCCGGGGTTGCATTTAATGCACCGGTTCGGCCCGTTAACGAAACGATGCACAGTTTCGGTCCAGAAACGAAACGAACGCACCCAATCCACCTTTTTGGACCCAATAGTGATGTTTTGGTTCGTTTTGGCCAGTTTTGTTACTGTGCGAAAAACCAAGCTGTGGTTGCATTTAATGCACCGGTTCGGCCCGTATACGAAACGATGCATAGTTTCGGTCCAGAAGTGAAACGAACGCACCCAATCCACCTTTTTGGACCCAATAGTGATGTTTTGGTTCGTTTTGGTCAGTTTCGTTACTATGCGAGAAACCATGCCGGGGTTGCATTTAATGAACCCGTTCGGCCCGTTTACGAAACGATGCACGGTTTCGGTCTAGAAACGAAGGGAACGCACCCAATCCACCTTTTTGGACCCAATAGTGATGTTTTGGTTCGTTTTGGTCAGTTTCGTCACTGTGCGAGAAACCAAGCCGGGGTTGCATTTAATGCACCGGTTCGGCCCGTTAACGAAACGATGCACAGTTTCGGTCCAGAAACGAAGCGAACGCACCCAATCCACCTCTTAAGGACCCAATAGTGATGTTTTAGTTCGTTTTGGTCAATTTTGTTACTATGCGAGAAAACATGCCGTGCATTTAATGCACCGGTTCGGCTCGTTAACGAAACGATGCACAGTTTCGGTCCAGAAACGAAACGAACGCACCCAATCCACCTTTTTGGACCCAATAGTGATGTTTTGGTTCGTTTTGGCCAGTTTCGTTACTATGCGAGAAACCATGCCGGGGTTGCATTTAATGCACCGGTTCGACCCGTTAACGAAACGATGCACAGTTTCGGTCCGGAAACGAAACGAACGCACCCAATCCACCTTTTTGGACCCAATAGTGATGTTTTGGTTCGTTTTGGCCAGTTTTGTTACTATGCGAGAAACCATGCCGGGGTTGCATTTAATGCACCGGTTCGGCCCGTTAACGAAACGATGCACAGTTTCGGTCCTGAAACGAAGCGAACGCAACCAATCCACCTTTTAAGGACCCAATAGTGATGTTTTAGTTCATTTTGGTCAGTTTCGTTACTATGCGAGAAACCATGCCGGGGTTGCATTTAATGCACCGGTTCGGCCCGTTAACGAAACGACGCACAGTTTCGGTCCAGAAACGAAACGAACGCACCCAATCCACCTTTTTGGACCCAATAGTGATGTTTTGGTTCGTTTTGGCCAGTTTTGTTACTGTGCGAAAAACCATGCCGGGGTTGCATTTAATGCACCGGTTCGGCCCGTTTATGAAACGATGCACAATTTCGGTCCAGAAACGAAACGAACGCACCCAATCCACGTTTTTGGACCCAATAGTGATGTTTTGGTTCGTTTTGGTTAGTTTTGTTACTGTGCGAGAAACCATGCCGGGGTTGCATTTAATGCACCGGTTCGGCCCGTTTACGAAACGATGCATAGTTTCGGTCCAGAAACGAAGCGAACGCACCCAATCCACCTTTTTGGACCCAATAGTGATGTTTTGGTTCGTTTTGGTCAGTTTTGTTACTATGCGAGAAACCATGCCGGGGTTGCATTTAATGCACCGGTTCGGCCCGTTAACGAAACGATGCACAGTTTCGGTCCAGAAGTGAAACGAATGCACCCAATCCACCTTTTTGGACCCAATAGTGATGTTTTGGTTCGTTTTGGTCAGTTTCGTTACTATGCGAGAAACCATGCCGGGGTTGCATTTAATGAACCCGTTCGGCCCGTTTACGAAACGATGCACGGTTTCGGTCTAGAAACGAAGGGAACGCACCCAATCCACCTTTTTGGACCCAATAGTGATGTTTTGGTTCGTTTTGGTCAGTTTCGTTACTGTGCGAGAAACCAAGCCGGGGTTGCATTTAATGCACCGGTTCGGCCCGTTAACGAAACGATGCACAGTTTCGGTCCTGAAACGAAGCGAACGCACCCAATCCACCTTTTAAGGACCCAATAGTGATGTTTTAGTTCATTTTGGTCAGTTTCGTTACTATGCGAGAAACCATGCCAGGGTTGCATTTAATGCACCGGTTCGGCCCGTTAACGAAACGACGCACAGTTTCGGTCCAGAAACGAAACGAACGCACCCAATCCACCTTTTTGGACCCAATAGTGATGTTTTGGTTCGTTTTGGCCAGTTTTGTTACTGTGCGAAAAACCATGCCGGGGTTGCATTTAATGCACCGGTTCGGCCCGTTTATGAAACGATGCACAATTTCGGTCCAGAAACGAAACGAACGCACCCAATCCACGTTTTTGGACCCAATAGTGATGTTTTGGTTCGTTTTGGTTAGTTTTGTTACTGTGCGAGAAACCATGCCGGGGTTGCATTTAATGCACCGGTTCGGCCCGTTTACGAAACGATGCATAGTTTCGGTCCAGAAACGAAGCGAACGCACCCAATCCACCTTTTTGGACCCAATAGTGATGTTTTGGTTCGTTTTGGTCAGTTTTGTTACTATGCGAGAAACCATGCCGGGGTTGCATTTAATGCACCGGTTCGGCCCGTTAACGAAACGATGCACAGTTTCGGTCCTGAAACGAAGCGAACGCACCCAATCCACCTTTTAAGGACCCAATAGTGATGTTTTAGTTCATTTTGTCAGTTTCGTTACTATGCGAGAAACCATGCCGGGGTTGCATTTAATGCACCGGTTCGGCCCGTTAACGAAATGATGCACAGTTTCGGTCCAGAAACGAAACGAACGCACCCAATCCACCTTTTTGGACCCAATAGTGATGTTTTGGTTCGTTTTGGCCAGTTTTGTTAGTGTGCGAAAAACCAAGCTGGGGTTGCATTTAATGCACCGGTTCGGCCAGTATACGAAACGATGCATAGTTTCGGTCCAGAAGTGAAACGAACGCACCCAATCCACCTTTTTGGACCAAATAGTGATGTTTTGGTTCGTTTTGGTCAGTTTCGTTACTATGCGAGAAACCATGCCGGGGTTGCATTTAATGAACCCGTTCGGCCCGTTTACGAAACGATGCACGGTTTCGGTCTAGAAACGAAGGGAACGCACCCAATCCACCTTTTTGGACCCAATAGTGATGTTTTAGTTCGTTTTGGTCAGTTTCGTCACTGTGCGAGAAACCAAGCCGGGGTTGCATTTAATGCACCGGTTCGGCCCGTTAACGAAACGATGCACAGTTTCGGTCCAGAAACGAAGCGAACGCACCCAATCCACCTCTTAAGGACCCAATAGTGATGTTTTAGTTCGTTTTGGTCAATTTTGTTACTATGCGAGAAAACATGCCGTGCATTTAATGCACCGGTTCGGCCCGTTAACGAAACGATGCACAGTTTCGGTCCAGAAACGAAACGAACGCACCCAATCCACCTTTTTGGACCCAATAGTGATGTTTTGGTTCGTTTTGGCCAGTTTCGTTACTATGCGAGAAACCATGCCGGGGTTGCATTTAATGCACCGGTTCGACCCGTTAACGAAACGATGCACAGTTTCGGTCCGGAAACGAAACGAACGCACCCAATCCACCTTTTTGGACCCAATAGTGATGTTTTGGTTCGTTTTGGTCAGTTTCGTTACTGTGCGAAAAAACATGCCGGGGTTGCATTTAATGCACCGGTTCGGCCCGTTTATGAAACGATGCATAGTTTCGGTCCAGAAACGAAGCGAACGCACCCAATCCACCTTTTAAGGACCCAATAGTGATGTTTTAGTTCGTTTTGGTCAATTTTGTTACTATGCGAGAAAACATGCCGGGGTTGCATTTAATGCACCGGTTCGGCCCGTTAACGAAACGATGCACAGTTTCGGTCCAGAAACGAAACGAACGCACCCAATCCACCTTTTTGGACCCAATAGTGATGTTTTGGTTCGTTTTGGCCAGTTTTGTTACCGTGCGAAAAACCATGCCGGGGTTGCATTTAATGCACCGGTTCGCCTGTTTATGAAACGATGCACAGTTTCGGTCCAGAAACGAAACGAACGCACCCAATCCACCTTTTTGGACCCAATAGTGATGTTTTGGTTCGTTTTGGTTAGTTTTGTTACTGTGCGAGAAACCATGCCGGGGTTGCATTTAATGCACCGGTTCGACCCGTTTACGAAACGATGCATAGTTTCGGTCCTGAAATGAAGCGAACGCACCCAATCCACCTTTTTGGACCCAACAGTGATGTTTTGGTTCGTTTTGGTCAGTTTTGTTACTATGCGAGAAACCATGCCGGGGTTGCATTTAATGCACCGGTTCGGCCCGTTAACGAAACGATGCACAGTTTCGGTCCTGAAACGAAGCGAACGCACCCAATCCACCTTTTAAGGACCCAATAGTGATGTTTTAGTTCATTTTGGTCAGTTTCGTTACTATGCGAGAAACCATGCCGGGGTTGCATTTAATGCACCGGTTCGGCCCGTTAACGAAACGATGCACAGTTTCGGTCCAGAAACGAAACGAACGCACCCAATCCACCTTTTTGGACCCAATAGTGATGTTTTGGTTCGTTTTGGTCAGTTTCGTTACTGTGCGAAAAAACATGCCGGGGTTGCATTTAATGCACCGGTTCGGCCCGTTTATGAAACGATGCACAGTTTCGGTCCAGAAACGAAGCGAACGCACCCAATCCACCTTTTTGGACCCAATAGTGATGTTTTGGTTCGTTTTGGTCAGTTTCGTTACTGTGCGAGAAACCAAGCCGGGGTTGCATTTAATGCACCGGTTCGGCCCGTTAACGAAACAATGCACAGTTTCGGTCCAGAAACGAAGCGAACGCACCCAATCCACCTCTTAAGGACCCAATAGTGATGTTTCAGTTCGTTTTGGTCAATTTTGTTACTATGCGAGAAAACATGCCGGGGTTGCATTTAATGCACCGGTTCGGCCCGTTAACGAAACGATGCACAGTTTCGGTCCAGAAGTGAAACGAATGCACCCAATCCACCTTTTTGGACCCAATAGTGATGTTTTGGTTCGTTTTGGTCAGTTTCGTTACTATGCGAGAAACCATGCCGGGGTTGCATTTAATGAACCCGTTCGGCCCGTTTACGAAACGATGCACGGTTTCGGTCTAGAAACGAAGGGAACGCACCCAATCCACCTTTTTGGACCCAATAGTGATGTTTTGGTTCGTTTTGGTCAGTTTCGTTACTGTGCGAGAAACCAAGCCGGGGTTGCATTTAATGCACCGGTTCGGCCCGTTAACGAAACGATGCACAGTTTCGGTCCAGAAACGAAGCGAACGCACCCAATCCACCTCTTAAGGACCCAATAGTGATGTTTTAGTTCGTTTTGGTCAATTTTGTTACTATGCGAGAAAACATGCCGGGGTTGCATTTAATGCACCGGTTCGGCCCGTTAACGAAACGATGCACAGTTTCGGTCCAGAAACGAACGAACGCACCCAATCCACCTTTTTGGACCCAATAGTGATGTTTTGGTTCGTTTTGGCCAGTTTCGTTACTATTCGAGAAACCATGCCGGGGTTGCATTTAATGCACCGGTTCGACCCGTTAACGAAACGATGCACAGTTTCGGTCCGGAAACGAAACGAACGCACCCAATCCACCTTTTTGGACCCAATAGTGATGTTTTGGTTCGTTTTGGTCAGTTTCGTTACTGTGCGAAAAAACATGCCGGGGTTGCATTTAATGCACCGGTTCGGCCCGTTTATGAAACGATGCACAGTTTCGGTCCAGAAATGAAGCGAACGCACCCAATCCACCTTTTATGGACCCAATAGTGATGTTTTAGTTCGTTTTGGTCAATTTCGTTACTCTGCGAGAAAACATGCCGGGGTTGCATTTAATGCACCGGTTCGGCCCGTTAACGAAACGATGCACAGTTTCGGTCCAGAAACGAAACGAACGCACCCAATCCACCTTTTTGGACCCAATAGTGATGTTTTGGTTCGTTTTGGTCAGTTTCGTTACTGTGCGAAAAAACATGCCGGGGTTGCATTTAATGCACCGGTTCGGCCCGTTTATGAAACGATGCACAGTTTCGGTCCAGAAACGAAGCGAACGCACCCAATCCACCTTTTTGGACCCAATAGTGATGTTTTGGTTCGTTTTGGTCAGTTTCGTTACTGTGCGAGAAACCAAGCCGGGGTTGCATTTAATGCACCGGTTCGGCCCGTTAACGAAACAATGCACAGTTTCGGTCCAGAAACGAAGCGAACGCACCCAATCCACCTCTTAAGGACCCAATAGTGATGTTTCAGTTCGTTTTGGTCAATTTTGTTACTATGCGAGAAAACATGCCGGGGTTGCATTTAATGCACCGGTTCGGCCCGTTAACGAAACGATGCACAGTTTCGGTCCAGAAGTGAAACGAATGCACCCAATCCACCTTTTTGGACCCAATAGTGATGTTTTGGTTCGTTTTGGTCAGTTTCGTTACTATGCGAGAAACCATGCCGGGGTTGCATTTAATGAACCCGTTCGGCCCGTTTACGAAACGATGCACGGTTTCGGTCTAGAAACGAAGGGAACGCACCCAATCCACCTTTTTGGACCCAATAGTGATGTTTTGGTTCGTTTTGGTCAGTTTCGTTACTGTGCGAGAAACCAAGCCGGGGTTGCATTTAATGCACCGGTTCGGCCCGTTAACGAAACGATGCACAGTTTCGGTCCAGAAACGAAGCGAACGCACCCAATCCACCTCTTAAGGACCCAATAGTGATGTTTTAGTTCGTTTTGGTCAATTTTGTTACTATGCGAGAAAACATGCCGGGGTTGCATTTAATGCACCGGTTCGGCCCGTTAACGAAACGATGCACAGTTTCGGTCCAGAAACGAAACGAACGCACCCAATCCACCTTTTTGGACCCAATAGTGATGTTTTGGTTCGTTTTGGCCAGTTTCGTTACTATGCGAGAAACCATGCCGGGGTTGCATTTAATGCACCGGTTCGACCCGTTAACGAAACGATGCACAGTTTCGGTCCGGAAACGAAACGAACGCACCCAATCCACCTTTTTGGACCCAATAGTGATGTTTTGGTTCGTTTTGGTCAATTTCGTTACTGTGCGAAAAAACATGCCGGGGTTGCATTTAATGCACCGGTTCGGCCCGTTTATGAAACGATGCACAGTTTCGGTCCAGAAACGAAGTGAACGCACCCAATCCACCTTTTAAGGACCCAATAGTGATGTTTTAGTTCGTTTTGGTCAATTTTGTTACTATGCGAGAAAACATGCCGGGGTTGCATTTAATGCACCGGTTCGGCCCGTTAACGAAACGATGCACAGTTTCAGTCCAGAAATGAAACGAACGCACCCAATCCACCTTTTTGGACCCAATAGTGATGTTTTGGTTCGTTTTGGCCAGTTTTGTTACCGTGCGAAAAACCATGCCGGGGTTGCATTTAATGCACCGGTTCGCCTGTTTATGAAACGATGCACAGTTTCGGTCCAGAAACGAAACGAACGCACCCAATCCACCTTTTTGGACCCAATAGTGATGTTTTGGTTCGTTTTGGTTAGTTTTGTTACTGTGCGAGAAACCATGCCGGGGTTGCATTTAATGCACCGGTTCGGCCCGTTTACGAAACGATGCATAGTTTCGGTCCAGAAACGAAGCGAACGCACCCAATCCACCTCTTAAGGACCCAATAGTGATGTTTTAGTTCGTTTTGGTCAATTTTGTTACTATGCGAGAAAACATGCCGTGCATTTAATGCACCGGTTCGGCCCGTTAACGAAACGATGCACAGTTTCGGTCCAGAAACGAAACGAACGCACCCAATCCACCTTTTTGGACCCAATAGTGATGTTTTGGTTCGTTTTGGCCAGTTTCGTTACTATGCGAGAAACCATGCCGGGGTTGCATTTAATGCACCGGTTCGACCCGTTAACGAAACGATGCACAGTTTCGGTCCGAAAACGAAACGAACGCACCCAATCCACCTTTTTGGACCCAATAGTGATGTTTTGGTTCGTTTTGGCCAGTTTTGTTACTATGCGAGAAACCATGCCGGGGTTGCATTTAATGCACCGGTTCGGCCCGTTAACGAAACGATGCACAGTTTCGGTCCTGAAACGAAGCGAACGCACCCAATCCACCTTTTAAGGACCCAATAGTGATGTTTTAGTTCATTTTGGTCAGTTTCGTTACTATGCGAGAAACCATGCCGGGGTTGCATTTAATGCACCGGTTCGGCCCGTTAACGAAACGACGCACAGTTTCGGTCCAGAAACGAAACGAACGCACCCAATCCACCTTTTTGGACCCAATAGTGATGTTTTGGTTCGTTTTGGCCAGTTTTGTTACTGTGCGAAAAACCATGCCGGGGTTGCATTTAATGCACCGGTTCGGCCCGTTTATGAAACGATGCACAATTTCGGTCCAGAAACGAAACGAACGCACCCAATCCACGTTTTTGGACCCAATAGTGATGTTTTGGTTCGTTTTGGTTAGTTTTGTTACTGTGCGAGAAACCATGCCGGGGTTGCATTTAATGCACCGGTTCGGCCCGTTTACGAAACGATGCATAGTTTCGGTCCAGAAACGAAGCGAACGCACCCAATCCACCTTTTTGGACCCAATAGTGATGTTTTGGTTCGTTTTGGTCAGTTTTGTTACTATGCGAGAAACCATGCCGGGGTTGCATTTAATGCACCGGTTCGGCCCGTTAACGAAACGATGCACAGTTTCGGTCCAGAAGTGAAACGAATGCACCCAATCCACCTTTTTGGACCCAATAGTGATGTTTTGGTTCGTTTTGGTCAGTTTCGTTACTATGCGAGAAACCATGCCGGGGTTGCATTTAATGAACCCGTTCGGCCCGTTTACGAAACGATGCACGGTTTCGGTCTAGAAACGAAGGGAACGCACCCAATCCACCTTTTTGGACCCAATAGTGATGTTTTGGTTCGTTTTGGTCAGTTTCGTTACTGTGCGAGAAACCAAGCCGGGGTTGCATTTAATGCACCGGTTCGGCCCGTTAACGAAACGATGCACAGTTTCGGTCCTGAAACGAAGCGAACGCACCCAATCCACCTTTTAAGGACCCAATAGTGATGTTTTAGTTCATTTTGGTCAGTTTCGTTACTATGCGAGAAACCATGCCGGGGTTGCATTTAATGCACCGGTTCGGCCCGTTAACGAAACGACGCACAGTTTCGGTCCAGAAACGAAACGAACGCACCCAATCCACCTTTTTGGACCCAATAGTGATGTTTTGGTTCGTTTTGGCCAGTTTTGTTACTGTGCGAAAAACCATGCCGGGGTTGCATTTAATGCACCGGTTCGGCCCGTTTATGAAACGATGCACAATTTCGGTCCAGAAACGAAACGAACGCACCCAATCCACGTTTTTGGACCCAATAGTGATGTTTTGGTTCGTTTTTGTTAGTTTTGTTACTGTGCGAGAAACCATGCCGGGGTTGCATTTAATGCACCGGTTCGGCCCGTTTACGAAACGATGCATAGTTTCGGTCCAGAAACGAAGCGAACGCACCCAATCCACCTTTTTGGACCCAATAGTGATGTTTTGGTTCGTTTTGGTCAGTTTTGTTACTATGCGAGAAACCATGCCGGGGTTGCATTTAATGCACCGGTTCGGCCCGTTAACGAAACGATGCACAGTTTCGGTCCTGAAACGAAGCGAACGCACCCAATCCACCTTTTAAGGACCCAATAGTGATGTTTTAGTTCATTTTGTCAGTTTCGTTACTATGCGAGAAACCATGCCGGGGTTGCATTTAATGCACCGGTTCGGCCCGTTAACGAAACGATGCACAGTTTCGGTCCAGAAACGAAACGAACGCACCCAATCCACCTTTTTGGACCCAATAGTGATGTTTTGGTTCGTTTTGGCCAGTTTTGTTAGTGTGCGAAAAACCAAGCTGGGGTTGCATTTAATGCACCGGTTCGGCCAGTATACGAAACGATGCATAGTTTCGGTCCAGAAGTGAAACGAACGCACCCAATCCACCTTTTTGGACCCAATAGTGATGTTTTGGTTCGTTTTGGTCAGTTTCGTTACTATGCGAGAAACCATGCCGGGGTTGCATTTAATGAACCCGTTCGGCCCGTTTACGAAACGATGCACGGTTTCGGTCTAGAAACGAAGGGAACGCACCCAATCCACCTTTTTGGACCCAATAGTGATGTTTTGGTTCGTTTTGGTCAGTTTCGTCACTGTGCGAGAAACCAAGCCGGGGTTGCATTTAATGCACCGGTTCGGCCCGTTAACGAAACGATGCACAGTTTCGGTCCAGAAACGAAGCGAACGCACCCAATCCACCTCTTAAGGACCCAATAGTGATGTTTTAGTTCGTTTTGGTCAATTTTGTTACTATGCGAGAAAACATGCCGTGCATTTAATGCACCGGTTCGGCCCGTTAACGAAACGATGCACAGTTTCGGTCCAGAAACGAAACGAACGCACCCAATCCACCTTTTTGGACCCAATAGTGATGTTTTGGTTCGTTTTGGCCAGTTTCGTTACTATGCGAGAAACCATGCCGGGGTTGCATTTAATGCACCGGTTCGACCCGTTAACGAAACGATGCACAGTTTCGGTCCGGAAACGAAACGAACGCACCCAATCCACCTTTTTGGACCCAATAGTGATGTTTTGGTTCGTTTTGGTCAGTTTCGTTACTGTGCGAAAAAACATGCCGGGGTTGCATTTAATGCACCGGTTCGGCCCGTTTATGAAACGATGCATAGTTTCGGTCCAGAAACGAAGCGAACGCACCCAATCCACCTTTTAAGGACCCAATAGTGATGTTTTAGTTCGTTTTGGTCAATTTTGTTACTATGCGAGAAAACATGCCGGGGTTGCATTTAATGCACCGGTTCGGCCCGTTAACGAAACGATGCACAGTTTCGGTCCAGAAACGAAACGAACGCACCCAATCCACCTTTTTGGACCCAATAGTGATGTTTTGGTTCGTTTTGGCCAGTTTTGTTACCGTGCGAAAAACCATGCCGGGGTTGCATTTAATGCACCGGTTCGCCTGTTTATGAAACGATGCACAGTTTCGGTCCAGAAACGAAACGAACGCACCCAATCCACCTTTTTGGACCCAATAGTGATGTTTTGGTTCGTTTTGGTTAGTTTTGTTACTGTGCGAGAAACCATGCCGGGGTTGCATTTAATGCACCGGTTCGACCCGTTTACGAAACGATGCATAGTTTCGGTCCTGAAACGAAGCGAACGCACCCAATCCACCTTTTTGGACCCAACAGTGATGTTTTGGTTCGTTTTGGTCAGTTTTGTTACTATGCGAGAAACCATGCCGGGGTTGCATTTAATGCACCGGTTCGGCCCGTTAACGAAACGATGCACAGTTTCGGTCCTGAAACGAAGCGAACGCACCCAATCCACCTTTTAAGGACCCAATAGTGATGTTTTAGTTCATTTTGGTCAGTTTCGTTACTATGCGAGAAACCATGCCGGGGTTGCATTTAATGCACCGGTTCGGCCCGTTAACGAAACGATGCACAGTTTCGGTCCAGAAACGAAACGAACGCACCCAATCCACCTTTTTGGACCCAATAGTGATGTTTTGGTTCGTTTTGGCCAGTTTTGTTACTGTGCGAAAAACCAAGCTGGGGTTGCATTTAATGCACCGGTTCGGCCCGTATACGAAACGATGCACAGTTTCGGTCCAGAAACGATGCACAGTTTCGGTCCAGAAACGAAACGAACGCACCCAATCCACCTTTTTGGACCCAATAGTGATGTTTTGGTTCGTTTTGGCCAGTTTTGTTACTGTGCGAAAAACCAAGCTGGGGTTGCATTTAATGCACCGGTTCGGCCCGTATACGAAACGATGCATAGTTTCGGTCCAGAAGTGAAACGAACGCACCCAATCCACCTTTTTGGACCCAATAGTGATGTTTTGGTTCGTTTTGGTCAGTTTCGTTACTATGCGAGAAACCATGCCGGGGTTGCATTTAATGAACCCGTTCGGCCCGTTTACGAAACGATGCACAGTTTCGGTCTAGAAACGAAGCGAACGCACCCAATCCACCTTTTTGGACCCAATAGTGATGTTTTGGTTCGTTTTGGTCAGTTTCGTTACTATGCGAGAAACCATGCCGGGGTTGCATTTAATGCACCGGTTCGGCCCGTTAACGAAACGATGCACAGTTTCGGTCCGAAAACGAAACGAACGCACCCAATCCACCTTTTTGGACCCAATAGTGATGTTTTGGTTCGTTTTGGCCAGTTTTGTTACTATGCGAGAAACCATGCCGGGGTTGCATTTAATGCACCGGTTCGGCCCGTTAACGAAACGATGCACAGTTTCGGTCCTGAAACGAAGCGAACGCACCCAATCCACCTTTTAAGGACCCAATAGTGATGTTTTAGTTCGTTTTGGTCAATTTCGTTACTCTGCGAGAAAACATGCCGGGGTTGCATTTAATGCACCGGTTCGGCCCGTTAACGAAACGATGCACAGTTTCGGTCCAGAAACGAAACGAACGCACCCAATCCACCTTTTTGGACCCAATAGTGATGTTTTGGTTCGTTTTGGTCAGTTTCGTTACTGTGCGAAAAAACATGCCGGGGTTGCATTTAATGCACCGGTTCGGCCCGTTTATGAAACGATGCACAGTTTCGGTCCAGAAACGAAGCGAACGCACCCAATCCACCTTTTTGGACCCAATAGTGATGTTTTGGTTCGTTTTGGTCAGTTTCGTTACTGTGCGAGAAACCAAGCCGGGGTTGCATTTAATGCACCGGTTCGGCCCGTTAACGAAACGATGCACAGTTTCGGTCCAGAAACGAAGCGAACGCACCCAATCCACCTCTTAAGGACCCAATAGTGATGTTTCAGTTTGTTTTGGTCAATTTTGTTACTATGCGAGAAAACATGCCGGGGTTGCATTTAATGCACCGGTTCGGCCCGTTAACGAAACGATGCACAGTTTCGGTCCAGAAGTGAAACGAATGCACCCAATCCACCTTTTTGGACCCAATAGTGATGTTTTGGTTCGTTTTGGTCAGTTTCGTTACTATGCGAGAAACCATGCCGGGGTTGCATTTAATGAACCCGTTCGGCCCGTTTACGAAACGATGCACGGTTTCGGTCTAGAAACGAAGGGAACGCACCCAATCCACCTTTTTGGACCCAATAGTGATGTTTTGGTTCGTTTTGGTCAGTTTCGTTACTGTGCGAGAAACCAAGCCGGGGTTGCATTTAATGCACCGGTTCGGCCCGTTAACGAAACGATGCACAGTTTCGGTCCAGAAACGAAGCGAACGCACCCAATCCACCTCTTAAGGACCCAATAGTGATGTTTTAGTTCGTTTTGGTCAATTTTGTTACTATGCGAGAAAACATGCCGTGCATTTAATGCACCGGTTCGGCCCGTTAACGAAACGATGCACAGTTTCGGTCCAGAAACGAAACGAACGCACCCAATCCACCTTTTTGGACCCAATAGTGATGTTTTGGTTCGTTTTGGCCAGTTTCGTTACTATGCGAGAAACCATGCCGGGGTTGCATTTAATGCACCGGTTCGACCCGTTAACGAAACGATGCACAGTTTCGGTCCGGAAACGAAACGAACGCACCCAATCCACCTTTTTGGACCCAATAGTGATGTTTTGGTTCGTTTTGGTCAGTTTCGTTACTGTGCGAAAAAACATGCCGGGGTTGCATTTAATGCACCGGTTCGGCCCGTTTATGAAACGATGCATAGTTTCGGTCCAGAAACGAAGCGAACGCACCCAATCCACCTTTTAAGGACCCAATAGTGATGTTTTAGTTCGTTTTGGTCAATTTTGTTACTATGCGAGAAAACATGCCGGGGTTGCATTTAATGCACCGGTTCGGCCCGTTAACGAAACGATGCACAGTTTCGGTCCAGAAACGAAACGAACGCACCCAATCCACCTTTTTGGACCCAATAGTGATGTTTTGGTTCGTTTTGGCCAGTTTTGTTACCGTGCGAAAAACCATGCCGGGGTTGCATTTAATGCACCGGTTCGCCTGTTTATGAAACGATGCACAGTTTCGGTCCAGAAACGAAACGAACGCACCCAATCCACCTTTTTGGACCCAATAGTGATGTTTTGGTTCGTTTTGGTTAGTTTTGTTACTGTGCGAGAAACCATGCCGGGGTTGCATTTAATGCACCGGTTCGACCCGTTTACGAAACGATGCATAGTTTCGGTCCTGAAACGAAGCGAACGCACCCAATCCACCTTTTTGGACCCAACAGTGATGTTTTGGTTCGTTTTGGTCAGTTTTGTTACTATGCGAGAAACCATGCCGGGGTTGCATTTAATGCACCGGTTCGGCCCGTTAACGAAACGATGCACAGTTTCGGTCCTGAAACGAAGCGAACGCACCCAATCCACCTTTTAAGGACCCAATAGTGATGTTTTAGTTCATTTTGGTCAGTTTCGTTACTATGCGAGAAACCATGCCGGGGTTGCATTTAATGCACCGGTTCGGCCCGTTAACGAAACGATGCACAGTTTCGGTCCAGAAACGAAACGAACGCACCCAATCCACCTTTTTGGACCCAATAGTGATGTTTTGGTTCGTTTTGGCCAGTTTTGTTACTGTGCGAAAAACCAAGCTGGGGTTGCATTTAATGCACCGGTTCGGCCCGTATACGAAACGATGCACAGTTTCGGTCCAGAAACGATGCACAGTTTCGGTCCAGAAACGAAACGAACGCACCCAATCCACCTTTTTGGACCCAATAGTGATGTTTTGGTTCGTTTTGGCCAGTTTTGTTACTGTGCGAAAAACCAAGCTGGGGTTGCATTTAATGCACCGGTTCGGCCCGTATACGAAACGATGCATAGTTTCGGTCCAGAAGTGAAACGAACGCACCCAATCCACCTTTTTGGACCCAATAGTGATGTTTTGGTTCGTTTTGGTCAGTTTCGTTACTATGCGAGAAACCATGCCGGGGTTGCATTTAATGAACCCGTTCGGCCCGTTTACGAAACGATGCACAGTTTCGGTCTAGAAACGAAGCGAACGCACCCAATCCACCTTTTTGGACCCAATAGTGATGTTTTGGTTCGTTTTGGTCAGTTTCGTTACTATGCGAGAAACCATGCCGGGGTTGCATTTAATGCACCGGTTCGGCCCGTTAACGAAACGATGCACAGTTTCGGTCCGAAAACGAAACGAACGCACCCAATCCACCTTTTTGGACCCAATAGTGATGTTTTGGTTCGTTTTGGCCAGTTTTGTTACTATGCGAGAAACCATGCCGGGGTTGCATTTAATGCACCGGTTCGGCCCGTTAACGAAACGATGCACAGTTTCGGTCCTGAAACGAAGCGAACGCACCCAATCCACCTTTTAAGGACCCAATAGTGATGTTTTAGTTCGTTTTGGTCAATTTCGTTACTCTGCGAGAAAACATGCCGGGGTTGCATTTAATGCACCGGTTCGGCCCGTTAACGAAACGATGCACAGTTTCGGTCCAGAAACGAAACGAACGCACCCAATCCACCTTTTTGGACCCAATAGTGATGTTTTGGTTCGTTTTGGTCAGTTTCGTTACTGTGCGAAAAAACATGCCGGGGTTGCATTTAATGCACCGGTTCGGCCCGTTTATGAAACGATGCACAGTTTCGGTCCAGAAACGAAGCGAACGCACCCAATCCACCTTTTTGGACCCAATAGTGATGTTTTGGTTCGTTTTGGTCAGTTTCGTTACTGTGCGAGAAACCAAGCCGGGGTTGCATTTAATGCACCGGTTCGGCCCGTTAACGAAACGATGCACAGTTTCGGTCCAGAAACGAAGCGAACGCACCCAATCCACCTCTTAAGGACCCAATAGTGATGTTTCAGTTTGTTTTGGTCAATTTTGTTACTATGCGAGAAAACATGCCGGGGTTGCATTTAATGCACCGGTTCGGCCCGTTAACGAAACGATGCACAGTTTCGGTCCAGAAGTGAAACGAATGCACCCAATCCACCTTTTTGGACCCAATAGTGATGTTTTGGTTCGTTTTGGTCAGTTTCGTTACTATGCGAGAAACCATGCCGGGGTTGCATTTAATGAACCCGTTCGGCCCGTTTACGAAACGATGCACGGTTTCGGTCTAGAAACGAAGGGAACGCACCCAATCCACCTTTTTGGACCCAATAGTGATGTTTTGGTTCGTTTTGGTCAGTTTCGTTACTGTGCGAGAAACCAAGCCGGGGTTGCATTTAATGCACCGGTTCGGCCCGTTAACGAAACGATGCACAGTTTCGGTCCAGAAACGAAGCGAACGCACCCAATCCACCTCTTAAGGACCCAATAGTGATGTTTTAGTTCGTTTTGGTCAATTTTGTTACTATGCGAGAAAACATGCCGGGGTTGCATTTAATGCACCGGTTCGGCCCGTTAACGAAACGATGCACAGTTTCGGTCCAGAAACGAAACGAACGCACCCAATCCACCTTTTTGGACCCAATAGTGATGTTTTGGTTCGTTTTGGCCAGTTTCGTTACTATGCGAGAAACCATGCCGGGGTTGCATTTAATGCACCGGTTCGACCCGTTAACGAAACGATGCACAGTTTCGGTCCGGAAACGAAACGAACGCACCCAATCCACCTTTTTGGACCTAATAGTGATGTTTTGGTTCGTTTTGGTCAATTTCGTTACTGTGCGAAAAAACATGCAGGGGTTGCATTTAATGCACCGGTTCGGCCCGTTTATGAAACGATGCACAGTTTCGGTCCAGAAACGAAGTGAACGCACCCAATCCACCTTTTAAGGACCCAATAGTGATGTTTTAGTTCGTTTTGGTCAATTTTGTTACTATGCGAGAAAACATGCCGGGGTTGCATTTAATGCACCGGTTCGGCCCGTTAACGAAACGATGCACAGTTTCGGTCCAGAAATGAAACGAACGCACCCAATCCACCTTTTTGGACCCAATAGTGATGTTTTGGTTCGTTTTGGCCAGTTTTGTTACCGTGCGAAAAACCATGCCGGGGTTGCATTTAATGCACCGGTTCGCCTGTTTATGAAACGATGCACAGTTTCGGTCCAGAAACGAAACGAACGCACCCAATCCACCTTTTTGGACCCAATAGTGATGTTTTGGTTCGTTTTGGTTAGTTTTGTTACTGTGCGAGAAACCATGCCGGGGTTGCATTTAATGCACCGGTTCGGCCCGTTTACGAAACGATGCATAGTTTCGGTCCAGAAACGAAGCGAACGCACCCAATCCACCTTTTTGGACCCAATAGTGATGTTTTGGTTCGTTTTGGTCAGTTTTGTTACTATGCGAGAAACCATGCCGGGGTTGCATTTAATGCACCGGTTCGGCCCGTTAACGAAACGATGCACAGTTTCGGTCCTGAAACGAAGCGAACGCACCCAATCCACCTTTTAAGGACCCAATAGTGATGTTTTAGTTCATTTTGGTCAGTTTCGTTACTATGCGAGAAACCATGCCGGGGTTGCATTTAATGCACCGGTTCGGCCCGTTAACGAAACGATGCACAGTTTCGGTCCAGAAACGAAACGAACGCACCCAATCCACCTTTTTGGACCCAATAGTGATGTTTTGGTTCGTTTTGGCCAGTTTTGTTAGTGTGCGAAAAACCAAGCTGGGGTTGCATTTAATGCACCGGTTCGGCAAGTATACGAAACGATGCATAGTTTCGGTCCAGAAGTGAAACGAACGCACCCAATCCACCTTTTTGGACCCAATAGTGATGTTTTGGTTCGTTTTGGTCAGTTTCGTTACTATGCGAGAAACCATGCCGGGGTTGCATTTAATGAACCCGTTCGGCCCGTTAACGAAACGATGCACAGTTTCGGTCCAGAAATGAAGCGAACGCACCCAATCCACCTCTTAAGGACCCAATAGTGATGTTTTAGTTCGTTTTGGTCAATTTTGTTACTATGCGAGAAAACATGCCGGGGTTGCATTTAATGCACCGGTTCGGCCCGTTAACGAAACGATGCACAGTTTCGGTCCAGAAACGAAGCGAACGCACCCAATCCACCTCTTAAGGACCCAATAGTGATGTTTCAGTTCGTTTTGGTCAATTTTGTTACTATGCGAGAAAACATGCCGGGGTTGCATTTAATGCACCGGTTCGGCCCGTTAACGAAACGATGCACAGTTTCGGTCCAGAAACGAAACGAACGCACCCAATCCACCTTTTTGGACCCAATAGTGATGTTTTGGTTCGTTTTGGCCAGTTTCGTTACTATTCGAGAAACCATGCCGGGGTTGCATTTAATGCACCGGTTCGACCCGTTAACGAAACGATGCACAGTTTCGGTCCGGAAACGAAACGAACGCACCCAATCCACCTTTTTGGACCCAATAGTGATGTTTTGGTTCGTTTTGGTCAGTTTCGTTACTGTGCGAAAAAACATGCCGGGGTTGCATTTAATGCACCGGTTCGGCCCCTTTATGAAACGATGCACAGTTTCGGTCCAGAAACGAAGCGAACGCACCCAATCCACCTTTTAAGGACCCAATAGTGATGTTTTAGTTCGTTTTGGTCAATTTCGTTACTCTGCGAGAAAACATGCCGGGGTTGCATTTAATGCACCGGTTCGGCCCGTTAACGAAACGATGCACAGTTTCGGTCCAGAAACGAAACGAACGCACCCAATCCACCTTTTTGGACCCAATAGTGATGTTTTGGTTCGTTTTGGCCAGTTTTGTTACTGTGCGAAAAACCATGCCGGGGTTGCATTTAATGCACCGGTTCGGCCCGTTTATGAAACGATGCACAGTTTCGGTCCAGAAACGAAACGAACGCACCCAATCCACCTTTTTGGACCCAATAGTGATGTTTTGGTTAGTTTTGTTACTGTGCGAGAAACCATGCCGGGGTTGCATTTAATGCACCGGTTCGGCCCGTTTACGAAACGATGCATAGTTTCGGTCCAGAAACGAAGCGAACGCACCCAATCCACCTTTTTGGACCCAACAGTGATGTTTTGGTTCGTTTTGGTCAGTTTTGTTACTATGCGAGAAACCATGCCGGGGTTGCATTTAATGCACCGGTTCGACCCGTTAACGAAACGATGCACAGTTTCGGTCCTGAAACGAAGCGAACGCACCCAATCCACCTTTTAAGGACCCAATAGTGATGTTTTAGTTCGTTTTGGTCAGTTTTGTTACTGTGCGAAAAACCATGCCGGGGTTGCATTTAATGCACCGGTTCGGCCCGTTTATGAAACGATGCACAATTTCGGTCCAGAAACGAAACGAACGCACCCAATCCACCTTTTTGGACCCAATAGTGATGTTTTGGTTCGTTTTGGCCAGTTTTGTTACTGTGCGAAAAACCAAGCTGGGGTTGCATTTAATGCACCGGTTCGGCCCGTATACGAAACGATGCATAGTTTCGGTCCAGAAGTGAAACGAACGCACCCAATCCACCTTTTTGGACCCAATAGTGATGTTTTGGTTCGTTTTGGTCAGTTTCGTTACTATGCGAGAAACCATGCCGGGGTTGCATTTAATGAACCCGTTCGGCCCGTTTACGAAACGATGCACAGTTTCGGTCTAGAAACGAAGCGAACGCACCCAATCCACCTTTTTGGACCCAATAGTGATGTTTTGGTTCGTTTTGGTCAGTTTCGTTACTGTGCGAGAAACCAAGCCGGGGTTGCATTTAATGCACCGGTTCGGCCCGTTAACGAAACGATGCACAGTTTCGGTCCAGAAACGAAGCGAACGCACCCAATCCACCTCTTAAGGACCCAATAGTGATGTTTCAGTTCGTTTTGGTCAATTTTGTTACTATGCGAGAAAACATGCCGGGGTTGCATTTAATGCACCGGTTCGGCCCGTTAACGAAACGATGCACAGTTTCGGTCCAGAAACGAACGAACGCACCCAATCCACCTTTTTGGACCCAATAGTGATGTTTTGGTTCGTTTTGGCCAGTTTCGTTACTATTCGAGAAACCATGCCGGGGTTGCATTTAATGCACCGGTTCGACCCGTTAACGAAACGATGCACAGTTTCGGTCCGGAAACGAAACGAACGCACCCAATCCACCTTTTTGGACCCAATAGTGATGTTTTGGTTCGTTTTGGTCAGTTTCGTTACTGTGCGAAAAAACATGCCGGGGTTGCATTTAATGCACCGGTTCGGCCCGTTTATGAAACGATGCACAGTTTCGGTCCAGAAATGAAGCGAACGCACCCAATCCACCTTTTAAGGACCCAATAGTGATGTTTTAGTTCGTTTTGGTCAATTTCGTTACTCTGCGAGAAAACATGCCGGGGTTGCATTTAATGCACCGGTTCGGCCCGTTAACGAAACGATGCACAGTTTCGGTCCAGAAACGAAACGAACGCACCCAATCCACCTTTTTGGACCCAATAGTGATGTTTTGGTTCGTTTTGGTCAGTTTCGTTACTGTGCGAAAAAACATGCCGGGGTTGCATTTAATGCACCGGTTCGGCCCGTTTATGAAACGATGCACAGTTTCGGTCCAGAAACGAAGCGAACGCACCCAATCCACCTTTTTGGACCCAATAGTGATGTTTTGGTTCGTTTTGGTCAGTTTCGTTACTGTGCGAGAAACCAAGCCGGGGTTGCATTTAATGCACCGGTTCGGCCCGTTAACGAAACGATGCACAGTTTCGGTCCAGAAACGAAGCGAACGCACCCAATCCACCTCTTAAGGACCCAATAGTGATGTTTCAGTTCGTTTTGGTCAATTTTGTTACTATGCGAGAAAACATGCCGGGGTTGCATTTAATGCACCGGTTCGGCCCGTTAACGAAACGATGCACAGTTTCGGTCCAGAAGTGAAACGAATGCACCCAATCCACCTTTTTGGACCCAATAGTGATGTTTTGGTTCGTTTTGGTCAGTTTCGTTACTATGCGAGAAACCATGCCGGGGTTGCATTTAATGAACCCGTTCGGCCCGTTTACGAAACGATGCACGGTTTCGGTCTAGAAACGAAGGGAACGCACCCAATCCACCTTTTTGGACCCAATAGTGATGTTTTGGTTCGTTTTGGTCAGTTTCGTTACTGTGCGAGAAACCAAGCCGGGGTTGCATTTAATGCACCGGTTCGGCCCGTTAACGAAACGATGCACAGT
The DNA here is from genome assembly GCA_033239725.1 of Echinochloa phyllopogon. Lineage (NCBI taxonomy): Eukaryota > Viridiplantae > Streptophyta > Magnoliopsida > Poales > Poaceae > Echinochloa > Echinochloa phyllopogon. The sequence continues at coordinate 25,787,058 of BTCW01000014.1, read as the reverse complement.
TTCGGTCCAGAAACGAAGCGAACGCACCCAATCCACCTCTTAAGGACCCAATAGTGATGTTTTAGTTCGTTTTGGTCAATTTTGTTACTATGCGAGAAAACATGCCGGGGTTGCATTTAATGCACCGGTTCGGCCCGTTAACGAAACGATGCACAGTTTCGGTCCAGAAACGAAACGAACGCACCCAATCCACCTTTTTGGACCCAATAGTGATGTTTTGGTTCGTTTTGGCCAGTTTCGTTACTATGCGAGAAACCATGCCGGGGTTGCATTTAATGCACCGGTTCGACCCGTTAACGAAACGATGCACAGTTTCGGTCCGGAAACGAAACGAACGCACCCAATCCACCTTTTTGGACCTAATAGTGATGTTTTGGTTCGTTTTGGTCAATTTCGTTACTGTGCGAAAAAACATGCAGGGGTTGCATTTAATGCACCGGTTCGGCCCGTTTATGAAACGATGCACAGTTTCGGTCCAGAAACGAAGTGAACGCACCCAATCCACCTTTTAAGGACCCAATAGTGATGTTTTAGTTCGTTTTGGTCAATTTTGTTACTATGCGAGAAAACATGCCGGGGTTGCATTTAATGCACCGGTTCGGCCCGTTAACGAAACGATGCACAGTTTCGGTCCAGAAATGAAACGAACGCACCCAATCCACCTTTTTGGACCCAATAGTGATGTTTTGGTTCGTTTTGGCCAGTTTTGTTACCGTGCGAAAAACCATGCCGGGGTTGCATTTAATGCACCGGTTCGCCTGTTTATGAAACGATGCACAGTTTCGGTCCAGAAACGAAACGAACGCACCCAATCCACCTTTTTGGACCCAATAGTGATGTTTTGGTTCGTTTTGGTTAGTTTTGTTACTGTGCGAGAAACCATGCCGGGGTTGCATTTAATGCACCGGTTCGGCCCGTTTACGAAACGATGCATAGTTTCGGTCCAGAAACGAAGCGAACGCACCCAATCCACCTTTTTGGACCCAATAGTGATGTTTTGGTTCGTTTTGGTCAGTTTTGTTACTATGCGAGAAACCATGCCGGGGTTGCATTTAATGCACCGGTTCGGCCCGTTAACGAAACGATGCACAGTTTCGGTCCTGAAACGAAGCGAACGCACCCAATCCACCTTTTAAGGACCCAATAGTGATGTTTTAGTTCATTTTGGTCAGTTTCGTTACTATGCGAGAAACCATGCCGGGGTTGCATTTAATGCACCGGTTCGGCCCGTTAACGAAACGATGCACAGTTTCGGTCCAGAAACGAAACGAACGCACCCAATCCACCTTTTTGGACCCAATAGTGATGTTTTGGTTCGTTTTGGCCAGTTTTGTTAGTGTGCGAAAAACCAAGCTGGGGTTGCATTTAATGCACCGGTTCGGCAAGTATACGAAACGATGCATAGTTTCGGTCCAGAAGTGAAACGAACGCACCCAATCCACCTTTTTGGACCCAATAGTGATGTTTTGGTTCGTTTTGGTCAGTTTCGTTACTATGCGAGAAACCATGCCGGGGTTGCATTTAATGAACCCGTTCGGCCCGTTAACGAAACGATGCACAGTTTCGGTCCAGAAATGAAGCGAACGCACCCAATCCACCTCTTAAGGACCCAATAGTGATGTTTTAGTTCGTTTTGGTCAATTTTGTTACTATGCGAGAAAACATGCCGGGGTTGCATTTAATGCACCGGTTCGGCCCGTTAACGAAACGATGCACAGTTTCGGTCCAGAAACGAAGCGAACGCACCCAATCCACCTCTTAAGGACCCAATAGTGATGTTTCAGTTCGTTTTGGTCAATTTTGTTACTATGCGAGAAAACATGCCGGGGTTGCATTTAATGCACCGGTTCGGCCCGTTAACGAAACGATGCACAGTTTCGGTCCAGAAACGAAACGAACGCACCCAATCCACCTTTTTGGACCCAATAGTGATGTTTTGGTTCGTTTTGGCCAGTTTCGTTACTATTCGAGAAACCATGCCGGGGTTGCATTTAATGCACCGGTTCGACCCGTTAACGAAACGATGCACAGTTTCGGTCCGGAAACGAAACGAACGCACCCAATCCACCTTTTTGGACCCAATAGTGATGTTTTGGTTCGTTTTGGTCAGTTTCGTTACTGTGCGAAAAAACATGCCGGGGTTGCATTTAATGCACCGGTTCGGCCCCTTTATGAAACGATGCACAGTTTCGGTCCAGAAACGAAGCGAACGCACCCAATCCACCTTTTAAGGACCCAATAGTGATGTTTTAGTTCGTTTTGGTCAATTTCGTTACTCTGCGAGAAAACATGCCGGGGTTGCATTTAATGCACCGGTTCGGCCCGTTAACGAAACGATGCACAGTTTCGGTCCAGAAACGAAACGAACGCACCCAATCCACCTTTTTGGACCCAATAGTGATGTTTTGGTTCGTTTTGGCCAGTTTTGTTACTGTGCGAAAAACCATGCCGGGGTTGCATTTAATGCACCGGTTCGGCCCGTTTATGAAACGATGCACAGTTTCGGTCCAGAAACGAAACGAACGCACCCAATCCACCTTTTTGGACCCAATAGTGATGTTTTGGTTAGTTTTGTTACTGTGCGAGAAACCATGCCGGGGTTGCATTTAATGCACCGGTTCGGCCCGTTTACGAAACGATGCATAGTTTCGGTCCAGAAACGAAGCGAACGCACCCAATCCACCTTTTTGGACCCAACAGTGATGTTTTGGTTCGTTTTGGTCAGTTTTGTTACTATGCGAGAAACCATGCCGGGGTTGCATTTAATGCACCGGTTCGACCCGTTAACGAAACGATGCACAGTTTCGGTCCTGAAACGAAGCGAACGCACCCAATCCACCTTTTAAGGACCCAATAGTGATGTTTTAGTTCGTTTTGGTCAGTTTCGTTACTATGCGAGAAACCATGCCGGGGTTGCATTTAATGCACCGGTTCGGCCCGTTAACGAAACGATGCACAGTTTCGGTCCAGAAACGAAGCGAACGCACCCAATCCACCTCTTAAGGACCCAATAGTGATGTTTCAGTTCGTTTTGGTCAATTTTGTTACTATGCGAGAAAACATGCCGGGGTTGCATTTAATGCACCGGTTCGGCCCGTTAACGAAACGATGCACAGTTTCGGTCCAGAAACGAAACGAACGCACCCAATCCACCTTTTTGGACCCAATAGTGATGTTTTGGTTCGTTTTGGCCAGTTTCGTTACTATTCGAGAAACCATGCCGGGGTTGCATTTAATGCACCGGTTCGGCCAGTATACGAAACGATGCACAGTTTCGGTCCGGAAACGAAACGAACGCACCCAATCCACCTTTTTGGACCCAATAGTGATGTTTTGGTTCGTTTTGGTCAGTTTCGTTACTGTGCGAAAAAACATGCCGGGGTTGCATTTAATGCACCGGTTCGGCCCGTTTATGAAACGATGCACAGTTTCGGTCCAGAAACGAAGCGAACGCACCCAATCCACCTTTTAAGGACCCAATAGTGATGTTTTAGTTCGTTTTGGTCAATTTCGTTACTCTGCGAGAAAACATGCCGGGGTTGCATTTAATGCACCGGTTCGGCCCGTTAACGAAACGATGCACAGTTTCGGTCCAGAAACGAAACGAACGCACCCAATCCACCTTTTTGGACCCAATAGTGATGTTTTGGTTCGTTTTGGTCAGTTTCGTTACTGTGCGAAAAAACATGCCGGGGTTGCATTTAATGCACCGGTTCGGCCCGTTAACGAAACGATGCACAGTTTCGGTCCAGAAACGAAACGAACGCACCCAATCCACCTTTTTGGACCCAATAGTGATGTTTTGGTTCGTTTTGGCCAGTTTCGTTACTATGCGAGAAACCATGCCGGGGTTGCATTTAATGCACCGGTTCGACCCGTTAACGAAACGATGCACAGTTTCGGTCCGGAAACGAAACGAACGCACCCAATCCACCTTTTTGGACCCAATAGTGATGTTTTGGTTCGTTTTGGTCAGTTTCGTTACTGTGCGAGAAACCAAGCCGGGGTTGCATTTAATGCACCGGTTCGGCCCGTTAACGAAACGATGCACAGTTTCGGTCCAGAAACGAAGCGAACGCACCCAATCCACCTCTTAAGGACCCAATAGTGATGTTTCAGTTCGTTTTGGTCAATTTTGTTACTATGCGAGAAAACATGCCGGGGTTGCATTTAATGCACCGGTTCGGCCCGTTAACGAAACGATGCACAGTTTCGGTCCAGAAGTGAAACGAACGCACCCAATCCACCTTTTTGGACCCAATAGTGATGTTTTGGTTCGTTTTGGTCAGTTTCGTTACTATGCGAGAAACCATGCCGGGGTTGCATTTAATGAACCCGTTCGGCCCGTTTACGAAACGATGCACGGTTTCGGTCTAGAAACGAAGGGAACGCACCCAATCCACCTTTTTGGACCCAATAGTGATGTTTTGGTTCGTTTTGGTCAGTTTCGTTACTGTGCGAGAAACCAAGCCGGGGTTGCATTTAATGCACCGGTTCGGCCCGTTAACGAAACGATGCACAGTTTCGGTCCAGAAATGAAGCGAACGCACCCAATCCACCTCTTAAGGACCCAATAGTGATGTTTTAGTTCGTTTTGGTCAATTTTGTTACTATGCGAGAAAACATGCCGGGGTTGCATTTAATGCACCGGTTCGGCCCGTTAACGAAACGATGCACAGTTTCGGTCCAGAAACGAAACGAACGCACCCAATCCACCTTTTTGGACCCAATAGTGATGTTTTGGTTCGTTTTGGCCAGTTTCGTTACTATGCGAGAAACCATGCCGGGGTTGCATTTAATGCACCGGTTCGACCCGTTAACGAAACGATGCACAGTTTCGGTCCGGAAACGAAACGAACGCACCCAATCCACCTTTTTGGACCCAATAGTGATGTTTTGGTTTGTTTTGGTCAGTTTCGTTACTGTGCGAAAAAACATGCCGGGGTTGCATTTAATGCACCGGTTCGGCCCGTTTATGAAACGATGCACAGTTTCGGTCCAGAAACGAAGCGAACGCACCCAATCCACCTTTTAAGGACCCAATAGTGATGTTTTAGTTCGTTTTGGTCAATTTTGTTACTATGCGAGAAAACATGCCGGGGTTGCATTTAATGCACCGGTTCGGCCCGTTAACGAAACGATGCACAGTTTCGGTCCAGAAATGAAACGAACGCACCCAATCCACCTTTTTGGACCCAATAGTGATGTTTTGGTTCGTTTTGGCCAGTTTTGTTACTGTGCGAAAAACCATGCCGGGGTTGCATTTAATGCACCGGTTCGCCTGTTTATGAAACGATGCACAGTTTCGGTCCAGAAACGAAACGAACGCACCCAATCCACCTTTTTGGACCCAATAGTGATGTTTTGGTTAGTTTTGTTACTGTGCGAGAAACCATGCCGGGGTTGCATTTAATGCACCGGTTCGGCCCGTTTACGAAACGATGCATAGTTTCGGTCCAGAAACGAAGCGAACGCACCCAATCCACCTTTTTGGACCCAACAGTGATGTTTTGGTTCGTTTTGGTCAGTTTTGTTACTATGCGAGAAACCATGCCGGGGTTGCATTTAATGCACCGGTTCGGCCCGTTAACGAAACGATGCACAGTTTCGGTCCTGAAACGAAGCGAACGCACCCAATCCACCTTTTAAGGACCCAATAGTGATGTTTTAGTTTGTTTTGGTCAGTTTCGTTACTATGCGAGAAACCATGCCGGGGTTGCATTTAATGCACCGGTTCGGCCCGTTAACGAAACGATGCACAGTTTCGGTCCAGAAACGAAACGAACGCACCCAATCCACCTTTTTGGACCCAATAGTGATGTTTTGGTTCGTTTTGGCCAGTTTTGTTACTGTGCGAAAAACCAAGCTGGGGTTGCATTTAATGCACCGGTTCGGCCCGTATACGAAACGATGCATAGTTTCGGTCCAGAAGTGAAACGAACGCACCCAATCCACCTTTTTAGACCCAATAGTGATGTTTTGGTTCGTTTTTTTCAGTTTCGTTACTATGCGAGAAACCATGCCGGGGTTGCATTTAATGCACCGGTTCGGCCCGTTTACGAAACGATGCATAGTTTCGGTCCAGAAACGAAGCGAACGCACCCAATCCACCTTTTTGGACCCAACAGTGATGTTTTGGTTCGTTTTGGTCAGTTTTGTTACTATGCGAGAAACCATGCCGGGGTTGCATTTAATGCACCGGTTCGGCCCGTTAACGAAACGATGCACAGTTTCGGTCCTGAAACGAAGCGAACGCACCCAATCCACCTTTTAAGGACCCAATAGTGATGTTTTAGTTCGTTTTGGTCAGTTTCGTTACTATGCGAGAAACCATGCCGGGGTTGCATTTAATGCACCGGTTCGGCCCGTTAACGAAACGATGCACAGTTTCGGTCCAGAAACGAAGCGAACGCACCCAATCCACCTCTTAAGGACCCAATAGTGATGTTTCAGTTCGTTTTGGTCAATTTTGTTACTATGCGAGAAAACATGCCGGGGTTGCATTTAATGCACCGGTTCGGCCCGTTAACGAAACGATGCACAGTTTCGGTCCAGAAACGAAACGAACGCACCCAATCCACCTTTTTGGACCCAATAGTGATGTTTTGGTTCGTTTTGGCCAGTTTCGTTACTATTCGAGAAACCATGCCGGGGTTGCATTTAATGCACCGGTTCGACCCGTTAACGAAACGATGCACAGTTTCGGTCCGGAAACGAAACGAACGCACCCAATCCACCTTTTTGGACCCAATAGTGATGTTTTGGTTCGTTTTGGTCAGTTTCGTTACTGTGCGAAAAAACATGCCGGGGTTGCATTTAATGCACCGGTTCGGCCCGTTTATGAAACGATGCACAGTTTCGGTCCAGAAACGAAGCGAACGCACCCAATCCACCTTTTAAGGACCCAATAGTGATGTTTTAGTTCGTTTTGGTCAATTTCGTTACTCTGCGAGAAAACATGCCGGGGTTGCATTTAATGCACCGGTTCGGCCCGTTAACGAAACGATGCACAGTTTCGGTCCAGAAACGAAACGAACGCACCCAATCCACCTTTTTGGACCCAATAGTGATGTTTTGGTTCGTTTTGGTCAGTTTCGTTACTGTGCGAAAAAACATGCCGGGGTTGCATTTAATGCACCGGTTCGGCCCGTTTACGAAACGATGCACAGTTTCGGTCCAGAAACGAAGCGAACGCACCCAATCCACCTTTTTGGACCCAATAGTGATGTTTTGGTTCGTTTTGGTCAGTTTCGTTACTGTGCGAGAAACCAAGCCGGGGTTGCATTTAATGCACCGGTTCGGCCCGTTAACGAAACGATGCACAGTTTCGGTCCAGAAACGAAGCGAACGCACCCAATCCACCTCTTAAGGACCCAATAGTGATGTTTCAGTTCGTTTTGGTCAATTTTGTTACTATGCGAGAAAACATGCCGGGGTTGCATTTAATGCACCGGTTCGGCCCGTTAACGAAACGATGCACAGTTTCGGTCCAGAAGTGAAACGAGCGCACCCAATCCACCTTTTTGGACCCAATAGTCATGTTTTGGTTCGTTTTGGTCAGTTTCGTTACTATGCGAGAAACCATGCCGGGGTTGCATTTAATGAACCCGTTCGGCCCGTTTACGAAACGATGCACGGTTTCGGTCTAGAAACGAAGGGAACGCACCCAATCCACCTTTTTGGACCCAATAGTGATGTTTTGGTTCGTTTTGGTCAGTTTCGTTACTGTGCGAGAAACCAAGCCGGGGTTGCATTTAATGCACCGGTTCGGCCCGTTAACGAAACGATGCACAGTTTCGGTCCAGAAATGAAGCGAACGCACCCAATCCACCTCTTAAGGACCCAATAGTGATGTTTTAGTTCGTTTTGGTCAATTTTGTTACTATGCGAGAAAACATGCCGGGGTTGCATTTAATGCACCGGTTCGGCCCGTTAACGAAACGATGCACAGTTTCGGTCCAGAAACGAAACGAACGCACCCAATCCACCTTTTTGGACCCAATAGTGATGTTTTGGTTCGTTTTGGCCAGTTTCGTTACTATGCGAGAAACCATGCCGGGGTTGCATTTAATGCACCGGTTCGACCCGTTAACGAAACGATGCACAGTTTCGGTCCGGAAACGAAACGAACGCACCCAATCCACCTTTTTGGACCCAATAGTGATGTTTTGGTTTGTTTTGGTCAGTTTCGTTACTGTGCGAAAAAACATGCCGGGGTTGCATTTAATGCACCGGTTCGGCCCGTTTATGAAACGATGCACAGTTTCGGTCCAGAAACGAAGCGAACGCACCCAATCCACCTTTTAAGGACCCAATAGTGATGTTTTAGTTCGTTTTGGTCAATTTTGTTACTATGCGAGAAAACATGCCGGGGTTGCATTTAATGCACCGGTTCGGCCCGTTAACGAAACGATGCACAGTTTCGGTCCAGAAACGAAACGAACGCACCCAATCCACCTTTTTGGACCCAATAGTGATGTTTTGGTTCGTTTTGGCCAGTTTTGTTACCGTGCGAAAAACCATGCCGGGGTTGCATTTAATGCACCGGTTCGCCTGTTTATGAAACGATGCACAGTTTCGGTCCAGAAACGAAACGAACGCACCCAATCCACCTTTTTGGACCCAATAGTGATGTTTTGGTTCGTTTTGGTTAGTTTTGTTACTGTGCGAGAAACCATGCCGGGGTTGCATTTAATGCACCGGTTCGGCCCGTTTACGAAACGATGCATAGTTTCGGTCTAGAAACGAAGCAAACGCACCCAATCCACCTTTTTGGACCCAATAGTGATGTTTTGGTTCGTTTTGGTCAGTTTTGTTACTATGCGAGAAACCATGCCGGGGTTGCATTTAATGCACCGGTTCGGCCCGTTAACGAAACGATGCACAGTTTCGGTCCTAAAACGAAGCGAACGCACCCAATCCACCTTTTAAGGACCCAATAGTGATGTTTTAGTTCGTTTTGGTCAGTTTCGTTACTATGCGAGAAACCATGCCGGGGTTGCATTTAATGCACCGGTTCGGCCCGTTAACGAAACGATGCACAGTTTCGGTCCAGAAACGAAACGAACGCACCCAATCCACCTTTTTGGACCCAATAGTGATGTTTTGGTTCGTTTTGGCCAGTTTTGTTGGTGTGCGAAAAACCAAGCTGGGGTTGCATTTAATGCACCGGTTCGGCCAGTATACGAAACGATGCATAGTTTCGGTCCAGAAGTGAAACGAACGCACCCAATCCACCTTTTTGGACCCAATAGTGATGTTTTGGTTCGTTTTGGTCAGTTTCGTTACTATGCGAGAAACCATGCCGGGGTTGCATTTAATGAACCCGTTCGGCCCGTTTACGAAACGATGCACGGTTTCGGTCTAGAAACGAAGCGAACGCACCCAATCCACCTTTTTGGACCCAATAGTGATGTTTTGGTTCGTTTTGGTCAGTTTCGTTACTGTGCGAGAAACCAAGCCGGGGTTGCATTTAATGCACCGGTTCGGCCCGTTAACGAAACGATGCACAGTTTCGGTCCAGAAACGAAGCGAACGCACCCAATCCACCTCTTAAGGACCCAATAGTGATGTTTCAGTTCGTTTTGGTCAATTTTGTTACTATGCGAGAAAACATGCCGGGGTTGCATTTAATGCACCGGTTCGGCCCGTTAACGAAACGATGCACAGTTTCGGTCCAGAAACGAAACGAACGCACCCAATCCACCTTTTTGGACCCAATAGTGATGTTTTGGTTCGTTTTGGCCAGTTTCGTTACTATTCGAGAAACCATGCCGGGGTTGCATTTAATGCACCGGTTCGACCCGTTAACGAAACGATGCACAGTTTCGGTCCGGAAACGAAACGAACGCACCCAATCCACCTTTTTGGACCCAATAGTGATGTTTTGGTTCGTTTTGGTCAGTTTCGTTACTGTGCGAAAAAACATGCCGGGGTTGCATTTAATGCACCGGTTCGGCCCGTTTACGAAACGATGCACAGTTTCGGTCCAGAAACGAAGCGAACGCACCCAATCCACCTTTTAAGGACCCAATAGTGATGTTTTAGTTCGTTTTGGTCAATTTCGTTACTCTGCGAGAAAACATGCCGGGGTTGCATTTAATGCACCGGTTCGGCCCGTTAACGAAACGATGCACAGTTTCGGTCCAGAAACGAAACGAACGCACCCAATCCACCTTTTTGGACCCAATAGTGATGTTTTGGTTCGTTTTGGCCAGTTTTGTTACTGTGTGAAAAACCATGCCGGGGTTGCATTTAATGCACCGGTTCGGCCCGTTTATGAAACGATGCACAGTTTCGGTCCAGAAACGAAACGAACGCACCCAATCCACCTTTTTGGACCCAATAGTGATGTTTTGGTTAGTTTTGTTACTGTGCGAGAAACCATGCCGGGGTTGCATTTAATGCACCGGTTCGGCCCGTTTACGAAACGATGCATAGTTTCGGTCCAGAAACGAAGCGAACGCACCCAATCCACCTTTTTGGACCCAACAGTGATGTTTTGGTTCGTTTTGGTCAGTTTTGTTACTATGCGAGAAACCATGCCGGCGTTGCATTTAATGCACCGGTTCGGCCCGTTAACGAAACGATGCACAGTTTCGGTCCTGAAACGAAGCGAACGCACCCAATCCACCTTTTAAGGACCCAATAGTGATGTTTTAGTTTGTTTTGGTCAGTTTCGTTACTATGCGAGAAACCATGCCGGGGTTGCATTTAATGCACCGGTTCGGCCCGTTAACGAAACGATGCACAGTTTCGGTCCAGAAACGAAACGAACGCACCCAATCCACCTTTTTGGACCCAATAGTGATGTTTTGGTTCGTTTTGGCCAGTTTTGTTACTGTGCGAAAAACCAAGCTGGGGTTGCATTTAATGCACCGGTTCGGCCCGTATACGAAACGATGCATAGTTTCGGTCCAGAAGTGAAACGAACGCACCCAATCCACCTTTTTGGACCCAATAGTGATGTTTTGGTTCGTTTTTTTCAGTTTCGTTACTATGCGAGAAACCATGCCGGGGTTGCATTTAATGAACCCGTTCGGCCCGTTTACGAAACGATGCACGGTTTCGGTCTAGAAACGAAGGGAACGCACCCAATCCACCTTTTTAGACCCAATAGTGATGTTTTGGTTCGTTTTGGTCAGTTTCGTTACTGTGCGAGAAACCAAGCCGGGGTTGCATTTAATGCACCGGTTCGGCCCGTTAACGAAACGATGCACAGTTTCGGTCCAGAAACGAAGCGAACGCACCCAATCCACCTCTTAAGGACCCAATAGTGATGTTTTAGTTCGTTTTGATCATTTTCGTTACTATGCGAGAAACCATGTCGGGGTTGCATTTAATGCACCGGTTCAGCCCGTTAATGAAACGATGCACAGTTTCGGTCCAGAAATGAAACGAACGCACCCAATCCACCTTTTTGGACCCAATAGTGATGTTTTGGTTCGTTTTCGTCAGTTTCGATACTGTGCGAGAAACCATGCCGGGGTTGCATTTAATGCACCGGTTCGGCCCGTTAACGAAACGATGCACAGTTTCGGTCCTAAAACGAAGCGAACGCACCCAATCCACCTTTTAAGGACCCAATAGTGATGTTTTAGTTCGTTTTGGTCAGTTTCGTTACTATGCGAGATACCATGCCGAGGTTGCATTTAATGCACCGGTTCGGCCCATTAACGAAACGATGCACAGTTTCGGTCCAGAAACAAAACGAACGCACCCAATCCACCTTTTTGGACCCAATAGTGATGTTTTGGTTCGTTTTGGCCAGTTTTGTTACTGTGCGAAAAACCAAGCTGGGGTTGCATTTAATGCACCGGTTCGGCCCGTATACGAAACGATGCATAGTTTCGGTCCAGAAGTGAAACGAACGCACCCAATCCACCTTTTTGGACCCAATAGTGATGTTTTGGTTCGTTTTTGTCAGTTTCGTTACTATGCGAGAAACCATGCCGGGGTTGCATTTAATGAACCCGTTCGGCCCGTTTACGAAACGATGCACAGTTTCGGTCTAGAAATGAAGCGAACGCACCCAATCCACCTTTTTGGACCCAATAGTGATGTTTTGGTTCGTTTTGGTCAGTTTCGTTACTGTGCGAGAAACCAAGCCGGGGTTGCATTTAATGCACCGGTTCGGCCCGTTAACGAAATGATGCACAGTTTCGGTCCAGAAACGAAGCGAACACACCCAATCCACCTCTTAAGGACCCAATAGTGATGTTTCAGTTCGTTTTGGTCAATTTTGTTACTATGCGAGAAAACATGCCGGGGTTGCATTTAATGCACCGGTTCGGCCCGTTAACGAAACGATGCACAGTTTCGGTCCAGAAACGAAACGAACGCACCCAATCCACCTTTTTGGACCCAATAGTGATGTTTTGGTTCGTTTTGGCCAGTTTCGTTACTATTCGAGAAACCATGCCGGGGTTGCATTTAATGCACCGGTTCGACCCGTTAACGAAACGATGCACAGTTTCGGTCCGGAAACGAAACGAACGCACCCAATCCACCTTTTTGGACCCAATAGTGATGTTTTGGTTCGTTTTGGTCAGTTTCGTTACTGTGCGAAAAAACATGCCGGGGTTGCATTTAATGCACCGGTTCGGCCCGTTTACGAAACGATGCACAGTTTCGGTCCAGAAACGAAGCGAACGCACCCAATCCACCTTTTAAGGACCCAATAGTGATGTTTTAGTTCGTTTTGGTCAATTTCGTTACTCTGCGAGAAAACATGCCGGGGTTGCATTTAATGCACCGGTTCGGCCCGTTAACGAAACGATGCACAGTTTCGGTCCAGAAACGAAGCGAACGCACCCAATCCACCTCTTAAGGACCCAATAGTGATGTTTCAGTTCGTTTTGGTCAATTTTGTTACTATGCGAGAAAACATGCCGGGGTTGCATTTAATGCACCGGTTCGGCCCGTTAACGAAACGATGCACAGTTTCGGTCCAGAAGTGAAACGAGCGCACCCAATCCACCTTTTTGGACCCAATAGTGATGTTTTGGTTCGTTTTGGTCAGTTTCGTTACTATGCGAGAAACCATGCCGGGGTTGCATTTAATGAACCCGTTCGGCCCGTTTACGAAACGATGCACGGTTTCGGTCTAGAAACGAAGGGAACGCACCCAATCCACCTTTTTGGACCCAATAGTGATGTTTTGGTTCGTTTTGGTCAGTTTCGTTACTGTGCGAGAAACCAAGCCGGGGTTGCATTTAATGCACCGGTTCGGCCCGTTAACGAAACGATGCACAGTTTCGGTCCAGAAATGAAGCGAACGCACCCAATCCACCTCTTAAGGACCCAATAGTGATGTTTTAGTTCGTTTTGGTCAATTTTGTTACTATGCGAGAAAACATGCCGGGGTTGCATTTAATGCACCGGTTCGGCCCGTTAACGAAACGATGCACAGTTTCGGTCCAGAAACGAAACGAACGCACCCAATCCACCTTTTTGGACCCAATAGTGATGTTTTGGTTCGTTTTGGCCAGTTTCGTTACTATGCGAGAAACCATGCCGGGGTTGCATTTAATGCACCGGTTCGACCCGTTAACGAAACGATGCACAGTTTCGGTCCGGAAACGAAACGAACGCACCCAATCCACCTTTTTGGACCCAATAGTGATGTTTTGGTTTGTTTTGGTCAGTTTCGTTACTGTGCGAAAAAACATGCCGGGGTTGCATTTAATGCACCGGTTCGGCCCGTTTATGAAACGATGCACAGTTTCGGTCCAGAAACGAAGCGAACGCACCCAATCCACCTTTTAAGGACCCAATAGTGATGTTTTAGTTCGTTTTGGTCAATTTTGTTACTATGCGAGAAAACATGCCGGGGTTGCATTTAATGCACCGGTTCGGCCCGTTAACGAAACGATGCACAGTTTCGGTCCAGAAATGAAACGAACGCACCCAATCCACCTTTTTGGACCCAATAGTGATGTTTTGGTTCGTTTTGGCCAGTTTTGTTACCGTGCGAAAAACCATGCCGGGGTTGCATTTAATGCACCGGTTCGCCTGTTTATGAAACGATGCACAGTTTCGGTCCAGAAACGAAACGAACGCACCCAATCCACCTTTTTGGACCCAATAGTGATGTTTTGGTTCGTTTTGGTTAGTTTTGTTACTGTGCGAGAAACCATGCCGGGGTTGCATTTAATGCACCGGTTCGGCCCGTTTACGAAACGATGCATAGTTTCGGTCTAGAAACGAAGCGAACGCACCCAATCCACCTTTTTGGACCCAATAGTGATGTTTTGGTTCGTTTTGGTCAGTTTTGTTACTATGCGAGAAACCATGCCGGGGTTGCATTTAATGCACCGGTTCGGCCCGTTAACGAAACGATGCACAGTTTCGGTCCTAAAACGAAGCGAACGCACCCAATCCACCTTTTAAGGACCCAATAGTGATGTTTTAGTTCGTTTTGGTCAGTTTCGTTACTATGCGAGAAACCATGCCGGGGTTGCATTTAATGCACCGGTTCGGCCCGTTAACGAAACGATGCACAGTTTCGGTCCAGAAACGAAACGAACGCACCCAATCCATCTTTTTGGACCCAATAGTGATGTTTTGGTTCGTTTTGGCCAGTTTTGTTGGTGTGCGAAAAACCAAGCTGGGGTTGCATTTAATGCACCGGTTCGGCCAGTATACGAAACGATGCATAGTTTCGGTCCAGAAGTGAAACGAACGCACCCAATCCACCTTTTTGGACCCAATAGTGATGTTTTGGTTCGTTTTGGTCAGTTTCGTTACTATGCGAGAAACCATGCCGGGGTTGCATTTAATGAACCCGTTCGGCCCGTTTACGAAACGATGCACGGTTTCGGTCTAGAAACGAAGCGAACGCACCCAATCCACCTTTTTGGACCCAATAGTGATGTTTTGGTTCGTTTTGGTCAGTTTCGTTACTGTGCGAGAAACCAAGCCGGGGTTGCATTTAATGCACCGGTTCGGCCCGTTAACGAAACGATGCACAGTTTCGGTCCAGAAACGAAGCGAACGCACCCAATCCACCTCTTAAGGACCCAATAGTGATGTTTCAGTTCGTTTTGGTCAATTTTGTTACTATGCGAGAAAACATGCCGGGGTTGCATTTAATGCACCGGTTCGGCCCGTTAACGAAACGATGCACAGTTTCGGTCCAGAAACGAAACGAACGCACCCAATCCACCTTTTTGGACCCAATAGTGATGTTTTGGTTCGTTTTGGCCAGTTTCGTTACTATTCGAGAAACCATGCCGGGGTTGCATTTAATGCACCGGTTCGACCCGTTAACGAAACGATGCACAGTTTCGGTCCGGAAACGAAACGAACGCACCCAATCCACCTTTTTGGACCCAATAGTGATGTTTTGGTTCGTTTTGGTCAGTTTCGTTACTGTGCGAAAAAACATGCCGGGGTTGCATTTAATGCACCGGTTCGGCCCGTTTACGAAACGATGCACAGTTTCGGTCCAGAAACGAAGCGAACGCACCCAATCCACCTTTTAAGGACCCAATAGTGATGTTTTAGTTCGTTTTGGTCAATTTCGTTACTCTGCGAGAAAACATGCCGGGGTTGCATTTAATGCACCGGTTCGGCCCGTTAACGAAACGATGCACAGTTTCGGTCCAGAAACGAAACGAACGCACCCAATCCACCTTTTTGGACCCAATAGTGATGTTTTGGTTCGTTTTGGCCAGTTTTGTTACTGTGTGAAAAACCATGCCGGGGTTGCATTTAATGCACCGGTTCGGCCCGTTTATGAAACGATGCACAGTTTCGGTCCAGAAACGAAACGAACGCACCCAATCCACCTTTTTGGACCCAATAGTGATGTTTTGGTTAGTTTTGTTACTGTGCGAGAAACCATGCCGGGGTTGCATTTAATGCACCGGTTCGGCCCGTTTACGAAACGATGCATAGTTTCGGTCCAGAAACGAAGCGAACGCACCCAATCCACCTTTTTGGACCCAACAGTGATGTTTTGGTTCGTTTTGGTCAGTTTTGTTACTATGCGAGAAACCATGCCGGGGTTGCATTTAATGCACCGGTTCGGCCCGTTAACGAAACGATGCACAGTTTCGGTCCTGAAACGAAGCGAACGCACCCAATCCACCTTTTAAGGACCCAATAGTGATGTTTTAGTTTGTTTTGGTCAGTTTCGTTACTATGCGAGAAACCATGCCGGGGTTGCATTTAATGCACCGGTTCGGCCCGTTAACGAAACGATGCACAGTTTCGGTCCAGAAACGAAACGAACGCACCCAATCCACCTTTTTGGACCCAATAGTGATGTTTTGGTTCGTTTTGGCCAGTTTTGTTACTGTGCGAAAAACCAAGCTGGGGTTGCATTTAATGCACCGGTTCGGCCCGTATACGAAACGATGCATAGTTTCGGTCCAGAAGTGAAACGAACGCACCCAATCCACCTTTTTGGACCCAATAGTGATGTTTTGGTTCGTTTTTTTCAGTTTCGTTACTATGCGAGAAACCATGCCGGGGTTGCATTTAATGAACCCGTTCGGCCCGTTTACGAAACGATGCACGGTTTCGGTCTAGAAACGAAGGGAACGCACCCAATCCACCTTTTTGGACCCAATAGTGATGTTTTGGTTCGTTTTGGTCAGTTTCGTTACTGTGCGAGAAACCAAGCCGGGGTTGCATTTAATGCACCGGTTCGGCCCGTTAACGAAACGATGCACAGTTTCGGTCCAGAAACGAAGCGAACGCACCCAATCCACCTCTTAAGGACCCAATAGTGATGTTTTAGTTCGTTTTGATCATTTTCGTTACTATGCGAGAAACCATGTCGGGGTTGCATTTAATGCACCGGTTCAGCCCGTTAATGAAACGATGCACAGTTTCGGTCCAGAAATGAAACGAACGCACCCAATCCACCTTTTTGGACCCAATAGTGATGTTTTGGTTCGTTTTCGTCAGTTTCGATACTGTGCGAGAAACCATGCCGGGGTTGCATTTAATGCACCGGTTCGGCCCGTTAACGAAACGATGCACAGTTTCGGTCCAGAAACGAAGCGAACGCACCCAATCCACCTCTTAAGGACCCAATAGTGATGTTTCAGTTCGTTTTGGTCAATTTTGTTACTATGCGAGAAAACATGCCGGGGTTGCATTTAATGCACCGGTTCGGCCCGTTAACGAAACGATGCACAGTTTCGGTCCTGAAACGAAGCGAACGCACCCAATCCACCTTTTAAGGACCCAATAGTGATGTTTTAGTTCGTTTTGGTCAATTTCGTTACTCTGCGAGAAAACATGCCGGGGTTGCATTTAATGCACCGGTTCGGCCCGTTAACGAAACGATGCACAGTTTCGGTCCAGAAGTGAAACGAGCGCACCCAATCCACCTTTTTGGACCCAATAGTGATGTTTTGGTGTCTTTTGGTCAGTTTCGTTACTATGCGAGAAACCATGCCGGGGTTGCATTTAATGAACCCGTTCGGCCCGTTTACGAAACGATGCACGGTTTCGGTCTAGAAACGAAGGGAACGCACCCAATCCACCTTTTTGGACCCAATAGTGATGTTTTGGTTCGTTTTGGTCAGTTTCGTTACTGTGCGAGAAACCAAGCCGGGGTTGCATTTAATGCACCGGTTCGGCCCGTTAACGAAACGATGCACAGTTTCGGTCCAGAAATGAAGCGAACGCACCCAATCCACCTCTTAAGGACCCAATAGTGATGTTTTAGTTCGTTTTGGTCAATTTTGTTACTATGCGAGAAAACATGCCGGGGTTGCATTTAATGCACCGGTTCGGCCCGTTAACGAAACGATGCACAGTTTCGGTCCAGAAACGAAACGAACGCACCCAATCCACCTTTTTGGACCCAATAGTGATGTTTTGGTTCGTTTTGGCCAGTTTCGTTACTATGCGAGAAACCATGCCGGGGTTGCATTTAATGCACCGGTTCGACCCGTTAACGAAACGATGCACAGTTTCGGTCCGGAAACGAAACGAACGCACCCAATCCACCTTTTTGGACCCAATAGTGATGTTTTGGTTTGTTTTGGTCAGTTTCGTTACTGTGCGAAAAAACATGCCGGGGTTGCATTTAATGCACCGGTTCGGCCCGTTTATGAAACGATGCACAGTTTCGGTCCAGAAACGAAGCGAACGCACCCAATCCACCTTTTAAGGACCCAATAGTGATGTTTTAGTTCGTTTTGGTCAATTTTGTTACTATGCGAGAAAACATGCCGGGGTTGCATTTAATGCACCGGTTCGGCCCGTTAACGAAACGATGCACAGTTTCGGTCCAGAAATGAAACGAACGCACCCAATCCACCTTTTTGGACCCAATAGTGATGTTTTGGTTCGTTTTGGCCAGTTTTGTTACCGTGCGAAAAACCATGCCGGGGTTGCATTTAATGCACCGGTTCGCCTGTTTATGAAACGATGCACAGTTTCGGTCCAGAAACGAAACGAACGCACCCAATCCACCTTTTTGGACCCAATAGTGATGTTTTGGTTCGTTTTGGTTAGTTTTGTTACTGTGCGAGAAACCATGCCGGGGTTGCATTTAATGCACCGGTTCGGCCCGTTTACGAAACGATGCATAGTTTCGGTCTAGAAACGAAGCGAACGCACCCAATCCACCTTTTTGGACCCAATAGTGATGTTTTGGTTCGTTTTGGTCAGTTTTGTTACTATGCGAGAAACCATGCCGGGGTTGCATTTAATGCACCGGTTCGGCCCGTTAACGAAACGATGCACAGTTTCGGTCCTAAAACGAAGCGAACGCACCCAATCCACCTTTTAAGGACCCAATAGTGATGTTTTAGTTCGTTTTGGTCAGTTTCGTTACTATGCGAGAAACCATGCCGGGGTTGCATTTAATGCACCGGTTCGGCCCGTTAACGAAACGATGCACAGTTTCGGTCCAGAAACGAAACGAACGCACCCAATCCATCTTTTTGGACCCAATAGTGATGTTTTGGTTCGTTTTGGCCAGTTTTGTTGGTGTGCGAAAAACCAAGCTGGGGTTGCATTTAATGCACCGGTTCGGCCAGTATACGAAACGATGCATAGTTTCGGTCCAGAAGTGAAACGAACGCACCCAATCCACCTTTTTGGACCCAATAGTGATGTTTTGGTTCGTTTTGGTCAGTTTCGTTACTATGCGAGAAACCATGCCGGGGTTGCATTTAATGAACCCGTTCGGCCCGTTTACGAAACGATGCACGGTTTCGGTCTAGAAACGAAGCGAACGCACCCAATCCACCTTTTTGGACCCAATAGTGATGTTTTGGTTCGTTTTGGTCAGTTTCGTTACTGTGCGAGAAACCAAGCCGGGGTTGCATTTAATGCACCGGTTCGGCCCGTTAACGAAACGATGCACAGTTTCGGTCCAGAAACGAAGCGAACGCACCCAATCCACCTCTTAAGGACCCAATAGTGATGTTTCAGTTCGTTTTGGTCAATTTTGTTACTATGCGAGAAAACATGCCGGGGTTGCATTTAATGCACCGGTTCGGCCCGTTAACGAAACGATGCACAGTTTCGGTCCAGAAACGAAACGAACGCACCCAATCCACCTTTTTGGACCCAATAGTGATGTTTTGGTTCGTTTTGGCCAGTTTCGTTACTATTCGAGAAACCATGCCGGGGTTGCATTTAATGCACCGGTTCGACCCGTTAACGAAACGATGCACAGTTTCGGTCCGGAAACGAAACGAACGCACCCAATCCACCTTTTTGGACCCAATAGTGATGTTTTGGTTCGTTTTGGTCAGTTTCGTTACTGTGCGAAAAAACATGCCGGGGTTGCATTTAATGCACCGGTTCGGCCCGTTTACGAAACGATGCACAGTTTCGGTCCAGAAACGAAGCGAACGCACCCAATCCACCTTTTAAGGACCCAATAGTGATGTTTTAGTTCGTTTTGGTCAATTTCGTTACTCTGCGAGAAAACATGCCGGGGTTGCATTTAATGCACCGGTTCGGCCCGTTAACGAAACGATGCACAGTTTCGGTCCAGAAACGAAACGAACGCACCCAATCCACCTTTTTGGACCCAATAGTGATGTTTTGGTTCGTTTTGGCCAGTTTTGTTACTGTGTGAAAAACCATGCCGGGGTTGCATTTAATGCACCGGTTCGGCCCGTTTATGAAACGATGCACAGTTTCGGTCCAGAAACGAAACGAACGCACCCAATCCACCTTTTTGGACCCAATAGTGATGTTTTGGTTAGTTTTGTTACTGTGCGAGAAACCATGCCGGGGTTGCATTTAATGCACCGGTTCGGCCCGTTTACGAAACGATGCATAGTTTCGGTCCAGAAACGAAGCGAACGCACCCAATCCACCTTTTTGGACCCAACAGTGATGTTTTGGTTCGTTTTGGTCAGTTTTGTTACTATGCGAGAAACCATGCCGGGGTTGCATTTAATGCACCGGTTCGGCCCGTTAACGAAACGATGCACAGTTTCGGTCCTGAAACGAAGCGAACGCACCCAATCCACCTTTTAAGGACCCAATAGTGATGTTTTAGTTTGTTTTGGTCAGTTTCGTTACTATGCGAGAAACCATGCCGGGGTTGCATTTAATGCACCGGTTCGGCCCGTTAACGAAACGATGCACAGTTTCGGTCCAGAAACGAAACGAACGCACCCAATCCACCTTTTTGGACCCAATAGTGATGTTTTGGTTCGTTTTGGCCAGTTTTGTTACTGTGCGAAAAACCAAGCTGGGGTTGCATTTAATGCACCGGTTCGGCCCGTATACGAAACGATGCATAGTTTCGGTCCAGAAGTGAAACGAACGCACCCAATCCACCTTTTTGGACCCAATAGTGATGTTTTGGTTCGTTTTTTTCAGTTTCGTTACTATGCGAGAAACCATGCCGGGGTTGCATTTAATGAACCCGTTCGGCCCGTTTACGAAACGATGCACGGTTTCGGTCTAGAAACGAAGGGAACGCACCCAATCCACCTTTTTGGACCCAATAGTGATGTTTTGGTTCGTTTTGGTCAGTTTCGTTACTGTGCGAGAAACCAAGCCGGGGTTGCATTTAATGCACCGGTTCGGCCCGTTAACGAAACGATGCACAGTTTCGGTCCAGAAACGAAGCGAACGCACCCAATCCACCTCTTAAGGACCCAATAGTGATGTTTTAGTTCGTTTTGATCATTTTCGTTACTATGCGAGAAACCATGTCGGGGTTGCATTTAATGCACCGGTTCAGCCCGTTAATGAAACGATGCACAGTTTCGGTCCAGAAATGAAACGAACGCACCCAATCCACCTTTTTGGACCCAATAGTGATGTTTTGGTTCGTTTTCGTCAGTTTCGATACTGTGCGAGAAACCATGCCGGGGTTGCATTTAATGCACCGGTTCGGCCCGTTAACGAAACGATGCACAGTTTCGGTCCTAAAACGAAGCGAACGCACCCAATCCACCTTTTAAGGACCCAATAGTGATGTTTTAGTTCGTTTTGGTCAGTTTCGTTACTATGCGAGATACCATGCCGAGGTTGCATTTAATGCACCGGTTCGGCCCATTAACGAAACGATGCACAGTTTCGGTCCAGAAACAAAACGAACGCACCCAATCCACCTTTTTGGACCCAATAGTGATGTTTTGGTTCGTTTTGGCCAGTTTTGTTACTGTGCGAAAAACCAAGCTGGGGTTGCATTTAATGCACCGGTTCGGCCCGTATACGAAACGATGCATAGTTTCGGTCCAGAAGTGAAACGAACGCACCCAATCCACCTTTTTGGACCCAATAGTGATGTTTTGGTTCGTTTTTGTCAGTTTCGTTACTATGCGAGAAACCATGCCGGGGTTGCATTTAATGAACCCGTTCGGCCCGTTTACGAAACGATGCACAGTTTCGGTCTAGAAATGAAGCGAACGCACCCAATCCACCTTTTTGGACCCAATAGTGATGTTTTGGTTCGTTTTGGTCAGTTTCGTTACTGTGCGAGAAACCAAGCCGGGGTTGCATTTAATGCACCGGTTCGGCCCGTTAACGAAATGATGCACAGTTTCGGTCCAGAAACGAAGCGAACACACCCAATCCACCTCTTAAGGACCCAATAGTGATGTTTCAGTTCGTTTTGGTCAATTTTGTTACTATGCGAGAAAACATGCCGGGGTTGCATTTAATGCACCGGTTCGGCCCGTTAACGAAACGATGCACAGTTTCGGTCCAGAAACGAAACGAACGCACCCAATCCACCTTTTTGGACCCAATAGTGATGTTTTGGTTCGTTTTGGCCAGTTTCGTTACTATTCGAGAAACCATGCCGGGGTTGCATTTAATGCACCGGTTCGACCCGTTAACGAAACGATGCACAGTTTCGGTCCGGAAACGAAACGAACGCACCCAATCCACCTTTTTGGACCCAATAGTGATGTTTTGGTTCGTTTTGGTCAGTTTCGTTACTGTGCGAAAAAACATGCCGGGGTTGCATTTAATGCACCGGTTCGGCCCGTTTACGAAACGATGCACAGTTTCGGTCCAGAAACGAAGCGAACGCACCCAATCCACCTTTTAAGGACCCAATAGTGATGTTTTAGTTCGTTTTGGTCAATTTCGTTACTCTGCGAGAAAACATGCCGGGGTTGCATTTAATGCACCGGTTCGGCCCGTTAACGAAACGATGCACAGTTTCGGTCCAGAAATGAAACGAACGCACCCAATCCACCTTTTTGGACCCAATAGTGATGTTTTGGTTCGTTTTGGCCAGTTTTGTTACTGTGCGAAAAACCATGCCGGGGTTGCATTTAATGCACCGGTTCGGCCCGTTTATGAAACGATGCACAGTTTCGGTCCAGAAACGAAACGAACGCACCCAATCCACCTTTTTGGACCCAATAGTGATGTTTTGGTTAGTTTTGTTACTGTGCGAGAAACCATGCCGGGGTTGCATTTAATGCACCGGTTCGGCCCGTTTACGAAACGATGCATAGTTTCGGTCCAGAAACGAAGCGAACGCACCCAATCCACCTTTTTGGACCCAACAGTGATGTTTTGGTTCGTTTTGGTCAGTTTTGTTACTATGCGAGAAACCATGCCGGGGTTGCATTTAATGCACCGGTTCGGCCCGTTAACGAAACGATGCACAGTTTCGGTCCTGAAACGAAGTGAACGCACCCAATCCACCTTTTAAGGACCCAATAGTGATGTTTTAGTTCGTTTTGGTCAGTTTCGTTACTATGCGAGAAACCATGCCGGGGTTGCATTTAATGCACCGGTTCAGCCCGTTAATGAAACGATGCACAGTTTCGGTCCAGAAACGAAACGAACGCACCCAATCCACCTTTTTGGACCCAATAGTGATGTTTTGGTTCGTTTTGGCCAGTTTTGTTACTGTGCGAAAAACCAAGCTGGGGTTGCATTTAATGCACCGGTTCGGCCCGTATACGAAACGATGCATAGTTTCGGTCCAGAAGTGAAACGAACGCACCCAATCCACCTTTTTGGACCCAATAGTGATGTTTTGGTTCGTTTTTGTCAGTTTCGTTACTATGCGAGAAACCATGCCGGGGTTGCATTTAATGAACCCGTTCGGCCCGTTTACGAAACGATGCACGGTTTCGGTCTAGAAACGAAGGGAACGCACCCAATCCACCTTTTTGGACCCAATAGTGATGTTTTGGTTCGTTTTGGTCAGTTTCGTTACTGTGCGAGAAACCAAGCCGGGGTTGCATTTAATGCACCGGTTCGGCCCGTTAACGAAACGATGCACAGTTTCGGTCCAGAAACGAAGCGAACGCACCCAATCCACCTCTTAAGGACCCAATAGTGATGTTTTAGTTCGTTTTGATCATTTTCGTTACTATGCGAGAAACCATGTCGGGGTTGCATTTAATGCACCGGTTCAGCCCGTTAATGAAACGATGCACAGTTTCGGTCCAGAAACGAAACGAACGCACCCAATCCACCTTTTTGGACCCAATAGTGATGTTTTGGTTCGTTTTCGTTAGTTTCGATACTGTGCGAGAAACCATGCCGGGGTTGCATTTAATGCACCGGTTCGGCCCGTTAACGAAACGATGCACAGTTTCAGTCCAGAATAGAAGCAAACGCAGCCAATCCACCTTTTAAGGACCCAATAGTGATGTTTTAGTTCGTTTTGGTCAGTTTCGTTACTATGCGAGATACCATGCCGAGGTTGCATTTAATGCACCGGTTCGGCCCATTAACGAAACGATGCACAGTTTCGGTCCAGAAACGAAACGAACGCACCCAATCCACCTTTTTGGACCCAATAGTGATGTTTTGGTTCGTTTTGGCCAGTTTTGTTACTGTGCGAAAAACCATGCCGGGGTTGCATTTAATGCACCAGTTCGGCCCGTTAACGAAACGATGCACAGTTTCAGTCCAGAATAGAAGCGAACGCACCCAATCCACCATTTTGGACCCAATAGTGATGTTTTGATTCGTTTTGGTCAGTTTCGTTACTGTGCGAGAAACCATGCCGGGGTTGCATTTAATGCACCGGTTAGGCCCGTTAACGAAACGATGCACAGTTTCAGTCCAGAAATGAAACGAACGCACCCAATCCACCTTTTTGGACCCAGTAGTGATGTTTTGGTTTGTTTTGGCCAGTTTTGTTACTGTGCGAGAAACCATGCCAGGGTTGCATTTAATTCACCGGTTCGGCCCGTTTACGAAACGATGCATAGTTTCGGTCCAGAAACGAAGCGAACGCACCCAATCCACCTTTTTGGACCCAATAGTGATGTTTTGGTTCGTTTTGGTCAGTTTTGATACTGTGCGAGAAACCATGCCGGGGTTGCATTTAATGCACCGGTTCGGCCCGTTAACGAAACGATGCACAGTTTCGGTCCAGAAACGAAGCGAACGCACCCAATCCACCTCTTAAGGACCCAATAGTGATGTTTTAGTTCGTTTTGGTCAATTTTGTTACTATGCGAGAAAACATGTCAGGGTTGCATTCAATGCACCGGTTCGGCCCGTTAACGAAACGATGCACAGTTTCGGTCCAGAAACGAAACGAACGCACCCAATCCACCTTTTTGGACCCAATAGTGATGTTTTGGTTCGTTTTGGCCAGTTTTGTTACTGTGCGAAAAACCATGCCGGGGTTGCATTTAATGCACCAGTTCGGCCCGTTAACGAAACGATGCACAGTTTCAGTCCAGAATAGAAGCGAACGCACCCAATCCACCATTTTGGACCCAATAGTGATGTTTTGATTCGTTTTGGTCAGTTTCGTTACTGTGCGAGAAACCATGCCGGGGTTGCATTTAATGCACCGGTTAGGCCCGTTAACGAAACGATGCACAGTTTCGGTCCAGAAATGAAACGAACGCACCCAATCCACCTTTTTGGACCCAGTAGTGATGTTTTGGTTCGTTTTGGTCAGTTTCGTTACTGAGCGAAAAAACATGCCGGGGTTGCATTTAATTCACCGGTTCGGCCCGTTAACGAAACGATGCACAGTTTCGGTCCGGAAACGAAACGAACGCACCCAATCCACCTTTTTGGACCCAATAGTGATGTTTTGGTTCGTTTTGGCCAGTTTCGTTACTATGCGAGAATCCATGCCGGGGTTTCATTTAATGCACCGGTTCGACCTGTTAACGAAACGATGCACAGTTTCAGTCCGGAAACGAAACGAACGCACCCAATCCACCTTTTTGGACCCAATAGTGATGTTTTGGTTCGTTTTGGTCAGTTTCGTTACTGTGCGAAAAAACATGCCAGGGTTGCATTTAATGCACCGGTTCAGCCCGTTTACGAAACGATGCATAGTTTCGGTCCAGAAACGAAGCGAACGCACCCAATCCACCTTTTTGGACCCAATAGTGATGTTTTGGTTCGTTTTGGTCAGTTTTGATACTGTGCGAGAAACCAAGCCGGGGTTGCATTTAATGCACCGGTTCGGCCCGTTAACGAAACGATGCACACATTCGGTCCAGAAATGAAGCGAACGCACCCAATCCACCTTTTTGGACCCAATAGTGATGTTTTGGTTCGTTTTGGTCAGTTTTGAGACTGTGCGAGAAACCATGCCGGGGTTGCATTTAATGCACCGGTTCAGCCCGTTAACGAAACGATGCACAGTTTCGGTCCTGAAACAAAACGAACCCACCCAATCCACCTTTTTGGACCCAATAGTGATGTTTTGGTTCGTTTTCGTCAGTTTCGTTACTGTGCGAGAAACCATGCCGGGGTTGCATTTAATGCACCGGTTCGGCCCGTTAACGAAACGATGCACAGTTTCGGTCCAGAAACGAAACAAACGCACCCAATCCACCTTTTTGGACCCAATAGTGATGTTTTGGTTCGTTTTGGTCAGTTTCGTTACTATGCGAGAAACCATGCCGGGGTTGCATTTAATGCACCGGTTCGACCTGTTAACGAAACGATGCACAGTTTCGGTCCGGAAACGAAACGAACGCACCCAATCCACCTTTTTGGACCCAATAATGATGTTTTGGTTCGTTTTGGTCAGTTTCGTTACTGAGCGAAAAAACATGCCGGGGTTGCATTTAATGCACCGGTTCGGCCCGTTTACGAAACGATGCATAGTTTCGGTCCAGAAACGAAGCGAACGCACCCAATCCACCTTTTTGGACCCAATAGTGATGTTTTGGTTCGTTTTGGTCAGTTTTGATACTGTGCGAGAAACCATGCCGGGGTTGCATTTAATGCACCGGTTCGGCCCGTTAACGAAACGATGCACAGTTTCGGTCCAGAAACGAAGCGAACGCACCCAATCCACCTCTTAAGGACCCAATAGTGATGTTTTAGTTCGTTTTGGTCAATTTTGTTACTATGCGAGAAAACATGTCGGGGTTGCATTCAATGCACCGGTTCGGCCCGTTAACGAAACGATGCACAGTTTCGGTCCAGAAACGAAACGAACGCACCCAATCCACCTTTTTGGACCCAATAGTGATGTTTTGGTTCGTTTTGGCCAGTTTTGTTACTATGCGAGAAACCATGCCGGGGTTGCATTTAATGCACCGGTTCGACCCATTAACGAAACGATGCACAGTTTCGGTCCGGAAACGAAACGAATGCACCCAATCCACCTTTTTGGACCCAATAGTGATGTTTTGGTTCGTTTTGGTCAGTTTCGTTACTGTGCGAAAAAACATGCCGGGGTTGCATTTAATGCACCGGTTCGGCCCGTTAACGAAACGATGCACAGTTTCGGTCCAGAAACGAAATGAACGCACCCAATCCACCTTTTTGGACCCAATAGTGATGTTTTGGTTCGTTTTGGCCAGTTTTGTTACTGTGCGAAAAACCATGCCGGGGTTGCATTTAATGCACCGGTTCGCCTGTTTATGAAACGATGCACAGTTTCATTCCAGAAACGAAACGAACGCACCCAATCCACCTTTTTGGACCCAATAGTGATGTTTTGGTTCGTTTTGGTTAGTTTTGTTACTGTGCGAGAAGCCATGCCGGGGTTGCATTTAATGCACCGGTTCGGCCCGTTTACGAAACGATGCATAGTTTCGGTCCATAAACGAAGCGAACGCACCCAATCCACCTTTTTGGACCCAACAGTGATGTTTTGGTTCGTTTTGGTCAGTTTTGTTACTATGCGAGAAACCATGCCGGGGTTGCATTTAATGCACCGGTTCGGCCCGTTAACGAAACGATGCACAGTTTCGGTCCTGAAACGAAGCGAACGCACCCAATCCACCTTTTAAGGACCCAATAGTGATGTTTTAGTTCGTTTTGGTCAGTTTCGTTACTATGCGAGAAACCATGCCGGGGTTGCATTTAATGCACCGGTTCGGCCCGTTAACGAAATGATGCACAGTTTCGGTCCAGAAACGAAACGAACGCACCCAATCCACCTTTTTGGACCCAATAGTGATGTTTTGGTTCGTTTTGGCCAGTTTTGTTACTGTGCGAAAAACCAAGCTGGGGTTGCATTTAATGCACCGGTTCGGCCCGTATACGAAACGATGCATAGTTTCGGTCCAGAAGTGAAACGAACGCACCCAATCCACCTTTTTGGACCCAATAGTGATGTTTTGGTTCGTTTTGGTCAGTTTCGTTACTATGCGAGAAACCATGCCGGGGTTGGATTTAATGAACCCGTTCGGCCCGTTTACGAAACGATGCACAGTTTCGGTCTAGAAACGAAGCGAATGCACCCAATCCACCTTTCTGGACCCAATAGTGATGTTTTGGTTCGTTTTGGTCAGTTTCGTTACTGTGCGAGAAACCAAGCCGGGGTTGCATTTAATGCACCGGTTCGGCCCGTTAACGAAACGATGCACAGTTTCGGTCCTGAAATGAAGCGAACGCACCCAATCCACCTTTTAAGGACCCAATAGTGATGTTTTAGTTCATTTTGATCAGTTTCGTTACTATGCGAGAAACCATGCCGGGGTTGCATTTAATGCCCCGGTTCAGCCCGTCAACGAAACGATGCATAGTTTTGGTCCAGAAACGAAACGAACGCACCCAATCCACCTTTTTGGACCTAATAGTGATGTTTTGGTTCGTTTTCGTCAGTTTCGTTACTGTGCGAGAAACCATGCCGGGGTTGCATTTAATGCACCGGTTCGGCCCGTTAACGAAACGATGCACAGTTTCAGTCCAGAATAGAAGCAAACGCAGCCAATCCACCTTTTAAGGACCCAATAGTGATGTTTTAGTTCGTTTTGGTCAGTTTCGTTACTATGCGAGATACCATGCCGAGGTTGCATTTAATGCACCGGTTCGGCCCATTAATGAAACGATGCACAGTTTCGGTCCAGAAACGAAACGAACGCACCCAATCCACCTTTTTGGACCCAATAGTGATGTTTTGGTTCGTTTTGGCCAGTTTTGTTACTGTGCGAAAAACCATGCCGGGGTTGCATTTAATGCACCAGTTCGGCCCGTTAACGAAACGATGCACAGTTTCAGTCCAGAATAGAAGCGAACGCACCCAATCCAC
Source organism: Echinochloa phyllopogon (assembly GCA_033239725.1). Classification (NCBI taxonomy): domain Eukaryota; kingdom Viridiplantae; phylum Streptophyta; class Magnoliopsida; order Poales; family Poaceae; genus Echinochloa; species Echinochloa phyllopogon. The sequence goes on along the minus strand of BTCW01000014.1, from coordinate 25,758,173 downwards.
CATTTTGGACCCAATAGTGATGTTTTGATTCGTTTTGGTCAGTTTCGTTACTGTGCGAGAAACCATGCCGGGGTTGCATTTAATGCACCGGTTAGGCCCGTTAACGAAACGATGCACAGTTTCGGTCCAGAAATGAAACGAACGCACCCAATCCACCTTTTTGGACCCAGTAGTGATGTTTTGGTTTGTTTTGGCCAGTTTTGTTACTGTGCGAGAAACTATGCCAGGGTTGCATTTAATTCACCGGTTCGGCCCGTTAACGAAACGATGCACAGTTTCGGTCCAGAAACGAAACGAACGCACCCAATCCACCTTTTTGGACCCAATAGTGATGTTTTGGTTCGTTTTGGCCAGTTTCGTTACTACACGAGAATCCATGCCGGGGTTGCATTTAATGCACCGGTTCGACCTGTTAACGAAACGATACACAGTTTCAGTCCAGAAAGGAAACGAACGCACCCAATCCACCTTTTTGGACCCAATAGTGATGTTTTGGTTTGTTTTGGTCAGTTTCGTTACTGTGCGAAAAAACATGCCGGGGTTGCATTTAATGCACCGGTTCAGCCCGTTTACGAAATGATGCACAGTTTCGGTCCAGAAACGAAGCGAACGCACCCAATCCACCTTTTAAGGACCCAATAGTGTTGTTTTGGTTCGTTTTGGTCAGTTTCGTTACTATGCGAGAAACCATGCCGGGGTTGCATTTAATGCACCGGTTCGGCCCGTTAACGAAACGATGCACAGTTTCGGTCCTGAAACGAAGCGAACGCACCCAATCCACCTTTTAAGGACCCAATAGTGATGTTTTAGTTCATTTTGGTCAGTTTCGTTACTATGCGAGAAACCATGCCGGGGTTGCATTTAATGCACCGGTTCGGCCCGTTAACGAAACGATGCACAGTTTCGGTCCAGAAATGAAACGAACGCACCCAATCCACCTTTTTGGACCCAATAGTGATGTTTTGGTTCGTTTTGGCCAGTTTTGTTACTGTGCGAAAAACCATGCCGGGGTTGCATTTAATGCACCGGTTCGCCTGTTTATGAAACGATGCATAGTTTCGGTCCAGAAGTGAAACGAACGCACCCAATCCACCTTTTTGGACCCAATAGTGATGTTTTTTTTGGTTCGTTTTGGTCAGTTTCGTTACTATGCGAGAAACCATGCCGGGGTTGCATTTAATGCACCGGTTCGGCCCGTTTACGAAACGATGCATAGTTTCGGTCCAGAAACGAAGCGAACGCACCCAATCCACCTTTTTGGACCCAACAGTGATGTTTTGGTTCGTTTTGGTCAGTTTTGTTACTATGCGAGAAACCATGCCAGGGTTGCATTTAATGCACCGGTTCAGCCCGTTTACGAAACGATGCATAGTTTCGGTCCAGAAACGAAGCGAACGCACCCAATCCACCTTTTTGGACCCAATAGTGATGTTTTGGTTCGTTTTGGTCAGTTTTGATACTGTGCGAGAAACCAAGCCGGGGTTGCATTTAATGCACCGGTTCGGCCCGTTAACGAAACGATGCACACATTCGGTCCAGAAATGAAGCGAACGCACCCAATCCACCTTTTTGGACCCAATAGTGATGTTTTGGTTCGTTTTGGTCAGTTTTGAGACTGTGCGAGAAACCATGCCGGGGTTGCATTTAATGCACCGGTTCAGCCCGTTAACGAAACGATGCACAGTTTCGGTCCTGAAACAAAACGAACCCACCCATTCCACCTTTTTGGACCCAATAGTGATGTTTTGGTTCGTTTTCGTCAGTTTCGTTACTGTGCGAGAAACCATGCCGGGGTTGCATTTAATGCACCGGTTCGGCCCGTTAACGAAACGATGCACAGTTTCGGTCCAGAAACGAAACAAACGCACCCAATCCACCTTTTTGGACCCAATAGTGATGTTTTGGTTCGTTTTGGTCAGTTTCGTTACTATGCGAGAAACCATGCCGGGGTTGCATTTAATGCACCGGTTCGACCTGTTAACGAAACGATGCACAGTTTCGGTCCGGAAACGAAACGAACGCACCCAATCCACCTTTTTGGACCCAATAATGATGTTTTGGTTCGTTTTGGTCAGTTTCGTTACTGAGCGAAAAAACATGCCGGGGTTGCATTTAATGCACCGGTTCGGCCCGTTTACGAAACGATGCATAGTTTCGGTCCAGAAACGAAGCGAACGCACCCAATCCACCTTTTTGGACCCAATAGTGATGTTTTGGTTCGTTTTGGTCAGTTTTGATACTGTGCGAGAAACCATGCCGGGGTTGCATTTAATGCACCGGTTCGGCCCGTTAACGAAACGATGCACAGTTTCGGTCCAGAAACGAAGCGAACGCACCCAATCCACCTCTTAAGGACCCAATAGTGATGTTTTAGTTCGTTTTGGTCAATTTTGTTACTATGCGAGAAAACATGTCGGGGTTGCATTCAATGCACCGGTTCGGCCCGTTAACGAAACGATGCACAGTTTCGGTCCAGAAACGAAACGAACGCACCCAATCCACCTTTTTGGACCCAATAGTGATGTTTTGGTTCGTTTTGGCCAGTTTTGTTACTATGCGAGAAACCATGCCGGGGTTGCATTTAATGCACCGGTTCGACCCATTAACGAAACGATGCACAGTTTCGGTCCGGAAACGAAACGAATGCACCCAATCCACCTTTTTGGACCCAATAGTGATGTTTTGGTTCGTTTTGGTCAGTTTCGTTACTGTGCGAAAAAACATGCCGGGGTTGCATTTAATGCACCGGTTCGGCCCGTTAACGAAACGATGCACAGTTTCGGTCCAGAAACGAAATGAACGCACCCAATCCACCTTTTTGGACCCAATAGTGATGTTTTGGTTCGTTTTGGCCAGTTTTGTTACTGTGCGAAAAACCATGCCGGGGTTGCATTTAATGCACCGGTTCGCCTGTTTATGAAACGATGCACAGTTTCATTCCAGAAACGAAACGAACGCACCCAATCCACCTTTTTGGACCCAATAGTGATGTTTTGGTTCGTTTTGGTTAGTTTTGTTACTGTGCGAGAAGCCATGCCGGGGTTGCATTTAATGCACCGGTTCGGCCCGTTTACGAAACGATGCATAGTTTCGGTCCATAAACGAAGCGAACGCACCCAATCCACCTTTTTGGACCCAACAGTGATGTTTTGGTTCGTTTTGGTCAGTTTTGTTACTATGCGAGAAACCATGCCGGGGTTGCATTTAATGCACCGGTTCGGCCCGTTAACGAAACGATGCACAGTTTCGGTCCTGAAACGAAGCGAACGCACCCAATCCACCTTTTAAGGACCCAATAGTGATGTTTTAGTTCGTTTTGGTCAGTTTCGTTACTATGCGAGAAACCATGCCGGGGTTGCATTTAATGCACCGGTTCGGCCCGTTAACGAAATGATGCACAGTTTCGGTCCAGAAACGAAACGAACGCACCCAATCCACCTTTTTGGACCCAATAGTGATGTTTTGGTTCGTTTTGGCCAGTTTTGTTACTGTGCGAAAAACCAAGCTGGGGTTGCATTTAATGCACCGGTTCGGCCCGTATACGAAACGATGCATAGTTTCGGTCCAGAAGTGAAACGAACGCACCCAATCCACCTTTTTGGACCCAATAGTGATGTTTTGGTTCGTTTTGGTCAGTTTCGTTACTATGCGAGAAACCATGCCGGGGTTGGATTTAATGAACCCGTTCGGCCCGTTTACGAAACGATGCACAGTTTCGGTCTAGAAACGAAGCGAATGCACCCAATCCACCTTTCTGGACCCAATAGTGATGTTTTGGTTCGTTTTGGTCAGTTTCGTTACTGTGCGAGAAACCAAGCCGGGGTTGCATTTAATGCACCGGTTCGGCCCGTTAACGAAACGATGCACAGTTTCGGTCCTGAAATGAAGCGAACGCACCCAATCCACCTTTTAAGGACCCAATAGTGATGTTTTAGTTCATTTTGATCAGTTTCGTTACTATGCGAGAAACCATGCCGGGGTTGCATTTAATGCCCCGGTTCAGCCCGTCAACGAAACGATGCATAGTTTTGGTCCAGAAACGAAACGAACGCACCCAATCCACCTTTTTGGACCTAATAGTGATGTTTTGGTTCGTTTTCGTCAGTTTCGTTACTGTGCGAGAAACCATGCCGGGGTTGCATTTAATGCACCGGTTCGGCCCGTTAACGAAACGATGCACAGTTTCAGTCCAGAATAGAAGCAAACGCAGCCAATCCACCTTTTAAGGACCCAATAGTGATGTTTTAGTTCGTTTTGGTCAGTTTCGTTACTATGCGAGATACCATGCCGAGGTTGCATTTAATGCACCGGTTCGGCCCATTAATGAAACGATGCACAGTTTCGGTCCAGAAACGAAACGAACGCACCCAATCCACCTTTTTGGACCCAATAGTGATGTTTTGGTTCGTTTTGGCCAGTTTTGTTACTGTGCGAAAAACCATGCCGGGGTTGCATTTAATGCACCAGTTCGGCCCGTTAACGAAACGATGCACAGTTTCAGTCCAGAATAGAAGCGAACGCACCCAATCCACCATTTTGGACCCAATAGTGATGTTTTGATTCGTTTTGGTCAGTTTCGTTACTGTGCGAGAAACCATGCCGGGGTTGCATTTAATGCACCGGTTAGGCCCGTTAACGAAACGATGCACAGTTTCGGTCCAGAAATGAAACGAACGCACCCAATCCACCTTTTTGGACCCAGTAGTGATGTTTTGGTTTGTTTTGGCCAGTTTTGTTACTGTGCGAGAAACTATGCCAGGGTTGCATTTAATTCACCGGTTCGGCCCGTTAACGAAACGATGCACAGTTTCGGTCCAGAAACGAAACGAACGCACCCAATCCACCTTTTTGGACCCAATAGTGATGTTTTGGTTCGTTTTGGCCAGTTTCGTTACTACACGAGAATCCATGCCGGGGTTGCATTTAATGCACCGGTTCGACCTGTTAACGAAACGATACACAGTTTCAGTCCAGAAAGGAAACGAACGCACCCAATCCACCTTTTTGGACCCAATAGTGATGTTTTGGTTTGTTTTGGTCAGTTTCGTTACTGTGCGAAAAAACATGCCGGGGTTGCATTTAATGCACCGGTTCAGCCCGTTTACGAAATGATGCACAGTTTCGGTCCAGAAACGAAGCGAACGCACCCAATCCACCTTTTAAGGACCCAATAGTGTTGTTTTGGTTCGTTTTGGTCAGTTTCGTTACTATGCGAGAAACCATGCCGGGGTTGCATTTAATGCACCGGTTCGGCCCGTTAACGAAACGATGCACAGTTTCGGTCCTGAAACGAAGCGAACGCACCCAATCCACCTTTTAAGGACCCAATAGTGATGTTTTAGTTCATTTTGGTCAGTTTCGTTACTATGCGAGAAACCATGCCGGGGTTGCATTTAATGCACCGGTTCGGCCCGTTAACGAAACGATGCACAGTTTCGGTCCAGAAATGAAACGAACGCACCCAATCCACCTTTTTGGACCCAATAGTGATGTTTTGGTTCGTTTTGGCCAGTTTTGTTACTGTGCGAAAAACCATGCCGGGGTTGCATTTAATGCACCGGTTCGCCTGTTTATGAAACGATGCATAGTTTCGGTCCAGAAGTGAAACGAACGCACCCAATCCACCTTTTTGGACCCAATAGTGATGTTTTGGTTCGTTTTGGTCAGTTTCGTTACTATGCGAGAAACCATGCCGGGGTTGCATTTAATGCACCGGTTCGGCCCGTTTACGAAACGATGCATAGTTTCTGTCCAGAAACGAAGCGAACGCACCCAATCCACCTTTTTGGACCCAACAGTGATGTTTTGGTTCGTTTTGGTCAGTTTTGTTACTATGCGAGAAACCATGCCGGGGTTGCATTTAATGCACCGGTTCGGCCCGTTAACGAAACGATGCACAGTTTCGGTCCTGAAACGAAGCGAACGCACCCAATCCACCTTTTAAGGACCCAATAGTGATGTTTTAGTTCGTTTTGGTCAGTTTCGTTACTATGCGAGAAACCATGCCGGGGTTGCATTTAATGCACCGGTTCGGCCCGTTAACGAAACGATGCACAGTTTCGGTCCAGAAACGAAACGAACGCACCCAATCCACCTTTTTGGACCCAATAGTGATGTTTTGGTTCGTTTTGGCCAGTTTTGTTACTGTGCGAAAAACCAAGCTGGGGTTGCATTTAATGCACCGGTTCGGCCCGTATACGAAACGATGCATAGTTTCGGTCCAGAAGTGAAACGAACGCACCCAATCCACCTTTTTGGACCCAATAGTGATGTTTTGGTTCGTTTTGGTCAGTTTCGTTACTATGCGAGAAACCATGCCGGGGTTGCATTTAATGAACCCGTTCGGCCCGTTTACGAAACGATGCACAGTTTCGGTCTAGAAACGAAGCGAATGCACCCAATCCATCTTTCTGGACCCAATAGTGATGTTTTGGTTCATTTTGGTCAGTTTCGTTACTGTGCGAGAAACCAAGCCGGGGTTGCATTTAATGCACCGGTTCGGCCCGTTAACGAAACGATGCACAGTTTCGGTCCTGAAATGAAGCGAACGCACCCAATCCACCTTTTAAGGACCCAATAGTGATGTTTTAGTTCGTTTTGATCAGTTTCGTTACTATGCGAGAAACCATGCCGGGGTTGCATTTAATGCCCCGGTTCAGCCCGTCAACGAAACGATGCACAGTTTCTGTCCAGAAACGAAACGAACGCACCCAATCCACCTTTTTGGACCCAATAGTGATGTTTTGGTTCGTTTTCGTCAGTTTCGTTATTGTGCGAGAAACCATGCCGGGGTTGCATTTAATGCACCGGTTCGGCCCGTTAACGAAACGATGCACAGTTTCAGTCCAGAATAGAAGCAAACGCAGCCAATCCACCTTTTAAGGACCCAATAGTCATGTTTTAGTTCGTTTTGGTCAGTTTCGTTACTATGCGAGATACCATGCCGAGGTTGCATTTAATGCACCGGTTCGGCCCATTAACGAAACGATGCACAGTTTCGGTCCGGAAACGAAACGAACGCACCCAATCCACCTTTTTGGACCCAATAGTGATGTTTTGGTTCGTTTTGGCCAGTTTTGTTACTGTGCGAAAAACCATGCCGGGGTTGCATTTAATGCACCAGTTCGGCCCGTTAACGAAACGATGCACAGTTTCAGTCCAGAATAGAAGCGAACGCACCCAATCCACCATTTTGGACCCAATAGTGATGTTTTGATTCGTTTTGGTCAGTTTCGTTACTGTGCGAGAAACCATGCCGGGGTTGCATTTAATGCACCGGTTAGGCCCGTTAACAAAACGATGCACAGTTTCGGTCCAGAAATGAAACGAACGCACCCAATCCACCTTTTTGGACCCAGTAGTGATGTTTTGGTTTGTTTTGGCCAGTTTTGTTACTGTGCGAGAAACCATGCCAGGGTTGCATTTAATTCACCGGTTCGGCCCGTTAACGAAACGATGCACAGTTTCGGTCCAGAAACGAAACGAACGCACCCAATCCACCTTTTTGGACCCAATAGTGATGTTTTGGTTCGTTTTGGCCAGTTTCGTTACTACACGAGAATCCATGCCGGGGTTGCATTTAATGCACCGGTTCGACCTGTTAACGAAACGATGCACAGTTTCAGTCCAGAAACGAAACGAACGCACCCAATCCACCTTTTTGGACCCAATAGTGATGTTTTGGTTCGTTTTGGTCAGTTTCGTTACTGTGCGAAAAAACATGCCGGGGTTGCATTTAATGCACCGGTTAAGCCCGTTTACGAAATGATGCACAGTTTCGGTCCAGAAACGAAGCGAACGCACCCAATCCACCTTTTAAGGACCCAATAGTGTTGTTTTGGTTCGTTTTGGTCAGTTTCGTTACTATGCGAGAAACCATGCCGGGGTTGCATTTAATGCACCGGTTCGGCCCGTTAACGAAACGATGCACAGTTTCGGTCCTGAAACGAAGCGAACGCACCCAATCCACCTTTTAAGGACCCAATAGTGATGTTTTAGTTCGTTTTGGTCAGTTTCGTTACTATGCGAGAAACCATGCCGGGGTTGCATTTAATGCACCGGTTCGGCCCGTTAACGAAACGATGCACAGTTTCGGTCCAGAAATGAAACGAACGCACCCAATCCACCTTTTTGGACCCAATAGTGATGTTTTGGTTCGTTTTGGCCAGTTTTGTTACTGTGCGAAAAACCATGCCGGGGTTGCATTTAATGCACCGGTTCGCCTGTTTATGAAACGATGCATAGTTTCGGTCCAGAAGTGAAACGAACGCACCCAATCCACCTTTTTGGACCCAATAGTGATGTTTTGGTTCGTTTTGGTCAGTTTCGTTACTATGCGAGAAACCATGCCGGGGTTGCATTTAATGCACCGGTTCGGCCCGTTTACGAAACGATGCATAGTTTCGGTCCAGAAACGAAGCGAACGCACCCAATCCACCTTTTTGGACCCAACAGTGATGTTTTGGTTCGTTTTGGTCAGTTTCGTTACTGTGCGAGAAACCAAGCCGGGGTTGCATTTAATGCACCGGTTCGGCCCGTTAACGAAACGATGCACAGTTTCGGTCCTGAAACGAAGCGAACGCACCCAATCCACCTTTTAAGGACCCAATAGTGATGTTTTAGTTCGTTTTGGTCAGTTTCGTTACTATGCGAGAAACCATGCCGGGGTTGCATTTAATGCACCGGTTCGGCCCGTTAACGAAACGATGCACAGTTTCGGTCCAGAAACGAAACGAACGCACCCAATCCACCTTTTTGGACCCAATAGTGATGTTTTGGTTCGTTTTGGCAAGTTTCGTTACTGTGCGAGAAACCAAGCCGGGGTTGCATTTAATGCACCGGTTCGGCCCGATAACGAAACGATGCACAGTTTCGGTCCTGAAATGAAGCGAACGCACCCAATCCACCTTTTAAGGACCCAATAGTGATGTTTTAGTTCGTTTTGATCAGTTTCGTTACTATGCGAGAAACCATGCCGGGGTTGCATTTAATGCCCCGGTTCAGCCCGTCAACGAAACGATGCACAGTTTCGGTCCAGAAACGAAACGAACGCACCCAATCCACCTTTTTGGACCCAATAGTGATGTTTTGGTTCGTTTTGGCCAGTTTTGTTACTGTGCGAAAAACCATGCCGGGGTTGCATTTAATGCACCAGTTCGGCCCGTTAACGAAACGATGCACAGTTTCAGTCCAGAATAGAAGCGAACGCACCCGATCCACCATTTTGGACCGAATAGTGATGTTTTGATTCGTTTTGGTCAGTTTCGTTACTGTGCGAGAAACCATGCCGGGGTTGCATTTAATGCACCGGTTAGGCCCGTTAACGAAACGATGCACAGTTTCGGTCCAGAAATGAAACGAACGCACCCAATCCACCTTTTTGGACCCAGTAGTGATGTTTTGGTTTGTTTTGGCCAGTTTTGTTACTGTGCGAGAAACCATGCCAGGGTTGCATTTAATTCACCGGTTCGGCCCGTTAACGAAACGATGCACAGTTTCGGTCCAGAAACGAAACGAACGCACCCAATCCACCTTTTTGGACCCAATAGTGATGTTTTGGTTCGTTTTGGCCAGTTTCGTTACTATGCGAGAATCCATGCCGGGGTTGCATTTAATGCACCGGTTCGACCTGTTAACGAAACGATGCACAGTTTCGGTCCGGAAACGAAACGAACGCACCCAATCCACCTTTTTGGACCCAGTAGTGATGTTTTGGTTTGTTTTGGCCAGTTTTGTTACTGTGCGAGAAACCATGCCAGGGTTGCATTTAATTCACCGGTTCGGCCCGTTAACGAAACGATGCACAGTTTCGGTCCAGAAACGAAACGAACGCACCCAATCCACCTTTTTGGACCCAATAGTGATGTTTTGGTTCGTTTTGGCCAGTTTCGTTACTATGCGAGAATCCATGCCGGGGTTGCATTTAATGCACCGGTTCGACCTGTTAACGAAACGATGCACAGTTTCAGTCCGGAAACGAAACGAACGCACCCAATCCACCTTTTTGGACCCAATAGTGATGTTTTGGTTCGTTTTGGTCAGTTTTGTTACTGTGCGAGAAACCAAGCCGGGGTTGCATTTAATGCACCGGTTCGGCCCGTTAACGAAACGATGCACAGTTTCGGTCCTGAAACGAAGCGAACGCACCCAATCCACCTTTTAAGGACCCAATAGTGATGTTTTAGTTCGTTTTGGTCAGTTTCGTTACTATGCGAGAAACCATGTCGGGGTTGCATTTAATGCACCGGTTCGGCCCGTTAACGAAACGATGCACAGTTTCGGTCCAGAAACGAAACGAACGCACCGAATCCACCTTTTTGGACCCAATAGTGATGTTTTGGTTCGTTTTGGCAAGTTTCGTTACTGTGCGAGAAACCAAGCCGGGGTTGCATTTAATGCACCGGTTCGGCCCGATAACGAAACGATGCACAGTTTCGGTCCTGAAATGAAGCGAACGCACCCAATCCACCTTTTAAGGACCCAATAGTGATGTTTTAGTTCGTTTTGATCAGTTTCGTTACTATGCGAGAAACCATGCCGGGGTTGCATTTAATGCCCCGGTTCAGCCCGTCAACGAAACGATGCACAGTTTCGGTCCAGAAACGAAACGAACGCACCCAATCCACCTTTTTGGACCCAATAGTGATGTTTTGGTTCGTTTTGGCCAGTTTTGTTACTGTGCGAAAAACCATGCCGGGGTTGCATTTAATGCACCAGTTCGGCCCGTTAACGAAACGATGCACAGTTTCAGTCCAGAATAGAAGCGAACGCACCCAATCCACCATTTTGGACCGAATAGTGATGTTTTGATTCGTTTTGGTCAGTTTCGTTACTGTGCGAGAAACCATGCCGGGGTTGCATTTAATGCACCGGTTAGGCCCGTTAACGAAACGATGCACAGTTTCGGTCCAGAAATGAAACGAACGCACCCAATCCACCTTTTTGGACCCAGTAGTGATGTTTTGGTTTGTTTTGGCCAGTTTTGTTACTGTGCGAGAAACCATGCCAGGGTTGCATTTAATTCACCGGTTCGGCCCGTTAACGAAACGATGCACAGTTTCGGTCCAGAAACGAAACGAACGCACCCAATCCACCTTTTTGGACCCAATAGTGATGTTTTGGTTCGTTTTGGCCAGTTTCGTTACTATGCGAGAATCCATGCCGGGGTTGCATTTAATGCACCGGTTCGACCTGTTAACGAAACGATGCACAGTTTCGGTCCGGAAACGAAACGAACGCACCCAATCCACCTTTTTGGACCCAGTAGTGATGTTTTGGTTTGTTTTGGCCAGTTTTGTTACTGTGCGAGAAACCATGCCAGGGTTGCATTTAATTCACCGGTTCGGCCCGTTAACGAAACGATGCACAGTTTCGGTCCAGAAACGAAACGAACGCACCCAATCCACCTTTTTGGACCCAATAGTGATGTTTTGGTTCGTTTTGGCCAGTTTCGTTACTATGCGAGAATCCATGCCGGGGTTGAATTTAATGCACCGGTTCGACCTGTTAACGAAACGATGCACAGTTTCAGTCCGGAAACGAAACGAACGCACCGAATCCACCTTTTTGGACCCAATAGTGATGTTTTGGTTCGTTTTGGTCAGTTTCGTTACTGTGCGAGAAACCAAGCCGGGGTTGCATTTAATGCACCGGTTCGGCCCGTTAACGAAACGATGCACAGTTTCGGTCCAGAAACGAAGCGAACGCACCCAATCCACCTTTTTGGACCCAATAGTGATGTTTTGGTTCGTTTTCGTCAGTTTCGTTACTGTGCGAGAAACCATGCCGGGGTTGCATTTAATGCACCGGTTCAGCCCGTTAACGAAACGATGCACAGTTTCGGTCCTGAAACGAAACGAACCCACCCAATCCACCTTTTTGGACCCAATAGTGATGTTTTGGTTCGTTTTCGTCAGTTTCGTTACTGTGCGAGAAACCATGCCGGGGTTGCATTTAATGCACCGGTTCGGCCCGTTAACGAAACGATGCACAGTTTCGGTCCAGAAATGAAACAAATGCACCCAATCCACCTTTTTGGACCCAATAGTGATGTTTTGGTTCGTTTTGGCCAGTTTCGTTAATATGCGAGAAACCATGCCGGGGTTGCATTTAATGCACCGGTTCGACCTGTTAACGAAACGATGCACAGTTTCGGTCCGGAAACGAAACGAATGCACCCAATCCACCTTTTTGGACCCAATAATGATGTTTTGGTTCGTTTTGGTCAGTTTCGTTACTGTGCGAAAAAACATGCCGGGGTTGCATTTAATGCACCGGTTCGGCCCGTTTACGAAACGATGCACAATTTCGGTCCAGAAACATAACGAACGCACCCAATCCACCTTTTTGGACCCAATAGTGATGTTTTGGTTCGTTTTGGTCAGTTTTGTTACTGTGCGAGAAACCATGCCGGGGTTGCATTTGATGCACCGGTTCGGCCCGTTTACGAAACGATGCATAGTTTCGGTCCAGAAACGAAGCGAACGCACCCAATCCACCTTTTTGGACCCAATAGTGATGTTTTGGTTCGTTTTGGTCAGTTTTGATACTGTGCGAGAAACCATGGCGGGGTTGCATTTAATGCACCGGTTCGGCCCGTTAACGAAACGATGCACAGTTTCGGTCCAGAAACGAAGCGAACGCACCCAATCCACCTCTTAAGGACCCAATAGTGATGTTTTAGTTCGTTTTGGTCAATTTTGTTACTATGCGAGAAAGCATGCCGGGGTTGCATTCAATGCACCGGTTCGGCCCGTTAACGAAACGATGCACAGTTTCGGTCCAGAAACGAAACGAACGCACCCAATCCACCTTTTTGGACCCAATAGTGATGTTTTGGTCAGTTTTGGCCAGTTTTGTTACTGTGCGAAAAACCATGCCGGGGTTGCATTTAATGCACCAGTTCGGCCCGTTAACGAAACGATGCACAGTTTCAGTGCAGAATAGAAGCGAACGCACCCAATCCACCATTTTGGACCCAATAGTGATGTTTTGATTCGTTTTGGTCAGTTTCGTTACTGTGCGAGAAACCATGCCGGGGTTGCATTTAATGCACCGGTTAGGCCCGTTAACGAAACGATGCACAGTTTCGATCCAGAAATGAAACGAACGCACCCAATCCACCTTTTTGGACCCAGTAGTGATGTTTTGGTTTGTTTTGGCCAGTTTTGTTACTGTGCGAGAAACCATGCCAGGGTTGCATTTAATTCACCGGTTCGGCCCGTTAACGAAACGATGCACAGTTTCGGTCCAGAAACAAAACGAACGCACCCAATCCACCTTTTTGGACCCAATAGTGATGTTTTGGTTCGTTTTGGCCAGTTTTGTTACTATGCGAGAAACCATGCCGGGGTTGCATTTAATGCACCGGTTCGACCCATTAACGAAACGATGCACAGTTTCGTTCCGGAAACTAAACGAACGCACCTAATCCACCTTTTTGGACCCAATAGTGATGTTTTGGTTCGTTTTGGTCAGTTTCGTTACTGTGCGAAAAAACATGCCGGGGTTGCATTTAATGCACCGGTTCGGCCCGTTTATGAAACGATGCACAGTTTCGGTCCAGAAACGAAGCGAACGCACCCAATCCACCTTTTAAGGACCCAATAGTGATGTTTTAGTTCGTTTTGGTTAATTTCGTTACTATGCGAGAAAACATGCCGGGGTTGCATTTAATGCACCGGTTCGGCCCGTTAACGAAACGATGCACAGTTTCGGTCCAGAAACGAAACGAACGCACCCAATCCACCTTTTTGGACCCAATAGTGATGTTTTGGTTCGTTTTGGCCAGTTTTGTTACTGTGCGAAAAACCATGCCGGGGTTGCATTTAATGCACCGGTTCGGCCTGTTTATGAAACGATGCACAGTTTCGGTCCAGAAACGAAACGAACGCACCCAATCCACCTTTTTGGACCCAATAGTGATGTTTTGGTTCGTTTTGGTTAGTTTTGTTACTGTGCGAGAAACCATGCCGGGGTTGCATTTAATGCACCGGTTCGGCCCGTTTACGAAACGATGCACAGTTTCGGTCCGGAAACGAAACGAACGCACCCAATCCACCTTTTTGGACCCAGTAGTGATGTTTTGGTTTGTTTTGGCCAGTTTTGTTACTGTGCGAGAAACCATGCCACGGTTGCATTTAATTCACCGGTTCGGCCCGTTAACGAAACGATGCACAGTTTCGGTCCTGAAACGAAACGAACCCACCCAATCCACCTTTTTGGACCCAATAGTGATGTTTTGGTTCGTTTTCGTCAGTTTCGTTACTGTGCGAGAAACCATGCCGGGGTTGCATTTAATGCACCGGTTCGGCCCGTTAACGAAACGATGCACAGTTTCGGTCCAGAAATGAAACAAATGCACCCAATCCACCTTTTTGGACCCAATAGTGATGTTTTGGTTCGTTTTGGCCAGTTTCGTTACTATGCGAGAAACCATGCCGGGGTTGCATTTAATGCACCGGTTCGACCTGTTAACGAAACGATGCACAGTTTCGGTCCGGAAACGAAACGAATGCACCCAATCCACCTTTTTGGACCCAATAATGATGTTTTGGTTCGTTTTGGTCAGTTTCGTTACTGTGCGAAAAAACATGCCGGGGTTGCATTTAATGCACCGGTTCGGCCCGTTTACGAAACGATGCACAATTTCGGTCCAGAAACATAACGAACGCACCCAATCCACCTTTTTGGACCCAATAGTGATGTTTTGGTTCGTTTTGGTCAGTTTTGTTACTGTGCGAGAAACCATGCCGGGGTTGCATTTGATGCACCGGTTCGGCCCGTTTACGAAACGATGCATAGTTTCGGTCCAGAAACGAAGCGAACGCACCCAATCCACCTTTTTGGACCCAGTAGTGATGTTTTGGTTTGTTTTGGCAGTTTTGTTACTGTGCGAGAAACCATGCCACGGTTGCATTTAATTCACCGGTTCGGCCCGTTAACGAAACGATGCACAGTTTCGGTCCAGAAACGAAACGAACGCACCCAATCCACCTTTTTGGACCCAATAGTGATGTTTTGGTTCGTTTTGGCCAGTTTCGTTACTATGCGAGAATCCATGCCGGGGTTGCATTTAATGCACCGGTTAGGCCCGTTAACAAAACGATGCACAGTTTCGGTCCAGAAATGAAACGAACGCACCCAATCCACCTTTTTGGACCCAGTAGTGATGTTTTGGTTTGTTTTGGCCAGTTTTGTTACTGTGCGAGAAACCATGCCAGGGTTGCATTTAATTCACCGGTTCGGCCCGTTAACGAAACGATGCACAGTTTCAGTCCAGAAACGAAACGAACGCACCCAATCCACCTTTTTGGACCCAATAGTGATGTTTTGGTTCGTTTTGGCCAGTTTCGTTACTATGCGAGAATCCATGCCGGGGTTGCATTTAATGCACCGGTTCGACCTGTTAACGAAACGATGCACAGTTTCGGTCCGGAAACGAAACGAACGCACCCAATCCACCTTTTTGGACCCAGTAGTGATGTTTTGGTTTGTTTTGGCCAGTTTTGTTACTGTGCGAGAAACCATGCCAGGGTTGCATTTAATTCACCGGTTCGGCCCGTTAACGAAACGATGCACAGTTTCGGTCCAGAAACGAAACGAACGCACCCAATCCACCTTTTTGGACCCAATAGTGATGTTTTGGTTCGTTTTGGCCAGTTTCGTTACTATGCGAGAATCCATGCCGGGGTTGCATTTAATGCACCGGTTCGACCTGTTAACGAAACGATGCACAGTTTCAGTCCGGAAACGAAACGAACGCACCCAATCCACCTTTTTGGACCCAATAGTGATGTTTTGGTTCGTTTTGGTCAGTTTCGTTACTGTGCGAGAAACCAAGCCGGGGTTGCATTTAATGCACCGGTTCAGCCCGTTAACGAAACGATGCACAGTTTTGGTCCAGAAACGAAACGAACCCACCCAATCCACCTTTTTGGACCCAATAGTGATGTTTTGGTTCGTTTTCGTCAGTTTCGTTACTGTGCGAGAAACCATGCCGGGGTTGCATTTAATGCACCGGTTCAGCCCGTTAACGAAACGATGCACAGTTTCGGTCCTGAAACGAAACGAACCCACCCAATCCACCTTTTTGGACCCAATAGTGATGTTTTGGTTCGTTTTCGTCAGTTTCGTTACTGTGCGAGAAACCATGCCGGGGTTGCATTTAATGCACCGGTTCGGCCCGTTAACGAAACGATGCACAGTTTCGGTCCAGAAATGAAACAAATGCACCCAATCCACCTTTTTGGATACAATAGTGATGTTTTGGTTCGTTTTGGCCAGTTTCGTTACTATGCGAGAAACCATGCCGGGGTTGCATTTAATGCACCGGTTCGACCTGTTAACGAAACGATGCACAGTTTCGGTCCGGAAACGAAACGAATGCACCCAATCCACCTTTTTGGACCCAATAATGATGTTTTGGTTCGTTTTGGTCAGTTTCGTTACTGTGCGAAAAAACATGCCGGGGTTGCATTTAATGCACCGGTTCGGCCCGTTTACGAAACGATGCACAATTTCGGTCCAGAAACATAACGAACGCACCCAATCCACCTTTTTGGACCCAATAGTGATGTTTTGGTTCGTTTTGGTCAGTTTTGTTACTGTGCGAGAAACCATGCCGGGGTTGCATTTGATGCACCGGTTCGGCCCGTTTACGAAACGATGCATAGTTTCAGTCCAGAAACGAAGCGAACGCACCCAATCCACCTTTTTGGACCCAATAGTGATGTTTTGGTTCGTTTTGGTCAGTTTTGATACTGTGCGAGAAACCATGCCGGGGTTGCATTTAATGCACCGGTTCGGCCCGTTAACGAAACGATGCACAGTTTCGGTCCAGAAACGAAGCGAACGCACCCAATCCACCTCTTAAGGACCCAATAGTGATGTTTTAGTTCGTTTTGGTCAATTTTGTTACTATGCGAGAAAGCATGCCGGGGTTGCATTCAATGCACCGGTTCGGCCCGTTAACGAAACGATGCACAGTTTCGGTCCAGAAACGAAACGAACGCACCCAATCCACCTTTTTGGACCCAATAGTGATGTTTTGGTTCGTTTTGGTCAGTTTTGTTACTATGCGAGAAACCATGCCGGGGTTGCATTTGATGCACCGGTTCGGCCCGTTTACGAAACGATGCATAGTTTCGGTCCAGAAACGAAGCGAACGCACCCAATCCACCTTTTTGGACCCAATAGTGATGTTTTGGTTCGTTTTGGTCAGTTTTGATACTGTGCGAGAAACCATGCCGGGGTTGCATTTAATGCACCAGTTCGGCCCGTTAACGAAACGATGCACAATTTCGGTCCAGAAACATAACGAACGCACCCAATCCACCTTTTTGGACCCAATAGTGATGTTTTGGTTCGTTTTGGTCAGTTTTGTTACTGTGCGAGAAACCATGCCGGGGTTGCATTTGATGCACCGGTTCGGCCCGTTTACGAAACGATGCATAGTTTCAGTCCAGAAACGAAGCGAAGGCACCCAATCCACCTTTTTGGACCCAATAGTGATGTTTTGGTTCGTTTTGGTCAGTTTTGATACTGTGCGAGAAACCATGCCGGGGTTGCATTTAATGCACCGGTTCGGCCCGTTAACGAAACGATGCACAGTTTCGGTCCAGAAACGAAGCGAACGCACCCAATCCACCTCTTAAGGACCCAATAGTGATGTTTTAGTTCGTTTTGGTCAATTTTGTTACTATGCGAGAAAGCATGCCGGGGTTGCATTCAATGCACCGGTTCGGCCCGTTAACGAAACGATGCACAGTTTCGGTCCAGAAACGAAACGAACGCACCCAATCCACCTTTTTGGACCCAATAGTGATGTTTTGGTTCGTTTTGGTCAGTTTTGTTACTATGCGAGAAACCATGCCGGGGTTGCATTTGATGCACCGGTTCGGCCCGTTTACGAAACGATGCATAGTTTCGGTCCAGAAACGAAGCGAACGCACCCAATCCACCTTTTTGGACCCAATAGTGATGTTTTGGTTCGTTTTGGTCAGTTTTGATACTGTGCGAGAAACCATGCCGGGGTTGCATTTAATGCACCAGTTCGGCCCGTTAACGAAACGATGCACAGTTTCAGTGCAGAATAGAAGCGAACGCACCCAATCCACCATTTTGGACCCAATAGTGATGTTTTGATTCGTTTTGGTCAGTTTCGTTACTGTGCGAGAAACCATGCCGGGGTTGCATTTAATGCACCGGTTAGGCCCGTTAACGAAACGATGCACAGTTTCGGTCCAGAAATGAAACGAACGCACCCAATCCACCTTTTTGGACCCAGTAGTGATGTTTTGGTTTGTTTTGGCCAGTTTTGTTACTGTGCGAGAAACCATGCCAGGGTTGCATTTAATTCACCGGTTCGGCCCGTTAACGAAACGATGCACAGTTTCGGTCCAGAAACGAAACGAACGCACCCAATCCACCTTTTTGGACCCAATAGTGATGTTTTGGTTCGTTTTGGCCAGTTTTGTTACTATGCGAGAAACCATGCCGGGGTTGCATTTAATGCACCGGTTCGACCCATTAACGAAACGATGCACAGTTTCGTTCCGGAAACTAAACGAACGCACCTAATCCACCTTTTTGGACCCAATAGTGATGTTTTGGTTCGTTTTGGTCAGTTTCGTTACTGTGCGAGAAACCATGCCGGGGTTGCATTTAATGCACCGGTTCGGCCCGTTAACGAAACGATGCACAGTTTCGGTCCAGAAACGAAACGAACGCACCCAATCCACCTTTTTGGACCCAATAGTGATGTTTTGGTTCGTTTTGGCCAGTTTTGTTACTGTGCGAAAAACCATGCCGGGGTTGCATTTAATGCACCGGTTCGGCCTGTTTATGAAACGATGCACAGTTTCGGTCCAGAAACGAAACGAACGCACCCAATCCACCTTTTTGGACCCAATAGTGATGTTTTGGTTCGTTTTGGTTAGTTTTGTTACTGTGCGAGAAACCATGCCGGGGTTGCATTTAATGCACCGGTTCGGCCCGTTTACGAAACGATGCATAGTTTCGGTCCAGAAACGAAGCGAACGCACCCAATCCACCTTTTTGGACCCAACAGTGATGTTTTGGTTCGTTTTGGTCAGTTTTGTTACTATGCGAGAAACCATGCCGGGGTTGCATTTAATGCACCGGTTCGGCCCGTTAACGAAACGATGCACAGTTTCGGTCCTGAAACGAAGCGAACGCACCCAATCCACCTTTTAAGGACCCAATAGTGATGTTTTAGTTCATTTTGGTCAGTTTCGTTACTATGCGAGAAACCATGCCGGGGTTGCATTTAATGCACCGGTTCGGCCCGTTAACGAAACGATGCACAGTATCGGTCCAGAAACGAAACGAACGCACCCAATCCACCTTTTTGGACCCAATAGTGATGTTTTGGTTCGTTTTGGCCAGTTTTGTTACTGTGCGAAAAACCAAGCTGGGGTTGCATTTAATGCACCGGTTCGGCCCGTATACGAAACGATGCATAGTTTCGGTCCAGAAGTGAAACGAACGCACCCAATCCACCTTTTTGGACCCAATAGTGATGTTTTGGTTCGTTTTGGTCAGTTTCGTTACTATGCGAGAAACCATGCCGGGGTTGCATTTAATGCACCGGTTCGGCCCGTTTATGAAACGATGCATAGTTTCGGTCCAGAAACGAAGCGAACGCACCCAATCCACCTTTTTGGACCCAACAGTGATGTTTTGGTTCGTTTTGATCAGTTTCGTTACTGTGCGAGAAACCAAGCCGGGGTTGCATTTAATGCACCGGTTCGGCCCGTTAACGAAACGATGCACAGTTTCGGTCCTGAAACGAAGCGAACGCACCCAATCCACCTTTTAAGGACCCAATAGTGATGTTTTAGTTCGTTTTGGTCAGTTTCGTTACTATGCGAGAAACCATGCCGGGGTTGCATTTAATGCACCGGTTCGGCCCGTTAACGAAACGATGCACAGTTTCGGTCCAGAAACGAAACGAACGCACCCAATCCACCTTTTTGGACCCAATAGTGATGTTTTGGTTCGTTTTGGCCAGTTTCGTTACTATGCGAGAATCCATGCCGGGGTTGCATTTAATGCACCGGTTCGACCTGTTAACGAAACGATGCACAGTTTCGGTCCGGAAACGAAACGAACGCACCCAATCCACCTTTTTGGACCCAGTAGTGATGTTTTGGTTTGTTTTGGCCAGTTTTGTTACTGTGCGAGAAACCATGCCAGGGTTGCATTTAATTCACCGGTTCGGCCCGTTAACGAAACGATGCACAGTTTCGGTCTAGAAACGAAGCGAACGCACCCAATCCACCTTTCTGGACCCAATAGTGATGTTTTGGTTCGTTTTGGTCAGTTTCGTTACTGTGCGAGAAACCAAGCCGGGGTTGCATTTAATGCACCGGTTCGGCCCGTTAACGAAACGATGCACAGTTTCGGTTCTGAAATGAAGCGAACGCACCCAATCCACCTTTTAAGGACCCAATAGTGATGTTTTAGTTCGTTTTGATCAGTTTCGTTACTATGCGAGAAACCATGCCAGGGTTGCATTTAATGCACCGGTTCAGCCCGTTAACGAAACGATGCACAGTTTCGGTCCAGAAACGAAACGAACAAACCCAATCCACCTTTTTGGACCCAATAGTGATGTTTTGGTTCGTTTTCGTCAGTTTCGTTGCTGTGCGAGAAACCATGCCGGGGTTGCATTTAATGCACCGGTTCGGCCCGTTAACGAAACGATGCACAGTTTCAGTCTAGAATAGAAGCAAACGCAGCCAATCCACCTTTTAAGGACCCAATAGTGATGTTTTAGTTCGTTTTGGTCAGTTTCGTTACTATGCGAGATACCATGCCGAGGTTGCATTTAATGCACCGGTTCGGCCCATTAACGAAACGATGCACAGTTTCGGTCCAGAAACGAAACGAACGCACCCAATCCACCTTTTTGGACCCAATAGTGATGTTTTGGTTCGTTTTGGCCAGTTTTGTTACTGTGCGAAAAACCATGCCGGGGTTGCATTTAATGCACCAGTTCGGCCCGTTAACGAAACGATGCACAGTTTCAGTCCAGAATAGAAGCGAACGCACCCAATCCACCATTTTGGACCCAATAGTGATGTTTTGATTCGTTTTGGTCAGTTTCGTTACTGTGCGAGAAACCATGCCGGGGTTGCATTTAATGCACCGGTTAGGCCCGTTAACGAAATGATGCACAGTTTCGGTCCAGAAATGAAACGAACGCACCCAATCCACCTTTTTGGACCCAGTAGTGATGTTTTGGTTTGTTTTGGCCAGTTTTGTTACTGTGCGAGAAACCATGCCAGGGTTGCATTTAATTCACCTGTTCGGCCCGTTAACGAAACGATGCACAGTTTCGGTCCAGAAACGAAACGAACGCACCCAATCCACCTTTTTGGACCCAATAGTGATGTTTTGGTTCGTTTTGGCCAGTTTCGTTACTATGCGAGAATCCATGCCGGGGTTGCATTTAATGCACCGGTTCGACCTGTTAACGAAACGATGCACAGTTTCAGTCCGGAAACGAAACGAACGCACCCAATCCACCTTTTTGGACCCAATAGTGATGTTTTGGTTCATTTTGGTCAGTTTCGTTACTGTGCGAAAAAACATGCCGGGGTTGCATTTAATGCACCGGTTCAGCCCGTTTACGAAACGATGCATAGTTTCGGTCCAGAAACGAAGCGAACGCACCCAATCCACCTTTTTGGACCCAATAGTGATGTTTTGGTTCGTTTTGGCCAGTTTTGTTACTATGCGAGAAACCATGCCGGGGTTGCATTTAATGCACCGGTTCGACCTGTTAACGAAACGATGCACAGTTTCAGTCCGGAAACGAAACGAACGCACCCAATCCACCTTTTTGGACCCAATAGTGATGTTTTGGTTCATTTTGGTCAGTTTCGTTACTGTGCGAGAAACCAAGCCGGGGTTGCATTTAATGCACCGGTTCGGCCCGTTAACGAAACGATGCACACATTCGGTCCAGAAACGAAGCGAACGCACCCAATCCACCTTTTTGGACCCAATAGTGATGTTTTGGTTCGTTTTGGTCAGTTTTGATACTGTGCGAGAAACCATGCCGGGGTTGCATTTAATGCACCGGTTCAGCCCGTTAACGAAACGATGCACAGTTTCGGTCCTGAAACGAAACGAACCCACCCAATCCACCTTTTTGGACCCACTAGTGATGTTTTGGTTCGTTTTCGTCAGTTTCGTTAATGTGCGAGAAACCATGCCGGGGTTGCATTTAATGCACCGGTTCGGCCCGTTAACGAAACGATGCACAGTTTCAGTCCATAATAGAAGCAAACGCACCCAATCCACCTTTTAAGGACCCAATAGTGATGTTTTAGGTCGTTTTGGCAGTTTTGTTACTGTGCGAAAAACCATGCCGGGGTTGCATTTAATGCACCAGTTCGGCCCGTTAACGAAACGATGCACAGTTTCAGTCCAGAATAAAAGCGAACGCACCCAATCCATCTTTTTGGACCCAATAGTGATGTTTTGATTCATTTTGGTCAGTTTTGTTACTGTGCGAGAAACCATGCCGGGGTTGCATTTAATGCACCGGTTAGGCCCGTTAAAGAAACGATGCACAGTTTCGGTCCAGAAACGAAACGAACGCACCCAATCCACCTTTTTGGACCCAGTAGTGATGTTTTGGTTCGTTTTGGCCAGTTTCATTACTGTGCGAGAAACCATGCCGGGGTTGCATTTAATTCACCTGTTCGGCCCGTTAACAAAACGATGCACAGTTTCGGTCCAGAAACGAAACAAACGCACCCAATCCACCTTTTTGGACCCAATAGTGATGTTTTGGTTCGTTTTGGCCAGTTTCGTTACTATGCGAGAAACCATGCCGGGGTTGCATTTAATGCACCGGTTCGACCTGTTAACGAAACGATGCACAGTTTCGGTCCGGAAATGAAACGAACGCACCCAATCCACCTTTTTGGACCCAGTAGTGATGTTTTGGTTCGTTTTGGTCAGTTTTGTTACTGCGCGAGAAACCATGCCGGGGTTGCATTTAATGCACCGGTTCGGCCCGTTTACGAAACGATGCATAGTTTCGGTCCAGAAACGAAACGAACGCACCCAATCCACCTTTTTGGACCCAATAGTGATGTTTTGGTTCGTTTTGGTCAGTTTCGTTACTATGCGAGAAACTATGCCGGGGTTGCATTTAATGAACCCGTTCGGCCCGTTTACGAAATGATGCACAGTTTCGGTCTAGAAACGAAGCGAACGCACCCAATCCACCTTTCTGGACCCAATAGTGATGTTTTGGTTCGTTTTGGTCAGTTTCGTTACTGTGCGAGAAACCAAGCCGGGGTTGCATTTAATGCACCGGTTCGGCCGGTTAACGAAACGATGCACAGTTTCGGTCCTGAAATGAAGCGAACGCACCCAATCCACCTTTTAAGGATCCAATAGTGATGTTTTAGTTCGTTTTGATCAGTTTCGTTACTATGCGAGAAACCATGCCGGGGTTGCATTTAATGCACCGGTTCAGCCCGTTAACGAAACGATGCACAGTTTCGGTCCAGAAACGAAACGAACGCACCCAATCCACCTTTTTGGACCCAATAGTGATGTTTTGGTTCGTTTTCGTCAGTTTCGTTACTGTGCGAGAAACCAAGCCGGGGTTGCATTTAATGCACCGGTTCGGCCCGTTAACGAAACGATGCACAGTTTCAGTCCAGAATAGAAGCGAACGCACCCAATCCACCTTTTAAGGACCCAATAGTGATGTTTTAGTTCGTTTTGGTCAGTTTCGTTACTATGCGAGATACCATGCCGAGGTTGCATTTAATGCACCGGTTCGGCCCATTAACGAAACGATGCACAGTTTCGGTCCAGAAACGAAACGAACGCACCCAATCCACCTTTTTGGACCCAATAGTGATGTTTTGGTTCGTTTTGGCCAGTTTTGTTACTGTGCGAAAAACCATGCCGGGGTTGCATTTAATGCACCAGTTCGGCCCGTTAACGAAACGATGCACAGTTTCAGTGCAGAATAGAAGCGAACGCACCCAATCCACCATTTTGGACCGAATAGTGATGTTTTGATTCGTTTTGGTCAGTTTCGTTACTGTGCGAGAAACCATGCCGGGGTTGCATTTAATGCACCGGTTAGGCCCGTTAACGAAACGATGCACAGTTTCGGTCCAGAAATGAAACGAACGCACCCAATCCACCTTTTTGGACCCAGTAGTGATGTTTTGGTTTGTTTTGGCCAGTTTTGTTACTGTGCGAGAAACCATGCCAGGGTTGCATTTAATTCACCGGTTCGGCCCGTTAACGAAACGATGCACAGTTTCGGTCCAGAAACGAAACGAACGCACCCAATCCACCTTTTTGGACCCAATAGTGATGTTTTGGTTCGTTTTGGCCAGTTTTGTTACTATGCGAGAAACCATGCCGGGGTTGCATTTAATGCACCGGTTCGACCCATTAACGAAACGATGCACAGTTTCGGTCCGGAAACTAAACGAACGCACCTAATCCACCTTTTTGGACCCAATAGTGATGTTTTGGTTCCTTTTGGTCAGTTTCGTTACTGTGCGAAAAAACATGCCGGGGTTGCATTTAATGCACCGGTTCGGCCCGTTTATGAAACGATGCACAGTTTCGGTCCAGAAACGAAGCGAACGCACCCAATCCACCTTTTAAGGACCCAATAGTGATGTTTTAGTTCGTTTTGGTCAATTTCGTTACTATGCGAGAAAACATGCCGGGGTTGCATTTAATGCACCGGTTCGGCCCGTTAACGAAACGATGCACAGTTTCGGTCCAGAAACGAAACGAACGCACCCAATCCACCTTTTTGGACCCAATAGTGATGTTTTGGTTCGTTTTGGCCAGTTTTGTTACTGTGCGAAAAACCATGCCGGGGTTGCATTTAATGCACCGGTTCGGCCTGTTTATGAAACGATGCACAGTTTCGGTCCAGAAACGAAACGAACGCACCCAATCCACCTTTTTGGACCCAATAGTGATGTTTTGGTTCGTTTTGGTTAGTTTTGTTGCTGTGCGAGAAACCATGCCGGGGTTGCATTTAATGCACCGGTTCGGCCCGTTTACGAAACGATGCATAGTTTCGGTCCAGAAACGAAGCGAACGCACCCAATCCACCTTTTTGGACCCAACAGTGATGTTTTGGTTCGTTTTGGTCAGTTTTGTTACTATGCGAGAAACCATGCCGGGGTTGCATTTAATGCACCGGTTCGGCCCGTTAACGAAACGATGCACAGTTTCGGTCCTGAAACGAAGCGAACGCACCCAATCCACCTTTTAAGGACCCAATAGTGATGTTTTAGTTCATTTTGGTCAGTTTCGTTACTATGCGAGAAACCATGCCGGGGTTGCATTTAATGCACCGGTTCGGCCCGTTAACGAAACGATGCACAGTTTCGGTCCAGAAACGAAACGAACGCACCCAATCCACCTTTTTGGACCCAATAGTGATGTTTTGGTTCGTTTTGGCCAGTTTTGTTACTGTGCGAAAAACCAAGCTGGGGTTGCATTTAATGCACCGGTTCGGCCCGTATACGAAACGATGCATAGTTTCGGTCCAGAAGTGAAACGAACGCATCCAATCCACCTTTTTGGACCCAATAGTGATGTTTTGGTTCGTTTTGGTCAGTTTCGTTACTATGCGAGAAACCATGCCGGGGTTGCATTTAATGAACCCGTTCGGCCCGTTTACGAAACGATGCACAGTTTCGGTCTAGAAACGAAGCGAACGCACCCAATCCACCTTTCTGGACCCAATAGTGATGTTTTGGTTCGTTTTGGTCAGTTTCGTTACTGTGCGAGAAACCAAGCCGGGGTTGCATTTAATGCACCGGTTCGGCCCGTTAACGAAACGATGCACAGTTTCGGTCCTGAAATGAAGCGAACGCACCCAATCCACCTTTTAAGGACCCAATAGTGATGTTTTAGTTCGTTTTGATAAGTTTCGTTACTATGCGAGAAACCATGCCGGGGTTGCATTTAATGCACCGGTTCAGCCCGTTAACGAAACGATGCACAGTTTCGGTCCAGAAACGAAACGAACGCACCCAATCCACCTTTTTGGACCCAATAGTGATGTTTTGGTTCGTTTTCGTCAGTTTCGTTACTGTGCGAGAAACCATGCCGGGGTTGCATTTAATGCACCGGTTCGGCCCGTTAATGAAACGATGCACAGTTTCAGTCCAGAATAGAAGCAAACGCACCCAATCCACCTTTTAAGGACCCAATAGTGATGTTTTAGTTCGTTTTGGCCAGTTTTGTTACTGTGCGAAAAACCATGCCGGGGTTGCATTTAATGCACCAGTTCGGCCCGTTAACGAAACGATGCACAGTTTCAGTCCAGAATAAAAGTGAACGCACCCAATCCATCTTTTTGGACCCAATAGTGATGTTTTGATTCATTTTGGTCAGTTTCGTTACTGTGCGAGAAACCATGCCGGGGTTGCATTTAATGCACCGGTTAGGCCCGTTAAAGAAACGATGCACAGTTTCGGTCCAGAAACAAAACGAACGCATCCAATCCACCTTTTTGGACCCAGTAGTGATGTTTTGGTTCGTTTTGGCCAGTTTCGTTACTGTGCGAGAAACCATGCCGGGGTTGCATTTAATTCACCTGTTCGGCCCGTTAACAAAACGATGCACAGTTTCGGTCCAGAAACGAAACAAACGCACCCAATCCACCTTTATGGACCCAATAGTGATGTTTTGGTTCGTTTTGGCCAGTTTTGTTACTATGCGAGAAACCATGCCGGGGTTGCATTTAATGCACCGGTTCGACCTGTTAACGAAACGATGCACACTTTCGGTCCGGAAATGAAACGAACGCACCCAATCCACCTTTTTGGACACAGTAGTGATGTTTTGGTTCGTTTTGGTCAGTTTTGTTACTGTGCGAGAAACCATGCCGGGGTTGCATTTGATGCACCGGTTCGGCCCGTTTACGAAACGATGCATAGTTTCGGTCCAGAAACGAAGCGAATGCACCCAATCCTCCTTTTGGACCCAATAGTGATGTTTTGGTTCGTTTTGGCCAGTTTTGTTACTGTG
Organism: Echinochloa phyllopogon; assembly: GCA_033239725.1. Lineage (NCBI taxonomy): Eukaryota > Viridiplantae > Streptophyta > Magnoliopsida > Poales > Poaceae > Echinochloa > Echinochloa phyllopogon. The sequence goes on along the minus strand of BTCW01000014.1, from coordinate 25,731,101 downwards.
CGAAAAACCATGTCGGGGTTGCATTTAATGCACCAGTTCGGCCCGTTAACGAAACGATGCACAGTTTCAGTCCAGAATAGAAGCGAACGCACCCAATCCATCTTTTTGGAACCAATAGTGATGTTTTGATTCGTTTTGGTCAGTTTCGTTACTGTGCAAGAAACCATGCCGGGGTTGCATTTAATGCACCGGTTAGGCCCGTTAAAGAAACGATGCACAGTTTCGGTCCAGAAACGAAACGAACGCACCCAATCCACCTTTTTATACCCAGTAGTGATGTTTTGGTTCGTTTTGGCCAGTTTCGTTACTGTGCGAGAAACCATGCCGGGGTTGCATTTAATTCACCGGTTCGGCCCGTTAACAAAACGATGCACAGTTTCGGTCCAGAAATGAAACGAACGCACCCAATCCACTTTTTTGGACCCAATAGTGATGTTTTGGTTCGTTTTGGCCAGTTTCATTACTATGCGAGAAACCATGCCGGGGTTGCATTTAATGCACCGGTTCGACCTGTTAACGAAACGATGCACAGTTTCGGTCCGGAAACTAAACGAACGCACCTAATCCACCTTTTTGGACCCAATAGTGATGTTTTGGTTCGTTTTGGTCAGTTTCGTTACTGTGCGAAAAAACATGCCGGGGTTGCATTTAATGCACCGGTTCGGCCCGTTTATGAAACGATGCACAGTTTCGGTCCAGAAACGAAGCGAACGCACCCAATCCACCTTTTAAGGACCCAATAGTGATGTTTTAGTTCGATTTGGTCAATTTCGTTACTATGCGAGAAAACATGCCGGGGTTGCATTTAATGCACCGGTTCGGCCCGTTAACGAAACGATGCACAGTTTCGGTCCAGAAACGAAACGAACGCACCCAATCCACCTTTTTGGACCCAATAGTGATGTTTTGGTTCGTTTTGGCCAGTTTTGTTACTGTGCGAAAAACCATGCCGGGGTTGCATTTAATGCACCGGTTCGGCCTGTTTATGAAACGATGCACAGTTTCGGTCCAGAAACGAAACGAACGCACCCAATCCACCTTTTTGGACCCAATAGTGATGTTTTGGTTCGTTTTGGTTAGTTTTGTTACTGTGCGAGAAACCATGCCGGGGTTGCATTTAATGCACCGGTTCGGCCCGTTTACGAAACGATGCATAGTTTCGGTCCAGAAACGAAGCGAACGCACCCAATCCACCTTTTTGGACCCAACAGTGATGTTTTGGTTCGTTTTGGTCAGTTTTGTTACTATGCGAGAAACCATGCCGGGGTTGCATTTAATGCACCGGTTCGGCCCGTTAACGAAACGATGCACAGTTTCGGTCCTGAAACGAAGCGAACGCACCCAATCCACCTTTTAAGGACCCAATAGTGATGTTTTAGTTCATTTTGGTCAGTTTCGTTACTATGCGAGAAACCATGCCGGGGTTGCATTTAATGCACCGGTTCGGCCCGTTAACGAAACGATGCACAGTTTCGGTCCAGAAACGAAACGAATGCAGCCAATCCACCTTTTTGGACCCAATAGTGATGTTTTGGTTCGTTTTGGCCAGTTTTGTTACTGTGCGAAAAACCAAGCTGGGGTTGCATTTAATGCACCGGTTCGGCCCGTATACGAAACGATGCATAGTTTCGGTCCAGAAGTGAAACGAACGCATCCAATCCACCTTTTTGGACCCAATAGTGATGTTTTGGTTCGTTTTGGTCAGTTTCGTTACTATGCGAGAAACCATGCCGGGGTTGCATTTAATGAACCCGTTCGGCCCGTTTACGAAACGATGCACAGTTTCGGTCTAGAAATGAAGCGAACGCACCCAATCCACCTTTCTGGACCCAATAGTGATGTTTTGGTTCGTTTTGGTCAGTTTCGTTACTGTGCGAGAAACCAAGCCGGGGTTGCATTTAATGCACCGGTTCGGCCCGTTAACGAAACGATGCACAGTTTCGGTCCTGAAATGAAGCGAACGCACCCAATCCACCTTTTAAGGACCCAATAGTGATGTTTTAGTTCGTTTTGATAAGTTTCGTTACTATGCGAGAAACCATGCCGGGGTTGCATTTAATGCACCGGTTCAGCCCGTTAACGAAACGATGCACAGTTTCGGTCCAGAAACGAAACGAACGCACCCAATCCACCTTTTTGGACCCAATAGTGATGTTTTGGTTCGTTTTCGTCAGTTTCGTTACTGTGCGAGAAACCATGCCGGGGTTGCATTTAATGCACCGGTTCGGCCCGTTAATGAAACGATGCACAATTTCAGTCCAGAATAGAAGCAAACGCACCCAATCCACCTTTTAAGGACCCAATAGTGATGTTTTAGTTCGTTTTGGCCAGTTTTGTTACTGTGCGAAAAACCATGCCGGGGTTGCATTTAATGCACCAGTTCGGCCCGTTAACGAAACGATGCACAGTTTCAGTCCAGAATAAAAGTGAACGCACCCAATCCATCTTTTTGGACCCAATAGTGATGTTTTGATTCATTTTGGTCAGTTTCGTTACTGTGCGAGAAACCATGCCGGGGTTGCATTTAATGCACCGGTTAGGCCCGTTAAAGAAACGATGCACAGTTTCGGTCCAGAAACAAAACGAACGCATCCAATCCACCTTTTTGGACCCAGTAGTGATGTTTTGGTTCGTTTTGGCCAGTTTTGTTACTGTGCGAGAAACCATGCCGGGGTTGCATTTAATTCACCTGTTCGGCCCGTTAACAAAACGATGCACAGTTTCGGTCCAGAAACGAAACAAACGCACCCAATCCACCTTTATGGACCCAATAGTGATGTTTTGGTTCGTTTTGGCCAGTTTTGTTACTATGCGAGAAACCATGCCGGGGTTGCATTTAATGCACCGGTTCGACCTGTTAACGAAACGATGCACACTTTCGGTCCGGAAATGAAACGAACGCACCCAATCCACCTTTTTGGACCCAGTAGTGATGTTTTGGTTCGTTTTGGTCAGTTTTGTTACTGTGCGAGAAACCATGCCGGGGTTGCATTTAATGCACCGGTTCGGCCCGTTTACGAAACGATGCATAGTTTCGGTCCAGAAACGAAGCGAATGCACCCAATCCTCCTTTTGGACCCAATAGTGATGTTTTGGTTCGTTTTGGCCAGTTTTGTTACTGTGCGAAAAACCATGTCGGGGTTGCATTTAATGCACCAGTTCGGCCCGTTAACGAAACGATGCACAGTTTCAGTCCAGAATAGAAGCGAACGCACCCAATCCATCTTTTTGGACCCAATAGTGATGTTTTGATTCGTTTTGGTCAGTTTCGTTACTGTGCAAGAAACCATGCCGGGGTTGCATTTAATGCACCGGTTAGGCCCGTTAAAGAAACGATGCACAGTTTCGGTCCAGAAACGAAACGAACGCACCCAATCCACCTTTTTATACCCAGTAGTGATGTTTTGGTTCGTTTTGGCCAGTTTCGTTACTGTGCGAGAAACCATGCCGGGGTTGCATTTAATTCACCGGTTCGGCCCGTTAACAAAACGATGCACAGTTTCGGTCCAGAAATGAAACGAACGCACCCAATCCACTTTTTTGGACCCAATAGTGATGTTTTGGTTCGTTTTGGCCAGTTTCGTTACTATGCGAGAAACCATGCCGGGGTTGCATTTAATGCACCGGTTCGACCTGTTAACGAAACGATGCACAGTTTCGGTCCAGAAACGAAACGAACGCACCCAATCCACCTTTTTGGACCCAGTAGTGATGTTTTGGTTTGTTTTGGCCAGTTTTGTTACTGTGCGAGAAACCATGCCAGGGTTGCATTTAATTCACCGGTTCGGCCCGTTAACGAAACGATACACAGTTTCGGTCCAGAAATGAAACGAACGCACCCAATCCACCTTTTTGGACCCAATAGTGATGTTTTGGTTCGTTTTGGCCAGTTTCGTTACTATGCGAGAATCCATGCCGGGGTTGCATTTAATGCACCGGTTCGACCTGTTAACGAAACGATGCACAGTTTCAGTCCGGAAACGAAACGAACGCACCCAATCCACCTTTTTGGACCCAATAATGATGTTTTGGTTCGTTTTGGTCAGTTTCGTTACTGTGCGAAAAAACATGCCGGGGTTGCATTTAATGCACCGGTTCAGCCCGTTTTCGAAACGATGCATAGTTTCGGTCCAGAAACGAAGCGAACGCACCCAATCCACCCTTTAAGGACCCAATAGTGATGTTTTAGTTCGTTTTGATCAGTTTCGTTACTATGCGAGAAACCATGCCGGGGTTGCCCGTTAACGAAACGATGCACAGTTTCGGTCCTGAAACGAAACGAACGCACCCAATCCACCTTTTTGGACCCAATAGTGATGTTTTGGTTCGTTTTCGTCAGTTTCGTTACTGTGCGAGAAACCATGCCGGGGTTGCATTTAATGCACCGGTTCGGCCCGTTAACGAAACGATGCACAGTTTCAGTCCAGAATAGAAGCAAACGCACCCAATCCACCTTTTAAGGACCCAATAGTGATGTTTTAGTTCGTTTTGGCCAGTTTTGTTACTGTGCGAAAAACCATGCCGGGGTTGCATTTAATGCACCAGTTCGGCCCGTTAACGAAACGATGCACAGTTTCAGTCCAGAATAAAAGCGAACGCACCCAATCCATCTTTTTGGACCCAATAGTGATGTTTTGATTCGTTTTGGTCAGTTTCGTTACTGTGCGAGAAACCATGCCGGGGTTGCATTTAATGCACCGGTTAGGCCCGTTAAAGAAACGATGCACAGTTTCGGTCCAGAAACGAAACGAACGCATCCAATCCACCTTTTTGGACCCAGTAGTGATGTTTTGGTTCGTTTTGGCCAGTTTCGTTACTGTGCGAGAAACCATGCCGGGGTTGCATTTAATTCACCTGTTCGGCCGTTAACAAAACGATGCACAGTTTCGGTCCAGAAACGAAACAAACGCACCCAATCCACCTTTTTGGACCCAATAGTGATGTTTTGGTTCGTTTTGGCCAGTTTCGTTACTATGCGAGAAACCATGCCGGGGTTGCATTTAATGCACCGGTTCGGCCCGTTTATGAAACGATGCACAGTTTCGGTCCAGAAACGAAACGAACGCACCCAATCCACCTTTTTGGACCCAATAGTGATGTTTTGGTTCGTTTTGGCCAGTTTCGTTACTATGCGAGAAACCATGCCGGGGTTGCATTTAATGCACCGATTCGACCCGTTAACGAAACGTTGCACAGTTTCGGTCCGGAAACGAAACGAACGCACCCAATCCACCTTTTTGGACCCAATAGTGATGTTTTGGTTCGTTTTCGTCAGTTTCATTACTGTGCGAGAAACCATGCCGGGGTTGCATTTAATGCACCGGTTCGGCCCGTTAACGAAACGATGCACAGTTTCAGTCCAGAATAGAAGCAAATGCACCCAATCCACCTTTTAAGGACCCAATAGTGATGTTTTAGTTCGTTTTGGCCAGTTTTGTTACTGTGCGAAAAACCATGCCGGGGTTGCATTTAATGCACCAGTTCGGCCCGTTAACGAAACGATGCACTGTTTCAGTCCAGAATAGAAGCGAACGCACCCAATCCACCATTTTGGACCCAATAGTGATGTTTTGATTCGTTTTGGTCAGTTTCGTTACTGTGCGAGAAACCATGCCGGGGTTGCATTTAATGCACCGGTTAGGCCCGTTAACGAAACGATGCACAGTTTCGGTCCAGAAATGAAACGAACGCACCCAATCCACCTTTTTGGACCCAGTAGTGATGTTTTGGTTTGTTTTGGCCAGTTTTGTTACTGTGCGAGAAACCATGCCAGGGTTGCATTTAATTCACCGGTTCGGCCCGTTAACGAAACGATGCACAGTTTCGGTCCAGAAACGAAACGAACGCACCCAATCCACCTTTTTGGACCCCATAGTGATGTTTTGGTTCGTTTTGGCCAGTTTCGTTACTATGCGAGAATCCATGCCGGGGTTGCATTTAATGCACCGGTTCGACCTGTTAACGAAACGATGCACAGTTTCAGTCCGGAAACGAAACGAACGCACCCAATCCACCTTTTTGGACCCAATAATGATGTTTTGGTTCGTTTTGGTCAGTTTCGTTACTGTGCGAAAAAACATGCCGGGGTTGCATTTAATGCACCGGTCAGCCCGTTTTCGAAACGATGCATAGTTTCGGTCCAGAAATGAAGCGAACGCACCCAATCCACCTTTTAAGGACCCAATAGTGATGTTTTAGTTCGTTTTGATCAGTTTCGTTACTATGCGAGAAACCATGCCGGGGTTGCATTTAATGCACCGGTTCAGCCCGTTAACGAAACGATGCACAGTTTCGGTCCTGAAACGAAACGAACGCACCCAATCCACCTTTTTGGACCCAATAGTGATGTTTTGGTTCGTTTTCGTCAGTTTCGTTACTGTGCGAGAAACCATGCCGGGGTTGCATTTAATGCACCGGTTCGGCCCGTTAACGAAACGATGCACAGTTTCAGTCCAGAATAGAAGCAAACGCACCCAATCCACCTTTTAAGGACCCAATAGTGATGTTTTAGTTCGTTTTGGCCAGTTTTGTTACTGTGCGAAAAACCATGCCGGGGTTGCATTTAATGCACCAGTTCGGCCCGTTAACGAAACGATGCACAGTTTCAGTCCAGAATAAAAGCAAACGCACCCAATCCATCTTTTTGGACCCAATAGTGATGTTTTGATTCGTTTTGGTCAGTTTCGTTACTGTGCGAGAAACCATGCCGGGGTTGCATTTAATGCACCGGTTAGGCCCGTTAAAGAAACGATGCACAGTTTCGGTCCAGAAACAAAACGAACGCACCCAATCCACTTTTTTGGACCCAATAGTGATGTTTTGGTTCGTTTTGGCCAGTTTCGTTACTATGCGAGAAACCATGCCGGGGTTGCATTTAATGCACCGGTTCGACCTGTTAACGAAACGATGCACAGTTTCAGTCCGGAAACGAAACGAACGCACCCAATCCACCTTTTAAGGACCCAATAGTGATGTTTTAGTTCGTTTTGGCCAGTTTTGTTACTGTGCGAAAAACCATGCCGGGGTTGCATTTAATGCACCAGTTCGGCCCGTTAACGAAACGATGCACTGTTTCAGTCCAGAATAGAAGCGAACGCACCCAATCCACCATTTTGGACCCAATAGTGATGTTTTGATTCGTTTTGGTCAGTTTCGTTACTGTGCGAGAAACCATGCCGGGGTTGCATTTAATGCACCGGTTAGGCCCGTTAACGAAACGATGCACAGTTTCGGTCCAGAAATGAAACGAACGCACCCAATCCACCTTTTTGGACCCAGTAGTGATGTTTTGGTTTGTTTTGGCCAGTTTTGTTACTGTGCGAAAAACCATGCCGGGGTTGCATTTAATGCACCAGTTCGGCCCGTTAACGAAACGATGCACTGTTTCAGTCCAGAATAGAAGCGAACGCACCCAATCCACCATTTTGGACCCAATAGTGATGTTTTGATTCGTTTTGGTCAGTTTCGTTACTGTGCGAGAAACCATGCCGGGGTTGCATTTAATTCACCGGTTCGGCCCGTTAACGAAACGATGCACAGTTTCGGTCCAGAAACGAAACGAACGCACCCAATCCACCTTTTTGGACCCCATAGTGATGTTTTGGTTCGTTTTGGCCAGTTTCGTTACTATGCGAGAATCCATGCCGGGGTTGCATTTAATGCACCGGTTCGACCTGTTAACGAAACGATGCACAGTTTCAGTCCGGAAACGAAACGAACGCACCCAATCCACCTTTTTGGACCCAATAATGATGTTTTGGTTCGTTTTGGTCAGTTTCGTTACTGTGCGAAAAAACATGCCGGGGTTGCATTTAATGCACCGGTCAGCCCGTTTTCGAAACGATGCATAGTTTCGGTCCAGAAATGAAGCGAACGCACCCAATCCACCTTTTAAGGACCCAATAGTGATGTTTTAGTTCGTTTTGATCAGTTTCGTTACTATGCGAGAAACCATGCCGGGGTTGCATTTAATGCACCGGTTCAGCCCGTTAACGAAACGATGCACAGTTTCGGTCCTGAAACGAAACGAACGCACCCAATCCACCTTTTTGGACCCAATAGTGATGTTTTGGTTCGTTTTCGTCAGTTTCGTTACTGTGCGAGAAACCATGCCGGGGTTGCATTTAATGCACCGGTTCGGCCCGTTAACGAAACGATGCACAGTTTCAGTACAGAATAGAAGCAAACGCACCCAATCCACCTTTTAAGGACCCAATAGTGATGTTTTAGTTCGTTTTGGCCAGTTTTGTTACTGTGCGAAAAACCATGCCGGGGTTGCATTTAATGCACCAGTTCGGCCCGTTAACGAAACGATGCACAGTTTCAGTCCAGAATAAAAGCAAACGCACCCAATCCATCTTTTTGGACCCAATAGTGATGTTTTGATTCGTTTTGGTCAGTTTCGTTACTGTGCGAGAAACCATGCCGGGGTTGCATTTAATGCACCGGTTAGGCCCGTTAAAGAAACGATGCACAGTTTCGGTCCAGAAACAAAACGAACGCACCCAATCCACTTTTTTGGACCCAATAGTGATGTTTTGGTTCGTTTTGGCCAGTTTCGTTACTATGCGAGAAACCATGCCGGGGTTGCATTTAATGCACCGGTTCGACCTGTTAACGAAACGATGCACAGTTTCGGTCCGGAAACGAAACGAACGCACCCAATCCACCTTTTTGGACCCAGTAGTGATGTTTTGGTTTGTTTTGGCCAGTTTTGTTACTGTGCGAGAAACCATGCCAGGGTTGCATTTAATTCACCGGTTCGGCCCGTTAACGAAACGATGCACAGTTTCGGTCCAGAAACGAAACGAACGCACCCAATCCACCTTTTTGGACCCAATAGTGATGTTTTGGTTCGTTTTGGCCAGTTTCGTTACTATGCGAGAATCAATGCCGGGGTTGCATTTAATGCACCGGTTCGACCTGTTAACGAAACGATGCACAGTTTCAGTCCGGAAACGAAACGAACGCACCCAATCCACCTTTTTGGACCCAATAATGATGTTTTGGTTCCTTTTGGTCAGTTTCGTTACTGTGCGAAAAAACATGCCGGGGTTGCATTTAATGCACCGGTTCAGCCCGTTTTCGAAACGATGCATAGTTTCGGTCCAGAAACGAAGCGAACGCACCCAATCCACCCTTTAAGGACCCAATAGTGATGTTTTAGTTCGTTTTGATCAGTTTCGTTACTATGCGAGAAACCATGCCGGGGTTGCATTTAATGCACCGGTTCAGCCCGTTAACGAAACGATGCACAGTTTCGGTCCTGAAACGAAACGAACACACCCAATCCACCTTTTTGGACCCAATAGTGATGTTTTGGTTCATTTTCGTCAGTTTCATTACTGTGCGAGAAACCATGCCGGGGTTGCATTTAATGCACCGGTTCGGCCCGTTAACGAAACGATGCACAGTTTCAGTCCAGAATAGAAGCAAACGCACCCAATCCACCTTTTAAGGACCCAATAGTGATGTTTTAGTTCGTTTTGGCCAGTTTTGTTACTGTGCGAAAAACCATGCCGGGGTTGCATTTAATGCACCAGTTCGGCCCGTTAACGAAACGATGCACAGTTTCAGTCCAGAATAAAAGCGAACGCACCCAATCCATCTTTTTGGACCCAATAGTGATGTTTTGATTCGTTTTGGTCAGTTTCGTTACTGTGCGAGAAACCATGCCGGGGTTGCATTTAATGCACCGGTTAGGCCCGTTAAAGAAACGATGCACAGTTTCGGTCCAGAAACGAAACGAACGCACCCAATCCACCTTTTTGGACCCAATAGTGATGTTTTGGTTCGTTTTGGCCAGTTTCGTTACTGTGCGAGAAACCATGCCGGGGTTGCATTTAATGCACCGGTTAGGCCCGTTAAAGAAACGATGCACAGTTTCGGTCCAGAAACGAAACGAACGCACCCAATCCACCTTTTTGGACCCAATAGTGATGTTTTGGTTCGTTTTGGCCAGTTTCGTTACTATGCGAGAATCCATGCCGGGGTTGCATTTAATGCACCGGTTCGACCTGTTAACGAAACGATGCACAGTTTCAGTCCGGAAACGAAACGAACGCACCCAATCCACCTTTTTGGACCCAATAATGATGTTTTGGTTCGTTTTGGTCAGTTTCGTTACTGTGCGAAAAAACATGCCGGGGTTGCATTTAATGCACCGGTCAGCCCGTTTTCGAAACGATGCATAGTTTCGGTCCAGAAATGAAGCGAACGCACCCAATCCACCTTTTAAGGACCCAATAGTGATGTTTTAGTTCGTTTTGATCAGTTTCGTTACTATGCGAGAAACCATGCCGGGGTTGCATTTAATGCACCGGTTCAGCCCGTTAACGAAACGATGCACAGTTTCGGTCCTGAAACGAAACGAACGCACCCAATCCACCTTTTTGGACCCAATAGTGATGTTTTGGTTCGTTTTCGTCAGTTTCGTTACTGTGCGAGAAACCATGCCGGGGTTGCATTTAATGCACCGGTTCGGCCCGTTAACGAAACGATGCACAGTTTCAGTCCAGAATAGAAGCAAACGCACCCAATCCACCTTTTAAGGACCCAATAGTGATGTTTTAGTTCGTTTTGGCCAGTTTTGTTACTGTGCGAAAAACCATGCCGGGGTTGCATTTAATGCACCAGTTCGGCCCGTTAACGAAACGATGCACAGTTTCAGTCCAGAATAAAAGCAAACGCACCCAATCCATCTTTTTGGACCCAATAGTGATGTTTTGATTCGTTTTGGTCAGTTTCGTTACTGTGCGAGAAACCATGCCGGGGTTGCATTTAATGCACCGGTTAGGCCCGTTAAAGAAACGATGCACAGTTTCGGTCCAGAAACAAAACGAACGCACCCAATCCACTTTTTTGGACCCAATAGTGATGTTTTGGTTCGTTTTGGCCAGTTTCGTTACTATGCGAGAAACCATGCCGGGGTTGCATTTAATGCACCGGTTCGACCTGTTAACGAAACGATGCACAGTTTCAGTCCGGAAACGAAACGAACGCACCCAATCCACCTTTTAAGGACCCAATAGTGATGTTTTAGTTCGTTTTGGCCAGTTTTGTTACTGTGCGAAAAACCATGCCGGGGTTGCATTTAATGCACCAGTTCGGCCCGTTAACGAAACGATGCACTGTTTCAGTCCAGAATAGAAGCGAACGCACCCAATCCACCATTTTGGACCCAATAGTGATGTTTTGATTCGTTTTGGTCAGTTTCGTTACTGTGCGAGAAACCATGCCGGGGTTGCATTTAATGCACCGGTTAGGCCCGTTAACGAAACGATGCACAGTTTCGGTCCAGAAATGAAACGAACGCACCCAATCCACCTTTTTGGACCCAGTAGTGATGTTTTGGTTTGTTTTGGCCAGTTTTGTTACTGTGCGAGAAACCATGCCGGGGTTGCATTTAATTCACCGGTTCGGCCCGTTAACGAAACGATGCACAGTTTCGGTCCAGAAACGAAACGAACGCACCCAATCCACCTTTTTGGACCCCATAGTGATGTTTTGGTTCGTTTTGGCCAGTTTCGTTACTATGCGAGAATCCATGCCGGGGTTGCATTTAATGCACCGGTTCGACCTGTTAACGAAACGATGCACAGTTTCAGTCCGGAAACGAAACGAACGCACCCAATCCACCTTTTTGGACCCAATAATGATGTTTTGGTTCGTTTTGGTCAGTTTCGTTACTGTGCGAAAAAACATGCCGGGGTTGCATTTAATGCACCGGTCAGCCCGTTTTCGAAACGATGCATAGTTTCGGTCCAGAAATGAAGCGAACGCACCCAATCCACCTTTTAAGGACCCAATAGTGATGTTTTAGTTCGTTTTGATCAGTTTCGTTACTATGCGAGAAACCATGCCGGGGTTGCATTTAATGCACCGGTTCAGCCCGTTAACGAAACGATGCACAGTTTCGGTCCTGAAACGAAACGAACGCACCCAATCCACCTTTTTGGACCCAATAGTGATGTTTTGGTTCGTTTTCGTCAGTTTCGTTACTGTGCGAGAAACCATGCCGGGGTTGCATTTAATGCACCGGTTCGGCCCGTTAACGAAACGATGCACAGTTTCAGTACAGAATAGAAGCAAACGCACCCAATCCACCTTTTAAGGACCCAATAGTGATGTTTTAGTTCGTTTTGGCCAGTTTTGTTACTGTGCGAAAAACCATGCCGGGGTTGCATTTAATGCACCAGTTCGGCCCGTTAACGAAACGATGCACAGTTTCAGTCCAGAATAAAAGCAAACGCACCCAATCCATCTTTTTGGACCCAATAGTGATGTTTTGATTCGTTTTGGTCAGTTTCGTTACTGTGCGAGAAACCATGCCGGGGTTGCATTTAATGCACCGGTTAGGCCCGTTAAAGAAACGATGCACAGTTTCGGTCCAGAAACAAAACGAACGCACCCAATCCACTTTTTTGGACCCAATAGTGATGTTTTGGTTCGTTTTGGCCAGTTTCGTTACTATGCGAGAAACCATGCCGGGGTTGCATTTAATGCACCGGTTCGACCTGTTAACGAAACGATGCACAGTTTCGGTCCGGAAACGAAACGAACGCACCCAATCCACCTTTTTGGACCCAGTAGTGATGTTTTGGTTTGTTTTGGCCAGTTTTGTTACTGTGCGAGAAACCATGCCAGGGTTGCATTTAATTCACCGGTTCGGCCCGTTAACGAAACGATGCACAGTTTCGGTCCAGAAACGAAACGAACGCACCCAATCCACCTTTTTGGACCCAATAGTGATGTTTTGGTTCGTTTTGGCCAGTTTCGTTACTATGCGAGAATCAATGCCGGGGTTGCATTTAATGCACCGGTTCGACCTGTTAACGAAACGATGCACAGTTTCAGTCCGGAAACGAAACGAACGCACCCAATCCACCTTTTTGGACCCAATAATGATGTTTTGGTTCCTTTTGGTCAGTTTCGTTACTGTGCGAAAAAACATGCCGGGGTTGCATTTAATGCACCGGTTCAGCCCGTTTTCGAAACGATGCATAGTTTCGGTCCAGAAACGAAGCGAACGCACCCAATCCACCCTTTAAGGACCCAATAGTGATGTTTTAGTTCGTTTTGATCAGTTTCGTTACTATGCGAGAAACCATGCCGGGGTTGCATTTAATGCACCGGTTCAGCCCGTTAACGAAACGATGCACAGTTTCGGTCCTGAAACGAAACGAACACACCCAATCCACCTTTTTGGACCCAATAGTGATGTTTTGGTTCATTTTCGTCAGTTTCATTACTGTGCGAGAAACCATGCCGGGGTTGCATTTAATGCACCGGTTCGGCCCGTTAACGAAACGATGCACAGTTTCAGTCCAGAATAGAAGCAAACGCACCCAATCCACCTTTTAAGGACCCAATAGTGATGTTTTAGTTCGTTTTGGCCAGTTTTGTTACTGTGCGAAAAACCATGCCGGGGTTGCATTTAATGCACCAGTTCGGCCCGTTAACGAAACGATGCACAGTTTCAGTCCAGAATAAAAGCGAACGCACCCAATCCATCTTTTTGGACCCAATAGTGATGTTTTGATTCGTTTTGGTCAGTTTCGTTACTGTGCGAGAAACCATGCCGGGGTTGCATTTAATGCACCGGTTAGGCCCGTTAAAGAAACGATGCACAGTTTCGGTCCAGAAACGAAACGAACGCACCCAATCCACCTTTTTGGACCCAATAGTGATGTTTTGGTTCGTTTTGGCCAGTTTCGTTACTGTGCGAGAAACCATGCCGGGGTTGCATTTAATGCACCGGTTAGGCCCGTTAAAGAAACGATGCACAGTTTCGGTCCAGAAACGAAACGAACGCACCCAATCCACCTTTTTGGACCCAATAGTGATGTTTTGGTTCGTTTTGGCCAGTTTCGTTACTGTGCGAGAAACCATGCCGGGGTTGCATTTAATGCACCGGTTCGGCCCATTAACGAAACGATGCACAGTTTCAGTCCAGAATAGAAGCAAACGCACCCAATCCACCTTTTAAGTACCCAATAGTGATGTTTTAGTTCGTTTTGGCCAGTTTTGTTACTGTGCGAAAAACAATGCCGGGGTTGCATTTAATGCACCAGTTCGGCCCGTTAACGAAACGATGCACAGTTTCAGTCCAGAATAAAAGCGAACGCACCCAATCCATCTTTTTGGACCCAATAGTGATGTTTTGATTCGTTTTGGTCAGTTTTGTTACTGTGCGAGAAACCATGCCGGGGTTGCATTTAATGCACCGGTTAGGCCCGTTAAAGAAACGATGCACAGTTTCGGTCCAGAAACGAAACGAACGCACCCAATCCACCTTTTTGGACCCAATAGTGATGTTTTGGTTCGTTTTGGCCAGTTTCGTTACTATGCGAGAAACCATGCCGGGGTTGCATTTAATGCACCGATTCGACCCGTTAACGAAACGTTGCACAGTTTCGGTCCGGAAACGAAACGAACGCACCCAATCCACCTTTTTGGACCCAATAGTGATGTTTTGGTTCGTTTTCGTCAGTTTCGTTACTGTGCGAGAAACCATGCCGGGGTTGCATTTAATGCACCGGTTCGGCCCGTTAACGAAACGATGCACAGTTTCAGTCCAGAATAGAAGCAAACGCACCCAATCCACCTTTAAGGACCCAATAGTGATGTTTTAGTTCGTTTTGGCCAGTTTTGTTACTGTGCGAAAAACCATGCCGGGGTTGCATTTAATGCACCAGTTCGGCCCGTTTACGAAACGATGCACAGTTTCAGTCCAGAATAAAAGCGAACGCACCCAATCCATCTTTTTGGACCCAATAGTGATGTTTTGATTCGTTTTGGTCAGTTTCGTTACTGTGCGAGAAACCATGCCGGGGTTGCATTTAATGCACCGGTTAGGCCCGTTAAAGAAACGATGCACAGTTTCGGTCCTGAAACGAAACGAACGCATCCAATCCACCTTTTTGGACCCAGTAGTGATGTTTTGGTTCGTTTTGGCCAGTTTTGTTACTGTGCGAGAAACCATGCCGGGGTTGCATTTAATTCACCTGTTCGGCCCGTTAACAAAACGATGCACAGTTTCGGTCCAGAAATGAAACAAACGCACCCAGTCCACCTTTTTGGACCCAGTAGTGATGTTTTGGTTCGTTTTGGCCAGTTTCGTTACTATGCGAGAAACCATGCCGGGGTTGCATTTAATGCACCGGTTCGACCTGTTAACGAAACGATGCACAGTTTCGGTCCGGAAATGAAACGAACGCACCCAATCCACCTTTTTGGACCCAGTAGTGATGTTTTGGTTCGTTTTGGTCAGTTTTGTTACTGTGCGAGAAACCATGCCGGGGTTGCATTTAATGCACCGGTTCGGCCCGTTTACGAAACGATGCATAGTTTCGGTCCAGAAACGAAGCGAATGCACCCAATCCTCCTTTTGGACCCAATAGTGATGTTTTGGTTCGTTTTGGCCAGTTTTGTTACTGTGCGAAAAACCATGTCGGGGTTGCATTTAATGCACCAGTTCGGCCCGTTAACGAAACGATGCACAGTTTCAGTCCAGAATAGAAGCGAACGCACCCAATCCATCTTTTTGGACCCAATAGTGATGTTTTGATTCGTTTTGGTCAGTTTCGTTACTGTGCGAGAAACCATGCCGGGGTTGCATTTAATGCACCGGTTAGGCCCGTTAAAGAAACGATGCACAGTTTCGGTCCAGAAACGAAACGAACGCACCCAATCCACCTTTTTATACCCAGTAGTGATGTTTTGGTTCGTTTTGGCCAGTTTCGTTACTGTGCGAGAAACCATGCCGGGGTTGCATTTAATTCACCGGTTCGGCCCGTTAAAAAAACGATGCACAGTTTCGGTCCAGAAACGAAACGAATGCACCCAATCCACTTTTTTGGACCCAATAGTGATGTTTTGGTTCATTTTGGCCAGTTTCGTTACTATGCGAGAAACCATGCCGGGGTTGCATTTAATGCACCGGTTCGACCTGTTAACGAAACGATGCACAGTTTCGGTCCGGAAATGAAACGAACGCACCCAATCCACCTTTTTGGACCCAATAGTGATGTTTTGGTTCGTTTTGGTCAGTTTCGTTACTGTGCAAAAAAACATGCCGGGGTTGCATTTAATGCACCGGTTCAGCCCGTTTTCGAAACGATGCATAGTTTCGGTCCAGAAACGAAGCGAACGCACCCAATCCACCGTTTTGGACCCAATAGTGATGTTTTGGTTCGTTTTGGTCAGTTTTGATACTGTGCAAGAAACCAAGCCGGGGTTGCATTTAATGCACCGGTTCGGCCCGTTAACGAAACGATGCACACATTCGGTCCAGAAACGAAGCGAACGCACCCAATCCACCTTTTTGGACCCAATAGTGATGTTTTGGTTCGTTTTCGTCAGTTTTGATACTGTGCGAGAAACCATGCCGGGGTTGCATTTAATGCACCGGTTCAGCCCGTTAACGAAACGATGCACAGTTTCGGTCCAGAAACGAAACGAACCCACCCAATCCACCTTTTTGGACCCAATAGTGATGTTTTGGTTCGTTTTCGTCAGTTTCGTTACTGTGCGAGAAACCATGCCGGGGTTGCATTTAATGCACCGGTTCGGCCCGTTAACGAAACGATGCACAGTTTCAGTCCAGAATAGAAGCAAACGCACCCAATCCACCTTTTAAGGACCCAATAGTGATGTTTTAGTTCGTTTTGGCCAGTTTTGTTACTGTGCGAAAAACCATGCCGGGGTTGCATTTAATGCACCAGTTCGGCCCGTTAACGAAACGATGCACAGTTTCAGTCCAGAATAAAAGCGAACGCACCCAATCCATCTTTTTGGACCCGATAGTGATGTTTTGATTCGTTTTGGTCAGTTTCGTTACTGTGCGAGAAACCATGCCGGGGTTGCATTTAATGCACCGGTTAGGCCCGTTAAAGAAACGATGCACAGTTTCGGTCCAGAAATGAAACGAACGCACCCAATCCACCTTTTTGGACCCAGTAGTGATGTTTTGGTTCGTTTTGGCCAGTTTCGTTACTGTGCGAGAAACCATGCCGGGGTTGCATTTAATTCACCTGTTCGGCCCGTTAACAAAACGATGCACAGTTTCGGTCCAGAAACGAAACAAACGCACCCAATCCACCTTTTTGGACCCAATAGTGATGTTTTGGTTCGTTTTGGCCAGTTTCGTTACTATGCGAGAAATCATGCCGGGGTTGCATTTAATGCACCGGTTCGACCTGTTAACGAAACGATGCACAGTTTCGGTCCGGAAACGAAACGAACGCACCCAATCCACCTTTTTGGACCCAGTAGTGATGTTTTGGTTCGTTTTGGTCAGTTTTGTTACTGTGCGAGAAACCATGCCGGGGTTGCATTTAATGCACCGGTTCGGCCCGTTTACGAAACGATGCATAGTTTCGGTCCAGAAACGAAGCGAACGCACCCAATCCTCCTTTTGGACCCAATAGTGATGTTTTGGTTCGTTTTGGTCAGTTTTGATACTGTGCGAGAAACCATGCCGGGGTTGCATTTAATGCACCGGTTCGGCCCGTTAACGAAACGATGCACAGTTTCGGTCCAGAAACGAAGCAAACGCACCCAATCCACCTTTTAAGGACCCAATAGTGATGTTTTAGTTTGTTTTGGTCAGTTTCGTTACTATGCGAGAAAACATGCCGGGGTTGCATTTAATGCACCGGTTCGGCCCGTTAACGAAACGATGGACAGTTTCGGTCCAGAAACGAAACGAACGCACTCAATCCACCTTTTTGGACCCAATAGTGATGTTTTGGTTCGTTTTGGCCAGTTTTGTTACAGTGCGAAAAACCATGCCGGGGTTGCATTTAATGCACCGGTTCGGCCCGTTTACGAAACGATGCACAGTTTCGGTCCAGAAACAAAGCGAACGCACCCAATCCACCTTTTTGGACCCAATAGTGATGTTTTGGTTCGTTTTGGCCAGTTTTGTTACAGTGCGAAAAACCATGCCGGGGTTGCATTTAATGCACCGGTTCGGCCCGTTTACGAAACGATGCACAGTTTCGGTCCAGAAACAAAGCGAACGCACCCAATCCACCTTTTTGGACCCAATAGTGATGTTTTGGTTCGTTTTGGTCAGTTTTGATACTGTGCGAGAAACCATGCCGGGGTTGCATTTAATGCACCGGTTCAGCCCGTTAACGAAACGATGCACAGTTTCGGTCCTGAAACGAAATGAACGCACCCAATCCACCTTTTTGGACCCAATAGTGATGTTTTGGTTCGTTTTCGTCAGTTTCGTTACTGTGCGAGAAACCATGCCGGGGTTGCATTTAATGCACCGGTTCGGCCCGTTAACGAAACGATGCACAGTTTTAGTCCAGAATAGAAGCAAACGCACCCAATCCACCTTTTAAGGACCTAATAGTGATGTTTTAGTTCGTTTTGGTCTGTTTCGTTACTATGCGAGAAACCATGCCGGGGTTGCTTTTAATGCACCGGTTCGGCCCGTTAACGAAACGATGCACAGTTTCGGAACAGAAACAAAACGAACGCACCCAATCCACCTTTTTGGACCCAATACTGATGTTTTGGTTCGTTTTGGCTAGTTTTGTTACTGTGCGAAAAACCATGCCGGGGTTGCATTTAATGCACCAGTTCGGCCCGTTAACGAAACGATGCACAGTTTCGGTCCTGAAACGAAACGAACGCACCCAATCCACCTTTTTGGACCCAATAGTGATGTTTTGGTTCGTTTTCGTCAGTTTCGTTACTGTGCGAGAAACCATGCCGGGGTTGCATTTAATGCACCGGTTCGGCCCGTTAACGAAACGATGAACAGTTTCAGTCCAGAATAGAAGCAAACGCACCCAATCCACCTTTTAAGGACCCAATAGTGATGTTTTAGTTCGTTTTCGTCAGTTTCGTTACTGTGCGAGAAACCATGCCGGGGTTGCATTTAATGCACCGGTTCGGCCCATTAACGAAACGATGCACAGTTTCAGTCCAGAATAGAAGCAAACGCACCCAATCCACCTTTTAAGGACCCAATAGTGATGTTTTAGTTCGTTTTGGCCAGTTTTGTTACTGTGCGAAAAACCATGCCGGGGTTGCATTTAATGCACCAGTTCGGCCCGTTAACGAAACGATGCACAGTTTCAGTCCAGAATAAAAGCGAACGCACCCAATCCATCTTTTTGGACCCAATAGTGATGTTTTGATTCGTTTTGGTCAGTTTCGTTACTGTGCGAGAAACCATGCCGGGGTTGCATTTAATGCACCGGTTAGGCCCGTTAAAGAAACAATGCACAGTTTCGGTCCAGAAACGAAACGAACGCATCCAATCCACCTTTTTGGACCCAGTAGTGATGTTTTGGTTCGTTTTGGCCAGTTTCGTTACTGTGCGAGAAACCATGCCGGGGTTGCATTTAATTCACCTGTTCGGCCCGTTAACAAAACGATGCACAGTTTCGGTCCAGAAACGAAACAAACGCACCCAATCCACCTTTTTGGACCCAATAGTGATGTTTTGGTTCGTTTTGGCCAGTTTCGTTACTATGCGAGAAACCATGCCGGGGTTGCATTTAATGCACCGGTTCGACCTGTTAACGAAACGATGCACAGTTTCGGTCCGGAAATGAAACGAACGCACCCAATCCACCTTTTTGGACCCAGTAGTGATGTTTTGGTTCGTTTTGGTCAGTTTTGTTACTGTGCGAGAAACCATGCGGGGGTTGCATTTAATGCACCGGTTCGGCCCGTTTACGAAACGATGCATAGTTTCGGTCCAGAAACGAAGCGAATGCACCCAATCCTCCTTTTGGACCCAATAGTGATGTTTTGGTTCGTTTTGGCCAGTTTTGTTACTGTGCGAAAAACCATGTCGGGGTTGCATTTAATGCACCAGTTCGGCCCGTTAACGAAACGATGCACAGTTTCAGTCCAGAATAGAAGCGAACGCACCCAATCCATCTTTTTGGACCCAATAGTGATGTTTTGATTCGTTTTGGTCAGTTTCGTTACTGTGCGAGAAACCATGCCGGGGTTGCATTTAATGCACCGGTTAGGCCCGTTAAAGAAACGATGCACAGTTTCGGTCCAGAAACGAAACGAACGCACCCAATCCACCTTTTTATACCCAGTAGTGATGTTTTGGTTCGTTTTGGCCAGTTTCGTTACTGTGCGAGAAACCATGCCGGGGTTGCATTTAATTCACCGGTTCGGCCCGTTAACAAAACGATGCACAGTTTCGGTCCAGAAATGAAACGAATGCACCCAATCCACTTTTTTGGACCCAATAGTGATGTTTTGGTTCGTTTTGGCCAGTTTCGTTACTATGCGAGAAACCATGCCGGGGTTGCATTTAATGCACCGGTTCGACCTGTTAACGAAACGATGCACAGTTTCGGTCCGGAAACGAAACGAACGCACCCAATCCACCTTTTTGGACCCAATAGTGATGTTTTGGTTCGTTTTGCTCAGTTTCGTTACTGTGCGAAAAAACATGCCGGGGTTGCATTTAATGCACCGGTTCAGCCCGTTTTCGAAACGATGCATAGTTTCGGTCCAGAAACGAAGCGAACGCACCCAATCCACCTTTTTGGACCCAATAGTGATGTTTTGGTTCGTTTTGGTCAGTTTTGATACTGTGCAAGAAACCAAGCCGGGGTTGCATTTAATGCACCGGTTCGGCCCGTTAACGAAACGATGCACACATTCGGTCCAGAAACGAAGCGAACGTACCCAATCCACCTTTTTGGACCCAATAGTGATGTTTTGGTTCGTTTTGGTCAGTTTTGATACTGTGCGAGAAACCATGCCGGGGTTGCATTTAATGCACCGGTTCAGCCCGTTAACGAAACGATGCACAGTTTCGGTCCTGAAACGAAACGAACCCACCCAATCCACCTTTTTGGACCCAATAGTGATGTTTTGGTTCGTTTTCGTCAGTTTCGTTACTGTGCGAGAAACCATGCCGGGGTTGCATTTAATGCACCGGTTCGGCCCGTTAACGAAACGATGCACAGTTTCAGTCCAGAATAGAAGCAAACGCACCCAATCCACCTTTTAAGGACCTAATAGTGATGTTTTAGTTCGTTTTGGTCTGTTTCGTTACTATGCGAGAAACCATGCCGGGGTTGCATTTAATGCACCGGTTCGTCCCGTTAACGAAACGATGCACAGTTTCGGAACAGAAACAAAACGAACGCACCCAATCCACCTTTTTGGACCCAATACTGATGTTTTGGTTCGTTTTGGCTAGTTTTGTTACTGTGCGAAAAACCATGCCGGGGTTGCATTTAATGCACCAGTTCGGCTCGTTAACGAAACGATGCACAGTTTCGGTCCTGAAACGAAACGAACGCACCCAATCCACCTTTTTGGACCCAATAGTGATGTTTTGGTTCGTTTTCGTCAGTTTCGTTACTGTGCGAGAAACCATGCCGGGGTTGCATTTAATGCACCGGTTCGGCCCGTTAACGAAACGATGAACAGTTTCAGTCCAGAATAGAAGCAAACGCACCCAATCCACCTTTTAAGGACCCAATAGTGATGTTTTAGTTCGTTTTCGTCAGTTTCGTTACTGTGCGAGAAACCATGCCGGGGTTGCATTTAATGCACCGGTTCGGCCCATTAACGAAACGATGCACAGTTTCAGTCCAGAATAGAAGCAAACGCACCCAATCCACCTTTTAAGTACCCAATAGTGATGTTTTAGTTCGTTTTGGCCAGTTTTGTTACTGTGCGAAAAACCATGCCGGGGTTGCATTTAATGCACCAGTTCGGCCCGTTAACGAAACGATGCACAGTTTCAGTCCAGAATAAAAGCGAACGCACCCAATCCATCTTTTTGGACCCAATAGTGATGTTTTGATTCGTTTTGGTCAGTTTCGTTACTGTGCGAGAAACCATGCCGGGGTTGCATTTAATGCACCGGTTAGGCCCGTTAAAGAAACGATGCACAGTTTCGGTCCAGAAACGAAACGAACGCATCCAATCCACCTTTTTGGACCCAGTAGTGATGTTTTGGTTCGTTTTGGCCAGTTTCGTTACTGTGCGAGAAACCATGCCGGGGTTGCATTTAATTCACCTGTTCGGCCCGTTAACAAAACGATGCACAGTTTCGGTCCAGAAACGAAACAAACGCACCCAA
Source organism: Echinochloa phyllopogon (assembly GCA_033239725.1). Classification (NCBI taxonomy): domain Eukaryota; kingdom Viridiplantae; phylum Streptophyta; class Magnoliopsida; order Poales; family Poaceae; genus Echinochloa; species Echinochloa phyllopogon. The sequence goes on along the minus strand of BTCW01000014.1, from coordinate 25,709,008 downwards.
TCCACCTTTTTGGACCCAATAGTGATGTTTTGGTTCGTTTTGGCCAGTTTCGTTACTATGCGAGAAACCATGCCGGGGTTGCATTTAATGCACCGGTTCGACCTGTTAACGAAACGATGCACAGTTTCGGTCCGGAAATGAAACGAACGCACCCAATCCACCTTTTTGGACCCAGTAGTGATGTTTTGGTTCGTTTTCGTTAGTTTCGTTACTGTGCGAGAAACCATGCCGGGGTTGCATTTAATGCACCGGTTCGACCTGTTAACGAAACGATGCACAGTTTCAGTCCGGAAACGAAACGAACGCACCCAATCCACCTTTTTGGACCCAATAATGATGTTTTGGTTCGTTTTGGTCAGTTTCGTTACTGTGCGAAAAAACATGCCGGGGTTGCATTTAATGCACCGGTTCAGCCCGTTTTCGAAACGATGCATAGTTTCGGTCCAGAAACGAAGCGAACGCACCCAATCCACCCTTTAAGGACCCAATAGTGATGTTTTAGTTCGTTTTGATCAGTTTCGTTACTATGCGAGAAACCATGCCGGGGTTGCATTTAATGCACCGGTTCAGCCCGTTAACGAAACGATGCACAGTTTCGGTCCTGAAACGAAACGAACGCACCCAATCCACCTTTTTGGACCCAATAGTGATGTTTTGGTTCGTTTTCGTCAGTTTCGTTACTGTGCGAGAAACCATGCCGGGGTTGCATTTAATGCACCGGTTCGGCCCGTTAACGAAACGATGCACAGTTTCAGTAGAGAATAGAAGCAAACGCACCCAATCCACCTTTTAAGGACCCAATAGTGATGTTTTAGTTCGTTTTGGCCAGTTTTGTTACTGTGCGAAAAACCATGCCGGGGTTGCATTTAATTCACCAGTTCGGCCCGTTAACGAAACGATGCACAGTTTCAGTCCAGAATAAAAGCGAACGCACCCAATCCATCTTTTTGGACCCAATAGTGATGTTTTGATTCGTTTTGGTCAGTTTCGTTACTGTGCGAGAAACCATGCCGGGGTTGCATTTAATGCACCGGTTAGGCCCGTTAAAGAAACGATGCACAGTTTCGGTCCAGAAACGAAACGAACGCATCCAATCCACCTTTCTGGACCCAGTAGTGATGTTTTGGTTCGTTTTGGCCAGTTTCGTTACTGTGCGAGAAACCATGCCGGGGTTGCATTTAATTCACCTGTTCGGCCGTTAACAAAACGATGCACAGTTTCGGTCCAGAAATGAAACAAACGCACCCAATCCACCTTTTTGGACCCAATAGTGATGTTTTGGTTCGTTTTGGCCAGTTTCGTTACTATGCGAGAAACCATGCCGGGGTTGCATTTAATGCACCGGTTCGGCCCGTTTATGAAACGATGCACAGTTTCGGTCCAGAAACGAAACGAACGCACCCAATCCACCTTTTTGGACCCAATAGTGATGTTTTGGTTCATTTTGGCCAGTTTCGTTACTATGCGAGAAACCATGCCGGGGTTGCATTTAATGCACCGATTCGACCCGTTAACGAAACGTTGCACAGTTTCGGTCCGGAAACGAAACGAACGCACCCAATCCACCTTTTTGGACCCAATAGTGATGTTTTGGTTCGTTTTCGTCAGTTTCGTTACTGTGCGAGAAACCATGCCGGGGTTGCATTTAATGCACCGGTTCGGCCCGTTAACGAAACGATGCACAGTTTCAGTCCAGAATAGAAGCAAATGCACCCAATCCACCTTTTAAGGACCCAATAGTGATGTTTTAGTTCGTTTTGGCCAGTTTTGTTACTGTGCGAAAAACCATGCCGGGGTTGCATTTAATGCACCAGTTCGGCCCGTTAACGAAACGATGCACAGTTTCAGTCCAGAATAGAAGTGAACGCACCCAATCCACCATTTTGGACCCAATAGTGATGTTTTGATTCGTTTTGGTCAGTTTCGTTACTGTGCGAGAAACCATGCCGGGGTTGCATTTAATGCACCGGTTAGGCCCGTTAACGAAACGATGCACAGTTTCGGTCCAGAAATGAAACGAACGCACCCAATCCACCTTTTTGGACCCAGTAGTGATGTTTTGGTTTGTTTTGGCCAGTTTTGTTACTGTGCGAGAAACCATGCCAGGGTTGCATTTAATTCACCGGTTCGGCCCGTTAACGAAACGATGCACAGTTTCGGTCCAGAAACGAAACGAACGCACCCAATCCACCTTTTTGGACCCCATAGTGATGTTTTTGTTCGTTTTGGCCAGTTTCGTTACTATGCGAGAATCCATGCCGGGGTTGCATTTAATGCACCGGTTCGACCTGTTAACGAAACGATGCACAGTTTCAGTCTGGAAACGAAACGAACGCACCCAATCCACCTTTTTGGACCCAATAATGATGTTTTGGTTCGTTTTGGTCAGTTTCGTTACTGTGCGAAAAAACATGCCGGGGTTGCATTTAATGCACCGGTTCAGCCCGTTTTCGAAACGATGCATAGTTTCGGTCCAGAAACGAAGCGAACGCACCCAATCCACCTTTTAAGGACCCAATAGTGATGTTTTAGTTCGTTTTGATCAGTTTCGTTACTATGCGAGAAACCATGCCGGGGTTGCATTTAATGCACCGGTTCAGCCCGTTAACGAAACGATGCACAGTTTCGGTCCTGAAACGAAACGAACGCACCCAATCCACCTTTTTGGACCCAATAGTGATGTTTTGGTTCGTTTTCGTTAGTTTCGTTACTGTGCGAGAAACCATGCCGGGGTTGCATTTAATGCACCGGTTCGACCTGTTAACGAAACGATGCACAGTTTCAGTCCGGAAACGAAACGAACGCACCCAATCCACCTTTTTGGACCCAATAATGATGTTTTGGTTCGTTTTGGTCAGTTTCGTTACTGTGCGAAAAAACATGCCGGGGTTGCATTTAATGCACCGGTTCAGCCCGTTTTCGAAACGATGCATAGTTTCGGTCCAGAAACGAAGCGAACGCACCCAATCCACCCTTTAAGGACCCAATAGTGATGTTTTAGTTCGTTTTGATCAGTTTCGTTACTATGCGAGAAACCATGCCGGGGTTGCATTTAATGCACCGGTTCAGCCCGTTAACGAAACGATGCACAGTTTCGGTCCTGAAACGAAACGAACGCACCCAATCCACCTTTTTGGACCCAATAGTGATGTTTTGGTTCGTTTTCGTCAGTTTCGTTACTGTGCGAGAAACCATGCCGGGGTTGCATTTAATGCACCGGTTCGGCCCGTTAACGAAACGATGCACAGTTTCAGTAGAGAATAGAAGCAAACGCACCCAATCCACCTTTTAAGGACCCAATAGTGATGTTTTAGTTCGTTTTGGCCAGTTTTGTTACTGTGCGAAAAACCATGCCGGGGTTGCATTTAATTCACCAGTTCGGCCCGTTAACGAAACGATGCACAGTTTCAGTCCAGAATAAAAGCGAACGCACCCAATCCATCTTTTTGGACCCAATAGTGATGTTTTGATTCGTTTTGGTCAGTTTCGTTACTGTGCGAGAAACCATGCCGGGGTTGCATTTAATGCACCGGTTAGGCCCGTTAAAGAAACGATGCACAGTTTCGGTCCAGAAACGAAACGAACGCATCCAATCCACCTTTCTGGACCCAGTAGTGATGTTTTGGTTCGTTTTGGCCAGTTTCGTTACTGTGCGAGAAACCATGCCGGGGTTGCATTTAATTCACCTGTTCGGCCGTTAACAAAACGATGCACAGTTTCGGTCCAGAAACGAAACAAACGCACCCAATCCACCTTTTTGGACCCAATAGTGATGCTTTGGTTCGTTTTGGCCAGTTTCGTTACTATGCGAGAAACCATGCCGGGGTTGCATTTAATGCACCGGTTCGGCCCGTTTATGAAACGATGCACAGTTTCGGTCCAGAAACGAAACGAACGCACCCAATCCACCTTTTTGGACCCAATAGTGATGTTTTGGTTCGTTTTGGCCAGTTTCGTTACTATGCGAGAAACCATGCCGGGGTTGCATTTAATGCACCGATTCGACCCGTTAACGAAACGTTGCACAGTTTCGGTCCGGAAACGAAACGAACGCACCCAATCCACCTTTTTGGACCCAATAGTGATGTTTTGGTTCGTTTTCGTCAGTTTCGTTACTGTGCGAGAAACCATGCCGGGGTTGCATTTAATGCACCGGTTCGGCCCGTTAACGAAACGATGCACAGTTTCAGTCCAGAATAGAAGCAAATGCACCCAATCCACCTTTTAAGGACCCAATAGTGATGTTTTAGTTCGTTTTGGCCAGTTTTGTTACTGTGCGAAAAACCATGCCGGGGTTGCATTTAATGCACCAGTTCGGCCCGTTAACGAAACGATGCACAGTTTCAGTCCAGAATAGAAGTGAACGCACCCAATCCACCATTTTGGACCCAATAGTGATGTTTTGATTCGTTTTGGTCAGTTTCGTTACTGTGCGAGAAACCATGCCGGGGTTGCATTTAATGCACCGGTTAGGCCCGTTAACGAAACGATGCACAGTTTCGGTCCAGAAATGAAACGAACGCACCCAATCCACCTTTTTGGACCCAGTAGTGATGTTTTGGTTTGTTTTGGCCAGTTTTGTTACTGTGCGAGAAACCATGCCAGGGTTGCATTTAATTCACCGGTTCGGCCCGTTAACGAAACGATGCACAGTTTCGGTCCAGAAACGAAACGAACTCACCCAATCCACCTTTTTGGACCCCATAGTGATGTTTTGGTTCGTTTTGGCCAGTTTCGTTACTATGCGAGAATCCATGCCGGGGTTGCATTTAATGCACCGGTTCGACCTGTTAACGAAACGATGCACAGTTTCAGTCCGGAAACGAAACGAACGCACCCAATCCACCTTTTTGGACCCAATAATGATGTTTTGGTTCGTTTTGGTCAGTTTCGTTACTGTGCGAAAAAACATGCCGGGGTTGCATTTAATGCACCGGTTCAGCCCGTTTTCGAAACGATGCATAGTTTCGGTCCAGAAACGAAGCGAACGCACCCAATCCACCTTTTAAGGACCCAATAGTGATGTTTTAGTTCGTTTTGATCAGTTTCGTTACTATGCGAGAAACCTTGCCGGGGTTGCATTTAATGCACCGGTTCAGCCCGTTAACGAAACGATGCACAGTTTCGGTCCTGAAACGAAACGAACGCACCCAATCCACCTTTTTGGACCCAATAGTGATGTTTTGGTTCGTTTTCGTCAGTTTCGTTACTGTGCGAGAAACCATGCCGGGGTTGCATTTAATGCACCGGTTCGGCCCGTTAACGAAACGATGCACAGTTTCAGTCCAGAATAGAAGCAAACGCACCCAATCCACCTTTTAAGGACCCAATAGTGATGTTTTAGTTCGTTTTGGCCAGTTTTGTTACTGTGCGAAAAACCATGCCGGGGTTGCATTTAATGCACCAGTTCGGCCCGTTAACGAAACGATGCACAGTTTCAGTCCAGAATAAAAGCGAACGCACCCAATCCATCTTTTTGGACCCAATAGTGATGTTTTGATTCGTCTTGGTCAGTTTCGTTACTGTGCGAGAAACCATGCCGGGGTTGCATTTAATGCACCGGTTAGGCCCGTTAAAGAAACGATGCACAGTTTCGGTCCAGAAACGAAACGAACGCATCCAATCCACCTTTTTGGACCCAGTAGTGATGTTTTGGTTCGTTTTGGCCAGTTTCGTTACTGTGCGAGAAACCATGCCGGGGTTGCATTTAATTCACCTGTTCGGCCCGTTAACAAAACGATGCACAGTTTCGGTCCAGAAACGAAACAAACGCACACAATCCACCTTTTTGGACCCAATAGTGATGTTTTGGTTCGTTTTGGCCAGTTTCGTTACTATGCGAGAAACCATGCCGGGGTTGCATTTAATGCACCGGTTCGACCTGTTAACGAAACGATGCACAGTTTCGGTCCGGAAATGAAACGAACGCACCCAATCCACCTTTTTGGACCCAGTAGTGATGTTTTGGTTCGTTTTGGTCAGTTTTGTTACTGTGCGAGAAACCATGCCGGGGTTGCATTTAATGCACCGGTTCGGCCCGTTTACGAAACGATGCATAGTTTCGGTCCAGAAACGAAGCGAATGCACCCAATCCTCCTTTTGGACCCAATAGTGATGTTTTGGTTCATTTTGGCCAGTTTTGTTACTGTGCGAAAAACCATGTCAGGGTTGCATTTAATGCACCAGTTCGGCCCGTTAACGAAACGATGCACAGTTTCAGTCCAGAATAGAAGCGAACGCACCCAATCCATCTTTTTGGACCCAATAGTGATGTTTTGATTCGTTTTGGTCAGTTTCGTTACTGTGCGAGAAACCATGCCGGGGTTGCATTTAATGCACCGGTTAGGCCCGTTAAAGAAACGATGCACAGTTTCGGTCCAGAAACGAAACGAACGCACCCAATCCACCTTTTTATACCCAGTAGTGATGTTTTGGTTCGTTTTGGCCAGTTTCGTTACTGTGCGAGAAACCATGCCGGGGTTGCATTTAATTCACCGGTTCGGCCCGTTAATAAAACGATGCACAGTTTCGGTCCAGAAACGAAACAAACGCACCCAATCCACTTTTTTGGACCCAATAGTGATGTTTTGGTTCGTTTTGGCCAGTTTCGTTACTATGCGAGAAACCATGCCGGGGTTGCGTTTAATGCACCGGTTCGACCTGTTAACGAAACGATGCACAGTTTCGGTCCGGAAACGAAACGAACGCACCCAATCCACCTTTTTGGACCCAGTAGTGATGTTTTGGTTTGTTTTGGCCAGTTTTGTTACTGTGCGAGAAACCATGCCAGGGTTGCATTTAATTCACCGATTCGGCCCGTTAACGAAACGATGCACAGTTTCGGTCCAGAAACGAAACGAACGCACCCAATCCACCTTTTTGGACGCAATAGTGATGTTTTGGTTCGTTTTGGCCAGTTTCGTTACTATGCGAGAATCAATGCCGGGGTTGCATTTAATGCACCGGTTCGACCTGTTAACGAAACGATGCACAGTTTCAGTCCGGAAACGAAACGAACGCACCCAATCCACCTTTTTGAACCCAATAATGATGTTTTGGTTCGTTTTGGTCAGTTTCGTTACTGTGCGAAAAAACATGCCGGGGTTGCATTTAATGCACCGGTTCAGCCCGTTTTCGAAACGATGCATAGTTTCGGTCCAGAAACGAAGCGAACGCACCCAATCCACCCTTTAAGGACCCAATAGTGATGTTTTAGTTCGTTTTGATCAGTTTCGTTACTATGCGAGAAACCATGCCGGGGTTGCATTTAATGCACCGGTTCAGCCCGTTAACGAAACGATGCACAGTTTCAGTCCTGAAACGAAACGAACGCACCCAATCCACCTTTTTGGACCCAATAGTGATGTTTTGGTTCGTTTTCGTCAGTTTCGTTACTGTGCGAGAAACCATGCCGGGGTTGCATTTAATGCACCGGTTCGGCCCGTTAACGAAACGATGCACAGTTTCAGTCCAGAATAGAAGCAAACGCACCCAATCCACCTTTTAAGGACCCAATAGTGATGTTTTAGTTCGTTTTGGCCAGTTTTGTTACTGTGCGAAAAACCATGCCGGGGTTGCATTTAATGCACCAGTTCGGCCCGTTAACGAAACGATGCACAGTTTCAGTCCAGAATAAAAGCGAACGCACCCAATCCATCTTTTTGGACCCAATAGTGATGTTTTGATTCGTTTTGGTCAGTTTTGTTACTGTGCGAGAAACCATGCCGGGGTTGCATTTAATGCACCGGTTAGGCCCGTTAAAGAAACGATGCACAGTTTCGGTCCAGAAACGAAACGAACGCACCCAATCCACCTTTTTGGACCCAATAGTGATGTTTTGGTTCGTTTTGGCCAGTTTCGTTACTATGCGAGAAACCATGCCGGGGTTGCATTTAATGCACCGATTCGACCCGTTAACGAAACGTTGCACAGTTTCGGTCCGGAAACGAAACGAACGCACCCAATCCACCTTTTTGGACCCAATAGTGATGTTTTGGTTCGTTTTCGTCAGTTTCGTTACTGTGCGAGAAACCATGCCGGGGTTGCATTTAATGCACCGGTTCGGCCCGTTAACGAAACGATGCACAGTTTCAGTCCAGAATAGAAGCAAACGCACCCAATCCACCTTTTAAGGACCTAATAGTGATGTTTTAGTTCGTTTTGGTCTGTTTCGTTACTATGCGAGAAACCATGCCGGGGTTGCATTTAATGCACCGGTTCGGCCCGTTAACGAAACGATGCACAGTTTCGGAACAGAAACAAAACGAACGCACCCAATCCACCTTTTTGGACCCAATACTGATGTTTTGGTTCGTTTTGGCTAGTTTTGTTACTGTGCGAAAAACCATGCCGGGGTTGCATTTAATGCACCAGTTCGGCCCGTTAACGAAACGATGCACAGTTTCGGTCCAGAAACGAAACGAACGCACCCAATCCACCTTTTTGGACCCAATAGTGATGTTTTGGTTCGTTTTGGCCAGTTTCGTTACTATGCGAGAATCAATGCCGGGGTTGCATTTAATGCACCGGTTCGACCTGTTAACGAAACGATGCACAGTTTCAGTCCGGAAACGAAACGAACGCACCCAATCCACCTTTTTGGACCCAATAATGATGTTTTGGTTCGTTTTGGTCAGTTTCGTTACTGTGCGAAAAAACATGCCGGGGTTGCATTTGATGCACCGGTTCAGCCCGTTTTCGAAACGATGCATAGTTTCGGTCCAGAAACGAAGCGAACGCACCCAATCCACCCTTTAAGGACCCAATAGTGATGTTTTAGTTCGTTTTGATCAGTTTCGTTACTATGCGAGAAACCATGCCGGGGTTGCATTTAATGCACCGGTTCAGCCCGTTAACGAAACGATGCACAGTTTCGGTCCTGAAATGAAACGAACGCACCCAATCCACCTTTTTGGACCCAATAGTGATGTTTTGGTTCGTTTTCGTCAGTTTCGTTACTGTGCGAGAAACCATGCCGGGGTTGCATTTAATGCACCGGTTCGGCCCGTTAACGAAACGATGCACAGTTTCAGTCCAGAATAGAAGCAAACGCACCCAATCCACCTTTTAAGGACCCAATAGTGATGTTTTAGTTCGTTTTGGCCAGTTTTGTTACTGTGCGAAAAACCATGCCGGGGTTGCATTTAATGCACCAGTTCGGCCCGTTAACGAAACGATGCACAGTTTCAGTCCAGAATAAATGCGAACGCACCCAATCCATCTTTTTGGACCCAATAGTGATGTTTTGATTCGTTTTGGTTAGTTTTGTTACTGTGCGAGAAACCATGCCGGGGTTGCATTTAATGCACCGGTTAGGCCCGTTAAAGAAACGATGCACAGTTTCGGTCCAGAAACGAAACGAACGCACCCAATCCACCTTTTTGGACCCAATAGTGATGTTTTGGTTCGTTTTGGCCAGTTTCGTTACTATGCGAGAAACCATGCCGGGGTTGCATTTAATGCACCGATTCGACCCGTTAACGAAACGTTGCACAGTTTCGGTCCGGAAACGAAACGAACGCACCCAATCCACCTTTTTGGACCAAATAGTGATGTTTTGGTTCGTTTTCGTCAGTTTCGTTACTGTGCGAGAAACCATGCCGGGGTTGCATTTAATGCACCGGTTCGGCCCGTTAACGAAACGATGCACAGTTTCAGTCCAGAATAGAAGCAAACGCACCCAATCCACCTTTTAAGGACCTAATAGTGATGTTTTAGTTCGTTTTGGTCTGTTTCGTTACTATGCGAGAAACCATGCCGGGGTTGCATTTAATGCACCGGTTCGGCCCGTTAACGAAACGATGCACAGTTTCGGAACAGAAACAAAACGAACGCACCCAATCCACCTTTTTGGACCCAATACTGATGTTTTGGTTCGTTTTGGCTAGTTTTGTTACTGTGCGAAAAACCATGCCGGGGTTGCATTTAATGCACCAGTTCGGCCCGTTAACGAAACGATGCACAGTTTCGGTCCTGAAACGAAACGAACGCACCCAATCCACCTTTTTGGACCCAATAGTGATGTTTTGGTTCGTTTTCGTCAGTTTCGTTACTGTGCGAGAAACCATGCCGGGGTTGCATTTAATGCACCGGTTCGGCCCGTTAACGAAACGATGAACAGTTTCAGTCCAGAATAGAAGCAAACGCACCCAATCCACCTTTTAAGGACCCAATAGTGATGTTTTAGTTCGTTTTCGTCAGTTTCGTTACTGTGCGAGAAACCATGCCGGGGTTGCATTTAATGCACCGGTTCGGCCCATTAACGAAACGATGCATAGTTTCAGTCCAGAATAGAAGCAAACGCACCCAATCCACCTTTTAAGGACCCAATAGTGATGTTTTAGTTCGTTTTGGCCAGTTTTGTTACTGTGCGAAAAACCATGCCGGGGTTGCATTTAATGCACCAGTTCGGCCCGTTAACGAAACGATGCACAGTTTCAGTCCAGAATAAAAGCGAACGCACCCAATCCATCTTTTTGGACCCAATAGTGATGTTTTGATTCGTTTTGGTCAGTTTCGTTACTGTGCGAGAAACCATGCCGGGGTTGCATTTAATGCACCGGTTCGGCCCGTTAACGAAACGATGCACAGTTTCGGTCCAGAAACGAAGCAAACGCACCCAATCCACCTTTTAAGGACCCAATAGTGATGTTTTAGTTCGTTTTGGCCAGTTTTGTTACTGTGCGAAAAACCATGCCGGGGTTGCATTTAATGCACCAGTTCGGCCCGTTAACGAAACGATGCACAGTTTCAGTCCAGAATAAAAGCGAACGCACCCAATCCATCTTTTTGGACCCAATAGTGATGTTTTGATTCGTTTTGGTCAGTTTTGTTACTGTGCGAGAAACCATGCCGGGGTTGCATTTAATGCACCGGTTAGGCCCGTTAAAGAAACGATGCACAGTTTCGGTCCAGAAACGAAACGAACGCACCCAATCCACCTTTTTGGACCCAATAGTGATGTTTTGGTTCGTTTTGGCCAGTTTCGTTACTATGCGAGAAACCATGCCGGGGTTGCATTTAATGCACCGATTCGACCCGTTAACGAAACGTTGCACAGTTTCGGTCCGGAAACGAAACGAACGCACCCAATCCACCTTTTTGGACCCAATAGTGATGTTTTGGTTCGTTTTCGTCAGTTTCGTTACTGTGCGAGAAACCATGCCGGGGTTGCATTTAATGCACCGGTTCGGCCCGTTAACGAAACGATGCACAGTTTCAGTCCAGAATAGAAGCAAACGCACCCAATCCACCTTTTAAGGACCTAATAGTGATGTTTTAGTTCGTTTTGGTCTGTTTCGTTACTATGCGAGAAACCATGCCGGGGTTGCATTTAATGCACCGGTTCGGCCCGTTAACGAAACGATGCACAGTTTCGGAACAGAAACAAAACGAACGCACCCAATCCACCTTTTTGGACCCAATACTGATGTTTTGGTTCGTTTTGGCTAGTTTTGTTACTGTGCGAAAAACCATGCCGGGGTTGCATTTAATGCACCAGTTCGGCCCGTTAACGAAACGATGCACAGTTTCGGTCCTGAAACGAAACGAACGCACCCAATCCACCTTTTTGGACCCAATAGTGATGTTTTGGTTCGTTTTCGTCAGTTTCGTTACTGTGCGAGAAACCATGCCGGGGTTGCATTTAATGCACCGGTTCGGCCCGTTAACGAAACGATGAACAGTTTCAGTCCAGAATAGAAGCAAACGCACCCAATCCACCTTTTAAGGACCCAATAGTGATGTTTTAGTTCGTTTTCGTCAGTTTCGTTACTGTGCGAGAAACCATGCCGGGGTTGCATTTAATGCACCGGTTCGGCCCATTAACGAAACGATGCACAGTTTCAGTCCAGAATAGAAGCAAACGCACCCAATCCACCTTTTAAGGACCCAATAGTGATGTTTTAGTTCGTTTTGGCCAGTTTTGTTACTGTGCGAAAAACCATGCCGGGGTTGCATTTAATGCACCAGTTCGGCCCGTTAACGAAACGATGCACAGTTTCAGTCCAGAATAAAAGCGAACGCACCCAATCCATCTTTTTGGACCCAATAGTGATGTTTTGATTCGTTTTGGTCAGTTTCGTTACTGTGCGAGAAACCATGCCGGGGTTGCATTTAATGCACCGGTTAGGCCCGTTAAAGAAACGATGCACAGTTTCGGTCCAGAAACGAAACGAACGCATCCAATCCACCTTTTTGGACCCAGTAGTGATGTTTTGGTTCGTTTTGGCCAGTTTCGTTACTGTGCGAGAAACCATGCCGGGGTTGCATTTAATTCACCTGTTCGGCCCGTTAACAAAACGATGCACAGTTTCGGTCCAGAAACGAAACGAATGCACCCAATCCACTTTTTTGGACCCAATAGTGATGTTTTGGTTCGTTTTGGCCAGTTTCGTTACTATGCGAGAAACCATGCCGGGGTTGCATTTAATGCACCGGTTCGACCTGTTAACGAAACGATGCACAGTTTCGGTCCGGAAACGAAACGAACGCACCCAATCCACCTTTTTGGACCCAATAGTGATGTTTTGGTTCGTTTTGGTCAGTTTCGTTACTGTGCGAAAAAACATGCCGGGGTTGCATTTAATGCACCGGTTCAGCCCGTTTTCGAAACGATGCATAGTTTCGGTCCAGAAACGAAGCGAACGCACCCAATCCACCTTTTTGGACCCAATAGTGATGTTTTGGTTCGTTTTGGTCAGTTTTGATACTGTGCAAGAAACCAAGCCGGGGTTGCATTTAATGCACCGGTTCGGCCCGTTAACGAAACGATGCACACATTCGGTCCAGAAACGAAGCGAACGCACCCAATCCACCTTTTTGGACCCAATAGTGATGTTTTGGTTCGTTTTGGTCAGTTTTGATACTGTGCGAGAAACCATGCCGGGGATGCATTTAATGCACCGGTTCAGCCCGTTAACGAAACGATGCACAGTTTCGGTCCTGAAACGAAACGAACCCACCCAATCCACCTTTTTGGACCCAATAGTGATGTTTTGGTTCGTTTTCGTCAGTTTCGTTACTGTGCGAGAAACCATGCCGGGGTTGCATTTAATGCACCGGTTCGGCCCGTTAACGAAACGATGCACAGTTTCAGTCCAGAATAGAAGCAAACGCACCCAATCCACCTTTTAAGGACCCAATAGTGATGTTTTAGTTCGTTTTGGCCAGTTTTGTTACTGTGCGAAAAACCATGCCGGGGTTGCATTTAATGCACCAGTTCGGCCCGTTAACGAAACGATGCACAGTTTCAGTCCAGAATAAAAGCGAACGCACCCAATCCATCTTTTTGGACCCGATAGTGATGTTTTGATTCGTTTTGGTCAGTTTCGTTACTGTGCGAGAAACCATGCCGGAGTTGCATTTAATGCACCGGTTAGGCCCGTTAAAGAAACGATGCACAGTTTCGGTCCAGAAATGAAACGAACGCACCCAATCCACCTTTTTGGACCCAGTAGTGATGTTTTGGTTCGTTTTGGCCAGTTTCGTTACTGTGCGAGAAACCATGCCGGGGTTGCATTTAATTCACCTGTTCGGCCCGTTAACAAAACGATGCACAGTTTCGGTCCAGAAATGAAACAAACGCACCCAATCCACCTTTTTGGACCCAATAGTGATGTTTTGGTTCATTTTGGCCAGTTTCGTTACTATGCGAGAAACCATGCCGGGGTTGCATTTAATGCACCGGTTCGACCTGTTAACGAAACGATGCACAGTTTCGGTCCGGAACTGAAACGAACGCACCCAATCCACCTTTTTGGACCCAGTAGTGATGTTTTGGTTCGTTTTGGTCAGTTTTGTTACTGTGCGAGAAACCATGCCGGGGTTGCATTTAATGCACCGGTTCGGCCCGTTTACGAAACGATGCATAGTTTCGGTCCAGAAACGAAGCGAACGCACCCAATCCTCCTTTTGGACCCAATAGTGATGTTTTGGTTCGTTTTGGTCAGTTTTGATACTGTGCGAGAAACCATGCCGGGGTTGCATTTAATGCACCGGTTCGGCCCGTTAACGAAACGATGCACAGTTTCGGTCCAGAAACGAAGCGAACGCACCCAATCCACCTTTTAAGGACCCAATAGTGATGTTTTAGTTCGTTTTGGTCAGTTTCGTTACTATGCGAGAAAACATGCCGGGGTTGCATTTAATGCACCGGTTCGGCCCGTTTACGAAACGATGCATAGTTTCGGTCCAGAAACGAAGCGAACGCACCCAATCCTCCTTTTGGACCCAATAGTGATGTTTTGGTTCGTTTTGGTCAGTTTTGATACTGTGCGAGAAACCATGCCGGGGTTGCATTTAATGCACCGGTTCGGCCCGTTAACGAAACGATGCACAGTTTCGGTCCAGAAACGAAGCGAACGCACCCAATCCACCTTTTAAGGACCCAATAGTGATGTTTTAGTTCGTTTTGGTCAGTTTCGTTACTATGCGAGAAAACATGCCGGGGTTGCATTTAATGCACCGGTTCGGCCCGTTAACGAAACGATGGACAGTTTCGGTCCAGAAACGAAACGAACGCACTCAATCCACCTTTTTGGACCCAATAGTGATGTTTTGGTTCGTTTTGGCCAGTTTTGTTACAGTGCGAAAAACCATGCCGGGGTTGCATTTAATGCACCGGTTCGGCCCGTTTACGAAACGATGCACAGTTTCGGTCCAGAAACGAAGCGAACGCACCCAATCCACCTTTTTGGACCCAATAGTGATGTTTTGGTTCGTTTTGGTCAGTTTTGATACTGTGCGAGAAACCATGCCGGGGTTGCATTTAATGCACCGGTTCAGCCCGTTAACGAAACGATGCACAGTTTCGGTCCTGAAACGAAACGAACGCACCCAATCCACCTTTTTGGACCCAATAGTGATGTTTTGGTTCGTTTTCGTCAGTTTCGTTACTGTGCGAGAAACCATGCCGGGGTTGCATTTAATGCACCGGTTCGGCCCGTTAACGAAACGATGCACAGTTTCAGTCCAGAATAGAAGCAAACGCACCCAATCCACCTTTTTGGACCCAATAGTGATGTTTTGGTTCGTTTTCGTCAGTTTCGTAACTGTGCGAGAAACCATGCCGGGGTTGCATTTAATGCACCGGTTCGGCCCGTTAACGAAACGATGCACAGTTTCAGTCCAGAATAGAAGCAAACGCACCCAATCCACCTTTTAAGGACCCAATAGTGATGTTTTAGTTCGTTTTGGCCAGTTTTGTTACTGTGCGAAAAACCATGCCGGGGTTGCATTTAATGCACCAGTTCGGCCCGTTAACGAAACGATGCACAGTTTCAGTCCAGAATAAAAGCGAACGCACCCAATCCATCTTTTTGGACCCGATAGTGATGTTTTGATTCGTTTTGGTCAGTTTCGTTACTGTGCGAGAAACCATGCCGGAGTTGCATTTAATGCACCGGTTAGGCCCGTTAAAGAAACGATGCACAGTTTCGGTCCAGAAATGAAACGAACGCACCCAATCCACCTTTTTGGACCCAGTAGTGATGTTTTGGTTCGTTTTGGCCAGTTTCGTTACTGTGCGAGAAACCATGCCGGGGTTGCATTTAATTCACCTGTTCGGCCCGTTAACAAAACGATGCACAGTTTCGGTCCAGAAACGAAACAAACGCACCCAATCCACCTTTTTGGACCCAATAGTGATGTTTTGGTTCATTTTGGCCAGTTTCGTTACTATGCGAGAAACCATGCCGGGGTTGCATTTAATGCACCGGTTCGACCTGTTAACGAAACGATGCACAGTTTCGGTCCGGAACTGAAACGAACGCACCCAATCCACCTTTTTGGACCCAGTAGTGATGTTTTGGTTCGTTTTGGTCAGTTTTGTTACTGTGCGAGAAACCATGCCGGGGTTGCATTTAATGCACCGGTTCGGCCCGTTTACGAAACGATGCATAGTTTCGGTCCAGAAACGAAGCGAACGCACCCAATCCTCCTTTTGGACCCAATAGTGATGTTTTGGTTCGTTTTGGTCAGTTTTGATACTGTGCGAGAAACCATGCCGGGGTTGCATTTAATGCACCGGTTCGGCCCGTTAACGAAACGATGCACAGTTTCGGTCCAGAAACGAAGCGAACGCACCCAATCCACCTTTTAAGGACCCAATAGTGATGTTTTAGTTCGTTTTGGTCAGTTTCGTTACTATGCGAGAAAACATGCCGGGGTTGCATTTAATGCACCGGTTCGGCCCGTTTACGAAACGATGCATAGTTTCGGTCCAGAAACGAAGCGAACGCACCCAATCCTCCTTTTGGACCCAATAGTGATGTTTTGGTTCGTTTTGGTCAGTTTTGATACTGTGCGAGAAACCATGCCGGGGTTGCATTTAATGCACCGGTTCGGCCCGTTAACGAAACGATGCACAGTTTCGGTCCAGAAACGAAGCGAACGCACCCAATCCACCTTTTAAGGACCCAATAGTGATGTTTTAGTTCGTTTTGGTCAGTTTCGTTACTATGCGAGAAAACATGCCGGGGTTGCATTTAATGCACCGGTTCGGCCCGTTAACGAAACGATGGACAGTTTCGGTCCAGAAACGAAACGAACGCACTCAATCCACCTTTTTGGACCCAATAGTGATGTTTTGGTTCGTTTTGGCCAGTTTTGTTACAGTGCGAAAAACCATGCCGGGGTTGCATTTAATGCACCGGTTCGGCCCGTTTACGAAACGATGCACAGTTTCGGTCCAGAAACGAAGCGAACGCACCCAATCCACCTTTTTGGACCCAATAGTGATGTTTTGGTTCGTTTTGGTCAGTTTTGATACTGTGCGAGAAACCATGCCGGGGTTGCATTTAATGCACCGGTTCAGCCCGTTAACGAAACGATGCACAGTTTCGGTCCTGAAACGAAACGAACGCACCCAATCCACCTTTTTGGACCCAATAGTGATGTTTTGGTTCGTTTTCGTCAGTTTCGTTACTGTGCGAGAAACCATGCCGGGGTTGCATTTAATGCACCGGTTCGGCCCGTTAACGAAACGATGCACAGTTTCAGTCCAGAATAGAAGCAAACGCACCCAATCCACCTTTTAAGGACCTAATAGTGATGTTTTAGTTCGTTTTGGTCTGTTTCGTTACTATGCGAGAAACCATGCCGGGGTTGCATTTAATGCACCGGTTCGGCCCGTTAACGAAACGATGCACAGTTTCGGAACAGAAACAAAACGAACGCACCCAATCCACCTTTTTGGACCCAATAGTGATGTTTTGGTTCGTTTTGGCTAGTTTTGTTACTGTGCGAAAAACCATGCCGGGGTTGCATTTAATGCACCAGTTCGGCCCGTTAACGAAACGATGCACAGTTTCGGTCCTGAAACGAAACGAACGCACCCAATCCACCTTTTTGGACCCAATAGTGATGTTTTGGTTCGTTTTCGTCAGTTTCGTTACTGTGCGAGAAACCATGCCGGGGTTGCATTTAATGCACCGGTTCGGCCCGTTAACGAAACGATGCACAGTTTCAGTCCAGAATAGAAGCAAACGCACCCAATCCACCTTTTAAGGACCCAATAGTGATGTTTTAGTTCGTTTTGGCCAGTTTTGTTACTGTGCGAAAAACCATGCCGGGGTTGCATTTAATGCACCAGTTCGGCCCGTTAACGAAACGATGCACAGTTTCAGTCCAGAATAAAAGCGAACGCACCCAATCCATCTTTTTGGACCCAATAGTGATGTTTTGATTCGTTTTGGTCAGTTTCGTTACTGTGCGAGAAACCATGCCGGGGTTGCATTTAATGCACCGGTTAGGCCCGTTAAAGAAACGATGCACAGTTTCGGTCCAGAAACGAAACGAACGCACCCAATCCACCTTTTTATACCCAGTAGTGATGTTTTGGTTCGTTTTGGCCAGTTTCGTTACTGTGCGAGAAACCATGCCGGGGTTGCATTTAATTCACCGGTTCGGCCCGTTAACAAAACGATGCACAGTTTCGGTCCAGAAACGAAACGAATGCACCCAATCCACTTTTTTGGACCGAATAGTGATGTTTTGGTTCGTTTTGGCCAGTTTCGTTACTATGCGAGAAACCATGCCGGGGTTGCATTTAATGCACCGGTTCGACCTGTTAATGAAACGATGCACAGTTTCGGTCCGGAAACGAAACGAACGCACCCAATCCACCTTTTTGGACCCAATAGTGATGTTTTGGTTCGTTTTGGTCAGTTTCGTTACTGTGCGAAAAAACATGCCGGGGTTGCATTTAATGCACCGGTTCAGCCCGTTTTCGAAACGATGCATAGTTTCGGTCCAGAAACGAAGCGAACGCACCCAATCCACCTTTTTGGACCCAATAGTGATGTTTTGGTTCGTTTTGGTCAGTTTTGATACTGTGCAAGAAACCAAGCCGGGGTTGCATTTAATGCACCGGTTCGGCCCGTTAACGAAACGATGCACACATTCGGTCCAGAAACGAAGCGAACGCACCCAATCCACCTTTTTGGACCCAATAGTGATGTTTTGGTTCGTTTTGGTCAGTTTTGATACTGTGCGAGAAACCATGCCGGGGTTGCATTTAATGCACCGGTTCAGCCCGTTAACGAAACGATGCACAGTTTCGGTCCTGAAACGAAACGAACCCACCCAATCCACCTTTTTGGACCCAATAGTGATGTTTTGGTTCGTTTTCGTCAGTTTCGTTACTGTGCGAGAAACCATGCCGGGGTTGCATTTAATGCACCGGTTCGGCCCGTTAACGAAACGATGCACAGTTTCAGTCCAGAATAGAAGCAAACGCACCCAATCCACCTTTTAAGGACCCAATAGTGATGTTTTAGTTCGTTTTGGCCAGTTTTGTTACTGTGCGAAAAACCATGCCGGGGTTGCATTTAATGCACCAGTTCGGCCCGTTAACGAAACGATGCACAGTTTCAGTCCAGAATAAAAGCGAACGCACCCAATCCATCTTTTTGGACCCGATAGTGATGTTTTGATTCATTTTGGTCAGTTTCGTTACTGTGCGAGAAACCATGCCGGGGTTGCATTTAATGCACCGGTTAGGCCCGTTAAAGAAACGATGCACAGTTTCGGTCCAGAAATGAAACGAACGCACCCAATCCACCTTTTTGGACCCAGTAGTGATGTTTTGGTTCGTTTTGGCCAGTTTCGTTACTGTGCGAGAAACCATGCCGGGGTTGCATTTAATTCACCTGTTCGGCCCGTTAACAAAACGATGCACAGTTTCGGTCCAGAAACGAAACAAACGCACCCAATCCACCTTTTTGGACCCAATAGTGATGTTTTGGTTCGTTTTGGCCAGTTTCGTTACTATGCGAGAAACCATGCCGGGGTTGCATTTAATGCACCGGTTCGACCTGTTAACGAAACGATGCACAGTTTCGGTCCGGAAATGAAACGAACGCACCCAATCCACCTTTTTGGACCCAGTAGTGATGTTTTGGTTCGTTTTGGTCAGTTTTGTTACTGTGCGAGAAACCATGCCGGGGTTGCATTTAATGCACCGGTTCGGCCCGTTTACGAAACGATGCATAGTTTCGGTCCAGAAACGAAGCGAATGCACCCAATCCTCCTTTTGGACCCAATAGTGATGTTTTGGTTCGTTTTGGCCAGTTTTGTTACTATGCGAGAAACCATGCCGGGGTTGCATTTAATTCACCTGTTCGGCCCGTTAACAAAACGATGCACAGTTTCGGTCCAGAAACGAAACAAACGCACCCAATCCACCTTTTTGGACCCAATAGTGATGTTTTGGTTCGTTTTGGCCAGTTTCGTTACTATGCGAGAAACCATGCCGGGGTTGCATTTAATGCACCGGTTCGACCTGTTAACGAAACGATGCACAGTTTCGGTCCGAAAATGAAACGAACGCACCCAATCCACCTTTTTGGACCCAGTGGTGATGTTTTGGTTCGTTTTGGTCAGTTTTGTTACTGTGCGAGAAACCATGCCGGGGTTGCATTTAATGCACCGGTTCGGCCCGTTTACGAAACGATGCATAGTTTCGGTCCAGAAACGAAGCGAACGCACCCAATCCTCCTTTTGGACCCAATAGTGATGTTTTGGTTCGTTTTGGCCAGTTTTGTTACTGTGCGAAAAACCATGCCGGGGTTGCATTTAATGCACCAGTTCGGCCCGTTAACGAAACGATGCACAGTTTCAGTCCAGAATAGAAGCGAACGCACCCAATCCATCTTTTTGGACCCAATAGTGATGTTTTGATTCGTTTTAGTCAGTTTCGTTACTGTGCGAGAAACCATGCCGGGGTTGCATTTAATGCACCGGTTAGGCCCGTTAAAGAAACGATGTACAGTTTCGGTCCAGAAACGAAACGAACGCACCCAATCCACCTTTTTATACCCAGTAGTGATGTTTTGGTTCGTTTTGGCCAGTTTTGTTACAGTGCGAAAAACCATGCCGGGGTTGCATTTAATTCACCGGTTCGGCCCGTTAACAAAATGATGCACAGTTTCGGTCCAGAAACGAAACGAATGCACCCAATCCACTTTTTTGGACCCAATAGTGATGTTTTGGTTCGTTTTGGCCAGTTTCGTTACTATGCGAGAAACCATGCTGGGGTTGCATTTAATGCACCGGTTCGACCTGTTAACGAAACGATGCACAGTTTCGGTCCGGAAACGAAACGAACGCACCCAATCCACCTTTTTGGACCCAATAGTGATGTTTTGGTTCGTTTTGGTCAGTTTCGTTACTGTGCGAGAAACCATGCCGGGGTTGCATTTAATGCACCGGTTCGGCCCGTTTACGAAACGATGCATAGTTTCGGTCCAGAAACGAAGCGAACGCACCCAATCCACCTTTTTGGACCCAATAGTGATGTTTTGGTTCGTTTTGGTCAGTTTTGTTACTGTGCGAGAAACCATGCCGGGGTTGCATTTAATGCACCGGTTCGGCCCGTTTACGAAACGATGCATAGTTTCGGTCCAGAAACGAAGCGAACGCACCCAATCCACCTTTTGGACCCAATAGTGATGTTTTGGTTCGTTTTGGTCAGTTTTGATACTGTGCGAGAAACCATGCCGGGGTTGCATTTAATGCACCGGTTCGGCCCGTTAACGAAACGATGCATAGTTTCGGTCCAGAAATGAAGCGAACGCACCCAATCCACCTTTTAAGGACCCAATAGTGATGTTTTAGTTCGTTTTGGCCAGTTTCGTTACTATGCGAAAAACCATGCCGGGGTTGCATTTAATGCACCGGTTCGGCCCGTTAACGAAATGATGCACAGTTTCAGTCCGGAAACGAAACGAACGCACCCAATCCACCTTTTTGGACCCAGTAGTGATGTTTTGGTTTGTTTTGGCCAGTTTTGTTACTGTGCGAGAAACCATGCCAGGGTTGCATTTAATGCACCGGTTCGGCCCGTTAACGAAACGATGCACAGTTTCGGTCCAGAAACGAAACGAACGCACCCAATCCACCTTTTTGGACCCAATAGTGATGTTTTGGTTCGTTTTGGCCAGTTTCGTTACTATGCGAGAAACCATGCCGGGGTTGCATTTAATGCACCGGTTCAGCCCGTTAACGAAACGATGCACAGTTTCGGTCCAGAAACGAAACGAACGCACTCAATCCACCTTTTTGGACCCAATAGTGATGTTTTGGTTCGTTTTGGCCAGTTTTGTTACAGTGCGAAAAACCATGCCGGGGTTGCATTTAATGCACCGGTTCGGCCCGTTTACGAAACGATGCACAGTTTCGGTCCAGAAACGAAGCGAACGCACCCAATCCACCTTTTTGGACCCAATAGTGATCTTTTGGTTCGTTTTGGTCAGTTTTGATACTGTGCGAGAAACCATGCCGGGGTTGCTTTTAATGCACCGGTTCAGCCCTATAACGAAACGATGCAGAGTTTCGGTCCTGAAACGAAACGAACGCACCCAATCCACCTTTTTGGACCCAATAGTGATGTTTTGGTTCGTTTTCATCAGTTTCGTTACTGTGCGAGAAACCATGCCGGGGTTGCATTTAATGCACCGGTTCGGCCCGTTAACGAAACGATGCACAGTTTCAGTCCAGAATAGAAGCAAACGCACCCAATCCACCTTTTAAGGACCCAATAGTGATGTTTTAGTTTGTTTTGGCCAGTTTTGTTACTGTGCGAAAAACCATGCCGGGGTTGCATTTAATGCACCAGTTCGGCCCGTTAACGAAACGATGCACAGTTTCAGTCCAGAATAGAAGCGAACGCACCCAATCCATCTTTTTGGACCCAATAGTGATGTTTTGATTCGTTTTGGTCAGTTTCGTTACTGTGCGAGAAACCATGCCGGGGTTGCATTTAATGCACCGGTTAGGCCCGTTAAAGAAACGATGCACAGTTTCGGTCCAGAAATGAAACGAACGCACCCAATCCACCTTTTTGGACCCAATAGTGATGTTTTAGTTCGTTTTGGCCAGTTTTGTTACTGTGCGAAAAACCATGCCGGGGTTGCATTTAATGCACCAGTTCGGCCCGTTAACGAAACGATGCACAGTTTCAGTCAAGAATAGAAGCGAACGCACCCAATCCATCTTTTTGGACCCAATAGTGATGTTTTGATTCATTTTTGTCAGTTTCGTTACTGTGCGAGAAACCATGCCGGAGTTGCATTTAATGCACCGGTTAGGCCCGTTAAAGAAACGATGCACAGTTTCGGTCCAGAAACGAAACGAACGCACCCAATCCACCTTTTTGGACCCAGTAGTGATGTTTTGGTTCGTTTTGGCCAGTTTCGTTACTGTGCGAGAAACCATGCCGGGGTTGCATTTAATGCACCAGTTCGGCCCGTTAACGAAACGATGCACAGTTTCGGTCCAGAAACGAAACGAACGCACCCAATCCACCTTTTTGGACCCAATAGTGATGTTTTGGTTCGTTTTGGCCAGTTTCGTTACTATGCGAGAAACCATGCCGGGGTTGCATTTAATGCACCGGTTCGACCTGTTAACGAAACGATGCACAGTTTCGGTCCGGAAATGAAACGAACGCACCCAATCCACCTTTTTGGACCCAGTAGTGATGTTTTGGTTCGTTTTGGTCAGTTTTGTTACTGTGCGAGAAACCATGCCGGGGTTGCATTTAATGCACCGGTTCGGCCCGTTTACGAAACGATGCATAGTTTCGGTCCAGAAACGAAGCGAACGCACCCAATCCTCCTTTTGGACCCAATAGTGATGTTTTGGTTCGTTTTGGCCAGTTTTGTTACTGTGCGAAAAACCATGTCGGGGTTGCATTTAATGCACCAGTTCGGCCCGTTAACGAAACGATGCACAGTTTCAGTCCAGAATAGAAGCGAACGCACCCAATCCATCTTTTTGGACCCAATAGTGATTTTTTGATTCGTTTTGGTCAGTTTCGTTACTGTGCGAGAAACCATGCCGGGGTTGCATTTAATGCACCGGTTAGGCCCGTTAAAGAAACGATGTACAGTTTCGGTCCAGAAACGAAACGAACGCACCCAATCCACCTTTTTATACCCAGTAGTGATGTTTTGGTTCGTTTTGGCCAGTTTTGTTACTGTGCGAAAAACCATGTCGGGGTTGCATTTAATGCACCAGTTCGGCCCGTTAACGAAACGATGCACAGTTTCAGTCCAGAATAGAAGCGAACGCACCCAATCCATCTTTTTGGACCCAATAGTGATGTTTTGATTCGTTTTGGTCAGTTTCGTTACTGTGCGAGAAACCATGCCGGGGTTGCATTTAATGCACCGGTTAGGCCCGTTAAAGAAACGATGTACAGTTTCGGTCCAGAAACGAAACGAACGCACCCAATCCACCTTTTTATACCCAGTAGTGATGTTTTGGTTCGTTTTGGCCAGTTTTGTTACAGTGCGAAAAACCATGCCGGGGTTGCATTTAATTCACCGGTTCGGCCCGTTAACAAAATGATGCACAGTTTCGGTCCAGAAACGAAACGAATGCACCCAATCCACTTTTTTGGACCCAATAGTGATGTTTTGGTTCGTTTTGGCCAGTTTCGTTACTATGCGAGAAACCATGCCGGGGTTGCATTTAATGCAACGGTTCGACCTGTTAACAAAACGATGCACAGTTTCGGTCCGGAAACGAAATGAACGCACCCAATCCCCCGTTTTGGACCCAATAGTGATGTTTTGGTTCGTTTTGGTCAGTTTCGTTACTGTGCGAAAAAACATGTCGGGGTTGCATTTAATGCACCGGTTCGGCCCGTTTACGAAACGATGCACAGTTTCGGTCCAGAAACGAAATGAACGCACCCAATCCACCTTTTTGGACCCAATAGTGATGTTTTGGTTCGTTTTGGTCAGTTTTGATACTGTGCGAGAAACCATGCCGGGGTTGCATTTAATGCACCGGTTCGGCCCGTTAACGAAACGATGCATAGTTTCGGTCCAGAAACGAAGCGAACGCACCCAATCCACCTTTTAAGGACCCAATAGTGATGTTTTAGTTCGTTTTGGCAAGTTTCGTTACTATGCGAAAAACCATGCCGGGGTTGCATTTAATGCACCGGTTCGGCCCGTTAACGAAACGATGCACAGTTTCAGTCCGGAAACGAAACGAACGCACCCAATCCACCTTTTTGGACCCAGTAGGGATGTTTTGGTTTGTTTTGGCCAGTTTTGTTACTGTGCGAGAAACCATGCCAGAGTTGCATTTAATGCACCAGTTCGGCCCGTTAACGAAACGATGCACAGTTTCGGTCCAGAAACGAAACGAACGCACCCAATCCACCTTTTTGGACCCAATAGTGATGTTTTGGTTCGTTTTGGCCAGTTTCGTTACTATGCGAGAAACCATGCCGGGGTTGCATTTAATGCACCGGTTCGACCTGTTAACGAAACGATGCACAGTTTCAGTCCGGAAACGAAACGAACGCACCCAATCCACCTTTTTGGACCCAATAGTGATGTTTTGGTTCGTTTTGGTCAGTTTCGTTACTGTGCGAGAAACCATGCCGGGGTTGCATTTAATGCACCGGTTCGGCCCGTTTACGAAACGATGCATAGTTTCGGTCCAGAAATGAAGCGAACGCACCCAATCCACCTTTTGGACCCAATAGTGATGTTTTGGTTCGTTTTGGTCAGTTTTGATACTGTGCGAGAAACCAAGCCGGGGTTGCATTTAATGCACCGGTTCGGCCCGTTAACGAAACGATGAACAAATTCGGTCCAGAAACGAAGCGAACGCACCCAATCCACCTTTTTGGACCCAATAGTGATGTTTTGGTTCGTTTTGGTCAGTTTTGATACTGTGCGAGAAACCATGCCGGGGTTGCATTTAATGCACCGGTTCAGCCCGTTAACGAAACGATGCACAGTTTCGGTCCAGAAACGAAACGAACGCACTCAATCCACCTTTTTGGACCCAATAGTGATGTTTTGGTTCGTTTTGGCCAGTTTTGTTACAGTGCGAAAAACCATGCCGGGGTTGCATTTAATGCACCGGTTCGGCCCGTTTACGAAACGTTGCACAGTTTCGGTCCAGAAACGAAGCGAACGCACCCAATCCACCTTTTTGGACCCAATAGTGATGTTTTGGTTCGTTTTGGTCAGTTTTGATACTGTGCGAGAAACCATGCCGGGGTTGCATTTAATGCACCGGTTCAGCCCGTTAACGAAACGATGCACAGTTTCGGTCCTGAAACGAAACGAACGCACCCAATCCACCTTTTTGGACCCAATAGTGATGTTTTGGTTCGTTTTCGTCAGTTTCGTTACTGTGCGAGAAACCATGCCGGGGTTGCATTTAATGCACCGGTTCGGCCCGTTAATGAAACGATGCACAGTTTCAGTCCAGAACAGAAGCAAACGCACCCAATCCACCTTTTAAGGACCCAATAGTGATGTTTTAGTTCGTTTTGGCCAGTTTTGTTACTGTGCGAAAAACCATGCCGGGGTTGCATTTAATGCACCAGTTCGGCCCGTTAACGAAACGATGCACAGTTTCAGTCAAGAATAGAAGCGAACGCACCCAATCCATCTTTTTGGACCCAATAGTGATGTTTTGATTCGTTTTGGTCAGTTTCGTTACTGTGCGAGAAACCATGCCGGGGTTGCATTTAATGCACCGGTTAGGCCCGTTAAAGAAACGATGCACAGTTTCGGTCCAGAAACAAAACGAGCGCACCCAATCCACCTTTTTGGACCCAGTAGTGATGTTTTGGTTCGTTTTGGCCAGTTTTGATACTGTGCGAGAAACCATGCCGGGGTTGCATTTAATGCACCGGTTCGGCCCGTTAACGAAACGATGCACAGTTTCAGTCCAGAATAGAAGCAAACACACCCAATCCACCTTTTAAGGACCCAATAGTGATGTTTTAGTTCGTTTTGGTCAGTTTCGTTACTATGCGAGAAACCATGCCGGGGTTGCATTTAATGCACCGGTTCGGCCCGTTAACGAAACGATGCACAGTTTCGGTCCAGAAACGAAACGAACGCACCCAATCCACCTTTTTGGACCCAATAGTGATGTTTTGGTTCGTTTTGGCCAGTTTTGTTACTGTGCGAGAAACCATGCCAGAGTTGCATTTAATGCACCGGTTCGGCCCGTTAACGAAACGATGCACAGTTTCGGTCCAGAAACGAAACGAACGCACCCAATCCACCTTTTTGGACCCAATAGTGATGTTTTGGTTCGTTTTGGCCAGTTTCGTTACTATGCGAGAAACCATGCCGGGGTTGCATTTAATGCACCGGTTCGACCTGTTAACGAAACGATGCACAGTTTCAGTCCGGAAACGAAACGAACGCACCCAATCCACCTTTTTGGACCCAATAGTGATGTTTTGGTTCGTTTTGGTCAGTTTCGTTACTGTGCGAGAAACCATGCCGGGGTTGCATTTAATGCACCGGTTCGGCCCGTTTACGAAACGATGCATAGTTTCGGTCCAGAAATGAAGCGAACGCACCCAATCCACCTTTTGGACCCAATAGTGATGTTTTGGTTCGTTTTGGTCAGTTTTGATACTGTGCGAGAAACCAAGCCGGGGTTGCATTTAATGCACCGGTTCGGCCCGTTAACGAAACGATGAACAAATTCGGTCCAGAAACGAAGCGAACGCACCCAATCCACCTTTTTGGACCCAATAGTGATGTTTTGGTTCGTTTTGGTCAGTTTTGATACTGTGCGAGAAACCATGCCGGGGTTGCATTTAATGCACCGGTTCAGCCCGTTAACGAAACGATGCACAGTTTCGGTCCAGAAACGAAACGAACGCACTCAATCCACCTTTTTGGACCCAATAGTGATGTTTTGGTTCGTTTTGGCCAGTTTTGTTACAGTGCGAAAAACCATGCCGGGGTTGCATTTAATGCACCGGTTCGGCCCGTTTACGAAACGTTGCACAGTTTCGGTCCAGAAACGAAGCGAACGCACCCAATCCACCTTTTTGGACCCAATAGTGATGTTTTGGTTCGTTTTGGTCAGTTTTGATACTGTGCGAGAAACCATGCCGGGGTTGCATTTAATGCACCGGTTCAGCCCGTTAACGAAACGATGCACAGTTTCGGTCCTGAAACGAAACGAACGCACCCAATCCACCTTTTTGGACCCAATAGTGATGTTTTGGTTCGTTTTCGTCAGTTTCGTTACTGTGCGAGAAACCATGCCGGGGTTGCATTTAATGCACCGGTTCGGCCCGTTAATGAAACGATGCACAGTTTCAGTCCAGAACAGAAGCAAACGCACCCAATCCACCTTTTAAGGACCCAATAGTGATGTTTTAGTTCGTTTTGGCCAGTTTTGTTACTGTGCGAAAAACCATGCCGGGGTTGCATTTAATGCACCAGTTCGGCCCGTTAACGAAACGATGCACAGTTTCAGTCAAGAATAGAAGCGAACGCACCCAATCCATCTTTTTGGACCCAATAGTGATGTTTTGATTCGTTTTGGTCAGTTTCGTTACTGTGCGAGAAACCATGCCGGGGTTGCATTTAATGCACCGGTTAGGCCCGTTAAAGAAACGATGCACAGTTTCGGTCCAGAAACGAAACGAGCGCACCCAATCCACCTTTTTGGACCCAGTAGTGATGTTTTGGTTCGTTTTGGCCAGTTTTGATACTGTGCGAGAAACCATGCCGGGGTTGCATTTAATGCACCGGTTCGGCCCGTTAACGAAACGATGCACAGTTTCAGTCCAGAATAGAAGCAAACACACCCAATCCACCTTTTAAGGACCCAATAGTGATGTTTTAGTTCGTTTTGGTCAGTTTCGTTACTATGCGAGAAACCATGCCGGGGTTGCATTTAATGCACCGGTTCGGCCCGTTAACGAAACGATGCACAGTTTCGGTCCAGAAACGAAACGAACGCACCCAATCCACCTTTTTGGACCCAATAGTGATGTTTTGGTTCGTTTTGGCCAGTTTTGTTACTGTCCGAAAAACCATGCCGGGGTTGCATTTAATGCACCAGTTCGGCCCGTTAACGAAACGATGCACAGTTTCAGTCCAGAATAGAAGCGAACGCACCCAGTCCATCTTTTTGGACCGAATAGTGATGTTTTGATTCGTTTTAGTCAGTTTCGTTACTGTGCGAGAAACCATGCCGGGGTTGCATTTAATGCACTGGTTAGGCCCGTTAAAGAAACGATGCACAGTTTCGGTCCAGAAACGAAACGAACGCACCCAATCCACCTTTTTATACCCAGTAGTGATGTTTCGGTTCGTTTTGGCCAGTTTCGTTACTGTGCGAGAAACCATGCCGGGGTTGCATTTAATTCACCGGTTCGGCCCGTTAACAAAACGATGCACAGTTTCGGTCCAGAAACGAAACGAACGCACTCAATCCACCTTTTTGGACCCAATAGTGATGTTTTGGTTCGTTTTGGCCAGTTTTGTTACAGTGCGAAAAACCATGCCGGGGTTGCATTTAATGCACCGGTTCGGCCCGTTTACGAAACGATGCACAGTTTCGGTCCAGAAACGAAGCGAACACACCCAATCCACCTTTTTGGACCCAATAGTGATGTTTTGGTTCGTTTTGGTCAGTTTTGATACTGTGCGAGAAACCATGCCGGGGTTGCATTTAATGCACCGGTTCAGCCCGTTAACGAAACGATGCAGAGTTTCGGTCCTGAAACGAAACGAACGCACCCAATCCACCTTTTTGGACCCAATAGTGATGTTTTGGTTCGTTTTCATCAGTTTCGTTACTGTGCGAGAAACCATGCCGGGGTTGCATTTAATGCACCGGTTCGGCCCGTTAACGAAACGATGCATAGTTTCAGTCCAGAATAGAAGCAAACGCACCCAATCCACCTTTTAAGGACCCAATAGTGATGTTTTAGTTCGTTTTGGCCAGTTTTGTTACTGTGCGAAAAACCATGCCGGGGTTGCATTTAATGCACCAGTTCGGCCCGTTAACGAAACGATGCACAGTTTCAGTCCAGAATAGAAGCGAACGCACCCAATCCATCTTTTTGGACCCAATAGTGATGTTTTGATTCGTTTTGGTCAGTTTCGTTACTGTGCGAGAAACCATGCCGGGGTTGCATTTAATGCACCGGTTAGGCCCGTTAAAGAAACGATGCACAGTTTCGGTCCAGAAACGAAACGAACGCACCCAATCCACCTTTTTGGACCCAATAGTGATGTTTTAGTTCGTTTTGGCCAGTTTTGTTACTGTGCGAAAAACCATGCCGGGGTTGCATTTAATGCACCAGTTCGGCCCGTTAACGAAACGATGCACAGTTTCAGTCAAGAATAGAAGCGAACGCACCCAATCCATCTTTTTGGACCCAATAGTGATGTTTTGATTCGTTTTGGTCAGTTTCGTTACTGTGCGAGAAACCATGTCGGGGTTGCATTTAATGCACCGGTTAGGCCCGTTAAAGAAACGATGCACAGTTTCGGTCCAGAAACGAAACGAACGCACCCAATCCACCTTTTTGGACCCAGTAGTGATGTTTTGGTTCGTTTTGGCCAGTTTCGTTACTGTGCGAGAAACCATGCCGGGGTTGCATTTAATGCACCAGTTCGGCCCGTTAACGAAACGATGCACAGTTTCGGTCCAGAAACGAAGCGAACGCACCCAATCCACCTTTTTGGACCCAATAGTGATGTTTTGGTTCGTTTTGGCCAGTTTTGATACTGTGCGAAAAACCATGCCGGGGTTGCATTTAATGCACCGGTTCAGCCCGTTAACGAAACGATGCACAGTTTCGGTCCTGAAATGAAACGAACGCACCCAATCCACCTTTTTGGACCCAATAGTGATGTTTTGGTTCGTTTTCGTCAGTTTCGTTACTGTGCGAGAAACCATGCCGGGGTTGCATTTAATGCACCGGTTCGGCCCGTTAACGAAACGATGCACAGTTTCAGTCCAGAATAGAAGCAAACGCACCCAATCCACCTTTTAAGGACCTAATAGTGATGTTTTAGTTCGTTTTGGTCTGTTTCGTTACTATGCGAGAAACCATGCCGGGGTTGCATTTAATGCACCGGTTCGGCCCGTTAACGAAACGATGCACAGTTTCGGAACAGAAACAAAACGAACGCACCCAATCCACCTTTTTGGACCCAATAGTGATGTTTTGGTTCGTTTTGGCTAGTTTTGTTACTGTGCGAAAAACCATGCCGGGGTTGCATTTAATGCACCAGTTCGGCCCGTTAACGAAACGATGCACAGTTTCAGTCCAGAATAGAAGCGAACGCACCCAATCCATCTTTTTGGACCCAATAGTGATGTTTTGATTCGTTTTGGTCAGTTTCGTTACTGTGCGAGAAACCATGCCGGGGTTGCATTTAATGCACCGGTTAGGCCCGTTAAAGAAACGATGCACAGTTTCAGTCCAGAATAGAAGCGAACGCACCCAATCCACCTTTTAAGGACCTAATAGTGATGTTTTAGTTCGTTTTGGTCTGTTTCGTTACTGTGCGAGAAACCATGCCGGGGTTGCATTTAATGCACCGGTTCGGCCCGTTAACGAAACGATGCACAGTTTCGGAACAGAAACAAAACGAACGCACCCAATCCACCTTTTTGGACCCAATAGTGATGTTTTGGTTCGTTTTGGCCAGTTTTGTTACTGTCCGAAAAACCATGCCGGGGTTGCATTTAATGCACCAGTTCGGCCCGTTAACGAAACGATGCACAGTTTCAGTCCAGAATAGAAGCGAACGCACCCAATCCATCTTTTTGGACCGAATAGTGATGTTTTGATTCGTTTTAGTCAGTTTCGTTACTGTGCGAGAAACCATGCCGGGGTTGCATTTAATGCACTGGTTAGGCCCGTTAAAGAAACGATGCACAGTTTCGGTCCAGAAACGAAACGAACGCACCCAATCCACCTTTTTATACCCAGTAGTGATGTTTCGGTTCGTTTTGGCCAGTTTCGTTACTGTGCGAGAAACCATGCCGGGGTTGCATTTAATTCACCGGTTCGGCCCGTTAACAAAACGATGCACAGTTTCGGTCCAGAAACGAAACGAACGCACTCAATCCACCTTTTTGGACCCAATAGTGATGTTTTGGTTCGTTTTGGCCAGTTTTGTTACAGTGCGAAAAACCATGCCGGGGTTGCATTTAATGCACCGGTTCGGCCCGTTTACGAAACGATGCACAGTTTCGGTCCAGAAACGAAGCGAACGCACCCAATCCACCTTTTTGGACCCAATAGTGATGTTTTGGTTCGTTTTGGTCAGTTTTGATACTGTGCGAGAAACCATGCCGGGGTTGCATTTAATGCACCGGTTCAGCCCGTTAACGAAACGATGCAGAGTTTCGGTCCTGAAACGAAACGAACGCACCCAATCCACCTTTTTGGACCCAATAGTGATGTTTTGGTTCGTTTTCATCAGTTTCGTTACTGTGCGAGAAACCATGCCGGGGTTGCATTTAATGCACCGGTTCGGCCCGTTAACGAAACGATGCATAGTTTCAGTCCAGAATAGAAGCAAACGCACCCAATCCACCTTTTAAGGACCCAATAGTGATGTTTTAGTTCGTTTTGGCCAGTTTTGTTACTGTGCGAAAAACCATGCCGGGGTTGCATTTAATGCACCAGTTCGGCCCGTTAACGAAACGATGCACAGTTTCAGTCCAGAATAGAAGCGAACGCACCCAATCCATCTTTTTGGACCCAATAGTGATGTTTTGATTCGTTTTGGTCAGTTTCGTTACTGTGCGAGAAACCATGCCGGGGTTGCATTTAATGCACCGGTTAGGCCCGTTAAAGAAACGATGCACAGTTTCGGTCCAGAAACGAAACGAACGCACCCAATCCACCTTTTTGGACCCAATAGTGATGTTTTAGTTCGTTTTGGCCAGTTTTGTTACTGTGCGAAAAACCATGCCGGGGTTGCATTTAATGCACCAGTTCGGCCCGTTAACGAAACGATGCACAGTTTCAGTCAAGAATAGAAGCGAACGCACCCAATCCATCTTTTTGGACCCAATAGTGATGTTTTGATTCGTTTTGGTCAGTTTCGTTACTGTGCGAGAAACCATGTCGGGGTTGCATTTAATGCACCGGTTAGGCCCGTTAAAGAAACGATGCACAGTTTCGGTCCAGAAACGAAACGAACGCACCCAATCCACCTTTTTGGACCCAGTAGTCATGTTTTGGTTCGTTTTGGCCAGTTTCGTTACTGTGCGAGAAACCATGCCGGGGTTGCATTTAATGCACTAGTTCGGCCCGTTAACGAAACGATGCACAGTTTCGGTCCAGAATAGAAGCAAACGCACCCAATCCACCTTTTTGGACCCAATAGTGATGTTTTGGTTCGTTTTGGCCAGTTTCGTTACTATGCGAAAAACCATGCCGGGGTTGCATTTAATGCACCGGTTCGGCCCGTTAACGAAACGATGCACAGTTTCAGTCCGGAAACGAAACGAACGCACCCAATCCACCTTTTTGGACCCAGTAGTGATGTTTTGGTTTGTTTTGGCCAGTTTTGTTACTGTGCGAGAAACCATGCCAGGGTTGCATTTAATGCACCGGTTCGGCCCGTTAACGAAACGATGGACAGTTTCGGTCCAGAAACGAAACGAACGCACTCAATCCACCTTTTTGGACCCAATAGTGATGTTTTGGTTCGTTTTGGCCAGTTTTGTTACAGTGCGAAAAACCATGCCGGGGTTGCATTTAATGCACCGGTTCGGCCCGTTTACGAAACGATGCACAGTTTCGGTCCAGAAACGAAGCGAACGCACCCAATCCACCTTTTTGGACCCAATAGTGATGTTTTGGTTCGTTTTGGTCAGTTTTGATACTGTGCGAGAAACCATGCCGGGGTTGCATTTAATGCACCGGTTCAGCCCGTTAACGAAACGATGCACAGTTTCGGTCCTGAAACGAAACGAACGCACCCAATCCACCTTTTTGGACCCAATAGTGATGTTTTGGTTCGTTTTCGTCAGTTTCGTTACTGTGCGAGAAACCATGCCGGGGTTGCATTTAATGCACCGGTTCGGCCCGTTAACGAAACGATGCACAGTTTCAGTCCAGAATAGAAGCAAACGCACCCAATCCACCTTTTAAGGACCTAATAGTGATGTTTTAGTTCGTTTTGGTCTGTTTCGTTACTATGCGAGAAACCATGCCGGGGTTGCATTTAATGCACCGGTTCGGCCCGTTAACGAAACGATGCACAGTTTCAGAACAGAAACAAAACGAACGCACCCAATCCACCTTTTTGGACCCAATAGTGATGTTTTGGTTCGTTTTGGCCAGTTTTGTTACTGTGCGAAAAACCATGCCGGGGTTGCATTTAATGCACCAGTTCGGCCCGTTAACGAAACGATGCACAGTTTCAGTCAAGAATAGAAGCGAACGCACCCAATCCATCTTTTTGGACCCAATAGTGATGTTTTGATTCGTTTTGGTCAGTTTCGTTACTGTGCGAGAAACCATGCCGGGGTTGCATTTAATGCACCGGTTAGGCCCGTTAAAGAAACGATGCACAGTTTCGGTCCAGAAACGAAACGAACGCACCCAATCCACCTTTTTGGACCCAATAGTGATGTTTTAGTTCGTTTTGGCCAGTTTTGTTACTGTGCGAAAAACCATGCCGGGGTTGCATTTAATGCACCAGTTCGGCCCGTTAACGAAACGATGCACAGTTTCAGTCAAGAATAGAAGCGAACGCACCCAATCTATCTTTTTGGACCCAATAGTGATGTTTTGATTCGTTTTGGTCAGTTTCGTTACTGTGCGAGAAACCATGCCGGGGTTGCATTTAATGCACCGGTTCAGCCCGTTAACGAAACGATGCACAGTTTCGGTCCTGAAACGAAACGAACGCACCCAATCCACCTTTTTGGACCAAATAGTGATGTTTTGGTTCGTTTTCGTCAGTTTCGTTACTGTGCGAGAAACCATGCCGGGGTTGCATTTAATGCACCGGTTCGGCCCGTTAACGAAACGATGCACAGTTTCAGTCCAGAATAGAAGCAAACGCACCCAATCCACCTTTTAAGGACCTAATAGTGATGTTTTAGTTCGTTTTGGTCTGTTTCGTTACTATGCGAGAAACCATGCCGGGGTTGCATTTAATGCACCGGTTCGGCCCGTTAACGAAACGATGCACAGTTTCGGAACAGAAACAAAACGAACGCACCCAATCCACCTTTTTGGACCCAATAGTGATGTTTTGGTTCGTTTTGGCTAGTTTTGTTACTGTGCGAAAAACCATGCCGGGGTTGCATTTAATGCACCAGTTCGGCCCGTTAACGAAACGATGCACAGTTTCAGTCCAGAATAGAAGCGAACGCACCCAATCCATCTTTTTGGACCCAATAGTGATGTTTTGATTCGTTTTGG
Organism: Echinochloa phyllopogon; assembly: GCA_033239725.1. Taxonomy (NCBI): domain Eukaryota; kingdom Viridiplantae; phylum Streptophyta; class Magnoliopsida; order Poales; family Poaceae; genus Echinochloa; species Echinochloa phyllopogon. The sequence goes on along the minus strand of BTCW01000014.1, from coordinate 25,674,303 downwards.
TCAGTTTCGTTACTGTGCGAGAAACCATGCCGGGGTTGCATTTAATGCACCGGTTCGGCCCGTTAACGAAACGATGCACAGTTTCAGTCCAGAATAGAAGCAAACGCACCCAATCCACCTTTTTGGACCCAATAGTGATGTTTTGGTTCGTTTTGGCCAGTTTCGTTACTATGCGAAAAACCATGCCGGGGTTGCATTTAATGCACCGGTTCGGCCCGTTAACGAAACGATGCACAGTTTCGGTCCAGAAACGAAACGAACGCACCAAATCCACCTTTTTGGACCCAATAGTGATGTTTTGATTCGTTTTGGTCAGTTTCGTTACTGTGCGAGAAACCATGCCGGGGTTGCATTTAATGCACCGGTTCGGCCTGTTAACGAAACGATGCACAGTTTCGGTCCGGAAACGAAACGAACGCACCCAATCCACCTTTTTATACCCAGTAGTGATGTTTTGGTTCGTTTTGGCCAGTTTCGTTACTGTGCGAGAAACTATGCCGGGGTTGCATTTAATTCACCGGTTCGGCCCGTTAACAAAACGATGCACAGTTTCGGTCCAGAAATGAAACGGATGCACCCAATCCACTTTTTTGGACCCAATAGTGATGTTTTGGTTCGTTTTGGCCAGTTTCGTTACTATGCGAGAAACCATGCCGGGGTTGCATTTAATGCACCGGTTCGACCTGTTAACGAAACGATGCACAGTTTCGGTCCGGAAACGAAACGAACGCACCCAATCCTCCTTTTTGGACCCAATAGTGATGTTTTGGTTCGTTTTGGTCAGTTTCGTTACTGTGTGAAAAAACATGCCGGGGTTGCATTTAATGCACCGGTTCGGCCCGTTTACGAAACGATGCACAGTTTCGGTCCAGAAACGAAACGAACGGACCCAATCCACATTTTTGGACCCAATAGTGATATTTTGGTTCGTTTTGGTCAGTTTTGTTACTGTGCGAGAAACCATGCCAGGGTTGCATTTAATGCACCGGTTCGGCCCGTTTACGAAACGATGCATAGTTTCGGTCCAGAAACGAAGCGAACGCACCCAATCCACCTTTTAGACCCAATAGTGATGTTTTGGTTCATTTTGGTCAGTTTTGATACTATGCGAGAAACCATGCCGGGGTTGCATTTAATGCACTGGTTCGGCCCGTTAACGAAACGATGCATAGTTTCGGTCCAGAAACGAAGCGAACGCACCCAATCCACCTTTTAAGGACCCAATAGTGATGTTTTAGTTCGTTTTGGCAAGTTTCGTTACTATGCGAAAAACCATGCCGGGGTTGCATTTAATGCACCGGTTCGGCCCGTTAACGAAACGATGCAGAGTTTCAGTCCGGAAACGAAATGAACGCACCCAATCCACCTTTTTGGACCCAGTAGTGATGTTTTGGTTTGTTTTGGCCAGTTTTGTTACTGTGCGAGAACCATGCCAGAGTTGCATTTAATGCACCGGTTCGGCCCGTTAACGAAACGATGCACAGTTTCGGTCCAGAAACGAAACGAACGCACCCAATCCACCTTTTTGGACCCAATAGTGATGTTTTGGTTCGTTTTGGCCAGTTTCGTTACTATGCGAGAAACCATGCCGGGGTTGCATTTAATGCACCGGTTCGACCTGTTAACGAAACGATGCACAGTTTCGGTCCGGAAACGAAACGAACGCACCCAATCCACCTTTTTGGACCCAATAGTGATGTTTTGGTTCGTTTTGGTCAGTTTCGTTACTGTGCGAAAAAACATGCCGGGGTTGCATTTAATGCACCGGTTCAGCCCGTTTACGAAACGATGCATAGTTTCGGTCCAGAAACGAAGCGAACGCACCCAATCCACCTTTTTGGACCCAATAGTGATGTTTTGGTTCGTTTTGGTCAGTTTTGATACTGTGCGAGAAACCAAGCCGGGGTTGCATTTAATGCACCGGTTCGGCCCGTTAACGAAACGATGAACAAATTCGGTCCAGAAACGAAGCGAACGCACCCAATCCACCTTTTTGGACCCAATAGTGATGTTTTGGTTCGTTTTGGTCAGTTTTGATACTGTGCGAGAAACCATGCCGGGGTTGCATTTAATGCACCGGTTCAGCCCGTTAACGAAACGATGCACAGTTTCGGTCCAGAAACGAAACGAACGCACTCAATCGACCTTTTTGGACCCAATAGTGATGTTTTGGTTCGTTTTGGCCAGTTTTGTTACAGTGCGAAAAACCATGCCGGGGTTGCATTTAATGCACCGGTTCGGCCCGTTTACGAAACGATGCACAGTTTCGGTCCAGAAACGAAGCGAACGCACCCAATCCACCTTTTCGGACCCAATAGTGATGTTTTGGTTCGTTTTGGTCAGTTTTGATACTGTGCGAGAAACCATGCCGGGGTTGCATTTAATGCACCGGTTCAGCCCGTTAACGAAACGATGCACAGTTTCGGTCCAGAAACGAAACGAACGCACTCAATCGACCTTTTTGGACCCAATAGTGATGTTTTGGTTCGTTTTGGCCAGTTTTGTTACAGTGCGAAAAACCATGCCGGGGTTGCATTTAATGCACCGGTTCGGCCCGTTTACGAAACGATGCACAGTTTCGGTCCAGAAACGAAGCGAACGCACCCAATCCACCTTTTTGGACCCAGTAGTGATGTTTTGGTTCGTTTTGGTCAGTTTTGATACTGTGCGAGAAACCATGCCGGGGTTGCATTTAATGCACCGGTTCAGCCCGTTAACGAAACGATGCACAGTTTCGGTCCTGAAACGAAACGAACGCACCCAATCCACCTTTTTGGACCCAATAGTGATGTTTTGGTTCGTTTTCGTCAGTTTCGTTACTGTGCGAGAAACCATGCCGGGGTTGCATTTAATGCACCGGTTCGGCCCGTTAACGAAACGATGCACAGTTTCAGTCCAGAATAGAAGCAAACGCACCCAATCCACCTTTTAAGGACCCAGTAGTGATGTTTTAGTTCGTTTTGGCCAGTTTTGTTACTGTGCGAAAAACCATGCCGGGGTTGCATTTAATGCACCAGTTCGGCCCGTTAACGAAACGATGCACAGTTTCAGTCAAGAATAGAAGCGAACGCACCCAATCCATCCTTTTGGACCCAATAGTGATGTTTTGATTCGTTTTGGTCAGTTTCGTTACTGTGCGAGAAACCATGCCGGGGTTGCATTTAATGCACCGGTTAGGCCCGTTAAAGAAACGATGCACAGTTTCGGTCCAGAAACGAAACGAACGCACCCAATCCACCTTTTTGGACCCAGTAGTGATGTTTTGGTTCGTTTTGGCCAGTTTCGTTACTGTGCGAGAAACCATGCCGGGGTTGCATTTAATGCACCAGTTCGGCCCGTTAACGAAACGATGCACAGTTTCGGTCCAGAATAGAAGCAAACGCACCCAATCCACCTTTTTGGACCCAATAGTGATGTTTTGGTTCGTTTTGGCCAGTTTCGTTACTATGCGAAAAACCATGCGGGGGTTGCATTTAATGCACCGGTTCGGCCCGTTAACGAAACGATGCACAGTTTCAGTCCGGAAATGAAACGAACGCACCCAATCCACCCTTTTGGACCCAATAGTGATGTTTTGGTTCGTTTTGGTCAGTTTCGTTACTGTGCGAAAAAACATGCCGGGGTTGCATTTAATGCACCGGTTCAGCCCGTTTACGAAACGATGCATAGTTTCGGTCCAGAAACGAAGCGAACGCACCCAATCCACCTTTTTGGACCCAATAGTGATGTTTTGGTTCGTTTTGGTCAGTTTTGATACTGTGCGAGAAACCAAGCCGGGGTTGCATTTAATGCACCGGTTCGGCCCGTTAACGAAACGATGCACAAATTCGGTCCAGAAACGAAGCGAACGCACCCAATCCACCTTTTTGGACCCAATAGTGATGTTTTGGTTCGTTTTGGTCAGTTTCGTTACTGTGCGAAAAAACATGCCGGGGTTGCATTTAATGCACCGGTTCAGCCCGTTTACGAAACGATGCATAGTTTCGGTCCAGAAACGAAGCGAACGCACCCAATCCACCTTTTTGGACCCAATAGTGATGTTTTGGTTCGTTTTGGTCAGTTTTGATACTGTGCGAGAAACCAAGCCGGGGTTGCATTTAATGCACCGGTTCGGCCCGTTAACGAAACGATGCACAAATTCGGTCCAGAAACGAAGCGAACGCACCCAATCCACCTTTTTGGACCCAATAGTGATGTTTTGGTTCGTTTTGGTCAGTTTTGATACTGTGCGAGAAACCAAGCCGGGGTTGCATTTAATGCACCGGTTCGGCCCGTTAACGAAACGATGAACAAATTCGGTCCAGAAACGAAGCGAACGCACCCAATCCACCTTTTTGGACCCAATAGTGATGTTTTGGTTCGTTTTGGTCAGTTTTGATACTGTGCGAGAAACCATGCCGGGGTTGCATTTAATGCAACGGTTCAGCCCGTTAACGAAATGATGCACAGTTTCGGTCCAGAAATGAAACGAACGCACTCAATCCACCTTTTTGGACCCAATAGTGATGTTTTGGTTCGTTTTGGCCAGTTTTGTTACAGTGCGAAAAACCATGCCGGGGTTGCATTTAATGCACCGGTTCGGCCCGTTTACGAAACGATGCACAGTTTCGGTCCAGAAACGAAGCGAACGCACCCAATCCACCTTTTTGGACCCAATAGTGATGTTTTGGTTCGTTTTGGTCAGTTTTGATACTGTGCGAGAAACCATGCCGGGGTTGCATTTAATGCACCGGTTCAGCCCGTTTACGAAACGATGCATAGTTTCGGTCCAGAAACGAAGCGAACGCACCCAATCCACCTTTTTGGACCCAATAGTGATGTTTTGGTTCGTTTTGGTCAGTTTTGATACTGTGTGAGAAACCAAGCCGGGGTTGCATTTAATGCACCGGTTCGGCCCGTTAACGAAACGATGCACAAATTCGGTCCAGAAACGAAGCGAACGCACCCAATCCACCTTTTTGGACCCAATAGTGATGTTTTGGTTCGTTTTGGTCAGTTTTGATACTGTGCGAGAAACCAAGCCGGGGTTGCATTTAATGCACCGGTTCGGCCCGTTAACGAAACGATGCACAAATTCGGTCCAGAAACGAAGCGAACGCACCCAATCCACCTTTTTGGACCCAATAGTGATGTTTTGGTTCGTTTTGGTCAGTTTTGATACTGTGCGAGAAACCAAGCCGGGGTTGCATTTAATGCACCGGTTCGGCCCGTTAACGAAACGATGAACAAATTCGGTCCAGAAACGAAGCGAACGCACCCAATCCACCTTTTTGGACCCAATAGTGATGTTTTGGTTCGTTTTGGTCAGTTTTGATACTGTGCGAGAAACCATGCCGGGGTTGCATTTAATGCACCGGTTCAGCCCGTTAACGAAACGATGCACAGTTTCGGTCCAGAAATGAAACGAACGCACTCAATCCACCTTTTTGGACCCAATAGTGATGTTTTGGTTCGTTTTGGCCAGTTTTGTTACAGTGCGAAAAACCATGCCGGGGTTGCATTTAATGCACCGGTTCGGCCCGTTTACGAAACGATGCACAGTTTCGGTCCAGAAACGAAGCGAACGCACCCAATCCACCTTTTTGGACCCAATAGTGATGTTTTGGTTCGTTTTGGTCAGTTTTGATACTGTGCGAGAAACCATGCCGGGGTTGCATTTAATGCACCGGTTCGGCCCGTTAACGAAACGATGCACAGTTTCAGTCCAGAATAGAAGCAAACGCACCCAATCCACCTTTTAAGGACCCAATAGTGATGTTTTAGTTTGTTTTGGCCAGTTTTGTTACTGTGCGAAAAACCATGCCGGGGTTGCATTTAATGCACCAGTTCGGCCCGTTAACGAAACGATGCACAGTTTCAGTCCAGAATATAAGCGAACGCACCCAATCCATCTTTTTGGACCCAATAGTGATGTTTTGATTCGTTTTGGTCAGTTTCGTTACTGTGCGAGAAACCATGCCGGGGTTGCATTTAATGCACCGGTTAGGCCCGTTAAAGAAACGATGCACAGTTTCGGTCCAGAAACGAAACGAACGCACCCAATCCACCTTTTTGGACCCAATAGTGATGTTTTAGTTCGTTTAGGCCAGTTTTGTTACTGTGCGAAAAACCATGCCGGGGTTGCATCTAATGCACCAGTTCGGCCCGTTAACGAAACGATGCACAGTTTCAGTCAAGAATAGAAGCGAACGCACCCAATCCATCTTTTTGGACCCAATAGTGATGTTTTGATTCGTTTTGGTCAGTTTCGTTACTGTGCGAGAAACCATGCCGGAGTTGCATTTAATGCACCGGTTAGGCCCGTTAAAGAAACGATGCACAGTTTCGGTCCAGAAACGAAACGAACGCACCCAATCCACCTTTTTGGACCCAGTAGTGATGTTTTGGTTCGTTTTGGCCAGTTTCGTTACTGTGCGAGAAACCATGCCGGGGTTGCATTTAATGCACCAGTTCGGCCCGTTAACGAAACGATGCACAGTTTCGGTCCAGAATAGAAGCAAACGCACCCAATCCACCTTTTTGGACCCAATAGTGATGTTTTGGTTCGTTTTGGCCAGTTTCGTTACTATGCGAAAAACCATGCGGGGGTTGCATTTAATGCACCGGTTCGGCCCGTTAACGAAACGATGCATAGTTTCAGTCCGGAAATGAAACGAACGCACCCAATCCACCCTTTTGGACCCAATAGTGATGTTTTGGTTCGTTTTGGTCAGTTTCGTTACTGTGCGAAAAAACATGCCGGGGTTGCATTTAATGCACCGGTTCAGCCCGTTTACGAAACGATGCATAGTTTCGGTCCAGAAACGAAGCGAACGCACCCAATCCACCTTTTTGGACCCAATAGTGATGTTTTGGTTCGTTTTGGTCAGTTTTGATACTGTGCGAGAAACCAAGCCGGGGTTGCATTTAATGCACCGGTTCGGCCCGTTAACGAAACGATGCACAAATTCGGTCCAGAAACGAAGCGAACGCACCCAATCCACCTTTTTGGACCCAATAGTGATGTTTTGGTTCGTTTTGGTCAGTTTCGTTACTGTGCGAAAAAACATGCCGGGGTTGCATTTAATGCACCGGTTCAGCCCGTTTACGAAACGATGCATAGTTTCGGTCCAGAAACGAAGCGAACGCACCCAATCCACCTTTTTGGACCCAATAGTGATGTTTTGGTTCGTTTTGGTCAGTTTTGATACTGTGCGAGAAACCAAGCCGGGGTTGCATTTAATGCACCGGTTCGGCCCGTTAACGAAACGATGCACAAATTCGGTCCAGAAACGAAGCGAACGCACCCAATCCACCTTTTTGGACCCAATAGTGATGTTTTGGTTCGTTTTGGTCAGTTTTGATACTGTGCGAGAAACCAAGCCGGGGTTGCATTTAATGCACCGGTTCGGCCCGTTAACGAAACGATGCACAAATTCGGTCCAGAAACGAAGCGAACGCACCCAATCCACCTTTTTGGACCCAATAGTGATGTTTTGGTTCGTTTTGGTCAGTTTTGATACTGTGCGAGAAACCAAGCCGGGGTTGCATTTAATGCACCGGTTCGGCCCGTTAACGAAACGATGAACAAATTCGGTCCAGAAACGAAGCGAACGCACCCAATCCACCTTTTTGGACCCAATAGTGATGTTTTGGTTCGTTTTGGTCAGTTTTGATACTGTGCGAGAAACCATGCCGGGGTTGCATTTAATGCACCGGTTCAGCCCGTTAACGAAACGATGCACAGTTTCGGTCCAGAAATGAAACGAACGCACTCAATCCACCTTTTTGGACCCAATAGTGATGTTTTGGTTCGTTTTGGCCAGTTTTGTTACAGTGCGAAAAACCATGCCGGGGTTGCATTTAATGCACCGGTTCGGCCCGTTTACGAAACGATGCACAGTTTCGGTCCAGAAACGAAGCGAACGCACCCAATCCACCTTTTTGGACCCAATAGTGATGTTTTGGTTCGTTTTGGTCAGTTTTGATACTGTGCGAGAAACCATGCCGGGGTTGCATTTAATGCACCGGTTCAGCCCGTTAACGAAACGATGCACAGTTTCGGTCCTGAAACGAAACGAACGCACCCAATCCACCTTTTTGGACCCAATAGTGATGTTTTGGTTCGTTTTCGTCAGTTTCGTTACTGTGCGAGAAACCATGCCGGGGTTGCATTTAATGCACCGGTTCGGCCCGTTAACGAAACGATGCACAGTTTCAGTCCAGAATAGAAGCAAACGCACCCAATCCACCTTTTAAGGACCCAATAGTGATGTTTTAGTTCGTTTTGGCCAGTTTTGTTACTGTGCGAAAAACCATGCCGGGGTTGCATTTAATGCACCAGTTCGGCCCGTTAACGAAACGATGCACAGTTTCAGTCCAGAATAGAAGTGAACGCACCCAATCCATCTTTTTGGACCCAATAGTGATGTTTTGATTCGTTTTGGTCAGTTTCGTTACTGTGCGAGAAACCATGCCGGGGTTGCATTTAATGCACCGGTTAGGCCCGTTAAAGAAACGATGCACAGTTTCGGTCCAGAAACGAAACGAACGCACCCAATCCACCTTTTTGGACCCAGTAGTGATGTTTTGGTTCGTTTTGGCCAGTTTCGTTACTGTGCGAGAAACCATGCCGGGGTTGCATTTAATGCACCAGTTCGGCCCGTTAACGAAACGATGCACAGTTTCGGTCAAGAATAGAAGCAAACGCACCCAATCCACCTTTTGGACCCAATAGTGATGTTTTGGTTCGTTTTGGCCAGTTTCGTTACTATGCGAAAAACCATGCCGGGGTTGCATTTAATGCACCGGTTCGGCCCGTTAACGAAACGATGCACAGTTTCAGTCCGGAAATGAAACGAACGCACCCAATCCACCCTTTTGGACCCAATAGTGATGTTTTGGTTCGTTTTAGTCAGTTTCGTTACTGTGCGAAAAAACATGCCGGGGTTGCATTTAATGCACCGGTTCAGCCCGTTTACGAAACGATGCATAGTTTCGGTCCAGAAACGAAGCGAACGCACCCAATCCACCTTTTTGGACCCAATAGTGATGTTTTGGTTCGTTTTGGTCAGTTTTGATACTGTGCGAGAAACCAAGCCGGGGTTGCATTTAATGCACCGGTTCGGCCCGTTAACGAAACGATGCACAAATTCGGTCCAGAAACGAAGCGAACGCACCCAATCCACCTTTTTGGACCCAATAGTGATGTTTTGGTTCGTTTTGGTCAGTTTCGTTACTGTGCGAAAAAACATGCCGGGGTTGCATTTAATGAACCGGTTCAGCCCGTTTACGAAACGATGCATAGTTTCGGTCCAGAAACGAAGCGAACGCACTCAATCCACCTTTTTGGACCCAATAGTGATGTTTTGGTTCGTTTTGGTCAGTTTTGATACTGTGCGAGAAACCAAGCCGGGGTTGCATTTAATGCACCGGTTCGGCCCGTTAACGAAACGATGCACAAATTCGGTCCAGAAACGAAGCGAACGCACCCAATCCACCTTTTTGGACCCAATAGTGATGTTTTGGTTCGTTTTGGTCAGTTTTGATACTGTGCGAGAAACCATGCCGGGGTTGCATTTAATGCACCGGTTCAGCCCGTTAACGAAACGATGCACAGTTTCGGTCCAGAAACGAAACGAACGCACTCAATCCACCTTTTTGGACCCAATAGTGATGTTTTGGTTCGTTTTGGCCAGTTTTGTTACAGTGCGAAAAACCATGCCGGGGTTGCATTTAATGCACCGGTTCGGCCCGTTTACGAAACGATGCACAGTTTCGGTCCAGAAACGAAGCGAACGCACCCAATCCACCTTTTTGGACCCAATAGTGATGTTTTGGTTCGTTTTGGTCAGTTTTGATACTGTGCGAGAAACCATGCCGGGGTTGCATTTAATGCACCGGTTCAGCCCGTTAACGAAACGATGCACAGTTTCGGTCCTGAAACGAAACGAACGCACCCAATCCACCTTTTTGGACCCAATAGTGATGTTTTGGTTCGTTTTCGTCAGTTTCGTTACTGTGCGAGAAACAATGCCGGGGTTGCATTTAATGCACCGGTTCGGCCCGTTAACGAAACGATGCACAGTTTCAGTCCAGAATAGAAGCAAACGCACCCAATCCACCTTTTAAGGACCCAATAGTGATGTTTTAGTTCGTTTTGGCCAGTTTTGTTACTGTGCGAAAAACCATGCCGGGGTTGCATTTAATGCACCAGTTCGGCCCGTTAACGAAACGATGCACAGTTTCAGTCCAGAATAGAAGCGAACGCACCCAATCCAACTTTTTGGACCCAATAGTGATGTTTTGATTCGTTTTGGTCAGTTTCGTTACTGTGCGAGAAACCATGCCGGGGTTGCATTTAATGCACCGGTTAGGCCCGTTAAAGAAACGATGCACAGTTTCGGTCCAGAAACGAAACGAACGCACCCAATCCACCTTTTGGACCCAATAGTGATGTCTTGGTTCGTTTTGGTCAGTTTTGATACTGTGCGAGAAACCATGCCGGGGTTGCATTTAATGCACAGGTTCGGCCCGTTAACGAAACGATGCATAGTTTCGGTCCAGAAACGAAGCGAACGCACCCAATCCACCTTTTAAGGACCCAATAGTGATGTTTTAGTTCGTTTTGGCCAGTTTCGTTACTATGCGAAAAACCATGCCGGGGTTGCATTTAATGCACCGGTTCGGCCCGTTAACGAAACGATGCACAGTTTCAGTCCGGAAACGAAACGAACGCACCCAATCCACCTTTTTGGACCCAGTAGTGATGTTTTGGTTTGTTTTGGCCAGTTTTGTTACTGTGCGAGAAACCATGCCAGGGTTGCATTTAATGCACCGGTTAGGCCCGTTAACGAAACGATGCACAGTTTCGGTCCAGAAATGAAACGAACGCACCCAATCCACCTTTTTGGACCCAATAGTGATGTTTTGGTTCGTTTTGGCCAGTTTCGTTACTATGCGAGAAACCATGCCGGGGTTGCATTTAATGCACCGGTTCGACCTGTTAACGAAACGATGCACAGTTTCGGTCCGGAAACGAAACGAACGCACCCAATCCACCTTTTTGGACCCAATAGTGATGTTTTGGTTCGTTTTGGTCAGTTTCGTTACTGTGCGAAAAAACATGCCGGGGTTGCATTTAATGCACCGGTTCAGCCCGTTTACGAAACGATGCATAGTTTCGGTCCAGAAATGAAGCGAACGCACCCAATCCACCTTTTTGGACCCAATAGTGATGTTTTGGTTCGTTTTGGTCAGTTTTGATACTGTGCGAGAAACCAAGCCGGGGTTGCATTTAATGCACCGGTTCGGCCCGTTAACGAAACGATGCACAAATTCGGTCCAGAAACGAAGCGAACGTACCCAATCCACCTTTTTGGACCCAATAGTGATGTTTTGGTTCGTTTTGGTCAGTTTTGATACTGTGCGAGAAACAATGCCGGGGTTGCATTTAATGCACCGGTTCAGCCCGTTAACGAAACGATGCACAGTTTCGGTCCAGAAACGAAACGAACGCACTCAATCCACCTTTTTGGACCCAATAGTGATGTTTTGGTTCGTTTTGGCCAGTTTTGTTACAGTGCGAAAAACCATGCCGGGGTTGCATTTAATGCACCGGTTCGGCCCGTTTACGAAACGATGCACAGTTTCGGTCCAGAAACGAAGCGAACGCACCCAATCCACCTTTTTGGACCCAATAGTGATGTTTTGGTTCGTTTTGGTCAGTTTTGATATTGTGCGAGAAACCATGCCGGGGTTGCATTTAATGCACCGGTTCAGCCCGTTAACGAAACGATGCACAGTTTCGGTCCTGAAACGAAACGAACGCACCCAATCCACCTTTTTGGACCCAATAGTGATGTTTTGGTTCGTTTTCGTCAGTTTCGTTACTGTGCGAGAAACCATGCCGGGGTTGCATTTAATGCACCGGTTCGGCCCATTAACGAAACGATGCACAGTTTCAGTCCAGAATAGAAGCAAACGCACCCAATCCACCTTTTAAGGACCCAATAGTGATGTTTTAGTTCGTTTTGGCCAGTTTTGTTACTGTGCGAAAAACCATGCCGGGGTTGCATTTAATGCACCAGTTCGGCCCGTTAACGAAACGATGCACAGTTTCAGTCCAGAATAGAAGCGAACGCACCCAATCCATCTTTTTGGACCCAATAGTGATGTTTTGATTCGTTTTGGTCAGTTTCGTTACTGTGCGAGAAACCATGCCGGGGTTGCATTTAATGCACCGGTTAGGCCCGTTAAAGAAACGATGCACAGTTTCGGTCCAGAAATGAAACGAACGCACCCAATCCACCTTTTTGGACCCAGTAGTGATGTTTTGGTTCGTTTTGGCCAGTTTCGTTACTGTGCGAGAAACCATGCCGGGGTTGCATTTAATGCACCAGTTCGGCCCGTTAACGAAACGATGCACAGTTTCGGTCCAAAATAGAAGCAAACGCACCCAATCCACCTTTTTGGACCCAATAGTGATGTTTTGGTTCGTTTTCGTCAGTTTCGTTACTGTGCGAGAAACAATGCCGGGGTTGCATTTAATGCACCGGTTCGGCCCGTTAACGAAACGATGCACAGTTTCAGTCCAGAATAGAAGCAAACGCACCCAATCCACCTTTTAAGGACCCAATAGTGATGTTTTAGTTCGTTTTGGCCAGTTTTGTTACTGTGCGAAAAACCATGCCGGGGTTGCATTTAATGCACCAGTTCGGCCCGTTAACGAAACGATGCACAGTTTCAGTCCAGAATAGAAGCGAACGCACCCAATCCAACTTTTTGGACCCAATAGTGATGTTTTGATTCGTTTTGGTCAGTTTCGTTACTGTGCGAGAAACCATGCCGGGGTTGCATTTAATGCACCGGTTAGGCCCGTTAAAGAAACGATGCACAGTTTCGGTCCAGAAACGAAACGAACGCACCCAATCCACCTTTTGGACCCAATAGTGATGTCTTGGTTCGTTTTGGTCAGTTTTGATACTGTGCGAGAAACCATGCCGGGGTTGCATTTAATGCACAGGTTCGGCCCGTTAACGAAACGATGCATAGTTTCGGTCCAGAAACGAAGCGAACGCACCCAATCCACCTTTTAAGGACCCAATAGTGATGTTTTAGTTCGTTTTGGCCAGTTTCGTTACTATGCGAAAAACCATGCCGGGGTTGCATTTAATGCACCGGTTCGGCCCGTTAACGAAACGATGCACAGTTTCAGTCCGGAAACGAAACGAACGCACCCAATCCACCTTTTTGGACCCAGTAGTGATGTTTTGGTTTGTTTTGGCCAGTTTTGTTACTGTGCGAGAAACCATGCCAGGGTTGCATTTAATGCACCGGTTAGGCCCGTTAACGAAACGATGCACAGTTTCGGTCCAGAAATGAAACGAACGCACCCAATCCACCTTTTTGGACCCAATAGTGATGTTTTGGTTCGTTTTGGCCAGTTTCGTTACTATGCGAGAAACCATGCCGGGGTTGCATTTAATGCACCGGTTCGACCTGTTAACGAAACGATGCACAGTTTCGGTCCGGAAACGAAACGAACGCACCCAATCCACCTTTTTGGACCCAATAGTGATGTTTTGGTTCGTTTTGGTCAGTTTCGTTACTGTGCGAAAAAACATGCCGGGGTTGCATTTAATGCACCGGTTCAGCCCGTTTACGAAACGATGCATAGTTTCGGTCCAGAAATGAAGCGAACGCACCCAATCCACCTTTTTGGACCCAATAGTGATGTTTTGGTTCGTTTTGGTCAGTTTTGATACTGTGCGAGAAACCAAGCCGGGGTTGCATTTAATGCACCGGTTCGGCCCGTTAACGAAACGATGCACAAATTCGGTCCAGAAACGAAGCGAACGTACCCAATCCACCTTTTTGGACCCAATAGTGATGTTTTGGTTCGTTTTGGTCAGTTTTGATACTGTGCGAGAAACAATGCCGGGGTTGCATTTAATGCACCGGTTCAGCCCGTTAACGAAACGATGCACAGTTTCGGTCCAGAAACGAAACGAACGCACTCAATCCACCTTTTTGGACCCAATAGTGATGTTTTGGTTCGTTTTGGCCAGTTTTGTTACAGTGCGAAAAACCATGCCGGGGTTGCATTTAATGCACCGGTTCGGCCCGTTTACGAAACGATGCACAGTTTCGGTCCAGAAACGAAGCGAACGCACCCAATCCACCTTTTTGGACCCAATAGTGATGTTTTGGTTCGTTTTGGTCAGTTTTGATATTGTGCGAGAAACCATGCCGGGGTTGCATTTAATGCACCGGTTCAGCCCGTTAACGAAACGATGCACAGTTTCGGTCCTGAAACGAAACGAACGCACCCAATCCACCTTTTTGGACCCAATAGTGATGTTTTGGTTCGTTTTCGTCAGTTTCGTTACTGTGCGAGAAACCATGCCGGGGTTGCATTTAATGCACCGGTTCGGCCCATTAACGAAACGATGCACAGTTTCAGTCCAGAATAGAAGCAAACGCACCCAATCCACCTTTTAAGGACCCAATAGTGATGTTTTAGTTCGTTTTGGCCAGTTTTGTTACTGTGCGAAAAACCATGCCGGGGTTGCATTTAATGCACCAGTTCGGCCCGTTAACGAAACGATGCACAGTTTCAGTCCAGAATAGAAGCGAACGCACCCAATCCATCTTTTTGGACCCAATAGTGATGTTTTGATTCGTTTTGGTCAGTTTCGTTACTGTGCGAGAAACCATGCCGGGGTTGCATTTAATGCACCGGTTAGGCCCGTTAAAGAAACGATGCACAGTTTCGGTCCAGAAATGAAACGAACGCACCCAATCCACCTTTTTGGACCCAGTAGTGATGTTTTGGTTCGTTTTGGCCAGTTTCGTTACTGTGCGAGAAACCATGCCGGGGTTGCATTTAATGCACCAGTTCGGCCCGTTAACGAAACGATGCACAGTTTCGGTCCAAAATAGAAGCAAACGCACCCAATCCACCTTTTTGGACCCAATAGTGATGTTTTGGATCGTTTTGGCCAGTTTCGTTACTATGCGAAAAACCATGCCGGGGTTGCATTTAATGCACCGGTTCGGCCCGTTAATGAAACGATGCACAGTTTCAGTCCGGAAACGAAACGAACGCACCCAATCCACCTTTTTGGACCCAGTAGTGATGTTTTGGTTTGTTTTGGCCAGTTTTGTTACTGTGCGAGAAACCATGCCAGGGTTGCATTTAATGCACCGGTTCGGCCCGTTAACGAAACGATGCACAGTTTCGGTCCAGAAACGAAACGAACGCACCCAATCCACCTTTTTGGACCCAATAGTGATGTTTTGGTTCGTTTTGGCCAGTTTCGTTACTATGCGAGAAACCATGCCGGGGTTGCATTTAATGCACCGGTTCGACCTGTTAACGAAACGATGCACATTTTCGGTCCGGAAACGAAACGAACGCACCCAATCCACCTTTTTGGACCCAATAGTGATGTTTTGGTTCGTTTTGGTCAGTTTCGTTACTGTGCGAAAAAACATGCCGGGGTTGCATTTAATGCACCGGTTCAGCCCGTTTACGAAACGATGCATAGTTTCGGTCCAGAAATGAAGCGAACGCACCCAATCCACCTTTTTGGACCCAATAGTGATGTTTTGGTTCGTTTTGGTCAGTTTTGATACTGTGCGAGAAACCAAGCCGGGGTTGCATTTAATGCACCGGTTCGGCCCGTTAACGAAACGATGCACAAATTCGGTCCAGAAATGAAGCGAACGCACCCAATCCACCTTTTTGGACCCAATAGTGATGTTTTGGTTCATTTTGGTCAGTTTTGATACTGTGCGAGAAACCATGCCGGGGTTGCATTTAATGCACCGGTTCAGCCCGTTAACGAAACGATGCACAGTTTCGGTCCTGAAACGAAACGAACGCACCCAATCCACCTTTTTGGACCCAATAGTGATGTTTTGGTTCGTTTTCGTCAGTTTCGTTACTGTGCGAGAAACCATGCCGGGGTTGCATTTAATGCACCGGTTCGGCCCGTTAACGAAACGATGCACAGTTTCAGTCCAGAAAAGAAGCAAACGCACCCAATCCACCTTTTAAGGACCCAATAGTGATGTTTTAGTTCGTTTTGGTCAGTTTCGTTACTAGGCGAGAAACCATGCCGGGGTTGCATTTAATGCACCGGTTCGGCCCGTTAACGAAACGATGCACAGTTTCGGTCCAGAAACGAAACGAACGCACCCAATCCACCTTTTTGGACCCAATAGTGATGTTTTGGTTCGTTTTGGCCAGTTTTGTTACTGTGCGAAAAATCATGCCGGGGTTGCATTTAATGCACCAGTTCGGCCCGTTAACGAAACGATGCACAGTTTCAGTCCAGAATAGAAGCGAACGCACCCAATCCATCTTTTTGGACCCAATAGTGATGTTTTTTTTCGTTTTGGTCAGTTTCGTTACTGTGCGAGAAACCATGCCGGGATTGCATTTAATGCACCGGTTAGGCCCGTTAAAGAAACGATGCACAGTTTCGGTCCAGAAATGAAACGAACGCACCCAATCCACCTTTTTATACCCAGTAGTGATGTTTTGGTTCGTTTTGGCCAGTTTTGTTACTGTGCGAAAAACCATGCCGGGGTTGCATTTAATGCACCGGTTCGGCCCGTTTACGAAACGTTGCACAGTTTCGGTCCAGAAATGAAACGAACGCACCCAATCCACCTTTTTGGACCCAATAGTGATGTTTTGGTTCGTTTTGGTCAGTTTTGTTATTGTGCGAGAAACCATGCCGGGGTTGCATTTAATGCACCGGTTCGGCCCGTTTACGAAACGATGCATAGTTTCGGTCCAGAAACGAAGCGAACGCACCCAATCCACCTTTTGGACCCAATAGTGATGTTTTGGTTCGTTTTGGTCAGTTTTGATACTGTGCGAGAAACCATGCCGGGGTTGCATTTAATGCACCGGTTCGGCCCGTTAACGAAACGATGCACAGTTTCGGTCCAGAAACGAAGCGAACGCACCCAATCCACCTTTTAAGGACCCAATAGTGATGTTTTAGTTCGTTTTGGTTAATTTTGTTACTATGCGAGAAAACATGCCGGGGTTGCATTTAATGCACCGGTTCGGCCCGTTAACGAAACGATGGACAGTTTCGGTCCAGAAACGAAACGAACGCACTCAATCCACCTTTTTGGACCCAATAGTGATGTTTTGGTTCGTTTTGGCCAGTTTTGTTACAGTGCGAAAAACCATGCCGGGGTTGCATTTAATGCACCGGTTCGGCCCGTTTACGAAACGATGCACAGTTTCGGTCCAGAAACGTAGCGAACGCACCCAATCCACCTTTTTGGACCCAATAGTGATGTTTTGGTTCGTTTTGGTCAGTTTTGATACTGTGCGAGAAACCATGCCGGGGTTGCATTTAATGCACCGGTTCAGCCCGTTAACGAAACGATGCACAGTTTCGGTCCTGAAATGAAACGAACGCACCCAATCCACCTTTTTGGACCCAATAGTGATGTTTTGGTTCGTTTTCGTCAGTTTCGTTACTGTGCGAGAAACCATGCCGGGGTTGCATTTAATGCACCGGTTCGGCCCGTTAACGAAACGATGCACAGTTTCAGTCTAGAATAGAAGCAAACGCACCCAATCCACCTTTTAAGGACCCAATAGTGATGTTTTAGTTCGTTTTGGCCAGTTTTGTTACTGTGCGAAAAACCATGCCGGGGTTGCATTTAATGCACCAGTTCGGCCCGTTAACGAAACGATGCACAGTTTCAGTCCAGAATAGAAGTGAACGCACCCAATCCATCTTTTTGGACCCAATAGTGATGTTTTGATTCGTTTTGGTCAGTTTCGTTACTGTGCGAGAAACCATGCCGGGGTTGCATGTAATGCACCGGTTAGGCCCGTTAAAGAAACGATGCACAGTTTCGGTCCAGTAACGAAACAAACGCACCCAATCCACCTTTTTGGACCCAGTAGTGATGTTTTGGTTTGTTTTGGCCAGTTTCGTTACTGTGCGAGAAACCATGCCGGGGTTGCATTTAATGCACCGGTTCGGCCCGTTAACGAAACGATGCACAGTTTCGGTCCAGAATAGAAGCAAACGCACCCAATCCACCTTTTTGGACCCAATAGTGATGTTTTGGTTCGTTTTGGCCAGTTTCGTTACTATGCGAGAAACCATGCCGGGGTTGCATTTAATTCACCGGTTCGGCCCGTTAACAAAACGATGCACAGTTTCGGTCCAGCAACGAAACGAACGCACCCAATCCACCTTTTTGGACCCAGTAGTGATGTTTTGGTTTGTTTTGGCCAGTTTTGTTACTGTGCGAGAAACCATGCCAGGGTTGCATTTAATGCACCGGTTAGGCCCGTTAACGAAACGATGCACAGTTTCGGTCCAGAAATGAAACGAACGCACCCAATCCACCTTTTTGGACCCAATAGTGATGTTTTGGTTCGTTTTGGCCAGTTTTGATACTGTGCGAGAAACCAAGCCGGGGTTGCATTTAATGCACCGGTTCGGCCCGTTAACGAAACGATGCACAAATTCGGTCCAGAAACGAAGCGAACGCACCCAATCCACCTTTTTGGACCCAATAGTGATGTTTTGGTTCGTTTTGGTCAGTTTCGTTACTGTGCGAAAAAACATGCCGGGGTTGCATTTAATGCACCGGTTCAGCCCGTTTACGAAACGATGCATAGTTTCGGTCCAGAAACGAAGCGAACGCACTCAATCCACCTTTTTGGACCCAATAGTGATGTTTTGGTTCGTTTTGGTCAGTTTTGATACTGTGCGAGAAACCAAGCCGGGGTTGCATTTAATGCACCGGTTCGGCCCGTTAACGAAACGATGCACAAATTCGGTCCAGAAACGAAGCGAACGCACCCAATCCACCTTTTTGGACCCAATAGTGATGTTTTGGTTCGTTTTGGTCAGTTTTGATACTGTGCGAGAAACCATGCCGGGGTTGCATTTAATGCACCGGTTCAGCCCGTTAACGAAACGATGCACAGTTTCGGTCCAGAAACGAAACGAACGCACTCAATCCACCTTTTTGGACCCAATAGTGATGTTTTGGTTCGTTTTGGCCAGTTTTGTTACAGTGCGAAAAACCATGCCGGGGTTGCATTTAATGCACCGGTTCGGCCCGTTTACGAAACGATGCACAGTTTCGGTCCAGAAACGAAGCGAACGCACCCAATCCACCTTTTTGGACCCAATAGTGATGTTTTGGTTCGTTTTGGTCAGTTTTGATACTGTGCGAGAAACCATGCCGGGGTTGCATTTAATGCACCGGTTCAGCCCGTTAACGAAACGATGCACAGTTTCGGTCCTGAAACGAAACGAACGCACCCAATCCACCTTTTTGGACCCAATAGTGATGTTTTGGTTCGTTTTCGTCAGTTTCGTTACTGTGCGAGAAACAATGCCGGGGTTGCATTTAATGCACCGGTTCGGCCCGTTAACGAAACGATGCACAGTTTCAGTCCAGAATAGAAGCAAACGCACCCAATCCACCTTTTAAGGACCCAATAGTGATGTTTTAGTTCGTTTTGGCCAGTTTTGTTACTGTGCGAAAAACCATGCCGGGGTTGCATTTAATGCACCAGTTCGGCCCGTTAACGAAACGATGCACAGTTTCAGTCCAGAATAGAAGCGAACGCACCCAATCCAACTTTTTGGACCCAATAGTGATGTTTTGATTCGTTTTGGTCAGTTTCGTTACTGTGCGAGAAACCATGCCGGGGTTGCATTTAATGCACCGGTTAGGCCCGTTAAAGAAACGATGCACAGTTTCGGTCCAGAAACGAAACGAACGCACCCAATCCACCTTTTGGACCCAATAGTGATGTCTTGGTTCGTTTTGGTCAGTTTTGATACTGTGCGAGAAACCATGCCGGGGTTGCATTTAATGCACAGGTTCGGCCCGTTAACGAAACGATGCATAGTTTCGGTCCAGAAACGAAGCGAACGCACCCAATCCACCTTTTAAGGACCCAATAGTGATGTTTTAGTTCGTTTTGGCCAGTTTCGTTACTATGCGAAAAACCATGCCGGGGTTGCATTTAATGCACCGGTTCGGCCCGTTAACGAAACGATGCACAGTTTCAGTCCGGAAACGAAACGAACGCACCCAATCCACCTTTTTGGACCCAGTAGTGATGTTTTGGTTTGTTTTGGCCAGTTTTGTTACTGTGCGAGAAACCATGCCAGGGTTGCATTTAATGCACCGGTTAGGCCCGTTAACGAAACGATGCACAGTTTCGGTCCAGAAATGAAACGAACGCACCCAATCCACCTTTTTGGACCCAATAGTGATGTTTTGGTTCGTTTTGGCCAGTTTCGTTACTATGCGAGAAACCATGCCGGGGTTGCATTTAATGCACCGGTTCGACCTGTTAACGAAACGATGCACAGTTTCGGTCCGGAAACGAAACGAACGCACCCAATCCACCTTTTTGGACCCAATAGTGATGTTTTGGTTCGTTTTGGTCAGTTTCGTTACTGTGCGAAAAAACATGCCGGGGTTGCATTTAATGCACCGGTTCAGCCCGTTTACGAAACGATGCATAGTTTCGGTCCAGAAATGAAGCGAACGCACCCAATCCACCTTTTTGGACCCAATAGTGATGTTTTGGTTCGTTTTGGTCAGTTTTGATACTGTGCGAGAAACCAAGCCGGGGTTGCATTTAATGCACCGGTTCGGCCCGTTAACGAAACGATGCACAAATTCGGTCCAGAAACGAAGCGAACGTACCCAATCCACCTTTTTGGACCCAATAGTGATGTTTTGGTTCGTTTTGGTCAGTTTTGATACTGTGCGAGAAACAATGCCGGGGTTGCATTTAATGCACCGGTTCAGCCCGTTAACGAAACGATGCACAGTTTCGGTCCAGAAACGAAACGAACGCACTCAATCCACCTTTTTGGACCCAATAGTGATGTTTTGGTTCGTTTTGGCCAGTTTTGTTACAGTGCGAAAAACCATGCCGGGGTTGCATTTAATGCACCGGTTCGGCCCGTTTACGAAACGATGCACAGTTTCGGTCCAGAAACGAAGCGAACGCACCCAATCCACCTTTTTGGACCCAATAGTGATGTTTTGGTTCGTTTTGGTCAGTTTTGATATTGTGCGAGAAACCATGCCGGGGTTGCATTTAATGCACCGGTTCAGCCCGTTAACGAAACGATGCACAGTTTCGGTCCTGAAACGAAACGAACGCACCCAATCCACCTTTTTGGACCCAATAGTGATGTTTTGGTTCGTTTTCGTCAGTTTCGTTACTGTGCGAGAAACCATGCCGGGGTTGCATTTAATGCACCGGTTCGGCCCATTAACGAAACGATGCACAGTTTCAGTCCAGAATAGAAGCAAACGCACCCAATCCACCTTTTAAGGACCCAATAGTGATGTTTTAGTTCGTTTTGGCCAGTTTTGTTACTGTGCGAAAAACCATGCCGGGGTTGCATTTAATGCACCAGTTCGGCCCGTTAACGAAACGATGCACAGTTTCAGTCCAGAATAGAAGCGAACGCACCCAATCCATCTTTTTGGACCCAATAGTGATGTTTTGATTCGTTTTGGTCAGTTTCGTTACTGTGCGAGAAACCATGCCGGGGTTGCATTTAATGCACCGGTTAGGCCCGTTAAAGAAACGATGCACAGTTTCGGTCCAGAAATGAAACGAACGCACCCAATCCACCTTTTTGGACCCAGTAGTGATGTTTTGGTTCGTTTTGGCCAGTTTCGTTACTGTGCGAGAAACCATGCCGGGGTTGCATTTAATGCACCAGTTCGGCCCGTTAACGAAACGATGCACAGTTTCGGTCCAAAATAGAAGCAAACGCACCCAATCCACCTTTTTGGACCCAATAGTGATGTTTTGGATCGTTTTGGCCAGTTTCGTTACTATGCGAAAAACCATGCCGGGGTTGCATTTAATGCACCGGTTCGGCCCGTTAATGAAACGATGCACAGTTTCAGTCCGGAAACGAAACGAACGCACCCAATCCACCTTTTTGGACCCAGTAGTGATGTTTTGGTTTGTTTTGGCCAGTTTTGTTACTGTGCGAGAAACCATGCCAGGGTTGCATTTAATGCACCGGTTCGGCCCGTTAACGAAACGATGCACAGTTTCGGTCCAGAAACGAAACGAACGCACCCAATCCACCTTTTTGGACCCAATAGTGATGTTTTGGTTCGTTTTGGCCAGTTTCGTTACTATGCGAGAAACCATGCCGGGGTTGCATTTAATGCACCGGTTCGACCTGTTAACGAAACGATGCACATTTTCGGTCCGGAAACGAAACGAACGCACCCAATCCACCTTTTTGGACCCAATAGTGATGTTTTGGTTCGTTTTGGTCAGTTTCGTTACTGTGCGAAAAAACATGCCGGGGTTGCATTTAATGCACCGGTTCAGCCCGTTTACGAAACGATGCATAGTTTCGGTCCAGAAATGAAGCGAACGCACCCAATCCACCTTTTTGGACCCAATAGTGATGTTTTGGTTCGTTTTGGTCAGTTTTGATACTGTGCGAGAAACCAAGCCGGGGTTGCATTTAATGCACCGGTTCGGCCCGTTAACGAAACGATGCACAAATTCGGTCCAGAAATGAAGCGAACGCACCCAATCCACCTTTTTGGACCCAATAGTGATGTTTTGGTTCATTTTGGTCAGTTTTGATACTGTGCGAGAAACCATGCCGGGGTTGCATTTAATGCACCGGTTCAGCCCGTTAACGAAACGATGCACAGTTTCGGTCCTGAAACGAAACGAACGCACCCAATCCACCTTTTTGGACCCAATAGTGATGTTTTGGTTCGTTTTCGTCAGTTTCGTTACTGTGCGAGAAACCATGCCGGGGTTGCATTTAATGCACCGGTTCGGCCCGTTAACGAAACGATGCACAGTTTCAGTCCAGAAAAGAAGCAAACGCACCCAATCCACCTTTTAAGGACCCAATAGTGATGTTTTAGTTCGTTTTGGTCAGTTTCGTTACTAGGCGAGAAACCATGCCGGGGTTGCATTTAATGCACCGGTTCGGCCCGTTAACGAAACGATGCACAGTTTCGGTCCAGAAACGAAACGAACGCACCCAATCCACCTTTTTGGACCCAATAGTGATGTTTTGGTTCGTTTTGGCCAGTTTTGTTACTGTGCGAAAAATCATGCCGGGGTTGCATTTAATGCACCAGTTCGGCCCGTTAACGAAACGATGCACAGTTTCAGTCCAGAATAGAAGCGAACGCACCCAATCCATCTTTTTGGACCCAATAGTGATGTTTTTTTTCGTTTTGGTCAGTTTCGTTACTGTGCGAGAAACCATGCCGGGATTGCATTTAATGCACCGGTTAGGCCCGTTAAAGAAACGATGCACAGTTTCGGTCCAGAAATGAAACGAACGCACCCAATCCACCTTTTTATACCCAGTAGTGATGTTTTGGTTCGTTTTGGCCAGTTTTGTTACTGTGCGAAAAACCATGCCGGGGTTGCATTTAATGCACCGGTTCGGCCCGTTTACGAAACGTTGCACAGTTTCGGTCCAGAAATGAAACGAACGCACCCAATCCACCTTTTTGGACCCAATAGTGATGTTTTGGTTCGTTTTGGTCAGTTTTGTTATTGTGCGAGAAACCATGCCGGGGTTGCATTTAATGCACCGGTTCGGCCCGTTTACGAAACGATGCATAGTTTCGGTCCAGAAACGAAGCGAACGCACCCAATCCACCTTTTGGACCCAATAGTGATGTTTTGGTTCGTTTTGGTCAGTTTTGATACTGTGCGAGAAACCATGCCGGGGTTGCATTTAATGCACCGGTTCGGCCCGTTAACGAAACGATGCACAGTTTCGGTCCAGAAACGAAGCGAACGCACCCAATCCACCTTTTAAGGACCCAATAGTGATGTTTTAGTTCGTTTTGGTTAATTTTGTTACTATGCGAGAAAACATGCCGGGGTTGCATTTAATGCACCGGTTCGGCCCGTTAACGAAACGATGGACAGTTTCGGTCCAGAAACGAAACGAACGCACTCAATCCACCTTTTTGGACCCAATAGTGATGTTTTGGTTCGTTTTGGCCAGTTTTGTTACAGTGCGAAAAACCATGCCGGGGTTGCATTTAATGCACCGGTTCGGCCCGTTTACGAAACGATGCACAGTTTCGGTCCAGAAACGTAGCGAACGCACCCAATCCACCTTTTTGGACCCAATAGTGATGTTTTGGTTCGTTTTGGTCAGTTTTGATACTGTGCGAGAAACCATGCCGGGGTTGCATTTAATGCACCGGTTCAGCCCGTTAACGAAACGATGCACAGTTTCGGTCCTGAAATGAAACGAACGCACCCAATCCACCTTTTTGGACCCAATAGTGATGTTTTGGTTCGTTTTCGTCAGTTTCGTTACTGTGCGAGAAACCATGCCGGGGTTGCATTTAATGCACCGGTTCGGCCCGTTAACGAAACGATGCACAGTTTCAGTCTAGAATAGAAGCAAACGCACCCAATCCACCTTTTAAGGACCCAATAGTGATGTTTTAGTTCGTTTTGGCCAGTTTTGTTACTGTGCGAAAAACCATGCCGGGGTTGCATTTAATGCACCAGTTCGGCCCGTTAACGAAACGATGCACAGTTTCAGTCCAGAATAGAAGTGAACGCACCCAATCCATCTTTTTGGACCCAATAGTGATGTTTTGATTCGTTTTGGTCAGTTTCGTTACTGTGCGAGAAACCATGCCGGGGTTGCATGTAATGCACCGGTTAGGCCCGTTAAAGAAACGATGCACAGTTTCGGTCCAGTAACGAAACAAACGCACCCAATCCACCTTTTTGGACCCAGTAGTGATGTTTTGGTTTGTTTTGGCCAGTTTCGTTACTGTGCGAGAAACCATGCCGGGGTTGCATTTAATGCACCGGTTCGGCCCGTTAACGAAACGATGCACAGTTTCGGTCCAGAATAGAAGCAAACGCACCCAATCCACCTTTTTGGACCCAATAGTGATGTTTTGGTTCGTTTTGGCCAGTTTCGTTACTATGCGAGAAACCATGCCGGGGTTGCATTTAATTCACCGGTTCGGCCCGTTAACAAAACGATGCACAGTTTCGGTCCAGCAACGAAACGAACGCACCCAATCCACCTTTTTGGACCCAGTAGTGATGTTTTGGTTTGTTTTGGCCAGTTTTGTTACTGTGCGAGAAACCATGCCAGGGTTGCATTTAATGCACCGGTTAGGCCCGTTAACGAAACGATGCACAGTTTCGGTCCAGAAATGAAACGAACGCACCCAATCCACCTTTTTGGACCCAATAGTGATGTTTTGGTTCGTTTTGGCCAGTTTCGTTACTATGCGAGAAACCATGCCGGGGTTGCATTTAATGCACCGGTTCGACCTGTTAACGAAACGATGCACAGTTTCGGTCCGGAAACGAAACGAACGCACCCAATCCACCTTTTTGGACCCAATAGTGATGTTTTGGTTCGTTTTGGTCAGTTTCGTTACTGTGCGAAAAAACATGCCGGGGTTGCATTTAATGCACCGGTTCAGCCCGTTTACGAAACGATGCATAGTTTCGGTCCAGAAATGAAGCGAACGCACCCAATCCACCTTTTTGGACCCAATAGTGATGTTTTGGTTTGTTTTGGTCAGTTTTGATACTGTGCGAGAAACCAAGCCGGGGTTGCATTTAATGCACCGGTTCGGCCCGTTAACGAAACGATGCACAAATTCGGTCCAGAAACGAAGCGAACGTACCCAATCCACCTTTTTGGACCCAATAGTGATGTTTTGGTTCGTTTTGGTCAGTTTTGATACTGTGCGAGAAACAATGCCGGGGTTGCATTTAATGCACCGGTTCAGCCCGTTAACGAAACGATGCACAGTTTCGGTCCAGAAACGAAACGAACGCACTCAATCCACCTTTTTGGACCCAATAGTGATGTTTTGGTTCGTTTTGGCCAGTTTTGTTACAGTGCGAAAAACCATGCCGGGGTTGCATTTAATGCACCGGTTCGGCCCGTTTACGAAACGATGCACAGTTTCGGTCCAGAAACGAAGCGAACGCACCCAATCCACCTTTTTGGACCCAATAGTGATGTTTTGGTTCGTTTTGGTCAGTTTTGATATTGTGCGAGAAACCATGCCGGGGTTGCATTTAATGCACCGGTTCAGCCCGTTAACGAAACGATGCACAGTTTCGGTCTTGAAACGAAACGAACGCACCCAATCCACCTTTTTGGACCCAATAGTGATGTTTTGGTTCGTTTTCGTCAGTTTCGTTACTGTGCGAGAAACCATGCCGGGGTTGCATTTAATGCACCGGTTCGGCCCATTAACGAAATGATGCACAGTTTCAGTCCAGAATAGAAGCAAACGCACCCAATCCACCTTTTAAGGACCCAATAGTGATGTTTTAGTTCGTTTTGGCCAGTTTTGTTACTGTGCGAAAAACCATGCCGGGGTTGCATTTAATGCACCAGTTCGGCCCGTTAACGAAACGATGCACAGTTTCAGTCCAGAATAGAAGCGAACGCACCCAATCCATCTTTTTGGACCCAATAGTGATGTTTTGATTCGTTTTGGTCAGTTTCGTTACTGTGCGAGAAACCATGCCGGGGTTGCATTTAATGCACCGGTTAGGCCCGTTAAAGAAACGATGCACAGTTTCGGTCCAGAAATGAAACGAACGCACCCAATCCACCTTTTTGGACCCAGTAGTGATGTTTTGGTTCGTTTTGGCCAGTTTCGTTACTGTGCGAGAAACCATGCCGGGGTTGCATTTAATGCACCAGTTCGGCCCGTTAACGAAACGATGCACAGTTTCGGTCCAAAATAGAAGCAAACGCACCCAATCCACCTTTTTGGACCCAATAGTGATGTTTTGGATTGTTTTGGCCAGTTTCGTTACTATGCGAAAAACCATGCCGGGGTTGCATTTAATGCACCGGTTCGGCCCGTTAATGAAACGATGCACAGTTTCAGTCCGGAAACGAAACGAACGCACCCAATCCACCTTTTTGGACCCAGTAGTGATGTTTTGGTTTGTTTTGGCCAGTTTTGTTACTGTGCGAGAAACCATGCCAGGGTTGCATTTAATGCACCGGTTCGGCCCGTTAACGAAACGATGCACAGTTTCGGTCCAGAAACGAAACGAACGCACCCAATCCACCTTTTTGGACCCAATAGTGATGTTTTGGTTCGTTTTGGCCAGTTTCGTTACTATGCGAGAAACCATGCCGGGGTTGCATTTAATGCACCGGTTCGACCTGTTAACGAAACGATGCACATTTTCGGTCCGGAAACGAAACGAACGCACCCAATCCACCTTTTTGGACCCAATAGTGATGTTTTGGTTCGTTTTGGTCAGTTTCGTTACTGTGCGAAAAAACATGCCGGGGTTGCATTTAATGCACCGGTTCAGCCCGTTTACGAAACGATGCATAGTTTCGGTCCAGAAATGAAGCGAACGCACCCAATCCACCTTTTTGGACCCAATAGTGATGTTTTGGTTCGTTTTGGTCAGTTTTGATATTGTGCGAGAAACCAAGCCGGGGTTGCATTTAATGCACCGGTTCGGCCCGTTAACGAAACGATGCACAAATTCGGTCCAGAAATGAAGCGAACGCACCCAATCCACCTTTTTGGACCCAATAGTGATGTTTTGGTTCATTTTGGTCAGTTTTGATACTGTGCGAGAAACCATGCCGGGGTTGCATTTAATGCACCGGTTCAGCCCGTTAACGAAACGATGCACAGTTTCGGTCCTGAAACGAAACGAACGCACCCAATCCACCTTTTTGGACCCAATAGTGATGTTTTGGTTCGTTTTCGTCAGTTTCGTTACTGTGCGAGAAACCATGCCGGGGTTGCATTTAATGCACCGGTTCGGCCCGTTAACGAAACGATGCACAGTTTCGGTCCAGAAACGAAGCGAACGTACCCAATCCACCTTTTTGGACCCAATAGTGATGTTTTGGTTCGTTTTGGTCAGTTTTGATATTGTGCGAGAAACCATGCCGGGGTTGCATTTAATGCACCGGTTCGGCCCGTTAACGAAACGATGCACAGTTTCGGTCCAGAAACGAAACGAACGCACCCAATCCACCTTTTTGGACCCAATAGTGATGTTTTGGTTCGTTTTGGCCAGTTTTGTTACTGTGCGAAAAACCATGCCGGGGTTGCATTTAATGCACCAGTTCGGCCCGTTAACGAAACGATGCACAGTTTCAGTCCAGAATAGAAGCGAACGCACCCAATCCATCTTTTTGGACCCAATAGTGATGTTTTTTTTCGTTTTGGTCAGTTTCGTTACTGTGCGAGAAACCATGCCGGGATTGCATTTAATGCACCGGTTAGGCCCGTTAAAGAAACGATGCACAGTTTCGGTCCAGAAATGAAACGAACGCACCCAATCCACCTTTTTATACCCAGTAGTGATGTTTTGGTTCGTTTTGGCCAGTTTTGTTACTGTGCGAAAAACCATGCCGGGGTTGCATTTAATACACCGGTTCGGCCCGTTTACGAAACGTTGCACAGTTTCGGTCCAGAAATGAAACGAACGCACCCAATCCACCTTTTTGGACCCAATAGTGATGTTTTGGTTCGTTTTGGTCAGTTTTGTTATTGTGCGAGAAACCATGCCGGGGTTGCATTTAATGCACCGGTTCGGCCCGTTTACGAAACGATGCATAGTTTCGGTCCAGAAACGAAGCGAACGCACCCAATCCACCTTTTGGACCCAATAGTGATGTTTTGGTTCGTTTTGGTCAGTTTTGATACTGTGCGAGAAACCATGCCGGGGTTGCATTTAATGCACCGGTTCGGCCCGTTAACGAAACGATGCACAGTTTCGGTCCAGAAACGAAGCGAACGCACCCAATCCACCTTTTAAGGACCCAATAGTGATGTTTTAGTTCGTTTTGGTTAATTTTGTTACTATGCGAGAAAACATGCCGGGGTTGCATTTAATGCACCGGTTCGGCCCGTTAACGAAACGATGGACAGTTTCGGTCCAGAAACGAAACGAACGCACTCAATCCACCTTTTTGGACCCAATAGTGATGTTTTGGTTCGTTTTGGCCAGTTTTGTTACAGTGCGAAAAACCATGCCGGGGTTGCATTTAATGCACCGGTTCGGCCCGTTTACGAAACGATGCACAGTTTCGGTCCAGAAACGTAGCGAACGCACCCAATCCACCTTTTTGGACCCAATAGTGATGTTTTGGTTCGTTTTGGTCAGTTTTGATACTGTGCGAGAAACCATGCCGGGGTTGCATTTAATGCACCGGTTCAGCCCGTTAACGAAACGATGCACAGTTTCGGTCCTGAAATGAAACGAACGCACCCAATCCACCTTTTTGGACCCAATAGTGATGTTTTGGTTCGTTTTCGTCAGTTTCGTTACTGTGCGAGAAACCATGCCGGGGTTGCATTTAATGCACCGGTTCGGCCCGTTAACGAAACGATGCACAGTTTCAGTCTAGAATAGAAGCAAACGCACCCAATCCACCTTTTAAGGACCCAATAGTGATGTTTTAGTTCGTTTTGGCCAGTTTTGTTACTGTGCGAAAAACCATGCCGGGGTTGCATTTAATGCACCAGTTCGGCCCGTTAACGAAACGATGCACAGTTTCAGTCCAGAATAGAAGTGAACGCACCCAATCCATCTTTTTGGACCCAATAGTGATGTTTTGATTCGTTTTGGTCAGTTTCGTTACTGTGCGAGAAACCATGCCGGGGTTGCATGTAATGCACCGGTTAGGCCCGTTAAAGAAACGATGCACAGTTTCGGTCCAGTAACGAAACAAACGCACCCAATCCACCTTTTTGGACCCAGTAGTGATGTTTTGGTTTGTTTTGGCCAGTTTCGTTACTGTGCGAGAAACCATGCCGGGGTTGCATTTAATGCACCGGTTCGGCCCGTTAACGAAACGATGCACAGTTTCGGTCCAGAATAGAAGCAAACGCACCCAATCCACCTTTTTGGACCCAATAGTGATGTTTTGGTTCGTTTTGGCCAGTTTCGTTACTATGCGAGAAACCATGCCGGGGTTGCATTTAATTCACCGGTTCGGCCCGTTAACAAAACGATGCACAGTTTCGGTCCAGCAACGAAACGAACGCACCCAATCCACCTTTTTATACCCAGTAGTGATGTTTTGGTTCGTTTTGGCCAGTTTCGTTACTGTGCGAGAAACCATGCCGGGGTTGCATTTAATTCACCGGTTCGGCCCGTTAACAAAACGATGCACAGTTTCGGTCCAGAAATGAAACGAATGCACCCAATCCACTTTTTTGGACCCAATAGTGATGTTTTGGTTCGTTTTGGCCAGTTTCGTTACTATGCGAGAAACCATGCCGGGGTTGCATTTAATGCACCGGTTCGACCTGTTAACGAAACGATGCACAGTTTCGGTCCGGAAACGAAACGAACGCACCCAATCCACCTTTTTGGACCCAATAGTGATGTTTTGGTTCGTTTTGGTCAGTTTCGTTACTGTGCGAAAAAACATGCCGGGGTTGCATTTAATGCACCGGTTCAGCCCGTTTTCGAAACGATGCATAGTTTCGGTCCAGAAACGAAGCGAACGCACCCAGTCCACCTTTTTGGACCCAATAGTGATGTTTTGGTTCGTTTTCGTCAGTTTTGATACTGTGCAAGAAACCAAGCCGGGGTTGCATTTAATGCACCGGTTCGGCCCGTTAACGAAACGATGCACAAATTCGGTCCAGAAACGAAGCGAACGCACCAAATCCACCTTTTTGGACCCAATAGTGATGTTTTGGTTCGTTTTGGTCAGTTTTGATACTGTGCGAGAAACCATGCCGGGGTTGCATTTAATGCACCGGTTCAGCCCGTTAACGAAACGATGCACAGTTTCGGTCCTGAAACGAAACGAACGCACCCAATCCACCTTTTTGGACCCAATAGTGATGTTTTGGTTCGTTTTGGCCAGTTTCGTTACTATGCGAGAAACCATGCCGGGGTTGCATTTAATGCAACGGTTCGACCTGTTAACGAAACGATGCACAGTTTCGGTCCGGAAACGAAACGAACGCACCCAATCCACCTTTTTGGACCCAATAGTGATGTTTTGGTTCGTTTTGGTCAGTTTTGATACTGTGCGAGAAACCATGCCGGGGTTGCATTTAATGCACCGGTTCAGCCCGTTAACGAAACGATGCACAGTTTCGGTCCTGAAACGAAACGAACGCACCCAATCCACCTTTTTGGACCCAATAGTGATGTTTTGGTTCGTTTTCGTCAGTTTCGTTACTGTGCGAGAAACCATGCCGGGTTGCATTTAATGCACCGGTTCGGCCCGTTAACGAAACGATGCACAGTTTCAGTCCAGAATAGAAGCAAACGCACCCAATCCACCTTTTAAGGACCCAATAGTGATGTTTTAGTTCGTTTTGGCCAGTTTTGTTACTGTGCGAAAAACCATGCCGGGGTTGCATTTAATGCACCAGTTCGGCCCGTTAACGAAACGATGCACAGTTTCAGTCCAGAATAGAAGTGAACGCTCCCAATCCATCTTTTTGGACCCAATAGTGATGTTTTGATTCGTTTTGGTCAGTTTCGTTACTGTGCGAGAAACCATGCCGGGGTTGCATTTAATGCACCGGTTAGGCCCGTTAAAGAAACGATGCACAGTTTCGGTCCAGTAACGAAACGAACGCACCCAATCCACCTTTTTGGACCCAATAGTGATGTTTTGGTTTGTTTTGGCCAGTTTCGTTACTGTGCGAGAAACCATGCCGGGGTTGCATTTAATGCACCGGTTCGGCCCGTTAATGAAACGATGCACAGTTTCGGTCCAGAATAGAAGCAAACGCACCCAATCCACCTTTTTGGACCCAATAGTGATGTTTTGGTTCGTTTGGGCCAGTTTCGTTACTATGCGAAAAACCATGCCGGGGTTGCATTTAATGCACCGGTTCGGCCCGTTAACGAAACGATGCACAGTTTCAGACCGGAAACGAAACGAACGCACCCAATCCACCTTTTTGGACCCAGTAGTGATGTTTTGGTTTGTTTTGGCCAGTTTTGTTACTGTGCGAGAAACCATGCCAGGGTTGCATTTAATGCACCGGTTCGGCCCATTAACGAAACGATGCACAGTTTCGGTCCAGAAACGAAACGAACGCACCCAATCCACCTTTTTGGACCCAATAGTGATGTTTTGGTTTGTTTTGGCCAGTTTCGTTACTATGCGAGAAACCATGCCGGGGTTGCATTTAATGCAACGGTTCGACCTGTTAACGAAACGATGCACAGTTTCGGTCCGGAAACGAAACGAACGCACCAAATCCACCTTTTTGGACCCAATAGTGATGTTTTGGTTCGTTTTGGTCAGTTTCGTTACTGTGCGAAAAAACATGCCGGGGTTGCATTTAATGCACCGGTTCAGCCCGTTTACGAAACGATGCATAGTTTCGGTCCAGAAACGAAGCGAACGCACCCAATCCACCTTTTTGGACCCAATAGTGATGTTTTGGTTAGTTTTGGTCAGTTTTGATACTGTGTGAGAAACCAAGCCGGGGTTGCATTTAATGCACCGGTTCGGCCCGTTAACGAAACGATGCACAAATTCGGTCCAGAAACGAAGCGAACGCACCAAATCCACCTTTTTGGACCCAATAGTGATGTTTTGGTTCATTTTGGTCAGTTTTGATACTGTGCGAGAAACCATGCCGGGGTTGCATTTAATGCACCGGTTCAGCCCGTTAACGAAACGATGCACAGTTTCGGTCCTGAAATGAAACGAACGCACCCAATCCACCTTTTTGGACCCAATAGTGATGTTTTGGTTCGTTTTCGTCAGTTTCATTACTGTGCGAGAAACCATGCTGGGGTTGCATTTAATGCACCGGTTCGGCCCGTTAACGAAACGATGCACAGTTTCAGTCCAGAATAGAAGCAAACGCACCCAATCCACCTTTTTGGACCCAATAGTGATGTTTTGGTTCGTTTTGGCCAGTTTCGTTACTATGCGAAAAACCATGCCGGGGTTGCATTTAATGCACCGGTTCGGCCCGTTAACGAAACGATGCACAGTTTCAGTCCGGAAACGAAACGAACGCACCCAATCCACCTTTTTGGACCCAGTAGTGATGTTTTGGTTTGTTTTGGCCAGTTTTGTTACTGTGCGAGAAACCATGCCAGGGTTGCATTTAATGCACCGGTTCAGCCCGTTAACGAAACGATGCACAGTTTCGGTCCTGAAACGAAACGAACGCACCCAATCCACCTTTTTGGACCCAATAGTGATGTTTTGGTTCGTTTTCGTCAGTTTCGTTACTGTGCGAGAAACCATGCCGGGGTTGCATTTAATGCACCGGTTCGGCCCATTAACGAAACGATGCACAGTTTCAGTCCAGAATAGAAGCAAACGCACCCAATCCACCTTTTAAGGACCCAATAGTGATGTTTTAGTTCGTTTTGGCCAGTTTTGTTACTGTGCGAAAAACCATGCCGGGGTTGCATTTAATGCACCAGTTCGGCCCGTTAACGAAACGATGCACAGTTTCAGTCCAGAATAGAAGCGAACGCACCCAATCCATCTTTTTGGACCCAATAGTGATGTTTTGATTCGTTTTGGTCAGTTTCATTACTGTGCGAGAAACCATGCCGGGGTTGCATTTAATGCACCGGTTCAGCCCGTTAACGAAACGATGCACAGTTTCGGTCCTGAAACGAAACGAACGCACCCAATCCACCTTTTTGGACCCAATAGTGATGTTTTGGTTCGTTTTCGTCAGTTTCGTTACTGTGCGAGAAACCATGCCGGGGTTGCATTTAATGCACCGGTTCGGCCCATTAACGAAACGATGCACAGTTTCAGTCCAGAATAGAAGCAAACGCACCCAATCCACCTTTTAAGGACCCAATAGTGATGTTTTAGTTCGTTTTGGCCAGTTTTGTTACTGTGCGAAAAACCATGCCGGGGTTGCATTTAATGCACCAGTTCGGCCCGTTAACGAAACGATGCACAGTTTCAGTCCAGAATAGAAGCGAACGCACCCAATCCATCTTTTTGGACCCAATAGTGATGTTTTGATTCGTTTTGGTCAGTTTCATTACTGTGCGAGAAACCATGCCGGGGTTGCATTTAATGCACCGGTTCAGCCCGTTAACGAAACGATGCACAGTTTCGGTCCTGAAACGAAACGAACGCACCCAATCCACCTTTTTGGACCCAATAGTGATGTTTTGGTTCGTTTTCGTCAGTTTCGTTACTGTGCGAGAAACCATGCCGGGGTTGCATTTAATGCACCGGTTCGGCCCATTAACGAAACGATGCACAGTTTCAGTCCAGAATAGAAGCAAACGCACCCAATCCACCTTTTAAGGACCCAATAGTGATGTTTTAGTTCGTTTTGGCCAGTTTTGTTACTGTGCGAAAAACCATGCCGGGGTTGCATTTAATGCACCAGTTCGGCCCGTTAACGAAACGATGCACAGTTTCGGTCCAAAATAGAAGCAAACGCACCCAATCCACCTTTTTCGACCCAATAGTGATGTTTTGGATCGTTTTGGCCAGTTTCGTTACTATGCGAAAAACCATGCCGGGGTTGCATTTAATGCACCGGTTCGGCCCGTTAATGAAACGATGCACAGTTTCAGTCCGGAAACGAAACGAACGCACCCAATCCACCTTTTTGGACCCAGTAGTGATGTTTTGGTTTGTTTTGGCCAGTTTTGTTACTGTGCGAGAAACCATGCCATGGTTGCATTTAATGCACCGGTTCGGCCCGTTAACGAAACGATGCACAGTTTCGGTCCAGAAACGAAACGAACGCACCCAATCCACCTTTTTGGACCCAATAGTGATGTTTTGGTTCGTTTTGGCCAGTTTCGTTACTATGCGAGAAACCATGCCGGGGTTGCATTTAATGCACCGGTTCGACCTGTTAACGAAACGATGCACATTTTCGGTCCGGAAACGAAACGAACGCACCCAATCCACCTTTTTGGACCCAATAGTGATGTTTTGGTTCGTTTTGGTCAGTTTCGTTACTGTGCGAAAAAACATGCCGGGGTTGCATTTAATGCACCGGTTCAGCCCGTTTACGAAACGATGCATAGTTTCGGTCCAGAAATGAAGCTAACGCACCCAATCCACCTTTTTGGACCCAATAGTGATGTTTTGGTTCGTTTTGGTCAGTTTTGATACTGTGCGAGAAACCAAGCCGGGGTTGCATTTAATGCACCGGTTCGGCCCGTTAACGAAACGATGCACAAATTCGGTCCAGAAATGAAGCGAACGCACCCAATCCACCTTTTTGGACCCAATAGTGATGTTTTGGTTCATTTTGGTCAGTTTTGATACTGTGCGAGAAACCATGCCGGGGTTGCATTTAATGCACCGGTTCAGCCCGTTAACGAAACGATGCACAGTTTCGGTCCTGAAACGAAACGAACGCACCCAATCCACCTTTTTGGACCCAATAGTGATGTTTTGGTTCGTTTTGGCCAGTTTTGTTACAGTGCGAAAAACCATGCCGGGGTTGCATTTAATGCACCGGTTCGGCCCGTTTACGAAACGATGCACAGTTTCGGTCCAGAAACGAAGCGAACGCACCCAATCCACCTTTTTGGACCCAATAGTGATGTTTTGGTTCGTTTTGGTCAGTTTTGATATTGTGCGAGAAACCATGCCGGGGTTGCATTTAATGCACCGGTTCAGCCCGTTAACGAAACGATGCACAGTTTCGGTCCTGAAACGAAACGAACGCACCCAATCCACCTTTTTGGACCCAATAGTGATGTTTTGGTTCGTTTTGGCCAGTTTTGTTACTGTGCGAAAAACCATGCCGGGGTTGCATTTAATGCACCAGTTCGGCCCGTTAACGAAACGATGCACAGTTTCAGTCCAGAATAGAAGCGAACGCACCCAATCCATCTTTTTGGACCCAATAGTGATGTTTTTTTTCGTTTTGGTCAGTTTCGTTACTGTGCGAGAAACCATGCCGGGGTTGCATTTAATGCACCGGTTAGGCCCGTTAAAGAAACGATGCACAGTTTTGGTCCAGAAATGAAACGAACGCACCCAATCCACCTTTTTATACCCAGTAGTGATGTTTTGGTTCGTTTTGGCCAGTTTTGTTACTGTGCGAAAAACCATGCCGGGGTTGCATTTAATGCACCGGTTCGGCCCGTTTACGAAACGTTGCACAGTTTCGGTCCAGAAATGAAACGAACGCACCCAATCCACCTTTTTGGACCCAATAGTGATGTTTTGGTTCGTTTTGGTCAGTTTTGTTATTGTGCGAGAAACCATGCCGGGGTTGCATTTAATGCACCGGTTCGGCCCGTTTACGAAACGATGCATAGTTTCGGTCCAGAAACGAAGCGAACGCACCCAATCCACCTTTTGGACCCAATAGTGATGTTTTGGTTCGTTTTGGTCAGTTTTGATACTGTGCGAGAAACCATGCCGGGGTTGCATTTAATGCACCGGTTCGGCCCGTTAACGAAACGATGCACAGTTTCGGTCCAGAAACGAAGCGAACGCACCCAATCCACCTTTTAAGGACCCAATAGTGATGTTTTAGTTCGTTTTGGTTAATTTTGTTACTATGCGAGAAAACATGCCGGGGTTGCATTTAATGCACCGGTTCGGCCCGTTAACGAAACGATGGACAGTTTCGGTCCAGAAACGAAACGAACGCACTCAATCCACCTTTTTGGACCCAATAGTGATGTTTTGGTTCGTTTTGGCCAGTTTTGTTACAGTGCGAAAAACCATGCCGGGGTTGCATTTAATGCACCGGTTCGGCCCGTTTACGAAACGATGCACAGTTTCGGTCCAGAAACGTAGCGAACGCACCCAATCCACCTTTTTGGACCCAATAGTGATGTTTTGGTTCGTTTTGGTCAGTTTTGATACTGTGCGAGAAACCATGCCGGGGTTGCATTTAATGCACCGGTTCAGCCCGTTAACGAAACGATGCACAGTTTCGGTCCTGAAATGAAACGAACGCACCCAATCCACCTTTTTGGACCCAATAGTGATGTTTTGGTTCGTTTTCGTCAGTTTCGTTACTGTGCGAGAAACCATGCCGGGGTTGCATTTAATGCACCGGTTCGGCCCGTTAACGAAACGATGCACAGTTTCAGTCTAGAATAGAAGCAAACGCACCCAATCCACCTTTTAAGGACCCAATAGTGATGTTTTAGTTCGTTTTGGCCAGTTTTGTTACTGTGCGAAAAACCATGCCGGGGTTGCATTTAATGCACCAGTTCGGCCCGTTAACGAAACGATGCACAGTTTCAGTCCAGAATAGAAGTGAACGCACCCAATCCATCTTTTTGGACCCAATAGTGATGTTTTGATTCGTTTTGGTCAGTTTCGTTACTGTGCGAGAAACCATGCCGGGGTTGCATGTAATGCACCGGTTAGGCCCGTTAAAGAAACGATGCACAGTTTCGGTCCAGTAACGAAACAAACGCACCCAATCCACCTTTTTGGACCCAGTAGTGATGTTTTGGTTTGTTTTGGCCAGTTTCGTTACTGTGCGAGAAACCATGCCGGGGTTGCATTTAATGCACCGGTTCGGCCCGTTAACGAAACGATGCACAGTTTCGGTCCAGAATAGAAGCAAACGCACCCAATCCACCTTTTTGGACCCAATAGTGATGTTTTGGTTCGTTTTGGCCAGTTTCGTTACTATGCGAGAAACCATGCCGGGGTTGCATTTAATTCACCGGTTCGGCCCGTTAACAAAACGATGCACAGTTTCGGTCCAGCAACGAAACGAACGCACCCAATCCACCTTTTTATACCCAGTAGTGATGTTTTGGTTCGTTTTGGCCAGTTTCGTTACTGTGCGAGAAACCATGCCGGGGTTGCATTTAATTCACCGGTTCGGCCCGTTAACAAAACGATGCACAGTTTCGGTCCAGAAATGAAACGAATGCACCCAATCCACTTTTTTGGACCCAATAGTGATGTTTTGGTTCGTTTTGGCCAGTTTCGTTACTATGCGAGAAACCATGCCGGGGTTGCATTTAATGCACCGGTTCGACCTGTTAACGAAACGATGCACAGTTTCGGTCCGGAAACGAAACGAACGCACCCAATCCACCTTTTTGGACCCAATAGTGATGTTTTGGTTCGTTTTGGTCAGTTTCGTTACTGTGCGAAAAAACATGCCGGGGTTGCATTTAATGCACCGGTTCAGCCCGTTTTCGAAACGATGCATAGTTTCGGTCCAGAAACGAAGCGAACGCACCCAGTCCACCTTTTTGGACCCAATAGTGATGTTTTGGTTCGTTTTCGTCAGTTTTGATACTGTGCAAGAAACCAAGCCGGGGTTGCATTTAATGCACCGGTTCGGCCCGTTAACGAAACGATGCACAAATTCGGTCCAGAAACGAAGCGAACGCACCAAATCCACCTTTTTGGACCCAATAGTGATGTTTTGGTTCGTTTTGGTCAGTTTTGATACTGTGCGAGAAACCATGCCGGGGTTGCATTTAATGCACCGGTTCAGCCCGTTAACGAAACGATGCACAGTTTCGGTCCTGAAACGAAACGAACGCACCCAATCCACCTTTTTGGACCCAATAGTGATGTTTTGGTTCGTTTTGGCCAGTTTCGTTACTATGCGAGAAACCATGCCGGGGTTGCATTTAATGCAACGGTTCGACCTGTTAACGAAACGATGCACAGTTTCGGTCCGGAAACGAAACGAACGCACCCAATCCACCTTTTTGGACCCAATAGTGATGTTTTGGTTCGTTTTGGTCAGTTTTGATACTGTGCGAGAAACCATGCCGGGGTTGCATTTAATGCACCGGTTCAGCCCGTTAACGAAACGATGCACAGTTTCGGTCCTGAAACGAAACGAACGCACCCAATCCACCTTTTTGGACCCAATAGTGATGTTTTGGTTCGTTTTCGTCAGTTTCGTTACTGTGCGAGAAACCATGCCGGGTTGCATTTAATGCACCGGTTCGGCCCGTTAACGAAACGATGCACAGTTTCAGTCCAGAATAGAAGCAAACGCACCCAATCCACCTTTTAAGGACCCAATAGTGATGTTTTAGTTCGTTTTGGCCAGTTTTGTTACTGTGCGAAAAACCATGCCGGGGTTGCATTTAATGCACCAGTTCGGCCCGTTAACGAAACGATGCACAGTTTCAGTCCAGAATAGAAGTGAACGCTCCCAATCCATCTTTTTGGACCCAATAGTGATGTTTTGATTCGTTTTGGTCAGTTTCGTTACTGTGCGAGAAACCATGCCGGGGTTGCATTTAATGCACCGGTTAGGCCCGTTAAAGAAACGATGCACAGTTTCGGTCCAGTAACGAAACGAACGCACCCAATCCACCTTTTTGGACCCAATAGTGATGTTTTGGTTTGTTTTGGCCAGTTTCGTTACTGTGCGAGAAACCATGCCGGGGTTGCATTTAATGCACCGGTTCGGCCCGTTAATGAAACGATGCACAGTTTCGGTCCAGAATAGAAGCAAACGCACCCAATCCACCTTTTTGGACCCAATAGTGATGTTTTGGTTCGTTTGGGCCAGTTTCGTTACTATGCGAAAAACCATGCCGGGGTTGCATTTAATGCACCGGTTCGGCCCGTTAACGAAACGATGCACAGTTTCAGACCGGAAACGAAACGAACGCACCCAATCCACCTTTTTGGACCCAGTAGTGATGTTTTGGTTTGTTTTGGCCAGTTTTGTTACTGTGCGAGAAACCATGCCAGGGTTGCATTTAATGCACCGGTTCGGCCCATTAACGAAACGATGCACAGTTTCGGTCCAGAAACGAAACGAACGCACCCAATCCACCTTTTTGGACCCAATAGTGATGTTTTGGTTTGTTTTGGCCAGTTTCGTTACTATGCGAGAAACCATGCCGGGGTTGCATTTAATGCAACGGTTCGACCTGTTAACGAAACGATGCACAGTTTCGGTCCGGAAACGAAACGAATGCACCAAATCCACCTTTTTGGACCCAATAGTGATGTTTTGGTTCGTTTTGGTCAGTTTCGTTACTGTGCGAAAAAACATGCCGGGGTTGCATTTAATGCACCGGTTCAGCCCGTTTACGAAACGATGCATAGTTTCGGTCCAGAAACGAAGCGAACGCACCCAATCCACCTTTTTGGACCCAATAGTGATGTTTTGGTTAGTTTTGGTCAGTTTTGATACTGTGTGAGAAACCAAGCCGGGGTTGCATTTAATGCACCGGTTCGGCCCGTTAACGAAACGATGCACAAATTCGGTCCAGAAACGAAGCGAACGCACCAAATCCACCTTTTTGGACCCAATAGTGATGTTTTGGTTCATTTTGGTCAGTTTTGATACTGTGCGAGAAACCATGCCGGGGTTGCATTTAATGCACCGGTTCAGCCCGTTAACGAAACGATGCACAGTTTCGGTCCTGAAATGAAACGAACGCACCCAATCCACCTTTTTGGACCCAATAGTGATGTTTTGGTTCGTTTTCGTCAGTTTCATTACTGTGCGAGAAACCATGCCGGGGTTGCATTTAATGCACCGGTTCGGCCCGTTAACGAAACGATGCACAGTTTCAGTCCAGAATAGAAGCAAACGCACCCAATCCACCTTTTTGGACCCAATAGTGATGTTTTGGTTCGTTTTGGCTAGTTTCGTTACTATGCGAAAAACCATGCCGGGGTTGCATTTAATGCACCGGTTCGGCCCGTTAACGAAACGATGCACAGTTTCAGTCCGGAAACGAAACGAACGCACCCAATCCACCTTTTTGGACCCAGTAGTGATGTTTTGGTTTGTTTTGGCCAGTTTTGTTACTGTGCGAGAAACCATGCCAGGGTTGCATTTAATGCACCGGTTCAGCCCGTTAACGAAACGATGCACAGTTTCGGTCCTGAAACGAAACGAACGCACCCAATCCACCTTTTTGGACCCAATAGTGATGTTTTGGTTCGTTTTCGTCAGTTTCGTTACTGTGCGAGAAACCATGCCGGGGTTGCATTTAATGCACCGGTTCGGCCCATTAACGAAACGATGCACAGTTTCAGTCCAGAATAGAAGCAAACGCACCCAATCCACCTTTTAAGGACCCAATAGTGATGTTTTAGTTCGTTTTGGCCAGTTTTGTTACTGTGCGAAAAACCATGCCGGGGTTGCATTTAATGCACCAGTTCGGCCCGTTAACGAAACGATGCACAGTTTCAGTCCAGAATAGAAGCGAACGCACCCAATCCATCTTTTTGGACCCAATAGTGATGTTTTGATTCGTTTTGGTCAGTTTCATTACTGTGCGAGAAACCATGCCGGGGTTGCATTTAATGCACCGGTTCAGCCCGTTAACGAAACGATGCACAGTTTCGGTCCTGAAACGAAACGAACGCACCCAATCCACCTTTTTGGACCCAATAGTGATGTTTTGGTTCGTTTTCGTCAGTTTCGTTACTGTGCGAGAAACCATGCCGGGGTTGCATTTAATGCACCGGTTCGGCCCATTAACGAAACGATGCACAGTTTCAGTCCAGAATAGAAGCAAACGCACCCAATCCACCTTTTAAGGACCCAATAGTGATGTTTTAGTTCGTTTTGGCCAGTTTTGTTACTGTGCGAAAAACCATGCCGGGGTTGCATTTAATGCACCAGTTCGGCCCGTTAACGAAACGATGCACAGTTTCAGTCCAGAATAGAAGCGAACGCACCCAATCCATCTTTTTGGACCCAATAGTGATGTTTTGATTCGTTTTGGTCAGTTTCATTACTGTGCGAGAAACCATGCCGGGGTTGCATTTAATGCACCGGTTCAGCCCGTTAACGAAACGATGCACAGTTTCGGTCCTGAAACGAAACGAACGCACCCAATCCACCTTTTTGGACCCAATAGTGATGTTTTGGTTCGTTTTCGTCAGTTTCGTTACTGTGCGAGAAACCATGCCGGGGTTGCATTTAATGCACCGGTTCGGCCCATTAACGAAACGATGCACAGTTTCAGTCCAGAATAGAAGCAAACGCACCCAATCCACCTTTTAAGGACCCAATAGTGATGTTTTAGTTCGTTTTGGCCAGTTTTGTTACTGTGCGAAAAACCATGCCGGGGTTGCATTTAATGCACCAGTTCGGCCCGTTAACGAAACGATGCACAGTTTCGGTCCAAAATAGAAGCAAACGCACCCAATCCACCTTTTTCGACCCAATAGTGATGTTTTGGATCGTTTTGGCCAGTTTCGTTACTATGCGAAAAACCATGCCGGGGTTGCATTTAATGCACCGGTTCGGCCCGTTAATGAAACGATGCACAGTTTCAGTCCGGAAACGAAACGAACGCACCCAATCCACCTTTTTGGACCCAGTAGTGATGTTTTGGTTTGTTTTGGCCAGTTTTGTTACTGTGCGAGAAACCATGCCATGGTTGCATTTAATGCACCGGTTCGGCCCGTTAACGAAACGATGCACAGTTTCGGTCCAGAAACGAAACGAACGCACCCAATCCACCTTTTTGGACCCAATAGTGATGTTTTGGTTCGTTTTGGCCAGTTTCGTTACTATGCGAGAAACCATGCCGGGGTTGCATTTAATGCACCGGTTCGACCTGTTAACGAAACGATGCACATTTTCGGTCCGAAAACGAAACGAACGCACCCAAT
Source organism: Echinochloa phyllopogon (assembly GCA_033239725.1). Lineage (NCBI taxonomy): Eukaryota > Viridiplantae > Streptophyta > Magnoliopsida > Poales > Poaceae > Echinochloa > Echinochloa phyllopogon. The sequence continues at coordinate 25,631,737 of BTCW01000014.1, read as the reverse complement.
CCACCTTTTTGGACCCAATAGTGATGTTTTGGTTCGTTTTGGTCAGTTTCGTTACTGTGCGAAAAAACATGCCGGGGTTGCATTTAATGCACCGGTTCAGCCCGTTTACGAAACGATGCATAGTTTCGGTCCAGAAATGAAGCTAACGCACCCAATCCACCTTTTTGGACCCAATAGTGATGTTTTGGTTCGTTTTGGTCAGTTTTGATACTGTGCGAGAAACCAAGCCGGGGTTGCATTTAATGCACCGGTTCGGCCCGTTAACGAAACGATGCACAAATTCGGTCCAGAAATGAAGCGAACGCACCCAATCCACCTTTTTGGACCCAATAGTGATGTTTTGGTTCATTTTGGTCAGTTTTGATACTGTGCGAGAAACCATGCCGGGGTTGCATTTAACGCACCGGTTCAGCCCGTTAACGAAACGATGCACAGTTTCGGTCCTGAAACGAAACGAACGCACCCAATCCACCTTTTTGGACCCAATAGTGATGTTTTGGTTCGTTTTCGTCAGTTTCGTTACTGTGCGAGAAACCATGCCGGGGTTGCATTTAATGCACCGGTTCGGCCCGTTAACGAAACGATGCACAGTTTCAGTCCAGAAAAGAAGCAAACGCACCCAATCCACCTTTTAAGGACCCAATAGTGATGTTTTAGTTCGTTTTGGTCAGTTTCGTTACTAGGCGAGAAACCATGCCGGGGTTGCATTTAATGCACCGGTTCGGCCCGTTAACGAAACGATGCACAGTTTCGGTCCAGAAACGAAACGAACGCACCCAATCCACCTTTTTGGACCCAATAGTGATGTTTTGGTTCGTTTTGGCCAGTTTTGTTACTGTGCGAAAAACCATGCCGGGGTTGCATTTAATGCACCAGTTCGGCCCGTTAACGAAACGATGCACAGTTTCAGTCCAGAATAGAAGCGAACGCACCCAATCCATCTTTTTGGACCCAATAGTGATGTTTTTTTTCGTTTTGGTCAGTTTCGTTACTGTGCGAGAAACCATGCCGGGGTTGCATTTAATGCACCGGTTAGGCCCGTTAAAGAAACGATGCACAGTTTCGGTCCAGAAATGAAACGAACGCACCCAATCCACCTTTTTATACCCAGTAGTGATGTTTTGGTTCGTTTTGGCCAGTTTTGTTACTGTGCGAAAAACCATGCCGGGGTTGCATTTAATGCACCGGTTCGGCCCGTTTACGAAACGTTGCACAGTTTCGGTCCAGAAATGAAACGAACGCACCCAATCCACCTTTTTGGACCCAATAGTGATGTTTTGGTTCGTTTTGGTCAGTTTTGTTATTGTGCGAGAAACCATGCCGGGGTTGCATTTAATGCACCGGTTCGGCCCGTTTACGAAACGATGCATAGTTTCGGTCCAGAAACGAAGCGAACGCACCCAATCCACCTTTTGGACCCAATAGTGATGTTTTGGTTCGTTTTGGTCAGTTTTGATACTGTGCGAGAAACCATGCCGGGGTTGCATTTAATGCACCGGTTCGGCCCGTTAACGAAACGATGCACAGTTTCGGTCCAGAAACGAAGCGAACGCACCCAATCCACCTTTTAAGGACCCAATAGTGATGTTTTAGTTCGTTTTGGTTAATTTTGTTACTATGCGAGAAAACATGCCGGGGTTGCATTTAATGCACCGGTTCGGCCCGTTAACGAAACGATGGACAGTTTCGGTCCAGAAACGAAACGAACGCACTCAATCCACCTTTTTGGACCCAATAGTGATGTTTTGGTTCGTTTTGGCCAGTTTTGTTACAGTGCGAAAAACCATGCCGGGGTTGCATTTAATGCACCGGTTCGGCCCGTTTACGAAACGATGCACAGTTTCGGTCAAAAACGTAGCGAACGCACCCAATCCACCTTTTTGGACCCAATAGTGATGTTTTGGTTCGTTTTGGTCAGTTTTGATACTGTGCGAGAAACCATGCCGGGGTTGCATTTAATGCACCGGTTCAGCCCGTTAACGAAACGATGCACAGTTTCGGTCCTGAAATGAAACGAACGCACCCAATCCACCTTTTTGGACCCAATAGTGATGTTTTGGTTCGTTTTCGTCAGTTTCGTTACTGTGCGAGAAACCATGCCGGGGTTGCATTTAATGCACCGGTTCGGCCCGTTAACGAAACGATGCACAGTTTCAGTCCAGAATAGAAGCAAACGCACCCAATCCACCTTTTAAGGACCCAATAGTGATGTTTTAGTTCGTTTTGGCCAGTTTTGTTACTGTGCGAAAAACCATGCCGGGGTTGCATTTAATGCACCAGTTCGGCCCGTTAACGAAACGATGCACAGTTTCAGTCCAGAATAGAAGTGAACGCACCCAATCCATCTTTTTGGACCCAATAGTGATGTTTTGATTCGTTTTGGTCAGTTTCGTTACTGTGCGAGAAACCATGCCGGGGTTGCATGTAATGCACCGGTTAGGCCCGTTAAAGAAACGATGCACAGTTTCGGTCCAGTAACGAAATAAACGCACCCAATCCACCTTTTTGGACCCAGTAGTGATGTTTTGGTTTGTTTTGGCCAGTTTCGTTACTGTGCGAGAAACCATGCCGGGGTTGCATTTAATGCACCGGTTCGGCCCGTTAACGAAACGATGCACAGTTTCGGTCCAGAATAGAAGCAAACGCACCCAATCCACCTTTTTGGACCCAATAGTGATGTTTTGGTTCGTTTTGGCCAGTTTCGTTACTATGCGAGAAACCATGCCGGGGTTGCATTTAATTCACCGGTTCGGCCCGTTAACAAAACGATGCACAGTTTCGGTCCAGCAACGAAACGAACGCACCCAATCCACCTTTTTATACCCAGTAGTGATGTTTTGGTTCGTTTTGGCCAGTTTCGTTACTGTGCGAGAAACCATGCCGGGGTTGCATTTAATGCAACGGTTCGACCTGTTAACGAAACGATGCACAGTTTCGGTCCAGAATAGAAGCAAACGCACCCAATCCACCTTTTTGGACCCAATAGTGATGTTTTGGTTCGTTTTGGCCAGTTTCGTTACTATGCGAGAAACCATGCCGGGGTTGCATTTAATTCACCGGTTCGGCCCGTTAACAAAACGATGCACAGTTTCGGTCCAGCAACGAAACGAACGCACCCAATCCACCTTTTTATACCCAGTAGTGATGTTTTGGTTCGTTTTGGCCAGTTTCGTTACTGTGCGAGAAACCATGCCGGGGTTGCATTTAATTCACCGGTTCGGCCCGTTAACAAAACGATGCACAGTTTCGGTCCAGAAATGAAACGAATGCACCCAATCCACTTTTTTGGACACAATAGTGATGTTTTGGTTCGTTTTGGCCAGTTTCGTTACTATGCAAGAAACCATGCCGGGGTTGCATTTAATGCACCGGTTCGACCTGTTAACGAAACGATGCACAGTTTCGGTCCGGAAACGAAACGAACGCACCCAATCCACCTTTTTGGACCCAATAGTGATGTTTTGGTTCGTTTTGGTCAGTTTCGTTACTGTGCGAAAAAACATGCCGGGGTTGCATTTAATGCACCGGTTCAGCCCGTTTTCGAAACGATGCATAGTTTCGGTCCAGAAACGAAGCGAACGCACCCAGTCCACCTTTTTGGACCCAATAGTGATGTTTTGGTTCGTTTTGGTCAGTTTTGATACTGTGCAAGAAACCAAGCCGGGGTTGCATTTAATGCACCGGTTCGGCCCGTTAACGAAACGATGCACAAATTCGGTCCAGAAACGAAGCGAACGCACCAAATCCACCTTTTTGGACCCAATAGTGATGTTTTGGTTCGTTTTGGTCAGTTTTGATACTGTGCGAGAAACCATGCCGGGGTTGCATTTAATGCACCGGTTCAGCCCGTTAACGAAACGATGCACAGTTTCGGTCCTGAAACGAAACGAACGCACCCAATCCACCTTTTTGGACCCAATAGTGATGTTTTGGTTCGTTTTGGCCAGTTTCGTTACTATGCGAGAAACCATGCCGGGGTTGCATTTAATGCAACGGTTCGACCTGTTAACGAAACGATGCACAGTTTCGGTCCGGAAACGAAACGAACGCACCCAATCCACCTTTTTGGACCCAATAGTGATGTTTTGGTTCGTTTTGGTCAGTTTTGATACTGTGCGAGAAACCATGCCGGGGTTGCATTTAATGCACCGGTTCAGCCCGTTAACGAAACGATGCACAGTTTCGGTCCTGAAACGAAACGAACGCACCCAATCCACCTTTTTGGACCCAATAGTGATGTTTTGGTTCGTTTTCGTCAGTTTCGTTACTGTGCGAGAAACCATGCCGGGTTGCATTTAATGCACCGGTTCGGCCCGTTAACGAAACGATGCACAGTTTCAGTCCAGAATAGAAGCAAACGCACCCAATCCACCTTTTAAGGACCCAATAGTGATGTTTTAGTTCGTTTTGGCCAGTTTTGTTACTGTGCGAAAAACCATGCCGGGGTTGCATTTAATGCACCAGTTCGGCCCGTTAACGAAACGATGCACAGTTTCAGTCCAGAATAGAAGTGAACGCTCCCAATCCATCTTTTTGGACCCAATAGTGATGTTTTGATTCGTTTTGGTCAGTTTCGTTACTGTGCGAGAAACCATGCCGGGGTTGCATTTAATGCACCGGTTAGGCCCGTTAAAGAAACGATGCACAGTTTCAGTCCAGAATAGAAGCAAACGCACCCAATCCACCTTTTAAGGACCCAATAGTGATGTTTTAGTTCGTTTTGGCCAGTTTTGTTACTGTGCGAAAAACCATGCCGGGGTTGCATTTAATGCACCGGTTCGGCCCGTTTACGAAACGTTGCACAGTTTCGGTCCAGAAATGAAACGAACGCACCCAATCCACCTTTTTGGACCCAATAGTGATGTTTTGGTTCGTTTTGGTCAGTTTTGTTATTGTGCGAGAAACCATGCCGGGGTTGCATTTAATGCACCGGTTCGGCCCGTTTACGAAACGATGCATAGTTTCGGTCCAGAAACGAAGCGAACGCACCCAATCCACCTTTTGGACCCAATAGTGATGTTTTGGTTCGTTTTGGTCAGTTTTGATACTGTGCGAGAAACCATGCCGGGGTTGCATTTAATGCACCGGTTCGGCCCGTTAACGAAACGATGCACAGTTTCGGTCCAGAAACGAAGCGAACGCACCCAATCCACCTTTTAAGGACCCAATAGTGATGTTTTAGTTCGTTTTGGTTAATTTTGTTACTATGCGAGAAAACATGCCGGGGTTGCATTTAATGCACCGGTTCGGCCCGTTAACGAAACGATGGACAGTTTCGGTCCAGAAACGAAACGAACGCACTCAATCCACCTTTTTGGACCCAATAGTGATGTTTTGGTTCGTTTTGGCCAGTTTTGTTACAGTGCGAAAAACCATGCCGGGGTTGCATTTAATGCACCGGTTCGGCCCGTTTACGAAACGATGCACAGTTTCGGTCAAAAACGTAGCGAACGCACCCAATCCACCTTTTTGGACCCAATAGTGATGTTTTGGTTCGTTTTGGTCAGTTTTGATACTGTGCGAGAAACCATGCCGGGGTTGCATTTAATGCACCGGTTCAGCCCGTTAACGAAACGATGCACAGTTTCGGTCCTGAAATGAAACGAACGCACCCAATCCACCTTTTTGGACCCAATAGTGATGTTTTGGTTCGTTTTCGTCAGTTTCGTTACTGTGCGAGAAACCATGCCGGGGTTGCATTTAATGCACCGGTTCGGCCCGTTAACGAAACGATGCACAGTTTCAGTCCAGAATAGAAGCAAACGCACCCAATCCACCTTTTAAGGACCCAATAGTGATGTTTTAGTTCGTTTTGGCCAGTTTTGTTACTGTGCGAAAAACCATGCCGGGGTTGCATTTAATGCACCAGTTCGGCCCGTTAACGAAACGATGCACAGTTTCAGTCCAGAATAGAAGTGAACGCACCCAATCCATCTTTTTGGACCCAATAGTGATGTTTTGATTCGTTTTGGTCAGTTTCGTTACTGTGCGAGAAACCATGCCGGGGTTGCATGTAATGCACCGGTTAGGCCCGTTAAAGAAACGATGCACAGTTTCGGTCCAGTAACGAAATAAACGCACCCAATCCACCTTTTTGGACCCAGTAGTGATGTTTTGGTTTGTTTTGGCCAGTTTCGTTACTGTGCGAGAAACCATGCCGGGGTTGCATTTAATGCACCGGTTCGGCCCGTTAACGAAACGATGCACAGTTTCGGTCCAGAATAGAAGCAAACGCACCCAATCCACCTTTTTGGACCCAATAGTGATGTTTTGGTTCGTTTTGGCCAGTTTCGTTACTATGCGAGAAACCATGCCGGGGTTGCATTTAATTCACCGGTTCGGCCCGTTAACAAAACGATGCACAGTTTCGGTCCAGCAACGAAACGAACGCACCCAATCCACCTTTTTATACCCAGTAGTGATGTTTTGGTTCGTTTTGGCCAGTTTCGTTACTGTGCGAGAAACCATGCCGGGGTTGCATTTAATTCACCGGTTCGGCCCGTTAACAAAACGATGCACAGTTTCGGTCCAGAAATGAAACGAATGCACCCAATCCACTTTTTTGGACACAATAGTGATGTTTTGGTTCGTTTTGGCCAGTTTCGTTACTATGCAAGAAACCATGCCGGGGTTGCATTTAATGCACCGGTTCGACCTGTTAACGAAACGATGCACAGTTTCGGTCCGGAAACGAAACGAACGCACCCAATCCACCTTTTTGGACCCAATAGTGATGTTTTGGTTCGTTTTGGTCAGTTTCGTTACTGTGCGAAAAAACATGCCGGGGTTGCATTTAATGCACCGGTTCAGCCCGTTTTCGAAACGATGCATAGTTTCGGTCCAGAAACGAAGCGAACGCACCCAGTCCACCTTTTTGGACCCAATAGTGATGTTTTGGTTCGTTTTGGTCAGTTTTGATACTGTGCAAGAAACCAAGCCGGGGTTGCATTTAATGCACCGGTTCGGCCCGTTAACGAAACGATGCACAAATTCGGTCCAGAAACGAAGCGAACGCACCAAATCCACCTTTTTGGACCCAATAGTGATGTTTTGGTTCGTTTTGGTCAGTTTTGATACTGTGCGAGAAACCATGCCGGGGTTGCATTTAATGCACCGGTTCAGCCCGTTAACGAAACGATGCACAGTTTCGGTCCTGAAACGAAACGAACGCACCCAATCCACCTTTTTGGACCCAATAGTGATGTTTTGGTTCGTTTTGGCCAGTTTCGTTACTATGCGAGAAACCATGCCGGGGTTGCATTTAATGCAACGGTTCGACCTGTTAACGAAACGATGCACAGTTTCGGTCCGGAAACGAAACGAACGCACCCAATCCACCTTTTTGGACCCAATAGTGATGTTTTGGTTCGTTTTGGTCAGTTTTGATACTGTGCGAGAAACCATGCCGGGGTTGCATTTAATGCACCGGTTCAGCCCGTTAACGAAACGATGCACAGTTTCGGTCCTGAAACGAAACGAACGCACCCAATCCACCTTTTTGGACCCAATAGTGATGTTTTGGTTCGTTTTCGTCAGTTTCGTTACTGTGCGAGAAACCATGCCGGGTTGCATTTAATGCACCGGTTCGGCCCGTTAACGAAACGATGCACAGTTTCAGTCCAGAATAGAAGCAAACGCACCCAATCCACCTTTTAAGGACCCAATAGTGATGTTTTAGTTCGTTTTGGCCAGTTTTGTTACTGTGCGAAAAACCATGCCGGGGTTGCATTTAATGCACCAGTTCGGCCCGTTAACGAAACGATGCACAGTTTCAGTCCAGAATAGAAGTGAACGCTCCCAATCCATCTTTTTGGACCCAATAGTGATGTTTTGATTCGTTTTGGTCAGTTTCGTTACTGTGCGAGAAACCATGCCGGGGTTGCATTTAATGCACCGGTTAGGCCCGTTAAAGAAACGATGCACAGTTTCGGTCCAGTAACGAAACGAACGCACCCAATCCACCTTTTTGGACCCAATAGTGATGTTTTGGTTTGTTTTGGCCAGTTTCGTTACTGTGCGAGAAACCATGCCGGGGTTGCATTTAATGCACCGGTTCGGCCCGTTAATGAAACGATGCACAGTTTCGGTCCAGAATAGAAGCAAACGCACCCAATCCAACTTTTTGGACCCAATAGTGATGTTTTGGTTCGTTTTGGCCAGTTTCGTTACTATGCGAAAAACCATGCCGGGGTTGCATTTAATGCACCGGTTCGGCCCGTTAACGAAACGATGCATAGTTTCAGACCGGAAACGAAACGAACGCACCCAATCCACCTTTTTGGACCCAGTAGTGATGTTTTGGTTTGTTTTGGCCAGTTTTGTTACTGTGCGAGAAACCATGCCAGGGTTGCATTTAATGCACCGGTTCGGCCCGTTAACGAAACGATGCACAGTTTCGGTCCAGAAACGAAACGAACGCACCCAATCCACCTTTTTGGACCCAATAGTGATGTTTTGGTTTGTTTTGGCCAGTTTCGTTACTATGCGAGAAACCATGCCGGGGTTGCATTTAATGCAACGGTTCGACCTGTTAACGAAACGATGCACAGTTTCGGTCCGGAAACGAAACGAACGCACCCAATCCACCTTTTTGGACCCAATAGTGATGTTTTGGTTCGTTTTGGTCAGTTTCGTTACTGTGCGAAAAAACATGCCGGGGTTGCATTTAATGCACCGGTTCAGCCCGTTTACGAAACGATGCATAGTTTCGGTCCAGAAACGAAGCGAACGCACCCAATCCACCTTTTTGGACCCAATAGTGATGTTTTGGTTAGTTTTGGTCAGTTTTGATACTGTGTGAGAAACCAAGCCGGGGTTGCATTTAATGCACCGGTTCGGCCCGTTAACGAAACGATGCACAGATTCGGTCCAGAAACGAAGCGAACGCACCAAATCCACCTTTTTGGACCCAATAGTGATGTTTTGGTTCATTTTGGTCAGTTTTGATACTGTGCGAGAAACCATGCCGGGGTTGCATTTAATGCACCGGTTCAGCCCGTTAACGAAACGATGCACAGTTTCGGTCCTGAAACGAAACGAACGCACCCAATCCACCTTTTTGGACCCAATAGTGATGTTTTGGTTCGTTTTCGTCAGTTTCATTACTGTGCGAGAAACCATGCCGGGGTTGCATTTAATGCACCGGTTCGGCCCGTTAACGAAACGATGCACAGTTTCAGTCCAGAATAGAAGCAAACGCACCCAATCCACCATTTTGGACCCAATAGTGATGTTTTGGTTCGTTTTGGCCAGTTTCGTTACTATGCGAAAAACCATGCCGGGGTTGCATTTAATGCACCGGTTCGGCCCGTTAACGAAACGATGCACAGTTTCAGTCCGGAAACGAAACGAACGCACCCAATCCACCTTTTTGGACCCAGTAGTGATGTTTTGGTTTGTTTTGGCCAGTTTTGTTACTGTGCGAGAAACCATGCCAGGGTTGCATTTAATGCACCGGTTCGACCCGTTAACGAAACGATGCACAGTTTCGGTCCAGAAACGAAACGAACGCACCAAATCCACCTTTTTGGACCCAATAGTGATGTTTTGGTTCGTTTTGGCCAGTTTCGTTACTATGCGAGAAACCATGCCGGGGTTGCATTTAATGCACCTGTTCGACCTGTTAACGAAACGATGTACAGTTTCGGTCCGGAAACGAAACGAACGCACCCAATCCACCTTTTTGGACCCAATAGTGATGTTTTGGTTCGTTTTGGTCAGTTTCGTTACTGTGCGAAAAAACATGCCGGGGTTGCATTTAATGCACCGGTTCAGCCCGTTTACGAAACGATGCATAGTTTCGGTCCAGAAACGAAGCGAACGCACCCAATCCAACTTTTTGGACCCAATAGTGATGTTTTGGTTCGTTTTGGTCAGTTTTGATACTGTGCGAGAAACCAAGCCGGGGTTGCATTTAATGCACCGGTTCGGCCCGTTAACGAAACGATGCACAAATTCGGTCCAGAAACGAAGCGAACGCACCCAATCCACCTTTTTGGACCCAATAGTGATGTTTTGGTTCGTTTTGGTCAGTTTTGATACTGTGCGAGAAACCATGCCGGGGTTGCATTTAATGCACCGGTTCAGCCCGTTAACGAAACGATGCACAGTTTCGGTCCTGAAACGAAACGAACGCACCCAATCCACCTTTTTGGACCCAATAGTGATGTTTTGGTTCGTTTTCGTCAGTTTCGTTACTGTGCGAGAAACCATGCCGGGGTTGCATTTAATGCACCGGTTCGGCCCGTTGACGAAACGATGCACAGTTTCAGTCCAGAATAGAAGCAAACACACCCAATCCACCATTTAAGGACCCAATAGTGATGTTTTAGTTCGTTTTGGTCAGTTTCGTTACTATGCGAGAAACCATGTCGGGGTTGCATTTAATGCACCAGTTCGGCCCGTTAACGAAACGATGCACAGTTTCAGTCCAGAATAGAAGCGAACGCACCCAATCCATCTTTTTGGACCCAATAGTGATGTTTTGGTTCGTTTTGGCCAGTTTCGTTACTATGCGAGAAACAATGCCGGGGTTGCATTTAATGCACCTGTTCGACCTGTTAACGAAACGATGTACAGTTTCGGTCCGGAAACGAAACGAACGCACCCAATCCACCTTTTTGGACCCAATAGTGATGTTTTGGTTCGTTTTGGCCAGTTTCGTTACTATGCGAGAAACCATGCCGGGGTTGCATTTAATGCACCGGTTCGACCTGTTAACGAAACGATGCACAGTTTCGGTCCGGAAATGAAACGAACGCACCCAATCCATCTTTTTGGACCCAATAGTGATGTTTTGGTTCGTTTTGGTCAGTTTCGTTACTGTGCGAAAAAACATGCCGGGGTTGCATTTAATGCACCGGTTCCGCCCGTTTACGAAACGATGCATAGTTTCGGTCCAGAAACGAAGCGAACGCACCCAATCCACCTTTTTGGACCCAATAGTGATGTTTTGGTTCGTTTTGGTCAGTTTTGATACTGTGCGAGAAACCAAGCCGGGGTTGCATTTAATGCACCGGTTCGGCCCGTTAACGAAACGATGCACAAATTCGGTCCAGAAACGAAGCGAACGCACCCAATCCACCTTTTTGGACCCAATAGTGATGTTTTGGTTCATTTTGGTCAGTTTTGATACTGTGCGAGAAACCATGCCGGGGTTGCATTTAATGCACCGGTTCAGCCCGTTAACGAAACGATGCACAGTTTCGGTCCTGAAACGAAACGAACGCACCCAATCCATCTTTTTGGACCCAATAGTGATGTTTTTTTTCGTTTTGGTCAGTTTCGTTACTGTGCGAGAAACCATGCCGGGGTTGCATTTAATGCACCGGTTAGGCCCGTTAAAGAAACGATGCACAGTTTCGGTCCAGAAATGAAACGAACGCACCCAATCCACCTTTTTATACCCAGTAGTGATGTTTTGGTTCGTTTTGGCCAGTTTTGTTACTGTGCGAAAAACCATGCCGGGGTTGCATTTAATGCACCGGTTCGGCCCGTTAACGAAACGATGCACAGTTTCGGTCCAGAAACGAAGCGAACGCACCCAATCCACCTTTTAAGGACCCAATAGTGATGTTTTAGTTCGTTTTGGTCAATTTTGTTACTAGGCGAGAAAACATGCCGGGGTTGCATTTAATGCACCGGTTCGGCCCGTTAACGAAACGATGGACAGTTTCGGTCCAGAAACGAAACGAACGCACTCAATCCACCTTTTTGGACCCAATAGTGATGTTTTGGTTCGTTTTGGCCAGTTTTGTTACAGTGCGAAAAACCATGCCGGGGTTGCATTTAATGCACCGGTTCGGCCCGTTTACGAAACGATGCACAGTTTCGGTCCAGAAACGTAGCGAACGCACCCAATCCACCTTTTTGGACCCAATAGTGATGTTTTGGTTCGTTTTGGTCAGTTTTGATACTGTGCGAGAAACCATGCCGGGGTTGCATTTAATGCACCGGTTCAGCCCGTTAACGAAACGATGCACAATTTCGGTCCAGAAATGAAACGAACGCACCCAATCCACCTTTTTGGACCCAATAGTGATGTTTTGGTTCGTTTTCGTCAGTTTCGTTACTGTGCGAGAAACCTTGCCGGGGTTGCATTTAATGCACCGGTTCGGCCCGTTAACGAAACGATGCACAGTTTCAGTCCAGAATAGAAGCAAACGCACCCAATCCACCTTTTAAGGACCCAATAGTGATGTTTTAGTTCGTTTTGGCCAGTTTTGTTACTGTGCGAAAAACCATGCCGGGGTTGCATTTAATGAAGCAGTTCGGCCCGTTAACGAAACGATGCACAGTTTCAGTCCAGAATAGAAGTGAACGCACCCAATCCATCTTTTTGGACCCAATAGTGATGTTTTGATTCGTTTTGGTCAGTTTCGTTACTGTGCGAGAAACCATGCCGGGGCTGCATTTAATGCACCGGTTAGGCCCGTTAAAGAAACGATGCACAGTTTCGGTCCAGTAACGAAACGAACGCACCCAATCCACCTTTTTGGACCCAGTAGTGATGTTTTGGTTTGTTTTGGCCAGTTTCGTTACTGTGCGAGAAACCATGCCGGGGTTGCATTTAATGCACCGGTTCGGCCCGTTAATGAAACGATGCACAGTTTCGGTCCAGAATAGAAGCAAACGCACCCAATCCACCTTTTTGGACCCAATAGTGATGTTTTGGTTCGTTTTGGCCAGTTTCGTTACTATGCGAGAAACCATGCCGGGGTTGCATTTAATTCACCGGTTCGGCCCGTTAACAAAACGATGCACAGTTTCGGTCCAGAAACGAAACGAACGCACCCAATCCACCTTTTTATACCCAGTAGTGATGTTTTGGTTCATTTTGGCCAGTTTCGTTACTGTGCGAGAAACCATGCCGGGGTTGCATTTAATTCACCGGTTCGGCCCGTTAACAAAACGATGCACAGTTTCGGTCCAGAAACGAAACGAATGCACCCAATCCACTTTTTTGGACCCAATAGTGATGTTTTGGTTCGTTTTGGCCAGTTTCGTTACTATGCGAGAAACCATGCCGGGGTTGCATTTAATGCACCGGTTCGACCTGTTAACGAAACGATGCACAGTTTCGGTCCGGAAATGAAACGAACGCACCCAATCCACCTTTTTGGACCCAATAGTGATGTTTTGGTTCGTTTTGGTCAGTTTCGTTACTGTGCGAAAAAACATGCCGGGGTTGCATTTAATGCACCGGTTCGGCCCGTTAACGAAACGATGCACAGTTTCGTTCCTGAAATGAAGCGAACGCACCAAATCCACCTTTTTGGACCCAATAGTGATGTTTTGGTTCATTTTGGTCAGTTTTGATACTGTGCGAGAAACCATGCCGGGGTTGCATTTAATGCACCGGTTCGGCCCGTTAACGAAACGATGCACAGTTTCGGTCCTGAAACGAAACGAACGCACCCAATCCACCTTTTTGGACCCAATAGTGATGTTTTGGTTCGTTTTGGCCAGTTTCGTTACTATGCGAGAAACCATGCCGGGGTTGCATTTAATGCAACGGTTCGACCTGTTAACGAAACGATGCACAGTTTCGGTCCGGAAACGAAACGAACGCACCCAATCCACCTTTTTGGACCCAATAGTGATGTTTTGGTTCGTTTTGGCCAGTTTCGTTACTGTGCGAAAAACCATGCCGGGGTTGCATTTAATGCACCGGTTCGGCCCGTTAACGAAACGATGCACAGTTTCAGTCCGGAAACGAAACGAACGCACCCAATCCACCTTTTTGGACCCAATAGTGATGTTTTGGTTCATTTTGGTCAGTTTTGATACTGTGCGAGAAACCATGCCGGGGTTGCATTTAATGCACCGGTTCAGCCCGTTAACGAAACGATGCACAGTTTCGGTCCTGAAACGAAACGAACGCACCCAATCCACCTTTTTGGACCCAATAGTGATGTTTTGGTTCGTTTTCGTCAGTTTCGTTACTGTGCGAGAAACCATGCCGGGATTGCATTTAATGCACCGGTTCGGCCCGTTAACGAAACGATGCATAGTTTCAGTCCAGAATAGAAGCAAACGCACCCAATCCACCTTTTAAGGACCCAATAGTGATGTTTTAGTTCGTTTTGGTCAGTTTCGTTACTAGGCGAGAAACCATGCCGGGGTTGCATTTAATGCACCGGTTCGGCCCGTTAACGAAACGATGCACAGTTTCGGTCCAGAAACGAAACGAACGCACCCAATCCACCTTTTTGGACCCAATAGTGATGTTTTGGTTCGTTTTGGCCAGTTTTGTTACTGTGCGAAAAACCATGCCGGGGTTGCATTTAATGCACCAGTTCGGCCCGTTAACGAAACGATGCACAGTTTCAGTCCAGAATAGAAGCGAACGCACCCAATCCATCTTTTTGGACCCAATAGTGATGTTTTTTTTCGTTTTGGTCAGTTTCGTTACTGTGCGAGAAACCATGCCGGGGTTGCATTTAATGCACCGGTTAGGCCCGTTAAAGAAACGATGCACAGTTTCGGTCCAGAAATGAAACGAACGCACCCAATCCACCTTTTTATACCCAGTAGTGATGTTTTGGTTCGTTTTGGCCAGTTTTGTTACTGTGCGAAAAACCATGCCGGGGTTGCATTTAATGCACCGGTTCGGCCCGTTTACGAAACGTTGCACAGTTTCGGTCCAGAAATGAAACGAACGCACCCAATCCACCTTTTTGGACCCAATAGTGATGTTTTGGTTCGTTTTGGTCAGTTTTGTTATTGTGCGAGAAACCATGCCGGGGTTGCATTTAATGCACCGGTTCGGCCCGTTTACGAAACGATGCATAGTTTCGGTCCAGAAACGAAGCGAACGCACCCAATCCACCTTTTGGACCCAATAGTGATGTTTTGGTTCGTTTTGGTCAGTTTTGATACTGTGCGAGAAACCATGCCGGGGTTGCATTTAATGCACCGGTTCGGCCCGTTAACGAAACGATCCACAGTTTCGGTCCAGAAACGAAGCGAACGCACCCAATCCACCTTTTAAGGACCCAATAGTGATGTTTTAGTTCGTTTTGGTCAATTTTGTTACTAGGCGAGAAAACATGCCGGGGTTGCATTTAATGCACCGGTTCGGCCCGTTAACGAAACGATGGACAGTTTCGGTCCAGAAACGAAACGAACGCACTCAATCCACCTTTTTGGACCCAATAGTGATGTTTTGGTTCGTTTTGGCCAGTTTTGTTACAGTGCGAAAAACCATGCCGGGGTTGCATTTAATGCACCGGTTCGGCCCGTTTACGAAACGATGCACAGTTTCGGTCCAGAAACGTAGCGAACGCACCCAATCCACCTTTTTGGACCCAATAGTGATGTTTTGGTTCGTTTTGGTCAGTTTTGATACTGTGCGAGAAACCATGCCGGGGTTGCATTTAATGCACCGGTTCAGCCCGTTAACGAAACGATGCACAATTTCGGTCCAGAAATGAAACGAACGCACCCAATCCACCTTTTTGGACCCAATAGTGATGTTTTGGTTCGTTTTCGTCAGTTTCGTTACTGTGCGAGAAACCATGCCGGGGTTGCATTTAATGCACCGGTTCGGCCCGTTAACGAAACGATGCACAGTTTCAGTCCAGAATAGAAGCAAACGCACCCAATCCACCTTTTAAGGACCCAATAGTGATGTTTTAGTTCGTTTTGGCTAGTTTTGTTACTGTGCGAAAAACCATGCCGGGGTTGCATTTAATGAAGCAGTTCGGCCCGTTAACGAAACGATGCACAGTTTCAGTCCAGAATAGAAGTGAACGCACCCAATCCATCTTTTTGGACCCAATAGTGATGTTTTGATTCGTTTTGGTCAGTTTCGTTACTGTGCGAGAAACCATGCCGGGGTTGCATTTAATGCACCGGTTAGGCCCGTTAAAGAAACGATGCACAGTTTCGGTCCAGTAACGAAACGAACGCACCCAATCCACCTTTTTGGACCCAGTAGTGATGTTTTGGTTTGTTTTGGCCAGTTTCGTTACTGTGCGAGAAACCATGCCGGGGTTGCATTTAATGCACCGGTTCGGCCCGTTAATGAAACGATGCACAGTTTCGGTCCAGAATAGAAGCAAACGCACCCAATCCACCTTTTTGGACCCAATAGTGATGTTTTGGTTCGTTTTGGCCAGTTTCGTTACTATGCGAGAAACCATGCCGGGGTTGCATTTAATTCACCGGTTCGGCCCGTTAACAAAACGATGCACAGTTTCGGTCCAGAAACGAAACGAACGCACCCAATCCACCTTTTTATACCCAGTAGTGATGTTTTGGTTCGTTTTGGCCAGTTTCGTTACTGTGCGAGAAACCATGCCGGGGTTGCATTTAATTCACCGGTTCGGCCCGTTAACAAAACGATGCACAGTTTCGGTCCAGAAACGAAACGAATGCACCCAATCCACTTTTTTGGACCCAATAGTGATGTTTTGGTTCGTTTTGGCCAGTTTCGTTACTATGCGAGAAACCATGCCGGGGTTGCATTTAATGCACCGGTTCGACCTGTTAACGAAACGATGCACAGTTTCGGTCCGGAAATGAAACGAACGCACCCAATCCACCTTTTTGGACCCAATAGTGATGTTTTGGTTCGTTTTGGTCAGTTTCGTTACTGTGCGAAAAAACATGCCGGGGTTGCATTTAATGCACCGGTTCGGCCCGTTAACGAAACGATGCACAGTTTCGTTCCTGAAACGAAGCGAACGCACCAAATCCACCTTTTTGGACCCAATAGTGATGTTTTGGTTCATTTTGGTCAGTTTTGATACTGTGCGAGAAACCATGCCGGGGTTGCATTTAATGCACCGGTTCGGCCCGTTAACGAAACGATGCACAGTTTCGGTCCTGAAACGAAACGAACGCACCCAATCCACCTTTTTGGACCCAATAGTGATGTTTTGGTTCGTTTTGGCCAGTTTCGTTACTATGCGAGAAACCATGCCGGGGTTGCATTTAATGCAACGGTTCGACCTGTTAACGAAACGATGCACAGTTTCGGTCCGGAAACGAAACGAACGCACCCAATCCACCTTTTTGGACCCAGTAGTGATGTTTTGGTTTGTTTTCGTCAGTTTCATTACTGTGCGAGAAACCATGCCGGGGTTGCATTTAATGCACCGGTTCGGCCCGTTAACGAAACGATGCACAGTTTCGGTCCAGAAACGAAATGAACGCACCAAATCCACCTTTTTGGACCCAATAGTGATGTTTTGGTTCGTTTTGGCCAGTTTCGTTACTATGCGAGAAACCATGCCGGGGTTGCATTTAATGCACCGGTTCGACCTGTTAACGAAACGATGCACAGTTTCGGTCCGGAAACGAAACGAACGCACCCAATCCACCTTTTTGGACCCAATAGTGATGTTTTGGTTCGTTTTGGTCAGTTTCGTTACTGTGCGAAAAAACATGCCGGGGTTGCATTTAATGCACCGGTTCAGCCCGTTTACGAAACGATGCATAGTTTCGGTCCAGAAACGAAGCGAACGCACCCAATCCACCTTTTTGGACCCAATAGTGATGTTTTGGTTCGTTTTGGTCAGTTTTGATACTGTGCGAGAAACCAAGCCGGGGTTGCATTTAATGCACCGGTTCGGCCCGTTAACGAAACGATGCACAAATTCGGTCCAGAAACGAAGCGAACGCACCCAATCCACCTTTTTGGACCCAATAGTGATGTTTTGGTTTGTTTTGGTCAGTTTTGATACTGTGCGAGAAACCATGCCGGGGTTGCATTTAATGCACCGGTTCAGCCCGTTAACGAAACGATGCACAGTTTCGGTCCTGAAACGAAACGAACGCACCCAATCCACCTTTTTGGACCCAATAGTGATGTTTTGGTTCGTTTTCGTCAGTTTCGTTACTGTGCGAGAAACCATGCCGGGGTTGCATTTAATGCACCGGTTCGGCCCGTTAACGAAACGATGCACAGTTTCAGTCCAGATTAGAAGCAAACGCACCCAATCCACCTTTTAAGGACCCAATAGTGATGTTTTAGTTCGTTTTGGTCAGTTTCGTTACTATGCGAGAAACCATGCTGGGGTTGCATTTAATGCACCGGTTCGGCCCGTTAACGAAACGACGCACAGTTTCGGTCCAGAAACGAAACGAACGCACCCAATCCACCTTTTTGGACCCAATAGTGATGTTTTGGTTCGTTTTGGCCTGTTTTGTTACTGTGCGAAAAACCATGCCGGGGTTGCATTTAATGCACCAGTTCGGCCCGTTAACGAAACGATGCACAGTTTCAGTCCGGAAACGAAACGAACGCACCCAATCCACCTTTTTGGACCCAGTAGTGATGTTTTGGTTTGTTTTGGCCAGTTTTGTTACTGTGCGAGAAACCATGCCAGGGTTGCATTTAATGCACCGGTTCGGCCCGTTAACGAAACGATGCACAGTTTCGGTCCAGAAACGAAACGAACGCACCAAATCCACCTTTTTGGACCCAATAGTGATGTTTTGGTTCGTTTTGGCCAGTTTCGTTACTATGCGAGAAACCATGCCGGGGTTGCATTTAATGCACCGGTTCGACCTGTTAATGAAACGATGCACAGTTTCGGTCCGGAAACGAAACGAACGCACCCAATCCACCTTTTTGGACCCAATAGTGATGTTTTGGTTCGTTTTGGTCAGTTTCGTTACTGTGCGAAAAAACATGCCGGGGTTGCATTTAATGCACCGGTTCAGCCCGTTTACGAAACGATGCATAGTTTCGGTCCAGAAACGAAGCGAACGCACCCAATCCACCTTTTTGGACCCAATAGTGATGTTTTGGTTCGTTTTGGTCAGTTTTGATACTGTGCGAGAAACCAAGCCGGGGTTGCATTTAATGCACCGGTTCGGCCCGTTAACGAAACGATGCACAAATTCGGTCCAGAAACGAAGCGAACGCACCCAATCCACCTTTTTGGATCCAATAGTGATGTTTTGGTTCGTTTTGGTCAGTTTTGATACTGTGCGAGAAACCATGCCGGGGTTGCATTTAATGCACCGGTTCAGCCCGTTAACGAAACGATGCACAGTTTCGGTCCTGAAACGAAACGAACGCACCCAATCCACCTTTTTGGACCCAATAGTGATGTTTTGGTTCGTTTTCGTCAGTTTCGTTACTGTGCGAGAAACCATGCCGGGGTTGCATTTAATGCACCGGTTCGGCCCGTTAACGAAACGATGCACAGTTTCAGTCCAGATTAGAAGCAAACGCACCCAATCCACCTTTTAAGGACCCAATAGTGATGTTTTAGTTCGTTTTGGTCAGTTTCGTTACTATGCGAGAAACCATGCCGGGGTTGCATTTAATGCACCGGTTCGGCCTGTTAACGAAACGACGCACAGTTTCGGTCCAGAAACGAAACGAACGCACCCAATCCACCTTTTTGGACCCAATAGTGATGTTTTGGTTCGTTTTGGCCAGCTTTGTTACTGTGCGAAAAACCATGCCGGGGTTGCATTTAATGCACCAGTTCGGCCCGTTAACGAAACGATGCACAGTTTCAGTCCAGAATAGAAGCGAACGCACCCAATCCATCTTTTTGGACCCAATAGTGATGTTTTGATTCGTTTTGGTCAGTTTCGTTACTGTGCGAGAAACCATGCCGGGGTTGCATTTAATGCACCGGTTCAGCCCGTTAACGAAACGATGCACAGTTTCAGTCCAGAATAGAAGCAAACGCACCCAATCCACCTTTTTGGACCCAATAGTGATGTTTTGGTTCGTTTTGGCCAGTTTCGTTACTATGCGAAAAATCATGCCGGGGTTGCATTTAATGCACCGGTTCGGCCCGTTAACGAAACGATGCACAGTTTCAGTCCGGAAACGAAACGAACGCACCCAATCCACCTTTTTGGACCTAGTAGTGATGTTTTGGTTTGTTTTGGCCAGTTTTGTTACTGTGCGAGAAACCATGCCAGGGTTGCATTTAATGCACCGGTTCGGCCCGTTAACGAAACGATGCACAGTTTCGGTCCAGAAACGTAGCGAACGCACCCAATCCACCTTTTTGGACCCAATAGTGATGTTTTGGTTCGTTTTGGTCAGTTTTGATACTGTGCGAGAAACCATGCCGGGGTTGCATTTAATGCACCGGTTCAGCCCGTTAACGAAACGATGCACAATTTCGGTCCAGAAATGAAACGAACGCACCCAATCCACCTTTTTGGACCCAATAGTGATGTTTTGGTTCGTTTTCGTCAGTTTCGTTACTGTGCGAGAAACCATGCCGGGGTTGCATTTAATGCACCGGTTCGGCCCGTTAACGAAACGATGCACAGTTTCAGTCCAGAATAGAAGCAAACGCACCCAATCCACCTTTTAAGGACCCAATAGTGATGTTTTAGTTCGTTTTGGCCAGTTTTGTTACTGTGCGAAAAACCATGCCGGGGTTGCATTTAATGAAGCAGTTCGGCCCGTTAACGAAACGATGCACAGTTTCAGTCCAGAATAGAAGTGAACGCACCCAATCCATCTTTTTGGACCCAATAGTGATGTTTTGATTCGTTTTGGTCAGTTTCGTTACTGTGCGAGAAACCATGCCGGGGTTGCATTTAATGCACCGGTTAGGCCCGTTAAAGAAACGATGCACAGTTTCGGTCCAGTAACGAAACGAACGCACCCAATCCACCTTTTTGGACCCAGTAGTGATGTTTTGGTTTGTTTTGGCCAGTTTCGTTACTGTGCAAGAAACCATGCCGGGGTTGCATTTAATGCACCGGTTCGGCCCGTTAATGAAACGATGCACAGTTTCGGTCCAGAATAGAAGCAAACGCACCCAATCCACCTTTTTGGACCCAATAGTGATGTTTTGGTTCGTTTTGGCCAGTTTCGTTACTATGCGAGAAACCATGCCGGGGTTGCATTTAATTCACCGGTTCGGCCCGTTAACAAAACGATGCACAGTTTCGGTCCAGAAACGAAACGAACGCACCCAATCCACCTTTTTATACCCAGTAGTGATGTTTTGGTTCGTTTTGGCCAGTTTCGTTACTGTGCGAGAAACCATGCCGGGGTTGCATTTAATTCACCGGTTCGGCCCGTTAACAAAACGATGCACAGTTTCGGTCCAGAAACGAAACGAATGCACCCAATCCACTTTTTTGGACCCAATAGTGATGTTTTGGTTCGTTTTGGCCAGTTTCGTTACTATGCGAGAAACCATGCCGGGGTTGCATTTAATGCACCGGTTCGACCTGTTAACGAAACGATGCACAGTTTCGGTCCGGAAATGAAACGAACGCACCCAATCCACCTTTTTGGACCCAATAGTGATGTTTTGGTTCGTTTTGGTCAGTTTCGTTACTGTGCGAAAAAACATGCCGGGGTTGCATTTAATGCACCGGTTCGGCCCGTTAACGAAACGATGCACAGTTTCGTTCCTGAAACGAAGCGAACGCACCAAATCCACCTTTTTGGACCCAATAGTGATGTTTTGGTTCATTTTGGTCAGTTTTGATACTGTGCGAGAAACCATGCCGGGGTTGCATTTAATGCACCGGTTCGGCCCGTTAACGAAACGATGCACAGTTTCGGTCCTAAAACGAAACGAACGCACCCAATCCACCTTTTTGGACCCAATAGTGATGTTTTGGTTCGTTTTGGCCAGTTTCGTTACTATGCGAGAAACCATGCCGGGGTTGCATTTAATGCAACGGTTCGACCTGTTAACGAAACGATGCACAGTTTCGGTCCGGAAACAAAACGAACGCACCCAATCCACCTTTTTGGACCCAATAGTGATGTTTTGGTTCGTTTTGGCCAGTTTCGTTACTGTGCGAAAAACCATGCCGGGGTTGCATTTAATGCACCGGTTCGGCCCGTTAACGAAACGATGCACAGTTTCAGTCCGGAAACGAAACGAACGCACCCAATCCACCTTTTTGGACCCAGTAGTGATGTTTTGGTTTGTTTTCGTCAGTTTCATTACTGTGCGAGAAACCATGCCGGGGTTGCATTTAATGCACCGGTTCGGCCCGTTAACGAAACGATGCACAGTTTCGGTCCAGAAACGAAACGAACGCACCAAATCCACCTTTTTGGACCCAATAGTGATGTTTTGGTTCGTTTTGGCCAGTTTCGTTACTATGCGAGAAACCATGCCGGGGTTGCATTTAATGCACCGGTTCGACCTGTTAACGAAACGATGCACAGTTTCGGTCCGGAAACGAAACGAACGCACCCAATCCACCTTTTTGGACCCAATAGTGATGTTTTGGTTCGTTTTGGTCAGTTTCGTTACTGTGCGAAAAAACATGCCGGGGTTGCATTTAATGCACCGGTTCAGCCCGTTTACGAAACGATGCATAGTTTCGGTCCAGAAACGAAGCGAACGCACCCAATCCACCTTTTTGGACCCAATAGTGATGTTTTGGTTCGTTTTGGTCAGTTTTGATACTGTGCGAGAAACCAAGCCGGGGTTGCATTTAATGCACCGGTTCGGCCCGTTAACGAAACGATGCACAAATTCGGTCCAGAATAGAAGCAAACGCACCCAATCCACCTTTTTGGACCCAATAGTGATGTTTTGGTTCGTTTTGGTCAGTTTTGATACTGTGCGAGAAACCATGCCGGGGTTGCATTTAATGCACCGGTTCAGCCCGTTAACGAAACGATGCACAGTTTCGGTCCTGAAACGAAACGAACGCACCCAATCCACCTTTTTGGACCCAATAGTGATGTTTTGGTTCGTTTTCGTCAGTTTCGTTACTGTGCGAGAAACCATGCCGGGGTTGCATTTAATGCACCGGTTCGGCCCGTTAACGAAACGATGCACAGTTTCAGTCCAGATTAGAAGCAAACGCACCCAATCCACCTTTTAAGGACCCAATAGTGATGTTTTAGTTCGTTTTGGTCAGTTTCGTTACTATGCGAGAAACCATGCCGGGGTTGCATTTAATGCACCGGTTCGGCCCGTTAACGAAACGACGCACAGTTTCGGTCCAGAAACGAAACGAACGCACCCAATCCACCTTTTTGGACCCAATAGTGATGTTTTGGTTCGTTTTGGCCTGTTTTGTTACTGTGCGAAAAACCATGCCGGGGTTGCATTTAATGCACCAGTTCGGCCCGTTAACGAAACGATGCACAGTTTCAGTCCGGAAACGAAACGAACGCACCCAATCCACCTTTTTGGACCCAGTAGTGATGTTTTGGTTTGTTTTGGCCAGTTTTGTTACTGTGCGAGAAACCATGCCAGGGTTGCATTTAATGCACCGGTTCGGCCCGTTAACGAAACGATGCACAGTTTCGGTCCAGAAACGAAACGAACGCACCAAATCCACCTTTTTGGACCCAATAGTGATGTTTTGGTTCGTTTTGGCCAGTTTCGTTACTATGCGAGAAACCATGCCGGGGTTGCATTTAATGCACCGGTTCGACCTGTTAATGAAACGATGCACAGTTTCGGTCCGGAAACGAAACGAACGCACCCAATCCACCTTTTTGGACCCAATAGTGATGTTTTGGTTCGTTTTGGTCAGTTTCGTTACTGTGCGAAAAAACATGCCGGGGTTGCATTTAATGCACCGGTTCAGCCCGTTTACGAAACGATGCATAGTTTCGGTCCAGAAACGAAGCGAACGCACCCAATCCACCTTTTTGGACCCAATAGTGATGTTTTGGTTCGTTTTGGTCAGTTTTGATACTGTGCGAGAAACCAAGCCGGGGTTGCATTTAATGCACCGGTTCGGCCCGTTAACGAAACGATGCACAAATTCGGTCCAGAAACGAAGCGAACGCACCCAATCCACCTTTTTGGATCCAATAGTGATGTTTTGGTTCGTTTTGGTCAGTTTTGATACTGTGCGAGAAACCATGCCGGGGTTGCATTTAATGCACCGGTTCAGCCCGTTAACGAAACGATGCACAGTTTCGGTCCTGAAACGAAACGAACGCACCCAATCCACCTTTTTGGACCCAATAGTGATGTTTTGGTTCGTTTTCGTCAGTTTCGTTACTGTGCGAGAAACCATGCCGGGGTTGCATTTAATGCACCGGTTCGGCCCGTTAACGAAACGATGCACAGTTTCAGTCCAGATTAGAAGCAAACGCACCCAATCCACCTTTTAAGGACCCAATAGTGATGTTTTAGTTCGTTTTGGTCAGTTTCGTTACTATGCGAGAAACCATGCCGGGGTTGCATTTAATGCACCGGTTCGGCCTGTTAACGAAACGACGCACAGTTTCGGTCCAGAAACGAAACGAACGCACCCAATCCACCTTTTTGGACCCAATAGTGATGTTTTGGTTCGTTTTGGCCAGCTTTGTTACTGTGCGAAAAACCATGCCGGGGTTGCATTTAATGCACCAGTTCGGCCCGTTAACGAAACGATGCACAGTTTCAGTCCAGAATAGAAGCGAACGCACCCAATCCATCTTTTTGGACCCAATAGTGATGTTTTGATTCGTTTTGGTCAGTTTCGTTACTGTGCGAGAAACCATGCCGGGGTTGCATTTAATGCACCGGTTCAGCCCGTTAACGAAACGATGCACAGTTTCAGTCCAGAATAGAAGCAAACGCACCCAATCCACCTTTTTGGACCCAATAGTGATGTTTTGGTTCGTTTTGGCCAGTTTCGTTACTATGCGAAAAATCATGCCGGGGTTGCATTTAATGCACCGGTTCGGCCCGTTAACGAAACGATGCACAGTTTCAGTCCGGAAACGAAACGAACGCACCCAATCCACCTTTTTGGACCTAGTAGTGATGTTTTGGTTTGTTTTGGCCAGTTTTGTTACTGTGCGAGAAACCATGCCAGGGTTGCATTTAATGCACCGGTTCGGCCCGTTAACGAAACGATGCACAGTTTCGGTCCAGAAACGAAACGAACGCACCAAATCCACCTTTTTGGACCCAATAGTGATGTTTTGGTTCGTTTTGGCCAGTTTCGTTACTATGCGAGAAACCATGCCGGGGTTGCATTTAATGCACCGGTTCGACCTGTTAACGAAACGATGCACAGTTTCGGTCCGGAAACGAAACGAACGCACCCAATCCACCTTTTTGGACCCAATAGTGATGTTTTGGTTCGTTTTGGTCAGTTTCGTTACTGTGCGAAAAAACATGCCGGGGTTGCATTTAATGCACCGGTTCAGCCCGTTTACGAAACGATGCATAGTTTCGGTCCAGAAACGAAGCGAACGCACCCAATCCACCTTTTTGGACCCAATAGTGATGTTTTGGTTCGTTTTGGTCAGTTTTGATACTGTGCGAGAAACCAAGCCGGGGTTGCATTTAATGCACCGGTTCGGCCCGTTAACGAAATGATGCACAAATTCGGTCCAGAAACGAAGCGAACGCACCAAATCCACCTTTTTGGACCCAATAGTGATGTTTTGGTTCGTTTTGGCCAGTTTCGTTACTATGCGAGAAACCATGCCGGGGTTGCATTTAATGCACCGGTTCGACCTGTTAACGAAACGATGCACAGTTTCGGTCCGGAAACGAAACGAACGCACCCAATCCACCTTTTTGGACCCAATAGTGATGTTTTGGTTCGTTTTGGTCAGTTTCGTTACTGTGCGAAAAAACATGCCGGGGTTGCATTTAATGCACCGGTTCAGCCCGTTTACGAAACGATGCATAGTTTCCGTCCAGAAACGAAGCGAACGCACCCAATCCACCTTTTTGGACCCAATAGTGATGTTTTGGTTCGTTTTGGTCAGTTTCGTTACTGTGCGAAAAAACATGCCGGGGTTGCATTTAATGCACCGGTTCAGCCCGTTTACGAAACGATGCATAGTTTCGGTCCAGAAACGAAGCGAACGCACCCAATCCACCTTTTTGGACCCAATAGTGATGTTTTGGTTCGTTTTGGTCAGTTTTGATACTGTGCGAGAAACCAAGCCGGGGTTGCATTTAATGCACCGGTTCGGCCCGTTAACGAAACGATGCACAGTTTCGGTCCTGAAACGAAACGAACGCACCCAATCCACCTTTTTGGACCCAATAGTGATGTTTTGGTTCATTTTGGCCAGTTTCGTTACTATGCGAGAAACCATGCCGGGGTTGCATTTAATGCACCGGTTCGACCTGTTAATGAAACGATGCACAGTTTCGGTCCGGAAACGAAACGAACGCACCCAATCCACCTTTTTGGACCCAATAGTGATGTTTTGGTTCGTTTTGGTCAGTTTCGTTACTGTGCGAAAAAACATGCCGGGGTTGCATTTAATGCACCGGTTCAGCCCGTTTACGAAACGATGCATAGTTTCGGTCCAGAAACGAAGCGAACGCACCCAATCCACCTTTTTGGACCCAATAGTGATGTTTTGGTTCGTTTTGGTCAGTTTTGATACTGTGCGAGAAACCAAGCCGGGGTTGCATTTAATGCACCGGTTCGGCCCGTTAACGAAACGATGCACAAATTCGGTCCAGAATAGAAGCAAACGCACCCAATCCACCTTTTTGGACCCAATAGTGATGTTTTGGTTCGTTTTGGTCAGTTTTGATACTGTGCGAGAAACCATGCCGGGGTTGCATTTAATGCACCGGTTCAGCCCGTTAACGAAACGATGCACAGTTTCGGTCCTGAAACGAAACGAACGCACCCAATCCACCTTTTTGGACCCAATAGTGATGTTTTGGTTCGTTTTCGTCAGTTTCGTTACTGTGCGAGAAACCATGCCGGGGTTGCATTTAATGCACCGGTTCGGCCCGTTAACGAAACGATGCACAGTTTCAGTCCAGATTAGAAGCAAACGCACCCAATCCACCTTTTAAGGACCCAATAGTGATGTTTTAGTTCGTTTTGGTCAGTTTCGTTACTATGCGAGAAACCATGCCGGGGTTGCATTTAATGCACCGGTTCGGCCCGTTAACGAAACGACGCACAGTTTCGGTCCAGAAACGAAACGAACGCACCCAATCCACCTTTTTGGACCCAATAGTGATGTTTTGGTTCGTTTTGGCCTGTTTTGTTACTGTGCGAAAAACCATGCCGGGGTTGCATTTAATGCACCAGTTCGGCCCGTTAACGAAACGATGCACAGTTTCAGTCCGGAAACGAAACGAACGCACCCAATCCACCTTTTTGGACCCAGTAGTGATGTTTTGGTTTGTTTTGGCCAGTTTTGTTACTGTGCGAGAAACCATGCCAGGGTTGCATTTAATGCACCGGTTCGGCCCGTTAACGAAACGATGCACAGTTTCGGTCCAGAAACGAAACGAACGCACCAAATCCACCTTTTTGGACCCAATAGTGATGTTTTGGTTCGTTTTGGCCAGTTTCGTTACTATGCGAGAAACCATGCCGGGGTTGCATTTAATGCACCGGTTCGACCTGTTAATGAAACGATGCACAGTTTCGGTCCGGAAACGAAACGAACGCACCCAATCCACCTTTTTGGACCCAATAGTGATGTTTTGGTTCGTTTTGGTCAGTTTCGTTACTGTGCGAAAAAACATGCCGGGGTTGCATTTAATGCACCGGTTCAGCCCGTTTACGAAACGATGCATAGTTTCGGTCCAGAAACGAAGCGAACGCACCCAATCCACCTTTTTGGACCCAATAGTGATGTTTTGGTTCGTTTTGGTCAGTTTTGATACTGTGCGAGAAACCAAGCCGGGGTTGCATTTAATGCACCGGTTCGGCCCGTTAACGAAACGATGCACAAATTCGGTCCAGAAACGAAGCGAACGCACCCAATCCACCTTTTTGGATCCAATAGTGATGTTTTGGTTCGTTTTGGTCAGTTTTGATACTGTGCGAGAAACCATGCCGGGGTTGCATTTAATGCACCGGTTCAGCCCGTTAACGAAACGATGCACAGTTTCGGTCCTGAAACGAAACGAACGCACCCAATCCACCTTTTTGGACCCAATAGTGATGTTTTGGTTCGTTTTCGTCAGTTTCGTTACTGTGCGAGAAACCATGCCGGGGTTGCATTTAATGCACCGGTTCGGCCCGTTAACGAAACGATGCACAGTTTCAGTCCAGATTAGAAGCAAACGCACCCAATCCACCTTTTAAGGACCCAATAGTGATGTTTTAGTTCGTTTTGGTCAGTTTCGTTACTATGCGAGAAACCATGCCGGGGTTGCATTTAATGCACCGGTTCGGCCTGTTAACGAAACGACGCACAGTTTCGGTCCAGAAACGAAACGAACGCACCCAATCCACCTTTTTGGACCCAATAGTGATGTTTTGGTTCGTTTTGGCCAGCTTTGTTACTGTGCGAAAAACCATGCCGGGGTTGCATTTAATGCACCAGTTCGGCCCGTTAACGAAACGATGCACAGTTTCAGTCCAGAATAGAAGCGAACGCACCCAATCCATCTTTTTGGACCCAATAGTGATGTTTTGATTCGTTTTGGTCAGTTTCGTTACTGTGCGAGAAACCATGCCGGGGTTGCATTTAATGCACCGGTTCAGCCCGTTAACGAAACGATGCACAGTTTCAGTCCAGAATAGAAGCAAACGCACCCAATCCACCTTTTTGGACCCAATAGTGATGTTTTGGTTCGTTTTGGCCAGTTTCGTTACTATGCGAAAAATCATGCCGGGGTTGCATTTAATGCACCGGTTCGGCCCGTTAACGAAACGATGCACAGTTTCAGTCCGGAAACGAAACGAACGCACCCAATCCACCTTTTTGGACCTAGTAGTGATGTTTTGGTTTGTTTTGGCCAGTTTTGTTACTGTGCGAGAAACCATGCCAGGGTTGCATTTAATGCACCGGTTCGGCCCGTTAACGAAACGATGCACAGTTTCGGTCCAGAAACGAAACGAACGCACCAAATCCACCTTTTTGGACCCAATAGTGATGTTTTGGTTCGTTTTGGCCAGTTTCGTTACTATGCGAGAAACCATGCCGGGGTTGCATTTAATGCACCGGTTCGACCTGTTAACGAAACG
This sequence comes from Echinochloa phyllopogon, assembly GCA_033239725.1. Classification (NCBI taxonomy): domain Eukaryota; kingdom Viridiplantae; phylum Streptophyta; class Magnoliopsida; order Poales; family Poaceae; genus Echinochloa; species Echinochloa phyllopogon. Next base: position 25,602,904 of record BTCW01000014.1, on the reverse strand, counting down.
ATGCACAGTTTCGGTCCGGAAACGAAACGAACGCACCCAATCCACCTTTTTGGACCCAATAGTGATGTTTTGGTTCGTTTTGGTCAGTTTCGTTACTGTGCGAAAAAACATGCCGGGGTTGCATTTAATGCACCGGTTCAGCCCGTTTACGAAACGATGCATAGTTTCGGTCCAGAAACGAAGCGAACGCACCCAATCCACCTTTTTGGACCCAATAGTGATGTTTTGGTTCGTTTTGGTCAGTTTTGATACTGTGCGAGAAACCAAGCCGGGGTTGCATTTAATGCACCGGTTCGGCCCGTTAACGAAATGATGCACAAATTCGGTCCAGAAACGAAGCGAACGCACCAAATCCACCTTTTTGGACCCAATAGTGATGTTTTGGTTCGTTTTGGCCAGTTTCGTTACTATGCGAGAAACCATGCCGGGGTTGCATTTAATGCACCGGTTCGACCTGTTAACGAAACGATGCACAGTTTCGGTCCGGAAACGAAACGAACGCACCCAATCCACCTTTTTGGACCCAATAGTGATGTTTTGGTTCGTTTTGGTCAGTTTCGTTACTGTGCGAAAAAACATGCCGGGGTTGCATTTAATGCACCGGTTCAGCCCGTTTACGAAACGATGCATAGTTTCCGTCCAGAAACGAAGCGAACGCACCCAATCCACCTTTTTGGACCCAATAGTGATGTTTTGGTTCGTTTTGGTCAGTTTTGATACTGTGCGAGAAACCAAGCCGGGGTTGCATTTAATGCACCGGTTCGGCCCGTTAACGAAACGATGCACAAATTCGGTCCAGAAACGAAGCGAACGCACCCAATCCACCTTTTTGGACCCAATAGTGATGTTTTGGTTCGTTTTGGTCAGTTTTGATACTGTGCGAGAAACCATGCCGGGGTTGCATTTAATGCACCGGTTCAGCCCGTTAACGAAACGATGCACAGTTTCGGTCCTGAAACGAAACGAACGCACCCAATCCACCTTTTTGGACCCAATAGTGATGTTTTGGTTCGTTTTCGTCAGTTTCGTTACTGTGCGAGAAACCATGCCGGGGTTGCATTTAATGCACCGGTTCGGCCCGTTAACGAAACGATGCACAGTTTCAGTCCAGATTAGAAGCAAACGCACCCAATCCACCTTTTAAGGACCCAATAGTGATGTTTTAGTTCGTTTTGGTCAGTTTCGTTACTATGCGAGAAACCATGCCGGGGTTGCATTTAATGCACCGGTTCGGCCCGTTAACGAAACGACGCACAGTTTCGGTCCAGAAACGAAACGAACGCACCCAATCCACCTTTTTGGACCCAATAGTGATGTTTTGGTTCGTTTTGGCCTGTTTTGTTACTGTGCGAAAAACCATGCCGGGGTTGCATTTAATGCACCAGTTCGGCCCGTTAACGAAACGATGCACAGTTTCAGTCCGGAAACGAAACGAACGCACCCAATCCACCTTTTTGGACCCAGTAGTGATGTTTTGGTTTGTTTTGGCCAGTTTTGTTACTGTGCGAGAAACCATGCCAGGGTTGCATTTAATGCACCGGTTCGGCCCGTTAACGAAACGATGCACAGTTTCGGTCCAGAAACGAAACGAACGCACCAAATCCACCTTTTTGGACCCAATAGTGATGTTTTGGTTCGTTTTGGCCAGTTTCGTTACTATGCGAGAAACCATGCCGGGGTTGCATTTAATGCACCGGTTCGACCTGTTAATGAAACGATGCACAGTTTCGGTCCGGAAACGAAACGAACGCACCCAATCCACCTTTTTGGACCCAATAGTGATGTTTTGGTTCGTTTTGGTCAGTTTCGTTACTGTGCGAAAAAACATGCCGGGGTTGCATTTAATGCACCGGTTCAGCCCGTTTACGAAACGATGCATAGTTTCGGTCCAGAAACGAAGCGAACGCACCCAATCCACCTTTTTGGACCCAATAGTGATGGTTTGGTTCGTTTTGGTCAGTTTTGATACTGTGCGAGAAACCAAGCCGGGGTTGCATTTAATGCACCGGTTCGCCCCGTTAACGAAACGATGCACAAATTCGGTCCAGAAACGAAGCGAACGCACCCAATCCACCTTTTTGGATCCAATAGTGATGTTTTGGTTCGTTTTGGTCAGTTTTGATACTGTGCGAGAAACCATGCCGGGGTTGCATTTAATGCACCGGTTCAGCCCGTTAACGAAACGATGCACAGTTTCGGTCCTGAAACGAAACGAACGCACCCAATCCACCTTTTTGGACCCAATAGTGATGTTTTGGTTCGTTTTCGTCAGTTTCGTTACTGTGCGAGAAACCATGCCGGGGTTGCATTTAATGCACCGGTTCGGCCCGTTAACGAAACGATGCACAGTTTCAGTCCAGATTAGAAGCAAACGCACCCAATCCACCTTTTAAGGACCCAATAGTGATGTTTTAGTTCGTTTTGGTCAGTTTCGTTACTATGCGAGAAACCATGCCGGGGTTGCATTTAATGCACCGGTTCGGCCTGTTAACGAAACGACGCACAGTTTCGGTCCAGAAACGAAATGAACGCACCCAATCCACCTTTTTGGACCCAATAGTGATGTTTTGGTTCGTTTTGGCCAGCTTTGTTACTGTGCGAAAAACTATGCCGGGGTTGCATTTAATGCACCAGTTCGGCCCGTTAACGAAACGATGCACAGTTTCAGTCCAGAATAGAAGCGAACGCACCCAATCCATCTTTTTGGACCCAATAGTGATGTTTTGATTCGTTTTGGTCAGTTTCGTTACTGTGCGAGAAACCATGCCGGGGTTGCATTTAATGCACCGGTTCAGCCCGTTAACGAAACGATGCACAGTTTCAGTCCAGAATAGAAGCAAACGCACCCAATCCACCTTTTTGGACCCAATAGTGATGTTTTGGTTCGTTTTGGCCAGTTTCGTTACTATGCGAAAAATCATGCCGGGGTTGCATTTAATGCACCGGTTCGGCCCGTTAACGAAACGATGCACAGTTTCAGTCCGGAAACGAAACGAACGCACCCAATCCACCTTTTTGGACCTAGTAGTGATGTTTTGGTTTGTTTTGGCTAGTTTTGTTACTATGCGAGAAACCATGCCAGGGTTGCATTTAATGCACCGGTTCGGCCCGTTAACGAAACGATGCACAGTTTCGGTCCAGAAACGAAACGAACGCACCAAATCCACCTTTTTGGACCCAATAGTGATGTTTTGGTTCGTTTTGGCCAGTTTCGTTACTATGCGAGAAACCATGCCGGGGTTGCATTTAATGCACCGGTTCGACCTGTTAACGAAACGATGCACAGTTTCGGTCCGGAAACGAAACGAACGCACCCAATCCACCTTTTTGGACCCAATAGTGATGTTTTGGTTCGGTTTGGTCAGTTTCGTTACTGTGCGAAAAAACATGCCGGGGTTGCATTTAATGCACCGGTTCAGCCCATTTACGAAACGATGCATAGTTTCGGTCCAGAAACGAAGCGAACGCACCCAATCCACCTTTTTGGACCCAATAGTGATGTTTTGGTTCGTTTTGGTCAGTTTTGATACTGTGCGAGAAACCAAGCCGGGGTTGCATTTAATGCACCGGTTCGGCCCGTTAACGAAATGATGCACAAATTCGGTCCAGAAACGAAGCGAACGCACCCAATCCACCTTTTTGGACCCAATAGTGATGTTTTGGTTCATTTTGGTCAGTTTTGATACTGTGCGAGAAACCATGCCGGGGTTGCATTTAATGCACCGGTTCAGCCCGTTAACGAAACGATGCACAGTTTCGGTCCTGAAACGAAACGAACGCACCCAATCCACCTTTTTGGACCCAATAGTGATGTTTTGGTTCGTTTTCGTCAGTTTCGTTACTGTGCGAGAAACCATGCCGGGGTTGCATTTAATGCACCGGTTCGGCCCGTTAACGAAACGATGCACAGTTTCAGTCCAGAATAGAAGCAAACGCACCCAATCCACCTTTTAAGGACCCAATAGTGATGTTTTAGTTCGTTTTGGTCAGTTTCGTTACTAGGCGAGAAACCATGCCGGGGTTGCATTTAATGCACCGGTTCGGCCCGTTAACGAAACGATGCACAGTTTCGGTCCAGAAACGAAACGAACGCACCCAATCCACCTTTTTGGACCCAATAGTGATGTTTTGGTTCGTTTTGGCCAGTTTTGTTACTGTGCGAAAAACCATGCCGGGATTGCATTTAATGCACCAGTTCGGCCCGTTAACGAAACGATGCACAGTTTCAGTCCAGAATAGAAGCAAACGCACCCAATCCATCTTTTTGGACCCAATAGTGATGTTTTGATTCGTTTTGGTCAGTTTCGTTACTGTGCGAGAAACCATGCCGGGGTTGCATTTAATGCACCGGTTAGGCCCGTTAAAGAAACGATGCACAGTTTCGGTCCAGAAACGAAACGAACGCACCCAATCCACCTTTTTATACCCAGTAGTGATGTTTTGGTTCGTTTTGGCCAGTTTTGTTACTGTGCGAAAAACCATGCCGGGGTTGCATTTAATGCACCGGTTCGGCCCGTTTACGAAACGTTGCACAGTTTCGGTCCAGAAATGAAACGAACGCACCCAATCCACCTTTCTGGACCCAATAGTGATGTTTTGGTTCGTTTTGGTCAGTTTTGTTACTGTGCGAGAAACCATGTCGGGGTTGCATTTAATGCACCGGTTCGGCCCGTTTACGAAACGATGCATAGTTTCGGTCCAGAAACGAAGCGAATGCACCCAATCCACCTTTTGGACCCAATAGTGATGTTTTGGTTCGTTTTGGTCAGTTTTGATACTGTGCGAGAAACCATGCCGGGGTTGCATTTAATGCACCGGTTCGGCCCGTTAACGAAACGATGCACAGTTTCGGTCCAGAAACGAAGCGAACGCACCCAATCCACCTTTTAAGGACCCAATAGTGATGTTTTAGTTCGTTTTGGTCAATTTTGTTACTATGCGAGAAAACATGCCGGGGATGCATTTAATGCACCGGTTCGGCCCGTTAACGAAACGATGGACAGTTTCGGTCCAGAAACGAAACGAACGCACTCAATCCACCTTTTTGGACCCAATAGTGATGTTTTGGTTCGTTTTAGCCAGTTTTGTTACAGTGCGAAAAACCATGCCGGGGTTGCATTTAATGCACCGGTTCGGCCCGTTTACGAAACGATGCACAGTTTCGGTCCAGAAACATAGCGAACGCACCCAATCCACCTTTTTGGACCCAATAGTGATGTTTTGGTTCGTTTTGGTCAGTTTTGATACTGTGCGAGAAACCAAGCCGGGGTTGCATTTAATGCACCGGTTCGGCCCGTTAACGAAACGATGCACAAATTCGGTCCAGAAACGAAGCGAACGCACCCAATCCACCTTTTTGGACCCAATAGTGATGTTTTGGTTCGTTTTGGTCAGTTTTGATACTGTGCGAGAAACCATGCCGAGGTTGCATTTAATGCACCGGTTCAGCCCGTTAACGAAACGATGCACAGTTTCGGTCCTGAAACGAAACGAACGCACCCAATCCACCTTTTTGGACCCAATAGTGATGTTTTGGTTCGTTTTCGTCAGTTTCGTTACTGTGCGAGAAACCATGCCGGGGTTGCATTTAATGCACCGGTTCGGCCCGTTAACGAAACGATGCACAGTTTCAGTCCAGATTAGAAGCAAACGCACCCAATCCACCTTTTAAGGACCCAATAGTGATGTTTTAGTTCGTTTTGGTCAGTTTCGTTACTATGCGAGAAACCATGCCGGGGTTGCATTTAATGCACCGGTTCGGCCTGTTAACGAAACGACGCACAGTTTCGGTCCAGAAACGAAACGAACGCACCCAATCCACCTTTTTGGACCCAATAGTGATGTTTTGGTTCGTTTTGGCCAGCTTTGTTACTGTGCGAAAAACCATGCCGGGGTTGCATTTAATGCACCAGTTCGGCCCGTTAACGAAACGATGCACAGTTTCAGTCCAGAATAGAAGCGAACGCACCCAATCCATCTTTTTGGACCCAATAGTGATGTTTTGATTCGTTTTGGTCAGTTTCGTTACTGTGCGAGAAACCATGCCGGGGTTGCATTTAATGCACCGGTTCAGCCCGTTAACGAAACGATGCACAGTTTCAGTCCAGAATAGAAGCAAACGCACCCAATCCACCTTTTTGGACCCAATAGTGATGTTTTGGTTCGTTTTGGCCAGTTTCGTTACTATGCGAAAAATCATGCCGGGGTTGCATTTAATGCACCGGTTCGGCCCGTTAACGAAACGATGCACAGTTTCAGTCCGGAAACGAAACGAACGCACCCAATCCACCTTTTTGGACCTAGTAGTGATGTTTTGGTTTGTTTTGGCCAGTTTTGTTACTGTGCGAGAAACCATGCCAGGGTTGCATTTAATGCACCGGTTCGGCCCGTTAACGAAACGATGCACAGTTTCGGTCCAGAAACGAAACGAACGCACCAAATCCACCTTTTTGGACCCAATAGTGATGTTTTGGTTCGTTTTGGCCAGTTTCGTTACTATGCGAGAAACCATGCCGGGGTTGCATTTAATGCACCGGTTCGACCTGTTAACGAAACGTTGCACAGTTTCGGTCCGGAAACGAAACGAACGCACCCAATCCACCTTTTTGGACCCAATAGTGATGTTTTGGTTCGGTTTGGTCAGTTTCGTTACTGTGCGAAAAAACATGCCGGGGTTGCATTTAATGCACCGGTTCAGCCCGTTTACGAAACGATGCATAGTTTCGGTCCAGAAACGAAGCGAACGCACCCAATCCACCTTTTTGGACCCAATAGTGATGTTTTGGTTCGTTTTGGTCAGTTTTGATACTGTGCGAGAAACCAAGCCGGGGTTGCATTTAATGCACCGGTTCGGCCCGTTAACGAAATGATGCACAAATTCGGTCCAGAAACGAAGCGAACGCACCCAATCCACCTTTTTGGACCCAATAGTGATGTTTTGGTTCATTTTGGTCAGTTTTGATACTGTGCGAGAAACCATGCCGGGGTTGCATTTAATGCACCGGTTCAGCCCGTTAACGAAACGATGCACAGTTTCGGTCCTGAAACGAAACGAACGCACCCAATCCACCTTTTTGGACCCAATAGTGATGTTTTGGTTCGTTTTCGTCAGTTTCGTTACTGTGCGAGAAACCATGCCGGGGTTGCATTTAATGCACCGGTTCGGCCCGTTAACGAAACGATGCACAGTTTCAGTCCAGAATAGAAGCAAACGCACCCAATCCACCTTTTAAGGACCCAATAGTGATGTTTTAGTTCGTTTTGGTCAGTTTCGTTACTAGGCGAGAAACCATGCCGGGGTTGCATTTAATGCACCGGTTCGGCCCGTTAACGAAACGATGCACAGTTTCGGTCCAGAAACGAAACGAACGCACCCAATCCACCTTTTTGGACCCAATAGTGATGTTTTGGTTCGTTTTGGCCAGTTTTGTTACTGTGCGAAAAACCATGCCGGGATTGCATTTAATGCACCAGTTCGGCCCGTTAACGAAACGATGCACAGTTTCAGTCCAGAATAGAAGCAAACGCACCCAATCCATCTTTTTGGACCCAATAGTGATGTTTTGATTCGTTTTGGTCAGTTTCGTTACTGTGCGAGAAACCATGCCGGGGTTGCATTTAATGCACCGGTTAGGCCCGTTAAAGAAACGATGCACAGTTTCGGTCCAGAAACGAAACGAACGCACCCAATCCACCTTTTTATACCCAGTAGTGATGTTTTGGTTCGTTTTGGCCAGTTTTGTTACTGTGCGAAAAACCATGCCGGGGTTGCATTTAATGCACCGGTTCGGCCCGTTTACGAAACGTTGCACAGTTTCGGTCCAGAAATGAAACGAACGCACCCAATCCACCTTTCTGGACCCAATAGTGATGTTTTGGTTCGTTTTGGTCAGTTTTGTTACTGTGCGAGAAACCATGTCGGGGTTGCATTTAATGCACCGGTTCGGCCCGTTTACGAAACGATGCATAGTTTCGGTCCAGAAACGAAGCGAATGCACCCAATCCACCTTTTGGACCCAATAGTGATGTTTTGGTTCGTTTTGGTCAGTTTTGATACTGTGCGAGAAACCATGCCGGGGTTGCATTTAATGCACCGGTTCGGCCCGTTAACGAAACGATGCACAGTTTCGGTCCAGAAACGAAGCGAACGCACCCAATCCACCTTTTAAGGACCCAATAGTGATGTTTTAGTTCGTTTTGGTCAATTTTGTTACTATGCGAGAAAACATGCCGGGGATGCATTTAATGCACCGGTTCGGCCCGTTAACGAAACGATGGACAGTTTCGGTCCAGAAACGAAACGAACGCACTCAATCCACCTTTTTGGACCCAATAGTGATGTTTTGGTTCGTTTTAGCCAGTTTTGTTACAGTGCGAAAAACCATGCCGGGGTTGCATTTAATGCACCGGTTCGGCCCGTTTACGAAACGATGCACAGTTTCGGTCCAGAAACATAGCGAACGCACCCAATCCACCTTTTTGGACCCAATAGTGATGTTTTGGTTCGTTTTGGTCAGTTTTGATACTGTGCGAGAAACCAAGCCGGGGTTGCATTTAATGCACCGGTTCGGCCCGTTAACGAAACGATGCACAAATTCGGTCCAGAAACGAAGCGAACGCACCCAATCCACCTTTTTGGACCCAATAGTGATGTTTTGGTTCGTTTTGGTCAGTTTTGATACTGTGCGAGAAACCATGCCGAGGTTGCATTTAATGCACCGGTTCAGCCCGTTAACGAAACGATGCACAGTTTCGGTCCTGAAACGAAACGAACGCACCCAATCCACCTTTTTGGACCCAATAGTGATGTTTTGGTTCGTTTTCGTCAGTTTCGTTACTGTGCGAGAAACCATGCCGGGGTTGCATTTAATGCACCGGTTCGGCCCGTTAACGAAACGATGCACAGTTTCAGTCCAGATTAGAAGCAAACGCACCCAATCCACCTTTTAAGGACCCAATAGTGATGTTTTAGTTCGTTTTGGTCAGTTTCGTTACTATGCGAGAAACCATGCCGGGGTTGCATTTAATGCACCGGTTCGGCCTGTTAACGAAACGATGCACAGTTTCGGTCCTGAAACGAAACGAACGCACCCAATCCACCTTTTTGGACCCAATAGTGATGTTTTGGTTCGTTTTCGTCAGTTTCGTTACTGTGCGAGAAACCATGCCGGGGTTGCATTTAATGCACCGGTTCGGCCCGTTAACGAAACGATGCACAGTTTCAGTCCAGAATAGAAGCAAACGCACCCAATCCACCTTTTTGGACCCAATAGTGATGTTTTGGTTCGTTTTGGCCAGTTTCGTTACTATGCGAAAAATCATGCCGGGGTTGCATTTAATGCACCGGTTCGGCCCATTAACGAAACGTTGCACAGTTTCGGTCCAGAAATGAAACGAACGCACCCAATCCACCTTTTTGGACCCAATAGTGATGTTTTGGTTCGTTTTCGTCAGTTTCGTTACTGTGCGAGAAACCATGCCGGGGTTGCATTTAATGCACCGGTTCAGCCCGTTAACGAAATGATGCACAAATTCGGTCCAGAAACGAAGCGAACGCACCCAATCCACCTTTTTGGACCCAATAGTGATGTTTTGGTTCATTTTGGTCAGTTTTGATACTGTGCGAGAAACCATGCCGGGGTTGCATTTAATGCACCGGTTCAGCCCGTTAACGAAACGATGCACAGTTTCGGTCCTGAAACGAAACGAACGCACCCAATCCACCTTTTTGGACCCAATAGTGATGTTTTGGTTCGTTTTGGCCAGTTTCGTTACTATGCGACAAACCATGCCGGGGTTGCATTTAATGCACCGGTTCGACCCGTTAACGAAACGATGCACAGTTTCGGTCCGGAAACGAAACGAACGCACCCAATCCACCTTTTTGGACCCAATAGTGATGTTTTGGTTCGTTTTGGTCAGTTTTGATACTGTGCGAGAAACCAAGCCGGGGTTGCATTTAATGCACCGGTTCGGCCCGTTAACGAAACGATGCACAAATTCGGTCCAGAAACGAAGCGAACGCACCCAATCCACCTTTTTGGACCCAATAGTGATGTTTTGGTTCGTTTTGGTCAGTTTTGATACTGTGCGAGAAACCATGCCGGGGTTGCATTTAATGCACCGGTTCAGCCCGTTAACGAAACGATGCACAGTTTCGGTCCTGAAACGAAACGAACGCACCCAATCCACCTTTTTGGACCCAATAGTGATGTTTTGGTTCGTTTTCATCAGTTTCGTTACTGTGCGAGAAACCATGCCGGGGTTGCATTTAATGCACCGGTTCGGCCCGTTAACGAAACGATGCACAGTTTCAGTCCAGATTAGAAGCAAACGCACCCAATCCACCTTTTAAGGACCCAATAGTGATGTTTTAGTTCGTTTTGGTCAGTTTCGTTACTATGCGAGAAACCATGCCGGGGTTGCATTTAATGCACCGGTTCGGCCTGTTAACGAAACGATGCACAGTTTCGGTCCGGAAACGAAACGAACGCACCCAATCCACCTTTTTGGACCCAATAGTGATGTTTTGGTTTGTTTTGGCCAGTTTTGTTACTGTGCGAGAAACCATGCCAGGGTTGCATTTAATGCACCAGTTCGGCCCGTTAACGAAACGATGCACAGTTTCAGTCCAGAATAGAAGCGAACGCACCCAATCCATCTTTTTGGACCCAATAGTGATGTTTTGGTTCGTTTTGGTCAGTTTCGTTACTGTGCGAGAAACCATGCCGGGGTTGCATTTAATGCACCGGTTAGGCCCGTTAAAGAAACGATGCACAGTTTCGGTCCAGAAACGAAACGAACGCACCCAATCCACCTTTTTATACCCAGTAGTGATGTTTTGGTTCGTTTTGGCCAGTTTTGTTACTGTGCGAAAAACCATGCCGGGGTTGCATTTAATGCACCGGTTCGGCCCGTTTACGAAACGTTGCACAGTTTCGGTCCAGAAATGAAACGAACGCACCCAATCCACCTTTTTGGACCCAATAGTGATGTTTTGGTTCGTTTTGGTCAGTTTTGTTACTGTGCGAGAAACCATGTCGGGGTTGCATTTAATGCACCGGTTCGGCCCGTTTACGAAACGATGCATAGTTTCGGTCCAGAAACGAAGCGAATGCACCCAATCCACCTTTTGGACCCAATAGTGATGTTTTGGTTCGTTTTGGTCAGTTTTGATACTGTGCGAGAAACCATGCCGGGGTTGCATTTAATGCACCGGTTCGGCCCGTTAACGAAACGATGCACAGTTTCGGTCCAGAAACGAAGCGAACGCACCCAATCCACCTTTTAAGGACCCAATAGTGATGTTTTAGTTCGTTTTGGTCAATTTTGTTACTATGCGAGAAAACATGCCGGGGTTGCATTTAATGCACCGGTTCGGCCCGTTAACGAAACGATGGACAGTTTCGGTCCAGAAACGAAACGAACGCACTCAATCCACCTTTTTGGACCCAATAGTGATGTTTTGGTTCGTTTTAGCCAGTTTTGTTACAGTGCGAAAAACCATGCCGGGGTTGCATTTAATGCACCGGTTCGGCCCGTTTACGAAACGATGCACAGTTTCGGTCCAGAAACATAGCGAACGCACCCAATCCACCTTTTTGGACCCAATAGTGATGTTTTGGTTCGTTTTGGTCAGTTTTGATACTGTGCGAGAAACCAAGCCGGGGTTGCATTTAATGCACCGGTTCGGCCCGTTAACGAAACGATGCACAAATTCGGTCCAGAAACGAAGCGAACGCACCCAATCCACCTTTTTGGACCCAATAGTGATGTTTTGGTTCGTTTTGGTCAGTTTTGATACTGTGCGAGAAACCATGCCGGGGTTGCATTTAATGCACCGGTTCAGCCCGTTAACGAAACGATGCACAGTTTCGGTCCTGAAACGAAACGAACGCACCCAATCCACCTTTTTGGACCCAATAGTGATGTTTTGGTTCGTTTTCGTCAGTTTCGTTACTGTGCGAGAAACCATGCCGGGGTTGCATTTAATGCACCGGTTCGGCCCGTTAACGAAACGATGCACAGTTTCAGTCCAGATTAGAAGCAAACGCACCCAATCCACCTTTTAAGGACCCAATAGTGATGTTTTAGTTCGTTTTGGTCACTTTCGTTACTATGCGAGAAACCATGCCGGGGTTGCATTTAATGCACCGGTTCGGCCCGTTAACGAAACGACGCACAGTTTCGGTCCAGAAACGAAACGAACGCACCCAATCCACCTTTTTGGACCCAATAGTGATGTTTTGGTTCGTTTTGGCCTGTTTTGTTACTGTGCGAAAAACCATGCCGGGGTTGCATTTAATGCACCAGTTCGGCCCGTTAACGAAACGATGCACAGTTTCAGTCCGGAAACGAAACGAACGCACCCAATCCACCTTTTTGGACCCAGTAGTGATGTTTTGGTTTGTTTTGGCCAGTTTTGTTACTGTGCGAGAAACCATGCCAGGGTTGCATTTAATGCACCGGTTCGGCCCGTTAACGAAACGATGCACAGTTTCGGTCCAGAAACGAAACGAACGCACCAAATCCACCTTTTTGGACCCAATAGTGATGTTTTGGTTCGTTTTGGCCAGTTTCGTTACTATGCGAGAAACCATGCCGGGGTTGCATTTAATGCACCGGTTCGACCTGTTAACGAAACGATGCACAGTTTCGGTCCGGAAACGAAACGAACGCACCCAATCCACCTTTTTGGACCCAATAGTGATGTTTTGGTTCGTTTTGATCAGTTTCGTTACTGTGCGAAAAAACATGCCGGGGTTGCATTTAATGCACCGGTTCAGCCCGTTTACGAAACGATGCATAGTTTCGGTCCAGAAACGAAGCGAACGCACCCAATCCACCTTTTTGGACCCAATAGTGATGTTTTGGTTCGTTTTGGTCAGTTTTGATACTGTGCGAGAAACTAAGCCGGGGTTGCATTTAATGCACCGGTTCGGCCCGTTAACGAAACGATGCACAAATTCGGTCCAGAAACGAAGCGAACGCACCCAATCCACCTTTTTGGACCCAATAGTGATGTTTTGGTTCGTTTTGGTCAGTTTTGATACTGTGCGAGAAACCATGCCGGGGTTGCATTTAATGCACCGGTTCAGCCCGTTAACGAAACGATGCACAGTTTCGGTCCTGAAACGAAACGAACGCACCCAATCCACCTTTTTGGACCCAATAGTGATGTTTTGGTTCGTTTTCGTCAGTTTCGTTACTGTGCGAGAAACCATGCCGGGGTTGCATTTAATGCACCGGTTCGGCCCGTTAACGAAACGATGCACAGTTTCAGTCCAGATTAGAAGCAAACGCACCCAATCCACCTTTTAAGGACCCAATAGTGATGTTTTAGTTCGTTTTGGTCAGTTTCGTTACTATGCGAGAAACCATGCCGGGGTTGCATTTAATGCACCGGTTCGGCCTGTTAACGAAACGACGCACAGTTTCGGTCCAGAATAGAAGCAAACGCACCCAATCCACCTTTTTGGACCCAATAGTGATGTTTTGGTTCGTTTTGGTCAGTTTCGTTACTAGGCGAGAAACCATGCCGGGGTTGCATTTAATGCACCGGTTCGGCCCGTTAACGAAACGATGCACAGTTTCGGTCCAGAAACGAAACGAACGCACCCAATCCATCTTTTTGGACCCAATAGTGATGTTTTGATTCGTTTTGGTCAGTTTCGTTACTGTGCGAGAAACCATGCCGGGGTTGCATTTAATGCACCGGTTCGGCCCGTTAACGAAATGATGCACAGTTTCAGTCCAGAATAGAAGCAAACGCACCCAATCCACCTTTTTGGACCCAATAGTGATGTTTTGGTTCGTTTTGGCCAGTTTCGTTACTATGCGAAAAACCATGCCGGGGTTGCATTTAATGCACCGGTTCGGCCCGTTAACGAAACGATGCACAGTTTCAGTCCGGAAACGAAACGAACGCACCCAATCCACCTTTTTGGACCCAGTAGTGATGTTTTGGTTTGTTTTGGCCAGTTTTGTTACTGTGCGAGAAACCATGCCAGGGTTGCATTTAATGCACCGGTTCGGCCCGTTAACGAAACGATGCACAGTTTCGGTCCAGAAACGAAACGAACGCACCAAATCCACCTTTTTGGACCCAATAGTGATGTTTTGGTTCGTTTTGGCCAGTTTCGTTACTATGCGAGAAACCATGCCGGGTTGCATTTAATGCACCGGTTCGACCTGTTAACGAAACGATGCACAGTTTCGGTCCGGAAACGAAACGAACGCACCCAATCCACCTTTTTGGACCCAATAGTGATGTTTTGGTTCGTTTTGGTCAGTTTCGTTACTGTGCGAAAAAACATGCCGGGGTTGCATTTAATGCACCGGTTCAGCCCGTTTACGAAACGATGCATAGTTTCGGTCCAGAAACGAAGCGAACGCACCCAATCCACCTTTTTGGACCCAATAGTGATGTTTTGGTTCGTTTTGGTCAGTTTTGATACTGTGCGAGAAACCAAGCCGGGGTTGCATTTAATGCACCGGTTCGGCCCGTTAACGAAACGATGCACAAATTCGGTCCAGAAACGAAGCGAACGCACCCAATCCACCTTTTTGGACCCAATAGTGATGTTTTGGTTCATTTTGGTCAGTTTTGATACTGTGCGAGAAACCATGCCGGGGTTGCATTTAATGCACCGGTTCAGCCCGTTAACGAAACGATGCACAGTTTCGGTCCTGAAACGAAACGAACGCACCCAATCCACCTTTTTGGACCCAATAGTGATGTTTTGGTTCGTTTTCGTCAGTTTCGTTACTGTGCGAGAAACCATGCCGGGGTTGCATTTAATGCACCGGTTCGGCCCGTTAACGAAACGATGCACAGTTTCGGTCCAGAAACGAAACGAACGCACCCAATCCACCTTTTTGGACCCAATAGTGATGTTTTGGTTCGTTTTGGCCAGTTTTGTTACTGTGCGAAAAACCATGCCGGGATTGCATTTAATGCACCAGTTCGGCCCGTTAACGAAACGATGCACAGTTTCAGTCCAGAATAGAAGCGAACGCACCCAATCCATCTTTTTGGACCCAATCGTGATGTTTTGATTCGTTTTGGTCAGTTTCGTTACTGTGCGAGAAACCATGCCGGGGTTGCATTTAATGCACCGGTTAGGCCCGTTAAAGAAACGATGCACAGTTTCGGTCCAGAAACGAAACGAACGCACCCAATCCACCTTTTTATACCCAGTAGTGATGTTTTGGTTCGTTTTGGCCAGTTTTGTTACTGTGCGAAAAACCATGCCGGGGTTGCATTTAATGCACCGGTTCGGCCCGTTTACGAAACGTTGCACAGTTTCGGTCCAGAAATGAAACGAACGCACCCAATCCACCTTTTTGGACCCAATAGTGATGTTTTGGTTCGTTTTGGTCAGTTTTGTTACTGTGCGAGAAACCATGTCGGGGTTGCATTTAATGCACCGGTTCGGCCCGTTTACGAAACGATGCATAGTTTCGGTCCAGAAACGAAGCGAACGCACCCAATCCACCTTTTTGGACCCAATAGTGATGTTTTGGTTCGTTTTGGCCAGTTTCGTTACTATGCGAAAAACCATGCCGGGGTTGCATTTAATGCACCGGTTCGGCCCGTTAACGAAACGATGCACAGTTTCAGTCCGGAAACGAAACGAACGCACCCAATCCACCTTTTTGGACCCAGTAGTGATGTTTTGGTTTGTTTTGGCCAGTTTTGTTACTGTGCGAGAAACCATGCCAGGGTTGCATTTAATGCACCGGTTCGGCCCGTTAACGAAACGATGCACAGTTTCGGTCCAGAAACGAAACGAACGCACCAAATCCACCTTTTTGGACCCAATAGTGATGTTTTGGTTCGTTTTGGCCAGTTTCGTTACTATGCGAGAAACCATGCCGGGGTTGCATTTAATGCACCGGTTCGACCTGTTAACGAAACGATGCACAGTTTCGGTCCGGAAACGAAACGAACGCACCCAATCCACCTTTTTGGACCCAATAGTGATGTTTTGGTTCGTTTTGGTCAGTTTCGTTACTGTGCGAAAAAACATGCCGGGGTTGCATTTAATGCACCGGTTCAGCCCGTTTACGAAACGATGCATAGTTTCGGTCCAGAAACGAAGCGAACGCACCCAATCCACCTTTTTGGACCCAATAGTGATGTTTTGGTTCGTTTTGGTCAGTTTTGATACTGTGCGAGAAACCAAGCCGGGGTTGCATTTAATGCACCGGTTCGGCCCGTTAACGAAACGATGCACAAATTCGGTCCAGAAACGAAGCGAACGCACCCAATCCACCTTTTTGGACCCAATAGTGATGTTTTGGTTCATTTTGGTCAGTTTTGATACTGTGCGAGAAACCATGCCGGGGTTGCATTTAATGCACCGGTTCAGCCCGTTAACGAAACGATGCACAGTTTCGGTCCTGAAACGAAACGAACGCACCCAATCCACCTTTTTGGACCCAATAGTGATGTTTTGGTTCGTTTTCGTCAGTTTCGTTACTGTGCGAGAAACCATGCCGGGGTTGCATTTAATGCACCGGTTCGGCCCGTTAACGAAACGATGCACAGTTTCGGTCCAGAAACGAAACGAACGCACCCAATCCACCTTTTTGGACCCAATAGTGATGTTTTGGTTCGTTTTGGCCAGTTTTGTTACTGTGCGAAAAACCATGCCGGGATTGCATTTAATGCACCAGTTCGGCCCGTTAACGAAACGATGCACAGTTTCAGTCCAGAATAGAAGCGAACGCACCCAATCCATCTTTTTGGACCCAATAGTGATGTTTTGATTCGTTTTGGTCAGTTTCGTTACTGTGCGAGAAACCATGCCGGGGTTGCATTTAATGCACCGGTTAGGCCCGTTAAAGAAACGATGCACAGTTTCGGTCCAGAAACGAAACGAACGCACCCAATCCACCTTTTTATACCCAGTAGTGATGTTTTGGTTTGTTTTGGCCAGTTTTGTTACTGTGCGAAAAACCATGCCGGGGTTGCATTTAATGCACCGGTTCGGCCCGTTTACGAAACGTTGCACAGTTTCGGTCCAGAAATGAAACGAACGCACCCAATCCACCTTTTTGGACCCAATAGTGATGTTTTGGTTCGTTTTGGTCAGTTTTGTTACTGTGCGAGAAACCATGTCGGGGTTGCATTTAATGCACCGGTTCGGCCCGTTTACGAAACGATGCATAGTTTCGGTCCAGAAACGAAGCGAATGCACCCAATCCACCTTTTTGGACCCAATAGTGATGTTTTGGTTCGTTTTGGCCAGTTTCGTTACTATGCGAAAAACCATGCCGGGGTTGCATTTAATGCACCGGTTCGGCCCGTTAACGAAACGATGCACAGTTTCAGTCCGGAAACGAAACGAACGCACCCAATCCACCTTTTTGGACCCAGTAGTGATGTTTTGGTTTGTTTTGGCCAGTTTTGTTACTGTGCGAGAAACCATGCCAGGGTTGCATTTAATGCACCGGTTCGGCCCGTTAACGAAACGATGCACAGTTTCGGTCCAGAAACGAAACGAACGCACCAAATCCACCTTTTTGGACCCAATAGTGATGTTTTGGTTCGTTTTGGCCAGTTTCGTTACTATGCGAGAAACCATGCCGGGGTTGCATTTAATGCACCGGTTCGGCCCGTTAACGAAACGATGCACAGTTTCGGTCCGGAAACGAAACGAACGCACCCAATCCACCTTTTTGGACCCAATAGTGATGTTTTGGTTCGTTTTGATCAGTTTCGTTACTGTGCGAAAAAACATGCCGGGGTTGCATTTAATGCACCGGTTCAGCCCGTTTACGAAACGATGCATAGTTTCGGTCCAGAAACGAAGCGAACGCACCCAATCCACCTTTTTGGACCCAATAGTGATGTTTTGGTTCGTTTTGGTCAGTTTTGATACTGTGCGAGAAACCAAGCCGGGGTTGCATTTAATGCACCGGTTCGGCCCGTTAACGAAACGATGCACAAATTCGGTCCAGAAACGAAGCGAACGCACCCAATCCACCTTTTTGGACCCAATAGTGATGTTTTGGTTCGTTTTGGTCAGTTTTGATACTGTGCGAGAAACCATGCCGGGGTTGCATTTAATGCACCGGTTCAGCCCGTTAACGAAACGATGCACAGTTTCGGTCCTGAAACGAAACGAACGCACCCAATCCACCTTTTTGGACCCAATAGTGATGTTTTGGTTCGTTTTCGTCAGTTTCGTTACTGTGCGAGAAACCATGCCGGGGTTGCATTTAATGCACCGGTTCGGCCCGTTAACGAAACGATGCACAGTTTCAGTCCAGATTAGAAGCAAACGCACCCAATCCACCTTTTAAGGACCCAATAGTGATGTTTTAGTTCGTTTTGGTCAGTTTCGTTACTATGCGAGAAACCATGCCGGGGTTGCATTTAATGCACCGGTTCGGCCTGTTAACGAAACGACGCACAGTTTCGGTCCAGAAATGAAACGAACGCACCCAATCCACCTTTTTGGACCCAATAGTGATGTTTTCGTTCGTTTTGGCCAGCTTTGTTACTGTGCGAAAAACCATGCCGGGGTTGCATTTAATGCACCAGTTCGGCCCGTTAACGAAACGATGCACAGTTTCAGTCCAGAATAGAAGCGAACGCACCCAATCCATCTTTTTGGACCCAATAGTGATGTTTTGATTCGTTTTGGTCAGTTTCGTTACTGTGCGAGAAACCATGCCGGGGTTGCATTTAATGCACCGGTTCGGCCCGTTAACGAAACGATGCACAGTTTCAGTCCAGAATAGAAGCAAACGCACCCAATCCACCTTTTTGGACCCAATAGTGATGTTTTGGTTCGTTTTGGCCAGTTTCGTTACTATGCGAAAAACCATGCCGGGGTTGCATTTAATGCACCGGTTCGGCCCGTTAACGAAACGATGCACAGTTTCAGTCCGGAAACGAAACGAACGCACCCAATCCACCTTTTTGGACCCAGTAGTGATGTTTTGGTTTGTTTTGGCCAGTTTTGTTACTGTGCGAGAAACCATGCCAGGGTTGCATTTAATGCACCGGTTCGGCCCGTTAACGAAACGATGCACAGTTTCGGTCCAGAAACGAAACGAACGCACCAAATCCACCTTTTTGGACCCAATAGTGATGTTTTGGTTCGTTTTGGCCAGTTTCGTTACTATGCGAGAAACCATGCCGGGGTTGCATTTAATGCACCGGTTCGACCTGTTAACGAAACGATGCACAGTTTCGGTCCGGAAACGAAACGAACGCACCCAATCCACCTTTTTGGACCCAATAGTGATGTTTTGGTTCGTTTTGGTCAGTTTCGTTACTGTGCGAAAAAACATGCCGGGGTTGCATTTAATGCACCGGTTCAGCCCGTTTACGAAACGATGCATAGTTTCGGTCCAGAAACGAAGCGAACGCACCCAATCCACCTTTTTGGACCCAATAGTGATGTTTTGGTTCGTTTTGGTCAGTTTTGATACTGTGCGAGAAACCAAGCCGGGGTTGCATTTAATGCACCGGTTCGGCCCGTTAACGAAACGATGCACAAATTCGGTCCAGAAACGAAGCGAACGCACCCAATCCACCTTTTTGGACCCAATAGTGATGTTTTGGTTCATTTTGGTCAGTTTTGATACTGTGCGAGAAACCATGCCGGGGTTGCATTTAATGCACCGGTTCAGCCCGTTAACGAAACGATGCACAGTTTCGGTCCTGAAACGAAACGAACGCACCCAATCCACCTTTTTGGACCCAATAGTGATGTTTTGGTTCGTTTTCGTCAGTTTCGTTACTGTGCGAGAAACCATGCCGGGGTTGCATTTAATGCACCGGTTCGGCCCGTTAACGAAACGATGCACAGTTTCGGTCCAGAAACGAAACGAACGCACCCAATCCACCTTTTTGGACCCAATAGTGATGTTTTGGTTCGTTTTGGCCAGTTTTGTTACTGTGCGAAAAACCATGCCGGGATTGCATTTAATGCACCAGTTCGGCCCGTTAACGAAACGATGCACAGTTTCAGTCCAGAATAGAAGCGAACGCACCCAATCCATCTTTTTGGACCCAATCGTGATGTTTTGATTCGTTTTGGTCAGTTTCGTTACTGTGCGAGAAACCATGCCGGGGTTGCATTTAATGCACCGGTTAGGCCCGTTAAAGAAACGATGCACAGTTTCGGTCCAGAAACGAAACGAACGCACCCAATCCACCTTTTTATACCCAGTAGTGATGTTTTGGTTCGTTTTGGCCAGTTTTGTTACTGTGCGAAAAACCATGCCGGGGTTGCATTTAATGCACCAGTTCGGCCCGTTTACGAAACGTTGCACAGTTTCGGTCCAGAAATGAAACGAACGCACCCAATCCACCTTTTTGGACCCAATAGTGATGTTTTGGTTCGTTTTGGTCAGTTTTGTTACTGTGCGAGAAACCATGTCGGGGTTGCATTTAATGCACCGGTTCGGCCCGTTTACGAAACGATGCATAGTTTCGGTCCAGAAACGAAGCGAACGCACCCAATCCACCTTTTTGGACCCAATAGTGATGTTTTGGTTCGTTTTGGCCAGTTTCGTTACTATGCGAAAAACCATGCCGGGGTTGCATTTAATGCACCGGTTCGGCCCGTTAACGAAACGATGCACAGTTTCAGTCCGGAAACGAAACGAACGCACCCAATCCACCTTTTTGGACCCAGTAGTGATGTTTTGGTTTGTTTTGGCCAGTTTTGTTACTGTGCGAGAAACCATGCCAGGGTTGCATTTAATGCACCGGTTCGGCCCGTTAACGAAACGATGCACAGTTTCGGTCCAGAAACGAAACGAACGCACCAAATCCACCTTTTTGGACCCAATAGTGATGTTTTGGTTCGTTTTGGCCAGTTTCGTTACTATGCGAGAAACCATGCCGGGGTTGCATTTAATGCACCGGTTCGACCTGTTAACGAAACGATGCACAGTTTCGGTCCGGAAACGAAACGAACGCACCCAATCCAACTTTTTGGACCCAATAGTGATGTTTTGGTTCGTTTTGGTCAGTTTCGTTACTGTGCGAAAAAACATACCGGGGTTGCATTTAATGCACCGGTTCAGCCCGTTTACGAAACGATGCATAGTTTCGGTCCAGAAACGAAGCGAACGCACCCAATCCACCTTTTTGGACCCAATAGTGATGTTTTGGTTCGTTTTGGTCAGTTTTGATACTGTGCGAGAAACCAAGCCGGGGTTGCATTTAATGCACCGGTTCGGCCCGTTAACGAAACGATGCACAAATTCGGTCCAGAAACGAAGCGAACGCACCCAATCCACCTTTTTGGACCCAATAGTGATGTTTTGGTTCATTTTGGTCAGTTTTGATACTGTGCGAGAAACCATGCCGGGGTTGCATTTAATGCACCGGTTCAGCCCGTTAACGAAACGATGCACAGTTTCGGTCCTGAAACGAAACGAACGCACCCAATCCACCTTTTTGGACCCAATAGTGATGTTTTGGTTCGTTTTCGTCAGTTTCGTTACTGTGCGAGAAACCATGCCGGGGTTGCATTTAATGCACCGGTTCGGCCCGTTAACGAAACGATGCACAGTTTCGGTCCAGAAACGAAACGAACGCACCCAATCCACCTTTTTGGACCCAATAGTGATGTTTTGGTTCGTTTTGGCCAGTTTTGTTACTGTGCGAAAAACCATGCCGGGATTGCATTTAATGCACCAGTTCGGCCCGTTAACGAAACGATGCACAGTTTCAGTCCAGAATAGAAGCGAACGCACCCAATCCATCTTTTTGGACCCAATCGTGATGTTTTGATTCGTTTTGGTCAGTTTCGTTACTGTGCGAGAAACCATGCCGGGGTTGCATTTAATGCACCGGTTAGGCCCGTTAAAGAAACGATGCACAGTTTCGGTCCAGAAACGAAACGAACGCACCCAATCCACCTTTTTATACCCAGTAGTGATGTTTTGGTTCGTTTTGGCCAGTTTTGTTACTGTGCGAAAAACCATGCCGGGGTTGCATTTAATGCACCGGTTCGGCCCGTTTACGAAACGTTGCACAGTTTCGGTCCAGAAATGAAACGAACGCACCCAATCCACCTTTTTGGACCCAATAGTGATGTTTTGGTTCGTTTTGGTCAGTTTTGTTACTGTGCGAGAAACCATGTCGGGGTTGCATTTAATGCACCGGTTCGGCCCGTTTACGAAACGATGCATAGTTTCGGTCCAGAAACGAAGCGAACGCACCCAATCCACCTTTTTGGACCCAATAGTGATGTTTTGGTTCGTTTTGGCCAGTTTCGTTACTATGCGAAAAACCATGCCGGGGTTGCATTTAATGCACCGGTTCGGCCCGTTAACGAAACGATGCACAGTTTCAGTCCGGAAACGAAACGAACGCACCCAATCCACCTTTTTGGACCCAGTAGTGATGTTTTGGTTTGTTTTGGCCAGTTTTGTTACTGTGCGAGAAACCATGCCAGGGTTGCATTTAATGCACCGGTTCGGCCCGTTAACGAAACGATGCACAGTTTCGGTCCAGAAACGAAACGAACGCACCAAATCCACCTTTTTGGACCCAATAGTGATGTTTTGGTTCGTTTTGGCCAGTTTCGTTACTATGCGAGAAACCATGCCGGGGTTGCATTTAATGCACCGGTTCGACCTGTTAACGAAACGATGCACAGTTTCGGTCCGGAAACGAAACGAACGCACCCAATCCACCTTTTTGGACCCAATAGTGATGTTTTGGTTCGTTTTGGTCAGTTTCGTTACTGTGCGAAAAAACATGCCGGGGTTGCATTTAATGCACCGGTTCAGCCCGTTTACGAAACGATGCATAGTTTCGGTCCAGAAACGAAGCGAACGCACCCAATCCACGTTTTTGGACCCAATAGTGATGTTTTGGTTCGTTTTGGTCAGTTTTGATACTGTGCGAGAAACCAAGCCGGGGTTGCATTTAATGCACCGGTTCGGCCCGTTAACGAAACGATGCACAAATTCGGTC
Organism: Echinochloa phyllopogon; assembly: GCA_033239725.1. Taxonomy (NCBI): domain Eukaryota; kingdom Viridiplantae; phylum Streptophyta; class Magnoliopsida; order Poales; family Poaceae; genus Echinochloa; species Echinochloa phyllopogon. The sequence goes on along the minus strand of BTCW01000014.1, from coordinate 25,579,947 downwards.
CAGAAACGAAGCGAACGCACCCAATCCACCTTTTTGGACCCAATAGTGATGTTTTGGTTCATTTTGGTCAGTTTTGATACTGTGCGAGAAACCATGCCGGGGTTGCATTTAATGCACCGGTTCAGCCCGTTAACGAAACGATGCACAGTTTCGGTCCTGAAACGAAACGAACGCACCCAATCCACCTTTTTGGACCCAATAGTGATGTTTTGGTTCGTTTTCGTCAGTTTCGTTACTGTGCGAGAAACCATGCCGGGGTTGCATTTAATGCACCGGTTCGGCCCGTTAACGAAACGATGCACAGTTTCGGTCCAGAAACGAAACGAACGCACCCAATCCACCTTTTTGGACCCAATAGTGATGTTTTGGTTCGTTTTGGCCAGTTTTGTTACTGTGCGAAAAACCATGCCGGGATTGCATTTAATGCACCAGTTCGGCCCGTTAACGAAACGATGCACAGTTTCAGTCCAGAATAGAAGCGAACGCACCCAATCCATCTTTTTGGACCCAATCGTGATGTTTTGATTCGTTTTGGTCAGTTTCGTTACTGTGCGAGAAACCATGCCGGGGTTGCATTTAATGCACCGGTTAGGCCCGTTAAAGAAACGATGCACAGTTTCGGTCCAGAAACGAAACGAACGCACCCAATCCACCTTTTTATACCCAGTAGTGATGTTTTGGTTCGTTTTGGCCAGTTTTGTTACTGTGCGAAAAACCATGCCGGGGTTGCATTTAATGCACCGGTTCGGCCCGTTTACGAAACGTTGCACAGTTTCGGTCCAGAAATGAAACGAACGCACCCAATCCACCTTTTTGGACCCAATAGTGATGTTTTGGTTCGTTTTGGTCAGTTTTGTTACTGTGCGAGAAACCATGTCGGGGTTGCATTTAATGCACCGGTTCGGCCCGTTTACGAAACGATGCATAGTTTCGGTCCAGAAACGAAGCGAACGCACCCAATCCACCTTTTTGGACCCAATAGTGATGTTTTGGTTCGTTTTGGCCAGTTTCGTTACTATGCGAAAAACCAAGCCGGGGTTGCATTTAATGCACCGGTTCGGCCCGTTAACGAAACGATGCACAGTTTCAGTCCGGAAACGAAACGAACGCACCCAATCCACCTTTTTGGACCCAGTAGTGATGTTTTGGTTTGTTTTGGCCAGTTTTGTTACTGTGCGAGAAACCATGCCAGGGTTGCATTTAATGCACCGGTTCGGCCCGTTAACGAAACGATGCACAGTTTCGGTCCAGAAACGAAACGAACGCACCAAATCCACCTTTTTGGACCCAATAGTGATGTTTTGGTTCGTTTTGGCCAGTTTCGTTACTATGCGAGAAACCATGCCGGGGTTGCATTTAATGCACCGGTTCGACCTGTTAACGAAACGATGCACAGTTTCGGTCCGGAAACGAAACGAACGCACCCAATCCACCTTTTTGGACCCAATAGTGATGTTTTGGTTCGTTTTGGTCAGTTTCGTTACTGTGCGAAAAAACATGCCGGGGTTGCATTTAATGCACCGGTTCAGCCCGTTTACGAAACGATGCATAGTTTCGGTCCAGAAACGAAGCGAACGCACCCAATCCACCTTTTTGGACCCAATAGTGATGTTTTGGTTCGTTTTGGTCAGTTTTGATACTGTGCGAGAAACCAAGCCGGGGTTGCATTTAATGCACCGGTTCGGCCCGTTAACGAAACGATGCACAAATTCGGTCCAGAAACGAAGCGAACGCACCCAATCCACCTTTTTGGACCCAATAGTGATGTTTTGGTTCATTTTGGTCAGTTTTGATACTGTGCGAGAAACCATGCCGGGGTTGCATTTAATGCACCGGTTCAGCCCGTTAACGAAACGATGCACAGTTTCGGTCCTGAAACGAAACGAACGCACCCAATCCACCTTTTTGGACCCAATAGTGATGTTTTGGTTCGTTTTCGTCAGTTTCGTTACTGTGCGAGAAACCATGCCGGGGTTGCATTTAATGCACCGGTTCGGCCCGTTAACGAAACGATGCACAGTTTCGGTCCAGAAACGAAACGAACGCACCCAATCCACCTTTTTGGACCCAATAGTGATGTTTTGGTTCGTTTTGGCCAGTTTTGTTACTGTGCGAAAAACCATGCCGGGATTGCATTTAATGCACCAGTTCGGCCCGTTAACGAAACGATGCACAGTTTCAGTCCAGAATAGAAGCGAACGCACCCAATCCATCTTTTTGGACCCAATCGTGATGTTTTGATTCGTTTTGGTCAGTTTCGTTACTGTGCGAGAAACCATGCCGGGGTTGCATTTAATGCACCGGTTAGGCCCGTTAAAGAAACGATGCACAGTTTCGGTCCAGAAACGAAACGAACGCACCCAATCCACCTTTTTATACCCAGTAGTGATGTTTTGGTTCGTTTTGGCCAGTTTTGTTACTGTGCGAAAAACCATGCCGGGGTTGCATTTAATGCACCGGTTCGGCCCGTTTACGAAACGTTGCACAGTTTCGGTCCAGAAATGAAACGAACGCACCCAATCCACCTTTTTGGACCCAATAGTGATGTTTTGGTTCGTTTTGGTCAGTTTTGTTACTGTGCGAGAAACCATGTCGGGGTTGCATTTAATGCACCGGTTCGGCCCGTTTACGAAACGATGCATAGTTTCGGTCCAGAAACGAAGCGAACGCACCCAATCCACCTTTTTGGACCCAATAGTGATGTTTTGGTTCGTTTTGGCCAGTTTCGTTACTATGCGAAAAACCAAGCCGGGGTTGCATTTAATGCACCGGTTCGGCCCGTTAACGAAACGATGCACAGTTTCAGTCCGGAAACGAAACGAACGCACCCAATCCACCTTTTTGGACCCAGTAGTGATGTTTTGGTTTGTTTTGGCCAGTTTTGTTACTGTGCGAGAAACCATGCCAGGGTTGCATTTAATGCACCGGTTCGGCCCGTTAACGAAACGATGCACAGTTTCGGTCCAGAAACGAAACGAACGCACCAAATCCACCTTTTTGGACCCAATAGTGATGTTTTGGTTCGTTTTGGCCAGTTTCGTTACTATGCGAGAAACCATGCCGGGGTTGCATTTAATGCACCGGTTCGACCTGTTAACGAAACGATGCACAGTTTCGGTCCGGAAACGAAACGAACGCACCCAATCCACCTTTTTGGACCCAATAGTGATGTTTTGGTTCGTTTTGGTCAGTTTCGTTACTGTGCGAAAAAACATGCCGGGGTTGCATTTAATGCACCGGTTCAGCCCGTTTACGAAACGATGCATAGTTTCGGTCCAGAAACGAAGCGAACGCACCCAATCCACCTTTTTGGACCCAATAGTGATGTTTTGGTTCGTTTTGGTCAGTTTTGATACTGTGCGAGAAACCAAGCCGGGGTTGCATTTAATGCACCGGTTCGGCCCGTTAACGAAACGATGCACAAATTCGGTCCAGAAACGAAGCGAACGCACCCAATCCACCTTTTTGGACCCAATAGTGATGTTTTGGTTCATTTTGGTCAGTTTTGATACTGTGCGAGAAACCATGCCGGGGTTGCATTTAATGCACCGGTTCAGCCCGTTAACGAAACGATGCACAGTTTCGGTCCTGAAACGAAACGAACGCACCCAATCCACCTTTTTGGACCCAATAGTGATGTTTTGGTTCGTTTTCGTCAGTTTCGTTACTGTGCGAGAAACCATGCCGGGGTTGCATTTAATGCACCGGTTCGGCCCGTTAACGAAACGATGCACAGTTTCGGTCCAGAAACGAAACGAACGCACCCAATCCACCTTTTTGGACCCAATAGTGATGTTTTGGTTCGTTTTGGCCAGTTTTGTTACTGTGCGAAAAACCATGCCGGGATTGCATTTAATGCACCAGTTCGGCCCGTTAACGAAACGATGCACAGTTTCAGTCCAGAATAGAAGCGAACGCACCCAATCCATCTTTTTGGACCCAATAGTGATGTTTTGATTCGTTTTGGTCAGTTTCGTTACTGTGCGAGAAACCATGCCGGGGTTGCATTTAATGCACCGGTTAGGCCCGTTAAAGAAACGATGCACAGTTTCGGTCCAGAAACGAAACGAACGCACCCAATCCACCTTTTTATACCCAGTAGTGATGTTTTGGTTCGTTTTGGCCAGTTTTGTTACTGTGCGAAAAACCATGCCGGGGTTGCATTTAATGCACCGGTTCGGCCCGTTTACGAAACGTTGCACAGTTTCGGTCCAGAAATGAAACGAACGCACCCAATCCACCTTTTTGGACCCAATAGTGATGTTTTGGTTCGTTTTGGTCAGTTTTGTTACTGTGCGAGAAACCATGTCGGGGTTGCATTTAATGCACCGGTTCGGCCCGTTTACGAAACGATGCATAGTTTCGGTCCAGAAACGAAGCGAACGCACCCAATCCACCTTTTTGGACCCAATAGTGATGTTTTGGTTCGTTTTGGCCAGTTTCGTTACTATGCGAAAAACCATGCCGGGGTTGCATTTAATGCACCGGTTCGGCCCGTTAACGAAACGATGCACAGTTTCAGTCCGGAAACGAAACGAACGCACCCAATCCACCTTTTTGGACCCAGTAGTGATGTTTTGGTTTGTTTTGGCCAGTTTTGTTACTGTGCGAGAAACCATGCCAGGGTTGCATTTAATGCACCGGTTCGGCCCGTTAACGAAACGATGCACAGTTTCGGTCCAGAAACGAAACGAACACACCAAATCCACCTTTTTGGACCCAATAGTGATGTTTTGGTTCGTTTTGGTCAGTTTTGTTACTGTGCGAGAAACCATGTCGGGGTTGCATTTAATGCACCGGTTCGGCCCGTTTACGAAACGATGCATAGTTTCGGTCCAGAAACGAAGCGAACGCACCCAATCCACCTTTTTGGACCCAATAGTGATGTTTTGGTTCGTTTTGGCCAGTTTCGTTACTATGCGAAAAACCATGCCGGGGTTGCATTTAATGCACCGGTTCGGCCCGTTAACGAAACGATGCACAGTTTCAGTCCGGAAACGAAACGAACGCACCCAATCCACCTTTTTGGACCCAGTAGTGATGTTTTGGTTTGTTTTGGCCAGTTTTGTTACTGTGCGAGAAACCATGCCAGGGTTGCATTTAATGCACCGGTTCGGCCCGTTAACGAAACGATGCACAGTTTCGGTCCAGAAACGAAACGAACGCACCAAATCCACCTTTTTGGACCCAATAGTGATGTTTTGGTTCGTTTTGGCCAGTTTCGTTACTATGCGAGAAACCATGCCGGGGTTGCATTTAATGCACCGGTTCGACCTGTTAACGAAACGATGCACAGTTTCGGTCCGGAAACGAAACGAACGCACCCAATCCACCTTTTTGGACCCAATAGTGATGTTTTGGTTCGTTTTGGTCAGTTTCGTTACTGTGCGAAAAAACATGCCGGGGTTGCATTTAATGCACCGGTTCAGCCCGTTTACGAAACGATGCATAGTTTCGGTCCAGAAACGAAGCGAACGCACCCAATCCACCTTTTTGGACCCAATAGTGATGTTTTGGTTCGTTTTGGTCAGTTTTGATACTGTGCGAGAAACCAAGCCGGGGTTGCATTTAATGCACCGGTTCGGCCCGTTAACGAAACGATGCACAAATTCGGTCCAGAAACGAAGCGAACGCACCCAATCCACCTTTTTGGACCCAATAGTGATGTTTTGGTTCATTTTGGTCAGTTTTGATACTGTGCGAGAAACCATGCCGGGGTTGCATTTAATGCACCGGTTCAGCCCGTTAACGAAACGATGCACAGTTTCGGTCCTGAAACGAAACGAACGCACCCAATCCACCTTTTTGGACCCAATAGTGATGTTTTGGTTCGTTTTCGTCAGTTTCGTTACTGTGCGAGAAACCATGCCGGGGTTGCATTTAATGCACCGGTTCGGCCCGTTAACGAAACGATGCACAGTTTCAGTCCAGATTAGAAGCAAACGCACCCAATCCACCTTTTAAGGACCCAATAGTGATGTTTTGGTTCGTTTTGGCCAGTTTCGTTACTATGCGAGAAAACATGCCGGGGTTGCATTTAATGCACCGGTTCGGCCCGTTAACGAAACGATGCACAGTTTCAGACCGGAAACGAAGCGAACGCACCCAATTCACCTTTTTGGACCCAGTAGTGATGTTTTGGTTTGTTTTGGCCAGTTTTGTTACTGTGCGAGAAACCATGCCAGGGTTGCATTTAATGCACCGGTTCGACCTGTTAACGAAACGATGCACAGTTTCGGTCCAGAAACGAAACGAACGCACCCAATCCACCTTTTTGGACCCAATAGTGATGTTTTGGTTCGTTTTGGTCAGTTTCGTTACTGTGCGAAAAAACATGCCGGGGTTGCATTTAATGCACCGGTTCAGCCCGTTTACGAAACGATGCATAGTTTCGGTCCAGAAACGAAGCGAGCGCACCCAATCCACCTTTTTGGACCCAATAGTGATGTTTTGGTTCGTTTTGGTCAGTTTTGATACTGTGCGAGAAACCAAGCCGGGGTTGCATTTAATGCACCGGTTCGGCCCGTTAACGAAACGATGCACAAATTCGGTCCAGAAACGAAGCGAACGCACCCAATCCACCTTTTTGGACCCAATAGTGATGTTTTGGTTCGTTTTCGTCAGTTTCGTTACTGTGCGAGAAACCATGCCGGGGTTGCATTTAATGCACCGGTTCGGCCCGTTAACGAAACGATGCACAGTTTCAGTCCAGATTAGAAGCAAACGCACCCAATCCACCTTTTAAGGACCCAATAGTGATGTTTTAGTTCGTTTTGGTCAGTTTCGTTACTATGCGAGAAACCATGCCGGGGTTGCATTTAATGCACCGGTTCGGCCTGTTAACGAAACGACGCACAGTTTCGGTCCAGAAACGAAATGAACGCACCCAATCCACCTTTTTGGACCCAATAGTGATGTTTTGGTTCGTTTTGGCCAGCTTTGTTACTGTGCGAAAAACCATGCCGGGGTTGCATTTAATGCACCAGTTCGGCCCGTTAACGAAACGATGCACAGTTTCAGTCCAGAATAGAAGCGAACGCACCCAATCCATCTTTTTGGACCCAATAGTGATGTTTTGATTCGTTTTGGTCAGTTTCGTTACTGTGCGAGAAACCATGCCGGGGTTGCATTTAATGCACCGGTTCGGCCCGTTAACGAAACGATGCACAGTTTCAGTCCAGAATAGAAGCAAACGCACCCAATCCACCTTTTTGGACCCAATAGTGATGTTTTGGTTCGTTTTGGCCAGTTTCGTTACTATGCGAAAAACCATGCCGGGGTTGCATTTAATGCACCGGTTCGGCCCGTTAACGAAACGATGCACAGTTTCGGTCCAGAAACGAAACGAACGCACCAAATCCACCTTTTTGGACCCAATAGTGATGTTTTGATTCGTTTTGGTCAGTTTCGTTACTGTGCGAGAAACCATGCCGGGGTTGCATTTAATGCACCGGTTCGGCCCGTTAACGAAACGATGCACAGTTTCAGTCCAGAATAGAAGCAAACGCACCCAATCCACCTTTTTGGACCCAATAGTGATGTTTTGGTTCGATTTGGCCAGTTTCGTTACTATGCGAAAAACCATGCCGAGGTTGCATTTAATGCACCGGTTCGGCCCGTTAACGAAACGATGCACAGTTTCAGTCCAGAATAGAAGCAAACGCACCCAATCCACCTTTTTGGACCCAATAGTGATGTTTTGGTTCGTTTTGGCCAGTTTCGTTACTATGCGAACAACCATGCCGGGGTTACATTTAATGCACCGGTTCGGCCCGTTAACGAAACGATGCACAGTTTCGGTCCAGAAACGAAACGAACGCACCCAATCCATCTTTTTGGACCCAATAGTGATGTTTTGGTTCGTTTTGGCCAGTTTCGTTACTATGCGAAAAACCATGCCGGGGTTGCATTTAATGCACCGGTTCGGCCCGTTAACGAAACGATGCACAGTTTCGGTCCAGAAACGAAACGAACGCACCCAATCCATCTTTTTGGACCCAATAGTGATGTTTTGATTCGTTTTGGTCAGTTTCGTTACTGTGCGAGAAACCATGCCGGGGTTGCATTTAATGCACCGGTTCGGCCCGTTAACGAAACGATGCACAGTTTCAGTCCAGAATAGAAGCAAACGCACCCAATCCACCTTTTTGGACCCAATAGTGATGTTTTGGTTCGTTTTGGCCAGTTTCGTTACTATGCGAAAAACCATGCCGGGGTTGCATTTAATGCACCGGTTCGGCCCGTTAACGAAACGATGCACAGTTTCAGTCCGGAAACGAAACGAACGCACCCAATCCACCTTTTTGGACCCAGTAGTGATGTTTTGGTTTGTTTTGGCCAGTTTTGTTACTGTGCGAGAAACCATGCCAGGGTTGCATTTAATGCACCGGTTCGGCCCGTTAACGAAACGATGCACAGTTTCGGTCCAGAAACGAAACGAACGCACCAAATCCACCTTTTTGGACCCAATAGTGATGTTTTGGTTCGTTTTGGCCAGTTTCGTTACTATGGGAGAAACCATGCCGGGGTTGCATTTAATGCACCGGTTCGACCTGTTAACGAAACGATGCACAGTTTCGGTCCGGAAATGAAACGAACGCACCCAATCCACCTTTTTGGACCCAATAGTGATGTTTTGGTTCGTTTTGGTCAGTTTCGTTACTGTGCGAAAAAACATGCCGGGGTTGCATTTAATGCACCGGTTCAGCCCGTTTACGAAACGATGCACAGTTTCGGTCCAGAAACGAAGCGAACGCACCCAATCCACCTTTTTGGACCCAATAGTCATGTTTTGGTTCGTTTTGGTCAGTTTTGATACTGTGCGAGAAACCAAGCCGGGGTTGCATTTAATGCACCGGTTCGGCCCGTTACCGAAACGATGCACAAATTCGGTCCAGAAACGAAGCGAACGCACCCAATCCACCTTTTTGGACCCAATAGTGATGTTTTGGTTCATTTTGGTCAGTTTTGATACTGTGCGAGAAACCATGCCGGGGTTGCATTTAATGCACCGGTTCAGCCCGTTAACGAAACGATGCACAGTTTCGGTCCTGAAACGAAACGAACGCACCCAATCCACCTTTTTGGACCCAATAGTGATGTTTTGGTTCGTTTTCGTCAGTTTCGTTACTGTGCGAGAAACCATGCCGGGGTTGCATTTAATGCACCGGTTCGGCCCGTTAACGAAACGATGCACAGTTTCAGTACAGATTAGAAGCAAACGCACCCAATCCACCTTTTAAGGACCCAATAGTGATGTTTTGGTTCGTTTTGGCCAGTTTCGTTACTATGCGAGAAAACATGCCGGGGTTGCATTTAATGCACCGGTTCGGCCCGTTAACGAAACGATGCACAGTTTCAGACCGGAAACGAAACGAACGCACCCAATCCACCTTTTTGGACCCAGTAGTGATGTTTTGGTTCGTTTTGGCCAGTTTCGTTACTATGCGAGAATCCATGCCGGGGTTGCATTTAATGCACCGGTTCGACCTGTTAACGAAACGATGCACAGTTTCGGTCCGGAAACGAAACGAACGCACCCAATCCACCTTTTTGGACCCAATAGTGATGTTTTGGTTCGTTTTGGTCAGTTTCGTTACTGTGCGAAAAAACATGCCGGGGTTGCATTTAATGCACCGGTTCAGCCCGTTTACGAAACGATGCATAGTTTCGGTCCAGAAACGAAGCGAACGCACCCAATCCACCTTTTTGGACCCAATAGTGATGTTTTGGTTCGTTTTTGGTCAGTTTTGATACTGTGCGAGAAACCAAGCCGGGGTTGCATTTAATGCACCGGTTCGGCCCGTTAACGAAATGATGCACAAATTCGGTCCAGAAACGAAGCGAACGCACCCAATCCACCTTTTTGGACCCAATAGTGATGTTTTGGTTCGTTTTGGTCAGTTTTGATACTGTGCGAGAAACCATGCCGGGGTTGCATTTAATGCACCGGTTCAGCCCGTTAACGAAACGATGCACAGTTTCGGTCCTGAAACGAAACGAACGCACCCAATCCACCTTTTTGGACCCAATAGTGATGTTTTGGTTCGTTTTCGTCAGTTTCGTTACTGTGCGAGAAACCATGCCGGGGTTGCATTTAATGCACCGGTTCGGCCCGTTAACGAAACGATGCACAGTTTCAGTCCAGATTAGAAGCAAACGCACCCAATCCACCTTTTAAGGACCCAATAGTGATGTTTTAGTTCGTTTTGGTCAGTTTCGTTACTATGCGAGAAACCATGCCGGGGTTGCATTTAATGCACCGGTTCGGCCTGTTAACGAAACGACGCACAGTTTCGGTCCAGAAACGAAACGAACGCACCCAATCCACCTTTTTGGACTCAATAGTGATGTTTTGGTTCGTTTTGGCCAGCTTTGTTACTGTGCAAAAAACCATGCCGGGGTTGCATTTAATGCACCAGTTCGGCCCGTTAACGAAACGATGCACAGTTTCAGTCCAGAATAGAAGCGAACGCACCCAATCCATCTTTTTGGACCCAATAGTGATGTTTTGATTCGTTTTGGTCAGTTTCGTTACTGTGCGAGAAACCATGCCGGGGTTGCATTTAATGCACCGGTTCGGCCCGTTAACGAAACGATGCACAGTTTCAGTCCAGAATAGAAGCAAACGCACCCAATCCACCTTTTTGGACCCAATAGTGATGTTTTGGTTCGTTTTGGCCAGTTTCGTTACTATGCGAAAAACCATGCCGGGGTTGCATTTAATGCACCGGTTCGGCCCGTTAACGAAACGATGCACAGTTTCAGTCCGGAAACGAAACGAACGCACCCAATCCACCTTTTTGGACCCAGTAGTGATGTTTTGGTTTGTTTTGGCCAGTTTTGTTACTGTGCGAGAAACCATGCCAGGGTTGCATTTAATGCACCGGTTCGGCCCGTTAACGAAACGATGCACAGTTTCGGTCCAGAAACGAAACGAACGCACCAAATCCACCTTTTTGGACCCAATAGTGATGTTTTGGTTCGTTTTGGCCAGTTTCGTTACTATGCGAGAAACCATGCCGGGGTTGCATTTAATGCACCGATTCGACCTGTTAACGAAACGATGCACAGTTTCGGTCCGGAAACGAAACGAACGCACCCAATCCACCTTTTTGGACCCAATAGTGATGTTTTGGTTCGTTTTGGTCAGTTTCGTTACTGTGCGAAAAAACATGCCGGGGTTGCATTTAATGCACCGGTTCAGCCCGTTTACGAAACGATGCATAGTTTCGGTCCAGAAACGAAGCGAACGCACCCAATCCACCTTTTTGGACCCAATAGTGATGTTTTGGTTCGTTTTGGTCAGTTTTGATACTGTGCGAGAAACCAAGCCGGGGTTGCATTTAATGCACCGGTTCGGCCCGTTAACGAAACGATGCACAAATTCGGTCCAGAAACGAAGCGAACGCACCCAATCCACCTTTTTGGACCCAATAGTGATGTTTTGGTTCATTTTGGTCAGTTTTGATACTGTGCGAGAAACCATGCCGGGGTTGCATTTAATGCACCGGTTCAGCCCGTTAACGAAACGATGCACAGTTTCGGTCCTGAAACGAAACGAACGCACCCAATCCACCTTTTTGGACCCAATAGTGATGTTTTGGTTCGTTTTCGTCAGTTTCGTTACTGTGCGAGAAACCATGCCGGGGTTGCATTTAATGTACCGGTTCGGCCCGTTAACGAAACGATGCACAGTTTCAGTCCAGATTAGAAGCAAACGCACCCAATCCACCTTTTAAGGACCCAATAGTGATGTTTTGGTTCGTTTTGGCCAGTTTCGTTACTATGCGAGAAACCATGCCGGGGTTGCATTTAATGCACCGGTTCGACCTGTTAACGAAACGATGCACAGTTTCGGTCCGGAAACGAAACGAACGCACCCAATCCACCTTTTTGGACCCAATAGTGATGTTTTGGTTCGTTTTGGTCAGTTTCGTTACTGTGCGAAAAAACATGCCGGGGTTGCATTTAATGCACCGGTTCAGCCCGTTTACGAAACGATGCATAGTTTCGGTCCAGAAACGAAGCGAACGCACCCAATCCACCTTTTTGGACCCAATAGTGATGTTTTGGTTCGTTTTGGTCAGTTTTGATACTGTGCGAGAAACCAAGCCGGGGTTGCATTTAATGCACCGGTTCGGCCCGTTAACGAAACGATGCACAAATTCGGTCCAGAAACGAAGCGAACGCACCCAATCCACCTTTTTGGACCCAATAGTGATGTTTTGGTTCGTTTTGGTCAGTTTTGATACTGTGCGAGAAACCATGCCGGGGTTGCATTTAATGCACCGGTTCAGCCCGTTAACGAAACGATGCACAGTTTCGGTCCTGAAACGAAACGAACGCACCCAATCCACCTTTTTGGACCCAATAGTGATGTTTTGGTTCGTTTTCGTCAGTTTCGTTACTGTGCGAGAAACCATGCCGGGGTTGCATTTAATGCACCGGTTCGGCCCGTTAACGAAACGATGCACAGTTTCAGTCCAGATTAGAAGCAAACGCACCCAATCCACCTTTTAAGGACCCAATAGTGATGTTTTAGTTCGTTTTGGTCAGTTTCGTTACTATGCGAGAAACCATGCCGGGGTTGCATTTAATGCACCGGTTCGGCCTGTTAACGAAACGACGCACAGTTTCGGTCCAGAAACGAAACGAACGCACCCAATCCACCTTTTTGGACCCAATAGTGATGTTTTGGTTCGTTTTGGCCAGCTTTGTTACTGTGCGAAAAACCATGCCGGGGTTGCATTTAATGCACCAGTTTGGCCCGTTAACGAAACGATGCACAGTTTCAGTCCAGAATAGAAGCGAACGCACCCAATCCATCTTTTTGGACCCAATAGTGATGTTTTGATTTGTTTTGGTCAGTTTCGTTACTGTGCGAGAAACCATGCCGGGGTTGCATTTAATGCACCGGTTCGGCCCGTTAACGAAACGATGCACAGTTTCAGTCCAGAATAGAAGCAAACGCACCCAATCCACCTTTTTGGACCCAATAGTGATGTTTTCGTTCGTTTTGGCCAGTTTCGTTACTATGCGAAAAACCATGCCGGGGTTGCATTTAATGCACCGGTTCGGCCCGTTAACGAAACGATGCACAGTTTCAGTCCGGAAACGAAACGAACGCACCCAATCCACCTTTTTGGACCCAGTAGTGATGTTTTGGTTTGTTTTGGCCAGTTTTGTTACTGTGCGAGAAACCATGCCAGGGTTGCATTTAATGCACCGGTTCGGCCCGTTAACGAAACGATGCACAGTTTCGGTCCAGAAACGAAACGAACGCACCAAATCCACCTTTTTGGACCCAATAGTGATGTTTTGGTTCGTTTTGGTCAGTTTCGTTACTGTGCGAAAAAACATGCCGGGGTTGCATTTAATGCACCGGTTCAGCCCGTTTACGAAACGATGCATAGTTTCGGTCCAGAAACGAAGCGAACGCACCCAATCCACCTTTTTGGACCCAATAGTGATGTTTTGGTTCGTTTTGGTCAGTTTTGATACTGTGCGAGAAACCAAGCCGGGGTTGCATTTAATGCACCGGTTCGGCCCGTTAACGAAACGATGCACAAATTCGGTCCAGAAACAAAGCGAACGCACCCAATCCACCTTTTTGGACCCAATAGTGATGTTTTGGTTCATTTTGGTCAGTTTTGATACTGTGCGAGAAACCATGCCGGGGTTGCATTTAATGCACCGGTTCAGCCCGTTAACGAAACGATGCACAGTTTCGGTCCTGAAACGAAACGAACGCACCCAATCCACCTTTTTGGACCCAATAGTGATGTTTTGGTTCGTTTTCGTCAGTTTCGTTACTGTGCGAGAAACCATGCCGGGGTTGCATTTAATGCACCTGTTCGGCCCGTTAACGAAACGATGCACAGTTTCAGTCCAGAATAGAAGCAAACGCACCCAATCCACCTTTTAAGGACCCAATACTGATGTTTTAGTTCGTTTTGGTCAGTTTCGTTACTAGGCGAGAAACCATGCCGGGGTTGCATTTAATGCACCGGTTCGGCCCGTTAACGAAACGATGCACAGTTTCGGTCCAGAAACGAAACGAACGCACCCAATCCACCTTTTTGGACCCAATAGTGATGTTTTGGTTCGTTTTGGCCAGTTTTGTTACTGTGCGAAAAACCATGCCGGGGTTGCATTTAATGCACCAGTTCGGCCCGTTAACGAAACGATGCACAGTTTCAGTCCAGAATAGAAGCGAACGCACCCAATCCATCTTTTTGGACCCAATAGTGATGTTTTGATTCGTTTTGGTCAGTTTCGTTACTGTGCGAGAAACCATGCCGGGGTTGCATTTAATGCACCGGTTAGGCCCGTTAAAGAAACGATGCACAGTTTCGGTCCAGAAACGAAACGAACGCACCCAATCCACCTTTTTATACCCAGTAGTGATGTTTTGGTTCGTTTTGGCCAGTTTTGTTACTGTGCGAAAAACCATGCCGGGGTTGCATTTAATGCACCGGTTCGGCCCGTTTACGAAACGTTGCACAGTTTCGGTCCAGAAATGAAACGAACGCACCCAATCCACCTTTTTGGACCCAATAGTGATGTTTTGGTTCGTTTTGGTCAGTTTTGTTACTGTGCGAGAAACCATGCCGGGGTTGCATTTAATGCACCGGTTCGGCCCGTTTACGAAACGATGCATAGTTTCGGTCCAGAAACGAAGCGAATGCACCCGATCCACCTTTTGGACCCAATAGTGATGTTTTGGTTCGTTTTGGTCAGTTTTGATACTGTGCGAGAAACCATGCCGGGGTTGCATTTAATGCACCGGTTCGGCCCGTTAACGAAACGATGCACAGTTTCGGTCCAGAAACGAAGCGAACGCACCCAATCCACCTTTTAAGGACCCAATAGTGATGTTTTAGTTCGTTTTGGTCAATTTTGTTACTATGCGAGAAAACATGCCGGGGTTGCATTTAATGCACCGGTTCGGCCCGTTAACGAAACGATGGACAGTTTCGGTCCAGAAACGAAACGAACGCACTCAATCCACCTTTTTGGACCCAATAGTGATGTTTTGGTTCGTTTTAGCCAGTTTTGTTACAGTGCGAAAAACCATGCCGGGGTTGCATTTGATGCACCGGTTCGGCCCGTTTACGAAACGATGCACAGTTTCGGTCCAGAAACATAGCGAACGCACCCAATCCACCTTTTTGGACCCAATAGTGATGTTTTGGTTCGTTTTGGTCAGTTTTGATACTGTGCGAGAAACCATGCCGGGGTTGCATTTAATGCACCGGTTCAGCCCGTTAACGAAACGATGCACAGTTTCGGTCCTGTAACGAAACGAACGCACCCAATCCACCTTTTTGGACCCAATAGTGATGTTTTGGTTCGTTTTC
The DNA here is from genome assembly GCA_033239725.1 of Echinochloa phyllopogon. NCBI lineage: Eukaryota > Viridiplantae > Streptophyta > Magnoliopsida > Poales > Poaceae > Echinochloa > Echinochloa phyllopogon. Next base: position 25,564,585 of record BTCW01000014.1, on the reverse strand, counting down.
GTCAGTTTCGTTACTGTGCGAGAAACCATGCCGGGGTTGCATTTAATGCACCGGTTCGGCCCGTTAACGAAACGATGCACAGTTTCAGTCCAGAATAGAAGCAAACGCACCCAATCCACCTTTTAAGGACCCAATAGTGATGTTTTAGTTCGTTTTGGCCAGTTTTGTTACTGTGCGAAAAACCATGCCGGGGTTGCATTTAATGCACCAGTTCGGCCCGTTAACGAAACGATGCACAGTTTCAGTCCAGAATAGAAGTGAACGCACCCAATCCATCTTTTTGGACCCAATAGTGATGTTTTGATTCGTTTTGGTCAGTTTCGTTACTGTGCGAGAAACCATGCCGGGGTTGCATTTAATGCACCGGTTAGGCCCGTTAAAGAAACGATGCACAGTTTCGGTCCAGTAACGAAACGAACGCACCCAATCCACCTTTTTGGACCCAGTAGTGATGTTTTGGTTTGTTTTGGCCAGTTTCGTTACTGTGCGAGAAACCATGCCGGGGTTGCATTTAATGCACCGGTTCGGCCCGTTAACGAAACGATGCACAGTTTCGGTCCAGAATAGAAGCAAACGCACCCAATCCACCTTTTTGGACCCAATAGTGATGTTTTGGTTCGTTTTGGCCAGTTTCGTTACTATGCGAAAAACCATGCCGGGGTTGCATTTAATGCACCGGTTCGGCCCGTTAACGAAACGATGCACAGTTTCAGACCGGAAACGAAACGAACGCACCCAATCCACCTTTTTGGACCCAGTAGTGATGTTTTGGTTTGTTTTGGCCAGTTTTGTTACTGTGCGAGAAACCATGCCAGGGTTGCATTTAATGCACCGGTTCGGCCCGTTAACGAAACGATGCACAGTTTCGGTCCAGAAACGAAACGAACGCACCCAATCCACCTTTTTGGACCCAATAGTGATGTTTTGGTTCGTTTTGGCCAGTTTCGTTACTATGCGAGAAACCATGCCGGGGTTGCATTTAATGCACCGGTTCGACCTGTTAACGAAACGATGCACAGTTTCGGTCCGGAAACGAAACGAACGCACCCAATCCACCTTTTTGGACCCAATAGTGATGTTTTGGTTCGTTTTGGTCAGTTTCGTTACTGTGCGAAAAACATGCCGGGGTTGCATTTAATGCACCGGTTCAGCCCGTTTACGAAACGATGCATAGTTTCGGTCCAGAAACGAAGCGAACGCACCCAATCCACCTTTTTGGACCCAATAGTGATGTTTTGGTTCGTTTTGGTCAGTTTTGATACTGTGCGAGAAACCAAGCCGGGGTTGCATTTAATGCACCGGTTCGGCCCGTTAACGAAACGATGCACAAATTCGGTCCAGAAACGAAGCGAACGCACCAAATCCACCTTTTTGGACCCAATAGTGATGTTTTGGTTCGTTTTGGTCAGTTTTGATACTGTGCGAGAAACCATGCCGGGGTTGCATTTAATGCACCGGTTCAGCCCGTTAACGAAACGATGCACAGTTTCGGTCCTGAAACGAAACGAACGCACCCAATCCACCTTTTTGGACCCAATAGTGATGTTTTGGTTCGTTTTGGCCGGTTTCGTTACTATGCGAGAAACCATGCCGGGGTTGCATTTAATGCAACGGTTCGACCTGTTAACGAAACGATGCACAGTTTCGGTCCGGAAACGAAACGAACACACCCAATCCACCTTTTTGGACCCAATAGTGATGTTTTGGTTCGTTTTGGTCAGTTTTGATACTGTGCGAGAAACCATGCCGGGGTTGCATTTAATGCACAGGTTCAGCCCGTTAACGAAACGATGCACAGTTTCGGTCCTGAAACGAAACGAACGCACCCAATCCACCTTTTTGGACCCAATAGTGATGTTTTGGTTCGTTTTCGTCAGTTTCGTTACTGTGCGAGAAACCATGCCGGGGTTGCATTTAATGCACCGGTTCGGCCCGTTAACGAAACGATGCACAGTTTCAGTCCAGAATAGAAGCAAACGCACCCAATCCACCTTTTAAGGACCCAATAGTGATGTTTTAGTTCGTTTTGGCCAGTTTTGTTACTGTGCGAAAAACCATGCCGGGGTTGCATTTAATGCACCAGTTCGGCCCGTTAACGAAACGATGCACAGTTTCAGTCCAGAATAGAAGTGAACGCACCCAATCCATCTTTTTGGACCCAATAGTGATGTTTTGATTCGTTTTGGTCAGTTTCGTTACTGTGCGAGAAACCATGCCGGGGTTGCATTTAATGCACCGGTTAGGCCCGTTAAAGAAACGATGCACAGTTTCAGACCGGAAACGAAACGAACGCACCCAATCCACCTTTTTGGACCCAGTAGTGATGTTTTGGTTTATTTTGGCCAGTTTTGTTACTGTGCGAGAAACCATGCCACGGTTGCATTTAATGCACCGGTTCGGCCCGTTAACGAAACGATGCACAGTTTCGGTCCAGAAACGAAACGAACGCACCCAATCCACCTTTTTGGACCCAATAGTGATGTTTTGGTTTGTTTTGGCCAGTTTCGTTACTATGCGAGAAACCATGCCGGGGTTGCATTTAATGCACCGGTTCGACCTGTTAACGAAACGATGCACAGTTTCGGTCCGGAAACGAAACGAACACACCCAATCCACCTTTTTGGACCCAATAGTGATGTTTTGGTTCGTTTTGGTCAGTTTCGTTACTGTGCGAAAAAACATGCCGGGGTTGCATTTAATGCACCGGTTCAGCCCGTTTACGAAACGATGCATAGTTTCGGTCCAGAAACGAAGCGAACGCACCCAATGCACCTTTTTGGACCCAATAGTGATGTTTTGGTTCGTTTTGGTCAGTTTTGATACTGTGCGAGAAACCAAGCCGGGGTTGCATTTAATGCACCGGTTCGGCCCGTTAACGAAACGATGCACAAATTCGGTCCAGAAACGAAGCGAACGCACCAAATCCACCTTTTTGGACCCAATAGTGATGTTTTGGTTCGTTTTGGTCAGTTTTGATACTGTGCGAGAAACCATGCCGGGGTTGCATTTAATGCACCGGTTCAGCCCGTTAACGAAACGATGCACAGTTTCGGTCCTGAAACGAAACGAACGCACCCAATCCACCTTTTTGGACCCAATAGTGATGTTTTGGTTCGTTTTGGCCAGTTTTGTTACTATACGAGAAACCATGCCGGGGTTGCATTTAATGCAACGGTTCGACCTGTTAACGAAACGATGCACAGTTTCGGTCCGGAAACGAAACGAATGCACCCAATCCACCTTTTTGGACCCAATAGTGATGTTTTGGTTCGTTTTGGTCAGTTTCGTTACTGTGCGAAAAACATGCCGGGGTTGCATTTAATGCACCGGTTCAGCCCGTTTACGAAACGATGCATAGTTTCGGTCCAGAAACGAAGCGAACGCACCCAATCCACCTTTTTGGACCCAATAGTGATGTTTTGGTTCGTTTTGGTCAGTTTTGATACTGTGCGAGAAACCAAGCCGGGGTTGCATTTAATGCACCGGTTCGGCCCGTTAACGAAACGATGCACAAATTCGGTCCAGAAACGAAGCGAACGCACCAAATCCACCTTTTTGGACCCAATAGTGATGTTTTGGTTCGTTTTGGTCAGTTTTGATACTGTGCGAGAAACCATGCCGGGGTTGCATTTAATGCACCGGTTCAGCCCGTTAACGAAACGATGCACAGTTTCGGTCCAGAAACGAAACGAACGCACCCAATCCACCTTTTTGGACCCAATAGTGATGTTTTGGTTCGTTTTGGCCAGTTTCGTTACTATGCGAGAAACCATGCCGGGGTTGCATTTAATGCAACGGTTCGACCTGTTAACGAAACGATGCACAGTTTCGGTCCGGAAACGAAACGAACACACCCAATCCACCTTTTTGGACCCAATAGTGATGTTTTGGTTCGTTTTGGTCAGTTTTGATACTGTGCGAGAAACCATGCCGGGGTTGCATTTAATGCACCGGTTCAGCCCGTTAACGAAACGATGCACAGTTTCGGTCCTGAAACGAAACGAACGCACCCAATCCACCTTTTTGGACCCAATAGTGATGTTTTGGTTCGTTTTCGTCAGTTTCGTTACTGTGCGAGAAACCATGCCGGGGTTGCATTTAATGCACCGGTTCGGCCCGTTAACGAAACGATGCACAGTTTCAGTCCAGAATAGAAGCAAACGCACCCAATCCACCTTTTAAGGACCCAATAGTGATGTTTTAGTTCGTTTTGGCCAGTTTTGTTACTGTGCGAAAAACCATGCCGGGGTTGCATTTAATGCACCAGTTCGGCCCGTTAACGAAACGATGCACAGTTTCAGTCCAGAATAGAAGTGAACGCACCCAATCCATCTTTTTGGACCCAATAGTGATGTTTTGATTCGTTTTGGTCAGTTTCGTTACTGTGCGAGAAACCATGCCGGGGTTGCATTTAATGCACCGGTTAGGCCCGTTAAAGAAACGATGCACAGTTTCAGACCGGAAACGAAACGAACGCACCCAATCCACCTTTTTGGACCCAGTAGTGATGTTTTGGTTTGTTTTGGCCAGTTTTGTTACTGTGCGAGAAACCATGCCAGGGTTGCATTTAATGCACCGGTTCGGCCCGTTAACGAAACGATGCACAGTTTCGGTCCAGAAACGAAACGAACGCACCCAATCCACCTTTTTGGACCCAATAGTGATGTTTTGGTTCGTTTTGGCCAGTTTCGTTACTATGCGAGAAACCATGCCGGGGTTGCATTTAATGCACCGGTTCGACCTGTTAACGAAACGATGCACAGTTTCGGTCCGGAAACGAAACGAACGCACCCAATCCACCTTTTTGGACCCAATAGTGATGTTTTGGTTCGTTTTGGTCAGTTTCGTTACTGTGCGAAAAAACATGCCGGGGTTGCATTTAATGCACCGGTTCAGCCCGTTTACGAAACGATGCATAGTTTCGGTCCAGAAATGAAGCGAACGCACCCAATCCACCTTTTTGGACCCAATAGTGATGTTTTGGTTCGTTTTGGTCAGTTTTGATACTGTGCGAGAAACCAAGCCGGGGTTGCATTTAATGCACCGGTTCGGCCCGTTAACGAAACGATGCACAAATTCGGTCCAGAAACGAAGCGAACGCACCAAATCCACCTTTTTGGACCCAATAGTGATGTTTTGGTTCGTTTTGGTCAGTTTTGATACTGTGCGAGAAACCATGCCGGGGTTGCATTTAATGCACCGGTTCAGCCCGTTAACGAAACGATGCACAGTTTCGGTCCTGAAACGAAACGAACGCACCCAATCCACCTTTTTGGACCCAATAGTGATGTTTTGGTTCGTTTTGGCCAGTTTCGTTACTATGCGAGAAACCATGCCGGGGTTGCATTTAATGCAACGGTTCGACCTGTTAACGAAACGATGCACAGTTTCGGTCCGGAAACGAAACGAACACACCCAATCCACCTTTTTGGACCCAATAGTGATGTTTTGGTTCGTTTTGGTCAGTTTTGATACTGTGCGAGAAACCATGCCGGGGTTGCATTTAATGCACCGGTTCAGCCCGTTAACGAAACGATGCACAGTTTCGGTCCTGAAACGAAACGAACGCACCCAATCCACCTTTTTGGACCCAATAGTGATGTTTTGGTTCGTTTTCGTCAGTTTCGTTACTGTGCGAGAAACCATGCCGGGGTTGCATTTAATGCACCGGTTCGGCCCGTTAACGAAACGATGCACAGTTTCAGTCCAGAATAGAAGCAAACGCACCCAATCCACCTTTTAAGGACCCAATAGTGATGTTTTAGTTCGTTTTGGCCAGTTTTGTTACTGTGCGAAAAACCATGCCGGGGTTGCATTTAATGCACCAGTTCGGCCCGTTAACGAAACGATGCACAGTTTCAGTCCAGAATAGAAGTGAACGCACCCAATCCATCTTTTTGGACCCAATAGTGATGTTTTGATTCGTTTTGGTCAGTTTCGTTACTGTGCGAGAAACCATGCCGGGGTTGCATTTAATGCACCGGTTAGGCCCGTTAAAGAAACGATGCACAGTTTCGGTCCAGTAACGAAACGAACGCACCCAATCCACCTTTTTGGACCCAGTAGTGATGTTTTGGTTTGTTTTGGCCAGTTTCGTTACTGTGCGAGAAACCATGCCGGGGTTGCATTTAATGCACCGGTTCGGCCCGTTAACGAAACGATGCACAGTTTCGGTCCAGAATAGAAGCAAACGCACCCAATCCACCTTTTTGGACCCAATAGTGATGTTTTGGTTCGTTTTGGCCAGTTTCGTTACTATGCGAAAAACCATGCCGGGGTTCGGCCCGTTAACGAAACGATGCACAGTTTCAGTCCAGAATAGAAGCGAACGCACCCAATCCACCTTTTTGGACCCAGTAGTGATGTTTTGGTTTGTTTTGGCCAGTTTCGTTACTGTGCGAGAAACCATGCCAGGGTTGCATTTAATGCACCGGTTCGGCCCGTTAACGAAACGATGCACAGTTTCGGTCCAGAAACGAAACGAACGCACCCAATCCACCTTTTTGGACCCAATAGTGATGTTTTGGTTCGTTTTGGCCAGTTTCGTTACTATGCGAGAAACCATGCCGGGGTTGCATTTAATGCAACGGTTCGACCTGTTAACGAAACGATGCACAGTTTCGGTCCGGAAACGAAACGAACGGACCCAATCCACCTTTTAGGACCCAATAGTGATGTTTTGGTTCATTTTGGTCAGTTTCGTTACTGTGCGAAAAAACATGCCGGGGTTGCATTTAATGCACCGGTTCGGCCCGTTTACGAAACGATGCATAGTTTCGGTCCAGAAACGAAGCGAATGCACCGAATCCACCTTTTGGACCCAATAGTGATGTTTTGGTTCGTTTTGGTCAGTTTTGATACTGTGCGAGAAACCATGCCGGGGTTGCATTTAATGCACCGGTTCGGCCCGTTAACGAAACGATGCACAGTTTCGGTCCAGAAACGAAGCGAACGCACCCAATCCACCTTTTAAGGACCCAATAGTGATGTTTTAGTTCGTTTTGGTCAATTTTGTTACTATGCGAGAAAACATGCCGGGGTTGCATTTAATGCACCGGTTCGGCCCGTTAACGAAACGATGGACAGTTTCGGTCCAGAAACGAAACGAACGCACTCAATCCACCTTTTTGGACCCAATAGTGATGTTTTGGTTCGTTTTAGCCAGTTTTGTTACTGTGCGAAAAACCATGCCGGGGTTGCATTTAATGCACCGGTTCGGCCCGTTTACGAAACGATGCACAGTTTCGGTCCAGAAACATAGCGAACGCACCCAATCCACCTTTTTGGACCCAATAGTGATGTTTTGGTTCGTTTTGGTCAGTTTTGATACTGTGCGAGAAACCATGCCGGGGTTGCATTTAATGCACCGGTTCAGCCCGTTAACGAAACGATGCACAGTTTCGGTCCTCAAACGAAACGAACGCACCCAATCCACCTTTTTGGACCCAATAGTGATGTTTTGGTTCGTTTTCGTCAGTTTCGTTACTGTGCGAGAAACCATGCCGGGGTTGCATTTAATGCACCGGTTCGGCCCGTTAACGAAACGATGCACAGTTTCAGTCCAGAATAGAAGCAAACGCACCCAATCCACCTTTTAAGGACCCAATAGTGATGTTTTAGTTCGTTTTGGCCAGTTTTGTTACTGTGCGAAAAACCATGCCGGGGTTGCATTTAATGCACCAGTTCGGCCCGTTAACGAAACGATGCACAGTTTCAGTCCAGAATAGAAGTGAACGCACCCAATCCATCTTTTTGGACCCAATAGTGATGTTTTCATTCGTTTTGGTCAGTTTCGTTACTGTGCGAGAAACCATGCCGGGGTTGCATTTAATGCACCGGTTAGGCCCGTTAAAGAAACGATGCACAGTTTCGGTCCAGTAACAAAACGAACGCACCCAATCCACCTTTTTGGACCCATTAGTGATGTTTTGGTTTGTTTTGGCCAGTTTCGTTACTGTGCGAGAAACCATGCCGGGGTTGCATTTAATGCACCGGTTCGGCCCGTTAACGAAACGATGCACAGTTTCGGTCCAGAATAGAAGCAAACGCACCCAATCCACCTTTTTGGACCCAATAGTGATGTTTTGGTTCGTTTTGGCCAGTTTCGTTACTATGCGAAAAACCATGCCGGGGTTGCATTTAATGCACCGGTTCGGCCCGTTAACGAAACGATGCACAGTTTCAGACCGGAAACGAAACGAACGCACCCAATCCACCTTTTTGGACCCAGTAGTGATGTTTTGGTTTGTTTTGGCCAGTTTTGTTACTGTGCGAGAAACCATGCCAGGGTTGCATTTAATGCACCGGTTCGGCCCGTTAACGAAACGATGCACAGTTTCGGTCCAGAAACGAAACGAACGCACCCAATCCACCTTTTTGGACCCAATAGTGATGTTTTGGTTCGTTTTGGCCAGTTTCGTTACTATGCGAGAAACCATGCCGGGGTTGCATTTAATGCACCGGTTCGACCTGTTAACGAAACGATGCACAGTTTCGGTCCGGAAACGAAACGAACGCACCCAATCCACCTTTTTGGACCCAATAGTGATGTTTTGGTTCGTTTTGGTCAGTTTCGTTACTGTGCGAAAAAACATGCCGGGGTTGCATTTAATGCACCGGTTCAGCCCGTTTACGAAACGATGCATAGTTTCGGTCCAGAAACGAAGCGAACGCACCCAATCCACCTTTTTGGACCCAATAGTGATGTTTTGGTTCGTTTTGGTCAGTTTTGATACTGTGCGAGAAACCAAGCCGGGGTTGCATTTAATGCACCGGTTCGGCCCGTTAACGAAACGATGCACAAATTCGGTCCAGAAACGAAGCGAACGCACCCAATCCACCTTTTTGGACCCAATAGTGATGTTTTGGTTCATTTTGGTCAGTTTTGATACTGTGCGAGAAACCATGCCGGGGTTGCATTTAATGCACCGGTTCAGCCCGTTAACGAAACGATGCACAGTTTCGGTCCTGAAACGAAACGAACGCACCCAATCCACCTTTTTGAACCCAATAGTGATGTTTTGGTTCGTTTTGGCCAGTTTCGTTACTATGCGAGAAACCATGCCGGGGTTGCATTTAATGCAACGGTTCGACCTGTTAACGAAACGATGCACAGTTTCGGTCTGGAAACGAAACGAACACACCCAATCCACCTTTTTGGACCCAATAGTGATGTTTTGGTTCGTTTTGGTCAGTTTTGATACTGTGCGAGAAACCATGCCGGGGTTGCATTTAATGCACCGGTTCAGCCCGTTAACGAAACGATGCACAGTTTCGGTCCTGAAACGAAACGAACGCACCCAATCCACCTTTTTGGACCCAATAGTGATGTTTTGGTTCGTTTTCATCAGTTTCGTTACTGTGCGAGAAACCATGCCGGGGTTGCATTTAATGCACCGGTTCGGCCCGTTAACGAAACGATGCACAGTTTCAGTCCAGAATAGAAGCAAACGCACCCAATCCACCTTTTAAGGACCCAATAGTGATGTTTTAGTTCGTTTTGGCCAGTTTTGTTACTGTGCGAAAAACCATGCCGGGGTTGCATTTAATGCACCAGTTCGGCCCGTTAACGAAACGATGCACAATTTCAGTCCAGAATAGAAGTGAACGCACCCAATCCATCTTTTTGGACCCAATAGTGATGTTTTGATTCGTTTTGGTCAGTTTCGTTACTGTGCGAGAAACCATGCCGGGGTTGCATTTAATGCACCGGTTAGGCCCGTTAAAGAAACGATGCACAGTTTCGGTCCAGTAACGAAACGAACGCACCCAATCCACCTTTTTGGACCCAGTAGTGATGTTTTGGTTTGTTTTGGCCAGTTTCGTTACTGTGCGAGAAACCATGCCGGGGTTGCATTTAATGCACCGGTTCGGCCCGTTAACGAAACGATGCACAGTTTCGGTCCAGAATAGAAGCAAACGCACCCAATCCACCTTTTTGGACCCAATAGTGATGTTTTGGTTCGTTTTGGCCAGTTTCGTTACTATGCGAAAAACCATGCCGGGGTTGCATTTAATGCAGCGGTTCGGCCCGTTAACGAAACGATGCACAGTTTCAGACCGGAAACGAAACGAACGCACCCAATCCACCTTTTTGGACCCAGTAGTGATGTTTTGGTTTGTTTTGGCCAGTTTTGTTACTGTGCGAGAAACCATGCCAGGGTTGCATTTAATGCACCGGTTCGGCCCGTTAACGAAACGATGCACAGTTTCGGTCCAGAAATGAAACGAATGCACCCAATCCACCTTTTTGGACCCAATAGTGATGTTTTGGTTCGTTTTGGCCAGTTTCGTTACTATGCGAGAAACCATGCCGGGGTTGCATTTAATGCAACGGTTCGACCTGTTAACGAAACGATGCACAGTTTCGGTCCGGAAACGAAACGAACGCACCCAATCCACCTTTTTGGACCCAATAGTGATGTTTTGGTTCATTTTGGTCAGTTTCGTTACTGTGCGAAAAAACATGCCGGGGTTGCATTTAATGCACCGGTTCAGCCCGTTTACGAAACGATGCATAGTTTCGGTCCAGAAATGAAGCGAACGCACCCAATCCACCTTTTTGGACCCAATAGTGATGTTTTGGTTCGTTTTGGTCAGTTTTGATACTGTGCGAGAAACCAAGCCGGGGTTGCATTTAATGCACCGGTTCGGCCCGTTAACGAAACGATGCACAAATTCGGTCCAGAAACGAAGCGAACGCACCCAATCCACCTTTTTGGACCCAATAGTGATGTTTTGGTTCATTTTGGTCAGTTTTGATACTGTGCGAGAAACCATGCCGGGGTTGCATTTAATGCACCGGTTCAGCCCGTTAACGAAACGATGCACAGTTTCGGTCCTGAAACGAAACGAACGCACCCAATCCACCTTTTTGGACCCAATAGTGATGTTTTGGTTCGTTTTCGTCAGTTTCGTTACTGTGCGAGAAACCATGCCGGGGTTGCATTTAATGCACCGGTTCGGCCCGTTAACGAAACGATGCACAGTTTCAGTCCATAATAGAAGCAAACGCACCCAATCCACCTTTTAAGGACCCAATAGTGATGTTTTAGTTCGTTTTGGTCAGTTTCGTTACTAGGCGAGAAACCATGCCGGGGTTGCATTTAATGCACCGGTTCGGCCCGTTAACGAAACGATGCACAGTTTCAGTCCAGAAACGAAACGAACGCACCCAATCCACCTTTTTGGACCCAATAGTGATGTTTTGGTTCGTTTTGGCCAGTTTTGTTACTGTGCGAAAAACCATGCTGGGGTTGCATTTGATGCACCAGTTCGGCCCGTTAATGAAACGATGCACAGTTTCAGTCCAGAATAGAAGCGAACGCACCCAATCCATCTTTTTGGACCCAATAGTGATGTTTTTTTTCGTTTTGGTCAGTTTCGTTACTGTGCGAGAAACCATGCCGGGGTTGCATTTAATGCACCGGTTAGGCCCGTTAAAGAAACGATGCACAGTTTCGGTCCAGAAATGAAACGAACGCACCCAATCCACCTTTTTATACCCAGTAGTGATGTTTTGGTTCGTTTTGGCCAGTTTTGTTACTGTGCGAAAAACCATGCCGGGGTTGCATTTAATGCACCGGTTCGGCCCGTTTACGAAACGTTGCACAGTTTCGGTCCAGAAATGAAACGAACGCACCCAATCCACCTTTTTGGACCCAATAGTGATGTTTTGGTTCGTTTTGGTCAGTTTTGTTATTGTGCGAGAAACCATGCCGGGGTTGCATTTAATGCACCGGTTCGGCCCGTTTACGAAACGATGCATAGTTTCGGTCCAGAAACGAAGCGAACGCACCCAATCCACCTTTTGGACCCAATAGTGATGTTTTGGTTCGTTTTGGTCAGTTTTGATACTGTGCGAGAAACCATGCCGGGGTTGCATTTAATGCACCGGTTCGGCCCGTTAACGAAACGATGCACAGTTTCGGTCCAGAAACGAAGCGAACGCACCCAATCCACCTTTTAAGGACCCAATAGTGATGTTTTAGTTCGTTTTGGTCAATTTTGTTACGATGCGAGAAAACATGCCGGGGTTGCATTTAATGCACCGGTTCGGCCCGTTAACGAAACGATGGACAGTTTCGGTCCAGAAACGAAACGAACGCACTCAATCCACCTTTTTGGACCCAATAGTGATGTTTTGGTTCGTTCTGGCCAGTTTTGTTACAGTGCGAAAAACCATGCCGGGGTTGCATTTAATGCACCGGTTCGGCCCGTTTACGAAACGATGCACAGTTTCGGTCCAGAAACGTAGCGAACGCACCCAATCCACCTTTTTGGACCCAATAGTGATGTTTTGGTTCATTTTGGTCAGTTTTGATACTGTGCGAGAAACCATGCCGGGGTTGCATTTAATGCACCGGTTCAGCCCGTTAACGAAACGATGCACAGTTTCGGTCCTGAAATGAAACGAACGCACCCAATCCACCTTTTTGGACCCAATAGTGATGTTTTGGTTCGTTTTCGTCAGTTTCGTTATTGTGCGAGAAACCATGCCGGGGTTGCATTTAATGCACCGGTTCGGCCCGTTAACGAAACGATGCACAGTTTCAGTCCAGAATAGAAGCAAACGCACCCAATCCACCTTTTAAGGACCCAATAGTGATGTTTTAGTTCGTTTTGGCCAGTTTTGTTACTGTGCGAAAAACCATGCCGGGGTTGCATTTAATGCACCAGTTCGGCCCGTTAACGAAACGATGCACAGTTTCAGTCCAGAATAGAAGTGAACGCACCCAATCCATCTTTCTGGACCCAATAGTGATGTTTTGATTCGTTTTGGTCAGTTTCGTTACTGTGCGAGAAACCATGCCGGGGTTGCATTTAATGCACCGGTTAGGCCCGTTAAAGAAACGATGCACAGTTTCGGTCCAGTAACGAAACGAATGCACCCAATCCACCTTTTTGGACCCAGTAGTGATGTTTTGGTTTGTTTTGGCCAGTTTCGTTACTGTGCGAGAAACCATGCCGGGGTTGCATTTAATGCACAGGTTCGGCCCGTTAACGAAACGATGCACAGTTTCGGTCCAGAATAGAAGCAAACGCACCCAATCCACCTTTTTGGACCCAATAGTGATGTTTTGGTTCGTTTTGGCCAGTTTTGTTACTATGCGAGAAACCATGCCGGGGTTGCATTTAATTCACCGGTTCGGCCCGTTAACAAAACGATGCACAGTTTCGGTCCAGAAACGAAACGAACGCACCCAATCCACCTTTTTATACCCAGTAGTGATGTTTTGGTTCGTTTTGGCTAGTTTCGTTACTGTGCGAGAAACCATGCCGGGGTTGCATTTAATTCACCGGTTCGGCCCGTTAACAAAACGATGCACAGTTTCAGTCCAGAAACGAAACGAATGCACCCAATCCACTTTTTTGGACCCAATAGTGATGTTTTGGTTCGTTTTGGTCAGTTTCGTTACTGTGCGAGAAACCAAGCCGGGGTTGCATTTAATGCACCGGTTCGGCCCGTTAACGAAACGATGCACAGTTTCGGTCCAGTAACGAAGCGAACGCACCCAATCCACCTTTTAAGGACCCAATAGTGATGTTTTAGTTCGTTTTGATCAGTTTCGTTACTATGCGAGAAACCATGCCGGGGTTGCATTTAATGAACAGTTTCGTTAATGGACTGAAACTGTGCATCGTTTTGTTAACGGGCCGAACCGGTGAATTAAATGCAACCCCGGCATGGTTTCTCGCACAGTAACGAAACTGGCCAAAACGAACCAAAACATCACTACTGGGTATAAAAAGGTGGATTGGGTGCGTTCGTTTCGTTTCTGGACCGAAACTGTGCATCGTTTTGTTAACGGGCCGAACCGGTGAATTAAATGCAACCCCGGCATGGTTTCTCGCATAGTAACGAAACTGGCCAAAACGAACCAAAACATCACTATTGGGTCCAAAAAGGTGGATTGGGTGCGTTCGTTTCGTTTCTGGACCGAAACTATGCATCGTTTCATAAACGGGCCGAACCGGTGCATTAAATGCAACCCCGGCATGTTTTTTCGCACAGTAACGAAACTGACCAAAACGAACAAAAACATCACTATTGGGTCCAAAAAGGTGGATTGGGTGCGTTCGTTTCGTTTCCGGACCGAAACTGTGCATCGTTTCGTTAACGGGTCGAACCGGTGCATTAAATGCAACCCTGGCATGGTTTCTCGCATAGTAACGAAACTGGCCAAAACGAACCAAAACATCACTATTGGGTCCAAAAAGGTGGATTGGGTGCGTTCGTTTCGTTTCTGGACCGAAACTGTGCATCGTTTCGTTAACGGGCCGAACCGGTGAATTAAATGCAACCCCGGCATGGTTTCTCGCACAGTAACGAAACTGGCCAAAACGAACCAAAACATCACTATTGGGTCCAAAAAGGTGGATTGGGTGCGTTCGTTTCGTTTCTGGACCGAAACTGTGCATCGTTTCGTAAACGGGTCGAACCGGTGCATTAAATGCAACCCCGGCATGGTTTTTCGCACAGTAACAAAACTGGCCAAAACGAACCAAAACATCACTATTGGGTCCAAAAAGGTGGATTGGATGCGTTCGTTTCGTTTCTGGACCGAAACTGTGCATCGTTTTGTTAACGGGCCGAACCGGTGCATTAAATGCAACCCCGACATGTTTTCTCGCATAGTAACGAAATTGACCAAAACAAACTAAAACATCACTATTGGGTCCATAAAAGGTGGATTGGGTGCGTTCGTTTCGTTACTGGACCGAAACTGTGCATCGTTTCGTTAACGGGCCGAACCGGTGCATTAAATGCAACCCCGGCTTGGTTTCTCGCACAGTAACGAAACTGACCAAAACGAACCAAAACATCACTATTGGGTCCAAAAAGGTGGATTGGGTGCGTTCGTTTCGTTTCTGGACCGAAATTGTACATCGTTTCGTATACGGGCCGAACCGGTGCATTAAATGCAACCCCGGCATGGTTTTTCGCACAGTAACAAAACTGACCAAAACGAACCAAAACATCACTGTTGGGTCCAAAAAGGTGGATTGGGTGCGTTCGTTTCATTTCTGGACCGAAACTGTGCATCGTTTCGTTAAAGGGCCGAACCGGTGAATTAAATGCAACCCCGACATGGTTTCTCGCACAGTAACGAAACTGACGAAAACGAACCAAAACATCACTATTGGGTCCAAAAAGGTGGATTGGGTGTGTTCGTTTCGTTTCTGGACCGAAACTGTGCATCGTTTCGTTAACGGGCTGAACCGGTGCATTAAATGCAACCCCGGCATGGTTTCTCGCATAGTAACGAAACTGATCAAAACGAACTAAAACATCACTATTGGGTCCTTAAAAGGTGGATTGGGTGCGTTCGCTTCGTTTCTGGACCGAAACTGTGCATCGTTTCGTTAACGGGCCGAACCGGTGCATTAAATGCAACCCCGGCTTGGTTTCTCGCACACTAACGAAACTGACCAAAACGAACCAAAACATCACTATTGAGTCCAAAAAGGTGGATTGGGTGCGTTCGCTTCGTTTCTAGACCGAAACTGTGCATCGTTTCGTAAACGGGCCGAACCGGTTCATTAAATGCAACCCCGGCATTGTTTCTCACATAGTAATGAAACTGACCAAAATGAACCAAAACATCACTATTGGGTCCAAAAAGGTGGATTGGGTGCGTTCGTTTCATTTCTGGACCGAAACTGTGCATCGTTTTGTTAACAGGTCAAACCGGTGCATTAAATGCAACCCCGGCATGGTTTCTCGCATAGTAACGAAACTGGCCAAAATGAACCAAAACATCACTATTGGGTCCAAAAAAGTGGATTGGGTGCGTTCGTTTCGTTTCAGGACCGAAACTGTGCATCGTTTCGTTAACGGGCTGAACCGGTGCATTAAATGCAACCCCGGCATGGTTTCTCGCACAGTATCAAAACTGACCAAAACGAACCAAAACATCACTATTGGGTCCAAAAAGGTGGATTTGGTGCGTTCGCTTCATTTCTGGACCGAATTTGTGCATCGTTTCATTAACGGGCCGAACCGGTGCATTAAATGCAACCCCGGCTTGGTTTCTCACACAGTATCAAAACTGACCAAAACTAACCAAAACATCACTATTGGGTCCAAAAAGGTGGATTGGATGCGTTCGCTTCGTTTCTGGACCGAAACTATGCATCGTTTCGTTAACGGGCCGAACTGGTGCATTAAATGCAACCCCGGCATGGTTTTTTGCACAGTAACAAAACTGGCCAAAACGAACCAAAACATCACTATTGGGTTCAAAAAGGTGGATTGGGTGCGTTCGTTTCGTTTCTGGACCGAAACTGTGCATCGTTTCGTTAACGGGCCGAACCGGTGCATTAAATGCAACCCCGGCATGGTTTCTCGCATAGTAACGAAACTGACCAAAACGAACCAAAACATCACTATTGGGTCCAAAAAGATGGATTGGGTGCGTTCGCTTCTATTCTGGACTGAAACTGTGCATCGTTTCGTTAACGGGCCGAACTGGTGCATTAAATGCAACCCCGGCATGGTTTTTTGCACAGTAACAAAACTGGCCAAAACGAACCAAAACATCACTATTGGGTTCAAAAAGGTGGATTGGGTGCGTTTGTTTCGTTTCTGGACCGAAACTGTGCATCGTTTCGTTAACGGGCCGAACCGGTGCATTAAATGCAACCCCGGCATGGTTTCTCGCATAGTAACGAAACTGACCAAAACGAACTAAAACATCACTATTGGGTCCTTCAAAGGTGGATTGGGTGCGTTTGCTTCTATTCTGGACTGAAACTGTGCATCGTTTCGTTAACGGGCCGAACCGGTGCATTAAATGCAACCCCGGCATGGTTTCTCGCACAGTAACGAAACTGACGAAAACGAACCAAAACATCACTATTGGGTCCAAAAAGGTGGATTGGGTGCGTTCGTTTCGTTTCAGGACCGAAACTATGCATCGTTTCGTTAACGGGCTGAACCGGATGCATTAAATGCAACCCCGGCATGGTTTCTCGCACAGTATCAAAACTGACCAAAACGAACCAAAACATCACTATTGGGTCCAAAAAGGTGGATTGGGTGCGTTCGCTTCGTTTCTAGACCGAATTTGTGCATCGTTTCGTTAACGGGCCGAACCGGTGCATTAAATGCAACCCCGGCTTGGTTTCTCGCACAGTATCAAAACTGAACAAAACGAACCAAAACATCACTATTGGGTCCAAAAAGGTGGATTGGGTGCGTTCGCTTCGTTTCAGGACCGAAACTATGCATCGTTTCGTAAACGGGCTGAACCGGTGCATTAAATGCAACCCCGGCATGTTTTTTCGCACAGTAACGAAACTGACCAAAACGAACCAAAACATCACTATTGGGTCCAAAAAGGTCGATTGGGTGCGTTCGTTTCGTTTCCGGACCGAAACTGTGCATCGTTTCGTTACCAGGTCGAACCGGTGCATTAAATGCAACCCCGGCATGGTTTCTCGCATAGTAACGAAACTGGCCAAAACGAACCAAAACATCACTATTGGGTCCAAAAAGGTGGATTTGGTGCGTTCGTTTCGTTTCTGGACCGAAACTGTGCATCGTTTCGTTAACGGGCCGAACCGGTGCATTAAATGCAACCCCGGCATGGTTTCTCGCACAGTAACAAAACTGGCCAAAACAAACCAAAACATCACTACTGGGTCCAAAAAGGTGGATTGGGTGCGTTCGTTTCGTTTCCGGACTGAAACTGTGCATCGTTTCGTTAACGGGCCGAACCGGTGCATTAAATGCAACCCCGGCATGGTTTTTCGCATAGTAACGAAACTGGCCAAAACGAACCAAAACATCACTATTGGGTCCAAAAAGGTGGATTGGGTGCGTTTGCTTCTATTCTGGACTGAAACTGTGCATCGTTTCGTTAACGGGCCGAACCGGTGCATTAAATGCAACCCCGGCATGGTTTCTCGCACAGTAACAAAACTGACCAAAACGAATCAAAACATCACTATTGGGTCCAAAAAGATGGATTGGGTGCGTTCGCTTCTATTCTGGACTGAAACTGTGCATCGTTTCGTTAACGGGCCGAACTGGTGCATTAAATGCAACCCCGGCATGGTTTTTCGCACAGTAACAAAACTGGCCAAAACGAACCAAAACATCACTATTGGGTCCAAAAAGGTGGATTGGGTGCGTTCGTTTCGTTTCTGGACCGAAACTGTGCGTCGTTTCGTTAACGGGCCGAACCGGTGCATTAAATGCAACCCCGGCATGGTTTCTCGCATAGTAACGAAACTGACCAAAACGAACTAAAACATCACTATTGGGTCCTTAAAAGGTGGATTGGGTGCGTTTGCTTCTAATCTGGACTGAAACTGTGCATCGTTTCGTTAACGGGCCGAACCGGTGCATTAAATGCAACCCCGGCATGGTTTCTCGCACAGTAACGAAACTGACGAAAACGAACCAAAACATCACTATTGGGTCCAAAAAGGTGGATTGGGTGCGTTCGTTTCGTTTCAGGACCGAAACTGTGCATCGTTTCGTTAACGGGCGGAACCGGTGCATTAAATGCAACCCCGGCATGGTTTCTCGCACAGTATCAAAACTGACCAAAACGAACCAAAACATCACTATTGGGTCCAAAAAGGTGGATTGGGTGCGTTCGCTTCGTTTCTGGACCGAATTTGTGCATCGTTTCGTTAACGGGCCGAACCGGTGCATTAAATGCAACCCCGGCATGGTTTCTCGCACAGTAACGAAACTGACGAAAACGAACCAAAACATCACTATTGGGTCCAAAAAGGTGGATTGGGTGCGTTCGTTTCGTTTCAGGACCGAAACTGTGCATCGTTTCGTTAACGGGCTGAACCGGTGCATTAAATGCAACCCCGGCATGGTTTCTCGCACAGTATCAAAACTGACCAAAATGAACCAAAACATCACTATTGGGTCCAAAAAGGTGGATTGGGTGCGTTCGCTTCGTTTCTGGACCGAATTTGTGCATCGTTTCGTTAACGGGCCGAACCGGTGCATTAAATGCAACCCCGGCTTGGTTTCTCGCACAGTATCAAAACTGACCAAAACGAACCAAAACATCACTATTGGGTCCAAAAAGGTGGATTGGGTGCGTTCGCTTCATTTCTGGACCGAAACTATGCATCGTTTCGTAAACGGGCTGAACCGGTGCATTAAATGCAACCCCGGCATGTTTTTTCGCACAGTAACGAAACTGACCAAAATGAACCAAAACATCACTATTGGGTCCAAAAAGGTGGATTGGGTGCGTTCGTTTCGTTTCCGGACCGAAACTGTGCATCGTTTCGTTAACAGGTCGAACCGTTGCATTAAATGCAACCCCGGCATGGTTTCTCGCATAGTAACGAAACTGGCCAAAACGAACTAAAACATCACTATTGGGTCCTTAAAAGGTGGATTGGGTGCGTTTGCTTCTAATCTGGACTGAAACTGTGCATCGTTTCGTTAACGGGCCGAACCGGTGCATTAAATGCAACCCCGGCATGGTTTCTCGCACAGTAACGAAACTGACGAAAACGAACCAAAACATCACTATTGGGTCCAAAAAGGTGGATTGGGTGCGTTCGTTTCATTTCCGGACCGAAACTGTGCATCGTTTCGTTAACAGGTCGAACCGGTGCATTAAATGCAACCCCGGCATGGTTTCTCGCATAGTAACGAAACTGACCAAAACGAACTAAAACATCACTATTGGGTCCTTAAAAGGTGGATTGGGTGCGTTTGCTTCTAATCTGGACTGAAACTGTGCATCGTTTCGTTAACGGGCCGAACCGGTGCATTAAATGCAACCCCGGCATGGTTTCTCGCACAGTAACGAAACTGACGAAAACGAACCAAAACATCACTATTGGGTCCAAAAAGGTGGATTGGGTGCGTTCGTTTCGTTTCAGGACCGAAACTGTGCATCGTTTCGTTAACGGGCGGAACCGGTGCATTAAATGCAACCCCGGCATGGTTTCTCGCACAGTATCAAAACTGACCAAAACGAACCAAAACATCACTATTGGGTCCAAAAAGGTGGATTGGGTGCGTTCGCTTCGTTTCTGGACCGAATTTGTGCATCGTTTCGTTAACGGGCCGAACCGGTGCATTAAATGCAACCCCGGCTTGGTTTCTCGCACAGTATCAAAACTGACCAAAACGAACCAAAACATCACTATTGGGTCCAAAAAGGTGGATTGGGTGCGTTCGCTTCGTTTCTGGACCGAAACTATGCATCGTTTCGTAAACGAGCTGAACCGGTGCATTAAATGCAACCCCGGCATGTTTTTTCGCACAGTAACGAAACTGACCAAAACGAACCAAAACATCACTATTGGGTCCAAAAAGGTGGATTGGGTGCGTTCGTTTCGTTTCCGGACCGAAACTGTGCATCGTTTCGTTAACAGGTCGAACCGGTGCATTAAATGCAACCCCGGCATGGTTTCTCGCATAGTAACGAAACTAGCCAAAACGAACCAAAACATCACTATTGGGTCCAAAAAGGTGGATTTGGTGCGTTCGTTTCGTTTCTGGACCGAAACTGTGCATCGTTTCGTTAACGGGCCGAACCGGTGCATTAAATGCAACCCTGGCATGGTTTCTCGCACAGTAACAAAACTGGCCAAAACAAACCAAAACATCACTACTGGGTCCAAAAAGGTGGATTGGGTGCGTTCGTTTCATTTCCGGACCGAAACTGTGCATCGTTTCGTTAACAGGTCGAACCGGTGCATTAAATGCAACCCCGGCATGGTTTCTCGCATAGTAACGAAACTGGCCAAAACGAACCAAAACATCACTACTGGGTCCAAAAAGGTGGATTGGGTGCGTTTGTTTCGTTTCTGGACCGAAACTGTGCATCGTTTTGTTAACGGGCCGAACAGGTGAATTAAATGCAACCCCGGCATGGTTTCTCGCACAGTAACGAAACTGGCCAAAACGAACCAAAACATCACTACTGGGTCCAAAAAGGTGGATTTGGTGCGTTCGTTTCGTTTCTGGACCGAAACTGTGCATCGTTTCGTTAACGGGCCGAACCGGTGCATTAAATGCAACCCTGGCATGGTTTCTCGCACAGTAACAAAACTGGCCAAAACAAACCAAAACATCACTACTGGGTCCAAAAAGGTGGATTGGGTGCGTTCGTTTCATTTCCGGACCGAAACTGTGCATCGTTTCGTTAACAGGTCGAACCGGTGCATTAAATGCAACCCCGGCATGGTTTCTCGCACAGTAACGAAACTGACGAAAACGAACCAAAACATCACTACTGGGTCCAAAAAGGTGGATTGGGTGCGTTCGTTTCGTTTCAGGACCGAAACTGTGCATCGTTTCGTTAACGGGCGGAACCGGTGCATTAAATGCAACCCCGGCATGGTTTCTCGCACAGTATCAAAACTGACCAAAACGAACCAAAACATCACTATTGGGTCCAAAAAGGTGGATTGGGTGCGTTCGCTTCGTTTCTGGACCGAATTTGTGCATCGTTTCGTTAACGGGCCGAACCGGTGCATTAAATGCAACCCCGGCTTGGTTTCTCGCACAGTATCAAAACTGACCAAAACGAACCAAAACATCACTATTGGGTCCAAAAAGGTGGATTGGGTGCGTTCGCTTCGTTTCTGGACCGAAACTATGCATCGTTTCGTAAACGAGCTGAACCGGTGCATTAAATGCAACCCCGGCATGTTTTTTCGCACAGTAACGAAACTGACCAAAACGAACCAAAACATCACTATTGGGTCCAAAAAGGTGGATTGGGTGCGTTCGTTTCGTTTCCGGACCGAAACTGTGCATCGTTTCGTTAACAGGTCGAACCGGTGCATTAAATGCAACCCCGGCATGGTTTCTCGCATAGTAACGAAACTGGCCAAAATGAACCAAAACATCACTATTGGGTCCAAAAAGGTGGATTTGGTGCGTTCGTTTCATTTCTGGACCGAAACTGTGCATCGTTTCGTTAACGGGCCGAACCGGTGCATTAAATGCAACCCTGGCATGGTTTCTCGCACAGTAACAAAACTAGCCAAAACAAACCAAAACATCACTACTGGGTCCAAAAAGGTGGATTGGGTGTGTTCGTTTCATTTCCGGACCGAAACTGTGCATCGTTTCGTTAACAGGTCGAACCGGTGCATTAAATGCAACCCCGGCATGGTTTCTCGCATAGTAACGAAACTGGCCAAAACGAACCAAAACATCACTACTGGGTCCAAAAAGGTGGATTGGGTGCGTTTGTTTCGTTTCTGGACCGAAACTGTGCATCGTTTTGTTAACGGGCCGAACAGGTGAATTAAATGCAACCCCGGCATGGTTTCTCGCACAGTAACGAAACTGGCCAAAACGAACCAAAACATCACTACTGGGTCCAAAAAGGTGGATTTGGTGCGTTCGTTTCGTTTCTGGACCGAAACTGTGCGTCGTTTCATTAACGGGCCGAACCGGTGCATTAAATGCAACCCCGGCATGGTTTCTCGCACAGTAACGAAACTAGCCAAAACGAACCAAAACATCACTATTGGGTCCAAAAAGGTGGATTTGGTGCGTTCGTTTCGTTTCTGGACCGAAACTGTGCATCGTTTCGTTAACGGGCCGAACCGGTGCATTAAATGCAACCCTGGCATGGTTTCTCGCACAGTAACAAAACTGGCCAAAACAAACCAAAACATCACTACTGGGTCCAAAAAGGTGGATTGGGTGCGTTCGTTTCATTTCCGGACCGAAACTGTGCATCGTTTCGTTAACAGGTCGAACCGGTGCATTAAATGCAACCCCGGCATGGTTTCTCGCATAGTAACGAAACTGGCCAAAACGAACCAAAACATCACTACTGGGTCCAAAAAGGTGGATTGGGTGCGTTTGCTTCTATTCTGGACTGAAACTGTGCATCGTTTCGTTAACGGGCCGAACCGGTGCATTAAATGCAACCCCGGCATGGTTTCTCGCACAGTAATGAAACTGACGAAAACGAACCAAAACATCACTATTGGGTCCAAAAAGGTGGATTGGGTGCGTTCGTTTCGTTTCTGGACCGAAACTATGCATCGTTTCATAAACGGGCCGAACCGGTGCATTAAATGCAACCCCGACATGTTTTTTCGCACAGTAACGAAACTGACCAAAACGAACAAAAACATCACTATTGGGTCCAAAAAGGTGGATTGGGTGCGTTCGTTTCGTTTCCGGACCGAAACTGTGCATCGTTTCGTTAACGGGTCGAACCGGTGCATTAAATGCAACCCCGGCATGGTTTCTCGCATAGTAACGAAACTGGCCAAAACGAACCAAAACATCACTATTGGGTCCAAAAAGGTGGATTGGGTGCGTTCGTTTCGTTTCTGGACCGAAACTGAGCATCGTTTCGTTAACGGGCCGAACCGGTGAATTAAATGCAACCCCGGCATGGTTTCTCGCACAGTAACGAAACTGGCCAAAACGAACCAAAACATCACTATTGGGTCCAAAAAGGTGGATTGGGTGCGTTCGTTTCGTTTCTGGACCGAAACTGTGCATCGTTTCGTAAACGGGTCGAACCGGTGCATTAAATGCAACCCCGGCATGGTTTTTCGCACAGTAACAAAACTGGCCAAAACGAACCAAAACATCACTATTGGGTCCAAAAAGGTGGATTGGGTGCGTTCGTTTCGTTTCTGGACCGAAACTGTGCATCGTTTCGTTAACGGGCCGAACCGGTGCATAAAATGCAACCCCGACATGTTTTCTCGCATAGTAACGAAATTGACCAAAACAAACTAAAACATCACTATTGGGTCCATAAAAGGTGGATTGGGTGCGTTCGCTTCGTTTCTGGACCGAAACTGTGCATCGTTTCATAAACGGGCCGAACCGGTGCATTAAATGCAACCCCGGCATGGTTTTTCGCACACTAACGAAACTGACCAAAACGAACCAAAACATCACTATTGGGTCCAAAAAGGTGGATTGGGTGCGTTCGTTTCGTTTCTGGACCGAAACTGTGCATCGTTTCGTTAACGGGCCGAACCGGTGAATTAAATGCAACCCCGGCATGGTTTCTCGCACAGTATCGAAACTGGCCAAAACGAACCAAAACATGACTATTGGGTCCAAAAAGGTGGATTGGGTGCGTTCGTTTCGTTTCTGGACCGAAACTGTGCATCGTTTCGTTAACGGGCCGAACCGGTGCATTAAATGCAACCCCGGCATGTTTTCTCGCATAGTAACAAAATTGACCAAAACGAATTAAAACATCACTATTGGGTCCTTAAAAGGTGGATTGGGTGCGTTCGCTTCATTTCTAGACCGAAATTGTGCATCGTTTCGTTAACGGGCCGAACCGGTGCATTAAATGCAACCCCGGCATGGTTTTTCGCATAGTAACGAAACTGGCCAAAACGAACCAAAACATCACTATTGGGTCCAAAAAGGTGGATTGGGTGCGTTTGCTTCTATTCTGGACTGAAACTGTGCATCGTTTCGTTAACGGGCCGAACCGGTGCATTAAATGCAACCCCGGCATGGTTTCTCGCACAGTAACGAAACTGACCAAAACGAATCAAAACATCACTATTGGGTCCAAAAAGATGGATTGGGTGCGTTCGCTTCTATTCTGGACTGAAACTGTGCATCGTTTCGTTAACGGGCCGAACTGGTGCATTAAATGCAACCCCGGCATGGTTTTTCGCACAGTAACAAAACTGGCCAAAACGAACCAAAACATCACTATTGGGTCCAAAAAGGTGGATTGGGTGCGTTCGTTTCGTTTCTGGACCGAAACTGAGCATCGTTTCGTTAACGGGCCGAACCGGTGAATTAAATGCAACCCCGGCATGGTTTCTCGCACAGTAACGAAACTGGCCAAAACGAACCAAAACATCACTATTGGGTCCAAAAAGGTGGATTGGGTGCGTTCGTTTCGTTTCTGGACCGAAACTGTGCATCGTTTCGTAAACGGGTCGAACCGGTGCATTAAATGCAACCCCGGCATGGTTTTTCGCACAGTAACAAAACTGGCCAAAACGAACCAAAACATCACTATTGGGTCCAAAAAGGTGGATTGGGTGCGTTCGTTTCGTTTCTGGACCGAAACTGTGCATCGTTTCGTTAACGGGCCGAACCGGTGCATTAAATGCAACCCCGACATGTTTTCTCGCATAGTAACGAAATTGACCAAAACAAACTAAAACATCACTATTGGGTCCATAAAAGGTGGATTGGGTGCGTTCGCTTCGTTTCTGGACCGAAACTGTGCATCGTTTCATAAACGGGCCGAACCGGTGCATTAAATGCAACCCCGGCATGGTTTTTCGCACACTAACGAAACTGACCAAAACGAACCAAAACATCACTATTGGGTCCAAAAAGGTGGATTGGGTGCGTTCGTTTCGTTTCTGGACCGAAACTGTGCATCGTTTCGTTAACGGGCCGAACCGGTGAATTAAATGCAACCCCGGCATGGTTTCTCGCACAGTAACGAAACTGGCCAAAACGAACCAAAACATGACTATTGGGTCCAAAAAGGTGGATTGGGTGCGTTCGTTTCGTTTCTGGACCGAAACTGTGCATCGTTTCGTTAACGGGCCGAACCGGTGCATTAAATGCAACCCCGGCATGTTTTCTCGCATAGTAACAAAATTGACCAAAACGAATTAAAACATCACTATTGGGTCCTTAAAAGGTGGATTGGGTGCGTTCGCTTCATTTCTAGACCGAAATTGTGCATCGTTTCGTTAACGGGCCGAACCGGTGCATTAAATGCAACCCCGGCATGGTTTTTCGCATAGTAACGAAACTGGCCAAAACGAACCAAAACATCACTATTGGGTCCAAAAAGGTGGATTGGGTGCGTTTGCTTCTATTCTGGACTGAAACTGTGCATCGTTTCGTTAACGGGCCGAACCGGTGCATTAAATGCAACCCCGGCATGGTTTCTCGCACAGTAACGAAACTGACCAAAACGAATCAAAACATCACTATTGGGTCCAAAAAGATGGATTGGGTGCGTTCGCTTCTATTCTGGACTGAAACTGTGCATCGTTTCGTTAACGGGCCGAACTGGTGCATTAAATGCAACCCCGGCATGGTTTTTCGCACAGTAACAAAACTGGCCAAAACGAACCAAAACATCACTATTGGGTCCAAAAAGGTGGATTGGGTGCGTTCGTTTCGTTTCTGGACCGAAACTGTGCGTCGTTTCATTAACGGGCCGAACCGGTGCATTAAATGCAACCCCGGCATGGTTTCTCGCATAGTAACGAAACTGACCAAAACGAACTAAAACATCACTATTGGGTCCTTAAAAGGTGGATTGGGTGCGTTTGCTTCTAATCTGGACTGAAACTGTGCATCGTTTCGTTAACGGGCCGAACCGGTGCATTAACGAAATGATGCACAGTTTCAGTCCGGAATAGAAGCGAACGCACCCAATCCACCTTTTAAGGACCCAATAGTGATGTTTTAGTTCGTTTTGGTCAGTTTCGTTACTATGCGAGAAACCATGCCGGGGTTGCATTTAATGCACAGGTTCGGCCCGTTAACGAAACGATGCACAGTTTCGGTCCAGAAACGAAACGAACGCACCCAATCCACCTTTTTGGACCCAATAGTGATGTTTTGGTTCATTTTGGCCAGTTTTGTTACTGTGCGAAAAACCATGCCGGGGTTGCATTTAATGCACCGGTTCGGCCCGTATACGAAACGATGGACAATTTCGGTCCAGAAACGAAACGAACGCACCCAATCCACCTTTTTCGACCCAATAGTGATGTTTTGGTTCGTTTTGGTCAGTTTCGTTACTATGCGAGAAACCATGCCGGGGTTGCATTTAATGCACCGGTTCGGCCCGTTTACGAAACGATTCACAGTTTCGGTCCAGAAACGAAGCGAATGCACCCAATCCACCTTTTCGGACCCAATAGTGATGTTTTGGTTCGTTTTGGCCAGTTTTGTTACTGTGCGAGAAACCATGCCGGGGTTGCATTTAATGCACCGGTTCGGCCCTTTAACGAAACGATGCACAATTTCGGTCTAGAAACGAAGCGAACGCACCCAATCCACCTTTTAAGGACCCAATAGTGATGTTTTAATTCGTTTTGGTCAATTTTGTTACTATGCGAGAAAACATGCCGGGGTTGCATTTAATGCACCGGTTCGGCCCGTTAACGAAACGATGCATAGTTTCGGTCCAGAAACGAAGCGAACGCACCCAATCCACCTTTTTGGACCCAATAGTGATGTTTTGGTTAGTTTTGGTCAGTTTTGATACTGTGTGAGAAACCAAGCCGGGGTTGCATTTAATGCACCGGTTCGGCCCGTTAACGAAACGATGCACAAATTCGGTCCAGAAACGAAGCGAACGCACCAAATCCACCTTTTTGGACCCAATAGTGATGTTTTGGTTCGTTTTGGTCAGTTTTGATACTGTGCGAGAAACCATGCCGGGGTTGCATTTAATGCACCGGTTCAGCCCGTTAACGAAACGATGCACAGTTTCGGTCCTGAAACGAAACGAACGCACCCAATCCACCTTTTTGGACCCAATAGTGATGTTTTGGTTCGTTTTCGTCAGTTTCATTACTGTGCGAGAAACCATGCCGGGGTTGCATTTAATGCACCGGTTCGGCCCGTTAACGAAACGATGCACAATTTCAGTCCAGAATAGAAGCAAACGCACCCAATCCACCTTTTTGGACCCAATAGTGATGTTTTGGTTCGTTTTGGCCAGTTTCGTTACTATGCGAAAAACCATGCCGGGGTTGCATTTAATGCACCGGTTCGGCCCGTTAACGAAACGATGCACAGTTTCAGTCCGGAAACGAAACGAACGCACCCAATCCACCTTTTTGGACCCAGTAGTGATGTTTTGGTTTGCTTTGGCCAGTTTTGTTACTGTGCGAGAAACCATGCCAGGGTTGCATTTAATGCACCGGTTCGGCCCGTTAACGAAACGATGCACAGTTTCGGTCCAGAAACGAAACGAACGCACCAAATCCACCTTTTTGGACCCAATAGTGATGTTTTGGTTCGTTTTGGCCAGTTTCGTTACTATGCGAGAAACCATGCCGGGGTTGCATTTAATGCACCGGTTCGACCTGTTAACGAAACGATGCACAGTTTCGGTCCGGAAACGAAACGAACGCACCCAATCCACCTTTTTGGACCCAATAGTGATGTTTTGGTTTGTTTTGGCCAGTTTCGTTACTGTGCGACAAACCATGCCGGGGTTGCATTTAATGCACCGGTTCGGCCCGTTAATGAAACGATGCACAGTTTCGGTCCAAAATAGAAACGAACGCACCCAATCCACCTTTTTGGACCCAATAGTGATGTTTTGGTTTGTTTTGGCCAGTTTCGTTACTATGCGAAAAACCATGCCGGGGTTGCATTTAATGCACCGGTTCGGCCCGTTAACGAAACGATGCACAGTTTCAGACCAGAAACGAAGCGAACGCACCCAATCCACCTTTTTGGACCCAGTAGTGATGTTTTGGTTTGTTTTGGCCAGTTTTGTTACTGTGCGAGAAACCATGCCAGGGTTGCATTTAATGCACCGGTTCGGCCCGTTAACGAAACGATGCACAGTTTCGGTCCAGAAACGAAACGAACGCACCCAATCCACCTTTTTGGACCCAATAGTGATGTTTTGGTTTGTTTTGGCCAGTTTCGTTACTGTGCGAAAAACCATGCCGGGGTTGCATTTAATGCAACGGTTCGACCTGTTAACGAAACGATGCACAGTTTCGGTCCGGAAACGAAACGAACGCACCCAATCCACCTTTTTGGACCCAATAGTGATGTTTTGGTTCGTTTTGGTCAGTTTCGTTACTGTGCGAAAAAACATGCCGGGGTTGCATTTAATGCACCGGTTCAGCCCGTTTACGAAACGATGCATAGTTTCGGTCCAGAAACGAAGCGAACGCACCCAATCCACCTTTTTGGACCCAATAGTGATGTTTTGGTTAGTTTTGGTCAGTTTTGATACTGTGTGAGAAACCAAGCCGGGGTTGCATTTAATGCACCGGTTCGGCCCGTTAACGAAACGATGCACAAATTCGGTCCAGAAACGAAGCGAACGCACCAAATCCACCTTTTTGGACCCAATAGTGATGTTTTGGTTCGTTTTGGTCAGTTTTGATACTGTGCGAGAAACCATGCCGGGGTTGCATTTAATGCACCGGTTCAGCCCGTTAACGAAACGATGCACAGTTTCGGTCCTGAAACGAAACGAACGCACCCAATCCACCTTTTTGGACCCAATAGTGATGTTTTGGTTCGTTTTCGTCAGTTCCATTACTGTGCGAGAAACCATGCCGGGGTTGCATTTAATGCACCGGTTCGGCCCGTTAACGAAACGATGCACAGTTTCAGTCCAGAATAGAAGCAAACGCACCCAATCCACCTTTTTGGACCCAATAGTGATGTTTTGGTTCGTTTTGGCCAGTTTCGTTACTATGCGAAAAACCATGCCGGGGTTGCATTTAATGCACCGGTTCGGCCCGTTAACGAAACGATGCACAGTTTCAGTCCGGAAACGAAACGAACGCACCCAATCCACCTTTTTGGACCCAGTAGTGATGTTTTGGTTTGCTTTGGCCAGTTTTGTTACTGTGCGAGAAACCATGCCAGGGTTGCATTTAATGCACCGGTTCGGCCCGTTAACGAAACGATGCACAGTTTCGGTCCA
This sequence comes from Echinochloa phyllopogon, assembly GCA_033239725.1. Taxonomy (NCBI): domain Eukaryota; kingdom Viridiplantae; phylum Streptophyta; class Magnoliopsida; order Poales; family Poaceae; genus Echinochloa; species Echinochloa phyllopogon. The sequence continues at coordinate 25,534,961 of BTCW01000014.1, read as the reverse complement.
GAAACGAAACGAACGCACCAAATCCACCTTTTTGGACCCAATAGTGATGTTTTGGTTCGTTTTGGCCAGTTTCGTTACTATGCGAGAAACCATGCCGGGGTTGCATTTAATGCACCGGTTCGACCTGTTAACGAAACGATGCACAGTTTCGGTCCGGAAACGAAACGAACGCACCCAATCCACCTTTTTGGACCCAATAGTGATGTTTTGGTTCGTTTTGGTCAGTTTCGTTACTGTGCGAAAAAACATGCCGGGGTTGCATTTAATGCACCGGTTCAGCTCGTTTACGAAACGATGCATAGTTTCGGTCCAGAAACGAAGCGAACGCACCCAATCCACCTTTTTGGACCCAATAGTGATGTTTTGGTTCGTTTTGGTCAGTTTTGATACTGTGCGAGAAACCAAGCCGGGGTTGCATTTAATGCACCGGTTCGGCCCGTTAACGAAACGATGCACAAATTCGGTCCAGAAACGAAGCGAACGCACCCAATCCACCTTTTTGGACCCAATAGTGATGTTTTGGTTCGTTTTGGTCAGTTTTGATACTGTGCGAGAAACCATGCCGGGGTTGCATTTAATGCACCGGTTCCGCCCGTTAACGAAACGATGCACAGTTTCGGTCCTGAAACGAAACGAACGCACCCAATCCACCTTTTTGGACCCAATAGTGATGTTTTGGTTCGTTTTCGTCAGTTTCGTTACTGTGCGAGAAACCATGCCGGGGTTGCATTTAATGCACCGGTTCGGCCCGTTAACGAAACGATGCACAGTTTCAGTCCAGATTAGAAGCAAACGCACCCAATCCACCTTTTAAGGACCCAATAGTGATGTTTTAGTTCGTTTTGGTCAGTTTCGTTACTATGCGAGAAACCATGCCGGGGTTGCATTTAATGCACCGGTTCGGCCCGTTAACGAAACGACGCACAGTTTCGGTCCAGAAACGAAACGAACGCACCCAATCCACCTTTTTGGACCCAATAGTGATGTTTTGGTTCGTTTTGGCCAGTTTTGTTACTGTGCGAAAAACCATGCCGGGGTTGCATTTAATGCACCGGTTCGGCCCGTTAACGAAACGATGCACAGTTTCAGTCCAGAATAGAAGCAAACGCACCCAATCCACCTTTTTGGACCCAATAGTGATGTTTTGGTTCGTTTTGGCCAGTTTCGTTACTATGCGAAAAACCATGCCGGGGTTGCATTTAATGCACCGGTTCGGCCCGTTAACGAAACGATGCACAGTTTCAGTCCGGAAACGAAACGAACGCACCCAATCCACCTTTTTGGACCCAGTAGTGATGTTTTGGTTTGTTTTGGCCAGTTTTGTTACTGTGCGAGAAACCATGCCGGGGTTGCATTTAATGCACCGGTTCGGCCCGTTAACGAAACGATGCACAGTTTCGGTCCAGAAACGAAACGAACGCACCAAATCCACCTTTTTGGACCCAATAGTGATGTTTTGGTTCGTTTTGGCCAGTTTCGTTACTATGCGAGAAACCATGCCGGGGTTGCATTTAATGCACCGGTTCGACCTGTTAACGAAACGATGCACAGTTTCGGTCCGGAAATGAAACGAACGCACCCAATCCACCTTTTTGGACCCAATAGTGATGTTTTGGTTCGTTTTGGTCAGTTTCGTTACTGTGCGAAAAAACAAGCCGGGGTTGCATTTAATGCACCGGTTCAGCCCGTTTACGAAACGATGCATAGTTTCGGTCCTGAAACGAAGCGAACGCACCCAATCCACCTTTTTGGACCCAATAGTGATGTTTTGGTTCGTTTTGGTCAGTTTTGATACTGTGCGAGAAACCAAGCCGGGGTTGCATTTAATGCACCGGTTCGGCCCGTTAACGAAACGATGCACAAATTCGGTCTAGAAACGAAGCAAACGCACCCAATCCACCTTTTTGGACCCAATAGTGATGTTTTGGTTCGTTTTGGTCAGTTTTGATACTGTGCGAGAAACCATGCCGGGGTTGCATTTAATGCATCCGGTTCAGCCCGTTAACGAAACGATGCATAGTTTCGGTCCTGAAACGAAACAAACGCACCCAATCCACCTTTTTGGACCCAATAGTGATGTTTTGGTTCGTTTTCGTCAGTTTCGTTACTGTGCGAGAAACCATGCCGGGGTTGCATTTAATGCACCGGTTCGGCCCGTTAACGAAACGATGCACAGTTTCAGTCCAGAATAGAAGCAAACGCACCCAATCCACCTTTTAAGGACCCAATAGTGATGTTTTAGTTCGTTTTGGTCAGTTTCGTTACTATGCGAGAAACCATGCCGGGGTTGCATTTAATGCACCGGTTCGGCCCGTTAACGAAACGATGCACAGTTTCGGTCCAGAAACGAAACGAACGCACCCAATCCACCTTTTTGAACCCAATAGTGATGTTTTGGTTCGTTTTGGCCAGTTTTGTTACTGTGCGAGAAACCATGCCGGGGTTGCATTTAATGCACCGGTTCGGCCCGTTAACGAAACGATGCACAGTTTCAGTCCAGAATAGAAGCGAACGCACCCAATCCATCTTTTTGGACCCAATAGTGATGTTTTGGTTCATTTTGGTCAGTTTCGTTACTGTGCGAGAAACCATGCCGGGGTTGCATTTAATGCACCGGTTAGGCCCGTTAAAGAAACGATGCACAGTTTCGGTCCAGAAACGAAACGAACGTACACAATCCACCTTTTTATACCCAGTAGTGATGTTTTGGTTCGTTTTGGCCAGTTTCGTTACTGTGCGAGAAACCATGCCGGGGTTGCATTTAATTCACCGGTTCGGCCCGTTAACAAAACGATGCACAGTTTCGGTCCAGAAACGAAACGAACGCACCCAATCCACTTTTTTGGACCCAACAGTGATGTTTTGGTTCGTTTTGGCCAGTTTCGTTACTATGCGAGAAACCATGCCGGGGTTGCATTTAATGCACCGGTTCGGCCCGTTAACGAAACGATGCACAGTTTCAGACCAGAAACGAAGCGAACGCACCCAATCCACCTTTTTGGACCCAGTAGTGATGTTTTGGTTTGTTTTGGCCAGTTTTGTTACTGTGCGAGAAACCATGCCAGGGTTGCATTTAATGCACCGGTTCGGCCCGTTAACGAAACGATGCACAGTTTCGGTCCAGAAACGAAACGAACGCACCCAATCCACCTTTTTGGACCCAATAGTGATGTTTTGGTTTGTTTTGGCCAGTTTCGTTACTGTGCGACAAACCATGCCGGGGTTGCATTTAATGCAACGGTTCGACCTGTTAACGAAACGATGCACAGTTTCGGTCCGGAAACGAAACGAACGCACCCAATCCACCTTTTTGGACCCAATAGTGATGTTTTGGTTCGTTTTGGTCAGTTTCGTTACTGTGCGAAAAAACATGCCGGGGTTGCATTTAATGCACCGGTTCAGCCCGTTTACGAAACGATGCATAGTTTCGGTCCAGAAACGAAGCGAACGCACCCAATCCACCTTTTTGGACCCAATAGTGATGTTTTGGTTAGTTTTGGTCAGTTTTGATACTGTGTGAGAAACCAAGCCGGGGTTGCATTTAATGCACCGGTTCGGCCCGTTAACGAAACGATGCACAAATTCGGTCCAGAAACGAAGCGAACGCACCAAATCCACCTTTTTGGACCCAATAGTGATGTTTTGGTTCGTTTTGGTCAGTTTTGATACAGTGCGAGAAACCATGCCGGGGTTGCATTTAATGCACCGGTTCAGCCCGTTAACGAAACGATGCACAGTTTCGGTCCTGAAACGAAACGAACGCACCCAATCCACCTTTTTGGACCCAATAGTGATGTTTTGGTTCGTTTTCGTCAGTTCCATTACTGTGCGAGAAACCATGCCGGGGTTGCATTTAATGCACCGGTTCGGCCCGTTAACGAAACGATGCACAGTTTCAGTCCAGAATAGAAGCAAACGCACCCAATCCACCTTTTTGGACCCAATAGTGATGTTTTGGTTCGTTTTGGCCAGTTTCGTTACTATGCGAAAAACCATGCCGGGGTTGCATTTAATGCACCGGTTCGGCCCGTTAACGAAACGATGCACAGTTTCAGTCCGGAAACGAAACGAACGCACCCAATCCACCTTTTTGGACCCAGTAGTGATGTTTTGGTTTGCTTTGGCCAGTTTTGTTACTGTGCGAGAAACCATGCCAGGGTTGCATTTAATGCACCGGTTCGGCCCGTTAACGAAACGATGCACAGTTTCGGTCCAGAAACGAAACGAACGCACCAAATCCACCTTTTTGGACCCAATAGTGATGTTTTGGTTCGTTTTGGCCAGTTTCGTTACTATGCGAGAAACCATGCCGGGGTTGCATTTAATGCACCGGTTCGACCTGTTAACGAAACGATGCACAGTTTCGGTCCGGAAACGAAACGAACGCACCCAATCCACCTTTTTGGACCCAATAGTGATGTTTTGGTTCGTTTTGGTCAGTTTCGTTACTGTGCGAAAAAACATGCCGGGGTTGCATTTAATGCACCGGTTCAGCTCGTTTACGAAACGATGCATAGTTTCGGTCCAGAAACGAAGCGAACGCACCCAATCCACCTTTTTGGACCCAATAGTGATGTTTTGGTTTGTTTTGGTCAGTTTTGATACTGTGCGAGAAACCAAGCCGGGGTTGCATTTAATGCACCGGTTCGGCCCGTTAACGAAACGATGCACAAATTCGGTCCAGAAACGAAGCGAACGCACCCAATCCACCTTTTTGGACCCAATAGTGATGTTTTGGTTCGTTTTGGTCAGTTTTGATACTGTGCGAGAAACCATGCCGGGGTTGCATTTAATGCACCGGTTCCGCCCGTTAACGAAACGATGCACAGTTTCGGTCCTGAAACGAAACGAACGCACCCAATCCACCTTTTTGGACCCAATAGTGATGTTTTGGTTCGTTTTCGTCAGTTTCGTTACTGTGCGAGAAACCATGCCGGGGTTGCATTTAATGCACTGGTTCGGCCCGTTAACGAAACGATGCACAGTTTCAGTCCAGATTAGAAGCAAACGCACCCAATCCACCTTTTAAGGACCCAATAGTGATGTTTTGGTTCGTTTTGGTCAGTTTCGTTACTATGCGAGAAACCATGCCGGGGTTGCATTTAATGCACCGGTTCGGCCCGTTAACGAAACGACGCACAGTTTCGGTCCAGAAACGAAACGAACGCACCCAATCCACCTTTTTGGACCCAATAGTGATGTTTTGGTTCGTTTTGGCCAGTTTTGTTACTGTGCGAAAAACCATGCCGGGGTTGCATTTAATGCACCGGTTCGGCCCGTTAACGAAACGATGCACAGTTTCAGTCCAGAATAGAAGCAAACGCACCCAATCCACCTTTTTGGACCCAATAGTGATGTTTTGGTTCGTTTTGGCCAGTTTCGTTACTATGCGAAAAACCATGCCGGGGTTGCATTTAATGCACCGGTTCGGCCCGTTAACGAAACGATGCACAGTTTCAGTCCGGAAACGAAACGAACGCACCCAATCCACCTTTTTGGACCCAGTAGTGATGTTTTGGTTTGCTTTGGCCAGTTTTGTTACTGTGCGAGAAACCATGCCAGGGTTGCATTTAATGCACCGGTTCGGCCCGTTAACGAAACGATGCACAGTTTCGGTCCAGAAACGAAACGAACGCACCAAATCCACCTTTTTGGACCCAATAGTGATGTTTTGGTTCGTTTTGGCCAGTTTCGTTACTATGCGAGAAACCATGCCGGGGTTGCATTTAATGCACCGGTTCGACCTGTTAACGAAACGATGCACAGTTTCGGTCCGGAAACGAAACGAACGCACCCAATCCACCTTTTTGGACCCAATAGTGATGTTTTGGTTCGTTTTGGTCAGTTTCGTTACTGTGCGAAAAAACATGCCGGGGTTGCATTTAATGCACCGGTTCAGCTCGTTTACGAAACGATGCATAGTTTCGGTCCAGAAACGAAGCGAACGCACCCAATCCACCTTTTTGGACCCAATAGTGATGTTTTGGTTCGTTTTGGTCAGTTTTGATACTGTGCGAGAAACCAAGCCGGGGTTGCATTTAATGCACCGGTTCGGCCCGTTAACGAAACGATGCACAAATTCGGTCCAGAAACGAAGCGAACGCACCCAATCCACCTTTTTGGACCCAATAGTGATGTTTTGGTTCGTTTTGGTCAGTTTTGATACTGTGCGAGAAACCATGCCGGGGTTGCATTTAATGCACCGGTTCCGCCCGTTAACGAAACGATGCACAGTTTCGGTCCTGAAACGAAACGAACGCACCCAATCCACCTTTTTGGACCCAATAGTGATGTTTTGGTTCGTTTTCGTCAGTTTCGTTACTGTGCGAGAAACCATGCCGGGGTTGCATTTAATGCACCGGTTCGGCCCGTTAACGAAACGATGCACAGTTTCAGTCCAGATTAGAAGCAAACGCACCCAATCCACCTTTTAAGGACCCAATAGTGATGTTTTAGTTCGTTTTGGTCAGTTTCGTTACTATGCGAGAAACCATGCCGGGGTTGCATTTAATGCACCGGTTCGGCCCGTTAACGAAACGACGCACAGTTTCGGTCCAGAAACGAAACGAACGCACCCAATCCACCTTTTTGGACCCAATAGTGATGTTTTGGTTCGTTTTGGCCAGTTTTGTTACTGTGCGAAAAACCATGCCGGGGTTGCATTTAATGCACCGGTTCGGCCCGTTAACGAAACGATGCACAGTTTCAGTCCAGAATAGAAGCAAACGCACCCAATCCACCTTTTTGGACCCAATAGTGATGTTTTGGTTCGTTTTGGCCAGTTTCGTTACTATGCGAAAAACCATGCCGGGGTTGCATTTAATGCACCGGTTCGGCCCGTTAACGAAACGATGCACAGTTTCAGTCCGGAAACGAAACGAACGCACCCAATCCACCTTTTTGGACCCAGTAGTGATGTTTTGGTTTGTTTTGGCCAGTTTTGTTACTGTGCGAGAAACCATGCCGGGGTTGCATTTAATGCACCGGTTCGGCCCGTTAACGAAACGATGCACAGTTTCGGTCCAGAAACGAAACGAACGCACCAAATCCACCTTTTTGGACCCAATAGTGATGTTTTGGTTCGTTTTGGCCAGTTTCGTTACTATGCGAGAAACCATGCCGGGGTTGCATTTAATGCACCGGTTCGACCTGTTAACGAAACGATGCACAGTTTCGGTCCGGAAATGAAACGAACGCACCCAATCCACCTTTTTGGACCCAATAGTGATGTTTTGGTTCGTTTTGGTCAGTTTCGTTACTGTGCGAAAAAACAAGCCGGGGTTGCATTTAATGCACCGGTTCAGCCCGTTTACGAAACGATGCATAGTTTCGGTCCTGAAACGAAGCGAACGCACCCAATCCACCTTTTTGGACCCAATAGTGATGTTTTGGTTCGTTTTGGTCAGTTTTGATACTGTGCGAGAAACCAAGCCGGGGTTGCATTTAATGCACCGGTTCGGCCCGTTAACGAAACGATGCACAAATTCGGTCTAGAAACGAAGCAAACGCACCCAATCCACCTTTTTGGACCCAATAGTGATGTTTTGGTTCGTTTTGGTCAGTTTTGATACTGTGCGAGAAACCATGCCGGGGTTGCATTTAATGCATCCGGTTCAGCCCGTTAACGAAACGATGCATAGTTTCGGTCCTGAAACGAAACAAACGCACCCAATCCACCTTTTTGGACCCAATAGTGATGTTTTGGTTCGTTTTCGTCAGTTTCGTTACTGTGCGAGAAACCATGCCGGGGTTGCATTTAATGCACCGGTTCGGCCCGTTAACGAAACGATGCACAGTTTCAGTCCAGAATAGAAGCAAACGCACCCAATCCACCTTTTAAGGACCCAATAGTGATGTTTTAGTTCGTTTTGGTCAGTTTCGTTACTATGCGAGAAACCATGCCGGGGTTGCATTTAATGCACCGGTTCGGCCCGTTAACGAAACGATGCACAGTTTCGGTCCAGAAACGAAACGAACGCACCCAATCCACCTTTTTGAACCCAATAGTGATGTTTTGGTTCGTTTTGGCCAGTTTTGTTACTGTGCGAGAAACCATGCCGGGGTTGCATTTAATGCACCGGTTCGGCCCGTTAACGAAACGATGCACAGTTTCAGTCCAGAATAGAAGCGAACGCACCCAATCCATCTTTTTGGACCCAATAGTGATGTTTTGGTTCATTTTGGTCAGTTTCGTTACTGTGCGAGAAACCATGCCGGGGTTGCATTTAATGCACCGGTTAGGCCCGTTAAAGAAACGATGCACAGTTTCGGTCCAGAAACGAAACGAACGTACACAATCCACCTTTTTATACCCAGTAGTGATGTTTTGGTTCGTTTTGGCCAGTTTCGTTACTGTGCGAGAAACCATGCCGGGGTTGCATTTAATTCACCGGTTCGGCCCGTTAACAAAACGATGCACAGTTTCGGTCCAGAAACGAAACGAACGCACCCAATCCACTTTTTTGGACCCAACAGTGATGTTTTGGTTCGTTTTGGCCAGTTTCGTTACTATGCGAGAAACCATGCCGGGGTTGCATTTAATGCACCGGTTCGGCCCGTTAACGAAACGATGCACAGTTTCAGACCAGAAACGAAGCGAACGCACCCAATCCACCTTTTTGGACCCAGTAGTGATGTTTTGGTTTGTTTTGGCCAGTTTTGTTACTGTGCGAGAAACCATGCCAGGGTTGCATTTAATGCACCGGTTCGGCCCGTTAACGAAACGATGCACAGTTTCGGTCCAGAAACGAAACGAACGCACCCAATCCACCTTTTTGGACCCAATAGTGATGTTTTGGTTTGTTTTGGCCAGTTTCGTTACTGTGCGACAAACCATGCCGGGGTTGCATTTAATGCAACGGTTCGACCTGTTAACGAAACGATGCACAGTTTCGGTCCGGAAACGAAACGAACGCACCCAATCCACCTTTTTGGACCCAATAGTGATGTTTTGGTTCGTTTTGGTCAGTTTCGTTACTGTGCGAAAAAACATGCCGGGGTTGCATTTAATGCACCGGTTCAGCCCGTTTACGAAACGATGCATAGTTTCGGTCCAGAAACGAAGCGAACGCACCCAATCCACCTTTTTGGACCCAATAGTGATGTTTTGGTTAGTTTTGGTCAGTTTTGATACTGTGTGAGAAACCAAGCCGGGGTTGCATTTAATGCACCGGTTCGGCCCGTTAACGAAACGATGCACAAATTCGGTCCAGAAACGAAGCGAACGCACCAAATCCACCTTTTTGGACCCAATAGTGATGTTTTGGTTCGTTTTGGTCAGTTTTGATACAGTGCGAGAAACCATGCCGGGGTTGCATTTAATGCACCGGTTCAGCCCGTTAACGAAACGATGCACAGTTTCGGTCCTGAAACGAAACGAACGCACCCAATCCACCTTTTTGGACCCAATAGTGATGTTTTGGTTCGTTTTCGTCAGTTCCATTACTGTGCGAGAAACCATGCCGGGGTTGCATTTAATGCACCGGTTCGGCCCGTTAACGAAACGATGCACAGTTTCAGTCCAGAATAGAAGCAAACGCACCCAATCCACCTTTTTGGACCCAATAGTGATGTTTTGGTTCGTTTTGGCCAGTTTCGTTACTATGCGAAAAACCATGCCGGGGTTGCATTTAATGCACCGGTTCGGCCCGTTAACGAAACGATGCACAGTTTCAGTCCGGAAACGAAACGAACGCACCCAATCCACCTTTTTGGACCCAGTAGTGATGTTTTGGTTTGCTTTGGCCAGTTTTGTTACTGTGCGAGAAACCATGCCAGGGTTGCATTTAATGCACCGGTTCGGCCCGTTAACGAAACGATGCACAGTTTCGGTCCAGAAACGAAACGAACGCACCAAATCCACCTTTTTGGACCCAATAGTGATGTTTTGGTTCGTTTTGGCCAGTTTCGTTACTATGCGAGAAACCATGCCGGGGTTGCATTTAATGCACCGGTTCGACCTGTTAACGAAACGATGCACAGTTTCGGTCCGGAAACGAAACGAACGCACCCAATCCACCTTTTTGGACCCAATAGTGATGTTTTGGTTCGTTTTGGTCAGTTTCGTTACTGTGCGAAAAAACATGCCGGGGTTGCATTTAATGCACCGGTTCAGCTCGTTTACGAAACGATGCATAGTTTCGGTCCAGAAACGAAGCGAACGCACCCAATCCACCTTTTTGGACCCAATAGTGATGTTTTGGTTTGTTTTGGTCAGTTTTGATACTGTGCGAGAAACCAAGCCGGGGTTGCATTTAATGCACCGGTTCGGCCCGTTAACGAAACGATGCACAAATTCGGTCCAGAAACGAAGCGAACGCACCCAATCCACCTTTTTGGACCCAATAGTGATGTTTTGGTTCGTTTTGGTCAGTTTTGATACTGTGCGAGAAACCATGCCGGGGTTGCATTTAATGCACCGGTTCCGCCCGTTAACGAAACGATGCACAGTTTCGGTCCTGAAACGAAACGAACGCACCCAATCCACCTTTTTGGACCCAATAGTGATGTTTTGGTTCGTTTTCGTCAGTTTCGTTACTGTGCGAGAAACCATGCCGGGGTTGCATTTAATGCACTGGTTCGGCCCGTTAACGAAACGATGCACAGTTTCAGTCCAGATTAGAAGCAAACGCACCCAATCCACCTTTTAAGGACCCAATAGTGATGTTTTGGTTCGTTTTGGTCAGTTTCGTTACTATGCGAGAAACCATGCCGGGGTTGCATTTAATGCACCGGTTCGGCCCGTTAACGAAACGACGCACAGTTTCGGTCCAGAAACGAAACGAACGCACCCAATCCACCTTTTTGGACCCAATAGTGATGTTTTGGTTCGTTTTGGCCAGTTTTGTTACTGTGCGAAAAACCATGCCGGGGTTGCATTTAATGCACCGGTTCGGCCCGTTAACGAAACGATGCACAGTTTCAGTCCAGAATAGAAGCAAACGCACCCAATCCACCTTTTTGGACCCAATAGTGATGTTTTGGTTCGTTTTGGCCAGTTTCGTTACTATGCGAAAAACCATGCCGGGGTTGCATTTAATGCACCGGTTCGGCCCGTTAACGAAACGATGCACAGTTTCAGTCCGGAAACGAAACGAACGCACCCAATCCACCTTTTTGGACCCAGTAGTGATGTTTTGGTTTGTTTTGGCCAGTTTTGTTACTGTGCGAGAAACCATGCCGGGGTTGCATTTAATGCACCGGTTCGGCCCGTTAACGAAACGATGCACAGTTTCGGTCCAGAAACGAAACGAACGCACCAAATCCACCTTTTTGGACCCAATAGTGATGTTTTGGTTCGTTTTGGCCAGTTTCGTTACTATGCGAGAAACCATGCCGGGGTTGCATTTAATGCACCGGTTCGACCTGTTAACGAAACGATGCACAGTTTCGGTCCGGAAATGAAACGAACGCACCCAATCCACCTTTTTGGACCCAATAGTGATGTTTTGGTTCGTTTTGGTCAGTTTCGTTACTGTGCGAAAAAACAAGCCGGGGTTGCATTTAATGCACCGGTTCAGCCCGTTTACGAAACGATGCATAGTTTCGGTCCTGAAACGAAGCAAACGCACCCAATCCACCTTTTTGGACCCAATAGTGATGTTTTGGTTCGTTTTGGTCAGTTTTGATACTGTGCGAGAAACCAAGCCGGGGTTGCATTTAATGCACCGGTTCGGCCCGTTAACGAAACGATGCACAAATTCGGTCTAGAAACGAAGCAAACGCACCCAATCCACCTTTTTGGACCCAATAGTGATGTTTTGGTTCGTTTTGGTCAGTTTTGATACTGTGCGAGAAACCATGCCGGGGTTGCATTTAATGCATCCGGTTCAGCCCGTTAACGAAACGATGCATAGTTTCGGTCCTGAAACGAAACAAACGCACCCAATCCACCTTTTTGGACCCAATAGTGATGTTTTGGTTCGTTTTCGTCAGTTTCGTTACTGTGCGAGAAACCATGCCGGGGTTGCATTTAATGCACCGGTTCGGCCCGTTAACGAAACGATGCACAGTTTCAGTCCAGAATAGAAGCAAACGCACCCAATCCACCTTTTAAGGACCCAATAGTGATGTTTTAGTTCGTTTTGGTCAGTTTCGTTACTATGCGAGAAACCATGCCGGGGTTGCATTTAATGCACCGGTTCGGCCCGTTAACGAAACGATGCACAGTTTCGGTCCAGAAACGAAACGAACGCACCCAATCCACCTTTTTGAACCCAATAGTGATGTTTTGGTTCGTTTTGGCCAGTTTTGTTACTGTGCGAGAAACCATGCCGGGGTTGCATTTAATGCACCGGTTCGGCCCGTTAACGAAACGATGCACAGTTTCAGTCCAGAATAGAAGCGAACGCACCCAATCCATCTTTTTGGACCCAATAGTGATGTTTTGGTTCATTTTGGTCAGTTTCGTTACTGTGCGAGAAACCATGCCGGGGTTGCATTTAATGCACCGGTTAGGCCCGTTAAAGAAACGATGCACAGTTTCGGTCCAGAAACGAAACGAACGTACACAATCCACCTTTTTATACCCAGTAGTGATGTTTTGGTTCGTTTTGGCCAGTTTCGTTACTGTGCGAGAAACCATGCCGGGGTTGCATTTAATTCACCGGTTCGGCCCGTTAACAAAACGATGCACAGTTTCGGTCCAGAAACGAAACGAACGCACCCAATCCACTTTTTTGGACCCAACAGTGATGTTTTGGTTCGTTTTGGCCAGTTTCGTTACTATGCGAGAAACCATGCCGGGGTTGCATTTAATGCACCGGTTCGGCCCGTTAACGAAACGATGCACAGTTTCAGACCAGAAACGAAGCGAACGCACCCAATCCACCTTTTTGGACCCAGTAGTGATGTTTTGGTTTGTTTTGGCCAGTTTCGTTACTGTGCGAGAAACCATGCCAGGGTTGCATTTAATGCACCGGTTCGGCCCGTTAACGAAACGATGCACAGTTTCGGTCCAGAAACGAAACGAACGCACCCAATCCACCTTTTTGGACCCAATAGTGATGTTTTGGTTTGTTTTGGCCAGTTTCGTTACTGTGCGACAAACCATGCCGGGGTTGCATTTAATGCACCGGTTCGACCTGTTAACGAAACGATGCACAGTTTCGGTCCGGAAACGAAACGAACGCACCCAATCCACCTTTTTGGACCCAATAGTGATGTTTTGGTTCGTTTTGGTCAGTTTCGTTACTGTGCGAAAAAACATGCCGGGGTTGCATTTAATGCACCGGTTCGGCCCGTTTACGAAACGATGCACAATTTCGGTCCAGAAACGAAGCGAACGCACCCAATCCACCTTTTTGGACCCAATAGTGATGTTTTGGTTAGTTTTGGTCAGTTTTGATACTGTGTGAGAAACCAAGCCGGGGTTGCATTTAATGCACCGGTTCGGCCCGTTAACGAAACGATGCACAAATTCGGTCCAGAAACGAAGCGAACGCACCAAATCTACCTTTTTGGACCCAATAGTGATGTTTTGGTTCGTTTTGGTCAGTTTTGATACTGTGCGAGAAACCATGCCGGGGTTGCATTTAATGCACCGGTTCAGCCCGTTAACGAAACGATGCACAGTTTCGGTCCTGAAACGAAGCGAACGCACCCAATCCACCTTTAAGGACCCAATAGTGATGTTTTCGTTCGTTTTCGTCAGTTCCATTACTGTGCGAGAAACCATGCCGGGGTTGCATTTAATGCACCGGTTCGGCCCGTTAACGAAACGATGCACAGTTTCAGTCCAGAATAGAAGCAAACGCACCCAATCCACCTTTTTGGACCCAATAGTGATGTTTTGGTTCGTTTTGGCCAGTTTCGTTACTATGCGAAAAACCATGCCGGGGTTGCATTTAATGCACCGGTTCGGCCCGTTAACGAAACGATGCACAGTTTCAGTCCAGAAACGAAACGAACGCACCCAATCCACCTTTTTGGACCCAGTAGTGATGTTTTGGTTTGCTTTGGCCAGTTTTGTTACTGTGCGAGAAACCATGCCGGGGTTGCATTTAATGCACCGGTTCGGCCCGTTAACGAAACGATGCACAGTTTCGGTCCAGAAACGAAACGAACGCACCAAATCCACCTTTTTGGACCCAATAGTGATGTTTTGGTTCGTTTTGGCCAGTTTCGTTACTATGCGAGAAACCATGCCGGGGTTGCATTTAATGCACCGGTTCGACCCGTTAACGAAACGATGCACAGTTTCGGTCCGGAAACGAAACGAACGCACCCAATCCACCTTTTTGGACCCAATAGTGATGTTTTGGTTCGTTTTGGTCAGTTTCGTTACTGTGCGAAAAAACATGCCGGGGTTGCATTTAATGCACCGGTTCAGCTCGTTTACGAAACGATGCATAGTTTCGGTCCAGAAACGAAGCGAACGCACCCAATCCACCTTTTTGGACCCAATAGTGATGTTTTGGTTCGTTTTGGTCAGTTTCGTTACTATGCGAGAAAACATGCCGGGGTGGCATTTAATGCACCGGTTCGGCCCGTTAACGAAACGATGCACAGTTTCGGTCCAGAAACGAAACGAACGCACCCAATCCACCTTTTTGGACCCAATAGTGATGTTTGGTTCGTTTTGGTCAGTTTTGATACTGTGCGAGAAACCATGCCGGGGTTGCATTTAATGCACCGGTTCCGCCCGTTAACGAAACGATGCACAGTTTCGGTCCAGAAACGAAACGAACGCACCCAATCCACCTTTTTGGACCCAATAGTGATGTTTTGGTTCGTTTTCGTCAGTTTCGTTACTGTGCGAGAAACCATGCCGGGGTTGCATTTAATGCACCGGTTCGGCCCGTTAACGAAACGATGCACAGTTTCAGTCCAGATTAGAAGCGAACGCGCCCAATCCACCTTTTAAGGACCCAATAGTGATGTTTTAGTTCGTTTTGGTCAGTTTCGTTACTATGCGAGAAACCATGCCGGGGTTGCATTTAATGCACCGGTTCGGCCCGTTAACGAAACGACGCACAGTTTCGGTCCAGAAATGAAACGAACGCACCCAATCCACCTTTTTGGACCCAATAGTGATGTTTTGGTTCGTTTTGGCCAGTTTCGTTACTATGCGAGAAACCATGCCGGGGTTGCATTTAATGCACCGGTTCGGCCCGTTAACGAAACGATGCACAGTTTCGGTCCAGAATAGAAGCGAACGCGCCCAATCCACCTTTTTGGACCCAATAGTGATGTTTTAGTTCGTTTTGGTCAATTTCGTTACTATGCGAAAAACCATGCCGGGGTTGCATTTAATGCACCGGTTCGGCCCGTTAACGAAACGATGCACAGTTTCGGTCCGGAAATGAAACGAACGCACCCAATCCACCTTTTTGAACCCAATAGTGATGTTTTGGTTCGTTTTGGCCAGTTTTGTTACTGTGCGAAAAACCATGCTGGGGTTGCATTTAATTCACCGGTTCGGCCCGTTAACGAAACGATGCACAGTTTCGGTCCAGAAACGAAACGAACGCACCCAATCCACTTTTTTGGACCCAATAGTGATGTTTTGGTTCATTTTGGTCAGTTTCGTTACTGTGCGAGAAACCATGCCGGGGTTGCATTTAATGCACCGGTTCGACCCGTTAACGAAACGATGCACAGTTTCGGTCCGGAAACGAAACGAACGCACCCAATCCACCTTTTTGGACCCAATAGTGATGTTTTGGTTTGTTTTAGTCAGTTTCGTTACTGTGCGAAAAAACATGCCGGGGTTGCATTTAATGCACCGGTTCGGCCCGTTTATGAAACGATGCATAGTTTCGGTCCAGAAACGAAACGAACGCACCCAATCCACCTTTTTGGACCCAATAGTGATGTTTTGGTTCGTTTTGGTCAGTTTTGTTACTGTGCGAGAAACCATGCCGGGGTTGCATTTAATGCACCGGTTCGGCCCGTTTACGAAACGATGCATAGTTTCGGTCCAGAAACGAAGTGAACTCACCCAATCCACCTTTTTGGACCCAACAGTGATGTTTTGGTTCGTTTTGGTCAGTTTTGTTACTGTGCAAGAAACCATGCCAGGGTTGCATTTAATGCACCGGTTCGGCCCGTTAACGAAACGATGCACAGTTTCGGTCCAGAAACGAAGCGAACGCACCCAATCCACCTTTTTGGACCCAATAGTGATGTTTTGGTTTGTTTTGGTCAATTTCGTTACTATGCGAGAAAACATGCCGGGGTTGCATTTAATGCACCGGTTCGGCCCGTTAACGAAACGATGCACAGTTTCGGTCCGGAAACGAAACGAACGCACCCAATCCACCTTTTTGGACCCAATAGTGATGTTTGGTTCGTTTTGGCTAGTTTTGTTACTGTGCGAAAAACCATGCCGGGGTTGCATTTAATGCACCGGTTCGGCCCGTTTACGAAACGATGCACAGTTTCGGTCCAGAAACGAAACGAACGCACCCAATCCACCTTTTTGGACCCAATAGTGATGTTTTGGTTCGTTTTGGCCAGTTTCGTTACTGTGCGAGAAACCATGCCGGGGTTGCATTTAATTCACCGGTTCGGCCCGTTAACGAAACGATGCACAGTTTCGGTCCAGAAACGAAACGAACGCACCCAATCCACCTTTTTGGACCCAATAGTGATGTTTTGGTTTGTTTTGGTCAGTTTCGTTACTGTGCGAAAAAACATGCCGGGGTTGCATTTAATGCACCGGTTCGGCCCGTTTATGAAACGATGCATAGTTTCGGTCCAGAAACGAAACGAACGCACCCAATCCACCTTTTTGGACCCAATAGTGATGTTTTGGTTCGTTTTGGTCAGTTTTGTTACTGTGCGAGAAACCATGCCGGGGTTGCATTTAATGCACCGGTTCGGCCCGTTTACGAAACGATGCATAGTTTCGGTCCAGAAACGAAGTGAACTCACCCAATCCACCTTTTTGGACCCAACAGTGATGTTTTGGTTCGTTTTGGTCAGTTTTGTTACTGTGCAAGAAACCATGCCAGGGTTGCATTTAATGCACCGGTTCGGCCCGTTAACGAAACGATGCACAGTTTCGGTCCAGAAACGAAGCGAACGCACCCAATCCACCTTTTTGGACCCAATAGTGATGTTTTGGTTTGTTTTGGTCAATTTCGTTACTATGCGAGAAAACATGCCGGGGTTGCATTTAATGCACCGGTTCGGCCCGTTAACGAAACGATGCACAGTTTCGGTCCAGAAACGAAACGAACGCACCCAATCCACCTTTTTGGACCCAATAGTGATGTTTGGTTCGTTTTGGCTAGTTTTGTTACTGTGCGAAAAACCATGCCGGGGTTGCATTTAATGCACCGGTTCGGCCCGTTTACGAAACGATGCACAGTTTCGGTCCAGAAACGAAACGAACGCACCCAATCCACCTTTTTGGACCCAATAGTGATGTTTTGGTTCGTTTTGGCCAGTTTCGTTACTGTGCGAGAAACCATGCCGGGGTTGCATTTAATTCACCGGTTCGGCCCGTTAACGAAACGATGCACAGTTTCGGTCCAGAAACGAAACGAACGCACCCAATCCACCTTTTTGGACCCAATAGTGATGTTTTGGTTCGTTTTGGCCAGTTTCGTTACTATGCGAGAAACCATGCCGGGGTTGCATTTAATGCACCGGTTCGGCCCGTTAATGAAACGATGCACAGTTTCGGTCCAGAAACGAAGCGAACGCGCCCAATCCACCTTTTATGGACCCAATAGTGATGTTTTAGTTCGTTTTGGTCAATTTCGTTACTATGCGAAAAAACATGCCGGGGTTGCATTTAATGCACCGGTTCGGCCCGTTAACGAAACGATGCACAGTTTCGGTCCAGAAATGAAACGAACGCACCCAATCCACCTTTTTGGACCCAATAGTGATGTTTTGGTTCGTTTTGGCCAGTTTCGTTACTATGCGAGAAACCATGCCGGGGTGGCATTTAATGCACCGGTTCGGCCCGTTAACGAAACGATGCACAGTTTCGGTCCAGAAACGAAGCGAACGCGCCCAATCCACCTTTTATGGACCCAATAGTGATGTTTTAGTTCGTTTTGGTCAATTTCGTTACTATGCGAAAAAACATGCCGGGGTTGCATTTAATGCACCGGTTCGGCCCGTTAACGAAACGATGCACAGTTTCGGTCCAGAAATGAAACGAACGCACCCAATCCACCTTTTTGGACCCAATAGTGATGTTTTGGTTCGTTTTGGCCAGTTTTGTTACTGTGCGAAAAACCATGCCGGGGTTGCATTTAATTCACCGGTTCGGCCCGTTAACGAAACGATGCACAGTTTCGGTCCAGAAACGAAACGAACGCACCCAATCCACCTTTTTGGACCCAATAGTGATGTTTTGGTTCGTTTTGGTCAGTTTCGTTACTATGCGAGAAACCATGCCGGGGTTGCATTTAATGCACCGGTTCGACCCGTTAACGAAACGATGCACAGTTTCGGTCCGGAAATGAAACGAACGCACCCAATCCACCTTTTTGGACCCAATAGTGATGTTTTGGTTTGTTTTAGTCAGTTTCGTTACTGTGCGAAAAAACATGCCGGGGTTGCATTTAATGCACCGGTTCGGCCCGTTTATGAAACGATGCATAGTTTCGGTCCAGAAACGAAACGAACGCACCCAATCCACCTTTTTGGACCCAATAGTGATGTTTTGGTTCGTTTTGGTCAGTTTTGTTACTGTGCGAGAAACCATGCCGGGGTTGCATTTAATGCACCGGTTCGGCCCGTTTACGAAACGATGCATAGTTTCGGTCCAGAAACGAAGTGAACTCACCCAATCCACCTTTTTGGACCCAACAGTGATGTTTTGGTTCGTTTTGGTCAGTTTTGTTACTGTGCAAGAAACCATGCCAGGGTTGCATTTAATGCACCGGTTCGGCCCGTTAACGAAACGATGCATAGTTTCGGTCCAGAAACGAAGCGAACGCACCCAATCCACCTTTTAAGGACCCAATAGTGATGTTTTAGTTCGTTTTGGTCAGTTTCGTTACTATGCGAGAAACCATGCCGGGGTTGCATTTAATGCACCGGTTCAGCCCGTTAACGAAACGATGCACAGTTTCGGTCCAGAAACGAAACGAACGCACCCAATCCACCTTTTTGGACCCAATAGTGATGTTTTGGTTCGTTTTGGCTAGTTTTGTTACTGTGCGGAAAACCATGCTGGGGTTGCATTTAATGCACCGGTTCGGCCCGTATACGAAACGATGCACAGTTTCGGTCCAGAAATGAAACGAACGCACCCAATCCACCTTTTTGGACCCAATAGTGATGTTTTGGTTCATTTTGGTCAGTTTCATTACTATGTGAGAAACAATGCCGGGGTTGCATTTAATGAACCGGTTCGGCCCATTTACGAAACGATGCACAGTTTCGGTCTAGAAACGAAGCGAACGCACCCAATCCACCTTTTTGGACTCAATAGTGATGTTTTGGTTCGTTTTGGTCAGTTTCGTTAGTGTGCGAGAAACCAAGCCGGGGATGCATTTAATGCACCGGTTCGGCCCGTTAACGAAACGATGCACAGTTTCGGTCCAGTAACGAAGCGAACGCACCCAATCCACCTTTTAAGGACCCAATAGTGATGTTTTAGTTCGTTTTGATCAGTTTCGTTACTATGCGAGAAACCATGCCGGGGTTGCATTTAATGCACCGGTTCAGCCCGTTAACGAAACGATGCACAGTTTCGGTCCAGAAACGAAACGAACACACCCAATCCACCTTTTTGGACCCAATAGTGATGTTTTGGTTCGTTTTCGTCAGTTTCGTTACTGTGCGAGAAACCATGCCGGGGTTGCATTTAATTCACCGGTTCGGCCCTTTAACGAAACGATGCACAGTTTCGGTCCAGAAACGAAACGAACGCACCCAATCCACCTTTTTGGACCCAATAGTGATGTTTTGGTTCGTTTTGGCCAGTTTCGTTACTATGCGAGAAACCATGCCGGGGTTGCATTTAATGCACCGGTTCGGCCCGTTAACGAAACGATGCACAGTTTCGGTCCAGAAACGAAGCGAACGCGCCCAATCCACCTTTTATGGACCCAATAGTGATGTTTTAGTTCGTTTTGGTCAATTTCGTTACTATGCGAAAAAACATGCCGGGGTTGCATTTAATGCACCGGTTCGGCCCGTTAACGAAACGATGCACAGTTTCGGTCCAGAAATGAAACGAACGCACCCAATCCACCTTTTTGGACCCAGTTTTGGTTCGTTTTGGCCAGTTTCGTTACTATGCGAGAAACCATGCCGGGGTTGCATTTAATGCACCGGTTCGGCCCGTTAACGAAACGATGCACAGTTTCGGTCCAGAAACGAAGCGAACGCGCCCAATCCACCTTTTATGGACCCAATAGTGATGTTTTAGTTCGTTTTGGTCAATTTCGTTACTATGCGAAAAAACATGCCGGGGTTGCATTTAATGCACCGGTTCGGCCCGTTAACGAAACGATGCACAGTTTCGGTCCAGAAATGAAACGAACGCACCCAATCCACCTTTTTGGACCCAATAGTGATGTTTTGGTTCGTTTTGGCCAGTTTTGTTACTGTGCGAAAAACCATGCCGGGGTTGCATTTAATTCACCGGTTCGGCCCGTTAACGAAACGATGCACAGTTTCGGTCCAGAAACGAAACGAACGCACCCAATCCACCTTTTTGGACCCAATAGTGATGTTTTGGTTCGTTTTGGTCAGTTTCGTTACTATGCGAGAAACCATGCCGGGGTTGCATTTAATGCACCGGTTCGACCCGTTAACGAAACGATGCACAGTTTCGGTCCGGAAACGAAACGAACGCACCCAATCCACCTTTTTGGACCCAATAGTGATGTTTTGGTTTGTTTTAGTCAGTTTCGTTACTGTGCGAAAAAACATGCCGGGGTTGCATTTAATGCACCGGTTCGGCCCGTTTATGAAACGATGCATAGTTTCGGTCCAGAAACGAAACGAACGCACCCAATCCACCTTTTTGGACCCAAGAGTGATGTTTTGGTTCGTTTTGGTCAGTTTTGTTACTGTGCGAGAAACCATGCCGGGGTTGCATTTAATGCACCGGTTCGGCCCGTTTACGAAACGATGCATAGTTTCGGTCCAGAAACGAAGTGAACTCACCCAATCCACCTTTTTGGACCCAACAGTGATGTTTTGGTTCGTTTTGGTCAGTTTTGTTACTGTGCAAGAAACCATGCCAGGGTTGCATTTAATGCACCGGTTCGGCCCGTTAACGAAACGATGCACAGTTTCGGTCCAGAAACGAAGCGAACGCACCCAATCCACCTTTTAAGGACCCAATAGTGATGTTTTAGTTCGTTTTGGTCAGTTTCGTTACTATGCGAGAAACCATGCCGGGGTTGCATTTAATGCACCGGTTCAGCCCGTTAACGAAACGATGCACAGTTTCGGTCCAGAAACGAAACGAACGCACCCAATCCACCTTTTTGGACCCAATAGTGATGTTTTGGTTCGTTTTGGCTAGTTTTGTTACTGTGCGGAAAACCATGCTGGGGTTGCATTTAATGCACCGGTTCGGCCCGTATACGAAACGATGCACAGTTTCGGTCCAGAAATGAAACGAACGCACCCAATCCACCTTTTTGGACCCAATAGTGATGTTTTGGTTCATTTTGGTCAGTTTCATTACTATGTGAGAAACAATGCCGGGGTTGCATTTAATGAACCGGTTCGGCCCGTTTACGAAACGATGCACAGTTTCGGTCTAGAAACGAAGCGAACGCACCCAATCCACCTTTTTGGACTCAATAGTGATGTTTTGGTTCGTTTTGGTCAGTTTCGTTAGTGTGCGAGAAACCAAGCCGGGGATGCATTTAATGCACCGGTTCGGCCCGTTAACGAAACGATGCACAGTTTCGGTCCAGTAACGAAGCGAACGCACCCAATCCACCTTTTAAGGACCCAATAGTGATGTTTTAGTTCGTTTTGATCAGTTTCGTTACTATGCGAGAAACCATGCCGGGGTTGCATTTAATGCACCGGTTCAGCCCGTTAACGAAACGATGCACAGTTTCGGTCCAGAAACGAAACGAACACACCCAATCCACCTTTTTGGACCCAATAGTGATGTTTTGGTTCGTTTTCGTCAGTTTCGTTACTGTGCGAGAAACCATGCCGGGGTTGCATTTAATTCACCGGTTCGGCCCTTTAACGAAACGATGCACAGTTTCGGTCCAGAAACGAAACGAACGCACCCAATCCACCTTTTTGGACCCAATAGTGATGTTTTGGTTCGTTTTGGCCAGTTTCGTTACTATGCGAGAAACCATGCCGGGGTTGCATTTAATGCACCGGTTCGACCCGTTAACGAAACGATGCACAGTTTCGGTCCGGAAACGAAACGAACGCACCCAATCCACCTTTTTGGACCCAATAGTGATGTTTTGGTTCATTTTGGTCAGTTTCGTTACTGTGCGAAAAAACATGCCGGGGTTGCATTTAATGCACCGGTTCGGCCCGTTTATGAAACGATGCACAGTTTCGGTCCAGAAACGAAGCGAACGCACCCAATCCACCTTTTATGGACCCAATAGTGATGTTTTAGTTTGTTTTGGTCAATTTCGTTACTATGCGAGAAAACATGTCGGGGTTGCATTTAATGCACCGGTTCGGCCCGTTAACGAAACGATGCACAGTTTCGGTCCAGAAACGAAACGAACGCACCCAATCCACCTTTTTGGACCCAATAGTGATGTTTTGGTTTGTTTTGGCCAGTTTTGTTACTGTGCGAAAAACCATGCCGGGGTTGCATTTAATGCACCGGTTCGACCCGTTTACGAAACGATGCACAGTTTCGGTCCAGAAACGAAACGAACGCACCCAATCCACCTTTTTGGACCCAATAGTGATGTTTTGGTTCGTTTTGGCCAGTTTCGTTACTGTGCGAGAAACCATGCCGGGGTTGCATTTAATTCACCGGTTCGGCCCGTTAACGAAACGATGCACAGTTTCGGTCCAGAAACGAAGCGAACGCGCCCAATCCACCTTTTATGGACCCAATAGTGATGTTTTAGTTCGTTTTGGTCAATTTCGTTACTATGCGAAAAAACATGCCGGGGTTGCATTTAATGCACCGGTTCGGCCCGTTAACGAAACGATGCACAGTTTCGGTCCAGAAATGAAACGAACGCACCCAATCCACCTTTTTGGACCCAATAGTGATGTTTTGGTTCGTTTTGGCCAGTTTTGTTACTGTGCGAAAAACCATGCCGGGGTTGCATTTAATTCACCGGTTCGGCCCGTTAACGAAACGATGCACAGTTTCGGTCCAGAAACGAAACGAACGCACCCAATCCACCTTTTTGGACCCAATAGTGATGTTTTGGTTCGTTTTGGTCAGTTTCGTTACTATGCGAGAAACCATGCCGGGGTTGCATTTAATGCACCGGTTCGACCCGTTAACGAAACGATGCACAGTTTCGGTCCGGAAACGAAACGAACGCACCCAATCCACCTTTTTGGACCCAATAGTGATGTTTTGGTTTGTTTTAGTCAGTTTCGTTACTGTGCGAAAAAACATGCCGGGGTTGCATTTAATGCACCGGTTCGGCCCGTTTATGAAACGATGCATAGTTTCGGTCCAGAAACGAAACGAACGCACCCAATCCACCTTTTTGGACCCAATAGTGATGTTTTGGTTCGTTTTGGTCAGTTTTGTTACTGTGCGAGAAACCATGCCGGGGTTGCATTTAATGCACCGGTTCGGCCCGTTTACGAAACGATGCATAGTTTCGGTCCAGAAACGAAGTGAACTCACCCAATCCACCTTTTTGGACCCAACAGTGATGTTTTGGTTCGTTTTGGTCAGTTTTGTTACTGTGCAAGAAACCATGCCAGGATTGCATTTAATGCACCGGTTCGGCCCGTTAACGAAACGATGCACAGTTTCGGTCCAGAAACGAAGCGAACGCACCCAATCCACCTTTTAAGGACCCAATAGTGATGTTTTAGTTCGTTTTGGTCAGTTTCGTTACTATGCGAGAAACCATGCCGGGGTTGCATTTAATGCACCGGTTCAGCCCGTTAACGAAACGATGCACAGTTTCGGTCCAGAAACGAAACGAACGCACCCAATCCACCTTTTTGGACCCAATAGTGATGTTTTGGTTCGTTTTGGCTAGTTTTGTTACTGTGCGGAAAACCATGCTGGGGTTGCATTTAATGCACCGGTTCGGCCCGTATACGAAACGATGCACAGTTTCGGTCCAGAAATGAAACGAACGCACCCAATCCACCTTTTTGGACCCAATAGTGATGTTTTGGTTCATTTTGGTCAGTTTCATTACTATGTGAGAAACAATGCCGGGGTTGCATTTAATGAACCGGTTCGGCCCGTTTACGAAACGATGCACAGTTTCGGTCTAGAAACGAAGCGAACGCACCCAATCCACCTTTTTGGACTCAATAGTGATGTTTTGGTTCGTTTTGGTCAGTTTCGTTAGTGTGCGAGAAACCAAGCCGGGG
Organism: Echinochloa phyllopogon; assembly: GCA_033239725.1. NCBI lineage: Eukaryota > Viridiplantae > Streptophyta > Magnoliopsida > Poales > Poaceae > Echinochloa > Echinochloa phyllopogon. The sequence continues at coordinate 25,510,514 of BTCW01000014.1, read as the reverse complement.
ATGCATTTAATGCACCGGTTCGGCCCGTTAACGAAACGATGCACAGTTTCGGTCCAGTAACGAAGCGAACGCACCCAATCCACCTTTTAAGGACCCAATAGTGATGTTTTAGTTCGTTTTGATCAGTTTCGTTACTATGCGAGAAACCATGCCGGGGTTGCATTTAATGCACCGGTTCAGCCCGTTAACGAAACGATGCACAGTTTCGGTCCAGAAACGAAACGAACACACCCAATCCACCTTTTTGGACCCAATAGTGATGTTTTGGTTCGTTTTCGTCAGTTTCGTTACTGTGCGAGAAACCATGCCGGGGTTGCATTTAATTCACCGGTTCGGCCCTTTAACGAAACGATGCACAGTTTCGGTCCAGAAACGAAACGAACGCACCCAATCCACCTTTTTGGACCCAATAGTGATGTTTTGGTTCGTTTTGGCCAGTTTCGTTACTATGCGAGAAACCATGCCGGGGTTGCATTTAATGCACCGGTTCGACCCGTTAACGAAACGATGCACAGTTTCGGTCCGGAAACGAAACGAACGCACCCAATCCACCTTTTTGGACCCAATAGTGATGTTTTGGTTCATTTTGGTCAGTTTCGTTACTGTGCGAAAAAACATGCCGGGGTTGCATTTAATGCACCGGTTCGGCCCGTTTATGAAACGATGCACAGTTTCGGTCCAGAAACGAAGCGAACGCACCCAATCCACCTTTTATGGACCCAATAGTGATGTTTTAGTTTGTTTTGGTCAATTTCGTTACTATGCGAGAAAACATGTCGGGGTTGCATTTAATGCACCGGTTCGGCCCGTTAACGAAACGATGCACAGTTTCGGTCCAGAAACGAAACGAACGCACCCAATCCACCTTTTTGGACCCAATAGTGATGTTTTGGTTTGTTTTGGCCAGTTTTGTTACTGTGCGAAAAACCATGCCGTGGCTGCATTTAATGCACCGGTTCGACCCGTTTACGAAACGATGCACAGTTTCGGTCCAGAAACGAAACGAACGCACCCAATCCACCTTTTTGGACCCAATAGTGATGTTTTGGTTCGTTTTGGCCAGTTTCGTTACTGTGCGAGAAACCATGCCGGGGTTGCATTTAATTCACCGGTTCGGCCCGTTAACGAAACGATGCACAGTTTCGGTCCAGAAACGAAACGAACGCACCCAATCCACCTTTTTGGACCCAATAGTGATGTTTTGGTTCGTTTTGGCCAGTTTCGTTACTATGCGAGAAACCATGCCGGGGTTGCATTTAATGCACCGGTTCGACCCGTTAACGAAACGATGCACAGTTTCGGTCCGGAAACGAAACGAACGCACCCAATCCACCTTTTTGGACCCAATAGTGATGTTTTTGTTCGTTTTGGTCGGTTTCGTTACTGTGCGAAAAAACATGCCGGGGTTGCATTTAATGCACCGGTTCGGCCCGTTTATGAAACGATGCATAGTTTCGGTCCAGAAACGAAACGAACGCACCCAATCCACCTTTTTGGACCCAATAGTGATGTTTTGGTTCGTTTTGGTGAGTTTTGTTACTGTGCGAGAAACCATGCCGGGGTTGCATTTAATGCACCGGTTCGGCCCGTTTACGAAACGATGCATAGTTTCGGTCCAGAAACGAAGCGAACGCACCCAATCCACCTTTTTGGACCCAACAGTGATGTTTTGGTTCGTTTTGGTCAGTTTTGTTACTGTGCGAAAAACCATGCCGGGGTTGCATTTAATGCACCGGTTCGGCCCGTATACGAAACGATGTACAATTTCGGTCCAGAAACGAAACGAACGCACCCAATCCACCTTTTTGGACCCAATAGTGATGTTTTGGTTCGTTTTGGTCAGTTTCGTTACTGTGCGAGAAACCAAGCCGGGGTTGCATTTAATGCACCGGTTCGGCCCGTTAACGAAACGATGCACAGTTTCGGTCCAGTAACGAAGCGAACGCACCCAATCCACCTTTTAAGGACCCAATAGTGATGTTTTAGTTCATTTTGATCAGTTTCGTTACTATGCGAGAAACCATGCCGGGGTTGCATTTAATGAACCGGTTCGGCCCGTTTACGAAACGATGCACAGTTTCGGTCTAGAAACGAAGCGAACGCACCCAATCCACCTTTTTGGACCCAATAGTGATGTTTTGGTTCGTTTTGGCCAGTTTCGTTACTGTGCGAGAAACCATGCCGGGGTTGCATTTAATTCACCGGTTCGGCCCGTTAACGAAACGATGCACAGTTTCGGTCCAGAAACGAAACGAACGCACCCAATCCACATTTTTGGACCCAATAGTGATGTTTTGGTTCGTTTTGGCCAGTTTCGTTACTATGCGAGAAACCATGCCGGGGTTGCATTTAATGCACCGGTTCGACCCGTTAACGAAACGATGCACAGTTTCGGTCCGGAAACGAAACGAACGCACCCAATCCACCTTTTTGGACCCAATAGTGATGTTTTTGTTCGTTTTGGTCGGTTTCGTTACTGTGCGAAAAAACATGCCGGGGTTGCATTTAATGCACCGGTTCGGCCCGTTTATGAAACGATGCATAGTTTCGGTCCAGAAACGAAACGAACGCACCCAATCCACCTTTTTGGACCCAATAGTGATGTTTTGGTTCGTTTTGGTGAGTTTTGTTACTGTGCGAGAAACCATGCCGGGGTTGCATTTAATGCACCGGTTCCGCCCGTTTACGAAACGATGCATAGTTTCGGTCCAGAAACGAAGCGAACGCACCCAATCCACCTTTTTGGACCCAACAGTGATGTTTTGGTTCGTTTTGGTCAGTTTTGTTACTGTGCGAAAAACCATGCCGGGGTTGCATTTAATGCACCGGTTCGGCCCGTATACGAAACGATGTACAATTTCGGTCCAGAAACGAAACGAACGCACCCAATCCACCTTTTTGGACCCAATAGTGATGTTTTGGTTCGTTTTGGTCAGTTTCGTTACTGTGCGAGAAACCAAGCCGGGGTTGCATTTAATGCACCGGTTCGGCCCGTTAACGAAACGATGCACAGTTTCGGTCCAGTAACGAAGCGAACGCACCCAATCCACCTTTTAAGGACCCAATAGTGATGTTTTAGTTCATTTTGATCAGTTTCGTTACTATGCGAGAAACCATGCCGGGGTTGCATTTAATGAACCGGTTCGGCCCGTTTACGAAACGATGCACAGTTTCGGTCTAGAAACGAAGCGAACGCACCCAATCCACCTTTTTGGACCCAATAGTGATGTTTTGGTTCGTTTTGGTCAGTTTCGTTACTGTGCGAGAAACCAAGCCGGGGTTGCATTTAATGCACCGGTTCGGCCCGTTAACGAAACGATGCACAGTTTCGGTCCAGTAACGAAGCGAACGCACCCAATCCACCTTTTAAGTACCCAATAGTGATGTTTTAGTTCGTTTTGATCAGTTTCGTTACTATGCGAGAAACCATGCCGGGGTTGCATTTAATGCACCGGTTCAGCCCGTTAACAAAACGATGCACAGTTTCGGTCCAGAAACGAAACGAACACACCCAATCCACCTTTTTGGACCCAATAGTGATGTTTTGGTTCGTTTTCGTCAGTTTCGTTACTGTGCGAGAAACCATGCCGGGGTTGCATTTAATGCACCCGTTCGGCCCATTAACGAAATGATGCACAGTTTCAGTCCAGAATAGAAGCGAACGCACCCAATCCACCTTTTAAGGACCCAATAGTGATGTTTTAGTTTGTTTTGGTCAGTTTCGTTACTATGCGAGAAACCATGCCGGGGTTGCATTTAATGCACAGGTTCGGCCCGTTAACGAAACGATGCACAGTTTCGGTCCAGAAACGAAACGAACGCACCCAATCCACCTTTTTGGACCCAATAGTGATGTTTTGGTTCATTTTGGTCAGTTTCGTTACTATGCGAGAAACCATGCCGGGGTTGCATTTAATGCACCGGTTCGGCCCGTATACGAAACGATGTACAATTTCGGTCCAGAAACGAAACGAACGCACCCAATCCACCTTTTTCGACCCAATAGTGATGTTTTGGTTCGTTTTGGTCAGTTTCGTTACTATGCGAGAAACCATGCCGGGGTTGCATTTAATGCACCGGTTCGGCCCGTTTACGAAACGATTCACAGTTTCGGTCCAGAAACGAAGCGAATGCACCCAATCCACCTTTTTGGACCCAATAGTGATATTTTGGTTCGTTTTGGCCAGTTTTGTTACTGTGCGAGAAACCATGCCGGGGTTGCATTTAATGCACCGGTTCGGCCCGTTAACGAAACGATGCACAATTTCGGTCTAGAAACGAAGCGAACGCACCCAATCCACCTTTTAAGGACCCAATAGTGATGTTTTAATTCGTTTTGGTCAATTTTGTTACTATGCGAGAAAACATGCCGGGGTTGCATTTAATGCACCGGTTCGACCCGTTAACGAAACGATGCACAGTTTCGGTCCAGAAACGAAACGAACGCACCCAATCCACCTTTTTGGACCCAATAGTGATGTTTTGGTTCGTTTTGGCCAGTTTCGTTACTGTGCGAGAAACCATGCCGGGGTTGCATTTAATTCACCGGTTCGGCCCGTTAACGAAACGATGCACAGTTTCGGTCCAGAAACGAAACGAACGCACCCAATCCACCTTTTTGGACCCAATAGTGATGTTTTGGTTCGTTTTGGCCAGTTTCGTTACTGTGCGAAAAACCATGCCGGGGTTGCATTTAATGCACCGGTTCGGCCCGTTTATGAAACGATGCACAGTTTCGGTCCAGAAACGAAGCGAACGCACCCAATCCACCTTTTATGGACCCAATAGTGATGTTTTAGTTTGTTTTGGTCAATTTCGTTACTATGCGAGAAAACATGTCGGGGTTGCATTTAATGCACCGGTTCGGCCCGTTAACGAAACGATGCACAGTTTCGGTCCAGAAACGAAACGAACGCACCCAATCCACCTTTTTGGACCCAATAGTGATGTTTTGGTTCGTTTTGGCCAGTTTTGTTACTGTGCGAAAAACCATGCCGGGGTTGCATTTAATGCACCGGTTCGACCCGTTTACGAAACGATGCACAGTTTCGGTCCAGAAACGAAACGAACGCACCCAATCCACCTTTTTGGACCCAATAGTGATGTTTTGGTTCGTTTCGGCCAGTTTCGTTACTGTGCGAGAAACCATGCCGGGGTTGCATTTAATTCACCGGTTCGGCCCGTTAACGAAACGATGCACAGTTTCGGTCCAGAAACGAAACGAACGCACCCAATCCACCTTTTTGGACCCAATAGTGATGTTTTGGTTCGTTTTGGCCAGTTTCGTTACTATGCGAGAAACCATGCCGGGGTTGCATTTAATGCACCGGTTCGACCCGTTAACGAAACGATGCACAGTTTCGGTCCGGAAATGAAACGAACGCACCCAATCCACCTTTTTGGACCCAATAGTGATGTTTTTGTTCGTTTTGGTCAGTTTCGTTACTGTGCGAAAAAACATGCCGGGGTTGCATTTAATGCACCGGTTCGGCCCGTTTATGAAACGATGCATAGTTTCGGTCCAGAAACGAAACGAACGCACCCAATCCACCTTTTTGGACCCAATAGTGATGTTTTGGTTCGTTTTGGTGAGTTTTGTTACTGTGCGAGAAACCATGCCGGGGTTGCATTTAATGCACCGGTTCGGCCCGTTTACGAAACGATGCATAGTTTCGGTCCAGAAACGAAGCGAACGCACCCAATCCACCTTTTTGGACCCAACAGTGATGTTTTGGTTCGTTTTGGTCAGTTTTGTTACTGTGCGAAAAACCATGCCGGGGTTGCATTTAATGCACCGGTTCGGCCCGTTAACGAAACGATCCACAGTTTCAGTCCGAAAACGAAACGAACGCACCCAATCCACCTTTTTGGACCCAGTAGTGATGTTTTGGTTTGTTTTGGCCAGTTTTGTTACTGTGCGAGAAACCATGCCAGGGTTGCATTTAATGCACCGGTTCGGCCCGTTAACGAAACGATGCACAGTTTCGGTCCAGAAACGAAACGAACGCACCAAATCCACCTTTTTGGACCCAATAGTGATGTTTTGGTTCGTTTTGGCCAGTTTCGTTACTATGCGAGAAACCATGCCGGGGTTGCATTTAATGCACCGGTTCGACCAGTTAACGAAACGATGCACAGTTTCGGTCCGGAAACGAAACGAACGCACCCAATCCACCTTTTTGGACCCAATAGTGATGTTTTGGTTCGTTTTGGTCAGTTTCGTTACTGTGCGAGAAACCAAGCCGGGGTTGCATTTAATGCACCGGTTCGGCCCGTTAACGAAACGATGCACAGTTTCGGTCCAGTAACGTAGCGAATGCACCCAATCCACCTTTTAAGTACCCAATAGTGATGTTTTAGTTCGTTTTGATCAGTTTCGTTACTATGCGAGAAACCATGCCGGGGTTGCATTTAATGCACCGGTTCAGCCCGTTAACGAAACGATGCACAGTTTCGGTCCAGAAACGAAACGAACACACCCAATCCACCTTTTTGGACCCAATAGTGATGTTTTGGTTCGTTTTCGTCAGTTTCGTTATTGTGCGAGAAACCATGCCGGGGTTGCATTTAATGCACCCGTTCGGCCCATTAACGAAATGATGCACAGTTTCAGTCCAGAATAGAAGCGAACGCACCCAATCCACCTTTTAAGGACCCAATAGTGATGTTTTAGTTCGTTTTGGTCAGTTTCGTTACTATGCGAGAAACCATGCCGGGGTTGCATTTAATGCACAGGTTCGGCCCGTTAACGAAACGATGCACAGTTTCGGTCCAGAAACGAAACGAACGCACCCAATCCACCTTTTTGGACCCAATAGTGATGTTTTGGTTCATTTTGGCCAGTTTTGTTACTGTGCGAAAAACCATGCCGGGGTTGCATTTAATGCACCGGTTCGGCCCGTATACGAAACGATGTACAATTTCGGTCCAGAAACGAAACGAACGCACCCAATCCACCTTTTTCGACCCAATAGTGATGTTTTGGTTCGTTTTGGTCAGTTTCGTTACTATGCGAGAAACCATGCCGGGGTTGCATTTAATGCACCGGTTCGGCCCGTTTACGAAACGATTCACAGTTTCGGTCCAGAAACGAAGCGAATGCACCCAATCCACCTTTTTGGACCCAATAGTGATGTTTTGGTTCGTTTTGGCCAGTTTTGTTACTGTGCGAGAAACCATGCCGGGGTTGCATTTAATGCACCGGTTCGGCCCGTTAACGAAACGATGCACAATTTCGGTCTAGAAACGAAGCGAACGCACCCAATCCACCTTTTAAGGACCCAATAGTGATGTTTTAATTCGTTTTGGTCAATTTTGTTACTATGCGAGAAAACATGCCGGGGTTGCATTTAATGCACCGGTTCGGCCCGTTAACGAAACGATGCACAGTTTCGGTCCAGAAACGAAACGAACGCACCCAATCCACCTTTTTGGACCCAATAGTGATGTTTTGGTTCGTTTTGGCCAGTTTTGTTACTGTGCGAAAAACCATGCCGGGGTTGCATTTAATGCACCGGTTCGTCTCGTTTACGAAACGATGCACAGTTTCGGTCCAGAAACGAAACGAACGCACCCAATCCACCTTTTTGGACCCAATAGTGATGTTTTGGTTCGTTTTGGCCAGTTTCGTTACTGTGCGAGAAACCATGCCGGGGTTGCATTTAATTCACCGGTTCGGCCCGTTAACGAAACGATGCACAGTTTCGGTCCAGAAACGAAACGAACGCACCCAATCCACCTTTTTGGACCCAATAGTGATGTTTTGGTTCGTTTTGGCCAGTTTTGTTACTGTGCGAAAAACAATGCTGGGGTTGCATTTAATGCACCGGTTCGGCCCGTATACGAAACGATGCACAGTTTCGGTCCAGAAATGAAACGAACGCACCCAATCCACCATTTTGGACCCAATAGTGATGTTTTGGTTCGTTTTGGTCAGTTTCATTACTATGTGAGAAACCATGCCGGGGTTGCATTTAATGAACCGGTTCGGCCCGTTTACGAAACGATGCACAGTTTCGGTCTAGAAACGAAGCGAACGCACCCAATCCACCTTTTTGGACCCAATAGTGATGTTTTGGTTCGTTTTGGTCAGTTTCGTTACTGTGCGAGAAACCAAGCCGGGGTTGCATTTAATGCACCGGTTCGGCCCGTTAACGAAACGATGCACAGTTTCGGTCCAGTAACGAAGCGAACGCACCCAATCCACCATTTAAGGACCCAATAGTGATGTTTTGGTTCGTTTTGGCCAGTTTCGTTACTATGCGAGAAACCATGCCGGGGTTGCATTTAATGCACCGGTTCGACCCGTTAACGAAACGATGCACAGTTTCGGTCCGGAAATGAAACGAACGCACCCAATCCACCTTTTTGGACCCAATAGTGATGTTTTTGTTCGTTTTGGTCAGTTTCGTTACTGTGCGAAAAAACATGCCGGGGTTGCATTTAATGCACCGGTTCGGCCCGTTTATGAAACGATGCATAGTTTCGGTCCAGAAACGAAACGAACGCACCCAATCCACCTTTTTGGACCCAATAGTGATGTTTTGGTTCGTTTTGGTGAGTTTTGTTACTGTGCGAGAAACCATGCCGGGGTTGCATTTAATGCACCGGTTCGGCCCGTTTACGAAACGATGCATAGTTTCGGTCCAGAAACGAAGCGAACGCACCCAATCCACCTTTTTGGACCCAACAGTGATGTTTTGGTTCGTTTTGGTCAGTTTTGTTACTGTGCGAAAAACCATGCCGGGGTTGCATTTAATGCACCGGTTCGGCCCGTTAACGAAACGATCCACAGTTTCAGTCCGAAAACGAAACGAACGCACCCAATCCACCTTTTTGGACCCAGTAGTGATGTTTTGGTTTGTTTTGGCCAGTTTTGTTACTGTGCGAGAAACCATGCCAGGGTTGCATTTAATGCACCGGTTCGGCCCGTTAACGAAACGATGCACAGTTTCGGTCCAGAAACGAAACGAACGCACCAAATCCACCTTTTTGGACCCAATAGTGATGTTTTGGTTCGTTTTGGCCAGTTTCGTTACTATGCGAGAAACCATGCCGGGGTTGCATTTAATGCACCGGTTCGACCAGTTAACGAAACGATGCACAGTTTCGGTCCGGAAACGAAACGAACGCACCCAATCCACCTTTTTGGACCCAATAGTGATGTTTTGGTTCGTTTTGGTCAGTTTCGTTACTGTGCGAGAAACCAAGCCGGGGTTGCATTTAATGCACCGGTTCGGCCCGTTAACGAAACGATGCACAGTTTCGGTCCAGTAACGTAGCGAACGCACCCAATCCACCTTTTAAGTACCCACTAGTGATGTTTTAGTTCGTTTTGATCAGTTTCGTTACTATGCGAGAAACCATGCCGGGGTTGCATTTAATGCACCGGTTCAGCCCGTTAACGAAACGATGCACAGTTTCGGTCCAGAAACGAAACGAACACACCCAATCCACCTTTTTGGACCCAATAGTGATGTTTTGGTTCGTTTTCGTCAGTTTCGTTACTGTGCGAGAAACCATGCCGGGGTTGCATTTAATGCACCCGTTCGGCCCATTAACGAAATGATGCACAGTTTCAGTCCAGAATAGAAGCGAACGCACCCAATCCACCTTTTAAGGACCCAATAGTGATGTTTTAGTTCGCTTTGGTCAGTTTCGTTACTATGCGAGAAACCATGCCGGGGTTGCATTTAATGCACAGGTTCGGCCCGTTAACGAAACGATGCACAGTTTCGGTCCAGAAACGAAACGAACGCACCCAATCCACCTTTTAAGGACCCAATAGTGATGTTTTAATTCGTTTTGGTCAATTTTGTTACTATGCGAGAAAACATGCCGGGGTTGCATTTAATGCACCGGTTCGGCCCGTTAACGAAACGATGCACAGTTTCGGTCCAGAAACGAAACGAACGCACCCAATCCACCTTTTTGGACCCAATAGTGATGTTTTGGTTCGTTTTGGCCAGTTTTGTTACTGTGCGAAAAACCATGCCGGGGTTGCATTTAATGCACCGGTTCGTCTCGTTTACGAAACGATGCACAGTTTCGGTCCAGAAACGAAACGAACGCACCCAATCCACCTTTTTGGACCCAATAGTGATGTTTTGGTTCGTTTTGGCCAGTTTCGTTACTGTGCGAGAAACCATGCCGGGGTTGCATTTAATTCACCGGTTCGGCCCGTTAACGAAACGATGCACAGTTTCGGTCCAGAAACGAAACGAACGCACCCAATCCACCTTTTTGGACCCAATAGTGATGTTTTGGTTCGTTTTGGCCAGTTTTGTTACTGTGCGAAAAACAATGCTGGGGTTGCATTTAATGCACCGGTTCGGCCCGTATACGAAACGATGCACAGTTTCGGTCCAGAAATGAAACGAACGCACCCAATCCACCATTTTGGACCCAATAGTGATGTTTTGGTTCGTTTTGGTCAGTTTCATTACTATGTGAGAAACCATGCCGGGGTTGCATTTAATGAACCGGTTCGGCCCGTTTACGAAACGATGCACAGTTTCGGTCTAGAAACGAAGCGAACGCACCCAATCCACCTTTTTGGACCCAATAGTGATGTTTTGGTTCGTTTTGGTCAGTTTCGTTACTGTGCGAGAAACCAAGCCGGGGTTGCATTTAATGCACCGGTTCGGCCCGTTAACGAAACGATGCACAGTTTCGGTCCAGTAACGAAGCGAACGCACCCAATCCACCGTTTAAGGACCCAATAGTGATGTTTTGGTTCGTTTTGGCCAGTTTCGTTACTATGCGAGAAACCATGCCGGGGTTGCATTTAATGCACCGGTTCGACCCGTTAACGAAACGATGCACAGTTTCGGTCCGGAAATGAAACGAACGCACCCAATCCACCTTTTTGGACCCAATAGTGATGTTTTTGTTCGTTTTGGTCAGTTTCGTTACTGTGCGAAAAAACATGCCGGGGTTGCATTTAATGCACCGGTTCGGCCCGTTTATGAAACGATGCATAGTTTCGGTCCAGAAACGAAACGAACGCACCCAATCCACCTTTTTGGACCCAATAGTGATGTTTTGGTTCGTTTTGGTGAGTTTTGTTACTGTGCGAGAAACCATGCCGGGGTTGCATTTAATGCACCGGTTCGGCCCGTTTACGAAACGATGCATAGTTTCGGTCCAGAAACGAAGCGAACGCACCCAATCCACCTTTTTGGACCCAACAGTGATGTTTTGGTTCGTTTTGGTCAGTTTTGTTACTGTGCGAAAAACCATGCCGGGGTTGCATTTAATGCACCGGTTCGGCCCGTTAACGAAACGATCCACAGTTTCAGTCCGAAAACGAAACGAACGCACCCAATCCACCTTTTTGGACCCAGTAGTGATGTTTTGGTTTGTTTTGGCCAGTTTTGTTACTGTGCGAGAAACCATGCCAGGGTTGCATTTAATGCACCGGTTCGGCCCGTTAACGAAACGATGCACAGTTTCGGTCCAGAAACGAAACGAACGCACCAAATCCACCTTTTTGGACCCAATAGTGATGTTTTGGTTCGTTTTGGCCAGTTTCGTTACTATGCGAGAAACCATGCCGGGGTTGCATTTAATGCACCGGTTCGACCAGTTAACGAAACGATGCACAGTTTCGGTCCGGAAACGAAACGAACGCACCCAATCCACCTTTTTGGACCCAATAGTGATGTTTTGGTTCGTTTTGGTCAGTTTCGTTACTGTGCGAGAAACCAAGCCGGGGTTGCATTTAATGCACCGGTTCGGCCCGTTAACGAAACGATGCACAGTTTCGGTCCAGTAACGTAGCGAACGCACCCAATCCACCTTTTAAGTACCCACTAGTGATGTTTTAGTTCGTTTTGATCAGTTTCGTTACTATGCGAGAAACCATGCCGGGGTTGCATTTAATGCACCGGTTCAGCCCGTTAACGAAACGATGCACAGTTTCGGTCCAGAAACGAAACGAACACACCCAATCCACCTTTTTGGACCCAATAGTGATGTTTTGGTTCGTTTTCGTCAGTTTCGTTACTGTGCGAGAAACCATGCCGGGGTTGCATTTAATGCACCCGTTCGGCCCATTAACGAAATGATGCACAGTTTCAGTCCAGAATAGAAGCGAACGCACCCAATCCACCTTTTAAGGACCCAATAGTGATGTTTTAGTTCGCTTTGGTCAGTTTCGTTACTATGCGAGAAACCATGCCGGGGTTGCATTTAATGCACAGGTTCGGCCCGTTAACGAAACGATGCACAGTTTCGGTCCAGAAACGAAACGAACGCACCCAATCCACCTTTTTGGACCCAATAGTGATGTTTTGGTTCATTTTGGCCAGTTTTGTTACTGTGCGAAAAACCATGCCGGGGTTGCATTTAATGCACCGGTTCGGCCCGTATACGAAACGATGTACAATTTCGGTCCAGAAACGAAACGAACGCACCCAATCCACCTTTTTCGACCCAATAGTGATGTTTTGGTTCGTTTTGGTCAGTTTCGTTACTATGCGAGAAACCATGCCGGGGTTGCATTTAATGCACCGGTTCGGCCCGTTTACGAAACGATTCACAGTTTCGGTCCAGAAACGAAGCGAATGCACCCAATCCACCTTTTTGGACCCAATAGTGATGTTTTGGTTCGTTTTGGCCAGTTTTGTTACTGTGCGAGAAACCATGCCGGGGTTGCATTTAATGCACCGGTTCGGCCCGTTAACGAAACGATGCACAGTTTCGGTCCAGAAACGAAACGAACGCACCCAATCCACCTTTTTGGACCCAATAGTGATGTTTTGGTTCGTTTTGGCCAGTTTTGTTACTGTGCGAAAAACCATGCCGGGGTTGCATTTAATGCACCGGTTCGTCTCGTTTACGAAACGATGCACAGTTTCGGTCCAGAAACGAAACGAACGCACCCAATCCACCTTTTTGGACCCAATAGTGATGTTTTGGTTCGTTTTGGCCAGTTTCGTTACTGTGCGAGAAACCATGCCGGGGTTGCATTTAATTCACCGGTTCGGCCCGTTAACGAAACGATGCACAGTTTCGGTCCAGAAACGAAACGAACGCACCCAATCCACCTTTTTGGACCCAATAGTGATGTTTTGGTTCGTTTTGGCCAGTTTTGTTACTGTGCGAAAAACAATGCTGGGGTTGCATTTAATGCACCGGTTCGGCCCGTATACGAAACGATGCACAGTTTCGGTCCAGAAATGAAACGAACGCACCCAATCCACCATTTTGGACCCAATAGTGATGTTTTGGTTCGTTTTGGTCAGTTTCATTACTATGTGAGAAACCATGCCGGGGTTGCATTTAATGAACCGGTTCGGCCCGTTTACGAAACGATGCACAGTTTCGGTCTAGAAACGAAGCGAACGCACCCAATCCACCTTTTTGGACCCAATAGTGATGTTTTGGTTCGTTTTGGTCAGTTTCGTTACTGTGCGAGAAACCAAGCCGGGGTTGCATTTAATGCACCGGTTCGGCCCGTTAACGAAACGATGCACAGTTTCGGTCCAGTAACGAAGCGAACGCACCCAATCCACCATTTAAGGACCCAATAGTGATGTTTTAGTTCGTTTTGATCAGTTTCGTTACTATGCGAGAAACCATGCCGGGGTTGCATTTAATGCACCGGTTCAGCCCGTTAACGAAACGATGCACAGTTTCGGTCCAGAAACGAAACGAACGCACCCAATCCACCTTTTTGGACCCAATAGTGATGTTTTGGTTCGTTTTCGTCAGTTTCGTTACTGTGCGAGAAACCATGCCGGGGTTGCATTTAATGCACCGGTTCGGCCCGTTAACGAAACGATGCACAGTTTCAGTCCAGAATAGAAGCGAACGCACCCAATCCACCTTTTAAGGACCCAATAGTGATGTTTTAGTTCGTTTTGGTCAGTTTCGTTACTATGCGAGAAACCATGCCAGGGTTGCATTTAATGCACCGGTTCGGCCCGTTAACGAAACGATGCACAGTTTCGGTCCAGAAACGAAACGAATGCACCCAATCCACCTTTTTGGACCCAATAGTGATGTTTTGGTTCGTTTTGGCCAGTTTTGTTACTGTGCGAAAAACCATGCCGGGGTTGCATTTAATGCACCGGTTCGGCCCGTATACGAAACGATGTACAGTTTCGGTCCAGAAACGAAACGAACGCACCCAATCCACCTTTTTGCTCCCAATAGTGATGTTTTGGTTCATTTTGGTCAGTTTCGTTACTATGCGAGAAACCATGCCGGGGTTGCATTTAATGCACCGGTTCGGCCCGTTTACGAAACGATGCACAGTTTCGGTCCAGAAATGAAGCGAATGCACCCAATCCACCTTTTTGACCCAATAGTGATGTTTTGGTTCGTTTTGGTCAGTTTTGATATTGTGCGAGAAACCATGCCGGGGTTGCATTTAATGCACTGGTTCGGCCCGTTAACGAAACGATGCACAGTTTCGGTCCAGAAACGAAGCGAACGCACCCAATGCACCTTTTAAGGACCCAATAGTGATGTTTTAGTTCATTTTGGTCAGTTTCGTTACTATGCGAGAAACCATGCCGGGGTTGCATTTAATGCACCGGTTCGGCCCGTTAACGAAACGATGCACAGTTTCGGTCCAGAAATGAAACGAACGCACCCAATCCACCTTTTTGGACCCAGTAGTGATGTTTTGGTTCATTTTGGCCAGTTTTGTTACTGTGCGAAAAACCATGCCGGGGTTGCATTTAATGCACCGGTTCGGCCCGTATACGAAACGATGCACAGTTTCGGTCCAGAAACGAAACGAACGCACCCAATCCACCTTTTTGGTCCCAATAGTGATGTTTTGGTTCGTTTTGGTCAGTTTCGTTACTATGTGAGAAACCATGCCGGGGTTGCATTTAATGAACCGGTTCGGCCCGTTTACAAAACGTTGCACCGTTTCGGTCCAGAAACGAAGCGAACGCACCCAATCCACCTTTTTGGACCCAATAGTGATGTTTTGGTTCATTTTGGTCAGTTTCGTTACTGTGCGAGAAACCAAGCCGGGGTTGCATTTAATGCACCGGTTCGGCCCGTTAACGAAATGATGCACAGTTTCGGTCCAGAAACAAAGCGAACGCACCCAATCCACCTTTTAAGGACCCAATAGTGATGTTTTAGTTCGTTTTGGTCAGTTTCGTTACTATGCGAGAAACCATGCCGGGGTTGCATTTAATGCACCGGTTCGGCCCGTTAACGAAACGATGCACAGTTTCGGTCCAGAAACGAAACGAACGCACCCAATCCACCTTTTAAGGACCCAATAGTGATGTTTTCGTTCGTTTTGGTCAGTTTCGTTACTATGCGAGAAACCATGCCGGGGTTGCATTTAATGCACCGGTTCAGCCCGTTAACGAAACGATGCACAGTTTCGGTCCAGAAACGAAACGAACACACCCAATCCACCTTTTTGGACCCAATAGTGATGTTTTGGTTCGTTTTCGTCAGTTTCGTTACTGTGCGAGAAACCATGCCGGGGTGGCATTTAATGCACCGGTTCGGCCCGTTAACGAAACGATGCACAGTTTCAGTCCAGAATAGAAGCGAACGCACCCAATCCACCTTTTAAGGACCCAATAGTGATGTTTTGGTTCGTTTTGGTCAGTTTCGTTACTGTGCGAGAAACCATGCCGGGGTTGCATTTAATGCACCGGTTCGGCCCGTTAACGAAACGATGCACAGTTTCGGTCCAGAAACGAAGCGAACGCACCCAATCCACCTTTTAAGGACCCAATAGTGATGTTTTAGTTCGTTTTGGTCAATTTTGTTACTATGCGAGAAAACATGCCGGGGTTGCATTTAATGCACCGGTTCGGCCCGTTAACGAAACGATGCACAGTTTCGGTCCAGAAACGAAATGAACGCACCCAATCCACCTTTTTGGACCCAATAGTGATGTGTTGGTTCATTTTGGTCAGTTTCGTTAATGTGCCGAAAACCATGTTGGGGTTGCATTTAATGCACCGATTCGGGCCAGAAACAAAACGATGCATCGATTCGGGTCAGAAACGAAACGAACGAACCCAATCCATTCTTTTGGACACAATAGTGAAGTTATGGTTCATTTTTGTCAGCTTCGTTACTGTACCGAAAATCATACCGGGGTTGCATTTAATGCACCGGTTCGGGTCGGAAAAGAAACGATGCGCTTCGGGTCAGAAACGAAACGAACGCACCGAATCCACTTTTTTGGACCCAATAGTGATGTTTTGGTTCATTTTGGTCAGTTTCATTATTGTGCCAAAAATCATGCCGGGGTTGCATTTAATGCACCGGTTCGGGCCGGAAACGAAACTATGCACCGATTCGGGCCGGAGACGAAACGAACGCACTGAATCCACTTTTTTCGGACCCAATAGTGATGTTTTGGATCATTTTGGTCAGTTTCATTCGTCTGCCCAAAATCATGTCGGGGTTGCATTTAATTCACCGCTTGGGGCCGAAAATGGAACAGTGCACCGATTCAGGACC
Organism: Echinochloa phyllopogon; assembly: GCA_033239725.1. Classification (NCBI taxonomy): domain Eukaryota; kingdom Viridiplantae; phylum Streptophyta; class Magnoliopsida; order Poales; family Poaceae; genus Echinochloa; species Echinochloa phyllopogon. Next base: position 25,494,056 of record BTCW01000014.1, on the reverse strand, counting down.
GAAATGAAACGAACGCACCCAATCCATTTTTTTGGACCTAATAGAGATGTTTTGGTTCATTTTGGTCAGTTTCATTAGTGTGGCAAAAACGATACCGGGGTTGCATTTAATGCACCGGTTCGGGCCGGAGACGAAACGATTCACAGATTCGGGCCAGAAACAAAACGAACAGACGTAATCCACTGTTTTGAACCCCATAGTGTTGTTTTTGTTCATTTTGGTCAGTTTCGCTAGTGTCCAAAAATGATGATGGGGTTGCATTTAATGCACCGTTCGAGCCACAAACGAAACGATGCACCGATTCGGTCCACAAACGAAATGATGCACCCATTCGGTCTAGAAACAAAACGAACATACCCAATCCACTTTTTTGGTCCCAATGCTGAAGTTTTGGTTCACTTTGGTCAGTTTCGTTACTGTGCCAAAAACCATGTTGGGGTTGCATTTAATGCACCGATTCGGGCCAGAAACGAAACGATGCATCTATTCGGGTCAGAAACGAAATGAACGAACCCAATCCATTCTTTTGGACCCAATAGTGAAGTTTTGGTTCATTTTTGTCGCTTCATTACTGTACCGAAAATCATACCGGGGTCGCATTTAATGCACCGGTTCGGGTTGGAAAAGAAACGATGCACCAATTCGGGTCAGAAACGAAACGAATGCACCGAATCCACTTTTTTGGACCCAATAGTGATGTTTTGGTTCATTTTGGTCAGTTTCATTATTGTGCCAAAAATCATGCCGGGGTTGCATTTAATGCACCGGTTCGGGCCGGAAATGAAACTATGCACCGATTCAGGACAAAAACAAAACGAACGCACCCAATCCATTTTTTTGCACCCAATAGAGATGTTTTGATTAATTTTGGTCAGTTTCATTAGTGTGGCCAAAATCTTGCCGGGGTTGCATTTAATGCACCGGTTCGGGCCGAAAATGAAACTATGCACCGATTCGGGACAGAAACGAAACGAACGCACTCAATCCATTTTTTTGGACCCAATAGAGATGTTTTGATTCATATTGGTCAGTTTAATTAGTGTGGCCAAAATCATGCCGGGGTTGCATTTAATGCACCGGTTCGGGCCGAAAACGAAACGATGCACCAGTTCGGGCAGGAGACGAAACGAACGCACCGAATCCACTTTTTTGGACCCAATAGTGATGTTTTGGATCATTTTGGTCAGTTTCACTTTTTTGGACCCAATAGTGATGTTTCGTTTCATTTTTTCAGCTTCGTTACTGTACCGAGAATCATATCGGGGTTGCATTTAATGCACCGGTTCGGGTCGGAAAAGAAACGATGCACCAATTCGGGTTAGAAACGAAACGAATGCACCGAATCCACTTTTTGGACCCAATAGTGATGTTTTGGTTCATTTTGGTCAGTTTCATTATTGTGCCAAAAATCATGCCGGGGTTGCATTTAATGCACCGGTTCGGGCCAGAAACGAAACGATGCACCAGTTCGGGCCGGAGACGAAACGAACGCACCGAATCCACATTTTTGGACCCAATAGTGATGTTTTGGATCATTTTGGTCAGTTTCATTCGTGTGCCCGAAATGATGTTGGGGTTGCATTTAATGCACCAGTTCGGGCCGGAAAATGAAACGATGCACCGATTCGGGACAGAAACGAAACGAATGCACCCAATCCATTTTTTTGGACCCAATAGAGATGTTTTGGTTTATTTTGGTCAGTTTCATTAGTGTGGCAAAAAGATACCGGGGTTGCATTTAATGCACCGGTTCGGGACGGAAACGAAACGATTCACTGATTCGGGCCAGAAACAAAACGAACACACGCAATCCACTGTTTTGGACCCCATAGTGTTGTTTTTGTTCCTTTTGGTCAGTTTCGCTAGTGTCCAAAAATGATGATGGGGTTGCATTTAATGCACCGTTCGAGCCACAAACGAAACGATGCACCGATTCGGTCCACAAACGAAACGATGCACCAATTCGGTCTAGAAACAAAATGAACATACCCAATACACTTTTTGGTCCCAATGCTGAAGTTTTGGTTCATTTTGGTCAGTTTCGTTACTGTGCCAAAAACCATGCCGGGGTTGCATTTAATGCACCGGTTCGAGCCACAAACGAAACGATGCACCGATTCGGACCCCAAACGAAACGATGCACTGATTCAGGCTGGAAATGGAACGAACGCACCCAATCCACTTTTATGGACCCAATGGTGATGTGTTGGTTCATTTTGGTCAGTTTTGTTAATGTGCCGAAAACCATGTCGGGGTTGCATTTAATGCACTGATTCGGGCCAGAAACGAAACGATGCATCGATTTGGGTCAGAAACGAAATGAACGAACCCAATCCATTCTTTTGGACCCAAAAGTGAAGTTTTGGTTCATTTTTGTCAGCTTCGTTACTTTACCGAGAATCATACCGGGGTTGCATTTAATGCACCGGTTCGGGTCGGAAATGAAACGATGCACCAATTCGGGTCAGAAACGAAACGAATGCACCGAATCCACTTTTTTGGACCCAATAGTGATGTTTTGGTTCATTTTGGTCAGTTTCATTATTGTGCCAAAAATCATGCCGGGGTTGCATTTAATGCACCGGTTCGGGCCGAAAATGAAACTATGCACCGATTCGGGACAGAAACGAAACGAACGCACCCAATCCATTTTTTTGGACCCAATAGAGATGTTTTGATTAATTTTGGTCAGTTTCATTAGTGTGGCCAAAATCATGCCGGGTTGCATTTAATGCACCGGTTCGGGCCGGATATGAAACTATGCACCGATTCGGGACAGAAACGAAACGAACGCACCCAATCCATTTTTTTGGACCCAATAGAGAAGTTTTGATTCATATTGGTCAGTTTGATTAGTGTGGCCAAAATCATGCCGGGGTTGCATTTAATGCACCGGTTCGGGCCGGAAACGAAACGATGCACCAGTTCGGGCCGGAGACGAAACGAACGCACCGAATCCACTTTTTTTTGACCCAATAGTGATGTTTTGGATCATTTTGGTCAGTTTCATTAGTGTGCCCGAAATCATGCCGGGGTTGCTTTTAATTCACCGCTTGGGGCCGAAAATGAAACGATGCACCGATTCGGGACAGAAATGAAACGAACGCACCCAATCCATTTTTTTTGACCCAATAGAGAAGTTTTGGTTCATTTTGGTCAGTTTCATTAGCGTGGCAAAAACGATACCGGGGTTGCATTTAATGCACCGGTTCGGGCCGGAAACGAAACGATTCACTGATTCGGGCCAGAAACAATACGAACACACGCAATCCACTGTTTTGGACCCCATAGTGTTGTTTTTGTTCCTTTTGGTCAGTTTCGCTAGTGTCCAAAAATGATGATGGGGTTGCATTTAATGCACCGTTCGAGCCACAAACGAAACGATGCACCGATTCGGTCTAGAAACAAAACGAACATACCCAATCCACTTTTTTGGTCCCAATGCTGAAGTTTTGGTTCATTTTGGTCAGTTTCGTTACTGTGCCAAAAACCATGCCGGGGTTGCATTTAATGCACCGGTTCGGGCCGGAAACGAAACGATGCACCAGTTCGGGCCAGAGACGAAATGAACGCACCGAATCCACATTTTTGGACCCAATAGTGATGTTTTGGATCATTTTGGTCAGCTTCATTCGTGTGCCCAAAATCATGTCGGGGTTGCATTTAATGCACCAGTTCGGGCCGGAAAATGAAACGATGCACCAATTCGGGTCAGAAACGAAACGAATGCACCGAATCCACTTTTTTGGACACAATAGTGATGTTTTGGTTCATTTTGGTCAGTTTCATTATTGTGCCAAAAATCATGCCGGGGTTGCATTTAATGCACCGGTTCGGGCCGGAAATGAAACTATGCACCGATTCGGGACAGAAACGAAACGAACGCACCCAATCCATTTTTTGGACCCAATAGAGATGTTTTGATTCATTTTGGTCAGTTTCATTAGTGTGGCCAAAATCTTGCCGGGGTTGCATTTAATGCACCGGTTCGGGCCGGAAATGAAACTATGCACCGATTCGGGACAGAAACGAAAGGAACGCACTCAATCCATTTTTTTGGACCCAATAGAGATGTTTTGATTCATATTGGTCAGTTTCATTAGTGTGGCCAAAATCATGCCGGGGTTGCATTTAATGCACCGGTTCGGGCCGGAAACGAAACGATGCACCTGTTCGGGCAAGAGATGAAACGAACGCACCGAATCCACTTTTTTGGACCCAATAGTGATGTTTTGGATCATTTTGGTCAGTTTCATTAGTGTGCCTGAAATCATGCCGGGGTTGCATTTAATTCACCGCTTGGGGCCAAAAATGAAACGATGCACCGATTCGGGACAGAAATGAAACGAACGCACCCAATCCAATTTTTGGGACCCAATAGAGATGTTTTGGTTCATTTTGGTCAGTTTCATTAGCGTGGCAAAAACGATACCGGGGTTGCATTTAATGCACCGGTTCGGGCCAGAAACGAAACTATTCACTGATTCGGGCCAGAAACAAAACGAACACACGCAATCCACTGTTTTGGACCCCATAGTGTTGTTTTTGTTCCTTTTGGTTAGTTTCGCTAGTGTCCAAAAATGATGATGGGGTTGCATTTAATGCACCGTTCGAGCCACAAACGAAACGATGCACCGATTCGGTCTAGAAACAAAACGAACATACCCAATCCACTTTTTTGGTCCCAATGCTGAAGTTTTGGTTCATTTTGGTCAGTTTCGTTACTGTGCCAAAAACCATGCCGAGGTTGCATTTAATGCACCGGTTCGAGCCACAAACGAAACGATTCACCGATTCGGACCCCAAACAAAACGAACGCACCGAATCCACATTTTTGGACCCAATAGTGATGTTTTGGATCATTTTGGTCAGTTTCATTCGTGTGCCCGAAATCATGTCGGGGTTGCATTTAATGCACCAGTTCGGGCCGGAAAATGAAACGATGCACCAATTCGGGTCAGAAACGAAACGAATGCACCGAATCCACTTTTTTGGACACAATAGTGATGTTTTGGTTCATTTTGGTCAGTTTCATTATTGTGCCAAAAATCATGCCGGGGTTGCATTTAATGCACCGGTTCGGGCCGGAAATGAAACTATGCACCGATTCGGGACAGAAACGAAACGAACGCACCCAATCCATTTTTTTGGACCCAATAGAGATGTTTTGATTCATTTTCTCAGTTTCATTAGTGTGGCCAAAATCATGCCGGGTTGCATTTAATGCACCGGTTCAGGCCAGATATGAAACTATGCACCGATTCGGGACAGAAACGAAATGAACGCACTCAATCCATTTTTTTGGACCCAATAGAGAAGTTTTGATTCATATTGGACAGTTTCATTAGTGTGGCCAAAATCATGCCGGGGTTGCATTTAATGCGCCGGTTCGGGCCGGAAACGAAACGATGCACCAGTTCGGGCCGGAGACGAAACGAACGCACCGAATCCACTTTTTTTGACCCAATAGGGTTGTTTTGGATCATTTTGGTCAGTTTCATTAGTGTGCCCGAAATCATGCCGGGGTTGCATTTAATTCACCGCTTGGGGCCGAAAATGAAACGATGCACCGATTCGGGACAGAAATGAAACGAACGCACCCAATCCATTTTTTTGACCCAATAGAGATGTTTTGGTTCATTTTGGTCAGTTTCATTGGCGTGGCAAAAACGATACCGGGGTTGCATTTAATGCACCGGTTCGGGCCGGAAACGAAACGATTCACTGATTCGGGCCAGAAACAAAACGAACACACGCAATCCACTGTTTTGGACCCCATAGTGTTGTTTTTGTTCCTTTTGGTCAGTTTCGCTAGTGTCCAAAAATGATGATGGGGTTGCATTTAATGCACCGTTCGAGCCACAAACGAAACGATGCACCGATTCGGTCTAAAAACAAAACGAACATACCCAATCCACTTTTTTGGTCCCAATGCTGAAGTTTTGATTCATTTTGGTCAGTTTCGTTACTGTGCCAAAAACCATGCCGGGGTTGCATTTAATGCACCGGTTCGGGCCGGATACGAAACGATGCACCAGTTCGGGCCGGAGACGAAACGAACGCACCGAATCCACATTTTTGGACCCAATAGTGATGTTTTGGATCATTTTGGTCAGTTTCATTCGTGTGCCCGAAATCATGTCGGGGTTGCATTTAATGCACCAGTTCGGGCCGGAAAATGAAACGATGCACCAATTCGGGTCAGAAACGAAACGAATGCACCGAATCCACTTTTTTGGACAGAATAGTGATGTTTTGGTTCATTTTGGTCAGTTTCATTATTGTGCCAAAAATCATGCCGGGGTTGCATTTAATGCACCGGTTCGGGCCGGAAATGAAACTATGCACCGATTCGGGACAGAAACGAAACGAACGCACCCAATCCATTTTTTGGACCCAATAGAGATGTTTTGATTCATTTTGGTCAGTTTCATTAGTGTGGCCAAAATCTTGCCGGGGTTGCATTTAATGCACCGGTTCGGACCGGAAATGAAACTATGCACCGATTCGGGACAGAAACGAAACGAACGCACCCAATCCATTTTTTTGGACCCAATAGAGATGTTTTGATTCATATTGGTCAGTTTCATTAGTGTGGCCAAAATCATGCCGGGGTTGCATTTAATGCACCGGTTCGGGCCGGAAACGAAACGATGCACCAGTTCGGGCAGGAGACGAAACGAACGCACCGAATCCACATTTTTGGACCCAATAGTGATGTTTTGGATCATTTTGGTCAGTTTCATTAGTGTGCCCGAAATCATGCCGGGGTTGCATTTAATTCACCGCTTGGGGCCAAAAATGAAACGATGCACCGATTCGGGACAGAAATGAAACGAACGCACCCAATCCATTTTTTTGGACCCAATAGAGATGTTTTGGTTCATTTTGGTCAGTTTCATTAGCGTGGCAAAAACGATACCGGGGTTGCATTTAATGCACCGGTTCGGGCCGGAAACGAAACGATTCACTGATTCGGGCCAGAAACAAAACGAACACACGCAATCCACTGTTTTGGACCCCATAGTGTTGTTTTTGTTCCTTTTGGTCAGTTTCGCTAGTGTCCAAAAATGATGATGGGGTTGCATTTAATGCACCGTTCGAGCCACAAATGAAACGATGCACCGATTCGGTCTAGAAACAAAACGAACATACCCAATCCACTTTTTTGGTCCCAATGCTGAAGTTTTGGTTCATTTTGGTCAGTTTCGTTACTGTGCCAAAAACCATGCCGGGGTTGCATTTAATGCACCGGTTCGGGCCGGAAACGAAACGATGCACCAGTTCGGGCCGGAGACGAAACGAACGCACCGAATCCACATTTTTGGACCCAATAGTGATGTTTTGGATCATTTTGGTCAGTTTCATTCGTGTGCCCGAAATCATGTCAGGGTTGCATTTAATGCACCCGTTCGGGCCAGAAAATGAAACGATGCACCAATTCGGGTCAGAAACGAAACGAATGCACCGAATCCACTTTTTTGGACACAATAGTGATGTTTTGGTTCATTTTGGTCAGTTTCATTATTGTGCCAAAAATCATGCCGGGGTTGCATTTAATGCACCGGTTCGGGCCGGAAATGAAACTATGCACCGATTCGGGACAAACGAAACGAACGCACCCAATCCATTTGTTTGGACCCAATAGAGATGTTTTGATTCATTTTGGTCAGTTTCATTAGTGTCGCCAAAATCATGCCGGGGTTGCATTTAATGCACCGGTTCGGGCCGGAAACGAAACGATGCACCAGTTCGGGCAGGAGACGAAACGAACGCACCGAATCCACTTTTTTGGACCCAATAGTGATGTTTTGGATCATTTTGGTCAGTTTCATTAGTGTGCCCGAAATCATGCCGGGGTTGCATTTAATTCACCGCTTGGGGCCGAAAATGAAACGATGCACCGATTCGGGACAGAAGTGAAACGAACGAACCCAATCCATTTTTTTGGACCCAATAGAGATGTTTTGGTTCATTTTTGTCAGTTTCATTAGCGTGGCAAAAACGATACCGGGGTTGCATTTAATGCACCGGTTCGGGCCGGAAACGAAACGATTCACTGATTCGGGCCAGAAACAAAACGAACACACGCAATCCACTGTTTTGGACCCCATAGTGTTGTTTTTGTTCCTTTTTGGTCAGTTTCGCTAGTGTCCAAAAATGATGATGGGGTTGCATTTAATGCACCGTTCGAGCCACAAACGAAACGATGCACCGATTCGGTCTAGAAACAAAACGAACATACCCATTCCACTTTTTTGGTCCCAATGCTGAAGTTTTGGTTCATTTTGGTCAGTTTCGTTACTGTGCCAAAAACCATGCGTGGGTTGCGTTTAATGCACCGGTTCGGGCCGGAAACGAAACGATGCACCAGTTCGGGCCGGAGACGAAACGAACTCACCGAATCCACATTTTTGGACCCAATAGTGATGTTTTGGATCATTTTGGTCAGTTTCATTCGTGTGCCCGAAAGCATGTCGGGGTTGCATTTAAAGCACTAGTTCGGGCCGGAAAATGAAACGATGCACCAATTCGGGTCAGAAACGAAATGAATGCACCGAATCCACTTTTTTGGACACAATAGTGATGTTTTGGTTCATTTTGGTCAGTTTCATTATTGTGCCAAAAATCATGCCGGGGTTGCATTTAATGCGCCGGTTCGAGCCACAAACGAAACGATGCACCGATTCAGACCCCAAACGAAACGATGCACTGATTCAGGCTGGAAATGGAACGAACGCACCCAATCCACTTTTATGGACCCAATGGTGATGTGTTGGTTCATTTTGGTCAGTTTTGTTAATGTGCCAAAAACCATGTCGGGGTTGCATTTAATGCACCGATTCGGGCCAGAAACGAAACGATGCATCGATTCGGGTCAGAAACGAAATGAACGAACCCAATCCATTCTTTTAGACCCAAAAGTGAAGTTTTGGTTCATTTTTGTCAGCTTCGTTATTGTACCGAGAATCATACCGGGGTTGCATTTAATGCACCGGTTCGGGTCGGAAAAGAAACGATGCACCAATTCGGGTCAGAAACGAAACGAATGCACCGAATCCACTTTTTTGGACCCAATAGTGATGTTTTGGTTCATTTTGGTCAGTTTCATTATTGTGCCAAAAATCATGCCGGGGTTGCATTTAATGCACCGGTTCGGGCCGAAAATGAAACTATGCAACGATTCGGGACAGAAACGAAACGAACGCACCCAATCCATTTTTTTGGACCCAATAGAGATGTTTTGATTCATTTTGGTCAGTTTCATTAGTGTGGCCAAAATCATGCCGGGTTGCATTTAATGCACCGGTTCGGGCCGGATATGAAACTATGCACCGATTCGGGACAGAAACGAAACGAACGCACACAATCCATTTTTTTAGACCCAATAAAGATGTTTTCATTCATTTTGGTCAGTTTCATTAGTCTGGCCAAAATCTTGCCGGGGTTGCATTTAATGCACCGGTTCGGGCCGGAAATGAAACTATGCACCGATTCGGGACAGAAACGAAACGAACGCACCCAATCCATTTTTTGGACCCAATAGAGATGTTTTGATTCATTTTGGTCAGTTTCCTTAGTGTGGCCAAAATCTTGCCGGGGTTGCATTTAATGCACCGGTTCGGGCCGGAAATGAAACTTTGCACCGATTCGGGACAGAAACGAAACGAACGCACCCAATCCATTTTTTTGGACCCAATAGAGATGTTTTGATTCATTTTGGTCATTTCATTAGTGTCGCCAAAATCATGCCGGGGTTGCATTTAATGCACTGGTTCGGGCCGGAAACGAAACGATGCACCAGTTCGGGCAGGAGACGAAACGAACGCACCGAATCCACTTTTTTGGACCCAATAGTGATGTTTTGGATCATTTTGGTCAGTTTCATTAGTGTGCCCGAAATCATGCCGGGGTTGGATTTAATTCACCGCTTGGGGCCGAAAATGAAACGATGCACCGATTCGGGACAGAAGTGAAACGAACGCACCCAATCCATTTTTTTTGGACCCAATAGAGATGTTTTGGTTCATTTTTGTCAGTTTCATTAGCGTGGCAAAAACGATACCGGGGTTGCATTTAATGCACCAGTTCGGGCCGAAAACGAAACGATTCACTGATTCGGGCCAGAAACAAAACGAACACACGCAATCCACTGTTTTGGACCCCATAGTGTTGTTTTTGTTCCTTTTGGTCAGTTTCGCTAGTGTCCAAAAATGATGATGGGGTTGCATTTAATGCACCGTTCGAGCCACAAATGAAACGATGCACCGATTCGGGACAGAAACGAAACGAACGCACCCAATCCATTTTTTTGGACCCAATAGAGATGTTTTGGTTCATTTTGGTCAGTTTCATTAGTGTGGCAAAAACGATACCGGGGTTGCATTTAATGCACCGGTTCGGGCCGGAAACGAAACGATTCACCAGTTCGGGCAGGAGACGAAACGAACGCACCGAATGCACTTTTTTGGACCCAATAGTGATGTTTTGGTTCATTTTAGTCACTTTCATTAGTGTGCCCGAAATCATGCCGGGGTTGCATTTAATTCACCGCTTGGGGCCGAAAATGAAACGATGCACCGATTCGGGACAGAAGTGAAACGAACGCACCCAATCCATTTTTTTGGACACAATAGTGATGTTTTGGTTCATTTTGGTCAGTTTCATTATTGTGCCAAAAATCATGCCGGGGTTGCATTTAATGCACCGGTTCGGGCCGGAAATGAAACTATGCACCGATTCGGGACAGAAACGAAACGAACGCACCCAATCCATTTTTTAGGACCCAATAGAGATGTTTTCATTCATTTTGGTCAGTTTCATTAGTCTGGCCAAAATCTTGCCGGGGTTGCATTTAATGCACCGGTTCGGGCCGGAAATGAAACTATGCACCGATTCGGGACAGAAACGAAACGAACGCACCCAATCCATTTTTTGGACCCAATAGAGATGTTTTGATTCATTTTGGTCAGTTTCATTAGTGTGGCCAAAATCTTGCCGGGGTTGCATTTAATGCACCGGTTCGGGCCGGAAATGAAACTATGCACCGATTCGGGACGGAAACGAAATGAACGCACTCAATCCATTTTTTTGGACCCAATAGAGATGTTTTGATTCATATTGGTCAGTTTCATTAGTGCGGCCAAAATCATGCCGGGGTTGCATTTAATGCACCGGTTCGGGCCGGAAACGAAACGATGCACCTGTTCGGGCAAGAGACGAAACGAACGCACCGAATCCACTTTTTTGGACCCAATAGTGATGTTTTGGATCATTTTGGTCAGTTTCATTAGTGTGCCCGAAATCATGCCGGGGTTGCATTTAATTCACCGCTTGGGGCCGAAAATGAAACGATGCACCGATTCGGGACAGAAGTGAAACGAACGCACCCAATCCATTTTTTTGGACCCAATAGAGATGTTTTGGTTCATTTTTGTCAGTTTCATTAGCGTGGCAAAAACGATACCGGGGTTGCATTTAATGCACCGGTTCGGGCCGGAAACGAAACGATGCACCAGTTCGGGCAGGAGACGAAACGAACGCACCGAATCCACTTTTTTGGACCCAATAGTGATGTTTTGGATCATTTTGGTCAGTTTCATTAGTGTGCCCGAAATCATGCCGGGGTTGCATTTAATTCACCGCTTGGGGCCGAAAATGAAACGATGCACCGATTCGGGACAGAAGTGAAACGAACGAACCCAATCCATTTTTTTGGACCCAATAGAGATGTTTTGGTTCATTTTTGTCAGTTTCATTAGCGTGGCAAAAACGATACCGGGGTTGCATTTAATGCACCGGTTCGGGACGGAAACGAAGCGATTCACTGATTCGGGCCAGAAACAAAACGAACACACGCAATCCACTGTTTTGGACCCCATAGTGTTGTTTTTGTTCCTTTTGGTCAGTTTCGCTAGTGTCCAAAAATGATGATGGGGTTGCATTTAATGCACCGTTCGAGCCACAAACGAAACGATGCACCGATTCGGTCTAGAAACAAAACGAACATACCCATTCCACTTTTTTGGTCCCAATGCTGAAGTTTTGGTTCATTTTGGTCAGTTTCGTTACTGTGCCAAAAACCATGCGGGGGTTGCATCTAATGCACGGTTCGGGCCGGAAACGAAACGATGCACCAGTTCGGGCCGGAGACGAAACGAACGCACCGAATCCACATTTTTGGACCCAATAGTGATGTTTTGGATCATTTTGGTCAGTTTCATTCGTGTGCCCGAAAGCATGTCGGGGTTGCATTTAATGCACTAGTTCGGGCCGGAAAATGAAACGATGCACCAATTTGGGTCAGAAACGAAACGAATGCACCGAATCCACTTTTTTGGACCCAATAGTGATGTTTTGGTTCATTTTGGTCAGTTTCATTATTGTGCCAAAAATCATGCCGGGGTTGCATTTAATGCACCGGTTCGGGCCGAAAATGAAACTATGCACCGATTCGGGACAGAAACGAAACGAACGCACCCAATCCATTTTTTTGGACCCAATAGAGATATTTTGATTCATTTTGGTCAGTTTCATTAGTGTGGCCAAAATCATGCCGGGTTGCATTTAATGCACCGGTTCGGGCCGGATATGAAACTATGCACCGATTCGGGACAGAAACGAAACGAACGCACACAATCCATTTTTTTAGACCCAATAGAGATGTTTTCATTCATTTTGGTCAGTTTCATTAGTCTGGCCAAAATCTTGCCGGGGTTGCATTTAATGCACCGGTTCGGGCCGGAAATGAAACTATGCACCGATTCGGGACAGAAACGAAACGAACGCACCCAATCCATTTTTTGGACCCAATAGAGATGTTTTGATTCATTTTGGTCAGTTTCATTAGTGTGGCCAAAATCTTGCCGGGGTTGCATTTAATGCACCGGTTCGGACCGGAAATGAAACTATGCACCGATTCGGGACAGAAACGAAACGAACGCACCCAATCCATTTTTTTGGACCCAATAGAGATGTTTTGATTCATTTTGGTCAGTTTCATTAGTGTCGCCAAAATCATGCCGGGGTTGCATTTAATGCACCGGTTCGGGCCGGAAACGAAACGATGCACCAGTTCGGGCAGGAGACGAAACGTACGCACCGAATCCACTTTTTTGGACCCAATAGTGATGTTTTGGATCATTTTGGTCAGTTTCATTAGTGTGCCCGAAATCATGCCGGGGTTGCATTTAATTCACCGCTTGGGGCCGAAAATGAAACGATGCACCGATTCGGGACAGAAGTGAAACGAACGCACCCAATCCATTTTTTTGGACCCAATAGAGATGTTTTGGTTCATTTTTGTCAGTTTCATTAGCGTGGCAAAAACGATACCGGGGTTGCATTTAATGCACCGGTTCGGGCCGGAAACGAAACGATTCACTGATTCGGGCCAGAAACAAAACGAACACACGCAATCCACTGTTTTGGACCCCATAGTGTTGTTTTTGTTCCTTTTGGTCAGTTTCGCTAGTGTCCAAAAATGATGATGGGGTTGCATTTAATGCACCGTTCGAGCCACAAACGAAACGATGCACCGATTCGGTCTAGAAACAAAACGAACATACCCATTCCACTTTTTTGGTCCCAATGCTGAAGTTTTGGTTCATTTTGGTCAGTTTCGTTACTGTGCCAAAAACCATGCGGGGGTTGCATTTAATGCACCGGTTCGGGCCGGAAACGAAACGATGCACCAGTTCGGGCCGGAGACGAAACGAACGCACCGAATCCACATTTTTGGACCCAATAGTGATGTTTTGGATCATTTTGGTCAGTTTCATTCGTGTGCCCGAAAGCATGTCGGGGTTGCATTTAATGCACTAGTTCGGGCCGGAAAATGAAACGATGCACCAATTCGGGTCAGAAACGAAACGAATGCACCGAATCCACTTTTTTGGACCCAATAGTGATGTTTTGGTTCATTTTGGTCAGTTTCATTATTGTGCCAAAAATCATGCCGGGGTTGCATTTAATGCACCGGTTCGGGCCGAAAATGAAACTATGCACCGATTCGGGACAGAAACGAAACGAACGCACCCAATCCATTTTTTTGGACCCAATAGAGATGTTTTCATTCATTTTGGTCAGTTTCATTAGTGTGGCCAAAATCATGCCGGGTTGCATTTAATGCACCGGTTCGGGCCGGATATGAAACTATGCACCGATTCGGGACAGAAACGAAACGAACGCACACAATCCATTTTTTTAGACCCAATAGAGATGTTTTCATTCATTTTGGTCAGTTTCATTAGTCTGGCCAAAATCTTGCCGGGGTTGCATTTAATGCACCGGTTCGGGCCGGAAATGAAACTATGCACCGATTCGGGACAGAAACGAAACGAACGCACCCAATCCATTTTTTGGACCCAATAGAGATGTTTTGATTCATTTTGGTCAGTTTCATTAGTGTGGCCAAAATCTTGCCGGGGTTGCATTTAATGCACCGGTTCGGGCCGGAAATGAAACTATGCACCGATTCGGGACAGAAACGAAACGAACGCACCCAATCCATTTTTTTGGACCCAATAGAGATGTTTTGATTCATTTTGGTCAGTTTCATTAGTGTCGCCAAAATCATGCCGGGGTTGCATTCAATGCACCGGTTCGGGCCGGAAACGAAACGATGCACCAGTTCGGGCAGGAGACGAAACGAACGCACCGAATCCACTTTTTTGGACCCAATAGTGATGTTTTGGATCATTTTGGTCAGTTTCATTAGTGTGCCCGAAATCATGCCGGGGTTGCATTTAATTCACCGCTTGGGGCCGAAAATGAAACGATGCACCGATTCGGGACAGAAGTGAAACGAACGCACCCAATCCATTTTTTTGGACCCAATAGAGATGTTTTGGTTCATTTTTGTCAGTTTCATTAGCGTGGCAAAAACGATACCGGGGTTGCATTTAATGCACCGGTTCGGGCCGGAAACGAAACGATTCACTGATTCGGGCCAGAAACAAAACGAACACACGCAATCCACTGTTTTGGACCCCATAGTGTTGTTTTTGTTCCTTTTGGTCAGTTTCGCTAGTGTCCAAAAATGATGATGGGGTTGCATTTAATGCACCGTTCGAGCCACAAACGAAACGATGCACCGATTCGGTCTTGAAACAAAACGAACATACCCATTCCACTTTTTTGGTCCCAATGCTGAAGTTTTGGTTCATTTTGGTCAGTTTCGTTACTGTGCCAAAAACCATGCGGGGGTTGCATTTAATGCACCGGTTCGGGCCGGAAACGAAACGATGCACCAGTTCGGGCCGGAGACGAAACGAACGCACCGAATCCACATTTTTGGACCCAATAGTGATGTTTTGGATCATTTTGGTCAGTTTCATTCGTGTGCCCGAAAGCATGTCGGGGTTGCATTTAATGCACTAGTTCGGGCCGGAAAATGAAACGATGCACCAATTCGGGTCAGAAACGAAACGAATGCACCGAATCCACTTTTTTGGACACAATAGTGATGTTTTGGTTCATTTTGGTCAGTTTCATTATTGTGCCAAAAATCATGCCGGGGTTGCATTTAATGCACCGGTTCGGGCCGGAAATGAAACTATGCACCGATTCGGGACAGAAACGAAACGAACGCACCCAATCCATTTTTTTGGACCCAATAGAGATGTTTTCATTCATTTTGGTCAGTTTCATTAGTCTGGCCAAAATCATGCCGGGTTGCATTTAACGCACCGGTTCGGGCCGGATATGAAACTATGCACCGATTCGGGACAGAAACGAAACGAACGCACACAATCCATTTTTTTAGACCCAATAGAGATGTTTTCATTCATTTTGGTCAGTTTCATTAGTCTGGCCAAAATCTTGCCGGGGTTGCATTTAATGCACCGGTTCGGGCCGGAAATGAAACTATGCACCGATTCGGGACAGAAACGAAATGAACGCACCCAATCCATTTTTTGGACCCAATAGAGATGTTTTGATTCATTTTGGTCAGTTTCATTAGTGTGGCCAAAATCTTGCCGGGGTTGCATTTAATGCACCGGTTCGGGCCGGAAATGAAACTATGCACCGATTCGGGACAGAAACGAAACGAACGCACCCAATCCATTTTTTTGGACCCAATAGAGATGTTTTGATTCATTTTGGTCAGTTTCATTAGTGTGGCCAAAATCTTGCCGGGGTTGCATTTAATGCACCGGTTCGGGCCGGAAATGAAACTATGCACCGATTCGGGACAGAAACGAAACGAACGCACCCAATCCATTTTTTTGGACCCAATAGAGATGTTTTGATTCATTTTGGTCAGTTTCATTAGTGTCGCCAAAATCATGCCGGGGTTGCATTTAATGCACCGGTTCGGGCCGGAAACGAAACGATGCACCAGTTCGGGCAGGAGACGAAACGAACGCACCGAATCCACTTTTTTGGACCCAATAGTGATGTTTTGGATCATTTTGGTCAGTTTCATTAGTGTGCCCGAAATCATGCCGGGGTTGCATTTAATTCACCGCTTGGGGCCGAAAATGAAACGATGCACCGATTCGGGACAGAAGTGAAACGAACGCACCCAATCCATTTTTTTGGACCCAATAGAGATGTTTTGGTTCATTTTTGTCAGTTTCATTAGCGTGGCAAAAACGATACCGGGGTTGCATTTAATGCACCGGTTCGGGCCGGAAACGAAACGATTCACTGATTCGGGCCAGAAACAAAACGAACACACGCAATCCACTGTTTTGGACCCCATAGTGTTGTTTTTGTTCCTTTTGGTCAGTTTCGCTAGTGTCCAAAAATGATGATGGGGTTGCATTTAATGCACCGTTCGAGCCACAAACGAAACGATGCACCGATTCGGTCTTGAAACAAAACGAACATACCCATTCCACTTTTTTGGTCCCAATGCTGAAGTTTTGGTTCATTTTGGTCAGTTTCGTTACTGTGCCAAAAACCATGCGGGGGTTGCATTTAATGCACCGGTTCGGGCCGGAAACGAAACGATGCACCAGTTCGGGCCGGAGACGAAACGAACGCACCGAATCCACATTTTTGGACCCAATAGTGATGTTTTGGATCATTTTGGTCAGTTTCATTCGTGTGCCCGAAAGCATGTCGGGGTTGCATTTAATGCACTAGTTCGGGCCGGAAAATGAAACGATGCACCAATTCGGGTCAGAAACGAAACGAATGCACCGAATCCACTTTTTTGGACACAATAGTGATGTTTTGGTTCATTTTGGTCAGTTTCATTATTGTGCCAAAAATCATGCCGGGGTTGCATTTAATGCACCGGTTCGGGCCGAAAATGAAACTATGCACCGATTCGGGACAGAAACGAAACGAACGCACCCAATCCATTTTTTTGGACCCAATAGAGATGTTTTCATTCATTTTGGTCAGTTTCATTAGTCTGGCCAAAATCATGCCGGGTTGCATTTAACGCACCGGTTCGGGCCGGATATGAAACTATGCACCGATTCGGGACAGAAACGAAACGAACGCACACAATCCATTTTTTTAGACCCAATAGAGATGTTTTCATTCATTTTGGTCAGTTTCATTAGTCTGGCCAAAATCTTGCCGGGGTTGCATTTAATGCACCGGTTCGGGCCGGAAATGAAACTATGCACCGATTCGGGACAGAAACGAAATGAACGCACCCAATCCATTTTTTGGACCCAATAGAGATGTTTTGATTCATTTTGGTCAGTTTCATTAGTGTGGCCAAAATCTTGCCGGGGTTGCATTTAATGCACCGGTTCGGGCCGGAAATGAAACTATGCACCGATTCGGGACAGAAACGAAACGAACGCACCCAATCCATTTTTTTGGACCCAATAGAGATGTTTTGATTCATTTTGGTCAGTTTCATTAGTGTGGCCAAAATCTTGCCGGGGTTGCATTTAATGCACCGGTTCGGGCCGGAAATGAAACTATGCACCGATTCGGGACAGAAACGAAACGAACGCACCCAATCCATTTTTTTGGACCCAATAGAGATGTTTTGATTCATTTTGGTCAGTTTCATTAGTGTCGCCAAAATCATGCCGGGGTTGCATTTAATGCACCGGTTCGGGCCGGAAACGAAACGATGCACCAGTTCGGGCAGGAGACGAAACGAACGCACCGAATCCACTTTTTTGGACCCAATAGTGATGTTTTGGATCATTTTGGTCAGTTTCATTAGTGTGCCCGAAATCATGCCGGGGTTGCATTTAATTCACCGCTTGGGGCCGAAAATGAAACGATGCACCGATTCGGGACAGAAGTGAAACGAACGCACCCAATCCATTTTTTTTGGACCCAATAGAGATGTTTTGGTTCATTTTTGTCAGTTTCATTAGCGTGGCAAAAACGATACCGGGGTTGCATTTAATGCACCGGTTCGGGCTGGAAACGAAACGATTCACTGATTCGGGCCAGAAACAAAACGAACACACGCAATCCACTGTTTTGGACCCCATAGTGTTGTTTTTGTTCCTTTTGGTCAGTTTCGCTAGTGTCCAAAAATGATGATGGGGTTGCATTTAATGCACCGTTCGAGCCACAAACGAAACGATGCACCGATTCGGTCTTGAAACAAAACGAATATACCCATTCCACTTTTTTGGTCCCAATGCTGAAGTTTTGGTTCATTTTGGTCAGTTTCGTTACTGTGCCAAAAACCATGCGGGGGTTGCATTTAATGCACCGGTTCGGGCCGGAAACGAAACGATGCACCAGTTCGGGCCGGAGACGAAACGAACGCACCGAATCCACATTTTTGGACCCAATAGTGATGTTTTGGATCATTTTGGTCAGTTTCATTCGTGTGCCCGAAAGCATGTCGGGGTTGCATTTAATGCACTAGTTCGGGCCGGAAAATGAAACGATGCACCAATTCGGGTCAGAAACGAAACGAATGCACCGAATCCACTTTTTTGGACACAATAGTGATGTTTTGGTTCATTTTGGTCAGTTTCATTATTGTGCCAAAAATCATGCCGGGGTTGCATTTAATGCACCGGTTCGGGCCGGAAATGAAACTATGCACCGATTCGGGACAGAAACGAAACGAACGCACCCAATCCATTTTTTTTGGACCCAATAGAGATGTTTTCATTCATTTTGGTCAGTTTCATTAGTCTGGCCGAAATCTTGCCGGGGTTGCATTTAATGCACCGGTTTGGGCCGGAAATGAAACTATGCACCGATTCGGGACAGAAACGAAACGAACGCACCCAATCCATTTTTTTGGACACAATATAGATGTTTTGATTCATATTGGTCAGTTTCATTAGTGTGGCCAAAATCATGCCGGGGTTGCATTTAATGCACCCGTTCGGGCCGGAAACGAAACGATGCACCAGTTCGGGCAGGAGACGAAACGAACGCACCGAATGCACTTTTTTGGACCCAATAGTGATGTTTTGGTTCATTTTAGTCAGTTTCATTATTGTGCCAAAAATCATGCCGGGGTTGCATTTAATGCATCGGTTCGGGCCAGAAACGAAACGATGCACAAGTTCGGGCCGGAGACGAAACGAACGCACCGAATCCACATTTTTGGACCCAATAGTGATGTTTTGGATCATTTTGGTCAGTTTCATTCGTGTGCCCGAAATCATGTCGGGGTTGCATTTAATGCACCAGTTCGGGCCGGAAAATGAAACGATGCACCGATTCGGGACAGAAACGAAACGAACGCACCCAATCCATTTTTTTGGACCCAATAGAGATGTTTTGGTTCATTTTGGTCAGTTTCATTAGTGTGGCAAAAACGATACCGGGGTTGCATTTAATGCACCGGTTCGGGCCGGAAACGAAACGATTCACTGATTCGGGCTAGAAACAAAACGAACACACGCAATCCACTGTTTTGGACCCCATAGTGTTGTTTTTGTTCCTTTTGGTCAGTTTCGCTAGTGTCCAAAAAATAATGATGGGGTTGCATTTAATGCACCGTTCGAGCCACAAACGAAACGATGCACCGATTCGGTCCACAAACGAAACGATGCACCAATTCGGTCTAGAAACAAAACGAACATACCCAATCCACTATTTTGGTCCCAATGCTGAAGTTTTGGTTCATTTTGGCCAGTTTCGTTACTGTGCGAAAAACCATGTCGGGGTTGCATTTAATGCGCCGGTTCGAGCCACAAACGAAACGATGCACCGATTCAGACCCCAAACGAAACGATGCACTGATTCAGGCTGGAAATGGAACGAACGCACCCAATCCACTTTTATGGACCCAATGGTGATGTGTTGGTTCATTTTGGTCAGTTTTGTTAATGTGCCAAAAACCATGTCGGGGTTGCATTTAATGCACCGATTCGGGCCAGAAACGAAACGATGCATCGATTCGGGTCAGAAACGAAATGAACGAACCCAATCCATTCTTTTAGACCCAAAAGTGAAGTTTTGGTTCATTTTTGTCAGCTTCGTTATTGTACCGAGAATCATACCGGGGTTGCATTTAATGCACCGGTTCGGGTCGGAAAAGAAACGATGCACCAATTCGGGTCAGAAACGAAACGAATGCACCGAATCCACTTTTTTGGACCCAATAGTGATGTTTTGGTTCATTTTGGTCAGTTTCATTATTGTGCCAAAAATCATGCCGGGGTTGCATTTAATGCACCGGTTCGGGCCGAAAATGAAACTATGCACCGATTCGGGACAGAAACGAAACGAACGCACCCAATCCATTTTTTTGGACCCAATAGAGATGTTTTGATTCATTTTGGTCAGTTTCATTAGTGTGGCCAAAATCATGCCGGGTTGCATTTAATGCACCGGTTCGGGCCGGATATGAAACTATGCACCGATTCGGGACAGAAACGAAACGAACGCACACAATCCATTTTTTTAGACCCAATAGAGATGTTTTCATTCATTTTGGTCAGTTTCATTAGTCTGGCCAAAATCTTGCCGGGGTTGCATTTAATGCACCGGTTCGGGCCGGAAATGAAACTATGCACCGATTCGGGACAGAAACGAAACGAACGCACCCAATCCATTTTTTGGACCCAATAGAGATGTTTTGATTCATTTTGGTCAGTTTCATTAGTGTGGCCAAAATCTTGCCGGGGTTGCATTTAATGCACCGGTTCGGGCCGGAAATGAAACTATGCACCGATTCGGGACAGAAACGAAACGAACGCACCCAATCCATTTTTTTGGACCCAATAGAGATGTTTTGATTCATTTTGGTCATTTCATTAGTGTCGCCAAAATCATGCCGGGGTTGCATTTAATGCACTGGTTCGGGCCGGAAACGAAACGATGCACCAGTTCGGGCAGGAGACGAAACGAACGCACCGAATCCACTTTTTTGGACCCAATAGTGATGTTTTGGATCATTTTGGTCAGTTTCATTAGTGTGCCCGAAATCATGCCGGGGTTGGATTTAATTCACCGCTTGGGGCCGAAAATGAAACGATGCACCGATTCGGGACAGAAGTGAAACGAACGCACCCAATCCATTTTTTTGGACACAATAGTGATGTTTTGGTTCATTTTGGTCAGTTTCATTATTGTGCCAAAAATCATGCCGGGGTTGCATTTAATGCACCGGTTCGGGCCGGAAATGAAACTATGCACCGATTCGGGACAGAAACGAAACGAACGCACCCAATCCATTTTTTTGGACCCAATAGAGATGTTTTCATTCATTTTGGTCAGTTTCATTAGTCTGGCCAAAATCTTGCCGGGGTTGCATTTAATGCACCGGTTCGGGCCGGAAATGAAACTATGCAACGATTCGGGACAGAAACGAAACGAACGCACCCAATCCATTTTTTTGGACCCAATAGAGATGTTTTGATTCATTTTGGTCAGTTTCATTAGTGTCGCCAAAATCATGCCGGGGTTGCATTCAATGCACCGGTTCGGGCCGGAAACGAAACGATGCACCAGTTCGGGCAGGAGACGAAACGAACGCACCGAATCCACTTTTTTGGACCCAATAGTGATGTTTTGGATCATTTTGGTCAGTTTCATTAGTGTGCCCGAAATCATGCCGGGGTTGCATTTAATTCACCGCTTGGGGCCGAAAATGAAACGATGCACCGATTCGGGACAGAAGTGAAACGAACGCACCCAATCCATTTTTTTGGACCCAATAGAGATGTTTTGGTTCATTTTTGTCAGTTTCATTAGCGTGGCAAAAACGATACCGGGGTTGCATTTAATGCACCGGTTCGGGCCGGAAACGAAACGATTCACTGATTCGGGCCAGAAACAAAACGAACACACGCAATCCACTGTTTTGGACCCCATAGTGTTGTTTTTGTTCCTTTTGGTCAGTTTCGCTAGTGTCCAAAAATGATGATGGGGTTGCATTTAATGCACCGTTCGAGCCACAAATGAAACGATGCACCGATTCGGTCTTGAAACAAAACGAACGCACCCAATCCATTTTTTTGGACCCAATAGAGATGTTTTGGTTCATTTTGGTCAGTTTCATTAGTGTGGCAAAAACGATACCGGGGTTGCATTTAATGCACCGGTTCGGGCCGGAAACGAAACGATTCACCAGTTCGGGCAGGAGACGAAACGAACGCACCGAATGCACTTTTTTGGACCCAATAGTGATGTTTTGGTTCATTTTAGTCAGTTTCATTAGTGTGCCCGAAATCATGCCGGGGTTGCATTTAATTCACCGCTTGGGGCCGAAAATGAAACGATGCACCGATTCGGGACAGAAGTGAAACGAACGCACCCAATCCATTTTTTTGGACACAATAGTGATGTTTTGGTTCATTTTGGTCAGTTTCATTATTGTGCCAAAAATCATGCCGGGGTTGCATTTAATGCACCGGTTCGGGCCGGAAATGAAACTATGCACCGATTCGGGACAGAAACGAAACGAACGCACCCAATCCATTTTTTAGGACCCAATAGAGATGTTTTCATTCATTTTGGTCAGTTTCATTAGTCTGGCCAAAATCTTGCCGGGGTTGCATTTAATGCACCGGTTCGGGCCGGAAATGAAACTATGCAACGATTCGGGACAGAAACGAAACGAACGCACCCAATCCATTTTTTTGGACCCAATAGAGATGTTTTGATTCATTTTGGTCAGTTTCATTAGTGTCGCCAAAATCATGCCGGGGTTGCATTCAATGCACCGGTTCGGGCCGGAAACGAAACGATGCACCAGTTCGGGCAGGAGACGAAACGAACGCACCGAATCCACTTTTTTGGACCCAATAGTGATGTTTTGGATCATTTTGGTCAGTTTCATTTGTGTGCCCGAAATCATGCCGGGGTTGCATTTAATTCACCGCTTGGGGCCGAAAATGAAACGATGCACCGATTCGGGACAGAAGTGAAACGAACGCACCCAATCCATTTTTTTGGACCCAATAGAGATGTTTTGGTTCATTTTCGTCAGTTTCATTAGCGTGGCAAAAACGATACCGGGGTTGCATTTAATGCACCGGTTCGGGCCGGAAACGAAACGATTCACTGATTCGGGCCAGAAACAAAACGAACACACGCAATCCACTGTTTTGGACCCCATAGTGTTGTTTTTGTTCCTTTTGGTCAGTTTCGCTAGTGTCCAAAAATGATGATGGGGTTGCATTTAATGCACCGTTCGAGCCACAAACGAAACGATGCACCGATTCGGTCTTGAAACAAAACGAACATACCCATTCCACTTTTTTGGTCCCAATGCTGAAGTTTTGGTTCATTTTGGTCAGTTTCGTTACTGTGCCAAAAACCATGCGGGGGTTGCATTTAATGCACCGGTTCGGGCCGGAAACGAAACGATGCACCAGTTCGGGCCGGAGACGAAACGAACGCACCGAATCCACATTTTTGGACCCAATAGTGATGTTTTGGATCATTTTGGTCAGTTTCATTCGTGTGCCCGAAAGCATGTCGGGGTTGCATTTAATGCACTAGTTCGGGCCGGAAAATGAAACGATGCACCAATTCGGGTCAGAAACGAAACGAATGCACCGAATCCACTTTTTTGGACACAATAGTGATGTTTTGGTTCATTTTGGTCAGTTTCATTATTGTGCCAAAAATCATGCCGGGGTTGCATTTAATGCACCGGTTCGGGCCGGAAATGAAACTATGCACCGATTCGGGACAGAAACGAAACGAACGCACCCAATCCATTTTTTTGGACCCAATAGAGATGTTTTCATTCATTTTGGTCAGTTTCATTAGTCTGGCCAAAATCTTGCCGGGGTTGCATTTAATGCACCGGTTTGGGCCGGAAATGAAACTATGCACCGATTCGGGACAGAAACGAAACGAACGCACCCAATCCATTTTTTTGGACACAATAGAGATGTTTTGATTCATATTGGTCAGTTTCATTAGTGTGGCCAAAATCATGCCGGGGTTGCATTTAATGCACCGGTTCGGGCCGGAAACGAAACGATGCACCAGTTCGGGCAGGAGACGAAACGAACGCACCGAATGCACTTTTTTGGACCCAATAGTGATGTTTTGGTTCATTTTAGTCAGTTTCATTATTGTGCCAAAAATCATGCCGGGGTTGCATTTAATGCATCGGTTCGGGCCAGAAACGAAACGATGCACAAGTTCGGGCCGGAGACGAAACGAACGCACCGAATCCACATTTTTGGACCCAATAGTGATGTTTTGGATCATTTTGGTCAGTTTCATTCGTGTGCCCGAAATCATGTCGGGGTTGCATTTAATGCACCTGTTCGGGCCGGAAAATGAAACGATGCACCGATTTGGGACAGAAACGAAACGAACGCACCCAATCCATTTTTTTGGACCCAATAGAGATGTTTTGGTTCATTTTGGTCAGTTTCATTAGTGTGGCAAAAACGATACCGGGGTTGCATTTAATGCACCGGTTCGGGCCGGAAACGAAACGATTCACTGATTCGGGCTAGAAACAAAACGAACACACGCAATCCACTGTTTTGGACCCCATAGTGTTGTTTTTGTTCCTTTTGGTCAGTTTCGCTAGTGTCCAAAAATGATGATGGGGTTGCATTTAATGCACCGTTCGAGCCACAAACGAAACGATGCACCGATTCGGTCCACAAACGAAACGATGCACCAATTCGGTCTAGAAACAAAACGAACATACCCAATCCACTATTTTGGTCCCAATGCTGAAGTTTTGGTTCATTTTGGCCAGTTTCGTTACTGTGCGAAAAACCATGTCGGGGTTGCATTTAATGCGCCGGTTCGAGCCACAAACGAAACGATGCACCGATTCAGACCCCAAACGAAACGATGCACTGATTCAGGCTGGAAATGGAACGAACGCACCCAATCCACTTTTATGGACCCAATGGTGATGTGTTGGTTCATTTTGGTCAGTTTTGTTAATGTGCCAAAAACCATGTCGGGGTTGCATTTAATGCACCGATTCGGGCCAGAAACGAAACGATGCATCGATTCGGGTCAGAAACGAAATGAACGAACCCAATCCATTCTTTTAGACCCAAAAGTGAAGTTTTGGTTCATTTTTGTCAGCTTCGTTATTGTACCGAGAATCATACCGGGGTTGCATTTAATGCACCGGTTCAGGTCGGAAAAGAAACGATGCACCAATTCGGGTCAGAAACGAAACGAATGCACCGAATCCACTTTTTTGGACCCAATAGTGATGTTTTGGTTCATTTTGGTCAGTTTCATTATTGTGCCAAAAATCATGCCGGGGTTGCATTTAATGCACCGGTTCGGGCCGAAAATGAAACTATGCACCGATTCGGGACAGAAACGAAACGAACGCACCCAATCCATTTTTTTGGACCCAATAGAGATGTTTTGATTCATTTTGGTCAGTTTCATTAGTGTGGCCAAAATCATGCCGGGTTGCATTTAATGCACCGGTTCGGGCCGGATATGAAACTATGCACCGATTCGGGACAGAAACGAACCGAACGCACACAATCCATTTTTTTAGACCCAATAGAGATGTTTTCATTCATTTTGGTCTGTTTCATTAGTCTGGCCAAAATCTTGCCGGGGTTGCATTTAATGCACCGGTTCGGGCCGGAAATGAAACTATGCACCGATTCGGGACAGAAACGAAACGAACGCACCCAATCCATTTTTTGGACCCAATAGAGATGTTTTGATTCATTTTGGTCAGTTTCATTAGTGTGGCCAAAATCTTGCCGGGGTTGCATTTAATGCACCGGTTCGGGCCGGAAATGAAACTATGCACCGATTCGGGACAGAAACGAAACGAACGCACCCAATCCATTTTTTTGGACCCAATAGAGATGTTTTGATTCATTTTGGTCATTTCATTAGTGTCGCCAAAATCATGCCGGGGTTGCATTTAATGCACTGGTTCGGGCCGGAAACGAAACGATGCACCAGTTCGGGCAGGAGACGAAACGAACGCACCGAATCCACTTTTTTGGACCCAATAGTGATGTTTTGGATCATTTTGGTCAGTTTCATTAGTGTGCCCGAAATCATGCCGGGGTTGGATTTAATTCACCGCTTGGGGCCGAAAATGAAACGATGCACCGATTCGGGACAGAAGTGAAACGAACGCACCCAATCCATTTTTTTGGACACAATAGTGATGTTTTGGTTCATTTTGGTCAGTTTCATTATTGTGCCAAAAATCATGCCGGGGTTGCATTTAATGCACCGGTTCGGGCCGGAAATGAAACTATGCACCGATTCGGGACAGAAACGAAACGAACGCACCCAATCCATTTTTTTGGACCCAATAGAGATGTTTTCATTCATTTTGGTCAGTTTCATTAGTCTGGCCAAAATCTTGCCGGGGTTGCATTTAATGCACCGGTTCGGGCCGGAAATGAAACTATGCAACGATTCGGGACAGAAACGAAACGAACGCACCCAATCCATTTTTTTGGACCCAATAGAGATGTTTTGATTCATTTTGGTCAGTTTCATTAGTGTCGCCAAAATCATGCCGGGGTTGCATTCAATGCACCGGTTCGGGCCGGAAACGAAACGATGCACCAGTTCGGGCAGGAGACGAAACGAACGCACCGAATCCACTTTTTTGGACCCAATAGTGATGTTTTGGATCATTTTGGTCAGTTTCATTAGTGTGCCCGAAATCATGCCGGGGTTGCATTTAATTCACCGCTTGGGGCCGAAAATGAAACGATGCACCGATTCGGGACAGAAGTGAAACGAACGCACCCAATCCATTTTTTTGGACCCAATAGAGATGTTTTGGTTCATTTTTGTCAGTTTCATTAGCGTGGCAAAAACGATACCGGGGTTGCATTTAATGCACCGGTTCGGGCCGGAAACGAAACGATTCACTTATTCGGGCCAGAAACAAAACGAACACACGCAATCCACTGTTTTGGACCCCATAGTGTTGTTTTTGTTCCTTTTGGTCAGTTTCGCTAGTGTCCAAAAATGATGATGGGGTTGCATTTAATGCACCGTTCGAGCCACAAATGAAACGATGCACCGATTCGGGACAGAAACGAAACGAACGCACCCAATCCATTTTTTTGGACCCAATAGAGATGTTTTGGTTCATTTTGGTCAGTTTCATTAGTGTGGCAAAAACGATACCGGGGTTGCATTTAATGCACCGGTTCGGGCCGGAAACGAAACGATTCACCAGTTCGGGCAGGAGACGAAACGAACGCACCGAATGCACTTTTTTGGACCCAATAGTGATGTTTTGGTTCATTTTAGTCAGTTTCATTAGTGTGCCCGAAATCATGCCGGGGTTGCATTTAATTCACCGCTTGGGGCCGAAAATGAAACGATGCACCGATTCGGGACAGAAGTGAAACGAACGCACCCAATCCATTTTTTTGGACACAATAGTGATGTTTTGGTTCATTTTGGTCAGTTTCATTATTGTGCCAAAAATCATGCCGGGGTTGCATTTAATGCACCGGTTCGGGCCGGAAATGAAACTATGCACCGATTCGGGACAGAAACGAAACGAACGCACCCAATCCATTTTTTTGGACCCAATAGAGATGTTTTCATTCATTTTGGTCAGTTTCATTAGTCTGGCCAAAATCTTGCCGGGGTTGCATTTAATGCACCGGTTCGGGCCGGAAATGAAACTATGCAACGATTCGGGACAGAAACGAAACGAACGCACCCAATCCATTTTTTTGGACCCAATAGAGATGTTTTGATTCATTTTGGTCAGTTTCATTAGTGTCGCCAAAATCATGCCGGGGTTGCATTCAATGCACCGGTTCGGGCCGGAAACGAAACGATGCACCAGTTCGGGCAGGAGACGAAACGAACGCACCGAATCCACTTTTTTGGACCCAATAGTGATGTTTTGGATCATTTTGGTCAGTTTCATTAGTGTGCCCGAAATCATGCCGGGGTTGCATTTAATTCACCGCTTGGGGCCGAAAATGAAACGATGCACCGATTCGGGACAGAAGTGAAACGAACGCACCCAATCCATTTTTTTGGACCCAATAGAGATGTTTTGGTTCATTTTTGTCAGTTTCATTAGCGTGGCAAAAACGATACCGGGGTTGCATTTAATGCACCGGTTCGGGCCGGAAACGAAACGATTCACTGATTCGGGCCAGAAACAAAACGAACACACGCAATCCACTGTTTTGGACCCCATAGTGTTGTTTTTGTTCCTTTTGGTCAGTTTCGCTAGTGTCCAAAAATGATGATGGGGTTGCATTTAATGCACCGTTCGAGCCACAAACGAAACGATGCACCGATTCGGTCCACAAACGAAACGAACATACCCATTCCACTTTTTTGGTCCCAATGCTGAAGTTTTGGTTCATTTTGGTCAGTTTCGTTACTGTGCCAAAAACCATGCGGGGGTTGCATTTAATGCACCGGTTCGGGCCGGAAACGAAACGATGCACCAGTTCGGGCCGGAGATGAAACGAACGCACCGAATCCACATTTTTGGACCCAATAGTGATGTTTTGGATCATTTTGGTCAGTTTCATTCGTGTGCCCGAAAGCATGTCGGGGTTGCATTTAATGCACTAGTTCGGGCCGGAAAATGAAACGATGCACCAATTCTGGTCAGAAACGAAACGAATGCACCAGATCCACTTTTTTGGACACAATAGTGATGTTTTGGTTCATTTTGGTCAGTTTCATTATTGTGCCAAAAATCATGCCAGGGTTGCATTTAATGCACCGGTTCGGGCCGGAAATGAAACTATGCACCGATTCGGGACAGAAACGAAACGAACGCACCCAATCCATTTTTTTGGACCCAATAGAGATGTTTTCATTCATTTTGGTCAGTTTCATTAGTCTGGCCAAAATCTTGCCGGGGTTGCATTTAATGCACCGGTTCGGGCCGGAAATGAAACTATGCACCGATTCGGGACAGAAACGAAACGAACGCACCCAATCCATTTTTTTGGACCCAATAGAGATGTTTTGATTCATATTGGTCAGTTTCATTAGTGTGGCCAAAATCATGCCGGGGTTGCATTTAATGCACCGGTTCGGGCCGGAAATGAAACGATGCACCAGTTCGGGCAGGAGACGAAACGAACGCACCGAATGCACTTTTTTGGACCCAATAGTGATGTTTTGATTCATTTTAGTCTGTTTTATTAGTGTCGCCAAAATCATGCCGGGGTTGCATTTAATGCACCGGTTCGGGCCGGAAACGAAACGATGCACAAGTTCGGGCCGGAGACGAAACGAACGCACCGAATCCACTTTTTTGGACCCAATAGTGATGTTTTGGATCATTTTGGTCAGTTTCATTCGTGTGCCCGAAATCATGTCGGGGTTGCATTTAATGCACCAGTTCGGGCCGAAAAATGAAACGATGCACCGATTCGGGACAGAAACGAAACGAACGCACCCAATCCATTTTTTTGACCCAATAGAGATGTTTTGGTTCATTTTGGTCAGTTTCATTAGTGTGGCAAAAACGATACCGGGGTTGCATTTAATGCACCGGTTCGGGCCGGAAACGAAACGATTCACTGATTCGGGCTAGAAACAAAACGAACACACGCAATCCACTGTTTTGGACCCCATAGTGTTGTTTTTGTTCCTTTTGGTCAGTTTCGCTAGTGTCCAAAAATGATGATGGGGTTGCATTTAATGCACCGTTCGAGCCACAAACGAAACGATGCACCGATTCGGTCCACAAACGAAACGATGCACCAATTCGGTCTAGAAACAAAACGAACATATCCAATCCACTTTTTTGGTCCCAATGCTGAAGTTTTGGTTCATTTTGGCCAGTTTCGTTACTGTGCCAAAAACCATGCCGGGGTTGCATTTAATGCGCCGGTTCGAGCCGCAAACGAAACGATGCACCGATTCGGACCCCAAACGAAACGATGCACTGATTCAGGCTGGAAATGGAACGAACGCACCCAATCCACTTTTATGGACCCAATGGTGATGTGTTGGTTCATTTTGGTCAGTTTTGTTAATGTGCCGAAAACCATGTCGGGGTTGCATTTAATGCACCGATTCGGGCCAGAAACGAAATGATGCATCGATTCGGGTCAGAAACGAAATGAACGAACCCAATCCATTCTTTTAGACCCAAAAGTGAAGTTTTGGTTCATTTTTGTCAGCTTCGTTACTGTACCGAGAATCATACCGGGGTTGCATTTAATGCACCGGTTCGGGTCGGAAAAGAAACGATGCACCAATTCGGGTCAGAAACGAAACGAATGCACCGAATCCACTTTTTTGGACCCAATAGTGATGTTTTGGTTCATTTTGGTCAGTTTCATTATTGTGCCAAAAATCATGCCGGGGTTGCATTTAATGCACCGGTTCGGGCCGAAAATGAAACTATGCACCGATTCGGGACAGAAACGAAACGAACGCACCCAATCCATTTTTTTGGACCCAATAGAGATGTTTTGATTCATTTTGGTCAGTTTCATTAGTGTGGCCAAAATCATGCCGGGTTGCATTTAATGCACCGGTTCGGGCCGGATATGAAACTATGCACCGATTCGGGACAGAAACGAAACGAACGCACTCAATCCATTTTTTTGGACCCAATAGAGATGTTTTGATTCATATTGGTCAGTTTCATTAGTGTGGCCAAAATCATGCCGGGGTTGCATTTAATGCACCGGTTTGGGCCGGAAACGAAACGATGCACCAGTTCGGGCCGGAGACGAAACGAACGCACCGAATCCACTTTTTTTGACCCAATAGTGATGTTTTTGATCATTTTGGTCAGTTTCATTAGTGTGCCC
Organism: Echinochloa phyllopogon; assembly: GCA_033239725.1. Classification (NCBI taxonomy): domain Eukaryota; kingdom Viridiplantae; phylum Streptophyta; class Magnoliopsida; order Poales; family Poaceae; genus Echinochloa; species Echinochloa phyllopogon. The sequence continues at coordinate 25,462,953 of BTCW01000014.1, read as the reverse complement.
GAAATCATGCCGGGGTTGCATTTAATTCACCGCTTGGGGCCGAAAATGAAACGATGCACCGATTCGGGACAGAAATGAAACGAACGCACCCAATCCATTTTTTTGGACCCAATAGAGATGTTTTGGTTCATTTTGGTCAATTTTGTTACTGTGCCGAAAACTATGCCGGGGTTGCATTTAATGCACCGATTCGGGCCGGAAACGAAACAAATGCTCCCAATCCATTCTTTTGGACCCAATTGTGAAGTTTTGGTTCATTTTGGTCGGTTTCGTTACTGTACCAAAAATCATGCCGTGGTTGCATTTCAGCACCGGTTCAGGCAGGAAACAATGCAACAATTCGGGTCAAAAACGAAACAAACGCACCGAATCCACTTTTTTGGACCCAGTAGTGATGTTTTGGATCATTTTGGTCAGTTCCATTAGTGTGCCCAAAATCATGCCGGGGTTGCATTTAATGGACCGGTTTGGGCCGGAAATGAAACGATGCACCGATTCGGGACAGAAACGAATCGAACGCACCCAATCCATTTTTTTGGACCGAATAGAGATGTTTTGGTTCATTTTGGTCAGTTTCATTAGTGTGCCGAAAACGATACATGGGTTGCATTTAATGCACCGGTTTGGGCCGGAAATGAAACAATGCACTAGTTGGGATCGAAAACGAAACGATTCACCGATTCGGGCCAGAATCAAAACGAATACACCCAATCCACTCTTTTGGACCCAATAGTGATGTTTTGGTTCGTTTTGGTCAGTTTCGCTAGTGTCTAAAAACGATGACGGGGTTGCATTTAATGCATCGGTTCGAGCCACAAACGAAACGATGCACCGATTCGGTGCACAAACAAAACGATGCACTGATTCGGTCTAGAAACAAAACGAACATACCCAATCCACTTTTTTGGACCCAATGGTGATGTTTTGGTTCGTTTTGGTCAGTTTCGTTACTGTGCCGAAAACCATGTCGGGGTTGCATTTAATGCACCGGTTCGAGGCAAAAATGAAACGATGCACCGATTCGGACCACAAACGAAACTATGCACCGATTCGGGCTAGAAACGGAACGAACGCACCCAATCCACTTTTATGGACCCAATGGTGATGTTTTGGTTCATTTTGGTCAGTTTCGTTAATATTCCGAAAACCATGCCGAGCTAGCATTTAGTGCACCGATTCAGGCCGAAAATGAAATGATGCACCGATTCGAGCCAGAAACGAAACAAATGCACCCAATCCACTTCGTTGGACCAGTAGTGATGTTTTTGTTCATTTTGGTCATTTTCGTTAGTGTGCCCGAAATCATGCCGGGGTTGCATTTAATGCACCGGTTTGGTCCGGAAACAAAACGAAGCACCAGTTCGGGTCAGAAACGAAACGATTCACCGATTCGGGCCAGAAACAAAACGAACGCACCCAATCCACTATTTTGGACCCAATAGTGATGTTTTGGTTCGTTTTGGTCAGTTTCACTAGTGTCCCGAAAATCTTGCCGGGGTTGCATTTAATACACCGGTTGGTGCCGAAAAAGAAACGATGCACCAATCGGGTCAGAAACGAAATGAACGCACCGAATCAACTTTTTCGGACCCAATAGTGATGTTTAGGTTCATTTTGGTCAGTTTCGTTAGTGTGCCAAAAATCATGTCGGGTGTCGGTGTATCGAAATCGTGGTCCCGACACCAACCAGAAATGCGTTGTGTTCCCTCCCCTGTTGGTTGATGCAGAAGGTAACACGAGACACGGGTTTATCCTGGTTCCGGTCGGAAGACCATACTTCCAGCAAGGTGGTATGTGCGATGTATTATTCTGCATCGGACTGCAAGTAGTAGGGGGTACAAGCAGGTTGGGATGAGACGCTAGACCTCCGAGTCCCAGATGATTTAGGCGGAGTGCCAATATCGTGGTTTTTCTGTGTGTGCGCGAATTCTTGATCTCTTCGTCTGTGTCTCTTTTGCTCGATCACCCCCTCCTTTTATAGGCCAAGGAGGAGGGGTTACAGGAGTGCGTTGCTGCACATGCATAGTTGCCGCACAGTAGTAAGAGTGGCGCTGGGCGTGCTTCTTGGTCCTTGTTTGTTGTCGCGCGGTGTTGCGATCCCTGTAGTCGATTCTTGTACTGGTGATGACACCGAGGAGTGGGTTTGAGGATCCGAGGCATCCTTTGTGCGATAATGGCCCGCCCGTACACCATTTCGAGGGTCTCCCATGCCTGTGCACAGCCTATTCTGTGGAAAATTCCTATGGGAGTCGGTAGCACAGGGGGTTGAAGTGACCCGGCCTTGTTCGCATAGTGGCGACATGTGCGCGCAGTGCCAGGGGTTGGTTGCATAGCGCTCGGAATGGCCCACCATACCTCCGCCGTCCTGTCTTCTTCTCCTGCTGTGTGCTCGAGGGTCTCTCCCGTCCGACGGAGGTCTTCAAGTCATCGGAGTTGGAAGCACAGGAGCTCGTAGTGACGGGCTCTGTTCGCACAGCGCCGGCCTGCCCGCACAGAGCCTCGGTTGGCAGCATAGTGACGGTAGTTGGCGGATGCGACGGGAGGGGTCGTGGCTGTCAGGGCGGTATGGCGAGAGATCTGCCTTTTGACTTCGGACGCACGGTGGTAGTAGGCGCCATTAATTGTCCGTTGGAGCGAGGGTCTCGACCGAGGCGGAGCTCTCCCCATTCCGTGGGTTGCTCGAGGCTCAATCCTCAGGCCTCGACCGAAGCGAAGTTTTCCGATTCGCTCAAGGGGTCGGTTCCCTCGAGCGAAGTGGAGATTATGGTTTGTGTCGAGGCATGCCACGGGGTGCCTTGACTGGGCCTTCGTTTGTTGCTGGGCCGTGGGCCTTAACTTCCGTTTCACTTTTTCTGGTTAATCGCATGAGATTAATGTTTACCGAGGGCGGTTATCCCATAGGTTTGGGTACCCCTAATGATCACCCCCAACAGTAGCCCCCGAGCCTTTGTTGGAGTATGTTTTAATCCGACAAAGGCTTTTCGTCGTGGGTGCTTCTGATAAGGTTTCCTTGAAGAATTCCGCTGGGTGCGCGCTAGCGCACCCGCGGGTGTAGCCCCCGAGGCCTTGGAGGAGTGGATATACTCCTGCAAGGGCTTATCAGTGTTTCGCGCCTTCGAGAGCTACAACACGTTTCATCTTCAAGGAATTCGACCTTGTGGTGCAAGGAGCCCCCGAGCCCTTGCCCTAGCAAGGTCGATCAGGGGTGGTCCTTGACTTTGAGTTACGACCCTCGTCGCCCCGTTTGTGGGTAGGAGGGGTGACGCAATCTATGCTTCCCTCGAACGGGCCGCGAGTCATGGATGCCTCTGCGAGCTGTTAGCGGGTAATTCAAGTGGACATCCTTGCCTCGTTCGATGGAGGTCGGCTCGTGGTCCGGACACATGTCTCATAAGAGCACTTGTGAAGGTTTGCTAGGCAGGGCTCGACCCCGTTTGTTTGGGGTCGAGGGCTCGTTGCTCTCCCTCGGTGGGATCCCTCGACTAGCTGCCTTCATCTTGGCCTTGAATATAACATGAAGGGCACCCTCGAGTTTCATGCTCGAGGATAGGCTCGATCGCGCGTGCCCTTGGTTATCCCTGACTCTGTTAGATCTAGGGTGCCTGTCGAACCCTCGAGGGGCCAGGACTTCGAACCCCTAATCAGTAGGGCCTTGAGGAGAGGTAACTTACCTCGGAAGCCTTTCGGCTGGCCTCGAGCATTTATTTTCGTAATTGTGGGAGACGTGGCGTGGAGTATGCGAAGTGGGCGCACCTTTTTAGGTGGAGCGGAAGAGACGTGGGCAGTTACGATGCGACGTATCGTCTGTAACGCCTGGATTTTCGCGCGTAGTGGTTATCCCAACCCGTGGGGCCCGGCCGTCGGTGGCTGCGGTGCCAATCGTATTGGATGCGTTTTTCACACAGCCGGGGTGCCGGTTGTGCTTCGTGTTACACTATAAATAAAGAGACAAGGGGAAAGGATTGTCTTACCCAGCCCTTGCCTTTCGATTGCATCTGCTATTTCCAAGCGCCGCCGCTCTTTGCCTTTCATCTTTCCTCGCACAAGACTCCGCTTTTTGCCGCCGCCGTTCGCCATGGTGACCATTGTTGACCCTGCTCCATGGAGCCCCTCCATCGCCACCGACGCCTATCTCACCGGGCTGGTGGAGGCCGGGGTGCTGCCGGCGAACAGCAACCCGGAGAAGCCGATGTGGATTGCGCCACCATCCAATCACCACGAGCCTTCTCCGCCGGAGGGCTTCGTGGTGAGCCTAGCGAGGCTACACGAGCGGGGGTTCGGAGTCCCCGCATCGCTGTTCTTCCGCGGGTTGTGCCTCCACTACGGCGTGGAGCTCCACAACTTCGCCCTCAATGCCATCTCGCAAGCGGCAGTCTTCGTCGCCGTTTGTGAGGGGTATTTGGGGATAGAGGCTCACTGGGACCTATGGGTTCAACTTTTCTGGGGTGAGCTCCATACAGTCGTAGGTGAGTCTCGGGGGTTCCGCCGGGCGGTCCGCGTCGGGGGCCTTACCCTGCACGTTCGGGGGCAGCGGAGCGTGCTGTACATCCCGACGACGATGACCTCCAACAACGCCGACTGGGACAAGGGATGGTTCTACCTCCGCAATGTCGACAACAAGCTGCGCGAGCGGCCAGAGTCGTGGAGCTATGGTATTTCTCCCGCCGACCGTCAGGAGCGACTCCGGGTCTTCACTGACGCCTTCGCTGCGCTGTCGAGGGCAGGATTGACCGCGGCGGGGGTGATTGCAAACTTTAATCAGCGGTATGTCCTGCCGCTGATGGAGAGGACGCTGCGCCTCAACCAGCTCAGGGCGGATTCACCCTGGCAGGGCTCGAAGATGAACGAGGGGACCCTCATCCTCGAGTATTGCATCCTTCGAGCACGGCGAGCCGTGGAGGTCTCCAAGCTCGATTGCAAGGAGGAGGCCCTATTTGCCGTCAAGATGCGCCCCAAAACGGGGTTTTTACAATTTGTAAGTTCCGCTTTAAGTTTGATTTAGATTCAATCTTGCTTCCTACCCTCGAGATTATCTGATCGCCAATCTTGGATTTTATCTTCAGGGTTTGCCTCAAAAAGGATATCGTTCCGCTCCTCCTCTTCGCGAGGTCCATGCGGCTAATCGCCTTTCTGCTGAGAGGCAGAAGGCGCGGAAGGATGCGGTGAAGCAGAAGGAGAGGAAGCGCCTATCTACCCTCGAGAAGGAATGCCGCCGCCGGGTCAGGGAGGGGCGCTCCCCGCCTACTACCCCCGAGAGCACCGCGGAGGAGTCTTCCTCGGACGACCTTGTGGAGGTTCCGCCACTTGCGCCGGTGGCGGCTGAAGTGACTCCGCCCCCGAGGGGGCACCGTCAGGAGACCCCATCGTCGTCACGGGGTAGGGAGGGCTCGAGTGGCCCGGCACCTTCGACGGTGGGTGCCGCCCCCCGAGTTCCGAGGTGGTTGCTGCAGGGGCTCGAGCTCGGAGCCCGTCGTTGCCTGGGGCGGACAAGGCGGCCATTGCCCCAGGGGCCACTGGGGCTCAAAGCTCCGCACCTGCGAGCTCGAGGCCCGCGAGCGAGACCCCGCTGCCGAGGGGCCGTGGTCGTTCGGGGGCTCGGCGGCCCTCGAGAAGCAAGAAGCGCAAGCTGAGCAACCTCATCTGGGTTAGGTAAGTTGTTCCCTTCTCCGGCATAATTCATAAGTTGTTGATCTAATTTCGTTGACTTGGTTTCTGTCAGCCAATCCGGTCCGCCGGCATCGCTTCTGTTGGCGCCAACGAAGGCGCTGAAGGTGTCGGCGCGCGCCAGGCCTTGTTTGGCAGCGCCGCCCCCATCCGGAGCGCCCCAAGCGACGGGGATTGTCGCTCGGTATCGGGTGGCCCTCACGCGAGGGGCCGCCCGATCAAGGGGGCAGGCGGCGGCTGGAGAAGTGTTGGCGGTAGCGGGCGACGAGCGGGCCAGGGAGACGCCCTCGGCTCTCCCTGTGGAGGATGCGGCCCCTGCCGTTGCGGGGGTGATAGAGACCTCCGTGCCGGCCGAGGGCACGGGTGTGGCGGAAGGTGCGGCCCGCGCTGAAGACGCGGGTCGGACCGCAGCTGGAGGCAGCGGTACAGCGGAGGTCGAGGAGGTGCCCGGGGCCGGCTCCACAATGATGACCCTCCCGGCCACCCTCGAGGGTGGTCAGGAGGATGAGGAGGAGGGTGCTCTAGGATTCCGCGATGGGGCCTGGAGCCCTTGGGAGGAGAGGGTCGTGGGCACCCTGCCTGGCATTCCGGCCTTCGAGGCCTGGCGCAACTTTGGGCTCGGTCGTTGCGGCGTCCCTCCCGGCCTGGCCAAGGCTGCTGAGGTCGAGCGCCTCCTATGGGAGGAACAACAGGCCTTGGGGACCACGGTCCAAGAAGCCCTGAAGCAAGTCCTCAAACTCCACCTTGGTCGGGGTTTGGATGTCCACCGGGTAAGTGACTTAATCACTAATTTTGTTGCATGTTTTGCGTCTCTCCCCATTTTTTCATTTTTATCTGTTGTGTTAATAACAGGACCTGAGGGAGATGGCCGGGCGAAAGGTCGCCGAACTTGCTGATGCGCACGTCGAGGTGCATCAGCTAAGGGAGGCCTTGAGCCACGCTGAGTGGGAACGCCTGCACGAGAGGACTCTCACCGTGGAGACGGCAGAGGAGGTCCTTCGGCAAGGGGGCGAGCTCCATCGGCGAACGCAAGCGCTGGCGGCGCTCGAGGGCGAGCTTCAGCAGGAGCGTGTAGCCCTTGCCGAAGCCCGGGGGCAGCTGCAGCAGCGGGACTCGGCGCTTGCCGTGGCTGAGGCCCAATTGAAGACCCAGGGCGAGGCTATCGACCTGCTCACCATGGCGGTGACGGAGGGAGATGTCGTTATCGCGAAGCTACGGGCCTCGGTCGAGGCCCAACAAGGAGAGATGGCGACACTCCAGTAGGACGCCAGTACTGCCCGGGAGGCCCTCGCCGAGAAGGAAAAGCTGGTAGAAGGTAAGTCTAGTATGAACTTACCCTAAATTTGGATTGGAGTTTTTTGAAAACTTATCTTATTTTGGCGTTGGGCTTTCAGAGGTGCGGAAGGTGGCGGAGGAGACCTCCTCACTGGCGGAGTCGCTCCAGGTAGCCTATTCGAAGGCCAGGAGGACCTCGAGGAGCTATGGGAAGTAGCCCTTGCCGTCTGCAAGGAGGTCGAGGGGCCAGATGCCCTCGAGTCCCAGTCGGGCAGCTCGGTGGCCAGCCGTCTAAGGGCCTTGGGCGGTTGCGTTACCGAGCACCTGAAGGGGGCCCTTCTCCTCGGCGTGCAGAAGACCCTCGGGGTGATCTCGACGCACTTTGTCGTGGACCTCGAGGCGGTCAGCGGTGGCTACGTGGTGGTGGATGACCTCGATGACGACGCTGCGCTGGCCGTCGTGGAGAGTGCCGATGCCGCAACCTCTGCTCCTGCTGCCACCCTCGCGCGAATCTTTGAGAGTGACCTCCTTCCCGACGCTGAAGACAAAGAGGACGCCGCCCCCGAAGACCCTGCTCCTTGAGTAGTTTAGGGATATTTATGTAATAAGTACTCTAGTGGTTTAAACAATTTCATGCTTTGAAATGCACATTCGAGTTTTTGTTTGAATTATGGTTTCTTTATCACGTTTATCTTACTAAATTTGCAAAGGGCTTGTCGAGGAGAGTATCGTTCATAGAGTAACTTTAGCGTAGGGTGGTGAGGGGATGCCGTATCCTTTCGAAGGCGTAGGCGGTCCCTCGACTCGTCCGGCCCTTGGCCTTAGTCATTCTATGCCTCGAACCGCCTTTTGTCAATTACAGGAGATGGACATGACGAAAGAATTTATAAAAAACTTTAAAATTGTGACAATTTTAGGAGGGGGTGCCCCCCGAATTAGCCCCCGAGTGAGACTTGGCTTTTTTTGATGGTAAGCCTAGTCATACTCATTTTAAGGTCCTTTATTTTTTATTGAAATAAGTACAAATGTACATGAATGCTTGAAAGCTTAAGGGTACAAGCGACGTAGCTGTTGGATGTTCCAGGCGTTGGCGAACACTTCGCTTTTCTCGTTTGCAAGCTTGTATGTGCCTGGTTTGATGACCTCAGCGTTGATGTAGGGCCCTTCCCATGGCGGTGTGAGCTTGTGGCGCCCTCGATTGTCTTGTCGTAGCCCTAGCACTAGGTCCACCTTGTTGAGGTCTCGTCGTCGAACCTTTTGGGCTTGATATTTTCGAAGCGACTGCTGGTACCGAGCCGAATGTAAGACCGCGACATCTCGAGCTTCATCCGCTTGGTCGAGTGAGTCTTCACGAACTTGCTTGTTCCTTTCCTCTTGGTAGGCTCTGAGCCTTGGGGACCCATATTCCAAGTCTGTGGGGAGGATAGCCTCGGCGCCATAGACGAGAAAAAATGGGGTGAAACCCGTGGCTCTGCTTGGGGTTGTTCTAAGGCTCCAAATTACTGAGGGTAGTTCTGACATCCATTTTCCGCCGAATCTATTCAGCTTGTTGAATATTCTTGGTTTGAGGCCTTGTAGAATCATGTCGTTGGCACGTTCTACTTGGCCGTTTGTCTGTGGATGTGCTATGGCTGACCAATCCACGCGGATATGGTGGTCGTCACAGAATTCCAAGAATTTCTTGCCTGTAAACTGGGTGCCATTGTAAGTAATTATCGAATTGGGGACCCCAAATCTGTGAATTATATATTTGAAGAATTGCACAGCCTGCTCGGATCTGATGCTGCTGATCGGTCGAGCCTCGATCCATTTCGAGAACTTGTCGATGGCCACCAGCAGATGTGTAAAGCCCCCGGGCGCTGCTCGCATTGGACCGACAAGGTCGAGCCCCCATACGGCGAATGACCATGTGATAGGAACGGTTTGCAAGACGTGGGCCGGGAGATGAGTTTTGCGTGCATAGAATTGACACCCTTCGCAGGTGCGCACAATTTCGTTGGCGTCTGCAACAGCCGTGGGCCAGTAGAAGCCTTGGCGAAATGCGTTGCCCACGAGGGTACGGGGCGCCGCGTGGTGGCCGCATACGCCAGCGTGGATGTCTCGAATGAGCTCCCTTCCCTCCGGGATTGGAATGCACCGCTGCAAAATTCTGGAGGGGTTGCGCTTGTATAACTCCCTATCGATGATGTGGAATGACTTGGCCTTTCTCGCGATGCGTCGAGCCTCGGTTCGATCCGAGGGTAGTTCCCCTCGGCTAATCCAGGCAATGTATTGGTTGCGCCAATCGCGAGTCGATGGGGCCTCATCGATCTCCATAATTTCACCTTCATCCGCCGAGGATATCTCCTGACTTGAGGCTTCAGGTTCCTCTTTCAAAGGATCCTCGTCCATGGGCTCAATATATGGAGCCCCGAGGGTTCGGACCTCGAGGGAGCATAAGGAGCTTTGGGAGTTGGCTTGATGTCGATGCTTGGCTGTGTTAGGTCACGGGCGAATACGTTTAGGGGAATGGTGATCCGCCCTAACGCAATTTTTGCTAATTCATCGGCCTCCTCGTTATATTTTCGCGCGATGTGGTTGAGCTCGAGGCCATGGAATTTGTCCTCGAGTCGGCGTACTGCATTGCAGTATGCCTGCATCTTGTCGTCGTAGCAGCTTGCCTCCTTCATAACCTGGTCGATGACCAATTGTGAATCTCCCCGGACGTCGATGCGTTTAACGCCCAATTCAACGGCTATGCGAAGGCTGGGTAGTAAGGCCTCATATTCGGCCATGTTATTGGACGCCGAAAAGTGCAAGCGTACCACGTGCCTTATATGTTCTCTGAGGGGTGAGACGAAGAGCAGGCCCGCGCCCGCACCGGTTTTCATCACCGACCCGTCGAAGTACATGATCCAACATTCGGCTTGGATCTGAGGTGGGGGCAGTTGTGTGTCGGTCCACTCTACCATGAAATCGGCCTAGATTTGCGATTTAATTGCCTTGCGGGGGGCATAAGTGAGGGTTTCGCCCATCAATTCCATGGACCATTTGGCTATTCTACCCGAGACATCCTGGTTGCGGAGTATCTCCCCCAAGGGGAAAGATGAGACCACAGTGACAGGATGAGCTTTGAAGTAGTGGCGCAATTTGCGCCGAGCTAGCACCACTGCGTAGAGCAGCTTCTGGATTTGTGGATATCGCGTCTAGGTTTTGGTCAGTACCTCGCTGATGTAATATACCGGCCTTTGGATGGGTAGAGCATGCCCTTCCTTAGTTCTTTCTACGATGATGACTCCGCTGACTACTTGAGTCGTTGCGGCTACGTAGAGGTAGAGGCGCTCGCCCTCCTTAGGTGGCGTTAAGACTGGCGCTCGTGCGAGAGACGCTTTTAGCCCGTCGAGGGCTTTTTGAGCCTCGGGGGTCCAAGAAAAATGCTCGCTCTTTTTTCGGAGTCGGTACAGGGGTAAGCCTTTCTCGCCGAGACGCGAGATGAACCGGCTTAGGGCTGCTAAGCATCCCAATACCCTTTGTACCCCCTTTAGGTCTCGGATCGGTCCCATCTGTTCGAGGGCTGAGACTTTTTCAGGGTTGGGCTCAATGCCTCGCTGAGAGACTATGAAACCCAAGAGCATACCTCGAGGTACCCCAAAAACGCATTTTTCTGGATTCAGTTTTACCCCGTTGGCCCGGAGACAATCAAACGCAATGCGCAAATCATTTATCAGGTCGTCCGCCTTCCTGGATTTTACTACAATATCATCAACGTATGCTTCTACGGTTCGCCCGATATGATCTCCGAAAACACGAAGCATACATCGCTGGTATGTAGCTCCGGCATTTCGAAGGCCAAACGGCATCGTGACATAGCAGAAAATACCAAAAGGCGTGATAAAGGAGGTTGCCAATTGGTCAGAAACTTTCATCTTAATTTGGTGGAAACCAGAATAAGCATCAAGGAAACATAACAGCATGCATCCTGCGGTTGAATCTACGATCTGATCGATACGTGGTAAAGGAAAAGGGACTTTTGGACATGCTTTATTTAAACCGGTATAATCTATGCACATCCTCCACTTCCCATTCTTTTCCTTAACTAAAATAGGATTAGCGTGCCAGTTAGGGTGAAATACCTCCTTGATGAATTCGGCCTCGAGGAGGTTGTGCAGCTCCTCACCAATGGCCTTGCGCTTGTGCTCATCGAAGCGTCGTAGGCGTTGAACCACCGGTTTGGAATGGGGCAGGATGTCAAGGGAGTGCTCGGCGACCTCCCTCGGTATGCCTGGCATATCCGAGGGGCTCCACGTGAAGATGTCGGCGTTGGCGCGGAGGAAGTCGACGAGCACCACCTCCTATTTGCTGTCAAGGGTCGAGCTGATCCGCACCGTCTTGTCGCTGGGGACACCTGAGTCGAGAGGCACAGCCTTGGTGTGCTCTGTGGGCTCGAAACTGCCTGCATGCTTCGAAGTGGAGGGGATGGTTTCGTTCGCCATCTTCTCTAGGTCTGCAATGAGAGCCTCGTCCTCGGCAAGCACCTCGGCGCTCTCGGCACATTCCACGTCGCATATGTAGGCATGTTCGAACGATGGGGCCACGGTGATGACGCCGTTTGGTCCCGACATCTTCAACTTGAGGTAGGTATAGTTTGGGATTGCCATAAACTTGGCGTAGCATGGGTGGCCGAGGATGGCCGAGAAATCCCATCACTTCGAAGGTCAGGGTCTCCCTTCGGAAGTTGTCGGGGGTACCGAAGCAAACCGGCAGATCGATCTGCCCGAGGGGCTGAACTCGTTTTCCCGGTGCAACGCCATGGAACGGCGCCTTGCTGGGGCGCAGCGAGCGTGTCCCTCCCGATGCCCATGAGCTCCAAGGATGAAGCGTACATGATATTGAGGCTGTTGCCTCCATCCATGAGTACCTTGGAGAACCGGGTATTGCCAATGATAGGATCAACGACAAGCGGGTATTGCCCCGGGTTCGGGATGTAGTTGGGGTGGTCCTCTCGACTGAAGGAGATGGTCTCCTCTGACCAGTCGACGTACGACGGCCCCGCCTTGTGTATGGAGAATACCTCTCGGCGCTCGCGCTTGCGCTGCCGAGGGGTCATGTTCGTGGTTGGCCCACTGAAAATGAAGAAGACATTCTCCACCTCCGGGAAGCCTTGGCCACTCCCGTCGCCCGTGTCTCTTTTTCCCCCTTCGTCCTTCGAAGCGGCGCGGTTGAAGTATTTTTTTAGCATTCCGCACTGCTCGAGGGTGTGGGTTACGACGCCCTTGTGATAAGGGCATGGTTTCTTGAGCATGTCATAGAAGATGCCGCCTCCTCGAGGGGGGCCTCGAGGAGCTTTGGGCGCAACAGGATCGACTGCGAGTATTTCATCGGGGTCCTCGGTCCGCTCTTGTCGGTGCGAGGCTTTTTGGGGCTTCTTCCCCTTCTTGCATTGCCTTCATTTCTTGGCGGATCCTTTGGACTTGCTGCCCTCTGCGGGTGTTTCCTCCGTCCGCTTCCCCCTTCCACTATCAAAGATGGCTCCAACCGCCTCCTCGCCGAAGGCAAAATTGGTGGCGATGTCGAACAGTTTGTGCCAGAAACGAAACGAAACGGACGCACCCAATCCACTTTTTTGGACCCAATAGTGATGTTTTGGATCGTTTGGTCAGTTTCCTTAGTGTGCCGAAAACGATGCCGGGTTTTATTTAATGCACCGGTTCGGGCCGGAAACGAATTGATGCACCTGTTCGGGCCGGAAACGAAACGATTCACCGATTCGGGCCAGAAACAAAACGAACGCACCCAATCCAGTTTTTTCAACCCAATAGTGATGTTTTGGTTCGTTTTCGTCAGTTTTGTTACTATGCCGAAAACCATGTTATGGTTGCATTTGATGCAATGATTCGACCGGGAAACGAAATGATGCACCGATTCTGACTAGAAACGAAATGAACGCACCCAATCCACTTTTCTGGATCCAATAGTGATGTTTTGGTTCGTTTGGGTCACTTTCGTTATCGTGCCAAAAACCATGCCGGGGTTGCATTTAATGCACCATTTTGGGCAAGAAACGAAATGAACGCACCCAATCAACTTTTTGGGATCCAATTGTGATGTTTTGGTCAGTTTCGTTACTGTGCCGAAAACCATGCCGGGCTATCATTTAATGCACCGATTCAGGCCGAAAACGAAACGATGCACCGATTGGGACTAGAAATGAAACAATGCACCGATTCGGTCCAGAAATGAAATGAACGCACACAATCTACTTTTTTGGAACCAATAGTGATGTTTTGGTTTGTTTTGGTCAGTTTCGTTATTATGCCGAAAACCATGTCGGGGTTGCATTTAATGCAGCGGTTCGGGCCGAAAATGAAACGAACGCACCCAATCAACTATTTTGGACCCAATTGTGATGTTTTGGCCACTTTCGTTACTGTGCCGAAAACAATGCCGGGGTTGCATTTAATTCACCGGTTCAGGCCGGAAACGAAATGAATGCACCCAATCAACTTTTTTGGACCCTTAATTGTGATGTTTTGGTCAGTTTCGTTACGGTGCCGAAAACCATGCCGATGTTGCATTTAATGCACCGGTTTGAGCCAGAAACAAAACGAACACACCCAATCCACTTTTTTGGACCCAATAGTGATGTTTTGGTTCATTTTGGTTAGTTTCATTGGCGTGCCAAAAACCATGCCGGGGTTGCATTTAATGCACCGGTTCGGGCCGGAAATGAAACGCTACACCGGTTCGGGCCAGAAATGAAACGGTGCACCGTTTCGGGACAAAAACAAAACGAACGTACCCAATCCACTTTTGGACCGAATGGTGATGTTTTGGTTCTTTTTGGTCAGTTTCCTTACTGTGCCGAAAACCATGTTGGGGTTGCATTTAATGCACCGGTTCGGGCCGGAAATGAAATGATGCACCGATTCAGGCCAGAAACGACGGTGCACCGGTTCGGGACAGAAACAAAACGAACGTACCCAATCCACTTTTTGGACCCAATGGTGATGTTTTGGTTCTTTTTGGTCAGTTTCCTTACTGTGCCGAAAACCATGCTGGGGTTGCATTTAATGCACCGGTTCGTGCCGGAAATGAAATGATGCACCGATTCAGGCCAGAAAAGGAACTAACGAACCGAGTCCACTTTTTTGGACCCAATAGTGATGTTTTGGTTTGTTTTGGTCAGTTTCGTTACTGTACCGAAAACTATGCCGGGGTTGCATTTAATGCACCGATTCGGGCCGAAAACAAAACGATGTATCGATTCAGGCCAGAAACAAAACGAACGTACCCAATCCATATTTTTGACCCAATAGTGAAGTTTTGGTTCGTTTTGGTCAGTTTCGTTACTGTGCCGAAAATCATGTTGGGGCTGCATTTAATGCTCCGGTTCGGGCCGAAAAAGAAACGATGCACCAATTCGGGTCAGAAACAAAACGAACGCACCGAGAATACACTTTTTTGGACCCAATAGTGATGTTTTGGCTCATTTTGGTCAGTTTCGTTAGTGTGCCAAAAATCATGCCGGGGTCGCATTTAATGCACCCGTTCGGGCCGAAAATGAAACGATGCACCGACTCAGGACAGAAACAAAACGAATGCACCCAATCCATTTTTTTGGACCCAATAGAGATGTTTTGGTTCATTTTGGTCAGTTTCATTAGTGTGCCAAAAATGATACCGGGGTTGCATTTAATGCACCGGTTTGGGCCGGAAACGAAACGATGGACCAGTTCGGGCCGAAAACGAAACGATTCAGTGATTCAGGCCAGAAACGAAATGGACGCACCCAATCCACTTTTTGGACCCAATAGTGATGTTTTGGTTCGTTTTGGTCAGTTTCCTTAGTGTGCCAAAAAGATGTCGGGTTGTATTTAATGTACCAGTTCGGGCCGGAAACGAAATGATGCACCGGTTCGGGCCGGAAACGAAACGATTCACCGATTCGAGCCAGAAACAAAACGAATGCACCCAATCCACTTTTTTTGACCCAATAGTTATGCTTTGGTACGTTTTCGTTAGTTTCGTTACTGTGCCGAAAACCATGCCAGGGTTGCATTTAATGCACCGATTCGACCGGAAAACGAAACGATGCGCCGATTCCGACTAGAAACGAAATGAACGCACCCAATCCACTTTTCTGGATCCAATTGTGATGTTTTGGTTCATTTTGGTCACTTTCGTTATCGTGCCAAAAACCACACCGGGGTTGCATTTAATGCACCAGTTCGGGCTAGAAACGAAATGAACTCACCTAATCAACTTTTTTGGACCCAATTGTGATGTTTTGGTCAGTTTCGTTACTGTGCCGAAAACCATGTCGGGGTAGCATTTAATGCACCGATTCAGGCCGAAAACGAAACGATGCACCGATTCGAGCCAGAAACGAAACAATGCACCGATTCGGTCCAGAAATGAAATGAACGCACCCAATCTACTTTTTTTGACCCAATAGTGATGTTTTGGTTTGTTTTGGTCAGTTTCGTTATTGTGCCGAAAACCATGCCAGGGTTGCATTTAATGCACCGATTCGACCGGGAAATGAAACGATGCACCATTTCCGACTAGAAATGAAACGAACGCACCCAATCCACTTTTCTGGATCCAATAGTGATGTTTTTGTTCGTTTTGGTCACTTTCGTTATTCTGCACCCAAACCACTTTCGTTTTGATCCTCGAGAACTTTTGTTGTCGAGTTAAGTACTCTTTTAGAGTAGTCGGCTTATGGCCAAGCATGTTTCTAAACAAGCTGATAAAATTATTATGAAGAAAATAATTATTAAATAAGACTTAGCTTGATTCTCAGATAGTCATCGATGAAGCCGTGGCGGTCGGCGATGAAGCCTCAACGGTTGTTGTTGAAGTCAACTAGTCGAGGTCGGCCTCGATTAGTTGTTGATGGCGCGGTAGCCGATCTCGACTAGTTTTTAACTAGTCAAAATAAGTAGTTGGAGTAGTCGAGGCAGTCGTTGGCGAGTTGATGCAGCCGGATGTGTAGACGTAGCAGTTGTTGATGAAGCCGACTAGTCGGGACTTATGCCCGACTAAGAAATGACGCACGAGTCATCCATGACTAGTTTGGGGTTGAGCTGAGTAATCCGAGCTGTTGATTGGGCAGCGGTATGTGCTGATGTATCGCCTCTCGTGTGGAATTCTTGTGTGCACACAGCTATATTTGCACTATGTTGCTTTTCCCGGGATAGCAGCCGAGTTGGTATTTTTGTGAATGATCAGAATATCCTCTCGATAATTGTGCAGCTCTTTAATTCTGCGCAGGCTGGTGACCTTCACTTGTATTTGTGTGCGATACGAATGGTGACTATGCCTGACAACAGCAAGCTCTTTCTTTATTGGACTAGTTCTCTGTGTTTTGATGATTCCGGCAGCAGCATCCGGAACGGAGATGATCATGACGGACAATACGTTGCTCTAATCTCCGCTTCGGACTTGACCACACGCGTTGACGATCTCGTTTGATTTTTTGCTGACTAATATGAGCCAGGCTGGTGCAGCACGACTTCAATCTAAACACTAATAACACGGCTATGCAGGATGGTTCTCCGCACCAGGCCACATAGATGGAACTGCCGAAGATGTATGTCGCACCTTTCTTGATCGTGACAGTATTGTTGTTGATGTTGATTGTAGGTCCATCAAGCGCTCCCAATGATCATAGCAATCTGCCCCACGATGGGCGCCAAGTGTCGAAGATTTATCTCGAGCATATTTGTCTAGGGGTATCCCAGAGAGTAGATTTGTGGGGATCGCCAGACCTGGAACTTGATGGTTAACACGAAGACACAACACACAATGATTTAGACACGTTCAGGCCGCTGGTGTAGCGTAATACCCTACGTCCTGTATGGGGGTTTTGTATATTGCGTCTTCTAGACGTTGGTTGGTTATCTGCCGAACTAGGGACCCCTGCCCTCCTTTATATATCACAGGGGGGCAAGGTTACATGGTTAGTTTCCTAGTCGGTTACAATATGGGAGTCCTAGTAGGAGTACACGAGTAGTTCTACTTGGAGTAGGAGTTCTTCGAGTAGTTCTACTAGGACTCGGTCTTCTATCTCGAGGGTACCCGGGGATGTATATCCCACAATACACATGATCAATTTTCATGCATAAAGTGACATCATCAGTGGATATCACAACGGTATCAATTGTATGCGTATAATATTTACAAAATGATGAGAGGATCTTAAAGAAAATTACACAATCGTTAGTCTAATCGTAACGGAGGGCTCCATAATCCACAGGAACGTCGACCGGCGGCATGCCAGCCTAGGACTCCAAGTCTTCATGAATCCGCCAAGTCTTCTCAACAAGAGCTCCTTTGTAACACTTCTGGGATGCTGCCCTAGTGGGCTCCTACCCGCTCAACATGTACCCGTGGATTACCCAACTTTCTCAGCCAAGACCGTTGCCATTCAGTCTCATGGTTGTACTATAAGTCTCGGCTAGTCACTCCATAGATCAATCCTTATTTCAAACCTTGGCTCAGGCAACAACAATCTCTTCGCAACCTCGCATCAAACCCAACTTGCCTGAGCCACATAAGGTTCTAGGTTGCTAAAAAGATTACCCACCCATAGTTGCATAATTCATTAATCAAAATTAATTATGACCCATCCCATGTTGAGCAAGCTAATCACATGCTACACTAAAAAGGTACCTCTAAAGGCTACAAGGAATGTCATGAAAAAGATAGTAAACAACCTATATAGGATTCCCATCAAGTTGACATGTAGAAAGAACTAAATAAAAGGTGATAACATGTAGAAATAATAAAGGCGCAAGAGTCAAGTTGATCAAGACATTTGCCTCTTTTCCAAAGTCTCCCTACTCATAAGCGTTCCTCAGCGTAAACAAATCAACTGAAAATAACACACATTTACAACTAAGAGCAATACACCCAACAATAACAAAATAGTTTTGAAAAGCGTACCATAAGCTAGCATTAGCTACAATGAACGCAAAAGGCACAAGAAGCGCTTAAAATGGAGCTACGATTCAAAAGATAAAGCTAGCGAGCATTTAAATTATATACAAAAGGAACAACTATGTGCTACATTTATATTAATTTAAGAAAGCATGCGTAAAGGATATTTCAAAGAAAAAGCCATGTTCAATTTACTCAAATTATTTTCATTCAAAAGCACAGTATATCCTAGTCATATTTTATTTACAAATATGTGCATATAAATTAAGCAATTCAATTATTTAGCTTAAAAAAAGACATGTGAAAGGGTCTAATCGAATTTATTTCAGGTGTCGTGTTGAACTAAACAAGTTACAAACTAAGAATATATTTATGTTGGCATAATTGAAATTAACTTGAATTTATCAAAAGCCGATGTATAAACCTAAACAAGTTTTATTTAGAAAGTTGGTTGAAAGGTAATTAATGAATTTAATATTTTATTTAACTTTGTAAAACATGGTCATCGTGAAACTATGCTTTTAAATGATAGCCCACGCTAAAAGAGGACCATCGCAAAAAGAACGGACTAGAACAGAGCTAGGACGCAAAAGATACAAGCTAAAACCTGATTTAACAATTTTCTAGAATTTTATTAACACCTAAAAGAATTTTATTAAAGCTAAAACTAATTTTTATAGCATTGTCAAGGGTTATAATATTTTTCAAAATAAAAGAAACTAATTTATGACATCATATATGAAATTATGACATCGACAAGGCATTTTATACAAAGATTAAATAGGTTTTGTATTTTTATTAAATTATCAAGGGCATTTATATAATTTTCAGAATATGTCAAGGGCTACTATGAGAAATGTACAAGGTTCGTAAATTAAATGTTGTAAAATAGTGAAAATACAAGGTTTAATATGTTGAATACACAAGCTGAGGGCCTAAACATAATTATTAATAGATAATAGGGGCTAGCAGAGAAGATTCCTAAGAGTCACTGAATAGGACGCGTAAATCCCTATTTTCCTGGGGGCTAGATTGCAAAACCACCAAAGTGACTGGTTTGACTTGCCGTTGATCGTTACGCGAGATAAGATCTTGGTTTGACTTGCCGTTGATCGTTACGCGAGATAAGATCTCGGCCGCTGGTGCCCGAACCAATGACCTGGGACCTGGGATGTTCCGCCCAGCTATGGGAGGTTTGCGGCTCGCCGGACTCTGGCCGTGCACAAGCTACGGAGCTCCATTCTCGACGAGGATTGTATGAGGAGAAAGAGGAGAGCACAGCGAGCTCACACAGGGGACCTTGTTGTTGATTTCTCGATAGGGTGGGTTGCTGACGGCGCGGGGCGGGCGTGTTCCTCGGGTGCTCATCGGGGGGTGGCTCCGGCCCTCATCTTCATGTTTCTGAGCGTCCGGGTCTCATCCTTGGAGTCCTGCACGCGGAAGAGAGTAGGAGATGGAGTAAGAGAGGGCGTCATGTTGGGCATCGAGGGCGACGGTTGTGGCTTGGTAGTGGCGGAAGGGGCGGACGATTCACCAACGATGGTGGGTCCGCAGCTCGGGTGGCGGCGCGGGGAGCTAAAGGGGACGGCAAGGGTGCTATGCCGGCCCATAAAGGCGGCGAGGTGTGGTAGCACAGCCGGGGATCCGGTAGCGGCTTTCCTGGCCATTAATGGCATTTTCTTGCCATTGTTGCACATTTATGGAGGGGGAAATGTTTGCGGAGCAGTCAAAGGAGGGGCGGCGGTTGCAGAGCGTAGGCGTGAACGTGGGCGGGAGCAGGGGTGCATGGGGAAAGCTACGGCGGTTGTGGCGGCGGCACTTCGGGCATCCGAGCAGGGCCGGTCCTGAGGTTTCGGGGGCCCGGGGCGAAACTTAAACTAGGGCCCTTTAATTTTAACAACAACAACAACAACAACAACAATAATAATAATAATAATAATAATAATAATAATAATAATAATAATAAATATCTCTATACACGTATAATAGGTTACTAATAAACATTCAAAATTGCATAAATAATTATCATATCAAATCATTTATACATACTTACTACCTTCTAACATTTTTAGATGCGAAGTACCTCATTATGCTATTACTGCTAAAAAATTATCAAGGTTCCTCGTTGTGATTTCTCTTCCTTTTCTCACTAGGCGATGTATATTTTCTATAATGATATGATAATACTTTGTGGTGAAATCAAAGAAAAGCTCAATCATCAGTTATGGCAAAAGTATAAAAATTATAAATCCTAAGCAATATAATAACTTTTTAGTTATCACTCTTAATTGCCTTTCGTGCACATTACATCGGATATTTTGATTAGCTGAACATGAACTGCTGGTCTACTACTCATTGTCTACTTGTTGATTGCTGTGGCGTGTGTAGGTATGATGAAAATTAGAGATGGGTGAATAGCTGACTGCATAGCGCATTAGCGCAGGCGATATGGGACTACAGCCAGTGATCACTTGATTGGAACGACATAACTGAAAAGAATTCAAACTAACAAGGACATGAACTGAACTGAACTCACCTCCTCACGCTCACAGATCAGTCGGAAGAGAAAACCGGACATGTGATGGGGTGCCATCGCTGTCGATCGGCCGATATCCGCGGTGGCGCGGCCGCGTGGCACATGAATCAACACTTCAGTAGACGACAGTAGGCAGAGGCAGGGCCCCTACTATTCACAAACAATGATTCAGTCGAACTGCCGCCGAATCGATGCGGCGTGAACGGCGGCCGGCGTGTGTAGCGGAAGAGACGAACGTAGATTGGAAGTTGGAACAAGGAGTCACAGATTTTCGATGTTTCGCTTGGCCTTTCAATGTTTCGGTGTATACGTACGAGTATATACATAACCTATACTGTATACGAGTACATACTTGGGGTGGGGCCCCTAGGAATCGGGGGGCCGGGGCAGCCGCCCCTCTCACCACCTAGGACCAGGCCTACATCTGAGCAGAGCAAAGGGAAGAGAGAGGAGGGGGAGGGAGGTTGCTCACGAGCTGGGCCCATGGCGCAGTGAGGGAGGGGAAGGAGCCGCTAGCGCCCGGGCGTTGGGGCACCTTCCGCGTAGCGCATAGGGAGGGAGGGAAGTTGGGCTGCCGGCCCAGGCGAGAAGAGAGGGGTTAGGCAGGGTGTTGGTGGGCTTGGCCCAAGGGAAAGGGTAGAGGGGGTGTACGGGCTAGAAATGGGAATGGAGAAGCTAGGCTGGCATGGGCTGTGCGGGGGTGGGGATTTGGGCTGGGGCGGTTTGGGTCCTAGGCGGGTTGGGTGCGGGATTTTGGGCTGGGGATGGCTTTGGGCCATATTGGTTGGGTCAAGGGTTGTGTGGGCCACAAATGCCCTAGTGTCCTAAGGTTTTAGGTTTAGGTTTTAACAAGAAGGAAAGAAAAAGAAACGGAGGAAAGAGAAAGGTAAATTGAGCAAAGCCCTTAAAATAATATTTGGCCCTTAAACAATATTATTTCCAGAAATATTTAGTCCTTAGTCCTAAGCACACCTCGCACGAAAACTATTTGGATGTTATAAATGCTTTTTAAAATCCACATTTTTTCATACAATAAAAACTATGCAAGAGCATGAATGCAACAACCACCTTATATTTATAACCTATATTAATTGTATTTACATTTAGAAAATATTGCTTTATTGTAAATAATTGTGCACACTTTCTATTTAATTTTAATAAATTTTAGAAACCTAGCAATTTCAAAACTAGGGTGTTACACTATAGAGCAGGGAAGGATCAAATTTGAGAACTCGAATCTTTGTGGGAGAAGAAATCCGGATGAAGGACACTGGAAATGTCCCTTGTGTTCTGCTAGAATGAAGGTCTGAGATTGCCTTCAAGCGAAAATTGCCCTGAGTGCAACGATCATCGTGATTATAAAAGGCTGCATTATGATGATAGAGATCAGCAATCGATTTCTAGAGATGCGTGACGTCTTGTTCGTGAACTCTCTAGACAACGCAAGACAGAGAAGCAACCTGAGCGCAAACGAGAACAAGAAAGGAGTCAGGGCTATCATTACGATCCAGAGCTCTATCATGATTGGTGACCAAAAGGCCTTTCCAAGTCTCAGAGGTGAAGGCTGCAACGTTTATGACAGAGAGAGATAGAAGAAGAAATGCTTCAGCATGAAGAGGAGGTGTCCCAAGAAAAAGTTGTCAAGTCCCAAGTCTGGCGCATCAAGAAAAGAGTCGATAAGGAGGATGCTCCATCGGTTAACATGGTTTTCGTTCTGCCGAAAGAATTCATGGTCCCGGCTGATGAAGAAAGTGATGAAGAAATGGCTATGGCATAGTTGAACCTTGAGCCGATGCAAGCTACTTTTGAAAAGCCAGAGGAAAGGGAGAGACAACACTTAACGCCCCTTTTCGTGAAAGGTCACGTTAATGGCAAGCCAATGGCAAAAATCATAGTTGATGGTGGAGCTGTTGTTAATGTGATGCCATATGCAACGTATCGAAAGATTGGCAAGAGTGAAGATGAGCTAATCGAGACCGATATGATGCTCAAAGATTTTGAAGCAAAAGTATCGCCGGCTCGGGGGGCAATCAATGTTGAACGAACAATTGAAAGTCAGACCCTTCTTACTACTTTCTTTGTTCTCAATGGAAAAGGTTCATACAACTTGCTCCTAGGACGAGACTGGATTCATGCCAATTGTTGCATCCCTTCTACTATGCATCAATATTTGGTTTAATGGAATGGGGATGTTGTGGAAGTAGTCTACGCCGATTCCTCGTTCAACATTGCTGCGGTTGATCCCCAAATCTTGGGCTATGACGGCATGGAGTATCTTTCTGGAAAGATTTGGGAAGGAGACTACATCAAGATGTATGAGTACGGATTACAACCGATCCAAGCAATCAGCTCTGATGAATCGTCCTGATGGATTAAGACGAATGCAAACTTGGGCACGGGTTTACGTCGGCCGATGAGTTAGAAAAGATAGATATTGGAGATGGTAATAAGCCAAGGTCGACGTTTATTAGTGCCAAGTTAGATCCCGAGTATATACAAGAGCTGATCAAGTTGTTAATAGAGTTTAGGGATTGTTTTGCTTGGGAGTATTATGAAATACCCGAATTAGAAAGATCTATTGTAACACCCTAAAAATGGCCAATTAAAATTTTTAGTAATTAATTTAATTTTATTAATTACGCTAACATTTAATATAGAGAAAATAAACTATTTTAGAGAATTAAAATGAAATATAAGGAGTAGAAACATTTCTGATGCATTCATGCTGTTGCATTGAGTTTTGGTTGTGTGTAGTTCAAATGAGAATTTAAAACTAATTTAAATTTGAATTTGAATTGCTTTGTTTTGAGCCCTAGAATAGTTGTTTCAGCCTGAGTTCGTTTTTGCCCCCTGGACTCTCCCTTTGGTTCTCTTTAGCCCTTCCTTCTTTCTTACCCAAGCCAGCCCGGCCCAGCTCCTCTTTCTCCGCCCCCCCCCCCCCCCCCCCGCGCTCGCAAGCCCAGCTCGCCAACACTCTCGGTCCAGCACCGCCAAGCCGGCCCAGCTTAGCTGCTCGCGCTAGTGCCGTTTCCCCCGCCTCCGCTTGGGCCGCCAGCCCAACAATCGTGGCCCACCGCTTTCCCCTCCGCTCCCTCGCTCCAGATGCTGACGCGCGGGCCCCGCCCATCGGATGCGTCCCCTTCCTCCCGCCGAGCCGGACTCGAGCTCGCCGCACCGCCCGCACGCCTAGCTTCCTTGACTCGACCCCTGGCCCACCTCCAGCATGGCCCCGCACTGCCCGCACCTTCGAGGAAGCTTCCTCCGCCGCCTCCTTCCTTAGAATGTCGCCTCCCTGCATGGAAACCAAGGCACTGCCGCCGCCCCAAATCGGCGTGGCTCGGACGCCAAGGCCAGCCCCAGGCCCTATAAAAGCCGAGCACCGCAGCCCTCCAAGCATCACCCAAGCCCTCAGCTCCCCCTCGAGCTCTCTGCGCCGCCGCCATCCTCGAGCTCAACACGTCGCCGTCGACTTCCCCACTCTGGCGTCGTTCCCTCTGATACGACCTCACCAGGAGCTCCGCGTGAAGGTGAGCCTCACCCCAAACCCTCTCCCGCTCGCGCTCGCACCTCAACACCCCCGCCGCCGCTGCTCACCGACGTACGCGCCCACCGTTCGCCGTCGCCCTCTTCCGCTGCCGTGAATCCGTCGACTTGAAGCCCCTAGGTAAACTTGTTGTGTTGCCGCGAATCCGTAGGTGCATCACGCGTCACGAACCGAGGCTCCTGGCGCGATTCCACGCTTCACCGGTGAGGTCTCTGCCGCGTCCGCAGGCGGCGCCGCCTCGTCCAACCCCCGCCGGCAGCCCCCTTCCCTCAATCTAATTTTGGCCGCTAGATCTAGATCCAACGGGCCAGATCTAACCCAGCCCCAAGTCAAACCCCCCTCGATACCGATCAGCCCTGCCGCTTTTGCAAAATAGTCCCCCGAGTTCCTCTAAATCAACCCGCCGTTCAAAAATATTTACCAGTAGGTCCTATTTTATTTGAAAAACCCCTACGCTTTTGGATATTAGAACATGCCATCCTATTCTTTTAGTTTTGCATGTTAGTCCTCTAGTTTTAACGCATAATTATGTTTTAGCCCCTGAAACTTTGCAATTAAGCTCCTAGAAGTTTCTGAAACCTGCCAGCAAGCCCCTAAAACTTAGAAAGACCGTATCTTTTCCGTTCTAGCTCTGATTAGAGTGATATTTGCGCTCACGTGTTTGTAGCAAAGCGTAGATTAGTTTTATAGCCTTTTTTGTTCTGTTTCTACTATTTGGTGTACTGTTCTAATAGAATAATTTTGTTTGCATGTATTGGCTTGTGTGGTGATTCGTGTCCAGTCGGCGAGCCATTTGCGTTAGAGTTCGCGTACGAGGAGGACTTTCAGGAGCAGCAACAGCACTTTGAGGAAGGCAAGTTATAGCACAGACAATCCTTGCTACCTACCCACCTTGTAATCATTTATTTCATATATGCATGTGTCTAAATTGATGTACCTTAAGGTTGTACCTAGTTTGTTTATCCTATCCTTTGATTTCCCTGGGTTTATGCATATGGGTAGAATCTTTGCTATGTGTAGCTACTATCACCATTGTTTAACTGTAAATTTTGACTTAATGCTTCACTTCAACATGATGATAAAACTTGCTTTTTAGCAACTTGGTTTAGGGAGCTAGAGCATGTGCTTCGTGCTTTGTTCTAGTGTCTCTCCATAAGGTCCGGTTCTTAAAGTGGCAACCTAGGAGCCTGTCGCCACCGCTAGAACTATTATGGCTCTGGTCTTGGTTAAGTAGCTTGTACGTCTCTAGCTTGCTAGTAGTTACCGACGGGCCGACGACGTTATGGGAAGCAAGGCACGGGGTGTTACCTGATTCCACTGAGGACGGGTGATCCGTTGGCTATGTCTCGTTAGGCACAGTCCCGTGCTGGGAATCCCTACGATGGGGAACTCCACACGTTGCACAATGTTGGGGTGTGATGCCCGCGCTCTGCACGCCATTGACCCCCTTATGGTGTGACTCCGTAAGCGTCAGTCAATCTCAGTGCCTAGGGTCTCACCACCTTGTTGTACCTTAGCGGCTACTGTCTTGTTAGGGTGTCTTGTGAAAAGCCTCGGAGCGTCCCTATGCGGTCACACCTCGGAAGTGTGATTTGTGAGGTCTAATCCACCTCCGCATGGTTGGGTTTAAAGTTCTTTTGAGCTTTTACGCGACTGGTGGGTAAAGGGCGAAACCGCTACAGAGTGTAAAACTATCATGATAGCCTTTTCTCAGGGTCACAAGCGGCCTGGATCCTTTTTTATTAGAAGATGACATTTATTTATGCTTAATGTCACTTATACTTTATTAATTGGGTTGCAACTGGGTTCTATTCACTTGTAGTAACTTGGATAATGTTAAAATGAACCAACTAAAAATGCTAATGCAGTTCAGCCGTGTCTAGCCTTACTTTGAGCCTTCATACACCCGTGCTATACTTGCTAAGTAAATGTTTTATTTACACTTGTCATTTATTCAACAAAATCCCAGACGGGTAACAGATTGAGTTGTGCATGAGTCTGCTGCTGAGTTTCCAGAAGATCTACCGTACTATTGAGTTGCGTTCTCCCAGTCAGAGTCCCTATGGATTGCGGCTTCGCTTAGTTGAGAGTTTTAGTCTTTCGATGTATTGGTTAGTTTATTTATGTTAAACTCTGATGCAAATCCGGTGACAGATTGGTATCAGAGCCGTGCTGACTATAGGATCGCAACCTAGTTAGAATGGTTGATTAAACCTTAGGAGACCATCATGATTATGTGATATGGATCCTTTAGTTACGCTTTTTCAAAACCCAGTGCCGTCGAGTCTTGTGTGAATCATGTCCTTAGATGCTTGATTTGGTTGTCATTATGCTTATGCTTGATTTGGATTTTGGTAATGATTGTGATGGGCGTAGACGCGAGTCTACCATCATCTAGATTTTGGATTAAGGTTTAAGGATATTAATGTTTACATAGTGGGGGTATTTATTTTTCTTGCTCTTTAACTATTGAATCCTCCATCCTGACAAGTTTAGTAATCTTCTTAAGTTTCTTCTGCACAAAATCTGAGTTACTTGGTTATGTTAATGGAGTTTTGATGAGAATTACTTGCTAATGATAGATGGTTAACACAAGGAGCAATGCTGGTGGCAGTGGGAGCAACTAGAACCAGCCACCACCACCACCACCACCACCCCCCACCATTGAGCAAATGATGCTCATGCAGATCCAGCTGATGCAGCAGATGGCCCAGACCATGGCTATGATGTAGCAGAACCAGCAAAACCCGCCTCACCAGCCTCACGTGCCACCCAGAGACAAGAGGGGCGAATTTCTGAAGGGACGCCCTTCCACCTTCAACAAAGCCAGCGACCCCCTGCAGGCAGATGATTAGCAAAAGGCGGTGGAGAGACAGCTCGACATCGCGCAGTGCAATGATCGGGAGAAGGTGTTGTACATAGGAGGACAGCTTCAAGGACCAGCATTGGACTTGCGGGATTCATACCAGTACGCTCACCCCGATCGTACCCAGATCACCTGGTAGGAGTTCCGTGATAGCTTCCGCTCTCACCATGTGCCGGAGGCACTAATGACCTTGAAGAAGGAGTTCCTGGCACTGAAGCAGGAAGGGATGAGTGTCACAGCTTACCGTGACAAGTTCATTGAGTTGGCCCGCTATGCGCCAAAGGATGTGGCCACTGATAAGAAGAAGCAGACCCGGTTCCGTGATGGCTTGCAGGATGCACTGTAGTACCAGCAGATGTGTACCAAGTTCCCCAACTTTCAGGAGCAGGTGGATGGTGCCTTGATGCTGGAATATAAGCGCCATGAAATAGAGGAGAAGAAGAGGAAGTTCCAGGGCCAGCAGACAGGGAGCAGCAGTCGCCCCCGCTTCGCTCCTCCATAGGGGAATCCATAGATGGGGAAGCAGCAGCGCTTTCAGGGTTAGTCCAGTTTGCTGAACCGCGGCCAGAACCAGCAGCGCCCCCTGTATCTCCCGGCGCCACCACAGCAGCGTCTCCTGATCTAGACGTAGAATGGTCCTGTTCAACACCCCAACCCAGCCAACAATGCACCAGTGGGTCCGACGGTGTGTTACCACTGTGGAGAACAGGGGCACTTCGCTAACGTTTGCCCCTGGAAAGCTCAGAATGCCGCAGGCCAGAACAACAACTAGAGGAGTGGTCAGCAGCAGGCGCCGAATGGGAACCAGTAGCAGGCGCAGGCAAACCATGGGCAACAGAACCCCGCTAGAGGCAAGCTCAACCACACGGGTGCAGAGACTGTAGAGGGAGCTACTGACGTGGCTGTGGGTACGTTCCTTGTCAACTCAAATCCTACGACTGTTTTGTTCGATTCTGGAGCTTCGCATGCTTTCATATCTGCTGATTTTGTGAAAAAGAACTTAGGGGCCTTGCTACCCATGAAGAGTACTATGCTAGTTAGCTCACCACGGGGGACAGCGAGCCACTTTACGCTACCCCCATATTACCATTACAATAAGGGGGGTAGACTTCGAGGCGCGTCTGATAGTCCTGGAATCTATTGGGTTCGACTTAATTCTAGGAATGAGCTGGTTAGCCAGATATGACGTAGTGATCCAGTGCACCAAAAGGACGGTACAGCTGACATCAAGGACCGGAGATAAGGTGGAGTACCAGGCAGCCAGTTCCTTGGAGCATAATCAGGCCAACCAAGCTGAAGGTGCAGCTCCCAAGGACATTAGAGTGGTGGGCGAGTTCCCAGATGTGTTTGCAGATGAATTGCCAGGTATGCCCCTAGAACGCGAAGTTGAATTTGTTATTGAACTTAAACCTGGCACAACACGGATAGCTAAAAGGTCATATATGATGGGAGTAAAGGAACTAGAGAAACTTAAGAAAGAATTAAGCTCATTGCTAGCCAAATTGTATATTCATCCTAGTTCATCACCATGGGAGCACCGGTGTTGTTCGTGGACAAGAAAGATGGGACGCAAAGGTTGTGTGTGGACTATCGAGCCATCAACGAAGTGACCATAAAGAACAAGTACCCATTGCCGATGATTGATGATCTGTTTGATTAGCTGAAGGGAGCTTGTGTGTTCTCCAAGATCTTCGATCGGGCTATCACCACATGAGGATCCAGCTGTCACACATACCCAAGACGGCCTTTACTACTCGGTACGGATTGTATGAGTTCACAGTCATGTCCTTTGGACTGACCAACGCTCCTGCATACTTCATGTACTGATGAACAGCGTGTTCATGGATTACCTTGACAAGTTTGTGGTAGTGTTCATTGATGACATTCTGGTCTTCTCCAAGAATGAGGAAGAACACGAGGAACACTTGAGAGCACTATCATGATTGGTGCCCAAAAGGCCTTTCCAAGTCTCAGAGGTGAAGGCTACAACATTTATGACAGAGAGAGATAGAAGAAGAAATGCTTCAGCATGAAGAGGAGGTGTCCAGGAAAAAGTTGTCGAGTCCCAAGTCTGGCGCATCAAGAAAAGAGTCGATAAGGAGGATGCTCCATCGGTTAACATGGTTTTCGTTCTGCTGAAAGAATTCATGGTCCCGGCCGATGAAGAAAGTGATGAAGAAACGGCTATGGCATAGTTGAACCTTGAGCCGATGCAAGCTACTTTTGAAAAGCCAGAGGAAAGGGAGAGACAACACTTAACGCCCCTTTTCGTGAAAGGTCACGTTAATGGCAAGCCGATGGCAAAAATGATAGTTGATGGTGGAGCTGTTGTTAATGTGATGCCATATGCAACATATCGAAAGATTGGCAAGAGTGAAGATGAGCTAATCGAGACCGATATGATGCTCAAAGATTTTGAAGCAAAAGTATCGCCGGCTCGGGGGGCAATCAATGTTGAACGAACAATTGAAAGTAAGACCCTTCTTACTACTTTCTTTGTTCTCAATGGAAAAGGTTCATACAACTTGCTCCTAGGATGAGACTGGATTCATGCCAATTGTTGCATCCCTTCTACTATGCATCAATAATTGGTTTAATGGAATGGGGATGTTGTGGAAGTAGTCTACGCCGATTCCTCGTCCAACATTGCTGCGGCTGATCCCCAAATCTTGGGCTATGACGGCATGGAGTATCTTTCTGGAAAGATTTGGGAAGGAGACTACATCAAGATGTATGAGTACGGATTACAGCCGATCCAAGCAATCGGCTCTGATGAATCGTCCTAATGGATTAAGACGAATGCAAACTTGGGCACGGGTTTACGTCGGCCGATGAGTTAGAAAAGATAGATATTGGAGATGGTAATAAGCCAAGGTCGACGTTTATTAGTGCCAAGTTATATCCTGAGTATATATAAGAGCTGATCAAGTTGTTAATAGAGTTTAGGGATTGTTTTGCTTGGGAGTATTATGAAATACCCGAATTAGAAAGATCTATTGTAACACCCTAAAAATGGCCAATTAAAATTTTTAGTAATTAATTTAATTTTATTAATTACGCTCACATTTAATATAGAGAAAATAAACTATTTTAGAGAATTAAAATGAAATATAAGGAGTAGAAACATTTCTGATGCATTCATGCTGCTGCATTGAGTTTTGGTTGTGTGTAGTTCAAATGAGAATTTAAAACTAATTTAAATTCGAATTTGAATTGCTTTGTTTTGAGCCCTAGAACAGTTGTTTCGGCCTGAGTTCGTTTTTGCCCCCTGGACTCTCCCTTTGGTTCTCTTTAGCCCCTCCTTCTTTCTTACCCAAGCCAGCCCGGCCGAGCTCCTCTTTCTCCGCCCCCCCCCCCGGCTCGCAAGCCCAGCTCGCCAACACTCTCGGTCCAGCACCGCCAAGCCGACCCAGCTTCGCCGCTCGCGCTAGTGCCGTTTCCCCTGCCTCCGCTTGGACCACCAGCCCAACAGTCGTGGCCCACCGCTTTCCCCTTCCGCTCCCTCGCTCTAGACGCTGACGCGCGAGCCCTGCCCAT
This sequence comes from Echinochloa phyllopogon, assembly GCA_033239725.1. Classification (NCBI taxonomy): domain Eukaryota; kingdom Viridiplantae; phylum Streptophyta; class Magnoliopsida; order Poales; family Poaceae; genus Echinochloa; species Echinochloa phyllopogon. The sequence goes on along the minus strand of BTCW01000014.1, from coordinate 25,432,608 downwards.
CGGATGCGTCCCCTTCCTCCCGTCGAGCCGAACTCGAGCTTGCCGCACCGCCCGCGCGCCTAGCTTCCCTGACTCGACCCCTGGCAGACCTCCAGCATGGCCCCGCACTGCCCTCACCTTCGAGGAAGCTTCCTCCGCCGCCTCCTTCCTTAGAATGTCGCCTCCCCGCACGGAAACCACCCCCCGGAAAGGAAAGGGGAAGCCGCTGCCGCCGCCCTAAATCGGCGTGGCTCGGACGCCAAGGCCAGCCCCAGGCCCTATAAAAGCCGAGCGCCGCAGCCCTCCAAGCATCACCCAAGCCCTCAGCTCCCCCTCGAGCTCTCTACGCCGCCACCATCCTCGAGCTCAACACGTCGCCATCGACTTCCCCTCTCCGGCATCGTTCCCTCCGATACGACCTCACCAGGAGCTCCGCGTGAAGGTGAGCCTCGCCCCAAACCCTCTCCCGCTCGCTCCCGCACCTCAACACCCCCGCTGCCGCTGCTCACCGACATGTGCGCCCGCCGTTCGCCGTCGCCCTCTTCCGCTGCCGTGAATCCGTCGACATGAAGCCCCTAGTTGAACTTGTTGTGTTGCCGCGAATCCGTAGGTGCATCCCGCGTCGCGAACCGAGGCTCCTGGCGCGATTCCACGCTTTGCCGATGAGGTCTCTGCCGCGTCCGCGGGCGGCGCCGCCTCGTCCAACTCCCGCCGGTAGCCCCCTTCCCTCAATCTAATTTTGGCCGCTAGATCTAGATCCAACGGCCCAGATCTAACCCAGCCCCAAGTCAAACCCACCTCGATACTGGTCAGCCCTGCCGCTTTTGCAAAAGAGTCCCCCGAGTTCCTGTAAATCAACCCGCCGTTCAAAAATATTTACCAGTAGGTCCTATTTTATTTGAAAACCCCCCTATGCTTTTGGATATTAGATCATGCCATCCTATTCTGTTAGTTTTGCATGTTAGTCCTCTAGTTTTAACGCATAATTATGTTTTAGCCCCTGAAACTTTGCAATTAAGCCCCTAGAAGTTTCTGAAACCTGCCAGCAAGCCCCTAAAACTTAGAAAGACCGTATCTTTTCCGTTCTAGCTCTGATTAGAGTGATTTTTGTGCTCACGTGTTTGTGGCAAAGCGTAGATTAGTTTTATAGCCTTTTTTGTTCTGTTTCTTCTATTTGGTGTATTGTTCTAATAGAATAATTTTGTTTGCATGTATTGGCTTGTGTGGTGATTCGTGTCCAGTCGGCGAGCCATTTGCGTTGGAGTTCGAGTACGAGGAGGACTTTCAGGAGCAGCAGCAGCACTTTGAGGAAGGCAAGTTATAGCACAGACAATCCTTGCTACGTACCCACCTTGTAATCATTTATTTCATATACACATGTGTCTAAATTGATGTACCTTAAGGTTGTACCTAGTTTGTTTATCCTATCCTTTGATTTCCATGAGTTTATGCATATGGGTAGAATCTTTGCTATGTGTAGCTACTATCACAATTGTTTAACTGTAAATTTTGACTTAATGCTTCACTTCAACATGATGATAAAACTTGCTTTATAGCAACTTGGTTTAGGGAGCTAGGGCATGTGCTTCGTCCTTTGTTCTAGTGTCTCTCCGTAAGGTCCGGTTCTTAAAGCGGCAACCCAGGAGCCTGTCGCCACCGCTAGAACTATCATGGCTCTGGTCTTGGTTAAGTAGCTTGTACGTCTCTAGCTTGCTAGTAGTTACCGACGGGCTGATGACGTTATGGGAAGCAAGGCACGCGGTGTTTCCTGATTCCACTGAGGACGGGTGATCCGTTGGCTATGTCTCGTTAGGCACAGTCCCGTGCTGGGAATCCCTACGATGGGAAACTCCATACGTTGCACAATGTTGGGGTGTGATGCCCGCGCTCTGCATGCCATTGACCCCCTTATGGTGTGACTCCGTAAGCGTCAGTCAATCTCAGTGCCTAGGGTCTCACCACCTTGTTGTACCTTAGCGGCTACTATCTTGTTAGGGTGTCTTGTGAAAAGCCTCGTAGCGTCCCTATGCGGTCACACATCGGAAGTGTGATTTGTGAGGTCTGATCCACCTCTGCATGGTTGGGTTTAAAGTTCTTTTGAGCTTTTACGCGACTGGTGGGTAAAGGGCGAAACCGCTACAGAGTGTAAAACTATCATGATAGTCTTGCTCAGGGTCACAAGCGGCCTGGATCCTTTTTTATTAGAAGATGACAGTTATTTATGCTTAATGTCACCTATACTTTATTAATTGGGTTGCAACTCGGTTCTATTCACTTGTAGTAACTTGGATAATGTTAAAATGAACCAACTAAAAATGCTAATGCAGTTAAGACGTGTCTAGCCTTACTTTGAGCCTTCATACACCCGTGCTATACTTGCTAAGTAAATGTTTTACTTACACTTGTCATTTATTCAACAAAATCTCAGATGGGTAACAGATTGGGTTGTGCATGAGTCTGCTGCTAAGTTTCCAGAAGATCTACCGTACTATTGAGTTGAATTCTCCCAGTCAGAGTCCCTGTAGATTGCGGCTTCGCTTAGTTGAGAGTTTTAGTCTTTTTATGTATTGGTTAGTTTATTTATGTTAAACTCTGATGTAAATCCGTTGACAGATTGGTATCAGAGCCGTGCTGACTATAGGATCGCAACCTAGTTAGAATGGTTGATTAAACCTTAGGAGACCATCATGATTATGTGATATGGATCGTCTAGTTACGCTTTTTCAAAACCCAGTGCTGCCGAGTCTTGTGTGAATCATGTCCTTAGATGCTTGATTTGATTGTCATTATGCTTATGCGTGATTTAGATTTTGGTAATGATTGTGATGGGCGTAGACGTGAGTCTACCATCATCTAGATTTTGGATTAAGATTTAAGGATATTAATGTTTACATAGAGAGGGTATTTATTTTTCTTGCTCTTTAACTATTGAATCCTCCATCCTGACAAGTTTAGTAATCTTCTTAAGTTTCTTCTGCACGAAATCTATGTTACTTGGTTATGTCAATGGAGTTTTGATGAGAATTACTTGCTAATGATAGATGGTTAACACAAGGAGAAATGCTGGTGGCAGTGGGAGCAACCAGAACCAGCCACCACCACCACCACCCCCCACCATTGAGCAAATGATGCTCATGCAGATCCAGCTGATGCAACAGATGGCCCAGACCATGGCTATGATGCAGCAGAACCAGCATAACCCGCCTCACCAGCCTCACGTGCCACCTAGAGACAAGAGCGGCAAATTTCTGAAGGGACGCCCTTCCACCTTCAACAAAGCCAGCGACCCCCTGCAGGCAGATGATTAGCAAAAGGCGGTGGAGAGACAGCTCGACATCGCGCAGTGCAACGATCGGGGGAAGGTGTTGTACGTAGGAGGACAGCTTCAAGGACCAGCATTGGACTGGTGGGATTCATACCAGTATGCTCACCCCGATCGTACCCAGATCACCTGGTAGGAGTTCCGTGATAGCTTCCGCTCTCACCATGTGCCAGAGGCACTGATGACCTTGAAGAAGGAGTTCCTGGCACTGAAGCAGGAAGGGATGAGTGTCACAGCTTACCGTGACAAGTTCATCGAGTTGGCCCGCTATGCACCAAAGGATGTGGCCACTAACAAGAAGAAGCAGACTCGGTTCCGTGATGGAACCGACACTGAGAGGATGAGGCAACTTAGGAAAGAGAAGAAGACCTCAAGGCCGAGTACCCACAGCTCTTCGCATCCACATCAGAATCTCAAGGACGAGATTTATCTTAAGGGGGTAGGTTTGTAACACCCTAAAAATGCCCAATTAAAATTTTTAGTAATTAATTTAATTTTATTAATTATGCTCACATTTAATATAGAGAAAATAAACTATTTTAGAGAATTAAAATCAAATATAAGGTGTAGAAACAATTCTGATGCATTCATTGCTGCATTGAGTTTTGGTTGTGTGTAGTTCAAATGAGAATTTAAATTTGAATTTGAATTGCTTTGTTTTGAGCCCTAGAATAGTTGTTTCAGCCTGAGTTCATTTTTGCCCCTTGGACTCTCCCAGCCCGACCGAGCTCCTCTTTCTCCCCTCCCCCCCCCCCCCCCCCCCCCCGCAAGCCCAGCTCGCCAACACTCTCGGCCCAGCACCGCCAAGCCAGCCTAGCTTCGCCGCTCGTGCCAGTGCCGTTTCCCCCGCCTCCGCTTGGGCCGCCAGCCCAACAACAGCGACCCACCGCTTTTCCCCTCCGCTTCCTCGCTCCAGACGCTGACGTGCGGGCCCCACACGTCGGATGCGTCTCCTTCCTCCCGTCGAGCCGGACTCGAGCTCGCCGCACCGCTCGCGCGCCTAGCTTTCCTGATTCGACCCCTGGCCCACCTCGTTGTGGCAGAACCGTTCAGCTTAAACTGGTTCAGGTGCACTAATCACCGTCCGAAGTCAGGTCAGGACTTAATGCACATGAAATAGTGTAAACCAGGTATCTATCAGGTGTCCGAAGACGCCCAAAACACCACATTACAAGAACAATTCTATGCATACAGGATCGTTCGCATAGGAAGCTCTCAACAGACACTACATTCTTTACAAAAATACTTAGGGTACGAGTTATTACAAATCATACAGCATAAAACTTAAATGCAAGTTAACAACGCTAAGTGTTTTGGAAATCACATAGGTCGTATGGGTAGTTAAATTATACAGACCATGTTTGAAACAAAAGTTTTTCATCAAGGGATCACGTAGACCCTTCGTGTCTCTTGGCCATCGGGTACTTTTTAAAAGTGCTCCGACTTCTCCTCTGCAGCAATATAAAATCTTGAGTACAAGGGTAGTCAGCAAGACTCAGGTATGCACGGCTATTTAGTGGGCTGACAGTTGATATTTTGCAAGAAAATCTTACTAAAATGCGTCCTTATACTTTCAATATTTTAATCAGGTTTTAATTGAGCCTCTTAATCTAAAGTAGGATTAAAAAATACCATTTTTCAAACAAGATTTCCATGATACTACTCACAAATTCATTCATTGCTCATGATCACATTACTAAGTTGCTCATCAATGATCAAGCAGTATTCATATCGAGAAGTGTGACGGTCATGACTAATTTTACATCCTACAGGGTAAGACCTAACCACACGACACATGCGCGTTCCGGATAACCGCACGCGGCAACCTTTCGCTCACATCACTTCCAGCGATCGAAACTATTCTTGCCAGGGTCCAGTAGTGCATCCCCATAAGTGGCCCCACGTCTGGCCCGACCCACATATGAGTTCCAGACTACACTCCCGCCTACTACCTCTCTCCGACTGGGCAAGCCATAGTTCCAATCCTAGTTTGACTAAGTTATATCAGTTTACTGGTCCCATTCTTCCAGTATGTGATTAGTACGTTCGAAACTTAATCTTAGGTTAACAACCACTGAGTCCTTAACCATTTTCAAGCGTCAGACGAGGCTATTTTATACATCTCATTCACAATCGAACCTTTCACATCCTCGTCTGGCTTACAAAACAATCTCCATATTTTATGTGTCGTTATCATGGAAAATGACGATTTAAAAGCATGGTAAACATTTACTAAGTTTGGCTAAGCAAGTTTTATAATCTTTTTGAAGAGGTGGCAAAGTTGTCTTTAATCAAGGATATCATGCATACAAAATGGTTCGACTCAATTTCTAGACATAATGCATATACCGAAATAGTTTGGACACATGAAATAATAAGTTAAAATAGTAGGTATAGATGCTCCGGTGCTTGCCTGGATTAGTAACGAGGTTAAGATCGTTAGTAGCGACTTCGGGCTTTGGATTCACCATGATCACTTCTTCGGATTCCTGGGATTCCTTCGGCTGAAACTTGACGTATTCTGGATGCATAAACTCGGTATCTACATGCCATGAATGCAATATGCAAGTTTTAGAAAACTTAGCTATACAACTTTCCTTCATGATAAAGTTGCAAGCCAACAATAAAAACACACATTTAAACCTTATTAGTATTTTTCCTACATTTAAAACCATTTAAAACATTATAAAACTCATAAAAGAATTACTCAAACTATTTTTGTACTAGAAATAATATTATCCTAATTATTATAAATTATTTTTAATTAGAAAAGACTTCATTACATTTTTATTTATTTAGAAACTTTATAGGTTTATTTAAATGTTTTAAATAAAACATTTAAATAACTTAAATTTTTATTTCTACCTTTCTAAAAGTTATCATTTTTCATGTATAGAGAAAAATCTAACAAAGCTAACAAAATTAGTTTCACTAATTTTGGACACTTATAGAAATTATAGTAATTTAAACAAGATTACAGCTTTTTAAAATAAAAAGAAAACAACTAAACAAATTAACTTTGCACAAAATCCCCTGAAAAGACTAAACCCTCGCAACTAGGTCCTCCCGCACTCACATAAGCCATTTTGCTGATAACCCCCTAAAACTTTCTGTTTCTTTGCAATTGGGTCCTCCCGATCGAATCTCAAACCGACGGCGGTCGGCCGGCGGTGATCTCTCCGGTGACGACGTCTCCGGCGAAGGGAGGCATACCAGCAGCACCAGCATATCACGGTGAGCACTCCCATGGGTTAAACCCTTGCTAATGGTGACCGAACGGTGATGCGCGTCGACGGCGGCGGCGGCGCTTCGCTCGGGCTCATCGGCCGGCTAAACGGCAGCGACTCTGGCAACTTGGAGTGGCGCTACAGCTTCGCCACGGCCTCCTCTATCTAATGCGCTAGCAGCAAGTCATGGAAGAGGGCCGGAGCATAGCTCCCCTCGGCAGCCTGCCATAGCGCGGCCGCGCTCTGCGGCCGCGCCGGCGTTCCAGCTCAACGGCGCTTGCGCCTGGGCCACGAACACCACGGTGAGCATCGCTACGACCCAGAGAACCTAGCAACAAGTATATCTCGACCCCTAAGGTGCTCTAACCTAGCTCCCCTCGTGAGCTTACCTCGAAGCGGTCGATGGAGATTGGAGCTTGAAGACGACGGTGAGGTAGCGATGGTGGGGCTCGGGGCTAAACTTGAAGTGGTTAGGGACCTGGCTGGGAAGGTGGTGAAGTCATGGGCGAGAGGAATCGGGCAGCTGTGGGTCGACGGTGACAAATCAACGGCGAGCAGTGGCGACGGCGAAGGTGAGCGCAGAAGCGACGATCGGGAGAAGATAACTCTGGCTTGGTATATATGAATGTTTCACCGTGATCAATTTGGTCACCTCCTTCTTGCTTCGATGTGCTTGTCCTCACACTGGCTGGCGTGTGGCACCATAAAAATCTTCTACCTGCCATGAGCGGCAAGCAAGCAAGCAGCTTGCTGCTGGCTCTGCTCTGTTCCTCCCTTTCTCTACTTCTTTCCTTTCTTTCTTGCTCTGAATCTTTGATCCAAAATCATGATTTTATGTATAAAGTGCTCAACCACCCTTAAGCAAAGTTGTAGCTGGTACACTAGGCTTCAAATCTTGTACAACAAGTTAGGTCCAAATCCCCATGATTCAAAAGATATAATGCTCTGAATTTCGTGACTTTCACTGAACTTTGGGTTCAGTTCGTCAATGAAACAGCTGCCCAAATATTGCACTGTTCAATCTCTGATCCTCCAATTAAATTAGCAAACAACTTTTTCTTTGATCATGATGCAATCCATGTTGTAGTACAGAGTTCCTGGTTTCTATTTTGCTAGTACTTGACCAAACTTTAAGTATAAATTTTCTCCAATTCTTAGCTCCAAGATGGCATCATAAATTCTTTGGTCCAAAAATTCAAGTTACTGACTTTTAACCAAAATTCTTCCAAATTGAAATCTTGTTGATGTTTCTATAGTCCAATTGCCTTCAAACACTTCCAAACTTATATTTCCTTTAAATTTGGTATATTATCACTTATTTGTCCATATTCAACCAAATTTCATTCAATTTTCAAAGTTGGCCATGCACTTTGGGTATAAAATTCTTCAAACTCTCCAAAAAATGTATTTTCTAATTTGGCACAATTAAATCTTATTTTCCCTTATTTTTGCCAAATTTCTCCAAATTTGTCATTCAAATTTGAATTTCTTCAAACTTGTTTCTCCTGGAAAAATTTGAACTCATTACTCTCTTTAGATCCACTATTAGGGCTTAATCCAACTATAATCTTTGCTTAAATGTGTTTAACACCTTGGGATGTTACACTCCAGCATCGCCCCGCACTGCCCGCACCTTCGAGGAAGCTTCCTCCGCCGCCTCGTTCCTTAGAATGTCGCCTCCCCGCATGGAAACCACCCCCGGAAAGGAAAGGGGAAGCCGCTGCCACCGCCTCGAATCGGCGTGGCTCGCACGCCAAGGCTAGCCCCAGGCCCTATAAAAGCCGAGCGCCGCAGCCCTCCAAGCCTCACCCAAGCCCTCATCTCCCCCTCGAGCTCTCTACGCCGCCGCCATCCTCGAGCTCGGCCCGCCACCGTCGACTTCCCCTCTTCGACGTAGTTCCCTCCGATACGACCTCACCAGGAGCTCTGCGTGAAGGTGAGCCTCGCCCCGAATCCTCTCCCGCTCGCTCCCGCACCTCAACACCCCGCTATCGTTGCTCACCGATGTGCGCGCCCGCCGTTCGCCATCACCTGCTTTCGCCGCTGTGAATCCGTCGACTTGAAGCCCCTAGGTGAACTTGTTGTGTTGCCACGAATCCATATGTGCATCCCGTGTCACAAACTGAGGCGAGGTCTCCACCGCGTTCGCGGTCGGCTCCGCCGCGTCCAACCCCCGCCAGCTGCCACCTTCGCCCGATCTAATTTTGGCCGCTAGATCTAGATCCAACGGCCCAGATCTAACCCAACCCCAAGTCAAACCCACCCCCCCCCCCCCCCGATACCGGTCAGCCCTGCCGCTTTTGCAAAAGAGTCCCCCGAGTTCATGTAAATCAACTCGCCGTCCAATGCCGTTCAAAAATATTTACCAGTAGGTCTTGTTTTATTTGAAAAACCCTCTACGCTTTCTGATATTAGAACCCACCGTCTTGTTCTGTGAGTTTTGCACATTAGTCCTCTATTTTTAATGCATAATTATGTTTTAGCCCCTGAAACTTTGCAGTTAAGCCCCTGGAAGTTTCTGAACCTGCCAGCAAGCCCCTAAAACTTAGAAAGACCATATCTTTTCCGTTCTAGCTCCGATTAGAGTGATTTTTGCGCTCACGTGTTTGTAGCAAAGCGTAGATTAGTTTTATAGCCTTCTTTTATTCTTTTCCTACTGTTTGGTATACTGTTCTAATAGAATAATTTTGTTTGCATGCATTGGCTTGTGTGGTCATTCGTGTCCAGTCGATGAGCCATTTGCATTGGAGTTCAAGTACAAGGAGGACTTTCAGGAGCAGCAGCAGCAACACTTTGAGGAAGGTAAGTTATAGCACGGACAATCCTTGTTACCTACCCACTTGTAATCATTTATTTCATATACGCATGTATCTAAATTGATGTACCTTAAGGTTGTACCTAGTTTGTTTACCCTGTCCTTTGATTTCCTTGTGTTTATGCATATGGGTAGAATCTTTGCTATGCGCAGCTACTATCACCATTGTTTAACTATAAATTTTGACTTAATGGTTCACTTTAACATGATGATAAAACTTGCTTTTTAGCAACTTGGTTTAGGGAGCTAGAGCACGTGCTTCGTTCTTTGTTCTAGTGTCTCTCCGTAAGGTCCAGTTCTTAAAGCGGCAACCCAGGAGCCTGTCGCCACCGCTAGAACTATTATGGCTCTGGTCTTGGTTAAGTATCTTGTACGTCTCTGGCTTGCCAGTAGTTACCGATGGGCCGACGGGGTTTTTCCTAATTCCACTGAGGACGGGTGATCCGTTGGCTATGTCTCATTATGCATAGTCTCGTGCTGGGAGTCCCTGCGATGGGAAACTCCACATATTGCACAATGTTGGGGTGTGATGCCCGCGCTCTGGACGCCATTAACCCCCTTATGGTGTGACTCTGTAAGCGTCAGTCAATCTCAGTGCCTAGGGTCTCACCACCTTGTTGTACCTTAGCGGCTACTGTCTTGTTAGGGTGTCTTGTGAAAAGCCTCGTAGCGTCACTATGCGGTCACACCTCGAAAGTTTGATTTGTGAGGTCTGATCCACCTCCGCATGGTTGGGTTGCGACTGGTGGGTAAAGGGCGAAACCTCTGCAGAGTGTAAAACTATCATGCTAGCCTTGCTCAGGGTCACGAGCGGCCTGGATCCTTTTTGATTAGAAGATGATGTTTATTTATGCTTAGTGTCAATTATACTTTATTAATTGGGTTGCAACTGGGTTCTATTCACTTGTAGTAACTTGGATAATGTTAAAATGAACGAACTAAAAATGCTAATGGAGTTCAGCCGTGTCTAGCCTTACTTTGAGCCTTCATACACCCGTGCTATACTTGCTAAGTAAAAATTTTACTTACACTTGTCATTTATTCAACAAAATCCCGGATGGGTAACAGATTGGGCTGTGCATGAGTCTGTTGCTGAGTTTCCAGAAGATCTACCGTACTACTGAGTTGCGTTCTCCCAGTCAGAGTCCCTGTGGATTGTGGCTTCGCTTAGTTGAGATTTTTAGTATTCCACTATATTGGTTAGTTTATTTATGTTAAACTCTGATGTAAAACTCTATTTATTCAAGCATATGTTATATGTTTATCATATTTGTTTGCTATATGTGTACTATGAATTCCTGGGCACACATATGGCCGCATTCGGGTTTCTGTGTAAATCCTGGTGTGACATCTATAGTGGAGCATGGAATTCCAATTAAACCTAGGTATCGGGCATTTCAGCAACATGCTAGGTGATGTAAAGCAGAAGTGTTGCCAGATATTAAGGCCGAGATCACTCATTTTAAGTGAAGCAAAATTTATTCGGCAGTGTCGATATGCGGATTGGATTTCAAATATAGTCCCTGTGTATAAGAAAAATGGAAAACTATGAGTTTGTATTGATTTCAAGGATTTGAATAAGGCAACGCCGATGGATGGATACCCGATACCAGTAGCCGATGTGTTGATAGAGCTGCTTATGGACATAAGGTAATCAGCTTTATGGATGGTAATGTCGGTTATAATCAAAATTTTATGGCTGAAGAAGATATCCATAAGACTGCATTTAGATGTCCTGGAAATATCGGTTTGTATGAGTGGGTTGTAATGACATTTGGATTGCAAAATGCTGGTGCTACGTATCAGAGGGCGATGAATTATATTTTTCATGATCTCAGCGGCAAGATTGTGGAAATTTATATTGATGATGTAGTGGTTAAATCCAAGGGTTACAGGGAGCATTTAGCCGATTTGTGCAGAACATTGGAGTGCACGAGGAAACATGGCTTGAAGATGAATCCGAAAAAGTGTGCTTTCAGTGTATCGGCTGGACAGTTCTTGGGTTTCATGGTCCATGATCGAGGGATTGAAATTGGGCAAAGGAGTATTTCTGCAATCAACAAAGTTATTGCTCCTAAAGACAGAAAGAGTTGCAATCTCTAATCGGCAAGATTAACTGCATTAGAAGGTTCATATCAAACCTTTCTGGAAGGATCCAGCCGTTCAGTGCATTGTTCAAACTAAAGGCCAATTAAGAATTTATCTGGGGTATGGATCAAAAGAAGGCACTAGAAGACGTCAAGTGATATATTGCCTCTCCACCAGTGTCGGTTCCTCCTCAGAAGAATAAGCTGTTTAAGTTGTACTTATCGGCTGGTGATCAAGCAATCGGATCGGCCCTTATTCAAGAATTCGAAGGGAAAGAGCGCGCAATGTACTATGTAAGCAGAAGGCTCTTGGACGCGGAGACCAGGTATTCTCCAGTTGAAAAACTTTGATTATGCTTGTATTTTTCTTGTACCAAGCTTAGACCTTATTTATTATTGGCTGAATGCATCGTCATTAGTAAGGATGATGTGGTTAATATATGTTGTCATTGCCAATCTTAAATGGGAGAATTGGAAAATGGATCATGGCTCTGTCTAAATTTGATTTATGCAATGAATCGGCTAAAGCAGTTAAAGGACAAATTATGGCTGATTTCGTTACTTGACATTGTGCTCAAACAATTAATTTTTTGGAACCTGCTCTTTGGGAAAATTGTGGTGGAGATCTTTGAGGATTCAATGCTAGTGGTCAATCAGCTGACTGGAGAATATGAGTGCAATAGTGATGCACTACGGTTGTATCATGAAGAATGCCTCCAGTTACTGAAAGAATTCAAGATGGTATCTATTGAGCATATCCCCAGGATACAAAATGAAGAAGCCAATAGATTGGCTCAAAACGCTTTTGGTTATCGGCTAATCTCCAAAGTACTGGACTTAACAGCCGATGATTGGAGAAAAGATATTATAGATTATTTGAAAGATCCTTCGCAAAAGGTTTCTAAATAGCTCAGATTCAAAGCCACCAAGTATGTGTTACTTAAAGATTTATACTATCAGACAATTGATGGTGTCTTCCTTAAGTGCATCGACAAAGAAGAAGCTAAGGTTTTAATGGATGAAATCCATGCTGGTATATGTGGAGCGCATCAATCGGCTTATAAAATGAAGTGGATGATCAGAAGAAATTCCTACTTTTGGCCACTATACTTGAAGACTGTTTTGAATTTTACAAAGGCTGTCGGGATTGTCAAATATTTGACAACGTTCAAAGGGCTCCTGCGTCGGCTATGAATCCTATCATAAAGTCGTGGCCTTTTAGGGGTTGGGGCATTGATTTGATTGGCCAAATTTATCCGCCATCTAGTAAGAATCACAAGTTCATCCTGGTAACTACAGATTATTTCATCAAGTGGGTTGAGGCAATTCTCTTGAAGACAGTAACTTCCAAGAACATGATCGACTTTGTTAAGGAGCACATTATTTATCGCTTTGACATCCGGTAGACAATCACGTCCGATCAGGGAACAATGTTTACTTCCAGGGAATTTGAGGAGTTTGCTACTGGTATGGGGATCAAGCTTTTGAATTCATCTCCTTAGTATGCCCAAGCCAACGACCAAGCAGAAGCCTCCAATAAAGGAGTCATCAAGTTGATCAAGAGGAAAATCGAGGAATAGCCAAGAAGATGGCATACAACTCTAAACGAAGCATTATGGGCTTATCGGATGGCTTGTCACGGTGCTACCAAAGTTTCTCCTTATCAACTTGTATATGGGCATGATGCAGTGTTACCTTGGCAGATTAAATCTGGCTCGAGACGGGTATCGGTTCAAGATCAGCTTACAGCCGATGATTACACGAACTTAATAAAGATGATCTGGAAGATTTAATGGGTCATCGGCTAAGGCTTTGATTAGTATCCAAGAAAACAATGCCAGAGTTGCCAGGTGGTATGACAAGAAGGTTAAAGTTATAAGAGTTTGCCCAGGGAGACTTGGTTTGGAAATTGATTCTGCCGATTAGATCTAGAGACCAGAAATATGGAAAATGGTCACCTATCTGGGAAGATCCTTATCACGTAAATCAATGTGCGCCTGGCAATGCTTACATTCTAGAGACTTTGGAAGGAGAGAGATTTCCTCGAGCATTGAATGGAAAATGCTTGAAGAAATACTATCCTAGTATTTGGGTAAACGCCTCAGTGAAAAAGCCGATTATTCACATCAGATGTAGCCGATATAAAGATATCGCCTCAAGAACAAAAATGCTAAGGAAAACCAGTAACGTATGAAGCAAATGCATTAAAATCCGATAAAAGATTGGATACGACCGATACAAAATGTGTCACCCTTAGAGCAAATATTTACAACACAAAATATTGTTTACATCACAAGGTGCCAACTTAAAGTTTTGAGACTAACGTATGAGCTTATTACAGTGGGCCAAGAAGACCACAAATTGCATCAATGGCACGCAGGCGTATTTAATCAACTTCATTGATCGCCAGTTCGTCTTCATCGTTTGTCCCTTGGATTGGCTGCGTACTCTTGTGTAGACGGATGGCTTGGCAGATGTAGTTGCCCGTCTCTTCTTTCATAGACTTTATCGTGTTTGGAAGCTTGGCCAGCTTTTCTTCTTCGATGTCAATCTCCTTGGTGATCTTTTGGATCTCCTTCATTAGCTCCGCTCTTTTTGCTTTAAGCCGGTCAATTGTTCCTACCATTGATGGCTGGGAGGAGTCAAGGAAGGCGATCCTGGTTTGAAGATCATCGGCCCAAGCCTTAAAGCCTTGTTCTTTTTTGTTGATCTCCTCTTGTTGAGCCCGATCGGCTAAACGTTGTTTTGCTTGAAGGACCTGGACTTGCTAGCTTTCAATATATGCAGCTGGAATAAGAGCCGCTTCGACATTGGTTGGGAGTTGGCCTTTTAGATGATGGAAAATATTTTGTACCGGCTTGGCATCCTAGACCAATAGGTTGATATCTTGATTCAGGAGAGGCAGCAGTTCTTTAAGCCTGTTCTTGGTTTCGGCCGATGGAGCACCCAGTGCTAGAGTTTTGGAAGAAATTTCTTCTTCATCCAAGAATTCTCTAATGGGGAATGAAAACAAGCTGCTATTAGGAGAATCTTGAGCCTGCAAGGTTGAAAAGGATGTTATTTAGAGGTTCTAATGGATGAAATTAGTTAAAAGGAAATTGTTGGAAGCCTTGCCTGCTTCAAATTTTGTTCGTCGAATTGAGTTAGAGCTGTGTAGACGATTTCTTGATCGATGGATGGAGTAATGGTTTCCTGGACTCATGTATCAGCTTAGTGTTCTTTATGACCTTGTTCTTCTTAGGGTTGGGCTGAGTGAGCTGATGTAGAGGGAGCCTGTTCAGGTTGTTTGATCAAATGTCAGTATTATCTAGGGTAAAGAAGATAAATTTGTGGGCGGAAAGATAATGTGTTTACATACTTGGGTAAAAGACGCATCCTAGATATTGGTTATTTCTGGATCGGCTGCTTGTCTGTGTGCTGTTTCCTTAAGAGTTGAAGATGGTTAATGATAGAGCTGAAGTGCCCGATCTTTCGGTGAGTGGAGATAATTTCGACTTGGTGGAAGTAGACCCTCCCGATCCGACTACGACGAGCGAACCCGTAGCGCCAATGCAATCGCTGAACCAACTCCCTGTGGTTACCGACCTTGCTGGTGCAAGATCAGCCTGATCACGAAGATCGTTTCCTGTGCGCAATCGAAGAACGAACAAGAAAAAGATGCGAGCAATCTCAATATCACTCGAAGGTGGAGTTCTGAATTACACGAGGACAGCGCTGATTTGCGCGTGTTCTTCGGGGGGGTAGCTAAAGCTAGATGTAAAACAAAACTCAAGTCTGAAATGAAAGGAAGCCTCTATCTAAATAGAGGGAAAGGGGGCGCAGCCCCTAAGGAAGGTGGCGCCTAGGGAAAGGGAGAGGGCAACAGCCCTAGGAGCCCACACAAAGGCCCCTGTTGGGCCAGCTTCTATTCTTCTAGGCCTTCATTCTTCAGTAGCATAACGAAGTTAAGTTCTCTTGCACGGGCCCGCGTGATTGGGCTAGAAGGTGGCGCCTGTGGTGGAGGATCATCTGGTGGCGCTGGAGAAGGTGTAGATGTACTCGTGTCGTAGGTGGTGTCCTCATCATCCTCCCCTTCTTGAACTGAAGTCGTCCTCGACGACAACTCCTCATCTTCACCCGCATACGGTTTCAAATCTGCAACATTAAAACTAGTGGAAACACCAAACTCCGCAGGCAGGTCAAGAACATAAGCATTATCATTAATCTTGGTTAGTATCTTAAAAGGACCAGCAGCACGAGGCATCAATTTAGAGCGGCGTAAAGTGGGAAATCGATCCTTTCTTAGATGCAACCAAACCATATCACCCGGTTCAAAAGTAACATGTTTTCTTCCTTTACTACCTGCAACCTGGTATTTAGCATTAGCAGCAGCAATGTTTTGTTGAGTTTGTTCATGCAAGCTAATCATTTGGTCAACATGTGCAGCAGCATCTATGTGGGGAGCATCCGCAGCATCAAGCGCAAACAGATCAATAGGCGCTCGAGGAATATATCCATAAACAACCTGAAAGGGACACATCTTTGTAGAAGAATGCGTTGCATGATTATAAGCAAACTCAACATGAGGTAAGCAATCTTCCCAACATTTCAAGTTTTTATCCAAAACAGCCCTAAGCATGGTTGACAAAGTTCGATTAACCACCTCAGTTTGTCCATCAGTCTGAGGGTGACAAGTGGTGCTAAACAGCAATTTAGTTCCCATTTTATTCCACAGTGATCTCCAAAAATGGCTGAGAAACTTAGCATCACGATCAGAGACTATTGTATTTGGAATACCATGCAAGCGAATAATCTCTCTAAAGAACAATTCAGCAACACGGCTAGCATCATCAGTCTTATGACAAGGTATAAAATGAGCCATTTTGGAGAAGCGATCAACAACCACAAAAATACTGTCCCTCCCCTTCTTAGTTCTAGGTAAGCCCAAGACAAAGTCCATAGAAATATCAAGCCAGGGGGAAGTAGGGACAGGCAAAGGCATATATAAACCATGGTTGTTTAGTCGTGACTTAGCTTTCTGACAAGTAGTGCAGCGGGCAACAAGGCGCTCAACATCACGGCGCATCCGTGGCCAAAAGAAATGGGCAGCCAGCACCTCATGTGTCTTGTAGACACCAAAATGTCCCATAAGACCGCCGCCATGTGCTTCCTGTAACAACAAAAGACGAACCGAGCTAGCTGGAACACACAGCTTGTTAGCGCGAAACAGGAACCCATCCTGCATGTGAAATTTGCCCCATGGTTTGCCATTCATGCAGTGAACTAAGATATCCCGAAAATCAGCATCATCGACATATTGATCTTTCACAGTTTGCAAGCCAAAGATTTTAAAATCCAACTGGGACAGCATGGTATATCGACGAGACAAAGCATCAGCAATAACATTTTCCTTCCCATCCTTGTGTTTAATGATGTAAGGAAAAGACTCAATGAATTCTACCCAATTAGCATGACGACGGTTCAGATTGGTTTGGGTACGAATGTGTTTTAAAGCCTCATGATCAGAGTGAATAATAAACTCACGATGCCAAAAATAGTGCTGCCATGTTTGCAAAGTGCGTACTAAAGCATAAAGTTCCTTATCATAGGTAGAGTATCGCAAGCTAGCACCGCTTAATTTTTCACTGAAATAAGCAACCGGTTTTCCTTCTTGTAACAAAACAGCACCTAGCCCAATACCGCTGGCATCACATTCAAGCTCAAAGATTTTACCAAAATCAGGCAATTGCAAGAGAGGAGCATGTGTTAACCTGTCTTTCAAGGTGATGAACGCTACCGCCTGAGATTCACTCCAAGCAAACGGCACACCTTTCTTTGTAAGCTCATGTAGAGGTGCTGCAATGGAGCTGAAATCACGGACGAACCTGCGATAGAAACCTGCAAGTCTAAGAAAGCTCCGAATCTGCGTGACCGTCGTCGGTGTAGGCCATTCCCGGATGGCATCGATCTTGCTGCTATCCACCTCAATGCCCTGTGGAGTAACAACATAGCCAAGAAACGAGACACGTTGTGTGCAAAAGAGGCACTTTTCCATGTTACCAAACAGATGAGCAGCACGCAACGTATCAAAAACAGCACGCAAATGTTCTAAATGCTCTTTCATAGTCTTGCTGTAAATGAGAATATCATCAAAATAGACAACAACAAACAAGCCTATGAAGGGCCTAAGAACTTCATTCATTAAACGCATAAAGGTGCTGGGAGCATTAGTCAATCCAAACGGCATAACCAACCATTCATATAACCCAAATTTCGTTTTAAAAGCCGTTTTCCATTCATCACCGAGTTTCATTCTAATCTGGTGGTAACCACTACGCAAATCAATCTTTGTGAAAATAATGGCACCACTAAGCTCATCTAGCATATCATCAAGGCGTGGTATAGGGTATCGGTAACGAATGGTGATGTTATTAATAGCACGACAATCTACACACATACGCCAAGATCCATCTTTCTTTGGGACAAGTAACACAGGAACAGAGCAAGGGCTGAGAGACTCACGAATGTAACCCTTGTCAAGCAACGCCTGTACCTGGCGCTGGATCTCCTTCGTTTCATCCGGATTTGTACGGTATGGTGCGCGGTTCGGAAGTTGTGCACCGGGGATGAGATCGATCTGGTGCTCAATGCCACGGAGTGGTGGAAGACCCGGTGGTAAGTCGGTGGGAAAGAGATCAGCGTACTCCTGCAAAAGGTTAGCAACCGCAGGGGGAGTATCCGAAGATGGTGTGGCATCAAGTGAAACGAACATACCAGAGCATACAAGTGCATAGCAGGGCAAATGAGCATCACGAATATCATCAAAATCAGCACGTGTAGCAAGGAGAACAGGGGCATTCAATTTGATTTCAGAATTAGCAGGAATCGATGGTTGTGTAGCAGCCTTAGCAACGCGAGCAAGATCATCTTTAACAATTTGTTCAGGTGTCATGGGATGTATGATTATTTTCTGACCTTTAAACATGAAAGAATAATGATTCGAACGACCATGATGCAAGCTGTCAGTATCATATTGCCAAGGTCGACCAAGTAACAAGGAACATGCTTCCATGGGAATAACATCACAATCAACAAAATCAGAATAAGCACCCATGGAGAAAGGAACACGAACTGATCGTGTCACTCTAATTTTCCCACCATCATTGAGTCATTGAATGTGATATGGATTTGGATGCTTACGTGTGGGCAAAGACAATTTTTCAACCAGCACGGTACTTGCCAAGTTGTTGCAGCTGCCGCTGTCGATGATGATGCGAATCGACCGCTCCTGCACAACGCCTTTAGTATGGAACAGAGTGTGGCGTTGGTTCTTCTCGGCCGGGGCGACCTGTGTACTAAGAACACGTTGCACAACAAGACTTTCATACCTGTCAGCGTCCCCCGGGTTGACATGTACCTCCGCATGAGCTGCATGGTCAGTGGCAAATATAGCATGTCGAGTTTCCTCAGAATCACTTTCGGACGAGTACTCACCATTGTCACGGATGAGCAAAGTACGCTTGTTTGGGCAGTCCCGAAGTATGTGACCAAACCCTTTGCAACGATGACACTGTATATCTCGTGTACGTCCTGTGGAAGGGGCAGCTCCTGTTGGTGGTGCTGTTGCAGGTGTGGATGTCTTCTCGCGCGTTGTAGTGGTGGACGTGGATGGTGCATTCTTGGCTGGAGCGGCCGAACTTCTCCCTGCAAAAGAGTTAGTATATGGCTTCGAGCGGCGTCCCTGCACTTCACGTTCAGCTTTGCAAGCATATTCAAATAATGTGTTCATATCAGCATACTCCTTATAATCAAGTATATCCTGAATGTCGCGGTTCAAACCACCACGAAAACGTGCCATAGCAGCATCAGCCTCCTCAAGTAAACCACAACGCATCATACCCTTTTGGAGCTGCTGGTAATACTCCTCAACAGATTGTTGTCCTTGCTGAAAACGCTGCATTTTGTTAAGCAAATCACGGGCATAATAGGAAGGCACAAACCTATGTCGCATGGCAGCCTTTAATTGAGCCCACGATGTGGGAGTGGTTGTGGGATGGGTTTGTTTATATTCACACCACCAAATTAAAGCGAAATCAGAAAATTCACTGATAGCAGCCTTAACTTGAGAAGTAGCAGGAATATCATGGCATGAAAATTTTTGTTCAACCTCTAACTCCCAATCAAGATATGCAGCAGGATCATATTTGCCATTAAAAGATGGAATCTTAAATTTAATCTTAGCAAATGAATCATTACCGGGGGGACGTACCACACGGCGAGCGCGGCCGCGGCGGTTTCCATCTTCCTGCTCCGTGTCACCACCATAACCCTTCTGTAACTCTGTGATCACCGTGTTCATGGCATTGAGACGTGCCACAATGGAGTCGAGCGTGGTCTTAGTGGCCGTCTGCGCGAGGTCGAGCTGATCGAACCGCGCGTTCGTCGTAGTGACCGTGGAATCAAGCCGTTCATGCAACGTTTGCATGTCCGCTGCAAGGCCATCAACTTGAGTCCGCATGTCCTGCAGCTGTGCATCCTTCGGGTCGTCGTCATCTGCCATGGTTAGCGCAAACACAAAGCAAAGGCAACAACAAAGGTGGAATCGCTCTCAACACGCACACTAAAATGCTGTTATCAAATGCTTATCCGTTCTTACCAAGCACACAGGGGTGAGCTGCAACCAACAAGTAGTACCGGTGAGAGATTGGAGCAGCGATTGCCTGGAGGAATAAAATCTGCTCGTCGTAGGACTATGTGGAGTTCTGGGTAGGCTGCACTCAATGCAAGGGTTAGCACAATCAAACAATAATGCAAAGTTGAATAATAGTGCTAAACTTGTGCAAAGCTGCTGGAGACAAAGTGCAAAAGTGGAGCAACGCGAAAAGGAAGCGAACAAAAGGAAGCAGGGAGGGCGCACACGGCTTCCGTCGTTGTCCTGTTTTTGTTTTTGTTCTTTTTTTTCTGTTTTTTTTTGTTTTTTTTTTGGACAAACTCACAAACGGATTGTAGGAACAAAGGAATACAAAAGAGCAATTCGCCACACACACTTTTTCTGGAAGGGTAGGGGTATTCACAAAGGAACTCTCTCTCTCTCTCTCTCTCTAGAGTGAGGCGAACTGCAGGAAAAGGTACCAAGAAGAGAGAGGCGAATATGGAAAACTAGCACGGCGTGGGGGGGAGGAGGGAATGTAACCGGCAGGGCCGAGGCAATCACGGTGCGCTGCAGTGGGGGGGAGGGCGATCAGCCCTGATTCGGTCTCAGAACTCTTTCCCTTCCCTCTCTTTCTTTTTTTTGACTTTCCTTTTCTTTTGATTGCTTTCTTTCCGTTTTTTTTGTCACTTGCCGAAACACAGAAGACAGCGGAGGGGCGATCCAGGGAAAGGCGCGAGATCAGCGGAATGCCGGCGCGTGGGAGATGGCGAGTAGCAGAGAAATGGTGGTGGCGTGGGGGTAGATAGAACACAAAGTAACCAGCAACAGTTGAACTCGTAAGCACACAAATTTAACAATGCAAATTATTGAAAGAAAGTGCAAGGCTCAAAAGGGTGCTGGGACAAAGATCTAACCTAAAAATATATATTTGTTTTGGTTTTGTGGACTGTAGGAAATGGAAAAACACTCGATAAAACTCACCGATCAACCTGAAATCTGATACCACTTGATAGAGCTGAAGTGCCCAATCTTTCGGTGAGTGGAGATAATTTCGACTTGGTGGAAGTAGACCCACACGATCCGACTACGACGAGCGAACCCGTAGCGCCAATGCAATCGCTGAACCAACTCCCTATGGTTACCGACCTTGCTGGTGCAAGATCAGCCTGATCACGAAGATCGTTTCCTGTGCGCAATCGAAGAACGAACAAGAAAAAGATGCGAGCAATCTCAATATCACTCGAAGGTGGAGTTCTGAATTACACGAGGACAGCGCTGATTTGCGCGTGTTCTTCGGGGGGGTAGCTAAAGCTAGATGTAAAACAAAACTCAAGTCTGAAATGAAAGGAAGCCTCTATCTAAATAGAGGGAAAGGGGGCGCAGCCCCTAAGGAAGGTGGCGCCCAGGGAAAGGGAGAGGGCAACAGCCCTAGGCGCCCACACAAAGGCCCCTGTTGGGCCAGCTTCTATTCTTCTGGGCCTTCATTCTTTAGTAGCATAACGAAGTTAAGTTCTCTTGCACGGGCCCGCGTGATTGGGCCAGAAGGTGGCGCCTGTGGTGGAGGATCATCTGGTGGCGCTGGAGAAGGTGTAGATGTACTCGTGTCGTAGGTGGTGTCCTCATCATTTAAGACAATCCAAAAGCCGATGGTTTGGGCTGCATTTGCTTGATCTTAGTAAAATGAGAAAAGTAAAGAATAAAATAAAAAGGATAGTACCTAGGCAGAAGATGTGTCTTGAGCAATGATTGATGGTGGATCGATTGTTTGTGCTTCACTAAGTGGTTCTTCAAGAATTGGTGGTGTTTGAGCCAATTCAGGAGCCGTCTATTCAGGCTGTACTTATTTCAAGATTAATACAAATATAAAAGATTGTGACAAGAAATACAAAGGCAAGTACCTGAGAGCTCGTAATAATAGCCGATGCATATGTGCCCCCTGCTTGTCCTTGTTCTGTTGAAGCTTCTAGGGCCGATGAAGATACATCCCGTGGCTAAGCCGATGGGTCAAGAACCTTCAAGTATATGACAGAAGCCGATCAAAATATTGGGTGATTTGGAAAGAATTTGCAAGTCTTTAAGGGATACCTGGAGAACATCTTGTTGGGAAGCGATGGCACTTGTAGCCGATGGAGAAGATGGAGTTGGTTTTTTCCTTGAAATGCTCACCTTCTCTGCCTTGCGTTTTGGCACCCGGCCTATAGTAGTGTCCTTGAGTAATGGTGCATCACGACCGATGTGAGGATTCACCGATGAAGGCGCATAATTGATCGGCCGACCTCTGTTGCTCTCAGTTGGAGGACCCGTCCATATGGCGTGTAGTTTATTTTTCAAAAAAGGAGGGGGGATAAGAGTTGTGTAGATAAAATACAGTGTGGGCCAGAATGGAAAAAAAGTTTACCTCATCTTTTGAATCTGTGTACTCGATGTCAAATTGTTGGCAATATGACTTGACAGGAGCAGAAAACAGATGAGAACGCCACTTAGACCACCACTCCCTGAAGACTTTTATGGAAAATGACATTGTTGTCCAGTTGGAGAAGGAAATGGTCTCTAAGCCAGGAATTAATTGCTTCAGGCGATCATATTCCAATCCGTTGATTATGTTTTCCCTTGGTTTCACTAGGTCAGCAAAGTATGGGCGGATCGGTAATTGACCGAAGCCAAGTTGGCGTGCTGCCGATGCTGGATAGTAGAACTCATATGCGGGATGATGAGTTCTTCCAGAAATGAAGTTAACCAGAAGAAATGTGGGGGTGGCAACAATAGTCAGACTCCTTAGGCTATAATCATCTGCGTTGCGTTCGAACCCAAATTTTACGGGATTCTCAATCATGTCATAGTCCTCCGAATAGACAAACCAGATAATGTCAGAAGATTCATGATAGAGGATTCTAAAGAAATTGGACGTGTCAGTTGCATCTATCTTGTCGCATGGAATTGCTGACGCGACTTCACCATATGAGGTTCATCAACGTGGTCGGGTGTTCATTTTCTTGATAGTTGCCTGGGAAGCTTAACATTGAAAGATCTTGGCCAAGGATTTTGTGCATGTATAGGTTGATCCATAGATTGATAAACCACCAAGGACCTCTTGGACTGCCGATTGGCTGGCCTATGGCTTGTTTAGCCGATACTGTGTGGAGCAGGTGGTAAACTGATCCAAGCAGATGTTTCCCTAATGGGATAGCATTTCCTGCAGCTAAGCCTCTGCTATTGCTTGGGCATTGCTGGTCGGCCCGACAGTTTTCCCACAGTAGATGAACTTTTCAAGCCACATGTTGAGAAAAGCAATGTATTCCTTGTTGCTGATGGTTCCGGTCTTCATGTGATGGGCTATATAACATTTCCAGCCGCTCACACCCTTGGTTTCTACCTGATAGTTGGGTTTTGTCAAAAGAGAATAAGGGGTGTCTGGTGAGGAAATATTAAGACCCGTCAACATGAGCACATCGATGAGAGTGGGAGTCATCAGCCCATGACCGAAGAGGAAAGCGTTCAAGGCATCAGACAAGAAATGTGAGGCTGCTATAAGGAGAGATTCATTTCTGTTCATGTTAGCGAGGGATAAGTTCAAGCATTGGCTAAGATCGGAATCATCCCAAATAGCTCCCTTTACCGCAGCCATATGCAAGTACCAATCTCTCCATCCCGGAGTAGGGCTTGGCCAAGAACGAAATGTGTGAGTCCATAAGGAGAACTCCAGGTCTGCACTCTTAAATAGGAGGCGGTTGGTTTCCAGGTTGACCAGATCTGTTGGGTCTGGATTCCCCATCGGTCCTAAGCACATGAAGCCTTTCTTATCTTCTAAAGCTATGGTGATCCTATCTCTCAAGTTCTACAAGATAAACAAAGGGGAAAGAAGAAAAGCTTGAGTTCAGAAAATGGCGAAGAAAGAAGAACGCGATATGGCACGAAGTGATCAAGGACGGGCTTATCTCTGAGATGTGCATGATGGTGGCCATGGTGCTGGCGGAGCTCCTCTTGAGTTCTTGTTCTGGTTTACAAGCTTGCTTGAGCAGATTGGATCTCGGAAGATTTGCTTGGAGTAGCGAGGGTGGAGGAAGAAGAAGAGCATGAACTGCTGTCGAAGGATTTATATGCTTGCAGTGGAAAGGAGGCTCGATTTTCAAGGCACTTATGGCGCGGGACACGAAGCACCAACCGTCATCGGCACGAGAAAATATGCTTTGTATGGGTCTGAGCACAAGGAAAGGATGATGATGACTTGAGAGAATGTTGGAACAAAATGATATTTTATTCCAAAACTGGGGGCATGTGTTGACACCATTTTTTTCACACTGGTGGTCCAAGATATGGTCAAAGAAGCCCGGCCGATAAAACCCGACACTTTGCGTCGAAGCTAAGGGGGCAGCCGATTGGGGGGTTGAATGACAGCCGATGTGCTCAGAGTCGATGGAGTCAATATGGTCAAAGGCCAATGGATGGATGGAGCTGATATGGTCGGAGCCGATAGGGTTATGACTAGAGCTGGTGAAGTCTGAATGACGAAGCCGATAGCCGATGGGGTCAACATGATCAAATGGCGATAGAGCTGGTCGGAGCCGATATGGTCATAGTTGATGGTCAATATGGTCAGCGGATGCAGTCGCACTGACGTGGCTGAAGCCGATGGAGTTGGTGCGGCTGACTGAACGAAGGCTTGGTCGACACACATGGCGGTGGGCCACACCGAGTTCGACTCGTTTTAGGAATATTTCGCATTAGGAAAGTTTTATTTTTCTTTTCTGTCAAGTTTGTAAGTCGTAATCGATAAGGAGTCTGTAATTTAGACTATAAATAGTGGCCTGATGGCTACGTAGAAAGTTTGTACACACCAAGCAAACAAACAATTTCTTACTTCGCAAGGCAATTTAGGCCCTGTTTGGGGGAGCTTTTGGGAGCTTTTGCTTCTCCCAGAAGCTCCAAAAGCAAAAAGCTCCCCCAAACGGGGTTGCTTCTCCAACAAGCGAAAAGCTCTAGAAGCGACGTGTACACTACAAGCGGAGAAGCGAATCACGAGTTGCTTCCTGAGCTTTTGCTCGTCCGCTCCCTTCCGCTTTCTTTCTGCCCTCCGCTCCCCTCCGTACTAGCCACCGCCGCCCTCACCTCACCTCCCCTCCGCGCACGGCCACCCCTGTCTCTCACCTCCCTTCACGCCCCTCCCCTATCCTCTGCACCAGCCACCGCCGCCCCTCACCTCCCCACCGTGCCGGCCACTGCTGCCCCTCCTCACCACGCTCGAGTGGCCGCCGGCTCAAAGCAGGAGGATGAGCACCGCCGACGAGAGGGGCACGGTGGAGGACGAGCTCCTGCCGGCGTGAAGGAGGATGAGCTCCTCCAAGCGGTGCGGGATCTGCTCTGTCGACCGCTAAGGGCGGCCCCACGAGGTGCTCCTTCGGGCGGTTGCGGGAGCTGCTTCGGCGAGCTGCCCCGCGCGGTGCTACCCTGGGCTGCCTCACGAGTTCCACCGGTGCCCCAATGGCCGCCGTAGGCTAGCTCCGGTGGTGCTCTCCTTCCTAGACGATGTCAGCCACCGTCCCCGAGCTCCCCTTCCTCCTCGATGGTGGATAGAAGCCAATGTCCAAAAGTTGGACGCCAAACAGGCAGCCTTCGCTTTTCTAGGAAGCAGCTTCCTGGGCCAGCACTCCAAGCTTTTGCAGGAAGCGCTTTTGGAAAAGCACAAGCTCCCCCAAACAGGGCCTTACTTTCAACTCTAGTTTTCAGTAGATTCAACGAGTTCTTCCAAGTTTCGTAGGGTTGCATCATTTTCATCTCCAACTTGCTTGTAAGTTCCGCTTTTTACCTAGTGCTCTCTAGGCTTTAACTACCGGACGTATCACTGTGGTTTCGTCTTGATCTCGTAAAAGTTATAGTGTCTGTTGGATTTAGGTTTAAGCGTATTGCTTTTATCTTGATCTAATAGTTACACCAATTTATCGAACGTCATTGTGTAGCTGATCAAATTAGCCGATTTAGGTTATTTTGTTCTACTTTGCTATTACGTTCAAAGTTATCGATATTGGCTAGATCTTAATAGATTTATTTATTTAATTCTATTAAGTTTTAGTTTTTATCTTCAATCTATCTGGTCCATCTTTGGGTTTCATATCAGCTTTTAAGCTTTTAAGCGTATAGCCGATTTGAGCTTGAACCTGGACTTTAAACTATCATCGGCTGTTTTATAGCTGATCTGATTCACAGAAGGGCAGTTCGGAATCATAGCCGATCTGTAAATTTTTCTTGATTTTATCCCTTGTCAATTACAGGTCAAATTGACTGGCATGCCCTGAACCTCAAGATTACCGGCTCATCATCGGAGTGAAGCAAATCTCCGAGGTCGATCGTACGTTGTTTATGCGAAATGTCATCACCGATTTTTTTTGGCGTCAACAAGCACTCATCTGATACCATCAAAATAGGACACCTTAACACTGTAGATAACACTTGTCGTGTTTGTAGAACTTTAGAGCCATTCGTAGTTAATTAAACCAGAGAAGTAAATTGGAAATCAAATTGAATCACGCAAGTAAACCTCTCTGTTCTGTTCATTCCCTGCGTGTCATTAGTTGCATAGGTTCCTTACGCGTGGCTTTTGGCGTGGCCGATCCCAGCACCTTCAATCCAGAAGGAGCAGCTTGCAGAGGCTGGAATATTTGAAATATATTTTCTTTTCTAAAGAAAAGAAGGAGCAACTGGGCGGCAGCTACGTTGTCCAGATTTCTCCTTTAATGATGAAATCGAGTTATCCCTCTCCTTCCTCGAGATCCATATGTTCCTGTTAGACAGTGAATTATTCTTGCTGCAAAACTCTTCACAAGGTTGGCTTAATTGGAGTCACAGTTGCCGGCTCACCAAAGGTCCTCATTGCTGTCGTCGCTGCCTCATCGACTCGCACGCAGGTCGCTTGCCCGTCCGTGTCGCAACTCACCCATAGTTCTCACCAACTCCAGGGTTCTCTCCTTCCTCATATCCTATGAGGCTGTGACTGCAGTCTTGTCTCACTTCACCTAGAGAAGGCATTCATGCATCGCCGTACTTAATTGGTGGCGGTGGCCCATGGGAGTTCAATTCCCGGACAACGAAGGCGGATGATGGAGAGAGCACATTTGGGCATAGCGGTGAGGGCGGAAGGAAGCCACCATAACCGAGCGGGCAAAGAAGTGTGGCCTCTCTTGGTCAAGGTAGTTGACGAAGAGACCGGTGCGACGTGTGGAAGAGTGAGCCATCCATCTCAGTCTCCATGGACACGCACGGACGACAGAGTGCAGAAGGTTGATCATCAACTCACCGGTAACGGAACATGTTGTAGCCAACATCGTCCACCTTGTGCAAGGAGCCAAGGACACCTTTCTTCTCAACAACCGCTGCCACAATTGCTAGATGAGACGATCAATCTTGGTTGGAAGATAACATGTTGTTGACACGAAAACGCGCCAACAAACTTGAGAGATCGATCGAACGCGCAGCACGGCCGTCACAACAGCCAACTCCTGAGCTCCTCGGGCAAACCGGTCAGACCGGTTCCTGAAACCGGTCAGACCGCTTTCAGGCAGGAACTTGTGAAGACCTAGAAACTCGAGCTCGGGAGGGACCCCGTCGGAGCTCAAGCAAGCTAGGGTTGCTCTAGGGTCGGCAGGCCACCTAGAACGCCCTTGAACGCCGTAGAGACGAGCAAAGAACAGAATATGGGGGTTGGAAAAGATTAGGGTTTGAGAGATAAAAAAGTAAAGGATAAACGTGTTTGATTCGATTGGAATACATCTCAATCGGCCTTAGCCTTTATATTTATAGGCCGGGGAAGTATTACCCCTTTTGAATAGGTTACAATATGGGATTAAACTCGGAATCCTAATCCAACTCGAGGGTTTGGCAAACCGGTCACACCGGTTTGGCCGGGCCAGAGCCAATTTTGACTGTCAACACATGCCCCCCTGAGTTTTTAGTGAACTTGAGAACTAAAAAGCAAGTAATTACATTTCAGGAGCTAAAATTTATGCTAAGGGCGATATCAACAATATACCGGCCATTGGTCTTCATGCGTCTTGCCAAACACTTGGATAGAATTTCTTCAAATATCTCCATTGATAGCTTTAGGCAAATGATCTCCCTTCAGCGTCTCTAGCATGTAAGAATTCCCAAAAATGACTTTGACAACTCTATAGGGTCCTTCCCAACTTGGTGACCATTTACCAAACTTGTTGCTTTTCGTCCCAATAGGCAAGATCGTCTTCCAAACAAGCTCACCAATCTGAAAATATTTCCCTCGCACTTTCTTGTTGTATGCTTTAGCAACCCGAAGCTTATCTTTTTCAATCTCCTTCAAAGCTTTCAATCGTTTGTCGGTTACCTCATCAATATTGTCCAACATCAAATTGTGGTAATCAACAGCATCAAGGTCATTTTGTTTAGCCAATCTATAAGCGTCCAGATTTACCTCAATGGGCAAAACGGCCTCTTGACCATACACAAGCTCAAAAGGAGTAACTTTAGTAGCACCATGTCTAGATATACGATGAGCCCATAATGCTTCGGATAAAACTTCATGCCATCTCTTAGGACTTTCTTCTATCTTTTTCTTGATTAATTTGATCAAAATTTTATTACTTGACTCGGCTTGTCCATTAGCCTGAGCATAATATGGAGATGAATTGAGCAACTTAATTCTATAGGATTCGGCGAATTCACGTACCTCTTTAGACATAAACGAAGTACCTTGATCTGTTGTCAAAGTTTGAGGAATACCGAATCTATGAATAATATTTTGCGTAACAAATTCAATCACCTCTCCATGCGTCATATTCTTCAAGGGAACCGCTTCGGTCCACTTAGTGAAATAATCTGTAGCAACTAACACAAAGCGATGTCCTTTTGATGATGGAGGATTAATTTGTTCAATAAAATCCAATCCCCAACCTCGGAATGGCCATGGCTTAATAATAGGATGCATCAATGCAGCAGGAACAAGTTGCAAATTTCCAAACTTCTGACATTCCTCACATCCTTTGTAATATTTAAAACAATCTACCATTATAGTAGGCCAATAAAAACCGGCTCGTCTAAGTAACCACTTCATCTTTGGAGCCGATTGATGTGTACCACAAATACCTTCATGGACCTCACCCATGGCAACTTTGGTCTGATCCGAATTAAGACATTTCAACAGCAAATCTTCGGCGTTTCGACGATAGAGTTTATCGTTAAGCAAAACGTATTTAAATGATATTCGCCGAATATTTCTTTCTACACCACGACCAGGATCTCTCAAATAAGTAATAATAGGCACCCTCCAATCCTGATCTTCAACTTTGGATTGATTAGCATCATCCAAAGGATTTTTGCTTCTGTCAGGGGACGAAGCGGTCAGACCGGTTTCAGAACCGGTCAGACCGGTTCTGGCAGTCAGACCGGTCTGACCGGTTTCTGAAACCGGTGTGACCGGTTCGTCCAGAACCAGAACCTCGGCTTTCGTTTGCATCGGTTTTTGGAGATAGAAATACTTCTTTGCAACCATATAACCAGATGCTTTCTGAGCTAGAGTGTTTGCCTTGTCATTTTCTTCTCTTGGAATATGTTTAATAGTAAATTCATCAAAAGAAGTAATGATATCAAGACATCTATCAAGATATGCATTTAATGAACCATTATAACATTGGCATACCTTTAACACTTGTTGTACCACCAGGAGCGAAACACCAAAAGCCTCAACATGCTTTATTCCCATGTCTTGCAAAAATTCCAAGCCAAATAGAAGAGCTTCATATTCAACTTGATTATTGGTTCGCTTTTCTTCCAATTGGTTTGAAAACTCAAAGACGGCACCACTTGGAGATATCAAAACAGCACCAATCCCTTGCCCATCATTGCAAACCGATCCATCAAAGTATAACTTCCATGGGGTACAAGTGATATATCCGACGTCGAAGTTGTTTGTATCATTTATCCGATGTTCAACAATAAAATCAGCTACAATTTGGCCTTTCATTGATTTTAAAGGTTCACAAGCCAAATCATACTCAACTAAAGCATAAGCCCATTTACCGACTCTTCCACTAAAAATCAGCTTTTGCAACATATGTTTAATTACATCGGTTTGGCACAACACGATGCAAGTGCTAGATAATAAATAATGCCTCAATTGAGTACAAGCATGGTACAAGGATAAACACAACTTCTCAATGAAAGTATACCTTGTTTCTGCATCGATGAGCCGTCGGCTTACATAAGCAATCACATACTCCTTGTTGCCGATTTCTTGAGTCAAAACAGCCCCAATAGTTCTATATTCAGCCGCCACATAAAGTCTGAACGGAACCCTCTCTTAGGCGCCCTAAGCACCAGTGGTGAAGACAAGTAATCTTTGATCTTCTCAAAAGCTTCTTGCTGTTTTGCCCCCCAGATAAAATCGGCTTCATCTTTCAACCGAAGTAAAGGAGTAAAAGCATCAACCTTTCCAGACAAGTTAATTATAAATCTTCTTAAGAAATTTACCTTGCCTAGAAACTTTTGCAAATCTTTCTTGCAAGTAGGAGCTTCGACTTTCTTCATAGCTTCAATTCTCTTGGGATCAATTTCTATGCCATTCTCATGAATAACAAACCCAAGAAACTTCCCAGCCGAAACACCAAAAGCACATTTGAGTGGATTCATCTTCAAGCCATACCGTCGCATCCTCTCAAGAGCAAGTTTTAAATCGGCTAAATGAGAATCACAGCCATCCGATTTAACTACAATATCATCAATATACACTTCCACAATAATACCAAGTAAATCATGAAAGATTAAATTCATAGCCCTTTGATAAGTTGCACCGGCATTCTTTAATCCAAAAGTCATAACCACCCACTCAAACAAACCAATAAATCCTGGACATTGAAAGGCCGTTTTGTGCATATCCTCTTCGGCCATGAAGATTTGATTATATCCAGCATTACCATCAAGGAAACTAACAACCCGATGCCCAGAAGCTTCATTGATTAAGACATCGGCTATAGGCATAGGATATGAATCTTTTGGAGTGGCTTTATTAAGATCTCTAAAATTAATGCAAACTCTAAGTTTTCCCGAATCTTTCTTTTCAACGGGAACAATATTAGAAATCCACTCCGCATAACGACAAGTCCGAATAAAACCAGCATCTAGCAAACGATTAACTTCTTCTTTTATTCGGTCATAAATAGCGGGATTAAAACGTCTAGCCGATTGTTTAAGCGGTCTAAAACCGGCATTTATCGGTAAACGATGTTCAACTAAATCACGACTCAAACCCGGCATCTCACGGTACTCCCAAGCAAAACAATCGACATACTCTTTCAACAAATTTATTAACTCGGCTTTAAACTCAGCCGATAAATTTTTGTTTACAAAAGTTGGTCTAGGAATAGTACCATCACCAATATCTATTTTTTCTAAAGGGTCGGCTGACGTGAAACCCTGACCCAACTTATCCATATCACCGAGATCTTCAATGGCTTCAAACATACCGGCCGAATGTGCCCGATGATGATCAATTCGGTCTTGAAGCCACTGTCCAGACGTAAACCGGTCTGACCGGTTCCCAGAAGCGGTCTGACCGGTTTGGCTCGATCGGCGCTGTTCAGGTCTAAACCTGTCTGACCGGTTTCCAGAAGCGGTCTGACCGGTTTGTCTCTGTTGGTTTGTTTGCTCCATCAATTACAGCAAGTAATTCAACCGATTCTCCATCGGCTTTAATGTAGCAGTAACGAAACCATCCTTAGTACAACTGATCAGCTCATAATCGGTCAAATCTAAGCCCAACAAACACTTAATATTTCCATTTGTACTAATAGAATCGGAATCGGCCGTTGCAACGAAGGAAAAAGTATCACCATGTACAACTTCAACTTCATCACCGATCCACTGAATAAGATATTGATGCAAGGTAGAAGGTACGCATTGATTTGCATGAATTCAATCCCGACCAAGGATTAAACTGAAGTTACCTTGCACTTCGGAGACGAAGAAAGCCGTAGCAATAGTCTTGCTCCCGACGGTCAACTCCATAGAAGCCACCCCCTTGGCACCAATGGGATCACCTCCACCAACTCCACTGACCGTCATGTTCGTCTTGATCAATTCTTCGTCTTTTCCGCCAATCTTCTTGTAGAGAGAGTATGGCATAAGATTTACAATAGCTCCACCATCAACCAACATACGAGAAATTGGCTTCCCGTTGATGTGCCCTCTCATATATAAAGCCTTGAGATGATTCTCTGATTCACTAGGCTTCTGAAAAACGGCATCTCGAGGCCCAAGTTGAAGATGAGAAACCTCCTCCTCCGGTATCACATAATAATCAGAAGACAAATATACAACATTGATTTCCATGTTGCCATGTTCTGGAGAAGGCTCAAAATCAACCAATTCTTCATCTTCAACCACTGGAGGAATTGGCGGAGTAGTATCGATGGTTGAAGTAATCTCAGCTCCCGCTTCTGTCCTCCAACCGGTCTGACCGGTTCCAGAAACCGGTCTGACCGCTTCTGCAGCGGTGGGCTGATCAAAACCGGTCTGACCGGATTCAGAAATCGGTCTGACCGGTTGTGCTACTGTTTGCACAACGGGTTTAGCTTGCCAGATCTTGGTCTGAGGGATCATAGGCCTGTATTTGTTGAAGTATTCATCCGTCAGCTTCTCAGCTTCCTGTTCCCTTTTTCTTTGTTCCGCAGGCGTTGTAATTTCCGCTTCTGCATATGAGTCAAACCAGAAGGACACCACCTTGGTTGGAAGACCTTCTTTACGCCCTTGCTACTGCTAGCCTCATGATCATTAGCTATGATCGGCTTTTTGACTGGAACAGGAGCCGAATCTCCAATGACTATCAGCTTTCTATCCAAATCTTGCATAGCCACTGGAACACTGCCAATTGTTATAATCCCATTAGTTTTGGCTTGCACGTCCTCTTTTTTCTCCTTGACACAGTATTCTTTCTTAGGAGGAGCTTGGAACCTCTGCTCAGACCGAAACCGGTCTGACCGGTTCACAAAACCGGTCTGACCACTTTTAGGAGCAGTCGAAGGACCTGATTGGTATGAGCCCAATCGGTCATGTACCGAAGTCCCAGTAACATCACCACGGCGCTTATAAACTGTAGAATTGATCCAACGCTGTGGTGACCTTTGTCTCTTTTTTGTTGGCCGATCAACTTGAACGGCCTTTGTGTACTTGTTCATGAGCTGAGAGAAAGTAGGTCCTTGCTTCAGAACCCTTCCTTGAACCTTTGGCTCATTAAACTTCCAAGTACCCACTTCCGGGCGCTTGGGCTTGAAAGTCCTTGGACGGTCTGGAGACAAACCGGTCTGACCGGTTTGGGAAACCGGTCTGACCGGTTTCGCCTGACTAGCGAACCGATTCTCTTCCAAGGAACTTCCTTGCCCCCTGGGCCTTGATGTGTTAATTGTAATCTACAGAGACTCTTCACCATCAAGAGTTCTCCCAATCATCACTGTTCTGACCGGAACTTTGTCATTAACTTTTTCCGGCCTTGGGTCTCCAATCACCACGTTCTTTCCCTTAGCTCCATCGGCTTGTTCCGGCCGAATCAACCCTTTAGTATTCAAATCCAGGGTATGAACAGGGAAAGGAGCCTTATCAACTTGCATTTCAGCTAGCACTAATCGATCTTCATTAAGGGCCGATTGTACCTGTCGTCGAAAAACATTGCAATCATTGGTCGCATGAGAAAACGAATTATGCCACTTACAATATGCACGATTTTTCAATTGATCAGCTGGTGGAATTGCATGAGAAAGTTTAATAAAGTCATTCTTAAGCAATTCATCAAAAACACGATCACATTTGGCTACATCAAATGTAAACTTAATTTCTTCTTGCCGATTTTTCTGAATCGGCTTCAACGAGGGATAAGAACCAGGTTTACTCTTTGATGACCAAACAAATTCAGCAGCATAAATTTCTTTCTCATCGTCCGAACTATCAGAATCATTATCAACAATATGCACATTCGAACGATGAGGTTTAGCAGATTCTTTTGAATTTTTAAACTTAAGCTCTAGACTCATAGCCTTCATTTGCAAGTGATTAATAGTAAGGAAATCAGAACCTTCTAGCTTTTCCTTAAAATGAGACCGTAAGCCCGCAAAAGCTAAATCTGCTAAATCTTTTTCAGAAACAGTTATGTTAAAACATCGGTTCTTAACATCTTTGAATCTTTTGAAGTAATCAAGAACCGATTCCTCTAGGCTTTGCTTAACCGATGTTAAATCAGACAATTTAGCCTCGTTTTCTCCGCTAAAGAAATGATCATGAAATTTGCGCTCCAATTGAGTCCAATTTTGAATAGAATTAGGAGCAAGCGAAGAAAACCATGAAAAAGTAGTTCCAGTTAAAGATAATGAGAACAACCGTATACGCAATGGTTCATAAAATGATGCTTCTCCTAATTGCAAGATATATTGACTAATATGTTCCCAAGGAGTTCTATTATCTTCACCACTGAATTTAATAAAATCAGGAACACTCCAACCATTAGGATAAGCAACTAGATCAAATTTAGGTGGATACGGTTTTTGATATAAGCGTGACTTACCCAATTCAAGCCCGAGTCTTGTTCTAAGTGTATTAGCTATATCCTCTTTAAATTTAGCTAACTCGGCTTGATAGTTCCCATCACCTCTGTCTTGTGGAATACGGGGAACGTTATACATTGCATTTTGAGAAGTATTCGGAATCGGCCCGTGAGACGCGCCAGATCCGTGGGGTATACTTCCCACAACCGTAGTGCGTGGAATAGTGTAAACAGGACCAGGAGCAACCGTATTAGATAAAACCATCGCACCCGGTGCCCCTGCACCCATGGAACCGGTCTGACCGCCAGAGGAGGCCAAACCGGTCTGACCGGTTGTGAAAACCGGTCTGACCGGTTCGTGGACCGAACCAGGGTGAGATGATTGTCCCGCATAGAAATTCATCGGCATGCCTAAATTAGGATCTAAAACATGTTCTGGCACGCCTGATGAGCTAGGAGTTGAGTTAGGCAATTCATTAGATTCTATGTTATTTTTACCTTTACTAGAATTACCCGACATACTAGCAATCAACTCACTAGTAGCAGTTTGTGCAGCAAGCAATTTATCATCCATCATGCGAGTAATTTGCTGCATCAAATCAGAGGATTCGCCAGTTACCTTTGGAAGTTCTTCAACTTGGTCGTTTACCAGCTTGAAAGCCGGCATGACGAATTCCTCCACTCTCTTGACAAGACAACCGCGATCTTTTTTGAAGCCCTTCAAGAATTGCGTCCTGAAGTGCTCCTCAGCAATTAGGTACCGCTTCCGCTCCTCGTCCGTGAGCTCTTCCATCGTCGCGGTGATGATGTTGTCTTTGTCAAGGTCGCACGTTGATCCAGACATAATTGGAGTAGATTGAATTGGTCTTGAAACCAGATTAATCTGTCCCCAGCGGAGTCGCCAAAAAGTATGTTGACACGAAAACGCGCCAACAAACTTGAGAGATCGATCGAACGCGCAGCACGGCCATCACAACAGCCAACTCCTGAGCTCCTCGGGCAAACCGGTCAGACCGGTTCCTGAAACCGGTCAGACCGCTTTCAGGCAGGAACTCGTGAAGACCTAGAAACTCGAGCTCGGGAGGGACCCCGTTGGAGCTCAAGCAAGCTAGGGTTGCTCTAGGGTCGGCAGGCCACCTAGAACGCCCTTGAACGCCGTAGAGACGAGCAAATAACAGAATATGGGGGTTGGAAAAGATTAGGGTTTGAGAGATAAAAAAGTAAAGGATAAACGTGTTTGATTCGATTGGAATACATCTCAATCGGCCTTAGCCTTTATATTTATAGGCCGTGGAAGTCTTACCCCTTTCGAATAGGTTACAATATGGGATTAAACTCGGAATCCTAGTCCTACTCGAATTACAGAACCAAACCGGTCTGACCGGTTTGGCCGGGCCAGAGCCAATTTTGACTGTCAACGCATGTATTATTCCTCATCCTCTAAACCGCCATTGTGATGGAGTTTGACTCGCATCCCTCCGTCTACGTTGCCGTGCAAGGATATAGTGCGTATCGATCACATGAACCCACCCTCGCGTGGATATGGTTTTCTTCTCGCTTCTCCTCTGGGTTGGCTTGGATTGACTTTTATATTACAGCTAATAATTAGTGTTCGATTCCAATTCCAATTCGAGTTACCATCACACATGTAGGAGATGATTGAGACTCTTATGTATTATTAAGAGAATATATTAGGTGGGTTTTCGTAAAATTATGACATACCGCTGAATCAGTCCTTGATTTAGTATTAGGTAGATATATATAGCCATCCAACTATTATCGGAGTTCCACTTTGGCCATCCAACTATTGTTAGAGTTCGATTTCAGCCATCCAATCTAAAACCAAGTAATTTTTTATCATCCAACTATCAAAATTGTTCACATCTAGACATCTAGTTGTTTTGATGAGTGTTTTCGCTGATGTGGACAACATGTCGAAGTGGGATACACATGTCGGCTCTTTCACGCTTGACCACAAGGGGTGTCGCACTGCCATTTGTCATTGCACTCTTGTCCCCTATAGTGGCCATTGCCTACTGGTTGCCATCCTACACCTCAGCCCTACGCTACCGTTGTAGCTAAGGATGAAAACGATCGGAAGAAGGTTCAACCACTTCCAGTTTTACAATTTTTTCATCGGAAACGAAAACGATACGATATTATCGAAAACGGGAATGATGTAGGTATTTCAATATTTTCGAAAATGAAACTATACGATCGGAAGCACAACGATTATGATTGAAATCCAATAAAATGATATTTTAAAAATAATAAACACGTTAAACCATGGAGCATTGCACTAGTAATATAACTTACTTATCTCATATTCTCATATAACATAAGCAAGTACCGGTGATTAAGACTAGCCATCGATTCAAGTATCAACCATCATGACGCATTCACACCAGTCATATACACGGAAACTCTATTTTCATCGCTTGGAGGCATCACTACATTACGAGTACCTATCAAACAAATGATGAAATAAATCATCAAATTATAACCAGACTACAAATTTCTTCCAAATAAAGGCAAATTGTCAATTGAATTGCCTTAAAAAGAGTTATTACAAAACTATATAAGGTAACAAAATTGATTTAGTATTTTAAAACCAAAACAAAAGAGAAAAAAGGCTTCCCTGCCATGGCCGACATGTTGGTTCTCCTGTCTTCCCATGCATAGCTGTAGTGCTGTGCTGCTGCCTCGTTGTGTTTCAGACATAAAATCCGGTATTTTACGGAAACAGTCGAAAGAGACTTAAATCGTTTTTGTTACCAGATAATTTTCATTTTTGTTACTAGATAATTTTATCATTTTTGTTTTCTTATTTTTGGAGCCGATATCGTTTTTGTTTAGCTCCAATTTTCGGTAAAATCTCAAAAACATTCCCCAGTAACCTGAAATTACCGTTTTCGTTTTCATCCCTAGTCATACCCCCAATACCATCTTCCTGAGACACCCCCCCCCCCCCCCCCCCCCCAACAGGATGAGAGGTTGGGAAGAAAACCAGGACAGATGAGGGAAAAAATATGATGCTGGTATGTGAGGCCCACTGCCACGTGTCATCCATGTGGGCAAGCAAAATTACTCATCAAAACAACTGGATAGATAAATGCGAACCGTTTTGATATTTTGGTGATCAAAATCCTCGGTTTTTAGTATTGGATGACCAAAATCGAATTCTTAGCAATATTTGGATGGCCAAAATAGACTTTTATTCTTACAAGAAATAGAAGATAGCTATATAAAAAGATGCATTTGGGGGCTCGCCTACTTTTTCATAAAAAAAAAGAAATTGAAGATAGCTAACAATCAAACCTCTCTTAAGACAACTTTGGGGAAGTCACTAAGATCTCGAGTAAACAAATAATGCGTGTTTCTTAGAAGCAAAAAAGTAAATATTGTCAGATTTGTGCCTAATAGTCCAGCGAAGGAGATCCTATATATCTGGGGAACAAGTCACAAAGATGAATGATGAGCCTCTTTGCATTTTGTACTTGTTTGGAAGGGAAACCAAACTAGTCATTCTCAGTTCCAAGCAACAGAAATCATGTTACCCCCACCCCCCCCCCCCCCCCCCCCCCCCCATTATAACAGCTGCAAGCTAAACATCCTACTACAGATGGCCAAAATTTTGCAGCAAGCAGTGCTGCAAGCTCACTAATGGTACAATTACAATTACAGGCGACAGCTATAATTTTCCTATCTCCTGAAATGGATATTGACAACAGTTGGCTGCATATAGGTCTGCTGAATCGAAAGTGCAAGTGGGAAAAATGGGTGAAACAAGAATGATGAGATTCTTTTCGCTCTGCTGTCGGAAGCACCAGAATCCGAACCTACAGAACAAAAGAGAAGGATATAATCATGTCAATTAAAATAATACTAGGAAACTCATGTTTTTGCCACTTTCATAAATAAGTGGTATATTTTCCTTCTTGTGGTACCCTAACTTTGGCGGTATTGTTCCCCAATTGTCCCAAAGGTAACAAAGCTGGGTTCAAGTACACAATTCTTGATACAGACTAAGTTGATATATTGCCACACAAGCTAGCCCTAGAATCTTAGCACATGACCACACAAATGGACCAGTACCTGGCTTGATCTTGAATTTGACAACATTTGGTGGCCTCACTGATATAAACTTTATTGGATGTTCTGTGCAATGCCGATGCCGATCAATTGCCGAAATCAGCTGCAAGGAATAAGGAAAGAAACATTATCACAACTCAGCAGAGAAGGAACAATAATCATATCAATATATCATACACTTCTAACTTGTAGCAAGCCACAAGATGATTATAGGGCACATGGAATTGCGTAGAACAACAAAATGGTGGATACTGTGAAACTTCTAGTGCTCGTTGCAATCATACCTACCAACCCTTGTACAGCATCAACTAGTATATGTGATATTGCAGAAATATATAAGTTGAATTAAGTTTCATGGAAACACCTAAGCATAAATGAAAGCGATGGAAGTGAATATGGCTCAGGATAATAGATTCATTCATGAGGTGCAAAGCACATGTATATATATAAGCAAGGACCTCTTAGGTTAGGTTTATAGAATCAGAACCAACCGATGGAAATCATTGCCTATCAGTAGATCACGGAATCATCTATCCCTATAGGACACGCACAGCAGCAAGCCTGTGTGGCAATGGACCCAAGGCCCAAAGGGCCTGCCGAACCTCCTCTGCTAACAATAAACCACCATATACTTAATGTATTAGGACATTTGAAACTTACATAACTCCCCAAACTGAATGCAATTGATGTCACACCATACAAGATTCATTTTTCGTGAACCTAGTAACTGATGTCAAAAGTTTTAAGACTACAAAAAGCTTTCTAGAAGTGGTGAGATCACTTTTCTACAGCTTTGAACGTTAAATATACATCTATTTTGAATCTTCTTGATCCTATTCACTTAGACCAGCCCAAAGCAAATAATGACTACAATAACAATAGCATTCAGGCTATATATATTTCCAATGA
Organism: Echinochloa phyllopogon; assembly: GCA_033239725.1. Taxonomy (NCBI): domain Eukaryota; kingdom Viridiplantae; phylum Streptophyta; class Magnoliopsida; order Poales; family Poaceae; genus Echinochloa; species Echinochloa phyllopogon. The sequence goes on along the minus strand of BTCW01000014.1, from coordinate 25,393,000 downwards.
ACATTCAGGACCAACTTGATACATGCCATCTCTAGGTAAGATTGCAAATAAAACCAAATCTGTCCAAATGTTCCTCTACAGTCTACATTCCAGTTACTTGTGTGTGCTCCCTGACAAATTCTCAGTGAGACTAGACTACTCAACAACACTAATACCCAACATGACGAGCAGAAAAAGGTTGTAATAAGAATTAGGGGTGGGCACTTTTTAACCAAAAACCACCCGAACCTAACCGTAACCGACCATCGGTTTTCGGTGTCGGTTTTGGTTTTGCGGAAGTTCGGTTGTCAGCTTCAGCTTCGGGATTATAGCACCACCTATAAACCAACACAAGCCATCAGCTCCGGCTCAGCTCCCTGCGCAAACGCGGCATCCAACGCCTCATGGGCTCTCTCCGTGACCTTGCCTCACTTCGGCCCACAATGGCCCAAGGCCACCACAGCCTTAACCATCTCCCCTCACCCTAGCTCCCGCATCAGCATATCCGGCATCGGCAGCGGCGCTCGAGGAGCGAAGCTGCGACTCCCGTGGCGCAGCCAACCGGCTCGGTGGGGTGGCAGCAGTGCGACACAGGCGAGTGGCACTCGAGCTGCAACCACGCGATGCAGTCGAGCGGCTAGATACGGTGGCGGCTACACGACGCAACTGGGCAGGCGACTATCTTGCATGTGCTTGTGCCAATTTTGATTGCTCGTGTGACTAGCTTGTGTGTTGCTGTTTTGTCCGCATGCTTTCTTCGATTTCTTTGCTTGTTTGGTCGATTTTTTTGCTTGCTTGTTCGATTTTTTTGCTTGCTTGTTCGATTTGGTAGCTTCTTGGTGATTGGTGAAGATGACTGTGGATTGAGAGGGATGAGGAGGCATTAATTTCGGTAAAAACCGAACACCACACTGAAGGTGTTGGTTTCTCTGTTTTGCCTACACTGATGCAACAATCTTTTTGTGCACCAATAAAACTTGAAAGCAAGGATAATTGCATGGAATAATAGATTGATCGATTTAGAGATAGAGGTTACGTATGAGGAAATCATGGGCTTATGGAAACAGAACCAAACACGATCTCCTCCTATCTCTAAGCAATAATCAGGGGTGGGCCGGCCAGCGCTATACGCTCACGCTCAAGGCCCATACACGCATTCAAACATATTGTCTAACATGCTGCCACGGTCGAATCGTCGATGCATCGAACTTTCAGACTAGACCGAAACTCCGTGAAGACCAAAGATGGCAAACCTTTGTTGATGATGTTCGTGATTTGACGTGTTGTAAGAACGTTAAGAACACGCACATCACCAAGTGCCAGGCACTCTTGAACAAAATGAAGACCAATTTCGACATGTTTGGTGTGCTAATGCTGAACGAGGTTTGAAGACATGTAGACAGTGCTGATGTTGTCACAATACACGAACGTGGCTTGGCATAGAGGGGTGTGCAGCTCAGATAACAACTGGCGCAACCAAGTGGCTTCAGCGACGGCATTGGCAACAGCCCGATATTCAGCCTCAGCAATGGATCGAGAGACGTGTTCTGATGTTTCGAGGATCAAGAGATGAGATTGTCAACAAGAAAAGCAGCATAGCCCGAGGTGGACTTGAGTGTATCTGGACAACCGGCCCAATTAGCATCTGAATATACCACCAGATCAGTCTGAGATGAGGGACGCAAGAGCAGTCCTAAATGCAATGTGCCACGGATACAACGCAAGATGCGCTTCGCAGCAGCAAGATACGATTCACAAGGATCATGCATATGAAGACAAACTTGTTGAACCGCATAAGCAATGTACGGCTTGGTGAAAGTGAGGTACTGCAGAGCTCCGGCAAGGCTGCGAAGATCCATGGGATCATAAACATGTGCGCCATCTGCTGAGAGTTTCGCATTCAGATCAACAGGCGTGGTACAAGGCTTGCAATCATCCATCCCTGCGCGGTTGAGAATGTCCATCATGTATTGGCGCTGAGAGAGAAAGAATCTAGACTCTGTGTGTTGTACAAGCATCCCAAGGAAGTGATGAAGTTCACCGAGATCCTTCATAGAGAATACCGGTGGGCCTGCTCCATCCGGTGGGCCTGCTCCAGCCACTCGAAGTGCCGACTCAGGTGTGGGCCGATATCTCCATGGATTTTGTTGAGGGCCTGGCAAGTCCGTTATCCTCACGGTGGTGGATCGCTTCTCCAAGTACGCCCACTTCATCGCACTCGGACACCCATACACGGCGCTCTCGGTGGCGAAGGCGTTCTTTGAAGGAATTGTTCGCATCCACGGATTCCTAGCTTCCATTGTTAGCTACCGTATCCTGGTGTTCACTAGCAACTTATGGCGCGATCTGTTCAAGATGGCCGGCGTCAAGCTCTGCATGAGCACAGCATTTCACCCGCAGACGGACGGTCAGTCTGAGGTGGTTAACAAGACTATCGCCATGTACCTCCGATGCATCACTGGCGACAGGTCGGGCGGGTGGGTGGACTGGCTCCCTTGGGGAGAGTACTGCGGTCGTGAGCCACACTGCCCTGCGCGCCACACCATTTCAGGTTGTCTACGGTCGTGAGCCCCCACCAATGGTGTCCTTCATCCCAAGCTCCACCCGGACGACAACAGTGGACGACATGCTTCAGAAGCGCGACGCCTTCCTTGTCGAGGTCTGGGAGCGTCTCCTTCAAGCACAGCAGTATACCAAGACGTACTACAACGCCCACCACCGTGACCTTGAGTTCAACGTCGGCGATTGGGTCTGGCTCCGTCTCCTCCACCGCGCCCCGCCCTGTCTCTCTCCGACCGACCCCGGTACGTTGGCCTATTTCAGGTGGTGGAACGCATACAGATGATGGCTTACCGTCTCGATCTTCCGGCTGGTGCCAAGATACACGATGTCTTCCACGTAGGCGTCCTGAAGCCCTTCCGCGGGGAACCTCCGGCTGCTCCTGCTGTTGTGATGGCCATGGAGAATGGGCATCTCCTACCCGTTCTGAAGAAAGTGCTTCGGGCGAGCCTGCGTGGTAGCGTCTGGCATGTCGAGGTGCAATAGGCCGCCTTGGGCACGGCCTCTAGCTCAGTTTCAAGCTGACTATCCAGCATTTCAGCTCGAGTACGAGCTGTTTCCCGAGGGAGGGAGAGATGTTATGACCGGCATCAAGTACCAGCACCGCGCCAAGAGCAACCGTGGCTGATGAGGAGTCTGCGCGGATTCAATTAAGATCTTTTCATAGGGTTAGTTGTTAGATAAGTTTGTTAGGCTTAAGTCGGTTGTTAGCAGATTGGATTGTAGACTATAACTAGCCAACTCGTCATTAATCAAAGTACGCAAGATCAACACATCGTTGGTTCCTTGCCCTTGTGCACGCTCGTCTCTCTCGCTCTTGCCGTGCGCCAGCACGGCCCCTCCTCGCCGCCGAGCATTTCCACCACGACATCAGCAAGATCGTCGGCGATGGTGCCGATGAGCCATGTACGCACCCAATCAAGGGAGTGAGGTGTGGCAGCGTCGGAGAGTATATGCCCCTACAGGGAGTACTTGCCGGCTGTGAGGATGAAGGACTAGCGCTAGGGGCCGTAGTAGGTGGACAACACATCGAGGACGAGGGGCACGACAGTGCGGATGTTCTTGAGCGTGCAGATTGATTAGAGCTGTGGCCTCATGGTGAAGAAGGGCGTCAGGACGGCGGGGTCATCAACGGCGCTAGCGGCCACGTCGTCGTCGTCGTCAGCTTCAGGCTTGGGCGCTTCAGGTTCTACGCACACGGCAGCAGCGCGTGCCAAGGTGTCACGAGTGCAGGATACAGTGGCGTTTGGCCTTAGCAGCCTTGTGTTCAACATCAGCGGCGCGGGCGAGAGCAGCGTCGTGCCAACCTGGGCCAGGCGGACGCGCTCGGCGACGATGTCATGCTCGACCTTGGCGAGGCGGATGGCCTCCTCATCGACGGCGGCGGTGAGGCCCAGTGTCAATCGCGCGCAAAGCAGCAGTGGCGGCACTAGGGTCTGGGGGAGGACGCCAGCTGAGAGAGGAGTCGTGGAGAGCGGCTGAGGGCCGGCCATAGACGACGGTGAGCCAAGGAGGGGTTGCACGCGCTAGGAGAGGAGCAGCGCCGACGGCGGCACACTAGGGTTAGGTTTGCGGAAGCTGAGTCGAAATAACCCAGACTCGTGATGCCATGAAAGCAAGGATAATTGCGTGGAATAATAGATTGATTGATTTACAGATAGAGGTTACATATACATAGGGGTGGGGAGATCGTGGGGCTTATGGAAACAAAACCAAACACGATCTCATCCTATCTCTAATCAATAATCAAGGGTGGACCGGCTAGCGCTGTACGCCCAGGCTCAAGGACCATACACGCATACAAACATACTGTCTAACAAGACCGAACCATCATCGGTGACACCATGCCCACCTCTAATATGAATGAGAACACAGCAAAACCTTTCTGACATATTTCCTGTCTTTAACTGCAAGCTTAACTATAGGACCAAAAATCATATAAGTGATGTCCAAACAAGAAACTAGCCAAGCTGTGAACGTACACCTCTTACAGTGTATAACTGTATATTTTAAACAAGCCACAGAACATACCTTCTCATCATACCTAAACAGGGATAGGTCAAAGTATGGTGAGGGACTCTGTGATTGACAAGTATAAGGCAACGACGCCATCATCTTTTTCACAAACTGCCAAACATAAACATGAATTGCTTAGTCATTTACCAACAGCTTCAGCATAACATCATCAAACAGAACAAGGTAACTAACCAGAAAACATCTATTAACAGACTAAGCACCTGAAAAAAATGAACAATAATACAGAAAAATGAAAACCTTAAATTCCCATGAGCACCAACCCAATAACAAGCAAAATATCTATTACAGTTGCTACTTTAGAGCTATGTTTTTTGGTGGTGGTAGCAGTGGCAGTGGATCATTTACCTCACCCCCAACATCTTGAATCTCCCAAACAAACAACTAACAAAAACAAATAAATAAATAAACTCACTGAAAAACAGCTAATAAGACAAACAAATAAACAAACTCACCGAAAAAACAATATTTTGTAACATATTTCAGTCTTAACCCAACAAATTTTCACCATTGTCAAAATTTCAATCTTTGGTCGTCTTCCCCTTCACCCCATCCTCTAAACTCTAGCTGTAGCTAGGGGTGGGAATGGATCATGGCCCTTTGTCTCTTTCACAATCTAACTTGGCCCTAGCAAATTTTAGCTCAAAAACTAGTAGTATTTTTGGCCCGGCCCTAATTGGGCCCGATCCTTAAAATTTCTAGTACAAAATTCTGGGCCCTTTACCACCCGTCACCAATGAAAAATATGGTAGGAGACCCCACACCCATCACCCTCTTCTTGCCATCACGTAAGACCACCTCCACAACATAGGTGTTCTCAGTATGACTGAAAGCTATGCGCCATGACTCATGATGGCAACCAAGGCTAGAGGATCAAGACATGTCATACTGCAACATAGTCAGGCTAGCAGTGGAGTTCAGGGCAAAGTTAGGCCAAGCGCAATGGCAGAGGCGTGGTGGGCAACACTAGAACTTGGCTAGGCACCATGGTAAAGCCCATAGGCTGATCCCAGAAACTAGAGCTCAACAACCTGGGGTACCTGAGTCTTCTAACAGCCTCAAAGTGCAGCACTCATCGAGTAGTTGAAAATAATGTACATCAACTAGTAGTATTTGATACCTCTACTTTTCTGCGGCAAGATAGGATTTGTTCTAACATTAACAAGCAAACAATATGCGCTAGGTTCCATATATACTGGAAGACACACTCGAAGCTCAAAAAACAAGAATTTTACTGTTTTGTCTAATACAACCAGCATGTCCCTAACATATTAAATACCAGGTTAATTGACTGTTAGGTTGATGTGAACAGAGATCTTTGCATTCAATTATCAATTAAGAAAGCAATATTTCATCGATAAAATCTCTGTATTGAAATATGCTGTTAGATACCGAATGGTGCGTTTAAAAACTACACTGGATGTCCAGTGTTGTTGAATATACATATATCTACATAGTTTTATGTTTTATTCTGTGTACATGTTTGTAATGTCTTACTTCCCTACAACAAATTTAAAATATGAGGGGGAAGCAACGGAAGATTATGGGCCCCATTGGTAGGACTCCTAGGTGCTCCAGCTCTGGTACTGCAGTAGTACTGTAGCTTCCAGGAGCTGGAGCCAGTGGAGCTAGAATTTTTGGCTTCACCGGCTCCCTCGTTTGCTAGGTGATTTTGCTAGGAGAGAGAAAAGGAGCTCCAATGAACAGCACTGCTACCATGCATTTGAAGGAGCAGCCGAATCACTTGGGAGCCCTACCAAAGTGGACCTACATGTGCAAGTTCTCATGTCTTGTGGAACCAAGAGCTAAATGGTCTTTGAAAACTGGGTCATACTGTTCTATAAATATTACCTGTGAGGAGCTGCTTGCTTTATTTCTTATCGTGCGAAGTTGATCAAGAGCATGAACATCATTGGAGTGCGACGAGATAAATTTTCCATGTGATGAATCTTGTGGATTTGCATGAAAATGGTCATAAAATTGTTCAAACAAGGAATAGAGCTCCTCTGATGAATTCTGTTAACAAATTACAAAATAAGCTCAGCACACTAAAAAAACTATGGTGTAATGTGTAGTATTCCATTGTCCTAAATACCTGGTAAAGCGAAATAATATCCGTTGTCTCCATGTTGTACACAGCAAAGAATGCTAAGTTCTGATCAGTGCTTTGAGAAACCTAGGCATATCGAGAAAGTGTTTGCAGTTAGATGACATCAAAGTATGCCATGCCGGCTAGCAGGATGACAGAAAAGAAGACTTACCCCTCCATCCACACTACCGAACTTGATAAATAGGTGATGGCGATCCAAAAACTGTACCTGATCAACTATCATGTTGTAAGCACCTTTTGCATATAATTTTTTAAGAGAAAATGGTCTGTTCAGCATGACACAGGCCCTGACATCAAGCTCATGCTATTGCTAAAAATGAACTACAGTAAGTGCCGGTAAATAATTAAAAATCTTTTCAACTCACAAGAAAAGGGGAAGGTAGGACGATGTGAAAACAAAAAACAGAAAAGAATATATATTGATACCTTCCATATGATGAGATCAACATAGTCTTGGAAGTGAAAATAGAACTTCTTCTTGAGATGCTGGACCCTCTGCAAACAAATTCAATGCTTCAAAATTCAAACAAGAAGAGAAACTATTTTCACTTTAACAAAACATTTTACAAAGGCGGTAAATATCACAAACGAAGCAATAAACAAATTAGCAATAAGAATACTATCAACATTCCAAACAGGTAACAATCACTATGCCAACAATGACAGATGAAGTAGCAACCTTTGTAAATAACAAATAGAGGACAAATTAAATTATGATATAGCTTTCCCTAATTATTTAAAATAATGAGATACATCCCACAGTATATGTAAATGGCATATAATCAACAGGAGAAATTCAAATATTTCTGGAAAAAGATTCAAATGAGATAAGGTAGCTAACCAAAATCTGATCTGGAACTTCATTCCATGTCTTGCGAAAAATATACGATAACAAACGTTGCTTGATGCCAGGAAGAAAAGAACCCCCGCAGCCAGTCTGCATGAATCAGGCTCATTAAGATCATAGATATAGATAGTTTTTCTCATACAGATTAATCATGTACAAGTTCAACGCTAGAAAATAAACAATCAAATATTCTAGCACAAAGGCACATCTGAAGAGATGCAGGCATGTTTATATTCTTCAACAGAAAATCATATCAGTGATACAGAGGACAAGCTTTCCAATGATCCAATCGAACCGAAAAATGCATGCTTCTTTCAGTTCAGACTGGACGTTACTCAACTATACATTATATCTCGTGACCCATCGAAACTGGACAGATTGCAAAAGTAAAGCTTGACTTCTGATTTCCTCCTGCAATGAATCATATATTCATATCCTATTGCTTTATTAACTTGCTGTCTCTAGCAACAACTATGTTTCTCACACATCACTGTCCACAATGTGATAAACCAGTACTTGAGCCAGTGGCACTTGTAATTCTTTCTTCTAATATAGTAAATCCAAAGTTAACATAAACATTGTAAGCAATACACAATACAGGGAAATAATGGATTGGATTGATAGGAGCACAATGGGTGTACATATATAGGCAGGGAACCCTAGATGGCTTATAGATACAGGACCATCAGGGAATCCCTGCCGTCTATCCTATCAAGAGGGGGCGGCGCACCAGACCAACAAGGTCTGTGCGGCAGCCACACAGGGGGCCCAATGGGCCTCTAACCATTACCCTAAACCTCCTTGCTAACACGCCCCCGCAGTCTGAACATTGATGCTTCGAATATTCAGACTGGATCTGAACTCCTGGAATAAAGAGGAAGGCAGCCCCGTGGTGAAGATGTCGGCGTACTGTGCAGATGTCGGAACATGTAAGACACGAACATCACCAATGGCAACACGCCCTCGCACGAAGTGGAGATCAATCTCGATGTGCTTGGTGCGTTGATGCTGAACGGGGTTGGAGGACATGTAGACGGCGCTGATGTTGTCGCAGTAGACCAGCGTCGCACGGCGAGGAGGGACATGAAGCTCGGAGAGCAGCTGACGTAACCAGGTGGCCTCAGCAACGCCGTTAGCAATTGCACGATACTCAGCTTCAGCGCTAGAACGAGAGACTGTGTTCTGCATACCCAGAGGTGGAGCGCCTGGTGTCGGGGCAGCCAGCCCAATCAGCGTCGGAGTATACGGTTAAATCACCATTGGCAGATGGCTGGAGAAAAAGGCCCAAATCCAGGGTCCCGCGCACAGTGCAGGATGCGCTTAAGGGCAGCGAGATGAGGCTCCCGAGGGTCGTGCATGTAAAGGCACACCTGCTGTACAGCATATGAGATGTCTGGGCGAGTGAATGTCAGCCACTGAAGAGCACCGGCAAGACTCGGGTAATCTGACGGATCCTGAACTGGTGGTCCATCTGCAGGCAGCTTGGAAGTGACGGAGACGGGTGTCGAGCAAGGCTTGCACTTGGCCATCCCAGCGCGGTCCAGAATCTCCAACATGTACTATGTACTGGCGCTGGGAGAAAAAAAGACCAGACCAATGGCGCTGAACATGCATCCCTAGAAAGTGGTAGAGTGCCCCCAAATCCTTCATGGCGAACTCGGATCGAAGGGCAGCAATGGTGCACTGAAGGAAGCTGGTGGAGGAGGCTGTGAGGACAATGTCGTCGACATAGAGCAGCAAGTAGATCATGTCCGTGCCGCGCCGAAAAACGAACAGTGAAGTGTCTGATTTGGCCTCCACAAATCCCAGGGACAAAAGGTATGAAGCGAACCGACTGTACCAGGCACGAGGCACCTGCTTGAGTCCATAGAGCGACTTGTTCAGGCGACAAACGAAATCAGGGTGAGCTGTATCCTCAAAACCTGAGCGCTGAGCGCAGTAGACCGTCTCGGAGAGGGTGCCGTGAAGGAAGGCGTTCTTGACGTCCAGTTGATGAATCGGCCAGGAGCGAGACAGTGCCAAGGACAGCACGGTACGCACGATGGCCGGCTTGACAACCGGACTGAATGTCTCATCGAAGTCAACTCCGGGGCGCTGGGTGAAACCTCGAAGAACCCAGCGCGCCTTGTAGCGCTTGAGCGTGCCGTCGGCCTAAAACTTGTGCTTGAATATCCATTTGCCGGTGACGATGTTGGCCCACGGGGGACAGGGAACGAGATCCCAGGTCCTGTTGGCGAGCAGGGCGCCATACTCATCCTCCATAGCGGCCCGCCAATTCGGATCGGCAAGGGCGCTACGGAAGGTCTTTGGAACAGGCGACAACGGAGAGGCGTGGTAGAGCCTCGGGAGGCGATATCCCGCCTTGGCCCTGGTGGTCATGCCGTGCTGGTTCACCACTGGGGGAACGGGTACGGTGCCCTTGGGTAAGGGCGGAGGGCCAGCAGGGCGTGGCCGGCGTCGAATGTAGACGAAAGGAAGTGGAACAATGGGCGCCCGACGGCGAGCAGCAGCGAGCTGGTTGCCGCCTGTGGCGCGGCGGGCGTCGTGGCCGCCTGTGGCATCGAGGCGGCCGGTCGTGTGGCCGCCTGGGGCGAGGCGGCCGGCTGAGGCGAAGGCACGGCTGCTGGTAAGGCGACCGGCTGAGGCGAAGGCGCGGCTGCTAGTGAGGCGACCGGCTGCAGGGACGCGTCGGTCGCAGACAGCTGGCTGCGGCGGTGGGGCGTCGAGGGGGCGGCAGCTGCTGCCGCCCGGTGACCGGCTGTGCTCCGCCGAGGCCGGAGGGCCAGCAGGGAGCGGCGGGAATCCAGGAGGCGGCCCGGCCAAGCTGTGGGCGGCCGAGGCGCCCCCTGTCGTCGATGCATCGGGTGCCGCGCGTGGCTGCGCGGTGGCGGCTCCGGGAGTTCCTGTGGGCAAAACAGAACGTGACGGGCCAATAGAAGCCGGCACATTAGTAGTAAAATCATCCAGAAACTCAAAATCGGCCGCATGAACTGTGCGCGATGGCTCGGCGAAGGGAAACAGAATCTCATCGAAAGACACATGACGAGAGATGATGACTATGTTGGTGGAGCGATCAAGGCAGCGGTATCCCTTATGATGGGGACAATAGCCAAGGAAGACGCAGAGAGTGGAGCACGGCGCAAGTTTGTTGGCGGCGGTGGCAGCAAGATTTGGATAACACGCGCAACCAAAGACACGGAGGTGATCGTAAGACGGCAGGACCCCGTGGAGGGCGAACTGAGGTGTGACGAAACCTAAGGTCTTGGTGGGCAGCATGTTAAACAAGTATGTAGCGGTGCTGAGAGCCTCGACCCAATATGATGGTGGCATGCTGGCCTGAAACAGGAGCGAGCGGATGATGTTGTTTGTGGAACGAATCATGCGCTCGGCTTTACCGTTCTGGGCAGAGGTGTATGGACATGACATCCGCAGGTGAGTGCCACGGGTGAGGAAGAACATGCGTGCGCTAGCATTATCGAACTCGCGGCCGTTGTCGCACTGAACGGCCTTGATGGCAGCACCATACTGAGTAGTCACATAAGCATAGAAATTAGCCAAAGTAGTGAGCGTGTCAGATTTGAGTCGTAAAGGAAACGTCCACAGGTGATGCGAGCAATCATCAAGAATGACCAAATAATATTTGAATCCCGAGACACTAACGACAGGTGATGTTTAGAGATCGCAATGAATAAGGTCAAAATTATGTGTTGTACGTGAGGTGGACGACGAAAAGGGTGACCGAATGTGGCGACCCAACTGACATGCATGACATACGGATGTGCCAAGTTCTTTATTACATGAAGGTATTACTGAAGCAAGCTTGGACAGGACTTCATGACCAGGATGACCAAGGCGGCGGTGCCAAAGCAGGGAGGAGCCGGCGATGAGGGCGGTGGCGGTGGGAGAAGGAAGGCGCAGGGGGTAGAGCGGGCCGGCGCTCTCACAGCGGACGAGAACCCTCCGAGACTCCAGATCCTTCACAGAACAACCGGCGGGATCAAACTCGAAGTGGTGAACTGGCGCACAGAAATTAGGTTCTTAATAAGGCTAGGTGAAACTAGAACATTATTAAGAGTAAAAGCACCTGGAGGTGATGTTGTGCCAGAGGAAGTGACAGGTAAAAGAGACCCGTTACCAACAACAATGGACGAGGGATACCGCGGAAAAAACGAATGTGAAATTGTGGAAGGATCGGAGGTCATGTGAGATGTAGCACCTGAGTCGAAGTACCAGTCCTGCGAGGGGGGCTGGTTCAAGGAGACGGTGCTAAATGCCGACGCGAGGGACTGTTGATCCCATCCAGCCGGAGAAACGGTCGCGCTGTAGGGGCCAGGTGCCCAAGAGAGTTGCGCCTGCTGTCCCTGGGCTGCCTGGTGCTGTGCCAAAGCCTGTGCTTGGGCCTGTTGGATGCCGTGGGTCTGCGCCTGATGTGCCAGCAAGGCCTGCGCCTGGGCCTGCTGAGCAAGAAGCGCCTGCTGTTGCTGAGCAGGGACCGGGCCACATCTGGATGGCCCCGGCCCATGGCTGCAGGAAGGAAGGCCAGGGGGTGCCACCAGCACCGCCTGTGCTGGGCGCCGAGGCACCCTTCCCACCCCCGTGCTGTCCGCCGCTGGGAGCCGGAGAAGTGCCCCTGGGGGGCGCGGCCTGCAACGGCGATCGTCCTTGCGTCGATCGTCCTTGCGGCGGTCCTTGGGCGGCTGGGAGGAGCCGCCAGGGCTGGCGCCCCCGGACTGGGAGCCCCCAGCGCGTGAGGGCTGCTGCTGGGGAGGACGCGAAGCAGATGACGGCGCCCCGGATGAGGCGTTCTTGCCGGCAGCGAGGAGAGCCGTGGGAGGGGCGGAATGTGGCTGTGCCGAGGTCATCTCTTCCAGAAGGAGCTCGTTGACGGCGTCCTTGTATCGGTGGAAGGGAATGTCGCGGCGGAGAAGGCGACCGACGTCTTTGTAGCGCTCGTTGAGCCCTCGAAAGAGGTTGAGGGTCAGCGTGCGGTCGGTGACGGGTTTCCCAAGGTCGCCAAGTGTCGTCGCCATGCCCTTGAGCTGCCTGGAGTAGTCTGTAACAGAAAGATCGCCTTGAACGAAATTACGGAACTGGATGTCAAGCTAGATGACGCGCGCTTCTCGGTTCCCAAGGAACGGGTCCTCGAGCGTGCGCCAGACAGTACGGGCAGTGGCGTCGCGGTCGATAGCTGTTTCGGTGAGGTCGGAGGAGATTGTGCCGGAGATCCAGGACTTGACGACGCAGTCCATGCGCACCCAATCCGGGAAGGCGTGTGCGGGGAGGTCGGCGAGCACGTGGGCTTCCAGGGAGTACTTGACGATGACGAGCAGAATTTGATCGCGCCAACGATTGTAGTTGCCGGCAGCGAGGTCGAGGACAACGTGGACGAGGTTGCGGATGTTCTGCACGTTGGTCGCCTGGGCGTGCAGATGGACAAGAGCGGCAGCCTCGTGTGCAAGCACAGCAAGGTGCAGCGGGTTCGCAGCGGCGTGAGGGTCCTCGTGGTCGTCGTCGTCCTACTCCTCCTTGGCGTTGCGGTCGGCGTCAGGATCTCCTTCGGCGGCGGCGGCGCGTGCGGCAGCTGCCTTGGCATGGGCAGCACGGACACGCGCGGCAGCGTCGTCACGCTCCTGCGCAGCGATGGCGGCCTCCTTCTCCGCGGCTTCGGCTTCGGCGAGGGCGGCATCGCGCTTGGCCTGGAGGGCCCTGGCGCGGTCTTCGTGCTCGGCATCGGTCGACTGCGGCTGCTTGGAAGCAGAGGCATCGAGGGCCAGGGTGGAGGGCGGTGGTGTGTCGGGCATGATGCCGGATGGTTGGCGCGGCCTAGGGGCGGCGCGAGATGGCAGCGGAGGCGAGCCGGGATGTTACCCTAACTCGTGATACCATGTAAGCAATACACAATACAAGGAAATAATGGATTGGATTGATAGGAGCACAATGGGTGTACATATATAGGCATTGAACCCTAGATGGCTTATAGATATAGGGCCATCAGGGAATCCCTGCCGTCTATCCTATCAAGAGGGGGCGGCGCACCAGACCAAAAGGTCTGTGCGGCAGCCACACAGGGGGCCCAATGGGCCTCTAACCATTACCCTAAACCTCCTTGCTAACAAACATCAACACTCATGTTATCCCGTGACACTGTTACTGCAAGTTCAGTATCCTTCACATCCTTTCTGATGACACTGTTACTGCAAGTTCAGTATCCTTCACATCCTTTCTGATGAGTGTGAATCGCAATAACAGATGATTCTAAGTTAATGAAATAAAGGACAAAAAGTTCTAGTTTTGTTTTCTATTTTCAAGTATCTCTACTGCAAAATTCAAATCCATTGTTCTTGCAATACATCAGTCACAATAATTTTTTCTCGAAAAACGCAGGAGAGCTGTGATTCATTAATTTAAGAAGAAAGAAGGGTTAAGAACCCTTTACAACTCACACCACACCCCACAAAAGATTGTCTGGTTACATTAGCGCCTATGTTGAAGACTCGAAAGTCGACCTGCAAGCTAACCCTACCAAACACAATAAAACATTACCAGCAGACAAAATTCCCAGGCAATAAACATCTATCGGTTAATACATAGAAAGACTAGGGTAGGTACCAATAGACATTATCTCTTGTAATCTACTCCCCCCGTTCCAAAATGTATGAAGTCAAACTTCTCTAACTTTGACCAAGTTTATATACTTAATCCACAACATCTACATTCCACAACATCAAGTTAGTTTCATCAAATCCACCATGAAATATGTCTCGTTAGTGCATTTATTGGTATTGTAAATCTTATACTCCTAAAAATAACGCAGAGGCGAACCGCGACCACACCTCCGTCGTTCTGCCAAACCTCGTCCTGCCAACGAGCGTTTTGCATCGTCTGATTTTTACCTCCTCACGAGAGGAAACGCGTCTTCGATCCGTACTCCAGCCATGTTCTCCTTCCCAACCAACCAGACCCTCCCCGCGTGGCCCTCCCGGATCCTCCGCCTAACTCCCGCAGCTTCCTTCCTTCTCCCCAACCTAAACCGCGCCGCTATCTACCACCCACGCCGCAACTCCACCATCCACCCACTATTGGCGCTCCATCATGCACGACTCCACATAGGTTGATCTCGCTGAGGCCAGGAAACATCACTTGGATCAAGCCGTGGCCAAAGGACCGTGGAGTGGTCCCTCGTCGGCGTGCACGGCCGCCGTTGGCGATCCAGCATCCACATAGTAAAAAGCGGATCACAACTTCCATCCTTTGCCGCCTACAGCACCCAGGACGAGTTCACTGCAGGCACGCCTAGGCCTCACTCCGGGGATCACAATCGACTTTCTTGAGCCCTCGCTGCGACAGAGGATGCTGGCCCGCGCAGGCGCGCACCACAATGCCACTGCCCTGCGCGCGATCGCCGGTAGCGGCAGGAACACGTGGAGCACGACGCAGATCATCTGCTAGACTGTCGTGTGTGCCCACGGCAGTTCGATCGACGCGGCCGCAGCGCCGCGCTCACCATCAACACCAGGCCGTCAATGGTTGGAGTTAGACCAGAACACAATGACGTGAGTTTTAATCCTCCTACTCCTTACTCCTTGATAGATCCATCATGTTTTGTACTGCTGCACCTTCAGAGATTGCACTCACAAAGAGACATCCTTATGTTCCCGGTGATTTAGATAAAGAATCATTAGTTATTGAGAGAATTGGATATAGAATATACACGTCTTCTATTATGGATTGCAATCCATTGCCATGCATAATTGCTTCTACAAACAGTATCAATGGCATTTATACTGAGTGCTTATTTGGTTATTTTGGCCTCTGTGATGATCAATTGCAGAGAATGCACGCTCATTTTGAGAGTATACCCTGTGAATTTATTGTTTAATTGGACATAAACCTATCAAAATTTTAAGAGAACCATAAAGGCAACATCAGCAGTTTAAATCTTGCTTTCAAAACGCATGTCCTGAGTGGCTGGAATTGGATTTATATCATGCTTTTAGGGTGCAAGACTTTTTTCCAAACGCACTCACAGAGATCATTGTAGAGCAGTTCAGGTCAGTTCTTGACGGGGCTTAAAACAGCATAGTATATTTGTCATGTGGGGCCTCACGTACCAGCGCAGGAGACATGCTCGCGGGAGACATCAGGAGGGCGACGGCGCACCAGAAGGAGGCCCAACTACTCGTGGCTAGTTTGTTAGGAAGTTTTAGTTTGTTTCCTTTACGGGTTGTTAGATTGTTTGGCTACTTATAGCCCTTGTACGGCAGAGTTTTGGAATTAATCAAGAATTATCAATCTCCTCAAACCCTCTCTACTCTTAATCTCATCCCCTTCAACATTGGGCAGCCAGGCAACAACGCCGGCGCCCCTATCACCGCCGGCTACGAACTCCGTAGTCGGGGTCCTGCTGTCTTAGGGCTTGACGCCCTTGACAACTTGGTATCACGATCCAGGCGATCCTCGCAGCCTTCGCTCTCCGCCGCGCCGCCGCCATCAATCGCTTCCATGGACAATCCCACCACCGCTGAGCTCGCGGACCTCATCCGCGCCCACGACCACGGTGAACGGCATCAACATCACGGTCACCAGTCTGTCGTCCACGGTCACCAATCTTCAATCCACGGTGAACGGCCATGAATCCAAGGTCATCACAATCCCACAGCCCAAGCCGCCAGATGGGTCCTCGTCGTCCCACACAGCAGGCTCGGGGGAACACCACAATGATCGGCCACCACCCAAGTTCCAGAAGCTAGATTTTCCGAAGTACGATGGCAAGGAAGATCCACTCGCGTTCATCAATCAATGCGAGTCGTATTTCAGACAGCAGCGCATCGCCGCCGAAGAACAAGTCTGGATTGCGGGCTACAACCTTCAAGGAGCCGCGCAACTGTGGTTTATGCAGCTCCAGCGCGACGAGGGCACACCACCATGGCGCCGCTTTACGGAAGTCCTCAACCTGCACTTTGGGCCGCCGCTCCGCGCCAATCCCCTAGGCGAACTGGTGGTCTGCCGCCGCACGGGCTCTGTGTTGGATTACCAGGATCGCTTTGAAGCCCTCCTGCCTCGCGCCGGGCCATTGTTGGAAGAGCAGAAGGTTCAAATCTTCACGGCCGGCCTTCTCCCTCCGCTCAGCCTCGACGTCGAGATTCACAATCCGCAGTCCCTTGTCGTCGCCATGAGTCTCGCCCGCAAGTTGGAGCTGCGCGATCAGTGCGCGGCGAGGCCTGTGCCAGTACCGGCGCCGTCCCCTGCACCACAGCAGGGCATCCAGAAGGGCATCCTGTCAGGACCATCTCCGCGCCCCGCGTTACCCGCCTCGCCGGCAGCCACTGCGACGCCATCCACCCTGACTGTGGAGGGTCGGCAGGTGAAGCGTCTGTCACAATCAGAGATGGAGGATCGACGTCGTCTGGGGCTCTGCTTCAATTGCAATGAGAAGTTTGGCAGGGGCCATAACCGCGTGCCAACGGATTTTCCTTCTTGATCTGGCGAATGATGACTGTGGAGGGTCGGCCGGTGAAGCGTCTGTCACAATCAGAGATGGAGGATCGACGTCGTCTGGGGCTTTGCTTCAATTGCAATGAGAAGTTTGGCAGGGGCCATAACCGCGTGCCAACGGATTTTCCTTCTTGATCTTGCGAATGATGATGAGAACGACACGAACGGCGCCGATGCTGAAGAACCCATGATCTCGGTGCTGGCGATCTCAGGAGTACGCACCAGCGAAACTATGCAGTTGCGCCTGCAGATTGGGGGAGCCTCGTTTCTGGCGCTCTTTGACTCGGGGTCGACACATAACTTCATCACAGAAGAGGCAGCCGGACGCACCAGCCTCAGTCTGGCCAAACGCGGTGCTCTGAAGGTCACAGTGGCTAATGGGGAGCGCGTGCCGTGCCCTGGCGTCTACGCGGCTACGATGTACACTATCAAGGGGGAGGCGTTCACCACTGATCTCTACGCCCTACCCTTGGCAGGATATGACGTCGTCCTGGGCACTCGGTGGTTGGCATCTCTAGGACCGATCTTGTGGGATTTCGGTACGCTCAGTATGTCCTTCTAGCACAAGGACCACAAGGTGTCCTGGCAAGGAGTTGCAGGTCTGCCTAGTCCCGCTCTTCGTGCATGCTACGCCGACGACCTGATGCAGGCTATCCTGGAGGAGTTTGCCTAGGTGTTCGAGGCGCCCTCCGGTATGCCGCCGCTCCGCTCCCGCGATCACCGCATCACCCTAGTTCCTGGGTCCGTCCCAGTGGTCGTTCGCCCCCTATCGTTACCCAGTGGCGCACAAGGATGAGTTGGAGAAGCAGTGCGCCACCATGTTAGCTCAGGGACACATCAGGCGCAGCACCTCAGCTTTCTCCTCACCGGTTTTACTTGTGCGGAAGCCGGATGGCACTTGGATGTTTTACGTGGATTACAGGGCTCTCAATGCCATTACGGTGAAAGATGCATACCCTATTCCGGTGGTCGACGAGTTGCTCGATGAGCTCAAGGGCGCACGGTTTTTCACTAAGCTGGATCTCCGTTCGGGTTATCACCAGGTTCGCATGAACATTGAGGACGTCGCCAAGACTGCATTTCGCACGCACGATGGGTTGTATGAGTTCCTGGTTATGCCGTTCGGATTGTGCAATGCGCCCGCTACTTTTCAGGCCTTGATGAATGATGTTCTCCGGCCTTTCCTCCGACGGTTCGTGCTTGTTTTCTTCGACGATATTCTAATATTCAGCAGCTCATGGGCCGATCACCTCCATCACGTCCGCACCATCTCAGTGTCCCTCCAGCAGAACCAGCTGTTCGTCAAGAGGTCAAAGTGTGCATTCGGGGCTGCCTCCATCACTTACCTGGGCCACATCATCTCAGCTGCAGGAGTCTCTATGGATCCCGCTAAGGTCCAGGCAGTGGCAGACTGGCCCCGTCCAAGGTCTGCTCGCGCCGTGCGCGGCTTTCTGGGCCTAGCGGGTTACTACCGCAAATTTGTGAAGGACTATGGCACCATCACGGCTCCGCTCACGGCATTGTTACGAAAGGAGGGATTCTCGTGGACTGAGGAAGCCACAGTCGCTTTTGACACCCTCAAAAAGGCCGTCACGACGGCACCCGTTCTCGCACTGCCGGATTTCACCCAGTCCTTTGTGGTGGAGTGTGATGCATCAACGCATGGGTTTGGTGCCGTTCTCCTGCAGGGACCTCATCCGGTGGCATTCTTCAGCCACCCTGTGGCGCCGCGACACCAATCTCTTGCGGCATATGAGCGGGAACTCATCGGATTGGTTCTCGCAGTCCGCCATTGGAGGCCGTATTTGTGGGGACGCAGGTTCTTGGTACGTACAGATCACTTCAGCCTCAAATATTTGTTAGATCAGCGACTGGCCACAATTCCGCAACACCATTGGGTGGAAAAATTGCTTGGTTTCGATTTCACTGTGGAATACAAAGCAGGGATCAACAACACTGTTGCAAATGCTCTTTCCCGGCATGACACTGAAGTTGGGGTCGTCCTGGCAATTTCCAGCCCGCGTTTTGACTTCGTCGATCGTCTTCGCCACGCCCATGTCACTGATCCGGCGTTACGCACCCTTAAGGAGGAAATCGCGGCTACTCAGCGTGCCGCACCGTGGTCGCTTGTCGACGGACTGGTGGCTTTTGCAGGACGTTTATATGTTCCACCGGGCAGCCCTCTTCTCCAAGAACTTTTGGTTGCCGTACATGATGACAACCACGAAGGGGTTCAGCGCACGTTGCACCGGCTGCGCAGGGATTTTCATTCGGAATCTCCGGACGATTGTGCAAGACTATGTCAGAGCTTGTGCTACATGCCAGCATTATAAATCAGAACATCTACATCCGGCTGGGTTACTGATGCCTCTTCCTGTTCCGACGTCAGTATGGGCAGACATTGGACTCGACATTATCGAGGCTTTACCACGCGTTGGGGGCAAGTCGGTGATTCTGACAGTGGTGGATCGGTTTAGCAAATATTGCCACTTCATTCCGTTGGCTCACCCGTATTCTACTGAATCGGTCGCTCTAGTTTTTTTTTGGGGAAATTGTCCGCCTTCATGGCGTTCGACAATCCATGGTGTCCCATCGGGACCCGGTGTTTACCTCATCGTTTTGGAAAGAGCTAATGCGTCTCACAGGCACTAAGCTGCATATGACTACTGCTTTCCACCCACAATCAGATGGTCAGACCGAGGCTGCAAACAAGGTCATCGTCATGTATCTCCGTTGTTTAACCGGGGATCGCCCTCGTCAGTGGGTTCGTTGGTTGCCGTGGGCTGAATATGTGTACAATACGGCGTTCCAGACAGCTCTCAAGGATACTCCATTTCGGGTGGTATACGGCCGTGATCCCCCCTCTATCCGGTCCTATGAACCTGGGGACACACGAGTTGCTGCGGTGGCTCAGACCATGGCTGAACGTGATGAATTTTTGGAGGATGTGCGTTACAGGCTCGAGCAGGCTTAAGCGGTATACAAGCGCTTCTATGATCAGAAGCATCGTGAGGCCTCTTTCTCGGTGGGCGATTGGGTCTGGTTACGACTACGCCAGCGGGCAGCGATTTCCCTTCAGGTATCCACGACTGGCAAGCTGAAGCCAAGGTTCTATGGCCCGTACAAGGTGATTGCGGTAATCAATGAGGTGGCTTACAGGCTGGCGCTTCCCTCTCGTGCTCGCCTTCACGATGTTTTTCATGTTGGGCTCCTCAAGAAGTTTGTGGGCACTCCACCAGAGGCACCACCAGCCTTGCCTCCAATTCACCATGGGGCTGCTGTGCCTGAGCCGGAGCGTGCACTTCGCTCTCGCCTTGCCCGTGGGGTGCGTCAGGTTTTGATCCAGTGGAAGGGGGAACCTCCTGCGTCGGCTTCGTGGGAAGACCTTGACAGTTTTGTGGAGCGATATCCAGCTTTTCAGCTCGAGGACAAGCTGCTCGTCGAGGGGGGGAGAGATGTCATGTGGGGCCTCACGTACCAGCGCAGGAGACCTGCTCGCGGGAGACATCAGGAGGGCGACGGCGCACCAGAAGGAGGCCCAACTACTCGTGGCTAGTTTGTTAGGAAGTTTTAGTTTGTTTCCTTTACGGGTTGTTAGATTGTTTGGCTACTTATAGCCCTTGTACGGCAGAGTTTTGGAATTAATCAAGAATTATCAATCTCCTCAAACCCTCTCTACTCTTAATCTCATCCCCTTCAACATTGGGCAGCCGGGCAACAACGCCGGCGCCCCTATCACCGCCGGCTACGAACTCCATAGTCGGGGTCCTGCTGTCTTAGGGCTTGACGCCCTTGACAATATTTGAGTGTTTTTGCATGGTGGCCTCATGTGTTGTGCATAGAGAGGTTCTGCTTGCGACATGAGTTCATTTATGTGTTATATCTAGGGACACTCCTCATGTGCTGTGCATATAGGAAATTTGAGTGCAATGCAGTTTCTGTAAATGCCAGTGACAATTGTCAAGTTTTGGTGAAAATATATGTTTCAGCAAAAGCACCCGACTGTCTATCTAATCCAGTCTCTAACGGCTTAGAATGACCTCACTGTAACTATCAAGTAGCACAATTGACACTACACTGCTATCTGCCTATTTCTGCAAATGCTTGTCATGGTGAAAATGCAGATGGCACCTTGTCATTCTGCAATTCATCAGAAAATGCAGATGCCTGAAGTTGGTTTTAGCAAAACTCATCCAAGTATGTGTCGTGGAAGTAATAGGCTGGGAGGACTCAATCTGAGTCCTCACATTGCAGCATGCTTGTCTTTGAGATATCATCTGTTTACTCAATGGTGTGATACATATTTTCATTATTGTACAAAGTAGCTCTTATCAAGACCTGAAGGAAAAAGGAATGCTGATCTGAAACTTCATTAATATCCAACAACTTTCCTTCTGATTCTTGAGTTCTTTTCAATTTTCATGAAGCACATGTGGATTGTGAATTTGTGATCAAATTAAGCTGTCAGATGCTTGACAGTTATGGCATATGACTTAATGTTTCCAAAGTCTTCTGCTGCATTTACGGAGCATAGATAAATCAACTGTATGACTAAATTGTTTGTTACATGAGTTATTTATCTCCATACCGCAATACTTTGTCGATAAGTTATCTGGGACATACATTAGTATTTTCATGTGACCATTAGGCAGAGCATCCAATGGGTCTAACAATAATACTCTTAGATAAATTGCTTGCATCTTCATTGGTTCTCAGCTCGCTATGGTGACAATAGTCATGTACTATGTCATTACACGAGGAAAAAATGTACTAAAGTGAAAGTGTTGAACTTGGTATACTGTTATAATGGTGGTATCCCTTCATTCTGTCATTTCTTAATGGGTTTCCTTGTAGGAGCTTTAAGAAGATGCTTGAGGATTCAATAGCAAAATATCGTCTCATAAAGCTAGGGCCATTCTTTGTTGGTTCTCAGCTTGCTACGGTGATAATAGTCAGATGTAGTAGAATTCACATAGATTTGATATTTATAATTTTCTCATTTTTATTTATATTCAGTGTGTTTGGAGAGTGAATTTCAGAAAGTGGTTTGTCCTACTTAAGGTTTTGGACTTTGATCTGTCCTTTGAATAAAATTTTTTCTCTAATAAGAGATGGACAATTATTTGAACTCTTGCGACAAAGGCAGGTGGCCCAGGGAAGAGGATATGATATTGTGCGAGGTCAGATCTTGATGTACACTGTCGTATAAAATTCTTATTAATTTCCATAGAATTTGGATGCTAGGCTTATCGGTCCTCTCCATTAGCGATCTTTGACAGTTGAGTAGTTGACCACGAATTATTGTGTGACTGTAGTTTAGAAATTTTGCAGGTTGGAGCCTATACTATGTTGCACGATTTCCATCATGCTGATATGCACTTTGACAGATAAGTTTGTCTGCACTTGTATTATGGTAAATTTGCTGTGGTGGCATGTGGAAATTTGAAACCCAATACACATGTTTTGCCGTAGTGTTCATTATTGTTCTTCTGCTGTATAGCTTAAAGTGGCAAACCGTATACTCTTATCTGCTTCTCACTATTATGCAGGCTCGAAAACTTCTTGGAAACAAATGGACTGAAATTGTAGTGATGTCTCAGGAAGGTGAGTTTTTTTACTAGATTACTACTTTCTGCAAGGTAAATGAGATGTGCGAGGTTTGCATGCAACAGAAGTGACAATGCAAGATGACAATTACAGCTTATTGATGTAGCTGAATGATTTTTGGGTATCCCATCCCAAGGAGCGTGACTTTTACTTTTAGAACATTTTTCAGAAAAAGAACACAGAACACAACAGCAGGGAGGATTCTATCTGGTTTCTGAATGTGATTTCATTTACTCAAATCTCGACATTGGTTAGTTAACGTGTCATATAGGAAACTTTGTAGGGCCATAATTGTTGTTTCTTCAAACCTGTAGCCTTGGGCTATCTTGCATCTATGATCGATGACACCATCCATTGCTAACCTTCTTCCTTATAGATAGTTTATTTCAAGTTATTAATTGATGATGAGTTTGAAGGAGATTGTGTAATGGTGCAGTGCTGTGGAGCTTCTTGGAGAAGGAAGTATCAGAGAGGAAGAACAGATAGGCAATGAGCACTGGTTGATGAGAGAAAATGAAATGGCGATGACAGATTGACAGTAGTCATCATGGTTGTTTGATATCTGCTCAGCCCTAGCTTGGTGCCTTGATGATGTCCACTTACAAAATTATCACGAGTTCTAATATGGATATTTCAATATTTTTTGTCGTTTTGATAAACCCTGTTGAATTCTGAACTCAACTTACTAAGAACTAACCAGACTAAAGGACTTGTAACTCCCGAATTAAAGTATTTTTCTATACTGCAAACGACGTGCAACCAATTGCTTTGTTGATCGTTTCCTTCTTTTTTCAGGGCAAAGTGCTACCATAATTAACAATGGGCTTAGCTCACAATTCTCTTGACGACACAGAGTGAGGACATGCCAACCTCCCTGCCTCGTTGTTCCTCTCTGCTCCTTTTCCTTCTTTTCTATAAACTTCCTCAGTTCCTCTATGTTGTGTCTATGTTAACTTCCCCGCCTTTTTCTGTTCCGATCACAACCATGAATCACAAGAATGAAGAAATACGATATAATTTTGATTTCCGGGTTATTAGACAAGTATCGATGACAGCCATGGTGCGTTCATGCAGCTTGGCAAATCTTGGTCTATGGCTGATTGCCCAATGCCTAGGTCTCACCAATGCTTTGCTGCTGCTGTCCAGTTCCAGACTCCAGACTGCAACATGCATCTGATCTTTGATCAGTTATTTCACGCATCGAGAATCAGGAAACTGCCATGTCCAAGTGAATATGAGTATTTTATTACAAACACGCCATGGTTCAACTTGTGTTTCAAGGTCAAGATAGCGATCGACTGCCACTATTTGCTATGTTCATTTTTATGGTTTGACTTGTGTTTGAAGGTCGATTTTAGCAATAGATAGCGATCGACCGCCACTATTTGCTAATGTTCAATTTTTTTGGCGTATTGTTTGATTTGGGCTCACACTGAAGCTGACCTTGTGAAATTGAACTTTGGATATACATTCCTGATATGTAATAGGTTATAACTGTGATTTCAAGGATCTAATTGTGATATCTGGATACGGCGAACTTGACTTTTATATTTGTTTTGTCCGTAGCAACACACGGGCACTTACCTAGTCTTAATCAATTTTTTTCATAAACTTGGTACAAGTTAGAGAAGTTTGACTTAGGACAAAACTAAAACCTCTCACATTTTGAAACGGAGGGAGTACATTGATAATGTGAATCAGCATTACAATGATAGTCAGATATATTAGGGTGGGTATTTGATGAGTGATGACAATGCAAAACGCTGTACACATGTCCTAATTGATATATTAATAACAATATGTACAGACCATTTAACACATGAACTTCACAAGTGTGTACGAAAAACAAAAAGGAAACTTCATGTAACTTAAAATGCAACAAAGTTGTAGCATGGAGATTAGCCGATACCTGAACATGTGAGTGAAGAAATAGCTCATCATCTTCCCGGCAGAAAGCACCAATTCTGCGTACCTCAACAAGGTTGCCTGATTCTCGGATCTGTAGGATATGTATTGTTTGATATCTCAGAGAAACAATACAAAGCAGGTCCTCATACAAGTAAGCACCAATGCTATGTGCCAGATTGATAAAATCATTGCAGAAAGCCTTTTCATCCAGTATCACGCCATCTTCTAGCCTGGTAACACAAATAGAGATGTCCTAATCCACCCAAACGATGGAAACAATGGTTACAAAATATATTGTAACTTAGACACCAAAAAATGCATTCCTCCTGAGACAAGAACTATACCTCACAAGATAGAAAGTTATTTTCTCAATTGATGGCACCCCATGTATTGCACCCTCAGTGGCAGTTGCATCATTACTTTGTGCAGTTGATGTTGCAAATAAGCCAAATTGATGGCTTTCCATGTACAGAAAAAAGTCCTTGCAAATGTATTCATTGCTGGATGCAAGCGGAATTGAGTAGAGCTGCTTAAAGAAGCTATCAAACTTCTTTGCTTTTGGTGGAAGATCATGAGAATCACATTCCTCATTGCATGAATAGGTCAACCAGATGGGGCGGTATACAATCAAATCTTGGTGGTTTCGGCTAAAAGCCACAAGATATTTGCCATCATCAGTGAACTTGCGAAATGAAAAGTCTGGGCAATCTATGTCATATATAGTGTAGCTTGGAACCAAATTCTCATAGAACTGTCTAATACTGTTAACCTGTCAACGGTATGGAAAGAACAACAAAAGACAGCTTAGATCTCCTTACATGATCAGAGAATAATTGGAATTTATTTGACCATTAAAGAGAATGCTACCACCCCTAACTATGTGTTGTTACAGCATTCACAAAGGCCAAAGGCTGTATGAAAAGTATTTCCAGAATATACCGAAACAAGCATGAACTGTGCAAACATAATGAAACCATATGAAATAAATCACATTGGCAAGATTCTTGATCTTTCACTTTTCATCATCTAACATAAATATAGAAGACCACAACCACAAATATAAAAGGCATTACAGAAGATTATTTTAAGATTCTTTTGCAATTGATTGTTCAGCATAATGTTCTCCAGTTTATATATGCTATAAGTCTATAATAGCGTTCAGAAGGCCTGAATTAGCTTGGTTATATTCCAACACTTCAGTGCTCTTTGCAAGCATGATGGTCATAGTTCACTACATCATTAGGTATATATTATCATCTCGAGCTTCCCTGACCTACTGCTAGGCATAACCGCAGCAACCCTAGCAAGCCCACAAAGGCAGAGCAAAAGCTAATCACACGATCCTGAGGCAAACTCCAAATAGCAACCACACCTAACCCTTCCCAGACCAAAGCTGTGGTTCCCCCGCTCCAGGGAATTAAGCCATCCACACTTTGGCCGTCCTCGACGCACCCGCCACACGACCCTCTCCCAGGCACGACAGCAGCGGAACACGGAGCAGAGGAAGGGAGGGGAGGAGGACGAGGAAACATAACATACGGCAGCGCCGGGACGCGGGGAGAAGAGCTGGCGGTCGAAGACCCTGGAGGCGAGGTTGCCGCTGCGCAAGGAGCGCACCATCTCGGTCACCGCGCCGCGCATGGCCGCCGCATCGCGCGCGCGCGCTTGCGAAGCGGAGGGGGGGTGGGGGGTGTTTGAGAGTTCGTCGGGTTTTCTCGTCGGAGATGCGGCGGTTGGAGTGTGGAGGCGCAGGGAAGCCGGGAAGGGGAAGAGAGGAGAGCTGCAAAAGAGGGGATCTCTTCGCTTGTGGCGGTGGTGAATTGGGGGGAACGGACGCGATCGGAATGGCGTGTGGACCGTCTGGGGGAGGAGTGGCGGTGACGCGGCGGCGAGTAAGGTGGTGGGGCCGCGGCCGGAGAAATTGAGAGAATAAAGTCGGTTATAAAACTATCTTCTCAGATTAATTCACGACACAAATCTAATGAGGTCTTTGACCACACGATTAGAGGATGGTTACTATAACATTACTGTAATAAATTATGAACTAATTAGACTTATTAGATTCATCACGTAAGGTTACATCATCCCTTAAAAAAGTTTTATAAATAGATTTTATTTAATACCATGTAAGATTTTTTTGGAAAAATATTTCGGCCTTCCAACGAAATACGGGCAGAGTCGTGAGGTCGGCGGGGCAACACAATATGGTGGCCCACGGGCCCGTCGCACGTGAGGCAGTTCCAACGCATCTTATTAGTGATGAACAGTTTTATAGAGCGGTAGTACTTCGTTTTAAATCATAGGTCGTTGATTTTTTTTATCTCATCTTATTTAAATTTATTTTTTAAATAAGACGAGTGGTCAAACTATCGTAAAAGTCAAACGACCTATCATTTGGAGCAGAAGGAGTATAATATTCTTATTGAGTTTCGTGAAAATTCAGTTAACTACATCCACCTACTTATTTTCCAAAAAAATCATAATGTGTATGTGCATTTTCTCTATACTTCCGCACAATGCAAGAACATTGGTAATTATTGGTAGAGATCCACTCAATATGGGTTAACTATATACATATATGTTTTGCAAAAATATATTTGTTATTCTCATCCCAAAATATATACTTTGTATGGTAAACTATATAGTTTTTATAACCGTGAAAAAGTTAACACATCTCAAACTAAAAACACTCGGTTCATCCAACCGCTAAAGTCATAACAGATGCAGTAGCTTTGCATACAAAGAGATGGCATGAATATACTCCTGTTTAACAATCCTATAACATGAAACAGATTATTTCAGTTGATCAAATCTTTCTGTAAGGAAAAAAAAAGAAGCAAACATTCGCCTTCAGATCCTAGCGTAAACTCAGAAGTAACAAGGCTTAACGACATGTAAGTGGAAGTCCTCAGTAATTTGCCATATGTCAGGAGGCCGGGAGGCAATTAGGCAGCATGCTTCTTTCAAATTTACTAACAGATCTTGGCTATAAACTCACAAATTCTATGAACAGATCAAACTCTCAAGCCTTAATTATTTTACAATTAGTCTGCTTAGAAATTGCAAAGACAAAAATTCACAGATCACACTCAAGGGCGTGATGTAGCTAGATTCCCCGTCGGTCGAGTGCTCGGCTGACAAGAGAACAGTTGTGGTGACTTGGAACTCGCCGCTGTCCAAAAACTGGGTGGGTTAGGGAGGGTTTTCAGATTGGATCTCAGTTGCACGCCTAGGGTGCGGCTAGAGTAGTCGGCCGCCGTGTTGTTGAGCCTAAAGGGGAGCCAGCTCCTTGGGCGATCAAACGCTTGCTCAGACAGAGCAATGCACTCTGTGAGGGTAGCGTTGATACGGTCTAACCCAGTGATGATCTCGTCGGGCGGTGGGACTTGGTGTCGAGGAAACATATCTGGGATCCGTTCCTAGAGTCTGAGCTGCACGACCAATGGTAGAAGTGGGCCGGCGGCGTCGGGGGAAGCCCCCCGAGCTTGCTTATGCAGATTCTATCGACACAGAGACGGCGCTGGCGGTGCTGAAGCTGCTAAAGTCGGCGAAGAAGCTGATGCCCGACAGGTGCTTGGGGTTGTCCTTCATGCTCGCCGGGAAGATGACACGAGAGTGATATGCCATTAAGCTAACTAAAAGAAAACCTAACAATCACCCCTACCTGGCGCGCCAACTGTCGGACCTTAGTATCGGCAATCCACCTAGGGGTACCCGAGTGGTTGATTTGTAGACGAGGGATCGTCGAGCGAGTAGCTTGATGGTACACAGAAGGCACTGATTTAAACAGGTTCGGGCTACCCAGAGGTATCATACCCTACGTCCTGTGTTGGTGGTGGTGTTTGTATTGCTGGAACTCGGCCAAGCTTCAGGAAGCAAGGTCAAGCATATGGTTACATAATGGTGTATCGGGGTTCTTTCCGATGGGGTTGCCCTAGGCCGCCTTATATAGGGTGATTGGCTAGGGTTTACAAGTCAGTTTCAATCTAAACCAACTAGATTACAACAGGGATTCTCTATCCGAGTTGGTTACAACAGGATATCCCGAGATATCTGGCCATGCCGTCGACCGTGTCTTCATCAAGCTTGTTCATCAAATCTGGAATTCCTTGTGGGCCACCTAGGGGTCAGCCCACAACCTCGTCAGACGTGGGCCCAGGTCGGCGTAGTATCCTCTGACAGTGGGCCCAGTGGTACCCATATCCCATAGTTATATGTGTCATTCCTTACATCTAGGTTTATATCTAATAAAGTTCCACGAGTTTTGGTGTGTTTCACCTCTGCATGTACAATAACGAGAAATACGTGCTATAGGGGTCAGAAATGACCGATTCGGCCGGTTACCCCCCTAGCTGTACACGACGCGAAGCACAAGCGGGAGGCCATCCACATCACCGGTGACGAGCAGTGATCGGGCATTACACGTGGACCTCCGCCACCTCATCTTCAATCCAGAACAACATGGAGGACATCAATACAAGTCAGCCCAGGAGGTCCAGGACCAGAGGCGGTGCAGCGGAGGCCGGCCAAGGGCCAGGCCCAGTTCGGCTGAACTGAGGGCCTTCGACCGAATCGCCCCCAGCTGCCAAATCGACCAAGGGAGCACATCTGAGCCATCTAGCATCCAAGGCGGTGGATCCAGTGGTTCGGCCGAACCTCGGCCGAACGGATCCGTTCACCCGAATCCCCTGGATTCGGCCGAACCGACCTCCTGCTGCCTCAAGTTGCCTTGGCGGTTTCCCAAGTTGAACCGTCATGAGCCACTATAAATACAAGTGTCCAAGCCCCGGTTCAACACATACTCAAGCCAAGGAGCTCCACTTTTCATTCTAGTAGAGTTAGGATAGTTTAGTTGGGAGTTAGAGTTGAGTCGAGCTGTGCCTCGGAGGTTTCAGAGTCGACTTCAGAAGCTCTGGTATGAGCTCTTGGATCTTTTCCTTTTCTTTTATTGACTTTGAGTTATCAATATAAGTTATCTTTGTCATCTTGTCTGAGTTATTTATATTATGCTTCTACTTTATTCTAGTTGCAAGTATTTCGTGTTTAGACTATAGTCGTTGTGATCTTAGTTCTTCCAGTTCTTTCTTAAGTCTTTACCTTAGTGGGTTCTTCGTTTCTGTTCAATACTTGCGGTGAATTGTCACTGGGGTATTGACATGATTGCTTGCTTCTGCTAGCGAAGTAAGTAGACGTTGTCTAGTGTAGGTGTGGAACCTAGACTAGGTAGTGACCTTAGGTTGTACCTGAGTTGGCAAGGAGGTGGTAGCCGTTAGGTGGTGACAGCCTTATACGGCCTATGTAGTCCATCACGCGTGGCTCGGCCCCATATGATCCCAGAGTGCGGGGTTGGTGGCACGCCTTCTCATCCCTTTCTGCGTGTCATTGGCCTCCTTGTCCCGAAGCTAAGGTATTAGAGTTATCCTTGACCTGTCAGAGCTATCTCTCAGCTACTATACCTCTTGACTTGAGTAACCCAGATCGACAAAAACCCAGGAATCCTTCATCTCGTCTCGTTGTCCTCCCAGCTAGCTACTCCTTCCCTCTCTTATCTAAGCCACCCTTGAGCTGTGTGTCACGGTATATCCACTCCTATCCAATACGGTTATCCCCTATCTTGTTAAGTAGTGTACTCCTCTCTGATAGTCTCAAATACTCGTTCACTAGTACTCTTGCCAAAGCTTCCCTGCGGAAATATAAATTACGATACCTCGGATTACTCCCTGGTGAAGTGCTACAACGGTAATTCTGTGCGCTTGCAGAATATTTATATATTTTACTAAGCCATAAGGAAAACTACTGAGATACTCCTTACCCCAGTACCAGGATACATAATCCTGAAATTTGATCGTAAGAAGTGCCAACAAGCATTTCTGGCGTCATTGCCGGGGACGCAATTGGCTAGATTACTTTTAAACATTTATCTTGAGCTATCTTAGTTGAGTATCCCGCTACTCAAGCGGGTTTATCCTTGCTCTCTTCATTAGTCTTTGTGAAGCAGAGCAGTGCATGACTGGTTTCCAACTACCATCAAACTTACAAGAAAATCCTGAGTCTCTTGTGAGGAAAGTGCGACCTCATGTTGTACCTCCTCAGAAGCAGCTCATTCCAATGAACCCAGTCCTTCCCGTCGTTGACTCGGCTTCATCGAGGATGTCAAGCAAGACGATCCGCAAGTTCTCTGCTCCTTCGAGCGAGAACGTGCGAGTTGGACCAGCTCCGCCAGTCGGAGATGGCAACTTAGAGCTCAAGTCAACCCTATTGCGGCAAGCCACACGAGGATGCTAACACACATCTTCAGCATTTCCTGGAGATCTGCAACACCGTCACCATACGCGGGGTAAGTATCGATGTCGTTCGCCTTTGTTTATTCCCATTTTCATTATTAACCAAGACATTTACTGTTGAGGAATTCCTGGATGAAGAAGAAGTATCTTCCAATGCTTTAGTATTGGGAGCTCCATTGGCTGAAATCAAGACTAAGCTCCAAGAGTTGCTGCCCTTGCTGGATCAGGACATCGGCTTACTAGTCTAGGTTGTCGAGCCGATACAGAGTATTTTCTGTCACCTGAAGGGTCAACTTCCATCTGACATTGAAGCGACTTTAATTCCACCTGCATACATTGAGAGCCGACAAGTCCAAGTCCTCCAAGCAAATCAATGACTAGCTGATCGGGCGCAACAGGAAGAAGTTAATAAGGAAAAATCAGGCTTCAAGACTCATGTCGATCAGCTCCAGTCCATGATTGCTTTCCTCAACTCTTCCCCAGCCGTCAATGGTGGGCACGATTGATTGCCTTAAAGCCAAAAGGGCCGATTTGATGAAGGAAATTCAGAAGATTACCAAAGAGATCGAAGACGAAGAGGAAAAACTGGTGAAGCTCCCTGAGACTGTAGAGTCCATGAAGATAGAAATGGGGAACTATGTTCGCCAAGCGACCCGTCTTCACAAGAGCACCGAGTCGATCCCAGGAACAGCTGACAAAGACCAACAAGCAGTCGGTGAAGTTGATCAGATTCATCTTCGTGCCATAAATGCGATGCACTATCTCCTAGGCCTGATGTAATAGGCTAGGACCATATCTTGAAACTTCTGATCAGCATTCAGGGCATAAACATTTTTGTCTTATAAATATTTGTTCTATCTGTCAAATCTTAGGATCGGCAATCCACCTGGGGGTACCCGAGTGGTTGATTTGTAGGCGAGGGATCGTCGAGCGAGTAGCTTCATAGTACACAGGAGGCATTGATTTAGACAGGTTTAGGCTACCCGAAGGTATAATACCCTATGTCCTGTGTCCGTGTTTGTGTTTGTATTGCTGGAACTCGGCCAAGCTTCAGGAAGAAAGGTCGAGCGTATGGTTACAGAATGGGATTGAATGATCTCCTGGTTCCCCTATCTATCTACTAGGACTCGTTCTTCTTTGGGCCAGCCGCCGCCGTCCTCGGTGATGGGCCCTAGGGTACCCATGTCCCACAAGCCCCTGAGCAACGTGCAGGCGCGTGGGGAACTGTTGATTAACAGACGAGGCCAATGTAGTCGGCTGAAGAAGCTTCACCATCTGGTCGCCACAAGGGTGGGCGGTGCTCCAAAAAGAAGAAGCATCCCCACACGACGCCGAGTACCACATAGGTGTCGACCAGTCCTCATGAGTACTGGATGGAGGGCGACGATCAGGAGCACTCCATATGGAGTAGCCCCCGCGCTTTGGGTTGGTTAGTATAAGCAGGCCGAGGTTCCAAAAAAGAGGTCGCACAACATGTTATCGCAAAAAGGAGGTGAAAGCGTGCTGTCACCAAAAAAGGTTATGGCTGAAAAGTCAGATAATATATTGTCGTAAGAAAAGGTCGGCCGCGCGACGCGAGGTAACACTGAGTCACCGCGTGTGCCAGCCCCCGAGCATGCGATGTCGGCTGCGTGTCGAGATGAACGCCAAGTCGTCGCGTGCGCCAGCCCCTGAGCACGAGAGGTCGGCCGCGCGACGGGACAAACACCGAGTCGCTACCCGCGCCAGTCCCCGAGCGTGCGAGGTCAGTCGAGCGACGCGAGGTAACGCCAAGTGGCCACGCGCCAGCCCCCGAGCTTGCAAGGTGGTCCTCGCGACGGGACGAACGCCGAGTCGCCGCCGGCGCCAGCCCCCGAACGTGCGAGGTCGGCCGAGTGACGTGAGGTAACGCCGAGTGGCCGCGCGCGCCAGCCCTTGAGCGTGCGAGGTTGACAGAGCGACGCGAGGTAATGCCAAGTGGCTGCACGCGCCAGCCCTCGAGCGACGTGAGGTAACACCGAGTGTCCGCGCGTGCCAGTCCCTGAGTCTGCTAGGTCGGCCATGCGACGGGACGAATGCCGAGTCGCCGCCTGCGCCAGCCCCCGAGCATGCGAGGTCGGTCGCGCGACGGGAGGTAACACCGAGTGGCCGCACGCGCCAGCCCCCGAGCATGCGAGGTTGGCCGCATGACTTGACAAACGCTTAGTCACCACCCACGCCAGCCCCAGAGAGTACGAGGTCGGCCGAGCGACGCGAGGTAATGCCGAGTACTCGCGCGCGCCAGCCCTTGAGCATGCGAGGTTGGCCGCGCGACTGGACGAACACCGAATGGCCGCTCGTGCCAGCCCCCGAGCGTGCGAGGTCGGCCGAGCGACGTGAGGTAACGCCGAGTACCCACGCGCCCCAGCCTCCGAGCATGCGTGGTTGGCCACGCGACGGGACGAACACTGAATCGCCGCCCGCGCCAGCCCCCGAGCATGCGAGGTCGGCCGCACGACGCGACGAACACCGAGTCGGCGAAGCGGGCGGAGCGTGCTGAACCATAAAGGGACATAACAAACATTATGTAGTATGATGTAGAATAACTTGGAAATGTAATCGGCGTCAAAAGAAGCTCTTGTGTGTCCCGCTCTTGTCAGGCCATATGATTTTCCCGGGTAGTTAGCCTATTATGTTTAAGCACCTAGTCTTACTGACCACTGCTCATGGAGGGACGGATTACCATGACTACAATGCTCTCATGGAGGCTTAGTTGTAGGCGGCACGCAAGATCGAGGTTTCACGGATTAAGACGTGTGCTACCCGAGTACTTTTAAACCGGCGAGACGAGACGTATAGTCGGAACTGTACGAAAAAGGCACTATCATGCACCAAGCATGTCGGCGATTATGGCCGGGTTGAAATAGTTGTCATGCCCGATGAGGTAATCATCGTGACGAGGTCGAGGAAATCAACGATGTACCGACGCGTCATGAAGTCGGATCGCTGCAATATCGAGTCGCCGCGCTTGCCGGCAAGTTGTCACGGCCATCGCGAGGCCGCCATGCTTTGTAGTACGGCTGAGCGCGCGCACTCTCGCGGCTTGCTCTAGGTCGTGCACAGTTGTGCCATAGATCTCGTGCCGGCCGAAGGACGCCGATCCATGGCATGCTGTGATAGAGTCCTCGCATATGTAAAAAAAATAACAAATACTTCACGTGGATTAGAAATAGAGTGCTAGATCAGTCTTCCTAATCAATAATAGATTAGATTATAATAGAGTATTCGATCAAATAAAAAGAACATGCTTCCCTATTGAAGTTCACGTAGATTGGAAACACATGCAAACCAGCCAATACTTGATTAGCACGCTTGCACGAGCATCGGAGACCTGCTCCATGCGCGCGCCGTGCAAAACAACGGCAACATTATTGGTTCCCGCTGGACTAAATTTAGTTGGATCCTCACGTAGACCGCTGTAGTCTCCAAGAATCGATCGATGCATCCGACTGCTTGGAATTGGGTCTGTCGGGTGGGTTCTCAGATCGGATCTAAGATTTTCTTAGGGCGCGCCTCCACGTATGTGGGGAAGACGACGTTGGATTGATCTGCCATCAAGCTAGCTAATTCAAATTGAAAAGGCTCCACAATCACCCCTACCTGGCGCGCCAACTATCGGACCTTAGCACCGGTAATCCACCTGGGGGTACCCGAGTGGTTGATTTGTAGGAGAGGGATCGTCGAGCGAGTAGCTTGATAGTACACAGGAGGCACTGATTTAGACAGGTTCGGGCTACCCGGAGGTATAATACCCTACGTCATGTGTCGATGTTTGTGTTTGTATTGCTGGAACTCGGCCAAGCTTCAGGAAGCAAGGTTGAGCATATGGTTACAGAATGGGATTGAATGATCTCCTGGTTCCCCTATCTTGGGACCCCTACCCTCCTTTATATATCCAGGAGGTAGGGTTACAATATGGGAGTCCTAGTAGAAATCTACTAGGACTCGGTCTTCTTTGGGCCGGCCGCCGCCGTCCTCGGTGATGGGCCCTAGGGTACCCATATCCCACACTAAGGAAAACACATTGTATCGGCTATGTCCGATTTCATTATCGACTTTTAATGCATTTACTTCACGCATCATTGCTTTTCCTTAGCAATTTTTGTCCTTGAGGAGATATTTTTATATCGGCTACATCTGATGCATACAATCGACTTTTTCCTTGAGGCGTCCACCCATATACTAGGGTAGTACTTTTTTAAGTATTTCCAATTCAACGCCCGAGGAAATCTTTCTCCTTCCAATATTTCCAGGATATAAGCATTACCAGGTGCGCATTGATTTATATGAAAAGGGCCTTCCGAAGTAGGGGACCATTTTCTGTATTTCCGATCTCTCGATCTGATCAGCAAAATCAATTTCCAGACCAAGTCTCCTTGTGTGAATTCTTTAACTTTAACCTTCTTATCATACCATATGGCGACTCTAGCTTTATTTTCTTGAATATTGATCAAAGCTCTTAGCCAATGACCCATTTAGACCTTCTAGATCGTCTTTCATTAAACTCGTGTAATCATCAGCTGTAAGCTGATCTTGAATTGAAACTCGCCTTGATCTAGATTTTAATTCCCAAGGCAACACAACATCATGCCCATATACAAGCTGATAAGGAGAAACTTTGGTGGCACCATGACAAGCCATCCGATAGGCCCGCAATGCTTCGTTCAAAGTTGTATGCCAACTCCTTGGCTGTTCTTCAATTTTCCTCTTTATCAACTTGATGATTCCTTTGTTGGATGCCTCTGCTTGACCATTAGCCTAGGCATAATAAGGGGACGAATTCAGCAATTTAATGCCATACTGGTGGCA
Source organism: Echinochloa phyllopogon (assembly GCA_033239725.1). Lineage (NCBI taxonomy): Eukaryota > Viridiplantae > Streptophyta > Magnoliopsida > Poales > Poaceae > Echinochloa > Echinochloa phyllopogon. The sequence continues at coordinate 25,357,350 of BTCW01000014.1, read as the reverse complement.
AATTCTTCAAATTCTCTAGAAGTGAACATCGTCCCCTGATTTGTTGTGATCGTTTGCGGAATGCCAAATCGATAAATAATATGTTCTTTGACAAAATCGATCATATTTTTGGAAGTCACTGTCTTCAAGGGAATCTCTTCAACCCATTTAGTGAAATAATCTGTAGCCACCAGAATAAATTTGTGATTTTTACTGGATGGAGGATAAATCTGGCCGATCAAATCAATGCCCCAACCTCTAAAAGGCCACGAGTTTATGATAGGATTCATAGCTGATGCAGGAGCTCTTTGAACGTTGCCAAATCTTTGACAATCTTGACACCCTTTATAAAATTCAAAGCAATCTTCAAGTATAGTTGGCCAAAAACACAAATTTCTCTTGATCATCCACTTCATCTTGTAAGCCGATTGATGCGCCCCACACACACTAGCATGAATTTCATCCATTAACACTTTAGCTTCTTCTTTGCCGATGCATTTGAGCAAAACACCATCAACTGTTCGATAATAAAGATCATCTTCAAGCAAAACATACTTAGTGTCACACCCGGGTTTACACAGAAACCCGAATGCTACTATATGTGTGCCAGGAAGTCCACAAAACACATATAGTTAACAAATATGATAAACAGAGTACATATGCTCGAATAAAAATAGTTTTGCATTAGAGTTTACCTAAAACACAGCGGAAGACTAACACCCTCGACAGGTAGAGCCTCAAGTCCACAGGGACACCGACTGGTTGACCACAACTCAGTAGTACGGAAGATCCTCAAGAAACTTCATCTGTTACCCATCCGGGATTTTGTTGAATAATAGCAAGCGTAAGTAAATGTCTTACTTAGCAAGTATAGCACGGGTTATGAAGGCTCAAAAAGGCTAGACACGGTTTAACTGCATTAGCACTTTTAGTGGTTCGTTTTAACATTATCCAAATTACTACAAGTGTATGAATCCCAGTCGTAACCCAATTAATAAGGTGTAAGTGACATTAAGCATAAATAAACATCATCTTCTAATCAAAAAGGATCCAGGCCGCTCGTGACCCTGAGCAAGGCTATCATGATAGATTTACACTCTGCAGAGGTTTCGCCTTTTACCCACCAGTCGCGTAAAAGTTCAAAGAACTTTAAACCCAACCATGCCGAGGTGGCCAAACCTCTTAAACCACACTTCCGAGGTGTGATCGCATAGGGACGCTACGAGGCTTTTCACAAGACACCCTAACAAGACAGTAGTCGCTGGGGTACCACAAGGTGGTGAGTCCTTAGGCACCGAGATCGACGTACACCCACGGAGTCACACCATGAGGGGGTCGATGGCGTCCAGAGCGCGGGTATCACACCCATCAATGCGCAACGTGCGGAGTTCTCAATCACTGAGACTCCCAACACGGGACTGGGTCTAACGGGACCTAGTCGACGGGGCTACCGTCCTCGGTGGAATCGGGAAAACACCCCGTGCCTTGCCTCCCACAACGCCGTCGGCCCGTCGGTAACCACTGCCAAGCTAGAGCCGTACAAGCTACTTGTCCAAGACCAGAGCCATTATAGTTCTGGCGGTGGCGACAGGCTCCTGGGTTGCCGCTTTAAGAACCGGTCCTTAGAGGGAGACACTAGAGCAAAGCACACAGCACATGCTCTAGCTCCCTGATCCATGTTGCTAAAAAGCAAGTTTTAACGTTAAAGTTGAAGTGGACCATTAATACAAGTTTAACAGTTAAATAAAGGCGACAGTAGCTGTGCCTAGCAAAGTTCTACCCATATGCAATAAACCCGAGGTAAACAAGGACAGGGTAAACAAGACTAGGTACAACCTTAATAGGTACATCAAATTAGACACATGCATGTATGAAATAATTTAATACAGGTGAGTAGGTAGCAAGGATTGTCCGTGCTATAACTTTCCTCAAATCCAGTATATTTACTCATAGTCTTCAGCTCTTGATCTTGAAATCTCTCGAACGGCCTTCCTCTACTCGCAACAATCATCGAGCACAACATGTAGCTAAACAAGCAAACAAACAAACTAAGAACAATACACCAATCAAAGAAAAGCTTTAAAAGATCGCGCTGAAGGATAGGGCTTGGTTTGATGGTCACGTGAGCGCAAGAATCGCTGAAAACGGAGCAACGGTTGAAAAGATACAACTATCGGAGGATTTGTATTAAAAGAGCATAAATAACTATATGCTTGATTGATTTTAATTAAAGAAAATCATAAGTTGAGATTATTTCAATAATTCTATTTGAATTTTGTAAAACCGAGGTGAAACTGAATCACATTTTACTTATAATTATTTATGTATAAATTACACCAAATTAAATATTAATTTGAAATAAAATATGTGAGAGCATCTAATCGAATACTTTATGAACCGTGTTGAACTAATCAATATTATAATCAAAAACACATTTATTTTAATATTAATCAATGTTAACATTTATTTATGAAAAGCCGGAGTTTAACTCTAGATTGCTTTTAATTAGAAAGAGTTAGTTAAGTAAACATTATTCAAATTAATATTATTTTATAGAGCCAAGGTAAAACTCTAATTAAATATTATTCTGAAAACATGATTAAATAGAATTAACCAAATTAATAAGTATTATAGAAAATCGATATGTAAACCCTAATTTGCTTTTATTTGGAAAAGACATTTAAATAGCATTTAATCAACTTAATATTAAATAAAAATTCAGAAACAAGTTGCATGTTAAATAACAGTGCTAACGTGTAGTTTAAGTTGATATGAATCTAACGCACCGAAAATGGTTTGAAACGGAGCTAAAACGCGGATTTTATGGGCTAAACAAGATTGCAGGGACCTATTCGTGAATAACCGTAGACGACAGGGGCTAACTCAGAAGATTCGCAAGGCACACTGAGCAGTGTTCGCGAATCTGGTAAAAGCAGGGGTTGGATCTGCAAAGCTCGGCTGGGTTTATGTGCGAAGGAGAAAAACTTGCAGGGGGGTTCTCTGTAAACGTGCACAGACTCAAAGGAAGCTACTAAAGATTACGAGTTTCAACAGGGGCCTAAACGCAAAAGAGGGGCTATCTCCTTCCTTGCATAGGGGAGTCTTGTCGGCGGCTCTGCTCGTCGGCGTCAAAGGCGATTGGGTGGGGCTAGGGCTCCGGCGTGATGCGCAACAGAGAGGGGAGGGAAAGGGGGTCGCAGGGATGTGCTCACCGGCAGCGGAGTCGGACGGTGCTGGCAGGATTTCGGCCCACGACGGAGACCATGGCCGGCGGTGAGGGACTCACGCGACAGGGCTCCTCCGGCGGCGGAACCACGACTGTAAACGGTGGCGGAGGTGCGACTCGGCGTGGTGATCCCCGGGGAGGTGGCGGCTCGTCCCGGCGGTCACTGGACGCGACGAATCGCGGCGAGGAAGGCCGGCGGCGGCGCTGTGTGCAGGGGAGCAGAGGGCGGCGATGGGCAGAGGCGAAGGGAGAGAGATCGGCGGTGGTGGTGCTGAGCATCGGCGGGGACGGCGACTTAACTAGGGCCGAGGAGGCGTAGCGGGAGCTCGGTTGGCGAGGTGGGTTTAGCGCGCACGTCGAGGTCCGACGGCGGCGGCGCTGGCCGCGGGTTAAGGTTGGGCCGCGACGGGCCGAAAGTGGGGGCAGAGCTGGGCCGGCTGGGCCGGGACAGCTGGGTGTGCCGACGGCGGGGTTGGGCCGAGGTGGCGCGGCTGTTGAGGGGAGTGGGCCGACGCGGGAAGGCGCTGGGCTGGGCCGCAAGGGAAGGGAGAGGGAAGCAGGCCCGGGAAGGAGCTGGGTCGGGCGGAAGGCTGGGCCGAGGCGGCTGATGGGCCAAGCGGAGCGGTGGGCTTTCGAGGGAAAAGAGAGTAGGGAGAGGGAAAGCAGGTCGGGGGAAGAGTCCAGGGTGCGAAATCGAACTCTGGGCCAAACAATTTTTCTTAAGCTCAAAACAAGGCAATTCAAATTCGAATTTAAATTGGATTTAAATTCTCATTTGAACTACACACAAACAAAACTCAATGCAGCCTGCATGAATGCAACATACAAAGCAATTTATTTACATTTTGTAAATATTTTCTCTTTTTTCATCATAAATTCCCTGTAAATTAAACAAAGCTTGGAAAATTTTAGAAAATTGAGAAAATTATAGTATTAATTACGTTAAAAATTCACATCCTAAAATTCAAAAATTTTGGGGTGTGACAAACTACCCCCCTTAAACTGAATCTCGTCCCGAGATTCGCAGAGACTAGGAGCAAGGAGGAGACGAAACAACAAGATTGTACAAACAGAGGTCTTCTGGAGTTGGATCACCATGTTTCTTCTCCTTCTGTGTTGATATAGCTGCGAGGCTTCTACTCTAAATCTCCTTTAGCTTCGTGTTTTTTTTTCATCACGATGATCACCTTCTGTCTTCCTTCTTGATGTTCTTCACTTGACTTATTAGGAAAAGATAGCAAGAAAACAAGGACATACGGGGAAAACAGAGAGATCCCAACTACGCAATCATTACAAAGATCCAAATCACGCATAGGCACCATGACAACCAATTCAAGCTCCTAAGAACAAGATTCGTACAAGACTGACATCACTGGGTTTTGAAAAGCATAACTAGGTGATGCGTATGACAATCATGGTGGTCTCCTAAAGTTTGATCAACCGTTCTAACTAAGCTGCGATCCTACAGTCAGCATAGCTCTGATACCAATCTGTCACACCCGGGTTTACACAGAAACCCGAATGCTACTATATGTGTGCCCAGGAAGTCCACAAAACACATATAGTTAACAAATATGATAAACAGAGTACATATGCTCGAATAAAAATAGTTTTGCATTAGAGTTTACCTAAAACACAGCGGAAGACTAACACCCTCGACAGGTAGAGCCTCAAGTCCACAGGGACACCGACTGGTTGACCACAGCTCAGTAGTACGGAAGATCCTCAAGAAACTTCATCTGTTACCCATCCGGGATTTTGTTGAATAATAGCAAGCGTAAGTAAATGTCTTACTTAGCAAGTATAGCACGGGTTATGAAGGCTCAAAAAGGCTAGACATGGTTTAACTGCATTAGCACTTTTAGTGGTTCGTTTTAACATTATCCAAATTACTACAAGTGTATGAATCCCAGTCGTAACCCAATTAATAAGGTGTAAGTGACATTAAGCATAAATAAACATCATCTTCTAATCAAAAAGGATCTAGGCCACTCGTGACCCTGAGCAAGGCTATCATGATAGATTTACACTCTGCAGAGGTTTCGCCCTTTACCCACCAGTCGCGTAAAAGTTCAAAGAACTTTAAACCCAACCATGCCGAGGTGGCCAAACCTCTTAAACAACACTTCCGAGGTGTGATCGCATAGGGACGCTACGAGGCTTTTCACAAGACACCCTAACAAGACAGTAGTCGCTGGGGTACCACAAGGTGGTGAGTCCTTAGGCACCGAGATCGACGTACACCCACGGAGTCACACCATGAGGGGGTCGATGGCGTCCAGAGCGCGGGTATCACACCCATCAATGCGCAACGTGCGGAGTTCTCAATCACTGAGACTCCCAACACGGGACTGGGTCTAACGGGACCTAGTCGACGGGGCTACCGTCCTCGGTGGAATCGGGAAAACACCCCGTGCCTTGCCTCCCACAACGCCGTCGGCCCGTCGGTAACCACTGCCAAGCTAGAGCCGTACAAGCTACTTGTCCAAGACCAGAGCCATTATAGTTCTGGCGGTGGCGACAGGCTCCTGGGTTGCCGCTTTAAGAACCGGTCCTTAGAGGGAGACACTAGAGCAAAGCACAAAGCACATGCTCTAGCTCCCATCAAACCAAGCCCTATCCTTCAGCGCGTTCTTTTAAAGCTTTTCTTTGATTGGTGTATTGTTCTTAGTTTGTTTGTTTGCTTGTTTAGCTACATGTTGTGCTCGATGATTGTTGCGAGTAGAAGAAGGCCGTTCGAGAGATTTCAAGATCAAGAGCTGAAGACTATGAGTAAATATACTGGATTTGAGGCAAGTTATAGCACGGACAATCCTTGCTACCTACTCACCTGTATTAAATTATTTCATACATGCATGTGTCTAATTTGATGTACCTATTAAGGTTGTACCTAGTCTTGTTTACCCTGTCCTTGTTTACCTCGTGTTTATTGCATATGGGTAGAACTTTGCTAGGCGTAGCTACTGTCACCTTTATTTAACTGTTAAACTTGTATTAATGGTCCACTTCAACTTTAACGTTAAAACTTGCTTTTTAGCAACATGGACCAGGGAGCTAGAGCATGTGCTGTGTGCTTTGCTCTAGTGTCTCCCTCTAAGGACCGGTTCTTAAAGCGGCAACCCAGGAGCCTGTCGCCACCGCCAGAACTATAATGGCTCTGGTCTTGGACAAGTAGCTTGTACGGCTCTAGCTTGGCAGTGGTTACCGACGGACCGACGGCGTTGTGGGAGGCAAGACACGGGGTGTTTTCTCGATTCCACCAAGGACGGTAGCCCCGTCGGCTAGGTCCCGTTAGACCCAGTCCTGTGTTGGGAGTCTCAGTGATTGAGAACTCCGCACGTTGCACATTGATGGGTGCGATACCCGCGCTCTGGACGCCATCGACCCCCTCATGGTGTGACTCCGTGGGAGTACGTCGATCTCGGTGCCTAAGGACTCACCACCTTGTAGTACCCCAGCGGCTAATGTCTTGTTAGGGTGTCTTGTGAAAAGCCTCGTAGCATCCCTATGCGATCACACCTCGGAAGTGTGGTTTAAGAGGTTTGGCCACCTCGGCATGGTTGGGTTTAAAGTTCTTTGAACTTTTACGCGACTGGTGGGTAAAGGGCGAAACCTCTGCAGAGTGTAAATCTATCATGATAGCCTTGCTCAGGGTCACGAGCGGCCTGGATCCTTTTTGATTAGAAGATGATGTTTATTTATGCTTAATGTCACTTACACCTTATTAATTGGGTTACAACTGGGATTCATACACTTGTAGTAATTTGGATAATGTTAAAACGAACCACTAAAAGTGCTAATGCAGTTAAACCGTGTCTAGCCTTTTTGAGCCTTCATAACCCGTGCTATACTTGCTAAGTAAGACATTTACTTAAGCTTGCTATTATTCAACAAAATCCCGGATGGGTAACAGATGAAGTTTCTTGAGGATCTTCCGTACTACTGAGTTGTGTTCTCCCAGTCAGAGTCCCTGTGGAGTGCGGCTTCATTTAGAGAGAGTTTTTAGTCTTCCGCTGTATTGGTTAGTTTATTTATGATGCACTCTGTTGTAAAACTCTTTTTATTCGAGTAATATATTCAGCATATGTTCTTTGTTTACCATATTTGTTTGCTATATGTGTACTGTGACTTCTTGGGCACACATATGGCCACATTCGGGTTTCTGTGTAAATCCGGGTGTGACACTTAGTAGCCTTGAATCTTAACCATCTGAAAACCTTCTGTGAGGGATCCTTCAGATAATCTATAATTTGTTTTCTCCAATCATCGGCTGTTAACTCTAGTACTTCAGGAATTAGCCGATAACCAGATGCGTTCTAAGCCAATCTGTTGGTCTCTTTATTTTGTACCCTGGCGATATGCTCAATAGAAACCAACTTAAATTCTTTCAAAAGTTGAAGACATTCTTTGTGATATAATCTTAATACATCATTGTTACATTCATATTTTCCAATCAACTGGTTGATCAGTACCTTTGAATCCCCAAAGATCTCTACTACATCAGCTTTAATTTCCCTTACTAGCTTAATTCCTTTGAGGACAACTTCATATTATGCCTGATTGTTTGTAGAAGTAGCATCAATCGGCAATGATAACTCAAAAGTTGCCCCCCGAGGCGATATCAAAATTATGCCGATGCCGCATCCTTCTCCTCATGACGATCCATCGAAGAACAATGTCCATGGAGCAAGTTCCAAAGAATTAACCATTGGAGCACAATGTTGAGTAACAAAATCAGCCATAATTTGTCCTTTAACAGCTTTAGCCGATTCGTAACGCAAATCAAATTCAGACAGAGCCAGGATCCATTTCCCAATTCTTCCATTCAAGATCGTCAATGACAACATGTACTTAACTGCATCATCCTTACTAACGATGATGCATTTAGCCGATAATAAATAATGTCTAAGCTTGGTAAAGGAAAAATACAAGCATAAATAAAGTTTTTCAATTGGAGAATACCTGGTCTCTGCAGCCAAGAGTCTTTTGCTAACATAATAAATTGCTCGCTCTTTTCCTTCAAACTCCTGAATAAGGGCCGATCCGATTGCTTGATCATCAGCCAATAAATATAACATAAACAACTTATTCTTCTGATGAGGAACCAAAACTGGTGGAGTGGCAATATAACGTTTAACATCTTCAAGAGCCTTCTTTTAATCAGCACCCTAGATAAATTCTTGATCGGCCTTTAATTTTAGCAATGCACTGAACGGCTGGATTCTCCCAGAAAGATTTGATATGAACCTTCTGATGAAATTAATCTTGCCAATCAGAGACTGCAACTCTTTCTTATCTTTTGGAGCAACAACTTTGTTTATTACAGAAATACTCTTCTACTCAATTTCAATTCCTCGCTTATGAACCATGAAGCCCAAGAACTGTCCAGCCGATACACCAAAAGCACACTTGTTTGAGTTCATCTTAAAACCATGTTTCCTAGTGCATTCCAACATCTTACGCAGGTCGGCTTAATGCTCCTTGTAACCTTTGAACTTAACCACCACATCTTCTATATAAATTTCCACAATCTTGCCGATGAGATCATGGAAAATATAATTCATAGCCCTCTGATATGTAGCACCAGCATTTTTAATCCAAAGGTCATCACTACCCATTCATATAAACCGATATGTCCAGGGCATCTAAACGCAGTCTTATGGATGTCTTCTTCAGCCATAAAAATTGATTATAACCAGCATTACCATCCATAAAGCTAATTGCCTTACATCCTGAAGCAGCATCTATCAACACATCGGCTATCAGCATTGGATATCCATCCATTGGAGTTGCTTTGTTGAAGTCCCTAAAATCAATACAAACTTGAAGTTTTCCATTCTTTTTATAAACAGGGACTATATTCAAAATCCATTCAGCATATTGACATTGACGAATAAATTTTGCTTCAATTAAATGAGTGATTTCGACCTTAATATCCGACAACACTTCTGCTTTACATCGTCTAGCATGTTGCTGAAACGGCCGATACCCAGGTTTAATTGGCAAATGATGCTCTACTATTGATCTATCTAATCCAGGCATTTCATAATATTCCCAAGCAAAACAATCTTTAAATTCTTTTAGCAACTCAATCAACTCTTGTTTATACTTAAAATCTAACTTGGCACTAGTAAACATCAGCCTTGGTTTATCACCATCTCCAATATCCACTTGTTCTAATTTATCGGCCGACGTGAATCCGTGCCCAAGCTTGCCTTTGTCTTCATCCATCAGGACGATTCGTCAGAGCCAACTGCTTGGATCGGCTTTAGTCCGAAATCGAACATCTTGAGGAAGTCTCCTTCCCAAACCTTTCCAAAAAGGCACTCTATGTTGTCATAGCCCTAGATCTGAGAATCGACTGCTGCTACACTAAACGATGAATCGGTATAGACAAATTCCACAATATCTCCATGCCATTGGATCAAACATCGATACATAGTGGAAGGAACACAACAATTGGCATGAATCCAGTCCCAGCCTAGAAGCAAATTATATGAACCTTTTCCATTAATAACAAAGAAAGTACTACGGAGAGTCATACTTCCAATTGTTAATTCGACATTGATTGCCCCCCGAGCTGGCCAGACTTTTCCTTCGAAATCTTTGAGCATCATGTCAGTCTTAATCAGGTCTTCTTTGCCCATGCCAATCTTTCGAAAAGTTGCGAATTCCATCACGTTAATAGTAGCTCCACAATCAACTATCATCTTTGTCATCGGTTTGCCATTAACATGTGATCCACCGCCTGCTGTATAATCGTGATCTAGTTCTCACATATTTAAGAAACAAATATGAAAGCGGTAAGTATTGGTTAGCCTATCTAATTGATAATAGATCCAAATAGAATAGTATATTTGATTAAACAAAAAAAGAAAAAAATATGCTTCCCCGTTGAACTCGCTAATTTGCTTTAAGCCACCCATCATGCACTCATGTGCACATAGACTTAGAAGCTTGTGCGCAGCAGTACATCTACTTTTGGCCTCAGATATTAAATTATGATTAGGAGTCCTACTCGGCCTTTCCCCATCTGTTATTCACCATCTGCATGCATAGGCACCGCCCCATGCTTGCATTTTGTCCTTGACGGTAGTCAGGACACGACAACGGGGTCACCTTGTACACCTTAGTCTCCCGCAGTCGGTATTGCCGCCAATGCGGCTGGCTACTTCCTGCTGCGCATCTCAAAAATTAGGTGGGCTGGGTGGGTTCTCAGATTAGATCTGAAATATGTGCCATTGCTGCCGAGTGGAGGCTGGCCTCAACACTTGCGAGGAAGATGACGTTGGATTGATTTGCCATCAAGCTAGTTGTAGAAAACTCGACAATCACCCCTACCTAGCGTGCCAACTGTTGGATCTAAGACCCGGCAATCCACCTGGGGATACCCAAGTGGTAGATTTGTAGGAGAAGGATCACCGAGTTGAGTAACTTGAAGGTGACATAGGGAACAAGATTTAGTCAGGTTCGGGCTACCCGGAGGTATAATACCCTATGTCCGGTGTCGATGGTGGTTCATATTGCTCATGCTCGGCAAAGCTTCAGGAAGCACTGGCGAGCTTTGTGGTTACAAAAGATTGTATCCCCCCATGGGGTTGCCCTAGACCGCCTTATATAGGGTGACGACCTAGGGCTTATAGGATATCCGGAGTACAACCTACCGCACCTTCACCAAACTTGTCCAGCAAGTCAAGGATTCCTTGTGGGCCGCCTAGGGGTCGGCCCACAACCTTGCCAGGCGTTGGCCCGAGTCGGCGACAGTCTCCTCTGACAATGGGCCCAGTAGTACCCATATCCCACAGCCTCGGTCCATGATCATACGCATGTCTAATAACCGGCCGATGATTTCTTTCATCATAACACGGCCTTTTAGAGTCACAGTAATTGTTGCATTCAGGGCAATCTTCTCTTGAAGGTAATCTAAAACCTTCGTTCCAACAAAACACGAAGAAAGGGTACTTCCAATGACCTTCATATGGATTTCTTCTCCTATGGAATTCCCTTTCTCTTACACGGAGCTCTTCTTCACTTTCATAGAACTGTCTCTCCCTTTCTCTCTCTTTCTGCTGCTGATTTTCATATTTCTGTATGAGCATTTGAGAGGTGACTGGTCCACACGGTTTTGAAGAACTTGCCCCATGCTCAACTTCTTTATTTTTATTGGCTGATGGCTTATCTTTTGATTGAACCATATTGGCCTTTGGCTTCTCAGTCGATTTCCCAACATCCACCCTATTCACTAGAAAGGGGTGCCCGTCAATCTCCATCGTCTTACAAGGGTTTTCAAACTTAATCCTCCCCTGTTCAATAGCCGTCTGGATCTGCTGACGAAACACTTTGCAATCATTGGTGTCATGGGAAACTGAATTGTGCCACTTGCAATATTTATGCTTCTTCAACTCTTCAACCGATGGGATTATATGACCGGGTGATAACTTTATTTGTCCTTCTTGCAACAATAGGTCAAAAATCTTATCGGCTTTTGTAATATCAAAGCCAAACTTCTCAGGTTTCTTCTTGCCGAAATGGCAGGAGACCGGCTTTTTGTTCTTAGTCCATTCAGCCAGTCCGATCTCAGCCTCTTTCTCAGAATCAGAGTCATAGCCGATGAAAGAAACCCTCTTCTGGAAAGGACGATTTCTTTGATCTTGAAAACGGACATCTACATTTGACATCCTCTGCACCAGATGACTCAAGCTTTCAAATTCCTGAGATGAAACTCTTTCTTTGATGTGTGGTAGAAGCCCTTCAAATGCCAGTGCAATCAACTGGCTATTAGTAAGGTTTGAGCTATAGCACCGGCTCCTCACATCTCTGAATCTCCATATATAATCAGGAATAAACTCGTCATTCCTTTGCTTGACAGCTATTAAATTTGTAATTTTCAGCTCATAGATCCCAACAAAGAAATATTTGTGAAACTGCCTCTCTAGATCAGCTCATCAAATAATAGAATTTGCTGGTAAAGATGAAAACCAAGCAAAGGCCGATCCAGAGAGAGATAGTGGAAACAATCGAATCTTCAAAGCATCTTGGGAAGCAGCTTCTCTACATTGAATCAAGAATCGACCAATATGTTCCACAGTAGATACATTGTCTTGCCCAGAAAACATAGTGAAATCTGGAACTTTGTAATGATGAGGCATCGGGATCAGATCATAAGCTTTAGGATAAGGCCTTCGATACATATAAGTTTGATCTTTGGGCTTGAGGCAAAATTGGTTCTGTATCACATCAGTTATCCGATCAATCCAATCATTAGGATTGAACTGTTGATGCATCGACTGCTTGTCTGCACCATCGGTTGTTCGCCCGATGCCTGCATCCCTAATTGAGAATTGAAAGCCCCATTAGCTTGATGCTGATGATTTGTAGCACCCTAGTTTTGAATTTGCTAGGTTTTTATATTTTTTCTAAAATTTGTTAGAAATAAATAGAGAGTGTACAATAATTTAAAACAAAATAATATTTCTATATTTAAATCTAATTAACATAGGTTATAAATATCAGGTGGATTGTTGCATTCAAGCTCTTGCATAGTTTTCTTGTTTGAAAAAAGTGTGGATTTCAAAACACTGTTAAAAATTGAGTAAGATCGTTAGTGAGTTGGATTAAGGACTAAATATTTCTGGAATTAATATTATTTAAGGGCCAAATATTTTTTTAGGGCTTTGCCCATTTTTCTTCTCTCTTTTCTCAAGTCAAAAATACTAATCCTAAAACCCTAGAATACGAGGCCATTTGTGGCCCACAGAACCCCAAACCCAACCCAAAACTCTCCCCACCCACACCCAACCCGTCCTGGCCCAAAAGCCCTCCCTGGCACAAACCACCTCCTCCCTTCCGTCTGTTTCCCCACAGATGGCCCAACCTCCCTCACCCTTCTCTTTCTAGCTGGGCCGCCAGCCAACCCCCTCCCCCCTCCACGCAAGCTAGGCTGCAGCCCACGCCAGCCCAACTCCCCTTCCCAGCTGCAACCACCATCGTCCGCCATCGCCTTGCCCCTCCTCTCTCTGCGCATCGGCCCCACGCGTCAGCTCCCTCCCCCCTCCTCTGCTCGCGCAACAGGCGTGCCGCCGCCGCTTTGCTTCACCGCAGCGCACATCCTCTCCCACCTCCACTCGCGCTCATGCTTGTGCCCTACAAGCGCCCCCACCTCAAATTAACAGCTGCCCGCCCATTTTCCCCCTCCCCCACGCGCAGCGATGGTAGTGATGGCCATTATCGGTCATCAAAGCCGTCAGCCCCCGCCTCCGAAATTCTGGCCACCCCGCGCGCCTCCACCCCTACAAAACCTGCACAGAGCCCTGCCGCCTTCCTCTTTGTGTCCCCGCTGCACCACTCGAACCGCCGGACCACGAACGTCACCAAATGACCGCCATCTGCGCCCGTCTAGTGAGGAACCCCCTCGAGTGTCGATCTCCTTAGCCGTGCCCTTTCTCACTGTCTCCTCTTCTCTCTCACGTGTAGGAACACCATAAGGCCACCCCGGACGCCTAGAAGCGCGAGGACGAAACCCAGCCGCGGCCCCCATGAGCACCCAAGGAGCACGCCCGCCCTGCGCTGTCGTCAACCATCTCCACCGTGAAATCGACGCCAAGGTGCCCTTGGTGAGTTTGTTGTCTCCTCCTGATGCTCCAGGATTAAACGGAACATGAAATGGAGGTCCGTAGCTCGCGCACGACCGGATTCCGGCGAAGCGCCGCCGCTAGCCGCGTCGCGCCGCCGTCTCCAAGCCCCGCCGGCGACCACAAGCGGGTGGCGCTTTTGAGCCGCTGATATACGATTGGACGGCCCATATTAGACCCCACGATATGGTCAACCGGGTCAAACTGGTCATTTTGACCATTTTGTGTTTTAGCCCCTGTGAAAATAGAGTTTCACGCGCACTGTGCACTAAGTCTAGGAAAACTTGCTTGCTAGCCCCTGCTATCGATAATTAATTATATTTAGGCCCTAATCAGTGTAAATAGCATATAAACCCTTGTATTTTCACTATTTTATAACATTTGTTCACTGAGCCTTGTATATTTCACATATTAGACCTTAGAAACTTCTAGCCCTTGTTAAATAAGAAAAATGTAAAAACCTATTTAAACCTCGTATATAATGCATTGTTGATGTCATAAATTAGTTTATTTTATTCTGAAAATATTATAATCCTTGACAATGCTATAAAAATTAGTTTTAGCTTAAATAAATATACTTTAGGTGTTAATAAAATTCCAGAAAATAGTTAAACCACGCTTTAGCTCATAGCTTTTGCGTCCTAGGTCCGTTTTAGTCCGTTCTTGTTGCGATGGTCCTCTTTTAGCATGGGCTATTGTTTACAAGCGTAGTTTCACGATGATCATGCTTTTATAAAAATAAGTAAAATATTAAATTGGTTAATTACCTTTCAATTAGCTTTCTAAATAAAACTTGTTTAGGTTTATACACCGATTTTTGATAAATTCATGTTAATTTGAATAATACCAATATAAATGCATTTTTAATTTGTAACTTGTTTAGCTTAGCATGATACACTGAACAAATCGATTAGACTCTCACATGCTTTTAAACTCAAGTTAAATGTTAAATTGTTTAATTCAAATGTAAATAATTTAAATAAAACTTGATTACGCTTTTCTACGCTTTTGAAGTTAATATAATTTAAATTAATCTCAACTTGCACATGTTTCTTAAAATAAAATGAGCACAATACCTAGTTGTTTGTCTTTCCTTTCATAGCCTAAATAATATGATAGTTGTATCTTTTCATCCGTAGCTCCGTTTAAGCGCTTCTTGTGCTGTTTGCGTTCGTTGTAGCTAGTGTTAGCTTATAGTACACTTTCAAAAACTATTTTGTTATTGCTTGGTGTATTGTTCTTAGTTGTACATGTGTGTTATTTCAATTGGATTGTTTACGCTGAGGAACATTTCTGAGCAGGGAGACATTGGAACAGAGGCAAGTGTCTTGATCATCTTGACTCTTGCGCCTTTATTATTTTACATATTATCACCTTTTATTCATGCTTCTTTGCATTAGATATCAATTTGTTGGGAATCCTATATAGATTGTTTACTAGCATTTTCATGACTTTCCTTGAAGCTTTTAGAGGTACCTTTATATGGGTAGCATATGCTTATCTTGCTCAACTTGATATGGATTATAACTAATCTTGATTAATGAATTATGCAAGAGTGGGTGAAAGGACCTTGATGTCACCTAGAGGGGGGGTGAATAGGTGAATCTGCAAATTACAAACTTTTTCACACAGTTAGTACAAAAACCGGTCAGACCGGTTTCACAAACCGGTCAGACCGCTTTCTTGAAAGCGGTCAGACCGCTTTACCAAAGCGGTCAGACCGGTTTTCCACAGAGAAAACCAACTATGTAAATTAACCCCCTCTACAAGTTCTAGCACAAACCAAACTAGCAGGTCCACTCAGTCCCTGCACACAAGTAGAGCACACCCAAGTACAATGATGAGGAAGCGAATATAAATGCTAGAATTGAGCTTGTGAAGTAAAACAAGAGACAAGGATTTGTTTTCCCGAAATTCGGAGTTCACCGCTGCCATCAAGGCTGTCACAAAGACACGATGAATCCTAGTCTCCGTTGAGGGCCTACGAAAGGCGGGCTTATCCACTCCAAGCCACTTTCCTCGGTTCCACTAGCTTTTGGCCCTTTTCCATGAAGGAGGCAAGGCCAGCCTATACAAACGATCTGTGGCTTACCACACTCACGGTAGCTCACCGGCGACACCTAGCCGTCTAGGAGGATCACCTCCAAGAGTAACAAATGCTTCAATTGGTTGCTAGACTCCACCAGAAGTGCTCAAGGCTATGGATATGCTCTTGGTGTTGCAATTAGCTCTCTCTTGCTATCTAGCTCATACACAAAGCATCCCTCAACCCAAATCCAAAGATATGAACTAAATCAATCAACTCTCACAAAGAGAGGTTTGGGGAGAGCTTGCTGGTGCTTGGGAAGGCTTGGGACGTGCCACAAAGACAATGGAACCAGCAGCCCTCAAAGGAGAGGGCCAAGGGGTATAAATACCCCAATCCCAAAAACTAGCCGTTATAGCCGTTGGAAACCGGTCAGACCGGTTTCCCAAACCGGTCAGACCGGTTTTCAAACTAAAGTAGCCGTTACACCTGTCAGAGCCCCAAACCGGTCAGACCGGTTTCCCAAACCGGTCAGACCGGTTTCCCAAACCGGTCAGACCGGTTTGGGTCGACTCAGCACACTTGAGTCCAAAAGACTCCACTCTCAAGGCTATCTCACATGGGTTGATCTATGAGCACTTTTGGTGTTGTCAAACAACTAATGTTGCATCCCTCTTGATAGTACGGCATTCCTCAACTCAAGATTAAAACAATAAAAGAAATCTTCCACTTGAGCTTTTATGTCTTGATTGTTGCCATACTTGGTCATTCTCAACTTTGAGGGCTTCAACATCTTTATATTGCTGAGCAAATCCAGCTTGAGCCAATGGCTTAGAATTTCCGAGTATATCCAATTCATAAGCCATTTCAATATATGATCAATAGAGAATTAGATGCATTGCATAGCTTCACTCGGTAAGGCTTGATTAGTGCATAGGGATCAAACTATGATGCTAGTCTTCATCCTAGCAAAGTCCCTCGGCAACAAGACCAACTTGCACTTCTCTTTGCTTGGTACCTGGACACGACCATCTAGCTTAATCCCTTTCACCATATCTAGCCACATTGAGATCCACTTTGTATTGCATCATCATGAATACCACATTGAAATCCATGTCTTCTATTAACTTGAAATATCTTCAATATTGTTTTGCATGTTGTCTTGTATGTTTTCTTTGGTAGATAACTTGTCCATAAGCTTCCATGCACTTGAGACCATATAGTATCGATATAATCATGTCCCAATATGAATATACCCATAGCTATGGACCAAGCCCAAAGAAATCCTAATTTCTTCAAATAATTTATCCCAAAACCTTTGACAAGTATCTTATCAATGAGACCAACCAATTTGCATAAGACCATGTCTCATTTATCATTTCCGATCACTTGTCATTGTATTGCTTAGTTGCATGGGATCACACTCACTTGTTTGCTCTCATGTCATTTATACCAATAATAAGCACATATTCTTTTCAACAGGTATATTATATGAATGTCCATACGAATAAGGCCCTGCTCATATACTTAAGAAAACAAGTTAAATACAAATCATGTTGTCATCCAAAATCACCAAAACATATAAGTGCCTAGATGCACTTTCAATCTCCCCCTTTTTGGTGATTGATGAAAACATGATTAAAGCTTACAAAAGATATGAAATTTAAGCTCTAGATGACTAAGATATATAGTGAGCTCCCCCTTGATATGTGCTTTGAATAAAATCTCAAAAATTCGGCCTCAAATGCCAAATGCACATATAAGCAATAAAAATGAGAGCTCCCACTATATCTCAGAATCCAATATGTGCAACAAGTATGTGTGACAAAATAAAACAATGTGTGATGCATATGACATGTATAGCACTCAATAAAACAAAGAGAAGCACATGCTTGCTGTCTCGGGCCAAACCGGTCAGACCGGTTTGGGAAACCGGTCAGACCGGTTTCACCCCGACAGCAAGCGTGTGAAACAACATTGCATCAACCAATACATGTAACACACTAGCAAATTGTCACTTAGAATACATAAATAGGTTCAACACACAGAGTAGCACACATTACAAGTTCTCAAGTCCACAAATAGATAAAGTACGAATTTATTACATCCAAAGTGACATGACTACAAGATCAATTAGAAATAGGCTTTAATCCATTCTTCTCCCCCTTTGTCATCAATCATCCATAAAGGGCCTGGAGAAGCTTGTAGTCACGCTCCCATCATGCATCCAATCTCCTCCGCCGCTAGAAGGTCGGGCTATGATCATCTGACGAAGAAGATGTAGTCCAATGAAAACCTTCACTCAAGTGAATGTGTATGTGTGATAATATGGAGTGATTCGGATGTGCTAGCCATGGAAGAAGATATGGATGAGCTAAACATACCATGGCCGGTACCGGAAGTGGTACCAAAGATAGAAGCTGCTGCCTGTGAAGCAAAGTCTCCGGGAGATGGAGATGGTGCTCTAGAGAACTGAACTCCCGCCATAGAAGATGACGCACCACCATATGCATATGACGAGGACGGGAGTGTGGCAGCTGCATAGGTAGGTCCTGGAGGTGCAAACCCAAACAAGGAACCAAACAAGTCACCCTCTGAAGTAGGCGTGTATGGCATGGCTCCTGGAGCACCAACTGACTGTGGAGGGGGTGGCGGAGGCTGTGTGCTCGATCCAACGTGTCCATATCCAAATATGTCACCATACTCCTCAAAATAGCCCGCATTCATGTGATCAGTCATGATATCTCGAAGCGGGGGTATCTCAGGCAACTCAAGAGGTGGTGAAATGGGTGATGGAGGATCATCCGGGCTCATCATGGTATGTAATTTCTTCACCGCATCCCTAATCTTCTTGCTCTCAATTCTCTACTGTCTAATGTGAACTTCAACATCTCTCTGACCTTTGCAGATACCAGTGAACATGGAGATGAACTTCCGAATTGGAGAGGTCCTATGCTCAGGGTGTGAGCTGCTGCCAGGTCCAAACCGGTCAGACCGGTTTGGGAAACCGGTCAGACAGGTTTGCCCCGGCTGCAGCTGACTGTGCTGCTGCTGCTGCTGAGGGTGCTCTCCTCCGTGTTGCTGCTCTTCATGACCATGCTCATGCTGCTGAGGTGGATCATCCTGAGGTGGAGAAGGCATACGAAACTTGTGAGGCACGGGAGGCTTCAAAGGCTTGTGTTGGGTGTCCTTTTTGATCTTCAAATTTGTCACCCTCTCTATCATAAGCATGATGAAGGGGCTGTAAGCACAAATCTTCTGAGGACTCTCAGAAATGGTCTTGATTTCTTGCCAAATGAAATCAGCAACACTAAAGGGAGGTGTCTCCTCTCCAATCCTCAAATAATACATCAAGTTTCTCATATAGAGTGAGATATCTGAGGTGTTGCCATCTCTAGGGGTGTGTCTCTTGCGAAACATCCTATAAAGTGTTCCATAGTAGGTGTAGAGACCACTCACTTTCCCCCAGCTGCCATTCTGATTTCTTGGATACATGAATTTCAACTCTGAATTTTCTAGTACACCACTATCATGTATCTTTACGGTGTTTTCCTCCTCATGTGCAACTCTAAAGAGAGAGGCAAAATCAGAATACGTGATGTAATAGCGCTGTCCCTCTGTCATCCAATGCATAGCTCTCTCCTGCCTACCACCCTGCTCATAGTATCCAAAGTACACAGTAGCATAGAACTGAGCAATGACCTCATTGTTCCAGCTGTGCCTGAAGCCCATGAGATGTTTGACTCGCTTTTCAGAACACACTCTGATAATTTCATTGAACACTGGGTTGTCTTGTTTGCTCATGTACTCCCAATCTATGTACTGTGCATCTGATGTGATTTTGGTCTTCTTCATAATAGCTGTAGCATAGAAATCCTGCTGAAAAAGAGTCCAAAATCTGTAGTCGGTGGCCGTCCTATCCACATCAAGTGGACTAGTCCTCCTCAACCTCCTGACAACATCAGTCATCCCACTAGCAAGGTAATCTGTCACTCTCCTACTAGCTGGGCCAGTGGGTCGGACTATCTCAAGAACGAGAGGGGCATTCGCCTCAGCTGATTCATCATCACCTGCCTCCTCTTCCTCATCATCACCAGCAGCCATCTCCTCATCATTATCGTCATCATCTCCCTACGGACCATAACGGTACTCAACCCTGTAGTTCTCATCCTCAACCTCATCTTCGTCACTAGTGGAATTTTCCACTACATCCACCTCCTCAATCTCCTGCTCAGCTGCTCTCTTTGTCCTCCTAGGCCTCAAATTTCTTCCCCCGGCCGCTTGCGAGCTGCTGCCAATAGAAGGATCGTGACGCCCCTTTTTAATCCGATCGGCATGGGGTCCCCTTGGCATCTTTGACTGCCTTTCCTGGGTTCACAAGAGATGGAACACATAGCATAAATACCCATGGAAAAAGATTGATAAAAATTTGATCAATTTGTGAGCATCCAACAAGTTTTGGGTCAGCTCAGAGCCAAACCGGTCAGACCGGTTTCCCAAACCGGTCAGACCGCTTTTGCCTGAGCTGAGCCAAAACGAGTTGGGGATCAATCTGGACAGAGTCTGATCTGGATATTGAAAGGATATTGCAGTACAAGCTATCCCTAGTCCATATGTGAGCAAACACGTTGCAAAACAGGGACTTGAGCCTTCACTGCCCAAACCGGTCAGACCGGTTTCAGAAACCGGTCAGACCGCTTTTGGCAGTGAAGATGCAAATCCTTGTTGCGCAAAATGTAGCCCACCAAATCAATTCATCTCTTAGGGATAGGTTCCTAGGCATGCCAGAAGATGTTCTACCAAAGGGTTTTGAAAGATATTCAACGAGTGAGTAGATCGGGCGATGGGAAGATTTGAATACCTTGAGAGCCAAGAACTTCGAGAGAGATGAAGTTTTGAATCCAACACTCGATGGGAATCCAATCACCAGCCTTGGGGCACTCCAATCCCAATAAGAAATCTCCTTTTCCTTGGTTGAATCAAGAAATCGCCGTGGGGGCGTTTCTTACGGTGAAGAACAGAGGAGAGAGAGAGTACTCGTGGTGAATGAGTATGGGAGGAGAGAGGGAATCATGAGATGAGATAAATCCACGTGGGCCCGCGGTCCTGGCCAAACCGGTCAGACCGGTTTGGGAAACCGGTCAGACCGGTTTCTCCCAGGGAGTTGAGTCGTGTCAGGAACTCCGGATCTTCCGAGGATTGTCGGATCTTCCGATGAATGTCGGATCTTCCGGGCCAGAAACAACTCGAGACCGAACTGCTCGAAACATCCTGTCGGATCTTCCGACCCAAGGTCGGAACTTGCTTCAAACATGTTTCAAAACTTGTTCCCTTGATCTGAGAAGATATTATGATGAAATTTGTCCTTAAAAAAAGGAATTTCCACAGAAAAGTTCACACAGCTTCCTGGGCCCAAACCGGTCAGACCGGTTTGGGAAACCGGTCAGACCGGTTTCTCCCAGCCAGTTGAGACTAGTCTGAAATGGTGGAAATTGAGCTCCAAAACTTGTTCACTTGATCTGAGAGTGTATGTGATAGGCATGGTCTTCAACTTCTCGAGATTGTCCATAGAAAAGATAAGATTTCCAATAAATCTATTTTCTTTCATTTCTTCCGAAAGAAATGGGAAGGGATAGATAGATAAAGGATTTATGGACATGAGAAAATCTCACCATTTGTGACTATCCATCAATCAAGCAAAGTTAACTATAGTCTCAAATAGATCGACAAAGGTCAAAAGACCAAAACTCAAATATTTTCACAATTGCACAATCCTATCATGCTAGTTGGGTTTTTCAAAATCTATCATATGTCACCCAAAGACATGCACATATATTGAGCACATAACGACATTAACATATTTAGCTTACACTATTCACCAAGAGAGTGTTAACCAAATATATAATGGGCGCATGGGAGCTTTATATATTTGCATGTAAATGCACACTCTAGCATAATAGAGCCTAGATGCACAAGGTAAATACTAGTTCATAGAAAACATACCTTGACTTCTAGTAGAATGTGTTGTGCAATATTGTCAATTTTGTCCATATGAGTTCTCTCATAATATAATCAATTTGATCAACATAGAGAGAAAACGTTAATGTGCACAACACATGATTTCATAATCAATGACTTTTATAAAAGCATGATAACATGTGCCATTAATTACAAAGCCACACAATATAGACCAAATTCCTTATTTTAGTGCATTTGTGATGATGTTGTTAGAAAGGACTCATATGCACTAGTTTTGAAAGATTACATCAATTTAAGGAATTTAATGCTATATTATGGTGAGTAGCCAAAACAAAAATTGAGATTAAGATTCATGATAAGGATGGTTATAGGGTTACCGTCATGAATCACAAGGTGAGTTGACAACTCCAATTTTGAGAGAAGTGATCTCTCATTGATGCGACTACAAATTCACTAAAAGAGATGTTAGACCCAAAGACACAAATATTGAAATAATCTCCCCCTAAATGTGTGCATCATATGTAGACAATATGAGACATGCACTTTGTCTTGTAAATGACATGGAAGGGATTAATTCAATATTCGGTCAAGTCGCACAATAACTTACTCAAAATTAAATATGCCAAGTAATCATACCATCATGAAGAAGTAATATAGATAACATATGCCAAGAGTGAGAAATTCATGAAATGAATTACTTGCGTCTTTATTTCTCACACAAATGGCCAAGTCCCAACTTCCTGAGCCAAACCGGTCAGACCGGTTTGGGAAACCGGTCAGACCGGTTTGGGAAACCGGTCAGACCGGTTTCAGCTCGGATCTTCCGATGGATCATCCGGCCGGGAGAAGTTCACCACAGAGCCGTCCGGATCATCTGGTCGGATCTTCCGGCATCAGTGTCGGATCTTGTGTGGTATGCCCTAAAAATGATAGAACTTTGCTCTACTGGAGAGCCATTAGACATACCACATGGCATATGCTTAAATCATTAATTAAAATCTTCATTTCTCATGAATGTGCCAAAGTTGCAAGTGTCTGGGCCAAACCGGTCAGACCGGTTTGGAAAACCGGTCAGACCGGTTTTGCCAGACTTATACCGATTGGCGTGGATTTCCGATGTTTGATTCAAATCTCGTCGGAACATGATCCACTGCAAGTTAACACAATATTGCTCTACTAGAGAGCCATTAAAAACATCACATGGCATATATGAATAAAAGTTCAATAAAGAAATCTAAGTCACTATCAAGCGTCTCATGAGTCAAAGGCTTAGAGACACTTGATCCTACCAAAGGCACTAGTGACTCAAATTTTTAATAAATTAAGCGCAAAGTTACCGAGATGTCATTGGGTATAGAGTATGAAGCGGAAGCAATTTTTCTTGGCTTGCTAGTAGATCATTGAAGATTGTCATTCAAGCCAAGCCACCAATGCATCTCGTAGTCCCTACAAGCTTATCAAGCATGCTTTGGTGCCCAACTCATGTTGGGTCTGATGTTGTTAGTCTCAATATGCTTAGGAACCCAAATTGCTCTTGTGCCACTCTTTGGTGCCTTAATCACCTTAGAAGCACAAGAAGCATTTGGAGAGTCCCTAAGCTTCATATGCATAGAATGGACAATGTCGGGTTTAGTAGTTTTACCATTGGGACAATCTTTACCAAAGTGTCCTTTCTCCCGACATGAGTAGCATGTCTTGTGCTTGATGTTGGATGCCTTCTTGAGTTGCTTGGCTGCTGCTGCCGGAAACTGGTCAGACCGCTTTGTGAAAGCGGTCAGACTGCTTTTGGCAGGGCAAGCAGCACTTTGATGTGTTGAGCTCTTGACAGCCACTTCTCCATTGAATTTTGCTTGTGCCTTGAGAATTCCTTTATTTAGCTTGATGTGGGACTTCTTGGTCAGCCCCATCTTGCTTGGACATGAAGCGATTTGATGTCCTTTCTCAAAGCATCCAAAGCATCTTCTTTTCTCCAAATTTCTTCGTCTTTTGGAGAGTTGTGGCTTGCCTTCTTTCTTAGTGAAGCACTTGGTGTGAGCAATCTTTTCACCATTGCCTTGATCTTGGCTTGTGTTGGACTTGACTTGATTCACACAAGAGCTTTGCACGGTTGATCCCTTCTCAAGCTTGTTCACCATGGATTCACGGTTATCTTGAGAAGGTTGTGCATTGCTCTTCCCTTTGAGAGTTGTCAAGTTCTTTGTGAGTCTTTCCACCTCTTGCTTGAGTTCTTCATTTTCCTTGGCAATGAGGTCGTCACAAGACTCTACACACACTTCATCATACCAAGATCGTTTTGCTTGAGAGCAACATGGGTTAGCACATGATAAGTTATTTTGAATTGGAGAACATGTGCATGTGTAAGATTGAGGTTCAATTGATTTTACCGAAGTGATTATAACCTCATGAGCAATCTCTAATGAAGCATATGATTCTACAAGTTCTTCATGAGAACACAAGAGTTCTTCATGCGTCACTTGTAGCATCTCATGCTTGCTAGCAATTAATTCTAATTTTTGCTTGAGCATTTTGTTTTCTTTTTCTATGGAAGCCACATGAAGAGCATCACAAGCATAATCATCAACAATGGCATCATACTTACAAACCAAAGCGGCGTTTGAGAGTTTGACTTCCTCAAGCTCTTTGATAAGAGCTAGGATAGTCTCATCCTTTGAGTGTTCCGCCTTCTCGTCTTCTTTGGACTTGTAATATATGAGTGCCTCATCATTGGAGGATGATATTGCTTGTGAGCGTGAAACTTTGCTTGCACGGCGACGGCCTCCTTTCTTGCAGCCAGCTGCACCCTTCCTGCCCAAACCGGTCAGACCGGTTTTGGCAGGGAGCAGGCAGCTGAGCTGTCTTGATCTTGTGGCTCCACAGTGGTCATCTCATGAGGCTTGGTGCATGATTTTGCTGATGTAGAGCTCTCCTCATGTGACTTGGCACTTGTTTGGTCTTGCTTGTCGCTCTTGATGTTGGCATATAGCTTCTCAAGTCGAGCCAAAATAAGATGAGCATCGAATAGAGTTGCTTCATCTTCTAGAATCATTTCTCTAACTTCATTGCTCACAACATCAAATAAGAAGTTAGCGACACGAGCATTGAGTTGAAAGCAATTCATCTCATCTTCGGTTGGATTGGACATGCTCCAATCAACACTAGGACGATCAATGCCTTCAACCACAACCCGCTCAAGAATAGGACTCATGGCCCTAAGATCATTAAGCACATGATAAGACCAAGTTGAATAATTTGAGCCGTCACTAGCTAGTGGCTCATAGGTTACCTCACAAGTGGTTGACATCTTTCCTCACGGCGGTTAAGCTTGGATGTGAGGCCATGCTCTGATACCAATTGAAAGGACCTTGATGTCACCTAGTGGGGGGGGGGGGGTGAATAGGTGAATCTGCAAATTACAAACTTTTTCACACAGTTAGTACAGAAACCGGTCAGACCGGTTTCACAAACCGGTCAGACCGCTTTCTTGAAAGCAGTCAGACCGCTTTACCAAAGCGGTCAGACCGGTTTTCCACAGAGAAAACCAACTATGTAAATTAACCCCCTCTACAAGTTCTAGCACAAACCAAACTTGGTGATGGGCTCCTGTAGATGATAACTAGCAGGTCCACTCAGTCCCTGCACACAAGTAGAGCACACCCAAGTACAATGATGCGGAAGCGAATATAAATGCTAGAATTGAGCTTGTGAAGTAAGACAAGAGACAAGGATTTGTTTTCCCGAAGTTCGGAGTTCATCGCTGCCACCAAGGCTGTCACAAAGACACGATGAATCCTAGTCTCCATTGAGGGCCTACGAAAGGCGGGCTTATCCACTCCAAGCCACTTTCCTCGGTTCCACTAGCTTTTGGCCCTTTTCCACGAAGGAGGCAAGGCCAGCCTATACAAACGATCTGTGGCTTACCACACTCACGGTAGCTCACCGGTGACACCTAGCCGTCTAGGAGGATCACCTCCAAGAGTAACAAATGCTTCAATTGGTTGCTAGACTCCACCGGAAGTGCTCAAGGCTATGGATATGCTCTTGGTGTTGCAATTAGCTCTCTCTTGCTATCTAGCGCATACACAAAGCATCCCTCAACCCAAATCCAAAGATATGAACTAAATCAATCAACTCTCACAAAGAGAGGTTTGGGGAGAGCTTGCTGGTGCTTGGGAAGGCTTGGGACGTGCCACAAAGACAATGGAACTAGCAGCCCTCAAAGGAGAGGGCCAAGGGGTATAAATACCCCAATCACAAAAACTAGCCGTTATAGCCGTTGGAAACCGGTCAGACCGGTTTCCCAAACCGGTCAGACCGGTTTTCAAACCAAAGTAGCCGTTACACCTGTCAGAGCCCCAAACCGGTCAGACCGGTTTCCCAAACCGGTCAGACCGGTTTGGGTCGACTCAGCACACTTGAGTCCAAAAGACTCCACTCTCAAGGCTATCTCACATGGGTTGATCTATGAGCACTTTTGGTGTTGTCAAACAACTAATGTTGCATCCCTCTTGATAGTACGGCATTCCTAAACTCAAGATTAAAACAATAAAAGAAATCTTCCACTTGAGCTTTTATGTCTTGATTGTTGCCATACTTGGTCATTCTCAACTTTGAGGGCTTCAACATCTTTATATTGCTGAGCAAATCCAGCTTGAGCCAATGGCTTAGAATTTCCGAGTATATCCAATTCATAAGCCATTTCAATATATGATCAATAGAGAATTAGATGCATTGCATAGCTTCACTCGGTAAGGCTTGATTAGTGCATAGGGATCAAACTATGATGCTAGTCTTCATCCTAGCAAAGTCCCTCGGCAACAAGACCAACTTGCACTTCTCTTTGCTTGGTACCTGGACACGACCATCTAGCTTAATCCCTTTCACCATATCTAGCCACATTGAGATCCACTTTGTATTGCATCATCATGAATACCACATTGAAATCCATGTCTTCTATTAACTTGAAATATCTTCAATATTGTTTTGCATGTTGTCTTGTATGTTTTCTTTGGTAGATAACTTGTCCATAAGCTTCCATGCACTTGAGACCATATAGTATCGATATAATCATGTCCCAATATGAATATACCCATAGCTATGGACCAAGCCCAAAGAAATCCTAATTTCTTCAAATAATTTATCCCAAAACCTTTGACAAGTATCTTATCAATGAGACCAACCAATTTGCATAAGACCATGTCTCATTTATCATTTCCGATCACTTGTCATTGTATTGCTTAGTTGCATGGGATCACACTCACTTGTTTGCTCTCATGTCATTTATACCAATAATAAGCACATATTCTTTTCAACAGGTATATTATATGAATGTCCATATGAATAAGGCCCTGCTCATATACTTAAGCAAACAAGTTAAATACAAATCATGTTGTCATCCAAAATCACCAAAACATATAAGTGCCTAGATGCACTTTCAGTGGGTTTGGTAATCTTTTTAGCAACCTGGAACCTTAGGAGGCTCAGGCAAGTTGGGTTTGATGCGAGGTTGTGAAGAGATTGGCTGTTGCCTGAGCCAAGGTCTTTTGTATGGATTGATCTGTGGAGTGACCACCCGGGACTTACAATACATCTATGAGAACTAGATGGGCGCTGGTCTTGGCTGAATAATTAGGGGCAACCACTGGTCCAGGTTAGGATATGTAGGTTGGATGAGGGTCTGCATACCCAAGAGTTCGGCAAGGAACCTCGGGAGTCGCTGGGTAACCAGGGCATGCCGTAACCCGGTTAATCCGCGCTGGTGAACCTTTGTAAAGACCTCGTAGTGCATCGCGTAGCACTCACATCTTAGAAATGTGATGGTGCGTTTAACATCCCCCAGCGAATGGTATTGTCACGACTCATGGTGAAAGTGTACAACCTCTGCAGAGTGTCAAACTATTATAATAGCTTTGCTCGCGGTCAAGAGCGTCCTGGACCCTCACATGGTTAGTTGGTTGGGAGGATCACAGTGGTGGTTAACTGTGGTTTGGTTATTTATATGTGGGTTTAACCTTAAGTTGGATGTGGTTTGGGGAAGCCCAAATATTATTAATCTTAGGTGCTTAATTAAAAATTTGACCAACTAAAATATGAGCTTTGTAGTCCACTTAAACAACCTTCCTTGTTTATAAGCCCTACATGTCATTTATTTCCCCCACTTGCGGAGTACACGCCTCCAGGTGTACTCACCCTTCTCCTTTGAACCCCCAGCTGTGTCTCCCCCCTGCTGCTCAGATAGTGTTACAAAGGAGCTCGATTGAGAAGACTTGGAAAATGACGTTTTCGTGAAGACTTGGAGTCCTAGGCTGGCGTGCCCCCAATCGACGTTCCTATGGATTATGGAGCCCTCCGTCATGATTAGATTTACCAATGTGTAATTTTCTTTAGGACCCTCTGGTCATTTTGTAAATATTATATGCTTGTAATTGATATTGTTGTGATATTCACTGATGATGTCACATTATGCATGAAAATTGATCCTGGGCATGCATAAAGGGTGCGTTCGGTTTTCGGGCGTGACATGATTCATATGCACTTGATTCTAAACCGGTGAATTTTGTTGCACATTCCCTTCTTCCTTGGCACACCCGTCTGTCCCTTAGCGAGACCGACAAGCGTGGCCCTCGTTTTGGTTTGGTCAGAAGGAGAAGACAACTATGCCTGAAACTGTGCAGACTTTAGCAAACAAGTCTAGTGACTCATTTTCTCTTCCCTCCTTGGCATGTAGTGTAGGCAACACGGGCCCTCTTCGAGCCTTGCGTTCGTGCCTTTGATTTAGTCAGGCAAGTGGACCCCGACCTCCACAGTTGGGGTCGCCTGCAGCGCCACGGCTTGACGAACTGAGCCCTTTTGCTTATTAGTTGCCCTTGACAGGCCCCGACCTTTGCAATCGGAGTGGTACTTAGCCTGGGCTCGCCTGGTCAGCGTCCTGAGCGCTCGGATCGGTGGATTCTGACCTGTGTAGTGCGAGTGGGCCACATTGCTTTGGTTGGACATGTGCTGGCCCGACCTCTGCAGTTGAGCATGGCGTTAGAGATTTTAATGCGTATAGTCCCGTTACAGCACGTCTTCCTAGTGCCGTTTTATTGGTTCGAAAAAACCGAAGGGACGTGGGCGGCCTCCTCGGGGTCGTGGCCCTATTTTGCTGCCCTGGACTATTCATGGTGGGAGTGTGGGAACCAACCTAGGTGTGGTCTTTTCACCGCTATATTTAGAGGAGTTGCAGGAGAGGATTTTTTACCTTTCCAAGCTTTTCACATCTATTAGCTTGGTTTGCTTAAGATGCTTCGCTCAAGACAGACGTGATGCAATTGAGGCAGAGATTGCCAAACTACTCGTGGCCGGCTTCATAAAAGAAGTCTTTCATCCAGAGTGGTTGGCTAATCCGGTCTTGGTTTGGAAAAAGAACAACAACGAGTGACAGATGTCTGTTGACTACACAGATCTCAAGAAGCACTGCCCAAAGGATCCTATGGGCCTCCCACACATTGATCAAGTCTTGGACTCCACTACTGGCTGCGCACTACTCTGCTTCCTCGACTGCTATTCAGGATATCACCAGATAGCCCTCAAGAAGGAGGATCTAATCAAGACCTCGTTCATCCCTTCGGCGCATATTGTTACACAACTGTCTTTTGGATTGAAGAACGTAGGAGCCACGTATCAGTGAGCCATACAGAAGTGCCCGACAACACAACTCGGGCGCAATGTAGAGGCATATGTTGATGATGTGGTCGTCAAGACAAAGAAGCCAGATGACCTTATTGCTGACTGACAAGAAACTTTTGATAACCTCAGACAGTTCCGGTAAAAGCTGAACCTGACTAAATGCGTTTTTGGCATACCGCCAGGGAAACTACAGGGATTCATGGTTAGCCATAGAGGCATCGAGGCAAATCCATCTAAGATTGCAGCTATCCTTAACATGGAAGCTCCAAAGAATGTCAAGAATGTGCAGAAGCTCACAGGCTGCATCTCACGACTTGAAGAAAAGATTCATCTCACGACCTGGAGAAAAGGGCCTCCCCTTCTTCAAGCTGCTCAAGAAGCAAGACCAGTTCGTTTGGACTGAAGAGGCAAACACATCCTTTGAGCAACTCAAGGCTTACTTGTCTACCTCCCCGGTACTCATCGCTCCAGCTACAGAAGATCACCTCTACCTGTATATTGCAACTACTACACACATGGTCAGCACAGTCATTGTGATCGAGCGGCAAGAAGAAGGCCATGTATTGTACAGAGGCCGGTCTACTACATCAGCGAAGTACTCTCCGAGTCCAAGATTCGCTACCCTCAAGTCCAGAAGCTACTATACGCGATCTTTATCACCTCACGAAAATCGAGACATTACTTCCAGGCATTCAAGATCACAGTGGTCACCAAATTTCCACTGGGAGAAATCCTCAACAACCCTAACATGATTGGACGCATATGCAAGTGGAAGGTAGAAATAGCAGCATATCACCTCGACTTTGCTCCCCAGACGGCTATCAAGTCTCAAGCCCTTGCTGATTTCACGGTCGAGTGGACAGAACTCCAATACTCCAGGGCAATCACTCGCCCGGAGCATTGGATCATGTACTTTGACGGATCGCTAAAGTTAGAAGGCGGAGGAGTCGGCGTCTTACTCATATCCCCCAAAGGTGACCAGCTTAAATATGTCCTCCAAATTATGTTCCAAGTCTCTAACAATGAAGCAGAGTACGAAGCTATGCTGCACGGGCTTCGGCTGGCTGCATCGCTTGGTACCAAATGACCCGTCGTCTATGGAGATTCTGTGGTCGCCATCAACCAAGTCAACAAAGTCTAGGATTGCTCCAAAGAAAACATGGACGCTTATTGTGCGGAAGTTCGTAGATGACAACAACGTTGCTGCTGATGCCCTGTTTCAGCTAGGATCAAGCCACGCGGATGTTCCAGCGGAAATATTCGTACATGAATTACTTCAGCCATCCATTAAGGAGACGACACCTGAAGAAAGTACTCCCAAGCTACCACAGCCAGACCTACAGATCGTGGTCATTGACACCGACTGGATGACTCTTTTTGTCGAGTACTTAAAAGATCAGAAGCTCCCAAAAGATGAAAAATAACAAATATGCATTAAGCATAGAGCAGCAAATTATGTTGTGGTTGACAACACGCTTTATCGACGTGGGGCATCAGTCAATGTCCTGATGAAGTGCATTACAGTTGATCGAGGAAGAGCGTTGCTGGAGGAAAATCATGGAGATACGGGAATCACACAGCTTCTCGCACAGTAGTCGGGAAGGCCTACAGGGCTGGTATTTTCTGGCCAACAGCCAAGGCGGAAGACATTATCAAGAAGTGCCAAGGCTGTCAATTCTTCGCACGCCAGGCTCACGTCCCAGCACATGAGCTCAACACAATACCCCTATCTTGGCCCTTTGCCTGTTGAGGCCTCGACCTTGTGGGTCCTATAGCTAAAGCTCCTGGAGATTTCGAGTGGCTCATCATAGCCTTCGACAAGTTTACCAAGTGGATTGAAGCACAGCCGTTGGTCCATGCAAGGGCTGATAACATAATCAAGTTTTTTGATGGAATCGTCTAGAGATACAGCGTCCCCAATAACATCATCACAGACTTGGGATCGGTTTTCACCAGTGAAGAATTCCAAGACTACTGTGAGAAGTACTCGATCGAGATAAACTATGCCTCGGTCACTCATCCATGTGCTAATGGACAAGTCAAGAAAGCCAATGGTTTGTTGCTGCAAGGGCTAAAGCCCAGACTCTATGAACCCCCGAAGAAATATGGTGGCAAGTGGGCCAAGGAATTACCGGCAATACTCTGGGGGCTACGCACTCAGCCTAGTCGTGCTACTGGGCAATCGCCATACTTTATGGTATACGGCTCTGAATCAGTCCTACCTGCTGACCTCCTCTGGGAGGCTCCACGACTGGAAAACTATGATGAACAACTCACCCAGCAGGAAAGATTCCAAGATGTTGATGGTATTGAAGAAGCTCGAGTGGCAGCTCTTATTCAGAACACTCGATATCTCCAAGGCCTATGACGCTATCATCAGCGCTCTGTCTAGTCTTGTTCCTTTGTCATAGGAGACTTGGTTCTGAAGCGCATTCAGAAGACAAACGGCCTCCATAAGCTTATGTCACATTGGGAAGGACCGTTCCTCATCAAGCAAGTTACTGGGGCTGGATCCTATCGCCTCTAAACTCAAGAAGGCGAAGACTTACCAAATTCTTGGAACATTGATCACCTGCGGAAGTTCTACATGTAAAACGGGTTTTTGTAAACTCTCCAATGTATTCTCCATGATTAAAGATCAATAAAGATGATGTTTCCCTGTCAACTAAAAGTTGCAGTGTGTCCTCTTAATCTTCGTCAGTAAACTCTCACTAGAGAGGCCTTGTGTAAGCCTGTTGCCTAAAGGCACAGACCCGGGGTAATTTTTATCTTGCGCCAAAAATCCACGACTACTTTCATTGAAAGTGGCGCTAAGCCTTAGATGTCGTGGTTGAGCTGCGCCAACCCATACACGGTTGTAGGAGCTAGTCTCGTTTCCTTTGTCGCCTTGCTTTCTTTAGAAAGCTTCAGGAATTTCTGTTGTTTTCGATTAAGATGATTACACCAGATTCCTCAAGTTTTGCACTACAGGAACTCACTAGAGTCTAGTCCTAAATGTGCTTTGCGTACAATAGTATCGCTTTTCGCGTAAAATACACAATTCAAACTACTACAAGTAGTACATTAGGCTTGCACTAGCTACAAGTAGTACAAGACTAAAACAACCAACCCTGCTACTACAGACAAGCTTAAAAGCGCACGGACTATGAGTCGAAGTACTACAGTACTCAACACATAATGACTACTCAACAAGTACAAAATCAGAAAAACTACTTAATCAGTAGCACCAATCCAACGACTACTTAACAAGTAGTACATATTATCGACTACTTAACCAGTAGCACATCCAGACGACTACTCCAGAGTAGCAATATTACAATAAAGGTTCAGTTGGCTCTACTCTAAAGAGTTGATAAATTTTTCGACAATAGGCTTGGTTTCAACTACCAAAGCCTCATATTTCTCCAAAGTGCCTCCATCAGGTACGATCTCCACTTCTAGCTTGGCCTCTGGGTTGTGTGCCTTCACCATGACTAGGAGCCAGTTGATGCAGTCTTTCATGGTGTTCTTACAAAAGTCAGTAATTTGATCTGGCACCATTCTGACGTGCTCCAAGAATGACTGGTTTCTTGTATCCGTGCCTTCTGGAGTTACCATCTCCAAGACTGGCAGCACGACATTTTCTATCGCCTTTTTCTCGGCCTGCAGATCTTCGACTTCCTTCTGCTTGGCTTGTAGACCTGCCAGAGCCTTCCCAACAGATTTATCTATGTCCACTCGGATATGGTGCTTTTTGTCAAGTTCTTCTTCTTTTTGTTCTAATTGCCTTTCCAGGCGACTGCAATCTTCAGCTTTGGATTGTGACAGGTTATACCATGAGGTGGCAGTACTCTGTTCTTCCTTCAGCTCCTTTTTCATCTCTGCATCATGAACGAATGTTGATTATTA
Source organism: Echinochloa phyllopogon (assembly GCA_033239725.1). Lineage (NCBI taxonomy): Eukaryota > Viridiplantae > Streptophyta > Magnoliopsida > Poales > Poaceae > Echinochloa > Echinochloa phyllopogon. Next base: position 25,323,956 of record BTCW01000014.1, on the reverse strand, counting down.
CATAACTTTCAAGCGATTACTTTACTGTCAAATTAAACATTTGATGTTACTTACTAGAATTTTCTTTCACCAAAGTACGGTTGCGGGTGTCTAGCCTGGACCTTTCATCGCCAATGCCTTCAAGCTGCTTATGGAGATTGTTAATCATCTATTGATTCTCTACTCGAGTCTTCTCACATGCTTCAAATGCCATGGCTAGATCCTCCTCAAGCTCCTTGACACGTGCTTCTAGGCTGGCATTGCTGGGTTTTTGCAGCCTGTCCACCAAGGCCTGTAGTTGATGACTCAATGATTATTTGTTTTCTGGATACTTAATTCATTACAGGTCCAGTGTCCTTACCAGGGCCGCTTCCAGATGCTTCCTGAGTTGTGTAGCTTCACCCTCAGGGCTTTGATCAACAACTTGAACTTATAAGATGACCATATGGTTATTTCTAAGATCATTCAGATATAACATTTTTTGTTATTTTACCTTTAACAACGTTACTTATAGTTTCTAGAGCTCCTTCTTGCGCCAACCGAGTGGTTACATTTGGATCAGCGCTAGGTGGTTCTGCTCCTTCTATTTCGCCAGTCTGCGGCTTTTACAGGTCACACATCATGGTGGTTACAAAAAGGGACCATGGTATGCGAATTGGTGGACCAGATCGTATAAACTTGGTGATTGGACATACCTCCACATTTGTATGGGCGACTTCTTTTGTGGTTATGGAAGGTGCATTAGCCTCTGGATCTTGGGGTTGCGTAGCTGGGACTACTTCTGGAGACTTGCTCAAATCTAAGGATTCCTCATTCCCAGCAGCGACTTCTGGTTCACTTCCATGGCAGTAGGCCAACTCCTTCCCTGTTCCTTCCAGCAAAGCTCCAGTGGGTGGCTCCTTAGTGGCCTTCTCCATTTCAGTTTCGGCAGGTGGTGTGCTTTTGGTCTTCTCCACCTCTACCCCGGTGGCTGCCTCGTCAGTGGTTTTCTCAACTTCGGCGCTGTCAGATGGTTCAAATCCGATTTTCTCCGCTGTTGCTAAGAACTGCTTCTCCATTTCTGTGGAATGTATTACCTTCAAGAATGCTTTAGCTAGTGACCTGTCATGAACCAAGTGATAGAATTACACAATTGAATTTTTGAATATATATACATACAAGGCTCAACTGATTGCTTTACTTACTCTTTAAGAGGTGTTGGTTTGGGCTTGAAACTAAATTTCTTCAGCTTCAGGATGCCCATCTTCGAACTGGTAGTGCTACCTATTGCACCACTCGCCATGGCACTAGTCGTGGACGAGATTTGAGGCACTGTGATCAACTTGGATATTTTAATTCGCTCCAACTCATCAACATCAGGGACAAAACCACTCGATGGAGTCTCCGAGAGGGATCTTGCGGACCTTTTCCTCTTCAGATTAGGAGGAATTATTGGGGGCTCTCTCGAGCACTCTGGTTTAAAATTACCCCACAGAATTTTTGGTGGTGGATTCCATTTGTCAGAGTTTTCTACTCCTATGGTATGATAATCTTCAATGATTACTGCGCCGGGTACAAGTGACTTACCCTTTGGATCCTCCTGGTCCTTAGATTGTGTACTTGTATCTTCGTTAGTGTCATCTACGACTTCTTCTTCAGCTTTGGCGTTGTTGGCAGTCGTTACGGCACGTTTTTGACCACCAATACTCGGGAATAAAAGAGGATATATGCGGCATTCTATGTACTTAGGTTTATTTCTAATAAAGTTCTACGAGTTTTGATGAGTTTCACTTGTGCAGGTACAACAATGAGAAATACGTGCTATAGGGGTCGGAATTGACCGATTCGACCGAACGTCACGATTCGGCCGATTACCCCCCTTAACCGTATACAACACAAGGCACAACCAAAGGCCGTCCACGTCAGCAATGACCGAGCGATGACTATGCAGGACACTTGGACCATCGACACGTCACTTATGGGCTGAACCAACACGAAGGAGGGCCCAAGACTTGAGGCGGTGCTAGGGAGGCCGGCCACGGGCCAGGCCCTGTTCGGCCGAACCCAGGCCTTTGGCCTAACTGCCCCCACACTAGGAACCGCCTCCAGGGAGTGCATCTGAGCCACATGAGCATAGGATGGTCGATGCAAGGGTTCGGTCGAATCCACCCATTCGTCCGAACCCATCCATTCGCCCGAATCAGGGGAACCGACCCATGGCTCCCTTGGCGGTTACTCCACCCCAACCGCCACTCCAAGCTATAAATAGAGGTGTCCTGTCACTTGTATCACACACACTCAAGCTAAGGAGCTCATTTTCCACTTCTCTCTAGTAGAGTTAGGATAGTTTAGTTGGGAATTAGAGTTGAGTCGAGCTGTGCTTCGGAGGTTGCGGAGTCTTCTTCAGAAGCTCTGGTATAAGCTCTTGTATCTTTTCCTTTCCTTTTGTAGACTTTGAGTTATCAATATAAAGTTATCTTTATCATCTTGTCTTGTCATTTATAGCTTGCTTCTACTTTATTCTAGTTGCATCTATATCCTGTTTAAACTATAGTCAGTTCTAGGTCTGGTGCTTCTAGATCTTGTTTAAGTCTTAGCTGGTTCTTCGATCTTGCTTGATACTTGAGGTGAATTGTCACTAAGAGTATTGACAAGGTTACTTGCTCTTGCTAGCGGAGTAAGTAGTTATTGACTAGTGTAGGAGTGGTTCCTAGGCTAGCCAGTGGCCTTAGTTTGCCCCTGAATTTGCGGAGGTGGTAGTCGTTAGGTGGTGACAGCCCTATACGACCTTCATAGCCCATCACGTTCGTCTCAGCTTGTAGGATCCCCCAGTGCAGGGTAGGTGCCACCCCTTCTCATCCCTTTTTGTGTGTCGTAGGCTCTGCTGTCCCGAAGCTAAGACATAGGTTGGACCTTGGCCTCTAAGTGCTGGCTCTTCAGCCTCTGTATCTCTAACCCCAAGTGACATAGACAGATAAAGTACCTAGGAATCCTCTATCTCTTCTTGTTGTCCTCCCAGCAATCTATTCCTTCTCTTTCTTACCTGAGCCTCCTTGAGCCGTGCGTCACGGTATATCCACTTATAGCCAATACCATTATCCCCCGTCTTGCTAGTCGTGTACCCCTCTGTGATAGTCTCGAATATCTGTTTGCTAGTACTCTTGCCATAAGCTTTCCTATGGAAATATAAATTACGATACCTCAGATACTCCCTGGTGAAGTGCTACAATGGTAATTCTGTACGCTTGCAGAATATTTATATATTTTACCGAGCCATAAGAAAAACCACTGAAATACTCCTTACCCCAGTACCGAGATTCACAATCCTGATATTGGATCGTAAGAAGTGCCAACAAGCATTTCTGGTGCCATTGCCGGGGAAGCATTTGGCTAGATACTTTCAAACTTCTATCTCGAGCTATCTTAGTTGAGTATACTGCTAGTCAAGCGGATTTATGCTTGCTCTGTTTCGTTGTGGTCTTGTGAAGCAGAGCAGTGCATGATTGGTTTCCAACTACCATCAAACTTCCAAGAAAATCCTAAGTCTCTAGTGAGGAAAGTGTGACCCCGTGTTGTACCTCCTTAGAAGCAACTCATCCCAACGAGCCTAGTCTTTCCCGTCGTCGACACGGCTTCATCGATGATGGCAAGCAAGATGATCTGCGAGTTCTCTGCTCCATCGAGCGAGAATGTGCGTGTCAGACCAGCTCCGCCAGTTTTTCGAGCTCAAGCCAGCCCTCATTAACACGGTGCAGGCTAGCCCATTCTGCGTCAAGCCACACGAGGATGTCAACGCTCATCTTCAGCATTTTCTGGAGATTTGCAACACTTTCACATACGCGGGGTAAGCATTGATGCCATTCGCCTTTGTTTATTCTCATTCTCATTATTAGGCAAGGCAAAACAATGGTTCTATGCTAACCGTGAAGCCATAGACACTTGGGATAAGTGCACTAGCGCATTTTTGCTGAAATTCTTTCCGGTTGGGAAAACCAACGCCCTTCGGAATAAAATTGCTAGTTTCCAGCAGTTAAAAGATGAAACAGTCCCGGAGGCATGGGATCGCCTCCAGGACTATATATCTGCTTGTCCTCACCATGGTATGCAGAGTTGGTTCATCATCCAAACCTTTTACCATGGGCTTAGAAGCTCTGCCCATGAGTATTTGGATGTTGCTGCTGGAGGTTCTTTCTTCTCTCTTGAGGAGAGCCGTGCAAAGGCCCTCATCGAGAAGATGGTCGAGAACCAAGGTTGGTCCGATGATCGAGCCCAACCTCGGACCCAAGGAGTACATCAAGTTGAAGCTCTGGACATACTCGCCGCCAAGATGGACCTTTTGATGAAGAAGCTGGAGGCCCCTGCTCAAGAAACGGTGCAAGCCATGGACGCTCGCATGACTTGCGAGGTTTGTGGCAACGCTGGCCATTCGGGGAATGACTGCCCCGAGACGCGAGAAGATGTCCACTACGTCAACAACTCCAACAACAATGGGTATCGACCGAACAACTACGGCAATCAAGGGTGGAATTCACGCCCAAACCTCCCATTTGAGAGGCCTCAACAAGGTAACAACTTTAATTCCAGCAATTTCAATAATCAGCCATCTCTTAGAGATCTAGTGTTTGGCCAGGGTAAAATCATTGAAAATATTAATAAAAAACTTGCTACTAATGATAAAATCCTGGAAAGCATAGACTCTAGATTGGAATCATTCTCTTCTTCCATGAAAAGTCAATTGAGCTTTAATAAAATGATCGAAACCCAAATTGCTCAGTTAGCTACAGTCGTTTCTGTTACCGAATCGGGGAAGATTCTGGGGCAACCCGAACCTTCCATTGAAACAGTAAATGCGGTTACTACGAGACGAGGTAAGGCGTCTCGTAGAACATATTGTGCTTGTCACGCAGGTGTAGTCTCACGAGTCCAAGTAGAAATACCACAAGGGGCACACCTGCCAAGAGCTGCTGTCAAAGCCATCACGAGGACACCTTCGGTAAAGAAGGAAGATCTCGGAGTGCCCATCATTCAATGCGCGATCTGGAATCATCGCATTGATGATGCACTTCATGACCTTGGAGCCAGCGTCAACATCATGTCTAAGGTATTATTTAAAAAGTTACGCTATTCCACTTTGTCTCCTACAAATGCCCAGGTACAACTGGCAGATTCATTGATCCGCTACCCCGAGGGGGTGATCGAGAATGTGCCGGTCCGAGTCTAGGGACATTACGTCTCTACGGACTTCATTGTCCTTGACATGGTGAAGCGCCCGTGTTTTTACCCCAGCTAAATCATCGTAAAAATCACGCATTAAAATCATTTTCAAAATCTTTTACCGCCAAGATCTCGGAAATCCTGATCCGAATCTTTCCTCTCCCCAGTTTCCCGCCGACCCAGCTCGAACCCCGTCGCACCTAATCTTTTTGCCGCCCGTCACATCCCGCACCAACCGCTCTCGGTGCGTGCGCTCGCGACCGACCGTCGCCGGCGTCGCCACCGGAAGTTCCGCCTCGGATCCCCTCCCTTTTCCCCCTTTCTTTTCCTTTTCTTTCTTTCCCTCCTTTCCCTCTTTTCTTTTCTTTCCTTCTTTTTCTTCTCTTTTTCCCTAGAGTCATCCCCTCCTTCCCTCCCTTGCACGCACGCAGCAGCGCTCCCGCCACCATCTCCGTCGCCACGCCACAATCTCTCCCCGTGACGCCCGCCGGTCGAAGCCACGCGTGCCCGGCCTCGCCATTGTTCCGTCGTCGCACCGCCCGCGTGAACGCGCACGCGCCCCGCACGTCTCGACCTCGTGCACCGCTGCTCTGCAACACGCACGCGCGCGTCACCGCTCCGGCCCTCACCGCGGCATCCACCGTCGCACTATAGCCGCCTTGTTGCCAGTCGCTGTGCCGCCGCGCATCACGCACGCATGCCCACATGCACACGCCCGCGCCGGCCGCGCACGCGCGACGCGTGCCCGCGAGGCCGCTGCTGAACTGCCGCACCGGCCACCATTACCCTTCCACGCGCACTCGGCCCTCACCCCGCCACCAGCTGCGCGCCAAGCACGGCAGCACAGCACCGCACCAGTGCCGCCCGCGCCGTTCGCACCCGAGCTGTCCCATCCCGGCCGGGAATCCCACCGGCCGCCGAGCCCTCCCATTGGCCCACCACCTTGGGCCCTCTCCGTGCCTATAAAGAGGGCCACCAGCCTCCCCACCACACCCACAAGCGTGCCGGCCACCCGACTCACTTCCTCGCTCGCCGCAACACCACCGCTGCCTCCATAGCCGCCTCCGCGAGCACGCCGTCGTGGGTGGACCTCCTTGCGCTGCACCAGCCTGAGGTGAGCACGGGGATGGGTACCCCTCTTCCCCCTCTCGCTTTCCCCTCTATCCCTGACCACCAGCACCAGCCACGGTGCCAGTGCGGCTACCGCCGCCGACCGCCGGCCGATCCCCTGTTCCCCTCCTCTGCTCCATTCGAGGGAAAGGATCAAATGGCGAAACCCCCCCTGGCATTTTCCATTATAACACCCGCCGTCCAACTCCCCTCCCTCTCTCCCTCTCTCGGGAGAATTTACCGGGAGCCCTTGCCCTTTTAATTAATTGCAAGTTAGTCCCTGGCCCTTTAAAACAGCCCCTAAGGACCTGTTAGATCAATCTTTCTTCACTCTAACACCCTACCAACTTTTGGCATTCGCAATTAAGCCCCTCTAGCATCCTATAACCATAACAAATAAACCCTATACCTTCTCCAAGTAAACCCGGGGACTTTCAGTAACTTTCCGAATGAGTCCTCTTCCCTCTAACCAACTGAACGACGCGTCATTTTATGCACCGTTTTAACCCGGAATGACCCCAAATTTCACCACCCACTCTTCCACTATAACTTCCGCCAAACCATATGTCACATTCATAAATGAAACCTCCTTTTCCTTGCTCTCCATTTAATATCGGTTCTTCCTTTCGACGAGCTCGGCAAATGAAACTTTTAATGTTTTTCTCTTTTCTTTTATTTATTGTGTGTGCTTGTTGTGTGCCATAGATCACGTAGAGGAAGAGCCCGAAGGAGAGCAGTGCTACGAGCAGGAGCCTGAAGGCCAGTGCCCCGAGCAGGAGCTTCCGGAAGGCTTTGAGAACGGCACGTTCAATCTTACCCTTCGATGCATGTTTATCCTAGTTTTATAAATGCAACCCATTGACCTGTTTTATAAAACTTGCATGTTGGTGTGCTAAACCATGTTTGTGTGAGCCATTCCTTGATTGCTGCAAATATTCCTTGATGACCTAAATTAATTTATGAATAGTCTAGCTGGAAGTTAATCACTGCTGATGCCGCTTAGGACAAAATTGCCTTTTATAATTAAATACTATCCACTGATTATTCGGTAAAATATTAGACTATGTGCTTTAAAAAGTAAGTGGGGTTTAAATGATAAAAACGAGTTTTATTAGGGGATAAGCCGGACGGTGTTTCCTATCTGAAATACCAAGGTGAGCTTGTGCCTGTGTGGCTAAGCATGGTGGGAGAAGTCCGACTTGTCATTAGAAGGATGAGTTGATGTGTCATCTTGCCTAACCCAAATATCAGTACCTCCACTCGACCGTTGTATGTGGCAATGGCTTGGCATAAATCCCACTAGTTGAACTGGTAGTTATCGGGTGTGCTGCTGAGCAACAGAGAACCATGGAGACGGTTATAAGTTCTTGGTGAGTTATACCCTGGGTAGAACCTCGTAGGTAGGTTGCTGACCCCCTGGTTGCTTCTGTGGTGACTTGTCAGTTTTACTAAGGTGGGTAATGGCCTCGATAGGATCTGCACTGACACTAAGGTATTCAAGTTGCTGTACCCTACTTGTGGTTGTGTACACCTCTGCAGAGTTGAAACCTATCCGGATAGCCGTGTCCACGGTATTGGACGAGTTATGGCATGGTCACTTTGCAAGTCCTTTAACTTCGTTTTGGTATTGGTTATGAGCAGCGTTCCTCTGTGAGAGTTGCTATGGGAAATGTTGGCAGTGCCTACGACGGACGGGGAGTCCGGTAGCACTGAGTTGTGTTTTGCAATTTACCTGATTTTTGATGCTTTTACTTTTCAGAACTTCTATAAAATGAACCCTTGCATGTGGCATTTTTGCAAATAAACCAATAGCCTGTTGCATGCTTCTGTTGTAACCTCCCTGGGTATGGTTGGACTTGCTGAGTACGTATGTACTCACCCTTGCTTGTTTTTACAAAAGAAGATCCGGACTTCGTTCCCAAAGACATCGAGTAGGAGTTACGTTCTGCACCCAACCTTGTCTGTGTGTTAGGGTCATCTACTTGAGGAACCGTATGACACAACTCTCCGATGAGGCCATGATTAGTTGTACCGTTTGGTTTCTAGTTATTGTCCTCGCGCTAGTGGCGCGTCTGTGCCCGCTATCGCGTGAAGGTTTGTTCGGTAATGGACCATCTGTTGTAATAAATGTGAATCAGCCACATGGGACTGATGTTTGTATCACATTTAAGTCTTCTCATTTGAGGGGACGCTTCAGGTGGTATCAGAGCCAATAGGTTGGCCGCACCCTAGGATCTAGACCTTTTCCTCAGCCTTTTTGTAGCCACACTCTCCCTAGTTTAAGCCGTATTTGCCATACCAGCACTCACCGATGGTTTTGCCCTGTCCAGATGGCTGACGATGGATGGAGTGAGGGGATCTGCCTCGCAGATCCTGGCCTCCCTAAGTTGTTGCTACTAAGCCTGGAGCGCGTTGGAGTCACGAACCCACCAGAGTACTACTACCTAGTATACGACTCCCGAGGCACCCGTCGGTGTGAGATGATGATCTTCGTGGGAAAAAGCACACTTTACCCCGAGGTCGAGCCCTGGTTTGTCAGGACCACCGGCTTTGGCTTACCAGACACCTACCATAAGGCCGCCAGAAAAGCCCTGATATGCCTGTGCGTGCTCTACAAATGACACCTCCAAGGAACGCCTATGGGATTCTTTCCACCCACTAGGAGACGAGGACATGCATGGATTACCCGGATGAGGAGTCTTTGGAGAGATGAGGAACTGGAGGACACTATTTCTCATCTAGCTATCTACCTCAACGGCTTGGACCGGTTGTACCGTGACCAGGCGATCCAACTAAAGCACCAAATCCGCAGGGCAGAAAAGGCGGAGCAAGAAATGGAGAAGCAGCGGATAAACGCCGAACGAGCCGAGACCTCCCTAGCTGCCCTCCAAGCAAAATGGCAAGGCTACACCGAGGAGATAGAGCGGATCGAGGCCCACCGAAGAGAAGTCGGGTTACTGGAAGGAGAACCCGAAGAGACCCACCGAGACATGGGTACCCAGACTGAAGAAGAGCCTTATCTCCCACCCAAGAAGCGCCTCAATTGGATCATTAAGAGGGCCCCAGGAGTGAGGAGTAGTATGCGTAGGCAGGAGTTGTTGTCTAAATAAGAATGTACCCATCCATGATGAATTAATAAAACCATCACCCACCGTTGTGCTTATCATCCTTGCAAATGGTCTGCTCTATCTTTGTTTTTAGATGGCTGTGGATGGATGGACCCAGGGCACTTGCCTCGTCATACCTAGTTTTCCCAGCCTTTTGATCGACTCCCTGGTGCACCTTGGTGTGGCCGAGCGCCCGAGCGCTTCATAGTCAAAAAGCAATCATCCTTCGAAGTCTTTTAGTCTTTCATCGAGTGGTTGTGGTTGCTGAGAGGCTGTGGAGAGCTCCATGAATGACTTCAAATAAATATGCTCACCGAAGGTGAAGCATATATGCTTAGCCCCCGAGCCTCGAGTTGATTAAGATAATCAGGTCGAGGGTCTTGAAAAAATCTTCAAGTCTTTGTCTTGAATTGATCAACAATAGGCACATAAAATGTGTACCCGTTGAGTATAGCCCCCGAGCCTCGAAGCGAACGGTTTACGTTCGGTCCGAGGGTGTTGGCGGTCGTTACAGACCGATTTCCGACCTCCAACCAAGTATAAAATGAACACAATGGAATCACACACCATAGCTATAGGACTTATTTCTAACCATTTCCATGAGTTTTGGTGTTTATTCGATTCCAGGAGGCACATGACCAGAGTTGAGGCAAAAAGCATAAGAAAAGATGTGTTCGGCCGAATCCCGTGATTCGACCGAACTCCGTCTATGAACCCAGTGGACCGAAAGACGGGAGAGGCCCAAGTCCATCTCGACCGAAGCCCGTTAGTCCACCAGAAGGCCTCCAGCTCAGCCCAGACTGAGGAACCGAGACCTACCCACCGACCCAGGAGGTGATCCAACACGTGGGAGGGACGAAGGCGGCGCAGAGGTCGGTTCGGCCGAACTTCCCAGGTTCGGCCGAACCCCCCAGTTCGCCCGAACTGGCTCCACCACCTCAGAACCGACCTGGAGGAGAGATCAAGGCCGTAGGGGGTTGAGGCGGTGCACGTGGCACTTCGGCCGAACTCCTTGGTTCGCCCGAACCAGGAGATTCGCCCGAACGGCCCGGCACCGCCTCCCAGCTACCTTGGCTGCCACTCTGCCTCCCACCGTCCTTGGCCACTATAAATTGAGGCCCCTGGTCACCTGCAAGGGACACAACAACACAAGAGTAGAGTGCATGCGAAGCACTGTTAGTTTTCCACTTGTATCAGTAGAGATAGGGATAGAGGAGAGGTGAGCGTCCCGGAGAGGAGCCGAAGTGTCGGCCCCTCTTCCTGTTGTACCTCTACGGATGCGGCTTCACTTCGAGTAACATCCGGGTCGTGTCTGGTAACTCTTATATCTCTCTCTGATTAATTGAGCATTCAGTTCTTACTTTTATATGCTTGCTGGTTCTTCGTTCAATGCTTAGTTGATTGGTATAACTGTATACTGGTTGCTTAGCTTGGGTGCTTATCTTTCTATAGGAGATAAGTATTAGTTGACTAGTGTAGGCATGGTGCCTATACTTGAGACTAACTTAGTTTATTCCCGTCGCAACGGAGGTGGTAGCCGTAAGGTGGTGACAGCCCTTCCGGTCTTTGTAGCCCATCACGTTAGTTCCGGTCCCTAGGATTCCCCAGTTGGGAAATAGTGGCACCCCTTCTCATCCCTTTCTGTGTGTCCACCGGTTCCCTTGTCCCGAAGCAAGTATCTATCTGTATCCTCTGATCTACTCGATCAATCAGTAGAATACCTCTACCAGACTCGTACCCTCTCTACCCTCCTATCACTTCTCTTCTCTTTGTTGTTGTCATCCACTTCATCCATACCATTCACTCCATTCCATCTACCTAGGACAACTTAGTTTAGAATCAGTCCACTTCTCATTCTCCGTGGAAATCGATACCTTGGAATACTCCCGGGTGAAAGCTACATCGGTATCCGTCCGCTTGCGGATTTATCTGTAGGCCGTAAGCAGTGCCAACAAGCTTTCTGGCGCCGTTGTCGGGGAATGGTAGCTGTTCTGATTCCGAACCCAAGTTGTCCGTGTATCCCACCATCATCCATCATATGGATTCCACCCTCACCTTACGTCAACATTCGGCTCCAACGGGCGATTGTTTGGAGCCACTACCTTCATCACATCCCATATCCACACCCGGCTATGAGCTACGTCCCGGCTTCATAGCCATGGTTCGTGAGCAATCGTTCTCAGGAATGAAGGCCAAGAGTCCATACGCGCATTTGCGCGAGTTTGAGCAACTCTGCTCGTGCCTGACCATTGCGGGCATGACACAAGAGACACTCAAATGGTACTCTCTGGCTATCAGTACTACGGAAGGGAGTTGGGAGACTCTTAGAGAAAAATTCTGTCTAAATTTCTTCCCAATCTCCAAGGTAGCTAGCCTCCGAATCGAAGTTCTTACCTTTAAGCAATTAGAGGGAGAGTCGTTAGGAGCTGCCTGGGCTCGTTTCAAGCAAATCTTGGCATCCGGACCAGACCTAGGCCTATCTGAACCTATCATTCTCCAACATTTCAGCCTTGGCCTCTGTCCCGTAGCCACCACTTTCTTGGACTCTGCTTCAAAAGGGTCGTTTTTTCATTTGACTCCCAGTGAAGCGAGGATAGTCCTGGAGCGTATCCTGGACGACACTCTCTACACTGGAGTCTATGACGAACTCCCCGATGAAGAAGAGAAGCAGCCTAAACCTGAAGAGCCTGTACACCAACAATCCAAATCTATCAGCTCTTCCATTCCATCAGAACCCGATGCTCAATTCGAACCACAACCTTACTCTAGCCTGGACTACCATCATCCACTCTACACCACTCCCTATGATTTTGACGATGATCTATTCGATGACATCGACTGTGCCATAAGTTTCCCACGGGAACGATGTGTAGAGCAAAAAGATCCACCCCCAACAAGGAAGCATTAGAATATCAAAGAGAGTATTTAGGCCGTCTCTCTGCCATCAAGAGTCGGGAATGGCTAGACGAGGCGGGAGCCTCGACCGAGGTAGTTAAAATGCCCAAGAGAATCCAAACAATCTTTTGTGAAGTTATGGGCATGGACAAAGAAATCGGGTATGACCCGAGCCTCGGAATCAACATAATCTCTAGCTCCTTGGTGCGAGCCCAACTTCCCGATGAACCATGGTCATCACCTCAGAAACATCTAAGGTTCATATTAGGAAGGGTCCTCGACTATTTAGGGATCTTGCGGGTCATACCCGTTAAGATTAACGACCTTGAACTTTTCCTGGATTTCCATATCTTTGACCTACCTGAAAATTTCACTTATTCCATCTTTATTGGTAGGCCAATCATGAAAATCCTAGAAAATTCACCAATAATCCAGCTAGAGCTTAGGATCGGAGAAGAACTCGTCCCAGTCTCTTGTTTCTACTCCTTGAACACACCTATAGAGGCAGATCCCTATCCTGATCCTAAAGAGGAGGTCATGTCAACATCCTTGATAGACTTAGAGCAACCTTTCCTAGAAGAAGATGTCCAATTCCTTATGGAGGAAGAAGACATTCATCCTCCAATCGAGCCTAAGCCTCTTCCCTCTGGATTGAAGTGTGCTCCCTTCTTTAAGGACAAACAAACTCCAGTGACCGTCAGTGAGAAACCCCCTGGAACCCAACAGACTTTCACTGTCCTGGAGGAAGATCGATCAGTCAATGGATATTTGGTCCAAGATTTCAATGGGATTACTCCTAACCTTCATACTCATCATATCCCTATCTCATCTTATCCTGGGGTCATAAGGCAATTGTCACAGAGATTCATCTTTGATCGGGGAAAGACTAGAATCAAAGCCTGGAGCCATCATCTTCCCTTGTCATACCCTCTAATACGACCCTATGCCTCACCTCCTACGAGTAAAGGGGATTCGTAGTTCCTTTGGCCACACCGGGCTTTATAGGTGTTTCATCGAAAATTTCTCTCTAGTAGCCCGGTCATTGACCACTCTCTTAGCCAAAGAACCCCTCTCGTCTCTAATCAAGAGTGCTATGCTTCCTTTCAAACCCTTAAGAAAGCACTCAGCTTCGCTCCCATCATCCAGCCTCCTGACTGGAGCATCTCGCTAGAAATCATGTGTGATGCGAGCGATTTTGCCGTAAGAGATGTTGTGGGCCAAACCAAGGACAAGAAGCATTATGCTCACTGGCCCTAGCTCAACTACGCAACCACGGAAAAGGAACTCTTAGCAACTATGTTTGTTATAGACAAATTCCGGTCCTACCAAGTTAGGGCAAAGGTCATAGTCTATTCCGACCATACTGCTCTGAAGTATCTTTTGACCAAAAAGGATGCGAAACCAAGACACACGCTCCTTGGGATCACAACACTAGAGCCATGGTACGCCACCATAGTTGACTTCATGGTGAAAGGGTACGTCCCATCAGGTGAAAATAGGAAAAGATTGGTTTATGAGAGCAGACTTCACCTATGGGACGATCCATGTCCCTTCCGGATTTGTCTCCTTAGATGACGCATACCTGCACCTAAGGCACATAAAGTCTGGGAGAGATATCTTGCAGCACCTTATGGAGGTAATTATGGAGCGTTCAGAACAAAGGTCTGGCAATATGGAGATGCTAAGAAATTTAGCAAGAGATGCCCACACTTCCAGAAACACGGGAATATAAGAGACGCAAAGCCACTTACCAGTAGTCTTCAAGTAGAAACCTTTGGTGCATGGTGAATAGACCCCATGGGTCATTTCCCTGACTCAGAGAACTACGAGTTTACTCTGGTAGCCATAGATCCCCTCTCTAACTAGGTAGAAGCCAAGACCTACTGAGCCGCAGCCACCAGGCACGCTAAGAAAATGTCCCATGAAACATCTTTCCTCGCTTTGGCGTCCTTGGGCTAGTCATAGGGGCTCCTATCTCATTGACTCCATCTCGCGAAAATATCTAAGTTTGGGGGAGCCACATTTTATAGCCACACCTTCTCACCCCCAAACTAGTGGTCAAGCAGAACATCCAACACTCACATCAAGAACGTCAATGAGATAGGTGTGCACTAGAGAGATAGACTCCGTAAAAGCACTTTGGGCAAACTAGACCACTCTAGTTTGGGAAAATTAGGACAATTCGGCCAAACCATGTTGGTTCGACCGAAGGACCCCTCTGTTGCCCCTTGAGCGTCCTTTTTGACCCTTGATCCTATCTCTATCCCATCTTGTCTCGAAGTCGCTAGGAAATGTTGGGAAAGCTGCTTGTCGATCTCAAGTCAGAAACCATCCTCCATCACTTTCCCGAACACGACCAAATGTTCACATTTTCCAGCCGCCATGACCACCCAATCCTTATCCAAAGACCTTTCCTCACCTAGGGGTTCCCTCTCCAATAGTATCACGAGCAAAACTGTCAAAACCCCTAAAGCCTTCTGATTGAACATCCCGAGGAGGAGGAAGAAGAGGAGCCCATGGATGAAGAGCCTGATTAGAGATCTGGTGCAAACACACCAGAAATTTAACAATCTCGGTGAGAAGGTCATCAAAGGTGAGCCTTGGTAGATGGACAAGGATGACAAGATCAATGTCCTCTGCCAAGCACCCACAGCAAAATTTAAGAGGCTTGCCAAAGCCTCGTAACATCTAGACCTTCACGATCCATCTATTGAGTAGATGTCATGTGGTTGTATGCTGTAGAGCACCATTAGTTTCAATTTATTTTCCAATTCAATTTCCCTTTGCTCAAATCATTGTTTAGGACGTGGTCTAATTATTTCCCTTCCAAATATTTTTTTTCAACCTTAGCTTGATGAATAAATAAAATAAGAGTTGAATGCAGAAAGAATAAATTATCGCTCCGGTTGGTGCATTTGAGCCAACCGGAGATTGCCCTGTTTAACGAAAAGATACATGAGTACAGGCATGACACAGTGGAGGAACAGGACGAGAACGAGCAGGCCAACCAGCTGACTCAGTACCTTTCAAGGATGAATCCCTACCAGTGAAGAGTCCAAGCTTGCGGGAGCACCCTCATCAGGTACGTTCAGAATTACTCAGCACTTTGGTCATTCAATTGAAAATACTTCCCTTGAATAAAATTAACTCTCAACCATGCATGGAATGAATCATATGGCTCTCACTTTGGAAATGATGAATGGTTGCTCTGTCATTAATTTTGCTAGTACTTTGTTGCAACTAGTTGCTTGACTATGCTTGAGTTATTTGACATGAGTAGAAATGAACCTGAAAACCTTGTGGGAGCATATGCCTTATTCCAAGTCTAGGTTGTTGTGGGGGTTGATATAGTGATACTTTGGTTGAATTCTATTTCTGCTCTTAGTATGGTGAAAATCTCGGATGATTATGCTTTCAAAAATAAAACAAAGTTCCTCATTGGTCAAAAATTCCTACCAGAGCCATATGATAGGATTAGTTCTAAACCTTCTACCATATGCTGCTTGTCATCTTAGTGAGCTTTGTCAAATTGTTGTGACTTTTGTGAGGAATCTTTCATGCTCTCAAGATCGAGATTCACATACACTCCACCTCTCACATGCAATTCCTACACTGGGAGTTAGCAAAACCATGCCATCATCCATCCCACAAAAATAAACTTCATGTTCTTTTATTCCCTCTCCAAATATCTTTGAAGTAGAGGCATGGGCTATGCAAAAAGAAAACAAAAGAAAAGCATGCCAAGTGGCATGGCAAAAATATGAGAAAAAGAAAAGCATGCCAAAGAGGCATGGCAAAAAAAAAGAGATAGCCCATGCTCTCGAAAAATAAAGGAGAGGAAGAATCATTCCATGAAGTTCCACCAAATTCCACTCTGCATATTCCACACACTTGCACTTCTCAATATAAGAGTGTGATTTGATTCTCCTAAGGTCCGGTCTTTGACTTAGCAAAATATAAGATGCTTGTATGCCTTCATCCTTTGTCCCTGAGCCACACAAAAAGCTAAATTAGATGTTAGGATAAAAAGAAGGCAAAGCCTTTGGTGAGGAATCAAATACACTTGAGCGATTGAGTGAGCCAATGAGGGACAATTTATCTTTTCACAAAAGGGTAAAAACTCCGAGATAGGATCCTGAAAAGAGTAGAGTGGAATAAAACTAAGTTAAATTGTTCATCCTTTCAACCGCCCAAGATAAGGAGATTGCTATAAGCCCCATAGGTAAAATGGTGAATTAATACCTTGCTAGTAATTCAAGTAAAAATTTGAGTACTAGTTGTTTATAAAGTTACCTGCAAGAGAAATGACATTGTAGCAACTCCTGATCCACCGAGTCTAAGTTTTTACCTTTGCTCAAGGACGAGCAAAGAGCTAAGCTTGGGGGAGCTTGTTGGCGGTCGTTACAGACCGATTTCCGACCTCCAACCAAGTATAAAATGAACACAATGGAATCACACACCATAGATATAGGACTTATTTCTAACCATTTCCATGAGTTTTGGTGTTTATTCGATTCCAGGAAGCACATGACTAGAGTTGAGGCAAAAAGCATAAGAAAAGATGTGTTCGGCCGAATCCCGTGATTCGACCGAACTCCGTCTATGAACCCAGTGGACCGGAAGACGGGAGAGGCCCAAGTCCATCTCGACCGAAGCCCGTTAGTCCACCAGAAGGCCTCCAGCTCAGCCCAGACCAAGGAACCGAGACCTACCCACCGACCCAAGAGGTGATCCAACACGTGGGAGGGACGAAGGCGGCGCAGAGGTCGGTTCGGCCGAACTTCCCGGGTTCGGCCGAACCCCCCAGTTCGCCCGAACTGGCTCCACCGCCTCAGAACTGACCTGGAGGAGAGATCAAGGTCATAGAGGGTTGAGGCGGTGCACGTGGCACTTCGGCCGAACTCCTTGGTTCGCCCGAACCAGGAGATTCGCCTGAACGGCCCGGCACCGCCTCCCAGCTGCCTTGGCTACCACTCTGCCTCCCACCGTCCTTGGCCACTATAAATTGAGGCCCCTGGTCACCTGCAAGGTACACAACAACACAAGAGTAGAGTGCAGGTGAAGCACTGTTAGTTTTCCACTTGTATCAGTAGAGATAGGGAGAGAGGAGAGGTGAGCGTCCCTGAGGGGAGCCGAAGTGTCGGCCCCTCTTCCTGCTGTACCTCTACGGATGCGGCTTCACTTCGAGTAACATCCGGGTCATGTCTGGTAACTCTTGTATCTCTCTCTGATTAATTGAGCATTCAGTTCTTACTTTTATATGCTTGCTGGTTCTTCGTTCAATGCTTAGTTGATTGGTATAACTGTATACTGGTTGCTTAGCTTGGGTGCTTATCTTTCTATAGGAGATAAGTATTAGCTGACTAGTGTAGGCGTGGTGCCTATACTTGAGACTAACTTAGTTTATTCCCGTCGCAACGGAGGTGGTAGCCGTAAGGTGGTGACAGCCCTTCCGGTCTTTGTAGCCCATCACGTTAGTTCCGGTCCGTAGGATTCCCCAGTTGGGAAATAGTGGCACCCCTTCTCATCCCTTTCTGTGTGTCCACCGGTTCCCTTGTCCCGAAGCAAGTATCTATCTGTATCCTCTGATCTGCTCGATCAATCAGTAGAATACCTCTACCAGACTCGTACCCTCTCTACCCTCCTATCACTTCTCTTCTCTTTGTTGTTGTCATCCACCTCATCCATACCATTCACTCCATTCCATCTACCTAGGACAACTTAGTTTAGAATCAGTTCACTTCTCGTTCTCCGTGGAAATCGATACCTTGGAATACTCCCGGGTGAAAGCTACATCGGTATCCGCCCGCTTGCGGATTTATCTGTAGGCCGTAAGGAGTGCCAATAGAGGGTCAAGAACATAATCTTCGAGTTGTCGTAATATGCAAGCACCGACTAGTTTAAAGTACTCGGCTGGCATTGTAGGGCTGCGCCGTTTGAGTACCGAGTAGTTCCAGTACTCATCTTCATGTCTTGGCTTGTACTAAGTAGCTTCAAGCGACTAGTTGAAGTACTCAGCATGTGAGCATCGACTAGTATAAGTAGTCGAGCGGCTCTGTGGTGTCATGAAGAGGCGAATTGGTGCCAAGTTTCACTGGTGTGAGTACTCAGCTATGAACCCTGCAATTTAAATACATAGGATGAGTAGTATCCAATCAAGAAATATCCACGAAGGATAATAATAGCATTTGTAATGCATGTTTTAAACTTGTTGCTCGTTGCTCTTGTTAGACTCTCAACCACTGGAGTAGTAGCCATGTTACGTTTAAACACTTGGTCCTGCTTAACCAGTCCTTTAGGTACGTAGGTGTTGCAAAGAAGCTAAAGTTTCACAAATTAAGGTGCATTCTACCGAGCGCCTTCTGGTCATTAAGAGTGTAGAGAAATAATAAAGTAGTCAGTTAGGACTTTTCTCATGTAGGAAAGGTCGCACGAGGGTTTGTAACCCATCGGCGAGAGGTCATGCGAGGGTGTAGCCCTCGAGAATTATTGTTGTTGAGAGATGTACTATATTAGAGTACTCGGCTCATGGCCAAGCATGTTTTTAAACAAGCTAATTAAATTATTATAAAGAAAATAATTATTAAATAAGACTTATCTTGATTCTCGGATGGTTGTCGACGAAGCCGTGGCGGTCGGCGATGAAGCCGCGACGGTTGATGTTGAAGTTGACTAGTCAAAGTTGATTTCAACTAGTCGCAGATGGCATGGTAACCAATCTCGACTAGTTTATAGTCAAGACGAGTAGTTGAAGTAGTCGTACAGCGAGTCAACGCAACCGATCTCAACTAGTTTTAACTAGTCGAGACGAGTAGTCGAAGTAGTCGTAGAGCGAGTCGACGTAGCCGATCTCGACTAGTTTTAACTAGTTGAGACGAGTAGTCGAAGTAGTCATACGGCGAGTTGATGCAGCTGATCTTGACTAGTTTTAACTAGTCGAGACGAGTAGTCGAAGTAGTCATACGACGAGTCGACGCAGCTGATCTTGACTAGTTTTAACTAGTCGAGACGAGTAGTCGAAGTAGTCGTACGACGAGTCAATGCGGCCTGATCTCGACTAGTTTTAACTAGTCGAGACGAGTAGTCGACGTAGTCGTACAGCGAGTCGACGCAGCCGATCTCAACTAGTTTTAACTAGTCGAGACGAGTAGTCGAAGTAGTCGTACGGCGAGTCGACGCAGCCGATCTCGACTAGTTTTAACTAGTCGAGACGAGTAGTCGAAGTAGTCGTACGGCGAGTCGATGCAGCCAGACGTCGATGTAGTCGTACTCGCGTACATTTTCTTGTGTGCAGCAAGCAAAGATCTTGAATCCTTCTGGTGCATCTCCGTGTTGGTGTAGCAATTTTATGCTAATCCTTGCTTCACAACGTGGGAGACACGACCAGCTTGGTCTTCAATTGGATTTTGTCTTTTGCTCGGCAGCCGTACTCCCGCAACCCAATCAGGAGTCGAAAAGAGTCTTGATGTCCAAAGATAATCCAGCCGAACAAATACTACCACTTTTTGTACACGCAGACGGACGAGAAAAATCCACCGCTCAAAGCTTTGTTGTCGGATTTGGAGTACCAGCGTTGTTTATGACTCCATCTCGACAAGAGACATGCACCGAGTAGATTTTTAGCTTGTTTTCTTTTTCACCGCCGCCGAGCCAAATAGATTAATTTTGTTGATGGTAGGTCCATCAAGCTCACCCAATGATCCTACGATCTGCCCCACGGTGGGCGCCAAGTGTCGATGATTTATATCGAGCACGTGTGTCTGGGGGTACCCCAGAGAGTAGATTGGTGGGTCTCGCCGAGTTCTAGGAACGACAGTGCACGAACAATACAAAGATTTAGACAGGTTCGGGCCGCGAATAGTGTAATACCCTACATCCTGTGTGCTTGATTGTATTGCACGTGAGTTGAGTTGTATGACTTGTATGTAGGCTTCTGCCTTTAGGCCTACCGAGCTAGGGACCCCTGCCCTCCTTTATATATCCCAGGCGGCAAGGTTACATGGCAAGTATCCTAGTCGGTTACAATATGTGAGTCCTAGTTGGATTACACAAGTAGTTCTACTAGGACTCGGTCTTCTATCTTGAGGGTACCCGGGGATGTATATCCGACACCAAGGTACTACAATAGGGAGTACGAGCACCGTGGCACCCTTCGCTGTAGGGTGGTCATCGCGGTCTCTAGAAGCGACCGCCACCCCGCAATTGAACATTGGCGAGTGACCGCCATAGGGTTCAGGCACCAAGACACCTATACCCTAGCCATCAGAAAGGCGCTCTGCTATCTGTGCCGGATTTATGAAGAACACCTCGTCCCCACGCCAATGAGATTCTTTCCCCCGATCGTCTGGACTCCGATCTGGCGGACCCGGATGAGAAGCCTGGAACGACGCCGTCAAGAGGAAGGACCCTTGTACCAAGTGGTCACCTACCTCTCCGCCTTGGACCAACTCCTTGACGCGCAGACCAGTTTCCTGAATGAACAGATCAACCGGACCGAGCAAGCCGAACTCGCGGTGCAGATGCACCAAGTCTAGGTGGCCCACGCAGAGGCCAGAGTCGCAGCAGCCATCAGTCGCGAAGCCCTTGTCCGGGAAAGCCTCAGGCTGGCCCAGGACCAACATATGCAAGATTGGACCAGGAGTGGAACACCCGTCCCTGCCATGGGGGAAACCCAATTCCTACTTGGAACACCCGTCATAGGGTGGGGAACACTTTTTGGGACCCCA
Source organism: Echinochloa phyllopogon (assembly GCA_033239725.1). Taxonomy (NCBI): domain Eukaryota; kingdom Viridiplantae; phylum Streptophyta; class Magnoliopsida; order Poales; family Poaceae; genus Echinochloa; species Echinochloa phyllopogon. Next base: position 25,302,946 of record BTCW01000014.1, on the reverse strand, counting down.
CAAGCCCCACCCGAAAGCCCCGCAAGATCGGAGGAAGCCGCAGAAGAAGAAGCGGCCGAGCAGCCCCAGGAAAATGAAAACGCCGAAGACAGCAAGCTGCTCAACCCTCAGGGAGCACACCCCGCCCTAGAAGAAGGCTCGCCCCGCGAGTAGAAGCCCCGAAGCCACCAAGCTGAAGCCCTAGGCCCTTGCTTAGAACTGTACCCCTCCATGTTGTACCCTTGTGATCGGTCGTGTACCTACGTTGTACCCCCTGGGTGTTGTACCCCCCCTTCCCCTGGTTGTTTGAATAAAATCGCTGGTGTTTGTCTGCTTGCTTGTTTGTTGAGTGTTTTTCGGCAGGGTGAACCTTGCCTTTTAGAAATGCGAATTAAAAAAAAACTTGAACATCACCTAAGACCCCTTTCTTCCCCAAATCTGCAGATGGTTAACACGCGCACGAGGCCCTCCCAGAACGGCACCCCTTCCAGTGGTACGGGACAGCAGGGAGGAGAAGGACACGGCCCTGTGGTGGAGGAACAGAAAGTAAGCCAGCCAAGAGTAGGGAACCAGGATGGAGAACAGCAAATACTACCCCACCCCCACCCGGCTGCTTGGTGCAAGCAATACATAACCAGACTATTGCCATGCAACCCATGCTTGAAGCCTTCCTTCGCCGTGAGTCACGTCAACAGAACCTCAATCACAAGCTATCGCATTTCTTATGGACCAGACCACCTACTTTCGGAGGATCTAGCAATCCTCTGGAGGCAGATGACTGGCTGCGGGCTATTAAAAGAAAGCTCGAGCCGTTCGATTGTCAAGATCGCGACAAGGTTCTCCTGGAAACCCACCAACTCACTGGAACTACACTAGCCTGGCGGGAAAATTATTGTGAGGCTGCCGATGATGAGACCTACATCACCTAGAATGAGTTTGTGAGAGAGTTCCGCCGCTACCATATCCCTACAGCCACCATGAAACGAAAGGCGGACGAGTTCCGAGCAATGCAGCAAGGGACCAAGTCGGTGGAAGAGTACACCCACCAGTTCATAGAGCTTGCTCGCTATGCACCAGAAGAAGTGGACACAGAGGAGAAGCAAGACATGTTTAAGAAAGGCTTGACCCCAGAACTCAGAACCTTGCTTACCCCTCAGATCTAACCGGATTTCAACACCCTGATGAACATGGCCATCCTGACAGGAGCATAAGCGTAAGTTTCTAGAAAACAAGAGCCGCCAATAGGACCGTTTCCAGAAACCAAGGAGCTCCAACTATACTGCACCAAGGACTCATGCCCCCAATGCAATACAGGACCCAGTCACAGAGAATGGGCTCCCAGGCCCAGAGCACATAGTACAAGAGCCAGAACACCATGAAGCCCGCACAGAGCAATGCCAGCCAAGTCACCAACAACGACAATAATGGTAGAGCTTGTTTCAATTGTCGTGAGACAGGGAATTACATTGCCAACTGCCCCTATGCCAAGAACAAGCCTGCTGCATCAACCTACTCCAACTCAGTGAATGGGCCCAAGCCGCCAGTCAACGGAGCAAACCGAGTCCCAGTCCACGGCAACAACACCAACAACAACATCAATAACCAGCAGTCTTATGGACGAGCCTACGTCAACCACATCGATGCGCAGGAGGCTCAAGGAGCATAAGGAGTAGTACTCGGTGAGTTCCTAGTCAGCTCAGTCTTGGCAACAGTATTATTTGATTCTGGAGCATCACATTCTTTTATATCATCAAGTTTTGTGGAAAAGAACAACGTACCTACAGTACTACTAAAAACACCCCTGGTAACCCGAACGCCTGGAGGTGACCTAAAGTGCCAACTAGGTTGTTTACGGGTAAGGATCATTTTAAGTGGGGTAGAATTCTTAGCAGACTTATTAGTACTTAAGTCAAAGGGAATAGATGTGATCCTTGGAATGGACTGGTTAAGCCTACACAATGGACTCATAGGTTGTGCCGACAAAATAGTACACCTAACCTACCCAGAGGGAATACAAGTAACCTGCCACACTCGTGGAAGTGGACCAGACCTGATGGTTTTTAGTATGGACGTAAGACCTCTAGAAGAAGTCCCAGTTGTCAATGAATACCCTGACGTATTCCCGGAGGAACTTCCTGGAATGCCACCAGATAGGGACATAGAGTCTTCCATCGACCTTGTGCCAGGAACCTCACCCATAGCCAAGAGACCCTATAGGATGGCAGCCCTTGAACTAGCAGAACTTAAGAAACAGCTGGAAGAGCTACAACAACTCGGTTTCATCAGACCCAGCTCATCCCCGTGGGAAGCCCCAGTGCTCTTTGTTAAAAAGAAATATGGAAGCATGAGAATGTGCATGGATTTCCGTGCACTGAATGAGGTCACCATTAAGAACAAGTACCCTCTCCCTAGAATAGATGACCTATTTGACCAACTGAGAGGAGCCAGGTATTTCTCGAAAATCGACCTGAGATCAGGATACCATCGGCTGAAAATCAAAAAAGAAGACATTCCAAAGACAACCTTTGTTACCCGCTACGGACAATTTGAGTTCACAGTAGTGTCCTTTGGACTCACCAACGCACCTGCATATTTCACGAATCTCATGAACAAAGTGTTCATGGATGAGTTGGATAAGTTTGTCGTAGTCTTCGTTGATGACATACTCATCTACTCCAAGAGCACTCAAGAGCATGAACAACATCTACGAGTGGATCTGGAAAGGTTGAGATCACACAAGCTATATGCCAAATTCAGCATGTGTGAATTTTGGCTTGAAAAAGTAGATTTTCTGGGTCACGTTTTGACCGCAGAAGGAATAGCAGTGGACCCTGGAAAGGTCGAAGCTGTTTCCAATTGGCGACAACCGACCAACGTGAGTGAGATTAGGAGCTTTTTGGGCTTAGCCGGCTATTACCGAAGGTTTATCGAAGGATTCTCCAAGCTTGCCCGGCCCATGACCGAGCTGCTCAAAAAGGAGAAGAAATTTGCTTGGATGGAGTCTTGTTAGAGGAGCTTTCAAGAGTTGAAGCGAAGGTTAACCACGGCTCCAGTCCTAACCCTATCGGACATCCACCGGGATTTTGTCATTTATTGTGACGCATCCCGACAGTGATTAGGGTGTGTGCTCATGCAAGACGGGAAGGTAGTGGCATATGCTTCCCGATAGCTTAAGCCCCATGAGCTGAACTATCCAACTCATGATCTGGAGCTTGCAGCCGTAGTGCATGCCCTAAAAATTTGGAGGCACTATTTAATCAGAAATAAGTGTGAAATATACACGGATCACAAGAGCCTAAAGTATATTTTCACCCAACCACATCTGAACCTAAGACAGAGGAGATGGTTGGAACTGGTTAAGGATTATAATATAGAGATCCATTACCACCCTGGCAAAGCCAATGTTGTAGCAGACGCCTTGAGCCGGAAATCCTATGGGCCCAAGAATGACCACCTACAAGAGGAAATGGCACGGTTGAACGTGCACGTTGTTCCCCAAAATTCCAGTCAAAAGTTGAGTATTCAACCCACCCTAGAGGATGAAATCAGGGGAGCCCAGAGCTCAAATAAGGACTTAGTGAAGATTCGCCGGCACACCGGGGAAAACAAAGCACTGGACTTTCGAGTCGACGACAAGGGAACCTTATGGTATAAACATAGGATTTGTGTACCCCGTGATGGAGATTTTCGACAAAAAATCATGGACGAGGCCCATAACACGCCGTATTCCATCCACCCAGGATCCACCAAGATGTATCTGGATTTAAAGCAGAAATATTGGTGGAATGGAATGAAAGCAGATATTGCCAAGTTCGTCGCTCACTATGATACTTGCCAAAGAATTAAAGCCGAACACCAGAAACCAGCAGGATTACTGCAACCCTTGCCCATCCCAGTTTGGAAATGGGACGAGATAGGAATGGACTTCGTAGTTGGTCTACCCAGGACACAGAAAGGACATGATTCCATATGGGTAATAGTGGACCGACTCACCAAAGTCGCAAACTTCCTACCCGTGCGGACCAATTATGGTGGAGAGAAGCTAGCCAAGATTTATGTAGAAAATATAGTGAAGCTACACAGAGTGCCTAGCAGGATTGTTTCGGATCGGGGAACCCAGTTCACCTCTCGATTCTGGAAAAGCTTGCACAAGGCCATGGTACTAAGTTGGACTTTAGCTCTGCTTATCACCCGTAGACCGATGGTCAAACCGAAAGGGTAAATCAGATTATGGAAGATATGTTGAGAGCATGTGTCCCGACCTATGGTAAAGATTGGGAACAGAGTTTACCCTATGCAGAGTTCTTGTACAACAATGGTTACCAGGCAAGCCTAGGCATGTCGCCCTTCGAAGCCCTCTATGCAAGGAAGTGCAGAACCCCACTGATGTCATCGGAAGTAGGAGAGCGTACCCTAGTGGGACCCGCACTCATAAAAGAAGCCAAAGAAAAAGTGGCCGAAATAAGGAAAAAGCTGAAAGCAGCCTAATCCCGACAGAAGAGTTACGCTGACAAAAGGAGGCGAGAACTAAGCTTTAATCCCGGAGATTTTGTCTATCTCAAGGTGTCGCCCATTCGAGGGACCCGCAGATTTCAAGTCCATGGGAAGTTAGCCCCTCGATACATTGGGCCATATCAGGTACTGAAGAGAGTTGGAAAGGTAGCCTACCGGTTGGAACTACCAGAAGCAATGTCAGACATACAACCAGTGTTCCATGTCTCACAACTGAGGAAATGCTTGAGAGTACTCGAAGCCGAGATCTGCGGTACCAGGAAGTGCCAGTCAAAATTTTGGACACCGTCACGAAAAGGACGAGGAGCTCCGAAGTACGGATCTGCAGAGTGCAGTGGAGCAGACACGGAGTGGAAAAAGCTACGTGGGAACGTGAAGATGCTCTCAAGAAGGAGTTTCCCCATCTCTTTATAAGCCAATCGAATCTCGAGGACGACATTCCTTTTAAGTGGGGTAGGTTTGTAACCACCGCGTTTTTACCCCAGCTAAATCATCGTAAAAATCACGTGTTAAAATCATTTTCAAAATCTTTTACCGCCGAGCTCTTGTAAATCCTGATCCGAATCTTTCCCCTCCCCGATTTCCCGCCGACCTAGCTCGAACCCCGTCACGCCTAACCTTTTTGCCGCCCCGTCACATCCCGCACCAACCGCTCTCAGTGCGTGCGCTCGCGACCGACCGTTGCCGGCATCGCCGCCGGAAGTTCCGCCTCGGATCCCCTCCCTTTTTCCCCTTTCTTTTCCTTTTCTTTCTTTCCCTCCTTTCCCTCTTTTCTTTTCTTTCCTTCCTTTTCTTCTCTTTTTCCCTGGTGTCGTCCCCTCCTTCCCTCCCTTGCACGCACGCAGCAGTGCTCCCGCCAACATCTCCATCACCACGCCACCCCCTCTCCCTGCGACGCTGTTGGCACTCCTTACGGCCTACAGATAAATCCGCAAGCGGACGGATACCGATGTAGCTTTCACCCGGGAGTATTCCAAGGTATCGATTTCCACGGAGAACGAGAAGTGGACTGATTCTAAACTAAGTTGTCCTAGGTAGATGGAATGGAGTGAATGGTATGGATGAGGTGGATGACAACAACAAAGAGAAGAGAAGTGATAGGAGGGTAGAGAGGGTACGAGTCTGGTAGAGGTATTCTACTGATTGATCCAGCAGATCAGAGGATACAGATAGATACTTGCTTCGGGACAAGGGAACCGGTGGACACACAGAAAGGGATGAGAAGGGGTGCCACTATTTCCCAACTAGGGAATCCTACGGACCGGAACTAACGTGATGGGCTACAAAGACCGGAAGGGCTGTCACCACCTTACGGCTACCACCTCCGTTGCGACGGGAATAAACTAAGTTAGTCTCAAGTATAGGCACCACGCCTACACTAGTCAACTAATACTTATCTCCTATAGAAAGATAAGCACCCAAGCTAAGCAACCAGTATACAGTTATACCAATCAACTAAGCATTGAACGAAGAACCAGCAAGCATATAAAAGTAAAAACTGAATGCCCAATTAATCAGAGAGAGATACAAGAGTTACCAGACATGACCCGGATGTTACTCGAAGTGAAGCCGCATCCGTAGAGGTACAGCGGGAAGAGGGGCCGACACTCCGGCTCCTCTCCGGGACGCTCACCTCTCCTCTCTCCCTATTCTACTGATACAAGTGGAGGAACTTAGCAACGCTTACTCTACTCTTGTGTTGTGTCTTTTGTGCAGGTGAAACCAGGCCTCTATTTATAATGGCCAGGGTCGGTGGAGAAGTGGAGCAGCGGCCAAGCAACTGGAGGTCGGTGCCGAGCCGTTCGGGCGAAAATCCCGGTTCAGCCGAACTCCCCGGTTCGGCCGAACCGGAGGATCCACCGCCTTCAGCTCCAAGGGCTGAGATCCACCCTGGGAGGCGGTTCCAGGCTAGGGGCGGTTCGGCCGAAGGCCCCAGTTCGGCCGAACTGGGCCTGGCCTCTGGCCGGCCTCCCCAGCACCGCCTCTGCCTGGTGGACCCCTTGGGCTGGCTTCTGGTGCTCGGCTTTGTGTTGTGCTGGCCCAAGAATACATGGCAGAGGCCCAGAACAAGTTGGCGGTCGTCCACGTGTCATGTCTCGTCATCGCATGGTCATCGTTGACGTGGACGACTCCCGGTGGCATGCACGACTAAGGGGGTAACCGGCCGAACGGAGTCGTTCGGCCGAATCGGTCGATTCCGCTCTCTATAGCACGTATTTCATGTTATTGTACCTGCACAAGTGGAACTCACCAAAACTCGTGGAACTTTATTAGAAATAAAACCTAAGTACATGGAATATTGCATAAAGCCTCATTTATTCCCGAGTATTGGTGGTCGGATTTGGGTTGTAACGACCGCCAACAAGCTCCCCCAAGCTTAGACCTTTTCTCGTCCTCGAGCAAAGATAAAAACTTAGGCTCGGTGGATCAGGAGTTGATACAATGTCATTTCTCTTGCAGGTAACTTTATAAACAACTAGTACTCAAATTTTTACTTGAATTACTAGCAAGGTATAATTCACCATTTTACCCATGGGGCTTATAGCCAACTCCTTATCTTGGGCGGTTAAAAGGATGAACAGTTTAACTTAGTTTTATTTCACTCTACTCTTTTCAGGATCCTATCTCGGAGTTTTCACCATTTTGTGAAAAGATAAGTTGTTCCTCATTGGCTCACTCAATCGCTCAAGTGTATTTGAATCCTTACCAAAGGCTTTGCCTTCTTTTCATCCTAACATCTAATTTGGCTTTTTGTGTGGCTCAGGGACAAAGAATGAAGGCATACAAGCATCTTATATTTTGCTAAATCAAAAACCGGACCTTAGGAGAATCAAATCACACTCTTAGATCGAGAAGTGCAAGTGTGTGGAATATGCAGAGTGGAATATGTGGAGTGGAATTTGGTGGAACTTTATGGAGTGAACTTCATGGAATTTGGTGGAATTTGGTGGAACATCTAATTCTATTTATTTTTTTTTGAGAGCATGGGCTATCATTTTTTTGCCATGCCTTTTTGGCATGCTTTTCTTTTTCTCATATTTTTGCCATGCCACTTGGCATGCTTTTCTTTTTCTTTTTGCATAGCCCATGCCTCTACTTCAAAGATATTTGGAGAGGGAATCAAAGAACATGAAATTTATTTTGTGGAATGGATGATGGCATGGTTTTGCTAACTCCCAGTGTAGGAATTGCAAGTGAGAGGTGGAGTGTATGTGAATCTCGATCTTGAAAGTATGACATATTCCTCACAAAGGTCACAACAAATAACTCAAGCATAGTCAAGCAACTAGTTGCAACAAAGTACTAGCAAAATTAATGACAGAGCAACCATTCATCATTTCCAAAGTGAGAGGCATATGATTCATCCATGCATGGTTGAGAGTTAATTTTATTCAAGGGAAGTATTTTCAATTGAATGACCAAAGTGCTGAGTAATTCGGAACGTACCTGATGGGGGTGCTCCCCCAAGCTTGGACTCTTCACTGGTAGGGATTCAACCTTGAAAGGTACTGAGTCAGCTGGTCGGCCTGCTCGTTCTCGTCCTGTTCCTCCACTGTGTCATGCCTGTACTCATGTATCTTTTCGTTAAATAGGGCAATCTCCGGTTGGCTCAAATGCACCAACCGGAGCGACAATTTTATTCTTTTTGCATTCAACTCTTATTTTATTTATTCATCAAGCTAAGGTTGGAAAAAAAATATTTGGAAGCGAAATAATTAGAGCACCTCCTAAACAATGATTTGAGCAAAGGGAAATTGAATTGGAAAATAAATTGAAACTAATGGTGCTCTACAGGATACAACCACATGACATCTACTCTATAGATGGATCGTGAAGGTCTAGATGTTACGTGGCTTTGGCGAGCCTCTTAAATTTTGCTGTGGGTGCTTGGAAGAGGACATTGATCTTGTCATCCTTGTCCATCTACCAAGGCTCACCTTCGATGACCTTCTCATCCTGGTTGCTCAACTTCTGGCATGTTTGTGCCAATTCTTTTTCAGGCTCTTCAACCATGGGTTTCTCTTCTCCCTCCTCCATGGCTTTCTTCGTTGGTGGACTTTTCATACTCATGGAGAGAGAACCATTGGGTGAGGAAAGGTCTTTGGACAAGGATTGGGCGGCCATGGCGACTAGGAAATGTGAACACTCGGTCGTGCTCAGGAAAGTGATGGAGGATGGTTTCTGACTTGAGATTGACAAGCAACTTTCCCAACATTTTCTAGTGACTTTGAGACAAGATGGGATAGGCTCTAGGGTCCAAATGGACGCTCAAGGGGCAGAAGAGGGGTCCTTCGGTCGAACCAACATGGTTTGGCCGAATTGTCCTAGAGTGGTCTAGTATGCCCAGTGAGCCTATCTCTCTAGTGCCTACACATCTCCTTGACGGTCTTTGCAGAGTGTTCTTGTTCTTCACGCTGGATGTTCTGCTTGACCACTAGTTTGGGGGTGATAAGGTGTGGCTATCATATGAGGCTCCCCCAAACTTAGATATTTCCGGGAGGTGGAGTCAATGAGATGAGAGCCTCTACGACTAGCCCATGACGCCAAACCGGGGCAAGATGTTTTCATGGGACATTTGTTTAGCGTGCCTAGTGGTTGCGAGGCGATAGGGCTTGGCTTCTACCCAGTTAGAGACGGGATCTACGGCTACCAGAATAAACTCGTAGTTCTCTGAGTTAGGGAAAGGACCCATGGGGTCTATTTTCCTTACATCAAAGATTTCTACTGAAGATTACCGGTGAGTGGCTTTTCGTTTCCTTCCCGTGTTTCTGGCAGTGTGGGCATCTCTTGCTAAATTTCTTAGCATCTCCATATTGCCAGTCCTTTATTCTGAACACTCTATAATGTCCTTCACAAGGTGTTGCATGATATCTCTCCCAGGTTTTATGCCTGAGGTGTAGGTATGCACCGTCTGAGTCCATTTTGTATCAAGAAGAGATACGGGTTGTCCCATTGGTGATGTCTGCTCCTATAAACTACTACTTTTCTATTTTCACCTGATGGGATGCACCTTAACACCGTGAAGTTGACTGCTCTAGTGTTGTGACCTTGAGGAGCGTATCACCCCGTAAGAAAATCGCTGATGGGAAGATCAAACGAGGCTTGTACCCGAGACAGGCCCAACGGATGAGTCTTGGGTTCGCATCCTTTTTGGTCAAAAGGTACTTCAAAGCAGCATGGTCTGAATAGACTATGATTGTTGCCCCAACTAGGTAGGACCAGAATTTGTCTATAACAAACACAACTGCTAGGAGTTCCTTTTCCGTGGTTGCGTAGTTGAGGTGGGGCCAGTGAGCATAATGCTTCTTGTCCTTGGTTTGGCCCACAACAGCTCCTACGGCAAAAAATTGCTCGCATCACACATGATTTCTAGTGAAATGCTCTAGTCGGGAGGCTGGATGATGGGAGCGAAGCTGAGTGCTTTCTTAAGGGTTTGAAAGGAAGCATAGCACTCTTGATTAGAGACGAGAGGGGTTTCCTTGGCTAGGAGATTGGTCAATGACCGGGCTATTAGAGAGAAATTTTTGATGAAACACCTATAAAGCCCGGTGTGGCCAAAGGAACTACGAATCCCATTTACTCGTGGGAGGTGTACGCATAGGGTCGTATTAGGGGGTATGACAAGGGAAGATGATGGTTTCTGGCTTTGAATCTGATCTTTCCCCGATCAAAGACAAATCTCCGTGACAACTGCCTTATGACCCCAGGATAAGATGAGATAGGGATATGATTAGTATGAAGGTTAGGAGCAATCCCATTGAAATCTTGGACCAAATATCCATAGACTGATCGATCTTCCTCCAGGACAGTGAAAGTCTGTTGGGTTCTAGGGGGTTTCTCACTAACGGTCACTGGAGTTTGTTTGTCCTTAAAGAAGGGAGCACACTTCAATCCGGAGGGAAGAGGCTTAAGCTCGATTGGAGGATGGATGTCTTTGTTGGCACGAATTCGCGGCCAACAGTACGCAAATGCAGGAACCGGTCAGACCGGTTTCTATAACCGGTCAGACCGGTTTGCCAGACAGGGCTGGCGGTAGACCTTCGAGCGTTGTCCAGGCAGGATCCCGTCAGGGCAACGCACGTAGGGTTGTCCTAGAGTCGGCAGGCCACCTAGGACGCCCTCAATCAACGTAGAGACGAAGGAGGAACAAGAAATAGTAGATTGGAAAAGTAGGGAAAAGAGAAAAAGTAAAAAGATAAAAGATAGATGTATTTGTTCGATTGGATGATGATCCTCAATCGGCCATGACCCTTTATATTTATAGGGTGGGGAAGTCATACCCCTTTAGGTCGGTTTACAATATGGGATAAAACTCTAAAGTCCTAAACCTACTCTAACACGGGAGAAAACGGTCAGACCGGATAGGGAAACCGGTCAGACTGGTTTGGCCGTTGCCAGATCGGCTACAGTAAAACCGGTCTGACCGCTTCCTAGAACCGGTCTGACCGGTTGCCCTCGGCCTGATAGGCAACTGCCAATTTTGGGTGCGAACATATGCCCCCTTGTTTTCTGGCAAAGCTTGCGTGTCAGAAAACATCTACAATGATCAAAATTGACTAAAGACGATGATTAACAGTACATCGTCCATATATTGCTCTAAGGGCGATAATTGTTTTATCGGCCATAAACTTGCCCTTTACTTCAAGGAACGACTTGCTTTGGCCTCCATACCTGCTTAATAATTGCTGATCTTGCTGGTATGACCTTTGCTTGTTGCTCCATTGATTCTTGCTTACGTATCCGCTGCAATCTTCTTTTTTGAGTATGAGATAAGCCTGAGGGACACCACCTCGGCTGTGAGTATTTTGAATCTCTCTTACTGTCCTTCTCATCTCCTGTAGAGTCAATAGGTGTATTTCAGACCAGATTATTGTCAACAATAAACGGTCTTTGCGTTGAACCATGACTTACATATGTAGGGGTATATTGAATCATATATGAACGCATATGTAAACTATTATAATCTGAAGGTGAATAATAGAAAGGATATGACCAGGACCATGGTGAGGTCGGTCTAACATATGAATAAGGTGCAGCAGCATAATTCACTTGAGATTTGCAAGAACAAGATTCGTTTTGATGTTTTGATTTTTTACCATTACCTGGCCGATTCCCTTGCTTTTGGCTTGCTCCTTTCTTCTTGTACTTGGCCAAAAGCTCCTCGAAGGTCGGCTTCACCTTTTTCTTGTGCTTGGGGCACTTCCAACCTTTCTGGAGAAACCGGTCAGACCGGTCTGAGAAACCGGTCAGACCGGTTGACGTACTGCCGGTCTTCTTTGTCTGGCCTTGCCCCCCAAGCACTTGTGGGACCTTTTTCTGCACCTTTATCACCTCTGAATCAGCAGGCCTATCATCTCCAATGATTACATTTTTTCCAATGGCCTTTTCGGCTTGATGTGGCCGAATTAGCACTTTAGGATTTCGTATCTCAATGGTATTCATAGGAAAAGGATTAGTGTCAACCTGCATGGGATGAAAAGTCAAACGACCTTCATTAATGGCCGATTGCACTTGCCGCCGAAATACATTGCAATCATTCGTTGCATGAGAATAAGAATTATGAAATTTACAATAAGCACGTTTTTTCAACTCTTCTAATGGCGGCATAGTATGAGTTATTCTAATTTTTCCAGCTTTTAGCAATTCATCGAAAATTCTATCACACTTAGCCACATCAAAAGTATATTTAACTTCTTCTTGCCGATTCTTGCGGACCGGCTTTAGAGACTCGCAAGTGCTAGGCTTATCTTTAGTTGACCATACAAATTCAGCACTAAAAACATCATTACTTTCATCGTCCGAATTATCAGATGCATAATATACAAGACGATTACTCTTATCATTAGTTTTTTGTGAACTCTTAGATTCTTTAAGTCGGTTTTCATTAGCTAGAGCTTTTTGCAACAACCGACTTACATCTAGAAATTCTTGACCATCTAGCTTATCTCTATGAATATCAAGCAAACCAGCATAAGCAAGATCAGCTAGATCTCTATCCGAAATTGTTAGACTATAGCATCGGTTTCTAGTGTCTCTAAATCTTCTAATATATTCAGAAACAGATTCATTAGATTTTTGCTTAACCGATACAAGATTTGACAATTTTAACTCAGTTTCACCATTAAAGAAATAATCATGGAATTTTTCTTCTATGTTAGCGAAAGAATAAACTGAGTTGGGTGGCAAAGAAATAAACCAATTAAATGCAGCACCCGATAGAGATAAAGGAAATAATCTCATTTTACAAATATCTTTAGAAGCAGCTTCACCACATTGTATAGTAAATTGGCCTATGTGCTCTAAAGTACTTCTACCATCATCCCCACTGAATTTTGTAAACTCTGGTATTTTAAAGCCTGGTGGGTATGCGACATATTCATAATTCTCAGGATACGGTCTTTGATACGACCGATTCTTAGTTTTAGGCTCTATACCAAAAGTTTGTCTAAACATTTCGAGCATCTCCTCTCTAAATCCCTCCATCCCCGGAACGGTTCTAGGTCTACCAGATCCAGAATGTGGTACTCGATTTATAGTGGGCTGTGGTGTGCTATATGTTGCTGTTTGATTCGGCAATGTGTTAGGAACATGATGCAGCGAACTATTAGAAACACATGCACCTATAGATGGTTCATAATACACGGCTGTATGTGGTGTCATAGCATTAGTAGCAATCATCGTACTCCCTCCACCAGCCGAAGTACCAATGGTAGTTCGGCTATGTATGTGGTTGATTGGTGATGAACCAATGGGAGCCTTTGGAATATGCAAATTTGATAAATCCTCTAGTGCACTATCTATACAATTTTCGGTATTAGAAGTAGAACCATTAACATCCTTACCAAAAAATTGTTTATTAATTTTGGATTCTATGTTTTCAAAACGAGAATTAATCATTGATTCAAACTTTTCACCCATGGCAACAAATTTATTATTAAAGCTAGCACTGACAGCTCCATCAATAAAATTTGCAATTTCTAAATTAATTTCAGGAGGAGCATTGGATTGTACCTTTAGCGCGGGAATATCAATGACGACATCCTTGTCTTTCTTGACGTTCCCTTGTCGATCCATGGAGAAGTGCGATATGTATTGCTTCACGGCTTCTTCTTCCAACTCCTGGATCTCCCACTCTTTATGCTCACGGATCTTTCTTCAGATTTCCACAAGCGCTTTCTGCTCCTCAGCCGCCGTTTGATCAACGTTCGGCCTTTGAATGTTTGCAGCATCGACATCAGCAGGTTTAGGTAATTTACCGGCCATGGCAGCCGATTGATTTACCTAAGGATCGATAAAACGGTTTGAGCAACCAGATTTTCGTTCCCCAGCGGAGTCGCCAAATCTGTTGGCACGAATTCGCGGCCAACAGAACGCAAACGCAGGAACCGGTCAGACCGGTTTCTGTAACCGGTCAGACCGGTTTGCCAGACAGGGCTGGCGGTAGATCTTCGAGCGTCGTCCAGGCAGGATCCCGTCGGGGCAACGCATTTAGGGTTGTCCTAGAGTCGGCAGGCCACCTAGGACGCCCTCAATCGACGTAGAGACGAAGGAGGAACAGCAAATAGTAGATTGGAAAAGTAGGGAAAAGAGAAAAAGTAAAAAGATAAAAGATAGATGTATTTGTTCGATTGGATGATGATCCTCAATTGGCCATGACCCTTTATATTTATAGGGTGGGGAAGTCGTACCCCTTTAGGTCGGTTTACAATATCGGATAAAACTCTAAAGTCCTAAACCTACTCCAACATGGGAGAAACCGGTCAGACCGGATAGGGAAACCGGTCAGACCGGTTTGGCCGTTGCCAGATCGGCTACAGTAAAACCGGTCTGACCGCTTCCTAGAACCGGTCTGACCGGTTGCCCTCGGCCTGATAGGCAACTGCCAATTCTGGGTGCGAACGGTCTTCTTCCTCCATAAGGAATTGGGCATCTTCTTCTAGGAAAGGTTGCTCTAAGTCTATCAATGATGTTGACATGACCTCCTCTTTAGGATCAGGATCGGGATCTGCCTCTATAGGTGTGTTCAAGGAGTAGAAACAAGAGACTGGGACGAGTTCTTCTCCAATCCTAAGCTCTAGCTGGATTATTGGTGAATTTTCTAGGATTTTCATGATTGGCCTACCAATAAAGATGGAATAAGTGGAATTTTCAGGTAGGTCAAAGATATGGAAATCCAGGAAAAGTTCAGGGTCGTTAATCTTAACGGGTTTTACCTGCAAGATCCCTAAACAGTTGAGGACCCTTCCTGATATGAACCTTAGATGTTTCTGAGATGATGACCATGGTTCATCGGGAAGTTGGGCTCGCACCAAGGAGCTAGAGATTATGTTGATTCTGAGGTTCGGGTCATACCCGATTTCTTTGTCCATGCCCATAACTTCACAAAAGATTGTTCGGATTCTCTTAGGCATTTTAACTACCTCGGTCGAGGCTTCCGCCTCGTCTAGCCATTCCCGACTCTTGATGGCAGAGAGACGGCCTAAGTACTCTCTTTGATATTCTAATGATTCCTTGTGGGGGTTGGATCTTTTTGCTCTACACATCGTTCCCGTGGGAAACTTATGGCACAGTCGATGTCATCGAATAGATCATCGTCAAAATCATAGGGAGTGGTGTAGAGTGGATGATGGTAGTCCAGGCTAGAGTAAGGTTGTGGTTCGAATTGAGCATCGGGTTCTGATGGAATGGAAGAGCTGATAGATTTGGATTGTTGGTGTACAGGCTCTTCAGGTTTAGGCTGCTTCTCTTCTTCATCGGGGAGTTCGTCATAGACTCCAATGTAGGGAGTGTCGTCCAGGATACGCTCCAGGACTATCCTCGCTTCACTGGGAGTCAAATGAAAAAATGACCCTTTTGAAGCAGAGTCCAAGAAAGTGGTGGCTACGGGACAGAGGCCAAGGCTGAAATGTTGGAGAATGATAGGTTCAGATAGGCCTAGGTCTGGTCCGGATGCCAAGATTTGCTTGAAACGAGCCCAGGCAGCTCCTAACGACTCTCCCTCTAATTGCTTAAAGGTAAGAACTTCGATTCGGAGGCTAGCTACCTTGGAGATTGGGAAGAAATTTAAACAGAATTTTTCTCTAAGAGTCTCCCAACTCCCTTCCGTAGTACTAACAGCCAGAGAGTACCATTTCTTCGCTCCTCCCGTTAATGAGAACGGGAATAGCTTCCATTTGAGTGTCTCTTGTGTCATGCCCGCAATGGTTAGGCACGAGCAGAGTTGCTCAAACTCGCGCAAATGCGCGTATGGACTCTCGGCCTCCGTTCCTGAGAACGATTGCTCACGAACCATGGCTATGAAGCCGGGACGTAGCTCATATCCGGGTGTGGATATGGGGTGTGATGAAGGTGATGGCTCCAAACAATCGCCCTTTGGAGCCGAGTGTTGACGTAAGATAAGGGTGGAATCCATATGATGGATGATGGTGGGGTACACGGACAACTTGGGTTCGGAATCAGAACAGCTACCGTTCCCCGGCAACGGCGCCAGAAAGCTTGTTGGCACTCCTTACCACCTACAGATAAATCCGCAAGTGGACGGATACCGATGTAGCTTTCACCCGGGAGTATTCCAAGGTATCGATTTCCACGGAGAATGAGAAGTGGACTGATTCTAAACTAAGTTGTCCTAGGTAGATGGAATGGAGTGAATGGTATGGATGAGGTGGATGACAACAACAAAGAGAAGAGGAGTGATAGGAGGGTAGAGAGGGTACGAGTCTGGTAGAGGTATTCTACTGATTGATCCAGCAGATCAGTGGATACAGATAGATACTTGCTTCGGGACAAGGGAACCGGTGGACACACAGAAAGGGATGAGAAGGGGTGCCACTATTTCCCAACTGGGGAATCCTATGGACCGGAACTAACGTGATGGGCTACAAAGACCGGAAGGGCTGTCACCACCTTACGGCTACCACCTCCGTTGCGACGGGAATAAACTAAGTTAGTCTCAAGTATAGGCACAACACCTACACTAGTCAACTAATACTTATTTCCTATAGAAAGATAAGCACCCAAGCTAAGCAACCAGTATACAGTTATACCAATCAACTAAGCATTGAACGAAGAACCAGCAAGCATATAAAAGTAAAAACTGAATGCTCAATTAATCAGACAGAGATACAAGAGTTACCAGACATGACCCGGATGTTACTCGAAGTGAAGCCGCATCCGTAGAGGTACAGCGGGAAGAGGGGCCGACACTCCGGCTCCTCTCCGGGACGCTCACCTCTCCTCTCTCCCTATTCTATTGATACAAGTGGCAGAACTTAGCAACGCTTACTCTACTCTTGTGTTGTGTCTGTTGTGTAGGTGAAACTAGGCCTCTATTTATAATGGCCAGGGTCGGTGGAGAAGTGGAGCAGCGGCCAAGCAACCGGAGGTCGGTGCCGAGCCGTTCGGGCGAAAATCCCGGTTCGGCCGAACTCCCCGGTTCGGCCGAACCGGAGGATCCACCGCCTTCAGCTCCAAGGGCTGAGATCCACCCTGGGAGGCGGTTCCAGGCTGGGGGCGGTTCGATCGAAGGCCCCAGTTCGGCCGAACTGGGCCTGGCCTCTGGCCGGCCTCCCCAGCACCGCCTCTGCCTGGTGGACCCCTTGGGCTGGCTTCTGGTGCTCGGCTTTGTGTTGTGCTGGCCCAAGAATACATGGCAGAGGCCCAGAACGAGTTGGTGGTCATCCACGTGTCATGTGTCGTCATCGCATGGTCATCGTTGACGTGGACGACTCCCGGTGGCATGCACGGCTAAGGGGGTAACAGGCCGAACGGAGTCGTTCGGCCGAATCGGTCGATTCCGCTCTCTATAGCGCGTATTTCGTGTCATTGTACCTGCACAAGTGGAACTCACCAAAACTCGTGGAACTTTATTAGAAATAAAACCTAAGTACATGGAATATTGCATAAAGCCTCATTTATTCCTGAGTATTGGTGGTCGGATTTGGGTTGTAACGACCGCCAACAGACGCCCGCCGGTCGAAGCCACGCGTGCCTGACCTCGCTGTCGCTCCCTCGTCGCACCGCCCGCGCGCACGCGCCCCGCGCATCTTGACCTGACGCACCGCTGTTCTGCCACACACACGCGCGTCACCGCTCCGACCCTCACCGCGGCATCCGCCGTCGCCCTACAGCAGCCTTGCTGCCCGTCGCTGTGCCGCCGCACATCACGCACGCATGCCCACGTGCACGCGCCCGCGCCGGCCGCGCACGCGCGACGCGTGCCCGCGACGCCGCTGCTGAACTGCCGCACTGGCCGCCATTACCCTTCCACACGAACTCGGCCCGCACCCCGCCACCAGCTGCATGCCAAGTACGGCAGCACAGCACCGCACCTGTGCCGCCCTCGCCGCTCGCACCCGAGCCATCCCATCCCGGCCAGGAATCCCGCTGGCAGCCATTACTCCTCTCCCCACCGGCCGCCGAGCCCTCCCATCGGCCCACTGCCTCGGGCCCTCTCCACGCCTATAAAGAGGGCCACCAGCCTCCCCACCACACCCACAAGCCCGCCGGCCACCCGACTCACTTCCTCGCTCGCCGCAACACCACCGCCGCCGCGAGCACACCATCGTGGGCTGACCTCCCTGCGCTGCACCAGCCTGAGGTGAGCACGGGGATGGGTACCCCTCTTCCCCCTCTCGCTTTCCCCTCTACCCCTGACCGCCAGCACCAGCCATGGAGCCTAATTCTAGACTAAGTTGTCCTAGGAAGATGGAGTGGAATGAACGGAATGGATGGAGTGGATGACAACAACAAAGAGATAGGAAGGGCACTAGGAGGGTAGAGAGGGTATGAGTCTGAAAACGGTACTCTACTGATTGATCGAGCAGATCAGAAGATACAAATAGATACTTGCTTCGGGACAATGGACACCAGTGACACACAGACAGGGATGAGAAGGGGTGCCACCAGCTCCACACTGGGGGATCCTTCAGGCCGAGACTAACGAGATGGATTACAAAGGCCATATAGGGCTATCACCACCTAACAGCTACCACACGTTCATTGAATTGGGGGCAAACTAAGTTAACCTCAAGTCTAGGCACCGCGCCTACACTAGTCGACTAATACTTATCTCCTATAGAAAGATAAACACCCAAGCTAAGCAACCAGTATACAGTTATACCAATCAACTAAGCATTGAACGAAGAACCAGCAAGCATATAAAAGTAAGAACTGAATGCTCAATTAATCAGAAAGAGATACAAGAGTTACCAGACACGACCCGGATGTCACTCGAAGCGGAGCTGCATCCGTAGAGGTACAACGGGAAGAGGGGCCGACACTCCGGCTCCTCTCTGGGACACTGGACAAAGGATGAAGGCATGCATGCATCTTATATTTTGCTAAGTCAAAGACCGGACCTCTGAGGAGACAAATCACATCTTAAGATCGAGACATGCAAGTGTGTGGATATGAATGGAGTGGAATATGGTGGAATGGTGGAATGGAATATGGTGGAACTCCTTGGATGAAACTCCCTCTCCTTGATTTATTTTCGAGAACATGGGCTATCTTTTATTCTCATATTATCGAGACAGTGAAAGCCGTCACTACAAGGCATGGTAAGATGCCTCGTAGTGTCTTCCGTACTAACCACGCAGGGAAGGTCGCACGTATCCAAGTGCTGACACCAAGATGGACCTACCTGCCGAGAGCTGCAAAAAGGGCGATCATCAAGACCTCTCCAGATAGGAAGGAAGATTCCGGAGTGCCCATCATTCAGTGCACGATCTGGAATCGTCGCATTGATGATGCACTCTGTGATCTGGGGGCAAGCGTCAACATCATATCTAAGGTATTATTTAAGAAATTATGCTACCCTACTTTGTCACCTACTACTGTCCAGGTACAGCTTGCGGACTCAACCATCCGCTACCCTGAGGGGGTGATCGAGAATGTACCGGTCTGGATCTGGGGACGATATGTCCCTGTGGACTTTGTTGTCCTCGACACGGGGAACAAGCATTCATTTCCCCTTGTGTTGGGCCGACCATTCTTGAACACCACCCGGGCTAGGATCGATATGGATGCGAGAGAAATCTCGTTCCGTATCGACGGAAGGTTGACTTACTTCAAGTTTCAACCCTGGGAAGAAAAGAAGACAGAGCCACTCACACCGGAGCAGAGAAGCGCCGAGTGTTTCCTTAAGGCTCTCATTAATGGAGAGCTGGAAATACTCGGTGGTGAGCAGCTCAAGTGGAATGAGCCGACAAAACCGACAAGTGCAGAAGAAATGGATTTCCTCGTAAAGAAATACGAGGAAGAGCAAGCCCTCTGGAATTCTCCGGAGACGCTGATCCCACCGCCACCGACACCGAAGAAGAAGAATAAGAAGATGTGGCAGAAGAAGGTTGCATCATCCGAGTCATCCACTCTGGGACCGGACGATGACAAAAGCAACTGAAGATAGGAGAAGTCCCGCTCGCGGACTTAAAAGCTGAGCTCTCGCCGCGAGGAAAACCGGTATGTATCCCATATTTCCCTTCCAATTTTTAATTTTTCAATTGCATTTGCATGTTTCCCTTTTCAAAATAAATGAACCACTTGAGTAATTAATTTGAGAGAGAGTAGAAAATTTTGCAAGCTTGGTTAGAAATAATTTGACACATGCTGAAATTATGGACGATTTTGTGGTGGTCACCGACACCCACAAGAACGACTAACCTTTTGTGGTGGTTTTCATCCCCGCAAGAACGACTAACTATCTCGAACGACTGACTTGATTTTCTTGTGCTAACCATATATATATTCAGTCCTTCGGGTAGTTGTCATTGCACTAACTTTTTGCAGGAATCATGTCGAAGTTCTTCACTTCGCTCCGTCGTTCCGCCCGGCTAGGCCGACGATCGGACGATGCTGGGAGTTCCCCAGCTCCGTCCCGAGGCTCGAGCCGGATGGACACGGACGAGCACGGAGCAGCCGGCTCGGGATGGGGCCATGCCACGCACCCGGCCAGGCAGCTCCTGAGTGAGAGCGACATTAACCTTAGAACAGAAAGGGAGCAGAACACCTTCAACGAGCTTCGGCTGAAGGAGTTCGAGCACACCCATGTGTTTGAGCAAGACTTGCTTAGGGACACGGGGATGGACGTAGAGTTTACAGAAATCTTCCAAGCCATTGGCTGGGAGAATTTCTGGCACATCAACGAACAAGGTTCATACCTGCTCACCCTTGAATTCCTCTCGACTTTGGTTTCTGAAACTGGGGGGATTCGTTTCCGATTCTTCAACCAAGAGTTCTTCTGCTCTTGGAGGGATTTTAGTTCGGGTCTTGGATTTTCAAGCCGTTGTTCCTTAGACCCGAACAAAGCGCTTAAAAGATTTGACCGGGTGGCATTTTGGAAAAAGATTTCGGGGAATACCAATTGTCATGCGCCACACATGAACAGCATACATAACCCCACTTTGCGTTTCATGCATCGTTGGGTGTTTATGACGGTATTCCCCCGGGCAGATTTGCGCCCTGTCAACACCATCGAGTTGTGGGTTCTTTTTGCCATGGTCAAGCAGATTCCCTATTCACCTGTGAAAGACATGGTTGGTCACTGGCTGTCTCATATTTCTCGTGCGGGTAGCATGGCGATGACTTCTCTAGTCACTCGCCTCGCTAATCACCTGGGCGTCCTTCAAGGCGCCCGGCTCACAGCGCGTTCCGTCGTGGATACCGAGCACTTCGTGCAGGCCCACATGATACGGCGGATGCCTGATGCAACGCTGGCAATGATTTACCGTGGATATACAACTGAAGTGCCTTTGCCCTGTGCAGCACTAAGGTTGTATACCACGCCGAAACTAACTCTTCAGTTGAGGACCGAGTCGGACGATTCTCCACCTTGGAGAGAGCCCGCTCGGCACAGCGTTGCAGGTGACGGACCCGTCACGAGGGGATGAGCCAGGCGTGATGCTGGGCTCGCCACCTCACAGGAGCCGGAAGATGCACCACAAATGCCGCACCGACACACTTCCGCTTTTGAGGCCACCTACGACAAGTACACCGGTGCTGGGACGTCCGGAGCAGGAGGCTCCGGGCAACACCAGGAGCCGAACTACTTCACCTCAGGACGCTGGGACTACGGCCAGGACACGGACTCTGAGTGGTCCGGGAGTCGGTATGGAG
This sequence comes from Echinochloa phyllopogon, assembly GCA_033239725.1. Lineage (NCBI taxonomy): Eukaryota > Viridiplantae > Streptophyta > Magnoliopsida > Poales > Poaceae > Echinochloa > Echinochloa phyllopogon. The sequence goes on along the minus strand of BTCW01000014.1, from coordinate 25,281,340 downwards.
GAGGGTACGACAGTGCCTCCCAGCCATATTACCCCGGATACTCACAGTCCGCACGCTTCGACTACGGCCGGGAGCTGTCCTACATCTCCGACCGAGTCGAGCTCATCGACGACCGTACCCGAGAGATCCAGGACACACTAGCCCGCCATTCTCAGTACCATCAAGAGAATAGCGGGATGGTAGCGTCCATCCTGCATGACGTCCACGAGCAAGCGGAACAGCTGAGCCAGTACCTCTCAAGGCTCAACCCCTACCAGTGAAAGTACAAGCTTGGGGGAGGACCCCCACCAGGTATGTCCCGATTTATCCAGCACTTTGATCTTTTAATTTCCCTTTCATTTTCCTTCATGATAATTTGCATTTAAAAAAATGAAAATACCAAAAATATTTCCCTTAAAAAATATTTATCTTGAATAAAAATAACTCCCAACTATGCATGGAATGAATCATATGCCTCTCACCTTGGAAATGATGAATAGTAGCTCTGTCATTAATTTTGCAAGTACTTTGTTTCAACTAGTTGCTAGATTGTGCTTGAGTTATTTGGCATGAGTAAAAATGATCCTGAAAACCTTGTGGGAGCACATGCTTTATTCCAAGTTTAAGTTGTTGTGGGGGTTGATATAGTGAGAATTTGGTTAAATTCTATTCTGCTTTTAGTACGGGGAAAATCTCGGAAATTTATGCTTTCAAAATGAAACAAGTTCCTCATTGGTCAAAATACCTACCAAAGCCATATGATAAGCTTAGTTGAAAATTTCTACTCATATGCTGCTTGTTATCTTAGTGAGCTTTGTCAAATTGTTGTGACCTTTGAGTGAAGCTTTCATATTCTTAAAGATCGAGACCCACGTACACACGCCACCTCTCACTTGCAATTCCTACACTGGGAGTTAGCAAACATTTTCCATCATCCATCCACAAAAATAAATGCTCCATGTTCTATGAGTTCCCTCTCCAAATATTCTTGATAGAGACATGGGCTATGCAAAAAGAAAAGCATGCCAAAGAAGCATGGCAAAAATAAGAGGAAAAGAAAAGCATGCCAAAGAGCATGGCAAAAAGAAAGAGAAAAAAAAGAGAAAAGCATGCCAAGTGGCATGGCAAAAATATGAGAATAAAAGATAGCCCATGTTCTCGAAAATAAATCAAGGAGAGGGAGTTTCATCCAAGGAGTTCCACCATATTCCATTCCACCATTCCACCATATTCCACTCCATTCATATCCACACACTTGCACGTCTCGATCTTAAGATGTGATTTGTCTCCTCAGAGATCCGGTCTTTGACTTAGCAAAATATAAGATGCATGCATGCCTTCATCCTTTGTCCCTGAGCCACACAAAAAGCCATATTAGATGTTAGGATGAAAAGAAGGCACAAGCCTTTGGTGAGGATTCAAATACACTTGAGTGATTGAGTGTGCCAATGAGGAACAATTTGTAGTTTTCAAAACTTGTGAAAAAATTCCGAGATGGGATCCTGAAAAGAGTAGAGTGGAATAAAACTGAGTTTAAACTGTTCGTCCTTTCAACCGCCCAAGATAAGGAGATTTCTATAAGCCCCATAGGTAAAAAGGTGATTTGAAACTTTGCCTATGATTCAAGTATTTTTGAGGACTAGTTGTTTATAAGTTACCTGCAAAAGAAATGACATTGTAGCAACTCCTGATCCACCGAGCCTAAGTTTATATCTTTGCTCGAGGACGAGCAAAGGGCTAAGCTTGGGGGAGCTTGTTGGCGGTCGTTACAGCCCAAATCCGACCACCAATACTCGGGAATAAATGAGGTTTTATGCAACATTCCATGTACTTAGGTTTTATTTCTAATAAAGTTCCACGAGTTTTGGTGAGTGTCACTTGTGCAGGTACAACTACGACAAATATGTGCTATTGGGGCCGGAAATGACCAAATCGGCCGAACGACTCCGTTCGGCCGGTTACCCCCCTTAGCCGAGCAGACCACCGGGAGTCATCCACGTCAACAATGACCAAGCGAACACATCACATGACACGTGGGCGACCGCCAACTCATCCCGGACCATGCGACACATCACTCCTGGGCCACTACAACTCGAAGACCACATGGATTAGAACAACTACAGAGCCCAGGAGGAAGAGGCGGTGCACGGGGGCAGGCCTGGGCCTCCAGGCCCGTTCGGCCGAACAGGGCGGTTCGGCCGAACCGCCCCCAGTGCACAACCACCTTCCAGGGGTGGATCCTGGCCGTGGGAGCCAGAGGCGGCAGATCCCACGGTTCGGCCGAACTGGCCAGTTCGGCCGAACCGGGGAATTCGGCCGAAGGCCCGGCACCGCCTCCCTGGCTGCCTTGGCGGTTACCCTACCTGAACCGACCCTGGTGCACTATATATAGGACCTTACACTTCACTTGTAAACACACCAAGCCAAGGAGCTCATTTCCACTTTCATTCCAGTAGAGTTAGGATAGTTTAGTTGGGAGTTAGAGTTGAGTCGAGCTTGCCTCGGAGGTTCCGGAGTCGTCTTCAGAAGCTCTGGTAATAGCTCTTGTATCTTTTACTTTTCCATTTGTAAGACATTGAGTATCAATATAGTTATCTTTATCACTTTGCCTTTGTCATTTATATCTCGCTTCTACTTTATCCTAGTTGCAGCTATATCTTGTTTAGACTATAGTCAGTTATAGTTCTAGTGCTTGTAGTCTTGTTTAAGTCTTTGTCTTGGCTGGTTCTTCGATCTTGCTTGATACTGGAGGTGAACTGTCACCAAGAGTATTGACAAGGTTGCTTGCTCTTGCTAGCAGAGTAAGTAGTCGTTGTCTAGTGTAGGAGTGGTTCCTAGACTAGTCAGTGGCCTTAGTTTATTCCCGTCGCAACGGAGGTGGTAGCCGGGAGGTGGTGACAACCCTTTCGGCCTTCGTAGCCCATCACGTTAGTTCCGGTCCGTAGGATTCCCCAGTTGGGAAATAGTGGCACCCCTTCTCATCCCTTTCCGTGTGTTTACCGGTTCCCTTGTCCCGAAGCTAAGACATTAGAGTTATCCCAGATCTCCTAGTGCTGGTTCTGTAGCCGCTGTATCTCTAAGCTAGAGTGACATAGGTAGATAAAGAATCCAGGAGTCCTCTATCTCTTCTCGTTGTCCTCCCAGCTATCTATCTCTTCTCTCCCTTACCTGAGTATCCCTTGAGCTGTGTGTCCGGTATATCCACTCCTATCCAATACCGTTATCCCTTGTCTTGTTTAGTTGTGTACCCTTCTCTGATAGTCTCGAATATCTGTTCACTAGTAATCTTGCCAAAGCTTCCCTGCGGAAATATAAATTACGATACCTCGGGATACTCCCAGGTGAAGTGCTACAGCGGTGATTCTGTGTGCTTGCAGAATATTTCTATATTTTACTAAGCCATACGGAAAACCACTGAAACACTCCTTACCCCATGTTGACAGTCAAAATTGGCTCTGGCCCGGCCAAACCGGTCAGACCGGTTTGGTTCTGTAATTCGAGTAGGATTAGGATTCCGAGTTTAATCCCATATTGTAACCTATTCGAAAGGGGTAAGACTTACCCGGCCTATAAATATAAAGGCTAGAAGGCCGATTGAGGTATTCCAATCGAATCAAACACATTTATCCTTTACTTTTTTATCTCTCAAACCCTAATCTTTTCCAACCTCCATATTCTGTTCTTTGCTCGTCTCTACGGCGTTCAAGGGCGTTCTAGGTGGCCTGCCGACCCTAGAGCAACCCTAGCTTGCTTGAGCTCCGACGGGGTCCCTCCCGAGCTCGAGTTTCTAGGTCTTCACGAGTTCCTGCCTAAAAGCGGTCTGACCGGTTTCAGGAACCGGTCTGACCGGTTTGCCCAAGGAGTTCAGGAGTTGGCCGTTGTGACGGCCGTGCTGCGCGTTCGATCGATCTCCAAGTTTGTTGGCGCGTTTTCGTGTCAACATACTTTTTGGCGACTCCGCTGGGGATAGATTAATCTGGTTTCAAGACCGATTCAATCTACTCCAATTATGTCTGGATCAACGTGCGACCTTGACAAAGATAACATCATCACCGCGACGATGGAAGAGCTCTTGGACGAGGAGCGGAAGCGGTACCTGATTGCTGAGGAGCACTTCAGGACGCAATTCTTGAAGGGCTTCAAAAAAGATCGCGGTGGTCTTGTCAAGAGAGTGGAGGAATTCGTCATGCCGGCTTTCAAGCTGGCAAACGACCAAGTTGAAGAACTTCCGAAGGTAACTGGCGAATCCTCTGATTTGATGCAGCAAATTACTCGCATGATGGATGATAAATTGCTTGCTGCACAAACTGTTACTAGTGAGTTGATTGCTAATATGTCGGGTAATTCTGATAAAGGTAAAAATAACGTAGAATCTAATGAATTACCTAACCCAACTCCTAGCTCATCAGGCGTGCCAGAACATGTTTTAGATCCTAATTTGGGCATGCCGATGAATTTCTATGCGGGACAATCACTTCACCCTGGTTCGGTCCATGAACCGGTCAGATCGGTTTTCACAACCGGTCAGACCGGTTTGGCCCCCTCTGGCGGCCAGACCGGTTCCATCGGTGTAGGGACATCGGGTGCGATGATTTTATCTAATACGGTTGCTTCTGGTCCTGTTTACACCATTCCACGCACTACGGTTGTGGGAAGTATACCCCACGGATCTGGCGCGTCTCACGGGCCGATTCCGAGTACTTCTCAAAGTGCAACGTATAATGTTCCTCGTTTTCCACAAAATAGAGGTGATGAGAATTATCAAGCCGAGTTAGCTAAGTTTAAAGAAGATATAGCTAATACACTTAGAACAAGACTCGGGCTTGAATTGGGTACTTCACGCTTATATCAAAAACCGTATCCGCCTGAATTTGATTTAGTTGATTATCCTAATGGTTGGCGTGTTCCTGATTTTATTAAATTCAGTGGCGAAGATAATAGAACTCCTTGGGAACATATTAGTCAATATATCTTGCAATTAGGAGAAGCATCATTTTATGAACCATTGCGTATACGGTTGTTCTCATTATCTTTAACTGGAACTACTTTTTCATGGTTTTCTTCGCTTGCTCCTAATTCTATTCAAAATTGGACTCAATTGGAGCGTAAATTTCATGATCATTTCTTTAGCGGAGAAAACGAAGCTAAATTGTCTGATTTAACATCGGTTAGGCAAAGCCGAGAAGAATCGGTTCTTGATTACTTTAAAAGATTTAAAGATGTTAAGAACCGATGTTTTAACATAACTGGTTCTGAAAAAGATTTAGCAGATTTAGCTTTTGTGGGCTTACGGTCTCATTTCAAGGAAAAACTAGAGGGATCTGATTTTCTTACTATTAATCACTTGCAAATGAAGGCCATGAGTCTAGAACTTAAGTTTAAAAATTCAAAAGAATCTGCTAAACCTCATCGTTCGAATGTGCATATTGTTGATAATGATTCTGATAGTTCGGACGATGATAAAGAAATTTATGCTGTTGAATTTGTTTGGTCATCAAAGAGTAAACCTGGTTCTTGTCCCTCGTTGAAGCCGATTCAGAAAAATCGGCAAGAAGAAATTAAGTTTACTTTTGATGTAGCCAAATGTGGTCGTGTTTTTGATGAATTGCTTAAGAACGGCTTTGTTAAATTTTCTCATGCAATTCCACCAGCCGATCAATTGAAAAATCGTGCATATTGTAAGTGGCATAATTCTTTTTCTCATGCAACCAACGATTGCAATGTTTTTCGACGACAGGTACAATCGGCCCTTAATGAAGGTCGATTAGTGCTAGCTGAAATGCAAGTTGATAAGGCTCCTTTCCCTGTTCATACCTTGGATGTGAATACTAAAGTGTTGATTCGGCCGGAACAAGCCGATGGAGCTAAAGGTAAGAATGTGGTGATTGGAGACCCAAGGCCGGAAAGAATTGATGACAAAGTTCCAGTCAGAACAGTGATGATTGGGAAGACTCTGGATGGAAAAGAGTCTCTGAAGATTACAATTAACACATCAAGGCCCGGGGGGCAAGGAAGTTACTTGGAATAGAATCGGTCCGCTAGTCAGGCGAAACCGGTCAGACCGGTTTCCCAAACCGGTCAGACCGGTTTGTCTCCAGACCGTCGAAGGACTTTCAAGCCTAAGTGTCCGGAAGTGGGTACTTGGAAGTTTAATGAGCCAAAGGTTCAAGGAAAGGTTCTGAAGCAAGGACCTACTTTTTCTCAGCTCATGAACAAGTACACAAAGGCCGTTCATGTTGACCGGCCAACAAAAAAGAGATAGAGGTCACCGCAGCGTTGGATCAATTCTATAGCCTATAAACGCCGTGGTGATATTACTGGGACTTCGTTACATGACCGATTGGGTTCATACCAATCAGGTCCTTCGGCTGCTCCCAAAAGCGGTCAGACCGGTTTTGTAAACCGGTCAGACCAGTTTCGGTCTGAGCAGAGGTTCCAAGCTCCTCCTAAGCAAGAATACCGTGTCAGGGAGAAAAAGGAGGATGTGCAAGCCAAGGCCAGTGGGTTTGTAAAAATTGGCGATATTCCAGTGGCTATGCAAGACTTGGGTAGAAAGCCGATAGTCATTGGAGATTCGGCTCCTGTTCCAGTCAAAAAGCCGGTCATGTCTAATGATCATGAGGCTAGCAGTAGCAGGGGTGTAAAGAAGGTCTTCCAACCAAGGTGGTGTCCTTCTGGTTTGACTCATACGCAGAAGCGGAAGTTACAACGTCTACGGAACAAAGAAAAAAGGGAACAGGAAGCTGAGAAGCTGAGGGATGAATACTTCAACAATTACAGGCCTATGATCCCTCAGACCAAGATCTGGCAAGCTAAGCCCGTTGTGCAATCAGCAGCACAACCGGTCAGACCGGTTTCTGAATCCGGTCAGACCGGTTTTGATCAGCCCACCGCTGCAGAAGCGGACAGACTGGTTTCTGGAACCGGTCAGACCGGTTTGACGACAGAAGCGGAAGCTGAGATTACTTCAACCATCGATACTACTCCGCCAATTCCTCCAGTGGTTGAAGATGAAGAATTGGTTGATTTTGAGCCTTCTCCAGAACATGGCAACATGGAAATCAACGTCGTATATTTGTCTTCTGATTATTATGTGATACCGGAGGAGGAGGTTTCTCATTTTCAACTTGGGCCTCGAGATGCCGTTTTTCAGAAGCCTAGTGAATCAGAGAATCATCTCAAGGCTTTATATATGAGAGGGCACATCAACGGGAAGCCAATTTCTCGTATGTTGGTTGATGGTGGAGCTATTGTAAATCTTATGCCATACTCTCTCTACAAGAAGATTGGCGGAAAAGACGAAGAATTGATCAAGATGAACATGACGGTCAGTGGAGTTGGTGGAGGTGATCCCATTGGTGCCAAGGGGATGGCTTCTATGGAGTTGACCGTCGGGAGCAAGACTATTGCTACGGCTTTCTTCGTCTCCGAGGTGCAAGGTAACTTCAGTTTAATCCTTGGTCGAGATTGGATTCATGCAAATAAATGTATTCCATCTACCTTGCATCAATATCTTATTCAGTGGATCGGCGATGAAGTTGAAGTTGTACATGGTGATGCTTCTTCCTTTGTTGCAACGGCCGATTCCGATTCCCTTAGTGCAAATGAGAAAGTCAAATGTTTGTCGGGCATGGATTTGACCGACTATGAGTTGATCAGTTGCACCAAGGATGGTTTTGTTCCTGCTACATTAAAGCCGATGGAGAATTGGTTGAATTACTTGCTGTAATTAATGGAGCAAACAAATCAACAGAAACAAACCGGTCAGACCGCTTCTGGAAACCGGTCAGATCGGTTTAGACCTGAACAGTGCCAGTCGAGCCAAACCGGTCAGACCACTTCTGGGAACCGGTCAGACCGGTTTGCGTCTGGACAGTGGCTTCAAGACCGAATTGATCATCATCGAGCACATTCGGCCGGCATGTTCGAAGCCATTGAAGATCTCGGTGATATGGATAAGTTGGGTCAGGGTTTCACGTCAGCCGACCCTTTAGAAAAAATAGATATTGGTGATGGTACTATTCCTAGGCCAACTTTTGTAAACAAAAATTTATCGGCTGAGTTTAAAGCCGAATTAATAAATTTGTTGAAAGAGTATGTCGATTGTTTTGCTTGGGAGTACCGTGAGATGCCGGGTTTGAGTCGTGATTTAGTTGAGCATCGTTTACCAATAAAAGCCGGTTTTAGACCTTTTAAACAATCGGCTAGACGTTTTAATCCCGCTATTTATGACCGAATAAAAGAAGAAGTTAATCGTTTGCTAGATGCTGGTTTTATTCGGACTTGTCGTTATGCGGAGTGGATTTCTAATATTGTTCCCGTTGAAAAGAAAGATTCGGGAAAACTTAGAGTTTGCATTGATTTTAGAGGTCTTAATAAAACCACTCCAAAAGATCCATATCCTATGCCTATAGCCGATGTCTTAATCAATGAAGCTTCTGGACATCGTGTTGTTAGTTTCCTTGATGATAATGCTGGATATAATCAAATATTCATGGCCGAAGAGGATATGCACAAAACGGCCTTTCAATGTCCGGGATTTATTGGTTTATTTGAGTGGGTGGTTATGACTTTTGGATTAAAGAATGCCGGTGCAACTTATCAAAGAGCTATGAATTTAATCTTTCATGATTTACTTGGTGTTATTGCGGAAGTGTATATTGATGATATTGTAGTTAAATCGGATGGCTTGGATTCTCATTTAGCCGATTTAAGACTTGCTCTTGAAAGGATGCGACGGTATGGATTGAAGATGAATCCACTCAAATGTTCTTTTGGTGTTTCGGCTAGAAAGTTTCTTGGATTTGTTATTCATGAGAACGGCATAGAAGTTGATCCCAAGAGAATTGAAGCTATGAAGAAAGTCGAAGCTCCTACTTGCAAGAAAGATTTGCAAAAGTTTCTAGGCAAGGTAAATTTCTTGAGAAGATTTATAATTAACTTGTCTGGAAAGGTTGATGCTTTTACTCCTCTACTTCGGTTGAAAGATGAAGCCGATTTTACCTGGGGGGCAAAACAGCAAGAAGCTTTTGAGAAAATCAAAGAGTACTTGTCTTCACCACCGGTGCTTAGGGCGCCTAAGAGAGGGGTTCCGTTCAGACTTTATGTGGCAGCTGAAGATAGAACTATTGGGGCTGTTTTGACTCAAGAAATCGGCGACAAGGAGTATGTGATTGCTTATGTAAGCCGACGGCTCATTGATGCAGAAACAAGGTATACTTTCATTGAGAAGTTGTGTTTATCCTTGTACCATGCTTGTACTCAACTGAGGCATTATTTATTATCTAGCACTTGCATCGTGTTGTGTCAAACCGATGGAATTAAACATATGTTGCAAAAGTCGATTTCTAGTGGAAGAGTCGGTAAATGGGCTTATGCTTTAGTTGAGTATGATTTGGCTTGTGAACCTTTAAAATCAATGAAAGGCCAAATTGTAGCTGATTTTATTGTTGAACATCGGATAAATGATACAAACAACTTCAATGTCGGATATATTACTTGTACCCCATGGAAGTTATACTTTGATGGATCGGTTTGCAATGATGGGCAAGGAATTGGTGCTGTTTTGATATCTTCAAGTGGTGCCATCTTTGAGTTTTCAAACCGATTGGAAGAAAAGCGAACCAATAATCAAGTTGAATATAAAGCTCTTCTATTTGGCTTGGAATTTTTGCAAGACATGGGAGTAAAGCATGTTGAGGCTTTTGGTGATTCGCTCCTGGTGGTACAACAAGTGTCAAAGGTTTGCCAATGTTATAATGGTTCATTAAATGCATATCTTGATAGATGTCTTGATATCATTGCTTCTTTTGATGAATTTACTATCAAACATATTCCAAGAGAAGAGAATGACAAGGCAAATACTCTGGCTCAGAAAGCATCTGGTTATATGGTTGCAAAGAAATATTTCTATCTCCAAAAACCGATGCAAACGAAAGCTGAGGTTCTGGTTCTGGACGAACCAGTCACACCGGTTTCAGAAACCGGTCAGACCGGTCTGACTGCCAGAACCGGTCTGACCGGTTCTGAAACCGGTCTGACCGCTTCGTCCCCTGACAGAAGCAAAAATCCTTTGGATGATGCTAATCAATCCAAAGTTGAAGATCAGGATTGGAGGGTGTCTATTATTACTTATTTGAAAGATCCTGGTCGTGGTGCAGAAAGAAATATTCGGCGAATATCATTTAAATACATTTTGCTTGACGATGAGCTCTATCGTCGAAACGCCGAAGATTTACTGTTGAAATGTCTTAATTCAGATCAGGCCAAAGTTGCCATGGGTGAGGTCCATGAAGGTATTTGTGGTACACATCAATCGGCTCCAAAGATGAAGTGGTTACTTAGACGAGCCGGTTTCTATTGGCCTACTATGATGGCTGATTGTTTCAAATATTACAAAGGATGTGAGGAATGTCAGAAGTTTGGAAATTTGCAACTTACTCTTGCTGCATTGATGCATCCTATTATTAAGCCATGGCCGTTCCGAGGTTGGGGATTGGATTTTATTGGACAAATTAATCCTCCATCATCAAAAGGACATCGTTTCGTGTTGGTTGCTACAGATTATTTTACTAAGTGGACCGAAGCAATTCCATTGAAGAATATGACGCATCGAGAGGTAATAGAGTTTGTTACGCAAAATATTATTCATAGATTCGGTATTCCTCAAACTTTGATAACGGATCAAGGTACTTCATTTATGTCTAAAGAGGTACGTGAATTCGCCGAATCCTATAGAATTAAGTTGCTCAATTCATCTCCATATTACGCTCAAGCTAATGGACAAGCCGAGTCAAGTAATAAAACTTTGATCAAATTAATCAAGAAAAAGATAGAAGAAAGTCCTAAGAGATGGCATGAAGTTTTATCCGAAGCATTATGGGCTCATCGTATATCTAGACATGGTGCTACTAAAGTTACTCCTTTTGAGCTTGTGTATGGTCAAGAGGCCGTTTTACCCGTTGAGGTAAATCTGGACGCTTATAGATTGGCTAAACAAAATGACCTTGATGCTGTTGATTACCACAATTTGATGTTGGACAATATTGATGAGGTAACCGACAAACGGTTGAAAGCTTTGAAGGAGATTGAGAAAGATAAGCTTCGGGTTGCTAAAGCTTACAACAAGAAAGTACGAGGAAAATATTTTCAGATTGGTGAGCTTGTTTGGAAGACGATCTTGCCTATTGGGACGAAAAGCAACAAGTTTGGTAAATGGTCACCAAGTTGGGAAGGACCCTATAGAGTTGTCAAAGTCATTTTTGGGAATTCTTACATGCTAGAGACGCTGAAGGGAGATCATTTGCCTAAAGCTATCAACGGGAGATATTTGAAGAAATTCTATCCAAGTGTTTGGCAAGACGCATGAAGACCAATGGCCGATATATTGTTGATATCGCCCTTAGCATAAATTTTAGCTCCTGAATTGTGATTACTTGCTTTTTAGTTCTCAAGTTCACTAAAAACGCAGGGGGGCATGTGTTGACAGTCAAAATTGGCTCTGGCCCGGCCAAACCGGTCTGACCGGTTTGCCAAACCGGTCAGACCAGTTTGGTTCTGTAATTCGAGTAGGATTAGGATTCCGAGTTTAATCCCATATTGTAACCTATTCGAAAGGGGTAAGACTTCCCCGGCCTATAAATATAAAGGCTAGAAGGCCGATTGAGGTATTCCAATCGAATCAAACACATTTATCCTTTACTTTTTTATCTCTCAAACCCTAATCTTTTCCAACCGCCATATTCTGTTCTTTGCTCGTCTCTACGGCGTTCAAGGGCGTTCTAGGTGGCCTGCTGACCCTAGAGCAACCCTAGCTTGCTTGAGCTCCGACGGGGTCCCTCCCGAGCTCGAGTTTCTAGGTCTTCACGAGTTCCTGCCTGAAAGCGGTCTGACCGGTTTCAGGAACCGGTCTGACCGGTTTGCCCAAGGAGCTCAGGAGTTGGCCGTTGTGACGGCCGTGCTGCGCGTTCGATCGATCTTCGAGTTTGTTGGCGCATTTTCGTGTCAACACCCCAGTACCAGGATTCTCAATTCTGATATTGGATCGTAAGAAGTGCCAACAACCCCTGTAGCACATTTTTGTCAATAACGTACCTGCACAAGGTATATTCACCAAAACATGTGGAACTGTATTAGAACATAAACCTAAGTGCATAGAATGATACACATAATCTCTTTTATTCCCGAGAATTGGTGGTAAAAAATATGCTGTAACGACCGCGAACAGCAACCTATCTAGGGCTTGCACGATAGGAGTTCATGCAAGGCGGCTAGCGAGGGCAAGTTGAGTAATAGGGTTGCACAACTTATAATCTAGTAATGGTGGTGGATGGGATAATGGTGGAAACAAACAAATCACAGCAACGGGCGAGTGAACTACGACACGAACATAACTAAAACAAGCAACAAGACTCGACCACGGACACAAACTCAACAATGCGAATCTGAAACGAAATTGCAAAGGCTAAAAGGGGTACTAGGACAGCGGAATACGATTGTTGGCAGTCGTTAGGGCACGTTTTCGACCACCAATACTCGGGAATAAAAGAGGTTATATGCATCGTTCCATGCACTTAGGTTTATTTCTAATAAAGTTCCACGAGTTTTGGTGTGTATCACTTGTGCAGGTACAATATCAACAAATATGTGCTACAGGGGTCGGAATTTACCGATTCGGCCGAATGACTCCGTTCGGCCGGAATACCCCCCTTAGCCATACATGAAGCAAAGCACAACCGGGAGGCCGTCCATGTCAGCAATGACCAAGCGACGACCGTGCATGCCACGTAGACCACCGCCACATCATCCATGGACCAAAATCACATGAAGTCCACCAAGTCCAAGATATCCAAGAAGTCCAGGAGCAAGAGGCGGTGCACGGGACGCAAATTGGGCCGAAAGCCCAGTTCGGCCGAACTGCCCCTAGCTACAAACCGCCTCCCAGGAGCGAATCCAGGCCATGGGAAGCAAGGACGGTGCATCCCACAGTTCGGCTGAACCGACCCAGTTCGCCCGAATCCCCCGGATTCGGCCGAACTGGCCGGGCGCCGCCTTGAGCTCCCTTGCATGCTACTCCAGCTCCACCGCCTTGCTCCAGCTATAAATTGAAGGTCCAAGGCCCCGGTTCAACACATGCCACTTGGGAGTAAGTCTCCAATCACTCTCTTTCAAGATGTAGAGTTAGCCTAGTCTAGCTGGGAGTTAGAGTCAGGGTCGAGCTTCGCCGGGATTCTGGAGACAGGGTCGAGCTTCGCTCAGAGTTCTGGTAAAGCTCTTGTATCTTTTCCTTTTCTTTATGTAAGACTCTGAGTATTTAATATATTATCTTCCGCATTTCCTTGAGTTATTTATTCTACATTTACTTCACGGATAATTGTAGAATATCTAGCCTTTGTTATAGTTGTTGTAGTCAGGTTCTAGAAGTTCTCTCCTAATTCTTTGTCTTAGCTGGTTCCTCGTTTCTGCTCAATACTTGCGGGGAATTGTCACCGGGGTATTGACACGATTTCTTGCTCTTTCTTAGAGAGTGAGTAGTTATTGTCTACCATAGGTGTGGTGCCTAGTCTAGATAGTAACCTTGGTTTACCCCTGTTTCAAATATACGTGTGGTAGTCGTTAGGTGGTGACAGCCCTATACGGCCTTTGTAATCCACCACGTCAGTCTCAGTCCGTAGGAACCTGAGAGGCTGTCAGTGGCTCCCCTTCTCATCCCTTTCGGAGAGTCGCGCGCACCTTATCCCAATGCTAAGACAACATAACTAGGAAAAGAACCATAGATGCCATTCTTCATCTAGGCATAACCTTTGCCGGAGATATCTCTAAGTTAGTGGAAATATATAGGAATCCTTTCCTGTCTCGTCCTCCCACTAGCTAGGCCGCTCTTCTATCTATCCTGGATTTCTCCTTGTGTGTGTCAACTGCATATCACTCCTATCATATCCTTTACCCCCGCCTTGTTAACCGGTACTTTAATTAGTAGTTACATCCTTGTTAAAAGTCAATACACTTTATCCAATGCTTCCATGAGGAAATAAATATGATACCTTGGAATACTCCCGGGTGAAATGCTACATCGGTATCTGTGCGCTTGTGGATTTATATCTGTGTTGTAAGAATACCAATAAGCACTCCTTGCACCATTACTAGGATTGGCAATCCTGATAGTGGATCGTAAGAAGTGTCAACATGCATTTCTAGCGCCGTTGCCGGGGGCGCAATTGGCGAAAGATATTGATAATTGACATTGGTGCCTACTAATTTAATTTACCACTATCATTAGCGGTATTACCCCTGTTTGTTTGAGTGTGTTTCAAACAGGAGGTGAGCAGAGAGCCCAGGGTGCCTGATCATGCAGGATTTATCAATGTTTGCTCCTGTCTGCTGCGACGCGTATCGAGTTTCAGAAGAAAAATTTCTCATAGGTATGTGCTTATAAACGAATATATATATATATATATCATCATCATGTGCAGCCTGGAGGAATGATCGTCGTGATGATCTTCTCAAAAAGAAGATCAAATGTGACGGACGAATGTCGCTGCATCACCACAATTCCATCTCAAATTGTCGGTAATGGCGAAGAAAATTCAAGGTATGTGAGATAGTCAACTCATAGACTTTAAATTTTGAGTACCTGCTATGAGGTAGCCTATGCATTATCCTTTTAATTTTTGCATTATCCACTGCATGTTTACTTTGAATCATTAAATGTCTATGCCTTCTTTTTGAATGGGTGGCTCCTTGACTTTGAACTGTATTCGGGCACTGTGCCTAGTCTAGATGGGTAGTGAGATCTTTTTGCTACCTGTTTATTCGATGTTCTTAGTCCAACTCATGGCAGCCCCTATTTTGCGTTGGTGATCCCCAAGCGTGGTTGGTTCACCGTCTATAGGGTTAAATGGGACTGACATCCGACCATGCCTTTGGCAATGGATGATCAGTTTGCCCCATGAGAAACGCCAGGCTTAGAAATTCATGCTTTCCATCACCCCCCATTTTTTTTCCAAACCCACTGCAAGTTTGCCATCCTAGCATTTGCATTCATTCATCCCCTCATCGCTTTGCATTGAAAAAAAACTAGCGACCACTGGTTTTAGGCCAAGGTGTTCATATTGATTCAAGGCTAGTGGCCAAACGTCACCTGGCCTAACCAGTTTTGCTCATCTCTACGTTGTTGCACAACAGAGGGGGCGTACTCTATGCCACCGCTCCTTTGCCGCTCCACTTGCTTGTTTTCGTACCATTGTTTCAACATTTGCACACAAGCTGATTCCGCAGCATTCCACAAGTTGGCATATTTGAGTGCCGAACCCCTTTGCCACACCCACGATCGTGCATCCTTGCACGACAACACCCACATGGAGGAGGACTCAGCCAACTACGTGCAGTCACCTCGGCGTAGTGCCATTATTGTTGCATCAATTCTAAAAGTCTTCATCATCAGATGCCAACGGTAAGCACACCCAGGTACTGTTGGCGGTCGTTACAACCCAAATCCGACCACCATTACTCGGGAATAAATGAGGATTTATGCAACATTCCATGTACTTAGGTTTTATTTCTAATAAAGTTCAACGAGTTTTGGTGAGTGTCACTTGTGCAGGTACGACTACGACAAATACGTGCTATTGGGGCCGAAATTGACCGAATCAGCCGAATGACTCCGTTCGGCCGGTTACCTCCCCTTAGCCGCACACGACGCGAAGTGCAACCGAGGGCCGACCACGTCAGCAACCACCATACAAGCCATGTAGGATCACCGCCACATCATATCTGGCCAAACCACATGAAGACCACCTGAATCAAGTCATCCACGAAGCCTAGGTAGCAAAGGCGGTGCAGGGGGGCAGGCCTGGGCCTCCGGCCCAGTTCGGCCGAATCCATCCATTCGACCGAACGGCCCCCACTGCACAAACCGACCCACAACCGACTCCACAAACAAATCAGGGCCGTGGGAAGCATGGCGGTGCAAGATCAATGGTTTGGCCGAACTGGAGGGTTCGGCCGAACTGACCAGTTCGCCCGAACTCCCCGGTTCGGCCGAACTGGCCGGGGTGCACCGCCTTGCGATGCCTTGGCCCCTGCGCTTCCTCCACCGCCTCCAAGTCTCCATAAATGCTGGCCTTCACCTCCCGGATCAACACACAACACAATAGAGTAGGCGTTGCTAAGTTCCGCCACTTGTATCAGTAGACATAGGGAGAGAGGAGAGGTGAGCGTCCCGAAGAGGAGCCGGAGTGTCGGCCCCTCTTCCCGCTGTACCTCTACGGATGCGGCTCTGCTTCGAGTGACATCTGGCTCGTGTCTGGTAACTCTTGTATCTCTCTCTGATTAATTGAGCATTCAGTTCTTACTTCTATTTACTTGCTGGTTCTTCGTTCAATGCTTAGTTGATTGGTATAATTGTATACTGGTTGCTTAGCTTGGGTGCTTATCTTTCTGCAGTAGATAAGTATTAGTCGACTAGTGTAGGCGTGGTGCCTATACTTGAGACTAACTTAGTTTATTCCCGTCGCAACGGAGGTGGTAGCCGTAAGGTGGTGACAGCCCTTCCGGTCTTTGTAGTCCATCACGTTAGTTCCGGTCCGTAGGATCCCCCCAGCCCGGGAAATAGTGGCACCCCTTCTCATCCCTTTCTGTGTGTCCACCGGTTCCCTTGTCCCGAAGCAAGTATCTATCTGTATCCTCTGATCTGCTCGATCAATCAGTAGAATACCTCTATTAGACTCGTACCCTCTCTACCCTCCTATCACTCCTCTTCTCTTTTTGTTGTTGTCATCCACCTCATCCATACCATTCACTCCATTCCATCTACCTAGGACAACTTAGTCTAGAATTAGTACACTTCTCGTTCTCCGTGGAAATCAATACCTTGGAATACTTCCGGGTGAAACCTACATCGGTATCCGTTCGCTTGCGGATTTATCTGTAGGCCGTAAGGAGTGCCAACAAGCTGGTTCGAGAGCAAACGTTCTCAGGAACGAATGCTGAGAGTCCATACGCACATTTGCGCGAGTTTGAGCAACTCTGTTCGTGTCTCGTCATTGCGGGCATGACACAAGAGACGCTTAAATGGAAGCTATTCCCGTTCTCATTGACGGGAGGAGCAAAGAAATGGTACTCTCTAGCTGTCGGAAATATGGAAGGGAGTTGGGAAACTCTCAGAGAGAAATTCTGCTTAAACTTCTTCCCAGCTTCCAAGGTAGCCAGCCTCCGAATCGAAATCCTTACCTTTAAACAATTAGAGGGAGAATCGTTAGGAGCTGCCTGGGCTCGTTTCAAGCAAATACTGGCCTCAGGACCAGACCTAAGTCTACCAGAATCTATTGTTTTACAACACTTCAGCCTTGGCCTCTGTCCTGTAGCCACCACTTTCTTGAACTCCGCTTCAGGAGGGTCGTTCTCTCATTTGACTCCTAGTGAAGTGAGGGTAATCGTGGATCGTATCCTAGACGACACTCCCTACACTGGAGTCTATGACGAACTCCCCGACGAAGAGGAGCAGCCTGAACCTGAACCTAAAGAGCCAACACCAGTCCAATCTAAATCCATCAGCTCTTCCATTCCATCAGAACCCGAAGCTCATTTCGAACCACAAACTTATTCTAGCCTGGACTATTATCATCCACTCTACACCACCCCCTACGATTTTGATGACGATCTATTCGATAACATATGGAGTGCAAGAAGTTACCCATTAGAACAATGTGTAGAGCAAAAGGATCCACCACCCAACAAGGAAGCACTAGAATACCAGAGAGAGTACTTAGGATGTCTCTCTGCCATCAAGAGTCGGGAATGGCTAGACGAGGCTGAAGCCTCGACCGATGTAGTCAAAATGCCCGAAAAGATTCGAAGGATATTTTGTGAAGTTATGGGCATAGACAAGGAAATCGGGTATGACCCGAGCCTCGGAATCAATATCATCTCTGGCTCTTTGGTGCGAGCTCAACTCCCCGATGAACCATTGTCCTCATCTCAGAAACTTCTAAAGTTCACATCGGGAAGGATCCTCGATTGTTTAGGGATCTTGCGGGTCACACCCGTTAAGATTAATGACCCTGAACTTTTCCTGGATTTCCATATCTTTGACCTACCTGAAAATTCCACTCATTCCATCCTTATTGGTAGGCCAATCATGAAAATCCTAGAAAATTCACCAATAATCTAGCTAGAGCTTAGGATCGGAGAAGAACTCGTCCCAGTCTCTTATTCCTATTCCTTGAATACCCCAATAGAGGCAGACCCCGATCCTGATCCTAAAGAGGAGGTCATGTCAACATCCTTGATAGACTTAGAGCAACCCTTCCTAGAAGAAGATGCCCAATTCCTTATGGAGGAAGAAGAAATTCATCCTCCAATCGAGCCTATGCCTCTTCCCTCTGAATTGAAGTGTGCTTCCCTCTTTAAGGACGGACAAACTCCAGTGACCATCAGTGACAAACCCCCTGGAACCCAACTGACTTTCACTATCCTGGAGGAAGATCGATCAGTCTATGGATATTCGGTCCAAGACTTAAAAGGGATTACTCCTAACCTTCATACTCATCATATCCCTATCTCATCTTATCTTGGGGTCGTAAGGCAATTGTCACGGAGATTTGTCTTTGACCGGGGAAAGACTAGATTCAAAGCCTGGAGCCATCATCTTCCCTTGTCAAACCCTCTAATACGACCCTATGCCTACACCTCCTACGAGTAAAGGGGATTTGTAGTTCCTTTGGCCACAACGGGCTTTATAGGTGTTTCATCGAAAATTTCTCTCTAGTAGCACGGTCATTGACCACTCTCTTAGCCAAAGAACCCCTCTCGTCTCTGATCAAGATTGCTATGCTTCCTTTCAAACCCTTAAGAAAGCACTCAGCTTCGCTCCCATCATCCTGCCTCCTGACTGGAGCATCCCGCTAGAAATCATGAGTGATGCGAGCGATTTTGCCGTAGGAGATGTTGTGGGCCAAACCAAGGACAATAAGCATTATGCTCACTCGCCCTAGCTCAACTACGCAACCACGGAAAAGGGACTCTTAGCAATTATGTTTGTTATAGACAAATTCCGGTCCTACCTAGTTGGGGCAAAGGTCATAGTCTATTCAGATCATGCTGCTTTGAAATACCTTTTGACCAAAAAGGATGCAAACCCAAGACTCATCCATTGGGTCTGTCTCGGGTACAAGTCCCGTTTGATCTTCCCATCAGCAATTTTCTTACGGGGTGATACACTCCTCAAGGTCACAACACTAGAGCCGTGGTACGCCACCATAGTTGACTTCATGGTGTTAGGGTACGTCCCATCAGGTGAAAATAGGAAAAGATTGGTTTTTGAGAGCAGACATCACCTATGCGATAACCCGTATCTCTTCTGGATACAAGCTGGACTTAGACGATGCATACCTGCACCTGAGGCACATAAAACCTGGGAGAGATATCATGCAGCACCTTATGAAGGACATTATAGAGCGTTCAAAATAAAGGACTGGCAATATGGAGATGCTAAGAAATTTAGCAAGAGATGCCCACACTGTCAGAAACACGGGAAGGAGACGCAAAGCCACTCACCAGTAATCTTCAGTAGAAATCTTTGATGTAAGGGGAATAGACCCCATGGGTCCTTTCCCTAACTCAGAGAACTACGAGTTTATTCTGGTAGCCGTAGATCCCGTCTCTAACTGGGTATAGGCCAAGCCCTATCGACCCGCAGCCACTAGGCATGCTAAGTAAATGTCCCATGAAAACATCTTTCCCCGCTTTGGCATCCTGGGCTAGTCGTAGAGGCTCTCATCTCATTGACTCCATCTCGCGAAAATATCAAAGTTTGGGGGAGCCGCATTTTATAGCCACACCTTCTCACCCCCAAACTAGTGGTCAAGCAGAACATCCAACACTCACATCAAGAACGTCAATGAGATAGGTGTGCACTAGAGAGATAGACTCCGTAAAAGCACTTTGGGCAAACTAGACCACTCTAGTTTGGGAAAATTAGGACAATTCGGCCAAACCATGTTGGTTCGACCGAAGGACCCCTCTATTGCCTCTTGAGCGTCCTTTTTGACCCTTGATCCTATCTCTATCCCATCTTGTCTCGAAGTCGCTAGGAAATGTTGGGAAAGCTGCTTGTCGATCTCAAGTCAGAAACCATCCTCCATCACTTTCCCGAACACGACCAAGTGTTCACATTTTCCAGCCGCCATGACCACCCAATCCTTATCCAAAGACCTTTCCTCACCTAGGGGTTCCCTCTCCAATAGTATCACGAGCAAAACTGTCAAAACCCCTAAAGCCTTCTGATTGAACATCCCGAGGAGGAGGAAAAAGAGGAGCCCATGGATGAAGAGCCTGATTAGAGATCTGGTGCAAACACACCAGAAATTTAACAATCTCGGTGAGAAGGTCATCGAAGGCGAGCCTTGGTAGATGGACAAGGATGACAAGATCAATGTCCTCTGCCAAGCTCCCACAGCAAAATTTAAGAGGCTTGCCAAAGCCTCGTAACATCTAGACCTTCACGATCCATCTATAGAGTAGATGTCATGTGGTTGTATGTTGTAGAGCACCATTAGTTTCAATTTATTTTCCAATTCAATTTCCCTTTGCTCAAATCATTGTTTAGGACGTGCTCTAATTATTTCCCTTCCAAATATTTTTTTCCAACCTTAGCTTGATGAATAAATAAAATAAGAGTTGAATGCAGAAAGAATAAAATTGTCGCTCCGGTTGGTGCATTTGAGCCAACCGGAGATTGCCCTGTTTAATAGAAAGATACATGAGTACAGGCACGAGACACAGTGGAGGAACATGACGAGAATGCGCAAGACGACCCGTTCGGTTGGATTTTTTGGTTCGGGCGAGCAGGTTGAATCCCTACCAGTGAAGAGTCCAAGCTTGGGGGAGGACCCCCATCAGGTACGTTCTGAATTACTCAGCACTTTGGTCATTCAATTGAAAATACCAAAAATATTTCCCTTGAATAAAATTAACTCCCAACTATGCATGGAATGAATCATATGTCTCTCACTTTGGAAATGATGAATAGTTGCTCTGTCATTAATTTTGCAAGTACTTTGTTTCAACTAGTTGCTTAATAGTGCTTGACTTAACTGGCATGAGTGATAATGAACCTGAAAACCTTGTGGGAGCACATGCTTTATTCCAAGTCTAAGTTGTTGTGGGGATTGATATACTGAGAATCTGGTTAAGTTCTATTTCTGCTCTTAGTACGGGGAAAATCTCGGAGATTTATGCTTTCAAAATAAAACAAGTTCCTCATTGGTCAAAATACCTACCAGAGCCATATGATATGCTTAGTTGAAAATTTCTACTCATATGCTGCTTGTTATCTTAGTGAGCTTTGTCAAATTGTTGTGACCTTTGAGTGAAGCTTTCATATTCTTAGAGATCGAGATCCACGTACACACACCACCTCTCACTTGCAATTCCTACACTGGGAGTTAGCAAACATTTTCCATCATTCATCCACAAAAATAAAATGCTCCATGTTCTATGATTTCCCTCTCCAAATATTCTTGATAGAGACATGCGCTATGCAAAAAGAAAAGCATGCCAAAGAAGCATGGCAAAAATAAAAGAAAAAGAAAAGCATGCCAAAGAGCATGGCAAAAAGAAAGAGAAAAAGAAAAGCATGCCAAGTGGCATGGCAAAAAAAAATATGAGAATAAAAGATAGCCCATGTTCTCGAAAATAAATCAAGGAGATGGAGATTCATTCCAAGGAGTTCCACCATATTCCATTCCACCATGTTCCACTCCATCCATTATCCCACACACTTGCACTTCTCGATCTTAAGATGTGATTTGTTTCCTTAGAGATCCAGTCTTTGACTTAGCAAAATATAAGATGCATGCATGCCTTCATCCTTTGTCCCTGCGCCACACAAAAAGCCATATTAGATGTTAGGATGAAAAGAAGGCACAAGCCTTTGGTGAGGATTCAAATACACCTGAGTGATTGAGTGTGCCAATTGAGGAACAATTTGTAGTTTTCAAAACTTATGAAAAACTCTGAGATGGGATCCTGAAAAGAGTAGAGTGGAATGAAACTGAGTTTAAACTGTTCATCTTTTCAACTGCCCAAGATAAGGAGACTGCTATAAGCCTCATAGGTAAAAAGGTGAATTAAAAACTCTGCCTATGATTCAAGTATTGTTGAGTACTAGTTGTTTATAAAGTTACCTGTAAAAGAAATGGCATATTGTAGCAACTCCTGATCCACCGAGCCTATGTTTTCATCTTTGCTCGAGGACGAGCAAAGGTCTAAGCTTGGGGGAGCTTGTTGGCGGTCGTTACAACCCAAATCCGACCACCAATACTCGGGAATAAATGAGGCTTTATGCAACATTCCATGTACATAGGTTTTATTTTTAATAAAGTTCCACGAGTTTTGGTGAGTGTCACTTGTGCAGGTACGACTACGACAAATACGTGCTATTGGGGCCGAAATTGACCGAATCGGCCGAATGACTCCGTTCGGCCGGTTACCTCCCCTTAGTCGCACACGACGCGAAGTGCAACCGAGGGCCGACCACGTCAGCAACTGTTGACACTTCTTACGGTCCACTATTAGGATTGTCAATCCCAGTAATGGTGCAAGTAGTGTTCATTGGTATTCTTATGATACAGATATAAATCCGCAAGCGCACGGATACCGATGTAGCATTTCACCCGGGAGTATTCCCAGGTATCGTATTTATATTTCTGCAGGGAAGCATTGGATAAAGAGTATCGACTATTGACAAGGATGTAACTACTAATTAAAGTACCGGCTAACAAGGCGGGGGTAAAGGATAGGATAGGAGTGATATTCAGTTGACACACACAAGGAGAAGTTCAGGATAGAGATAGAAGAGCAGTCTAGCTAGTGGGAGAACAACGAGACAGGAAAGGATTCCTATATACTTCCACTGGCCTAGAGATACCTCTGGCAAGGGTTACGGCTAGCATGAAGAATGGCATCTATGGTTCTCTTCCTAGTTCTATTATCTCAACATCGGGGACGGAGCCCGTGACACACAGAAAGGGATGAGAAGGGGTGCCACAAACTCCGTGCTCTTACGGGGTGCCTGCAGACCGGAACTAACGTGATGGACTACGAAGACCGAAAGGGCTGTCACCACCTCACGGCTACCACCTCCGTTGCGACGGGGACAAACCAAGGTTACCATCTAGACTAGGTACCACACCTATGCTAGGCAGTAACTACTCACTCTTCTAGAAAGAGCAAGCAATCCTGTCAATACCCCAGTGACAATTCACTGCAAGTATTGAGCAGAAACGAGGAACCAGCTAAGACAAAGGACTAAGAGAGAACTTATAGAACCAGACTACAACAGCTTATAACCAAGGCTAGACATCCACAATTACTCGCGAAATAAATGCAGAACAAATAGCTCAAGTAAATGCAGAGGAAATATATTGATTACTCAGAGTCGAACATAAAGAAAAGGAAAAGATACAAGAGCTTTACCAGAACTCCAGAAGACGACTCCGGAACCCCGAACGAAGCTCGACTGTGACTCTAACTCCCAACAGGACTAGCCTACTCTACATCTTGAAAGTGGAGAATGGAGACTTGCTCCCAAGTGGTGTGTGTGATACAAGGGGTATGCCGCTGCATTTATAGGTGTCCCAAGGCGGTTGGAGGCTGGGTAACCGCCAAGGCAACCAGAGGCGGTTGGGGACCCGTTCGGCCGAACACCCCGGGTTCGGCCGAACAGGTCGGTTCGGCTGAAGGCCGTTGGATGCACTGCCTTCTCCTGGACGCCTTGGATGAGCTCTGGAAGGCGGTTGGCATTTGGGGGCGGTTCGGCCGAAATGGGTAGTTCGGCCGAACTGGGCCTCCAGCCCAGAACGCCTCCTATGCACCGCCTTTGCTTCCTGGACCTCCTAGGCTGCTTGTATGTGTTGGTCTTCGTGTGTTTCTGGCCCAGAGGTGATGTGGCAGTGGATGAGGTGTCTTGCACGGTCGCCGCTCGGTCATTGCTGACGTGGACGGCCTCCGGTGGCGTGTATGGCTAAGGGGGGTAACCGGCCGAACGGAGTCGTTCGGCCGATTCGGTCATTTTCGGCTTCAATAGTGCGTATTTGTCGTAATTGTACCTGCACAAGTGACACTCACCAAAACTCGTGGAACTTTATTAGAAATAAAACCTAAGTACATGGAATGTTACATAAAACCTCATTTATTCCCGAGTATTGGTGGTCGGATTTGGGTTGTAACGACCGCCAACAAGCTCCCCCAAGCTTAGCTCTTTGCTCGTCCTCGAGCAAAGATATAAACTTAGGCTCGGTGGATCAGGAGTTGCTACAATGTCATTTACTTTGCAAGTAACTTTATAAACAACCAGTGCTCAAAAATACTTGAATCATATGCAAAGTTTTTAATTCGCCTTTTTACCTATGGGGCTTATAGCAATCTCCTTATCTTGGGCGGTTGAAAGGATGAATAGATTGAATTCAGTTTTATTCCACTCTACTCTTTTTAGGATCCCATCTCGGAGTTTTTCACAAGTTTTGAAAGCTTCAAATTGTTCCTCAATGGCACACTCAATCACCCAAGTGTATTTGAATCCTCGCCAAAGGCTTGTGCCTTCCTTTTCATCCTAACATCTAATCTGGCGTTGCCCCGGAATCTTCCCCGATTCAGTGACAGGAACAGCAACAGCTAACTGAGCGACTTGAGTTTCTATCATTTTATTAAAGCTCAGCTGATTTTTCATGGCGGAAGAAAATGATTCCATCCTAGAGTCTATGCTTTCCAGTGTTTTATCATTAGCAGCAAGCTTTTTATTGATGTTTTCAGTTATTTTCATCTAGCCAAACACAAGATCTGTAAGAGACGACAGATTATTGAAATTGCTGGAATTGAAATTGTTACCTTGTTGAGGCCTCTCAAAAGGGAGGTTTGGGCGCGGATTCCAGCCTTGGTTGCCGTAGTTGTTCGGTCGGTACCCGTTGTTGTTGGAGTTGTTGACGTAGTGGGCATCTTCTCGCGTTTCGGGGCAGTCATTCCCCGAATGGCCAGTGTTGCCACAGACTTTGCAGGTCATGCGAGTGTCCATGGCTTGCACCGTTTCTTGAGCAGGGGCCTCCAGTTTCTTCATCAGGAGGTCCATCTTGGCAGCGAGCATGTCCAGAGCTTCAACTTGGTGAACTCCTCGGGTCTTTGGTTGAGTCCGATCATCGGACCAACCTTGGTTCTCGACCATCTTCTCTATGAGGGCCTTCACATGACTCTCCTCAAGGGAGAAGAACCAGCCTCCAGCAGCAGCATCCAGGTACTCACGGGCAGAATTTCTCAGCCCGTGATAGAAAGTTTGGATTATGAACCAACTCTACATACCATGGTGAGGACAAGCAGAAATATAGTCCTGGAGGCGATCCTATGCCTCCGGGACTTTCATCTTTTAGCTGCTGGAAACTAGCTATTTTGTTCCGGAGGGCGTTGGTTTTCCCAACCGGAAAGAATTTTAGCAAGAAAGCGCTAGTGCATTTATCCCAGGTGTCTATTGCTTCGCGGTTAGCATAAAACCATTGTTTCGCCTTGCCTAGTAATGAGAATGGAAATAAACGAAGGCGAATGGCATTGATACTTACTCCGCGGATGGTGAAGGTGTTGCAGATCTCCAGGAAATGCTGGAGTTGTGCATTGGCATCTTCGTGTGGCTTGCCACAGAACGGGCTAGCCTGCACCATGTTGATGAGGGCTGGCTTTAGCTCGAAGTTAACATCTCCGACTGGCGGAGCTGGTCCGACACGTACGTTCTCGCTTGATGGAGCGGAGAACTCACGGATCGTCTTGGTTGCCATCCTCGATGTAGCCTGGTCAACGACGGGAAGGACTGGGTTCGTCGGAAGGAGTTGCTTCTAAGGAGGTACAACATGGGGTCGTACTTTCCTCACAAGTGACTCCGGATTTTCTTGGAAGTTTGATGGTAGTTGGAAACCAGTCATGCACTGCTCTGTTCCACAAAGACCAACGAACAGAGCAAGGATAAACCCGCTTGTGTAGCGATACTCAACTAAGATAGCTCAAGATAAAAGTTCAAAAGTAATCTAGCCAAAGACTTCCCCGGCAACGGCGCCAGAAATGCTTGTTGGCACTTCTTACGATCCAATATCAGAATTGAGAATCCTGGTACTGGGGTAAGGAGTGTTTTAGTGGTTTTCTGTATGGCTTAGTAAAATATAGAAATATTCTGCAAGCGCACAGAATCACCGCTGTACCACTTCACCTGGGAGTATCCCGAGGTATCGTAATTTAAATTTCTGTAGGGAAGCTTTGGCAAGATTACTAGTGAACAGATATTCGAGACTATCAGAGAAGG
This sequence comes from Echinochloa phyllopogon, assembly GCA_033239725.1. Classification (NCBI taxonomy): domain Eukaryota; kingdom Viridiplantae; phylum Streptophyta; class Magnoliopsida; order Poales; family Poaceae; genus Echinochloa; species Echinochloa phyllopogon. The sequence continues at coordinate 25,255,026 of BTCW01000014.1, read as the reverse complement.
GTACACAACTAAACAAGACAAGGGATAACGGTATTGGATAGGAGTGGATATACCGGACACACAGCTCAAGGGATACTCAGGTAAGGGAGAGAAGAGATAGATAGCTGGGAGGACAACGAGAAGAGATAGAGGACTCCTGGATTCTTTATCTACCTATGTCACTCTAGCATAGAGATACAACGGCTACAGAACCAACACTAGGAGATCTGGGATAACTCTAATGTCTTAGCTTCGGGACAAGGGAACCGGTGAACACACAGAAAGGGATGAGAAGGGGTGCCACTATTTCCCAACTGGGGAATCCTACGGACCGGAACTAACGTGATGGGCTACGAAGACCGAAAGGGCTGTCACCACCTCCCGGCTACCACCTCCGTTGCGACGGGAATAAACTAAGGCCACTGACCAGTCTAGGAACCACTCCTACACTAGACAATGACTACTTATTCTGCTAGAAAGAGCAAGCAACCTTGTCAATACTCTTGGTGACAGTTCACCTCCAGTATCAAGCAAGATCGAAGAACCAGCCAAGACAAAGACTTAAACAAGACTACAAGCACTAGAACTATAACTGACTATAGTCTAAACAAGATATAGCTGCAACTAGGATAAAGTAGAAGCGAGATATAAATGACAAAGGAAAAGTGATAAAGATAAATATATTGATGCTCAATGTCTTACAAAAGGAAAAGTAAAAGATACAAGAGCTATTACCAGAGCTTCTGAAGACGACTCTGGAACCTCCGAGGCAAGCTCGACTCAACTCTAACTCCCAACTAAACTATCCTAACTCTACTAGAATGAAAGTGGAAATGAGCTCCTTGGCTTGGTGTGTTTACAAGTGAAGTGTGAAAGGACCTTGATGTCACCTAGAGGGGGGGTGAATAGGTGAATCTGCAAATTACAAACTTTTTTACACAATTAGTGGCTAAACCGGTCAGACCGGTTCTCAAAACCGGTCAGACCGCTTTTTCAGAGGAAAGCGGTCACACCGCTTTGTCAAAGCGGTCAGACCGGTTTTCAACAGAGAAAACCAACTAAGTGAAATTAACCCCCTCTACGAGTTCTAGCACAAACCAAACTTGATGAAGAGCTCTTGTAGATGATATCAAGCAGGTTCACTAAGTCCCTGCACACAATTAGAGCACACCCAAGTAGATCGAAGCGAAAGCGAATGTATATGCTAGAAATGAACTTGTGAAGGTAAACAAGAGACAAAGATATGTTTTCCCGAAGTTCGGACTTCACCGCTGCCACTAAGGCTGTCACAAAGACACGATGAGTCCTAGTCTCCGTTGAGGGCCTACGAAAGGCGGGCTTATCCACTCCAAGCCACTTTCCTCGGTATCACTAGCTTTTGGTCCTTTTCCACGAAGGAGGCAAGACCAGCCCTTACAAACAATCCGTGGCTTACCACAACCAAGGTAGCTCACCGGCGACGCCTAGCCGTCTAGGAGGATCACCTCCAAGAGTAACAAATGCTCCAATGGATGCTTGGCTTCACCGGAAGTGCTCAACACTAAGGATATGCTCACTATAGCTGATATGAACTATCAATTTCTATCTATTGCTCACAACCCATACATCCCTCAACCCAAATCCAAAGATATGAATAAATTCAATCAACTCTCACAAAGAGAGGTTTGGGGAGAGCTTGCTGGTGCTTGAAATAGCTTTGGACGACCCACAAAGGATATGCAACCAGCACCCCTCAAAGGAGAGGGGAATGGGGTATAAATACCCAACACAACCAAAACTAGCCGTTATAGCCGTTGGAAACCGGTCAGACCGGATTCCCAAACCGGTCAGACCGGTTTACAAACTATACTAGCCGTTATACCTGTCAGAGCCCCAAACCGGTCAGACCGGTTTCCCAAACCGGTCAGACCGGTTTGGGTGGGCTGAGCCCCCAAAGCCCGAAAGCGGTCAGACCGCTTTCCCAAACCGGTCAGACCGGTTTGGGTGGGCAAAGCACCCTAAGTCCCTAAAGGACTTCTCTCCAAAGATTATTTTATTTGGGTTGAACTAATGAGCACTTTTTGGTATATGCCAAGACAACTAATGTTGCATCCCTCTTGATAGTACGGCATTCCTAAACTCAAGATTAAAACAATAAATATAAACTACCACTTGAGCTTGTAGATCTTCAATGATGCCATACTTGATCATTCTTCAACTTGAGGGCTTCAACATTTCATGTCTTGTTTGAGCTAATCCAATGTTGAGCTTCATGACTTAGAATTTTCATTGCATGAACAATTCATAAGCCATTCCATCATATTATCAATAAAAGATTAGATGCTTCGCATTGCTTCACTTGATATGACTTGATCGACACATAGAACCCAAACTATGATGCTAGACCTTTCCACCAACAAAGTCCCTCGGCTACAAGACCAACTTGCCCTTCACTTTTGTTAGGAACGTCACTCCCATCTAGCTTGATCCCTTCCGTCCTCTCTTGTCAATTTAAGCTTCGCTTTGCATTGCATCATCATGAATACCACATTGAAATCCATGTCTTGAATTGCTTGAATATCTTCTTTGGTAGATAATCTTGTCCATAAGCATCAATGTACTTGAGACCATATACTAATCAATAGAATCATGTCTCACTTTGAATGTAACCATTGCTATGGAACAAGCCCAAAGAAATCTCAATCTCTTCAAATGTTTTATCCCAAAACCTTTGACAAGTATTTCTTCAAGTGAGACCAACTAATATGCTTATGTCCTTGTCTCATTTGTCATTTCCAATCACTTGTCATTTTATGACTTAGTTGCATGGGATGATTTCCACTTGTTTGCTTTCTTGTCTTTTATACCAATAATGAGCTTTCTTTCTTCAACAATCATATTCTTTGAATATCCATAAAGAAAGAAACCTGCTCATATGCTTAAGCAAACAAGTTAAATGACTAATCATGTTGTCATCAAAAATCACCAAAACATATAAGTGCCTAGATGCACTTTCAATCTCCCCCATTTTGGTGATTGATGACAACATGATTAAAGCTTACAAAAGGATATTGAATTTAAGCTCTAGATAACTAAGATATATGATGAGCTCCCCCTCATTATGTGCATTGAATAGAATTTCAAAAATTCGGCCTCAAATGCCAAATTCACATATAATCAATAAAAATGAGAGCTCCCCCTATATCTCAGCATCCATCATGTGCAACAAGTGTGTGTGACATAATAAACAATGTGTGATGCATATGACATGTATAGCACTCAATAAAACAAGAGAAATTCATGCTTGCTGTCACGGGCCAAAACCGGTCAGACCGGTTTGGGAAACCGGTCAGACCGGTTTCACCCCGCTGCCAAAACCGGTCAGACCGGTTTGTGAAACCGGTCAGACCGGTTTCACCCAGACAGAAGCATAGGTGAAACAACATTGCATCAAACAATACATGAATATCACACTAGCAAATGGTCACTTAGAATATATAAATGAGTTCATCACATAGAGTAGCACACATTACAAGTTCTCAAGTCCACAAAGAGATAAAGATCGAATTAATTACAATCCAAATGACTACAAGATCAACTAGATAAGCTTTAATCCATTCTTCTCCCCCTTTGTCATCAATCATCCATAAAGGGCGTGGAGAAGCTTGTAGTCACGCTCCCATCATGCATCCGCTCCTCGCCGCTAGAAGGTTGGGCTATGATCATCATGACTAGGAGCAGAAGTAGGTCCAAAAAGAGAAGCTGCTGCCTGTGATGCAAAATCTCCGGGAGATGGAGATGGTGCACTCGAAAACTGAACTCCCGCCATAGATGAACCGGTGACACCATATGCATATGAAGAAGATGGTAGTGTCGCTGCTGCATATGATGGACCAGGCGGTGCAAATCCAAAAGAAGAACCAAATAGATCACCCTCTGAGGTAGGCATGTAAGGCATGGTTCCTGGAGCACCAACTGACTGTGAAGGTGGTGGCGGAGGCTGCGAGCTCGATCCAACATGTCCATAACCAAAAATATCACCATACTCCTCAAAATATCCCGCACTCATGTGATCTGTCATAATGTCTCTAAGTGGAGGAATCTCTGGTAACTCAAGCGGTGGTGAAATAGGAGATGGAGGATCATTTGGACTCAAAACGGCGCGCAGTTTCTTGAACTCATCACGAGTCTTCTTATTTTCAATTCTCTGTTGCCTAATGTCAACTTGAACATCCCTTTGGCCTTTACAAATGCCTGTGAACATAGAGATGAACTTCCGTATGGGAGAGGTCTGTCCTGCTGACCGAGTCCCGCTGCCAGACCCAAACCGGTCAGACCGGTTTGCAGAACCGGTCAGACCGGTTCTGGCCTGCAGCGGAGTCTGCTGCTGTGGCTGCTGCTCTTGATCACCGCCGGCCGCCGCATCTGCATCTGCTGGTTGAGGAGAAGGCATTCTGAACTTGTGTGGCACAGGAGGATGTATTGGCTTGTGTTGGGTATCTTTTTGAATCTTCAAACTTGTAACCCTCTCAATAATAAACATAATGAACGGGCTATAGGCACAAATTTTCTGAGGACTCTCAGAAATAGACTTGATCTCATGCCAAATGAAGTCTGCAACACTGAATGGAGGTGTCTCCTCTCCAATCCTCAGATAGTACATCAAATTTCTCATGAAAAGCGAAATATCCGATGTGTTGCCATCTCTAGGTGTGAGTGTCTTTCTTAGCAATCTATAAAGTGTCCCATAATAAGTGTAAAGACCACTCACCTTTCCCCAACTGCCACGCTGATCATGGGGATACATGAACTTAATTTCTGATGGTTCCATAACTCCACGGTCATGTATCCTGACAGTGTCATCACTCTCATGTCCAACTCGAAGAATGGAAGCAAAATCAGAAAATGTGACATGATATCGCTGACCCTCTGTCATCCAATGCATGGCTCTTTCTTGTGTGCCATCCTCTTGCTCATAGTAACCGAAAAACACAGTAGCATAGAACTGAGCAATGACTTCCTTGTTCCAACTATGCTTGAAGCCCATGAGATGCTTTATCCTCTTTTCTGAACATACTCTGATGATCTCATTAAAGACTGGGTTGTCATGCTTTCTCATATAATCCCAATCCACGTACTGTGCATCTGATGTGATTTTGGTCTTCTTCATGATAGCTGTGGCATAGAAATCCTGCTGAAAAAGAGTCCAAAACCGGTAGTCGGTCGCTGTCCTATCCACACCAAGTGGACTAGTCCTCCTCAACCTCCTAACCACATCAGTCATCCCACTGGCAAGATAATCAGTAACTCTCCTGCTAGCTGGGCCAGTGGGTCAGCAAATCTCAAGCACAAGAGGGGCATTTTCATCAATATCATCATCAGCCACCTCATCCTCATAATCATCTGCTGCCGTCTCCTCATCAACATCAGCGTCCGCCGGCTGACCATGGCGGTACTCAACCCTGAAACTCTCATCCTCAACTTCATCATCAGTGGAATTTCCCACAACATCCACCTCTTCTATCTCCTGATCTGCTGCTGCTGCCCTCTTTAGCCTCCTAGGCCTCAAATCTCTTCCCGAGCTACTTCCTCCGGGTGCATCAAACTTGCTCTTCTTAATTCTCTCGGCATGTGATCCTTTGGGCATCTTCATTGTCCTTCCTGGGTCCACAAAGTGACACACAAAGTATCAATACCCAGGAGATAATTGATCAAAAGATTTGAATGGATAGAGCACATTCAACAAGATTTGATCCAACTCAGCACAAAACCGGTCAGACCGGTTATCCAAACCGGTCAGACCGCTTTTGGTCTGAGCTGGACCAACTCGAGTTGATGATCAAAAAGGACAGATAAAAGTGATATAATTGCCCAGAAACAGATTAGATAAAGTATGGAATTGATAGAGAGCACCAAACAAGTTTTGGGTCAGCCCTGGGCCAAACCGGTCAGACCGCTTTTGCCTGGGCTGAACCAAAACAAGTTTGGGATCAATCTGGACAGCTTATGATCAGGAATTTGAACAAATATTGCAATTCAAGCTATCCCTAGTCCATATGTGAGCCAACACGGTGCAGAACAGGGACTTGGGCCCTCACTGCCCAAACCGGTCAGACCGGTTTGCCAAACCGGTCAGACCGCTTTGCGCAATGAGGGTGCAAATCCTTGTTGCGCAAAATGTGGCCAACCAAATTGATTCATCTCTTAGGGATAGGTTCCTAGACATGCTAGAAGATGTTCTACCGAAGGGTTTTGACAGATATGCATTGAGCTCATAGATCGGGCGATGGGAAGATTTGAATACCTTGAGAACCAAGAACTCGAGAGAGAAGATGATTTGAGTGCACAACTTGATGGGGAATCCAATCAACAGCCTTGGGGCACTCCAAATCCGAAGAGAGATCAACTTTTCCTTGGTTGAAACTCCAAATCGCCAAAGAGGGGCCTTCTCTCGGGGTAGAACAGGAGAGAGAGAGGAGAAGAGTTGAATGAGTATGGTAGGAGAGAGAGGAAATCACGGGTAGGCAGTAAAAACGAGTGGCCCACCTCCCTGGGCCAAACCGGTCAGACCGGTTTGGGAAACCGGTCAGACCGGTTTCTCCCAGGGAGTTGGGTTCTGCCAGAAACATCGGATCTTCCGGGAATTTGTCGGATCTTCTGATGATTTTCGGATCTTCCGGGAATTTGTCGGATCTTCTGATGAACTTCGGATCTTCTGGGCCAGAACCAACTCGAGACAGAGCTACTCGGAACTTCCTGTCGGATCATCCGTCACAAAGTCGGATCTTGCTTTAAAACTGTTCCAAGACAAGCTCCTTTGAACTTAGAAACCAGTATGGTGAAATTTGGCCTTCAAAAATCCAAAAATTTCCACAGAAAGCTTCACTCAGCTGCTTGGGCCCAAACCGGTCAGACCGGTTTGGGGAACCGGTCAGACCGGTTTGCCCCAGGCAGCTGAGCCTAGTCCAAAATGGTGGAAATGAGATCCAAAACTTGTTTACTTCATCTGAGAGTGTTTGTGATAAGAATGTTCTTCAACTTCTCAAGATTGTCCATAGAAATGATAAGATTTCCAATAAATCAAATTTCTTTCGTTTCTTCCGAAAGAAATGGGAGACAAAAGATAGATAAAGGATTTTATGGTCTCGAGAAAATCTCACTATTTGTGACTAGCCATCAATCAAGCAAAGTTAACAATAGTCACAAGTAGATCGACAAAGGTCAAAAGACCGAAGACACAAGGATTTTCAAAATCACACAACCTAGCAAGCTAGTAGGATTTTTCAAAAACTATCCTATGTCACCCAAGCACATGCACGTGTATTAAACACACAACGACATTAACATATTTAGCTTACATCGATCACCAAGAAAGAGTTAACTAAATATATAACGGACGCATGTGAGCTTGATACATTTGCATTTACATGCACACTCTAGCATGACAAGGGCCTAGATGCACAAGGTAAAAACTAGTTCATAGAAAACATACCTTGGCCTCCAGTAGAATGTGTTGTGCAATATTATCAAATTTGCCCATTTGAATTCTCTCATGATATAGACAAGTTGATCAATATAGAGAGAAAACGTTAATGTGCACAACACATAATTTCATAATCAATGACTTTAAGATAAAGCATGAAAACATAGGTCATTAATTACGAAGCTACACAATATAGATCAAATTCCTTATTTAGTGCTTTTGAGATTGGTAGGGATTCATATGCACTAATTTGAAAGATTAAACCATTTTAAGGAATTCAATGCTATATTATGTTGAGTTGACAAACTATAAATTAAGATCAAGATTCATGAAGAGAATGACTATAGTGTTACCGTCATGAATCACAAGATAAGTTGACAACTCCAATTGAGAGAAGTATTCTCTCACCATTGAGACTACAAGTTCACTAAAAGAAAGTGTTAGTCTCAAGGACACAAATATTGAAATAATCTCCCCCTAGATATGTGCATCATATGTAGACAATATGAGACATGCACTTTGCCTTGTGAATGACATGGAGGGGATTAATTCAATAAATGGTCAAGTCACACAAAAATCACTTAAAATTAATTATGCCAAGTAATTACACAAAATGAAGTATTAATATGGATAGCATATGCCAAGAATGAGAAATTTTTGAAATGAAATACTTGAATCTTTATTTCTCACTCAAATGGTCAAGTTCCAACACCCTGAGCCAAACCGGTCAGACCGGTTTCACTCAGGCAGAGGCAGCCAAACCGGTCAGACCGGTTTGGCAAACCGGTCAGACCGGTTGTGCCTCGGATCTTCCGATAGATCATCCGTCCTGATGGAGTGCAGCACAGAGCCACCCGGATCATCTGGTCGGATCTTCCGGCCTCAGTGTCGGATCTTGTGTGGTATGCCCTGAAAATGATACAAATTTGCTCCACAGAAGAGCAATTAAACATACCACATTTCATATGCTTAAAATATTAATCAAACACTTCATTTAACAGGAATGTGCTAAAGTTGCAGTTGCCTGGGCCAAACCGGTCAGACCGGTTTGGCAAACCGGTCAGACCGGTTTTGCCAGGCTTGTACCAATTGGCGTGGATTTCCGATGTTGATTCAAATTTCATCGGAACTTGATCCACTGCAACTAAACACACTATTGCTCTACTAGAGAGCCATTAAAAAACATCACATGGCATATATATGAATTGAATTCAAGAAATTTAGTCTATGTCACTATCAAGTGTCACAAGTTAAACACTTAGAAACACTTGATTCTACAAAAGGTACTAGTGACTTAAACTTTATCAATTTAAGCACAAAGTGACTGAGATGACATTGGGTGTAGAGTATCGAGCGGAAGCAACTTTTCTTGGCTTGCTAGTTGATCATTGAAGATTGTCATTCAAGCCAAGCTACCAATGCATCTCATTGTCCCTACAATCTCATCAAGCACACTTTGGTACCCAACTCGTGTTGGGTCCGATGTTGTTAGTCCAAATTTGCTTAGGAACCCAAAATGCTCTTGTGCCACACTTTGGTGAACCAATCACCTTGGAAGCACAAGGGGCATTTGAAGAGTTTCCAAGCTTCACATGTATAGAATGGACAATGTCGGGTTTAATAGTTTTACCATTAGGACAATCATTACCAAGATGTCCTTTTTCCCGACATGTGTAGCATGTCTTGTGCTTGATGTTGGTTACCATCTTCTTGTGTTGCTCGGTAACCAATTTTTGCTTGTGCTTTGCTTGTGCCTTGAGAAATCCTTTGTTAAGTTTGATTTGGGGCTTCTCTTGGTGAAGTCCCCCGTTGCTTGGACATGAAGCAACTTGATGCCCTTTCTCAAGGCAACCAAAGCATCTTCTCTTCTCCAAATTTCTTTGTCTTTTGGAGAGAGTTGGCTTGCTTTCTTTTCTTTGATCTTGGCTTGTGTTGTCACAAGACTCTACACACACTTCATCATACCAAGATTGTTTTGCTTGAGAGCAACAAGGGTTAGCACATGATAGGTTATATTGAATTGAAGAGCATGTGCATATGTGGGTTTGAGATTCAATAGATTTTAATGAAGTGATCATAATCTCATGAGCAATATCTAATGAAGCATATGATTCTACAAGTTCTTCATGAGAACACAAGAGTTCATCATGCTTCACTTGTAGCATCTCATGCTTGCAAGCAATTAATTCTAATTTTTGCTTGAGCATTTTATTCTCTTTTTCTATGGAAGCCATATGTAGAGTGTCACAAGCATAATCATCAACAATTGCTTCATACTTACAAACCAAGGTGACGTTTGAGAGTTTGACTTCTTCAAGCTCCTTGATGAGAGCTTGGATAGTCTCATCCTTTGAGTTTTCCGCCTTCTCTTCTTCTTTGGACTTGTTAAGCATGAGTACCTTATCATTGGAGGATGATTTTGCTTGTGAGCTTGAAACTTTGCTCGCGCGGCGTCGGCCTCCCTTCTTGTGGCCAGCTGCACTTTTCCTGCCCAAACCGGTCAGACCGGTTTGGGAAACCGGTCGGACCGGTTTCTGCAGGAAAGTGGCAGTTGAGCCGTCTTGCTCTTGTGGCTCCACGGTGGTTGTCACATGAGGCTTGGTGCATGTTTTTGCTGATGTAGTGCTCTCCTCATGTGACTCGGCTCTTGGTTGGTCTTGCGTGTCGCTTTTGATGTTGGCGTAAAGCTTCTCAATTCGAGCCCAAATAAGATGAGCATCGAATAGAGTTGCTTCGTCTTCTAGAATAGATTCTCTAACTTCATCACTCACAACATCAAATAAGAAGTTAGCGACACGAGCGTTGAGTTGAAAGCAATTCATTTAGTCCTCGGTTGGGTTGGATATGCTCCAATCAACGCAAGGACGATCAATGCCTTCAACTACAACCCTCTCAAGAATAGGACTCATAGTCCTAAGATCATTAAGCACATTGCAAGACCAATTTGAATAATTTGAGCCGTCACTAGCTAGTGGCTCATATGTTACCTCACAAGTGGTCGACATCTTTCCTCACGGCGGTTAAGCTTGGATGTGAGGCCAAGCTCTGATACCAATTGAAAGGACCTTGATGTCACCTAGAGGGGGGGGTGAATAGGTGAATCTGCAAATTACAAACTTTTTTACACAATTAGTGGCTAAACCGGTCAGACCGGTTCTCAAAACCGGTCAGACCACTTTTTCAGTGGAAAGCGGTCAGACCGCTTTGTCAAAGCGGTCAGACCGGTTTTCAACAGAGAAAACCAACTAAGTGAAATTAACCCCCTCTACGAGTTCTAGCACAAACCAAACTTGATGAAGAGCTCTTGTAGATGATATCAAGCAGGTTCACTAAGTCCCTGCACACAATTAGAGCACACCCAAGTTGATCGAAGCGAAAGCGAATGTATATGCTAGAAATGAACTTGTGAAGGTAAACAAGAGACAAAGATATGTTTTCCCGAAGTTCGGACTTCACCGCTGCCACTAAGGCTGTCACAAAGACACGATGAGTCCTAGTCTCCGTTGAGGGCCTACGAAAGGCGGGCTTATCCACTCCAAGCCACTTTCCTCGGTATCACTAGCTTTTGGTCCTTTTCCACGAAGGAGGCAAGACCAGCCCTTACAAACAATCCGTGGCTTACCACAACCAAGGTAGCTCACCGGCGACGCCTAGCCGTCTAGGAGGATCACCTCCAAGAGTAACAAATGCTCCAATGGATGCTTGGCTTCACCGGAAGTGCTCAACACTAAGGATATGCTCACTATAGCTGATATGAACTATCAATTTCTATCTATTGCTCACAACCCATACATCCCTCAACCCAAATCCAAAGATATGAATAAATTCAATCAACTCTCACAAAGAGAGGTTTGGGGAGAGCTTGCTGGTGCTTGAAATAGCTTTGGACGACCCACAAAGGATATGCAACCAGCACCCCTCAAAGGAGAGGGGAATGGGGTATAAATACCCCACACAACCAAAACTAGCCGTTATAGCCGTTGGAAACCGGTCAGACCGGATTCCCAAACCGGTCAGACCGGTTTACAAACTATACTAGCCGTTATACCTGTCAGAGCCCCAAACCGGTCAGACCGGTTTGGGTGGGCTGAGCCCCCAAAGCCCGAAAGCGGTTAGACCGCTTTCCCAAACCGGTCAGACCGGTTTGGGTGGGCAAAGCACCCTAAGTCCCTAAAGGACTTCTCTCCAAAGATTATTTTATTTGGGTTGAACTAATGAGCACTTTTTGGTATATGCCAAGACAACTAATGTTGCATCCCTCTTGATAGTACGGCATTCCTAAACTCAATATTAAAACAATAAATATAAACTACCACTTGAGCTTGTAGATCTTCAATGATGCCATACTTGATCATTCTTCAACTTGAGGGCTTCAACATTTCATGTCTTGTTTGAGCTAATCCAATGTTGAGCTTCATGACTTAGAATTTTCATTGCATGAACAATTCGTAAGCCATTCCATCATATTATCAATAAAAGATTAGATGCTTCGCATTGCTTCACTTGATATGACTTGATCGACGCATAGAACCCAAACTATGATGCTAGACCTTTCCACCAACAAAGTCCCTCGGCTACAAGACCAACTTGCCCTTCACTTTTGTTAGGAACGTCACTCCCATCTAGCTTGATCCCTTCCGTCCTCTCTTGTCAATTTAAGCTTCGCTTTGCATTGCATCATCATGAATACCACATTGAAATCCATGTCTTGAATTGCTTGAATATCTTCTTTGGTAGATAATCTTGTCCATAAGCATCAATGTACTTGAGACCATATACTAATCAATAGAATCATGTCTCACTTTGAATGTAACCATTGCTATGGAACAAGCCCAAAGAAATCTCAATCTCTTCAAATGTTTTATCCCAAAACCTTTGACAAGTATTTCTTCAAGTGAGACCAACTAATATGCTTATGTCCTTGTCTCATTTGTCATTTCCAATCACTTGTCATTTTATGACTTAGTTGCATGGGATGATTTCCACTTGTTTGCTTTCTTGTCTTTTATACCAATAATGAGCTTTCTTTCTTCAACAATCATATTCTTTGAATATCCATAAAGAAAGAAACCTGCTCATATGCTTAAGCAAACAAGTTAAATGACTAATCATGTTGTCATCAAAAATCACCAAAACATATAAGTGCCTAGATGCACTTTCAAAGTGTAAGGTCCTATATATAGTGCTCCAGGGTCGGTTCAGGTAGGGTAACCGCCAAGGCAGCCAGGGAGGCGGTGCCGGGCCTTCGGCCGAATTCCCCGGTTCGGCCGAACTGCCCAGTTCGGCTGAACCGGGGGATCTGCCGCCTCTGGCTCCCACGGCCAGGATCCACCCCTGGAAGGTGGTTGTGCACTGGGGACAGTTCGGCCGAACCGCCCTGTTCGGCCGAACGGGCCTGGAGGCCCAGGCCTGCCCTCGTGCACCGCCTCTGCCTCCTGGGCTCTGTAGTTGTTCTGATCCATGTGGTCTTCGAGTTGTAGTGGCCCAGGAGTGACGTGTCGCATGGTCCAGGATGAGTTGGCGGTCGCCCACGTGTCATGTGATGTGTTCGCTTGGTCATTGTTGACGTGGATGACTCCCGGTGGTCTGCTCGGCTAAGGGGGGTAACCGGCCGAACGGAGTCGTTCGGCCGATTTGGTCATTTCCGGCCCCAATAGCACATATTTGTCGTAGTTGTACCTGCACAAGTGACACTCACCAAAACTCGTGGAACTTTATTCGAAATAAAACCTAAGTACATGGAATGTTGCATAAAACCTCATTTATTCCCGAGTATTGGTGGTCGGATTTGGGCTGTAACGACCGCCAACAGGGGTTAGAATTGGCCAATTCGGCCAAACCACTTGGTTCGGTCGTGTTACCCACCCTTAGCCATATACATTCTGTTGACGGTCAAAATGGGCTCTGGACCGGCCAAACTGGTCTGACCGGTTTGGCAAACCGGTCAGACCAGTTTGGTTCTGTAATTCGAGTAGGATTAGGATTCCGAGTTTAATCCCATATTGTAACCTATTCGAAAGGGGTAAGACTTCCCCGGCCTATAAATATAAAGGCTAAGGCCGATTGAGATGTATTCCAATCGAATCAAACACGTTTATCCTTTACTTTTTTATCTCTCAAACCCTAATCTTTTCCAACCCCCATATTCTGTTCTTTGCTCGTCTCTATGGCGTTCAAGGGCGTTCTAGGTGGCCTGCTGACCCTAGAGCAACCCTAGCTTGCTTGAGCTCCGACGGGGTCCCTCCCGAGCTCGAGTTTCTAGGTCTTCACGAGTTCCTGCCTGAAAGCGGTCTGACCGGTTTCAGGAACCGGTCTGACCGGTTTGCCCGAGCAGCTCAGGAGTTGGCCATTGTGACAGCCGTGCTGCGCGTTCGATCGGCTTCGAGTTTGTTGGCGCGTTTTCGTGTCAACATACTTTTTGGCGACACCGCTGGGGACAGATTAATCTGGTTTCAAGACCGATTCAATCTACTCCAATAATGTCTGGATCAATGTGCGACCTTGACAAAGACAACATCATCACCGCGACGATGGAAGAGCTCACGGACGAGGAGCGGAAGCGGTACCTGATTGCTGAGGAGCACTTCAGGGCGCAATTCTTGAAGGGCTTCAAAAAAGATCGTGGTGGTCTTGTCAAGAGAGTGGAGGAATTCGTCATGCCGGCTTTCAAGCTGGCAAACGACCAAGTTGAAGAACTTCCAAAGGTAACTGGCGAATCCTCTGATTTGATGCAGCAAATTACTCGCATGATGGATGATAAATTGCTTGCTACACAAACTGTTACTAGTGAGTTGATTGCTATGTCGGGTAATTCTGATAAAGGTAAAAATAACGTAGAATCTAATGAATTACCTAACTCAACTCCTAGCTCATCAGGCGTGCCAGAAAATATTTTAGATCCTAATTTAGGCATGCCGATGAATTTCTATGCGGGACAATCACCTCACCTTGGTTCGGTCCACGAACCGGTCAGACCGGTTTTTACAACCGGTCAGACCGGTTTGGCCCCCTCTGGCGGTCAGACTGGTTCCATGGGTGCAGGGGCACCGGGTGCGATGGTTTTATCTAGTACGGCTGCTTCTGGTCCTGTTTACACTATTCCACGCACTACGGTTGTGGGAAGTATACCCCACGGATCTGGCGCGTCTCACGGGCCGATTCCGAGTACTTCTCAAAATGCGATGTATAATGTTCCCTGTATTCCACAAAATAGAGGTGATGGGAACTATCAAGCCGAGTTAGCTAAGTTTAAAGAAGATGTAGCTAATACACTTAGAGCCAGACTCGGGCTTGAATTGGGTAATTCACGCTTATATCAAAAACCGTATCCGCCTGAATTTGATTTAGTTGCTTATCCTAATGGTTGGCGTGTTCCTGATGTTATTAAATTCAGTGGCGAAGATAATAGAACTCCTTGGGAACATATTAGTCAATATATCTTGCAATTAGGAGAGGCATCATTTTATGAAGCATTGCGTATACGGTTGTTCTCATTATCTTTAACTTGAACTGCTTTTTCATGGTTTTCTTCGCTTGCTCCTAATTCTATTCAAAATTGGACTCAATTGGAGCGCAAATTTCATGATCATTTCTTTAGCGGAGAAAACGAAGCTAAATTGTCTAATTTAACATCGGTTAGGCAAAGCCGAGAGGAATCGGTTCTTGATTACTTCAAAAGATTTAAAGATGTTAAGAACCGATGTTTTAACATAACTATTTCTGAAAAGGATTTAGCAGATTTAGCTTTTGCGGGCTTACGTTCTCATTTCAAGGAAAAGCTAGAGGGTTCTGATTTCCTTATTATTAATCACTTGCAAATGAAGGCTATGAGTCTAGAGCTTAAGTTTAAAAATTCAAAAGAATCTGCTAAAACTCATCGTTCGAATGTGCATATTGTTGATAATGATTCTGATAGTTCGGACGATGATAAAGAAATTTATGCTGCTGAATTTGTTTGGTCATCAAAGAGTAAACCTGGTTCTTGTCCCTCATTAAAGCCGATTCAGAAAAATCGGCAAGAAGAAATTAAGTTTACTTTTGATGTAGCCAAATGTGATCGTGTTTTTGATGAATTGCTTAAGAATGGCTTTATTAAACTTTCTCATGCAATTCCACCAGCCGATGAATTGAAAAATCGTGCATATTGTAAGTGGCATAATTCTTTTTCTCATGCGACCAACGATTGCAATGTTTTTCGACGACAGGTACAATCGGCCCTTAATGAAGGTCGATTAGTGCTAGCTAAAATGCAAGTTGATAAGGCTCCTTTCCCTATTCATACCTTGGATTTGAATACTAAGGTGTTGATTCGGCCGTCACAAGCCGATGGAGCTAAGAAAAAGAACGTGGTGATTGGAGACCCAAGGCCGGAAAAAGTAAATGACAAAGTTCCGGTCAGAACAGTGATGATTGGGAGAACTCTTGATGGTGAAGAGTCTCTGAAGATTACAATTAACACATCAAAGCCCGGGGGGCAAGAAAGTTCCTTGGAAGAGAATCGGTTCGCTAGTCAGGCGAAACCGGTCAGACCGGTTTGTCTCCAGACCGACCAAGGACTTTCAAGCCCAAGCGCCCAGAAGTGGGTACTTGGAAGTTTAATGAGCCAAAGGTTCAAGGAAGGGTTCTGAAGCAAGGACCTACTTTCTCTCAGCTCATGAACAAGTACACAAAGGCCGTTCAAGTTGATCGGCCAACAAAAAAGAGACAGAGGTCACCGCAGCGTTGGATCAATTCTACAGCTTATAAGCGCCGTGGTGATGTTACTGGGACTTCAGTACATGACCGATTGGGCTCATACCAACCAGGTCTGTCGGTTGCTCCCAAAAGCGGTCAGACCGGTTTTGTGAACCGGTCAGACCGGTTTCGGTCTGAGCAGAGGTTCCAAGCTCCTCCTAAGCAAGAATACCGTGTCAAGGAGAAAAAGGAGGACGTGCAAGCCAAAAACAGTGGGATTGTAACAATTGGCAGTATTCCAGTGGCTATGCAAGATTTGAGCAGAAAGCCGATAGTCATTGGAGATTCGGCTCCTGTTCCAGTCAAAAAGCCGGTCTTGGCTAATGATCATGAGGCTAGCAGTAGCAAGGGCGTAAAGAAGGTCTTCCAACCAAGGTGGTGTCCTTCTGGTTTGACTCATACACAGAAGCGGAAGTTACAACGCCTGCGGAACAAAGAAAAAAGGGAACAGGAAGCTGAGAAGCTAAGGGATGAATACTTCAACAATTACAGGCCTATGATCCCTCAGACCAAGATCTGGCAAGCTAAGCCCGTTGTGCAATCAGCAGCACAACCGGTCAGACCGGTTTCTGAATCCGGTCAGACCGGTTTTGATCAGCCTACCGCTGCAGAAGCAGTCAGACCGGTTTCTGGAACCGGTCAGACCGGTTTGACGACAGAAGTGGGAACTGAGATTACTTCAACCATCGATACTACTCCACCAATTCCTCCAGTGGTTGAAGATGAAGAATTGGTTGATTTTGAGCCTTCTCTAGAACATGGCAACATGGAAATCAATGTTGTATATTTGTCTTCTGATTATTATGTGATACCGGAGGAGGAGGTCTCTCACCTTCAACTTGGGCCTCAAGATGCCGTTTTTCAGAAGCCTAGTGAATCAGAGAATCATCTCAAGGCTTTATATATGAGAGGGCACATCAACGGGAAGCCAATTTCTCGTATGTTGGTTGATGGTGGAGCTATTGTAAATCTTATGCCATACTCTCTCTACAAGAAAATTGGCGGAAAAGACGAAGAATTGATCAAGACAAACATGACGGTCAGTGGAGTTGGTGGAGGTGATCCCATTGGTGCCAAGGGGGTGGCTTCTATGGAGTTGACCGTCGGGAGCAAGTCTATTGCTACGGCTTTCTTCGTCTCCGAGGTGCAAGGTAACTTCAGTTTAATCCTTGGTCGAGATTGGATTCATGCAAATATATGTATTCCATCTACCTTGCATCAATATCTTATTTAGTGGATCGGCGATGAAGTTGAAGTTGTCCATGGAGATACTTCTTCCTTTGTTGCAATGGCCGATTCCGATTCTCTTAGTGCAAATGAGAAGGTCAAATGTTTGTCGGGCATGGATTTGACCGATTATGAGCTGATCAGTTGCACCAAGGATGGTTTTGTTGCTGCTACATTAAAGCCGATGGAGAATCGGTTGAATTACTTGCTGTAATTAATGGAGCAAACAAATCAACAAAGACAAACCGGTCAGACCGCTTCTGGAAACCGGTCAGACCGGTTTAGACCTGAACAGCGCCGATCAAGCCAAACCGGTCAGACCGCTTCTGGGAACCGGTCAGACCGGTTTACGTCTGGACAGTGGCTTCAAGACCGAATTGATCATCATCGAGCACATTCGGCCGGTATGTTTGAAGCCATTGAAGATCTCGGTGATATGGATAAGTTGGGTTAGGGTTTCACGTCAGCCGACCCTTTAGAAAAAATAGATATTGGTGATGGTACTATTCCTAGGCCAACTTTTGTAAACAAAAATTTATCGGCTGAGTTTAAAGCCGAATTAATAAATTTGTTGAAAGAGTATGTTGATTGCTTTGCTTGGGAGTACCGTGAGATGCCGGGTTTGAGTCGTGATTTAGTTGAACATCGTTTACCAATAAAAGCCGGTTTTAGACCTTTTAAACAATCGGCTAGACGTTTTAATCCCGCTATTTATGACCTAATAAAAGAAGAAGTTAATCGTTTGCTAGATGCTGGTTTTATTCGGACTTGTCGCTATGCGGAGTGGATTTCTAATATTGTTCCCGTTGAAAAGAAAGATTCGGGAAAACTTAGAGTTTGCATTGATTTTAGAGATCTTAATAAAGCCACTCCGAAAGATTCATATCCTATGCCTATAGCCGATGTCTTAATCAATGAAGCTTCTGGGCATCGTGTTGTTAGTTTCCTTGATGGTAATGCTGGATATAATCAAATCTTCATGGCCAAAGAGGATATGCACAAAACGGCCTTTCAATGTCTGGGATTTATTGGTTTATTTGAGTGGGTGGTTATGACTTTTGGATTAAAGAATGCCGGTGCAACTTATCAAAGAGCTATGAATTTAATCTTTCATGATTTGCTTGGAGTTATTGTGGAAGTATATATTGACGATATTGTGGTTAAATCGGATGGCTTGGATTCTCATTTAGCCGATTTAAAACTTGCTCTTGAGAGGATGCGACGGTATGGCTTGAAGATGAATCCACTCAAATGTGCTTTTGGTGTTTCGGCTGGGAAGTTTTTGGGATTTATTATTCATGAGAACGGCATAGAAGTTGACCCCAAAAGAATTGAAGCTATGAAGCAAGTCGAAGCTCCTGCTTGCAAGAAAGATTTACAAAAGTTTCTAGGCAAGGTAAATTTCTTGAGAAGATTCATAATTAACTTGTCTGGAAAGGTTGATGCTTTTACTCCTTTACTTCGGTTGAAAGATGAAGCCGATTTTACCTGGGGGGCAAAACAGCAAGAAGCTTTTGAGAAGATCAAAGAGTACTTGTCTTCACCACCGGTGCTTAGGGCGCCTAAGAGAGGGGTTCCATTCAGACTTTATGTGGCGGCTGAAGATAGAACTATTGGGGCTGTTTTGACTCAAGAAATCGGCAATAAGGAGTATGTAATTGCTTATGTAAGCCGACGGCTCATCGATGCAGAAACAAGGTATACTTTCATTGAGAAGTTGTGTTTATCCTTGTACCATGCTTGTACTCAATTGAGGCATTATTTATTATCTAGCACTTGCATCGTGTTATGTCAAACTGATGTAATTAAACATATGTTGCAAAGGCCGATTTCTAGTGGAAGAGTTGGTAAATGGGCTTATGCTTTAGTTGAGTATGATTTGGCTTGTGAACCTTTAAAATCAATGAAAGGCCAGATTGTAGCTGATTTTATTGTTGAACATCGGATAAATGATACAAACAACTTCGACGTCGGATATATTACTTGTACCCCATGGAAGTTATATTTTGATGGATCGGTTTGCAATGATGGGCAAGGAATTGGTGCTGTTTTGATCTCTCCAAGTGGTGCCGTCTTTGAGTTTTCAAACCGATTGGAAGAAAAGCGAACCAATAATCAAGTTGAATATGAAGCTCTTCTATTTGGCTTGGAATTTTTGCAAGACATGGGAATAAAGCATGTTGAGGCTTTTGGTGATTCACTCCTGGTGGTACAACAAGTGTCAAAGGTATGCCAATGTTATAATGGTTCATTAAATGCATATCTTGATAGATGTCTTGATATCATTGCTTCTTTTGATGAATTTACTATCAAACATATTCCAAGAGAAGAGAATGACAAGGAAAATACTCTGGCTCAGAAAGCATCTGGTTATATGGTTGCAAAGAAGTATTTCTATCTCCAAAAACCGATGCAAACAAAAGCCGAGGTTCTGGTTCTGGACGAACCGGTCACACCGGTTTCAAAAACCGGTCAAACTGGTCTGACTGCCAGAACCGGTCTGACCGGTTCTGAAACCGGTCTGACCGCTTTGTCACCTGATAGAAGTAAAAATCCTTTGGATGATGCTAATCAATCCAAAGTTGAAGATCAGGATTGGAGGGTGCCTATTATTACTTATTTGAGAGATCCTGGTCGTGGTGCAGAAAGAAATATTCGGCGAATATCGTTTAAATACGTTTTGCTTGACGATGAACTCTATCATCGAAACGCCGAAGATTTGCTGTTAAAATGTCTTAATTCGGATCAGGCCAAAGTTGCCATAGGTGAGGTCCATGAAGGTATTTGTGGTACACATCAATCGGCTCCAAAGATGAAGTGGTTGCTTAGACGAGCTGGTTTCTATTGGCCTACTATGATGGCAGATTGTTTCAAATATTACAAAGGATGTGAGGAATGTCAGAAGTTTGGAAATTTGCAACTTGTTCCTGCTGCATTGATGCATCCTATTATTAAGCCATGGCCGTTCCGAGGTTGGGGATTGGATTTTATTGGACAAATTAATCCTCCATCATCAAAAGGACATCGTTTTGTGTTAGTTGCTACAGATTATTTCACTAAGTGGACCGAAGCAATTCCCTTGAAGAATATGACGCATCGAGAGGTAATTGAGTTTATTACACAAAACATTATTCATAGATTCGGTATTCCTCAAACTTTGACTACGGATCAAGGTACTTCGTTTGTGTCTAAAGATGTACGTGAATTTGCCGAATCCTATAGAATAAAGTTGCTCAATTCATCTCCATACTATGCTCAGGCTAATGGACAAGCCGAGTCAAGTAATAAAATTTTGATCAAATTAATCAAGAAAGAGATAGAAGAAAGTCCTAAGAGATGGCATGAAGTTTTATCCGAAGCATTATGGGCTCATCGTATATCTAGACATGGTGCTACTAAAGTTACTCCTTTTGAACTTGTGTATGGTCAAGAGGCCGTTTTACGCGTTGAGGTAAATCTGGACACTTATAGATTGGCTAAACAAAATGACCTTGATGCTGTTGATTACCACAATTTGATGTTCGACAATATTGATGAGGTAACCGACAAACGATTGAAAGCTTTGAAGGAGATTGAGAAAGATAAGCTTCGGGTTGCTAAAGCTTACAACAAGAAAGTACGAGGAAAATATTTTCAGATTGGTGAGCTTGTTTGGAAGACGATCTTGCCTATTGGGACGAAAAGCAACAAGTTTGGTAAATGGTCACCAAGTTGGGAAAGACCCTATAGAGTTGTCAAAGTCATTTTTGGGAATTCTTACATGCTAGAGACGCTGAAGGGAGATCATTTGCCTAAAGCTATCAATGGAAGATATTTGAAGAAATTCTATCCAAGTGTTTGGAAAGACGCATGAAGACCAATGGCCGATATATTGTTGATATCGCCCTTAGCATAAATTTTAGCTCCTGAATTGTAATTACTTGCTTTTTAGTTCTCAAGTTCACTAAAAACGCAAGGGGGCATGTGTTGACGGTCAAAATTGGCTCTGGCCCGGCCAAACCGGTCTGACCGGTTTGCCAAACCGGTCAGACCGGTTTGGTTCTGTAATTCGAGTAGGATTACGATTCCGAGTCTAATCCCATATTGTAACCTATTCGAAAGGGGTAAGACTTCCCCGGCCTATAAATATAAAGGCTAAGGCCGATTGAGATGTATTCCAATCGAATCAAACACGTTTATCCTTTACTTTTTTATCTCTCAAACCCTAATCTTTTCCAACCCCCATATTCTGTTCTTTGCTCGTCTCTACGGCATTCAAGGGCGTTCTAGGTGGCCTGCCGACCCTAGAGCAACCCTAGCTTGCTTGAGCTCCGACGGGGTCCCTCCCGAGCTCGAGTTTCTAGGTCTTCACGAGTTCCTGCCTGAAAGCGGTCTGACCGGTTTCAGGAACCGGTCTGACCGGTTTGCCTGAGGAGCTCAGGAGTTGGCCGTTGTGACGGCCGTGCTGCGCGTTCGATCGGCTTCGAGTTTGCTGGCGCGTTTTTGTGTCAACACATTCCATGAAGCAAAGCACAAGTAGGAGGCTCATGCATGAGATCCACGTCAGCGATGACAAAGCGGTGGCAATGCCTACCATGTGGACTGATGACATCACCAATTTGGGGCAAACAAACACAACCCCGACCAAGTGGACTCAATCCAAGCCATCCAAGTGTAGAGGCGGTGCATCAGAGGGCAACCGAGCCCTGGGGTCGGTTCGCCCTGTGGTAGAACCACTCATCTCAGCCAATAAAAGTGTACTTACTTCGCCTTAAATGCGATCCGACACTTAAATTAGATCAAGATAGCCGTATGTCAGGTTTCACCCGATACAATCACGTATTTCGAGATCAAAACAAAGCATACAAATACCCGTACAAAGACGAGCCCAGAGATTACATCAATACAACTTATTACATCAAGTAGGTTCACTTGCCTTTATTACAAACTGAGTTCAAAAGTAAAGGTTCAGAGTTCAACATAAAGCAGCGGAAAACAAACGAGTGCTAAACGACGATACACGTGACATCATGAGGAAGCCTCCCATGAAATCATTCACCATGATCCTCGCCAGCTGAGGACAGACACCACTCAACAGTCCAACCCGGAGGAAGTTGGCACGGCAAAGTCAGACTGGCAACCAATTCATCTAGAGTACTTGAAAAATTTAGCCACAAGCAAGACTGAGTATACTAATAATCAGTAAGACTTACTCGACAGGTGAAAGGCTAGATCTCTGACTCCTAGACATGCCAGGCTTTTTGGCTAAGGGGTTTGTTTTGCAAAAAGTGATTACCAAGTGGATCCTTACATTCAATTTTTATTTTCCATATTTTAGTAGTATCACCATTCTAAATGAGCGCATATTTTCAGCAAGCATGTTGTACAAGGAACTTAAGCAACAACATAAATCCAATGACAAGCTCATATTCAAGCTCAAGCAGTCTCAGTAGCTGCGAGAGACAGACGATTCGAATCGATTTGTTAACCTTGCAAGGTGGACCTAAACACACGTCATGCATGACCACAATGGATCCACACATTATCAACCGTTCCCATCAATTCCCAGTTTGTGTAGGGAGCCCGCAACCCTTAGATACAGGGCCCCAACGGTCTCCTTAACGACGCCGTGCCATGGCCGCACATGTACCTATATGCTACAGCAAAGGAATCCCATTACAGGGTTAGCGGGGTAAAGCCACGCCCCGGTTCAATCAAGTACTAGGATTACTGATTACCATTAATCTCTCAGCATGTGTTTAGTACGTTCAAAGACTTGAGCACGAACACCGACACCCTTCGACTTTAGCAAAATTCTTATTAGATGGACGGGGCATCAATAATCCTCCAAAAACAACTTTCCCATCCCCGCCCATCATCCATATGGTTCCATCAAAAGTAAAGAAATAAACTCCTATAACTCACAAGTGACAGGAAATCACTCGACTTCTACCGGATCTTAGTTTAGCATAGCCACTAGCGATCCATACACTAGTAATCAATACTTGGGAACTATGGATGTGCAACTATGGTTCCAATCAACTGGTACATGCGTGGAGGTGGTGGAAGGTTTGGGCTCTGTTTGGGCTGGAAAGGTTTGGACGGAGGTACCCGCGTGGAGGCGGTGGACAACGGCGACGGTGAATGGCAGAGGTGGCTCGGGAGCGGCAGAGAAGAAGATTGGAAGGGTTGGGGAGCTGCGCTAGGTGTCAGGGAGCTCCATGATGGGCTTGGATGGAGCTGTGGCGGCGCAGAGCGGCCTGCCCACGATGAGGTGGATCGCCCACGATGGGGTAGCGAGAATGGCAATGGCGAGCTCGGGAAGGGCCAATGCACGACTTGGGGCTGATTTATAGCCGGTAGGAGGTAAGGAGGAGGCTTCGCGGCTAAGCATTTGGCTTCGGGCGGTTGGCGGGCGCGGAGTAGCGCCGGCAGTGCTCGCCGGCATTAATGGTGCCATTAGCAGGAGGTTTCGGCCGTGTGGCGAGGTGGAGCTGAGGCAGGGCGATTCAGGCATGGGCGAAGAGGGATCGCGGCACTGGGGAATTGGCTAGATGCTGCTGCTTGCTGTTCGGGCGGGTGCACCATGGCCGGGCGGCGTCGGGACGTCGTGGCATTGGCCGGAGCCGATCTACGGCAGGGAAGCTTGATCACTACCGTGCGTGAGTGGGAGAGCTGGCCGGCATGGTCGAGTCCAAGTTGTTTATTGGCTTGGTGTGACGCGGGGCTCAAGCATTGCCGGCCACGTGGAGACGATGGGCCGCGGCGGTCGGCTCGGGTGCGCGGCGCGGTGGGAGCGCGGACGAGAGCGCGGGCGCGCGAGGTAGGCAGGGCAGCCAGGTGGGCCAAGCTCGAGCACAAGTGCTGGCATGCGTGTGGAACGTTGCTTGGTGCACTGGAGCTGGCTGGCGGCGTCGTGAATCGCTGCGGCGCAGGGGAGGACGGGACGCGCGGGGGAAGAAGATGAACAGAGGAGAGGGGAAAAGTTGACCAGAATTTGACTTCGTTTGACCCATGAATTCCAACTGATTTTACCTTAAAACTTCAAAATCTCCCAAAATGAAAGTTGTGCAAAATTTCCTTCCCTACAACTTTCATGTTGAGCGGTTTTTGATTTGAGCCGTACAATCATCAGTACATGTGTGGTTTTTAAATACTACTCCAATAAGGTTGTAATTAAAAAGTTGAATTTACATTGAATTCAAATTTTTAGTTCTAGGTCTAGTTTAGACGTGGTTATACGATAGTTAGACTTATGATTGTGATCACTTTATAGAATTTAATATTTGAACATTTTGTTTTGGTCAAACCTTTGATTTATACATAAAGTCAACCTTTGGTTTGACTTAGGTCAAAACATGGGTTTAAAACTAAATTAGGTTCATGATTAATTTAAATTTTATGAACCTTTATCTGATTTTCACAACCTACCCCCCTTAAAAGAAATCTCGTCCCGAGATTTGAGATAATGGTAGCTGGCAGAATATTGATACCTTTATGTACAAGAAGAAATCCCTGGAAATTTTTGTTAAGAAAATCTTCTGTTTCCCATGTGGCCTCATCTTCGGTATGATGGTTCCATTGTACTTTAAACATCTTTACCCATTGACTCCTTGTCTGTCTTTCTTTCTGATCAAGAATTTTGATGGGAATTTCCTCATAGGATAAATCCGGTTCTATCCACACCTCCTTTTGCTCAATTACTTCGTCTGGAACTCGAAAACACTTTTTGAGTTGGGAGATATGAAAGACATCATGAACAGTGGAAAGTTGAAACAGAAGTTTCACTTGATAAGCCACTGGTCCACATTTCTTAATTATCTCATATGGTCCAATGTATCTTGGGGCCAATTTTTCTTTGACTCCAAATCTTTGTACACCCTTCGTCGGTGATACTTTAAGATAGACATGATCACCCACTTGAAATTTTAAGGGTGTATGTCTTTTGTTGAAATAGCTCTTTTGTCTCGACTGAGCTGCTTGGAGATGTTTTTGAACGACCTTGACCTTTTCTTCTACTTCAATCACTAAGTCAGGCCCAAACACTTGTTGTTCTCTGGCTTGGGACCAACTTAATGGTGTTCGACACCTTCGACCATACAATGCCTCAAAAGGTGCCATTTTTAAACTGGTTTGATAACTGTTGTTATAAGAGAATTAAGTTAATGGAAAACATTTGTCCCAATTCATGCCATAATGAATGACACAAGCGCAAAGCATGTCTTCCAGAATTTGATTTACCCTTTCGGTTTGTCCATCAGTTTGTGGATTATAGGATGAGCTCCTAATTAGACGAGTTCCTAGAGACTCTTGCATTTGTTCCCAAAAGCGAGCAATAAATTGGGCCCCTCTATCAGAAATAATGGTTTTGGGTATGCCATGTAGACTGACAATGCGATCCAAATAGATTTCAGCATGGCGTTTGACAGAATAGGTGGTATGCACGGGAAGAAAATGTGCAGTTTTAGTGAGTCGATCCACTATAACCCAAAAGGAATCATGCCTTTGCGAGGTGTTAGGTAACCCAACAATGAAGTCCATACTTATGTCTTCCCATTTCCATGATGGAATAGGTAGTTGTTGGAGAGTACCTACTACCTTTAAGTGACTCGCTTTAATCCTCTGACACGTGTCACATTCCGACACATATTTGGCAATTTCCCTTTTCATTCTAGTCCACCAAAATTGCAGTCGTAAATCTTGGTACATTTTGTTACTTCCCAGATGAATAGAGAATTTTGAAAGATGTGCTTCATCCAAGATTTGTTTGCGCAGCTCGGGATTCTTGGGGACAACTAAGCGATCTTCAAACCATACAACTCCCTTATAATCTTGTCGGAAACATTTGTAAGAAGAGTCTCGGGATAATTTTTGTTTGATAATTTGAATGCACTTGTCATTTAGCTATGCCATGATTACTTGATCTTGCAAGGTAGGTTCAAGTGCTATATGATTCACTGTGCCTTGAGAAACCATCTCTAAGTTAAGCTTCTACATTTCTTGACATATGGTTTCTGAGATCTGCTCTATCGAAAAGTAATGACAATGAGCTTTACGACTGAGTGCATCTGCTACCACATTGGCCTTTCCGGGGTGGTAACGCACCTCCAGATCATAGTTTTTATGTAGTTCTAACCATCTCCTTTGTCGTACGTTAAGATCAGCTTGGGTGAAGATATATTTATGACTTTTGTGATCTGTATAGATGTTACAATGCTTTCCCATGAGATAGTGCCTCCAAATTTTTAAGGCATGAATGACTGCTGCTAGCTCAAGATCATGTGTGGGATAATTTTTCTCATGTGGGTGAAGAGCTCGTGGTGCATAGGCAATAACCCGATGTTCTTGCATGAGAACACACCCGAGTCCAGTGCCCGAGGCGTCACAATAGACATCGAATGGCTTAGTGTTGTCTGGCTGAGCTAGAACGGATGCTGCAGTCAATAGTTTTCTTAGAGTGTGGAAAGATTCCATGCGTTTTTCACTCCATACATACTTCACTCCTTTTTTAGCAATTCTGTCATAGGTTTAGCAATTTTTGAAAAGTCTGGTATAAACCAACGATAATATCCTGCTAGACCCAGAAAACTCCGAATTTGATGTACGGAAGTGGGTGACTTCCAATCCATCACTTCTTGTACCTTGCCGGGATCAACAGCAATACCATTACTGGAAATAGTGTGCCCAAAGAATTTAACACTTTTCAGCCAAAATTCACACTTGGAGAATTTAGCATAAAGCTGATGATCTCGGAGATGCTGAAGAACAATGTGAAGGTGCTGAGCATGTTCTTCTTCATTTTTGGAATAAATGAGGATATCATCAATGAAAACCACGACGAATTTTTCAAGTTTCGACATAAAGACTGAATTCATGAGATACATGAAATAGGCTGGAGTATTCGTGAGGCTGAAAGACATAACCAAGTATTCATATAGTCCATAACGAGTGGAGAAGGCAGTTTTAGGAATATCACTTGGTTGGATTTTTATTTGATGATAACCGGAGCGGAGATCAATTTTTGAAAAGACCTTAGCTCCCACTAGCTGATCAAAGAGAAGGTCAATGCGAGGTAGTGGATACTTGTTTTTTATAGTCACCGCATTGAGTGACCGGTAGTCTACACAGAGCCTTATACTATTGTCTTTCTTCTTGACAAAGAGAGCTGGACAACCCCAAGGAGATGCACTAGGACGAATGTATCCTTTATCCAGGAGTTCTTGGAGTTGTATTTTTAATTCTGCTAGTTCCTTAGGTGGCATTTGATATGGCCGCTTAGAGATAGGTGTAGTGTCGGGCTGCAATTCAATGATAATTTCAATTTCCCTATCTGGTGGCATCCCTGGCAAGTCGTCTGGGAATACATTGGCATACTCACAGGCCACCGGTATATCTTCTATTTTGATTTCCATCATTGCATAGGCACAAATATTGATGCATTTATGAGGTGGTAAATAAAGAGTAGTGGCCCCATGCGTGAGGGAATTGATATCTATAACCCGTGAGGCGATGTCTAAGGTAACTCCATGTTGCGTCATCCAGTTTACTCCCAGAATAACATCCATGTCCTCAATGCCCAGAATAATAAGATCGGTGGGAATTACTTGACTACCCAATTGAGTGGCATCCGACGTGTTATTTGATTTGATGCAATATTCCCACCCGGTGTTGTGATCATGTAAGCACCTTTTGTGTGAGTGAACCCTACCCTACATTTTCCACAAAACTTTGTACTGATGAAACTATGTGATGCTCTGGAATCAAACAAAATAACAACATGCTGGTTTTTAATAGAAAAAGTACCCATCATAATTAGAGCACCCTCAGGAAGGTCAGTGAGAGTCGTGAAGTTAAGCCGCCCTTGGCATACTTGCACTATCGGTTTCTTGCCTTTGTTGTTGCCATTGTTGGGCTTTGGCCCTTGAGTGTGATTTTGCTGCCGGCCCTGGGGGCATTCTCGGGCAAAATGATTCGTACTCCCACAAGTGAAATGTCACACCCGGATTTTCACGAAAACCTGAATGCGGCCATATGTGTGCCCAGGAAGTCATAGTACACATATAGCGAACAAATATGATAAATAGAGAACATATGCTTGAATAAATTCTTCATTAAATAAAGTTGTTACATCAGAGTGCTTCATAAATGATCTAAGCAATAATAGCGGAAGACTAATAAACTCTCAAACTAATGGAGCCGCAATCCACAGGGACTTTGACTGGGAGACCACAGCTCAGTAGTACGGTAAATCTTCGGGAAACTCAGCAGCAGACTCGTGGCCAGCCCAATCTATTTACCCATCCGGGATTTTGTTGAATAAAATGACAAGTGTAAGTAAACAATTACTTAGCAAGTATAGCACGGGTATGAAGGCTCAAAATAGGCTAGACATGGCTTAACTGCATTAGCATTTTTAGTTGGTTCATTTTGACATTAACCAAATTACTACAAGTGAATGAAACCCAGTTGTAACCCCATTAATAAAGTATAAGTGACATTAATCATAAATAAACATCATCTTCTAATAAAAAAGGATCCAGGCCGCTCGTGACCCCGAGCAAGGCTATCATGATAGATTTTACACTCTGCAGTGGTTTCGCCCTTTACCCACCTATCGCGTAAAAGCTCAAACGAACTTTAAACCCAACCACGCGGAGGTGGATCAGACCTCACAAATCACACTACTGAGGTGTGACCGCATAGAGACGCTGCGAGGTTTTTCACAAGAGACCCTAACAAGACAGTAGCCGCTGGGGTACTACAAGGCGGTGAGACCATAGGCACCGAGATCGACGTACGCCTATGGAGTCACACCATAGGGGGGTCGATGGCGTCCAAAGCGTGGGCATCACACCCATCCATGTGCAACGTGTGGAGGCTGCTGCTGCTGTGAGTCCTACTCCGAAAAGTCCTCGTACTCGAAGTCCAAAGCGAACGGCTCACCGACTGGACACGAATCACCATACAAACGAGCATGCAAACCAATACATGCAAACAAATAATAATCTATTAGGACAGTACACCAAATAGTAGAAACAGTACAAATAAAGCTTTTAGAATTAATCTACGCTTCACTACGAACACATGAGCGAGAAAATCACACTAATCAGAGCTAAAACGAAAAAGATATGGGTTTTCTAAGTTCTAGGGACCTACTAGCAATTTTTAAAAGGTTCTAGGGGCTTATTTTGAAGAAACCAAGGACCTATATGTAATTACGCATTAAAACCTGAGGGCCTACGCGTAAAAAGGTTAAAATAGGATGGTGGGTTCTATTTTCTAAAAGATCAGGGGGGTTTTCATAACAAACAGGACCTAGATGTAATTATTTTTAAACAGAGGTGGACGGTGGGTTGATTACTAAAAAGTGGAGGGGCTCTTTAGCTATTCTATCATGGCTGACCGTCATTTTAAAGTTTGACTTGGGGGTAGATTGGATCTGGGCCGCCGGATCAGGATCGGACGGCCGGGATTTGGTGGCGGGGTGTTGGGTCGCCGGCGGTGGACTGCTCGCGGCGGCGCTGCTCGTGCCCGAGGCGGGGGCTCATTGTCACACCCGGATTTACACAGAAACCCGAATGTGACAGATTGGTATCAGAGCCGTGCTGACTGTAGGAACGCAGCCTAGTTAGAACGGTTGGTAAATCATTAGGAGACCACCATGATTTTGTTTCAGATCGTTTAGTTACGTTTTTCAAAACCAGTGCTGTCGAGTCTTGTGTGAATCATGTCTCTAGGTGCTTGATTTTGTTGTTATTATGCTTATGTTTGATTTGG
This sequence comes from Echinochloa phyllopogon, assembly GCA_033239725.1. Taxonomy (NCBI): domain Eukaryota; kingdom Viridiplantae; phylum Streptophyta; class Magnoliopsida; order Poales; family Poaceae; genus Echinochloa; species Echinochloa phyllopogon. The sequence goes on along the minus strand of BTCW01000014.1, from coordinate 25,224,869 downwards.
ATTTTTGTAATGATTGTGATGGTCATAGACGCGAGTCTATCTCCATCTAGATATAGGACTAAGGCTTAAGGATATTAATGTTCACATAGAAGGGGTATTTATTTTTCTTGCTCTTCATCCATCAAATCCTCCATCCTAACGAGTTAGTAATCCTCTGAAGACACTTAGTTATGATCAATGGAGTTCTGATGAGAATTACTTGCTGATGGTAGATGGTGAACACAAGGAGGTACGCTGGTGCTGGTGCTGGTGGAAGCAACCAGAATCAGAACCCACCACCTCCACCACCGCCACTCACCATGGAGCAGATGATGCAGATGCAGCTCCAATTGACGCAGCAGATGGCCCAGACCATAGCGTTGATGCAAAAGCAACAGCAGAACCCTCCTCACCAGCCTCACGTACCGCCAAGAGACAAGAGGGGCAAATTTCTGAAGGGACGCCCTCCTACCTTCACCAAGGCCAGCGACCCTCTGCAGGCAGATGATTGGCTCAAGGCGGTGGAGAGACAACTTGACATCGCGCAGTGCAACGACCGGGAGAAGGTGTTGTACACAGGAGGACAGCTCCAGGGACCAGCATTGGACTGGTGGGATTCATACCAGTATGCTCACACCAACCGTGATCAGATCACCTGGCAGGGGTTCCGTGACAGCTTTCGCTCTCACCATGTACCGGAGGCTCTGATGGTCCTGAAGAAGAAGGAGTTCCTGGCGCTGAAGCAGGAAGGGATGAGTGTCACCGCTTACCGTGACAAGTTCATCGAGCTGGCTCGTTACGCTCCAGAGGACGTGGACACCGACAGGAAGAAGCAGACCAGGTTCCGGGATGGCTTGCAGGATGCTCTGCAGTACCAGCTGATGTGCACCAAGTTCCCCAACTTTCAGGAATTGGTGGACAACGCCTTTATGCTGGAACACAAGCGCTGTGAGATAGAGGAGAAGAAGAGGAAGTTCCAAGGCCAGCAGTCAGGGAGCAGCAGCCGCCCTCGCTTCACTCCTCCACAGGGGAATCAGCAGATGGGGAGCCAGCAGCGCTTCCAGGGCCAATCCAGCTTGCTGAGTCGTGGCCTGTACAAGCAGCGCCCCCAGTACCCCCAGGCGCCACAGCAACAGCGTTCCCAGAATCAGCTGCAGAATGGCCCAGTTCAGCGTAGCCAGGTGCAGCCAAGGCCTGCCCAGTGCACCGGCCCAGTTAGCACTGCACCAGTGGGTCCGAGGTGTTTTTACTGTGATGAGCCAGGACACTACGCCAGCGCTTGTCCCCGCAGGGGCCAGAATCCTGTTGGGCAGAACAACAACCAGAGGGCTGGGCAACCGCAGAACCAGAATGTGAATCAGCAACAAGGCGAGGCAAACCGTGGACAGCAGAACCTGACTAGGGGCAAGCTTAACCACATGGGTGCAGAGACTGCCGAGGGTGCTACTAACGTGGTCGTGGGTACGTTCCCTGTCAACTCAACCCCTGCAACCGTTTTGTTCGATTCTGGAGCTTCGCATGCTTTCATATCTGCTGCTTTTGTGAAAAAGAACATGATGTCATTACGACCTATGTCAAACACCATGCTAGTTAGCTCACCAGGTGGGGAACAACGAGCCACTTTACGTTGTACCCATGTCACCATCACAATAAGGGGAGTAGACTTCGAGGTGTACCCGATCGTGCTGGAAACCCTTGGGTTTGACTTAATTCTGGGTATGAGCTGGTTAGGCAGATATGATGCAGTGATCCAATGTTCCAAGAGAGCAGTGCAACTGACAGCCAAGACTGGTGAGAAGGTGGAATATCAAGCAGCCAGTTCCCCAGAGCACAATCAAGTTAATCACGCTAAAGGTACAGCTCTTGAAGACATCAGAGTAGCGAGCCAGTTCCCGGATGTATTTCCAGATGAATTGCCAGGTATGCCCCCAGAACGCGAAGTTGAATTCGTTATTGAACTAAAACCTGGCACTGCACCTATAGCCAAGAGGCCATATAGAATGGGAGTAAAGGAACTAGCAAAGCTTAAGGAGGAGTTGGACGTATTTCTAGCCAAAGGGTACATTCGTCCGAGTTCTTCACCATGGGGAGCACCGGTGTTGTTCACGGATAAGAAAGATGGGACACAAAGGTTGTGTGTGGACTATCGAGCCCTCAACGAAGTGACCATCAAGAACAAGTACCCATTGCCAAGGATTGATGATCTGTTCGATCAGCTGAAGGGAGCTTGTGTGTTCTCCAAGATAGATCTTCGATCGGGCTATCACCAGATGAGGATCCGCCCGTCAGACATACCCAAGACCGCTTTCACCACTCGGTACGGGTTGTATGAGTTCTTGGTCATGTCTTTTGGATTGACCAACGCTCCTGCATACTTCATGTACCTGATTAACAACGTGTTCATGGATTACCTTGACAAGTTTGTGGTGGTATTCATTGATGACATCCTGGTCTTCTCCAAGAATGAGGAGGAACATGAGGAGCACTTGAGATTGGTGCTGCAGAGACTCCGAGAACATCAGCTGTATGCTAAGCTGAGCAAGTGTGAATTCTGGTTGAAGGAAGTGGCATTCTTGGGTCATGTGTTGTCCAATGGAGGAGTGACAGTCGATCCGAGGAAGGTCAGTGATGTGTTGAGCTGGAATCCGCCTCGGGATGTGAGCGAAATTAGGAGTTTCCTTGGGATGGCCGGATATTATCGACGGTTCATTGAAGGATTCTCCAAGATTGCTAAACCCCTGACGGCGTTGTTGGAGAAAAATGCCAAGTTTGTCTGGACTGAGGAGTGTCAAGCCAGCTTCGAGGAGTTGAAGAAGAGACTAACCACAGCCCCAGTGCTGGTTCTGCCCGACATAGCCAAGAGCTTCTCTATCTACTGCGATGCATCCCGTCTAGGACTGGGGTGTGTACTCATGCAGGAAGGGAGAGTCGTGGCTTATGCATCAAGGCAGTTGAGGAAACATGAGCAGAACTACCCCAGGCATGATCTGGAGTTGGCAGTTGTGGTACATGCTCTGAAGATTTGGAGGCACTACTTGATTAGTCACAGGTGTGACATCTACACTGATCACAAGAGCCTCAAGTATGTCTTCACTCAATCAGATCTGAACATGAGGCAACGCCAATGGTTGGAGTTGATCAAGGACTATGATCTGGAGATCCACTACCACCCAGGAAAGGCTAACTTGGTGGCAGATGCGCTGAGTAGGAGAAGTTATGTGAACAAGATCACCGGTCACTGTCTGCCAGCAGAGCTTAGCTTGGAGTTTGAGAGGATGAGTCTGGGATTTGTGACCAGCATCACAGAGATGACAGTAGAACCGACTCTGGAGCAGGAGATCCGGAAAGGTCAGCTTGGGGATGAGAAGATCAAGGAGATTGTGGAGCATGTTGCTCTAGGAAAAGCCCCTGGTTTTCGAGTGGATGATCAAGGAACCTTGTGGCATGGGAAGAGGATTTGAGTACCAGATGTGGCGCGGATCAAGGATACAATCCTGAGAGAGGCACATGACTCAGCTTATTCAATCCACCCAGGAAGTACGAAGATGTACCAAGACATCAAGGAGAGATTCTGGTGGTATGGATTGAAGCGTGATGTGGCAACCTGTGTGGCTCTATGTGACACATGTCAGAGAGTCAAGGCTGAACATCAGAGGCCAGCAGGTTTGCTCCAGCCCTTGAAGATACCTGAATGGAAGTGGGAAGAAGTTGGTATGGACTTCATCACTGGTCTGCCTCGCACTCAGAGAGGATTTGACTCCATTTGGGTGATTGTGGATCGCTTGACCAAAGTGGCACATTTTCTTCCAGTGAAGACCACTTACACAGGTGCCAGATTGGCAGAGCTGTATATGGAGAGGATAGTGTGCTTGCATGGAGTGCCTAAGCGGATAGTGTCTGACCGAGGTACTCAGTTCACATCACACTTCTGGCAGAAGTTACATGAGTCCATGGATACTAAGCTACATTTCAGTTCAGCTTATCACCCACAGACGGATGGACAGATAGAGCGGACCAATCAGATCTTGGAGGACATGTTGAGGGCATGTGCTTTGTAGTATGGTGTCCGTTGGGACAAGAGTCTGCCCTATGCAGAATTCTCGTACAACAACAGCTACCAGAAGAGTCTACAGATGGCACCATTCGAGGCTCTATATGGCAGGAAGTGCAGAACACCACTGTTCTGGAATCAGACTGGAGAAAGTCAAGTTTTTGGGCCGGAGATACTCAGAGAAGCAGAGCGCCAAGTGCAAGTGATCAGGCAGAACTTGAAGGCGGCACAATCCCGACAGAAGAGTTATGCTGATGTCAGGAGGAGGGACCTCACCTTCGCGATCGATGATTTTGTGTACCTCAAGGTGTCACCGATGAGGGGTGTGAAGAGGTTTAATGTCAAGGGCAAATTGGCGCCTCGTTACATCGGACCCTTCAAGATTCTGGAACGGATGGGTGAAGTGGCATATCGGCTAGAACTACCTGAGCAACTAGCCGGAGTGGTTCCATGTGTCTCAGCTGAAGAAATGTTTGCGGGTGCCTGAAGAGCAGATCCCGATAGATGACTTGAATGTGCAGGAGGACCTCACCTATGATGAGTATCCAGTCAAGATTTTGGAGGAGTCCGAGAGGGTGACAAGAAACAAGGTTATTCGGATGTGCAAGGTGCAGTGGAACCGACACTCACAGGATGAGGCGACTTGGGAAAGAGAGGAAGACCTCACGGCCGAGTACCCACATCTCTTCGCATCCACGTCTGAATCTCAAGGACGAGATTCATCTTAAGGGGGGTAGGTTTGTAACACCCTAAAATAGCCTATTTAAAATTTTTAGTAATTAATTGATTATTTAATGTCTTATTCATAATTAATATAGGGTAAATAAATAATTTCTGAGAATTAAAATCAAATATAAGGTGTAGAAACATTTTTGTTGCATTCATGCTACTGCATTGAGTTTTGTATTGCCTGTGGTTCAAACGAGAGTTTAAATTTATTTAAATTCAAATTTGAATCACTTTGTTTGGAGCGTTAGAAAAGTTGTTTAGGCTAGAGTTCGCTTTCGCCCCCTGAACTCTTTCCCTGGTCCACTCCTGCTCCCTCCTCTCCTTCATTTCCTCGCGGCCCAGCACCTTGTTCCGGCCCAGCCCGCGCCAGCAGCAACACCTCGGCCCAGCTCGCCTTTCCCCTCTTCCTTGCGGCCCAGCGCGGCCCAGCCCCCTCCCTCTCCCCGGCCTACCTTTCCTCCGCTCCCAGCCCAACCACCGAACCAGCCCAGCACCCCGCCTCCCCGCCACCTCTCACTGCCACGCGGGCCCCGCGTGCACAATGTCGTCCCCTTCCCCTCGTCGCACCGAGCCGGCTGAGCTCGCGCGCCATGGCCTCGGCCCAAGGCCCGAGCGCCACTCCCGCGCGCCTTGGAACCCCTCCACGAAGCTTCGCCGAAGTTCCCCTCCCTCGTTCCTTCCGTTTTCCGAGGTGCTCCACGAATGGAAGGTGCTCCCCCACTTGGAAGGAAACAGTCGCCGCGCCGCACCGCCTCGCCTCGGCCGCACCTAGCCCACCTCCCGCGCGCCAGGAAGCTTCCCAGCAACTTCGCTGTGCCTTCCCCTCCTCCTTTCTTCCTTTCCCGCTCGCTCCCGGTAAGGAAAGCCGAAGCCACTGCTTGGAAAGGATTTCCGCCGCCGCCGGACCTTCCTTTCTCCGGCGACGCACTCCCCGGCGCCCTAGACCCCCCTAGACCCTATAAAAGCCACCCCTGAGCCCCCTGAGCCACACCAAGCTTCGCCCCGAGCACCAAGCCCACCGCGCCTCTCCTCCCCCACAATCCGAGCGCCGTCGAGCTCCAAGCTCCGCCGCTGCTCGTCGTCCCACCACTCTGGTTCTTATCCGACCAATTCGCCGCGCCAGGAGCATCGCCACGAGGTAACGAAGCTCCCCATCCCTTCAATTTCGGCTCCCGAACACCGTAGCTCGTATTCCCTCGGTCGCCGTCGATGGCCGTCCGCCGGTCACCGTCGCCCGCCCTCTCCTCTGCACGATGCTCAACTAGAACCACCCAGGATCACTCTCCACCTCACCATGAAGCTCCAGAGCCAACAACCCGAACCCCAAATCGCCCAGAACGCACTCCCCGCGGTACACCAGAGTTCCACTCCGCCGCGCACCGCCGCCCGACCCCCTCGCCGGCCAATGGCCGACTAGATCCCCCTTGGCAAACTCGCAATGATCCCCTGAGCACGTAGGATCAATTCTCGTCGCTAATGGAGCCCTGTAGCGCGAGAGAATCCCAACTCCGGCGAAGCGCCGCCGCATCCCAAGCCGCCGCCGACGACCTTAACCGTGAAGCCAAACCTAGCCGCCCGATCTGGATCTGACGGTCCACATCGCGCCAGCGCCTGAGTCAACCCAACCATAACGGTCAGCGCCGGGCACTTTTCCAAAAGAGCCCCCCCGGCTTTTCCCTAATCAACCCGCAATCCGACCCGGTTCAAAAGTATTTGCGAATAGGTCCGGTTTTATCCAAAAATCCCCCTGACCTTTTCAGGATTAGAACCTGCGGTCCAACCCTCATCATTTTGTGCTTAGGCCCTCTAGTTTTAACGCATAATTATGTTTAGGTCCCTGGTTTTTCACAAATAAGCCCCTGGACGTTTCTGAAACTTGCCAGCAAGCCCTGAACCTTAGAAAAGCCATATCTTTCTCGTTTTAGCTCCGATTAGTGTGATTTTTGCGCTCACGTGTTCGTAGAGAAGCGTAGATTATTTTCAAAACCTTCTTTGTACTGTTTCTACTGTTTGGTGTACTGTTTCTAATAGAATACTTTTGTTTGCATGTATTGGCTTGTGTGGATGCTTGTGTGGTGATTCGTGTTCAGTCGGTGAGCCGTTCGCTTTGGAGTTTGAGTACGAGGACCTTCAGTAGCCGGACTCGCAGCAGCAGCAGCACCTTGAGGAAGGAAAGTTATAGCACGGACAATCCTTGCTACCTACGCACTTGTAATAAATTATTTCATACATGCATATGTCTAATATGATGTATCCTCTAAGGTCGTACCTAGTTTTTCATTCTCCTATCCTTGTTTACCTTGGGTTTATTGCATTTGGGTAGAATTTTGCTAGGCGCAGCTACTATCACCTTTGTTTAATTGTTAAACTCGTGTTAATGGTCCACTTCAACTTTAATGTTAAAACTTGCTTTTTAGCAACATGGAATAGGGAGCTAGGGCATGTGCTTCATGCTTGGCCCTAGTGTCACTCCGTAAGGACTGGTTCTTAAAGCGGCAACCCAGGAGCCTGTCGCCACCGCCAGAACTATAATGGCTCTAGTCTTGGACAAGTAGCTTGTACGGCTCTAGCTTAACAGTAGTTACCGACGGGCCGACGGCGTTGTGGGAAGCACTCGTGAGAGTATGGTTTGATCCACCAAGGACGGGGGTACCGTCGGCTATGCCTCGTTAGGCACAGTCCCGTGTTGGGAACCACCATGAGTGCGGGAGCTCCACACGTTGTGCTCTTTATTTTGTTGTTGGCATGCGTTGCCGCGCTCTGGACGCCATTGACCCTCCTATCGCTGCGCCCTGGGAGTCAGTCGATCTTGGTGCCTTGGATCATGCTGCCTGTGTTGTACCATAACGGCTACTATTTTGTTAGGATGTCTTGTGAAAAGCCTCGTAGCGTCCCTATGCGATCACACCTCGGAAGTGTGGTTTAAGAGGTTTGGCCACCTCGGCATGGTTGGGTTTGAAGTTCTTTTGAGCTTTTACGCGACTGGTGGGTAAAGGGTGAAACCTCTGCAGAGTGTAAATCTATCATGTTAGCCTTGCTCAGGGTCACGAGCGGCCTGGATCCTTTTTGGTTAGAAGATGGTATTTATTTATGCTTAATGTCACTTACACATTATTAATTGGGTTACAACTGGGATTCATACACTTGTAGTATTTTGGATAATGTTAAAATGAACCAACTAAAAGTGCTAGCCTTTTTGAGCCTTCATAACCCGTGCTATACTTGCTAAGTAATTGTTTTACTTACACTTGCTATTTAATCAACAAAATCCCGGACGTGTAACAGATTGGGATGTGCATGAGTCTGCTGCTGAGTTTCCAGAAGATCTACCGTACTACTGAGTTGTGTTCTCACAGTCAGAGTCCCTGTGGAGTGCGGTTTCACTTAGAGAGAGTTATTAGTCTTCCGCTGTATTGGTTAGTTTATTTATGATGCACTCGGATGTAAAAATCTTTTTATTCGAGTAATATATTCAGCATATGTTTTTTGTTTACCATATTTGTTTGCTATATGTGTACTATGACCTCCTGGGCACACATATGGCCACATTCGGGTTTCTGTGTAAATCCGGGTGTGACACTCATCGGAGTAGGGCCTAGATCGAGAGAGGGTGCTCCATTTGCCCCGGTGTTTGGCCCTATGGGCTTATGGAAGAATGGCGAGGACACTGGTGGTGACCAAGTCGAGGGACGAGTGGTGGGGATGACCGACGGCGGTGAGCAGTGGAGGCGGTCGCCGGCGAGCAGCGAAACCGAGCTACGGGGCGCGAAATCGAGAGTGGAATGGCTCGGGAGGTTCCTTACCACTGCGCCAAGCTACACCGGGGGTCGAGGGGGACGAAGCGGCGGCCGGGAGGGGGAATCGACGGCGACCGGAGCTTGGAGCAGTGGTCTTGTGTGGGGAAGGCGATGGGGAGCTCGGGAGGCGCGATTGAAGGTTTGGCGAGGTGCTGGGGAGTGTGTGGGGGCGTTTAAATAGGCTGGGGGCGCTACAGATGGCAGGCAAGCCCGGGGATCGGGCGGCGGCGGCCGGCGCTTCGGTTGCCATGCGGGGCCACACTTTCCTTGCTCGGGCGGCACGAAGAAGGAAGGGAGCGTGCGGGGAAGGCTCGGGGAAACTTCCATAGGGCCCACGGGCGCGGGGAAGGGACGAAGTCGGCCGGCGATTGCGGCGGTGATAGCGTCGGGCGAGCGGGGAAAGCGTCGGGAGGTAGGAGGAAGACCTGGGAAGTGGGGCCGGGTGGCAGTGCGTGAGGTAGGGGCGAGCTGGCGGGCCGGGAAAGAGGGCCCAGGTGGAGGGGAGGTAAGCCGGGGGTGAGTTGGGCCGGGGAAAAGAGTTGGAGGGGCAGGGAGCAAAAGTGAACTTGGCTAGTTTTAACTTTTCTAGACTTCAAACAAATGCAAATTAAATTTGAATTTAAACAGAATTTAAATTCCAACTTAACTTGCCAACAATCAAGACACAGTGCAGCAGCATGAATGCAACAAAAATGTTTCTACAACTTATATTTAATTTTAATATTCATAAATAATGTATTTAGCCTATATTAATTATGAACAAATTAAATAAAAGCCAATTAATTACTAAAAATTTTAAATAGGCTATTTTTGGGTGTTACAAACCTACCCCCCTTAATATGAATCTCGTCCTCGAGATTCGGATGTAGATGCGAAGAGCTGTGGGTACTCGGTCTTGAGATCTTCTTCCCGTTCCCAAGTTGCTTCATCCTACGAGTGTCGGCTCCACTTTACCTTGCACATCCGGATGACCTTGTTTCTTGTCACCCTCTTAGATACCTCCAGAACCCTGACTGGGTAATCTTCGTAAGTGAGGTCCTCTTGCACATTCAGCTCATCTATCGGGATCTGCTCTTCGGGCACCCGCAAACATTTCTTCAGCTGAGACACATGGAACACATCGTGCACTCCGGCCAATCTCTCGGGTAGTCCCAACTGATATGCCACTTCACCTTTCCTTTCAAGTATCTGGAAAAGTTGTATCGAGGTTCTAGCTTGCCCTTGACATTGAAACTCTTCACGCCCCTCATCGGTGACACCTTGAGGTACACAAAATCTCCAACTGCAAAACTGAGATGCCTTCGTCTGACATCAGCATAACTCTTCTGCCTGGACTGTGCCACCTTCAAGTTTTGCCTGATCACTGGCACTTGGCATTCTGCATCTCCGAGTATCTCAGGCCCAAAGACTTGACTCTCCAGTCTGATTCCAGAACAGTGGTGTTCTGCACTTTCTGCCATACAAAGCCACAAACGGTGCCATCTGCAGACTCTTCTGATAGCTGTTGTTGTACGAGAATTCCGCATAGGGTAAACTCTTGTCCCAGCTAACACCATATTGCAGTGCACATGCCCTCAACATGTCCTCCAGAATCTGATTAGTTCGCTCCATCTACCCATCAGTCTGGGGTGATAAGCTGAGCTGAAATGCAGCTTAGTGTCCATAAACTCATGTAGCTTCTGCCAGAAGTGTGAAGTGAACTGAGTACCACGGTCAGACACTATCCGCTTGAGCACTCCATGCAAGCACACAATCCTCTCCATGTATAGTTCTGCCAGTCTGGCTCCGGTGTAAGTGATCTTCACTGGAAGAAAGTGGGCCACTTTGGTTAAGAGATCCACAATCACCCAAATGGAGTCAAATCCTCGCTGTGTGCGGGGTTGAGCCGTTATGATGTCCATACCAACTTCTTCTCATTTCCATTCCAGTATCTTTAGGGGCTGGAGTAATCCGGCTGGTCTCTGATGTTTAGCCTTAACTCTCTGACAAGTGTCACATAGTGCCACATGTGTGTAGGGTCGAGATGGCGGACTAGAGGGGGGTGAATAGTCCTTTCTAAAACTTAACGCACCGGCTAACCGAAACAAATGCGGAATTAAAACTATCGGTCTAGCCAAGACTTCACCTCTCTATCTATGTTCAATAGCACCTTATAAAAGATCCTAAACAAGCAATTAAGGTGCCGGGCTACCACCCGCTCACCTAACTAATTCTAGGAGCAAGGTCACACAAACCTATGCCACTAGTACTTCACACACCGGGGAGCTCCTACACAACTAGTATGCAAAAGCACAAAGCTCCTAAGCTCACTAGCAATGCTCAATGGACAAGACTACACAAGTCTAATCCAAAGGCTCAATTTACTTAGCTACACAAACTAAGCAAAGTGACTAATTAAACTACACAAGCTAATTAGTCAAAAGATCACTACTTCAAGCTACACAAGCAAGAAGACAACTAGCAAGCTACACAAGCCAACTAATTATGACAGCAACCTCACAAGTACAAGATATATATAAGGAAGTAAATACAATACTTGTGATCAAGAAGTGCAAACCACCGAGAAGAGTAGACAATGTTGACACGGTCATTTTTATCCCGAGGTTCACTTGTTTGCCACCAAGCTAATCCTCGTTGTGTCGACCAACACCTCGATGGTTCTTGGGCAAAGCTCTCAAGCCGCCGGCCACTCCGGGCCCTCAAGACACCACTCACAAGTGAGGTAACTCAATGACATGCTCCACTAGAGTTGCTCTTCGCGATCCCCGTGGGGTGAGCACAATCCCCCTCACATATCCTTCTCCGGAGCACCGCACAATCTTCTTGTGTGCTTCAACGGAGCCTCAATCCACCAAGCCGTCTAGGAGGTGGCAACCTCCAAGAGTTACAAGCAAACCGACTTGCAACATGAACACCTAGTGCCACTCGATGCAATCTCTCAAAGCAATGCACTAGACATGCACTCACTCGCAATAGATTCGCAATCTTGCATGAACAAGTGAGTTAGTGGACTCCCAAGGCAAGCACTACCATGGGAAACACATTCCCAAGGTGCTCAACACCTCCCAAGCCCCGGGCACCCTTCTATTTATAGAGGGAGGGAGAAAACTAGCCGTTATGCTCAAACAGCGCAACTGGCAGACCGTCCGCAGTACAACTGGCGGACCGTCCGCCTCAGATCTCAACGGCTATAAAATGTATCAGAGATGACCGTTAGAGCTCTGGCGGACCGTCTGCCCATCAGGCGTGGACCATCCGCCCCACACTAAAATCAACCGGCCAAACTCGAACTTTTGCCCGCGGACCGTCCGCCTCACAAAAGTCCTCTCAAACGCTCGGAAACGTCTCTGTGTAAACAGTCCGCGAAAACGGTCCGCCTCACAAAATTTTGCCTCTGGACCGTCCGCCACATCACGCCCGACAGTCTGCCTCACAAAATTCTTCTCATTGAAAAACAATTGCGGACTGTCCGCCCACCTGGTCGCGGACAGTCTGGACCCCCCGGACAGTCCGCCACCAGAGAGGCGGACCCTTGTCAGCACAACCGAAGCTCGGTAAAACAACCATAACTTTTAGCTCCAATGTCCAAATTAGGTGATCTTGGACTCTATGGAAAGCTCATTCAGAGGGATATCCAATCCAACTGAAATGTTGACCCAAAACACTTTGGATCAAAGTAGAATTGCAAACCAAGATCACACTAAGCCATAATCATCATCCAAACCTTCAACCCTTTGCAAATGTGCCAACCCCATAAGTGTACCACCTTATGTGTGAGTGAGTTAGCATTTTCACAAACATTTCTCAAAGGGTTTTCCACTCTTTTTGCCACGCCACTGTGGATTGTCTGATCTTTCTGTCAGAACAGAGTTCCTCAAGATTTTCAACAGCGCCCTTTCCCAAGGTTAGTCGCCACTCATCTAAATGCAAACCATGCAAGTTATTGATCAAGTGGCACTAGATGACCGATATGCAAACAAGTTTGCCCCTCTTGATAGTACGGCCATCTATCCTAAACCCGGTCATAAACTTCTCTACTCACCTATGACCGGTTAAATAAAATGCCTATTGGTTATACCTTTGCCTTGCGCATTCCATTCCATCTTCTCCAATGTTGATGCAACACATGCACCAACATCATCACAAATGATATGATCCACTTCATATCATCATTCGACGTATTGGTTCATCGATCTTGACTTCACTTGCTATTCACCGCTACATCGGTCCATCAGCGTCAAGTCATTGCTCAAGCATCCCGCCACGCGGTCCAGCGCTTAGCCTCTGACTTGCCCTTCACACTTGCAACCGGTCCATCAAACCAAGTCTTGTCTTGATCTTCTCCACTTAGTCACACGACTCCATGTCATGTCCCATATGCAATGAGCTCCTTCATCACATATTTACCTATGGACTAATCACCTGTGTATTTCACTTAAACACATATTAGTCCACCTAAGTTGTCACTTAATTACCAAAACCAAACAAGGACCTTCAATCTGCCCCCTTTTGGTAATTGATGAGAACTTTACAAAGATATGGAAATTAAGTTTGTTTGGATTCTATGCTCCTTATCCAACATTTCAGCTCTATGTTATAATTTGGATAAGCACCATAAAATCCGACTAGGTAGTGATAACTCCCCCTACATATGTGCTCAAATGGTTTGTTTTCAAGCTTGCACATATGCATAGATATGAAATTTTGGGAGTGTTAACACTACTTGGTGATGCTAAGGTATATAGGATAAACCTTTGTAGCGTGATACCAATTAAGCTTGCACATTGAAGTCCATCCTTAGCATCATTGTTAGCTAGACATCACAAGAAACACACTAGATACCTCATGACTTCAACATTATAGGCAAGGTTCTAGGTGTACACGAAAATAACATAAAGCTAGCTACCAACATAAGCAAGCTAGTTAGCATTTCATCATTCAACTCCTATAACTAGCATACATCATACAAGCATGGATATTGAATTTAAAAGCTTATGCAATATGAAAGGAAACACAAGAATATGCACATATCAAATGCAATCAATCACGTTCATGAGCTTGCTCCCCCTACTTGTGTGCTTCTCTTTATCCAAGAATTGTGACCCTTTTTGCTTCCTCTTGATTATGTTCATGTCCATGTCCAATTCCACTTTACTTCTCTTCTTTGCTATGCAAGCTTCTACATGGGATTTCTCCAATAATTTCTCCCCATACCATAGTGGCTCCAATATTTCATATCTTCCACTCTTATTTCTTTGTACCACTCTCATTCTCATTCCATCTTCTGCAATATTTCATATCTTTGTACCACTCTCTCCCCCTTTGTCATCAATTTCCATAAAGGTAAGCTCATTTGATACTAAGGGTTAGGTGATACTCTCTTCTCTTTATGTGATACTTGAATCTTAATTTTTGATGGACACTATCACATATATAGAAATGATGTCATTTGTGTGATGCCAAAAGAAGGATACCACTTATAGGTTATTTGGAATGCCTCATGTAGGATCTTTTGACCTTGATACCGGTATATGGGACATCATCCCCTTTGTCAAAGATTTGGTCATTCAACTTGATCAACTTGAGCGCTTGTATGTGAGGAATGCATTCTTCTCTTGATGATCACTGAAAGTTGAGGATCACTTGTAATCTTAATATAGACATCAATTTGGATAGCCATTGAAAATATACCACTTGAAGAAATACCAATTTATACCATATGAAGAAATATAATATGAGTCTAGAAACCACTAAAGTTCGTGAAAGCTCTGTTGCATCCCCTGAAGATGTTTCATTTATGCTCCAAGTGACTGACCAATGTCCTCAAATCAACTTGATCACATTAAACCGTGTTCCATTCATGATATAATTTATGACATTCCAATAATGCTCACAGATGGCATCCTTATTTCCACTCTTAGGCATGAAGGTGCATCTGAGGATGTTCTATATCCACGAAATATGCATAATTAAGTTCATTTGCAGCGGTATCCAATCTATCTTACCTTTATCCATATCAATTTCATAGGTGGCATAGAATTTTCTAAGGATAGTCTCATTTCAATCACATCTATGTTCTATAAAAGGTCTAAGTCAAAGATTTTCAATCTCAATTGCCACTCTCACTAGAACTTCTTTTGATCCAAGGTATGGAAAATCAATTCACTATGCAATCAACCAAGTGACCAAGGAAAGCATTTTCTTTGTATGATGAAACCACTAGTAGGATGAAACTTGATAACTATTTGCATTGTTGTCTTGTTCTTGAACTAGATTGTTTCCATGAGCTTCATAATTTTGACTTAAACAAATTGATTTGCCTAAGCTTTCCAAGTTTGGTTTAAACCTTTTCTAAGCTTCTTCACAAGCATGAAGTGATTCTCTTCTCAAAGTAGTGCCTGTCACTTATAGGCAATTAAAATACATCAAGTACTTGGGTTTACTAGCTCATGAACAAACTCATATACTAACCACTAGATCAAATAATCATTCAAGCAATAGTGGTAGGCTATGAATTTCAAAACTTTATTTCTTATGCATGATCCTTTAAGCATGTACTATATGCACTAACCGCATACTAGTAAGGGATGAAAATGATCAATACACATTACAATGATACCTTTGCTATATTGGAGTAGAGGATAGTCAATAAGATTCCAATTTAGTTCCGCAATAGCAATGTGAAGTCCAATTAATAGCTTGGTGAAGGTCAATGAATACCAATTTGAATTCCATCATTCACCCATATGAATTGAGAACCACTAATGATTAAGTTCACTCTTCATGTTGTGGTTGGCTTGCTTCTTCATTTGATCAATGCTTGCATGAGAGAACTATTTAGAATACCACTTGAAATCCCATTACTAGCTCTGTTTGGGGTGTTGCTTGCTTTCTTGATCAACTCTTTAGATTTCTTCAACTAAGCATCTCAATTTTTCCTTGGATCATCACTTCCATGTTAGCCATCCAAGCCCCACGCTTGGTTTACCTCCAAAAGGCGGCAAGTCCCTACACTAGGGAGAAGTGACCTCTCTCTAAAGAACCATTCTTGACACTCACTTGAAATGTCTTTGTTTGATTGATCTATATGATGGACTTATCTTGATGAATAATTTTGAATTCTTCATTGAGTATTTTCCTTTCTATCAAATGATCTCCAATAGTCATTAGAACATAAACTCCATTTCCATCTTGAGCTTGGTTTTGATCTCTAGCTTGAGTACCAAATGTGTGTTAAGTACACTTCCACAATAAAGGACCTTGTACTCTTTGCTTGTCAAGCTTCTCACTTAATCCAAAACCAAAATAGGTGCCTCAATTTCTTATCCAACATGATTCCAACTTGAGGATCTTTCAATGAAAGTGACTTGATTTATACAACAATTGTCACTTGTAAGGCAGATTCTGTACACTTGAATAATCCATAACTCCCAATGTACAGCTCCAATAATTACAAAATTTGGTGGAGATGTGATTTACTAACTCATCTTGCAGCTGTAAAGATTTGATCTTCATTTGACTTCTTAATTTCTACCAGATTTCATATTTTTCCCAACTGCTACATGCTGAAAACTACTGCACACGTGTTGATAAGATCCACTCCAAAAATGAAGTATTTTTTATCCAATACTCATGAGATTTTTGAAGCAAGTAATATCATAGGTGTAGAGCATGTATACCAAATTTCAAGCCAATCCAAATAGATTTGGTCACTCAAATATGGTTATCATCACAGCTAGCTCAATTTTTGCAATAAAGGACATATTTCTAAACTTGAGCTATACTTCTTCAAATTGAAGCAAATTTGATATCATCTGAATTTAAAAACTTTCACAGCACATATATCCATTCAGTCCACTTAAAAATTATGTTATGAACTTATCCATCATATAAATCCAAACTTGAATATTAAATATTTAATCCATTCAATCATCTCATAGCAAGCAACATTTGCATAGATATATCCAATGCACTCAACTCATATGCACCAAAATGAATTAGATCAACAAAGAATATACCTTTGTATATCATGATCTGCCCATAGCAAGCTTAAACTCAAATATTTTTCAAGCCTTCAATTATATTCAATAAATCACCACAACTTGATAACATGCACTTGTATGTTGTAGCATATTTGGACTTCACTTGTTTGACATGACATTAGGATGGAATAGCATTAAGCTTCATTACTTCACTCAATCTTATGATGAACAAAATGAATCCAATTGAGTCAAGCCTCCAATGCCATGGTACCTACACACATTCATCCACTTTTTGATGGTACCCAAACTAGTTTGGGTCCTCTCAAGTTAGGAGCAACATACTTCGGCATTGCCTTAGCATGAGTAGCGGGATGTTTTGCAATTGCAACCAGTGAGGTACCATTGCCATCCTTTCTAAGCATAATATTATCATCAATTGAAATAGGCTTAGAATTGTTACCTAGGGGACATGAATTAGCCATGTGTCCCATTTCCCGGTATGAGTAGCAAACTCTCGTTGATTGAGCCTTTTCTTCCTCGCTCATGTATTGCTTCTCATTGCCTTGCCTCTTCAATTTTGCTTGAACCTTCTTCTCAAGCTTGGTAGGACACCTCGAGGCAAAGTGTCCCATATCTTTGCACTTGATTTGAGCATAATATTTTTCATCTTGATTCTTGCTCATTATTTGGGTGGCTTGCTTAGAAGTTTGATGCTTTGCTCTTGCTTTGCCACCTCTTCTAGTTTTCTTCTTCATCATCCCCAAACCATCATCTTGATGGTTAACTTGAACTTGTTTTGGGGGTTTTGCTTTCGGCTCTTCTTGAGGCTTCTTGGTTGGGCAATACTTTGCAAGGTGTCCCACATCATGGCACCGATAGCACATGAAGTAAGATATCTTCTTTTCTTGCATCTTCTTGTTCTTGCCTGTGCTCTTGCTTTCTAACTTGTTGCTCAAATTCTTCACTTCATTTTTGAGCTCATTGTTCTCCTTCAAAATGTTAGTCTCACAAGATATAGAAGTAGAACATTCATCTATTTGTGAAGAATATGACATATCAAATAAATCATCACAAGAGGTGGATACATGCTTCTTCTCTACATCACAAGGGTTAGCAATATTATGTGATTGAATATTTGACCCAAGTGATGAGCTCTCACTAGTTTTAGATTTTTCATTGGAAAGTTCCTTAGTGAGAAAAGCATGGTCTTGTACCAAGTAATCATGAGCAACACTAAGTTCCTCATGAGCCATTTTCAGCTCATCATGTGAACAAGTAATGACATAAAGTAGATGCTTTTGTTGTTCACATGTGGTCTTTAGAAATGAGTTTTCATTTTCCAATTTCTTTGTTTTAGCCATCTCATTTTCTAAAGCAATATTCAAGCTAGCAAGTCTACTAACAAGCTCATCATATGAATCATAACCAACCACATTGCAACTTGATACTTTTGTGTTACTTTGTGACATGAGGCAATGTAGTGGAGTTGGAGAGCTTGTGGTAGCACTATCACTCTCATAGCTTGAGCTTGAATCCTTCCCATCAACATCAAGTGTGTTTGAAGTAGAGACATCACTTGCATCACTTGATGTTCGGTCTTCAACAATCTTGGCAAGTGATCTTGTGGTAGAATGATTATCATCACAATCACTTGACCATGAGGTGGAGCAATCTTCCACAATCACTAAGTTATGGTCATGCTCAACATCCTCGTGAGCCACTTCCTTGGGCTCATCATCATCATCGGAGATTTGCCCATACTTCTCATTGAGATAAATCCAAATCTCATGAGCAGTCTTCAAGTACATAATCTCCCCAAATATGCAATCATCCAAAGAACTATATATGATGTGAGTAGCTTGGTAACCGAATTGTAGGCATTTCTCTTGCGCTTGAGTTGGATTGTTTTCATCAAGTGAATGAGAAAAGCCCACATCTACGATCCACCACATTTGAGGGCAAATAAACTTAAAATTGCATATCATCCAATTTTTCCACCGTGTAAAGTGTGTGCCATCAAAAATGTGTGGACAATAAACATCTAGCCCGTAGTTCGCCATCCTCTCGGTTCGGTAAAGACCACGAAAGAGAGACCTAGCTCTGATACCACTTGTAGGGTCGAGATGGCGGACTAGAGGGGGGTGAATAGTCCTTTCTAAAACTTAATGCACCGGCTAACCGAAACAAATGCAGAATTAAAACTATAGGTCTAGCCAAGACTTCACCCCTCTATCTATGTTCAATAGCACCTTATAAAAGATCCTAAACAAGCAATTAAGGTGTCGGGCTAGCACGAGCTCACCTAATTAATTCTAGGAGCAAGGTCACACAAACCTATGCCACTAGTACTTCACACACCGGGGAGCTTCTACACAACTAGTAAGCAAAAGCACAAAGCTCCTAAGCTCACTAGCAATGCTCAATGGACAAGACTACACAAGTCTAATCCAAAGGCTCTATTTACTTAGCTACACAAACTAAGCAAAGAGACTAATTAAGCTACACAAGCAAATTAGTCACAAGATCACTACTTCAAGCTACACAAGCAAGAAGACAACTAGCAAGCTACACAAGCCAACTAATTATGAGAGCAACCTCACAACCACAAGATATATATAAGGAAGTAAATACAATGCTTGTAATCAAGAAGTGCAAACCACCGAGAAGAGTAGACAATGTTGACACGGTGATTTTTATCCCGAGGTTCACTTGTTTGCCACCAAGCTAATCCTCGTTGTGTCGACCAACACCTCGACGGTTCTTGGGCAAAGCTCTCAAGCCGCCGGCCACTCCGGGCACTCAAGAAACCACTCGCAAGTGAGGTAACTCAATGACACGCTCCACTAGAGTTGCTCTTCGTGATCCCCTAGGGGTGAGCACAATCCCCCTCACATATCCTTCTCCGGAGCACCGCACAATCTCCTTGCGTGCTTCAACGGAGCCTCAATCCACCAAGCCGTCTAGGAGGTGGCAACCTCCAAGAGTAACAAGCAAACCGATTTGCAACACAAACACCTAGTGCCACTCGATGCAATCTCTCAAAGCAATGCACTAGACACGCACTCACTCGCAATAGATTCGCAATCTTGCATGAACAAGTGAGTTAGTGGACTCCCAAGGCAAGCACTACCATGGGAAACACATTCCCAAGGTGCTCAACACCTCCCAAGCCCCGGGCACCCTTCTATTTATAGAGGGAGGGAGAAAACTAGCCGTTATGCTCAAACAACGCAACTGGCGGACCGTCCGCAGTACAACTGGCGGACCGTCTGCCTCCGATCTCAATGGCTATAAAATGTGTCAGAGATGACCATTAGAGCTCTGGCGGACCATCTGCCCATCAGGCGCGGACCGTCCGCCCCACACTAAAATCAACCGGCCAAACTCGAACTTTTGCCCGCGGACCGTCAGCCTCACAAAAGTCCTCTCAAACGCTCGGAAACGTCTCTGTGTAAACAGTCCGCGCAAACGGTCCGCCTCACAAACTTTTGCCTGTGGACCGTCTGCCACATCATGCCGGACAGTCTGCCTCACAAAATCCTTCGCATTGGAAAACAACTGCGGACTGTCCACCCACCTGGTCACGGACAATCTGGACCCCACGGACGGTCCGCCACCAGAGAGGCGGACCCTTGTCAGCACAACCGAGGCTCGATAAAACAACCATAACTTTTAGCTCCAATGTCCAAATTAGGTGATCTTGGACTCTATGGAAAGCTCATTCAGAGGGCTATCCAATCCAACTGAAATATTAACCCAAAACACTTTGGATCAAAGAAGAATTTCAAACCAAGATCACACCAAGCCATAATCATCATCCAAACCTTCAACCCTTTGCAAATGTGCCAACCCCGTAAGTGTACCACCTTATGTGTGAGTGAGTTAGCATTTTCAAAAACATTTCTCAAAGGGTTTTCCACTCTTTTTACCACGCCACTACGGATTGTCTGATCTTTCTGTCAGAACAGAGTTCCTCAAGATTTTCAACAACGCCATTTCCCAAGGTTAGTCGCCACTCATCTAAATGCAAACCATGCAAGTTATTGATCAAGTGGCACTAGATGACCGATATGCAAACAAGTTTGCCCCTCTTGATAGTACGACCATCTATCCTACACCTGGTCATAAACTTCTCTACTCACATTTGACCGTTAAATAAAATGCCTATTGGTTATACCTTTGCCTTACGCATTCCATTCCATCTTCTCCAATGTTGATGCAACACATACACCAACATCGTCACAAATGATATGATCCACTTTATATCATCATGCGACGTATTGGTTCATCGATCTTGACTCACTTGCTCTTCACCGTTGCATCGGTCATCAGCGCCAGGTCATTGCTCAAGCATCCCGCCACGCGGTCCAGCACTTAGCCTCTGACTTGCCCTTCACACTTGCAACCTGATGGGAACTAGGGTTTCCCGATCTTCCGTCAGGTGAAGGATAACTCGTTTTGGGCGGAGCGCAACTCACCGATCCGGCTTCAAGTCAGCAAACTCAAACCCTGCAATCTTAGCACCACGACTCCTCTGGTTATCAACCGTGTCACAACCCAGTTGACCTCACCAAGAAGGCTAATCCCTGCCTGCGAAACGAAAAACACAAGCAAGAACTCGAAAGAAGCAGCTCTCAAAGGAAGTGACACTACAGATGTATTATTAAGCACGATAGTTGGGGTTCTACAAACCGACGAACGGTGAAACTGTTCTCACCAGATTAATATAAGCAAAACCCAAACCCTAATGTGGCGGCAGCTACTGATTATATGAGGGTTGGGGCGTGCATAACCCCTTAACCACGTCCATAATGGACCCCAACATGATACACGGGCCAACAGCCCAAAAGATGGCGGCGCAGCACCCTGACAGATTCTGGACATCGACTTGTTTCGACTATTCCCGATGACTCGGAAGGAATTTTGATGTGGGACCAGTTCCATTGGAAAGCTTATCTCCTTAGCTTTCCAAGCATATGTAGAACGTCAAAAACCGAGCCCGTATGCGACCTGGGCGACGAATTTAATGCGGGCTGCTCCTTGACTCCGAGGCGGACTCGAACTTGAGTTTCTTTGGGCCTCCACCTTGGGGACTCGAATCGGATTAGCCTTGCACCTTATTCTTGACTTGGAAAACCTTGTTTGTCTCCTTCTTCTCCACTCCATGCACCCCTCGTGGACATATGTATGGGTGTCATGTCCTCACCATCCTCCCCTTCTTGATGAAAAGCCGTCCTCGGCGTCGTTTGTGCTCTAAGATGGCCCTGCACAACACGAAGAAACACAAGGTTGTGGAAAATATTGGAACGGAGAATATTGTGGGGAGTGACATGACCATATTTGTAATCTCTCAAAGCATCTTCTCCTATAGAGTTGTCGGCAAATACGTAGGCTCCTTGATCGAAACGCACACGATCTTTTTCAATAATATCCTGCAAAAGATTAGCACTAACCAAACACAATGCAGGCATAGATGGTTGCATAACCGCTAGCATCTGTTCAATAGAAGAAAAATCAGCACTAGCACACATAGGTAACAGCCAACAATGCTCCCCTTCTTGAAAGTGAACCCGATTCGGTATAGTAAAACTAGATAGACAATCTAGTTGATCACAAACTTGTACATCAAAAGGAGATTTCAGATTTGCACAAATATAGACTCGATGCACCATATACTCTCCTTTACAATTATATTTGCCAATAAAATGATATGTACAAGTAGACAAACATGGCAACTCATTACATCTAAATTTCTCTTCCAAACTACTAAGAGCACATAAAGTATCAAACTGAACATAACCCAAAGTGTTTAAAGAAGATAATAATTTTAGTTCGTCATGTGCACAAGTAATCGGCATAATAATATTATTTTCAGCACATGTATATTGCTTCAAATCAAAAGTATCATGCTCATTCTCTACTTGTGACAAAGGTAATACAATAGAAGGTTCTAGTATAGCATTATTTGCATCATTGGAGGGCAAATTCAGCACATCAAGAGAGTTTTTACCTGAAAAATTTACCAGTTCATATTCTTTTGTATGGCCATCTTCATTATGTACATGCTGCAAAATGTTAGGGACAAGAAAAGGGATGGTGTCCTCCTCAAAATATTGTACCTCATCTTGGTAAATAGGTTCAATTAATTTTGACACATTATCATCACCTAAAAGTTGTTTTTCAGCCATACAAGCATGTTCAAATAATTGTGAAAGAGAACTATAAGAGTGATCAACAAGAATATTCTAAATTTCAGGTCGAAGACCATACAAAAATCTATTCTCTGTTACTTCTACATATTCCTTAATTTCACAACATAGTCTACACTTTTGAAACTCTTTATGATATTCCTGAACAGACATATTGCCCTGCAATAAGCGCTGCATTTTTCTAAGCAAATCACATTTATAAGAAAGAGGAATAAAACGATCACACATTGCTTCTTTAAGTTGTTCCCATGTACTAGGTAAAGCATTAGTTGTAGCTAGCCCGTACCACCAAATAAAGGCAAAATCCTTAAACTTATTTGTAGCTTGTTGAACTCTGTGTATCTCAGGAACTAGATGGGAATTAAACACATGTTCTACAGTCATCTCCCAGTCAAGATATTCGTCTCCATCATAAGATCCAGAGTAGGTTGGTATGGTAATTTTACCTCTCATACCTTGATGACTGTCAGCTACATGTAGTTGTGGTTTGTTCTTTTGTTCCATCCCTGCAAACATCTGTGCCTTGATTTCCTGCAATTTATACTTTAAACAGAACTAGTTGTCTGGTTTTGATCAAAATAAATCTCTATGAGCTATTATATTTGTTGGTGGAAACACACTCTCACACGTCTTACCAAGCTCTTACAAGGTTCTTACCACCGCAAAGCAGTGGATGGTACAACCGGTGGCTGGTTCGTGATACCTGTGAGAAAGTAGTACCAAGATTGCAATGGTCTTTCGCTGCACTGACCTGAAGTATAGTTTGTGGAGCTCGAAGGCCAAATATGTAGCAAGGAGTAGCAAATAACGAATGCAGAATAGCAAAGTTCAATAAGTATCCAAAGCACAAGTCACAATTGCTGGCTTAGACGTGTCCTAGGCGTAGCACAACAAGTTGGAACAAGAGACGATGGATAAAGCTCACAGAACAAGCAAAACAACACTCTATCCAATTGCTTTTTAATCTTTTCAGCAATTTCTCTGTAAGACTAGTAGGAATTAAGATGTTTTATTTTTCTCAACTATTGTTTTTATATTTTTCTCTGAATAAGGATATCAAAAGCTCCAACCATAAAAATTTGCATCCGTTTTTTAACGTGAGATGCGGCCTAGGGAATTTCAGGAACAATCTCTTAAAACCCTGAAACAACTTGATCAATTTTTTTATTTATCTTCCTGATTTTTTTTGAATTTTTTGACTTGACCAAACAAGCCTAACGCTAGTTTGGTTACCTCCGAACAGAGTCACGAATCTACTGCAACAATTTGAGCCAAAACGGAGCACCGAGTGAAAAGTTATGCCTGTTTTATGGAAGGTATCTCAAATTATGTTTTTCAAAGGCACGAAAAACAGCAGCGGCTAGGGTAAACTTCCTCCTAGTGTCTACGGCAGCAAGCAATAGGTATTCACCAGATGAAACAAGGATCAAGTATGCAATGCAAAAGCGATCAAAGCGGCTTGCAACCTATCTAGGGCTTGCACGGTGAGAGTTCACACAAGGCGGCTAGCGAGGCCAATCGAGTAATGTGGTGGCTCGAATTGTTGTATGGCTAAACATGGATGGGATAGCGGCAGAAACAAACGAAAAATAGCAATGGGCGATTGAACTACGACACGAACACAACTAAAACCAGCAACGAGACTTGACCACAGACACAAACTCAACAAAGCGAAATTGAAACGAAATTGCAAAGGCTAAAAGGGGTACTAGGACAGCGGAATACGATGACAAATATTTTTGTAGGGCTATTTTCTGGACTATAGGACAAAGGCGAAAGGACAAACCTAACGGTAAACCTGTCTCTGAATACCACTTGATGGGAACTAGGGTTTCCCGATCTTCCGTCAGGTGAAGGATAACTCGTTTTGGGCAGAGCGCAACTCACCGATCCGGCTTCAAGTCAGCAAACTCGAACCCTGCAATCTTAGCACCACGACTCCTCTGGTTATCAACCGTGTCACAACCCGGTTGACCTCGCCAAGAAGGCTAATCCCTACCTGCGAAACGAAGAACACAAGCAAGAACTCGAAAGAAGCAGCTCTCAAAGGAAGTGACACTGCAGATGTATGATTAAGCACGATAGTTGGGGTTCTACAAACCGACGAACGGTGAAACTGTTCTCAACAGATTAATCTAAGCAAAACCCAAACTCTAATGTGGTGGCGGCTACTGATTATATGAGGGTTGGGGCGTGCATAACCCCCTAACCACGTCCATAATGGACCCCAACATGATACACGGGCCAACAGCCCAAAAGATGGCGGCGCAGCACCCTGACAGATTCTAGATGTCGACTTGTTTCGACGATTCCCGATGACTCGGAACGAATTTTGAGGTGGGACCCCTGCCATTGGAAATCTTATCTCCTTAGCTTTCCAAGCATATGTAGAACGTCAAAAACCGAGCATGTATGCAACCTGGGCGACGAATTTAGTGCAGGCTACTCCTTGACTCCGAGGCGGACTCGAACTTGAGTTTCTTTGGGCCTCCACCTTGGGGACTCGAATCGGATTAGCCTTGCACCTTCTTCTTGACTTAGAAAACCTTGTTGGTCTCCTTCTTCTCCACCCCATGCACCCCTCGTGGACATATGTATGGGTGTCATGTCCTCATCATCCTCCCCTTCTTGACGAAAAGCCGTCCTCGGCGTCGTTTGTGCTCTAAGATGGCCCTGCACAACACGAAGAAACAAAATGTTGTGGAAAATATGGGAACGGAGAATTGGGGAGTGACATGACCATATTTGTAATCTCTCAAAGCATCTTCTCCTATAGAGTTGTCAGCAAATACGTAGGCTCCGTGATCGAAACGCACACGATCTTTTTCAATAATATCCTGCAAAAGATTAGCACTAACCAAACACAATGCAGGTATAGATGGTTGCATAACCGCTAGTATCTGTTCAATACAAGAAAAATCAGCACTTGCACACATAGGTAACAGCCAACAATGCTCCCCTTCTTGAATGTGAACCCGATTCGGTATAGTAAAACTAGATAGACAATCTAGTTGATCACAATCTTGTACATCAAAAGGAGATTTCAGATTTGCACAAATATAGACTCGATGCACCATATACTCTCCTTTACAATTATATTTGCCAATAAAATGATATGTACAAGTAGACAAACATGGGAACTCAGCACATCTAAATTTCTCTTCCAAACTACTAAGAGCACATAAAGTATCAAACTGAACATAACCCAAAGTGTTTAAAGAAGATAATAATTTTAGTTCGTCATGTGCACAAGTAATCCGCATAATAATATTATTTTCAGCACATGTATATTGCTTCAAATCAAAAGTATCATGCTCATTCTCTACTTGTCCATCATCACAACCAGTCCATCAAACCAAGTCTTGTCTTGATCTTCTCCACTTAGTCACACGACTCCATGTCATGTCCCATATGTAATGAGCTCCTTCATCACATATTTACCTATGGACTAATCACCTATGTATTTCACTTAAACACATTTCAGTCCACCTAAGTTGTCACTCAATTACCAAAACCAAACAAGGACCTTCAATGTGTCACCACATCACGCTTCAAACCGTACCACCAGAATCTTTCCTTGATTTCTTGGTACATCTTGGTGCTTCCTAGGTGGATCGAGTATGCCGAATCATACGCTTCTCTTAGGATCGTGTCCTTGATCTACGCTATATCGGGCACACATATCCTCTTCCCGTGCCACAAGGTTCCTTGTTCATCCACTTGGAAACCAGAGGCCTTTCCTCGAGCAACATTCTCCACAATCTTCTTGATCTTTTCATCACCAAGCTGCCATTTCCTGATCTCCTGCTCAAGAGTCGGTTCTACCATCATCTCTGTGATGCTAGTCACAAACCCCAGACTCATCTTCTCAAATTCCCGGCCGAGTTCTTCAGGCAGACAATGGCCGGTGATCTTGTTCACATAGCTTCTCCTACTCAGAGCATCTGCCACCAAGTTAGCATTCCCTGGGTGGTAGTGGATCTCCAGATCATAGTCCTTGATCAACTCCAACCATCGGTGTTGCCTCATATTCAGCTCTGACTGAGTGAAGACGTACTTCAGGCTCTTATGATCGGTGTAGATGTCACACTTGTGCCCAATCAAGTAATGCCTCCAAATCTTCAGAGCATGCACCACAGCTGCCAACTCCAGATCATGTGTCGGATAGTTTTGCTCATGCTTCCGCAACTGTCTTGATGCATATGCCATGACTCTCCCTTCCTGCATGAGTACACACCCCAGTCCTAGACGGGATGCATCGCAGTAGATGGAGAAGCTCTTGGCTATGTCGGGCAATATCAGCACAGGTGCTGTTGTCAGCCTCTTCATCAATTCTTCGAAGCTGGTTTGGCACTCCTCTGTCCAAATGAACTTGACATTTTTCTCCAATAACGCCGCCATGGGTTTAGCAATCTTGGAGAATCCTTCAATGAACCGCCGATAATATCCGGCCATCCCAAGGAAACTCCTGATCTCGCTGACATCCCGAGGCGGGTTCCAACTCAACACATCATTAACTTTCTTCGGGTCAAGTGCCACTCCTCCATTGGACAGCACGTGTCCCAAGAATGCCACTTCCTTCAACCAGAATGCACACTTGCTCAACTTGGCATATAGCTGATGTTCCCGGAGTCTCTGCATCACCATCCTCAAATGATCTTCATGTTCCTCTTCATTCTTGGAGAAGACCAGAATGTCATCAATGAACACCACCACGAACTCGTCAAGGTAGTCCATGAATACACTATTCATCAAGTACATGAAGTATGCAGGAGCATTAGTCAGTCCAAAGGACATAACCGTGAACTGGTACAACCCGTACCGAGTAGTGAAAACCGTCTTGGGTATGTCCGACGACCGGATTCTCATCTGATGATAACCCGATCGAAGGTCTATCTTGGAGAACACACAAGCTCCTTTCAACTGATCAAATAAATCATCAATCCTTGGCAGCGGGTACTTGTTCTTGACGGTCACTTCGTTGAGGGCTCGATAGTCCACACACATCCTCTGTGTCCCATCCTTCTTGTCCACGAACAGTACTGGTGCTCCCCATGGTGAAGCACTAGGACGAATATACCCCTTGGCTACCAAAGAGCTTAATTCCTACTTCATTTTCTCCAGCTCCTTCACTCCCATTCTATATGGCCTTTTAGCTATAGGTGCAGTGCCAGATTTTAGTTCCATAACAAATTCAACTTCACGTTCCGGGGGCATACCTGGCAACTCATCTGGGAACACATCTGGGAACTCGCTCACCACCCTGATATCTTCAGGAGCTTCACCTTCAGCTTGATTGACTTGAATCTGCCCCGAGGGATTGGCTGCCTGGTACTCCGCCTTATCACCGGACTCTGTTGTCAGCTGTACTGCTCTCTTGGCACACTGGATCACTGCATCATATCTCGCTAACCAGCTCATACCCAGGATTAAGTCAAACCCCATGGTGAAGCACTAGGACGAATATACCCCTTGGCTACCAAGGAGCTTAATTCCTCCTTCATTTTCTCCAGCTCCTTCACTCCCATTCTATATGGCCTTTTAGCTATAGGTGCAGTGCCAGATTTTAGTTCCATAATGAATTCAACTTCACGTTCCGGGGGCATACCTGGCAACTCATCTGGGAACACATTTGGGAACTCGCTCACCACCCTGATATCTTCAAGAGCTTCACCTTCAGCTTGATTGACTTGAATCTGCCCCAAGGGATTGGCTACCTGGTACTCCACCTTATCATCGGACTATGTTGTCAGCTGTACTGCTCTCTTGGCACACTGGATCACTGCATCATATCTCGCTAACCAGCTCATACCCAGGATTAAGTCAAACCCCAGAGTTTCCAGGACTACCGGGCTTGCCTCGAAGTCTACCCCCCTTATGGTGATGGTGATGTGGGGGCAACGTAGAGTGGCTCGTTGTTCCCACCTGGTGAGCTTACTAGCATAGCGCTCATCATGGGTTTCAAGGCTATTAAGTTCCTTTTCACAAAAGCAGCATATACGAAAGCATGCGAAGCTCTAGAATCGAACAAACAGTTGCGGGGGTTGAGTTGACGAGGAACATACCCACAACCACGTCAGTAGCCCTTTCTGCGGTCTCTGCGCCCATGTGGTCGATCTTGGCTCTTGTGGGGTTCTACGGTCGTCGGCCTGCCTGCGCCGGCTATTGTCCGGCCTGCTGGTTCTACCCTGCGGCGTTTTGGGCCTTCTTGGGGCAAACATTGGCAAAATGCCCCTACTATCCACAGTGATAACACGCTCTAGGACCCATTGGCATGTTGTTTATGGGGTTGGGCACTGAACAGGACCTTGCTGCACCGAGTTGCTCTGAGCTGGAGCATTCTGCAGGAGCCGCTGCTGCTATGGCGCCTGGGGGCGCTACCGGTACTGGCCACGGTGGAACGGGCCCTACTGAGGAGGAACGAAACGGGGGTGACTGCTGCTCCCGATCTGCTGGCCCTGGAACTTCCTCTTCTTCTCCTCCATCTCACGACACTTGTGTTCCAGCATCAAAGCACCGTTCACCAGTTCCTGGAAGTTGGGGAACCTGGTGCACATAAGCTGGTACTGCAGTGCATCCTGCAAGCCGTCACGGAACCTGGACTGCTTCTTCTTGTCGGTGTCCATGTCCTCAGGAGCATAACGGGCCAACTCGATGAACTTGTCATGATAAGCGGTGACACTCATCCCTTATTGCTTCAGTGCCATGAACTCCTTCTTCTTCAGGGTCATCAGAGCTTCTGGCACGTGGTGGGAGCGGAAGATGCTGCGGAACTCCTGCCAAGTGATCTGAGTATGGTCGACGTGAGCGTATTGGTACGAGTCCCACCAGTCCAATGCCGGTCCCTGGAGCTGTCCTCCGGCGTACAACACCTTCTCCCGGTCGTTGCACTGGGCGATGTCGAGCTGTCTCTCCACCGCCTTGAGCCAATCATCAGCCTGCAGGGGGTTGGTGGCCTTGCTGAAGGTAGGAGGACGTCCCTTCAGGAATTCACCCCTCTTGTCACGGGGCGGCATGTTGTACTGCGGTAGATTCTGCTGGTTCTGCTGCATCATCACCATCGTCTTAGCCATCTCCTGCATCAGCTGGGTCTACGTGAGCATCATCTGATCAATGGTGGGAGGTGGTGGTGGCAGTCCGCTGGCACTAGGGTTGCTCCTTGTGTTCACCATCTATCATCAATAAATAACTCTCATAAAAACTCCGATGGTTATGACTTTAGAGGTTTACCAATTTGTTATGATGGAGGGCTTAAATAGAAAAAGAGCAAGAGAAATGAATACCCCTCTGTATTTAATCACTAAAGTCCTTAAACCTTAGTCCTGCATCTAGTTGGTAGTAGACTTGCATACGCCCATCACAATTATTACAAAAATCAAAATCAAGCATGAGCATAATGACAA
This sequence comes from Echinochloa phyllopogon, assembly GCA_033239725.1. Taxonomy (NCBI): domain Eukaryota; kingdom Viridiplantae; phylum Streptophyta; class Magnoliopsida; order Poales; family Poaceae; genus Echinochloa; species Echinochloa phyllopogon. The sequence continues at coordinate 25,194,719 of BTCW01000014.1, read as the reverse complement.
TCATTTGAAGCACCTAAAGACATGATTCACACAAGACTCGACTAGATTTGAGTTTTGAAAAAGTGAATCTAGACGACATATAAGACACAATCATGGTGGTCTCCTAAGATTTGTCAACCGTTCTAACCAGGATGCCATCCTACAGTCAGCACGGCTCTGATACCAATCTGTCACACCCGGATTTTCACGAAAACCCGAATGTGGCCATATGTGTGCCCAGGAAGTCATAGTACACATATAGCAAACAAATATGATAAACAGAGAACATATGCTTGAATAAATTATTCATTAAATAAAGTTGTTACATCAGAGTGCTTCATAAATGATCTAAGCAATAACAGCGGAAGACTAATAAACTCTCAAACTAATGGAGCCGCAATCCACAGGGACTATGACTGGGAGACCACAGCTCAGTAGTATGGTAAATCTTCGGGAAACTCAGCAGCAGACTCATGCCCAGCCCAAGCTGTTTACCCATCCGAGATTTTGTTGAATAAAATGACAAGTGTAAGTAAACAATTACTTAGCAAGTATAGCACGGGTATGAAGGCTCAAAATAGGCTAGACACGGCTTAACTGCATTAGCATTTTAGTTGGTTCATTTTAACATTAACCAAATTACTACAAGTGAATGAAACCCAGTTGAGACCCCATTAATAAAGTATAAGTGTCATTAATCATAAATAAACATCATCTTCTAATCAAAAAGGATCCAGGCCGCTCGTGACCCTAAGCAAGGCTATCATGATAGATTTTACACTCTGCAGAGGTTTCGCCCTTTACCCACCAATCGCGTAAAAGCTCAAACGAACTTTAAACCCAACCACGCGAAGGTGGATCAGACCTCACAAATCACACTACCGAGGTGTGACCGCATAGGGACGCTACGAGGTTTTTCACAAGACACCCTAACAAGATAGTAGCCGCTGGGGTACTACAAGGCGGTGAGACCATAGGCACCGAGATCGACGTACGCCTATGGAGTCACACCATAGGGGGGTCGATGGCGTCCAGAGCGCGGGCATCACACCCATCCATGTGCAACGTGTGGAGTTCCCCATCACAGGGACTCCCAGCACGGGACTGGGTCTAACATGACCTAGCCGACGGATCACCCATCCTCGGTGGAATCCGGAAACAACCCGCACCTTGCCTCCCACAACGCCATCGGCCCGTCGGTAACTACTGGCAAGCTAGAGACGTACAATTTACTTGACCAAGACCAGAGCCACAATAGTTCTAGTGGTGGCGATAGGCTCCTGGGTTGCCGCTTTAAGAACCGGACCTTAGGGAGAGACACTAGAGCGAAGCACACAGCACATGCTCTAGTTCCCTAAACCATGTTGCTAAAAAGCAAGTTTTATAATTAATATTGAAGTGAACCATTATTCCATAATTAACAATTAAATAATAATGACAGTAGCTGCGCATAGCAAAGATTCTACCCATATGCAATAACCCAAGGTAAACAAGGATAGGATAAACAAGACTAGGTACAGCCTTAATGGTACATAAAATTAGACACATGCATCTATGAAATAATGTATTACAAGTGGGTAGGTATCAAGGATTGTCCATGCTATAACTTGCCTTCCTTGAAGTGCGGCTGCTGCTGCTGCTGTGAGTCCTGCTCCGGAAAGTCCTCGTACTCGAAGTCCAAAGCAAACGGCTCACCGACTGGACACGAATCACCATAAAAATGAGCACACAAACCAATACATGCAAACAAATATTAATCTATTAGAACAGTACACCAAACAGTAGAAACAGTACAAATAAAGCTTTTAGAAATAATCTAAGCTTCTCTACGAACACATGAGCTCGAAAATCACACTAATCGGAGCTAAAACGAAAAAGATATGGGTTTTCTAAGTTCTAGGGTCCTGCTGGCAATTTTTAAAAGGTTCTAGGGGCTTATTTTGAAGAAACCAGGGACCTATACGTAATTACGCGTTAAAACCTGAGGGACTACACGTGAAAAGGTTCAAATAGGACGGCGGTCCTATTTTCTAAAAGATCAGGGGCGTTTTCATAAGAAACAAGACCTAGATGTAATTATTTTTAAACAGAGGTGGACGGCGGGTTGATTACTAAAATGTGGAGGGGCTCTTTAGCATTTCCACCATGGCTGACCATCATTTTAAAGTTTGACTTGGGGGTGGATTGGATCTGGGCTGCCGAATCAGGATCGGACGGCTGGGATTTGGTGGGGGGGTGTTGGCTCGCCGGCGGTGGACTGCTCGCGGCAGCGCCGCTCGCGCCTGAGGCGGGGGCTCACCGGAGTAGGGCCTTTATCGAGCTAGGGTGCTCCATTTGCCCCGATGTTTGGCCCTACAGGCTCAGGGAAGAATGCCGAGCACACTTGTGGTGACCAAGTCGAGGGAGGAGTGGTGGGGATGGCCGACGGCGGTGAGCAGTGGAGGCGGTCACCGGCGAGTAGCGAAACCGAGCTACGGGCGCGAGATCGAGAGTGGAATGGCTCGGGAGGTTCCTTACCACTGCGCCAAGCTTCACCAGGGGTCGAGGTGGACGGAGCGGCGGTCGGGAGTTGGAATCGACGGCGGCCAGAGCTTGGTTGAGCTCGGAGCGGCGTTCATGCGCGGGGAAGGCGATAGGGAGCACGGGAGGCATGGGTGAAGGTTTGGCGAGGTGCTGGGAAGTGCGTCGGGGCGTTTAAATAGGCTGGGGCGCTACAGATGACAGGCAAGCCCGACGATCGGGCGGCGGCGGCCGGAGCTTCGGTTGCCATGCGGGGTTCCTTGCTCGGGCGGCGCGAAGAAGGAAGGGAGCGCGCGGGGAAGGCTCGGGGAAACTTCCAGAGGGCCACAGGCGCGGGGAAGGGACCAAGTCGGCCGGCGATTGCGGCGGTGATAGCACCAGGCGAGGGGGGAAGCATCGGGAGGTAGGAGGAAGACGTGGCAAGTGGGGCCGGTGGCAGTGGGTGAGGGAGGGGCGAGCTGGCGGGGCGCGCTGGGCCAGCGCGGGAGAAAAAGGGGAAGTGGGCCGGCTCGGGGGGGGGGAGAGGGCCCAGGTGGATGGGAGGTGAACCGGGTGTGAGTTGGGCCGGAGAAAAGAATTGGAGGGTTAGGACCGGACCAGGGAGAATAGCTTAGGGAGCAAAAGGGAACTTGGCTAGTTTTAACTTTTCTAGACTTCAAACAAATGCAAATTAAATTCGAATTTAAACAGAATTTAAATTCGAACTTAACTTGCCAACAATCAAAACACAGTGCAGCAGCATGAATGCAACAAAAATGTTTCTACAACTTATATTTAATTTTAATATTTATAAATAATGTATTTAGCCTATATTTATTATGAACAAATTAAATAAAAGCCAATTAATTACTAAAAATTTTAAATTGGCTATTTTTGGGTGTTACATGAAACAACGGTTAACAATTGGACGAATGGACTGCTGCACATTCGGTCTTGGACCATTAGGCCGAGGGTTTGGTGGCTGAAAATTCCCTGGCTGTTGTGGTGGCCTAAAAACCCAGCGTCCCTGCTGAGTAGGCCTCTAAGCAGCCTTTGGAGGAGCACTACGCACAAATTGATACCTCTATGGTGGAGTACTAGAGGATCCGGATGGTGCCTTCCTCTTTTTCTCAGCACGGTGTGCCATAATACAATCTTCCTGGGTAATGGCCAGATGAACCGGCTCATTGTAAGTGTTAGCCTTGACAGGGTTTAGGCGTTCCTTGAGCTTGGTATTAAGTCCCCGATGGAAATGATCACGCATCTTAGCATCAGTGTCAGCATTATAACCCGCGTACTGACAAAGATTGTTGAAGGCCTGGGAATACTGCAGCACGGTGTGAGTTCCTTGTGTGAGAGTGAGGAATTCATATAGCTTCCTTTCCATCAATCCTTCGGGTATATGGTGATCGCGGAAAGCATTTTTGAATTCCGCCCAGGTTACTACATAGTCAGCAGGAAACGTAGTTGTCGGCGTCCGGACTGACCGCCCGACACAAACTAGAACGAACGCGCTGCGCCCACTCTCCCGATGGCTAGTGCGATAGGTAACACAGATGACAATGGTTTATCCTGGTTCCGGCCACGGGGCCGTACATCCAGCAAAGGAGGGACTTGTACAGTATTACTCAGCACCGGGGTGCTCGTAGTAGGGGTTTACAAGCGTGATGGGAGAGGAAGTGGCGTGCTCCAAGTCCCGTGCGTGATCGGTGGGTGTGCTGAGAACTCTGAACGTCTCAGCTTGTGTGTGTGATCGTTGCGTCTGCCTCCCCTTTTATAGCTCAAGGAGGGGCAGGGTTACATGCTTTGCACAATAAGACCTACAGTGGTTGGTACAGGTGGGCATGGCGCCGGACGTGGAAGTCATCCTGCGGATCCTTTGGCCCGGCGCAAATCGCTAATCCTCTACCAACTTCCATACACGATGGCATGGCGGCTCATGTAGAAAGTATGTGTTGTTGTGCTTGTCCTAAAGTGTCTTCGAGGGGTTACGCCGATTGATGGCCAAGCTTGGTCGTTGCCCGCACGCCTATTCGAGGGTTCTCTTGTGTGCTTTGAGGGTCTTGTCACAGAGCCCGTACCAGGGTTGGTGACACAGGAGCGTCTGGGCCTTCAGCACTGGTCGGGCATGGGCTTCGTAAACCAGCATGGCGAGAGGAGTTGGTGGCACAGGACCGTGCAGTCATGCACAATGCTTGGGATGGCGGTGCAGTGACCGGAGTTGGTGGATGGAACCAGGCCCTGTTGTCCGTGCGACCGCACTGATCAGCGCGTGTGCCCGATCTTCACTCGTACGCGCATTCGAGGGCCTCCCCATGCTCGCTAGAGGGTTTCGTGGCGAGGGATGGATAAGGACTACCAAAATCATACGCCGAGGTGACGCTCGCCTGTCCGCACAGGGTGCTGCAGTGTTGGCATAGTGACTGGCGTCAGTTGTACAGTGGCCGGAGTTGGCCGCATAGTGTCCCGGGACGTGCCAGTCGGCATGGGAGGTGATTTGCTTTTTGACTTGGGCGCCTCGCAGGGACGCTGGGCATTTAATGCTTCTGTCAGGCGAGGTGGGTGGTTGCTCGAGCGCCCTTAGTTGGGACGGATGGCCTCAAGCGAGGCGGAGTCGAGGAGTCCGCTCGAGAGCAGTCGATGCCCTCGAGCGAAGCAAAGTTTGTACAGTGTTTCGGTCGAGGGGGCCGAGACCCTCGAGCGAGGCAGAGATTAAGTCCGCGCGTTGGTCCTTCGAAGGGAGGAGCTTGAGCGGCCGTCGAGCCGTCAAGCAGAGTGGGCCTTGGGCGTGTTCTTGTCGTCATTTGGCCCACGGGGATTCGGTTGTGATTTTTTTGCATTTTTCTGGGGTGATTATCCTTAGGTTAGGAGACCCCTTAAGATTGTCTCCCACAGTAGCCCCCGAGCCTTGGCCGGACATAGATTAGTCCGGCGAAGGCTTGTGCCTCTGCAACACCGTTTCGGGTGTTGTGTGTGGAGTTTCTTTCGGACTCTTTACGAGTTTCCGTGGGTGTAACACCCTAAAATTCATCACATTTAAATTGTAGCAACCCTTTAAATTTTTCTAGGATTTATTAAGGCTTAAATAAATTTTCTAGGAATTAATTGGAAATTCTAGCCTTTTATTAATTTAAATATCACATTAAATAATTATTTTAGTCAAAATAAGTTTTTGTTGCATTCATGCTGTTGCATATATTTTTGGTTGCTAGTAAATCAAGTTGGAATTTAAATTCTATTTAAATTCGAATTTGATTTGCTTTTGTTTGAGTTTTAGAAAAGTTAAAATAGCCGAGATCGTTTTTGCCCCTCGAATTCTTGGCCCAGTCCATCTTTGCTCCCTCTTCTTTTTCCTTTCTCCCGAGTCGGCCTGCTTTCTCTCCCCGGCCCGTTTCGCTTTAGGCCCAGCACCGGCCCGTCCTTCTCCTCCCCGCCGCTCACTCTCTCGCACTCACTGACAGTGGGGCCCGGCTGTCAGGTGCTTCGTCTCCGACAGGGACTCCCCCGGCCGAGTCCCGAGCATCGCCGCCTCCGTCTCCGACTCCGCCCGCCGCACGCCTGCCTGAGCCCAAGCTCCGCACCTACTTAAGTGCGCGCACCGCCCGCCGTCCTTCCCATCAAGGAATCGAAGCCGCGAGCTCCCCAAACCCTAGCGCCCGAGCCGCCACCGTCGTCGATTCGCGCTGCCGCTTCTTCTTCTTCGACCCGAGCAATCCCAGGAGGTTCGTCGTGATGCCCTTGAGCTCGTCACCTTGTTCTTGCCTCGAGTTTGGCTCTGCACCGCGCTGACATTGCTCGTCGGCGATCTCCAGTGCCGCCGGCCGCCGTTCTTCGCCGCCCGACGCCATCGTCGCTCTTCCCTCGACGAGAACCCCCACAGTGAGCTCGCCATCTTCCCCTCTTCCTCCTCGGCCAACTCTCGTCTGCGAGCGGCGCCGCCGCGGTCTTCTTCCCCGCCGACGAGCCCGTCCCCAGATCCAATCCCGGCCGTCGGATTAAGATCCAACGGTCCACGTCAGCCCGAGCCCCGAGTCAAACAGACCCGTACCGGTCAGCGCTGCCAATTTTGCAAAAGAACCCCTGAAGTTTTTGAAAATCAACCCGCGGTCCAGCTTAGTTCAAAAATAATTCCAAATAGGTCCTTTTTCTTGCGATTTAGCCCCTGCAAGATCTAAAATTGGTTTTAGCCGTAGGTCCTGATTTGGTTATTTTACCCGTAGGCCCTCGTATTTTTATACAAAATTATGTTTTAGCCCCTGGTTTTTCGCAGTTAAGCCCCTGGAACTTTTAAAACTTTGACAGCAAGTCCCTGAACCTTAGAAAAGCCTTATCTTTTGCGTTTTAACTCCGATTTTAGTGATTCTCGCGCTCACGCGTTCGTTGTAACGTGTAGATTAGTTTTGTGCTGTTGTTTTCTTCTGTTGGAATTGTTTGGTGTACTGTTTCTTATTTGTTGTATTGTTTCCTTGCATGTGAATGTGTGATGCGATTAGGAAACGACCAGTTCGAGGATTTCTCTGAAGAACCAACTGTTGGAGAAGGATTTGAGCAGCAACTGAGTTGGGAAGAAGGCAAGTGTATTATGTCATGCAAATGTCCTAATAATTATTAATTTCACCACCCATGCATGTGTCTTAATTTGATGGGTTCCTATTTAAGGATTTGCCTAGCCACTATTTTCCCCTGTCCCTGAAACTGGGTTACTTAATTAATTTTGATGGTAGATGATGCTTAGTTTGCTCAACTAGGATTGGTTAATGAACCCCTAATCTATGTTCCATATACTCTTTTAAATAATTAATTGGCAAGATCATATTTTTTTTAATTGGAACATGGAGAACCACCCAGGAAAACAGTGCAACCATAAGTACCATATGGCTCTGGTCTTGGCTAACTAATTAGGGACCTTAGTGGATGGTAACCTTACCCGAAAGGGGCAAGAGGCGCGGCGGTTGACGGGGTATAGCTCGGTCCTCTTGAGCTGTGGGCTTTGGTAAGAGACAGATCTCATTAGGGAGGGTTATGCTTTGCTTCTGAACCGGAAACCTTAGCGGGTTACTATTTACTAAGGAATCTTTGGAAAGGCCTCGTAGCGTCCCTATGCGGTCACACCTCGGTAGTGTGATTTAAGAGGATTGGCCCCCTCGGCATGGTTGGGTTTAAAGTTCTTTTGAACTTTTACGCGGCTTATGGTGAAAGTGTACAACCTCTGTAGAGTGTAAAACTGATATAACAGCCGTGCTCACGGTCAAGAGCGGCCTGGACCCTTACATGATAATCATACTTGAACATGATCTAAATCGTGGTTACTCGAATATGTTGGGAATATGACATTCATTAATTTGTGGGTGGTATATACTTTCATTTGCTAGTAAATAGTTGCTTAATAAAACTTGACCAACTAAAAGTGCTTACTGCAGTATGGTCAGCCAACCTTTTTGCCTCAGCCTTGTATGTCATATTACATTTGCTGAGTACATTATGTGCTCATACTTGTTGCTTTTCTTTCTTTCTTTATTGCATCAACTACACCGGAATGCTGCTCAGATTGGGAGAATTTTGAGGATTTCACTACTGATTTTGAGGAGTTCTAGGCGAGTCTCCCCCAGTCAATGCCTGTGGAATTGGAGTCACTTTTGCTTCGTTAGATTAACGTTTATTTAAGTCTTCCGTTATGACATTTGAGTCAACTCTGAGATTGTAATAAATGCACTATAATACTCTTTCGTTATGCATGGTTGTGGATATTCACTTGTGACGTCTACCATATGTGTGTAAACTGATCCTGGCGCACATATGAGATGCACCTGGTTTTGCCTTTAAAACCGGGTGTGACAGAGGTGGTATCAGAGCTATGTTGACTGTAGGACGCAAGCCTAGATAGCTATGGTCATTCTCTAAGGATTATTTTGATTAACTACTCTTGGTCTATCTATTCTTGGTTTAATTTGCTATTAATCCAGGTCATTGATAATTGTGTCCTCCTTGACTTTGTTTTCTGGTCTATCTTTTTCACCATCTCACCTGATTCTGATGTCTTTAGAACTGTTCTCACCGCTTTCTTGCTTAAACCATAGATGGTGCTGACAAGGCAAGGTGCTCGTAGATTGGCAAGCACTCTTTCCTCTTTTTTGTCGCACTCGGTGCAAGAGGAACCGAAACCTTAAGAGATGGAAGTAATGGACGAAGAAGTCAACTCAGTAGGGAATGCTCCAGCTGGATCTGAAGGAAGTGGAGGACCCTCTCCGCCGCCTGACATGTGGGTAGTGACTATTCATCACCGCGACGGAGGCAACAGTGGGTTTCCGATGATGCTTCGAATGCTATTCGAGCGTCTGAACTACCCAGTGAAGATAGAATATTGTGGACGAAGGAGGACACATCCAGATCACCCAGAGGACTGGGAAGTCACTGTATACATCAGGGAACCTGATTATGAGTTTGGAGGAACCAAAGAGGCTGCAGTGCATCACGCCATCGCCATCAGATCAACTTTCGAAGCTGGAATCCAGGATGCAGCCAGGAGGGCACTTTCTGTGCTTTGTCATGAGGAGGCTGCTGAAGTAAGCCACACTGCTTGGGCATATCTACCTCGAAGGCAGCAAGGCACTCCAACTGGGGTTGTACCACACCCGCCAGGTGTGAACTCTACACTCAACGTCCAGGTGGCGTTCACCCAGATGCTTGACGTGCACGCCGATGACACCTCAAGAGAACTACAAGAAATGCATGAAGAACTCGCTGCTGAACGAAGGAAGAACAAAAGGCTGATAGCTGAACTCAAGGGAGAAACACTTCCGCCCTTGGATGAAGATATAGAAGGATTGTTGGGTCATTCACCGCCTCGCTAGAAAAGTGCTCGGTGGATCGTCTAGTTGTTTCACCCATACCTATTAAGATAGGATACCCTTTATTTTTGTTAGATCAGTATGTTTAGAATCGTTGAGACTCGTGCGTAACAGGTGATTTAGTTTGGTTTAAAAGTGTGGTAGAGATGTTTGCTTTTGTGCTAAGTGTGTGATTTGGATCTTTGTAATGATTGAACTTAATTGTGGAGTGATGACCACAATTGAGTACTTATTAAATAAATAAATTTAGTTAGTTTTGGGTTTATCTTGGTCTCTGATCTTAGCCCTTAACTATCACTTTATCCATATAATTGTACCCCTCATATAAATCATGTTATGCGACAATTTGATCTCGCCGCTGCATGATATCCTGGTACTGTCCGAATTGTTTCTGGAGCTTCGGAACTCCGTTTGACGTAAATCCAGTTGGGTTGGATTAAGGACTTGATAACCTAGGTTCTGGGAAGTTTTCGTGATTTTTGGAGGTTCTGGCAGAGAGATATAATGGTTTTATTGGAGCAACCAGAATCTGTCCCGTGGTCCTGACACAGCTGTCTTGTTTATTTTATACCTCGAGCTACAAAACTCCGATGGAGGTGATTCAAGTTGGGTTAGTTTCAGAATTTGATAATCTACGTTCAGACAAAAGATCATGATATTTGGATACACACAATGAGAGTTACAACTGTTTAATTAGGACGAACAGAATCTGTTTCAGGATTTGATTTGCCCGTCATTGGCAACTAGTTCTACACTAACTCTTATCTGTTCATGATTTGAGTTATATCTTTTTACCACCCTCTGAACCTCATGTTCTAACCACCAGATGGTAAACACCAGGTCTGGAAGTGGAGTGGATCAACCACCTGTGAATCGTTAAGGACGTGCCAACCCCAATCCAAATCCTCCGCCGAATCAAGCATCCGTAGCAATGGATCAGATCCTCGCCAACCAGACTCAGATTCTACAGGGCATGGCTAATACCTTGGCAGCCATGCAAGCACAGAACAACAACAACAACAACAACAACCAGCAGAGGGACAAGCACCGGGAGTTCATGAGTCACAAACCTCCTACCTACTCCCACTCTGCAGATCCACTTGATGCTGATGATTGGCTGAAGACTGTTGAGAAGAAGCTGGATATGGCTCAGTGCAATGACAGGGAGAAGGTCCTATATGCCTCAGGTCGCTTGGAAGGATCAGCTTCAGATTGGTGGGATGCTTATCTTGCTGCTCATGCCACCCCTGATGCTATCACCTGGCAGGAGTTTAGAACCAACTTTAGGAGCTACCATATTCCTGCTGGTGTCATGAAGCCGAAGAAGAAGGAGTTCCTCTCACTCAAGCAAGGTGGGATGACCGTCAGCGAGTACCGGGATAAGTTCATTCAGTTGTCCCGTTACGCCCCAGATGAGGTGAAGGATGATGAGCAGAAGCAGGAGCGATTTTTGGAAGGATTGATTCCGCCGCTCCAATATCAACTCATGTCTCACACCTTCCCAACATTTCAGAAGCTGCTGGACAAGGCTATTGTCTTGGAGAGCAAGCGCCGTGAGTTGGGAGAGCAGAAGAGGAAGTTCATGTCCTCAGGACAGTCAAGCAGTAACACCCGCCCTCGTTTCCAGCAGCCTCAGCAGAACATGCCCGTTCGTTTTGGTGGGCAAGGGAGTAACTTTGTGCAGAGTCCGGGTCAGCGGTCAGCACCTCCACCGCAGCGTCCAGCATTTCAGCAGAGCCGTCAGACCACCCCGGCTCAGACTCCAGTGAAGACCCCTGCACCAGGCAGTGCTCCTACTCCTCGTACCTGCTACATTTGTGGAGATCCCAGCCACTTTGCCCACAACTGTCCTAAGAGGAATGCTCAGACCCCACAGCACCAGAGTGGCAGTGCACCTAGGCAGAATACCCCTCATCAGCAGAACAGGAATGCGAACCCGACGCCCCAGAGCAACAAGGGCCAGCAGAATCAGATGCGGGGCAAGGTGAACCATGTTGCTGCAGAGACCGCACAGGAGTCCCAGGATGTGGTACTTGGTATGTTCCTCGTCAACTCAGCCCCTGCATCAGTTTTATTCGACTCTGGAGCATCTCATTCTTTTATTACTGCTCAGTACGTAGCTAAGTATAATATATCTATGGTCCCTATGAAAAATTCCATGCTGGTTAGCTCTCCCGGTGGAAACATGAAAGCTAATTTTATCTGTCCCCGAGTTAATCTGAAAATAGTTGGGGTAGACTTTCCTGCTGATTTGATAGTCCTGAACTCTGAGGGAATCGATGTCATCCTTGGAATGGGATGGTTAGCTGCTTTTGACGCGGTGATTCAGTGTGCCAAGAGGTCCGTGTTGTTGACTAGCCCTCAGGGAGAGAAGATTGAATTCGGAGCCACACAACCCTCAGCTTCAACTTACTCGGTGAATCAGGCCAGTGGTGTTCCTTTGTAAGATATCAGAGTTGTTTGTGAGTTTCCAGATGTCTTCCCAGATGATTTGCCAGGTATGCCACCCGAACGAGACATTGAGTTTATTATTGAGCTTTTACGTGGTACTGCTCCTATTTCTAAAAGACCCTATAGAATGGCTGTTAATGAACTAGAAGAACTTAAGAAACAACTTAAGGAATTGTTGGATAAAGGTTACATTCGTCCTAGTTCTTCACCTTGGGGAGCACCTGTAATTTTTGTGGGTAAAAAGGATGGTACTCTGAGGATGTGTGTGGATTATCGTTCATTAAATGAGGTAACCATCAAGAATAAGTATCCATTGCCCAGAATTGAAGACTTATTCGATCAGCTGAGAGGAGCTAAGGTTTTCTCCAAGATTGACTTGAGATCTGGCTACCATCAGTTGAGGATCAGACGTTCCGACATTCCTAAAACAGCATTCACCACCAGATATGGGTTGTACGAGTATACTGTGATGTCATTTGGATTGACAAATGCACCTGCCTACTTTATGTACCTGATGAATAAGGTGTTCATGGAGTACTTGGATAAGTTTGTGGTGGTGTTTATTGATGACATTCTGGTTTACTCTAAGAATGAGGAGGAGCATGAGGAGCATTTGAGGTTGGTGTTGCAGACTCTTAGAGAGAACCAGTTGTATGCCAAGTTTAGTAAATGTGAGTTTTGGTTGAATCAAGTGTCTTTTCTCGGTCATGTGGTTACTGATGGAGGTATTGCAGTGGATCCAAATAAAGTCAAGGATGTGTTGAATTGGGAACCTCCTACCACCGTCTCTGAGATCAGAAGTTTTCTGGGATTGGCTGGATATTACAGGAGATTCATTGAAGGCTTTTCTAAAATAGCGAAACCTCTTACTTTGCTATGAGAGAAGGGCAAGGAGTTTGTTTGGTCAGAAGCGTGTCAGGCCAGTTTTGAAGAGTTGAGAAGGAAGTTGACTACAGCCCCAGTGCTTGCTATGCCAGATATTCACAAGAACTTTGGTATCTATTGTGATGCTTCTCGCAGAGGTCTTGGGTGTGTGCTCATGCAGGAAGGCAGAGTTATAGCCTATGCATCCAGGTAGTTGAGGAAGCACGAGCTGAACTATCCTACTCATGATCTAGAGCTTGCAGCTGTTGTTCATGCCTTGAAGATCTGGAGGCACTATATTCTAGGTAACAGATGTGAGCTGTATACTGATCATAAAAGCCTGAAGTACATATTTACTCAGAAGGATCTGAATTTGAGACAGAGAAGATGGTTGGAGTTGATCAAGGATTATGATCTAGGAATCAACTATCATCCTGGCAAGGCAAATTTGGTTGCTGATGCGTTGAGTAGGAAGTCACAAGTAACTGCAATGTTTGGTCGCCAGTTGCCAGCTGAGTTGTGTGCAGAAATGGAAAAGCTGAACTTGGGATTCCTGAATCAGACAGAAGGTGTGACAATGGAAGTTGAGTCTACACTGGAACAGGAAATTCGGAAGGGTCAGCTTACTGATGAGAAGATAAAGGAAATCAAGGAAACCATGTTAGCAGGGAAAGCTCCCGACTTCACCGAAGATGATCAAGGTACAATTTGGTTTAGAAAGAGGATATGTGTACCGGATATCGAGTCTCTCAGAGAGCAGATATTGAGGGAAGCTCATGATTCCGCATATTCTATTCATCCTGGAAGCACCAAGATGTACCAGGATCTAAAGCAAAGGTATTGGTGGTATGGACCAAAAAGGGATGTGGCTGCCCATGTGGCATTGTGCGATGTTTGTCAAAGAGTTAAGGCTGAACACCAGAGACCAGCCGGTTTGCTTCAGCCACTCAAGGTACCTGAATGGAAGTGAGAAGAAATCAGTATGGATTTCATTGTTGGGTTACCCCGCACTCGAGGAGGGTATGACTCCATATGGGTTATTGTGGACAGATTAACTAAGGTAGCTCACTTTATACCCGTTCACACTACTTATACCAGCGCTAAGTTAGCAGAGTTATACATGTCCAGAATTGTTTGTCTCCATGGTGTACCTAAAAAGATAGTGTCTGATAGAGGTACTCAGTTTACATCTAGATTCTGGCAGAAGTTGCATGAGTCTATGGATACAAAGTTGAGTTTCAGTTCGGCATATCATCCTCAGACAGATGGTCAGACAGAGAGGACTAACCAGATTTTGGAGGATATGTTGAGAGCTTGTGCTTTGAAGCATGGAGGCAGTTGGGACAAGAGTCTTCCATATGCAGAGTTCTCATATAACAACAGTTATCAGGCAAGTCTAAAGATGGCCCCCTTCGAAGCGCTTTATGGTAGAAAGTGCAGAACACCTTTGTATTGGAGTGAAACAGGTGAAAGTCAGCTGTTTGGGCCAGAGATTTTGCAGGAAGCAGAAAGACAGGTTCAGATTATCAGAGAGAATTTAAGAACGGCTCAGTCCAGGCAGAAGAGTTACGCAGATACAAGAAGGAGAGAATTAACTTTCGAAGTAGGTGATTATGTGTATCTGAAAGTATCTCCTATTAGAGGCTTGAGAAGGTTTAAGGTGAAAGGTAAATTATCTCCTCGTTTCATTGGACCTTTCAAGATTGTTGATAGAAAAGGTGAGGTTGCTTATCAATTGGAGTTGCCAGCTAGACTGTCAGATGTGCATGATGTGTTTCATATCTCTCAGTTGAAAAAGTGTCTTCGAGTTCCTGAGGAGGAATTACCCTTGGACGAGTTGGATGTGCAAGATGATTTGACTTATAAGGAATACCCAGCTAAGATTTTGGAAACTGCTGACAGAGTTACTAGGAGTAAGGCGATTAAGATGTGTAAAGTTCAGTGGAGTCATCATGCGGAAAGTGAGGCAACCTGGGAAAGAGAAGATGAGTTGATGGCAGAGTTCCCTCAGATTTTCTCTAATCCATCCGAATCTCGAGGACGAGATTCTCTTTAAGGGGGGTAGGTTTGTAACACCCTAAAATTCATCACATTTAAATTGTAGCCACCCTTTAAATTTTTCTAGGATTTATTAAGGCTTAAATAAATTTTCTAGGAATTAATTGGAAATTCTAGCCTTTTATTAATTTAAATATCACATTAAATAATTATTTTAGTCAAAATAAGTTTTTGTTGCATTCATGCTGTTGCATATATTTTTGGTTGCTAGTAAATCAAGTTGGAATTTAAATTCTATTTAAATTCGAATTTGATTTGCTTTTGTTTGAGTTTTAGAAAAGTTAAAATAGCCGAGATCGTTTTTGCCCCTCGAATTCTTGGCCCAGTCCATCTTTGCTCCCTCTTCTTTTTCCTTTCTCCCGAGTCGGCCTGCTTTCTCTCCCCGACCCGTTTCGCTTTAGGCCCAGCACCGGCCCGTCCTTCTCCTCCCCGCCGCTCACTCTCTCGCACTCACTGACAGTGGGGCCCGGCTGTCAGGTGCTTCGTCTCCGACAGGGACTCCCCCGGCCGAGTCCCGAGCGTCGCCGCCTCCGTCTCCGACTCCGCCCGCCGCACGCCTGCCTGAGCCCAAGCTCCGCACCTACTTAAGCGCGCGCACCGCCCGCCGTCCTTCCCATCAAGGAATCGAAGCCGCGAGCTCCCCAAACCCTAGAGCCCGAGCCGCCACCGCCGAACCCAAGCCGTCGTCGTCGATTCTCGCCGCCGCTTCTTCTTCTTCGACCCGAGCAATCCCAGGAGGTTCGTCGTGATGCCCTTGAGCTTGTCACCTTGTTCTTGCCTCGAGTTTGGCTCTGCACTGGGCTGACATTGCTCGTCGGCGATCTCCAGTGCCGCCGGCCGCCGTTCTTTGCCGCCCGACGCCATCGTCGCTCTTCCCTCGACGAGAACCCCCACAGTGAGCTCGCCATCTTCCCCTCTTCCTCCTCGGCCAACTCTCGTCGAGTTTAGTGTACCGTAGCCCCTATTCGACCTTCTCCGGCGATGCTCCGCCGCGTCTGCGAGCGGCGCCGCCGCGGTCTTCTTCCCCGCCGACGAGCTCGTCCCCAGATCCAATCCCGGCCGTCGGATTAAGATCCAACGGTCCACGTCAGCCCGAGCCCCGAGTCAAACAGACTCGTACCGGTCAGCGCTGCCAATTTTGCAAAAGAACCCCTGAAGTTTTTGAAAATCAACTCGCGGTCCAGCTTAGTTCAAAAATAATTTCAAATAGGTCCTTTTTCTTGCGATTTAGCCCCTGCAAGATCTAAAATTGCACCCGAGGTCCTGTTTTGGTTATTTTACCCGTAGGCCCTCGTATTTTTATACAAAATTATGTTTTAGCCCCTAGTTTTTCGCAGTTAAGCCCCTGGAACTTTTAAAACTTTGCCAGCAAGTCCCTGAACCTTAGAAAAGCCTTATCTTTTGCGTTTTAACTCCGATTTTAGTGATTCTCGCGCTCATGGGTTCGTTGTAACGTGTAGATTAGTTTTGTGCTGTTGTTTTCTTCTGTTGGAATTGTTTGGTGTACTGTTTGTTATTTGTTGTATTGTTTCCTTGCATGTGAATGTGTGATGCGATTAGGAAACGACCAGTTCGAGGATTTCTCTGAAGAACCAACTGTTGGAGAAGGATTTGAGCAGCAACCGAGTTGGGAAGAAGGCAAGTGTATTATGTCATGCAAATGTCCTAATAATTATTAATTTCACCACCCATGCATTTGTCTTAATTTGATGGGTTCCTATTTAAGGATTTGCCTAGCCACTATTTTCCCTGTCCCTGAAACTGGGTTACTTAATTAATTTTGATGGTAGATGATGCTTAGTTTGCTCAACTGGGATTGGTTAATGAACCCCTACTCTATGTTCCATATACTCTTTTAAATAATTAATTGGCAAGATCATATTTTTTTTTAATTGGAACATGGAGAACCACCTAGGAAAACAGTGCAACCATAAGTACCATATGGCTCTGGTCTTGGCTAACTAATTAGGGACCTTAGTGGATGGTAACCTTACCCGAAAGGGGCAAGAGGCGCGGCGGTTGACGGGGTATAGCTCGGTCCTCTTGAGCTGTGGGCTTTGGTAAGAGACAGATCTCATTAGGGAGGGTTATGCTTTGCTTCTGAACCGGAAACCTTAGCGGGTTACTATTTACTAAGGAATCTTTGGAGAGGCCTCGTAGCTTCCCTATGCGGTCACACCTCAGTAGTGTGATTTAAGAGGATTGGCCCCCTCGGCATGGTTGGGTTTAAAGTTCTTTTGAACTTTTACGCGGCTTATGGTGAAAGTGTACAACCTCTGCAGAGTGTAAAACTGATATATCAGCGGTGCTCACGGTCAAGAGCGGCCTGGACCCTTACATGATAATCATACTTGAACATGATCTAAATCGTGGTTACTCAAATATGTTGGGAATATGACATTCATTAATTTGTGGGTGGTATATACTTTCATTTGCTAGTAAATAGTTGCTTAATAAAACTTGACCAACTAAAAGTGCTTACTGCAGTATGGTCAGCCAACCTTTTTGCCTCAGCCTTGTATGTCATATTACATTTGCTGAGTATGTTATGTGCTCATACTTGTTGCTTTTCTTTCTTTCTTTATTGCATCAACTACACCGGAATGCTGCTCAGATTGGGAGAATTTTGAGGATTTCACTACTGATTTTGAGGAGTTCTAGGCGAGTCTCCCCCAGTCAATGCCTGTGGAGTTGGAGTCACTTTTGCTTCGTTAGATTAACGTTTATTTAAGTCTTCCGCTATGACATTTGAGTCAACTCTGAGATTGTAATAAATGCACTATAATACTCTTTCGTTATGCATGGTTGTGGATATTCACTTGTGACGTCTACCATATGTGTGTAAACTGATCCTGGCGCACATATGAGATGCACCTGGTTTTGCCTTTAAAACCGGGTGTGACAGTGGGGGGCGCGCTAGCGCACACACGGGTGTAACCCCCGAGGCCTTGGAGGAGTGAGCACACTCGTCCAAGGGCTATGAACACTTTGGGCATATAATTCGTTGGGTGACGTGTTCATCTAGTGTTTGTTTCAGCCGACTTGGCATTCTTTCACCTGGCATCGGCAATCTACACTGACTTGGTGATGTTGCCCCAAACGAACCACTCTCCAAAGCATTCGATCACACACTCGAGGGGGCCGACCTGATATGGGAGTTTGTTCCTGCATGACGGCATGCTTCACTCAAAGAAGCGGTAGCCATAGTGCAAGGAGCCCCCGAGCCCTGGCCCAAGCGGGGTCGATCAAGGGTCAACCTCGTCATCATAGTATGACCCTCGTCGCCCTTGCGCAGGGAGGAGGGGTGAGGGAATCCATGCTACCCACGAACGGGCGACGAGCCATGGATACCTCGGTGAGCTGTTAACGGGTGGTTCAAGTGGACGTCTGAGCCCCGTTCGATAAGGGTCGGCTTCATGGTCCTGAGACACGTCACATGAGAGCGCTTGCAAAGGTTTGCCGGGCAGGGCTCGACTCCATTCGATAGGAGTCGAGTGCTCGTTTCTCTCCCTCGTTGGGACCCTTCAACCCGGCTGCCTTTGTCTGGCCTTGAACGCAGCACCGGGCGCCCCTGAACTCGGCGTTCGTGGGTAGGCTTGATCGAGCGCGCCCGGGTTGCCCCTGACTCTGTGGATCGAGGGCGCCTGTCGAACCCCCGACGGGGTAGGCTTCGAACCCCTGATCAGTGGGGCCTCACGAAGAGGTGCCTTACCTCGGAAGGAACCCCTGGGTGGAACGCCACCACTTGGTCTTCGGCTTGACCGGGTCATGCGCGCGGACGTGGCTGACGTAGCCCGTGGCAGGTGGAGTGGGCCATGCCATTTTAGGCGTGGGCGGCGTGCGTGTGAGTGGTTTCGAAGCAACGGGCTGTAATGCTGCCTTGGATTGCGTGTGTGTGGGTTTTCACTCCCCGATGGGGCCGAGTCATCAGTGAGAGCCGCGCCTACTGCATTAACTACGCCAGGGTATAAGACAAGGAATCGGAGGAGTCAATCCTTTTACCTTAGCCATTCGCCTCCTTTTGCCTTTGCCTCCCCGAGCTCTGTCGCAAGGAAGAAGAGAGAGAGAGAGAGAACTCTGCATTCCTCCCGGCCTCTCACTTTCCAAGCTTTGCCCAGCCGCGCCGCCTAGCTTAGCTTCGCCCCCTGTTCACCCATCGCCATGGTTGAGATCAGGGACCCCCAGCATGGTGCCCGTCCACCGCGGACGCGAACTACCTCGCGAGCCTCACAGAGGTTGGGCTTCTGCCCAAGATTACAACCAGGACAGGGACAAGGGGTGGTTCAACCTTCGCAACGATGGTGGTCTGCTTCCGGCGTACACAGGGAAGGTTCTTCGGGAGAAAGGCATCTCTTGGTCCCACGACGTGTCCCCGGTCGACTGCCAAGCCAAGCTCACGGTCTTCATCGACGCTCTGCGCATCCTGGCGAAGTTGGGGCTGACCGCGGCGGCCGTCATCGCCAACTTCCATCGGTAGAGGGTGGTGCCGCTGATGGAAAGGAAGCTCGCCATCTACGAGCTGAAGCCGGGAGTCCCCTTCGAGGGTTTGCGTATGGCGGAGGAGTTGCTCCCCATGGCCCATGCCAGTCAGAGGGCCAAGCGTGTGGTGGAGTGCTCGAAACTAGATTGCTCCGACGCGGCCCTTTGGACCATCAAGATGCGTACCGAGGAAGGCCACCTTCAATTCATAAGTGCCTCACCCTCGAGGCTTAATTGATTTGACTTATGTTGTTTCATATCTAAATGTATGGTTGGTTTCAGGGGCTGTCGCGCAAGGGATATCGCTCGGATCCCCCTCTCCCTAAAATTCGTGAGGCGAATCACCTTCACGCCGAGAGGCGGAAGGCGCAGAAGGACGCCGAGAAGAAGAAACGTGAGCGGAAGCAGCAGCGCAAGCTTGCTCACGAGAAGGAAAATTGCAAGCGGGAAAGGGAGGGCCGCTCCCCGCTAACTACCCCAGAGAGCACCCCTGAGCCGGACGAAGACTCGTCCGCCGACCTCATGGGGCCCCCGCCGGTGGCCGTGGTGGAGGTGGCGGACTCCGCACCCGTCGCCGCGCAGGCTCGATCTGCGCCCGCTTCGAGGACGGGCAAGGGGGCCCTCAACGCCCGGCACCCTTGAGGGCGCGGACGCCCGTCGCGCCCACACCTGCCGCACCGGCCCAACCTCCACCCAGCTCGAGGGGTGCGCAGCCTTCGAGCGGATCGAAGAAGCGCAAGCTATCGGTGGTGACCCAGTGTGTTCCGCTCTCGTCTATTTGTTGTTCGTCCTTTTGCGCTTGCTCTTGCTGTTTTTCTTAACTTGTTTTTGTTCGTGAGCCACACAACTGCGCTTACCTCCCCATCACTTGCACCCACGAAGGCACTCAAGCTGGGGGCACAAGCCACCCCTCGCATGCAGGCGCAACCCTCGGCCGGACTTCCCCCCTCAGCCGAGGCCGTCGTTGCCCGATACCAAGTGGCTTTGGCACAGGGGGTTGCAAGGTCACGGTGAGAACGGCGCGAGGGGAGTGCCGCAGGTGCCGGCGCTGAGGGCCGCATGGAGGACGTGGCCCCAGATGTGGTGGTGGTGGCGGATGCGCCCACGCCTGCGGGCGGTGTCGTGGGGCTGGCAGCCCTCGAGGCGTTGGGGAGCGTGACTCAAGCTGCCGATGGCGGGGAAGCCGGGTGCGAAGGGGCGGCTGGAGCGCCAGAGGCCGTGGCTCCGACCTTGGCAACCCCTGGCGCCACGATAGAGGTGGCATCGATCGCGGAGGCGATGGCACCGCGGCTTGAAGTTGTAGACTCAGCACCGCCAGAGCGCGCCGCACCAGCACCTTTAGCCACCCAGAGGCGATTGCCGGGACCGCGGCCGACGCCAACCCGGCCGCGATCGAGGGCGACGGCGGCGCCCTGATGGCGATGGATGACCTGCATGAGGCCTCGCGGCCGGTGAGCGCTTGGGCTGAGCTAGAGACTCACCTAGCCTGGCTCCCCCAATGCTGCTAGAAGCCACGGAGGTGGAGCGGGATTTGTGGGAAGAGTATTACCTTGCCGGGTCTGCTCTGTAGAGCACCCTCGACGATGCCCTCGCCCTCCACACATCTCGGAGCTTCGCCATCCACCACATAAGCTCGCTGATCCTGAAGTTGTTTGGTGATTTTTTTGCGCGTTCGTGCACAGACTCTGACTGCGTGTTTCCTCTTGGCAGCAACTAAGGGAGCTTGCGGGATACAAGATTTCCTACATGGCCCGGCAGCATGCTCAGCTTAGCCAGGTCACGAAGGAGAATGACAAGCTCCGCTCCGAGGTAGACATGCTCCGCGAGGGGCTAGCTAGGGCGCGGGCTGACGGCTAGGAGCGCGGGCTGGAGTTAACCCACGCAAGGGACGAGCGTGATGCCCAGCGGAACTTAGCGGAGCAACGGGCCCAGGAGGTCTCGAGGCTGGGTGCCGCACTCAAGGAGAAGGAGGAGGCGCTGGCGGCCATGGAGGACCTGGCTCGAGCGGCCGAGGAGCGCGACCCTGAGAGGGCGCTGGCGAAGCAGAAGGCCCAGGAGGCCGAGCAACTGGGTGTCGCGCTACGGGAAAAGACCGAGGTGCTCGCAGCGGCGGAGGGGTGGCTCCAACAAGAGCACGCAGCACTCGAGGATGCGCGGTCCAAGCTCGCGCTAAGGGACACGTCGCTCACCGCAGTACAGGTCGAGCTACAGCAGGAGCACACGGCGCGCGAGGGGGAGAAGACCGCGCTCCAGCAGGAGGCCATCACCGCGCCGTCGCATCTGGAGGAGGAGCAGAGGCGGGTCGAGGGTAAGTTGTCTTACCTTTGTGTTTTGCTGACTCTTGGTCGATGGAGGCTGATTCGGGCACTTGTGTCTTTGCTTCAGAGCTACGGAAGATCGTGGCCGACACGTTGGCGTCGGCGGATTCTCTTCAGGTCACCTACTCAAAGGCCCAGGAGGACCTTGAGAGCCTGGAGGGGGCCGCCATTGCCGCATGCCGAGAGCTCGAGGGGGAGAAGGTCCCTTCAGCAAGCTTGGTGTCGAGCCGCCTAAGAGCCTTAGGCGACTGCATCACCAAGCGCCTGAAGGGCGCCCTACGACTTGGCGTGCAGAAGACCCTCGGCATCATCTCGACGCACTTCCTCATCGACCTCGAGGCACTGGCCGCGGGCTACATCGTCGTCGAAGACCTCAACAATGATGCAGCCGTAGCCGTCGTCGAGGGGGTTGATGCTGCTACCGAGGGCACCGCCGCGACCCTCGCCGAGCTATTCGAGGGTGACCTCTTCCCCGAGGCGGACGAGGGAGACGACGCCGCAGCAGCTGACTCCCGAGATGGAGAAGACGCGCCCTGAGAGGCTCGGGCGTGTAGGCCCAATTTTATCTAGATTAGATTATGATTTGTAATGAACAAGTTCATGAAAATTAATGAGTAATGTAAACAGTTTATATGTCATCGTATTTCCTCTGTGACTTAGAGGGATCTCTGCCGGGAAGATCGTGCTCGTGAATAACTTAGGCGCAAAGCGGTGAGGGGGATGTTGTATCCTCTCGGAGGCATAGGCAGTCCCACGACTCAGCCAGCCTCGGCGTTAGCTATTTCACGCCCAGCATCTCTCTTTCTAAGCATTCGAGGCATAAAGTGTTGACATTTTGTGAGAGAAAAGGGTTCGCGAAAAATGGAAAGACAGGGGGGTGACCACCGATGTAGCCCCCGAGGGGGACTTGGCTTTACCGAGGGTAAAGATGAGTCCTCCTGTTCGTGAACTTCCTTTATTAATTGTTGTGAAATTTATATATGTATAGATGAACTAAAAAGCTCATGGATAGAAATGACGTAGCTGTTGTATGTTCTAGGCGTTGGGAAAGACTTCGCCCTTCTCGTTCGTGAGCTTGTACGTGCCAGGTTTCAGGACTTCCGCAATGACGTAGGGTCCTTCCCACGACGGCATGAACTTGTGGCGCCCTCGATTGTCTTGTCGAAGCCTTAGTACCAAGTCTCCATTGTTGAGGTCTTGACGTCAAACCTTCTGTGCTTGGTACCGCCGGAGGGATTGTTGGTACCTTGCTGAGTGTAAGAGCGCCACGTCGCGAGCCTCATCCATACAGTCCAGCGAGTCCTTGCGGGCTTGCTGGTTTTGACCCTCTTGGTAAGCTCTGAGCCTCGGGGTTGTCCTGAGGCTCCAGATGACCGAGGGTAGCTCCGTGACCCATTTTCGGTGGAACCTGTTCAGCCTGTTGAAGATCCTTGGCTTTAGGCCTTGTAGTATCATGACATTGGCACGTTCCACTTGGCCATTTGTTTGTGGATGCGCTACAGCCGCCCAATCCACACGGATATGGTAGTTGTCGCAAAATTCCAAGAACTTCTTGCCTATGAACTGGGTGCCATTATCCATGATTATCGAATTGGGTACCCCGAACCTATGGATGATGTCTATGAAGAACTGCACGGCTTGCTTCGACTTGATGTTTATGATGGCTCTAGCCTCGATCCATTTCAAAAACTTGTCGACAGCCACCAGCTGGTGAGTGAAACCCCTGGGCGCTGCTCGCAGAGGCCCTACGAGGTCCAATCCCCACACAACGAAGGGCCATGTGACGGGGATCATCTGCAGAGTATGCGCCAGGAGGTGTGTTTTGCGCGCATAGAACTGGCACCCTTCGCATGTGCGTACGACCTCGTTGGCGTCAGCAACTGCCGTGGGCCAGTAGAAGCCCTGTCGGAACGCGTTGCCAACGAGGGTGCGTGGTGCAGCATGGTGGCCGCACACGCCGGCGTGTATGTCTCGAATTAACTCCCTACCCTCAGGGATGGGGATGCATCGTTGTAGGATCCCTGAGGGACTGCGCTTGTACAACTCCCTATCGATCGTGACAAATGACTTGGCTTTTCTGGCGATGCGTCGCACCTCGGTTCGATCTGAGGGCAGCTCCCCTCGATCGATCCAAGCGATGTACTGGTCACGCTAGTCTCGAGAGGGTGGGTCCTCGTCGATCTCCTTTGCCTCGACCTCATCTGCCAACAGCTCGCCCCGACCTGGGGCCTCGAGTTCCCCTTCGAGGGGTCCTCGCCCGACTCCACACAGGGGTTCTTGGCGGTCGTCTTGAAGTCGACGGAGGGTTCAGCGAGGTCGCGAGCGAAGATGTTCGGGGGAACTGTGATCCGCCCCGATGCGATTTTCGCCAGCTCGTCCGCTTCCTCGTTGTACTTGCGCGCAACGTGATTGAGCTCGAGGCCATGGAACTTGTCCTCGAGCCATTGCACGGCGTTGCAATAGGCCTCCATCTTCTCGTCGTGACAGCTGGAGTCCTTCATCACTTGGTCAATGACCAAACGAGAATCTCCCCGGACGTCGAGTCGCTTGATGCCAAGCTCGATGGCAATACGAAGCTTGCTGAGGAGGGCCTCATACTCTGCCATGTTATTGGACGATGGGAAATGCAAACGCACCACGTAGCGTATGTGTTCTCCGAGGGGTGAGACGAAAAGGAGGCCCACACCTGCACCGGTTTTCATTACCAACCCGTCGAAGTACATGGTCCAGCATTCGGCTTGGATTTGTGGCGGAGGTAGCTGGGTGTCGGTCCACTCAGCAACGAAGTCTGCCAAGATCTGCGACTTTACCGCCTTGCGAGGCGCATAGGTGAGAGTCTCTCCCATGAGCTGTACTGACCACTTGCCTATCCTGCTCGTGGAGTCCTGGTTGTGGACTATCTCCCCCAAAGGGAAAGATGAAACCACGGTGACAGGATGAGCCTCGAAATAGTGTCGTAACTTGCACCGCGCCAATACTACCGTGTAAAGCAGCTTTTGGATGTGTGGATATCACATCTTGGTTTCAGACAATACTTCGCTGATATAATACACTGACCTTTGGACCGGTAGAGTGTGTCCCTCCTCCGTCCTTTCTACGACAATGACCGCGCTGACCACTTGGGTGGTCGCGGCTACGTACAGGTAGAGAGGCTCACCGTCCCTAGGTGGTGTCAAGATTGGTGCACGCGCGAGCAATGTTTTAAGCCTGTCGAGGGCTTCCTAGGCCTCTGGGGTCCAAGAAAATCGTTCGTGCTTTTTTAGGAGCCGGTACTGGGGCAAGCCTTTTTCACCAAGTTGCGAGATGAAGCGGCTCAGGGCTGCCAGGCAACCCAATACCCTTTGTACCCCCTTTAGGTCTCGGATAGGCCCCATTCACTCGAGGGCTGAGACTTTCTCAGGGTTGGGCTCGATGCCTCGCTGGAGACGATGAAGCCCAAGAGCATGCCCCAAGGCACCCCCAAAACACATTTTTCAGGTTCAGTTTTACCCTATTGGCTCGAAGACAATCGAACACAGTATGCAAATCGTTAACCAGGTCATCCGCCTTCCTAGATTTGATAGCTATGTCGTCTACGTAGCCTCTATGGTACGCCCGATGTGGTCCCCGAAAACATGGAGCATGCACCGCTGGTATGTGGCCCCAGCATTCCGGAGTCTACAGGGCATCGTGACATAGCAAAATATGCCGAAAGGGGTGATAAAAGAGGTCGCGAGCTAGTCGGACTCTTTCATCTTTATTTGGTGGTAACCGGAGTAAGCATCAAGGAAACACAAAAGTTCACATCCCGCAGTCGAATCTACTATTTGATCGATATGTGGCAAAGGAAAAGGAACCTTAGGACATGCTTTATTTAAACCAGTATAATCTACACACATCCTCCACTTCCCATTCTTTTTCTTAAATAATACAGGATTAGCTAGCCAGTCAGGATGGAATACCTCCTTGATGAATCCGGCCTCCAAGAGCGTGCGCATCTCCTCCCCAATCGCCCGGCGTTTCTGCTCGTCGAAGCGTCGCAGGCGTTGCTTCACCGGCTTGGAGTGGGGCAGGATGTCAAGGGAGTGCTCGGCGACCTACCTCGGTATGCCTGGCGTATCCGAGGGGCTCCACGCGAAGATGCCGATGTTGGCGCGGAGGAAGTCGAAGAGCACTGCTTCCTATTTGCTATCGAGGGTGGAGCTGACCCTCAACGTCTTGCCCTCGGGGGCAGCGGGGTCGAGGGGCACCACCTTGGTGTGTTCAGCGGGCTCGAAACTTCCGGCGTGTTTGTGGGGGGATTTGATGGCTTCGTTTGCCATCTTCTCGAGGTCCTCCACCATGGCCATGTCGTCCGCGAGCGGTTCGGCACGATCAACGCGCTCAACGTCGCACTCGTAGGCGTGCTCGAACGATGGCCCCACCGTGATGACGCCCTTTGGCCCCGGCATCTTCATCTTCAGGTAGGTGTAGTTCGGGATCGCCATGAACTTGGCGTAGCACGGGCGCCCAAGGATGGCATGATATGCTCCCTGAAACCCCACCACCTCGAAGGTGAGGGTCTCCTTGCGGAAGTTGTCCGGCGTGCCAAAGCAGACGGGCAGGTCGATGTGCCCGAGAGGATGAACTCGTTTCCCCGGTGCAATGCCATGAAATAGCGACTTGCTGGGGCGTAGCTTGTCGTGGCCGATCCCCATAAGTTCCAAGGTGGACAAGTACATGATGTTGAGGCTGCTACCCCCATCCATTAGCACCTTGGAGAAGCGTGTGTTGCCGATGAGGGGGTCGACGACGAGAGGGTACTGTCCCGGGTTCAGGACATGATCGGGGTGATCTTCGCGGTTGAAGGAGATAGTCTCCTCTGACAAGTCAAGGTAAGTTGGCGCGGACTTGTGAACGGAGAAGACCTCTCAACATTCGCGCTTGCGCTGCCGGGGCGTCATATTCGTTGTCGGTCCTCCGAAGATGAAGAAAACATTCTCCACATCGGGGAACCCGTCCTTGCCTACTTCATCCGCGTCTTTCTTCGCGCTGTCGTCCTTCGAGGCGATGCACTTGTAATATTTCTTGAGCATCTCGCATTGCTCGAGGGTGTGGGTAACCATGCCCTGATGGTAAGGGCACGGCTTCTTGAGCATGTCGTCGAACACGCTTCCCCCTCGAGGTATGCCTTGAGGCCCCTTGCAAGGTGCGTCGACCGCGAGGGTCTCCTCAGGGTCCTTGTCGCACCCTTGACCACGCGGCGGTTTCTTGCCCTTTTTATGCTTCTTCGCGGAGCCCTTGGGCTTGTTGCCCTCCGCTGGCGCTTCTTTCGCATGCTTTCCCTTCTTGCCGTCGAATATGGCTCTGACTACTTCCTCCCCGGAGGCGAAGCTGGTGGCGACGTCAAACAGCTCGTTCACGCTGGAGGGAGGGTTTTCACCCTAGCTCGCGCACCAGATCCCGGCAGGTCGTGCCTTTGAGAAAGGCTTGGATGACCTCAGAGTCACCTACGCTCGGGAGCTCGGTGCAGCGCTTGGAAAAGCGGCAGATGAAGTCTCGCATGGACTCGTTAGATGTCTGGCGACAACCTGGAGATCCCACGAGTTTCCAGGGCATACGTAGGTGCCCTGGAAGTTGCCCACGAATGTCTTCACCAGGACGCCCCAGTCGTGGATTTGGTTCGCAGGTAGGTGCTTGAGCCACGTTCGCGTGGAGTCCGCGAGGTGAAGTGGCAAGTTACAGATGATCATGGCGTCGTCTGTCGCGCCGCCCAGCTGACAGACCAGGCGATAGTCGTTGAGCCAAACCCTAGGGTCCGTTTCGCCCGAGTACTTGGTAATCATGACGGGCTGTCAGAATCGCAGAGGTATCGGGGCTGCCCGGATCTCCCGACTGAACACGCGGGTTCCCGAGGGCTCCGGCATCGGGCTCCTATCCTCCCGGCTATCATAGCGACCCCCACGTCGTGGGTGGTAACTGTGAGCCGTCGCGGTGTCCTGCTAGCGTCATCATCGCCGGCGTCGTGCGTGTCCAGGATCTGCTCCTTCACGGGCTTCCTCTGGACACGGTCTTGAATCGAGGGGGCCTTGCCTTTGCTCGTCGGTTGAGCGGGCACCGCTCTGCCCCCGGGTGGGGTTTGGATCGAGTCCTCCGGGTTGTGCATGCTCAGGCCAGCTTTTGTGCTAGTCGTGTGGCGCATGCGAGACGCGGAGCTTTCGGCCTGCTGTACAGCGGCCTGCTCGATGAGGAGCTGTGCCTCGCGGCGCAGTTTGCGGCCCTCCGGGGTCGATGGCTCAGGCATGGCCTGAGTTAACGTCGCCGTGGTGATGAGCTTCTGGCTTGCCCTTGCCATTGGCAAGGGATCATCCACATCATCACCGG
Organism: Echinochloa phyllopogon; assembly: GCA_033239725.1. Classification (NCBI taxonomy): domain Eukaryota; kingdom Viridiplantae; phylum Streptophyta; class Magnoliopsida; order Poales; family Poaceae; genus Echinochloa; species Echinochloa phyllopogon. Next base: position 25,166,881 of record BTCW01000014.1, on the reverse strand, counting down.
CTTCAATGCGCGCGCGAGCGACACGTCCTGCTTCTCTGGCGCGCGCTCCACGCTCGAGGGGCGCTGCCTTGGCCGTGGCTGGGGTGCCGCGCTCCTGGGGCGCTGACTCAAGGGTAGCTCGCAAACGCCGTGTCTACTAGTGCTCCTCCTCCAGTTTGGCCTCCAGCTCTCGGACCTGAGCCAACTGCGCCTGCTCAAGCGCGGCATTGTTAGGTAGAGTGGTAGCTTGTGAGTTCGCCGCTCGGTTAGTGCGTCTTGCCGCAGTTCCAGCCCCGTCGCCCCCGTCCTCGGGCATCGTTAGCCCGACAATGAAGCACTCGCGCGTGGGGTCGTAGTCCCCCTCGCTAGAGTCATCGGAGCAGGTAAGGCAATAGTCCGCCGTGGCTTGAAACGACACAAAGGTCTAACGGCTACGGAGCCCGGAGTAATCCCACCCCGGGGCCTCCCGGCCGTGAGCGTTTACCTCGTCGTCGGAGTCGGGGTACTGATCGTCGTGCAAAGTCGCAATGAGGTTGCGGATTGAGATCAGATGATGTCCCGGCAAGTTCTAATACGCGTCCAGGTTAGTGTTGACCGACGATGAATGAGCCACGGTGGCGACCTGTTGTCGCAACGGCTTCGCCGCGCTCTCCCCAATGGGATACGCCGTGGATGGTGTCGGTGAAGGCGTTTCCTCCCCCGTCGGTGCAGGTCACGACTCGTCCACGCGGTCCCATTCGGGGGAGCACACTCGAGCCGTGCTGCGCCGTTGCGCGCACGCTTGTCGTGCACGCCGCCCCGAGCGCCTTCTGCGCTGCGGTGATGGCGGGGGTGACGCAGAACCTCCACGTCGGCGCTCCTTCGAGGAGGCACATGAGGAAATCGTTGCCAGACACCTCGAACTCCAGGCTCCCGAACCGAATCTGGAATCCGGCCGGGAGCGGGTCCGAGACCCCCATGGGGAACCGTAGCGGCAAGGTCTTGGTGTGAATCACCATCGGGAGAATGTGTGGGCGGAAAGGATGATCGCAGCGCTCTCCTACCTAGCGCGCCACTGTCGGTGTCCGGACTAACCGCCCGACACAAACTAGAACGAACGCACTGCGCCCACTCTCCCGATGGCTGGTGCGATAGGTAACACAGATGACAGCGGTTTATCCTGGTTCCGGCCATGGGGTCGTACATCCAGCAAAACAGGAGCTTGTATTGTATTACTCCGCACCGGGGTGCTCGTAGTAGGGGTTTACAAGCGTGATGGGAGAGGAGGTGGCGTGCTCTAAGTCCTGTGCATGATCGGTGGGTGTGCTGAGAACTCTAATCGTCTCAGCTTGTGTGTGTGCTCATTGCTTGTCTGTCTCTCTCGTTTGTCAGCCCTTGGCCGGGCGTCTGCCTCCCCTTTTATAGCTCAAGGAGGGGCAGGGTTACATGCTTTGCATAGTAAGACCTACAGTGTCTGGTACATGTGGGCATGGCGCCGGACATGGAAGCCGTCCTACGGATCCTTTGGCCCGGCACAAATCGCTGATCCTCTACCAACTTCCATACACGATGGCATGGCGGCTGCTATAGAAAGTACGTGTTGCTGTGCTTGTCCTGAAGTGTCTTCGAGGGGTTACGCCGATTGATGGCCGAGCTTGGTCGTTGCCCGCACGCCTGTTCGAGGGTTCTCTTGTGTGCTTCGAGGATCTTGTCACAGAGCCCGTACCAGGGTTGGTGACACAGGAGCGTCTGGGCCTTCAGCACTGGTCAGGCATGGGCTTTGTACGCCGGCATGGCGAGAGGAGTTGGTGGCACAGGAGCGCGCGATCATGCACAGCGCCGGGGATGGTGGTGCAGTGACCGGAGTTGGCGGATGGAACCAAGCCCAGTTGTCCATGCGACCGCACTGATCAGCGCGTGTGCCCGATCTTCGCCCGTACGCCCATTTGAGGGCCTCCCCATGCTCGCTCAAGGGTTTCGTGGTGAGGGATGTATAAGGACTGCCAGAATCATACGCCGAGGTGACGCTCGCCTATTCGCACAGGGTGCCGCAGTGCTGGCACAGTGACTGGCATCAGTTGTACAGTAGCCGGAGTTGGCCGCATAGTGTCCCGGGATGTGCCAGTCGGCATGGGAGGCTATTTGCCTTTTGACTTGGGCGCCCCGCAGGGACGCCGGGCATTTAATGCTTCTGTCAAGCGAGGTGGGTGGTTGCTCGAGTGCCCTTAGTTGGGACGGATGGCCTCAAGCGAGGCGGAGTCGAGGAGTCTTCTCGAGAGAAGTCGATGCCCTCGAGCGAAGCGGAGTTTGTACAGTGTTTCGGTCGAGGGGGCCGAGACCCTCGAGCGAGGCGGAGATTAAGTCCGCACGTTTGTCCTTCGAAGGGAGGAGCTCGAGCGGCCGTCGGGCCATCAAGCGGAGTGGGCCTTGGGCGTGTTCTAGACATCCTTTGGCCCACGGGGATTCGGTTGTGATTTATTTGCGTTTTTCTGGGGTGATTATCCTTAGGTTAGGAGAACCCTTAAGATCGTCTCCCACAGTAGTAAAATAACTCTCCCATGATGAATGAGTTGTACCACGGAGCTGTTGTGCGGCATAGCGGACCCTGTTTTCATCTGAACAAGGAGCTATCAACAAAGAAAACATAGATTCAATAGTGCGAATCCAAGCATCCGCATCAAGAGGCTCTTCAGCTTGGCTGAATATGGGAGGCTTAGTGTCTAGAAAATCTTTATAAGTCGCCGCCCCGGGAGGATTGCCATTGTGGCCAGCCCTCTGCTGTTGTTGTCCTTGGACTAATTGTTGTAGTAAGTCTACTTGAGCAGCCATGAAAGCCTCAATGGAGGGTGGGTTTTGTCCGCTCCCTCCTGCTCCATTAAACCCCTATGGTGTTTGCCGTGTGGGACCCACCATCTGAAACTCAAAGCATTCTCATTAGCCCAAAAGATCCCAATAATATCCAATACTTCATCAGGTAAATGAGAGGCATTAATGAACTGTCCTAAGCCCATAGTAAGTTTTGGACAGAGTATTGAAGTTTGTAATTAAATTCGTAGCTTCCCTCCTACATACCCAAAAATTCTCATCTTTCTGCTGTAGCTAGAGAACTTCAAGATCTTTAAGTTTGGTATTCATTTTAGAACCCAATCCCATGATTAAGATGGACCAAACTGTGTTCTTATACTTGGATGTTCGACTGAAAATTTTCAGTGGACATAACTCTAGTATTTGGTGCATAATTTTCTGTAGAATGGCCAAATGATTCTAAATTTTTGTGAGCAGACAGCCTACATGGTTCGTTACAACTTCAGTATTCATGTCTTGATGAGATTCAAAGATTAAGATGACAGAATGAATTATTTATTGTCCTGCTGTACTGCTGCTTGTTCAGAAAACTGCACTTCAATGTTTTTGAGATAACTTATTCTAGATTACTCCAATGATGCTGAAATTTTGGTACTAAACAGATTGCATCATGAACAACAATTTGCTATTCGCACCCAAACCCAGATTTGCAAGGAAACATCACTAGCAACATCAACTTGGTTTCAGCAGAAACTAAGACAGCTCCATTACGGTTACATCTAGAAGTTCTTCGGGACAGACCCCGTTATCAAATAGTTACATCCACGTGCACTAATTACAAAAGGAGTCACTCAACTCTAAGTTATCCTAAATCACCACTATCCAAAAGCTAGGCAACTTATGAGGAGTTTGTGCACTAATTGCTAACCATATCTAGAAATCATCTAGATTGCCCACCGAGGAGAGACTAGGTCCAATGGAGTGATTTGCTTCACCCTCAAAGTCAATATCTGATATGCCCTCAATCATCTCAGGTTCCTCCCCATCCAAGTTCATAACTTCAGGAGGGGCTTGCTGTGCCTGATGCATCTGCAGCTGAATATTCTCCTCCTGTATATCGGCCAATTCTACTTGCAGGTCATGGACTTGATCCTGTAGTACATCCACCATTTCGATTCTCTCATCTAAATCATTTCTAAGGCCGTCTACCTCCATTTCTAATTCTACAATTCTTGTGGTCATTTCCTGTACTTGGGCTTCCTGATTGTTTCCCATCATCAGACTTGCTTGTGCCAAATCAGAGAGATTTGAGATGGCCGCACTTTGGTGGGCCTACAAGCGATAGAATGCATTCATGCACCTGGTAGATGTGAGTATTGTTTCTTGGGGGCACAGATACCCCTGCAGCTCCATGTGGCCGATTCGTTCCAGCCACATCGGGTCATTTTTATTCGCAGCAGGAAACAGCCCTATGGGTGCGACTGCTACCACCAATGGGTGATAGCTGCAGAAGTTTGTTAGCGCTGTAAGCGCTGCTGTTTCCCATGAATCCTCCAATTGATACCCAATGACCTCTAAATTCAGCAAGGGCCACTCAGGGTGAACGGGGTGTGGTGGCAAGGTTAGCTGTACATGACAGCGTGGTACCCCCAGTTCTTCATATGTGCGTCCAATGTAGTATGGCGGAATATTGTATCCCACCGAACTGAGCGTATCCCACAATATGGAGGGAACCCTTCCATATAGAGGCAATTTGAATGAACACGTCCCTCAAGATCAAACTCAAAGACTACTGGATTGTCCATCTAAAAGTAAGAAGACCAAAAATGTGAGATATGGCATGTCAAGCGGTGTTTGGAAGACCTGCTCAATGTCTGGACAGCAAGGAATTTGCTCGAGATATTGTTGTTCATCAATTCTCATTTTCTTGGTCAAAGCATTACTGATGTATTTAGGAACATGATTGTTATTTAAAGGTAGAGCTAAACATGTCTTTAGGATATCACATTCTATGCATTTCTCCATTTTAGCATTTCCTGAAACCTTCAGACAGACAGGGTGCTACTGTTTTGGCCATTACTCTAAGCCTCTTCATCCAAATGACACCAAATTTTGAGAGAAAGTAGATATTTCACACACAAACAACTTTCATGTTGATCACTTTTACCAGAAATGAGACTTTGATGGTCGAATATTTAACATTCAGAGACATTTTAAGCACAGCAATCGATTCAGCACTTCTCTGAAAATTTTCAGAAAGATATACTTTTAATGTTTTAATCATAACTCCTAGCTTAGTTATCCAATTAATACAAAATTTTGACAGAAGTTAGACAACTTCATTACAAACAACTTTCATATTCACCATTTTTACCAGAAATAAGCTTTTGGGAGTGAAAATATTAGAATACAGAACTATTTTTGAACCTGACATATTTCTAGGTGTTTTACAATTAATGGGGTTTGGTTCCTATCTTGCCCAAGATGAAGCTTATCACAACACGGTTTTATTTCTGCGAGTTTCTGACATGCAGCTAACATTAAGACCTAAGGCTAGTGCTAAAGCATAAACCTCATGCGTATTTAATTTAATTGAACAGGCAATGACTTGGTTAAATCACTGTACAGTTGCTGCTAGACTGATGATTGACTTTACATGGTAATTCAGGGGCAACCAACTTCATAATGCTGTAGATACAACTAGAGGTTCAAACATACCATTTTGTACATAACAACAATACCGAGCACTAGGTGCAGGTAGCTGGGGATAAATTCAGTTAGGTTTCAATTATTCAAAATCAACAGCCAAAGTTAAACAATTCACGTGCCCTACAACCGGTGCTCCCTGAAAGAAAATTCAGAATAGGTACTTTGTATTTTTAGCCTAATGTTGAACTCATTGGACCAAAATGCTCAAACTTTCTACCGCAGGTGTATAATTTGATTCCAAACATGCTCCATGGGTAACATTTTCCAGAAACGACTTGTGGGGGACTGACAAAAGAAAATTCAGACTTGGTCTTTGGGTATGGAATATTTTAGTATCTTTTAGATAATAGCTTTTACTTCATAGCTTTGGCCACTATAGTTTACCCATGGTTTTATTTGAATTACCAGCGAGTTTTAATGCATGCAAACGATTACCCTACTCGTCCTCTCAAGAACCAGATATCCAAATAAATTTGGATTTAGTCATTATTTCAGTGGCATTTGTACGTCACTCCCTATAATAACTAGCCGAGTCAATACTCAATCTTAGACTAACATAGTTAGTGTACCTGCATCGAAAACAAGATATATCCACTTGAACCTTTCGTGCCAGCACTCACGAAAGCGTCCACATTCATTACCATTCACTATAGGAATGGCACCCATGCGTTCAATGCTGCATGGACAACATTCATATGTTCCTGACCTAGGCAACATATTAACCACCCATGGATGCACCGCATACCAAAAATGGGTCCGATTTTGATCATCGGGGGATCACTGCAGCCTTATCACCTACAGCCGGTGGCAACAAGCTATATTGAATTGAGCTTAAGTCGCATCCTAGACATGCCAGGCTTTTTGGCTGAGGGGTTTGTTTTGCCAAAAGCGATTACCATGTGGATCCTTACATTCAATTTTTATTTTCCATATTCTAGTAGTATCACCATTCTAAATGAGCACATATTTTCAGCAAGCATATTGTACAAGGAACTTAAGCAACAACATAAATCCAATGACAAGCTCATATTCAACTTTTTACCGGATGCAGTATAGTGGTCAAGCAGTCTCAGTAGCTGCGAGAGACAGATGATTCGAATCGATTTGTTAACCTTGCAAGGTGGACCTAAACACACGACATGCATGACCACGACGGGTCCACACATTATCAATCGTTCCCATCAATCACCAGTTTGTGTACGGAGCCCGCAGCCCTTGGATACAAGGCCCCAACGGTCCCCGGAACGACGCCGTGCCATGGCCGCACGTGTACCCATATGCTGCAGCAAAGGAATCCCATTCCAGGGTTAGCGGGGTAAAGCCCACGCCCCAGTTCAATCAGGTACTAGGATTACTGATTATCATTAAATCTCTCAGCATGTGTTTAGTACGTTTAAAGACTTGACCACGAACACCGACACCCTTCGACCTTAGCAAAATTCTTATTAGATGGACGGCACATCAATAATCCTCCAAAAACAACTTGCCCATCCCCGCCCATCATCCTTATGGTTCCATCAAACGTAAAGCAATAAACTCCTATAACTCGCAAGTGACAGGAAATCACTCGACTTCTATCGGATCTTAGTTTAGCATAGCCACTAGCGATCCATACACTAGTAATCAATACATGGGAACTATGGATATGCAACTATGGTTCCAATCAACTCCTACACTTAAATGCACAAACATAAGTACATAAAAGTATTGCATGAATTTTTTGAGAAAACCGGGTTATGCTCTGGGGCTTGCCTTCTTGCTCAAAACAAGCCTTTGGCTCTTCCGAAACTTGGTTCGGTTCTTGCTTAGTCTCGATCACGTTCAATGTTCCCTATTGTTCCTCGCTTTCCGGTACGAGTGTGTAATTCCCGTCAGCTAGATTAGTATCTACACGAAATGCATATGCATGCAGATTTCATTTATTTGCTTGCCTGAACTAAACATTTATGTAAACTGAAACTCATATTAAGAGGGTTTACTTGTGACCATATTCACCTAGATAACAAAACAACTTATGTTATCCTCACAAAAGTACGGTTGTAAAGGTGGTGATTTTCTCTTATTTCCTCTTTGATGGTGATTGTGTACATATATAAAAGTTTTACACAGTATATCATAAAGAAAACAGAAATAAAGTACATATGAGTGAGTGTTTTGCATTGATTAAAAGATTATTTGCTTAAACAAGTTATCCCATTATCCATTTTTAATCATTTAATCAACTTCTTAAAGTAAGGCCTACTGTATTTAGTTGTACTATTTACCGAGCATGGCTAACATCATTACTGATTGACCATCAAAAGTTGGGCTTCATTTACCGAGTAAATATATTACTAAAAATCATTTACTACAGCAAAGCTAGAAACGAAAACATAAGAAAAACAGTACTTAAGTACATTATTATTGGGCGTTTTTTCTACAGTGAACTAGGCATTTACCAAGGATTAACATATCAAAAATTCAGACGTAAAGCTTTTGTGTAACTCAATTTATCCACAAGAGTTATATAACATAGAATGGTGATGGCGAGCTCGGGAAGGGCCAATGCATGACTTGCGACTGATTTATAGTCGGCAGGAGGTAAGGAGGAGGCTTCGCAGCTAAGCATTTGGCTTCGGGTGGTCGGCAGGCACAGAGCAGCGCCGGGAGTGCTCGCCGGCATTAATGGTGCCATTAGCAGGAGGTTTCGGCCGCGTGGCGAGGTGGAGCTGAGGCAGGGCGATTCGGGCGTGGGCGAAGAGGGATCGCGGTGCTGGGGAATTGGCTAGACGCTGCTGCTCGCTGTTCAGGCGGGTGCACCATGGCCAGGCGGTGTCGGGGCGTCGCAGCATTGCCCGGAGCCGATCCGCGGCAGGGAAGCTTGATCACTGCCGTGCGCGAGTGGGAGAGCTGGCCGGCATGGTCGAGTCCGAGTTGCTTATTGGCTTGGCGCGACACGGGGCTCAGGCATTGCCGGCCACGTGGAGACGACGGGCCGCGGCGGTCGGCTCGGGTGCGCGGCGCGGCAGGAGCACAAACGAGAGCGCGGGCGCGCGAGGCAGGCGGGGCAGCCATGTGGGCCAAGCTCGATTGGAAGCGCTGGCGTGCGTGCGGAACGTGGCTTGGTGCACTGAAGCTGGCCGGTGGCGTCGTGAATTGCGGTGGCGCAGGGGAGGACGGGGCGCGCGGGGGAAGAAGATGAACAGGGGAGAGGAGAAAAAGTTGACCAGAATTTGACTTTGTTTGACCCTCAAATTCCAACTGATTTTACCTTAAAACTTCAAAATCTTCAAAAATGAACACTATGCAAAATTTCCTTCCCTACAACTTTCATGTTGAGCGGTTTCTGATTTGAGCCCTACAATGGTCAGTACAAGTGTGGTTTTTAAATACTACTCCAATAAGGTTGTAATTCAAAAGTTGAATTTACATTGAATTCAAATTTTTAGTTCTAGCTCAGGTTTGGACTTGGTTATATGATAGTTAGACTTATGATTATGATCACTTATGATTATGGTCAAACCTTTGATTTATAGATAAAGTCAACCTTTGGTTTGACTTAGGTCAAAACATGAGTTTAAAACTAAATTAGGCTCATGATTAATTTAAATTTTATGAACCTTCATCTGGTTTTTCACACACCCGAACCCCCCAACCGCCACACAACTGCCATCCAGAGAAAATCAGAGTCGTAGGAGTTGAGTTGGTGCAAGATCAGTGGTTCGCCCGAACCGGGAGGGTTCAGCCGAACTGACTAGTTCGCCCGAACCCCCCGGTTTGACCGAACTGGCCGAGGGTACCGCCTTGCGGTTCCTTGGCCCCTACTCTTCCTCCACTGCCTTTAAGTCCCTATAAATGCTAGCCTTCACCCCTGGTTCAAGACACACCACTTGGGAGCAAGTCTCCATTCCTCTCTCGGGGTTCAGTTTGGAGTTAGAGTCAGGTTCGAGCTTCGCTCGGGGTACCGAAGTCATCTTCTGGAGTTCTGGTAAAGCTCTTGTATCTTTCCATTATCTTTATGCAAGACTATGAGCATTTAATATATTACCTTCCATATTTACTTGAGTTAATTGTTCCACATTTATTTCTGATATAATTGTGGAATGCTTAGCATAGGTTATAGCTGTTGTGGTCTGGCTCTAGAAGTTCTCTCTCTAGTTCTTTGTCTCAGCTTGTCACACCCGGATTTTCACAAAACCCGAATGCGGCCGTATGTGTGCCCAGGAAGTCCACAGAACACATACAGCGAACAAATATGATAAACAGAGTACAAATGCTCGAAATAAAATAGTTTACATCAGAGTATATCATAAATATTTATTACAGTGGAAGTCTATAACTCTCAATTAAAGCGGAGCCACAGTCCACAGGGACTTTGACTGGGGGAGCGCAACTCAGAAGTACAGCGGGTCCTCAGGAAACTCAGCAGCAGTCTCCTCATCAGCCCAATCTGTTTACCCATCCGGGATTTTTGTTGAATATTGACAAGTGTAAGTAAACAATTTACTTAGCAAGTATAGCACGGGTAAATGAAGGCTCAAAATAAGGCTAGACACGGCTGAACTGCATTAGCATTTTTAGTTGGTTCATTTTATCATTAACCAAATTACTACAAGTGAATGAAACCCGGTTGTAACCCAATTAAATAAGTATAAGTGACAATAAGCATGAATGAACATCATCTTCTAATCAAAAAGGATCTAGGCCGCTCCTGATACTGAGCAAGTCTATCATGATAGATTTTACACTCTGCAGAGGTTTCGCCCTTTACCCACCAGTCGCGTAAAAGTTCAAAGGAACTTTGCACACAACCACGCACATCAACACTTCCGAGGTGTGACTACATAGGGACGCTACGAGGTTTTTCACAAGACACCCTAACAAAACAGTAGCTACTATGGTACAACACAGGCAGCATGATCCAAGGCACCGAGATTGACTGACTCTGAGGGCGCAGCGATAAGAGGGTCAATGGCATCCAGAGCGCGGGCACGCATGCCAACAAGTACAAGAGCACGACGTGCGGAGTTCCCATACCACAGGGACTCCCGACACGGGACTGTGCCTGACAAGACATAGCCGACTGTACCCATGTCCTCGGTGGATTAAACCATACTCTCACGAGTGCTTCCCATAGCGCCGTCGGCCCCGTCGGTAACTACTGTCAAGCTAGAGCCGTACAAGTTACTTGACCAAGACCAGAGCCATAATAGTTCTAGTGGTGGCGATAGGCTCTTGGGTTGCCGCTTTAAGAACCGGACCTTACGGAGAGACACTAGGGCAAAGCACACAGCACATGCCCAGTTCCCTAAACCATGTTGCTAAAAAGCAAGTTTTATCATTAAGTTAAAGTGAACCATTAAGACATGATTAACAAAATAATAATGATGAAAGTAGCTACGCGTAGCAAAGATTCTACCCATATGCAATAATCCCAATGTGACAAGGACAGGAGTATACAAACTAGGTTCAACCTTAATAGGACATCAATTTAGACACATGCATATGAAAGTAAATGAATCTAAAAGGTGTGTTTAGGTAGCAAGGATTGTCTGTGCTATAACTTGCCTTCCTCGAAGTGCTGCTGCTGCTGCGGGTCCTGCTCCGCAAAGTCCTCACCGAGCTCGAACTCCAAAGCTAACGGCTCACCGACTGGACACGAAGCACCATACAAGCATACACGCATACCAATACATGCAAACAAATAATATTCTATTAGAACAGTACACCAAACAGTAGAAACAGTACAGAAAAAGGTTTTAGAAATATTCTACGCTTCACTACGAACACATGAGCGCGAAAATCACACTAATCGGAGCTAAAACAAAAAAGATATGGCTTTTCTATTTTCTAGGGACCTGCTGGCAATTTTTAAAAGCTTCCAAGGGCTTATTTTAAAGAAACCAGGGACCTATACATAATTATGCTTAAAAACCGAAGGTCTAACGCGTAAAAGAGTAGGGGCTGGACCGCGGGTTCTAATACTTCAAAACTCAGGGGGGTTTTCGTTAAAAACAGGACCTACTGGTAATTTCTTTTGAATGGAGGTGGACTGCGGGTTGATTCGTGGAAACTTGGAGGGCTCTTTAGCGAAAACTGCACGGCTGACCGTTACTTTGGGGTTTGACTCGGCAGGGGGGGTACGTGGGCCATTGGATTAAGATCTGACGGTCCAGAGGAGATCGGGGAGAGAGGGGTGGCCGGCGACAGCTCGGGGACGGCGGCGTCGCCGGTTCCCGTGGTGGTTCTTCGCCGGAGCAGGGTGGATCTTGGGCTAGGGGCCACCATTGGCCATGGGACTTGGTCCTACATGACCAATGGGACGTGGCGAGCATTCTGGTGGGGTTCATGACGAGGTTCAAGCGGCGGTGGTGGCGCTCGACGAAGGCCGGCGGGCGGCCATCTCCGGCGAAGATGGAGGAGGGGCTTTGGTGCTCGGTTTAGGACGTTGTTAGGCGCAGGAGCAACGGGAGGGGATGGCAAGCTCACCTGAGTAGTCCAATTTGGCAGCACGGCGTCGGAGGCATTGGTCGACGACGGCGGCCGGCAAGATTGCTCGGGCGGCGGTCGGCGAGCTCGGGAAGCACTAGGGAGCTTGGGGAGTTCGGGTGGTGGGTTGGTGAGTTCCTCGGCCTCGGTATGCGGCTTAAATAGGGCCGGGGGCGTTCGCATTTGGCAAGTGGGCGGCGATCGGGCGGCGGCGGGATCGGCGGCGCCTTTCCTTTCGGGGGAGCGGCCTGCCATGCGTGGCGCGGCCGGAAAAGGAAGGGGATCGGGGAAGGAAGGTGCGGGGAAGCTTCGTGCGGGCCCAGGGCGCGGAGATTGCGGGCGGTGAGGCTGGGCGAGGGGCGCTGATCGCGGGGAAGGAGCGTCGGGCGCCGTCGGGAGGAAGAGGAAGGTGCCGACAGGTGGGGCCCGCCCATCGGTGGAGGTAAGAGGGGGGCGAGCGCTGGGCCGAGGGAGAAGAGTTGGGCCCGGGGGGAGAAATGGGGAGGGGCTGGGCCGAGTTTGGGGAGAAGTAGAGGGTGCAAGAGTGGACCGGTGGAAGAGCTTAGGGAGCAAAAGTGAACTCAGCTTGAATTAACTTTTCTAGGGCTCAAACAAATGCAAATTAAATTCAAATTTAAACAGAATTTAAATTCCAACTTAATCTGCCAACAACCAAAACACAGTGCAGCAGCATGAATGCTATAAAAATGTCTCTACAATTTATATTTGATTTTAATATTCACAAATATTTTATTTAACCTATATTAAATATGAACAATTAAAAGAAAAGCCAATTAATTACTAAAAATTTTAAATGGGCCATTTTTGGGTGTTACAAACCTACCCCCCTTAAGATGAATCTCGTCCTCGAGATTCGGAAGTAGATGCGAAGAGCTATGGGTACTCAGTCTTGAGATCTTCTTCCCGTTCCCAAGTGGCCTCATCTTCCGAGTGTCGGCTCCACTGTACCTTGCACATCTGGATGACCTTGTTTCTTGTCACCCTCTCAGACACCTCCAGAATCCTGACCGGATACTCCTCATAAGTGAGATCCTCTTGCACATTCAACTCATCTATCGGGATTTGCTCTTCAGGCACCCGCAAACATTTCTTCAGCTGTGACACGTGGAACACATCGTGCACTCCGGCCAATCTCTCGGGTAGTCCCAACTGATATGTCACTTCACCTTTCCTTTCAAGTATCTGGAAAGGTCAGATGTATCGAGGTGCTAGCTTGCCCTTGACATTGAACCTCTTCACGCCCCTCATCGGTGACACCTTGAGGTACACAAAATCTCCAACTATAAAACTGAGATCCCTCTGTCTGACATCCCTGACTGTGCCGCTTTTAAGTTCTGCCTGATCACTTGTACTTGGCGTTCTGCATCCCTGAGTCTCTCGGGACCAAAAACTTGACTTTCTCCAGTCTAATTCCAGAATGGTGGAGTCCTACACTTCCTGCCATACAAAGCCTCGAATGGTACCATTTGCAGACTCTTCTGATAGTTGTTGTTGTACAAGAACTCCGCATAGGGCAAACTCTTGTCCCAACTGACACCATACTGTAGAGCACATGCTCTCAACATGTCCTCTAGAATCTAATTGGTTCGCTCTGTCTGTCCATCTGTCTACGGGTGATAAGCCGAACTGAAATGTAGCTTAGTGTCCATAGACTCATGTAGCTTCTGCCAGAAGTGTGACGTGAACTGAGTACCTCGGTCAGACACTATCCGTTTTGGCACTCCATGCAGGCACACAATCCTTTCCATATATAGCTCTGCTAGTCTGGCTCCCGTGTAGGTAGTATTTATTGGAAGAAAGTTTGCCACTTTGGTCAAGCGGTCCACAATCACCCAAATGGAGTCAAATCCACGCTGGGTACGGGGTAGACCCGTTATGAAGTCCATACCAACTTCTTCCCATTTCCATTCCGGTATCTTCAGGGGCTGGAGTAATCCGGCTGGCCTCTGATGTTCAGCCTTAACTCTCTGACAAGTGTCACACAGTGCCACATGCGTCGCAACATCACGCTTCAATCCGTACCACCAGAATCTTTCCTTGATATCTTGGTACATCTTGGTGCTTCCTGGGTGAATCAAGTATGCCGAATCATGCGCTTCTCTTAGGATCGTGTCCTTGATCTACGCTATATCGGGCACACATATCCTCTTCCCGTGCCCGAAGGTTCCCTTTCATCAACTTGGAATCCAGGTGCCTTTCCTAGGGCAACATTCTCCACAATTTCCTTGATCTTTTCATCACCAAGCTGCCCTTTCCAGATCTCCTGTTCCAGAGTCGGTTCTACCGTCATCTCTATGATGCTGGTCGCGAAACCCAGACTCATCTTCTCAAATTCCCGGCTGAGTTCTTTAGGCAAACAATGGCCGGTGATCTTGTTCACATAGCTTCTCCAACTCAGAGCATCTGCCACCAAGTTAGCCTTGCCAGGGTGGTAATGGATCTCCAGATCATAGTCCTTGATCAACACCAACCATCGGCGTTGCCTCATATTCAGCTCTGACTGAGTGAAGACATACTTCAGGCTCTTATGATCAGTGTAGATGACACACTTGTGCCCGATCAGGTAATGCCTCCAAATCTTCAAAGCATGCACCACAGCTGCCAACTCCAAATTATGTGTCGGATAATTCTGCTCATGTTTCCGCAACTGCCTCGATGCATATGCCACGACTCTCCCTTCTTGCATAAGTACACATCCCAGTCCTAGACGGGATGCATCGCAGTAGATGGAGAAGCTCTTGGCTATGTCAGGCAATATCAGCACGGGTGCTGTCGTCAGCCTCTTTTTCAACTCTTCGAAGCTGGTCTGGCACTCCTCTGTCCAAATGAACTTGGCATTTTTCTCCAATAACGCCGTCATGGGTTTAGCAATCTTGGAGAATCATTCGATGAACCGTCGATAATATCTGGCCATCCCAAGGAAACTCCTGATCTCGCTGACATCCCGAGGCGGGTTCCAGCTCAACACATCATTAACCTTCTTTGGGTCAACTTCTACTCCTCCATTGAACAGCACGTGTCCCAAGAATGCCACTTCCTTCAGCCAGAACTCACACTTGCTCGACTTGGCATATAGCTGATGTTCCCGGAGTCTTTGCATCACCATCCTCAAATGCTCTTCATGTTCCCCTTCATTCTTGGAGAATACCAGAATGTCATCAATGAACACCACCACAAACTTGTCCAGGTAGTCCATGAAGACGCTATTCATTAGGTACATGAAGTATGTCGGAGCATTGGTTAGTCCAAAGGACATGACTGTGAACTCATATAGCCCATACCGAGTAGTGAAGGCCGTCTTGGGTATGTCGGATGGTCGGATCCTCATCTGGTGGTAGCCCGATCGAAGATCTATCTTGGAGAACACACAAGCTCCCTTCAATTGATCGAACAGATCATCAATCCTTGGCAGGGGGTACTTGTTCTTGACTGTCACTTCATTGAGTGCTCGATAGTCCACGCACATCCTTTGCGTACCATCCTTCTTGTCCAAGAACAACACTAGTGCTCCCCATGGTGAAGAACTAGGACGAATATACCGTTTTTCTAACAAAGAGCTTAATTCTTTCTTAAGTTTCTCCAGTTCTTTCACTCCCATCCTATATGGCCTTTTAGCTATAGGTGCAGTGCCAGGTTTTAGTTCAATAACGAATTCAACTTCGTGTTCTGGGGGCATACCTGGCAGTTCATCTGGGAACACATCCGGAAACTCGCACACCACTCGGATGTCCTCCGAGATTGCACCCTCATCTTGGTTAGCTTGATTGTGCTCTGAAGGACTGGTTGCTTGATACTCCACCTTCTCACCGGACTTCGCTGTCAGTTGCATGGCTCTCTTGGCACACTGGATCAGTGCATCGTATCTGGCTAACCAGCTCATTCCCAAAATCAGATCGAATCAGATGGATTCCAGGACTATTGGGTATACCTCAAAGTCTACCCCCTTTATGGTGATAGTGACATGGGGACAACGTAAGGTGGCTCGTTGTTCCCCTCCTGGTGAGCTAACTAGCATGGTGTTTGACATGAGTCTTAGAGCCATTATATTCTTTTTCACAAATGCAGCAGATATAAAAGCATATGAAGCTCCAGAATCAAACAAAACAGTCACAGGAATCGAGTTGACAGGGAACATACCCACGACCACGTCAGTGGCCCCTTCTGCGGTCTCGGCACCCATGTGGTTGACCTTGCCCCTGACTGGGTTCTGTGGCCCTCGGCCTGCTTGAGCTTGCTGCTGGTTCCCATTCTGCCCTTGCTGCTGTCCAACCCTCTGGTTGTTGTTCTGGCCTGCAGCATTCTGGACTCTGCGGGGACAAGCATTGGCATAGGGCCCTGGCTCACCACATTGGAAGCACGCCCTAGGGCCCACTGGTACATTGTTGGCGTTGGTGGGGCGCTGGACCGGCCCTTGCTGCACCTGGTTGCGCTGAGCTGGGGCGTTCTGCAGCTGGTTCTGGAAGCATTGTTGCTGCGGTGCCTGAGAGTACTGGGGGCACTGCTGGTTCTGGCCACGGTTGAACGAGTCGGGCTGACTCTGGAAGCGTTGTTGGCTCACCATCTGTTGGCCTTGGGGAGCACTGAAGTAGGGGCGGTTGTTGCTCTCAGACTGCTGGCCCTAGAACTTTCGCTTCTTCTCTTCCATCTCACGGTGCTTGTGTTCCAGCATCAAAGCACCGTCCACCAGTTCCTGGAAGTTGGGGAACCTGGTGCACATCAGCTGGTACTGCAGGGCATCCTGCAAGCCATCCCGGAACCTGGACTGCTTCTTCTTGTCGGTGTCCACGTCCTCCAGAGCATAGCGGGCAAGCTCAATGAACTTGTCACGGTAAGCTGTGACGCTCATCCCTTCCTGCTTCAATGACAGGAACTCCTTCTTCTTCATCGTCATCAGGGCTTCAGGCACATAGTGCGAGCGGAAGCTGTCATGAAACTCTTGCCATGTGATCTGAGTACGATCAGGGTGAGCGTACTGGTACGAGTCCCACCAGTCCAAGGCTGGTCCTTGAAGCTGTCCTCCTGCGTACAGCACCTTCTCCCGGTCGTTGCACTGAGCGATGTCGAGTTGTCGCTCCACTGCCTTGAGCCAGTCCACTGCATGCAAGGGATCGGTTGCTTTGTTGAAGGTGGGCAGGCGTCCCTTCAGAAATTCGCCCCTCCTGTCACGGGGCGGCATGTTGTGCTGCGGTGGATTCTGCTGGTTCTGCTGCATCATGGCCATTGTCTGGGCCATCTGTTGCATCAACTGGGTCTGTGTGACAATCATCTGCTCAATGGTGGGAGGTGGTGGTGGCAGTCCACTGACACCGGCGTTGCTCCTAGTGTTCGCCATCTATTATCAACAAGAGATTCCCATAAGTTTTATTGGACAGAACCAAGTAACTCAAGTTTGGCACAGAAGTACTTGAGAATATTGATTGAACTGGTTAAGATAGAGCACAAGATTGATAAAGAGCAAGTGAAGCAATTAACCCCTTCTATGTATTCAATAATATCCTTATGCCTTAATCCAAAATCTAGATGGTGGTAGACTTGTGTCTACGCCCATCACAATCATTACAAAAATCCAACTCAAACATAAGCATTATGATAATCAAACCGAACATCAAAAGACAAGGTTCACACTAACTTGACTCACTGGTTTTTGACTCAACTGGAAAGAAAAACGATGACTAATCGATCTTATTACAGACTCATGGTAGACTCCTAAGGACCCTGCTGGATGGTGGTGCTGGCGGCGGCATATCCGAAGTGGTGCCTGCGAGGCGGTGACTCTACAGGGTAGTATGGGCTACGTGGCGGTGGTGCTCCCATCATCTGGTCCAGCTGCTCCATCTCCTGCCGAGTCCCTCTCAGCTGCTCCCTCAGAGCGGCGATCTCATCAGTAGCTGCCTCCAGGCCAGTGTTGAGGGTGGCCACCAGTGCCACAGTAGCAGCAAGCCGGGGGTCGTTGATGTCTCCGATGGGGGCGATGGTGCAAGCTGTCTCCCCACTCCTCCTGCGGGGGTACCACCTATCTGGCCCGTCCTGGATCTCTGCCCACAACTTGTCCCTGTAGTAGTAGAGGGCATGGCGAGCAACATCTGCTATCCCTGCCTCCTGGGTGGATCTCTCACCGGAGGCGTAGTGGATCGACCTCGTCCTGGCAGCTCTGGCTTTGTGGTCAGCGGTACGGATCCTCAGGGAGGTGCTCCAGAAGGTGGGGAAGCGGGGGTGCGTCCACCTCTCACTGTGGTACAACATGCCCACGTTGCATGTGCCGTAGTCGTAGCGGAGTATCTGCCTCCGGCGCCAGTTGTAGAAGTTGTCTCCAGCGTCTCTGACAAAGTCCTCCACGGTCCACCTCTCTGCTGGTGCTGGGGGCTCCTTAGGATCATCACCTCCATCTTCTTCATCATCATCACCATCGCTGTCATCACCATCTGGGTCTCCAGCAGCATTTCCACCACCTGGCTGAACTGGCTCGGGCTGCTCCTCTGGCTCTTCAGCGGGCTCCATCTCCTCGTCCTCGGGCTCTCCCTGCTGCTGCTCCGCCTCTTCTTCTTCCTGCCTCAGGCGCTCCTCCTCTTGCATCTCTTCCCACTCCTGGAAAGCATCCTGGTAGGGGGCGCCAAAGTCCATCTCTGGAACATGGGGTGGAAGGTAGCCACAGGTGGACTTGCAAGCGGTCAGCTTCGTGCGAGCCATCTACTGCAGAGAGAAGACAAAGAAAAATTTTAGAAAAACTTTCCAAAGAACTGAGGTAGAGGGGACACTGAACACTACTTTGCAAAACTCAACACTTTTATAGGTAAAATTGTGAAGACTGAACTTTGCTAATACCAACTGTTCTATCTAGGCTGCGATCCTACAACCAGCACGGCTCTGATACCAATCTGTCACACCCGGATTTTCACAAAACCCAAATGCGGCCGTATGTGTGCCCAGGAAGTCCACAGAACACATACAATGAACAAATATGATAAACAGAGTACAAATGCTCGAAATAAAATAGTTTACATCAGAGTATATCATAATTATTTATTACAGCGGAAGTCTATAACTCTCAATTAAAGCGGAGCCGCAGTCCACAGGGACTCTGACTGGGGGAGCGCAACTCAGAAGTACGGCAGGTCCTCAGGGAACTCAGCAACAGTCTCCTCATGAGGCCAATCTGTTTACCCATCCGGGATTTTTGTTGAATATTGACAAGTGTAAGTAAACAATTTACTTAGCAAGTATAGCACTGGTAAATGAAGGCTCAAAATAAGGCTAGACATGGCTGAACTGCATTAGCATTTTTAGTTGGTTCATTTTATCGTTAACCAAATTACTACAAGTGAATGAAACCCGGTTGTAACCCAATTAAATAAGTATAAGTGACAATAAGTATGAATGAACATCATCTTCTAATAACAAAGGATCCAGGCCGCTCGTGACCCTGAGCAAGGCTATCATGATAGATTTTACACTCTGTAGAGGTTTCGCCCTTTACCCACCAGTCGCGTAAAAGTTCAAAGGAACTTTGTACCCAACCACGCACATCAACACTTCCGAGGTGTGACTGCATAGGGACGCTACGAGGTTTTTCACAAGACACCCTAAAAAAATAGTAGCCACTATGGTACAACACAGGCAGCATGATCCAAGGCACCGAGATTGACTGACTCTCAGGGCGCAGCGATAAGAGGGTCAATGGCGTCCAGAGCGCGGGCACGCATGCCAACAAGTACAAGAGCGTGACGTGCGGAGTTCCCATACCACAGGGACTCCCAACACGGGACTGTGCCTGACAAGACATAGCCGACGGTACCCCCGTCCTCGGTGGATCAAACCATACTCTCACGAGTGCTTCCCATAGCGCCGTCGGCCCCGTCGGTAACTACTGTCAAGCTAGAGCCATACAAGTTACTTGACCAAGACCAGAGCCATAATAGTTCTAGCGATAGCGACAGGCTCCTGGGTTGCCGCTTTAAGAACCGGACCTTATGGAGAGACACTGGGGCAAAGCACACAGCACATGCCCAGTTCCCTAAACCATGTTGCTAAAAAGCAAGTTTTATCATTAAGTTAAAGTGAACCATTAAGTCATGATTAACAAAATAATAATGTTGAAAGTAGCTGCGCGTAGCAAAGATTCTACCCATATGCAATAATCCCAAGGTGACAAGGACAGGAGTATACAAACTAGGTTCAACCTTAATAGGACATCAATTTAGACACATGCATATGAAAGTAAATGAATATAAAAGGTGTGTTTAGGTAGCAAGGATTGTCCATGCTATAACTTTCCTTCCTCGAAGTGCTGCTGCTACTGTGGGTCCTGCTCCGGAAAGTCCTCACCGAGCTTGAACTCCAAAGCTAACGGCTCACCGACTGGACAGGAAGCACCATACAAGCATACACGCATACCAATACATGCAAACAAATAATATTCTATTAGAACAGTACACCAAACAGTAGAAACAGTACATAAAAAGGTTTTACAAATATTCTACGCTTCACTACGAACACATGAGCGCAAAAATCACACTAATCGGAGCTAAAACAAAAAAGATATGGCTTTTCTAAGTTCTAGGGACCTGCTGGCAATTTTTAAAAGCTTCCAGGGGTTTAGTTTAAAGAAACCAGGGACCTATATGTAATTATGCTTGAAACTGAAGGTATAACGCGTAAAAGAGCTGGGGCTGGACCGCGGGTTCTAGTACTTAAAAACTCAGGGGGTTTTTCGTTAAAAACAGGACCTACTGGTAATTTCTTTTGAATGGAGGTGGACTGCGGGTTGATTCGGGGAAACTTGGAGGGCTCTTTAGCAAAAACTGCACGGCTGACCATTACTTCGGGGTTTGACTCAGCAGGGGGGTACGTGGGCCATTGGATTAAGATCCGACGGTCCAGAGGAGATCGGGGAGAGAGGGGTGGCCGGCGACAGCTCGGGGATGGCGGCGCCGCCGGTTCCTGCGGTGGTTCTTCGCCGGAGCAGGGTGGATCTTGGGCTAGGGGCCACCATTGGCCATGGGACTTGGTCCTACGTGACCAGTGGGACGTGGCGAGCATTCTGGTGGGGTTCATGATGAGGTTTAGGCGGCGGTGGTGGCGCTCAACGAAGGCCGGCGGGCGGCCATCTCCGGCGAAGATGGAGGAGGGGCTTTGGTGCTCGATTTAGGACGCTGTTTGGCGCAGGAGCAATGGGAGGGGATGGCAAGCTCACATGAGTAGTCCAATTTGGCAGCGGGGCGTCGGAGGCGTCGGTCGACGCCGGCGGCCGGCGGAATTGCTCGGGTGGCGGTCGGCGAGCTCGGGGAGGCACTGGGGAGCTTGGGGAGTTCGGGTGGTGGGTTGGTGAGTTCCTCAGCCTCGGTACACGGCTTAAATAGGGCCGGGGGCGTTCGCATTTGGCAAGTGGGCGGCGATCGGGCGGCGGCGGGATCGGCAGCGCCTTTCCTTTCGGGGGAGCGGCCTGCCATGCGTGGCGCGGCCAGAAAAGGAAGGGGATCGGGGAAGGAAGGTGTGGGGAAGCTTCGTGCGGGCCCAGGGCGCGGAGATGGCGGGCAGTGAGGCTGGGCAAAGCGGCGCTGATCGCGGGGAAGGAGCGTCGGGCGCCGTCGGGAGGAAGAGGAAGGTGCCGACGGGTGGGGCCTGCCTGTCGGTGGAGGTAGGAGGGGGGCGAGCGCTGGGCCGAGGGAGAAGAGTTGGGCCCGGGGGGGAATGGGGAGGGACTGGGCCGAGTTTGGGGAGAAGTAGAGGGTGCAAGAGTGGACCGGGGGAATAGCTTAGGGAGCAAAAGTGAACTCAGCTTGAATTAACTTTTCTAGGGCTTAAACAAATGCAAATTAAATTCGAATTTAAACAGAATTTAAATTCCAACTTAATCTGCCAACAACCAAAACACAGTGCAGCAGCATGAATGCAACAAAAATGTTTCTAAAACTTATATTTGATTTTAATATTCATAAATATTTTATTTAACCTATATTAAATATGAACAATTAAAAGAAAAGCCAATTAATTACTAAAAATTTTAAATGGGCCATTTTTGGGTGTTACACAACTGGTTCCTCGATTCTGCTCAATGCTTGCGATGAATGGTCACTTGGGTATTGTCAGGGTTGCTTGCTCTTTCTAGTAGAGTAAGTAGTTGTTGACTAGTGTAGGAGTGGTTTCTAGACTAGACAGTAACCTTGGTTTACCCCCGATTCAGCGGAGGTGGTAGCCATTAGGTGGTGACAACCCTATACGGCCTACATAGCCCATCACGTTCGTCTCGGCCTGTAGGATCCCAGAGTGCAGGATTGTTGGCACCCTTTCTCATCCCTTTCTGTGTGTCATAGGTTTGGTTGTCCCGAAGATGAGGTAATAGAACTAGGAAAAGAACCATAGATGTCACTCTTCATGCTAGCCGTAATCTCTGCTGAAGATATCTCAAGGCCAGTGGAAGTATATAGGAATCTTTTCCTGTCTCCTTGTCCTCCCACTAGCTAGACCACTCTTCTATCTATATCACTTATCCTAGATTTCTCCTTGTGTTTCTCATATGCATATCACTCCTATCATATCCTTTACCCCCGCCTTGTTACCCGGTACTTTAATTAGTAGTTACATCATTATTATTAGTCATACTCTTTATCCATTGCTTCCCTGAGGAAAGAAATACGATACCTAGGAATACTCCCGGGTGATGTCGGGGACAAACCCAGGGGGTCCCCTAATCATCGGGGTAATCACCCTCAAAGAACGATATGCCACGAAAGGCCGAATCATCGGTAGCCCGGAAGGCCCGGCCAGGCAGCTCGGCCCGTCGCAGCCTATCACGACCCAAGAACGGTCGTCCGAGCTCGTCTGTCGGGAGGGCCCAAGTCGCTACCCCCCGTCTCCGCCTCGCTCGAGGGCTGCGCACCCTCGAGCAGGCACGACGCAAAACCCGCCTCGCTCGAAGGTTGCGCGCTCCCTCGAGCGGGCGAGTCGACTCCGCCTCGCTCGAGGCCAACTCTCTACTCAACACGGCGCCCCAACCGACAACGGCACTTAATGCCCGCCCCATCAAGCGAGCGCCAAAGTCAAAAGGAAATCTTTCCCCACGCCGCGCCACTGACACCGCAGAGCTCACTGTTCCACCTGCTCCAGTCACTGTGCGTCCTCACCGGTGCTGTGCGGGCGCACGCGGAACTGTGCGAGGTCCTGTGCTGACTGGCAGGCGTCATTCCAAGCCACTGTTATACCCACTCCCGTCCTTCCCCCCGGTGGGGAGCCCTCGAATGGGTATGGAGGGCCCTCGAACAAATATCTGGGCGACGACCGAGTACAGACTCCGGTCAGGCGTGGCCTGGTGATGACGAACGCCGGGTCAAATCCGCCAACTCTCGACCATCCCCTGGTCAACCGACCACGCCGCGCACTGTGGTTGACGGCAGCCACCATACCGACCCCTGTGCCGCCAACTCCGGTCCTTCCTCACCTGCCCCGCCCTCGAAGTCAACCAGCGAGCGGGCAGCTAGACGCGGGCTACAGCAGCGCCGCCCCTCGAAGACACTCCAGGACAAGCACAGGGACAGCCACGACACCCCCGGGAGATGGGGTTCGCCATAAATCCCCCTCCAGGGGCAAGGACGATGGCACGCCCGGCGCCATGCTCCCCAGTACATATCCCTGTGGCGCACATCCCACTCGTATTTGTAAACTTCCCCCCCTCCTTTCTCTCCTTGGTCTATAAAAGGAGGAAGGGACCGACCTGAAGGGGGGAACGGACGGACCAGAAAAAACACACACGATCTGGACACTCTCCTCAACCACACTCGCTCTCAGGGACTTGGAGACTCCTCCTCCTCTCCCGCCTTGCTTGTAGCCCTCCCCCTCTGCAAGCACTCCGGTGCAAGATAGTACAGCGCCCCGAGCGCACCCTGCTGGACGTACGACCTCACGGTCGGAACCAGGATAAATCCTCGCCTCATCGTGCTAGCTCTTGCATCAACCGTCAAGGGACGGGACACAGCGCATTCTGTTAGGCGCCGGGGATTGACCGACCGATCCCGGCACCGACAGTGGCGCGCCAGGTAGGGGGCTGCGCTGTGATCAACCTCGCCCGATCAGTTCCCTTGACGGCAGGTCGCGACGAGACCATGTCACCTCGATCCGCCACGGGGTCCCCCGGTCCGCTTCCGCGCGGATACCGGATCGCGTTTGGGAGCCTGGAGTTCGAAGCGACCGGTGAGGGCCTCCTCATGCGGCTCGCCTCCAGGCCACCAAGCGTGACGCCCGACACCCCGACATCGCCGACGCCAGTCCAGCTCAGGCGACGGCGGAGACTTCGCGAGCTTCGGATTAATACGGAGCAGCGCGTCGCTCCGCGCGTCGTCCTCCCCGATTGGGACGCCCACTTGCTGCTTCAGCCCGCGGCCACATTGCAGGGGGGCGGACTCCCACCGGCAGTTCCCGCGGAGGGAACGCACCGGGAAAATGTGGCCAGGCCAGCACGCCTCCCGTTCGGGATGAGCAACGCGGCCGCAAGCCACTCTACGGCGATCAGCACCATCCTGGGCGCGCGTGGAGACTCGCCAAGACATCGGCAGGCCCCAATCCGCGACCTCGGCGCTTCTTCGCCCGGCGGGCTCCACTCCGAGTCAGAGGACGAAGAAGATGTGCGCGGCCAGGAACACCCGGACCTGGATTACACCGAGTTGCGCAAACGCGAAAATCTCATCGCCTTCCAGGCCGTCGCGGACTTCTGCCTCACCTGCTCCGACGACTCCAGCGACGGGGAATACGACCCCTCACGGGAATGCTTCGTCCTCGACGGCGAAGTAGAGTCCGTGGGAGAGGACGAAGAGACGCGCGACGGGGCCGGACACGCCGAACCACCACCGGCGCCCGCCGAGCCAGCGAGCGATGCCGCACTCGCGCAGGCACAGCTTGCGCAGGTGCAAGAACTGGAAGCCAAGCTCCAACAGGAGCGCCAGCAAGTACAGGAGCTGCGCGCAGCTCTGGAAGCCCATCAGCCCAAACGCGGCGAACGCGCGCGAGCTGCCGGGCGTATTGCTCAAGCGTGCATCATGGGCGACGGCGACGACGCCGGTCCTGCCATGCCGCCACGAGCAAGCCAGAAGCTCGTCGCCGCAGCGACCTTGATTCGGGCCATGCCCGAACCATCGACACCGGAAGCGCGCAGCATGCGGCGCCAGGTGCAGGCCCTTGTCGAAGAAGCGGCCGTTCAACAAGCGGAAAGTTCCGCCTCCCGCATGCGCCACCAGGATAGTTCGAGAGCCGGAGGTAGCAAGTAGGGTAAGGAGCAATCCGTCCACACCCCGCCCAAGGGCGCGTGCACGCCTCACCGTCCAATGAACGACGGAAGGGCGCTCGTGGCCGGCGAGGGCGAAACGAGGAGGTCCGTGAAGGACCGACTTGTGGACACGCGGGGCGCCGTCGACGATGGCGACGCGCGCAACGTCCTGAACAGGAAGAGGCAGGACGCGGTGCCTCCCCGCAGCAGGCACCCCCGACGGGGAGGCCGCTATGACAGCGAGGAGGACAGAAGCCCGACGCCGGAACCCCCGGGAACCCCGGTGTTCAGCCGGAAGATCCGTTCGGCCGCCATCCCGCCGCGTTTTCGCCAGCCAACCACCATCACCAAGTATTCGGGTGAGACGAAACCCGAGACGTGGCTCAATGACTATCGCCTAGCCTGCCAGTTGGGCGGGGCCACCGACGATGCCATGATCATCCGCAACCTTCCGCTTCATCTCGCGGACTCGGCGCGGACGTGGCTCGAACACCTACCCGCGAACCAAATCCACGACTGGGACGACCTGGTCAAGATGTTCGTGGGTAACTTCCAGGGCACATACGTGCGCCCTGGAAACTCCTGGGACCTGCGCGGGTGCCGGCAGGCGGCCGGCGAGCCGCTGAGGGACTTCATCCGCCGTTTCTCCAAGCACTGCACCGAGCTCCCGAGCGTGGGTGACTCCGAAATCATCCACGCCTTCCTCGAGGGGACGACCTGTCGAGAGCTGGTGCGCGAGCTGGGACGAAACCATCCCACCAGTGTCAACGCGTTGTTCGACATCGCCACCAACTTTGCCTCTGGAGAGGAGGCTGTCGGGGCGATCTTCGACGGCAAGACCAAGGGAAAGCGCGCGGAGGAGCTGCCCGCGGAGGGCAGCAAACCCAAAGCCAGGACCAAAAAGCAGAAACGGGGTGGTAAAGGCAAGGGGCCTCGGCAAGCCGCGCAGCAGCAGCGGCAGGGCGAGGACTCTGACGACGCCCTCGTGGTCGAGCGGGGCCGCAAAGGCCCTCGGGGCCCCCCTCAGGGGGGAGGCCTGTTCGACGAGATGCTGAAGAAGCCATGCCCGTACCACAAGGGCCCTGTCACCCACACCCTCGAGCAGTGTGGGATTATCAAGGGCTACTTCAGGCGCACCTCCGCGAAGGAGGATGGCCCGAAGAAGGATACGGGCGATGGCGGCAACGACGAGTTCCCTCATGTGGAGAACGTATTCTTCATCATAGGGGGGCCCGCGGCGAACGCAACATCCCGGGAACAGAAGCGTGAACGCCGAGAGGTCTTCTCCGTTCACCCCGCAACGCCAGCTTACCTCGCCTGGTCGGAAGAGACCATCTCTTTCGGCCGCGAGGACCATCCGGACTATGTCCCGAATCCGGGGCGCTATCCGCTTGTCGTCAACCCCGTCATCGGCAACACGCGATTCTCCAAGGTGCTGATGGACGGGGGCAGCAGCCTCAACATCCTCTACGTCCACACCCTAGAGCTCATGGGCATCGGCACGAACCAGCTGAGGCCAAGCAAGGCAACGTTCCACGGCATCGCGCCGGGAAAACGGGTCCAACCCCTCGGGCAGATCGACTTGCCCGTTTGCTTCGGCACTCCCGAGAACTTTCGGAGGGAGACCCTCTCCTTCGAGGTGGTGGGATTCCCGGGAGCGTACCACGCTATTCTCGGGCGACCGTGCTATGCCAAATTCATGGCGGTCCCTAACTACGTCTACCTCAAGATGAAGATGCCAGGGCCAAAGGGCGTCATCACCGTGGGATCATCGTACGAGCACGCCTATGCGTGCGACGTCGAGTGCGTCGAGGGCGCGGAAGCGCTCGCCTACAGCGAGACCCTGGTGGCGGATTTGGAGAAGATGGCGAACGAGGCCATCGACTCCACCAAAAGGCACACAGGCACCTTCGAGGCTGCGGAGCACACCAAAACGGTGCCCCTCGACCCCGCTGCCCCTGAGGGCAAGGCGTTGAGGGTCAGCACCACCCTCGACCCCAAATAGGAAGCAGTGCTCGTCGACTTTCTCCGCGCCAACGCCGACATCTTCGCGTGGAGACCCTCGGACATGCCGGGGATCCCGAGGGAGGTCGCCGAGCACAGCCTCGACATCAAGCCACACTCCAAGCCGGTGGTACAGCGACTGCGGCGGTTCGACGAGGAAAAGCGCCACGCCATCGGGGAGGAGGTGCAAAAGCTCCTGCAAGCTGGGTTCATCAAAGAGGTATTTCACCCAACCTGGCTTGCTAATCCTGTTCTAGTTAAGAAGAAAAATGGAAAATGGCGCATGTGCGTAGATTACACCGGTTTAAACAAAGCATGCCCTAAGGTTCCATTTCCTCTGCCTAGAATAGATCAGATAATAGACTCCACCGCTGGGTGTGAATTGCTATGCTTTCTTGATGCTTATTCCGGTTATCATCAAATCAAGATGAAAGAGTCCGACCAGCTCGCGACTTTTTTCATCACCCCGTTTGGCATGTTTTGCTACGTCACTATGCCGTTCGGCCTCCGAAACGCTGGAGCTACATACCAGCGATGTATGCAACACGTTTTCGGAAGCCACATCGGGCGGACCGTTGAGGCATATGTCGACGATATCGTTGTAAAAACCAGAGAGGCGGACGATCTGGTCAACGATTTGCAAATCACGTTCGGTTGCCTCCGGGCGAACGGGGTAAAGTTGAATCCGGAAAAATGCGTATTCGGGGTGCCGCGAGGCATGCTATTGGGTTTCATCGTCTCCCAGCGAGGCATCGAACCCAACCCCGAAAAAGTCTCGGCCCTGGAACGAATGGGGCCAATTCGGGACATCAAGGGGGTACAAAGAGTACTGGGCTGCCTTGCAGCGCTTAGCCGCTTCATCTCTCGACTTGGTGAAAAGGGCTTACCTTTGTACCGGCTCCTAAAAAAGCACGAACGCTTTTCATGGACCCCCGAAGCCCAAAAAGCCCTCGACGGGCTAAAAGCATCGCTCGCGAGCGCGCCCATCCTCACGCCGCCGCGGAGCGGTGAGCCTCTCTACCTATATGTGGCTGCGACAACGCAAGTTGTCAGCGCCGTCATCATTGTGGACAGGCTAGAGGAGGGCCGCGCTCTGCCGGTCCAGAGGCCGGTGTACTACGTCAGCGAGGTGCTGACCGAAACCAAGATGCGGTATCCACAGATCCAGAAGCTAATCTACGCCGTAGTGCTCGCGCGTCGAAAGCTGCGACACTACTTCGAGGCCCACCCGGTCACCGTGGTCTCATCTTTCCCTTTGGGGGAGATAGTCCGCAACCCGGACGTCTCGGGTAGAATAGCGAAATGGTCTATGGAACTCGTAGGGGAAACTCTCTCCTACGCACCACGAAAGGCGATAAAATCGCAAACCTTAGCGGATTTCGTCGCTGAGTGGACCGACGTCCAACTTCCGCCGCCGCAGATCCAGGCCGAATGCTGGACCATGTACTTCGACGGGTCGGTGATGAAAACCGGGGCAGGCGCGGGCCTCCTCTTCGTCTCACCCCTCGGAGAACATGTCTGGTACGTGGTTCGCTTGCACTTCCCAGCGTCGAACAACATGGCGGAGTACGAAGCCCTCCTCGCTGGGCTCCGCATCGCCATCGACCTTGGCGTCAAACGCCTCGACGTCCGGGGAGATTCTCAGTTGGTCATCGACCAAGTGATGAAGAACGCAAGCTGCCGCGACGAAAAGATGGAGGCGTATTGCAACGAGGTTCGTCGTCTCGAGGACAAATTCTGTCGCCTCGAGTTGAACCATATCGTGCGCAAATACAACGAGGAAGCGGATCAGCTGGCCAAGATCGCGTCAGAGTGAATCACCGTTCCTCCGAACGTCTTCGCCCGCGACCTCGACCGCCCCTCTGTCAACTTCGAATCAAAGGCCGGAGCCCACGGGAAACCCTCGGGGGCTGCGGGAGCCGAGCCCATGGAGGAGGACCCCTCGAAAGAGGGGCTCGAAGCCCTCAACGCTGAAATCTCTTTGGCCGAGGCCATGGAAATCGACGCAGACACACGACCACAAGACTGGCGTGATCCGTACCTCGCGTGGATCGATCGCGGAGAGCTGCCCTCGGACCGAACCGAGGAGCGCCGCATCGCCAGAAGGGCCAAGACCTTCGTCTCGGTCGGCGGCGAGCTGTACAAGCGCAGTGCCTCAGGGATCTTGCAACGATGCATCCCCATCCCCGAAGGAAGGCAGTTGATCCGCGACATCCACGCCGGGGCGTGCGGACACCACGCAGCGCCGCGTGCCCTCGTGGGTAACGCATTCCGGCAAGGCTTTTACTGGCCCACCGCCGTGTCCGACGCAAACGAGGTCGTGCGCACCTGCGAAGGGTGCCAGTTCTACGCACGAAAGACGCATCTCCCGGCGCACGCCCTGCAGACCATCCCTGTAACATGGCCTTTCGCGGTCTGGGGGTTGGATCTCGTGGGGCCCTTCCGCCCAGCGCCCGGGGGCTTCACCCACTTGTTGGTAGCCATCGACAAGTTCTCGAAGTGGATCGAGGTCCGGGCCATCACCAGCATCAGATCTGAGCAGGCCATAATGTTCTTCACCGACATCGTCCACCGATTCGGGGTACCCAACTCGATCATCACTGACAACGGCACCCAATTCACCGGCAAGAAGTTCTTGGAGTTCTGCGACGACCATCACATTCGCGTTGATTGGTCGGCCGTGGCACATCCACAAACGAACGGCCAAGTAGAACGTGCCAACGGCATGATACTACAAGGCCTGAAGCCAAGGATCTTCAACAAGCTGAACAAGTTTGGCCGGAAGTGGGTTGCTGAGCTGCCATCGGTGATCTGGAGTCTCAGGACAACCCCAAGCAGGGCCACAGGCTTCAGCCCGTTCTTCCTTGTCTACGGTGCCGAAGCCGTCCTCCCAACAGACTTGGAGTACGGGTCTCCGAGGCTTAAGGCCTACCAGGAAGACCGAAACCAGCGGGACCGCGAGAACTCGCTGGACCAGGTGGACGAGGCTCGCGACGTAGCGTTGCTTCACTCAGCGCGCTACCAACAATCGCTTCGGCGATACCAAGCTCAGAAGGTACGGCGTCGGGACCTCCATGAAGGGGACCTGGTGCTAAGACTACGCCAGGACAACCGAGAGCGCCACAAGCTCACTCCGCCATGGGAAGGACCGTTCATCATCGCCAAGGTCCTCAAACCTGGCACTTACAAGCTGGCGAACGAGAAGGGCGAGGTCTTCACCAACGCCTGGAACATCCAACAGCTACGTCGCTTCTATCCTTAAAACTCTCAGTATTTCTTGTAAATACTTCGTGTTCTTAGTTAACAATAATAAAGAGTTTGCGAAAAACATGAAAACATTGTTGCTAACAACACAAACAAGGGGGACTTGGTTCTATTTTTAAATAAAGCCAAGCCCCCCTCGGGGGCTGCAGGGGGGTTAACCCCCCTAATCGTCCCGGTTTTTTCGAAAATTGTGCTAAAACTCGAGGCGCTTAGAGAGAGGCGGGGCGTGAGCTAGTCAAAGCTGGAGCCGGTCGAGTCGTGAGACTGCTTATGCCCGCGAAAGGCTACATCGCCTCCCTCACCACCCCACGCTTTAATTACTCACGAATCCGAAATACCCGGCCAAAATCTCTCCAAGACCAAGAGCAGCACAATAGAACGATTAACCAGGCCGCCAAGCTTTTCCTCCTTAAATCCAGAAAGGTGAAAGCAAGGCACGAGTCTACCGCGGCTAAGAGCCGGCAGAGTCGTGGGACCGCCCAGGCCCCCGAAGGCTACGGCATCCCCCTCGCCACTCGACGCCAAAGTTACTGGTGTTCCCCTGCCGAAACCGATCTCGAGTTAAGAGGAAGGCGCGGCACGCCAAACAAACGAAACCTCGGTTGCAAAACCCTAACTAAATCCGAACGCCCTTATTTGTCATGCTGCTAACCGCGAAAATACGGGACCAAACTCCCGGAATCATTGCAGGAACTCGCGGAGACGGACTCGGCATCCCAGAGATCGCGAGAAGGGTCCGATTTTCCCTCGGTCGAAACCCAGAAAGCGTTATTGGTCCTTTCCCCTCAAAAGATCGAGGAAGACTAAAAGCAAGGCGTGAGTTACTACAGAGGACGGTTGGCAGGGTCGTGGGACTGCTTACGCCCTCGAAAGGCCACAGCATCCCCCCCATCGCTCAACGCTCAAGTCACTCACGAAAACGAACTCCTTAGCAAAGGTCGTTCCTAAATCATGAGAAAAGGCACAATTCCGCACGAAAACTTTCAACGCAAATACGAGATCGTGCAAACCCATGAAAAGGTTAGGCACAAACAGGATTCATTCCTTACACGCCGCGAATGGCAAGATCACGATGAAAAATTACACTCGGCCATAGGCCGTTTTAAAGATACAAAGACCGGAGCCACCCCAACGGGGCTCTCATACTACTTCAGCTAGCCGGCCAGCACACTATCACGAGAACCAGTCTCCACAACTTTCTCGTCGATTTTCTTCTGGCACCCAGCTAACCGAAGAACCCGGTGGACGGGCGGCTGCGGGACGAAGGACGCTGGACCACTTGACCGCCGGACAGGGCATGCCTTCGCGCCCTACCGTCGATGAGTGCCCTCGCAAGGACGACGACCGGCGAACGCCTTCCGCTAGTTTTCTAGCGAACGAAGCGACCGCCGCAACGTCCTTGATGCGCCTCGCCACCGGCAAGGTCACCGCCTCCCCGATGAGGAGTGCGACGCCCTGCTCCTTTCCCGCAGCATGCCCACCTCCTCTCGTCGACTTTCTTCTGGCATCAATGGCGCGCGCCGGGAACGAAACCCCGGACCACTCTACTCACACTCTCAAGCCCATCGGGAGGATGAAGTTTGTAACTCTGCATACCCGACGAGCTACACAAGAACCCGGTGATGATCCTCTCTCCCCGCCTGGACGACTGCCTTTATAGGCGCCCCGGGGTCGCGACTGTTACTCCCGTGGGTGGGTGATCGCGAGATTCGCGTGCGGATGCGAGCTACCAGCCGTATCACGTGGGCAACCTTGACCGCCTCCTTGACTCAGCCTGCCCGCGGTACGGTTCTCACGCCCAACGAACCACGAGCGAATCAGCCGCGGACCAGGCGAGCGGACCGGGTCAAAGATAGTCACCCACAGGCACCTAAGTAGGGAAGCCAGTTCAAGCCACTGATAATTGGGCCCGCCCGTATGGAAAACCATCCCGGGGCGGGAAACCACGTTTATCCGGTGAGCCACGAGGTGGGACGGCACGACAGACGTCCGAACCGTCACGTCGCCTCAGGTCCTGCCCTACATAACGCCTCGTCACAAAAGACGCGCCCGTTCGACCACGCCATCAAACAGCGGCCCGACCGCTCGGTCCGAAGAATGCACGCGAAGTGCGGCCACGACACGCCAACCCACTGGAAATGGGCCAAACCCACGCATGGCACGACGCGCAGGCTGGAGGCAAGCACTAGGCACGGGCGAAAGCTGGAGCGAGAGATGGCAAAGGTAAAAAATCCCCTTCCACTGCTCCCCTTTTATAGGGAACGGGCTCTCCCCGGCCGCGCCACGCCAGCCCGCGCGTGCCGCCACCGAGCCCGCGCGCTAAGCGCGGCGGCATGTAGAGTCACTGACACCCGGGCCAGGCGCACGACGAGGATCACCAACAGCCGGCGCGCGTGGGCGGCAGCATTTACTGCGGCACGGTAAGCGGAAGCGGCGTGCCTGCGATGCTTAACCGCCCGTCGCCTCGCCTCCCCCTGGCACACGCCAACTCCACCTAAAAAGGCGCGCCCACTACGCCCATCTCGCCCACTCCGCGATGCGTCAGCCATGCCCACGCCCGCCAGCGGTTGTGCGCGGGCCCGTGGAGCCGAAACGACCCAACCATTGGGTTCCCCTCAGGTAAAGCTGCAACGCTCCTCCTTCCCTAGGCACGGACGCGACTAATCGGGGATTCGAAGCCCGAACCTCGAAAAGGTTCAAAGGGTGCCCCGGACCGAATAGTGCGAAGGCCGCCAATCGCGCTCGGCCAAGCCTCGAGCCCGCCGCTCGGGAGCAACCCGCATCTTACGCAAGGCCCTACTGATCAGGAGTACGAAGCCTGGCCCTCGAAAGGGTTCGACAGGCGCTCCAGATCAACAGAGTCAGGGACGATTCGGGCGTGTCAAACGGACTTTACCCCGAACGCGAAGTTTGGGGACGCTCCTGTCGTGTTCAAGGCCAGACAAAGGCAGCTAGTCGGGGGGATCCCAACGAGGGAGAGCTTTCGCGCCCTCGGTCCCTACGAAAGGGACCGAGAACCACCTAGCAAACCTTTGCAAGCGCTACATGGACGTGTCTCCGGACCACGAGCCGACCCCTAGCGAACGGGGCACGGACGTCCACTTGAACTACCCGCTAACAGCTCACCGAGGTATCCGCGTACGTTGCCCAATTCGAGGGTTGCACGGATGACCTCACCCCTCTCCCCCGCGAAAGGGGTAGCGAGGGTCGAAAATCAAAGACGGGAAGCCCCTCCGATCGCCTCCACACGGGCCAGGAGCTCGGGGGCAACCTGCATCTTACGCAAGGCCCTACTGACCAGGAGTACGAAGCCTGGCCCTCGAAAGGGTTCGACAGGCGCTCCAGATCAACAGAGTCAGGGACGATTCGGGCGTGTCAAACGGACTTTACCCCGAACGCGAAGTTTGGGGACGCTCCTGTCGTGTTCAAGGCCAGACAAAGGCAGCTAGTCGGGGGGATCCCAACGAGGGAGAGCTTTCGCGCCCTCGGTCCCTACGAAAGGGATCGAGCCCCACCTAGCAAACCTTTGCAAGCGCTACATGGACGTGTCTCCGGACCACGAGCCGACCCCTAGCGAACGGGGCACGGACGTCCACTTGAACTACCCGCTAACAGCTCACCGAGGTATCCGCGTACGTTGCCCAATTCGAGGGTTGCACGGATGACCTCACCCCTCTCCCCCGCGAAAGGGGTAGCGAGGGTCGAAAATCAAAGACAGGAAGCCCCTCTGATCGCCTCCACACGGGCCAGGAGCTCGGGGGCTCCCCGCAACATATCCTCCTATGCGCGAAACGTCTCGAAACCGTACAGGGTCCGCCCCTCGAATCCGGCATAGCACGGTCTCATCCCCGCCGCGTTGGAAGTAGGGCAACCGACACAAAATAAAGCCCTTGCACGAGTGAATCCACTCCTCCAAGGGCTCGGGGGCTACACCCGCGGGTGCGCTCGCGCGCCCCCACGGAAGAACGTGCATAACCGAGAAGGGGTAATTCCCGCAGAATGCCCGGGAACGATCCCGCGAACCATCAGCCTCTGCCCGACTAATCCGTAGTCCGGTAGAGGCTCGGGGGCTACTGTCGGGGACAAACCCAGGGGGTCCCCTAATCATCGGGGTAATCACCCTCAAAGAACGATATGCCACGAAAGGCCGAATCATCGGTAGCCCGGAAGGCCCAGCCAGGCAGCTCGGCCCGTCGCAGCCTATCACGGCCCAAGAACGGTCGTCCGAGCTCGTCTGTCGGGAGGGCCCAAGTCGCTACCCCCCGTCTCCGCCTCGCTCGAGGGCCGCGCACCCTCGAGCAGGCACAACGCAAAACCCGCCTCGCTCGAAGGTTGCGCGCTCCCTCGAGCGGGCGAGTCGACTCCGCCTCGCTCGAGGCCAACTCTCTACTCAACACGGCGCCCCAACCGACAACGGCACTTAATGCCCGCCCCATCAAGCGAGCGCCAAAGTCAAAAGGCAATCTTTCCCCACGCCGCGCCACTGACACCGCAGAGCTCACTGTTCCACCTGCTCCAGTCACTGTGCGTCCTCACCGGTGCTGTGCGGGCGCACGCGGAACTGTGCGAGGTCCTGTGCTGACTGGCAGGCGTCATTCCAAGCCACTGTTATACCCACTCCCGTCCTTCCCCCCGGTGGGGAGCCCTCGAATGGGTATGGAGGGCCCTCGAACAAATATCTGGGCGACGACCGAGTACAGACTCCGGTCAGGCGTGGCCTGGTGATGACGAACGCCGGGTCAAATCCGCCAACTCTCGACCATCCCCTGGTGAACCGACCACGCCACGCACTGTGGTTGACGGCAGCCACCATACCGACCCCTGTGCCGCCAACTCCGGTCCTTCCTCACCTGCCCCGCCCTCGAAGTCAACCAGCGAGCGGGCAGCTAGACGCGGGCTACGGCAGCGCCGCCCCTCGAAGACACTCCAGGACAAGCACAGGGACGGCCACGACACCCCCGGGAGACGGGGTTCGCCATAAATCCCCCTCCAGGGGCAAGGACGATGGCACGCCCGGCGCCATGCTCCCCAGTACATATCCCTGTGGCGCACATCCCACTCGTATTTGTAAACTTCCCCCTCCCCCTCCTTTCTCTCCTTGGTCTATAAAAGGAGGAAGGGACCGACCTGAAGGGGGGAACGGACGGACCAGAAAAAACACACACGATCTGGACACTCTCCTCAACCACACTCGCTCTCAGGGACTTGGAGACTCCTCCTCCTCTCCCGCCTTGCTTGTAGCCCTCCCCCTCTGCAAGCACTCCGGTGCAAGATAGTACAGCGCCCCGAGCGCACCCTGCTGGACGTACGACCTCACGGTCGGAACCAGGATAAATCCTCGCCTCATCGTGCTAGCTCTTGCATCAACCGTCAAGGGACGGGACACAGCGCATTCTGTTAGGCGCCGGGGATTGACCGACCGATCCCGGCACCGACAGGTGAAATGCTACATCGATATCCGTGCACTTGCGGATTTACATCTGTGTCGTAAGAATATCGATAAACACTCCTTGCACCATTACCGGGACTATCAATCCTAATA
This sequence comes from Echinochloa phyllopogon, assembly GCA_033239725.1. NCBI lineage: Eukaryota > Viridiplantae > Streptophyta > Magnoliopsida > Poales > Poaceae > Echinochloa > Echinochloa phyllopogon. Next base: position 25,130,858 of record BTCW01000014.1, on the reverse strand, counting down.
GTGGACCGTAAGAAGTATCAATAGATGCGAGCCGTTGTGTGTTCATCGTCTTGCATCACAACCCTTTTTGGTTCATCTTGCATACCCTAGCCGTTGCCGCGCTTTTCTGCCAAGTTGTGCCTCCCGAAAACCATAACTTGAGGTATCTTCCATAAAATAGGCATAACTTTTCGCTCGGTGCTCCATTTGAGCTCAGTTTTTTACAGCAACTTCGTGACTCTATTCTGAGAAGCCCAGTTTAGTCAAGTCAAAAAATTCAAAAACAAATCAGGAAGATAATGGAAAAATGCAATGAAGTTGTTTGAGGGTTTTCAGAGAAGCTTTCTGATTTTCCCTAGACCACATTATATCTCGGTTTGTTCTAAAAATTTGTGTGGTTCCTTTTCTGGTGTTCCTAGTTGTGAGAAAAATATCAAAAAATAAAAGAAAAAAGATAATCGGAAACACCTATGATTCCTACTGGTGTCTTTTTGACAATCTTAGTACAATAATTACAGAACTGACGTTTTGAGCTTTATCCATCGTTTCTTGTTCCAGCTTGTTGTGCTACGCCTAGGACACGTCTGAGCCAGCAATTGTGACTTGTACTTTGGATACTTATTGAACTTTGCTCTGTAATCGTCATTTGCTACTCCTTGCTACATATTTTACCTCCCAAAGGTCCACAAACTATATTTCAGGTCAGCGCAGCGAAGGACCCTTGCAATCTTGGTACTGCCTCCTCACAGGTTTCACGAACCAGCCACTAGTTGTACCATCCACTGCCTGCATTGGTAAGAACTTGGTAAGACGTGTGTGAGGGTGTGGTTCCACCAAGCCAACCGGATAGTTGTAGGGCCTTTGTTGATCACTAACCATGCAAGACGACGTTCCTGTTTTGTCTAGTTAATTGGTGCAGGTAACGAACGAGCTTAAGGATCTCTTCATGAAGGAGTTGAGCAAGCTAACGACAGAAGTCAAGGCTGTCTGTCACACAATTGAGGGTGTGGACAAGCGAGTCTCCACGCTGACAACAAGAGTTTAACAACTCGAGCCCAACCCCCTTAAGCCCAAAGAAGAGGAACCCTATGACGAGGATGATGATGTTATCTAAGAGTCTGATGGTGAGCCTAATCCCATCAAGACCCAAGAGGAGAGGTTACGTCGTCACCGTCTTCGCAAAAATACAACAGGTATGGGAGGTAACATGAACCGCCGCAATCAAGGTAATGATGATCCTTATGCCAAAGTTAAATTTATTATACCATCTTTTTATGGGCGTTATGATGCAGAGGAATATTTAGATTGGGAGATGACAGTAGAACCGAAATTTGCTTCCCATCTTGTTCCTGATCAGCATAAGGTTAGGCAAGCCACTAGTGAATTTATGGATTTTGCAATAATCTAGTGGAATGCACTTAAACTTGCCATGCGTGATCAATTTGTTCCTGCCTCTTATAAGCGTGATTTGCGTAAGAAGTTGCAACATTTAGAGTAGGGAAATATGTTTGTTCAGGAATATTATGCTGAGCTACAAAAGGGTATGGTTCGTTGTGGGGTAGTAGAGGATCCTAAGGATAAAGTATGTTGTTTTTATGGTGGTTTGAGACGTAAAATTCAGGATATTGTTGACTATGAGGATTTTACTACCACCAACCAGTTGTTCCAGCTTGCTATACTTGCAGGTACACGGGCGACACCACCATCGAGTACACGTTCGACACCATCAGCGCCGGCACCAGCTTCTGAGGAACGCAACATGTCTAATGTGCAAGTCCAGCAGAACAAGAAACCGACTTCGACCGACAAGAGCTCGTTGAGTAAATCTGCAAACATCGTGTGCCACTGCTGCAAAGGCATGGGACATTTCATGAAGGATTGCCCAAGTGTTCGTGCTTTTATCGTTACACCCGATGATACTGGATATGTAAGTGCTAGTGATGTTGAAGATGATTTAGTTCTTGCGACTAACGTTGTTGCAGATTTGGAGGATGATGAAGGTGAGGCAATTGACTTGGTTGCCGCATCAGCGGCATTTCGTAACTTGGCTCTTATGCAGCGTACGTTGAGTTCGCAGGTGGAACGTGAGGACGCGAAGAAGATCCAACGCAAGAATTTATTCTACATGTTCCTCATTGTCAAGGATTGTCGTGTGCTCACCATAATTGATAGTGGGAGTTGCAATAACTTGGTAAGTTCAGATTTGGTAGAGAGGCTTAACTTTCCAACTCGCCTAATTTCAAATCCCTACCACTTAGAATGGTTGAACAGTAGTGGTCAAGCTAAGGCAACAAGATCAGCACGTATACATTTTTCTGTTGGTTCTTACCATGATTATGCTGATTTTGATGTTGTACCGATGCAAGCATCATCTCTTTTGTTGGGTAGACCATGCGAATTTAATAATGATGTTGCACACCATGGTAGAACTAATACATATACTTTCATGCATAAGAACAAGGAAATTACCTTGCTTCCTTTATCGCCTGCTGATATTAGGAAACATTTTCAAGAACTTGCTAAAAAAGATAGAGCTAAAACTGCAAGTGCTGATGATAAACAAAAGGTGATTAAATTAAAAGGAGGTGCTTTTATTGCTACTACATCCGCTACTATTGCATTATGTGATAACCCTGTTGCTCCTTGTTATACTATGCTTGGTCGAGATATGTGTCTTGCTACAAATACTTTCTTGTCTCGTACTTTGCATTCCCCTACTACTAACCTTTTGCAGGAGCTTGATGATGGGATGGAGTCGAGGACCAACCCTAGCTCGCCCCTAGGCTAATAAACTTAGTAGCCTCCGTCATTTAGACTCAAGTTTTACTTAGATTATTCTGTTGAGGATAGTTTCACCGTCATTGGTTTGTAAAACCAAACTCGTGTGTTTAAACATTCATCTACAGTTTGTCACTTCCTATTGAGAGCTGTGTTCTTCTGAGTTCTTGCTTGTGTTCTTTGTTTCGCAGACAGGGATTAGCCTTCTTGGCGAGGTCAACCGGGTTGTGACACGGTTGATAACCAGATGAGTCGTGGTGCTAAGATTGTAGGGTTCGACTTTGCTAACTTGAAGCCGGATCGGTGTGTTGCGTTCCGCCTAAAACGAGTTATCCTTCACCTGACGGAAGATCGAATCACCCTAATTCCCATCAAAAAGTATTATATATATAGCACAGGGAACACAGGGCTCTCTGATTTTATATAGCACCCCACTAGTGGGAGCACAGGCTCTCTGATTTTATTGGAAGCCCCGGCCAACCACCAGCCACCGGGTCTAACCGGATCAGGTCATGTGCACCCTCCCGCAACTGCCTGCTCATTCAAACAGATGCCTCCGCACCCTCTGTCATTTTCTCTCTCCTCCCTTCCTCACAGACCGACACAGCACGCATCCACTCATGCATGCATGTAGGTCAAAACAAATATGTCGCTTTCACGATACTTATTTATTTTTTGGCCATAATTTTTCACTCGGATCTCCGATTAGTAAACCGTTTACACCATCAGGTTTCTAACATTTTTTTGCACATATTGATATCCATTTTGCATAATTTTACAAAAAAATTGTAAATTCCTAATGAAAATGTGAGAGTTCTATGATTCAAGTGCTCGATTTGTATGAAAATCCGGTCCGCATTCAAATATCATAGATACCTACCATCGTAATCATAGATTCTTTGCTGTGAGTCCTAGAAACCTTCTCTAGAAATTTGAACAGGCCTGACACCACGCATGCATGATGCATGCATGCATGGAATCCCATAGTATTCTATTCAACTTTTGTGATAATTCTTCAATGGAACATTGAATCGTAAAACAATTTTCACCACTAGATTGTTGACATTTTTATGCACAATTTGAGATCCATCTTGAATATTTTTTTATAAAAAAATTTAGTTTAGATATCTACGCCTTTCATTGGGAGTTCTATGAACGATTTGATTGAAACGGATTCATGTATTATATGAACGATAGAAATCTATGATTTAAGGTGAGAGTTCTATGACACAATTTAAAATTGTTAACCATAATTCAACAATGTATGTATGATTTCTGAGTTTACAAACACAAGAATAAGACTATAGAAATTTTAAGCAACTCTTGTTTTCTTTTTAAATATGCATGCAATCATAAAAACCAAAGTTTGTTTCTATGAAATTCGAAAATGTGATAGTTCTATGATAAAGTGCAAGATTTCTATGATTTTTAACTATATGATTTCTATGATTTTTGAGTTGTTTCCTTTGGCTAAACACAGGTTGCCTAAACCCAATTCACATAACAAGTCATAGAAAGCAGTTTGAAATTTAGAATTTCTAAACACGCCTAAACAATGTATGTCTACTCTAGCCCATAATGAAAGTCATAGAAATCAATGGAAACAGTCATAGAACATGCGAGATTGTTTTAGCGTGAGGGTTCTATGACACAATTTGAAGTTGCTAACCTAGATTCAACAATGTATATGTATACACTACCTCACATCAATAGTCATAGAAATCATGGTCGAGAGTCATAGAACGTGTTCGGGATTTCATTGGTTGGTATTAAAACCCACGGCTATGGTTAGCTATAGAACCTCATTAACATGATCGTAGAAACTATGCTTGTCACCACCAGTATCAACACAAACATACTAAAATTTGGATTCGACATTTTGAATCACCCAAGATAGACCCATCTCGGCTACTCCATCTCACAAATAAAGGTAAATCATAGAAATTAACGCAAATTTACAATCATGCGAAGAGAGAGAGAGAGAGTTGGTGACGAGAGAGAAAATGAAAGTTCAAATGAATTTGTAATAGTGTCGACATTCACAAGCTTTTCATATCTATGAAAAAACAAGAATTTCTATTCCTCCAGCGATCCTCCCAACAGCCATCAGCCTCTGGCAACCTGTTCACGAGAAAGGAAAAGGAAATAAAAATCAAACAGATCCAAACCATTTCAGCAGATATATAATATCTATGCTAAAACACACGGTATATATGAATGCTAAAACACATAGCTAAAACACACAGTTCATGAGACATCTCTAAAATCTATGGAAAAAAGAAACATGCAAAAAATCATAGAAACAAGGAAAAAGATCATAGAAACAAACATTAGTGAAATTTGGAAAACAATAGAAACAATGAAAAAAGTCGTAGAAACCTAACACCGCCTTGGCCTATTTGTAGTATCTATGCTTATCTACACTCCCTATATGTGTATATATATATATATATATATATATATATATATATATATATATATAGTATCTCTATTTGGAAAAGGACAGGATTAGAGTAATGGCATAGGAAGTACAAAAGAAAGCCATAGAAAGTGTCAGTGACAATCATAGAACTTGTTTGAGTTATTTCTTACGTTGCCTCGCAGGAGAAGTCATAGAAACTAGCAGTGACGATTATATTTTTTCTCTCTTAAGTTTGAATTTTGAATTTCTCTACCATGGCACACCAAAGTTCTACTACACAACCTCACATTAGAAGTCATAGAAAAAAGTGTTGACAATCATAGATAGTTTTGAAGTATATAATTTTGCTGAGTCATAGAAATGTATGTATACACTATCTCACATTAGTGGTCATAGAAATCAGCGCTGAAAGTCATATAACATGTTTAAGTAGTTTCTCTGTGTTTCGAGTTGTTCTCTTTGTCTAAATAGTGTTTCGAGTAGTCATAGAAACCAACCAACACAATCATAGATCAACGTGCCTCACTACACATCATAAATGTGCCTCACCACACATCAGAACTCATAGAAAGTAGTAGTGATAGTCAGATACTGACAGAAATGTAACGCTGAATTCATGACCATCACTCTCAGTCACAAGAAAATTACATAATGACCATCATAAGGAAAAAATATTTAAAAATAAGCTAGCAGCTTCATTTTAGGTCAATGTGGTTTCTCAACATCCACCGTAGTTGATCCCATAGAGACCACGCCCACTCTGTTATACAACAAAAAGGTATAAACAGAAGTAAGCAAAGTGTAAAACATTCTTGGAGCAAAGTGAGAGTACTCCCTCCGGCTTGGTAAAGGAAGTCGTTTAGGACATCAACATGCTCACCAAAGCACAACTTTGACTTCTCTTTTCTATAAAATATTTTTTGAAAAAATTATATATGTATATTTTTATGAAAGTAATTTTCAAGACCAATCTATTTATATAATTTGCACATTTCCAAACTCAACGACTTAAATGTTATTCATGATTTATATTCCCAATGTTTGACTCAAACCTTGTCCTAAACGACCTCCTTTACCAAACCGGAGGGAGTATAAATAATCAAACACTACCATTCACTGCTGCATGAGTAGAAAGTATGCTATACTGTCATAGAAACCACTACTAATGATTAAAGTCATAGAAACAATAAGGAAAAATCGTAGAAATATCAACACAGCTTCATGCATACGATTTTTACAAAAAAATGGCATAGGAATTATACTGGGAAAGCATAGAAACATCAACTTAGCTTCAAACATGTACATACATCAACCCAGGTTCATACGTATGCTTCTCATAAGCTCCGCGATCAACAGCATTTGCATTGTCAGGGAGATCATCAGGATATGGCTGCTCAAGAACATACTCATTTTTCTCTTGCCTGAGAACAATTCTCAGGTTGCGGTACCAATCAATAAAGTTTGTTCCATTTAACTTTTCTTTCTCAAGAACAGAACGCAAGTTGAAAACGGAATTGTTACTGGCAGACATGATCTACAACATTAAAGTAAGGCAAGATTTCAGCACTAAGTTTACGTAAAGACTTTCATTAACTGATTTAACAAAAGACAACCGACTATATCTAAGTCATTCCCTTTAATGACATATAGTGGTTCAAGATCCATAATCACTAAAATCCTAGTGAGCTTTAGCATCACGGCTAGAAAACTAGTGATACAGGTAAGCAACAAATTGCTAATCATATCTCTATACGACTCTTGTTTGTTGGGTGGCATCCAATGCCCCGGCCCCAACCCTATGCCTTAAAGCCTAAAACTGTTTTGATAGCTTTGCTGAGTAAACCAATACTATGCTTATGAATGTCCGACATCCACCCTATACAAAAGAGATAGCTGAGGGTACTCTACTTTGGTAAACATACCACACAACGATCAAAGTTTATAGGTGCAACTATTGGTAAAAGGCATAAAAAACTTAACTTTTTTCGAGGGAAGCTATTCTATCATGATTAAAACATCCACCATATGTAAAAGCATGAAAGAATAATATGACAGGAAAATAAACATCACAGGCATATAATCATATTATATTGTGAATAGTATGGCCTCTTGCATCATAATGGGCTTCATCGCCATGGCTCCAATGTGACCTCCATTGCCATCCGTCCTATCTTGTGGTGATCATCATCGCCATCATGATTGAAGCCTCCATGAAAAGATACTAACCTACTACATCTAATAGCTAGTGAAATAATTACATGAGGATTCAAGCAACACAAGTTGACGCGCAGGTCGTTATACAATAATGGTGCAACCTCAACCCGGTTGTGTTAACTTACGACACGCAGGCCTCATAAATCATCACATATATCATCACATGACATTGAGGCATTGAGGCCATACCATTCACATCATACCCTGCAAAAACAAGTTAGGCGTACGACATGTTCTACCAAAGTAGCGCTGAGGAAGCCGCTATAGCGAGAAAGCAACGATGGTCCCATCTATGGAATCCTTATGAAAATCTCATCGGAGTGATCGCATCACCACAAATCCAAGCCATTCATAATGCCTCAATTTTCACTAGGTCAATCACATTGACCGTGCAACCTTTGCACTTGAGAAGATTGCATCTACACATGACCTCGATCTATTGGTTCAATCAGCTGACTATGCACACAATCAGTCCCTGATGGTGATTCAGAGAAAGAACACGAACTAATCTTTTTGTCACATGCCGCGCAATCAACTCGCTCCAGTTTTAACCCCTTATGACCAATTGATCTAATCAAACCGTGCAAAAGTAATAGATACAATCTACTACAAAAACATATCACCTATATGCTAATGATCCAGACCAAAAACTACGCAAGATGGCTCTGGTACCACTGACAGAAAACAGGTAGGCTACGCTAGCATCACTACCGCATACACCCAAGATACTTGTGAGTAGAAGATCATAGATCGTTACCACTAGACGCGCAACGCAACGGAAGAAGTCGCGTGTCGATGTAGAGGAAGTAGTCGATCACGTCCCACGAACCGAGCTCCTTGTCCTTGATCCCAGCAGCCGATCAGCGCAGCAGTCGCAGCAACGCCTCCACGGAGTCTACACGTACGGGGATGGAACGCTGGGCGTCGGTGTGCTAGCACCGCACGCACGGCAAGGGCGGCGGCCGAGAGAGAGGAGGAGGCGGCGGCTAGGGTGGTGGCGCGGCTATCAGGTCGTGTTGCCCCCTAGCCCCTCCCTCGTATATATAGGGCGTACTAATGGGCTTCTATCCCATAGGCCCATTAGTAACCCTAATCCCTCTTGGATCAATATCCTCTTGGGCCTTTAAACCGTATTGTGATGATGGGCTCTTGGGCACATCACCAACAATCTCCCACTTGCACTAGAGACAATCATACATACAAGCTTTCAACATTCCAAACCCCTTAAGTGTGTGACCCTTTAAGTTCATGTGTAGATGGTCGTGAACGGAAACCATTTCCGAATCACAAGTCAATAGCGGCACCTAGCAGGGCATAGTGACTCACATATACACATAAAGATTATATCGGCGGAACCTTAGATATACTCATACACCGAATCCCTTTGCCACACGATACCAGTCAAGCTCAAGGCGAGATGCGTGCCACCTTTTTGATAGCTCGATCATTCTCTCGATCTAATAGTGGGTTCTATTCATTACTAACCTTTAGTCATCATGATTAACTCTTTAATCACTTTGGCATGGCAATGCACTCTCCAATCCAACTATCTCGAGGGCCCTAGAGATATCTCTCCCGTTATCTAGGAGGGGCAAATTCCATCTTGATCCGCTCACACATCCTCCTCCTCATGCCCCTCGGCGTCGTCGTCAAGCAAGAGTACAAGATCTTCCGCGAGGGCCAGCTTGACGCCACCCTCCTCGCCGCCGGCCCACCGCCCACCACCAACGTCGTCGATGACTCCGTCGTCGTCCAATTATCGACGAAGACCAAGAAACCAAACCAGCAACTAGATGTAGCGGTGGCGCTGCCGCCGCCGAGCTCGACCTCGTCTTCCTCTTGCAGTAGATGAGCCCCGACCGTACTTGTGTCCCTGGGAAGGACCTTCTCGTCGCCGCTGCCGGCGAAGCTGCCTGTTAGATAATCCGTACCCATTGGGTATTATCCTCTTGATTTGGGGATGGATAATTTGGGGATGGGTAAGTTATAGGCATGGACATAGGTAAGAGTAAATTCCTTATTTGACATCAAAACAAATGATCGTTCCTTTTTTGCCCTGAAAAAATTTTCGTTCTCTATTTGACACTGACTTTTAACTTCATTCCTTATTTGACATTTCTATCACAACTAGCAAAACAACCTCAAAATAATCATCAAAATTCATGAAATTTTTTATAATGATATAACATATCGATATGAACATATTTTATTTAAAAGGACACATGTGCCTTTATGGTTTTCAAATTAAAATTTACTAAACTAGACTATCCATAAAACAACTATGAATTATATGGCACCAAAATACTTTCAAAAAATTATGAAAAAATAACTATTATTCACCATATGTAATGTGGTAGTTTATAAAATTATTTTCCATTATAAGTTATATATTGAATTGGGAAGAACATGGTATTTTAGTCATTTTAGATGGAACTCATAGTTATCTATTTAACTTATGATGGAAAATAATTTTATACGCTATTGTATCACATGTGATAAATATTAGTTATTTTTTCTTAATTTTTTGAAAGAATTTTAGTGAGATAAAATTCAGATAACTTTTAAAAACTATCTAGTTTGGTGAATTTTAACTTTAAAACTATAAAAGTGCATGTATTGGTTTAAATGACATATGTACATGCCTATTTGTTATATTGGTAGAAAAAATTTGGTGAATTTTGGAGGTGATTTGGAGTATGTTTTGTCCGATTTAACTTTTAAAGGTAACGAAAATGTCATATAAAGAATGAAGTTAAAAGTCAGTGTCAAATAGAGAACGAAAAAAATTTCAAGGCCAAGAAAGGAATGAGTATTTGTTTTGGTGTCAAATAAGGAATTTACTCCGTAGATAACCCATATGTTCCCCGGCGGCATAGCCGGCACCGGTGGTGATACGCTGCCGTCGCCACTGCTTGAACAACCTCTAGAGCAGGGAGAGGTCTGATGCGCAGAGTAGAGGAACATACACCACCGAGCAACACCCATGCGTCGATCTGCAAGAAGAAAACAAGATGGAACACAAGCAATTTCAATAACCGGATGCGTTGCTGTTGACCGGTGGGACTGGGCCGTGGTGCCCTCACCTGCGAACGCACCAGAGTGAGGAGGGCGATGCCGGTCGTCTCTCCCATGAGCTGCTCCACCACAGCGAGCCCTAGGCTGTGTCCCGAGATCTGCAACAAGAAAAACAAGAAACCGGTCAGTCATGAATCCTTGAGACTAATCTCATATGCATGAAAGATTAAAAAACAAAACTTGTTTTTTTTTCACCGCGGGATGCAAACATGCGAGACTATATCCTGCACAAACCTGAACCCAGGGAGGAGGCCGTTGCAGGTGGGCAGCGGCGAGATCCACAAGAGCCGGAGCCGGAGGCCGTCGTAGGAGGGCAGCGGCGAGATCCACCTGAGCCGGAGCCAGGCCTCCAGCTCATCGACAACCAGATCCATCAGGACCCGGAGCGGCTCCACCACCGCGCCAGGTTCGGCGGACCTTGAGCACGCACTACTGTCGAGAAAGATGACCACGCGCGCCACTCGATGAGCTGTGGCCGCCGCGTCCACCGGGCCCATCTCCAGATCGGAGCCCCGGGCAGGGAGGGGGCAGTGGCCACCAGGTCAACGCAGCGCCGCCACACGGCCGTCGGAGGGAAGAGAAGGGAGCCGACACCTCGCTTCTGGCCGCGCCGCGGCCCCAAATCCAGTCGCCGCCCGGAGCTGCCGGCACCTGGGGTCCGGCTCCGCGCGGCAGTCGGCAGCCGGGGGATACTGGGACCCGTTGTGAGGGATGGAGCCGAGCCGGCGCCGCCTTATCGTTGCTCCGCCGCGCCGCCAGGGATTCTCCGCCGCTCGCCGCTCGGCATGCGACGCTGGCGTGGAGAGAGAAAGCGATGATTCAAATGATGAATCGACGACACGAGAGAGAAGGGATGCATTTCAAAATAGGGTTAATTTCAAATATGTCATTGTAACTATCCCAATTCGGAGAAACGCCGTTACAATTCGTCTATTTGCAGACATGCCATTGTAATAGCATGTTTGTAAATATACGAATTGCAATGGCGTTTCTTTGAACTGGGATAGTTGTAATGACATATATCAAATTAACCCTTCAAAATAAAGGCCATAGCCACCCGGTCAAAGTGGGCCCCACGCGACATGGGTGGGGGCGGCGGCGCGGGTGACCGTGGTGGGTTGGTTCGCTGACTCGCTGCCAGGTGGTTCGGTTGAACCGCTTCGGGACGGATATGCTGGTTGGGTTGGCCGGGGCTTCCATTTGTTATTGGAAGCCCTAGGCTTCTAATATAATAAATATATATATATACATACATATGTATGTATACACAGCAAAAGCAGCAACGCAAGTCCAGATCCACGCTACGACATATCCACATCTCTCACTCACACGTTGAACTGGATACCTGTCCGCTAACATGTAAGGGACAGGACCCCAAATCTCACCGCGAATCCGCGATGCGCGACCAGCGTAGGCGGGCAGCGTACATGCGACATGATGAAGGTGGGCTAGTCTCGCGCCACACGACACAACCCAGCTCTGTGATCCCAATTCCGAAGGCGACCGATTCCGTCCATGGCTACAGGCCGGTCCTGGGGCCACCGTCCACGTGTGGCCCTCGCGCACACGCGGCGTCCCGTGCGGCCCCGGGTGGGCCGGATCGGGGTCGGCCGTCGCCCATCGATCCATCACGCTCGGGCTCGGAAGTCCTAGGACCCACAAGTCACGGTTGGTAACGCTTAGGGTAGTCCTAACCTAAAACACTAGACATAGTTTTCATAGCTTTTACGTCATCAATAAAACTACTCTCAATATAGACATCATTTTTTCAAGATTTAATTTAATGTTACTTATCTCACATCTTATCTTAAATGTTGTGTAGAAATCAAGTCTCATATAAGATTTAATTTTTTTATTTATTTAATCATTTGTTACATTATATTTTATCTTAGACGATAGCTCATTTAATTTTACTATAGCATGGGTTGTGACGCAGCTTACCGACGGGAGGAGTCTCGATCCGAGAGTCGAGCGACCGACCAATCAGGAGGCGAGGAAACCCACAACCGTGCCCACCAGTTTCCGCCCACGAGCACTGACAGGTGGACCCGTGCTGAAACCTCGTCCCCACGCGCCAGCATCGAGTCGTGGCATCCCAGGCTTGCGAACGCGAACGTCCCCCGCCCGCGCGAAATCCCGTCGCTGCCCCCTTCCGTCTTCCTCCTCACCTTTCCCATCCCGCCGCTTCCCCTATAAATAAAACTACCACCGGCGCGCCGTTGCTTCCTCCCCTTTCCACCATTCCTTTTCTTCCTCCCCTCCCCCTTTCTCTTGGCGTCTCCTCCAATCGAATTGGTCTCGTACCCACAAATCTTAGGGTTAGGGTTTCGTCTATTCCTTCCCTTCCTCGCCAAATTAGCGCGTCGCGGAGGGCTAGCGTTGCGTGGGATGATGGGCACCGCCGTCGAGCTCGGCCGCAGGCACGGCGATGCCCGCTTTTACGACGCCGCCAGGGCCCGCCGAGGCCACCAACGCGGCCTCCCCAAGGCGCGGTGGTCTCCCGCGGCCGACACCACCCAGGAGAAAGTTCCATCGCCGGCGGCGGCCCCCGGCGTTTCGGGCAACCTCGAGCGATTCGTGGCCGCCGTGACTCCCTCCGTCCCGGCGCAGTACCCCTCCAAGGTTCGCCTATTAGCTCCCGCGCTTTAGGATTAGATCCTCACGCTTTGTGACGGTGTGGCTGTTTCTCAATTGGATGAGATTTGGGGATTTGTGATGCAGAGAGCAGCCAGGGGTTGGAGGACCAGCGGCGTCGATGGCGACCAGGGTAAGCCGTACTTTGTTCTCCGTGACGTGTGGGAGGCGTACAGTGAATGGAGCGCGTATGGTGCCGGCGTGCCACTCATGCTCAATGGTTGCGACGGGGTCGTCCAGTACTATGTGCCGTACTTGTCTGCCATCCAACTCTATGGAGACCCTGCTGTCCAGGGGACATCTACTAGCCCAAGGTGAATTTTGGTTATCTTGCTCATAGTGCTCGTTGTCGGTTTCAATTCTGCGGTTCCATTTAGATGGGTGTCAATAATTTGTAATTAACCAAAGGTTCATGTATATGCTGTGATGCACTTAATGTTCTAGGCAGCTGACATCCGTAAACATCTGGACTTCATAGAGCAGTGACATTGTTTCCTGGCATTTGATTTTGTATCTTCTTTTCTATTTTAATGTGTAGATAGATGTGGCATCTATGTTTTGCTTGACTATAGCTTATAGTGCCTTTATAATGCCATTAGGTGAATGGTACTTACTTAGTGGAAGATTTCCTTATGGTGTTGGATACTTGTTCCTGCTTGGTATCTGGTTATGCAAGTGGGTACCAAATGGTGTTTTCTAGATCAGCTAGTTTAGTTCATCCCCCCCCCCCCCCCCCCCCTAAAAAAATTACTACCTCTAGATCGAGTTATTTGACGTTTCAGATCACCAAAATGATCTAGGCTTAGTAGTATTTAGCTGTCAGAAACGTCGAATATTATGATATGGCGGTTGTACATGGCATGCTATTTTAGTAAATTTTAGCAAGTTTTGGGTGGACCTAAGAGCATCTCCAGCAGCATTGCTATATTTGGAGACCTAAAACAAGTTTTAAGTCTAGGAGAGAGAAAATTTTCATAAGTTTTTTGTAGTCCTCTCCAGCAGCATACCTAAAACTGGATACCTATAAATGTTTTGGGCTCCTTTTCTCATCTCATTGTGCATGTGGACTCCAAATTAACTCTAGATGTTATCAATAATTCAAACATTTGCATTCATACCCAACACAATTTAACAATCAAATTTGAACATTCAAATCCAAGATCATGATAAAGTAAAAACTGAGAGCATAGTGTATCGTGACAACACAGAGTTCGTGATAAAATAATCATACATTAATAAACTAACGATGACGTTCACCATGGAACTTCCACAATTCCTCCACAAGGTCATCACGTAGGTGCTCATGGGCCTCTCGGTCTTGGATCTCTTGGTGAACTTGAACGAACCTTTTAATTTGGTCTTTGTCCTTGCGTGGTATCACCATTTTTCCTACCCCCTCGTACTCATAGTCTACATCCTGTCCACGCTCATCCTCAATGATCATATTATGCATGATCACACATGCTGTCATGATCCTCCATAGTGTCTTTTGATCCCAGAATCTTGCTGGACCACGCACAATTGCAAAGCGGGATTGCAACACACCAAATGCTCGCTCTACATCCTTCCTGATAGCCATCTGTGCCTTTGCAAAGTGAATTCTTTTGTTACCTTCAGGGTTTTGTATGGTCTTGACAAATGTCGCCCATGCTGGGTATATCCCATCAGCTAGATAGTACCCCATTGTGTGAATGTGTCCATTTGCTTCAAACTCCACTGGTGGTGACTCTCCATTGGCTAGCCTTGCAAATAGGGGTGAGCGGTGCAGTACATTGATGTCATTGCAAGAACCAGGCATCCCGAAGTATGCATGCCAAAATCAAAGTTCCTTGTCTGCAACAGCTTCAAGGATGATAGTAGGATCATGGGCATGGCCAGTGAATTGCCCATGCCATGCTGTAGGACAGTTCTTCCATCTCCAATGCATGCAGTCTATGGATCCAAGCATCCCCGGGAACCCTCTAGCTTTGTTTATTGCTAGAAGCCTAGCAGTGTCTTGTTCATTGGGTGCTCGCAAGTACTCCTGGCCAAAGATTTGAATCACTGCAGTGACAAAGTGCCTCAAGCTCTCGATGATTGTACTCTCTGCCATAGCTAGGCAATCATCCAAAAAATCAGCAGGGACACCATATGTTAGCATGCGCAAGGCTGCTGTGATCTTCTGGTAAGGGCTGAGGCCAAGATTTCCTGCCGAATTTCTCTTCTGTTTGAAGTATTCATCATGATTCTCAACAGCTGCTGCAATGCGTTTGAACAAATCTGGTGACATCCTGAACCGGCGCCTGAACAATCGAGGTGGATAAACAGGATTAGGATCAAAATACTCCTCCATCAGTCGGCGGTGTCCTTCCTGCCTTCTCCTATGAATGGTTTCGCGGCCAGGCATCGATCCACCAAGTTTCCTTCGCTTGTTGCGCTCCATATCCAACAACATGAGAATCGCCATGTCCTCCTCATCCAATTCTGCCTCCTCATCCTCCTCTGATGACAAGTCTTCAAAGAATTCTTGCACAAGCAGATTCATCTGCGCATATTATGTTCACAATATAATTTAATTCCACTGCTAACAAAAGGACCACTTAGAACTGAGATGCAATTAAAAAACCAGTAAGCCGATCGAAACAGGAATGCATCAAGAGAAAGAGAATTGACAGAAACTAGCACAACAGAGAATTTAACAGCTTAAGCTGACATATTCTATTACTAGTCAATAAGAGAATTGACAGAAACTAGCACAACAGGAATGCCTCAAGAGAAAGAGAATTGACAGAGAATTGACTATATATGGATGCGCGTGTGCTTGAAGTTGACAGTCATCATTATTTTAGAAATGATTGACAACACTCCCCAGTTTCTTATCCAAATTGGAATTTCTTTTAGTATGAAGTACAAGACTGACAGCTTAAGCTTTCATAGTTCCATCTCTGGTTTAGGTCAAAACTGAACAACAGAAACTAGCACAACAGGAATTCACAGGAATTGGATATTTTTGGTGATTTTGTCTAGATTCTTAATGCTACTGAAATAATATGATCACAAATAATGGGAAACTGCACAATCAAATCACAAAATTGATGAAGTAGGGTCACTGATTCCGTTTACCTTTCATATGAACTACCTGACTTAAACATTCAGAGCTCTCGGCATTGCAACGAATGAATGCAAGGAGAAACGAAGCAGGAAAAAGAGGGGGAAAATCCTCACCTTGCTCAGTGCCGATAGAGGAGGGCTCGTCGATGTTGCCCAAATCCCCTAGGATACTTGCTCGGCAGCACTAGGGAGAAGGTCGACGCCGCACTAGCCGTGTCCTCGGCACAGGAAGGGATCCCAACGGGCAACGGCGCGGATCTGCTCCTGTGGAACAAATTGGGCAGAAAGCAGTCTACGACGGCACGAGTCGAGATAGAGGGTGACTCAGGGAGGCTGTAGGAGGGAGGTTGTGGTCGTGGAGTCCGGCGGCACGAGCTGGTGGCGCCGGCAGATGGACAGGGTGGGCGACAACGGGGACGGCGCTAGCAGGGCCTGCGGAGGCCAAATCGGGGAAGAGAAGGTGAGGGCAATCAACGGCGTGGTAGTAGGGAGCTCCTGGGTGAGCTCCGGTGGCTAAGCGGCAGTCGGAGGCGGCGTCCTCGAGGGAGGGCGCGGCGGCGCTCGGCACGGAAAAGTCCCGCCCGGCCGTTTCCGCTCTCCCGCGCGTGGATGAAGAAAATAGGTTCCCACGCTTTGGATTGGTATATTTGCCAACAGGAGAGAGAAATATAGGTCATAGCCTAAAAATTATAGATATAGCAATCCATATAGCAATACTGCTGGAGCAAGTTTTTAGGTTTTTGAGTAGTTTTTAGGTATAGCAATCCAAAATAGCAATGCTGCTGGAGATGCTCTAATGACTCAAAACAAGTGGAACTTGAATTCCTGTTGGTATGTTTTTATATGGATATACACTTCCATTTGTTGACATCAGAAAGGGTGAACTTTTAAAAAACTTTGCATTTTTGTTTTATTTGTTTATTTTGAAATATGCTTTTTGTAGAGTTGTCAATATATTAGTCAGTGCTTATGTGTAAATTAGTTATATAGAATGCCTAAATTTAATGGCACCCTGAATATAAGGAGCCATTACAAGAGAATGGAACAGCTTCATATTTTAGCCTCTGGATTTCTTTTGCGGGAACTATGATCCTATGGATATGTTGATATTGTGTGTTTTTTTTGCGCTGTTAAAATTGTGCTTGTGTAGAAATGAAATTAAAACTCAGAACTTCATGAAGTTTTTGTGGATAGCATGTGTCAGGTTCCTAACTTAAAGAGACATTTGAGCACAAGATGCATTCCAATTTCAATAACCTTTCCTATGGTTTTTAATTTGTTTGTTTTGTAGCTCGCAAATCGTTTCCAGTTATGATGGTGTTCTGTCTTCTTTATGCATTTAATGGATTTAAGTTTGAATGTTAATATGCTGGTGTTGACCTTTCATGGCTGCTGTACTGCTTATGAATTTGCGCGTTGCAACTATGTACTAAAGTCCGTTGATGCGCATCGAGTGATTTGAAATGGTTGGAAATGCTGTTTGGTCTTCTAATGCTACTTGATCTGCTATATGCTACTTCTTGTTCCCTATTTCCTTTGTCAACTTGAGTTGCCATTTTGGTGGAATCATTTAAATCTTTGACTTGTATGTGTTCCTACTTCACTGTGCACATTGAATAGGGATTTGTTGTGTTTAGGGCAACCTAAGTTCGGCTAGCAAGTTACATATGCACCCACAATTGTGCATTGGAAGCTTGTGCTCATATAGAATTGCAGATGTATATCTCTGCATGTTGTCTCTCTGGTTATAAATACACTCAGTTTCTGAACTTTTATTTGACTTCCATCGGCTATCATTTCTGCCAATCATCGGTTGTACTTAAGATAGTGCTGTGTAGCTAGTTTCATGCAATATGTAGTTTTTAATTTGTGCGCTTCTTTTTGAAGCAGACATATGATGAATGACAGTGATGGGGATAGCCATGAGTCCAGCAGTGATGCGAGCAGTGATTGTGGACATGGAAGGCTAAAGCATCTTACTCAGGAAGGTTTCTCAAGTGATGATGGTGAATCTGGAGATCCTCATGACCGCTTGCTCTTTCAATATCTCGAGTTTGATTCTCCATTCTGTCGCGAACCATTGACTGATAAGGCAAGAACTATCATCAGTGTTGTCTGTATGCTGTTTCATGATATTTCCATGTTCTAACATCTTCATTTCTGTTTTAGGTATCTAGCCTTTCGGCTGTATTTCCGGGACTGAAGAGCTTAAAAAGTTGTGACTTATCATCGAGAAGTTGGATATCTGTTGCTTGGTATGTTTTTTATTTTTACGAGTGCCTTTGCTGTTGCTTCTTAAAGACAATAAATGAAGTTCTTTTTTGCAGGTACCCAATTTACCGTATCCCTACTGGCCCAACATTAAAAGATCTGGATGCTTGCTTTCTGACCTTCCATCTGCTTTCAACTCATG
Organism: Echinochloa phyllopogon; assembly: GCA_033239725.1. Taxonomy (NCBI): domain Eukaryota; kingdom Viridiplantae; phylum Streptophyta; class Magnoliopsida; order Poales; family Poaceae; genus Echinochloa; species Echinochloa phyllopogon. The sequence continues at coordinate 25,112,253 of BTCW01000014.1, read as the reverse complement.
CAGGAGGTAACTCCAATCACTATATTAATAATAATTTTAGAGCTAGTCAAATACTTTTTAGCACTCTGTTAACTGAATATTTTGTTCTCTTGTCCAGATCATGTTGGTGCCCAACAATATCCTTGGGTTGGTGATAGCTCACCAAATATATCACTCCCTGTTTTTGGTATGGCTTCTTATAAGTTCAGCAAGTCGGTATGGTCTTCGAATGATGGGGATTGGCAGCTAGCAAGGGGCTTGCTGCAAGCTGCTGCCAATTGGCACCGAGATAGCCATGCCAGCCATCCGGATTATCAGTTCTTTGTCTCACGCAGTGCATACAACAGATAGGAGGCACCAAATATAAACTTGGGCAGGGTTTGGGACAGGGATTGCCTTGAAGATGTTGGTTGTAAACCTAACTAAGAGATGCTGAGTGTCTGACTGCTTTCATACTCTGATGCATGCTACAAATGCATGTTGAGGTAGACTTTGAACTCCCAAGTGAGAATCAAGCGGTGATGTTCTGCCCTTGTAAAATGAACTAATAGGAGGACTTGATCGGCTGTGGTTATTTTTTGTGTAATAGTCGGTCAGTGATCATCATGAAGAAAATTGGGACAAAAAAGAGTTGTGAAAGCGAAAAGTGGAATTATCTGTAGTTACCAGGTGGATAGAGCTGCTGGACTTTCTTGTGTTACAAAAGTACGGGGATGAATTTTGCTGAGTTCCCATAGAATGTCTGGATAAACTTGTCAATGGTCGTCGACACTACACAGTCCTGTTTAAATGGAATTTGTTGTAGATTGGCTACTTGGCATCACTTTGTCGATGTGTTCGCATGCGCCCAGTTTATTGTTTTTCTCTTTCGAATGACGACTGAAGGCAGAGGCGTACAGCGCGATTTGAGTGGTATGGATTTTTATTATTGCTTCTCTTTCGATAGACTAGATGTTGGAGGCGTCCAGCTAGAGCTACCGGGATAATCTCATCTTCCTATGGTCTCATGCATTAGTTGAAAGTGTTATACAGTAAAATCTTCCAATCTCTTCTGTTCGAGTTGAATTAATTTTAGAACAGTTAATTCAGCATAATACCGGATTTTAAGGTGGATAGGAAGATGAATGTGTATCTTAAAGTCCGGTGAGCAGCCGAAAGGACGACCTTAAAGGCTTTCCTTTTCTTTTTTGGTAAATCACTAGCAAGTATATACTCATGCATCACAGGGAAAGCATACCAAAAAAGTAAACAGTAAACACTGAAACCAAACGGAGCTTAAGTAACCGATTTCTTAAAGTTTTTGTTTTCATGTTTGGCTCGGTTGTGATTTTCAAGCTATTCAATGTTTATTTTGGTCTCAAGTTCAAACAACCGCAGGATGCTTCAGGCCCTCACAGCGTGTGCTTGAAGTGATGCCCAAAGAGAGAGAGCATCTGGGCATTATTCCGCACACTGCAGCAAGCGAAGCCAACTGCATGCGATGCCTAAAAATTCAGGAGCGAGGCAAGCGCAGGCGCCGGTGCCAAATACTTCCGTTTCAAATTACTATTCATTGTTGACTTTTTTTATGACCTTTGACCATTCGTCTTATTCAAAAATTTTATCCAAATATACAAACCAATAAATTATACTTGAAGTATATACAATGATAAGTCACATATAAAATAAATGATACTTGTGAAATTTTTTGAAATAAGACGAATGGTCAAACGTTAAACGAAAAAATCAGCAACAAATAGTAATTTAGAACCGACGACAATATCACTGTTGGCCCGCGTAAAAGTTGCAGACGGAAGAGAAAAGTAGCAGTATTTTATTTCACTGCTTGTCCAACATGGTCCATCAGAATCCAAATAGCTTCGGTTTTGGTAAATTTTCACGCTGCGGCTCTCCAAGCTCCGATGCTCATTTTCTGCGTGGGGGACATTTTTTTTTCGGGCATCACTCCCACGTTGTGGAGGGCCTAGTCAGCCCATTCATAGGCGAGCCACACGTTATAGCCTCAGGCACCGCCAAGTGCTCGGTTTCTACTCCTGTCGTCACAATATTCGTCCGTCTGAATCACGAGAAATTTTAATAATTGACACCAAATTTATGAGCCTGAAAGATTTGACACCCTGACCCACGTGTCTTTAACTCAGGATGACCCCACATGTCATTGTGAAAGACACGAATTTGGTGCATATCATTCAGTACGAGAACTAGCAAACTTGCACGTACATTGTTACAAGTCTATACTACAAAGAGAATTAGATTTGAAAACACTTCTCACCAAGATTAGACCCGCCCCACCTCATAGAGGACCCATCTGTCATAAAAAAAGACTACGAAGGGGGAGACCCATTTTGTCGTCCTTCGAAAGATAATCCCCCAAAACCAAGAACTTTTTTCACCTAGATCGGGTCCACCTAAATCTACCCACGCGCCTTTACGTTGCAATATTTAAAATGTATAATCTGAGCAAGTTTTTAAATAGATGGTAGTTGATGATTTGTCGTGCGGTTTGCCATGATCTCCCGGATCTTGCCTTCCATACGGAGAACATCAATCCTCAATTGACTCCCCGATTTACTCCACGGCAGCCCTCCTTAATTAACTTAATTGATTGACCATTAATTCACGCCTTCCCTCTAAAGGTGCCTAGCTTTCTGATTTACTCAATGCTTCCCCTCCTTGATTGACTCCATTTCCCATCAACAACATGCATACATGCACAATTTAATCACGGCTCAATCACGTTAATTTTTTTCCATGCATGCAAATGAATCATGGAGGCTATAAGCAAATTAATAATTACCATACTAGACTATCCAAATTTAATATATACAATATGAGGAGGTTTTCAAACATATGATATGTTTCCTTAGTTGATGATTGTGTCCAAATTAAAATCATAATTATCATACTAGAATAGCTAGGACTTATATAAATCACGCCAACCAGCCGCCACTTCTCATTATCCCCCCTCGACATGTGGTTATTCCACAAATTCTCCAGCAGAGAGATCCGTCGCTCCGCCATCACCCGCGGCCGTCGGCTCAACACATATGTGCACCTGCACGCCGGAGCGTCTCCAGCGTCGGAGGCCGTACTACAGGGCGTCGTGCATGATGGGCAGAGGCAAGAACGCCGGCGCCGTCGACAGCAATACGACAACGTCGGACGAGGACGACGAGGTCAGAACCAGCAGCTTCGCCATGTCCGACATGATGAAGAGCCCTGCGGCGGCGGCGATGAGCCGGCGCGAGAGGTACTACCTGGTGGCGTGCAAGCAGATGGTGGGGTTGTTTGCGATGGTATGGGTGAGTCGAAGTTGGTGCCGCACGTCGGCCATGTCAGGTTCTCCTGCGTCGGCCACGGTACCATGGGATACTAGACTAGATAGTTTGATGAACTTGTTGATAGGATGAACTTATTGCGTTGACAGCGGCACATGCAACTATCGAATTGATTTAATTAGTTGTTAGATCCGCATGCTTACGTGATTTGTGTCACTGTTTGGATGTGTTTTTTTCGGCAGCTCATACTTCATTTCTGAACATATATACAATATGTATGTTGTCATATATACATCATGATCAAAAGGAATTTGCCAGTATACTTGCAAAACTGGCGTATATGGTTACGTTTAGATTAAAGTCCAATAATTTACGTTTAGATTAAAGTTCTGCTTGCGATGCCGCGCCTTTTATGTTGCCATATTTAATATATATAATGAGCAAGTTTTCAAATATATGGTAGTTGATTATTACGTTTAGATTTAAATCCAATAATTTTACATTTCCTTTCTATTTTTGCAGTGTACAATATGGTAAGTTCTCCTTGCAATGTCGCTCCCTTTATGTTGCCATATTTAATATGTATAATCTGCGCAAGTTTTTAAATAGATAATAGTTGATGATTATATTTGGATTAAAGTCCAATAATTTTACATTTTTTTCCATTTTTTGCAGTGTAAAATATGGTAAGTTCTGCTTGCGATGCCGTGCCTTTTATATTACCATATATAGTATGTATAATATGAGCAAGTTTTTAAATATATGGTAGTTGATGATTACGTTTGGATTTAGTCCAACAATTTTTCATTTTTTTCATTTTTGCAGTGTACAATATGGTAAGTTCAGCTTGCAATGTCGCGCCCTTTATGTTGCCATATTTAATATGCATTATCTAAGCAAGTTTTCAAATAGACGGTAGTTGATGATTACGTCCGGATTTAAGTCCAATAATTTTACATTTCCTTTCCATTATTGCAGTGTACAATATGATAAGTTCTGCTTGCGATGCCGCACCCTTTACATTACCATATTTAATATGTATAATCTGAGCAAGTTTTCAAATATATGGTAGTTGATTATTACGTTTAGATTTAAATCCAATAATTTTACATTTCCTTTCTATTTTTGCAGTGTACAATATGATAAGTTCTCCTTGCAATACCGCTCCATTTGTGTTGCCATATTTGATATGTATAATCTGAGCAAGTTTTTAAATAGATAGTATTTAATGATTATATTTGGATTTAAGTCCAATAATTTTACATTTTCTTTCCATTTTTGCAGTGTAAAATATGGTAAGTTCTGCTTGTGATGTTGCACCTTTTATATTACCATATATAATATGTATAATATGAGCAAGTTTTTAAATATATGGTAGTTGATGATTACGTTTGGATTTAGTCCAATAATTTTACATTTTTTTATTTTTGCAGTGTACAATATGGTAAGTTCAGCTTGCAATGTCGCGCCCTTTATGTTGACATATTTAATATGCATTATCTAAGCAAGTTTTCAAGTAGACGGTAATTGATGATTACGTCCGGATTTAAGTCCAATAATTTTACATTTCCTTTCCATTATTGCAGTGTACAATATGGTAAGTTCTGCTTGCGATGCCGCACCTTTACGTTGCCATATTTAATATGTATAATCTGAGCAATTTTTCAAAAAGATGGTAGTTGATGATTATGTTTGGATTTAACTCTAATAATTTTACATTTCCTTTCCATTTTTGCAGTGTAAAATATGGTAAATTCTGCTTGCAATGTTGTATCCTTAATATTGCCATATTTAGTATATATAGCCTAAGCAAGTTTTCAAATAGATTGTAGTTAATGATTATGTTTGGATTTAAGTCCAATAATTTTACATTTCCTTTCTATTTTTGCAGTGTACAATATGGTAAAATCTGTAGATATGACTATTTTCACCTGCTTCCAAATAATTATTTGGATCTTCATCACACAATGGTACCTCCTCCTCCGGAAGTCTATGAGTTAGAGTAGATGTGCGAATTGCACGTTTAGTCTCTATTTTATATTGTCGTTTGGAACATTTTGGTCTCGAATATTTACTTATTTGCCTTTGTAATATTTACTTATATTTATATATTATAGTATACGCTTGAGTTCGATATTTTGTCCATTATTCTTTCTTTTTGGTTTCTCTGATTTGACGTAGTGCTGAAGCAATTGATTACTGAGCCACTGAAAGGTGCGCTCCAAGCGAATGTTTGTGAGTTTGTGATTCCAATTTGTGAATTCGCAAAAAGAGAAGAAGCGTTGAGCATAAAGTTTATAGAACTTGTACCGTGTGTCTTGCAAATTGAACATTTTCTTTAAATTACAATCAACTTTCTATTAAATTTATGATTTTTCCCGTGTCCTTTTTAAAACACGTGCCTGTGCATACCAACTAGTAACATAAATATAAATAAAATATAAGTCTTGACAAGAGTAATGATTTTTCACTGCAAACACACAAAACTTTGGAATGAATTTGAGTTTTGACGGTTGCGAATAAAATATATGTCGCCACTACACATGCTAGCAGGTTTACCATGATTTTGAGTTTTCAAGGCCGCAAACAAATAAATTAGAATGATATAATATTTTAAAATTTGAATCTCTAACATGGATCATCATATCTCATATTAATCTTTAATGTGATTTTCTAGAAGTGCAATATTTCATACATCATCTTTTTATGATATGTTAGGGTAATTAATGTAATTAAAATAATAAAACTAAGAGAAGTACATTAGCCAAGATAAAAGTTTTATGCAAACATACTAAACAATAGCACTCCACATTACCGTTGCATGAACGTAAGTATTGCTTAAAACAGAGCTAAAACATGAATGATATATAAGGTTACAACGTTCATAAGGGTTTAAATATAAATAAAATATAAGTCTAGGGTCTAATAGAAATATTACTAAAGCGAAAAGGATGGCGGGATGATTCACAGAGTGTTAGTGGCTTTTCTGAAAACTATACATGACCTGGCATTGTGGACGGCGGATTGATTTGTTTAAAAGGGTAAAAGGACTTTTGTAATCCGAGCAACTTCATTTGTTTGCTCCTCCTGACAGACCTTTTTGTAGTCGAAAGTAGAGAGACGAATAACACAGAGTAAATAATTCCATTGTCTTTATTGATGTGTTCAATCAGCTATATATCAGCTATACAAGTAAGCTACAATCAGCTATACATTTCTTAATAGGAAAACAGATTTACACATGTTCGTCACGCTAAATAAACGTAATATGCATCGTCGTTAGTTTCTAGATTGAATTCCATGCAACCTACGCTCTGGGGCACGTCCGCTTTATATATCCAAAGGCAGGGTTACAGTATCGATTTTCTAAATAATAATTTTGCTACTCCCTCCATTTCAAATTACAATTCTTTATATCCACCACACATCTCATATATGCTTTTATATAAATTAAAAAATCCATATCATTTAAAATAACGGTAGCATAACCAGAGTGCAAATGTAGGAAAACAGGACATCAGGTACTGCTAAAGAGAAATAATTAAAATAAAAATATCAAGTTACCAAACAACATCCTGATATTGCACAGGATTGCATAGTACTTACAAGACTTGGAGGAGTCCTTGCTCCTTGTAGAGTTATAGGGATTTCACTTGGCCAATAGCTTCTCCGTGCGATATGTGACCAACCATTCAACCGTAACAAACCAGTCACACTCATTTCAAACCTTAAGGAGTCCTTGCTTCTTGGCCGATACCGATAGCTTGTATATGCGATATGTGATCAACCATTCAACCGTAGCAAACCAGTCACATTCATTTCAAAGCTTAAATCGGTTAAAATCGGCAATTAGGAGGTTGGCATCTCTTGCTCCTAACAACAGTTTGAAACATATGCATCATAGACAGTTTCTATAACACGCCAAAACAGAATATTTCGGTTCTCTCCAAAATCTGTGTTTAACAGCCACCACTCCGTCAGTATGGGAAAATGGCAATGCAACCATGTTAACCAACCTGTAGCTAGATTGGAGTTCATATCTGCCAGAACTTCAATCTCAATGGAACTTTGCTGGCTCCAAGCGTTTTATTACGGGGCCACAATCTGGTGCATGAGTCGATTGATCATCTCATAGCTGGTAAAAGTAATGACAGCATTTGGGGTGGTCCTCAGCAAGTTGGTAGCACAGCCTCGGTAGAAGCCAGGAAAACCTTCCTTCTTGTACATCTGCTTGATACAGTCAGTTACACCACTGTACCGCATAGCACCATGATGATCACGGCCTTGTTCTTGCAATTTGGATCGTACAACCTGTCAACATAAGTCAATATATAAATGTTTAAAACTGGGAGAGAAAATAAATAAACTTTTCAAGTGCCTATTACACATCACCAAAACAGAGTCAGCTGACAGGAACAGTTCGTTACTTTAACCCCCTCGATTGGCTAAAAGCCCAAGTTATCCTATCATAGTGACCAAGTAAAAGAAATGAATGGCATGTCACGTGCTAAACTACCTGACCAAAATTACAAGATGCAATGTGAACTGCTTCAGAAGAGTAGTAAGGTATTCAGCTATTCCAAAGGACAGGAGGAGGAAAATCTACACTTTAACCCCTTCATTGGCTAAAGCCGAAGTTGTCCTATCATAGTGACCAAGTAAAAGAAATGGATGACACGTCACGTCCTAAACTACCTCACCAAAATTAAAAGATGCAGTTTGAGCAATTTGGGAAGAGTAGCATGGTATTCAGCTATTCCAGAGGATGGATGAGAAATACCTATGTTCATGGAAATATACTAGGAAATGCACTGTATCAATAAACATACCTCGTGTGGGTATGTTATTATCGAGGCTGCTACTTTGGATCCTGATGAACACATAGCAACTTGTGTAGGACTGAGTTTATCAACTGTAGTATTGTCTGAAAAAAAACGTGCACCATCAATCTTTCACATGTAGATGATGGATGATCAATATTCATTTACATTTTCTGTAGCAAATACTGTTACCTCTATTAGCGAAGTATAGTTTCACCTTTTCATAGACTGGAAGCTGGATGGCTACATGAGCAACCCCAACTAGAGAAGGCAGCAGACCACTATCATTACAGAGAAAAGAATCAAGGGCACATTAGGTTAATAGATAGTTAAATGAAAACTGAGAAATAGAATGAACCAGCACAATGTGCATTTCAGTTAGATGCACAATCAACCTGTATAAGCCACGGATTCCTTCTTCTTTTGCGATCCGGTGCAAAGCAGATATGATGCTTTGGTAAGGCACTACTCCAGGTCTCATCCCTTGTGTCTTCAATGGGAAACATGGGATACAACGACTGTTAGATATCATCCAAAGTGACATAGAAATGCAAGTGGGTGAAAGGTTAGATATCAATTATTTACTGCAAACTATACTATCAATCATTGCTAAAAAGCATTCAAGCACTACTGATGGAAGTAAAGTGTCATATAAGATTGTGTGGTGTATTTTTCTTGTTACATAAACACCTAGCTAACGGTTTCAGCCAGTCACTACCCATAGGCTGTAGCCTATGATAGAAAAATCCTTCATTCAAAAAAATTGACAGTCATATTATCCAAAGCAAACCATTTGTTCGATCATGAAAACATCAATTCAAGGCAGGTCCAGTACGACGGTTCGATCCAGCTAAAAGTTCTCAACTTTTCCAAAAAAAAGAAAATAAAAGGCAGGATGTTGTTCCAATCCCACAGAGGTGAATCTGCCAATTTGCTGGCTTCACCTCCATGTACTCTCAGGAACTCCAAAGCTGAGCTTCCATTATTCTAAGTCATATATGCAAAGGTAGAACTGCCACATGTACATCGATGTGAATACAAACACTACTCAAAGATAAGAAAACAGTACCATTTTAGACTGTTTGAACAGACAAACCAGTGAGCTGGCGAACTGATAGGTTTACTCACCGGACTGTCTCAGTGAGTGATAACATTAATAGGAATGCAATCATATAGATGGGGTGATGCATTTTTATGTATAATATGCTGCATTTGATCTTAAAACATTCGGGGACTCATTAGTTCATTCTTTATAACAAGAAAAAGATTTACTCCTACCTCCAAAGTTTATGACGTACCATGTCCAGACTTCTTATAAGATGCTATTGTGCATTGAGTCTTACCTTTCTGATATCTCAATAGAAAAATATTAAAGGTGTCTTTAATTTTAAGATGACAATACAAGACCCAGTAGGCGCTCATAGGAAGAACAAAACAATTCAAGTCTGATATTACTCATCAATAAGTTCAGACTAAAAGACATGATACATTGCCTCAACATGCATATTGTTAGGTTGTCTCATGCATGGTAATCACATGTATTGCCCTTCCACCAATCTCAGATCCATGATCCTAGACGTTAAACATGCTTTAAATAAAGTGCCTCAAGTGAGAAAAATTGGAATGGGTCCCACATAAACTGCATATTGCGCTAACAATGCCTTTTATTCTTTGCAAAGAAAAGAATCTACAATTTGTTGGGCAAATGTGTCCAGCATGCAGATTCAAAGGCAGAAAGCATATTGATTGCAGTTTATGTTATCGTTCAAACGTGTGAGGGTCCATTAAAGATGCATGCAAAAATGGTGGAACCAAGGAGAACTCAGAGATGGCGCTAGTAGTTAGAAAATAGAAAGTGCTATGCCAGGTCATGGTCTCCATCTCCATCATGAGCTGGCTTGACCACTATATAGCAAAATTACTACATGCCACCAGAAAGATCTAAAATCCCTGAAGTACCATTAAATCAAACTCCAAATGGTGTGCTTCCACATCAACCCTTATGCTCAAATTGCCAAGCACCCAGCTCTTCCAACCCGAGGTTTCATCCTACTCCTTTTCGTTGCATCCTGTTGTGACATTGTCCATCATCAAAGCAGGATTGTTTCTAAAAGACATAGCATGTCAGAAAATGTCCATCGTTCAGTGGGTATTCAGAGATCCAATCCGAGAGCTTTAAAAATTTCCAGTGGCATCTAAACCATATAAAGGATTTATTAGGGGATTAAGGGGCAAGTAAAAATAAAGAGTCATTCATTCCATGCCCGTCGCACTTATGCTCCATCCCTTCCTCCACTAGGTTGTTTAGCTTCATGATCACAACAATAGCACCCGATCAGGATTCCAACGACTGCCAATTCTTCATAGTCACGATATGTGTTCTAGGACCAAAGCCGATCTACTACCGCCTCCAGTCAAAAGTGGGTTGCATGCAATCAACCATTTCAATTTTTGATTGAATGTTACTTTTTACGAATTGAGTTTGCATATTTGAAAATGATGTCTCGCAAAGTAGTTTCAAAGTAGTATACTTTTGCTGTAGTTTATAAATATATTTTAACAAAAGTAGCAGTCAAAGCTGTGTATGACCTTGTCATGGTTCAAAACTATACTTATTTATGTTTAGAGCCTCTGGAGGGAGTGTTAGTTAATTTTTTTATTGTTTAAAGATGCCCTCTTTCAACAATTATTTAGTATCATAAAAGGCACAAGAACCAATCTACTTGCAACGAAATAAAAAAAAGGCAAACAGTTAAAACGAGAGCAGTTCAAATGATAGAAACTAATAACTCTGTTGAAATAAAGGTCATCAGAGGACTTAGGGCAACAATACTTAGTCATCTTGTTTAACTTTTAATGTTCTCTACATGCAGCAGACTCAGTTAACAGGCATACTAGTGCAGGAGACAAATGCCTAAGGGTGCAGCTCATGCAGCAAGCCAAAAAAACACAATATCCTTCAATTCCTAGAAGAAAATGTATGTCCAGAATGGTAACACTTAATCCTGCCACATCTCCAACAAACTGGCACAAACATCTGCTCTGCAGCAACTAAGGACAATGGTTTATGATATAACACCTTTTGAGACCTCATGTATGACTTAACCCATAGTGTTATATGCAAAAAAAAAGGAACACTGAAAGAACAATGCAAGGTTTAATTAAGCTCATTGAAGCTGAGACATCGGTGTTTTCAAGGAGGCAGGACAGCAAATGATTACATGGCATTTGATGAAGTCAGTTAGAACAATGAGATTGCTATGTGATACTAAGGTGCCGATGTCGGGAAAGCACTACATAGAGCATTATATACTATAGGTTTATGTGAATCTCTGCCATTTAACTAGAAATGTTAAGCATCCACAGTAGGGTCCCTTTTATTCATTCGAATCCATAAAAATTACTCACTGAACCATGGCCCATGTTTTTTCTCGAATGCGCAAACCATGACCCATGTTACCCAGGGATGTATACAACTGTAATGATGTCCTCTTCGCCAAACAATTATGCACCTCAACCAACACAAATGTGCAGGCAATATTTATGATTACGAAGCTCGGTACTATGGCAGAATGGTTTAAATTGGAAGATATCATCAAATGATGACAGATTGACAGGGTGAGGCAGTCAATGACACATTTGGATGGCATTTCCAATTTGGCGATCATTTCATAACACTAAAAAATATTGTGTAAAAAAGAACTGTATGTCGGAACCATATGTAAAACCATAAAACCGCGAGAAGTGGCATGCCTTTCCTTCGAAGATAAATACCAGACATAGAAACATAGACAAACATAAACTTTACAATATAGCATACTTGTAGCCTAGTCTTCACAACCCATAGTGGATTTGTTGCAGTAGCTGTTGCAATTCCAGCACATGAAGCAGCAAGAACATTTGCTTGGACAGATAGTTCGCTGTTATTATCATCTGCAGAATGAACAAGTATTGTTAGTACTAGATACAAAATTTGTGCATCAATTCTTTTATCTGCACTACAAACAATTTATAATGAGTAGATGAGCTAAAGTTGCTGTCTAATAAAGTTAATCACACAAAGCATACACATCATGACGAGGCAACTGCTGCAGCAAAAATAAGTTAGAACTTTCAAAATGCAACATAGCATTTTCATGGTATCCAGAAACATTAACTAAATAATCAGGTGGCAGACAGAGCTATAAAAACTTTCTTGTATTGAACAGATTAATGTTATTAATAGTATATGTGGTTTGCGCAATAGAGTACCATAATAATGTACAGTTTTACGCAACAGTGTCATAATAATATATATGGTTTACTCTAATATATACAGGGCTTATGTGACAGAGTATCGTATTCAATTGAAATGCTCGATTAACTGAAAAGGAAATTAAGAGATGGATAAAAAGATAAAATCTCATTCAAGCACATCTGCCATCACAAGAACTCTTTGACATCTCCTCCCATTGTTCTTCAACATTTCACATGTAAACACAAAATAATGGATGTAACACAATACTTAAGCACAGTTGTATTTAACCTTCCGAGTGAAGAAGCCCCTTGACATGATTGTAAACTGAAAAGGTTACCTGCAGACACAAAAAGGTAGGTTTACTTGTTTTGCTTCATAGTATATACCATATATAAAATTGAGAATTGGCAAGGGAAGTTCAACTAATTGAAGCGCTTAGACCAAAGATCAACTATCATCTGAACAATTTTATCAAAAGGAATATCCCCACAGGCACAAATTCCAATGCACGAGGTGGTCCAACCCCCCCTAAACTAGGTAACAGAGAGAAAGTTCTAAACAAGAATAGAGAAGACCCTCACATTACAAACTAGTGTTTCTTCTACCTGATTATGGAATACAAGGAAATGTTTCCATGGAGCATACATACTCAAGACCCTCTCTCATTACATTCTGAACTGTGATTATTAGATATTCTAACTCTATTAATAACATTAGCATACTCATCCAAGATGGAAATCACTAACCTCTACTATCAAAAAAAGTATACACTCCATATTTTCCTCCCCTCACCTACCCCCCAAAGAAAACCTTAAAACCTCACTAAAACAGCATTGTGTTTCCTTAAAAAAAAATAGCTCACCACTAAGTGAACTTGCCTAACCAAACTACAAATACTATCCTTCTCATGGAAAAATTAGATCCATGTCCGCATCATACATTTCTTGGATCGTTTTCTACAGTACATTGAATATTAAGTAAGCCTACCCCAACTTGCTTGGGACAAAAGGCTATGTTGTTGTTGTTGTTGTTGTTGTTGTTGTTGTATTGAATATTAAGTAACAAGATGGTCCCCTCGCTAGAAAGCAAAAATGCAATAAGATCTCCAATCATGCGTCCCAAAATTGGGTGCATTTGAGTTTAGCCTTAACACAAAATATGTATAAATATAGTGCGATCACATCAGATCAGGACTGTTGTGGACTCTTTTGTCGGCCGTACGTATCAACGCAGGAGACGTACTGAACGTGGCTAATTAGGCAGCAAAAGATATTGTAATAGGAGAGGATTTGGTTTAGTTTGTTAGGATATTTTGATTGTTTTGCAAGGCACCTCGGACTCTTTTGTCGGCCGTAAGTATCAACGCAGGAGACGTACTGAACGTGGCTAATTAGGCAGCAAAAGATATTGTAATAGGAGAGGATTTGGTTTAGTTTGTTAGGATATTTTGATTGGTTTGCAAGGCACCTCTGTTATAAAGGTTGCCGTAGTTTGTTTAGGGGATTCATCGAAGAAATAAGACTCTCCCTGTCGGGCGAGAGTTATCTTCGACGGTGGCTTCATCGGCCGCCGGCGACAGTACCTCTGCACCCCCTCCTCGCTATCTCCTATGCTCTGTTCCCCACGCTCATCAGTTCTTGTGTACTCCTCTGGTCAAGAACCCCAGGCTTCCCTGGCGCCATATCAAGGATAAAGTCAAGACTCTGCGCTACAATTATAGATCACTGGTTGTTCAACCAAACCACACTTGGGCAACTACACATAAAAGAAGTACTGAGCTAAAATTATATTGCAGCAAAGCAAAACAGTTCTGTCAGTAACCACACACACACAAAAAAACCCTCGACCTGCAAGGGGAAGACAGCCCCCGAGCATTTTTTATAAGAGAAGACTTTCTCATGCAGGTCGAGAAAACCCCCGAACACCTGCCCCACCCTTACACAGTGGCACCATTGCCCGTGTGAGACAACCAACGACCTAGGCCGGGCCTTAGACCTGTGCTTTGGCGTGGTGGCAGATGAGGGGATTATTTTAACCCTAGCCTGAAATTCGTGCCACAGGGAGTCAAACCCAGGACCTGAGCAGTGCCACTGAGATCATCTAACCAGTCCAGATAGAGGCCCTTTCTCAAAACAGTTCTGCCAGTAGTGCTTATAAAATATGTAAGATGAGCAATTCCTTACAGCCCATGTCGGAAACAGAGCTACAATTGTTGGTGAAAGACCACGGTACAACCCAGGCAAGCCTTCATTTTTCAATATCTGCTGAAAACCAGAAATAATCACCCTACCTAACAAAGATAGAAACAGAAAAAAGAAATCAGAAAACAGAAAAGAAGACAAACATGGAAAGGCAGATAATAAGTAGACAATTCTATACCATAAAACAAATGAACCTAGGATTTAAAAGTTGAAATACATGCCAATGAAACTAGTTATTCTTGAGTATCCAACTTTATCTATCATGGCTCCTATGTTAATGATCAATATACAGTAATAACTATACATATTGCACCAGATCCATTATCTAAAAAAATATCGCACAACAATTTTCTCAAGATAGCATAACCATACATTATGAAGATTTTATCTTCGAGAGTTAGAGACATATACGTGACATATGCCTCCACTTCAAAGAAAGACTTTGCATAATTGGAAGGAAAAGTTGGCAATAAGGAAAAGAATATTTCATCGAGGTCTCCAAATTAAGCATTAGAATATCAAACAAAGCACTCAAGCCTTTAGGAGCTTAAAAATGTTGATATTAGTACAACATGGCCTCATATTGAGAATAGTTAGGTTCAATGCCGATGTTCTATCCAACCAATTGAGAATATCATACCAACTCCAAGAGACAATGCAGCAGCAGCAACATTCCACAGAAGATGGATAGGACTTTGCTAGTTACACATTATATCAAATCATCGCTTGCAATTTAGGCCAGGAAGAATATGTATCCATTCTATAACTGTAAAGAGTCTACCTCACTTGGATTGCAATCCAGAAACCATCCAGTTCCCATATCTCTGGTGAACCCAGTCAGCAAACAAGCACGAAATGGAATACATAGCAGACAAAAGTAGCAGGCAACCAAATATGCGCCGAGCTAACTTACCAGGCGGCGCCGCGCCCGAGGAGATGTTGGAAGGGAGACCGTACACCTGTAGCCGCGTCTTGATCACGTCCAGCGGGCACAGTACCGTCGCCGAGATCAACCCTGCGCCAACATTCACCACGCCAGAAATAGAAGGAATCAGAACCAAAAACCTCCATCACAACCTCACCCGCAACCAAAAGCCTGAGGCGAGAGGTAGCAGAATTACCTGCCGAGCCACCAGCGATAGCGTTGCAGGCCGCCTCCCGGAGCTTCTCCCGCGCGCCGCCGCGGCCGGCCTCCGACATCACCGGCAGAGACGCGCCCCGGCAACCGAACCAACGAAGCCGTCTCTGTGAGTCAACCTTCGCAAACGGCCGCTAGAAGGGGCGGAATCCCGATGTCGCACTCCGGCCGTGTGGCGGAGCAGCTGGATCGGGGTGGTGGTAACGCTCGGGACGGCGGGGCGAGGGGGAAGCGCGGCAGCTCGCTTGCCGCGGGTAGGATCGCTGGTGGTGGTGGTTAACGGAAAGGGGGGCCGCGTCCGTGTGGCGGTGGCGGTGGGTAGGGGGGGTGGTTCGGCGCGGGGGCTGATGGGGGCGTGCTGATCGGCCCGACGGAAATCGGGACGGGGACGATGCCGGGAATCAGGACGGAAGCAGCTGGGAAACGTGACGCCGGATGCGGTGATGAGGCCTGAGGGGTGAGCACGCATCCGCTGGACCTCGTGGACCTCGCTCTGGACTTGGTGGGAAGGTCCAGCAATCCTGCGAGGTAACCGGCTCGGCCGCTGGCGCAAATAGTTTTTTTTAGAGGGGGTGTTTGCTAGTTTAGTTCATTAAATAAATAACAATTACATGTATTAAATATAAATTTATTATAAAACTAATTGTATAAATCATGTCTATTTTGTGAGACAAATCTAACTAGCCTAATTAAGCTATAATTAGTATATAATTATTGCATGATTATTGTAGCATTACATTGTCTAATCAAAAACCAGTTATGTTTAATAGATTCGTCTTGCAAATTAGTCCTTGATTATTTAATAATTTTTTTAATTAGTTTACATTTAATAGTTATAATTAGCATCATTATATTCGATGTGACGGGACTAAATTTTAGTAGGTGGAATCCAAACACCCTCTAACTTGTAGGCTTTGCTTAGTAGTTTATAAAATGATAGTTGCAAATATCTTCAAATCCATCTTACATTCGTGCTTTCTAATCTTAGAAGTAGGATTTGTTCATAATAACACAGGGATCTTGACGTCTAATATTTTTTTGAAGAATCCCAATAATGTCCGAATATAATAGTACGTAACCCATTCACAAGTGATGATATAGAAGATGATAGATTTCTCCTTAGTTCAGAAAATAACACATATCAGTCTAGATGACTCGGACTGGCCACAAGAATTTGTGACCTTATTGCTTCCGCGTGTAAGTCTAAAACGTTGTAAGGACTGGCCACAAGAATTTGTGACCTTATTGCTTCCGGGTGTAAGTCTAAAGCGTTGTCTAAAAAGGAGAAAAAGCAAAAAAAAGTATGAAACATAAGTTAATAGTTTGTCGTCACGAAAGGTTTCTTTTGGAATAGCAGAGCTCTTTTAGACTTGGCTAAATTTCATTATATTTCCAAAGCAGCTAGGGATCATGACTTAGTCTTTGTCGCCATCACGGGAACAGGTAGACAGGATATGTCAAAAAAATCTTACCCATCAACACTTAAAGCCATTAATTGTGAAGGGACATGTTAACGGCAAGCCGATGATGAAGATGCTGGTTGATGGTAGGGATGTTGTTAGATAGGGCTGTTGTTAACATAATGCCATAAGCAACATATCGGAAGATTGGCAAAACTAAAGATGAACTAATTAAGACTGATATGATACTTAAAGATTTTGAAGGAAGAGTATCATCAGCTCGGGGACAATCAACATTGAATTAATGATTGGAAGTAAGACTCTTCTTGCTACTTTCTTCGTTATTAATGGAAAATGTTCATATAGTTTGCTCCTGGGATGGGATTGGATCCATGACAATTATCGTATTCCTTCCACGATGCATCAATGTGGGTTCAATGGCATGGAGACATTGAAGAAGTTGTCTACGCTGATTTGTCGCTCAGCATAGCTGCGGCCGATCCTAAGATATGGGGATATGAAGGAGTGGAGTGCCTCTCTAGGAAGGTTTGGGAAGGAGACTTCCTCAAGATGTCTGAGTACGGACTAAAATCAATACAAGCAGTCGGCTCTGATGAATTGTCTTGATGGGTGAAGACGAAGGCAAGCTCGGGCACGGATTCACGTCGGCCGATGAGTTAGAACAAATAGATATTGGAGATGGTGATAAGCCAAGGCCGACGTTTATTAGTGCCAAGTTAGATCCTGAGTATAAGCAAGACTTGATCAAGTTGTTTAAGGAATTCAAAGATTGTTTTGCTTGGGAATATTATGAAATGTCTGGATTAGACAGATCGATTGTTGAGCATCGTTTGCCAATTAAACCTGGGCATGGGCTGTTCCAGCAGCATGCTAGGCATTGTAAACCTGAAGTGTTGCCAGATATTAAGGCCAAGATCAATTGTTTAATTGAGGCTAAATTTATTCATCAATGTCGATACGCTAAGTGGATTTCAAACATAGTCCATGTTTATAAGAAAAATGGAAAGTTTTGAGTTTGTATTGATTTCAGTGATTCGAACAAGGCAACTCCAATGGATGGATATCCGATGGCAGTAGCCGATGTGTTAATAGATGTTGTTTTAGGGCACAAGGTAATCAGTTTTATTGATGGCAATGTTGAATTTAATCAAATATTTATGGCTGAAGAAGATATTCATAAAACTGCCTTTAAATGTCCTGGACACCTCGCTTTATATGAATGGGTATGTAATTATGACCTTTGGATTGAAAAATGTTGGTGCGACATATATAAGGGCAATGAATTATATTTTTCATAGTCTTATCGGCAAGATCGTAGAAATTTACATAGACGATGTGGTGGTTAAGTCCATGGGTTACAAGGAGCATTTAGCCAATCTATGCAAGACATTGGAGTGCACTAGGAAACATGGTTTGAAGATGAATCCGAACAAGTGTGTTTTTGGTGTATCGGCCGGTTAGTTCTTGGGCTTCATGGTTTATGAGCGAGGAATTGAATTTGGACAGAAAAGTATTTCTGCGATTAACAAAGTTGTTGCTCCTAAACACAAAAAAGAGTTACAATCTCTGATCGTTAAGATCAATTTCATAAGAAGATTCATATCAAATCTTTCTGGGAGAATTCAACCGTTCAGCCCATTGTTAAAGTTAAAGGCCGATCAAGAATTTATCTGGGGAGTAGATCAGTGTCGCATCCGGTTTTAGAAAACAAACCAGATGTACATTATATGTGTGCTAGGATCAAGTTCCACACATACAGTAAACCAGTAATGAATAACAGATACAATATCTATCTATCTATACTATAAGGATCCAGTAGAATTGAAAACACTTCTCACCCAAAAAAATCCTACCCACCCCTCACAGAGGACCCATATGTCAGGTCCAACGGTGGAAACAACGTGGAAAGTTTTCACAAAATGATGTTTCTACAGAGTTTTTGTCGTTTTTGGTATTAATTTTCTCACCATAGAATTTTTTTACCCACCCCTTGTACCCACCAATCAAATAGTCTAAAATAACCGTCGGACTCTTTTGTGGATCCATGTTTGGTTTCTGTTTCAAATTAACTCATATAGACGTTGTACGTTTCGCATCTCGCCCCTCTTCTCCTCGTCCTTCCCGGCGAGCTCCGCCTTGAGCGCCGCGTTCTCCTCCGCTGCTGCCTTCTGCAGCCCACGTTCTGCTCCTTGAGCTTCTCGATCTCTGCGCACATCAGCTCCACCTGTTCTCTCTGTTTTTGTTGCTGCTCTCGCGACGACAACTCCATCTTCTTCATGATCTCCGCGTGCACCAGCTCCACCTACTCTGACACCTGTTCTTCTTCTTGGTTGGGGTCATCGACTTCGGACTCAGAGTTGTAGGTGGAGACTGAGCAAGAGGAGCGAGGCGTCGTTCTGCCGTTAATGGATGACGCCTGAGACCGGCTCTGCGTGCAGGAAGACAGGCCAAACACAGTCTGGCGCGTGCCGTTGCCGTGCTTCAGCAGGTCATACTGCTCCGCCTGCATGCGGTACAGGTCGCCCAGCATGTCCACCAGAATGGGCCGCTTCTTGTAGTACATTTCGGCACGCCGCGCGGTGTCGAGGGTCTGAAAGTGGACATGCTCCGCGAGCAGCTCGACGGCGTCCAGCTCCAAAACCTCATAGACGTTGTCGCCCTTAGCAGCTTAAGGGGCAGCTCCTTCAATTTGTAACTCTTTTTTTTAATATGATATACAACCGATTTTTTTAGATATTTGTTTGGTCAGACAAGAATGACCCTCTTACGACCGTAGAAACAGTTGACATAAACTTATGCATAAAATATATCTTAATAGTTTCAATTTTATTTTTTATCTATTCTTGTGCTCTTGCGATCGTAGAAACATGTACAATGATCTATAACGCTTCTCTTGTTCAGTTCATTGTTCAGTTCATGATGATTGGTGTACCATTTCTTATTTATTCTTTTTGCTTGCTTGTATGATTGCCTTGGATGCTTGTTGTTGATTGTTGCGAGTAGACAGAACGTCATTCAAGAGATTTGAAGATCAAGATCCGAAGATTATCTGAGCAACTATCATTTGGATAAAAGGCAAGTGTATCTGATATGCTTCCTAATAATTTTTAATCACTTATTTGCATGCTTGTGTCTCAATTTGATGGGTTCTATTAAGGATTATGCCTAGCCACATTTTACCATATGAACCTGGGTTTTACATTTATGTTGGGTAGCAGCGGCGCCCGTCGTCTTCACCGGCAGTGGCGTGATCCACAGCTTCAGCGGGCACGTCGTGCCGAGCTTGCACATGATGTACCATGCTGTGTACCTGAACTTCCCCGTCAGCCCTAACCCCACCTCGAACACCCCCGTCGTGATTTGTGACCTATATTTCTTTATATTGGATTTATCAATTATAAGTTTGTTTTGTTTCATACTGTTCATCCATTAAATTACTGTCATCTTTCATTAGAATTTTAATAAACTATGTAAAATTTAAATCATTTAAATTTAGATACTCTATTTTGAAAAGATAAAATTCTTGTTCACTATGTTTTTCTAATACACGCACTTGTCGTGGTGCACTCTACTAGTCATGTAAAATAAACTATATAAATGGCTTACAAGTCTATCGGAGTTACAGCGTATCCTGAAAACGAAGGCTCCAAACTTCACAGGCAATCGACTAGGGGTTGCGTACGCCTAGGACTCAACACCATGTTCATCAGCTTCACACAAATTCTTCTTCTGAACAGCGGTTAGCAAGGTGAGTACACTTATGTTTGGTACTCAGCAAGGCCACGAGAAATAACCAGAGATCAAATTAATATCATATTTAAATAAATCTATCATGTGAGGGTCCATGCCGCTCTTAATGGATATACCCCATCAAGGCCTCCCCCGTACCTTTTTAGGTAAGGTTACCGTCCACTAAAGTTTCTAATTAATTAGCCAAGATAAAAGCCATATGACATATGTGGTTGTACTGTTTTCCTGGGTGGTCGCTCCATGTTCCGATTAATATATTTATGATGTTGTAAACAAAGCATAGATAGAAGGGTGGTTAGGGTCACTTGCCTTTTCCGCAATAGAAATAACACTGCTCTATGTCTTCAATTCTTGATCTTGAAATCTCTTGATGACATTCCGTCTACTCGCAACAATCAACCCAAATATCCAAAGCAAACATACAAGCACACAAAAAAGAACATATTAAAAACAGTACACCAACCAAGAAAACAAAACTAAAGAAGTGCTCTAAATTATTCTACACGTCGCTTGCGAGAGCACGAGAATCGCTAAAATCATATTTAAATATTACAAAGATATGAGCTAAACAAGAAATTAAACATATCACAAGATAGTTCTGGAATTTAGAACTGAGATAGAGAAATTGGGAGTTATTGAGCTAGATTGACGTCATGACGCCACAGAGAAGAAAATAATTAAATAGTAAAAATAGATATGATGTTGGCAAGCTAATGGTGGGCAACGATCATAATACTTGAAAGGAGTTATACTTTACGGATCAATGGTGGCGATGACCTGAGTACAGATATATTTGATCATGTTCGAAATATACGATAGACATCCTAATTATTTTGGCTAAAGGAAATATCCTATTTACTGCATCACCAGGATGTCATCACTTACATTAACGACGAGATGGATAAGCTTGTTTGCTTCTGTACGTACATGGTCTCTTTGTGTGCTGTCATCTTGCTCGGACCATCATGGCCGGTGGTTTCCTCCTGGATACATGGCTGGTCACGACCTTTGCACAGCTCGGCATAGCGCGGCAGCAGCAAGCCAATGGCCACAGCGGCGTGCGGCAACAGCGGCGCAGAGGGTGCGGCCAAAGGGTGGTCCGGCAGTGGCTGACGACCGGGAACAGCGGCATGCAGCAACGGTAGCTCGGTATGGAGGGCAGAGTGCACAGAAGTATATACGTGAAAAATAAGAGGACAACGTTTCGAGGTCTATTTTTACGAAGACAGTGTTATAAATGGTAAAAATACGAAGTGCAATATTTTGAGTATCAAAAATACAATTTTCTCAAGCATATACAGCCCGCTGGTCTGGCGAACCTAGAAGCGAATGCCTGCGATGAAGGCTGCAAAACAAGAAACGGAGGGCATCATGACCGGCAGGGCTATGGGAAGCGAGAGACTTGGGCGAGATGCAAAGCAGAAACAAGGGTTGAACAAGGAACATTAACATGATAGATAATGTATGCTCACCTACAGGAGACGATGGACAACGGTGAGGAACACGACAATGGACAGAAACTAAACTCTGAGAACATCAGCAATTAGGCCTTGCCCTTCCCGCAGCAGCCTGGCGGCGATGCTGACCTCAAGATGGCATTGGCGGCGAGCGGCGCGTACGTTCACGCCTAATCTGTATCTACATAGAACGGAAAAATCTTATACATCAGATCATGGCACTGAGAGACATGAGAATCATGGGCGAAGGATTAAAACATGATGGGGTGCTCACCCGTGACGACCGGTGATGATGGAAACTAAAGTCCGGCGATGAAGGCGGCTTGGGTTCAAGCAACCTTCTTGATGTGGACATGGTTCTCCTGCAACAGCTCGACGAAAGCGCCGACGACCTCGGGGTGATGACTTTCGTGATGGCACGTGGAGGCTCGTGGCCGGGACGATCTCCAGCGGCGTGTGTGGCTTCCTCGGTGATGGCGGCGGTTCAACGAGCTAGGGCACGGAGATGCGGCGCGCTGATGCGAAAAAAATAAAAAAAGAGGCGATGGAGCACTACCTATAGCCAGGGCGCAGGAAGTTGATGTGATGGAATCCGACTAAGTTGGCCTTGGGCTCACAGCATCTCTAAGAGATTAGCTAAAAAGACTAGTCAAATTTACTAAGAGCATCTCCAAGAGATTAGCTAAAAGACTAGTCAAATTTATTGATTTAGCTACTCTCCAAAATAGATTTGACTAACAAATAACAGAGTAATCCAACAGATTCTGTAAAGATGGCTAGTGAGGTAGGCTAGCTAAAAATAGCTAGCGAATGAGGTGGGATAGAGAGCCACTAAATTTGGAGAGTCGTTTACAGAGTCTGTTGGAAACATTTTTTCTTGAACAATAGCTAAATTTAACTTTCGAAAACGATTTGGCTAGTCTCTTGGAGATGCTCTAATTTAGCTACTCTTAAAAATAGATTTGACTAACAAATAACAAAGTAATCCAACAGATTCGGTAAAGATGACTAGTGAGGTCTAGCTAAAAATAGCTAGCGAATGAGCTAGGATAGAGAGCCACTAAATTTGGAGAGTCTGTTGGAAATATTTTTTCTTTAACAATAACTAAATTTAACTTTAGAAAACAATTTGACTTGTAAAGATGCTCTCAGCTGCGAACCAGAGGCATGTGGAGGACATACGCAGGGCAATCCTGGCCCATTAGCAACGTTCCTGGCCAGAACTTCATCGGGTCGGGTCTGATCCAACTCATACGGAGATAGGAAATATCAGGAGAATAGAGATTAAGAAAAAAAACAATGGAAAGGGTTTACGTATGTGCAAAGGGCAAGAATTGCATGGTCCTATGGCCGATGTTATATGGCTTCCAGTACGTATACGTACGTACAGCTTCACGCTGCAAAGCTTGCTTGCTACGCTCGTGTTGCAACTTGCAAGGCAGATCAACAGTTTTTTTTATTAACTGCAAACTTTATTACTCAGGCACAAGTGATTGTCAAGAGGTCCACCGAACCCCGTACCGAAGACCAGAGCGCAAGTCACTGGTACTCTAAAGGCAAGAGAGATTCCAGGTTTGAGAAGCAATATCCGAAGACATTGATCTTACTGAAATAGCAAGAGAACGAGCCCTTAAATTTTCTTCTCGAGCAATCTTTTGAAGCTAAAAGTTCCTCAAACCACGGCACCTCCAGATTTCTGACAAAATAGGACGCACACGTCAATGAACCTGCTGAAGAGAGGCTTTGAAAAAGAGTGCAGCTTGACTGCAATCTGTTTTGAAAAGGCAACTTTGGAATTGTAGATGAGCAGCCACGATGAAGCCCAAAGAAATAGCTGTCAATTCTACCGAGAGCACAGACTGAACCATGCTAGACACCTGAATGTGAATCATCCTGCAATCCTGAGAACTTGTAGTAACAAAGGAAACACCCAAACCTGCGCGTCGAGGAAGAAGCATCAGAGTATCTGGGTCAAGAGCTGCATCTGTGAAACAACACCAAGAAAAGTGACGATCATCTAAAGAAGGAACAGAAGGGACATATGAGTGGACCCTTGAAAGGCCCAACAGCTGAGGCTAGCACAGGGGCCTATCCAAGGTTGCAGAGCCCAAATCCGGGGCAGCCCTAATATCAGATTGTACCTGCATTAATAAAAATTGGATAGAGCAATTTTTCTGTTGAATCATTTCTTGCCTTCCAGAGATGCCAAAACATGTATTCCAAAGTGATTTGCAGCCCATCATCTTCAATAGGAAGAAGCTCTGTTTTCAAAGGAAAAGGGCTTGCAAACCAGCACGCTTTAGCAAAAGAGCATTGAAACAACAGATGAAAATCAGATTCGACCATGCCACAAGAAACACATGTAGAACTAATATGAGAAGAAAGACTAGCCGCACAGTGGATGGAGCATGTCGAATAAGGCGCCAAATAAAAACTTTAATGCGACGAGGCAGACTTTTGTGTTTCTAGATACAATAGAGGAAACAAAGCGCAAAAGGAGTTAAAGCTCTGGAACCATGCGGAGGAAGAATCACAGGATTAGAAGAAGAGAAGTATTTGTAAGCTTCCTTAGAAGAACAAATACCCTTTTTAGAAGGTGCCCAACATAATTTGTCCGGATCAGAAGAATGCACTTTAGAGACCGTCAGAATGTCATGAGCTAATTGAGGGGGAAAATCTGATTCACTAAAGGGACATTCCAAGAAGAGGGATCCCAAAGATGAGACACATAATTAGGGAGGGGAACAATTGAAGGAGGAACAAGAAGGGAGTCATGAATTATTTCCCAACCTTTAACCCAAGGATCAGTCCAAGATACTTTCCTTAAGAAGAGTTGACCAAACCTGCAAAATGGAACTCCAGAACGATGATCTAGGTCCTGAGCCTCTGCACTTCCAAAAGGAGTTATTTGGAAAATATTTTGCTTTAAGAACAACAGAAATAAAGTTGTTGTGCTGAGAGAATATAAACCAAGAAGAATGAGTGACCAGACTCTTGTTGACAGTATGCAAATCTCGATTGCCTAAACCACCTTTGCATTTTGGTTGACAAATGTCCTTCTAGGCCCTGAAAGAAAAGGAAGTGGAGCTCCCCTCATCTTGAACCCCTTGCCATCAGAAATTCTTAACAATTGCATTCAGCTTCTTGCAAAATGATTTAGAGAAGAGAATATTTTGCATGTAATAAACCAGAATTGAAGCAAGAAATGAATTTATGTAAACCACATGACCAGCATGATTTAACTTGTTAGCTTTTAGGGCAGTGAGCTTAGCTCTGAATATGTTAAGAATAAAAGCATAAGTACGAGAGCGGTCTTTGTACCCAAAAATAAGTGGATGGCCTAAATGTTTGGTCTGAGAATTCATTAAAGGAACAGGGAAAAAAGATCTAATATCACTCTAGAGTAGAAGAGACACCTTTGAACTAAAAAGGATAGAGGATTTCTCCCGGTTTGGACGCTGCCCTGATTCCTGGCAGAATTGCTGAAGTAGGCCGCTGATTTTTTGAGCTTCCTGCACTGATGCATTACCACAAACAATTAGGTCGTCAGTGAACAAAAGAGAATGAATTTTGGGTTCGTCGGCACCAAGAGAGATCCCTAAGAGCTGCTGATTCTGCATAGCATTCTGCATTCTGAAAGATAGTTCATTAATAGCAATAAAAAAAAGATAGGGTGAAAGCGGGCAACCTTGACAAACTCTCCTTTGAGACAAAAACAAAGTAGAAGGCTCATTATTGACCAAAACAGAGAAATTATTGACCAAAACAGAGAAAAGGGAATAAGAAAAACAACTGTAAACTAGATTGATAAAACTATCCGGAAAGCCAAGTCTTCACATAGAAGCAGTGATAAAAGACCATTCAATCCTGTCAAAAGCTTTTGCTAGGTCTATTTTAAGAAGAAAACCTTGCTGAATCCAGGACTTAAGACTGAAAGAGTGAGCAATCTCCTGAGCAATAATAACATTCTCAGCAATATATCTCCCAGGAATAAAAGCAGCTTGAGGAAGGTGGATCATATCAGGGAGAAAATTTTTCATTCTATCATCTAAGGATTTAGAGATGATCTTGTATATAACATTGCAAAGACTAATAGGTCTAAAATCCTAAGGCACTTGAGGAGCAGATTTTTTAGGAATGAGCACAATAAAAGTCTTTTTTGAATAGGATGTAACTGACCAAAGGGGTAGAATTGTTGAACCAGAGAATCCACATCATCTCCAATCCATTGCCATGCTGCTCTGTAGAAGGCCACATTGAGTCCATCTGGACCTGGTGCAGCATTCATTCGCATGCTCTTGAGAATATTCCAAATCTCCTCTCTAGAAGGACTAGAGAGAAGAAATTGGAAGGGAGAGTCCTGAGAACTAGGAGAAGAATCTTGATTAGAGAAAACAAGAGGCGAGGGATGAGGATGCATTACCTGTGAAGGTCCATCCTGCTGTAACTCATAGGTAAAAAGGTTTTTGAAATGATTACAGAATCAAGAAGTAATATCTTGATTAGTAGTCAAAGGAGCGCCATCGCTATCAAACAAGAAAACAATCATGTTGTTCCTAGCTCTCTTAAGAATTACTTGCTGGAAAAAGGAAGTGTTACGATCACCATCTATGCTCCAATTTTTCTTAAACCTTTCTCTTTGGAAAGCGTCATTTTTTAGTTAAGATGCGTTCATGTTGCAGAAATAAATGGGATTCCAAAGCATGATTTTGCAAAGACGGAGGCATACCTTGAATAGAGTGAATTCGAGCCTCCACCTCAGAAAGATGATGATGTAGATTTGGTTTCTTCTTTCTCCAGGAGCACAAATCTTTAGCAAGGAATTTCGCTTTGTCCTGAAAAGTTCTTGAGGAAGATTTGGACCAGCTTTCCTGAGCGACGCCCTGAAAATCATATTCAAGCAACCAGCCATTTTTGAACCTAAAAGGCTTCTTAGGTGCTGGATGCCTAGAATGCAACATAGCTAAAATAGGTGCATGATCGCTATACATCATAGGTAAGTGGAAAACAACAGTAGAAGGAAAAGTAGCACACCATTCAGCATTAGCAAGGCATCTATCGAGACATTCGAAAGTAGGAATCGAGCTGAACTGTTTATTACACCAAGTATAAGCAGGACCAGAAAAAACCATGTCGAAAAAACCACACTGTTTAACTAGAGAACAAAAGGAACTAATGCGAGCAACATTAGCCAGCCCAGGACCTAGGTTTTCCTTCACATTCATCAGATTATTAAGATCCCCCATACAGAAAGCAGGAACACTAGGATATCTTACAACAAAAGCCAGAACATCATGCCCGATTGCAGTGGTTCTATGATGATGGGGATCCCCATATATACAAGCCACGATAAAGTTGGACCGAGGGAGAGGGCAGTAGCATGCAGGTGTCCTCACCAACGATGGAGAGCAGACGATCGATGGCGATGGAAAGTGTTGGCGGTCCTTACGGCACATTTTTGACAACCAATACTCGGGAATAAAAGAGGTTATATGTGACATTCCTTGCATCTAGGTTTATATCTAATAAAGTTCCACGAGTTTTGGTGTGTTTCACTTGTGCAGATACAATAAACGAGAAATACGTGTTATAGGTGTCGAAAATGACCGATTCGGCCAAACATCATGATTCGGCCTGTTACCCCCCCCCAGCCGTACACGACGTGAAGCACAAGCGGGAGGCCATCCACGTCACCGGTGATCGAGCAGTGACGGGGCATGACATGTGGACCTCTGCCACCTCATCTCCAGGACAAAACAACACGGAGGACATCAATACAAGTCAGACCAGGAGGTCCAGAACCAGAGGCAGTGCAGCGGAGGCCGGCCAAGGGCCAGGCCCAGTTCAGCCAAACTGAGGGCCTTCGACCGAGCCGCCCCAGCTGCCAAACCGACCAAGGGAGCACATCTGAGCCATCTAGCATCCAAGGTAGTGGATCCAGTGGTTCGGCTGAACCAGGGGGGTTCGGCTAAACTGATCCGTTTGCCCAAATCCCCTGGATTCGACCGAACCGACCTCCTGCCACCTCAAGTTGCCTTGGCGGTTACCCAAGCTCAACCGCCATGAGCCACTATAAATACAATTGTCCAAGCCCCGGTTCAATACACACTCAAGCCAAGGAGCTCCACTTTTCATTTTAGTAGAGTTGGGATAATTTAGTTGGGAGTTAGAGTCGAGTCGAGCTATGCGTCGGAGGTTCTGGAGTCATCTTAAGAAGCTCTGGTATAAGCTCTCATATCTTTTCCTTTTATTTTGTTGACTTTGAGTTATCAATATAAGTTATCTTTGTCATCTTGTCTGAGTTATTTATATTCTGCTTCTACTTTATTCTAGTTGCAAGTATTTCGTGTTTAGACTATAGTCGTTGTGATCTTAGTTCTTCTAGTTCTTGCTTAAGTCTTTACCTTAGTGGGTTCTTCGTTTCTGTTTAATACTTACGGTGAATTGTCACTGGGGTATTGACAAGATTGCTTGCTTCTGCTAGCAAAGTAAGTAGTCATTGTCTATTGTAGGTGTGGAACCTAGACTAGGTAGCGACCTTAGGTTGTACCTGAGTTGGCACGGAGGTGGTAGTCGTTAGGTGGTGACAGCCCTATACGGCCTATGTAGTCCATCACGCCTGGCTGGGCCCCATAGGATCCTAGAGTGCGGGGTTGGTGGCACGCCTTCTCATCCCTTTCTGCGTGTCGTTGGCCCCGTTGTCCCGAAGCTAAGGTATTAGAGTTATCCTTGACCTGTCAGAGCTGTCTCTCAGCTACTATACCTCTTTACTCGAGTAACCCAGATAGACAAAAACCAAGGAATCCTTTATCTCGTCCCGTTGTCCTCCCAGCTAGCTACTCCTTCCCTCTCTTATTTGTGCGACCCTTGAGCTGTGTGTCACGGTATATCCACTCCTATCCAATACCATTATCCCCTATCTTGTTAAGTAGTGTACTCCTCTCTGATAGTCTCGAATACTCATTTACTAGTACTCTTCTAGCTTATCTGAGCCACCCTTGAGCTTTGTGTCACGGTATATCCACTCCTATCCAATACTGTTATCCCCTATCTTGTTAAGTAGTGTACTCCTCTTTGATAGTCTCGAATACTCGTTTACTAGTACTATTCCCAAAGCTTTCCTGCGGAAATAGTCGTGGATGAGTTCTGTGGTGCTGTCAAGAACCTGGAGATCTTGATCCGTTCAGATATATCCACAGAGTGATCACAATCACCTGGAGGAGACTTCGTTGACCGAGCTCTAGCAGATCTTTTCCTCTTCAAGTTTGGAGGTACTACTGGGGGCTCCTTAGAGCACTCTAGTTTAAAGTTTCCCCACAAGATTTTGGGTGGCGGATCACACTTGTCAGGATTTTCTACTCTGGTTGTGTGGTAATATTCAATGAAAAGTGGACCAAGCACAAGGGACTTACCCTTGGGATCCTCGACAGGTATTTCGTCATCCGTGTCTTGGACGACTTCTTCATCTTCTACAGCTAGATGAGCTTCAGCATCTTTGGTCCTTTCTGAGGAAATTTCATCAAATTCCTCCCACTCTTGGTTCGTCAGTCCACCGACTGGTTCTTCGCTAGAAGACTACATTATACCAATTAGTTAGATGATTATTGATTATTTACAAAACAAGGCGTGTGGTTACTTACTGAGCCTGGAGGTTTGGCTTTCGAGTACTCCTCGGTGATGATTGGCTTTTCGCCAACATTGGTGAACATGCGATTCAACCGCATGAGCACAGTGTCATCTCCAATGACTTCTGGTGCCATCCTTGAAGGATCTGAATCACCTTCGTAGTCGTACCTGAGATGTACGCACTCTTGGAGTGGTTGCACCCTTCGCTTTAAAAAGCTGAAGGCGATCCCTACTCCAGTGAGACATTTATTCTTCAGCTGCTGCACTCGCCTTAACAAGGTGGGTACATCCTTGGCTTCTTCGAGTTTTGGCTTGGTGTTCCACTGGGATAAATCCCGTGGGTACCATCTGTCGAGCGTCGGACAACTCTTATCATGGTTTCCTGTTGTATTAAACATACACAGGATTAAGATTAGCATATCTACAAGTACTCTTACAAGAGAAATGAGAGGTTGCTAGCGACTTACTAATGAGGAACCACTCGGACTTCCAGTCATTGCATGAGTCTTTGATCGGCATGTCGAACCATTGTTCCCTCATTTTCTGGTGGAACTAAATTCCAGCCCCGCCGACTACTTCCATTCTCTGGAAAGTAGGTTGCAGCTTGATGTGATACAAGGTGCGGAAAAGTGCAAGGCTGGGTTTGATGCCAAGAAATGTTTCGCAAGCGTGGATAAAGACAGCAATATTCAGAATTCCATTGGGATTAAGTTGGAGAAGTTGCAGCTTGGAAAAATCTAGGAGCTCTTGCGTAAAAGAAGAAATCGGCAGCCCACACCATGCTCACAGAAAGATAGAAAGAGAGGAATCTCATCGGTGTTTTTAGTGGGAAAGGGAAGATTTAAGTAAGATCTCCATTCAAGAGTTTGTTCTGATAAGAGTAAACCCTGGCCAACTAAGCTGTTTAGATCGTCGGCAGAGGCAGTGCATTTTCTCCATGCATTGGCGGATGAAGGCAGCGATTTGGAATCGACCCTTGTGTTTGGATCCACCAGCGATGACCTCTTCCTTGCAGACTTCCTCTCCGGGGCTTTGGCAGATCCAGCTTTGTTGGCGTTCTTCACCGCGCCCTTCTTTTGACCCATGGTCATTGAGCGTGTCACGACCTTGCGCTTCTCTCTCATTCACTGATGGTGGAGCAGCTGCGTTGGCTCGGGGGCTACAAGCTCGGGGGTTGTGAGGCCTTGGCGGCTATACAACTCTAAAGCTCTGGAAGGAGGACGATGATGGCACACTTAACAGGTGCGAATGAACGAGCTCATCGAGTAAGATTTATAACAAGTTAGGGTTACTGTGCGGAACAGTGCCCGTGGCGTATCGCATTCCTTCATTAGGGCCGGTTTTTTAGGGATAACATTCCTAACGAACCACATGTGACAAGATTATCGGATTGTTCAAAATTGGTAAAGATTTGTTTGAAGATTCTTTGACCTTTAAATCAAAAATATTTGTTTTAAAGCTTGGGGGCTGCTAGCGGATAATCCAGGATTTGATTTTCCAAAATTTGTGGCTAAAGCTGCGCAAAGACCTTGGGGCTATACCCAATGGGTGCACCTACTCGGTGCACACCATTGAACTACTCGATCTGAAGATTGAAGATTGCTTTTGTACCTCTAGCTACTTAAAAAGTAGTCGAAGGCTTGGGGGCTACACCCATTGGGTGCAAAAGCAGGAGGAGGTGTCCATAGATACTGCTTGATCTCTTGCTATGTTACAGGAGGAGGTGTCCAACCCGGTGCGTCGCCGTGATTTTAGGCGCTCTGATGGTGTAAATGGATTTCGGAATCATCCTCGGGGACCTTTGCCTCTTCCCCCACCACCAAGAATTGACAAGCCAATTTCCTCAGTTGTGACTGCTCCTACTGACAAGAAACCCCCTGAAGCCAATAAATCCCCGGTGGATAGGTTTGTGGCTCTGCGCCAATATAGGCGTGCTCGCGGACTGTGTGACAAATGTGCAGAGAAATGGCATCATGGCCATAAATGTGCTGCTACAGTTCAATTGCATGTTGTTCAAGAATTATTTGTAGTGTTTCCATTGGAAGAGGAACTTGATAATGGTACTTCACAGAGTAGCCAAGGTTCTGACTCTTTGTCTGCTCAGCTGTTCTTAGCACTGTCCAAGTAGGCTGCATATGGTTCAGAAGGACCTAGAACAATGAGGCTTCATGGTTGTATTCTAAGTCACTCGGTTGTCATTTTAGTGGATTCTGGCAGCTCCCACACCTTCATAAGTCAACAATTGGCTGAACATCTGAAGGGTGTTATTTCTGTTCCTGGGGATGTCAAGGTCCAAGTGGCTAATGGGGGTATCCTACAGTGTTCTTCATATATCCCACAGTGCAGTTGGATGGTGCAAAATTACAGTTTCTCCTTTGACCTGAGAGTTATTCCTTTGCAACACTATGATTTCATCCTAGTCATGGACTGGCTTGAATCCTTCAGTCCCATGAAAGTCCACTGGAAATTGAAATGGATGGCTATTCCTTATATGGGTACCACTGTGGTGTTACAGGGTATTCAGCCTCCACATCCAGAAGAAATCCTTGTGCAGGTTTGCAGTTTGGACAGTTCAATTTCTCAGCCTGTTGCAGCCATGGATTTACCTCCAGAGATTACAGCCTTGTTGTATCAGTTTAGTTCAGTTTTTGCACCAGTATCAGGTCTCCCTCCTCTAAGAGCTTGTGACCACTCCATCACTTTGGTCCCTGGGGCCAAACCTGTCTATATTCGTCCTTATCGGTATCCTCCAGCTCTCAAGGATGAAATTGAACGCCAAATCCAAGACATGTTAGACAAGGGACTCATTCAAGCTAGCAGTAGCCCCTTTTCTTCCCCCTTGTTGTTGGTCCGCAAGAAAGATGGGTCATGGCGGCCATGTGTTGACTACCGCTACCTCAATGCACTGACTATTCGTGGGAAATTTCCAATTCCAATTTTTGATGAGCTAGTTGATGAGTTGTCAGGAGCTACCTGGTTCTCTTCTCTAGATTTGAATTCTAGGTTCCACCAGATCAGGATGAAGCCCGAGGAGGAACACAAAACAACTTTTCAAACCCATTTCGGACATTTTGAATTCAAAGTTATGTCCTTCAGCTTGTGTGGTGCCCCAGCTTCTTTTCAAGGTGCCATGAACAGTACCCTCAAGCCTTTGCTATGCAAGTGTGTCTTAGTCTTCTTTGATGATATTCTTGTGTATAGCAATTCCTTTGCGGATCATTTGCTGCATCTCCAGTCCGTGCTTCAATTGCTGCAAAAAGATCAGTGGTAGGTCAAATTGTCTAAATGTTCTTTTGCTCAGCGACAAATAGCTTACCTCGGCCATATAATTAGTGTTGAGGGGTTTCCACTAACCAGACAAAGATTGCTGCTATCACAGAGTGGCCTACTCCTTCTAATGTCAAAGAGCTTCGCAACTTCTTAGGTCTAGCTGGCTACTATAGGAAGTTCATTTTGCGGTTATCTCCAAGCCTTTGACTGAGCTCCTCAAGAAAAATTCATTATTTGTGTGGACAATGGACCATCAGGCTGCTTTTACTACTCTCAAAGCTGCACTAAGTTCAGCACCAGTCTTGGCCGCTCCTGACTTCACAAAGCCTTTCTGTATCGAGACCGATGCTTGTGCTAACGGTGTCGGTGCAGTTCTTCTGTAGTCTGGTCACCCGCTGGCATTTATCAGTAAACCATTGGGCCCCAAATCTATTGGACTATCTACCTATGAGAAGGAATACTTGGCCATCTTGTTAGCCATGGAGCAGTGGCGATCTTATCTTCAACATGCAGAATTTTTGATATATACCGACCAGAGGAGTCTAATCCATCTGTCTGATCAGCGCTTGAACACTCATTGGCAGCAAAAGGTTTTCACCAAGCTTTTGGGTCTACAATACAAGATTGTGTACAAGCCATGTACATCCAATAGGGTAGCAGATGCTTTGTCTCGCCGCCCACATGAGATTGTTGAATTGTCTGTCGTTTCATCTTGTGCCCCTACTTGGACAACTGCTATTATCCAAGGTTACCTGCGGGATCAGGATGCTCAAGATCTGCTGACCAGATTGTCTGTAGCCCCAGAGGCAGTACCACATTTTTCCCTCCATGATGGCATTATCAGATTCAAGAACAGGATATGGATTGGTTCTAACCCTTCTCTGCAGTTGTAGATTCTCTCTGCCTTGCACTGCTCTCCAGCAGGTGGTCACTCTGGTTTTCCAGTAACTTATAGACGCATGAAACAACTTTTTGCTTGGAAGGGCGTGAAAACTACAGTTAAGTCATTTGTGTCTCAATGCCAGATCTGTCAGCAGGGTAAACCTGACAGATCAAAATATCCTGGTCTATTACAACCCCTGCCTATTCCCACTTCTGCCTGGCAAATCATCTCAATGGATTTTGTTGAAGGATTACCCAAGTCTCTTCACAAAGATTGCATCATGGTGGTAGTTGACAAGTTCACTAAGTACAATCACTTTTGCCAAGTCTCCTCACTGTTGCAAAGTTGTTCTTTGACAATATCTATAAGCTCCATGGTCTTCCTGACTCCATCATCTCTGATAGAGACAATGTCTTCACAAGTCATTTCTGGCAGGAACTTTTCAAGATGGTAAAGGTTTCTCTGAGTATGAGTTCTAGTTACCACCCCCAAACAGATGGCCAGACAGAGAGGGTCAATCAGTGTCTGGAAACATTCCTGAGATGTTTTGTGCATGCTTTCCCACACAAGTGGATGGAGTGGTTAAGCTCAGCTGAATTCTGGTATAATACTGCTGCCCACTCAGCTATTGGCTGCTCTCCTTTTGAAGCTTTATATGGCTACACTCCAAAGATTGCTGGTCTGTCTATCCCTTCTGCTTGTAAGTCTTCTGACTTATCTCAGTGGATGCAAGACAAGAGGCTGATGTCTGAATTGCTCCAACAACATCTTCATCGTGCTCAGCAACATATGAAGAAGCAAGCAAATAAAGGTCGTTCTGAGCGTCAGTTTGAAGTCGGGGATTCTGTTTTTTCTTAAGCTGCAGCCGTATATTCAGTCTTCCTTAGCACCACGAGCCAATCAGAAGCTATCATTTAAATTCTTTGGGCCCTTCAAGATCCTAGCCAAGATTGGTCCGGTGGCTTACAAACTAGAATTACCTCCATCTTCTTCTATTCACCCTATTTTTAATGTGTCTCAACTGAAACAGGCTGTTCCTCCTAACCTCCAGGTATCTCCAGTTATTCCTGACGTTTCTTCTTCTTTTCAATTCCCTGAGAAGGTCCTGTCCAAGAAGATGGTCAATAGGGGTGTGAACCAAGTACAACAAGTGTTGATCAAATGGTCTTGTTGGCCGGAGTCCTTGGCGACCTGGGAAGATTTTGAGCCCCTCAAGCAACAGTTTCCTCATGCCCCTGCTTGGGGACAAGCAGGTTGTTTAGGGGGGGAGGAATGTTACTGAAGCTACTGAAGAGCAGATGACAAGAGATGAAACTGGGCCTCATAGGTCCACTCGGCCCATCATTCCAAGCACAAGGACTTCCGGCCCAGAATGGATGTAGCCCACAAGATGTGCGTGTGTTGCGTGCGTGAGTCTCCGGCCCGCGTGCCGCTCCGTTGTTGCTGAGCTATTAAGCCAGCGAGAGTCAGGAAAGAGGGTAACAAATGTATGGACAAAATTTCTCCAACTAAAGAGATGACCTCCGAATGCTAGCCTTCCCCTGTTCCTCTTCTTCTTCTACCTCTGATCCGGTCCTGTCCAGATCGGGTCTCTAACAGATCCCAAAGCCGATACGAGTACATCCTGGGGATGAGCCAATGAAGAAATCTGCTTAGGCTGCCGAAAGGGTAAAATGGTCTGAAAGAATTCACGAGTAAGCATTGAAGTTGAATACCTGGACGGAAGGTATGTCTTGGGCAATGGTTGATGATGGATCGGTTGCTTGTGCTCCGCCAAGAGGTTCTTCAGGAATTGGAGCTAATTCGACTGGTCCAGGAGGTGTTTGTTCAGGCTGTGCCTATTCCAAGGTTAGTACAAGATAAAAGGATCATGAAAGGGATATAAAGGCAAATACCTGGGAACTCACAATGGTAGCCGATGCAGATGCACCTTGCGCTTGTTCTGAAGCCGATACATCTTGTGGCTGAGCAGATGAACCAGACGCCTTCAAATATAATAGGTGAAAAGCCGATCAAATTATTGAGTGAATACCTGAACATCTTGTTGAAAAGCGATGGTGCCTGTAACCGATGGAGAAGACAGTTGGTTTCTTCCTTGAAGTGGTCACTGTTCGCACCCAAAATTGGCAGCTGTCCATCAGGCCGAGTGCAACCGGTCAAACCGGTTCTAGGAAGCGGTCAGACCGGTTTCCCTGTAGCCAATCTGGCAACAGCCAAACCGGTCTGACCGGTTTGCCAAAGCGGTCTGACCGGTTTACTCCGAGTTGGGGTAGAATTAGGAGTCCTAGTCGTTTCCAAATTGTAAAAGGATTCCTTGCGGGGCAAGACCTCCCCACCCTATAAATATAAAGGGCCGTGGCCGGTTGAGAATTATCATCCAATCGATCAAATATTATCTTTCTACTTTTTATCTCTAAACCCTAGCTTTTCCAACCCCTTTGCTTTCCTTGTTTGTCTCGACGGCGTTCAAGGAGGTTCTGAGTGGCCTGACCGATCTCAGAGCAACCCTAGGCGCGCCATCTCCGACGGGGTCCCTCCCGAGGTGGTGATTCTAGGTTCTTCCCGAAGTTCTCGATGGAACCGGTCTGACCGGATCCCTAAACCGGTCTGACCGGTTTGGGTGAGGCTGCGGCGAGTTCACTGTTTCGTTCGTTGCGCGATTCGGCGCTCGTGTGTGTTGGCCGGAAAAAGCGTCAACATACTTTTGGCGACTCCGCTGGGGACTATAGAAGATCTGGTTTTCAAAGACCGTTCAATCTAAGCTCCAGGCAAGATGGGATCTCGATGTGATCTTGATATGGATAATATCATCACGGCTTCATTGGAAGATCTTACTCCGGAGGAGCAGAAGAAATTTGAGGCGCTACAAAATTTCATGAAGACACAATTTTTGGCTGGCGTCAAGAAAGATCGTCATGGCAAGGTGGCAAGATTGGAAGAATTTGAGCTACCGGCGATCAAGTTAAACGACAATCAAGTTGAGGTAATACCCACTGTAAGTAAATCACAAAAAATTCCTTCTACTACAGTTCCTAAAAATAATGTAGAAAGTGATGAATTACTTGCCTCATATATTGCTCGTTTAGAACGATTAGAGGATCTTGAGAAAGATAGGACTACTGCTTGCTTTAACAATAATGAAACTAGTAGCAGCGTTCCTAAAATTAATACTAGTGGGGTAGTTTTTCCTAGCTTGTCACCCATACCTAGTGTTAACACTGAAAAATATATGTATGGTATGCCACTTGAATTTGCCATTGGTCAATCCCTGCCGTTCCAACCGACCGGGCCAAACATGGCCAAACCGGTCAGATCGGATCAGGGAACCGGTCAGACCAGTCAGACCAATGCGCTTGAATTAGTGCATGAGCAACCAATGCCGCTTTCTGTTTTACCTGATTCAATGGTTTATGCTCACACTAATACTTTGGGTACTGCTAAGCCTCAATTTAGTACAACAATTAACACATCTGCTCAAAGAAATGTTATACCTGATGATGTGTTTGAAAGTTATAGGCTAGCTCAAGCTAAGATTGCTCCCTACTTAAATAAGATGAATTTGGAGAGTGTGCAACCACAACAGCCAAATAATCCTAACTGGGCTGAATTTAATAAATTTAGAGAAGATTTGGCTAATGTGGTAAAAACTAAACTTGGTGTTGATATTGGTAACACAAATTTGTATCAAAAACCATATGATGCTGAGTTTGATAATTTTCCTCTTCCACGTGGTTGGCGTATGCCTGATTTGATTAAATTTAGTGGAGATGATGACCGAACCACGTGGGAACATATTAGTCAATACATAGCTCAACTGGGAGAAGCGTGTGCTTATAATGCTCTTAAAGTGCGTTTATTCTCTTTATCTTTAACTGGTACCACTTTTGCTTGGTTTTCTTCACTTGCTCCTGGTTCTATTATATCTTGGGATATGTTAGAGCGTAAATTTCATGATCACTTTTATAGTGGGAGCTTGCAATTGAAATTGACAGATTTGACATCGGTTAGGCAAAGTAGAGATGAAACTGTTTCTGCTTACATTAAGAGATTTAAAGAAACTAAGAACCGTTGTTTCAATTTGTCAATCACTGATATGGACCTTGCTAATATTTGCTTAAAGGGTTTAAGGTCATCCATAAGAGATAGAATAGAGGGTTCTGATTTTCTTTCGGTTGCACAAGTTCAAATTAGAGCTTTAGTTGTTGAAAACCGAATGAATAAGGAAAAAGAAAGAGATACTTCTAGATCACGTCGCTCCAATGTTCATATGATTGATTATGATTCTGATAATTCAAGTGATAGTGATAAAGAAGTACTTGCTGCTGAATTTGTATGGCCCTCTAAAGAAAAAACTTATTCTTGCACATCACTTAAGCCGGCTAGCAAAGGTCTGCAAGAAGAAGTTAAGTTTACATTTGATGTTTCCAAGTGCGATCGTATCTTTGATGAATTGCTTAAGTCTGGAAATATTAAATTATCTCATAAATTGCCTCCACTTGAAGAATTGAAAAGGCGTGCATATTGCAAATTTCATAATACTTATTCTCATGCCACTAATGATTGCAATGTGTTTCGTCGACAGGTTCAATCGGCCATAAATGAAGGTCGTTTGACATTTCATGAAATGCAAGTGGACAAAACTCCTTTCCCTGTCAATACTATGGATTTACAGCAGCCTAAGGTCTTGGTTCGGCCGCATCAAGCCGAAGCAACCAAAGGAAAGAATGTTGTGATTGGTGAAGCAAAATCTGATTTGAGGGGAAAAGAGTTGATTCGAGAAGTTGCATGTGAGACAACTCCAGATGGCAGGGAGACATTCAAGGTTACTGTGAGAGCCTCTGAACATGGGGGGCAAGGGTTGACCGTTCCCGCCGAGCAAAGACCGTTTGAGCCTGTACAGGACAAACCGGTCAGACCGGTTAGGGAAAGCGGTCAGACCGGTTTTCCCCAGGGCCGTCCAAAGATGATTAAACCAAGCCGTCCGGAGATTGGAAACTGGAAGCTCAATGTTGCAAAGAATCAGGGGAGTACTCCTAGGCCAAAGGTCACCTTTGATATGCTATTTGACAAGTACTCCAAGCAAAAGGCCGTTACAAGTGATCGGCTAGTAAAAAAGAGAATGAGGGTGTCTCCACATCAAGAAGAATGTTCTCATTCAAAGAGGAATTTTGCTCCGCAATGGAAGGCATCAAGTTCATATCCACCTCGTCCAATTTATGATAATAATGGAGTAATGTGGGTGCCGTATCAGCAACCTTTCCAACATGGATGGGGAGGACCGCGAAGGCCAGTATTGAGCAGAATCTCGAGGCCTAGACAGGACCGTTTGGCATTTCGCCTATCTAGTCAGGGTCACTAGACCCAACCGGTCAGACTGGTTTCACAAACCGGTCAGACCGGTTTCCCTGGGAAATCGGCAACACCTCCTATGAAGCAAGTTTACAAGCCAAAGCAGAAGGAGGAGGTGCATAAGATGGATATTGACCCAGAGAGGACTACAAATCCAGATGTTATTCAGATTGGGTTGATGAACGTTCCCCTTGGAGACGGTGGCAAAGGACCGATTGTCATAGACAATAAGGTTCAGACACCTATTCAGAAGGGATCTGTTTCTGATAATGATCATGAGGCCAGTGGAAGTAGTTCTAATTCCAAGTACTTTTTGCCAAGATGGTGTCCTCCAGGTTTATCTCGTACTCAAAGGAGGAAGCTTCAGCGCTTGAGGTTTCGGGAGATGAAGGAGAAAGAGCTAGAGAAGCAGAGAGACGAAGCGTTCAACAAGTACAGGCCTATGATTCCACAAGGGAAAGAGTGGAGAGCCAAGACCAGCTCCTAGACAGAACCGGTCAGACCGGTTGGAGAGTCGGTCAGACCGGTTGAACCGGTCAGACCGGTTGCCGAAAGCGGTCAGACCGCTTTGCCCGATGCGCCGCCCGGTTTTTCTTCTCCCGCTCCTATGGTTTGTGATGACAAGTTATCATCGGTATCTACTTCAGAGGACGATGAAGAGCTTGTTGATTATGGTTCTTCTCCTGAGCGTATGAATTTTGAGCTTAATGTAATTCATATGTCTATGGATGGTTATGTGTTATCAGAGGAAAGCATCGCTCATCTTGATTTTGGGCCAAAGGAAGCTATTTTCCAGAAGCCTAAAGCTACTGAAAGTCATCTGAAGGCTTTGTACATGAAGGGTCATATCAATGGGAAGCCTATATCTCGCATGCTAGTGGATGGAGGGGCGATAGTTAACTTGATGCCGTATTCTCTGTTCAAAAAGCTGGGAGATTCAGATGAGGAGTTGATCAAGACCAACATGACCATCAGCGGCGTTGGAGGAGGTGAACCTATGGGCGCCAAGGGAGTTGCTTCTATGGAGCTCACTGTTGGAAGCAAGACTTTGGCTACTGCGTTCTTCGTCGCTGAGACACAAGGTAACTACAGTTTAATCATTGGTCGTGATTGTATTCATGCAAACCAATGTGTGCCTTCTACTTTGCATCAATTTTTAATTCAATGGATAGATGATGAAGTAGAGGTTGTTCATGGAGATACGTCGGCTTGTGTTGCAGTGGCCGATAGTTCTTCTTTGGATGATCATGAGAATCTTAAGTGCTTATCTGGTTTAGATTTATCTGATTGTGAGATTATTGGTTGCACCAAGGATGGCTTTGCTACTGCTGTTATGAGGCCGATCGGAGATCTGGCTATACCATCTCTTATGATTTGATGGATCCAAATCTAGAGTGGCTACAGCAGAGGCGTGAACACTATCGGGCGCATAAGAACGATATGTGTGAGACCATTGAGGATTTTGATGATTTAAGCAAGTTAGGACAAGGGTTTACATCGGCTGATCCTCTAGAGGAGGTAGATATTGGTGATGGTACTATACCTAGGCCGACATTTGTAAACAAGAATCTTGATCCTTTGTTTAAATCCGAATTAATAAAGTTATTAAAGGAGTATGTTGATTGTTTTGCATGGAGTTACAATGAAATGCCTGGTTTAAGTCGTGATTTAGTTGAACATCGTTTACCCATTAAACCTGGTTTTAGGCCTTTTAAACAATCTCGCAAAAACTTTAATCCTGATATTTATGACCGAGTGAAAGAAGAAATCAATCGGTTGCTAGATGCTAAATTTATTAGGCCTTTGTCGATATGCTAATTGGATCTCTAATATTGTGCCTGTTGAAAAGAAAGGAACAAAAAAGCTTCGTGTTTGCATTGATTTTAGAGATCTCAATAGAGCTACTCCTAAAGATGAATATCCTATGCCTATAGCCGATTTTCTTGTTAATGCTGCATCTGGACATAGAATTCTTAGCTTTCTTGATGGTAATGCTGGTTATAATCAAATATTTATGGTCGAAGAGGATATAGCCAAAACGGCCTTTCTATGTCTGGGTTTTGTTGGTCTATTTGAGTGGGTAGTGATGACTTTTGGTTTGAAGAATGCTGGTGCTACATATCAAAGGGCTATGAATTTGATTTTTCATGACTTGCTTGGCATTATAGTAGAAGTTTATATCGATGATATTGTTGTCAAATCGGTTGGAGTAGATTCTCATTTGGCTGATTTAAGGCTTGCATTTGAAAGAATGCGTCGATATAAATTGAAGATGAATCCACTCAAATGTGCTTTTGGTGTATCGGCTGGAAAGTTCTTGGGATTTGTTGTGCATGAAAAGGGGATAGAAATAGATCCTAAAAAGATTGAAGCTATTAACAATGTGAAGGCTCCTACTTGCAAGAAAGAGTTGCAAAGGTTTTTGGGCAAAGTAAATTACTTGAGAAGATTCATTTGTAATTTGTCCGGGAAGGTGAATGCCTTTACTCCTTTACTTCGGTTGAAGAATGACATTGATTTCACTTGGGGGGCAAAACAACAAGAGGCATTTGATGAGATCAAGCAATATTTATCTTCGCCACCCGTCCTTCAAGCGCCCAAGAGTGGGGTTCCATTCAAGTTGTATGTGGCGGCTGAGAAAGATGTCATTGGAGGTGTTTTGACTCAAGAAACCGAAGGAAAGGAACATGTGGTTGCATATGAGAGTAGAAGATTATTGGATGCCGAAACAAGGTACACCTTTATTGAAAAACTATGTTTATCATTATATCATACTTGTACCAAGTTAAGGCATTATCTTTTACCAAGTACTTGTGTGGTAGCATGTCAAACCGACATAATCAAATACATGTTGCACAAACCAATTTTAAGTGGTAGAGTCGACAAATGGGCTTATGCTATAGTTTAATATGATTTGCATTGTGAGCCATTAACTTCAATGAAAGGTCAAATAGTGGCCGACTTTATTGTTGAACATAGAGTAGGTAAGCAACTTGATTTGAGTGTCGGTTATGTTACTTTTACTCCATGGAAATTGCATTTTGATGGATCGGTTTGCAAAAGTGGTTGTGGTATTGGAATTGTTATTACTTCTCCACATGGGGCTGTTTTTGAAGCACTTAACCGATTAGATCGTAAATGTACTAATAACCAAGTTGAGTATGAGGCTCTTCTATTCGGATTGGAAATTTTGCATGACATGGGAGTAAAGCATGTAGAAGCTTATGGTGATTCTTTATTGGTGGTACAGCAAGTTTCTAAAGTATGTCAATGCTTAGATGGATTTTTGAATGCCTATCTCGATAGATGCTTCGATATTATATCTTGCTTAAATGAATTTGTAATTCGTCATGTACCACGAGAAAGAAATCTGAAGGTGAATGCTCTGGCTCACCAAGCGTCTGGTTATAACGTTCAGAAAAGAAATTTTTAAGAACAAAGACCTACGTTTTTAGAAGCCGAGTGTTCTGTTCTGGAGGAACTGGTCACACCGCTTCCTCAGACCGGTCTGACCGGTTCAACCGGTCTGACCGCTTTGGAAAACCTGTCTGACCGGTTGCCTGGTGAAGATGCTGCTTCGGCTGTTGTTTGCAATCAAGGCGAAGTGGGTGATTGGAGAAAGCCTTTGGTTAATTATTTGCAAAATCCTAGCAGTACAGTTGACAGAAAAATTCGACGATGGGCTCTCAAGTTCGTTTTGGATGGTGATGAGTTATATCGTCGGACTATTGATGGTTTGCTCCTAAAATGTTTGGGTCCTGACCA
This sequence comes from Echinochloa phyllopogon, assembly GCA_033239725.1. Taxonomy (NCBI): domain Eukaryota; kingdom Viridiplantae; phylum Streptophyta; class Magnoliopsida; order Poales; family Poaceae; genus Echinochloa; species Echinochloa phyllopogon. Next base: position 25,069,079 of record BTCW01000014.1, on the reverse strand, counting down.
AGCTAGGTTGGCTATGGCAGAGGTTCATGAAGGAATTTGTGGTACTCATCAATCGGCTCCCAAGATGAAGTGGCTTCTTAGACGAGCTTGTTTCTATTGGCCTAATATGATAGCCGATTGTTTTAAATACTACAAAGGATGTGAGGAGTGTCAGAAACATGGAGATATTCAGTTGGTACCTGCGGCATTGATGCATCCGATTATTAAGCCTTGGCCTTTCCGAGGATGGGGATTAGATTTTGTTGGCAAGATTCATCCTCCTTCGTCGAAGGGTCATTGTTTTGTGATTGTGGCAACTGATTATTTTACCAAATGGACGGAAGCAGTTCCTTTGAAGAATATGACGCATAGAGAGGTGATTGAGTTTATCAGAGAAAATATTATACATAGGTTTGGTATTCCACAAACTTTGACTACGGATCAAGGGACTTCATTCATATCCAAAGAGGTGCGTGAATTTGTTAATTCCTATGGTATTAAACTTCTCAATTCATCTCCATATTATGCTCAAGCCAATGGTCAAGCTGAATCTAGCAACAAGACCTTGATAAAGCTCATCAAGAAGAAGGTAGAAGATCATCCTAAAAGATGGCATGAGGTATTATCTGAAGCTTTATGGGCTCATCGTATTTCTAAACATGGTGCTACTAAAGTTACTCCGTTTGAGCTTGTGTATGGTCAAGAGGCTGTTTTACCTGTAGATGTGAATCTTGGCGCATATAGACTTGCAAAGCAAAATAATCTTGATGTTGATACATACTATGCTTTGATGATGGATAATATTGATGAAGTGATCGACAAGCATTTGGAAGCTTTAGAAGAGATTGAAAAAGATAAGAGACGGGTGGCAAGAGCATACAACAAGAAAGTGAAATTTAAATCTTTTCAAGTAGGTGATTTGGTTTGGAAAACGATCTTGCCCATTGGATTGAAAAGCAACAAGTTTGGCAAGTGGTCTCCAAGTTGGGAGGGTCCTTTCAAGATTGTGAAGGTTTGTTCAGGAAATTCTTATATGGTAGAGACCTTGCAAGGACAGCAGCTGCCTAGAGCTCTCAATGGGAGGTACTTGAAGAAGTTTTATCCAAGTGTTTGACAAAGTGCTTGATAGGATATGGCCGATTTATGTTGAGAATCGCCCTTAGGATAAAATGGCCGGTGAATTCTGTGACATCGACCTCAGCATATTTTCTAGTGCATAAAAATTTACTAGAAAACAGGGGGGCATATGTTCGCACCCAAAATTGGTAGCTGTCCATCAGGCCGAGTGCAACCGGTCAGACCGGTTCTAGGAAGCGGTCAGACCGGTTTCCCTGTAGCCAATCTGGCAACAGCCAAACCGGTCTGACCGGTTTGCCAAAGCGGTTTGACCGGTTTACTCCGAGTTGGGGTAGAATTAGGAGTCCTAGTCGTTTCCAAATTGTAAAAGGATTCCTTGCGGGGCAAGACCTCCCACCCTATAAATATAAAGGGCCGTGGCCGGTTGAGAGTTATCATCCAATCGATCAAATATTATCTTTCTACTTTTTATCTCTAAACCCTAGCTTTTCCAACCCCTTTGCTTTCCTTGTTTGTCTCGACGGCGTTCAAGGAGGTTCTGAGTGGCCTGACCGATCTCAGAGCAACCCTAGGCGCGCCATCTCCCACGGGGTCCCTCCCGAGGTGGTGATTCTAGGTTCTTCCCGAAGTTCTCGACGGAACCGGTCTGACCGGATCCCTAAACCGGTCTGACCGGTTTGGGTGAGGCTGCGGCGAGTTCACTGTTTCGTTCGTTGCGCGATTCGGCGCTCGTGTGTGTTGCCCGGAAAAAGCGTCAACAGTCACCTTCTGGGCTTTACGCTTCGGTGCCCAGCCTGCAGCAATATTCTTGAGTGACGGGGCATCACAACCGATACGAGGGTTTGCCAATGCAGGAGCATAGTTGATCGACCGGCCGCTTTTCCTCATAGCCGGAGGAGACATTATTGTGCCCTATAGTTTATTCTCAAAAGGATAAGGATTACAAAATGAGATTCATTATAGGGTGAGGGGATCGAGTACTTTGCCTCGTCTTCTGAGTCTGTGTCTCGATGTTAAATTGTTGGCGGTAAGACTTAACCAGAGCAGAAAACAGATGAGAACCCATTCAGACCACCATTCTTTGAAAGTTCTGTCTCAAAAAGAAGTTATCTTCCAATTTAAGAAGTTAATGGTTTCTGAGCCAGGGATCAAATATTTCAAGCGATCATATTTCAGTCCACTATCAATGATTTCTCTGGGCTTTACCAGATCGGCAAAGTGAGGGTGAATCAATAAAAATCTTCCATGCATCCCGCATGCATGTCATTTATCCTGCAGGGCCAAGTCATATACTCTAGTTGACCAATAAAACAAGGGAAAATTTGCTACAGGACATGCAAAGTGACGGCGGTTTGCTGAAACACACCGTTGACCACGTTATATGCTGGTGGACACTCTAGTTTTGTGCCAATTTGCTGGAAAACACTGCCTCGATTAAAATAGTATTTCTTGGCTGAAGAGGAGAGAGAAAAGTAAGGAAATGTCTGGTTTGCCCTTGGCCCCACTGGTCAGTTTCTTCTTCCCCCTTTCTTCTTTCTTCCTTCACTGTGAGAATGCCAGCAGCCCCCGAGCTCGAGCTCCATGCCAGCCGCCCCCGCACTGCATCCACCGCCGACGAGCCTGGACACGCGCACGGGCGGCCACATCCTGCACCGGGCAGGCGCCTTGGGGCCGCAAGATTCTGTCCAAGGCAAGGGGCTCCACACGCCGAGGTTGGGCGCGGCGGCGGCTCGCCGGCGTTGAGCGGCCTGGACGCTATAGAGCTCCGGCGTAGCTCCGGCACGAGGCGGTAGTCGACAGACACGGCCACCACGCGGGCCGCAGACACAAGCGCACCAAGGAACCAGACGTGCTCCGTTGAGGAGGCTGAGTGCACGGCGAAGGCACTGCTGTGGACGTAGACAAGGACAGGCAACTTCTCCTCGGGCCTGCTGCCAAGGACGTCGCTCAGGACGTAGAATCGCACCGTGAGGCCGGAGGTGGCGTCGATGGCGACGTCCCTGGAGGTGACGCCCGTGTTGGTGTCAGCGCCGGCGGCGACCCTCGAGGTGCCCATGAGGCGGCACACTCGGCCATTCTTGTAGTGGATGAGGAACGGTGAGAAATCGAAGTCGACCTCGGCATCTGGATCCATGGTCGGCCGGATCCGGGCAAGGCGCCCGCAAGGAGCGCGGAGCAGAAGAGGAGGAGGAGTGCCGCGAAGAGGAGCGGTGGGAGCGCGGTGTAGGATGCAGGCGCCCGTGCGCTCGTCGGTAGAGGATGCGGTGCGGCGGCGAGGGCGGCTGGCATTCTCATGGTGGAGGAGGAAGAAGAAACTGACCAGTGGGGCCAAGGGCAAACCAGACATTTCCTTACTTTTCTCTCTCCTCTTCAGCCAAGAAATACTATTTTAATCAAGGAAGTGTGTTCCAGCAAATTGGCACAAAACTATTGTGTCCACCAGCATATAACGTGGTCAACGGTGTGTTTCAGCAAACCGCCGTCACTTTGCATGTCCTGTAGCAAATTTTCCCATAAAACAAATCCTCCATACACCATACCTCTTTTACTCCGGTGGACCAAAACAAAATAATTCTCTCATAATTAATGCTGGCCGAAGCTCCACCGGGTGTGCTAAATGGTATTCACCACCCAGCGTGCTAAATAACCAGGTCCTATATATATATATATATATAATTTGACGCCCGACAGCGCACCGCCCACCCCACCGGCGTGCACAACCGTAAAAAAAAGAATCAATTTATTCCTACGGTATTTAACCAGGCTAATAAATGACGCCATGACTGTGTTTCTCTCTCCTTTATTTAACTCGAAAAAAACAATGATGCAGTCCATCCTGACGTTCGAGGTCTGCTCGGACCTTTTCTTTGGGGCGGAGGCGCATGGGCATGCATCACCGGCGGTTGTGGCAGATCCGCGTTGAGTGGGGAGAAACGACGGAGCCGGCGGCCGCGCGACTTCTTCAAGCTTGTGCAGTAGGAATATGGGCATGCATCACCGGCAGTTGTCGCAGATCCGCGCATCTACCTTCACCGGAGGACCTCGTCTCCGGAGGACACGGCGAGTTGGTCGGCAACTCCGGCGACCTGGCGGTGGGGAGAAGCAACGGAGCCGGCGGCCGCGCGACTTCTTCAAGCTCGTGCAGCAGGAACCGAGACATCTGGCTTGCGCTGCATCCCAGTGTTGACAGTCAAAATTGGCTCTGGCCCGGCCAAACCGGTCAGACCGGTTTGCCAAACCGGTCAGACCGGTTTGGTTCTGTAATTCGAGTAGGATTAGGATTCCGAGTTTAATCCCATATTGTAACCTATTCGAAAGGGGTAAGACTTCCCCGGCCTATAAATATAAAGGCTAAGGCCGATTGAGAGGTATTCCAATCGAATCAAACACGTTTATCCTTTACTTTTTATCTCTCAAACCCTAATCTTTTCCAACCCCCATATTCTGTTCTTTGCTCGTCTCTACGGCGTTCAAGGGCGTTCTAGGTGGCCTGCCGACCCTAGAGCAACCCTAGCTTGCTTGAGCTCCGACGGGGTCCCTCCCGAGCTCGAGTTTCTAGGTCCTCACGAGTTCCTTCCTGAAAGCGGTCTGACCGGTTTCATGAACCGGTCTTGACCGATTTGCCCGAGGAGCTCAGGAGTTGGCCGTTATAACGGCCGTGCTGCGCGTTCGATCGGCTTCGAGTTTGTTGGCGCGCTTTCGTGTCAACACCCAGGCAAGCTGGGAACCCCACCCGTATATCTTCTAGATTTGTTTGTGAATTTGAGTGGTGCATTAGGTAAAGATCCATTTATTTTTTAGATACTGGATAAAAAGATTACCCGGCCTTGACCAAGGTGGCTACAGCCAAAGTTTACAAAATTGCAGCACTTACGTCCGCAACGCACACAAAGTTCTCCAAATCACACCACACAGTTCGACAGAAGGACTAGTATAAGATCCTATTACTAAACCTCCATCCATGGTGAGCGAAAATACGCATGGCCAAAGCTTCTAGCGCCTGGCCAGCCTCCTTTATTGACTCCCTGTCTTGTTCATGTCGATGTAGTTGTGCCTAGAATCAAAGCCAGTAGGTTCCTCTGAACAGTACCTATAGATAAGATTTTTTTGGCGATTTGTCAAGAACAATATCATTCCTGCTTAGCCATATTGACCAGCAAAGAGCAGATGCCCCAAGTAACATTTGTTGTTTAATCTTTTTGTCCACACCGAAAAGCCAATCAGAAAAACAAATGATTAAAACTAGACGGTACATGAAAATTAAAAGCTACTTGGGCCGCTCTCCATAAAAATTTGGCCATATGACAATCAAAAAACAGGTGTTGAATTGTTTCTTCCTTAGAACAAAACGAACATAGTTTACTACCATTCCAGTTCCTCCTGGCTAGTTTATCCTTTGTTAAAATCACACCTCTCTTTAAATACCACATAAATATTTTAATCTTTAAGGGTACCTTCAATTTCTAGATTTTCGTATTACGTTGTACATTAGTAGATGTGTTGAGAGCATTGTACATGGATTTGACAGTAAAAAGACCTAAAGGATGGAGACTCCACCTAAACATGTCTCTACTATCATTGAACTGCACATGACTGATTCTCCCTACTAACTCGTGCCAGAGGATCAAGTTCTGGCCTACTAAAGCTCTTATGAAAGACACATTTAAAGGAACTCTAGAGAAAACTGAGGCCACAGTGTCAATTTTCCTTCTGGCAATATGATACAAGGATGGATAATGTTGTTTCAAGGAATAGTTTCCTAACCATTTATCTTCCCAGAACCTTATTTGTTTACCATCATTTAACTGGAAAGTGCCAAAATTAGTAAAGGTGTCTTTTACTTTCATCAGACCAGACCAGAAATGAGAATCACCTGGTTTCCTATACACTTGCGTGATAGTCTGAGAGCGTAAATATTTATTCCTTAAAAGCTGTTGCCACATGCCATCCCCATTAATAAGATTAAATAACCACTTACTCAGCAAGCATTGGTTCTCAATTTCTAGATTCTTAATACCTAGCCCTCCCAATTCCTTGGGTTGGCACAAGATGGTCCATTTGACTAATCTATACTTTTTCCTATGATTGTCAGATTGCCAAAAGAATCTCGATCGATAATAATCCAGTCTCTCCAGAACCCCTTTTGGTACCTCAAAGAAAGATAGCATAAACACTGCTAGACTTGATAGAACGGAGTTAATTAAAACTAATCTGCCCCCTACAGACATATGCTTTCCTTTCCAACTTGTTAGTTTCTTTTCAAATTTATCCTCTATCACTTTCCAATCCGAATTACTTAGCTTCCTATAATGCATTGGAATACCAAGGTATCTAAAAGGATATGACCCAGACCGGCATCCAAATAGCTCAGCATATTGTTGTTCGGATTCCTTTGCTTGACCAAAGCAAAAAATTTCACTTTTATGGAAGTTAATTTTAAGACCCGACAATTGCTCAAAAGCACACAATAACAATTTCATATTCGTGGCTTTGGCAAAGTCATGATCCATAAAGAGAATAGTATCATCAGCATACTAAAGGATAGACAACCCCTCATCTACTAGATGCGGCACTACCCCTAAGATTTCACCTTCAGCTTTGGCCCTATTAATAATGATGGCTAGCATATCGACCACAACATTAAATAAGATTGGTGATAGCGGATCCCCTTGTCTTAGGCCTTTCCATGTCTGGAAATTCTGGCCTATCTGATCATTCAACTGTATACCTACATGACCATGTTGAGTGACATTCTCAATCCATTGTCTCCACTTCTGTGCAAAACCTTTCATCCTCAAAGACTGCTGGACAAAAGACCACTTCACTTTATCATACGCTTTCTCAAAGTCTATTTTAAAAATGACTGCATTTTGATTCTTCCTGTGTAATTCATGCATCGTTTCATGCAGAACTACAACACCTTCCATCATATTCCTACCAGTTAGAAACGCAGTTTGCGTAGGACTGATAACCTTTTGGGCAACTATAGAGATTCTATTTGTTATCACCTTCGAGAAAATTTTGAAACTCACATTTAGCAAACAAATTGGTCTATATTGCTGAATCTTTATCGCTTCCTTGCATTTCGGTAACAAAATGATTGTACCAAAATTTAGACTATACACTGGCAGATTACCATTATGGAACTCATGAAAGAGAAGCATCGGGTCATCCTTTATGAAATCCCACGATGCCTGATAGAATTCTATTGGGAAACCATCAGGCCCAGGGGCTTTATTGTGTTCCATTTGGAAAACTGCCTGTCTAACTTCCTGTTCCAAAAACTCCGCCACAAGAATCTCATTCTCCACTGCTGAGACCTGCGTAATATCCTCTACACGCGACTCATCTAGATGAAAATTGTTACATTCAGGGGGGCCAAACAGACTTTTATAATAAGTAGTAATATATTTTTTTAATGCATCATCTTCACTTATTATCGTTTCTCCATCTTGTAACTGGAAAATTCTTGTTTTGCGGTGTTTCCCATTCGCAATCAGCTGGAAATATTTAGTATTAGAATCTCCTTCCAGTAATTGTTTCACTTTTGCCCTTTGGTACCATTTTACTTCTTCTTCCCTTAGCAGCTCGGCTAGTCTATTTTGAAGGTACTGCTTCAGATCTATCTCCTGGACAGACAAGAGATAAGATTCTCCCTTCTTATCTAGACTATCCAATTTATCTAATATCCTTTTTTTCTCCTTTTTATATATACCACTTGTGTTCTTTGCCCAACCTCTTAAATGTTGACGCACCCTCCGGATTTTCGATTGCCATCGTTCCATCGGGGTGTCACCATTGGTTTCATTAATCCATACCTCCCTCACCATGTCTAGGAAACCATCTCTAAGCAACCAGCCAAGCTCGAATTTAAACGCGGGTGGGTTACCAATAGAGGTTGAGCCACCCGTATTGACAAGTAGAGGGGTGTGGTCCGAAATATCACGATTTAAAGCAATAACTGTGGACAACGGATGTTTCTGTTCCCATTCCGTAGTCATTAAGACACGGTCTAATTTTTCATATGTTGGGTTTTGTAACGAATTAGCCCAAGTATACTGCCGTCCCGACATTTCTAGTTCTCGTAAATCTAGACCATCAATTACAGCATTAAAAAGAAACGGCCAACGATGGTCAAAATTCACATTATTTTTCTCAGTCGGACTCCGTAAGATATTAAAATCCCCACCAATTAACAATGGCAAGGACTCGTGACTACACATATGTGCCAATTCCATTAAAAAACCTTCCTTGTTTTCGGGTTGTGCTGGACCATACACAACTACGAGTGCCCACTTATAGTTATCATTCTTATTGCATAGGTGAAACTTCACATAATAATCGCCTTCATCTATCGCGCCGATGTGGAAAACATCCAAGTCAATACCTAACAAAATGCCACCGGAACGCCCTTGCGGTTCTTTACAATGCCAAATAAATTTTTTTCCGCCGCACAGATTTCTCAGGAACGGATCGGAAAAATTCCTCCTCCCTGTTTCTGACACGGCAATAAAACTCAGGTCTTGTTCCTTAGATAAATCAGCTAAAAACCTATACTTCTTCCTATCACCGAACCCATTGCTATTCCAGAAAATACCTTTCATTTAAACTACTTCTTTGTTTTTTTTCTTTCTTGGTGGGGGTACTCTTCTTCTTATTAGAAGATGATGCCTTTTGATGAGACAACACAGTGGTATGATCCAACAAATCACCACTAGTATCCATCACCTTGTCCATAATCTCCCCATATAAATGACTCAAGATAAAAGAATCGATCTCTTGTTCTTCTGCCATAGATTTCTCCTCTTTGTCAAACAGTTCTGTTAACCTATACATACTAGGTTTTGCCAACACCCTATTTTTCTCTTTTTTAGATAATGGATAAAAAGATTACCCGGCCTTGACCAAGGTGGCTACAGCCAAAGTTTACAAAATTGCAGCACTTACGTCCGCAACGCACACAAAGTTCTCCAAATCACACCACACAGTTCGACAGAAGGACTAGTATAAGATCCTATTACTAAACCTCCATCCATGGTGAGCGAAAATACGCATGGCCAAAGCTTCTAGCGCCTAGCCAGCCTCCTTTATTGACTCCCTGTCTTATTCATGTCGATGTAGTTGTGCCCAGAATCGAAGCCAGTAGGTTCCTCTGAACAGTACCTATAGATAAGATTTTTGTGGCGATTTGTCAAAAACAATATCATTCTTGCTTAGCCATATTGACCAGCAAAGAGCAGATGCCCCAAGTAACATTTGTTGTTTAATCTTTTTGTCCACACCGAAAAGCCAATCATTAAACAAATGATTAAAACTAGACGATACATGAAAATTAAAAGCAACTTGGGCCGCTCTCCATAAAAATTTGGCCATATGACAATCAAAAAATAGGTGTTGAATTGTTTCTTCCTTAGAACAAAACGAACATAGTTTACTACCATTCCAGTTCCTCCTGGCTAGATTATCCTTTGTTAAAATCACACCTCTCTTTAAATACCACATAAATATTTTAATCTTTAAGGGTACCTTCAATTTCCAGATTTTCGTATTACGTTGTACATTAGCAGATGTGTTGAGAGCATTGTACATGGATTTGACAGTAAAAAGACCTAAAGGATGGAGACTCCACCTAAACATGTCTCTACTATCATTGAACTGCACATGACTGATTCTCCCTACTAACTCGTGCCTGAGGATCAAGTTCTGGCCTACTAAAGCTCTCCTGAAAGACACATTTAAAGGAACTCTAGAGAAAACTGAGGCCACAGTGTCATTTTTCCTTCAGGCAATATGATACAAGGATGGATAATGTTGTTTCAAGGAATAGTTTCCTAACCATTTATCTTCCCAAAACCTTATTTGTTTACCATCATTTAACTGGAAAGTGCCAAAATTAGTAAAGGTGTCTTTTACTTTCATCAGACCAGACCAGAAATGAGAATCACCTGGTTTCCTATACACTTGCGTGATAGTCTGATAGCGTAAATATTTATTCCTTAAAAGTTGTTGCCACATGCCATCCCCATTAATAAGATTAAATAACCACTTACTCAGCAAGCATTGGTTCTGAATTTCTAGATTCTTAATACCTAGCCCTCCCAATTCCTTGGGTTGGCACAAGATGGTCCATTTGACTAATCTATACTTTTTCCTATGATTGTCAGATTCCCAAAAGAATCTCGATCGATAATAATCCAGTCTCTCCAGAACCCGTTTTGGTACCTCAAAGAAAGATAGCATAAACACTGCTAGACTCGATAGAACGGAGTTAATTAAAACTAATCTGCCCCCTACAGACATATGATTTCCTTTCCAACTTGCTAGTTTCTTTTCAAATTTATCCTCTATCACTTTCCAATCCAAATTACTTAGCTTCCTATAATGCATTGGAATACCAAGGTATCTAAAAGGATATGACCCAGACCGGCATCCAAATAGCTCAGCATATTGTTGCTCGGATTCCTTTGCTTGACCAAAGCAAAAAATTTCACTTTTATGGAAGTTAATTTTAAGACCCGACAATTGCTCAAAAGCACACAATAACAATTTCATATTCGTGGCTTTGGCAAAGTCATGATCCATAAAGAGAATAGTATCATCAGCATACTGAAGGATAGACAACCCCTCATCTACTAGATGCGGCACTACCCCTGAGATTTCACCTTCAGCTTTGGCCCTATTAATAAAGATGGCTAGCATATCGACCACAACATTAAATAAGATTGGTGATAGCGGATCCCCTTGTCTCAGGCCTTTCCATGTCTGGAAATTCTGGCCTATCTGATCATTCAACTGTATACCTACATGACCATGTTGAGTGACATTCTCAATCCATTGTCTCCACTTCTGTGCAAAACCTTTCATCCTCAAAGATTGCTGGACAAAAGACCACTTCACTTTATCATACGCTTTCTCAAAGTCTATTTTAAAAATGACTGCATTTTGATTCTTCCTGTGTAATTCATGCATCGTTTCATGCAGAACTACAACACCTTCCATTATATTCCTACCAGTTAGAAACGCAGTTTGCGTAGGACTGATAACCTTTTGGGCGACTATAGAGATTCTATTTGTTATCACCTTCGTGAAAATTTTGAAACTCACATTTAGCAAACAAATTGGTCTATATTGCTGAATCTTTATCGCTTCCTTGCATTTCGGTAACAAAATGATTGTACCAAAATTTAGACTATACACTGGCAGATTACCATTATGGAACTCATGAAAGAGAAGCATCAGGTCATCCTTTATGAAATCCCACGATGCCTGATAGAATTCTATTGGGAAACCATCAGGCCCAGGGGCTTTATTGTGTTCCATTTGGAAAACTGCCTGTCTAACTTCCTGTTCCAAAAACTCCGCCACAAGAATCTCATTCTCCACTGCTGAGACCTGCGTAATATCCTCTACACGCGACTCATCTAGATGAAAATTGTTACATTCAGGGGGGCCAAACAGACTTTTATAATAAGTAGTAATATATTTTTTTAATGCATCATCTCCACTTATTATCGTTTCTCCATCTTGTAACTGGAAAATTCTTGTTTTGCGGTGTTTCCCATTTGCAATCAGCTGGAAATATTTAGTATTAGAATCTCCTTCCAGTAATTGTTTCACTTTTGCCCTTTGGTACCATTTTACTTCTTCTTCCCTTAGCAGCTCGGCTAGTCTATTTTGAAGGTACTGCTTCAGATCTATCTCCTGGACAGACAAGAGATAAGATTCTCCCTTCTTATCTAGACTATCCAATTTATCTAATATCCTTTTTTTCTCCTTTTTATATATACCACTTGTGTTCTTTGCCCAACCTCTTAAATGTTGACGCACCCTCCGGATTTTCGATTGCCATCGTTCCATCGGGGTGTCACCATTGGTTTCATTAATCCATACCTCCCTCACCATGTCTAGGAAACCATCTCTAAGCAACCAGCCAAGCTCGAATTTAAACGCGGGTGGGTTACCAATAGAGGTTGAGCCACCCGTATTGACAAGTAGAGGGGTGTGGTCCGAAATATCACGATTTAAAGCAATAACTGTGGACAACGGATGTTTCTATTCCCATTCCGTAGTCATTAAGACACGGTCTAATTTTTCATATGTTGGGTTTTGTAACGAATTAGCCCAAGTATACTGCCGTCCCGACATTTCTAGTTCTCGTAAATCTAGACCATCAATTACAACATTAAAAAGAAACGACCAACGATGGTCAAAATTCACATTATTTTTCTCAGTCGGACTCCGTAAGATATTAAAATCCCCACCAATTAACAATGGCAAGGACTCGTGACTACACATATGTGCCAATTCCGTTAAAAAACCCTCCTTGTTTTCGGGTTGTGCTGGACCATACACAACTACGAGTGCCCACTTATAGTTATCATTCTTATTGCATAGGTGAAACTTCACATAATAATCGCCTTCATCTATCGCGCCGATGTGGAAAACATCCAAGTCAATACCTAACAAAATGCCACCGGAACGCCCTTGCGGTTCTTTACAATGCCAAATAAATTTTTTTCCGCCGCACAGATTTCTCAGGAACGGATCGGAAAAATTCCTCCTCCCTATTTCTGACACGGCAATAAAACTCAGGTCTTGTTCCTTAGATAAATCAGCTAAAAACCTATACTTCTTCCTATCACCGAACCCATTGCTATTCCAGAAAATACCTTTCATTTAAACTACTTCTTTGTTTTTTTTCTTTCTTGGTGGGGGTACTCTTCTTCTTATTAGAAGATGATTCCTTTTGATGAGACAACACAGTGGTATGATCCAACAAATCACCACTAGTATCCATCACCTTGTCCATAATCTCCCCACATAAATGACTCAAGATAAAAGAATCGATCTCTTGTTCTGCTGCCATAGATTTCTCCTCTTTGTCAAACAGTTCTGTTAACCTATCCATACTAGGTTTTGCCAACACCCTATTTTTCTCTATTGACTTCAATAAAATAACCGACTCTTTAACACTAGAATCATTAGCGCCTAAAGTAATACCAAGGTCACTAAAATTACCAGCTATCAACTCATCAGGAAAAAATAAAAAAGAGTGATTGTCATTGTTACCTTTGGATGGCACGTCCATGGCTGCCATGCGCTTCATAGCAAGCTCCGTTGAGTCCTCCCCACTGGACTCGGCCCGACGTTTGCTACGTCGAAGGCTAAGGTCCTGGGCCTCCGGAATGGCTACCAAATCCCTTTGCTTCTCCTCCTGTTCATCCCATACCATTTCCACCAAATCAGCATGCTCTGGCAGCTGCTCTATTGCTCCTCTCTGATGTCCATCTTGCTCCACTAGCTGCTGCACTTGCTGCTTTGTTCCAGCACTCGAACCTGCGCCAGGAGGTGCTGAGTGGTGGCGCTTGGCAATTGAAGCCACATTTCCTCCTTGAACATTTTTACCTTTCCCTTTTTCCTCCTGCTCAGCAGCCCCATTATCATCCCTATCCTCCTCCGGACCATTGCCATACTCCATATCCATAGGTACTGGATTGCTCGCATCTCCCTCGACCTCCACCATAAACTGCATGGTGTACAAACCATAGCCAATGACCACATCTGTCCGCTGTGGTATGAGATTAGGATCCAACACCGAAAGTTGTGTACGACATATACCATGCTTCCGAGTAAAGCTCATATCCACCTCCCTGGGGACCCCCAAAATTGACCCCACACCCCAAATCACCTCATACTCCCTGAGATCCTCAGGCAATCCAGTAAACTGCACCCAAATCATTGGTAACACATCTTTCATACCACCTCCTCCATGCTCCTCCACTGACAATGTCGTGTTGGGAAATTTGGTGTGCAACACCCCCCACTCCATCACCCTCTGCAGCTCAGCTCTAGTAGGAAAAATGGTTCTGAAGGTATTAGCAGCCACTTCATGAACTACCCAATTCCATTGTCCCGGAAATAAACGTGCAAGCTCCGAGGTAACATTAGCAGCTGTGAGAGTTCCCCCATTGACACGAATCAGCCCTGTCTTTGTCTCTGTCTTATGTTTGTGATTACTAGGTGTCGGGACATAGTAGAACCCTAGCCCGTCCATCGCGTAACCACATGATAAAGCAAATGGTTTCTCTGCACGAAAACGTGGACAACGACTCCTAGCATGATCTTGCTTGTCACAAATATCACAATAAAGCACAGCACTACAATCAGACATAGCGTGGCCCTTCGTATAGCATCTGAAACAGTAGGGCTGCTTACCACCCCCTTTAGCTGCTCCTGCTAGAGATGACTCAGGGACATCTCCATGCGCCGTTGCTGGCCTCTTTGTGTCAAGATTTTTCACATCCACCTTTCCTTGATCACTGCTTTCCACTGCATGTTCCTTCCCCTTTGCCTCCACTGTGCCACTGCCTTGCATGATGGCAAACGCCTGCTGTAGCAACGATGCCGCCTGCTCTGCCTGGATGGAGTTGGAAGCCAAGGGCGCTCCTTGCAGCAGCGAACCCCCTGACGTGCCCTGGAGGTTTGCCGTGGCGCTGGCCTGCGCCAAGGCCCTAGCCAGCATCTGCGCCAGTAACTCCGCCGGCGTCTGGGCACCGGTTTGTTGCCCACCACGGCCACCGCCCAAATTTCCACCAGCGCCTCGGCCTCCATCCGCACCATTGTTGCCTCCAGCACCTCTTCCACCAAGGCGCCCCCCAAAGCCACGGCCGGGGAACCTGCCACCGCCACGGTATGCATAGCCCCCGCCGTAACCGGATTGGGAGCCCTGGTAGCCGCCACGGCCGAAACTTCCCTGGCCGTTCCACCGACCGCCGCGGCCGCCCACCGGACCACCACGGCCACCAAACGGACCCCGACCACCGTTCTCCATGGCTAACCTTGCGACTTCCGCGTACGTAGCACCTGGAGATGCAACTACCGCTATCGAGTGGGGAGCCCTAGGGTTTTGCCGCACCCTCGACGTGCATGTGCGAGCATACAGAGCCACAAGACCAGGGGAAGGTCGATACGACACCCCTGGCCCAGGCCACATTCTCCTTGGGCTGACGCCGCTTGCTGGGCCTTTGGGCACCTCAGGCCCACTGCCGCCTTCCATTGCTTCAAAATTCGAAAACAACGACGCCCCCAAACTCCGCCCGCAGCGATCGGATCGCACGGACGTCACCTGCACTGGCGCCGGCGTACCGTCCACCGGCGAGGAAGAGCGAGCTGGAGAGGCCGTCGTTGAACCGTGGTTCCACACCGCGCCTGAACGTGTACATACCTTGGCTCTATCCATCACATCTCCGATGGTGATCGGCGGCGAGACGCGCGGAGACGGGAGAGGTCCTTGCCATGGTTTGCACTCTCCCCGCCGCTTGGTGACTGCATCCACGATCTGCCAAGCCAATCCGGCCTTCTTGCTGGTGCTGTCATGGCAATCTTCCAGCTCTCGTTCCGCACGTTCCGGCTGCTCCAATGTGAAACCCGCTGCCGTTGCCTTCCTGACGAACTCCGGCACCGTCGGCGTCTTGACAGACGACGCAGACTCCGGCGTCCCCCCATGAAGCACCGCCTCTTCATCATCCGAAGATTCCTCCCCTAGTGCCCAGAAACGAGACCCCCTGACTTCAACACCATGGATCTTCTTTGGTGGAGTAGAATCCACCACGAGAACCTCCGTCCCCCGATGCAATCTTTCTCTAGCGAGAACCTCGGCTAAGTCCGGCGAGGGATCGAATCCAGGCGCCGCTACCCTCGGCGCCTTCCCCGGCGCCGGCGCCAAGGTCAGCCGGCGCACCCGGAGACGCCTAGACATCCTTCACCCGAGAGCACTTTTCTTCGTTGAGCGAATTTTGATCAGATCTGAAGTCAAGAAAGATATTGGCTTGAAAAGCTACATCGTAGGCTTTGGCCGAACCAGAGTCAAGGTGAAGGAATGATTAGAATCAAAAGATCCATTTATTTGAAGCTCGGTAGCTACAGATACGTAAAGAGATTATTTTAATCCAAACGATTGAAAATAGATTGTCTTCCTGCGGGTGCCAGGTGAAGTCTAACGCTCCAGATGTCCATGGAGAGACACCCGACGCTGAATGTTGGCTCCCGGAGGAGATCCGCTGCGCTGAATAATTTCGATCGAATTGGAGATGTGTCTGATCTGCAGGCAATAGCTGGAGATCGTCCTTGCCATGACGCATCATATGGTCGATGGGGCGTACGTGAAGCAGAGCGGCACATAGTAGCTGTGTGTTCATCCAGCTGATGATGGGCGTGGTACGGTGGTGTTTTCGTCTTCTTCACCGGTGGCTGTGTAGGTAACATGTTCAGTGAAATTCCCATGAAGAAGCAGCTACCTAGGTAATGCTTTGTCTGGGGGTAAAAACACTTTACGTGTTCTCCATATTGCGGGCTCATGAACTTTGATGTTGTCACCATGGAGTTTTGATGTTTATGATGGTTGGTGTCCTTTTTTTCTGGATACAGGTGACCGTGCAAGATGATCAAGCAAGCGGTGGCTGCTGGCGTCCATCATCCATGTGAAATACTCCCGATAGTTGACAAAATATTCCTGACATCATCTGGAAAAGATATTCTTCTTCTCAATTGAAAAACACTCCTCTGGTCAATTAAAAAGTACTCGTCTAGTCAATTAAAAATGCTGCTGACATATGGGGAAAAAAATACTCTTTTCATTTCGAAAAAAGTACTCCACTCAGTTGAAAATACTCTTAACATTTAAAAAATACTCCTCGGTTGGATATATTCCTGACATTTGAATAATACTCCTGCTAGTTGGAAAAATACTCCCTTTATCAATTGAAAAATACTTGTGACATTTGAAAAACACTCCTGGTATATTTCTAAAAGATACTACTATTGTCAACTGAAAAAAACTCTAGTCAAGTGAAAGATACCCTTGGCATTTCAACAAACTAGTTGGATGCACCTGCGGCACACACGTGTTTAAAATAACATAAGTTATACACATAGCACAAGAAAAATGTTTTTAATCACAACCATCAATGTTTAAAATACTACCTTCTGGGATAGCCTCGAGCGAGGCGGTGTTTCTCGAATCGAGGGTCGCGCGGGGCTCGGCCATGGAGGCCTCGATCGAGGCGAAGTTTGCCATTCACTCGAGGGGGTCCGGCACCCTCGATCGAGGCGGAGATGGGGTGCGCGCATCGGGGCCTTTAAGAAGGGCCTCGAGTGGGCTGTTAGCCTGTGATGGACCGTGGGCTCTGTGCGCTTAGACCCTTTCTGGTTTGTGGAGATTTGGTAGTGGTTTGTTTGCGTTTTTTAATGGTGATTATCCCTTAAGTTAGGGGATCCTTATGGTCGTCCCCAACATTAGGAAAATAGATACTTGGCACACATTTGACATTTAGTAATTTTAAAAACTTGGAGAGTATCTATTGCTCTAAGTTACTCTGGAATATTACGTCCTATAGGATATTCGAGTGGATTTTTCGATTTTGATGAACGAGAGTCTCCCGTTGCTTTTCTGCATGAGGACCTACCAGAGCTCTAGACTGCAGGCCTGATTATACATCATCCTACCAGTATTTTTAGAGTAGTATTTTTCCTGATATTTGAGTAGTATTTTTATTCATATTTGAGTAGTATTTGTCAAATTAGAGTAGTATTTTTTGAAATTTATGGTAGTATTTTTGTTCATATCCAAGTGAGTAATTTGCCACCCAAAGGAATAATAATTTATAGAACCAGGAATATTTTTCAGTCCAACAAGGAATAATTTTGTTCATATTCGAGTGAGTATTTGACCAAAGCCCTACGTAATTAATTGACGCCACGCATGCAGTCATGTGCCTGGTCGCTTCATCATTAAGGAGGATATTTACTACTTGCAGGTAGATGATCTACCTTGATATGTCTTCGAGTGAGTAATTTTATCAAAGGCCTAGAATAGCAGGCAAAACTCGTCTGCAATATACCTATCAATTGAAAAATACACCTCTAGTGAGTTGAAAAATACTCCTGACACTTGAATAAATACTCCTGACACTTGAATAAATACTTCTGACATTTGGAAAGTAAATACTTCTCAGTTGAAAATGTTTCGACATTTGAAAAATAAATACTCACTCAATTTAAAAATACTTCTGAGTTGGAAAAATACTCTGTCAATTTAAAAATACTCATTGCATTTGGAAAACGCTCATGATATTTGTAAAAGATACTGGTATTGTCAGTTTAAAAGAATACTCACAGCCACTAACATTGAACAAGAAATTTTCCAATGATCAGAGCATTAAAATATCGAACTCACTACTGCTAATAAGAATAGTATTTAATGATCTGAGAAGTAAATTTTCAAATAATTGATTTCTACACGTCTCAATACATGGACCATCCCAACAGTAACAATTTTATGTTTTCCATATGTACTTTTCACTATGCCTTTATGTAAGAAAATTTCAAACCTAAAGAAGTATTATTCCCGGTGGCTTTAAAGAAATAATTATCAGAATTTGGAGTAGGATCAGGTTATTGTTTTTTAAACCTAAAGAAGTAATTTTCTATGTCTATGAAAACAAGAAATCAAGAAGCAATTAAAAGCAGATAACACGTACTCCCTTCGGTTTGGTAAAAGAAGTCGTTTTGGACAAGGTTTGAATCAAACATTGGGAATATAAATTATGAATAACATTTAAGTCATTAAGTTTGGAAATTTAAAAATTACATAAATGGATTGGTCTTGAAAATTACTTTCATAAAAGTATACATATATAATTTTTCAAGAAATATTTTTATAGAAAAGAGAAGTCAAAATTATGCTTTGGTGACCGTGTAGCTGTCCTAAACGACTTCTTTTACCAAACCGGGAGTACTCCGTAAGTTTACTGGGCTTCTCCTGTCGTTCCCACGCATGCAATCTATTCCTTCTTCCACGTACTCGTCCGCTTGCGTGTCGACACATGCAAATCAAGCGGTGCTCCACGAAATCTCAGCAAGGCCAGCTGTCGCGCATGCAATCCTTTAAGCTAAGCACGCCCAATAATTCCTGTCTTTATTGTAATTGTTTTACATACAATCTTCCATGCAGGCCGCATCAATACGCGGTGATAAAATCACGCAGGTCAAATGCACAGCTATCGCCTACAATAATGCCATCTCACTAGAGTAATTTATTGTTATCGGCTAATTGGCATCTCAAACCATAAGAAAAAGATCTGCGGCTTCACTTTGGATGCATTTGAGACTTGATCTCCGTGATTGTTCGTGAGCTCACCGGACGGTTCAGTCGCCATCTTCACCGAGCTTCTAGGTTTCTCTGGCCACAGGGCAACTGACCTCCGCCGGCCGCCGCACAGGGCTACAGACAACTAGACAAGCATCAACAAAACTCTCCCTCGCAATTTGTGCAGTTGCACAATCCAGCCGAAAAAATTACTTCTATGCTGCACGTTTTACTCCTGCGCCCTCTAAGAGAGTAATACTAATGATTGAACATCTCTGGACATGCTACAGGAGTGCACGTCAACGCTTTGATCCGATCAATTACTCCGTTAACTATGCCAGCGTATTAGCCGGCCATTCCAACAGTTTTACATTAATTTTGTAGATTTACTCCCAACCGCGAAATGTAGTATTTTAGGCAGAGAAGCCAGTTGACGGGGGCTCCGACGAGCGCTCAGCAGTGCACGCTGAATACTATTCAACACGAAGGAGCTAAATAACAAGGTCCTATATATATATATATATGTATATATACATATATATATTATATATATACATATATATGAGACGTTACCCTCTGATTGGGTGAGGTGTTTCCCCCTATACTGTCTCTATACATCGTATCACGAGTCCGGGGTCCCCCCGATTCAACCAACTTCTGCTGACAACCAGTCGCCGCCGACGGGCCGCGACGAACCCACCCGCGCCGAGTCCTTTCCTCGGCTGCAATCTACCACTGCCGCCACTCCTGGCCGCGGTGCCGCCTCCCCTGTTGCTGCCACCACCTCTTTCGGCCGCAGCACCTCTCCATCCCCTGCTTCCCTGATCCCATCTGCTATTCACGGGCGTCTCCATGACGTATGCCGGCTCGGGATCAACTCCCTCCTCCACCCTCTCCTCCGACAGCAGCCCCTCCTCCCCAGGAACCTAGGGCGACACCTCTGGTGCGCACTTCGTCCACTCCTTCGCCTCCATCGCTGTGAAGTCCCACATGCCAATCACCCTCGAGTCGAAGGCAGGCAACTTGGCCAAGTGGTCCACCTACTTCCTCGCCATGTGCGACAAGTTTGAACTGCTTCCCCACATCGACGGCTCTGCTCCGCCTTGCGCTGCGATCCGGCGTGGCAGCAGACCGACTGCTGCGTCCGAAGCAGGATTTTTGGGTCTGTCGCCGAGGCCGTGCTCGGCATGGCCATGGACGGCACCTCCCAGACCGTGCACCAGCTTTGGACTGTCATCGACGGCCTCTTCCAGGCGAACAAGGTACCGCAGGCGATCTACCAGAGTCATGAATTCCATTCCATGACTCAAGGAGATGACTCCATCGATGACTACTGCCTCTGCGTGAAGATGACTGCCGACTGTTGACACTTCTTACGGTCCACTATCAGGATTGCCAATCCTAGCAATGGTGCAAGGAGTGCTTATTGGTATTCTTACGACATAGATATAAATCCGCAAGCGCACGGATACCGATGTAACATTTCACCCGAAAGTATTCCAAGGTGTCATATTTATTCCTTAGTGAAGCATTGGATAAAGTGTATTGACTATTAACAAGGATGTAACTACTAATTAAAGTACCAGCTAACAAGGCGGGGGGTAAAAGGATATGATAGGAGTGATATGCAGTTGACACACACAAGGAGAAATCCAGGATAGATAGAAGAGCGGCCTAGCTAGTGGGAGGACAATGAGATAAGAAAGGATTCCTATATACTTCCAATAACTTAGAGATATCTCCGGCAAAGGTTACAACTAGATGAAGAATGGCATCTATGGTTCTTTTCCTAGTTCTGTTGTCTTAGCGTCGGGATAAGGTGCACGCGACTCTCAGAAAGGGATGAGAAGTGGAGCCACTAACAGCCTCTCAGGTTCCTACAGGCTGAGACCGATGTGTTGGATTACGAAGGCCGTATAGGGCTATCACCACCTAACGACTAACACACGCACGTTTGAATCAGGGGTAAACCAAGGTTACTATCTAGACTAGGCACCACACCTATGCTAGACAATAACTACTCACTCTCCTAGAAAGAGCAAGCAATCCTGTCAATACCCCGGTGTCGGTGTTTAGAAATCGTGGTCCCGACATCAACCAGAAATGCGCTGTGTTTCCTCCCCTGATGGTTGATGTAGAAGATAACATGAGACACGGGTTTATCCTGGTTCCGGTCGGAAGACTGTACTTCCAGCAAGGTGGTATGTGTGATGTATTATTCTGCACTGGACTGCAAGTAGTAGGGGGTACAAAAAGGTTGGGACGAGAGGCTAGACCTCCGAGTCCCGGATGATTGAGGCAAAGTGCCAATATCGTGGTTTTTCTGAGTGTGTGCGGATTCTTCGTCTTTTTCGTTGTCGTCTCCCTTTTGCTCGATCACCCCCTCCTTTCATAGGCCAAGGAGGAGGGGTTACAGGAGCGTGTTGCTTTTTAGGCATAGTTCCCGCACAGTAGTAGGAGTGGCGTTGGGCGTGCTTCTATGTCCTTGTTTGCTGTAGTCGATTCTTGTACTGGTGATGAAGTCGAGGAGTGGTTTTGAGGATCCGAGGCGTCCTTTGTGCGATAATGGCTCGCCCGTACACCATCTTGAGGGTCTCCCATGCCTGCGCATAGCCCATTCTGTGGAAAATCGTTGTGGGAGTCGGTGGCACAGGGAGTTAGAGTGACCCGGCCCTGTTCGCACGGCGGCGACATGTCCGCACAACGCCGGGGTTGGTCGCATAGCGCTCGGAATGGCCCGCCATACCTCCGCCATCTTGTCTTCTTCTTCTGCCGTGTGCTCGAGGGTCTCTCCCGTCCAACGGAGGTCTTCGAGTCGTCGGAGTTGGCAGCACAGGAGCTCGGAGTGACGGGCCCTGTTCGCACAGTGCTGGCCTGCCCGCATAGAGCCTCGGTTGGCAGCATAGTGACGGGAGTTGGCGGATGCGACGGGAGGGGTCGTGGCTGTCAGGGCAGTATGGCGAGAGATCTGCCTTTTGACTTTGGATGCACGCCGGTAGTGGGCGCCATTAATTGTCCATCGGAGCGAGGGTCTCGACCGAGGCGGAGCTCTCCCCATTCCGTGGGTTGCTCGAGGCTCGGTCCTCAGGCCTCGACCGAAGCGGAGTTCTCCGATGCGCTCGAGGGGTCGGTCCCCTCGAGCGAAGCGGAGATTCTAGTTCGCGTCGAGGCACGCCACGGGGCGCCTTGGCTGGGCCTTCATTTGTTGCTGGGTCGTGGGCCTTAACTTTTGTTTCTTTTTCTGGTTAATTGCATGAGATTAATGTTCACCGAGGGCGGTTATCCCATAGGTTTGGGTACCCCTAATGATCGCCCCCAACAGTAGCCCCCGAGCCTTTGTTGGAATAAGTTTTAATCTGACAAAGGATTTTCGTCGTGGGTGCTTCTGATAAGGTTTCCTTGAAGAATTCCGCTGGGTGCGCACCCGCGGGTGTAGCCCCCGAGGCCTTGGAGGAGTGGATATACTCCTGCAAGGGCTTATCGGCGTTTCGCGCCTTCGTGAGCTACAACATGTTTCGTCTTCAAGGAATTTGACCTTGTGGTGCAAGGAGCCCCCGAGCCCTGGCCCTAGCAAGGTCGATCAGGGGCGGTTCTTGACTTTGAGTTACGACCCTCGTCGCCCCGTTCGTGGGGAGGAAGGGTGACACAATCCATGCTTCCCTCGAACGGGCTGCGAGTCATGGATGCCTTTGTGAGCTGTTAGCGGGTAATTCAAGTGGACATCCGTGCCTCGTTCGATGGAGGCCGGCTCGTGGTCCGGAGACATAGCTCATAAGAGCACTTGTGGAGGTTTGCTAGGCAGGGCTCGAACCCGTTCGTTTGGGGTCGAGGGCTTGTTGCTCTCCCTCGGTGGGATCCCTCGACTAGCTGCCTCCATCCTGGCCTTGAATATAACATTAAGGGCACCGTCGAGTTTCGTGCTTGAGGATAGGCTCGATAGCGCGTGCCCTTGGTTATCCCTGACTCTGTTAGATCTGAGGTGCCTGTCGAACCCTCGAGGGGCCAGGACTTCGAACCCCTGATCAGTAGGGCCTCGAGGAGAGGTAACTTACCTCGGAAGCCTTTCGGCTGGCCTCGAGTGTTTATTTCCGTAGTCGTGGGCGACGTGGCGCGGAGCATGCGAAGTGGGCACGCCTTTTTAGGCGGAGCGGAAGAGACGTGGGCAATTACGATGCGACGTGTCGTCTGTAACGCCTGTATTCTCGCGCGTAGTGGTTATCCCAACCCGTGGGGCCCGACCGTCAGTGGCTGTGGTGCCAATCGTATTGGATGCATTTTTCACGTGGCCGTGGTGCCGGTTGCGCTTCGCGTGACACTATAAATAAAGGGACAAGGGGAAAGGATTGGCTTACCCAGCCCTTGCCTTCCGATTGCATCTGCTACTTCCAAGCGCCGCCGCTCTTCGCCTTTCACCTTTCCGCGCACAAAACTTTGCCTTTTTGCCGCCGCCATTCGCCATGGTGACCATCGTCTACCCTGCTCCGTGGAGCCCCTCCATCGCCACCAACGCCTATCTCGCCGGGCTGGTGGAGGCCGGGGTGCTACTGGCGAACAGCAACCCGGACGAGCCGATGTGGATCGCGCCGCCATCCAATCACCACGAGCCTTCTCCGTCGGAGGGCTTCGTGGTGAGCCTTGCGAGACTTCACGAGCGGGGGTTCGGAATCCCCGCGTCGCCGTTCTTCCGCGGGTTGCGCCTCCACTACAACGTGGAGCTCCACAACTTCTCCCCCAATGCCATCTCGCAAGCGGCGGTCTGCGTCGCCATTTGTGAGGGGTACTTGGGGATCGAGGGTCACTGGGACCTATGGGTTCACCTTTTTTGGGGTGAGCTCCATACGGCCGTAGGTGAGTCTCGGGGGTTCCACCGGGCGGTCCGCGCTGGGGGCCTTACCCTGCAAGTTCGAGGGCAGTGAAGCGGGCGGTACATCCCGGTGACGATGACCTCCAACAACGCCGATTGGGACAAGAGGTGGTTCTACCTCCGCAACGTCGACAACAAGCTGCCGGAGTATACCGGCAAGGTGCTGCGCGAGCGGCCGGAGGCGTGGAGCTACGATATTTCCCCTGCCGACCGTCAGGAGCGACTCCGGGTCTTCATCGACGTCTTCGCCGCGCTGTCGAGGGCAGGATTGACCGCGGCGGGAGTGATTGCGAACTTCAATAAGCGGTATGTACTGCCGCTGATGGAGAGGACGCTGCGGCTCGACCAGATCAGGGCGGATTCGCCCTGGCAGGGCTCGAAGATGAAGGAGGGGACGCTCGTCCTCGAGTACTGCATCCATCGAGCACGGCGAGCCGTGGAGGTATCCAAGCTTGATTGCAAGGAGGAGGCCCTTTTTTCCGTCAAGATGCGCCCCGAAGCGGGGTTTTTACAATTTGTAAGCTTCGCTTTAAGTTTGATTTGGATTCAATTTTGCTTTCTACCCTCGAGATTATCTGATCGCTAATCTTGGATTCTTTCTTCAGGGTTTGTCTCAAAAAGGGTATCGCTCTGCTCCTCCTCTTCGCGAGGTCCGTGCGGCCAACCGCCTTTCTGCCGAGAGGCAGAAGGCGTGGAAGGACACGGCGAAGCAGAAGAAAGAGAGGAAGCGCATGCGGAAGGTGGTGTACGAGAAGGAATGCCGCCGTCGAATCAGGGAGGGGCGCTCCCCACCTACTACCTCCTAGAGTACTCCGGAGGAGTCTTCCTCGGAGGACCTCGTGGAGATTCCGCCATCTGCGCCGGTGGTGGCTGAAGTGAGTGCGCCTCCGAGGGGGCAACACCAGGAGACCCCGTCGTCGTCACGGGGTAGGGAGGCCTCGAGTGGCCCGGCGCCTTCGACGGCGAGTGCCGCCCCCCCGAGTTCCGCGGCGGCGGCTGCAGGGGCTCGAGCTTGGAGCCCGTCGGTGCCTGGG
This sequence comes from Echinochloa phyllopogon, assembly GCA_033239725.1. Taxonomy (NCBI): domain Eukaryota; kingdom Viridiplantae; phylum Streptophyta; class Magnoliopsida; order Poales; family Poaceae; genus Echinochloa; species Echinochloa phyllopogon. The sequence goes on along the minus strand of BTCW01000014.1, from coordinate 25,043,980 downwards.
GCGGACAAGGTGGTCGTCGCCCCAGGGACCACTAGGGCTCAAAGCTCCGCACCCGCGGGTTCGAGGCCCACGAGTGAGACCTCGCCGTCGAGGGGCCGTGGTCGTTCGGGGCCTCGGCGGCCCTCGAGCAGCAAGAAGCACAAGCTTAGCCACCTCATCCGGGTTAGGTAAGTCGCCGTTGTTTTCTCGGGCTTAATTCACAAGTTGTTGATCTGATTTTGTTGACTTGGTTTCTGTCAGCCAATCTAGTCCGCCGGTACCACTTCCGTTGGCGCTGACGAAGGCGCTGAAGGTGTCGGCGTGCGCCTCGCCTCGTTCGGCAGCACCGCCCTCATCCGGGGCGCCCCATGCGTCGGGGATTGTCGCCCGGTATCGGGCAGCCCTTACGCAAGGGACCGCCCGATCAAGGGGGCAGGCGGCGGCTGGAGAAGCGTCGATGGTGGCGGGCGAGGAGCGGGCCAGGGAGACGCCCTCGGCCCTCCCTGTGGAGGATGTGGCCCCTGCTGTTGCGGGGGTGATAGAGACCTCCGTGCCGGCCGAGGGCACGGGGGTGGTGGAAGGTGCGGCCCGTGGTGAAGACGCGGGTCAGACCGCAGCTGGAGGCAGCGGTTCAGCGGAGGTCGAGGAGGTGCCCGGGGCCGGCTCCGCAATGATGACCCTCCCGGCCACCCTCGAGGGTGGTCAGGAGGATGGGAAAGAGGATGCTCCAGGATTCTGCGATGGGACCTGGAGCCCTTGGGAGGAGAGGGCCGTGGGCACCCTGCCTGGCATTTCGGCCTTCGAGGCCTGGCGCAATTTTGGGCTCGGTCGCCGCGGGGTTCCTCCCGGCCTGGCCAAGGCTGCTAAGGCCCAGTGCCTCCTATGGGAGGAACAGCAAGCCTTGGGGACCACGGTCCAAGAAGCCCTGAAGCAGGTCCTCGAACTCCACCTTGGTCGGGGTTTGGACATCCACCACGTTTTGCGTCTCTCCCCCTCTTTTTTTTTATTTTGGTCTTTTGTGTTAATAACAGGATCTGAGGGAGATGGTCGGGCGAAAGGTCGCCGAACTTGCTGATGCGCACATCGAAGTGCATCAGCTAAGGGAGGCCTTGAGCCACGCCGAGCGAGAGTGCCTGCGCGAGAGGACACTCACTGTGGAGACGGCAGAAGAGGTCCTTCGGCAAGGGGACGAGCTCCATCGGCGAACGCAGGCGCTGGCGGCGCTCGAGGGCGAGCTTCAGCAGGAGCGTGCCGCCGTTGCCGAAGCTCGGGGGCAACTACAGCAGCGGGACTCGGCGCTTGCCGTGGCTGAGGCCCAACTGAAGACCCAGGGCGAGGCTATGGACCTGCTCACCGTTGCGGTTACGGAGGGAGATGTCGCCCTCACGGAGCTGCGGGCCTCGGTCGAGGCCCAACAAGGAGAGATGGTGACACTCCAGCAGGAGGCCAGCACTGCCCGGGAGGCCCTCACCGAGAAGGAAAAGCTGGTAGAAAGGTAAGTCTAGTATGAACTTACCCTAAATTTGGATTGGAGTTTTCGAAGACTTATCTGATTTTGGTGTTGGGCTTTCAGAGGTGCGGAAGGTGGCGAAGGAGACCTCCTCACAGGCGGAGTCGCTCTAGGTAGCCTATTCGAAGGCCCAGGAGGACCTCGAGGAGCTACGGGAAGTAGCCCTTGCCGTCTGCAAGGAGGTCGAGGGGCCAGACGCCCTCGAGTCCCAGTCGGGCAGCTCGGTGGCCAGCCGTCTAAGGGCCTTGGGCGGCTGCGTTACCGAGCGCCTGAAGGGGGCCCTTCTCCTCGGCGTGCAGAAGACCCTCGGGGTGATCTCGACGCACTTTGTCGTGGACCTCAAGGCGATCAGCGGTGGCTATGTGGTGGCGGACGACCTTGACGACGACGCTGCGCTGGCCGTTGTGGAGAGTGCCGATGCTGCTGCCTCTGCTCCTGCTGCCACCCTCGCGCGAATCTTCGAGAGCGACCTCCTTCCCGATGCTGAAGACGAGGAGGACGCCACCCCCGAAGACCCCGCTCCCTGAGTAGTTTTAGAGATTTTTTATGTAATAAGCACTCTAGTGGTTTAAACAATTTTATGTTTTTGAAACGCACATTCAAGTTTTTATTTGAATTATGGTTTCTTTATCACGTTTATCTTACTGAATTTGCAAAGGGCTTGTCGAGGAGAGTATCGTTCATAGAGCAATTTTAGCGTAGGGTGGCGAGGGGGATGCCATATCCTTTCGAAGGCGTAGGCGGTCCCTCGACTCGTCCGGCCCTTGGCCTTAATCATTCTATGCCTCGAGCTACCTTTTGGCAATAACAGGAGATGGACGTAATGAAAGAATTTATAAAAAACTTTAAAATTGGGACAATTTTAGGAGGGGGTGCCCCCCGAATTAGCCCCAGAGTGAGACTTGGCTTTTTTCGATGGTAAGCCTAGTCTTACTCATTTTAAGGTCCTTTATATTTTTATTGACATAAGTACAAATGTACATGAATGCTTGAAAGCTTAAGGGTAGAAGCGACGTAGCTGTTGGATGTTCCAGGCGTTGGCGAATACTTCTCCTTTCTCATTTGCGAGCTTGTATGTGCTTGGTTTGAGGACCTCAGCGACGATGCAGGGCCCTTCCCATGGCGGTGATAGCTTGTGGCGTCCTCAATTGTCTTGTCGCAGCCTTAGCACTAGGTCCCCCTTGTTGAGGTCTCGTCGTCGAACCTTTTGGGCCTGATACCTTCGAAATGAGTGTTGGTACCGGGCCAAATGTAAGACCGCGACGTCTCGAGCTTCGTCTGCTTGGTCGAGTGAGTCTTCCTGAACTTGCTTGTTCCTTTCCTCTTGGTAGGCTCTGAGCCTTGGGGACCCATATTCCAAGTCTGTGGGGAGGATAGCCTCGGCACCATAGACGAGAAAAAATGGGGTAAAACCCGTGGCTCTGCTTGGGGTTGTTCTAAGGCTCCAAATTACCGAGGGTAGTTCTGACACCCATTTCCCGCCGAATCTATTCAGGTTGTTGAATATTCTTGGTTTGAGACCTTGTAGAATCATGCCGTTGTCACGTTCTACTTGGCCGTTTGTTTGTGGATGTGCTACGGCCGACCAATCCACACGGATATGGTGGTCGTCACAGAATTACAAGAATTTCTTGCCTGTAAACTGGGTGTCATTGTCAGTAATTATCGAATTGGGGACCCCGAACCTGTGAATTATATCTGTGAAGAATAGTACAGCGTGCTCGGATCTGATGCTGCTGATTGGTCGAGCCTCGATCTATTTCGAGAACTTGTCGATGGCCACCAGCAGGTGTGTAAAGCCCCCGGGCGCTGCTCGCATTGGACCAACGAGGTCGAGCCCCCATACGGCGAACGACCATGTGATAGGAACGGTTTGCAAGACGTGAGCCGGGAGGTGGGTTTTACGTGCGTAGAATTGACACCCTTCGCAGGTGCGCACGATTTCGTTGGCGTCTGCAACAGCCGTGGGCCAGTAGAAGCCTTGGCGAAACGCGTTGCCCACGAGGGTATGGGGCGCCGCGTGGTGGCCGCATACGCCAGTGTGGATGTCTCGAATGAGCTCCTTTTCCTCCGAGATTGGAATGCACCGCTGCAAAATTCCGGAGGGGCTATGCTTGTACAACTCCCCATCGATTATGTGGAACGACTTGGCCTTTCTTGCGATGCGTCGAACCTCGGTTCGATCCGAGGGTAGTTCCCCTCGGGTGATCCAGGCGATGTATTGGTTGCGCCAATCGTGAGTCGATGGGGCCTCGTCGATTTTCATAATTTCACCCTCGTCCGCCGAGGATATTTCCTGACTTGAGGCTTCAGGTTCCCCTTTTGAAGGATCCTCGTCCATGGGCTCGACATATGGAGCCCCCGAGGGTTCGGTCCTCGAGGGAGCATCAGGAGCTTTCGGGGTCGGCTTGAGGTCGATGATTGGCTGTGTCAGGTCACAGGCGAATACGTTTGGAGGAACGGTAATCCGCCCAGATGCAATTTTTGCTAATTCATCGGCCTCCTCGTTGTACTTTCGCGCAATGTGGTTGAGCTCGAGGCCATGGAATTTGTCCTCGAGTCGGCGTACTGCATTGCAGTATGCTTGCATCTTGTCGTCGTGGCAGCTTGCCTCCTTTATAACCTTATCGATGACTAATTGTGAATCTCCCCGGACGTCGAGGCGTTTAATGCCCAATTCGATGGCTATGCGAAGGCCGGCTAGTAAGGCCTCATATTCGGCCGTGTTGTTGGACGCCGGAAAGTGCAAGCATACCACGTCCCTTATATGTTCTCCGAGGGGTGAGACGAAGAGCAGGCCCGCGCCCGCACCGGTTTTCATCACCGACCCGTCGAAGTACATGATCCAACATTCGGCTTGGATTTGTGGTGGGGGCAACTGTGTGTCGGTCCACTCTGCCACGAAATCGGCCAAGATTTGCGGTTTAATTGCCTTGCGGGGGGCATAAGTGAGGGTTTCGCCCATCAATTCCACGGACCATTTGGTTATTCTACCCGAGACATCCTGGTTGCAGAGTATCTCCCCCAAGGGGAAAGATGAGACCACAGTGACAGGATGAGCTTCGAAGTAGTGGCACAATTTACGCCGAGCTAGCACTACTGCGTAGAGCAGCTTCTGGATTTGTGGATATTGCGTCTTGGTTTCGGTCAGTACCTCGCTGATGTAGTATACCGGCCTTTGGACGGGCAGAGCGTGCCCTTCCTCAGTTCTCTCTACGACGATGACTCCGCTGACTACTTGAGTCGTTGCGGCTACGTAGAGGTAGAGACGCTCGCACTCCTTAGGTGGCGTTAAGATTGGCGCTCGTGCGAGAGACGCTTTTAGCCCGTCGAGGGCTTTTTGAGCCTCGGGGGTCCAAGAAAAATGTTCGCTCTTTTTTAGGAGTCGGTACAGGGGTAAGCCTTTCTCGCCGAGACGCGAGATGAACCAGCTTAGGGCTGCTAAACATCCCAATACCCTTTGTACCCCCTTTAGGTCTCAGATCAGTCCGATCTGTTCGAGGGCCGAGACTTTTTCAGGGTTGGGCTCAATGCCTCATTGAGAGATTATGAAAACCAAGAGCATACCTCGAGGTACCCCGAAAACGCATTTTTCCGGATTCAGTTTTACCCCGTTGGCCCGAAGACAATCAAACGCAATGCGCAAATCGTTTACCAGGTCTTCCGCCTTCCTGGTTTTTACTACAATATCGTCAACATATGCTTCTACGGTTCGCTCAATATGATCTCCAAAAACACGAAGCATACATCGCTGGTATGTAGCTCCGGCATTTCGAAGTCCAAACGGCATCGTGACATAGCAGAAAATACCAAAAGGCGTAATAAAGGAGGTTGCCAGTTGGTCAAAAATTTTCATCTTAATTTGGTGGAAACCAGAATAAGCATCAAGGAAACATAATAGCTCGCATCCTACGGTTGAATCTATGATCTGATCGATACGTGGTAGAGGAAAAGGGACTTTTGGACATGCTTTATTTAAACCAGTATAATCTATGCACATCGTACACTTTCCTATTCTTTTTCTTAACTAAAACAGGATTGGCAAGCCAGTTAGGCTGAAATACCTCCTTGATGAATCCGGCCTCGAGGAGCTTGCGCAGCTCCTCACCAATGGCCCTGCGCTTGTGCTCGTCGAAGCGTCGCAGGCGTTGAACCACCGGTTTGGAATGGGGCAGGATGTCAAGGGAGTGCTCGGCGACCTCCCTCGATATGCCTGGCATATCCGAGGGGCTCCACGCGAAGATGTCGGTGTTGGCGCGGAGGAAGTCGACGAGCACCACCTCCTATTTGCTGTCGAGGGTTGAGCTGATCCGCACCGTCTTGTCGCTGGGAACACCTGGGTCGAGAGGCACAGCCTTGGTGTGCTCCACGGGCTCAACACTGCCTGCATGCTTCAAAGTGGAGGGGATGGTTTCGTTCGCCATCTTCTCCAGGTCTGCGACGAGAGCCTCATCTTCGGCAAGCGCCTCGGCGCTCTCGACGCATTCCACGTCGCATATGTAGGCATGTTCGAACGATGGGGCCATGGTGATGACGTCGTTTGGTCCCGGCATCTTCAACTTGAGGTAGGTATAGTTCGGGATCGCCATGAACTTGGCGTAGCATGGGCGGCCGAGGATTGCGTGGTACGCACCTTGAAATCCCACCACTTCGAAGGTCAGGGTCTCCCTGCGGAAGTTGTCGGGGGTACCGAAGCAAACTGGCAGATCGATCTGCCCGAGGGGCTGAACTCCCTTTCCCGGCGCAACGCCATGGAACGGAGCCTTGCTGGGGCGCAACGTGTCCCTCCTGATACCCATGAGCTCCAAGGATGAGGCGTACATGATATTGAGGCTGCTGCCACCATCCATGAGTACCTTGGAGAACCTGGTATTGCTGATGATAGGATCAATGACAAGCGGGTATTGCCCCGGGTTCGGGATGTAGTTGGGTGGTCCTCTCGACTGAAGGAGATGGTCTCCTCTGACCAGTCGAGGTACGACGACCCTGCCTTGTGTATGGACAATACCTCTCCGCGCTCACGCTTGCGCTGCCGAGGGGTCATGTTCGCGGTTGGCCCACCGAAAATGAAGAAGACATTCTCACCTCCGGGAAGCCTTGGCCACTCCCGTCGCCCGTGTCTCTTTTCCCCCCTTCGTCCTTCGAAGCGGCGCGGTTGAAGTATTTTCTTTAGAATCCCGCACTGCTCGAGGGTGTGGGTTACGACGCCCTTGTGGTAAGGGCATGGTTTCTTGAGCATGTCATCGAAGATGCCGCCTCCTCGAGGGGGCCTCGAGGAGCTTTGGGCGCAGCAGGATCGACTGCGAGTATTTCGTCAGGGTCCCCCGTCCGCTCTTGTCGGCGCGAGGCTTTTTGGGGCTTCTTCCCCTTCTTGCATTGCCTTTGTTTTCATGGCGGATCCTTTGGACTTGCTGCCCTTCGCAGGCGTTTCCTCCGTCCGCTTCCCCCTTCCACTATCAAAGATGGCTCCGACCGCCTCCTCGCCGGAGGCAAAATTGGTGGCGATGTCGAACAGTCCGTTTACGCTAGAAGGAGGACTGCATCCTAGCTCGCGTACCAAGTCCCGATAGGTTGTGCCTTCGAGGAAAGCGTGGATGACTTCGGAGTCACCCACACTCGGGAGCTCGGTGCAACGCTTGGAGAAGCGGCGGATGAAATCACGAAGGGACCCGTTGGATGTTTGGCGACACCCTCAAAGGTCCCATGAGTTTCCAGGGCGTAGGTAGGTGCCCTGGAAGTCACCCACGAATGTCCTCACGAGGTCGTTCCAGTCGTGAATCTGGTTCGCGGGTAGGTGCTCTAGCCATGTCCGCGCAGAATCCGCCAAATGAAGCGGCAAGTTGCGGATGATCATGACGTCGTCAGTTGCGCCGCCCAATAAACAGGCGAGGCAATAGTCGTTGAGCCACACCCTCGGGCCCGTCTCCCCCGAGTACTCGGTGATGGTCGTCGGCTGCCTGAATCGTGCGGGAATCGGGGCCACACGAATCTCCCGGCCAAATACCCGGGTTCCCGGGGGCTCTGGCGTTGGGCTCTTGTCTTCGTCGCTGTCGTAGCGGCCTCCACGGCGGGGGTGGAAACCGCAAGATGCGTCATCCCGCCTCTTTCTATTGAGGGTGTTGCGAGCGTCGTCATCGCTGATGTCACCACGTGTGTCAAGGATTCGCTCCTTGAGAGGCTTCCTTTCGATGCGTTCGTGCACCGAAGGTGCCTTTCCCTTATTCGAGGGCGGGGGTGGCATTGGATTGTCCCTTCGCGGGGTTTGTGCCGATGCCTCGTGCTCCCACGTTGCTCCACCGGTTTTTGGGCCGGCGGAACTGCGGATGCGAGAGGCTGAGCTTTCGGCTTGCTGCACAGCGGCTTGCTCGATTAGGAGGTGCGCCTCTTGGCGCAGGTTTCGGCCTTTAGGTGTTGATGGCTCAGGGATGGCTCGGATCAGAGTTGCTGCGGCGATAAGCTTCTGGCTTGCCCTGGCTAACGCGAGTGGGTCGTCCACATCGTCATCAGCCTCGATGCGGGCTCGCGCTATGCGTCCGGCTTCCCTGGCACGCACGCCGTGCATAGGACGATTGTCCTCAAGCGTTGCCCGCAGCTCTCGGACCTGTCGGCGTTCTTCTTCAAGCTTGGCTTCAAGTTCGCGGACTTGGGCCAGTTGTGCTTGTGCAAGCGCAACGTTGTTGTGCGTCTGTTTGTGATCCCTGACGTGCGCTGGCTCTCCTGCCCCGTCATCTCCGCCATCCTTTCGCGGAAGGACGACGAAGCATTCCCTGGCGGGATCGTAATTCTCCTCGCTAGGGTCATCGGAGCAGGTTAGGCAATAATCTGCCGCAGACTGGAATGATAAGAAGGCCTCTCGATCGCGAAGCCCTGAGTAATCCCATTCGGGGATCCTCCGGTCGCTCTCGGATGCCTGGCTGCCAGAATCAGGGTAGTCGTCGTCCGACGACGTTGCTATGAGGTTGCGGATTGAGATCAGGTGGTGGTCCGGCAAATCCTCATACGCCGTCATGTCCGTGTCAACTGATGAAGAGTTGGTCATGGTTGCGGTGCGTGTCCCACCGGGGTTTCGCCACGGGTCGACCGTGCTGTCCCCGGTTGGTTGTACCGCGGTGGTGGCGCTTGTTGCCCTTGTCGTGCCGGGCTTAACCCGTTCGGGGGAGCCGGCGTGGGCCGTTCTGCGTCGCTCCGCGCACGTTCGCCACACGCGTTTACGGGAACGCCTTTTGCGTCGTGGTGATGGTGATGGGAGTGGTGGTGGCACGCTCGTGCTTGCGTTCCTCGTCAGCAGCTGCATGTTGTAGCCATTGCCAGTCGCCCTGAAGTCAAGACTCCCGAACCGGATTTTAAATCTGGCAGGGAGCTGATCCGATGTTGGCATCGAAAACAGGTTGTCGCGTACGACTCAGGTTGCCATCAAGGGAGATGGTGGATGAAACAATCGATCACAGCGCGAGTCCCCTACCTGGCGCGCCACTGTCGGTGTTTAGAAATCGTGGTCCCGACACCAACCAGAAATGCGTTGTGTTCCCTCCCCTAATGGTTGATGCAGAACATGAGATATGGGTTTATCCTGGTTCTGATCGGAAGACCGTACTTCCAGCAAGGAGGTATGTGCGATGTATTATTCTGCACCGGACTGCAAGTAATAGGGGGTACAAGCAGGTTGGGACGAGAGACTAGACCTCCGAGTCCCGGATGATTGAGGCAAAGTGCCAATATCGTGGTTTTTCTGAGTGTGTGCGGATTCTTCATCTTTTTCGTTGTCATCTCCCTTTTGCTCGATCACCCCCTCCTTTTATAGGCCAAGGAGGAGGGGTTACAGGAGCGTGTTGCTGTTTAGGCATAGTTCCCGCACAGTAGTAGGAGTGGCGTTGGGCGTGGTTCTATGTCCTTGTTTGCTGTAGTCGATTCTTGTACTGGTGATGACGTCGAGGAGTGGTTTTGAGGATCCGAGACATCCTTTTGCGATAATGGCTCACCCGGACACCATCTCGAGGGTCTCCCATGCCTGCGCACAGCCCATTCTGTGGAAAATCGCTGTGGGAGGCGGTGGCATAGGGAGTTAGAGTGACCCGGCCCTGTTCGCACGGCGGTGACATGTCCGCACAGCACCGGGGTTGGTCGCATAGCGCTCGGAATGGCCCGCCATACCTCCGCCATCCTGTCTTCTTCTTTTGATGTGGGTTCGAGGGTCTCTCCCGTCCAACGGAGGTCTTCGAGTCGTCAGAGTTGGCAGCACAGGAGCTCGGAGTAACGGGCCCTGTTCACACAGTGCCGGCCTGCCCGCACAGAGCCTGGGTTAGCAGCATAGTGACGGGAGTTGGCGGATGCGACGGGAGGGGTCGTGGCTGTTAGGGCAGTATGGCGAGAGATCTGCCTTTTGACTTTGGATGCACGCCGGTAGTGGGCGCCATTAATTGTCCGTCTGAGCGAGGGTCTCGACCGAGGCGGAGGTCTCCCCATTCCGTGGGTTGCTCGAGGCTCGGTCCTCAGGCCTCGACCAAAGTGGAGTTCTCCAATTCGCTCGAGGGGTCGGTCCCCTCGAGCGAAGCGGAGATTCTAGTTCGCGTCGAGGCACGCCGCGGGGCGCCTTGGCTGGGCCTTCATTTGTTGCTGGGCCATGGGCCTTAACTTTCGTTTCTTTTTCTGGTTAATTGCATGAGATTAATGTTCACCGAGGACGGTTATCCCATAGGTTTGGGTACCCCTAATGATCGCCCCCAACACCCGGTGACAATTCACTGCAAGTATTCAGCAGAAACGAGGAACCAGCTAAGACAAAGAATTAGGGGAGAACTTCTAGAACAAGACTACAACAACAATAACCAAGGCTAGACATTCCACAATTATCCACGAAGTAAATCCAGAATCAATAACTCAAGGAAATGCAAAAGATAATATATTAAATACTCAGAGTCTTGCATAAAGAAAAGAAAAAGATATAAGAGCTTTACCAGAACTCTAGAAGACGGCTCCGGAACCCCGAGTGAAGCTCGACCGTGACTCTAACTCCCAGCTAGACTAGGCTAACTCTACATCTTGAAAGAGAGTGATTGGAGACTTGCTCCCAAGTGGTGTGTGTTACAAGTGAAGTGGACGCCCCTATTTATAGCTTGCAATGACGGTTGAGCTTGGGTAACCGCCAAGGCAGCCAGGGGGCATCTCCAATTGATTCGGCCGAAGATCCTGGTTCGGTCGAACTAGTGGATCCACCGCCCTTGGCCCCCAAGGGCTGAGATTGGCCTTGGGGAGGCGGTTGTGCATTGGGGGCAGTTCGGCTGAATTCCACAGTTCGGCCGAATCCGGGCTGGAGGCCCAGGCCTATCCCCTGCACCGCCTTTGCTTCCTGGGCTTCATGGATGACTTGATGCAGGTGGTCTTCGTGTTGGTTTAGCCCATAAATGATGTGGCGGTGATCCTACGTGGCTCGTACGGTCGTCGCTGACATGGACGGCCTCCTGTTGTGCTTCGCGTCGTGTACGGCTAAGGGGGGGGGGGTGTAACCGGCCGAACGAAGTCATTCGACCGAATCGGTCATTTCCGGCCCCTATAGCACGTATTTCTCGTTATTGTACCTCCACAAGTGAAGCACACCAAAACTCGTGGAACTTTATTAGAAATAAACCTAGATGCAAGGAATGTCACATATAACCTCTTTTATTCCCGAGTATTGGTGGTCAAAAATGTGCCGTAACGACCGCCAACAAGCTCCCCCAAGCTTAGACCTTTGCTCGTCCTTGAGCAAAGATAAAAACTTAGGCTCGATGGATCAGGAGTTGCTACAATGTCAGTATCTTGCAGGTATCTTGATAAACAACTAGTACTCAAAAAATACTCATATCATCGGCAAAGTATTAACTTACCATTTTACCTATGGGGCTTATAGCAATCTCCTTGTCTTGGGCGGTTGAAATGTTGAATAGTTTTGATTCATTTTTATTCCACTCTACTCTTTTCAGGATCCCAACTTGGAGTTTCCACAATTTTGTGAAAAATGTAACTTTGTTCCTCAATTGGCACACTCAATCACTCAAGTGGTATTTGAATCCTCACCAAAGGCTTGTGCCTTCTTTCATCCTAAAATCTAATATGGCTTTTTGTGTGGCTCAGGGACAATGTATGAAGGCATGCATACATCAAAGACCGGACCTTAGGAGGATCAAATCATACCTTTAGATCGAGAAGTGCAAGTGTGTGCAATATATGGAGTGGAACTTGGTGGAGCTCCTTGGGACTATTCTTCCTCTCCTTGATTTATATTCGAAAACATGGGCTATCTTTTATTTTTCTCATATTTTTGCCATGCTACTTGGCATGCTTTTTTTTCTTTTTCTCTTTCTTTTTGCCATGCTCCTTGGCATGTTTTTCTTTTTCTCTTTCTTTTTGCCATGCTCTTTGGCATGTTTTTCTATTTTGCATAGCCCATATCTCTATCAAGGTTATTTGGAGAGGGAATCATAGAACATGGAGCATTTATTTTGTGGATGGATGATGGCAATAATTGCTAACTCCCAGTGTAGGAATTGCAAGTGAGAGGTGGTGTGTATGTGAATCTCGATCTTGAAAGCATGAAAGGTTCCTCACAATGGTCACAACAATTTGACAAAGCTCCCTAAGATAACAAGCAGCATATGAGTATAGGGTTTCAACTAAGCTAAACATATGGCTTTGGTAGGAATTTCTGACCAATGAGGAACTTTATTTTATTTTTGAAAGCACAAAGCATCCAAGATTTTCACCATACTAAGAGCAAAAGTAGAACATAACCACAATCTCAATATATCATTCCTTACAACAACTTAGACTTGAAATAAAGCATGTGCTCCCACAAGGTTTTCAGGTTCATTTTTACTCATGCCAATTAACTCAAGTACTATTAAGCAACTAGTTGAAACAAAGCACTTGCAAGATTAATGACAGAGCAACTATTCATCATTTCCAAAGTAAGAGGCATATGGTTCATTCCATGCATAGTTGGGAGTTAATTTTATTCAAAGCAAATATTTTTGGTCTTTTCATTTTTAAGATGGAAATTGGAAGGGAAATCGAAAGGGAAAGGCAAATCCAGAATCTAAGGGCTGAAGGGAACGTCGGACATACCTGGTGGGGTCCTCCCCCAAGCTTGGATCTTTCATTGGTAGGGTTGAAACCTTGAGAAATATTCTGTCATTTGATCCATCTGCCGCTGGGCATCGTACATTATGGAGTCCAGCACGCCGCTATTCTCTTGATGATACTGAGAATGGCGTGCCAGTTTTCCTTCAATATTTCGGGTACGCTCATTGAGGAGGTCGACTCGGTCGGAGATGTAGGACAACTCCCGACCAATGTCGTAGCCACCGGGCTTGCTGAAGCATGCAGACTGAGAGTGCCCAGGGAACTAAGGTTGGGAGGTACTGTTGTATTCGCCTCCATACAATCCCTGGGAATACTCAGAGTCCGTACTCTGAGCATAATCCCAGTGGCCAGGGGCAAAGTAATTCGGGTCCTGGGATTGTCTAGAGCCTCCTGCTCCAGACGTCCCAGCACCGCTATACTCGTCATATGCTGCCTGGAATGGCGACGTGTGTCGGTGTGGTTGCTGTTGTGAACTTGCCGGCTCCTGTGAGGTGGTGAGCCCGACATCTCGCCTCTCGCCTTGCTCATTCTCGGGTAACTGGCCCTGTGCCTGCAATACTGTGCCGAGCGGGAGAGTCGTCAAGCTCAATGCTCAATTGAAGGGTCAGTTTCTGGGCGGTATAAAACCTTAGCACTACACAAGGCAGGGGAACTTCGGTTGTATACCCGCGGTATATCATGATCAAGTTCCCTTCAAGCGCCCACCATATCATATGGCCTTGCACGAAGTGCTCGGCATTCACGACAAGGCGCGCTGTCTCTATGTAATTCAGCCGGGCGCCCTCGAGAGCGCCTAACCGGGTAGCGAGGCGAGTGACTAGAGAAGTCACCGCCACGCTACCTACACGAGAGGGATAAGTTAACAAATGAGTAACCATGTCCTGAATAGGAGAAACAACAACTTGTTTAACCATAGCATACAAAAGACGCATTTCAATCAAATTGACAGGACATAACTCAGAACGTGGGAACACTGTCATGGCCATCCACCGATGCATGAAACGCAAGGTGGGGTTACGAATGTTGTTGGTTTGGGGAGCCGAACAACTAGTGTTCCCAGAAATCTTCTTCCAAAACTCGTCCCGACTGAATTTTTTTTAAAGCTTTGGCAGGCTCCAAAGAACAATGACTGGCAAAACCAAGAGCCATGCTCAAGTGCCTCCAAGAGTAGAAGTACTCTTGGTTGAAAAATTGAAAGCGAACACCCTCATGTTCATATGCAAGAGTTGAAAGAAATTCAAGGGTGAGGAGGTACGAACCTTGTTCATTGACACGCTAGAAGTTGCCCTAGCCAACGACTTCAAAGACTTCTGGAAATTCTTCATCTATACCCGTTCTGATGAGCAGGTCATGCTCGAAGACACGGGTATGCTCAAACTCCTTCAGGCGCAACATGTTGAAGACGTTCCGCTTCCGGTCCGTCCAGAGGATGATGTCGCTGTCGTTCAAGAGCTGCCGGGTTGGTTGCGTTCGGTTTTCCTCGTGGCGAGAGCTCATGTTTAAAGTCCGTGAGCGGGACTTCTCCTTCCTTCGATTGTTCTTGTCATCATCTGATTTGGAGAGAATGCTTCAGACGATGCAACTTCTTTCTTGCATTCGTTCACCCAGTGTTGCCTAGGATGATTGCTCCACCTTGGGCCTCAACTGTATCCATGGTCATGGCTCATCTCGGTGTGAAGTAGATTTGGGGACTTCCCATTCAAATTTGATGATGATTTTTTTCTACAAGGGTACACATGCAACCAATATCTATAAAGGTATTGCTCTATAGATTCATAAGTCAAATTTGACACCATGTCTAATTTGATTAAAGCAAGCTAATTAATCTAAGCACCATGCTTAATTCAAAGAGCTCATGAATGTACTTGCGAGATCACATTCAAACCCAAGCAAACCAGAGCAGATAAGGGAAGTATGAACAATCAAGAAATATCCACATGAGATAAGCATATGGAAACTGGTGGACCTTGCTTTAATTTAAGTAAAAAACGCAAACCTTTTTCACGTACCTGAGTGTGCCCACCATTGGCATATGATGATGAAGACTTTCGGAACTGATGCAACAGTGATGGCACTACGCCGATGTGATTGCACGTAGTTGGCTGAGTCCCCCTCTGTGTTGATGTTGTCGTGTACGGGTACACAATCTTGGGTGTGGCAAAGGGATTCGGCACTCAAATATGCCAACTCGTGGAATGCCGCGGAACCAGCTCAAGTGTAATTGATGCAATGAAACAATGGGTTCCAAAAAAAACTAGTGGAGCGGCAAAGGAGTGGAGGCGTAGAGTACGTTCCCTCTCTTGCGCAGCAACGCAGAGATGAGTAAAACTGGTCAGGCCAGGTGACATTTGGCCACTAGCCTTGAATCAATACGCACACCTTGGCCTAAAACCAGTGGTCGCTAGTTTTTTTTTGTTTTTCAATGCAAAGCGATGGTGGAATGAATGAATGCAAATGCAAGGATGGGAAACATGCAGTGGGTATGGAAAAAAAATGGGGGTGATGGAAAGCATGAATTTCTAAGCCTGGCGTTTCTCATGGGGCAAACTGATCATCCATTGCCAAAGGCATGGTCGGATGTCAGTCCCATTTAACCCTATAGACGGTGAACCAACCACACTTGGGGATCACCGACGCAAAATAGGGGCTGTCATGAGTTGGACTAAGAACATCGAATAAACAAGCATCAAAAAGATCTCACTACCCATCTAGACTAGGCACAGTGCCCGAATATAGTTCAAAGTCGAGGAGCTACCCATTAAAAAAGAAGGCATAGAAATTGAATGATTCAAAGCAAACATGCAGTGGATAATGCAAATATTAAAAGGATAATGCATAGGCTACCTCCTAGCAGGTACTCAAAATTTAAAGAATATGAGTGGGACTATCTCACATACCTTGATTTTTCTTCGCCATTACCAGCAATTTGAGATGGAATTGCGGTGATGCAACGTCATTCGTCTATCACATTTGATCTTCTTTTTCCTCCATGACAACGATCTTTCCTCCAGGCTGCACATGATGATGATGATATATATTCGTATAATCACATACTTGTGAGAAATGTTTCTTCTGAAACTTGCGTACGCGTCGCAGCAGACATCGGCAAACATTGATAAATCTTGCATGATCGGGCACCCTTGGCTCTCTGCTCACCCTTGATATCGATGTAGCATTTCACCCGGGAGTATTCTAAGGTATCGTATTTATTTCCTCAGGAAGCATTGGATAAACTGTATTGACTATTAACAAGGATGTAACTACTAATTAAAGTACTGGCTAACAAGGCGGGGGTAAAGGATATGATAGGAGTGATATGCAGTTGACACACACAGGGAGAAATCTAGAATAGATAGTAGAGCGGCCTAGCTAGTGGGAGGACAACGAGACAGGAAATGATTCCTATATACTTCCAATAACTTAGAGATATCTCCGGCAAAAGTTATGGCTAGATGAAGAATGACATCTATGGTTCTTTTCCTAGTTGTGTTGTCTTAGCGTCGGGATAAGGTGCACGTGACTCTCAGAAAGGGATGAGAAGGGGAGCCACTAACAGCCTCTCAGGTTCCTACGGGCTGAGACCGACGTGGTGGATTACAAAGGCTGTATAGGGCTGTCACCACCTAACGACTACCACACGTACGTTTGAATCAGGTGTAAACCAAGGTTACTATCTAGACTAGGCACCACACCTATGCTAGACAATAACTACTCACTCCCATAGAAAGAGCAAGAAATCCTATCAATACCCCGATAACAATTCACCGCAAGTATTCAGCAGAAACGAGGAACCAGCTAAGACAAAGAATTAGGGGAGAACTTCTAGAACCAGACTACAATAGCTATAACCAAGGCTAGACATTCCACAATTATCTGTGAAGTAAATGTAGAATAAATAACTCAAGGAAATGTGGAAGATAATATATTAAATACTCAGAGTCTTGCATAAAGAAAAGGAAAAGATACAAGAGTTTTACCAGAACTCCAGAAGACAGCTCCGGAACCCCGAGCAAAGCTCGACCCTGACACTAACTCCCAGCTAGACTAGGCTAACTCTACATCTTGAAAGAGAGTGATTTGAGACTTGCTCCCAAACGTGTGTGTTACAAGTGAAGTCGACGCCTCTATTTATAGCTTGCAATGACGGTTGAGCTTGGGTAACCACCAAGGCAGCCAGGGGGCATCTCCGGTTGATTCGGCCGAAGATCCTGGTCGGCCAAACTCCCTGGTTCGACTGAACCAGTGGATCCACCGCCCTTGGCCGCCAAGGGCTGAGATTGGCCCTTGGGAGGCGGTTGTGCATTGGGGGCGGTTCGGCCGAATTCCACCCCCTGCACCACCTTTGCTTCCTAGGCTTCATGGGTGACTTTATCCAGGCGGTCTTTGTGTTGGTTTAGCCCAGAAATGATGTGTTGGTGATCCTACATGGCTCGTACAGTCGTCGCTGACATCGATGGCCTCCGGTTGTGCTTCGCGTCGTGTACGACTAAGGGGGGTAACCGGCCGAACGGAGTCGTTCGGCCGAATTGGTCATTTCCGACACCATAGCACATATTTCTCGTTATTGTACCTGCACGAGTGAAACACACCAAAACTCATGGAACTTTATTAGAAATAAACCTAGATGCAAGGAATATCACATATAACCTCTTTTATTCCTGAGTATTGGTGGTCGAAAATGTGCCGTAACGACCACCAACACTGACAAGCTCCGCGACGTCAATTTGCTTCGTGGGTTGAACAAGTGCTACTCCAACCCCGCCGACAACATCGCCGCCACCAGCCTCACCTTTCCTACGCGCGTGACCAGCTCACTCTCAAGGAGTTGCGCCTCGCCAATGGGAACAAGGTCACCACCGCTACTGCTCTCGTCGCCGGCTCTGCTCCTTCCTATGGCGTCTCAGGTTGCCACGGGGAGTAGTAGCCGCGCGGTGATGGCCAGCGGCGCAACTCTAAGAAGGGCGGACGGAAATTTCTATTTGTAAAAATAATAAAGAGAAAACCTTTGCTTTGATGGTTAGAATCCCTCTAGTTATTCTTTTGCTTGTTAATAATGTTAGTGAAGCAATCCATTGGTTGATTTAAAGCCCCTGCCTTTCGCCCATCAAATGGATTCACTCTTATGAAGCAACAAGAAAGAGGGAAGAGAATCCAGTATTTTATTCCATGAAGGAAGTATCCTGCAAATCATTGATTTAACTTAGAGTAATAAACTAATAAAACCTTAATTAAAACTACTCGACTAGCCTAAAAATAAAAACCACCCTTCAACGGGTGGGTATACAATTTTTTTACAAAATTTCTGTAAGTCCGAAGTTGAACTTAATTGAAAAAGTCAAGCAATTCTATTTGCTCACAAGAAATTTGCCCCCCCCCCTTACTTTCTTTCCCTCTGTTTGTCCACTACACCGACCAAACCTAAACAAAGGAAGTCCAAAAGATAGACCCGAATAAAGAATAAATACTAATCTTTGACAAAACAAATAAGAAGAAAAATGATTCTTACTTCGATAAGAAAAGAAGAATCGACACAACAAAAAGGCAAAAATAGAATGGACAAACAGAGGGACTGCATTGAGTTTTGTTTGCTAGTAGTTCAAACAAGAATTTAAGTCTAGTTTAAATTTGAGTTTGAATCACTTTGATTTGAGCCACAGAAAAGTTGTTTCGGCCTGAGTTCGTTTTCGCCCCCTGAACATTTCCTTTGGTCCGCTTTCGCTCCCTTCTCTCTTTTCCAATGCTCCGCCCAGCACCCCTTTCTCTTGCGACCCGGCCCAGCTAATTCCCCGCCTCCGCTCGGCCCAGCGCCTCGCTGCCAGCCCGCCTCAGCTCCGCACGACCCAGCTCCGGCCCAGCCTCCCGAGCCGCGCAGCGCCGCGTCGACGCCTCCTTGGCGATCGTGCCACCTTGACGCCCGAGCCCCTCCTGCACCTTCCTCGGCCCTATTTAAGCCACCGCCCCGCCGTCTCTCAACCTTGTCTCACAACAACCGCAACCACCAACCGCAAGCTCGAGCACCGCCGCCTCCCGAGCTCCACGCCGCCGCCGTAGTCGATCTCACGTCTCAGTGCCGCTCTGCCGCACTCGACACCCTAGGGAGCTTCGCGTGGTGGTAAGCTTCACTTCGAGCCGCGCCTTGCTCTCTCTCCCGCTCCGTACCACTCGCTCCGCCTCATCGTCGACGTCCGCCGCCTGCGTGCCTCCCTGGGCGACATGAAGCCCCTGGTTGATCTCCATGTGTCCCCAGCTCCCTCCTCAACCAAGTCCCGACGCGATTGGTGGCCAACAGCTCAAGATCGAGCTTACTCCGGCGAGCCCCCGCCGCAAGCACTGGCGGCGCTGCCGTCCCCACCGCCGCCGGTGAAACCCCCTTCGACGATCTGTTTGGGGCCGCCGGATCGAGATCTGACAGCGCGCAACGCGCCCCGCCCCTAGGTCAACGCCCAGCGTATCGGTCAGCCTAGCTATTTTGCTAAAGAGCCCCAAGCTTTGTCTAAACTTAACCTGCGGTCCAGTGTAGTTCTATAAGTATTTACGAATGGGTCCTTTTTCCATGTTTAAGCCCTTGAGTTTTTGAATATTAGTGCACGATGTCCTGATCTGTTAGTTTTGCAGGTTAGCCCTCGGGTTTCAACGCATAATTATGTTTTAGCCCCTAAGACTTTGCAGTTAAGCCCCTGGAAGTTTCTGAAACTTGCCAGCAAGCCCCTAAAACTTAGAAAAGTTGTATCTTTTCTGTTTTAGCTCCGATTATAGTAATTTTTGCGCTCACGTGTTCGTAGTGTGAAGCGTAGATTAGTTTTATAACCTTCTTTTGTTCAGTTTCTACTATTTGGTGTACTTTTCTAATAGAATAATCTTGTTTATATGTACTGGCTTGTGTGGATGCTTGTGTGGTGATTCGTGTCCAGCCGGTGAGCCGTTCGCGTTCGATTTTGAATTCGAGGAGGGCTATCAGGAGCAGGACCAGCAGCAGCAGCACTTTGAGGAAGGCAAGTTATAGCACGGACAATCCTTGCTACCTACCCACCTTGTAATCATTTATTTCTGATGAGACCATCTCAACCAACCATGCACCATCCGATGTAAACCAAGGACAAGTTGTAGAAGATATCACCCAAGCAAACGAACAAGTGACAATTGGACCAATTACATGTAGCCAAGCTAAGAAACTACAACAACAAGTGACTTCACTCCTTGCTGAAACTAACTTCTACACAAATGAGAGTGTTATACTACCTAAATGTTCTACATTGGTTATGCTTAGGTTCACACATGAATATGAGAAGGATTCTACTTTATCTAGAGATGAACCTGGCCACTTTGGACCATTTCAGACCAAGGATTCTCAGTTCAAATCAAGGATCATTGATGGACCACTTCAGACCAGCACTTCAGACCAGTTCAGACCTGCATATTGAATTGTCCATAACTCTTAATTCCCGAAGGCTCTGGAGGCCCCCAAGTACTTGATGGAAAGCTTATCAAGTCTACTTTCCATTGCAATAAACCAAATATCGTTTGGACTCCCTAATAAAGAGATATGACCGAATTAGTAGAGACTGCACAGAATCCCAACAGCCACGTGAGGCTCCCCGGGATTTCAGTTCGTGGTAACCTTTGAGTTTGCATAACTCCAGAAACTCCAAGCTCCACTCACACCCAACTAGGAGGGTTGTCTCTACTATAAATAATCCATGTACATAAGCTATTTGTAAGACTTTGATAGTGAAATAGAACCCCCATATTGTTCAGTTGTGTGCTAACAATTTCAGAGAGAGATCTCTACCCCTTTGCTCTTGTGACTTCCTTAAGGGATTACGGAAGCACACACGTCATCGGCTCCCAAATGGTGCTCCTGATCCGTTTGTTTCGATCTGTTGATCTAGTGAGTTTTGTTAAGTTTCAGTCCATTAGTGTCTTTGTTTAGTTGCTGATCATCTAATCCTTGGCGTGTCCTTTTGTGCCTTTTCTTATATATCTGAAAATCATCACAAAAAGAAGTAACCAATTCTATCCTTTGTGTGAACTTTTGTCCTATCAAAAAAAGCTACTGGTTATAGTTGGTTCTATCATCTTTATTCTGTGCAAGTGCTATATCTGATCTTATTTAGTATCATGCTGAAAAAAAAGAAGAAGAAAGAACGCTGAAAAAAAAGTGTTGAGAAAGTCATTAAAAAAAGAAAGTGTTAGAAACAAAGGAGAAGGATCAGATTGTTGGTATGCACAAGTGTTGAACCTTCATATCAAGTTGTGTAACCAGTTTGCTATCTTTCTTTTGGTGCAATTTTTTGCTAGGTGATTCTCGTTAAATCAGTCAAACCAAGCATAATCCTTGTTTGCATCAAATCTGAATTTTCTTTTGTGCGTGTGTTGCTTTGGTTACATCATTCCATATCTTGTGATCAGCACTAGGCATTGAATCTCTAGTTTGGAATGGTACTTAGCTTTACAATAACTAGAATTCAGTTTGCTCCTTGTGTTTTATCCCCTACCAAGCTCAACAAAGAAGCCACTGTAAACTGAACGCCGATCGTGTATTTGCTTAACCATCACTCTTTTACCACCACATGCATTTCTTCTGTAATCTGTAGGGAATTCATAAGAGCTTTGGTTGGTAAGAGAAGGTGAGGTTGTGAGATCCAAATAATTTTCCTACCACATATATTTGTCGTTTTATTGTCACTAACCATACAAGAAGATGGACCTTGAGGATTGTGTTACCATGCAATAATTTAATGAGATGAGGCAAAGCATGGAGGAGAAACAAGATAGATTAGCCCAAGATCTTGAAACAATTATGGCTAGGCTGCAACGCCTACCTCAAGCTCCTGAAAATGCTAACGCTCAAGGAGATGAAGTTGATGAAACCGATGAAGAAGCTGCTTCCCGAATTGAAAGAGAACGACAAGAACGTAGAGAGCAAGATGCTGCCAACGCAAGAAGACCTGCTGGTCCAGGGCGTGGAAATGGAGGTGGTCGTGGTAGAGGAAGAGGTTTTGGACATGGAGGTAATAACTATGCTGAATATGAAGATGAGTACGAAGAAGAAGAGGTGGAACAGCCCCAAAATTACGGCCGACGTTACCGAGGCAATCATGAACGTAACTAGCACAATGAGGAGAGATTTGGCAAGTTAAAATTTACCATTCCCAAGTTTGATGGAGGACCTGATCCTGAAACTTATATAACATGGGAGTTGAAGGTTGATAAAATTTTTTGTTTGCACAATTACTCCGAAGAGAAGAAGATGGCAATGGCTGCACTTGAGTTTGATGATTATCCTCTAATCTGGTGAGAGAAAGTCCTTAATGATAGAGAAGAGGATGGGCAAGGTGTTGTTCATACATGGGCTGAAATGAAGAGAGAAATGAGAGCAAGATTTGTACCTAAGCATTATCATTGTGATCTTTTTGACAAACTGCAGAATTTGAAGCAAGGAAGTCTCTTTGTTGATGAGTATTACAAGGAGATGGAGAAAGCAATGATCAGGGCCAATGTATTTGAAGATGAAGAGCAAACAATTGCAAGATTCATGGCTGGTTTGCATCGCAATATTTGCGCATTGTTGAATTTCAACCATACCACAATCTTATTGAGTTGGTACATCAAGCAAGCAAAGCTGAGCGTCAATTGCAGCAAGATATGAAGAGCAATAGAGAAGTTTCTTTCAGTACAAAGGTTACCTCTAATGGAAGCAAATTTACACCAAGACCAAATGCAAATCAAGGTGCAATCACCAAGTCTAGTGGTGGTTTACGCTCTAGTAGTTTTGGTACTTCAAGTAGGAAAGAGTTGGCTGCTCAAAGTGGAAAGAGCAAACTTGCAACATCATCATCTACATCAATGGCTTCTACAGCAAAAAGTAGTGGAATCCAATGTTTCAAGTGTGGAGGTCATGGTCATGTTATAAGGGAGTGCCCAAACAGTCGCACCATCCTTGTTAATGACCAAGGAGAGTATGAATCTACTAGTGAGGAAGAGCAAGAAGCTATTGATGAAGGGAAATTTGAGGATGCTATTGAAAATGAAGATCAGTCCTCATGTGAATTTGAGAGAGGAGCTGATCTTGTTGTAACTCAAATTTTGTGTGTGCAAATGAAGGAAGCTGAGAAAGGACAGCGGCATAATTTATTCCAAACAAGAGCAAAAGTTGAAGGCAAGGTAGGTAATCATTGATGGTGGAAGTTGTTATAATCTTGCTAGCCATGAGATGGTTGATAAACTTGGCTTGAAGTTGCTGCAACACCCTCATCCATATCATATACAATGGTTAAATGATGATGGAGATATCAAAATTGGATATAGGGTGAAAGTTCCATTCAAAGTTGGTGAATATGTTGACACTGTTGAGTGTGATGTGGCACCCATGACAGTGTGCCATATGCTGTTGGGAAGGCCTTGGCAATATGATCGATCATCCCTACATTGTGGTCGAACAAATCAATACACCATCAAGTGGAAGGGAAAGAACTTGGTACTAAAACCAATGAAACCTCAGCAAATCCTAGGTGAACATTTGCAAAAGGGCTCCGAAGTGAGGGTTGAGAGTGAGAAAGAAAGAGAGAAAAATAATTTGAGTGCCCTACACAAGTCAGTGAGTAAGAGCCACCAGCCAAATGAGAGAGATAAAGAGAAAAGAGATGAAACAAATCTGGTCATGTTAGCCACCAAATCTGAAATGAGAGATGTGAAACGTAACCCAAACCAAGAACTCATTATACTTGTGTACAAAGACACTTTGCTTTCAGCTAATGACATAACCTCTCTTCCTAGCGTTATTTCACATCTTTTGCAGGACTATAAGGATGTCTTTCCGGAGGAAACACCTGCTGGACTGCCACCATTGCGAGGCATTGAACATCAAATTGATCTCATACCGGAGCTGCATTGCCCAACCGTCCACCATACCGCTCCAACCCTGAAGAAACAAAAGAAATTTAGAGGCCAGTACAAGCACTTTTAGATAAAGGTTATGTGCGTGAAAGTTTATGTCCTTGTGTTTTCCCTGTTATTTTGGTGCCAAAGAAATATGGTTCATGGAGGATGTGTGTAGATTGTAGAGCCATCAATAATATCACTATTCGCTATTGTCATCCTATTCCTAGGCTAGATGATATTCTAGATGAATAGAGTGGTTCTATGATATTTTCTAAGATTGATTTGCGTAGTGGTTACCATCAAATTCGAATGAAAATTGGATATGAATGGAAGACTGCTTTTATTTGTTTGGGCTGTATGAATGGTTAGTTATGCCTTTTGGTTTGACTAATTCTCCTAGTACATTCATGAGATTGATGAATGTCTTGAGATCTTTTATTGAAAAATTTGTTGTGGTTTACTTTGATGACATCTTAATTTACAGCAAGACATTGGTGGAACATGCTGAACATATACAACAAGTTTTGGATGTACTTAGAAAAGAGAAATTATTTGCTAATCTTGAGAAGTGCACCTTTTGCATAGATCAAGTTGTGTTTCTTGGCTTTGTTGTTTCTGGACAGGGAATACAAGTTGATGAATCCAAGGTGAAAGCAATCAAGAAATGGCCAACTCCTGAGAATGTAAACCAACTGAGAAGTTTCCATGGACTTGCTAGTTTTTACAGGAGATTTGTGAAAAATTTCATCACCATAGCTGCTCCATTAAATGAGTTAACAAAGAAAGGTGTCGCATTTGAATGGAAAGAGCAACAAGAAAATGCTTTTCAAGAATTGAAGAAACGGTTGACGGAAGCTCCTCTACTTGTGTTGCCGGATTTCACAAAAACCTTTGAGATTGAATGTGATGCAAGTGGAATTAGGATTGGAGGAGTACTTATGCAAAATGGAAAACCCGTTGCATACTTCAGCGAGAAGTTGGGAGGAGCACAACCGAACTACTCCGTGTATGACAAAGAGTTGTATGCGC
Source organism: Echinochloa phyllopogon (assembly GCA_033239725.1). Taxonomy (NCBI): domain Eukaryota; kingdom Viridiplantae; phylum Streptophyta; class Magnoliopsida; order Poales; family Poaceae; genus Echinochloa; species Echinochloa phyllopogon. The sequence continues at coordinate 25,019,463 of BTCW01000014.1, read as the reverse complement.
TAGTAAGAGTACTTGAGACTTGGCAGCATTATTTGTGGCCAAAAGAATTTGTTATACATTCAGATCATGAAGCTTTGAAGTACTTAAAAGGCCAAGCCAAGCTGAACCATCGACATGCCAAATGGGTTGAATTCATTGAAACATTTCCATACATGGTAAAATGCAAGAAAGGTAAGGACAACCTTGTTGCTGATGCTTTGTCCCGAAGAAATAATTTGCTGAACCAACTTGAGGTAAAGGTACTGGGACTAGAGAGCTTAAAAGATTTATATTCTACTGATCCTGAATTATCAGAACCATATGCCAAATGTACAAAAGGAAAAGGATGGGAAAAATATCATATTCATGATGGATTTTTGTTTAGAGCTAACAAAATATGTGTGCCAAATTGTTCTGTTAGACTCTTGTTGTTACAGGAAGCACATGCAGGTGGACTAATGGGTCATTTTGGTTGGAAAAAGACCTACGAGTTGTTGGCCAACCATTTTTATTGGCCAAAGATGAGGAGAGACGTTGAGAGACTTGTGCAGCGATGCGTCACATGTCACAAAGCTAAGTCAAAACTTAACTCGTCTCGACGTCCGCGCTCCACACCACCCAATCGACTTCAAGACCACCCTAGGTGAGCTTGTCGTTCGCCCCTGGTTCCATAGGACCTAACCACATCGCAATTGGTGGCCCGTAGCTCGAGATAGGCTCGATTCCGGCGAGTTTCCGCCGTTGGCCGAGCGGCGCCGCCGTCCCAGTGTCGCCGCCGGCGACCGAAACACCCAGGTCAAACCTCAGTCGCCCGATCTAAATCCTACGGTCCAGATTGGATCTGATCGAGTCAGATACCGGTCAACTCCGGTCCGCCTTGACGGTTTTTTTAAAGAGCCCCTCCACTTTTATTGAATCAACCCGCGGTCCATCGTAGTTATAAAAGTATTTGCATATAGGTCCTTTTTCTTCATTTAAGCCCCTGTACTTTCACATATTAGTATGTGTCATCCTGATAGGTTAATTTACTCGTTAGCCCTTGTAGTTTTAAGCGTAATTATGTTTTAGCCCTCGGTTTTCTTCAAATAAGCCCCTGAAACTTGTTTTAGCCATATCTTTCACGTTTTAGATCCGATTTAAGTGATTCTTTTGCTCTTGTGATCCTTGTAACGTGTAGATCAATTTAAAAGCCTTGTTTTGTTCTGTTACTACTATTTGGTGTAATGTTTCTCATTGTTTTGTTTTGTTCTCTTGTATGTGCTTGTGTGATGCGTTTAGAAGCCGTGTCGTTGGAGGGTTTCGAAGAGCAGTTCGAGGAAGTCTTTGAGCAGCAGCAAGGCTTCAGAGGAGGCAAGTGTATTTTTGATCATCTCTTTGTGGTCCCATTATTCACCAATAAAGTTACACTTTACTTACCGCATTGCATTAATTTTGATGGGTCCTATGCTAAGGTTGTTCCTAGTCTTTTACCACTGTCCTTGTTGTACCTGGGATGCATTGCTTATGTTGGATAGATTATTGCTTAGTTGCTAAACTTGGGTGAGGTCAAATTTGGGTTCAGTTATTAAACTGCTTTACTTCATGTTCTTACACTGATAAATCAAGATCACATGCTAATTGGAACATGGAGTGACCACCCAGGAAAACAATACAACCATAAGATCAACGGGATCTGATCTTGGCTGACTAATTAGAAACTCTAGTATGTGCATGTCTTACCAAAAGGGCAAGTAGGGGAGACTTCGATGAGGTATAACCCGGTCCTCTTGAGCTGTGGGCTTAGCTAAGAGACATACCTCATTAGGGAGGGTTGTGCTTTGCTTGGATTTTGAAATCTTAGCGGACTGCACTTATTAGGGAATCTTTGTAAAGGCCTCGTAGTGCATCCCAAGCCACGCACTTTTGTGTTTTTATGAGGTTGGCTCCCTCAGGCATGAGTGGGAAAAGACGACTTATGGTGAAAGTGTACAACCTCTGCAGTGTAAAACTGTTATAACAGCCGTGCTCACGGTCATGAGCAGCCTGGACCCTCGCATGATTAATTACTCAAAGACGACATCAAATTGCTGTTCTTTATTCATGAACATGTTATTTTATACCGTTTAATGTGGGTTGGTATAAACTTGCACTTGTTAATTAATGATTAAAATGTTGACCAACTAAAAGCTTAATGCAGTCAAATCGTGTTAGCTTTATCCTTGCTTAGCCTTGCATGTCATTTATTTTCCCTCTACACTTGCTAAGTACCAACCATAAGTGTACTCATTCTTGCTTTACGCAATGCCGTTCAGACCAAGGTGAATTGGAAGAGTTCCCAGAGGATTTCCAGGAGTTCTAGGCGTATGTGTTCACCAGTCCACTGCCTGTGGAGTTGATGGATTATCCGCTGCTAGCTACTCGCTTTACTTTTCGTTAAAGACTTATGTCTTGGAGTGTAATAATGATACTATAACGCTTTTACTTCGTTTATGCATTGTCATGGTATTTCACTTATGACGTCTATCATATGTGTGAATTTTTTATCCTAACGCACATATGAAATGCATCTGGTTTCCCCCCTAAAACTGGGTGTGACATCTATTTTTGTTGTTCTTGATAGATTCTTAAAAATGGCACATTTTATACCTTGTCATAAAAGCGATGATGCTTCCCACATAGCATCTTTGTTTTTCAGGGAAATTGTGAGATTGCATGGGATGCCAAGGATCATTGTTTCAGATCGGGATGCTAAGTTCTTGAGCTACTTTTGGAATACATTATGGGCAAAACTTGGAGAAAAGCTACTGTTTTCTACAACTCGCCACCCACAAACAAATGGGCAAACAGAAGTGATAAATAGAACACTTTCTATGTTGCTGCGTACCATGATCAAGAAGAACTTGAACGAATGGGAAGAGTGCTTGCCACATGTGGAATTTGCATATAACAGGGTTGTACATTCTACCACTCATATGTGTCCATTTGAAATTGTTTATGGATTCAAACCACTTGCCCCGATAGATCTTTTGTCACTGCCATTGCAGGAGAGGAGTAACATGGATGCATCTAAACGTGCTGCATATGTAAAGAAAATACATGAGAAGACAAAGGAAGCAATTGAGTAGGAGTCCAAGTACTATGCTGAGTGGGCGAACAAGCATCGTAGGAAGATGACATTTGAACTAGGAGATTTTGTTTGGGTACATCTTCGCAAAGAACACTTTCTAGAGAAGCGTAAATCAAAATTGATGCCAAGAGGAGATGGACCATTCAGAGTACTAGCAAAAATAAATTACAATGCATACAAGATTGAACACCCTGATGACTATGATGTTAGCACAACATTCAATGTTGCTGACTTGTCACCATACTTTGGTCCCGAAGAATCAGAGTCGAGGACGACTCCTTTTCAAGAGGGGGAGGATGATGAGACCATCTGAACCAACCATGCACCATCCGATGTAAACCAAGGACAAGTTGTAGAAGATATCACCCGAGCAAAGGAACGAGTGACGATTGGACCAATTACACGTAACCAAGCTAAGAAACTACAACAACAGGTGACTTCACTCCTTGCTGAAACTAACTTCTACACAAATGAGAATGTTATACTACCTAAATGTTCTACATTGGTTATGCTTAGGTTCACACATGAAGAGGAGAAGGATTCTACTTTATCTAGAGATGAACCTGACCACTTCGGACCATTTCGGACCCAGGATTCTCAGTTCAAATCAAGTATCACTTATGGATCACTTCAGACCACCACTTCGGACCAGTTCAGACCTGCATATTGAATCATCCATAATTCTTAATTCCCGAAGGCTATGGAGGCCCCCAAGTATTTGATGGAAAACTTATCAAGTCTACTTTCCAATGCAGCAAACCGCATGTCATTTGGACTCTCCAATAAAGAGATATGACCGAATTAATGGAGACTGCACAGAATCCCAACAGCCACGCGAGGCTCCTCGGGATTTCAGTTCATGGTAACCTTTGAGTTTGCATAACTCCAGAAACTCCAAGCTCCACTCATACCCAACTAGGAGGGTTGTCTCTACTATAAATAATCAATGTACATAAGCTATTTGTAAGACTTTGATAATGAAATAGAACCCCCCATATTGTTCAGTTGTGCGCTAACAATTTCAGAGAGAGATCTCTACCCCTTTGCTCTTGTGATTTCCTTGAGGGATTACAGAAGCGGCCGCGTCATCGGCTCCAAATTGGTGCTCCTGGTCCGTTTGATTCCAGGTTGTGTTGGTTGGTTCTTTGAGAGGTTGGGCGAATCCTCGATTCAGGTTGCCGGTTAAAGACGGTGGTTGGCTTCGAGTTTTATTTGCCAGGTTGCACTACTTATCGCTGCTTGAAGAAAGTTATCTTGGCTGTCCTACAGCTAGTTATCTTGTCCAAGACCCTACGTCGTGAAGATCGGGACCGAGTCTCATCAATTTCATATACGCATGTGTCTAAATTGATGTACCTTAAGGTTGTACCTAGTTTGTTTATCCTGTCCTTTGATTTCCCCGGGTTTACGTTCCAGCTGAAGGCATTTAACCATTCTGCAGTTTTCGGTGATTGCAGCAAGGGCTCCATTGGTAAGAAGATGGCAACCCGTGATGTCGATAGTCCTTAGGTATCTGCAATTGACTACAAGTGAGTGATGCCATCATCTGTAACACCATTGCATTTGCCGAGCCCAATTTCTACCAAGTTATTGCAGTTGTCACCAATGGCCTGAAGATTTGAGGCAAAGACTTCAAGACCATCGAGTCGGAGAATAGTCAAAGTTATGCCTATTGTTGATAACTTGGATAGAAAGAAAGTCTATCTCCTACAAGTGTAATAAAGCAGAAGGTGAACAACCACCGGAACAATTAATTTGGCCGCTTAAATGATATCACATATTTGCATTTGTTCTCGTAAAGCAAAGAGCAAAGGAACTCCACTCACGTGCAAACTGTTGATGAGGACATCACCAGCTTAGATATGACCATATTAATGGCTTGTAAATAAAAGATGAATCAATCATATATCATGATTATTGTTGCTACATTCGATGAATTGATGTTGCGCCATGATGTGTGTTTATTGTAATTTTCAAAAATACATATGTGGATAAAAAACAGTGCTAGACACACATGGAAGGCATGGAGGACCAAAGAAGTTGATTGGGGACCAAGTCTAAGTGTTCCTCACGTCCTCCACCAGGCCACCACGTCACATTGGGCCCAAAGATGGAAAGCGATCAAGTCCAACACGTTTAGGAGGCTGCATTCGGACTGCATGACTGGGCCAACTTGCAACAGATGCTACAACCTTATACGGACTTCGTTTGGGACTTTCTTTATATGGTTAGAAAGAAAATTTCATAGAGCTTCCAATGACACCGGTCTCATATGAAAATTCCATCTGAGTCGATACGAATCGTCGAAACAAGTCGATGTCCAGAATCTGTCAAATTGTTGCGTCATCGCTTTTGGGTCGTTGGCCCGTGTATCGTGTGGGAGCCCAAGGGGGCGTGTCCTAGGGTTGGAGCATGACCCCACCATGTCCTGGTTGATGGGGACTAGGGTTCCCGATCTTTCGTCAGGCGATGGATAACTCGTTTGGGGCGGAACGCAACACACCGATCCGGCTTCAAGTCAGCAACTCGAACCCTGCAATCTTAGCACCACGACTCCTCTGCTTATCAGCCGTGTCAAAACCCGATTGACCTCACCAAGAAGGCTAATCCCTACCTGCAAAATGAAGAACACAAGCAAGAACTCGAAAGAAGCAGCTCTCAATATGAAGTGACACTGCAAATGTATGATTAAGATCAAAAGTTGGGGTTCTACAAACCGATAACGGCGAAACTGTTCTCGACAGATTAATCTAAGAAAAAACCGAGTCTAAACGATAACGGCTACTGAATTAATAGTCTAGGGTCGAGCTAGGGTTGAGGGCGCGCCAGGGGGGCGTCCACAATATGGGTCGTGAGGCCCGACACGATACAAAGCCCAAAAACGCCCAAAACAGGTGATGCAGCACCTTTTCGTGGTCACACAGTATGATCCACGAATCTTCTGGAGCTAGGACCAGAAACAAAAGAAGAGTCTCGTCGTCACGATTCCAATGCATCCAAGAACGCCTTGTTTGGACATCGTATGAAGGAGAAATTACAGTTCAAGCACATACATATCGGCTGAAACCGAACCGAATATGATGTCCGACATGGCGACGACTTGTAACTTGGAGACGAGTCTAGCTCGTGTATGTGCAATGTGGTGATGTCCTCATCATCATCCCCTTCTTGAATTGGAGTCATCCTATACTCCATCACATCATCAAACTCCTACAAATTGTTAGCGGCAGGGGACTGCAATGTACGAGACATAAAATAATTTGTAGCAAGACACAGATTTCAATCTCGACCAAGCATTGTATAACATGGAGCATCAGCACATAAAGCAGCAGCAGCAGATGTAGTAGCAATAAAAGCACATCCTTTCAATTTAATCCCTTTTGGTTTATCATCAGAAGATGCAACACTAGCATATTTAGCTCTATCTTTTTTAGCAAGCTCTCTAATATGTTTCGTAATATCATTAGGCGATAGAGGAAGCAAAGTAATTTTCTTGTTCTTATGCATGAAAGTGTATGTATTAGTTCCACCATGGTGTGCAACATCATTATCAAATTTCCATGGTCTACCCAATAAAAGAGATGAAGCTTGCATCGGGACAACATCAAAATCAGCATAATCATGATAAGAACCAACATAAAATTGTATGTGTGCCGATCTTGTTACCTTAGCTTGACCACTACTGTTCAACCATTCTAAGTGGTAGGGATTTGAAATGAGACGTGTTGGCAAGTTAAGCTTCTCTACCAAATTTGAACTCACCAAGTTGTTGCAACTCCCAATATCAATTATGGTGAGCACACGACAATCGTTGACGACGAGGAACATGTGGAATAAATTCTTGCGTTGGATCTCCTCCGCGTCCTCATGTTCCACCTGCGAACTCAATGTACGCTGCACAAGAACCAAGCTATGGAATCCTGCTGATGCGGCCACTGAGTCAATTGCCTCACCCTCATCATCCTCCGAATCTGCAACAATGTTAGTCGCAAGAACTAAATCATCTTCAACATCACTAGCACATACATATCCAGTACGATCAGGTGTAGCGATGAAAGCATGAATACTTTGGCAATCCTTCATGACATAACCCATGCCCTTGCAGCGGTGGCACACGATGCTGACAGACTTACTCGATGAGCTCTTGTCAGTAGTAGTCGATTTCTTGTTTTGTTGGGCCTACACATTAGATATATTCCGTACCTCAGAAGATGGTGCCGACGCTGATGGCGTCGAACGTGTACTCGATGGTGGCGTCGCTCGAGTATTTGCTATTGGCGTGACGGTCTTGGGTCGTCCCTGCAATTCTTTTTCTACAAGCATAGCAAGCTAGAACAACTTGTTGGTGGTAGTAAATTCTTTATAGTCAACAATATCCTAAATTTCATGTCTCAAGCCATCATAAAAACGACACACTTTATCCTCAGGATCCTCTACTACCCCACAACGAACCATGCCCTTTTGTAACTCGGCATAATACTCCTAAACAGACAAATTACCCTGCTCTAAATGTTGCAATTTCTTACGCAAATCACGCTTATAAGAGGCAGGAACAAATCGATCACGCATGGCAAGTTTAAGCGCATTCCAAGAAGTAGGTTGTATGTTTAACGAAGCACATTCCTTCCACCAGATTATTGCAAAATCCTTAAATTCATTAGTGGCTTGCCGAACCATATGCTGATCAGGAACAAGATGGGAAGCAAATTTTTGTTCTACTATCATCTCCCAATCTAAATATTCCTCCACATCATAACGCCCATAAAAAGATGGTATAGTAAATTTAACTTTTGTGTAAGGATCATCATTACCGTGATGGTGTCGGTTCTTGTTACCTCCCATACCTGTTGTATTTTTGCGAAGACGGCGACGACGTAGCTTCTCCGCTTGGGTCTTGATGGGATCAGGCTCGCCATCAGACCCATAGATAACATCATCATCGTCATCCTCGTCATAGGGTTCCTCTTCTTTGGGCTTGGGGGGGGGGGGGTTGGACTCGAGTTGTTGAACCCTTGTTGTCAGCGTGGAGACTCGCTTGTCCACACCCTCAATTGTGTGACAGGCAGCCTTGACCTCCATCGTTAGCTTGTTCAACTCCTTCATGAAGAGGTCCTTCAGCTCGTTCGTTACCTGCATCAACTGACTAGACAAAACAGGAACGTCGTCTGGCATGGTTAGTGATCAACAAATGCCCTATGCGGTTTGCTTGGTGGAACCACACCCTCACACATGTCTTACCAAGTTCTTACCAATGCAGGCAGTGGATGGTACAACCGGTGGCTGGTTCATGATACCTGTGAGGAGGTAGTACCAAGATTGCAAAGGTTGTTCGTTGTACTGACCTGAAGTAGTGTATGTGGAGCTTTGGGAAGGCACAGTATGTAGCAAGGAGTAGCAAATAACGAATGCAGAATAGCAAAGTTCAATAAGTATCCAAAGTGCAAGTCACAATTGCCGGCTTAGACATGTCCTAGACGTAGCACAACCAGTTAGAACAAGAAACGATGGAAAAATCTCACGGAACAAGTAAAACAACACTCTATGCAATTGTTTTTAATCTTTTCAGCAATTTCCCTCCAAAACCTCACGACTAGTAGGAATCATGAGTTTTTTATTTTTTCAACTATTTTTTATATTTTTCTCTTAACAGTGATACCAAAAGCTCCAAGCACACAAATTTGCACCATTTTTTGAGGTGAGATGCGGCCTAGGGAAATTCAGGAACAAACGCTGAAAACCCTAAAACAACTTGATCAATTTTTTTCTTTATCTTCCTGATTTTTTTTGAATTTTTTGACTCGGGCAAATAGGGCAAAGCCAAGTTTGGGTCCCCTCACAATGGAGTCACGAAGCTGCTGTACAAAATTGAGCCAAAACGAAGCACCGAGCGAAAAGTTATGTCCGTTTTACTGAAGGTACCTCAAGTCGGGAGGCACACGATGTGGTTCTCTGGAGGCTCAATTCGGCAGGATGTGCGGCGGCGGTTAGGGTATGCAAGATGAACCAAGAAGGGTTGCGATGCAAGGCGATGAACACACGGCGGCTCGCAACCTATCTAGGGCTTGCACGGCAGGAGTTCACGCAAGGTGCTAGCGAGGGCAAGTCGAGTTATGGGGGGCACGACTTGTAATCTGGTCACGGTGGAAGGGATAGCGGCGGAAACAAAACAAATCACGCAACGGGCACTTGTAATCTGGACATGAAGACAACTAAAACCAGCAACAAAATTCGACCACGGACACAAACTCAACCAAGTGAATCTGAAACGAAATTGCAAAGGCTAAAAAGGTACTAGGACAGCGGAATACGATGAACAAACCAATTTTTTTTGTAGGGCAATTTTCTGGACTATAGGACGAAGGCGAAAGGATGGATATACCTGACGGTAAACCTGTCTCTGGATACCACTTGATAGGGACTAGGGTTTCCGATCTTCTGTCAGGCAATGGATAACTCGTTTGGGGCGGAACGCAACACACCGATCCGGCTTCAAGTCAGCAACTCAAACCCTGCAATCTTAGCACCACGACTCCTCTGGTTATCAACTGTGTCACAAACCGATTGACCTCGCCAAGAAGGCTAATCCCTGCCTGCGAAACGAAGAACACAAGCAAGAACTCGAAAGAAGTAGCTCTCAATATGAAGTGACAATGCAGATATATGATTAAGATCAAAAGTTGGGGTTCTACAAACCGATAACGGCGAAACTGTTCTCGACAGATTAATCTAAGTAAAACTCGAGTCTAAACGACAGCGGCTACTGAATTAATAGTCTAGGGTCAAGCTAGGGTTGAGGGCGCACCAGGGGACGTCCACAACATGGGCTGAGAGGCCCGACATGATACAAAGCCTGAAAAGGCCCAAAACAGGTGACACAACACCTTTTTGTGGTCACACAGTATGATCCATGAATCTTTTGGAGCTAGGATCAGAACCAAAAGAAGCGTCTCATCATCACGATTCCAATGCATCCAAGAGCGCGCCTTGTTTGGACGTCGTATGAAGGAGAAATTACAGTTGAAGCGCAGACATGTCGGCTGAAACCGAACCGAAGATAATGTCCGACATGGCAACGACTTGTAACTTGGAGACGAGTCTGGCTCGTGTATGTGCAACGTGGTGATGTCCTCATTACTGGTCATGCATCTTCCCTCTCATATACATCCATAGCCGCCACAAACAGATTGGGTTTTGTTTAGATCAAGTTTAGCCATTGTTACTTGCTTGTAAGCGCGCGTGTTGATCTTGCCGCCCGTCTTTGAGTCTTCGGAACCCCACTTCGTTTGTGATTGAGTTTGAGACTAAAACACTACATTCTCATCTACTAAATTCAGTACTTGTTCAATACTTGTTCTTGCTAGTTCTTCGATTGCTTGCAGAAGAGGTGCCCTAGTGGCCGGGTGACGTACTCCACAAGATCATGGCATCCATAGGAGGTGATGTATCGGTTGCTAGTAGTCGGGCCGTGAACGTCGTCTCCTCCAATCGAGTTATCTCCCATACCTCTCATCGAAATATCGGGCACAAACCCTAGCGGGTTCCCATCAACTGTGTCCAGCATTGATCTTTTGGATAAATCTTTGGCTGTCTATGAGTGAAGCTAAGCCCTGAGAAGTCATGTGGTGACACCTCGATACATCAATACTCTCGAACATTTGAGGATGAAAATGCAATAAGCACACAAATATCAAAGAAAAATTGACATTGTATCAAACAAAGTGAATTCATTCGAGATCTGCATCCCTGCAAGGTGATTACCTGCAGTGACTTGCCTGCACCTAGCATTTGTAGGCCATCATCGTCTATAAACAAGCAGCCGACCATTGCTATGTCCCCTAACTTCTCGAGAGTGGAGAGTGATCTAAGGGATTCATTGCTCACCTGCAAAACAAGAGACAAGAAATTTGAGCATTCTTGGATATTCAATAAGAAACAATCAGAACCATCGAGCCCCATTAGGTATCCAGTGTAAAGCAGATAGCGGGAATACACATGTCGAGTATTCAAACAGGCAAGTTAACGTATCCATATTAGAGCTATTTTACGGTGCTCCATACTAGCAGGTGGTAGTATGTAGTATAAACTAGATATTAGCAGGGGTATTATAGTAATATAAAATTTTTTTTTTCAGGCCGCCGGACCCAGTGTTGTCATACAAATGAAAATAAGGTAAAGTAGGAGAAATATAAATAATAAAATTAAAAATTAAAGATATGTCATAATTACATATTTGTCATTCAAAAATTAAAAATATGTCAAAATTACATATCTGCCATTCTGTTTTTTCCATAATACCCCTATACTATCTATACTACTTACTTCATACTATCTATACTACTAAACACGGTTACAGTAGTATACAATTAATCTGGTCCGTCCGATCTTTATATACTGGTCCTTTTTCAGGCTAGTACGGCGCACCCTAAAAGAGCTCCCATATTAAATGAAAATTATTCTTTGGGTACACCAAATTTCTGTATAGAACCTAAGTACATTCGCTGGTGCTCTACTGAATTTTGATTCTCTAACATCTGGAGTCAAATGGGCAGTGAACATTGAGTGAGTAACATCAAAGTGCTAAGCATTTCATCATATCACAGAAACTCTAAGCACACTGTCTCAAGCTACCATTCCTTCGAGTCACCATTTTCTGTTTCTAGCAACCATTCCTTTGAGACATCATTTTCTGTTTCGAGCAAAGATCCAGTTTTTATCAATGCAGATATGATAAACTTTTCAGATCATGTGATTCGCACACACAAAACAGCATGAAGCTATCAAGTGTTAGCAAGGGGACTTCCTAAAGGAAATAGCATCTAATTGATAAACGATAATGCAACATTTGGCACTCACTCTAGCTGTCATTCGCACATGATTGAACACCGTTCAATCGTGTTCACATTCCATTTTTGCAGCAACTGTTTTTCCTGAAGTAGGGGACGGAGCAATTACTCTTTTCTGGACAGATCGATGGCTCCATGGTTAGAGTATTGCAGAACTGGCACCTCGTCTCATGGCCACTACTCCTCAGCAAGCGGAAGTGTCTTTCTTTGAATGGTGGGTACTGGCTTAGTGCTGCAAGGAATTAATTAACTTATAATCCTTGGGGTCTGGACTATATGGACTCAACGTAATAGATGTGTCTTTGATAAAATTGAGCCTGATATGGTACGCACCCTGACCTTATCAAGTGAAGAGAGAAAATTATGGTCGATGGCGGGGGCTCGAGGAATTGCTTTGTTGACTGCCCCCATTTCGAAAGAATAGATACCCAAATGGTTACTACTGGTCGTCCTCCAATTCTTTCACGGACGCGTCTTCTCAGAATCCCTAGGTGTTGTGGGGTTGTCTGTGTTGGGTGAGCGTGTGTGTTGAGTGAGTGTATGTTGTGTGGTGTCTGTGTTTGTATTTTCAGGGATTTATTTCCTTTTTCATCTTCTTAATATAATGAAGCGTAGCTCTCTTGCGTCTTTCAAGAAAAAAAACAATCACATTCCATTTGGATCGATCAGAGGCTAAATCTTAGAAGCATTCTCAAAATGTTCGAACTCCTACACAAATTCGAATGTTACCTTCAGGTACGATATGTAAACACTGCACAGCCCGGGGCACTTCTTGGCGAGCAGCTCGATGCCGGTGTCAGAGATCTCACGGCACCATTTGACGTTGAGCCTCTCCAGCCCGAGGCACCCGACGGCGACCTTGGCGAGCCCGACGTCGGTGACGCCAAGGCACTTGTCCATCACGAGCTCCCTGAGCCCCGCCGCCTCGGCGAGCGCGGCCATCTCCCTGTCCCCGGTGGCGACGCAGTGGGACAGGTCGACGGCCTCGAGCCGCGGGCACGCCGCCACCAGCGCGGGCTTGTGCTCCGTCAAACCCTTAATCACAAGGAACGGGAAGAGACGCACGGATCGAGGGTCACATCAAGAGGGAGGGGGCGGGGAGGGAGCGTACCACGTTGGTGCCATACTCGATGGCCTGCTCGGTGTGGAAGGTGTCGTTCTTCCCTGTGATGCCCTAGCAGATCACGCGGGTAATCTTGTCGACGCGTGGAGGAGGTGGGTGGCGGCGGACCCCAATAGCTGCGACGCACGACAGCTGGGGCACAAGCTGGAGCACCAGCTGCGGAGACGGAGGGGCGGCCGACGACGGGGCGGTGCCGGCGGCGGTCGACGTCGGGGCGGCGGCGGGGCACGAGCTGTGGAGACTGGGCGCCCGAGGCGACGGCCTGTACGGGGGTGGAGGCCGAGGGCGAGCACGAGTCGCTCTCGGGCGAAGAGGCGAGATTGTGGGGGGGCGCCGGCGCGGTGGAGTTCAAGGCGAGCGCAAGTCGCGGGCGGAGGAAGAGGGATCGTGGGGCGTGCAGGTGCGGGGGGATTGGACAGCCTGCAGAGTCCACCGGGAGTCGGTTCGTGAATCAGACGGTCCAAATTGGTTGGAGGGGGATTATCACCACTGGGTTCCCATTGATGGATCGCGAAAACTTCTCAATTTTGGTTTTTTAGGGGTAGAGGTGTCTGCCCCTTTCAAAGATCTTGACCGTCCAAACAGGATCCAACGACCAGTATTTCTTTGTAACATCGCCATTTCTTGTGGCTGAGAGCATGACGCGCTTTCAGTCATTAAAAGATGAGCCAAGCGTGGACAGAATTGCCGCAGATCAGCTAGGAGGGGCAGGTTGATAGCAAACTCAAAAGGTGTAAGTATGCGAATTGATCATATATTAGTCAGTAAGGTTCCACTGTTCATCTGGATTCGAGTCCTCGACTTAACATATTTGTAGCATTTTTCTGAATTTACTCTAGGAATTAACCAACGCTTTTTTCAGTAATAAGCGATGTCCCCATCGTCAGCGAGACGCTTGTGGTAACTTTGTGAATTTCAGGATCAAATTTACTGGTTTAGTCTCTGGAGGTGCTCATAGGGGTAGAATTAGCCTGCAGGTTTTCGTAGAAGTGTGCGTGCTGTTAGCATCTGCCTTACCTCAGCCCTCGATCACAGTTGCAGATACAAGTTCCAAGGGATGCAAAGTTGCAATTTGCAGAAGCCTGGTGTTACTCTGAACGGTGGTGAATTTTTTAGATGAGTAAACATTGACAATTGATGTAGCGTGTAGGGAATTAAAATTGGTTAGGCATACCCTATCTTAAAATCCTAGGTCCGCCACTCAGCATACATGACAGCCCGGTACTTCTCCGCCAGATCACCTGAGCAGGAGAATGTACGCTTTCATGGTCGCAAAAGGCATTTGTTTTTCTTTACAAATTTTGAAAACAGATTAAACTGCGCAAATGAAGGCTTCTGTCGCGACGGGAGGGCAACTTGCGTTGGTCTTTCTAGCACATTCAGTCCAACTCTCTTCCCCTTGTAACCTATGAAATTTCCTTTGTTGAAAAGGATTGCATCCCAGCCATGAGTATGTGCCTGTAGAGAACCCTTGCCTGCTACAATAACGAAGGGATTCTCGCCTGAAGAATGAGCCATACAGGGCTGGGAGGAAATGAACAACCAGATTGGAGTGCATTTTCTTTTTCTTAGTAGGAAAGGCACGAGGGGAGGGCCGAAAATGCAATGACTAAATATTCTATTAGCAAAGACACCAATAGGTTACAAATAAAGAATAGCTTAGCTATCATACTCACCTCGCGAGCAGCGAGCTACAGTTAGTCCATTCCTAGGATAGAAGACTAAGAGAAAAATGAAGGCATTACCCTATTCACTCGCTTCACATTTCCTTTTGCCAACAGCTACTTACATAGTTGGCTAGTTCCCCGCATGGTAAACAAAATAAAATGAAGCCTAAAATTATCCAAATTGCCTAAAAATTAAGGAAAATTTCTGTAACGCTGCAAGGGTCCTTGCTCACCAAGAAAAGAAAGAAGAAAGGTGAGATTTTGCGGGAAGCTACAATGGTCGAATGGTTGCTGTCGACTACAGAACCTTGACGCCGCTTGGCCGTTTGCCTTCCATGGCGTCCTTTTTATCACGGCAATCTAAGCAGAGGAACGGGCCCTCCCATGGCTTGGAGCTTGAAGAGAAGATGGATCCAGCATGGACTGATATGCCTTCACTTGGTTCCAGGTCTACCTGGCAGATGGCGCATGTAAACAAGCTTGAGGATGTATGACCGCCATTTGAATCAGGACCTAACCTGTGAGTACAAGTAGATAAAATGAGCGTTGTTCTGTTGTGGATATACAAATTAACAGGTTAGAATACTTTTATAGCATTTAAATTCAAAAGTATTTAGAAAAGTCAGCATACAACAAGATGAACATGAAAATTGACGAAACGGCTATTGCTGTGCAGAAACAAATTCTAAATTACCTTAAACATTAGTATCATGTTAGCAGGCTATTACAACAGTACTAGTACCCATTAGTGATCAAAATACATCTTATTTTGCAGCAGCCTTATTTCAGATTCAACAGAACTGAGATAAGTTGAGGAGGCCAACCACCCCACCTCAAACCCAGGTGGTGCTCGGAAAAGTGGGTACCTCCCTGAAGACTGAAAAACTGGACAGTTCATACCAAGTTCCAGCAGCCAGTTAACCTAGCTTTATATTTGGATTGCAGGATTTCCCTTTGACATTAACTGTTTCCTAGATATTTATTTCACATCATTCTCATGGAGCACAGACAACCCTCTCAGAAGTTCTATTGACATGGTAACTGGAAATCAAGTTTCAACCAGCTTCTTGTTCCAGGGCAAGAATGGGAGGCGAACATAGATCAAGCATAGGCTGTTTGTGCTATGCAGAAACTTAACCACTTGGAAGCAAAAACAATAATATAAAGACTTACTGAGTGCATGCTTAAGGATATCATAATGGATAGCATGGATAGATACTAAGAAAAAATATTAATATTTAACTCTTAAAATTTATGTCTCACACGTGAAAAACAAAACCAATGTCAATGGCCACAATAAAGCTGTGAACAATAGAATAGAAGGGCATACTGGCAGATAAAAGGAGCGCCACATCATGGACATGCTGCATCCAGGTTTTGCATATTCAGCCATCATGGTTAAGTTTTTATACCATCTCATCACCCGTGTATTAATGGCATAAGACTGTGCATGTGAAGAAAAAATTGCACCATGGGTTGCAGCAAGGAGGTGACAAGGACTATGGGCAGCATTTCATTTTCAGTTTTTGCATATTCAGTATAAATGGCCAAATGGAGTAGAGGCCCGGTTTCTCGTTCGCATGTAAGTGTTCCTGTGTTCTCGTGTTCTTGTGCTCGTGTTCTTGCTCTCATTCTGTGTTCTTGTTCTTGTGTTCTTCTTCAGGACATTTGTTCTTGTGTTCTTGTGTTCTTTCTCTCGCTAATCCTTCTGATCCGAAGCCATTGAGGGACCAGAGGCATCTCTGGTGCGCCGGTTTCGCGATGTCAGACGGCGAAGAGGACCAGGGCCACTCCATCAGCGATGACCTTCGGCTTTGTGGGCTGAGAGGAGATGATGAGAGTGATGATGAACGGGAAGAGCTGCTTGGCAGTGAAGATGATCCTATCGACCTTGCCGCCAATGATGGCGATGTTGCTGATGCTGATGGTCCCGAGCCGTCCACCGCTGGCACCAGAAAGAGGTCCCGCCGCCCAACCTCTGAAGCATGGAATGACTTCGAGAAGCTATGGAAGGACATCAATGGTAAGAGGGTAAGGTACGGTGCCAAGTGCAATCACTGTGGCAAAGAATACTCTGGTAAGTCTACTTGTGGCACTGGGCATCTCTTGCGGCATGTTCAAACATGCCAAGCGAGAAAGTCCAAGGTTAGGCAGTCTCAATCTGTGCTTCACTTTAATTCTGATGGCACTGTCCGTCATTGGGAGTACAATGCTGAGAGGGCTCGTACTCAGCTCTGTCGAATGATTGCTAGACTTGATCTTCCTCTCTGTATCGGTGATACTGATGCATTTGAGGAGTATATTCAAGTTGCCCATAATCCTAGATTCAAGTCTGTCTCGAGGCAAACCACCACAAGAGACTTCAGTAAGTACTTCACTGCTTCTCGTGCTAAGCTTATTGAGTCATTTGCATCTGGTGTAAGTTCTGTTGCTCTTACTTCTGATATCTGGTCTGGTAATGCTAAGGAAGACTATATTAGTGTGGTTGCACATTATGTTAATTCTGATTGGCAATTGGAGAAGAGGATAATTGGTTTTAGGCTAATAGATGAATCTCACAATGGTAAGAACATTGTTGATCAAGTGACTTGTGTTCTTGATGAGTATGGTTTGACTCAGAAAATATTTTGTTACTTTGGATAATGCCTCTGCTAATACCAGTGCCATTGAGAAATTGAATCCTTCTTTATCTGCTTATGTTGGTGATCTGTTTTTGCATCAACGATGTGCTTGTCATATTATCAATTTGATTGTTAAATCTACCTTGAATGAGATTAAGAAGTTCCTTGAATCATTTAGAACTGCTATTTCTTTCTTAAACTCATCTAACCAACGCATTGCTGCATTTAAGAGGTACTGTATTGCTGTGACTGTTCGTCCCAGAAAGTTTGGTTTGGACATGGATGTGAGGTGGAACTCTACATTCCTGATGCTCAAGCATTTAGTGCCTTACAGGGACACATTTGATGTGTTCATCCAGACCAACTACCCAAGGGGTGAAGGTGAGCCTTTGCTTTTGACAGATGATCATTGGTATGTTGCTGAAAAGATATTGTTATTCCTTGAACTATTCTATGATTGCATTGTTATACTTTCTGGTGTTTATTATCCTACATCTCCTTTAATGTTGCATCAGTTAATCCTTATTGCTAAGCACTTAAAGAATTATGAGAATGATAGATTGCTTAGGCATGTTGTTGTCCCTATGAAGGATTACTACCTTAAGTACTGGAGGGACATCCCATTGCTTTATTCTGCTGCATTCATATTGGATCCAAGAGCTAAACTGAAAGGTTTTAATAAGGTGCTTAGGCTGTTATCTAACCTTACTGGTACTGATTATTCTGGTTACTTAACTGAAGTAAGAGCTGAACTTTCTACCATATTTAACAAGTATGATGCTAAGTTTGGTGGAGTTAGGTTGCAAAGGCCTTCACAACCACCTAGTATTGGTAAGAAAAAAAATGTTTGGGATGACATTTATGCAGATGATGCTGATGTTGGTGCTGATATTGGTCTTGGGTCTGCTACTGCATCTGGTATGTCTTTCTTTACCCCACCTCTTCTGTCCAGAAGGACCTCCGCAAGTGCTTTGCTGCAAGCTGCAAGCACTAGTGCAGCTGGTATTGGTATTGGTTCTGAACTCTCTGCTTATTTGGATAGTGACACTAAGAGCCACTTTGATGATGGCTTTAGCATCTTGAATTGGTGGCATGAGCATAAAATTACATATCCAGTTTTATCAATTCTTGCTAAAGATGTTTTGAGTGTTCCTATTTCTACCATATCATCAGAGTCCGCTTTTAGTACCTCTGGCAGGATCATCGAGGAGCGATGACAGCGATTGAGCCCGGAGACGGTGGAGATGCTGACCTACGTGAAAGATTGGGAGGCTGCTGAAGCAAGACTGCAGCACATGGTGGAAGACAAGGAGCTTATAGCTGCTTTTGAAAACTTCTATCTTGATGATCATGTACCTGATGAGTGACTGAGTGAGAGGGGTTGAGTGAAGTGAGGGAACCATAACTTTGAACTTGGACTGTAATAATTTGATGAACTTATTTTGAATGAGCTAGGTTGTACTCTTTTTTCCTATCTAGGGTTTCTCACGAGGTGTGAGTTTTACCTAGATAGGTTTTTAATGAGGCAGCCATTGCACCAGCTCAACTTTTTTTATTTCTATCTAATTCACTAATTGTGTGTCTATGATGATGATTTGTGATGTTCTGTGGTGTTTTGTTTTTTAGAGTTTAGATGTTTGGAGTTGTGATAATCAGATCATGACATGTGATGTTATGTGGTTTTTTAGAGTCTAATATTTGAATCATTGATCATTTGCTGAATTTTTTGAGTTGTGACTGTTCTGTTGGTTGCCATAGTGCCTGGGCCGGCACTAGCACGATCGTGCCTGTCGTGCCATAGTGCCGGCACGGCACTATCAAAATGGCCTAGTGCCGTGCTTGGGCCATGACTTCGGCACGACGTGCCGGCACGGCACGGCACGATAGTGCCGTCGTGCCGCTTAGTGCCGGGCCGGATAGTGCTAGTGCCGGACTGCCCATTTGGCCATTTATAATATTCAGCAAATTATGTACAAGCAGATTATTCGTTACTATGGTAAGGAATATGGGGTGCAGCAAGGAGCTGATAACCCTTAGAGGGGATTTAAATGGATCCCAATGAAAAACTTGAAAAGAATCCAAGGCATTGTCTAAGAATCTGAGGCTAATCTATACTAAAAGGATCGAGTTCTTTTGAAAACTTTTTCTACCGACGAAAGCCCCTGTACCCCTCACGTTGGACCCACTTGGACCCACATTGCAGGGAAAAAAAGGAAATATTGTAGAAGTTTTTCTTGGTAGAGCGAAAAACCCCGTGAGTTCACCCCTAGCCCTTTTTTTTTCTCACCGGTGTTTTTTGTACCCACCGTTTTTATTTTGGAAAGAAAAAATCACATGTTTTTTTTGGAGGTCGTCGGCGTCCGATAAACACATGCCCAGTGGAACGTCCACCTGGAAAACTCAGCCTCCAGCAGAATCACCGTCGCCTAGCGAGATCCCTGTTGCCTCGCCATCGAACACCCTGCGCTGGTCATCTTCTCAAACCGTGTCGCCCCGTCGCTGCACCGCATCCCTGGTCAGGCAGCGTTGGCCTGCCCGGCCAACAGGTCTGACACTTGCTCTGTGCTAGCTGCTTCGTGCTACTGTTTGTTGATCTTATCTGATAGCTGATTTGCTTGGTCAGG
Source organism: Echinochloa phyllopogon (assembly GCA_033239725.1). Lineage (NCBI taxonomy): Eukaryota > Viridiplantae > Streptophyta > Magnoliopsida > Poales > Poaceae > Echinochloa > Echinochloa phyllopogon. The sequence goes on along the minus strand of BTCW01000014.1, from coordinate 24,999,500 downwards.
GGTGTTAGACTGTTAGCTTCCCTTGCTGTAGCTCGGTGGTCAGTGTTGTGCTGCTACTACTATATGCACTTCCAGTTTTTTTCCCCCAATGACAGCATACACTTTAGTTGTTCAATGAAATGCCGGTTCAAGCTGTCTGTTATTTTTACAATAGGATCGAGTTCTTTTGAAAACTTTTCTTACCAACGAAAGCCCCCCGTACCCCTCACGTTGGATCCACTTGGACCCACGTTGCAGGGAAAAAAGAAATATTGCGGAAGTTTTTTTGGTAGAGCCAAAAACTCCGTGTGAGTTCACCCCTAGCCCCCTTTTTTCTCACCGGTGTTTTTTTGTACCCACCGTTTTTGTTTTGAAAAATAAAATCGCCTGTTTTTTTGGAGAGACAAAACTCAGCTGTTCTTTAATCCCCCCTCCTCTGTATTCCTGTTTGAGTGTTTGACAAGGCCAGCACGATTTTAGGCAGCATCGTCAAAACCGGGGGCTTGCAACCCTGAACACCTACGTAAAAGCTAAATGAAAGTGGACATGGGAAGCGAAAGCCTACGTGCACTGTTGGAGTATAGTAGTATATTAGGCCCATCTAGGCCCATGTACAGTTAACTATATACCCACCCATCTAGGGTTGGAGGAATAGAGAAATTATTCCCCACTAGCATGGTATCACTAGCCTCTCTCCCTACCCTCCTCTCCTGGTTCCTGTAGCGCCGCCGCCGCCGCCGGGCCATGGCCGGCCGGCCGCCGCCGCCACCTCCCTCCCTCTCCTCCTTCTTCCCCCTCTCCTACGCGGACGCGCTGGCGCCGCCCTACTCGCGCGCGCGCCCTGGCTGCCTCCTCTGCGCCGGGCGCCGCCGACGCGCCCCCTCTCCCTCCGCCGCCCCCTCCGCCGCCGCCGTCGCCGACCCTGCTCGGCCCGCCCGCGGATCCGGTCGCGGGCGGCCTGGACCCGGCCGCTGCTGCCGCCGCCGCTGCCCTGGGCGCGGACGGCCCGCGCGCGGCGGATCCAGCCGCCGCCGCCGCTGCCCTGGGCGCGGTGGATCCCGCCGCGGCCGACGCCGGCGCCGCTGCCCTGGGCGCGGCCGACCCGCGGGCGGCGGATCTCGCCGCCGCCGCCGCCGCCCTGGGCGCGGGCGGCCTGGACGCGGCCTCTGCTACTGCCGCCGCCGCCGCTGCCAGGGGCGCGGGCGCGGCCAGCCTCTTCCATGCTCCAACCAGGGCTCCGCTCCTCTTCGGTGGCTTAGGCATGCCTCCACGGGACGCCCCTCTCACGGCGGCTGTCTTCCTCAATGGGAAACAGCCCCCTGTCGCCGCTGCTGCTGCGGACGATGCCACCGTCGACGGGGCCCTCGCTGCGGCTCTTGCGGCTGCCAAGATGAAGGCTGCCGTGGCCCAGGAGCGGGTCCGCGCGGCAGCCCTCACCTGGGAGCGCGAGCGGACTGCTGCTGACACTATCGCTCGCCAGATCGCCGAGGCGGAGCGCTACCTCAACCAGCAACCCGCTCCTCCCCTCATCGAGCACGTCGCTTCTTCCTCCCACCAGGCGCCGCCGCCTGCTCCACCGACCGCGCCCCCTGCTCCTGCTCCGGCGAGTGCTGGACCCTGGCCTGCCCAGGTCGACCTCGTGGCTCCCTACCTTCACCTCCAGGCAGCCGAGGTCCCGCACATCAAGAACCTCGTCTCAGTCGTTCTCGACTCGGACTCCACGACCTACGCTCGCTGGCGCGACCAGGTCATCCTCGTGCTTCGTCGCTACGCCCTCGACGACCACGTCGTCGTCGACACGCCGATCGAGGCGCAGGACCTGGGCTGGCTGCGCCACGACAGCAGTTCCTCGGCAATGCCGAGGCCCGGGCCCTCCAGCTCGACGCTTCGTTCCGAACCTTCGAGCAAGGGGACCTCTCTGTGGGAGAGTTCTGCCGCCAGATGAAGCGCAAGGCCGATGGTCTTCGGGATCTTGGGTACCCGATCGATGACAAGATCTTGGTGCTCAATGTGCTGCGAGGTCTCAACGACACATATGAGCACCTGCGCGACTTCATCACCCGCCAGAAGCCGTTCCCGACCTTCCACCAGGTCCGGGAAGATCTTCTCCTGAAGGAGATCACACTCGGGGGTCCGGCCGCCAGGTCGTCTTCGTCCTCGTCGACCTCCTCCACGGCGCTTGCAGCTACACCACCGACCTCCTCTACCTCGCCCTCCAGCTCTCTCCCTGGTGCTCCTCCCCCCGGGCCGAGCGGGGGTGGAGGGGGCCGCCAGGGGCGGGGTAACCGAGGCCGACGCGAGCGAGGCCGTGGTGGTGGTGCTGGTGGGGCAGGTGCTGGTGGGGGGCGCCGGGGTGCGTCTCCTAACGCTCCTGCTCCCGCCCCTGCCCATCCTCCCGGTGGTGTGCCCTGGCCGTCCTTCGCCAACCCCTGGTCAGGGCGCATCTCCATGTGGCCCTTTCAGGGTCAGGGTGGGGGTCCTCGTCCTCAGCACCACCAGCAGGCCACCATGCTCTCTGCTGGCCACTTCGCGCCGGCATGGACTCCACCCGCTCAGCCTTGGCCTATGGCGTGGGACCAGGCCACCCTGGCGCAGACCTTCAGCACCATGGGGCTGACACCACCGGTGAGCGCCGAGTGGATTGCCGACACGGGTGCCACCCACCACACGACTCCGGATGCCGGTATCCTCTCTTCTACTCGACCCCCTCACCCTTCTTGTCCTTCCATCATGGTTGGTGATGGGTCGTGTCTTCCAGTCACCTCCATGGGTTCTACTTCTGGTCCTTTTTCCCTTTCCAATGTTCTTGTTGCTACTCGCATGGTCCACAATCTTCTTTCAATTCGTCAATTTACAGCTGACAATTCTTGTTCCGTTGAATTTGACACTTTTGGTCTTACTGTGAAGGATTTCGCTAGTCGGCGTCCGCTGCTTCGGTGTGACAGTACTGGCCCCCTTTACACTCTTCGCCTCCCGTCTTCTGCTGCCCCGTCTTCGTCTTCCTCGTCAGCTGCCTTGGTCGCGACTCCCTCCACCACCTGGCACTGCCGTCTTGGCCATCCCGGCCGGGACATTTTGGCTCAGCTGAGTCGTAGTGCAGCTATCACTTGTACTAAGACTGCTACTGAGCATCTCTGTCATGCATGTCAGTTAGGTCATCATGTTAGATTGCCTTTTTCTTCTTCTTCGTCGCGAGCGGCGCATGTTTTTGATCTTGTTCATTGTGATTTGTGGACCTCTCCTGTATCAAGCATCTCTGGGAAGAAATACTATCTTGTGATACTCGATGATTTTTCTCACTACTCCTGGACTTTTCCTTTGTGCGCCAAGTCTGATACATTTCCTATTCTTGTTCACTTCTTTGCCTGGGTGTCCACTCAATTCGGTCTCACCATCAAGGCCGTTCAGTGTGACAACGGGCGCGAGTTTGATAACAACGCTTCCCGCTCTTTCTTTCTTTCTCAGGGTCTTCAGCTGCGTATGTCTTGTCCGTATACTTCTTCTCAGAACGGCAAGGCTGACGGATGATCCGCACGACGAACGACGTCATGCGCACCCTTCTGATTCAGGCCTCTCTACCCCCGCGCTTCTGGGTTGAGAGTCTTCACACCGCCACCTACTTGCTCAACCGTCTCCCTTCCACTGCCTGTCCTGCTCCCACCCCACACCACGCTCTCTTCGGTACCCCTCCGGACTACGACCACCTCCGTGTCTTCGGGTGTGCATGTTACCCTAACATCTCCGCCACTGCTCATCATAAGCTGGCGCCCCGCTCGACACGTTGTGTGTTTCTTGGTTACTCCCCTGACCACTAGGGGTACCGATGCTTCGACCTCACCTCTCGTCGAGTCCTCATCTCCCGACACGTCGTCTTTGACGAGTCAGATTTCCCCTACTCCACCTCTACCTCGCTTTCTCCGGATCCTGAGTTGGTGTCTATGTTTCCTGACCTGGTGGTTCAGCCACCTATTCCTTTTTGTCCTCCTTCTGCAGGTCTCCGTGGTGTACCGGCGCGCCGAGCGTGGCCCCGGTGCCCCCCGGCGCGCCGAGCGCGGCACCGGCGCCCCCCGCTGCGCCGTGCGCGGCCTCTGGCACCCCGGTTCAGGCGCGTTTCGCCGAGCCGGTTCAGGTGTACCGGCGTCGCTCGGTGCTGGGACCCCCGCCCGGTTCTCCGGCTCCGGGCCCCGGTGCCCCGGCACGCTTCGCCGAGCCGGTCCAGGTGTACCAGCGTCGCTCGGTGCTGGGACCGGAGCCTGGCTCTCCGGCTTCGGGCCTGGATGCCCTTGTGTGCGTCTTCGAGCGCCGGTCGACGGCTCCGTCTCCACCGACACCTCCACCGGAGCCGTCACCGCCGCCTCCACCACCGCCACCGCCGCCGCCTCGCTCCCGTGTCGAGCCGGCCGTGTACCACCCGCCGATTCTCCATCGGGACCCTCGCCATGTGCACCCCATGGTGACTCGGCAGGCGGCTGGTGTTCTCCGACCCGCGGCTCTCTCCACCATCGAGAGTGAGCCGCGGATCTCTCCAGTGCCCTCCTCTGTCCGCGACGCCCTGGCGGACCCCAACTGGCGTCGTGCGATGGCAGAGGAGTACGAAGCTCTTCTTGCCAACCAGACGTGGGACCTCGTGCCGCGTCCGTCTGGTTGCAATGTGGTGACCGGGAAGTGGATCTGGACGCATAAGCGTCGGGCCGATGGTACTCTGGAGCGCTACAAGGCTCGTTGGGTCCTCCGGGGTTTCACTCAGCGGCCTGGAGTAGACTTGATGAGACCTTCAGTCCAGTGGTGAAGCCTGCTACAGTGCGCACGGTCCTCTCGATTGCTCTCTCTTGTTCGTGGCCTGTGCACCTGCTCGACGTGAAGAATGCCTTCCTCCACGGCACTCTGTCCGAGACTGTCTACTGCAGCCAGCCAGCGGGTTTTGTAGATTCCAGTCGTCCGGAACTGGTCTGTCGGCTCAACAAGTCTCCCTATGGTCTGAAGCAGGCTCCTCGGGCTTGGTACTCCCGGTTTGCCACGTTCTTGATGACATTGGGGTTCACGGAGGCCAAGTCCGACACTTCTCTGTTTGTCTATCGGCATGGGGATGAGACTGCTTATCTTCTGCTATATGTTGATGATATTGTTCTCACCGCCTCCAGTCAGCAGTTGCTACGGCGTATCATCTCCTCTCTACAGCAGGAGTTTGCCATGAAGGATCTGGGTCAGCTCCACCACTTCTTGGGTGTCACTGTGGAGACTCGTCCTTCTGGCCTCTTCCTTCACCAGCGACAGTACGCTCTTGATATCCTGGAGCGGGCTGGCATGTCAGATTGCAAGCCCTGTTCTACTCCTATTGATACTCAGTCAAAGCTGTCCGCGGATTCGGGTGCTCCTGTAGCTGACCCTACTGCCTTCCGGAGTCTTGCGGGTGCCTTGCAGTACCTCACCTTCACCAGGCCAGACCTTGCATATGCCATTCAGCAGGTCTGTCTCCACATGCATGATCCCCGGGAGTCTCACCTTGCTGCCTTGAAGCGCCTTCTTCGGTATGTCCGTGGCACGGTTGATTTCGGGCTGGTCCTCCACCGGTCTCCTCCTGCTGAGCTGGTGGTCTACACCGACGCTGACTGGGCTGGATCTCCAGACACTCGTCGCTCTACCTCAGGCTACGCCGTCTTCCTAGGCGGCAACCTGGTCTCCTGGTCGTCCAAGCGGCAGCCGGTTGTCTCCCGCTCCAGTGCCGAGGCGGAGTACCGGGCTGTCGCTAACGGCGTGGCGGAGGCGTCCTGGCTTCGACAGCTCTTGGCGGAGCTTCACAGCCCGCTCGCCAAGAGTATGCTCGTCTACTGCGACAACGTCAGCGCCGTGTACCTCTCCACCAACCCGGTTCAGCATCAGCGGACGAAGCATGTGGAGATTGACTTGCACTTCGTTCGCGACCGGGTTGCCATCGGCGATGTTCGGGTCCTCCATGTACCGACCACCTCCCAGTTTGCCGACATCTTCACGAAGGGTCTGCCCTCCTCGACGTTCTCGGAGTTTCGTTCCAGCCTCAACATAGCGGGTGGCTAGTTGTGGCTGCGGGGGGCATGGTGTGTGATGTTGTGTTTCTTTGTTGTCCAGTCTTGAACACCGCTGCGCCGGTAGTTCAGACTGCGGGGGGGTGTTGGAGTATAGTAGTATATTAGGCCCATCTAGGGCCATGTACAGTTAACTATATACCCACCCATCTAGGGTTGGAGGAATAGAGAAATTATTCCCCACTAGCATGCACCGCCTTCCTCTTCCTGCCATGGAATCCCGTGTGGCTCTCCGCATGCCGCTCGGGCGCTCGGCACGACGATTCGTTTTTTTATTTTGGAAAGAAAAAATCGACTGTTTTTTGGAAAGAAAAAACTCAGCTGTCTTTTATGCCCTCCTCCGTATCGTTTTTGTTTTTTGTTATTGGCGGCCATGGATGGATTTGATCGAATATACCCACATTTATACACATGTCTATACACAATTATCCCGTATTGCTAATAAACAATAGATTAGAGTTTTTCTCCATATAAATAAAGATCAACTATCTCGAAAAATGATGTGCCTCTGGATTTGATAATATCTAAAGCTCTCTATATATGAGAGAGCGAATATAAAATATTTTTAAAAACGCTTCGCATTACTGGTCTGTTTACCTTGACCCACTCAAGTGACATTGTTTTAATACCTACATGTCATCAATAAACGTGCATGTCGTACGTACGTGCGTGCCCCGATGATGAACAGGTTCGGTAATGGCACGGGCAAACAGCAGGGCACTAGATAGGGTGACGTCGTGGCGCGGCCCAGCAGGAGCTCGATCAAAGAATGGTAGCCCGGCAGCAGGTACGGTAACGACAAAGCAAGCAGCGGCTTTCGGCCCGTGTAGCAAGCACGGCGGCCCGGTGACGATACTATTTGTTTCATGGATACTATTTAAAAGCCCTTGTTTGTTTTATGACTATAATGTTTGTAGTCTTAAAACATTTTTCATAACAATGCTAAACTTGTTAGCAGGTCTGGACAAACTCACAACTGATTTTTTGAATATAAATGTGAGTTTTTTTTATGTGTAAATTTTGTATGTTATGCCTAATTTATTTTATATATGTGTGCATGATTTATTTTATACATGTACGTGCGTACATGTACCCCTCACAGTGGACCCACCTGGACCCACCATGTAGGGGAAAAAGGAAATATTACGGAAGTTTTTTTTGGTAGAGCGAAAAACCCCCATGTGAGTTCATCCCTAGCCTCCGTTTTTTTTTCACCGGTGTTTTTTTTTGTACCCACCTTTTTTTGAAAGGAAACAACCTCCAAACTGAAAAACAATTCATCTATCGTGAAACCTCCTCTAAGCCTTTTTTTAAAGGAATCAACCGATACGCATGGCTCCTACGGCCGAAACAAATTTAATTGCCATTGCTGGATATTAAAAGAAGGAAAGCACACAGTTATGACACAAACAAAAATAAAGTCCACAACCAAGCGGGAGCAAGAAACAAGCACCAAATTTTCTCCATATAAATATAAATAAAGACCAATAGTTTGGAGAGTTTTTCTCCATATAAATATAAATAAAAACCAACTATCTAAAAAATGATGTGCTTATTTGAGAATACCTAAAGCTCTCTATACATGAGAGAGTGAATATAAATTATTTTGAAAAGTGCTTCACATGACTGGTTTATTTAACATGGCCCACTCAAGTGACACGGTTTTAGTACCTATGTGTCATCAATAAACGTGCGTGCCGCACGTGATGTTCAAATATAAGTCTAGCTAGCACTATGTCAACAATCAAAAGTGCATTCCAAATGAGAATCTAACTTTTGCTGTTCAAAAAATTTAGACTAACTTCCTCAAAATTGGTTAGAATATTTCATTTCCAGTGTTCTCAGGGGTAACAAAAAACTTTCCCCAAACCAAAACTAGAGAGGAGTAACTGAACATTTCTTCTTTTGACTAGTTGAAAACTCATTGTCAACCATGCATAATTGTACGCTCGAAACACACTTATCACCCAGTCAATGGAACTGCCATTAAAATCTACGAGTCACTTCACGTGCAGAATTGTGACATGAATCCAGGATCATAAACAGTAGGTGGTGACAACTTATAATATGTCAATCTGATTTAAATCTGCATAGAGATTCCCTAAAGGTTCTAACTGAGTGGTCCTGCAATGGTCAATCAGGGTTTTGAGGGTAGATGTGAATTATAAAGTGATATGTTCAATGGTCCTGCAATGGTCAACCACTTGGTAGCTTGTAATGTTAATCACAAAGCAATGTGATTAATGCACAGTTCTCTTAGCCACATGAGAGCTATGTTTCCAAATGGTAAGAGGAAAGAGCAAAGGAGAGTAGGAACAAGGGTTTTAACAAAGAGACATACTGCAGGATTTTAAGTAGTTTTTTTAGAAAATTGTGCGTCTGTATAACAGTACAAAGAATGTAAAATTCCCAGCAGTTCCATTTACCACCAGATTCAGCCTAGTCAAATTAGGCAGCACCCAGCTACCACCTAGCAGCTAGCAGCTTCTAGAACACTAGAACAGACACATGCCCAGCTGCTATCAGCAACATGGATGTTGGAGTTGATCAATGTTCAAGCCACATGTTGAGCAATAACAAAACAATGAGGCAGGGATTGAATATTTTGAGCCATCACGACAAAACAATGAGCCATCACGGATATTTTGACTTATGTAGCTTACTACGATCTAACCTACTCAGCGTATAAGTATATTTGTATGGTTCACAAAAAACTGCAACCCCTTTGAAACAAAATAAACCATGGTAGTTGCGCTTATCAAAATGGAGCTAGTGGCAAAACACATGAAAATCTGATAGAAAACATTTGGAGAAAGAACTGAACTAACCTTTCTGATAGCATGGCTGAACCTTCTTCAAATATCTCTTCAACAACACCAGCCCCAGAATGCTGCTTACTCAATTTCTGAGAAGGCTCCTTTGCTTTCTTTCTGAAGATTAATGACTTCAACTTGTTCATCTTTTTAGGAGGAGATGGAGGCCGTATTGTTTGACCAGGTGGGATTATGTCAACAACAATGCAAGTTGTATCATCCTTTAGCCCTCTTGTCCTGAGCGCCTCCTAAACGGTTGTTGCAAACATGTGGTCAGTAAGAGCAACATGTCTGGTGATGCAATGATGTTTAATGGCAATCATAAGAAGCATCATGAAGGCTAAACAAGAATTTATAACCTATTGGTGAACTATTCACCTTAACAATTTGCTTTGCAGCAAGCTCAGCAGGCAAACCTCTGCAAGACTTAGCAGCTGCCTCTGAGGACAATGCATCCCAAATGCCATCTGAAGCAATGATAAGTCTCCCCCCAGCATTTGACAGCTATCGGAAAGAACAATGAACCAAGTAAAAAACAATTAGCATACTGATAGATAGCATTTACATGGAGTGTGGAAAGCCTAAACATAAAAGGCAGGGAATCTCTGACACTTATTTATGAAAATAACAGAGTACCTTCACTTGCTTCACATAAGGAACAGGAACAATAAATTCGCCGACATCAATATCTCCAATGGATCTTGATAGGCACAGTCCTCCTGGCCAGCATCGTAGCGGACCAATCTTGTAACAAGGTAGGACAATTTGTTATGTTGTTTTCTAATCCTTCAAATGTTAAGCTACTAGTATTTAATGCATGGTACAATACATATAGCATAGAAAGCTAGCATGTAAAATCATATTCTTTTTTACAGAAGAAATGCAATAAATGAAAGCACACCTCAGCTCCACCAACAACACTAAGCCTTCCAACTTCACCTCCGCTTGCTGTAACACGCTCCCTCCTGCCATTATTTATATTTTGGTAAAGCAAAAATTAGCCATTTACTAATATACTTTTCCAGCCACCAATTGTGAACAATGATATCCACACTAGTACTTGATGAAAGAATATTAAGAAGTGGTACCGATTAGAGTATAAGGGTAGCATCAACTCAAGACTAAATAAAAGCTTTCTACTTTTGAATATTAATTACTAATACAAGTTAACATAGTAATTAGTCACTTCAATTAATACTGGTGGCATGGTCCAATTAATTTGTGTGAAACGGAAACAGGACTTTCTATTAAGAATCAGGGGAGGAGTAATTGCTGCATGAAGAGGTGTAAACATTCAAAGCAACTAGCATTTGAGTAAATACAGCTGTTTTAGTTAACCAACAAAAGCACACATGCATGCAATCCCAATTCCTAGGTAAGGAAGCCATGGAGAAGGTTATGGGCATGCAATTTTACCAGCAAAATACCATATCAACACATAATTTGGAAAGCAACTAATACTCACTCCTCAGCATTTTCTTCTAGTCTGTGATCCACAGTAAGCAAAGAAACAGTCCCACCCTGAGCATCTAAAATACAACGAGAATCGCCAACAGAGGCAACAGTGATGGTCCATCCATCAATTATCACAAATGTAGCAGTTGTGCCAGATGTTTGGCCTGGTAAACATCCAAAACGGAGAAATTCATCAGCACTTGTGATAGCTTATAGGGCAGCAGTAATTGCAAAACGATGATTGCAGAATCATGCCTTTGGTTTGGAACTCCTTGTCAGTCTTAACAAACCCAGCAACCAGTGCTCGGGGCAATGTGTGCAACCACTCCTCCCTGGACAGCCCATGTGGCATCGCACTGAGGACATGGTTGAGCAAATTGTCCCTTGTGTATATTGCGGCGGCGTTACCATTATGGCCATCAAGTACCTGAAAACAGAGAAACGTACTATTAGCGCTTGGCACAACTCCAGTCTATGCATGGCACTTGCAGCGTCAAGCGTCCCCTTTATAATCCACCCATGGAACAGTTCAGTGTGTAATTGCAAATTCTGAGCTCATATTCGCATGCCCTAGGTCCTAAACCAGTAACAGGCCTACTAAGATCTGCAGCAGAGTACAACTTTTCAGCGACCACCCAGTAGATATGCAAAGCGAACTCCAAGCTACCAATTCAGCACAGTTGCTAGAGGCAGCTAATCGAAGCTCAATAGCTCGGTATTCAGCTACTCCCGAGTACCGATGCACAATAGTGCCGTAATACTGCTGCAATTAAACCCACTAAGTGACTAAGATTAGACAGATGGATGTCCTGAGAGCGGAGATGCGAGATGGGTGGGTGGGTGCTCACAGCGAAGACGGCGAAGGTGGGGTGCGGCGAGGCCGCTGAGGAGGACGCAGAGGTGGAGGGGCGCGGGCAGTCCGTCCTCAGCAGGAAGAAGTCCTCGCCCTTTTTGGACTGCGCGGCGCACCCGTACCGCAGCAGCGGGCGCTGCCGCCGCGCCTCCTCCGCCGCTTCTCCTCCCACGCCGGAGCCTCCGGCGTCCTCGTCGCGCGCGCAGATCCTGCTCCCGCCGCCGGCAACGGCACGGCGCTCGGTCCGGGCCTCCTCCTTGATGAGCGCGGCGAGCGGCACGAGCCCGCTCCCTCCGCCCTGGCGCCTGTGGTGCTGGTGCTGATGCGCCGCCGACGACGACGACGACATTCCCCTGCCCCTCGACCCGTCCCCGATCGGATCGAAGCGCGGGGGGGACAGACGGGGCACGAGCAAGAGGAAACGGAGGTGGAGGCCAGACGCGGTTTTGGTTTTATTATCGCGGCGTGTTACTGGGCGACCGCCTCGCAGTCGCGGCGATGGTCTCGCGAGTCAATTTGCCTCCGTCCTTGTTGCCGCTGTGTTTTCTTGTTGCTTTTTTTTAATCGGCGTCGCCCTCGAGATGGTTGGCAGTTTTCAGGTGTGACGGCGGTGGACGGCTGGGGTCGTTTGTCCGGTAGCCGGCCCCAGGCGTGGAGGCCTCACGGCCGCGGCCCCGGCACACGGCTCCGCTAAGCCGGCTGCTACTGCCTTTTTCTCGCCTCGCCCTCGCCCTCGGCCCCCGACGCAGGAGGGCGCCACGGCCGCTTGCGTGCCGCCGCTGGAGGGGCCCTCGACCTCGAGTGCCGAGTGTCGACACCCACCCGTCGGTCACCACCATCGTCACGCGCCCAGAGCTTAGGTGCCCAAGGGAGAGGAATGTTTCTGCCTTCTTATTTTGTTCCTAAATTTGGGAGGCAAATTTTAACCTTTAGGATGCGTGTGTCATTGTAGCATTTCGTTTGTATATGTGAAAATTATATAAAAATTGATTAATTAGGCTCAAAATATTCGTCTCGCAGAGTACAACAAAACTGTGTAATTAGTTTTTGATTTCATCTATATTTAGTACCCCATACATGTGCCGACATTTTGATGTGATGGAAATCTTCTTTTTGTATAGTAGAATTTGGGGACCAAATTTGGAAACTAAACAAGCCCCTAGTTTGGACAGTTGTGCTTAACACTGACGTTCCGTTTTTAGAATTTGCTCCGCTTATTTTTCAAAAAAAAAAGAATTTGCTCGGCTGGATTCCAAAAGCTTACTATAACTTTTGCTACCGAGGTGCCAGTTGTGTCATGTATACGTATACGACATATAAATTTCGGATAAAAAAATCCAATAGACAGCATGTAAAACTCAAGGGAAACAGAGAGGCTACCATTACTAAAAAAACTCACATTGGTCGCTGTCAATTAGTACCGGCCGTTGCAGAACCGGTACTAACGCACGCAGTTAGTACCGGTTGCGTTAGTACCGGTTCTGCAGCACAGTGCCCCCGAGGGCAGTTTAGTACCGGCTGGAACCACCAGCCGGTACTAAACGCCCCCGCACCGACGCCACCAACGGTTTAGTTGGCAGTTTAGTACCGGCTTGTACCTCGAGCCGGTACTAAACTGGCACCGGGAAATTTATTACCGGCTGGTATCCCTAGCCGGTACTAAGATTCTAGAACTAGTACCGGCTAGGCTCTCCAGCCGGTACTAAATGTGTTTACCGGCTATAAATCCAACGTACCTCTTCCTCCCCGAGAGCTCAACACACACATCACATTTGCTCGAGCTCTCCTCTTCGTGCATGGTGGGTTAGAGGGAGTGCCGCCCATTTTCGCTCATCTAAATACGCCAAAGGTAATTAGCAACTCCATCTTCTTCTCTTTCATTCTGTTTCATGCAGTTTGTTCATCGTTTCATGCATCATACTTAGAGATTTTTTTCTAGATTTTTTAGGGATGGGAGAATAATATGCAAATTTTCTTTATTTAGACATTAATTTAGGGATCATAATAGAGATCACTAGAAAATTTTTGATCTTCATAGTATTGATTATAAAACACGAAAAACTTTGATCTTCGTATTATGGATCATATTTTTTATTTATATATTAATTAATAGAAAACACTTGATTAATCATGTAGGACTGTAAGTGGGAGAGCCAACTGTACATATATGATGGTGAGGTGGTTGAACATGCTGGTGTCATGCCAAAGTCCGGACCGGTGTCATGCCAAAGTCCAAGTTATGTGCACGGTCTGGACTTGGCATGACACCAGCACATTCACCCATCTCTAGGACACCCTATCATGAAGGAATGATGTCGCCAAGTTTCCTAATGAGTCCAAACGGTACCAAGTATATCGATAGTACAGGGACAACAGTAACCATCTGATAATGAACCTCAATCGCTTCGATCGGATGATTACTTGTTGTCCTTGTCGTATCGACATACTTATGACACATGAGAGCCAAGAAATTTTTTTGGAGTCCCACATGATATGTATTTTGGAGTTAACTGTTGTTTAGATAGTAATGGTATAGTTGATATGAAAAATATTGTAATTTAAATAATTTATTAGGAAAATAATGCCGAGACAACGCCAGAGAGCTAGTCGTGGTGGACACTGCACGCACAATATATTGCCGGACCTTCCCCCACCACCGCCACCACACCGTCCTGGGCCGGTATTCGACGACCTCAACTTCATTCCTGTCCAGGCTAACAACCGTCAGAATCGGGTACGAGATCCTATTTTTAATACTTGTAATACTACAATCATATATTGATTATGTCATAATGATGATATATTCATAATTTATATGTAAAACAGGCTATTGATGCAATGCAATGGTTCAAAGATATAGTGTACCATATCGGTGGCTCCCGTCCTTTGGTGGTGAGACAGAACAACGGCTTATACAATGGGAGTTATGTGGTTTCTATTGCACTCCAAGAACGTGCCGTGAGCGACCCAAATCCTGGTGATACAGTTATTTTCCACGTCCAATCAGGCCCGTACCAGTAAGAATATGTTGCTGCACGCGATGCCGTGAGGAAGGCACTTGAACAGATGAAAATTCATACGGGACATGTTATCCCAGACTATAGTTTCTTGAAGTTGAAGGCTCTTGAGCTCAATGAACCAGACGTCACACAATTTCCAAAAAGGATTTCCCCTCCTTATGAATCGGAATACGTAAGTTACTATACATTTGATTCTATACATACTCTTGGCGTACAAGAATTTCTCGATGCAGCAGAGGCCAACAAGTCACGAGAGGGTCTCATGTATTGTCCATGCGTACATTTCCGAAATGTTAAGAACTGGAAGAGAAGAAGCACTTTAATGTCCCACATATATGAAAGTGGTTTCATGTCGAACTACACCCTTTGGACAAAGCACGGTGAAGCTGGAGTTGTTATGGAAGACGGTGAAGATGAAGGAGGCGATGAAAACGACATTCCAGATTGGGCTCACCTATATGCATCTGGCGCCTTGGAAGATGAGCCAATGAATGAGGCCGAATAAAATGCTGAAGAAGCACAGCCACTTGACGAACTAGGTCAAGGGTTGCTAGATGCACAAAAAGACAGCGAAACAACGGCGGAGTCAAAGAAAATTGAGAAGATGCTGGAGGATCTTAAAAAGTTGTTATACCCATGATGCAAACAGGGGCACAAAAAGTTGGGTAGTATGCTGGAGATGTTGCAATGGAAAGTAAAAATTGGTGTCACCGATAAAGGATTCGGGGAGCCAATGAAAATCGTAAAGAATATGCTTCCCGAGGGCAACGAACTGCCCTCGTCAACATACGAAGCGAAAAATGTTGTTTGCCCTCTTGGATTGGATGTACAGAAGATACACGCATGCCCTTTACCCACTAGTCGCGTAAAAGCTCAAACGAACTTTAAACCCAATCGCGCGGAGGTGGATCAGACCTCACAAATCACACTACTGAGGTGTGACCGCATAGGGACACTACGAGGTTTTTCACAAGACACCCTAACAAGACAGTGGCCGATTATGGTACAGCACAAGCAGCATGGCCCAGGCACCGAGATTGACATACGCCTATGGAGTCACACCATAGGGGGGTCACACTGCTACAGAATCGAACATCACAAACAGCCAGCCAAAACCGTTTGTGATGCACACATCACAAATAGTTCCAAGGCTGCTGGGCGTGATAGCCGTTGGAACCATTTGTGATGTGGGGCATCACAAACGGTTCTTGTAAAAAACCGTTTGTGATACCCCCCGAGGCCATTACAAATCTTACAAACCGTTTGTGATGGCTGCTGCAGTACAAAACCCCTTCTCCCCCTCCCACTCTTCTTCTCCAACCCGACGCCCACCATTATTTTCACCATTGTTGCGGCCATTTTTCATCAAAATGCTCAAGAAATGTCACGTTTTTTTAAGAAAGCTCTCCATCAACTTTTTTTGAGGTTGGTAACAATCAACTCTTTCAATTTGTAGCTTGTTTCAACCACTAGATTTTGAAATTTGCCATGAATTTGATGGAGGGGCTCTTTCATACTCTCTAGAGCTCATTTGTCTTGAAAATCAAAGGAGCAACTATAATTTCGTAGGTTGATCATCAATTACTTGATTGAAGATTAGTATATAGACATCCTTCCATAATTCTTTAGTTTGATTGTTGCAAAATTGAGAAAAATGTGATGGAAAGTCTCTTTTTTTTGCCTCTAGGCCATTTTTCATCAATTTGATCTTCATGGATTATACAAATGTGTAACTCTCATTCCATTGCAACAATGTTAGTATCTAGCATGCTTTGCTTACTTTCTAGAATGCTTATCAAAATCACGTAGAATGTGATGGGAAGTCTCTTTTTTTTGCCTCTAGGGCGTTTGTCACCAATTTCTTCATGGATTATCCAAATGTGTAACTCTCATTCTATTGCAACAAGGTTTTGAAATTTGGCATCAATTTGGTAGAGGGCTCTTGTTCCGGATTTAAGAGGATATATCTCCAAGTATCCACTCCCTTGTCTCAAGGTTTGTATCTAGCAACACTTCGTGCAATTGATTTGCAAATAACTTGACATTATTGTTTTATTAGAATATTGGTTTAAGGACAAACCCATTTTGTTTGTAATAGTTGGATGAACGAGGTTGGATGTACGGTGCCAGTGGAGATGACTCCTTTGTCAACGGCGTTGACTCCTTTGTTAATGTTGCGAGGGTGTACCAAACAAGCGATGGATTTATATATTGTCCGTGCATTGATTGCAAAAACCAGAAGCAGTTTCGAAACGTCGAGCAGATCCGGCGTCACTTGTTGTGTAGGGGATTCATGGCAAACTATAAGATTTGGAACAAGCATGGGGAGGAAGGTGAGAATGAAACCACACAACCAAATGTGGTTCAGAAATTGCGGAAAACGTTCCAGGAGGCCACACGGGATGATACGAGAAATGTCCATAGATCATTCATGGATAACTTTGCAGATACATTAGTAGATGATGATGTGGTGGACGACATTGACCAGATGATACGTGATGGTGAGCCAGAATGCCTTGATGCGAAGAATTTGAAGAAGCTAGATCAGATGAGGAATGATGCCAAAACTCCTTTGTACCATGGATGTAGCATGTCCAAGCTTGAGACTGACCTCTTGCTATTGGAGTTGAAGTCATCTAATGGCCTATCGGACAAAGGATTTGACAGTTTGTTGGATCTTATGCAGAAGATGCTTCCAAGCCCAAATGGGTTGCCTAAGAACACGTACGAGGCGAAGCAAATGATATGTCCAATGGGGCTCGAGGTACAGAAAATCCATGCATGTCCCAAAGATTGCGTCTTGTATCGTGGTGACTATGAAGATTTGGATGCATGCCCAGTGTGCGAAACTCTGAGGTACAAGTCTGCGTCATCTATACATATGACCTGTGACAGGAATAAAAGGCCACCCGCCAAGGTCGTCTGGTATTTCCCCATAATTCCTCGGTTGAAGTGGTTATTTGCTAACCCAAAGACAGCAAAGCTTATGCGTTGGCATGAAGAAGAGTGTCTGAAAGACGGAACGCTTAGGCACCCGGCAGATGGTTCACAGTGGAGGGCTATTGATTATCATTTCAAGAAAACATTCACAAAGGAGATCAGGAACGTAAGGTTCGGTATGAGTACGGATGGGATGAATCCTTTTAACATGGTGAGCAGCAAACACAGCACCTGGCCTGTCTCTCTTTGCATATGCAACCTTCCCCCTTGGTTTTGTATGAAGCGGACTTACATTATGATGCCTTTGCTGATACAAGGGCCAAAGCAGCCTGACAATGATATTGATGTGTATCTGGAGCCATTGGTGGATGATCTACTTTTGTTGTGGAATGAAGGTGTGAAGGTTTGGGATGAATACAAGCGAGAACACTTCACATTAAAAGGACTGTTGTTTGTAACAATAACTGACCTACCCGGCCTTGGTTGCTTATCAGGCCAGGTTACAAAGGGCTATAATGGTTGTGTGGTTTGTGTGGATGACACAGACGCTAGATGGTTGAACAAAAGCAAGAAGATGGTCTACATGGGGCATCATAGGTTCCTTCGTCGAGACCACCCATATCGTCGGAACAAGAAATCCTTTGATGGGTCAATTGATAACCGCTTGCCTCCGAAGTACCACAATGGGAGTGAGATATACAAAATAGTAAGCAAAGTTGAAGTGGTTTTTGGAAAGGGCAAAGGAAGTGTACACGCACCAAACGGTTCCATATGGAAAAAGAACTCTTTGTTTTGGAGGCTTCCTTATTAGAAAATCCTGCATGTCCGCCACACATTGGATGGCATGCACCTAACTAAAAACGTGGCTGAGAGCACACTTGGCACGTTAATGGACACGAAGTGGAAAGGAAAAGACTCCTTGGAAGCTCGACAGAACCTAGATGAGATGGGTGTACGGCCAGAACTACACCCTATTATACAACCTGATGGGAAGAAGAAAATTCCCGTTGCTGCATGGACACTGGGTGACAAAGAGAAAAAGAAGATTTGTAAATTCTTCGATGAACTTAAAGTGCCAACCGGCTACTCCTCCAACATTAGAAGGCTAGTGAACAGAAAAGAGACAAAATTCAACATGAGCTGCTTGAAGGCCCACGACTGTCATGTTATCATGACCCAACTGCTTCTAGTTGCACTAAGGGGTGTGCTTCCAACTAAGCTCCGAGATCCTCTCATAAAGTTGTGCTCTTTCTTCAATGCAATCTCACACAAGGTCATAGATCCGACCACGCTAGACAAGCTTCAAGAAGACCTGATCCATACTATAACTAGGCTCGAGATGCATTTCCCACCAACATATTTTGATATGTCGTTGCATCTGCTTACTCACTTGGTCGCTCAGATAAGATCCCTTGGACCAATGTTTCTACATCAGATGTTTCCTTTCGAGAGGTTAATGAGTGTCCTTCAGAAGTACGTTAGAAACAGATTCAGACCAGAAGGTTGCATGGCTATAGGATGGGAGGCAGAGGAGGCGGTTGAGTTTTGCACATACTATTTGGATCTACAGCCTGTTGGTGTCCCTATATCACGTCATGAGGGAAGGCTAGGTGGGAGAGGAACGATTGGCCGGCGGTCGGTACTTGTCAACGACATTGATGCTTTCAGGCAAGCACATCACACTGTTCTACAACAAGCGTCCGTAGTTGCGCCATATATCGATATGCACGTTAAAGAACTACAGGACCAGAACAGTGGAAGGTCAGAATCTTGGGTCCAGAGAAGACATAGAGAAACCTTTGGCGACTGGTTAAGATTAAAATTGAGTGGCACTAAAAACGGGAGTCGTGAGCTAGATTTGTTGGTCATCGGACCATCAAGTACATTAACCAGGTTCCAAGGATATGACATAAATGCATACACATTCTACAC
The DNA here is from genome assembly GCA_033239725.1 of Echinochloa phyllopogon. Classification (NCBI taxonomy): domain Eukaryota; kingdom Viridiplantae; phylum Streptophyta; class Magnoliopsida; order Poales; family Poaceae; genus Echinochloa; species Echinochloa phyllopogon. The sequence goes on along the minus strand of BTCW01000014.1, from coordinate 24,980,446 downwards.
GAGAAAGCAAGATGAAAAGAGTGTGAACCAAAATAGCGATGTTCGTATTGATGCTTACGATAGCAATCAACAGATTCAGTTATACTATGGGTTCATTGAAGAGATATGGGAGCTAGATTATGGGCCACGACTGAAGATCCCTTTATTCCGGTGCCAGTGGGTTAGACTTCGCAAGGGGGTCTTCGAGGACAAGTACGGGATGACTGTCGTCGATCTTCAAAACACCGGGTATAGAGATGAACCATTTGTTTGGGCTAAGGATGTAGTGCAAGTCTTCTACGCAAAGGACCTCACTCATGATCGAAAACACGTCATCCTCCAGGGCAAAAGGAAGATCATCGGTGTTGAAGATAGAACCGAGGAAGAAGGGAACGACTTCCACGACATGCCTCCGCTTGGGCCGGATGTTGACGTACCTGTGTTTGAAGATAAAGATGGCGAGGAACCAGCATACGTGCGACTTGATCACGATGAGGCAATCATTGTCACTTGAATTATGTAATATCTAGAACTAGCTAGCTCTATGCACTACTTTTATTTATGTAATCGAAACATTATATCCATGTCATTTATTGAATTATATGAATTTTGTATGAGTTATATGAATTTTCTATGGGTTGTATGATTTTTGCAATGAATTATTTTTTTAAAAAAATTGAAACGGTTTATGTGGTGCATGCAGCAATTATTGATGTGATCATCACAAACGGTTTGTGATAGTTTACATCACAAACGGTTCCTATTAAAAACCGTTTGTGATAGTGTACATCACAAACGGTTCCTATTAAAAACCGTTTGTGATAGTGTACATCACAAACGGTTTTTAATAAGAACCGTTTGTGATGGTGACTACATGCCAAAAATAGCCCATGTGTTGTCTCCCCCCCGCTCTTGATAAATTGGGCATCCATGCGTGCGCTGTCTGCCGCTGTCTCTGTCTCTCTCTCTCGCTGTCTCTTGCTCTGGTCCCTCTCTATCTCTCGCTCTGGTGACTCGATCTCTCTTGCAGGGTGGCAGACGCCAAACTCGGCCGGCTTGCACGGCAACCCGAAGGTACGCGTACAACACGAAGGCTCTTCATAGTTTGTATTTTTTTTTATTTAGTTTTGGGAGATGAAGGTTTTTGGAGTTGTTTATTGTTTGTAAATGATATATATTATTTATTGGGAGATATTGCAACATATAATTTATTATGACAATAATTCATTTGGAGTCATGCATCATATATTTTTAGGAAAATAATGCCGAGACAACGCCAGAGAGCTTGTCGTGATGTATTGCCGGACCTTCCCCCGCCACCGCCACCACACAATCCTGGGCCGGTATTCGACGACCTCAACTTCATTCCTGTCGAGGCTACGAACCATGAGAATCGGGTACGAGATATTGTACTTAATACTTGTAAGACTACAACCATAGATTGATCTTTATTTCATACTGATAATATTTTCTTAATTTACGTGTAAAACAGACTATTAATGCAATGCAATGGTTTAAAGATGTAGTATACCACATCCGTGGATCCCGTCCTTTGGTGGTGAGACAGAACAACGGATTATACTATGGGAGTTATGTGGTTTCTATTGCACTCCAAGAACATGCCTTGCGCGACCCGAATCCTGGTGATACAGTTATTTTTCACGTCCAATCAGGTGCGTTCCAGCAAGAATATGTTGCTGCACGTGATGCCATGAGGAAGGCACTGGAACAAATGCAAATTCATACGGGACATGTTATCCCAGACTATAGTTTCCTGAAGATGAAAGCTCTTGAGCTCAATGAGCCAGACGTCACACAAGTTCCAAAAAGGATTTCACCTCCTTATGAATCGGTTTACGTAAGTTACTATTCCTTTGATATTTTATTCCAAATTATGTCATTTTTATTCTTATTTGTTACTACATATGTCTCGTGTATATATAGGACACCCTGAATTGTGGATTCCTACACACAGAGTTTGGTTTGTTAGAATTGTTGCGCCAGATTCTGCCGCATTTGGGATACTCATTCGTGCGACCATATTCAAGTCGAGTACAAGGTGGTTTTCAATCATCGGTAACCTTGACCTAAGCACAAGACCCATTGACAATATACGGGGAGACTTTAGATACGCCTTATAAGGCAAAGGATAGTGCATTAATATACACACTAGACTATGTGGACATGTATCTAGGGATTAACATTTTGAATGCCAATTATACTGTCTACCTTGCGAGGCTTCATAACGTAGATCCTTAGTACGACTTTGATCATGTGTGTGTTATCGGAATGATATTGTAAGACTTCAATAATGTGTGTGATGATGATGTAAGACTAATGATGCTGTAAGACTTCAATAATGGGTGTGATGATGTTGTAAGACTAATAATGTTGTAAGATTCTAATTAATTTTTTCGATTCAAAACATATCTCTTTCGATTTATTATGAGTTAACGTATCCCAGGCCAGCCACCACGAGGCCACAGCCAACCGCGGCCAGGCCGCCGCCGGCTGCAGCCAGCCACGGCCAGGCGGCAGCCAGGCCACGGCCAGGCCGCAGCCAGGCCACGACCAGCCACATCACAAACGGTTCTAATGAAAACCCTTTGTGATGTGTCCACATCACAAACGGTTTGTATTGGAAAACCGTTTGTGATTGACGTTTGTGATAGGCCGCCCCATATAACTGGGCCCCCTATCCCGCCCCGCATAAACGCCCTCCCGTCGCTGCCTCTGCGCCCTCCCGTCGCCGCCACCGCTATCCCGCCCTCCCGTCGCCGCCGCCGCTATACCGCCCTCCCCGGCCGCTGCATTGCTGCGTCCAGGCTCCGGCGCCCCTGTTGCGCATCCCCGCGGCACTTGTCCCTGTTGCGCATCCCCGCGGCGACCCTCCTCCGACGCGCCTGCCCGCGGCGGCCATCCTCCGGCGCCCTTCCTCCAGCGCCCCTGCCTGCGGCGGCCCTCCTCCGGGGCCCCTGCCCACGGCAGCCCTCCTCCGACGCCCCTGCCCACGGCGGCCCTCCTCTGGGGCCCCTGCCCGCGGAGGCCCTCCTCCGGCGCCCCTGCCCGCGGAGGCCCTCCTCCGGCGCCCCTGCCCACGGGGGCCCTCCTCCGGCGTCCCTGCCCGCGGAGGCCCTGTTTCGGCGCCCCTGCCCTGCCCCGGCCCGCTCCCGCTCCCGCTCCTGCTCGCCGGCGTCAGAGGTAATCTACCCCTTTGCTCCCAAATTTCCAACCTGCCTCTTTGCTCACCATGCTTCTCACCACTTCCTATTGCAATGCTATGGATTGAGCTATGTACTACTTGATCTACTGATCAACCCTTGTACTCATCTTGTTCTATAGAAGTTGGTACTGTCAAACTTTTTGTTTTAATATGTCATGTTTTCTCTATTCAACACATTTATTCTTAGGCTGGGAAAAGTACAATAGCCTAGGAACACCTAAGTGCTAGGCAAAGCCTAACTACCTACGGTACTACCTTAGGATCTATGGCTTTTTGAAACAATTGCTTTTATCGATAGTTATAATGAGACGCCATGTGAGTTATCTGAATTACAAGTTCTTTGCTATGTAGATATAATGGGTTGTTTTACACGTTTCAAGACCCGTCGTGCCCAACATGTCACCACTGACGTCGACAATGGTAGAGGGGCCGATGGTTGTAACGATGATGGCGTAGGGGACGGAAGCCCTAGCCAATGGCTCAACCTCAACCAAGGCGACGAGGTATTTCTTGTGTACAAAATAAAGATTTTAAAAATGCTAGGACACTAAGATCTAAATAAAAAAAATCCTTGCACGCAGGAGACTATTCAAAATAGAGTGTCCGAGGAAACCACAAGCACATCAGCAGCAAAACAACGTCGCAAGCGAGGCGCAAGAAAGTTGCCGGAAGGCCGAACTGTAATCCTCGCGGTTGATACAACCGGCGAGCCCGTAGACCCTATTGAGGCCTAGGGGCCCTACAAGACGAGCCTCGGGAGAATAGTAAGGGAGACAATTCCCATCAAATGGAGGACCTGGATTGGTAAGGATCCAACTTGGGTAGTTCCGGATGATATCAAGGAGTTATGTTGGGAGAAGAAAAAGGCCTTGCAAATAATGGGTCGTCAGTTTAAGCATTTTAGGTGTGTACTACACAAGCCTGTCAAGGAAGGAACTGTTCCAGAATGGAAAGAGTACCCAAATTAGGCACCTTTCTGGCCAGAATTTGTTGCATACAAGACATCTGAGGAGGTCAGACTAGCTAGCAGCCAAAATACCCTCAACATACAGAAACATGTACACCCACATACCACTGGATCTCGTGGGTACGTAAGGAAGATACCCGAGTGGGAGGCGCAGGCTGATGAGCTGGAAAGGAGTGGTGTCGTGCTGCAGACAGCAAATTGGGAGCAAGGGTCTGTGACGTGGGCTCTAGGGCATGGGTGTAGATACGGTCCTGATGGAAAGCTTGTCCATAAGGATTCTCGTGCCGAAGAGGCGGTTGCTCGGATCGAGGAAGTACATTCAGAGCTCGCCTCGGGTTCCTTTGTTTCAGAAAGGGAGAATGACGCGCTTACTCGGGCCTTGGGAAACAAAGAGCATCCTGGACACACACGAGGTGCAGGATTAGTTCCATGGGACCTTGGCTTTGAGTCATATTCGGGCTCGTACAGAAGTCGTTCTCGGTCTAGAGCTCAGCAACATGCAGTCTATGAGCATCTTTTACAACAGGTCCGTGACGAAATGCAGGCTTCACATGATAAGCTGCGTGAAGAGCTTCAATAAACATTGAGCCAGCGTCCGCCTGTTGTTCAAGAAGATGGCGCCCCAGCTCTCACTAGCACAATGGTGCCTCGTAGCAGCTGCGGGAGTAACGTGCATCCCACCGTAGAAGATCCCAACATGAGATATCCTGTGGATGAGATCACGGAACCAAAAGCTTGCAAGTTATATGTGATGGAGAGGTTAATTAAGACCAAGGTGGCCATTGGTCAGGCTCTGCCTACAAAGGAACGAGAGTTGTTGCATTGTCGTGAATTACCCGCTGGCTTTGCAAGAGTCACACTTGATGCACTTGTAAGAAAGCGGTACGACATAGTGGAGTTGGAAATTGTGGGGCAGGATGACATGGTCCGGTTAAGGGATAACCTTGGTTGCATTGTCGCGTGGTGCAAACGCTATATATCCTTTAGCGATTCAGATTCAGATTCAGAGGGCGACGATGCCATCAATGTGCTAGCACCTAGAGAACCAAGTCCGCCGGCTAGGGAACCAAGTCCGGCTCCTAGGCAACCAAGTCCGCCTCCTAGGCAACCAAGTCCGGCTCCTAGGGAACCAAGTTTCCCTCCTAGGGAACCAAGTACCCCTACAAGCCCGGTGAAGTCTCAGAAGCGGCGACAAACCGCTTCTAGCCCGCATCAGAGAAAGTTGAAGAAAAAACCGGTGAGTGGAAGCATAACATCCCTGCTCCCTGCTAAGGAGGATTTCGTGATACCCAAAGATGCAATTGATCATTTTACCAAGTTGGCATTGGTAAAACAGATAGGGAGTAACAAACCTCGGAAGACAGACTTTGAGCGTATCATGTCCAAAAGGGCGACGTGTTCCTTCAGCGAGGAAGTGCTCAGACAATCCGCTGCAGAAAGGGAGGAAGCACTTAAGAAGCCTGGATGCATCATAAACGACATATCACAAACGCCCTAGAAAACCGTTTGTGATAGCCTCCCAGAACCGTTTGTGATAAGGGGTTATGTAGTAGTGTCAATGGCGTCCAGAGCGCAGGCATCACACCCAACAAATGCGCAACGTGTGGAGTTCCCCATCGCAAGGACTCCCAGCACGGGAGTGTGCCTCACAGGGGCATAGCCGACGGTTCACCCGTCCTCGGTGGATCAATACATACTCTCACCCATGTTTCCCATAACGCCGTCGGCCACTCCGGTAACCACTGGAAAGCTAGAGACGTACAAGTTACTTGACCAAGACCAGAGCCATAATAGTTCTAGCGGTGGCGACAGGCTCCTGGGTTGCTCTAGGCATCACAAACGGTTTGTCTAAAGAACCATTTGTGATACGGAGCATCACAAACGGCTCATGAACCGTGTGTGATGCTTGGAGGCATCATAAACGACATATCACAAACGCCCCAGAAAACCGTTTGTGATAGCCTCCCAGAACCGTTTGTGATAAGGGGTTCTGTAGTAGTGTCAATGGCGTCCAGAGCGCAGGCATCACACCCAACAAATGCGCAACATGTGGAGTTCCCCATCGCAGGGACTCCCAGCACGGGACTGTGCCTCACAGGGGCATAGCCGACGGTTCACCCGTCCTCGGTGGATCAAGACATACTCTCACCCATGTTTCCCATAATGCCGTCGGCCACTCCGGTAACCACTGGAAAGCTAGAGACGTACAAGTTACTTGTCCAAGACCGGAGCCATAATAGTTCTAGCGGTGGCGACAGGCTCCTGGGTTGCCGCTTTAAGAACCGGACCTTAGGGAGAGACACTGGAGCAAATCACACAGCACATGTCCCAGTTCTCTAAACCATGTTGCTAAAAAGCAAGTTTTATCATTAATGTGGAAGTGGACCATTAAGTCAATATTAACAGTTAAATAATGGTGATAGTAGCTGCGCATAGCAAAGATTCTACCCATATGCATGAACCAAAGGTAATCAAAGACAGAATTAAACAAAGATAGGTACAACCTTAATGGGACAACAATTTAGACACATTCATATGAAATTAAATAAGTGTAAAGAGTGAGTTAGGTAGCAAGGATTGTCAATGCTATAACTTGCCTTCCTCAAAAGGCGGCTGCTGCTACTGCTGCTGTGAGTCTTGTCCCTGGAAGTCCTCCGCGTACTCGAAGTCCAAAGCGAAAGGCTCACCGACTGGACATGAATCACCAGGCAAACATGCACGCAAACCAATACATGCAAAAAAAATCTATTAGAACAGTACACCAAACAGTAGAAACAGTACAAATAAAGCTTCTAGAAATAATCTACGCTTCACTACGAACACATGAGCACGAAAATCACACTAATCGGAGCTAAAACGGAAAAGATATGGCAAATTTAAGATCTAGGGACCTACTGGCAAGTTTTCAAAAGTTTCAGGGGCTTATCTGTGAAAAACCAGGGGCTAAAACATAATTTTGTATTAAAACCCGAGGTCCTACGCGTAAAATGGGCCTACCAGGACTGCGGGTTCTATTTTTCAAAAGAGCAGGGGGCTAAACGAAGATAACCGGACCTAACTGCAATTATTTTTGAATAGGAGTGGACCACGGGTTGATTTGCAAATAGTGGAGGGACTCTTTAGCAAAGTTGCTCGGCTGACCGGTAAGTTGAAGTTTGACTCTGGGGGGGTCTGTGGGCCGTCGGATCTAGATCCGATGGCGCGGATCCAGTCGGGCGGCGGGGGAGGGGTGAATGCGGCGGCGCCGCCGGCTTCCATGGCGAAAACTTGCCTTATCAGGGCGGAACTCAGGCTAGGTGGCGCCATTGGCCCTGGGATTTGGTCCTCCGGGCTCAGGTGGTCATGGCGAGTCCACCAGGGTGGATCAAGTCGAGGTTTGCACGGCGGTGGGGGGTGGACGACGGCGAGCAGTGGCGGCGGAGCTCCGACGAGCTTGAGCGCACGCTAGGGGGCACGAACGGGGGCGGGAGATGGTCGGGGAGACTCCTTACCACAGCGTGGAGCTAGCAGGGGTGTCCGAGAGGCCGGAGCGGTGGCGAGCCGGCGAGTCGACGACGGCCGGCGTCGGAGCGGAGGAAGAATGCTTGTGGGGGCGTGGGAGCTCGGGAGGAAAGCTTGGGGCGGTGGTAGGGCTTAGGGGGGCGGAGTCCTCCTTTTATATCCCCGGGGAGGGCTACTTCGGTGCACGCGCCAAGGATCAGGCGGCGATCGGCGATCCGCGCCTTTCCAAGCAGGGGGAGGAGTTTCCTTGGGGAGAAGCGGCAGGAAAGGAAAAGGGGCGGCGCGAGAAAGGAAGCGAAGCGAGGAGGGAGCTTCGAAGAAGGTTCGCTGGCCCACTGGCGCGCGGGGGATTCGGCCTTCCTTCGCCGGCGCTCGGCGCCATTCGCGCGAAGAAGAAAGGAAGGAGGAAGGGGGGGCTCTGACGTGTGGGGCCGGGTGGCAGTGAGAGAGAGAGGGAAGGGGGCGCGCAGGACTGGGCCGGTCTTGGGCTGGAAGCAGAGGCGCGCGTGGGAAAGGTGGGCCGGCTCGGCTGTGCGGCCCACGTAGAAGAAAGGGAGGTGGGCTGGTTCGGGAAGGAAAAGAGAGGGACGGGATGTGAGCCGAGGGAGAAAGATGGAGGAGCAAAAGTGGACTCGGCCGAAATAATCTTTTCTAGGGATTCAAACAAATGCAAATTAAATTCAAATTTAAACATAATTTAAATTCCAACTTAATTTACTATCAAACAAAACACAGTGCAGGAACATGAATGTAACAAAAATTTTTTTAAAACTTATATTTGATTTTAATATTCAAAATAATTTAATTAACCTATATTAATTATGAACAATTTAAATAAAAGTCAATAAATTACTAAATTTTTTTAAATAGGCTAGTTTTGGTTGTTACAGTAACCATCAATGATTGGCCTGCACTTGCTAACCTGTCGGGACAGTCGAACAAAGGATACATGGCATGCACCCACTGCCTAGATGAAACTGATAGCATGTATTTGAAAAACTGTCGGAAGTGCGTGTATCTGGGCCACCGTCGATTTCTACCTGCCATTCACCCTCTAAGAGAGAAAGGAAAGCATTTTAAAGGGGAGCCTGAACTTCGTGCCCGAACTTCGTGCTAAGCCTCTGTTCCGTAATGGAAAGCGTGTGTTCTCAATGATAAAGGATGTGCATGTAGTATTTGGAAAGGGCTGTGGTAGCTAGTCTGTTGCGGACGATGATGGACATGCACCAATGTGGAAGAAGAAGTCTATATTGTGGGACCTACCTTACTGGGAAGTCTTATAGGTTCAAAACGCAATTGATGTGATGCACCTATCGAAAAATCATTGCGTGAACCGAGGAAGATGGATGGAACCACCATTGTCAGTGAAGTGGCCGAAGATGGCGAACCGAGGCCTAAAGCTGTTAAGACAACTTTTGTAAATCAATGTGGTTATCTTGTTAGGGAAAGGATCCCCATGAGCTACAAGCTATGGAAGAAAAATAAAAAAACCGATGATAATCCAGCAGATATTGTTCCTGATAGTGAGAAAGAGTTGTTATGAAAAGAAGTTCTGCTACACTTTGTATTGCCTGAAGACACGGAACGAAAAGTAAAGGAATGGGCATTCAAGAAGATGGCCATTCAGTTTCAATCGTTCAAGAAGAAGCTGACGAATGAATATGTCAACAAGGGCCTCACACTAGACTTTGACAAGAAATTCAAAAACCAACGTCAGTCTGGAGTGATTTCGTAGTGTACAAGTTGTCAAACGACGCTTATAAGGCCCGATCGAATCAGAACAAAATCAACGCGAGCAAAAAGACGCAGTTTCACCATCTTGGGCCAGGAGGCTATGCGGTGGCAAGACGCAGTTAAACCATCTTAGGCCAGGAGGCTATGCGGTGGCGATTCCAAAATGGGAAAAGATGGAAGCAGACCTGATTGCTAGGGGAATTGTACCGCAGACTCTGAATTGGCCACAGAGAGCAAAGTGGTACTTCTATGCCCATGGAGGAACACTTAACATGGAAGATGGGTCGTTCGTGACTAGCGACGCAATCAGGGAAGCGACTGACAGGCTCGAAGATGCAATGAGGTTTGTACAAGAATGAACTTTCAAGCCTAACAGAGAGAAAGACGAGCTGACTTATGCTCTTGGCAACCCAGAACACACTGGGCGGACCCGAGGCATGGGCGTAGTCCCATGGAACCGCGGCTTCACTGGAGATCTCGACACATACAGAAGCCGATGCAGAAGCAAGGAAGTAATGGAAGAGAAGTTCTGTGCCTTGGAAGAAAGGCTAGCGATGGTTGAAGCCAGAGGGGATAGACATGATAGAGTGCTTAGCCAACACCAAGAACACCCGACTGCTAATTTGGAGGTCAGCCCCGCCTCTCAGTGTCGTAGCAGCGTTGGAGAGAGCCAAGCAGGGAATGAGGCCCAACGACACCCCGTGGACGACATCACTGAAAGGACCAATTGTGACCTTCTGTATCTGCGTGGGAATAAGCTAAAATTACGTGCGGAGGGATACGTTGAGGCTCTGGTCGACGGTGCGACAATTCATTGCGTGCCGATTCCTGAGGGATACGCTAAGGTCTTCGTTAACCGAGTGGAGGATGGATGGGAAGATCTGGACCTTGAGATCCCTGGACGTGATGGTGAAACAGAACTACTACAAGTAGTCCACCAATGGATCTGTTGGCCGAAACAGTACATCAGATTGAAGGAGCAAGCAGCCACAACGCCAGACCAACCGTCAGCTTGTGAGAGTTGGCCTGACCCACATGTATCACCGAAATCACGGGACCCAACGCCACCTCCAGCACGGGACCCAATGCCACCTCCAGCACGAGATCCAACGCCACCTCCTAAGCAACAAAGGAAGTCAACAAAGGCACGATCGGCCCCGCCACCTCCAGCTCCGAAGTAGCAGAGGAAGAAGAAAGAAAAGCCACCACCTCCGAAGCGTGTATGTGATCTGACCCCAGAAGAATTAGATGCTCGTGTGGCTCAACATGTCCATGACCACTTTCATCCGAAAAAGCCTGATCCGCTGAAACCAATAGATCCGGCTAAAGTGGCGTTCTTTAGGAAAATGATGAAACCAGTGGTGAAAGAGCGGGAATCGGACTACGACCGGTCAATCAGAAAGTTTTACAGCAACCCCGATAACCGGATCAGTAGTAGTAGTAAATCAACAAAATCCATTCCCCAGCCCGGAGAGCAGTCCAACCAAACAGTCCGGCCGTTGGTGGTACATGCAGCGCAAGAAAATAATGCAGTCATGGCCCAAATGATAGCGGATACGAACCTTACAAAAGGTCAACTGCGAGGGGAGTTAGAGGCTTTCTTACTAGAAACCCGGGGCATGAAAAAGTTCGTGCTGGGTGAACCGCTTATTTGGGAAGAGTTGGTGAGGTTCCTACCAACGAGAATGCACGAGTTGCATACATGGTACTTAGAGAAATCGCGGTCGGGCCAGACGATGCTCGCAGCTCGGATTACAGATGACCATCTGAAGCGAGGGCTAGATGATATTTGGATCGAGTTTAATGCACTTTATGACTTATTCCATCAAGATGCCCTTGACAAGTCTCTCATCAGTGTATGGGTTATGTAAGTGCCTCCTACCTCAGTGTTTTCTTATTTAATATCCACTACATATACTAGTGTGCTGTCTCATGATGTCTTTTGATTTATGGCTCGTAGGATGAAGGTCCAACAGTGCAGGAAAAAGGGATATTACAACATTGGCTTCATCGACCCCAATGTTGTACATGAGAAGACCGTAAAGGATGGAGCAAAAGAAACTACTACACTTCTATTCAACGCATTGGACATGCAGAATACATGTCCATTCATTCTTTTGTCGTATAACTATAAGTGAGTTCTTCGACTTTTTTTAATCATTTCAAGTTAATAATAAATACAAAATATAATCAACATTGCCTCTGTGTATGTATATGTACGTCCAGATTCCATTGGATACTGCTTTCTATCGAGGTTGATCGAGCCTAGGTCACGGTGTTTGACTCCATGAGGAAACCAATATCAGATTACCAAGACCTCATAGACATGCTTAAGAAAGCATGGGCTTGCTTCCTGAAAAAACACATAGGAGTAACTGATAACAGCGACGATCTTCATATTAATACTAATGTCCCAGTAAGAATATAATCCCCACTTCGATCTAGTGTCATTTTCTAGTGTTTCGTACTATTTTCTGTAATTTATAGTAATTTATGCTATTTTATAATAGACCCTACTATTTTTTAGAAAATTTATTGTCATTTCTACTATTTTTTAGTAATTCCTAATATTTTCTAATAATTTTTGCTACATATATATAGTGCATGAGACAGGCGCAAGCGACAAACCTATGTGGTTACTACGTGTGAGTTCATCGACAATTTTGTCGGTCCACGGGGGCAAATGACGTAAGAAGCATTCATGGTACGTAAGCAAATATCGATTCTGCTCATTCTTTTTTTATTAAGTCATTATTTTTTTCATTCCGCTAAAGTTTTGATTTCATTGAAATTTGCAGAAATGGTGCATGAAAGAAGATCTCATCCAATCGGAACAAGTCAGGGCAATTCAAGAACAACTCTGTGGATTCCTGCTCGATGAAATCATAAATCCCAAAGGGGAATTTCATGCCGATTTTAACGTAAGCGTGGCACAACTAGATCCTAGTAGGGGGTTATTTGATGAGGACACTTGATTTGTAATATCTCGATTATTTTGAAGTACTTGTAATAATTCAAATATAATACTTAATTTTAAAGTATTATATGTGACTGATGATGTATATACATATTATAAAGTAATGTATTATACATCATATAACGTAATATCAGCCGCATACACATACAGATATAATATATATACGCGTACGAATAATATAAGCATAAAAATAAAAATGAAAAAAGGAATGAAACAAATAAAGAAAAACAAAACAGGTTAGTGCCGGCTGGTAAGCCCAGCCGGTACTAAACTGCATGCCCTCCACTCCTGTTGATGAGGCTGGCTTGAGCTCGAAGTAGATATCTCCGACTGGCGGAGCTAGCCCGACTCACACGTTCTCGCTTGATGGAGCAGAGAACTCGCAGATCGTCTTGCTTGCCAGCCTCGATGAAGCCGAGTCAACGACGGGAAGGACTGGGTTCGTCGGAATGAGTTGCTTCTGAAGAGGTACGACACGAGTTCGAACTCTCCTCACAAGTGACTCAGGATTTTCTTGATAGTTTGATGGTAGTTGGAAACCAGTCATACATTGCTCTGCTTCACAAAGACCAATGAAGAGAGCAAGGATAAACCCGCTTGTGTGGCGGTATACTCAACTAAGGTAGCTCGAGATAAAAGTTCGAAAGTATCTAGCCAATCGCTTCCCTGGCAACAGCACCAAAAATGCTTGTTGGCACTTCTTACGATCCAATATCAGGATTGTGAATCCTGGTACTGGGGTAAGGAGTGTTTTAGTGGTTTTACTTATGGCTCAGTAAAATCTATAAATATTCTGTAAGCGCACGGAATTACTGCTGTAGCACTTCACTGTTGGCACTCCTTACGGCCTACAGATAAATCCACAAGCGGCCGGATACCGATGTAGGTATCGATTTCCATGGGGAACGAGAAGTGAACTAATTCTAAACTAAGTTGTCAGAGGGTAATGGGAAGGAGTGGATGAAGTGATGATGGTGGGGGCTCCAAACAATCGCCCTTTGGAGCCGAATGTTGACGTAAGGTAAGAGTGGAATCCATATGGATGGTGGATGATGGGGCTACACGGACAACTTGGGTTTGGAATCAGAATAGCTACCGTTCCCCGGCAACGGCACCAGAAAGCTTGTTGGTACTCCTTACGACCTACAGATAAATCCGCAAGCGGACGGATACCGATGTAGCTTTCACCCGGGAGTATTCCAAGGTATCGATTTCCACGGGGAACGAGAAGTAAACTAATTCTAAACTAAGTTGTCCAAGGGTAATGGGATGGAGTGGATGAAGTGAATGACAACAACAAAGAGGGAAGAGACACGATAAGAGGGTAGAGAGGGCACGAGCCTGGTAGAAGCACTCTACTGATTAACTGAGCAGGTTAGAAGGTACAACTAGATACTTGCTTCGGGACAGCAGAACCTACCATACACAGAAAGGGATGAGAGAGGGGTGTGATCTATCCTGCACTAGGGGATCCTACAAGCCGAGACGAACGTGATGGGCTACAAAGGCCGTATAGGGCTGTCACCACCTAAGGAGTACCACCTCCGCAGACTCAGGGGCAAACTAAGCTAGCCTCAAGTCTAGGCACCGCGCCTACACTAGTCAACTAATACTTATCTCCTATAGAAAGACAAGCACCCAAGCCAAGTAACCAGTATACAGTTATACAAATCAACTAAGCATTGAACGAAGAACCAGCAAGCATATAAAAGTAGAACTGAATGCTCAATTAATCAGAGAGAGATACAAGAGTTACCAGACATGACCCAGATGTCACTCAAAGCTGAGCCACATCCGTAGAGGTACAATGGAAGAGGGGCCGACACTCCGGCTCCTCTCCGGGACGCTCACCTCTCCTCTCTCCCTATCTTCTAAGTATGAAAGTGGTAGAGCTTCGCTAAGGAACTCTCCTCTTATGTTGTGTGTCGATCTGAGGCTTGGACCACTATATTTATAGCTTGCAATGCTGGTTGGGGGTAGACTAACCACCAAGGGAGCCAGAGGGCGGTTCCCCCTGATTCGCGCGAATCCTCTGGTTCGGCCGAACTGCCCAGTTCGGCCGAACCGAGGGATGCACCGCCCTTGCTCCCAAGGGCTAGGATTTGCTTCCATGGTCGTTTCTAGTGCTCGGGGCGGTTTGGCCGAATTGTAGGATTCAGCTGAATGGGGCTTTGGCCCAGCAACATTCCCCTGCACCGCCTCTTTCTTGTGGACCTCCTGGGTTGGCTTGGGTTGATGTACTTCATGTTGATTTGGCCTAAGATGAGATGGCGGTCGCCCACGTGTCATGCGTCGTCATCCCTTGGTCATCGTTGACGTGGATGACTCCCGGCTATGCTCTGTGTCGTATACAGCTAAGGGGGGTAACCGGCCGAATGGAGTCGTTCGACCGAATTGGTCATTTCCGACCCCTATAGCACGTATTTCTCGTTGTTGTACCTGCACAAGTGAAACTCGCCAAAACTCATGGAAATAGTTAGAAATAAGTCCTATAGCTATGGTGTGTGATTCCATTGTATTTATTTTATACTCGGTTGGAGGTCAGAAAACAGGCCGTAATGACCGCCAACAAGCTCCCCCAAACTTAGATCTTTGCTCGTCCCGAGTAAAGAATTAAAACAAGAGCAAGACTAAGATAAGGGTTCTTTCATGATATGAACAAATGTGTATTGTTTATTTCAAACCTTTCTCCATACTTGTGGATTTGAAGTGGCTACTCCCTGGGTATTGGGCGGTTGATGAACTGAACAGTTCTTACAACAAGATCCATCTTGGTCATACTGCATTCGGGGTTTTCTAATTTTTGCAAAGAAATGACCCTTGTCCTTTATTCCTTAGTATTCTCACACTCTCTGGAGTCACTCCTTTTCACTCGCTCTCTCTTTATGTGTTTTCTCTTTGTCTCTCAGGTGGTGATCTTATCAAGACATATACTTCTGTCGAGTCGAAGACTAGTTCCTGGAGGTGTGTCAATTGACTTCGATCAATTTGCAAGTTTGAGATGAAGAGTTCACCGTTGGTCCTCAGCCTCGTGACCCCTTTATTTATTTTTTTCTTATTTCCCTTTTTGGGAATTCTTTCTTTCGAATCATTGGCCTTTCATGAGTCCTTTTTTTCATTTTTTTCAGGGTATCACCAAGGCATGATGGCTTCTAATGCAACTCTGATGATAGATATATGCTTGCAAATGATCTGGGCAACAAGACTGTCTCCAGGGACTCAAAATTCGACAAGACTTTATACTGGTCAAGACAAGCTTTTTCAGGGGATGATCTCTCAAGCAAATGTGTGAGGTGGAAGAATGTATGCATAGGATGAAAGGACAGGGTATAATTTTAAGTTTTCAAAATAAATTCTCCTGAATGATGGAATGAACAGGTGGTTTGTTTTATCAAGACATATCACAAACTTCAACAACTTAGACCAGGGGATCCTAACATGAAAGATTTCACAGGCATGTGGATACTTAATTTGAAATGAATAATGAACAGAGGTCATGGCATGAAACTGAGAATGTTTCATTTAAATGATGTGAGCATGTTTAAAATTTGAAACGTGTCAACACAGAAAAGATGGACAGGGGTAAGGAGTGCAAACCAGTGTGCAGGTGCGCGACGGGGGCGAGCCGAGCTGGTTCGGCCGAACAGGTTGGTTCGGCCGAATTGGCTTGGTGCATGCTTCCTCGTCCCGTGTCACTCTTGTGTCGTCCTGTGCTCATGTACTCTTTTTGTTAAACATGGCATACTCCGGATGGCTCAATTGCACCAATCGGAGCGTCACTTTTATTCATTTTTATTCAACTCTAACTTTATTTATTCAACCAGCTAAGACTTTGAAACAAAGGTGATTGGAAGGGAAATAAATCAGAGCACTCTAAACATTAATCTAAGGGAACAAAATGAATGAAATTAAACAAACTAACGAACTAAACTAATGGTGCTCTATCTAAATGAAACAGCTATAGGACACTATTCTGCACGTGGATCGTACATGTCCAAGTGTCCTGTGGCCTTGGCGAGCCGCTTGATCTTAGCACACAAGCCTTTGCGGAGGACCTCCATCTTGTCCTCCATCTCCAGTCGCGCCAGTTCCGCTTCTGCCACCTTCTCCTCTAGGTGGTTTATCCGCTGGCGTGCCTGCGCCAGCTCCGCCTGCAGGCTCTCCAGTGTGGGCGGTTTCTCTTCCTCCTCGTCGTCGGAGAACTCCATCTTTCCCGGCAGTCCCCTGATGGGTGGAGGCTGCCTGCGTCACTGAACTCTGGGGTTCCGCCGCGGAGGTGTGGACTGGGAGGACTCCGCCAACCCGAGCTCGTCCCGGTTCAGCGGCGGGACCAAAACCTTGCCGTATCCCGTAGCGGTACGCTCGCCTCTGATGCTGAACCAGAGCGGACTATCAGGTGTATAATCCGGTGCCCTCATGCCCTCTCCCTTGAATGCAAGGAGTGTAAAGTCCAGCACCCTTGAGGAGGATGCTGACCTCGGGCGCAACTGGCCTCTAGTAGGGTGCCCTGGTGATGGTGAGCGAAGAGGCTTCTTGATCGCCTTCAGCGGGGCGTAGGGTTTGAGCATCGCTGAAGGAGAGCGGCGTGGGGAGTCTGGGTGCCTCATGGGGCTGCGGGCAGGAGCCCTCCCACGCTGCCCATCGCTCGGTAGCTCAACGTCGGCGATGCGGAAGGCTTGCTCACGCCGGGGGGACCCATCGATCCGACTAGCGAGGCTGGATCCCCTGGTTGAGGATGCATCTTTGGAGGAGGAAGAGGCCATGGTGGCTATGGCTAGGGGTAAGAAGTTTCTGTAGATGGGATGATGGGAGTCGACAGAAGTCCCAGGCTTTTTATCGCGGCTTATTCCGATTGAAAAACGAGTTTCTCGACGTTTCCCTTGTGAGTTTCGGGATAGGATCAACTACAGATGAGTTTGGGAGCAAATATCCGCACGTGGGGCTAGGGGGGCTGATTCGGCCAAACCCTAGGATTCGGGCAAATTGGCCAATTCACCTGGTGTGCGGGCCAAGTCGGGTCTTTTGTCTTTGGTCGTGGGTGCGAGGGTGAAGGCGGTTCTGGCCCAGAAAGGTTTGGATTTGAAGAATTTGGGCCGAATTTCATGGATGGGTTTCAGAGCTCCACGAACTCGATGACGTCTAAGTCATCGAGTGGTGGAGGTTCTGGTTCTAGGAAGATTTTCAACCGTTGTCCATTGATCTTGAAGGTATTTCCGTCCTCACTTTGCAATGTGACGGCCCCGTGAGATGCGGCGTTGACTACTGTGAATGGGCCATCCCATTTGCTTCTAAGCTTCCCATGACCGAAAAACTTGACATGAGAATTGAAGACGAGGACCTTGTCTCCTGGCTTGAATGTTTTGACCTTGATCCTCTTGTCGTGCCATCTCTTGGTCCGTTCCTTATATAGCCGGGAGCTATGATATGCTTGTTCTCTCATCTCATCTAACTTTGCCAGCTGAATCCGCCGTTTGAGGCTGGCTGTTGGAAGGTCTATACTCCACTTCCTAATGGCCCAGTGAGCTTTGAACTCCATTTCTACTGGTAGGTGGCAGGTCTTGCCATAGACTAGTTGATATGGGGTCATTCCTATGGGTGTTTTATAGGCCGTACGGTATGCCCTGAGTGCATCTAGGAGCTTGTCCTTCCAGTGCTTGCCCATCTCGTTCACGATCTTTTGCAGATTGTTTTTGATTTGTTTGTTTGAGGTTTCTGCTTGACCGCTAGTCTGGGGGTGATAGGGTGTAGGTACGTTATGCTGCACCCCCAAACTTGAGAGATACCTACGGAAAGCTGCATCTATAAAGTGGGAGCCGCCATCGCTGATGACTGTCCTAGGGACGCCAAAACGAGGAAAGCTAACTTCGTGGAACATTCGTCTTGTGCTCCTGGAGTCAGCAGGCACCCATGGCAAGGCTTCCACCCACTTAGAGACGTAGTCTATAGCCACTTAGAGACGTAGTACTCAAAATACTCGAATCATTAGCAAAGTATTAACTCACCATTTTACTTATGGGGATTATAGCAATATCCTTGTCTTGGGTGGTTGAAAGGTTGAACAGTTTTATTCAGTTTTATTCCACTCTACTCTTTTCAGGATCTCATCTTGGAGTTTCCACAATTTTTGTAAAAAATGTAAGTTTGTTCCTCAATTGGCACACTCAATCACTCAAGTGGTATTTGAATCCTCACCAAAGGCTTGTGCCTTCTTTCATCCTAAAATATAATAAAGCTTTTGTGTGGCTCAGGGACAATGGATGAAGGCATGCATGCATCTTATAGTAAAGACTGGACCTGGAGGATCAAATCATACCTTTAGATCGGGAAGTGCAAGTGTGTGGAATATATGGAGTGGAATTTGGTGGAACTCCTTGGGATGATTCTTCCTCTCCTTGATTTATTTTCGAAAACATGGGGGGCTATCTTTTATTTTTCTCATATTTTTGTCATGCTACTTGGCATGCATTTTTTCTTTTTCTCTTTCTTTTTTCCATGCTCCTTGCCATGCTTTTATTTTTCTATTTCTTTTTTCCATGCTCTTTGGCATGATTTTCTATTTTGCATAGCCCATGTCTATATCAAGGTTATTTGGAGAGGGAATCATAGAACATAGAGCATTTATTTTGTGGATGGATGATGGCAATAATTGCTAACTCCCAGTGTAGGAATTGCTAGTGAGAGGTGGTGTGTATGTGAATCTCGATCTTGAAAGCGTGAAAGGTTCCTCACAATGGTCACAACAATTTGACAAAGCTCACTAAGATAACAAGCAGCATATGAGTAGAAGGTTTCAACTAAGCTAAACATATGGCTTTGGTAGGAATTTCTGACCAATGAGGAACTTTATTTTATTTTTGAAAGCACAAAGCATCTGAGATTTTCACCATACTAAGAGCAAAAGCAGAACTTAACCACAATCTCACTATATCATTCCTTACAACAACTTATACTTGGTATAAAGTATGTGCTCCCACAAGGTTTTCAGGTTCATTTTTACTCATGCTAATTAACTCAAGTACTATTAAGCAACTAGTTGAAACAAAGGACTTGCAAGATTAATGACAGAGCAACTATTCATCTTTTCCATAGTAAGAGGCATATGGTTCATTCCATGCATAGTTGGGAGTTAATTTTATTCAAAGCAAATATTTTTGGTCTTTTCATTTTTAAGATGGAAATTGGAAGGGAAATCGAAAGGGAAAGGCAAATGCAGAATCTAAGTGCTGAAGGGAACGTAGGACATACCTGGTGGGGGTCCTCCCCCAAGCTTGGATCTTTCACTGGTAGGGTTGAAACCTTGAGAAATATTCTATCATCTGATCCGTCTGCCGCTGGGCGTCGTACCTTATGGAGTCCAACACGCCCCTATTCTCTTGACGATACTGAGAATGGTGTGCCAGTGTTTCTTTAATATTTTGGATACGCTCATTGAGGAGGTCGACTCGGTCAGAGATGTAGGACAACTCTCGACCAATGTTGTAGCCACTGGGCGTGCTGAAGCGTGCAGACTGAGAGTGCCTAGGGAAGTAAGGTTGGGAGGTACTGTCGTATCCCCCTCCATAACATCCCTGGGAATACTCAAAGTCCGTACTCTGAGCATAATCCCAGTGGCGAGGGGCAAAGTAATCCGGGTCTGGGGGTTGTCTAGAGCCTCCTGCTCCAGACATCCCAGCACTGCTATACTCTTCATACGCTACCTCGAGTGCCGACGTGTGTCCATGTGGTTGCTGTTGTGAACTTGCCGACTCCTGTGAGGTGGTGAGCCCGACATCTCGCCTCGCTTGTACTCGGGTAACTGGCCCTGTGCCTGCAACACTGTGCCGAGCGGGCTCTCTCCGAGGAAAAGAGTCGTCTAGCTTTGTGCTCAATTGAAGGGTCAGTTTCTGGGCGGTATACAACCTTAGTGCTGCACAAGGCAGGGGAACTTCGGTTTTATATCCGCGTTATATCATGATCAAGTTCCCTTTAGGCGCCCGCCGTATCATATGGCCTTGCACGGAGTGCTCAACATTCATGACAGGTTAAGCTATCTCTATGTAATTCAGCTGGGCACCCTCGAGAGCGCCTAACCGGGTAGCGAGGCGAGTGACTGGAGAAGTCACCACCACACTACCTACACGAGAGGGATAAGTTGACAAATGAGTAACCATGTCCCGAATAAGAGAAACAACAACTTGTTTAACCATAGTGTACAAAAGATGCATTTCAACCACATTGACAGGACATAACTCAGAACATGGGAACACTGTCATGGCCATCCATCGATGCATGAAACGCAAGGTGGGGTTATGAATGTTGTTGGTTCAGGGAGCCGAACAACTAGTGTTCCCAGAAATCTTCTTCCAAAACTCGTCCCGACTGATTTTTTTCAAAGCTTTGGCAGGCTCCAAAGAACAATGACCGGCAAAACCAAGAGCCATGCTCAAATCCATCCAAGAGAAGTACTCTTGGTTGAAAAATTGAAAGTGAACACCCTCCCGTTCAGATGCAAGAGTTGAAAGAAATTCGAGGGTGAGGAGGTACGAACCTTGTTCATTGACACACCAGAAGTTGCCCCAGCCAACGGCTTCAAAGACTTCTAGAAATTATTCATCCATACCCGTTCTTACGAGCAGGTCATGCTCGAAGACACGGGTATGATCAAACTCCTTCAGGCGCAACATGTTGAAGACCTTACGCTCCCGGTCTGTCCGGAGAACGATGTCGCTCTCATCCAGGAGCTGCCGAACTGGGTGTGAGGCAGAGCCTCTGCCCAAGCTGGCAGCTCCTAGCTCATCCACCTACATCCGGCTCAAACAATGGGATGGTGCTGGGGAGCTCCCAGCATCGTCTTCGCCCGAGCGCTTGCTTAGCCGGGCAGAGCGACAGAACGCGGAGAAGAGCTTGGACATGTTACCTGCAAAACATTAGCGCAACGACTACCCGAAGGATATATATGGGGTTAGCACAAGCAAAACAAGTTAGTCGTTCTTGCGGGGATGAAGAACCACCGCAAAAAGTTAGTGGTTCTTGTGGGTGTCAGAAACCACCATAAATACGTTCATGTTTCAGCACAAAGATCAAACAAAGCAAAATATTTTTGTGATTTTTTTAACAATGCAAGTGAACCAAACTTGAACAAGAATGAAAGACCAACTTGAGCAAGAACTTGAGAGAGAGGGAGAGCTTCTGGTGGAAATTTTTCAGAATGGGATGGTGCAAGAAGCAAGCAAGCAATGGCCAGCATTTATAGGCAAAGGGGAGAGCACCCCCTGGTTCGGCTGAACTGGCCTGGTTCGGCCGAACTAGGAAATTTGCCTGAACCAGGCATGTGGGTGCTGCACACTTTGCCTCCCACCAGCACAAAAATTTGGCCTAGGTCCAACACTAGGGCATGGGCACTTTGGTGGTTTTTGGTAGGTAAGATGCAAAATTGACATGACCAAAATGGAAGTTAGTGGAGTCACTCCCATGCTGCCATGTTTTGTGATAATTGATGAGTGTGCAGCCACGTGGAGTGTGGTGGACATGTTTTGTGCTGGTTGGTGATGACAAGACATAAATGGAGCACTTTGGAAAAGGGTAAAATGATGGGAATTACAAAATGTACCCAATTCAAATGAAATTCAACATGCTCTCCATTTATTTTTACCATGCTTGTGATTTTTCTACTCTTTTTCAAATTAATTGCACAAGTGGTTCATTTATTTTGGAAATGAAACATGCAAATGCAATGATGGAAAATAAAATTTGGAAGGGAAACATGAGATACATACCGGTTTTCGTCGCGGTGAGAGCTCGCGTTTAAAGTCCATGTTGGCGGTCGTTACGACACGTTTTCGACCACCAATACTCGGGAATAAAAGAGGTTATATGTGACACTCCTTGCATCTAGGTTTATTTATAATAAAGTTCCAAAAGTTTTGGTGTGTTTCACTTGTGCAGGTACAATAACGACAAATACGTGCTATAGGGGTCAGAATTGACCGATTCGGCCAAACGATACGATTCGGCCTATTACCCCCCGTAGCCGTATACAACGCAAGGCACAACCAAAGGCCGTCCATGTCAGCGATGACCGAGCGACGACTGTGCAGGACACTTGGACCATCGACATGTCACTCCAGGGCTGAACCAACATGAAGTCCATCACATACAAGCAACCCAGGAGGGCCCAGGACTTGAGGCGATGCTGGGGAGGCCGGCCACGGGCCAGGCCTAGTTCGGCCAAACCCAGGCCTTCGGCCGAACCGCCCCCACACTAGGACCACCTCCAGGGAGCACATCGAGGCCACAGGACCGAAGGACGGTGGATCCAAGGGTTCGGCCGAACCGACTTGGTTCGGCCGAATCCCCCAATTCGCCAGAATCAGCCGGGGAGCCTCCCTGGCTCCCTTGGTGGTTACTCCATCCAAACCGCCATCAAGCCACTATAAATAGAGGGGTCAGTCACTTGTATCAAACACACACTCAAGCCAATGAGCTCATTTTCCACTTCTCTCTAGTAGAGTTAGGATAGTTTAGTTGGGAGTTAGAGTTGAGTTGAGCTGTGCCTCAAAGGTTCCGGAGTCATCTTCATAAGCTCTGGTATAAGCTCTTGTATCTTTTCCTTTTGGAAACTTTGAGTTATCAATATAAAGTTATCTTTATCATCTTGTCTTGTGATTTATAGCTTGCTTCTACTTTATTCTAGTTGCATCTATATCATGTTTAGACTATAGTCGGTTCTAGTTCTGGTGTTTCTAGATCTTGGTTAAGTCTTTGTCCTAGCTGGTTCTTTGATCTTGCTTGATACTTGAGGTGAATTGTCACTAAGAGTATTGACAAGGTTACTTTCTCTTGCTAGTGGAGTAAGTAGTTATTGACTAGTCTAGGAGTGGTTCCTAGGCTAGCCAGTGGCCTTAGTTTGCCCCTGAGTCTGCGGAGGTGGTAGTCGTTAGGTGGTGACAGCCCTATACGGCCTTTGTAGCCCATCACGTTCATCTCGGCTTGTAGGATCCCCCAGTGCAGGGTAGATGCCACCCCTTCTCATCCCTTTCTATGTGTCGTAGGCTCTGCTATCTCGAAGCTATAGGTTTGACCTTGACCTCTGAGTGCTGGCTCTTCAGCCTCTGTATCTCTAACTCCAAGTGACATAGACAGATAAAGTACCTAGGAATCCTCTATCTCTTCTCGTCGTCCTCCCAGCTATCTATTCCTTCTCTTTCTTACCTGAGCCTCCCTTGAGTTGTGTGTCACAGTATATCCACTCCTATCCAATATCGTTATCCCCCGTCTTGCTAGTCATGTACCCTTCTCTGATAGTCTCGAATATCTATTTGCTAGTACTCTTGCCATAAGCTTCCCTGCGGAAATATAAATTACGATACCTCGGATTACTCCCTGGTGAAGTGCTACAACGATAATTCTATGCACATGCAGAATATTTATATATTTTACTGAGCCATAAGAAAAAACCACTGAAACACTCCATACCCTAGTACCGGGATTCATAATCCTGATATTGGATCGTAAGAAGTGCCAACAGTCCGCAAGCGGGACTCCTCCGGTCTTCAGTTGATTTTGTCGTCGTCCGATCCCAGAGTGGGTGGTTCGGACGATGCAACCTTCTTCCACCACGCCTTATTGGTCTCAACTGTATCCATGGTCATGCCTCATCTCTGATGTGAAGTAGATTTTTGGATATCCCATCCAAATTTAATGATTTTTCTGCAGGGGTTAGTCCACACATGCAACCAATATTTATAAAGGTATTGCTCTAGAGGTTCATTAATCAAATTTGGCACCATTGCTAGTTGATTAAAGGAAACTAATTAACCTAAACACCATGCTTAATTTAAAAAGCTTACGAATGTATTCTGGAAATGCATTCAAACCAGAACAAACCAAAATAAGGGAATCATGAAAGCATCAAGAAGTATTCACATGGAGATTGCACATGAGCTTTGCTTTCAATTCATGTAAAAGCAAAAACCTTTTTCACGTACCTGAGTGTGCTTACATTGACATATGATGATGAAGACTTTTAAAACTGATGTAATGGTGATGGAACTATGCCGACGTGACTCTATGTAGTTGGCTGAATCCTCCTCCATGTTGAAGTTGCCGTGTACGGATACACAGTCATGGGTGTCGCAAAAGGGGATCGATACTCAAATATACCAACTAGTGGGGTGCCACGGAACCAGCTTGGGTGCGAGTGGTGAAACAATGGGTCCCAAAAACAAGCAAGTGAAGCGGCATAGGAGCGGAGGCGTAGAGTACGTCTCCTCTCTTGCGTGAAGCGCAAGGAAGGAGCGAAAACTGGCCAGGCCAGGTGAAGTTTGGCCACTAGCCTTGAATCAAGCCTTGCAGATGTACGGACACCTTGGCCTAAAACCACTTCTCACCGGATATTTGTTTTTTCTTCAATGCAAAAATGATGATGAGGCGAATGGATGCAAATGCAAGCATGGGAAACATGTAGTGGATTTGAAAAAAATGGGGTGATTAAATGCATTAACTTCTAAATTTAGTGATTCAAAGCAAACATGCAGTGGATAATGCAAAAATTCAAAGGATAATGCATAAGATACCTCCTAGCAGGTACTCAAAATTTAAAGTCTATGAGTGGGACTATCTCACATACCTTGATTTTTCTTCACCAATACCGACAATTTGAGATGGAATTGAGGTGATGCAGTGTCGTTCGTCCGTCATATTTGATTTTCTTTTTCCTCCATGACGACAATCTTTCCTCGAGGCTGCACATGATTATGATAGTATATTTTTTTCTTATATAAATGCATACCTGTGGGAATTTTTCTTCTGAAACTTGTGTACGCATCGCAGCAGATAGGGCAGACATTTGATATGACCTACATGGTCGAGCACCCTGGGCTCTCTGCTTTCTTCTTGTTTGAACCATACTCAAACAAACAGGGGTAATCCCGCTAATGCTAGCAGTAAATTCAATTAGTAGACACCAATGTCAATCATCAATATCTTTTGCCAATTGCTTCCCCGGTAACGACACCATAAATGCTTGTTGACACTTCTTATGGTCCACTATCAGGATTGCCAATCCTAGTAATGGTGCAATGAGTTCTTATTGGTATTCTTACGACACAAATATAAATCCGCAAGTGCACGGATACCGATGTAGCATTTCACCCAAGAGTATTTCAAGTAAACGTATTTGTTTCCTCAGGGAAGCATTGGATAAAGTGTATTGACTATTAACAAGGATGTAACTAATAATTAATGTACTGGCTAACAAAGCGAGCGTAAAGGATATGATAGGATTGATATGCAGTTGACACACACAAGGAGAAATCCAGGATAGATAGAAGAGCGGCCTAGCTAGTGGGAGGACAACGAGACAAGAAATGATTCCTATAGACTTCCAATGACATAGAGATATCTCTGGCAAAGGTTACGGCTAGATGAAGAATGGCATCTATGGTTCTTTTCCTAGTTCTATTGTCTTAGCGTCGGGATAAGGTGCACACGACTCTCAGAAAGGGATGAAAAGGGGAGCCACTAACAACCTCTCAGGTTCCTATGGGCTGAGACCGACATGGTGGATTACGAAGGCCTTATAGGGCTGTCACCACCTAAAGACTACCACACGTACGTTTGAATCAGGGGTAAACCAAGGTTACTATCTAGACTAGGCACCACACCTATGCTAGACAATAACTACTCACTCCCCTAGGAAGAGCAAGCAATCCAATCAATACCTCGGTGACAATTCACCACAAGTATTGAGCAGAAACGAGGAACCAGCTAAGACAAAGAATTAGGAGAGAACTTCTAGAACCAGACTACAACAGCTACAACCAAGGCTAGACATTCCACAATTATCCGTGAAGTAAATGTAGAATAAATAACTCAAAGGAAATACAGAAGATAATATATTAAATACTCAGAGTCTTTCATAAAGAAAAGGAGAAGATACAAGAGCTTTACCAGAACTCCAGAAGACAGCTCCGGAACCCCGAGCAAAGCTCGACCCTCGCTCTAACTCCCAGCTAGACTAGGCTAACTCTACATCTTGAAAGAGAGTGATTGGAGACTTGCTCCCAAGTGGTGTGTGTTCAACCAGGACTTGAGCAGCTGTATTTATAGTTGGGGAAGGCGGTTGTGGAGGAGTAACGACCAAGGGAACCAGGGGGGTACCCCCTGGGATTCGGGCGAATCCTCTGGTTCGGCCGAACACTTGGATGCACCGCCTTCTATTCCTATGGTTCAGATCTCATCCTGGATGTGGTTTGTCATGTGGGGGCGGTTCGGCTGAACTGTGGAGTTTGGCCAAATTGGGCTTCCAGCCCAGGGGCGCCTCCCAGCACCGCCTCAAGTCCTAGGCCCTCCTGGGTTGCTTGCATGTGGTGGTCTTCGTGTTGGTTCAGCCCAGAAGTGACGTGTTGATGGTTCAAGTGTCCTGCACGGTCGTCACTCGGTCATCACTAACGTGGGCGGCCTCTGGTTGAGCTCGCTTCGTGTACGGCTAAGGAGGGTAACCGGCCAAACGGAGTCATTCGGCCGAATCGGTCATTTCTGACCCCTATAGCACGTATTTCTCGTTGTTGTACCTGCACAAGCGGAACACACCAAAACTCATGGAACTTTATTAGAAATGAACCTAAGTGCATGGAATGTCACATATAACCTCTTTTATTCCCGAGTATTGGTGGTCGAAAACGTGCTGTAATGACCACCAACAGGTGAGCACACTCATGTACCTGAAAAAGGTTTGCGCTTTTTACCTAAATTAAAGCAAGGTCCACTAGCTTCCATATGCTTATCTCATGTGGATATTTCTTGATGCTTCATACTTCCCTTATCTGCTCTGGTTTGCTTGGGTTTGAATGTGACCTCGCGAGTACATTCATGAGCTCTTTGAATTAAGCATGATGCTTACATTAATTAGCTTGCTTTAATAAAATTAGACATGGTGTCAAAATTTGATTAATGAACCTTTAGAGAAATACTTTTATAGATATTGGTTGTATGTGTGGACTAACCCCTGCAGAAAAATCATCAAATTTGAATGGGAAGTCCCCAAATTTACATCACACCGGAGATGAGCCACGAACATGGATACATTAGGGTGGAATAATGTTCTCAGGTATGCACACTTCTTAGTACTATTACAAATAACCTGGAACAGGAAGTTGCATCGTCTGAAGCATCCTCTCCAGATCGGACGGTGACAAGAACAGTCAAAGGAAGAAGAACCGCTCATGGACTTAAAACACGCGCTCTCGCCGCGAGGTAAACCGGTATGTATCCCATATTTCACTTTTCAAATTTTTAATTCCATCATTGCATTCGAATATTTCCCTTACCAATGTGAATCACCATTGCATTAGAATTAAGAGATAACAAAAGAGAAAAATTCTCGAGCAGTGGGTGGTTCAGCCGATCTTCCTAGTTCGGCCGAACCTACCCCTACGCCCACATGTGCACTAACCTGTAGGGTTATGTCAAGGAAAGCCCAGAGGAGTACAGTCAGCTAGGTACACCATTCACTTCCAAATCCTTTCATCATGTGCCAAATACTCCATTTGCAACATCCTTTCCTCCAACACTCAAAGCATGCACAACCATCCATCCAGACCAAGATTTTGTGCAAAACCCATACATGGTCAGATCGGCCGGGTGTCTCACCCTTGACCGAACCTGACCTGCACCTTCTCCCATGGAATAGCCCAACCAGCACAAAAGCATGGTCTCCACCATTCCACATGGCTGCACACTTCATTCTATCACAATCATGGCAGCATGAGAGTGGTGTGATCACTTGATCCTTTGGTCGTGTCATCCTATCCACAAAATCCACCAAAATTTACATGCCTTAGTGCTGGACAAAGCTCCATGAAGTTGGCAAGTGGAGCCTGAATTCCTCATCTTACTTGCCTATGGAAGACACTATGGATGTATGAAGGAAGCTTGCTTTATTCAGGTTTGCACTTGTCCAAGTCCTGAGTACCTTTCTCTCTCAATTATATGCAATGTTTGATTCACTTGAATGAATAAAACAACATAAAAGCAACAAAAATAGTTGTTTTGTCTTGATCATTATGCTGCTTCTTGAAAACGATTGTGGAGGTCCTAAAATATCCCACAAGCACTAACATTTTTGTGGAGAATAAATGTGGCAGAACCGCTAATCTTAGCCCAATAAAAGTGTACTTACATCACCTTAAATGTGACCCGACATTTAAATTGGATCAAGATAGCGTCTATCGGGTTTCACCCGATACAAACACGTAAATCGAGAATGAAACAAAGCAAACGGATACCCGTTCAAAGACGAGCCCAAAGATTACATCAATCCAAATTATTACATCAAGTAGGTTCACTTGCCTTTATTACAAACTGAGTTCAAAAGTAAAGGTTCGGAGCTCAACATAAAGCAGCGAAAAACAAATGGGTGCTAAATGACGATACACTTGACATCATGAGGAAGCCTTCCATGATATCAATCACCACGATCCTCGCGAACCGAGGACTGGTCCCACTCAACAGTCCAACCCGGAGGGAGCTGGCACGGCCAAGTCAGACTAGCAACCATTTCATCTAGAGTACCTGAAAAAGTTTAGGCACCAGCAAGGCTGAGTATACTAATACTCAGCAAGACTTACCCGACAGGTGAAAGATTAAATCACCGACTCCTAGATATGCCAGGCTTTTTGGCCGAGTGGTTTGTTTGCCAAAAGCGATTAAAGGATGGGTCCTTATATTCAATTTTTATTTTCCATATTATAGTAGTATTACCATTCTAAGTGAGCACATATTTTTAGCAAGCATGTTGTACAAGGAACTTAAGCAACAATATAAATCCAATACCAAGCTCATGTTCAACTTTTTACTCGATGCAGCATAGTGGTCAAGCAGTCTCAGTAGCTGCGAGATACAGATGATTCGAATCGATTTTCTAACTTTGCAACGTGGACCTAAACACACGACATGCGTGACCACGACGGGTCCACACATTATCAACCGTTCCCATCAATTCCCAGTTTGTGTACAGAGCCCGCAGCTCTTGGATACACGGTCCCTGAAACGACGTCGTGTCGTGGCCGCACATGTACCCATATGCTGCAGCAAAGGAATCCCATTCCAGGTTTAGCGGGGTAAAGCCACGCCTTGGTTCAATCAGGTACTAGGATTACTGATTACCATTAAATCTCTCAGCATGTGTTTAGTACATTCAAAGACATGACCACGAACACCGACACCCTTCGACCTTAGCAAAATTATTACTAGACGGACGGGGCACCAATAATCCTCCAAAAAAACAACTTGCCCATCCCCGCCCATCATCCTTATGATTCCATCATAAGTAAAGCAAGAAACTCCTATAACTCGCAAGTGACAGGAAATCACTCGACTTCTACCGGATCTTAGTTTAGCGTAGCCACTAGCGACCCATGCACTAGTAATCAACACATGGGAACTATGGATATGCATCTATGGTTCCAATCAACTCCTACACTTAAATGCACAAACATAAGTACATAAAAGTATTGCATAAATTTTTAGAGAAAACCGGGTTATGCTCTGGGGCTCGCCTTCTTGCTCTTGACCAGCCTTTGGCTCTTCCAAACTTTGGTTTGGGTCTTGATTAACCTCAATCACGTTCAACACCCCTTCGTGTCCTTTGGTCTCCGGTACGAGCGGGTAGTTCCCGTCAGTTAGATTAGTATCTACATGAAATGCATAGGCATGAGGATTTCATTTATATCATTTATGCAACATGAAACTCTTATTATGGGGGGGGGGGGTTTACTTGTGACCATATTCACCTAGATAAATAAAACAATTTATGTTCTACTCATGAATGTAGGGTTGCAAAGGTGGTGATTCTCTTTTTGATGGTGATTGTGTACATATATAAAAGTTTTACACAGTAGCATTATATAGACGAAATATTCATACAGCACTAGGATGATTGGTTCGATCGCTCAACGTTTACATGGTTAAACAAGTTGCACCTTTCACAATTTATTCTCTTATTTACTTTTAGGTAGCAGGACCTATTGTATTTAGCTATATTATTTACTGAGCATTGCTAACATCACTACTGACCTATCATAAAAAGTTGTATACAATTTACTGAGTAAATAGATTACTAAAAATCCTTTATTACATCAAAGCTAGAAACTAAAACCAATGAAAAACAGTACTTAGGATCATTATTTTTGGATGATCTTTCTACAGTGGGTTAGGCATTCACAAATGAGTAACACATCCAAAATTTATCCCTGTAGCCTCTTTTTTGTTTAATTATTCATTAAAGTGATTAAACCTAGATTAATTTTTCATTTATGAACTACGCAGAAAAAGTATACACATGTTGGCTAAAGTTGTAGATCTTCATTTATTGATTCCAGAAAATTTAATTTGTATTTTTATAATTTTTCTATGATTTTTAATTGATTTTTAAAGTCCACTGCGATAAATCCAAAACTCAACTTAAACTTTACATTTCAGTCCTTGGTTTCTTACGTTCAAGTCCCTTCAAGTTTTAAAATTCTACGCAGGGGTCCTTCACTGGCCGGCGGTGGCGCATGTTCGATTCCGGCGATGTGGGGCCCTACACTCGACTTGTTCTAGCCTACGAGGTTCAGGAGCTCACCACGAGTCGATTGGGGTAGGTCTTGTGGTGGAAGATGGCTCGACGGCGGCGGTCGACGGCGAGGCGGATCTATCAGCTCCGGTGAGGTCATGCCGGCGCCATGGGTGGTAGTGGCGCTCGGGAAAAAGATTGGTGAGCATCGTGGAGTGGAGGGGAGTTTGTTGGTGGGTTTTGTTTGCGGTGATAGGGAACAAACGACGCTGCCCGCGGAGAGACGGCAGACGACGGCACCGGTGAGCGGCGGTGGGACTCGACAGTGGAAGGACAGAGCTCTTTGGGGGCCAGGGAGTTGCGCTAGGTCTCTGGGAGTCCCATGGCGGGCTCGGATTTCTCTGTGGTGGCCTGGAGAGGTCTGCCCACGGTGGGGTGGATCTCCGGCGGAGGAGCGGCGGCAATGGCGTCGGCGAGCTTCGGGGAGCCAATGTGTGGGCTGGGGGCGCTTATATAGCCGACAGGCAGTGAGAAGAGTGCTTAAGGATGAAGCTTTGGGAACCAGCTGTCCGGCCGAGCATGGAGCAGCGTCGGGAGCGCTCGCCGGCGTTAATGGCGATATTAGCAGGGCTTTTTGGCCGCGTGGCGAGGTGGAGCGGGGGAAGTGTGATTTGGCGTAGGCATAACGAGATCGCGGCGCTGGGGAAGTGGCCAGGCGCAGCTGCGTGCTGTTCGGGCGGGTGTACCGCGGCCGGGCGGCGTCGGGGCGTCACGACATTGGCCAGCGCCGATACGCGGCAGAGGCGCGCGATCGTTGCCGTGGGCGAGCGGGGAACTAGGCCGGCCGTGTCGGGGCGAAGTTCGTCGTTGGCTTGGCGTGGAGTGGTGCTCAGACATCGCTGGCCACGTGGAGACGACGGGCCGCCGCGGTCGGCTCGGTGCACGGCGTGGCGTGAGCGAAGGGGGGAAGCTATGGTGCGCGTAGGTGGGACCGAGCCGGTGCAGAACATGTCAGGTGCTCGGGCTGGTGCGAGAAGAGCGCGGGCGCTGGCCGGGCGGCGGTCGCACGGCGCGGCGGCACGTTCACGGCCGGGCGGCGCACAGGAGAGAGAGAAGCAGGGGAAAGAGAAGGGGTTTGACCGCGGATCAACAGTGTTTGACCTAGATTAGCAAAAAAATTTCCATTGAAACTCAAAAATCCGTAAACATAAAAGTTGTAGAGAATTTCAAGCTTCACAACTTTACTGTTGGAGGATTTTTGAAAAGATCCTTGGTTTTGATATAATAAAAGGGAGACTCAAAATTCACTCAAATTGACTTTGAATTTAAAAAAAATAAGGGGGTTATTTAAATTCTTAACTAGTAACTTCAAATTATCTTACCTAATTTGGGGGTAAAAACTCATGGCTAGTTCATTTCATCAAATTAATATTCTCAATTAGTTTTGATCAATTTTTGGTTTATATTTGAATTCAATACTAGGTTTGACTTTGGTCAAAAACAGGGGTTGAAAATCAAATCTAGCTTATGATTGTTTGACATTTTGTGAATGATTATTAGGATTTTTGTAGCCTACCCTCCTTAAAAGAAATCTCATCCCGAGATTTTAGACGAAGGTAGCTAGTAAGATGTTGATACCTTCATGCGCGAGAAGAAATCCTCGAAAATTTTTATTAAGAAAATCTTCTGTCTCTCATGTGGCTTCATCTTCAGTATGATGGTTCCATTGTACTTTAAACATCTTTACCACTTGATTCCTTGTTTGTCTTTCCTTTTGATCAAGAATTTTGATGGGAAATTCCACATAAGATAAATCCAGTTCTATCCACACCTCTTTTTGCTCAATTACTTCGTCTGGAACTCGAAGGCACTTTTTGAGTTGGGAGATATGAAAGACATCATGAACAACGGAAAGTTGATCAGGAAGTTTCACTTGATAAGCCACTGGTCTACATTTCTTAATTATCTCATATGGTCCAATGTATCTCGGGGCCAATTTTCCTTTGACTCCAAATCTCTATACCCCCTACGTCGGTGATACTTTAAGATAGACATGATCACCCACTTCAAATTGTAAGGGTGTACGTCTTTTGTCGAAATAGCTCTTTTGTCTTGCCTGAGCTGCCTGGAGGTGTTTTTGAACGACCTTGACCTTTTCTTCTGCTTCAATCACTAGGTCAGGCCCAAAC
Source organism: Echinochloa phyllopogon (assembly GCA_033239725.1). NCBI lineage: Eukaryota > Viridiplantae > Streptophyta > Magnoliopsida > Poales > Poaceae > Echinochloa > Echinochloa phyllopogon. The sequence goes on along the minus strand of BTCW01000014.1, from coordinate 24,947,341 downwards.
ACTTGTCGTTCTCCGGCTTGGGACCAACTTAATGCCGTTCGACACCTCCGGCCATACAATGCCTCAAAAGGTGCCATGTTCAAACTGGTTTGATAGCTGTTGTTATACGAGAATTCAGCTAATGGCAAACATTTGTCCCAATTCTTGCCATAATGAGTGACACAAGCATGAAGCATGTCTTCCAGAATTTGATTTACCCTTTCGGTTTGTCCATCAGTTTGTGGAGGATAGGATGAGCTCCTAATTAGTCGAGTGCCTAGAGACTCTTGCATTTGTTCCCAAAAGCGAGCAATAAATTGAGCCCCTCTATCAGAAATAATGGTTTTGGGTATGCCATGTAGACTAACAATTCGATCCAAATAAAGTTCAGCATAGCGCTTGACAGAATGGGTGGTATGGACTAGAAGGAAATGTGCGGTTTTTTTGAGTTGATCCACTATAACCCAGATGGAATCATGCTTCTGTGGGGTGTTAGGTAATCCAACAATGAAATCCATGCTTATGTCTTCCCATTTCCATGATGGAATAGTTAGTGGTTGCAGTGTACCTGATACCTTTAAGTGACTTGCTTTAATCCTCTGACATGTCTCACATTCTGACACATATTTAGCAATTTCCCTTTTCATTCTAGTCCACCAAAATTGTAGTCTCAAATCTTGGTACATTATGTTACTTCCTGGATGAATAGAGAATTTTGAAAGATGTGCCTCATCCAGGATTTGTTTACGCAGCTCAGAATTCTTTGGAACGACTAAGCGATCTTCAAACCATACTACTCCCTTATAGTCTTGTCGGAAACATTTGTAAGCAGAGACTCCTTGAGATAATTTTTGTTTGAAATTTTGATACCTTTGACATTTAGTTGTGCCATGATTACTTGATCTTGCAAGGTAGGTTCAAGTGCTATATGATTTACTGTACCCTGAGAAAAAAATTGTAAGTTAAGCTTCTGCATTTCTCGGCATATGGTTTCTGAGATATGCTCTACAGAAAAACAATGGCAATGAGCCTTACGACTGAGTGCATCAGCTACCACATTTGTCTTTCCGGGATCGTAACGCACCTCTAGATCATAGTCTTTAATTAGTTCTAACCATCTCCTTTGTCGTAAGTTAAGATCAGCTTGGGTGAAGATATATTTAAGACTTTTTTGATCTGTATAGATATGACAACGATTTCCCATGAGATAGTGCCTCCAAATTTTTAAGGCATGAATGACTGCTGCTAATTCAAGATCATGGGTGGGATAATTTTGCTCATGTGGGCGAAGAGCTCGTGATGCATAGGCAATAACCTGATGTTCTTGCATGAGAACACACCCGAGTCCAGTGCCTGAGGCGTCACAATAGACATCGAATGGCTTGGTGTTGTCTGGTTGAGCTAGAATGGGTGCTGAAGTCAATAGTTTTCTTAGAGTGTGGAAAGCTTCCATACATTTTTCACTCCACACATACTTAACTCCTTTCTTCAGCAATTCGGTCATGGGTTTAGAAATTTTTGAAAAGTCTGGTATAAACCGGCGATAATATCCTGCTAGACCCAGAAAACTCCAAATTTGATGTACGGAAGTGGGCGGCTTCCAATCCATTACTTCTTGTACCTTACTGGGACCAACAGCAATACAATTACTGGAAATAGTGTGCCCCAAGAATTTAACACTTTTCAGCCAAAATTCACACTTGGAGAATTTAGCATAAAGCTGATGATCTCGGAGACACTGAAGAACAATGTGAAGGTGCTGAGCATGTTCTTCTTCATTTTTGGAATAAATGAGGATATCATCAGTGAAAACCACGACAAATTTATCAAGTTCCTGCATAAAGAGCGAATTCATGAGATACATGAAATAGGCTGGAGCATTTGTGAGCCCGAAAGACATAACCAAGTACTCATATAGTCCATAGCGAGTGGAGAAGGCAGTTTTAGGAATATCACTTGGTCGGATCTTTATTTGATGATAGCCGGAACGGAGATCAATTTTTGAAAATACCTTAGCTCCCACTAGTTGATCAAAGAGAAGGTCGATGCGAGGTAATGGATACTTGTTTTTGATAGTCACCGCATTGAGTGGCCGATAGTCTACACAGAGCCTTAGACTATTGTCTTTCTTCTTAACAAAGAGAGCTGGACAACCCCAAGGTGATGTACTAGGGCGAATGTATCCCTTATCCAGGAGTTCTTGGAGTTGTATTTTTAATTCTGCTAGTTCCTTAGGTGGCATTCGATATGGCCGCTTAGAGATAGGTGTAGTGCTGGGCTGCAATTCAATGACAAATTCAATTTCCCTATCTGGTGGCATACCTGGCAAGTCGTTTGGGAATACATCGGCATACTCACATACCCCCGGTATATCTTCTATTTTGATTTCCATCATTGCATAGGCACAAGTATTGATGCATTTATGAGGTGGTAAATAAAGAGTAGTGGCCCCATGTGTGGGGGGAATTGATATCTATAACCCGTGATGCGATATCTAAGGTAACTCTATGTTATGTCATCCAGTTTACTCCCAGAATAACATCCATGTCCTCAATGCCCAAAATAATAAGATCGGTGGGAATTACTTGACTACCCAACTTGAGTGGCACTCGACGTGTTATTTGATTCGATGCAATTTTCCCACCCGGTGTTGTGATCATGTAAGCACCTTTTGTATGAGTGAACCCTAGCCCACATTTTCCACAAAACTTTGTACTGATGAAAATATGTGATGCTCCCGAATCAAACAAAATAACAGCAGGCTGGTTTTGAATAGAAAAAGTACCCATCATAATTGGAGCACCCTCAGGAAGGTCAGTGAAAGTCGTGAAGTTAAGTCACCCTTGGCGTACTTGCACCATCAGTTTCTTGCCTTTGTTGTTGCCGTTGTTGGGCTTTGACCCCTAAGTTTGATTCTGCTACCGGCCCTGGGGCATTCTCGGGCAAAATGATTCGTAGTCCCACAAGTGAATCAACGGTTAACAGTTGGGCGAACTGACTACTGCACATTCGGTTGGTGGCTGAAAATTCCCTGGCTGTTGTGGTGGCCTAAACACCCAGCGTCCTTGTTGAGGAGGCCTCTGAATAGTCTTCGGAGAAATACCACGCACAAACGGACACCTCCGTGGTGGAGCACTCGAGGATCCGGATGGTGCCTTTCTCTTCTTCTCAACACGGTGTGCCATAATACAATCTTCCTGGGTAATAGCCAGATTAACCAGCTCATTGTAAGTGTTAGCCTTGACAGGATTTAGGCGTTCCTTGAGCTTGGTATTAAGTCCACGATGGAAATGATCACGCTTCTTAGCATCAGTGTCAGCATTATAACCTGCGTAGTGACAAAGATTGTTGAAGGCCTGGGAATACTGTAGCACGGTGCGAGTTCCTTGTGTGAGAGTGAGGAATTCATTTAGCTTCCTTTCCATCAATCCTTCTGGTATATGGCGATCACGGAAAGCATTTTTGAACTCCGCTCAGGTTACTACGTAGTCGGCAGGGAATGTAGTAAAATAACTCTCCCACCACAAACAAGCTGTACCGCGGAGTTGCTGTGCGGCATAGCGGACTTTGTTTTCATCTGAACAAGGAGCCGTCATCAAAGTAAACTTGGACTCAATAGTGCGAATCCAAGCGTCCGCATCTATAGGCTCTTCAGCTTGGCTGAAAATGGGCGGTTTAGTGTCCAGAAAATCCTTATAAGTCGCCGCCCCTGGAGGATTGCCATTGTGGCCACCCCTCTGTTGCTGCTGCCCTTGGACTATTTGTCGCAGCAGGTCCACTTGGGCAGCCATGAAAGCCTCAATGGAGGGTGGGTTTTGTTCGCTCCCTCCAGCGCCATTGAACCCTATGGTGTTTGCCATGTGGGACCCACCATTTGAAATTCAAAACCTAATCGTCAGCCAAAGAGCTCGATAAAATCCGGTTCTTCAGCAGGTAAATAAGGGACATTAATGGGCTATACTAAGTCCATAGTAAAAATTTTGGACAGATTATTGATGTTGTAAATAAATTCATGGCTTCCGTTTTACATGTCCAAAACTTCCCATCTTGCTGCTGTAGTTAGAGAACTTTAGTACCTTAAAGTTTGGTATTCATTTGAGGGCCTAAACTCATAATTAAGATGTACCAAGCTGTAGTCTTATACTTGGGTGCTGCACTGAAAATTTTCAGTGAACATAACTTTAGTATTTGGTGTCCAGATTCCTGTAGAACGGTCAAACGATGCTAAATTTTTGTGAGCAGATAGCCTGCATGTTTTGCTACAACTTTGGTATTCAGGCCCTGATGAGATTCAAAGGCTAAAGTGACCGAAAAAATTATTTATTGTACTGCTGTACTGCTGGGGGTTCAGACAACTATACTTTAAAATTTTTGGCATAACTCATTCTAGATTACTCCAATGATGTTGAAATTTTGGCAACAAACAGATCGTATCATAACCAACAACTTTGGTATTCACAACCAAACCCATATTTGCAAGGAAATATCATTAGCGACATCAAATTGGTTTCGGCTGTAACGAGGACAGCTCTATTCGGGTTACATCTAAAAGTTCTTAGGGGACAAACCCCGTTAGCAAATAGTTACATCCATGTGCACTAATTACAAAAGGAGTCACTCTACTCTAAGTTAGCCTACACCACCACTGTCTAAAAGTTAGGCCACTTAAGAGGAGTCTGTGCACTATTAGCTAAACATATTTAGAAATCATCTAAATTGCCCACCGAGGAGTGGCTGGGCAGTGGATTGTAATTTCCCAATTGATGTGGCGCTTCATCCTTGAAGTCAACATCGGAGATGCCTTCTAGCATTTCAGGTTCACCCCCATCCAATTCCATAGCTTCAGGAGGGCCTTGTTGTGCCTGATGCATCTGTAGCTGAATATGTTCTCCCTGTGCATCTGCCAACTCTACCTGTAAGTCTTGAACCTGATCCTCTAACACATCCACCATTTCGATTCTCTCATCCAAATCATGCCTAAGGTCATCTACTTCCATTTCTAATTCCACGATTCTTGCAGCCATTTCCTGGACTTGAGCCTCCTGGTTGTTGCCTATCATCAGATTAGCTTGTGCCAAATCAGACTAGCTTGTGCCAAATCAGACAGATGGGTGATGGCAGCGTTTTGGCGGGCTTGCTGTCGGTACAATGCATTCATGCACCTGGTAGATGTGAGGATCGTCTCTTGGGGGCACACATACCCCTGCAACTCCATGTGGCTGATTCGGTCCAGCCACATTGGGTCATTTTCATCCGCAGCAGGAAACAGCCCCATGGGGGCAACTGCTACCTCCAATGGGTGATAACTGCAAAAGTTGGTTAGCGCGGTAAGTGCTGCTGTTTCCCACGCATCCTCCAATTGATACCCAATGACTTCTAAATTCAGCAAGGGCCACTCATGATGAATAGGGTGTGGTGGCATAGTTAGCTGTACGTGACAGCGTGGCACCCCCATTTCTTCATAGGGACGTCCAACATAGTGTGGCGGAACATTGTATCCTACTGAACTGAGCGTATCCCACAAAATGGCGGGGAATCCTTCCAGGTGTAGGCAATTCGAATGGACACGCCCCTCAAGATCAACCTCAAAGATTACCGGATTTTCCATATGAAATTATCAAGACCAACATATGAGATATGGATATATCAAGCGTGTTTGGAAGAAATGCTCATTTTCTGGGTAGCGAAGATAGATAATCTTTGCTCAAGAGGTGGTTGTTCAATAGTTCCCAACTTTTGTGAAAATACTTTGAATGCATTTCTGGACTTCTTTGTTATTCAAAGTCTAAGGGAAACAGGTTCTGATAGTACCAGATTCTATGCATTTTCATTTCAGCCTTCTCCTGAAACTGTAGACAGACAAGTCACTACTGTTTTATTCATTTCTCTCGGCTCAACCATCCAATTAGTCTCAAATTTTGACAACAGGTAGAGCACTCGTATACCCACAACTTTCATGTTGATTACTTTTATCATAAACGAGGTTTAGATAGTCGAAAATGCAAAACTCAGAAACTTTTTAAGCCCAATAATACAATTCAGCACATCTCTTAATATTTTCAGATAGACATCCACTTGATGTTTCAGACATAACTCCTAGTTTAGTGGTCCAATTGAGGTGAAATTGTAACAGCCGATACACAACTCCATTACAAACAAATCTCTTTTTGTCAACTTTTCCCAAAAATATTTTTTTGAGGGCCTAAAATTAAAAACACAGAACCTTGGCTAACCTGACCAACTCCTGAGAGTTTTACTAATACTGATACTCAGATTATATACTGTTCAAAACATGTTTAGTATGACCCCATCTTTGTTTCTATTTATAACTTTTCTTCTATAAGAGAGTTGCAAAAACAAATCACATCCTTAAGCATGGTTTATCTTTATTAAGCATCTTTAGTCACTCCTACCTTTATGTGCAGACAACTTGGGTGTTGGTGGTGCTGAATAAATTTCAGCTTGTACTACTGTATTGACACCGCTGTGCGATACACAGGGACTAATTCCAGTGAGCAAGCTAGAATAAACCAGTGGCAACATGCCAAACTTAGTGAACTCAAAGGGGATATATGAACTACTTTACATGGACAATTTACTTATTTAGCCATTTAAAGAATAAAGATAAGATCTGAACCATGTTGTCAGTTTTCCAATTAAAGAGACACTTATTGACTAGCCATGCTTAACCTTAGTCGATACAAGCACAGTCATATAAAAGATCTGAAGGTTCAGTGCAAACAAATAACGAGCAGGTCCATCAAAAGAACTTTTGGTCAGACTGATTATTTATTTGAAAAGACAAATCACAACCACAATGTGTGTATTATAATAAATTTTTAAGCAGATCCCTATCTTACTTTCTAGCCATTTTAACACACTAGTATGGAACATAGTTTTTGGCAAGTTATAACAAGAAACATACAGGATTACTGAGGGCTTAAGGTGGGTTTTTAGTGAGTTTTAGCTGATCGATTTCATTTTATTGGTTTACCCCTGAGTATTATTGTGAAACCGTTTACATTTTGATGAGTTTATAGCATGATGCATAAAGGGCCTATTCGTCTTCTCATAATCGCACTTATCCAAATAAATTTGGATTTAGGCATTTATTTTGGTGGCATTTGTACGTCACTCCCTATAGTAACTAGCCGAAACACTGCTCATGCTAAAACAGACATAGTTAGTGTACCTGCATCGAAAACAAGATATAACCGCTTGAACCTTTCGTGCCAGCACTCACGAAAGCGTTCCCATTCATTACCATTCACAATAGGATTGGCACCCATGCGTTCAATGTTGCATGGACAACATTCATATGCTCCTGACCCCGGCAGCATATTAACAACCCATGGATGCACCACATGCCAAAAATGGGTCCGATTTTTATCATCGGGGGATCACTGCAGCCTTATCATCTGCAGCCGGTGGCGACAAGCTATTTTGAATTAAGCTTGAGTCGCATACTGTTGCGCACCGCGCAGTAGGATAGGCGGCCGTATGAAACACGTGCGCGAACCTAAACGACTACAAGTACCAGAATGCTTACCTACTTACCAAGGCGTAGGTGTGTCGTTACATGAAAGTAAATTGCTTGAAAGTAAATGTGCTGGAAGTCAGCTCATATAATTTAGTAGCCACCTGAATATCCCCCTAATCCTCTAGGGCTTCACGTTCTATCCTTTTCCTTAACGATCCAATGCTTTTGGAAAAACTCAATTTTTGTGGGCAAATTTTATCGAAATAAGTGTTTTGAGGCTTGATGCTATCTCTGGTGTACGCTTTTCGGCTCTGATACCAGCTGTGGCAGAACCGCTAATCTCAGCCCAATAAAAGTGTACTTACATTGCCTTAAATGCGACCCGACACTTAAATTGGATCAAGATAGCGTCTGTCGGGTTTCACCCGATACAACCACGTAAATCGAGATTGAAACAAAGCATACGGATACCCGTTCAAAGACAAGCCCAGAGATTACATCAATCCAAATTATTACATCAAGTAGGTTCACTTGCCTTTATTACAAACTGAGTTTAAAAGTAAAGGTTCGGAGCTCAACATAAAGCAGCGGAAAACAAATGGGTGCTAAACGACGATACACTTGACATCATGAGGAAGCCTTCCATGATATCAATCACCACGATCCTCGCGAACCGAGGACTGGTCCCACTCAACAGTCCAACCTAGAGGGAGCTGGCACGGCCAAGTCAGACTAGCAACCTTTTCGTCTAGAGTACCTGAAAAATTTTAGCCACCAGCAAGGCTGAGTATACTAATACTCAGCAAGACTTACCCGACAGGTGAAAGATTAAATCACCGACTCCTAGATATGCCAGGCTTTTTGGCTGAGTGGTTTGTTTTGCCAAAAGAGATTAAAGGTGGGTCCTTATATTCAAATTTTAGTTTCCATATTCTAGTAGTATTACCATTCTAAGTGAGCACATATTTTCAGCAAGCATGTTGTACAAGGAACTTAAGCAAAAATATAAATCCAATACCAAGCTCATGTTCAACTTTTGACTCGATGCAGCATAGTGGTCAAGCAGTCTCAGTAACTGCATACAGACGATTTGAATCGATTTGCTAACCTTGCAAGGTGGGCCTCTAAACACATGACATGCATGACCACGACGGGTCCACACATTATCAACCGTTCCCATCAATTCCCAGTTTGTGTACAGAGCCCGCAACCCTTGGATACACGGCCCCAACGGTCCCTGAAACGACGTCGTGTCGTGGCCGCACATGTACCCATATGCTGCAGCAAAGGAATCCCATTCCAGGTTTAGCGGGGTAAAGCCACGCCTTGGTTCAATCAGGTACTAGGATTACTGATTACCATTAAATCTCTCAGCATGTGTTTAGTACATTCAAAGACATGACCACGAACACCGACACCCTTCGACCTTAGCAAAATTATTACTAGACGGACGGGGCACCAATAATCCTCCAAAAAAACAACTTGCCCATCCCCGCCCATCATCCTTATGATTCCATCATAAGTAAAGCAAGAAACTCCTATAACTCGCAAGTGACAGGAAATCACTCGACTTCTACCGGATCTTAGTTTAGCGTAGCCACTAGCGACCCATGCACTAGTAATCAACACATGGGAACTATGGATATGCATCTATGGTTCCAATCAACTCCTACACTTAAATGCACAAACATAAGTACATAAAAGTATTGCATAAATTTTTAGAGAAAACCGGGTTATGCTCTGGGGCTCGCCTTCTTGCTCTTGACCAGCCTTTGGCTCTTCCAAACTTTGGTTTGGGTCTTGATTAACCTCAATCACGTTCAACACCCCTTCGTGTCCTTCGGTCTCCGGTACGAGCGTGTTGTTCCCGCCAGCTAGATTAGTATCTACATGAAATGCATAGGCATGAGGATTTCATTTATATCATTTATGCAACATGGAACTCTTATTATGGGGGGGGGGGGGTTTACTTGTGACCATATTCAGCTAGATAAATAAAACAATTTATGTTCTACTCACGAAAGTAGGGTTGCAAAGGTGGTGATTCTCTCTTATTTCCTTTTTGATGGTGATTGTGTACATATATAAAAGTTTGACACAGTTGCATTACATAGAGGAAATATTCATACAGCACCAGGATGATTGGTTCGATCGCTCAACGTTTACATGGTTAAACAAGTTGCATCTTTCACAATTTATTCTCTTATTTACTTTAAGGTAGCACGACCTTTTGTATTTAGCTATATTATTTACTGAGCATTGCTAACATCACTACTGACCTATCATAAAAAGTTGAATAAATTTTACTAAGTAAATAGATTACTAAAAATCATTTATACATCAAAGCTAGAAACTAGAACCAATGAAAAACAGTGCTTAGGATCATTATTTTTGGATGATCTTTCTACAGTGGGTTAGGCATTCACAAAGGAGTAACACATCCAAAATTTATCCCTATAGCCTCTCTTTAGCTTCAGTTATTCATTAAAGTGATTAAACCTAGATTAATTTTTCATTTAAGAACTACGCAGAAAAAGTATATACCTGTTTTGCTAAAGTTGTAGATCTTCATTTACTGATTCCAACAAATTTAAGTTGTATTTTTATGATTTTTCTATGATTTTTAATTGATTTTTAAAGTCCACTGCATTAAATCCAAAACTTAACATAAACTTTACATTTCAGTCCTTGGTTTCTTACGTTCAAGTCCCTTCAAGTTTTAAAATTCTACGCAGGGGTCCTTTACCGGCCGGCGGCGGCGCATGTTCAATTCCGGTGATGTGGGGCCCTATGCTCGACTTGTTCTAGCCTACGAGGTTCAGGAGCTCACCGCGAGTAGATTGGGGTAGGTCTTGTGGTGGAAGATGGCTCGACGGCGGCGGTCGACGGCGAGGCGGATCTAGCAGCTCTGGCGAGGTCACGCCGGCGCCATGGGTGGTAGTGGCGCTCAGGAAAAAGATTTGTGAGCTTCGTGGAGTGGAGGGGAGTTCGTTGGTGGGTTTTGTGAGCGGCGGTGGGACTCGGCAGTGGAAGGACAGAGCTCTTTGGGGGCCAGGGAGCTGCGCTAGGTCTCTGGGAGTCCCATGGTGGGCTCAGATTTCGCTGTGGTGGCCTGGAGAGGTCTGCCCACGGTGGGGTGGATCTCCGGCGAAGGAGCGGCGACAATGGTGTCGGCGAGCTTCGGGGAGCCAATGTGCGGGCTGGGGGCACTTATATAGCCGACAGGCAGTGAGAAGAGTGCTCAGCGACGAAGCTTTGGGAACTAGCTGTCCGGCCGAGCATGGAGCAGCGTCGGGAGCGCTCGCCGGCGTTAATGGTGCCATTAGCAGGGATTTTTGGCCCCGTGGCGAGGTGGAGCAGGGGTAGAGTGATTTGGCGAAGGCATAGCGAGATCGCGGCGCTGGGGAGTTGGCCAGGCGCAGCTGCGTGCTGTTCGGGCAGGTGTACCGCGACCGGGCGGCGTCGGGGCGTCACGACATTGGCCAGCGCCGATTCGCGGCAGAGGCACGCGATTGTTGCCGTGGGCGAGCGGGGAACTAGGCCGGCTTGGTCGGGGCGAAGCTCGTCGTTGGCTTGGCGTGGAGCGGCGCTCAGACATCACTGGCCATGTGGAGACGACGGGCCGCCGCGGTCGGCTCGGTGCACGACGTGGCGTGAGCGAAGGCGGGAATCTAGGGTGCGCGCGCGAGGGCGTGAGGCCGGCAGGTGGGACCGAGCCGGTGCAGAACACGTCAGATACTCGGGCTGGTGCGAGAAGAGCACGGGCGCTAGCCGGGCGGCGGTCGCATGGCGTGGCGGCGCGTTCACGGCCGGGCGGCGCACGGGAGAGAGAGAAGCAGGGGAAAGAGAACGGGTTTGACCGGGGATCAACAGTGTTTGACCTAGATTAGCAAAAAAATTTCCATTGAAACTAAAAAATCCGTAAACATAAAAGTTGTAGAGAATTTCAAGCTGCACAACTTTACTGATGGAGGATTTTTGAAAAGATCCTTGGTTTTGACAGAATAAAAGGGAGACTCAAAATTCACTCAAATTGACTTTGAATTTAAAAAAAATAAGGGGGTTATTTAAATTCTTAACTAGTAACTTCAAATTATCTTACCTAATTTGGGGGTAAAAACTCATGGCTAGTTGATTTCATCAAATTAATATTCTCAATTAGTTTCGATCAATTTTTGGTTTATATTTGAATTCAATACTAGGTTTGACTTCGGTCAAAAATAGGGGTTTAAAATCAAATCTAGCTTATGATTGTTTGACATTTTGTGAATGATTATTAGGGTTTTTACAATAAATCCCTGCAAGAACAAAAAACCCTGAACAACTAAACACTTAGCTTTGATCCCATAGTCCTTCGGTATTGTCATTCTGACATCTCGCGGGCATCACTCATGGTCCATATTCATAAGGATGATCAAGCACATTTGGTACACGAGCAGTGGTGAGGCTAGGGACACTCCCCTACATCATCACATGTCTCGGCATCGATGAAGGCAATGTCAGAGATCACTGACACCAATGTTCCAAGCCAAGCTTGGGGGAGAGGATCCTCACGAGGTAAGTCCCAACCGTATCATTGCAAGCTGCATTTTTTATCTGTTTTTGCTTCTATTTCAGTTGAAATAATAAAAAATACCAAAAATAGTTGCTTTCGAATAAATAATTCACAACTATGCATGGAATGAACCATATGCCTCTCACCTTGGAAATGATGAATAGTTGCTCTATCGTTAATCATGCAAGTACTTTGTTTCAACTAGTTGCTCTGTAGTACTTGAGTTAATTGGCATGAGTAAAAATGAACCTGAAAATCTTGTGGGAGCACATGCTTTATTCCAAGCCTAAGTTGTTGTGAGGAAATGATATAGTGAGATTTGGTTGAATTCTTGCTTTTGCTCTTAACACGGTGAAAATCTCGGATGTTTTATGTTTTCAAAAATAAAATGAAGTTCCTCATTGGTCAAAAATACCTACCAAAGCCATATGATAAGCTTAGTTGAAAACCTTCTACTCATATGCTGCTTGTTATCTTAGTGAGCTTTGTCAAATTGTTGTGACCATTGTGAGGAACCTTTCATGATTTCAAGATCGAGATTCACGTACACACCTCCTCACTTGCAATTCCTACACTGGAGTTAGCAAATATTTCTATCATCCATCCACCAAATAAATGCTCCATGTTCTATGATTCCATCTCCAAATATCCTTGATAGAGACTTGGGCTACGCAAAAATAAGAAAAAGAAAAGCATGCCAAAGCGCATCGCAAAAATGAGAAAAAGAAAAGCATGCCAAAGGCATGGCAAAAATATTGAGAAAAAGAATAAAAAGAAAGATAACCCATGTACTAAAAAATAAATCAAGGGGAGGAAGAATCATCCCAAGAAGTTTCCACCATATTCCACTCCACACATTCCACACACTTGCACTTCTCGATCTAAAGGTATGATTTGATCCTCCGAAGGTCCGGTCTTTGACTTAGCAAAATATAAGATGCAAGTATGCCTTCATCCATCTTCCCTACCTGAGCCACACAAAAGCTTTAGTAGAATTTAGGATGAAAGAAGGCACAAGCCTTTAGTTAGGATAAAAATACCACTTGAGCGATCGAGTGTGCCAATTTAGGAGCTAAGTCTGATTTAAAAAAATTGTGGAGAAACTCCGAGATGGGATCCTGAAAAGAGCAGGAGTGGAATAAAACTTGATCAACCTGTTCAACTTTTTAACCGCCCAAGACAAGGAAATTGCTATACACCCCATAGGTAAGAAGGTAAGTTATAACTTTTCCAATGAATCGCGTATTATAGAATACTAGTTGTAAATAAATATAACCTGCAAGATATTGACATTATAGCAACTCCTAATCCACCAAGCCTAAAGTTTCTATTTTTGCTCGAGGACGAGCAAAGGTCTAAGCTTGGGGGAGCTTGTTGGCGGTCGTTACGGCACGTTTTCGACCACCAATACTCGGGAATAAAAGAGGTTGTATGTGACATTTCATGCACTTAGGTTTATTTCTAATAAAGTTCTACAAGTTTTGGTGTGTATCACTTGTGCAGGTACAATATCAACAAATATGTGCTAGAGGGGTCGGAATTGACTGATTCGGCCGAATGACTCCATTCGGCCGGATTACCCCCCTTAGCCATACATGAAGCAAAGCACAACTGGGAGGCCATGTAGACCACCGCCACATCATCCCTAGACCAAAATCACATGAAGTCTACCAAGTCCAAGATATCCAAGAAGTCCAGGAGCAAGAGGCGGTGCACGGGAGGCGAATTGGGCAGAAAGCCCAGTTCAGCCGAACCACCCCCAGCTGCAAACCGCCTCCCAAGAGCGAATCCAGGCCATGGGAAGCAAGGGCGGTGCATCCCACGATTCGGCCAAACTGGCCGGGCACCGCCTTGAGCTCCCTTGCATGCTACTCCAGCTCCACCACCTTGCCCCAGCTATAAATTGAAGGGTCCAAGGCCCTGGTTCAACACACACCACTTGGGAGCAAGTCTCCAATCACTCTCTTTCAAGATGTAGAGTTAGCCTAGTCTAGCTGGGAGTTAGAGTCAGGATCAAGCATCGCTCAGGGTTCCGGAGCTGTCTTCTGGAGTTCTGGTAAAGCTCTTGTATCTTTTCCTTTTCTTTATGCAAGACTCTGAGTATTTAATATATTATCTTCCGCATTTCCTTGAGTTATTTATTCTACATTTACTTCACGGATAATTGTGGAATGTCTAGCCTTGGTTATAGTTGTTGTAGTCTGGTTCTAGAAGTTCTCTCCTAATTCTTTGTCTTAGCTGGTTCCTCGTTTCTGCTCAATACTTGCGATGAATTGTCACCGGGGTATTGACAGGATTGTTTGCTCTTTTTAGGGGAGTGAGTAGTTATTGTCTACCATAGGTGTGGTGCCTAGTCTAGATAGTAACCTTGGTTTACCCCTAATTCAAATGTACGTGTGGTAGTTGTTAGGTGGTGACAGCCCTATACGGCCTTCTTAATCCACCACGTCGGTCTCAGCCCGTAGGAACCTGAGAGGCTGTTAGTGGCTCCCCTTCTCATCCCTTTTTGAGAATCGTGTGCACCTTATCCTAATGCTAAGACAATAGAACTAGGAAAAGAACCATAGATGCCATTCTTCATCTAGCCATAACCTTTGCCAGAGATATATCTAAGTTATTGGAAGTATATAGGAATCCTTTCCTATCTCGTTGTCCTCCCACTAGTTAGGCCACTCTTCTATCTATCATGGATTTCTCCTTGTGTGTGTCAACTGCATATCACTCCTATCATATTCTTTACCCCCGCCTTGTTAGCTGATACATTAATTAGTAGTTACATCCCTGTTAATAGTCAATACACTTTATCCAATGCTTCCCTGAGGAAATAAATACGATACCTTGGAATACTCCCGGGTGAAATTCTACATCGGTATCCGTGCACTTGTGGATTTATATCTGTGTCGTAAGAATACCAATAAGCACTCCTTGCACCATTACTAGGATTGACAATCCTGATAGTCGACCGTAAAAAGTGTCAACACACCTCGTGTCCCTAAGCAAACTCCGGGCACCTATTACCAGGACGCCTACCGGGAGTGGAGAGACATACGTGATGATGAGCGCCTGAGGCGGCTGCAGGAGGAGGGACGCAAGTGGGAGGAGTCCGAGGAGGAAGAGGAGCCCGAGGAGCTAAAGGAGTGCCAGCAGCGTGAGCCAAGCCAGCTGAGAGTGGAGACCCCACGCGGTGATCTTGATGATGATGGAGACGATGAAGGTGATGATGGGAGTGATGATGAAGCAGGAGATCCATCAGATGATGAGGATGATGACCCTGAGGAGGAGGAGCCTCCAGTGCCCAAAGAGCAGCCAACACCCGAGGCTCCAGTGACACCTAGGTGGACTGTGGAGGACTACGTCAGGTATGGAGGTGACAATTTCTATCATTGGCACCTCATGTGGATGCTTCGCAACCACTACGGCCCTAGCAGCGTGGCGATTGAGTACCACAACGAGTGGTGGACACACCCCCATTTTCCCAGCTTCTGAAGGACAACGCTACAAATCTGTACGCCTGATCATTGGGCGATGGGCTGCTAGGACAAGGTCGATCCACTATGATAACAGTGTAGAGACTCTCAGGTGTAGGGTCGAGATGACGGACTAGAGGGGGGTGAATAGTCCTTTCTAAAATTTAACTCACCGGCTAACCGAAACAAATACGGAATTAAAACTATCGGTCTAGCCAAGACTTCACCCCTCTATCTATGTTCAATAGCACCTTATAAAAGATCCTAAACAAGCAACTAAGGTGCCGGGCTAGCACGATCTCACCTAAATAATTCTAGGAGCAAGGTCACACAAACCTATGCCACTAGTACGTCATACACCGGGGAGCTCCTACACAACTAGTAAGCAAAAGCACAAACCCCCTAAGCCCACTAGCAATGCTCAATGGACAAGACTACACAAGTCTAATCCAAATGGTCAATTTACTTAGCTACACAAACTAAGCACAGAGACTAATTAAGCTACACAAGCTAATTAGTCACAAGATCACTACTTCTAGCTACACAAGCAAGAATACAACTAGCAAGCTACACAAGCCAACTAATTATAAGAGCAATGACACAAGCACAAGATATATAAAGATGTAAATACAATGCTTGTGATCAAGAAGTGCAAACTACCGAGAAGAGTAGACAATGTTGACACGGTGATTTTTATCCCGAGGTTCACTTGTTTGCCACCAAGCTAATCCTCGTTGTGTTGACCAACACCTCTATAGTTCTTGGGCTAAGCTCTCAAGCCGCTGGCCACTCCGGGCACACCAAGACACTACTCGCAAGTGAGGTAACTCAATGACACGCTCCACTAGAGTTTCTCTTCGCGATCCCCACGGGGTGAGCATAATCCCCCTCACAAATCCTTCTCCGGAGCACCACACAATCTCATTGCGTGCTTCGACGAAGCCTCAATCCACCAAGCCGTCTAGGAGGTGGCAACCTCCAAGAGTAACAAACAAACCGACTTGAAACACGAACATCTAGTGCCACTCAATGCAATCTCTCAAAGCAATGCACTAGACTCGCACTCACTCGCAATAGATTCGCAATCTAGCATGAACAAGTGAGTAAGTGGACTCCCAAGGCAAGCACTACCATGGGAAACACATTCCCAAGGTGCTCCCCACCACCCAAGCCCTGGGCACCCTCCTATTT
Source organism: Echinochloa phyllopogon (assembly GCA_033239725.1). Classification (NCBI taxonomy): domain Eukaryota; kingdom Viridiplantae; phylum Streptophyta; class Magnoliopsida; order Poales; family Poaceae; genus Echinochloa; species Echinochloa phyllopogon. The sequence goes on along the minus strand of BTCW01000014.1, from coordinate 24,930,669 downwards.
ATAGAGGGAGGGAGAAAACTAGCCGTTATGCTCAAACAGCGCAACTGGCGGACCGTCCGCAGTACAACTGGCGGACCGTCTGCCTCAGATCTCAACGGCTATAAAATGTGTCAGAGATGACCGTTAGAGCTCTGGCGGACCGTCTGCCCATCAGGCGCGGACCGTCCACCCCACACTAAAATCAACCGACCAAACTCGAACTTTTGCCCGCGGACCGTCCGCCTGACAAAAGTCCTCTCAAACGCTCGGAAACGCCTCTGTGTAAACAGTCCGCGAAAACAGTCCGCCTCACAAAATTTTGCCTGCGGACCCTCCGTCACATCACGCCGGACGGTCTGCCTCACAAAATTCTTCGCATTGAAAAACAACTGCGGACTGTCCGCCCGCCTGGTCGCGGACAGTCTGGACCCCCCGGACGGTCCGCCATCAGATAGGCGGACCCTTTTTCAGCACAACCGAAGCTCGGTAAAACAGCCATAACTTTTAGCTGCGATGTCCAAATTAGGTGATCTTGGACTCTATGGAAAGCTCATTTAGAGGGATATCCAACCCAACTGAAATATTGACCCAAAACACTTTGGATCAAAGCAGAATTGCAAACCAAGATCACACCGAGCCATAACCATCATCCAAACCTTCAACCGTTTGCAAATGTACCAACCCCATAAGTGTACCATCTTATGTGTGAGTGAATTAGTATTTTCACAAACATTTCTCAAAGGGTTTTCTGCTCTCTTTAACACGCCACCACAGACTGTCCGATCTTTCTGTCAGAACAGAGTTCCTCATGATTTTCAATAGCGCCATTTCCAAGGTTAGTCGCCACTCATCTAAATGCAAACCATGCAAGTTATTGATCAAGTGGCACTAGATGACCGATATGGAAACAAGTCTGCCCCTCTTGATAGTACGGCCATCTATCCTAAACCCGGTCATAAACTTCTCTACTTACCTATGACCCGTTAAATGAAATGCCTATTGGTTATACCTTTGCCTTGCGCATTCCATTCCATCCTCCAATGTTGATGCAACACATGCACCAACATCATCACAAATGATATGATCCACTTCATATCATCATGCAACGTATTGGTTCATCGGTCCATCGGTGCCAAGTCATTGCTCAAGCACCCCGCCACGCGGTCCAGCGCTTAGCCTCTGACTTGCCCTTCACACTTGCAACAGGTCCATCAAACCAAGTCTTGTCTTGATCTTCTCCTCTTAGTCACATGACTCCATGTCATGCCTCATATGCAATGAGCGCCTTCATCACATAATTAGCTATGGACTAATCACCTGTGTATTTCACTTAAACACATATTAGTCCACCTAAGTTGTCACTCAATTACCAAAACCAAACAAGGAAACAGGTTTTGGGTGGAGGTGCGGAATGGTCAAGAGAGGTGGTACCCCTGCCGGAGGAGCGGAGGGACAACTTGCACCATAGCTCCCATAGGAGGCATCACCGTCCCCCAGTGGCACTTGTGGCTACCCTCAACACAGACTTGGATGCAGACTTGGATGTAGCGAGTGGAGCAGCTTGAGCACCAGTTGGGAGCACCAGCGCCGCGTAGTCTAGACTACCGTGCGAAGTCACCACAATGCATGAGGCCCCTCTACAGATCTGCCACCGCCAGCACCACTGTCTAGCGTGATCCTTAGGACTCTACCATGAGTCTGTAATATGGATCGAATAGTTCACGCTTTTCTTTTTCTTGAGTCAAGTCACAACCTAGTGGTGTCGAGTCTTGTGTGAGCTTTGTTCTTAGGTGTTTGGTTTGGTTGTCATTATGCTTATGAGTGATTTGGATTTTTGTAATGAGTGTGATGGGCGTAGACGTGAGTCTACCACCATCTAGTATTGGATTAACGTTTAAGGAAGTTAATGAATAAATAGTTGGGTTATCTATATCTCTTGCACCCCATCTGTCAAGTTCTCAATGTCTTTGGTTCATATCATGTCAGTTTAGTAATCTTCTCCAGTTTCTACTGCGCAAGTCTGAGTTATTCGTTTATGACTGATGGAGTACTTATGGGAATTATTTGTGGTTGATAGATGGTTGGAACAACGAGCACTGCAGGTGGCGGTGGAAGCAACCAGAACTAGCCACCACTCATCGTGGAGCAGCTGATGGCAACGCAGACCCAGCTGATGCAGCAGATGGCCCAGACCATCGCTATGATGCAGCAGAACCAGCAGAATCCGCCTCACCAGCCTAACATGCCTCCCAGGGACAAGAGGGGGGAATTTCTAGGGAATTTCTGAAGGGACGCCCTCCCACCTTACCCCAAGCAAGCAACCCTCTGCAAGCGGATGACTGGCTGAAGGCAGTGGAGAGACAGCTCGACATCACGCAATGCAACGACAGGGAGAAGGTGCTGTACAGAGGAGGACAGCTTCAAGGAGCAGCATTGGAATGGTGGGATACATACCGGTACGCAGGAGTTCCATGACAATTTTTGCTCTCACAAAGGCTCTAACAGAATTTTTTTATGGATTTTTTGGTGGATAGGACAAAGGCACAAATATATATAGCTAAAGTTAAAGAATCGTACCATGGCAACGCAGGCTGTTGATACCAAATGATGAGACAACCAAGATAACTTGCTGCAAGCAGCGATAAGTAGTGCAACCTGGCAAATAAAACTCGAAGCCAACCACCGTCTTTAACCGGTAACCTGAATCGAGAATTCACCCAACCACACTATCAAAGAACCAACCAACACAACCTGGAATCAAACAGACCAGGAGCACTAATTGGGAGCCGATGATGCGACCACTTCTGTAATCCCTCAAGGAAATCACAAGAGCAAAGGGGTAGAGATCTCTCTCTAAAATTGTTAGCACACAGCTGAACAATATGGGGGTTCTATTTCATTATGAAAGTCTTACAAATAGCTTATGCACATGGATTATTTATATTAGAGACAACCCTCCTAGTTGGGTATGAGTGGATCTTGGAGTTTCTGGAGTTATGCAAACTCAAATGTTACCATGAACTAAAATCCCGAGGAGCCTCGCGTGGCTGTTGGGATTCTGTGTAGTATCCACTAATTCGATCATATCTATTTATTTGTGAGTCCAATGGACATGTGGTTTTTTGTGTTGGAACATAGACTTGATAAGCTTTCCATCAAGTACTTGGGGGCCTCCAGAGACTTCGGGAATTAAGAGTTATGATCGATTCAATATGTAGGTCCGAACTGGTCCAAAGTGATCCATCAGTGATCCTTGATTTGAACTGGGAATCCTTGGTCCGAACTAGTCCGAAGTGGTCAGGTCCTTCTCTAGGTAAAGTATAATCATTCTCCTCTTCATGTGTGAACCTAGGCATAACCAATGTAGAACATTTAGGTAGTATAACATTCTCATTTGTGTAGAAGTTAGTTTCAGCAAGGAGTGAAGTCACATGTTGTTGTAGTTTCTTAGCTCGGCTACGTGTACTTGGTCTGATGTTCACTTGTTCCTTTGCTTGGGTGATATCTTCTACATCTTGTCCTTGGTTTACATTGGATGGTTGAGATGGTCTCATCAAACGCCTATAGCCAAAACACCCTATAGGATGGGAGTAAAGGAATTGGAAAAACTTAATGAGGAATTAGGGGCATTACTAGCCAAGGCGTATATTCGTTCTAGTTCTTCACCATGGGGAGCACCGGTGTTGTTCATGGATAAAAAGGATGGGACTCAGAGGATGTGTGTGGACTATAGAGCTCTCAATGAGGTGACCATGAAGAACAAGTACCCATTGCTCAGCATTGATGATCTATTTGACCAGCTGAAGGGAGCTTGTGTGTTCTCTAAGATAGATCTTCGATCAGGCTATCACCAGATGAGGATCCGATCATCTAACATACCCAAGATGGCCCTCACCACTTAGTATGGGTTATATGAGTTCACAATCATGTCCTTCGGATTGACCAACGCTCCTGCATACTTCATGTACCTGATGAATAGTGTCTTCATGGATTACCATGACAAGTTTGTGGTAGTGTTCTTTGATGATATCCTGGTATTATCGAAGAATGAGGAGGAACACTTGAGATTGGTAATCCAATGATTCAGGGAGCATAAGTTGTATGCAAAGTTGAGTAAGTGTGACTTCGGTTGAAAGAGGTAGCATTTTCGGGGCATGTGTTGTCCAATGGTGGAGTGGTCGTGGATCCAAAAATGGTTTAGGATGTGCTCAGTTTGAATCCACCACAGGATGTGAGCGAGATCAGAAGCTTCCTTGCAATGGCTAGATACTACAGATGGTTCATCAAGGGGTTTTCCAAGATTGCTAAACCCATGACAGCCCTATTGGAAAAGAATGCTAAGTTTGTCTGGACAGCGGATTGTCAGGCTAGTTTTGAGGAGTTGAACAACAGGTTAACTGTAACACCCAAAAATAGACCATTTAAAATTTTTAGTAATTAATTTGCCTTTATTGAATTTCTCATACTTAATATAGGTTAAACAAATTATTTATGAATATTAAAATCAAATATAAGTTGTAGAAATATTTTTGTTGCATTCATGATATTGCACTGAGTTTTGTTTGATAGCAGATTAAGTTGGAATTTAAATTCTGTTTAAATTTGAATTTAATTTGCATTTGTATGAAGCCTAGAAAAGTTATTCTCAGTCGAGTTCACTTTCCGCCCATGAACTTTTCTCTGGTTCGATTGCACCCCCTCTACTCTTCTCCCAGATCAGCCCAACACCTTCTCCCACGCCCCGGCCACCCACGCGCACAGCTCCAACTCGGCCCGGGTCCCCCCCGAGCCGGCCCACATCTCCGAGCCGGCCCAGCTCGCGCCCCCTTCCTCCCTCTCCAGCTGACGCCCCGGCCCCACACGTCAGGCCTTCCCCTTCCTCGCGCCAGCACCCCCCCTTCCTCCCCGACGCCAATTGCACCGCCCCGGCCGGCCTCCCCGCGACCACCCCCGCGCCCGTGGGCCCTCGCAGCACCCTCCACGAAGCTTCCCCCGCCGATCCCCTTCCTTATCGGCGCCACTCCCCGCTTGGCAGGAAGCCTCCCCGCTTGGAAGGCGATCACGCCGCCGCCGCGCCTTCCTTCTTGGCGTTCGTGCCACCCTGGTCCCCGAGCAACCCTCCCGGGGCTATAAAAGCCGCACCCCGAGCCCCTTGATCACCAACAAGCCGCCCCGAGCTCCCCAAGTTCCCCACTCGCATCTTCCCCGCGAGCACCCGCCACCCGGTGTGCCACCGCCGTCGATTGCCTCTCGTCGGTGCCGCTCTGCCCCTCCCGACACTCCCATTCATTTCGCGCGAAGGTAAGGACCATCCAAAGCTCTTCCCGAGCCTTCCCGCGTCCCGAAACCCCACCCCCGCCGCTCACCGTGGCACTCCTCCGCCGCTCGTCATCGTTAGCCGCCTCCGCCGCATTTGGGCCGTCTTGAACCCCCTAGCCGAGCTCGCCATAGCCCCCTGGACCTGTGGGTCCAAGCCGCATCACAAATGGCAGCCAGGAGCTCGAGATTGCCTCGGCTCCGGCGATGCGCCACCGCCTTCCCTGTTTCCGCCGGCCGCCTCCCCCCTGATCCGATCTGAGCCGTAGGATCGATATCCTATGGCCCCTATTAGTCGCGCCCCCGACTCAAATCCTTTAGATACCGGTCAACCGAGCAATTTTGCAAAAAGGCCCCTCCAATATTTGAATTAGAACCCGTGATCCACCTCTGTTCAAAAATATTTACATTTAGGTCCAAATTTTCTCAGAAAGCCCCCTACCCTATTTAAAAATATAACCCACTCTCCTTTTTAGTTGGTTTTGCATGCAAGCCCCTGTAGTATTATATAAAATTATGTTTAGGCCCTCCGATTTTCACAAATAAGCCGATGGAAACTTTTAAAACTTGCCAGCAGGTCCCTCCGATTTGTGTGATTTTCGCGCTCATGTGTTCGTAGTAAAGCGTAGATTATTTCTAGAACCTTTTTATGTACTATTCTACTGTTTGGTGTACTGTTCTAATAGAATTATAATTTTTTGCATGTACTGGTATGCATGTATGCTTGTGTGGTGCTTCGAGTCCAGTCAGTGAACCGTTAGCTTTGGAGTTCGAGTTCGCGGAGGACTTTTCGGAGCAGGACTCACAGCAGCAGCAGCACTTCGAGGAAGGCAAGTTATAGCACGGACAATCCTTGCTACCTAAACACCACGTTATACATTTATTTACTTTCATATGCATGTGTCTAAATTGATGTCCCATTAAGGTTGTACCTAGTTTTGTATACCCTGTTCCTCTGAATACCCCGGGTTTATGCATATGGGTAGAGTCTTTTCTATGCGCAGCTACTATCACCATTATTTAATTGTTTATATTGATTTAATGGTTCACTTTAATGATAATGATAAAACTTGCTTTTTAGTAACATGGTTTAGGGAACTATGCATGTGCTGTGTGCTTTGCTCCAGTGTCTCTCACTAAGGTCCGGTTCTGAAAGCGGCAATGTAGGAGCCTGTCGCCACCGCTAGAACTATTATGGCTCTGGTCTAGGTCAAGTAACTTGTACGTCTCTAGCTTGCCAGTGGTTACCATTGGGGCCAATGGCATTAGTGGACACAAGGTGAAAGGGTGTTTCTTGATTCCACCGGGAACGGGTGATCTGTCGGCTATGCCCCCGTGAGGCACAGTCCCGTGCTGGGAGTCCCTACGATGGGGAACTCCACATGTTGCGCATGGATGGGTGTGATGCCCGCGCGTTTGACGCCATTGACCCCCTCATGGTGTGACTCTGTGAGCGTACGTCAATCCAGGTGCCTAGGGTCAGTCAATCTCGGTGTCTGGGCCATACCGCGTGTGTTGTACCATAATCGGCCACTGTCTTGTTAGGGTGTCTTGTGAAAAACCTCGTAGCGTCCCTATGCCATCACACCTCGGAAGTGTTGATGTGCGTGGTTGGGTGCAAAGTTCCTTTGAACTTTTACGTGACTGGTGGGTAAAGGGCGAAACATCTACAGAGTGTACAATCTATCATGATAGCCTTGCTCAATTTCACGAGCGCCCTGGATCCTTTTTTATTAGAACATGATGTCTATTTTTGCTTAATGTCACTTCTACTTTATTTAATTTGGTTGCAACTGGGCTTCACATACTTGTAGTAATTTGGATCATGCTAAAATGAATCAACTAAAAGTGCTAATGTAGTTAAGCCGTGTCTATCCTTATTTTGAGCCTTCATGTACCCGTGCTATAATTGCTAAGTAATTGTTTACTTACACTTGCCATTATTCAACAAAATCCCGGATGGGTAAAAGATTGGGTTGTGCTTGAGACTGTTGCTGAGTTCCCTGAGGACCTGCCGTACTTCTGAGTTGCGCTCTCCCAGTCAGAGTCCCTGTGGACTACGACTCCGCTCTAGTTGAGAGTTATAGACTTCCGCTGTAATAATCATTTATGTTATACTCGAATGTAAACTATTTTATTTCGAGCATTTGTACTCTTTTTATCATATTTGTTTGCTGTATGTGTTCTGTGGACTTCCTGGGCACACATATGGCCGCATTCGGGTTTTGTGAAAATCCGGGTGTGACAAATTAGTATTAGAGTCGTGCTGACTATAGGATCGCAGCCTAGATAGAATGGTCGGTCTTAGTCAAGTCCAGTCTTCACTATTTTACTTATAAAATTGTTGAGTTTTGCAAAATAGTGTTCAGTGTCTCCTCTACCCCAGTCCTTTGCAAAGTTTTTCTAAAATTTTTCCTTTTCTTCTCTCTACAGTAGATGGCTCACACGAGCTGACTGCTCGCAAGTCCACCTGTGGCTACCTTCCGCCCCGTGTTCCAGAGATGGACTTTGGCGCCCCCTACCAGGATGCTTTCTAGGAGTGGGAAGAGATGCAAGAGGAGGAGTGCAGGAGGCAGGAAGAAGAAGAGGCGGAGCAGCAGCGGGGAGAGCCCGAGGACGAGGAGATGGAGCCCGCTGATGAGCCAGAGGAGCAGCCCGAGCCAGTTCAGCCATGTGGTGGAAATCCTACCGGAGACCCAGATGGTGATGACAGTGATGATGATGGTGAAGACGGTGGTGATGATCTGTCCGATGGCGAGGGTGATGATCCTAAGGAGCCCCCAGCACCCTAGCAGCCTGCACCCTCACCGGCAGCACCAAGGTGTACCGTGGAGGACTTTGTCAGAGATGCAGGAGACAACTTCTACCACTGGTGCCTGAGGCAGATACTCCGCTCCCACTACGACACAGGCAACGTGGGTATGGAGTACCACAATGAGAGGTGGATGCACGCCGCTTCCCCACCTTCTGGAGCACTACACTGCGGATCCATACAGCTGACCGCGGAGCTAGAGCTACCAGGACGAGGTCGATCCACTACACCTCCAGTGAGAGATCCACCTAGGAGGCAGGGATAGCAGATGTTGCTCGCCGTGCCTACTACTACTACTACAGAGACAGGTTCTGGGCAGAGATCCAGGATGGGCCAGAGAGGTGGTACCCCCGCACGAGGAGTGGAGAGACAGCTTGCACTATCGCCCCCGTCGGAGACATCACCAACCCCAGCTCGCTGCTACTGTGACACTTGTGGCTACCCTCAACAATGACCTGGAGGCAGCTACTTATGAGATTGCCGCCCTAATGGAGCAGCTGAGAGGGACCCAGCAGGAGTTGGAGCAGCTTGACCAGATGATGGGAGTGCCACCGCATGCAGCCCCGACTACCGTGCAGAGTCACCGCCTCGCAAGAGGCACTGGTTCGGATCTGCCGCCGCCCGCACCACCATGCAGCAGGATCCTTAGGAGTTTACCATGAGTCTGTAATAAGATCGAGTAGTCATCATTTTCCTTTCTAGTCGAGTCAAAAACCAGTGAGTTGAGTTAGTGTGAAACTTGTCTTTTGATGTTTGATTTGATTATCATTATGCTTATGTATGAGTTGGATTTTTGTAATGATTGTGATGGGCGTACGTGCAAGTCTACCACCATCTAGATTTTGGATTAAGGCATAAGGATATTATTGAATACATAGAAGGGGTTATTTTCTTCACTTGCTCTTTATCTATCTTATGCTCTATCTTAACCAGTTCAATCAATATTCTCAAGTACTTCTGTTCCAAACCTTAGTTACTTGGTTTTGTCCAATAAAATTGATGGGAATCTCTTGCTGATAATAGATGGTGAACACAAGGAGCAACGCCGGTGGAAACAACCAGAACCAGCCACCGCCACCGCCTCCACCCCCTACCATTGAACAGATGATGCTCACCCAGACTCAGCTGATGCAGCAGATGGCTGAGACCATGGCACTGATGCAGCAGCAACAGCAGAACCCACCCCACCAACCCCACATGCCACCCAGAGACAAGAGGAGCAAATTCCTGAAGGGACAGCTCGACATCGCTCAGTGCAACGACCGGGAGAAGGTGTTGTACGCGGGAGGACAGCTCCAAGGACCAGCCTTGGACTGGTGGGATTCCTATCAGTATGCTCACCCTGATCATACTCAAATCACATGGAAGGAGTTCCATGACAGCTTCCGCTCACACCATGTGCCTAAAGCCCTGATGACTTTGAAGAAGAAGGAGTTCCTGGCACTGAAGCAGGAAGGGATGAGCGTCACAGCTTATCGTGACAAGTTCATTAAACTCGCCCGCTATGCTCCCGAGGACGTGAACGTGGACAGGAAGAAGCAGTCCCGGTTCTGCGATGGCTTGCACGACGCCCTGCAGTACCAGTTGATCTGCACTAGGTTCCCCAACTTTCAGGAATTGGTGGACGGCGCCCTGATGCTAGAACACAAGCGCCATGAAATTGAGGAGAAGAAGCGGAAGTTCCAGGGCTAGCAGAATGGGAGCGACAACCGCCCCCGCTTCACTGCTCCCCAAGGTCAACAGATGGTGAGACAGCAACGCTTCTAGAGTCAGCCGAGCTCACTAAACTGTGGCCAGTACCAGCAGCGTCCCCAATACTCTCAGGCACCACAGCAACAACGCTTCCAGAACCAGCTGCAGAATGCCCCAGCTCAGCGCAACCAGGTGCAGCAAGGGCTTGTTCGGCGCCCCAACACCGCCAACAATATATCGGTGGGCCCAAGGGCATGCTACCACTGTGGTGAGCAGGGTCACTTCACCAATGCCTGCCCCAAGAAGGCTCAAAATGCTGCAGGCCAGAACAACCACCAGAGAGTTGGACAGAATGGGAACCAGCAGCAGGCACAAGCAGGCAGAGGTCCTCAGAACCCCATTAGGGGCAAAGTCAACCACATGGGTGCTGAGACCATAGAGGGAGCTACCGACATGGTTGTTGGTACGTTCCTTATCAACTCGACCCCTTGTTGGCGGTCGTTACAGCCCAAATCCGGCCACCAATACTCGGAATAAATGAGGTTATATGCAACATTCCATGTACTTAGGTTTTATTTCTAATAAAGTTCCATGAGTTTTGGTGAGTGTCACTTGTGTAGGTACAACTATGACAAATACGCGCTATTGGGGCCGAAAATGACCGAATCGGCCGAACGACTCCGTTCGGCCGGTTACCCCCCTTAGCCGTACAGACCACCGGGAGCCGTCCACGTCACCGATGACCAAGCAAACACGATCCACGACACGTGGACAACCGCCAACACGTCCCGGAGCACCGACACGTCAACCTGGGCCAAATCAAGACAAGTCCAAGCAGTAGAGGCCGACCCAGGAGGGACCCAGAGCCGAAGGCGGTGCAGGGGGGCGGGCCTGGGCTCCCAACCTAGTTCAGCCGAACTGGGGGGTTCACCCGAACCGCCCCCAGTTGCCCAACCGACTCCAGGGGATGCATCTCGGCCGTAGGTGGCTAAGGCGGTGGATCGGGCATTCGGCCGAACGCTAGGGTTCGGCCGAACCGACCCTCTCGGCCGAAACGGCCGGCAACCGCCTCTGCCCCCTCCCTTGGCCGTTACCCTACCTGAACCGACCCTGGAGCACTATATATAGGACCTTACACTTCACTTGTACACACACCAAGCCAAGGAGCTCATTTTCACTTTCATTCCAGTAGAGTTAGGATAGTTTAGTTGGGAGTTAGAGTTGAGTCGAGCTTGCCTCGGAGGTTCCGGAGTCGTCTTCAGAAGCTCTGGTAATAGCTCTTGTATCTTTTACTTTTCCTTTTGTAAGACATTGAGTATCAATATAGTTATCTTTATCACTTTGCCTTTGCCATTTATATCTTGCTTCTACTTTATCCTAGTTGCAAGTATATCTTGTTTAGACTATAGTCAGTTATAGTTCTAGTGCTTGTAGTCTTGTTTAAGTCTTTGTCTTGGCTGGTTCTTCGATCTTGCTTGATACTGGAGGTGAACTGTCACCAAGAGTATTGACAAGGTTGCTTGCTCTTGCTAGCAGAGTAAGTAGTCGTTGTCTAGTGTAGGAGCGGTTCCTAGACTAGTCAGTGGCCTTAGTTTATTCCCGTCGCAACAGAGGTGGTAGCCCGGAGGTGGTGACAGCCCTTTCGGTCTTCGTAGCCCATCACGTTAGTTCCGGTCCGTAGGATTCCCCAGTTGGGAAATAGTGGCACCCCTTCTCATCCCTTTCTGTGTGTTCACCGGTTCCCTTGTCCCGAAGCTAAGACATTAGAGTTATCCCAGATCTCCTAGTGCTGGTTCTATAGCCGCTGTATCTCTAAGCTATAGTGAAATAGATAGATAAAGAATCCAGGAGTCCTCTATCTCTTCTCGTTGTCCTCCCAGCTATCTATCTCTTCTCTCCCTTACCTGAGTATCCCTTGAGCTGTGTGTCCGGTATATCCACTCCTATCCAATACCGTTATCCCCTGTCTTGTCTAGTCGTGTACCCTCCTCTGATAGTCTCGAATATCTGTTCACTAGTAATCTTGCCAAAGCTTCCCTGCGGAAATATAAATTACGATACCTCAGAATAGTCCCAGGTGAAGTGCTACAGTGGTGATTCTGTGCGCTTGCAGAATATTTCTATATTTTACTAAGCCATAAGGAAAACCACTAAAACACTCCTTACCCCAGTACGAGGATTCTCAATTCTGATATTGGATCGTAAGAAGTGCCAACACCCCTGCAACTGTTTTATTCGATTCTGGAGCTTCACATGCTTTCACCTGTGCTGCATTTGTTCAAAAGAATATGTTGGCCCTACAACCTATGGGGAATACTATGCTAGTTAGCTCACTAAAGGGAGCAACGGGCCACTCTACGTTGCACCCGGACCCTCATCTCAATAAGGGGGGTAGACTTAGAAGTATACCCTATAGTCCTGAACTACGTTGGGTTTGACTTGATCCTGGGGATGAGTTGGTTAGCCTACTATGACGGGGTGATCAAGTGCGCTGAAAGGATGATACAGTTGACAGCCACGACTGGAGAAAAAGTGGAGTACCAAGCAGCCAAGCCCTCTGAATAATGTCAAGTCAATCAAGCTGATGGAGCGAATCCCGAGGACATCAGAGTGGTGTGCGAGTTTCGGATGTGTTTCCAGAGGAATTGCCAGGTATGCCCCTGGAACGCGAAGTTGAATTCGTTATTGAACTAAAGCCTAGCACTGCACCTATAGCTAAAAGGCCATATAGAATGGGAGTGAAGGAACTGGACAAACTTAAGAATTAAGCTATTTGCTAGAGGATTGATGATCTGTTCGATCAATTGAAGGGAGGTTGTGTGTTATCCAAGATAGATCTTCGATTGGGTTACCACCAGATGAGGATCCGACCATCCAACATACCCAAGACGGCCTTCACCACTCGGTATGGGCTATATGAGTTCACAGTCATGTCCTTTGAACTAACCAACGCTCCAGCATATTTCATGTACCTGATGAATAGCGTCTTCATTGACTATCTAGACAAGTTCGTGGTGGTGTTCATTGATGACATTCTGGTCTTCTCCAGTAATGAGGAAGAGCACAAGAAGCACTTGTGGATGGCAATGCAGCAACTCAGAGAGCATCAGCGATATGCTAAGCTGAGCAAGTGAGTTCTGGCTGAAGGAAGTGGCATTCTTGGGTCATGTGTTGTCCAATGGAGGAGTAGCCGTGGATCCGAAGAAGGTTCAAGATGTGCTCAGCTGCAATCCACCCAAGGATGTGAGTGAGATCAGGAGTTTCCTCGGTATGGCTGGGTACTATAGACAGTTCATCGAAGGTTTCTCCAAGATTGATAAGCCAATGACAGCCCTACTAGAGAAGAATGCCAAGTTTGTTTGGACAGCAGAATGTCAAGTCAGCTTTGAGGAGTTGAAGAAGAGGTTGACTACAGCAACCGTGCTAGTGCTGCCTGACATAGCCAAGAGCTTCTCGATCTACTGCAATGCATCTCGTCTAGGATTGGGATGTGTGCTCATGCAAGAGGGCAGAGTAGTGGATTATGCATCAAGGCAACTGCGGAAGCATGAGCAGAACTATCTGACACATGATCTAGAGTTGGCAGTTGTAGTGCATGCTCTGAAGATTTGGATGCATTACTTGATTGGGCACAAGTGTGACATCTACACCGATCACAAGAGTCTCAAGTATGTCTTCACCCAGTCAGATCTGAATATGAGGCAACGCCGATGGTTGGAGTTGATTAAAGACTATGGTATGGAGATCCATTACCACCGTGGCAAGGCTAACTTGGTGGCAAATGCTCTGAGTAGACGGAGCTATGTGAACAAGATCACCGGATAGTGCTTGCTAGAAGAGCTTAGCCTAGAGTTTGAGAAGATGAGTCTGGGATTTGTGACTAGCATCACAGAGATGACAGTGGAACCGACTCTTGAACAGGAGATCCAGAAGGGTCAACTCGAAGATGAGAAGATCAAGGAGCTTGTGGAGCATGTTGCTCTAGGCAAGGCCCCTGGTTTCCGAGTGGACGATCAAGGAACCTTATGGCACGGAAAGAGGATATGCGTGCCCGACATGGCTCATATCAAGAATACGATCTTGAGAGAAGCTCACGATTCAGCATACTCGATCCACTCAGGAAGCACCAAGATGTACCAAGACATCAAGGAAAGATTCTGGTGGTACGGATTGAAGTGTGATGTGGCGACATATGTGGCACTATGTGACACTTGTTAGAGAGTTAAGGCGGAACATCAGAGGCCAGCCGGATTACTCCAGCCCTGGAAGATACCGGAATGGAAATGGGAAGAAGTTAGCATGGACTTCATCACGGGTCTGCCCCGCACACATCGAGGATTTGACTCCATCTGGTGATCATGGATCGCTTGACCAAAGTGGCCCACTTTCTTCCAGTGAAGACTACTTACACCAGAGCCAGACTGGCAGAGCTATACATGGAGAGGATTGTGTGCTTGCATGGAGTGCCAAAGCGGATAGTGTCTGACCATGGTACTCAGTTCACTTCACACTTCTGGCAGAAGCTGCACGAGTCTATGGACACCAAGTTGTAGTTTAGTTCAGCATACCATCCACAGACAGAGCAGACTAATCAGATTCCAGAGGACATGTTGAGGGCATGTGCACTGCAGTATGGTGTTAGCTGGGACAAGAGTTTACCCTATACAGAATTCTCGTACAACAACAGCTATCAGAAGAGTCTGCAGATGGCACCATTCGAGCCTTTGTATGGCAGGAAGTGCAGAACACCACTGTTCTGGAATCAGACTGGAGAGAGTCAAGTCTTTGGGCCTGAGATACTCAGAGAGGCAGAATGCCAAGTGCAAGTGATCAGGCAGAACTTGAAAGTGGCACAGTCACGGCAGAAAAGCTATGCCGATGTCAGAAGAAGGGATCTCACCTTCGAAGTCGACGACTTTGTGTATCTGAAGGTGTCACCGATGCGAGGTGTGAAAAGGTTCAATGTCAAGGGCAAGCTAGCACTTCGGTACATCGGACCATTCAAAGTAGTGGAACAGATGGGTGAAGTGGTGTAACACCCTAAATTAGGCCTATTTAAAATTTTAGTAATTAATGTGCTTTTTATTAAAGTTCCCATGCTCAACATAGGGTAAATAAATATTTTTTGGCAAAATAAAATCAAATATAAGGTTAGAAACATTTTTGTTGCATCCATGCTGCTGCATTGTGTTTTGGTAGCTTGTGAATTAGATTGGAATTTAAATCCTCTTTAAATTCGAATTTGATTCGCATTGTTTGGAGCTCTAGAAAAGTTGTTTCGGCCCTGGTCCGTTTTTGCCCCTCAAACTTTCTTCTCGGCCCGCCCTTCCCCCTCTCTTCTTTTCCCCGAGCGGCCCAGCTCCCCGCTCTCCCCCGCTTGTGGCCCAACCCGCGGCCTGCCCCGCTTCCCCGCCGGCCTGTTTCCTCTCCCGCTCCCGCGCCAGCCCGCCTCGCCCGCTCGCGGCCCAGTCCAGCCCAGCAGCCAGCCTGCCGCGCGCCCCGCCTCCAGCCGCTGACACGCGGGGCCCGCGTGCCAGGGCCGTCCCCAACCTCCCGCCAGAGTCCGACGCGCCCCCGACTCCGACCCGGGGCCCACTGGCGCGGACGCCAAGGTCCACCGGGGCCACACCGCGTCGCCTCTATTTAAGTGGCCGACCCCGCCGCCCTCAAACCCTAACCACCCGCACCGCAAACCTAACCCTAGCCGCCAGCTCGCAGCACCGCCGCCGCGTTTCGAGCTCGGAGCCGCCGCCGCTGATCCGCCGTCTCGCCGCCGCTCCGTCCAATCCGAACGCCGGGAAAGCTTCGCCAGGTGGTAAGCTCGCTGCCAAGCCTGGTTTTGCTCTGTTTCGCGCGCAGTAGCTCCGTCGCCGACATCGCCCGAGCGCCGCCGCCGCCATAGCTCGTCGCAAGCTTGCTCCGCCGCTCTCCGCTCGTCCACAACCCCGCAGCTGTACTCGCCGTCGTCCCGCGCATCTGTAGCACCAGACCGCATCCCAAACCGAGAATCTGAGCCGCTCGATCCGTTTTCCACGGTCCAGATTGAACCCAGCCGAGTCAACTCTGACTCATACCGGTCAACCCCCGGGTCAGCCCTGCCTTTTTTCTACAGAGCCCCTCCACTATTTCAAAATTAAACTGGGGTCCAGATCTATTCAAAAGTATTTACAGTTAGGTCCTGATTTTTACAGAAAACCCCCTGTCCTTTTTAAAAATAGCACCCATGGTCCTGTCTAGGTTATTTTGCGATTAAACCCTCCTGTTTTAATATACAATTATGTTTTAGCCCCTGAGTTTTTGCAAATAAGCCCCTGGAACTTTTAAAACTTTGCCAGCAAGCCCCCGAACCGTAGAAACGCCATAACTTCTCCGTTTTAGCTCCGATTTGAGTGATTTTCGCGCTCACGTGTTCGTAGCGAAGCGTAGATTAGTTTCTAAACCTTCTTTTGTTCTGTTTTTACTGTTTTGTGTACTGTTCTAATAGAATAATATTGTTTGCATGTACTGGCTTGTGTGGATGCTTGTGTGTTGCTTCGTGAGTCCAGTCGGTGAGCCGTACGCTCTTGAGTTCGAGGGTTACGAGGAGCAGGACCAGCAGCAGCAGCAGCAGCAGTTTGAGGAAGGCAAGTATAGCATGGACAATCCTTGCTACCTAAACACACCTTTACATTATTTACTGCATATGCATGTGTCTAAATTGTTCCTATTAAGGTTGTACCTAGTTCTGTTTATCCTGTACCTTGAATATCCTGGGTTTATGCATTTGGGTAGATCCTTGCTAGGCGCAGCTACTGTCACTATTATGCAAATGTTAACTTTGACATAATGGTTCACTCCAACTTGATGATTAAAACTTGCTTTTTAGCAACATGAATCAGGGAACTAGGGCGTAAGCTTCGTGCCTGGCCCTAGTGTCTCTCCGTAAGGACCGGTTCTTAAAGCGGCCACCCAGGAGCCAGTCGCCACCGCTGGAACTATAATGGCTCTGGTCTTGGACAAGTAACATGTACGGCTCTATCTTAACAGTAGTTACCGACGGGCCGACGGCGTTATGGGAAGCATGGGTGAGAGTATGGTTTGATCCACCGAGGACGGGTTTTCCGTCGGTTATGTCTCGTCAGGCAAAGTCCCGTGCTCCGCACGTTGCGCTATTTATTTTTGTTGCTGGCCTTCTTGCCGCGCTCGGGACGCCATTGACCCTCCTATTCGGAGCGCCCTGGGAGTCAGTCAATCTCGGTGCATTGGGTCATGCTGCCTAGGTTGTACCATAATGGCTACTGTTATTTTAGGGTGTCTTGTGAAAAGCCTCGTAGCGTCCCTATGCGATCACACCTCGGAAGTGTGGTTTAAGAGGTTTGGCCACCTCGGCATGACTGGGTTTAAAGTTCTATGAACTTTTACGTGACCGGTGGGTAAAGGGCGAAACCTCTGCAGAGTGTATAATCTATCATGATAGCCTTGCTCAGGGTCACGAGCGACCTGGATCCTTTATGATTAGAAGATGTTGTTATTTATTATCGTTTAATGTTCACTTCTACTATATTAATTGGGTTACAATTGGGATTCATGTAAATGTAGTGATTATGATGATGTTAAAATGAAACAACTAAAATTGCTAATGCAGTACAGCCGTGTCAAGCCTTTCTTTTAAGCCTTCAGTATCCGTGTTGTACTTGCTAAGTAAGACGTTTACTTACACTTGCTATTCAACAAAATCCCGGATGGGTAACAGATGGATTAGGTCGTACTGCTGCTGTTGAATTTCCTGAGGATCTGCCGTTCTACTAGTTGTACTCAACCAGTCAGTGTCCCCGTGGGTTATCGGCTTCGTTTTCGTTTAGAGCGAATTAATAATGAGACTTCCGCTGTTTTATTCATCTATTTGAGTCGAACTCTGATGTAAAACCATTTATTTTATTTGAGCACCCGTATTCTGTTATCATATTTGTTCGCTATATGTGTAATGACTTCCTGGGAACACATATGGCCGCATTTCGGGTTTCTGTGTAAATCCGGGTGTGACAGATTGGTATCAGAGCCGTGCTGACTGTAGGATCACAGCCTAGTTAGAATGGTCGGTTAGATTTTGCTTTATCCTTGCTCTCTCTACTTAGATTTGTGTTGGGTTTTTCTTTAAAATGGTGTTGTGTTTTCTCTCCCCTCTATCTATTGCAAAGATTGTTAGGCATTCTTTCCTCTCTGCTTCCTTCTTCTTTCCAGCAGTAGATGGCTCGCACGAAGTTGACCGCACACAAGACAACCTGTGGCTACCTTCCGCCACGCGTCTCTGAGGAGGCATTAGGCGCTGGATACCAGGACGCCTACCGTGTGTGGAGGGACAGGCGTGAGGAGGCATTCCTGTTGCAGCAGGAGCTCAAGAGGCAGCAGCTGGAGGAGCCTCAGGAGGAGGCGCCTTAGCAGGAGGAGCCCGCGGAGGAGGAAGAGCCCGCTGAAGAGGAAGAGCCCGAGGAGAGGGAGCTCTCCGACCCCGACGAGGAGTCTTCACCAGCAGAGGGTGGAGAGGCTGCCGGAGACCCTGATGATGGTGGGGATGACGACTCTGAGCCTTCAGACGAGGGGGAGGAGTCAGACGAAGACCCAGATGAGGAGGGGGAGCCTCCAGTGCCTGCAGTACGGCCAGCGCCAGATGTTTTGGAGCCACCCAGGTGGACCGTGTACGACTACGTCCGGGATGGAGGCGACAACTACTACCACCGGCGCCTCATGGGGATGCTGCATGCCCACTATGGTTCACAAAACGTAGCCACAGAGTACCACAGTGAGATGTGGACGCACCCCCGCTTCCCGACCTTCTGGAGGACGGTGCTACACGTCCGTAGGCCGGATCACCAAGTGAGAGCTGCTAGGATTGAGACGACGCACTTCGCTCTCAGTGACAGAGACTCCCAGCAGGCAGGGATACTGGACGCGGCCCGTCAAGCTTACTACACCTACCGTGACAGGCTCTGGCATCAGGTGCACAATGGTCCAGACAGGTATCACCCCCGCAGGAGGAGCGGACAGACAGCTTGCACCATAGCCTCCACAGCTGGCATCGGCGACCCCCAGTTCATTTCAGCTGTTGGAATGGTGGCTACTCTCAACACCGACCTGGACGCTTCTTCTGATGAGAACTACAGGCTGAGGCAGCAGTTGCACGAGTTGCAGGCCAGAGTGCTGCTACTAGAGGAGCAGCTGGGAGCTCCTGCACCGCGCGGTCCAGACTACCGTGCAGAGTCCCCGCCGCGCAAGAGGCCACGCTTCGGTTCCACCGCCGCCAGCACCACCATCGTCGACCCTTAGGGAGCTACCATGAGTCTGTAATAGGGAATCAATTAGTCCACACTTTTTCAGTTGAGTCTAAGCTTAGTGTGTCGAGTCCAGTGTGAAACTTTGCTTTTAGGTGCTTGGTTGGTTTGTTATTATGGTTATGAGTGATTTGGATTTTTGTAATGAGTGTCATGGGCGTAGACGCAAATCTACCACCATCTAGAGATTGGAATAAGGTTTAAGGAATATTAATGAATAAATAGTTGGGTTATCTATCTCCTTTGCACTTCCTCTGTCTTACTCTCAATGTCTCTGAATCATATCCTTCCAAATACTGCTATCTTCTTATGCACCATCTGCAAGCATGGGTTATCTATTACCGATTGACAGGAATACTGATGGGAGATATCTTGCTATGGTAGATGGTTAACACCAGAGGCAACCCCAGTGGCAGTGGAAGCAACCTGCCCCCGAACCAGAACCCGCCACCTCTCACCATGGAGCAGATGATGCAGATGCAACTCCAGCTGACACAGCAGATGGCGCAAACCATAGCACTCATGCAGCAGAATCAGCAGAACCCGCCTCAATAGCACCACGTGCAGCCCAGAGATAAAAGGGGCGAGTTTATGAAGGGACGCCCTCCTACCTTCAACAAGTCTAGTGACCCAATGCAGGCAGAGGACTGGCTCAAGGCAGTGGAAAGGCAGCTGGACATTGCACAGTGCAATGACAGGGAGAAGGTATTATGTGGAAGTGGACAGCTCCAGGGAGCAGCTTTGGATTGGTGGGATGCGTACCAGTATGCTCACCCCAATCGTGATCAGATCACTTGGCAGGAGTTCCACGACAGCTTGCGCTCTCACCACGTGCCGGAAGCGCTGATGACCTTGAAGAAGGAGTTCCTGGCATTGAAGCAGGAAGGTATGAGTGTCACCGCTTATCGTGACAAGTTCATTGAGTTGGCCCTTTATGCTCCAGAGGACGTGAATACTGATAGGAACAAGCAGACCCGATTCCGAGATGGCCTGCATGATGCACTCCAGTACCAGCTCCCGTGCTCCAAGTTCGCCACCTTTCAAGAACTGGTGGATAGCGCACTACTGCTGGAGCTCAAGCGCCGCGAGATGGAGGAAAAGAAGAGGAAGCTTCAAGGCCCACCGTCAGGAAGCAATGTTCGCCCCCGCTTCAATCCTCAGCAAGGAAACCAGTAGATGGTGACTCCACAGCGCTTCCAGGGACAGTCCGGTTCGATGAACCGCAACAGTATCAGCAACGTCCCAGTACCAGCAGCGTCCCCAGTACCTCCCAGCACCACCTCAGCAGCGTCTTCAGAACCAGCCATAGAATGGTCCTGTCCAACGCCCCAACCCGGCCAACAATGCACCTATGGCTCCGAGGTGTTTTGGTTGTGGTGAGCTGGGACACTATGCCAGCGCTTGTCCTCGCAAGGCTCAGAACGCCGTTGGTCAGAACAACAATCAGAGGGTTGGGCAACCGCAGAACCAGAATGGGAATCAACAGCAGAACCCAGCAAGAGACAAGGTCAACCACATGGGTGTGGAAACCGCAGAAGGAGCAACGGATGTCGTTGTGGGTACGTTCCCTGTCAACTCGACTCTCGCAACTGTTTTGTTTGATACTGGAGCTTCGCATGCTTTCATATCTGCTGCTTTCGTGAAAAAGAACATGATGATCTTGCAACCTATGGGGAGCCCCATGGTAGTTAGTTCACTCGGGGGAGAACAACGTGCCACTTTACGTTGCCCCTGTATCACCATCACAATAAGGGGGGTGGACTTTGTGGTGAACCCAATAGTCCTAGAAACCCTTGGGTTTGACTTGATTCTGGGTATGAGCTGGTTAGCCAGATATGATGGGGTGATTCAATGTTCCAAAAGAGCAGTGCAGATGACAGCAAAGACTAGTGAGAAAGTGGAGTATCAAGCAGCTAGTCCCTTGGAGCACAACCAGATCTACCAAGCCGAGGGTGTAGCACTGGAAGACATCAGAGTGGTGTGCGATTTCCCAGATGTGTTTCCAGATGAGTTACCAGGTAAGCCCCTAGACCGCGAAGTTGAATTTGTTATTGATCTTAAGCCTGGTACTGCACCTATAGCTAAGAGGCCATATAGAATGGGAGTAAAAGAACTAGAGAAACTTAAGGAGGAATTAAGGGCGTTGTTAGCAAAAGGGTATATTCGTCCTAGTTCTTCCCCTTGGGGAGCACCGGTTTTGTTTATGGATAAGAAAGATGGGACCCAAAGAATGTGTGTGGCTTATCGATCTTTGAATGAAGTGACCATCAAGAACAAGTATCCGCTGCCGAGGATTGATGATCTCTTCGACCAGTTGAAAGGAGCATGTGTGTTCTCTAAGATCGATCTCCGATCCGGTTACCATCAGATGAGGATACGAGTGACTGACATCCCCAAAACAGCCTTCACAACCTGATATGGTCTATATGAGTTCACTGTCATGTCTTTTGGTTTGACAAATGCACCGGCATACTTCATGTATTTGATGAACAGTGTGTTCATGGACTATCTTGACAAATTCGTGGTGGTGTTCATTGACGATATTCTGGTCTTCTCCAAGAATGAGGAAGAGCATGAAGAACATCTCAGGTTGGTGATGCAGAGACTTCGTGAGCATCAATTGTATGCCAAGCTGAGCAAGTGTGAGTTCTGGTTGAAGGGCGTACTCATGCAAGAGGGTAGAGTTGTGGCATACACGTCAAGGCTGTTAAGGAAACATGAGCAGAACTACACGACACATGACCTGGAGTTGGCAGCTGTGGTACATGCTTTGAAGATTTGGAGACACTATGTAACACCCTAAATTAGGCCTATTTAAAATTTTAGTAATTAATATGCTTTTTATTAAAGTTCCCATGCTCAACATAGGGAAAATAAATAGTTTTTGGCAAAATAAAATCAAATATAAGGTTAGAAACATTTTTGGTTGCATCCATGCTGCTGCATTGTGTTTTGGTTGCTTGTGAATTAGATTGGAATTTAAATCCAGTTTAAATTCAAATTTGAATCGCATTGTTTGGAGCTTTAGAAAAGTTGTTTTGGCCATAGTTCGTTTTCCCTCCTTGAACTTTTCTCCCCGGCCGAGCTTGCCCCTCTTTCTTTTTTTCTGCGCAGCGGCCCACCTTCCCTCGTTCCGCTTTCGGCCCAGCCCGTGGCCTGCTTCGCTTTCCCCACCGGCCTGTTTCCGTTCCGCCCCCCCGCCAGCCCGCCTCACCCATCAGCGGCCCAACGTGGCCCAGCAGCCAGCCTGTCGCGCAGCCCAGCCGAGCTGGCCCAGCTCCGCCCCGCAGCCGCTGACACGCGGGACCCGCGTGTCAGGGTCGTCCCCGACCTCCAGCCCGAGTTCGGCTCGACCACGGAGTCCGGCCGAGGCCCGGCACGCACGCCGAGGTCCACCGGGACTCTCCTCGGCCGCTTCTTAAATAGCCGCCGCCGCCGCCCCCAACCCCTATCGAAAACCTTAGCCGCCGCCTCCACCCGAGCTTGCAGCGCCGCCGCCGTCTCCAAGTCGGCCGCCGCCGTCGATCTGCCGTCTCGCCACCGCTCCAGTCAAATCAACCGCCGGGGAAGCTTCGCTAGGAGGTACACTTGCTCCCGAGCCCTTCTCGTCTTTTCCCGTGCTCAGTAGCGCCGCCCCCACGTCGAGCCGCCCTCGCCGGAGTCCGCCGCCGCCATTGCACGTCGCCCGTCGTCCCCGCTGCACCGCCGTCGACTTGAGCCCCCTGGATGAGTTCGCCGTCATCCCGCGCACCCGTAGCGCCAAGCCCCACCCCGAACCGAGCCCCCTAGCGCTTTTGCGCGTTTCGCCGCCGATGCTCCGCCGCCGCCAGCCAGCGCCGCCGCCGCCGACTTCCCCTCCCCTAGATCTATTCTAGATCGTCGGATCCAAATCTGACGGCCCGTATCCGCCGGTACCCGAGACAAACCCGAGTCAATACCGGTCAACCGAGTCAGCGCCCCGCGTTTTGCAAAAGAGCCCCTGACTTTTTTGGAAATCAACCCGCGGTCCAGATCTATTCAAAAATAATTAGAATTAGGTCCTGATTTTTACAGAAAACCCCTTGTCTTATTTAAAAATAGCACCCGAGGTCCTGTCTTGGTTAAGTTGCAAATAAACCCTCCTGTTTTAATATAAAATTATGTTTTAGCCCCTGAGTTTTTGCAAATAAGCCCCTGGAACTTTTAAAACTTTGCCAGTAAGCCCCCGAACCTTAGAAAAGCCATATCTTTGTCGTTTTAGCTCCGATTTGAGTGATTTTCACGCTCACGTGTTCGTAGCGAAGCTTAGATTAGTTTCTAAGCCTTCTTTTGTTCTGTTTTTACTGTTTGGTGTACTGTTCTAATAGAATACAATTGTTTGCATGTACTGGCTTGTGTGGATGCTTCTGTGTTGATGTATGAGTCCAGTCGGTGAGCCGTACGCGCTTGAGTTCGAGGGTTACGAGGAGCAGGACCAGCAGCAGCAGTTTGACGAAGGCAAGTATAGCACGGACAATCCTTGCTACCTAAACACACCTCTTACATTATTTACTACATACGCATGTGTCTAAATTGATTACCCTTCTAAGGTTGTACCTAGCTTTGTTTATCCTATACCTTGATTACCTTGGGTTATTGCATTTGGGTAGAACTTTGCTAGGCGCAGCTACTGTCACCTTTGTATAACTGTTAATCTTGACTTAATGGTTCACTTTAACGTTAATGGTAAAACTTGCTTTTTAGCAACATGGATCAGGGAGCTAGGGCGTACGCTTCGTGCTTGGCCCTAGTGTCTCTCCGTAAGGACTGGTTCTTAAAGCGGCAACCCAGGAACCTGTCGTCACCGCTGGAACTATAATGGCTCTGGTCTTGGACAAGTAACATGTACGGCTCTAGCTTGACAGTAGTTACCGACGGGCCGACGGCGTTATGGGAAGCATGGGTGAGAGTATGGTTTGATCCACCGAGGACGGGATATGATGATTTTAAAATGAATCAACTAAAATTGCTAATGCAGTTCAGCCGTGTCAAGCCTTTCTTTTAAGTCTTCATTATTCGTGTTGTACTTGCTAAGTAAGACATTCACTTACACTTGCTATTCAACAAAATCCCGGATGGGTAACAGATGGATTAGGTGGTACTGCTGCTGTTGAATTTCCTGAGGATCTGCCATTCTACTAGCTGTGCTCAACCAGTCGGTGTCCCCGTGGGTTATGGTTATCGGCTTCGTTTTCGTTTAGAGAGAGTTAATAATGAGACTTCCGCTGTTTTATTCATTTAGTTGAGTCAAACTCTGATGTAAAACCATTTATTTTATTCGAGCACTGTATTCTGTTATCATATTTGTTCGCTATATGTGTAATGACTTCCTGGGAACACATATGGCCGCATTTCGGGTTTCTGTGTAAATCCGGGTGTGATAGATTGGTATCAGAGCCGTGCTGACTGTAGGATTGCAGCCTAGTTAGAACGGTTGATAAATCATTAGGAGACCACCATGATTTTGATTCAGATCATTTAGTTACGTTTTTCAAAACTAGTGATGTCGAGTCTTGTGTGAATCATGTCTCTGGGTGCTTGATTTTGTTGTTATTATGCTTATGTTTGATTTGGATTTTTGTAATGATTATGATGGTCATAGACGCGAGTCTATCTCCATCTAGATATAGGAATAAGGTTTAAGGTATATTAATGAATAAATAGTTGGGTTATCTATCCCCTTTGCACTTCCTCTGTCTTACTCTCTATGTCTCTGAATCATATCCCTCCAAGTACTGCTATCTTCTTGTGCACCATCTGCAAGCATGGGTTATCTATTACCGATTGACGGGAATACTGATGGGAGATATCTTGCCATGGTAGTTAGTTCGCCCGGGGGAGAACAGCGTGCCACTTTACGTTGCCCCTGTATCACCATCACAATAAGGGGGGTAGACTTTGTGGTGAACCCCATAGTCCTAGAAACCCTTGGATTTGACTTGATTCTGGGTATGACCTGGTTAGCCAGATATGATGGGGTGATACAATGTTCCAAAAGAACAGTGCAGCTGACAGCAAAGACTGGTGAGAAAGTGGAGTATCAAGCAGCTAGTCCCTTGGGGCACAACCAGATCTACCAAGCCGAAGGTGTAGCACTAGAAGACATCAGAGTGGTGTGCGATTTCCCAGACGTGTTTCCAGATGAGTTACCAGGAATGCCCCCAGACCGCGAAGTATAATTTGTTATTGATCTTAAGCCTGGTACTGCACCTATAGCTAAGAGGCCATATAGAATGGGAGTAAAAGAACTAGAGAAACTTGAGGAGGAATTAAGGGCGTTGTTAGCAAAAGGGTATATTCGTCCTAGTTTTTCCCCTTGGGGAGCACCGGTTTTGTTTGTGGATAAGAAAGATGGGACCCAGAGAATGTGTGTGGATTATCGAGCTCTGAATGAAGTGACCATCAAGAACAAGTATCCGCTGCCGAGGATTGATGATCTATTCGACCAGTTGAAAGGAGCATGTGTGTTCTCTAAGATCGATCTCCGATCCGGCTACCATCAGATGAGAATACGAGTGACTGACATCCCCAAAACAGCCTTCACAACCCGATATGGTCTATATGAGTTCACTGTCATGTCTTTTGGATTGACAAATGCACCGGCATACTTCATGTATTTGATGAACAGTGTGTTCATGGACTATCTTGACAAATTCGTAGTGGTGTTCATTGACGATATTCTGGTTTTCTCCAAGAATGAGGAAGAGCATGAAGAACATCTGAGGTTGGTGATGCAGAGACTTCGTGAGCATCAGTTGTATGCCAAGCTGAGCAAGTGTGAGTTCTGGTTGAAGGAAGTAGCATTCTTGGGCCACGTGTTGTCCAATGGTGGAGTGGCAGTTGATCCGAAGAAGGTTAGTGATGTGCTGAGTTGGAATCCGCCTAAGGATGTGAGTGAAATCAGAAGCTTCCTTGGAATGACTGAATATTATCGGAGGTTCATCGAAGGATTCTCCAAGATTGCTAAACCCCTGACGGCATTATTGGAGAAAAATGCCAAGTTTGTCTGGACTGAGGAGTGTCAAGTCAGCTTTGAGGAGTTGAAGAAGAGACTAACAACAGCCCCAGTGTTGGTTCTGCCCGACATAGCCAAGAGTTTCTCTATCTACTGCGATGCATCCCGTCTAGGACTGGGTGTGTACTCATGCAGGAAGGCAGAGTAGTAGTGTATGCATCGAGGCAGTTGAGGAAACATGAGCAGAACTACCCGACACACGATCTGGAGTTAGCGGCTGTGGTGCATGCTTTGAAGATTTGGAGGCATTACTTGATTGGTCATAAGTGTGATATTTACACTGACCACAAGAGTCTTAAGTATGTGTTCACACAGTCAGATCTGAATATGAGGCAACGTCGTTGGTTAGAGTTGATCAAGGACTACGACCTGGAGATTCATTATCATCCAGGGAAGGCCAACCTGGTGGCAGATGCTCTGAGTAGAAGGAGCTACGTGAATAAGATCACGGGACATTGCTTATCGGAGGAACTCAGTTCGGAGTTTGAGAGGATGAGTCTGGGATTTGTGACCAGCGTTACCGAGATGACAGTAGAACCGACCTTGGAACAAGAGATCAGAAAAGGACAGCTCGCAGATGAGAAGATCAAGGAAATTATGGGACTGGTGGCATTAGGAAAAGCCCCTGGTTTTCGAGTGGATGACCAAGGGACATTGTGGTATGAGAAGCGGATCTGTGTACCAGATATACTACAGATCAGGGATGCAATTCTCAGGGAAGCCCATGAATCGGCGTATTCGATACACCTGGGTAGTACCAAGATGTACCAAGATATCAAAGAGAGATTTTGGTGGTATGGATTGAAGAGAGATGTGGCCACATACGTAGCCCTGTGTGACACGTGTCAGAGAGTCAAGGCTGAACATCAGAGACCTGCAGGTTTGCTCCAACCCCTGAATGTACCTGAATGGAAGTGGGAAGAAGTCGGTATGGATTTCATCACTAGCTTACCTCGCACTAAGAGGGGATTTGACTCAATCTGGGTCATCGTGGATCGTCTGACCAAGGTGGCGCATTTCCTTCCAGTAAAGACCACCTACACGGGAGCCAGACTAGCGGTGTTGTATATGGAGAGGATTGTGTGTTTGTATGGAGTACCAAAAAGAATAGTGTCAGATCGAGGTACCCAGTTCACATCACACTTTTGGCGACGACTGCATGAGTCTATGGACACTAAGCTACAGTTTAGTTCAGCTTACCATCCGCAGACAGATGGGCAGACAGAATAGACAAATCAGATATTGGAGGATATGTTGAGAGCATGTGCTCTACAATATGGTGCCAGTTGGGACAGGAGTTTATCGTACGCGGAATTCTCGTACAACAACAGCTATCAGAAGAGTTTGCAGATGGCACCATTCGAGGCATTGTATGGCAGAAAGTGTAGGACCCCACTGTTCTGGAATCAGACTGGGGAAAGTCAGGTATTTGGACCCGAAATACTAAGAGAGGCAGAGCGACAAGTGTAGATAATCAGACAGAATCTGAAAGTGGCACAATCCAGACAGAAGAGCTATGCAGATGTCAGACGGAGGGATCTCAGCTTTGAAATTGGAGACTTCGTGTATCTCAAGGTGTCACCAATGAGAGGCGTGAAGAGGTTCAACGTCAAGGGCAAGCTAGCACCTCGATACATTGGACCGTTCAAGGTACTTGGTCGGAAAGGTGAGGTAGCATATCAGTTAGAGCTACCAGAAAAGTTAGCAGGAGTACATGATGTGTTCCATGTGTCTCAGTTTAAAAAGTGCTTGCGGGTACCAGAGGAACAGATTCCAATTGAGGAGCTGAATGTTCAGGAAGATCTCACGTATGCCGAGCACCCCGTCAGGATTTTGGAGGAGTCAGAAAGTGTCACCAGAAATAAAGTGATCCGGATGTGCAAGGTTTAGTGGAGCCGCCATTCAGTGGATGAAGCGACTTGGGAAAGAGAAGAAGACCTCAGAGCTGAATATCCACAGTTATTCCCATCCACATCCGAATCTCGAGGACGAGATTCATCTTAAGGGGGGTAGGTTTGTAACACCCTAAATTAGGCCTATTTAAAATTTTAGTAATTAATATGCTTTTTATTAAAGTTCCCATGCTCAACATAGGGAAAATAAATAATTTTTGGCAAAATAAAATAAAATATAAGGTTAGAAACATTTTTGGTTGCATCCATACTGCTGCATTGTGTTTTGGTTGCTTGTGAATTAGATTGGAATTTGAATCTAGTTTAAATTCGAATTTGAATCGCATTGTTTGGAGCTTTAGAAAAGTTGTTTTGGCCATAGTTCGTTTTCCCTCCTTGAACTTTTCTCCCCGGCCGAGCTTGCCCCACTTTCTTTTCTTCTGCGCAGCGGCCCACCTTCCCTCGTTCCGCTTTCGGCCCAGCCCGCGGCCTGCTTCGCTTTCCCCGCCGGCCTGTTTCCTTTCCGCCCCCGCGCCAGCTCGCCTCACCTGTCAGCGGCCCAACGCGGCCCAGCAGCCCGCCTGTCGCGCAGCCCAGCCGAGCTAGCCCAGCTCCGCCCCGCAGCCGCTGACACGCAGGACCCGCGTGTCAGGGTCGTCCCCGACCTCCAGCCCGAGTTCGGCTCGACCACGGAGTCCGACCGAGGCCCGGCACGCACGCCGAGGTCCACCGGGACTCTTCTCGGCCGCTTCTTAAATAGCCGCCGCCGCCGCCCCCAACCCCTATCGAAAACCTTAGCCGCCGCCTCCACCCGAGCTTGCAGCGCCGCCGCCGTCTCCAAGTCGGCCGCCGCCGTCGATCTGCCGTCTCGCCGCCGCTCCGGTCAAATCAACCGCCGGGGAAGCTTCGCTCGGAGGTACACTTGCTCCCGAGCCCTTCTCGTCTTTTCCCGTGCTCAGTAGCGCCGCCCCCACGTCGAGCCGCCCTCGCCGGAGTCCGCCGCCGCCATTGCACGTCGCCCGTCGTCCCCGCTGCACCGCCGTCGACTTGAGCCCCCTGGATGAGTTCGCCGTCGTCCCACGCACCCATAGCGCCAAGCCCCGCCCCGAACCGAGCCCCCTAGTGCTTTTGCGCGTTTCGCCGGCGATGCTCCGCCGCCGCCAGTCAGCCCCGCCGCCCCAGCGCCGCCGCCGCCGACTTCCCCTCCCCTAGATCTATTCTGGATCGTCAGATCCAAATCCGACGGCCCACATCCGCCGGTACCCGAGTCAAACCCGAGTCAATACCGGTCAACCAAGTCAGCGCCCCGCGTTTTGCAAAAGAGCCCCTGACTTTTTTGGAAATCAACCCGCGGTCCAGATCTATTCAAAAATAATTAGAATTAGGTCCTGATTTTTACAGAAAACCCCCTGTCTTATTTAAAAATAGCACCCGAGGTCCTGTCTTGGTTAATTTGCAAATAAACCCTCCTGTTTTAATATAAAATTATGTTTTAGCCCCTGAGTTTTTGCAAATAAGCCCCTGGAACTTTTAAAACTTTGCCAGCAAGCCCCCGAACCTTAGAAAAGCCATATCTTTCTCGTTTTAGCTCCGATTTGAGTGATTTTCACGCTCACGTGTTCGTAGCGAAGCGTAGATTAGTTTCTAAGCCTTCTTTTGTTCTGTTTTTACTGTTTGGTGTACTGTTCTAATAGAATACAATTGTTTGCATGTATTGGCTTGTGTGGATGCTTGTGTGTTGATGTATGAGTCCAGTCGGTGAGCCGTACGCGCTTGAGTTCGAGGGTTACGAGGAGCAGGACCAGCAGCAGCACCAGCAGCAGTTTGACGAAGGCAAGTATAGCACGGACAATCCTTGCTACCTAAACACACCTCTTACATTATTTACTGCATACGCATGTGTCTAAATTGATTACCCTTCTAAGGTTGTACCTAGCTTTGTTTATCCTATACCTTGATTACCTTGGGTTATTGCATTTGGGTAGAACTTTGCTACGCGCAGCTACTGTCACCTTTGTATAACTGTTAATCTTGACTTAATGGTTCACTTCAACGTTAATGGTAAAACTTGCTTTTTAGCAACATGGATCAGGGAGCTAGGGTGTACGCTTCGTGCTTGGCCCTAGTGTCTCTCCGTAAGGACTGGTTCTTAAAGCGGCAACCCAGGAACCTGTCGTCACCGCTGGAACTATAATGGCTCTGGTCTTGGACAAGTAACATGTACGGCTCTAGCTTGACAGTAGTTACCGACGGGCCGACGGCGTTATGGGAAGCATGGGTGAGAGTATGGTTTGATCCACCGAGGACGGGGTATCCGTCGGCTATGTCCCCGTGAGGCACAGTCCCGTGTTGGGAGCCACAGTATGGCGGGGGGCTCCACACGTTGCGCTATTTATTTTGTTGTTGATATTCATTACTGCGCTTCGACGCCATTGACCCCCTCGTGTTGCTACATGAGCGTCAGTCAATCTCGGTGCCTTGGGTCATGCTGCCTAGGTTGTACCATAATGGCTACTGTTTTGTTAGGGTGTCTTGTGAAAAGCCTCATAGCGTCCCTATGCAGTCACACCTCGGAAGTGTTGATGTGCGTGGTTGGGTGCAAAGTTCCTTTGAACTTTTACGCGACTGGTGGGTAAAGGGCGAAACCTCTGCAGAGTGTATAATCTATCATGATAGCCTTGCTCAGGGTCACGAGCGGCCTGGATCCTTTTCGATTAGAAGTTGATATTTATCGTTTAATGTTCACTTCTACATTATTAATTGGGTTACAACTGGGATTCATGTAAATGTAGTGATATGATGATGTTAAAATGAATCAACTAAAATTGCTAATGCAGTTCAGCCGTGTCAAGCCTTTCTTTTAAGCCTTCATTATTCGTGTTGTACTTGCTAAGTAAGACATTCACTTACACTTGCTATTCAACAAAATCCCGGATGGGTAACAGATGGATTAGGTGGTACTGCTGCTGTTGAATTTCCTAAGGATCTGACATTCTACTAGCTGTGCTCAACCAATCGGTGTCCCCGTGGGTTATGGTCATCGGCTTCGTTTTCGTTTAGAGAGAGTTAATAATGAGACTTCCGCTGTTTTATTCATTTATTTGAGTCAAACTCTGATGTAAAACCATTTATTTTATTCGAGCACTGTATTCTGTTATCATATTTGTTCGCTATATGTGTAATGACTTCCTAGGAACACATATGGCCGCATTTCGGGTTTCTGTGTAAATCCGGGTGTGACAGATTGGTATCAGAGCCGTGCTGACTGTAGGATCGCAGCCTAGTTAGAACGGTTGATAAATCATTAGGAGACCACCCTGATTTTGATTCAGATCATTTAGTTACGTTTTTCAAATCTAGTGCTGTCGAGTCTTGTGTGAATCATGTCTCTAGGTGCTTGATTTTGTTGTTATTATGCTTATGTTTGATTTGGATTTTTGTAATGATTGTGATGGTCATAGACGCGAGTCTATCTCCATCTAGATATAGGAATAAGGTTTAAGGAATATTAATGAATAAATAGTTGGGTTATCTATCCCCTTTGCACTTCCTCTGTCTTACTCTCTGTCTCTGAATCATATCCCTCCAAGTACTGCTATCTTCTTGTGCACCATCTGCAAGCATGGGTTATCTATTACCGATTGACGGGAATACTGATGGGAGATATCTTGCCATGGTAGTTAGTTCGCCCGGGGGAGAACAGCGTGCCACTTTACGTTGCCCCTGTATCACCATCACAATAAGGGGGGTAGACTTTGTGGTGAACCCCATAGTCCTAGAAACCCTTGGGTTTGACTTGATTCTGGGTATGAGCTGGTTAGCCAGATATGATGGGGTGATACAATGTTCCAAAAGAACAGTGCAGCTGACAGCAAAGACTGGTGAGAAAGTGGAGTATCAAGCAGTTAGTCCCTTGGGGCACAACCAGATCTACCAAGCCGAAGGTGTAGCACTGGAAGACATCAGAGTGGTGTGCGATTTCCCAGACGTGTTTACATCAGAGTGTCTATCGGAGCAGCTCAGCTTAGAGTTTGAGAGGATGAGTCTCGAAATTGTGACCAGCATCACAGAAATGGAAGTGGAATGTAACACCCTAATATAGCCCTATTTAAAATTTTAGTAATTAGTTTGATTTTCATTAAAGTGCTCATAATTAATATTGCTTAAATAAACAAATCTCTGAGAATTAAAATCAAATATAAGGTGTAGAAACATTTTTGTTGCATTCATGCTGCTGGATTGAGTTTTGTTTGCTAGTACTTCAAATAAGAATTTAAATCTAGTTTAAATTTGAATTTGAATTCCTTTGTTTTGAGCCCTAGAAAAGTTGTTTCGGCCTGAGTTCGATTTTGCTCCTCCAATTCTTCCCCGGGCATGCTCTCACTCCCTTCTCTTTTCCCAGCGGGCGCAGCCCAGCTCCTCCTGCGGCCCAGCCCGGCCTAGCAGTGTCCCCGCCTCCGCTTCGGTCGCACCACGCGTCACAGCCCAACACCCGCCGGCCTAGCCGCCTCCACGCCAGCCCTTGCTCGCCAGCCTCGCGGCCCAACTCGCCCCGCCTTCGCCCGACCCAGTCGATGCGCTGGCCCAAAACATGCAGCCCGCCCCTCTCTCTCGAGTCCCTAACGAGCGGGCCCCACCCGTCATCGCCTACCTCCTGCCGCAGTGGACTCAAAGTCAAGCTCACAGTGCGCCGCCGCCTCGGCCAGAGCCTAAGCCGCCTCCCGCGCTGCCTATGGACCCGTCGGGACCTTCCCCGAAGCTTCCGCCACGCCACTTGCTTTGATGCAGCGCTCCCTGCAAGGAAGGCGCACTCCCACATGGAGGGGAATGAAGCCGTCGCCGCCGCACTTTCCATCCTTTGCGTACGGCTCGACGTCTGCGCCCTATAAAAGCCGAGCCTCTGCAGCCCCAACCCTCATCCATTCATCGCCTCGAGCCCCAAGCTTGCACCCGCGCTTCTCCTCGCCTCGCGCCGCTGCCTTTTAGCCGCCACCGTCGAACTTCACCGGCAGCGTCAATCTCTCGATGGCAACCCACCTCAGAGCTCCCTGAGAAGGTAACAAAGCTAGCCAAGCCATCCCCGATTTGATTTCACTTTAAACCGTGGCTAATTGCTCGCCGTCGTGTTCACAGACCTGTCGGAGCCGCCTCGTCTCGTCGATCGCTGTCTCCGCCGGCCGTCTGTCGTCTTGATCACCCTTGGTGAGCTCGCCATCCTCCCGAGGTGCCATAGGTCCCAACCTCGTAGCGTTTGGAGGTCCCTAGCTCGCGTTTGCTCCGAATCTGGCGATCCTCTGCCGCCTGTCTCGCGCCGTCGTCGCTTAGTCGTCGACGTGAACCTCTCAGATGTGTTCTCCATTCGCTTCCGCAGCCATAGCGCCCAACCCCGTCGAAAACCGAGCCCCGTAGCGCTCTTCCGGCCACACTCCGGTGATGCGCTGTCGCTGCTCGCATAGCACCGCCGCCGTCCCCGTCGTCGCCGACAACCTGTCTCCCCGATCTGTCCTAGCCCTTAGCTCACAATCCAACGGCCCACGCCCGCCCGCGCCTGAGTCAAACCTGGTGCGCACCGGTCAGCCGCGCCATTTTTGTAAAAGAGCCCCTGGCTTTCTCTAAATTTAACCTGCGGTCCAGTATAGTTCTAAAAGTATTTACAAATAGGTCCTTTTTCCAGGCTTAAGCCCCCGAGTTTTCGAATATTAGTGCGCACTGTCCTAATTTGTTAGTTTTGCACGTTAGCCCTTGGGTTTTAATGCATAATTATGTTTTAGCCCCTAAGACATTACAGTTAAGCCCCTGGAAGTTTCTGAAACTTGTCAGCAAGCCCCTTAAACTTAGAAAGCCGTATCTTTTTCGTTTTAGCTCCGATTAGAGTGATTTTTGCGCTCACGTGTTCGTAGCGAAGCGTAGATTAGTTTTATAACATTCTTTTGTTCAGTTTCTACTGTTTGGTTTACTGTCCAAACAAAATAATCTTGTTTGCATGTACTGGCTTGTATTGATGCTTGCGTGGTGATTCGTGTCCAGCCGGTGAGCCGTTCGCGTTCGAGTTCGGATTTGAGGAGGGCTATCAGGAGCAGGACCAGCAGCAGCAGCACTTTGAGGAAGACAAGTTATAGCATGGACAATCCTTGCTACCTACCCACCTTGTAATCATTTATTTCATATATGCATGTGTCTAAATTGGTGTACCTTAAGGTTGTACCTAGTTTGTTTATCATGTCCTTTGATTTCCCCGGGTTTATGCATATGGGTAGAATCTTTGCTATGCGCGGCTACTATCACCATTGTTTAATTGTTCATTCTGACTTAATGGTTCACTTCAACATGATGATAAAACGTACTTTCTAGCAACTTGGTTTAGGGAGCTAGAGCATGTGCTTCGTGCTTTGTTCTAGTGTCTCTCCGTAAGGTCCGGTTCTTAAAGCGGCAACCCAGGAGCCTGTCACCACTGCTAGAACTATTATGGCTTTGGTCCTGGTTAAGTAGCTTGTACGTCTCTAGCTTGCCAGTAGTTACTGACGGGCCAACGACGTTATGGGAAGCAAGGCATGGGGTGTTTCCTGATTCCACTGAGGACGGGTGATCCGTTGGCTATGTCTCGTTAGGCACAGTCCCGTGCTGGGAGTCTCCGCGATGGGGAACTCCACACGTTGCGCAATGTTGGGGTGTCATGCCCGCGCTCTGCACGCCATTGACCCCCTTATGGTGTGACTCCATAAGCGTCAGTCAATCTCAGTGCCTAGTGTCTCACCACCTTGTTGTACCTTAGCGGCTACTGTCTTGTTAGGGTGTCTTGTGAAAAGCCTCGTAGCGTCCCTATGTGGTCACACCTCGAAAGTGTGATTTGTGAGGTCTGATCCACCTCTGCATGGTTGGGTTTAAAGTTCTTTTGAGCTTTTACGCGACTGGTGGGTAAAGGGCGAAACCTCTGTAGAGTGTAAATCTATCATGATAGCCTTGCTCAGGGTCACGAGCGGTCTGGATCCTTTTTTATTAGAAAATTTATGTTATTTATGCTTAATGTCACTTATACTTTATTAATGGGGTTGCAACAGGGTTTCATTCACTTGTAGTAACTTGGATAATGTTAAAACGAGCCAACTAAAAGTGCTAATACAGTTCAGCCGTGTCTAGCCTTACTTTGAGCCTTCATACACCCATGCTATACTTGCTAAGTAAATGTTTTACTTACACTTGTCATTTATTCAACAAAATCCTTGATGGGTAACAGATTGGGCTGTGCATGAGTCTGTTGCTGACTTTCCAGAAGATCTACCGTACTACTGAGTTGTGGTCTTCCAGTCAGAGTCCCTGTGGATTGCAGCTTCACGTAGTTGAGAGTTATTAGTCTTCCGCTGTATGGTTAGTTTATTTATGTTGAACTCTGATGTAAAAACTATATTAATTCAAGCATATGTTCTCTGTTTATCATATTTATTTGCTATATGTGTTCTGTGACTTCCTGGGCATTCAGATTTCTGTGTAAATCCGAGTGTGACAGATTGGTATCAGAGCCGTGCTGACTGTAGGATCGTAGCCTAGTTAGAACGGTCAATCAAAATTTAGGAGACTACCATAATTCTGTGAAATGGATCATTTAGTTACGCTTTTGAGTCAAGTCAAGTCCTAGTGGTGTCGAATCTTGGGTGAATCTTGTCTTTAGGTGCTTGATTTGATTATCATTATGCTTATGCATAATTTGGATTTTTGTAATGATTGTGATGGGCATAGACGCGAGTCTACCACCATCTAGATTTTGGATTAAGGTATAACGATATTAATGTTTACATAGAAGGGGTTATTTATTTCTCTTGGTCTTTATCTATCAAATCCTCAATCTTTAGATCATATGTTGACAAGTTTCGTAATCTCCTTAAAGTTTCATCTACACAAAATGTGAGATGCCTGATGGAGTTCCGATGGAGTTCTAATGAGAATTACTTGCTGATGATAGATGGTTAACACAAGGAGCAATGCAGGTGGCAGTGGAAGCAACCAGAACCAGCCACCACCACCACCACCACCCACCATTGAGCAAATGATGCTTACGCAGACCCAGCTGATGCAGCAGATGGCCCGGACCATGGCATTGATGCAGTAAAACCAGCATAATCCACCTCACCAGCCTAACATGCCGCCCCGGGACAAGAGGGGTGAATTTCTGAAGGGACGCCCTCCCACCTTCAACAAAGCCAGCGACCCCCTGCAGGCAGATGATTGGCTCAAGGCAGCGGAGAGACAGCTCGACATCGCGCAGTGCAACGACCGGGAAAAGGTGTTGTACACAGGAGGACAGCTTCAAGCACCAGCATTGGACTGGTGGGATTCATACTAGTACGCTCATCCCGATCGTACCAAGATCACCTAGGAGTTCCGTGACAGCTTCCGTTATCACCCTGTGCTGGAGGCTCTGATGACCCTGAAGAAGAATGAATTCCTGGCGCTGAAGCAGGAATGGATGAGTGTCACTGCTTACCGTGACAAGTTCATTGAGCTCGCTCGCTATGCCCTAGAGGATGTGGCGACTGACAAGAAGAAGCAGACCAGGTTCCGTGATGGCTTGCAGGATGCACTGCAGTACCAACTGATGTGTACCAAGTTCCCCAACTTTCAGGAACTGGTGGATGGCGCCTTGATGTTGGAACATAAGCATCGTGACATAGAGGAGAAGAATAGGAAGTTCCAGGGCCAGTAGACAGGGAGCAGCAGCTGCCCCCGCTTCATCCCTCCACAGGGGAATCAGCAGATGGTGACTCAGCAACGCTTCCAAGGATATATCAGCTTGCTGAACCACGGTCAGTACCAGTAACGCCCCTAGTACCTTCCGGTTTCATTCAATTGTAGTAAGTTGGATAATGTCAAAACGAGCGAACTAAAAGTGCTAATGCAGTTTAGCTGTGTCTAGCCTTACTTTGAGCCTTCATACGCCCGTGCTATACTTGCTAAGTAAATGTTTTACTTACACTTGTCATTTATGGCCGCACATGTTCTCTGTTTATCACATTTGTTTGCTATATGTGTTCTGTGACTTCCTTGGCACACATATGGCCGCATTCGGGTTTCTATGTAAATCCGACTGTGACATGGAACCAACTCTGGAATAGGAAATCTGAAAAGGACAGCTTGGAGATGAGAAAATCAAAGAGATTATGAAGCAGGTTGTGCTAGGAAAGGCACCCGACTTCCAAGTGGATGACCAATGGACATTGTGATATGAGAAGAGGATATGCCTACCTGACTTGGCGCATATCAAGGATACAATCTTGAGAGAAGCGTATGATTCAGCTTACTTGATCCATCCCGGAAGTACCAAGATGTATCAGGATATCAAAGAGAGATTCTGGTGGTGCTGATTGAAGCGTGATGTGGCAACATATGTAGCTCTGTGTGACACGTGCCAAAGAGTCAAAGCTGAGCATCAGAGGCCAGCAGGATTGCTCCAACCCTTGAAGATACCCGAATGGAAATAGGAAGAGGTCGGTATGTATTTCATAACAGGCCTACCTCACACTCATAGAGGATTTGATTCCATATGGGTAATCGTGGATCGTTTGACCAAAGTGGCACATTTTCTCCCAGTGAAGACCACATACACGGGAGCCAGATTAGAAGGACTATATAGAAAGGATTGTATGTTTGCATGGGCTACCGAAAAAGATAGCGTCAGATAGAGGTACTCAGTTCATGTCGCACTTCTAGCAGAAGCTACATGAGTCTATGGATACTAAGTTGCATTTTAGTTCTGCTTATCACCCGCAGACGGATGGACAGACAACGGACAAACTAAATATTGGAAGATATGTTGAGGGCATGTGCTCTACAATATGGAACAAGTGGGGAAAAGAGTTTACCTTACGCGGAATTCTCATACAACAACAGCTATCAGAAGAGTCTGCAGATGGCACCATTTAAGGCTCTGTATGGCAGAAAGTGTAGGACGCCACTATTCTGGAATTAGACTGAAGAAAGTTAGGTATTTGGACTAGAGATACTAAGGGAGGCAGAGCGACAAGTACAGGTAATCAAACAGAATTTGAAGGTGGCCCAATCCCGATAGAAGAGTTATGCTGATGTGAGACGGAGGGATTTTAGTTTCGAAATATGTGACTTTGTGAATCTTAAGGTGTCACCAATGAGGGGCATGAAATTGTTTAATGTAAAGGGCAAACTAGAGCCTCATTACATAAGACCCTTCAAGGTATTGGAACAGAAAGGAGAAGTAGCCTACCAGTTGGAACTACCCGAGAAGTTGGCTGGAGTACATGATGTGTTCCATGTGTCCAACTGAAAAAGTGTTTGCGGGTACCTGAGGAGCAGATCCTGATAGATGAGCTGAATGTGCAGGAAGATATCATGTATGAAAAGTATCCAGTAAAAATATTGGAAGAGTCTGAAAGGGTCACCAGAGAAAAAGTGACCCGGATGTGCAAGGATCAATGGAGTCGTCACTAGGAGGATGAAGCGACCTGGGAAAGAGAAGAGGATCTCAAAGCTTATTATCTGTTGGCACTCCTTACGGCCTATAGATAAATCCACGAGCGGACGGATACCGATGTAGCTTTCACCCGGGAGTATTCCAAGGTATCAATTTCCACGGGGAACGAGAAGTGAGCTAATTCTAAACTAAGTTGTCCAAGGTTTACGGAATGGGATGGATGAAGTGGATGACAACAACAAAAGAGGGAAGAGAAGCGATGAGAGGGTAGAGAGGTATGAGTCTAATAGAGGAACTCTACTGATTAGCTGAGTGGATCAGAGGGTATAGATAGATACTTGCTTCGGGACAATAGAACCTATGACACGCAGAAAAGGATGAGAACGGGTGTCACCAATCCTACACTCTGGGATCCTGCAGGCCAAGACAAACGTGATGGACTACGTAGGCCGTATATGGCTGTCACCACCTAACGGCTACCACCTCCATAGACTCAGGGACAAACTAAGTTAACCTCAAGTATAGGCACCACGCCTACATTAGTCTGTTAATACTTATCTCCTATAGAGAGACAAGCACCCAAGCCAAGCAACCAGTATACAATTATACCAATCAACTAAGCATTGAACGAAGAACCAGCAAGTAAATAAAAGTAGAACTGACTACTCAATTAATCAGGAAGAGATACAAGGGTTACCAGACACGACCCGGACGTTACTCGAAGTAGAGCCGCATCCGTAGAGGTACAACTGCAAGAGGGGCCGACACTCCGGCTCCTCTCCGGACGCTCACCTCTCCTCTCTCCCTATCTTCTAAGTATGAAAGTGGCAGAGCTTTGCTAAGGAACTTCTCTCTTGTGTTATGTGTGAATTCAGGCGACCAGGACCTCTATTTATAGGTGGATCAAGGCGGTGCCGGGCCGTTCGGCTGAATCTCCCGGTTCGGCTGGACCTGGGAATTCGGCCGAACTGCCACGTTGCACCACCTTGGTGCTAAGGCGGTGCAGAGGCGGTTCGGCTCCTGAGCTCATTCGGCTGAATTGGGGCATTCGCCCGAATGGGGCCCGTGGCCCAGAAGCGCTCTCCTGTGCATCCTGTCCCCCTCTGGGCCTCCGGGGCTACTTCGTCTAGGTGTACTTCGGGTTGGTTTGGCCCAG
The DNA here is from genome assembly GCA_033239725.1 of Echinochloa phyllopogon. Taxonomy (NCBI): domain Eukaryota; kingdom Viridiplantae; phylum Streptophyta; class Magnoliopsida; order Poales; family Poaceae; genus Echinochloa; species Echinochloa phyllopogon. The sequence continues at coordinate 24,891,043 of BTCW01000014.1, read as the reverse complement.
AGGTGACTTGGCGGTCGCCCATATGTCAGGTGTTGGCGGTCATTACAGCCCAAATCCGACCACCAATACTCGGGAATAAATGAGGTTATATGCAACATTCCATGTACTTAGGTTTTATTTCTAATAAAGTTCCACGAGTTTTGGTGAGTGTCATGTTTGTAGGTACAACATTGTGAAATACGTGCTATAGGGGTCGGAAATGACAGAAACGGCCGAACGACACGTTCGGCCGGTTATCCCCCTTAGCCGTACAGGCCGCCGGAAGCCGTCCACATCACCGATGACCAAGCGGACATAACATATGACAAGTGGACGACCGCCAACTCAACCCGGACCCATGCCAAGTCATCCTGGGCCCACACAACTCAATCCCACGCATCAGAGGCCGGTCCAGGAGCACCACACAGCAGAGGCGGTGCTGGGGGGTGGGCCTGGGCTCCCAGCCCAGTTCGGCCGAACTGGGGGGTTCGCCCGAACCGCCCCCAGTTGCCAAACCGCCTCCCAGGAGCGCATCTCGGCCCTTGGTGCAGATGGCGGTGGATCCTGCGTTCGGCCGAACGCCAGGGTTCGGCCGAACCGACGTCCCCGTCCGAAATCCCAGGGGGTACCCCCTGGTACCTTGGCGGCCACTCCAGCCCCAATCGTCCTATGCAGCTATAAATAGGACCCCTTACCTCACTTGTAAACACACACCAAGCCAAGGAGCTCATTTCCACTTTCATTCTAGTAGAGTTAGGATAGTTTAGTTGGGAGTTAGAGTTGAGTCGAGCTGTGCCTCGGAGGTTCCGGAGTCGTCTTCAGAAGCTCTGGTATAAGCTCTTGTATCTTTACCTTTTCCTTTTGCAAGACTTTGAGTTATCAATATAGTTATCTTTATCACTTTGCCTTTGTCATTTATATCTTGCTTCTACTTTATCCTAGTTGCAGCATATATCTTGATTAGACTATAGTCAGTTATAGTTCTAGTGCTTGTAGTCTTGTTTAATTCTTTGTCTTGGCTGGTTCTTCGATCTTGCTTGATACTGGAGGTGAATTGTCACCAAGAGTATTGACAAGGTTGCTTGCTCTTGCTAGCAGAGTAAGTGGTCGTTGCCTAGTGTAGGAGTGGTTCCTAGACTAGTCGGTGGCCTTAGTTTATTCCCGTCGCAACGGAGGTGGTAGCCGGGAGGTGGTGACAGCCCTTTCAGTCTTCGTAGCCCATCACATTAGTTCCGGTCCGTAGGATTCCTCAGTTGGGAAATAGTGGCACCCCTTCTCATCCCTTTCTGCGTGTCCACCGGTTCCCTTGTCCCGATGCTAAGACATTAGAGTTATCCTAGATCTCCTAGTGCTGGCTCTGTAGCCGCTGTATCTCTAAGCTAGAGTGACATAGGTAGATAAAGTATCCAGGAGTCCTCTATCTCTTCTCGTTGTCCTCCCAGCTATCTATCTCTTCTCTCCCTTACCTGAGTATCCCTTGAGCTGTGTGTCCGGTATATCCACTCCTATCCAATACCGTTATCCCCTATCTTGACTAGTCGTGTACCCTTCTCTGATAGTCTCGAATATCTGTTCACTAGTAATCTTGCCAAAGCTTCCCTACGGAAATATAAATTACGATACCTCGGAATACTCCCAGGTGAAGTGCTACAGCAGTGATTTTGTGCACTTGCAGAATATTTCTATATTTTACTAAGCCATAAGGAAAACCACTGAAACACTCCTTACCCCAGTACCAGGATTCTCAATTCTGATATTGGATCGTAAGAAGTGCCAACAAGCATTTCTGGCGCCGTTGCCGGGGAAGTCTTTGGCTAGATTATTTTTGAACTTTTATCTTGAGCTATCTTAGTTGAGTACCGCTACTTAAGCGGGTTTATCCTTGCTCTGCTCATTGGTCCTTGTGGAGCAGAGCAGTGCATGACTGGTTTCCAAATACCGTCAAACTTCCAAGAAAATCCGGAGTCACTTGTGAGGACAGTACGACCTCGTGTTGTACCTCGTCAGAAGAAACTCCTTCCGACGAACCCAGTCCTTCCCGTCGTTGACCAGGCTACATCGAGGATGGCAACCAAGACGATCCGTGAGTTCTCCGCTCCATCGAGCGAGAACGTATGTGTCGGAGCAGCTCCGCCAGTCGGAGATGGTAGCTTCGAGCTGAAGCCAGCCCTCATCAACATGGTACAGGCTAGCCCATTCTGCGGCAAGCCACACGAAGATGCCAATGCTAATCTCCAGCATTTCCTGAGATTTGCAACACCTTCACCATCCGCGGAGTAAGTATCGATGCCATTCGCCTTCGTTTATTTCCATTCTAATTATTAGGCAAGGCGAAACAATGGTTTTATGCTAACCGCGAAGCAATAAATACCTGGGATAAATGCACTAGTGCTTTCTTGCTAAAATTCTTTCCGGTTTGGAAAACCAACGCCCTCCAGAATAAAATAGCTAGTTTCCAGCAGTTAAAAGATGAAACAGTCCCGGAGGCATGGGATCGCCTCCAGGACTATATTTCTGCTTGTCCTCACCATGGTATGCAAAGTTGGTTCATAATCCAAACCTTCTATCACGGGCTGAGAAATTCTGCCCGTGAGTACCTGGATGCTGCTGCTGGAGGCTCGTTCTTCTCTCTTGAGGAGAGTTGTGCGAAGGCCCTCATAGAGAAGATGGTCGAGAACCAAGGTTGGTCCGACGACCGGACTCAACCAAAGACCCGAGGAGTTCACCAAGTTGAAGCTCTGGACATGCTCGCTGCCAAGATGGACCTCCTGATGAAGAAACTGGAGGCCCCTGCTCAAGAAACGGTGCGAGCCATGGACGCTCGCATGACCTGCGAAGTCTGTGGCAACGCTGGCCATTCGGGGAATGACTGCCTCGAAACGCGAGGAGATGCCTACTACGTCAACAACTCCAACGGGTATCAACCGAACAACTACGGCAACCAAAGCTGGAATCCGCGCCCAAACCTCCCTTTTGAGAGGCCTCAACAAGGTAACAATTTCAATTCCAACAATTTCAATAATCAGCCGTCTCTTAGAGATCTTGTGTTTGGCCGGATGAAAATAACTGAAAACATCAATAAAAAGCTTGCTGCTAATGATAAAACACTAGAAACCATAGACTCTAGGATGGAATCATTTTCTTCTACTATGAAAAGTCAACTGAGCTTTAATAAAATGATAGAAACTCAAATCGCTCAGTTAGCTGCTGCTGTTCCTGTCACTGAATCGGGGAAGATTCCGGGGCAACCCGAGCCTTCCATCGAGACAGTGAATTCCATCACTACCAGGCAGGGTAAGATGTCTCGTAGTGTATTCCGCACTAACCACGCAGGGAAGGTCGCACGTATCCAAGTGCTGACACCAAGATGGACCTACCTGCCGAGAGCTGCAAAAAGGGCAATCATCAAGACCTCTCCGGATAGGAAGGAAGATCGCGGAGTGCCCATCATTTAGTGCACGATCTGGAATCGTCGCATTGATGATGCACTCTGCGATCTAGGGGCAAGCGTAAACATCATGTTTAAGGTATTATTTAAGAAAATACGCTACCCTACTTTGTCACCTACTACTGCCCAGGTACAGCTTGCGGACTCAACCATCCGCTACCCCGAGGGGGTGATCGAGAATGTACCGGTCCGGATCTGGGGACGATATGTCCCTTTGGACTTTGTTGTCCTCGACACGGGGAACGAGCATTCGTTTCCCCTTGTGTTGGGCCGACCATTCTTGAACACCACCCGGGCTAGGATCGATATGGATGCGAGAGAAATCTCATTCCGTATCGACGAAAGGTTGACTTACTTCGAGTTTCAACCCCGGGAAGAAAAGAAGACAGAGCCACTCACACCGGAGCAGAGAAGCGCCGAGTGTTTCCTTAAGGCTCTCATTAATGGAGAGCTGGAAGTACTCGGTGGTGAGCAGCTCAAGTGGAACGAGCCGACAAAATCGACAAGTGCAGAAGAAATGGATTTCCTCGTAAAGAAATACGAGGAAGAACAAGCCCTCTGGAATTCTCCAGAGACGCCGATCCCACCGCCACCGACACCGAAGAAGAAGAACAAGAAAATGTGGTGGAAGAAGGTTGCATGGTCCCAGTCATCCACTCCGGGACCGGACGATGACAAGAACAACTGAAGACAGGAGAAGTCCCGCTCGCGGACTTAAAAGTTGAGCTCTCGCCGCGAGGAAAACCAGTATGTATCCCATATTTCCCTTCCAATTTTTAAATTTCCAATTGCATTTGCATGTTTCCCTTTTCAAAATACTGAACCACTTGAGTAATTAATTTGAGAGAGAGTAGAAAATTTTGCAAGCTTGGTTTAAATAATTGGACACATGCTGAAAATTTTAACTAGGGTGGATGTAATTGGTATTTCTTATCATTTTCATCCCTTCTAGAACATCTCCAATTATTTACCATCACCACCAACCAGCAACAAACATGTCTACCCCACTAAAAATGGCTGCACACTCACCAATTATCACAAACATGGCAGCATGGGGGTAACTCCACTAATTTCCACTTTGGTCATGTCACATTTCCATCTCACCTACCACTAAAATCCACTAAAAATGTCCTTAGAAATTGTTGGCCGCACAAACCTGGAGTGGAAACAAAGGCATGTGAGTGCTGCACTCACATGGGAGTGCCCTGGCCACCAGGCCTGGTTCGGGCGAACCAGAGCCTTCGGGCGAACTGGCCAAGGCCATCCCCTCGGCCTATAAATTGCTGGCCAAGCTTCCTTGCTTCCTTGCACCATTCACACACTCATACATTCTGAAAATTCTGCTAGGAAGCTCTCTCTCCCTCTCAAGTTCTTTGCTCTAGTGCTTGGTCAAGTTCTTCCCAAGTTCTTGCTCAAGTTTTGGTTCACTTGCATTACTAGAAAATCCCAAAAGTATTTTGCATTTGTTGTGATCTTGTGCTGAATTTTTGGACGATTTTGTGATGGTCACCGACACCCACAAGAACGACTAACCTTTTGTGGTGGTTTTCATCCCCGCAAGAACGACTAACTATCTCGAACGACTGACTTGATTTTCTTGTGCTAACTATATCTATATTCAGTCCTTCGGGTAGTTGTTGTTGCACTAACCTTTTGCAGGAATCATGTCGAAGTTCTTCACTTCGCTCCGTCGTTCCGCCCGGCTAGGCCGACGATCGGACGATGCTGGGAGTTCCCTAGCTCCGTCCCGAGGCTCGAGCCGGATGGACACGGACGAGCACGGAGCAGCCGGCTCGGGATGGGGCCATGCCACGCCCCCAGCCAGGCAGCTCCTGAGCGAGAGTGACATCAACCTCAGAACAGAAAGGGAGCGGAACACCTTCAACGAGCTTTGACTGAAGGAGTTCGAGCACACCCGTGTGTTTGAGGAAGATTTGCTCAGGGACACGGGGATGGACGTAGAGTTCACGGAAATTTTCCAGGCCATTGGCTGGGAGAATTTCTGGCACATCAACGAAGAAGGTTCGTACCTGCTCACCCTTGAATTTCTCTCGACTTTGGTTTCTGAAACTGGGGGGATTCGTTTTCGATTCTTCAACCAAGAGTTCTTCTGCTCTTGGAGGGATTTTAGTTCGGGTCTCGGATTTTCAAGTCGCCGTTCATTAGACCCGAACAAAGCACTTAAAAGATTTGACCGGGTGGCATTTTGGAAAAAGATTTTGGGGGATACCAACTGTCATGCGCCACGCATGAACAGCATTCATAACCCCACTTTGCGTTTCATGCATCGTTGGGTGTCTATGACGGTATTCCCCCGGGCAGATTTGCGCCCTGTCAACACCATCGAGTTGCGGGTTCTTTTTGCCATGGTCAAGCAGATTCCCTATTCACCTGTGAAAGACATGGTTGGTCACCGGCTGTCTCATATTTCTCATACGGGTGGCATGGCGATGACTTCTCTAGTCACTCGCCTCGCTAACCACCTGGGCGTCCTCCAAGGCGCCCGGCTCATGTACATCGAGACCGCGCGTTCCGTCGTGGATGCCGAGCACTTCGTGCAAGCCCACATGATACGGCGGACGCCTGACGCAACGCTGGCAATGATTTACCGTGGCTATACAACTGAAGTGCCTCTGCCTTGTGCAGCACTAAGGTTGTATACCGCGCCGAAACTAACTCTTCAGTTGAGGACCGAGTCGGACGACTCTCCACCTTGGAGAGAGCCCGCTCGGCACAGCGTTGCAGGTGACGGACCCGTCACGAGGGGACGAGCCAGGCGTGATGCTGGGCTCGCCACCTCATAGGAGCCGGTAGATGCACCACAAATGCCGCATCGACACACTTCCGCTTTTGAGGCCACCTACGACATGTACACCGGCACTGGGACGTCCGGAGCAGGAGGCTCCGGGCAACACCAGGAGCCGAACTACTTCACCTCAGGACGCTGGGACTACGGCCAGGATACGGACTCTGAGTGGTCCGGGAGCCGGTATGGAGGGGGATACGACAGTGCCTCCCAGCCATACTACCCTGGATACTCACAGTCCGCACGCTTCGACTACGGCCGGGAGTTGTCTTACATCTCCGACCGAGTCGAGCTCATCGACGAACGTACCCGAGAGATCCAGGACACACTAGCCCGCCATTCTCAGTACCATCAAGAGAATAGCGGGATGGTGTCGTCTATCCAACACGACGTCCACGAACAAGCGGAACAGCTGAGCCAGTACCTCTCAAGGCTGAACCCCTACCAGTAAAAGTCCAATCTTGGGGAAGGACCCCCACCAGGTATGTCTCGATTTATCCAGCACTTTGATCATTTAATTACCCTTTCATTTCCCTCCATGATAGGTTGCATTCAAAAAAATGAAAATACCAAAAATATTTCCTTAAACAAAATTTCCCTTGAATTAAATAACTCCCAACTATGCATGGAATGAATCATATGCCTCTCACCTTGGAAATGATGAATAGTTGCTCTGTCACTAATTTTGCAAGTACCTTGTTTCAACTAGTTGCTAGATTGTGCTTGAGTTATATGGCATGAGTAAAAATGATCCTGAAAACCTTGTGGGAGCACATGCTTTATTCCAAGTCTAAGTTGTTGTGGGGATTGATATAGTGAGAATTTGGTTAAGTTCTATTCTGCTCTTAGTACGGGGAAAATCTCGGAAATTTATGCTTTCAAAATAAAACAAGTTCCTCATTGGTCAAAATACCTACCAGAGCCATATGATAAGCTTAGTTGAAAATTTCTACTCATATGCTGCTTGTTATCTTAGTGAGCTTTGTCAAATTGTTGTGACCTTTGAGTGAAGCTTTCATATTCTTAAAGATCGAGACCCACGTACACACACCACCTCTCACTTGCAATTCCTACACTGGGAGTTTGCAAACATTTTCCATCATCCATCCACAAAATAAATGCTCCATGTTCTATGATTTCCCTCCACAAATATTCTTGATAGAGACATGGGCTATACAAAAAGAAAAGCATGCCAAAGAAGCATGGCAAAAATAAGAGAAAAAGAAAAGCATGCCAAAAGGCATGGCAAAAAGAAAGAGAAAAAGAAAAGCATGCCAAGTGGCATGGCAAAAATATGAGAGTAAAAGATAGCCCATGTTCTCAAAAATAAATCAAGGAGAGGGAGTTTCATCCAAGGAGTTCTACCATATCCCACTCCACCATTCCACCATATTCCATTCCACCATTCCACCATTCCACCATATCTCATTCCATTCCACCATTCCACCATATGCCACTCCACTCATACCCACACACTTGCACGTCTTGATCTTAAGATGTGATTTGTCTCCTCAGAGATCCGGTCTTTGACTTAGCAAAATATAAGATGCATGCATGCTTTCATCCTTTGTCCCTGAGCCACAGAAAAAGCCATATTAGATGTTAGGATGAAAAGAAGGCACAAGCCTTTGGTGAGGATTCAAATACACTTGAGTGATTGAGTGTGCCAATGAGGAACAATGTGTAGTTTTCAAAACTTATGAAAAATTCCGAGATGAGATCCTGAAAAGAGTAGAGTGGAATAAAACTGAATTTAAACTGTTCATCCTTTCAACCGCCCAAGATAAGGAGATTGCTATAAGCCCCATAGGTAAAAAGGTGATTTAAAAACTTTGCCTATGATTCAAGTATTTTTGAGTACTAGTTGTTTATAAATTTACCTGCAGAAGAAATGACATTGTAGCAACTCCTGATCCACCGAGCCTAAGTTTATATCTTTGCTCGAGGACGAGCAAAGAGCTAAGCTTGGGAGAGCTTGTTGGCGGTCGTTACAGCCCAAATCCGACAACCAATACTCGGGAATAAATGAGGTTATATGCAACATTCCATGTACTTAGGTTTTATTTCTAATAAAGTTCCATGAGTTTTGGTGAGTGTCATGTTTGTAGGTACAACATTGTGAAATACGTGCTATAGGGGTCGGAGATGACAGAAACGGCCGAACGACACGTTCGGCCGGTTACCCCCCTTAGCCGTACAGGCCGCCGGAAGCCGTCCACATCACCGATGACCAAGCGGACACAACATATGACAAGTGGACGACCGCCAACTCAACCTGGACCCATGCCAAGTCATCCTGGGCCCACACAACTCAATCCCACGCATCAGAGGCCGGTCCAGGAGCACCACACAGCAGAGGCGGTGCTGGGGGGTGGGCCTGGGCTCCCAGCCCAGTTCGGCCGAACTGGGGGGTTCGCCCGAACCGCCCCTAGTTGCCAAACCGCCTCCCAGGAGCGCATCTCGGCCCTTGGTGCAGATGGCGGTGGATCCTGCGTTCGGCCGAACGCCAGGGTTCGGCCGAACCGACGTCCCCGGCCGAAATCCCAGGGGGTACCCCCCCTGGTCCCTTGGCGGCCACTCCAGCCCCAACCGTCCTATGCAGCTATAAATAGGACCCCTTACCTCACTTGTAAACACACACCAAGCCAAGGAGCTCATTTCCACTTTCATTCTAGTAGAGTTAGGATAGTTTAGTTGGGAGTTAGAGTTGAGTCGAGCTCTGCCTTGGAGGTTCCGGAGTCGTCTTCAGAAGCTCTGGTATAAGCTCTTGTATCTTTACCTTTTCCTTTTGCAAGACTTTGAGTTATCAATATAGTTATGTTAATCACTTTGCCTTTGTCATTTATATCTTGCTTCTACTTTATCCTAGTTGCAGCATATATCTTGATTAGACTATAGTCAGTTATAGTTCTAGTGCTTGTAGTCTTGTTTAATTCTTTGTCTTGGCTGGTTCTTCGATCTTGCTTGATACTGGAGGTGAATTGTCACCAAGAGTATTGACAAGGTTGCTTGCTCTTGCTAGCAGAGTAAGTAGTCGTTGCCTAGTGTAGGAGTGGTTCCTAGACTAGTCGGTGGCCTTAGTTTATTCCCGTCGCAACGGAGGTGGTAGCCGGGAGGTGGTGACAGCCCTTTCGGTCTTCGTAGCCCGTCACGTTAGTTCCGGTCTGTAGGATTCCCCAGTTGGGAAATAGTGGCACCCCTTCTCATCCCTTTCTGCGTGTCCACCGGTTCCCTTGTCCCGATGCTAAGACATTAGAGTTATCCCAGATCTCCTAGTGCTAGCTCTGTAGCCGCAGTATCTCTAAGCTAGAGTGACATAGGTAGATAAAGTATCCAGGAGTCCTCTATCTCTTCTCGTTGTCCTCCCAGCTATCTATCTCTTCTCTCCCTTACCTGAGTATCCCTTGAGCTGTGTGTCCGGTATATCCACTCCTATCCAATACCGTTATCCCCTGTCTTGACTAGTCGTGTACCCTTCTCTGATAGTCTCGAATATCTGTTCACTAGTAATCTTGCCAAACCTTCCCTGTGGAAATATAAATTACGATACCTTGAAATACTCCCAGGTGAAGTGCTACAGCGGTGATTTTGTGCGCTTGCATAATATTTCTATATTTTACTAAGCCATAAGGAAAACCACTGAAACACTCCTTACCCCAGTACCAGGATTCTCAATTCTGATATTGGATCGTAAGAAGTGCCAACATCAGGCATCATCATTGCTTGGTCATCGTTGACGTGGACGACTCCCGGTTGTGCTTCGCGTTGTGTACGGCTAAGGGGGGTAATCGGCCGAATGGAGTCGTTCGGCCAATTCAGTCAATTCCAACCCTTTTAACCCGTATTTCTCCATTTTGTGCCTGCACATTGGACAATCACCAAAACTTGTGGAAATGGTTAGCAATACGCCCTATAGCTATGGTGTGTGGTTCCATTGTGGTTATTTTATACTCGGTTGGAGGTCGAAAATCGGTCCGTAACGACCGCCAACATTATCCATAGCTTTTCTCATCCACATGTGAATCTCGAGGACGAGATTCATCTTAAGGGGGGTAGGTTTGTAACACCCTAAAAGTACCCTATCTAAAAATTTTGTAATTAATAGGCTTTTTATTAAAGTGCTCATATTTAATATAAGGAAAATTCATGTTGGTTGCATTGCATTTTGTTTGTGTGTAGTTCAATCTAGAATTTAAATCTTATTTAAATTCGAGTTCGATTGCATTTGTTTGAGCTCTAGAAAAGTTGTTTAGGTTGGAGTTCTCTTTTGCTCCCTAGACTTTTTCCCTCCGCCTGTTTTCCCTCCCTCCTTTCTTTCTCGAGCCAGCCTGGCCCAGCTTCTCTTCCCCGCCTCCGCAAGCCCATTGCTAGCCTGCTCGGCCCAACATCCACGCCGGCCCACTCCCCCTCCCTACTCTCCCTGTCGCGCGGGCCCGACAGTGATGAACTTGGGCAGGGTATTTAGGGATCGCTTCACTCATCATATATTGTTCACATATATTGGTATGATTGACTCAACTACTTGGTCTCTCACAGTGCTCACAAGCTTGCCAAGACTTTGGCTGGCCGAATCAAGGAAAGTGGGATCAAGGGAAAGGGAGATGATGAGTAATCCAAGCGACATCGAGTCAATGATAGATCAAGCAGTGATGACTCCAATGACAGTGATTATGTGGCTGACACTGAGGTTAATCATCTATGGGGCAGCAGCCGGATTTTGTAGTTCATGAGGATGCGGGATTGCCTCAAGGGGGAGCTGGCTTTCATGCGGATCTCCTTGACATTCACTCTCACACAGCTCCAAAGAAAGTATGGTCACAAAGAGAGTATGCCAGGGTAAGGAATGTCAATGCCTTTACTCAACGTCGTGACACGAATGATCTATTCTTTCACACCCTAGTACAAGAAGATGCTTTCTTTGGTCACTTGCTTAGCTGCACAGTTGTGGCACATAAGAGAATTGACTTTGGTTATCTTGCTAGCAAAATTGTGTTAGCTGATGTGGCTATCATGCTTGAAAGGCTTAGACTTAGGGAGTTCATGGAACATAGGTGTGATTGGAATGAAATTCTCATTAGACAATTCTATGCCACCTAGGAGCTTGATGTTGAGGCACAAAGTCTAGAGTGGATGACGGGACAAAGGAGGTACACTGCCACCTTTGAGAAGTTTGCTGCAGCTAATCATCTAGACTATGCTTATTTTTATGATGGTGCTAGTCTTAGTGTTTACCAAGAAGATATTCATGAAAATTCTCAAACCTTCTATGAGCCTGCAAATCTTGGTATTCCAATCAAATATGGTACACCTACAGGACTTAGGCATCATCCAGCTGCTATCAACAAAATCATAAGATGCACCTTCATGCCTAAGAGTGGAAACAAGGACAAAATCAGAGATTATTATTCGAATGTGATTCACTATATCATGACAGGCACTAGATTCAATGTGATTAAAATGATATTTGAGCAAATGGATGAAAAGAAGTTGTCCTTGGCCGGGAACATGTATTTTGCTCCATACATCATGTCCTTGATTAAAGCCAAAAGTGGATATGATGGTCCTTGTGAGATTCTCCATGGGTTGTTTCAGCCATTTGTAAATGCAAAAGAGTTTCTCACCAGACCATTAACTCCATATGAGAATATTGGTGGTGATATGGGTACTCATGATGTTGGGACAGCAGCAGATGCAGATGTTGATATGGGTCTTCCTGAGATGCCTCCACCTCCTCCTTCTCCTCCTCCTCCTATGCGCCACAGGGCTATTGGGTTCCTCCAGAGGGATATTTCGCTCCATATTTTGATGGCATGGCTCAGTCTTTTGGGGCACAGATGGCTACTGGTTTTGAGACTATGCAGCAGGGTCTCCAGCAGCGATTTGATGATAGGTTCAAATTCATATGAGCAGCAGATGAACACTCAATATCTTTAGCCTATCATGACCCTGCTTCAGGGCATGCAACAGAGTTACCAAACTAACATAAATGCCTTGACTGCTAGATTTGATGGATTGGCCACTTCTGAGCAGTACCAGCAGGTTGTTGATCGTCAGACTCAGCTAGAGAACTCATTTGCTACGTTCACCACGACCTTCACCGACTTCAGTGGCCACTTCTACAATGTCTATCCTTGGCCACCTCCTCCACCACCACAGGACGAGTAGTCCTTTCTTGGTATTTGATGCCAAAGGGGGAGAGACTTCGAGTGATGTGATCTCCAGGGGGAGCATTTGCATGGCATGAAAACTTGAACTTTGCATTGCATGTTTATCTTTATGTTATTTGTGAGATGAACTTTGTGTGGATGTAATAAGCTAGAACTTGTGTGCTTTAATTTTCGCTTGTGTGATGATCTATTTGCAATATTTCTATCTTATGGTGGACTTGTTCTAGTGTTTACTTCGCCGAATCCTATAATATCCAAGTATGTGTGATGATTGACATATTAGATCTATGCACACATGTAGGGGGAGTTATTCTCTATTATTCAAATTTGAAATCATTTGCTCTATCTCTTATTTGGAATTTATTGAAAAAGAGTAAGTGACTTCAAGTTTTACCCTCAACTCTATCACTCCTTTGATATGGTTGTCAATAATTACCAAAAAGGGGGAGATTGAAGGCATCTTGGCCCCTAATTGAGTTTTGGTAATTAATGACAACCCCTGTGGACTAACATTTTTATTTGAGATAATGAGAATAGGTTAGTCCTGAGAATTGGAATGAGCTTCAAGAGGTGATGTGTCAGTAGCATGTGTGTGCTTTGGATCATGGGAAGCTCAAGGAAAAGGTATATGATAGGGCTTTTAAATTTGACCGGTCATGAGGTGATTAGAGGATGAAATATGACCGGGTTGATAGGCTAGATAGCCGTACTATCAAGGGGGATCAATCTTCATTGGTTCAATGGATTTGTAGTGCCACATTGGTTCTTGAATTGCATGTAGTGCATTTAGCTTTTGTGGTGACTAACTTGGGTTTGGGAACTTTGAAAATCTGCTGGAAAACCAGCCCTATCGAGGCTGGCGGACTGCCGCGAAAAAGAAATATATTTTGTTTTATAAAATCTGTGGAAACTCCGTTCGGGGCAGTCTGAACTGACCACGGACAGTCCGTGGGCTGTGGCCGGACTGTCCGCGGTGGATGCTGACTTGTGGGCCCACATGCGTTAACTTGAGCTGGTGCTAAGTGCTCACGCGGATAGTCCGAGGGTGTTGCAAGGACCGTCCGTAAATTAGACTAAGTTTACACAGAGTGCGTTTTCACGGCTCCAGGGGGTCAGACCGTCCGACCGAGGCCTGGCAGACCGTCTGAGGGGAGCTCGAACAGTTTGCGGGTGTCGGACGGACAGTCCAACCAACCCAACGGTCATCTCTAACACACGTTTGACGGTCCGCGACTGTCGGGCGGACAGTCCGCGGTGCACGGTTTTTGAACTGAGTTTGCACATAACGGCTAGTTTTGAGGAGGGGGCTATAAATACTCACACCCCGCGGACTTGTAAGCTCTCTTGGCACTTTGGAAAGCTTGATACACATTCTAGAGCCCTTGTTCTCCTCTCACTCACTCACTTGCTTTGAGATTGCATTTCTTGGTGAGATTGAGAGCTTCTAGTGCATTGCATCAAGGATTTGATCATTGTGGCGCTAGGATTTCATTGAGCTTGTGGTTGATTTGTTACTCTTGGAGGTTGCCGCCTCCTAGACGGCTTGGAGCTCGTGATTCCACCGAGCGCTTCAAGAGGATTGTGAAGTTGCCATGGAAATTGGTTGTGAGAGGTTATTGTGCTCACCTCACCGGAGTGGTGAAGAGCAACTCTAGTGAAATCGATATTTGGAGCGGTTCTTTTGTTCTAACCGGCTTAGAGATCAAGCGGAGTCTTGATAGAGAAGCGGTTGAACATTGAATCCATCTCAACGTGGACTAGGGGTGACCGGCAAGTCATCGATACCACGGGATAAATTTGTGTCTCATACTTGTGGTTTGATCTTGTTCTTGTCTTGAGCAATTTACTTTGAGCAAGTTATTTACATAGAACTTGAATTGTATCTTGTCATCCTAGGTTGCAAACCCCTCAACATAGGCTTAGAATAGCTAGAGAATTATTTCACCTTGTGGTTCTAATTAAATTTCTCTAGTGTTGTGTTTGAAGTTTGAAACTACCTATTCACGCCCCCTCTAGTCGGTAATCCTAGATACTACAATGTCGAAACTGAACTTTTTAGGTTCCCTTTTGCCAAAAGGACATGAGATCGGCTTCTTGCTCTTTACCCATCAGCTAAACCGATCTCTGCTTCTTCATCAGACTCGGATTCATAATAGACAAAAGAGACCCTCTTTTGGAATGGCCAACTCCTTTGCTCCTAGAAATTGACATCTATGCTTGACATCCTCTGTACCATGTGGCTCAAGCTCTCGAACTCTTGAGATGAGTATCTCTCCTTGATGTGTGGAAGAAGCCCTTCAAAAGCTAACGCGGTTAATTGGCCATCGGTAAGATTCAAACTATAGCATCGGCTTCTCACATCCCTGAATCTCTGAATGTAATCGGGTACTGACTCATCGTTTCTCTGCTTCATGGCTATTAAATATGTAATTCTCATCTCATAAACCCTAGCAAAGAAATACTTGTGGAACTGATTTTCTAGATCAGCCAATCTGATTATAGAATTTGCCGGTAATGATGTGAACCAGGCAAAGGCTGATCCCGACAGAGACAGTGGGAACAGGCGAATTTTCAAAGCTTCTTGGGATGCAGCTTCCCCACACTAAACCAGGAACCACTCGATGTGCTCAACAATAGACATGCTATCTTGCCCAGAAAACTTAGTGAAGTCTGGAACTTAGTAGCGGTGAGGCATTGGAATTAGATCATATGCATCAGGGTAAGGCTTCTGATACATATATGGCTGCTCCTTGGGCTTGAGGCCAAGCCTATTGCATGTTTTGAGCTGATCCATTATTGAACGAAACCATTTGATGAGGTTCCTGAGGATGCTGCAGTGTCTGTGTCTACTTGGGACCAGATGGTGTCATGAATTCCAACAGCATCCTGAATTTAGGTGTGAATCCTTGCGGAAAAGTGTAGCCTACCACAGTTACCATTAACTGGGGCGGAGGAGTGTGCATGGATGCGTTCTGAATTGGTGATGTTACTTGAGTTGGGGCATTTTTGGAACCTGAAGTCCCCTGACTTCCATCTCTAGTCACCACTCCTTTGGCCTTTATCGACGGGTCAGAACCCATTCCTGTCACAGACTATGTAGGTCCCTTGTGCTGCATAGAATTTGCTTTTATGACATCTATCATCGCATTTTGCACGGCATTGGTCAGGACCCCTGACTGATTAATCATCGTATGTGATACAGCCTGATCCAACATCCCCTGAAACCTACCAGCATCCTCGATAATGGTAAATTCACGTGGCTGTGGCAACAAAGATTTTTGAATGGCTACCCCACTCTTGGACACAGTAAAAGACTGGAGGAACTTTTGCTTGAATTCTTCCATCATCTTGCCCATGAGTGCCTTCTGTTCTTAATTGAGGTCCTTCTCAGTAGTGGCTATGATGTTGTTCTCATCGACTTCACTGCGCTTTTCGTCAATGCTAGTACTCATGGTGATGATCTGATCTTTCCTTGGTCCCACCAGTCGTGCCAAAGATGTGTTGACGCAAAAAGTCGGGTGATGACACAATCTGCGCGAACACACGATCGGCTTGGGAGATTTGCTTTACTCCGATGATGAGACGGTAATCCTGAGGTTTGAGGCGTGCCAGTCAATTTGACCTATAATTGATAAGGGAAATAAAATCGTGTTAAATTCACAGATCGGCTATGATTCCAAACTACCTTTCTCTGTATCAGATAGGCTAGAACATGAGACTGGTAAGCTTGAAAGCCGATTCAAATCTTAGATGTAGACTGATAAATTGATGACAAAAACTAAAACTTAACAGAAATAACAGATTAAATCTATTAAGATCTAGCAGATATCGATAACTTTGAACGAAATAGTAAAACAGAGCAGAACAAACTAAATCGGCTAATTTGATCGGCTAAACAGCAACGTTCGATACAAGGGTGTAATAATTAGATTTCTAGATGAAAGTGAGGCACTTAAACCTATAATCTAAAGATTACCATAACTTGGTGCAACAATCAGATCTTAGATAAAAGTGTGGCACTTGAACCTATGATCTAATAATCGCGATAACTTGGTGAACAAACTAGATAAAAGTGAGGCACTTTGTCAACGATTTATGTCGAGCACGTCTACCTAGGGGTACCCCAGACAGTAGATTCGTGGGTCTCGCCGAGTTCTAGGAACGACAGTGCACGAACAACGCATAGATTTAGACAGGTTCGGGCCGCAAATTGCGTAATACCCTACGTCATGTGTGCTTGATTGTATTGCACGTGAGTTGAGTTGTTTTGATGGGGTCCCTGCTCCACCTTATATATCCGGGGAGCAGAGTTACAAGTCGGTTACACGATCCTAGTTGTATACAACAGGGAGTACTACAATATGGTACTTTGGGGAGTCTCCTAACAGTACACGACTAGTCTTTCCAATCAACTACGCCGTCTTGCACCATAGCCGACTGGTTTAAAGTAATCGGGCTAAACCTTCCCTACCGAGTAGTTTAATCCCGTGGATGAGTGGCCCTAGGGATCCTGGTCCCACAAGCTCTCGAGCATCTTGCGCCTTTGCTTCAAGTCTTGAATCTACTTCAACATCTTCAAGGTATCATCTGTAACGATTTGATTAGTTGGAGTTAAGCCCAAGACGCTCAAGCCTTCCCTGTAGAGTAGTTTACATAGGAGTGCATCTCTAGATGCACCCAATGGGTGTAGCCCCCAAGCCTTCGAGTACTTTTTAAGTAGTTGGAGGTTCAAAAGCAGTCTTCTATCTTTATGTCGAGTAGTTCAATGGTGTGCACCGAGTAGGTGCGCCCATTGGGTATAGCCCCCAAGCTTCGAGTAGTTTTGTTAAAACTAGTCGAAGGTCTTCGCATGAATTAAGCCAAAAATTTTGGAAAATAAAATCCCGCATATTCCGATAGCAGCCCCCGAGCTTTAAAGCAAATATCTTTGGTTTAAAGATCAAGGAAATCTTCAAAAACCTACCAAAATCTTGAATCACCGAGTATTCCGCCACTGGTGGTTAGTTAGGAAGGTTATCCCTAAAGAACCGGCCCAAGTAACGGAATGTGAGACGCCATAGTACTATGTCAAAGAGTAACCCTAGCTACGATTATAAATCTTGAAGTGATAAGCCTTGTTTCATTCTACATCAGTAAGCCTTGCAGTCGCCATCAACGTCTCGGAGCTTGATCTCGAGCCCCCGACCTTTAGCCCCTGAGCTTTCACAACCCTAGAACACTTCACCACCCATTTTTCTCATAGAGTCACCATGGACAGGATGCAAAGAGCAGTGAAGAAAACCGATGATGCTTGATCCGCCCATCCACCGGCGAAGAAATCTACAAGGAAAAGGGTGTCATTGATAGATCCGAATACCAGGGTCGACTTAAAAGATCCTCCTTGTCCTGCTAATGCTTGGAAACAATGTACAACCTCCACCGATGATCTCAACAATCTGGTGGAACAAGGTTTGCTCCTTTCTCAAGAGACTTTGGAGTGGAAATCGTGCTGGAAGCAACCCTTCCCAACGGAAAATAATGAAGAGATTCCCCTCTTTCTTTCTTTCTGCAAGCGAGGAGTAGGGTTCCCACTTTCGCATTTCATGAAAGAATTTCTAGCTTTTTACAAACTGCAACTCCACCACCTCAAGCCAAACAGAATTCTCTATATCTCTGTCTTTGTCCACGCCTGTGAAGCGTTCCTAGGTATCAAGCCAAGCATAGCTTTGTTCCGTGCATTGTATCATATCAAACCTCAGCCAACTTTCAGCGCACAGAAGTAGTCGAAGGAGCCTGAATTCAATTTCACCAAAACATGCAAGCTAAGTGGTTTGACATGCCCATCATGGACTCCTGTGGAGATTGGAAAGCCAAATGGTTTACCATTGGTGAGTTGATATTATTATCTATACTTTGTATCAATGAAATGTCATATTTGTTTTACTGAGCATCTCCTGTGTCATTTTAATATAGCAGGAAATCATAGTAAAAGCTGCCCAGAGAAAGACGGGTGGTACACGCGGGATCTTTCCAACTAGAACCTACGTCTGAGTTTCGAAGAGGCCAAAGATGTACCCGCTTTGTTAAAGCGAGTACAAGGATTGAAGGAGAGAGGCTTGACTGGTGTTGGGATTGCCTTCAGCTTTTTAAAGCGAAGGATTCGACCACTTCAGGAGTGATGCAATCTTGGTTATGAGTATGAAGGAAACGCGGGTCCTTCGTGCATGGTACCTGAAGAACTCTCCGACGAGACAGTGCTTATGTGACTGGATCGCTTGTTTACTGGTGTCATGGAACAACCAGTCATTGTGGGATAGTACTCGAAGACTAGCCCTCCAAACTCTGTAAGTAATTGTAGACTTTGATTCAAAAGCTAATGTTGGGAAAAATATTAATCCGAGTTATTTTTAACA
This sequence comes from Echinochloa phyllopogon, assembly GCA_033239725.1. Lineage (NCBI taxonomy): Eukaryota > Viridiplantae > Streptophyta > Magnoliopsida > Poales > Poaceae > Echinochloa > Echinochloa phyllopogon. The sequence goes on along the minus strand of BTCW01000014.1, from coordinate 24,872,251 downwards.
ATGTAGGCTCCGGTGCTTGGGGATGAATTAACCGAAGAGGCCTGGAAGTATATTAGCAAGACTTCTTCAGAAAGGACTCTGAGTGCTGGGAACATCCCTGACACTGCCACCATGGCTGAAGAGGAAGGCGTAGCAGACTCGGATGCGGACACAACAGCCACAGACCCAAAACAAGGAGATCTCAAGGGTAAGTCCCTTGTGCCTGGCCCTTTGTTTATTGATGATTATCATAACATAGGAGTGGCAAATCCTGATAACTCACATCCGCCACCAAAAATCCTATGGGGGAATTTCAACCCAGAGAGTTCAAGGGAGCCCCTAACAATTCTTGCAAGTGCCAAGAGGAAGCGATCGAGCTACTCATTTGCAAGCTACGCAAACCAGTCTCAGATTCTGCTCCACATGAAGCGGATCCTACTGAACAAGGTAGAATGCCCAAGCACGCCGTCATGCCGCAAGGCTCATCCACAACTAGTGCCATGAAAAGTGGAACAACTGGAGCACCACGAGTTCAAAGTGGCACCTACCCATCCTGAAGAAGTTCAGTTTCCAGCCTTTGACTGCCCTGACACCTCCCGTAGAGTAAGTAGAGAAAGAACATTAGTCTTTGTTGAGTAGCTGTGTTGCTATCGAGCGGTCAAAATCTGATCTTGTTCTTGTCATTCAACAGATCTCCAACCAAAGCCTTCATAAAGGCGATACAAGCCGATGATGTGGAAAAACAATCCTCTTTAGTGGAAGAGGCTGCCAGAGATCAATCAACGGTGGCTAGGGTTGAAGAAACCACCAAAGCCGCTGTAACCATTGAAGTCAGTACTGACAAAGTTGGCGGAATACGTGAAGCCGAAGAAAGTACAAAGGGTACTAAGGAGCCGACTGTTGTAAAAGAGGCTCAAAATTGGTTGTACCCATGGAAGTTGACAGGGACATCGCAGAAGATCCATCAAACATAGCTGAAGAGCCCATGACTGTCGCGCCACCCTCAACCACGGAGGTGATCACACCTTCTACTGCAAAGGTACGCCAGATAGCAGAGTTCACCGAATCGAATCATTCGTAGTTGAATTTCATTTAGTGCTTTTCTACAATCGTAACCTGCAACCTGCAAAATTCATAGTCTAGTGGAACAGGGGAAGTCAAGACAGTTAACAAAAATGTTGGCATAAACATCTCGTTAGCTGGTGAAGGAACTTCCAAAAATGTAAATTGTCTCTATAGAAGCATATAAATTGCAAGAAAAAAGTAGTTTTGTTAATAACTACACAATCCTGTTATAGGTTGAGGTTGCGATGTGGAACCAGTAGATGAAGATGCACAACTTAGGAACCATCTGCAAATTACCCTGGTAAGGACTCTTAACCTGAAATGTGTTAGCTAATTGCATAAAAACATTCAATAATAAGAATGCCTTAACTACAGGCTTTGGTAGACTTGGTTAAAAAACTAGGTGATGCTAAATTGATAGCGTGGATTAAAGAGCTAGAGGCGGATCTGGCCGGTTTGTTTGAGCAACACGTGGAGATGCAGCTAGAGCATCAGAAAGCAATCGATAAACTCCATGCGCAACTCCAAGCTCTCGGTGAAGAACGATCTAGGCTAGATGGCCGCTGCAACAGCTTGGTGAAGGAAAACACTAGTAAATACTATTTTCTAGTTTAATCTATGTTCCTTGAGTAGCACTGATTAAGTTGTTGTGTTTAACAACACTGCATATGGAGCAGGACTAAAAAAGGATTTGAAGGAAGAGAAAGATAACTCTGCTTTGTGGTGCAAGCTCTCGCAATCCCAGGCGGATGAAATTTCTCAGCTCAAGCGCACCATAGAGGAAAAGGAGAAGGACTTCACTAAAGAGCGCAAGATCCACCAGGATTGGGAAAGTCAAGCCGGGCAAGCTATGAAGCTTGCGCAGTCCAAGCAGGAAGAAGTTGATACCTTGCTAGCTGAAAAGAAAAATATGGAAGAAGCCATTGAACCAATCCTGGGGATGTTAACTCTGGAATGCGCAGAGGCAAACAACCAAACGCTCTTGGATTGGCTACATCAGGTGCCGGAGCAAGTATCAGAGTTTTGCAAATCAACTCTGAAGGAATGTACCAATTGACTATTAGCTTTGGTAAAGGCGCATAATCCTGATGCCAAGCTAGAGATAAGGTATCTGCCTCCTGGCGCAACGAAAGAACAATATGAAGTACTGGTGGCCGAGACCGAGCCTATGGCCAATGAGTTTAGCAGCTCTTTAGAGCAATAATATAAGACCAATCATAGTGCTTGAAATTTGCTACATTTAAGTAGTCGATGGTTTTTGCTACTGTTAAGTAATCGCTATTTAATGCCGTTGTTTAAGCAGTCGCTGTAGAAGCACTATTTTTTAAGTTTACTACCCGCAAAGTAGTGGTATATTTTCAGAAAGCCTCAGACACTTTGTGTCGAGTACTTGTACTACTGCTTGTGGTCGGGGTAGTGTTCAACTAGTCTCGGTAAGACTCGATAGACTGCTACGGCAAGTCTACAAGACTACTTTAGTAGTTTATAATTTTGTGTGTGTCATGCGAGAGTACTTTTGTACTGAGTACTTTTTAAGCATTATCTGTTGTAGCAGATTTTGTTTATATTAGTCTTGTTAAGACATGATTGGTTGCTAGCGCAGAGCCATGGCATGACTTAGAGTAGTTTTGTGCTTATTTGCACAAAAGAGCAGTACTAATGTACGCTATGCATATCCAAGGTAAGACTCTCATGAGTTCCTGTAATGCATAAATAAGGGGTTTGATGTAGTCGACAAAGGACATAGAGAAGAACAAAACCTTAACCTTCCATTGAAGGTAGGATATCAGAGAAACGAGATTAGCGCCTACAACCGTGTATTAGTTGGGGTAGCTCTACCAATACTTGTGAGGCTTAGCGCTGCTTCCTTTCTTAAAATAAAAGCAGTCTTGGCTTCTACGAATAGAATGAAAACTACCCTGGGCCCGGGCTTTTTAAGCGGCAAGCTATACACAGGTGTTGGCGGTTGTTACAACCCAAATCCGACCACCAATACTCGGGAATAAATGAGGCTTTATGCAATATTCCATGTACTTAGGTTTTATTTCTAATAAAGTTCCATGAGTTTTGGTGAGTTCCACTTGTGCAGGTACAATGACACGAAATACGCGCTATAGAGAGCGGAATCGACCGATTCGGCGGAACGACTCCGTTCGGCCGGTTACCCCCTTAGCCGTGCATGCCACCGGGAGTCGTCCACGTTAACGATGACCATGCGATGATGACACATGACACGTGGACGACCGCCAACTCGTTCTGGGCCTCTGCCATGTATTCTTGGGCCAGCACAACACAAAGTCGAGCACTAGAAGCCAGCCCAAGGGGTCCACCAGGCAGAGGCGGTGCTGGGGAGGCCGGCCAGAGGCCAGGCCCAGTTCGGCTGAACTGGGGCCTTTGGCCGAACCGCCCCCAGCCTGGAACCGCCTCCTAGGGTGGATCTTAGCCCTTGGAGCTGAAGGCGGTGGATCCTCCGGTTCGGCCGAACCGGGGAGTTCGGCCGAACCGGGATTTTCGCCCGAACGGCTCGGCACCGACCTCCAGTTGCTTGGCCGCTGCTCCACTTCTCCACCGACCCTGGCCATTATAAATAGAGGCCTGGTTTCACCTGCACAACACACACAACACACAAGAGTAAAGTGCAGGCGAAGCACTGTTAGTTCTCCACTTGTATCAGTAGAGATAGGCAGAGAGGAGAGGTGAGCGTCCCGGAGAGGAGCCGAAGTGTCGGCCCCTCTTCCCGCTGTACCTCTACGGATGCGGCTTCACTTTGAGTAACATCCGGGTCGTGTCTGGTAACTCTTGTATCTCTCTCTGATTAATTGAGCATTCAGTTCTTACTTTTATATGCTTGCTGGTTCTTCATTCAATGCTTAGTTGATTGGTATAACTGTATACTGGTTGCTTAGCTTGGGTGCTTATCTTTCTATACGAGATAAGTATTAGTTGACTAGTGTAGGCGTGGTGCCTATACTTGAGACTAACTTAGTTTATTCCCGTCGCAACGGAGGTGGTAGCCGTAAGGTGGTTACAACCCTTTCGGTCTTTGTAGCCCATCACGTTAGTTCCGGTCCGTAGGATTCCCCTGTTGGGAAATAGTGGCACCCCTTCTCATCCCTTTCTGTGTGTCCACCGGTTCCCTTGTCCCGAAGCAAGTATCTATCTGTATCCTCTAATCTGCTCGATCAATCAGTAGAATACCTCTACCAGACTCGTACCCTCTCTACCCTCCTATCACTCCTCTTCTCTCTTTGTTGTTGTCATCCACCTCATCCATACCATTCACTCCATTCCATCTACCTAGGACAACTTTGTTTAGAATCAGTCCACTTCTCGTTCTCCGTGGAAATTGATACCTTGGAATACTCCCGGGTGAAAGCTACATCGGTATCCGTCCGCTTGCGGATTTATCTGTTGGCCGTAAGGAGTGCCAACAAGCTTTCTGGCGCCGTTGCCGGGGAACGGTTGCTGTTCTGATTCCGATCCCAAGTTGTCCGTGTACCCTACCATCATCCATCATATGGATTCCACCCTTACCTTACGTCAACACTCGGCTCCAAAGGGCGATTGTTTGGAGCCATCACCTTCATCACACCCCATATCCACACCCGGCTATGAGCTACGTCCCGGCTTCATAGCCATGGTTCATGAGCAATCGTTCTCAGGAACGAAGGCTGAGAGTCCATACGCGCATTTGCGCGAGTTTGAGCAACCCTGCTCGTGCCTGACCATTGCGGGCATGACACAAGAGACACTCAAATGGAAGCTATTCCCGTTCTCATTAACGGGAGGAGCGAAGAAATGGTACTCTCTGGCTGTCAGTACTACGGAAGGGAGTTGGGAAACTCTTAGAGAAAAATTCTGTCTAAATTTCTTCCCAATCTCCAAGGTAGCTAGCCTCCGAATCGAAGTTCTTACCTTTAAGCAGGGAGAGTCGTTAGGAGCTGCCTGGGCTCGTTTCAAGCAAATCTTGGCATCCGAACCAGACCTAGGCCTATCTGAACCTATCATTCTCCAACATTTTAGCCTTGGCCTCTGTCCCGTAGCCACCATTTTCTTGGACTCTGCTTCAAAAGGGTCGTTTTTTCATTTGACTCCCAGTGAAGCGAGGATAGTCCTGGAGTGTATCCTTGACGACACTCCCTACACTGGAGTCTATGACGAACTCCCCAATGAAGAAGAGAAGCAGCCTAAACCTGAAGAGCCTATACACCAACAATCCAAATCTATCAGCTCTTCCATTCCATCAGAACCCGATGCTCAATTCGAACCACAACCTTACTCTAGCCTGGACTACCATCATCCACTCTACACCACTCCCTACGATTTTGACGATGATCTATTCGATGACATCGACTGTGCCATAAGTTTCCCACGGGAACGATGTGTAGAGCAAAAAGATCCACCCCAGACAAGGAAGCATTAGAATATCAAAGAGAGTACTTAGGCCGTCTCTCTGCCATCAAGAGTCGGGAATGGCTAGACGAGGCGGAAGCCTAGACCGAGGTAGTTAAAATGACCAAGAGAATCCGAACAATCTTTTGTGAAGTTATGGGCATGGACAAAGAAATCGTGTATGACCCGAGCCTCGGAATAAACATAATCTCTAGCTCCTTGGTGTGAGCCCAACTTCCCGATGAACCATATGGTCATCATCTCAGAAACATCTAAGGTTCATATCAGGAAGGGTCCTCGACTGTTTAGGGATCTTGCGGGTCATACCCGTTAAGATTAACGACCCTGAAGTTTTCCTGGATTTCCATATCTTTGACCTACCTGAAAATTCCACACATTCCATGTTTATTGGTAGGCCAATCATAAAAATCCTAGAGAAATCACCACATCAGCTAGTGGAGCTTAGGATCGGAGAAGAACTTGTTCCATTCTCTTATTCTTATTCCTTGAACACACCTATAGAGGCGGAGCCCGATCCTGATCCTAAAGAGGAGGTCATGTCAACATCCTTGATAGACTTAGAGCAACCTTTCCTAGAAGAAGATGCCCAATTCCTTATGGAGGAAGAAGAAATTCATCCTCCTATCGAGCCTAAGCCTCTTTCCTCTAGACTGAAGTACGCTTCTCTCTTTAAGGACGAATACACTCTAGTGACCATCAGTGGCAGACCCCCTGGAACCCAACCGACTTCCACGGTCCTGGAGGAGGATCGATCAGTCTCAGGACACTTGATCCAAGATTTCAAAGGGATTACTCCTAACCTTCATACACATCATATCCCTGTCTCATCTTATCTTGGGGTCGCTAGGCAATTGTCACGGAGATTCGTCTTTGACCGAGGAAAGACTAGATTTAAAGCCAGATGCGATCATCTTCCCTTGTCATACTCCCTAATACGATCCTCTGCCTACACCTCCCACGATTAAAGGGGATTCGTTGTTTCCTTGGCCGCACCGGGCTTTATAGGTGTTTCATCGAAAATTTCTCTCAAATAGCCTGGTCGTTGACCAATCTCTTAGCCAAGGAAACCCCTCTCTTCTCTGATCAAGAGTTCTCTTTTACACCCTCAAGAAAGCACTCAGTTTCGCTCCCATCATCCAGTCCCACGACTAGAGCATTCCACTAGAAATCATGTAGGATGCGAGCGATTTTTCCATAGGAGTTGTTGTGGGCCAAATCAAGGACAAGAAGCATTATGCTCACTGGCCCAGCTCAGCTATGCAACCACGGAAAAAGAAACTCTTAGCAGCTGTGTTTGTTGTAGACAAATTCCGGTCCTACCAAGTTGGGGCTAAGGTCATAGTCTATTCAGACCATGCTGCTCTGAAGTATTTCTTGACCAAAAAGGATGTGAACCCAAGACTCATTCGTTGGGTCTGTCTTGGGTATAAGTCCCGTTTGATCTTTCCATCAGCGATTTTCTTACGGGGTGATACGCTCCTCAAGGCCACAACACTAGAGCCGTGGTACGCCACCATAGTTGACTTCATGGTGTTAAGGTACGTCCCATCAGGTGAAAATAGGAAAAGATTGGTTTATGAGAGCAGACTTCACCTATGGGACGATCCGTGTCTCTTCTGGATACAAAATGGACTCAGACGATGCATACCTGCACCTGAGGCACATAATACCTGGGAGAGATATCATGGAGCACCTTATGAAGGACATTATGGAGCATTCAGAACAAAGGTCTGGCAATATGGAGATGCTAAGAAATCTAGCAAGAGATGCCCACACTTCCAAAAACACGGGAATACAAGAGACACAAAGCCGCTTACTAGTAGTCTTCAAGTAGAAACCTTTGATGTATGGGGAATAGACCCCATGGGTCATTTCCCTAACTCAGAGAACTACAAGTTTACTCTAGTAGCCATAGATCCCGTCTCTAATTGGGTAAACGCCAAGCCCTACCGAGTCGCAGCGACCAGGCACGCTAAGCAAATGTCCCATGAAACATCTTTCCTCGCTTTCGCATCCTTGGGCTAGTCATAGGGGCTCCCATCTCATTGACTCCATCTCACGGAAATATCTAAGTTTGGGGGAGCCGCACCCCCAAACTAGTGGTCAAGCAGAACATCCAACACTCACATCAAGAACATTCTGCAAAAAGATCATCAATGAGATGGGTGTGCACTAGAGAGATAGACTCCGTAAAAGCACTTTGGGCAAACTAGACCACTCTAGTTTGGGAAAATTAGGACAATTCAGCCAAACCATGTTGGTTCGACCAAAGGACCCCTCTGTTGCCCGTTGTGCGTCCTTTTTGACCCTTGATCCTATCTCTATCCCATCTTGTCTCAAAGTCGCTAGGAAATGTTGGGAAAGCTGCTTGTCGATCTCAAGTCAGAAACCATCCTCCATCACTTTCCCGAACACGACCAAGTGTTCAATTTTCCAGCCGCCATGACCACCCAATCCTTATCCAAAGACCTTTCCTCACCCAGGGGTTCCCTCTCCAATAGTATCACGAGCAAAACTGTCAAAACCCCTAAAGCCTTCTGATTGAACATCCCGAGGAGGAGGAAGAAGAGGAGCCCATGGATGAAGAGCCTGATTAGAGATCTGGTGCAAACACACCAGAAATTTAACAATCTCGGTGAGAAGGTCATCGAAGGCGAGCCTTGGTAGATGGACAAGGATGACAAGATCAATGTCCTTTGCCAAGCACCCACAGCAAAATTTAAGAGGCTCGCCAAAGCCACGTAACATCTAGACCTTCACGATCCATCTATAGAGTAGATGTCATGTGGTTGTATCCTGTAGAGCACCATTAGTTTCAATTTATTTTCCAATTCAATTTCCCTTTGCTCAAATCATTGTTTAGGAGGTGCTCTAATTATTTCCCTTCCAAATATTTTTTCCAACCTTAGCTTGATGAATAAATAAAATAAGAGTTGAATGCAGAAAGAATAAAATTGTCGCTCCGGTTGGTGCATTTGAGCCAACCGGAGATTGCCCTGTTTAACGAAAAGATACATGAGTACAGGCATGACACAGTGGAGGAACAGGACGAGAACGAGCAGGCCGACCAGCTGACTCAGTACCTTTCAAGGTTGAATCCCTACCAGTGAAGAGTCCAAGCTTGGGGGAGCACCCCCATCAGGTACGTTCTGAATTACTCAGCACTTTGGTCATTCAATTGAAAATACTTCCCTTGAATAAAATTAACTCTCAACCATGCATGGAATGAATCATATGCCTCTCACTTTGGAAATGATGAATGGTTGCTCTGTCATTAATTTTGCTAGTACTTTGTTGCAACTAGTTGCTTGACTATGCTTGAGTTATTTGGCATTAGTAGAAATGAACCTGAAAACCTTGTGGGAGCATATGCCTTATTCCAAGTCTAGGTTATTGTGGGGATTGATATAGTGATACTTTGGTTGAATTCTATTTCTGCTCTTAGTATGGTGAAAATCTCGGATGATTATGCTTTCAAAAATAAAACAAAGTTCCTCATTGGTCAAAAATTCCTACCAGAGCCATATGATAGGATTAGTTCTAAACCTTCTACCATATGCTGCTTGTCATCTTAGTGAGTTTTGTCAAATTGTTGTGACTTTTGTGAGGAATCTTTCATGCTCTCAAGATCGAGATTCACATACACTCCACCTCTCACTTGAATTCTTACACTGGGAGTTAGCAAAACCATGCCATCATCCATCCCACAAAAATAAACTTCATGTTCTTTTATTCCCTCTCCAAATATCTTTGAAGTAGAGGCATGGGCTATGCAAAAAGAAAAAAAAGAAAAGCATGCCAAGTGGCATGGCAAAAATATGAGAAAAAGAAAATCATGCCAAAGAGGCATGGCAAAAAAAAGAGATAGCCCATGCTCTCGAAAAATAAAGGAGAGGAAGAATCATTCCATGAAGTTCCACCAAATTCCACTCATATTCCACTCTGCATATTCCACACACTTGCACTTCTCGATCTAAGAGTGTGATTTGATTCTCCTAAGGTCCGGTCTTTGACTTAGCAAAATATAAGATGCTTGTATGCCTTTATCCTTTGTCCCTGAGCCACACAAAAAGCTAAATTAGATGTTAGGATAAAAAGAAGGCAAAGCCTTTGGTGAGGAATCAAATACACTTGAGCGATTGAGTGAGCCAATGAGGAACAATTTATCTTTTCACAAAAGGGTGAAAACTCCGAGATAGGATCCTGAAAAGAGTAGAGTGGAATAAAACGAAGCTAAATTGTTCATACTTTCAACCACCCAAGATAAGGAGATTGCTATAAGCCCCATAGGTAAAATGGTGATTTAAAAACTTTGCCTATGATTCAAGTATTTTTGAGTACTAGTTGTCTATAAAGTTACCTGCAGAAGAAATGACATTGTAGCAACTCCTGATCCACCGAGCCTAAGTTTTTATCTTTGCTTGAGGACGAGCAAAGGTCTAAGCTTGGCGGTCGTTACAACCCAAATCTGACCACCAATACTCGGGAATAAATGAGGCTTTATGCAATATTCCATGTACTTAGGTTTTATTTCTAATAAAGTTCTACGAGTTTTGGTGAGTTCCACTTGTGCAGGTACAATGACACGAAATACGCGCTATAGAGAGCGGAATCGACCGATTCGGCGGAACGACTCCGTTCGGCCGGTTACCCCCTTAGCCGTGCATGCCACCGGGAGTCGTCCACGTCAACGATGACCATGCGATGACGACACATAACACGTGGACGACTGCCAACTCGTTCTGGGCCTCTGCCATGTATTCTTGGGCCAGCACAACACAAAGTCGAGCACCAGAAGCCAGCCCAAGGGGTCCACCAGGCAGAGGCGGTGCTGGGGAGGCCGGCCAGAGGCCAGGCCCAGTTCGGCCGAACTGGGGCCTTCGGCCGAACCGCCCGCAGCCTGGAACCGCCTCCCAGGGTGGATCTCAGCCCTTGGAGCTGAAGGCGGTGGATCCTCCGGTTCGGCCGAACCGGGGAGTTCGGCCGAACCGAGATTTTCGCCCGAACGGCTCGGCACCGACCTCCAGTTGCTTGGCCGCTGCTCCACTTCTCCACCGACCCTGGCCATTATAAATAGAGGCCCGGTTTCACCTGCACAACACACACAACACACAAGAGTAGAGTGCAGGCGAAGCACTGTTAGTTCTCCACTTGTATCAGTAGAGATAGGGAGAGAGGAGAGGTGAGCGTCCCGGAGAGGAGCCGAAGTGTCGGCCCCTCTTCCCGCTGTACCTCTACGGATGCGGCTTCACTTTGAGTAACATCCGGGTCGTGTCTGATAAATCTTGTATCTCTCTTTGATTAATTCAGCATTCAGTTCTTACTTTTATATGCTTGCTGGTTCTTCGTTCAATGCTTAGTTGATTGGTATAACTGTATACTAGTTGCTTAGCTTGGGTGCTTATCTTTCTATAGGAGATAAATATTAGTTGACTAGTGTAGGCGTGGTGCCTATACTTGAGACTAACTTAGTTTATTCCCGTCGCAACGGAGGTGGTAGCCGTAAGGTGGTTACAGCCCTTCCGGTCTTTGTAGCCCATCACGTTAGTTCCGGTCCGTAGGATTCCCCAGTTGGGAAATAGTGGCACCCCTTCTCATCCCTTTCTGTGTGTCCACTTGTTCCCTTGTCCCGAAGCAAGTATCTATCTGTATCCTCTGATCTGCTCGATCAATCAGTAGAATACCTCTACCAGACTCGTACCCTCTCTACCCTCCTATCACTCCTCTTCTCTCTTTGTTGTTGTCATCCACCTCATGCATACCATTCACTCAATTCCATCTACCTAGGACAACTTTGTTTAGAATCAGTCCACTTCTCGTTCTCCGTGGAAATCGATACCTTGGAATACTCCCGGGTGAAAGCTACATCGGTATCCATCCGCTTGCGGATTTATCTGTAGGCCGTAAGGAGTGCCAACAACAGGGTTTCTCTAATGAGAGTATAGTTAAAAGGTAAAAGGTGTACTGCAATTTTTTTTAATTGATAGAGAAACCATAACTTTATTGATATTGTAATCATCGAGAATACATTGGAGTTGATACATAAACCCATTTTATGGGTAGAATTTCCTCAGATGCTCGACATTCCACATATTCGGTAAGTCTTCGCCTTCTTGAGTCTGGAGGCGATATGTTCCAGCCCCAATAACTTGCTTGACAAAGAACGGCCCCTCCCAGCGTGACATAAGCTTGTGTAGGTCGTCAGTCCTTTGTATGCGTCGCAATACCAAGTCTCCAATGACGAAGGAACGAGGCTAGACGGAGCGTTGGTGGTAGCGTCGTAAGCCTTCGAGATAGCGAGTATTCTGGATAAGAGCCGCCACTCGAGCTTCTTCGACACCATCGACATCGTGGAACCTTTCCTGCTGAGCAACTTGTTCATCGTAGTTTTCTAGTCATGGGGCTTCCCACAGGAGATCAGCAGGTAAGACTGCTTCAGACCCGTAGACCAGGAAATATGGTGACTGCCCAGTTGCGCGGCTTGGCTGTGTGTGTAGACCCCAAAGTACTACTGGCAACTCCTTGGCCCATTTGCCACCTTATTTCTTTAGGAGATCAGAGAGTCTGGGCTTTAGCCCGTGTAGCAACAAGCCATTGGCCTTCTCGACTTGTCCATTGGCGCGTGGATGAGCGATCGAAGCATAATGTGTCACGATCGAGTACTTCCCTTAATAGTCTTGGAATTCTTCACATGTGAAAACTGATCCCAAGTCTGTTATGATCTCGTGAGGTACGCCAAATCTCTGGACAATTCCATCAAAGAACTTAATCAGGTTCTCTACCCGCGCATTTACCAAAGGCTGAGCTTTGATCCATTTGGTGAACTTGTCGATGGCTACAATAAGCCACTCGAAACCACCCGGAGCTTTAGCTAGAGGGCTCACGAGATCGAGACCCCAACATGCAAAGGGCCAGGATAACGGGATTGTGTTGAGTTTATGAGCCGGGACATGGGCTTGTCGGGCGAAGAATGGGCAACCTTGGCACTTTTTGATGATGTCTTCCGCATCGGCCTTGGCTGATGGCCAGAAGAAATCAGCTCTATAGGCCTTTCCAACTAGAGTGCGAGAAGCTACGTGGTTACCGCAAACGCCTCCATGAATTTCTTCCAGGAGTGCTTTTCCACGGTCAGTCGTGATGCACTTCATCAGAACGTTGACCGAGGCCCCACGTCGATAAAGCGTGTTGTCCACCACTACATAGTTCGCGGCTCTACGTCTGATACGTACTTGTGCTTTCTCATCGTCTGGAAGTGTATGATCCCTTATATACTCGATAAACGGGGTTGTCTAGTCGGAGTCGATGACCATGACCTGTAGGTCTGGCTGTACATGAACTAGAGTGACCTCCTTAGTTGTCGGGTCCTGAATGGATGGCTGATGCAGTTCATGAACGAAGATCTCCGATGGTACATCCGCACGTTTCGAGCCTAGCTTGGATAAAGCGTCAGCAGCAACATTGTAGTAATGGATGACATGATGAAACTCCAGGCCATAGAAGTGGCGCTCGAGTTTACAGACTTCTTTGACGTAGGCATCCATTGTCTCTTTACAGCAGTCCCAGTCCTTGTTGACTTGGTTGATAGCGACAGCGGAATCTCCATATATGTATAGTTGTTTGGTACCAAGAGATGCGTCCAGGCGGAGTCCGTGCAACATGGCTTCGTATTCTGCTTCGTTGTTGGTAACTTTGAAGAGAATCTGCAGAACGTACTTGAATTGGTCACCTTTGGGAGATATTAGTAGGACACCCGCTCTTCCACCTTCCAGCTTCAGCGATCTGTCAAAATACATGGTCCAATGCTCCGGGCGATTAGTTGCCCTGGAGTACTGGAACTCCATCCACTCAACCGTGAAGTGTACAAGGGTCTCTGACTTGATAGTCGTCTTGGGAGCGAAGTCGAGGTTGTACGCAGCTATCTCCACCATCGATTTGCATATCCGTCCAGTCGCATCAGGATTATTAAGGATTTTGCCTAAGGGAAATTTAGTCACCACAGTTATGTGGAAGGCCTGAAAGTAATGCCTTAGCTTGCTTGAGGAGATAAAGATTGCATAGAGTAGCTTCTGTACTTGAGGGTAGCATATCTTGGAGTCAGAGAGTACTTCACTGATGTAGTATACTGGCCGTTGTACAGGGAATACATGGCCTTCCTCTTTGCGCTCAACCACGATGACCGTGCTGACCATGTGTGTTGTGGCCACAATGTATAAATAGAGGTGGTCATCTTTGGCAGGAGCAACAAGTACTTGGGGGGTTAGACAGGTAGGCTTTGAGTTGTTCAAAGGCTTGACTTGCTTCTTCTGTCCAGTTGAATTGGTCTCACTTATTGAGCAGCTTGAAGAAAGGGAGTCCCTTCTCTCCAAGTCTTGAGATGAATCTGTTGAGAGCTGCTATGCAGCCCATGAGTTTTTGTACATCCTTGATGCTTCTCGGGGCTTCCATGTTAAGGATTGCTGTGATTTTGGAGGGGTTAGCCTCAATGCCTCTATGACTGACAATGAACCCGAGTAGTTTCCCTGAGGGAACACCAAAGATTCACTTAGTCGGGTTTAACTTCCAGCGGAAAATTCTAAGGTTATCAAATGTTTCCTATAAGTCAGCGATGAGGTTTTGTGGTTGTCTTGTTTTTACAACCACGTCATCAACATACGCCTCTACATTGAAGCCAATCTGGGATGACAAGCACTTCGGTATGGCTCGTTGGTACGTGGCTCCGACGTTCTTCAATCCAAACGACATTGTCGTGTAGCAGTATGCGCCGAAGGGTGTGATGAATGAAGTCTTGATCTGATCCTCCTTCTTCAGGGCTATCTGATGATATCCCGAGTAGCAATCGAGGAAGCAGAGTAGCGCACATCCGGCTGTGGAGTCCACGACTTGATCAATGCACGGGAGACCCATGGGGTCTGGAGGGCAATGCTTGTTGAGATCTGTGTAGTCCACTCACATCCGCCACTCGTTGTTGTTTTTCTTTTTGACCAGGACTAGATTGGCCAACCACTCTGGATGAAAGACATCTTTGATGAAGGTGACCATGAGTAGTTTGCCGATCTCTGCCTTAATCGCATCGCCTCTGTCTTGAGCAAAACGGCGTAGGTGTTGCCTTTTAGGCTTCGCCTTCTCGTCAACCTTTAAATTGTGCTCGGCAAGGTCCCTAGGAACACCAGGCATATCAAATGGTTTCCATGCAAATGTATCTTTATTATCACGAATGAACTTGACGAGCGTGTCTTCATATTCACAATCTAAATCGGCACCTATAAGGGCAGTTTTGGACGGGTCGCCCATCTCAAGGTCTATAGTTTTAAGCTGTACTTCTTCAGAGGGCTTGAAACTTGTGCTTGCGGGCTTCTTGCTTGGGACCTCCAGGTCTTCTTCCTTCGACTTCTTGGCTAGGGCAAGTACATCCAGCATCTGGATGGGGACTTGCGAGGTGGCGGCGAACTCCACTGCTTCCACGTCGCAGTCATAAGCGATCTTTAGGTCACCTTTTAGGGAAAGGACTCCTTTAGGAGCGGGCATCTTGAGAACAAGGTACACGTAGTGCGGGATCGCCATGAACCTGGCGAGGGCTGGACGCCCAAGGATTGCATGATACGATGTCTCAAAGTCTACCACTTCAAACTTGATGTACTCTGTCCTGAAGTTGGCTTCTGTCCCAAAGGTTATTGGCAGCGTGACTTGTCCCAGGGGGATTGCCGCATTGCCAGGTACGATGCTGTCACACCTGGATTTACATAGAAACTCGAATGCGGCCATATGTGTGCCCAGGAAGTCATAGTACACATATAGCAAACAAATATGATAAACAGAGAACATATGCTTGAATAAATACCTGAATAAATACTTGAATAAATAGAGTTTTATATCAGAGTGCAACATAAATAAACTAACAAATACAGCGGAAGACTAATAACTCTCAAACTAAGCGGAGCCGCAATCCACAGGGACTCTGACTGGGGGAACGCAACTCAGTAGTACGGTAGATCTTCTGGAAACTCAGCATCAGACTCATGCATAACCCAATCTGTTTACCCATCCAGGATTTTGTTGAATAATAGCAAGTGTAAGTAAAACATTTACTTAGCAAGTATAGCACGGGGTGTATGAAGGCTCAAAATAAGGCTAGACACGGCTTAACTGCATTAGCACTTTTAGTTGGTTCGTTTTAGCATTATCCAAATTACTACAAGTGAATAAAACCCAATTGCAACCCAATTAATAAAGTATAAGTGACATTAAGCATAAATAAACATCATTTTCTAATCAAAAAGGATCTAGGCCGCTCGTGACCCTGAGTAAGGCTATTGTAATAGATTTACACTCTGCAGAGGTTTCGCCGTTTACCCACCAGTCACGTAAAAAGTTCAAAAGAACTTTACACCCAACCACGCACATCAACACTTACAAGGTGTGACTGCATAGGAATGCTACAAGGGTTTTCACAAGACACCCTAACAAGACAATGGCTGCTAAGGTACAACAAGGTGGTGAGACTCTAGGCACCGAGATTGACTTACGCTTACGGAGTCACACCATAAGGGGGTCAATGGCATCCAGAGCGCGGGCATCGCACCCAACAATGCGCAACGTGTGGAGTTCCCCATCGCAGGGACTCCCAACACGGGACTAGGTGGAATCAAGAAACACCCCATGCTTTGCTTCTCATAACGCCGTCGGCCCCACCGGTAACCACTGGCAAGCTAGAGACGTACAAGCTACTTGACCTCAGCCATAATAGTTGTAGCTGTGGCGACATGCTCCGTGGTTGCCACTTTAAGAACCGGACCTTATCGAGGGACACTAGAACAAAGCACGAAGCACATGCTCTAGCTCCCTAAACCATGTTGCTAAAAAGCAAATTTTATCATCATGTTGGAGTGAACCATTAAGTCAAAATTAACAATTAAACAATAGTGATAGTAGCTGCACATAGCAAAGATTCTACCCATATTCATAAACCCGAGGTAATCAAAGGATAGGATAATCAAAACTAGGTACAACCATAAAGGTACATCAATTTAGACACATGCATGTATGAAATAATTTATTACAAAGTGGGTAGGTAGCAAGGATTGTCCATGCTATAACTTGCCTTCCTCAAAATGCTACTGCTGCTGCTGTGGGTCCTGCTCCTGACAGTCCTCCACGTACTCGAAGCCCAACGCAAAAGGCTCACCGACAGCACACGAATCACCACACAAGCATCCACACAAGCCAATACATGCAAAAAAATAATATTCTATTAGAACAGTACACCAAATAGTATAAACAGTACAAAAGAAGGTTTTAAAACTAATCTACGCTTCAATACGAACACAAGAGCGTGAAAATCACTCTAATCGGAGCTAGAACGGAAAAGATATGGAGTTTGTAAGATACAGGGACCTGCTGGCAAGTTTTTAAAAGTTTCAGGGGCGTATTTTTGAAAAAACAGGGGCTAAAACATAATTATGTATTAAAACCCGAGGGCCTACGCATAAAAATAATGAGACAGGATGGCGGGTTCTATTATTCTAAAGTTCAGGGCCTAAACATGAAGAATGGACCTAGATGTAATTACTTTTACAACTCGAGTGGACCGCGGGTTGATTTTAGAGAAACCCAGGGTCTCTTTAGCAAAACAGCCAATGCTGACTGGCGCTGACCGGTATCTGACTCCTGTCAGAACAAATCTGAGCCCTGGATCTTGGATCTAGCGGCTAGGGTGAGTTGGGGGGGTTGGTCGCCGGCGTCGGTCGGAGACGCGGCGGCGTTGCGCTAGCGCGGCGGAGGATCGCCAGCGTGAACTCAATCTCGAGTTTCCGACCACCATTTAGGACGCGATCTAGACGGGGAGGGAGCTGGTGGCATGAGGAGATCTACTAGGGGGGTTCAAGTTGCCTATGGGGGCACACCGACGGCGAACGACGACGGCCGACGGGCGTCGTTCTCCGGCGAGATGGCACGCGCAAAAAGGAGCAAGAAGTAGCTGGGCATGTTACTTACCACTTCACGAAGCTACCCGAGGTGTTGCGGAGGACCGAGCGAGGCCGGAGGAGGAGTTTGTCGGCAGCGGCGCTCGGCTAGGGGGGAAGAAACGGCGGCGTTGCATGGAGGGAGGTGTTGGGGCTAGGGAGCTCGGGGGAGGTGAGGTGGAGGTCCGAGGCTGCGGATGGGTGGCTTTTATAGGGCCCAGGTGGTCCTTGGCGTGAGGGCGACGGAGATCGACGGTGGCTGGCGGCGGATCTCTTCCTTCTATGCGGGGAGGGGTTTCCATGCGGGGCGTGCGGCGGTAAAGGAAGGGCGAGCGTGGGGGAAGGCTCGGGGACGCTTCGCGCGGGGTCCACGGGTACGGGGTGGGCTCAGGCGGCCGGGCCGAGGCGGCGGGGCATGCGCGGAGCTTGGCCTGGGCGCGGCGGGAGGAGCAAGATGGCCCTGCCGGACGGGGCCCGCATGGCAGCGACTGTGGCGCGGAGGGGAGCGAGGCTGGGCCAAACTGGGCCGAGCGGGGAAACGAGAGGAGGGGGGAAGAAGGTTGTTGGGCCGAGCCGAGCTGGGCTGGGGAAAGGAGTTGGGCTGCTCGGGGGAGAAGAGGAGGGAGTCAATACAGACTAGGACGAAGGTTTGAGGAGCAAAAGTGAACTCTGGCCAAAACAACTTTTCTAGGCTTCAAATAGATGCAATTCAAACTCGAATTCAAATTAGATTTAAATTCTTGCTTGAACTACTAAGCAAACAAAACTCAATGCAGCAGCATGAATGCAACAAAAATGTTTCTACGCCTTATATTTTATTTTAATTCCTAGAAATTATTTATTTACCCTATATTAATTAGAAGCATTTTAATAAAAAGCAAATTAATTACTAAAATTTTAAATAGGGCTATTTTAGTATGTTACAAACCTACCCACCCTTAAGATGAATCTCGTCCTCGAGATTCGGATGTGGATGCGAAGAGTTGTGGGTACTCAGCCTTTACGTCTTCTTCTCTTTCCCACGTCGCTTCCTCCTCTGAGTGACGGCTCCATTGTACCTTGCACATCCGGATGACCTTTTTTCTTGTCACCCTCTCAGATACCTCCAGAATCGTGACTGGATACTCCTCATAGGTGAGATCCTCTTGCATGTTCAGCTCGTCTATCGGGATTTGCTCCTCGGGCACCCGCAAACATTTCTTTAGCTGAGACACATGGAACACATCGTGCACTCCTGCCAGTTTCTTGGGCAGCTCCAACTGATATGCCACCTCACCTTTCCGTTCAAGTACCTGGAAAGGTCCAATGTAACTAGGTGGTAGCTTACCCTTGACATTAAACCTCTTCACGCCTCTCATTGGTGACACCTTGAGGTACACAAAGTCTCCAACTTCAAAGCTGAGATCCCTCCATCTAACATCAGCATAACTCTTCTATCGGGACTGTGCCACCTTCAAATTCTGCCTGATTACTTGCACTTGTTGCTCTGCCTCTCTCAGTATCTCAGGCCCAAAAACTTGACTCTCTCCGGTCTGATTCCAGAACAGGGGCGTCCTACACTTTCTGCCATACAGAGCCTCGAATGGTGCCATCTGTAGACTCTTCTGGTAGCTATTGTTGTACGAGAATTCTGCATAGGGCAAACTCTTGTCCCAGGTGACAACGTACTTTAGAGCATATGCCCTCAACATGTCCTCCAAAATCTGATTGGTCCGCTCTGTCGGTCCATCCGTTTGTGGGTGGTAAGCTGAACTAAAATGCAGCTTAGTGTCCATAGACTCATGCAGCTTCCGCCAGAAGTGTGATGTGAATTGAGTACCGCGATCAGACACTATCTGCTTTGGCACTCCATGCAAACACACAATCCTCTCCATATACAGCTCTGCTAATATGGAGCTTGTGTAAGTGGTCTTTACTAGAAGAAAGTGTACCACTTTGGTCAAGCGATCCACGATTACCTAGATGGAGTCAAATCCTCTCTGAGTGCGAGGTAGACCAGTGATGAAATCCATTCCGACTTCCTCCCACTTCCATTCAGGTATCCTCAAGGTCTGAGTAATCTGGCTAGCCTCTGATGTTCAGCCTTGACTCTTTGACATGTGTCACATAGAGCCACATATGTTGCCACATCACGCTTCAATCCATACCACCAGAATCTCTCCTTTATGTCTTGGTACATCTTCGTGCTTCCCGGGTGGATCGAGTATGCCGAATCATGCGCTTCTCTTAGGATCGTGTCCTTGATCTGCGCCATGTCAGGTACACATATCCTCTTCCTGTGCCACAAGGTTCCCTATTCATCCACTCGAAAACCAGGGGCCTTTCCTAGGCCAACATGCTCCACAATCTCCTTGATCTTCTCATCCTCAAGCTAACCTTTCCGGATTTCCTGTTCTAGAGTCGGTTCTACTACCCTCTCTGTGATGCTAGCCACGAATCCTAGACTCGTCTTTTCAAACTCCCGACTAAGCTCTTCCGACAGACAATGTCCGGTGACCTTGTTCACATAGCTCCTTCTACTCAGAGCATCAGCCACCATGTTAGCCTTCCCTGGGTGCTAGTGAATCTCTAGATCATAGTTCTTGATCAACTCCAACCATCAGCGTTGCCTCATATTCAGATCCGATAGAGTGAAGACGTACTTGAGGCTCTTGTGATAGGTGTAGATGTCACACTTGTGTCCAATCAAGTAGTGCCTCCAAATCTTCAGAGCGTGCACCACTGCTGCCAACTCCAGATCATGTGTCAGGTAGTTCTGCTCATGTTTCCTCAACTGCCTTGATGCATAAGCCACGACTTTTCCCTCCAGCATAAGCACACACCCCAATCCTAGACGGGATGCATCACAGTAGATGGAGAAGCTCTTGGCTATGTCGAGCAAAATCAGCACCGGTGCTGTTGTCAGCCTCTTTTTCAACTCCTCAAAGCTGGTTTGCCACTCCTCTGTCTAGACAAACTTAGCATTTTTCTCCAATAACATCGTCAGGGGTTTAGCAATCTTGCAGAATCCTTCGATGAACCTTTGATAATATCCAGCCATCCCAAGGAAACTCCTGATTTCGCTCACATCCCGAGGCGTGTTCCAGTTTAACACACCACTAACCTTCTTCGGGTCGACTGCCACTCCACCATTGGACACCACCTGTCCCAAGAATGCTACTTCCTTCAACCAGAACTCACACTTGCTCAACTTGGCATATAGCTGATGTTCCCGGAGTCTCTGCATCACCAATCTCAAACGATCCTCATGTTCTTCTTCATTCTTGGAGAAGACCAGAATGTCATCAATGAACACCACCATGAACTTGTCGAGGTAGTCTATGAACACACTGTTCATTAGGTACATGAAGTATGCAGGAGCGTTGGTCAGTCCAAAGGACATGACCGTGAACTCGTACAATCGATACCGAGTGGTGAAAGCCATCTTGGGTATGTCCGACGACCGGATTCTCATCTGGCGATAGCCCAATCGAAGATCTATCTTGGAGAACACACAAGCTCCCTTCAGCTGATCAAACAGATCATCAATCCTTGGCAGTGGGTACTTGTTCTTGATGGTCACTTTGTTGAGGGCTCGGTAGTCCACACACAACCTCTATGTCCCATCTTTCTTGTCCACGAACAACACTGGTGCTCCCCAAGGTGATGAACTAGGACGGATATACCCCTTGGCTAGCAAGGAGCTCAGTTCTTCCTTGTGATTTTCTAGTTCCTTTACTCCCATCCTATATGGTCTTTTAGCTATAGGTGCAGTGCCAGGTTTAAGTTCAATAACGAATTCAACTTCGCGATCCGGGGGCATACCAGGCAATTCATCTGGGAACACATCCGGGAACTCGCTCAACACTCTGATGTCCTCCAGAGCTGCACCTTCAGCTTGGTTGACTTGATTATGCTCTAAGGGATTGGCTGCCTGGTGCACCACCTTATCTCCGGACCTTGTTGTCAGCTGTACCGCTCTCTTGGTGCACTGGATTACTGCATCATATCTGGCTAACCAGCTCATTCCCAAGATTAAATCGAACCCAATGGATTCCAGGACTATTGGGCGTGCTTCGAAGTCTACCCCCTGTTGGCGGTCGTTACAACCCAAATTCGACCACCAATACTCGGGAATAAATGAGAGTCTATGCAACATTCCATGTACTTAGGTTTTATTTCTAATGGAGTTCCACGAGATTTGGTGAGTGTCGCTTGTGCAGGTACAACAACGAGAAATGTGTGCTATAGGGGTCGGAAATGACCGATTCGGCCGAACGACACGATTCGGCCGGTTACCCCCCTTAGCCGTGCAAGCCACCGGGAGACGTCTACGTCAGCGCCAACTCATCCCCGGCTTCCGCCACATCACCCTGGGCCCAAACTCAACCTAACAAAGACCCCGAAGTCAACCAGAAGGCCTCCGGCCCAGCCCAGGGCGTGAACCGACCTGCCAACCGACCCCAGGAGCTGGCCCAGCACGTGTGCAAGCTCAAGGCGGTGCAACACTGGGCCGAGCCCATTTCGGGCGAACACGTGGGTTCGACCGAACTAGGGAACTGCCTCCAGGGTGCAATCCTGGCCTTTGGCTGCTGAGGCGGTGCATCCCTCGGTTCGGCCGAACCGGGGAGTTTGGCCGAACCGGGATTTTCGCCCGAACGGCTCGGCACCGACCTCCAGTTGCTTTGCCGCTGCTCCACTTCTCCACCGACCCTGGCCATTATAAATAGAGGCTGGTTTCACCTGCACAAGACACACAACACAAGAGTAGAGTGTAGGCGAAGCACTGTTAGTTCTCCACTTGTATCAGTAGAGATAGGGAGAGAGGAGAGGTGAGCGTCCCGGAGAGGAGCCGAAGTGTCGGCCCCTCTTCCCGCTGTACCTCTACGGATGCGACTTCACTTCGAGTAACATCCGGGTCTTGTCTGGTAACTCTTGTATCTCTCTCTGATTAATTGAGCATTCAGTTCTTACTTTTATATGCTTGCTAGTTCTTCGTTCAATGCTTAGTTGTGTAGTATAATTGTATACTAGCTGCTTAGCTTTAGTGCTTATCTGTCTGCAGTAGATAAGTATTAGTCAACTAGTGTAGGCGTGGTGCCTATACTTGAGGCTAACTTAGTTTCTGCCCGTCGCAACGGAGGTGGTAGCCTCAAGGTGGTGACAGCCCTTTCGGTCTTCGTTGCCCATCACGTTAGTTCCGGTGTCTTAGGACCCAAGGTTCAGGGTAACCGGCACCCCTTCTCACCCCTTTCTGTGTGTCGGAGGCTCTGTAGTCCCAAAGCAAGTATCTATCTGTATCCTCTGATCTGCTCAATCAATCGGTAGAATACCTTTATCAGACCCGTACCCTCTCTACCCTCTTACCTCTTCTCTTCTCTCCTTGTTGTCGTCATCCATCTCATCCATTCCATTTCATCCACACCATCTACCTAGGACAAGTTAGTTTAGGATTAGTACACTTCTCGTTCTCCGTGGAAATCGATACCTTGGAATACTCCCGGGTGAAAGCTACATCGGTATCCATCCGCTTGCGGATTTATCTGTAGGCCGTAAGGAGTGCCAACACCCCCTTATTGTGATGGTAATATGGGGACAGCGTAAGGTGGCTCGCTGTTCCACTCCTGGTGAGCTAACTAGCATAGCATTCTTCATGGGCAGCAGGGCTACTAAGTTCTTTTTCACAAAAGCAGCGGATATTAAAGCATGCAAAGCTCCAGAATCGAACAAAATATTCGCAAGAGTGGAGTTGACAGGGAACGTACCCACGACCACGTCAGTAGCTCCCTCAACAATCTCTGCACCGGTGTGGTTGAGCTTGCCTCTAGCGGGGTTCTGTTGACCCCGGCCTGCCTACGCCTGCTGCTGTCCGGCATGCTGGTTGGTGTTCTGGGCCCTCTTGGGGTAGACATTGGAAAAGTGCCCCTACTCTCCACAGTGGTAACACACCCTAGGCCCCACCGGTGTTGTTAACGTGGTTGGGGCACGGAACAGGAACTTGCTGCACCTGGTTGCGCTGAACTGGAGCATTCTACAGGAGTCGTTGCTGCTGTGGCGCCTGGGGGTACTGGGGGCGCTACTGGTACTGGCCACGGTTGAGCAAACTGGGCTCACCCTGAAAGCGGTGCTGATTCCCCATTTGCAGATTCCCCTGTGGAGGAATGAAACGGGGGCGACTACTGCTCCCAGTCTGCTGGCCCTGGAACTTCCTCTTCTTCTCCTCGATCTCACGGTACTTGTGTTCCAGCATCAAGGCACCGCCCACCTATTCCTGAATGTTGGGGAACTTGGTGCACATTAGCTGGCACTGCAGTGCATCCTGCAATCCATCACAGAACCGAGTCTGCTTCTTCTTGTCGGTGGCCACGTCCTCTGGAGCGTAACGAGCCAGTTCGATGAACTTGTCATGGTAAGCGGTGACACTCATCCCTTCCTGCTTCAGTGCCAGGAATTCCTTCTTCTTCAGAAATGAATACCCCCTATATGTAAATATTAATGTCCTTAGACCTTAGTCCAACATCTAGATTGTGACAGACTCGCGTCTATGCCCATCACAATCATTACAAAAATCCAAATCAAGCATAAGCATAAGGACAACAAAATCAAGCACCTAAGGACATGATTCACACAAGACTTGACAGAACTTGGGTTTTAAAAAAATGTATCTAGATGGTCCATATCACATAATCATGGTGGTCTACTAAGGTTTAATCAACTGTTCTAACTAGTCTGCGATCCTACAGTCAGCACAGCTCTGATCCCAATCTGTCACACCCGGATTTACACAGAAACCCGAATGCGGCCATATGTGTGCCCAGGAAGTCATAGTACACATATAGCAAACAAATATGATAAACAGAGAACATATGCTTGAATAAATACTTGAATAAATAGAGTTTTACATCAGAGTGCAACATAAATAAACTAACCAATACAGCGGAAGACTAATAACTCTCAAACTAAGCGGACCGCAATCCACAGGGACTCTGACTGGGGGAACGCAACTCAGTAGTACGGTAGATCTTTTGGAAACTCAGCATCAGACTTATGCACAACCCAATCTGTTTACTCATTTGGGATATTATGGAATAATAGCAAGTGTAAGTAAAACATTTACTTAGCAAGTATAGCACGGGTGTATTAAGGCTCAAAATAAGGCTAGACACGGCTTAACTGCATTAGCACTTTTAGTTGGTTCGTTGAAGCATTATCCAAATTACTACAAGTGAATAAAACCCAGTTGCAACCCAATTAATAAAGTATAAGCGACATTAAGCAAAAATAAACATCATTTTCTAATAAAAAAGGATCCAGGCCGCTCGTGACCTTGTGCAAGGCTATCATGATAGATTTACACTCTACAGAGGTTTCGCCCTTTACCCACCAGTCGCGTAAAAGTTCAAAAGAACTTTACACCCATCCACGCACATCAACACTTTCGAGGTGTGACTGCATAGGGACGCTACGAGGCTTTTCACAAGACACCCTAACAAGATAGTGGCCGCTAAGGTACAACAAGGTGGTGAGACTCTAGGCACCGAGATTGACTTACGCTTACGGAGTCACACCATAAGGGGGTCAATGGCATCAAGAGCGCGGGCATCGCACCCAACAATGCACAACGTGTGGAGTTCCCCATCGCAGGGACTCCCAACACGGGACTGGGTCTAACGAGACCTAGCCGACGGGGCTACCGTCCTCGGTGGAATCAAGAAACACCCGTGCCTTGTTTCCCATAACGTCGTCGGCCCCACCGGTAACCACTGGCAAGCTAGAGACGTACAAGATACTTAACCAAGACCACAGCCATAATAGTTCTAGCGGTGGCGACAGGCTCCTGGGTTGCCGCTTTAAGAACTGGACCTTATCGAGGAACACTAGAACAAAGCACGAAGCACATGCTCTAGCTCCCTAAACCATGTTGCTAAAAAGCAGATTTTATCATCATGTTGAAGTGAACAATTAAGTCAAAATTAACAATTAAACAATAGTGACAGTAGCTGCGCATAGCAAAGATTCTACCCATATGCATAAACCCGAGGTAATCAAAGGATAGGATAATCAAAACTAGGTACAACCTTAAAGGTACATCAGTTTAGATACATGCATGTATGAAATAATTTATTACAAAGTGGGTAGGTAGCAAGGATTGTCCGTGCTATAACTTGATTCCCCCAAAAGGCTACTGCTGCTGCTACTGTGGGTCCTGCTCCTGACAGTCCTCCTCGTACTCGAAGCCCAACGCAAAAGGCTCACCGACTGGACACGAATCACCACACAAGCATCCACGCAAGACAATACATGCAAACAAATAATATTCTATTAGAACAATACACCAAACAGTAGAAATAGTACAAAAGAAGGTTTTAACTAATCTACGCTTCACTACGAACACAGGAGCGTGAAAATCACTATAATCGGAGCTAGAACGGAAAAGATATGGGGTTTTTAAGTTATAGGGACCTGTTGGCAAGTTTTTAAAAGTTTCTGGGGCGTATTTGTGAAAACCAGGGGCTAAAACATAATTATGTGTTAAAACCTGAGTGCCTACGCGTAAAAATAATGAGACAAGATGGCGGGTTCTATTATTCAAAAGTTCAGGGGCCTAAACGCAAAGAAAGGACCTAGATGTAATTACTTTTACAACTCGAGTGGACCGCGGGTTGATTTGAGAGAAGCCTAGGGTCTCTTTAGCAAAACAGCCAAGGCTGACCGGCGCTGACTGGTATCAGACTCCGGTCAGAACAAATCTAAGCCGTGGATCTTGGATCTAGTGGGTGGGGTGAGTTGGGGGGGTTGGATGCCGGCGTCGGTCGGAGACGCGGCGGCGCTGCACCAGCGCGGCGGAGGATCGGCGGCGTGAACTCAATCTCGAGTTTCCGACCATAATTTAGGACGCGATCTGGACGGGGAGGGAGTAGGTGGCATGAGGAGATCTACCAGGGGATTCAAGTCGCCTATGGGGGCACACCGACAGCGAACGACGACGGCCGGCGGGCGTCGTTCTCCGGCGAGATGGCATGGACGTGAGAGCACGCGAAAAGGAGCAAGAAGTAGCTGGGCATGTTGCTTACCACTTCACCAAGCTGCCCGAGGTGTTGCGGAGGACCGAGCGAGGCCGGAGGAGGAGTTCGTCGGCGGCGGCGCTCGACTTGTGGGAAGAAATGGCGGCACTGCGTGGAGGGAGGTGTTGGGGCTAGGTAGCTCGGCGGAGGTGAGTTGGAGGTCTGGGGCTGCAGATGGGTGGCTTTTATAGGTCCCATGGGGTCCTTGGCGTGCGGGCCACGGAGATCGGCGGTGGCCGGTGGCGGATCTCTTCCTTCCATGCGGGTAGGGGTTTCCATGCGGGGCGTGCGGCGGAAAGGAAGGGCGAGCATGGGGGGAAGGCTCTGGGACGCTTCGCGCGGGATCCACGGGCGCGGGGTGGGCTCAGGTGGCCGGGCCGAGGCGGCGGGACATGCGCGGAGCTTGGCTTAGGCCCGCATGGCAACGACTGTGGCGGGAAGGCGAGCGAGGCTGGGCCGAACTGGGCCGAGCGGGGAAAAGAGAGAAGGGGGAAAAAGAAGGTTGTTGGGCCGAGCCGAGCTGGGGTCAGTCTAGCTTGTGCCACGACTGGGTCCAAGACTAGCGGATATCTGTCTAGGTTGGCGAAGTTGGTCCATTGATCTTTCCTGGAGAAGGTGATGGGAACCTCGGACCACTTGAGGTATGTCGGGTAGCTGGTTGTATTGCCATAATTTCATGGAGTGATAGTTTCTTTGCTCGCTTCGACTGGTTTAAGGACTCACCGCTGAACAGGACCGCTATGAAATTCTTGACTTCGGGAAAGCCATTTTCGTAGTCTTTATCGTCATTGTCATCCTTCGGGTCATCCTCTTTGCCTGCCTTTGCTGGTCCTTGCTTGTCAAATTTCTGTTTAAGGTGAAAGCAGTCGGCCATCTTGTGCCGGCCATTCGGATGATATGGGCAGGGTCCGTTCATCACTTTGTCAGTGGAAACCGCGTTCTTCTTCCGCACTGGGCACTCGAGTGCCGCGATAGTGTTGTCTGGCTTTTGCTTTTTATTGTCGCGGTTGAAGTCACGGTTGTTGTTGTTGCTGTGATCTTTACCGTCTTTGTTGTAGTTATTATCGTTGTTGCTGTTGTCGCGGTGCCTGTCAAAGCGCTAGCACTCGCGGTCGTCTTGATCGGCCCACTCGGCTGCCATACGCCTTAGCTTGGGGATGGTCGTTGGGCGTCTTCTGTCAAACTCGCGATGTAGCTCTCTGGCGTAGAGTCCATCGTGGAAGCAATGAATGACCTCATGGTCAGATATGTCCACAATTGTGGATCTTTTTTCAAAGAACTTCTTGATGAACTTGCGCAGGGTTTCACTTTTATCCTGTTTACAAGCTGCCAATTCAAACCGGGTTCCAGGCCAAGACCAGGTTCCCTGGAAGTGGCAGTGAACTTCTTGGTGAGATCTTCCCAGGAGTTGATGGACCCGGGCGGGGGCCCTTGAGCCTTGTAAGCGGGGTAGTATCCATCATGATGGGGAAGTAACTGACTCGGTAATGGATTGTCCCGTTCTCCTCCTTGCTCCAAGTCTCTACGAATCTCGGGATGAGATTCCTGTTAAGGGGGGTAGTTTGTCACACCCTGAAATTTTTGGATTTCAGGCTGTGTTTTTGAAGAATAATTAAATAAAGAATTTCTCATAATTTTAAAATTTTTCTCAACTTTATTTAATTTACAGGGAATTTAGTACAGGAAAAACAAATTTTCTAATTAAAATAAACAATATAGGTCATAATATTCCTTTGCCTTGCATTAATGCCGGTTGCATTTAGTGACCTTTTGTGTGCAAACTTTTCTAAAATGTGTTTAGAAGCCTAACGAGAATTTTCTAGATTTTTCTGGGATTTCTTCCTAATTTTCTATAGCTAATTTCAATTTTTGGAACATGCTAAAATTCTTTTCATGAGCTCCAAATACTTTATTTGGGTTCCTCATATCCAACTCTATCTCTGGGATTTTTTCTAGGATTTTTAGAATTTTTAGAATATTTTTCATGGTTTTAATATGAATTATGGACTTATCTGGAATTAGTTTATAACCAGGAAATTAATTATTCTGAGAATAAAAATCATTCCAAACCTTAGTAGACCTTCCTTGGCCCAAATTCAACCAAATTTTAGCCTAAGTCCATTCCACCACTTTATTGGGCCAAATTTCAAAGCCCATTAGTGTTGTAGGATATCTCTAAAGCCCATTAGCATTAAAATGGGGTAATCTATCGATTAGTCCCATATTGCTAATGGACATGGAGATGAGGAGTTTTTCTCCCTATATATGAGCCACCTCTTCTCTGGAAAAGGCACACCATAGACTCCTTTACAGGGAGGCCCATTCGTTTGCGATTCCCTAAGGTAGTCTTTTCCCCCGTATCTTCGGCTAGTGCCCATTCTTCGTCTCGTCATCGCACTAGGCCTTTCATCGTTTTTTGCCTCAAGCTTTTTCAATAAGACCCTCAACGAATTTTGTAATTTTCTACCATATCCTTTTAGTACTCTTTTACATAAAACCCCTGCTAGTTTTAAATATCAGAAATCTTGTTTAGTCCATAGTTTTCACGTTTTAACTCCAATTTAATTCGTTCTTGTTGCGTTAGCTTCATATCAACTTAAACTACACCCTAGCACTATTATTGACATATAAATTATTTCTGAATTTTATTTGTATTAAATGGATTAAATGTTACTCAATCATGTTTTCTTAATTAAAAGCAAATTAAGGTTTATACTCATGTTTTTCATATTGATGTTAATATGATTAATATCTATTCAATTAGTTTTCTAAATAAACTTGATAGGTTATATCTCGGTTTTCATAAACTAACATGAATATGATTAATGTTTATGATAACTAGCTTTTCTAATTAAAAGTAAACTAGAGTTACGCATCGGGTTTTCATAATTCATGTTAATATAATAAATGCAAATGTAAATGTGTTTCCATAAAATTGAGCTTAGTTCAACACGGTTCATAAAATTATTCGATTAGATGCTCTCATATGTTTTATTTCAAGTTAATGTTTAATTCGGAATAGTCTATACAGAAACAATCATAAATAAAATATGATTAAGTTTTACCTCGTTTTACAAATTCAAATACAATTGAATTAATTCCAACATAAGATGTTTCTCTGAAATATCTTTTATATTATTTAATTAAAATTAATCAAGCATATAGTCTTTTATTTTCTTTTCTAATACAAATCTTCTAATAGCGGTATCTTTCCAACCGTAGCTCCGTTTTCAGCAATTCTTACGCTTGCGTGACCATAACATCGAGCCATATCCTTTAGTATGCCCTTTTAAAGCTTTTTGTTTTGATTGGTGTACTGTTCTTAGTTGTACATTGTTTGTTTGCTTATTTAGCTTCATGTTGTGCTCGATGATTGCTACGAGTAGAGGAACATCAACAAGAGGTTTCAATAAGAAGATTTTGAAGACTCTAAGCAGCTATATTTTGGATAAAGGCAAGTTATAGCACGCACAATCCTTGCTACCTGAGCACCTAGTTTTTACTTGTGTCCCTGAGACCCTGCCAGCCCTCATGGTCGGGGACTTGACGCCTAATTTTTAGTCGGCGTGTCCCTGGGCCCCTGCCAGCACTACTAGATTTTCCCCCTAATGCAACACATGAAATGAGTTGCCATATGTATTTGGTTGCAATAGCCACAATTGCAACCAATTGTTTTTGTAAAAGAGCGTAGCTAAATGTCCCACTGGATTAGCCTTGCGCGACGCATGTCTTTTTTTGGTTGCATAAGTTTTTTCTATTGCAACACATTCAGGCGTTGCAACTAGCATCTAAGGGCTCGCTCGTGTTGGTTGCAAATTATGATATTGCGACGCATCTGGTGTTGCCAGAGGTTCAATTGCATCGTACCCAACGTGTTGCAATTCGTAAAATCACGCATTGCAAAGTATTGTATTGCTACACTCTAGTAGTGGTTGCTATAGGGGGAAGCTCCTCTATTGCCACTAAATTGTTTTGGGTGCTATATGTGGTTCCCTCTATTACCACACAGTTGATTTTGGTGCTATAGGTGGTGTCCTCTATTGGCACGAAAGTGTGTTGGGTGCTATATGTAGTTCCCTCTATTACCACGAAGTTGAGTACGGTGCAAAAGGTGGTGTCTTCTATTGCTACGCATAAGGCATGGTTGGTATAGGTGGAGCACGCTAATGCCACCGGGTGTGATTGGTTGTATATGTTTTCTCCGTTGTTGCTTCAAAAACATTTTGGTTGCCAAAAGTTCATGTCTCCATTACCACTATAATACAGGTTGCTACAAGTGGAACTTTCTAGCCACGAGCCTTTGTTACACCCAAAAAGATGGGTTGTGATAGGGTGAATTCTCTTTTGCAACCAATTGAAAGGTGTTGTTGCCATAGTTTTGTAGGTTGCCATATGTCTATTTTGCCATGCTCATTTATTTGTAGCACCAATATTTTAAAGCATTATAATATAGGATCAATAATAGTTATTCATTTATAATTCATGAAACAACATTCAACCATCACTGATTAATTCCATGACACACGAAGTACTGAAATACGCAGACGTTGTTTGAACACACAGATGGCTTTTTTTGATAAGAAATGAAGATCTTGATCATCAAAGGGTGACTTCAAGATGATCCTATCACTTGATTAGCAAAGGGTGACTTCAAGAAGGCCCCATCACCTGCTTGCTCCATTCAAAATGTCTTAGTTTGCTGAAAAGAATGAATAACTTTTATAAGAATCAAATAATCTGTAAAGACAAGTAATTTCAACTACTCGAGGGCCACAACAGCAGGCAGTAAACCAAAGTTTCATTGCAAATCATAAAATTATCAGAATGACAGCAAATAATTAACATGACTATAAACACTTTCACAGCTGAAACAGAAACATTCACAGCAGGTAGAGGAGTTACAAAAATTTCACCTCGTGTCTTTTTGGCGTTTTGTCACCTCTTAGCTGCAGCTTTTTCCTGTAGCTATTGTGTTGAAACATATGCTGGGGCCACTGCCTTATGTGGTTCATTATTGTTAGCAGATTTACTACTTCTTGTAGTGCGAATGCTAACTGCCCCTATTTTAGCACCTACATCATATTGGTCTGGGTTGCTTTGAGGCTTCTCCTTGGAACAAAAAAGTTGGAAGGAGATAATTAGGCGCCATTTTGTTCAGTATCTGATGATAGCAGTAAAAAGTTGTTATTTTGTCAATTCACAAACAACCTGACATGAAGAGAGCACATTATGTGTGTTTGGCTGTACTTCTTCAGTACTCATGTTTGATGCAGCCGCCACCACCTCTACAGATGTTGTGACATTGTTGTAGCTGCCCAAATGATTCCATGAGCTCGACGTGTTCCTGATGTTGTTGCTCCTCCTTACGAATTTGTTCCTGGCGATCCGCATTCAGCAGCTGCCTTCTAGTTGGGTTTTTTTGCTAGGTACCCATTACCATGCAACTTGGTTGTTTTGCACTCTGTGACTGCCTTGTATGCCTTCTGGGTGACAAAGTTTTCCTCTACATTTGATTCCACCTTAGTAATAAGGCTGCTTGCTTTTTCCTAACATTTACAAGACACATATGGAGGAGTTAGTTGAACAAGAGATTTCTTGCATTCTATATTTGCATGGACTATAGTAATGTATGTACAAATTCACTGAGAACTCATATAGACATCCCTAGATTCTTGGTCTTTTCTAGTGTCCATCCTTTGTGTGAGTTATAAACCAAAGTTCCATATCATTGGGCTCTTCACCAGTTTCTGGGTCTCTCTGATATGCCAAGAACATAGCAAGTTAGTAATTCATCTTGCAAGAAAGCTTGTAGATGGGCGTCTCCAGTTGTTACCTTCTCATAGCTGCGCTGAGCATAAGGCTTAGAGCCTAACAAATGTCTGGTCCTTTGTTTGCCCCGAATCCTAGAATTTTGTGTGCTCTTTTCCTATGGAATGTCATGATTTGATCAATAATCTTAATGACTCAGACATAGCCATTTGTATGAAATTTGTATTGTTCAGTAATAGTAACAATGTGGAACAAACCTGGAATTTTGTAGTCCTAAAATACTTCAATAGATAGTGCCATTCAACAATATCTAATTCTTGAGGCTTATGTAGCATTCTCTGTTGGTAGCTGTTGTATGGCTTGGCCGTAGCACTGAAAGTTGAACGCCATCCTTTGTAACGCTCCCTAGCAATGTCCCATATGATTCTCCTAGAATGATCATTAACCTCAATGTCCCACCTAGCCTGTTATATAATTACAAGAACATGCAAATACTGTGTGAGTTGTTACGTTAGTTTATAATTGAAATGTATACACAAGCAAAGATTATGATTACCAATATATCAGATGTTATTGACTCTTTTACATCTTCATGGATATGTTTCCACGATTTCACTCCAATGAGTGGCACCCTTTTCCTTGTAAACATTACTATTTCATCAGTGAACGTGCGGTAGTTGTCACCTACCAGTCCTCCAAGTCTAGAGAAGTCAACTTTCATCTTTTGATTGCTCGCCTTGATTCTCTTGGAGATTGCCTTCAGGCCTTTTAGGGGACCACGTCCTCTTTTATTCCCATTTTGTGAGCCTATTCTATGGAAACAAAACGTAATAATAGATGGTAAACGACATCCTATGCGCATATAGGAACCCAGAAAACTGAAATACAACTTACCATTTCCTTGCCCCTGTGTCCAACGCCAGGCATGAGATGGTGCCTGCACTGGAGGTGTTGGGTTGCTGTCTTGACTGGATTGTATATGAATGGTAGGATTCAAATACTCATCTGCAGACAAATTTATCACATGATGAGCTAGCATAATTTGAAGTCTGACAAATAATGGTAATTTGTTTGACAATTAGGAAAGGGATATTACTGATGTCGTCAAGTTTTCATACAACCCCCAACTATTCTTGGTATGTCTTGATTTGGTCCTCCCTGTATATATGTTGAAACTTTGAAAATGAATGAAAAAAATATATATATATATAAATTGGGCTTTACCATATACACATGGCTTGGTTCCTTGTATGCATACAAGCTAGCCAATCTTTGTATGCATCTAATTCAGATTCTTGCACTTCTTCTTCTTCATCATGATCTAAGCAAACTGTTTTGGATTTAATTGGGGCTATGGCCACATATGGGTCTGCTATTGGATTCTTCAACAAAACTAATCTGACCTCCCTCTCTTCCTTGTTACTACCTATCATTCTTAATACATAAAAATCAAACACGATCTCATTAAGTGTTGCTTCCGTAGGAGATTCATAACTTCTCTTCTTGTAGTACATGTAATCCCTGGACCGATACCCCTATTTTGATTTAATTGTTGTTAAGTTACCAATCGTGAGTTGACTCACGTTAGCTCTATATGTCTTAACAGATTCTTGTCCCTCCTCGCTCCCCTTGCAAACGACACGCATGATCCATCTATCTTCTGGTCTGCGTATTCATTGATGGTATTTCATTTTTTTTGCACGAATGCATGAAAACTAGGGTAGCAGTAGTAGGGTATGATCGAACCCAAAAATAGTGTACCTGTTCTCGGTCTTGTCCTAAGACAAAGGTAGCAAATTTTCTGGATCTTGGTCGTGCTCGTATGCATCTTCGTCGGCCAAACTTTTGTGATGCTCTTTGGGATGAAGGTGACCCAAAGAGTGAAGTCGTCGCCCTAGGCCTGGTGGAGACAAGTTCATTCACCATAGCAGAGGTTGGTGCGAACATTAGAGGTAGCCTCGCCAACGACGACGCAGGTGTGTGCAGCGTATCCGATGAGGAAGGGGTCCCCCTTGCACCCTCGCTGGATGTCGGCATCCTCTTTGCCTACGAGGTGGAAGACGAGAAACAACTTGGCGCTGCCTCTCGTCTATCCCTAACTGACCGATCTAGATTGGTTTTGTGAGGGGATTAGGGAGGAGAAGAGATGCACGAGTAGGCAATTGTGAAATG
This sequence comes from Echinochloa phyllopogon, assembly GCA_033239725.1. NCBI lineage: Eukaryota > Viridiplantae > Streptophyta > Magnoliopsida > Poales > Poaceae > Echinochloa > Echinochloa phyllopogon. The sequence goes on along the minus strand of BTCW01000014.1, from coordinate 24,837,849 downwards.
CGGCGTTACGCTGCAACGTGGACCCAATGAAGGAGGCATGGTAGTTTGGCGCTTTCTCTAAAATTTCGGATGGAGAAACCAGTGCCACTTATTTTCGTTCGTAATTTCTGGCTACAAAATTTTGCGGAACGTTTGGCGTATTTGAGGAGTGAGTTTTCGTGTGTCCCGCTGACGTGTGGGTCCCACTTGTGTATTTTTACGAACATGTATATAATGCATTGGTATTTTTAAAAAATATTTATAAAAAGTATTGTTTATACATTGGTAATATTTGATAGTCAATTGTATATTACTAAAAATGTTTAAATATGTTGGCATAGTCGTGTAGTCACTAGAGCTGGGACTTGGGGCGTGTCATGCCACATACCACCGTTGTAGGGTGCAAGGTAAGTACAACCTTGTTTGAGCTGCATCTCATGGTGACAATAAAATAAAATAAAATCAAACAAATATTTGAATTGGAATAAAGACTCCCTGGATCTCGAACCATTAGGGTTCCTCTTCTTTTATTTGATCCCCTTTTTCTTAAAGAGCAATGGTATATGCACCCTATATCTCGCTCTCCCTAATCTATGAGTTTGAATAAAGTTTAAAATGTTTGTCACAAAATCTTCTGAAAACTATAATAGTATCATATTACGAATGTATAAGCTTGAAATTAAAGTTACGTAGGATTGTGCACAAAGTAGAGTATATACATTGTTCAAAAGTTGGACATATGCCTGACATAGTTTCATATGCTTGACCTCAAACTCGTGAGCATCTCAATTTTGGACACAACCTTATGTTGACCATAACATTTGCTTACATGTAAACAAAGGAGTTATGCATGACATAGTTTCATGTACCTGGCCGCCCATGCCAAGCTTAGCATTGGAGAAGTTTAGGTATTATTGTCACTATTGTATATTATTTAGATGTCGTGTTGGACAATGACATGGTATCCACATTTCCAAACTCAATGACTTAATTAAAAGCTATTCAAGATTTATATTGTGAATGTTTGACTACAATTTTGACCAACACGAGACATCTAAATCCTATACGATGGGAGTATAGAAGAAAATGTGGAATCGAGACCTTAGGGGGTTCAATAGATATGTCGTGTGGATTACATTTTTTTACAACATATGCAAATTCTATACTTGTTTAAACATTTGGTTAAAATCAAAACAAACAAAGACATACATCACGATGAAGAGAAGATGAACTGGTGAAGAACCAGGTGCCAAAATATAGGACCCACTTGTCAATCACCCATACAAAGACACATCTAGCATTTGTGGGCCCCACAAATGAGTTAAGTCTTGGATTACTTTGTTGACTCTTGCGGTCCCACGTGTGTGGCCGCCTCATCTCTCTCCCCCTCACACGCGAACTGTTTATATCCCACCAATACTTCCCATTGCCGCCACCGCCGGCCGCCTAACCCCTCACCGCTCTCCCATCCCCTCACGCGGTCGCACTCGCCCAAAACTTCACTTAAAGTACCATAAGACAACTTACATGTGTGGTCGATCACCCTACAACCATATATTGATGGAGAAGATTTTAAAAAGTTGTATACATTGGATGTCAAAATGAACAATTTGAAACCAACTTATGAGTTGATGTACTAGCTATTTCTCATTAAGAAAGCTGATTTGTCATTAAAAAATAGAGCAAAAAATTAGACAAAAAAAGGCGCGGACTTTAGCATCGAACCTCATGTATCATATAGCCATATAAAGAATTACAATTACCATTGAGCAACTAGTAGTTTTTTGTTTTGCCTTTATTTGAACCTCTTTTATACCAATATTATTTATTTCATTTTGCCAGCAGTGACTCATCAACGGCCGCAATTGGTGGACGCGTGAAGGGGATCGGATGGCTGGCTATTGGAAACTTGAAAGGCTGCCGGTTGTTGGAAACTGGAAGGCCGCCGGTTGCTACACGAGTAGTAGTTAGTGGGATGGAAATAGTAGATTGGGGTTTTATACTGCAGTGTCACCGCTCTGCCTCCTCTACTACGCCCTCTCCACGCACCTCACTGTCGCTCCCTCTTCACGCACCTCTCACGATCCGCGGCGCGCGACGTCCCTTCCACATCGACACTCATGGCATCGAGGGAGAACCCGCGGTCACTCGCGGAATTCCTGATCGAGTTAAGGGCAATAATCGTTGGCCGAGTAGGGGCGACATCGGCCAGGCCTATGGAGGACCTCCGGAGCCTACGGGCCACCTGCAATAACATGCTCGGCCCCTGCCGCGATAGAGATGTCAGCAAGTGTCTGGCAGTTCATCGTGTACCAGTCCAGCAGATGCAGGACAACGACCCCGACCGCTATGACGTCTTCATTCGTAGCCTTGCCGAAGGCGGCAACCAGGTGGCCTGCTTCCTCACCGGGATGGACAGCATCTTCAGCAGGAACCGTAGCTCCAGGCCTCCCCTCGACCAGCTCCATCGCGCTGCTATGTGGCCGCCGTCTTCCTCTACAGGGCCAACAGCGGGGCCGAAGCCACTGCGATTGCGTACATGAAACAGGTTGAGGGCGAGGATCAAGGGTAGTGGCGTCCGTCTTTGCTCAAAAACTTGCGATCCCTACATTGCCGAAGTTCTGGGGTTAATATGGCTTTGCAAATAAGGAGTGTCGCCCTCCGTCGGGGCCTCCGTTGGCCGACGCTGCCAACGGCGGTGCCGTGAGGCAACATTCAACATTGCGAAGGCCCAGCATACTGCGGTAGGGAGCCTAGCCGGAGGGGGTTTTGCATGTATTTCTGTAGTGATGAATGTCGGCTTCATTACGAATGCCTTTTCTACTTCTATCGTGTCAAGTATGGCTACGTACGATAATGCCGTTGGTACATGAAGCATTTGGGTTTGCGAACAGTTTACTTTGTCAATGGCATTTAGGGAATTTATTTCAATGGCATTCAGGAAATTCCATGTGAATAAATTATTTTTTGACACAACATATATACAAGAAAAAATATTTGTTCACACGCAAAACAAAAATGCATATAGTGTTCAAATCAGTTCTCATGGCAGTAAATTGTCTGTTGAGACGCCAAACAAAATCGTGTAAGTATCAAATAAAAAAGTCATCATCTTGGCTTTGTGCATCAACTGGTGCAACAACTCCATCATCAATGTACATGTCATCTTCATCATCCTCATCATCAACATCAAAAACCACATCGTCTGGTTCATCAACTGCTTCGGCATGCACCTGAGTAATAACAGAGACATCCCCGATTGTGCCTTCCTTGTCCGATCTTGTCCAATTTGTCAAATCTTGCTGTCCACCAAGTAAATTAATGCCTTCGATACCCACATCAATTGAGTCCTCAAGTTCTAATTCAGGCATGGCGAACAAGTTCCTTGGTTTCAATGCAATAACACTGCTCCAACCCGGTTTGTTTACCAGATCCACATAAAACACCAGTTTTGCCTGTGTCGCCGGAATATAGCGTTCATTCTTATACCTGTATCGAGTAGTATCGATATCAATAACCCCAAACTGATCCTTATTGTATCCTCTACCTCTGTTGGTAGTGGCAGCAGGCACATCAAACCAGTCACAATGGAACAAAATAACTTCTTTTTGTCCAGGAAATTCTAGTGACATCATTCTTTTAATCACCCCATACCAATTCATGTTGTCAGTAGTACCGTCGCCCCTGACAAGCACACCACTATTTTGTGTTACGAGGCTTTTCTCAATGTCAACGGTTCAAAACAACCAATTATCGATATGACATCTATGCATTGTACGAGCACGATTGTCCGGACCTTGACCAAGTGCAAACATCTCTAAACTTACTTCCCCTTTGCCATGTAGATCCCTAATCTTGCCATCAAACCATCTTACAAATTGATCCTCGTGTCGCTTATTAAGATTTCTTGATCCATATTTCTACAGTTCTTCCAAATGCGAACTGCATAGAAATGTAAATTACTGTTAGTTTAAAATATAAAATTTTTAAAAAATGATATTCAGTAACGTAACTTACTCGATCCATGGTCTAGATTCATCACAATTAGAAATTATTCATCTTCTGCATCTCATTTGCGTCAATGATCTCAATACTCTGGCCTCTTCTCTTGTAATCCACTTCAGCAAATATGATCAGACCAGATGGTGGCTCATTCACAGCAATTCTTTCATGTCGATCAACACGATTCAATTTGGTGTCCACGTCCAAGAATCTTGAGCAAAATGTAAGGAACTCCTCGAGTATGTATCCCTCGGCTATTGAACCTTCAGGGTATGCCTTGTTCCTCACATATCCTTCCACAGTACGTAGGTACCGCTCCACTGGATACATCCATTTATAACACACGTGCCCGCCAAGTTTAGCTTCTTTAGCTAGATGAATAGGCAAATGCATCATGATATCAAAAAATGAAGGTGGGAATAGCATCTCAAGTCGACAAACAGTCTCCCTAATTGAACTGCTATGTCTATTCAAGTCTACTTCAACCAGCTCCTTGGAACATAGTGCATCAAAGAAATTACTAAGCTAAATCAATGCAATGACAATAGGTTCTGGCAAAATCCTACGCACCACTAAGGGTAACGGTCTCTGTAGAATTAGATGGTTATCATGAGTTTTGAAGCCAGACACTTTACATGACCTTACGTCAACACACCTTCTTATATTGGAGGAGACCCTATGAGGCATCTTGACTCCATGTAGAAATGCACATAAACTTTCCTTGTCCTTCTTATCTAACTTGTACAAGGATGGTGGCAAGGTGTACTCATCATTATTAATCATAGGATGCTGATTTGGTCGTATCTGTAGATGCTGCATGTCAAGCCGGGCCTTCTTCCCGTCCTTACATATACCTTCCAGTTCAAGCAGAGTGCCTAATACCCTCTCACATATATTTTTCTCAATGTGCATGACGTCCAAATTATGACTGATGAGCAAAGACGACCAGTAAGGGAGCTAAAAATACTATTCTTCCTCCAGTTGTGCCATCTTTTGTCTTCGTCACGCTTCCTTTTTTTTATGCTGTCGTCTTTCAAAATTTCACTTGTTCAAAACTTTCAAACTGCTCAAGTACCCGTGCACCAGTCAGTGGTACTGGTGCCTCCCTGTTTTTGACCTTGTTGTTGAAGCTGACCGTGTTGTTGCGCCATGGATGGTCCGAGGGCAAGAAACGTCGATGTCCCATGTAGTAGTGCTTCCTCCCATGTTTCAACCATAAATACTCAGTATCTTTGTGGCAGTATGGACATGCAAATTTTCCTTTCGTGCTCCAACCAGAAAGCATAGCATAAGCTGGGAAGTCATTAATTGTCCAAAGTAGAAGAGCATGGAATTTAAAATACTTCCTAGTCCCTGCATCCCATGTTGGAACACCCTTTTCCCAAAGCTCCTTGAGCTCCAATATAAGGGGCCTCAAATATACATCAATATCCATTCCAAGAGATTTTGGTCCAGGTATCAACATTGACAACAACCTATTAGATCTTTTCTGACACGACCATGGAGGCAAATTATAAGGTACTAGAATAACAGGCCATATGGAGTATGTAACAATTTGCATCCCAAAGGGATTGAAGCCATCAGAAGCAAGACCCAGCCTAATATTACGACCTTCCTTTGCAAACCAGCTATATTCTTTATCCATGTGCTTCCACGCCAATGAGTCAGTAGGGTGACACATTTTTCTATTGTTGACCAATTCTTTCTTGTGCCACTGCATTTCCTCTGATGTGCGCTTCGACATAGGAATAAGAGGAAAGTAGCATAGGATCTTCACTGGTAACCTCTTCTTAACAGTAGTAGCACCATCTGCACTATCATTATCATAGGTTTTCTCTACAAGTCTCCACCTTGACTCCTTACAAATGGGACATGCCTCTTGACTTGCGTATTCCTTAATAAATAACACACAATCATTCTTACAGGAGTGTATCTTGATATAGTCCAAGCCTAGGTCTCTCACCACCCTTCACACTTTATCCAACGAGTCAGGGATACAATGGCCTTTAGGGAGAACCTTTGAAAAAAGATTAAGTATGGCCTCCAACGCTGTGTTACTAATTCCATACAAGCACTTTATCTGAAAAAGTTCCACGATAAAAGAGACCTTTGTTGCATTTTTGCATCCTGGATACAATTCTTGCTTTGCCTGCTCTAGTAGTTTCAAAAATATCTTTGCATTCTTATTTGGCTCCTCACCAGCACCTATGATTTGTCCATGTATAGAGCCACTGATAATGTTTCTAATCAGAATATTAGTGGCAGCAGGGTCATCACATGTGTCTTCTTCATCGTCTTCTCCAAAATAAGGTGCTGCATCAGCTATCGGTTGTGCATCTTCAGGTTCTCTTATGCCAGTATTATTGAGATGAGGACTGACATCATGTTTCACACGACCCTCAGCTGATGAACTACTTTGGCCTTTGATTTCATTATCGATGAAACAGTCAGCAAACCCTCTATTCAATAAATGAAGTTGAATCTCAAACACATTGTGATATCTGATCATGCATTGACATGTAGCACATGGGCACACAATAGATGAAAGACCACATGATGATGTGCCAAAGGTTTCAATAAAAGATCGGAAATTCCTCTTCCACTCCTCTCAATGTCGAGGCAAGTGAATCCAACTCCTATCTTCGTGTGATGCCATTAATCTGCATGCATGTTTGCAATGAGATTGATTCGTAGATTGCAATGGAGGGAGGGGTAGAGAGGAGAAGAAAAAGGGTAGAATGAGATGTACCGATCTCCAATGTGGTGCTCGCCGGTCGCCGCTGCCGGCGCAAGCTATGGACACACGTACGCCGTGGAGGACCTGTGCTGCCCCCCGATGGAGATCAAAGGCTTGGAATTCGATCAGGTCCCGATCAAGGATGAGTCCCGATCAAGGACGAGTCCCAAACTGATCGTTGCTCTGCTATATCGATTATTGGAGGCCCACTTGTAGGAACAAAAAGCGTGGCAATAGAAAAATTTAAGTGCAACCGAGGAAGACCTCATTGCAATAAGTCTCTTATAGTTGCAACGACTACGACCACTACTGCAACCACAAAATTTCGTGGCAATACGTACATGCTATTGCATCTCGAGGCAAGAAAGGAAGCAATAGCCCCCTATGTATTGCCACAATGCACCAAGAAATTTGCAACCCAAATCAGACGTTGCTATATTGCCTCTCAGATGCAACCAACGTTAATATGGTCGCCATAGCACCTTTCGATTGCAGCACACGACATGCTAATGCAACTCACAATTGGTGTAGCCGTATTCCCAACCAATTGCAACACAAACCCTCAAAATGGCTGCATTAGCGTCACCCTGTTGCAACACAAAACATAAATATCGCAACACAATTTAGGTGTAGTAATAGGCACGCATATTACAACCGAATCACTGTTTCGGTGCCATAGTACCCCCCCTATTGCACCCAAATTAGTGGTGTTGCCTAAACGTTTCATGGCTATAGGAAGAAAACCACGTAGTGTAGCCTCATGCTTGGGGGCTGGGCACCTAATTTTTAGTTGGCGTGTCCCTGAGACCCTATCAGCGCTCACGCTCAGGGGATGGGCACCTAATTTTTACTCGACGTGTCATTGAGACCGTACCAGCCCGCACGCTCGGGGGCTGGGCGCCTAATTTTTATTCGGTGTGTCCGTGAGACCCTACCAGCCCTCATGCTCAAGGGCTGGGCCCCTAGGTTTTACTCGGCATGTCCCGGAGACCCTAACAACCCTCACGCTCAGGTGCTGGGCGTCTAATTTTTTACTGGGTGTGTCTCTGAGATCCTGCCAACCCTCAAGCATGGGGGCTGGGCGCCTAATTTTTTCTCGGCGTGTCCCTAAGACCCTGCCAGACCTCATGCTCAGGGGCTGGGCACCTAACTTTTACTCGGCATATCCCTGAGACCCTGCCAGCCCGCACGCTCGGGGGCTGGGCACCTAACTTTTACTCTGCGTGTCCCTGAGACCCTACCAGCCCTCACGCTCTGGGCTGGGCACCTAATTTTTACTTGACGTTTCCCTAAGATTCTGCCAGACCCCATGCTCGGGGGCTAGGCGTCGTGTTTCAAGATGGACATGTTCATACATTTATTTTGAGAATTTGCAAATAGTAAATTTCAGTCGGTCATGAGCTCCCTAGTTGGTAGTTTGGGGGTATCCACAGTACGATATGAGCTACAAAACTAACCAGCCTAGTCTGCACGGACTTGTCACCAGACTTCTTGTAGCATTATACCAGTTGTGGATACTTATGCAGATGAAGCGGAGGTGAGGAGCAGCATTCAAGTTTTCCTCAACAGCAGAGCTTTATCCTGCCCCTTTGCCAAAAATCCTATGCAGCTCTCTCCCTTCATCTTATTTGCCGCACGCAAGTTTTCTTCTAGCATCAGTGGCACAAGATCTTGTGTCCCTCTCTCCTTACATCACTGTTATTTGAGCACTCCTTGGGTGGATGAGTTCTAAAACACCACATGCCTGGTAGCTGCGAGTTCTTGTGTGTTCGGTATACTGAACAATGGTACCTATTTATAGGCATGATGAGCTGGTTACTGCTAGCTCATAACTATTGTTAGATTAATTGGGCCTTGGCCCATTTAAGTCTCAATTAATCAAAGAATTAAAGGTCCACTAATAAATGCTAGGGAATTAAATCCCGGATGGAGAGTCAACGGGAATCCTAACCAACTTAAATAGTGGACCAACTGTGGACCACTTGTGAACTTGATAAAAGGAGAAGGGCGTGCCACACGCGCGCGCGCGCTCGCTCGCCTCGCCGAGCCAGGCCGTGGCCGTGGCCGTGGCCGTGCCGTGCCGTGCCGTGCCGTGCCGTGCCGTGTCGTGTCGAGTCGAGACGAGACGAGACGAGACGAGACGAGACGTGACGTGCCGAGACGCTCTGCATGTGGTGTGTGATCAACCTGTTGCCACAAATGACATTGATTGAGTCTTAACATTGATTGAGTCTTAAACGTTACCAGTAACTACTGATTTGATGGCTGAGAGTAACTGATGATGTTTAATGGCATTATTGGACTGACCAGTAAGTGACGTCATTATGGCCATTGCTGCCTCCAAGGAGTGTCTAGGTTCATCCCCCCTCCTCCTCTGGTCGCCTATATAAGAGGGGCTCTCTCCCATAGCCAGAACACAAGCTATCCTCATGAACTGTGATAATGAAAATGTGATTGTCAAGGTGAACAATTCAAAGGATAACATGAAGTCCTCTAGACATGTAAAGAGGCAGCTGAAATCTGTCAGGAAAATGAGATACTCCGGAGTGATAGCCTTGGACTACATCCAAACGACTAAAAACCTGGCAGATCAATTCACAAAGGGTCTTTCACGTAAAGTGATAGACAATGCATCCAGGGAATTGGGCTTGAGACCCATGTGTGTTACTTAGTAGTGGTAACCTGTCCTATGTGATCGGAGATCCCGTGAATTAGGATGGTGAAACAAGCTACTGTTTAACTGAGAGAAGAGAACCTTCGAAAAGGGCTCATTCCAATGGAGGTGCATTTCTCTTCTAAGTCTGTATGGCAGGTTGGTGAAAACCTTAATGTGATCCGAGTGGCTCATTGAGGGCAAAGATGTTGACCTACAGAACATCTCAAAGGATTGCACCTATATGGGTTCGAATGCTAGTCACAATCTATGAGATAGGGTGATCTCTAGATACCCATGAAAGGCACGGAGTATGACTTATACGCTTCAACCCGAGGGGATGCTTATAGCAGCCTAGTACTGGCAAAGGGGCTCTAGTCAAGCTTGTTTGCACAAAACTGTCAATTCAAGGCATAGTCCATTGGCCAGTTGTGAACAAGTGTAGCTCTTGCCCAGGTGGATGTTCAACTTAAGAGTCCCCGCCAGGAGGCCAGTATATCAAAACAACAATTGAGTCGAGAGTATTTTCTTGTGTACCTTGAAATTCTTGGTGGGGATTGTTAGATTAATTGAGCCATGGCCCATTTGAGTCTCAATTAATCAAAGAATTAAAGGTCCACTAATAAATGATAGGGAATTAAATCCCGGATGGAGAGTCAACGGGAATCCTAACCAACTTAAATAGTGGACCAACTGTGGACCACTTGTGAAGTTGGTAAAAGGAGAAGGGTGTGCCACACGCGCGCGCTTGCTCACCTTGCCGAGCCGGGCCGTGGCCGTGGCCGTGCCATGCCGTGTCGTGCCGTGGCCGTGTCGTGCCGTGCCGTGCCATGCCGTGTCGTGTCGAGACGTGCTGAGCCGCTCTGCGTGTGCTGTGTGATGAACCTTTTGCCACAAATGACATTGATTGAGTCTTAACATTGATTGAGTCTTAAATGTTACCAGTAACTGCTGATTTGATGGCTGAGAGTAACTGATGATGATTAATGGCATTATTGGGCTGACCAGTAACTGACGTCATTATGGCCATTGCTGCCTCCAAGCAGTGTCCAGGTTCATCCCCCCTCCTCCTCTGGTCGCCTATATAAGAGGGGCTCTCTCCCATAGCCAGAGCACAAGCAGACTCTCCCTCTCTGGTACTCCTTTCAGGAGACCTCTCTCTTCTCCCTGTTTTTGCTGCTCTCTTGCATTCCCAACGCAAGCTTTGCGCGCACTCTGCTTGCGTGAGCGGTTGCCTCTGAACCTCCCTGTCTAGTGATCCTGCTCGGGATAGGCGGGCGATAAGGTTTTTGGGGAGCGTACGAGTACGCGCCTGCTCGCTGCTGTGAACGACTACTTCCCGGTGGGTAACTTCATCATTCGTACGACTACTTCCTGGTGGCCAACTTCGTCAACCCGAACAACTACTTCCTGGTGGCTAACTTCGTCAACCCGAACGACTACTTCCTGGTGGCCGTTCGAGGGACTCCACTGCATCGACTCGCCACTGCACCGAATTAGATCGACTACTTCGAGCATGGCCAGTCGAGGATGGTTAACACTATTCCTCCAGCTGGTGACGGCGCATCCGGTGCCTCCGGTACCGGCCCCGCTTCTGGGTACATCCTGAACATCATTTTGTTCTTGTTTCGGTTTCTCATGTTGTTCATGTTATTTAGGAGAATTAACTTGAACATTGTCACATGTTATGTTACCACTGGATCACTCACTGTTGTCATGAATTTGTTGCTAATTTCTGGAATTAAAATATAGCGAATGATGCCTAAATTTCTAACAATCCAAAAACCTTATGTTAATAATAGGCTTTCGGTAGCTGGTTTTGCCGCATCAATCAAACCAAATGTTTTGGATGGGTCTAATTACAAACATTGGTGCGAGAGGGTCACAGTGTGGTTGACAGCAATGAACATCATGCATGTCATACACGGGAAGCCCGAACAGTTCACTCCAGAGGAGGAGCGGGCTTTCGTGGCGGCCGATAACCTGTTTAGAGGTGCCATCATGAGTGTTCTCGCTGAAAGCCTTGTGGACACGTACCTCTTGCTGCCGAGTGGCAAAGATGTTTGGGATGCGCTTGAGGCTAAGTTTGGGGTCTCTGATGCTGGTAGCGAGCTGTATGTCATGGAACAGCTCTTTGACTACAAGATGGTTGAAGACCGTCCTGTGGTAGAGCAGGCCCATGAGATCTAGGCGCTGGCTAGAGATCTTGAGAACTATAGCAATGATGCTCCATGTTGGTTTCCTGACAAGTTTGTGGCTGGAGGTATTATCTCCAAGTTGCCACCTTCTTGGAAGGATTTTGCGACCTCTCTGAAACACAAGAGGCAAGAGTTTACTATTGTCGATCTCATCGGCACTCTTGATGTGGAAGAGAAGGCGAGGGCAAAAGACCAACGTGGTAAAGGGATTGCTGGATCTTCTAGTGCCAACTTGGTGCAAAAGAAGAACTTCAATGCATCCAACAAAAAGAAGAACAAGCCGCAACAGAACCAGACAAAGGCTAATCAGATGGCTCAGTTCAAGAAGAAGAAGAAACCGCCGACGGGGCATTGTTATTGTTGTGGTAGCCCGGACCACTTTGCTGCAAAGTGCCCGCACCGCAAGGACAAGAACAATGGCGGCAATGGTGGTAGTGCCAACATGGTTGTTAGTGAGACTGGTGGAACGTCGTGGTACGGTAATCTTTTACCTACAGTTCTTTCAGTATGTCATTCACCCGATTGGTGGATTGACACTGGTGCTAATATTCATGTTTGTGCTGACATTTCCTTGTTTGCTTCTTACCAGGCAGGTGGGTCTACCTCCGTGTTGATGGGGAACGGATCACATGCGCGTGTTCTTGGTGCTGGTTCGGTCGATCTGAAGCTTACTTCTGGAAAGACCGTTCGACTGAAGAACGTGTAGCATGTCCCCACCATCAAAAAGAACTTAGTTAGCAGGTCTCTTCTGTGTAGAGATGGCTTTAAATTAGTCTTTGAATCCAATAAATGTGTAATCTCTAAATTTGGAAGTTTTATTGGAAAAGGTTATGATAGCAGAGGCTTGTTCCGCTTTTCTTTGTCAGACAATTGTAATAAAGTTGTGAACCATGCTGCAAACGTTAATAATGAATCTAATGTTTGGCATTCGCGACTCTATCATGTTAATTTTGGTTGTATGATGCGTCTAGCAAACCTGAGCTTAATTCCGAGATTCACCTTAGTCAAAAATTCTAAGTGTCATGTGTGTGTTGAATCAAAACAACCTCGCAAGCCTCATTTCGCGGCTGAGGCGAGGAACTTGGCACCTCTAGACTTAATTCATTCCGATCTGTGCGAGATGAATGGTGTGTTGACAAAAGGTGGTAAAAAGAATTTCATGACTTTAATAGATGATTCTACTAGATTTTTCTACATTTATTTGTTGAAGTCTAAAGATGAAGCGTTACAGTATTTTAAAATCTATAAAGCTGAGGTAGAAAATCAACTAGAGAGAAAAATCAAAAGAGTTAGGTCTGATCGCGGTGGAGAGTATTTTTCTAATGTATTCACTGCGTTTTGTGAGGAACATGGAATAATTCATGAGAGGACACCTCCCTACTCACCTCAGTCAAATGGGGTAGCCGAAAGAAAGAACCGCACTCTGACTGACTTGGTTAATGCCATGTTGGATACAGCGGGACTTTCCAAGGAATGGTGGGGTGAGGCTATATTGACAGCATGTCATGTCCTGAATCGTGTTCCTATGAAGAACAAAGAGATAACACCATTCGAGGAATGGGAAAAGAAAAAGCTAACCCTTTCATACTTACAGACTTGGGGATGTTTGGCCAAAGTGAATGTGCCCATAACCAAGAAACGTAAATTGGGACCTAAGACTGTTGATTGTGTCTTTCTTGGTTTTGCTTTCCACAGTGTAGGTTATAGATTTTTAATAGTAAAATCTGGAGTACCTGACATGCATGTTGGTACAATTATGGAGTCCAGAGACGCTACATTCTTTGAGGACATTTTTCCCATGAAAGAGGAAGCTAGCACGTCTAGTCATGAACTGTCTATTAATAAAGAACCTAGAGAACATGTTGTTTCGATAGAACACAATGAACACACACATGTGGAAAATCCTGAGGAGGATGACAGTGAAGCTATCAGAAGGAGCAAGTGATAGAGGACTGCATAGTCCTTTGGTGATGATTTCATTGTGTACCTCATGGATGGCACCCCTAGAACCATTGAAGAGGCATATTCCTCTCCCGATGCTGACTATTGGAAGGAAGCAGTTCGGAGTGAGATGGACTCTATTTTGTCTAATGGTACTTGGGAAGTCGTGGAACGTTCGTATGGGTGCAAACCTATAGGATGCAAGTGGGTGTTCAAGAAAAAGCTTAGGTCTGATGGTACTATGGAGAAGTACAAGGCAAGGCTAGTGGCTAAGGGATATACTCAGAAAGAAGGAGAGGACTTCTTTGACACTTACTCGCTGGTTGCCCGATTGACCACCATTCGAGTACTGCTCTCTCTAGCAGCTTCCCATGGTCTTCTCGTTCATCAGATGGACGTTAAGACAGCTTTCCTAAATGGAGAGTTGGAGGAAGAGATCTACATGGATCAGCTAGAAGGTTTTGTAGTGGAAGGTCAAGAAGGAATGGTGTGTAAGTTGATAAAGTCTTTGTATGGCCTTAAGCAAGCTCCTAAGCAGTGGCATGAGAAGTTCGACAGAACTTTAACGTCAGTTGGCTTTGTTGTGAACGAAGCCGACAAGTGTGTGTACTATCGCTATGGTGAGGGCGAAGGAGTGATCTTGTGTCTGTATGTAGATGACATACTAATATTTGGGACAAGCCTTAATGTGATTAAGGAAGTCAAAGAGTTTTTGACTCAGAGTTTTGAGATGAAAGATTTGGGAGAAGTTGATGTGATCCTAAATATTAAGCTAGTGAGATAAGGTGATGGTGGGGTTGTTCTCACACAATCCAACTACGTGGAGAAGGTGTTAAGTCATTTCGGATATAATGACTGCAAGCCAGCTCCAACACCTTATGATGCTAGTAAAATATTATGGAAGAATAAAAGAATAATGAGAGATCAGCTGAGATACTCCCAGATCATTGGTTCACTGATGTACCTAGCCAGCGCTACTAGACCCGATATCGCATTCGCTGTGAGCAAACTGAGCCAATTTGTGTCAAATCCGGGAGATGCTCATTGGGAAGCTCTTGAACGGGTAATGCGCTTTCTGAAAGATACTGTGGACTATGGAATTCACTATACAGGGTACCCTAGAGTACTGGAGGGTTACAGTGATTCAAACTGGATATCTGATGCAGATGAGATTAAAGCCACAAATGGATATGTGTTCACACTTGGAGGTGGCGCTATCTCCTGGAAGTCTTGCAAGCAGACCATCTTAACGAGGTCAACTATGGAGGCACAACTCACTGCATTGGACACCGCCACTGTTGAGGCCGAATGGCTTCGTGATCTCCTTATGGATTTGCCGCTAGTTGAGAAACCATACCGGCTATCCTCATGAACTGTGATAATGAAACTGTGATTGTCAAGGTGAACAATTCAAAGGATAACATGAAGTCCTCTAGGCATGTAAAGAGGCGGCTCAAATCTGTCAGGAAAATGAGAAACTCTGGAGTGATAGCCTTGGACTACATCCAAACGGCTAAGAACCTGGCAGATCAATTCACAATGGGTCTTTCACGTAACGTGATAGACAATGCATCCATAGAATTAGCTTGAGACCCATGTGTGTTACTCAGTAGTGGTAACATGTCCTATGTGATCGGAGATCCCGTGAATTAGGATGGTGAAACAAGCTACTGTTTAACTGAGAGAAGAGAACCTTCGAAAAGGGCTCATTCCAATGGAGGTGCATTTCTCTTCTAAGTCTGTATGGCAGGTTGGTGAAAACCTTAATGTGATCCGAGTGGCTCATTGAGGGCAAAGATGTTGACCTACAGAACATCTCAAAGGATTGCACCTATATGGGTTCGAATGCTAGTCACAATCTATGAGATAGGGTGATCTCTAGATACCCATGAAAGGCACGGAGTATGACTTATACGCTCCAACCCGAGGGGATGCTTATAGCAGCCTAGTACTGGCAAAGGGGCTCTAGTCAAGCTTGTTTGCACAAAACTGTCAATTCAAGGCATAGTCCATTGGCTAGTTGTGAACAAGTGTAGCTCTTGCCCAGGTGGATGTTCAACTTAAGAGTCCCCGCCAGGAGGCCAGTATATCAAAACAACAATTGAGTCGAGAGTATTTTCTTGTGTACCTTGAAATTCTTGGTGGGGATTGTTAGTTTAATTGAGCCATGGCCCATTTGAGTCTCAATTAATCAAAGAATTAAAGGTCCACTAATAAATGATAGGGAATTAAATCCCGGATGGAGAGTCAACGGGAATCCTAACCAACTTAAATAGTGGACCAACTGTGGACCACTTGTGAAGTTGGTAAAAGGAGAAGGGTGTGCCACACGCGCGCGCTTGCTCGCCTTGCCGAGCCGGGCCGTGGCCGTGGCCGTGCCATGCCGTGTCGTGCCGTGGCCGTGTCGTGCCGTGCCGTGCCATGCCGTGTCGTGTCGAGACGTGCTGAGCCGCTCTGCGTGTGCTGTGTGATGAACCTTTTGCCACAACTGACATTGATTGAGTCTTAACATTGATTGAGTCTTAAATGTTACCAGTAACTGCCGATTTGATGGCTGAGAGTAACTGATGATGATTAATGGCATTATTGGGCTGACCAGTAACTGACGTCATTATGGCCATTGCTGCCTCCAAGCAGTGTCCAGGTTCATCCCCCCTCCTCCTCTGGTCGCCTATATAAGAGGGGCTCTCTCCCATAGCCAGAGCACAAGCAGACTCTCCCTCTCTGGTACTCCTTTCAGGAGACCTCTCTCTTCTCCCTGTTTTTGCTGCTCTCTTGCATTCCCAACGCAAGCTTTGCGCGCACTCTGCTTGCGTGAGCGGTTGCCTCTGAACCTCCCTGTCTAGTGATCCTGCTCGGGATAGGCGGGCGATAAGGTTTTTGGGGAGCGTACGAGTACGCGCCTGCTCGCTGCTGTGAACGACTACTTCCCGGTGGGTAACTTCATCATTCGTACGACTACTTCCTGGTGGCCAACTTCGTCAACCCGAACAACTACTTCCTGGTGGCTAACTTCGTCAACCCGAACGACTACTTCCTGGTGGCCGTTCGAGGGACTCCACTGCATCGACTCGCCACTGCACCGAATTAGATCGACTACTTCGAGCATGGCCAGTCGAGGATGGTTAACACTATTCCTCCAGCTGGTGACGGCGCATCCGGTGCCTCCGGTACCGGCCCCGCTTCTGGGTACATCCTGAACATCATTTTGTTCTTGTTTCGGTTTCTCATGTTGTTCATGTTATTTAGGAGAATTAACTTGAACATTGTCACATGTTATGTTACCACTGGATCACTCACTGTTGTCATGAATTTGTTGCTAATTTCTGGAATTAAAATATAGCGAATGATGCCTAAATTTCTAACAACTATGGCCTGCTCAGGTCCGGATGAGAGCAAGCTTGTTGTTTTCTTGGCACAGGTTTACTATTTTTTGACCGACATGTCAGTCGATTGACGCACATTGTTGGCACTACTTGACTGTGCATTCACGGGAGCATGCTCCAAGTTTCTTTTTCTAGCAACATGTTGACCAACTTTATTTATGAGCCTTGGCCTGGTTATTCTAATCAACCCAACACTCGGGGGCTACTCCATACAGAGTGCTCCTTGCGTTGCCCTCCATACAGTCATCTAGGGTGACTGCTCACAGCCTCGATGGTACTCAACAAGATGTCAGGGCTTTTTCTTTTTGGAGCACTGCTCACCATTATGGTGAGATAAGTATTGAAGCTTCTTCAACCGACTACATTGACATCGTTTCTTCATCAACAGTCCACCACGTGCCTGAACATTGCTCGGGGGCTTGTGGAATACGAGTACTATTGGGCCCACTACCAGAGGGGATAACTGTTGGATATATGCCCGAGAGCCAATCAGATTGGACTCATTTATGGGCTTGATCCACAAGGGATTAGGTTTACTTATGGGGCCCATGATATGGGAGCACATTAGTATGGCCTATATATATGAGGGATGGAGCTAGGGGTGAGCACACCTATCGCCGACGTCCCAAAGCCTAGCCACCCTCGCACCACTCTACCGCCGCGCGCCCCCGGTGCTAGCACACCGGCGCACAACGTTCCATCCTTGTATGTGTGGACACCTCGGAGGTGCTGCGCTTGGAGCACAAGGACGAACCGCACATGCAGGACCAGATGGACATGAGCAACAGCACGGCACTACCACTTCGACGCGTTCGTCTACATCGAGACGGTTCCGCTGCATCTGCGCATCTAGTGGTAACGATCCGTGATCTATAACTGTTGTTGTTCCTGTTTATGTGGTTATCGATTTTAAATTGTGCTAGCGTAGCCTCTTGGTTCCCCTACAGTAGTATCAGAGCCATAGCTGTCTCGTTATAGGTTTGGATGTGGGCATATGGAGATATGCTAGTATGTAGATGAGTCTCTGATCGGTTCGTGAGCATTGCTATGATGGTCGTGTAACGAATTGCTCCTACCAGTCGGATTTCCGCCATCGGAGCTAAGTGATACATGTAAACCCAGTCATGGTGAGATGTAGATCAATTGGATTGGTCGAATGGAACTTAGGGTTAATGGTCAGGCACATGGATCTACTACCGGGCCGGGTTTTGCATGAAAAATAGGTTGTTTGTAAAACAACCATAACTTTTTTCATACGACCTCGAATGGAGACGATTTTTATATGAAAATTCATCTACAAAAAAATTTACACATCAAGTTCACCGGCGAGGTTTTGCAGAATTTAGATTTGCAAAAAAGGCCGGTAAGATAGAGTTTTCAACGATTTAAGTTTCGACGTCAGAATCGCCTAACTTGTTTTTGCAGATTCATGTGATCGGTATGACCTTATGTGTATGTGATGCATGTATGTAATTAATCATGACCTGCATGTTGTGTGTAGGGAAATACGGTTGGATCCATATGTATTGTCAATTAATTGTAATGGCCTGCATGCCAACATGTGATGGCGCGCCTTCTATGTAACAAGTAATCGGTAGTCTAGTTTTGGAGGATTCATGGCTTGAAGGATGACACTCATGGACCATGAAGATCAATATCATCATGGTGGACTCGATCAATGGAGATGCAGATTACCATGTGATAATGGGCCATACCATGTCATATACATGTGAATGTCATCTTTACAATTTCACTTCTATTCATGCGATTATAGCGATTTTCTACATGTGATAATAGGAGTAGGACGATCCCTTGCAATGTTTAAGTTTTTAATGCGGTCCCAACTAAAATTTGCACCATCACATGTCTTGTACAATTAGTGGTGGGTTGATGAAATTAGGGTACCACTAGTTTTCCTTGACTAGATGGGTTTGTATTGGATACTTACTCACATAAAGGGTTGGTTAACTTAGACGTGGTCATCTTAACGGTTAAGGACCTTGGGCTATAAAGGTTTGGTGCCAAGACATAGAGATTTCACCCAACAACAGGAGTCATATGTGATATGATTAGCAAAGGGTTGCTTACTGATCTACCATGTCTTCTAGCGGTGATGTTAAAGCTCACCAGTGGACTTGTTAGTTGTGGGTCCTGAATCACTAAGTATCAATGGAGGCAAATTGATTTTAGTGGGAGTAGATTCTGTTAAACTATTTAATGTATTTTATTCCATTATAGATATGTTGTCTTAGTTTTTGCATTATTTTATGTTGTAGATCAATGGCACCTAGCACATCATTTTCTTTGCGTTCGATCCTTGAGAAGGATAAGTTGAATGGGACAAACTATGCGGATTGGATTTGCAACCTGAAAATTGTTGTTAGGGCTGAGAATAAGAAGCGGTTCTGGACACCCCATTACCAGAAGAGCCTGTTGAAGATGCAATTGTTGCTGTGAAATTTGCTTACAAGAAGGCATGTGATGTCAATCTTGAAGTGAGTTGCCTTATGCTTGCTTGCATGGAACCCGAGCTGCAGATGCAGTTTGAGACAAACCATGAGGCACACGATATGATCGAGGCTCTTAAGGATATGTTCCAAACTCATGCTAGGACTGAAAGGTTCAATATCTCGAAGGCCTTTGTGGAGACCAAGCTAGCAGAAGGTGCAGGAGTAGGGCCACACGTGATCAAGTTGGTTGGTTACACCTAGAGGTTGGAGAAGCTAGGCTTCCCACTTGGCCCAAAGTTGGCCACTGATTTTATTCAGGCATCACTTCCGCCTAGCTTTGGGAACTTCATCTCAAACTACCATATGCATGGGCAGAGAAGGGCTTGAATGGTTGTGTGTCATGCTCAAGACTGTAGAGGCTCATATTAAGAAAAGTGCTGGCAGCAGCCTTGTGATGGTGATCCAAAACAAGCCTAACTTTAAGAAGAAAGGCAAATCTTGGAAGAAGAAGAAGAAGGGAAAGGCTAAGATGCGATCTCCCAGCCAAACCTAAATGCCCTAGGATAAACCTGGACCAGCTGTAGACAAAGAGTGCCTTTTTTGTATGGAACTTGATCACCGGAAGAGGAATTGCAAGTTGTACTTGGCTTGTCTGAAGAATGGCGACAGTAAGAGTACTCCCACATCAGGTACACTTGTCATTCATATTACAGACATTTTGCTCATTGATTCTTGTTTTAATTCTTCGGTATTTGATACCGGATCGGGTGCTCATATTTGCAATTCAATGCAGGTACTAATAAAAAGTGGAAGCGTGGGAAGAGGCGAAGTTAATTTACACGTGGGCAATAATGCAAGACTTGCTGCTTTGACCATCGAGACGATGCAACTCCACCTCCCATCAGGATTTATTATGGAGTTGAATAATTGTTATTTTGTTCCTAGTTTGAGTCGAAACATTGTGTCTCCTTCATGTTTGATGAAGGATGGTTATTTGTTTGCGAGTGAAAATAATGGTTGTGTGATCTCTAAGAATGGCATGTTTGTTGCTCTTTCATCCATTGTGAATGGGTTATTTATTTTAAATCTTGATGATTCACCTATTTGTAATATATGTGCTCAAAGGCCTCAGCTAAATGATTTGAATCCTACCTATATGGCAATATCGTTTGGGTCATATAAGTGAGAAGTGCATGAAGAAACTCGATTATGATGGACTTTTAACTTCATTTGATTTTGAATCATACGAGACATGCGAAGCTTCTTTGCTAGGCAAGATGATCAAGACACCTTTCACAGGTTTTCCTGAGAGGGCGCAAGACTTGTTGGAACTCGTACATACTGATGTGTGTGGACCAATGAGCATGACAGCTAGAGATGGATTTCAGTACTTCATAACTTTCATTTTATTAGATGACTATGTCTACTTAATGAAGCACAAGTCAGAACTTTTGAAAAATTCAATGAGATTCAGAATAAAGTTGTATTGGCGCAAAAATCGAGCGGTGAACCTCTGCGTAAGCAACACACGATAAGGCCGCGGAGATTTGCTCAACTCCGATGAAGAGCCTTCTAAATCGGCGCGCGTATGGTTGTAGGGTCGAGATGGCGGACTAGAGGGGGGGTGAATAGTCCTTTCTAAAATTTAACTCACCGGCTAACCGAAACAAATGCGGAATTAAAACTATTGGTCTAGCCAAGACTTCACCCCTCTATCTAAGTTCAATAGCACCTTATAAAAGATCCTAAACAAGCGACTAAGGTGCCGGGCTAGCACGAGCTCACTTAAATAATTCTAGGAGCAAGGTCACACAAACCTATGCCACTGATACTTCACACACCGGGGAGCTCCTACACAACTAGTAAGCAAAAGCACAAAGCCCCTAAGCCCACTAGCAATGCTCAATGGACAAGACTACAAAAGTCTAATCCAAAGTCTCAATTTACTTAGCTACACAAACTAAGCAAAGAGACTAATTAAGATACACAAGCTAATTAGTCACAAGATCACTACTTCTAGCTACACAAGCAAAAAGACAACTAGCAAGCTACACAAGCCAACTAATTATGAGATCAACCTCACAAGCACAAGGTATATATAAAAGGAAGTAAATACAATGCTTGTGATCAAGAAGTGCAAACCACCGAGAACAGTAGACAATGTTGACACGGTGATTTTTATCCCGAGGTTCACTTGTTTGCCACCAAGCTAATCCTCGTTGTGTCGACCAACACCTCGATGGTTCTTGGGCAAAGCTCTCAAGCTGCTGGCCACTCCGGTCACTCCAAGACACCACTCGCAAGTGAGGTAACTCAATGACACGCTCCACTAGAGTTGCTCTTCGCAATCCCCGCGGGGTGAGCACAATTCCCCTCACAAATCCTTCTCTGGAGCACCGCACAATCTCCTTGCGTGCTTCAACGGAGCCTCAATCCACCAAGCCATCTAGGAGGTGGCAACCTCCAAGGGTAACAAGCAAACCGACTTGCAACACGAACACCTAGTGCCACTCGATGCAATCTCTCAAAGCAATGCACTAGACTCGCACTCACTCGCAATGGATTCGCAACCTTGCATAAACAAGTGAGTTAGTGGACTCCCAAGGCAAGCACTACCATGGGAAACACATTCCCAAGGTGCTCCACCTTCTCCAAGCCCCGGGCACCCTCCTATTTATAGAGGGAGGGAGAAAACTAGCCGTTACGCTCAAACAGCGCAACTGGTGGACCGTCCGCAGTACAACTGGCGGACCGTCCGCCTCAGATCTCAATGGCTATAAAATGTGTCAGAGATGACCGTTAGAGCTCTAGGGGACCGTCTGCCCATCAGGCGCGGACCGTCCGCCCCACACAAAAATCAACCGGCCAAACTCGAACTTTTTCCCGTGGACTGTCCGCCTCACAAAAGTCCTCTCAAACGCTCGGAAACGTCTCTGTGTAAACAGTCCGCGAAAACGGTCCGCCTCACAAAATTTTGCCTGCGGACCGTCCACCACATCACGCCGGACAGTCTGCCTCGCAAAATTCTTCGCATTGAAAAACAACTGCGGACTACCCGCCCACCTGGCCGCGGACTGTCTGGACCCCCCGGACGGTCCGCCACCAGATAGGCGGACCCTTTTTCAGCACAACCAAAGCTCGGTAAAACGACCATAACGTTTAGCTCCGATGTCCAAATTAGGTGATCTTGGACTCTATGGAAAGCTCATTCAGAGGGCTATCCAACCCAACTGAAATATTGACCCGAAACACTTTAGATCAAAGTAGATGTCACACCCGGATTTACACAGAAACCCGAAATGCGGCCATATGTGCTCCCAGGAAGTCATTACACATATAGCGAACAAATATGATAACAGATTACAGTGCTCGAATAAAATAAATGGTTTTACATCAGAGTTTGACTCAAATAAATGAATAAAACAGCGGAAGTCTCATTATTAATTCTCTGAATAGCAAGTGTAAGTAAATGTCTTACTTAGCAAGTACAACACGGATAATGAAGGCTTAAAAGAAAGGCTTGACATGGCTGTACTGCATTAGCAATTTTAGTTGTTTCATTTTAACATCATCATAATCACTACATTTACATGAATCCCAATTGTAACCCAATTAATATAGTAGAAGTGAACATTAAACGGTAATAAATAACAGCATCTTCTAATCATAAAGGATCCAGGCCGCTCGTGACCCTGAGCAAGGCTATCATGATAGATTATACACTCTGCAGAGGTTTCACCCTTTACCCACCAGTCGCGTAAAAGCTAATGAAGCTTTGCACCCAACCACGCACATCAACACTTCCGAGGTGTGACTGCATAGGGACGCTACGAGGCTTTTCACAAGACACCCTAAGAAAACAGTAGCCGTTATGGTACAACCTAGGCAGCATGACCCAAGGCACCGAGATTGACTGACACTCATGTAGCGACACGAGGGGGTCAATGGCGTCCAAGCGCGGCAACGAATATCAACAACAAAATAAATAGCGCAACGTGTGGAGCCCCCGCCATACGGTGGCTCCCAACATGGGACTGTGCCTCATGGGGACATAGCCAACGGATACCCCGTCCTCGGTGGATCAAACCATACTCTCACCCATGCTTCCCATAACGCCGTCGGCCCGTCGGTAACTACTGTCAAGCTAGAGCCGTACATGTTACTTGTCCAAGACCAGAGCCATTATAGTTCCAGCGGTGGCGAAAGGTTCCTGGGTTGCCGCTTTAAGAACCAGTCCTTACGGAGAGATACTAGGGCCAAGCACGAAGCGTACGCCCTAGCTCCCTGATCCATGTTGCTAAAAAGCAAGTTTTACCATTAACATTGAAGTGAACCATTAAGTCAAGATTAACAGTTAAGCAAAGGTGACAGTAGCTGCGCTTAGCATAATTCTACCCAAATGCAATAACCCAAGGTAATCAAGGTATAAGATAAACAAAGCTAGGTACAACCTTAAAAGGGTAACAATTTAGACACATGCATATGCAGTAAATAATGTAAAGGTGTGTTTAGGTAGCAAGGATTGTCCGTGCTATACTTGCCTTCCTCAAACTGATGCTGCTACTACTGGAGGTCCTGCTCCTCGTAACCCTCAAACTCAAGCGCGTACGGCTCACCGACTGTACTCACGAAGCAACACACAAGCATTCACACAAGCCAGTACATGCAAACAATATTATTCTATTAGAACAGTACACCAAACAGTAAAAACAGAACAAAAGAAGACTTAGAAACTAATCTACGCTTCACTACGAACACGTGAGCGTGAAAATCACTCAAATCGGAGCTAAAACGGAGAAGTTATGGCGTTTCTACGGTTCGGGGGCTTGCTGGCAAAGTTTCAAAAGTTTCAGGGGCTTATTTGCAAAAAACTCAGGGGCTAAAACATAATTTTATATTAAAACAGGAGGGTTTAATCGCAAATTAACCAAGACAGGACCTCGGGTGCTATTTTTAAATAAGACAGGGGGTTTTCCAAAAAATTCAGGACCTAAATCTAATTAATTTTTAATAGATCTGGACCGCAGGTTAATTTCGAAAAAGGCCAGGGGCTCTTTTGCAAAACGCGGGGCGCTAACTCGGGTTGACCGGCAAGCTCCTGTTTGACTCAGGTGCCGGCGGTTGCGGGCCGTTGGATTTGGATCCGACGATCCAGAATGGATCTAGGGGAGGGGGTGTCGGCGGCGGCGGCTCGCCGGCGAGAACGCGCGATCGCGGTAGGGGGCTCGGTTTCACGCGCAGAAGGTACCTACAGATGCGGCGCAGCTCGGCGAGTTCACCAGGGGAGGACACGGCGACGACGGTGCGGCGGCGGCGGCACGCGACGAGCAATGGCGGCGGCGGCGCTCGGGCAGCGGCGGCTCGACGCGGTGGCGGCGCTACAGAGCACGGGGAAAGACGGGGAGGGGCTCGGGAGATCCCTTACCTCCACGCGAAGGTCCTGAAGCAGCCGGCCAGGGCGGAACGACGACGGGCGGCGAGATCGACGGCGGCGGGCGGCTCGAACTCCGGACGGCGGCGCGAGCTCGGGCGGCGGCTGCTAGGGCTAGGGTTGGCGGCGCTGGTGCTGGGGATCGAGGGCGGCGTGCTTTATAGGCCAGCCGCGTGGCCCCGGGTGGACCTCAGCGTGCGCGCTCGTGGCCGAGCCGGACTCCGGCTAGAGGTCGGGGGCGGATCCAACGGGCGGGTCCCGCCTGGCAGTCGGAGTGGAGGGGGGCGCTGCGGGCCGCCCTGATGGGCCGCACTGGGCCGGCTGGGCTGCGCACTGGCAGGGAGAGTGGGGAGGGGCGGAGCGGGCCAAGCTGGGCCGAAAGCGGAGCGGGGCGAGCTGGGCTGCTGCGGAGAGAAAAGAAAGAGGGGCAAGCTCGGCCGAGGAAGAAAGTTGAGGGAGGGAAAACGGACTCGGGCTGTAGCAACTTTTCTAGGGCTCCAAACAAGACGATTCAAATTCGAATTTAAACTCCAATTGAACCGCACACAAGCTAAACATAATGCAGCCGGCATGAATGCAACAAAAATGTTTCTAACCTTATATTTAATTTTATTTCTCATAAATAATTTGTTTCTTCCTAGATAAATATGAACATTACCTAAATAAAAGCAATTTAATTACTAAATTTTAAAATAGGCATTTTTAGGGTGTTACAGTAGAATTGCAAACCTAGATCACATCGAGCCATAACCATCATCCAAACCTTCAACCCTTTGCAAATGTGCCAACCCCTTAAGTGTACCACCTTATGTGTGAGTGAGTTAGCATTTTCACAAACATTTCTCAAAGGGTTTTCCACTCTTTTTATGACGCCACTAGATTTTAGCGACATCACAATGTTAGATCGCTCAAGAGATCGACAGAGTGGGTCCTCTCACAGATTATGGGTCACAGACTGTCCGACCGCCACCACGGATTGTCCGATCATTCTGTCAGAACAGAGTTCCTCAAGATTTTCAACAACACCCTTTCCCAAGGTTAGTAGCCACTCATCTAAATGCAAACCATGCAAGGTATTGATCAAGTGGCACTAGATGACCGATAAGCAAACAAGTTTGCCCCTCTTAATAGTACGACCATCAATCCTAAACCCGGTCATAAACTTCTCTACACACCTATGACCGGTTAAATGAAATGCCTATTGGTTATACCTTTGCCTTGCGCATTCCATTCCATCTTCTCCAATGTTGATGCAACACATGCACCAACGTCATCACAAATGATATCATCCACTTCATATCATCATGCGACGTATTGGTTCATCGATCTTGACTTCACTTGCTCTTCACCGTTGCATCAGTCCATCGGCGCCAAGTCATTGCTCAAGCATCCCGCCACGCGGTCCAGCGCTTAGCCTCTGACTTGCCCTTCACACTTGCAACCGCTCCATCAAACCAAGTCTTGTCTTGATCTTCTCCTCTCAGTCACATGACTCCATGTCATGTCTCATATGCAATGAGCTCCTTCATCACATAATTACTTGTGGACTAATCACCTGTGTATTTCACTTAAACACATATTAGTCCACCTAAGTTGTCACTCAATTACCAAAACCAAACAAGGACCTTCAATGGTGTGCGCGGGCGTTCCAGTCAATTGACCTGTAATTGACAAGGGATAAAATTCCCATATCGGCTTTGATTTTGAACTGTCCTCCTGGAGTCATATCAGCTTAGATTAGCCGATGCGTAGTTTAAAGTCCACTTCCAATTTCAGATAAGCTATAGGCTTAAAAGCTTAAGAGCCGATTCGAATCTCGTAAGTAGACTGGATAGATTGTTGATAAGAACTAAAACTTACCAGAATTAACGGATAAGTCAATTAAGATCCAGCAATTATCGATAACTTTGAATGAAACGGTAAAGCAGAGCAAAAATAACCTAAATTGGCTAATCCTATCGACTACACAGCAACGTTCGATACAGGGGTGTAACAATTAGATCTAGATAAAAGTGAGGCACTTAAACCTATAATATAACGATTACAATAACTTGGTGTAACAATTAGATCTAGATAAAAGTGAGGCACTTAAACCTAGAACCTAACGATTACGATAACTTGGTGAACAAACTAGATTAAGAAACCTAATATGCTCGATAACTCTTAGAAGATCTAGACGAAACCACAACGATATGCCCGGTAGTTAAAGCCTAGAGAACACCAGGTAAAAGCGGAACTTACAAGCAAGCCAGAGATCATGGAGATGTAACCCAATGAAGACTTGGAATAACTCGTAGAACTACTGAAACTAAGGTGAATTCGCCGGTACGAAAAAGTAAAGGTACTTGAGAAAGTAGATTGTTTTGATTGATCGAGAGATGAAAAAAAATACAATGACCGTATCCCTTTATATTTATAGGGATGACTCTGGACCTCTCACTTACCTAAACCAACTAGGACTTGACTACTTTAATTAATATCTAAATAGACTAATATTAAAATACATAGATTCTAGTTAATATCTAAACAGACTAATATTAATATACATGGATTCTAGTTCCCCTTACGTAGAATCCTTTTCGATGAAGCTTATGTCCTGTATTGCCACAAGATCAACATGCACACGTGATTAACTTGGACTTTCCTATGCCACCTGCATGCTTTTTGTTAGCGGTCGTTACAGACCGATTTCCGACCCCCAACCGAGTATAAAACAAACACAATGGAGACACACACCATAGCTATAGGGCTTATCACTGACTATTTCCACTAGTTTTGGTGATTGTTCATTGTGCAGGTACAAAATGGAGAAATACGTGCTAGATCAGAAATGACCGTTTCGGCCGAACGACACGATTCGGCCGATTACCCCCCTTAGCCGTACACGACACCGGAAGCCGTCCACATCACCGATGACCAAGAATTGACACCTCATCCTGGACCTCCGCCATGTCATCTCGGACCAGAACAACAAGAAGCCAAGCACCAGAGGCCTGCCCAAGGGGCCCACCAGGCAGAGGTGGTGCTGGTGAGGCCAGCCAGAGGCCAGGCCCAGTTCGGCCGAACTGGGGCCTTCGGCCGAACCGCCCCCATGGCGCAACCGCCTCTCCAGGGCCAATCCTAGCCCTTGGGGAGCTGAGGCGGTGGATCGGATGGTTCGGCCGAACAGGTCGGTTCGGCCGAACCAATCCGTTCGCCCGAACTGGCCGGAACCGACCCCAAGGTCCCTTGGCGGTTACTCCACCCATAACCGCCATCACTTGCTATAAATGGAGGCCTCCAGCACCTACAAAGAGACACAACAACACAAGAGTAGAGTGCAGGCGAAGCATTGTTAGTTCTCCACTTGTATCAGTAGAGATAGGGAGAGAGGAGAGGTGAGCATCCCGGAGAGGCGCCGAAGTGTCGGCCCCTCTTCCCGCTGTACCTCTACGGATGCGGCTTCACTTCGAGTAACATCCGTGTCGTGTCTGGTAACTCTTGTATCTCTCTCTGATTAATTGAGCATTCAGTTCTTACTTTTATATGCTTGCTGGTTCTTCGTTCAATGCTTAGTTGATTGGTATAACTGTATACTGGTTGCTTTGCTTGGGTGCTTATCTTTCTATAGGAGATAACTATTAGTTGACTAGTGTAGGCGTGGTGCCTATACTTGAGACTAACTTAGTTTATTCCCGTCGCAACGGAGGTGGTAGCCGTAAGGTGGTGACAGCCCTTCCGGTCTTTGTAGCCCATCACGTTAGTTCCGGTCCATAGGATTCCCCAGTTGGGATAAAGTGGCACCCCTTCTCATCCCTTTCTGTGTGTCCACCGGTTCCCTTGTCCCGAAGCAAGTATCTATCTGTATCCTCTGATCTGCTCGATCAATCAGTAGAATACCTCTACCAGACTCGTACCCTCTCTACCCTCCTATCACTCCTCTTCTCTTTGTTGTTGTCATCCACCTCATCCATACCATTCATTCCATTCCATCTACCTAGGACAACTTAGTTTAGAATCAGTCCACTTCTCGTTCTCCGTGGAAATCGATACTCCCGGGTGAAAGCTACATCGGTATCCGTCCGCTTGCGGATTTATCTGTAGGCCGTAAGGAGTGCCAACAAGCTTTCAGGCGCCGTTGCCGGGGAACAGTAGTTGTTCTGATTATGAACCCAAGTTGTCCGTGTATCCCACCACCATCCACCATATGGATTCCACTCTCACCTTACGTCAACACTCGGCTCCAACGGGCAATTGTTTGGAGCCACCACCATCATCACATCCCATATCCACACCCGGCAATGAGCTACATCCCGGCTTCATAGCCATGGTTCGTTAGCAATCGTTCTCAGGAACGAAGGCCGAGAGTCCATACGCGCATTTGCGCGAGTTTGAGCAACTCTGCTCATGCCTGACCATTGCGGGCATGACACAAGAGACACTCAAATGGACGGGAGCTGGGAAGTTCTCAAGGAAAAATTTTGCCTAAACTTCTTCCCAGTCTCCATGGTAGCCAGTCTCCGAGCGGAAATCATTAACTTTAAGCAATTAAAGGGAGAATCGTTAGGAGCTGTCTGGGCTTGTTTCAAGCAAATACTGGCCTCAGGACCGGACCTAAGCCTACCAGAACCTGTTGTTTTACAACACTTCATCCTTGGCCTCTGTCCCGTAGCCACCACTTTCTTGGACTCTACTTCTGGAGGGTCGTTCTTTCATTTGGTTCCTAGTGAAGCGAGGATAGTCCTGGATCGTATCCTAGACAACACTCCCTACACTGGAATCTATAATGAACTCCCCGATGAAGAAGAGAAGCAGCCTGAACCTGAACCTAAAGAGCCAATACCACTCCAATCCAAATTCATTAGCTCTTCCAGTCCATCAGAACCTGAAGCTCATTTCGAACCACAACCATATTCTAGCCCAGACCATTATGATTCACTCTACACCACTCTTTATGATTTTGACGATGATCTATTCGAAGACATCGGGAGTGCAACAAGTTTCCCACGGGTACGATGTGTAGAGCAAAAGGATCAGGCCCCCGACAAAGAAGAACTGGAATACCAGCGGGAGTACCTGGGACGTCTCTCTGCTATCATGAGTCGGGAGTGGCTAGATGAGGCCGAAGCCTCGACCGAGGTGGTCAAGATGCCCAGAAAAACCAAAAGGATGTTCTGTGAGATCATGGGCCTTGACCGAGAAATTGGGTATGACCCGAGCCTCGGAATCAACATAATCTCTAGCTCTTTGGTGCGAACCGAATTCCCTGATAACTCATGGTCATTTTCTCAAAAACGACTGTTTGGGGATCTTACGGGTCACACCCATTAAGGTCAACGATCCTGAACTCTTCATGGATTTTCACATCTTCGACCTACCTAGCACTACCACACATCCCATCTTCATAGGCAGGCCAATCTTGAAGATTCTGGAAAAAGCACGAATAAACCAGCTAGTAGAGCTTAGGATCGGCAAAGAACTTATCCCTGTCTCCTATGCCCAATCTTTGAATACTCCAATAGAGGCAGACCCCGATCCTGACCCGTTAGAGGAAGTCAGGTCCGCTTCTTTGCTAGACCTCGAACAACCAATTCCAGAAGAGGATATTCCATTCTTTACGGAGGAGGAGGAAACTCATCCTCCGATTGAGCTTGATACAAACGAAACTCCAAAACCATCTCCAATCGAGCTCAAACCTCTTCCGCCTGGACTTAGGTATGCTTTCCTCTTTGGGGATAAGCAAACTCCAGTGATCATTAGTGACAAACTCTCCGAGGTAGAAACCCAGCAACTCATCACTATCCTAGAGAAAAATCGATCGGTCTTAGGATATTCTCTCCAAGACCTGAAAGGGATTAGCCCAAATCTTTGCACTCATCGCATCCCAATCGATTCTGAAGCAACACCATCTCGGGAACCTCAACGACGGTTAAACAATGCCATGAGAGAGGTCGTGAAAAAGGAAGTTCTCAAACTCCTTCACGTGGGGATCATCTACCCTGTCCCCAATAGTGAATGGGTTAGTCCCATTCAAGTCCTTCCTAAGAAGGGAGGAATGACGGTAGTGCGCAATGACAAAAATGAGCTCATCCCTCAGCGCACTGTTACTGGTTGGCGTATGTGCATCGACTATCGTCGACTCAATAAGGCCACCAAGAAATACAATTTCCCCCTTCTGTTCATAGACGAAATGCTTGAACGGTTAGCCAAACACTCTTTCTTCTGCTTCCTTGACGGTTACTCTGGGTACCACCAAATTCCTATCCACCCAGAAGACCAGAGTAAAATCACGTTCACATGCCCCTACGGGGCGTACGCCTACCGGCGAATGTCCTTCGGGTTATGTAACGCACCTGCCTCTTTTCAACGTTGCATGATGTCTATCTTCTCCGATATGATTGAGGAGATTATGGAAGTGTTCATGGACGATTTCTAAGTTTACGGAAAGACCTTTACCGAATGTCTGAAAAATCTGGACAAGGTCCTCCAGAGGTGTGAAGAGAAACACCTTGTTTTGAACTGGGAAAAGTGCCATTTTATGGTGCGAGAGGGGATTATCCTAGGACATAGGGTGTTAGAACGTGGGATCGAAGTAGACAAAGCGAAGATAGAAGTGATTGAGCAACTTCCACCTCCCACAAACGTCAAGGGGATCCGTAGCTTCCTTGGCCATTCTGGATTCTATAGGCGTTTGTTGGCGGTCATTACAGACCGATTTCCGACCTCCAACCGAGTATAAAACAAACACAATGGGCACACACACCATAGCTATAGGGCTTATCACTTACTATTTCCACAAGTTTTGGTGATTGTCCTCTGTGCAGGTGCAAAATGGAGAAACACGTGTTATAAGGGTCGGAATTGACCGTTTCGGCCGAACGACTCCGTTCGGCCAGTTGCCCCCCCTGGCTGGGCAACACTTGTGGACCACGACCACGCCACTCTGGGCCGGCTCAACCCATATCCAGAAGACCGGTGGCCCATATCCAACCCGACGGAGCCCACGAGTCCACCGGAGACCCTCCAGGCTAGCCCAAGATGCGAACCGACCTGCCAACCGACCTCAGGAGCTGGACAAACACGTGTGCTAGGCAAAGGCGGTGCAGAACTGGGCCGGGCCCACTTCGGCCGAATTGGCCTATTCGGCCGAAGGTAGGAACCGCCTCCAGGGCGCGATCCTGGCCCTTGGCTGCTGAGGCGGTGCATCCACTAGTTCGGGCGAACTGGGCAGTTCGGCCGAACCGGGGAATTCGGCCGAACGGCCCGGCGCCGCCTCCCAGCTGCCTTGGCTGCTACTCTGCCTCCACCGTCCTTCCCTGCTATAAATAGAGGCCCGGTTCCACCTGCAAAAGACACAACACAAGAGTAGAGTGCAGGCGAAGCACTGTTAGTTCTCCACTTGTATCAGTAGAGATAGGGAGAGAGGAGAGGTGAGCGTCCCAGAGAGGAGCCGAAGTGTCGGCCCCTCTTCCCGCTGTACCTCTACGGATGCGACTTCACTTCGAGTAACATCCGGGTCGTGTCTGGTAACTCTTGTATCTCTCTCTGATTAATTGAGCATTCAGTTCTTACTTTTATATGCTTGCTGGTTCTTCGTTCAATGCTTAGTTGATTGGTATAACTGTATACTGGTTGCTTAGCTTGGGTGCTTATCTTTCTATAGGAGATAAGTATTAGTTGATTAGTGTAGGCGTGGTGCCTATACTTGAGACTAACTTAGTTTATTCCCGTCGCAACGGAGGTGGTAGCCGTAAGGTGGTGACAGCCCTTCCGGTCTTTGTAGCCCATCACGTTAGTTCCGGTCCGTAGGATTCCCCAGTTGGGAAATAGTGGCACCCCTTCTCATCCTTTTCTGTGTGTCCACCGGTTCCCTTGTCCCGAAGCAAGTATCTATCTGTATCCTCTGATCTGCTCGATAAATCAGTAGAATACCTCTACCAGACTCGTACCCTCTCTACCCTCCTATCACTCCTCTTCTCTCTTTGTTGTTGTCATCCACCTCATACATACCATTCACTCCATTCCAGCTACCTAGGACAACTTAGTTTAGAATCAGTCCACTTCTCGTTCTCCATGGAAATCGATACCTTGGAATACTCCCGGGTGAAAGCTACATCGGTATCCGTCCGCTTGCGGATTTATCTGTAGGCCGTAAGGAGTGCCAACAAGCTTTCTGGCGCCGTTGCCGGGGAACGGTAGCTGTTCTGATTCCGAACCCAAGTTGTCCGTGTATCCCACCATCATCCATTACATGGATTCCACCCTCACCTTACGCCAACATTCGGCTCCAAAGGGCGATTATTTGGAGCCTCCACCATCATCACATCCCATATCCACACCCGGCTATGAGCTACGTCCCGGCTTCATAGCCATGGTTCGTGAGCAATCATTCTTAGGAACGAAGGCCAAGAGTCCATACGCGCATTTGCGCGAGTTTGAGCAACTCTGCTCATGCCTGACATTTGTGGGCATGACACAAGAGACACTCAAATGGAAGCTATTCCCGTTTTCACTAGCGGGAGGAGCAAAGAAATGGTACTCTCTGGCTGTCAGCACTATGGACGGGAGCTGGGAAGTTCTCAAGGAAAAATTCTGCCTAAACTTCTTCCCAGTCTCCAAGGTAGCCAGTCTCCGAGCGGAAATCATTAAATTTAAGCAATTAAAGGGAGAATCGCTCGGAACTGCCTGGGCTCGTTTCAATCAAATACTGGCCTCGGGACCGGACCTAAGCCTACCAGAACCTGTTGTTTTACAACACTTCAGCCTTGGCCTCTGTCCCGTAGCCGCCACTTTCTTGGACTCTGCTTCTGGAGGGTCGTTCTTTCATTTGGTTCCTAGTGAAGCGAGGATAGTCCTGGATCGTATCCTAGACAACACTCCCTACACTGGAATCTATAATGAACTCCCCGATGAAGAAGAGAAGCAGCCTGAACCTGAACCTAAAGAGCCAATACCAGTCCAATCCAAATCCATTAGCTCTTCCAGTCCATCAGAACCTGAAGCTCATTTCGAACCACAACCATATTCTAGCCCAGACCATTATGATTCACTCTACACCACTCTCTATGATTTCGACGATGATCTATTCGAAGACATCGGGAGTGCAACAAGTTTCCCACAGGAACGATGTGTAGAGCAAAAGGATCGGGCCCCCGACAAAGAAGAATTGGAATATCAGCGGGAGTACCTAGGACGTCTCTCCGCTATCATGAGTCGGGAGTGGCTAGACGAGGCTGAAGCCTCGACCGAGGTGGTCAAAATGCCCAGAAAAACCAAAAGGATATTCTGTGAGATCATGGGCCTTGACCGAGAGATTGGGTACGACCCAATCCTCGGAATCAACATAATCTCTAGCTCTTTGGTGCAAACCGAATTCCCTGGTAACTCATGGTCATTTTCTCAAAAATGACTTAAGTTTACCTCAGGGAAAATCCTGGATTGTTTGGGGATCTTATGGGTCACACCCGTTAAGGTCAACGATCCTGAGCTCTTCATGGATTTTCACATCTTCGACCTACCTAGCACTACCACACATCCCATCTTCATAGGCAGGCCAATCTTGAAGATTCTGGAGAAAGCACCAATAAACCAGCTAGTAGAGCTTAGGATCGGTAAAGAACTTATCTCTGTCTCCTATGCCCAATCTTTGAATACTCCAATAGAGGCAGACCCCGATCCTGACCCGTTAGAGAAAGTCAGGTCAGCTTCTTTGCTAGACCTCGAGCAACCTATTCCAGAAGAGGATATTCCATTCTTTATGAAGGAGGAGGAAACTCATCCTCCGATTGAGCTTGATACAAATGAAACTCCAAAACCATCTCCAATCGATCTCAAACCTCTTCCGCCTGGACTTAGGTATGCTTTCCTCTTTGGGGATAAGCAAACTCCAGTGATCATTAGTGATAAACTCTCTGAGGTAGAAACTCAGCAACTCATCACTATCCTGGAGAAAAATCGATCGGTCTTAGGATACTCTCTCCAAGACCTGAAAGGGATTAGCCCAAATCTTTGCACTCATCGCATCCCGATCGATTCTGAAGCAACACCGTCTCGGGAACCTCAACGACGGTTAAACAATGCCATGAGAGAGGTCGTGAAAAAGGAAGTTCTCAAACTCCTTCACACGGGGATCATATACCCTATCCCCAATAGTGAATGGGTTAGTCCCGTTCAAGTCGTTCCTAAGAAGAGAGGAATGACGGTAGTGCGCAATGACAAAAATGAGCTCATCCCTCAGCGCACTATTACTGGTTGGCATATGTGCATCGACTATCGTCGACTCAATAAGGCCACCAAGAAAGACCATTTCCCCCTTCCGTTCATAGACGAAATGCTTGAACGGTTAGCCAAACACTCTTTCTTCTGCTTCCTTGACGGTTACTCTGGGTACCACCAAATTCCCATCCACCCGGAAGACCAGAGTAAAACCACGTTCACATGCCCCTATGGGACGTATGCCTATCGGCGCATGTCCTTTGGGTTGTGTAACGCACCTGCCTCTTTCCAACGTTGCATGATGTCCATCTTCTCTGACATGATTGATGAGATTATGGAAGTGTTCATGGACGATTTCTCAGTTTATGGACGGACCTTCACCGAATGTCTGAAAAATCTGGACAATGTCCTCCAGAGGTGTGAAGAGAAACACCTTGTTTTGAACTGGGAAAAGTGCCATTTTATGGTGCGAGAGGGGATTGTCCTAGGACATAGGGTGTCAGAACGTGGGATCGAGGTAGACAAAGCGAAGATAGAAGTAATCGAGCAACTTCCACCTCCCACAAACGTTAAGGGGATCCGTAGCTTCCTTGGCCATGCCAGATTCTATAGGCGTTTCATCAAAAACTTCTCCCAGATATCTCGGCCCTTGATCAATCTCTTAGCCAAAGACGCCCCCTTCGTTTTCGATGAGGAGTGCTATGCCGCATTTCACACTCTCAAAAAGGCACTCATCTCCGCTCCCATCATCCAGCCTCCTGACTGGAGCATCCCATTCGAAATCATGTGTGATGCGTGCGACTATGCTGTAGGAGCTGTGTTGGGCCAAACTAAGGACAAGAAGCATTATGCTATCTCGTATGCTAGCAAAACGCTCACTGGCCCCCAGCTCAACTACGCAACCACGGAGAAGGAGCTCTTAGCAGTCGTATTTGCTATAGACAAATTCTAGTCCTACCTAGTTGGGGCCAAGGTTATAGTCTATTCAGATCACGCTGCTCTGAAGTACCTTCTGACCAAAAAGGAAGCAAAACCGAGACTCATCCGCTGGATTCTTCTACTCCAAGAATTTGACATTGAGATAAAAGATAAGAAAGGAGTAGAGAACTCAGTGGCTGACCACTTGTCCCGGATGCAAGTCTCGTCCGATCTCCCAATCGATGACTACTTACGGGATGATACCCTCCTTAAGGTCACCACTGGTGATCCGTGGTATGCTAACATAGTAAACTACATGGTAACGGGTTATGTACCCCCTGGAGAGAATAGGAAATGGCTAGCCTATCAGAGTCGTCTTCACCTTTGGGACGACCCGTATCTCTTTAGGATTTGTAGCGACGGACTCCTCAGAATGTGCGTGCCCGCACATGAGGCTTATAAAATCCTGGAGAGATGCCACGCAGCCCCGTACGGAGGACACTACGGTGCATTCCGGACCAATGCTAAAGTCTAGCAGTGCAGTTTTTACTGGCCCAGCATGTATGAGGATGCGAGAGCATTTGTCATGCGGTGCCCCCGCTGCCAGAAACACGGGAACATCAATACTAGAGACGCAATGCCACTCACTAGCAATCTTCAAGTAGAAATCTTTGATGTCTGGGGGGTAGACTTCATGGGTCCCTTCCCAAACTCCGAGGGTTGTCAATTCATCCTAGTGGCAGTGGACTACGTCTCTAAGTGGGTAGAAGCCTTGCCATGCTTAGCTGCTGACTCTAAGAACGCGAGACGGATGTTTCATGAGGTTATATTCCCCTGTTTCGGCGTTCCTAGATTAGTCATCAGTGATGGCGGCTCCCACTTCATAGATTCATCCTTCCGTAAGTATCTCTCAAGTTTGGGGGTGCAGCATAACGTAGCCACACCCTATCACCCCCAAACTAGCGGTCAAGCAGAAACTTCCAATAAGCAAATCAAAAATATTCTGCAAAAGACCGTAAATGAGATGGGCAAGCAGTGGAAGGATAAACTTCCAGATGCACTCTGGGCTTACCACACGGCCTATAAGACACCCATAGGCATGACCCCATATCAACTAGTCTATGGCAAAACCTGCCATTTACCGGTAGAAATGGAGTTTAGAGCTCACTTGGCCATTAGGAAGTGGGGTATGGACCTTCCAGCTGCCGGCCCCAAACGAAAGATCCAGCTGGCTGAGCTAGATGAGATGAGGGAGAGAGCATACCACAGCTCCCGGCTATACAAGGAACGGACCAAGAGATGGCATGATAAGAGAATCAAGGTCAAAACGTTCAAGCCGGGAGACAAGGTTCTCGTCTTCAACTCCCGTGTCAAACTTTTCTGTCATGGGAAATTGAGAAGCAAGTGGGACGGCCCATTCACAGTAATCAATGCTGCATCTCATGGGGCCGTCACTTTGCAAAGCGAGGACGGAAACACCTTCAAGGTTAACGGACAGCGGTTGAAGATTTTCCTAGAACCAGAGTCTCCGACACTTGACGAATTAGACGTCGTCGAGTTCATAGAACTCTGAACCCCATCCTTGGAACCCCGGCCCGAATCTATCATTTTCAAATCCTTCTGGGCCAAAACCTCCTGAACCTTGAAAACCTCCTCGATCCGAATCCCCCATGACCAAAACCTCGAACCACGACACGGGCCACGCACCTGGGGGCCCAGGGACCCGTTCGGGCGAACGGGCCTAGTTCGGACGAACCAGATGGTTCGGGCGAATTGGCCTCCCAGGACCCAGGGACAGATATGCTCGCCCAGATACATCTGGAGTTAAAAATATCCCGAGAGTCATGAGGGAATCGTCGGGAAACTCCGTTTTTCCGATCTGAAATCCCCGATAAAAACAGAGACTCTCTGTCGTCGTTTCCCATCTCATCTAAGCCAACTCCTTCCCATAGAACACAGCCACCATGGCCTCCTTTTCCTCCAAGGGTACATCCCCAGCCCAGGGCTCGAGTAGCAGTGGCCGGAATGCCAACTCCTCCCGGCAGGAGCACGCCTTCCTCATCTCCGACGTCGACGCAGCGGGAGACGTGCACCGGGGGAGGACGCCGGGACATAGCCCGGTGAGGCGCGGCAACTCTCCCCACCGATCAGCACTCAATGAGCTCCTCGCCCCACTAAAAGGGATCAAGAAACCGCCTCGTTCGCCATCACCAATGCCGAACGAAGGGCAGCTACGCCCGAGATCAATATCCTCCTCGAGGGTGTCGGATCTGGCGTTGTTGCTGCCCAAGGAAAGGGCCGGAGAGGAGCCGGACTACACGCTGGAAAGCCCACCGCGTTTCGTCATCAAAGGAGAACGTATCCCAGGAGGAGGATACAGAAAAGTCCTCGTCCCGCCGCTCAACCGGAATGAGCTGGGGCTGGCAAACTCATCCCAGTCCTCTCCGCCACAGCGCCACCCCAAAGTTCGGTGCCACAGGTAGCCCCCATCCATCAAAGGGCTGCCCGGGGACATGGAGTTCTCCGATGAGGAGGACAATGAAGAAGAGGAAGAGAAGCCGCCCACCGTGGAAAGCCTGAAAGAGGAACTGGCACTGGCAAAGCAGAAGATCAACCACCTGGACGAGAAGGTGGCGGAGGGCGAGCTCGCACGTATGGAATGGGAGGACAAGATGGAACTCTTCCGCAAGGCCCTGTGCGCAAAGCTCAAGAGGCTCTTCAAGGCCACGGGACACGAAGATCTCTATGGACCACATTCAGAATAGTGTCCCGCGGTCGTCCCGTTTTTAGATAGAGCACCGTTAGTTTAGTTGGGTTTGCTAGTTGCTTGATTCGTTTATTTGCTTAGATCAATATTTAGGGTGCTCTGAAATTTTCCCTTCCAAATATTTGTTTCCAATCTTAGTTCGTTGAATAAATAAAGTTTGAATTGTTTGCAAGAAAGAAAATAAAATTGTCGCTCCGGTCGGTGCATTTGAGCCGACCGGAGAATGTCCTGTCTAATAGAGAGTTGCACGAGTACAGGAACGACACAGGAACGCATGGCACGACGGACCGAGCCCCGGGGGCCAGTTCGGCCGAACCAGGCAGTTCGGGCGAACTGGCCAGTTCGGGCGAACTGACCGGTTCGGCCGAACCAGCCCGGCTGCCCCCTCTCGGGCACCTGCACGTAGGTTTGCACCTTCTTCCCCCCTGTTTACTTTCCTGTGTTGTTTCATTTCGAAAAATTGGAAATGCATGCCTCACATAAATGAAACGAACTCGGTCTCTCTTTTATATCATGATTGCTGCCTGTTGTTTATTTCAAACTCAGTATCTATTACTTGTGAAAAAAATTCATCATGATAGGACCCCCCTGATCTAAGTTGTTGATGTTTGTGATATGACTTGATAAAATGAACCACTTGTTCACACCAACATTCGGGAGAATTTAATTTGCAAAAAGATGAAAATCCTGCTCTATCCCTTCATCCTATCCACAAATACCACATATGCTTGAGAGTTTACTCCTGAAACCTGTCATATTCTGTACAAAGTCTTGTTGAAAGTTGTGTTCTTGGAATGGATCACATTGTCTAAGGTCTGTTGCAAGCAAATCTATCATCAGAGTGTAGTGGAAACCCTCATGCTGTGATGATACCCTGAAAAAAAAAGAGAGATAAAGGACTCATGAAAGTCCAAAGAAAAAAAAAGAGAGAGAAAAATCCCAAAAAGGGAAAAGAAAAGAAAAAGGGGTCAAGAAGGCTGAGGGACAACACGAACTCTCTATCATTAACTTGCAACATGACCAAGGGCAGTGATGAGAAGCTCCAGGAGCCAATCTTTGGCTTGACCGAAATACTCGATATGACAAGGCCACCACCTGAGAGACAAAGAGAAATACAAAAGAGAATGAGTGAAAGGAGAGAGCTCCAGAGAGCTGAGTGTCAGGGATGAAGGGAGACGAGCCATTTAATTGCGAAAACCAGAAAACCCCGAATGCAGGATGAGCAAGAGGACCTTGTTGTAAGAGTCGTTCCATTCATCAACCGCCCAAGATCCGGGAAGTAGTCACCACAAATTCAAAGGTATGAGAAGGGTTTGAATATTCAATATGCAAGTATTCATGATTATAAAAGAACCCTTACTTTAGTCTTGCTCATGTTTTAATTTCTTTACTCGGGACGAGCAAAGATCTAAGTTTGGGGGAGCTTGTTGGCGGTCGTTACAGACCGATTTCCGACCTCCAACCGAGTATAAAACAAACACAATGGGGACACACACCATAGCTATAGGGCTTATCACTGACTATTTCCACAAGTTTTGGTGATTGTCCTCTGTGCAGGTGCAAAATGGAGAAACACATGTTATAAGGGTCGGAAATGACCGTTTCGGCCGAACGACTCCGTTCGGCCAGTTGCCCCCCCTAGCTGGGCAAGACTTGTGGACCACGACCATGCCACTCTGGGCCGGCTCAACCCATATCCAGAAGACCGGTGGCCCATATCCAACCCGACGGAGCCCACGAGTCCACCGGAGACCCTCCAGGCCAGCCCAAGACGTGAACCGACCTGCCAACCGACCTCAGGAGCTAGACAAACACGTGTGCTAGGCAAAGGCGGTGCAGAACTGGGCCGGGCCCACTTCGGCCGAATTGGCCTGTTCGGCCGAAGGCAGGAACCGCCTCCAGGGCGCGATCCTGGCCCTTGGCTGCTGAGGCGGTGCATCCACCGGTTCGGGCGAACTGGGCAGTTCGGCCGAACCGGGGAATTCGGCCGAACGGCCCGGCACTGCCTCCCAGCTGCCTTGGCTGCTACTCTGCCTCCACCGTCCTTCCCTGCTATAAATAGAGGCCCGGTTCCACCTACAAAAGACACAACACAAGAGTAGAGTGCAGGTGAAGCACTATTAGTTCTCCACTTGTATCAGTAGAGATAGGGAGAGAGGAGAGGTGAGCGTCCCGGAGAGGAGCCGAAGTGTCGGCCCCTCTTCCTGTTGTACCTCTACGGATGCGGCTTCACTTCGAGTAACATCCGGGTCATGTCTGGTAACTCTTGTATCTCTCTCTGATTAATTGAGCATTCAGTTCTTACTTTTATATGCTTGCTGGTTCTTCGTTCAATGCTTAGTTGATTGGTATAACTGTATACTGGTTGCTTAGCTTGGGTGCTTATCTTTCTATAGGAGATAAGTATTAGTTGACTAGTGTAGGCGTGGTGCCTATACTTGAGACTAACTTAGTTTATTCCCGTCGCAACGGAGGTGGTAGCCGTAAGGTGGTGACAGCCCTTCCGGTCTTTGTAGCCCATCACGTTAGTTCCGGTCCATAGGATTCCCCAGTTGGGAAATAGTGGCACCCCTTCTCATCCCTTTCTGTGTGTCCACCGGTTCCCTTGTCCCGAAGCAAGTATCTATCTGTATCCTCTGATCTGCTCGATCAATCAGTAGAATACCTCTACCAGACTTGTACCCTCTCTACCCTCCTATCACTCCTCTTCTCTTTGTTGTTGTCATCCACCTCATCCATACCATTCACTCCATTCCATCTACCTAGGACAACTTAGTTTAGAATTAGTCCACTTCTCGTTCTCCGTTGAAATCGATACCTTGGAATACTCCCGGGTGAAAGCTACATCGGTATCCATCCGCTTGCGGATTTATCTATAGGCCGTAAGGAGTGCCAACACTTTTTTCCTCATTTTAATCAACCTTTGCCTCCACGTATGAAGCTTCTCCGTCCTGACATATGTATTCTTGCACGTGAAGGCTTCTTTCTATTAATACGATTAGACTACAGCAATTAGGAAACTCCAGGAAGTGATCACGTCTTCCACCGTGCTGGCCATATGCACCACCATGGCAAGTAATAATCACCAGCTGATACACTTTAATATATCTCCTCATTTATAAATAATCCAACACATTGGCTCTCTTAGCCAGTCTTTTTACTTCTATTGGCCCAATAAAATAATTCCTCTAGCTAGAGAGAAATACGCCATCGACGGTACTTAGCTTGAGTCATTCATTGTATAATGGACTTCAGGTGATCCCTGCCGATGTAAACCAACGGCCATTTACTTCGTAGTTTAGATTACATCGGATTTATCAAAATCTAGTGTCAACAAGTTGAAAATCAGCGTGGCAAGAAAATTAAAGCTTTACGATCTGATCGTGGAGGCGAGTATTTGAGCCATGAGTTTAGCACTCATGTGAAGAGTTGCGGAATTGTTCCACAACTTACGCCGCCTGGAACACCTCAAAGGAACGGTGTGTCCGAGCGACATAATCGAACCTTGTTGAACATGGTACGATCAATGATGAGCCAGTCAGACCTACCATTATCGTTTTGGGGTTACGCTCTAGAAACAACAGCTTTCACACTAAATAGGGGTACCGTCTAAGTCCGTGGATAAGACACTATATGAGATATAGACTGGCAAGACTCTCAGTATGTCAAGCGACTCCAGTCGGACAAGCTTACACCCAAGTCGGACAAGTGCATATTCGTGGGATATCCAAAGGAAACAATTGGGTATTATTTCTACAACCGATCAGAGGGCAAAGTATTTGTCGCTAGGAACAGTGTTTTCTTCGAGAAAGAGTTTCTCAAAAGCGAGAAAAGTGGACAGAAGGTGTATCTTGAA
Source organism: Echinochloa phyllopogon (assembly GCA_033239725.1). NCBI lineage: Eukaryota > Viridiplantae > Streptophyta > Magnoliopsida > Poales > Poaceae > Echinochloa > Echinochloa phyllopogon. The sequence continues at coordinate 24,795,337 of BTCW01000014.1, read as the reverse complement.
GAAGTTTGAGATGAGCCTATGAGGCAAGATTTTACGAGTGATGCTAATGTAGCAGAACAAGTTGAGGGACCTACGGCAAGAGAAGAACCGTCACAACCACGAATGTGAGAAAGGCCACATCGCGCAACTAATAGAATGAATCTCCTAGTTACGGGAGAGCACGCCATATTGTTGATGGACAACGATGAGCCTAAGACCTATGCGGAAGCAACGAGGGACCTAGATTCTGAGAAATGGAAAAGTGTCATGAGATCCGAGATAGATTCAATGGGAGACAATCAAGTTTGGAACTTGGTAGACCCGCCTGATGGTGTGAGACCCATCGAGTGCAAATGGATCTTTAAGAGAAAGAGAGATATGGACGGAAATGTTAACATATATAAAGCACCACTTGTTGCAAAAGGTTTTCAACATTTTCAAGGAGTTGACTACGATGAGACATTCTCGCCAGTAGTGATGCTTAAATCTATTCGCACAATTCTAGCAATAGCTGCGTATTTCGATTATGAGATATAGCAGATGGATGTCAAAATAGCTTTCCTAAATGGGAACCTGGATGAGGATGTATATATGATACAGCCCGAAGGTTTTGTCGATCCAACTAATGCTGGAAAAATATGCAAGCTTCAGAAATCTATCTATGGATTTAAGCAAACATCTCGGAGTTGGAACCTTCGTTTTGATGAGGTAGTCAAAGGTTTTGGCTTTTGGCAGAATGAGGAAGAGGCTTGTGTTTATAAGAAGGAAAGTGGGAGCTCTGTTGCATTTCTAATCTTGTAAGTGGATGACATATTGTTAATTGGGCATATATTCCGATGCTGGAATCCGTTAAGACTTCACTAAAAAATAGTTTTTCTATGAAGGACTTAGGGGAAGTAGCATACATTCTGGGCATAAGGATCTATAGAGATAGAACAAGGAGGCTTGTAGGATTAAGCCAGGATACTTATATTGACAAGGTGTTGAAATGGTTCAACATGGAACAGTCCAAGAAAGGGTTCTTGCCTATGTCACATGGCGTACACCTCAGCAAGACTCAGTGTCCTTAGACAGTTGATGAGCGGGAGCGTATGAGTAAGATTTCCTATGCTTCGGCAATTGGATCCATCATGTAGGCTATGATAAGTACTCACCTAGATGTCTCACATGCTCTAAGTGTTACGAGTAGACAGCAGACTGATCCGGGTGAAAGTCACTGGACAACGGTGAAAAACATTCTTGAGTACTTCAGAAGGACTAAAGATGTGTTCCTAGTGTATGGAGGTGAGGAGGAGCTCATTGTAACAGATTGCACTAACGCTAGTTTCCAAACTGATCCAGATAATTCAAAGTCGCAATCAGGATTTGTGTTCACGATAAATGGTGGTGATGTCAGCTAGAAAAGTTCTAAGCAGGATACTGTGGCCGACTCTACAACAGAAGCCAAGTACATCGCAGCTTCTGAAGCGGTGAAGGAAGGTGTTTGGATGAGGAAGTTCCTCATTGAGCTTGGTGTGTTTCCCAATGCATCCAGCCCATTGGAACTCTATTGTGACAACAATGGGGCAATTACGCAGGCTAAGGAGCCTAGGAATCACCAGAAGAACAAACATGTACTGCGAAAGTTTCACCTCATTCGAGAGTTCGTTAGACGGGGTGAGATAAAGATATGCAAAATACATACGGATTTGAATGTTGCTAATCCTTTGACAAAGGCTCTTCCACAGCCTAAGCATGAGTCACACATGAGAGCTATGGGTATTATATATCATCTAGATTAGCTCTAGTGTGAGTGGATGATTGTATTGTATCTATGACATATCGTTTATTTATTGAATATCCATTAAAGGCAACTTGTATTTGATTGGCAATTATGTGAATTGTTTTTGAAACTCTTTACTTGTATGGTTATTCTAAGGTTGTCCCTAATCTGAGTCGATTAGCACATGTATTAGTTGATGACTATGTTTCACAAATCATGGACATGGAGATGTCAAACTAATAATGTGGGCACATGTATGACATGGGGCTGGACTGACCCAACATGAGATTTTGTTATATAGTTCTCTATTTACACAACGCGTATGCTTTGTCCTAAGACCTGAGATTGTCGCATGTACTCAAGATGTGAATTGATCTACCTAGGGACTGTCAAACACTACTTCGTAACTGGGTAGTAATAAAGGCAGTTTTTGGGTTTCTCAGGAAGCATGTTGTGAGGCATGGTCAATCAAGATGGGATTTGCCCCTCTCTAGATGAGAGAGATATCAATGGGCCCCTCGAGTGATCGGATCAAGAAATGTATGGCCGTGCTAGGTTAAGTGTTAACCTCTTGAAGGATCCGACTCACATGTTCGAGAAAGAGAGGTCGACTTGGAGTTAGACCAAATATCATGAGGCAACGAGAATAGCTTGTACGTGATGATGTGTGGTTCGTTTGATATGATCTTTATGTGCACATGGGAGTTGGCACGTCTTGCTAGAGGCCGCTGTCAACTATTTGACCGAGTAGGAGTACTCGGGACATGTCTATGTGTGCGTGAACCCATAGGGTCACACACTAAAGGGTTTGGAACACTAAAAAACTTGCCTATGTGATTATCTCTAGTGCAAGTGGGAGACAGTTGGATATATGCCCGAGAGCCGATCGGATTGGACTCGTCTATAGGCTTGATCCATGAGATGCCAGCCCATTAGTACGGCCTATATATATGTGGGAGGAGGCTCGGGGCGAGCACACATGTCGCCGACGCCCCAAACCCTAGCCACCCTCGCACCGCTCTCCTACCGTACGCCCCCGGTGCTAGCACACTAGCGCCCGGTGTTCCATCCTTGTACGTGTGCATACCTCGAAGGTGCTATGCTTGCACAAGGATGAACCGCACGTGCAGGACCAGACGGACGTAAGCAAATGCACGACACTACCACTTCGACGCGTTCGTCTACATCGAGACGGTTCCGCTGCATCTACGCGTCTAGTGGTAACGATCCATGATCTATAACTATTGTTGTTCCTGTTTATGGGGTTATCGATTTTAAATTGTGCTAGCATGGCCTGTCGGTTCCCCTTCAATAACAGCTAACTTGGGCCCAAATCTGACAAGGTTGTGGGCCAACCTAGAGGTGGCCCACATGGAATCACTGACTTGTCGGACAAGTTTGATGAAGACGCAGCAAGTTAATCTTTAGATACCCAGGGATATTCGTAGAAATCTACTCGGATACAATTTCCTATTGTAATCTAGTAGGTTTAGATTGAAACCAACATGTAAACCCTAGACTATCGGCCTATATAAGGCCATATAGGTCAACCCCTTGAGGGAACCCAGTCATTGTAACCACAAAGCTCGCCATTGCTTCCTGAAGCTTTGTCGAGTACCAGCAATACAAACACCATCCGACACAGGTCGTAGGGTATTATACCTCCAAGTAGCCCGAACCTATCTAAATCTTGTTTCCCTGTGTCACCTTTAAGCTACACAACTCGGCGATCCTCCTCCTACAAATCTACCACTTGGGTATCCCTAGGTGGATTGCCGGTCCTTAGGTCCGACAATAGTCCACACATAACCTCAAACTATCATCTTCCTTCTTCACAAACAAAGCGGGACATCCCCACGGAGATGAACAAGGTCGAATATAACTTTGTCCAAAAGTTCTTGAAGTTGAACCTTTAACTCAGCTAGTTCTTTGGGAGGCATTCTACAAGGTCTTTTAGAGATAGGTGTGGTTTCAGGTAGTAGCTCAATAACAAATTCGAGCTCACGATCGGGTGGCAAACCGGAAAGATCATCAGGAAAAACATCTGGATATTCACATACAATGGGAATACTCTCTAGTTGCATGGCATCTAGATAATATAAACAAGAGGGCATATGAGTGATGTTAGACAAGTTGAGAGTGGAGGTTCCGTGTGTTGGAGAATTGATTTCTACCCCTCGAGATAGAACATCAAAGACAACTCAATGAGTTTTCATCCAATCCATACCAAGTTTGATGTCTATGTCCTGGTATCCTAAGCACACAAGATTTGTTTCAAACAACTTGCTCCCTAACTTGAGATGCACATTCTTGATTACTTGTGTTGGGGGCGATCATTAGGGGTACCCAAACCTATGGGATAATCACCCTTGTTAAAACACTAACTATTGCCAAACTCACACACGTATCAGGAAAGAGGAAAGCGAATAAGGCCCACGGCCCAACAAGAGTCAATGGCCCAGTCGAGGCACATCGCTGGGGCCTCGACGCGCGCCTCATTCTCCGCTTCGCTCGAGGGAAACGATCCCTTGAGCAAATCGCAAAACTCCGTCTCGATCAAGGCTTGAGGGTCGAGCCTCAAGCAACCCAAGAAATGGGAAAAGCTCTGCCTCGGTCGAGAGCTCTACCCCGACAAACAATTAATGCTGCTTATCACCGTCGTGCATCCAAAGTCAAAAGGCAAATCTCTCACCACGTCACTCTAACGGGCACGGTCCCCGTCGCATCTGCCAACTCCTGTCACTATGCTACCAACGAGGCTTTGTGCAGACATGTTGACGCTGTGTGAACAGGGCACGTCACTCTAAGCCCCTATGCTACCAACTCCTGTGTCCCGAAGCCCTTGATCGTACAAGAGAGACCCTCGAGCGGGTAACAGGATAAGGAGGAAGGACGGCGAAAGCATGGCAGGCCATCCCGAGTACTGTGCAACCATCCCCGGCGTTGTGCGAACGTGTTGCCACTGTGCGAACAGGGCCACATCATTCCAACTCCCTATACTGCCAACTCCCACAGTAACTTTCCACAGAAAGGGCTATGCGCAAGCATGGGAAACCCTCAAATTGGCGCATAACGAGTCACGCTGGTGAGCTCAGACCCTCGAAACCACTCCGTGTTGTCACCACCAGTACGGGAACCCGCCACAGGAACGGCAACGCCGCACAACAGTGGCCAAGGACAAGAGGACAAGGAACCACGCCCGGCGCCACGCCTACAACTATGCTACAACTGTGCCTGCACATTGACACACGCCTGTAACCCCTCCTCCTTGATCTATAAAACGAGAGGCGCACGCTAATGCAAGGGGCGATCGAACAAGAGACAACTAACGCACTCCACACTCCATCGATATTGCCACTCTGCCTTAATCATCATCACCATCATCTGGGACTTGGGGGCCTTGCCTCTTCTCCCAACCTGCTTGTATCCCCTACTACTTGCAGTCCGGTACAGGATAATACATTGCACACATCTTCTTTGCTGGACGTACGGTCTTATGACCGGAACAAGGATAATCTTGTGTGTTTGCATTACCTTATGCATCAACCATCAGGGGTGGGAACACAGCGCATTTCTGGTTGGTCTCGGGGCCACGATTTCCAAACATCAACAGTGGTGCACCAGGTAGGGGGCACGCGCTGTGATCGACCACATCATCCACTATCTCCCTTGATGGTTGTTGGCACTTCTTACGATCCAATATCAGAATTGAGAATCCTGGTACTGGGGTAAGGAGTGTTTCAGTGGTTTTCCGTATGGCTTAGTAAAATATAGAAATATTCTGCAAACACACAGAATCACCGCTGTAGCACTTCACCTGGGAGTATCCCGAGGTATCATAATTTATATTTCCACAGGGAAGCTTTGGCAAGATTACTAGTGAACAGATATTCGAGACTATCAGAGGAGGGTACACAACTAGACAAGACAGGGGATAACGGTATTGGATAGGAGTGGATATACCGGACACACAGCTCAAGGGATACTCTGGTAAGGGAGAGAAGAGATAGATAGCTGGGAGGACAACGAGAAGAGATAGAGGACTCCTGGATTCTTTATCTACCTATGTCACTCTAGCTTAGAGATACAGCGGCTACAGAACCAGCACGAGGAGATCTGGGATAACTCTAATGTCTTAGCTTCGGGACAAGGGAACCGATGAACACACAGAAAGGGATGAGAAGGGGTGCCACTATTTCCCAACTGGGGAATCCTACGGACCGGAACTAACGCGATGGGCTACGAAGACCGAAAGGGCTGTCACCACCTCCCGGCTACCACCTCCATTGCGACGGGAATAAACTAAGGCCACTGACTAGTCTAGGAACCACCCCTACACTAGACAACGACTACTTGCTCTGCTAGCAAGAGCAAGCAACCTTGTCAATACTCTTGGTGACAGTTCACCTCCAGTATCAAGCAAGATAGAAGAACCAGCCAAGACAAAGACTTAAACAAGACTACAAGCACTAGAACTATAACTGACTATAGTCTAAACAAGATATATTTGCTACTAGAATAAAGTAGAAGCAAGATATAAATGACAAAGGCAAAGTGATAAAGATAACTATATTGATACTCAATGTCTTAGAAAAGGAAAAGTAAAATATACAAGAGCTATTACCAGAGGTTCTGAAGACGACTCCGGAACCTCCGAGGCAAAGCTCGACTCAACTCTAACTCCCAACTAAACTATCCTAACTCTACTAGAATGAAAGTGGAAATGAGCTCATTGGCTTGGTGTGTGTTTACAAGTGAAGTGCGACCCTCTATTTATAGCTCCAAAGGTCGGTTGTAGGCAGGGTAACCACCAAGGCAACCAGAGGCGGCAGAGAGGCGGTTCGGCCGAACTACCCAGTTCGCCCGAACCGAGGGATGCACCGCCTCGGCCACCAAGGGCCAAGATGCAGTCATTGGGTCGGTTTGGCAGCTGGGGGCGGTTCGGCCGAACCCTCCAGTTCGCCCGAACTGGGCCGGAGGCCCAGGCCCGCCCCCCTGCACCGCCTCTGCTCTATGGACTCCCTGGGCCGGCCTCTGGTGGTGTACTTCATGCTGTGTGGGCCAAGGTTGATGTGGTGGTGCTCCGGGATGAGTTGGTGTCGTCCATGTATCGTTTGTTGTGTTCATTTGGTGCTCGTTGATGTGGACGACTCCCGGTGGCATGCACGGCTAAGGGGGATAACCGGCCGAACGGAGTCGTTCGGCCGATTCGGTCATTTTCGGCCCCAATAGCGCGTATTTGTCGTAGTTGTACCTGCACAAGTGTCACTCACCAAAACTCGTGGAACTTTATTAGAAATAAAACCTAAGTACATGGAATGTTGCATATAACCTCGTTTATTCCCGAGTATTGGTGGTCTGATTTGGGCTGTAACGACCGCCAACAATGGTAATATGTGTCGTAAGCGACAATCCCTTTCTGATGGGGACTTCGCACCCACTTCCCGCCGGATACGAAATCCGGTTCGGGAGCCTCGAGTTCAGGGTGACTAGCAATGGTTACCACATGCAGCTCCTTACGCGGAGCACCGGCGTGGGCACACCAGCGCCACTCCCACCGCCGCCGCTGCCACGCAAGAAGCGTTTGGGCTAGCGTGCGCGGCGTGCGCGTGTGGAACGACGCAAAACGACGCAAAACGGCATACCGAGGGAGGTCGCCGAGCACTCCCTTGACATCCTGCCCCACGCCAAGCCGGTGGTTCAACGCCTGCGACGCTTCGACGAGCAAAAGCATCGGGCCATTGGTGAAGAGCTGCGCAAGCTCCTCGAGGCTGGATTCATCAAGGAGGTATTTCACCCTGACTGGCTCGCTAATCCTGTATTAGTTAAATAAAGCATGTCCAAAGGTCCCTTTTCCTTTACCACGTATCGATCAAACTGTTGATTCAACTGTGGGATGTGAGCTATTATGTTTCCTTGATGCTTATTCTGGTTTCCACCAAATGAAGATTAAAGTGTCTGACTAGCTCGCGACTTCTTTTATCACGCCTTTTGGCATTTTTTGCTAGGTCACGTTGCCATTTGGTCTTCGAAACGCCGGAGCCACATACCAATGGTGTATGCTTCGTGTTTTCGGGGATCATATCGGGTGAACCGTAGAGGCATACGTTGACGATATCGTTGTAAAGTCCAGGAAGGCGGATGACCTGGTAAACGATTTGCGCATTACGTTTGATTGTCTCCATGCTAATGGGGTAAAACTAAATCCGGAAAAATGCATCTTTGGGGTGCCTCGAGGCATGCTCTTGGGTTTCATAGTCTCTCAGCGAGGCATTGAGCCCAACCCTAAAAAAGTCTCGGCCCTCGAGCAGATGGGACCGATCCGAGACCTAAAGGGGGTACAAAGGGTATTGGGTTGCCTTGGAGCCCTGAGCCGGTTCATCTTGCGTCTCGGTGAGAAAGGCTTGCCCCTGTACCGACTCCTAAAAAAGAACGAGCATTTTTCTTGGACCCCTGAGGCCCAGAAAGCCCTCGACGGGCTAAAAGCATCTCTCGCATGAGCGCCAACTTTAACACCACCTAAGGATGGTGAGCGCCTCTACCTCTACGTAGACGCAACGACTCAAGTAGTCAGCGGAGTCATTGTCGTAGAGAGAATCGAGGAGGGCACGCTCTGCCAGTCCAAAGGCCGGTGTACTACATCAACGAGGTGTTGACTGAAACCAAAACGCGATATCCACAAATCCAGAAGCTGCTCTACACAGTAGTGCTAGCACGGCGCAAGCTGCGCCACTATTTTGAGGCTCATCCTATCACCATGGTCTCATCTTACCCCTTGGGGGAGATACTCTGCAACCAGGATGTCTCGGGTAGAATAGCCAAATGGTCTGTGGAGTTGATGGGTGAAACCCTCACTTATGCCCCTCGAAAGGCAATCAAATCGCAGATCTTAGCAGATTTCGTGGCATAGTGGACGGACACACAGCTGCCCCCACCTCAGATCCAAGCAAAATGTTGGATCATGTACTTCGATGGGTCGGTGATGAAAACCAGTGCAGGCGCGAGCCTGCTTTTCATCTCACCCCTCGGAGAGCACATAAGACACGTGGTGCGCTTGCACTTCCCGGCGTCCAACAATATGGCAGAGAACGAGGCTCTACTCGCTAGGCTTCGTATAGCCATAGAGTTGGGTGTCAAGCGCCTTGACATCCGGGGAGATTCACAACTGGTCATTGACCAGGTTATGAAGGAGGCAAGCTGCCACGATGAGAAAATGCAAGCATACTGCAATACGGTACGCTGGCTCGAGGACAACTTCCATGGCCTCGAGCTCAATCACAATGCATGAAAATACAACGAGGAAGCCGATGAATTGGCCAAAATCGCATCAGGTCGGATCACCGTTCCACCGAACGTGTTTGCCCGCGACTTAGCAGAGCCGAGCATCAACCTCAAGCCAACTCCCAAAGCTCCTAATGCTCCCTCAAAGGCCGAACCCTCGAGGGCTGCAGGCATCGAGCCCATGGACGAGAATCCCTCGAAAGAGGAACCGAAGCCTCGAGTCAGGAGATATCCTCGGCGGACGAGGGTGAAATTATGGAGATTGATGAAGCCCCATCATCTCGAGATTGGCGCGATCAGTATATCGCTTGGATTGACTGAAGGGAGCTACCCTCAGATCGAACCGAGGCTCGGCGCATCACGAGAATGGCCAAGTAATTCATCATCATCGACGGGGAATTGTGCAGCGATGCATTCCCATTCCTGAGGGAAGGGAGCTCATTCGAGACATCCATGCCGGCGTATGCGGCCATCACGCGGCGCCCCGTACCCTCGTGGGCAATGCGTTTTGCCAGGGCTTCTATTGGCCCATGGCTGTCGCTGATGCCAACGAAATCGTGCGCACCTACGATGGGTGCCAATTCTACGCACGCAAATCCCACCTCCCGGCTCATGTTTTGCAAACCGTCCCTATCACATGGCCGTTCATTGTGTGGGGACTCGACCTCGTCGGGCCAATGTGAGCAGCGCTTGGAGGCTTCACACATCTGCTGGTGGCCATCGACAAGTTCTCAAAATGGATCGAGGCTCGACCCATCAGTAGCATCAAATCTGAAAAGGCCGTGCAGTTCTTCACAGATATAATCCACAGGTTCGGGGTCCCCAATTCCATAATTACTGATAATGGCACCCAGTTTACAGGCAAGAAGTTCTTGGAGTTCTGTGACAACCACCATATCTGCGTGGATTGGTCAGCCGTGGCGCATCCACAGACAAATGGCCAAGTAGAACGTGCCAATGGCATGATTATACAAGGCCTCAAGCCAAGGATATTCAACAAATTAAATAGATTTGGCGGAAAATGGGTATCAGAATTACCCTCGGTAATTTGGAGCCTCAGAACGACCCCGAGCAGAGCCACGGGCTTCACCCCTTTTTTCCTCGTCTATGGTGCCGAGGCTATCCTCCCCACGGACTTGGAATACAAGTCCCCGAGGCTTAGAACCTACCAAGAAGAGCAGAACAAGCAAGCTCATGAAGACTCACTAGATCAAGTAGACGAGGCTCAAGACGTGGCGCTCCTGCATTCAGCACGGTACCAGCAATCCCTCCGAAGATATCAAGCTCAGAGGGTTCGACGTCGAGACCTCATCAAGGGGGACCTAGTGCTAAGGCTCCGACAAGATAAACGAGGACGCCACAAGCTTACGCGGCCATGGAAAGGGCCCTACATCAGCGCCGAGGTCTTCAAACCAGGCACATACAAGCTCGCGAACGTGAAGGGCGAAGTTTTTGCCAACGCTTGGAACATTCAATAGCTACGTCGCTTCTACCCTTAAGTTTCCAAGCATTCATGTACATTTGTGCTTATAACAATTTATGAATGAAGAAAGATCTTGAATGAGTGAGACTCGACTTACCCTTGAAAAAGCCAAGTCACACTCGGCGGCTAATTCGGGGGGCACCCCCTCCTAAAATTGTCCCAATTTTAAGGTTTTTTTCTTTCAAAATTCTTTTATCATGTTCATCTCCAATAAGTGTCAAACGGCAATTCGAGGCATAGAGCTACTAAGGCCAAGGGCCGGCCGAGTCGAGGGACCGACTACGCCTTCGAAAGGATATAGCATCCCCCTCGCCACCCTACGCTAAAGTTAATCTATGAACGAAATCTTCCTCGCCGAGCCCTTTGCAATTCACACGCATACTTAAAACATTAAATTGTTTGATGGCACATCACTCCGAAAAAAATCTAATTATTACAAAAATTTTCCTAGCTACTCAGGGAGCGGGATCTTCAGGGCCTTCGGGGGCGGCGGCCTCTTCGTCTTCGGCGTCGGGGAGGAGGTCGCCCTCGAAGATCTGCGACAAGGCGGCGGCAGGACCAGCGGCATCGGCGTCGGCGCTCTCCACGACGGCTAGCGTCGTCATTGAGGTCGTCCGCCACCACGTACCCGGCGCTCACTGCGTCGAGGTCCACGACAAAGTGCGTAGAGATTACCCCAAGGGTCTTCTGAACGCCGAGCCGGAGAGCCCCCTTCAGGCACTTGGTGACGCATCCGCCCAAGGATCTCAGGCGGCTGGCCACTGAGTTGCCCGACTGGGACTATGGGGCTTCCTGCCCCTCGACCTCATTGCAGACGGCGAGGGCTACATCCCGTAGCGCCTTGAGGTCCTCCTGGGCCTTCAAATAGGCCACTTGGACGGACTCCGCCTGCGAGGAAGTCTCCTCCGCCACCTTTCGCAGCCCTGAAAGGCCAAAAGCAAAATCGGATAAGTCTCGATACCAATTCTTCAAATAAAGGTTAAGCTAGTAGTGAACTTACCCTCGGTCAGCTTCTTCTCCCACGCCAGCTCTTCCCGCGCGGCGTTGGCCTCCTGCTGAAGCGTGGCCATCGAGCCTTGCTGGGCCTCAACAGAGGCTCGCAGCTCGGTGATGACCATGTCTCCCTCCACCACCGTCAGGGTGAGCAGGTCGACGGCCTCGCCCTAGGTCTTGAGCTGGGCTTCGGCCGCTGCGAGGGCCGCGTCCCTCTGCTGTAGCTGCAATCGGGCTACGGCGAGATTCAAGACACGCTAGCCCGCCATTCTCAGTACCATCAAGAGAATAGCGGGATGGTGGCGTCCATCCAGCATGATGTCCACGAGCAAGCAGAACAGCTGAGCCAGTACCTTTCAAGGCTCAACCCCTACCAGTGAAAGTCCAAGCTTGGGGGAGGACCCCCACCAGTTATGTCCCGATTTATCCAGCACTTTGATCTTTTAATTTCCTGTTCATTTTCCTTCATGATAATTTGCATTTTAAAAAATGAAAATACCAAAAATATTTCCCTTAAACAATATTTCCCTTGAATAAAAATAACTCCCAACTATGCATGGAATGAATCATATGCCTCTCACCTTGGAAATGATGAATAGTTGCTCTGTCATTAATTCTGCAAGTACTTTGTTTCAACTAGTTGCTAGATTGTGCTTGAGTTATTTGGCATGAGTAAAAATGATCCTGAAAACCTTGTGGGAGCACATGCTTTATTCCAAGTCTAAGTTGTTGTGGGGGTTGATATAGTGAGAATTTGGTTAAATTCTATTATGCTTTTAGTACGGGGAAAATCTCAGAAATTTATGCTTTCAAAATGAAACAAGTTCCTCATTGGTCAAAATACCTACCAGAGCCATATGATAAGCTTAGTTGAAAATTTCTACTCATATGCTGCTTGTTATCTTAGTGAGCTTTGTCAAATTGTTGTGACCTTTGAGTGAAGCTTTCATATTCTTAAAGATCGAGACCCACGTACACACACCACCTCTCACTTGCAATTCCTACACTGGGAGTTAGCAAACATTTTTCCATCATCCATCCACAAAAATAAATGCTCCATGTTCTATGAGTTCCCTCTCCAAACATTCTTGATAGGGACATGGGCTATGCAAAAAGAAAAGCATGCCAAAGAGCATGGCAAAAAGAAAGAGAAAAAAAAGAGCATGCCAAGTGGCATGGCAAAAATATGAGAATGAAAGATAGCCCATGTTCTCGAAAATAAATCAAGGAGAGGGAGTTTTCATCCAAGGAGTTCCACCATATTCCATTCCACCATTCCACCATATTCCACTCCATTCATATCCACACACTTGCACGTCTCGATCTTAAGATGTGATTTGTCTCCTCAGAGATCCAGTCTTTGACTTAGCAAAATATAAGATGCACGCATGCCTTCATCCTTTGTCCTTGAGCCACACAAAAAGCCATATTAGATGTTAGGATGAAAAGAAGGCACAAGCCTTTGGTGAGGATTCAAATACACTTGAGTGATTGAGTGTGCCAATGAGGAACAATTTGTAGTTTTCAAAACTTGTGAAAAAATTCCGAGATGGGATCCTGAAAAGAGTAGAGTGGAATAAAACTGAGTTTAAACTGTTCGTCCTTTCAACCGCCCAAGATAAGGAGATTGCTATAAGCCCCATAGGAAAAAAGGTGATTTGAAACTTTGCCTATGATTCAAGTATTTTTGAAGACTAGTTGTTTATAAGTTCCCTGCAAAAGAAATGACATTGTAGCAACTCTTGATCCACCGAGCCTAAGTTTATATCTTTGCTCGAGGACGAGCAAAGAGCTAAGCTTGGGGGAGCTTGTTGGCGGTCGTTACAGCCCAAATCCGACCACCAATACTCAGGAATAAACGAGGTTATATGCAACATTCCATGTACTTAGGTTTTATTTCTAATAAAGTTCCACGAGTTTTGGTGAGTGACACCTGTGCAGGTACAACTACGACAAATACGTGCTATTGGGGCCGAAAATGACCGAATCGGCCGGTTACCCCCCTTAGCCGTGCACGTCACCGGAAGTCGTCCAACGAATATCAAGCGAACACGACAAATGACATGAGGACGGCAGCCATCTCTTCCCGGGCCACGACCACATCACCTCTGGGTCATAAAGACACGAAGCCAATCACCAGGAGGCAGCCGAGAAGGCCCATAGAGCAAAGGCGACGCAGGGGAGGGCCGGCCACGGGCCAGGCCCGTTCGACCGAACAGTTCGGTTCGGCCGAACCGACTCCCCTGCCCAAACCGCCTCCAGGGGCGAAATCCTGGCCCTTGGTGGCCAGGTCGGTGCATCCCTCGGTTCGGCCGAACTGGGGAGTTCGGCCGAACCGAGATCTTCGGCCGAACCGCCTCCCTGCCGCCTCCAGCTGCCTTGGCGGTTACCCTGCCTACAACCGACCTTTGGAGCTATAAATAGAGGGTCACACTTCACTTGTAAACACACACCACTTGGGAGCAAGTCTCCAATTCTCCACTTTCAAGATGTAGAGTTAGGCTAGTCCAGTTGGGAGTTAGAGTCAGGGTCGAGCTTCGCTCGGGGTTCCGGAGTCGTCTTCTGGAGTTCTGGTAAAGCTCTTGTATCTTTTCCTTTTCTTTATGTTCGACTCTGAGTAATCAATATATTTCCTCTGCATTTACTTGATCTATTTGTTCTGCATTTATTTCGTGAGTAATTGTGGAATGTCTAGCCTTGGTTATAAGCTGTTGTAGTCTGGTTCTATAAGTTCTCTCATAGTCCTTTGACTTAGCTGGTTCCTCGTTTCTGCTCAATACTTGCGGTGAATTGTCACTGGGGTATTGACAGGATTGCTTGCTCTTTCTAGAAGAGTGAGTAGTTACTGCCTAGCGTAGGTGTGGTACCTAGTCTAGATGGTAACCTTGGTTTGTCCCCGTCGCAACGGAGGTGGTAGCCGTGAGGTGGTGACAGCCCTTTCGGTCTTCGTAGTCCATCACGTTAGTTCGGGTCTGCAGGCACCCCGTAAGAGCACGGAGTTTGTGGCACCCCTTCTCATCCCTTTCTGTGTGTCACGGGCTCTGTCCCCGATGTTGAGATAATAGAACTAGGAAGAGAACCATAGATGCCATTCTTCATGCTAGCCGTAACCCTTGCCAGAGGTATCTCAAGGCCAGTGGAAGTATATAGGAATCCTTTCCTGTCTCGTTGTTCTCCCACTAGCTAGACCGCTCTTCTATCTCTATCCTGAACTTCTCCTTGTGTGTGTCAACTAAATACCACTCCTATCCTATCCTTTACCCCCGCCTTGTTAGCCGGTACTTTAATTAGTACTTACATCCTTGTCAATAGTCGATACTCTTTATCCAATGCTTCCCTGCGGAAATATAAATACGATACCTAGGAATACTCCCGGGTGAAATGCTACATCGGTATCCGTGCGCTTGCGGATTTATATCTGTATCGTAAGAATACCAATGAACACTACTTGCACCATTACTGGGATTGGCAATCCTAATAGTTGACCGTAAGAAGTGTCAACACCGGTTGATTTTTGTGTGGGGCGGACGGTCCGCGCCTGATGGGTAGACGGTCCGCCAAAGCTCTAACGGTCATCTCTGACACATTTTATAGCCGTTGAGATCTGAGGTGGACGGTCCGCCAGTTGCGTTGTTTGAGCATAACGGCTAGTTTTCTCCCTCCCTCTATAAATAGGAGGGTGCCCGGGGCTTGGAAGGTGTTGAGCACCTTGGGAATGTGTTTCCCATGGTAGTGATTGCATTGGGAGTCCACTAACTCACTTGTTCATGCTAGATTGCGAATCTATTGCGAGTGAGTGTCAGACTAGTGCATTGCTTTGAGAGATTGCATTGTGTGGCACTAGGTGTTCGTGTTGCAAGTCAGTTTGCTTGTTACTCTTGGAGGTTGCCACCTCCTAGACGGCTTGGTGGATTGAGGCTCCGTTGAAGCACGCAAGGTGATTGTGCGGTGCTCCGGAGAAGGGTTTGTGAGGGGGATTGTGCTCACCCCATGGGGATCGCGAAGACCAACTTTAGTGGAGCGTGTCATTGAGTTACCACACTTGCGAGTAGTGTCTTGGTGTGCCCGGAGTGGCCTGTGGCTTGAGAGCTTAGCCGAAGAACTATCGAGGTGTTGGTCGACACAACGAGGATTAGCTTGGTGGCAAACAAGTGAACCTCGGATAAAAATCACCGTGTCAACATTGTCTACTCTTCTCGGTGGTTTACACTTTTTGATCACAAGCGTTGTATTTACATCTTTATATATCTTGTGCTTGTGTCATTGCTCTTATAATTGTTTGTGCTTTTGCTTACTAGTTGTGTAGGAGCTGCCCGGTGTGTGAAGTACTAGTGGCATAGGTTTGTGTGACCTTGCTCCTAGAATTATTTAGGTGAGCTCGTGCTATCCCGGCACCTTAGTTGCTTGTTTAGGATCTTTTATAAGGTGCTATTGAACATAGATAGAGGGGTGAAGTCTTGGTTAGACCGATAGTTTTAATTCCACATTTGTTTTGGTTACCCGGCGAGTTCAATTTTAGAAAGGACTATTCACCCCCCCTCTAGTCCGCCATCTCGACCTTACAAGTGGTATCAGAGCTAGGTCTCTCTTTTGTGGTCTTTACCGACCCGAGAGGATGGCGAACTACGGGCTACATGTTGATTGTCCTCACATTTTTTATGGCACACACTTTACACGGTGGAAAAATTGGATGAAATGCAATTTTAAGTTTATTTGCCCTCAAATGTGGTGGATCGTAGATGTGGGTTTTTCTCATGCACTTGATAAAAACAATCCAACTCAAGCGCAAGAAAAATGCCTACAACTCGGTTACCAAGCTACTCACATCATTTATAGTTATTTGGATGATTGCATATTTGGGGAGATTATGTATTTGAAGAATGCTCATGAGATTTGGATTTATCTCAATGAGAAATATGGGACAATCTCCGATGATGATGATTGTGATGATAATAATGATGATGATCGAAGCACACTTGACGTTGATAAGAATGTTCCATGCTCAAGCTATGAGAAGGATAGTGCTACCACAAGCTCTCCAACACCACAACATTGCCTCATGTCACAAGGTAACACAAAGGTATCAAGTTGTAATGAGATTGATCATAATTCATATGATGAGCTTGTTAGTAGACTTGCTAGCATGAACAGTGCTTTAGAAAATGAGATGGCTAAAACAAATAAATTGGAAAATGAAAACTCATTTCTAAAGACCACATGTGAACAACAAAAGTATCTACTTAACGACATTACTTGTTCACATGATGAGCTAAAATTGGCTCATGAGGAACTTAGTGTTGCTCATGATGACTTGGTACAAGACCATGCTTTTCTCACTAAGAAACTTTCCAATGAAAAGACTAAAAATAGTGAGAGCTCATCACTTGGGTGAAATGGTCAATCATGTAATGTTGCTAACCCTTGTGATGTAGAGAAGAAGCATGTATCCACCTCTTGTGATGATTTATTTGATATGCAATATTCTTCACAAATAGATAAATGTTCTACTTCTATATCTTGTGAGACTAACATTTTGAAGGAGAAAAATGAGCTCAAAAATAAAGTGAAGAATTTGAGCAACAAGTTAGAAAGCAAGAGCACGGGCAAGAACAAGAAGATGCAAGAAAAGAAGATATCTTACTTCATGTGCTATCGGTGCCATGATGTGGGACACCTTACAAAGTATTGCCCAACCAAGAAGCCTCAAGTTGAGCCGAAAGCAAAACCCCCAAAACAAGGTCAAGTTAACCATCAAGATGATGGTTTGGGGATGAAGAAGAAGAAAACTAGAAGAGGTGGCATAGCAAGAGCAAAACATCAAACTTCTAAGCAAGCCACCCAAATAATGAGCAAGAATCAAGATGAAAAAGATTATGCTAAAATCAAGTGCAAAGATATGGGACACTTTGCCTCGAGGTGTCCTACCAAGCTTGAGAAGAAGGTTCAAGCAAAATTGAAGAGGCAAGGCAATGAGAAGCAACACATGAGCGAGGAAGAAAAGGCTCAATCAAAGAGAGTTTGCTACTCATGCCGGGAAAGGGGACACATGGCTAATTCATGTCCCCTAGGTAACAATTCTAAGCCTATTTCAATTGATAATAATATTATCCTTAGAAAGGATGGCAATGATACCTCATTGGTTGTAATTGCAAAACATCCCGCTACTCATGCTAAGGCAATGCCGAAGTATGTTGCTCCTAACTTGAGAGGACCCAAACTACTTTGGGTACCATCAAAAAGTGGATGAATGTGTGTAGGTACCATGGCATTGGAGGCTTGACTCAATTGAATTTATTTTGTTGATCATAAGATTGAGTGAAGTAATGAAGCTTAATGCTATTCCATCCCAATGCCAAGTCAAATAAGTGAAGTCCAAATGTGCTACAACATACAAGTGCAAATTATCAAGTTGTGGTGGTTTATTGGATATAATTGAAGGCTTGCAAAATATTTGAGTAGAGCTTGCTTGGGTTGATTATGATCTACAAAGGTATATTCTTTGTTGATCTAATTCATTTGGGTGCATATGAATTGATTGCTTTGGATATATCTATGCAAATGTTACTTGCTATGAGATGATTGAATGGATTAGATAATTAATACTCAAGTATGGATTGATTTGGATGAATAAGTTCACAAGATAACTCTTAGTAAGAGGACTAAATGGATATATGTCTTGTGAAAGTATTAAATCAAGTTGGTATCAAGTTTGATTCAATTTGAAGAAGTATAGCTCAAGTTTAGAAATCTGTCCTATATTGGAAAATTGAGCTAGTTGTGATGATAGTCATGTTTGAGTGATCAAATCTCTTTGTATTGGTTTGAAATTTGGTATACATGCTCTACACTTATGACATTAGTTGCTGCAAAAATCTCATGAGTATTGGATAAAAGATACTTCATTTTTGGAGTGGATCTTTTCAGCACGTGAGCAGCAGTTTTCAGCATGTAGTAGTTGGGAAAAATATGAAATCTGGTAGCAATTGAGAAGTCAAATGAAGATAAAATCTTTATGGCTGCAAGATGAGTTAGTAAAGCACATATGCACCAAATTTCGTGATTATTGAAGCTGTACATTGCGAGTTATGGATTATTATTTAAAGTGTACAAAATCTGCCATAAAAGTGACAATTATTGGATTAATCAAAAGTCACTTCGATTGAAAGGTCCTCAAGTTGAGATAATGTTTATAAAAAATTGAGGCACATATGTTTGGTTTTGGCTTAAACAAGAAGCTTGACAATAAAGAGTACAAGGTCATTTGATTGAGGAAGTGTACTTGACACACATTTGGTACTCAAGCTAGGGATCAAGACCAAGCTCAAGATGAAAATGGAGTTTAAGTTCTAATGATTTTTTGAGATCATTTGGTAGAAAGGAAAATACTCAATGAATAATTCAAAGTTATTCATCAAGATAAGTCCATCATATGGATCAATCAAACAAAGACATTTCAAGTGAGTGTCAAGAATGGTTCCTTAGAGAGAGGTCACTTCTCCCTAGTGTAGGGGCTTGCCGCCTTTGGAGGTAAACCAAGCGTGTGGCTTGGATGGCTAACATGGAAGTGATGATCCAAGGAAAAATTGAGATGCTTAGTTGAAGAAATCTAAAGAGTTGATCAAGAAATCAAGCAACACCCAAAAGAGAGCTACTAATGGGATTTCAAGTGGTATTCTAAATAGTTCTCTCATGCAAGCATTGATCAAATGAAGAAGCAAGCCAACCACAAAATGAAGAAGTGCACTTAATCATTAGTGGTTCTCAATTCGTATGGGTGAAGGATGAAATTCAAATTGATATTCATTGATCTTCACCAAGCTATTAATTGGACTTCACATTGCTATTGCGGAGCTAAATTGGAATCTTATTGACCATCCTCTACTCCAATATAGCAAAGGTATTATTGTAATGTGCATTGATCATTTTCATCCCTTACTAGTATGTGGTTAGTGCATATAGTACATTCTTAAAGGATCATGCATAACAAATGAAGTTTTGAAATTCATAGCCTACCACTATTGCTTGAATGATTATTTGATATAGTGGTTAGTATATGAGTTTGTTCATGAGCTAGTAAATCCAAGTACTTGATGTATTTTGATTGCCTATAAGTGACAAGCACTACCTTGATAAGATAATTACTTGATGCTTGTGAAGAAGCTTAGAAAAGGTTTGAACCAAACTTGGAAAGCTTAGGCAAATCAGTTTGTTTAAGTCAAAATTATGAAGCTCATGGAAACAATCTAGTTCAAGAACAAGACAACAATGCAAATGGTTATCAAGTTTCATCCTACTACTGGTTTCATCAAGTTTCATACCTTGGATCAAAAGAAGTTCTAGTGGGAGTGGCAATTTAGCTTGAAAATCTTAGACTTAGACCTTTTATAGAGCATAGATGTGATCAAGACTATTCTTAGAAAATTCTATGCCACCTATGAAATTGATATGGATAAAGGAAAGATAGATTCGATGCCACTGCAAATGAACTTGATTATGCATATTTCACGGATATAGAACATCCTCAGATGCACCTTCATGCCTAAGAGTGGAAATAAGGATGTCATCTGCGAGCATTATTGAAATGTCATAAATTATATCATGAATGGAACATGGTTTAATGTGATCAAGTTGATTTGAGGACGTTGGTCAGTCACTTGGAGCATAGATGAATCAGCTTCAGGGGAAGCAACAAAGCTTTTATGGACTTCAGTAGTATGAATTGGTATTCCTTCATGTGGTATTTCTTGGGATTTCTTCAAGTGGTATATTTTCAATTTCTATTCAAAATTGATGTCTATATCAAGATTGTAAGTGATATCCTACAAGATTACAAGTGATCCTCAACTTTAAGTGATCATCAAAAGAAGAATGCATCCCTCACATACAATAGCTCAAGTTGATCTAGTTGAATGACCAAATCTTTGAAATAAGGGAAGATGCCCCATATAGCGGTATCAAGGTCAAAAGATCCTACCTGAGGCATTCCAAGTAACCTATAAGTGGTATCCTTCTTTTGGCATCACACAAATGACATCATTTCTACATATGTGATAGTGTCCATCAAAAATTAAGATTCAAGTATCACATAAAGAGAAGAGAGTATCACCTAACCCTTAGTATCAAATGAGCTTACCTTTATGGAAATTGATGACAAAGGGGGAGAGAGTGGTACAAAGATATGAAATATTGCAGAAGATGGAATGAGAATGAGAGTGGTACAAAGAAATGAGAGTGGAAGATATGAAATATTGGAGCCACTATGATATGGGGGAAAAGAAAAATGGATTTGGACATGGACATAGACATAATCAAGAGGAACCAAAAAGGATCACAATACTTGGACAAAGAGAAGCACACAAGTAGGGGGAGCAAGCTCATGAACGTGATTGATTGCATTTGATATGTGCATATTCATGTGTTTGCTTGCATATTGCATAAGCTTTTAAATTCAATATCCATGCTTGTATGATGTATGCTAGTTATAGGAGTTGAATGATGAAATGCTAACTAGCTTGCTTATGTTGGTAGCTAGATTTATGTTATTTTTGTGTACACATAGAACCTTGCCTATAATGTTGAAGTCATGAAGTGTGTTTCTTCTGGTATCTAGCTAACCATGATGCTAAGGATGGACTTCAATGTGCAAGCTTAATTGGTATCACGCTACAAAGGTTTATCCTATATACCTTAGCATCATCAAGTAGTGTTAATACTCTCAAAATTTCATATTTATGCATATGTGCAAGCTTAAAACCAAATCATTTGAGAACATATGTAGGGGGATTTATCACTACCTTGTCGGATTTTATGCTGCTTATCCAAATTCTAACATAGAGCTGAAATGTTGGATAAGGAGTATAAAATCCAAACAAACTTAATTTTGATATCTTTGTAAAGTTGTCATCAATTACCAAAAAGGGGGAGATTGAAGGTCCTTGTTTGGTTTTGGTAATTGAGTGACAACTTAGGTGTACTAATATGTGTTTAAGTGAAATACATAGGTGATTAGTCCACAGGTAATTATGTGATAAAGGAGCTCATTGCATATGAGACATGACATGGAGTCATGTGACGAAGAGGAGAAGATCAATACAAGACTTGGTTTGATGGACTCGTTGCAAGTATGAAGGGCAAGTCAGAGGCTAAGCGCTGGACCGTGTGGCAGGATGCTTGAGCAATGACTTGGCGCCGATGGACCGATGCAACGGTGAAGAGCAAGTGAAGTCAAGATCGATGAACCAATACGTCGCATGATGATATGAAGTGTTGACACCAAAAATTGGCACCAGGAAGAGGCTGACATGTGGGCCGGATTCGTTGAAAAGATATCATTCGGCAAAGAAGTTTTTTCCCAGAGCATTCGGTAAAGACGTTCTGCGGTCGGGAACGCATTGTCATTCGGCAAGAAAACTATTCCGCAGGAGGAATTCGGGGGCGCGTGATGACGTGGATCAAGTATAAGGAAAAGGCTGGTTTAACTTGGAATGCAAGACGGATACGGTGCCCCGGCGTTTATCTTTTTTAGGAAATAAATAATGTAATCGTAATCGATTAGGAGTCGTGTCGAAACCTGGGTATAAATATAAACCCGTGGTAATTGTAAAAAAGTAGTACAATCAATCATACAACAAACCGGCCCCGTGCCAACTTCGAGTCCTTTAGTCATCAGATATCCTTTTGTACCAATTTCTCCAGCCGGCAATTGGGGGCAAAGGCCAGTTCTTGAAGGCGTCTTGCCACTCATGAGGTTTTGTCAATGAAATCTTGAAAGGAACCCTCTGAGATTCAGCCGCGATGAGTTCGGAAGGATCTGAATTCCCTACAGGGCCGAGGAAGTAGGATGGAGCTTTTTCCTCAACGGGGATAAGGATTTCGGCAGCTAGTGCCTATCAAGAATGGAAAGAGATGAGAGGAAATTTAAAATGCAAATCGAAAGAAGAATACCGAATGTACTTGAGGGGATTAAAGTTTACCTGGAGGGCAAAATCTTGGTCCGCCATTTGAAGATTGAATCTTGGAAGTCGATAACCTAGGGTTCGGATTTGGACGAGAGCTCTAAAGATTCAAAAGGAGAAGCGGGTGTCGAGCAGAACTAACTTGGGAATGTTGAGTGCTTCTGGTCAATTCCGAGATAAAATTATCTTTTATCCCGAAATTGAAGGGGCATGTGTTGACACCAAAAATTGGCACCAGGAAGAGGCTGACATGTGGGCCGGATTCGTTGAAAAGATATCATTCGGCAAAGAAGTTTTTTCCCAGAGCATTCGGTAAAGACGTTCTGCGGTCGGGAACGCATTGTCATTCGGCAAGAAAACTATTCCGCAGGAGGAATTCGGGGGCGCGTGATGACGTGGATCAAGTATAAGGAAAAGGCTGGATTAACTTGGAATGCAAGACGGATACGGTGCCCCGGCGTTTATCTTTTTTAGGAAATAAATAATGTAATCGTAATCGATTAGGAGTCGTGTCGAAACCTGGGTATAAATATAAACCCGTGGTAATTGTAAAAAAGTAGTACAATCAATCATACAACAAACCGGCCCCGTGCCAACTTCGAGTCCTTTAGTCGAGTCGTCGAGTTCTTCGAGAGGAATCATCGATCCGTCGACCTCCGTAAGTACCGGCAACCCTGCACCATGCCTAGTATCATGCGGTGGATTTAGGCTTTGGTTCAGGAAGGTTCCATTGTTAGATCATGAGCCATGCGGTGGGCTAAGTTTTAACTTGGAACAAGTTATCGGTTCCATTGGATTTTGGCAAGATGTGATAGATCCATTAAGTTACCATGTGTTGCTCTGGATTTTACCTTTGTGTTTAATTCATTATAACACTCCTTTGCCCAGTCTAGGTTGGTTAGATTCGGTTCTAGCTCACAATGTACTGCGTTTCCATAGCCGAATTCGAAGTCAATCTAGATTGTCACGTGTTGCGGGTTCAAGCTCGTTGGTCTTGTGTAGATCTTGACAGAAACGGGTATCATGCGGTGGATGCAGGTTTTTGGGTCGTCTTAGAGCTAATCATCCGGAGGATTAAATTCGATTCGATCTGATAGACCTATCATCATCAACGAAGCATGTTCCTTCTTCATGGAACCCGATTCGGCTATATAGCTGTATTCGGCAGTATCGCCACGAGTGAAACATGTTCATGGTTTTGTTTTAAATAAAGAATGCTTTTAGCCTTCCACGTTTAGAGCATATCATGCGGTAGATTGATCTATTCTTGGTTGGTGGTGTGATTCCAAGCAAGTCGTATCATGCGGTGGATTAACTTGCTTGTCTCATGCTCGACGGGTTGAAAAGTACCTAGACATGCGGTAGACTAGTGCTTTTTAGTCTATGCATTCTTGTTTATTATGAAATTATGGTCATGTTTTCGCCCTTTTATTTATCTATCATGCTCTGTTCCCCGTTAATCGGTTATGAATATACGTTACAATGTTTATTCAGTCAACTACCGATCTTTCGTCATGCTTACGTCACGCATTCGGCAGTGCGCTTCCTGCGTGCTTTGCCGATTGCCGAATGATGCTTTAACTGCTGACAGATAGCTTCTCTATAGCTATATGTCGTTCGAAACTGGCTCCGTAGCCACAAATATGGAACTGACTGGTATCACCCGGTACGTTCCAGGTGTTATCTAAACATCTTTTCTCCCTTTGTCAGTTTCAGGAAAATTGACTGGCACGCTTTCGGATTCAAACGCTCGGGCCATGTGTAAAGCTAGCTAATTCGGCTTGCTGTGTGCTTGGCGTGAAGTGCGGATTTTACGTCAACACACTTTTTGGCACGCCCGGTGGGACAACAAGCTTTGAAGATGCCTGAATTAAAAGACATTCTGGATGTCACTTTTGAAGAATTGTCTGATGAACATCAACAAATGGTGAAGACTGCTGCAGATCAGTTCATCAAGAAATGCTTGCTGTCTTTTGCTAAGAACAGGAGTGGTGCACCGTTTCTCAAGTCAGATCTGCCAAGAGTTCTTTTACCGGGACAATCTGATCTTACTGAAGATGAAGAAAGGGAGAAGTTCTCTAGCTTGTTGTATAAGGCTTTAGGAGAAACAATGACCAATCATAATGCTGCATTCCTGAACAGTTTTCGGCTCATACTGGTCAACATCTTTGGTCAACACGTGGATAAGCCTTTTGAGCAAGCGCATGGACAACTTGGTGGCCCGACATATTTCAATGTTCAAGCATCGGTTCCAAAACGTCATGGTAAAGGTACTGAAGAAACTGAAGCTTCTGGAACCAAAGACGCGAATGGACAGCCGATTCAGCAAGAGCTTCAGCATGCATTTCCGAAACCTCGTACATATGGTGATATGGCATTCGGCACCACGGGAAATCTACCTGCTTCTGCTTACAAGATATCCCCTCTGAACAACAGGCTGCAAAGGGATATGTATGGGAACGGATATTCAGAGTTTATGGATTACAATGCTATCGACGCTCTCCCGAATCCCGGGTATGTTGGTACTACAGGGATGCCTGCTGGAAGACCAGGGAATCAAGATACCAATATTGACCTCATGGTGCAAAAGATGACCGATGTATTGCAAAATCAATTCGGTCTGAAGCCTAAAAATCAGGGGTACATGTACTCGTCTCCTTTCCCAGAATGGTACCAAAGGGTATCATTGCCGAATAGAGTCAAGGTGCCTACAGAGTTTACTAAGTTCTCAGGACAAGACGATACTAGCACTGTGGAACATATAGCTCGATATCTGATGCAGCTTGGAGAAGCTTCAGCAGATGAGGCTTTCAGAATCAGATACTTTCCTTTGTCACTGACGGGTCCAGCTTTTACATGGTTTGCTTCTTTGCCTGCTCAGTCAATTTGTACTTGGAAAGACCTGGAGCAGAAATTCCATGCTCATTACTACATTGGCAGTACCGAGAAAAAGTTGGTTGATTTGACCAGCTTAAGGCAGAGAAATAATGAGACACCTACGGAGTTCCTCAGGAGGTTTAGGGAAACAAAGAGCATGTGCTTTTCTCTGAACATACCTGATGACCAGCTAGCTGGTATGGCTGTAGCTGGCATGCTGCCTGCCGTTCGGGAAAAGCTATTCGGAATGGAGTTCGATGATCTGGGCCAGTTGTCACACAGATTGGCCTTAATGAGTAACCAGGCATATGGTTTCAAGAAAGATGCCAGATTTGCTAAACATAATGATGTAGCTGACATCTATAACCAATTCCTTGAAAGAGCAGATCAAGGAGATGAGTATGAAGATAGCGAGGAGATAGCCGCAACAGAGATAGTGTGGGGTAAAGAACCAGTCATGGTGAATCAGAGGTGGATTAAACAGAATAAGGGCACCTATGATTTTGATGTAACTAAGGCAGATAAATTGTTTGACTATCTTGTAAAAGAAGGACGGATCAAGCTACCAGAGGGGCATTCTATGCTTCGGCCTGATGGAGTGAAAGATAAGAGGTACTGTGGATTCCATGATAGAAATTCTCATTCCATCAATGAATGCAGGGTTTTTAGAGTGAGGATTCAGAAAGCTATCCAAGAAGGGCATCTGAAATTCGACAATAAGATGAAGTTGGACAATAACCCGTTTCCTCAGAACATGATTGGGTTCTCAATCAATATGGTGAGTGTTGCCGAATCTGGAGAAAAGGGAAAGATGAAAGTCCTGACGTCGAAGGAAGCGAAGCAGAATGGCTCAGTCGATCCTAATCGGCAAATCACGATCGAACAGATTCGCGAGAAAAAGCCTCGTTTTCCGAATAGCCGATTTGAAATTGGGAAATCTTCTAAACTCAGAGTCACATCGCGCATTCTCCTCAATAAGTGGCAGCGTCAGCAAGAAAAAGAACGCTATCAGAGACGTGAGTACGAGGAGGAGAAGAGGAGGTGCGAAGAAAAAAGGTATGAGGAAGAACAAGAGGAATATGTCCGAGGACGAGAACGTGCACATTGGGATTGTGTCTTCTTCAGACACTGTTGGAACGAGGGTTTAAAGCTGCCTACATGGAATAACTGTCCTGAATGCAATAATGGATATGTCGAACATAGGCAAAATGGTGCCAGTCACCGATCCGTCCACGAAAGAATTGGAAGGATACATCCTAGTGATGATCGGCGTCTAAAAATATATAAGAATGATGATCAACCAAGAAAAAGGCATGCTGATCGTAGATGGATTGATCATGAAGAAGAAGATCATGAGTATGTCTGGCAGAAAGGACAGTGGTGTCCACCTGGTTTAAGGAAGAGCCAGAAGAGAAGAGTCCAACGCCTGAGGAATCAAGAGTTGAAGCGAGCAGGAACCAGGATGAGATCGATATGGCGTCCAAAAGACAAACCTGACGAATCGGGTCATTCGGCTCCTACATGCATGGTATGTTTCTTGCCGAATGAATTTATGGCTCCAGCTAATCAAATTGTACAGGAAGAGATATTGTCAGAAGTGGATGAAGCCGAGCAATGTGGGTTAATGGCACAATTGGTATTGAATAAGCAAGCTATTTTCGAGAAGCCAGTCCAGAATCGGCACATGAAGCCACTGTACTTAAGAGGATATGTCAATGGAAAGCCACTGACGAAGATGTTTGTTGATGGTGGAGCTGCTGTTAATGTGATGCCATACAATACATTCAGGAAACTTGGCATGAGCCCTGGAGATTTAACGCCAACAAGCATAGTTTTGAATGATTTTGCTGGAAATCCGTCGGACACCAAAGGATGTGTACATGTAGATCTGATGATTGGGTCTAAGATTCTGCTTACAACCTTCTTTGTTATTGAAGGCAAAGGGGCATACAGCTTGCTACTTGGAAGGGATTGGATCCATGCGAATTGCTGTATACCATCTACTATGCATCAGCAGCTTATTCAGTGGATAGATGATGAAGTGGAAATTGTCCCAGCAGATGATTCAATTAGCGTGGCTAATGTGGAACCGGCCTTCTGGGAATATCAAGGCATAGATTGCTTCTCAGGTAAGGACTGGGGAGAGGGTCCTGTTGAGCCAGTCAGCAGTGATCAACAGCCGATCGAAGCAGTAGGCTCTTTTAGTAATTTTTAATGGATAATCCAATCGATGGGACTGATGGGAAGCTAGGACGTGGATTTGTGTCGGCTGATAAATTAGAAGAAGTAGACATTGGAGACGGTGACAAACCAAGGCCGATATTCATCAGTGCTAGCTTGGATTCAGTTTTCAGAGAAAAGTTGATTGAGTTGTTAAAAGAATACAAAGATTGCTTTGCTTGGGATTATTCAGAGATGCCTGGTTTAGATCGTTCCATTGTTGAGCATCGATTGCCGATCAAGCCTGGTTATAAACCTTACAAGCAACCACCCCGAAAAATCTACAAAGATGAAGTGTTGACCGATGTGAAGAAAGAAGTGGAAAGATTAATAGCAGCAAATTTTATTCGGCCATGCAGATATGCAGAATGGATCTCTAATATTGTTCCTGTGTACAAGAAAAATGGGAAGATGAGAGTTTGCATAGACTTTAGAGATCTGAACAGAGCTACACCCATGGATGGATATCCAATGCCTATTGCTGACTCGTTGGTTGATGCTGCTGCTGGATATAAAGTGATTAGTTTCATGGATGGTAATGCAGGGTACAATCAAATTTTTATGGCATTGGAAGATATAGCGAAAACAGCTTTCAGATGTCCAGGACATATAGGGTTGTTTGAATGGGTTGTCATGACGTTTGGTTTGAAGAATGCTGGTGCAACTTATCAGAGAGCCATGAATTATATTTTTCATGAGTTGATCGGCAAGATTGTGGAAATATATATCGATGATGTTGTGATTAAGTCATTGGATCATGAAGCACATTTGGCCGACATAAGGAAAACTCTAGAGTGCACTAGGAAACATGGGCTCAAGATGAACCCGAATAAATGTGCTTTTGGAGTTTCGGCAGGAGAATTTCTGGGATTTTTGGTGCATGAAGGAGGAATAGGAGTTGGCAAGAAAAGTATGAAAACCATTGATGAAGTTGTTCCTCCAACTAATCTTAAGGAATTACAGTCATTACTTGGCAAGATCAATTTCGTAAGAAGATTCATATCAAACTTATCACAAAAGGTGTTGCCTTTCTCTTCACTGCTAAAAGTCAAGAAGGATCAGAAATTTGTATGGGGTGACGAACAACAAAAGGCTTTTGATGAGATCAAGGAATACATGAAAGAACCACCAGTATTGGTACCTCCACAGCTAAACAAGCCTTTTAAGTTGTACATGGCGGCCGATACCCAAACTATTGGATCGGCCCTCATACAAGAATTTGAGGGAAAGGAAAGGGTAGTTGCATACCTTAGCCGGAAATTGCTTGATCCCGAAACGAGGTATTCGGCTACCGAGAAACTTTGTTTATGTGTTTACTACTCCTGTACAAAATTTCGGCACTACTTGCTACATGCCGAATGCATTGTGTATTCAAAATTTGATGTGATAAAGCACATGTTGTCTATGCCAATTTTGAACGGAAGGATTGGCAAATGGATTTTAGCTTTGTCTGAATTTGAGTTAAAGTTTGAATCGGCAAAAGATGTTAAAGGACAGATTATTGCTGACTTCATTACTGAACATCGCGATTCATCAGCTAATTTGCTTGAAATTACTCCTTGGGTATTATTCTTCGATGGATCTTCGTGTGACAAAGGTGGTGGAGTAGGTATTTTGTTAATTTCGCCAAAAGGAGCGGTATTTGAATTTGCTATTCCTATTCAACCTACTGTCACTAATAATCAAGCCGAGTATGAAGCGTTGCTCAGAGGACTTCAATACTTGAGAGAAGCAAAGGCCATTGCAGTTGAAATCTTTGGAGATTCAGAATTAGTCATAAGGCAACTAAATGGCGAATATGAGTGCAGAAACGATATCTTAAGGAATTATTATGAGGAATGCAAGCAAATCTTAAAGGGGTTTCAGTCAGTAATTCTGCGGCATATTCCTAGGAGAGACAATGGAGAGGCGAACAGATTAGCTCAAAGTGCTTCGGGTTATAGAGAGCTTCAAGAAGTTTTTGCTAATGATGTATATGCTTTCGGGAGTAATCTAGCAAAAGATGATTGGAGAAAAGAAATTGTTGATTATCTAGAGAATCCATCCCGAAAAGTTTCTAGAAAGCTCAGGTATAAAGCTTTAAAGTTTGTTCTTCTTGATGATAATTTATATTATAAATCCTTGGATGGGGTGCTGTTACATTGCTTAAGTCAAGAAGAAGCAAAAAGGCTGATAAGTGAAGTGCATGATGGGCTGTGTGGAGCACATCAATCGGCTTACCGAATGAAATGGGTTATTAGGAGAACTGGGTACTATTGGCCCACAATGCTAGAAGACTGCTTTGAATATTACAAGGGATGCCAAGATTGCCAGAGATTTGGAAACATTCAGAGAGTTCCAGCATCAGTCCTAAATCCTATTATCAAGCCATGGCCATTCAGAGGATGGGGAATAGATTTGATTGGCCAAATAAATCCTCCATCTAGCAAAGGGCATAAGTTTGTGCTTTTAGCAACCGATTATTTTACTAAGTGGGTTGAGGCGATTCCATTAAAGAAGGTGACATCAGAGAATATGGTTGAATTTGTTAAAGAACATATCATTTACAGATTTGGAATTCCTCAAACAATCACCACAGATCAAGGAACTCAGTTTACATCTTCAGGGTTCAGAAATTTTGCTGAAAGTATGGGCATCAAATTGTTGAATTCTTCTCCTTATTATGCCCAAGCTAATGGTCAAGCAGAGGCTTCTAACAAGATTATGATTAAAATTATACAGAAGAAGATTGATCAGAAGCCAAGAAAGTGGCATTCGGTACTCAATGAGGCTTTATGGGCTTACCGAATGGCTCCACATGGGGCTACACAGACGTCTCCTTATGAATTGGTATATGGACATCATGCTATCTTGCCATGGGAGATGCGGTCAGACTCAAGGAGGATAAAGTTGCAAAAGGATTTAAGTTCTAAAGATTATAATGATTTAATGATGGATGAATTAGAAGATTTGCATATGATTCGTCTCAGGGCCTTGGAAAATGTTGAGAAAAATAAAATGCGAGTTGCTAAATATTACAACAAGAAGGTGAAAGTCAAGCAATTTGCAGAAGGAGATTTAGTTTGGAAAGCAATATTACCGATTGGAACTAAATACAGTGCATTCGGTAAATGGTCTCCAAATTGGAAAGGTCCTTTCAGAGTGGTCAGATGCGTGCCTGGAAATGCATATGTCCTGAAAACTTTGCTGGGAGAAGAGTTTACTGCTGCTATCAATGGGAGATACTTGAAGAAATATTATCCTAGTGTTGAGGTTGATCGCTGATTGAAATATTCAATGCCAGGACAACTGAAACAGCCGGCATTCGGGAAGGAGCCGCCTTCGGAACAAATGCCAACAGAGGGAAAATGGCCAATACCAGAATGTATTGCCCTTAGTATAAATATTTTGCATCATGAGTTTGACCAAGTTATCACAAAAAGGACTGCAAAAGATAAGTTTTATTGTCGAAATTCCATAATCCCTAGTACAAACTAATGGAACAACCTGTTCAGAACAGACTGGGGATGAATGGAATCGGCAATGGCGACGCCATGAGCATCAAGGCGATCTATGGAGGCCTCAATATCGTCGATCTCCTCCGGATTGCCATTGGCAAAGCCGGGCGGTAGCCTGGAATAGTCAGTGCCAGTGTGCGTCGACATGGCGACTAGGCCTGCGGCAGTGCCCAGACGGACGCCGTGTAAGGCCACCTCATCGATACGGCCTGCCACTGCACCGAGGCGAGCTTCTGGCGTGTCCCCAGGAGCATTCACCTTGTTTGCCAAAGACTCAACCAATGTCTTCAGCTGATCGAGTTCGGCGTCGCGATCTGTAGGATTACGAAGCAACGGCGGGTTAGTCCAAGGTCAGATTGAAGTTAAGCGAGCCGCAGAAATTACCGTCGATGGTCTCGAGCAGCTGCTTGCGCTGGTGTTGCCACTCTAGGTCTGCGATCCCGGCTTGTTTGGAGATGACCTCCAGCTCATGCCGAGTGTCGTCACGTTCCTGCTTGAATCGGCGGGCATCGCTATCTGAGTAGCGCAGATCCCAGTTGGGCCTGGGGGATCGGCTAGATGACTCCGAAGAATCACCCGCTGCAACCGGAGCCGCAGTCAAGGCAGTAACGGGGTTCCATTGGATGAGCCTGAAAATACAAAGAAAGTTGAGAATAAGGCAAAATCTGGAGGAAAGGATAAGGAGAGGCAGACAGTCATCACCTCCGACGAGCACTGGCGCGGCTCCCTTCAGCTTCGTCGACGGCCGGGCGTCTTCCGCTGTTGTTGGTCATTGGGGTTTTCTGGAGATTACTGTGCTCGAAGAAGAGGGGGCTCAGGCTAGCAGAAAACTTGGAAGACGGAGGATTTGATAAAAGATTAGGACCGCTCAAGGTTCTTATTTATGGAACTAACGAAGAGATCGTGGCCGAAGATTGTGGTGCATATCCCAAGGAGTTCGGAAGGTGGAAAGGATTTTCCAACCGATCGATTTCCATGTCGTTTGGGATTCTTACCGAGTCGTATTCAGTTTTGACTGAATGAGATTCGGCTATGTCGTGTTTGAAGCGTTTTCGGGTCTGACACTGTTATAGCCAGCTTTGCCGAATGAGTTATCCACAATGGAGAAAAACAGAGTTGAGAAATGGCAAGATTGCAGGATTGATAAAGCATTCGGCTATCGACTGTTTGTTACAATTACGAGCCCAAGTACTTTGAGATTACATTTTTAGCATCTGATATCATATTGCTAATACTCTCTAATAAGTTTTTATCAGCTTCTTGGGTTTTAGCCAGAGCAACAAGCTTTGCCTTGAGTTGTTTTTCTTCGGTCAGAGCTGCTGAAGCTTCCTTTCGTATCTTCTCTGTTAATTTGGGAAGCTCAGCCATCTTCTTCTCATCAGCTTCAATTTCGGCCGATAGATCTCTCAATTCGGCTTCAAGTGCAGCTTTTCTGACCTTCTTCTTTTCAAGTTCAGATTCCAATTTGGTCAGTAATTCTTTGCTGTTCTGAGCTTGAGTATGCAGGTCTTTCACAGATTGTTTGGCTGTGGATCTCCTCTGTTCCAGAGCTGGTTGAGAAGATTGGTTTTTTAGAGCCTGCTTTACTGCGGCGTATTGTTGATCCAAATGAGAAACTGGTTCCAAAGAAGTTTTGATATCATCAGGGAGTTTTTGGTCAATGGATTCCAGTACATCCCTTAAGAGATCAGCATCTTTGACTTGATCTTGGATACTCTTGTGCAGCAAAGCAAGGATATCTTTCAGCTTTGTTTGATTTTCTTCTGACAGAGTTTGGCCAGAAGATGTTTCTTCCCCTTGTTCGGCAACCAAGTCTTCCACAGCAAAAGAATAGCTGGATGATGAAATGGATTTTTCCTGAAAGAAAGTCTTGCCGAATTAGTAATAATCCGCTGAGAAAAAGGATAGAGAAGGTTGAATGATTTTGTTTACCTCGTTCCTGACTTCCTGAATGGGGGAAGGAAGCCTCTCAGGCTCAATGGAAAGATTCTGTGTATCTTGCTGAGGAGAAGCTGGAAGATCTCTTGGTGAAGATAATGCTTCTGATTGAGGAAGGAGTTGCAAAGCTAAAGGTGAATCGTGATGAGAAGAAGAGCTTTCCAAGATTGGATCCATTGAGGATTGTTCTGCAGTTAACAAAGAATGAATGCCGATGAAAGAGAAGTTAAGAGGATAAAGTGGTGGAATTTTACCAGTCAATGAAGCATCGGCAAGATCTGTACTGATTGCTAGTTGCTGTTCTCTGACCTGAAACCAAGAAGAGATAAAGCTGAGCAAAATACCAATGGCATTATGGTCAAAGGAAGAAGGCTCTGACCTTGATAACTTTTTTGCTGCTTGTTCTTTTCTTCTTTACAACTAAGGGAGCAGTTAAAGAAAGGGTTTTCCTCTTGACAGATGATGGTCTAGTAAGTATTGGATCTAGAGAAGCCTGTCTAGCCATCAGTTGAGCCAAGGTAGGAGATTGGTGCCCCAAAGCAGATATTGGGCCTGCAGATTTGTACAAGATCGCCCTGGCAAGAGGGGCAGGTGTTATATCCTGCAAAAATGATAGAATCAGAATCAATCGGGATTAATATTATTGACGGATGAAGGGATGAGCGTATTACCTCTGAAGTTGGCTGATAATCGGGAATTAACTCGAAGCAGAAGGGATGGATTGGCATGTTGAAGATATGATCATGGAGTTCTTGCCACTAGAGAGTGAAAGAAGGATGGGCAGATATTATTGGCACAAAAGGATCAGGTGCATAGATAGTTCCACAGCATTTATAAGTAAAAATCCTTCTTGTCTCTGTGGAATCCTTGACAATCTCCCTAGGCTTGAGAAATTCGTGAAGAAATAGCCTAGGGGGCACTTGGCCACATCCCAACTGTCTAGCCATCATATTTGGCTGATAATATTCGTAAGTGCTTTGAACCAGCCTTCCTCCACAGAATTCGGCTGGCAGGATGCAGGGCTGGATGAAGGCATTGAAGATCGCTATAGATTGTACATCAGTGCATCCAGTTTCAAAGCTGAATTCGCAAGGGAGAGTGAGGTTGTCATTGTCCAGATATGGGAACCAAAGAGGATGAGCAAAGCCTTTGAAGAAGAGCTCAAACAGTTCACCGATATTCTTGTTGATAGATACAGTGGAGGTAGCTTCTCCATAGGTTTGACAACCTTTGGTTCTCCGGGTTTCTCCTTCTTTGTAATTGATTGAAGGAAAATCTCGGCTGTTGAGATCAATAGCGACGATTTGATGCATGTACAACTGCAGCCACATTTGGACAAACCACCAAGGACCATTGACACAGGGGATTTTCTTGCTGGTATACATCAGGTGGGTGGTTTGATTGAGCATATGGTAGACACTTCCCGGGAGGTATTTCCCAAGTGGAATGAGTTTTCCGGCAGCCAGCTCTTCAGCCATCACGATATGATTCAGGGTTGGCTCATTGGCTTTGCCACAGAAGACTGATCTGCATAACCACATGTTCAGGAAGGCTCTATATTCGACATCGGTCAGAGGGCCATCAGACATATGGTTCTGAATGTATCTCTTGTATCCAACCCCTGTTTTTACTCCTGTCTGCTTGGAGGAACCTTTGTGGTCATATGGATATACAGTTCCTGTAACGTTCAGGCCGGTCATCATGTAGACATCGGCCAAAGTGGGAGACATTGGGCCATGACCGAAGAGAAAAGCATTTGCACCATTGGACCAAAAATGGCAAGCTGCAATTAGAAGGTTCTCGTTCCTTGGTGTCTCGGCTAGTGACAGCTCCAGGCAATGAGAAATACGCAGATGGTCCCAGTTCTGTGTTTGGGGGCTTTTGTCATCAGATATCCTTTTGTACCAATTTCTCCAGCCGGCAATTGGGGGCAAAGGCCAGTTCTTGAAGGCGTCTTGCCACTCATGAGGTTTTGTCAATGAAATCTTGAAAGGAACCCTCTGAGATTCAGCCGCGATGAGTTCGGAAGGATCTGAATTCCCTACAGGGCCGAGGAAGTAGGATGGAGCTTTTTCCTCAACGGGGATAAGGATTTCGGCAGCTAGTGCCTATCAAGAATGGAAAGAGATGAGAGGAAATTTAAAATG
This sequence comes from Echinochloa phyllopogon, assembly GCA_033239725.1. NCBI lineage: Eukaryota > Viridiplantae > Streptophyta > Magnoliopsida > Poales > Poaceae > Echinochloa > Echinochloa phyllopogon. The sequence goes on along the minus strand of BTCW01000014.1, from coordinate 24,760,205 downwards.
CAAATCGAAAGAAGAATACCGAATGTACTTGAGGGGATTAAAGTTTACCTGGAGGGCAAAATCTTGGTCCGCCATTTGAAGATTGAATCTTGGAAGTCGATAACCTAGGGTTCGGATTTGGACGAGAGCTCTAAAGATTCAAAAGGAGAAGCGGGTGTCGAGCAGAACTAACTTGGGAATGTTGAGTGCTTCTGGTCAATTCCGAGATAAAATTATCTTTTATCCCGAAATTGAAGGGGCATGTGTTGACACCAAAAATTGGCACCAGGAAGAGGCTGACATGTGGGCCGGATTCGTTGAAAAGATATCATTCGGCAAAGAAGTTTTTTCCCAGAGCATTCGGTAAAGACGTTCTGCGGTCGGGAACGCATTGTCATTCGGCAAGAAAACTATTCCGCAGGAGGAATTCGGGGGCGCGTGATGACGTGGATCAAGTATAAGGAAAAGGCTGGTTTAACTTGGAATGCAAGACGGATACGGTGCCCCGGAGTTTATCTTTTTTATGAAATAAATAATGTAATCGTAATCGATTAGGAGTCGTGTCAAAACCTGGGTATAAATATAAACCCGTGGTAATTGTAAAAAAGTAGTACAATCAATCATACAACAAACTGGCCCCGTGCCAACTTCGAGTCCTTTAGTCGAGTCGTCGAGTTCTTCGAGAGGAATCATCGATCCGTCGACCTCCGTAAGTACCGGCAACCCTGCACCATGCCTAGTATCATGCGGTGGATTTAGGCTTTGGTTCAGGAAGGTTCCATTGTTAGATCATGAGCCATGCGGTGGGCTAAGTTTTAACTTGGAACAAGTTATCGGTTCCATTGGATTTTGGCAAGATGTGATAGATCCATTAAGTTACCATGTGTTGCTCTGGATTTTACCTTTGTGTTTAATTCATTATAACACTCCTTTGCCCAGTCTAGGTTGGTTAGATTTGGTTCTAGCTCACAATGTACTGCGTTTCCATAGCCGAATTCGAAGTCAATCTAGATTGTCACGTGTTGCGGGTTCAAGCTCGTTGGTCTTGTGTAGATCTTGACAGAACCGGGTATCATGCGGTGGATGCAGGTTTTTGGGTCGTCTTAGAGCTAATCATCCGGTGGATTAGAATTCGATTCGATCTGATAGACCTATCATCATCAACGAAGCATGTTCCTTCTTCATGGAACCCGATTCGGCTATATAGATGTATTCGGCAGTATCGCCACGAGTGAAACATGTTCATGGTTTTGTTTTAAATAAAGAATGCTTTTAGCCTTCCACGTTTAGAGCATATCATGCGGTGGATTGATCTATTCTTGGTTGGTGGTGTGATTCCAAGCAAGTCGTATCATGCGGTGGATTAACTTGCTTGTCTCATGCTCGACGGGTTGAAAAGTACCTAGACATGCGGTAGACTAGTGCTTTTTAGTCTATGCATTCTTGTTTATTATGAAATTATGGTCATGTTTTCGCCCTTTTATTTATCTATCATGCTCTGTTCCCCGTTAATCGGTTATGAATATACGTTACAATGTTTATTCAGTCAACTACTGATCTTTCGTCATGCTTACATCACGCATTCGGCAGTGCACTTCCTGCGTGCTTTGTCGATTGCCGAATGATGCTTTAACTGCTGACAGATAGCTTCTCTGTAGCTATATGTCGTTCGAAACTGGCTCCGTAGCCACAAATATGGAACTGACTGGTATCACCCGGTACGTTCCAGGTGTTATCTAAACATCTTTTCTCCCTTTGTCAGTTTCAGGAAAATTGACTGGCACGCTTTCGGATTCAAACGCTCGGGCCATGTGTAAAGCTAGCTAATTCGGCTTGCTGTGTGCTTGGCGTGAAGTGCGGATTTTACGTCAACACATGGAGTCATGTGACGAAGAGGAGAAGATCAATACAAGACTTGGTTTGATGGACTCGTTGCAAGTATGAAGGGCAAGTCAGAGGCTAAGCGCTGGACCGTGTGGCAGGATGCTTGAGCAATGACTTGGCGCCGATGGACCGATGCAACGGTGAAGAGCAAGTGAAGTCAAGATCGATGAACCAATACGTCGCATGATGATATGAAGTGGATCATATCATTTGTGATGACGTTGGTGCATGTGTTGCATCAACATTGGAGAAGATGGAATGGAATGCGCAAGGAAAAGGTATAACCAATAGGCATTTCATTTCACCGGTCATAGGTGAGTAGAGAAGTTTATGACCGGGTTTAGGATAGATGACCGTACTATCAAGAGGGGCAAACTTGTTTGCATATCTGTCATCTAGTGCCACTTGATCAATAACTTGCATGGTTTGCATTTAGATGAGTGGGGACTAACCTTGGGAAAGGGCGTTGTTAAAAATCTTGAGGAACTCTGTTCGGACAGAAAGATCGGACAGTCAATGGTGGAGGTCGAACAATCTGTGACCCAGAATCTGTGAGAGGACCCACTTTGTCGATCTCTTGAGTGATCTAACATTGCGATGTCACTAAAATCGAGTGGTGTGGTAAAAAGAGTGGAAAAACCTTTGAGAAATATTTGTGAAAATGCTAACTCACTCACACATAAGGTGGTACACTTATGGGATTGGCACATTTGCAAAGGGTTGAAGGTTTGGATGATGGTTATGGCTCGATGTGATCTTGGTTTGCAATTCTGCTTTGATCCAAAGTGTTTTGTGTCAATATTTCAGTTGGGTTGGATATCCCTCTGAATTAGCTTTCCATAGAGTCCAAGATCACCTAATATTTCAGTTGGCTAAAAGTTATGGCCGTTTTACCGATCTTCGTTTGTGATGAAAAAAGGGTCCGCCTATCTGGTGGCGGACCGTCCGGGGGGTCCAGACTGTCCGCGACCAGGTGGGCGGACACTCCGCAGTTGTTTTTCAATGCGAAGAATTTTGTGAGGCAGACTGTCCGGCGTGATGTGGCGGACGGTCCGCAGGCAAAATTTTGTGAGGTGGACCGTTTTCGCGGACTGTTTACACAAAGACGTTTCCGAGCGTTTAAGAGGACTTTTGTGAGGCGGACAGTCCGCGGGAAAAAGTTCGAGTTTGGCCGGTTGATTTTTGTGTGGGGCGGACGGTCCACGTCTGATGGGTAGACGGTCCGCCAGAGCTCTAACGGTCATCTCTGACACATTTTATAGCCGTTGAGATCTGAGGCGGACGGTCCGCCAGTTGCATTGTTTGAGCATAACGGCTAGTTTTCTCCCTCCCTCTATAAATAGGAGGGTGCCCGGGGCTTGGAAGGTGTTGAGCACCTTGGGAATGTGTTTCCCATGGTAGTGCTTGCCTTGGGAGTCCACTAACTCACTTGTTCATGCTAGATTGCGAATCTATTGCGAGTGAGTGTGAGTCTAGTGCATTGCTTTGAGAGATTGCATCGTGTGGCACTAGGTGTTCGTGTTGCAAGTCGGTTTGCTTGTTACTCTTGGAGGTTGCCACCTCCTAGACGGCTTGGTGGATTGAGGCTCCGTTGAAGCACGCAAGGAGATTGTGCGGTGCTCCGGAGAAGGGTTTGTGAGGGGGATTGTGCTCACCCCGTGGGGATCGCGAAGACCAACTTTAGTGGAGTGTGTCATTGAGTTACCACACTTGCGAGTAGTGTCTTGGTGTGCCCGGAGTGGCTAGCGGCTTGAGAGCTTAGCCCAAGAACTATCGAGGTGTTGGTCGACAAGCATTGTATTTACATCTTTATATATCTTGTGCTTGTGTCATTGCTCTTATAATTGTTTGTGCTTTTGCTTACTAGTTGTGTAGGAGCTGCCCGGTGTGTGAAGTACTAGTGGCATAGGTTTGTGTGACCTTGCTCCTAGAATTATTTAGGTGAGCTCGTGCTAGCCCGGCACATTAGTTGCTTGTTTAGGATCTTTTATAAGGTGCTATTGAACATAGATAGAGGGGTGAAGTCTTAGTTAGACCGATAGTTTTAATTCCACATTTGTTTTGGTTACCCGGCGAGTACAATTTTAGAAAGGACTATTCACCCCCCCTCTAGTCCGCCATCTCGACCTTACACTTTGCCTGGGCGACCCCTTGCGCCAGGGCCGCCTGGTACCCGGCGACGATGTCTTGCGTCGACCGGGGCACGCCCGACCAGGGCAGCGCCGCCGAATGCGGCGAGGAGCGCGTCGACGCCTTCAGCGCCTTGGTGGGTGCTAGTGGGAGTGATGGCGGCGGACCGGGTTGGCTGACATAAAATCAAATCAAACAATTACTAAATCTAAGCCTACTGAATCGACAACCAGAAAAAAATAACGAAACGTACCGAACCCGAAGGAGGCCGCTCAACTTGCACTTATTGTCACTCGAGGGCTGCGCAACCCCTGAACCTCCTCGGCCCCTCGACGGTGGGGCCCCGCCCGTGGGCCTCGTGCCCGCCGCGGTAGGGCTTCGCACCCTCGTGGACACCGGCGCGACGGCCCCCGTGCTCGCTCCACGTATGGGCGGGCCTCGAACTTGAACCACGCTCGAATGCCCCGAACAAGGGTTGGGGTGGCCGCCGCGTCACTTGGAGGGGTAGCTCGCGCCGTCGAGGGCGCTGAGCCGCTCGGGGCCCCCCTTCCCCGCGACAACGCTGGGGTCTCCTGGCTCTGCCCCCTCGGGGGCGCGGCCACTTACGCTGGTGCAGGTGGCGGGATCTCCTCGAGGCCGTCGGAGGAGGATTCCTCCTGGCTACTCTCCGGAGTCGAGAGGGGGAAGAGGCCCTCCGTCTCCCGCCGACGGTTCTCTCTCTCATGCGCCGCCTTACGCCAGCGCGCTTGCTCCTTCTTTTTCTTCGCCGCGTCCTTCCGCGCTTTCTGCCTCTCGGCGGAGAGGCGATTCACCTCACGGACTTCGGGAAGAGGGGGGTGGAGCGGTACCCCTTGTGGGATAATCCCTGAGGAAAAATTGCAAATTAGCAATGGATAACCCTCGAGGGTAAACACCAAATCGAATCTAAATCAAGTCGAAACTTACAAATTTTAGGTGGGCGCTAGCGGGAGCGATGGCGGCGGACCGGGTTGGCTGACATAAAATCAAATCAAACAATTGCTAAATCTAAGCCTACTGAATCGACAACCAGAAAAAATAACGAAACATACCGAACCCGAAGGAGGCCGCTCAACTTGCACTTCTTGTCACTCGGGGCTGCGCAACCCTTGAACCTCCTCGGCCCCTCGACGGTGGGGCCCCACCCGCGGGCCTCGTGCCTGCCGCGGCAGGGCTTTCCGCCCTCATGGACACCGGCGCGGCGACCCCCGTGCTCGCTTTAGGCGCGGGCGGGCCTCGAACTTGAACCACCCCCGAATGCCCCGAACGAGGGGTGGGGGTGGCCGCCGCGTCACTTGGAGGGGTAGCTCGCGCAGTCAAGGGTGCTGAGCCACTCGGGGCCCCCTTCCCCGCGACGACGCCGGGGTCTCCTGGCTCTGCCCCCTCGGGGGCGCGGCCACTTGCGCCGGTGCAGGTGGCGGGATCTCCTCGAGGCTGTCGGAGGAGGATTCCTCCTGGCTACTCTCCGGAGTCGAGAGGGGGGAGAGGCCCTCCCTCTCCCGCCGACGGTTCTCTCTCTCATGCGCCGCCTTGCGCCAGCGTGCTTGCTCCTTCTTCTTCTTCGCCACGTCCTTCCGCGCTTTCTGCCTCTCGGCGGAGAGGCGATTCACCTCACGGACTTCGGGAAGAGGGGGGTGGAGCGGTACCCCTTGTGGGATAATCCCTGAGGAAAAATTGCAGATTAGCAATGGATAACCCTCGAGGGTAAAAACCAAATCGAATCTAAATCAAGTCAAAACTTACAAATTTTAGGTGCCCCGCATCGGGGCGTGTCTTGATGGCCCATAGGGCCGCCTCCCTGCAGTCGAGCTTCGACACTTCCACCAATCGCCGCGCCCGGTGGATGCAATGTTCGACGAGGAGGCTCCCCTCCTTCATATTCGAGCCCTCCCAGGGCTCTTCCGCCTTCAGTTGGTCGAGGCGTCATGCCATCTCCATCAGTGGCAGGACATGCCGCTGATTTAAGTTGGCAATGAACCCCCCCTCCCCCCCGCGCGCGGTCAGCCCTGCTCGCGACAGCGTGGCGAAGGCGTCGGTGAAGACCTTCAACCGCTCCTGGCAGTCGGCGGGGGAGACCGCGTAGCTCCAGGCCTCCAGCCGCTCCCACAGCACCTTGGCAGTGTATGCCGGGAGCTTGTTGTCGACGTTGCGCAGGTAAAACCACTCCTTGTCCCAGTCGGTGTTGTTGGACGTCATGGTGGCCGGGATGTAAAGCCCACTGCGCTGCCCCCGGACCCTGAGAGTAAGGCCCCCGGCGTGCACCGCCCGGCGGACCGCTCGAGACTCACCGGCGGCCGTATGGAGCTCACCCCAAAAGAGGTGGATCCATAGGTCCCAGTGGGCCTCGATGCCCAAGAACCCCTCACAAACGGTGACAAAGATCGTCACTTGCGAGATGGCATTGGAGGCGAAGTTGTGGAGCTCCACACCATAGTGGAGGCACAACCCGCGGAATAACGGCGAAGGGGGGATCTCGAACCCCTGCTCGTGCAGCCTCGCCAGGCTGACGACGAAGCCCTCCGGTGGAGCGGGCTCAAGGTGGGATGATGACGGCGCAATCCACATGGGATTTGCCGGGTCGCTGTTCACCGGCAGAACCCCAGCCTCCACTAGTTCGGTGAGGTAGTCGTCGGTGGCGATGGACGGACTCCGGGATGCAGGATCAGTGATCGTCACTATGGTGAATGCTGGCGGCAGACGCGACGAACGGAGCTTGTGCAAGAAAGGCGAAGAATAAAGTGGTGGCGCTTGGAGATAGTAGATGCAATCTGATGGCAAGGGCTTGGTGAGCAAAACATTTCCCCTTCTTCTTCCTTTTATAGCCTGATACGAAGCGCAACCGGCGTCGCAGCCGTGTGGAATCCACATTTAATACGGTTGGTGCCGCTGTCACTGACAGCCGGACCCCACCGGTTGGGATAACCACCACGCATGAAATCCCAGGTGCCGCAGACGTCACGTCCCGTCGTAACTGCCCCCGCCTCTGCCGCTCCGCCTAAAAAGGAGCGCCCGCTTTGCATGCCCCGCGCCACGTTAGCCACGATCCCCTAAATAAACACTCGAGGCTCGAAGGAAAAATTCTAAGGTAAGCCACCTCTCCTCGAGGCCCTACTGATCAGGGGCTCGAAGCCCTGGCCCGTCGAGGGTTCGACAGACACCCCAGATCAATAGAGTCAGGGACAACCGGGGGCGCACGCAACCAAGCCTATCCTCAAAAACGGAGTTCGAGGGCACCCCTCATGTTGTATTCAAGGCCAGATGGAGGCAGCTAGTCGAGGGATCCCATCGAGGGAGAGCAACGAGCCCTAGACCCCTATCGAATGGGGTCGAGCCCTACCTAGCAAACCTCCACAAGTGCTCTTATGTGACGTGTCTCCGGACCATGAGCCGACCACCATCGAATGAGGCACGGACGTCCACTTGAATCACCCGCTAACAGCTCATAGAAGCATACATGACTCGCAACCCGCTCGAGGGAAGCATGGATTGCATCATCCCTCCTCCCCACGAACGGGGCGACGAGGGTCGTAACTCAAAGTCGAGGATCGCCCTTGATCGACCTTGCTAGGGCCAGGGCTCGTGGGCTCCTCGCGCCACACGATCGAGTTCCTAGGAGATGAAATATGTTGTAGCTCACGAGGGCGAGAAACGCTTACAACCCTTGCAGGAGTATATCCACTCCTCCAAGGCCTCGGGGGCTACACCCGCGGGTGCGCTAGCTTGCACCCAGCGAAACTCTTCAAGGAAACCCTGATCGGAAGCACCCACGACGCAAGCCTTTGCCGGATTAAACTTACTCCAACAAAGGCTCGGGGGCTACTTCTGGGGGCGATCATTAGGGGTACCCAAACCTATGGGATAATCACCCTTGTTAAAACACTAACTATTGCCAAACTCACACACATATCAGGAAAGAGGAAAGCGAATAAGGCCCACGGCCCAACAAGAGTCAATGGCCCAGTCAAGGCACCTCGCTGGGGGCCTCGACGCGTGCCTCATTCTCTGCTTCGCTCGAGGGAAGTGATCCCTCGAGCGAATCCCAAAACTCCATCTCGGTCGAGGCTTAAGGGTCGAGTCTCGAGCAACCCACAAAATGGGAAAAGCTCTGCCTCAGTCGAGACCTCTACCCCAACAAACAATTAATGCCGCTTATCGCCGCCATGCATCCAAAGTCAAAAGGCAAATCTCTCGCCACGCCGCTCTGACAGGTACGATCCCCGTCACATCTGCCAACTCCTGTCACTATGCTACCAACCGAGGCTCTGTGCGGATATGTTGATGCTGTGCGAACAGGGCACGTCACTCTGAGCCCCCGTGCTACCAACTCCTGTGTCCCGAAGCCCTCGATCGTACAGGAGAGACCCTCGAGCGGGTAACAGGATAAGGAGGAAGGACGCCGGAAGCATGGCAGGCCATCCCGGCAATGTGCGAACGCGTTGCCACTGTGCGAACAGGGCCATGTCATTGCAACTCCCTGTACTGCCAACTCCCACAGTAACCCAGAAAGGGCTGTGCGCAAGCATGGGGAACCCTCGAATTGTGTCACACCCGGATTTACACAGAAACCCGAATGTGACCATATGTGTGCCCAGGAAGTCACAGTACACATATAGCAAACAAATATGGTAAACAAAGAACATATGCTGAATATATTACTCGAATAAAAAGAGTTTTACATCAGAGTGCATCATAAATAATCTAACCAATACAGCGAAAGACTAAAAACTCTCTCTAAATGAAGCCGCACTCCATAGGGACTCTGACTGGGAGAACACAACTCAGTAGTACGGTAAATCTTCTGGAAACTCAGCAGCAGGCTCATGCACATCCCAATCTGTTACCCGTCCGGGATTTTGTTGAATAAATAGCAAGTGTAAGTAAAACAATTACTTAGCAAGTATAGCACGGGTGTATGAAGGCTCAAAAAGGCTAGACACGGCTTAACTGCAATAACACTTTTAGTTGGTTCGTTTTAACATTATCCAAGTTACTACAAGTGAATGAAACCCGGTTCAAACCCAATTAATAAGGTATAAGTGACATTAAGCATAAATAAACATCATCTTCTAAACAAAAAGGATCCAGGCCGCTCGTGACCCTGAGCAAGGCTATCATGATAGATTTACACTCTGCAGAGGTTTCGCCCTTTACCCACCAGTCGCGTAAAAGTTCAAAGGAACTTTGCACCCAATCACGCACATCGACACTTCCGAGGTGTGACTGCATAGGGACGCTACGAGGCTTTTCACAAGACACCCTAACAAGATAGTAGCCGCTGGGGTACTACAAGGTGGTGAGTCCTTAGGCACCGAGATCGACGTACGCCTACGGAGTCCACCATAAGGGGGTCGATGGCATCTAGAGCGCGGGTATCCACCCAACAATGCGCAACGTGCGGAGTTCTCAATCGCTGAGACTCCCAACACGGGACTGGGTCTAACAAGACCTAGCCGACGGGGCTACCGTCGTCGGTGGAATCGGGAAAACACCCCGTGCCTTGCCTCCCACAACGCTGTTGGCCCCTCGGTAACCACTGTCAAGCTAGAGCCATACAAGCTACTTGTCCAAGACCAGAGCCATTATAGTTCTAGCGGTGGCGACAGGCTCCTGGGTTGCCGCTTTAAGAACCGGTGCTTAGAGGGAGACACTAGAGCAAAGCACACAGCACATGCTCTAGCTCCCTAATCCATGTTGCTAAAAAGCAAGTTTTAACGTTAAGGTTGAAGTGGACCATTAATACAAGTTTAACAATTAAATAAAGGTGACAGTAGCTGCGCTTAGCAAAGTTCTACCCATATGCAATAAACCCAAGGTAAACAATGATAGAATAATGAAAAACTAGGTACAACCTTAAAGGATACATCATATTTGACACATGCATGTATGAAATAATGTATTACAAGTGAGTAGGTAGCAAGGATTGTCCGTGCTATAACTTGCCTTCCTCAAAGTGTTGCTGCTGCTGCGAGTCCGGCTCCTGAAGGTCCTTGTACTCAAACTCCAACGGCAACGGCTCACCGACTGGACACGAATCACCACACAAGCCAATACATGCAAACAAGAGTATTCTATTAGAAACAGTACACCAACGGTGAAAACAGTACAAACACAGGAGCTAGAAATATTCTACGCTTCGCTACGAACACATGAGCGCGAAAATCACACTAATCGGAGCTAAAACGAGGAAGTTACAGCGTTTCTAAGGTTCAGGGACTTGCTGGCAAGGTTTTAAAGTTTCCAGGGACCTATCTGCGAGAAACCAGGGGCCTATACGTAATTATGCGTAAAACTGCGAGGGCTAACGTGAAAAACTTCGAGACAGGACCGCGGGTTTGAATTTTCAAAAGATCAGGGGCTTAAACAAATAAAACGGGACCTATCTGTAATTATTTTTGAACTAGTCTGGACCGCGGGTTGATTGTCAGGAAGTTGAGGGTCTCTTTAGCAAAACAACCAGCGCTGACCGGTATTGACCCGGTTAGGACGCGTGGCAGCCGTTGGATCTGATCTGGGCGGCTGAGATTTAAAACGCGAAGGGGTATCCAGGGATCTAATCCGGGTCGTTGCTTTCTGATCGAACGGCTCGGGGCTCGGGGCTCGCCGGGCACGACGACCGCGCGGCGGCGCCGCTCGGCCGAGGCGGAGGCTCGCCGGAGTAGGGTCGGGAAAGGGCTACGGGCCACAGTTCGCGGCTCGGTTTGACCCTATGGCTTCAGGGGGACGCGGCGAACACGATGGGGAGGCTCAAGTTGTCGGATTCGAGATGGTGGGAGCGGGCGACGATGAGCGACAGACGGCCATCGACGGCGAGGTGGCTGCGATGCTACAAGACGCGAGAGGAGGCGGGAGATGGGTCGGGAAACACTTTACCACGCGAAGAAAGTCGAGGCGGTGTCGACTGGGGCGGAGCGGCGTCAGCGCGGTGGATCGATGGTGAGGGGCGGCTCCGACGGCTCTGGAAAAAGGGGAACGGCGGCGATTAGCCTCGAATCAGGGGAACCAGGGGAGTTGGATGGAGCCGATAGCTGCGTTACCTCTGGGCGAAGCTCCTGGACGGCTCTTCACTGAGCAGAGGGCGGCGACCGGCGGAAATTGGTCGCGGCGGCCAATGGCGCCGCTCGGCTCGGGAGGGGAGAGGCGCTGGTGGGGCTTGGTGTTCGCGGTGAGATGTGGTGGGGGTCTAGGGCTGCAGAGGGCCTCCTTTTATAGCCCCAGGGAGGCTACCTTGGCGTGCGTGCCACGCGAGGTCGGGGCAGCGGCGGCGGCGATCGCCTTCCATTCCGGGGGCCGCTTTCCAAGCCAGGAGCGGCGCGAGGAAGGAAAGGAGCGGCCGCGGGAAGTTTCGCGGAAGCTTCTGCGGGACCTACGGCGGCGCGGGAGTGGCTCAGGCCTTGGGCCGAGGCGGCGGTGCGGCCCGAGCCCGACCGAGCTTGGTTCGGCCGGAGGTAGGGGACGGCCCTGCCATGCAGGGCCCGTCCGACAGTGAGAGGAGAGGGAGGGAGAGCGGGCTGCGGCTGTTGGGCGAGTTGGGCCGAAAGTTGGAGAGGGGAGTTGCTATGCTGGGCCGAGGGAAATAAATGGGGCGGGGGACGTGGGCCGGCGCGGCTGCGTGGGCCGGTGCGGGAGAGCAGACCGGAGTGGGCTGGCGGAGCGAGCGGGCTGCGCAGCGGTGATGGGCCGCAGCGGAGCTGTGGGCCGCGGGGGAAAGAAAAGAGAGGAGGGGTGAAGTTGAGCTGGGGAAAGAGTGGATGGGGCAGAAGCAAACTATCGGCTGCGAGATGAATTTGGGCCGCCCGCGAGAGGCGAAGCGGGTTGGGCCGAGCTGAGGGGAAAGAAAGGAAGGGGCGCAGTTGGACCAGAGGGAGAGTTCAGGGAGCAAAAGCGAACTCTAACCTAAACAACTTTTGTAGGACTCCAAACAAGGTGATTCAAATTCGAATTTAAATAAATTTAAACTCTCATTTGAACCACAAGCAGTACCAAACTCAATGCAGCAGCATGAATGCAACAAAAATGTTTATACACATTATATTTTATTTTAATTTCCAGAAATCATTTATTTACCCTATATTAATTATGAACAAGACATTCAATAATCAATTAATTACTAAAATTTTTAAATAGGCTACTTTAGGGTGTTACAAACCTACCCTCCTTAAGATGAATCTCGTCCTCAAGATTCGGACGTGGAAGCGAAGAGATGTGGGTACTCGGCCTTGAGGTCTTCTTCTATTTCCCAAGTCGCCTCATCCTCTGAGTGTCGGTTCCACTGCACCTTGCACATCCGAATAACCTTGTTTCTTGTCACCCTCCCGGACTCCTCCAAAATCTTGACTGGATACTCATCATAGGTGAGGTCCTCCTGCACATTCAAGTCATCTATCGGGATCTGCTCTTCAGGCACCCGCAAACATTTCTTCAGCTGAGACACATGGAATACGTTGTGCACTCCGGCTAGTTTCTCAGGTAGCTCTAGCCGATATGCCACCTCACCCATCCGTTCCAGAATCTTGAAGGGTCCGATGTAACGAGGCGCCAATTTGCCCTTGACATTAAACCTCTTCACACCCCTCATCGGTGACACCTTGAGGTACACAAAGTCATCGACCTCGAAGGTGAGATTCCTCCTCCTGACATCAGCATAACTCTTCTGCCGGGATTGTGCCACCTTCAAGTTCTGCCTGATCACTTGCACTTGGCGTTCTGCTTCTCTGAGTATCTCTGGTCCAAAAACTTGACTTTCTCCAGTCTGATTCCAGAACAGTGGTGTTCTGCACTTCCTGTCATATAGAGTCTCGAATGGTGCCATCTGCAGACTCTTCTGGTACCTGTTGTTGTACGAGAATTCTGCATAGGGCAGACTCTTGTCCCAACTGACACCATACTACAAAGCATATGCCCTCAACATGTCCTCCAAGATCTGATTGGTCCGCTCTGTCTATCCATCCGTCTGTGGGTGGTAAGCTGAACTGAAATGCAGCTTAGTATCCATGGACTCATGTAACTTCTGCCAGAAGTGTGATGTGAACTGAGTACCTCGGTCAGATACTATCCGCTTGGGCACTCCATGCAAGCACGCTATCCTCTCCATATATAGCTCTGCCAATCTGGCGCCTGTGTAAGTGGTCTTCACTGGAAGAAAATGTGCCACTTTGGTCAAGCGATCCACAATCACCCAAATGGAGTCAAATCCTCTCTGAGTGCGAGGCAGACCAGTGATGAAGTCCATACCAACTTCTTCCCACTTCCATTCAGGTATCTTCAAGGGCTGGAGCAAACCTGCTGGCCTCTGATGTTCAGCCTTGACTCTCTGACATGCGTCACATAGAGCCACATAGGTTGCCACATCACGCTTCAATCCATACCACCAGAACCTCTCCTTGATGCCTTGGTACATCTTGGTACTTCCTGGGTGCAAGAACAACTGTGTGCTATTTCGAAAGTCTACATTGTTTGGCAAGGATTATTCCAAGCTAGAAGCGTGCCCAATATGTGGTGAATCTAGATGGGATGGTGATGGAAAAAGGCGGGTTCCTCATAAGGTCTTGAGGCACTTTCCACTTATAAAACGGTTGAAGAGGATGTTTGCAATCAAACAAACAGCCGAGGAGACCCGATGGCACAAGGAGGGTAGGAGGCCAGTCAAGAATGTAATGAGCCATCCAGCTGATGGGATGGCTTGGAAGGATTTTGATAGCAAGTATAAATCTTTTGCAGAGGATTCGAGAAACTTGAGGCTTGCCTTAGCAACAGATGGTTTCAACCCATTTGGCATATTACTAGAGATTCTGGGCAAGACCAAAGACACTGATAATGCAAGGTTGGATTTGCGCGATATGGGCATTAGACAGTTTCTGCACCTGCAACAGGATGGCAACTCAGTTAGCAAGCCAAACGCTTTCTATGTATTGAACAAGGAAAATAAAGTTAAATTTTGCAAATGCCTCAAAGGTGTGAAGTTTCCATATGGGTTTGCCGCCAACCTAGGCAGATTCATAAGTGCAGATGGTACCAAGTTGCAGGGCCGGCTCTTGCTGGTTTATGTGTCATGAATTATGTGGCCCTGCTCTTGCTGGTTTATGTGTCATGAATTATGTGGCCCTGCTCTTGCTGGTTTTCTCCAGATTAAATTCAAGATATACTCTCACTTTTAAGCTATTTTCTCATATTAAAAGAGTCCACCCTTTTCTCATATTTGAACATAGGGACATCATAGATAGCATATATACATGACACATCATGACTTAACAGCAACATGTTTCTGATAGCATATATACATCACAGAAGGAACACCAACAGCCATCAAACAAAACATAGATCATTGCATGAACATGCTTCTGACACTTAGCAGCAACATGTCTTTGCTGATGTTGGTCCTAATGTGGCAGCCATGTTATTGGTCCTAAGAGGGTTGCCACCAAAATCAAAACAAGCTTCAACTCCCAGATTGCTTCAACTCCCAGATGCCTTCTTCCTGCACTTCTCCTGCCCAGAAATGAGGAGCGGCCTTCTTCGACACTTCTAGCACTGCTTCATGAAATTCCATCTTCCTGCCCTTCTCCTTTGCAAGTTTATCTTCAAGTTCATCAATCATCTCTAAGTCCACCTTCTTCCTGCATTTTTCCTTTGCAAGGAATTCCTCAATTTGCTTGATCTTCGCCAGTGAGACTCCTACCTCATTCCAAATGTCCCAGAAGCTCATATGTAGCTGCAAGATGTACAATAAATAATGAGAGATCAAATAATTGCCAAGAATGAAATCTTCAGAGATTAAAAGATAGCACAAATCAAGGTAGCAATTATTTAGCAGAGTGACAATCAGCCTGGCAGTATGTTGGTATATCTATCAGAAGTAAAATAGATTTTCCCCCCTCTTAGCACCCACAGAACCTGACAGCTAGAGAATAAGTGGTTACTCATTGATGTATTCTCCCAAAGCAGTAGAAGAGGATTCTCCTTTACCATGCATAAATCAAGAAATAATCAGCAAAATACAAACAATATCCTAACTTTGCCCAGACATTCAGACCAGATCAGACAGGATGGCACAAGACTACAGTGCAAGCATACAACACCAAAATTTTAGCATATAAATAGGCATCTTCTTATTAAAATATCTGCAAAACTACAAAAATGGTCAACCCAATATGACTACCAGGGCAACTACTGGAAAACATTTAATTGGAGAAAGATAGTTTAGAGTCATATGGTTTGCATATGAAATCACATGTTCAAACATCAATCCTTTACCATTGGACCCTATTATTACTATTATTATTTCTTGTTCACAAAGTGTACACTACATAGGACCAAAATTTCATGCCTGTCCTACAGACCAACAGCACTACAGTATCTCCAAACCAACAGCACTACAACAGCATATATGTTGCTCAATATTCAGAACGTGCTCAACATGAGGTATGACAGATTAATATGCAAGTAAATTCATCAGAATAGAGCACTACCATTTCGTTTGCTGCATCGCACCTCCCCATCTCCATAGCCTCGGCCTCGTTGCTGCTTGTTGGGGAGGGAGGAGCGCCGGCCTTCCTCACCGCGCTCGGCTTCTTCCCCGCGCCCAGTGTCTTCCCCGTGCTCGGCTTCTTCTTCCCCGCGCCCGGCTTCTTCCCCGCGCTCGACTTCTTCTTCCCCGCGCCCGGCTTCTTCTTCCCCGGCAACC
Source organism: Echinochloa phyllopogon (assembly GCA_033239725.1). Taxonomy (NCBI): domain Eukaryota; kingdom Viridiplantae; phylum Streptophyta; class Magnoliopsida; order Poales; family Poaceae; genus Echinochloa; species Echinochloa phyllopogon. Next base: position 24,744,514 of record BTCW01000014.1, on the reverse strand, counting down.
AACGGCCGGTCGCAGGATCTCGGTTCTACAGATCCACGAGAGCCCGGCGCTTTCGGGGTGGCATCCTCCGTGCAGCGGCGGGTGGGTGGAGGAGGAGGCGCGGCGGGTCGAGGCGGCGGAGGCGCGGCGGGTGGGAAGCCGAGGAGGCGCGGCGCGTGGGAGGCGGCGGAGGCGCGGCAGGTGGAGGAGGCGGAGGAGACGCGGCGGGTGGAGGTGGCGGATGAGGCGCTGCGGGTGGAGGTGGCGGATGAGGCGCTGCGGGTGGAGGCGGAGGAAGAGGAGAGGGCGGAGTGAGGAGAGAAGGGGGAGGCCGGTGAACAATAATGTTGTGAGGAGAGAAGGGGGGTGAGGAGAGGGCGTTGTTGATAAAATAATAACTTCATGAGGAACAACGAAATGACTTGATGAAGCGTAACGGAGGAGGCTTCTATTTGTGAGGCTGGTAACCAGCGTTCGAAGCCTGGGTTGATCACCCTGATTTTTTTTACAAAAAGTTAAGAAAAACAAAAAAAATGTGCCAACATTAGAGACAAGCCGGGGCTCGAACCCGGGACCGGCAGCTATAGCACGAGAAGTCCCAACCACTCCACCACTTCTGTGTTTTTAAGTTGTGTTGCAAAATATTTACTTATTCTGTTATCACAAGGGGCACCACGTGTCAGCACGGGATTGGCTTCGCTAGTGAAGAACACAGGGATAGTTGGTATTTCTTCTTTTAATCTGTAATTAAATTTTGTAACTAGTATTTCTTCGTCATACATGATCCAAATTCGACGTTTTTTTGCTGAATTTTTCTAAAATCACGATCTTTTCTTTAATGATGTTGTTTTTTACAGATTCTATTTTACGGATCCTATTTATATGCTTCTATCTAGTTCCTCCTAAATACCGATTAAAAAATCACTTCTTTTGCACAAACATTACTAATGTAACTTCGTATTTTACAATAATAAGCAAAACACAAGCTTATGGTCATGTTTGAAGTGTATATGAATTCGAAACTTTTGAAAAGTATGATACACTTCAATGTTCAAGTAACATTTCATGAAACTATGTCAAACATGTATCCATTTCTAAACAACATAGGTTCCGCTATTACCGAAATGACTTGAAATTTTTATGACATCTATATGGACCCAAAGTATGTTACCACGTCAATTCGTAGAACCATCGGAGCATTTTATGATATAATTCGTATAGAACCATAAAAAACCAATTCAAATTTTAAATTTTTCAAACTTTATCACAACATAAATGACCAAAATCAACACATTATCTTGATAGAGCATGATTTTAGAAAATTCTTGAAAAAAGAATCATTCGATTTAGAGTTAGTATGAGGCAAAAAAGCTAGTTACAAGTTTTAGTCAAAGATTAAAAAGAGAAACCACAATAGTTCATCCCACTTCATAGCAAGTGCAATTTCTGTTTTTAATCTTCGGATTAAATTTGTAACCCGTTTTTCTTCCTCATTCGAACTCCAAATCGGATGATTCTTTTTCCTATTTTTTTCTAAAATCAACTTATACAAGTTTCGTTTTAGGCATTTCTCCATTTGAGTACATTCTGAATATGGATTTGTTCAAAGTAAAAATTTAAACTATCTCAATCTCATTTCAAAACGGGGCCACCTGTCAGTCAAGCTCGGCAACACAGCGCGGGAGCGCCTCGCCTGTCACCCCGCCCACCTGTCAGTGACACATATCAAACGCACAGCGCGGGTGCGGGCCCACCTGTCAGTGAGACTAAAGAACAAGTCGCAGCCCACCCCATCTAAAACTAAAGACCCCGTCTCCCTCTCCCTCTCCAAACCCTATCCGCCACCGCGGGTGCCTCTCCTTTCCTCTCCCTCTCTCCCTCTCAAAACCCTAGCCGCCGCCGCACCGCCCTCTTCTTCGACGACGCCCACCACCCGGCCGGGTCCGCACCTCGACGACGCACGACGCCCCGGCCGGGTCCGCGCCTCCACGAGGCACGACGCCCCGGCCGGATCCGCACCTCGACGACGCACGACGCCCGTCCGGGTCCGTGCGTCCACGACGCACGACGCCCCGGCCGGGTCCGTACCTCAACGATGCACAACGCCCCGTCCGGGTCTGCTTCCTCGCCGTCGCCACTGGGACTCAAATTTGCTACCTCGACGACGACGCCGACCTGATCCCGCTACCACATCGACGAAGTATGGTAAAGACTTGACGCGCTATTGTATCAGGTACGCCAAATCCCTACAACGTCGACGCGTGGATTAGTGTTTGGAGCTCGAGGTCACTAGAATTTCTCTGCTCTAGTACATCCATGATAAAGGGTTAGGATTGAGATGCCTAAATTAGTATTAGCAGCTCGAGGTGGATTAGGGTTTGGAGCTCGAGGCGGATTAGGGTTCGGATTTGGCCAATTCCTGCTAAGATTGTATTTAGTTAGACGTATTTAGATGTATTTGGGCAATTCCTTCTAAGAATTTGGGCAGCTCGTGATAAACAGGATAACATTATTGATAGATGTATTTAGTTACATGTTTGATTTGATATATGTATCCAACTTTCTGGATATAAGAGTGTCTTCTACTCTTGTTTACGACTTGGCGAACTCTATGGGAACTAGATGATCTGTGTGTTTTTAGATGTTTCTGGATTTAAAGTAGATAGTTTTTATTGTAGTCCATGATTTAGTGTTGCATATAGTAGCTAGCTATAGTTTTGAATTTGATAGATTTGATAGATGTTTTTAGATGGTTGAATTTGATATAGTGTTTAGTTAATTTGAGGTTCAAGTTCAGATATTATCGGCTATAGTTTTGAATTTTATTTGTTTATGTACTGTTGGACTGAACTTTTTTGTTTACCAGAAAATATTCAGAGCTTGGTTTATGTACTGTTGGACTGAACTATTTACCAGAAAATATTCAGAGCTTGGTTTATGTACTGTTTCAAGTCTGAATTTGGTTTGCATGAATGTATCATGTTAATTATAGGTGTCGTTAATACACAGAACTTTTTTGTTAGGTGTTTATTAATTAGAGGTGTTATTAATTAGAATTTCCATCAACTCAACATCCTGACCTGCCCTATGTGATTTCATGTGTAAGATACTTCGACATGTGATTATGAGAGGCAGCGCAACAACAATATATCAGAAATTAAAAGAAGATTCGAAGAACTTGGCCTCGCAGCAGCTGTAAAGTCAGTTCAAAATGAATCATCCCCTTCAAGGGGATATAGGAAAGGGGTATGGGGTAGAGGTGGTAAAGGTACAGATGATTCGGATTATCTCCCTGAAGCTGAGGAGCAGGTTCAGGGAGACACCGATGATGATGCAGAATTAGACGAGGAGCCTATTCCCCTCATGGTGATAGAGGTACCTAGGGATTGGATGCACAATTGCATGGTTTACCACTATAGTAGCATTTCCTTATTTTACATGGTTTTCTAATTCAATCACATGTTTTTCTCCTACTGTAGGCTCCTCCTAGAAAACAAACGCGAAAGACCATCTCCTCAAGGCGTCTAAGACGTACAGAAGAAATGCCGCCGGGAGGTGCTAGACCAAGTAAGCGAGTGAGGCCTACTCCTCCAAATGAGAGACCTACTGCTGCTGAAGATATAGCACTTGATGGAGCAACAAAAGCTAAGAGAGCTAGGCAAAGTACTTCAAATGAGAGACCTCGTGGCGTCACCACACGGTCCTCCTCAACAAGGCAGCAGCCAACTCAAACAATGGATCAAGTTCAGCAAGAATTGCCTCCTGTAGCAGAAGATGACAATGGTCTGCACAGTCCAAGAGAGTACTTGAATGACTGGACCTACAATGGAGATTATGACAATGATGGTCTTGGTGGAGAACATGAAGAGCACTGTGAGGGAGAAGAAGATGAACACCATGAAGGTAAATGTCATTTGCATTTAAATTATGCAATTTAGATCCACTACCAATATTTAAGGAGTACTAACATTCTGAACGTTTGTTATTTTGTAGAGCCTGCCCAAAGAGCTCCAAGAAGGCCAAGGCCACCAACAAGGGGTATATTACTTGATAACATGACAAGAGCAATGAAGAAGAAGTTGCCCATATCTGTTGCTGATGGGTTCAAATGGCCACATGACCCTGTGCAAGCTGCGAAATTCGCTTCTGAGGCTGGTGTCATTGTTAGGGATTCCGTTCCTGTCCTAACCCATTGGAAACACTACAAGAAAGATAAAAACCTTCTCGATGGCTTTGTTGGACAGTTAAGTGTAAGTTCCTCGATCTATACTATGTATGTGTTACATTTAACTGCGGGATTGATCATCTTCTGCAACTAATGAATAATCTTAATAATTTTCAGGGAAGGCTTGGCATTGACATCAATCAACAGCCAACCAAGGATGCTTTCTATAATGTTCTCCAGTCTACTGTAAAGCAGAGGCGCTATAGATTCAAGAAAGCCTACTTCACCGGCACCCCAATTGACCAGATCAGTGCCACCTCTCCTGTACCATACATGACTGATGCACAGTGGAATAGACTGGTTCAGAAATGGACAGATCCAAAAAACATGGTATGTCATATCTGCTGAACTCCACAGCTAGCTATTGTTGCCATGGTATGAATGCATGATTTTGTTGAAGTAAATGTATAAGGTTGTGACCTCTGAAAGTTCTCTGATTTACTTGAATTAGTCTATTCTCTTCTGGACTTAACAGTTAGTTGATTGCTTTGATATACCCTATTCAGACATCATTTATCATTCTTGAGCTATTTATTTCCCACAAGTGATGCTACATAAATTTCTCACGCTGCAGCCCAGTAGGTCCAATAATTTTGATTGAATTATAATCTGTATCACTTGTTGTTGCAGCGAACAGCTGAACAGAACAAGTTAAACCGTGCCAACGTCAAGTTTCACCAGACAACGGGATCTCGATGCTATGTTGCACACCTGCATGCATATGTAATAGGGCATTATTTTGTACCGTTACTTTTTTACTCCACTGTTATGTGCGAAAGTCAACTAATTTGGACTCTTTGCATGTCATCCCAAACAGAGGCAAAAGAAAATGGCTAGAGCACGTGAAAATCAACAAAATGCTACTGGAGGACAAGAAGCTGCTGCTGATGGAGGACAAGAAGCTGCTGCTGATGGAGGACAAGAAGCTGCTGCTGATGGAGAACTTGATGCGGTGGAAATCTTCAAAGAATGTCATACCAGCCGCAAGAAAGGACTGACTGACATTGCAAAAGAAGCAATTGTAAGTCAAATATCACTATATACTTTCTCAGAATCTTCTTGTGTATCTCTTATTGAAACTGTCTTAGTGTGGAAACTAAGATGGCTTCAAATGTCCATATTTTTCATTATGCTGAGGTGGCTTGAGTCTAGAGTGTTTTCGAAATAGTTTGCAACTTTCACTGTGCCCTGCTTGTGCTCTTTACTGATTTTCCAGTTATTTTAACTTTTAGTGCTTGGAATGAATTTTTGTGATTTCTAGGAATTGGCTTTCAGCTGAAATGGCAAATCGTTGGAATTAGATGTTGCATGATTATTTTAGCTAGTCAAGTGATGAAAGTATGCGACTCTTTCACTTTTTCTAACATGATGAAAGTATTGTGTCTCTACTGCTACATACATTGAAGTAGCCAAATAAGATGAATAAAAATGTCTCTTAAGTCAAGATTCTAAAATTTACCAAGTTTAACTAGGTTGTTGACAACTCTTTGGATTATGGCAGGCTAACATGGAAGCTTTGAAGCATCAGCCTCCTGCTGAAGGCAGTGCACTATCAAGTGCACAGGTTGTCTCCAACGTGCTCCCCAAGAATAGCAGTAGCATCTTCTTAAAGAATGTTGGTCTGCAGCCGACAAGCCCAACAAAACCACCAACAGCACAAGAAAGGGCCCTGCAGGAACAACTCGTGGCTGAAAAACAAGCTTCCGCTGTTCTCCAAGGTGAAGTGAATCTGCTGAAGCAGAATGCTCAGAACACAGAGAAAGCCCTTGAGAGGACCCAAATGGAGCTGCAAGAGAACAAGAAGGCGCTGGAGGAGAACAATTTGCTGCTTAAGCGTTTTCTGCAAATCAACTGTGGTGGGAGCCTATCTGGTCCTTCACCTTGATCAGATGAACTGCTTAAGCGTGCTGCTGCTGCTGTCTTTTGCTTGAACTGTCTACTCTACTGTGCTGCTGCTGATGAATTGTCTTTTGTCTGTGATGTGATGATGAACTTGTGGTCTGTGATGGATGATGAACTTGTGTCTGTAATGCATGATGAACTTGTGGTCTGTGATGTCATGATGAGCCGCTTATGAAGTTTTCTAAGTTATGAGCTTGTGTCTGTGTTTGTGCATTGTAACTGTGAATTGTGTTCTTGGCGTCATGTGGTGTATTCACAAGTGACCACGTGGACCAGTAAGATTGCGACACGTGGACCAATCAGATTGCGGCACGTGGACCAATCAGATTGCGGCACGTGGACCAATCAGATTGCGGCATGTGGACCAGTCAGCTGCCAGCGTGGCACCGCCACGTCAGCTGCCAGCATGGCATCGCCACGTCAGCTGCCAGCGTGGCACCGCCACGTCAGCTGCCAGCATGGCACCGCCACGTCAGCTGCCAGCGTGGCACCGCCACGTCAGCTGCCAGCATGGCACCGCCACGTCAGCTGCCGGCATGCATGGCGCCACATGGCAGTCACTTTATGACGAAATTAGTGACCATGTTCTCTAGTCATAGAAGACGAGCTGTTACATGACGGAAATAGTGAAGGTCACAGAAAATGATCAGTTCTGTGACCAAATTGCGTGATTCGTCACGGTGCGTCAAATGTGACGCTCGTTCTGTGACGATCTTAGAAACGTCATAAAGTCGTCACAGAAGATTTTCAATGACGAATTTAGCATGTGCTGTAACGAATGATGTTTGTCATTGATGTGAACTTCTGTACTAGTGCTGGTAGCTGTTGTTGTACGAGAATTCTGCATAGGGCAGACTCTTGTCCCAACTGACACCATACTACAAAGCACATGCCCTCAACATGTCCTCCAAGATCTGATTGGTCCGCTCTGTCTATCCATCCGTCTGTGGGTGGTAAGCTGAACTGAAATGCAGCTTAGTATCCATGGACTCATGTAACTTCTGCCAGAAGTGTGATGTGAACTGAGTACCTCGGTCAGATACTATCCGCTTGGGCACTCCATGCAAGCACACTATCCTCTCCATATATAGCTCTGCCAATCTGGCGCCTGTGTAAGTGGTCTTCACTGGAAGAAAATGTGCCACTTTGGTCAAGCGATCCACAATCACCCAAATGGAGTCAAATCCTCTCTGAGTGCGAGGCAGACCAGTGATGAAGTCCATACCAACTTCTTCCCACTTCCATTCAGGTATCTTCAAGGGCTGGAGCAAACCTGCTGGCCTCTGATGTTCAGCCTTGACTCTCTGACATGTGTCACATAGAGCCACATAGGTTGCCACATCACGCTTCAATCTATACCACCAGAACCGCGGGAAGTTTCGCGGAAGCATCTGCGGGACCTACGGCGGCGCGGGAGTGGCTCAGGCCTTGGGCCGAGGCGGCGGTGCGGCCCGAGCCCGACCGAGCTTGGTTCGGCCGGAGGTAGGGGACGGCCCTGCCATGCGGGGCCCGTCCGGCAGTGAGAGGAGAGGGAGGGAGAGCGGGCTGCGGCTGTTGGGCGAGTTGGGCCGAAAGTTGGAGAGGGGAGTTGCTATGCTGGGCCGAGGGAAAGAAATGGGGCGGGGGACGTGGGCCGGCGCGGCTGCGTGGGCCGGTGCGGGAGAGCAAGCCGCGGAGTGGGCTGGCGGAGCGAGCGGACTGCGCAGCGGTGATGGGCCGCAGCGGAGCTGTGGGCCGCGGGGGAAAGAAAAGAGAGGAGGGGTGAAGTTGAGCAGGGCAAAGAGTGGAGGGGGCAGAAACAAACTTTCGGCTGCGAGAGGAATTTGGGCCGCCCGCGGAGGCGAAGCGGGTTGGGCCGAGCTGAGGGGAAAGAAAGGAAGGGGCACAGTTGGACCAGAGGGAGAGTTTAGGGAGCAAAAGCGAACTCTAACCTAAACAACTTTCGTAGGACTCCAAACAAGGTGATTCAAATTCGAATTTAAATAAATTTAAACTCTCATTTGAACCACAAGCAGTACCAAACTCAATGCAGCAGCATGAATGCAACAAAAATGTTTATACACCTTATATTTGATTTTAATTTCCAGAAATCATTTATTTACCCTATATTAATTATGAACAAGACATTAAATAATCAATTAATTACTAAAAATTTTAAATAGGCTACTTTAGGGTGTTACAAATTGGCGCACAACGAGTCACGATGGGGAGCTCAGACCCTCGAAACCACTCTGTGGCGTCACCACCAGTACGGGAACCCGCCACAGGAACGGCAACGCCGCACAACAGTGGCCAAGGACAAGAGGACAAGGAACCACGCCCGGCGCCATGCCTACAACTATGCTACAACTGTGCCTGCACATTAACACACGCCTGTAACCCCTCCTCCTTGATCTATAAAAGGAGAGGCGCACGCTCATGCAAGGGGCGATCGAACAAGAGACTACTAACGCACTCCACACTCCATCGATATTGGCACTCTGCCTCAATCATCATCACCATCATCTGGGACTTGGGGGCCTTGCCTCTTCTCCCAACCTGCTTGTATCCCCTACTACTCGCAGTCCGGTGCAGGATAATACATTGCACACATCTTCTTTGCTGGACGTATGGTCTTGTGACCGGAACCAGGATAATCTTGTGTGTTTGCATTACCTTCTGCATCAACCTTCAGGGGTGGGAACACAGCGCATTTTTGGTTGGTGTCGGGGCCACGATTTCCAAACACCGACAACTTGATTGGATCCTATCTTTCCTCCGGGTGTAGATATGATATTACTTGTTCTTGTGTGAACAAAAGGGAATTGATGCTTCACCACACATGCATTACTTATGAAATTATGGGTTGCTCTGGAATCAAACAAAACAACCATTCTGAGATTTCCCCAACAATGGCAGCTTAGCATGTTCATGGCGTCGGCGAACGACGCCGGCCATCACCCTCCCCATCCTCGACTTGGCTCTAGGCCATGAGTTTCGCCTCCCCCTAGAACACCTTCTCCACCCACTCTTCTTAATTTTCCTTCACCCTTCCCCGCGATGAGGCGGCTCCATCGGCGGTGAACCGCGATGGCAAAGGCATGCTCCTGGCACTGAGCCCCCTCGTGGGAGAGCGCAAGCTTAAACAGCTCCAGCTTGACCTCCCCATGTGTTTACCCAAGGGATAGAGGTTGTGGCGGCGCGGATCGACGACGAGGTCAATCGCCGGCTATGGCGGCTCAGCCGGCGGCAATGCCGACGAGGCAAGGCCCAACTCGGAGTGTGTTGACGTAAAAAGTCGGCGATGATAGTCTACGTGAACACATGATCGTCCTCGAAGTTTTGCTTCACTTCGATGACGAGCCGATAATCTTGAGGTTCAGGGCGTGCCAGTCAATTTAACCTATAATTGATAAGGAGAATAAAATCGTATAAAATTAACAGATCGGCTATGATTCCGGACTATGCTTCTATAGATCCGATCAGTCAAAAAAACCGATTAATGGTTTAAAGTCCACTTTCAAGCTTAAATCAGCTATGTGCTTAAAAGCTTTAAAGTCGATTCAAATCTTGTAGGTATAATGGATAAATTTGTGATATAAACTAAAACTTAACAGAGCGGATCTATCAAGAACTAGTAAATATCGATAATTTTGAACGAAATAGTAAAACAGAGCAAAATAACCTAAATCGGCTAATCTGATCGGCTACGCAGCAACGTTCGATACAAGGGTGTAACAAATAGATCTAGATAAAAATGAGGCACTTAAACCTATAATCTAGAAGTTACGATAACTTGGTGAACAAACTAGATTAAGAAACCTAGCTTGTTCGATAACTCTTAGGAGATGTAGACTAAACCGCAGCGATACGCTAGGTAGTTAAAGCCTAGAGTTAAATATAGTATCTATATTTGCATAATGCAATATGTACTGAACAACTGTTGTGTAGTATATTTCACTTGGTATGTAACAAATAAGGTGCTCCTTTTATATTCAATAATAACTTCTATATTGTTTGTGGTCATGCAATTTATTCCCCTATTTTGCTTGTTGTCATGCAATATAATCCCCCTAATTGATCAGATGCGGTGAGGTACCAATTTTTTAACATGCTCATGTGGATGCAAATTCAACTAAGCCTTAGTTATCCATCATATTTAGCAATCGTATCCGGATCAGGTTCACATACAATCTACCTGTTCTCACGTATACGTATCAAGCCTGGACACCATTATATGGATAGTGTTATATGGACAGTGTAAACAGCTGAATCACCCATTTATCATACCATTTGTTTCGGGTACTGCTCTCTGCTTTAATACTGCAATAGGTTAAGTTATATTCACCAGTGTAATTCGCAATGCATGACTTCTGAAATGTATTCAAGTCCCAATCATGGTGCAAAATGGCCAGCAGCAAAGACAGCATACAAGTTGAAGCATACATTCCAGAGTATCATAGATCACAATTACAATCCGAGACTGAGTGTCCATGGCATGTTTGAACAAACACACCCACATACATCAAAATAGAAGGAAACAATAAATGAGATACAACAGTCATACTACTAGTAATTGGAAACAGAAAGGAAACCATCATGCGTCAAACTTTACTCGTGAAATCAGGAAAGCAAAGCCTGAAAAACTGACAATTCTTCGAAAGCAAAGCAGATAATTTTTCATCACACAAGCGCTCCTTATGTGGGTGGAGAAAGCAAGCTCAGATTTTATCACACAAACACTCCTTATGACCAGGAGAAAGCAAGCTCAATATCTTCTCCTGGCAGGGCTCCTTGATCTACAAAATGGATCACGATGAATGTTAAGTTGTAGAGACAACCAAATGGAAATATACAATTGAACATTAGTAGAAAAACAAATATATAACGAAATAACAGCATCTCACTATCATAAAAGAAATATTTCTGTATATTCTGTAAACTCACAGACATATCATTTGTTACTTTTTGACTGAAATACTTAAGTTGGAAGGCAACTACATACATATAAAATATCCCTTGATGTGGCAAAAAGAATTAATTGATAAAAGTAAAAGATCAACATGGAGATGTATCTAGTGGAGTCATCTTCAGGGTGCCACCTAGGAATACTATTGCTTCGCAAGTACTAAATCAGCAAGAAACCCCAAAAATAAAGTCAAAGTATACTGTGGCTTCAATTTAATCTACATACGAATAAAATTAACACAAATGTTACTATGTAACAGGAACAAAATTGGAATATTATGATACTAAAAAGAGAGGGCAAATGTTACTATTTGAGCCAAACTTATTGCTTTTTTCCTATGAAGACTTTTTATGTTTTAAGGACAGTAGATCACTTTGTGGGCTACTTCAGCTCTTTCATTTGGAACTTATGTAGCTTGATGCCCAGACCAAAACTTCAGTGTAAATAAAGGGCCAATGCACATGAACATGGTAATATCAACAAAGACATACCTCCTGCGAACATTTCTTCGCTTGACTGGGCCACTACTAAATGCCCAGTCAACATTTATTATCTGTGTAACAAGCTCAATTCCGTCCATTGCTTTTATTGCAGCCTGGGCTTCATCAAAGCTCTCATATTCAATCAAAGCATATCCCTGCATATGATACACAGGAAACAGTTAAAACTCATACATCTTCTTTCTTGTGTAAATTAGTGATATTAGTCAGATTGTATACAGAGTTAAGAAAAATCTATAACGTTTCAGGTTTAAAGAGAGCACTGAACAGTTGAAAGTTGGCCAAAAAAAATGATAGTGTCTCACATTCATCGGACGCACACAACAAATACGAGACACAAATAATGGTAGATCTGTTTTACATGAGCAGTACAGCTGCCCATAATGTAAGACATTAGACATGTATAGCTGTATTTATATACTTTCCATGTATATCCTCTGTATTGGGCGTATATGAAAGTCACCCAGTCAACCCGCCTATTGGGCGTGTGGTGTTTCTCCTACATGGTATCAAGAGACTGGGATAAATCTAATCCTTCCCCTCTTCCGCTGCTTTTCCATCTAATCGCCTGCAACTCCCTCGCGGTGCGCCCACCAGCCCCCGTGCGGCGCCTCCCTCGCCGTGCACCTCCCCCACCTCCATCAACCCCCGATGTCCATGTCCACGGAGTCCACCGTTGCCTCTGGGATGTTGGGAACCCTATCACTCACCGGCAATGGCACGGCGGCAAACGCCAACGGCAACGTCTTTGCGCCCCTTCCACTGCCGATCGTTTTCCATCCGTTCACCACCGTTGCCGTCAAATCTCAGGTTCCGGTGAACCTCTCGCTGAAGGCCGCCAACTACTCCAAGTGGGCGTCCTACTTCAAATCCATGTGTGGCAAATTCGGCCTCCACCCGCACATCGACAGCACCCTAGCAGCGCAACCCACTGACCCCACGTGGGATCAAGTGGACTGTTGTGTTCGCTCATGGATCTTCAGCTCTATCGATGACACCGTCCTCGATCTCGCCATGGAGGACGACGACCAGACTGCCAGACAGCTCTAGCAAGCCATCGTGGGTCTTTTCCGCGCCAACAAGGAGTCTCATGCCATCTTCCTCAGCCACGAGTTCCACTCCATGACGCAAGGCAACTCCTCCATCTCGGAGTACTACAAGCACATGAAATTGCTCGCCGACGGCCTCCGCGACCTTGGACACAGCGTGGAAGAGTCGTAGCTAGTGCTCAATCTCCTCCACGGCATCAACCGCCTCATCTCCGGCACGGCGGATGACATCGCCAACTCCAATACAGGCTTCCCCACCTTCACGAAGGCCCGCAACCTCCTCGAGCTCAAGGAGCTCCGCCTCGCCAATGCAGACATGGTGGCCCGGGCTTCCGCCCTAGTCGCCTCCACGGGCTCCTCTCCATGCACCAGCCCGGGCGGCTGTCGTGCTACGGCTGCGATCGCCCAGGACGGCGGCAAGCGCACCACCTCTGGCCGCGGCGGCGGGACTGGCGGCGATGGTGGTGATTCCGGTGGCGGCGGCAGCTTCCGTCGCATGTGGAAGGGGAAACCGCAGGCCAGCGGGTCACAACAGCAGCATCCACAGGTCGGCGCCTTTCCCACCCCACTGTGCCCTGGGTTTGCTTCAACCGATGGACGGCCCAGTACGGCGGCGCACCCCAGTACGGGGCTAGGGCCAACTAGCGCGCACCAGGCCTCCTTGGGCCGCATCCTCAGGCCCACACCGCATTCGCGCCACTTCAGGTGTCCCCTTCGACCCGAAACAGGGATCAAGCCAGGCTGGTTAACCAAATGTCCTTGTAGAACTAGGTCATGGACTCAATCACATTGAGACACATGTCTTCCACTGATGGTATACTTCTTTCCCGCCTTCCTCCTTCTCATTCTTCCATTATTGTTAGCAACGGTCAATCTATACTTGTCGCGTGCCATGGCAACTCTGTGCTCTCCACCAACTCATCCCAATTCCTAGTTAACAATGTTCTAGTTGTCCCATCTCTAGTACACAACTTGCTTTCGATCAGTTTACTCGAGATAACCATTCCATCGAATTTGACTCACGGTGACTCGTACTGACCTTACTTATGCAGTACAGCAAGTGTGCCTATTCATGCATGATCCGTGTGAGCCCCATTTGGCATTGATCAAGCGCATCTTGCGTTATGTGAAAGGGACGCTCTCCTCCGGTCTTCACATCAGCATTGGTTTTGTTGCCTCGTTGACTGCGTACTCTGATGCGGATTGGGCAGGCTGTCCGGATTCTGGTCGCTCTACATCCAGCTATTGTGTCTATCTTGGTGACAACATCGTGTTGTGGTCCTCCAAGCATCAGACCACCGTCTCCCGTTCCACTGCTGAAGCAGAGTATTGGGTTGTGGCTCATGCAGAGGCCGAGTGCTGCTGGCTTCGGCAACTTCTTCAGGAGCTTCACAACTCACTTGCCTCGGCGACGGTTGTCTACTGTGACAATGTCAGCACAGTCTATATGACTGCCAACCCTGTCCATCATCACCACACGAAGCACATTGAGATAGACATTCATTTTGTTCGTGAGAAGGTTGCTTTGGGCCAAGTTCGTGTGCTGCACGTTCCGTCTTCACATCAGTTCGCGAACATCATGACGAAGGGGTTACCTGTACAACTCATCATTGAATTTCGGTCCAGTCTCTGCGTCCAAGATTCTCTAGCTGCGACTGCGTATTAGACATGTATAGCTTTATTTATATACTTTCCATATATATCCTTTGTATTACTTGTATACCAAGCCGTATTGGTTATATATATGAAAGTCCCCCCCCCCCACCTCTCTATTGGGCGTGTGGTGTTTCCCCTACAAAGCAGAGCAACAACTAAAGCAAACTGGTACAGCATGTCCCAACCATGTTGACGAGAATAAATTAGTTATCTGGATACTTCAGGTAAATATGAATTGGCCTTCTACATTTTTGTTATCTTAAATACCATGATAGAAGCATTGTATGAATTGGCATAGTTTCCTTAAGCAGCATTGTATTTTCATCATGTCCAGGGATCTTTCATCTAAGGAGGGACCAGCACACATCTCAGTATTACTAAATAGAACCTATGCTTTAGTATTTAACAGGTTCCAGACTATCAATTTAGTTTTATGTTGTATATAGGTACCAACCTCCATGCACAAAAACAAGGAAAAGTAAACACATTCGTTAAAAATATAGTTCTTTGTGACTGTCAATTTGCTCATGCAAAGTATTACAGTTAAGACCCTAATTAGACTTCCCAACTTCTTTTGAACAATAAAAGGGAAATGTTTTGAAATCTTGCATCAATCTTATAGTCTAGAATATGTTCTAGAAGCATAAGTAATGGTATTTTCTTTGCACATTTAATTGCAACAAAAACATATCTTTTGACGGGGAAACTGTTTATAACACTTGTATAGCCTAAAATATTTGATAATTGTTTAGATTTCATCTGTTACTGTTCAAAGAATACAGCGACCTGAACTTGATAGAGTTCCCACCAAAAGCAAGATAATGTAACAGAAATGAACATATACTTACTTTGACAAACCCAGTACGACGATCTAAATTCAAATGCAGATTCTTGACCTGCCCAAATTCCCGGAAAGCATTATGGAGGTCATCCTCCTGTGCTTCTTCATGGACGCCAGTTACCAAAATAATCCATCCCTCAATAGCTGCAAACACACACAAAAGGGGGCAAGTGCATGAGTTAAAGCAACAAGATCGATTATGTGCATAGCACTTCAACCAAAGATATTCAGTTGTGGAAGTAATGTACTTGATTCTTGTCTAGTGGATAAACTTCCTTAAATTTGCTGTTGATTAAGAGCAAAGTGCCCTTACAACATGGCAAAAACAGTGGATTACATGTTTGAAAACCGAAGAAGAGAAATTATGCATACCAACTTCAGGATACAGCCATTTAGACTGAGATATTATGAAAAGCTGGAAATGAACAAAG
Source organism: Echinochloa phyllopogon (assembly GCA_033239725.1). NCBI lineage: Eukaryota > Viridiplantae > Streptophyta > Magnoliopsida > Poales > Poaceae > Echinochloa > Echinochloa phyllopogon. Next base: position 24,728,983 of record BTCW01000014.1, on the reverse strand, counting down.
TTAAACTGGCAATAAATCTTTGACAAATAGCAGACTTTGAGCTACAGAATTTCAACCAACAGCTAAAAATACAAGAACGTGCGGTATTCTTACATGTAAGGCTCTAAAGAAAGTAATGATGCATGTATCTCATAAAATAAAGTTAGCTATCAAATAGTTTGGTCAATCCTTGTCACAAATAGTACAACAAGCTAACAAGACAGTAGGTCCAATATGTAATCCTAATAAGATAGGAAAAGAATGATTAGTTTGGTAAATGCAGCTTGTAGCACATCAGACCTCTAACATGTATCTCAAACCAAACAAGACATAAGTATAACAAACCACATAGGAAAGGTTACATATCAAAGCATTGTGCTCAGCAGAACTTCGCCAATCATGTATCCCTGTTCCGAGAGCCCACCCACATGTGCACACAATCAGTTTCAAGTTCAGCATGCTATAAAATCCAGCCACCCAAAGAGCTAAGGAAACAAAAATATTACAGCCATAAATTGTTAACTTCTAGCACATTCACCTCTATATCAGAAATGAGCAACGCTACACCTACACATACAGAAATCTCTACAATAAAGTGTATTTACATGCTGACATGGACAGCAACAACCTTGCAATTCGATCTTATGTTGTTAATTGAAGGGTTCCCTTGCATACAATGAGAGGTAATACATTAGAACGTAAGTCACATTTCCAGAGAACTTTTTGTGGGTTGCATTATTCGTCAGAAACAATGAATCGATTTGAAAGAAAGATGGGGGAAAAGGTAAATCAATTTTTCCAAATGATACATTTCTCTAAACAATCAACAAACGAATGCTTAACCGAATAGACACAAGTAAACAGTCAATTTTGGCAAATTTAATTCTTTGGATGCATAATTAAGAGACTTTTTTGTATGTTACTCCATTCTGTCAGTCCCCTATTTGGAGTTCCATCTCTAGCCTAACACAACTTGCTTGGGAGTAAAAGGATTTGTTTTTCTTGTAGTTGTTGGTCTAATTCTTAGAATGCAGAAACAGTGACTTAAGTTATCCCAAGTCCACATTAATTTGCAATATTAAGAATGTACCTTCATCCAAAAAAGTCTGCAACATGATATTTCAGAAACCAATAGGGAGTGAGCACTGTTTAGTATCCAAGATCAAAGCTCCTTGTTGTTGGCATGCTTCAATTGTTCTATACAAAGAATTGCTAGCAGACCCTCAAATCTATTGACCACTGGGGGCAAACTATGCCACTATGGCGTCAGTTATGAACCCTAATGAGTGAGGTCCCGGTTTGTTACAGCCAACAACGTAGCAACCTTTCGTAGCTAACAGCCCAGCACAACCAGCAGGAAACATATCGGGCTGGAATCTGCTAATCGGGCCAAGAAAATCAAACCCTACAAATCTCGCAAGATCGCAGCATCTGCTTCAGCCATAGCAAGATCCAAGGACTCCAACCGCCAGAGTCAAATCCGGCCAAGCAAGGAAGAACAACTACCTCTAAAACGGCGTCAACAGCTACGCTCTATTGCTCTAAGGGGTCGAAGAAGCTGGATAGGGAATGAGGGGAAGGCCCAAAGAATCTTACATCTTAGGGGTCCAGGGCCGTTGTCGGAGCCGAGGGAGTCAAAGTCCGCGCGGCCGGCTAGGGGGCGCGAGGAGGAAGGCTCCTCGCGGAATCCGCGACCCTTGGTCTTGCGCGCGGCGGCAGCGGAGTCCCCGCCGGCGGCGATGGTGGAGCGGAGGCGCGGGGCGGACGGGGCCGGGTTGGCCTCGGGGGCGTCGTCGTCCATGAGGTCGTCGTCATCGGAGTCGAAGTCGACCACCTCTACGTCCCCCGCGTTCGCCGCCGCCATCGCGGCCTGGCCGATGTGCTAGGGTGGTGTTGGGTTCGGGTGCTGCGGCGGCGGCTGAGGAGAATGGAGAATAGAGAGGTATCGCGTCTCCGCTCCTTTGGACGGGTAACGGGGGCTGAGGCTTTAGATGCAAATTAGGCGGTGGGGGTATCGGTGGAAACGCGTAACTTCGTCCTAAATGCGCCACTTTATCTGTATTTGTAAAAATTTATCCAAAAATTGATTAATTAGTCACAATATGTTCATCTCGTCGACTACAACAAAACTGTATAATTAGTTTTTGATTTCATCTACATTTAGTACTCCATGCATGTGTCGATATTTTGGTGATCTTCTTTTTGCATAGTAAACTTTGGGGTTGTTTTTTGGAAACTACACAAGGCCTAAGGCGGGTTTGCGGAGTAACAACAAATATGCTCATGCGTACGGACTATATAGATATAGACAAAGCATCTTAAAATTCATCCACGATGACTTAGGTCCCATTTATATCTATCCTAACTAAAGTTTAGCCGGCTATTTAAGACTTAGCAACTAAACTTTAGCTGAGTGTTTGGATACTCCAGCTAATTAAAATGATTGGACAATACTACCCCTAATGATAATAATAGAAAAAATATATTGGTGGTTGCATTAATTTTAGGAGGGGTAATTTTTTCTTTAAACATGTTTTAGTTAGGTCACCAGCTAGAAAAATCATACACTTTTTAGTCGGTTGTTAAAATTTTGCTAAGTTTTAACTGCCCGGGTTTGGATTCCAACAGCTAAACTTTAGCAATCGTTTATAGATTCAGCTAGGGGTGTAACACACAGTGGGGAGCCTAAGCTTAAGTAGTGGAAATGGAAAGGTTGACAAGGAGATTTAGACAGTATTGGGCCACGGAGGAGCGTAACATCCTATGTCCTATGTGTGGAGTGTGTATTATGGATTGCCTGGATCCGATCCGTTACATGTGTTTTTCTTCCATTATTTATAGCCCTTCCTTGGGGAAGGCTTGTTATCGCCTGGAGTATGAATGTGGAGCTCCTGGAGGCGCTGCCCTGGGTGTGTGTCCCACCGGGTGGCAGGTCATGTCCTTGCCTCAGGGTCCCTGAGATGCCTTGGGCCGTCATGGGCACCCCAGGTTGCCTGGGTTCCCGTTCCTATGCCCACTGTTGCGATCGATGGCTTACAGGCTAAGCCATCTCCCCTAGCCCCTATTTGGCTTACACGGCAGGTCGACCAACTCAGTCTGTAGGAACGGATCTGCTTCCTCGATGCCGAGTCCCACCGTCCGATGAGATCGTCGCCGAGCTAGATCATATCAATGCCACCGTCATAGAGTGCATCGCTTTGTCCGAGCAGGCATTGAACCGCCCCGGGGGCCGGTTCCCCTTCGGGCTCAAGAACACGGCCGCTGACTACGCCTCCTAAGCGCGAAGTGTTTGTCTTTGAGGATTAGGATGCCCCAGACGGCAAAACTGAGTCCGCGGAGGTGCGCCGCATCCAGCGAAACCAAGACAGGGCCCGGCCCCATGAAAAACGATGCCAGGAACGAGCCTAAACAACCCGGCGATCCGCGGGCCGATCATGCTGAGGACCCGGCTGATCCACTGGATCTATGCAAACTGGATCGTGAGTTCAACATAGCTCGCGCGGCGTTCCATACGCCCCAAGCCAACATCACAGCCGCTTTGTCGAGTTGGACCACCTACACGACACCCTAGAGGTGGCACGCATCAGGGCATACCTGGTTGCAGCTGAGGATCAAATCGACCTCAACTGGCAGTCCAGATCCAGATCTAGAAGGTCAAGCTCTAACAGGTCTACCTCGCATAGATCTGCCTATAGCAGAACCGATCGCGACTACCGCCGACAACATGCCCCAGCCTTAGAGGTAATCAACGAAGAAGTGGATCAAGGCCACATGGGTGACAACAACTTAGATGAGTTCAAGGGCCGGAACCCTCACAACAATAGAAGAGCCGACTACGGTGGACGAAGGGACGGATGCCATTTAGAGCCTGATCTCCGTGATCACCTGCGGAGGAAGGACCGCGATGTGCGAAGGGACCTGGACAATTGCCATAGAGAGCGGGATGCGGCCGAGCTAGAGCAATGCGAGCGCTACAACCGTGATTATGGCCGACTTAAAGAAGGGGTGCTCGACCCTAGTACAACGACGGCGAAGACGATCGCCGTGTCAGGCGTGAGCTCAAGGAGCGAGAGTATTACGATCACCATTACGGTTCACCGCGTGATCAAGGGCATCGTCATGACGACCAACTTCATCACAGGGACGAGGATCCGGTTAATGACGACTACGAGTATGAGAGTGTCTTGGCTTTCATGACATGGCTCGATGTTGGCAGTCGTTACGACATGATTTTGACCACCAATTCTCGGGAATAAACAAGGTTATACATGTCATTCCATGCAATTACGTTTATATTCCAATAAAGTTACACGAGTTTTGGTGAATATCCATTATGCAGGTACACTATTGATAAATATGTGCTAAAGGGGTTAGAATTGGCCAATTCGGCCAAACCACTTGGTTTGGCCGGATTACCCCCTCCCCCCCCAGCCATATACTTTCCATGAAGCAAAGCACAGCCAGAATGTCTCGTCCATGTCAGTGACGACAATTGCGCAAGCCATGTGGGTCGATGACATCATCCAGGGCCAAACCATGAAAATGAGTGTGGCTCGGGCTAAGTGGAGACAACCCAAGATCAGAGGCGGTGCACAGGTGGGATACTGAGCAGCAGGCCCAGTTAGGCCGAACTGACCCCATGCACAAATTGACTCCTGGGGAAAATCTCGAGCGTCCAGAGCAAAGGTTGTGCAATCGTGTGGTTCGGCCGAACTGACTTGGTTCAACCGAACCGGTGAGTTTGGTTGAAGTGTCGGGGGCTCCCCTCCCTCGGTGCCTTGGCGCCTGCTCAAGCTCGACCACCTTGGTCCACCTATAAATGCAGAGGCACTTCACCTGGTTCAACACACACCAAGCCAAAAAGCTCCATTTCTCTTTTGTTCTAGTAGAGTTAGAATAGTTAGTCTGGGACTTAGAGACGAGTCGAGCTTGTCTCGGAGGTTCCGGAGTTGTCTCCAGAAGCTGTGGAATAAGCTCTTGTATCTTTTACTTTTCCTTTCGTAAGACTTTGAGTTATCAATATAGATCAACTTTATAATTATATATGAGTAATTTATATCTTGCCTCTACTTTGCTCTAGTTGCAAGTATTCCGTGTTTAGACTATTTTTGGTTGTAGTTCTTGCTCTTATAGTTCTTGTTTAAGTCTCTGCCTTAGCTAGTTCTTCGATCCTGCTTAATACTTATGGTGAATTGTCACCAGGGTATTGACGGGGTTGCTTGCTCTTGCTAGTGGGGTTAGTAGTTATTAGCTAGTGTTGGCGTGGTGCCCGGACTAGATAGTAACCTTGGTTTGCCCACGAGTCCATGGATGTGTGGTAGCTGTTAGGTGGTGACAGCCCTATACATCCTACGTAGTCCACCACGTTCGGCTTGGCCTGTATGTCACACCCTTATTTTCACAAAAATCCGAATGTGGCCATATGTGTGCCCAGGAAGTCATAATACACATATAGCCAACAAATATGATAAACAAAGAATATATGCTTGAATAAATTCTTGAATAAAAAGAGTTTTACATCAGAGAGCATCATAAATAAACTAACCAAATACGACGAAAGACTAATAACTCTCAAACTAATGGAGCCACAATCCACAGGGACTCTGACTGGGGGATCACAACTCAATAGTACGACAAATCTTCTAGAAACTCAGTAGCAGACTCATGCACAGCCTAATCTGTTTAGCCATCCGAGATTTTGTTGAATAAATGACAAGTGTAAGTAAACATTTACTTAGCAAGTATAGCACGGGTATATGAAGGCTCAAAATAAGGTTAGACACGGCTGAACTGCATTAGCATTTTTAGTTGGTTCATTTTATCATTAACCAAGTTACTACAAGTGGATGAAACCCAGTTGCAACCCAATTAATAAAGTATAAGTGACATTAAACATAAGTAAACATCATCTTCTAATCAAAAAGGATCCAGGCCGCTCGTGACCCTAAGCAAGGCTATCATGATAGATTTTACACTCTGCAGAGATTTCGCCATTTACCCACCAGTCGCGTAAAAGCTCAAACAAACTTTAAACCCAACCACGCGGAGGTGGATCATACCTCACAAATCACACTTCCGAGGTGTGACCGCATAGGGGCGCTACGAGGCTTTTCACAAGACACCCTAACAAGACAATTACCGCTATGGTACAACACAGGTAGTATGGCCCAAGACACCGAGATCGACTTACGCCTACGGAGTCACACCATAAGGGGCCAATGACGTCCAAAGCGCGGGCATCACACCCAACAATGCACAACGTGTGGAGTTCCCCATCGCAGGGACTCCCAACACGGGACTGTGCCTCACGGGGACATAGCCGACGGATCGTCCGTCTTCGGTGGATCAAACCATACACTCACGAGTGTTTCTCATAGCACCGTCGGCCACTCCGGTAACCACTGAGAAGCTAGAGACATACATGCTACTTGACCAAGACCAGAGCCATAATAGTTCTAGCGGTGGCGACAGGCTTCTGGGTTGCCGCTTTCAGAACCGGACCTTATGGAGAGACACTAGAGCAAAGCACAAAGCACATGCTCTAGCTCCCTAAACCAAGTTGCTAAAAAGCATGTTTTATCATTAATGTTGAAGTAAACCATTAAGTCAAAGTTAACGGTTAAATAATGGTGATAGTAGCCGCGCATAGCAAAGATCTACCCATATGCATAAACCCAAGGTAAAAAGGATAGGATAATCAAGACTAGGTACAACCTTAATGGTACAACAATTTAGACACATGCATGTATGAATTAATTTAATACAAAGTGGGTAGTTAGCAAGGATTGTCCGTGCTATAACTTGGCTTCCTCAAAAGGCGGCTGCTGCTGCTGTTGTGAGTCATGTCCCTGGAAGTCCTCCTCGTACTCGAAGTCCAACGCGAAAGGCTCACCGACTGGACACGAATCACCACACAAGCATCCATGCAAGCCAATACATGCAAACAAATAATATTCTATTAGAAAAGTACACCAAATAGTAGAAATAGTACAAATAAAGGTTTTAGAATTATTCTACGCTTCACTACGAACACATGAGCACGAAAATCACACTAATCAGAGCTAAAACGGAAAAGATATGGCAAATCTAAGATCTAGGAACCTGCTGGCAAGTTTTAAAAGTTTCCAGGGGCTTATTTGTGAAAAAACAGGGACCTATATGTAATTATGCGTTAAAACCCAAGGGCTAGCGCGTAAAATAGGCAGGACTGCGGTTCAATTATTTAAAAGCACGGGGGCTTCATCGAATAAAATAGGACCTATTCGTAAATACATTTAAACTGACTAGGACGGCGGGTTGATTCTGAAAAAAGTCCAGGGGCTCTTTTGCAAAACTGGCAGGGCTGACCGGTATGCTCATGTTTGACTCGAGGCTAGAGCGCTGACAGCCGTCCGATCTAGATCTAAGGGCTAGGATCGATTCGGGGGAAGGGGTCGCCGGCGGCGGTCGGGAACGCGGCAATGCTACGCGGGCAGCGGCGGCGAGTTCACCGCAGTAACACGAATCCGAGCTTTCGGCCTCCAATTGGGACATGAGCTGGATGGGGAGTGAGCTGGTGGCACGGGGAGTTCACCAGAGGGTTCTCGTCGGCCGGGAGGTGGCGCAACGGCCGGGCGGCGGCGAACCGCAGCGAGGCTCGCCGGCGAGGGTGAAGCATGCGCTAAGGTGCACGAGAGCGGGTTTGGGAAGGCTCGGGAGCTTCCTTACCTTAGTGTGAAGCTCCTGGGCGGGCTGAATTGGCGGGAGCGACACCGGAGTTGGGAGTTCGTCGGCGGCGGTGCTCGGTTTGGGGAGAAGTCAGCGGCGCTGCGTGGAGGGGAGGCACTAGGGCTCGGGAACTCAAGGCAAGGGCGGGGTGAGGCGTTGGGGAACGTGGGGCTCGACTTTTATAGCCTGGGGGTGCCCTTGTTGTCCGTGCCATCAATTCCGGTGGCGGCGGTGGGAAATCTGACCTTCCTTGTGGGGAGGACGGCTTGCCGTGCATGAGTGGCATAAAGGAGGAAGGGAAATCGCGGGGGAAGCTTCGAGGAAGGTCATGCGAGGGCCCACAGGCGTGGGGGCGGGCCAGGGCGGCCGACCGAGGCGGCGTGATGCGCGGGTGCGAGCGGCTCAGGCGCGAGCGGGAGGATGGGGATGGATCCGACAGGCGGGTCCCCCTGCGTAGTGACAGGGAGAGAGGGAGAAGGGGTGAGCAGGGGCTGGGCCGGCGCGGGAGCTGCTGGGCCGAGCGGGGAGGGGGAGTGTGGGCCGGCTCGGGGGGAACGGAGCCCAGGTGGAGGGAGAGGCGAGCTGGGCCGGGCTGGTTTGGGAAGGAAAGAAGGGGGAGCAAAATCGGCCGAGGGACAAAGTCCAGGGGGCAGAATCGAACTCGGTTTAAAACAACTTTTCTAAGGATCAAACAAATGCAAATTAAATTTGAATTTAAACATAATTTAAATTCCAATTTAACTTACTACCAAACAAAACCTAATGCAGCAGCATGAATGCAACAAAAATGTTTCTACCCCTTATATTTGATTTTAATATTCATAAATAATTTATTTAACCTATATTAATTATGAACAATTTAATAAAAAGCAAATAAATTACTAAAATTTTAAATATGGCTATTGTAGGGTGTTACACTGTAGGAGCCTGCTGCGGTGACTGGCAACACCCTTTCTCATCCCTTTCTGCCTGTTGTAGGTTCCGCTTCCCGATGTTAAGTCAATAGTGTTAAGCTTGATCTTTAAGTGCTGGTTCTTCCACCACTCTATCTCTTTACTCGAGTGACCTGAGTAGATAAAGTACCTAGGAATCCTTTTCTCGCCTCGTTGTCCTCCCAGCTAGCCTGTTCTTCTCTTTCCTATCTAAGTATCCTTGAGCTTTGTGTCGCGGTCTTTCACTCTTATCAATACCGCTATCCCCCATCTTGACCTAGTTTATTCATCTGTGATAGTCTCGAATACCAGTTTACTGGTACTCTCGTCATAAGATTCCCCGTGAAAAATATAAATTACGATACCTTGGATTACACCCTGGTGAAACGCTACATCGGTAATTCTGTGCGCTTGCAGAATATTTATTTATTTTACTGAGCCATAAGAAAAACCCATAAAACACACCTTGCACCATTACCGGGAATACCAACCCTGATAGTGGATCGTAAGAAATGTCAATAAGCATTTCTAGCGCCGTTGCCGGGGAAGCAAATGGCTAGAATACTTTTAAACTTGTGAGGAGACTCGTAAGAAATGTCAATAAGCATTTCTCGAGTTATCATAGTTGAGTATACCGCTACTCAAGCGGGTTTACCCTTGCTCTGTTCGTTGATTTTGTGAAAGCAGAGCAGTGCATGACTTGTTTCCAACTACCGTCAAATTACCAAGACAATACTGAGTCACTTGTGAGGAGAGTTCGACCCTGTGTTGTACCTCCTTAGAAGCAACTCAGTTCGACGAGCCTAGTCTTTCCCGTTGTCGACACGGCTTCGACATCAAGGATGGCGAGCAAGACGATCCACGAGTCTACGCTCCATCGAGCGAGAACGTGCGTGTTGGACCAACTCCGCCAGTCGGAGATGAGACTTTCGAGCTCAAGCCAGCCATCATCAACATGGTCCAGGCTAGTCCATTCTGTGGCAAGCCTCATGAGGATGCGAACACACATCTTCAACATTTTTTGGAGATCTGCAACACCTTCACCATGCGCGGAGTAAGTACCGATGCTATTCACGTTTGTTTATTTCCATTCTCATTATTGGGTAAGGCAACCAATGGTTCTATGCTAACCGCGAAACTATAGATTCTTGGGATAAGTACACTAGTGCCTTTTTGCTTAAATTCTTTCAGGTTGGGAAAACTGCTAGTTTCCTGCCGTTAAAACATGAAACCGTCCCGGAGGCATGGGAACGCCTCTAGGACTATATATCTTCTTGTCCTCACCATGGTATGCAGAATTGGTTCATAATATAAACCTTTTACCACAGGCTTAAGAGTTTTGCCCATGAGTATTTGGATGCTGCTGCTGGAGGTGTCTTCTTCTCGCTTGAGGAGAGCCGAGCGGAGGCCCTCATCAAGAAGATGGTGGAAAATCAAGGTTGGGGCGACGATTGCGCCCAACCACGGACCCGAGAAGTCCACCAAGTTGAAGCTCTAGACATGCTTGCTGCCAAGATGGACCTCCTGATGAAGAAGCTAGAGACCCCTGCTCAAGAAACCGTCCAAGCCATTGAAGCTCACATGACGTGCGAGGTCTGTGGCAATGCTGGCCATTTGGGGAATGACTGCCCCGAAACGTGAGAAGATGCCCACTACATTAGCAACTCTAACAACAACGAGTACTGACTAAACAACTGCAACAATCAAGGCTGGAATTCACGCCTAAACCTCTACTTTGAGAGACCACAACATGGTCGAAGCAGTTGCACCCGACCCACAAATGGATAGTCTGGTGGCCACCATGAAGCAACACTGGGATAATGAACGAAAGCGTCCACCACCACCAACACGAAGAAAAGCAAGAAAATGTGGCGGTAGAAGGTTGCATCGTCCGAACCACCCACTCTGGGATCGAACGATGACAAAAATCCCTGAAGAAAAGGAGGAGTCCCGCTCACGGACTTTAAACCTGAGCTCTCGCCGTGAGGTAAACTGGTATGTATCTCATATTTCTCTTTCTAATTTTTAATTTCCATCATTGCATTTTCATGTTTCCCTTTCAAAAATTTGAAATCACTTGTGCAATTAATTTGAAAGCGAGTAGAAATTTATCAAGAAAGGCTAAAATAAATTGTGAGCATGCTAAACAAAAATAAAATTTGACTTGAATTGGGTATATCTTGCAATTCCCATAATTTTTACCCTTTTCCAAAGTGCTCCATTTATTTCTTTTTACCACCAACCAGCACAAAACATGTGCACCACCACTTCACTTGGCTGCACACTCATCCTTATCACAAACATGGGAGCATGGAAGTGACTCCACCATTTGTCCAATTTTGGTCATGTCAAATGAGCATCTTACCCACTAAAATCCACCAAAGTGACCATGCCCTAGAGTTGGACCTAGGAAAAATTTCGTGCTGGTGGGAGGTAGTGGGGCTGGCACCAACATACCTAGTTCGGGCGAACCAGCTTGGTTCGACCGAACCAGGCCAATTTGGCCGAACCAGCACGAGCCCCCCTTTGCCTATAAATACCACCCAGGTCTCTTGCTTGTGTCTTGCGCTATTCAGTGGTGTGATATTCCACTCCTAAAGCTCTCTCTCTCTCTAGTTCTTGCCCAAGTTATTCCTAGTTCTTGCTTAAGTTCGATTCTTTTGCATTACTAAAAACACAAAAAATATTTCCCTTTGTTTGATCTTTGTGTTGTTGTTTTAGAACGTGTTTGTGGAGGTTTTTTGTACCCCACAAGAATGACTAGCCTTTTGTGGAGGTGCTAAGCCCCACAAGAACGACTAATCTTCGAACTACTGATTTGTTTTACTCGTACTAACCTTGCATATTCAATCCTTTGGGTAGTCTCTGCACTAATCTTTTGCAGGCATCATGTCATCATGGTTCCCTTTCCAGAGGTCCAGTAGGTTGAGCAAGCGCTCAAGTAATGGTGCTGTTGGGAGTTCCCCAGCACCATCCCACGTCTCGGCCTAGATGGAGGTCGACGAGCCAGGAATTACTGACATAGGTATAGGTTCTACCTCCAACCCGGCTCGGCAGCTCCTGCGTGAGGACGATATCGTCCTCCGCACGGACCGAGAACATGAGGCATTTAACCTGCTGCGTCTCAAAGAATTTGAGCACACCCGAGTGTATGAGCATGACCTGCTCATGCAAACGGGGATGATCAATGAGTTCGTGGAGGCATTCCACGCCATCGGATGGGAAGATTTCTAGCAAGTCTCCGAACCGGTTCACGACTTCTCACCCTTGAATTTCTTTCGACGCTTTCTTCTGGGAAAGAGGGGATTCACTTTCGCCTTTTCAACCAAGAGTTTCCTTGCTCTTGGAGGGATTTGAGTGTGGCTCTGGGTTTTAATCGCCTTTGTTCTTTAGAGCCCACGCAAGTTTTGAAAAAGTTTAATCACGATGATTTCTGGTATAAGATTTCTAGGAACAAAAGATGTACGTCTTCCCATACAAACGACATTCATAACCCCACCTTGTGTTTCATGCATCGATGGCTAGCTATGACTATGTTCCCATGGTCGGATTTGCGTCCGGTAAGCATAGTGGAGTTGCGGTTGCCTTTTGCAATGACGAAAAGGATTGCGGTCTCGCCTGTTCAAGATTTGGTTTCTCACTAGTCTTCCATGCCCTCTCGTGTTGGTGGCGTCGCGATGACTTCTTTAGTCACTCACCTTGCTACCCGGCTTGGCATTCTTGGGAATGCCCAGCTGGCATACATTGAGATATAACGTTCTATCGTTGATGCTGAACACTTTGTGCAAGGCCACATGATACAGAGAATGTTTGATGGGAATCTGGTCATGATATATCACGGATATACAACCGAAGTCCCCCTGCCTTGTGTAGAGCATGGGTTGTATACCGCTCGGAAACTGACCCTCCAGTTGAGTGACAGTTCGGATGACTCTCTTCCTCGAAGAGAGCCGGCTCGGCATAGTGTTGCAGTCAAAGAGCCAATGACCCAAGGGTGAGCCAGAAGAGACGTTGGGCTCGCTACCACTCAGGAGCCAGCAGGATCACTATCACAGCCTCACCGCCACACATCTGCAACGCCGGCATTCGATGCAGCCTATGAGCAATACACTGACGCTAGGACATCCGGGGCAGGAGGCTCTAGATACTCCAGGGGCCGGAGTACTTTGCTTCGGGCCACTAGACTATGCTCAGAGTTTGGACTCTGGGTATTCCCAAGGTATGGGTACGATGGATCGTACGATAGTACGTATCAACCATACCACCCCGGGCACTCCCAATCCGCGCGCTACATCACGCCAAGCGGGTACTACATCGATCGAGAGTTGTCTTACATCTCTGTTCGGGTCGACGTCCTCGACGACCGCACCCGCAACATTGAGAGCACCTTGGCGCAACATTCCCAGTACCATCAGGAAAACAACGCCGTGCTGGACTCCTTAAGGTCCAATAATCGAGATCAGATGGATAAGATGACAGAATTCTTCTTGAGGTTCAACCCATACCGGTGATGTCGATGAACAAGCTTTGGGGAGGAGCCCCCGCAAGGTATGTCTATGTTTTCCAGTAGTACTTTGATTTCTCTTTTATTTTTCCCTTTCATTTCCCTTTATTCCAACTTCATTCTAAATAACAAAAAGACCAAAAATATTTGCTTTGAATAAAATGAACTCCCAACGATGCATGGAATGAACCATATGCCTCTCACTTTGGAAATGATGAATAGTTGCTCTATCATTTATCTTGCAAGTAACTTGTTTCAACCTGTTGCTCTATTCATACTTGAGTTAATTGGCATGAGTGAAAATAAATTTGAAAACTTTGTGGGAGCACATGCTCTATTCCAAGTCTAAGTTGTTGTGAGGAATGAGATAGTGAGATCTTGGTTGAATTCTTGCTTTTGCTCTGAGTACGGTGAAAATCTCGGATGCTCTTTACTTTCAAATGAAGTTCCTCATTGGTTGAAAATACCTACCAAAGCCATATGATAAGATTAGTTGAAAAACCCTCTACTAATATGCTGCTTGTTATCTTAGTGAGCGTTGTCAAATTGTTGTGGCCTTTGTGAGGAACTTTTCATGCTTTCAAGATCGAGATTCACGTACACACCACTCTCACTTGCAAATTCCTACACTAGGAGTTAGCAAATATTTCCATCATCCATGCACAAAATAAATGATCCATGTTCTATGATTCCCTCTCCAAGTTACCCTTGAAAAGAGACATGGGCTATGCAAAAGAAAAAATGAGAAAAGAAAAGCATGCTAAGAAGCATGGCAAAAAGAAAAGAAAAATGAGAAAAAGAAAAGCATGCCAAAGGCATGAAAAAAAGAAAAGAAAAAATAAGATAGCCTATGTTCTCGAAAATAAATTCAAGGAGAGGAAGAATAATCCCAAGGAGTTTCCACTCAAATATTTCGTACACTTGCATTTCTCGATCTAAAGGTATGATTTGATCCTCCAAAGATCCGGTCTTTTACTTAGCAAAATAGAATATGCACGTATGCCTTCAGCCATCCTCCCCGCCTGAGCCACACAAAAGCTTTAGTAGATTTTAGGATGAAAGAAGACAAAAGCCTTTGGTGAGCATGCAAATACCACTTGAGCGATCGAGTGTGCCAATTGAGGAACTAAGTTTAATTTTCAAAAATTTGAAAGACTCTGAGATAGTATCCTAAAAAGAGTAGGAATGGAATGAAACCGAGCTAAAATGTTCAACCTTTCAACCGCCCAAGACAAGGAGATTGATATACGCCCTATAAGTAAGAAGGTAAGTTATCACTTTGCCAATGATTCAAGTATTATAGAGTGCTAGTTATGCACAAAGGTTACCTGCAAGATACTAACATTGTAGCAACTCCTGATCCACGAGCCTAAGTTCCATCTTTGCTCGAGGACGAGCAAAGGTCTAAGCTTGGGGGGGCTTGTTGGCGGTCGTTACGACATGATTTCGAGCACCAATTCTCGGGAATAAACAAGGTTATACATGTCATTCCATGCACTTAGGTTTATATTCCAATAAAGTTCCACGAGTTTTGGTGAATATCCATTGTGCAGGTACACTATTGATAAATATGTGCTAAAGGGGTTAGAATTGGCCAATTCGGCCGAACCACTTGGTTCGGCTGGATTACCCCCCCCCTTAGCCATATACTTTCCATGAAGCAAAGCATAGCCAGAATGTCTCATCCACGTCAGTGATGACAATTACGCAAGCCATGTGGGCTAATGACATCATCCAGGGCCAAACCATGAAAATGAGAGCGGCTCGGGCCAAGTGGAGACAACCCAAGACCTGAGGCGGTGCACAGGTGGGATACTGGGCTGCAGGCCTAGTTCAGCTAAACCGACCTCGTGCACAAACTGACTCCTGGGGAAAATCTCGAGCGTCCAGAGCAAAGGCGGTGCAATCCTGTGGTTCGGCCGAACCGAGGAGTTCAGCCGAAGTGCCGGGGGCTTCCCCCTCGGTGCCTTGGCGTCTGCTCAAGCTCCACCGCCTTGGTCCACCTATAAATGTAGAGGCACTTCACTTGGTTCAACACACAGCAAGCCAAGGAGCTCCATTTCTCTTTTGTTCTTGTAGAGTTAGGATAGTTAGTCTGGGAGTTAGCGTTGAGTTGAGTCGAGCTTGTCTCGAAGGTTCTGGAGTCATCTTCAGAAGCTTTGGTATAAGGTCTTGTATCTTTTACTTTTCCTTTTATAAGACTTTGAGTTATCAATATAGATCATCTTTATCATTATATCTGAGTCATTTATATCTTGTCTCTACTTTGCTATAGTTGCAAGTATTTCATGTTTAAACTACTGTTGGTTGTAGTTCTTGCTCTTATAGTTCTTGTTTAAGTCTCTGTCTTAGATGGTTCTTTGATCCTACTTAATACTTGTAGTGACTTGTCACTGGGGTATTGACGGGGTTGCTTGCTCTTGCTAGTAGAGTAAGTAGTTATTAGCTAGTATTGGTATGATGCCCAGACTAGAGAGTAACCTTGATTTGCCCACGAGTCCACGTATGTGTGGTAGCTGTTAGGTGGTGACAGCCCTATACGGCCTACGTAGTCCACCACGTTTGGCTTGGCCTGTAGGAGCCTGCTGCGGTGATTGGCAACACCCTTTCTTATCCCTTTCTGCCTGTTGTAGGTTCCGCTTCCCGATGTTAAGTCAATAGTGTTAAGCTTGATCTTTAAGTGCTGGTTCTTCCACCACTGTATCTCTTTACTCGAGTGACCTGTGTAGATAAAGTACCTAGGAATCCTTTTCTCGCCTCGTTGTCCTTCCAGCTAGCTTGTTCTTCTCTTTCCTATCTAAGTATCCTTGAGCTGTGTGTCGCGGTCTTTCACTCTTATCAATACCGCTATCCCCCGTCTTGACCGTAGTGTATTCATCTCTGATAGTCTCGAATACCAGTTTACGGGTACTCTCGTCATAAGATTCTCTGTGAAAAATATAAATTACGATACCTTGGATTACACCCTGGTGAAACGCTACATCGGTAATTCTGTGCGCTTGCAGAATATTTATTATTTTACTGAGCCATAAGAAAAAACCTATAAAACACACCTTGCACCATTACCGGGAATACCAACCCTGGTAGTGGATCGTAAGAAGTGTCAACACTCCTATGGTCGACAAGTTCGACGGTCGCTCTGACCCCAAGCTTTGGCTCAGGACGTACTTCACCGCAGTAAAAGCTCCCCACAACACACCTACTCAGGCGGCCGCCTACTTTCCTGTGATGTTAGACAAAGCGGCGCTAATTTGGCTATGTGGCTACCCAGGCACTCCATCAACACCTGGACCGACCTCTGGAAAGCCTTTACCCAGAACTACCAAGCCACATACACTCGGCCCGGGTCTAGATTCGACCTAGACTTGGGGAAGCAGCGAAAGGGCGACAATCTCAGGGAGTAAACCAACGACTTCTTTGATAACCGCAACAAGCTTGCGGACATTAAGGAGCAAAACTGTCATGCCCAGTTTTGAAGGACAAAGCTGAACGGTGCATGCCCAGGATCAATTTTCATAAGTGAATAACAAAACAATATCAAGAGATGCAAGGAAGGTATAGTGATTTTTGGAGAGCAATGGTTTATGAGCATTCTCTTGCATGTGCTTTTTCGGTGATGATCCACATGAGCATCCTCGAATGTAATACTTCGTCTAGGTTGAATCTTCTTGTGTCATGTCTCTTTGGATAGAACAAGGTAGCACAATAAAGGAGAAGGTGACAAGGATTACCAAGGATAGAGGAGAAAGGAAAACCCAAGTATCTATTTATACATATATAACCAACTAATGTCATTGCGGATAGGAGTCCCACAACAATCAAACACTCATTACAAAGAACCAAATCACACATGGCATAATAACAATCAAACAACTACAAACAAGAGCACACTAACATGTCACATGTTCTTAGAAGAGCACACCTTCAATTATAATCTTTAACAATCGATCTATCGATAAGAGAAAGCATGGGTGAAACCTATCATAACTCGAAAACTAGAACTACCGAGGACTCAGATACTCTTGTAGTCTTCGATGTTGATGCTGAAGCTCTCTTGATGAAGGGTCTTCGTCTCGAGTATTGATGTTGTTCAGGTTGATGGTGACATGTTGTGTAGCATCTTTTCTTGATCTTGAGATGAGGTTAGGGTGAACGACAATATATTTTGAATCAGAGAGAGATCAAAAATTCATTTGCTCAAAATAGCAGAAAAGATGAGTTCATAGTGCACTACAAGAAATTTGTTAATCTATGGCGGTTAGCTTTCGTCACAGATCACTGAAAAATCGTCATAAAATAGTACCCGTGACATTCTCAAATTTTGTCATGTGTTGAGCGTCACGAATCAACCTCGTGACGATATTAACGAAAACGTCACAGATTAACTCAATCCATGCAACCCAGCCCGAGCCCATTACTTATGATAAAAATAAACATCACGGAAGATTTGACACGTCAGAATATGGAGGATGGTATGGCCGCTGACACGGCCGCTGACATGGCGATAACATGGCAGCTGACATGGTGATAACGTGGCAGCTGACATGGCGATGATGTGGCAACTAACATGGCAGCTGACATGGCAATGACATAGCAATGTTGTGTTAGGGCCTAATTCAAACTGGGCCCACTAAAATGGGCCAAATTGGGCCCACATTTTTTATATTTCATCAAAACACATCCCATATAAAAATTCAGCCCATAAGTTATCACAGGAATCAATTCAAGCCCAAATATATATTACATGAACATTTTTTTCCATCCCAATACGACATCAAAGTAAAGGATCACATGCTTTTTTTTCCATCCAGCTGCTGCAACATTAGCAGCCAACGAGAAACAACCAAACCAAAAAAACATTTGTAGCTTCTATAGTGATACATGTATCTGTCGAAAAGGCCCTCCAAAACATCATCGACGTCCTAGCCAGCACCCAGCAGGTACTCCAGTAGGAGCTCCGTCATTCTTAATAAGCCTGAAATTCAAAATATATAATTTTTAATAAGACTAAATTAGTATGATCAACCCACATCAAAATAATCACCAGAAGAAAGCATGATCTATTCATCTAAGATTAGTGAAAACTCAAAAATCTGAATAGTGTGAAGCAGTTACCATTCTCACATTAAAATATCTATATATTTGAGAATAATTTGCATATGAATTAGTTTAACATACATAGGTCAAAGTCGATTGTCATTATAACTGAATGTACAGGTTATAACATACATAAGTCAGAATTATTGTGGGCAGTACCCGATCAGGAAAAGCAACTGAATCATGATTCATAGTAATAGAAAAATAGGAAACTGCACCAATAGAAGATGGCACCAATAAACTGAACTGAGGTGCTTCTCCATTTCACAAGTTCAGACAGTATACAGGTTCAGGTTCAGAACTTCAGATTCAGATTACACAAAGCTGATTTAAACATGCATGTTCAAGCAGCTATGTTAATGATATATCTACATAGTTTCTTTCACAGCTATGGGGTTCCTATAGAGGGTAACAAATAGTTTCTTTCATAGACAAATGCAATCCTGTCTTATACCAAGCCATCCGAACTAACGTCACTTAGAAACAAGGAGGAAGGCGATCATCAAAAGGTAATAAAGTGGAATTCAGTACGCACCAAGAGATCAGGATCCAAGAACAATTGCAATATATAACAAAAGAGCATCAGTACTGGCAATATCTAATAGGGGCATTTTATCAAACACATAATATGTGTGCTGCATTGAGAAATTTCATGCCCAACTACTGGTTTTATACGGACAAGTTAGCAATAGCATGCACAACTATATAGAAATCCACTAAAGCACTAGGAGAAGATGTTCAGACACAACAATAGCAATAGAATGCACAACTATATTAATTGGAAACAAAGGCCATATGTGATGTTTACAGAAATAACCAATATAAAGGTATCAATGTTACCTATGAGTACTTGGGAGTGGTGGCATCCATGTGTACAAGAATATTATCAGCATTAAAATTATAGGCAACTTACAATGAAACAGGTGACAACAACACCATGAAAACAACATCACATTAGAAATAATACGGTTTAAAAGAACCAACTTAGCATGTCAACAGTACTAAACAATAGCAGAGTATTGTACTAAGAAAACAGCTATAAGCAGCACATATGAAGTGCATCGTTTTTGCTCAATATTAGAAAAATAGTGACAGTCCTAGCTGACGAAATCCTCATTTCTTAAATATGAAAAAGTCAGTCTTATTATCTCCAATAGCAAATTATTATGTTTTAGCCACACTAGACAACACATAAGGATACCTATTTACTAAGAAAATGTTAAATAACAGAAGAATATCAATGCATAAAAAATATTGTGGATTTAGAATCTAAATATTAGTACAAATATCTATGTGCATATTGAACCTTGCCGTAGTATTGGATTTTAATATAGCCCAGTTCAGCACAACCTCCTATGTTCAATGGTTTACTCCCACACTAATCGCATTGCATTGCACTATTATTAAAGAATTTGTTCAAACTCAAACCAAGTGAGATGCTGCTGTACTACTAGCTAGTCTACTAGTACTAATCATCTTCAACCAAATAGCCATGATTTTCACAGGACGCTGCAAAATACACATATGAGCACTTGACAATTCAATGATAATGCAACGAATTACTTTAGCTACATACAAACTGCCCAGCTATCGTCACAAATGACATGCTAATTCACCAACGAATTCGGATGTGTTTCTCTCACCTGGATCCGCAGGTATAGGTGGCACGTACCCCTGCATCAAAGCAATCACCGAATAAGGCTACCATCAAGGGAAAAGACCAACCAAAATCGCGACGGAATACCCCGGATCTGGGCGGGGAGAGGCGGAATCAAGCTAAGGGAAGGTGGAATGGGGGGGGGGGGGGGGGAAGAAACCTCCAAACCACCTTCCTTGGTCCAGTTCCACTCCTGCTCCACCCGACACACAACTGCGGAGGGGGAGGGCATGAGTGCGGGGCCAAGGAGAGTGTCGCACCCAGGATCGCTAGGGCTGGGGGCTTCCCTGCCGCAGGGGAGCCCAGAGCCCAGAGCTCGCACCATCAGGTGGATCCGTGGAGCGGCGAGAATAGGGAGAGAGAGATGGGATCTGGCGGCACTCGTCCTGGCATGCCGCGAGCCCCCGACTGGATCTGGGGCTGGCCAGCCGTCCTTGACCAGAGGAGTGGAGGAGGGGCCGGTGGCCGAGGAGGAGACCGCGCGAAGCGGCGGCGAGGCGGAGGAGCGGTGGCCGCCTTCTGGCATGGAGGAGGCCGGGGGAGGTGAGGAGAGAGCGGGCGGTGGAGGCGAGTCGCCTGGAGGTGGTCCGAGGGGAGACTGGGAGAGTGGGCGGGTGAAGCGAGTGAAGGAGAGGTAGGGTTTCTCGTTCTTTTATACCATAGGGGCTTGATTATAGTCGTTAGATCGGCAATGGATGGTCAAAATCAGGTGGGCCGAAATGGGCCTTAGTGTATTTCTTCTTAGAATAATGCTTTTCTTTTTCTTTTTTCTTTTTATTGCACCATTGTGAAGTAGCACATAAAAATTATCATCTTATATACACCAACTCATTTTTTATATGTAATAGAATACATATGAATTGTATTCAAGAAGTTTAAAAATTTATAGAATTGATTTACTATTTTCTATATGTTAAATGAATTTCTATGTGGATATTAAAATTAATTCCAAATTGAACTACATATGCACCTAATAAGATAACAAAAAATCATAATAATTAAAATTAGGCTCATGTGTTCCATTCTATTCCATGTCATAGAGATACATGAAAATTTTAACCGTCTTCTAGGGACAATTCAAACTTCTTTCTCCAAATTAGCACGTAATAAATACAATAATATCCAAATTTGCTCAAAAAATCTATAAATTGATATGACAACATACTTTTGGTCCATAAGCTTGCCATAAAAAATTTAGATAGTTTTAGTGAAGTAAGACCATACATTGTTCACAATTGGATACATCTTGATGGGGATTAGGGTTCCCGATCTCCCCTCAGGCAATGGATAACTCGTTTAGGGCGGAACACAACACACTGATCCGGCTTCAAGTCAGCAACTCGAACCCTGCAATCTTAGCACCACGACTCCTCTAGTTATCAACCGTGTCACAACCCGATTAACCTCGCCAAGAAGGCTAATCCCTGCCTGTGAAACAAAGAACACAAGCAAGAACTCGAAAGAAGCAACTCTCAATATGAAGTGACACTGTAGATGTATGATTAAGATCAAAAGTTGGGGTTCTACAAACCGATAACGACGAAACTATTCTCGACAGATTAATCTAAGCAAAACCTGAGTCTAAACGACAGCGGCTACTGAATTTAATAGTATAGGGTCAATCTAGGGTTGAGGGCGCGCCAGGGGGGCATGCACAATATGGGCCGAGAGGCCCAACACGATACAAAGCCTGAATCGGCCCAAAACAGGTGATGCAGCACCTTTTCGTGGTCATACAGTATGATCCACGAATCTTCTGGAGCTAGGACCAGAACCAAAAGAAGCGTCTCGTCGTCACGATTCCAACGCATCCAAGAACGCCTTGTTTGGACAGCGTATGAAGGAGAAATTACAGTTGAAGCGCAGACATGTCGGCTGAAACCGAACCGAAGATGATGTCCGACATGGCGACGACTTGTAAATTGGAGACGAGTCCGACTCATGTATGTGCAACATGGTGATGTCCTCATCACATCTCTCACATAGTTTCTTATAACTGTAGTCTAACTTTGAGATTTAAGTAGCACATTACATTTTCGAACTCATATGGAACTCAAAACTTGGTTAGAACCTTATTGTGACAAACCAATGTTTAGGGCCTAAACAAGAAACCTTTAGGGGCACAATCAAAAGACTAAACACATGCTATGACAAAGTCAAAGCCATGTTTGACCATTTCTACAAAAATTTACCAAACTAATTTTCAAATATTGATTAGAGGAAATGATCATGATCATGGTCCTGGCCCACAAAATAGCTATCACAATTCAAAACTAGGAGCCCAAAACTTAAGAAATTCCAATTTGAATTTTAAAATAAAAGTTTGAACAAATGAATTTTAAAGATCCTTCTTGTTCTATCTAAACTAGTGCTCAAATAAAAAATCATCCAATATGAAAGTTGTAGAACTTTTGAATTAAGAAACTTTTGTATTGACCAAATTTCGAGTTGTTTAGAAAATTTTTGAGCTAAAGCTAGTCAAACATGGTTTAACCATGGGTCAAACCCCTCGTCCCCTGTTCTTCTTCTTCGCCACGCACACGCGATCTCGTGCGTCCGCGCGCTCCGCCACGCGGCCGGCGGATCCCGCCATCGAGCCGCGACAAGCCAACCAGCGCGCAGCACCTTGTCCCGTCCCACGCCGAGCCTCCCCAGTGCTCCCAGCGCCGCCTGAGCTTGCCCCGCGCCATTTCCGCCGCCGCCGCCCACCTCGTTGTGGGCGAGCCACTCTGTGCCACCCCAGCCTGAACCTAGCTCAACGACACACTCCCCGTGTTGCTCCCCAACCCCTCAAAGCAACTCCCCAAAGCCCCACTAGCTCCGCCGCCATTCCCCCATCACCGCCGGCCGCCATTGCCACGTGGGCAGCCACGCACACGCCCTCTCTGCCCCAACCGAGCCCACAGCCACACTCCACATCTCCTCAGGAAGCTCACCGACCCCTTCCCGACCTCGCCCAGCCGTCACTATTGCCGGAGCTCGCTCGCCGGCGACCGCCCGATCCGCTCCACCATCGGCGGCCACCGTCGAGCCATCTCCTACCACGCCAAGCACCTCAATCGACTCGTCGTAAGCTCCTGGTGCTCCCTAGGTAGACCAAGTCACCGACCAGGGCCCACATCACCGGAATTTCATGTCACCGGAGCTGCTCGTCGGCGAGGACCACATTGCAAAACATTTAAAATGAAAGAGAAATTTGAGTTCATAGTGATTTTAGAGAGATTTAGAAAAAAGATCCATCAAATTCGGATTTCATACGATAGAGAAATACTAGTTATAAGTTTTAGTTTCAGATTAAGAGGAGGAATATGAACTATTAATGTGTTCATCTCTATGCACGTGGCGCAATGGTATTCGTCACACACAGATCCGTGATGCCGCCTAACCAGTCTCTTACTAACGCATGGCGTATAAATCACGAGTCTGTGTGGTTATAAAATTTAGATACCATAGTCGGTCAGTAAAGTACTTGTATCCCAGCGGTAAGGCTCGTGAGGGTGATTCAAAAGACTCGGGTTCGATACCCCCTTACCCCCTCAGCGCTACTATTTTATACCGATTTATTCTCCTGCTAACATAAGGGCTCTAGTGGGCTTGACAAGTGGTGCCATGCCGACTGTACCAATTACGAAATGCTGACATTTTTTGGATGAATTTCGGCAGCAAATCTGACGGATGGGCCAAGTTTGAGATACATAACTTCTATAAATATTAAAATGCCTCAACTGAACACAAACATCCATATGGCGCTGTGGTAAGTCATCTAGTCCGTGAGGCTAAGGTCGTTGGTTCGATTCCCCTTGTGCACTTTAATTTTTAGTCTTAATTGATGTGTTATTTTTTCTATTGATTTAAATTATTTGTCCATTTGTCATTAATGTGTTGTTTTTTCTATTGGTAATGTGTTCTTTTTTTCTATTGGTTTAAATCAATTCGCAATGGCAATGATGATTCTACTGCTGTACCATAAATAAACATCATCTTCTAATAAAAAAGGATTCAGGCCGCTCGTGACCCTGAGCAAGGCTATAATGATAGATTTACACTCTGCAGAGGTTTCGCCCTTTACCCACCAGTCGCGTAAAAGCTCAAAAGAACTTTAAACCCAACCATGTGGAGGTGGATCAGACCCCATAAATCACACTTCAGTGGTGTGACCGCATAGGGACGCTACGAGGCTTTTCAGAAGACACCCTAACAAGACAGTAGCCGCTAAGGTACACAAGGTGGTGAGACCCTAGGCACTGAGATTGACTGACTCTTACGCAGTCACACCATAAGGGGGTCAATGGCGTCAAGAGCGCGAGCATCACACACCAACAATGCACAATGTGTGAAGTTCCCCATCGTAGGAACTCCCAACACGGGACTGTGCCTAACGAGACATAGCCAACGGATCACCCGTCCTCAGTGGAATCAGGAAACACCCCGTGCCTTGCTTCCCATAACGCCGTCGGCCCATCGGTAACTACTGGCAAGCTAGAGACGTACAAGCTACTTAACCAAGATCAGAGCCATAATAGTTCTAGCGGTGGTGACAGGCTCCTGGGTTGCCGCTTTAAGAACCAGACCTTACGAAGAGACACTAGAACAAAGCACGAAGCACATGCTCTAGCTCCCTAAACCAAGTTGCTAAAAAGCAGGTTTTATCATCATGTTAAAGTGAACCATTAAGTCAAAATTAACAATTAAACAATGGTGATAGTAGCTGCACATAGCAAAGATTCTACCCATATGCATAAACCCGAGTTAATCAAAGGACAGGATAATCAAGACTAGGTACAACCTTAAATGTACATTAATTTAGACACATGCATGTATGAAATAAATGATTATAGGATGGATAGGTAGCAAGGATTGTCTGTGCTATAACTTGCCTTAGTATAGGATGCTGCTGCTGCTGGTCCTGCTCCTGAAAGCCCTCCTCGTACTCAAACTCCAACGCAAACGGCTCACCGACTGGACACGAATCACCACACAAGCATCCATACAAGCCAGTACATGCAAACAAAATTATTCTATTAGAACAGTACACCAAACAGTAGAAACAGAACGAAAGAAGGCTTTAAAACTAATCTACACTTTGCTACAAACACATGAGCGCAAGAATCACGCTAATCAGAGCTAAAACGAGAAAGATATGGTGTTTCTAAGGTCCAAGGACTTACTAGCGAAGTTTAAAAGTCTTGAGGGGCTTATTTGTGAAAAACCAGGGGCTAAAACATAATTTTGTATAAAAACTAAAGGGCTAACATGCAAATTTAACAAGACAGCACGACGGGTTCTAATATTCAAAAGCACAGGGGGTTTTCTATAAAAGAAAGGACCTATTGGTAAATAGTTTTGAACTAGGCTGAACGGCGGGTTGTTTTCGGGAAAGATCAGGGGATCTTTAGCAAAATAGCCAGGTGGACTGATACGCTGGGCGTTGACCTAGGGGCGGGGCGCGTTGCGGGCCGTCAGATCTCGATCCGGCGGTCCAGATCGGGTCGGGGACGAGGGGGGTCGCCGGCGTCCAGGGACGCGGCGGCGCCGCCCGGCCGATGGCGGAGCGTTGCCGGAATCTTGCCTATCTCGATCTGGGGGCTATCATTCGTCATGCGGTTTGGTCCTATGGCATCAGGGGAGGATGGCGAGCTCACCTAAGGTGATCGAGACGTCGGACAGGCGGTGTGAAGCGCGGACGTCGAAGCGGGGCGGCCGCGGCGGCACTGCGCAAAGATGATGACCAATTAGGTGTTGCTCAACGTGAAAAGGAGTTGGTGGCTCACTCAGGTAGGTTCCTTACGTCCTCTGGGAGCTCTGGGAGGGTTCTCATCGAAAGATCGACGCCAGTGGTGAAGTTTGACGGTGGCGACCGAAAGGCGGCGGCGCGAGGCGAGGAGAAGCGCGGGTGGCTTGGTGCTCGAGGGAGAGGGCTCGGTGGAGGCCTTGGAGCTGCGGCGGCTTTTCTTTTATAGCCCCAGGGAGCGTCTTGGCGTGCGAACCATGAAAATCGGGTGGCGGGCGGTGGGGCTTGACTTTCCTTACAAGGGGGTGTTGGCGGTCGTTACAGCCCAAATCCGACCACCAATACTCGGGAATAAATGAGCTTATATGCAACATTCCATGTACTTAGGTTTTTGTCACACCCGAATTTACACAGAAACCCGAATGCTACTATATGTGTGCCCAGGAAGTCCACAGAACACATATAGATAACAAATATGAGGATTGAAGCGAGGGCGAACATTGCTTCCTGACGGTGTGCCTTGAAGCTTCCTCTTCTTTTCCTCCATCTCACGGCGCTTGTGCTCCAGCAGCAGTGCGCTATCCACCAGTTCTTGAAAAGTGGCGAACCTAGAGCACAGGAGCTGGTACTGGAGTGTATCGTGCAGGCCATCTCGGAATCGGGTCTGCTTCTTCCTATCCGTATTCACGTCCTCTGGAGCATAACGTGCCAACTCAATGAACTTGTCACGATAAGCGGTGACACTCATACCTTCTTGCTTCAATGCCAGGAACTCCTTCTTCAAGGTCATCAGCGCTTCCGGCACATGGTGAGAACGGAAGCTGTCGCGGAACTCCTGCCAAGTGATCTGATCGCAATTGGGGTGAGCATACTGGTACGCATCCCACCAGTCCAAAGCTGCTCCCTGGAGCTGTCCACTTCCATACAACACCTTCTCTCGGTCGTTGCACTGTGCGATGTCCAGCTGTCGTTCCACTGCCTTGAGCCAGTCCTCTGCTTGCATTGGGTCGCTAGACTTGTTGAAGGTAGGAGGGCGTCCCTTCATAAACTCGCCCCTTTTATCTCGGGGTTGCACGTAGTGCTGTTGGGGCGGGTTCTGCTGATTCTGCTGCAGCAGTGCTATGGTTTGCGCCATCTGCTGTGTCAGCTGAAGTTGCATCTGCATCATCTGCTCCATGGTGAGTGGCGGTGGTGGAGGTGGTGGGTTCTGGTTCTGGATGCTTCCACTGCCTCCGGGGTTGCCTCTGGTGTTAACCATCTACCATAGCAAGAGATCTCCCATCAGTATTACCGCCTACTGGTATTAGCTAACCCATGCTTGCAGATGGTGTATGAGAAGATAGCAGTACTTGGAAAGATATGATAGAGGAAGTGAAAAGGAGATAGATAACCCAACTATTTATTCACTAATATTCCTTAAACCTTAGTCCTATATCTAGATGGAGATAGACTTGCATCTATGACCATCACAATCATTACAAAGATCCAAATCAAACATAAGCATAATAACAGCAAAATCAAGCACTCAAAGACAAGATTCACACGAGACTCGACAGCACTGGTTTTGAAAAACGCAACTAAATGATCCGAAACAATTTCATGGTGGTCTCCTAGTGATTTATCAACCGTTCTAACTAGGCTGCGTTCCTACAGTCAGCACGACTCTGATACCAATCTGTCACACCCGAATTTACACAGAAACCCGAATGCTACTATATGTGTGCCCAGGAAGTCCACAGAACACATATAGATAACAAATATGATAAACAGAGTACATATGCTCGAACAAAATAGTTTTACATCAGAGTTTGACTACAATAACTAAATAAAACAGCGGAAGACTCTTAATTAACTCTCTCTAAACGAAGACGAAGACGAAGCCGAAAGCCATAATCCACAGGGACACCGACTGGTTGAGCACGGCTAGTAGAATGGTAGATCTTCAGGAAATTCAACAGCAGCAATACCATCTAATCCATCTGTTACCCATCCGGGATTTTGTTGAATGGCAAGTGTAAGTAAATGTCTTACTTAGCAAATACAACACAGTAATGAAGGCTTAAAAGAAAGGCTTGACACGGCTGTACTGCATTAGCAATTTTAGTTGTTTCATTTTAACATAAACCAATATTTCTACAATTAAGTGAATCCCAGTTGCAATTCCTAATTAATAAAGTAGAGGTGAACATTAAACAGTAATAAATACCATATTCTAATCAAAAAGGATCCAGGCCGCTCTTGACCCTGAGCAAGGCTATCATGATAGATTATACACTCTGCAGAGGTTTCGCCCTTTACCCACCAGTCGCGTAAAAGTTCAAAGGAACTTTGCACCCAACCACGCACATCAACACTTCCGAGGTGTGACTGCATAGGGACGCTATGAGGCTTTTCACAAGACACCCTAACAAAACAGTAGCCGTTATGGTACAACCTAGGCAGCATGACCCAAGGCACCGAGATTGACTGACGCCCATGTCGCAACACGAGGGGGTCAATGGCGTCCATGCGCGGAAAAGAATAACATCAACAAAATAAATAGCGCAACGTGTGGAACCCCCGCCATACGGAAGCTCCCAACACGGGACTGTGCCTCACGGGGACATAGCCAACGGATACTCCGTCCTCGGTGGATCAAACCATACTCTCACCCATGCTTCCTATAACGCCGTCGGCCCATCGGTAACTACTGTTAAATTAGAGCCGTACATGTTACTTGTCCAAGACCAGAGCCATTATAGTTCCAGTGGTGGCGACAGGTTCCTGGGTTGCCGCTTTAAGAACCAGTCCTTACGGAGAGACACTAGGGCCAAGCATAAAGCGTATGCCCTAGCTCCCTGTTCCATGTTACTAAAAAGCAAGTTTTACCATTAACATTGAAGTGAACCATTAAGTCAAGATTAACAGTTAAACATTGGTGACAGTAGCTGCGCTTAGCAAAGGTCTACCCAAATGCAATAACCCAGGGTAATCAAGGTATAGGATAAACAAAGCTAGGAATAACCTTAATAGGAACAATTTAGACACATGCATATGCAGTAAATAATGTAAAGGTGTGCTTAGGTAGCAAGGATTGTCCGTGCTGTACTTGCCTTCGTCCAACTGTTGATGCTGCTCCTGCTGCTGCTGTTGGTCCTGCTCCTCGTAACCCTCGAACTCAAACGCGTACGGCTCACCGACTGGACTCGTACATCAACACACAAGCATCCATACAAGCCAGTACATGCAAACAATATTAATCTATTAGAACAGTACACCAAACAGTAGCAACAGAACAAAAGAAGGCTGAAAAACTAATCTACGCTTCACTACGAACACGTGAGCGCGAAAATCACTCAAATCGGAGCTAAAACGAAGAAGTTATGGCTTTTCTAAGGTTCAGGGACTTGCTGGCAAAGTTTTAAAAGTTCCAGGGGCTTATTTGCAAAAACTCAGGGGCTAAAACATAATTTTATATAAAAACAGGAGGGTTTATTTGCAAATTAACCAAAACAGGACCTCGGGTACTATTTTTAAATAAGGTAGGGGGTTTTCTGTAAAAATCAGGACCTAATTGTAATTATTTTTGAATAAAACAGGACTGCGAGTTAAATTTGAAAAAGTGGAGGGGTTCTTTTGAAAAACCGGCACGGCTGACTGGGGGTTGACCGGTATGGGTTTGTTTGACCCGGGGCTTGACTTGATCTGAGTCGTCGGTTTCGATTTGGACGGCTTAGATTAGATCGGGGGAAGGGGTCACCGGCGGCGAGCGGAGCTGCGGCGGCGCTTCGCCGGCGAAGCTCGAAAACGAGCTACGGGGCACGGTTTGAAGCGAGGCCGGGCGCTATCGACTCGGGGTGACGCGGCGAGTGCGGCAGCGGGGTTGTGGACGAGCGGAGAGCGACGGAGCGAGCTCGCGGCGGGCTATGGCGGCGGCGGCGCTCGGTTGCGGCGGTGCAAAGCGGCGGCGGCTCTACGGTGCAGGATTGCCGCGGATTTTGGGCGCTACGGTCGCGACATGACCGCCTGAACTCGACAGGGTGGCTCTCGTCGGCGGGAATGCGGCAACGGCGATCGGCGATGACGAGCAGGAGCGGCGGACGGCGATGAGCGACGGCGGGTCGAGTCAGAGAGGGAAGAAGGGCAAGGAGGGGCTCGGGAGCACGCTTACCACCACGCGAAGCTGCTCCGGCGGTCAATTTGGTCGGAGCGACGGCGGGACGGCGGATCCGCGGCGGCGCAGATCTCGGGCGGCGGCGGTTCGGGCGACGGCCGTGCGGGGAACGAGGGCGAGGGCGGCTAGGGTTGGAGGGAAACGCGAGACGGGGCGGCGAGTATTTGAAGACGGCCGAGGGAAGTCCGGGCATCCTTGGAGTCCGAGCCGTGGCCGGTCGGGACTCCGGTGCCGTGTCCGGGAGGGAGTCGGGCGAGAGGTAGGGGACGGCCTGACAGGCGGGTCCCCCCTGGCAGTCGGCGCGGAGGGGGGCTGCGGCGTGGGGCAGGCCGGCGCGCTGGGCCGCTAGGTGGGCCGAGCGGGAGCGGGAGGCAGGCCGGGGGAAGCGAAGCAGAGCGGGCCGCGGCTGTCTGGCGGGCTGGGCCGGAAGCAGGGGTGCGAGCAGGCCGGCGCGGGTGGAGCAGGCCGCTGGGCCAGGCCGAAAACGGAGCAGGGGGAAAAAGAAGGAAAAGGCTGGGCCGGCTGGAGAAAAAGTAGGAGGGCCAAATTCAGCCGAGGAAAATAGTTTAGGGAGGAAAATCGGACTCGGGCCGCAGAAACTTTTCTAGAGCTCCAAACTCAGCGATTCAAATTCGAATTTAAGCAGAATTTAAATTCCAATTGAACCGCACACAAGCAAAAGTCAATGCAGCCAGCATGAATGCAACAAAAATGTTTCTAACCCTATATTTAATTTTATTTCTCATAAATAATTTATTCTTCCTAGATTAATATGAGCATAATATTAAATAAATACAATTTAATTACTAAATTTTTTAAAATAGGCATTTTTAGGGTGTTACAAACCTACCCCCCTTAAGATGAATCTCGCCCTCGAGATTCGGATGTGGATGAGAATAACTGTGGATATTCAGCTCTGAGGTCTTCTTCTCTTTCCCAAGTCGCTTCATCCACTGAATGACGGCTCCACTGGACCTTGCACATCCGGATCACTTTGTTTCTGGTGACTCTTTCTGACTCCTCCAAAATTCTGACAGGATGCTCAGTATAGGTAAGATCTTCCTCCACATTTAGCTCATCAATCGGAATCTGTTCCTCAGGTACCCGCAAACACTTTTTCAACTGAGATACATGGAACACATCATGTACTCCCGCTAACTTCTCTGGTAGCTCTAACTGATATGCCACCTCACCTTTCCGACCAAGTACCTTGAACGGTCCAATGTATCGAGGTGCTAACTTGCCCTTGACGTTGAACCTTTTCACGCCTCTCATGGGTGACACCTTGAGATACACGAAGTCTCCAACTTCAAAGCTGAGATCCCTCCATCGGTTATCTGCATAGCTCTTCTGTCTGGATTGTGCCACTTTCAGATTCTGTCTAATTATCTGTACTTGTCGCTCTGCTTCTCTTAGTATCTCAGGTCCAAATACCTGACTTTCTCCCGTCTGATTCCAGAATAGTGGTGTCCTACACTTTCTGCCATACAGAGCCTCGAATGGTGCCATCTGCAAACTCTTCTGATAGCTGTTGTTGTACGAGAATTCCGCGTACGGTAAACTCTTGTCCCAACTGGCACCATATTGTAAGGCACATGCTCTCAGCATATCCTCCAATATCTGATTCGTCCGTTCTGTCTGCCCATCTGTCTGCGGATGGTAAGCTGAACTGAACTGTAGCTTAGTGTCCATAGACTCATGCAATTGTCGCCAAAAGTGTGATGTGAATTGGGTACCTCGATCTGACACTATTCTTTTCGGTACCCCATGCAAACACACAATCCTCTCCATATACAACTCTGCTAGTTTGACTCCGGTGTAGGTGGTCTTTACTGGTAGAAAATGCGCCACCTTGGTCAGACGATCCACGATTACCCAGATTGAGTCAAATCCCCTCTGAGTGCGAGGTAAGCCAGTGATGAAATCCATACCGACTTCTTCC
Source organism: Echinochloa phyllopogon (assembly GCA_033239725.1). NCBI lineage: Eukaryota > Viridiplantae > Streptophyta > Magnoliopsida > Poales > Poaceae > Echinochloa > Echinochloa phyllopogon. The sequence continues at coordinate 24,697,281 of BTCW01000014.1, read as the reverse complement.
CACTTCCATTCAGGTACCTTCAGGGGCTGGAGCAAACCTGCTGGCCTCTGATGTTCAGCCTTGACTCTCTGACACGTGTCACATAGAGCTACGTATGTGGCCACATCTCTCTTCAATCCGTACCACCAAAATCTCTCTTTGATATCTTGGTACATCTTGGTACTAACTGGGTGTATCGAATACGCCGATTCATGGGCTTCCCTGAGAATTGCATCTCTGATCTGCACTATATCTGGTACACAGATCCGCTTCTCGTACCACAATGTTCCCTGGTCATCCACTCGAAAACCAGGGGCTTTTCCTAATGCCACTAGTTCCACGATCTCCTTGATCTTCTCATCTGTGAGCTGTCCTTTTCGGATCTCTTGTTCCAAGGTCGGTTCTACTGCCATCTCGGTGATGCTGGTCACAAATCCCAGACTCATCCTTTCGAACTCTGCACTGAGTTCTTCCGGTAAGCAATGTCCCGTGATCTTATTCACGTAACTCCTTCTACTCAGAGCATCTGCCACCAAGTTGGCCTTCCCTGGATGATAATGTATCACCAAGTCGTAGTCCTTGATCAACTCTAACCAACGACGTTGTCTCATATTCAGATCCGACTGTGTGAACACATACTTGAGACTCTTGTGGTCAGTGTAAATATCACACTTATGTCCAATCAAGTAATGCCTCCAAATCTTCAAAGCATGTACTACAGCTGCTAACTCCAAATCGTGTGTCGGGTAGTTCTGCTCATGTTTCCTCAACTGCCTCGATGCATAAGCTACTACTCTGCCTTCTTGCATGAGTACACATCCCAATCCTAAACGAGATGCATCGCAGTAGATAGAGAAGCTCTTGGTTATATCTGGCAATACTAGCACGGGTGCTGTTGTCAACCTCTTCTTCAATTCCTCAAAGCTGACTTGACATTCTTCAGTCCAGACAAACTTGGCATTTTTCTCCAATAACGCCGTTAGGGGTTTAGCAATCTTGGAGAATCCTTCAATAAACCTCCGATAATATCCAGCCATTCCACGGAAACTTCTGATTTCACTTACATCCTTAGGCGGATTCCAACTCAACACATCACTAACCTTCTTCGGATCAACTGCCACTCCACCGTTGGACAGTACGTGACCCAAGAATGCTACTTCCTTTAACCAAAACTCACACTTGCTCAGCTTGGCATACAACTGATGCTCACGAAGTCTCTGCATCACCAACCTCAGATGTTCTTCATGCTCTTCCTCATTCTTGGAGAAAACCAGAATGTCGTCAATGAACACTACCACGAACTTGTCAAGATAGTCCATGAACACACTGTTCATCAGATACATGAAGTATGCCGGTGCATTTGTCAGACCAAAAGACATGACTGTGAACTCATATAGACCATATCGGGTTGTGAAGGCTGTTTTGGGGATGTCAGTCACTCGTATCCTCATCTGATGGTAACCGGATCGGAGATCGATCTTAGAGAACACACATGCTCCTTTCAACTGGTCGAAGAGATCATCAATCCTTGGCAACGGGTACTTATTTTTGATGGTCACTTCATTCAAGGCTCGATAATCCACACACAATCGCTGGGTCCCATCTTTCTTATCCACAAACAAAACCGGTGCTCCCCAAGGAGACGAACTAGGACGAATATACCCTTTTGCTAACAACGCCCTTAATTCCTCCTTAAGTTTCTCTAGTTCTTTTACTCCCATTCTATATGGCCTCTTAGCTATAGGTGCAGTGCCAGGCTTAAGATCAATAACAAATTCAACTTCGCGGTCTGGGGGCATACCTGGTAACTCATCTGGAAACACGTCTGGGAATTCGCACACCACTCTGATGTCTTCCAGTGCTACACCTTCGGCTTGGTAGATCTGATTGTGTCCCAAGGGACTAGCTGCTTGGTACTCCACTTTCTCACCAGTCTTTGCTGTCAGCTGCACTGTTCTTTTGGAGCATTGAATCACCCCATCGTATCTGGCTAACCAGCTCATACCCAGAATCAAGTCAAACCCAAGGGTTTCTAGGACTATCGGGTTCACCACAAAGTCTACCCCCCTTATTGTGATGGTGATACAGGGGCAACGTAAAGTGGCACGCTGTTCTCCCCCAGGTGAACTAACTACCATGGGGTTCCCCATAGGTTGCAAGATCATCATGTTCTTTTTCACGAAAGCAGCAGATATGAAAGCATGCGAAGCTCCAGTATCAAACAAAACAGTTGCGAGAGATGAGTTGACAGGGAACGTACCCACAACGACATCCGTTGCTCCTTCTGCGGTTTCCGCTCCCATGTGGTTGACCTTTCCTCTCGCTGGGTTCTGCTGCTGGTTCCCGTTCTGGTTCTGCAGTTGTCCAACCCTCTGATTGTTGTTCTGACCAATGGCGTTCTGAGCCTTGCGAGGACAAGCACTGGCATAGTGTCCCAGCTCACCACAACCAAAACACCTCGGAGCCGTAGGTGCATTGTTGGTCGGATTGGGGCGTTGGACAGGACCACTCTGTGGCTGGTTCTGAGGACGTTGCTGAGGTAGTGCTGAGGGGTACTGGGGACGTGGCTGGTACTGGGGTCGTTGCTGATACTGGTTGCGGTTCATCAAACCGGACTGTCCCTGGAAACGCACTGGAGTCACCATCTGCTGGTTTCCCTGCTGAGGATTGAAGCGAGGGCGAACATTGCTTCCTGACGGTGTGCCTTGAAGCTTCCTCTTCTTTTCCTCCATCTCACGGCGCTTGTGCTCCAGCAGCAGTGCACTATCCACCAGTTCTTGAAAAGTGGCGAACCTAGAGCACAGGAGCTGGTACTGGAGTGTATCGTGCAGGCCATCTCGGAATCGGGTCTGCTTCTTCCTATCCGTATTCACGTCCTCTGGAGCATAACGTGCCAACTCAATGAACTTGTCACGATAAGCGGTGACACTCATACCTTCTTGCTTCAATGCCAGGAACTCCTTCTTCTTCAAGGTCATCAGCGCTTCCGGCACGTGGTGAGAACGGAAGCTGTCGCGGAACTCCTGCCAAGTGATCTGATCGCAATTGGGGTGAGCATACTGGTACGCATCCCACCAGTCCAAAGCTGCTCCCTGGAGCTGTCCACTTCCATACAACACCTTCTCTCGGTCGTTGCACTGTGCGATGTCCAGCTGTCGTTCCACTGCCTTGAGCCAGTCCTCTGCTTGCATTGGGTCGCTAGACTTATTGAAGGTAGGAGGGCGTCCCTTCATAAACTCGCCCCTTTTATCTCGGGGTTGCACGTAGTGCTGTTGGGGCGGGTTCTGCTGATTCTGCTGCAGCAGTGCTATGGTTTGCGCCATCTGCTGTGTCAGCTGAAGTTGCATCTGCATCATCTGCTCCATGGTGAGTGGCGGTGGTGGAGGTGGTGGGTTCTGGTTCTGGATGCTTCCACTGCCTCCGGGGTTGCCTCTGGTGTTAACCATCTACCATAGCAAGAGATCTCCCATCAGTATTACCGCCTACTGGTATTAGCTAACCCATGCTTGCAGATGGTGTATGAGAAGATAGCAGTACTTGGAAAGATATGATAGAGGAAGTGAAAAGGAGATAGATAACCCAACTATTTATTCACTAATATTCCTTAAACCTTAGTCCTATATCTAGATGGAGATAGACTTGCATCTATGACCATCACAATCATTACAAAGATCCAAATCAAACATAAGCATAATAACAGCAAAATCAAGCACTCAAAGACAAGATTCACACGAGACTCGACAGCACTGGTTTTGAAAAACGCAACTAAATGATCCGAAACAATTTCATGGTGGTCTCCTAGTGATTTATCAACCGTTCTAACTAGGCTGCGTTCCTACAGTCAGCACGACTCTGATACCAATCTGTCACACCCGAATTTACACAGAAACCCGAATGCTACTATATGTGTGCCCAGGAAGTCCACAGAACACATATAGATAACAAATATGATAAACAGAGTACATATGCTCGAACAAAATAGTTTTACATCAGAGTTTGACTACAATAACTAAATAAAACAGCGGAAGACTCTTAATTAACTCTCTCTAAACGAAGACGAAGACGAAGCCGAAAGCCATAATCCACAGGGACACCGACTGGTTGAGCACGGCTAGTAGAATGGTAGATCTTCAGGAAATTCAACAGCAGCAATACCATCTAATCCATCTGTTACCCATCCGGGATTTTGTTGAATGGCAAGTGTAAGTAAATGTCTTACTTAGCAAATACAACACAGTAATGAAGGCTTAAAAGAAAGGCTTGACACGGCTGTACTGCATTAGCAATTTTAGTTGTTTCATTTTAACATAAACCAATATTTCTACAATTAAGTGAATCCCAGTTGCAATTCCTAATTAATAAAGTAGAGGTGAACATTAAACAGTAATAAATACCATATTCTAATCAAAAAGGATCCAGGCCGCTCTTGACCCTGAGCAAGGCTATCATGATAGATTATACACTCTGCAGAGGTTTCGCCCTTTACCCACCAGTCGCGTAAAAGTTCAAAGGAACTTTGCACCCAACCACGCACATCAACACTTCCGAGGTGTGACTGCATAGGGACGCTACGAGGCTTTTCACAAGACACCCTAACAAAACAGTAGCCGTTATGGTACAACCTAGGCAGCATGACCCAAGGCACCGAGATTGACTGACGCCCATGTCGCAACACGAGGGGGTCAATGGCGTCCATGCGCGGAAAAGAATAACATCAACAAAATAAATAGCGCAACGTGTGGAACCCCCGCCATACGGAAGCTCCCAACACGGGACTGTGCCTCACGGGGACATAGCCAACGGATACTCCGTCCTCGGTGGATCAAACCATACTCTCACCCATGCTTCCTATAACGCCGTCGGCCCATCGGTAACTAATGTTAAATTAGAGCCGTACATGTTACTTGTCCAAGACCAGAGCCATTATAGTTCCAGTGGTGGCGACAGGTTCCTGGGTTGCCGCTTTAAGAACCAGTCCTTACGGAGAGACACTAGGGCCAAGCATAAAGCGTATGCCCTAGCTCCCTGTTCCATGTTACTAAAAAGCAAGTTTTACCATTAACATTGAAGTGAACCATTAAGTCAAGATTAACAGTTAAACATTGGTGACAGTAGCTGCGCTTAGCAAAGGTCTACCCAAATGCAATAACCCAGGGTAATCAAGGTATAGGATAAACAAAGCTAGGAATAACCTTAATAGGAACAATTTAGACACATGCATATGCAGTAAATAATGTAAAGGTGTGCTTAGGTAGCAAGGATTGTCCGTGCTGTACTTGCCTTCGTCCAACTGTTGATGCTGCTCCTGCTGCTGCTGTTGGTCCTGCTCCTCGTAACCCTCGAACTCAAACGCGTACGGCTCACCGACTGGACTCGTACATCAACACACAAGCATCCATACAAGCCAGTACATGCAAACAATATTAATCTATTAGAACAGTACACCAAACAGTAGCAACAGAACAAAAGAAGGCTGAAAAACTAATCTACGCTTCACTACGAACACGCTGGCAAAGTTTTAAAAGTTCCAGGGGCTTATTTGCAAAAACTCAGGGGCTAAAACATAATTTTATATAAAAACAGGAGGGTTTATTTGCAAATTAACCAAAACAGGACCTCGGGTACTATTTTTAAATAAGGTAGGGGGTTTTCTGTAAAAATCAGGACCTAATTGTAATTATTTTTGAATAAAACAGGACTGCGGGTTAAATTTGAAAAAGTGGAGGGGTTCTTTTGAAAAACTGGCACGGCTGACTGGGGGTTGACCGGTATGGGTTTGTTTGACCCGGGGCTTGACTTGATCTGAGTCGTCGGTTTCGATTTGGACGGCTTAGATTAGATCGGGGGAAGGGGTCACCGGCGGCGAGCGGAGCTGCGGCGGCGAGCGGCGGCGCTTCGCCGGCGAAGCTCGAAAACGAGCTACGGGGCACGGTTTGAAGCGAGGCCGGGCGCTATCGACTCGGGGTGACGCGGCGAGTGCGGCAGCGGGGTTGTGGACGAGCGGAGAGCGACGGAGCGAGCTCGCGGCGGGCTATGGCGGCGGCGGCGCTCGGTTGCGGCGGTGCAAAGCGGCGGCGGCTCTGCGGTGCAGGATTGCCGCGGATTTTGGGCGCTACGGTCGCGACATGACCGCCTGAACTCGACAGGGTGGCTCTCGTCGGCGGGAATGCGGCAACGGCGACCGGCGATGACGAGCAGGAGCGGCGGACGGCGATGAGCGACGGCGGGTCGAGTCAGAGAGGGAAGAAGGGCAAGGAGGGGCTCGGGAGCACGCTTACCACCACGCGAAGCTGCTCCGGCGGTCAATTTGGTCGGAGCGACGGCGGGACGGCGGATCCGCGGCGGCGCAGATCTCGGGCGGCGGCGGTTCGGGCGACGGCCGTGCGGGGAACGAGGGCGAGGGCGGCTAGGGTTGGAGGGAAACGCGAGACGGGGCGGCGAGTATTTGAAGACGACCGAGGGAAGTCCGGGCATCCTTGGAGTCCGAGCCGTGGCCGGTCGGGACTCCGGTGCCGTGTCCGGGAGGGAGTCGGGTGAGAGGTAGGGGACGGCCTGACAGGCGGGTCCCCCCTGGCAGTCGGCGCGGAGGGGGGCTGCGGCGTGGGGCAGGCCGGCGCGCTGGGCCGCTAGGTGGGCCGAGCGGGAGCGGGAGGCAGGCCGGGGGAAGCGAAGCAGAGCGGGCCGCGGCTGTCTGGCGGGCTGGGCCGGAAGCAGGGGTGCAAGCAGGCCGGCGCGGGTGGAGCAGGCCGCTGGGCCAGGTCGAAAACGGAGCAGGGGGAAAAAGAAGGAAAAGGCTGGGCCGGCTGGAGAAAAAGTAGGAGGGCCAAATTCAGCCGAGGAAAATAGTTTAGGGAGGAAAATCGGACTCGGGCCGCAGAAACTTTTCTAGAGCTCCAAACTCAGCGATTCAAATTCGAATTTAAGCAGAATTTAAATTCCAATTGAACCGCACACAAGCAAAAGTCAATGCAGCCAGCATGAATGCAACAAAAATGTTTCTAACCCTATATTTAATTTTATTTCTCATAAATAATTTATTCTTCCTAGATTAATATGAGCATAATATTAAATAAATACAATTTAATTACTAAATTTTTTAAAATAGGCATTTTTAGGGTGTTACAGTTTTATTTCTAATAAAGTTCCACGAGTTTTGGTGAGTGTCACTTGTGCAGGTACAACTACGACAAATATGTGCTATTGGGGCCGGAAATGACCAAATCGGCCGAACGACTCCGTTCGGTCGGTTACCCCCCTTAGCCGAGCAGGCCACCGGGAGTCGTCCAGGTCAACAATGACCAAACGAACACATCACATGACACGTGGGTGACCGCCAACTCATCCTGGACCATGCCACGACATTCTGGGCCAGATCAACATGAAGTCATGCATCAGGAGGAAGCCCAGGGGGGTCCAGGCACCAGAGGCGGTGCTGGGGAGGCCGGCCACGGGCCAGGCCCAGTTCGGCCGAACTGGGGCCTTCGGCCGAACCGCCCCCAGCACCAGAACCGACTCCAGGGGCTCATCCTGGCCACCCAGAGTAAAGGCGGCGCATCCAAGGGTTTGGCCGAACCCCCTGGTTCGGTCGAACCGACCCTGGCGCCCGAAATCCCAGGGGGTACCCCCCTGGTCCCTTGGAGGCTACTCCAGCCCCAACCGTCGTATGCAACTATAAATAGGACCCCATACCCCCTCTTGTAACACACACCAAGCCAAGGAGCTCATTTCCACTTTCATTCTAGTAGAGTTAGGATAGTTTAGTTGGGAGTTAGAGTTGAGTCGAGCTTTGCCTCAGAGGTTCCGGAGTCGTCTTCAGAAGCTCTGGTAATAGCTCTTGTATCTTTTAGTTTTCCTTTTGTAAGACATTGAGTATCAATATAGTTATCTTTATCACTTTGCCTTTGTCATTTATATCTTGCTTCTACTTTATCCTAGTTGCAAATATATCTTGTTTAGACTATAGTCAGTTATAGTTCTAGTGCTTGTAGTCTTGTTTAAGTCTTTGTCTTGGCTGGTTCTTCGATCTTGCTTGATACTGGAGGTGAATTGTCACCAAGAGTATTGACAAGGTTGCTTGCTCTTGCTAGCAGAGTAAGTAGTCGTTGCCTAGTGTAGGAGTGGTTCCTAGACTAGTCGGTGGCCTTAGTTTATTCCCGTCGCAACGGAGGTGGTAGCCGGGAGGTGGTGACAGCCCTTTCGGTCTTCGTAGCCCATCACGTTAGTTCCGGTCCGTAGGATTCCCCAGTTGGGAAATAGTGGCACCCCTTCTCATCCCTTTCTGTGTGTTCACCGGTTCCCTTGTCCCGAAGCTAAGACATTAGAGTTATCCCAGATCTCCTAGTGCTGGCTCTGTAGCCGCTGTATCTCTAAGCTAGAGTGACATAGGTAGATAAAGAATCCAGGAGTCCTCTATCTTTTCTCGTTGTCCTCCCAGCTATCTATCTCTTCTCTCCCTTACCTGAGTATCCCTTGAGCTGTGTGTCCGGTATATCCACTCCTATCCAATACCGTTATCCCCTGTCTTGTTTAGTTGTGTACCCTTCTCTGATAGTCTCGAATATCTGTTCACTAGTAATCTTGCCAAAGCTTCCCTGCGGAAATATAAATTACGATACCTCGGGATACTCCCAGGTGAAGTGCTATAGCGGTGATTCTGTGCGCTTGCAGAATATTTCTATATTTTACTAAGCCATAAGGAAAACCACTGGAACACTCCTTACCCCAGTACCAGGATTCTCAATTCTGATATTGGATCGTAAGAAGTGCCAACAAGCATTTCTGGCGCCGTTGCCGGGGAAGTCTTCGGCTAGATTACTTTTGAACTTTTATCTTGAGCTATCTTAGTTGAGTACCGCTACTCAAGCGGGTTTATCCTTGCTCTGTTTGTTGGTCTTTGTGGAACAGAGCAGTGCATGACTGGTTTCCAACTACCGTCAAACTTCCAAAAAAATCTGGAGTCATTTGTGAGGAAAGTACGACCCCGTGTTGTACCTCCTCAGAAGCAACTCCTTCCGACGAACCCAGTCCTTCCCGTCGTTGACCAGGCTACATCGAGGATGGCAACTAAGATGATCCGTGAGTTCTCCGCTCCATCAAGCGAGAACGTACGTGTCGGACCAACTCCGCCAGTCGGAGATGGTAACTTCGAGCTGAAGCCAGCCCTCATCAACATGGAGATCTGCAAGCCAGCCCTCAGCAAGCCACACGAAGATGCCAATGCGCATCTCCAGCATTTCCTAGAGATCTGCAACACCTTCACCATCCGCGGAGTAAGTATCGATGCCATTCGCCTTCGCTTATTTCCATTCTCATTATTAGGCAAGGCGAAACAATGGTTTTATGCTAACCGCGAAGCAATAGATACCTGGGATAAATGCACTAGCGCTTTCTTGCTAAAATTCTTTCCGGTTGGGAAAACCAACGCCCTCCGGAACAAAATAGCTAGTTTCCAGCAGCTAAAAGATAAAACAGTCCCGGAGGCATGGGATCGCCACCAGGACTATATTTCTGCTTGTCCTCACCATGGTATGCAGAGTTGGTTCATAATCCAAACTTTCTATCATGGGCTGAGAAATTCTGCCCGTGAGTACCTGGATGCTGCTGCTGGAGGCTCGTTCTTCTCTCTTGAGGAGAGTCATGCGAAGGCTCTCATAGAGAAGATGGTCGAGAACCAAGGTTGGTCCGATGATCGGACTCAACCAAAGACCCGAGGAGTTCACCAAGTTGAAGCTCTGGACATGCTCGCTGCCAAGATGGACCTCCTGATGAAGAAACTGGAGGCCCCTGCTCAAGAAACGGTGCAAGCCATGGACGCTCGCATGACCTGCGAAGTCTGTGGCAACACTGGCCATTCGGGGAATGACTGCCCCGAAACGCGAGAAGATGCCCACTACGTCAACAACTCCAACAACAACGGGTACCGACCGAACAACTACGGCAACCAAGGCTGGAATCCGCGCCCAAACCTCCCTTTTGAGAGGCCTCAACAAGGTAACAATTTCAATTCCAGCAATTTCAATAATCAGCCGTCTCTTAGAGATCTTGTGTTTCGCGAGATGAGAATAACTGAAAACATCAATAAAAAGCTTGCTGCTAATGATAAAACTCTGGAAAGCATAGACTCTAGGATGGAATCATTTTCTTCTACTATGAAAAGTCAACTGAGCTTTAATAAAATGATAGAAACTCAAGTCACTCAGTTAGTTGCTGCGGTTCCTGTCACTGAATCGGGGAAGATTCCGGGGCAACCCGAACCTTCCATCGAGACAGTAAATTCCATCACTACCAGGCATGGTAAGATGTCTCATAGTGTCTTCCGAACTAACCACGCAGGGAAGGTCGCACGCATCCAAGTGCTGACACCAAGATGGACCTACCTGCCGAGAGCTGCAAAAAGGGCGATCATCAAGACCTCTCCGGACATGAAGGAAGATCCCGGAGTGCCCATCATTCAGTGCACGATCTGGAATCGTCGCATTGATGATGCACTCTGCGATCTAGGGGCAAGCGTCAACATCATGTCTAATGTATTATTTAAGAAACTACGCTACCCTACTTTGTCACCTACTACTGCCCAGGTACAGCTTGCGGACTCAACCATCCGCTACCCCGAGGGGGTGATCGAGAATGTACCAGTCCGGATCTGGGGACGATATGTCCCTGTGGACTTTGTTGTCCTCGACACGGGGAACGAGCATTCGTTTCCCCTTGTGTTGGGCCGACCATTCTTGAACACCACCCGGGCTAGGACCGATATGGATGCGAGAGAAATCTCGTTCCGTATCGACGGGAGGTTGACATACTTCAAGTTTCAACCCCGGGAAGAGAAGAAGGCAGAGCCACTCACACCGGAGCAGAGAAGCGCCGAGTGTTTCCTCAAGGCTATCATTAATGGAGAACTGGAAATACTCAGTGGTGAGCAGCTCAAGTGGAATGAGCCGACAAAACCGACAAGTGCAGAAGAAATGGATTTCCTCGTAAAGAAATACGAGGAAGAGCAAGCCCTCTGGAATTCTCCGGAGACGCCGATCCCACCGCCACCGACACCGAAGAAGAAGAATAAGAAGATGTGGCGGAAGAAGGTTGCATCATCCGATTCATCCACTCCGGGACCGGACGATGACAAAAGCAACTGAAGACAGGAGAAGTCCCGCTCGCGGACTTAAAAGCTGAGCTCTTGCCGCGAGGAAAACCGGTATGTATCTCATATTTTCCTTCCAATTCTTAAATTCTCAATTGCATTTGTATGTTTCCCTTTTCAAAATAAATGAACCACTTGAGTAATTAATTTGAGAGAGGGTAGAAAATTTTGCAAGCTTGGATAGAAATAATTGGACACATGTTGAAATTTTACCTAGGGTGGATGTAATTGGTAACTTTTATCATTTTCATCCCTTCTAGAACATCTCCAATTATTTACCATCACCACCAACCAGCAACAAACATGTATACCCCACTAAAATTGGCTGCACACTCACCAATTATCACAAACATGGCAGCATGGGGGCGACTCCACTAAAGTCCACTTTGGTCATGTCAATTTTGCATCTCACCAAACACAAACCACCAAATTTTCATGACCTAGTGCTGCACCCATTCAAGATTTTTGTGCTGGTGGGAGGCAGGTTGCTGTAGGGTCGAGATGGCGGACTAGAGGGGGGGTGAATAGTCCTTTCTAAAAATTATCGCGCAAGCTAACCGAAACAAATGCGGAATTAAAACTATCGGTCTAGCCAAGACTTCACCCCCTTATATCTAAGTTCACTAATACCTTATGAAAGATTATAAAACAAGCAAATAAGGTGCCGGGCTAGCAAGTGCTCACCTAGATAATTATAGGAGCAAGGTCATACAAACCTATGCCTCTAGTACTTCACACACCGGGGAGCTCCTACACAACTAGTAAACAAAAGCACAAAGCCCCTAAGCTCACTAGCAATGCTCAATGGACAAGACTATACAAGTCTAATCCAAAGGCTCAATTTATTTAGCTACACAAATGAAGCAAAGAGACTAATTAAGCTACTCAAGCTAATTAGTCACAAGATCACTACTTCTAGCTACACAAGCAAGAAGACAACTAGCAAGCTACACAAGCCAACTAATTGTAAGAGCAACCACACAAGCACAAGATATATATAAGGATGTAAATACAATGCTTGTGATCAAGAAGTGCAAACCACCGAGAAGAGTAGACAAGTTGACACGGTGATTTTTATCCCGAGGTTCACTTGTTTGCCACCAAGCTAGTCCTCGTTGTGTCGACCAACACCTCGATGGTTCTTGGGCAAAGCTCGCAAGCCGCTGGCCACTCCGGGCACACCAAGACACCACTCGCAAGTGAGGTAACTCAATGACACGCTCCACTAGAGTTGCTCTTCGCGATCCCCGCGGGGTGAGCACAATCCCCCTCACAAATCCTTCTCCGGAGCACCGCACAATCTCCTTGCGTGCTTCAACGGAGCCTCAATCCACCAAGCCGTCTAGGAGGTGGCAACCTCCAAGAGTAACAAGCAAACCGGCTTACAACACAAACACCTAGTGCCACTCAATGCAATCTCTCAAAGCAACGCACTAGATTCGCACTCACTCGCAATAGCTTCGCAATCTCGCATGAACAAGTGAGTTAGTGGACTCCAAAGGCAAGCAGAACCATGGGAAACACATTCCCAAGGTGCTCAACCTTCTCCAAGGCCCGGGCACCCTTCTATTTATAGAGGGGAGGGCAAAACTAGCCGTTACACACTTTTCCCGAGCTCTAACGGCTACCTCGGACCGTCCGCGGTGCATTCCCGGACCGTCCGCCATTCAAAAAAACTAGCCGTTGAGATCCAAACGGTCAAAAACTCGTCATCCGCGGACCGTCCGCAGTCACCCGCGGACCGTCCGACCCCCTAGATCTCGAACCCCCGAACCTTCTGGTAAAACCGGGCGATTTTACGGAGTGTTTCGCGGACCGTCCGCAGTATTCACGGACCGTCCGCAGTAACCGCGGACAGTCCGCCACTCTATTTTCAGCACAGCCGACACTCGGTAAAACGCCCATAACTTTTAGCTCCGATGTCCAAATTAGGTGATCTTGGACTCTATGGAAAGCTCATTTAGAGGGCTATCCAACTCAACTGAATTCTTGATCCAAAACACTTTGGATCAAAGCACAATTTCATACCAAGATCACCACAACCCATGGCTATCAACCAATTTCATCAACCGCTTTGCAAATGTGCTAACCCCATAAGTGTAGCTCCTTATGTGTGAGTGAGTTAGCATTTTCACAAACATTTCTCAAAGGGATTTTGAGCACAACATTAAAAACATGGCCATCACGGACTGTCCGAGCCCAAGCCACGGACAGTCCGATGCACGATCGGACAAGCCGACCGGACACCCGAACGGAATTTCCCACATATTTTATTCTCATCTCACCACGGACTGTCCGAGTCACCCCCACGGACGGTCTGACACTTAGCTCAAAGTTCTCAAGTCAGCGCTCAAGTCAACCCACGAGTCACGGACTGTCCGAGACCTATCCACGGACAGTCCGACCCTCACGTCAGAACTTTGCTTTCTCAAGATATTCAACAACGCCCTTTCCCAAGGTTAGTCGCCACTCATCTAAATGCAAACCATGCAAGTCAATGATCAAGTGGCACTAAATGACCGATATGCAAACAAGTTTGCCCCTCTTGATAGTACGACCATCTATCCTAAACCCGGTCATAAACTTCTCTACTCTCCTATGACCGGTTAAATGAAATGCCTATTGGTTATACCTTTGCCTTGCGCATTCCATTTCATCTTCTCCAATGTTGATGCAACACATGCACCAACATCATCACAAATGATATGATCCACTTCATATCATCATGCGACTCATTGGTTTATCGATCTTGACTCCACTTGCTCTTCACCGTTGCAACGGTCCATCGGTGCCAAGTCATTGCTCAAGCATCCCGCCACGCGGTCCAGCGCTTAGCCTCTAACTTGCCCTTCACACTTGCAACCGGTCCATCAAACCAAGTCTTGTCTTGATCTTCTCCACTTAGTCACATGACTCTATGTCATGTCCCATATGCAATGAGCTCCTTCATCACATAATCACCTGTGGACTAATCACCTGTGTATTTCACTTAAACACATATTAGTCCACCTAAGTTGTCACTCAATTACCAAAACCAAACAAGGACCTTCAATCTCCCCCTTTTTGGTAATTGATGACAACTCTACAAAGATATGGAAATTAAGTTTGTTTGGATTTTATGCTCCTTATCCAACATTTTAGCTCTATGTTAGAATTAGGATAAGCATCATAAAATCCGAATATGTAGTGATAACTCCCCCTACATATGTGCTCAAATGTTTTGTTTTCAAGCTTGCACATATGCATATATATGAAATTTTGGGAGTGTTGACACTACTAGGTGATGCTAAGGTATATAGGATAAACCTTTGTAGCGTGATACCAATTAAGCTTGCACATTGAAGTCCATCCTTAGCATCATGATTAGCTAGATATCACAAGAAATACACTAGATACCTCATGTCATCAACATTATAGGCAAGGTTCTAGGTGTACATGAAAAATAAAACATATCTAGCTACCAACATATGAATGCTAGTTGACATTTCATCATCCAAATCCTATAACTAGCATTCACAATTCAAGCATGCATATTGAATTTAGAACTTATGCAAAAATGCAAGCAAGCACATGAATATGCACATATCAAATGCAATCAATCAAGTTCATGAGCTTGCTCCCCCTACTTGTGTGCTTCTCTTTGTTCAAGAACTCCCCATACCATAGTGGCTCCAATATTTCATATCTTCAATTTCTTTGTACCACTCTCATTTCCCACTCTCATTCTCATTCCACCTTCTTCAATATTTCATATCTTTGTACCACTCTCTCCCCCTTTGTCATCAATTTCCATAAAGGTATGCTCATTTGATACTAAGTGTTAGGTGATACTCTCTCCCCTTTATGTGATACTTGAATCTTTATTTTTGATGGACACTATCACATATGTAGAAATGATGTCATTTGTGGGATGCCAAAGGAAAGATACCACTTATAGTTTACTTGAATTTCCTCATGCATGATCTTTTGACCTTGATACCGGGCATCTTCCCTTATGTCAAAGATATGGTCATTCGACTTGATCAACTTGAGCTCTTGTGAGGGATGAACTCTTCTCTTGATGATCACTTAAAGTTGAGGATTACTTGTAATCTTGTTGGATATCACTTGCAATCTTGATATAGTCATCACTTTGAATAGCAATTGAAAATATATCAATCGAAGAAATATCAATTGAAGAAATACCACTTGAAGGAATATACCAAGAAATACCACTTGAAGAATGATTGATAAAGCTCATGATGAACTTCACAAGAACCATTGAATCCCATTTTTGACTTGATCAAGGACATGATATAGTTGATGACATTCCAATAATGCTCACAAATAACATCCCTATTTCCACTCTTTGGCATGAAGGTGCATTTGAGGATTTTGAAACAAGTCCAATCTATCTTTCCTTCCTCATGATTAATCTCATAGGTAGCATAGCATTGTCTAATGATGGTCTCATTCCAATCACATCTATGCTCTAGGAAAGGTGTAAGTCTAAGATTTTCAAGCTCAATTGCCACTCCCACTAGAACTTAATTTGATTCAAGCTATGGAAAAACAATTTGCTTGTGGGGAAAGACAATGCAATTAATCAAGTGACCAAGAAAAGCATTTTCTTTGTATGATGAAGCCACTAGTAGGATAAAACTTGATAATCATTTGCATTGTTGTCTCATTCTTGAACTAGATTGTTTCCACGAGCTTCACAAATTTGACTTGAACAAATTAATTTGCCTAAGCTTTTCAAGTTTGGTAAACACTTTCTAAGCTTCTTCACAAGCAAGAATTGATTGTCTTATCAAGATAGTGCTTGTCACTCATAGGCAATCCAAAATATATCAAGTACTTGGGTTTACTAGCTCATGAACAGACTCATACACTTACCACTAGAACAAATAATCATTCAAGCAATAGTGGTAGGCTATGAATGTCAAAACTTCATTTGTAATGCATGATCTTATAAGCATGTACTATATGCACTAACCACATACTAGTAAGGGATGAAAAATGATCAATGCACATTACAATGATACCTTTGCTATATTGGAGTATAGGATAGTCAATAAGATTCCAATTTATCTCCATAATAGCAATATGAAGTCCAATTAATAGCTTGGTAAAGATCAATGAATACCAAGTTGAATTTCATCATTCACCCATATGAATTGAGAACCACTAATGATTAAGTGCATTCTTCATGTTGTTGTTGGCTTGCTTCTTCTTTTGATAAATGCTTGCATGAGAGAAATGTTTAGAATACCACTTGAAATCCCATTACTAACTCTCTTTTGGGTGTTGCTTGCTATCTTGATCAATCCTTTTGATTATTTCAACTAAGCATCTCAATTGTTCCTCGGATCACCACTTCCACTAGGGAGAAGTGACCTCTCTTCAAAGAACCATACTTGACACTTACTTGAAATGTCTTTATTTGATTGATTCATATGATTGATTTATATTGATGGATAACTTTGAATTCTTCTTTGAGTATTTTTCTTTCTACCAAATAATTTCCAATAAACACTAGAATCGACAATCCATATTCATTTTGAGCTTGGTCTTGATCTCTAGCTTGAGTACCAAAATATGTGTTAAGCACACATCCACAATCAAATGACCTTGTACTATTTGCTTGTCAAGCTTCTCCTTTAATCCAAAACCAAACTCAGGTGCCTCAATTTCTTATAAGCATGATTCCAACTTGAGGACCTTTCAACCAGAGTAACTTTTGATTTATCCAATATTTGTCACTTTTATGGCAGATTCTGTACACTTCAAAGAATAATCCATAACTCCCAATGTACAGCTCCAATGATCACGAAATTTGGTGGAGATGTGCTTCACTAAATCATCTTGAAGATTATAAAGATTTGAGCTTCATTTGACTTTTCAATTTCTACCAGATTTCAGATTTTTCTCAACTGCTACATGCTGAAAAACTGCTGCACATGTGTTGACAAGATGCACTCCAAAACGAAGTATCTTTTATCCAATACTCATGAGATTTTTGCAGCAACTAATATCATAAGTGTAGAGCATGTATACCAAATTTCAAGCCAATACAAATAGATTTGATCACTCAAACAAGGCTATCATCACAGCTAGCTCAGTTTTTGCTAAGTAGGACAAATTTCTAAACTTGAGCTAAACTTCTTCAAATTGAGTCAAACTTGATATCAACTTGATTGAATACTATCATAAGACATATCCATTCAGTCCACTAAAAGTTATCTTATGAACTTATCCATCAAATCAATCCAAATTTGAGTACTAATCATTTAATCCATTCAATCATCTCATAGCAAGCAACTTTTGCATAAATATATCCAATTCAATCAACTCATATGCACCCAAATGAACTAGATCAACAAAGAATATACCTTTGTACATCATGATCAGCACATAGCAAACTTCAACTCAAATAATTTGCAAGCCTTCAAATATATCCAATAAATCACCACAACTTGATAAATTGCACTTGTATGTTGTAGCACATTTGGACTTCACTTGTTTAACTTGGCATTGGGATAGAATAGCACTAACTTTCATTAATTCACTCAATCATATGATGAACAAAATGAATCCAATTGAGTTAAGCCTCCAATGCCATGGTACCTACACACATTCATCCACTTTTTGATGGTACCCAAACTAGTTTGGGTCCTCTCAAGTTAGGAGAAACATACTTCGGCATTGCCTTAGCATGAGTAGAGGGATGTTTTGCAATTTCAACCGATGAGGTACCATTACCATCCTTTCTAAGCATAGTATTATCAACAATTGAAATAGGCTTAGAATTGTTACCTAGGGGACATGAATTAGCCATGTGTCCCCTTTCTCGGCATGAGTAGCAAACTCTCTTTGGTTGAGCCTTTTCTTCCTTGCTCATGTGTTGCTTCTCATTGCCTTGCCTCTTCAATTTTGCTTGAATCTTATTCTCAAGCTTGGTAGGACACTTCGAGGCAAAGTGTCTCATATCTTGGCACTTGATTTGAGAATAATATTTTTCATCTTGATTCTTCCTCATTATTTTGGTGGCTTGCTTTGAAGCTTGATGCTTTGCTCTTGCTTTGCCACCTCTTGTAGTCTTCTTCTTCTTCAACCTCAAATCACCATCTTGATGGTTGACTTGGACATGTTTTTGAGGTTTTGCTTTTAGCTCAACTTGACTCTTCTTGATTGGGCAATATTTTGCAAGATGTCCCGCATCATGGCACCGATAGCACATGATGTAAGACCTCTTTTCTTAATGCATCTTCTTTTTGTTGCCCTTGCTCTTTCTTTCTAATTTGTTGCTCAAATTCTTCACTTCATTTTTGAGCTCATTGTTCTCCTTCAAAATGTTAGTCTCACAAGATATAGAAGTAGAACAATCATCTATTTGTGAAGAATATGACATATCCAATAAACCATTGCAAGAGATGGATACATGCTTCTTCTCTACATCACAAGGGTTAGTAATATTATGTGATTGATCATTTGACCCAAGTGATGAGCTCTCACTAATTTTAATCTTTTCATTGGAAAGTTTCTTAGTGAGAAAAGCATGCTCTTGTACCAAATTATCATGAGCAACACTAAGTTCCTCATGAGCCATTTTTAGCTCATCATGTGAACAAGTAATAACATAAAGTAGATGCTTTCGTTGTTCACATGTGGTCTTTAGAAATGAGTTTTCATTTTCCAATTTATTTGTTTTAGCCATCTCATTTTCTAAAGCAATGTTCATGCTAGCAAGTCTACTAACAAGCTCATCATATGAATCATGACCAATCACATTGCAACTTGATACCTTTGTGTTACCTTGTGACATGAGGCAATGTAATGGTGTTGGAGAGCTTGTGGTAGAACTATCACTCTCATAGCTCGAGCATGAATCATTCTCATCAAGTGTGCTTGGAGTAGAAATATTACTTGCATCACTTGAGCTTTGGCCTTCAACAATCTTGGCAAGTGATCTTGTGGTGGAATGACTATCACCACCATCACTTGACCATGAGGTGGAGCAATCTTCCACAATCACCAAGTTGTGGTCATGCTCAACATCCTCATGAGCCGCTTCCTTGGGCTCATCATCATCATCATCATCATCAGAGATTGTCCCATACTTCTCATTGAGATAAAACCAAATCTCATGAGCATTCTGCATGTTAGCAATCTCCCAAAATATGCACTTATCCAAAGATGTATGCATGATATCAATAGCAAGATAATTGAGTTGTAGGTATTTCTCTTGCGCTTTAGTTGGATTAATTTCATCAATTGTATGAGAAAGGCCCACATCTACAATCCACCACATTTGAGGGGAAATGAACTTGAAATTGCATATCATCCAATTTTTCCATCGTGTAAAGAGTGTGCCATCAAAAATATGTGGACAATCAACATCTAGCCCGTAGTTCGCCATCCTCTCGGGTCGGTAAAGACCACAAAAGAGAGACCTCGGCTCTGATACCACTTGTAGGGTCGAGATGGCGGACTAGAGGGGGGTGAATAGTCCTTTCTAAAAACTATCGCGCAAGCTAACCGAAACAAATGCGGAATTAAAACTATCGGTCTAGCCAAGACTTCACCCCCTTATATCTAAGTTCACTAGCACCTTATGAAAGATTCTAAAACAAGCAAATAAGGTGCCGGGCTAGGAAGTGCTCACCTAGATAATTCTTGGAGCAAGGTCATACAAACCTATGCCTCTAGTACTTCACACACCGGGGAGCTCCTACACAACTAGTAAGCAAAAGCACAAAGCCCCTAAGCTCACTAGCAATGCTCAATGGACAAGACTATACAAGTCTAATCCAAAGGCTCAATTTATTTAGCTACACAAACGAAGCAAAGAGACTAATTAAGCTACTCAAGCTAATTAGTCACAAGATCACTACTTCTACCTACACAAGCAAGAAGACAACTAGCAAGCTACACAAGCCAACTAATTGTAAGAGCAACCACACAAGCACAAGATATATATAAGGATGTAAATACAATGCTTGTGATCAAGAAGTGCAAACCACCGAGAAGAGTAGACAAGTTGACACAGTGATTTTTATCCCGAGGTTCACTTGTTTGCCACCAAGCTAGTCCTCGTTGTGTCGACCAACACCTCGATGGTTCTTGGGCAAAGCTCGCAAGCCGCTGGCCACTCCGGGCACACCAAGACACCACTCGCAAGTGAGGTAACTCAATGACACGCTCCACTAGAGTTGCTCTTCGCGATCCCCGCGGGGTGAGCACAATCCCCCTCACAAATCCTTCTCCGGAGCACCGCACAATCTCCTTGCATGCTTCAACGGAGCCTCAATCCACCAAGCCGTCTAGGAGGTGGCAACCTCCAAGAGTGTCACACCCGGATTTACACAGAAACCCGAAATACGGCCATATGTGTTCCCAGGAAGTCATTACACATATAGCGAACAAATATGATAACAGAATACAATGCTCGAATAAAATAAATGGTTTTACATCAGAGTTTGACTCAAATAAATGAATAAAACAGCGGAAGTCTCCTTATTAATTCTCTCTAAACGAAAACGAAGCCGATAACCATAACCCACGGGGACACTGACTGGTTGAGCACAGCTAGTAGAATGGCAGATCCTCAGGAAATTCAACAGCAGCAGTACCATCTAATCCATCTGTTACCCATCCAGGATTTTGTTGAATAGCAAGTGTAAGTAAATGTCTTCCTTAGCAAGTACAACACGGATAATGAAGACTTAAAAGAAAGGCTTGACACGGCTGTACTGCATTAGCAATTTTAGTTGTTTCATTTTAACATCATCATAATCACTACATTCACATGAATCCCAATTGTAACCCAATTAATATAGTAGAGGTGAACATTAAACAATAATAAACATCAACTTCTAATCAAAAAGGATCCAGGCCGCTCGTGACCCTGAGCAAGGCTATCATGATAGATTACACACTCTGCAGAGGTTTCGCCCTTTACCCACCAGTCGCGTAAAAGTTCAAAGGAACTTTGCACCCAACCACGCACATCAACACTTCCGAGGTGTGACTGCATAGGGACGCTACGAGGCTTTTCACAAGACACCCTAATGAAACAGTAGTCGTTATGGTACAACCTAGGTAGCATGACCCAAGGCACCGAGATTGACTGACGAGGGGGTCAATGGCGTCCAAGCGCGGTAAAGAATATCAACAACAAAATAAATAGCGCAACGTGCGGAGCCCCCCGCCATACGGTGGCTCCCAACACGGGACTGTGCCTCACGGGGACATAGCCAACGGATACTCCGTCCTCGGTGGATCAAACCATACTCTGACCCATGCTTCCCATAACGCCGTCGGCGCGTCGGTAACTACTGTCAAGCTAGAGCCGTACATGTTACTTGTCCAAGACCAGAGCCATTATAGTTCCAGCGGTGGTGACAGGTTCCTGGGTTGCCGCTTTATGAACCACTAGGGCCCTGGGTTACGGAGAGACACTAGGGCCAAGCACGAAGCGTATGCCCTAGCTCCCTGATCCATGTTGCTAAAAAGCAAGTTTTACCATTAACATTGAAGTGAACCATTAGGTCAAGATTAACAGTTAAGCAAAGGTGACAGTAGCTGTGCTTAGCAATGTTCTACCCAAATGCAATAACCCAAGGTAATCAAGGTATAGGATAAACAAAGCTAGGTACAACCTTAAAAGGGTAACAATTTAGACACATGCGTATGCAGTAAAAATGTAAAGGTGTGTTTAGGTAGAAAGGATTGTCCGTGCTATACTTGCCTTCGTCAAACTGCTGCTGCTGGTCCTGCTCCTCGTAACCCTCGAACTCAAACGCGTATGGCTCACCGACTGGACTCATACATCAACACACAAGCATCCACACAGGCCAGTACATGCAAACAATATTAATCTATTAGAACAGTACACCAAACAGTAGCAACAGAAGCAAAGAAGGCTGAAAAACTAATCTACGCTTCGCTACGAACACGTGAGCGCGAAGATCACTCAAATCGGAGCTAAAACGGAGAAGTTATGGCGTTTCTACGGTTCGGGAGCTTGCTGGCAAAGTTTTAAAAGTTCCAGGGGCTTATTTGCAAAAACTCAGGGGCTAAAACATAATTTTATATTAAAACAGGAGGGCTAAAGCATAAAATAACTCGAACAGGACCTCGGGTGCTATTTTTAAATAAGACAGGGGGTTTTCTGTAAAAATCAGGACCTAATTCTAATTATTTTTGAATAGATCTGGACCGCGGGTTGATTTTGAAATAGTGGAGGGGCTCTTTTGCAAAACAACCGCGGCTGAGTCGGGTTGACCGGTATTGACTCGGGTTTGACTCGAGCTCGGTTGAATCTGGGCCGCAGGATTTGGATCAGACGGTGGGGATTAGATCGGGAAGGGAAAAGTCGCCGGCGGGGACGCGGCGAGCGGCGGCGCTGCGGGCGGCTGCAGCGGCACTTCGCCGGCGAGATGCGCAAAAGCGCTAGGAGGCTCGGTTCGGGGCGGGACTTGGCGCTACGGGTGCGCGGGACGACGGCGAGTCGAGCGGGGTGGATCTCGTCGGTGGCGAAGCAGCAGAGGCGGCGGTCGACGAGCAATGGCGGCGGCGGCGCTCGGGCGATGGCGGCGAGCACTCGACAGAGGGGGAGAGAGAGCAAGGAGGGGCCGGGAAGGTTCGTTACCTTCTCGCGAAGCTCCTGGAAGGGTCGGCGGTGGCGGAGCGGCGACGACGTGGCAGATCGACGACGGCGCGGAGCTCGGCGGTGGCGGCTATGGCGGCGGCGCTGCAATTCGGCGGGTAGGGCTAGGATTAGCGGGCAGGTTGTCGGGCTTCGGGGGCGGCGCGGCCGAGGAGAGTCCCGGTGGTCCTCGGTGTGCGTGCCGGGCCTCGGCCGGACTCCATGGCCGAGTCGAACTCCGGCTGGAGGTCGGGGACGGGTCCGACCTGCGGGTCCCGTGCGGCAGCGACTGCGGGGCCGAGCTGGGCTGCAGGCCGCGCTGCTGGGCCGCGTTGGGCCACTGGCGGGCGGGACGGGCTGGCGCGGGAGTGGGAGAGCGAGGAGCTGGGCTGCGAGAGCGGAGCAGGCCGCGGGCTGGGCCACAAGTGGGGAAGGGAGAACTGGGCCGCTGCGGGGAGAAAAGAAAGAGGGGCAAGCTCGGCCGGGAAAAAGAGTTCAGGGAGGGAAAACGGACTCGGGCTGCTACAACTTTTCTAGAGCTCCAAATACAACGATTCAAATTCGAATTTAAATTCCAATTGAACCGCACACAAACAAAACACAATGTAGACGGCATGAATGCAACAAAAATGTTTCTAACCTTATATTTGATTTTATTTTGCCAAAAATTATTTATTTCTTCCTAGATAAATATGAACATTACTTAAATAAAAGCAATTTAATTACTAAATTTTAAAATAGGCATTTTTAGGGTGTTACAAAGAGTAACAAGCAAATCGGCTTACAACACGAACACCTAGTGCCACTCAATGCAATCTCTCAAAGCAACGCACTAGATTCGCACCCACTCGCAATAGATTCGCAATCTCGCATGAACAAGTGAGTTAGTGGACTCCCAAGGCAAGCACAACCATGGGAAACACATTCCCAAGGTGCTCAACCTTCTCCAAGGCCCGGGCACCCTTCTATTTATAGAGGGGAGGGGAAAACTAGCCGTTACACACTTTTCCCGAGCTCTAACGGCTACCTCGGACCATCCGCGGTGCATTCCCGGACCGTCCGCCATTCAAAAAACTAGCCGTTGAGATCCAAACGGTCAAAAACTCGTCATCCGCGGACCGTCCGCAGTCACCCGCGGACCATCCGCAGTCACCCGCGGACCGTCCGACCCCCTAGATCTCGAACCCCCGAACCTTCTGGTAAAACCGGGCGATTTTACGGACTGTTTCGCGGACCGTCCGCAGTAACCGCGGACCGTCCGCCACTCTTTTTTTCAGCACAGCCGACACTCGGTAAAACGCCCATAACTTTTAGCTCCGATGTCCAAATTATGTGATCTTGGACTCTATGGAAAGCTCATTTAGAGGGCTATCCAACCCAACTGAATTCTTGATCCAAAACACTTTGGATCAAAGCAGAACTACATACCAAGATCACCACAACCCATGGCTATCAACCAATTTCATCAACCGCTTTGCAAATGTGCTAACCCTATAAGTGTAGCTCCTTATGCATGAGTGAGTTAGCATTTTCACAAACATTTCCCAAAGGGTTTTTGAGCACAACATTAAAAACATGGCCATCATGGACTGTCCGAGCCCAAGCCACGGACAGTCCGATGCACGATCGGACAAGCCGATCGGACACCCGAATGGAATTTCCCACATATTTTATTCTCATCTCACCACGGACTGTCCGAGGCACCCCCACGGACGGTCCGACACTTAGCTCAAAGTTCTCAAGTCAGCGCTCAAGTCAACCCACGAGTCACGGACAGTCCGAGACCTATCCACGGACAGTCCGACCCTCACGTCAGAACTTTGCTTTCTCAAGATATTCAACAACGCCCTTTCCCAAGGTTACTCGCCACTCATCTAAATGCAAACCATGCAAGTCAATGATCAAGTGGCACTAAATGACCGATATGCAAACAAGTTTGCCCCTCTTGATAGTACGGCCATCTATCCTAAACCCGGTCATAAACTTCTCTACTCTCTTATGACCGGTTAAATGAAATGCCTATTGGTTATACCTTTGCCTTGCGCATTCCATTTCATCTTCTCCAATGTTGATGCAACACATGCACCAACATCATCACAAATGATATGATCCACTTCATATCATCATGCGACTCATTGGTTCATCGATATTGACTCCACTTGCTCTTCACCGTTGCAACGGTCCATCGGTGCCAAGTCATTGCTCAAGCATCCCGCCACGCGGTCCAGCGCTTAGCCTCTAACTTGCCCTTCACACTTGCAACCGGTTCATCAAACCAAGTCTTGTCTTGATCTTCTCCACTTAGTCACATGACTCTATGTCATGTCCCATATGCAATGAGCTCCTTCATCACATAATCACCTGTGGACTAATCACCTGTGTATTTCACTTAAACACATATTAGTCCACCTAAGTTGTCACTCAATTACCAAAACCAAACAAGGACCTTCAGTTGCGCATGAGGCACTTCGGCCGAACCAGCCTGCGTTGCCCCCTCTGCCTATAAATGCAACCCCTCGCCTCCTTGCTTGCCTCACACACTCATACATTCTGAAAACTCTGCTAGGAAGCTCTCTCTCTCTCTCTCTCAACTCTTTGCTCAAGTGCTTGCTCAAGTTCGTCCCAAAGTTCTTGTTCAAGTTTTGGTTCGCTTGCATCACTAGAAAATCCCAAAAATATTTTGCTTCTGTTGTGATCCTTGTGCTGAATTTCTGGACGATTTTGTGGTGGTCACCGACACCCACAAGAACGACTAACCTTTTGTGGTGGTTTTCATCCCCGCAAGAACGACTAACTATCTTGAACGACTGACTTGATTTTCTTGTGCTAACCATATTCAATCTTTTGGGTAGTTGTCGTTGCACTAACTTTTCGCAGGAATCATGTCGAAGTTCTTCACTTCGCTTCGTCGTTCCGCCCGGCTAGGCCGACGATCGGACGATGCTGGGAGTTCCCCAGCTCCGTCCCGAGGCTCGAGCCGGATGGACACGGACGAGCATGGAGCAGCCGGCTCGGGATGGGGCCATGCCACGCCCCCAACCAGGCAGCTCCTGAGCGAGGGTGACATCAACCTTAGAACAGAAAGGGAGTGGAACACCTTCAACAAGCTTTGGATGAAGGAGTTCGAGCACACCTGTGTGTTTGAGCAAGATTTGCTCAGGGACACGGGGATGGACGTAGAGTTCACGGAAACTTTCCAGGCCATTGGCTGGGAGAATTTCTGGCACATCAACGAAGAAGGTTCGTACCTGCTCACCCTTGAATTTCTCTCGACTTTGGTTTCTGAAACTGGGGGGATTCGTTTTCGGTTCTTCAACCAAGAGTTCTTCTGCTCTTGGAGGGATTTTAGTTTGGGTCTCGGATTTTCAAGCCGTTGTTGATTAGACCCAAACAAAGCGCTTAAAAAATTTGTCCGGGTGGCATTTTGGAAAAAGATTTTGGGGGACACCAACTGTCATGCACCACGCACGAACAACATACATAACCCCACTTTGCGTTTCATGCATCGTTGGGTGTCTATGAAGGTATTTCCCCGGGCAGATTTGCGCCCTGTCAACACCATCGAGTTGCGGGTTCTTTTTGCCATGGTCAAGCAGATTCCCTATTCACCTGTGAAAGACATGGTTGGTCACTAGCTGTCTCATATTTCTCGTGCGGGTAGCATGGCGATGACTTCTCTAGTCACTCGCCTCGCTAACCACCTGGGCGTCCTCCAGGGAGCCCGGCTCACG
This sequence comes from Echinochloa phyllopogon, assembly GCA_033239725.1. Taxonomy (NCBI): domain Eukaryota; kingdom Viridiplantae; phylum Streptophyta; class Magnoliopsida; order Poales; family Poaceae; genus Echinochloa; species Echinochloa phyllopogon. The sequence goes on along the minus strand of BTCW01000014.1, from coordinate 24,670,799 downwards.
TACATCGAGACAGCGTGTTCCGTCATGGATGCCGAGCACTTCGTGCAAGCCCACATGATACGGCGGACGCCTGACGCAATGCTGGCAATGATTTACCGTGGCTATACAACTGAAGTGCCTTTGCCTTGTGCAGCAGTAAGGTTGTATACCACACCGAAACTAACTCTCCAGTTGAGGACCGAGTCGGACGACTCTCCACCTTGGAGAAAGCCCGCTCGGCACAGCGTTGCAGGTGACAGACCCGTCACGAGGGGACGAGCCAGGTGTGATGCTGGGCTCGCCACCTCACAGGAGCCGGAGGATGCACCACAAATGCCGCACCGACACACTTCCGCTTTTGAGGCCACCTACGACATGTACACCGGCGCTGGGACGTTCGGAGCAGGATGCTCCGGGCAACACTAGGAGCCGAACTACTTCACCTCAGGACGCTGGGACTACGGCCAGGACACGGACTCTGAGTGGTCCGGGAGCCGGTATGGAGGGGGATACGACAGTGCCTCCCAGCCATACTACCCCGGATACTCACAGTCCGCACGCTTCGACTACGGCCGGGAGCTGTCCTACATCTCCGACCGAGTCGAGCTCATCGACGACCGTACCCGAGAGATTCAAGACACGCTAGCCCGCCATTCTCAGTACCATCAAGAGAATAGCGGGCTGGTGGCGTCTATCCAGCACGACGTCCACGAACAAGCGGAACAGCTGAGCCAGTACCTTTCAAGGCTCAACCCCTACTAGTGAAAGTCCAAGCTTGGGGGAGGACCCCCACAGGTATGTCCCGATTTATCCTGCACTTTGATCATTTAATTTCCATTTCATTTCCCTTCATGATAGTTTGCATTTAAAAAAAATGAAAACACCAAAAATATTTCCCTTAAACAATATTTCCCGTGAATAAAATAACTCCCAACTATGCATGGAATGAATCATATGCCTCTCACCTTGGAAATGATGAATAGTTGCTCTGTCATTAATTTTGCAAGTACTTTGCTTCAACTAGTTGATAGATTGTGCTTGAGTTATTTGGCATGAGTAAAAATGATCCTGAAAACCTTTTGGGTGCACAAGCTTTATTCCAAGTCTAAGTTGTTGTGGGGATTGATATAGTGAGAATTTGGTTAAGTTCTATTCCGCTTTCAGTACGGGGAAAATCTCGGAGATTTATGCTTTCAAAATGAAACAAGTTCCTCATTGGTCAAAATCCCTACCAGAGCCATATGATAAGCCTAGTTGAAAATTTCTACTCATATGCTGCTTGTTATCTTAGTGAGCTTTGTCAAATTGTTGTGACCTTTGAGTGAAGCTTTCATATTCTTAAAGATCGAGACCCATGTACACACACCACCTCTCACTTGCAATTCCTACACTGGGAGTTAGCAAACATTTTCCATCATCCATCCACAAAAATAAATGCTCCATGTTCTATGAGTTCCCTCTCCAAATATTCTTGATAGAGACATGGGCTATGCAAAAAGAAAAGCATGCCAAAGAGCATGGCAAAAAGAAAGAGAAAAAAAAGAAAAGCATGCCAAGTGGTATGGCAAAAATATGAGAATAAAAGATAGCCCATGTTCTCAAAAATAAATCAAGGAGAGGGAGTTTCATCCAAGGAGTTCCACCATATTCCATTCCACCATTCCACCATATTCCACTCCATTCATTTCCACACACTTGCACGTCTCGATCTTAAGATGTGATTTGTCTCCTCAGAGATCCAGTCTTTGACTTAGCAAAATATAAGATGCATGCATGCCTTCATCCTTTGTCCCTGAGCCACACAAAAAGCCATATTAGATGTTAGGATGAAAAGAAGGCACAAGCCTTTGGTAAGGATTTAAATACACTTGAGCGATTGAGTGTGCCAATTGAGGAACAAATTTGTAGTTTTCAAAACTTATGAAAAACTCCGAGATGGGATCCTGAAAAGAGTAGAGTGGAATAAAACTAAGTTTAAACTGTTCATCCTTTCAACCGCCCAAGATAAGGAGATTGCTATAAGCCCCATAGGTAAAAAGGTGATTTGAAACTTTGCCTATGATTCAAGTATTTTTGAAGACTAGTTGTTTATAAAGTTACCTGCAAAAGAAATGACATTGTAGCAACTCCTGATCCACCGAGCCTAAGTTTATATCTTTGCTCGAGGACGAGCAAAGAGCTAAGCTTGGGGGAGCTTGTTGGCGGTCGTTACAGCCCAAATCCGACCACCAATACTCGGGAATAAATGAGGTTATATGCAACATTCCATGTACTTAGGTTTTATTTCTAATAAAGTTCCACAAGTTTTGGTGAGTGTCACTTGTGCAGGTACAACTACGAGAAATATGTGCTATTGGGGCCAGAAATGACCAAATCGGCCGAACGACTCCGTTAGGCCGGTTACCCCCCTTAGCCGAGCAGGCCACCGGGAGTCGTCCACATCAACAATGACCAAGCGAACACATCACATGACACGTGGGCGACTGCCAACTCATCCTGGACCATGCCATGACATTCTGGGCCAGATCAACACGAAGTCATGCATCAGAAGGAAGCCCAGGGGGGTCCAGGCACAAGAGGCGGTGCTGGGGAGGCCGGCCACGGGCCAGGCCCAGTTCGGCCGAACTGGGGCCTTCGGCCGAACCGCCCCCAGCACCAGAACTGACTCCAGGGGCTCATCCTGGCCACCCAGAGCAAAGGCGGCGCATCCAAGGGTTCGGCCGAACCCCCTGGTTCGGCCGAACCGACCCTGGCGCCCGAAATCCCAGGGGGTACGCCCCTGGTCCCTTGGCGGCTACTCCAGCCCCAACCATCCTATGCAACTATAAATAGGACCCCATACCCCCTCTTGTAACACACACCAAGCCAAGGAGCTCATTTCCACTTTCATTCTAGTAGAGTTAGGATAGTTTAGTTGGGAGTTAGAGTTGAGTCGAGCTTTGCCTCGGAGGTTCCGGAGTCGTCTTCAGAAGCTCTGGTAATAGCTCTTGTATCTTTTACTTTTTCTTTTGTAAGACATTGAGTATCAATATAGTTATCTTTATCACTTTGCCTTTGTCATTTATATCTTGCTTCTACTTTATCCTAGTTGCAAATATATCTTGTTTAGACTATAGTCAGTTATAGTTCTAGTGCTTGTAGTCTTGTTTAAGTCTTTGTCTTGGCTGGTTCTTCGATCTTGCTTGATACTGGAGGTGAATTGTCACCAAGAGTATTGACAAGGTTGCTTGCTCTTGCTAGCAGAGTAAGTAGTCATTGCCTAGTGTAGGAGTGGTTCCTAGACTAGTCGGTGGCCTTAGTTTATTCCCGTCGCAACGGAGGTGGTAGCCGGGAGGTGGTGACAACCCTTTCGGTCTTCGTAGCCCATCACGTTAGTTCCGGTCTGTAGGATTCCCTAGTTGGGAAATAGTGGCACCCCTTCTCATCCCTTTCTGTGTGTTCACCGGTTCTCTTGTCCCGAAGCTAAGACATTAGAGTTATCCCAGATCTCCTAGTGCTGGCTCTGTAGCCGCTGTATCTCTAAGCTAGAGTGACATAGGTAGATAAAGAATCCAGGAGTCCTCTATCTCTTCTCCTTGTCCTCCCAGCTATCTATCTCTTCTCTCCCTTACCTGAGTATCCCTTGAGCTGTGTGTCCGGTATATCCGCTCCTATCCAATACCGTTATCCCCTGTCTTGTTTAGTTGTGTACCCTTCTCTGATAGTCTCGAATATCTGTTCACTAGTAATCTTGCCAAAGCTTCCCTGCGGAAATATAAATTACGATACCTCGGGATACTCCCAGGTGATGTGCTACAGCGGTGATTCTGTGCGCTTGCAGAATATTTCTATAATTTACTAAGCCATAAGGAAAACCACTGGAACACTCCTTACCCCAGTACCAGGATTCTCAATTCTGATATTGGATCGTAAGAAGTGCCAACAGGGGGGGAGAGGTTTCCATGCGGGGAGGCAGCACAAAAAAGGAAGGAGCAGTGGCGGGGCTTTGGGGAAAGCTCGGGGAAGGCTCCAGAGGGCCCACGGGTCGTGCTGGGTCAGGCCGAGGAAGCTAGGCACGGGCAGCATGGCGAGCCTGAGTTTGCCTCGGTCTTGGCGGGAGGAAGGGGACAACCGAGAGGTGGGGCCCGCTCATCAGCGGTCGAGGCGAGACGGGGGCGGGGAGGAAAGCGGGGCTGGGCCGGCGCGGCGAAATGGCCCAAGGCTGAGGCGGTGCGGTGCTAGGCCGGCGAGGAGAATCTTGGGCCGAAGGGAGTTGGGCTGTGGCGGGAGTTGCTCGGGGAGAAGGGAGGGAGGCGGGCTGGGCTGGCAGAGAGATTGGGCCGACTCGGGGAAAGAAGAAAGAGGGAGAGGAATAGACCAAGGGAGAAAGCTCAAGGGGCGAAATCAAACTCTTTCCTGAACAACTTTTCTAAGACTCAAACAAATGCAATTCAAATTGAAATTTAAATTGGTTTTAAAATTCTCATTTGAACTACACACAACCAAAACTTAATGCAGCAGCATGAATACATCAGAGATACTACTCCTTATATTTGTTTTTAATTCTCTTAAATAGTTTATTTTCCATATATTAAATATGAGCATAAATAATAAAATTAAATTAATTGCTAGAAATTTTAAATGGGCATTTTAGGGTGTTACAAACCTACCCCCCTTAAGTTGAATCTCGTCCTCGAGATTCGGATGTGGATGCGAAGAGCTGTGGGTACTCGGCCTTGAGGTCTTCTTCTCTTTCCCAAGTCGCCTCATCCTCTGAGTGTCGGTTCCATTGTACCTTGCACATCCGGAGGACCTTGTTTCTTGTTACCCTCTCTGACTCCTCCAAACTCTTGACTGGATACTCATCATAGGTGAGATCTTCCTGCACATTCAGCTCGTTTATCGGGATCTGCTCCTCAGGTACCCGGAAACATTTCTTCAGCTGGGACACATGGAACACATTGTGCACTCCGGCCAGCTTCTCAGGTAGCTCTAGCCGATATGCCACTTCGCCCATCCGTTCCAATATCTTGAAGGGTCTGATGTAACGAGGCGCTAATTTGCCCTTGACATTAAACCTTTTTACGCCTCTCATCGGTGACACGTTGAGATACAAAAAGTCATTGACCACGAAGTTGAGATCCCTCCGTCTGATATCAGCATAACTCTTTTACCGGGATTGTGCCAACTTCAAGTTCTGCCTGATCACTTGCACTTGTCGCTCTGCCTCTCTTAGTATCTCAGGCCCAAAAACTTGACTCTCTCCAGTGTGATTCTAGAATAGTGGTGTCCTGCACTTTCTACCATACAGAGCCTTGAATGTTGCCATCTGCAGACTTTTTTGGTAGCTGTTGTTGTACGAGAATTTCGCATAGCGCAAACTCTTGTCCCAGCTGACACCATACCGCAGAGCACATGCCCTCAACATGTCCTCCAAAATCTGATTGGTCCGTTCTGTCTGTCCATCCGTCTGTGGGTGGTAAGCTAAACTAAAGTGCAGCTTAGTGTCCATAGACTCATGTAGCTTCTGCCAGAAGTGTGATGTGAACTGAGTACCTCGGTCAGACACTATCCATTTTGGTACCCCATGTAAACACACAATCCTTTCCATATATAGCTCTGCTACTCTGGCTCCGGTGTAAGTGGTCTTTACTGGCAAAAAATGTGCCACTTTGGTCAAGCGATCCACGATTACCCAAATGGAGTCAAATCCCCTCTGAGTGCAAGGTAGACCGGTTATGAAGTCCATACCGACTTCCTCCCATTTCCATTCAGGTATCTTCAAGGGCTGGAGTAATCCTGCTGGCCTCTAATGTTCAGCCTTGACCCTCTGACACGTGTCACCTAGGGCCACATATGTTGCCACATCATGCTTCAATCCGTACTACCAGAATCTCTCCTTGATGTCTTGGTACATCTTGGTACTTCCTGGGTGGATCGAGTATGCCGAATCATGCGCTTCTCTTAGGATCGTATCCTTGATCTGCGCCATGTCGGGTACACATAGTCTCTTCCTGTGCCACAAGGTTCCCTGATCATCTACTCAAAATCTGGTGGCCTTTCCTAGAGCAACCTGTTCCACAATCTCCTTGATCTTCTCATCCTCAAGCTGACCCTTCCTGATCTCCTGTTCCAGAGTTGGTTCTACTACCATCTCTGTGATGCTAGCCACGATTCCTATACTCATCCTCTCAAACTCCAGGCTGAGCTCTTCTGGCAGACAATGCCCAGTGATCTTGTTCACATAGCTCTGCCTACTCAGAGCATCTGCCACCAAGTTAGCCTTCCCTGGGTGATAGTGAATCTGTAGATCGTAATCCTTGATCAACTCCAACCATCGACGTTGTCGCATATTTAGATCTGACTGGGTGAAGACATACTTGAGGCTCTTATGATCAGTGTAGATATCGCACTTGTGCCCAATCAGGTAATGCCTCCAAATCTTCAGAGCATGTACCACAGCTGCCCACTCCAGATCATGCGTCGGGTTGTTCTGCTCATGTTTCCTCAACTGCCTCAATGCATAAGCCACTACTCTTCCCTCATGCATGAGCAAACTCCCAATACTAGACGGGATGCATTGCAGTAGATAGAGAAATCTTGGCTATGTCAGGCAATATTAGCACAGGTGCTGTTGTCAACCTCTTCTTCAACTCCTCGAAGCTGGCTTGGCACTCCTCTGTCCAGATAAACTTAGCATTTTTCTCCAATAATGCCGTCAGGGGCTTATCAATCTTGGAGAATCCTTCGATGAACCTTCGATAATATCCAGCCATCCCAAGGAAACTCCTGATTTCGCTCACATCCTGAGGCGGGTTCTGTCGGTGTTCGGATTGGTCACCCGACACTAACTAGAACGAATGCGCTGCGTCCACTCTCTCGATGGTTGGTGCAAAGGCTAACACAATGGCACGAGGTTTATCCTGGTTCCGGTCACAGGGCCGTACGTCCAGTAAGGGGCATGCACGCACTATATTACTTCGCACCGTGGTGCCTGTAGTAGGGGTTTACAAGCAAGGCGAGAGAGGAGGAGAAGCCTCCAAGTCCCAAGCATCTAGGATGATTGCGTTGTCTGGGTTGTAGTGTGTTCTAAGAGTTCAATGTTGTCTCTTGTGGTTGGGATCTTGTTGCCTGTCACCGGCCCCTGGCCGGGAGTCTACCTCCTCCTTTTATAGTTCGAGGAGGGGCAGAGATACACATGTTGTACAGTTGAATCTACTGTCATCGGACACTGAAGAGCATGGCATTGGGCGTGGCAGTCGTCCTTACAGATCCTTCTACCCGGCGCAAAATCGATGAGTGTGTGCCAGCTCCAGTAGACGGTGTGGTGGTTTCTGTAGAAAGTATGTGTCCCTATGCTTGTCTCGAAGTGTCTTCGAGGGGTCGTGTTGACCTGTGTCCATGCCCAGTCATCGTCCGTACACTCGCTCGAGGGTTCTCCCATGCCTTATCGAGGGCTTCGTCAGGGGGTGAGTACGGGAGTTGGCCGTCCAGGAGCGCCAGAGTTCGCAGCACACGGGCTCGCATGCCGGCATAGTGAAAGGACCAACACTAGGCCTAGAGGGGGGGGGGGGTGAATAGGCCCTGTAAAAATTTCTGCAAAATTGCTCTGAAAACTGTCAGAAGTCGGATGATCCGACGCAGTCTCGGATCTTTCGACCCCCGGAAGATCCGACACTGTGTAGGATCTTCCGACGGGATAAAAACTTTACTTTGTAATTCGAGTTCTAGTACACTTTTTAAAGATTCTACTTGAATAGAAGTGTGACAATAAGTGTATATAGCCTTCTAGATATGATCAATGCAATAGAATAACAGCAAGCAAGTAGATAGGATCAAATCAAGCAAATCCAACAATAAAACAAATGAGCACAAGGAGACAATGGATTTACTTCCGAAGTTCACTCCACAAAGGAGCTACGTCTCCGTTGAGAAGCTCACAAAGAGCCGGGCTGTCACACTAGCCCCAAGTCTCCCTCAATCAACCACAAAGGAAGATTGAATCACTTACTATTGGCTCTCACAAAGAGAGGGGTAATACAAACTTCCGGGCCTCAACCACAAAGGAATGGGAGCTCATCGGCACCTCTAACCGTCTAGGAGCAAAGCTCCAAGAGTAACAAACGTGAATTGACGAATCAAAGTTACTTCAAGTGCTTCAAGAGATGAACAAGTGAGGGCTCAAAGTTAGCACAAGCTTCACACCTTCAATCTTCTCTCTCACTCAAACCCTAGAAGAATCCTTGCAAGAATCAAGCTTGGGAAGGAGTAGAGGAGTGAAATGAATGCTCAAGTGGGTGCTTGTCACAAGTTAGGTCAGTGGAGGCAGCAGCAATGAATAAGGGGGGGGGTGAGGGGGTATATATACCAACCCCCCAAAATGTGACCGTTATGTGTTCTGCGAAGGGGTATCGGATCTTCCGACCATGCGTCGGATCTTCCGAAAAATGATAGATTAGTGTTAGAAAACCCCAGACAAATTCCAAGCATCGGATCTTCCGACATAGTTTCGGATCTTCCGATGAGGGCCGGAACTTCCGACAAATGACAGAACATAGCAAGAAATCCCTCAGAACAGTTCCAGGCGTCGGATCTTCCAACACCCTATCGGATCTTCCGACAGGCGTCGGATCTTCCGGCCCCGGAACAAATCCAAGCCGAGCTGGCCAGAGCTTCCGGTCGGATCTTTCGGCCAGGGGTCGGAACACGCATGAGATACACAGAAAAGGCTGAAATCTGGCTAAGTCCCGGAGGATCCAACATAGTGTAGGATCTTCCGATGGAAGTTCTGATGCTTGGATCGGATCTTCCGATGGGAAACAACCCGAAACCGAGCCAGCCGGAACTTCCGGTCGGATCTTCCGGCCTAAGTTCCGACCAAGCAGACAACATATGAATGTGACTTTGTGTGTCTCTCAAGTGGATTTTCATCTTAATCATAGCACTTAAAACAACTAGAATTTGTCGAACACGTCCCCCTTGATAGTACGGTGGTCCTATACTCAAATTCAAACCGAAAATCAAATTAAATTCTTCGATCGAGTCCACCACCATAAGAAATTGAATTAGGGACCTTCTTTTCACATTTCTTTTCTTTTCTTTCATTTTATTCCTGCACAACTCATTCAAAGCATTATATCCAAATTTTTATTGTCATTAATCACCAAAATAGATTAAGTGCCTAGATGCACTTTCAATCTCCCCCTTTTTGGTGATTGATGACAATATCAATTTTGTTTTACAAGATAAGAATAAAATTCATGTTTTTCACATCTAATAATAGTTAGAAAAGCTCCCCCTAAATTTGTGCATTTTTTACTTAAAAAGCCCCAAATGCTTTTGCACAAATTTAAGCAAAACTTTCCTATTCAACCTTTGCATCCATGTGCTCAAGTGTGACAATAAATCAGTGATTCACAATCATTAAAGAGAGAAATAACATTACACCATCCATAAGCATCACATGAAAATGACATCAAGTTCAACATCACACTAGCATGAATTAAAAATAAGTCTTACAAACATAAAGGTTCTCACTTGGCACACCACACATAACTCCAAATAAAGTTCTTACAAGTCCACAAGCACAAGCTAAAACATGAATAAAGGATAAAAGATAATGATGGGCCTCTATCCAATTCACTCCCCCTTTGTCATCAAGGACCAAAAAGGGAGCTACTCGGTGGCTTCGTCGTCGTCCCCGGCACCACCATCATCATCGTCCTCTCCATCGTCACCATCATCACCACCGTCATCGTCCTCATCGTCACCGGCTTCTTCTTCGTTTTCTGACTCGCTTTGGTAGAATTCCTCTTCGCCGTCAGTGTCTTCCTCTTCCACTTCTTCAATCTCATCCTCATCATGTTGTTGAGGGGCTCCAAAGACATATTCTTGAGTATTAGCCTCCCAAGGATTGTAGAACTGAGGAGGAGGAGAGAACTCTCTAGGCTGGCGAACGGGGGAATGAGGCAACTGATAGTGATCCAAGAGTTCTTTGTATTGCTTGTCAAGCTTGCACATGTCCTCATCCAAGCGAATATCACGTTCATGAGCTTTCTTGGCTTGATAGGAGCATGCGGTGAAACAAGCGAAGAGCCCTTGCACAATAAAGTCTAGCTTCCCTTTCTTGCTCTTGGGACCGAGAGGAGCACCATGAGAGGAAGATGGACCTGCTGAAGGAGGAGGTGCACGGGAAGATGAAGCACCATGAGTAGTAGTCGGAGCACGGACACCTTCATAGGGCTTGGCCTTGATCTTTAACAGCTGCTAGATTTTGCCTTGGGGAGAGCGATATGGGAAGTGAGGCTTGTCAGTCACAATGTTTACTCCAGTCACATGCTTAATCATATGGAAGATGTAGGGAGCAAAGTGACAGCCACTAGATGACTCATGGGAGCACAAGATAATTTCGTTCCAAATGAAGTTGAACACTTTGAACTTGGGCTTGCCGGGGGCCATCGGAAATAGCAAATTCTTGGCCCTCTTAGAAATGTTATCGGCATCACCTACCCTAGGATACAAGGTTCCCCTAAAGAGTTGATTAAGCAACATGTAAAACGGAGAGAGACCCTTGTACTTCTCAAAGACAACAGCTCCATAAGCCCCATCATACATGAAAGCGAGCTTCACATCATCAATCTCACGCCCCTGATGAAGATCTACCTTGCTGTGATCATTAATAGTGTGAGCATAGGCGGTTTCCTCAGCTAACCCAAACAGCCCCGCAAAAGCATGTAAGGAAATGGATAGGCGTTTGCCACAAAGAGTCCAATGCATCTCATCCCTCTCTTGATCAATCCACAAGGTGGCATAGAACTGAGCAATCACTTCTTCATTGTAGGCACACTCAAAGGTCATGATGTTGGCCACATCCATCTCAACACACCGCTCATAAACATCATCAACAGCTGGCTTCAGTGGCGGTGGCATGCCCTTCAAATAATTCCAATCCACCCAATACATGGGTGTACACAGCCTACCCATCTTCAGAATCACAGACTCATACCAATCTGCTTGATGAGGCAGCCAAAAACGAGGATCACCCTTGAATTGCTTGGAGATGATGGATCTAGGGTCCTCATGTGCACTAAACCGAAGTGGTTTCATGCTATTGGCTGCAGACTTGAAATTTATCAAAGCTCTATCACTCGGATGACGAAATGGAATAGTAGTGGATATGAAATTCTGAGCAAGAGTAGATAGATCAATGTCATCATTGTATTCTAACCCAGTATGTTCCTCACGGTTAGCTCTCTTGGTCCTTGGACGTGGAGGAGAGGAGGTGGTATGAATTTCCTTTCCTCGCCCTTCACCACTAGAAGGTCCCCTTCCTCTAACAGTCCTTGTGGCAAGTTGTTTCTTTACTCATTTGCCTCTTTCTTGCTCTCTTGTCCCATTGTCAGAATCGGACTCTGTGTCAGATGGTGAGCCAATATTTCTTCCATAGCTAGGCCGGGCTTGCAAAGTTGACTTCTTCTTCTCAGTGTGCTTCATACGACCCATCTAGACAGACAACAAAAAGGGATCAACAGATGGATGATGAAGAGAGAGTTCAAATTAAAAAGTCAGTGCCCTAGGTCTGTCGGATCTTTCGGCTATGTGTCGGATGATCCGAGGCTCAGATCTACCGACGCATAGTCGGATGATCCGACAAAATCGAGGATGACCTAAAAATTTGGGAATCGAACTTCTAGTCCACCAAAAGTTATGAGATCATAGGGAAGTGTTATAGACATGTATATGAAGATATTCACCAAGGGAAATCCACTAGAACCTTCTACATTGATAGATCGGGTGACGGGAAGTTTGAATCAGATACCTTTGAGATTTCCCGCAAAAAGTTCAGAAGATCCAAAGGGGATTGAGTTCTTCAAGATGGGGAGAATCGAATGAGCCACAAAGATTATTAATCCTTCGGTTGAACTCCAAAATCGCCGCACAGGAGAAGAGTGAGTGAGAGGAAGCAGTTGGGAAGAGAATGGAATGAATAGAGGAAGTAACGTTTCATCCCAGACATTTATAGTCGCGAGCAGGCCGGAAGATCTGACGCACAGTCGGAAGATCCGATCCTGGAGAAAGTAACCAGAAGTTCCAGCGGAAGTTCCGGCCTTTCCCAGGTCCGAAAGATCCGACGGTCCGTCGGAAGATCCGACCACCGGAAGTTCCGAAAGAAAACTGAGAGAGAACGAAGCGAGGCAGAGCTGCCCGGAACTTCATTGGGTAAGATCCGATGGAGTGTCGGAAGATCCTGAATTCCAGAAAACTGACTTGACAACGATTTTCGAGATGAGATTTTATGGAAGATTTTGAGAGATATTACCTATGGACATGTAAGACCCTTGACTCAAAAAGATCAGCCACAATCATCAACACATAACAATGATCTTTTGAGACAAGGAATGATCCACCGATCACAAGATACAAAGATTTTTGAAAAACTCACACAAAAAGGATAAAAATAGTCTTTCTTCTAGACTAGGCAACAAACAACTTGTGTATGCAACAAGTCAAGCCAAGTTACGAGAATCCAAGATATTTAGCTCACTCCTCAAAGAACAAAACCTTTGCTCATCAAGAGGATTGGTGAAGATATCGGCTAGTTGTTTATCGGTTCCTACATGGCTTAGAACGATATCTCCTTTGGCTTCATGATCTCTAAGGAAGTGATGTCTAATGTTAATGTGTTTGGTTCTTAAGTGTTGAACGGGATTGTTTGCTAGTTTAATGGCACTCTCATTGTCGCACAAAAGAGGGATATTTTTGTACTCACATCCAAAGTCACTCAAGGTTTGCCTCATCCAAAGTAGTTGAGCACAACAAGCACCGGCTGCAACATACTCGGCCTCGCCGGTGGATAGCGCAACGGAATTTTGTTTCTTAGAACTCCAAGACACCAAAGACCTACCAAGAAATTGGCAAGTCCCCGTTGTACTCTTTCAATCTACCTTGCAACCGGCATAGTCCAAATCGGAATAGCCAAGTAAATCAAAAGTGGAGCCTTTGGGATACCATAAGCCAAGGTTCGGAGTATGCACTAGATATCTAAAGATTCTCTTAACAACCATTAGATGACATTCCTTTGGATTGGCTTGAAATCTTGCACACATGCACACGCTAAGCATTATATCGGGCCTAGATGCACAAAGGTAAAGTAAAGATCCAATCATGGAGTGATATACCTTTTGATCGACCGATTTTCCTTCTTCATTGAGATCAAGATGACCACTCACGGGCATTAGAGTCTTGATGGGTTTAGCATTGGCCATATCAAACTTCTTGAGCATATCACTTGTATACTTTGTTTGACATATGAAAGTTCCATGCTTCAATTGCTTGATTTGAAAACCAAGAAAGAATTTCAATTCTCCCATCATTGACATTTCAAATCTCTTGGTCATTATCCTACTATACTCTTCACAAAACTTTTCATTAGTAGAACCAAAGATAATATCATCAACATAAATTTGACACACAAATAAATCTTTGTCTATTTTTCGAGTGAAGAGAGTAGAATCCGCTTTGCCCATTACAAAGCCATTTTTGAGAAGAAATTCCTTAAGGCATTCATACCATGCTCTTGGGGCTTGCTTGAGCCCATAGAGTGTCTTATGGAGTTTGTAGACGTAGTCGGGATGCTTGGGATCTTCAAAGCCCGGTGGTTGCTCCACATATACCAACTCGGAGAGAGGTCCATTCAAGAATGCACTCTTCACATCCATTTGATATAGCTTGAAGTTGTGATGTGAGACATAGGCTAGTAGAATACAAATTGATTCAAGCCTTGTCACCGGAGCATAAGTTTCACAAAAGTCAAGACCTTCAATTTGAGTGAAACCTTGAGCAACCAATCTTGCCTTGTTTCTTGTGACAATCCCATTTTCATCTTGCTTGTTCCGGAAAACCCACTTGGTGCCAATGACATTTTGCTTCGGTCTTGGGACCAATTCCCAAACTTCGTTTCTTGTGAAGTTGTTTAACTCTTCTTGCATTGCAATGACCCAATCCGCATCACCAAGAGCTTCTTCCACCTTGAGAGGCTCCAAAGAGGAAACAAACGAGTAACATCCACAAAAATTTGCTAGACGAGAACGAGTGGTTACCCCTCTTTGGATGCTCCCTAGAATGTTATCAACGGGATGATCCCGTTGAACGCTTTGAGGAACTCTTGGGTGTGGAAGTGTTGATTGACGTTGAATAGGTCCATCATTATCTTCTTCATTGTGAGACTTGTCACCTTGAGTTTTATCACCTTGAACTCCCCCTTGATCGTTGCCATGATCATGATCGTCACCATGATCTTGAACTTGATCTTGGGAAGAGCTTGGTGATTCCACTCTTGTTGACGATGTTGATGGATCAATGTTAAATATGATTTCCGAGACTTGGTCTTGTTCCTCATCTTCTATTTGGGGCTCTTGAGGCTTCACTTCACCTAAACTCATTTTCTTGATAGCTTGACTTGGTGGCTCTTCATCTACAAGGTCATTCACAACTTGCTCTACTTGAGAGCCGTTTGATTCATCAAATTTCATGTCTACCGTGATCTCAACACAACCGGTGGTTTTGTTGAAGACACGATAAGCGTGTTCGTTAGTACCATAACCAAGTAGAAAACTTTATCAACCTTGGGTGCAAACTTGGAGCTTTTGGTTTTCTTGTTAAGAATGTAACATTTGCAACCAAAAACTCGAAAGTAGTGCCCCTTTGGTTTGTTACCGGTGAGGATCTTGTACGGAGTCTTGCCCAAGTACTTTTGAAGATAGAGGCGATTAGTGGCATGGCAAGCCGTATTGATCGCCTTGGCCCAAAAGATATCCGGAGTCTTGTATTCATCAAGCATGGTCCTTGCCATTTCAATCAAGGTCCGGTTCTTTCTCTCAACAATGCCATTTTGTTGAGGTGTGTATGGAGCGGAGAGCTCATGCTTGATGCCTTCTTCATCAAGGAATTCCTCAACTTTGAGATTCTTGAATTCCATTCTGTTGTCACTTCTTATTCTCTTGACTTTCAACTCAAACTCATTTTGAGCTCTTATAATTAACTTCTTGATAACCCCTTGAGCTTCACTCTTGTCTTGTATGAAGAAAACCCAAGTGAATCGAGAAAAATCATCCACAATGACAAGTCCATACTTGTTCCCACCAATGCTTATATAAGCAATTGGCCCAAATAAATCTATGTGAAGCAATTTCAAGGGTCTTGAGCTAGTCAATATGTTTGTGGGTGGGTGAGAAGCTCCAACTTGCTTTCCGGCTTGACAAGCACTACACAATCTATCTTTCTCAAAGACAACATTTGTTAATCCTAGAATGTGTTCATCCTTTTGAAGTTTGGCCAAGTTCCTCATCCCAACGTGAGCTAGCCGATGATGCCAAAGCCAACCCAAGCTAGATTTTGCCACTAAACAAGTCTTCGGTTCCACTTTATTTGTTGTGAAATCAACTAAATAAAGCTTTCCCTTAAGTTGACCCGTAAAAGCAATAGAGGAATCCTCCCTTCTAAGGACGCTCACACCCTCATTAGTAAAGAGACAATTGTAGCCTTTTTCACAAAGTTGTGATACGGACAACAAATTGTACCCTAGAGAATCAACTAGATAAACATTTGAAAGAGATGAGTCTTGTGATATAGCAACTTCACCTTGACCAATCACATCACCATGGTTGTTGTCACCAAACGTGATCTTTTCTATAGGCGAGTCATATTCTTTCAATTTAGCAAACATGTTCTTCTCTCCGGTCATATGATTTGAACATCCACTATCAAGCAACCATGAGGATCCACCGGAGATATATGCCTACAAAACAAGTTTAAGCTTTGAATTTAGGTACCCAAAAGAGATTGGGTCCTTGAGTGTTAGCTTTTGAAATCTTAGGCACCCAAACACTCCTCATCATCTTCTTTGCATGAGCACCCACATGCTTTACCGCCATCTTCCCATTGTGATCCCACACAACCGTGTAGTCAATGGTGTAGTTGGGAGATGGCTTATGCTCAATGCTCTTTTCTTCTTTCTTGATCTTGGTTGAGCTCTTGACATTGTTGGTTATTGCCTCAACCTTAGGCTTGTCTTCTATGGTGTTCACAATCACACCATGAGCAATGTTCATCAATTCTCCAAGGTTTGCACCCTTGGTGAACATTGGTACTTCATGACCTCTCAACATTCTTGTACCATTTGCTTTTCCTCCTCTAGTGAATCCGAGCCCATCCTTGATACTAGGATATCTTCCGGCTTTATATGCCGGATGGCTCTCAAATTCACTCTTACCTTTGGCCTTGCCTTTGCCAATTGTCTTGGTCAATTCTTGAATCTTTGCATCTTTAGCTTTGACTTTCTCTTCTAGTTTTGAAAGGTTAGTGGCACAAGCATTTATATCAAACTTATAGCATCTTGAGCAACCTTCACTAGTAGAGACATTTGAGTCAAGAATTGTCTTAGAGTTAATCTTAGTGCTTTCCCAAAGAGCGTTAAAGTTGACTTCTAGATCTTTATATTTGACCTCTAGGCTTGAATGCCTTTCTTGAAGCTCACTTTGTACATTCTTTAGGTTTGCAAGAGAATCATTTGCCAAGGACAATTCCTTAGACATCTTCTCACAAGAGTCATTGGCAAGTGACAAGTCACAAGTCAATTTCTCCACCATGATCTTCTCTTCAACTAGAGTTTCTTCAAGAGCAAGGTTTCTCTCCTTTTCAAGGATGAGCAATTCTTCTTGCCTATCAAGAGACTCTTTTCTTTTCTCCAATTTCTCTACTAGTTTTTTAATTTGTTTGTAGCCTTCTTTGCCAAACTTGTTTATCATGTTCTTTTCATGTTCGGCTTCCTCTTCATCTAGATCATTTTCTACATTCCTAGATGTCAAGATAGTGGATGAGATAGATGGGGTGATGTTTAATACCCTAGTCCCTTGGGCCATGAGGCACATGGGAGCTTCATCATCACTATCTTGATAGTTGTTGAAGAGTCTAGATGTTGATGTAGGGACTTGAATGGCAAGAGTTGCCACTTCTTCATCATCAGAGTTATCACTCAAAGAATCCCACCCTTGACCAACATGAGCACTTCCAAACTTCTTCTTGTACTCTTGACTCTTCTCTTTGTATCTCTTCTCCTTGTCAAAGTACTTGTCCTTCGACTTCTTGTCTTCTTTGTCATTTTTCTTGCGGGGGTAGTCGGCAATGTAATGCCCTTTCTCCCCACACTCGTAGCATATTCTTTGAGACATGGACCTCTTGTCGCCCTTGTTCTTCATGAACCTCTTGAAGTTCTTCACCATCATGGTTGTTTCTTCATCGGTGCTATCACTATTACTTGAGTCTTCTTTCTTCTTGGAATTGGAAGTCTTTTCAATTGACTCAACCTTCTTGCTTGGTTCGGCTTTGAGAGCAATGATTTTCACTTCGGTTGGTTCCGTCGATCTAGCTACATCCAAGTTGTTCATTTCATGATATTGTAATTTGTTGAATAACTCCATTGGTAGCATCTTCTTGAACTTGCCCTTCTCCCTAATCATGGTGGCAAGCATTGGGTTCTTGGGTGCATATGCCGTAAGCATCTTCTTGGTCACTTTGTGCTCATCCCAATCTTTGCTTCCTAGCATTCGTATCTCGGTGACAAGTAGCTTCAACCGATCATACATCTCTTGGAGAGTCTCATCCTTCTTCATGACAAAGGCTTCTAGTTCTCCTTGTAGAAGATCAATCTTGTCTTCCTTGACCACATCCGTCCCTTCATGAGACAATTGAAGAGTGTCCCGAAGATCCTTTGCAACCTCAATTCCTCTAATCTTGTTGTACTCATAGAGACTAAGAGCACTTCTAAGAACCATCACGGCTTGAGAGTTGCGGAAGAAATCATACTCTTGTTCACGACTTGGCTTGGCGTCTTTGTCAACACCTATATTCATAACGGTCCAAAGAGAGGGGTGAAGACCATATAAATACATTTTCATATCATCACTCCAACGAGCATAGTCGACCCCATTGAATTTGGTAACTTTGCCCATTGGAACCGATGAGAAATTAAGATTAGTTGGATCAAGAGATTTGTTAGAAGATGATGTCTCATATTTATGAGACACGGAGTGGAGTCCATCCAACACTTCTTTTTCCTTTAGCTTCTTCTTGATAAGCTTTTGAGCCTTCCTTTCGGCCTTTTCTTGAATTTTCTTCTTCGTCTTCTCCTTTCTCTTTTTCTTATTTTCTTCTTCATCCAAGCTTTCATCAACGTCGTTGATGATAAGATCATCATCACTTGAGCTTTAATCAATGAACAATGATCAATCATCCTTGGAAGCGGAAGCATCAACACCGGAGTTGTCCCCCTTGTCGGACATAGTGTTTTTCCCTTAGCGGTTAAGCCTTAATCAAGGGATTAGGCTCTGATACCAATTGAAAGGACCAACACTAGGCCTAGAGGGGGGGTGAATAGGCCCTATAAAAATTTCTACAAAATTGCTCTGAAAACTGTCAGAAGTCGGATGATCCGACGCAGTCTCGGATCTTCCGACCCCCGGAAGATCCGACACTGTGTAGGATCTTCCGACGGGATAAAAACTTTACTTTGTAATTTGAGTTCTAGTACACTTTTTAAAGATTCTACTTGAATAGAAGTGTGACAATAAGTGTATAGAGCCTTCTAGATATGATCAATGCAATAGAATAACAGCAAGCAAGTAGATAGGATCAAATCAAGCAAATCCAACAATAAAACAAATGAGCACAAGGAGACAATGGATTTACTTCCGAAGTTCACTCCACAAAGGAGCTACGTCTCCGTTGAGAAGCTCACAAAGAGCCGAGCTGTCACACTAGCCCCAAGTCTCCCTCAATCAACCACAAAGGAAGATTGAATCACTTACTATTGGCTCTCACAAAGAGAGGGGTAATACAAACTTCCGGGCCTCAACCACAAAGGAATGGGAGCTCATCGGCACCTCTAACCGTCTAGGAGCAAAGCTCCAAGAGTAACAAACGTGAATTGACGAATCAAAGTTACTTCAAGTGCTTCAAGAGATGAACAAGTGAGGGCTCAAAGTTAGCACAAGCTTCACACCTTCAATCTTCTCTCTCACTCAAACCCTAGAAGAATCCTTGCAGGAATCAAGCTTGGGAAGGAGTAGAAGAGTGCAATGAATGCTCAAGTGGGTGCTTGTCACAAGTTAGGTCAGTGGAGGCAGCAACAATGAATAAGGGGGGGGTGAGGGGGTATATATACCAACCCCCCAAAATGTGACCGTTATGTGTTCTGCGAAGGGGTATCGGATCTTCCGACCATGCGTCGGATCTTCCGAAGAATGATAGATTAGTGTTAGAAAACCCCAGACAAATTCCAAGCATCGGATCTTCCGACATAGTTTCGGATCTTCCGATGAGGGCCGGAACTTCCGACAAATGACAGAACATAGCAAGAAATCCCTCAGAACAGTTCCAGGCGTTGGATCTTCCAACACCCTATCGGATCTTCCGACAGGCGTCGGATCTTCCGGCCCCGGAACAAATCCAAACCGAGCTGGCCGGAACTTCCGGTCGGATCTTCCGGCCAGGGGTCGGAACATGCATGAGATACATAGAAAAGGCTGAAATCTGGCTAAGTCCCGGAGGATCCGACACAGTGTAGGATCTTCCGATGGAAGTTCCGATGCTAGGATCGGATCTTCCGATGGGAAACAACCCGAAACCGAGCCAGCCGGAACTTCCGGTCGGATGTTCCGGCCTAAGTTCCGACCAAGCAGACAACATGTGAATGTGACTTTGTGTGTCTCTCAAGTGGATTTTCATCTCAAGCATAGCACTTAAAACAACTAGAATTTATCGAACACGTCCCCCTTGATAGTACGGTGGTCCTATACTCAAATTCAAACCGAAAATCAAATTAAATTCTTCGATCGAGTCCACCACCATAAGAAATTGAATTGGGGACCTTTTTTTCTTTTCTTTCTTTTTATTCCTGCACAACTCATTCAAAGCATTATATCCAAATTTCTATTGTCATTAATCACCAAAATAGATTAAGTGCCTAGATGCACTTTCACATAGTAACGAGAGTTGGCAGCACAGGACCTCGCAGTCATGCACACCTTCGGGATGGCCGCACAGTGACCGGAGTTGGCCGACGTGGTTCAGACAACATCGTCTGTGCGGGATGGCTCGTGATCAGCCTTTGACTTTGGTGTCTCGTGGCAGCGCCGGACATTGAATCCATCTGTCGGTGGCGCGCGTGTGGTGGGTCGAGGGGTAGCCTCGAGCGAGGTGGAGTTTCTGGAGTAGAGGGCCGCATGGAGTTCGAACGCGGAGTCCTCGATCGAGGCGGAGTTTGTTGTTCGCTCGAGGGGGGTGTTGGCGGTCGTTACGGCACATTTTCGACCACCAATACTCGGGAATACAAGAGGATATATGTGACATTCCATGTACTTAGGTTTATTTCTAATAGAGTTCCATGAGTTTTGGTGAGTTACACTTGTACAGGTACAACAACGAGAAATATGTGCTATAGGGGTCGGAAGTGACCGATTCGGCCGAATGACTCCGTTCGGCCGATTACCCCCCTTAGCCACACACGATGCGAAGCACAACCGGGAGCCGTCCAGGTCAGCACTGACTGTGCAACGACCATGCAAGCCACTTGGACCACCGCCACATCATCTTCAGGCCAAAATAGAAGAAGTCCACCACGAACAAGTCATCCAGGAAGGCCTAGAAGGAGAGGCGGTGCAAGGGGGCGTACTGGGCTGGAAGCCCAGTTCGGCCGAACCGGCCCCACTCCACGAAACCACCATCAAGGGAGAGATCTAAGCTGTGGGAGCTAAGGCAGTGTGAATCCACGGTTCGGCCGAACTCGAGGATTCAGCCGAACCGGGTAATTCGGCCGAAGGCCCGGCACCGCCTCCCAGCTCCCGTTGCCGTTACTCCTCTCCTCAACCACCTTCAACTACTATAAATTGGACAGCCCGAGCCCCGGATCAACACACACCAAGCCAAGGAGCTCTCATTTCCACTTCTCTCTAGTAGAGTTAGGATAGTTTAGTTGGGAGTTAGAGTCGAGTCGAGCTTTGCCTCGGAGGTTCTGGAGTCGTCTTCAGAAGCTCTGGTATAAGCTGTTGTATATTTTCCTTTTCCGTTTCCTTTTGTCATTTATAGCTTACTTCTACTTTATTCTAGTTGCATCTATATTGTGTTTAGACTATAGTCGGTTCTAGTTCTAGTGCTTCTAGTTCTTGTTTAAGCCTTTGTCTTAGCTGGTTCTTCGACTTAGCTCAATATTTGCTGGTGAACTGTCACCGGGGGTATTGACAGGTTGCTTGCTTTTGCTAGTGAAGTAAGTAGTCGTTGGTTAGTGTGGGTGTGGTACCCAGGCTAGTCAGTGGCCTTGGTTTGCCCCCGATTCAATGAACGTGTGGTAGCCGTTAGGTGGTGACAGCCCTATACGGTCTTTGTAATCCACCTCATTAGCCTCGGCCTGTAGGATCCCCCAGTGTGGAGCTGGTGGCACCCCTTCTCATCCCTTTCTGCGTGTCACTGGTGTCCATTGTCCCGATGCAAAGACATTAGAGTTAACCCAGACCTTCCAGTGCTGGCTCTTTAGCCGCTGTATCTCTAAGCCCGAGTGACATAGACAGATAAAGTCCATAGGAATCCTCTATCTCTTCTCGTTGTCCTCCCAGCTAAATATACCTTCTCTCTCTTACCCGAGCCTCCCTTGAGCTGTGTGTCACGGTATATCCACTCCTATCCAATACCGTTATCCCCTGTCTTGTTTACTTGTGTACCTTTCTCTGATAGTCTTGAATACCTGGTTACTAGTACCCTTGCCAAAGCTTCCCTGCGGAAATATAAATTACGATACCTCGGGATACTCCCAGGTGAAGTGCTACAATGGTGATTCTGTGCTCTTGTAGAATATTTATATATTTTACTAAGCGATAAGGAAAACCACTGAAACACTCCTTACCCCAGTACCAGGATTCTAAATCCTGATATTGGATCGTAAGAAGTGCCAACAGGGGGTCGGCACCCTCGATCGAGGCGGAGATGAAACGCGCACCAGGACCCTTTCGGGGGGTCTCAAATGGGTCGTTGGCCTATGTTGGGTCATGGGCTTTGTGCGCTTAGACCTTCATCGGTTTGTGGAGATTTGATTGTGATTGACTTGCATTTTTCAAGGGTGATTATCCCATAGGTTAGGGGCCCCTTACGACCGTCCCCAACAGTAGCCCCCGAGCCTTGGCTGGACGTGGATTAGTACGGCAAAGGCTCGCGTTTCTGCAACGACGTCTCGGGTGCTCAGTGTGGGCTTATTCCTTTGAACTTGTGAGAGTTTCTGTGGGGGGCGTGCTAGCGCACCCGCGGGTGTAGCCTCTGAGGCCTTGGAGGAGTGAGTATACTCGTCCAAGGGCTATAAGCATTTGGTTTTGCGGTCAGCCGAGTGACGTGCTTGCCCAACGTTTGTTTTAGCCGACCCCGGCGTTTTTTCAGCCGGCATCGGCAATCTACGCTGGTGAGGCAACATCGAGTCCATATAGACCATTCTCCAGAGAATTTGCTCAAGCTTTCGAGGGGGTTGACCCGACACGGGATCACGTACTCAAGTGATCGTGTGATTTGATCAAAGGGTGTAGCTGTGGTGCGAGGAGCCCCCGAGCCCCGGCCCGAGTATGGTCGATCAGGGGAAACCCTTGACTTCGAGTTTTGACCCTCGTCGCCCTTCCGCAGGGAGGAGGGATGAGGCAGTCCATGCTGCCCACGAGCGGACCACGAGTCATGGATGCTTCGGTGAGCTATTAACGGGTGGTTCAAGTGGACGTCCGTTCCCCATTCGATAAGGGTCGGCTTCATGGTCCGAAGACTCGTCTCATGAAAGCGCTTGCAAAGGTTTGCTGGGCAGGGCTTGACCCCATTCGATAGGGGTCAAGGGCTCGTTGCTCTCCCTCGTTGGGATCCCTCGATCTAGCTGCCTTTGTCTGGCCTTGAACACAACACTGGGTGCCCTCGAACTCCGCGTTTGAGAGCAGGCTCGATCGAGCACGGCCTTGTTGCCCCTGACTCTGTTGATCGTGGGCGCCTGTCGAACCCTCGATGGGTCAGGCTCCGAACCCCTGATCTGTAGGCCTTATGAAGAGGTGCATTACCTTGGAAGGTATCCCGGAGAGATTTTCTCGCTGGTCTTTGGCTTGACCGAGTCGTGCACGCGGATGTGGCTTATGTGGCCCAGGGCAGTCGGGACGTGCACGTCTTTTTAGGCAAGAGCGATGCACGCGCAGGCAGTTTTGAAGAGACACACTATAGTCCTGCCCTGGATTGTGCGCACGTGGGTTTTTACTCCCAGATGGGGCCTAGTCGTCAGTGACAGCGGCACCCACTTCATTGATTGCGCCTGGTTATAAAACGAGGAGTCGGGGAGGTTACTCTCCTTACCTTAGCCATTTGCCATCCCCTGCTTTTGCCTCCCTAAGCTCTACCGCGAGGAAGGAGAGAGAGAGATCGCGCACGAGTGCGCCGCCGAGATTTGTTCCACCTTCCTTCCCCCCGCCACCATGGTTGAGATTAGGGACCCTGCGCCGTGGAGCCCATCCACCGCAGATGCGCACTACCTCGGGAGCCTTGCTGAGGTCAGGTTGCTGCCCAAGATCTCAACTCCAGAGAAGCCGGAGTGGATTGCTCCACCGCCGTCGAACGTAGAGCCCAACCCCCCGCCGGGCTACGTCATCAGCCTGGCGCGGCTGCACGAGTGGGGGTTCGGCATCCCCGCGGGACGATTCATCCGGGGGTTGTGCCGCCTCTACAAGGTGGAGCTACACAACTTCGGCCCCAACGCGATCTCGCAACGACAGTCTTCGTCGCCGTCTGCGAGGGGTACTTGGGGGTCGAGGCGCATTGGGACCAAGACTGGGACAAGGGGTGGTTCTACCTGCGCAACGACAACAACCAACTCCCGGCGTACACCGGCAAGGTTATGCGGGAGAAGGCGATCACCTGGTCGCACGACGTGTCCCCGCCCGAGCGCTAGGCCAAACTCGCGGTCTTCACCGATGCATTGTGCTCCTTGGCGAGGGCGGGGCTGACAGCGGCGGCCGTAATCGCAAACTTCCATCGACAGAGGGTGGCCCCATGTCACACCCGGATTTACACAGAAACCCGAGATGCGGCCATATGTGTTCCTAGGAAGTCATTACACATATAGCAAACAAATATGATAATAGAACACAATGCTCGAATATTATAAAAGGTTTTACATCAGAGTTTGACTCAAACTTAATGAAAATTTACAGCGGAAGACTCAAAGACTAATCTCTCTCTAATCTAAATGAAGCCGAAGTCCATAATCCACAGGGACACTGACTGGTTGAGCACAGCTAGTAGAAAGGCAGATCTTCAGGAAATTCGACGGCAACAGTACCTTCTAAACCATCTGTTACCCATCCGGGATTTTGCCCAAAAATAATAACAACAGCAAGTGTAAGTAACAGAGTTACTTAGCAAATACAACACAGATTATGAAGGCTAAAAAGTAAGGCTTGACTCGGCTGAACTGCATTAGCATTTTTAGTTGGCTGATTTTAGTTTGATTCGAGGGTCTCTCGAGGGTATTCGAGGGAGTCTCGAAGGTATTCGAGGGAGTCTCGAAGGTACAACAATTATGTGAATCCCGGTTGAATTTCCCCAATTAATAAAGTAGAAGTTGATATTAAACAGTAGTAAATAAATAAATGCATCTTCTAATCAAAAAGGATCCAGGCCGCTCTTTGACCCTGAGCAAGGCTATCAAGATAGATTTACACTCTGCAGAGGTTTCGCCCTTTACCCAGCAGTCGCGTAAAAGTTCAAAGAAACTTTGCACCCAACCACGCACATCAACACTTCCGAGGTGTGAGTGCATAGGGACGCTACGAGGCTTTTCACAAGACACCCTAACAAAACAGTAGCCGTTATGGTACAACCTAGGCAGCATGACCCAAGGCACCGAGATTGACTGACGCCCATGTCGCAACACGAGGGGGTCACTGGCGCCCAAGCGCGGTAAAGAATAACAGCAACAAAATAAAAAGCGCAACGTGTGGAACCTCCGCCAAACGGAAGCTGCCAACACGGGACTGTGCCTCACGAGGGCATAGCCAACGGCTATTCCGTCCTCGGTGGATCAAACCATACTCTCACCCATGCTTCCCATAACGCCGGTGGCCCACCGGTAACCACTGTTGAATTAGAGCCGTACAAGTTACTTGTCCAAGACCAGAGCCATTATAGTTCCGGCGGTGGCGACAGGCTCCTGGGTTGCCGCTTTAAGAACCAGTCCTTACGGAGAGACACTAGGGCCAGGCTCGAAGCATACGCCCTAGCTCCCTGATCCAAGTTGCTAAAAAGCAAATTTTACCATTAACGTTGAAGTGAACCATTAAGTCATAATTAATAGTAAAATAATTGTGACAGTAGTTGCGCCTAGCAAATTTCTACCCAAATGCAAATAAACCCAAGGTAATCAAGGTAAAGGATAAACAGACTAGGTACAACCTTAATAGGATCAAAATTAGACACATGCATATGGCGTAATCAATGGGTAAAGGTGTTTAGGTAGCAAGGATTGTCCGTGCTGTACTTGCCTTCTACAAAGTGCTGCTGCTGCTGCTGTTCCTGATACTGCTGGTCCTGGTACCCCTCGAACTCGAACGCGTACTGCTCACCAACTAGACTCTCGAAGGAACACACAAGCAACCGAACAAGCCAGTACATGCAAACAATATTAATCTATTAGAACAGTACACCAAACAATAAAGAACAGAAGAAAGAAAGCTTCGAAACTAATCTACGCTTTGCTACGAACACAAGAGCGCAAAAATCACTCTAATCGGAGCTAAAACAAAGAAGCTACAAACTGGGTCTCGGGCGCAACTTTAAAAACTTGCAGGGGTTAAAACAAAAGAAAAAGGACTTATTTGTAAATACTTTTGAACTAAATTGGACTGCGGGTTGATTTCGAAAACGTGAAGGCTCCTTTTGCAAAACAGTCAGCTTCGAAGGCACCCTCCGGTTCGAGCAGGGCCTCGAACTGACGCGGCGGCGTTAGATCTAGATCTAATGGCTCAAAACAAAACGGTTTTTCGAGGGGTACGCTGGCTTCGAGGCTTGACGCTAGCGACGCTCGAACAAAGCGGCGGAGAAACTACTGGGTCGACAGCGGACCAAAATTAGCGCAGAGCACGGCAAGAATCGGAGCAAGAACGCTATGGAGAGCTTCGGGTTTTCAAGGCGAACCTCTTGGAGTGCTTTCCGACGAGTGCGAAGCTCCGACGGCGAAGATCGAGGGTGGGTCTCGAGCGAGGCGGAACTTCTTCCGATGAGAATGGTCTTGAGTGAGGCGGAACTTCTCGGCGAGAACGACAACTAGGGTTGCGGCACGATTGGGATGAATTGAAAGGAGAATCAAGGCGGCGACTAAAGGCGACTATAAATAGAGCAAAGTCCGATCACGAGTCCAAGTCTTGGCGTGCGCGTCAGGGAAAGATTCGGCAAAGGCGGCAGCGTCGGAGTCGGTCTCGAGCTAGAGTCCTTGTCGAAGACGACGGTCTCGAAAGGGAAACGGCCCAGCGCCAGAAAAGGAAATTAGAGGGCAAGCCTAAAAGCAAAACTTGAAATTGGATTTTAAAATCCGATTTGAACTTCAAACAAACGAAACTCAATGCAGCCAGCATGAATGCATCAAAAGTGTTTCTAGCCTTATCTTTGATTTTATTTCTCATAAATAATTGTTTTCACTAGATAAATATGAGCATAAATTAAATATAAGCGATTTAATTACTAAATTTCAAAATGGGCATTTTTAGGGTCCAATATATCGAGGTGCTAGCTTGCCCTTCATGTTGAACCTCTTCACGCCTCTCATTGGTGACACCTTGAGATACACGAAGTCTCCCACCTCGAAATTGAGGTCCCTTCGTCGGTTATCTGCATAACTCTTCTGTCTGGATTGTGCCACTTTCAAATTCTGCCTGATTATCTGCACTTGCCGTTCGGCCTCTCTTAGTACCTCAGGTCCAAACACCTGACTTTCTCCAGTCTGATTCCAGAACAGTGGTGTCCTACACTTTCTGCCATACAGGGCCTCGAATGGCGCCATCTGCAAACTCTTCTGATAACTGTTGTTGTATGAAAACTCTGCGTATGGTAAACTCTTGTCCCAACTGACACCATATTGTAGAGCACATGCCCTCAACATATCCTCCAATATCTGATTCGTACGTTCTGTCTGCGGATGGTAAGCTGAACTGTAGCTTAGTGTCCATAGACTCATGCAATTGTCGCCAAAAATGTGATGTGAATTGGGTACCTCGATCTGACACTATTCTTTTCGGTACCCCGTGCAAACACACAATCCTCTCCATATACAACTCTGCTATTCTGGCTCCTGTGTAGGTGGACTTTACTGGAAGAAAATGTGCCACCTTGGTCAGACGATCCACGATTACCCAAATTGAGTCAAATCCCCTCTGAGTGCGAGGTAAGCCAGTGATGAAATCCATACCGACTTCTTCCCACTTCCATTCAGGTACCTTCAGGGGTTGGAGCAAACCGGCTGACCTCTGATGTTCAGCCTTGACTCTCTGACATGTATCACACAGGGCTACATATGTGGCCACATCTCTCTTCAATCCGTACCACCAAAATCTCTCTTTGATATCTTGGTACATCTTGGTACTACCTGGGTGTATCGAATACGCCGATTCATGGGCTTCTCTGAGAATTGCATCCCTGATCTGTACTATATCTGGTACACAGATCCTCTTCTCGTACCACAATGTTCCTTGGTCATCCACTCGAAAACCAGGGGCTTTTCCTAATGCCACCAGTTCCATGATCTCCTTGATCTTCTCATCTGTGAGCTGTCCTTTTCGAATCTCTTGTTCCAAGGTCGGTTCTACTGCCATCTCGGTGATGCTGGTCACAAAGCCCAGACTCATCCTTTCAAACTCTGAACAGAGTTCCTCCGGTAAACAACGTCCCGTGATCTTATTCACGTAACTCCTTCTACTAAGGGCATCTGCCACCAGGTTGGCCTTCCCTGGGTGGTAATGAATCTCCAGGTCGTAATCCTTGATCAACTCTAGCCATCGACGTTGCCTCATATTCAGATATGACTGTGTGAACACATACTTGAGACTCTTGTGGTCAGTGTAAATATCACACTTATGTCCAATCAAGTAATGCCTCCAAATCTTCAAAGCATGCACCACAGCTGCTAATTCCAGATCATGGGTCGGGTAATTCTGCTCATGCTTCCTCAACTGCCTCGAAGCATAGGCCACTACTCTGCCTTCTTGCGTGAGTACACATCCCAATCCTAGACGAGATGCATCGCAGTAGATAGAGAAGCTCTTGGTAATATCTGGCAACACAAGCACAGGTGCTGTTGTCAGCCTCGTCTTCAGACCCTCGAAGCTGGCTTGACATGCCTCGGTCCAGACAAACTTGGTGTTTTTCTCTAGTACCGCCGTCAGGGGTTTAGCAATTTTGGAGAATCCTTCAATGAACCGTCGATAGTATCCGGCCATTCCAAGGAAACTTCTGATTTCACTCACATCCTTAGGCGGATTCCAACTCAACACATCACTAACCTTCTTCGGATCAACTGCCACTCCACCATTGGACAGTACGTGTCCCAAGAATGCTACTTCCTTCAACCAAAACTCACACTTGCTCAGCTTGGCATACAACTGATGCTCTCGAAGTCTCTGCATCACCAATCTCAGATGTTCTTCATGCTCTTCCTCATTCTTGGAGAAAACCAGAATATCATCAATGAACACTACCACGAATTTATCAAGATAGTCCATGAACACACTGTTCATCAAATACATGAAGTATGCCGGTGCATTTGTCAAACCGAAGGACATGACAGTGAACTCATATAAACCATATCAGGTTGTGAAAGCTGTCTTGGGGATGTCAGACACTCGTATCCTCATCTGATGGTAACCGGATCGGAGATCGATCTTAGAGAACACACATGCTCCTTTCAACTGGTCGAAGAGGTCATCAATCCTTGGCAACGGGTACTTGTTCTTGATGGTCACTTCATTCAAAGCTCGATAATCCACACACAATCTCTGAGTCCCATCTTTCTTATCCACAAACAGAACTGGTGCTCCCCAAGGGGATGAACTAGGACGAATATACCCTTTTGCTAACAATGCCTTTAATTCCTCCTTAAGTTTTTCTAATTCTTTTACTCCCATTCTATATGGCCTCTTAGCTATAGGTGCAGTACCAGGTTTAAGATCAATAACAAATTCAACCTCGCGGTCTGGGGGCATACCTGGTAACTCATCTGGAAACACATCTGGGAAATCGCACACCACTCTGATGTCTTCCAGTGCTACACCTTCGGCTTGGTAGATCTGATTATGTCCCGTGGGACTAGCTGCTTGATACTCCACTTTCTCACCAGTCTTCGCTGTCAATTGCACTGTTCTTTTGGCACATTGAATCACCCCATCATATCTGGCTAACCAACTCATACCCAAAATCAAGTCAAACCCAAGGGTTTCTAGGACTATTGGGTTCGCCACAAAGTCTACCCCCCTTATTGTGACGGTGATACAGGGGCAACGTAAAGTGGCTCGCTGTTCTCCCCCAGGTGAACTAACTACCATGGGGTTCCCCATTGGTTGCAAGATCATCATGTTCTTTTTCACGAAAGTAGCAGATATGAAAGCATGTGAAGCTCCAGTATCAAACAAAACAGTTGCGAGAGTCGAGTTGATAGGGAATGTACCCACAACGACATCTGTTGCTCCTTCGGTGGTTTCAGCACCCATGTGGTTGACCTTGCCCCTCGCTGGATTCTGCTGCTGGTTCCTATTCTGGTTCTGCGGTTGTCCAACCCTCGAATTACTGTTCTGTTCGACGGTGTTCTGAGCCTTTCGAGGGCAGGCGCTGGCATAGTGTCCCAGATCACCACATCCGAAACACCTTGGTGCTGTAGGTGTATTGCCGGCCGGATTGGGGCATTGAACATGACCATTCTGTGGCTGGTTCGAGGGTCGCTGCTGAGGTGGTGCTGGTAGGTATGGGGGACGCTGTTGATACTGGGGTCGTAGCTGATACTGGTTGCGGTTCATCGAACCGGACTATCCTTGGAAACGCTGCGGGGTTACCATCTGCTGGTTTCCTTGCTGTGGATTGAAGCGGGGTCGAACATAGCTCCCTGACGGTGTGCCTTGAAGCTTCCTCTTCTTTTCCTCCATCTCACGGTGCTTGTGCTCCAGCAGTAGTGCGCTATCCACCAGTTCTTGAAAAGTGGCGAATTTGGAACACAGGAGCTGGTACTGGAGTGTATCGTGCAGGCCATCTCGGAATCGGGTCTGCTTCTCCTATCCGTATTCACGTCCTCTGGAGCATAACGGGCCAACTCAATGAACTTGTCACGATAAGCGGTGACACTCATACCTTCTTGCTTCAATGCCAGGAACTCCTTCTTCTTCAAGGTCATCAGCGCTTCCGGCACGTGGTGAGAACGGAAACTGTCGCTGAACTCCTGCCAAGTGATCTGATCACGATTGGGGTGAGCATATTGGTACGCATCCCACCAATCCAAAGCTGCTCCCTGGAGCTGTCCACTTCCATACAACACCTTCTCCCGGTCGTTGCACTGTGCGATGTCCAGCTGTCGTTCCACTGCCTTGAGCCAGTCCTCTGCTTGCATTGGGTCGCTAGACTTGTTGAAGGTAGGAGGGCGTCCCTTCATAAACTCGCCCCTTTTATCTCAGGGTTGCACGTAGTGCTGTTGGGGCGGGTTCTGCTGATTCTGCTGCATCAGTGCTATGGTTTGCGCCATCTGCTGTGTCAGCTGAAGTTGCATCTGCATCATCTGCTCCATGGTGAGTGGCGGTGGTGGAGGTGGTGGGTTCTGGTTCTGGATGCTTCCACTGCCTCCGGGGTTGCCTCTGGTGTTAACCATCTGCCATAGCAAGAGATCTCCCATCAGTATTCCCGCCAACTGGTATTAGATAACCCATGCTTGCAGATGGTGTATGAGAAAATAGCAGTACTTGGAAGGATTTGATCGAGAATAAGACAGAGGAAGAGCAGAGGAGATAGAAAACCCAACTATTTATTCACTAAAATTCCTTAAACCTTAGTCCTATATCTAGATGGAGATAGACTCGCGTCTATGACCATCACAATCATTACAAAAAAATCCAAATCAAACATAAGCATAATAGCAATCAAATCAAGCACCTAAGGACATGATTCACACAAGACTCGACAGCACTGGTTTTGAAAACGTAACTAAATGATCTGAAACAAAATCAGGGTGGTCTCCTAAGGATTTTTCAATCATTCTAACTAGGCTGTGATCCTACAGTCAGCACGGCTCTGATACCAATCTGTCACACCCGGATTTACACAGAAACCCGAGATGCGGCCATATGTGTTCCCAGGAAGTCATTACACATATAGCAAACAAATATGATAATAGAACACAATGCTCGAATATTATAAAAGGTTTTACATCAGAGTTTGACTCAAACTTAATGAAAATTTACAGCGGAAGACTCAAAGACTAATCTCTCTCTAATCTAAATGAAGCCGAAGTCCATAATCCACAGGGACACTGACTGGTTGAGCACAGCTAGTAGAAAGGCAGATCTTCAGGAAATTCGATGGCAGCAGTACCTTCTAAACCATCTGTTACCCATCCGGGATTTTGCCCAAAAATAATAACAACAACAAGTGTAAGTAACAGAGTTACTTAGCAAATACAACACAGATTATGAAGGCTAAAAAGTAAGGCTTGACTCGGCTGAACTGCATTAGCATTTTTAGTTGGCTGATTTTAGTTTGATTCGAGGGTATTCGAGGGAGTCTCGAAGGTACAACAATTATGTGAATCCCGGTTGAATTTCCCCAATTAATAAAGTAGAAGTTGATATTAAACAATAGTAAATAAATAAATGCATCTTCTAATCAAAAAGGATCCAGGCCGCTCTTTGACCCTGAGCAAGGCTATCAAGATAGATTTACACTCTGCAGAGGTTTCGCCCTTTACCCACCAGTCGCGTAAAAGTTCAAAGAAACTTTGCACCCAACCACGCACATCAACACTTCCGAGGTGTGACTGCATAGGGACGCTACGAGGCTTTTCACAAGACACCCTAACAAAACAGTAGCCGTTATGGTACAACCTAGGCAGCATGACCCAAGGCACCGAGATTGACTGACGCCCATGTCGCAACACGAGGGGGTCACTGGCGCCCAAGCGCGGTAAAGAATAACAGCAACAAAATAAAAAGCGCAACGTGTGGAACCTCCGCCAAACGGAAGCTGCCAACACGGGACTGTGCCTCACGAGGGCATAGCCAACGGCTATTCCGTCCTCGGTGGATCAAACCATACTCTCACCCATGCTTCCCATAACGCCGGTGGCCCACCGGTAACCACTGTTGAATTAGAGCCGTACAAGTTACTTGTCCAAGACCAGAGCCATTATAGTTCCAGCGGTGGCGACAGGCTCCTGGGTTGCCGCTTTAAGAACCAGTCCTTACGGAGAGACACTAGGGCCAGGCTCGAAGCATACGCCCTAGCTCCCTGATCCAAGTTGCTAAAAAGCAAATTTTACCATTAACGTTGAAGTGAACCATTAAGTCATAATTAATAGTAAAATAATTGTGACAGTAGTTGCGCCTAGCAAATTTCTACCCAAATGCAAATAAACCCAAGGTAATCAAGGTAAAGGATAAATAGACTAGGTACAACCTTAATAGGATCAAAATTAGACACATGCATATGCCGTAATCAATGGGTAAAGGTGTTTAGGTAGCAAGGATTGTCCGTGCTGTACTTGCCTTCTACAAAGTGCTGCTGCTGCTGCTGTTCCTGATACTGCTGGTCCTGGTACCCCTCGAACTCGAACGCGTACTGCTCACCAACTAGACTCTCGAAGGAACACACAAGCAACCGAACAAGCCAGTACATGCAAACAATATTAATCTATTAGAACAGTACACCAAACAATAAAGAACAGAAGAAAGAAAGCTTCGAAACTAATCTACGCTTTGCTACGAACACAAGAGCGCAAAAATCACTCTAATCGGAGCTAAAACAAAGAAGCTACAAACTGGGTCTCGGGCGCAACTTTAAAAACTTGCAGGGGTTAAAACAAAAGAAAAAGGACTTATTTGTAAATACTTTTGAACTAAATTGGACTGCGGGTTGATTTCGAAAACGTGAAGGCTCCTTTTGCAAAACAGTCAGCTTCGAAGGCACCCTCCGGTTCGAGCAGGGCCTCGAACTGACGCGGCGGCGTTAGATCTAGATCTAATGGCTCAAAACAAAACGGTTTTTCGAGGGGTACGCTGGCTTCGAGGCTTGACGCTAGCGACGCTCGAACAAAGCGGCGGAGAAACTACTGGGTCGACAGCGGACCAAAATTAGCGCAGAGCACGGCAAGAATCGGAGCAAGAACGCTATGGAGAGCTTCAGGTTTTCAAGGCGAACCTCCTGGAGTGCTTTCCGACGAGTGCGAAGCTCCGACGGCGAAGATCGAGGGTGGGTCTCGAGCGAGGCGGAACTTCTTCCGATGAGAACGGTCTTGAGTGAGGCGGAACTTCTCGGCGAGAACGACAACTAGGGTTGCGGCACGATTGGGATGAATTGAAAGGAGAATCAAGGCGGCGACTAAAGGCGACTATAAATAGAGCAAAGTCCGATCACGAGTCCAAGTCTTGGCGTGCGCGTCAGGGAAAGATTCGGCGAAGGCGGCAGCGTCGGAGTCGGTCTCGAGCTAGAGTCCTTGTCGAAGACGACGGTCTCGAAAGGGAAACGGCCCAGCGCCAGAAAAGGAAATTAGAGGGCAAGCCTAAAAGCAAAACTTGAAATTGGATTTTAAAATCCGATTTGAACTTCAAACAAACGAAACTCAATGCAGCCAGCATGAATGCATCAAAAGTGTTTCTAGCCTTATCTTTGATTTTATTTCTCATAAATAATTGTTTTCACTAGATAAATATGAGCATAAATTAAATATAAGCGATTTAATTACTAAATTTCAAAATGGGCATTTTTAGGGTGTTACACCCCACTTATGGAGCGAAAGCTCCCCATCTACGATCTGAAGCTGGGGGCGCCGTTCAAGGGATCCCGCATGATGGAGGAGCTGCTCGCCCCCGGACATGCGGGCTAGAGGGCAAAGCGCGCAGTGGAGTGCAACAAGATGGACTGCTCTGACGCTGCGCTGTGGACCATCAAGATGCGTCCCGAGGAGGTCCATCTACAATTCATAAGTTGTTCGATTTCAATTTTGTCAATCCGATTCATTTTATGCTTGTTTCTGTTTCTAATTCTGGCGGTGATCTCAGGGGTTGTCCTGCAAGGGATATCGATCAGATCCCTCCTTCCCGATGTCCGTGAGGCCAACCGCCTTCTTGTCGAGAGGCAAAAAGCATAGAAGGACGCCAAGAAGAAGAGGCACGAGCGGAAGACCGCTCATGAGAAGGAGAACCGCAAGCGGGTGAGGGAGGGTCCCTCCCCGTTGACCACCCCGGAGAGTACCCCCAAGCCAGACGATGACTCGTCCAAGGATCTCGCAGGACCCCCGCTGCCGGCCATGATGGAGGAGGAGTCCATTCCTACAACGGTGCAGACCCAGATTACTCCCGCGTCCACGGTGGGCAGGGCGACCCTCGACGCGCCGGTGCCTTTGATGGCACAGACGCCCGTCGCGCCTGCCCCCGCGGCATCATTGAGGGCCCGATCCAGCTCGAGGGGTGCGCAGCCCCCGAGCGGATCAAAGAAGCGCAAGATGGCGGGAGTCACTCGGTAAGATACGTCCTGCCCTTGTCCACTGTTTGACTTATGTTTTCTCTTTGCTTGAGTTTGATTGAATGTCCCTGTCAGCCGAACCGCGACGCCCTCCTTCCCCTCGCTTGCGCCCGCCAAGGCGCTCAAGTCAGGGGCGCGCGCCACACCGCACGCGGCGGCGCAGCCCTTGACCAGAGCGTCTCGGACAGCCGAGGCGGTCGTCGCTCTGTACCAAGCGGCGCTGGTACAAGGGGCAGAGCGCGCGAGGCGAGGGCTCCACATGGGAGATGCTGCGGGTGTCGGGGCTGCGAGCCGCACGGAGGAGCCGGCCCCTGCCACTGTCGGGGGAGAAGAAGAAGTGTCCGCGACCGCGAGCGACACCACAGTCCAGACGGGCCCTGATCGCGCTGGGCCGGTGACCGAGAAGTTGTGGTGGAGGCGCCGCAGGTCGAGGCTCCGGTCGTGGTCATCCCGGGCCTTGCCGCGGAGGTAGCCCGTTCCACGGAGGTGGTAGTGCCGGAGCTCGAGGCCGCGGGCGCGGCGCTCCTGGACCGCTCTGTGGGTGTGGCCCGACCCCTTGAGGGCGGAGGCGGTGGCCAGTACGCACCGTCGGCGCCAGTAGTCACTGCCGAGGAGGAAGCTAAAGTCGCGCCCATCCCTGATCTGGCCGGGGACGAGGGTGATGAAGGCGCCATCATGGCGGCGCCGCCCCTGCCCGGGACCTCTGCGTGTGGGAACGCCTTGGAGTATCTGGAGCTCCACCTGCCCGGGCTCCCCCGACGCTGCTAGATGACACAAAAGCAGAGCGGGATCTGTGGGAAGAGTACTGGCAGGCCGGCTCTGCCTTGCAAAGCACCCTGGATACCGCCCTCGAGCTCCACATGTCCAGGGGACTCACCGTCCACCGGGTAAGTCAACTTGTTCCTAAGCTTTTTGATTCCTTTTGCGCGTTCGTGCACACATCTCATTGTGTGTATTTTACTGGCAGCAATTAAGAGAAATGGCGGGGCCAAAGATCTACATAGCCAAACTGCACGCCAACCTGCGTCGGGTCATGGAGGAGAACGACGACCTGCGCTTAGAGGTGGAGAGACTCCATGGCGGGATCAACGAATTGTGGACCGAGGGTCGCCAGCGTGGGGAGGTGTTGATGCATGTAGAGGAGGAGCACGACGCCCAGAGGGCCTTGGTAGAGCTGCGGAAGATTGTGGCAGACACATTGGCATTAGCAGAGTCCCTCCAGGTCGCGTACTTGAAGGCCAGGAGGACCTCGAGGACCTGGAGGGTGTTGTTGTCGCTACGTGTGGAAGCTCGAGGGGGAGGAGGTCCCATCGGGTAGCTCAGTGGCCAGCCGCCTAAGGTCCTTGGGCGACTGCGTCACCAGGCACCTGAAGGGTGCCCTTCGACTCAGCGTCCAGAAGACCCTTGGCGTCATATCGACGCACTTCGTCGTGGAGCTCGAGGCGCTGGCTATGGGTTGCATCATTGCCGAAGACCTCGATGACGCCACCGCAGTTGCAGTCGTCGAGCGGGCCAATGCTGCCGCCAAGGGTACCGCCACGACGCTTGCCGAGCTATTCGTGGGCGACCTCTTCCCTGATACGGATGAAGGAGAAGACGCTGCAGCTGCAGGTTCTCGAGACAGGAAAGAAGCGCCCTGAAGTGTTTAGAGAGTAGACAATTCATTGCTTAGGGTTCAATTTTCATTTGATTTGTAATGAACAATTCGCTTGGACAATTTGTTTGGAGTATTATTTGATACATTTATCACGTTTTTACGCAGCTTTGTAAAGATTTCGGCGGGGTAGGTCATGTTCGCAAAGCGACTTGGGCATAGGGTCGTGCGGGGGATGCCGTATCTCGGAGGCGTAGGAAGTCCGACGACTCGGCCGGCCCTAGCCTTAGTCAATTCGCGCCCTGCTTCCATTTTTCAAAGCGCACGAAGTGCAATGCAATAACAGTTTTGAAAGAAAAAATATACGAGAATGGGACAATTTAGGAGGGGGGAACCCCCCAATGTAGCCCCGAGGGGGACTTGGCTTGGCCGAGGGCAAAGCCAAGTCCTCCTGTTCGTGACCTTTCTTTATTATTCGTTGCGAAAATGACATATGTACAAAGAAACTTGGAAATTCATGGGTAAAAGTGATGTAGCTGTTGAATTTTCCAAGCGTTGGCGAAGACTTCACCCTTCTCGTTCGCGAGCTTGTACGTGCCGGGCTTGAGGACTTCGGCGATGACGTATGACCTTTCCACGGTGGAGTGAGTTTGTGGCGCCCTCGACTGTCTTGTTCAAGCCTCAGCACCAGGTCTCCCTGGTTGAGGTCTCGACGTCGGACCCTTTGCGCCTGATATCGTCGGAGGGACTGCTGGTACCATGTTGAGTGCAAGAGCGCCACGTCACGGGCTTCATCCACGCGATCTAGTGAGTCCACGCGGGCTTGCTGGTTTTGTTCTTCTTGGTAAGCCTTGAGCCTCGGGGACCCATACTGCAAGTCCGTGGGGAGGATAGCCTCGGCCCCGTAGACGAGAAAGAACGGGGTGAAGCTCATGGCTCTGCTCGGGGTCGTTCTGAGGCTCGAGATGACCGAGGGTAGCTCCCTGACCCACTTTCGGCCAAACCTGTTCAACTTGTTGAAGATTCTTGGCTTCAAGCCTTGTAGTATCATGCCATTGGCACGCTCTACTTGTCCGTTCATCTGTGGATGCGCTATAGCCGCCCAATCCACGCAAATGTGGTGGTTGTCACAGAATTCCAAGAACTTCTTGCCCGTGAACTGGGTGCCATTATCGGTTATTATCGAATTGGGTACCCCGAACCGATGGATGATGTTTGTGAAGAACTGCATGGCTTGCTCAGATCTGATACTGCTGATGGGTCGAACCTCGATCCATTTAAAGAACTTGTCGATGACCACCAGCAGATGGGTGAAGCCCTTGGGCACCGCTCGCAGAGGACCGATGAGGTCCAGCCCCCACACAGTGAAAGGCCACGTGATGGGGATGGTCTGTAAGGCGTGCATCGGGAGATGGGTCTTGTGTGCGTAGAATTGGCACCCTTCGAGGTGCGCACGACTTCTTTGGCGTCAGCGACTGTCGTGGGCCAGTAGAAGCCCTATCAGAACGCGTTGCTGACGAGGGTGCGTGGAGCCGCGTGATGGCCGCACACACCGGTGTGTATCTCTCGTATCAGCTCGGTGCCCTCAGGGATAGGGATGCATCGCTGCAAGATCCCCGAGGGACTGCGCTTGTAGAGCTCCCCGTCGATCAAGACGAAGGACTTAGCCTTTATGGCGATGCGCCGTGCTTCGGTCCGATTCGGGGGTAGCTCCCCTCGATCGATCCAAGCGAGGTATTGGTCGCGCCAGTCTCAAGAGGTTGGGACCTCATCGATCTCAATCGCCCCAACCTCGTCTGCCGAGGACGCCCCATGATCCGAGGCCTCGGGTTCCCCTTTCGGGGGTCCTCGTCTGAGGGCTCGACATTCGTACCTCTCGAGGGGGTAGCCCCCGAGCGTGCACCAGGGTTATTGGCGATCATCTTGAAGTCGATAGAGGGCTCGGTGAGGTTGCGGGCAAAAATGTTTTGGGGAACGGTGACCCGCCCCGACGTGATCTTGGCGAGCTCGTCCGCTTCCTCATTGTACTTTCGCGCTATGTGGTTGAGCTCGAGGCCATGGAATTTGTCCTTGAGCCATCACACAGCGTTG
This sequence comes from Echinochloa phyllopogon, assembly GCA_033239725.1. Classification (NCBI taxonomy): domain Eukaryota; kingdom Viridiplantae; phylum Streptophyta; class Magnoliopsida; order Poales; family Poaceae; genus Echinochloa; species Echinochloa phyllopogon. The sequence goes on along the minus strand of BTCW01000014.1, from coordinate 24,632,341 downwards.
CAGTACACCTCCATCTTCTCATTGTGACAGCTTGAGTCCTTCATCACTTGGTCAATGACCAACCAAGAATCTCCCCGGACGTCGAGGTGCTTGACGCCAAGTTCGATGGCGATATGGAGCCCACTGAGAAGGGCCTCGTACTATGCCATGTTGTTGGACGCCGACAAGTGCAGGCGCACCACATACCGTATGTGCTCTCCGAGGGGTGAGACAAAAAGGAGGCCTACGCCTGCGCCAGTTTTCATCACCGACCCATCGAAGTACATGGTTCAGCATTCGGCTTGGATTTGTGGTGGGGGTAGCTGAGTGTCGGTCCACTCAGAAACAAAATCTGTCAAGATCTGTGATTTTATCGCCTTTCGAGGCACGTAGGGGAGAGTCTCACCCATCAACTCCATAGACCATTTGGGTATTCTACCCGTGGCATCCTGGTTGTGGACTATCTCTCCCAGGGGGAACGATGAGACCACGGTCACAGGATGAGCCTCGAAGTAGTGGCGCAGCTTGCGCCGCGCCAGCACTACTGCATAGAGCAGCTTCTGGATGTGTGGATATCGCATCTTGGTCTCGGGCAACACCTCGCTGATGTAGTACACAGGCCTTTGGACTGGCAGGGTGTGGCCCTCCTCCGTTCTTTCCACGACGATTACCGCACTGACCACCTGGGTTGTTGCGGCCACATAGAGATAGAGGGGCTCGCCGTCCTTTGGCGGTATTAAGATTGGTGCATGAGCGAGCGATTCCTCGAGGGTCCAAGCGAAGTGTTCGTGCTTCTTTAGGAGTCGATACAAAGGCAAGCCTTTCTCACCAAGTCGTGAGATGAAACGGCTGAGAGCCGCCAGGCAACCCAACACCTTCTATACCCCCTTTTCGTTCGAGGGCCAAGACTTTCTCAGGGTTGGGCTCGATGCCTCGCTGAGAGACTATGAAACCTAAGAGCATGCCACGAGGCACCCTAAAGACGCACTTCTCTGGGTTTAATTTTACCCCGTTAGCCCGAAGACAATCGATCGCAGCACGCAAATCGTTTACCAGGTCGTCCGCCTTCCTAGATTTTACAACGATATCGTCGACATAAGCCTATACGGTTCGCCCGATGTGGTCCCCAAAAACGTGGAGCATGCACCGTTGGTACGTGGCCCCAGCGTTCCGGAGTCCAAAGGGCATCGTGACGTAGCAAAATATGTCGAAGGGGGGTGATAAAAGAAGTTACGAGCTGGTCGGACTCTTTCATCTTTATTTGGTGGTAACCGGAATATGCATCAAGGAAACATAAAAGTTCGCATCCCACAGTTGAATCTACTATTTGATCAATGCGTGGCAAAGGAAAAGGAACTTTGGGACATGCTTTATTTAAACCAGTATAATCTACACACATCCTCTACTTCCCATTCTTCTTCTTAACTAACACAGGATTAGCTAGCCAGTCGGGATGGAATACCTCCTTGATGAATCTGGTCGCCAAGAGCTTGCGCACCTCCTCGCTGATCGCCCGGCCCTTCTGCTCGTCAAAGCGTCGCAGGCATTGCTTCACCGGCTTGGAGTGGGGCAAGATGTCAAGGGAGTGCTCGGTGACCTCCCTCGGTATGCCAGGCATGTCCGAGGGCTACATGCGAAGATGTCGGTGTTGGCGCGAAGAAAGTCGACGAGCACCGCTTCCTATTTGCTGTCGAGGGTGGAGCTGACCCTCAACGTCTTGCCCTCAGGGGCAGAGGGGTCGAGGGGTACCACCTTGGTGTGTTCGGTGGGCTCGAAGCTACCTGCGTGCTTGTGGACGGAGTCGACAGCTTCGTTCGCCATCTTCTCTAGATCCGCAACAAGGGCCTCGTCGTCCGCGAGCGCCTCGGCGCGCTCAACGCACTCAACATTGCATTCATAGGCGTGCTCGAACGATGGTCACACCATGATGATACCCCTTCGGCCCTGGCATCTTCATCTTGAGGTAGGTGTAGTTCGGGATTGCCACGAAATTGGCGTAGCACGGGCGCCCAAGGATGGCGTGGTATGCTCCCCAAAACCCCCCCACCTCGAAGATGAGGATTTCCTTGAGGAAGTTGTCCAGCGTGCCGAAGCAGACAGGCAGGTTGATCTGCCTGAGCAGGTGGACTCGCTTCCCTGGCGCGACACCATAGAACGGCGACTTGCAGGGGCGTAGCTTGTCCCGGCCGATCCCCATGAGTTCCAAGGTGGAGGAGTACATGATGTTGAGGCTCCTGCCTCCATCCATGAGCACCTTGGCGAAGCGTGGGTTGCCAATGATGGGGTCGACGACGAGCGTGTACTGTCCCGGGTTTGGGACGTGATCAGGGTGATCTTCGCGGTTGAAGGAGATTAGGGTGATTAGGGTGACCAGTCGTGGTAGGTTGGCGCGGACATGTGAATGGAGAAGACTTCTCGACGTTCACGCTTGCGCTGTCGGGGTGTCATGTTCATCGTTGGCCCCCAGAAGATGAAGAACACGTTCTCCACATCGGGAAAGTTGTCCTTGCCCCCTTCGTCTGCGTCTTTCTTCGCGTTGTCGTCCTTTGAGGTGACATGCTTGTAGTATTTTTTGAACATCTCACACTGCTTGAGGGTATGAGTGACCACGCCCTGGTGGTAGGGCATGGCTTCTTAAGCATGTCGTCGAACACGCCTCCCCCTCGAGGAGGGCCTCGAGGGCCCTTGCGAGCTACATCGACCGCGAGGGTCTCGTCGGGGTCCTTGTCGTGCCCTTGACCGCATGGTGCTTTCTTGCCCTTCTTGTGTTTCTTCGTGGAGCTCTTGGGTTTGCTACTATCCACGGGCGCTTCCTACGCACGCTTTCCCTTCTTGCCATCGAAGATGTCCCCAACTGCCTCCTCCCTAGAGGTGAAGCTGGTGGCAACATCGAATAGTTCGTTCACGCTGGCGGGAGGGCTTCGTCCCAGCTCGCGCACCAGATCCTGGCAGGTCGTGCCCTCGAGGAAGGCGTGGATGACCTCGGAGTCGCTGATGCTCAGGAGCTCAGTGCAGCGCTTGGAGAAGCGGCGGATAAAGTCTCACAGGGACTCGTCAGGTGTTTGGCGACACCCTCGAAGATCCCACGAGTTTCCAGGGCACACGTATGTGCCCTAGAAGTTGCCCATGAAGGTTTTCACCAGGTCGTTGTAGTCGTGGATCTGGTTCGCGGGCGAGTGCTCGAGCCTTGTCCGTGCGGTGTCCGCAAGGTGAAGCGGCAAGTTGCGGATGATCATGGCATCATCGGTCGCGCCACCCAGCTGCCAGGCCAGGCAGTAGTCGTTGAGCCAAACTCTGGGGTCCATCTCTCCTGAGTACTTGGTGATCGTGACGGGCTGTCGGAAGCGCGGAGGATAGGAGCTGCACGAATCTCCCGACTGAACACATGGGTTCCCGGGGGTTCCGGCATCGGGCTCCTATCCTCCCAGCTATCGTAGCGGCCTCCACATCGAGGGTGGGAGCCTTGAGTTGTCGCCGCGTCCTGTTTCTTCTTGTCCAGGACGTTGTGGGCGTCGCCATCGTCGGCGTCACGTGTGTTCAGAATCCGTTCCTTTACGGACTTCTTCTGGACACGGACAAAACCGAGGGCGCCTTACCCTTGCTCGTCGGTTGAGCTGGCATCGCCTTGCCCCGGGGTAGGGTTTGAACCGACTCCTCCGGGTCGTGCATGCTCCCACCAGCCTTTGTGCTGGTCGTATGGCGCATGCGAGACGCATAGCTCTCAGCCTGCTACACGGCAGCCTGCTCGATGAGGAGTTGCGCCTTGCGGCGCAGGTTGCGGCCCTCAGGGGTCGAAGGTTCAGGCATGGCCCAAATAAGAGTCGCACCGGTGATGAGCTTCTGGCTCGCCCTTGCCATCGGCAGTGGATTATCCACATCATTACCGGCCTCGATGTGTGCGCGAGCGACACGTCCCGCCTCTCTAGCGCTCGCACCACGCTTAAGGGGCGCAGCCTTGGGCGTGGCAGGTGTACCACCCTCAAGAGGTGCTGCCTGGAGAGTGGCTCGCACACTCCGCACCTGTTGGCGTTCTTCCTCGAGTTTAGCCTCCAGCTCTCGGACCTAGGCTAACTGCGCCTGCACGAGCGCGGCGTTGCTCGGCGATGTCGCCGCCTGTGAGTTCGTCGCGCGGTCGGTGCTACCCGCTGCGCCGCCTGCCCCATCTCCCTCGTCTTCGGGCCTTGTCAGCCCGACGATGAAGCACTCCTGCGTGGGGTTGTAATCCCCTTCATTAGAGTCGTCAGAGCAGGTGAGGCAGTAGTCCGCCGCAGCCTGAAATGACACAAAAGCCTTACGGTTGTGGAGCCTAGAGTAGTCCCACTCTAGGGCCTCTTGACCGCACGCGTTTACCTCGCTGTCAGAGTCGGGGTACTGATCGTTGGGTGAGGTAGTGATGAGGTTGCAGATCGAGATCAAGTGATGTCCCGGCAGGTCCTCATACGCATCCATGTTCGTGCTGACCGACGAAGAGCAGGCCATGGTGGTGGTGTGACATCGCAACGGCTTGGCCGTGCTCTCCTCGGGGGGACATGTCGTGGGAGTCATTGGTGAGGATGCCGCCTCCCACGTCGCAACCGTAGGCTGCGACTCGTTTGCTCTGACCCGCTCGGGGGAGCATGCACGAGCCGCTCTGTGTAGCTCCGCGTGCGCTCGTCGCGCGCGCTGGCCCGAACGCCTCCTGCGTCGGGGTGATGATGGGGGTGGTGCCGAAGCCTCCATTATCGCGTTCCTCGAAAGGAGCCGCATGCGGTAGCCATTGCCGGTCACCTCGAACTCCAAGCTCCCGAACAAGATCCGGTATCCAGTCGGGATCGGGTCTGAGACTCCCATAGGGTATCGATTGCTACACCTCGTGCGAATCACCATTGAGAAGGACTATGGATGAAGAGAATTATCACAGCGCTGCCCCTACCTGGCGCGCCACTGTCGGTGTCCGGATTGGTCACCCGACACTAACTAGAACGAATGCGCTGCGTCCACTCTCTCGATGGTTGGTGCGAATGCTAACACAATGGCATGGTGTTTATCTTGGTTCCGGCCACGGGGCCGTACGTCCAGCAAGGGGCGTGCACGCACTGTATTACTTCGCACTGGGGTGCCTATAGTAGGGGTTTACAAGAAAGGCGGGAGAGGAGGAGAGTCCCAAGCGTCTAGGATGATTGCGTTGTCTGGGTTGTAGTGTGTTCTAAGGGTTGGATGTTGTCTCTTGTGGTTCGGATCTTGTTGCCTGTCGCTGGCCCCTGGCCGGGAGTCTACCTCTTCCTTTTCTAGTTCAAGGAGGGGCAGAGATACACATGTTGTACAGTCTAATCTACTGTCATCGGACACTGGAGAGCATATCGTTGGGCGTGGCAGTCGTCCTTGCGGATCCTTCTACCCGGCGCAAATCGATGAGCGTCTGCCAGCTCCAGTAGACGGCGTGGTGGTTTCTGTAGAAAGTACATGTCCCTCTACTTGTCTCAAAGTGTTTTCGAGGGGTCATGTTGACCGGCATCCATGCCCAATCGTCGTCCGTACACCCGCTCGAGGGTTCTCCCATGTCTTGTCGAGGGCTTCGTGAGGGGGTCAGTACGGGAATTGGCAGCACAGGACCTCGCAGTCATGCACAGCGTCGGGGATGGCCGCATCGTGACTGGAGTTGGCATACGTGGTTCAGGCCACATCGTCTGTGCGGGATGGCTCGCGATCAGCCTTTGACTTTGGCGTCTCGTGGCAGCGCCGGACATTGAATGCATCTGTCGGTGGAGCAGATGGGGGCGCGCGTGCGGTGGGTCGAGGGGTAGCCTCGAGCGAGGTGGAGTTTCTGGAGTTGAGGGCCGCGTGGAGTTCGACCGCGGAGGCCTCGATTGAGGCGGAGTTTGTTGTTCGTTCGAGGGGAGTCGGCACCCTCGATCGAGGTGGAGATGAAGCGCGCACCAGGACCCTTTCGGGGGGTCTCGAATGGGCCAGTGGCCTTTGTTGCGCCGTAGGCTTTGTGCGCTTAGACCTTCATCGGTTTGTGGAGATTTGATTGTGATTGACTTGCATTTTTCAAGGGTGATTATCCCTTAGGTTAGGGGACCCCTTATGACCATCCCCAACAGGTTCCAGCTTAACACATCACTAAACTTCTTCGGGTCGACTGCCACTCCACCATTGAACAACACGTGACCCAAGAATGCCACTTCCTTCAACTAGAAGTCACAATTGCTCAACTTAGCGTACAACTGATGCTCTGGGAGTCTCTGCATCACCAATCTCAAGTGATCCTTGTGTTCTTCTTCATTCTTGGAGAAGACCAGAATGTCATCAATGAACATCACTACAAACTTGTCGAGGTAATCCATGAACACATTATTCATTAGGTACATAAAGTAGGAAGGAGTGTTGGTCAGTCCAAAGAACATGACTGTGAACTCATACTACCCATACCGAGTAGTAAAGGCCGTCTTGGGTATGTCCAACAGCCGGATCCTCATTTAGTGATAGCCCGATCAAAGATCTATTTTAGAGAACACGTGAGCTCCCTTCAGCTGATCAAACAGGTCATCAATCCTTGGCAATGGGTACTTGTTCTTGATGGTCACTTCATTGAGGGCTCGATAGTCCACACACATCCTCTACGTCCCATCTTTCTTGTCCACAAACAACACTGGTGCTCCCCATGGTGAAGAACTAGGATGAATATACCCTTTGGCTAGCAAGGAGCTTAATTCGTCCTTAAGATTTTATAGTTCCTTTACACCCATCCTATATGGTCTCTTAGCCATAGGTGCAGTGCCAGTTTTAAGTTCAATAATGAATTCAACTTCACGTTCTGGGGGCATACCTGGCAATTCATCTGGGAACACATCCGGGAACTCGCTCACCACACTAATGTCTTCGAGAGTTGCACCTTCAGTTTGGTTGGCCTGATTATGCTCCAAGGGACTGGCTGCTTGGTACTCCACCTTATCTCCGGACCCTGCTGTCAGATGTACCATCCTTTTGGCACAATGGATCACTGCGTCATATCTAGCTAACCAGCTCATTCCTAGAATTAAGTCAAACCCAATAGATTCCAGGACTATCGGGCACGCCTCGAAGTCTACCCCGCTTATTGTGATGGTAATATGGGGGCAGCGTAAAGTGGCTCGCTGTTCCCCCTAGTGAGCTAACTAGCATAACACTCTTCATGGGCAGCAAGGCTACTAAATTCTTTTACACAAAAGCAGCAGATATGAAAGCATGCAAAGCTCTAGAATCAAACAAAATAGTCGCATGAGTTGAGTTGACAGGGAACATACCCACGACCACATCAGTAGCTCCCTCTACAGTCTCTGTGCCCGTGTGGTTGAGCTTGCCTCTAGCGGGGTTCTGCTGCCCATGGTTTGCCTGCGCCTGCTGCTGGTTCCCGTTCGGCACCAGCTGCTGACCAATCCTTGGGTTGTTGTTCTGTCCTGTGGCATTCTGAGCTTTCAGGGGGCAAACGTTAGCGAAGTGCTCCTGTTCCCCACAGTGGTAACACACCCTCGGACCCACTGGTGCATTATTGGCTGGGTTGGGGCGCTGAACAGGACCATTCTGCGGCTGGTTCTAGAGACGCTGTTGTGGTGGCGCCGGGAGGTACAGGGGGTGTTGCTAGTGCTAGCCGCGGTTCAGCAAACTGGGCTGACCCTGAAAGCGCTGTTGATTCCCCATCTGCAGGTTACCCTGTGGAGGAGCGAAGCGGGGGTGACTGCTGCTCCCGGTCTGCTGGCCCTGGAGCTTCCTCTTCTTCTCCTCTATTTCATGGCGCTTATGTTCCAGCATCAAGGCATCATCCACCAGTTCCTGAAAGTTGGGGAACTTGGTGCACATAAGCTAGTATTGTAGTGCATCCTGCAAGCCATCACGGAACATGGTCCGCTTCTTCTTGTCGGTCGCCATATCCTCTGGGGCATAGCGAGCGAGCTCGATGAACTTGTCACGGTAAGCGGTGACACTCATCCCTTCCTGCTTCAACACCAGGAATTCCTTCTTCTTCAGGGTCATCAGAGCCTCCGGCACATGGTGAGAACGGAAGCTGTCACGAAACTCCCGCCAGGTGATCTGGGTACGATCGGGGTGAATGTACTGGTATGAATCCCACCAGTCCAATGCTAGTCCTTGAAGCTGTCCTCCTGCGTACAATATCTTCTCCCGGTCGTTGCATTACGCAATGTTGAGTTGTCTTTCCACCACCTTGAGGCAATCATCTGCCTACAGGGGTTCGCTGGCTTTGTTGAAGGTGGGAGGGCGTCCCTTCAGAAATTCACCCCTCTTGTCCCGGGGCGGCATGTTAGGCTGGTGAGGTGGATTATGCTGGTTCTGCTGCATCAATGCCATGGTCTGGGCCATCTACTACATCAACTGGGTCTGTGTAAGCATCATTTGCTCAATAGTGGGTGGTGGTGGTGGCGGTGGTGGCTGGTTCTAATTGCCTCCACTGCCACCTGTGTTGCTCCTTGTGTTCACCATCTATCATCAGCAAGTAATTCTCATCAGAACTCATTCGAACATAACCATGTAACTCAGATTTTGTGCAGAAGAGACTTAAGAAGATTACTAAACTTGTCAGGATGGAGGATTCGATAGATAAAGAGCAAGAGAATAAATACCACCCTCTACGTAAACATTAATATCCTTAAACCTTAATCCAGAATCTAGATGGTGGTAGACTCATGTCTACGCACATCACAATCATTGCAAAAATCCAAATCACGCATAAGCATAATGACAACCATATCAAGCACCTAAAGACATGATTCACACAAGACTTGACAGCACTGGGTTTTGAAAAAGTGTAACTAGACGATCCATGCCACATAATCATGGTGGTCTCCTAAGGTTTAATCAACCATTCTAACTAGGCTGCGATTCTACAGTCAGCACGGCTCTGATACCAATCTGTCACACCCGGATTTGCACAGAAACCCGAATGCGGCCATATGTGTGCCCAGTAAGTCATAGTACACATATAGCAAACAAATATGATAAACAAAGAACATATGATTGAATAAATAGAGTTTTACATCAGAGTTTAACATAAATAAACTAACCAATACAGCGGAAGACTAATAACTCTCAACTAAGCGAAGCCACAATTCACAGGGACTCTGACTCTAAACGCAACTCAGTAGTACGGCAGATCTTCTGGAAACTCAACAGCAAACTCATGCACAGCACAATCTATTACCCATCCGGGATTTTGTTGAATAAATGACAAGTATAAGTAAAATATTTACTTAGCAATTATAGCACGGGTGTATGAAGGCTCAAAGTAAGGCTAGACACGGCTGAACTGCATTAGCATTTTTAGTTGGTTTATTTTGACAATATCCAAGTTACTACAAGTGAATAGAACCCAGTTGCAACCCAATTAATATAGTATAAGTGACATTAAGCATAAATAAACATCGTCTTCCAATAAAAAGGATCCAGGCCGCTCGTGACCCTGAGTAAGGCTATCATGATAGATTTACACTCTGCAGAGGTTTCGCCCTTTACCCACCAATTGCGTAAAAGCTCAAAAGAACTTTAAACCCAACCATGCCGAGGTGGATCAGACCCCACAACTCACACTTCCGAGGTGTGAGCGCATAGGAACGCTACGAGGCTTTTCACAAGACACCCTAACAAGACAGTAGCCGCTAAGGTACAACAAGGTGGTGAGACCCAAGGCACTGAGATTGACTGACGCTTACGGAGTCACACCATAAGGGGGTCAATGGTGTCCAGAGCGCGGGAATCACACCCCAACAATGCGCAACGTGTGGAGTTCCCCATCACAGGGACACCCAACACAGGATTGTGCCTAACAAGACATAGCCAATGGATCACCCGTCCTCAGTGGAATTAGGAAACACACCGTCCCTTGCTTCCCATAACGTCGTCGGCCCGTCGGTAACTACTGGCAAGCTAGAGACGTACAAGCTACTTTACCAAGACCAAACCCATAATAGTTCTAGTGGTGGCGACAAGCTCCTGGGTTGCCGCTTTAAGAACTGGACCTTACGAAGAGACACTAGAACAAAGCACGGAGCACATGCTCTAGCTCCCTAAACCAAGTTGCTAAAAAGAAGGTTTTATCATCATTTTAAAGTGAACCATTAAGTCAAAATTAACAATTAAACAATGGTGATAGTAGATGCGCATAGCAAAGATTCTACCCATATCCATAAACCTGAGGTAATCAAAGGACAGGATAATCAAGACTAGGTACAACCTTAAAGGTACATTAATTTAGACACATGCATGTATGAAATAAATGATTACATGATGGATATGTAGCAAGGATTGTGCATGCTATAACTTGCCTTCCTCAACATACTGCTGTTGCTGCAGGTCCTGCTCCTGAAAGCCCTCCTTGTACTCAAACTCCAACGCAAACGGCTCACCGACTGGACATGAATCACCACACAAGCATCCATACAAGCCAGTACATGCAAACAAAATTATTCTATTAGAACAATACACCAAACTGTAGAAACAGAACAAAAGAAGGCTTTAAAACTAATCTACGCTTTGCTACGAACACATGAGCGCAAGAATCATGCTAATCGGAGCTAAAACGAGAAAGATATGGTGTTTCTAAGGTCCAGGGACTTACTCACGATGTTTAAAAGTCTCCTGTGACTTATTTGTGAAAAACCAGGGGCTAAAACATAATGTTGTATAAAAACCGAAGGGCTAACGTGCAAATTTAACAAGACAGGATGGCGGTTTCTAATATTCAAAAGCGCAGGGGGGTTTTCTATAAAAGAAAGGACCTATTGGTAAATAGTTTTGAACTTGGCTGGACGGCGGGTTGTTTTCGGGAAGGATTAGGGGCTCTTTAGCAAAATAGCCAGGCTGACCGGTACACAGGGTGTTGACCTAGGGGCGGGGCGCGTTGCGGGCTGTCAGATCTCGATCCGGCGGTCCAGACGGGTCGGGGGACGAGGGGGGTCGCCGGCGTCCAGGGACGCGGCGGCGCCGCTCGGCTAACGGCGGAGCGTCGCCGGGATCGAGGCTATCTCGAGCTAGGGGCTATCATTCGTCATGCGGTTTGGTCCTACAGCATCAGGGGAGGATGGCGAGCTCACCTAGGGTGATCGAGACGTCGGACATGTGGTGTGGAGCGCGGACGTTGAAGCAAGGGGGCCGCGGTGGCGCTGTGCAAAGACGGCGACCAATTAGGTGTTGCTGGGCCGGCGCGGATAAGCTTTGGTCGAAGTGAGTTGGGCTGCGGCGGGAGTGGCTCGGGGAGAATGGAGGGAGGCGGGCTGGGTTGGCAGAGAGATTGGGCCGACACGAGGAAAGAAGAAAAGGGGGAGGAATAGACCCATGGAGAAAGTTCAAGGGGCGAAATCAAACTCTTTCCTGAACAACTTTTCTAAGACTCAAACTAATGCAATTCAAACTCGAATTTAAATTGGTTTTAAATTCTCATTTGAACTACACACAACCAAAACTTAATGCAGCAGCATGAATGCATCAGAGATGACCAAAACTTATATTTGTTTTTAATTCTCTTAAATAGTTTATTTCCCTATATTAAATATGAGAATAAATAATAAAATTAAATTAATTGCTAGAAATTTTAAATGGGCATTTTTAGGTTGTTACATGGAGGAGCTCCTGGGTGGGTTCTCGTCGAGCAATGGGAGGCGGCAGCGGAGACCGACGATCGTGACCAATGGCGGCGGCGTGAGGCGTGCGGGAGCGCTGGGGGCTTGGGAGCTCGAGGCGTGGGTTTGGTGAGGGCCTTGGGGCTTCGACGACCCTACTTTTATAGCCCCGAGGGAGGCCATCTTGGCATGTGGGACACGAATGGAGAGGAGGCGGCCGGCAGCTCCACCTTCCATGGCAAGGCCGTGCCTTCCTTGCGGAGAATGCTGCGCGAAAGGAAATGGCGGCGGTAGAAGCTTCCTTGAAGGTCCAGGAGGGGTCCATAGGCACTGGAGATGAGAGGGAGGCGGGCTCAGGCATTGGGCCGAGGCGGTGGCGCGAATCGAGCTTGAGCTGGGCTCGGTTTGGTCGAGAGGTAGGGGATGACGGGCGGGGCCCGCGTGTCGGTGGCTGGGGGTGACGCTGCAAGCTTCGGTCGGTGCGGGTGATTGGGCCGGGCGGAGCTAGGCTGTGAAGGCGGCTGGCTGGAGCGGAGGCGGGTTGGCGAGCTGGGCCGAGCGAGTGAGGAAGGGTGGGAAAGGAGGCGGGCCGTGGGGAGGAAATGGGCCGAGCGCGAAAAGCTGGGCCGCGGAGCTGGCGCGGGGAGAGTTGAAGGCTTGGGCTGGCAGAGCAGGTTGGGCCGGTCGAGAGAAGAGCGGGGAAGGGGGAAGAGCGGCCGAGGCAGAAAGTTCAGGGGGCAAAAGCGAACTCCAGCCTAAAGAACTATTCTATGGCTCAAAACAAAGCAATTCAAACTCAAATTTAAATTAGATTTAAATTCTCATTTGAACTACTAGCAAACAAAACTCAATGCAACCAGTATGAATGCAACAAAAATGTTACTAACCTTATATTTGATTTTAATTCTCATAAATAATTCATTTATCCTATATTTATTGTGAGCATAATTAATAAAATTTGAATTAATCACTAAAATTTAAAGTAGGGCTGTTTTAGGGTGTTACAATATTCGAAACCTTTCTCCATACATGTGGATTTGAAGTGGCTACTCCCTGGATCTAGGGTGGTTGATGAACGGAATGGCTCTTACAACAAGATTCATCTTGATCATCCTGCATTCAGGGTTTTATATTTTTCACAAATAAATGACCCTTGTCCTTTCACCCCTGATACTCTCACGCTCTCTAGAGTCACTCCTTTTCACTCACTCTCTTTCGTATGTGTTCCCTTTGTCTCTCAGGTGGTGATCTTGTCAAGACACATATTTCTGTCAAGTCGAAGATTGGTTCCTGGAGATTGTGTCGGTCACCCTTGATCAAATTGCATGTTTGGAATGAAGAGCTCATTGTTGGTCCTCAGCCTCATGACCCCTTTCTTTTTCTTTCCCTTTTTGGGAATATATATATTTTTTCATCTCTCTTTTTTCTTTTGTATACTTGGACTTTCATGAGTCCATTATTTCTCTCATCATAATTTTTTTTCTTGGTATCACAAAGGAATGAGGACTTCTGATGCAGCTCTGATGATAAATATTTTTGCAATTGATATGGGGCAACATGACTATCTCCAAGGACATTATACTAGTCATGACAAGCTTTTCATTAGTGATCTCTCAAGCAAATATGTCACATGGATGTAGAGGCATATGGACAGGATGGAAGGATAGGGTATGATTTTATATTTTCAAAATAAATTCACCTGAATACTTGAATGAACAAGAGGTATGTTTTATCAAGTCATATCACATTCATCAACAACTTACACTAGGGGGGTCCTAACATGAAAGATTTCACAAACATGTGGATACTTAGTTTGAAATAGACAATAGGCACAATTCATGGCATGAAAGATAACTGAGAACGTATCATTTAAAGTGATGAGGACATCACTCCTATGGATACTCACAACAATCCTCCATTCATCGTTCAAGGTCCAATCACTAGAGCTCGTGCGCGACAATTGAATTTAGAGGTGAGCTCGTCCCTAAGTACTTCTCTATGTGATTATGAGAATAGATTGCTACCTAATAACTATATTGTAATTAAGAACCATGGAAAGGACTAGAGGATAGTTGGAGAAGGGCTTCAAGGTGGAGAAGACCAGCAAGGGCGTGCAAGTCTAGATAGAGGCCCAAATCAACTCGACTTCGAGTCCACCTCGGAGTCTAGGAGCAGTCAGCGCTAAATCGGACGCCCAGGTCACATACGGGCTCGGATTTGGATATTCTTTATATGCTTGGAAAGCTAAGAAGATAATATTTGCAATGGAACTGGTATCATGTCAAAATTCATCCGGAGTCATCAGGAATAGATGAAACAAGTTGACATCTAGAATCTATTTCAGTGCTGCGTCGTCGTATTTTGGCCTTTGGGCCGTGTATCATGTTGAGCCCAATAGGGGCGCGTCCAGGGGGTTCGACCACGACCCTAGACTCCTTAAAATAGTAGCCGCCGCCCAACTTAGGGTTTGGGTTTTGCTTAGATCAATTCTGTCAAGAACAGTGTCGCCACTCGTCGGTTTGTGAGACCCCAACTTCGTGAGTTTAATCATACATTTGCAATTGTGTTGCAATCTTTCTCATTCTTGCTTGTGTTCTTCGATTCGCAGGCAAGGATTAGCCTTCTCGGTGAGGTCAACCATGCAACACCGGTTGATAACTTGAGGAGACGTGGTGCTACGATTGCGGGGTTCGGAACGTGTGGTTCGAAAGCCGGATCGATTTGAGTCGCGACTCCACCAAATCGAGAGTTATCAGAACCTTTCGGAAGATCGGGAAACCCTAGCTCCCATCAAGTGGTATTCAGAGACAGGTTTACCATCAGGTTTGTCCTTTCTGCTGTCCTAGTACCGTTTTAGCCTTTGCAATTTCGTTTCAGATTCGCATTGTTGAGTTTGTGTCCATGGTCGAGTCTTGTTGCTGGTATTAGGTCGTGTTCATCATCGTAGTTCAATTGCCCGTTGTTGTGCATTATTTGTTTCTACCGCTATCCCATCCACCATTACTAGATTACAAGTCGTGCCACCCAATAACTCGACTTGCCCTCGCTAGCCGCCTTGCGTGAACTCCTGTCGTGCAAGCCCTAGATAGGTTGCGAGCCACCGTGTGTTCATCGCCTTGCATCACGGCCCTTCTTGGTTCATCTTGCATACCCTAACCGCCGCCGCGCATCCTGCCGAATTGAGCCTCTAGAGAACCACATCGTGGGCCTCTCGAAAACCATAACTTGAGGTACCTTCAGTAAAATGGCATAACTTTTCGCTCGGTGCTCCATTTTGGCTCAATTTTTTACAGCAGATTCGTGACTCCATTGTGAGGGGACCCAAACTCGGCTACACCCTATTTGCCTGAGTCAAAAAATTCGTGATTCCTACTAGTCCGGAGGTGCAAATTTGTGTGCTTGGAGCTTTTGGTATCCGTGTTAAGAGAAAAATATAAAAAAATAGTTGGAAAAATAAAAAACTCGTGATTCCTACTAGTCTTAAGGTTTTGGTGGGAAATTGCTGAAAAGATTAAAAACAATTGCATAGAGTGCTATTTTGCTTGTCTTGTGAGATTTTTCCATCGTTTCTTGTTCCAACTTGTTGTGCTACGTCTAGGACATGTCTAAGCCAGCAATTGTGACTTATACTTTGGATACTTATTGAACTTTGCTATTCTGCATTCATTATTTGCTACTCCTTGCTACATATTGTGCCTTCCCAAAGCTCCACATACACCTTCTGGACGGCACTTGTTTTGACCCTTACAATCGCGGACTACACGCCTTCCAGGTATCCTTTGCCTTGCTTGTTGGTAAGAACCTTGCAACAACTTGGTAAAATGCTTCTTTTGCTCTGTTGAGAGCACGCAGTCGGATTATTTGGGATAACCTTCACTGTGTGTTCTTGTTTTGGTGCTTTTCGATGGCAGGAGATGATGCACCGAAGGCTCCCACAGATTTCAGTGAATGTGTTAGTCGAGAAGAGCTAGAAGCTGCTCGTGACAAGATGGAAGAAACAATCAACAAGGCTGTCACTAACGCTGTCACACCTAGATTTACACGGAAACCCAAATGCGGCCATATGTGTGCCCAGGAAATCATAGTACACATATAGCAAACAAATATGATAAACAGAGAACATATGCTGAATAAGTATTTCATTAAATAAAGTTTTATATCAGAGTGTATCATAAATAAACTAACAAATACAGTGGAAGACTAATAACTCTCAACTAAGTGTAGCCACATTCTACAGGGACTCTGACTGAAAGAACGCAACTCAGTAGTAAGGCAAATCTTCTGGAAACTCAGCAGCAGACTTATGCACAGCCCAATCTGTTACCCATCCGGGATTTTGTTGAATAATAGCAAGTATAAGTAAAACAATTACTTAGCAAGTATAGCACGGATGTATGAAGTCTTAAAAGAAAGGCTAGACACGGCTCAACTGCAATAGCACATTTAGTTGGTTCGTTTTAACATTATCCAAGTCACTACAAGTGTATGAATACCCAGTTGCAACCCAATTAGAAAAGTGTAAGTGACATTAGACATAAATAGCATCAAATTCTAATCCAAAAGGATCCAGACCGCTCGTGACCCTGAGCAAGGCTATCATGATAGATTTACACTCTGCAGAGGTTTCGCCCTTTACCCACCAGTCGCGTAAAAGCTCAAAAGAACTTTAAACCCAACCATGCACATCAACACTTCCGAGGTGTGACTGCATAGGGATGCTATGAGGTTTTTCACAAGACACCCTAACAAGACAGTAGCCGCTAAGGTACAACAAGGAGGTGAGACTCTAGGCACCGAAATTGTCTGACCCTCAGGGCGCAACGTGAGGGGGTCAATGGCGTCCGAAGCACGGGCAACACATGCCAACAACAAAAACAAAGAGCGCAACGTGTGGAGTTCCCGTACCACATGGACTCCCAACATGGGACTGTGCCTAATGAGACATAGCCAACGGGGCTACCGTCCTCAGTGGAATCAAGTAACACCCCGTGCCTTGCTTCCCATACTCCATCGGCCCGTCGGTAACCACTGGCAAGCTAGCGACGTACAAGCTACTTGACCAAGACCAGAGCCATAATAGTTCTATCGGTGGCGATAGGCTCCTAGGTTGCCGCTTTAAGAATCAGACCTTAAGGAGAGACACTAGAGCAAAGCACACAGCACATGCTCTAGCTCCCTAAACCAAGTTGCTAAACAAGCAAGTTTTATCATAAATGTTAGAGTGAACCATTAAGTCAAGATTAACAATTAAACAATGGTGACAGTAGTTGCGCATAGCAAAGATTCTACCCATATGCATAAACCCACAGTAAACAAGGACGAGATAATCAAAAATAGGTACAACCTTAAGGGTACATTAAATTAGACGCATGCATGTATGAAATAATTTAGTACAAAGTGGATAGGTAGCAAGGATTGTTCGTGCTATAACTTGCCTTCCTCAAAGCGCCGCCGCTGCTGCTGCGAGTCCTGCTTCGGAAAGTCCTCCGCGTACTCGAACTCCAAAGCAAACGGCTCACCGACTGGAGACGAATCACCACACAAGCATCCACACAAGACAGCACATGCAAACAAGAATAATCTATTAGAACAGTACACCAAACAGTAGAAATGGTACAAAAGAAGGCTTTGAAAAAAAATCTACGCTTTGCTACCAACACATGAGTGCAAGAATCACTCTAATCGGTGCTAAAATGAAAAAGTTGTGGCGTTTCTAAGTTGCAGGGACTTGCTAGCAAGATTTTAAAAGTTCCAAGGGCTTATTTGTGAAAAACAGAGGACCTATGCATAATTATGCTTAAAACTTGGAGGGCTAGCGCGTAAAAAGGGCAGGGCAGAACTGCGGGTTCAATTATTTAAAAGCACAGGGGCTTAATCAAATAAAATAGGAGACTAATGTAAATACTTTTGAATAGCATAGGACGGTGGGTTGAGTTCGTGAAACCTGGGGGGTTCTTTAGCAAAAACAGCTTGGTTGACCGGTAAGTCTCGGTTTGACCACGGGACGGGCTCGGGCGCTGAGCACCGTTGGATCGCGATCCTGCGGCCGAGGTTGGTCTTGGGCAGCGGGGAGCTCACCATCGTGAGGCAATCCGGCGCTAGGGGGCTCGGTTTTGAGCTTGGATTGGACCTACGGCATCGGGGAGTTATGGCGATTGAAATAGGGGGGTTCTAGTCGCCTATTGTGCATCGGTGGCGACGGGCGGTGGTGGATTGCAGCCGGAGTACTCCGGTGAGGTGGATGGACGTGCTAGGGGGCGAGAGAGAGGGCGGGAACCGACTCTGGGGGTCCTTACCTTCGCGCAAAGCTCCTAGGGGGGCGGATTGGAGCGTGGTGGCGCCGGGGCGAAGTTCGTCAGCGACCCCAGCTCGTGGCGGCGGCGCAAGTTCGCGAGGTGCGCTGCGGTGGCTGGGCGCTCAAGGCGAGTCGTGGTGAGGGCTTAGGGGGCGCGGGGATGTGGATTTTAAAGCCTGGAGGGTTGCTCGGCGTGCGCACTACGCCGAATCGGGCGGCGGCGCTCGGCGGCGATCGCCTTCCTAAAGCGGGGCTGCTTCCTTAAGGGGAGCGGCCTTAGGAGGGAAAGGTGACGAGGGAGAAGGTGCGGGGAAGGTTCCAAAGGGGCCCATGGACACGGGGAGGCAGCTCGGGCGCGGGGCCACAACGCGGGGGGTCGGGCGGCGCAGGTGCAGGTCCCCTCCCCTCAGAGTGTACTAAGTCAAAAGGTGATATAGACCTAGAGTTACTAGAACGAAAACGAAGCTTTACATGCTTTCCCAAAACACAAACTTATAGCGAAAGCAGGTACAGTAACGGCGCTATCCCTAAGCGGATAAGGCTAATAAAAATAGAGAAATTTAGAGCGTTGCGAATTTCCTTCTTTTGATAATGCTACCCACACAGTCACGGCTCCTATGTTTTCCTCTCCCTTTCGGTAGAAATAAGAACTCTATGATTCGATTCTTTATTCTCTTTTTTCATTTTCAATAACTGAGGTCAGTTTGCTGAATAAGAGAGAGCGAAAGACTTTCCGCGTAAGAGCTCTTCAAACCTTGTCCTATCAAAGCTGCGCTGATACTGCTGGAAGTGAAAAATCAAAGCAAAGAAGAAGAATCCTCGAGTTAAGATATACTAGACTAGGGTCCTGCCATTCCTAAGAGTCTACTCTGCCCTTTTGCCCTTGAATTGGGGTAGTTCTATGATGCCCTCCTGCTGATCCCGGTACGGAAACAGAAGTTATCCGAACCGAGCACTTCCCTTCGACAGGAGAACCCGAGTGAAACCGGATAAGAGTTCGCTTTCGAAAGACGGACGCTGGGCATAATCTCTGAAAACTCCTAACTGGTTCGGTGCGGTTTGGTCAACACAGCTACCCTTGTATGAGCCGGTTGTCAGAGTCACAAGCTTGTCGCTTGTCGTACGTACAAGTGCATGTTTCCCACTTTTTCTCACATGTTCTTCCATAATCCAGTCATCGGGCAGTTCGGCCGGGCATACCTATAGAGATTGAGTCAGATAAGAGTTTTTCCAACCAAGGCCAGAATGTCATAACCAAATTCAACATTTCCAATGCTCGCCGGCAAACCGTGAAAGTAGTGGCGATGGGGCTCTTGATAGCTACAAGGAAGCCGAATTAGAAGGCTATAGAAAAGCGAAGCTTTAAATTATGACCTAGGAATCAGTTAGCCATACGTTTGATTAATTCTCCAGGTTAGTGAAATGCCGATCGATCCCTCGGTCTACCCACAGTACTCACGAAGAACAAGTTATGCTGGTTTTGCATCTTATTAGTCTTTATCGATTTCAATGTAAGAAATGTTAGATTTGTTGATGGATGTACACAGATATATAATATACTGGGACTTTCGATACAGAGTGAAATGAACTACCAGCTTTCCAAGGAATCCAGTAGTTCTTCATTACTAAAATACTCTTGCATGCACCTGCATACGCAGGTAATTCTTGTAAGTAGTTACAACGTTTCCTTCTTTTATATATAGGCATTTCAAGAGGCCCTTCTTTCTTCCCTTAGACTGCTGTGGTTCCTCTCTAAGACCCGCTGTGTGAGCTACGCGGTTCTACTTGATTTGTCAAATCCGGTAGATTGGTATTCCATCAGTTGGTTCCGTAGTTTGAGAATTCTGCTAATTCCAAGTATTCCATTATTATTATTAAAAAAAAGAATGATCTTTTGATCAAAAGAAATGATGAATCCAGACGATCTACGATCAAGGTACGAGGAATTCTGCTCGATCTTCTCCTGGTTCAGAATTGGCGTAATGTCGGCCTAAAGCCTCGTTTTCTATTTCATTAAAGCTAAAGAGACTCCCATGATTCTCTAAATCCAAATCCTGCCTCAATATTTTGGATTGATCAAGATTGCTCGCGGCTAAATATGAATTGAGACGAAAGCTTTCTAATTTTGAGGTTCACTTGACTATCTACCGATAAAACGAACGGAAAGTTCTCATATCTTCGATTTCAGGCGAGTAAAGGCCATCCCCGGCATTGCCCTTCTTCACTCACGCGATATTGCTGGATCGGGCTTTCGCCCATTGTCCAAGATTCCCCACTGCTGCCCCCCGTGGGAGTCCGGGCCGTGGTGGTAGAGAGGGTATAGATGGTAGATCAACTCTGTTTATGGTGGGGGAAAAGAAACTCTTCTGATCGGACAGGAGTCGAATTAGCCCTCTTTCTACCAATTTCGGTAATCCGAATCCCATATAGCTCTTTTCTTCATACTCGACATACTTATCTGTTTCTTTATCATTAGCTTTAACAAGCTTCTTTCGCTTTGGTTACGCAGTTCAAGACAAGAAGAGAGGCAACCTCTCTACATCTGCGAGTCTAAGGGAAGGGGCCTCTAGTTTCTACCGGGCATCTAAGGTACTCAATTTCTTGTGTTCGCGTTTAGCTCCTTGAACAACTTTGTATCATTCGATACCACTAAGCAGCGGTTAATCGGACATTCCAGAGAGTGAGAGGTCCTTCGGGAAAGAAGAAGCCTAGCCAAACATTGAAATAAGAGTGCCGTAGAGAGAGATCATTTAGTGATATTGGGGAATGAATTGAATCGATTGCCTTCCTTTCCTGAATAGCTGGACGGACAAGAAATATATTGGTACTTTACTGTAGGGACACAAAAGCTCTGAATCCTTCATTTGATGAATTTCTAATCGAAGCAAGCGAGGTATAGCAATGAACAATGGAATGACACTAGGAAAAATGGTCCGAATAATTTCGATAGTAGCAAGTATGAGAAATGTTGGTTTTGGTTAATAAAAATAAAACATTCAGGACTGGATTTGACAAATAAGCCTTTACTTAATTCACGCTCCGCCCTCAAAGTGCCAATTTCAAAGCGAACAGCTAGAAGCTCCCGCATCAGAATTTATATTCAAGGGCTGATAGCAAACTATCTTTACCACTGTTATAGGCATCC
Organism: Echinochloa phyllopogon; assembly: GCA_033239725.1. Lineage (NCBI taxonomy): Eukaryota > Viridiplantae > Streptophyta > Magnoliopsida > Poales > Poaceae > Echinochloa > Echinochloa phyllopogon. The sequence goes on along the minus strand of BTCW01000014.1, from coordinate 24,611,334 downwards.
AACAATAGGCTATCTCGTTTTAATTCCGAATAATAGCGACATTGGTAAATAAAAAGAAGAAGTTTACACGCCGGGCCTGGCCTTTTGTGGGAGAATGCGGAGTCAGAGGAGGAAGACGACGCGTGGGGCCCGCACGTCAGTGGGAGGGAGCAGAGGTAGGCTGACGCAGGGAGGCAGCTAGGCCATCTTGGCTGGGCAGCCCAAGAGCGGAGGCGCGGGGCCGAAGCTGGTGCCCTTGGGCCGAGTGGAGCGGGGGAGGGGGCGAAGCGTGTTAGGTTGGGCTGGCGTGGTGAGGGGAAGAGCTGGCGGGCTGCTGGGCCGCGGGAAAGGGGGCTAAGCTGCTTCGGGAAAGAGAGGGGGGAGCAGGGGTGGACCGGAGGAAAACTTGAGGGAGCAAAAGCGGACTTGGCTAGAAACAACTCTTCTAAGGTTCAAACAAGGGTGGTTCAAATTTGAATTTAAACTAGTTTTAAAATTCTCAATTGATCCTCTAGCAAACAAAACTCAGTGCAGCAGCATGAATGCAGCAAAAATGTTTCTACAACTTATATTTGATTTTAATATTCATTAATAATTTATTTAACCTATATTAATTATGAACCATTAAATAAAAAGCAGATTAATTACAAAAAAATTTAAATGGCCTATTTTTGGGTGTTACAAACCTCCCCCCTTAAGATGAATCTCATCCTCGAGATTCGGATGTAGATGCGAATAGGTGTGGGTACTTGGCCTTAAGGTCTTCTTCTTTTTCCCAAGTCGTATCATCCTCTGAGTATCGGTTCCACTGCACCTTGCACATCCGGATAACCTTGTTTCTTGTCACCCTCTCTGACTCTTCCAAAATCTAGACTGGGTACTCATCATAGGTGATTTCTTCCTGCACATTCAGCTCATCTATCGGAATCTGCTCCTTAGGTACCCGCAAACATTTCTTCAGCTGAGACACATGGAACACATTGTGCACTCCGGCCAGTTTCTCAGGTAGCTCTAGCCGATATGCCACTTCGCCCATCCGTTCCAATACCTTCAAAGGTCCGATGTAACGAGGTGCTAGATTGCCCTTGACATTAAACCTCTTCACGCCCCTCATCGGTGACACCTTGAGATACACAAAGTCATCGACTTCGAAGGTGAGATCCCTCCGTCTGACATCCGCATAACTCTTTTGCTCAGACTGTGCCACCTTCAAGTTCTTCCTGATCACTTGCAGTTCCCGTTCTGCTTCTCTTAGTATCCCAGGCCCAAACACTTGACTCTCCCTAGTCTGATTCCAGAACAGTGGTGTTCTGCATTTTCTACCGTACAAAGCCTCGAATGGTGCCATCTGCAAACTGTTCTGGTAGCTGTTGTTGTACGAGAATTTCGCATAGGGTAAACTCTTGTCCCAACTAACACCATACTGCAGAGCACATGCACTCAACATGTCTTCCAGAATATGGTTGGTTCGCTCTGTTTGTCCATTCGTCTGTGGGTGGTAAGCTGAACTGAATTGTAGCTTAGTGTCCATAGACTCATGTAGCTTCTGCCAGCAGTGTGATGTGAACTGAGTACCCCGATCAGACACTATCTGCTTCGGTACTCCATGCAAACATACAATCCTCTCCATATATAGCTCTGCTAGTCTGGTGCCTGTGTACGTCGTCTTCACTGGAAGAAAGTGTGCCACCTTGGTCAAGCGATCCACAATCACCCATATGGATCAAATCCTCACTGAGTGTGGGGTAGACCGGTTATGAAGTCCATACCAACTTCCTCCCATTTCCATTCGGGTATCTTCAAGGGTTGGAGTAATCCTGCTGGCCTCTGATGTTCTACCTTGACTCTCTAACAAGTGTCACATAGTGCCACATATGTTGCCACATCACGCTTCAATCTGTACCACCAAAATCTCTCCTTGATGTCTTGGTACATCTTGGTACTTCCCGGATGGATCGAGTACGCTGATTCATGTGCTTCTCTCAGGATCGTGTCCTTGATCTGCGACATGTCAGGTACACATATCCTTTCCCCGTGCCACAAGGTTCCTTGATCATCCACTCGAAAACTAGATGCCTTGAGCAACCTGCTCAACAATCTCCTTGATTTTCTCATCCTCGAGCTGACCTTTCCGGATCTCTTGTTCAAGAGTCAATTCTACTGCCATCTCTGTGATGTTCGTCACGAACCCCAGACTCATCTTCTCAAACTCCAGGCTGAGTTCTTCTGGCAGACAATGTCCGGTGATCTTGTTCACATAACTCCTCCTACTCAGAGCATCTGCCACCAAGTTAGCCTTTCCTGGGTGGTAGTGGATCTCCAGATCATAGTCCTTGATCAACTCCAACCATCGGCGTTGCCTCATATTCAGCTCTGACTGAGAGAAGATGTACTTTAGGCTCTTATGATAGGTATAGATGTCACACTTGTGTCCAATCAAGTAATGCCTCCAAATCTTCAGAGCATGCACCACATCTGCCAACTCTAGGTCATGTGTCGGGTAGTTCTGCTCATGTCTCCTCAGCTGCCTTGATGCATAAGCTACAACTCTTCCCTCCTGCATAAGCACACATCCCAATCCTAGACGGGATGCATCACAGTAGATAGAGAAGCTCTTGGCTATGTCAGGCAGCACTAGCACATGTGTTGTTGTTAGCCTCTTCGTCAACTCCTCGAAGATGGTCTGACACTCCTCTGTCCAGATGAACTTAGCATTCTTCTCTAATAACGCCATCAGGGGCTTAGCAATCTTGGAGAATCCTTCGATGAACCTTCGATAATATTTGGCCATCCCAAGGAAACTCCTGATTTCGCTCACATCCCGAGGCGGATTCCAGCTTAGAACATCGCTGACCTTCTCCGGATCGACTGCCACTCCTCCATTGGACAACACATGACCCAAGAATGCAACTTCCTTCAACCAGAACTCGCACTTGCTCAGCTTGGCATATAGTTGATGTTCTCGGAGCCTCTGTAGCACCAATCTCAAATGTTCCTCATGTTCCTCCTCATTCTTGGAGAAGACCAGAATGTCATCAATGAACACCACCATGAACTTGTCAAGGTAATCCATGAACACGCTATTCATCAGGTACATGAATTATGCAGGAGCGTTGGTCAGTCCAAAGGGCATGACTGTGAACTCATACAATCTGTACCGAGTGGTGAAAGTCGTCTTGGGTGTGTCTGACAACCGGATCCTCATCTGATGAAAACCTGATCGAATATCTATCTTGGAGAACACACAAGCTCCCTTCAGCTGGTCAAATAGATCATCAATCCTCAGCAACGGGTACTTGTTCTTGATGGTCACTTCGTTGAGGGCTCGATAGTCCACACACAACCTCTGTGTCCCATCTTTCTTGTCCACAAACAACACTGTGCTACCCATGGTGAAGCACTAGGATGAATATACCCCTTGGTTAGCAATGAGCTTAATTCCTCCTTAAGTTTTTCCAGTTCTTTCACTCCCATTCTATATGGCCTTTTAGCTATAAGTACAGTGCCAGGTTTAAGTTCAATAACGAATTCAACTTCACGTTCCGGGGGCATACCTGCAATTCATATGGGAATACATCCGGTAATTCACTCACCACTCTGATGTCTTCAAGAGCTGCACCATCAACTTGATTGACTTGATTATGCTCCAAGGGATTGGCTGCCTGGTACTCCACCTTATCTCCGGACTCTGCCGTCAGTTGTACGGTCCTCTTGGCGCACTGGATCACTGCATCATATCTGGCTAGCCAGCTCATACCCAGAATCAAGTCGAAACCAATAGACTCCAGGACTATCGGGCGTGCCTCGAAGTCTACCCCCCTTATGGTGATGGTAATACGGGGGCAGCATAAAGTGGCTTGCTGTTCCCCCCTAGTGAGCTCACTAGCATAGTACTCTTCATGGGCAGTAATGCCACTAAGTTCTTTTTCACAAAAGCAGCAGATATGAAAGCATGCGAAGCTCCAGAATCGAACAAAACAGTTGCAGGAGTCGAGTTGACAAGGAATATACCCACGACCACGTCAGTAGCTCCCTCTACAGTCTCTGCTCTCATGTGGTTGAGCTTGCCTCTAGCGGGGTTCTACGGAGCACGGCTTGCCTGACGTTGTTGCTGATTCTGCGGTTGCCTAGCCCTCTGGTTGTTCTGGCTAGCGGCGTTCTGGGCTCTATGGGGACAGGCGTTGGCATAGTGCCCTGGCTGACCACAATGGAAGCACTTCTGTCCCCCTGGTGCATTGCCGGCTGGGTTGGGGCGCTGAACTGGGGCATGCTACAGCTGGTTCTGGAAACGCTGCTGCTGTGGCGCCTAGGGGTACTGAGGGCGCTGCTGGTACTGGCCACGGCTCGGCAAGCTGGGCTGGCTCTGAAAGCGCTGCTGAGTCCCCATCTGCTGATTCCCCTGTGGAGGAGTGAAGCGAGGGTGACTGCTACTGCCTGTCTGCTGGCCTTGGAACTTCCTCTTCATCTCTTCCATCTCATGGCGCTTGTGTTCCAGCATCAAAGCGCCATCCACCAGTTCCTGAAAGTTGGGGAACCTGGTGCACATCAGCCGGTACTACAGTGCATCCTGCAAGCCATCACGGAACCTGGTCTGCTTCTTGTTGTCAGTGACCACATCCTCCGAAGCATAGCGGGCGAGCTCAATGAACTTGTCGCGATAAGCTATGACACTCATCCCTTCCTGCTTCAGTGCTAGGAGCTCCTTCTTCAGGGTCATCAGAGCCTCCGGCACATGGTGAGAGCGGAAGCTGTTGCGGAACTCCTGTTAGGTGATCTGAGCACGATCAGGGTGAGCATACTGGTATGATTCCCATCAGTCCAGTGCTGGTCCTTGAAGTTGTCCTCCGGCGTACAACACCTTCTCCCGGTCGTTGCACTACGCGATGTCGAGCTGTCTTTCCACCGCCTTGAGCCAATCATCAGCCTGTAGGGTGTCACTGGCCTTGCTGAAGGTAGGAGGACGTCCCTTCAGAAACTCACCCCTCTTGTCCCTGGGCAGCATGTGAGGCAGGTTCTGCTGGTGCTGCTGCATCAGTGCCATGGTCTGAGCCATCTACTGTATCATCTAAGTCTACGTGTGCATCAAATGCTCAATGGTGGGCGGCAGAGGTGGTGCTGGCTGGTTCTGGTTGGCTCCAGCGTTGCTTCTTGTGTTAACCATCTATTATCAGTGGTAATTCCTGTCAGGATGGAGGATTTGATAGATATAGAGCAAGAGTAATAAATACCCCCTGCTATGTAAACATTAAGGTCCTTAAGCCTTAGTCCAACATCTAGATGGTGGTAGACTCGCGTCTACGCCCATCACAATCATTACAAAAACCCAAATCAAGCATATGCATAATAACAACCAAGTCAAGCACCTAGGGGCAAGATTCACACAAGACTCGACAACACTGGTTTTGAAAAGCGTAACTAAACGATTCATATCAAAAAATCACGGTGGTCTCCTAAGATTTAACAACCGTTCTAACTAAGCTGTGATCCTACAGTCAGCACAGCTCTGATACCAATCTGTCACACCCAGATTTACACAGAAACCTGAATGCGGCCATATGTGTGCCCAGGAAGTCATAGTATACATATAGCAAACAAATATGATAAACAGAGAACATATGCTGAATAAGTATTTCATTAAATAAAGTTTTACATCAGAGTGCATCATAAATAAACTAACCAATACAGCGGAAGACTAATAACTCTCAACTAACTTTAGCTGCAATCCATGGGGACTCTGACTGGGAGAACGCAACTCAGTAGTAAGGCAAATCTTCTGGAAACTCAGCAGCAGACTAATGCACAGCCCAATCTGTTACTCATCCTGGTTTGTTGAATAATAGCAAGTGTAAGTAAAACAATTACTTAGCAAGTATAGCACGGGTGTATGAAGCCTTAAAAGAAATGCTAGACATGGCTCAACTGCAATAGCACTTTTAGTTGGTTCGTTTTAACATTATCCAAGTTACTACAAGTGTATGAATACCCAGTTGCAACCCAATTAGTAAAGTGTAAGTGACATTAGACATAAATAGCATAAAATTCTAATAAAAAAGGATCCGGGCCGCTCGTGACCCTGAGCAAGGCTATCATGATAGATTTACACTCTGCAGAGGTTTCGTCCTTTACCCACAAGTCGCGTAAAAGCTCAAAATAACTTTAAACCCAACCATGCACACCAACACTTCCAAGGTGTGACCGCATAGGGACGCTACGAGGTTTTTCACAAGACACCCTAACAAGATAGTAGCCGCTAAAGTACAACAAGGTGGTGAGACTCTAGGCGCCGAGATTGACTGACCCTAAGGGCGCAACATGAGGGGGTCAATGGCGTTCGAAGCGCGGGCAACACATGCCAACAACAAAAACAAAGAGCGCAACGTGTGGAGTTCCCGTACCACAGGGACTCCCAACACGGGACTGTGCCTAACGAGACATAGCCAACGGGGCTACCGTCCTTAGTGGAATCAAGTAACACCCCGTGCATGTGCATTGCTTCCCATAACGCCATCGGCCCGTCGGTAACCACTGGCAAGCTGGAGACGTACAAGCTACTTGACCAAGACCAGAGCCATAATAGTTCTAGCGGTGGCGATAGGCTCCTAGGTTGCCGCTTTAAGAACCGGACCTTAAGGAGAGACACTAGAGCAAAGCACACAGCACATGCTCTAGTTCCCCAAATCAAGTTGCTAAAAAAGCAAGTTTTATCATAAATGTTAGAGTGAACCATTAAGTCAAGATTAACAATTAAACAATGGTGACAGTAGTTGCGCATAGTGAAGATTCTACCCATATGCATAAACCCAAGGTAAACAAGGACAGGATAATCAAAACTAGGTACATCCTTAAGGGTACATCAAATTATACGCATGCATGTATGAAATAATTTAGTACAAAGTGGGTAGGTAGCAAGGATTGTCCATGCTATAACTTGCCTTCCTCAAAGTGCTGCTGCTGTGAGTCTTGCTCCGAAAAGTCCTCCACATACTCCAAAGCGAACGGCTCACCGACTGGAAACGAATCACCACACAAGCATCCACACAAGATAATACATGAAAACAAGAATAACCTATTAGAACAGTACACCAAACCGTAGAAATGGTACAAAAGAAGGCTTGGAAAAAAATCTACGCTTTGCTACGAACACATGAGCGCAAGAATGACTCTAATCGATGCTAAAACAAAAAAGTTGTGGCGTTTCTAAGTTGCAGGGACTTGCTGGCAAGATTTTAAAAGTTCCAAGGGGTATTTGTGAAAAATAGAGGACCTATGTGTAATTATGCTTAAAACTTTGAGGGCTAGAGTGTAAAAAGGGCAGGGCAGGACTGCGGGTTCAATTATTGCGCAGTGGCTTAATCGAATAAAATAGGACCCTAATGTAAATACTTTTGAACAGCATAGGACGACAGGTTGATTTCGCGAAACCTGGGGGTTCTTTAGCAAAAACACCTCGGTTGACCGGTAACTCTCGGTTTGACCGGGGGGCTCGGGCGCTGAGCGCCGTTTGATCGCAATCCTACGACCGAGGTTGGTCCCAGGCGAGAGCTCGCCGGCGGGGGAGTTGGAACGCGGCGGCGCTGCTCGGGGACGGCGGGGAGCTCGCCGGCGTGCGGCAATCCGGCATTAGGGCGCTCAGTTTCGATATTGGATTGGACCTACGACATCGGGGAGTTATGGCAAGTGAAATGGGGGGGTTCTAGTCGCCTATTGTGCATCGGTGGCGACAGGCGGCAGTGCATTGCGGCCAGGGTACTGCGGCGAGGCAAATAGACGTGCCAGGGGGCGAGAGATAGGGCGGGAACCGGCTCTAGGGGGTCCTTACCTTCGCGCAATGCTCCTAGGAGGGGCGGATTGGAGCGTGGCGGCGCCGGGGCGGAGTTCGTCGGTGACCCGAGCTCGGGGCGACGACGCAAGGTGGGCAGGTGTGCCACGGTGACTGGGCGCTCAAGGTGAGTCATGGTGAGGGCTTAGGGGGGGCGAGGATGCGGCTTTTATAGCCTGGGGGTTGCTCGGCATGCACGCTACGCCGAATCGGGCGACGGCGCTCGGCGGCGATCCCCTTCCTAAAGTGGGGCTGCTTCCTTAAGGGGAGCGGCCTAAGGAGGGAAAGGCGATGAGGGAGAAGGTGCGGGGAAGGTTCTAGAGGGGCCCACGGACGCGGGGAGGCAGCTCAGGCACGGGGCCACAGCGCGGGCGATCGGGCGGCGCAGCACTGAGTCCGACTCGGGCGCTGTCGAGAGGAGGAAGACGACGCGTGGGGCCCGCACGTTAGTGCCAGGGAGCGGAGGCAGGCTGACGCAGGGAGGCAGCTGGGCCATCTTGGCTGGGCGGCCGAAGAGCGGAGGCGCTGGGCTGAAGCTCGTGCGCTTGGGTCGAGTGGAGCGGGGGATGGGGCAAAGCATGTTGGGTTGGGATGGCGTGGTGAGGGGAAGAGCTGGCGGGCTGCTGGGCTGCGGGAAAGGGGGCTGGGCTGCTTCGGGAAAGAGAGGGGGGAGCAGGGGTGGACTGGTGGAAAAAGTTGAGGGAGCAAAAGCAGATTTGGCCAGAAACAACTCTTCTAAGGTTCAAACAAAGGTGGTTCAAATTCGAATTTAAACTAGTTTTAAAATTCTCATTTGATCCTCTAGCAAACAAAACCCAGTGCAGCAGCATGAATGCAGCAAAAATATTTCTACAACTTATATTTGATTTTAATATTCTTAAATAATTTATTTAACCTATATTAATTATGAACAATTCAATAAAAGCAGATTAATTACTAAATATTTTAAATGGCCTATTTTTTGGTATTACAGACGCGCTCATCGCTATGAAGCTTGACACCATGTTAGAGAGGGTGGACCGACGGGTGTCCGAGCTTGCCGACAGAGTTGCTGTAGTGGAGGCGCGTCCACAGCCACAGCCACAACAGCCACCACCTCCACTTCTTCCAGATGACGCGGTGTTTGATGACAATGGTAATTATGATGAAGCAGCTACCAGAAACACACAACTACAACGTCGTCTTCACCATAACAGGGTAGGTATGGGTGGCGCTCACCAAGGTAATAACAATCGTGATAACTCTTATGTTAAGATTAAGTTTACCATTCCATCTTTTTTGGGTCATTATGATGTTGAGGGTTACCTTGATTGGGAGATGACAGTAGAACAAAAATTGTCTGCCCACCTTGTACCAGAAGAACATCAAGTTAGACAAGCCACTAGTGAGTTTAAGGACTTTGCTATTATTTGGTGGACTGGTCTAGTTGGTGATGGTAGAGCACCTACGTCTTGGAATGAGCTTAAGGTGGATATGCGTGATCGTTTTGTTCCTCCTTCATATCATAGAGATTTGCATAAGAAATTGCAGCGTTTAGAACAAGGAGAAACTTCTGTGCAGGATTACTATGGTTCTTTGCAAAAAGGCATAATGCGGTGTGGTATTGTAGAAGGGCCTGAGGATTCTATCTGTCGTTTTTATTCAGGCTTGAGGCGTGATATTCAGGACATAGTTGATTAAAAGGACTTTAACACTGTCGACCAGTTGTTTCAATATGCTATGCTTGCAGAAAAGGAGATTCAGGGGCGTGAACAGCAGCGCAAGAAGAAGGTGGGAAGCACCTCCTACACGCCACGTACAACGCCATCTTCGGGGCTGCCCAAGCCAACTTCTTATCGAGCACCCCCACCAGCGAGCAAGCGATCCACACCTTCAACAGCTGCTGCACCATCACTGCCACCACCATCTTCTGCACGTTCTTTGGATTCAGGTAAAAATTCTCTGCATGAGGGCAGCAAGAGTACCACCTCGACACCACGCACTTCCAACATTCAGTGCCACCATTGCCATGGGCTTGGCCACATGCAGAAGGATTGCCCTAGTCAGCGGGCATACATTGCTACAGAAGATGGATACACAAGCACCTCGGACGTTGAAGATGATGAGGAAAATGATATTGATGAGGATCGTGGCATTGAATTTGGTAGTGAGGACACGACGGCCTTTAGAAACATCATTGTGCAGCGAGTACTCAGCGCACAAGTACAACAACCTGAGAAGATCCAATGCCATAACTTCTTCCAATTTTTTTTCGTCATCAACAACCGTCGCGCACGTGTCATCATTGATGGAGGTAGTTGCAATAATTTGGTGAGTTCCGTTTTGGTCAAGAAGCTTGGATTGGCCACACGCCCTCATCCCCATCCATATGGTATTCAATGGTTTAGTGATGCGGGGAAAGCTAAGGTAACCCAAACCTGTAGAGTTTCTTTTTCCACTGGTACCTATGCTGATTCTGTTGACTGTGATGTCGTACCTATGGATGCTTGTTCTCTTTTATTGGGACGTCCTTGGGAATTTGATAATGATGCTATACACCATGGAAAAAATAATAAACACACTTTCATACATAAAGGACAAAAAATTCTTTGCTACCTATGACACCTGCTGAAATTGTACAAGCTGATAAAGACCGAACTGCTAGTTTGCATGATAAGGAATCTGAAAATCAGCAAGTTGCTAAATCTATTTACCCACCTAAAATTATAAGGAATCTGATGATGATATGTGCGATGCTTTGGTATGCAAATGAGCTTTGTTTTTGCTTGATGATATTGCTAGCTCTTTGCCTCCTGTTGTCACTAACATTTTGAAGGAGTATGAGGACGTTTTTCCAGCTAAGTTACCACCGGACTTTCCACCTTTGAGAGGGATAGAGCATCAAATTGATTTGATTCCCGAAGCCACGTTGCCAAATCGTGCTTCTTATCACACCAATCCCAAGGAGACTAAGGAGATTCAGCGACAAGTCCAAGAACTGTTGGACCGTGGGTATGTCCGTGAAAGCCTTAGTCCTTGTGCTGTTCCCGTGCTTTTGGTTCCCAAGAAAGATGGTACTTGGCGTATGTGTGTTGATTGTCGAGCTATCAATAATATTACCATTCGATATCGTCATCCTATTCCTAGGCTAGATGACATGCTTGATGAGTTGTGTGGTGCTATAATTTTCACAAAGATAGACTTGCGTAGTGGTTACCACCAAATAAGAATGAAACTTGGAGATGAATGGAAAATAGCTTTTGAAACCAAAATAGGGTTATATGAGTGGTTAGTTATGCCTTTTGGTTTAACCAATGCACCTAGTACTTTCATGCGATTGATGAATGGGGTTTTGTGGGCTTTTATTGGGTGATTTGTGGTGGTTTACTTTGATGATATATTAATTTTCAGCAAGGCTTTGGATGAACATATGGAACACTTACGTGTTGTTTTTGATGCTTTGAGAGATGTACGTTTGTTTGCTAATCTTGATAAGTGCATTTTTTGCACCAATAGAGTTTCTTTCCTTGGCTATGTTGTTACTCCACAGGGAATTGAGGTGGATGCGATGAAAATTGAGGCCATTGAGAGCTGGCCGTTTCCCCAAACCATCACACAGGTACGGAGTTTTCTTGGTCTTGCAGGTTTCTATCGCCGCTTCGTCAAAGATTTCAGCATCATTGCTGCACCATTGCACGAGTTGACGAAGAAAGGTGTGGTGTTTCATTGGGGAAAAGCACAATATGAAACCTTTGCAACTTTAAAGTACAAGATTACGCACGCGCCATTGCTGCAACTTCCAAACTTTGGTAAGACTTTTGAGTTAGAATGTGATGCTAGTGGAGTTGGCATTGGAGGTGTTTTGATGCAAGATGGTAAACCCGTTGCATATCTTAGTGAAAAGTTGGATGGTCCAGTTCTGAATTATTCTACGTATGATAAGGAATTGTATTTACTTGTACGTTCTTTAGAAACGTGGCATCATTATTTGTGGCCTAGAGAATTTGTTGTTTATTCTGATCTTGAATCGCTGAAGTATCATTGCTCTCAAAATAATCTAAATCATAGACATGCTAAGTGGGTTGAATTTATTGAAACTTTCCCTTATGTTGTCAAACACAAGAAGGGGAAGGATAATGTGATTGCTGATGCTCTGTCTAGATGATATACTTTGCTGTCCCAACATGATTGTCGGATTTTTGGACTTGAATCGATAAAACAACAATATGCGCTTGACCCTGATTTTAAAGATGTGTTGCTGAATTTTAGAGAGGGACGTGCATGGAACAAATTTATGGTTAATGATGGGTTCTTGTTTAGAGCTAACCGCCTATGCATTCCAGTTGGTTCCGTTCGTCTTTTGTTGTTACAGGAAGCGCATGGAGGAGGGTTGATGGGCCATTTTGGTGCTAAGAAGACCGCGGATGTTTTGTCCTCACATTTTTTGGCCTCATATGAAGAGAGATGTTGAGAGGTTTGTTTCTCACTGCTCCACATGTCAAAAAGCTAAGTCTCACTTGAATCCACATGGGTTATACTAGCCTCTTCCAGTTCCTTCTATTCCTTGGGCAGATATTTCTATGGACTTTGTTTTGGGATTGCCTAGGACTAAGAGGCGGAGTGATAGCATATTTGTTGTGGTGGATCATTTTTCTAAGATGACACACTTTATACCATGTCATAAGAGTGATGATGCTATACATATTGCTGGCCTCTTTTTCAAATAGATTATTCATTTGCATGGTATGCCGTCTACTATTGTTTCAGATCGCGATGCTAAATTCTTGAGTCATTTTTGGTGGACTCTGTGGAACAAGTTGGGTACAAAATTGTTGTTTTCTACTACTTGTCATCCACAAACTGATGGACAAACGGAGGTCATGAACCATACTTTGGGTACTATGTTGAGAGCTATTTTGAAGAAAAATTTGAGGATGTGGGAAAAATGTTTGCCTCATGTCGAGTTTGCATATAATCGAGCAACACATTCTACCACCAAGGTAAGTCCTCTTTAGATAGTGTATGGTTTCAACCCTTATGCTCCTATTGATATTTTGCCTTTGCCTACTAGTGAAAGGATTCATAATGATGCCAAGGAACGTGTTGAATTTATTTTGCAAATGAATGAAACAACTAAGCACAACATTGAAAAGATGAACGACAAGTATAGAATTGCTGGTAGTAAAGGTAGGAAAGAAGTAAAGCTTGAACCGGGTGATTTAGTATGGTTGCACTTGAGAAAATAAAGATTTCCATATTTGAGAAAGTCTAAGTTGATGCCAAGAGCTGATGGCCCATTTAAAATACTTGAAAAGATTAATGATAATGCATATAAACTTGAGTTGCCTCCCGAGTTTGGGGTTAGTCCCACCTTTAACGTTTCAGATTTGAGGCCATACTTGGGAGAAGAGGATGAGCTTGAGTCGAGGATGACTCCAATTCAAGAGGGGGAGCATGATGAGGACATCAATCCTATGGATACTCACAACAATCCTCCATTGATCGTTCAAGGTCCAATCACTAGAGCTCGTGCACGACAATTGAATTTAGAGGTGAGCTCGTCCCTAAGTACTTCTCGATGTGATTATGAGAATAGATTGCTACCTAATAACTATATTGTAATTAGGAACCATGGAGAGGACCAGAGGATAGTTGGAGAAGGGCTTCACGGTGGAGAGGACCAGCAAGGGCGTGCAAGTCAAGATAGAGGCCCAAATCAACTCGACTTCAAGTCCGCCTCGGAGTCTAGGAGCAGTCAGCACTAAATCAGACGCCCAGGTCGCATACGGGCTCGGATTTGGATGATCTTTATATGCTTGGAAAGCTAAGAAGATAATATTTGCAATGGCACTGAACTCATGTCAAAATTCATCCGGAGTCATCGAGAATTGATGAAACAAATTGACATCGAGAATCTGTTTTGGTGCTGCGTCGTTGTATTTTGGCCTTTGGGCCGTGTATCGTGTTGAGCCCAATAGGGGCGCATCCAGGGGGGTCAACCACGACCCTAGACTCCTTAAAATAGTAGCCACCACCCAAGTTAGGGTTTGGGTTTTTCTTAGATAAATTCTGTCAAGAACAGTGTCGTCGCTCGTCGGTTTGTGAGACCCCAACTTCATGAGTTTAATCATACATCTGCAATTGTGTTGCAATCTTTCACGTTCTTGCTTGTGTTCTTCGATTCACAGGAAAGGATTAGCCTTCTGGGTGAGGTCAACCGTGCAACGCCGGTTGATAACGTGAGGAGACGTGGTGCTGCGATTGCGGGGTTCGGAACGTGTGGTTCGGAAGCCGGATCGATTTGAGTCACGACTCCACAAAATCGAGAGTTATCAGAACCTTTCGAAAGATCGGGAAACCCTAGTTCCCATCATAAAGGGTTTGTGCAAGGTTCAAATATTGAAACATTGAAACACAGGGGAACCGGAATTGAACAGGAGTAAGGAGTGCAAACCAGCGTGCGTGTGCACGAAGTGGTTGAACTGGGCTTGCCGAACCAACCAGCTCGACTGACCAGGGCAGTTCGCCCGAACCAAATGGTTCGGCCGAACGGGTCGTCCTGCATGTTCTCATCCTGTTCTTCCCCTATGTCATCCTTGTACTCATGTAACATCTGTTAAATTGGGCATTCTCTGACTGGCTCAACTGCACCAGTTAGAGCATTATTTTGGACAAATATAGCTAAGATTTTTTTTACTTCTATTTTATCCGTCAAGCTAAATTTGGGAAAACAAATGTTGGAAGGGAAATAAAGAGAGCACCTCCTAAACATTGATTTAAGAAAAAGCAAATAAAATTGGGAAATAAATTTAAACTAATGGTGCTCTAAAAGACACAACCATAGGACATCTACTCTGTTGGTGGATCATGATGCTCTAAATGTCCTGTGGCTTTGGTGAACCTTTTGAATTTCACTGTGAATGTTTGGCGGAGGACATTGATCTTGTCATCCTTGTCCATCTGCCAAGGCTCGTCTTCAGCGACCTTCTCATTCAGGTTGTTCAATTTCCGGCGTGTTTGCGCTAGCTTTTCCTTCAGACTCTTCGACCATGGGTTTCTCTTCTTCCTCCTCCTTGGAATGTTTCATCACATGGCTTACTCCGTTGGTAGGGTATTGAGAATTTTGCGTGTGATACTCTTGAAGAGGGAACCCTTGGGTGAGGAAACGTCTTTGGACGTGGATTAGGTGGTCATGGTGGCTAGGAAATGTATGCACTAGGTCGTGCTCGTGAAAGTGATGGAGGAAGACGATGGTCTCCGATCGTAAACAATTTTCCCGATGTCTTCATTGTGACTCCGGGATAAGATGGGACAGAGGTAGGTTTATCTTTCCAGTGACTTCCCATCTCGTTGTCATTCTTTTGCAGAATGTTCTTGACCTATGTGTTGGATGTTTTGCTTGATCACTAGTTTGGGGGGTGATAAGATGTGGCTATAATATGCTGCTCCCACAAACTTTGATATTCCCGGGAAGTGGAGTCAATGAAATGGGAGCCTCTGTTTCTAATGACTAGCCTAGGGATGCCAAAGCAAGGAAAGATGTTTTCATGGAACATTCGCTTAGCATGCCTGGTGTCTACGACTCAAGAGGGCATGGCTTCTACTCATGTATAAACATAATCTACGGCTACCAGAATAAACTCGTAGTGCTCTGAGTTAAGGAAATGACTGATGAAGTCAATCCCCCAAACATCAAAGATTACTGGTGAGCGGCATTGCGTCTCTAGTGCTTATATTCATGTGCTTTTGGCAATATGGGCATCTCCCGATGAATTTCTTAGGATCCTCGTGCATGCTAGGCCAATAAAACCCACATTGCCAGACCTTGGCATTTGTTCTGAACGCTCCATAGTGACTTCCATAAAGTGTTGCATGACATCTCTACAAGATTCTATGTGCCTTAGGTGTAGGTATACATCATCTGAGGATTCCATCACTACATATCCGAAAGAGGTATGGGTTGTCCTAGAGGTGAAGTCTTCTCTCATAAACCAATCTTTTCCTATTTTCACCTACTGGGACGTACCCTGACACCATGAAGTTGACTATGATGGCGTACCATGGGTCTGATGTTATGACCTCGAGAAGCATGTCGTGTCACGTAAATATTCGTCGATAGGAAGATCAAACGGGACTTGCATTCGAGACAGGTGGTCTGCTACTAAATCCTCTACTCCTCTCTTATCTCAAGGTCAAATCCTTGGAGTAGGAGGATCCAGTGGATGGGTTTTGCATCCTTTTAGTCAGAAGGTACTTTATAGCAGCGTGGTTTGAATATACTATGACCTTTGCCCCATCTAGGTAGGACCGAAATTTGTCTATAGCAAACACAACTGCTAGGAGTTCCTTCTTCGTGGTTGCGTAATCGAGCCAGGGGCCAATGAGCATTTTGCTAGCATATTGTTGGCACTTCTTACGATCCAATATTAGGATTGTGAATCTAGGTACTAGGGTAAGGAGTGTTTCAGTGGTTTTTCTTATGGCTCAGTAAAATATATAAATATTCTGCAAGCGCACAGAATTACCGTTGTAGTACTTCACCAGGGAGTAATCCGTGGTATCGTAATTTATATTTCCGCAAGGAAGCTTTGGCAAGATTACTAGCAAATAGATATTCGAGACTATCAGAGAAGGGTACACTACTAGCAAGACAGGGGATGAATGGAATTGGATAGGAGTGGTTATACCGTGACACAAAGCTCAAGGGTGGCTCAGATAGGAAAGAGAAGGAATAGATAGTTGGGATGACAACGAGAAGAGGTAGAGGAATTCTGGGTACTTTATCTAACTATGTCACTCGGGCTTAGAGATACAGTGGCTGAAGAGCCGGTACTCAGAGATCAGGGTTAACTCTAATGCCTTAGCGTCGGGACAATAGAACCTATGACACGCAAAAAGGGATGAGAAGGGGTGCCACCAATCCTACACTCTGGGATCCTGCAGGCCACGACGAACGTGATGGACTGCGTAGGCCGTATAGGGCTGTCACCACCTAACGGCTACCAGCCTCCCCAGCACCGCCTTTGGTCTTGGACCCCCCTGGGCTGGCTTCTGGTGATGGTCTTCGTGTTGATCTGGCCCAGGATGAGGTGGCGGTCGCCCACGTGTCATGCATCGTCATCTGCTTGGTCATTGTTGACATGGATGAGTCCCGATGTTGTGCACGGCTAAGGGGGGTAACCGGCCGAACGGAGTCATTCGGCCGAATCGGTCAATTCCGACCCCTATAGCACGTATTTCTCGTTGTTGTACCTGCACAAGTGTAACTCACCAAAACTCATGGCACTCTGTTAGAAATAAACCTAAGTACATGGAATGTCACATATATCCTCTTTTATTCCCGAGTATTGGTGGTCGAAAACATGCCGTAATGACCGCCAACACATATGAGATAGCATAATGCTTCTTGTCCTTGGTTTGGCCCACAATAGCTCCTATGACATAATCGCTCGCATCACACATGATTTCGAATTTGATGCTCCAGTCGGGAGGCAAGATGATGGGAGCAGAAATGAGTGCTTTCTTGAGGGTGTGAAAGGCAGTGTAGCACTCTTCATCGAGGATGAAAGGGGCTTCCTTGGCTAGGAGATTGGCTAACAGTCGGGCTATTAGAGAGAGATTTTCGATGAAACTCCTATAGAACCCGGTGTGGCCAAGGAAACTTCAAATCCCCTTTACGTTGGTGGGAGGTGCAAGCCTAGGATCTCATTCAGGAGCATGATAGGGGAATATGATGGTTTCTGACTCTGAATCTAGTCTTTCCCTGATCAAAGACAAATCTCCGGGACAACTTTCTTGTGACCTCAGGATAAGATGAGATAGGGATATGATGTGTATGATGTTTACGAGTTATCCCTTCTAAATCTTGGACATAGTGTCCTAAGACAGATTGATCTTTCTCTAGGACAGTGAGAATATGTTTAGTTTCAACATTGGAGGGCATGTCACTAATGGTCGCTAAAGTTTGTTCGTCCTTAAAGAGGAAGGCATCCTTCAGTCCAGCGGGAGAGGCTTAAACTCGATCGGAGGATGAATTTCTTCTTCCTCCGTAACTAATTGAGCATCTTCTTCTAGGATAGGTTGCTCTAAGTCTGTCAAAGATGTTGACATGACTTCCTCTATAGGATCAGGATCGGGGTCCGCCTCTATTGGTGTGTTCAAGGAATAGGAATAAGAGATTGGGACAAGTTCTTTTCCGACCCTAAGCTCTACTAGCTGGTTCGTTGGTGAATTTTCTAGGATTTTCATGATTGGCCTACCGATAAAGATGGAATGTGTGGAATCATTGGGCGGGTCAAAGATATGGAAATCTAGGAAAAGTTTAGGGTCATTAATCTTAACTCGTATGACCCGCAAGATCCCCAAACAATTGAAGATCCTCCCCGAAGGGAAACAATTGAGATGAGGACCAGGGTTCATCGGGGAGTTGTGCTTGCACCAAATAGCTAGAGATGACATTGATTCCAAGGCATGGGTCATACCCGATTTCCTTGTCTATGCCCATAACTTCACAAAATATTGTTCGAATTCTATTGGGCATCTTAACGACCTCGGTTGAGGCTTCAGCCTTGTCTAGCCATTCCCGACTCATGATAGCAGAGAGACATCCTACGTACTCCCTCTGATATTCTAACTCTTTCTTGTCGGGAGGTTGATCCTTTTTCTCTACACATTGTTCTAATAGGAAACTTGCTGCACTCCCTATGCTATCGAACAGACCATCGTCAAAATCACAGGGAGTGGTGTAGAGTGGATCATAATAATCCTGGCTAGAATATGGTTGCGGTTTGAAATGAGCTTCAGGTTGTAATGGAATGGAAGAGTTGATGGATTTGGATTCTAAACATAAAGGCTCTTCAGGTTCAGGCTGTTTCTCTTCTTCATCGGGGAGTTCGTCATAGACTCAAGTGTAGGGAATGTCGTCCAGGATACGATCCAGGATTATCCTCGCTTCACTGGGAGTCAAATGAGAGAACAACCCTCCCGAAGCGGAGTTCAAGAAAGTTGTGGCTACAGGACAGAGGCAAAGTCTGAAATGTTGTACAACAATAGGTTTTGGTAGGCTTAGGTCTGGTCCGGATGCCAAGATTTACTTGAAACGAGACCAGGCAGCTCCTAACAATTCTCCCTTTAATTCTTTAAAGGTAAGAATTTCGATTCGGAGGCTGTCTACCTTGGAAGTTTAGGTAGAATTTCTCTCTAAAGGTTTCCCAACTCCCTTCCATATTACCGACAGCTAGAGAGTACCATTTCTTTGCTCCTCCCATTAATGAAAATGAGAATATCTTACATGTGGGCGTCTCTTGTGTCATGCCCACAATGACGAGACACGAATAGAGTTGCTCAAACTCGCGTAAATGCGCGTAGAGACTCTCAGCATTTGTTCCTGAGAACGTTTGCTCTCGAACCATGGGTATGAAGCCGGGATGCAGCTTATAGCCGGGTGTGCGGATGGGATGTGATGATGGTGGTGGCTCCAAATAATCGCCCTTTGGAGCCGAATGTTTATGTAAGGTAAGAGTGGAATGTTGGCACTCCTTACGGCCTACAGATAAATCCACAAGCGGACGGATACCGATGTAGCTTTCACCCGGGAGTATTCCAAGGTATCGATTTCCACGGGGAACGAGAAGTGTACTAATCCTAAACTAAGTTGTCCTAGGTAGATGGAGTGGATGAATGAAATGGATGAGGTGGATGATGACAATAAGGAGAGAAGAGAAGAGGTAGGAGGGTAGAGAGGGTACAGGTCTGGTAAGGGTATTCTACCGATTGACTGAGCAGAGCAGAAGATATAGATAGACACTTGCTTCGGGACTATAGAGCCTCCGACACACAGAAAGGGATGAGAAGGGGTGCCGGTTACCCTGAACCTTGGGTCCTAGGACACCGGAACTAACGTGATGGACTACGAAGACCGAAAGGGCTGTCACCACCTTACGGCTACCACCTCCATTGCGACGGGCAGAAACTAAGGTTACTGGCAAGTCTAGGAACCACTCCTACACTAGTCAATAACTACTTATCTCCTATAGCAAGATAAGCACCCAAGCTAAGCAACCAGTATACAGTTATACCAATCAACTAAGCATTGAACGAAGAACGAGACAAATATATAAATGTAAGAACTGAATGCTCAATTAATCAGAGAGAGATACAAGAGTTACCAGACATGACCCGGATGTCACTCGAAGCAGAGCCGCGTCCGTAGAGGTACAGCGGGAAGAGGGGCCGACACTCCGGCTCCTCTCCGGGACGCTCACCTCTCCTCTCTCCCTATTTCTACTGAGTGGCAGAACCTAGCGATGCCTACTCTTCTTCTTCTCTTGTGTTGTGTGTGATACAAGGTGTATGCCACTGCTTATATAGGTGTCCTAAGGCGGTTTGGAGTGGAGTAACCGCCAAGGGATCCAGGGGATATTCCCTGTTGATTCGGGCGAAGAGACCGGGTTCGGCCGAACAGGTCAATTCGGCCGAACCCCTGGATCCACCGCCTTGGCTCTGGACGGCATGGATGCACTCCTGGAGGCGGTTGGTGCATTGGGGGCGGTTCGGCCGAACTGGGCTTTCAGCCTAGAACGCCCCCCGTGCACCGCCTCTTGCTCCTGGACTCCTTGGGCTGGCCTCTGGTGCTTGGGTTTGAGTTGATTCGGCCCAGGATGACGTGTCGGTGCTTCGGGATGTGTTGGCGGTCGTCCACGTGTTGTGTGTTGTCGTTTGGTTGACGTGGACGGCTCCCGCTGGCTGTACGACTAAGGGGGGTAACTGGCCGAACGTGTCGTTCGGCCGAATTGGTCATTTCCGACCCCTATAGCACGTATTTGTGGATATTGTACCTGCATAAGCAACACTCACCAAAACTTATGGAACTTTATTAGAACTAAAACCTAAGTACATGGAATGTTACATAAAGCCTCTTTTATTCCCGAGTATTGGTGGTCGAAGTTGGGTTGTAACGACCGCCAACATGGAATTCATATGGTGGATGGTGGGATACATGAATAACTTGGGTTCAGAAATAGAACAGCTACCATTCCACGGCAATGGCGCGAGAAAGCTTGTTGGCACTCCTTACGACCTACAGATAAATGCGCAAGTGGACGGATACCGATGTTGCTTTCACCCGGGAGTATTCCAGGGTATCGATTTCTACGAGGAACGAGCAGTGAACTAATTCTAAACTAAGTTGTGCAAGAATAATGGGTGAATGAAATGGATGAGGTGGTTGACAACAAAGACAAGAGAAGAAAAGCGATAGGAGGGTAGAGAAGGTACGGGTCTGGAGCTAATGTCCTTTCTTGACTAACTGAGCAGACAGGGACTACAAATAAATACTTTTGTGGGGGCAACAGGAACAACGACACGCAAAAAGGGATGAGAAGGTGTGTCGCAACCCCGCACTTTAGTATCCTGTGGGGCCAAGTCAGGCGTGATGGACTACCTTGGTCGTATAGGGCTGTCACCACCTAACGACTACGACCTCCGTGCCAACTCGGGTACAATCCAAGCTAACCTTAAGTCTAAGCACCGCGCTTACACTAGTCGACTAGTACCTACCCCATTTAGAAAGGCAAGCACCCAAGCTAAGCAACCAGTATACAATTTTACCAATCAACTAAGCAATGAACGAGGAACCAACAAGCATATAAAAGTAAGAACTGCATGCTCAATTAATCAGAGTGAGATACAAGAGTTATCAGACACGACCCGGATGTTACTCAAAGCAGAGCTGCATCCATAGAGGTACAGCTGGAATAGGGGCCGGCACTTCGGCTCCTCTCCGGGACGCTCACCTCTCCTCTCTCCCTATCTTCTAAGTATAGAAGTGGCAGCACTTCGCTAATGAACTCTTCTCTTGTGTTGTGTCTTTGCAGGTGAATGGAGGCTTATAGTGAACCATGGCGGTTCAGGGTGGAGTAGCGGCCAAGGCATCACATGGCGGTGCCCAGCTGATTCGACCAAACAAGCCGGTTCGGCAAAACCGAGCAGTTCGGCTGATCTACCATGTGGCACCGCCTTGGTGCTGAGGCGGTGTAGAGGCGGTTCGTGCACGTTGGTGGTTCGGTCAAACACATGGAGTTCGGCCGAACCGTCCCGTGTACCGCCTTTGCTTCCCACGGTCTGGATTGCCTCCCCTATCTTGGTTTGTGGACTTGGGCTGCATTGGGGGCCTTCTGGTGTACGGGTGGGCTTCGGCCGGATTGGACTTGGGTCTCCCCTAACTTCAGGTCCACTGGGTACATGTTGATGGCAGTCATAGCGGTCCATCCAAGCCCCAGGGTGCTAATGGGTTTCATGTCTTCAAGTCTTGGCACGTCCCGGGTTCAAGGACGGAGTTCTGTCGAATCTCAGGATTCGGCTGAACCCATCATTCCATGTGGTTTCAGCCTCAACTTTGGTCATACGCCCCCTGAAATCGAATAAACACCAAAACTTGTGGAAATGATTAGAAATAAGCCCTATAGATATGCTGCATGATTCTATTGTGTTTATTTATAGTCTGTTGGAGGTCGGGAATCTGGCCGTAACGATTGCCAACAAGCTCCCCCAAACATAGATCTTTGCTCATCCCGAGTAAAGAATTAGAATAAGAGCAAGACTAAGACAAGAGTTCTTTCATGAAATAAATAAATGCATATTGAATATTCCAAACCTTTCTCCATACCTGTGGATTTGAAGTGCCTACTCCCAAGATCTTGGGCGGTTGATGAACGTAATGGCTCTTACAACAAGATCCATCTTGATCATCCTGCATTCAGGATTTTCTAATTTTCACAAATAAATGACCCTTGTCCTTTCATCCCTGATACTCTCACGCCCTCTAGAGTCACTCCTTTTCACTCACTCTCTTTTGTATGTTTTCTCTTTGTCTCTCAGGTGGTGATCTTGTCAATACACATATTTCTGTCAAGTCGAAGATTGGTTCCTGGAGATTGTGTCGGTCACCCTTGATCAAATTGCAAGTTTGGAACGAAGAGTTCATTGTTGGTCCTTAGCCTCATGACCCCTTTCTTTTTCTTTCCCTTTTTGGGAATATATATTTTTTTCATCTCTCTTTTTTCTTTTGTATACTTGGACTTTCATGAGTCCATTATTTCTCTCATCATAATTTTTTTTAGGGTATCACCAAGGCATGAGGACTTCTGATGTCTCTCTGATGATAAATATTTTTGCAATTGACCTTGGGCAACATGACTATCTCCAGGGACTCAAAATTTGACAAGACATTATACTAGTCATGAAAAGCTTTTCATAAGTGATCTCTCAAGCAAATATGTCATGTGGATGTAGAGGCATACAGACAGGATGAAATGATAGGGTATGATTTTATATTTTCAAAATAAATTCACCCGAATACTTGAATGAACAAGAGGTTTGTATTATCAAGTCAAATCACATTCATCAACAACTTAGAACAGGGGGTCCTAACATGAAAGATTTCACAAGCATGTGGATACTTAGTTTGAAATAGACAATAGGCACAATTCATGGCATGAAAGATAACTAAGAACGTATCATTTACATGGTTTGTGCAAGGTTCAAATATTGAAACATTGAAACACAGGGAAACCGGAATTGAACAGGAGCAAGGAGTGCAAACCAGCATGTGTGTGCACGAAGTGGTTGAACTGGGCTGGCCGAACCAACCAGCTCGACTGACCAGGACAGTTCGCCCGAACCAAATGGTTCGACTGAACGGGTCGTCCTGCATGTTCTCATCTTGTTCTTCCCCTGTGTCATCCCCGTACTCATGTAACATCTGTTAAATTGGGCATTCTCTGACTGGCTCAACTACACCAGTTAGAGCATTATTTTGGACAAATCAAGTTAAGATTATTTTTAATTTTATTTTATTCATCAAGCTAAATTTGGGAAAACAAATGTTGGAAGGGAAATAAAGAGAGCACCTCCTAAACATTGATTTAAGAAAAGGGAAATAAAATTGGGAAATAAAATTGGGAAATAAATTTAAACTAATGGTGCTCTAAAAGACAACCATAGGACATCTACTCTATAGGTGGATCAATGCTCTAAATGCCCTGTGGCTTTGGCGAGCTTTTTGAATTTGGCTGTGAATGTTTGGCGGAGGACATTGATCTTGTCATCCTTGTCCATCTGCCAAGTCTCGCCTTCAGCGACCTTCAGGCTCTTCAACCGTGGGTTTCTCTTCTTCCTCCTCCTTGGAATGTTTCATCACATGGCTTACTCCATTGGTGGGGTTTTGAGAATTTTGCGTGTGATACTCTTGAAGAGGGAACCCTTGGGTGAGGAAAGGTCTTTGGACGAGGATTAGGTGGCCATGGTGGCTAGGAAATGTATGCACTGGGTCGTGCTCGGGAAAGTGATGGAGGAAGACGATGGTCTCCGATCGTAAACAATTTTCCCAATGTCTTCATTGTGACTCCGGGGTAAGATGGGACAGAGGTAGGTTTATCTTTCCAGTGACTTCCCATCTCATTGACGGTCTTTTGCAAAATGTTCTTGACCTACGTGTTGGATGTTCTGCTTGATCACTAGTTTGGGGTGATAAGATGTGGCTATAATATGCTGCTCCCCCAAACTTGGATATTCCCGGGAAGTGGAGTCAATGAAATGGGAGCATTTGTTGCTAATGACTAGCCTAGGGATGCCAAAGCAAGGAAATATGTTTTCATGGAACATTCGCTTAGCGTGCCTCGTGTCTACGGCTCAACAGGGCATGGCTTCTACCCATGTATAGACGTAATCTACAGCTACCAGAATAAACTCGTAGTGCTTTGAGTTAAGGAAAGGACTCATGAAGTTAATCCCCCAAACATCAAAGATTACTGGTGAGCGGCATTGCATCTCTAGTGCTTATATTCCTGTGCTTTTGGCAATGTGGGCATCTCCTGATGAATTTATTAGCATCCTCGTGCATGCTAGGCCAATAAAACCCACATTGCCAGACCTTGGCATTTGTTCTGAACGCTCCATATTGACTTCCATAAGGTGTTGCATGACATCTATACAAGATTCTATGTGCCTTATGTGCAGGTATACATCGTCTGAGGAGTCCATCACTACATATCCGAAAGAGGTATGGGTCATCCTAGAGGTGAAGTCTTCTCTCATGAACCAATCTTTTCCTATTTTCACCTAGTGGGACGTACCCTGACACCATGAAGTTGACTATGATGGCGTACCATGGCTCTGATGTTATGACCTCGAGAAGCATGTCGTGTCACGTAAATAATCATCGATGGGAAGATCAAACGGGACTTGCATCCGAGACAGGTGGTCTGCTACTAAATCCTCTACTCCTCTCTTATATCAATGACAAATCCTTGGAGTAGGAGGATCCAGTGGATGAGTTTTGCATCCTTTTTGGTCAGAAGGTACTTCAGAGCAGCGTGGTTTGAATAGACTATGACCTTGCCCCAACTAGGTAGGACCGAAATTTGTCTACAGCAAACACAACTGCTAGGAGTTCCTTCTTCGTGGTTGCATGATTGAGCTAGGGGCCAATGAGCGTTTTGCTAGCATATGAGATAGCATAATGCTTCTTGTCCTTGGTTTGGCCCACAATAGCTCCTACGGCATAATCGCTCACATCACACATGATTTCGAATGGGATGCTCCAGTCGGGAGGTAAGATGATGGGAGCAGAAATGAGTGCTTTCTTGAGGGTGTGAAAGGCAGTGTAGCACTCTTCAACAAAGATGAAAGGGGCTTCCTTGGCCAGGATATTGGCTAACAGTCGGGCTATTAGAGAGAGATTTTCGATGAAACTCATATAGAACCCGGTGTGGCCAAGGAAACTTCGAATCCCTTTTACGTTGGTGGGAGGTGTAAGCATAGGATCTCGTTGTCACACCCAGATTTACAAGAAACCCGAATGCAGCCATATGTGTGCCCAGGAAGTCATAGTACACATATAGCAAAAAATATGATAAACAGAGAACATATGATTGAATAAATAGAGTTTTACATCAGAGTTTAACATAAATAAACTAACAAATACAGCGGAAGACTAATAACTCTCAACTAAGCAAAGCCGCAATCCACAGGGACTCTGACTGGGAGAATGCAACTCAGTAGTACGGTAGGTCTTCTGGGAACTCAACAACAGACTCATGCACAGCCCAATCTGTTATCCATCTGGGATTTTGTTGAATAAATGACAAGTGCAAATAAAAATATTTACTTAGCAAGTATAGCACAGGTGTATGAAGGCTCAAAGTTAGGCTAGACACGGCTGAACTGTATTAGCACTTTTAGTTGGTTTGTTTTAACATTGTCCAAGTTACTACAAGTGAATGAAACCCAGTTGCAACCCAATTAATGATGTATAAGTGGCATTAAGCATAAATAGACATCATCTTCTAATAAAAAAGGATCCAGGCCGCTCGTGACCCTAAGCAAGGCTATCGTGATAGATTTACACTCTGCAGAGGTTTCGCCCTTTACCCACCAGTCGTGTAAAAGTTCAAAAGAACTTTGCACCCAACCACGCACATCAACACTTCCGAGGTGTGACTGCATAGGGACGCTACGAGGCTTTTCACAAGACACCCTAACAAGATAGTGGCCGCTAAGGTACAACAAGGTGGTGAGACTCTAGGCACCGAGATTGACTGACCCTCAGGGCGCAACGTGAGGGGGTCAATGGCGTCCAGACCGCGGGCTACGCAAGCCAACCAATGCGCAACGTGTGGAGTTCAAACGAGTGGACTCCCAACACGGGACTGGGTCTAATGAGACCTAGCCGACGGGGCTACCGTCCTCGGTGGAATTAAGAAACACCTCGTGCCTTGCTTCCCTTAACTTCATCGGCCCCAGCGGTAACCACTGGCAAGCTAGAGATGTACAAGCTACTTAACCAAGACCAGAGCCATAATAGTTCTAGGGGTGGCGTCAGGCTCCTGGGTTACCGCTTTAAGAACCGGACCTTACGGAGAGACACTAGAATAAAGCACGAAGCACATGCTCTAGTTCCCTAAACCAAGTTGCTAAAAAGTAAGTTTTATCATCATGTTGAAGTGAACCATTAAGTCAAAATTAACAATTAAACAATGGTGACAGTAGCTGCGCATAGCAAAGATCTACCCATATGCATAAAACTAAGGTAATCAAAGGACATGATAATCAAGACTAGGTACAACCTTAAAGGTACATCAATTTGGACACATGCATGTATGAAATAAATGATTACAAGGTGGATAGGTAGCAAGGATTGTCCGTGCTATAACTTGCCTTCCTCAAAGTGCTGTTGTTGCTGGTCCTGCTCCTGAAAGTCCTTCCCATACTCGAACTCCAACACAAACGGCTCACCGACGGGACACGAATCACCACACAAGCATCCACGCAAGTGAACACATGCAAACAAATATTATTCTATTAGAATAGTACACCAAACAGTAGAAACAGTACAAACGAAAGTTTTAAAACTAATCTACGCTTCACCACGAACACATGAGCGTGAAAATCACCCAATCAGAGTTAAAACGGAGAAGATATGGGTTTTCTAAGTTACAGAGACCTGCTGGCAAGTTTTTAAAAGCTTCAGGGGCTTATTTGAGAAAATATGGGGGCTAAAACATAATTATGCATAAAACTAGAGGGCCTACACGCAAAAATAACCAAACAGGACGGCGGGTTCTATTATTTAAAAACTCAGGGGGTTTTCCATAAAAATCAGGACCTAATCGTAATTACTTTTAAACTAACTAGGATAGTGGGTTGAAATGCGAAAAGGGTAGGGGCTCTTTAGCAAAAGCGCCTGTGCTGACCGGTATGGTTAGGTTTGACTCAGGGCAAGTTTAGATCTGGGCCACTGGATCGGGATCGGACGGCTGGGGAAGTTGGGGGAGGATTGGTCGTCTGCAGCAGTCGGTTTGCGGCGGCGCCCCTCGTGGCCGCGGCGGGGGGCTCGCAGGAGCAACTCGATCCGGCATTGCCAGCCACCAATTGCTACAGGGTTTGGTCGAGGAGGGAGCTGGGGACACGGGGAGCTCAACCAAGAGCTTCTCGTCCGCCGGGAGGTGGCGCAGCGGCCGGACGACGGAGAACCGCGGTGAGGGCTCGCCGGCGAAGGTGGAGTAGGCGCTACGGTGCACGATTTTGGGCGTGGTTTGGCTCTGGAGCACCAGGAGGAGATGGCGAGCTCACCTGGGTGGCCAAGTCGACGGTGGTGTGACGGCAACGGTGGTCGATGATGGCGGTCGTCGGAGCTCGAGGGCGGCGTCGACGCAGGGCGTGGGGGCACTAGTGGGGCTTAGTGCTCAAGGCGAGGATGGGTGAGAGCTTGGGGGTGTGGGGCTCGGCTTTTATAGCCCAGGGAGGCTCGCCTTGGCGTGCTCACCACGCCCATGGATTGGGCACCGGTGGCCGGCCTTTCCAAGTGGGGGGGACTTTCCAAGTTGCGCGCGGAGCAAGGAAGTAAGGAGGCGGCGGCACGAAGCTTCAGGGAAGCTTCGTGGGTGGCCCGTGGGCGCGGGAGCGGGCCAGAGCGCGGGGCCAAGGCGGCGAGCATGCGCGTACTTGGCTCGGTTGAGCGCGGCGTGAGGTAAGGAAAGGGGCTAACGGGCGGGCCCTGCCTGTCAGCGAGTGGGAGAGGGAGGGGAGTGGCGCAGGCGTGTTGGGCCGGGGAGTTGCTGGGCCGGGCTGGGATGCTGGGCTGGGAGAGGAGGAGCATGCCGGGGAGAGAGATTGGGCCGGCTCGGGAGAGAAAATGAGAGGGAGTAAAACAGATCAAGGGAAAGAGATCAGGGGGCATAAGCAAACTCTGGGCCAAACAACTTTTAGAGGGCTCAAACCAAAATAGTTCAAAAATGAATTTAGCTTAAAATTAAATTCTCTTTTGAACCACACACAAATCAAAACACAATGCAACCAGCATGAGTGCATCAAAGGTGTATCTAAGCCTTATATTTGATTTTAATTTTCAAAAATAAGTTATTTCCCCTATATTAAATATGAGCATAGTTAATAGAATTAAATTAATTACTAGAATTTTTTTTAAATAGGGAATTTTAGGGTGTTACACTCGTTCAGGAGCATGATAGGGGAATATGATGGTTTCTGACTCTGAATCTAGTCTTTCCCCGATCAAAGACAAATCTCCGGGACAACTTTCTTGCGACCTCAGGATAAGATGAGATAGGGATATAATGTGTACGATGGTTATGAGTTATCCCTTCTAAATCTTGGACATAGTGTCCTAAGACAGATTGATCTTTCTCTAGGATAGTGAGAATATGTTGAGTTTCAATGTTGGAGGGCATGTCACTAATGGTCACTGAAGTTTGTTCATCCTTAAAGAGGAAGGAATCCTTCAGTCCAGGGGGGAGAGGCTTAAGCTCGATTGGAGGATGAATTTCTTCTTCCTCCATAATGAATTGGGCATCTTCTTCTAGGATAAGTTGCTCTAAATCTGTCAAAGATGTTAACATGACTATTTCTATAGGATCAGGATCAGGGTCCGCCTCTATTGGTGTGTTCAAGGAATAGGAATAAGAGACTGGGACAAGTTCTTTTACGACCCTAAGCTCTACTAGCTGGTTCGTTGGTGAATTTTCTAGGATTTTCATGATTGGCCTACTGATAAAGATGGAATGTGTGGAATCATTGGGCAGGTCAAAGATATGGAAATCCAGGAAAAGTATTGGGTCATTAATCTTAATGGGTTTGACCCGCAAGATCCCCAAACAATCGAAGATCCTCCCCGAAGTGAACCTTAGATGTTTTTGAGATGCGGACCAGGGTTCATCGGGGAGTTGAGCTCGCACCAAAGAGCTAGAGATGACATTGATTTCGAGGCTCATGTCGTACCGATTTCCTTGTCTATGCCCATAACTTTACAAAAGATTGTTCGGATTCTCTTAGGCATCATAACGACCTCGGTTGAGGCTTCAACCTTGTCTAGCCATTCCTGACTCATGATAGCAGAGAGACGTCCTACATACTCCCTCTGATATTCTAACTCTTCCTTGTCGGGAGGTTGATCCTTTTGCTCTACATGTTGGTCCAAATAGAAACTTGTTGCACTCCCTATGCTATCGAATAGACCATCGTAAAAATCCTAGGGAGTGGTGTAGAGTGGATCATAATAATCCTAGCTAGAATATGGTTGTGGTTCGAAATGAGCTTAGGGTTCTAATGGAATGGAAGAGCTGATAGATTTGGATTATGAACATATAGGTGTTCGTCATACAATCCAGTGTAGGGAGTGTCATCCAGGATACAATCCAGGATTATCCTCGCTTCACTGGGAGTCAAATGAGAGACCGACCCTCCTGAAGCAGAGTTCAAGAAAGTGGTGGCTACAGGATAGATGCCAAGGCTAGAATGTTGTAGAACAACAGGTTCTGGTAGGCTTAGGTCTGGTCCGGATGCCAAGATTTGCTTGAAACGAGCCCAGACAGCTCCTCACGATTCTCCCTCTATTTGTTTAAAGGTAAGAATTTTGATTCGGAGGCTGGCTACCTTGGAAGTTGGGAAGAAGTTTAGGCAGAATTTCTCTCTAAGGGTTTCCCAACTCCCTTCCATATTACCGACAGCTAGAGAGTACCATTTATTTGCTCCTCCCATTAATGAAAACGGGAATAGCTTCCATTTGAGCATCTCTTGTGTCATGCCCGCAATGACGAGACACGAATAGAGTTGCTCAAACTCGTGTAAACGCACGTAGGGACTCTTAGCATTCGTTCCTGAGAACGTTTGCTCTCGAACCATGGCTATGAAGCCGGGATGCAGCTCATAGCCAGGTGTGTGGATGGGATGCGATGATGGTGGTGGGTCCAAACAATCACCCTTTGGATCCGAATGTTGACGTAAGGTAAGAGTGAAATCCATATGGTGGATGGTGGGATACACAGACAACTTGGGTTCGGAATCAGAATAGCTACCATTCCCTGGCACTCCTTACTACCTACAGATTATTCCGCAAGCGGACGGATACCGATGTAGCTTTCACCGTGAGTATTCCAAGGTATCAATTTCCACGAGGAACGAGAAGTGACCTAATTCTAAACTAAGTTGTCCAAGGATAATGGGGTGAATGAAATGGATGAGGTGGTTGACAACAAAGACAAGAGAAGAAAAGTTATAGGAGGGTAGAGAAGGTACAGGTCTGGAGCTAATGTCCTTTCTTGACTAACTGAGCAGACAAGCACTACAGATAAATACTTGTGTGGGGACAACGGGGCCAACGACAGGCAGAAAGGGATGAGAAGGCATGCCACCAACCCCGCACCCTGGGATCCTGTGGGGCCAAGCCAGGTGTGATGGACAGCGTAGGTCATATAGGGCTGTCACCACCTAAAAACTACCACCTTTGTGCCAACTCAGGTACAATCCAAGCTAACCTTAAGTCTAAGCACCGCGCTTACACTAGTCGGCTAGTACCTACCACTTTGTTGGCACTTCTTAGGATCCAATATCAGGATTGTGAATCCCGGTACTGGGGTAAGGAGTGTTTCACTGGTTTTTCTTATGGCTCAGTAAAATATATAAATATTCTACAAGCGCACAGAATTACCGCTGTAGCACTTCACCAGTGAGTAATCCATGGTATCGTAATTTATATTTCCGCAGGGAAGCTTTGGCAAGAGTACTAGCAAATAGATATTCGAGACTATCAGAGAAGGGTACACTACTAGCAAGACAGGGAATAACGGTAAAGGATAGGAGTGGATATACCGCGACATAGAGCTCAAGGGTGGCTCAGATAAGAGAGGGAAGCAGTAGCTAGCTGGGCGGACAACAAGACGAGATAAATGATTCCTAGGTTTTTGTCTATCTGGGTTACTCGAATCAAGACGTATAGTAGCTGAGATACAGCTCTAATAGGTCAAGGATAACTCTAATGCCTTAGCTTCGGGACAACGGGGTCAACGACATGCAAAAATGGATGAGAAGGTGTGCCACCAACCCCGCACTCTGGGATCCTATGGGGCCAAGCTAGGCGTGATGGACTACCACCTAACGGCTACCACCTCCATGCCAACTCAGGGAAAACCTAAGGTCACTACCTAGTCTAGGTTCCACACCTACACTAGACAATGACTACTTACTTTGCTAGCAGAAGCAAGCAATCCTGTCAATACCCCATTGACAATTCACCGTAACTATTGAACAGAAACAAAGAACCCACTAAGGCAAAGACTTAAGCAAGAACTGGAAAAACTAAGATCACAATGACTATAGTCTAAACACGAAATACTTGCAACTAGAATAAAGTAGAAGCAGAATATAAATAACTCAGACAAGATGACAAAGATAACTTATATTGATAACTCAAAGTCAACAAAAGAAAAGGAAAAGATACAAGAGCTTATACCGGAGCTTCTGAAGACGACTCCGGAACCTCCAAGGCATAGCTCAACTCAACTCTAACTCCAACTAAACTATCCTAACTCTACTAGAATGAAAAGTGGAGCTCCTTGGCTTGAGTGTGTCTTGATCCAGGGCTTGGACCCTTGCTTTTATAGCTAAAGATGGAGGTTGCGGTGGCGTACCGGCCGAGGGAGCCAGGGGGTTCCCCCTGCTGATTCGGGCGAACTCCACGGTTCTACCGAACTAGGTCGGTACGGCCGAACCGGTGGATGCACAGCCTCTGGCCCCCAAGGGCTGGGATTGCTCCTAGGAGGCGGTGCTGAGCTGAGGGTAGTTCGGCCGAACCGCCTATGTTCGGCCGGACTGGGCTTTTGGCCCAGCAGTGCCCCCCTGCACCGCCTCTCCCTCCTGGGCCTCCTAGGCTGCTTGTTCGTGGTGTACTTCATGTTGGTTTGGCCCAGAGGTGACATGGCAGTGGTCCACGTGTCATGCATGATCATCGATTGGTCATCGCTGAAGTGGACGGCCTCCTGTTGTGCTTTGCATCATTTACGGCTAAGAGGGGTAACCGGCCGAATCGTGTCATTCGGCCGAATCGGTCAATTCCGACCCCTGTAGCACGTATTTCTCGTTATTGTCCCTGCACAAGTGAAAAACGCCAAAACTCGTGGAACTTTATTAGATATAAACCTAGATGCAATGAATGTCACATATAACCTCTTTTATTCTCGAGTATTGGTGGTCGAAAACGTGCCGTAACGACCGCCAACAAGCTCCCCCAAACTTAGACCTTTGCTCGTCCACGAGCAAAGATAAAATACTTAGGCTCAGTGGATCAGGAGTTGCTATAATGTCAGTATCTTGTAGGTAATCTTTATAAACAACTAGTGCTCTAATATACTTGAATCATTAGGAAAATATTTACTCACCATTTTACCTATGGGTCGTATAGCAATATCCTTTTCTTGGGCGGTTGAAAGATTGAATAGTTTTGATTCAGTTTTATTCCACTCCTACTCTTTTCAGGATCCCATCTCAGAGTTTTCCACATTTTTTTGAAAATTTAAATTTGTTCCTCAATCGGCACACTCACTCACTCAAGTGGTATTTGAATCCTCACTAAAGGCTTGTGCCTTCTTTCATCCTAAAATCTAATGAAACATTTTATGTGGCTCAGGGACCATGGATGAAGGCATACTTGCATCTTATATTTTGCTAAGTCAAAGACTGGACCTTAGGTGAACCAAATCACACCTTTAGATCGAGAATTGTAAGTGTGGAAAATGTGGAGTGGAGAATTGGTGGAAACACCTTGGGATGATTGTTCCTCTCCTTGATTTATTTTTGAGATCACAGACTATCTTTCTTTTTGCTCATATTTTTGCCATGCCATTAGGCATGCTTTTATTATATCTTATTTTTGCCATGCTCTTTGGCATGATTTTCTTTTTTTCTCTTTCTTTTTTCCATGCTCTTTGGCATGCTTTTCTTTTTGCATAGCCCATTTCTCTATTGATGGATACTTGGAGAGGAGATCATAAACATGGAGCATTTATTTTGTGGATGAATGATGGAAATATTTGATAACTCCCAGTGTAGGAATTGCAAGTGAGGGTGGTGTGTTCGTGAATCTCGATCTTAGAAGCATGAGAGTTTCACCCAAAGGTCACAACAATTTGACAAAGCTCACTAAGACAACAAGCAGCATATGAATAGAAATTTTCAACTAAGCTTATCATATGGCTTTGGTAGGTATTTTGACCAATGAGGAACTTTATTTTATTTTTGAAACCATAAATCATCCGAGATTTTCACCGTACTAAGGGCAGAAGTAAGAATTCAACCAAATCTCACTATATCATTCCTCACAACAACTTAGACTTGGAATAAAGCATGTGCTCCCACAAGGTTTTCAGGTTCATTTTTACTCATGCCAACTAACTCAAGTACTACTGTCGACGATTTATGTCGAGCACGTCTATCTGGGGGTATCCCAGGGAGTAGATTAGTGGGTCTCGCCGAGTTCTAGGAACGATAGTGCACGAACAACACAAAGATTTAGACAGGTTCGGGCTGCGAGTAGCGTAATGCCCTACGTCCTGTGTGCTTGATTGTATTGTATGTGAGTAAGTTGTTTTGAGGGGGTCCCTACTCCTCCTTATATACCCGGGGAGCAGAGTTATAAATCGATTACACAGACTACTCGTATTCGACCAGGATGGTTACAATAAGGTAATCTATCATGCATACTATTCGAATATGAGTAGTTTTACTATTTGACTACATCGTCCTATACCTTATCTGGCTAGTCCAAAGCAGTCGGATCACAACTCTCCATATCGAGTAGTTTAATTCCTTAGATGAGTGGCCCTAGGGATCCTGGCCCCACAAGCCCCCAAGCATCTTGCGCCTTTGCTTCAACTCTTGAATCTTTTTAACATCTTCGAGTAGTTAGAGCTATGCCCAAGATGCTCAAATCTCTTCTGACGAAGAACAAGAGAAGAACTTGAGCAAGAACTAGAGAAAGAAAGAGAGAGAGAGCTCATGGATGAAATTTTTTTCATAATGGGATGGTACAAGGAGAGAGCAAGCATGTCCAGCATTTATAGGCAGAGGGGAGGGCATCCCCTGGTTCGGTCGAACTGGCCTGGTTCGGCTGAACCAAGCCGGTTGGCCCGAACCAGGCAGGTGGGTGCAAGCCCCACTGCCTCCTACCAGCACGAAAATATGGCATAGGTCCAACACTAGGGTATGGGCACTTTAGTGGTTTTTGGTAGGTAAGATGAAAATTTGACATGACCAAAGTGGAAGTTAGTGGAATCACTTCCATGCTGTCATGTTTTGTGGTGATTGATGAGTGTGCAGCCATGTGAAGTGGGGTGGACATGTTTTGTGCTAGTTGGTGATGACAAGAAAGAAATGGAGCACTTTGGAAAAAGGGTAAATATGATTGAAATTGCAAAATGTACCCAATTCAAATAAAATTCACCATGCTCTCCATTTATTTTTATCAAACTTGCCAATTTCTACTCTCTTTCAAATTAATTGCACAAGTGGTTCATTTATTTCAGAAAAGGAAATATGCAAATGCAATGATGGAAACTAAAATTTTGGAAAGGAAACATGAGATACATACCGGTTTTCCTCACGGTGAGAGCTCGTGTTTAAAGTCTGCGAGCGGGACTCCTCCTGACTTCAGTGATTTTTGTCATCGTCCGATCCCGGAGTGGTTGGTTAGGACGATGCATCCTTCTTCTACCACACCTTCTTGGTCTTCTTTGGTGTTGGTGGCGTCTGGGGAATTCCGGAGGGCTTTTTCCTCCTCGTATCTTTTGACGAGGATGTCTGTTTCTTTTGCGCTCATTGGTCCTGTCAGCTCGTCCCATTAAAACTGCTCCCACCGAGTATTTCTAGCTCTCCACTGATGAGTGCTTTCGGGAAACACTCGGTGCTTCTCTGCTCCAGGGTGAGAGGTTTTGCCTTCTGCTCTTCACGTGGTCAAAACTTGAAGGAGATCGGCGGCCTGTCGATGCGGAATGAGACTTTTCTCATTTCCATATCGATCCTAGCACGGGCAGTGTTTAAAAATGGCCAGCCCAACACAAGGGGAAACGAATAATTGCTCCCCGTGTTAAGGATGACGAAATTCGTAGGGACATAATATCCCCAGATTCGGACTGGCACATTTTCAATCACTCCCTCGGGATAGCGGATCGTCGAGTCCACAAGTTATACCTGGGCAGTTGTAGGATACAAAGTGGAATACCGTAACTTTTTGAATAGTACCTTAGACATTAATGCGATGATTCCAAATGCTCAGTAACTTGTTGACACTGGCTCCCAGATCGCAGAGTGCATCATTACTGCGATGATTCCAAATCGCGCACTGAATGATTGGTACTCCGGGGTCTTCTGTCCTCTTCGCAGGAGTTTTCTTGAATGCTTTCTTGGCTACTTTTTGGTAGGTATGCCATTCTTGGGATTTCTACTTTGACGTATGAGATCTATGTTGCACGGTTAATACGGATCGTACTACGAGATGTCTTACCCTGTCTCGTAGTAACAGCTTTAACTGATTCAATGGAAGGTTCGAGTTGCCCCAGAATCTTCCCTGATTTAGCCATAGGAACAACAGCAACTAACTAAGCAACTTGAGTTTCTATCATTTTATTAAAGCTCAGTTGACTTTTCATAGCAGAAGAGAATGAATCCAACCTAGAGTCTATGCTTTCCAGGACTCTATCATTAGCAGCAAGCTTTTTACTAATATTTTTGTTAATTTTTCCCTGACCTAGCACAAGATCTCTAAGTGATGGATGATTATTGAAATTGCTGGAATTAAAATTATTACCTCGTTGAGGCCTCTCGAATGGGAGGTTTGGACGTGAATTCCAGCCTTGGTTGCCATAGTTGTTCGGTCGGTACCCGTTGTTGTTGGAGTTGTTGATGTAATGGGCATCTTCTCGCTTTTTGGGGCAATCATTCCCCGAATGGCTAGCATTGCCACAGACCTCGCAAGTCATGTGAGCGTCCATGGCTTGCACCGTTTCTTGAGTAGGGGCCTCCAGCTTCTTCATCAGGAGGTCCATCTTGGCAGCGAGCATGTCTAGAGCTCCAACATGGTGAACTCCTTGGGTCCGTGGTTGGGCATGGTCATCAGTCCAACCTTGGTTCTCGAACATCTTCTCGATGAGGGCCTTTGCACGGTTCTCCTCAAAAGAGAAGAAAGAACCTCCAGTAGCACAATCCAAATACTCACGAGCAGAGCTCTTAAGCCCATGGTAAAATGTTTGGATGATGAACCAATTCTGCATACCATGGTGAGGACAAGCAGAAATATAGTCCTGGAGGTGTTCCCATGCCTCTGGGACTATTTCATCTTTTAACTGTTGGAAACTAGTAATTTTATTCCGAAAGGCGTTGGTTTTCCCAACTGGAAAGAATTAAAATGCGCTAGTGCACTTATCCCATGAATTTATGGCTTCGTGGCAGCATAAAATAATTGTTTTGCCTTGCCTAATAATGAAAACGGGAATAAACGTAGGCGAACGACATCGATACTTACCCCACGTATGGTGAAGGTGTTGGAGATCTCCAGAAAATGTTGAAGATGTACGTTGGCATCCTCGTGTGGCTTGCCGCAGAATGGGCTAGCCTGCACCATGTTGAGGAGGGCTGGATTGAGCTCGAAGTTGCCATCTCTGACTGGCGGAGCTGGTCTGACTCGCACGTTCTCACTCGATGGAGCAGAGAACTCGCAGATCGTCTTGCTTGCCATCCTCGATAAAGCCGAGTCAATGACGGGAAGGACTGGGTTCGTCAAAATGAGTTGCTTCTGAGGAGGTACGACACGAGTTCGAACTCTCCTCACAAGTGACTCGAGATTTTTTTGATAGTTTGACGGTAGTTGGAAACCAGTCATACACTGCTCTGCTTCACAAAGACCAACGAAGAGAGCAAGGATAAACCCACTTGAGTACCGGTATACTCAACTAAGATAGCTCGAGATAAATGTTTAAAAGTAATCTAGCCAATTGCTTCCCCGTTAACGGTGCCAGAAATGCTTGTTTGCACTTCTTACGATCCAATATTAGGATTGTGAATCCAGGTATTGGGTAAGGAGTGTTTCAGTGGTTTTTCTTATGGCTCCGTAAAATATATAAATATTCTGCAAGCGCACAGAATTACTGCTGTAGCACTTCACCAGGGAGTAATTTGAGGTATTGTAATTTATATTTCCGCAGGGAAGCTTTGGCAAGAGTACTAGCAAACAGATATTCGAGACTATCAGAGAAGGGTACACTACTAGCAAGACAGGGAATAATGGTAAAGGATAGGAGTGGATATACCGCGACACATAGGTCAAGGGTGGCTCAGATAAGAGAGGGAAGGAGTAGCTAGCTTGGAGGACAACAAGAGAAGATAAAGGGTTCCAGGGTTTTTGTCTATCTGGGTTACTCGAGTTAAGAGGTATAGTAGCTGAGAGACAGCTCTGACAGGTCAAGAATAACTCTAATGCCTTAGCTTTGGGACAACGGGACTAACAACATGTAGAAAGGGATGAGAAGGTGTGCCAACAACCCCGCACTCTGGGATCCTATGGGGCCGAGCCAAGCGTGATGGACTACGTAGGTCGTATAGGGCTGTCACAACCTAACGGCTACCACCTCTATGCCAACTTAGGGACAACCTAAGGTCACTACCTAGTCTAGGTTCCACACCTACACTAGACAACGACTACTTACTTCGCTAGCAGAAGCAAGCAATCGTGTCAATACCCCACTGACAATTCACCGTAAGTATTGGACAGAAACGAAGAACCCACTAAGTTAAAGACTTAAGCAAGAACTGGAA
The DNA here is from genome assembly GCA_033239725.1 of Echinochloa phyllopogon. Classification (NCBI taxonomy): domain Eukaryota; kingdom Viridiplantae; phylum Streptophyta; class Magnoliopsida; order Poales; family Poaceae; genus Echinochloa; species Echinochloa phyllopogon. Next base: position 24,572,906 of record BTCW01000014.1, on the reverse strand, counting down.
AAACTAAGATCACAACGACTATAGTCTAAACATGAAATACTTGCAACTAGAATAAAGTAGAAGCATAATATAAATAACTCAGATAAGATGACAAAGATAACTTATATTGATAACTCAAAGTCAACAAAAGAAACGGAAAAGATACAAGAGCGTATACCAGAGCTTCTGAAGACGACTCCGGAACCTCCGAGGCACTGCTCGACTCGACTCTAACTCCCAACTAAACTATCCTAACTCTACTAGAATGAAAAGTGGAGCTCCTTGGCTTGAGCGTGTCTTGATCCGGGGCTTGGACCCTTGCTTTTATAGCTAAAGATGGCGGTTGAGGTGGAGTACCGGCCAAGGGAGCCAGGGGGCTCCCCCTGCTGATTTGGGAGAACTCCACTGTTTGGCCGAACTAGGTCGGTTCGGTCGAACCAGTGGATGCACCGCCTCTGGCCCCCAAGTGTTGGGATTGCTCCTGGGAGGCTGTGCTGAGCTGAGGGCGGTTCGGCCGAACCTCCTATGTTTGGCCTAACTAGGCTTTTTGGCCCAGCAGTGCCCCCTACACCGCCTCTCCCTCATGGACCTCTTAGGCTGCTTGTTCGTGGTGTACTTTGTGTTGGTTTGGCCCGGAGGTGACATGGCGGTGGTCCACGTGTCATGCATGATCGTCGCTTGATCATCGCTGACGTGGATAGCCTCTGGTTGTGCTTTGCATCATTTACGGTTAAGGGTGTAACCGGCCGAATCGTGTTTGTAACACCCTAAAAATGCCTATTTTAAAATTTAGTAATTAAATTGCTTTTATTTAAGTAATGTTCATATTTATCTAGGAAGAAATAAATTATTTATGAGAAATAAAATTAAATATAAGGTAGGAAACATTTTTATTGCATTCATGCCGGCTGCATTGTGTTTTGTTTGTGTGCGGTTCAATTGGAATTTAAATTCTATTTAAATTCGAATTTGAATCGTCTTGTTTCGAGCCCTAGAAAAGTTGTTTTGGCCGAGCTGAGCCCGCCCCTTTTCCTTTTTCGCCAGCTCGGCCAAGCTCGCGCAGCGCCGCGGCCCAGTTCCTCCCCTTCCCCGAATTCGACCCAGTTTCGGCCCGCCCCTTCTCCGCCCTCGCAGCCCAGCAGCGCGCTCGCCTCGGCCCACTGCGCCCGCGCGCGGCCCAAACCGGCCAGCCCAGCCGACGAGCCGGCCCAGCGCAGCCGACGACCCGTCCCCTACCTCCGACCGAGCCGGACTCAAGCCCGAGTCCGACCCCTGGGCCACAAGCGCGCACACTAAGGTCTACCCGAGCGCCCTGTGCCGCCCTATAAAGCGCGCCGCCTTCGATCCCCAACACCAGCGCCGCCAACCCTAGCCCTAGCGTTTGCATCTGACCCGCCGCCACCGTTTTTCGAGCTCGGAGAGCCGCCGCCGTCAATCCGCTGACTCGCCGCCGCTCCGCGCCTCTCGTCTACGCCAGGAGCTTTGCGTTGAGGTAACGAATCTCCTGAGCCCCTCCCTGTTCAATCTCGCGCGCCACAACCCCATCACCGTCGTCGCATCACTTCGCGGGAGCGCCGCCGCCGCTGTTCTCCGCCGCCAGCCGCCGCCGCTGCACCGCTGCCAACGTGCTCTCCCCCACTAGACTCGTCGTGCCACCCCGCTGCTTCAAAACCAAGCCGCACGTGAAAACAAGGCCCCTAGCGATCTAGCGTTGTTTCCCCGGCGAGCCGCCGCCGTCGCGAGCCAGCGCCGCCGCCGCCGGTAACCCCTCTCCCGGATTTAATCCAGTCGTCAGATCCAAAACCGAGGGCCCTGATCGAGTCAACCCCGGGTCAATCAAACCCATACCGGTCAACCCCCGAGTCAGCCGCGCCACTTTTGCTAAAGAGCCCCTGGCCTTTTTCGAAATTAACCCGCGTCCAGATCTATTCAAAACTAATTAGATTTAGGTCCTGAATTTTATGGAAAACCCCCTGTCTTATTTAAAAATAGCACCCGAGGTCCTGTTTAAGTAATTTTGTGAGTAAGCCCTGCTATTTTGAAATGAAATTTTGTTTAGGTCCCTGGTTTTTCGCAAATAAGGCCCTGGAACTTTTAAAACTTTGCCAGCAAGTCCCTAAACCTTAGAAAAGCCATATCTTTCTCGTTCTAGCTCCGATTTGAGAGATTTTCACACTCACGTGTTCGTAGCGAAGCGTAGATTAGTTTCTAAGCCTTCTTTTGTTCTGTTTTTACTGTTTGGTGTACTGTTCTAATAGAATAATATTGTTTGCATGTACTGGCTTGTGTGGATGCTTGTGTGTTGCTTCGTGAGTCCAGTCGGTGAGCCGTACGCGCTTGAGTTCGAGGATTACGAGCAGCAGCAGCAGCAGCAGCAGTTTGAGGAAGGCAAGTATAGCATGGACAATCCTTGCTACCTAAACACACCTTTACATTATTTACTGCATATGCATGTGTCTAAATTGTTCCTATTAAGGTTGTACCTAGCTCTGTTTATCCTTTACCTTGAATATCCTGGGTTTATGCATTTGGGTAGATCCTTGCTAGGCCCAGCTACTGTCACTATTATGCAAATGTTAACTTTGACATAATGGTTCACTCCAACTTGATGATTAAAACTTGCTTTTTAGCAAAATGGATCAGGGAACTAGGGCGTAAGCTTCGTGCCTGGCCCTAGTGTCTCTCCGTAAGGACCGGTTCTTAAAGCGGCCACCTAGGAGCCTGTCGCCACCGCCAGAACTATAATGGCTCTGGTCTTGGACAAGTAGCTTGTACGGCTCTAGCTTAACAGTAGTTACCGACGGCGTTATGGGAATCACTCGTGAGAGTATGGTTTGATCCACCAAGGACGGGGGTACCATCGGCTATGCCTCGTTAGGCACAGTCCCGTGTTGGGAGCCACCGTGAGTGTGGGAGCTCCACACGTTGCGCTCTTTGTTTTGTTGTTGGCATGCGTTGCCGCGCTCTGGACGCCATTGACCCTCCTATCGCTGCGCCCTGGGAGTCAGTCGATCTTGGTGCCTTGGATCATGCTGCCTGTGTTGTACCATAACGGATACTGTTTTGTTAGGGTGTCTTGTGAAAAGCCTCGTATCGTCCCTATGCGATCACACCTCGGAAGTGTGGTTTAAGAGGTTTGGCCACCTCGGCATGGTTGGGTTTGAAGTTCTTTTGAGCTTTTACGCGACTGGTGGGTAAAGGGTGAAACCTCTGCAGAGTGTATAATCTATCATGATAGCCTTGCTCAGGGTCACGAGTGGCCTGGATCCTTTATGATTAGAAGATGATGTTATTTATTATCGTTTAATGTTCACTTCTACTATATTAATTGGGTTACAATTGGGATTCATGTAAATGTAGTGATTATGATGATGTTAAAATGAAACAAATAAAATTGCTAATGCAGTACAGCCGTGTCAAGCCTTTCTTTTAAGCCTTCATTATCCGTGTTGTACTTGCTAAGTAAGACATTTACTTACACTTGCTATTCAACAAAATCCCGGATGGGTAACAGATGGATTAGATGGTACTGCTGCTGTTGAATTTCCTGAGGATCTGCCGTTCTACTAGCTGTGCTCAACCAGTCGGTGTCCCCGTGGGTTATCGGCTTCGCTTTCGTTTAGAGAGAATTAATAATGAGACTTCCGCTGTTTTATTCATTTATTTGAGTCAAACTCTGATGTAAAACTATTTATTTTATTCGAGCACTGTATTCTGTTATCATATTTGTTCGCTATATGTGTAATGACTTCCTGGGAACATATATGGCCGCATTTCGGGTTTCTGTGTAAATCCGGGTGTGACAGATTAGTATCAGAGCCGTGCTAACTGTAGGATCGCAGCCTAGTTAGAATGGTCGATTAGATTTTGCTTTATCCTTGCTCTCTCTATTCTACTTAGATTTGTGTTGGGTTTTTCTTTAAAATGGTGCTGTGTTTTCTCTCCCCTCTGTCTATTGCAAAGATTCTTAGGCATTCTTTCCTCTCTGCTTCCTCCTTTCCAGCAGTAGATGGCTCGCACGATGTTGACCGCATGCAAGACAACCTGTGGCTACCTTCCGCCATGCGTCCCTGAGGAGGCATTAGGCGCTGGATACCAGGACGCCTACCGTGTGTGGAGGGACAGGCGTGAGGAGGCATTCCTGTTGCAGCAGCAGGAGCTCGAGAGGCAGTAGCTGGAGGAGCCTCAGGAGGAGGCGCCTCAGCAGGAGGAGCCCGCGGAGGAGGAAGAGCCCGAGGAGAGGGAGCTCTCCGACCCCGACGAGGAGTCTTCACCAGCAGAGGGTGGAGAGGCTGCCGGAGACCCTGATGATGATGATGGTGGGGATGACGACTCTGAGCCTTCAGACGAGGGGGAGGAGTCAGACGAAGACCCAGATGAGGAGGGGGAGCCTCCAGTGCCTGCAGTACGGCCAGCGCCAGATGTTTTGGAGCCACCCAGGTGGACCGTGTACGACTACATCTGGGATGGAGGCGACAACTACTACCACCGGCGCCTCATGGGGATGCTGCATGCCCGCTATGGTTCACAAAACGTAGCCACATAGTACCACAGTGAGATGTGGACGCACCCCCGCTTCCCGACCTTCTGGAGGACGGTGCTGCACGTCCGTAGGCCGGATCACCAAGTGAGAGCTGCTAGGATTGAGACGACGCACTTCGCTCTCAGTGACAGAGATTCCCAGCAGGCAGGGATACTGGACGCGGCCCGTCAAGCTTACTACACCTAGCGTGACAGGCTCTGGCATCAGGTGCACAATGGTCCAGACAGCTATCACCCCCGCAGGAGGAGCGGACAGACAGCTTGCACCATAGCCTCCACAGCTGGCATCGGCGACCCCCAGTTCGTTTCAGTTGTTGGAATGGTGGCTACTCTCAACACCGACCTGGACGCTTCTTCTGATGAGAACTACAGGCTGAGGCAGCAGTTGCACGAGTTGCAGGCCAGAGTGCTGCTACTAGAGGAGCACCTGGGAGCTCCCGCACCGCGCAGTCTAGACTACCGTGCAAAGTCCCCGCCGCGCAAGAGGACACGCTTCGGTTCCACCGCCGCCAGCACCACCATCGTCGACCCTTAGGGAGCTACCATGAGTCTGTAATAGGGAATCGATTAGTCCACGCTTTTTCGGTTGAGTCTAAGCTTAGTGTGTCGAGTCCAGTGTGAAACTTTGCTTTCAGGTGCTTGGTTGGTTTGTTATTATGGTTATGAGTGATTTGGATTTTTGTAATGAGTGTGATGGGCGTAGACGCAAATCTACCACCATCTAGAGATTGGAATAAGGTTTAAGGAATATTAATGAATAAATAGTTGGGTTATCTATCTCCTTTGCACTTCCTCTGTCTTACTCTCTATGTCTCTGAATCATATCCTTCCAAGTACTGCTATCTTCTTATGCACCATCTACAAGCATGGGTTATCTATTACCGATTGACAGGAATACTGATGGGAGATATCTTGCTATGATAGATGGTTAACACCAGAGGCAACCCCGGTGGCAGTGGAAGCAACCTGCCCCCGAACCAGAACCCGCCACCTCTCACCATGGAGCAGATGATGCAGATGCAACTCCAGCTGACACAGCAGATGGCACAAACCATAGAACTGATGCAGCAGAATCAGTAGAACCCGCCTCAACAACACCACGTGCAGCCCAGAGATAAAAGGGGCGAGTTTATGACGGGACGCCCTCCTGCCTTCAACAAGTCTAGTGACCCAATGCAGGCAGAGAACTGGCTCAAGGCAGTGGAAAGGCAGCTCGACATTGCATAGTGCAATGACAGGGAGAAGGTGTTATATGGAAGTGGACAGCTCCAGGGAGCAGCTTTGGATTGGTGGGATGCGTACTAGTATGCTCACCCCAATCGTGATCAGATCACCTGGCAGGAGTTCCGCGACAGCTTCCGCTCTCACCACGTGCCGGAAGCGCTGATGACCTTGAAGAAGGAGTTCCTGGCATTGAAGCAGGAAGGTATGAGTGTCACCGCTTATCGTGACAAGTTCATTGAGTTGGCCCGTTATGCTCCAGAGGACGTGAATACTGATAGGAAGAAGCAGACCCGATTCCGAGATGGCCTGCATGATGCACTCCAGTACCAGCTCCTGTGCTCAAAGTTCGCCACCTTTCAACAACTAGTGGATAGCGCACTACTGCTGGAGCACAAGCGCCGCGAGATGGAGGAAAAGAAGAGGAAGCTTCAAGGCCCACCGTTAGGAAGCAATGTTCGCCCCCGCTTCAATCCTCAGCAAGGAAACCAGCAGATGGTGACTCCACAGCGCTTCCAGGGACAGTCTGGTTCGATGAACCGCAGCCAGTATCAGCAACGTCCCCAGTACCAGCAACGTCCCCAGTACCAGCAGCGTCCCCAGTACCTCCCAGCACCACCTCAGCAGCGTCTTCAGAACCAGCCACATAATGGTCCTGTCCAATGCCCCAACCCGGCCAACAATGCACCTACGGCTTCGAGGTGTTTTGGTTGTGGTGAGCTGGGACACTATGCCAGCGCTTGTCCTCGCAAGGCTCAGAACGCCGTTGGTCAGAACAACAATCAGAGGGTTGGGCAACCGCAGAACTAGAATGGGAATCAGCAGCAGAACCCAGTAAGAGTCAAGGTCAACCACATGGGTGTGGAAACCGCAGAAGGAGCAATGGATGTCGTTGTGGGTACGTTCCCTGTCAACTCGACTCTCGCAACTGTTTTGTTTGATACTGGAGCTTCGCATGCTTTCATATCTGCTGCTTTCGTGAAAAAGAACATGATGATCTTGCAACCTATGGGGAGCCCCATGGTAGTTAGTTCACCCGGGGGAGAACAGCGTGCCACTTTACGTTGCCCCTGTATCACCATCACAATAAGGGGGGTAGACTTTGTGGTGAACCCAATAGTCCTAGAAACCCTTGGGTTTGACTTGATTCTGGGTATGAGCTGGTTAGCCAGATATGATGGGGTGATTCAATGTTCCAAAAGAGCAGTGCAGCTGACAGCAAAGACTGGTGAGAAAGTGGAGTATCAAGCAGCTAGTCCCTTGGAGCACAACCAGATCTACCAAGCCGAGCGTGTAGCACTGGAAAACATCAGAGTGGTGTGCGATTTCCCAGATGTGTTTCCAGATGAGTTACCAGGTATGCCTCCAGACCGCGAAGTTGAATTTGTTATTGATCTTAAGCCTGGTACTGCACCTATAGCTAAGAGGCCATATAGAATGGGAGTAAAAGAACTAGAGAAACTTAAGGAGGAATTAAGGGCGTTGTTAGCAAAAGGATATATTCGTCCTAGTTCTTCCCCTTGGGGAGCACCGGTTTTGTTTGTGGATAAGAAAGATGGGACCCAGAGAATGTGTGTGGATTATCGAGCTTTGAATGAAGTGACCATCAAGAACAAGTATCCGCTGCCGAGGATTGATGATCTCTTCGACCAGTTGAAAGGAGCATGTGTGTTCTCTAAGATCGATCTCCGATCCGGTTACCATCAGATGAGGATACGAGTGACTGACATCCCCAAAATAGCCTTCACAACCCGATATGGTCTATATGAGTTCACTGACATGTCTTTTGGTTTGACAAATGCACCGACATACTTCATGTATTTGATGAACAGTGTGTTCATGGACTATCTTGACAAATTCGTGGTGGTGTTCATTGATGATATTCTGGTTTTCTCCAAGAATGAGGAAGAGCATGAAGAACATCTGAGGTTGGTGATGCAGAGACTTCGTGAGCATCAGTTGTATGCCAAGCTGAGCAAGTGTGAGTTCTGGTTGAAGGAAGTAGCATTCTTGGGTCACGTGTTGTCCAATGGTGGAGTGGCAGTTGATCCGAAGAAGGTTAGTGATGTGTTGAGTTGGAATCCGCCTTGGGATGTGAGTGAAATCAGGAGTTTCCTTGGGATGGCCGGATACTATCGACGGTTCATTGAAGGATTCTCCAAGATTGCTAAACCCCTGACGGCGTTATTGGAGAAAATTGCCAAGTTTGTCTGGACTGAGGAGTGTCAAGCCAGCTTTGAGGAGTTGAAGAAGAGACTAACAACAGCCCCAGTGCTGGTTCTGCCCAACATAGCCAAGAGTTTCTCTATCTACTGCGATGCATCCCGTCTAGGACTGGGGTGTGTACTCATGTAGGAAGGCAGAGTAGTAGCTTATGCATCGAGGCAGTTGAGGAAACATGAGCAGAACTACCCGACACACGATCTGGAGTTAGCAGCGGTGGTGCATGCTTTGAAGATTTGGAGGCATTACTTGATTGGTCATAAGTGTGATATTTACACTGACCACAAGAGTCTCAAGTATGTGTTCACACAGTCAGATCTGAATATGAGGCAACGTCGTTGGTTAGAGTTGATCAAGGACTACGACCTGGAGATTCATTATCATCCAGGGAAGGCCAACCTGGTGGCAGATGCTCTGAGTAGAAGGAGTTACGTGAATAATATCACGGGACATTGCTTACCGGAGGAACTCAGTTCAGAGTTTGAGAGGATGAGCTTGGGATTTGTGACCAGCGTCACCGAGATGGCAGTAGAACCGACCTTGGAACAAGAGATCCAAAAAGGACAGCTCGCAGATGAGAAGATCAAGGAGATCATGGAACTGGTGGCATTAGGAAAAGCCCCTGGTTTTCGAGTGGATGACCAAGGGACATTGTGGTATGAGAAGAGGATCTGTGTACCAGATATAGTGCAGATCAGGGGTGCAATTCTCAGGGAAGCCCATGAATCGGCGTATTCGATACACCCGGGTAGTACCAAGATGTACCAAGATATCAAAGAGAGATTTTGGTGGTATGGATTGAAGAGAGATGTGGCCACATATGTAGCCCTGTGTGACATGTGCCAGAGAGTCAAAGCTGAGCACCGGAGACCTGAAGGTTTGCTCCAACCCCTGAAGGTACCTGAATCGAAGTGGGAGGAAGTCGGTATGGATTTCATCACTGGCTTACCTCGCTCTCAGAGGGGATTTGACTCAATCTGGGTAATCGTGGATCGTCTGACCAAGGTGGCGCATTTCCTTCCAGTAAAGACCACCTACACGGGAGCCAGACTAGCGGAGTTGTATATGGAGAGGATTGTGTGTTTGCATGGGGTACCGAAAAGAATAGTGTCAGATCGAGGTACCCAGTTCACATCACACTTTTGGCGACAACTGCATGAGTCTATGGACACTAAGCTACAGTTCATTTCAGCTTACCATCCGCAGACGGATGGGCAGACAGAATGGACAAATCAGATATTGGAGGATATGTTGAGAGCATGTGCTCTACAATATGGTGCCAGTTGGGACAGGAGTTTACCGTACGTGGAATTCTCGTACAACAACAGCTATCAGAAGAGTTTGCAGATGGCACCATTCGAGGCTCTATATGGCAGAAAGTGTAGGACACCACTATTCTGGAATCTGACGGGAGAAAGTCAGGTATTTGGACCTGAGATACTAAGAGAGGCAGAGCGACAGGTGCAGATAATCAGACAGAATTTGAAAGTGGCACAATCCAGACAGAAGAGCTATGCAGATATCAGACGGAGGGATCTCAGCTTTGAAGTTGGAGACTTCATGTATCTCAGGGTATCACCAATGAGAGGCGTGAAGAGGTTCAACGTCAAGGGCAAGCTAGCACCTCGATACATTGGACCGTTCAAGGTACTTGAGCGGAAAGGTGAGGTAGCATATCAGTTAGAGCTACCTGAGAAGTTGGCAGGAGTACACAATGTGTTTCATGTGTCTCAGTTGAAGAAGTTGTTGACACTCAAAATTGGCTTTGGCCCGGCCAAACCGGTCAGACCGATTTGCCAAACCGGTCAGACCAGTTTGGTTCTGTAATTCGAGTAGGATTAGGATTCCGAGTTTAATCCCATATTGTAACCTATTCAAAAGGGGTAAGACTTCCCCGGCCTATAAATATAAAGGCTAGAAGGCCGATTGAGGTATTCCAATCGAATCAAACACGTTTATCTTTTACTTTTTATCTCTCAAACCCTAATCTTTTCCAACCCCCATATTCTGTTCTTTGCTCGTCTCTACGGCATTCAAGGGCGTTCTAGGTGGCCTGCCGACCCTAGAGCAACCCTAGCTTGCTTGAGCTCCGATGGGGTCCCTCCCGAGCTCGAGTTTCTAGGTCTTTACGAGTTCCTGCCTGAAAGCGGTCTGACCGGTTTCAGGAACCGGTCTGACCGGTTTGCCCGAGGAGCTCAAGAGTTGGCCGTTGTGACGGCCGTGCTGCGCGTTCGATCGATCTCTCGAGTATGTTGGCGCGCTTTCGTGTCACCATACTTTTTGGTGACTCCGCTGGGGACAGATTAATCTGGTTTCAAGACCGATTTAATCTACTCCAATTATGTCTGGATCAACGTGCGACCTTGACAAAGACAACATCATCACCGCGACGATGGAAGAGCTCATGGACGAGGAGCGGAAGCGGTACTTGATTGCTGAGGAGCACTTCAGGACGCAATTCTTGAAGGGCTTCAAAAAAGGTCGTGGTGATCTTGTCAAGAGAGTGGAGGAATTCGTCATGCCGGCTTTCAAGTTGGCAAACGACCAAGTTGAAGAACTTCCAAAGGTAACTGGCGAATCCTCTGATTTGATGCAGCAAATTACTCGCATGATGGATGATAAATTGCTTGCTGCACAAACTGCTACTAGTGAGTTGATTGCTAGTATGTCGGGTAATTCTGATAAGGGTAAAAATAACGTAGAATCTAATGAATTACCTAACTCAACTCCTAGCTAATCAGGCGTGCCAGAACATGTTTAAGATCCTAATTTAGGCATGCCGATGAATTTCTATGCGGGACAATCATCTCACCCTAGTTCGGTCCACGAACCGGTCAGACCGGTTTTCACAACCGGTCAGACCGGTTTGGCCCCTTCTGGCGGTCAGACCGGTTCCATGGGTGCAGGGGCACTGGGTGCGATGGTTTTATCTAGTACGGTTGCTTCTGGTCCTGTTTACACTACTCCACGCACTACAGTTGTGGGAAGTATACCCCACGGATCTGGCGCATCTCACGGGCCGATTCCGAATACTTCTCAAAGTGCAGCGTATAATGTTCCCCGTTTTCCACAAAATAGAGGTGATGGGAACTATCAAGCTGAGTTGGCTAAGTTTATAGAAGATATAGCTAATACACTTAGAGCAAAACTCGGGCTTGAATTAGGTAATTCACGCTTGTATCAAAAACCGTATCCACCTGAATTTGATTTAGTTGCTTATCCTAATGGTTGGCGTGTTCCTGATTTTATTAAATTCAGTGGCGAAGATAATAGAACTCCTTGGGAACATATTAGTCAATATATTTTGCAATTAGGAGAGGCATCATTTTATGAAGCGTTGCGTATACGGTTGTTCTCATTATCTTTAACTGGAACTGCTTTTTCGTGGTTTTCTTCGCTTGCTCCTAATTCTATTCAAAATTGGACTCAATTGGAGCGTAAATTTCATGATCATTTCTTTAGCGGAGAAAACGAAGCTAAATTATCTGATTTAACATCGGTTAAGTAAAGCCGAGAGGAATCGGTTCTTGATTACTTCAAAAGATTTAAAGATGTTAAGAACCGATGTTTTTTAACCTAACTGTTTCTAAAAAAGATTTAGCAGATTTAGCTTTTGCGGGCTTACGGTCTCATTTCAAGGAAAAACTAGAGGGTTCTGATTTCCTTACTATTAATCACTTGCAAATGAAGGCTATGAGTCTAGAGCTTAAGTTTAAAAATTCAAAAGAATCTGCTAAACCCGATCGTTCGAATGTGCATATTGTTGATAATGATTCTAATAGTTCGGACGATGATAAAGAAATTTATGCTGTTGAATTTGTTTGGTCATCAAAGATTAAACCTGGTTTTTGTCCTTCGTTGAAGCCGATTCAGAAAAATCGGCAAGAAGAAATTATGTTTACTTTTGATGTAGCCAAATGTGATCGTGTTTTTGATGAATTGCTTAAGAATGGCTTTGTTAAACTTTCTCATGCAATTCCACCAGCTGATCAATTGAAAAATCGTGCATATTGTAAGTGGCATAATTCTTTTTCTCATGCGACCAACGATTGCAATGTTTTTCGACGACAGGTACAATCGGCCCTTAATGAAGGTCGATTAGTGCTAGCTGAAATGCAAGTTGATAATGCTCCTTTCCCTGTTCATACCTTGGATTTGAATACTAATGTATTGATTCGGCCATCACAAGCCGATGGAGCTAAAGGTAAGATGTGGTGATTGGAGACCCAAGGCCGGAAAAAGTTGATGACAAAGTTCCGGTCAGAACAGTGATGATTGGGAAGACTCTGGATGGAAAAGAGTCTCTAAAGATTACAATTAACACATCAAGGCCCGGGGGCAAGGAAGTTCCTTGGAAGAGAATCGGTTCGCTAGTTAGGCGAAACCGGTCAGACCGGTTTCCCAAACCGGTCAGACCGGTTTGTCTCCAGACCGTCCAAGGACTTTCAAGCCCAAGCGCCCGGAAGTAGGTACTTGGAAGTTTAATGAGCCAAAGGTTCAAGGAAGGGTTCTGAAGCAAGGACCTACTTTCTCTCAGCTTATGAACAAGTACACAAAGGCCGTTCAGGTTGATCGGCCAACAAAAAAGAGACAGAGGTCACCGCAGCGTTGGATCAATTCTACAGCTTATAAACGCCGTGGTGATGTTACTGGGACTTCGGTATCTGACCGATTGGGCTCATACCAATCAGGTCCTTCGGCTGCTCCCAAAAGCGGTCAGACCGGTTTTATAAACCGGTCAGACCGGTTTCAGTCTGAGCAAAGGTTTCAAGCTCCTCCTAAGCAAGAATACCGTGTCAAGGAGAAAAAGGAGGATGTGCAAGCGAAAACCAATGGGTTTGTAAAAATTGGCAGTATTCCAGTGGCTATGCAAGACTTGGGTAGAAAGCCGATAGTCATTGGAGATTCGGCTCCTGTTCCAGTCAAAAAACCGGTCATAGTTAATGATCATGAGGCTAGCAGTAGCAAGGGTGTAAAGAAGGTCTTCCAACCAAGGTGGTGTCCTTCTGGTTTGACTCATACGCAGAAGCAGAAGTTACAACGCCTGCGAAACAAAGAAAAAAGGGAACAGGAAGCTGAGAAGCTGAGGGATGAATACTTCAATAATTACAGGCCTATGATCCCTCAGACCAAGATCTGGCAAGCTAAACATGTTGTGCAATCAGCAGCACAACCGGTCAGACCGGTTTCTGAATCTGGTCAGACCGGTTTTGATCAGCCCACCGCTGCAGAAGCGGTCAGACTGGTTTCTGGAACCGGTCAGACCGGTTTGACGACAGAAGCGGGAGCTGAGATTACTTCAACCATCGATACTACTCCGCCAATTCTTCTAGTGGTTGAAGATGAAGAATTAGTTGATTTTGAGCCTTCTCCAGAACATGACACCATGGAAATCAATGTTGTATATTTGTCTTCTGATTATTATGTGGTGCCGGAGGAGGAAATCTCTCATCTTCAACTTGGGCCTCGAGATGCTGTTTTTCAGAAGCCTAGTGAGTCAGAGAATCATCTCAAGGCTTTATATATGAGAGGGCACATCAACGGGAAGCCAATTTCTCGTATGTTGGTTGATGGTGGAGCTATTGTAAATCTTATGCCATACTCTCTTTACAAGAAGATTGGCGGAAAAGACGAAGAATTGATCAAGACAAACATGACGGTCAGTGGAGTTGGTGGAGGTGATCCCATTGGTGCCAAGGGGGTGGCTTCTATGGAGTTGACCGTTGGGAGCAAGACTATTGCTACAGCTTTCTTCGTCTCCGAGGTGCAAGGTAATTTCAGTTTAATCCTTGGTCGAGATTGGATTCATGCAAATAATTCAATATCTTATTCAGTGGATCGGCGATATAAATATAAAGGCTAGAAGGCCGATTGAGGTATTCCAATCGAATCAAACACGTTTATCTTTTACTTTTTATCTCTCAAACCCTAATCTTTTCCAACCCCCATATTCTGTTCTTTGCTCGTCTCTACGACATTCAAGGGCGTTCTAGGTGGCCTGCCGACCCTAGAGCAACCCTAGCTTGCTTGAGCTCCGACGGGGTCCCTCCCGAGCTCGAGTTTCTAGGTCTTCATGAGTTCCTGCCTGAAAGCGGTCTGACCGGTTTCAGGAACTGGTCTGACCGGTTTGCCCGAGGAGCTCAGGAGTTGGCCGTTGTGACGGCCGTGCTGCACGTTCGATCGACCTCTCGAGTGTGTTGGCGCGCTTTCGTGTCAACAGAAGTGCTTGCGGGTACCGGAGGAACAGATCCCGATAGACGATCTGAATGTGCAAGAAGATCTCACCTACGCTGAGCACCCTGTAAAGATTTTGGAGGAGTCAGAAAGAGTCACCAGAACTAAAGTGATCCGTATGTGTAAGGTTCAATGGAGCCGTCACTCCGAGGATGAAGCGACTTGGGAAAGAGAAGTGGATCTCAGAGCAGAGTATCCACAGTTATTCCCATCCACATCCGAATGTCGAGGACGATATTCATCTTAAGGGGGGTAGGTTTGTAACACCCTAAGAATGCCTATTTTAAAATTTAGTAATTAAATTGCTTTTATTTAAGTAATGTTCATATTTATCTAGGAAGAAATAAATTATTTATGAGAAATAAAATTAAATATAAGGTAGGAAACATTTTTGTTGCATTCATGTCGGCTGCATTGTGTTTTGTTAGTGTGCGGTTCAATTGGAATTTAAATTTTGTTTAAATTCGAATTTGAATCGTCTTGTTTCGAGCCCTAGAAAAGTTGTTTTGGCCGGAGTTCAGTTTTCCTCCCCGATCTTAAACCCCGAGCTGAGCCCGCCCGTTTTTCTTTTTCGCCAGCTCGGCCCAGCTCGCGCAGCGCCGCGGCCCAGTTCGTCCCCTTCCCCGCTTTCGGCCCAGTTTCGGCCCGCCCCTTCTCTGCCCTCACAGCCCAGCAGCGCGCTCGCCTCGGCCCACCGCGCCCGCGCGCGGCCCAAACCGGCCAGCCTAGCCGACGTGCCGGCCCAGCGCAGCTGTTGCCACTGCCACGCGGGTCCCGCCGGTCGGACCCGTCCCCTACCTCCGACCAAGCCGGAGTCAAGCCCGAGTCCCACCCTGGGGCCACAAGCGCGCACGCCGAGGTCCACCCGAACGCCCTGTGCCGCCCTATAAAGCGCGCCGCCCTCGATCCCCAACACCAGCGCCGCAAACCCTAGCCCTAGCGTCTGCATCTGACCCGCCGCCGCCGTTTTTCGAGCACGGAGAGCCGCCGCCGTCAATCCGCCGACTCGCCGCCGCTCCGCGCCTCTCGTCTACGCCAGGAGCTTTGCGTTGAGGTAACGAATCTCCTGAGCCCCTCCCTGTTCAATCTCGCGCGCCACAACCCCGTCGCCGTCGTCGCATCGCTTCGCGGGAGCGCCGCCGCCGCTGTTCTCCGCCGCCAGCCGCCGCCGCTGAACCGCTGCCAACGTGCTCTCCCCCGCTAGACTCGTCGTGCCACCCCGCTGCTTCAAAACCAAGCCGCGCGCGAAACCGAGGCCCCTAGCGATCTAGCGTCGTTTCGCCGGCGAGCCGCCGCCGTCGCGAGCCAGCGCCGCCGCCGCCGGTAACCCCTCTCCCAGATTTAATCCAGCCGCCAGATCCAAAACCGAGGGCCCTGATTGAGTCAACCCCGGGTCAATCAAGCCCATACCGGTCAACCCCCGAGTCAGCTGCACCACTTTTGGTACAGAGCCCCTGGCCTTTTTCGAAATTAACCCGCGGTCCAGATCTATTCAAAACTAATTAGATTTAGGTCCTGAATTTTATGGAAAACCCCCTGTCTTATTTAAAAATAGCACCCGAGGTCCTGTTTAAGTAATTTTGCGAGTAAGCCCTGCTATTTTTATATGAAATTATGTTTAGGTCCCTGGTTTTTCGCAAATAAGCCCCTAGAACTTTTAAAACTTTGCCAGCAAGTCCCTAAACCTTAGAAAAGCCATATCTTTCTTGTTCTAGCTCTGATTTGAGTGATTTTCACGCTCACGTGTTTGTAGCGAAGCGTAGATTAGTTTCTAGGCCTTCTTTTTTTCTGTTTTTACTGTTTGGTGTACTATTCTAATAGAATAATATTGTTTGCATGTACTGGCTTGTGTGGATGCTTGTGTGTTGCTTCGTGAGTCCAGTCGGTGAGCCGTACGCGCTTGAGTTCGAGGGTTACAAGGAGCAGGACCAGCAGCAACAGCAACAACAGCAGTTTGAGGAAGGCAAGTATAGCACGGACAATCCTTGCTACCTAAACACACCTTTACATTATTTACTGCATATGCATGTGTCTAAATTGTTCCTATTAAGGTTGTACCTAGCTCTGTTTATCCTGTACCTTGAATATCCTGGGTTTATGCATTTGGGTAGATCCTTGCTAGGTGCAGCTACTGTCACTATTATGCAAATGTTAACTTTGACATAATGGTTCACTCCAACTTGATGATTAAAACTTGCCTTTTAGCAACATGGATCAGGGAACTAGGGCGTAAGCTTCGTGCCTGGCCCTAGTGTCTCTCCGTAAGGACCGGTTCTTAAAGCGGCCACCCAGGAGCCTGTCGCCACCGCCAGAACTATAATGGCTCTGGTCTTGGACAAGTAGCTTGTACGGCTCTAGCTTAACAGTAGTTACCGATGGGCCGACGGCGTTATGGGAATCACTCGTGAGAGTATGGTTTGATCCACCAAGGACGGGGGTACCGTCGGCTATGCCTCGTTAGGCACAGTCTTGTGTTGGGAGCCACCGTGAGTGCGGGAGCTCCACACATTGCGCTCTTTGTTTTGTTGTTGGCATGCGTTGCCGCGCTCTGGACGCCATTGACCCTCCTATCGCTGCGCCTTGGGAGTCAGTCGATCTTGGTGCCTTGGATCATGCTGCCTGTGTTGTACCATAACGGCTACTGTTTTGTTAGGGTGTCTTGTGAAAAGCCTTGTAGCGTCCCTATGCGGTCACACCTCAGAAGTGTGATTCGAAAGGTCTGATCCACCTCCGCATGGTTGGGTTTAAAGTTCCATGAACTTTTACGTGACTGGTGGGTAAAGGGCGAAATCTCTGCAGAGTGTATAATCTATCATGATAACCTTGCTCAAGGTCACGAGTGGCCTGGATCCTTTTTTATTAGAACATGATGTCGATTTATGCTTGATGTCACTTCTACTTTATTTAATTGGGTTGCAACTGGGTTTCACATTCATGTAGTAACTTGGATCATGCTAAAATGAATCAACTAAAAGTGCTAATGCAGTTAAGCCGTGTCTAGCCTTATTTTGAGCCTTCATATACCCGTGCTATAATTGCTAAGTAATTGTTTTACTTACAGTTGTCATTATTCAACAAAATCTCGGATGGGTAACAGATGGATCAGTGATTGAGACAGCTACTGTGTTTTCTGAAGATCTTCCGTACTTCTGAGCTGTGGTCAACCAGTCGGTGTCCCTGTGGACTTGAGGCTCTACCTGTCGAGAGAGTTAATACATAGACTTCAGTTGTGCTTTATTTAGGTAAACTCTGATGTAAAATGTTTTATTCGAGCATATGTACTCTGATTTTCCATATTTGTTAGCTGTATGTGTTCTGTTGACTTCCTAGGCACACATATGGCAGCATTCGAGTCTCTTTGAAAATCTTGGTGTGACAACAATCCACCCACAAAAACAAATGCTCCATGATTCCCTCTCCTAGTTATCCTCGAAAAGAGACATGGGCTATGCAAAATAAGAAAAAGAAAAACATGACAAAGAGCATGGCAAAAAGAAAGATGACAAAAAGAAAAGCATGCCAAAGGCATGGCAAAAAAAAAAAGAAAAAGAAAGATAGCCCATGCTCTCAAAATAATTCAAGGAGAGGAAGAATCATCCCAAGGAGTTTCCACCATATTCCAATCCACATATTCCACACACTTGCACTTCTCGATCTAAAGGTATGATTTGATCCTCCAAAGGTTCAGTCTTTGACTTAGCAAAATATAAGATGCTAGAATGCTTTCATCCATATTCCCTGCATGAGCCACACAACAAGCTTAGTAGATTGTAGGATGAAAGGAGGCAAAAGCCTTTGGTGAGGACTCAAAAACCACCTGGGCAATCGGGTGTGCCAACTGAGGAACTAAGTTTGATTTTCAAAAATGTGGAAAACTCCAAGATGGGATCCTTAAAAGAGTAGGAGTGGAATAAAAATAAGTCAAACTGTTAAACCTTTCAACCAATCAAGATAAGGAGATTGCTATAGGCCCCATAGGAAAGAAGGTAAGTTATCACTTTGCCAATGATTCAAGTATTACAGAGTGCTAGTTGTGCACAACAGTTACCTGCAAGATACTGACATTGTAGCAACTTCTGATCCACGGAGCCTAAGTTTTATCTTTGCTCGAGGACGCGCAAAGGTCTAATCTTGGGGGAGCTTGTTAGCGGTCGTTACGGTACGTTTTTTACCACCAATTCTCATGAATAAAATAGGTTATATGTATAATTCCATGCACTTAGGTTTATTTCTAATAAAGTTCCATGAGTTTTGGTGTATATCCAGTGTGCAAGTACAATATTGATAAATATGTGCTAAAGGGGTCGGAATTGATCGATTCGACCAAATGACTCAATTCGGCCGGGTTACCCCCCTTAGTCATATGCATTCCATGAAGCGAAGCATGACTAAAGAGTCTCGTCCATGTTAGCGGTGACAAAAGAAAGTACAAGCCACGTAGTCCAATGACATCATCCAGGGCAGATGAACACGGCTCGGGCCAGTTGGAGGCAACCGAGGACCAGAGGTGGTGCAGGGAGGCGTCACTGGGCTGCAGGCCCAGTTCGACCGAACTACCCAGTTCGGTCGAACCGCCCCAAGCACCAAACCGCTATCAGGGGCAAGATCAAGGCTTTAGGTGCACAAGGCGGTGCATCCCATGGTTCGGTCGAACTGGGGGAGTTTGACCGAACGGGGCCAGTTCGCCCGGCCGAACTGCCCGGCACCGCCTCCTAGTTCCCTTGGCGGTTACTCCTCCTCTATCGACCTTAAACGCTATAAAAGCAAGTATCCAAGCCCCGGATCAATAAACACCAAGAGAAGAGCTCCATTACTCACTTTTTGTAGTAGAGTTAGGATAGTTAATCTGGGAGTTAGAGTTGAGTCGAGTTGTGCCTCGGAGGTTCCGGAGTCGTTTTCAGAAGCTCTGGTATAAGCTATTGTATCTTTTACTTTTCCTTTTGTAAGACTTGAGTTATCAACATAGATTATCTTTATCATCATATCTGAGTCATTTATATCTTGCCTCTACTTTATTCTAATTCCAAGTATTTCATGCTTAGACTATAGTAGTTGTGGCTCTGGTTCTTCTAGTTATTGTTTAAGTCTTTGATTTGGCTAGTTCCTCGTTTCTGCTCAATACCTATGGTGAATTGTCAGTGGGTATAAACAGGATTGCTTGCTCTACTAGTGGAGTAAGTAGTTGTTAACTAGTGTAGGCGTGGTGCCCAGACTAGTAAGTAACCTTGGTTTGCAATGAAGTCCACGAATGTGTGGTAGCCGTTAGCTGGTGACAGCCCTATACGGCCTACGTAATCCACAATGTTCGGCTTGGTCAGTAGGAGCCTGCTATGGGTGTTCGCCAACACCACTTCTCATCCCTTTTTGAGTGTTGGGTGCCGCATTTCTTGATGTTAAAGCAATAGAGTTAACCTTGACCTTCTAGTGTTGTTCTTCAACCTCTGTATCTCTTTGCTCGAGTGACCTGAATAGATAAAGTACTTATGATCCTTTTCTCATCTCATTGTCCTCCTAGCTAGCTAGTCCTTCTCTTTCCTATCTAACTAGTCCTTCTCTTTCCTATCTAAGTATCCTTGAGTTGTGTGTCACGGTAACCCACCCCTATCAAATACCGTTATCCCCCGTCTTGACAATAGTGTACCCTTTTGTCATAATCTCAAATATCTGTGATAGATTTTTATCAAGTTGGAAGAGTCCTCTTAATATTCATCTAGTCTTATATAAGTTTGGGTACATAGAAATACAAACAGAAAAGAGAGAATAGAGGATAGGCTCATTACATAAAAAAAAGATATGGAAATAGCCATAATACATAGAAAAAGAGAAAAAAGGAGCAGGAGAGCCAAATGAATCGAAAGATTCCTGTTTGGTTCGGGAAGACATCATAAAAATTGTAAACTTAATAGCAAGATAATCTGCTTTCATTAAAAGATTTATTGATAATCTAAAACAGAGGATCTTAAGTACTATTCGAAATTCGGAAGAATTGCATAGAGGGACCCTTGAACAACTCAAAAAAGCTCGGATTCAATTACAGAAAGTTGAACTAAAAGCAGATGAGTATCGAATGAATGGATACTCTGAAATAGAACGAGAAAAAGCAAATTTGATTAATGCTACTTCTATAAGTTTGGAACAATTAGAAAAGTCTAAAAATGAAACCCTTTATTTTGAAAAACAAAGGGCAATGAATCAGGTTCGACAACGGGTTTTCCAACAAGCCGTACAAGGCGCTTTAGGAACTCTGTATAGTTGTTTGAATACCGAGTTACATTTCCGTATGATTCGTGCTAATATTGGCATTCTCAGGGCCATAGAATGCAATAGATAATGAAATTTATTAGGTTTTGAACATCTACCTATTCTCAGGGCCATAGAAGCAGCCCTGGCTGAGTATTTTATGTACCTCGAATGACATACTTTAATAATTTATGATGATCTCTCCAAACAGGCACAAGCTTATCGCCAAATGTCCCTTCTATTAAGAAGACCTCCCGGTCGTGAAGCTTATCTAGGGGATGTTTTTTATTTGCATTCACGCCTTTTAGAAAGAGCCGCTAAATTAAATTCTCTTTTAGGCGAAGGGAGTATGACTGCTTTACCAATAGTGGAGACTCAATCTGGAGACGTTTCCGCCTATATTCCTACTAATGTAATCTCGATTATAGATGGACAAATATTCTTATCCGCGGATTTATTCAATGCTGGAATTCGACCTGCTATTAATGTGGGTATTTCTGTTTCCAGAGTAGGATCCGCGGCTCAAATTAAAGCCATGAAACATGTAGCTGGCAAATCAAAATTGGAATTAGCTCAATTCACAGAGTTACAAGCCTTTGCACAATTCGCCTCTGCTCTCGATAAAACAAGTCAGAATCAATTGGCAAGGGGTCGACGATTACGGGAATTGCTTAAACAATCCCAACCAAACCCTCTCCCAGTGGAAGAGCAGGTAGCTACTATTTATACCGTAACGAGAGGATATCCTTATTCGTTATAAATTGAACAGGTAAAGAAATTTATGGATGAGTTACGTAAACACCTAAAAGATACTAAACCTCAACTCCAAGAAATTATATCTTCTAGCAAGACATTCACCCTGCAAGCAGAAACCCTTTTAAAGGAAGCTATTCAGGAACAACTTGAACGGTTTTCCCTTCAGGAACAAACATAAATATAGCATGTTTACTCTTATTAGTAGAACTCGTGTTAGTAGAAGAGGAATCATTCAGAAAGATTTTTCATTTGAATCATGCAAAAAAGTTTTGTTAGTTTTTAGTATTGTTATTTAAAGAATAGATAGAAAAAAGATTGCGTCCAATAGGATTTTAACCTATATCAAAGGTTTAGAAGACCTCTGTCCTATCGATTAGACAATGGACGCTTTTCTTTCATATTTTATTGTTTCTTTTTTAGAGTTTCTCTTGTTCGGAGAAACAATAAAAAACTGTTAGACCGAAACTCTTTTAGGAAAGAAAAATAAATCCATATACCATATACAAATGGATGGTACATATATAATAAAGAAGGAATATTGAGCGGGTCGTGAGTATCGAACCCGTAACCCCAAGGTTATGAGCTTTGTGAGCTACCAAATGGCTCTACCCTCTTAAACTAAAGAACGGGGAACTAAACTAGTGGGTTAGATACGCCCCTCTACCATATCTATACAAATAGAATAGTCCATTTATACAGAATGGTAAAGAGGGCTCTTCTACGATCATCAATTTGGGAAAACCATACAAATATGAAAGGGTCTTTTATCCTTAGCAACTGGATCTTGTTGCACCCGGTAACAAACATGCATAAACCATTTCTCGAAGTATGTGTCCGGATAGCCCAAAGTCTCGATAGTTAGCTCTAGGTCATCCGGTTAAAAAACAACATCGATGAAGGCGTGTAGGTGCACTATTACGCGGTAGGGAATGCAATTTTTCTTGTATTTTTGTTTTTTCGCTCAAACTCAAAGGAGAAACTTTGCTTCCTATCTATTTTTTTGAGGATCGACGAATAAAACGATATTTTTTTCTAACTTCTGTCGCTTCTTCTCCCTCTGAATGAAACTTTTTTTGCCATAATGTGTCGTTCCTATTATTACCAAGTATATGGTTCTAATCCTAGATGGAAAAATAAATAGAAAAAAAATCAAAAAAGGCGGATCCTCCCTCTCCATCAAGAGTAATGAACTAGGTTCTGATACAGTACCAAAAACAAAAAAAATAACTAAATTAACCAAACTTGCCTGATGTTGAGGCAAT
Organism: Echinochloa phyllopogon; assembly: GCA_033239725.1. NCBI lineage: Eukaryota > Viridiplantae > Streptophyta > Magnoliopsida > Poales > Poaceae > Echinochloa > Echinochloa phyllopogon. The sequence continues at coordinate 24,550,449 of BTCW01000014.1, read as the reverse complement.
CAAGAAAGCTGCATAGGTGAATATATAACCAACAGAAAAGTGGGCTAAGCCAACCAATCTTGCTTGCACAATGGAAAGAGCCACATGCTTATCTCTCCAGCGAATTAAATTAGCCAAAGGTGTGCATTCATGAGCCCATGCTAAAGTCTCAATTAATTCCTGTCAATATCCACGCCAGGAAATTAAGAACATAAATCCAGTAGCCCAAACAAGATGTCCAAATAAGAACATCCAAGCCCATACTGATAAACTATTCATCCTAAAAGGATTATATCCAATGATAAGTTGTGAAGATTTTAACCATAGGTAATCTCTTAACCATCCCATCAAATAAGTGGATGATTCATTAAATTGTGAAACGTTTCCCTGCCATAATGTGATGTGTTTCCAATGCTAATAAAAAGTAACCCATCCAATGGTATTTAACATCCAGAAAACTGCCAAATAAAACGCGTCCCAAGCGGAAATATCACAAGTACCACCGCGCCCTAGGCCGTCGCGGGGAAAACTATATCCGAAATCCTTTTTATCTGGCATTAATTTAGAACCCCATGCTTTTAGAACCCATGCATCTAAAGCACCCTTTAGTAAAATCAATGTAGTTGTATGCAAACCTAGAGCAATAGCATGATGAACCAAGAAATCTCCGGGTCCTATTGTTAAGAAAAGTGAATTACTATTCTCATTAACAGCATTCAATCATCCGGGCAACCATATGCTTCTACCTGCATTGAAAGCGGGGCCATTCGTTGAAGATAAGAGTATATCGAACCCATATGTCGTCTTACCATGAGCAGATTGAATCCATTGGGAAAATATAGGTTCGATCAAGATTTGCTTTTATGGAGTACCAAAAGCAAGCATGACGTCGTTATGAACATAAAGGCCTAAGGTATGGAATCCTAGGAAGAGGCTAGCCCAACTTAAATGAGATATGATAGCTTCTTTATGGTCTAACATTCTTGCCAATACATTATCTTCATTCCGTTCTGGATTGTAAACCCTAATGAAAAAATAGCTCCATGAGCAAAAGCCCCTGTCATGATGAACCCTGCAATGTATTGGTGATGAGTATATAAAATAGCTTGAGTAGTAAAGTCTTGTGCTATGAATGCATAAGCAGGTAAAGAGTACATATGTTGAGCTACTAATGAAGTAATAACCCCTAAGGAAGCTAGAGCAAGACCTAATTGAAAATGAATCGATTTATTAATTGTATCATAAAGGCCTTTATGCCCACGTCCTAATCGACCCCCCGGAGGAGTATGGGCTTCTAAAAGGTCTTTGATACTGTGCCCAATTCCGAAGTTAGTTCGATACACATGACCGGCAATGAGAAAAATAAATGTCATAGCTAAATGATGGTGAGCAATATCGGTTAGCCATAAACTTTGTGTTTGTGGATGGAATCCCCACAAGAAGGGTCAGAATGGCAGTTCCTGCTCCTTGAGTGGTACCAAATAAATGATTACTCAAATCAGGATTTTGGGCATAAAAACTCCACTGACCCGTCAGAAGGGGACCCAACCCCTGGGGATAGGGTAATACATCTAAGAAATTATTCCATCTAACGTACTCTCCCTAGATCCAGGAATAGCAACATGAACTAAATGTCATGTCCAAGCCAAAGAACTTACCTCAAAAAGTCCTGACAAATTATGATTGAGACGAGATTCCGCGTTTTTGAACCACGAAAGGCTTGGCTTCCATTTGGGTTGTAGATGTAACCAACCCCTTATTAAGGATAGCGTAGAAAGAAATAATAGAAAAAGAGCTCCAGTATAAAGATCTTCATTGGTGCGCAATCCAATTGTATACCACCACTGATAAACCCCGGAATAAGCAATATTCACTGGACCGGCAACACCTCCTCGAGTAAAGGCTTCCACCGCGGGTTGACCAAAATGAGGATCCCAAATGGCATGAGCAATAGGTCTTACGTGTAAAGGATCCTGTATCCATGATTCAAAATTTCCTTGCCAAGCAACATGAAACAGATTTCCGGACGTCCATAGAAAGATTATTGCAAACTGCCCAAAGTGAGAAGCAAAAATGTTCTGATAAAGACGTTCCTCAGTAATATCATCATGACTTTCAAAATCATGTGCGGTAGCAATACCAAACCAAATACGACGAGTAGTGGGGTCCTGAGCTAAGCCTTGGCTAAACCTGGGAAATTTTAATTCCATAATGCCTTTCAAATCCTCCTAGCCACTATCCTACTACAATAATTCTCGCTAAGAAGAATGCCCATGTTGTTGCAATTCAACCCAGAAGGTAATGGGTTACTCCTACAGCACGTCCTTGTATAATGCTCAAGGCTCTAGGCTGAGTAGCAGGAGCAACTTTTAATTTGTTATGAGCCTAAATGATAGATTCAATAAGTTCTTGCCAATAACCACGACCGCTGAATAAAAACATTAAACTGAAAGCCCAGACAAAATGAGCGCCTAAGAAAAAAGAGACCATATGCAGATAATGAAGAACCATAAGATTGAATTACTTGGGATGCTTGTGCCCACAAGAAATCTCGAAGCCAACCATTAATCGTAATGGAACTCTGTGCAAAGTTTCCCCCTCTAATATGAGTTACTATCCCTTGATCACTTATAGTACCCCAAACATCTGACTGTATTTTCCAACTGAAATGGAAAATAACTACCAAAATGGAATTATACATCCAGAATAAACCTAAAAAACATGATCCCAGGCGGATACTTGACATGTTCCCCCTCGCCCAGGCCCGTCGCAAGGGAAGTGAAAGTCAATATTTGCTTTATCAGGTATCAGACGGGAACTGCGAGCAAATAAAACACCTTTCAAAAGTATTAATACAGTCACATGGATGGTAAATGCGTGAATGTGATGGACTAAAAAAATCTGCGGTTCCTAATGGAATAGGTAACAAAGCTACTTTGTCGCCTACAGCTACTAACTCGCCGCCTCCCCACGTTAAGCTGGTACTTGTTGTTGCACCAGGAGCTGTTACGCCAGGCGCGCCAGCATGGATATTTTGTATCCATTGAGTAAAGATGGGTTGTAATTAAATGGCAGTATCCAAAAACATATCTTGGGGATGGCCTAAAGCACTCATGGTATCATTATGAATGTATAAGCCAAAACTGTGAAAACCCAGAAATATACATACCCAGTTAAGGTGGGATATGATCGCATCGCGGTGTCTAAGGACGCGATCTAATAGATCGTTGTATCGAGTAGTTGGATCATAGTCTCTTACCATAAAAATGGCTGCATGTGCAGCAGCACCGACTATTAGAAATCCGCCAATCCACATGTGATGTGTGAACAAGGAAAGTTGTGTACCATAGTCACTCTTGCCATAAGCTTCCTTGTGGAAATTATAAATTACGATACCTCGGATTATTCCCTAGTGAAGTGGTACAACGGTAATTCTATGCACTTGTAGAATATTTAATTATTTTACTGAGCCAAAAGAAAAACCACTAAAACACTCCTTGCACCATTACCGAGATTCACAATCCTGATATTGGATCGTAAGAAGTGTCAACAATCATCAAAAGGCTACACCAAGCATCAATTAAACAAGACAAGATTCAAGGTTACAAACCTTCCACGGGCAAGCGGGGGGACCGGCATGGTCCCTCTCAGTGAACTACTCGCAGGGTGGCCTGGCACACATGTGCTTCGAAGTGGGGGCGTAGGTCCCCGACCTCCGGGGGGAGAGTGGCTTCGACTGCTATTACGATTAGCAGGAGGGATGCGGCCCTCTCCACTTCTGTGACCTCTAGGAGGCAAAAGACCTTTGCCTCCCTCCTCGCCCACCTGAGGGGCGAGTGCCCGGATCAGGACCATCTGGGGCCCCACCTCTGTGAGCGACAGGGCCTGGAGAGGATTTGGAGCGCACCACATCAATGTGGGCACATTTGGGTGCACCGACCTGCGCCCCTGATTGCTCGGAGGAGCGCTTCCTTGCCCCCAATGACTCGGGGGCTTGTTCTTCCTCCCCCTCTTCCTCAGATTTGATGTGGATGGCCTCAGTGCCCACATAGCTATCATCGATGTGGATGTTGAGATATAGGGGGAGTTCTCGTTTTTCTCTTTTATATGTGCATTTGGCATATGAGGCCAAAATTTTGACATTCCACTCAAAACACATATTAAGGGGGAGCTCATGATATATCTCAGATGTTTAGAGCCTTAAACTTCTTATCTTTTTGTAAGCTTTAATCATGTTGTCATCAATCACCAAAAAGGGGGAGATTGAAAGTGCATCTAGGCACTTATATGTTTTGGTGATTTGCATGACAACATGATTTGTGAACTAACTTGTTTGCTTAAGCATATGAGCAGGGTTTATTCTTATGGTTATTTGTGAGACACATGTATTAATGAGAATGAAAGCTCTCTTGTGGTATTTGATGACATAGAAGAAAATAAGTGTATGTGATCCCATGATACAAAAGATGACAATGACAAGTGAATGGAAATGACAAATAAAACAATGATTGATGTATATTGGTTGGTCCCATCTAGAAGAAGCTTGTCAAAGGTTATTGGGATAATTTATTTGAAGAAATTGGGATTTCTTTGTGTTCAATCCATAGCAATGCTTGTATATAAAATGAGACATGACTTTATGATTAGCAAGTGGTCTCATATGGATTAAAGTCTATGAACAAGTCATGTGATGAAGACAACATAGAAGATGATATTGGATAAATCTCGGATGATTTGAAGACATGGATTTCAATGCGATATTCATGGTGATGCGAAGCAAAGCTAAACATAAAATGGCAAGATAGGATGAAAGGATAAAGCAAGATGGGAGTGATGAGCCACCAAGCAAAGAGAATGGCAAGTTGGTCTTGTAGCCGAGGGACTTCGTTAGGGTGAAAAGTCTAGCATCTTGGTTTGATCCCTATACTTTAATCAAGCCTTATCTAGTGAAGCAATGCAAGGCATCTAATCATTGCTTAGTCAAGTATTGAAGTGGCTTATGAATTGATAGTGGACTCTTGATCATACACTTGGAAATTCTAAGTCACTAGCTCAAGTTGGATTTGCTTAGCAATAAAGAAATGTTGTGAGATTGATCAAGTATGGCATCAATAAAGACATAGAAGCTCAAGTGGAGATTTTATTTATGATATGTATTCTCCTGTATAGGTATGTCGTACCATCAAGAGGGATGCAATATTAGTTGTTTGACAACACACCAAAAAGTGCTCATAGGTCAACCTATGTGAGATAGCCTTTGAGAGAAATCCTTTAGGGACTTAGTGTGCTGACTCGACCCAAACCGGTCTGACCAGTTTGGGTGCTCTGACATATCTAACGGCTAGTTGGTTTGAAAAACCGGTCAAACGGGTTTGCCTCTGACCATAACGGCTAGTTTTGGGAAATGGGGTATTTATACCCCTTGGCCCTCTCCTTTGAGGGCTGCTAGTTCATTTGGATCCCTTGTGTGTCCAGAGCCACTTTGAGCACCAGCAAGCTCTCCCCAAGCATCTCTTTGTGAGATTGGTTAAAATTGTTCATATCTTTGTATTTGGGTTAAGAGAGTGATTGAGTGTGAGCTATAGAGAGCTAGAGAGCTAGCTAACTCAGTGAAGAGCAAGTCCATAGCTTGAGCACTCGTGGTTGAAGTCTAGCAACTCTTATAGCGTTTGTTACTCTTGGAGGTGAAGCCTCCTAGAAGGCTAGGTGTCGCCGGTAAGCTACCTAGTTTGTGTTGAGCCATGAACAGTTTGTGAAGGCTGCGATCTTGCCTCCTTCATGGGAAAAGGTCACAAGTTAGTGGAAATGAGGAAAGTGGCTTAGAGTGTATAAGCCCGCCTTTCGTAGGCTCTCAATGGAGACATGGGATTCATTGTGCCTTAGTGGAAGCTTGTGTAGCAAGCAGTGAATCTGAACTTCAGGAAACAAATCATCGCGTCTCTCATTTTGGTTTGCCTCACTTGTTCAATTCTAGCATTTATATTGCTTCCACTTTGATCTACTTGGGTGTGCTTTTCTTGTGTGCAGGGACTTGGTGAACCTGCTAGAAATCATCTAGAGAAGCTTTCCACCAAGTTTGGTTTGTGATAGAACTCGTAGAGGGGCTGATTTACTTTATTGTATTTCTCTATCTGAAACCGGTATGATAGGTTTTGGTACTGACAGTGCGAAAAGGTTGAATTATTTGCAGATTTACCTATTCACCCCCTCTAGGTGACATCAAGGTCTTTTCAATTGGTATCAGAGCTTAGCCTGACATCTAAGCTTAACCGCCGTGAGGAAAGATGTCGACTTCATATGAGGTACCCATTGAGCCACTAGCTAGTGATGACTCAAACTATCATACTTGGTCTGCTCATGTTCTTCATGATATTAGGGCCATGGGTCCTACTCTTGAGCGGGTTGTAGTTGAAGGCATCCATCGTCCTAACGTTGGTTCGAACATGATTAATCTAACCAAAAATGAGATGGATTGCCTACAACTCAATGCTCTTGTGGCTGGCTACTTGTTTAGTGTTATGAGCAAAGATGTGAAGGAACTCATCCTACAAGATGAAGCAACTCTAGTTGATGCTCATCTCATTTGGGCTCAACTTGGAGAATTATTCTCAAACACCACAAGCGACAAGAAAGAGCAAAGAAGAGCAAAGGCACATGAGGAGTGCTCTACATCAGCAACAACATGCACTGAGCCTCATGTGATCACCACAAAGGAGCCACAAGATCAAGACAGCTCAGCTGCTCCTTCTCTGCAAAAACCAGTTCAACCGGTTTCCAAAAACCGGTCTGACCGGTTTGGGCAGAAAGATAGCAGCCAACATCAAGAAGAGTGGTTGACGCCGCGCAAGCAAAATTTCGAGCACAAAAGCATTGATACCCTCCAGTGATGAGGTGTCTCAGCACTTCATGGCCAAAGACAACAAGAAGACCAAGAAGAACTAAAATGCAAAGGATGAGACTATTCAAGCTCTCACAGAGGAGCTTGAGAAAGTCAAGCTCATCAATACTTCCTTGGTCTGTAAGTGTGAAGTTTTAGTCGATTATTACACTGACTCGCTCTCATGTGTAGCCTCCATGGAGAAATAAAATCATGTGCTCAAGCAATAACTTGGTTTGCTAGGTAGTGAGCATGAGATGCTACAAGCAAAGCATGAAGAACTCTTGTGTTCTCATGAAGAGCTTGTAGAATCCCATGTCTTGCTAGGAATAACTCATGAGGTTATGGTAATGTTGGTAAAATCATTTGAACCTCAAACTCACGTGCTCACAAGTTGACACTTCATTATCTTGTGATAATTCATGTTGCTCCCAAGCAACCCAATCTTGTGTTGAGCATGTGATTGTAGAATCTTGTGACGACCTCATTGCAAAAGAAAATGAAGATCTCATGCAAGAGGTTGAGAAGCTAAAGAAGGACTTGATTAAGTTGAAAGGCAAGGGTCAAGTGCAACCTTCTCAAGATTAGAGTGACGTCATGGTCAAGAAGCTTGAGAAGGGACAAACCGTCACTCTCCCAAGTCCTCAACAAGATCAAGGGCACAAGCACAAGATTCCATCTGGTGAGAAGAAGAGCCTTGATCAAGTCAAGTGTTTCAAGTACTCAACGATGGGACACCACACATCTGTGTGTCCAAGCAAGCTCAAGAAGAAGAAGAAGTCTCCTTCAAGAAGAGAGAAGCAACGGGCAAAGACAAGGGCACGCTTCAGATGCAAGGAAAAGGGTCACTTCATTGCCGAGTGCCCAATTCCTCAAGATGATGTATGTCCTACCAAAACCAGTCTAACCGGTTTGCCGAGCAGCAGCAGCCCAACATCACTTGAAGAGGCCTTCTCAAGTCAAGCCATCAAGCAAAAGCCCCAGCAATGATGATAGGCACAAGAAGAAAGTCAGAAGAGGTCCAAGCAAGGTCCAAAGCCGTATTTGCTACACGTGCCGGACCAAGGGACATTTGGGTAAGGATTGTCCAAATGGTAAATGTCTAAATCTAGTCTCGTAAACTCTAATTTTCCTAAGCTTAGGAATGACCAAGTAAGGACCTATGCTACTTGGGGAATTGAAGCACCACATATAGCATAAGGGCCACTTAGGTTCCTAAGCAACTTGTGACTAACATTGTTGGACCCAACAAGAGTTGGGTACCAAAGAATGCTTGATGAGATAGCAGGAACCACGAGATGCATTGGAAGCTTGGCATGAATGCAATCAATTGTTATCAAATGTTTAGCCAAGAAAGATGGTTCCACTCCGTACTCTATACCCAATGTCATCTTGTTAACTTTGCGCTTAATTTGATTAAGTTTCAGTCACTTATGCCTTTGGTAGGATCAAGTGTTTGAAAGTATTGGACTCATGTGACACTTGATAGTGACTTAGGCTACTTTGATGAATTATTCAACATATGCCATGTGATGCTCTTAACGTCTCTTTAGCAGCGCAATGTCCTGTCAAATGCAGAAAAATCAAATACTCTGATTGTCGAGACTTAAATATTATCATAGAGCCATGTACAACCGGAAATTTCTGCTCAACTACCGGATATTTCCGTCGCCCAAGCCGGAAATATCCATCAATCATCGGAGATTTACGATGAAGTGCACAAGTCTGGTACAACCGGTCTGACCGGTTTGAACCAAAAACATGCAACTTGGGTAAACAAGTGGGAATATTTCTTGGAATTCTCACTTTTGGCATATGTATATCAACTTATACCTATGTGGTAGTAAGTTTTCTTGGCACATTTTCATATAAGCAGTTTATTATGTGCCTTGACCAAATGTTGACTTAATCCTCTCATGTCCTTAGCAAGACAAAGTGCATGTCACATGCAGTCGATGCATGATGCACATTTTTAGGGGGGGGGTTACTTCAACATTTGTGTCTATGAGCTAACAATTCTTTTAGTGAACTTGTAGTCTCAATCGGGAGAGATCAATTCTCTCATTTGGAGTTGTCATCTAAATTTGCGATCCAAAGCGGTAAAGTTGTATCTTTTCCTATCTTGGATCTTGTTCTTAATATATGCTTTGGCAACTCACCATAATATAGTCTAAATTCCATTATTTGATCTTTTTGATTCAAAACTAGTATATGTAAGCCTATCTTACACATCTCATTACACATACACTAGATAAAAGGGAATTTGTTCTATACTGTGAGGTTTCATAATTAATGGTCTAAATTCCATTACACATACAAGGGTCATTGATTATGAAACTAGTTGTTGTGCAACTTAATGTATTCTCTCTATTTTTTTCAAATGGCTTATCTCATGAGAGAATACACATGGATAAAACTGATTATATTGCACAACACATTTGGCTAAGAGGCAAAGGTATGTTTTCTTTTCGACTAGTATTTACCTTGTGCATCTAGGCTCTATATCGTGCTAGTGTGTGCATTTGCATGCAACTATATTGAGTCTCCCTCATTTATACCAATTAGATATTTGGTTGACACCTTCTTAATCATGACTTGTTGTCAAAGTGTTTTTTTCAAATGTGAAAGGTGTGAGCCAAATATGCTAACATGGTCCATAGCTCAACATAAGTGCATGTTCTTGTGTGACCATTTGAAAAATCCAACTAGCATGATAGGTAGTGTGTTGTTTTTGAAAATTTTTGGGTTTTGGTCTTTTGACCATTTTCAATCTATTTGTGACCATGGTTAACCTAGCTTGTTTGATGGCTGGTCACAAATAGTGATATGTTCTCTCATGTCCATAAGTCTTTATCTATCCATCCATCATTTCCCATCTCTCTTGAAAAAATGGATTTATTGGAAATCTTGTCCTATCTACGGAAATTCTAGAGAACATGAAGACCATGTCCATCATATACTTTCTAAGATCAAGTGAACAAGTTTTGGAGTTCAAAATCCACTCAAATCTATCAACTCCTAACTGCCTGGGAGAAAATGGTCTAACCGATTTCCCAAACCGACCGGTTTGGCCCAGGAAGTTACCCTGCGTGGATATTTTACCCCCCTCAACTTTCTCTCTCTTCCCTCTTACCCATTCACCATGAAAATCTATCCCCTCCTCTATTCTTCACTGCAAGAGAACCTCCCATGGAGATTTCTTGATTCAACCAAGGAAAAATAGTTCTCTCATAGGATTTGGAGTGCCCCTAGTCGGCTTGACCGGATCCTCAGCCGGTTTTGGATTCAAATCTTCATCCTCTCATGTTTTCAAGGCTCTCAAGGTATTCAAATCTTCTCATCGCCCGATCTACTCACTAGATGAATATCTTTCAAATCCCTTTGGTAGAACATCTTCTGGCATGTCTAGGAACCTATCCCTAAGAGATCATTTGATTTGGTGCGCTACATTTTGCGGACCAAGGATTTGTGGCCTCACTGCACAAAGCGGTCCAAGTCCTTTATCTGCAGCATGTTAGCCCTCATAGGGTTTAGGGGTAGTATGTCTTACAAATCTATTCTTAGATCTTGATCATGTCACTATCCAGATAGTCCCCAACTACATTTGGCTTAGCTCAGGTGAAACCGGTCTGACCGGTTTAGCTCTGAGCTGCCCCAAATTCTTTTAGATGTTCTCAAGTTAATCCATTTTTCAGTCAATCTCCTTCTGGGTACTTATATCTTGTATACCATAATTTGTGACCCAGGAAGGACAGTAGAAGATACCCAAGGGACAACATGGTGAAAGGATCAAAAAGGGGTGTTTTGACACATCTGCGGGCAGCAGCTCAGGTGCGACCAGTGGGAGATCTATGAGTCCTAGAAGGCCAAAGAGAGCAGCAGAGCAGTAGATTGAGGAAGTGGATGAGGAAGAGATCACCTCTAGTGATGAGGATGATGTTGAGGATGAGGCTTATCGTATTGAGCTACGACATGGCAGCAGGCCGCCTCATGATGATGATGAAGAGATGGGTGAAGATTAGAGAGAAGAAGAGGAGGAAGAAGAGGGAAATGATGATGATGGTGGAGAGCCACCATTCCCTAAAGTTAGAGAGCCATTCGCCCCTGCAACATGGAGATTGGTTAACTATAAGGGGCTAGGGATGACTGATGAGGCTAGGATACAGAGGAGAGTGAGTCCTCTAGGTGTTCAAAGGACATCAACTAACTATAGGTTTCACACAATGATTGAGTAGGATTATTATCAGACGGCTATGATCACAGGAAGGATTGTTGTCACACCCGGGTTTACACAGAAACCCGAATGCTACTATATGTGTGCCCAGGAAGTCCACAAAACACATATAGTTAACAAATATGATAAACAGAGTACATATGCTCGAATAAAAATAGTTTTGCATTAGAGTTTACCTAAAACACAGCGGAAGACTAACACCCTCGACAGGTAGAGCCTCAAGTCCACAGGGACACCGACTGGTTGACCACAGCTCAGTAGTACGGAAGATCCTCAAGAAACTTCATCTGTTACCCATCCGGGATTTTGTTGAATAATAGCAAGCGTAAGTAAATGTCTTACTTAGCAAGTATAGCACGGGTTATGAAGGCTCAAAAAGGCTAGACACGGTTTAACTGCATTAGCACTTTTAGTGGTTCGTTTTAACATTATCCAAATTACCACAAGTGTATGAATCCCAGTCGTAACCCAATTAATAATGTGTAAGTGACATTAAGCATAAATAAATACCATCTTCTAGTCAAAAAGGATCCAGGCCGCTCGTGACCCTGAGCAAGGCTATCATGATAGATTTACACTCTGCAGAGGTTTCGCCCTTTACCCACCAGTCACGTAAAAGTTCAAAGAACTTTAAACCCAACCATGCCGAGGTGGCCAAACCTCTTAAACCACACTTCCGAGGTGTGATCGCATAGGGACGCTACGAGGCTTTTCACAAGACACCCTAACAAGACAGTAGCCGCTGGGGTACTACAAGGTGGTGAGTCCTTAGGCACCGAGATCGACGTACGCCCACGGAGTCACACCATGAGGGGGTCGATGGCGTCCAGAGCGCGGGTATCGCACCCATCAATGCGCAACGTGCGGAGTTCTCAATCACTGAGACTCCCAACACGGGACTGGGTCTAACGGGACCTAGCCGACGGGGCTACCGTCCTCGGTGGAATTGGGAAAACACCCCGTGCCTTGCCTCCCACAACGTCGTCGGCCCGTCGGTAACCACTGCCAAGCTAGAGCCGTACAAGCTACTTGTCCAAGACCAGAGCCATTATAGTTCTGGCGGTGGCGACAGGCTCCTGGGTTGCCGCTTTAAGAACCGGTCCTTAGAGGGAGACACTAGAGCAAAGCACACAGCACATGCTCTAGCTCCCTAATCCATGTTGCTAAAAAGCAAGTTTTAACGTTAAAGTTGAAGTGGACCATTAATACAAGTTTAACAGTTAAATAAAGGTGACAGTAGCTGCGCCTAGCAAAGTTCTACCGATATGCAATAAACCCGAGGTAAACAAGGACAGGGTAAACAGGACTAGGTACAACCTTAATAGGTACATCAAATTAGACACATGCATGTATAAAATAAATGATTAAATACAAGTGGATAGGTAGCAAGGATTGTCCGTGCTATAACTTGACTCAAATCCAGTATAATAGCTGCTCAAAGTCTTCAGTCCTTCATCTTGAATCTCTCGAACGACGTTCCTCTACTCGCAACAAACATTGGGCACCACACGAGTGGCTAAGCAAGCAAACAAACAAGATACAACTAAAAACATTACACCAATCGGAGGAAAAGCTTTAAAAGAGCACGCTAAAGGATAGGGCTTGGTTCTATGGTCACGTGAGCGCAAGAATCGCTGAAAACGGAGTTACGGTTGAAAAGATACATTTATTGGAAGATTTGATTTATTAAATGAAAGTCTATAAGCTTCATTCATTTTAATTAAATAAAAACCATGTACAAGTAATGAATATAAATTATATTTTAACCTTTAGAAAAGACGAAGTAAACTTAGTCATATTTTAATTACAAGTGTTCGAGTACAATTTATTCAATTTAAAACATTAACTTGAAATAAAGTATGTGAGAGCATCTAATCGATTAACTTTATAAACCGTGTTGTTTAAATCAATTTTATAATCAAATACATTTATGTTAATATTAATCAATGTTAACATTTATTTATGAAATCCGAAGTTTAACTCTAAATTGATTTTAATTTAGAAAGAGCTAGTTAAATAATCATTAATCAAATTAATATCACTTTATAAAAACCGAGATGGAACTTAATTATATTTTATTTAGAAAACTAATTCAATAAATATTAATCATGTTAACATTAATATGAAAAATCGGAGTATAAACCTTAATTAGATTTTATTTAAGAAAACACATTTAGATAACATTTAATCAACTTAATATTAAATAAAAATTCAGAAACAAGTTGCATGTTAAATAACAGTGCTAACGTGTAGTTTAAGTTGACATGAATCTAACGCAACGAAAATGGATTGAATCGGAGTTAAAACGCGCCATCTAGGCTTAAAACAACACAGCAAGGACCTACGTGTAATTATCCGTAGACTACAGGGGTTAGCCAAGGAAAACAGCAAGACACTGTAAACAGTGCTCGCAAAAAGGGCATAGCTCGGGGTTAGATCTGTAAAACTGGCTCGGTGTGGATTTATGCGTCAAGGGAAAAACTTGCAGGGAGGTTTTCCGGAAGATGCGCAAGACATAGGAATTTAACTAAAGATTACAGGAATCTCTGGGGACCTAATCACAAACTGGCCGTCTTCTACCTCGGGGCTGGACAGAGGCGCTCGCCGGCGGCTCTGGCCCTCGGGCTTGCTAGCGATTTGGTGGTCTAGGGCGGAGGCGGGTTAGCGCAGGAGGTAGAGGAGGACTAGGGAAGCTCGTAGGTGTCCTTACCGACGCAGGAGATCGACGGCATTGGCCGGAATTCGGACGGCGGCGGAGCAGGCGGCCGTCGTCGGGATGCTTGCGTGGGTGGCGGGCTCCGGCGACGGAGTGGCAATGGTGATAGGCGGAGTAGGTGCGCCTCGGCCTGGGGAAGTTCTTGGCGGCGTCGTCTCCACCCGTCGAGCGTCGGAGGCGGCGGAATCGGGGCATCGACAATGGGCGGCGGTGCGGAGCTTGCAGGGGAGAAGGCACTGTGGTGGCTGGTGATGCTAGGAGGCGGCGACGGTTGGCAGCTCATATAGGCCGGAGGGAGGTGCAGGAAGCCTCGGTCGTCGAGGTGGCGCAAAAGCCGAGGATGGCCTGGCGCGCACGCCGAGATAGCGGCGGCGGCGCGCGTCGCGTGCGGGGGAGGGAGAGGCGCGGCGTCGCGGGCCTGCGGAGGCTGGGCCGAGTGAGAGGCAGGCCGCGCGTGGGGACGAGTTGGGCCACGCTGGGTTGGGCCGCGAGCTCGGCTGGCAGGCGCTGGCAGCTGGGCTAGCTGGGCCGCGCTGGCTGTGGGGGAGGCGGGCTGCGCGCGTGCGAGCTGGGCCGGACGGAAACGGGCCTGTGCGGATGTGAACGGCTGGGCTGGCTGGATTAGAAAGGAGAGAGGGAGGGGAAGCAGACCGAGGAAAAAGATGGAGGGGCAAAAACAAACTCAGGCTGAAACAACTTTTCTAGGGCTCGAGAAAACACGATTCAAACTCGAATTTAAACTAGATTTAAATTCCAATTCGATCCACACATAATCAAAACTCAATGCAGCAGCATGAATGCAACATACAAAGTATTTTTATTTACCTTTTGTAAATATTTATTTTTTTATTATAAAATTTCCTGTAAATTAAATAAAGCTTGGAAAATTTTAGAAAATTGAGAAAATTATTGTATTAATTGCGCTAAAAATTCGCATCCCAAAATTCGAAAATTTTGGGGTGTGACAATTGTCCCCGAGTAGCAGTGGATAGACTAGGATTACATGGAAAAGGAAGAAAAATGTGATCTTCAATCAGATTATTGAGACTTGCAAGGCTATGAAGATCAACGCCATTATGGGGTACAAGAAGGATTGGAACACAGAGGTAATAGCCCAATTCTATGCCACAATCTATTTTGAGGGAGATGAGTTAGAAAGCAAGAGGATGCATTGGATGACAGAGGGGACCTCATACCGCATCTCATATCTAGCCTTTGTAGAGTTACTAGGGTTCAGGCAGGCTGACAAGAGTCGCCATAGGCTACATCTTGATGGGGCCTATCCAGCGGTGGATATGAAGTTCATGTACCCTAGCACTGAGACAGGAAACTTTGGCAAGGTCGCTGGTCTTTACACGTATTATTCGGTGTTCAACCGGATGCTCAGAGGGACACTTGCTCCTAGAGGTGGCAACACATCCGATATATCCTTGTTTGGAAAGAACTTGCTTGCTCGATTGAGACCGGGGGAGGACAAGTTCTGTGTGGGTGACTACATTTGGGAGGAAATCAAGCACATATCTGAAAATCCTCATAAGCTTTGTGGATATGCGCCTTATCTTATGAGGGTTATAGAGAGGATCACGGGTATTGTATTTCGTTGTGATGCATCTCATGTAAGACTTCGTGTACCCATTCCTAAGAAGATCATACTCCCATCTCCACGAGCAGACCCACTTCCAAACATAGATGCAACAGATGTTGAGCAGCAGCAACATGGAGAGCAATCGCAACATTTCGACACAGTTCACCGGCAGCCCTAGGAAACCGGTTTGCCGGTTCCCCAGCACTTCCACCTCCGAGCGTCGATCATCTCCTAAAAATAAGCTATTCTCCTTGCTCACTGGTATCTGTAAAAGTTCGAGGGATATTCAGGTGGACTTTAGGCAGCAGAGGATTGATAGCAAGAAGACTTGGGACGATGAGGACATGAGACCTATACATATGTCCATGGGGTGGAGAAGAAGGGGACCAACAAGATTTTCCAAGTCAAGAAGAAGGCCCGAGGCTAATCCGATTCGAGTCCCCAAGGTGGAGGCCCAAAGAAACTCAAGTTCGAGTCCACCTCAGAGTCCGGAAGCAGCCCGTACTAAATTCCACGCCCAAGTTGCATACGGGCTCAGTTTTTGACGTTCTATATATGCTTGGAAAGCTAAGGAGATAAGCTTTCCACTGGCTTTCGTACCACCTAAAAAAGCCTTGTGAGTCATCGGGAATCGTCGAAACAAATGAACGTCCAGAATCTACCAGGGTGCTGCGCCGCCATCTTTGAGGCTGTTGGCTCGTGTATCGTGTTGGAGTCCATTATGGATGTAGTTAGGAGGTTATGTACACCCCAACCCTCATATAATTAGTAGCCACTAGCACATTAGGGTTTGAGTTTTTTTAGATTAATCTGTTGAGAACAGTTTTGTCGTTCGTCGGTTTGTAGAACCTCAACTTTGTGCTTAATCATACGTCTGCAGTTTGTCACTTCCTTTGAGAGCTGCGTTCTTTCAAGTTCTGCTTGTGTTCTTTGTTTTTTAGGCAGGGAATAGCCTTCTTGGCAAGGTCAACCGGGTTGTGACACGGTTGATAACCAGAGCACTGGTGGTGCTAAGATTGCAGGGTTCGAGTTTGCTGACTTGAAGCCAGATCGGTGTGTGGCGCTTCACCCAAAATGAGTTACCCTTCACCTAACAGAAGATCGGGCACCCTAGTTCAAATCAAGTGGTATTCAGAGACAGGTTTAACATCAGGTTCATCCTTTCACCTTCGTCCTATAGTCCCAAAAATAGCCCTAAAAAAATTCCGCTGTCCTAGTACCTTTTTAGCCTTTGCAATTTTGTTTCAGATTCGCTTTGTTGAGTTTGTGTCCATGGTCGAGTCTTGTTGCTGGTATTAGGTCGTGTTCGTCATCATAGTTCAATTGTACCTTGCTGTGAATTGTTTGTTTCCACCACTATCCCATCCACCATTATCACATTACAAGTCGTGCCACCCCACAACTCGACTTGCCCTCGCTAGCCGCCTTGCGTGAACTCCTGCCGTGCAAGCCCTAGATAGGTTGCGAGCCGCCGTGTGTTCATCACCTTGCATCGTAGCCCTTCTTGGTTCATCTTGCATACCCTAGCCGCTGCTGCGCTTTCTGCTGAGTTGTGCCTCTTGAAAACCATAACTTGAGGTACCTTCCATAAAATAGGCATAACTTTTCGCTCGGTGCTCCGTTTGAGCTCAATTTTTTTACAGCAGCTTCGTGACTCCATTCGGAGGTGACCCAAACTGGCCTTCGGCCTGTTTGGTCGAGTCAAAAAGTTCAAAAAAGTCAGGAAGATAAAGAAACAATTGGTTCAAGTTGTTTTAGGGTTTTCAGGAAACGTTCCTGATTTTCTGTAGACCGCACCACATCTCCAAAAAAGTTACAAATTTGTGTGGTTGGAGCTTTTGATATCCCTGTTCATCGAAAAATATAAAAAATAGTTGAAAAAATAAAAAAACAATTATAGAGAGTGTTGTTTTGCTAGTTCTGTGAGCTTTATCCATCGTTTTTGTTCCAACTTATTGTGCTACGCCTAGGACACGTCTGTGCCAGCAATTGTGACTTTACTATGGATACTTGAACTTTGTTATTCTGTATTCATTATTTGCTATTCCTTGCTACATATTTTGCCTTCCCAAAGCTCCACAAACTATACTTCAGGTAAGTGCAGCGAAGGACCCTTACAATATTGGTACTACTTCCTCACAGGTATCATGATCCAGCCACCGGTTTGTACCATCCACTGTTTTGCTTTAGTAAGAACACTTGAAAGAATTTTACAAAGCAAGTGAGAGCGTGTTTCCACTAACACAAATATAGTAGTTGATAAAGATAACGTTTTGTGTTTTTCTCTTGTCTACATACTAACAATAGCAGGGAACGATCAGATTGTTCGAGAAGTACTAAGTTCTTAAATGGAGAAAGTGGAGCAAAATCAATTCAACAATTTATTCTAGATTTTTGTTGTTGTGATGGAGAGACGTTGCCGAGCCATCATTGATGGTGAAAGTCGCAACAACCTTGCAAGCTTAGAGCTGGTTGAGAAGCTTGGTTTGACCACAAAGCAACATCCACATCCATACTACATACAATGGGTAAATTCTAATGGTAAGATAAATGTAACTGAAATTGCACATATTGAATTTAGCATTGGGTCTTATAGGAATAGTGCTGATTTGACATAGTACCTATGCAAGCATGTCATTTGTTGCTAGGCATGCCTTGGATAAATATAAATAATGTGGTACACAAAAATATTGGTAATAAATATTCCTTGAAGTACAATGGTAGAAAAATTACACTTCTACCTTTGACTACTGCTGAAATTTTAGAAGCTGATATCTAAAGGACGGAGAGAAGAAAAAGTGAACCTTTTAGAAAAGAATGGGTTGTTTTCAATGACACAACAAATTCATCTAAATCTGAATTTTTACAAAATGATTATATTGTTTTTCCTATTGTTGGAACTCATACTTTGCAGCATGCACATAATGAAGATGACCATACAAATGAACAGGAACATGTAAATTTTTTAGGTAAATGCTCTTTTGATGTGCTGAATTTGCCCTCCAATGATGCAAATAATGTTATACTAGAACCTTCTCTTGTATTACCTTTGTCACAAGTAGAGAAGGAGCATGATACTTTTGATTTGAAGCAATATACATGTGCTTAAAATAATATTATTATGCCAATTACTTGTGCACATGACGAAGCTGAAATTATTATCTTCTTTATCCACTTTGGGTTATGTTGAGTTTGAACTTTTTGTGCTCTTAGTAGTTTGGAAGAGAAATTTAGATGTATTGAGTTGCCATGGTTGTCTACTTATACATATCATTTTATTGGCAAATATAATTGTAAAGGAGAATATATGGTGCATCGAGTCTATATTTGTGCAAATCTGAAATCTCCTATTGATGTACAAGATTGTGATCAGCTAGATTGTCCATCTAGTTTTACTATAACGAATCGGGTTCACTTTCAAGAAGGGGAGCATTGTTGGCTGTTACCTATGTGTGCTAGTGCTATTTTTTCTTATAATGAACAGATACTAGCGGTTATGCAACCATCTATGCCTGCATTGTGTTTGGTTAGTACTAATCTTTTGCATGATAGTATTGAAAAAGATCGTGTGCATTTCGATCAAGGAGCCTGCGTATTTGCCCACAACTCTATAGGAGAAGATACTTTGGGAGATTGCAAATATGGTCATGTCACTCCCCACAATATTCTCAGTTCCCATATTTTCCGCAACCTCGTGTTTCTTCGTGTTGTGCAGGGCCATCTTAGAGCACAAATGACGCCGAGGACGGCTTTTCGTCAAGAAGGGGAGGATGATGAGGACATGACACATGTACATATGTCCATGAGTGGTGCATGGGGTGGAGAGGAAGGGGATCAACAAGGATTTTCAAGTCAAGAAGAAGGCCCGAGGCTAATCCGATTTGAGTCCCCAAGGTGGAGGCCCAAAGAAACTCAAGTTCAAGTCCACCTCAGAGTCTAGAAGCAGCCCGCACTAAATTCATCGCCCAGGTCGCATAAGGGCTCGGTTTTTGACGTTCTATATATGCTTTGAAATCTAAGGAGATAAGTTTCCAATGGAACTGGTCCCACCTCAATATTCCTTCTGAGTCATCAGGAATCGTCGAAACAAGTGGACGTCCAGAATCTGCCAGGGTGCTGCACCGCCATCTTTTGGGTTGTTGGCCCGTGTATCGTGTTGGGGTCCATTATGGACATGGTTAGGGGGTTATGCACACCCCAACCCTCATATAATCAGTAGCTCCCTTGCCGGTTACTCCTATATCGACCTTAACCGCTATAAAAGCAAGTATCCAAGCCTCGGATCAACAAACACCAAGAGAAGAGCTCCATTTCTCACTTTTTCTAGTAGAGTTAGGATAGTTAGTCTCGGAGTTAGAGTCGAGTCGAGCTGTGCCTCGGAGGTTCCAGAGTCGTCTTCAAAAGCTCTGGTATAAGCTCTTGTATCTTTTACTTTTCCTTTTGTAAGACTTGAGTATCAACATAGATTATTTTTATCATCATATCCGAGTCATTTATATCTTGCCTCTACTTTATTCTAGTTGCAAGTATTTTGTGCTTATACTATAGTAGTTTTGGGTCTGGTTCTTCTAGTTCTTGTTTAAGTCATTGATTTGGCTAGTTCCTCGTTTCTGCTCAATACTTGTGGTGAATTGTCACTGGGGTATTGACATGATTGCTTGCTCTACTAGTGGAGTAAGTAGTTGTTAACTAGTGTAGGCGTGTGTTGGCGGTCGTTACAACACAAATCCGACCACCAATACTCGGGAATAAATGAGGTTTTATGCAACATTCCATGTACTTAGGTTTATATTCTAATAATGTTCCACGAGTTTTGGTGAGTATATGGTGTGCAGGTACACAATTCAGCAAACATGGACTAAGGGGGGTAAAAGTGGCCATTTCGGCCAAACCACTTGGATCGGCTGATCCACCCCCCTTGGCCCATTCATATATGACACACCACCACATGGGAAAACACACTCAGAGGCCGCACGGATCGCTGATGTCGTCAATCCAGAGCAAAGAAGCACAAACCGACTAAACCCAGCCCATGGGAAGCAATCCTGGACGTCCACAACACATAGTCGGTGCAGCAGAGGTCAACCGGGCACTGGGCCCAGTTCGCCCGAAGGGCCCAGTTCGTCCGAACTGGGTAATCGCCTCAAAACCGACCTCCAGAGCCAATCCAGGCCATGGAGCACCAAGGCGGTGCATTTGGACGGTTCGGCCGAACTGACCAGTTCGGCCGAACCTATCCAGTTCGCCCGAACTGGCCAGGGCACCCCCCCTCGGTGCCTTGGCCGGTGCTCTACCTCAACCGCCTCTCCCACCTATAAATAGAAGTGCTCTCCTCACTTTTAACACGCACCACTTGGGAGTAAGTCTCCATTCCCCTCTTCCAAGATGTAGAGTTAGGATAGTCTAGTTGGGAGTTAGAGTCAGAGTCGAGCTTCGCTCGGGGTTCCAGAGTCGTCTTCTGGAGTTCTGGTAAAGCTCTTGTATCTTTTCCTTTCCTTTATGCAAGACTCTGAGCATTTAATATATTTATCTTCTGCATTTACTTGTGTTATTTATTCTGCATTTATTTCGCGAGTAACTGTAGAATGTCTAGTCTTGGTTATATGCTGTTGTAGTCTGTCTCTATAAGTTCTCTCCTTAGTCCTTTATCTCAGCTGGTTCCTCGTCTCTGCTCAATGCTTGCGGTGAATTGTCACTGGGGTATTGATAGGGTCGCTTGCTCTTTCTAGTAGAGTAAGTAGTTGTTGACTAGTGTAGGAGTGGTTCCTAGATTAATCAATGAACTTGGAATGCTCCTGAGCTGGCACGGAGGTGGTAGCCGTTAGGTGGTGACAGCCCTATACGGCCTTCGTATCCCATCACGCCTGGCTCGGCCCGTAGGCTCCCCGTAAGATGACGGATGTTGGTGGCACCCCTTCTCATCCCTTTCTGTGTGTCGCTGGCTCCGTTCCCGATGTTGAGATAATATAACTAGGAAAAGAACCACAGATGTCATTCTCCATGCTAGCCGTAACCTTTGCTAGAGATATCTCAAGGTCAGTGGAAGTATATAGGAATCCTTTCCTGACTCGTTGTCCTCCCACTAGCTAGACTGCTCTTCTATCTCTATCCTGGACTTCTCCTTATGTGTGTCGCTTGCATATCACTCCTATCCTATCCTTTACCCCCGCCTTGTTAACCGGTACTTGAGTTAGTAGTTACATCCTTGTCAATAGTCAATACTCTTTATCCAATGCTTCCCTGTGGAAATAAATACGATACCTAGGAATACTCCCAGGTGAAATGCTACATCTGTATCCGTGCGCTTGCGGATTTACATCTGTATCGTAAGAATACCAATGAACACTCCTTGCACCATTACCGAGATTCACAATCCGGGTAGTGGACCATAAGAAGTGTCAACAGCGTGGTGCCCAGACTAGTAAGTAACCTTGGTTTGCAATTGAGTCCACGAATGTGTGGTAGCCGTTAGGTTGTGACAGCCCTATACGGCCTACATAATCCACCATGTTCGGCTTGGTCAGTAGGATCCTACTATGGGTGTTCGCCAACACCACTTTTCATCCCTTTTTGAGTGTTGGGTGCCCCGTTTCCTGATGTTAAAGCAATAGAGTTAACCTTGACCTTCTAGTGTTGTTCTTCAACCTCTGTATCTCTTTGCTCGAGTGACCCGAATAGATAAAGCACCTAGGATCCTTTTCTCGTCTCGTTGTCCTCCTAGCTAGCTAGTCCTTCTCTTTCCTATCTTACTAGTCCTTCTCTTTCCTATCTGAGTATCCTTGAGTTGTGTGTCACGGTAACCCACCCCTATCAAATATCGTTATCCCCCGTCTTGACAATAGTGTACCCTTTTGCGATAATCTCGAATATATGTGATAGATTTTTATCTAGTAAGAGTCCTCTTAATATTCATCTAGTCTTATATAAGTTTGGGTATACAGAAATAGAAACAGAAAAGAGAGGATAGAGGATAGGCTCATTACATAAAAAAGATATAAGAATAGCCATAATACATAGCAAAAGAGAAAAAAAGGAGCAGGAGAGACAAATGAATCGAAAGATTCCTGTTTGGTTTGGGAAGAGATCATAAAAATTGTAAACTTAATAGCAAGATAATCTACTTTCATTAAAAGATTTATTAGATAATCGAAAATAGAGGATCTTAAGTACTATTTGAAATTCGGAAGAATTGCGTAGAGGGACCCTTGAACAACTCGAAAAAGCTCAGATTCAATTACAGAAAGTTGAACTAGAAGCAGATGAGTATTGAATGGATGGATACTCTTAAATAGAAAGAGAAAAAGCAAATTTAATTAATGCTACTTCTATAAGTTTGGAACAAATAGAAAAGTCTAAAAATGAAACCCTTTATTTTGAAAAACAAAGGGCAATGAATCAGGTTCGACAACGGGTTTTCCAACAAGCCGTACAAGGCGCTTTAGGAACTCTGAATAGACGTTTGAATACTGAGTTACATTTCCATACGATTCGTGCTAATATTGGCATTCTCGGGGCCATAGAATGGAAGAGATAATGAAATTTATTAGGTTTTGAACTTCTACTTTCGTTTAGAGTTTAGGCACTATTTTTCCCCTTGCTTCCGAAAAAGATTCAAGAAACACTAATGGCAACCCTTTGAGTCGACGAAATTAATAAAATTCTCCACGAACGTATTGAACAATATAATAGGAAAGTAGGGATTGAGAATATCGGTCGCGTAGTTCAAGTGGGGGATGGGATTGCTCGTATTATAGGTCTTGGTGAAATAATGTCAGGTGAATTAGTCGAATTTGCAGAAGGGACGAGAGGTATTGCTCTGAATTTGGAATCCAATAATGTTGGGATTGTATTAATGGGCGATGGGTTGATGATACAAGAGAAGTTTTGTAAAAGCAACAGGAAGAATTGCTCAGGTACCCGTGAACGAGGCTTACTTGGGTCGTGTTATAAATGCTCTCGCTAAACCTATTGATGGGAGAGGCGAAATTGTCGCTTCGGAATCTCGATTAATTGAATCTCCCGCTCCAGGTATTATTTCTAGGCGCTCCATATATGAATGCCTTCAAACAGGGCTTATTGCTATCGATTCGATGATCCCCATAGGGCGCAGCCAGCGAGAGTTAATTATTGGGGACAGATAGACTGGCAAAACAGCAGTAGCCACGGATACAATTCTCAATCAACAAGGGCAAGATGTAATATGTGTTTATGTAGCTATCGATCAAAGAGTATCCTCGGTGGCTCAAGTAGTAACTACTTTCCACGAAGAGGGGGCCAGGGAATACACTATTGTAGTAGCTGAAATGGCGGATTCACCCGCTACATTACAATATCTCACTCCTTATATGGAAGCAGCCCTGGCTGAGTATTTTATGTACCGCGAACGACATACTTTAATAATTTATGATGATCTCTCCAAACAGGCACAAGCTTATCGCCAAATGTCCCTTCTATTAAGAAGACTCCTGGTCGTGAAGCTTATCCTGGGGATGTTTTTTATTTGCATTCACGCCTTTTAGAAAGAGCCGCTAAATTAAATTCTTTTTTAGGCGAAGGGAGTATGACCACTTTACCAATAGTGGAGACTCAATCTGAAGACGTTTCCGCCTATATTCCTACTAATGTAATCTCGATTACAGATGGACAAATATTCTTATCCGCGGATTTATTCAATGCTGGAATTCGACCTGCTATTAATGTGGGTATTTCTGTTTCCAGAGTAGGATCCGCAGCTCAAATTAAAGCCATGAAACAAGTAGCTGGCAAATCAAAACTGGAATTAGCTAAATTCGCAGAGTTACAAGCCTTTGCACAATTCGCCTCTGCTCTCGATAAAACAAGTCAGAATCAATTGGCAAGGGGTCGACGATTACGAGAATTGCTTAAAAAATCCCAATCAAACCCTCTCCCAGTGGAAGAGCAGGTAGCTACTATTTATACCGGAACGAGAGGATATCCTTATTCGTTAGAAATTGAACAGGTAAAGAAATTTCTGGATGAGTTACGTAAACACCTAAAAGATACTAAACCTCAATTCCAAGAAATTATATCTTCTAGCAAGACATTCACCCTGCAAGCAGAAACCCTTTTAAAGGAAGCTATTCAGGAACAACTTGAATGGTTTTCCCTTCAGGAACAAACATAAATATAGCATGTTTACTCTTATTACTAAAACTCGTGTTAGTAGAAGAGGAATCATTCAGAAAGATTTTTCATTTGAATCATGCAAAAAAGTTCTTAGTTTTTTGTATTGTTATTTAAAGAATAGATAGAAAAAAGATTGTGTCCAATAGGATTTGAACCTATACCAAAGGTTTAGAAGACCTCTGTCCTATCCATTAGACAATGGGCGCTTTTCTTTCATATTTTATTGTTTCTTTTTAAGGGTTTCTCTTGTTCCGAGAAACAATAAAAAACTGTTAGACTGAAAATCTTTTAGGAAAGAAAAATAAATCCATATACCATATACAAACGGATGATGCATATATAATAAAGAAGGAATATTGAGCGGGTCGTGAGTATCGAACCCGTAACCCCAAGGTTATGAGCTTTGTGAGCTACCAAATGGCTCTACCCTCTTAAACTAAAGAGCGGGGAACTAAACTAGTGGGGTTAGATATGCCCCTCTACCATATCTATACAAATAGAATAGTCCATTTATACAGAATGGTAAAGAGGGCTACGATCATCAATTCGGGAAAACCATACAAATATGAAAGGGTATTTTATCCTTACCAACTGGATCTTGTTGCACCCGGTAACAAACATGCATAAACCATTTCTCGAAGTATGTGTCCGGATAGCCCAAAGTCTCGATAGTTAGCTCTAGGTCTTCCGGTTAAAAAACAATGTCGATGAAGGCGTGTAGGTGCACTATTACGCGGTAGGGATTGCAATTTTTCTTGCATTTTTGTTTTTTCGCTCAAACTCAAAGGAGAAACTTTGCTTCTTATCTTTTTTTTTGAGGATCGACGAATAAAATGATTTTTTTTCTAACTTATGCCGCTTCTTCTCCCTCTGAATCAAACTTTTTTTTTGCCATAATGTGCCTTTCCTATTATTACCAAGTATATGGTTCTAATCCTAGATGGAAAAATAAATAGAAAAAAATCTAAAAAGGTGGATCCTCCCTCTCCATTAAGAGTTATGAACTAGGTTCTGCTACAGTACAAAAAACAAAAAAATAACTAAATTAACCAAACTTGCCTCATGTTGAGGCAATCAAGAAAGCTACATAAGTGAATATATAACCCACGAAAAAGTGGGCTAAGCCAACCAATCTTGCTTGCACAATGGAAAGGGCCACAGGCTTATCTCTCCAGCGAATTAAATTAGCCAAAGGTGTGCGATCATGAGCCCATGCTAAAGTCTTAATTAATTCCTGCCAATATCCACGCCAGGAAATTAAGAACATAAATCCAGTAGCCCAAACAAGATGTCCAAATAAGAACATCCAAGCCCATACGGATAAACTATTCATCCCAAAAGGATTATATCCACTGATAAGTTGTGAAGAGTTTAACCATAGGTAATCTCTTAACCATCCCATCAAATAAGTGGAGGATTCATTAAATTGTGAAACGTTGCCCTGCCATAATGTGATGTGTTTCCAATGCCAATAAAAAGTAACCCATCCAATGGTATTTAATATCCAGAAAACTGCCAAATAAAATGCGTCCCAAGTGGAAATATCACAAGTACCACCGCGCCCTGGGCCGTCGCAAGGAAAACTATATCCGAAATCCTTTTTATCCGACATTAATTTTGAACCCAGTGCATCTAAAGTACCCTGTAGTTGTATGCATGAAACGAACCGGATTCTCGAAACTGAGAATCCGACTCCCTGTACCATTGTGATAGTCCCAGAATCAACAGCTATCACGTACAGAACTCATTTCAGCCAAATATCACATCCATACAACGATAAACATGACTTCAATCATTATTTACATAACAGAGTACGAGATTAGTACATGCCACTTGGGCTACATCGACAAGATGAAACATCTACGCAGCGGTAGCTAGGCCTTCAAGTCTTCATCTTCAATCTCCACCACAGGCATCCTCGAGTGAAGCACGTAACCCTCCAAAGCAGCATCCACCAGAGTTGTAGTTATCACCTGAAAGCTCCAGAACTATCCCCAAGGAAATGGGACAGGTCCACGTCACCAACCATAATATGATGCAAGCTTTAAAATGGCCTATTCTAAGGTATAGAAATAATCAAGGATTGAGCCAGGGTTTTCTTATGCAAGCAGCAGCAATAACCCAAATTCATCTCATCACCAACTCCTTCTCACATACACACATCCACTCCCAAACCACCCGTCAGCCTCACATTTTCCCATCGGGCTCGTCCTGCCACAGCAGGTTCCCGCAAAACATCATCCACCAACTCCTTTCACTCACTAGTCGACTCGGTGAGCTCCCTCCCCACCTTGTCTCAACAGCCTCAGCTGGACCAATCTCTCATAACCCAAATCAAGGATGAGGTAAGAAAGCAGATTCCCATGCTAGCCGGGGCTTCTCAGAAATGGGTCGTCCGTAACCGTGGACACGGCTATACGTATAGTTTACACTCTGCAGAGGTGGCACTCCAGGAATCCATCTGGGCTGCAAGGCTAGTCCGCAACCAACCTGAGACGCAGCCCACAGCAAAGACCCTAAACAGTAGCGACGCCAATCCTGTCTCTCTGGGCTCGGGAAACATCCGATCTAACATCTGCCCCAGGGTCGTGAAACCTTCCCACCGGGGCCAGTCGGGGGCCGTGGTAAATCAGGGAGATTACGCCGCAACGAATCCCCCCTACACATATCAAGCTCGATTCTCCTACAGTCTCGGCGCCGCACTAGAGTAGGCTTGCTGGAACCCTCCCCATACTGGGTAGATGGTGAGCACGGTATTTCCCAAGTCCAAAGTGGGGGCACGACTCGGTCCTTAATTGTTCGGTAAAGCGAGTATCTGCATCACAAGCGATCCGCCGCAACGGTCCGCAATCGGCACCCATAACAGGTATTGCCGCCCAAACTCCTCAGGTACTCACCGAGTACCAATCCCCAAGTAACCAGTAACCATGTACCCGCAACAGGTACCCCATAGGGACTGCCCGAGTGCAGCCCCTCAGCACCTCGATCTATGATCGAGTTGTTATTACTCGCTTACACCGCCTAGCTGCGCTACTCCTCCCAAACCACCCACAACTCACGCCAAGAGGATCAATCACAACCATCCCAACACATGCATAGCATAGCATATTTATAAAGTGAGTAGTAGGTAGCAAGGTAACAGGATAATAACAAAGGCAGTGCAGGTTTATCATGCGAGTAAAGTAAAGCGCTAGCATACTAGTTTGCATGTCTAATAGGTATTTCAGAGATGGTCGGGCGTGAACCTGGAGCAAAGTCCTCTTCATTCTTCACGTAGTCGAAGACGAGGTCGACGAAGTTGTCCGAGTCTTCCGAGGATCCTAACAATCGGATTGCAATAACAACGATAACTAAGCAAATGAACTCAAAAAGAAGAAGCAAAGAAGAACCAAATAACACCAAACTTTGCACTAACGTGTGGATCAAGATTTTAGAAAAATAATGAGAGCAGTTTCATATCTTTCTAAGTTAGAGTCAATTTATTATGGATTTTTAAATATTGAAAGACCTTTTGGATTTAATTAATGACGAAAAGGAAAACAGCATAGACATATGGCATCACCAAAGCATGCCACATGTCGGCTCTAGGTTAGTTCTGCTGACGCTAGCAGTGGGCTCTGCGTACGTCGGCATTGACTGAAAGACAGTCAACACGTTAGCGAAAAAAGTCAGAGGGTCCCACATGTCAACATGTGGATCCCTACATGTTAGTGGACCCTGGATTCATGTCAAGTTAGTGGGTCCGATGGTTAGTGGGATAGTCTACACAAGCAAGGATCACTTGCCGACAGCGAGGAAGGGTGTAGGTTTGGTCCAGGGTCTGTTGGGATACTTGCGGCCAGGGATGGCCAGCTATAGCCAAGCATGGCCAGCCATGGCCGGCTGTGGTCAAGCAGGAGATAGCCGTGGCCGGCTGCAGCCAAGCTGCTGCTGGCCGCGGCCAGGCTGAGGCCGGCTGGGGGTAGCATCGAGTGGCCAGAGGTGGCTACGACGTGACTGTTGCTGGCCAAAGGTGGCCACAACAAGCTGGGGCAAGGCCGAAGGCATCCGAGGTTTAGATGGGTCAGAACTGGTTGGCTAGGAGCTTGGACAGGAAAGCGCACAAGGTGTTCGATGAAATGCCGCGACAACATGTCATTGCGGCGAACAGTGGCAATGCGGAGCTGAGTCTCAAAGCGACACGGGCAAGGGAGAGCTTGCACGTGCGGGCACCTGGCTGACCAGGGCCGCAGCGTCCAAGGTGGCGCAAGTTGGCGACGAGGGTGCGCACGGCTTACGATAACAAGGGCATCAGCACGGCGGTGAGGCCGAGCTGTGCACGTTGCGGGGCAGCGACAGGGCAGCGAGGGCAGCACGGCTGGCGGACAGAGACAGCAGCACGGGCTGGAGTATGGCGACAAGGCGACGGTGAGGCTTGCAAGCGCTCGTACGCGAGGTCGTGGTAATCCACGTTCGCGACACGGCTGCATCACGCGTGAGGGTCTCGGCAGTCCAAGTGCACGACGCGTGCAGCTGCTGGGTTGGCAGCGGCGGCAGCACGATTTAGCGAAGCACATGCGCGGGCACACGGTGGTCCGAGGCCACGCATGGCTGGCGTTGGAGTGCGGTCACTCGGCTGTCCGAGGCCACACCCACACGCGCAGCAGCGAGCAAGGTTGGCAGCGGCACCTGCAAACGAGGGGCACGGCTCGAAGGCCGGCACACAAGCGACGGCGGGCTGCAGCGATGCGAACGGCGCACGGGCACAAGAGGCTCGAAGGCCGGACATGGGAGGTCCCATCGGCACATGGCCGGACAGCAAGGGGTTGGAGAAGAACGGGCAGCGCGGCTCACCTACGGTCAGCTGGGCATTTCGTCGAACAGGTTGGGGGCGACGGTTGGTGCGGTCATTTTTGCTGCAGAGAAGGGGCAGGGGCTTGGTGTTGCCGCTCACGGCAGCAGCGACGGTCTTCGCTTGGCGTAGACGTTCAGGTCTTGCTTGCGGTTCGGCTTGGGCATTCCATCGAGCACCTCGTGGGCGTCCAGAACAGTCGCTTGGTGTAGTCGTTCCTGGCCATGGCGGTGGTTGTCTTGGCTCGATGTAGTTGTGGACGACCAGAGCTTGGCTTGGTGTAGTTGTCGCTGTCCAGAACGGCTGCTCGGTGCAGACAAGTCCAAGCGGCCGCTGCACGACATCAGGGACAGCTTCACCTCTTCTGCGCGTTCAGGTCCCCTTGCAGCCTTCTCCCTCCCGTCGTTCTCCCTGCGCTCCGTGGCTTCGTGATGGCGAGCTCCATCCAGCAGATCACAGGTGCGGAGGCTCCAAAGACAGGGTCGGTGGCTGCTTGTTGCAGCACGAGAGGTGGTGGAGAGATTAGAGAGCTACAGGGGCTCTGCTGCCTGCGATTTGGCAAGGAGAGGCAGGCTGCAGCTGCTTGGGTTACTTCGGTGGAGGAAAATTGGAGAGAGGAGTAGCAAAGGCAGTTCGTGTGGAGAGATAGGCTGCTGGTTGTTTAGCTCGGAGGAGATCTGGGGGCTTGTGCTGCTTGCGAGAGAAGAACACAGGGAGAGATGTTGGATTATTTGATCGGTGAATTATGGAGCAGAGAGGAAGAGCAGCTGGTCTTCTTGCGGTAGAAGAAAGAAAGGAGCAGAGAGGTGGGGAGGAGGCGCTGGTTGCTTGCTTCGGGGGAAAGGAAGAGCAGAGCAGGTAGAGCTGGCGGCGGCTTGGGAGAGGGGAAAGAGAGATGAGAGAGTTAGATATTTATGGTAGGTGGTTAGGGTTAGGGATAGATTAGATGGGCTCATAAATGGGCCTCAAGTTTGGGCCAAAATAATATTAGCCAACGAAATAAATTGATAGCATAATTCAGATGAATTAATTAGCCAACGAATTAATTAGCAAAGAACTAATTCGAGAAGCCAGAAAATA